>JASDFA010000023.1:1935000-11935000 GCA_035772735.1 Datura wrightii | reverse complement strand
TTTCTGAAAAACTGCCAAGGAGTGAAGGGAGAAGTGGGAGAACTCACCTAGGGTTCATCAATTTCATCTTCTCTTCTACCAATTCTTGTAAGTATGTTACTTTAATTATGTTTTCTTGTAATTACACGAACTTGAGTGGCTAGAACCCTTCCTCTAGGGTTGAAACCACATGGTATGATTGTGAATACATGATTTTGCTTTGGTTTTAAGTTATTAATTGTTGTTTTGTCGTACATTCTTAATTATGGTTGTTTTTATGAATGATCACCATGAAAACACACATGTTACACCTAGATTAAAGCTTGAGAAAGTAAACCTAGGCAAGAACAAAGAATGTAGGGAGCAAGTTTGTATCTTACGATATAATTCGCGGTTAGGATAAGAAATTATACCTAATTTGCCTTGCTGGTTTAGTATAACGGGATGAGCTAGACACCAACTTAGAATTATCACATCACCACTCGAAGAAGTAGTTGTGAAGATAAGTTGAGTTAAATGATTAGAGGTACGAAAGTCCCTAATCAAGAGCATAAACCCCGTAAACCACATCCACGTAATTGAATTGCCCACGGACTAAAATGTCACATCCCCGCTCAACGATGTAGTTGTGAGGCTAGTTTGTCGTGTTTAGAGGCTCGAAAGACCATGAACATGCAATTGTAATTATGTAAGATGACAATTGATAATTCCATACTTAAACCATGACAAAGCGTAGTATCGCATGATTATCAGGCTTTAGCTCTAGTTGCTCCTTGAATGATTTTAGAGTATTTCGATGAACACTCCTAGACTTAGTTAAACTTTATCGAAAAAGTCTATATCAACACTTGTGAAAGTTAATATCAAACTTGAACTTGATAATTAGTTGAATTGGTCCAGTCCCTATGGGTTCGACATCCGTCTCTTAAAATGGGCCACTGAATTACTTGTAAGACCATGTACACTTGTGTGTGCGCAGCTGCGTAGTCTCAATAGATATATATGGGACTAAGCTTTTCTTTCTTCCCGAATCTCATCAACCCCTTTATAATTGATATTTTTAGGTATACCCGATCATCACAAAAAACTCCAACTCCCTTCTCCTCACATTTGCATATGATTTCTGTCGGCTTTGAGTTGTTCTCAGCCGTTCCCTGATAATTTGAACCTTCTGCATAGCCTTATGTACTAAATCCGGACCTATCATGGTAGCTTCACCAACCTCAAACCACCCTATAGGATATCTACACCTCCTACCATATAATGCCTCAAACGGGGCCATCTGAGTACTAGAGTGATAACTATTGTTGTATGCAAAATCAATGAGAGGTAGATTGCCCTTGAAGTCGATCATGCACGCCCTCAACATATCTTCCAAAGTTTGAATAGTCAGCTCGACCTGGCCATCTATCTGTGGATGGAAATATGTGATAAGCTTAACTTGAGTACCAAGTCCTTTCTGGAATAACTTCTAGAAGTTCGAGGTGAACTGAGTACTCCTATTTGAGATGATAGAAAAGGGAACTCCATGCAATCTGACTAACTCCCGGATGTATAGCTAGCATAATCCTCTATTGAATCTGTGATCTTAACTGGCAGGAAATATGCTGACTTAGTCATCCGATCCACAACCACCCAAATTGAGTCATGCTATCGGTGAGTACGAGGTAAAACTGTGATGAACTCCATATTAACTTCTTCCCACTTCTAAGTAAGAATACTGATATCCTTAGTCATACCCCTAGGTCTTTGATGTTCAACCTTGACCTGCTAGCAATTTGGACACTTAGCCACAATTTCTGCAATGTCCTTCTTCATGCCATTCCACCATTAGATTTCCCGTAGTTCACAGTACATCTTGGTGGCACCTGGATGGATAGAGTACCTGGTGCTGTGAGCTTCCTTTAATATCCGCTGCCTCAAATCGTCTACCTCTTGAACACACAACCTGCCTTGGTAACAAAGCACACCATCTCCCCCTTTGGAGAATGCTTCCACCTCTTTTCTTAGAACTGCCTTCTTCAACTTGAGTAAAGTAGGGTCTTTATCCTTCTTTGACTTAATCTCCACCACCAGCGAGGATTCTGACCCACTGCAGATTACAACTCCACCCTCTACTGAATTAACTAAATGAACCCCTAATGGAGCCAAATTCTGATATTCTTTGCTAGTTCCTCTTTACCCTCTTCGACATGTGGAACACTTCCCATAGACATCCTGCTGAGGACATTAACCACTACATTGACCTTTCCTAGATGATATAGCACACTCAGGTCATAATCCTTCAATAATTCTAGCCATATTCTCTGACAATGATTCAAATCCTTCTGACTGAAAATGTATTGTAGGGTTTTGTGATCAGTGAAGACATCCATATGAACCCCATAGAGATAATCTCTCTAAATCTTCAAAGCAAACACTACCACTGCCAATTAAAGATCATGAGTCGGATAGTTTTTCTCGTGAACCTTGAGCTGTCTAGAAACATAAGCTATGACTTTATCATGCTGCATCAGAACACAAGCAAGGCTAACTCTGGAGGCGTCACAATGTATTACAAACCCATCTATACCTTCTGGTAAGGTTAGTACTGGAGTAGTAGTAGGTCGAGTCTTCAACTCCTGACAACTATTCTCACATTCGTTGGACCACTGGAACTTTAATTTTTTCTGAGTGAATTTGGTCAGAGGGGATGCAATGGAGGAGAATCCTTTAACAAACCCAAGAAACTCCTGATGTCTGTCAGAGAGGTGGGTCTAGGCCATTCCTTAACTGCTGCTATCTTCTGAGGATCCACCTGAATACCCTCTCTGGATACCACGTGACCGAGGAAGGCAACTGATTTTAGCCAGAATTCACACTTGCTAAATTTGGCAAATAATTGGCGGTTGCTAAGATTCTGTAAAACTATTCTTAGATGGTCTGCATGTTCCTCCTCTGATTTGGATAAAATCAAGATGTCATTTATAAAAATAATGATGAATATGTCCTAGTACGGCTTGAATACTCTGTTCATCTGATCCATAAAAGCTGTAGGAGCATTGTTAATCCAAAAGACATAACTACGAATTCGTAGTGACCATATTGAGTCCTGAAGGCTATTTTTGGAATGTCACATTCTCTGACCCTAAGCTGATGGTATCCCGATCTAAGATCTATCTTGGAGAAATAACTAGCTCCCTAAAGTTGATCGAACAAGTCATGAATCTTGAGTAGAGGATATATGTTCTTAACTGTGACTTTGTTCAGCTTACGATAGTCGATGCACATTCTGAGGATACCATATTTCTTTCGCACAAATAGGACTAGGGCACCCCACAGAGAGATACTACGCCTGATGAAGCCTTTATCTAGAAGGTCTTTCAGCTATTCCTTCAACTCTTTAAGCTCGGTTGGAGCCATTCTGTAAGGAGGAATAGAGATGGGCTGGGTATCTGGAAGAAGATCTATGCTGAAGTCTATTTCCCATTCAGGAGGGACTCCAAGGAGGTCCTCAGGAAACATATCAAAAAACTCATTCACTACCGAAACTGACTAGAGTGTCAGGGTCTCAGAACTAGAATCCTTGACCCTAACCATGTAGCAGATGTACCTTTTAGTGATCATCTTCCTAGCCTTAAGGTACGAGATGAAATGACCCTTAGGCGCTGAAGTACTACCTTCCACTCTAAGATTGGTTTGTTATGGAATTGAAACTTGAAAACCCTGGTTCTACAGTCGACTGAAGCATAATAAGAATGCAACTAGTCCATGCCAAGGATAAGGTCGAAGTCGACCATGTGTAGCACTATTAGATCAACCTAAGCGACTTTACTCAACACCGAGACTAGACAATTTTTGTATACCCAATTAGCTCTAACTGACTCATCAACCGGGGTAGAACTGAAAAATGGTTTGGAGAGAAGTTCTGGACTAATACTGAACTGAATTGCAATGTAAGGTGTCACAACAAAAAGTGTGGCTCCTAGATCTATCAAAGTATATACATAAAAGTGGAAAAGGGGAAACATATCGTAACCACCTAGAAATAGAGCATAGAACTAATTCTGGCATTGACCACTATCTGTACCTGATGTAGTGCCCTATTGAGTTAGGCGACCTGCCGGGGCTGCTGATGTAGAAGAATACCTAGACGACACTCACTAGGGTTATTCTTACCACACTTAGGACATGCTGAAAAAGTGCGGCTGCTAGAGACATGGCTTTGGGACTGGAAGTCTGATTCCCCACCCCTCTTATCTTTGTGGGGCCTAGAGGATAGAGCACTGGCTTTGGAAAGAGCTAGAGGCCTCTATTGTTGCTGCAGGCGGATACCACCACCTGACCTCTGCTGGAAGTACTCAAACTGACCAGTTCTCGCCTGTTTTTTCTCCCTCTCTATCTCCTTCAACTTTTCTATATCATGAATGATAAGATAGGAAAGGTCTATATCTTTGATAAGCATGGTGGTCCTGCATTTCTTGAGCACCAAATATGAGACTCTGTTAACAAACTTGAGCATGCAAGCCCTCAGCTCAGCAACCATTACCGGAGCATATCTCGATAGCTGAGTGAACTTCAGTGCATACTCCTCTATTGTCATGTTGTTTTGTCTCAAGTTCATGAATTTGGTAGTCTTAGATTCCCTCAATTATTGGGGAAAGAACCTGTCTAGGAATGTTGTAACAAATTTATTCCATTCCACCCAACCTGCTCCATTCTGCCTTCCCTTCTTCCATAGTTTGTACCAAATCCGAGCCACCCCTTTCAGCTGGTAGGCAGCTAGATTAGTACTCTCTATAGAGGTAACATCTATGATTTGAGTGATGTTCTGAATCTCGTCCACAAACTTCTGTAGGTCCTTTTCTACCTTAGACCCATGAAAAGCTGAGGGATTCATCCACGTGAAATCTCAGACCCTGGCTGCGATTGCAGACCCATCGGTGTTGACTGACTTAACTACCTACTAATTGACCTGATTGGTCATTGCTTGAGCTAGCATCTGGATAGCGGCCCAAATATTCGTGCGGGACACCTGGTCGTCTTAAGGGGTTACGAGAGCTGGTGGGCCAGGCCGGTTAGCATTTCCGGTACTCCTTCCATTCCCTGTTTGGGGAGGTTTTGTTATCACAAAAAGGGTAGAGCATGAGTTAGGAGGATGTATTAGAGTTTAAAACACTACGCACAATCAGATTTATGAATAAAAGAGAATTTTCCTAAAAACGCCTCGTAGACTCCTCCTCATAAGTGTGGCATGCTTCACACCCATGAAAAGGACTCTACTTGACGAAGATTTCAGACATCCTTGGACACTCTAAGCCTAAGGCTCTGATACCAAGTTTTTCACGACCTGAGTCACACCCTGGACGTGACAGTGTATTTAGGGCCACAAGTGAACCCAAGCTAACCCATGGCATAACAACATACTGATACTCTGAATACTAAATGGAGTCTACCAGCGGAAGCTTTGAAAACATAACTGATTAAAATGTTTTAAGTAACCAAGACATTTGTTAAAATACTAAAATATATGCAATTGCTACAAAAGAAAATGAACTACAAATCTGTCTGAAAGCCATCTAAGAACTGATGAGTTGCTGGGACAAGCCCCTAGCTAACTCTAAGATCTGAACTGAAATATCAAAATACAATAATTGGAAATGAAACTCCGGCCCTTGGTAAATGAGGAATCACCACCGAACTCTATTGATTTATGTCGGAGAAGGACTACTGACGATGCTGAGACTGAGAACCTGTTCCTGTATCATAATACGATATTGCACAGAGAGTATGCATTAGTACCTTGAAAGTATTGAGTAAGTGAGATATGAAGAAAACATAAAGATACTGAAAATCTGTAAGCTGAACTGACAAAACATGAAATGACCATAACTGGAATGATAAATACTGAAAGCATTTGCAATGCTGATACTGCTGTAAGTACTACTAACTATCTGAAGGTGATATGCAGATCCTGAAAACTGAAAGATTGGACTGAACTGAAGACTATGACTGTGCTAGACTAAGCTGTTCTGTGCTATATTGTGGGAGAGACTATAACCGACATGCAACCATGTGCACTAGACGTGGAGTTGATATATACCCCCTATCGGAGAAGGCCCACTATATCTTGCCAGGGTATAGTAGCTGAGCTGGGTGATCACTGACTGATGTTCACTTGGCTAATAACCTATGGTGGCAATGTAGTTCTAGGAACCTGGGTGCGCTAAATGATAATGTCCAAAATATACTCTTCATGCAAAGAGCATAAACGGTCGTTGTATCAAAATAAATATTCCGACGGATGTCGGGGTCGAATCCCATAGGGACGAGTGAATGATACGCACAAGTGTCATTTGAGAAATTGAATTTAGCCTGCACCACTTGAAAATAAAATTAAAATAAACATGTTGGGGGAGACTAAAATTTAAAAGAGAATATAACTTCTAGTTTGGCTAACTACGATAGCAAAATTACCAAAATTGTTGACAAGAATGTGAAAGACTAGAGGTGTGGTGTAGATGATATGCTAACTAAATAGGGTCATTCTAGGTCATCTCATAAGTTTAAGTTGTGTAAATGATACTGCCCATGAAGGGAGTGATGAGGTTTGAAAAGAAAGGGAAACTCAGCCCCGTTATGTTGGTCCGTACCGGAATGTGAAAAAGGTTGGCAAGGTAGCATATGAATTGGAGTTTCCCTCAGAACTAGCTTCAGTCCATCCAATTTTCCATGTATCGCTCTTAAAGAAGTATTGGGTGATTTAACTCTAGTTGTTCTGGTGGATAGTGTCGGTGTGAAAGACAACTTTAGTTATGAGGAGGTTCCTGTGGAGATACTAGATCGTTAGGTTCATAAGTTAAGAAATAAAGAAGTAGCCTCAGTCAAAGTTTTATGGAGGAATTAGCGTGTTGAGGGAGCTACATAGGAAGCCGAAGCAGATATGATGGCTAGATACCCATATCTATTCCCTTCTGGATCAATTTCTGCTTGAGATACCAGTTTCTTCGTTAATACACTATGCAGTTTCATGTTCAACTCATATACCTCAATTTCTTTCATGTAAATGGATGTATGTGCAGTTCGGGAATTCAGTGTAGTCATATAACTCAAATCGGAGTCAGTTACTCCGTCAGTTTCAACACATATGTTCAGTATTTGATATGATGATTGCATTTGTTTGTTTTTCTGTATGATTTTCAACCTTCGAGGATGAATTCTCCTAGGGGGAATATATTGTTACGCCCCGGAAGACCTAAGATCAGACCCAGGAGTTGAAACGGAGAAAAACTAAATTTTCTACACTAGGTCACAAGATGAGTCGTGCTGTGACCCGTGGGGTAGGCCACGAGTCATGGAGTCACTCATGGAGTGAAGATTGGCCATGGTTTGTAATCTTTACTTTACGGTGACCACGGACATGACCACGAGTCGTGGTTAGCACCATGACCCGTTAAGTCATCTGTGGATAAGTAAGATTTGGAGATTAAGTATTTTAGGCAGTGAAGGCAATGAGAAGTGACCACAAGTCGTGGTCACCAGTAACGGATAGTTAAGTCCCTAGTGGGGACCCTTTTGAGGAAGATGGGCAGTGTTCATGACGACTGGTGACCACGAGTCATGGTCACTGGTAACGACCCGTCTAGTCCCTCGTTGGGACTGGCAGTCTATTTTTCCCTATGAGTTTATTAAGGGATTTTTCGTAATTCCTATGTTCATAAGGCCTAAATTACTTCGTTTTAAGTTCTGAATAGTGAGTTTTAAGAGGGTTAAGTTCATTCTAGGCTCATTCACATTCATGCTTGCAAGTTTAGAGGTCTAAAGAGGTAATCAAGCCTAGTTCATCAAGGTTCTTCCCAAAATCTTCATTGGGCAATCAAGGAAGTTGTAGAATTAGGTCTATTCAGGTATATAAGGTTATGAATGGGTGCAATAGTCCACACCCATGCTAAATTCCCTCTCAATTCATGAAAATTATAATTGTTGAATCTATGGGGTTTTTACCCAATGTGTGAATTCTCTAAGTATCGATCATGGGTACGATCCAAGCATGTTTCTAAAGTTGTTTTATGATCAATGGGCAGATTTTGTGTCCATTTTAAATATAAGTTTATAGATTTGATTTTTAAATCCAATTATGCCCAATCATGAATGTTTATGAAAAGTCAAGCTATGATTTCATTATGATCTTGATCTCAACTAGCCCAAGTATGATTTATGCATTATGATTCAATTTCTCTCATGTACTTATCATGGATTTATGAAATATCAAGTTTATACATGTTTACAAGTATGCATGGATTTAATGATTAATGGATTTATGACTCTTGGCCAATTCATGAGCCCTTGTTCATGGAAAAACATATATTTTAAATGGGGATTAATGATGTTATTTATTTGACCATGAACTTCATGAATGATGTTATGGTTACTATACGAGCCTAATATGCATATTTTTGGGAGCAGTGTCTAGCACAGAATAGCCCGACGTTCAAAGAACTACACCATTGTCTCAGAACTATGTGCCACCATAGGTTTATATACATATATATGTTATATATATATATATATATATATATATATATATATATATATATATATGTATATTTCAATATTAATGGATCCCTTTTTCGTGATATAACATACTGCACGTCCTTTGCCTGGTAAGCCTGGGACGACTCTGCCCACTTGAGTGAGATAGTTGGGGTATCATGTAAGGATCTACCATGATGGTGTCAGTTATAATGAGTCCTCCCATTGTTCCTCATGATTTATGCATGGTTATGTTTATGGACTTTGGCTCAAGTTTAATAAAGCTTTTCTCTTATGATTATGAATATGACTGATTTACAAATGTTTTGAAAACCTTGAGCCCTATGTTTACATTATGATATTTATGTTATGATCATGTTGTCCAACTTTTATGAACTCTAATGTATTTTTAACTGTCCGTTTTACTTACCTTGCATACTCGGTACATTCCACGTACTGATCGCATACTCTATGCTGTATCATTTTATGATACAGACTCTGATGTCCAGGCTCAGTCCCGCCGATAGACAAATTCCCGGAGTTAGCTTTCCTTAGACTCAATTGGTGAGTCCTCATCCTGTGAGGACCCTTCTTATCAGTTTTATATCGTATTTTTAGTTTTGAGACTATAGAGAGTTATTTGGGGGTTTTGTCCCATTACCTGATCAGTTTAGAGGCTTTTCAGACATTTGTGTGTATTCAGTGTTGGATTCATGTATGTATTCAGATGTTAAGTTGTTTAGACTTCCACTATTTTATCTATGATGATCTTCCTCTTATCTATGTTGAGTTAGATGTATGTTCATGCTATGGGTCGACTTGGAGCCTCTCCGGGTTTCTTGTCCCGTGTCTTGATCCGGGCCTATATTCGGGTCGTGACAGATCCTCTTGTTGTTTTTGATGGTTATAGGAATAATGAAGAGGAGGAACATCATGCTCGAATAAGCAATATGGAAAAGTAGATCCTGGAGCATATGGAAGTAATGGGGGAACAGCTTATTGAACAAGGAAATGCCTTAAAAGGGATGAGTGCCAAGCTCGCAGAGTTAATGACTCAGGCTGCAACTTGTAATGATTTGCAAGTCATATTCTTAGTGAATATTCAAAAGACCTCATGTGGGAGGGACAATAGAGGCCAGACAAAGATAGACCAGTTTGGATCAAGTATCCATAACCTGCAGGGTCTTTTGAAAACGTTGAGGCGTCTAAGGCCCAACTCCGAAGTGTTGTGGATACTAGCCAATACATGAAACAAGAAAAGGAATCCCAACCATTAGACTATTCATTGTTGGTTGATGTCACTGTTGAGTAGGAGGATAAAAGTGAGGATGTCAAGCATAATGCAATCTTAGAGTTAGGGCGTATGGGTCTTCATTCTAAATATTTTTTTACATTGTGTTTGGCGGGCAACTGTCACGCCCCAAAACTGGGGGAGGGCGCGATTGGCTCCCGATACCTGACTGACCGGGAAGCCGACTATATAGCATATTGTAACACCTAGGCCTTCCAGTCGACCAGTCATAATCAACTGGAGAAAACATATGGAACCATAAGGTCTCAACTACCACAAATAAATAACTGAAATGCTGATAAGGCCATGACTATGCTAAACCAAGCAACAAAAAGCCAACAAGGCCACAAATTGAATAATACTATACATACTAAGTCCACAAAGCCTCTAGAGAGTAAACTATACTGATGGTCGGAACAGTGCTCCGACCTACCCGTAACTATAACTAAAAACTTAAGCTGAAAAAACTAAGCCCTAGCTCCAGGAAGAAAGAAGCATACCAATACATCTGCTGATCTCACGAACTGAACTGCAACTGGCAATCCCGGCCTCTACATACACTTGCAGCATGAACGCAGGTCCCCAGGAAAGCGGATGTTAGTAGAATGAAATGTACAGGTATGTAAGGCTGAAAACTGTAAACATATAAGATACCAATGATAACTGAGCCAAAAATAAGGAATAGTAACAACCTGGAATCCTAGAAACTGAAACCTGACAATAACTCAATACTAAAGTGCAAATGCAACCAAATAATGCACAAGCAAAGTTATAACTGTAATGCCGGCGGCTATCCGGACATAAAGTTCATGTAAAAATGCCTTGAGCCGATGTACCATACAAGGGTAAAATAAAAATATTCCAGTCGGTGTACCACACCAGGGTAAAATAAAAATATGTCCAGCCGGTGTACCATATCGGGGAAAAATAAAAATATCTCCAGCCGGTGTACCATACTGGGGTAAAATAAAAATATCACCAGCCGGTGTACTATATCGGGATAAAATAAAAATAACTCAATCATAATTATGAATGGAGCCGATAGAGTTTATACTGAGTATATTTAACACATATGGCATTGAAATGACAAATGCTAAATATTTGACCATAATAGGTCTCTTTCGTAACATATAATGCAAGTGAGCACATATAGCATGCAAAATTAGAAAATATGAACATATATCACATAAAGGTGTCGAATTATATACAAACATGTTGACTCAGTGACTTGACGGACCTTCAGGAGGTTTAGACAACGTAAGAACTTTATTAGGTTTACAAGCAATGTCCTATAAATAATTTTACCAATTTAACGTATCGCTTGAGTAGAAGCACATAGATTCTCATTTTTATACAGTCCTTTAACATCTGGGAACTACATATACATACATACATACATACATACATACATATATATATATATATATATATATATATATATATACTGCCCACAGGGTGGTTCCTTTACATGTATCGACAACTATATACTCAAATTCTATTATAAAACTTATCATGTCGATGAGCACATATAGTTCTTATTTTATTTGTCTTATTTATAGGAAAACAGGGAAATTATAACTTGGAACTTGGAGTTATTTGTCATAATGCTTAGCATATACATAGGGCTGAGAGCTGAACTGCATACATACAACGTATGAGACTTCTATATAACATATAAACTCATATTTAGTTTACTGAGTGATCTCTAGGAGACTTCCTGGTATTCATAGTTCCGAGCTTAACTGATCAGTATCATAGAATGTGCTTATACTTACTTATACATTAGTAATATTGTTATATGGGAGAATCTTTCCTCTGAATTTAGGAAATTCAAATGATAACTCAACAAGAGCTAAACATATGGATGTATGACCTAAATATAACTGAAAGAATTCAACTATATATTATAACATGAAAATCATATATATTAAGACTTCTTACCAGAAATTCTTATAATGACTTGTATGCAACTTCAAATACTTGACTGAGACATTTGCATGATTCTCAAAATAAGATTTCTGGAAAACTTCTTAGATTAGCATAGCACATTTCAACATAACATAGGGACATCAAGGCATAACTTAAGGATCTGATACTTGGAGCTCTGTAAGTTGGGAACTCTTGAGCAACTCTCTAAGTGCTGCCTTATAGGCAAATAAGGACTTATAGCTGTAATTCGGATAATGCTTGATTAACATACACAAATGTGCAATTATCTCAGGAGCTTAAGAAAACTTACATAATTATAAGAGGATTAGAAGCTCCTAGGATTACCCTTTTCAAACTTTGAAAATAATTTCAATACATAGAATGGATAACTTAACATAATCATTTAGAGGTATAGCGGAGCTCTTCTCTTTAACTTTCGTTACTAATTTACAGACGTTCAACTCTAATTGATTCATAGAAGGTCATTAAATAATATTCATTATATCATTTTACCACATAACGTATTTACACCACTTAGTTAACTTAATGCCTTGGTGACTCCCAGGAGATTCAGATAGCACAAGAGTTTCACTAAACCTATGGCGACATTCTAAAGACAATTCTTGTTGCCTTAACATGTAACCTGAACATAAGCATAAGCGTAAATATATTCTTATTTCTGTATAACCTACTAACCTTAAGGTACTATGTATAACCTTCCCATAAATATTTTTGCATTAAAATATCAATAATTTACACATTCGAGTTCTATCTTTAAAGTTCAACGTATCGGTTCGTTCGGAAACTCATAAACTAGCCGGTTAGCTAAAGGGAGAGAAATCAAGGAATCTCCTCTAGGCCTTATATAACTTAGAACATGTTAATAAGTGGGTGGATGACTATTGTAAGGCATTTCCATTTTGTTAATTCTCATTTACCCTTATTTAGCTTAAATTCATTTTCTAGCGTTAAGTTCATTCGCGCGTCATCGTCTTGCCCTTTTTACCAATTTCACTTAGAATCCAAAATTTATCACATTTGGAACCACATATATGTAACATAAAATAAAGGACCAGCTCACAGTGCCCACGATGAGGGGTTTCCACACTCAATCTATTGCTACGACAACAATAATACGACAATAAGTGTATAAATTATACTCTTTTGCTTTACCTTCACAAGCATCAAACCTTTTACCAATGGATTCTATTAAGAAACTTAAACCCTTGGACAGAATCATAATATGCTTCCAATATAAACTTATATACATAGGAATTCCATAGTCGCCAGCAGCATGAAAACGTGCTGGAAAACAAGAGATAACGAGCGCCTTACATACCTTGTTTCTGACGAGTTTTTCTTAGCTGACTTTTCCCTTCAACAACCAGAAGTAGCCTATTCAGTTCCTTGAGTTTATAACCAAGTGAATAGGCTTTTTAAGCATTTTTATCCAGTCAAAACGTCACACCAATAGGATGTCACAACACAAACAAACAAGGCAACATTTAGCATTTGTTACTTCAACTTGTTTCTACAACTTTGAGGGAAAATAGAAGTAGGATATTACCTAAATTTCCTCATGAAAAATACCAACAAATATAGAGTATATTCTCAACAAACACAGCAGCACTAACATTCAAAACGAGCAGTGGCTTCACACCATAACCCATACAAAACAACACCTCAACCTTCAGTTTAAACCTCTACCTTTAGCTTGCAAATTCATAGGAATTAATAAGTAGAAACACTTGCATTATATTTTTATTCAACTCCAACAAAAATTGTGCATATCCCTAGCTAGCTACTTCTTCAAAAACATAGCATCAAATCCACTGAAATGCAGCAGCAACACACACACAAGCAATACTTAAGTTCCAACTTCACTTCCAACATAACTTGTGAATTTATTAGAATTTAAGGAGTAAAAACACTTGCCTCATTTTGCACCCAACTTTCACCAAGATAAAGGTAGAACATCACCTTCCTACTGCCCAAAAACGCAGCAGCTTGGCAACCAAAAATGCAGCAACTCCACGGTTAGAAGCTTACGACATAAGAAACCCTTTTCAAGCTTGAAATATAAGGAAATTTGACCTATCCATACAAGTTCTTACTTGGCATTTGTTTTCACTATTTGATAGAGCTATGAATTCTCTAAATTCTGAAATGGAGTATAAATGAGCTTTCTAGCTCAAATTTACTTCATATAAGGGGGCTGGCCAAGGCCTGGGCTGTGCCCGCGTGCGGCGCCCGTACGACATGCCCTCGCGTGTGCCTGCTGCTTGCCTATCTCGGCGCCTGCACGCCTGGGCACTTTTGCAGCTGACAGTGCTGTCTTCAAACGAGCATAACTTTTTATTTTGAACTGCAATTTACGAGTGGCTTTTTTTGCTGTAAACTAGACTCAAATACCTTTCATTTTTTAGGTTATGGACTTCTGAATCATTATATATTTGGAGATATGTCCATTTAAAGTTTACCCTTACTTACAAACTTCACATACTCTTCGCTTTTTCCTTTGCACATGTTTCCCTCCTCACTTACAGCTAACATACGACCCATAATTCCCTTAAATACGACATATAACCATCAAATAATTATAAAATTTTTTTTTGGGTGTAACATCCTCCCTCCCTTAAAATCATTCATCCTCGAATGAGGGTTATACCTCGGTAGTTGTAACTTTAGCTATAACATCTTTAAAAGTTTCCTTGCCTTGTGTCATAAACATACATTCCATTTTTCGTAAGCACATCTTGTTTCCATTGCCACTTCATATCAAACCGTACTTACTCAACTCCATCTATTTGTTTGACGTAAGATAGGCATGCTTTTAGTACCATATAATCGGTAAATTTTCTAATCCTAAGAAAATTAATACACTAACAAGGGAGTTGTGATTTACTCCAATACCACTTTTCCATTCATATCTTTAGGAAATTGTTGTGCTCCAGCGCACACGCAAGCGTACACGGTCGTACAAGTAATGCAGTGGCCCTTTTTAAGAGCCGGATATCGAACCCAAAGGGAATGGACCAATTCAACGAATTATGAAGTTCAAGTGTAAGATTAACCTTCACAAGTGTTGATATAGAAGTTTTAAGTAAATTATAATTAAGTTTTGGGGTGGTCGCAAAACAATCTAGAAACGATATAATAAGCAACTAGAGCTAAGGCCGGATAATCATGCAATGCTACACTTTGTAATGGTTCACGTATGAAATTATCAATTGTAGTCTCACATAGTTGGAAATGCGATGTTCATGGTCTCTCGAGCCACTAAACACAACAAACTAGCCTCACAACTACTTTGTTGAGTGGGGATGTGACATCCTAGTTCATGGGCAATTCAACTACATGGATGTGGTTTACGAGGCTTGTGCTCTTGATTAGGGACTTTCGTACCTCTAATCATTTAACCTAACTTAGCTTCACGACTTCTACGAGTGGTGGAGTGAATATTCTAAGTCGGTGTCTTGCTATCATCCCGTTTTATCAACCAAGCAAGGCAATTTAGGTATATTATTTATCCTAATTGTGAATCTTATCGAAAGATAAGAACTTGCTCACTACATTCCTATGTTATTGCCTAGGGTTACTCTTTCAAGATTTTACCTAGCTTAACATGTATGTTTTCATGGTGATCAAGCATAAAAACAACCATAATAAAGAATGTAAGATAAAACAACAATTAACAACTCAAACCAAAACGAATTCATGCATTACAATCATATCATGTGGCCTCAACCCTAGGGGAAGGGTTTTAGCCACTCATGTTCGTATAATAACTTAAAAACATCATTAAAGTAGAGTACTTAAAAGAATAAGTAAAAGAGAATGTAAAATTAGTGACCCTAGGTGAGTTCATCACTTCTCCCATCGCTCCTCTATGGTTTTAAGAAAATATTTGGTGACCAATGATAGGAGCTAAGGGTTTAATTTATACTAAATAGCAAATCTGCAATTTTGGGCCTGTCATGAAATGGCTCCGCGGCACGGAGGTGAACGCACCAATTTGCCTCTGTGACACAGAGGTAAAGCGACAACTTACTGGAAAGTGCACTTGAAACTTGCTTGGCCGAGGCATGGTGCGACAGCTAGCGTGACACGGCCTGCGGCGCGCAGCAGTGCCTAGCGTGGAACGGATGCTAGCGCGCAGGCGCTTTGGAAGGCAGCATTTTGCGCGCATGGCCTTGGCATGGCACGACGCTGGGTGCGGCACACGTACAGCGTGGCACGCTGCCTGGCACGACCAGCCTTGCCATGGCATGTTTCCTTGCCATCTTTTGCAATTCACTTCCAACTCTATTCCTTCACTTCACCCATCATTATTTAGTCCCTCATATGTATTTTACACCTACAAAACAAGGACTAATCATGTTGGTTAGTGCATACCCAAATTTACATAAATTCACATAAGAATGTAAGTGTATAATCAGACCAACATGACTAAATTAAGTTATAAAATAGCACTTGGGCACGTAATTATGCCTAAGATCACTACCCCACACTTAAAGCCTTGTTTGTCCTCGAACAACTCGTTTACATCTCATGCACATGAAGACTAAAACATAGCTAACTGAAGCAAGACAATTCAAATTAAGGCTACAATGACTGATTTAGATGACAATTTCAAATAAAGCATGCTATATATAATATATAACATAATTCAAATCCAATACAACCAAGTTAAGACCTCCTTGCCTCAAGAATCAACTCTACAACCACAGAAAACTCATGCACATTAGTCAATCAAGAATTCTAACATGAATTCTATCATTTCTCAAACATGTGCCCTCACAACAAGAGAGATACCCATTTTTCACTTGCAAGCTTTCCAATTATAACATGTATGGGTATATGAATAAGAATTCAACTCACTCTCACAAAGAATTCACATGCATCATGTATTGACCCATATGTTTGCCTTTAGTGTATTACTCCACTAATTTAGGAATCTTTGAACATAAGATCAAGTAGGACTTATCGGATTGTAATGTAAGTTAAGGGACATGTAGGTACTATTCTGGCCAGTAATAGTGGCTATCTTCCCCAAACACTTTTAATACATCACACTTTCCTTAGGAATTTCAATCTTCTTACTTCAACTTTATTCTTTTTTCTCTCATTTTCCGCTTTCATTTCCCTATTTCATTATGCACACTCAAACTGCTAGTAAGGAGTACTTAAGCAACTATTTTCTTTAATCTTGTTTTTCGCTATTTTCTTCTTTTACTCCTTACTAACTCTTGTTCAATTTTTTTTTAAAAAGTGCACCTCTAGTCTTTTCTTTAACTCTCACAACCACTATTTTTCTTCTCATTCCAACTTCTCTCTCCTTAACTTCATTGCAATTTCACATAAGCGCTTAGGAATTTTGGATCAAATTCAAGGCTAATGAAAGAAAAGGATTAAGATTATGTTGCAGCTATCAAAGAATAGGCTTAAGGCTCAATGGGCTAACTAGGATCAAACATTCAAGGCAGGTAAAGCGACGGATAAAAATTAGGCTCATTCAAAGAAATGACTAAATCATCTCCTACAATCGACATCCCTCATTTCGTTTTGCATACACACCAGGAAATTTCTAGACACTACACAATAGCATGGAATATTCAAAAATCTTACACTCACAACACATGCTCAATTTAAGACAAATTCAGTAGACTCTTAACTCAGCTAATCACAAGAATTCAAAATTAAGATTTAAGCACATAGAGTCACATTCAAGAGACTAGGTGTCCCAAAAAGAGTTATACAACTTACATGTTTCAACACTAACCATACTTGCATCTCACAATCATGTATAGCTCATAACAAGAACATCAAGCCATCAATTAGCTACGGGTTCAAAAACCAAAACCTATTGACTAATTTTCCCTCAAGACGATCGTCATCCATCCATCGTCGGGAATAGTCCCTAACTATGAATAAAAACAACTATGTACAGACAAAGAAAATTTCTATTCTTCGGTTCAAAGTGCCCCCAATCAGAAAAGAACCGAAAAGAAAAACCAACGGGTGGGGAATCATGCTCAACTCAAAAATTTTCCCTCAACAAATACCTATCAAGCACTAAATTAACCCGAAATCATTAAGCACAAAATTTTGAAATTTCCCTCACCCCACACTTGAATCATGCGATGTCCCCAAATCATCCAATTAAAATTCAAAAAGGGTGAGAAATACTCCCTGGGGCCTCTAGGCCTAGCTAACAACATGTTTTTCTTCATTTTTGAACAAGTGGGTATTCGACCCCACACTTTCCCTCTTTCATGCTTCTTAGCTTCCCCCTCCAAGGGTACTCAGACTTCCCCCCCACCTGTTCTTAATTCTCCACCAAAAACAACAACAAGATGAAAATAAACAAAATCAACACAAATGAAAGAAATTAAAATTGTACCTGTGGTACCCTTGGGTTGCCTCCCAAGCAGCGCCTTATTTTACGTCGCGGCACGACGCATCAAGTTTTACCACTTTTTTCTCCACTTTGAGGATATGAATCTCACCCTAATTTCTTCTCCAGTTTCCTTTTATGCTCCAGGGGTGGTGATGAAAAAATGAAAGGACCAAGCAGTAGATGTCGCCTCTGGCACTTATTGGCCCTTACGTAAGTGAAGTCATTTTGTCTCTCGGAATTAGAAAATTTTAGAATATACGGGGCTTGTTCCTCCTCTAGACCTTTCTCTACAAGATTGGAAGACTCTAATCTAGGTTGTCAACCAAACTTAATTTCGATAAATGCTTCGAGTGGGGTACAATACACCTCAAAACTTAAACTGCATTGTTCTTGACCTCCTTACTTGTGTACACCTTCTCCACATTAACATCTAACTCCACATGAATGTCAAATGGTTGGAACTCTATATCTCCTTTCATGACTAGATTGGCCATACGTGTGAGACCATTATGGGGACTCTCAGGAGCTTCTACCTGTTGAACTTCTTCCAAGAACTCACCCTTTTCTTCTCCTTGTAGTCCTTCTTTAGTATTGCATAAGAATGTCACTTTCAAATCAAAGCAAGCTTCAGCCTCAGCCATCATATCCATGAACTTGGCGCTTATCATTTCTAAGGCCTCTCCATTTTCCTTGGTCTGAACTCCCAATACTTCCATCTGCTCCCTTATTGCTTCTGTCCGCTCAAGGACCTGTTTTAACATGTTTTCTATCTGAGCTTTGTGTTCCAAGTCCTCCTTTTCATCATTCCAATACTCATCAAAAATAACAGAAGAATCATAGTATGGGCTTGGGGAAGGGGAATATGCATTTGGACAACCATCCCAATGGCCATCTTGACCACCACATATACTGCAAGTGCAACTGTGTTTCCACAAGTGGAGTCCTCCACAATTCAGACAAGACTCACCAAAATATGAGTAACCACCATTCAACCCATTTGTGTTCCATGATGTCATGTCAAGAAGGGTATCATGCTAAAAACAAAAATAAAATAAATATAAAACTAATAAAAAAAGTTTTTTTAAACACTTAGAAACTTAGACACTAACACAAAACATGAAATTCAACAATTTCACCAGTTCCCCGGCAACGGCGCTAAAAACTTGTTGCGCTCCAGCGCACAAGCAAGTGTACGCGGTCGTACAATTAATACAATGGCCCTTTTTAAGAGCCGGATATCGAACCCACAGGGTATGGACCAATTCAGCGAATTATCAAGTTCAAGTGTAAGATTAACCTTCACAAGTGTTGATTATAGAAGTTTTAAGTAAATTATAATTAAGTTTTTGGGTGGTCGCAAACAATCTAGAAATAATATAATAAGCAACTAGAGCTAAGGCCAGATAATCATGCAATACTACACTTTGTAATGGTCCACGTATGAAATTATCAATTGTTGTCTCACATAGTTGGAAATGCGATGTTCATGGTCTCTCGAGCCTCTAAACACGACAAACTAGCCTCACAACTACATCGTTGAGAGGGAATGTGACATCCTAGTTCGTGGGTAATTCAACTACATGGATGTGGTTTACGGGGTTTATGCTCTTGATTAGGGACTTTCGTACCTATAATCATTTAATCTAACTTAGCTTCACAACTACTTCTACGAGTGGTGGAGTGACAATTCTAAGTCGGTGTCTTGCTATCGTCCTGTTTTATCAACCAAGAAGGGCAATTTAGGTGTGTTATTTATCCTAATTGCGAATCATATCGAAAGATAAGAACTTGCTCACTACATTCCTATGTTATTGTCTAGGGTTACTCTTTAAATATTTTACCTAGCTTAACATGTATGTTTTCATGGTGATCAAGCATAAAAACAACCATAATAAAGAATGTAAGACAAAACAATAATTAACAACTCAAACCAAAATGAATTCATGCATTACAATCATATCACGTGGCCTCAACCCTAACGGAAGGGTTTTAGCCACTCATGTTCGTACAATAACTTAAAAACATCGTTAAATAGAGCACTTAAAAGAATAAGTAAAAGAGAATATAAAATTAGTGAACCCTAGGTGAGTTCTTCACTTCTTTCTTCGCTCCTCTATGGTTTTCACAAAATATTTCTTGACCAATGATAGGAGCTAAGGGTTTAATTTATAATAAATAGGAAATTTGCAATTTTTGGCCTGTCATGAAATGGCTCCTTGGCACGGAGGTGAACGCACTAATTTTCCTCCATGACACGGAGGTAACGCTGCAGCTTACTGGAAAGTGCACTTGAAATTTGCTTGGCCGAGACATGGCGCGACAACCGGCGTGGCACGGCGCTGGTCCTGCGCGATGGCCACAGCGTGACACAACCTGCGGCGCGCAGCAGTGCCTAGCGTGGCACGGATGCTGGCGCACAGGCGCTTTAGAAGGAAGCATTTCGCGCGCATGGCCTTGGCATGGCACGGCGCTGGGAGTGGCACACGCACAACGTGGCACACTGCCTGGTGCGGCCAGCCTTGCCATGGCATGTTTCCTTGCCATCTTTTGCAATTCACTTCCAACTCCATTCCTTCACTTCAAGCCATCAATTAGCTACGGGTTCAAAAACCAAAACCTATTGACTAATTTTCCCTCAAGACGGTCGTCATCCATCCATCGTCGGGAATAGTCCCTAACTATGAATAAAAACAACTATGTACAGACAAAGAAAATTTCTATTCTTCGGTTCAAAGTGCCCCCAATCAGAAAAGAACCGAAAAGAAAAACCAACGGGTGGGGAATCATGCTCAACTCAAAAATTTTCCCTCAACAAATACCTATCAAGCACTAAATTAACCCGAAATCATTAAGCACAAAATTTTGAAATTTCCCTCACCCCACACTTGAATCATGCGATGTCCCCAAATCATCCAATTAAAATTCAAAAAGGGTGAGAAATACTCCCTGGGGCCTCTAGGCCTAGCTAACAACATGTTTTTCTTCATTTTTGAACAAGTGGGTATTCAATCCCACACTTTCCCTCTTTCATACTTCTTAGCTTCCTCCTCCAAGGGTACTCAGACTTCCCCCCCATCTGTTCTTAATTCTCCACCAAAAACAACAACAAGATGAAAATAAACAAAATCAACACAAATGAAAGAAATTAAAATTGTACCTGTGGTACCCTTGGGTTGCCTCCCAAGCAACGCCTTATTTTATGTCGTGGCACGACGCATCAAGTTTCACCACTTTTTTCTCCACTTTGAGGATATGAATCTCACCCTAATTTCTTCTCCAGTTTCCTTTTATGCTCCAGGGGTGGTGATGAAAAAATGAAAGGACCAAGCAGTAGATGTCGCCTCTGGCACTTATTGGCCCTTACGTAAGTGAAGTCATTTTGTCTCCTTGAATCAAAAAATTTCAGAATATACGGGGCTTGTTCCTCCTCTAGACCTTTCTCTACAAGATTGGAAGACTCTATTTCTAGGTTGTCAACCAAACTTAATTTCGAGAAATGCTTCGAGTGGGGTACAATACACCTCAAAGATTAAACTGCATTGTGCCTGACCTCCTTACTTGTGTACACCTTCTTCACATCAACATCTAACTCCACATGAATGTCAAATGGTTGGAACTCTATATCTCCTTTTATGACTAGATTGGCCATATGTGTGAGACCATTATGGGGACTCTCAGGAGCTTCTACCTGTTGAACTTCTTCCAAGAACTCACCCTTTTCTTCTCCTTGTAGTCCTTCTTTAGTATTGCATAAGAACGTCACTTTCAAATCAAAGCAAGCTTCAGCCTCAGCCATCATATCCATGAACTTGGCGCTTATCATTTCTAAGGCCTCTCCATTTTCCTTGGTCTGAACTCCCAATACTTCCTTCTGCTCCCTCATTACTTGTGTCCGCTCAAGGACCTGTTTTAACATGTTTTCTATCTGAGCTTTGTGTTCCAAGTCCTCCTTTTCATCATTCCTATACTCATCAAAAACAACAGAAGAATCATAGTAGGGGCTTGGGGAAGGGGAATATGCATTTGGACAACCATCCCAATGGCCATCTTGACCACCACATATACTGCAAGTGCAACTGTGTTTCCACAAGTGGAGTCCTCCATAATTTAGACAGGACTCACCAAAATATGAGTATCCACCATTCAACCCATTTGTGTTCCATGATGTCATGTCAAGAAGGGTATCAGACTAAAAACAAAAATAAGATAAATCTAAAACTAATAAATTTTTTTTTCAACAGTTAGAAAATTAGACACTAACACAAAACAAGAAATTCACCAATTTCACCAGTTCTCCGACAACGGCGCCAAAAACTTGTTGCGCTCCAGCTCACACGCAAGCGTACGCGGTCGTACAAGTAATACAGTGGCCCTTTTTAAGAGCCGAATATTGAACCCACAGGGAATGGACCAATTCAACGAATTATGAAGTTCAAGTGTAAGATTAACCTTCACAAGTGTTGATTATAGAAGTTTTCGGTAAATTATAATTAAGTTTTGGTGTGGTCACAAAACAATCTAGAAACAATATAATAAGCAACTAGAGCTAAGGCAGGATAATCATGCAATGCTACACTTTGTAATGGTTCACGTATGAAATTATCAATTGTTGTCTCACATAGTTGGAAATGCGATGTTCATGGTCTCTCGAGCCTCTAAACACGACAAACTATACTCACAACTACATCGTTGAGTGGGGATGTGACATCCTAGTTCATGGGAAATTCAACTACATGGATGTGGTTTACGGGGTTTGTGTTTTTGATTAGGGACTTTCGTACCTCTAATCATTTAACATAACTTAGCTTCACAACTACTTCTACGAGTGGTGGAGTGACAATACTTAGTCGGTGTCTTGCTATCATCCCGTTTTCTCAGCCAAGAAAGGAAATTTAGGTATATTATTTATCCTAATTGCGAATCATATTAAAAGATAAGAACTTGCTCACTACATTCCTATGTTATTGCCTAGGGTTACTCTTTCAAGCTTTTACCTAGCTTAACATGTGTGTTTTCATGGTGATCAAGCATAAACAACCATAACAAAAAATGTAAGACAAAACAACAATTAACAAGTCAAACCAAAACGAATTCATGCATTATAATCATATCACGCGGCCTGAACCCTAGGGGAAGGGTTTTAGCCATTCATGTTCGTACAATAACTTAAAAACATCGTTAAAGTAGAGTACTTACAAGAATAAGTAAAAGAGAATGTAAAATTTGTGAACCCTAGGTGATTTCTTCACTTCTCCCTTTGCTCCTCTATGGTTTTTAGAAAATATTTCTTGACCAATGATTTTAGGAGCTAAGGGTTTAATTTATAGTAAATAGGAAATCTGCAATTTTTGGCCTGTCATGAAATGTCTCCGTGGCACGGAGGTGAATGCACCAATTTGCCTCCGTGACACAGAGGTAATGAGGCAGCTTATTGGAAAGTGCACTTGAAACTTGCTTGGCCGAGGCATAACGCGACAGCCGATGTGGCACGGCGCTGGTCCTACGTGATGACCAGCATGACACGGCCTGCGGCGCACAGTAGTGCCTAGCGTGCCACGGATGTTGGCGTGCAGGCGCTTTGGAAGGAAGCATTTCACGCGCATGGCCTTGGCGTGGCACAACGCTTGGAGCGGCACACGCATAGCGTGGCATGCTGCCTGGCGCGACCAGCCTTGCCATGGCATGTTTCCTTGCCATTTTTTGCAATTCACTGCCAACTCCATTCCTTCACTTCACCCATCATTATTTAGTCCCTCATATGCATTTTACCCCTACAAAACAAGGACTAATCATGTTCGTTAGTGCATACCCAAATTTACGTAAAATAACATAAGAATGTAAGCGTATAATCAGACCAACATGACTAAATTAAGTTATAAAATAGCACTTGGGCACGTAATTATGCCCAGGATCACGCACGGATGCTGGCGCGCAGGCGCTTTGGAATGCAGCATTTTGTGCGCATGGCCTTGGCGTGGCACAGCGCTGGGAGCGGCACACGCACAGCGTGGCACGCTGCCTGGCGCGACCAGCCTTGCCATGGCATGTTTCCCTGACATCTTTTTCAATTCACTTCCAACTCCATTCCTTCACTTCACCCATCATTATTTAGTCCCTCATATGCATTTTACCCCTACAAAATAAGGACTAATCATGTTGGTTAGTGCATACCCAAATTTACGTAAAATAACATAAGAATGTAAGTGTATAATCAGACCAACATGACTAAATTAAGTTATAAAATAGCACTTGGGCACGTAATTATGCCCAAGACCATAAATATCACAGAAAAAAGTGAAAATCACAACTTGACCACTTAACATATAGAATCGGTGTCAAACCTGAAGTTTCTTTTTTGCCTTTGCTTTTACCAAGGCCTGTCACTGCCTATCTTGGAAACGGGGGCTAAAGGAAACTGTAGTCTAATATAGGGGAAAAGTAGAGATTGAATCTCAAGGAGAAACTGAATGTCTGGCTGGCTGGGCTCTCTAAGCACTACGAGGGTCCTTAAATTGTCTCTTCGACCTGGTCTTCTTACTCTGTTCTACTTCTTTGTCAGTACTTGGGAGATGGTGAATCAGATCATCCATCTTTTAAGCAAATACTAGCATCTGAGCAGTAGCCATTTTTGTCTGGGTAGACATTCCCAAAATACTCTCAGACCAGATGGGGTCCCAAACCTAATACAATCGATATACTTTATCCATCGTATTCCGCACCCTATCTGAAACATATTGGGCCAAAGAATTAAACCTGAGACTTTACGCGTGAATACTCATGCTGCCCTGCTTTAGGCACAAAAGCGTACTAACTCAAACCCGTTGAAGTTCCCATGTCAAGTACTGATTCATAAAGGCTAGGGCTATTTAAGCTCAAAATCCACGGGCTCTAGAGCTCTCAAAAGTATTCCCTTGGGCCCTTTGCCATTAATTTCAACAACTGATTTTTGAAATGCCACTACTTGAGTTAATATCTGAAATGCTTTCTCAAAATCTCATCACTTTGATATACCTGAAGGTGCTGGAGGATAAACAACTCTACCTCCTCCTGGCTCTAATGGAACTAGGAAAACATGAGGGGTTGAATCCCTTTCCGTGGTAGCTCTGACTAGAACTAGAGGAACAGTAACACGGGGAGTAAAAAAAACTCACTTTGAGCCTTTAATCTATCTCCCATATTGGCAAGAGGGCGACTAGGACCTTCTTCCAGCATCAATGCTAATAAATCTTGTAGCCATCTACCTTACTGCAAGCGAATTCTAAAATATAGGCACGATTTAGATTTCAAACACCTCTTACATCTTTGATCTATGGCATGATCTATTAGTGAAAAAAGTGAAACAACTCCTCAATATCTTGTAGCCTCCTGATTATAAGTATGGTGCACAACATACCCATAAGTAAGATTCTACTAGACACAGCTTGTGGGCTCCCTAGGATATGACTTCTCTTTAATACCAAGTTTGTCACGCCCCAAAAATGGGGGATGGCGCGACTGGCTCCCGATACCTAACTGACTGGGAAGACGACTATATAACATTTTTAGCTGTAACACCTAGGCCTTCCAATTACCTATCACAATCAATTGGAGTAAACATCTGGACCCATAATGTCTCAACTACCACCAAAAATAACTGAAATGCCGATAAGCCCATAACTATGCTAAACCAAGCAACGAAAAGCCAATAAGGCCACAAACTGAATAATACTATACATACTAAGTCCACAAAGCCTCTAAAGAGTAAACTGAAATGGTGGTCGGAATAGGGCTCCGACCTACCCATAAATATAACTCAAAACTCAAGATAAAATAACTAAGCCCTAGCTCCAGGAAGAAAGGAGCATACCAACACATCCGCTGATCTCGCGAACTGCTACTACAACTAGAAATCCCAGCCTCTACCTGCACCTACGGTACGAACGCAGGTCCCTAGGCGAAGGGATGTCAGTACGAATGAAATGTACTGGTATGTGAGGCTGAAAACTGTAAACATATAAGATAGTAATGATAACTGAGACAAAAATAAGGAATAGTAACAACCTGGAATCTTGGAAATTGAAACTTGAAACCTGACAATAACTCAATACTGAAGTGCAAATGCAACAAAATAATGCACAAGAAAAGTTATAACGGTAATGCCGACGGCCAGCCGACCATAAAAATCATGTAAAAATGCCTCCAGCTGATGTAACACACCGGGGTAAAATAAAAATATCTCCAGCCGATGTACCACACCAGGGTAAAATAAAAATATCTCCAGCCGGTGCACCATACCGGGGAAAAATAAAAATATATCCAGCCGGTGTACCATACCAAGGTAAAATAAAAATATCTCAATCATAATCATGAACGGAGCTGATAGAGCTTATACTGAGTCAATTTAACACGTATAGCATTGAAATGACAAATGCTAAATCTATGGCCGTAATAGGTCTCTTTCATAACATATAATGCAAGTGAGCACATATAGAATGCAAAATTAGTAAATATGAACATATAGCACGTAAAGATATCAAATTATAAACAAACATGTCAACTCAATGAGTCGACAGACATTCAGGAGGTTTAGACAACGTAAGAACTTTAGAAGGCTTACAAGCACTGTCCAACAAATAATCTTACCAATTTAACATACCGCTTGAGTAGAAGCACAAAGGTTCTCATTTCTATACAACCCTTTAACATCTGGGAACTACATATATATATATATATATATAAACACACACTACCCATAGGGTGTTTCCTACATGTATCAACAACTATATACTCAAATTCTATTATCAAACTTATCACGTCGATGAGCACATATAGTTCTTAACTCATTTGTCTTATTTGCAGGAAAACATGAAAATAATAACTTGGAACTTGGAGTTATTTGTCATAACGCTTAGCATATACCTAGGGCTGCGAGCTGAACTGTAAACATACGATGTATGAGACTTCTATATAACATATAAACTAGTATTTAGTTTACCGAGTGACCTCTAGGAGACTTCCTGGTATTCAAAGTTCTGAGCTTAACTGATCAGTATCATAGAATGTGCCTATACTTACTTAGACATTAGGAAAATTGGTACATGGGAGAATCTCTCCTCTGAATTTAGGAAATTCAAATGATAACTGAACAAGAGCTAAACATCTGGATGTATGACCTGAATATAACTAAAAGAATTCAACTATATGTTATAACATCAAAATCATATATATTAAGACTTCTTACCAGAAATTCTTATAATGACTTGTATGCAACTTCAAATACTTGACTGAGACATTTGCATGATTCTCAAAATATGATTTCTTGAAAACTTCATAGATTAGCATAGCACATTTCAACATAACATAGGGATGTCAAGGCACAACTTAAGGATTTGAGACTTGGAGCTTTTTAACTTGGGAACACTTGAGCAACTATCTAAGTGCTACCTTATAGGCAAATAAGGACTTATAGCCGTAATTCGGATGATGCTGGATTAACATACACAAATGTGCAATTATCTAAAGAGCTTAAGAAAACTTACATAATTATAAGTGGCTTAGAAGCTCCTAGAATTACCCTTATCAAAATTGGAATATAATTTCAACACATAGAATGGATAACTTAACATAATCGTTTAGGGGTATAGCGGAGAGCTTCTCTTTAAGTTACATTACTAATTTATAGACGTTCAATTTTAATTGATTCATAGAAGGTCGTTACATAATATTCATTACATCATTTTACCACATAATGTATTTACACAACTTAGTTAACTTAATGCCTTGACGACTCCCAAGAGGTTCAAATAGCACAAGAGTTCCACTAAACCTATAGGCGACATTCTAAAGACAATTCTTGTTTCCTTAGCATGTAACTTGAACGTAAGCATAATTTCAAATATATACTTATTTCCTTATAACCTAATAACCTTAAGATAACCTTCCCATAAATATGGTTGCATAGAAATATCAATAACTTACACATTCGAGTTATATCTTTCAAGTTCAACATATAGGTTGGTTCTAAAAATCGTAAACTAGCTGGTTAGCTAAAGGGAGAGAAATCAAGGAATCTCCTCTTGGACTTATATAACTTAGAACATGTGAATAATAGGTTGGATGACTATTGTTAGGCATTTCCATTTTGTTATTCTCATTTACCCTTATTTTAGCTTAAAGTCATTTTCTAGCATTAAGTTCGTTGGCGCGTCATCGTCTTTCATTTTTACCAATTTTACTTAGCATCCAACATTTATCCCATTTGGAACCACATATATGTAACATAAAATAAAGGACCAGCTCACAGTGCCCACACTGAGGGGTCTCCAGACTCAATCTATTGCTACGACAATAATAATACGGCAAGCGTATAAATTATACTCTTTTGCTTTACCTTCACAAGCTTCAACCCTTTTTCCAATGGATTCTATTAAGAATCTTAAACCCTTGGACAGAATCATAATATGCTTCCAACATAAACTTAGATACATAGGAATGCCAAACTCGTCAACAACATGAAAACGTGCTTGAAAATAAGAGATAACGAGCGCCTTACATACCTTGTTTATTACGAGTTTTTCTTAGCCGACTTTTCCTTCCAACAACCAGAAGTTAGCCTATTCAATTAATTGAGTTAATAATCAAGTGAATAGGCTGTTTTACGCATTTTTATCCAGTCAAAACGTCACACCAATAGACAGTCACAATACAAACAAACAAGGCAACATTTAACATTTCTTACTTCAACTTGTTTCTACAACTTTGAGGGAAAATAGATGTAGGAAATTACCTAAATTTCCTCATGAACAATACCAACAAATATAGAGTATATTCTCAACAAAAAACAGAAGCTCCAACCTTCAAACGAGCAATAGCTTTACACCATAACACATACAAAACAACAGCTCAACCTTCACTTTCAACCTCTACCTTTAGCTTGCAAATTCATAGGAATTAATAAGTAGAAACACTTACATTATATTTGTATTCAACTCCAACCAAAATGGAGTATATCCTTAGCCAGCTACTGCTTCGAAAACACAGCAACAAATCCACTAAAATGCAGCAACAACACACACACAAGCGACACTTAAGTTCCAACTTCACTTCCAACATAACTTGTGAATTCATGAGAATTTAAGGAGTAAAAACACTTACCTCCTTTTGTACTCAACTCTCACCAAGATGGAGGTAGAATTTCACATTATTTTTTATTATTTGAGTACCTACTATAGACTTAATGGTATCATTAAAATTAGTATTTTCTTGTATTTTATCAAAAAATTAAGAGCCCCAGATTAAAAAAAAATATATCAAAAAGTAAAAATGAAGACTGACATGTTGAAAATGAAAGAAAAGTTATTTTGGGTTTGAGTTGACTAATTAAAATGTTGTAAATCGAATTGCTTTATGTTGAAATCATGTCATGAGATCTACAAAGTGAGAGAAATATCACTTAAATAATTGAAATTAAATACGAATTTCCCTAGTAAAATTTATTATTGAGTCACTGATAGCTAATAAATTTTCTCTATAATTCATTACATCAAAATTTGTCAATCGTTAATTCCTATCCTTCGTGGTAGTGTATAAACTAAAAGGAAGATCAAACATATTAAATTGGAGAAATGACTATGGAGGAAAACACTAGATGCTCATTATTTTTGCAAATGGGGGAATTACCTCAACAATTGGGGATTCAATGTTGAAATACAACTACAAATATTAAATTATCTAAATAGTTGTTTTCATATACTTGACAAACTTCACTTTTGATTAACATGATGTCAATGAAAAAAAAGTAAAAATAATATAAGGATTAGTAATTGGTTTGGAGGTACAATAAAATGTACATTGGCAAGTTGAAGATCCATCTTCTTTAGTTATACATGCTGCTTCAGGGATAGTACGTCCTGTTCCTTCCACACATCTTCGAAGCATCCATCTCTAAATCCTACTTTACATATGTTAAATCCTAGTTCAATTGTGCATGTGTTGAATCCGTGGACTACTTGAATACTTCTCTCATCTGCATCGACAAAAGAATAATCAAAGATTTGGTGGAATCAATCCCTTCCAAGTATGTAGGGTTATGAGTGGGTGTTTCCTTCTACACTCATGCCCAATTTCGATCTAAATATGAGAAATTCCTATGATCAAGTATGGGGTTTTTATCCAAATGAATGAATCTTTACATGGGTATGAATTGATTATGATTTTATTATTGAACTGTGAAGCATGGGCTAATGTTGTAATGATTTAAACTAAAATTATGTTTCTAGCCTTATGAATGTTGAAGCCCATTGATGAGGTGATCATGAAAAGTGAGATTTATGAAGTAAATGTGATAATGATGAGATATTATGATGAAGATCGTGATTTGAAGCTACCATGTCTATAATTATGTTTTCGATGAGAATTGCGTATTTCTTAGTATGATAAAGCTTTGAGCAATGCCCACATGTTAAGTTTAAATGATGATTTTTCTGAAATAAACTTACCACATTATTTTGGAGAGAAGACTCCCAAATTTTACATTCTACCTTGTGGTATGTTTTGAGTTAAGTCTTCCAATGCATAGCTTACCACATGGATTTGGAACAAAGGCTCCCAAGTATGTATTCGTCTTGTGGTATGTTTTGAACTAAAGCTTCTCATATGCATGATTTCGTATTTGAGATGTATTGATCATTGAGCTTCGTCAATATACGATGTTAAGCTTTGTTATATACGATGTAGAGCATTGCATGTTTTGGCAAAATAGTCTAGCACTGAGCGGGCTAAGGGTCGATCACCCTATGCCCCAGAACTACGCGCCAACGTAGGTTGATACTATTATATTATTGGGACCTCTCTTGTGAGCTATCCCTAGCCCAAATGGCCCATGAGCTTGATATCGATATCATGGTAGTGATCTTAGCCCTGACAATATTTTGGACGGCTCTGCCCACTTGAGTGTAATAGTCGTGACCATGTAAGCTCTATTATGAGTGTAATATTAATTACTCGTGGTTATTATTTCATACATGCATGTTCTGAAAGCAAGGTTTGACTCAATGTTCAACTTTTCTATAAATATCATATTTAAACTTTGAGTCGTTCAAATCAGTTTGATGTTATAAAGCTATGTATCGTATGTTATGAAAAGATTATGATTTCAGAAAGAATGCATGAAAGCCCTACTCTCAGTTAATGATGTTTATGTTTTGACTATTGCATTTTCTTAAAGTGATTTTACTCACTTTAGCGGTTTACTTACCTTTCATACTCGGTACATTCCACATACTGACCGCATACTTTCTATGCTGTATCGTTTCATGATACAGGACCCAGCTCTTAGGTTCAGCCCCGCTCTTAGACAGTTCATCGGAGTTAGAGTCTTCTATTGGTGAGTCCTCATCTTCCAAGGACCAGACTATCTATCCTTCTTTATGTATTTCAGATTTCAGCTTGTTGAGTTAGTTGGGGTCTTGTCCCATTAACTTGTTATGTTTAGAGGCTATTCAGACATATGTATGCATTCAACTTTGAATTTTATATTCGTATGTTATGTTTAAGTTAGACTTCCGCTATGATGGTATTGATGGTTATCTAGTTCTTGATTTTGTTAGATGTATGCTTATTCCATGAGTCGAATATAAAATCCTTGTCTCGTGCCACGATACAGGCCTCCATTCAGGTCATGAAAAACTTGGTATCAGAGCAATAGGTTTGAAATGTCCTAGGGTGTCTGAAAGCCGCGTTAAGTAGAGACTTTTTCATGGGTGTAAAGCGCACCACACTTATGATGAATAGACTACTAGACATTTTAGGAAATATCCCCTTCTTTCATGATCTATGTCGTGCGATGAAAAGTCTTTCTATCCTTCTAATTCGTGCTATTCGCGATTGCAAAATCATGACTCCTCAAAGAATGAATAGAAGGAGGAATGGAGGTGGTGAAGGCCACGAGGATGGCAATGGTTATGGGAATTAGCCATCCCCACCAGTTCAGGAGCTCTAGGAACTAGAGCCAGTTGCCCATGCTGAGTTCGGGGTTGCTATTTAGATGCTTGCGCAGGCCATGAAAGCTCAGGTCAATCAACAGGCAGTTGTGAATGTTCTGCAAAATGGCAATTCAGAGGTTGCTCGAGTTAGGGATTTCCTAAGGATGAACCCGCTGGAGTTCTTAGGGTCCAAGGTAGATTAGGACCCGCATGATTTTATTAATGAGATTGTCAAGATCACCCAAGTCATGGGGGTGAGTAGTGTTTAGTGCACAGAGTTGGCCTTTGACCAGTTGAAGGGGTTTGTGGGTATCTGGTTTCACCAATGGAAGGATAACAGGGTCGTAGGAGAAGGTCCAATCACGTAGGAGGAGTTTCATGTTACATTCCTAGATCAGTTCTTCCCTTGGGAGATGAGGGAGCTGAAGGTAGCTGAGTTTGTAAACTTGAAGCAGGGAAGAATGACAGTGCAAAAGTATTCCCTTGAGTTCACTCGCCTATCAAAATATGCCTCAGAGTTGGTGGCTGACCAGAGGATGTGGGTGAGCAGATTTGTGCATGGTATAGCAGGGTATTTGGACAAGGAGTGCCGAATTGCTATGGTCCATCAAGATATGAACTACCCTCGAATTGTGTTGTATGCCCAGCAGATGGAGGTGGCATATTTGAGAGAGAGAGAGGCCAAGAGGGCCAGGATTGATGACCACAGGTTTTCTCAATCGAGGTCAGGAGGTGGGCATCATCAGTAGTCCCACAGAGATCATCCGCCCAGGCTTCTTCAGCATTTAGTGTACCACCGGACCTAGACTATATCAGAGAGGGTGAGCATTAGACTCGAGGGGCTAGAGCAGCATACCCACAGATTCTAGCATTCCAGCTTGTCGCAGATGTGGTCGGGGGCACTCAGTCTAGTGCTTGGCAGGTTTAGGAGCTTGTTTCGGGTGTGGACAACCCGATGAGAGACTTTCCAGCAGTGAGACAGGATCAGGTTGGGGGCCGTGGCCCAGCCTCTAGTTCAGCAGCACCTTCCATATGCTTAGCACATCAAGGAGCATCTACTAGCACAGCTGGCAGTCAACGCCAAAATAGATTCTATGCTTTATCCTCCCGTCAGGAGCAGGAGGTCTCCCCGGATGTGGTTACAAGGTATGTTGCGAGTCTTCCATATTGATGTTTATGCTTTATTATATCCGGGAGCTTCCTTGTCGTTTGTGACCCTTTATGTAGCCAGTAGCTTCGGAGTCAGTCCCGAAGTCTTGTCAGTACCTTTCTCAGTTTCTACTCTAGTAGGTGACTCAGTTATAGCTAGACTGGTATATAGAGGTTTCCCAGTCTCAGTCCTTCAGAAGATCACCTTAGCAGACTTGATAGAGTTACCTATGACCAATTTCGATGTTATTCTCGGCAAGGATTGGTTATTTGCATGCTATGCTTCAGTTAATTGTAGAACCCGGGAAATAGAGTTCAGATTTTCGGGTGAGCCAGTCTTAGAATGGAAGGGTAGTTCAGCTGTGCCTGCAGGTCGATTCATTTCCTACCTTAAGGCCAGGAAGATGATCGCTAAGTGTTGCATGTACCATCTAGTTAGGGTTAAGGATGTAAAGTCCGAAACCCCAACTATCCAGTCAGTTCCAGTAGTACGTGAGTATCCAAAGGTCTTTCCTGATGATTTTTCATGTGTTCCTCCCAAGTGGGAGATTGATTTCGGTATTAACCTTCTTCCCGACATACAACCTATATCTATTCCGCCCTACAGGATGGCTCCAGACGAGCAAAAATAGTTGAAGGATCAGTTGAAGGACCTGTTAGATAAGGGCTTTATTAGGCCGAGTAAGTCTCCATTTGGTGCACCAGTGTTATTTGTCCGGAAGAGGGATGGTTCGATTCGGATGTGTATTGACTATCGGCAGTTAAACAAGGTCACCATTAAGAACAGGTATCCTTTACCCAGGATCAATGATTTGTTTGATGAGCTTCAGGGTGCCAAGTTTTTCTCCAAGATTGATCTCAGATTTGGGTATCACCAGCTCAGGGTTCGGGAGAGTGACATCCCGAAAACCGATTTCAGGACTTGGTATGGTCACTACAAATTTGTTGTTATGTCTTTTGGACTAACCAATGCCCCTGCAGATTTTATGGATCTAATGAACAGGGTGTTCAAGGCCTATTTGGACATGTTCGTGATTGTGTTCATTGATGACATCCTTATATACTCTCGGAGTGAGGCGGAGCATGCGGCTCACTTGAGAGTAGTGCTTCAGACCCTCAAGGATCATAATTTGAATAAAAAGTTTAGAAAGTGTTAGTTTTGGTTGGACTTCGTCGCATTTTTGGGCCATGTGGTATCGAGTGAGGGCATAAAGGTAGATTCTCAGAAAACTAAGGCGGTGAAAATTGGCCTAGACTAGTGAACCCTTCGGATATTAAGAGTTTCTTGGGTTTAGCTGGCTACTACCGGAGGTTTGTTGAGGGCTTCTCATCTATTGCAGCACCTTTGACCAAGTTGACTTAGAGGAAGATAAAGCTTCAATGGTCGGAGGCTTGTGAGAAAAGCTTTCAAGAGTTGAAGACTCGACTCACTTCAGCACCAGTGTTGCCTTACCCGAGGGTACCGATGGTTTTGTGGTGTATTGTGATGCTTTGAGAATGAGACTCGGGTGCGTATTGATGCAGCGTGGGAAGGTGATAGCATATGCCTCAAGACAGTTGAAAGTCCATGAGAAGAATTACCTGACTCATGATCTTGAGTTAGCCGCAGTGGTGTTTGCATTGAATATATAGAGGAATTACTAGTATGGGGTCTATGTGGATATGTTTATGGAACACAAGAGCTTGGAATATGTGTTCAAGCAGAAAGATTTCATCTACGACAAAGGAGGTGATTGGAGCTACTCAAGGACTACGATATGAGTGTCCTTTACCACCTGGGTAAGGATAATGTGATAGAGGACACACTTGGTAGGCTCTTTATGGGGAGTGTGTCCCATGTGGATGATGAAAGAAGGAGCTGGTGAAAGATGTCCATCGACTTGCAAGGTTGGGAATTAGATTGGTCAAGTCAACCGATGGCAGCGTTGTTGTGCAAAACGGATTAGAATCATCCTTGGTGACTGAATTGAAAGCTAGAAAAGATGAGGATCCGATTTTGGTAAAGCTGAAGGAAGTCATTCGAAGTCAGAAGGTGGAGGTCTTCTCCAAAGGGGGAGATGGTGTGCTGCAGTTCCAGAGTCACCTATGTGTTCCAAATGTCAATGATTTAAGGAGTCGATTGTTGCATGAGCCTCATGGATAGAGGTACTCTACTCATCCAGGCGCCACCAAGAAGTATCATGACTTGCAGGAAATATATTGGTGGAATGGCATGAAGAAGGATATTGCAGAATTTAACGCCAAGTGAATGCACTGTCAGTAAGTAAAGGTTGAGCATCAAAGGCTGGGAGGCGTACTTCAGGATATTAGCATTCCTACTTGCAATTGGAGAGAGATTAATATGGATTTCATTACAGGCCTACCTCGTACACGTCGACACTATGATTTTATTTGGGTGGTGGTAGACAGGTTGATCAACGCTGCATATTTCCTACTGGTGAAAACTACAGATTCAAAAGTTGATTGTGCCAAACATTATATCTGGGAGTTGGTTCGATTACATGGAGTGCCCTTGTCTGTTATTTTAGACTAATGTACTCAGTTTACCTCTCAGTTTTAGCGGTCTTTTCAAAAGGGGCTTGGGACTCAGGTTAAACTCGGCACAACATTTCATCCGCAAACGGATGGTCAGGCGGAGCGGGCAATTTAAACTCTCGAAGACATGTTGAGAGCCTGCTTCATTTATTTCAATGGTAGTTGGGATGATCATTTGCCTCTTATTGAGTTTGCCTACAACAATATCTACCATTTCAGTATTCAGATTGCTCTATTTGAGGCTCTCTATGGGTGGAGATGTAGGTCCCCCATTGGTTGGTTTGAAATCGGTGAGGCTTCGTTGATGGGTCCAGATTTAGTTCATGAGGCTATAGAGAAAGTTCAGTTGATAAGGGAAAGATAGAAAATGGCTCAAAGTCGCTAAAAGTCTTATGCGGATGTTAAAAGAAGAGAGGTTGAATTTGAAGTAGGTGATTGGATGTTCCTAAAGGTGTCTCCCATGAAGGCAGTGATAAGATTTAGGAAGAAAGGGAAACTCAGTCCCCGCTATGTTGGTCCCTATCAGATTGTGAGAAGAGTGGGTAAGGTAGCATATGAGTTGGAGTTTCCCTCAGAGTTATCTTCCGTGCATCTCATGTTTCATGTATTGCCTTTGAAGAAGTGTATGGGTGACCCAGGTCTAGTTGTCCCAGTGGATAGTGTTGGTGTGAGAGACAGCCTTAGCTATGAAGAGGTTCCGGCGAAAATATTGGATCAGCAAGTTCGAAGGCTAAGGAACAAGGAAGTTGCTTCAGTTAAAGTATTATGGAGGAATCAGCATGTTGAAGGAGCTACGGGGAAGCCGAAGCGGATATGATGGCTAAATATCCACACTTATTCTCTATCGGCTAAGTTCCGACTTGAGGTATCATTTTTTCTCTATGAATCTATTTAGTTTCATGTTCAGTTCATGCAAGCAAGTTTCTTTTATGTATATGAGTGTGTATGTGATTTATGAATTCACGTCAGCTGTATATTTTGAATCAGAGATAGTCATTCTGTTAGTTTTTGGGTTAAATGATCAATATCGAAATATGAAAATTGTGTGTTTCTACTTTATGCTTGTCTCCTACATTTGAGGACGAATGTTCCCAAGGAGGAGATATTATAATACCCCGGAAGTGCCTAAGATTAGAACTGAGAGATAAAAATTTAAAACTGCTAACAATGGAGAAATTGTTGCAGAACGAGAGGTCCTACGGGTCGTTGGTTCAAGCAACGACCCGTTGGAGTGAGCCGTGGAAGGTGTCTGGTTTTGGGGTAGTGGAGACAACGACCAGCATAACGACTCATTGTGGGAAACAACGAGTTGTTGTTGGTAGCTGTGGTAAGATGTGGACTTGAGATTCAAGGAAGTAACGGGCCACCGAACGACCCATCATGAGGTACCATGGATCGTGGTGAGCAGTCGTTGTTAGGATAGTGAGATGGCCAGTGTATGTGACGGAACGAGACCACGACTCGTGGGTTCTAGTAATGAGTCATGGTAAGGCTCGTGGTTTGAGGAAGTATAAAGTTGGCAGAAGGAAACCACGGTGGAATGAATGACCCGTTGAAGGTAAGAAAGAATCGTTGTTTCAGTTGTTGTTTGAGCCAAGGCCTAAGCTTAGACAGTGCATAGCACAGACAGATACCACGGGTCGTGGTATCCTCCAACAACCCGTTGAGTCGCCCGTTGTTTGGTCCAGTAAGCAGTTTTTCTGCATGATCAGTAAGGGTATTTCCATCATTCTTACGTTCTAAGGCCCTACACTACGTCCTTTTAAGGATCACTTTAGCGGGTTTTAGGAGGGGAAAACCTATTCTAAGTTATTTTCTTCCATGCCTGGAAACTTGAGAGGTTGAAGAGGTGATTCAAGGCTAGTTTTCAAGGTTTCCATCCAATTTCCCCTTGGATAATCAAAGATTTGGTGGAATCAATTTCTTCCACGTCTGTAGGGTTATGAGTGAGTGTTTCCTTCCACACTCATGCCCAATTTCTATCTAAATATGAGAAATTCCTATGATCAAGTATGAAATTTTTACCCAAATGCATGAATCTTCATTTTTTTACATGGGTATGAATTGACTATGATTTTATTATTGAACTGTGAAGCATGGACTGATTTTGTAATGATTTCAATTAAAATTTTGTTTGTAGCTTATGAATGTTGAAGCCCATTGATGAGGTGATCATGAAAAGTGAGATTTGTGAAGTAAATGTGATAATGATGAGATATTATGATGAAAAGCATGATTTGAAGCTACCCATGTCTCTAATTATGTTTTCAATGAGAATTGTGTATTTCTAAGTATGATAAAGCTTTGGGCTATGCCCACATGTTAAGTTTAAATGATGATTTTCCTGAACTAAGCTTACCACATTGTTTTGGAGCGAAGACTCCCGAATTTTACATTCTAGCTTGTGGTATGTTTTGAGTTAAGTCTTCCTATGCATAGCTTACCACATGGATATGGAGCTAAGGCTCCCAAGTATGTATTCAACTTGTGGTATGTTTTGAACTAAAGCTTCTCATATGCATGATTTCGTATTTGAGATGTATTAATCATTGAGCTTCGTCAATAGACGATGTTGAGCTTTGTTATATATGATGTAGAGCATTGCATGTTTTGGGAGAAGAGTCTAGCATCGTGCGGGATAAGGGTCGATAATCCTATGCCCCAGAACTATGTGCCAACGTAGGTTGATACTATTATATTATTGGGACCTCCCTAATGAGCTATCCCAGGCCCAAATGGCCCATGAGCTTGATACCGATATCATGGTAGCATTCTTAGCGCTGGCAAGGTTTTGGACGGCTCTGCCCACTTGAGTGTAATAGTCAAGACCACGTAAGCTCTATTGTGGTATGTTGGTTAAATGACGAGTCTCCCATTGTCTATATGATTCAGATTTGCATATTCATTGCTCATGGTTATTATTTTATACATGCATATTCTAAAAGAAAGTTTTGATTCAATGGTCATCTTTTCTATAAATATCATATTTCATCTTTGAGTTATTCAAATTAGTTTGATGTTATAATGCTATATATCATATGTTACGAAAAGATCATGATTTCAGAAAGAATGCATGCAAGACCTATTCTCAGTTAATGATTTTTATGTTTTGACTACTGCATTGTCTTAAAGTGATCTTACTTACTTTAGCGGTTTACTTACCTTGCGTACTTGTTACATTCCACGTACTGACCGCATACTTTCTATGCTGTATCATTTCATGATACAGGACCCGGCTCTCAGGTTCAACCCTGCTCTTAGATAGTTCATCGGAGTTAGAGTCTGCTTATTGGTGAGTCCTCATCTTTTAAGGATCAGACTATCTATCCTTCTTTATGTATTTCAGATTTCAGCTTGTTGAGATAGTTGGGATCTTGTCCCATCAACTCGTCATGTTTAGAGGCTATTCAGACATATGTATGCATTCAACTTCAGATTTTATATTCGTATGTTATATTTAAGTTAGACTTCCGCTATGATGGTATTGATGGTTATTCAGTTCCTAATTGAGTTAGATGTATGCTTATCCCATGGGTCGACTTGGGGTCTCTCGGGGATCCTTGTCCCATGTCGCGATCCGGGCCTCCATTTGAGTTGTGATAGTGGGGTCCCTCATGGGGTCCCCTGATGATTTTTGGGCAGTGCACATCACGACTCAAGGCCATGAGTCGTGGCCAGTGGGGACGAATCGCTGGGACCCCGTGGCAGTTAATTCTGCGAATTAGAAAGGGCCTTTTCGTAATTCCTAAGTTCCTAAAGCCTAAACTATGTTGTTTTAGCCTATGAAAGGTGGGTTTTAGAGGGGAAAAACTATCCTACATCTTCGTTCATGCATGCAAGAGAATAGAAAGGTGATGAAATGGTGATTCAAGGTTTTCTTCTTTAATTCCTTTTTGGGCATTCAAGGGAGATTAAGATTCAACTATCTTCAGGTATGTAAGGTTATGAATGGGTGCTTCTATTCACACCCATGCGCACTCTCCATTGATTCATGAAAATCTATCAAAGTTCACATGGGGTTTTAATTCAAATCTTGTGGAATTTTAATACCAATAGGTTTTTTTAAATTGTCATTTAAATTATATTTTGTGAATTTTGATAAGATTTTACAACTATTTTGATAATAAAGTTATTGATTTTGATTTGTACTAAATTAAGCCTAATTATGTAGGATCTATGATGAATTGATTTATGGTCTTCACTTCAATAGTTGATATTTACGAGCCCAACATGAATTATGGTTTAAATATGGATTTATTCAATTACCCATCATGATATGATGATTCTCAAGTTATATGTATGATCTTCAAGTATGCATGAAACTTACGATTCATAAATTATGTTTTTGGCCGACTCACGGGCCTTATGCCATGGCTAGTTCATGTATGTACGATTATGTTTATGATTATCATGATTTAACTAGCCCATGAATTCATGCATGTTATACTATGAGCACTATATATGTTTTTGGAGTAGTATCGAACACCGAGTAGGTTTGGGGCCTAGGTTCTGCCCCAGATCTCATAAACTACGTGCCACCGTAGGTATGATGGGACCTCCTTTATGACTGTCCCCGACCCGAATGGCCCTTTTCATGGTGATATCACACTTTCATTATCCTACCCTTGGAAAGGTACGGACACCCTCCTGACTAGGGTCACAAGTCGGGCTTCATGCGTGCTCATATGGGGTATGTCGATTAAGAGAATATCCCACTGTTCCTCATGATTTATTCATGTTCATGGTTATGTATATTGGCTCAAGTTATGTTCGATACGGCTTTCCTCTCATGATTATGATTTTGATTGTATTACGAATGTCTTGAAATCCTTGAGCCCTATGTTATGTTATGTTATGATATTTATGATAGCAGCATGAAGTCCCACTCTTATGCTGTTTATGGGTGATTTACTTACCTTGCATACTCGACACATTTCACGTACTGACCGCACACGTTCTATGTTGTATCGTCTTATGATACAGCTTCTGGCTCTCAGGCTCATCCTCATATCTAGATCATATCAGAGTGCACTTTCAGCTTATTGGTGAGTCCTCATGCTCTGAGGGCTGTTTGATAGACATTCATGCTACTTTTATGTTTCATTACTTGTCCGGGTTAGTTGGGGGTATTGTCCATTCAACCCGTCGTACATAGTAGAGGCTTTCAGACAGTATGTAGTACTTAGCCTGTGTGTATGTCTAAAGATTTCCATACGTTATGATATGTTATGATTATGTTTATGTTTCCGCTATGCCTTGTGATTACTCTTCCGCTTATAATGAATGAAGTTTAACGTATGCTTATGCCATGGGTCAACTTGGGGCCTCTCGGGGTTCCTTGTCCCATATTATGATCCGGGTCTATGTTCGGGTCATGACAGAAGATTCCTTAACTTTTTTTGAAGACCCAAGAGAAATTGAGAAGAAGATGATGAGGAACCCTTGCCTTCCTTGAGAGAGAGAAATCCAACCTACGGTATTTTGAAGAGAGTGAGGGCTTAGGCTATTAACCCTTTAATCAGCCCTTTAGAAAGCTTAAAATGATGTCACTTAGGTGTTAAAAGCATAGAATTTTACCAAAATACCTCTAGACTATTGAACTTAAATTCTTAACTGGAAGATCCAATGACCAATATGATGGGTTATTAGTACATACCACGATCCATGGGTTCACTCGTTGAACTCTGATTCATCCTCTGAACATACTCCAGTGGCTAGAAACAACAGTAATTACAATGTAACAACAGGTCATACAATCCATTCGTTAGCTCTAGATAGATTTTGACATTTTAAAGAAGTTCCTCACCATAGGGACAAACCAATGGTTTGTTGATTCCAAGTATGACACATCTTGATGCTCGTTGTATGGCCTGGAGCCATTTTCCTGCTGGTTTTGCTGAATGTCTCGGATCTGATCTTAGGAAATTTTTAAGGTGTTGCAAAGAGTTTTTCTAGCTTAGGGTTAAGACCAAGGGTTATATATGGTCTGTGCAGTTTATATTTCCTTTATATTACCGAGGAAAGACATGATTCAAGAGTTGGTCCGACATCTAAGCCTCCCTGAGATAGCGATAGTTCTCCAAGTTGGACTGAGTTCCACCGGCTACGCTTAGCTGAGAGTTATTCTGGAAGTGCTTAGTTGATATTGTTGGTGATGTGTGTGCTTATGTTTGGTGGACACTTGTAAGGCCGTGAGAGTTTTAGGCAAGGTTGTGATTATGATTTGATTTATAGTTTGTATTATTGCCTTGGATTATCTTTTTCTTATAAGCTGTGGATGCAACTTGTTATTTGATGATAAATGAGGTTGTTGAGGGGCCTATAGTTGACCCAAGTAAGAGTGTGGAGGGATCTTTTGTGGTATAAGCGGTGGCAGGTGAGTTTGATAGGCTAAGTGTCGACTAACTATTTCTTATTCACTTATCCTATTACATTGGACTTGTTAGGCTTATGGGGGCCAGATAGGTTCTATTCGTTTTACTTAATTTCTGACTTTTTTTTTGTTGATATCCTTTGGATTTGTTATTGATCTGATATCTAATTTTTTTGTTTCTTCGACCTTACATACTCGATACAATTTCATATTAGTGCTTTAGTTGGGGGACCTATATTCATGCCTGCAGGTGCGGATCGACAGGTAGATTGAGTTCCTGCTTGTTGAGTGGAGTTCCAGTTGAGTCGGTAAAGCTTCAAGTCTTCCAGAATTGCCAGATGCTTGTATTATGGGTAGTTTGGTGCCCTGTCCTAGACAGCTGACTTTTGTTGTACTCATAGAGGCTCGTAGACGGCTACTGTAGGTGGCAGTATTGTTCTTGTGGGCCAAGCCGGCTTGATTGTATAGGTTGTTCCTATGATGTGGCTTGATGGCCTATTATTGTCTTTAGTTTTTATGCAAATCAATTTATGTATTCTTTTGTTGTTTCCTTTGATTTCGTTATAGCTCTGATGTTGAACCTCATTGGTTCTAGCCTATCATAGTTAGTTTTATGGAAATGTGTGCTCGATCAAGTGCCGTACAGTGTGCCAGTCATGCCCCTTTGGGTTTTGGGGTGTGACACGCATGACCCTTAAAAGTCAATTTTACTCGAATTTTTATTGACTATTTTCATACTAGCATGCCATGTCACTATTTATGCATCTCAGTTAGGGTCATTGTGCTATACCTCTACTTATGCTTTCAGTTATATACTTAGTATAGACTTTTCTAGATTACTAGCATGATTAAACTTTAGTTGCATACTCAATACACTCAGTACATTCAAAGTACTGACCGCATACTCTTTATGTTGTATCGCTTCGTGATATAGATCCAGGTATTTAGAATCAGCCCCACGGTTAGACATGTTCTGGACTTCATAAACTAGAAGTAGTGAGTCCTCTTCTTCTGGGGACTAGAGTAATCTTCTTTCTTTCAGTTATTTTGTCTTGTTTTAGTTTTCAGATTTTGGAGTGAGCTAGTGACTTGTCCCAGCAGATCATCAGTTAGTAGAGGCTTTCAGGCATAGAGTTAGTATATTTAGCTTTATGACTCAGTGTTAAATTATCAGATTATCTTATTATCCATAAGTGAATGCTTTTTTTTGCATTTTAGTTAACTTTTTCTCAGTTTTCTATTTAGGTTAGATCATGTTAGAAATTTGATATGTCAAGGGTTAGCATAGGGTCACTTGTGGCTCTAGGCACTGTGTCGCGTCTGGGATGTAGATTCAAGTCATGACAAACTTGGTATCAGAGCATCAAGTTTAGGTGAGCCTTAGGGTATCTGAAAATCGCGTTAAGTAGATTCTTTTTCATGGGTGTGAAGCACACCACACTTACGAGGAAAAGGCTACAAGACATATTAGCAAATTTCCCTTCTTCCATAGTTCTTATCATGCGAAAAAGTGTAGACTCTAAGTTTTCCTTCTAACTTGTGCTCTACGCGTTTGCAGATGATGCCCCCCAAATGAGCAAATGGAAGGAGAAATGACAATAGGCATCAGCTAGCTCCACCTGCTCTAGCAGACCCGATGAGCAAACAAGTTACCCATAGAGAGTTTCAGGCTATATTTCAAGTATTAGCATAGGCCGTGAAAACATTGTCAAGCATCAGGAGGTTGCACTCATGAACCCTAATGGGAATGCCATAGCAACAAGGTGCAAAATTTCACTAGGATGAACCCGTCGAAGTTTTATGGTTTGCAGGTGGACGAGGATCCACAAGAATTCATTGATAAGATCTATAAGATCACCCAGATTATAGGGATTTCCGGGGAGGAGAGTGTAGTTTTGTCTTCCTATCAGTTGAAGGGGGTAGCTCATATATGGTATAAGTAGTAGAAGGAGGGCCATAGGGCAGGCGTAGCTCCAGTGGATTGGAATGAGTTTGTGGCAGCCTTCTTGGATAGGTTCTTTCTCTGGGAGATGAGAGAAGCAAAGGTTGCAGAGTTCATCAACTTGAAATAGAATGACATGACAGTTTAGGACTATGCTTTAAAATTTACCCAGCTGTCCAAATATGCTCCCGGGATGGTTACTTAAGCTAAGGCTCAGATGAGCAAGTTTGTTTTAGGAGTCTCAAACTTGGTGGTCAAGGAATGTAGGACCACCATGCTCATTAGTGACATGGGAATTTACATACTTATGATCTATGCACAACAGATCGAGAAGGGAAAGTTAAAGGAACGGTAAAGGGGGAGAAAGAGAGCTAGGACAGAGGACTCTGATATTCCCAACAGAGGACGAGTGGTGGACATCATTCACAGTTCGATTAGAGGTCATCAGTCCTAATTCCATCATCAGTCAGTATTCCATACAAGTCTAGGGAAAAGGAGATTACATACCCAACTTGCAAGAACTATAGAAGGAACCACCTTGGAGAGTGCATGGTTTGTCCGGATGCTCGTTTCGAGTGATGTAAGCCTGGTCATAAACATAGAGATTGCCCAACACCCAAATGGGGTGAGGGTAGAGGCCATGCCCCACCTACCTCTTCAACAGCTCTGGTAGCTCGTGCACCTCAGCAGGGCGCATCATCTAGTGCAGGTGGCAGACAACATCAGAACCACTTCTACACTTTGTCATCACGATAGGAGCAGGAGAGCTTGCCAGAAATTGTCACAGGTATGTTATGAGCTTTACATATCGATCATAGCATGTTTCTAGGCCAAGGAGCTATAGCATAAGGCATATGACTCCCTTAAGCATCTTAGTATAAGTTATAGTCAGTGTATTGTGTTGGATGGTTAAAGGATTAGATTCATGGAGGAGTATGATAGGAGAAGTATGAAGCCTTTTGAGGTATCCTTAGAGACATATGAGAAGCCTAGAGTTAGTGATTTTAGCCCAGCCTTAAGAAGGGGTTCAGAGCGTTAGAATGATGAATTTATGCAAAAGGGGAGATGATAAGGTAAAGGACCTGGTCAAATCTTGAGTTTCCAAGTGTGGAAGTTCCAGGAACAGTAACTAGGGGATGTCACTCCATTCTTATTTGGGTGTTTCCCTTATGGTTCAATCAACATGGCACTCCACTCATGTTGTATGTAAGAATGTTATGCCCATGTTTAAATTCCAAGTACTCGTTATGTATAGCCATATTCAGATTCCTAGAATAAGGAGTAACCACTTCAGACAATGATCCCAATCTTACTCTATGATTCCATAAATCTCAACTTCATGTCATGAAACCCTTCATGTATGTAAACTCATGTCTCACAATATGCTAACTCTATGAACTCAATCCTTAAGATTTGCCTTAACGACTCATAAGATCATGCTAAATTATGTATATGCTCAGTTTAGATTTTTTCGAATGATTTGTGCTTACAATTTCCTTACTCTATTCTCTATGTACGTTCACCCATAACAGAAATGATGGTTGCAACAGGTATTTTCAGAATGAATTTCTCTCTATCTTAGATGCTCGGTATGTAGAAGTTCATGAAGTGCAGTTGTTAGTCATACCAGGGAGAAAGAAAAGTTCTTGGATAGTATAAGCTATAGAGGAGCTATAAGATACTTATAGTGATACGCTTAAATGATGTGGTGGTATTCAGGGAAGTTGGTGGAATTAACAAGGTGTCTCTAAAAGTTTTTCCTCTGAAGAGGTGAGGAGGTGTTGGTGAGAATGACAGTCTCTTTTATGAGAAGGTTCTAGTTGAAATCTTGGATTGACAGGTTTGTAAGTTGGGGAAACAAGGAAGTAGTATTAGAATTTATGGCTCCATTCTTACTAGTACAGTTCCAGTTTGAGGTACTAGTTTCTTCCTCCATATGTTATTCAGTTTTATGTCTCTCAGTTGCTCTCATATTTTAGCATGTATGTATGTTTCATGAATTCAGGTCAGTCATGTATGTTAGTTCAAAGTCATTCACTCCATCAGTATTCAGTCTATAGCTTTTAGGTTTGGGATTGCAACTCTTTCCCTATCTTTTTAGCTCTATTAGTCGCCATTCAAGGATGAATGTTCCTAAGGGGAGATAATGTAACACCCAAAAAGTCCCTAAGACTAGATCCGAGGTTTGGAGTTTGATCATGTAGAGAAAAATAGAAAAGGCCTCAGAACGAGTCTCAATACGACTTGTAGGTTCATGGTATGAGTCATACCAAGGGCCTATAGTATGATGTCTAGAAAATTTGGTTTGAAACCAGAACAGGAAGTTATGATTTTGTACCTAGATTTTACGAGTCGTACTAGAGGGTTGTGGGAAGAGGTTTAGAGAAGTGTTAAGAAGTTTTTGGGTAACCACAAGCCCTGGTATGACTCGTGGTAGGAAAGTATGGGTCATTATTAGTGCCTGTGGTATGAGATTCATAGAATAACCAAGAGTAGGATCAAAAACCATGAGGCTTAGTATGAACCATGGTGAGAACATACGAACCGTAGGATGGGTCGTGGTCATTGTCAGATAGATTTTTAATGCAAATTTCTAGGGGTATTGTAGTAAATTTTTATGATTCTAACTCCTAAATGGCATCGTTTTGGGTCTTCTATAGGACCTATTAGAGGGGTTTTCCTAGTCTAGTCCCTCGTTCTTCTCTCAATCATAGTATTCTCTCCTTCTTTTCTCAAGGCTCAAGTACACTTGGGATTCCTTTCATAGGGCTTCAAGATTCAAGTTCTAGTAGATATTTCTCCTAGCCAGGTATGTGGATGTCACAGCCCCAGTCTACACCCTGGACGAGACACGGTACTTGGTGCCACAAGTGACCCCAAGCTAACCCATGGTCTAACATCATAATGATAAACTAAGTAAACATAAGCGAAAGCTGTACAAAAATCATTATATAATTAATACTGTTTCAAAAGAATAAATATAACTGTACTATATACTGAACATTTGTGTCTGAGAGCCAACTACTAACTGACGAGTTACTGAGACAAGCCCCCAGCTAACTCTAAAATCTGACTAAGTACTGAACTAACTGAAAAGAAAACATCATCCTCAGAAGAGGAGGACTCACCAAGAGGACTACTGCTGGAATCATCGGGAGAAACTACTAACGATGCTGAGACTGGGAACCTGTGTGTATCATAATACAATACAACAAAGAATGTATGCGTCAGTACTTTGAATGTACTGAGTAAGTGAGAAATACATAAGGCATGGAAAATAAGCTATTGAACTGAAATAACATGAAATGACCAACTGATACTGAGTACTGATAGAAGCTGAGCTATAATTGTGATACGGTAAGTAATGACTCTGACTACAGTCATAAACATGTCCTAACACTGAGTGACTTGTAATACCCTGAAAGTTCCTAAGAGTAGACTTGGGATTTAAAATGGAAGTTGGCTGAAAATTGAGGAAAAATCCCACAGGACGGATGACCTAATAGATCGTTGGTCCAACAAACGAACCGTGGGAAGAAGTCGTGGGAAGGACTAGGACTTGTGACAGTGGAAACAACGAGTGAAGTAACGACTCATTGTTGTTTATGACAAGTCATCATTTAGAGCCGTGGTGGGTACTGGTCCTCATCTTAAGGGAAGGTAATGGGTCATCCCACGACCCGTCATGAGAAGTAATGAGTCGTGGTCACCGGTCGATGTATGGGGATAACTATATTTTTCAAGTGGACCTAACGAAAGGCAACCACAACTCGTTGGAGGATGTAACGAGTCGTGGTAAGGCTCGTTAGAAGGAGTGGTACAGGACTTGAAGGAGGAAGCAACAGACGAAACAATGACTCATTGTTTGATAGGATGATTCGTCCTGTCGAATCGTGGGGTCGAATCCAAGATCAGGGATTTTGGAAGTGCAGATGACAGATGGATACCATGAGTCGTGGTATCCACCAAAGACCCGTTAGTTCACCAATTTAGATTTTTGGGGTTTTTTATTAAGGGAATGTTTGTCATTCCTATGCTCTAAAGTCCTAAACTATGTCCTTTTAAGTTATTTTATGAGTGTATTAAGATAGGTTAAGCCATTCTATCCTATTCATTCTCATTAATGAAAAATTAAAGGATTGAAGAGGTGATCAAGCTTTTCTTCAAGGTTTTCTTCATTGATTTCCATTGGGCTTTCAGGGAGTGGTGAGATTTGATTTTCCCCAGGTATATTGGGTTATGAATAGGTGAATCCTTTCACACCCATGCCTAATATCTTTCAAATTCATGAAATTTCTTTCAAAAGTCTATGGTCTTTTACTCAATGCATGAAAATTCGATTTCTCTACATGGGTTTGATCTAATTGAGTTACTATTATGGAATTACGAATTATGGGCAAGTTTTATGTTGTTTTTCATTAAAAATCATGTTTTAAGTTTTACAAATCAAATTTCCCATTTATGAAAAGTTTATGAAAGTCAAAGTTTATGATGAATGTTCAAGTATTATGAATTATTGATGATGAAAAGCATGTTTTTCAAGTTACTCATGTTTATAAGTAGGTTTTCGGATGAATTGAGTATTTTAAAGCATGGTAAAGTATTGGGAAATGCCCACATGTTGTAGAATGATTTATGATTTATGAAACATATCACATGATTTATCGATTTATTATGTTGTCCGAGTAAAAGGCATTCAATTCTTGGATAATCATGTTTTTAATGGGGATCAATGAATGATAAAAGTTTATTTAGCCATGAATCTTAATGAATGATGTTATTTCTTTATACATGAGTCTAATGTGCATGTTTTTGTGAGGGTGTTCGAGAAGCTCGGCATTCAAAGGACTACACTGGTGTCTCATAACTACGTGCCACCATGGGTTTATAAAGATACATTACAATGATAATGATCCCCTTCTTTCATGATATCACATAATGCACGTCCCTCGCCTAGCAAGCCAGGGGTGACTCTGCCCACTTGAGTGAGATAGTTTTATTCAAATGTTCATTTTACTTACCTTGCATAGTCGGTACATTTCACGTACTGACCACATACTCTATGATGTATTATTTTATGATACAAGCTCCGATCTTCAGATCCAACATCATCATTAGCTTGTTATGGAGTTTCGCATCTAGCTCGTTGGTGAGTCCTCATTCTCCGAGGACCATTTGATTCAGACATTGATGTTCTCTTTTAGTTTTAGCTGTCGGGCTAGTTGGGGATGTTGTCCCATCAACCCATCTATTATGTCAGAGGCTTTCAGACTATTTGTAGTACTTTGCTGTTATGTATTTAGTCCAAACCGATTATCATGCTATGCAATTTTATGTTCATGCTTCCAATATGTTGATATGTTAAGTATTCTGTTTGATGATATGATGTTAGATGAATGTTCATGCCATGGGTCGACTTGGAGTCTCTTGGGGCTCCATGTCCCGTGTTACGATCCGGGTCTATGTTCGGGTCGTGACAAACTTGGTATCATAGCAATAGGTTTGAAATGTCCTAGGGTGTCTGAAAGTCGCGTTAAGTAGAGTCTTTTTCATGGGTGGGAAGCGCGCCACACTTACGACGAAGAGGCTACGAGATGTTTAGGAAATGTTCCCTTCTTTCATGATCTATGTCGTGCGATGAAGTGTCTTTCTATTCTTCTAATTCATGCTATTCGCGATTAAAGAATCATGGCTCCCCAAAGAATGAATGGTAGAAGAAATGGAAATGGTGAAGGCCAAGAGGATGGTAATGGAAACGGGCATCAGCAAGCCCCACCAGTTCAGGAGCCCCAAGAACTAGAGCCAGTTGCCCATGCTGAGTTCCGGGCCGCTATTCAGATGCTTGCGCAGGCCTTGATCATTCAGGTTAATCAACAAGCTGTTGCGGATGTTCCGCAAAATGGCAATACAACGATGGCTTGAGTTAGGGACTTTTTGAGAATGAACCCGCCAGAGTTCCTCAAGTCAAAAGTGGATGAGGATCCGCATGAGTTTATTGATCAGATTGTGAAGATCACAAAGGTTATGAGGGTTAATGGGGTTTAATGTGCAGAGTTGGCCTCATATCAACTAAAAGGGGTCACACATATCTGGTTTAGGCAATGGAGAGACAGTAGGGCCGCCGGAGCAGGCCTAGTCACTTGGGAGGAGTTCCACATGGCATTTCTAGATTGGTTCTTCCCTCGGGAGATGAGGGAGTTGAAGTCAGCAGAATTCGTGAATTTGAAGAAGGGGAGGATAATGGTACAGGAGTATGCTGTTGAGTTCACTTTCATGTCAAAATATGCCCAGAGTTAGTGGTTGATTAGAGGGCGCGGGTGAGCCGATTTGTTCATTGCATGGCGGGCTATTTGAACAAAGATTGAAGGACTGCCATGCATCATCAGGATATGGACTTTCCTCAGATAGTATTGTAAGCCCAGCAGATATAGGTGGCTCATGTGAGGGAGAGTGAGGTAAAAAGGGCTCGGACAGATAGCCATAGGTTTACTCATTAGAGATTCAGCGATGGTCATCGCCCTCAATTTCAGCAGAGGTCACTAGATCCAGCACAATCTTTAACTAGTGTTTTATCCAGACCCAAGGGTGATCAGAGGAGCAAGACTTCAGGATCAAGGGACCAGAGGGGCACACTCCATCCTGCGAAAAGTACAATAAGAGTCATGTCGGGGAGTGTTTACTCGGCTAAGATATTTGTTATGGGTGTGGTAGGTCCAGTCACATGCGCTGAGCATGACCACTTCCTAGACAGGATGATGATAGAGGTCATGTGCAAACTACTAGGTCAGCAGCAGCTCCAACACGTTTAGCTCCACAGGGAGCATCTACTAGTGGGAGTGGCAGACAACACCAAAATAGATTTTATGCCCTCTCCTCGCGTTAGGAGTAGGAGACTTCTCCGGGTGTTGTTATTGGTATGTTACGAGTGTTACACCTTGACTCTTATGCTTTGTTAGACCCAGGGGCTCCCCTGTATTTTGTGACACCTTATATTTCTAGTAGCTTTAGAGTTAGTCCGGAGACTCTGTCTGAAGCATTTTTAGTTTCTACCCATGTTGGTGATTCCGTTGTAGCTAGGCGGGTGTATAGACAATGTCTGGTCACTATATTACATAAAATCACCTCCGCATACCTTGTAGATTTAGCCATGACTGACTTTGATATAATTCTTGGCATTGATTGGTTGTATGCGTGTTATTCTTCTGTTAATCCGTGCGGTGGGGTTCCGCTTTCTGGGTGAGGCAGTTTTGGAGTGGAACGATAGTTCGGCCATGCCTATAGGTCATTTTATTTCCTATCTCAAGTCTAGGAAGATGATTGCCAAGGGTTGTATGTATCATCTAGTTAAGGTTAAGATGTTGAGTCCAAGACCTCGACTATCCATTTAGTTCCAATAGTGCGTGAGTACCTAGAAGTATTTCTGGATGATTTACCAGGTGTTCTTCCTGAGAGGGAAATTGATTTTGGTATTGACCTTCTTCCAGACATGCAGCCTATATCTATCCCTCCTTACAGAATGGCTCCAGCCGAACTAAAGGAGTTGAAGGATCTATTAGACAAGGGTTTCATCAGACCAAGCAAGTCCCCACGGGGTTCCCCAGTCTTATTTGTCTGAAAGAAGGACGGTTCCCTTCGGATGTGCATTGATTGCTGGAAATTGAGCAAAGTCACCATTAAGAATAGGTATACCTTACCCAAGATTGATGATATATTTGACCAGCTTTAGGGTGCCAAGAATTTTTCAAAGATAAATCTCAAATCTGGTTATCATCAGCTCAGAATTCGGGAGTGCGACATCTCAAAGATAGCCTTCAGGAAGCGGTATGGTCATTACAAGTTTGTTGTTATGTCTTTTGGACTAACGAATGCTCTTTTAGCTTTTATGGACCTGATGAACAGGGTTTTCAAGGCATATTGGGATATGTTTAAGATTGTGTTTATCGATGACATCTTGATATACTCTCAGAGCAAGGAGGGACATGTCGTTCATTTGAGAATAGGGCTTCAAACTCTCAAGGATTGTCAATTATATGCCAGATTCAGCAAGTGTGAGTTTTGGTTGAACTCCGTAGCATTTTTGGGCCATGTGGTGTCAAGTGAGGGCATAAAGGTAAATTCTCAAAAAATCAAGGCGGTGAAGAATTGGCCTAGACCAATGAATCCTTCAGATATTCGGAGTTTCTTGGGTTTAGATGGCTACTATCGGAGATTTTTTGAAGGTTTCTCATCTATTACAACACCCTTGACAAAATTGATCCATAAAAAGGTGAAATTCCAATTATCGGAGGCTTGTGAGAAGAGCTTCCAAGAGTTGAAGACCCGACTTACCTCAACACTGGTGTTGACCCTACCCGAGGGTACCGATGGGTTCGTAGTGTATTGTGATGCTTCAAGGATTAGACTTGGGTGCATATTGATGCAGCATGGGAAGTTCATAGCATACGCCTCTAGATAGTTGAAAGTTCATGAGAAGAATTACCCGACCCATGATCTTGAATTACCTGCGGTGGTATTTGCATTGAAGATATGGCGACATTATTTTGTATGGGGTTCACGTGGATATATTTATGGACCATAAGAGCTTACAACATGTGTTCATGTAGAAAGATCTCAATCTTCAGCAAAGGTGGTAGTTGGAGCTACTCAAGGACTATGATATGAGTGTGCTTTACCATCCGGTTAAGTCCAATGTGGTAGCGGACACACTTAGTAGGCTCTTTATGGAGAGTGTGTCCCATATGGATGAAGGGAAAAAAGAGTTGATGAAGGATATGCATCGACTCACAAGGTTGGGAGTTAGGTCGGTTGACTCAACCAATGGCGGTGTTGTGGTTTAGCACGGATCAAAATCATCCTTGGTGACTGATGTAAAAGCTAGACAAGATGACGACCCGATTTTGGTAAAGTTAAAGGAAGCCGTTTAGAATCCAAAGGTAGAGGTCTTCTCCAAAGGAGGAGATGGTGTGCTTTGCTACCAGGGTTGCCTATGTAGATGATTTGAGGAGTTGGATATTGCACGAGGCTCATGGATCCAGGTATGTTATCCACCCAGGTTCCACCAAGATGTACCGTGACTTACGGGAAATCTATTGGTGGAATGGCATGAAAAAGGATATTGCAAAATTTGTAGCCAAGTGTATGAACTGTCAGCAAGTAAAGGTTGAGCACCAGAGATCGGGAGGTGTACTTCAGGATATCAGCATTCCTACTTGGAAGAGCGAAGAAATTAATATGGACTTCATCACAAGTTTACCCCGTATTCGTCAATAATATGACTCCATTTGGGTTGTGGTAGATAGGTTGACCTAGGCTGCTCATTTTCTACCGATCAAGACCAAAGATTCGGCGGAGGATTATGCCAAGCTATATATCCAGGAGCTAGTCTAATTGCATGGAGTGCCCTTATGCATCATTTAAAATAGAGGTACTCAATTTACCTCTCAGTTTTGGAAGTCGCTTCAAAAAGGATTGGGTACACAGATTAAGCTCAACACAACATTTCACCCATAAATGGATGGTCAAGTGGAGCGAACAATCCAGAACCTCATGGACATGTTCAGAGCATGTGTAATTGACTTCAGAGGTAGCTGCGATGAGCATTTTCCATTTATAGAGTTTGCATACAATAACAACTATCATTTCAGTATCCAGGTGGCACCATTCGAGGCTCTCTATGGGTGGAGGTGTAGGTCGCCCATTGGATGGTTTGAGGTTGGCAAAGCGGCGATGATAAGACCAGATTCTGTTCACGAGGCTATGGAGAAGGTTCAATTGATAAGGGACAGGTTGAAAACTTCCCAGAGTCATCAAAAGTCTTATGCTGACGTGAGAAGAAGAGAATTAGAATTTGAAGTCGATGATTGGGTATTTCTGAGGGAATCTCCCGTGAAGGGAGTGATGAGGTTCGGAAAGAAAGGGAAACTTAGTCCCCCCTATGTCGGCCCATACCGGATAGTGAGACGTGTTGGCAAGTTGGCCTATCAGAATTAGCTTCTATGCATCCTGTATTCCCTGTGTCGCTCTTGAAGAAGTGTTTGGGCAATCCAGCTTTAGTTGTCCTAGTGGATAGTGTTGGTGTGAAAGACAGCCTCAATTATGAGGAGGTTCTGGTCAAAATACTGGATCGATAGGTTCGAAGGCTAAGGAACAAGGAAGTAGCTTTAGGTAATGTGTTATGGAGGAATCAGCATGTTGAGGGAGCTACATGGGAAGACAAAGTGGATATGATGGCTAGATACCCACATTTATTCTCTACCGGGTTAGTTCCAGCTTAAGGTATAGGTTTTGCTCTAGAACTCTATTTAGTTTTCATGTTCAGTTCATGTGATCAAGTTTCTTTTATGTATATGGATGTGTATGTGAAACATGAAATCAATTCAGCTATGTGGTTTGAATCGAAGATAGTTGTTCCGTCAGTTATTGATTTAGATGATCAGTATTTGAGTGTAATGATTGCATGTCTCTATTTTCTGTATGTTTCCAACATTCGAGGATGAATATTCCCATGGGGGAGATGTTATAATACCCCGAAAGTAACTAAGAGTAGACCCGGGATTTAAAATGAATGTCGACTGAAAGATGGGGAAAAATCCCACAAGATGGACGACCCAACAGATCGCTGGTCCGACCAACGACTCGTGGGAAGCAGTCGTAGGAAGGACTAGGACTGGTTACAGTGGAAACAATGAGTGAAGTAACGACTCGTTGTTGGTTATGACGAGTCATCGTTTGGATCCGTGGTGGGTACTAGACCTCAGCTTAAGGGAAGGTAACAGGTCATCCCACGACCCGTCGTGAGATGTAACAGGTCATGGTCACCATTTGTTGTATGAGGTTAACTATATTTTTCTAGTAGACCTAATGGAAGGAAACCATGACTCGTTGGAGGATGTAACGAGTCGTGGTAAGGGTCGTTGGTAGGAGTAGTACATGACTCGAAGGAGGAAGCAATGGACGAAACAATGACTCAGTGTTTGATACTAGTCATCGTAGGGTCGAATCTGAGATCAGGGTTTTTGGCAATGCAGACGACGGATGGATACCACGAGTCGTGCTATCCTCCAACGACCTATTAGTACGCCCGTTAGTTCACAAGTTCAGATTTTCGATATTTTTCATTAAGGGCATTTTCGTCATTCCTACGCTCTAAGGTCTTCAACTACATCATTTTAAGTTATTTTCTGAATGTATTTAAGATAGGTTAATCCCTTCTAGCGCATTCATTCTCATGCATGAAAAATTAAAGGATTGAAGAGGTGATCAAGCTTGTCTTTAAGGTTTTCTTCATTGATTTCCATTGGGCTTTCAAGGAATGGTGATATTTCATTTTTCCCAGGTATGTAGGGTTAAGAATGGGTGAATCCTTTCATACCCATGCCCAATCTCTTTCAAATTCACGAAATTCCTATCAAAAGTCTATGGGGTTTTCACCCAGTGCATGAAAATTCGATTTCTCTACATGGGTTTGATCTAATTGAGTTACTATTATGGAATTATGAATTATGGGCAGGTTTTATGTTGTTTTTCATTAAAAATCATGTTTCAAGTTTTATGAATCAAATTTCCCATTTTTATGAAAAGTTCATGAAAGTTAAAGTTTATGATGAATGTTCAAGTATCATGAATTATTGATGATGAAAAACATGTTTTTCAAGTTACCCATGCTTATAAGCAGGTTTTCGAATGAAATGAGTATTGTAAAGCATGGAAAGTATTGGGCAATGCCCACATGTTAAAGAATCATTTACGATTTATTAGATGGATCTATGATTTATCGATTTATGATGTTGGTCGACTAAAGAGCCTTTCATTCTTTGCTAATCATGTTTTTAATGAGGATCAAGGAATGATAAATGTTTATTTAACCATGAATCTTAATGAATGATGTTATTGCATTATACATGAGCCTAATGTTCATGTTTTTGGGAGCCGTGTTTAGCACCGAGTAGCCCGACGTTCAAAGGACTATGCCGGTGTCTCATAACCACGTGCCACCCTGGGTTTATAATGATACATTATAATGATAATGATCCCCTCTTTGGTGATATCACATAATGTACGTCCCTCGCCTGGCAAGCAAGGGGCGACTCTGCCCACTTGAGTGAGATAGTTGGGGCATCATGTAAGGCTCTACCATGATGATATCGGTTATGAAGAGTCCTCCCATTGTTTTGCATGTTTTATGCATTGTTATGTTTATGTTATTGTCTCAGGTGATGGTTTGATAAAGTTTCTCTTATGATTATGATAATGAATGGTTTACGAACGATTTGAAAACCCTGAGCCTTATGTTATCCTATGATATTTATGATATGAGCATGATGTCCTTATCTTATGATATTTTATGAGTTTCTATGTATTTTGAAATGTCTATTTTACTTGCCTTGCATACTTGGTACATTCCACGTAAGAACCGCATACTCTATGTTGTACCGTTTTATGATACAGGCTCTGATCTTCAGATCCAACATCGTCATTAGCATGTGACAGAGTTCCGCCATCCAGCTCATTGGTGAGTCATCATTCTCCAAGCACCATTTGATTCAAACATTGATGTTCTCTTTTAGTTTCAGCTGCTTGGTTAGTTGGGGGTGTTGTCCCATCAACCCATTTGTTATGTTAGAGGCTTTCAGACTATATGTAGTACTCCGCTGTTATGTATTTAGTCCGTACCAATTATCATGCTATGCTATGTTATGTTCATGTTTTCGATATGTTGATATGTTAAATATGTCGTTTGATGATATGAAGTTAGATGAATATTTATTCCATGGGTCAACTTGGAGTCTCTTGGGGCTCCTTGTCACCTGTTATGATCCGGGTCTACGTTTGGGTCTTGACATGACTTAACTGAGCTAAACTGAGACCTAGCTGAACTGAACTGTATTGACAAGTTGGACAGTCTGTAACCGACATATAACCACATGAGCTAGACGTGGATTCTGATGTATACACCCCACCGGAGAAAGCAAATTGTACCTTGCCGGGGTATAGTGGCTGGGCTAGGTGATACAATCTGGGGCCCGTTTGGGCAAATAACCTATCGTGGAAACATAGTTCTTGGAACCTGGGTGCGCTGGAACCCCGGTCCGCTCAGTACTAAGTACTACTCCCACTAGATAGTCCTAACTTGACTACTAAACTGATAGCTCAAAGCTGGGGTCCTGGATTAAGTGAAGAAATACTTATTTGGAAGTAACCTAAGAGTCTGTGGGACCAGATAACTGAAACTGGTATTCTAAGACTGGCCAGTGTTACTTATCTAAAAGCGTCGTAACTGTCTAGAGAACTAACTGATAACTGAAGCCAGGGAGTATTACTGAACTGAACTCCTCAAAAAACTAACTATCGTCAAACTGATCAGTTGAATTACCGGAAGATACTATAAAGGGATACTTGCTAACTGTGACTGAACTAGTATTCAAATTGGTTATGAATACTCATATTATGATAATACATGGGAAAATTCAAGAACTATCAGAGTCAAGCAACATTTGTATCTAGACAATTATGCAAGACCCAAATTACTACTTTCATAGAACTAGGGATAACAAATATTTCATAAAGAAAGAACAACATGCTAGATAAATAGTGAGAACTTTTCAAGAATCCATAAGAATTGCAATCCACACGAATATTCATAATCTAACTGAAGTTAAAACTATTTTTGACATTCAAAGCTAAGATTGATAAGGAATTATAGAAGGGTTCCGGGGCACAAGCAAAGAGCAATTCCCTTGTTGAATTCCCACACATATGGAGTAGAATCCGTGAGAGAAGTCTGAAGAAATTTGAAGGAAGATTGAAAGCCCTGGCTTAGCTCTGAGATGTCTGTCTGGAACTTCTTTGCACTGAGTCTGAGAATTGAGAGAAAGCATGAGAGGGAATGTCAAGAAATTCCTTTAACTTCCCCCTAATTGTGCCCCAAACAACGTAGTTTAGGCATTAAAGAGGCAGAAAGTTACAAAAATGCCCCTAGAATTTAAGCTGTTAAAATCTCATTGCCAGTCACCATGAGGGACCTAACGAGTCGTTAGGTCACTAGATGACTCGTGGCCTTCCCTCATTGCTACTGGCAACTTTCCTTTTTTTAAGAGCTTATTTGAATACTTCACCTAACGATTCGTCATGACTCCTAAGAGATCGTTTCACCACATGTTATGACATTCTGCAATTCAAGTTTTTCAGCCATCCATCTCACCCCACGAGACACCTAACGACTCGTTAGGTGTGACAACGAATTGTAGCCCCTGCTTGTCATTTTCACTAGAATTTTCACTTCCTTCCACTCCTTCCAAATGATGACTCACTTGATGAGTCATGATGTGGTACAACCACTCGTCCCCCAACTCGTTATGTTCCCAGGAAGCCCCAACATTTACCAATTAAGGCACACACGATGGGTCACTTAACGATTCATCGAGTCAGACAACGAGTCACTCCATGACTCGTTCTGTGACCTGGTGTTTGTTTTCCTCTTTTCTTTATTTTAGTTCTTTGGTTTGATATAAGTTAATTTTGGGGTGTTACAGTGGGACTTCAAAAAGTGTTTCTTTTCACCCTTGTATCCCAATTATTTTTAGAAACCCTAGCAAATTTAATTCTCAAGAATCCATGTCTCAATGTTTCCATTCTAGGCATTATTTCCCTCATGTTTTCCATATTTTTCAAGGTTCTTATGATGAGTAGCATATAATGTTCATGATTTCACTCCCAATTGCATTATGTGTAGCCATGATTTGATACTACCATGATTCCTAAAATTCAGCCCATGACTTAGCATGGTTTTGTAAAATATGGTCCATTTTTAATATATGATTCTACCACGATTTCAGTATATATAACCTATAATATGATTTAAACCTATGATTTTATCATGATTTTAGTATGATCAATATGTTATGGTCCTTTAGACTCTCTGGACACTTTTATATAATGTAGATCTAACTAGTCCTAGAGCATCCATTTTGAGCCATCAGTATCAGTATGTTCATGGTCCTCTAGGCTCTCGGGACACTTTTAGATAATGTAGTTCTGACTAGTCTTAGGACTTCAATTTTAGATTATCAGTATTTATGTTCAGTTAGGAGTAGTTCTTATCACCAAGTAGCCCAAGGTTCTAGAGCACCTAGGTCTCAAAACTACGTGTCAACATAGGATTAGGGTTTCCTCGTTAGTAGAGAGTGTCTTCCTTTGCCTAGGGAATATGGGATCTTTGCTAGTTGAGATTGTTTCCCTTTCCTGAATGGGCTCATGTTGGGGTCCTATTTAATTATAGTGGTGTCGGTGTTAGTGTTGGACTTGGTATAGAATTGAAGGTGTTGTTGTGTAATAATAGAGTAGATGTGTGGGGAGGCAAGGGTGCCCAATTCTTATCGAGCTACTGGCTGAAAGGGACGTTGCTGCAGCAAAATCTACAGTAGTGAGATTGCTATAGTGGTCGAAGTACTGCTGCAATGGTGGTTGATCAGATTCACCATCTAGGGCTTAAGGCTAGAGACTTATGAAAACTTACTAGGGTGATTGTTTAGTGATCATGTGGTCATTAAGGACACCCAGATGAATGTGGATAGATGTCATAAAGTATTAATGATAAATTATTTTTTAATGATATTTATTTTATGCTATGTTGCATGAACTAATCTTAGTCAGCTGATGGTGCTTACCAGTATGTGTGGTGTATTAATAATACTCTTGCTACACCTTTTAGGGTGTAGGTTTGTGATAGGTTGACGAAGTTTCACGATTGAAGTGAGGATCCTCCGTATCAGCTTCAACATTTCTTTCCTCATGCAATGTTGTGTTTTTTGGTTTTCATTGCTCTAATCATAGGGATTGCAACTTCAGTAAAGAAATAAAGTGATTAGCTGAAATTTTTTAAATTTTCGATAATAATTTTCATATAAAAAACTTTGAAAAGTCATCGGACTTTAAAGGATAGATTAGTAATATTTCATCTACCCACCTCCACTTACTTCTACAACCACTATATTTATAATTATATTGTTGAAAAAGGAAAAAAGATTTTTCCTTAGCTAGTGATAAAGATTTAGATTTTATATTGTCTTTCTTCTATAGGTTTGTCGTAGGAAAATCTCTATGCACTTTATAGGGTTTATTTTTTGAATTTGGGTTGAATATCGTTTTCATCTAGTTTTTGTTATTCTGTATTGTTATGGATATGGTTGATATGCCGTACATTCAATCTTACATATGATGATATGAATATATTTTGATGAACGTTATTAAATATAAATATAGATGACATATAATATTCTTTTATCATAGTTAGTATCAATTATTTGATTAATATGATAAGATACTTAATTAAGTGTAACGCCTCATACTTTTTATCTCATATACGACTAAGCTAAGGTCGACGAAAGTATTTAAAATCGGGATGAGAAGGTGGTATTGGAACCTATAGTTTTGGCTTAAGTGTACACAAGAGTTAAGTAAGGAGATTAAAAGTTGAAAAAATGGAGTAAAGGAAATCTGATGCTCGCCAACTTAGTTAAGCTTATTATAGCAAGTCGGTGCACCATCTACTTAAGAAGAATGGATCAAATTAAGAGGTCCAAGTCAGTACAAATACCTATATGTAATGAAACTAATAGTTGTCATGCCCCACCTTGGGAGGTGTAACTGGCACCTAATACGACACTAGACTCTGAGCTAACCTAACTGGATATATACACTTCCGGTGCATACCAACAACACATATTCAAGAAAATAATCAGCTATATCTCGGCTTGAAATATAGCCTCAAGCTGACAAGGCAGCAATATACACCGATGCAAAAATAGCTGACCTACAATGGCATTAATAACGTCCTCCTATGCGGGTCGAAAAAGCCACCATGCTGTCTAAATCAGATCAAACAAGGCAAACAGACATATACATACGTGTAAGCTAACAAGGCTACTAACTGATAAAATAACTAGGCCCCACATGGACAATAACACATGTCTAACAAAAATTATAGTCTGTATTCCTCTACAGAGTAAGATATTGATCGAGACAGGGCTCCGGCCTATCCAAAACTATATATATCAAAAGGCAGGAAAACCATTAATATCTGGCAACTCCGAAGGAAGGGAGATGGCTAGTCTGCTGATGCTGAAAGGCTACTAAGGAGGTCTCAGAACATTTTTGTCGGAACCTGCAGTCAAGTACGCAACGCCCCATACGTGGGTGTTAGTACAATATGTAACAAATATGTAAGCCAGTAATAATAAATTGAATAGAACTTCATAGAGGAACTAAAAGTAATCAACAATAAGGGCTAGAAGTTAACCTGTCAATATGATAAACATGAACTGTAATTAACAGGTAATAATCAAACAACAACCTAACCTGGTGTCATGAACCGAACGTAGACTCGGATCGTAACACAAGACAAGGAGCCTTGAGAGACTCAAAGTCGACCCATTGTGTAAGAATATATCTAATCAATCAATAGAAGAGAATAATCAATGTAATAACATAGTGGAAACATAACCATGACATACATAGAAAGCGGAACACAATTCATACATAACAACTGGATACTACACATGGTCTGAAAGCCTCTAACATATCTGATGGGTTGATGGGGCAAAACCCCAAACTAACCCGAAAAGTCTAGGAAAAATTGAGCATGAAAAGATAACTGATACCAAACTGGTCCTCGGAGAATGAGGAGTCACCAAAGAGCTAGATGTTAATCTCCGAGATGGGCTAATGACGGTGCTGGGACGGAAGACCGGAGCCTGTATAATTAAACGATATAGCATAGAGTATTCGGTCAGCACGTGGAATGTACCGAGTATGTAAGATAAGTAAAATGGACATATAAAATACATAAAAGCTCATAAGAGATCATTGATCTTGGTCATAATTGCATGCCCAAGTGATACTTTATTACTTAATTTGGACTTGTTTATCTACTTTTATGTGTACATTCTCATGTGGTTTTTATGTAAATGTAGATTTATACTAACCAACATGATTAGTTATTGTTTTTGCAGTTTAGAATGAATTTTGGAAACTAATCTATAAGTTGGTGAAGTGGAGGAATGGACTCGAAAGCAAAACGCGAAAGTCGACAAGAAAATACTAAAAACTTGATGCTCCGCGATAGAGGTCGTGTCACGCTACCATCTTAGAGGCATTCTTCCTAGAGTGAAATCTCAGGCGAATTCCAGTGAAGGTGCTCGATGGCACCGTGTCACGGAGCCTGGGCTCCGTGTTTACCTCCGTGTCATGCTGAGGCTAAGAACCTGTGCATCGAAGTTCTAGTGAGGCTCCGTGATAGGGCCGTGGCACAGAGCTGATGCTCCGCGACACCCTCTCCGCTACATTGCCAGTTTATTCTGGTAAATCTCTCGCTTGTATAAATACCACACTTAGGTTTTATTTGAAGGGCATCTAACATTTCATGCTAGAACGTGGGTATCAAGCAGTTGAGCTGAAGAAGTCCTAGGTCTAATTCTCTTCCTTTTTCTCTTAAATTTCAATTGCTTGTATGTTTTATACTTGTTTGAAGATGTTTAATCCTCAAATGAGTGGCTAATTCACCTTTGGTTGAGGTTGAGGATAATTGCAGTAGTATGAAATTGATGTTATTTTAGTTTTTATCTTCTCTAAAATGGTTGTTCTACTGATTCTTGTTTTTACTACATTAATGATTGGCCATTGTTAATGTATATATCAAAATTCCAATTTTATTTCTGAAAGGAAGATTATTTGGATGGATGTGAATTGGTAGAATATGTTCTTGTCTTGGCTGAGAAATTAAGAGAAGATTAACGTTCTGAATAGAAATATATCTGTAATGTCATATTTGGTCATCTATGGAATTTAGTTTGGTTTATGAGAATATGAGTTGTTGCATCACAGAAATGTGTAATGTAAATCTCATAATTCTTTAATTGGTGAGGAGTTCGAAAGACCCAATCCATTGTTAATAATTCCTGACTAACAACCGAAGAGAAGTGTTGACTGAAATTTAATCGATAAATTACATATCTGCATGTTTTGCCTTAACCTCAACTGGTTCATGCTATTGTCCAGATTATAATTCATAATTTTCACTTAAGGTTACATTAACTAATGTTCTTGAAAAATCACCATTTGTTTTGCGTGTCTACTTGTATACAGAAGTATGTATACTAAACACTAAGAGAAAAATTACTCCTTCATTACAGTCCCTGTGGGTTCGATACCTGGCTTGAAATAAAGCCACTTTATTACTTGTACGACCACGTCCACTTGCGTGCGACTGGGAGTGAACAAGTCTTTGGCGCCGTTGCCGGGGACTGGCACAATTGGTGACTTAATTTTCTTAGTGTTAGTTTACAAGTTCGATACAAGTGTTGACAACTTGATCTTAGCGATTTCTCTTGCAGATACTAAGTTGTTTCTAAACGCTGGCAAGAGATAAGGAGTTTGTGGATCCGTTTTTAGAGCCAGAGAGACAATTCATGTACAGAAGAGGGAAGCTCTAGAAAAGAAGTTGCAGTTATTAAGGAGGGCAATTCTGGAGCAACAACAGCATCCACTGATTGTAAGGCAGTTTTAGTGCCAGAAGAGACAGCAGCAAGACCGGTCCGCTAGGTGGCAATCCCCCATGTGAATAATGTAACATCCAGCATTCACAGGCCAAAACCAGGAGGAAGATTTGAACTTAAGCAGAATATGGTGTAGTTATTTCACACCAGCGGGCAATTTACAGGTCTCCCTCATGAAGATCCACATAAGTATCTCCAAAACTTCTTGGAGATAAGTGACACATATACTCGCTGGAGTATCATCTGATTAGTGAGGCTTACACTATTCCCGTTTTCACTGCTGGGGGAAGCCAAGAGGTGGTTAAAGGCTGAATCACCAAATTCTATTACTACTTGGGATGACCTAGCGAGGAAGTTTTTGATACAATTCTTTCCATCAGGGAAGAAAACCAGGCTTAGAAGTCAGATTCTAAGTTTCAAATAGAGAGAGGGTGAGAATTTGTATCAGGCTTGGGAGAGGTTCAAGTCAATGTTAAGAGATTGTCCTCACCATCATCAGTCTAATGATGTGTTGGTGCATACATTCATTGAAGGCTTGGAACCGCATACAAAGATTTTGTTAGAATCAGCAGCCAGGGGGAAGGCATTGGAAAAGACATACGAAGAGCTGTACACCTTGTTGAACCGTGTTTCACAAGGTAATCCTTAATGGAATGCTGATACAACCCGAGGGGGAGTGAAGAAAGCGGTAGGGGTCTTAGAGGTAGATGGATTCACGGCGATTGCTGCACAAATAGCTACTTTGCAGAATCAAATTAACACTCATTTCAGCAGCATGACTTTGAGCCAGGCACAAGCCCCATTCAGTGCAGTTCAGCAGGTGTGGTGTGAAGTCTGTGGAAGTAGTGAACACTCAACTGAGTGTTGTGGTGCCAATCCAGATTAGGTAAATTTTGTTGGAAACGCCCAGAGGAGCAACAATCAGCAGTATGGCAATAGTTACAACCCAATTGGAGAAATCATCCGAATTTTTCATAGGGGAGTAATAGTCATCAGGGACAGAGTTCAAATAAGGGTGTGCACAGAAATCAAGGGGGTCATCACAATTTTCAGCTGCAGTTCAGAGGAAATAATGCACCTCCTCAGTCCAGCAACATCGAGGATATGCTTAAAACCATAATAGCTAACCAGGCGCAGATGTAGGTTGATCAGGTAAAATTGACAGCTGAGTAGCTACAAAGGCATTGGAGTATCAGTTGGGACAGTTAGCTAGAGCCCAAAATACTAGATCGAGGGGAGGATTACCAAGTGATATGGACCCAAATCCTAAGAAGGTTAATGCAGTTACTACCCGGAGTGGAAAGCAACTCGGGGAGGTGGAACCCGAAAAGCCACCTCATAAATCTGGAGCAACAGAAAAGGATGAAGGAAACGATGATGTGAGGGGGAATGAAAAGGCAGCAGAGATGGAAAGACCACCGCCCCCGTTTCCTCAAAGATTGAAAAAGCACAAGGAGGAAGCATGCTTCAAGAAGTTCATGGAAGTGTTGAAGAAGGTAAATATTAATCTTCCTTTAGTAGATGTGCTACAGGGAGTGCCAAAATATGCTAAGTACATCAAAGACATTGTAGAAAACAAGAGTAGACTGACAGAGTATGCTACAGTTGCACTTACTGAGAGTGCACCTCCCGTATACAAAATCGATTGCCAACAAAGCTCAAGGATCCTGGGAGCTTCACTATTCAGATTAAAATTGGGCAGTCTATTTGAGCTCGTGGTTTGTGCTATTTGGGAGCAAGTATAAATTTGATGCCAACATCAGTATTCAAGAAGCTGGGGTTGGGTAGTCCTAGACCCACCACAGTGATCTTGCAGCTAGCTGACCGTTCATTGGCCAGACCTGATGGAATTGTGGAGGACGTGCTAGTGCAAGTAGGCTCCCTCATTTTCCCGATAGATTTTATAATTCTTGATTTTGAGCCAGATGCGGAAGTCCTATTTATTTTGGGACGTCCCTTCTTGGCAACCGGGCGAGCCTTAATTGATGTTGCTGCTGGGAAGCTAACCATGAGAGCTCATGATAAGGTAGAGGTCTTTGATGTCTACAAGGCCATGAAGCTACCTGCCATCTATGAAGAGTTATCAACAATCAGTGTTTTGAATCAAGAATCGACCCTTCAGATTATTGACTCACAGGATCCCTTGGAGGGAGCCTTGGTGGGACGTGATCATTTGATAGTGCGACATATGAGATGGTGCAGACTTTGAATGAGCCAAAATGGTTCTTCAGGAAGCAAGATTTTGAACCATTGAAGAGGTCCTTAGAACCATCCCCTAAGCCATCAATAGAGGAGGCACCTAAATTGGAGTTAAAGACATTGCCTCCACATCTGCAGTATGTATTATTGGGTGAAGATGACACCTTACCAGTCATCATTTCAGTAGAACTGACAGATTCACAAGTGAAAGATGCATTGGCGGTCCTTAAGAGGCGAAAGAAAGCAATGCCCGATGGCAGATGTCAGATATTAAGGGGATCAGTCCAGCTTTCTGCATGCACAAGATATTCGTGGAAGAGGGATCCAAGCCAACTGTGCAACATCAGCGGAGGTTGAACCTGGTGATGATGGATGTAGTCAGAAAGGAAGTGATCAAGTGGCTGGATGCAGGAGTGGTATATCCCATCTCAGATAGTGAATGGGTTAGCCCAGTTCAATGCGTTCCCAAGAAAGGGGGAATGACAGTGGTCACAGTTAAGGAGGGTATTGTCCTTGGCCATAAGGTGTCATGCAGAGGTTTGGAGGTCGATCGTGCAAAGATAGAGGTAATTGAAAAGCTACCAATTCCAGTATCAGTTAAGGGTGTTCGCAGCTTCTTAGGACATGCTGGGTTTTACAGATGGTTTATTCAAGACTTCTCTAAGATTTCTAGACCGATATGCCGGTTGTTAGAAAAATAGGTGAAGTTTGAATTTGACAAAGAATGTGTAGAAGCATTTGAGGAGCTGAAAAAAAAGCTAGTGGAAGCTCCTATTCTCATTGCTCCTGATTGGGAATATCCTTTAGAGTTAATGTGTGATGCAATTGATGTGGCTGTTGGAGCGGTGTTGGGGCAGCAAAGGAATAAGATTTTTCATTCCATCTACTATGCAAGCAAAATGCTTGATGCTGCACAAGTTTATTATACAGTCACAGAGAAGGAGATGGTGGCTCTAGTGTTTGCATTTGACAAGTTTAGATCCTACCTGGTGGGGTCAAAAGTGGTGGTACATACTGATCATGCGGCAATTCGGTACTTATTTGGCAAGAAAGATGCAAAGCCCAGGCTAATCAGGTGGATATTATTGCTGCAAGAGTTTGATCTGGAGTTCCGAGACAGGAAGGGAAGTGAAAATCAGGTTGCAGACCACTTATCACGACTAGAGAACCGTTCACATGTGAAGGAAGGTGAGCGCATCCGAGAAGAGTTCCCCGATGAACAACTCTTGGCAATAAAGGAAGCTGAATTCCCTTGGTATGTAGATATTGTGAACTTGTTAGTAAGTGGAATATACCCACCTGAGGCAACGACTCAACAAAGGAAGAAGCTGAAGCATGAGTCCAGGTATTACATGTGGGATGAGCCATATCTATTCAAGCAAGGACCAGATCAAGTGATGAGGCAGTGCATTCCAGAAAGTCAGACGACAGAGGTGCTGAGGAGTTTTCATTAATCGCCGTATGGAGGTCATCATGGAGGAGAGCGTACTACTCACAAAGTGCTGCAATCCGGGTTCTTTTGGCCCACACTATTCAAAGATGTTGTAGCTTATGTCAAAGTATGTGATCGATGTCAAAGAGCAGGAACAATCGGCAGGAGACATGAGATGCCATTGCATCACATATTGGAAGTTTAGGTGTTCAATGTGTGGGGGATAGATTTTATGGGCCTGTTTCCACCATCGTTTGGCAATCAAAACATCCTAGTGGCAGTGGACTATGTGTCCAAGTGGGTTGAGGCAGCAGCATGTCCCAGGAACGACAACAAGGTGGTGGCTAGATTTGTGAAGAAGCAGATTTTCACCAGGTTTGGTATGCCACGAGCAATTATAAGTGATGGAGGGGCACATTTTGGGAATGCAGGATTTAGGAATTTGCTAGCGAAATACGGGGTGCAGCATAAAGTGGCTATAGCATATCATCCCCAAACTAGCGGACAAGTAGAGGTGTCAAAAAGGGAAATTAAACAAATTTTGCAGAAAACGATGAATGCACAACACAAGGATTGGGCAAGCAAACTGGATGATGCGTTATGGGCGACTTCACCGTACAAATTGGTTTACGGGAAGGCATGTCATCTCCCCGTAGAGCTTGAACATCGAGCTTATTGGGCTGTGCGGAAGTTGAACATGGATCCTGAGCTAGCAGGATAGAGGAGATTGATGCAGCTGAGTGATTTGGACGAATTTCAATGGCACGTATATGAAAGTGCAAACTGCTACAAAGAAAAAATGAAAAGGTGGCACGACAGGCATATGGTGCATCGAATCATTAAGCCAGGCCAAAATGGTGCTGCTATTCAACTCTAGATTGAAACTCTTCCTAGGGAAATTGCGCTCCAAGTGGTTGGGGCCATTAGAAGTAGTAAGGATGACCCCATACGGGGCGGTTGAATTGTGGCAAAGGTGTAAGCACTACTGGGGTAAGGGCATTAATCGAGAGAAGACGTCTATCACCTTAATAGAAGAATGAGGATGACAAGCGTCGAGCCGCGAAGATAAACCAGGCACTGCACGGGAGGCAACCCGTGAATGTAATGTACTATAATAGTTAGAAACTATTTAAAAAAAATGGTCATGCCATGACGAAAACTAAGGCACTAGGTGGGAGGCAACCCAGTATTTTCTAACGAGTTGTTGTTGTGGATGATTTTTAGGAGATATGGAGGGCAAAATACAAAATCGCAAGTGGAAAAACAAAGGTAAAAAGTGAAAATTTGGGCAAGAGGCATTGAGCTACCGCGATGGCCCCGTGTCACGGAGTGTGTGCTTCGCGTTAACCTCCGTGAGCCGTCGAGGTTAAATTCCAGGTATGTCAATTTCTAGTGAGCCTACGCGATGGCTCCGTGTCACGGAGCTTGACATCCGCGATGGCCTCCGTGACACGTTGAGGCCAATTTCGCGTCGGGTCAGTTCGGGGAAGCGGGTCGACCCGCGCGAAATTACTAATTTTAACCCCCAAAATCTTATTTTTCCCCATTTTTTCTAAAATCTTCCGTGACCAAACCCCCATTCCCCCTTCTCCCTCAACGTGCCACGGCTCAAACCTAAGAAAATCCTTCAAGTCCTCTTCAAACTCTTCAAGTAAGGTATGTTCTCGATATTTTTGTCATTCTTAATGCATAGTTCAATTCGTGAACATGTTTTATAATAAAATTTTTGCCCCAAGTTGTTAATAAGATGAATAATTGATTGGGTCATGTATGAATGTTGATTTTGTGCTAGTATTGGTTTTGAACTCAATAATTACATGATTGGTATTGAAAATCGTACATTGTTGATAACTAGGGTTTAGAATTGAGTTGGGAAGAAGAAGGGTAGAAATAGAGATATTTTGGGTTGTGCCTGTTGTTGGAGTTGAAAAATGTTGTGATTAAACTTACATTATGTTATGGTTGAAGATTGATTTTTGGGGGATAAAAATAGGAAAAATCCAATAGGTTGTTGTGCACAAAATGAATAGATGGATTAACTTTAACAATGCATTGTATGAAGTCTGAGTAGTACAATGAAACTATTCCATCGACTTTTACTAATGCACTAAACCTTTTGAGAAATAAAAGCTGGAATTATGTGGTTGCTCTTGCCGAATTGTATGAATTATGGCCAACAACTAAGTGTAGGGTGATCAATTTAAGCCCAGCCTTAGTAGTAGACAACTATACCATGAATGACATTTGAAATATATGCTTTTGATGAACAGGAAAAATGTCTGGACAGAAAGACAAGGGAAAAGGTGCATCCACATCTAGAGCCAGCCGAAAAAGACTTAGAGTTGGGGCAGCAGTACCAGCAGCAGTACCAGCAGCACCACTAGTTCCAAGGGGGCAACGAAGGCAGTATGGAACTTGATGGGTATTGGATGAGGGGAAGAAATGGTACTCCAAGCACTAGGAAACCAAAAATTTCCCTGAGGAGCAAATAGAAAGGGATCCATTAGCTCAAGAATTATTGAGAATCTTACATGGGATAAACACTGTGGGGTTAAACTTCATCTTCGAAGAACCCAAAGATTGTAATCTTCATCTCATAAGGAAATTCTACGCTAATTGGAACCCCATCGTGTGCAACCACATAGTCAAGATCAGAGGCCAGGTGGTTACTTTTGAACCACATCATCTTAATGACATCTTGGGGACGCAGGGCACAGACACACATGTCCTCCGCCAGCTGAACATCACTCCACCATATGCATATATCAGATGCACATTATGTGGAGCATGATCAACAGCCAGGTGGAGTCATCACAAGGAAAGAAAATATCACCAGACATTACCATACTCCCAAATAAACAGAGAAGCAAGGATTTGGTTGAAGATAGTGTGTACTTGCCTGATCCCAGGGGTGCATATGACTGATGTCACCCGGGACAGAGTTTGTTTGGTATATGCATTGATGAAAGGGCTCGAGATATATGTTGGAGCGGTGATTATTTAAGCAATGAAGTAAGACAAACTTTATCAAGGGCATCGGTATGGGTTCGGTGGTCTTCTAACAACTTTCCTCAGGGGCCATGGTATTGAAGAGGAGGCCCTGGATTACATTCCCCAATTTGACCGGCGTGCTTCGAATGTCACTAAGACTAAACCACCTGATACCACATTCAGGCTTGTGCTTACACTCGCCGAGCGACATGCGCGGGACGACCAATACATGGCCAGAATGTATGGAATGCAGAGGCTGCAACTGCGGATTGGTGGAAGGCCTGCTACGGAGGATGAATTGTGGCATCTCAAGATGGATTATCCATTTAATGAGCATGCCCAAGAATTATGCAGAGTTGGGCCCGCATTTGTAGAACCCGTTGATGACGATGTACCCACTGATGAGGAAACTCACCGGGACGACTCAGACATTGAGTCAGAGGAACACAGCGGAGAAGATTCTGATCTGGGAGATGAGGCATTGGCACCTGATGAAGAGATTGAGAATTTTGATTGATCAGGGAGTTACACCACTCAAACTGTGTTTTTAATTGCAGATATGTGAACACTGAGGACAGTGTTCCGACTAAGTGTGGGGTGGGAGTAGTTAGGCGCTGGTGTAGTAAGACTATGTTGTGCTTGTGCTTGTACTTACGTGGTTGAATGTGTGACATTGTGTTTCGTGTTGTGTTGTTGATTGTTTGTTTGTGGTGCTTGTTAAGGATTTATTTGTGTAATTATTTGTGCAAGTTGTTTCTATTTTTAAATTTTTTTTTTGGGTTTCTCGTCTTTTGTTTTCGGTGCTTTTTCTGAGAATAGTCTCTTTGAACCGAAGTCGTAGATAAAAATTGTTCCCTATGATGGATGGATGACGACTGTCTAAAGGGAAATTTAGTCAGTAAGTTTAGATTTTTTTGAACACATAGCTAATTAATGGTTTGACATTCTTGTTATGTGCTATATTGTAAGATGCAAGTGTGATTAGGATGGAAGCATGCAAGTGTTTTAAACATGTTGAGACACCTAGGCTCTAGAATTTGAATCGATGTGATTAAAGCTTAATTTTGAATTCTTGTAATTAACTGAGTTAAGAGTCTGTGAATATGTCTTAAATTGAGCATGTGCAGTGAGTGTGAGTTTTTCTAATATTCCATGCTACTATGAAGTGTCTAGAACTTGTCGTGTGTCTATATAAAATGAAATGAAGGATGTGGACTGTAGGAAAGGATGTAGGTATTTCTTTGAATGAACCTAAATTTTATCCCTCATTTTACCTACCTTGAATATTGAATCCTAGTTAGCCTCATTGAGCCTTAAGCCTATTCTTTCATAGCTATAACATAAGCTTAATCCTTTTCTTTCATTAGCCTTGAATTTGATCCAAAACTCCTAAGCGCTTAAGTGAAAAGTTCAAAAGAGTGAAGGAGTGAGAAGCGTGAAACAAAAGGAAGAGTGGAAGTTGTGAAAGTTGAGAAAAGGACAAAGGTGCACTTGTTGAAAATGATTGATTATTAGTAGGGAGTAATAAAATAAATGAATGAAAGAAAAAAATTTGTTTAAGTACTCTGTACTAATAAGCTTAGTGTGCTTAAAGAAAGGGGAACAAGAAGAGAATATTCAAGAGTGAGAAGAGTGAGGAGGAAGTATAGAGGAGATGTCTTTAATGAATGTGGATGTATTAAAAGCACTTGGGGGAAGATAGTCACTATTACTGGCCAGAATAGTACCTACCCGTCCCTTAGCTTACATTACAACCCCTTAAGTTCTACTTGATCTTACATTCATACATCCTTAAATTAATGGAGTAAACACTAAGGGCAAGCTTATGGTTCACTACATGATGCATGTGAATTCTTTGAGAGAGTGAGCGTAATTTTATTCATATACCCATACCTTTTGTGATTTGAAATTTTTTTGAAGTAAAAATGGGGTAACTCTGTGTTGTGAGGGCACATGTTTAATGAGAGATAACATCATGTTGGATTTCTTGATCGGTTGATTTGCATGAGTTTGCTAAGATTGAGAGTCGATTCTTGAGGTTAGGAAGTCTTAACATAGTTGTATTTCATTTCAATGATTAAATCATACATCCCCTATTTTTAACTTGCTATCTTAAATAATCATTATAGCCATAGCTTGAATTGTCTTGCTAAATTAGCTATGCGTGAGTCTTCAATTACATGAGATGTGAAAGGGTTGTTCGAGGACGAACAAGGCTTTAAGTGTGGGGTAGGTGATCTTGGGCATAATTGCATGCCCAAGTGATACTTTATTACTTAATTTGGACTTTTATATCTACTTTTATGTGTACATTCTCATGTGGTTTTTATGTAAATATGGATTTATACTAACTAACATGATTAGTTATTGTTTTTGCAGTTTAGAATGAATTTTGGAAACTAATCTACAAGTTGGTGAAGTGGAGGAATGGACTCGGAAGCAAAACGCGAAAGTCGGCAAGAAAATACTAAAAACTTGATGCTCCGCGATAGAGGTCGTGTCACGATACCATCGCGGAGGCATTCTTCCTAGAGTGAAATTTCAGGCGAATTCCAGTGAAGGTGCGCGACGGCACCGTGTCACGGAGCCTGGGCTCCGCGGTTACCTCCGTGCCACGCTAAGGCTAAGAACCTGTGCATCCAAGTTCCAGTGAGGCTCCGCGACAGGGTTGTGGCACGAAGCTGATGCTCTGCGACACCCTCCGTGCCACGTTGCTAGTTTATTGCGGGAAATCTCTCACTTGTATAAATAGAACACTTAGGTTTTATTTTAAGGGTATCTGACATTTCATGCTAGAACGTGGGTATCAAGCAGTTGAGCTGAAGAAGTCCTAGGGTTAATTCTCTTCCTTTTTCTCTTAAATTTCAATTGCTTGTATGTTTTCTACTTGTTTGAAGATGTTTAATCCTCAAATGAGTGGCTAATTCACCTTTGCCTGAGGTTGAGGATAATTGCGGTAGTATGTAATTGATGTTATTTCACTTTTTATCTTCTCTAAAACGGTTGTTCTACTGATTCTTCTTTTTACTACATATTATATTGGCCATTGTTAATGTTTAAAATTTCAATTTTATTTCCGAAAGGAAGATTATTTGGATGGATGTGAATTGGTAGAATATGTTCTTGTCTTGGTTGAGAAATTAAGAGAAGATTAACATTCAGAATAGAAATATATCTGTAATGTCATATTTGGTCATCTATGGAATTTAGGTTGGTTTATGAGAATATGAGTTGTTGCATCACAGAAATGTGTAATGTAAATCTCATAATTCTTTCATTGGTGAGGAGTTCGAAAGGCCCAATCCATTGTTAATAATTCCTGACTAACAACCGAAGAGAAGTGTTGACTGAAATTTAATTAATAAATTACATATCTGCATGTTTTGCCTTAACCTCAGCTTGTTCGTGCTATTGTTCAGATTATAATTCATAATTTTCACTTAAGGTTACTTTAACTAATGTTCTTGAAAAATCTCCATTTGTTTTGCTTGTCTACTTGTATACAGAAGTGTGTATCCTAAACACTTAGAGAAAAATTACTCCTTCGTTACAGTCCCTGTGGGTTCGATACCTGGCTTGAAATAAAGACACTTTATTACTTGTACGACCACTTTATTCGTTAGTCCAAAAGACATAACTACAAACTCATAATGACCATATTGCGTCCTGAAGGATGTCTTCGGGATGCGCCCTCCCCAACTCTGAGCTGATGGTACCTGGATCTGAGATCTATCTTCGAAAAACACTTGGCACCCTGAAGCTGGTCAAATAAATCATCAATCCTTGGTAGAGGATACCTGCTCTTAATGGTAACCTTGTTCAATTGCCGATAGTCAATGCATATCTGAAGGGAACCATCCTTTTTCTGGACAAATAGAACTGGTGCACCCCATGGAGACTTGCTTGGTCTGATGAAACCCTTATCCAAGAGATCCTTCAACTTCTCCTTTAACTCTCTTAGCTCAACTGGAGCCATTCTATTGGGAGGAAAGGATATAGGCTGTGTGTCAGGAAGAAGGTCAATACTGAAATCAATTTCCCTCTTGGGAGGAACACCTGGTAAATCATCATGGAATACTTCTGGATACTCACATACTACCGGGACTAACTGGAGAGTCAGGGTCTTGGACTCAACATCCTTAAACCTAACTAGATGGTATACATAACCTTTGGAAATCATCTTCTTGGCCTTAAGATTGGAACTAAAGCGACCTATTGGCACGTCCGAACTACCCTTCCACTCCAAGACTGACTCACCCTGAATGCGAAACTCCACCGCACGGGTTCTTCAATTAACAGAAGCATAACACGCATACAACCAATCCATGCTGAGAATAATATCAAAGTCAATCATGGCTAAATCTACAAGATCTGCAGAGGTGACTTTATGTAATACCGTGATCGAACAACTTCTATACACCCGCCTAGCTACAACTGAATCACTAGTGGGAGTAGAGGCTGAGAATGGTTCTGATAGAATTTCAGGACTGACTCCAAAGCTATTAGCAATATAAGGTGTCATAAAAGACAAGGTAGCCGCTGGGTCTAACAAAGCATAACAATCAAGGTGAATCACTTATAACATACCCATAACCACATCCGGTGAAATCTCCTGCTCTTGGCACAAACCGAGGGCATAGAATATGTTTTGGCACTGTTCGCCACCCCCACTACTGGATGCCCCCTGTGGAGCTAAACGTGCTAGAGCTCCTACTGACCTGGTAGTTTGTGCATGGCCTCTATCATCATCCTCTCTAGCAAATGGACATGCTCGCTGCATGTGGCAAGATCTACCGCACCCATAACAAATATCTGAGCTGAGTAAGCACTCGTCGACATGACTCTTGTCGCACTTCCCGCAGGTTGGAAAGGTGCGCTCTACCTGCATGCCCCTCTGATCCCTCGAACCTAAGGCCCTGCTCCTCTAATCACCCTTGGGCCTGGATGGAACACTAGCTGATGATGGTGCTGGAGCTAGTGATCTCTGCTGAATCTGAGGGAGGTGACCACCGCCGGATCTCTACTGAGTAAACCTATAGCTATCTGTCTAGTCCTTTTTGGCCTCTCTCCCTCACATGTGCCACATCCATCTACTAGGTGTACAATACTATCCGAGGGAAATCCATATCCTGGTGGAGCATAGCGGTCCTGCAATCTTTTTCCAAGTAGCTTGCCACCCCATGAACAAACCTGCTCACTCGCGCCCTTTGATCAACCACTAACTCTGGGGCGTACTTCGACAAGAGAGTGAACACAAGGGCATACTCTTCTACTGTCATTCTCCCCTGCTTAAGATTCATGAACTCGGCTGCCTTCAACTCCCTCATCTCATGAGGGAAGAACTGATTTAGGAATGCAAGATTGAACTCCTCCCAAGTAATAGGGCCTGCTCCAGCGGCCCTACTATCTTTCCATTGTAGTAACCATATGTGTGCAACCCCTTTCAACTGATATGAGGCCAACTAAGCACACTCAACCCCATTCACCCTCATAATCTGGGTGTTCTACACAATCTCGTCAATGAACTCATGCGGGTCCTTATCTACTTTTGACCCGAGGAACTCTGGCGGGTTCATTCTCAAGAAATTCCTAACTTGAGCTACCGCCGCATTGCCATTTTTCAAGACATATGAAACTGCCTGCTATTGACCTGAGCAGTCAAGGCCTGCAAATTCAGCATAGGGAATCGACTCTAGTGCATGGTGCTCCTGGACTGGTGGGGCTTGCTAGTGCCCGTCTCTGTTGCCATCCTCATGGTCGTCTCCATTCCTATTCCTCTTATTGTTAACTCTAAGGGGAGCCATGATTTTGCAATCGTGAATAACACAAGTTAGAAGGATAGGGAGGCATTTTATCGCATGACATAGATCATGAAAGAAGGGAACTGATCTTGGGCAGATTTATATGCCCAAGTGATACTCAAACATATCATTTTTACCTTGTTTGTTGTGCAATGTGTATATAATATCATGTATTTGGTAATAAAATGCGAATTTATACTAACCAACATGATTAGCATTTGTTTTGCAGGATAATGTGATTTTTAGGAGCTAAAATGCGTGTTGGAACTATGTCGGAGTTGGACTTGGATGTGAGCGTGGAAAAGACCTTGGATGGCACATTTTACACTGGCTCCGCGATGGAGCCGTGCCACGCTGCCATCGCGGTAGCACACTGCCTGGGCAGGAATTAATTAGGCAATTTCCAGTGTGCCTGCGCGTCAGTTCCGTGGCACGGAGATAGGCCTCCGCGATGGCCTCCGTGCCACGTTGAGACCAATTATTCGGACCCTGCAATTTCCAGAGAGGGTCCGCGTCCACGCCGTGTCACGGTGGCAGTGCTCCGCGTTGGCCTCCGTGACACGTTGCTTGTTATTCCGGGAAAAATTTCCCACTAGTATAAATAGCACACTTAGGTTATTTTTAAAGGAGTCTTTTTTTAGTTCTAGTTTTTAGCAGAGTTCAGGAGTGGAGAGAGGAACGTGGTTTTGTGGCAGTTGAAGAATAGAAAAGATAAGAGTTTTCTTCTCTTCCCTTCTTCTTTTCCTTCAATTGTATGCATGATTTACACTCATTCTAGGACGATTAATCCAAGAATGAGTGGCTAATTCCTTTCTTGCTGAGGTTTTGAACTTGTGTAATGATTATTGGTAATAATTGATATGGTTTCTTCTTATTCTTGCATATTGTTCTATTAATTCTTGTGCTTAGTACATTCTTGATTGGCCACCATTAATGTATATCTAAAAAGTCCAATTTCACTCGAGAGAGCATGAAATTGGAAAGTTGTGAATTAATAGGGTATTGTTCTTAACTTGATTTGGGAAAATTGGGTTTTGATGTGCTTTCTTGATAGAAATATACTTGAAAGCCGTATTAGTCAATTTAGGAACTGACATTGTAGTGTTAGGTCATAAATTTCATTTGATCACAGAAATGTAGACGAATGGTTTATGATTCTAAAGTGAAATTAAATACGAGAGTTTTAATTTCTAGGCAAACGTTCTTGACTAGCAATATGAAGAAGAGGATGACCAAATTATCATAATTATCAACTCCATTACTCGTTCTTAACCTTGGCATGAGCATATCCATTGTCTGAATTCAACGTAAATAATAGTTGTTAAGTTTAGTATATAATTAGTTTAGAAACAAAACTCCCTCAATTCTTGATTGGATAGTTGTTAGCATAGTTAGAAATTGAATAGAAATATAGTGAACTAGGAAATTTTGCATATCCAGAGCAGCCTCCTTGGATCGATACTTGGCTACTTAGCCACTTTATTACTTGTTTGACCACGTACACTTGCGTGTCGGTTTTTAACACATACCGAACCAGCCGCGAACAAGTTTTTGGCGCCGTTGCTGGGGAAGCTAGGCGATTTGTAAAATTTTGTTTAGTGTAAATTTACTGTATTTGTATTTTATTTTCTTAAGTGTTAACAACTTGGTCTTAGCCTGTATTTTGCAGATTTTTATTCCTGTGAACACTGGCAAGGGACAAGGAGTTGGTGGCATCTTACTTAGAGCTAGAACGTGAATTGCATAGTCAACGTAGAGAAGCTCTTCGGAAGAAGCTGCAGTTGCTCAAACAGTATACGATGGAGCAACCCAATCCACCAGTTGTACGGGCAGTGTTAGTGCCCGAGGAAGTAGCAGCCAGGCCGGTTCGCGAGGTGGCAATCCCACACGCTAATAATGTACATTCCAGCATCCGCAAACCAGAGCCTGGGGGAGATTTGAGTTAAAGCAAAATATGGTGCAACTTTTGCACACGAGCGGGCAGTTCACCGGTCTCCCTCACGAAGATCCGCAACAACATCTCCAGAACTTTTTGGAGATAAGTGACACGTACATACCCGCTGGAGTGTCACCTGATTATGTTCGGCTCACCTTATTTCCATTTTCCTTATTGGGTGAAGCCAAGAGGTGGTTAAAAGCTGAACCACCCAACTCTATATCAACGTGGGATGATCTTGCAAAGAAGTTCTTGATCAGATTTTTCCCTTCAGGTAAAACAGCTAAACTTAGAAGTCAGATTCTAAGCTTTAAACAGAGGGAAGGAGAAAATCTTTATCAAGCCTGGGAAAGATTCAAGTCCATGTTGCGGGACTGTCCTCATCATCATCAGTCAAATGAGGTGTTGGTACACACTTTTATTGAGGGTTTGGAACCCCACACTAAAATTTTGTTAGACTCAGCAGCTGGAGGGCAAGCGCTGGAGAAGACTTATGAAGAGTTGTACACTTTGCTCAACCGAATCTCACAAGGCAATCCAGAATGGAATGCAGATTCTTCAAGGGGTGGAGCAAGGAAAGCAGCGGGAGTGTTCGAAGTGGATGGATTCACAGCTATCGCTGCACAGATAGCTGCTTTGCAAAATCAGTTAAACACTCACTTCAGCACTATGAATTTGAACCAGCCTTCAGCCTCAGTTAATGCAGTCCAACAGATGTGGTGTGAAGTGTGTGGTAGTAGTGAGCATTCAACTGAGTACTGTGGTGCAAATCCTGATTCTGTCAACTTTGTGGGCAATGCACAGAGGAATCAACAGCAGTTTGGTGGTAGCTACAACTCGAATTGGAGGAATCATCCGAATTTTTCGTGGGGTAGCAACAATCAACAAGGCCAAGGTTCAGGGCAGGGTATGCACAGAAACCAAGGAGGGCAACAAGGCTATCAGAATCAGTTCAGAAATCACAATGCCCCTCCTCCACCACCATCACCGACTATTGAGGAAATGTTCAAGACCATGATTGCCAACCAGGCACAATTGCAGGCTGACTACGTCAAACTGGCAGCCGAAGTAAAGAACAATCAATTGGCAACCAAGGCTCTTGAATATCAGTTTGGGCAATTTGCTAGTGCCCAAAATACTAGACCCAGGGGAGGACTACCTAGCAACACGGATCCAAATCCTAAGCAGGTAAATGCAGTGACCACGAGGAGTGGTTTACAATTAAAGGAGGTGGAACCTGAAAGACCGCCTCAGAAGTCAGGAGCAGTAGATGTTGAGGGAGAACAAACCTCAGATACGGGGAAGACCAAAGAAGCTGAACCAGCAAGGCCTCCACCCCCGTTCCCTCAACGACTTAAGAAACACAAGGAGGAGGCGTGTTTCCATAAATTCATGGAGGTACTCAAACAGGTACATGTTAACTTACCTCTTGTTGATATCTTGCAGGGTGTGCCGAAATATGCAAAGTATATCAAAGACATCGTGGCCAACAAAAGTCGTTTGACTGAGTATGCCACGGTGGCTTTAACAGAGGAATGCACATCCCGTATTCAGAACAGGTTGCCCGCTAAACTAAAGGATCCTGGAAGTTTTACTATCCAGCTGACGATTGGGCAAAGTATCCGAGCTCGTGGGTTATGCGACTTGGGGGCAAGTATAAATCTGATGCCATCTTCGGTATTCAGAAAGTTAGGGCTAGGGAGTCCTAGACCCACAACAGTGATCTTGCAGCTAGCAGACAGGTCCTTAGCTAAGCCAGATGGCATTGTTGAGGATGTGCTAGTGCAGGTAGGCTCCCTCATTTTTCCGGTAGATTTCATTGTTCTGGATTTTGAACCAGATGCAGAAGTCCCATTTATTTTGGGACGACCATTTTTGGCAACTGGAAAGGCATTGATCGATGTAGCTGTGGGTCAACTCACAATGCGAGCACACGACAAGGTTGAGGTGTTCGACGTGTACAAGGCACCTAAGCTCCCGGCTGTCTATAAGGAACTCTCGGTGATCAACGTGATTGATCATGGGAATGCAAATGGAGTGAGTGATTTCCGAGAGTTATGAGGTAGGCCACCAGACGAGGTTGAGAACTACTGGGGAGATGACCATGATCGAGACAAATCGTCCATCTCCCTAGTAGACACGTGAGCATAAAGGCTGTCGAGCCGCGACGTTAAACCAGGCGCTGCACGGGAGGCAACCCGTGAAAAATATTTTTTTTCTTTCCTTAGTGTAAAGTTTTTCATTTATTCTATTTTCTTTCCTTTTTCTTGACTAGGCTTAGATTTGCATTTTAATTAGTAATTTTTATTTTATTTATTTTTTTTAGTAGGGAATCTATGAATTTAACCAATTTTTGTTTAGTGAGGTGATTTTTAGGTATACTGGAGGAAAAATACTTGGAATCGAGGAAACTAGGCGAGGTATGAAAAATAAAATTTGATGGTGAAACAGAGCACTGGCGCGTTGGCGCCGTGTCACGGAGGCAATGCTCCGCGTTGACCTCCGTTACACGTTGAAGGCGAATCTGGAATTTTTTAAAATTCCAGTAAGCCAACGCGTTGGCTCCGTGTCACGGAGGAGGGGCTCCGTGTTACTCTCCGTGACAAGTTGCCCTTATTCCAGTGCCGGGTCACACCGGGTTTCCGGGTGACCCGCGTGTTTCTTTTAAATAAACCCCCGATTTTCGCCCAAATTTCCCCATTCCTTCTACCCTCCGCGACCAAACACCCATTCCCCTACCCCCAAGCTCCGTGCCACATTGATAGGCAAGGAAAACGTCAAGTTTTTTTCGGTTCTTCAAATCCAAGGTATGTTTTCATCTTCGATCTCAAATTTCTGGCGAGTTTTGTCACTTTTGAGCATGTGAGGTCACCCTAGGTAAAAAAATTAAACATGATGTGAATTATTTTGTGATTGATTATGTTCGGATTATTGTAGTTGACGTTTGAACTTATCGATTGATTGAATAATTCAATATTGATTGTCGAATTGAGTTCTAGGGCTTGGGTTGTTGGATTTGAACGTGGGTAACTTTATAGTTTGATGAAATTGGTGCCTGGGTGTGTTTATTAGTTGAGATAAGTCGTGGTAACTATTGTTTAATTGTGGAAAGACGACTAATTCTCAAATTTCTGTGGGGAAGTGCATAATGTGTGAATTGGTTGAATTGCTTAGATTAGTTGTATATAATAGGTTTGTATTGTTGTTCTTATTTCTGTTGTGGTTATTGTTGCTAAGTGCTGTGGGTGAATAGCTGTCGATAGGAGGATTGGGTTAGCTGTATGAAGTCTGAGTAATTCGCTAGCCGTTATGCTGTCGAAATTTTGTGAACGCACTAAGCAACATGTTTATAGTTGATTGTGTTTGGGGGTGTAAATAGAGTTATCCTTGCTAAAATGTTGTAAATTTTGTTAAAGACTAAGTGTGGGGTAAATTTTGTTTAACCCAACCTTAGCCGAAGCTAACAAGTTTTTAGCTTAATATTGTGCTTGTCTGTGTAAATTGACAGGTACAATGGCTAGCCGACAAGATAAAGGCAAGGGTGCCTCAACCTCAGGCACCAGCAGAAAGAGAATGAGACTAGGCGCTGCTGTCCCAGCTGCACCTGCTGTTCCACGCGGTCAACACCGCCGATACGGAACACGATGGGTCACCGACGAAGGGAAGAAATGGTATAATAAGCACAAGGAAAGCAAATACTTCCCGGAGGAATATATTGCAAGGGAACCACTTGCACAGGAGTTCCCTCGCATGGTGCAGAGGATTGAGGCAGCTGGGCTCAGTTTTATTTTTCAGGAGCCCAAGGAGTGCAACCTTCACTTGGTCCGGGAATTCTACGCCAACTGTAACCCGGCCATCTGGAGCCATACTATTAAAATCAGAGGGCAGATTGTCACTCTGGAACCCCAGCAGCTGAATGCCATCGTTGGAGTGCGGGACACATACGCCCACGTTCTCCGCCAGCTCAATATCACCCCACCGTACGCCGACATCAGACGTACGTTGTGTGGGGCTCGATCCACAGCCCGATGGAGGAGACACAAAGAGAGGGGTTACCACCAGACTCTGCCTTATTCGCAGATGAACAAGGAGGCCAGAATCTGGCTAAAAATAGTATGTTCGTGTTTGATCCTGGGAGTGCATATGACAGACGTGACCCGGGACCGTGTCTGCCTGGTGTATGCCCTTATGAAAGGGCTTGAGATTAATGTGGGGGCGGTTATAATATCCGCCATGAAGAGAGCCAGACTACACCAGGGCCACAGATATGGGTTTGGCGGACTCATCACCACCTTCCTCCGAGGCCTTGACATCGAGGAAGAAGCCTTGGATTACATTCCGCAGTTGGAGCGGAGGGCCCTTGATGTGACAAAAACCAAGGCCCCTGACACTACACATGGACCTGTGCTGACTCTGGGCGAGCGACATGCTCGTGACGACCAGTATATGGCCCGTATGTTCGGCATGCAGATGCTGCAGCTACGGATAGGTGGGAGACCAGCCACCGAGGATGAATTATGGCAGCTGGAGCTGGACTACCCCTTCGGCGAGAACGCCAGAGCTTTATGCAAGGTGGGGCCAGCCTTTGTGGAGCCGACTGACGACGACGTCCCTACTGATGAGGAGACACGTCGTGAGGACTCTGATGTAGAGTCCGATGACGGCGATGGAGCTGATTCAGATATGGGCGACAAGGCCGCAGCACCGGATGAGGAAGTCGAATATTTCAACTAAGCAGGGAGTTCCACCACCCAAAATTTTGTGCTTTGTATTTTTGTGAACACTGGGGACAGTGTTCGATTTAAGTGTGGGGTGGGGAGTAGTTAGGTGCTGGGTCATAGGCTCTAAATCTGCTGTATATTCTTCCTTGACGTTTATGTATGTCTGTGCTTTCCCTGTTCTTGTGAACTGATTTGTGAATGATGTGTATATATTTGTTTGTGGCTAATGATGTGTGTCTTTAAAAAGTTATGGTTGCCTTTGTAAATATTTTGTAAATTTTGTAAATTTTTTTCTTTTTCTATCGATATGATCGATATTTTTCAAAATTTTTGCGAAAAGATTTTGCATTTATCAACATAGTTTGCAAATATTTTCTATCGAAATGATCGATGTGTTGCAAAAAATTTGAAGTTTTAATTTTGGGTTTCTCGGAGTTTGTTTTAGGTTCTTTTACCGAGAATAGTCCCATTGAACCGATGTCATAGTTAGTGACCATTCCCTATGATGGATGGATGACGACCGTCTTAAGGGAAATGTAGTCGATAGGAGTAGATGTTTTGTTTTTAGTTTCTTTGGTGGATTGCATCAATAAACTGTAGTTGCTTATGGTTGCTAAAATTTTGTTGCGTGTTGTAATTGATGTTCAAAACGTGAAAATGATTCGTTTGAAAGCATGCAATTTTGTAAATATGTTGAGTTACCTAGGCTAGAGAATTTGGTTCATTATGATTGAGGCTTAATCTTGAATTCATGTAGTTGACTAATTAAAGAGTCTGTGAATGCATCTTGATTCGAGCATGTGCATAAAGTGTGAGTGAGGTTTTGCTATTCCATGTCATTGTGAATTGTCTAGAACTTGCCTGGTGTGTATACAAAACGAAATGAAGGAGGTGTAGCGTCGGAAAGGATGTAGGCATTTCTTTGTTTTAACCGTTAGTTTCCATTTTTTTTCTTGTCAAATTCTACCTTTTTATATGTTGTGTACCCTAGTCAGCCCGTTGAGCCTTTAGCCGATTTCTTTCTTTTGTCCAGAATTGTATGAACTAAGCTTTATTCCTTCTTTTCATTAGCCTTAAAGTCTATAAGAAGCTCTTAAGCACTTACAAAGAACAGAAAATGTTTCCCAAAGTGTTAAAGAGTGAAAAGAGTGAAAAGAAAAGAAAAGCAAAGTGAGGAAAGAATAGATGATGTTGAAGAGGCACTAGTTGTAATTAAATGATAGTGAGGGTACATGAAAACCCTCTGTTTTGTGTCAAGTGTGCCGATGAAATGGGCTGCATGAAAGTAAACCAGCATGAATGGGAGAAAAAGATAAAAGAGAGGAACAATGTCCATGAGTCGATGGGAATGAGTTGAAAAGGCGCTTAAGGATGCTAGCGACTATTATTGGCTAATCCAATATATATATACTAGATCCATAGCCCAGTTACAACCCATTAAAAGTCCTATTAGATCCTACATTGCATTTCTTTATACTAGTGGAGTAATACACTAAGGGCAAGCCTATGGGTCATGACATGATGCATGCGAATTTTTTTGGGAGAGAGAGTGAAATTAATTTTTATATGCCCCTACTTGCATGTTTGTGTGCTGCACGAACATAAAAGGGGAAGTTTCTCTTGAGTTGTGAGGGTACATGCTTGATGAAATATTGATTTTCGTGTCGGATTTCTTGATTAGTTGATTTGCATGAGTTTGCCGATATCAAGAATCAATTCTTAAAAGTTTAGGAAGCCTAGATGTATTAAGGTGATTGTCTTGTACGACCAAGCATGTTTTCTTGATGATTTGCAAGAATTGAATAATCGGTATGACCGTGGCATAAAATGTTGCACCATAGTGACGAAGGTTGGGATGTAATTTGCATGAGTTGTGTATGTGTTGTTCGAGGACGAACAAGGATTTAAGTGTGGGGTAAGTGATCTTGGGCAGATTTATATGCCCAAGTGATACTCAAACATATCATTTTTACCTTGTTTGTTGTGCAATGTGTATATAATATCATGTATTTGGTAATAAAATGCGAATTTATACTAACCAACATGATTAGCATTTGTTTTGCAGGATAATGTGATTTTTAGGAGCTAAAATGCGTGTTGGAACTATGTGGGAGTTGGACTTGGATGTGAGCGTGGAAAAGACCTTGGATGGCACATTTTACACTGGCTCCGCGATGGAGCCGTGCCACGCTGCCATCGCGGTAGCACACTGCCTGGGCAGGAATTAATTAGGCAATTTCCAGTGTGCCTGCGCGTCAGTTCCGTGGCACGGAGATAGGCCTCCGCGATGGCCTCCGTGCCACGTTGAGACCAATTATCCGGACCCTGCAATTTCCAGAGAGGGTCCGCGTCCACGCCGTGTCATGGAGGCAGTGCTCCGCGTTGGCCTCCGTGACACGTTGCTTGTTATTCCGGGAAAAATTTCCCACTAGTATAAATAGCACACTTAGGTTATTTTTAAAGGAGTCTTTTTTTAGTTCTAGTTTTTAGCAGAGTTCAGGAGTGGAGAGAGGAACGTGGTTTTGTGGCAGTTGAAGAATAGAAAAGATAAGAGTTTTCTTCTCTTCCCTTCTTCTTTTCCTTCAATTGTATGCATGATTTACACTCATTCTAGGACGATTAATCCAAGAATGAGTGGCTAATTCCTTTCTTGCTGAGGTTTTGAACTTGTGTAATGATTATTGGTAATAATTGATATGGTTTCTTCTTCTTCTTGCATATTGTTCTATTAATTCTTGTGCTTAGTACATTCTTGATTGGCCACCATTAATGTATATCTAAAAAGTCCAATTTCACTCGAGAGAGCATGAAATTGGAAAGTTGTGAATTAATAGGGTATTGTTCTTAACTTGATTTGGGAAAATTGGGTTTTGATGTGCTTTCTTGATAGAAATATACTTGAAAGCCGTATTAGTCAATTTAGGAACCGGCATTGTAGTGTTAGGTCATAAATTTCATTTGATCACAGAAATGTAGACGAATGGTTTATGATTCTAAAGTGAAATTAAATACGAGAGTTTTAATTTCTAGGCAAACGTTCTTGACTAGCAATATGAAGAAGAGGATGACCAAATTATCATAATTATCAACTCCATTACTCGTTCTTAACCTTGGCATGAGCATATCCATTGTCTGAATTCAACGTAAATAATAGTTGTTAAGTTTAGTATATAATTAGTTTAGAAACAAAACTCCCTCAATTCTTGATTGGATAGTTGTTAGCATAGTTAGAAATTGAATAGAAATATAGTGAACTAGGAAATTTTGCATATCCAGAGCAGCCTCCTTGGATCGATACTTGGCTACTTAGCCACTTTATTACTTGTTTGACCACGTATACTTGCGTGTCGGTTTTTAACACATACCGAACCAGCCGTGAACAGGAACATTTCCTAAACATCTTGTAGCCTCTTCGTCATAAGTGTGGAACGATTCATACCCATGAAGAAGACTCCACTCAATGCGACTTCCAGACACCCTAGGTCACTTCAAACATGTTGCTCTGATACCAAGTTTTTCATGACCCGAATGTTGACTCGGATCGTAACACGGGACAAGGAGCTCCGAGAGGCTCCAAGTCGACCCATAGAGTGAGCATACATCTAACTCAATCTATAAAAGAGAATACTCAATGAAATAACATAGCGGAAATATAACCATGACATGCATAGAAAGAAGAACGTAATTCATACATAATACTAGATACTACACATGGTCTAAAAGCCTCTAACATATCTGATTGGTTGATGGGACAACACCCCCAACTAACCCGGAAAGTCTAGGAAAAATTGAGCATGAAAAGATAGCTGATATCAAACCGATCCTCGGAGAATGAGGACTCACCAAACAGCTGGATGCTAATCTTCGAGACGAGCTAATGACAGTGCTGGGGCTGAAGATCAGAGCCTGTATCATGAAACAATACAACATAGAGTATGCGGTCAGTATGTGGAATGTACCAAATTTGTAAGGTGAGTAAAACGGACATTTAAAATACATAAAATCTCATAATAGATCATAAGAGTGGAAAAACATGCTCATAACATACATATCATAAGATAACATAAGCCTCAAGGTTTTCAAATCATTTGTAATCTAGTCATTATCATAATAGTAAGAGAAACTTTATAAATCATTAGTTGAGCCAAAATAACATAAATATAATAATGCAATAAAACATTCGGAACAATGGGAGGACTCTTCATAACCGACACCGTCATGGTAGAACCTTATATGATGCCCCAACTATCTCACTCAAGTGGAAAGAGTCATCCCTGGCTTGCCAGGCAAGGGACGTGCATTATGTGATATCACGAGAGAGGGGACCCATTAACATTGTACTGTATCATTATGAACCTATGGTGGAACATAGTTATGAGACACCGGCATAGTCCTTTGAACGTCGGGCTACTCGGTGCTAGACACTTCTCCCACAACTATGCACCTTAGGCTCATATGTAATCATAAATATCATTCATGAGATTCATGGCTAATTAAACATTTAACATTGTTGATCCCCTTTTCATACATGATTAGCCATGAATCAAGGGCCCTCTAATCAGCTAATATCATAAATCGATCAATCATGAAATCCTTTTTCATAAAACATAAATCATACTTGAAAATTTGGGCATTTCCCAATACTTTAGCATGCTTGAAAATACTTAATTCACTTGAAATCATGATTATAAGCACATGTAACTTGAAAACATGCATTTCATCATCAATACTTCATCATACATGAATATTCTTCATAAATCTTAACTTTCATGAACTTTTCATAAATGGGCATTTTGATTTTAAAAAAATCTTGAAACATGATTTTGATGGAAAACAATGAAAAACTTTCCCGTAATTAATAATTCGATAATAATAACTCATTTAGATCATACTCATGTAGAGAATTAAAAATTTCATGCATTGGGTTAAAACCCCATAGAATCATTATAGAAATTTATTATTTAGAGAGAGTTTGAGCATGGGTGTGAACAGATTCACCCATTCATAACCCCACATACCTGATTATAGCTGATTCTTACACTTCCTTGATTGCCCAAGAAGGATTTGAGAAGAATTAGAAGGGCTAAGGCTTGATCTCCTCTCTAACTCTCCATAACTTGCATGCATGGGTTTAGAATAGGCTAGAATGACTTAACCTATCTTAATACACCCTGAAAAAGGCTTAAAACGGTATAGTATAGGCCTTAGGATCATAGGAATTATGAAAAAGCCCTTGTTTAATTCATAGGAAATTACTAACTGCCAGTCCCCACGAGGGACTGGAGGACTCGTTACTCAAGGCCATGACTCGTGGCATCATTCATGAAGTACATTGCCTAATAGTGTGTTTGGGCTCATCAAGGGGGACCTCACAATTTGTCTCCTGTGACCATAAGTCGTGGTCAACATCCGTCACATACACTACCTAAATTTCAAATAAATTTCCTTCTATTAACCACGACCCCTCCCACGAATCATGGTGACTGACCATGACTTGTGGGGTCCTTCCGTAGGGCACACTGCTACATTTCCTTCACCTTCTCAAAATCACTACCCACAACTGACTCAACGAGTCGTGGGGCCTGACCACAACTTGTGGTCATGTCCGTGGGGACCTTAACTCCCAAAATCAAATTAACACGCTGATGCTTACCACGAGTCACATCGTGACTCATGGTCTACCCCTATGAGTCAGAGAATGCCTCATTCTACGACTTGATGCCAGATTTAATATTTTCTCCATTTCAGCTCTCAGGTCTGATCTTTGGGCTTCTAGGGTATAACACCTAGCCCCCATAAGCCTGGAAGGTACAAACAACACAGAAAAACCTACCTGGGCCGCTAAAAGCCCCGACAAATAAAAATCAATCTATATACTTCTAAATACGCTACTATAGCCTCGCAGGTAAGCTGTAACTAGACATACTCATCTTTTGATATTGTATCCAAGCTTTTTGAGCTCCTGTAATTGTATCTAAACTATATGGGCTCCTGTAACTGTATCTGAGCCTTCTAGGCTCCTGTTACTGTGTCTGAGCCTTCTGGGCTTCTATAACTATATCTGGGCCTTCTAGGCTCTTGTAATTGTCTGCGAGCCTTCTGGGCTCTTGTAATTGTACCCCGATTACATAAGACTCTATCGAGGGTCACTGATTCCACTATGACATAAGGGAAGTCCATGAGTGAATAGACTTCAATATGACTTTGGAGGCCTCAATCTGGTTCTTCTAGATGTTATGTAGCTCCTGTGAGCAATCTGTAGCCTCGTAGGTAGGTATAACTTAGCCTTTATAGGCAACATGTACGTAGGCATCTACATGAGTAGCCGGAGGAGTTAGCCCCATGTTTGATAGCTGATAAGATCCCTACTTAGGATATCACATAGCCTATCAGATTCCTACAGCCAGGGTGGTTTCCTAAGTGACCTATACAACAAGCTCTAAGTCGTTTGAAGCTTATACGGTCAGTGGAAGGGAGTAGTTCATCTAACAACCAACCACCCGAATCATTAGGGAATCCTGGTGCCACTAACTTGAAGGTAAAGCTACTTTACCAAAAGTCTCCCTATAGGCGTTAAAGTAAGCCAATGGCTTGTAGGCGAGCTTTATGATATATATAGGCGTCAAACAGCAAACAATATCGGTTGTGCCCTATGCTTCCCTTATTTTACAAGGTATGCTCAATAGCTAACCACAAGCCTCTATGCCCTCGGTGTGGGAAGCAAAACATCACTAGCCCCTCTAGAAAGCAAATAAATAAACAGGTAATCTCTATGTCGCTTCTAGCGATAGAAAAAATTGAATATATTCCTTCTCGACAAGGGATACTATGCTAAAACCTCAATTCATCTCATAGAAGCTAACCACAACGCACACAATCATGAACAACTATGAAGATGCAAGTCGTATAAAGTATACGACAAGAATAACTTGCCGAAAGAGGTTAGCCTTAACATACCTCAGTTGCCACATCATGTTCAACTAATCCTGCTTTAATTGAATTTGCAATCCCTCCGTGTCTTAGCTCATATATCAAGGGAATAAGGCTATTCTATTTCAAAAGGTGAGCAAGAGACATCAACTCACAAAACACGATGACACAAGTTACAACGAGTTCAATCCAAAAAAATCTCCTGCATTCCTTTACAAGGGTAGAAGTACTTACTATCACCTGCAGATGTACTAGTCTTCAATAGAGATGATTTCTACGGCTTCTACTCTATAGGGCTTTGTCAATCCAAGCCAATCTCAATGGTTCAACTCCGTAGATATGTTCTTCATAGGCCCGGAAATCATTACCGAAGAAGAATTTGCAATTAGATAAGGTTTGGTAGCTCAATTTACCTTCAAATCGATGAAAACCTAGAGGAAAAAGCCGCCTAGCCAAGCTCTCTTTTGAGAGAAACATTTTAAATGAATTAAAATATACACCACTTAAATATTAATATTGGGAGGTAGTGTGGGAGGGGGTGTACACGATGCACCTCCCCTTTCGGAGGAGCAGTGGCGCGGTGTTCCATTCCTTGCGTGGGAGAGGGATGCACGGCACGGGGCACAATGTGGCCTACCTCCGGCTCCGACCTCCCATTTTCTCAATTATGCACTCACGCGTTTCGCCTCCAAGCCTTCTCCCGCATGAGCCTTACCCTAAAAACTCTCGACATGCATATGCACACCTTAGTTAGATGAAGAAAATTTACGGGGTATAACAATAGTGATCCATATATAGCTTAAAGTTTCCTTAACAAAGTGAAACCAAATCTGACCATAAGTCTAATTGAACTAAGGCCCAAAAGGAGCTAAAGTTTAAGCCAAGTAGGTACATCACCTACTTAGACTTTTGAGGTGCGTAAAGGGACGAGTAGGTGCATCACCTACTTGAAAATATGTGTCCCAAAATAATCTTAAATCATCCCACAAGATAGACCTATGCAGGCAAAAGTTCTTCTCAAAACAACCCGCAAATTTGACAAAAGCTTGGCCCCAAAAAATTAACCAAACTTTGCCCAAGATTGGGTCCAAAAGTTGGGGACAAAGGGACTCCTTTAAAGTGATATATTTAAACTAACTATCATTTAGATATCCAACATTTTTTAGAAAGTTTTCACTCACAAAAGCTCTCTCCTTTTCTGACCTCTATTATCACCCCTCTTTCCCTTTTAAGGGTTGTTGGAGTTCTTCAAGTTTCCTCCAAGTTTAGGAAAGTAAAGCTTCTTTGTTTTATCTCAAATCTTCTATATAAAGTTAGGTTAATATGTTTGTTAAGTTGGAGGAGTAAGGAAGCCCTTTTTACCTAACCTAGCTATCTTTATTTACTCTTGCAAGTTAAGTGATTTTTCTCTCTTCTTTGGTATAATTGAAGAAGGATTTCAAGCTCCTAAAAGTACTACAAGAAAAATAATATAAAACTCTCTACAAGTGAAGTAATATTCTTTCCATTTGTACCACTCTTTATGTCATATCTCGAGTTTATACCTTGGACACAACGCGGTGCTTAGAGCCATAAGTGACCCCAAGATAACCCATGACATGGCATATTACTTGCATAATCTGAAATAATAATTAATAAGTGGAAGCTAACTGAGCTTGTAAAATAATAATTTATAAGTAATGAAATAGACTGAGTTTAAACAAATGGATAGGCATTGAGTCATAAAGCTAGAAATGCTAATACTTTGTCTGAAAGCATCTACTAACTGATGAGCTGTTGGGATGAGTCCCCAGCTAATTCTACAAATCTGAAACTGAAACTAAGACTAAGAACAACTAACACAGACATAACTTGGGCCCTCAGATGATTAGGACCCACCGACTGATTGCTCAGCTGGTTTTGGAACTTGTCTACCCGTGAGGCTGAGTCTGAGTAACTGAATCTATATCATAAAATGATATCACACAAGAAGTATGTGGTTAGTAATTTGAATGCACTGAGTATGTGAGATATGCAACTTAAGTATAAAACATGATAATAATCTGAAATGTTGTACTAAATGCATAAAGTGAACTGAAGCACAATGACCCTATCTAAGATGCATAAATACTGATTTGGAATGATAGTCTAAAAATGCGTAATGAAGGTACAAGTAATAGGATGAAATGGGATGTCATGGGTTAGCTTGGGGTCACTTAGAGTTGAAATGGGAAAATTGGGAAATTGATGCTGCAGGTACAGGACGAGTAATGGGACAACTCGTGAGGAGACACCACGAGTCGTCAGGTGGCTCGTGGGGAGGCCTGGGAAAGTGAAGGAGTGAGGTACCCACGAGTGAGAGAACAACTCGTGATCAGCCATCACGAGTCGTCATGTAAATCCTAGAGTGGAGTTGGACTTTTTACAGGAGGATGACCAGTGTATCTAATGGATGGGACCCCACGAGTCGTGGTCTGTACCAACGACTCGAGAGGTAAGTCGTAAGCAGGCAGGTTGAAAAGTAAGGCAGTGTACATGATGGAAGGTGACCACAAGTCGTGGTCTCAAGGAACGATTCATTGTTTCCCCCCTACGAGCCCCAACAGATCAGTTAACCAGTGCACTTGATGGGCGACTCAACGAGTCATTGCCCATCTTGATGAATCGTCAGGTCACCCACTAGGGTCACCTGGCAGTGCTTTCCTGCGAATTCATCAAGGGTCTTTTCATAATTTCTAAGTTCCTAAAACCTATACTACATCGTTTAAGGCTCATTTTAGTGGGTTTTTAGTAGGGGAAAACATTATCCTAAGCCATTACTATCATGCATTCAAGTTTGAAGGTTTGAAGAGGAGGTTCGAGGTGAAATCTCAAGGTTTCCATTTGAATCTTAGCTTGGGAAATTAGGGGGGGTTAGAATTCACCATTCCCAGGTATGTAAGGCTATGAATGGGTGTCTTCTTCCACACCCATTCCCAATCCCTATCATAATGTGAAAAAAATATCTATGATCAAGTATGGGATTTTACCCAATTGCATGATTCTTCAATCTCTATTCATGGGTATGATTAGATTGTATTATATTGGTGATTTGTGAAGCTTGGGCGGATTATAAATTGTTTTTCCTTATAAAATTTTTTTTCCAAAATTTGAATCTAAAACGCCCATGATTGATGAGTTTGTAAAAGAAGGGATTTGCGATAAATGTGTGCTGTGATGAGATTGATGATGAAAAGTATGTTTTTAAATCTACCCATGATTATGTTGTTGTTTTCAAAATGAATTGATTAGATCCAAGTATGATAAAGCTTTGGGTGATGCCCACATGTTGATTTAAAGTGACGATTTTGTCGGCATAAGCTTACCACATTGTTTGAAGTGAAATTTGCCAATTTTTATTATAAATTCTAGCTTGTGGTACATTGAGTAACTATTTGTACATATAGCTTACCACATGATTTGGAGTAGATACTCCCACCTATAATTGAGCTTGTGGTATGTTGTGAAATAAAGCCTTCTATCTGTATTAATTCATAGTTGAGATATATGTCATTATGAGCTTTGTCAATAGACAATGTTGAGCTTCGTTTCATACGATGTTGAGTTATGCATGATTTCATCTTGAGCTTTGTCAATTTACAATATTGAGCTTTGTCAATAGACAATGTTGAGCTTCGTCAATAGACGATGTTGAGCTTTGTTATCTACGATGTAGAGCATTACATGTTTTTAGGAGAAGAGTCTAGCACCGAGCCGGTTAAGGGTCGATCACCCTATGCCCAAGAACTACACGCTGACGTAGGTTGAAACTATTATATTATTTGGACCTCACTTGTGATCTATCCCCGGCCCAATTGGCCCTTAAGCTTGATATAGATATTGTGGTATCATCCATTGCCCTGGCATGGTTATGGATGCCTCTACCCACTTGAGTGTGATAGTTGGGACCACGTAAGCTCTATCGTGGTATGTCGGTTAAGTGACGAGTCTCCCACTGTCTATATCATTCGGATTTCATATTCATTACTCATGATGATTACTTATGCATGCATGTTCAAAAAGCAAGGTTTGACTCATTATTTAGCTTTTGATAGAAATGTTATGTTCATCTTTATGTCAGTCGAGTCAGTCATGATGTTCCTATGATTTGCATGATCACATTATGAAAAGAGAACGATTTCAGAATGTATGCATGTATCCTTCTACTTATACTTAAAAGCTTATGATGTGTATGAATTGCTTTAAAATGATTTATTTTACTTAAGTGGTTTTACTCACCTTGCATATTCAGTACATTCCACGTATGGACCGCATATTTTTTATGTTGCATCGTTTCATGATGCAGGATCCATTTCCTAGGTTTAGCCCCGTTCGTAAGCGCTTATTAGAGTTAGCACTTGCGTGAGTGATGAGTCCTCATCTTTCAAGGACTAGACTTTCAGTTTCATGTCATGTTTCAGTTTCATGATTTGTGGAGTTAGTTGGTGTCTTGTCCCATCAACTCATCTAGACTAGAGGCTTTCGAACTTATGCTTGTATAACAACACAGGCTTATTATACTAATGATCTATTTTGGTGATTAGCATGCAATATTAGTAAGTTAACATCACCTATGTAATACCTCAAAGGTTCCTAAGACTAGACACAAGATTTGGTCGTGTTGAGCAGGAAAAGTTAGAAAATTGAGCTTATATGACTCAACCTACGAGTCGTAGGTTGGTAGTACGGGTCGTGGAAATACCCATGAATCAAGTCAGAGATTTTGTTCCCTAGGCTACGAGTCCCCGCTATGAGTCATCGTATGTGTGTACAACCCGTGATCACAAGTTGTAGCATGTCTTTTGAATTATCCAATGATTGATTGTACAGGTGAAGGTACGACTCCTTGGATGGTGTTATGGATCGTAGTAAGATTCATGGAAATATACAGAGGATTGGAGGTTTTGGACTTGGAAAGTATAAAAGGATACCATGAGTCTTAGGAGGATTGTACGACTCATGGTACGATTCACGACAGCTGACAGATCAGTTTTCTTGCGAATTCATTAAGGGTATTTTCATAAATACTAAGCTTCTAAACCTTAAACTATGTCATTTTAAGCCCTAAAAGAAGTGTATTAAGGGAGTTTAACCTGTTATAATTCATTGAACCTTCCATGCATGCAAGTTTAGAGGTTTTCCATTAAAGATCAATCCTAGAATCCTCCAATTATCCTTCAAATCTCTTGGGCTTTCAAAGTCAAGTTAAGAATTAGTTTGCCGAGGTATGTAGGGCCATGAATGAGAGTTCCAGTTTTTCCAGGTATGTAGGGCCTCAGTAAATTATAGAACCCATATGGTAGAGTTCTAGTTTTTTGGTGAGCTATTCTTAGAATGGAAGGGAAGTTCAACTATGCCTGAAGGTTGCTTTGTTTCCTACCTTAAGTCTAGAAAGATGATTTTCAAAGGATGTGTTTACCCTTTAGTTCAGGTTAAGGATGCAACATCTGAAACTCTAACACTCCAGTCAATTCCTTTAGTGTGTGAGTATTCAGAGGTTTTCCCATATGATCTACTGAGAGTCCCTCCCGAGCGGGAGATTGACTTTGGTATTAACCTTCTTCCGATGTGCAACCTATATCTATTCCTCCAAACATAAATGGCTCCGGATGAGCTAAAGGAGTTGAAAGAATACTTGAAAGATCTTTTCGATAAGGAGTTCATCAGACCTAGCAAGTCCCCATAGGGTGCACCAATTCTGTTTGTTCAAAAGAAGGATGGGTCTATTTGTATCTAAATTGACTATCGTTAGTTGAACAACGTTACCATTAACAAAAAATATCCCCTCCCCATAATTGATGACTTGTTTGACCAACTTTAGGGTGTTATGTGCTTCTCAAAGATAGACCTCAGATCCGGGTATCATCAGCTCAGAGTTTAGGAGAGTGACATTCCAAGACATCTTTGAAGACTCGGTATGGTCACTATAAGTTTGTGGTTATGTCTTTTGAACTAACGAATGCTCCTGCAGTTTTTATGGATTTGATGAACAGGATGTTCAAACCATATTTGGATGTGTTCTTGATTGTCTTTATGGACGATATTCTCATATACTCTCGGAGTGAGGAGGAGCATGCCGCTCATTTGAGCGTTGTGCTACAGACTCTCAAGGATTGTCAGCTGCTTTCTAAATTCAGCAAGTGAGGGTTTTGGTTAGATTCGGTAGCATTTTCAGGCCACGTGGTGTTAAGTGAGGGTGTACAGGTGGACTTTCAAAAGATAGAAGTTGTGAAGAATCGGCCTAGACTAGTTTGTCCTTTGGATATTATGAGTTTCTTGGGTTTAGCTGGCTATTACAGGAGGTTTGTTGAAGGATTTTAATCCATTGCTGCACCATTTACTATGTTGACCCAGAAGAAAGTTAAATTTCAATAGTCAGATGCATGTGAGAAGAGTTTTCAGGAGTTAAAGACTCGACTATCTTCAACCCCAGTATTGACCCTACCTAAGGGTATAAATGGATTTGTTGTGTATTGTGGTACCTCTAGGGTTAGTCTTGGGTGTGTATTGATGCAGCATGGTGTCATTTTATATTCCTCTAGACAGCTTAAGACTCATGAGAAGAATTACCCGACGCATGACCTTGAATTGGCAGTAGTGGTGTTTGCATTGAAGATTTGGAGGCACTAATTGTATGGGGTCCATGTGGATGTGTTTACAGACCATAAGAGCAAGTATTTGAATTTTTGACAAAGGTGATATGTCACACCCTGCCTTGGGGGGTATGACTGGCACCTGGTGCCCTACTAGGACCTGAACTGCTGGACTGCTAAGCCTGGGCACATCTGGTGCCTGGCTGGCTCTAACTCACATTTCTGGAAACAAAGGGCTATATAACGGCTGTAAACACAACCCCCGGCCCATTGGCCTATAGCCTTCTGTACCTGTACTAACAGCTGACCAGAAACATGTCAATATAGGGAAACCTATGCGGCTGACAAGGCCACCATGCTGTCTAGTTATCTATAACTTAACCATGAAGTAATGGATAGCTACGTGACCGGCAAGGTTACCACTACTGTCGAACTATGACCCCACACGGCCAACATAAAGGAAACACAAGTTCTAACAGCTATATAACTGCACGACCTCACACGACCGGCTCAACTGACCACAGGGAAATATACACAGACTGCAAGCCTCTAGGAATAACAATGTAAATGATCGGAACAGGGCCCCGACCTACACGTACTATACAACAAAAGAAAATGAAATACACCTCTGGAATTCAGTCTCCGGATGACAGGAGCTGAATACTCGATCGCTGATAGGAATCACGTGGTATCGCCTGCTCGTCTATGCGTACCTGCAGGCAAGTAATGCAGTGCCCCACCGGGCGTCAGTACCGCTGGTACTGAGTATGTAAAGCAATAACTGAAAGAAATGTCTGAAAACAACAATATAACTGATGAAACTAAAGTAGGAAGGAATAGATTAACTGTCTGATAATGTAAGTCATACCTTCTCTTAATTATACTGGAAGGAGCAGGAGTCATACCTGAGGATTTATCATTCTACTATTGATCTACTCGTATCTACTGTAACACAGCATGACATATCATAACATACCATGGCACACTCAAACCTTACCCAGCCCCCATAAGCTGGGAGGTACAACCAACACGCAATCTACACACTACCCCGGTCGTCCCATCTCCTATAATAACTATAAGCATCCTGCCGGTCCCCTGGGTATGCACTTGGGCTCGCTGAGCCCCTGACTATAACTGTACCTGAGTCCGGAGGACTCCTGAATCAACACCCCGGGCGTAACCGCTCGACGGGGGTGTATAAGGGCTGACCAAGGCACAATATGGGGAAAACTGGCATTCCATCTTCGTCCCTTGTGGGACGGCATGCCACTCCGTAGAGCGACGTATCCTCGTCCTCTGGTGGATGAGTCGATACAGCTATTAACCCTGGGCGGTCATGGATGCTAGGTAATCCAACCCCAAACAATACAATAGTCTCACTAGTAATACTATCGGCATATACCACATACTGAAACTAATGATAATAAAGAGTTTGTACATACTGCATGCTGAACTAGTGATAGTGATATGTACGTATTTAATACATGCTGGAACTGATAATAGTATATATATATAAATATACCCTCCTGCCATATTGTACTGAGTCTAATGCTGAACATGATATAGTATTTCTGCTGAAAACTATGCTGTATACTGAGTTTCTATAGTAACATGATTTACTATTCCTAACATGCTTTCCAACTTCATTTTAACTTATCATTTTATTTCTGAGATGTCTTACAGATACTACATTGCTCTACTGAGTTTCGACTGAATACAATGATATACTAACATTCTGTGTCAGATCACATACTGAGCATGCTGTGGAATTCCTAATACTTATATTAGAATCTATATCGTACTAGCAAGTTTCACGCAAGTTATAACTCGATGCTTCTAATATCGTACCGACATTCGTAATAAACATAACACATGACTTCTGAATATTCTACTGGCCTTTAAATTACTTTACTATATCGAGATTACTAACTTGCCGAGGAAACTAGCTTTACATACCTTATTCTCGAACTATCCGGCTGTCGGACGAGGCTCGGCCAGTACTTCAATTATTTCCTCCCAACTGCATTCATAAATATGTCAATTAATACTAAATACAACATTATTGTAAGGAGCAACGTCACTTTCGATTTAGTTTATAGCCTAAACTTAGGCTTATCGAAAGACGATCGAAAACTCGCTATTTTTTAGCGGTCCAGAAGGGAGAAACATTCACTTCGCAGCTAGGAACACATATACACTAATTTAGAGAAATTCCACTTACCTTAGCTCGGTGGCTCGACGATTCGTCGGCCGTATTTCACGAAACTAAATTCGTAGGAATGCTCTCTGCTGCTAAATACCTCGGTATCTGAGGTTAATTTGAGTTTGGACAACGTTTAGCAGCGTAACCGGACGAAAATTATATTACTACTTCGTTCCTTTTTCCTTCTCCTGCGTTTGCTCTCTGTTTTCTGAAGTTTATATGATTTAATTCTAAAATAAACCGAAGTGGGGCTTTATATACTTGGGCCTGGACAAGGCCAACGTGTCACGGAGCGAACGCGGAGGCCTCACCTCCGTGACACGCTGCCATCGCGGAGGGGCTCTGCCTCGGCTCCTTCCGCGATGGTTCGACAGGTTTCTCGTCCGATCTTTTCCCGGGCCTTTCTCTAGCACGTATGGCCTTGAAATATGCTTAACCAACATGCGAATAGGTCATCTAGGTGCCGGGAATCCTACAGGGTATAACATTCTCCCCCTCTTAAGAACATTCGTCCTCGAATGTACACTGTTATCTAGAGGACTACTTAACTTACTTTCTGGAAAAATTTCGGCAGAGTTTCCCCTGTAATATGGACTATAGCAAAAACCTGAAATGCAGAAAAGTCCAATACAAGTACTGCAGGCAATATTTTAAGATCCACTGGATAACTAAGTATTAATCTTTCTCATTCACACACATACAACTATAAGAAACTACATAAGTAATAATACGGACATACCTGTCGCCAGACTAGGCCTGAAATAGGTGAGGGTATTTGGCTTTCATATCTTCTTCAGCTTCCCATGTCATTTCCTCCCGATTCCTGTTGCGCCACAATACTTTGACAGACGCAACATCTTTAGTCCTCAACCTGCGAATCTGTCTGTCTAAGATAGCAACGGGAACCTCTTCATATACTAACTCTTCTGTGACCTGGACATCCTGAACTGGAACTACTGTAGAAGGGTCCCCTACGAACTTTCTCAACATAGAGACATGGAATACTGGGTGAACAGATGCTAACTCTGGAGGCAAGTTCAATTCGTAAGCAACTCGGCCTATTCTTCGCCGAATCTGATATGGCCCAATAAATCTCGGGCTAAGCTTGCCTTTCTTGCCAAATCTCATTACCCCTTTCATCGGAGACACTTTCAGATATACCCAGTCATTTATCGCAAATTCTAGATTTCTGCGCTGCATATCTGCATAAGACTTCTGGCGGCTCTGAGCAGTCAGTAAACGTTCTCGGATAAGCTTTATCTTTTCCTCTGACTGCCGAACAATGTCTGGGCCAACCAATAATGATTCTCCTATTTCAAACCAACCGATCGGCGACCTGCATTTTCGCCCGTATAATGCCTCGAAAGGTGCCATCTGGATGGCCGAATGATAGCTATTATTATAAGAAAATTCAATCAACGAAAGATGCTCATCCCAGCTACCCCCAAAATCTATCACACACGCTCGTAGCATATCTTCAAGCATTTGGATAGTCCGCTCAGCTTGCCCATCCGTCTGGGGGTGGAATGCTGTGTTCAAATTAACCTGCGTTCCCAAACCCCTCTGGAACGACTGCCAGAATCTAGTTGTAAACTGTGCTCCCCTATCTGAAATAATGGATACCGGCACTCCATGTAATCTAACTATTTCTCTGATATATAATTTGGCATAATCCTCAGCTGAGAAGGTAGCCTTCACTGGCAGGAAATAAGCTGATTTTGTCAGCCTGTCAACTATTACCCAAATGGAATCATTTTTGCGTCTGGTACGGGGTAACCCTGTTACAAAATCTATGTTTATCGTTTCCCATTTCCACATAGGCACCGTTATATCTTGCGTTAAACCGCCCGGCTTCTGGTGCTCTGCTTTCGCCTGCTGATAGTTAGAACATCTAGATACAAATTCAGCGATCTCAGCTTTCATACCTGGCCACCAGTAGATGTCTCTGATGTCGTGGTACATCTTCGTCGCTCTTGGATGAAGGGAATAACGAGCGTAATGTACCTCATGCATGATCCGCCCACGAAGCCCTAAAACATTCGGGACACAGAGGCGGCCCTTACAGCGTAACACATCATCCTCAGTCATTTGGAAATCTGACTCCTTACCTTTCTGAATTCTATCTCTGAGCTAGACTAAATCAGAGTCCTCGTACTGTCGTTCTTTTACTTCTGTAACTAATGATGACACAGCAGAATTCTGAATTACTACTCTATTATTTTTTGTTTCCATTACGCGAACGGCTAAACCAGCTAACTGATGAATTTCTTTGGCTAACTTTCGTTTCTCTGGTCGCAAATATGCCAAACTCCCCATTGACTTACGGCTCAGGGCGTCTGCTACAACATTAGCTTTTCCGGGGTGGTATAGAATAATCACATCATAATCTTTTAACAGCTCCAACCAGCGGCGTTGCCGTAGATTCAACTCCCTCTGAGTGAAGATGTACTGTAGGCTCTTATGATCTGTGTAAATATCAACATGGACGCCGTACGGGTAATGCCTCCACATCTTTAAGGTGTGGATTACTGCGGCCAATTCCAGGTCGTGGGTAGGGTAATTCTTTTCGTGTTTCCTCAGCTGTCTGGAAGCATATGCAATTACTCTACCGTGCTGCATCAACACACAACCTAACCCGACGCCTGATGCGTCGCAATAGACTGAATAACCTTCTGTGCCTTCCGGCAATGCTAATACTGGGGTGGAGGTTAATCTGTCTTTCAGTTCCTGGAAGCTCTGCTCACATGCCTCTGTCCATTAAAACTTTGCTGCTTTCTGTGTCAATTTGGTTAGAGGTGCCGCAATGGTCGAGAACCCTTCAACGAACCTCCTGTAATATCCTGCCAACCCCAGAAAGCTACGAACTTCAGTCGGAGTGGTAGGCCTAGGCCATGACTTAACTGCTTCTATTTTCTGCTTATTTACCTGTATACCAGTATCTGACACGATATGCCCTAAAAAGGCCACTGAGCTAAGCCAGAATTCACACTTAGAAAATTTAGCATACAACTGACGGTCCCTGAGAATCTGGAGCACTGTCCGCAGATGAGTCCGGTGATCTGCTTCAGAGCGAGAATACACCAAAATGTCATCAATGAACTCTAACACGAACAAGTCCAGGAAAGGTCTGAAAATACTGTTCATCAGGTCCATGAAGACTGCCGGGGCATTCGTTAACCCGAAGGACATGACTAGGAATTCAAAATGTCCATATCGGGTCCTGAACGCTGTCTTAGGAATATCTTTCTCACGTACTCAGACCTGGTGATATCCGGACCGCAAGTCAATCTTAGAAAAGTATCTGGCTCCCTGCAATTGATCAAACAAGTCGTCAATTCTGGGGAGTGGGTACTTGTTCTTTACTGTAACTTTGTTTAATTGCCGATAATCTATGCACATTCGGAGCGAGCCATCTTTCTTCCTCACAAATAAAACTGGCGCACCCCACGGTGAAGTACTCGGCCTGATGAAACCTTTATCCAATAAATCTTTCAACTGCTCCTTTAATTCTCTGAGTTCTGCAGGAGCCATGCGGTAAGGAGGAATCGATATCGGCTGGGTGCCTGGTAATAAATCAATAGCAAAGTCTATTTCCCTTTCTGGGGGAATACCAGGTCACTCATCTGGGAACACATCAGGGAATTCGTTCACCACTGGAACAGACTGGAGCATCGAAAATTCTGCTTGGACATCCTGGACTCTGACCAGATGGTAAATACATCCCTTAGATATCAACTTTCTCGCCTGAAGGTAGGAAATAAACCTACCTTTTGGCATAGCAGTGCTGCCCTTCCACTCCCGCACTACTTCTCCTGGGAAGTGGAATCGGACCGTCTTGGTCCAACATTCAACGTTGGCAAAACACGGTACTAACCAATCCATACCCATTATGGCATCGAAGTCTATCATTTCTAACTCGACCAGATCTACTGTGGTCTGACGGTCAGCAACCTCTACTATACACCCGCTGTAGATTCGGCTAGCTGTGATAAAGTCACCGACGGGCATAGATACTAAAAAGGGTTGCTGCAATAATTCTGGTGCAATACTAAACTTTCGTGCCACAAATGGAGTAATGTAGGACAAAGTAGACCCTGGATCAATCAACACATAAGCAGGGTGTGAGCAGATAGTTAGCATACCTGTCACAACATCAGGTGACGCTTCTGAATCTTGCCTCCCTGGTAAAGCATATGTGTGGCTTGGACCCGCACCTGTACTGGAGGACCCTGATCTACCCCGACCCCTGCCTGCTGAAACCGAGGGCCTGCGCCCAGTCGAGGATGCTGTGGCTCGTGACCCTGCAGATGCCCTATCCTGTCTATCTCGATCCTCTCGGCCTCTGGCTGGGCAATCTTTTATCAAATGGCCTTCTTGACCACAAATATAACATGCGGTGGAACCATACCTACATGCTCCAGGATGACGTCGACTGCATATAGGGCAAAGTGGTAGGGTATACCTACTCTCCTCCGCCCTCCTCTGTAATGGTGAATCTGCCATCTGCGAGCCTCTACCAGTCTTTGACTGCCCCCTGCGGCTGAATCTACCCCCATGCGACTGTGGCGGAGGCGGGGGTCTGGGCGGCCTGTCTAACAATCGTGGCCAGGGTCGTCCCCGGGCCTCCCTCTGTAACTCAACTGGCCTATCCCGGCGACGCTATTCCTGATTAACCCTTCTGATCTCCCGATGTCGCTGTCTGATGCCCTCAATATTCTGGGCAAATGCCTGAATTCGAGCAATGTCCATGTCCTCTCGCAGTGTGGCCGTAATACAAGTCTCAACATATTCTGGATTCAACCCCATAATAAAACGGTGCACTCTGGATGCCATGGTATCAACAAAGGCCGGTGCATACCGGGCCAAAGAATCAAACCGCAAGGAATATTCCCGAACACTCATGGCCCCCTGCTGCAGATGTAGGAACTGGTCTACCCGGGCCTGTCGAATCTCCCGCGGAAGATAATGATCCAGAAAAGCTCCTGAGAAGCTGGACCAGGTCGGAGGAGAAACGTCTCTCCCTCGGGATCTTTCCCAGCTTTCATACCATAACACGGCGATGTCCCGTAACCGAAATGCTGCCAATTCAACTGATTCTGTAGACGTGGCATGCATAACCCTGAAGATTCACTGCATTTGATCCAGAAAATCCTGAGGGTCCTCTGTCCGGTCCGTACCTGTAAACTGTGGGGGATTCAGAGCTAAGAACTCTCGGACCCTCGAACTACCGGGCCCTCCTGATGACTCCGCAACTATAGACGGCACTGGCTGACGCTGAGTAGCCATCATCTGTGCTAACATAACTACAACACTCCTAACCTCCTAGTCGGAAGGTGTCGGTATAGGAACTGCTGAAGGTAGTGTCGCTCCAAGCGGCTCCTGATGTGGTGGAGACTGCTGAGAAGGCTGGGATGATGCCTCTGTAGTGCCCTCTGATCGGGCTGTTTCTAAATGAGGGCGAGGCACCCTGCTGGTGCCTTCTCCTGCTGCAATATCTAGGCTCTGGCCTGTGATAGGATGTCGCTGATCTGACATTATCTGTAACCAAAGAATATAGTAAGTTTTTAGGGACTCAACCCTATATTGTACCGCTCTACAGCACGACTGAATAAGAATGAAAGACAACCATCCTATCATGCCTTGCAGCCCCCTACCCATAGTATGTGGTGCACAACACATCCATGGAAAGGACTCTACTTAGCATGGCTTGCAGACTCCCTGGGATACGACCTGCTCTGATACCAAGTTTGTCACACCCCGCCTTCGGGGGTATGACTGGCACATGGTGCCCTACTAGGACTTGAACTGCTGGACTGCTAAGCCTGGGCACATCTGGTGCCTGGCTGGCTCTAACTCACATTTCTGGAAACAAAGGGCTATATAACGGCTGTAAACACAGCCCCCGGCCCATTGGCCTATAGCCTCCTGTACCTGTACTAACAGCTGACCAGAAATATGTCAATATAGGGAAACCTATGCGGCCGACAAGGCCACCATGCTGTCTAGTTATCTATAACTTAACCATGAAGTACTGGATAGCTATGTGACCGGAAAGGTCACCACTACTGTCGAACCATGGCCCCACACGGCCAACATAAAGGAAACACAAGTTCTAATAGCTATATAACTGCACGGCCTCACACGACCGGCTCAACTGACCACAGGGAAATATATACAGACAGCAAGCCTCTAGGAATAACAGTAGAAATGATTGGGACAGGGCCCCGACCTACCCGTACTATACAACAAAAGAAAATGAAATACACCTCTGGAATTCAATCTCCGGATGACAGGAGCTGAATACTCGATCGCTAACAGGAATCACGTGGTATCGCCTGCTCGTCTATGAGTACCTGCAGGCAAGTAATGCAGCGCCCCACCGGGCGTCAGTACCGCTGGTACTGAGTATGTAAAGCAATAACTGAAAGAAATGTCTGAAAACAACAATATAACTGATGAAACTGAAGTAGGAAGGAATAGATTAACTGTCTGATAATGTAAGTCATACCTTCTCTTAATTATACTGGAAGGAGCAGGAGTCATACTTGAGGATTTATCGTTCTACTGTCGATCTACTCGTATCTACTGTAACACAGCATGACATATCATAACATACCATGGCACACTCAAACCTTACCCGGCCCCCATAAGCCGGGAGGTACAACCAACACGCAATCTACACCCCTACCCCGGTCGTCCCATCTCCTATAATAACTATAAACATCCTGCCAGTCCCCTAGGTATGCACTTGGGCTCGCTGAGCCCCTGACTATAACTGTACCTGAGTCCGGAGGACTCCTGAATCAACACCCCGGGCGTAATCGCTCGACGGGGGTGTATAAGGGCCGACCAAGGCACAATATGGGGAAAAATGGCATCCCATCTTCGTCCCCTGTGGGACGGCATGCCACTCCATAGAGCGACGTATCCTCGTCCTCTGGCGGACGAGTCGATACAGCTATTAACCCTGGGTGGTCATGGATGCTAGGTAATCCAACCCCAAACAATACAACAGTCTCACTAGTAATACTATCGGCATATACCACATACTGAAACTAATGATAATAAAGAGTTTGTACATACTGCATGCTGAACTAGTGATAGTGATATGTACGTGTTTAATACATGCTGGAACTGATAATAGTATATATATATATATAAATATACCCTCCTGCCATACTGTACTGAGTCTAATGCTGAACATGATATAGTATTTCTGCTGAAAACTATGTTGTATACTGAGTTTCTATAGTAACATGATTTACTATTCCTAACATGCTTTCCAACTTCATTTTAACTTATCATTTTATTTTTGAGATGTCTTACAGATACTACATTGCTCTACTGAGTTTCGACTGAATACAATGATTTACTAACATTCTGTGTCAGATCACATACTGAGCATGCTGTGGAATTCCTAATACTTATATTAGAATCTATATCGTACTAGCAAGTTTCACGCAAGTTATAACTCGATGCTTCTAATATCGTACCGACATTCGTAATAAACATAACACATGACTTCTGAATATTCTACTGGCCTTTAAATTACTTTACTATATCGAGATTACTAACTTGCCGAGGAAACTAGCTTTACATACCTTATTCTCGAACTATCCGGCTGTCAGACGAGGCTCGGCCAGTACTTCAATTATTTCCTCCCAACTGCATTCATAAATATGTCAATTAATACTAAATACAGCTTTATTGTAAGGAGCAACATCACTTTCGATTTAGTTTATAGCCTAAACTTAGGCTTATCGAAAGACGATCGAAACCTCGCTATTTTTCAGCGGTCCAGAAGGGAGAAATATTCACTTCGCAACTAGGAACACATAGACACTAATTTAGAGCAATTCCACTTACCTTAGCTCGGTGGCTCGGCGATTCGTCGGCCGTATTTCACGAAACTAAATCCGTAGGAATGCTCTCTGCTGCTAAATACCTCAGTATCTGAGGTTAATTTGAGTTTGGACAACGTTTAGCTGCGTAATCGGACGAAAATTATATTACTACTTCGTTCCTTTTTCCTTCTCCTGCGTTTGCTCTCTGTTTTCTGAAGTTTATATGATTTAATTCTAAAATAAACCGAAGTGGGGCTTTATATATTTGGGCCTGGACAAGGACAACGTGTCATGGAGCCAACGCGGAGGCCTCACCTCCGTGATACGCTGCCATCGCGGAGGGGCTCTGCCTCGGCTCCTTCCGCGATGGTTCGACAAGTTTCTCGTCCGATCTTTTCCCGGGCCTTTCTCTAGCACGTATGGCCTTCAAATATGCTTAACCAACGTGCGAATAGGTCATCTAGGTGTTGGGAATCCTACGGGGTATAACAAGATAATTAGAGATACTCAAGGACTATGACATGAGTGTCCTTTATCATCCAAGGAAGGCCAATGCAGTGGCGGATTCCCTTAGCAGACTGTCTATAGATAGTGTTTATCATGTGGAAGATGGAAGGAAAGAGTTGGTGAAGGATGTGCATCAGCTTGCACGGTTTGGGGTTCGCCTTATGGATTTGATATATGGTGGTGTCATTGTTCAGAATGGTTCAGAATCTTCTTTGGTGATTGAGGTCAAGGCTAGGCAAGATGAGGATCTTATTTTGGTAACGTTGAAGGAAGCGGTTCGGAATCTAAAGGTAGAGGTCTTCTCCCAAGGGGGCCATGGTGTACTTTGATATCAGGATCATTTATGTGTTCTGGACGTCGATAATTTGAGAGAGAGGATGTTTCATGAGGCTCATGGTTCGCGGTATTCTATCTATCTAGGTGCCACCAAGATGTACCGATATCTACGGGAAGTCTACTGGTGGAATGGAATGAAGAAGGACATAGCGGAGTTTATGGCTAAGTGCCCTAATTGTCAGCAAGTGAAAGTGGAGCATCAAAGACTAGGAGATGTGCTACAAGACATTAGTATCCCTGCATGGAAGTGTGAGGAAATCAATATGGACTTCCTCATAGGGCTACCCCGCACATGTCGACAGTATGACTTTGTTTGGGTGGTTGTAGATAGGTTGGCTAAAGCATCCAATTTCTACCAGTCAAAACTACCGACTAAGTGGAGGATTATGCTAATTGTACATTCGGGAGTTAGTTCGGTTGCATGGAGTTCCCTTGTCCATCATTTTAGTTAGAGGTACTCAATTCACCTCGCAGTTTTAGAGATCGTTCCATAAAGGACTAGGTACTCAGGTCATGCTTAGCACAACTTTTCACCCACAGATAGATAGTCAGGCCGAGAGGATTATTCAGACTCTCGAGGATATGTTAAGATCACGTGTGATTGACTTTAGAGGTAGTTGGAATTATCATTTACCTCTTATTGAGTTTGCATATAACAATAGTTACCAGTCTAGCATCTAGATGACTCTGTTTGAGGCTTTTTATGGGTGGAGATATAGATCGCCTATTTGTTGGTTTGAGGTAGGTGAAGCTACATTGATAGAGCCCGATTCAGTTCATGAGGCTATTGGATAAAGTTCAGCTTATAAAGGAAAGGCTAAAAATAGCTCAGAGTCTTCAAAAGTCCTATGCTGATGTAAGGAGGAGAGAACTGGAGTTTGAAGTTGATGATTGGGTGTTTTTGAAGGTGTCTCCTATGAAGGGAGTGATGAGGTTCGGAAAGAAAGGAAAGCTTAGTCCCGATTTTTTGGCCCATACAGAATAGTGAAATGTGTTAGAAAGGTGGTCATGAGTTGGAGCAACCAGCGGAGTTGGGTTCGGTACATCCAGTTTTCCATTATCACTGTTAAAGAAGTGTATTGGTGACCCGACTATGGTGGTCCCGGTGGAGAGCATACGTGTGAAGGATAGACTTAGCTATGAGGAGGTACCAGTTGAGATCCTTGATCATCAAGTTCGGAAGTTGAGGAACAAAGAAGTAGCTTCAGTAAAGGTTCAATAGAGAAATCAGCTGGTTGAGGGAGCTACGTTGGAAGTCCAAATAGATATGATGGTTAGATACCTGCACCTTTTCCCTACCGACTCAATTCCAACATGAGGTATTACTTTCCTCTTTAGTACTCTATTTAGTTTCATATTTAATTCATGTCTCTTTGTTCCTTTCATGTCAGTACATGTATGTGTGATTTATTAATTCAGTTCAGTCATGTATATTAGTTCGGAGTTAGTCACTCCGTTAGTATTCCGCTCATATGTCCAGTATTTGAGATTTCAGTTCCTTTCCCTATCTTTTCAGTATGTTTACCCCACATTCGAGGACGAATTCTTCCAAGGAGGAGATATTGTAATACCCCAAAGGTTCCTAAGACTAGACCCGTGATTTGGTATGTGTTTAGCAGGAAAAGTTGGAAAATTGGCCTCAGTACGACTCTACCTTTGAGTGGTAGATTGGTATTAAAGGTTGTGGGAAGACCCATGGATCAGATCTGGGATTTTTTCCCCAGACCACAAGTCCTCATTGCAAGTCGTAGTATATGGGTACAACCTGTGATCAGGAGTCATAACAAGTCCTTGGAGTTATCCAGTGATTGATTGTATGGGTGAAGGTACGACCTGTAGGATGGTGTTATGGATCATAGTAAGATTCATGGAAAAATTCAGAGGATTGGAAGTTTTGGACTTAGTCAGTACGGGATAATACCAAAAGTTTTAGGAGGATTGTATGGTTCGTGGTACGATTCGTGACAGCTTACAGATCAGTTTTCCTGCGAATTCATGATGGGTATTTTCATAAATCCTAAGCTTCTAAGCCTTAAACAATGTCGTTTTAAGCCCTGAATGAAGTTTATTAAGGGAGCTTAACCTATTCTAATTCATTGAACCTTCCATGCATGCAAGTTTAGAGGTTTTCTGTTGAAGATCAAGCCTAGAATCCTCCAATTCTCCTCAAAATCTCTTGGGCTTTCATAGTCAAGTTAAGAATCAATTTACTCAGGTATGTAGGGCCATTAATGAGAGTTTCCTTTCACTCTCATGCCAAAATTTCTCCTCAAGTTCATGAATTCAAGTGTTAATTCAAGTGTATGATCCTATGGGGTTTTAACCCAAATTATGAGATTCTCTATAATTTATTTATGGGTCAATTCCTTTCATGTTTCAAGGAAAGTTTCAAGATTCATGGGAAGATTTTATGTAATAATTAATTACAAAATCATGTTTTTAAATTTTAGAAGAGATTAGCCCAATTATGGAAGTTCATGAAAAAGTTGGTCTATGATTGATGATTTCAAGTATGATGAAGTATCTAGCATGTATATATGTTTACAAATTACCCATATATGAATATATGATTTTGACTAGTGAAGTTTGTTTCAAGTATGCATGATCTTCAGATTTTGGATAATCCTACTACGATATAACATGTTTTCATGATTCAGTTCAGTTCTATAAATCAGCTTACCATATGGTTTTGGAGTCTATACTCCCATATTCAGCTTATGGTATGTTTAGAGCCAGGGCTCCCCATATTCAGATTTCAGACTATACATTTAATTACATTATCAGCTTCGTTGAAAAACAATCGTTTCAGCTTTGTTGAAAAATGATGCAGAGCACATTGCATGTTTTGGAAGAAGTGTCTTGCATCGAGTAGGCTAGGGGTTCATGAAAACCTCGGGTCTCAGAATTACGTGCAAACATAGGATTTTATGTTTTACCTTGCGACCTTCTTTGTGAGCTTCCCCTTCCCTGAATTGGCCTTCAGCTTGATATCGATATCATGGTAGCGCCCTTAGCTCTGGAAAGGCTTTGGATGGCTCTACCCACTAGAGAGTAATAGTTGGGATCACGTAATCTCTATCATGATTGTGTCAGTTATATGATGAGTCTCCCATTGTTCCTCATGATCTCAGTAATCCATGTTTATCAGTTATGATGTTATGTTTTCAGCAGGTTTGACCCAATGATAAGGTTATCAGTATTAACTTATAAATATCAATTTCAGCTTTGGGTTATTTGATTTAGTTATGAGATCCAGATGATGTATATTCATGTTTTCAGATATCAACATGCAGTCCTTACTCTCAGAATCCTATGATGTTATGATTTATGATATACATGATTTCAGTTTATGCTTACTTAGCCCGTTTTACTTACCTTGCATAATTAGTGTATTCCAAGTACTGACCGCATACTATATGCTGTACCATTTCATGATACAGGTCCTAGTGATTAGACTCAGATGTGTCGTTAGTTCTGCTCTTGTTCAAGCCCAAACCTTGCCTTCGGTGAGTCCTTATCCTTAGAGGACATCTATCTTTCAGTATTGTTATGACGGTTGATTCAGATTTAGAGATATCTGGGGGCTTGTCCCAGCATCTCATCAGCTAGTAGAGGCTTTTTAGACATATAATTATATATTCAGCTTCAGATTCACTGTGATGATGTTACCGTTGGCTAGACGTAATGATATTCAAACTTCCGTTAATTCAGAATTTAGTAATCATCTTTGCTTATGTTGATTTTTAGTTATCATTTCATGCCATTGGTTGACTTGGAGTCGTTTATGGTTCTAGGTTCCATGTCTAGATTTGGGCCTATTTTTGGGTTGTGACAACCTAAATGGTTGGTCCCCTAAATAGATGATTAACACCATGCAACTTGATTCGCATACATGTGTGCACTTGACTTATCCTTACCTTGGATATTAAATTAGCTATTCCTAGACAAGGTCAAGCTAGTAGATGAGGGTTGATAGCCTCAAATATCCTTTGTTAATCCCTTTTCCCATTCATTACCCCCTTGGTCCAGTGGCTAAGAATAAGGTGAATTTTAACATTCTCGACAGTTAAAATGCAATTAAAACAAATGGAAGTATAATACATGATGCATAAACCCCATTCAAGAATCACTATGTGTTTTTGCCTATGTTTGTTAATTCAGCATGGTTCCCACAACCCTAGTTATTGGATTTAGCTGCTCATGCTTGAAGAATTATAATTAACATTTGTAGTAGATATCATAATTCTAAACTCACAAGAATTTATAGAAGAAACAACATGTCACGACCCCAACGTAGACCCGGATCGTAATACGGGACAAAGAGACTCCAAATCGACTTATAGCTTGAGCATACATCTAACTCAATCAATAAAAGAGAATACTCAACGTAATAACATAGAGGAAGCACAACCATGACATACATAGAACCAGAAAAGTTCCACTAGAGTCAGAAGGTAATCGACGAGAAGGAACATTCGAGAGTAGCTTCTGTAGGACTTAAAAAATAAACAATAAAATCTTTCAATTTCTTACTTTACTATGTTGAACTCTATGTAGAAAGCGGAACGCAATTCATACATAACAGCTGATTACTACATACTGTCTGCAAGCCTCAAACGTATCTGAGGGGTTGATGGGACAACACAGCCAACTAACCCGACAAGTCTAGAAGAAAAAATTGAGCATGAAGAGATAACTGATATCAAATCGGTCCTCCGTGAATGAGGACTCACCAAGGAGTTGGATGCTAATCTCCGAGACGCACTAATAACGGTGCTGAGGCTGAATATTGGAGCCTGTATCATGAAATGATACATCATAGAGTATGCGGTCAGTACGTGAAATATACCGAGTATTTAAGATAAGTAAAACGGACATTAAAAATACATAAAATCTCGTAAGAGATCATAAGAGTGGAACAACATGATCATAACATAGATATCATAAGATAACATAAGGCTCAAGGTTTTCAAATCATTCGTAAACCATTCATTATCGTAATAGTAAGAGAAACTTTATAAATCATCACTTGAGTCAAAATAACATCAACATAATAATGCAATAAAACATGCGGAACAATGGGAGGGCTCGTCATAACCAACACCATCACGGTAGAGCCTTACATGATGCCCCAAGAATCTCACTTAAGTGGGCAGAGTCATCCCTGGCTTGCCAGGAAAGGGACATGAAATTATGTGATATTATGAAAGAGGGAATCCATTAACATTGTAATATATCAATATGAACCTACGTGACATGTAGTTATGAGACACCGGCGTAGTCCTTTGAACGCCGGGCTACTCGGTGCCAGACACTGCTCCCAAAAACGTGTACATTAGGCTCGTATGTAAAACATAAATATCATTCAATAGATTCAGGGCTAAATAAACATTTAACGAGGTTTATCCCCTTTTCATACATGATTATCCATGAATAAAGGGCCCTTTAATCGGCAAATGTCATAAATCGATCAATCATGAATCCATTTCATAAATCATAAATCATACTTGGATATGTGGGTATTACCCAATACTTTAACATGCTTGAAAATACTTAATTCACTTGAAATCATGATTATAAACATGGGTAACTTGATAACATGCTTTTCATCAATAATATCTCATCATACTTGAACATTCATCATAAATCTCAACTTTCATGATTTTCTCATAGGTGGGCACTTTAATTTAGAAAGCTTGAAACATCATTTTAATTGAAAAGAATGTAAACTTTCTCATGAATCATAATTCCATAGTAGAAACATATTTAAATCATACCCATATAAAGAATTAGGAATTTCATGCATTGGGTTAAAACCCCATAGACTTGACACACAAAATTCATGATTTAGAGAGGGATTGGGCATGGGTGTGGAAGGATTCACCCACTCATAACCTTACATACCTAATTATAGCTGATTCTTGCACTTTCCTGATTGCCCAAGAAGGATTTGAGAAGAATTGGAAGGGCTAAGGCTTGATCTCCTCTCTAACTCTCTCTAACTTGCATTCATGGGTTTTGAATAGGTTAGAATGACTTAACTTATCTTAATACACTCTGAAAATAACTTAAAATGAAGTAGTATAGCACCTTAGAGCATAGGAATGATGAGAATACCCTCAGTGATTTCGCAGAAAATAACTGCTCATCAGTCCCCACGAGGGACCTAACGACTCGTTACTCAAGGCCACGACTCATGGAATCATCCGTCACATGCACTGACCTAAATTTCAAATAATTTTCCTCTGTTGAACACGACCCATGACACGAATCGTGGTGACTGACCACGAGTCATGGGGTCCTTTCATGGTGTACACTGCGATCTTCCTTCTCCTTCTTGGTCACCACTTCCCACGACAGACTCAACGAGTCGTGGGGTCTTACCATGACTCGTGGTCTTGTCCGTGGGGATCTGAAATCCAAAATTTCAAACTCACATCCTGAGCCTCACCAGTCATGTCATGACTCGTGGTCTACCCCCATGGGTTACATCACGACCCGTTCTGTGACCTAATGCCAGATTTTAAACTTTCTCCGTTTCAACTCCCGAGTCTGATTTTTGGGCTTTCAGGGTGTAACAATATCTCCGCCTTGGGAACATTCATCCTTAAATGTTGAAAATCATATAGAAAAGTAGAAAAATGCAATCATCATACTTAAATACTGATCATTTAAGCCAAAAACTGACGGAATAACTATTTTCGATTCAAGATAACATAATTGAACTGAATTCACGAATCATACATACATCCATATACATAAAAGAAACTTGCACACATGAACTGAACATGAAAACTAATTAGGGTACTAGGGAAAAAATGGTAACTCAAGCTTAAACTAAGCGGTGCAGAATAAATGTGTGTATCTAGCCATTATGTCTGCTTCGATTTCCCACGTAGATCCTTCAACATGTTGATTCCTCCATAACACTTTGACTGAAGCTACTTCCTTGTTCCTTAGCCTTAGAACTTGATGATCCAGTATTTCCACTGGAACCTCCTCATAATTAAGGTTGTTTTTCACCCCGACACTGTCTACCGGGACAACTAGAGCTGGATCACCCAAACACTTCTTTAAGGGCGATACATGGAATACAGGATGCACGGAAGATAATTCTGAGGGAAACTCCAATTCATATTCCACCTTTCCAACCCGTTTCACAACCTGATAGGGGCCAACATAACAAAGGCTGAGTTTTCCTTTCTTCCCAAACCTCATCACTCCCTTCATGAGAGACACCTTAAGAAACACCCAATCATTCACTTTGAACTCAAGTTGTCTCCTTGTCACGTCGGCACAGGACTTTTGGCGACTTTGAGCCATTTTCAAACTGTCCCGCATGAGCTGAACCTTTTCCATAGCCTCATGGATTGAATTTGTTCCTATCATCGTAGCTTCACTAACTCCAAACCAACCACTAGGCGATCTACATCTCCGCCCATAGAGAGCCTCAAATGGAGCAATCTGAATGCTGGAGTAGTAGATGTTATTGTATGCGAACTCGATAAGAGGTAAATGATCATCCCAACTACCTTTGAAGTCAATCACACATGCTCTCAACATGTCCTCGATAGTCTGAATTGTCCGCTCCGCTTGACCATCCGTGTGCAGGTAAAATATTTTGCTGAGCTTAACATGAGTACCCAGTCCTTTTTGAAATGACCTTATAAACTAAGAGGTAAATTGGGTACCTCTATCTGATATGAAGGACAAAGGCACTCTATGCAACCGAACTAGCTCTCGGATGAATAGTTTGGCAAAATCCTACACCGAATCTGTGGTTTTGACTAGTAGAAAATAAGCAGCCTTGGAGAACCTGTCTAAAATCACTCAAATGGAGTCATACTGTCTGCGAGTGCGAGGAAAACCTGTTATAAACTCCATATTTACCTCTTCCCACTTCCAAGTGGGGATGCAAATGTCTTGGAGCACACCTCCGGGTCTTTGGTGCTCAACCTTCAACTGTTGACAATTTGGATACTTAGCCATTATTTCTGTTATTTCCTTCTTCATTCCATTCCACCAATAGGCCTACCGTAGGTCACGATACATCTTGGTTGCACCAAGATGTATAGAATACCTAGATCCATCATCCTCGAGCAACATCCGCTCTCTCAAATCATCAACATTCGGAACACATAAGCCACCCTAGTACTGAAGCACACCATCTCCCCCTTTGGAGAAGACCTCTACTTTCTGATTGTTAATGGCTTCCTATAATTTTACCAAAATTGGGTCCTCATCTTGTCTAGCTTTTACATCAGTCACCAAGGATGATTCTGATCCTTTCTGAACAATAACACCGCCATCGCTCCAGTTAGCCAACCTAACTCCCAACCTTTCGAGTCGATGAACATCCTTCACCAGTTCCTTTTTACCCTCACCTACATAGGACACACTTTCCATGGAGAGTCTACTAAGTGCGTCCGCTACTAAATTAGCCTTACCCGGATGGTAAAGCATACTCATATCATAGTGCTTAAGTAACTCTAACCACCTCCTTTGCCGAAGAATGATATCCTTCTGCGTAAACACATATTGTAAACTCTTATGGTCCGTAAACACATCCACGTGGACCCCATACAAAATAATGTCTTCATATCCTCAAGGCGAACACCACCGCAACTAATTCAAGATCATGGGTCGGGTAGTTCTTCTCATGAACTTTCAACTGTCTAGAGGCATATGCTATAACTTTTCCATTTTGCATCAATACAAATCCAAGTCTGATCCGTGAAGTATCACAATACACCAGGAATCCATCGGTACCCTCGGGTAGGGTCAACATCGGTGCTGAGGTAAGTCGAGCCTTCAACTCCTGAAAGCTCCTCTCAGTTTACTCAGAGGTGCTGCTAAGGTGGAAAATCCTTCAACAAACCTCCTGTAGTACCCTGCTAATCCCAGGAAACTGCGTAACTCGGTCAGAGTGGTAGGTTTGGGCCATGTTCTCACTACTTCTATTTTCTGTGTATCAACCTGTATACCAGCATCCGACACGATATGCCCCAAAAAGGCTACTGAATTTAGCCAAAATTCACATTTAGAGAACTTGGCATACAGGTGACGGTCTCTAAGAATCTGGAGCACTGTCCGCAAATGATCCTGGTGGTCTGCCTCTGAGCGAGAATACACCAGAATATCATCAATAAAAACTATCACGAACAAGTCCAGATATGGTATAAAAATGTTGTTCATCAGTTCCATAAACACGACTGGAGCATTCGTCAGCCGCAAGGACATGACTAAGAATTCAAAATGGTCGTATCTGGTCCTGAAGGCAGTCTTTGGAATGTCCCTTTCACGAACCCGAACCTGATGATATTCGGACCTTAAGTCAATTTTGGAGAAATATCTAGCTCCCTGTAACTGATCAAACATATCATCTATCCTGGGAAGCGGATACTTATTCTTGACAGTAACTTTATTCAGTTGTCGATAGTCTATACACATGCGGAGGGAACCATCCTTCTTTCTTACAAACAGAACTGGCGCACCCCAAGGTGAAGTACTCGGCCTGATAAAGCCCTTGTCTAACAAATCTTTCAACTGCTCCTTTAGTTCTCTGAGTTTAGCAGGAGCCATGCGATAAGGGGGAATTGATATGGGCTGAGTGCCTGGTAATAAATCAATTGCAAAGTCTATTTCCCTTTTTGGGAGAATACCAGGTAGCTCATTTGGGAATACATCAGGGAATTCATTAACCACTAGAACAGACTGGAGAGTCGAAGGCTCAACCCGAACATCCTGAACTCTGACAATGTGGTAAATGCACCCCTTGGCTATCAACCTTCTCGCTCGAAGATAGGAAATAAACCTACCTTTTGGCATAGCTGTACTGCCCTTCCACTCTCATGCTACCTCCCCTGGAAAGTGGAATAGGACAGTCTTGGTCCAGAATTCTACATTGGCATAACATGGAGCTAACCAATCCATACCCATAATGGCGTCAAAATCAACCATTTCTAACTCTACCAAATCGGCTGTGGTCTGACGGCTAGCAACCTCTATTGTACACCCTCGATAAACCCTTCTGGCTATGATAGAGTCACCGACGGGTGTAGATACTGAAAAGGGTTGCCAAAGAAATTCTGGTACAATACAGAACTTTCGAGCCACTAATGGGGTAACATAGGACAAGGTAGATCCCGGATCGATTAATACATAAGTAAGGTGAGAGCAAATAGTCATCATACCTGTCACAACATCTGGAGACGCCTCTAAATCCTGTCTCACTGGTAATGCATAGGTTCGGCTTGGGCCCGTACCTGAACTAGAGGTCCCTGATCTGCCTCGGCCTCTACCTGTTAAAATTGAGGGCCTGCGCCCTGCCGGAGCTGCTGGAGCTTGCGACCCTGTTGATGCCCTGTCCTGTCTATCCCAGTCACCCTGACCCCTAGTTGGACAATCTCTCATCACATGACCCTCCTATAACACCCTGTGGAGCCATATCTGCAAGCTCCAGAGTGGCATCGACTGCAAATAGGGCAAAGTGGTGGTGTATACCTACTCCGCTCTGCTATCCTCTGCTGGGGTGAATCTACTGTTCGAGAACTTCCGCCAGAATCTAACTGTCCTCAGCGACTGAATCTACCCCTCTGCTGTTGTGATGGAGGCGGGGGTCTAGGTAGTCTATTTGACAACCGTGGCCTCTCCCTCTCTGAATCTCCCCTGGTAACTCATCTGACCAGTCCCTGTAGCGCTGTTCCTGACATGTTCGTCTGCTATCCTGTTGCCACTGTCTGAGGCCCTCAATAGTCTGAGCAAAAGCCTACACTCGAGCAATATCCATATCTTCCCGCAAAGTAGCTGTCATACAGGCCTCAATATACTCTGGGTTCATCCCCATAATAAACCGGTGGACTTTGGATGGCATGGTGCCTACAAAGGCCGGAGCATAGCGGGCCAAAGAATCGAACTGTAGGGCGTATTCTCGAACACTCATCGCCCCCTACTTCAAGTGTAAAAACTGGTCCATCTGGGCCTGTCGAATCTCTCGTGGTAGATAACGGTCCAGGAAGGCCTCTGAAAAGCTGGACCAGGTTGAAGGGGCAACATCTCTCCCTTGAGAAATTTCCCAACTCTCATACCACAACACAGCAATATCTCGCAGTCAGAATACTGCCAATTCGACCGACTCTGTAGATGTAACATGCATTACCCAAAAAATCCTCTGCATCTGATCCAGGAAGTCCTGGGGGTCCTATGTTCGATCTGTCCCGAAAAACTGTGGGGGACCTAGTGCCAGGAATTCTCGGACCCTCAAACTACCAGGCCCGCCTGATGATTCTGCCGCTTTAGGTGGCATTGATTGGCGCTGAGTAGCCATCATTTGCGCTAACATAACTACTACACTTCTGACCTCCTGGTCGGATGCTGTAGGTATAAGGACTACCAGAGGTGGTGTCGTCCCGAGTGGGTCCTGATGAGGTGGAGACTGTTGAGAAGGTCGGGACGATTCCTCTGTATCACCCTCAGATCGGGCTGATTCTAATTGAGACTGGGGCATCCTGCTGGTGCCCTCTCCTACTGCTGTATCCAATCTTCAACCTGTGATAGGATGTCACTACTCTAACATTTTATCTGTAAACAAAGAGTACAGTAAGCTTTAGGAACTCAACCCTATACTGTACTGCTCTACGGTACGACTGAATGTGAAGAAAGAGTAACCATCCTATCATGCCTTGCAGCCTCCTGCCTATGGTTTGTGGTGCACAACACATCCATAGACAAGACTCTACTTAGCACGGCTTGCAGACTCCCTGGGATACGACCTGCTCTGATACCAAGTTTGTCACGCCCCACCTTGGGAGGCATGACTGGCACCTAGTGCCCTACTAAGACCTAGACTGCTGGACTACTGAGCCTAAGCATTTCTGGTGCCAGGCTGGCTCTAATTCTTGATTTATGAAAACAACGGGCTATATAACGGTTGTAAATACAACCTCTGGTAGACAAGGCCTATAGCCACCTGTAGGAATATAACAGCTACCTAGAACAACTGAACATAAGGGAACCTAAGCGGGCCGACAAGGCCACCATGCTGACTAGTTATCACTGAAAAGTAGAATCAAGTGCTAAACTGATCTGTGATCGACAAGGTCACCAACTTCAACTGAACACGGCCCCACACGACCATCACATGCAAACTGAAACATACATATGGCCCCACACGAGCGGTACAACTAACCACAAGAAATATACAATCTGCAAGCCTCTAAGAATAATAAGATGGTCGGGACAGGGCCTCGGCCTACCCATAATGTACAAACAAAAAGGGAAGTAAACCTTTAGCTGTCAAGCTCCGTATGACAGGAGTTGAAGACTCTGTACGCTGGCTGGAACTATGTGGGATCTTATCCTCGTCTTTGACTACCTGCAGGAAAGTAATGCAGCGTCCCAAAACGAGCGTCAGTACCTATGGTACTGAGTATGAAACAAATAACTGAAAATAACTGAAAGCAAATAATAATATTGATAGATACTGAAGTAATAGGAAACGGGCTGAGACTGACTAAAATAGTGGAATCTGGAAAGAGCGTAACTTTGCTGAAAAGAGTAAGAGTCATACCTGATAACATGGCGGTCTACTTTCTATCTATTAATAACTAACACATCATAGAATACAAGAACCTTACTAGCCCCCATAAGCCGTAAGGTACCAACCAGCACACAATCTTTATACCCCTACCCAGGTCTTACCATCCACCTAGTAACTATGAGCATCCAGCTCGCCCTCGGGGTATGCAATTTTGGCTCATTGGGCCCCTGACTTTAGTTGTATCTGAGTCCGTAGGACTCCTGAAATCTGTAATCTGTAATCTGAAAACAGTAATTTGCACCCCGGGCGTAAGTGCTCGACAGGGGGTGTGGTATAGTGCTGATCAGCCTGCTATGGGGAATCTGCATCCCATCTTCGTCCGCTGGCAGATGACATGCCACTCCATAGAGCGACGTATCCTCATCCTCTGGCGGGAAAGTCGACACAGCTATTAATGCTGGGGTGGTCAAGGAAGCTCTAAGGGTGCCCAACACAGAACAATCATGTCTCCACAGATAGCAATAACCGCATGTAATATATATACTGAATCTGATAATAATATTTATATTCTGTTATTCTGTTCTGAATATCATACTGAAATATACTGAATCTGATACTGAGATATACTGAGTCTGAAATAATATTTCTGGAATATTCTGTTGGGACTGATATTATTTTACTGATTCTCATGCTGAACACTGTATAATAATTATAACATGCTTACTAAATTCGTACTGAACATAATATACGGCTTCTGAAATGTTCTACTGGAGTTCATACTATTTGTCTGGTATCTCCCCGGGCCCTTTTCTCGCACGTATGGCATTCTAAAACTCTTAACCAACATGCGAATAGGCCAACTAAGTGTCAAGAACTTATGGGGTGTAACAGTACCGAGTATGTAAGGTAAGTAAAATGGACATTAATAAGATATAAAAGCTCATGAGAGATCATAAGACTGGAACAATATGCTCATACCGTAAATATCATAAGATAACATAAGGCTCAAGGTTGTCAAATCATTCATAATCTATTCATTATCATAATAGTAAGAGAAACTTTATAAATCATCACTTGAGCCAAAATAACATATACATAATAATGCAATAAAACATGCAGAACAATGGGAGGGCTCGTCATAACTGACACTATCATGCTAGAGCCTTACATCATGCCCCAACTATCTCACTCAAGTAGGAAGAGTCTTCCCTGTCTTGCTAGGAAAGGGACGTGCATTATGTGATATCACAAAAGAGGGGATCCATTAACATTGTAATGTATCAATATAAACCTACGGTGGCATGTGGTTATGATACATCGGCGTAGTCCTTTGAATGTCGGACTACTCGGTTCTAGACACTGCCCCCAAAAACATGCACATTAGGCTCGTATGTAAAACATAAGCATCATTCATGAGATTCATGGCTAAATAAACATTTAATATCATTGATCCCCTTTTCTTACATGATTATCCATGAAACAAGGGCCCTTTAATCGGCCAATATCATAAATCAATCAATCATGAAATCCATTTCATAAATCCTAAATCTCTCTTGAACGTGTGGGCATTGCCCAACACTTTAACATGCTTGAAAATACATAATTCACTTGAAATCATGATTATTGACATGGATAACTTGATAATGTGCTTTTCGTCAATAATATCTCATCATACTTGAACATTCATCATAAATCTCAACTTTGATGATTTTCTCATAGATGGGCATTTTAATTTACAAAGCTTAAAACATGATTTTAATTGAAAACAATGTAAAACTTGGCCATGAATCATAATTCCATAGTGGAAACATATTTAAATCATACCCATGTAAACAATTAGGAATTTAATGCATTGGGTTAAAACCCCATAGACTTGACATAGAAAATTCATGATTTAGAGAGAGATTGGGCATGGTTGTGGATGATTCACCCTCTCATAACCCTACATACCTGATTATAGCTGATTCGTACACTTTCCTAATTGCCCAAGAAGGATTTGAGAAGAATTTGAAGGGCTAAGGCTTGATCTCCTCTCTAACTCTCTCTAACTTGCATGCATGAGTTTTGAATAGGTTAGAATGACTTAACTTATCTTAATACACTCTGAAAATAACTTAAAATGACGTAGTATAGCACCTTAGAGCATAGGAATGACGAGAATACCCTTAGTGATTCGAAGAAAATAACTGCTCGTCAGTCCCCACGAGGGACCTAACGACTCGTTACTCAAGGCAACGACACGTGGCATCATCCGTCACATGCATTGCCCTAAATTTCAAATAATTTTCCTCTGTTTAACACGACCCATGACACGAATCGTTGTGACTGACCACGAGTCGTGGGGTCTTTCCGTGGTGTACACTGCTATCTCCCTTCTCCTTCTCGGTCACCACTTCCCACGACTGACTCAACGAGTCGTGGGGTCTGACCATGACTCGTGTTTATGTCCGTGGGGATATGAAATCCAAAATTTCAAACTCACATCCTAAGCCTGACCATGATTCATCTCATGACTCATGGTCTATCCCCACGGGTCACATCACGACCTGTTCTATGACCTGATGCCAGATTTCAAATTTTCTCCGTTTCAACTCCCGGGTCTAATCTTTAGACTTCCAAGTTATAACACCACACATCTTAAATTAATCAACAATAAGAAAAAAACAATATTCAACACTTGTTTGATCCTTCAAAAACCAAGAACAAAATAAGACAATATGTTTCTTGGACTCCAATATAGAACAATATGTCCAAAAGTATGTTAAAAATTCCAAACTAGTAAAAGAAACCTACAAACTCGATTTATAGAAAAAATAAAATCCTTTCCTAAACAAAATTAGATTCTGGTGTCGGCAGTGTCCGGCTTCTGTGATGACTACACGCAAGTGCACGTGGTTGAACAAGTAGTAAAATGGCTTAATTAAAGCCAAGTATCGATCCCGCAGGGACTGAACCAAGGTAATAATTAACTTAAGTGTTAATGAACTATATCTTTAAGAATGCAGACAACCAAATAATATTTTGAGAGTTTGAGTTACTAATTAATAAGAATCTAAGGCAAAATTATAAAGTGAGTCTGAACTATAGTAATGAGGATGCTGAGGTTAAAACGAATATGCAGGGAATTAATTTATCGATACAATTCAGTTAATCTTTTCTTCGGTTACTAGTCAAGAATTATTGCCTATGGATTGGAACTTTCGTCTCCTATCCAACTCAAGAATCATCAACCTTCAATCTACATTTCTGTGATAAAAGAATTTCATGTTCTAGCCATACAAAACCGATTCCTTAATTGACTAATAAGACTTTCAGATATATTTCTATTCTGAATGTAAATCAATTCTCAATTTTCCCAAACTAAGAAGAGATCATATCCTACCAATTCACAATTTTCCAATTTCTTTTCTTCTAAAATCAAAATTGGATTTTTTAGATATACATTAACGTTGGCCAAACATTAAAGCAGTAAGAACAAGAATATATAGAACAACCATTGAAGAAAAGATGAAAACTAAAATGATCAACAATTACATTTCACTACAATTGTTCTTAACCTCAGCAAGAAGTGGATTTAGCCACTCATTTTTGGATTAAACATCCTCAAATGAGCATAAATCATACAAACAATTGAGATAAAAGAGAAAGAGATAGAGAAGAACCCTAGAATTTTCGTCCCCTCAACTGCCTGTAACCCACGTTCTTGCTCAACCAAGTCAGAAATCTTTAAAATAAAACCTAAGTGTGCTATTTATACTAGTGGGAATTTTTCTCGTAATAACAAGCAACGTGGCACAGAGTGTATCACGGAGCACTCCCTTCGTGCCACGGGGGTATCGCGGACCCTCTCTGGAATTTGGCTCCTCAGGAATTTCACCTTGGCGTGCCATGGCCTGCATCGCAGAGACTGGCCAATGTGCCACGGTGCTATCGCGCACCTACACTGGAAATTGATATCCCAGGTAATTATACTCAACATGCCACGACTTGCATCGCGTGGCATTGCCTCCGTGTCATGGAGGTAACGCGAGGCTTCACTGGAAATGGCCAAAATTAAATCACCCGATGCAGAATGCCTCCGTGATGGCAGCGTGACACGGCTCCATCGCGGAGCCATTATTTTTGCTGCTCTTCCTTGACCTTTTCCACTCCTTGCTTCCAAGTCCATTCCCGATTTTTACCAACATGTATCTTAGCTTCCCAAGATTCCATTTTACCTGCAAAACAAAACTTATCATGTTGGTTAGTATAAATTCACATTTTAACTATAAATCACATGAGAATGCACAAATAACGATAGATAACAAAGATGAAATGAAGCATTTGAGTATCACTTGGGCATATAATTCTGCCCAAGATCACTTACCCCACACTTAAAACCTTGTTCGTCCTCGAACAATACTCTCACATCTCATGCAATAGACACCCACACATAGCTACTTTGGCTCGACAATTCAAGCTACGACTATACCATGGTCTCATCAATACAATGACATACCCCACATTAAGACCTCCTATACTCAACAATCGACTCTCGATCTCAGTAAACTCATGCAAATCAACTGATCAAGACATCCGACAACAAATTTAATCTCTCGTCAAGCATGTGCTCTCACAACACAAGAGAATCTCCCCATTTTCAATCATACGATTTCCAAAGAATTACATATAGGGGTATATGAACAAGATTTTGCTCTCTCTCCCAAAGAATTCACATGCATCATATCATGAACCATAGGATTGCCTCTAGTGTATTACTCCACTAATATACGGACGTGTGATGTAAGATCACGTAGGATTTAACGGGTTGTAATGTAAGCTAAGGAACTAGTAAATACTGGGCTAACCAATAATAGCAACTAGCTTTCTTAAGCGCTTTTCAATACATCCCACCATCATTATGGGCATTGTTTCTTCCTTCATCCTCTCATTCTTGAAATTTTTCTTTGTTTTTGTTCCCATTTCTTTAAGCACACTCGATTTAATAACCAAGATTAGTTATACATCTTTATTTTATTTAATTTCAGCAAGTGCACCTTTGACCTTTTTCTTTCACTTTCACCACTTCCGCTTTTCCTTTCTTATCACAATTCTCACTCCTTTACACTGTGGGAAAATTGTTTTTCTTGAGCGCTTAAGAGTTTTGGATCAAATTCAAGGCTAATGAAAAGAAGGGATTAAGCTCGGTTTGTACCTCTTCAAAGAAAGAAAAAAATAGGCTAAAGGCTCAATGGGGCTAACTAGGATGTACATTCAAGGTAGGTATGATAATGGAAAAACTTTCGGTTTAATCAAAGAAATGCCTATATCCTTTCCTACAATGCACATCCTTCATTTCGTTTCGTACACACCAGGCAAGTTCTAGACACTTCACAATAGCATGGAATAATCGAAAACTCACCTCTCACTGATTGCACATGCTCAACTTAAGACATATTCATAGACTTTTCAATCAGCTAATTACAAGAATTCAATATTAAGCCTCGATCACACCGAATCGAACTCTATGGCCTAGGTATCTCAACGTGTTTATGCATTTGCATGCTTTCATACGAATCACCTTTGCAACATAATATCATGTACAACACGTAACGAGAATTTCGAACCATGAAGTAGCGACACGTTTAGGAAACAAACAAAAGAAAGAAAATAAAGAGAAACTACTCCTATCGACTACATTTCCCTTAAGACGGTTGTCATCCATCCATCATAGAGAACGGTCACTAATTACGACTTCGGTTCAATGGGACTATTCTCGGTAAAAGCACTGAAAACAAAGGTCGAGAAACCCAAAATAAAAGAAATTTAACGAAAAATTTTAAAAATTTTGATAGAAAAAAAAATATTTACACAACAACCATTCAACAATAGCTCACACAACACATAATAGCTTAACATTCATTACAACACCACTTAATTCCAAAACACATCACACACAGAGTCACAGGGTCAGATTTTTTTCACAGGCACAACAACACAACACATCCACATAAACAAAAACAAAAACGAAACAGCTAGCACCTAACTACTCCAACCCCACACTTAAACCGAACACTATCCCCAGTGTTCACAAAATTCACATATCACAAAGGTTGGTAGTGAAACTCCCTGATCAATCGAAGTATTCCACTTCTTTATCAGGTGTCATTGCCTCGTCTCCCATATCTGAATCGCCCCCGTTGTCCTCATCTAACTCAACATCTGAGTCCTCACAGCGGGTCTCCTCATCAGTGGGGACATCATCATCTACAGGCTCCACAAAAGCTAGCCCCACTCGGCATAGAGCCCGAGCATTTTCGCCGAAGGGGTAATCCAAGTCAAGCTTCCACAGCTCATCTTCTGTTGTTGGCCTCTCGCCAATGCGCAACTGCAACATCTGCATCCCGTACATGCGAGCAATATACTGATCATCCGGAGCATGTCACTCGGCTAGTGTGAGAACAGGCCCATGAGTAGTGTCAGATGCCTTGGTTTTGGTAAAATCCAAGGCACGCCAATCAATTTGTGGGATGTAATCTAGGGCCTCCTCCTCGATATCATGGCCCCTCAGGAAGGTGGTAAGCAAACCACCGAACTCATACCTATGCCCTTGATGTAAGCGGGCTCTCTTCATGGCGGAGATGATCACCGTCCCAACATTTATCTCAAGCCCTTTCATCAGGGCATACACCAAGCACACTTGATCTCGGGTGACATCTGTCATGTGCACCCCCGGGATTAGGTAGGAACACATAATTATTAGCCAGATCCTGACTTCCCTATTAGTCTGAGAGTAAGGTAGTGTCTGATGGTAGCCTCTCTCTTTTTGTTTGCTCCACTGTGCTGTCGAACGGGCTCCACATAGAGCGCGTCTGATGTCCGCATACGGTGGAGTTATGTTCAGCTTCCGGAGTACATGGGCGTCTGTGTCCCGCGCCCCCAATATAGCATTCAAGTGATGGGGCTCAAACATGACAACCTACCCTCTTATCTTGACGGTGTGACTGCTGAGGGTCGGGTTCCAGTTATCATAAAACTCCCGAATCAGATGGAGATTGCACTCCTTGGGCTCTTTGAAGATGAAGTTCAGTTCGACGGTGTCAATCCGGTGTACGATTCTCGGGAATTCCTGTGCCAGCGGCTCCTTTGCTATATGCTCTTTCGGGAAGTATTTGGTTTCTTTGTGTTTTGCATACCATTTCTTCCCTTCATCAGTCACCCTTCGGGTTCCGTATTGTCGGCGTGGGCCTTGCAGAACCGCTGGTGCTGCTGGAACTGTTGTTCCCAACCTTATTCTTTTTCTGCCGGCGCCTGATGTGGATGCGCCCTTTCCCGTGTCTTGTCTGATCGACATTGTTCCTGCACATATAACCATACAATCCCAATGTTATTTAAATCATAACTAGCTACAACTAAGGTTGGGTTTAATTGAATCACCCCACACTTAGTCTTTAGCTGTAATTTAAACAATTCGGCAAGACATTCATGATTTCACAATCTTTACATTCAACATTCTTAGTGCCTTCATATAATTCGATGGAATAATTACTATGTACTACTCAGACTTCATACAACAAATAACAATATCGCCATCGATTCAATTATATCATCATAGCACTTAGCCAAAATTTTGTTTTCAACAACCTATGCAATTCACCAATTTTATTTTTCCGAAATTCCCTTGTCTACTTAGCATATTCAACATTAATCATGACATAATTCACATGAACCAACATGCACAACCCAATTTTTTTTCACATTTCAAACAAGTTTAGTTTTCTTCCTATTCAAATTCCAACCCTAGCTACTAATTTCGCAAAAATTCATTAAAACATGCATTCATCGAGTTCGTATAGTCACAACAATATTATGAACATCAATAAATCATAACTTAAATGAATTCAAGCTTAATTTTCTACGGCAAGTTTCAATCACTACCCATGCTCAAAAATCGAAATTTCAAGCAAAAATGAGGTAAAGTTCAAGAACATACCTTTAAGCCGATGAAATTGAAGAAAACTTGAAGAAAACTTGTGCCTAGGTCCGTGTCACATTGGGGGAGGAGCGAATTTAGGGTGTGGGTCGTGGAGGAATTGAAAGAATCGGAAAGAATGAAGGAATTTGGGGTTAAGGAGGCTTTTCGCGCGGGTTACCCGGTGACCCCATGTGACCCGACGCGAATTACACCTCAACGTGTCACGGAGGGTAACGCGGATCACCTCCTCCATGACACAGAGCCATTGCATAGGTGTTCTGGAAATTTTAAAAATATCCAGAATACCTTCAACGTGTCACGGAGCGTAACGCGGAGGCCCTTCTCTGTGACACGGAGCCAACGCGTAGGCTCACTGTCATGCCATTTTTATTTTTCTCACCTCGATTTTTTCCTTTGCGCTTTTTTTTTTGCATTTTTGCCCTCCGTTCCACCTGAAAATTATTTCACAAAAAGAAATTGGTTAGAATTCATAGGTTTCAACGCAACAATAATTTTTTTTCTATTTATTTATTTTTCTTTTTCTCTTTTTTCTCTTTTTTTTTTCAACTAATTCTACTCATTAATTACAACAATTTCACGGGTTGCCTCCCGTGCAGCGCCTGGTTTACCGTCGCGGCTCGACGTCATTTACGCTCAATCATCCTCTAGAGTGATTGACGTCTTTTCTCGAATGACGTCCTCACCCCAGTAATGCTTACAACACTGCCCATTAACCAAGAACGTGGCACTTCGATCTTCTTGCCACAACTCCACTGCCTCGTGCGGGGTCATTCTCTAAAAGCTGTTTTATATTTATCTTTTTTTGCTATCAGTATTTGCCAAAATCCCGATTTCATATCGAACTTACTATAAATGTTAGTTTTATAAGTCCTTTTAATAAGATCTCTTTTATTGGGTATTGAGTACCTAATCCATTTTAAAAGTTTGTTAAGGGGCTTATAATTAATGACTAGCCTTGGGGCCCCTCTTTCTTTTTCCGCACTATTATTGACATAGAATGTCGAACAACTCCATGGTGACTTGGAAGGTTAATAATCTTTTTATCAAGTAAATCATTGATTTCCTTTTTACAATATTCCATTAACTCTTCATTCATTTGAATAGGTCTTGCCCTAGTAGGGATATTCTTTTCGTTGAATCCCTCAATATATGGTAATTCAATAATATGGCGTTTCCTATCCCAAAAGGCATTAGGAAATTCTGAATAGACTTCTCGTTCTATGAATCTTGTAGGCTTTTAATTTTGGCTTCTACCTTCGGATGTTTTAAAACGGATTAAATCCGTTTAAATTTTATCTCGTTCTTTAAATAATTTATTTGTTGGGAAAGCAGATTTATTATAAAGATAGTTTTTTCTTTTATAAATTCACTTTGTTCTTTTGAAATATTATTTAGGTAGGGAAAAATGATCTCTTTTCCTAGAGCAGTGGTGTGGATGCCATCTAAATCAGCGACATAGGGTATTATTTGGGTTATAAAGGGGGTGCCTAATATTATTTCTTCGTTTATATCTTTAGTTATTACAAAATCATTAATAAAGTAGATTCCATTATTACATATGTGTGCCTTATGGAGTTTATAATTTATTTTGATCGTTTCTCCTGTTGCGGAGAATAACCGCATTGTACTTTTTTCAAGGTACTTAGTAGGGATTATTCCTTCAATAATGCAGTTTTGGTCTGCACTTGTGTCTAATAATGCAATTTTGTGAATAGTATAATTTTTATTTATAACCAATTAGATAGGTATATGCCAGCTCTAGGCTACGGAGATGGCAATGACCATGGGCATCAGCAATCCCCACTTGTTCAGGAGCCCCAGGAACCAGAGTCAGTTGCCTACGCTGAGTTTCAAGCGGCTATTTAGATGTTTGCATAGACATTGACCACTCAAGTCAACCAACAGGCTGTTGCGCGGGTTCTAATAAATGGCGATGCAGTGGCGGTTCAGATCAGAGACTTCATGAGGATGAACCCTCCTGAGTTCATGGGATCAAAGGTGGACGAGGATCCACACGAGTTCATTGAAGGGATCTTGATGGTCACTCAGGTTATAGGAGTAACAAATGTGTGGACTTGGCCTCTTATCAGCTAAAAGAGGTCTCTCATATTTGGTACAAGCAATGGAAGGACAGCACGGCAGCGGAAGTGGGCCCTATCAGCTGGGATGAGTTCCACATGACCTTTCTCGACAGGTTCTTCCCTCGGGAGATGAGGGAGTTGAAGGCAGCTGAGTTTGTGAACCTCAAGCAGGGGAAGATGATAGTGATGGAGTATTCGCTTGAGTTCACTCATTTATCAAAGTATTCCCCAGAGTTAGTGATGGATCATAGGGCGTGGGTAAGCCGATTCGTTCAAGGTGTGGCTGGTTATTTAGACGAGGATTGTAGGACTGCTATTGTCACGACCCAAGAGTACACCCAGATCGTAGACACGGGACATGGATCCCCGAGAGACCCCAAGTCAGCCCATGGCATGAAAATATACTAATTCATTCACATAAGGCATACAACTTAGCTTAATAATCATGAACTAACTGAAAATCATAACATGAGATATAAGAAACAACATTGCACGATCCAAACATAAATGGTCGAATACTACAAATAGATCTGAAAGCCTCTAATCATAATAGATGGGTCGAAGGGAAAAGACCCCAACTAACCCCAACATTCTGAAAACAAAAGATAAATGAGGTCCGAACATGAAGCCCTCGAATCATGAAGACTCACCACTGAGAGCGGAGAGCAAGCTAGGAACGATGCTAGACCTACGAATCGGATCCTGAAAATATGAGGGTCAGTACTTGTAAGGTACTGAGTATGTAAGGTATTCAAAATAATACTTAAAAACATAAAAGTTATAGGAGTGGGAACATCATGATCATAAGACTGAAATCACAAATAAATCGTAAGTATATCGAAAGGCTCAAGATTTCTAGAATATTCATAAACCTGTCTAGTTGTAACATGTGAAGAAATTTCATAAAACAAAACTTGAGCCAAAAGAACATAATCATACATGCATTAAAACCATGAGGAACAATGGGAGATTTCTACAACTGACATACCCCATATGAGCACACATGGAGCCCGACAGTAAATCTAGTCGGGAGGTCGTCCATACCTTGCCAAGGGTATGAACCATGAAAGGGGTGATATCACTCATGAAGGCCCCGTAGGCATAGGGGACAGTCACTAAAGAGGTCCCAAACATAACCAATGGTGGCACATAGTTTTGAGATTCGGGGCGTAACCTGGGCCCCAAACCTACTTAGTGTTATGTACTAATCCCAAAACATGTAACATGCTTATAGAAATTCATACATGACATGCACGTCTAGTTAAATCGTGAGAATCATATCATGCTTGAGAATTCGTAATACTAGCCATTGAAATTGAGCCCGTGAATTGGCCAAAATTAGGGTTCATAAAGCATAAGTGACATGTGGGCATTACCCATAGTTTCAATAATACATGAAATGCTTAAATTTATAGGAAGCATGATCATAATAACATGGGTAGTTGAAGACTTGAAGACATGCTTAGAATTTAAGAAACATTTTGTGCTTGCGGAATCATCATGACCATGAACTTTACAAAACAATTCCTCAAAATTGGGCATCTAAACATTTTGGGGTTAAATCATAAAAATATAGAATAAACAAGTAAAATCAGCTCAAATAACTTGAAATTCATAAGTTAGGCATACTACAATAAGCTCATTTCGAATTTTAAGGAATCATGCAATTTGATAAAGACCCATAAAGTTTTGGTAACTTCAACCTTAGAAGTAGAGAGAAATTGGGCATGGGTAGGGACTAAACTACCCATTAAAAACCCCACATACCTGGAATTATGTGATTCTTAACTCCCTTTAAGAACCCCAGGTAGAAACTTGAAGTATTGAAGAGGAACCCTTGAATCTCCTCCTACTCCCTTCTCTAGTTCTTACAAATGTCAAATGAGACTTCGCATGAGTTTTTCCTCCTTAAAAGACCCTCTCTTGACCTCAAAACGACGTCGTTTAGGGTCCAAAAGCATAGAAAAGTCGAATTTTCCCTTAATGAAATTCGCCTGAAAAACAGATCTAGCCCCGACCACGACTCGTACCACGAAGTCATGACTCGTGGTCACCTCACCACATTTCAATCATTTGAATCTCACCACGAATCACATACCATGACTCATAGTACAATCCTATGAGTTGTACTGTTAGTCGTGGTACCATCCACCCATACCCAATGTGACTAAACCACGACTCCTCATCACAACTCGTGTCTACATACTAAGTCGTTCCATGGCCCGTGATGACTCACTCTGGCACCACTGAGAATTTCACCATGATTCGTACGTATGCATCATGATTTGTAGGACCACCCATGATATGACCTCAGGCTCTCGAATTCATTTGGAGTCATGAGTCATAGGTCCTCACCACGATTCAAACCTCGAGTCGCACTGGTGCAAAATTTCAGGTTTTTTGCACTTTCAAACTTCAAACTCTCGAGTCTATTCTTAGCCCTTTTCAGGGTGTTACAGCTACGCTCCACCAGGATATAGACTTTTAGACACAAAAAAATGCATCCGGCGGTTCACGGTATGAACTAGCGAATCGCCGGTGTTTCTCTGATGAAGAGACGGTGGTCAGGGGTAAAAGAGTCAACACGAAAAAAGAGGAAAGAGAGACTCTAATTTGAACATATAGTCTAAGAGAAGTACAAAGGAGTAGTTAGCTTTCATATAATTTTCCACTTTTTAGAACATTCCTTTTGCAGGAAAAGAGTAGAGGATTGTAATTGGTGACTTGAGATTTATTCCTTTACTTCTTCTTCTCCATAGTAAGTGACTACCATTGTTGTAGACCATTATTGTGAAATTAGTTTTTCTACTATAGCTACTGAATTTGATGATTCTATTTTTAAATATGCCTGTGAAATTCTTAATCATGAGTAGCTAAATTATTAGCTAGAGGTGGGTGAAGATGATGATTGTTGATTAGAGTAGGAATTTCTAGAATTATCTTAACAATGTTCTGCCAATTTTGAATCTATTAGATTCTGTCCAATCATTAATTGAAGATCCATTGATTTTCATATGGGTCTATGTTTCCTTACTTGATTGTTTCTTGAAAAAGATGAATTAAGTATTGGGAGAGAATCTAGGAGTGGGTATGGTTGGGAGATTGTGAATTTGGGCTAGAAATAGTCAAATTCATGCTCTCAATCCTAAATTAATGGCTAATAGCTAGAAATAGTGCAGCTATTAATTCAAATCACATTGGGCTGAGTTGATTGAGTCTAGAGATTCGAAAGAACTCTAGCTATAGGTATGAAATTGGCTTAAAAGCATGGAATACCTCTGTTTGCCCAAGGTTATTCACATTGGTTGAACTTGTGAGATGATCTAGAAAGAAGTTATCTAATTAATCCATCATCCACACCCCACCTCTAGCATTTTCACATCATTTGTTGACAACTTTGGTAAACCTTGCTATTTGAACTAAACCACTTTAGACTTAATAATCTCTTACATATTAATACTTCCCCCAATTGGTTTTCATTTGTGTTTGTTTTGAGTAGTGCAATCTAATGTCAACTTTATTATCGACGCTAGTCACTGTCATCCCCCAGTCCTCATGGGATTCGACCATAGCACTCGTCCGAGTTACTTGTTTTGATACTTTAACCGAGCATATTCTTTGAAAAAGAGGGTATGGTTTGAACGTCATCAAAAATGGCGTCGTTGCCAGGGACTGGCATATGATAATCTCGTGATTGATTATTAAGTTGAAATAGTTTTGCATCATAGCTACTTAAAGTGTGTTTATTTTGTTGTTAGTATTTCATAACCACATGAGCCATCATTCCAAGAAGGGGATAGCTCGGTCAAAGGTAATACGGAACTTGAGGAAGACAACTCAGTCATGCCAGAAGTTGCAAGAGCTATTCACCTACCACCTACAGTAGGGAATGCAATTTTTCATGTCACAAGCACTATGCTGCACTTATTACAAATGAAGGGGCTCTTTGGCGGAAAGCCAAGTGAAGATGCGAATTGACATCTGCAAAACTTCTTGGAAATTTTCCAACCATTCAACATTACCAATATTAGTGAAGAGTCCATCAGGTTGAGACTTTTTCCCTTTTCATTGACAGGGGAGGCGATGATTTGACTAGAAGAACTCCCTTCGGGATGTATTACTTCATGGAAAGAGTTAATGGAAGCCATTTTGGATCATTTTATCCCTCCATCAAAGATGCTTCAGCGGAGGGATGATATTACAAATTTCAAACAAGAACTCAGAGAGCCTTTACACAAGGCATGGTTGAGGTTTAAAAATAAAGTTGCTCTTTTCCCAAACCATGGATTGCCGGATGGAGTACTTCAACAAAGTTTCTATAGGGCCCTTGATTCAATTAATAAATAAGTTTCCAACAATTTAGCTGGTGGTTCTATCATGGACCAAACGTATAGGTTAGCCAAAGCCCTCCTAGACAGAATGGCAAAGACCAATATGGATTGGCACACGAGAGAAACAAATTGTCCACTCATGCAGTTAGTTCAAGTGAATTGGCAGCTGAGTTGAGGAAAAGGGATGAAGAGCGAGACGAAACTCTTTCTAAAATGATGACACAACTTGAATTGATGACAAAGCGTGTAATGGGTGCAAGGCCAAATGTTGTAAATGCCATAGGAATACAAGGTCCCTTGCAATATTAAAGTGATATGTCACCACAAAGATATGAAGAGGAATGCCAATATATGGGTAATCAGATGGGAGGTCCCAGACCTGGGTTCCAAGGAGAAAATCAAGGCCTATGGAAGTCAAGAGATGACAACCAAGGGTGGGGAAATCGTGAGCCATAGGGAAAACCAAGACAATGATCCCTATGATCGGAGTTCTAACCTATACACTCCCACTCCAAAGGCCGGGAATCCCCACAATAAACTGGGTGTGAGCAACGCGGGCAATTCTAAAATTAAAGAGATGCTATCAAGAGTTTTAAAAAAGGTCGAGTCAACCGAGAGCGGGGTGACAGAGTTAAGAGGGGAGGTTTCTAACCTCGCCCGAACAGTGAGTTCACATTCCGCCTCCATCAAGCATTTGGAGGCCCAAATGAATCACTTATCAGCTCAAATGAATCCCCGGATGAAGGGAACACTGCCTAGTGACACAATGCCAAATCCCGAGAAGGATGGTCAATGCATGGCCATTGTCACTAGGAGTGGCAAAGTGATTCGAGATGCCCCGGTGAAGCCGAGTAATATTGATAACCAGAAACCAAGTGAAGAAGTTGAAGATGACAAAATACCAATATTCAAATGAAGACAGGCTTGATGAGGAAAAAAAGGGAAAGGATGATGATGTCCTATCTCCTGATGATGATGAGGAGACGGGCCTGCAGGCCCCAACTAATGACAAGGTTGATTCGAAAATTCCCCCTCCATATCCACAACGGCTGACCAAGAAAAAAAAGGATGAACAGTTTAAAAAGTTTGTTGACATGCAGTAAGTTGTCCATAAATATTCCATTAGTGGGTGCTTTGCTGCAGATGCTCGGTTATGCAAAGTTTATGAAAGATTTATTAAAGAAGAAAAAATTGGTGGATGCAGGGGTTGAAGAGAAAACTTACCATTGTAGTGCGGTAATGATGAGTAATGTTTCTCCAAAAAGGGAGGACCCCGGAGCATTTATGATACCATGCACAATTGGGAGATGTGTGTTTCAGAAAGCTTTATGTGATCTGGGCGCTAACATAAATTTGATGCCCCTGCTGATTTTCAAGACATTGGGACTCGGCCACACCAAACCAACGTCAATGAGGGTGGTCAATAAAACAACCGGTGGGGGTGTTAGAAGATGTGTTAGTGAGAGTCGACAAGTTTATCTTACCAAATGACTTTCTTATCTTGGATTATGACATAGATGAAGAGGTTCCCATTATTTTGGGCAGGCCATTGTTGGCTATGGGAAGAGTTGTAGTGGACGTGGAGCTTGGTGAGTTGAAATTTTAAGTCAGAAGTGAAGAAGTCACTTTTACAGTGTCTATCAGTTAAGACGCCTCCCGAATGCAAGGTGGTTGGAGTTTTGAAAATTCATGAGGAAGAAAAAGATTTAGATTTGAAGGAGGCAGTGTTGGAGGATGACCCGTCGTACTTGAGTTGATGAGAGAAGGTCTCTATCATTCCACGATGTTAACTAAGGAGCTTCTTTGGAGGCAACCCAAGTTTTTAGTGAATTAATTCATGTTTTTGTTGTTTGTGTTTTTGCATGTTTAGAGAAATGAGGAGCACAGAGGGAACTAGACCATGAGGGAAGGAACAGTGAGAGACCGGCGAGCCACCGGTGAAGCTAAACACTAAACAGAAGGCGGAGGGTCGAACTGAAATACTGGCGGCCCCATCGGCAAACCGCCGAACAGAATCTATGTTTTTCCCATTGATGGACGATGGACAACAGAACACCGAAAGCTCAAGCACATAAGCGGCAGGTAATCTGTGGATCGCCATTTCAATCCATAAATTGTCGATAAATCGCCGGTAATGAAACATATCACTAGAAAACTTGTAGGGCATAAGATCTTAGTTCGGCGGACCACCGGTGTGATTTGGTGAATCGTTGATGGAACATCGATCGAGATATGAGACTATTGCAGTCTTGTTATACCTCGGGAACCCAAGGATCAGATCTGGGAGTCAAACGGGGAAAAATCTGGAAAATGTTGCAGTAGTATTGGACGAGTCATTAGAAGACTCGTGAGGAGACCCCACGAGTCGTCATGTGGCTCATGGGAAGGTTGGACAGAGCTGAGGAGTCGAGGTCCCCACGGGTGTGGGAACAACTCGTGGTTAAGTCCCTAATGCATACCCATTCCCAAGCTTTTAGAGAGGTTTTAGGGAGATTCAAGGTCTTCTTCTCCAAGTTTCCATCACTTTCTTTATGGGTTTTCAAGGAACTTCGAAATCAGCCCATTCCCAGGTATGTAGGGCTTTAGAATGGGTGAAATCCTTCCTCACCCATGCCCAAATTTCGAATTTAATCATGAATCCTCCTATTCAATTCTATGGGGTTTTACCCAAATGCATGAAAAATATTATTTCTCTTTATGGGTTTGATTTAACTGAGTTTTAATCATTGAATTATGAATGATGGGCAGGTTTTACATCATTTTCCATAAAAATCATGTTTCAATTTTTTAAATCAAAAATGCCCATTTGATGAAAGTTTATGGAAGTTATGGTTTATGATGAATAGTCTATATTTTGAGTTTATTGATGACGAAAAAGCATGATTCCAAACTCCCAAGTTTATGAGCATATTTGTTTTGAAAGAATTGAATATGATGAAGCATTGGGCAATGCCCACATGTTGAGGATGATTTATGATTTACAAAGTGAATTACATGATTTATCAATTTATGATGGTGGCCAAAAAAAGGGGCCTACGATCCTTGGCTAAGCATGTTTTAAAGGGGATCTATGATTATAAATGTTACATTCTAGCCAATGAATCTTAATGAATGATGTTATTGATTTATGTATGAGCCTATATGCATGTTTTTGGGTGCCGTATCTAGCACCGAGCAGCTCGACGTTCAAAGGACTACGCTGGCGTCTCATAACCACGTGCCTCCGTGGGTTTCTAAATGATATGATGTATTGATAATGATCCCCACAAATGTGATATCACGTAAAATGCACGAGCCTCACCCTGCAAGCCAAGTTCGGCTCTGCCAACTTAAGCGGGGTAGTGGGGCATCATGAAAGGCTCTACCATGATAGTGTCGGTTATGATGAGTCCTCCCATTATTCCGCATGTTTTATGCATTATTTTGTTTATGTTGTTGGCTCAAGTTATGTTTTCGATAAAGTTTACTTACGATTATGAAAATGAATGATTATAAATTATTTGAAAGTCTTGAGTCTTATGTATCATTACGAAGATTGGATGTAAGCATGATGTCCTTCTCTTATATTTATTTATGAGTTTTATTTTCTCTAAAATGTCTATTTTACTTACCCTGCATACTCAGTACATTCCACGTACTAATCGCATACTTTCTATCCTATATCGTTTCATGATACAGGGTTCGGATCTCAGGCTCATCCTCACCTTTAGTCCATCACAGGTTGCATTTTCAGCTTATTGGTGAGTCCTCATGTTCCGAGGGCCATTTGACAGACTTTTGTGTTATTTATGTTTCAGTATTGGTCGGGTTAGTTAGGGAAGTTGTCCCATCAACCCATCTAATGTATTAGAGGCTTTCAGACAAGTATGTAGTGCTCAACTATGTATATGTCTAGTATTTCCTAATGTTATGCTATAATTACGTTTCTGCTATGTTTTTTTATGATAATCATTTCGCTTATTTGAATGAGATTAGCTGTATGCATGTGCCATGGTTGACTTGGGGTCTCTCGTGGTCCATTGTCCCGTGTCTAGGATCCGAGTGTACGTTAGGGTCGTGACAAACTTTGTATCAGAGCAATAGGTTTGAAGTGTCCTAGGGTGTCTAAAAGTTGTGTTAAGTAGAGTCTTTTTCACGGGTGTGAAGTGCGCCACACTTATGACGAAGAGGATACTAGACGTTTAGGAAATATTCCATTCTTTCATGTTCTATGTCATGCAATGAAAAGCTTTTCCATCCTTCTGATTCATGCGATTCACGATTGCAGAATTATGGCTCCTAGAAGAATGAATGAAAGGAGGAATGGAAATGATGAAGGCCACGGAGATGGCAATGACTATGGGCATCAGCAAGCCCCACCTATTCAGGAGCCTCAGGAACCAGAGTTAGCTGCCCACGCTGAGTTTCGGGCGGCTATTCAGATGTTGGCGTAGGCCTTGACCACTCAGGTCAACCAGCAGGCTGTTGCGTAGGTTCTACAAAATGGCAATGCAGTAGCGGCTCAGATCAGAGACTTATTGAGGATGAAAGCTCCTGAGTTCACGGGATCAAAGGTGGACGAGGATCCACACGAGTTCATTGATGGGATGTTGAAGGTCACTCAGGTTATGGGAGTGACAAATGGGGAGTGTGTGGACTTGGCCTCTTATCAGCTAAAAGAGGTCGCTCATATTTGGTACAAGCAATGGAAGGACAGCAGGGCAGCGGTAGTGGGTCCTATTAGCTGGGAGGAGTTCCACATGGCCTTTCTCGAAAGGTTCTTCCCTCGGGAGATGAGGGAGTTGAAGGTAGCTGAGTTTGTGAACTTCAAGTAGGGGAAGATGACAGTGCTGGAGTATTCGCCTGAGTTAACTCATTTGTCAAAGTACGCCCCAGAGTTAGTGATGGATCAGAAGGCACGAATGAGCCGATTCGTTCATGGTGTGGCTGGTTATTTAGACGAGGATTGCAGGACTGCTATTGTCACGACCTGAGAGTACACCCGCAGCGTAGACACGGGACATGGAGCCCCGAGAGACCCCAAGTCAACCTATGGCATGAGCATATAGTAATTCATTCACATAAGGCGGAAAGCTTAGCTTAATAATCATGAACAAACTAAACATCATAACATGAGATGTAAGAAACAACATTGCACGATCCAAACATAAATGGTTGAATACTACAAATAGTTTTGAAAGTCGCTAATCATAACAAATGGGTTGAAGGGACAAGACCCCAACTAACCCAACATTTTGAAAAACAAAAGATAAACGAGGTTCGAACATAAAGCCCTCCAATTACGAGGACTCACCACTGAGAGCTGAGAGCAGAGCTGAGAGAAAGCTAGGAACGATGCTGGACCTACAAACCGGATCCTGAAAATATGAGGGTCAGTACTTGGAAGGTACTGAGTATTTAAGGTATTCAAAATAATACTTAAAAACATAAAAGTTATAGGAGTGGGGACATCATGATCATAAGACTGAAATCATAAATAAATCGTGAGTATATCGTAAGGCTCAAGATTTCCAGAATATTCGTCAACCTGTCATAGTTGTAACATGTGAGAAGACATTTCATAAAACATAACATGAGCCAAAAGAACATGATTATACATGTATTAAAACCATGAGGAATAATGGGAGATTTCTACAACAGACATACCCCATATGAGCACACATGGAGCCCGACCTGTAAACCTAGTCGGGAGGTCGTCCATACCTTGCCAAGGGTATGAACCATGATAGGCGTGATATCACTCATGAAGGCCCCGTAGGGCATAGGGGATAGTCACTAAGGAGGTCACAAACATAATGTACGAGGGTACTTAGTTCTGAGATTTGGGGCGTAACCTGGGCCCCGAACCTACTCGGTGATAAGTACTACTCAAAAAACATGCAACGTGCTCATAGAAATTCATACATGACATGCACGGCTAGTTAAATCTAGAGAATCATATCATGCTGGAGAATTCGTAATTCTAGTCATGGAAATCGGGCCCGTGAATCTGCCAAAATCAGGGTTCATAAATCATAAGTGACATATGCGCATTACCCATAGTTTCAATAATACATGAAATGCTTAAATTTATGGGAAACATGATCATTATAACATGGATAGTTTAAGACATGAAAACATGCTTAGTATTTAAGAAAAATTCGTATTATGCTTGCAGAATCATCATGACCATGAACTTTACAAAACAATTCCTCATAATTGAGCATCTAAACTTTTTGGGTTTAAATCATAAAAATATAGAATAAACAAGTAAAAACAGCCCAAATAACTCAAAATTCATAAGTTAGGCATACTATAACAAGCTCATTTTGAATTTTAAGGAATCATGCAATTTGATAAAGACCCATAAAGTTTTGGTAACTTCAACCTTAGAATTAGGGAGAAATTTGGCATGTGTAGGGACTAAACTACCCATTCAAAACCACACATACCTGGAATTATGTGATTCCTAACTCCTTTGAAGAACCCTAGGTGGAAACTTGAAGAATTTAAGGGGAACCCTTTAATCTACTCCTACTCCTTTCCCTAGTTATTGCAAATACGAAATGAGACTTAGCATGAGTTTTTCCTCCTCAAAGGACCCTGTCCCGACCTCAGAATGACGTCGTTTAGGGTCCAAAAGCATAGAAAAGTCGAATTTTCCCTTAATGAAATTTTCTTGAAAAAAAAGATATGGCCCCGTCCATGACTCGTACCACGAGTTGTACCACAAAGTCATGACTCGTTGTCACCTCACCACTTTTCAATCTTCTGAATCTGGCCACGACTCGCACCACGACTCGTAGTACCATTCTATGGGTTGTACTGTCAATTGTGGTACCATCCACCCATACCCAATGCGATTGAACTACGACTCCTCATTACGACTTTTTGTTACATCCTACGAGTCGTACCATGACCTATGACGATTCACTCTAGCACCACTGAGAATTTCACCACAACTCCTAACCACGAGTCGTACCTATGTGTCACAATTCGTAGGACCACCCGTAATATGAACTCAGGCTCCCGAATTCATCACGACTCAAGTCACGAGTCATAGGTCCTCACAACAATTCGTACCTCGAGTCGTACTGGTGCAAAATTCCAGGTTTTCTGCAGTTTCCAACTTCAATCTCCCGGGTCTATTCTTAGCCCTTTCCTGGGTGTTATAATATCTCCCCTTTGGAAACATTCATCTTCGAATGTAAGAAATAAGCAGCAAATAGAAACATACAGTTACCATATGCAAATACTGATCATTTAAGTCGTAAACTGACGGAATGACTACCCCCGAAAAGAACTGCATAGATGGACTAAATTCAGGCATCACATACATATATCATATCATAAAATAAACTTGCACACATAAATGTAACATGAAAAACTAACTAGAGGTTTAGGGCAGAAACTGATACCTCAAGCTGAAACTGGGTCGGTAGGGAACAAGTGGGGGTATTTAGCCATCATATCTGCTTCAGCTTCCCATGTAGCTCCCTCAACATGATGATTTCTCCATAACACCTTTACTGAAGCTACTTCCTTATTCCTCAGCTTTCGAACCTGATGATCTAAGATTGCAACAGGAATTTCTTCATAACTGAGGCTACCCTTCACACCAACACTTTCCACCGGAACCACCAAGGCCAGATCTCCCATGCACTTTTTCAACAGCAATACATGAAATACGGGATGAACTGAAGTCAACTCTGAAGGTAACTCAAACTCATAAGCTACCTTACCCACTCGTCTCACAATCCGGTATGGGACAATATAGCGGGGGCTGAGTTTCCCTTTCTTTTCAAATCTCATTACTACCTTCATGGGAGATACCTTCAGAAACACCCAATCGTCGACCTCGAACTCAAGCTCCCTTCTCCTGACATCTGCATAAGACTTTTGGCGACTTTGAGCCATTTTTAGCTTTTCTCTTATTAACTGAACTTTCTCCATAGCCTCATGGACTAAACATGGACCCACTAACGAAGCCTCACCGACTTCAAACAACCCAATGGGTGATCTACACCTTCGTCCATAAAGAGCCTCGAATGGTGCCATCTTAATGTTGGAGTGATAGCTGTTATTGTAGGCAAACTCAATGAGAGGCAAATGCTTGTCTGAACCACCCTTGAAGTCAATAGAAGAAGCTCTCAACATGTCCTCAAGAGTCTGGATAGTCCGCTCCGCCTGACCATCTGTTTGCTGATTTAATACCATGCTAAGCTTGACCTGGGTGCCAAGTTCCTTTTGAAAAGATCTCTAGAGCTGAGAGGTGAACTGAGTACCTCTATCTAATATAATGGAAAAGGACACTCCATGCAATCTAACCAACTCTCGGATGTATAACTTAACATAATCTTCTACCGAATCAGTGGTTTTGACCAGTAGTAAATGAGCAGCCTTGGTCAACTTGTCCACCACAACCCAAATGGAGTCATACTGTCTACGAGTGCGGGATAAACCTATTAAAAAGTCCATATTGAATTCTTCCCACTTCCAAGTAGGAATTCTGATATCTTGGAGTACACCCCTCGATCTCTGGTGCTCGACTTTCACTTGTTGGCAATTTAGGCACCTGGCTACGAATTCTGCAATATCACTCTTCATGCCATTCAACTAGTAGATTTCTCGCAAGGCATGATACATTTTGGTGGCACTTTGATGTATAGAATATCTGGATCCGTGAGCCTCATGCAACGTCCGACTCCTCACCCACGTTCGGAACACATAAGCGACCCTGGTACCGAAGCACACCATCTCCCCCTTTAGAGAAGACTTCTACCTTCTAACTTTGAACAGCTTCTTTCAACTTTACCAATATTGGATCTTCATCTTATTTAGCCTTCACCTTCATTACCAAGGAAGAATCTGACCCGTTCTGAACTACTACCCCACCATCGATCGAAGCAACTAATCTAATACCCACCCGTGCAAGTCGACGTACCTCCTTTACCAGCCCCTTCTTGTCCTCACTCACATGTGATACAGTTTCCATAGAAAGTCTATTAAAGGCATCTGCAACCACGTTAGCCTTACCCGGGTGCTAAAGGACACTCATGTCGTAGTCCTTAAGTAGCTCCAACCACTTCCATTGCCAAAGATTTAGCTCCTTCTGTGTGAACACATATTGTAAGCTATTGTGGTCCGTGAATACATCTACATGAACCCCATAAAAGCAGTGTTGCCATATCCTCAAAGAAAATACCACTGCGGCCAACTCAAGATCATGGGTTGGGTAATTTTTCTCGTGAAGTTTTAGTTGTCTAGAAGCAATGACTTTCCCATGCTGCATCAATACACATCTCAGTCCAATTCTCGAAGCATCACAATATACCACGAAGCCATCTGTACCCTCGGGTAAAGTCAACACCGGTGCTGAACTGAGTCTGTCTTTCAATTCCTAGAAGCTCTTCTCACAAGCCTCCAACCATTGGAACTTTACCTTTTTGCTGAATTTGGAGTATAGCTGGTTATCCTTGCGGGTCAGAAGTGCTACCCTCAGGTGTACGATATGCTCCTCCTCGCTCCTGGAGTATATTAATATGTCGTCAATGAACACGATCATGAACATGTCCAGATATGCCTCAAATACCCTGTTAATTCGATCCATAAAAGTTGTAAGGGCATTGGTTAATCCAAAAGACATTACAACGAATTAATAATGGCCATTCCGTGTTCTAAAAGCAGTCTTTGGGATGTTGCTCTCCCGAACCTTGAGCTGGTGATACCCGGACCTGAGATTTATCTTGGAAAAATATTTGGCACCCTAAAGCTGATCGAATAGGTCATCAATCCTGCGTAAAGGGTATCTATTCTTGATGGTGACCTTGTTCAACTGCTTATAGTCGATACACATCCGAAGAGAACCTTCTTTCTTCTGGACGAACAACACCAGGGCACCCCATGGGGACTTACTCGGTCCAATGAAAGCCTTATCCAGCAAATTCTTCAACTGATCCTTTAACTCTTTTAGCTCGACAGGGGTCATTCAGTAGGGAGGAATTGATATGGGCTACGTGTCGAGTAAAAGATCAATCTCAAAATCAATCTCCCTCTCAGGAGGAACACCTGGTAGGTCATTTGGGAATCCCTAGGGATACTCACATACCACGTGGACTGACTGAATGGTCGGGGTCTTGGACGTGGCATCCTTAACCCTAACCAAATGGTAAATACAACCCTTGGAAATCATTTTCATGGCCTTGAGATAGGAGATAAAGCAACCTACAGGTACCGTTGAACCACCCCTCCATTCTAAAATTGGTTCACTTGGAAATCGAAACCCCACCTCTCAAGTTCTACAGTTAACAGAAGCATAACTTGAAAACAATCAATCCATGCCCAAGATGATGTCAAAATTAGTCATAGACAATTCTACTAAGTCTGCGGAGGTAACCTTATGCAATACCGTAATGGGGCAACCTCTATATACCTGCCTTGCTATGACTGAATCACCAGCCGGAGTAGATACAGAAAAGGGTTCTGAAAAAATTTTAGGACTGACTCCAAAGTGAATAGCAATGTAAGGTGTCACAAAAGAAAGTGTGGTTCTCGGATCTAACAAAGCATAAACATCAATATGAAAGACTCACAACATACCCGTAACCGTATCGGGAGAAGTCTCTTGCTCCTGTCGAGAGACAAGTGCATAAAACCGGTTCTGGCGCTGACCTCCAGCTGGACCAGTCAAAGTACCTTGCTGAGTAGGACGTTCCACTAGAACTACTAAACTAGCTTCTGAAGTGGGGGCTCCACCAACCCCTGACCTAGCTGCAGGGCAATCCCTAAGTCTGTGTCCGGTTTTGCCACACCCGAATCAAGCATCTGATCCCACCAAACATTTCCCTGGGTGATTCTTGCCACAAATACCACAAGATGGAAAAGTGCGCTCTGTGTGCATGCTATTCTAACTCCTCGAACCTGAGGCCCTGCTCCTCTGATCGTCTCGGAGCCTGGATGGGGTACTGGCTGAAGATGGTGCTGATGTAATGGACCTATGCTGGGACTGCTGGTGAGGCCCACCCCCGGCCTCGGCTGGGAGAACCTGTGGATATCAATTCTGGCCCTCTTGGCCTCTCTCTAGCTCACATGAGCTGCCTCCATCTGCTGGGCGTAGAGGACTATCCATGGGTAGTCCATATCCTGATGAAGCATGGCTGTTCTGCAGTCCTTGTCCAGATATTAGGCTACTTGCACGAATCTGCTCACCCGCGCCCTCTGGTCCATCACTAATTCCGCGGTATACTTTGACTGGTGAGTGAACTCAAGTGAATATTCTAGCACCATCATCTTTCCCTATTTGATGTTAACAAACTCGGCTGCTTTCAATTCCCTCATCTCCCGAGGGAAGAACCTGTCGAGAAAGACCATGTGGAACTCATCCCAGCTAATAGGGCCCGCTGCTACTGCCCTGCTGTTCTTACATTGCTCGAGCCAAATATAAGCGACCTTCAACTGATAAGAGGCCAAGACAACAAACTCCTCATTTGTCACCCCCAATCACCTGAGTGACCTCCAAGATCCCTTCAATTTGTGTGGATCCTCGTCCACCTTTCCCCCTGTGAACTCGGCAAGGTTCATCCTTAAAAAGTCCTTGATCCAGGCTGCCGCTGCATTGCCATTCTGTGGAACATGCGCAACAGCCTGCTGGTTGACCTGAGCAATCAAGGCTTGCGCCAACACTTGAATAGCCTCCCGAAACTCAACGTGGGCTGCTGGCTCTGGTGCTTGGGGCCCTGAACAGGTGGGGCTTGCTGACGCCCATTATTATGGCCACCCTCGTGGCCTTCATCATTTCTGTTCCTCCTTTCATTTAACCTTTTGGGTGCCATAATTTTCTGCAATCACGAATAGCACAAATTAGAAGGGTGGAGAGATTTTTACCGCATGACCTAGATCATGAAAGAAGGGAACATTTCCTAAAATGTTTAGTAGCCTCTTCGTCATAGGTGTGGCATGCTCCACACCCATGAAAAAGACTCTACCTAACACGGCTTTCAGACTACCTAGGAGACATCCAAACATATTTCTTTGATACAAAGTTTCTCATGACCCGAGAGTACACCCGGATCGTAGACAAGGGACATAGAGCCCTGAGAGACCCCAAGTCAACCCATGGCATGAGCATATACTAATTCATTCATATAAGGAAGAAAGCTTAGCTTAATAATCATGAACTAACTGAAAATCATCACATGAGATATAAGAAACAACATTACACAGTCCAAACATAAATGGCTAAATACTACAAATAGGTCTAAAAGCCTCTAACCATAACAGATGGGTTGAAGGGACAAGACCCCGACTAACCCCAACATTCTGAATACAAAAAGATAAACGAGGTCCGAACATGAAGCCCTCGAATCGTGAGGACTCACCACTGAGAGTTGAGAGCAGAATTGAGAGAAAGCTAGGAATGATGTTGGACCTACGAACCAGATCCTAAAAATATAAGGGTAAGTACTTGTAAGGTACTGAGTATGTTAGGCATTCAAAATAATACTTAAAAACATAAAAGTTATAGGAGTGGGAACTTCATGATCATAAGACTGAAATCGCAAATAAATCGTAAGTATATCGTAAGGCTCAAGATTTTCAAAATATTCGTAAACTTGTCATAGTTGTAACATGTGAGAATAAATTTCATGAAACATAACTTGAACCAAAAGAACGTAATTGTTCGGTCTATTTGTTATATGCGTATATAACTCACACGCAAGTGCACGTGGTCGAACAAGTAGTAAAGTGGCTTTAGTAAGCCAAGTATCGATCCCACAGGGACTGGGATGAAGTGCAATCTGCTCAAGTGTACTATATTTCGATTCTAAAAATGCAGACAACAGTGTAACCAAAAGTTTGATATTTAGTTTTATAATTTTTATGCTAAATCTAAAATAACTATCTAATTTGAGTCTGAACTATGAATGAGAGCATGCTGAGGTTAAACGAACATGTAATGAAATTAATTATCGACATAATTTGGTTAGTCTTTTCCTTCGGTTGCTAGCCAAGAACTATTGCCAAGAGATTAAAACTCTCGTATTTAACCTCACTTAAGAATCATGAACCATCCACCTACATTTCTGTGATTAAATGCAATTCATGTTCTAGCCATACAAACCCGGTTCCTAAATTGACTAATACGACTTTTAGGTATATTTCTAACCTGAAAGTAAATCAATTCCCAATTTTCCCAAACCAAGAAAAGATCATATCCTATTAATTCACAACTTTCCAATTTCTTTCTCTCTCGAGTGAAACCGGACTTTTTAGATATACATTAACGTAGGCCATACATTAATGCAGTAAGAACAAGAATTAATAGAACAACCATGGAAGAAAAGATGAAAAACCAAAGAATCAATGATCACATTTCATTACAATTGTTCATAACCTCAGCAAGAAGAGGATTTAGCCACTCATTTGTGGATTAAACATCGTTAAATGGGTGTAAAACATACAAGCAATTGAATACAAGGAGAAGGAAAGAGAGAAAAATCTTGATAATTTCGTCCCCTCAACTGCCTGTAACCCACGTTCTTGCTCCACCAAGTCAGAATATTGAAAAATGAACCTAAGTGTTCTATTTATACTGGTGGGAATTTTTCCCGGAATAACAAGCAACGTGTCACAGAGTGCATCGCGGAGCACTGCCTCTGTGACACGCTACGGACGCGGACCTTCACTAGAACTGGGGGTCCAGGAAATAAAGCCCAACGTGGCACGGCGTGCAACGCGGAGCCAAGCCACCGTGCCACGGACCCATCGCGAACCCACACTGGAATTGGGCTGAAAATTCCCATCCAGGCAGAAGGCCTCCGCAATGGCAACGTGACACGGCTCCATCACGGAGCCCCTTTATTTTATGCTGTCCAATGTCTTGTCCCTAGCTCGCATCCAAGTCCAAACCCGATATCCTCCAACATGCATTTTAGCTTCCCGAAATTACATTTTACCTACAAAACAATGCTAATCATGTTGGTTAGTATAAATTCACATTTTATTACCAATTACATGAGAATGTATACACATTGATAGATAAACAAGGCAAAAATGGTACTTTTGAGTATCACTTGGGCATATAAATTTGCCCAAGATCACTTACCCCACACTTAAATCCTTGTTCGTCCTCGAACAACAATCCTACACTTCATGCAATTTACATCCCAACCTCGCTACTTTGGTTAGACAATTTAGTCTACGGTCATACCAATTATTCAATACAGCAAATCATCAAGAAAACATGCATGGTCCTATCAATGCAATGACCTTCAATACATCAAGACCTCCTGGACTTAAGAATCGACTCTCGATATTGGCAAACTCATGCAAATCAGCTGATCAAGATATCCGACACGAAAATTAATCTCTTATCAAGCATGTGCCCTCACAACACAAGAGAATCTTCCCCTTTTTTGCTCATATACCTCACAAAATTTTAAGCAGGGGCATGTAAACACAATTTCGCTCTCTCTCCCAAAAGAATTCACATGCATCATGTCATGACCCATAAGCTTGCCCCTTAGTGTATTACTCCACTAATATAAAGAAGTGCGATGTAAGATCACGTAGGACTTTAACTGGTTGTAATGGAAGCTACGGAACTAGTAAACATTGGGTTAGCCAATAATAGCCACTAGCATCCTTAAGCGCCTTTTCGACACATCCCATCAACTCATGGACATTGTTTCTTTTTTTCATCATCCCATTCTTGATGTTTTTCTTTAGGTTGGCCCATCTTATTAAGCACACTTGACACAACAACAAAGATTATTCATGCACCTTCATTATAGTTTATTTATAACAAGTGCACCTTCAACCTTTTCTTTTCTTCTATCACTCTGCTTTTCTTTTTCTTTTCACCATTCTCACTCTTTGACACTTCGGGAGAATGATTTTCTCTTCTTAAGAGCTTATGAGTTTTGTATAGACTTTACGGCTAATGAAAAGAAGGGATTAAGCTCGGTTTACACTTTTTCACAAAAGAAAAAAAAATAATAGGCTAAAGGCTTAACGGGCTGACTACGGTATACAATCAAGGTGGGTACGACAAGGAAAAATAGAAACTCTCGGTTAAAACAAAGAAATGCCTACATCCTTTCCTACAATACACCTCCTTCATTTCGTTTTGCACACACAACAGGCAAGTTCTAGACATTTCACAATAGCATGGAATAACAACACCTCACTTCACACTTTTTGCACATGCTCAATTCAAGATGTATTCACAGACTCTTCAATCAGCTAATTACAGGAATTCAAACATTAAGCCTTAATCACACTGAATCGAACTCTATGGCCTAGGTATCTCAACATATTTACAAAGTTGCATGCTTTCATATGAATCACCTTTGCATTTTAAATATCATGTACAACACGCAACCAGAATTTCGCAACCATACAGTATCTACAGGTTTTGGGATGCAACCCACCAAAGAATAAAACTGAAAAATAATTGAAAAAAACTACTCCCAATGACTACATTTCCCTTAAGACGGTCGTCATCCATCCATCATAGGGAACGGTCACTACTATGACTTCGGTTCAATGGGACCATTCTCGGTAAAAGAATCGAAAACAAACGCCGAGAAACCCAAGAAGTAAAAAAAATGTTGAAAATATCAATCATTTCGATTAAAAACTATGTACAAAATATTTTAAAAATATCAATCATTTCGATAACAAAAATATATACAAAATCAGCTAGCAACATTCAGCAACACACATCAATTTCACATAAATTTACAATACAGAACAACAACTTAACTATTCATCAATCACAGGGAACAACAAAATTTCACAGGCACGACAACAGATTAGAGCATACATACATAACAGCACAGCCCAGCACCTAACTACTCCCACCCCACACTTAGCTCGAACACTGTCCCCAGTGTTCACAAAATTTAAAATAGCAAAAAAATCGGGTGGTGGAACTCCCTGATCAATCAAAGTACTCCACTTCTTCGTCGGGTGCTGCTGCTTCATCTCCCATGTCTGAATCACCCCCGTCGTCATCATTGAACTCCACATTGGAGTCCTCCAGACGTGTCTCCTCGTCTGTGGGGATGTCATCATCCGTGGGCTCTACAAATGCTGGCCCCACTCGGCATAGAGCCCTGGCGTTCTCGCCGAAGGGGTAGTCTAGCTCGAGCTGCCATAGCTCCTCCTCTGTCGCCGGCCTCCCGCCTATCCTCAGCTGGAGCATCTGCATCCCATACATGCGAGCCATATACTGATCATCATGAGCGTGTCGCTCGCCAAGTGTAAGCACTGGCCCGTGGGTGGTGTCGGGAGCCTTAGTTTTAGTAACATCTAAGGCCCGCCGCTCAATCTGCGGGATATAGTCAAGGGCCTCTTCCTCGACATCTAGGCCCCCGAGGAAGGTGGTGAGTAGTCCACCAAAGCCGTACCTGTGCCCCTGATGCAACCGGGCTCTCTTCATGGCGGAGATAATTACCGCCCCCATGTTGATCTCCAGCCTTTTCATCAGGGCGTACACCAGGCATACACGATCCCGGGTTACATCTGTCATGTGTACCCCCGGGATGAGGCAGGAACAAACAATCTTCAGCCATATTCTGGCTTCCCTGTTCATCTGTGAATACGGCAAAGTCTAATGGTAGCCCCTCTCTTTGTATCTGCTCCATCTAGCTGTCGATCGGGTCCCACACAAGGTGCGTCTGATGTCCGCATACGGTGGGGTAATGTTCAGCTGTCGGAGCACGTGGGCGTCTGTTTCCCGCGCCCCTATGATAGCATTGAGGTGGTGGGGCTCCAAGGTGACTATTTGGCCTCCGATTTTGATGGTGTGACTTCTGATAGTCGGGTTCCAGTTGGCATAGAATTCCCGAACCAAGTGCAGATTGCATTCCTTGGGCTCTTCAAAGATGAAATTGAGCCCAGCTGCCTCGATCCGGTGGACCATCCTAGGGAACTCCTGTGCCAATGGTTCCCGTGCTATGTGCTCCTCGGGGAAGTATTTGTTTTCTTTGTGCTTTGCGTACCACTTCTTCCCCTCATCCGTCACCCATCTCGTTCCGTATTGGCGGAATTGGCTGCGTGGAACTGCTGGTGCTGCTGGGACTGCTGTGCCCAGTCTGATTCGCTTCCTTCCGGCGCCAGATGTTGATGCGCCTTTCCCTTTATCTTGCCTGCTTGCCATTTTACCTGTCAACCCAAGTAGACAAGATCAATGTTAAGCTAACGGATATTAACTTCGACTAAGGTCGGGTTAAGCTAGGTTACCCCACACTTAGTCCTTAGCTACAGTTACAATAATACGGCAAGATCATACTTATTTGCACACAATAACCAACTGTACAATCATGCTTAGTGCGTTTGAAGAATTCGACGGTATATCTTATGTGTACTACTCATACTTCGTACAGCTAATCACAATCACTACCATCCCTAACATTTTCTCCATCGCACTTAGCAAGGAAACACAAAGAAACGAAAACAACAACAAGAATTTATCTACACGAACCTATACAACCAACCCACTTCTTGCAAAATTTCAATATACCTCTAACCCGAGAATCCATCGGTCTTTTATCATCCTAACAATTAGCACACCGACTCATCCCATTCAACATGTACATCCCGGCATGAATTTCACAAGTTCACTACATTTTTCACTTCACATTCAAAAACAAGCCCTAGAAATGATATTATCAAGAAAATTCGATTAATTTATGCAATTAACGAGTTCAAGCAATCATAACGACATTCCGAACATTCATCAACAACAATTCAATTGAATTCATGATTAATTTCTACTTAGGGCAAACTTAGCTCACCTCACATGCTCAATATTGAAGAAAATCGATAAGAAATGAGATGGAATCGAAGAACATACCTTGAAGTTGAAGAATTTATGCAAACTTGATGATTTTCTTAGCCTACTCCGTGTCACGTTGAAGGGGGATGGGTTTTGGGGAGTTTGGTCGCGGAGTGATTGAAAAATAAGGGAAAGGGAGGGTTTTTCGGGGTTAAAAAGTAGTAAAATCGCTTGGGTCACCCGGCGACCCGGTGTGACCCATCGCGATATACACGACAACGTGTCATGGAGTGCATCGCGGTGCACTGCCTCCGTGACACGGAGCCATCGCGAGCGTGTTCTGGAAATTTTAAAAAATTTCGGATTATACCTCAATGTGTTACGGAGGGTAACACGGAGGTCCACCTCCATGACACGGAGCTATCGCCCCAGCTCACTGTTTTGCCACTTTTTGTTAATTTTCATACCTCGAATTTTCCTTTGCGATTCCGTGCATATTTTCCTCCGTTTGACCTGAAATTCATCTCACTATACAAAATTGGTTAGAATTATAGGTTTCACTCTAAATAAAAATAAAACACAAACAAAAACTAAAATTTTGTAGTAAAACAAGAAAAAGAAAAAGAAAAATCTATTTACACTTTACAAAAAGAAAGAAAAATTTTTCACGGGTTGCCTCCCGTGCAGCGCCTAGTTTACCGTCGCGGCTCGACGTCGTTAAGCTCAGTTGTCCTCTAGGGTGATGGACGATTTCTCTCGATCACCGTCCTCCCCCCAGTAGTGCTCACACCGATCCGGTGGTTTTCCCATTAACTCTCGTGAATCCTTAATCTGCTCATCATTGCCTTGATCAATCACATTGATCACCGAGAGTTCTTCGTGCACCATCGGGAGCTTGGGTGCCTTGTACACATCGAACACCTCCACCTTGTCGTGTGCTCGCATTGTTAGCTGCCCCGCAGCTACGTCAACTAGTGCATTCCCGGTCGCCAAGAAAGGACGTCCCAAAATAAATGGGACTTCCACGTCTGGTTCAAAATCCAGCACGACAAAATCTACCGGGAAAATCAGGGAGCCAACTTGCACTAGAACGTCCTCCACAATGCCATCAGGTCTGGCTAAGGATTAATCCGCCAATTGCAAGATTACTGTTGTGGGTCTAGGACTCCCTAGACCCAACTTTCTGAATACCGATGACGGCATCAAATTTATGCTCGCTCCCAAATCACATAGTCCACGAGCTCGGATGCTCTTCCCAATAGTAATCTGTATAGTAAAGCTCCCAGGGTCTTTGAGCTTTGTGGGCAGTCTGTTTTGAATCCGGGAAGTGCACTCCTCTGTTAGAGCCACCGTAGCATACTCAGTCAACCGACTTTCTTTTGCCACGATGTCCTTAATATACTTAGCATATTTTGGCACTCCCTGCAAAACATCAACAAGAGGTAAGTTAATATGTACCTGTTTCAGCACCTTCATGAATTTCTTGAAATACGCCTCCTCCTTGTGTTTCTTTAATCGTTGAGGGAACGGGGGTGGTGGTCTTTCTGATTCAGATTCCTTAGTCTTCCCCCTTTCAGTACTTTGCTCCCTCTCAACTTCTACTGCTCCCGATTGTTGAGGTGGTCTTTCTGGTTCCACCTGTTTCAGCTGCAAACCACTCCTTGTGGTCACTGCATTCACCTGCTTGGAATTGGGATCTGTGTCGCTCGGAAGTCCTCCTCTAGGCCTTGTGTTTTGGGCTCTAGCAAATTGCCCAAATTGATATTCAAGTGCCTTGGTAGCTAACTGGTTGTTTTTCACTTCGGCTGCCAATTTCACATAGTCAGCCTGCAATTGAGCTTGGTTAGCTATCATGGTCTTGAACATCTCCTCAATGCTGGGTGATTGTGGTGGAGGAGGTGCATTGTTGTTTCTGAATTGTGCTTGATAATTATGCTGCCCTCCTTGGTTCCTTTGCACACCCGACCCGAACTTTGCCCCTGATAGTTGTTGCTACCCCAGGAGAAATTAGGGTGATTCCTCCAATTGGAATTGTAGCTATTACCATACTGTTGGTGGTTCCATTGCACATTTCCCACAAAGTTTACCGAGTCAGGATTAGCTCCACAACACTCAGCTGAGTCCTCACTGCTTCCACACACTTCACACCACATCTGCTGCACTGCATTAACTGGGGCTTGAGGCTGGTTCATTGTCATGTTGCTGAAGTGGGTGTTAAGTTGATTTTGTAATGCAGCTATCTGTGCAGCAATAGCTGTAAACCCATCCACTTCTAACACTCCTGTTGCTTTCCTTGTCCTACCTCTTGACGAATCAGCATTCCATTCCGGATTGCCCTGCGAAATACGGTTCAACAAGGTATACAGCTCCTCATAAGTTTTCTCCGGCGCTTGTCCTCCAGCTGCTGAGTCTAGCAATATTTTTGTGTGGGGTTCCAAACCCTCTATAAAAGTGTGCACCAGCACATCATTGGACTGATGATGATGAGGACAATCCCGCAACATGGACTTGAATCTTTCCCAGGCCTAATATAAATTCTCTCCCTCTCTCTGTTTGAAAATTAGAATTTGATTTCTAAGTCTTGCTGTTTTACCGGAGGGAAAAAACCGTATCAAGAATTTCCTTGCAAGATCATCCACGTAGAAATAGAATTTGGTGGCTCAGCTTTCAATCACCTCTTGGCTTCTCCCAATAGTGAGAATGGGAACAATGTAAGTCGGACATAATCTGATGACACTCCAGCGGGGATATAAGTGTCACTTATCTCTAAAAAATTTTGGAGATGCTGTTGTGGATCTTTATGAGGGAGACTGGGAAACTGCCCGCTAGTGTGCAACAATTGCACCATATTCTGCTTAAGTTCAAACCTCTCTCCTGGCTTAGGTTTGCGGATGCTAGATGTGACATTATTAGCATGTGGGATTGCCACCTCGCGAACCGGCCGAGCTGCTACTTCTTCGGCCACTAGCACTGCCCGTACTACCGGTGGATTCTGTTTTTGCTCCAGGATTGTCTGTCTGAGCAACTGCAGCTTTCTTTGTAGAGCTTCTCTCCGTTTACTGTGAAATATTCTTTCTGGCTCTATATACGAGTCCACCAGCTCCTTGTCTCTTGCCAGTGTTCAACAGAAATTAAGTCTGCAAAATACAGGCTAAGACCAAGTTGTCAACACTAAGAAAATAAAAATAGAGTAAATTAACACTTAAAACAAATTCACCAATTGCCAAGTCCCCGGCAACGGCGCCAAAAACTTGTTCGGTCTGTTTGTTATATGGGTATATAACTCACACGCAAGTGCACGTGGTCGAACAAGTAGTAAAGTGGCTTTAGTAAGCCAAGTATCGATCCCACAGGGACTGGGATAAAGTGCAATCTGCTCAAGTGTACTATATTTCGATTCGAAAAATGCAGACAATAGTGTAACCAAAAGTTTGATATTTAGTTTTATAATTTTTATGGTAAATCTAAAATAACTATCTAATTTGAGTCTGAACTATGAATGAGAGCATGCTGAGGTTAAACGAACATGTAATGAAATTAATTATCGACATAATTTGGTTAGTCTTTTCCTTCGGTTTCTAGCCAAGATCTATTTCCAAGAGATTAAAACTCTCGTATTTAACCTCGCTTAAGAATCATGAACCATCCACCTACATTTCTGTGATTAAATGCAATTCATGTTCTAGCCATACAAACCCGGTTCCTAAATTGACTAATACGACTTTCAGGTATATTTCTATCCTGAAAGTAAATCAATTCCCAATTTTCCCAAACCAAGAAAAGATCATATCCTTTTAATTCACAACTTTCCAATTTCTTGCTCTCTCGAGTGAAACCGGACTTTTTAGATATACATTAACGTAGGCCACACATTAATGCAGTAAGAACAAGAATTAATAGAACAACCATGGAAGAAACGATGAAAAACCAAAGAATCAATGATCACATTTCATTACAATTGTTCATAACCTCAGCAAGAAGAGGATTTAGCCACTCATTTGTGGATTAAACATCGTTAAATGGGTGTAAAACATACAAGCAATTGAATACAAGGAGAAGGAAAGAGAGAAAAACCCTAATAATTTAGTCCCCTCAACTGCCTGTAACCCACGTTCTTGCTCCACCAAGTCAGAATATTGAAAAATGAACCTAAGTGTTCTATTTATACTGGTGGGAATTTTTCCCGGAATAACAAGCAACGTGTCACAGAGTGCATTGCGGAGCACTGTCTCCGTGACATGCTGCGGACGCGGACCTTCACTGGAACTGGGGGTCCAGGAAATAAAGCCTAATGTGGCACGGCGTGCAACGAGGAGCCAAGCCACCGTGCCATGGACCCATCGTGAACCCACACTGGAATTGGGCTGAAAATTCCTATCCAGGCAGAAGGCCTCCGCGATGGCAACGTGACACGGCTCCATCGTGGAGCCCCTTTATATTATGTTGTCCAATGTCTTGTCCCTAGCTCGCATCCAAGTCCAACCCCGATATCCTCCAACATGCATTTTAGCTTCCCGAAATTACATTTTACCTGCAAAACAATGCTAATCATGTTGGTTAGTATAAATTCACATTTTATTACCAATTACATGAGAATGTATACACATTGATAGATAAACAAGGCAAAAATGGTACTTTTGAGTATCACTTGGGCATATAAATTTGCCCAAGATCAGTAATCATACATGCATTAAAACCATGAGGAACAATGGGAGATTTCTACAACCGACACACCCCATATGAGCACACATGGAGCCCGACCTGTAAACCTAGTCGGGAGGTCGTCCATACCTTTCCAAGGGTATAACCATGAAAGGCGTGATATCACTCATGAAAGCCCTGTAGGGCATAGGGGAAAGTCACTGAGGAGATCCCAAACATAACCTATGATGGCACATATTTCTGAGGTTCAGGGCGTAACCTGGGCCCCCAACCTACTTGGTGTTAAGTACTACACCCAAAACATGCAACGTGCTCATGGAAATTCATACATGACATGCATGGCTAGTTAAATAGTGAGAATCATATCATGCTTGAGAATTCGTAATACTAGCTAGCCATGGAAATTGAGCCAGTGAATTGGCCAAAATTAGGGTTCATAAATCATAAGTGACATGTGGGCATTACCCATAGTTTCAATCATACATGAAATGCTTAAATTTGTAGGAAACATGATCATAATAACATGGATAGTATAAGACTTGAAGACATGCTTAGAATTTAAGAAATATTCGTATTGTGCTTGGGGAATCATCATGACCATGAACTTTACAAAACAATTCATCATAAATGGGCATCTAAACTTTTTGGGGTTAAATCATAAAAATAAAATCAGCCCAAATAACTCGAAATTCATAAGTTAGGCATGGTACAATAAGCTCATTTCGAATTTTAAGAAATCATGCAATTTGATAAAGACCCATAAAGTTTTGGTAACTTCAACCTCAGAATCAGAGAGAAATTGGGAATGGGTAGGGACTAAACTACCCATTCAAAACCCCACATACCTGGAATTATGTGATTCTTAACTCCCTTGAAGAACCCTAGGTGGAAACTTGAAGAATTGAAGAGGAACCCTTGGATCTCCTCCTACTCCCTTCTCTAGTTCTTGCAAATACCCAATGAGACTTAGCATGAGTTTGTCCTCCTTAAAGGACCCTCTCCCGACCTTAAAACGACATGGTTTAGGATCCAAAAGTATAGAAAAGTCAAATTTTCCCTTAATAAAATTTCCTTAAAAAACAGATCTAGCCCCGACCATGACTCGTGGTCACCTCTCGTGGTCACCTCACCACTTTTTAATCTTTTGAATCTCACCACAACTCTCATACCACGACGCATAGTACCATCCTACTGGTTGTACTGTCAGTCGTTGAACCATCCACCCATACCCAATGCGACAGAACCACGACTCCGTATCACTACTCATTTCTACATCCTACGAGTCGTACCATGACCCATGATGACTCACTCTAGCACCATTGAGAATTTCACATCGAGTCATTCCTATGCGTCATGATTCGTAGGACCATCCATGATATGCCATCAGGCTCCCGAATTCATTACGACTGGAGTTATGAGTCCTAGATCCTCACAACGATTTGAACCTTGAGTCGTACTGGTGCAAAATTCCAGGTTTTCCACAGTTTCAACCTTCAAACTCCTGGGTCTATTTTTAGGCCTTTTCGGGGTGTTACAACTACGCTCCACCAGGATATGGACTTTCCTCTCATAGTGTTGCACGCCCAGTAGATGGAGGTGGCTCATGCGAGGGAGAGGGAGGCAAAGAGGGCTCAGACGGGTAGTCGTGGTTTTTCACACCAGAGGTTCGGCGGTGGCTACCGTCCACAGTTTCAGCAGAGGTCACTAGACCCAGCACCGTCATCAGCTAGTGTTCCATCCAAGCCCAGGAGAGATCATAGCTGTAGGGCTTCAGAGTCTATGGATCAGAGGGGCACCCAATTGGAGTATACCTCTCTAGCCTGCGGGAACTGCGGCAAGAGTCATGCCGGGAAGTGTTTGCTTCGTTCGGATGTTTGCTATGGGTGTGGTAGATATGCGCACATGCATCAAGCGTTCCCATATGCTAGACAGGGTGATGATAAGGGTCGTGCACAGGCCACCAGGACAACAACAGCTCCAGCCCGTTCCGCTCTGCAGGGAGCATCGACTAGTGGAGGTGGCGGACAACACCAAAATAGATTCTATGCCCTTGACTTGCACCAGGAGCAGGAGACTTCACCAGACGTGGTCACTGGTATGTTGCATGTATTTCATATTGATGTGTATGCCTTGATAGATCTGGGAGATACCTTTTCTTTCATAACTCCTTACATTTCTAGTAGCGTTGGAGTTAGCCTCGAGACCTTGTCAGAACCATTTTCACTTTCGACCCCTATTGGTGATTGGGTCATAGCCAAAAGAGTATATAGAGAATGCCCTGTCACAGCATTGCATAGCATTGCCTCCGCAGACCTTGTAGAGTTAGCCATGACTATTTGACATTATCCTTGGCATGGATTGGTTGTTCGCATGCCATGCTTCGATTAATTGTAGGACCATACGGTGGAATTTCATTTATTGGGTGAGTCAGTGTTGGAGTGGAAGGGTAGTTCAGCGGTACGAGCAAGTTGGTTTATTTCCTAACCTAAGGCCAGAAAGATTATCTCTAAAGGGTGCGTGTACCACCTAGTTAGGGTTAGGGATGTAGAGTCTGAGACCCCAACTATTCAGTCAGTTTCGGTGGTGTATGAATATCCAGAGGTGTTTCCTGATGATTTTCTCGGTGTTCCTCCAAATAGGGAAATTGATTTCGGTATTGATCTATTACTCGATATGCAGCGTATCTCTATTCCTCCTTATAGGATGGTCCCATCAAAACTAAATGAATTGAAGGATTAGTTAAAAGATTTGTTGGATAAGGGCTTCATTAGAGCGAGCAAGTCTCTATTGGGTGCACCAGTTCTATTTGTTTGAAAGAAGGATGATTCCCTTCGCATGTGTATTGACTGTCGGCAGTTGAATAAGGTTACTATCAAGAAAAGGTACCCATTACCCAGGATCAATAATTTGTTTGACCAGCTTCAGGGTGCCAAGTGCTTCTCCAAGATTAATCTCAGGTTCGGGTATCACCAGGTCAGAGTTCAGGGAGAGTGACATCCCGAAGACCATTTTCAGGACTCGGTATGGTCACTACGAATTTGTTGTTATGTCCTTCGGACTAACTAATGCCCCTGCAGCTTTTATGGATTTAATGAATAACGTGTTCAAGGCATATCTAGATATGTTCGTGATCGTGTTCATCGATGACATTCTTATGTACTCCCGGGGTGAGGAGGAGCATGCAATTCATTTGAGAATAATGTTGCAAACCCTCAAGGATCATCAGCTATATGCAAAGTTTAGCAAGTGTGAATTTTGGCTAAACTCGGTGGCATTTATGGGTCATGTGGTATCAAGTGAACGCATAAGGGTAGATTCCCAGAAGATTGAGGTGGTGAAGAATTGGCCCAGAATGGTGAATCCTTCAGAAATTCGGTGTTTCTTGGGTCTAGATGGCTACTATCAGAGGTTTGTTGAGGGTTTCTCATCTATTGCGGCACCTTTGACTAAGTTGACTCAGAAAAGGGTGAAATTCCAATGGTTGGAAGCTTGTGAGAAAAGCTACCAAGAGTTGAAGACTAGACTCACTTCAGCACCAATGTTGACTTTACCCGAGGGCACCGATGGATTTGTAGTGTATTGGGATGCTTCGAGAGTCGAACTAGGATGTCTGTTGATGCAGCGTGGGAAGGTGATAGCATAAGCCTCAAGACAACTGAAAGTTCATGAAAAGAATTACCCAACCCATGATCTTGAGTTGGCCGCGGTGGTGTTTGCATTGAAGATATGGCGGCATTACTTGTAAGGGGTCCACGTGGATGTAATTATGGATCACAAAAGCTTGCAATATGTGTTCACACAGAAGGATCTAAATCTTTGGCAAAGAAGGTGGCTGGAGTTACTTAAGGACTATGACATGAGTGTCCTTTACCACCCGGGCAAGGCCAATGTGATTGCGGATGCGCTTAGTAGGCTCTCTATGGAGAGTGTGTCCCACGTGGATGAGGGAAAAAAGGAGTTGGTGAAGGATATCCACCAACTTGCAAGACTGGGAGTTAGATTGATCGACTCAATTGATGGCGGCGTTATCGTGCAGAATAGGTCAGAATCGTCCTTAGTGGTCGATGTCAAATCTAAGCAAGATGAGGATCCGACTTTGAGGAAGCCGAAGGAAGCAGTGCGGAGTCAAAAGGTCGAGGTTTTCTCCCAAGGGGGAGATGGGGTGCTACGATACCGAGGTCGACTATGTGTTCTGGATGTTGATAATTTGAGAGTTTGGATATTGCATGAGGCACATGGTACTAGATATTCTATCCACCCAGGATCAACGAAGATGTATCGGGACTTGCGAGAAATCAATTGGTGGGATGGTATGAAGAAGGATATTAAGGAGTTCGTAGCTAAATGTCCAAACTGTCAGCAAGTGAAAGTCGAGCATCAAAGGTCGGGAGGTGTACTTTAGGATATTAGCATTCTCACTTGGAAGTGGGAGGAAATAAATATGGATTTTGTTACAGGCCTACCTCATACTCGCAGACACTATGACTCCATTTGGGTGGTGGTAGATAGGTTAACTAAGGCGGCACACTTCCTACTGGTCAAGACCACGGATTCAGCGGATGATTATGCCAAGTTGTATATTCAGGATTTACTTCGACTTCATGGAGTGCCCTTGTCTATTATTTTAGACCGAGGTACTCGGTTTACCTCTCAATTTTGGCGTTCTTTTCAAAAAGGACTTGGGAAGCAAGTTAAGCTCAATACAACCTTCCATCCGCAAATAGACGACCAGGAAGAACGAACCATTCAAACCCTCGAGGATATGTTGAGGGCATGTGTTATGGATTTAAAAGGTAGGTGGGATGATCATTTGCGCTTGATCGAGTTTGCCTATAATAACAGTTATCACTCTAGTATCCAGATGGCACCGTTTGAAGCTCTTTATTGGCGAAGGTGTAGATTGGCCATCGGTTGGTTTGAGGTTGGCGAGGTGGCCATGATAGGACCAGATGCGGTCCATGAGGCAATGGTAAGGGTCCAGTTGATAAGGAACTGGTTAAACCCTCTTAGAGTCATCAGAAATCGTTTGCTGATGTGAGGAGAAGGAATTTGGAGTTTAATATGGACGAATGGGGATTTCTAAAGGTATCTCCCATGAAGGGAGTCATGCGGTTCGGAAAGAAAGGGAAACTCAATCCTCGCTAGTTAGTCCTTACCGTGTTATGAGGAGAGTTGGTAAGGTGGCGTATGAGTTGGACTTGCCTTCAGAGTTAGTTTCAGTTCATCCCGTGTTTCATGTATTGCTCTTGAAAAAAGTTCTTGGGTGAACCAGATTTAGTAGTCCCGGTAGACAACATTGGTGTAAAGAATAGCCTTAACTATGAAGAAATTCCAGTGAAAAACTTAGATCATCAAGTATGTAAGCTGAGGAACAAAGAAGTAGCTTCAGTTAAAGTATTATGGAGAAATCAGCATGTTGAGGGAGTTGCGTGGGAAATCGAAGCAGATATGATAGCTAAATACCCTCATTTGTTCCCTACCGGCTATATTTCAGTTTGAGGTATCAGTTTTTCCCTAAACCTCTAATCATCTTTCCATGTTTAGTTCATGTGTACAAGTTTGTTTTATGATATGGTATGTGTATATGATGTCTGAATTCAGTTCAGTTACGCAGTTCTTTTTGGAGGTAGTCATTCCGTCAATTTTCGGTTTAAATGACTGGCAATTATATATAACGATTGCGTGTTTCTGGGTTTTCTACATTTTTTTTATATTCAATGACGAATTTTTCCAAGGGGGAGATATTGTTATACCCCGGGAACCCAAGGATCAGACTTGGGAGTCAAACGGGGAAAAATCTGGAAAATGTTGCAGAAGTGCAGGATGAGTCGTTAGACGACTCGTGAGGAGACCCCACGAGTCGTCAGGTGGCTCGTGGGAAGGTTGGACTGAGCTGAGGAGTCGAGGTCCCCACGGGCGTGGGAACGACTTGTGGTCAGCTCCCACGAGTTGTCAGGTCCACTGTGGGGTAAGTTGAGGATTTAATAGGAGGTTTGGCAGTGTAACTAATGGATGGCACCCCACAAGTTGTGGTTAGTCCCAACGACTCGTGAGGTGTATTGTGAGCAAGCCAGAGAATTTTAACTGAGGCTGAGGTAGTGTACTTGATGGGCGACACGACGAGCTGTTGCCCGTCCTGGCGATTCGTCAGGTCACCCGTTAGGGTCACATGACAGTTATTTTCTGCGAATTAGTAATGGCTTTCTCATAATTTCCTATACTCTTAAAGCCTAAACTATGTCATTTTAAGGTTAGAATAGGGTCTTTAAGGTGGGTTAAGTCCCTAATACATACCCATTCCCATGCAAGAGCTTTTAGAGAGGTTTTAGGAAGATTCAAGGTCTTCTCCTCTAAGTTTTCATCACTTTGTTGGTGGGTTTTCAAGGAACTTCGAAATCAACCCATTCCCAGGTACTTAGGGTTTTAGAATAGGTGAAATACTTCCTCACCCATGCCCAAATTTTGAATTTAATCATGAATCCTCCTATTCATTTCTATGGAGTTTTGCCCAAATGCATGATAATGTGATTTCTCTTTATGGGTTGGATTTAATTGAGTTTTAATTATTGAATTATGAACGATGGACAGGGTTTACATTGTTTTCCATAAAAATCACGTTTCAATCTTTTAAATCAAAAATGCCCATTTGATGAAAGTTCATGAAAATTATGATTTATGATGAATACTCTATATTTTGAGTTTATTGATGATGGAAAAGCATGATTCCAATCTCCCAAGTTTATGAGCATATTTTTTTGAAAGAATTGAATATGATGAAGTATTGGGCAATGGCCACATGTTGAGGATGGCTTATGATTTACGAAGTGAATTACGTGATTTATCGATTTATGATGTTGGCCGATAAAAAGGGGCATATGATTCTTGGCTAAGCATGTTTTAAAGGGGATCCATGATGATAAATGTTACATTCTAGCCAATGAATTTTAATGCATGATGTTATTGATTTATGTATGAGCCTATATGCTAACACATCCATTTACAGAAAAAATAAAATACTACAATAGGAGAAAATGGGTATGTTTGAAATACCAGAGTAACTATAAAAAGAAAATAACAGAAATATTGAAGAACTTAGACTATTATAAAAAACTAATAACTTCAGAAACTCTAGATAATTATTCTAGAAAAATAACTAGAAAATTAATTCTTGACAATCTAATCAAGTTATATAATGAATTATGTTATGTTAGTCATAATTTGTCTATACAAAGAAGACAATTAGATGATATATTAATTATTCAGTTAAAACTATTTGCACAATATTAATGGATACTCTGAAAATCAGAACATAATAAATAGTATTAGTATTTCTACCACAACTACTAAATTAGCTAAGATAGAGAGCGATTAACAAAATTGAAATATCCGAAAGGAACATTTTGAAAAGGAATATAAGATTGGACACTTTAATTTTATTAAAAATATAATATTAAAACCTCCGAATCTACGGTCGCTATTAGTAAGTCTATTGAGACTATTAAATTATTAGCAGCTGAAGACATTAACAGATATGGGAAAAACTATAAGTTTCTTCACATAGGACTTGTCCAAGTCGCGGTTAAACCGTTGTCTCGATTAGCCTTAGACGTACCTATATGTCTTCTATTAAGAAACAATAGGCTACTAAACTTTGATGATTTATTATTAGCAGTATTACAAAGTAACTAGCTAATGACCTGATATATTTTAACTGTTATCCAAATTTTTCTATAGATATTTATGATCAAAATGTTATGGATACCCTAACATTAAATGTTAAAACAAAAAACATGAATAGCAAAGAAAATACAAGAGAAATAGCCATAATATACAGAGTATATCACAGGCTAATGAAAACTACAATAGCTCCAAAAGCAAAAATAATAAGTAACAAAGGGGTTACCATGCTTATGGAAGCCAATCACAATCACAATAATATTTTCGTCCCAAAATGATAAAATGGGATGATGTGTTAGTAAAGGATAAATTTTGACTCCATAACGGAGATAGAAATTGAGGAAGAAAATTCAACCATTGAGCAAGTAATACAATTTACGGATGGATCTATAAATTTAAAATTTCTACGATCTCAATCCTTTAGTCATGCTTCTTCAAGTAACAGAATGTCTTTTTCGAGACCTTCATTTTCAGAAACGCCAGAAAAAGGAGGTAACACTTGAAGACATAGAGAAAAAATTAAAGGGAGTAGATTTCTATGAAACAATTTCTAAGGTTGAATATGAACCTAGAATTACCAAAAGAACAAGTCCCACTGCTAGTGAGATACTAGGAGTAAGAGACTCTTTATGCATGATTAGATCTGATGAGGAGTTCGAACAAGACTTTGAATATTTAGATAAACTCTGGTTAGATCAAGAAAATAGCATAAAAAGGCAATGGTATGCAGAAAAATATTCATTAAAGGAAAGATTATCCTTTAGGAAAAAATGGTGAACCGATATGAAAAGAATGAGATGCAATATAGAGTTCTTTAAATGGTTTGAGTACACAAGAAGATTGAATGATCAAAAGAAATCATTAAGCATGATTGTTAATAAATGAAATACCAAAACTAAGGTGGTTGAATATATAATTCCCCCACTAGAGGAATTAGTTTACTAATAGATGGTATAATTGTTACAGCTACACCTTTTAAAATTGATATAGTAGACACCCAAGGTGATCCTAAGAATAAAGATATAAATAGATTAATTCAAGAAAATAATTATACCAATCAATTACTATACATAGTCTCTAATCAGATCCTTAAGACTGATAATAAATTAATTTTCAATAATAAACCTATCCCTTCCTATAATAATAATAAATTAGAAACCCATCCAATATTTAAATTACTAGAATTTTCCAAAGATAAATTCTCCAAATTTCAAGAAAAGTTTGAAATCACAGATGATCTTATAGAAAAGATTAATGAAAAATTAAAAGCTGAATTAAAATTAAAGAATGAATTAAAATTAAAGGATGAATTAAATTAAAAGATTATGAGGTCATAAGAACAATATCCGAAAAGTCTGATAACGACATTAATAAGTTAAGCTCTAAATATTCCATCAAAAAGAATTATTATAATAAACCCTCGTTCCCGGATATGCAGTATGAAGAAAATAAATTTTTATCTCATACTTCACACTCTGAAAATGAAATTGCTGAATGAAATATTGATGGAATTGCAAAACATCAGATATACAACAAGTTACATGAAATGGGGATGGCCATTACGACCAATAAAATGAAAAACTGCACGGATAATCAAGCTGCCACTCTAATTATATCTAGATTTACAGGGACATTAAAATATTGATGGGATAATTATCTCAGTGAAGATAATAAACATAGTATAACAAATGCTACAACCATCACTCAAGTTATTAAGACTGAATCTACAGGACAATATTTTGAAAATCTATGCGTAGAAGACGCCACCGCTACCTTAATTTTTAGTATAGCAAAACATTTTATAGGAGAACCTCAACTTTTTAAAGATAGGAGTTTAGAAATACTATCTAACCTATCTAGCCCAAAGTTAGATGATTTTAGATGGTATAAGGATGTATTCCTACACAAGGTTATGGTCAGAGAAGAATGTAGTCATGATTATTGGAAAGAAAAATTCATAAGTGGTTTACAAACATTATTTGCCGAAAAGGTTAGGATAAAATTAAAAGATAGATTCGATGGAAAAATTCCTTATAGTAAGTTAACCTACGGTGGCCTTATAAGTTTTATAAATATCACAGGACTTGAATTATGTACAGATTTGAAGTTTAAAAATCAACTTACAAAGGATAAAAAAATATCCAAAAAAGAAATAGGAAGCTTTTGTCAAGATTTTGGATACATCAAGTTGTCTGCCCCTTCAAAAGAGGCATCCAAGAAAATTAAAAGAAGACACAAGCACTATAAAAGTAAATCTGAAAAACCCCATCATTACAGAAAAAGATTTAAAAAGCATAAACGAGAAGCCAACAAAGGTGCTTTCAAGGAAATAATGATAAGTGTTGGAATTGTGGAAAATTTGTCCACAGGGCTAAGGATTGTAAGGTCCCTAATAAAAAAAATAAGATCAATATGTTAGCACTTGATCCAGAAATCAAAGATAGATTATATTCTATTTTTTATGAACATGACAATAATTCTTCCCCTGAAGAAAGTTACAGTGATGAAGACCAGTTTAATATAGCATATAGTTCTGAAAATAGTGACTCAACTAATCATTGTGGATGCAGGGGAGCAATCTGCACCTGTGATAGCCACTCAATAAATGTCATTACCAATAATAACAAGGAAATCTTCTTTGATATGATTGATCATATTGAAGATAAAGATCTTAAAAGAAAATATTTAGTAGAATTAAAAAATATAGTTCTTAACGAACAACATGACAAAGAAACAATTGAGCCTTTTAATATGAAAAACGTACTAAATAAATTTAAAGAAAAAAAGTATAGTACAACAGTACAAGATCTTCAAACTGAATTATTACATATTAAAAATGAAGTCAAAGAGGTTAAGAAAAGACTTAATAAGCTAGAGACAGATGCCCTTGCTAATAAACTATTAAATGAACTAGAACCAATGCAAGGATCTGAATTATATCAATCCGAACCAGGAGAAACATAAAAATTAGAAAAAGGTGAAGAAGAATTTTAGTCTCTAGAGAGACCTCTAGAAGGTAAATCAGGAGTAAAAACTATTGCAATAGTTAAAGCCCAGAGCTGGCATATACCTATAACATTGGTTATAAATAAAAATTATACTATACACAAAATTGCATTATTAGACACAGGTGCAGACCAAAACTGCATTATTGAAGGAATAATCCTTACTAAGTACCATGAAAAAAGTACAACACGGTTATTCTCCGCGATAGGAGAAAGACTCAAAATAAATTATAAACTCCATAAGGCACACATATGCAATAATGAAATCTTATTTATTAATGATTTTTTAATAACTAAAGATATAAACAAAGAAATAATATTAGGCACCCCCCTTTATAACCCAAACAAACCCTATGTCGTTGATTTAGATGGCATCCATACCACTTCTCTAGGAAAAGAGATCATTTTCCCTACCTAAATAATATGTCAAAAGAAGAAAGTGAATTTATAAAAGGAAAAACTATCTTTAGACTAAATCTGCTTTCCCAACAAATAAACTATTTGAAGAACGAGATAAAATTTAAACGGATTGAATCCGCTTTAAAACATCTGAAGGTAGAAAACAAAATTAAAAGCCTACAAGAATTCATAGAACGAGAAGTGTGTTCAGAATTTCCTAATGCCTTTTGGGATAGAAAACGCCATATTGTTGAGTTACCATATATTGAGGGATTCAACGAAAAGAATATCCCTACTAGGGAAAGACCTATTCAAATGAATCAAGAGTTAATGGAATATTAAGGAAATCAATGATTTACTTGATAAAAAGATTATTAGACCTTCCAAGTCAGCATGGAGTTGTTCGACATTCTATGTCAATAATAGTGCGAAAAAAGAAAGAGAGGCCCCAAGGCTAGTCATTAATTATAAGTCCCTTAACAAACTTTTAAAATGGATCAGGTACCCAATACCCAATAAAAGAATCTTCTTAAAAGGACTTATAAAGCTAACATTTATAGTAAGTTCGATATGAAATCGGGATTTTGGCAAATACAGATAGCAGAAAAGGATAAATATAAAACAACTTTTAATGTACCTTTTTGACAATATGAATGGAATATAATGTCATTCGGATTAAAAAACGCATAGTCTGAATTTTAGAATATAATGAACAACATATTTAATCCACATAGTCATATTTCTATAGTATACATAGATGATGTTTTAATATACTCATAAGATTTTGACAAACACTTCAAAAATATCAAAACCTTTTTAAAGGTTGTTAAACGAAACGGATTAGTAGTAAGCGCTAAAAAGATAAAGTTATTCTAGACTGCTATTAGATTCCTTGGTCATAACTTATATCAAGGAACCTATAAACCCATTTGTAGATCTATAGAGTTCTCATCCAAATTTTCAAATGAATTAATTGATAAAACTCAGCTTCGAAGATTCTTAGAAAGTCTCAATTATGTTGAAGATTTTATTCCAAATATTAAAAAGGTTTGTAAGCCTCTTTACAGCGTCTTAGGAAGGATCCAGTCCCATGGGGATTAGAACAAACAGAGACAGTCCAAAAAATAAAATCAATAGTTCAAAAACTTCCATGTCTAGGAATACCACATCCAGAGGCATTCATGATAGTAGAAACTGACACCTAAGACATAGGATATGGAGGCATCCTTAAATAAAAAATCTCCCTAGAAAACCCCGAACAATTAGTAAGATTCACTTCACGAATTTGGAATAATACTTAGAAAAATTACAGCACCATTAAAAAGAAAATTCTGGCTATAATGCTATGTATCACAAAATTTCAAGACGATTTAATAAATAAATTTTTTTTACTACGAGTAGACTGCAAAGAAGCCAAAGATGTTTTACAAAAAGATGTAAAAAATATGGTTTCTAAACAAATATTTGCCAGATGGAAGGCTTTGTTATCCAGCTTTGATTTTCAAATCGAATTTATACAAGGAGAAAATAATTCTCTCCCAGATTTATTGACTAGGGAATTTCTACAAATAATGAAAAGACCATTCAAAAAAGAGGAAAAACCAAAACCAGAAAATAAATATTCAGTTCTGGCAGAATTCCCATCTTTGCCAAAAGCTACTATTCCGTCCCCATTAAAGGAACCCATAACCAGTCAGACCAGATTAAAACCATTAAAATCAGTTTTTAAAGGAGACTCTTCATCAGGCCACAAAACTATCTCTATCCAAACAAAGGATAGCTACGAAATGAAGCCACCAGAGACATACTCTCAAGCGTTCTGCCAACAACTCCTGAAAAGAAAATGGAGAAAAATATTTCAAATAAACAACAGTTTGAGCTAACAGTTTTACAGGTACTACCGATCATGGCCCTATATAAAAAATATGATGGTTTTGGAGCACCCGAGTTACTAAAACCCTGTTACACAAATTGGAATTATGTAGAGACAGATGATCCCCTTAAAACCCAAAGGTATTATGAGTTCATTTTAACAGACACTGATTTAGTAAATATTGATCATAAATTAAAATGTTCGGATAATCCTGACAGTATTTAATACTCGAAGTTCACAATTAAAAGAATTTTAAGTCCGTTTGAATGGTTTGTAGATCATCTACATACACCCATTCCACTATCAAGAACCCATAGACCCGAGACATACAACTGGTATGATTATAAGGCAGCCTGGTATAACTTTATTTATTTAAGGCCCAACACTCACTCTTGGTTTGTCAAGTATTCAGAAGATATGAAAAGCGTGATCATCCCCAAATGGTTTTACGAATGGTGGAACCAATTCGGAGGAAATAAATAGGTATTGTCAAAACATTTTCAGACATAGTGTGAAAGTTTCCAGGTAGAGCAGAATATTTCTACCCTACCAGAAAATATTAAATTGTGTAAGTTTTTATAGCAAAAAGAATTTCATACATTATCAGCTGGTCCTTTGATATTCATGAATTTGAAAGGATTAAATATCTCAGTAAGACCCTCAAAATAAAATTCTGGGCACCAACACCTCAGGATGATAAGGAAACTTCAAGTTCTTCATTACGACAAGATTACCAACTGTCCAAGGAAGAATTAAAAAGAAGGCTCCAACAGGCCTTGTCAAATTTGGAAAAAGATACCCAACAAAAACAGATAATGGAATTATTAGATACTGCATCCTCTTATACAAGTGAACCAAGCAATGGAGACATGCTAGATCAGCAAGGGATAACTCAAGCTTATCTTCTCAACTAAAGAAGACGGCTACACTACCCTTTCAGAAAAATGAAAAGCTACTACAATCAAAAGCAGTGGACCCCTCAGAAATCCACAAAAAAAATAATGCAGCAAAAAGACAAGCTACATAAGGAAAAAATGGAATCTGTACAAACTCCCATGCAGATGAAGACGAATCTTCATCAAATTTCAAGGTCACATCAGGACAAATATCAAATTTCAAGGAAACCAAGTTTTAAGAAGATGAAGACATCTTTTAAATAGATTCGTGTAAAATTAAATCTGCCACATGTGGACACATGTAAATAGATAGCAGGTAGTAATTAGTTGACTCATCATATTGAGGTCTATTTAAGACCTTCACCGTGTATTAGGAAGGGCATTCGAAAAACACTACACTCACTTCCAAATTGCCCAAATCTCTCTTTCTCTCTATGTTCTCTGTTTTTCCTTCTTATCAATAAACAACTCTTTGTAAGAATCTTTTTCTTCTACTTTATTATTACTTGTAGTATTTTCTTTTATTTTTCTCCTGCCTTTGTAATTTATTTTCAAGTCATTTTCTACGATCCGTTAAATGGTAATGGAATCTCTACAAACTCCCATGCAGATGAAGATGAATCATCATCAAATTTCAAGGTCACATCAGGACAAATATCAAATTTTAAGAAAATCAAGTTTCAAGAAGATTAAGACACCTTTTAAATAGATCCATTTTAAATTAAATCTGCCACGTGTGTACACGTGTAAATAGATAGCATGTAGTAATTAGTTGACTCATCATATTGAGGTCTATTTAAGACCTTCACCTTGTATTAGGAAGGGCATTCAAAAAACACTACACTCACTTCCAAATTTCCCAAATCTCTCTTTCCCTCTATGTTTTTTGTTTTTCCTTCTTATCAATAAACAACTCTTTGTAAGTATCTTTTCTTCTACTTTATTATTACTTGTAGTATTTTCTTTTATTGTACTCCTGCCTTTGTAATTTATTTTGAAGTCATTTTCTATGATCTGTTAAATGGTATCAGAGTCATGTTGGCCGGGAGGAGTATGAGTTTGAGTAGATAAATCTTCATACTATCCTAGAGCCAATCAAAATTATGTTACTCTTGAGCGGTTATTTATGTGTTTAGTTTTGCTGATACTCTTACTCAATTTTCTTAGATTTATTCGCTAAGTTGGATAATTGTTTAATCACGGTCTACACGTTGGCAAGCCTGTATTTTCTGTTGGATTAGCTCTAAACTTTAGATACTAGAGCCGAACCCGGATGGTGTTCCCGTCACTAGACATAAAGGAATAAGATAAAGGAAATTAGATAAGATAACCAGTAAGTATTTCACAAAAAAATAACTATTAAGGAGTAACATCTAAAGTAGATATTGGCCCCAGGATAGTACTAACATTCCCCCGAATACTTTATATTATATAATAATTTATGCTTACACATCCATTTACAAAAAAAATAAAATACTACAATGGGAGAAAATAGGTATGTTTGAGATACCAGAGTAACTATAAAAGAAAAGAACAGAAATATTAAAGAACTTAGAGTATTATAAAAAACTAATACCTTCAGAAACTCTAGATAATTATTCTAGAAAAATAACTAGAAAATTAATTCTTGACAATCTAATCATGTTATATAATGAATTATGTTATGTTAGTCATAATTTTTCTATACAAAGAAGACAATTAGATGATATATTAATTATTCAGTTAAAACTATCTGCACAATATTAATGGATACCTCTGAAAATCAAACAAAATAAATAGTATTAGTATTTCTGCAACAACTACTAAAATAGCTAAGAGAGAGAGCGACTTACAAAATTGGAATATCCCAAAGGAACGTTTTGAAAAGGTATATAAGACTGGACACTTTAATTTTACTAAAAATTATAATATTAAAACCTCCGAATCTATGGTCGCTATTAATAAGTCTATTGAGACTATTAAATTATTAGCAGCTGAAGACATTAACAGATATAGGCAAAACAATAAGTTTCTTCACATAGGACTTGTCCAAGTCGCGGTTAAACCGTTGTCTCGATTAGCCTTCCACGTACCTATATGTCTTCTATTAAGAAACAATAGGCTACTAAACTTTGATGATTTATTATTAGCTGTATTACAAAGCAACCTAGCTAATGGCCCGATATATTTTAACTGTTATCCCAATTTTTCTGTAGATATTAATGATAAAAATGTTATGGATACCCTAACATTAAATGTTAAAACAAAAAACATGAATAGCAAAGAAAATACAAGATAAATAGCCATAATATAGAGAGTATATTACAGGCTAATGAAAACTACCATAGCTCCAAAAGAAAAAATAGTAAGTAACAAAGGGATTACCATGCTTATGGAAGCCAATCACAATCACAACAATATTTTCATCCCAAAATGATAAAATGGGATGATGTGTTAGTAAAGGATAAATTTTGACTCCATAACGGAGCCAGGAATTGAGGAAGAAAATTCAACCATTGAGCAGGTAATACAATTTTCGGATGGTTATATAGATTTAAAATTTCTAAGATCCCAATCCTTTAGTCATGCTTCTTCAAGTAAAAGCATGTCTTTTTCGAGACCTTCATTTTCAAAAACGCCAGAAGACATGGAGGTAACACTTGAAGACATAGAGAAAAAATTAAAGGGAGTAGATTTCTATGAAACAATTCCTAAGGTTGAATATGAACCTTGAATAACCAAAAGAACAAGTCCCGCTGCTGGTGAGATGCTAGGAGTAAGAGACTCTTTATGCATGATTAGATCTGATGAGGAGTTCGAACCAGACTTCGAATATTTAGATAAACTCTGGTTAGATCCAGAAAATAGCCTAAAAAGGAAATGGTATACAGAAAAATATTCATTAAAGGAAAGATTATCCTTTAGGAAAAAATGGTGCACCGATATGAAAAGGATGAGATGCAATATAGAGTTCTTTAAATGGTTTGAGTACACAGGAAAATTGGATGATCAAAAGGAATAATTGAGCATGATTGTTAATAAATGAAATACCAAAAATAAGGTGGTTGAATATATAATTTCCCCACTAGAGGAAATTATTACTAATAGATGGTAGAATTGTTACAGCTACACCTTTTAAAATTGGTATAGTAGACACCCAAGGTGATCCTAAGAATAAAGACACAAATAGATTAATTCAAGAAAATAATTATACCAATCAATTACTATACGTAGTCTCTAATCAAATCCTTAAGAGTGATAATAAATCAATTTTCAATGATAAAACTAGCCCTTCCTATAATAATAAGAAATTAGAAACCCATCCAATATTAAAATACCAGAATTATCGGAAGATAAAATCCCCAAATTTCAAGAAAAGTTTGAAATCACAAATGATCTTATAGAAAAGATTAATGAAAAATTAAAAGCTGAATTAAAATTAAAGAATGAATTAAAATTAAAGGATGGATTAAAATTAAAATATGATAAGGTCATCAGAACAATATTCGAAAAGTTTGATAACGACATTAATAAGTTAAGCTCTAAATATTCCATCAAAAATAATTATTATAATAAACTCTCGTTCCCGGATATGCAGTATGAAGAAAATGATTTTTTATCTCGTACATCACACTTTGAAAATGAAAGCTGAATGAAATATTGATGGACTTGCAAAATATCAGATATACAACAAGTTACATGAAATTGGGATGGCCATTACGACTTATAAAATGAAAAAGTGCCTGGATAAACAAGCTGCCACTCTAATTATATCTAGATTTACAGGGACATTAAAATATTGGTGGGATAATTATCTCACTGAAGATAATAGAGATAGTGTAACAAATGCTACAACCATCACTCAAGTTATTAAGACTGAATCTACATGACAAACTTTTGAAATCTATGCGTAGAAGACGCTACCGCTACGTTAATTTATACTATAGCAAAATATTTTATAGGAGAGCCTCAACTTTTTCAAGATAGAAGTTTAGAAATACTATCTAACTTATCTTGCCCAAAGTTAGATGATTTTAGATGGTATAAGGATGTATTCCTCAACAAGGTTATGGTCAAAGAAGACTGTAGTCATGATTATTGAAAAGAAAAATTCATAAATGGTTTACCAACATTATTTGCAGAAAAGGTTAGAATAAAATTATAAGATAGAATTGATGGAAAAATTCCTTATAGCTAGTTAACCTATGGTGGCCTTATAAGTTTTATAAATGTCACATGACTTGAATTATGTACAAATTTGAAGCTTAAAAATCAACTTAAAAAGGATAAAAAAAGTATCCAAAAAAGAAATAGGAAGCTTTTGTCAAGATTTTGGATACATAAAGTTGTATGCCCCTTCAAAAGAGGCATCCAAGAAAATTAAAAGAAGACACAAGCACTATAAAAATAAATCTGAAAAACCCCATCATTACAGAAAAAGATTTAAAAAGCATAAACGAGAAGCCAATAAAGGTGGCTTTCAAGGAAATAATGGTGTTTGAATTGTGGAAAATTTGCCACAGGGCTAAGGATTTAAGGTCCCTAATAAAAAGAAAGATAAGATCAATATGTTAGAAATTGAGACAGAAATAAAAGATAGATTATATTCTATTTTTGATGAACATGACAATAATTCTTCCCCTGAAAAAGTTTCAGTGATGAAGACCAGCTTAATATAGCATATAGTTCTGACAATAGTGACTCAACTAATCATTTTGGATGCAGGGGAGCAATCTGCACCTGTGATAGCCACTCAATAAATGTCATTACCAATAATAACAAGGAAATCTTCTTTGATATGATTGATCATGTTGAAGATAAAGATCTTAAAAGAAAATATTTAATAGAATTAAAAAATATAGTTCTTAACCAACAACATGACAAAGAAACAATTGAGCCTTTTAATATGAAAAACGTACTAAATAAATTTAAAGAACAAAAGTCTAGTACAAAAGTACAAGATCTTCAAACCAAATTATTACATATTAAAAATGAACTCAGAGAAGTTAAGCAAAGACTTAACAAGCTAGAGACAGATGCCCTTGCTAATAAACTATTAAATGAACTAGAACCAATGCAAAGATCTGAATTATATCAATCCGAACCAGGAGAAACATCAAAATTAGAAAAAGGTGAAGAAGAAATTGAGTCTCTAGAGAGCCCTCTAGAAGGTAAATCAGGAGTAAAAACTATTGTAATAGTTAAAGCCCAGAGCTAGCATATACCTATCACATTGGTTATAAATAAAAATTATACTATTCACAAAACTGCATTATTAGACACAGGTGCAGACCAAAACTACGTTATTGTAGGAATAATTCCTACTAAGTACATTGAAGAAAGTACAACGCGGTTATTCTACGCGACAGGAGAAAGGCTCAAAATAAATTATAAACTCCATATGGCACATATATGCAGTAATGGAATCTGTTTTATTAATGATTTCATAATAACTAAATATATAAATGAAGAAATAAAATTAGGCACCCCCTTTATAACCTAAATAAGACCCTATGTCGCTGATTTAGATGGAATCCACACCACTGCTCTCGGAAAAGAGATCATTTTTCCCTATCTAAATAATATGTCAAAAGAAGAAAAGTGAATTTATAAAAGAAAAAACTATCTTTAGAATAAATCTGCTTTCCCAACAAATAAATTGTTTAAAGAATGAGATAAAATTTAAACGGATTGAATCCTCTTTAAAATATCTGAAGGTAGAATCCAAAATTAAAAGCCGCAAGAATTCATAGAACGAGAAGTCTATTCAGAATTTCTAATGCCTTTTGGGATAAAAAATGCCATATTATTGAGTTACCATATATTGAGGGATTCAACGAAAAGAATATCCCTACTAGGGCAAGACCTATTCAAATGAATCAAGAGTTAATGGAATATTGTAAAAAGGAAATCAACGATTTACTTGATAAAAAGATTATTAGACCTTCCAAGTCACTATGGAGTTGTTCGGCATTCTATGTCAATAATAGTGCGGAAAAAGAAAGAGGGGCCCCAAGGAGAGTCATTAATTATAAGCCCCTTAACAAACTTTTAAAATAGATCTGGTACCCAATACCCAATAAAAGAGTCTTCTTAAAATGACTTATAAAGCTAACATTTATAGTAAGTTCGATATGAAATCAGGATTTTGGCAAATATAGATAGCAGAAAAAAATAAATATAAAACAACTTTTAATGTACCTTTTCGACAATATGAATGGAATGTAATGCCATTCGGATTAAAAAATGCACCGTCTGAATATAATGAACAACATTTTTGATCCACATAGTCATATTTCTATAGTTTACATAGATGATGTTTTGATATACTTAGAAGATATTGACAAACACTTCAAAAATATCAAAACCTTTTTAAAGGTTGTTAAACGAAACGGATTAGTAGTAAGCGCTAAAAAGATAAAGTTATTCTAGACTGCTATTAGATTCCTTGGTCATGACTTATATCAAGAAACCTATAAACCCATTTGTAAAGCCATAGAGTTCTCAGCATTTCCAGATGAATTAATTGATAAACCTCAACTTCAGAGATTCTTAGGAAGTCTCAATTATGTTGCAGATTTTATTCCAAATATTAGACAGGTTTATATGCCTCTTTATCAGCGTCTTAGGAAGGATCCAGTCCAATGGGGATTAGAACAAACAGAGACAGTCCAAAAAATAAAATCAATAGTTCAAAAACTTCCATGTTTACGAATACCACATCCAGAGGCATTCATGATAGTAGAAACCGATGCCTCAGACATAGGATATGGAGTCATCCTTAAACAAAAAATCTCCCTAGAAAACCTTGAACAATTAGTAAGATTCACTTCAAGAATCTGGAATAATACTCAGTGAAATTATAGCACCATAAAAAAGGAAATTCTGGGTATAGTGCTATGTATCACAAAATTTCAAGATGATTTAATAAATAAAGAATTTGTACTACGAGTAGACTGCAAAGAAGCCAAAGATGTGTTACAAAAAGATGTAAAAAATCTGGTTTCTAAACAAATATTTGCCAGATAGCAGGCTTTGTTATCCAGCTTTGATTTTCAAATCGAATTTATACAAGGAGAAAATAATTCTCTCCCAAATTTTTTGACTAGGGAATTTCTACAAGGAACTAAATGAGACCCGGAACACCAGGTATAAGCCCCTTGAGGCCTCCATTTTAGCCCTTCAAACCAGAAGAAATAATGAAAAGACCATTCAAAGAAGAGGAAAAACCAAAACCAGAAAATAAATATTCAGTTCTGGCAGAATTCCCATCTTTGCCAAAAGCTACTATTCCGTCCCCATTAAAGGACCCCATAACCATTCAGACCAGATTACAACCATTAAAATCAGTTTTTAAAGGAGACTCTTCATCAGGCCATAAAACTATCTCTATCCAAACAAAGGATAGATACGAAATGAAGCCACCAGAGACATACTCTCAAGCGGTTCTGCCAACAACTCCTGAAAAGAAAATGGAGAAAAATATTCCAAATAAATAGCAGTTTGAGCAAATAGTTTTATAGGTACTACCGATCATGGCCCTCGATAAAAGATGTGAAGGTTTGGAGTACTCGAGTTACTAAAACCCTGTTACACAAATTGGAATTATGTGGAGATAGATGATTCCCTTAAAACTCGAAGGTATTATGAGTTCATTTTACAGATACTGATTCAGTAAAAATTGAGCATAAATTAAAATGTCCGGATAATCCTAACAGTATTCAATACTCAAAGTTCACAATTAAAAGAATTTTAAGTCTGTTTGAATGGTTTGTGGATCATCTACATACACCCATTCCCCAATTAAGAACCCATAGACCGTACACATACAACTGGTATGATTATAAGGTAGCCTGGTATACTGTCTTAGAGCCAGTCAAAATTATGTTACTCTTGAGCGGTTATTTTTGTGGCTAGTTTTGCTGATACTCTTAAGACCAGCTTAATATAGCATATAGTTCTGACAATAGTGACTCAACTGATCATTGTGGATGCACGGGAGCCGTCTACACCTGTGATAGCCACTCAATAAATGTCATTACCAATAATAACAAGGAAATCTTCTTTGATATGATTGATCATATTGAAGATAAAGATCTTAAAAGAAAATATTTAATAGAATTAAAAAATATAGTTCTTAACCAACAACATGACAAAGAAACAATTGAGCCTTTTAATATGAAAAACGTACTAAATAAATTTAAAGAACAAAAGTAGAAAGGGGTTACCATGCTCATTTGAGGGTGGTGCTACACACTCTTAAGGATCGCTAGTTGTATACTAAATTCATCAAGTGCGAGTTTTGGTTAAACTCGGTAGCATTTTTGGGTTATTTGGTGTCAAATAAGGGTGTACAGGTGGACTCTCAAAATATAGAAGCTATGAAGAATTGGCTTAGACCAGTGAGTCCTTCTGATATCAGGAGTTTCTTGGGCTTAGATGGGTACTGCAGGAGGTGTGTGGAAGGATTTTCATCCATTGCAGCACCTTTGACTAAGTTGACCCAGAAGAAAGTGAAGTTTCAATGATTAGAGGTCTTTGAGAAGAGTTTCCAAAAGTTGCAGACGACACTCACCTCAGCACTAGTATTGACTCTACCTGAGGATACCGATTGGTTTGTGGTATATTATAACACCTCAAGGATCGGCCTTAGATGTGTACTAATGCAGCACAGTAAGATTATAGCCTATGCTTCCAGGTAGCTGAAACTATCCAACTTAGGACCTTGAGTTGGCGGTGGTAGTATTTTCCTTGAAGATTTGGAGACTCTATCTGTACGGGGTCCATGTGGATGTGTTTATGGACCACAAAAGCCTACAATACGTGTTCAACCATAAGGATCTAAATCTACAACAAAGCAGGTGTTGGAGCTTCTTATGGACTATGATATGAGTGTTCTTTATCATTCGGGCAAGGCTAATGTGGTGGCAGATGCTCTTACCAGGATTTTATATGGAGAGTATGTCTCATATTGATGAGGTAAGGAAGGAGTTGGTAAAGGATGTGCATCGGCTTGCACGAGTAGGAGTTCGTCTTGTCGACTTGACAGGTGGTAGTTTCATTGTTCAGAATGGATCAGAATCCTCTTTGGTAGCCGAAGTCAAGGCTAGGCAAGAAGAGGATCCTATTTTTGTAAAGTTGAAGGAAGTTGTTCGGAATCAGAAGGTGGAGGCTTTCTCCCAAGGGGGAGATGGTGTGCTTCAATATCAGGGTCGTTTGTGTGTTCCAGGAGTTGATGATTTAAGAGATCGGATGTTGCACGAAGCTCATGGTTCCATATATTCTATACATCCATGTGCCACCAAGATGTACCGTGACCTACAGAAAGTCTATTGGTGGAATGGCATGAAGAATGACATAGAAGAGTTTGTGGCAAAGTGTCCGAATTGTCAACAGGTGAAAGTTGAGGATCGAAGACTCGAAGGTGTGCTTCAAGACATTAGTATCCCTACTTGGTAGTGGGAGGAAATCAATATTGACTTCATTAAAGGGTTGCCTCGTACACATCGACAGTATGGTTCTATTTGGTTTGTTGTAGACAGGTTGACTAAAGCAGCTCATTTTCTACTAGTCAAAACTACCGTCTCAGTGGAGGATTATGCTAATTTGTATATTCGAGAGTTAGTTTGGTTAGATGGAGTTCCCTTCTCCATTATATTAGATAAAGGTACTTAGTTTACCTCCCAATTTTGGAGATCGTTTCAAAAGGGACTTGTACTCAGGTCAAGATAGCACAACATTTCACGTACAATCAGATGGTCGAGCTGAATGGACCATTCAGACTCTTGAGGACATGTTGAGAGCATGTGTTATTGATTTCAAAGGTAGTTGGGATGATCATTTATCTCTCATTAAGTTTGCATATAACAACAGCTACCATTCCAGCATTCAGATGGCTCCGTTTGAGGCTCTCTATGGGCAGAGGTGTAGATCGCCTATTGGTTGGTTCAAAGTCGATGAAGCTAAGTTGATAGGACTAGATTTAGTTCATGAGGCTATGGAGAAAGTTCATCTTATCAGGGAAAGGTTGAAAACAGCTCAGAGTCTCCAAAAGTCCTATGCGGATGTGAGGAGGAGAGAACTTGAGTTTGAGGTTGATGATTGGGTATTTTTAAAGGTGTCTCTAATGAAGGAGTGATGAGGTTATGGTGGAAATACTGGATCGTTAGGTTCGAAGGCTAAGAAAAAAGTAGCTTCACTTAATGTTCAAAGGCTAGGAAGCCAAAGCAGACATGATGGCTAGATACCCATATTTATTCTCTACAGGCTCACTTCCAGCTTGAGGTATCACGACCCAAAAGGGGGCCTGGATCGTAACACGGAACAAGGAGCCCCGAGAGACCCCAAGTCGACCAATGGCATAAGCATACATCTAATCTCAATGAAGAAACTGAATAATCAATAAGATACTAATAGTGGAAGTCTAACTTGTACATAACATCATAATACAAAATAAAAAGCTGAATACATACATATGTTTGAAAAGCCTCTAAACATGACGAGTTGATGGGACAAGACCACAACTAACTCAACAAAACTAAAACTGAAATACATAAAGGAAAGATGAATAGTCTAGTCCTCGGGAAATGAGGACTCACCCACAATAAGACTGCTAACTCTGACAAGCTGACTATGAGCAGGGCTGAACCTGGGAGCTGGGTCTTGTATCATGAAACGATACAACATAGAGTATGCGGTCAGTATGTGGAATATACCAAGTATGCAAGGTAAGTAAAATCGCAAAAGTATATAAAATCATTTAAAGATAATACATAATATAATATAAACATTTGCATGTAGTCTTTCTGAAATCATGATATCTTCATAAAATAACATAACATAACTTCATAACATCATAACTGAATCGGTTGACTCAAAGCTGAATTCTGACATTTATAAGTAAAGTTGAACATTGAGTCAAACCTGCTTAAGTACATGCGTGTATATATATATATATATATATATATATATAAAGTTGAACATTGAGTCAAACCTGCTTAAGTACATGCGTGTATATATATATATATATATATATATATATATATATATATATATATATGTATATAAATCTCATGAGTAATGAATATGCATATCTAAAATCATGAGGAACAATGGGAGACTCGTCTTTTAACCAGCATACCACTATAGAGCTTACGTTGTCCCAACAATCACACTCAAGTGGGTAGAGCCGTCAAAGCCTTGCTAGGGCTAGGGACAATACCATGATATCGATATCAAGATGAAGGAAATTTGGGCAGGGGAAGCTCACGAGGGAGGTCCCAATGTCATAATGTATAAACCAACATTGGGGCGTAGTTCTAAGGCACAAGGTGATCGACCCTTAGCCTGCTCGATGCTAGACATTACTCCCAAAAACATGCATATGTTCTACATCATTTTATAACGAAGCTCAACATCATCTATTGATGAAGATCAATTATCAAGTACATTTCAAATACGAAATCATGGATATTAGAAGCTTTAGCTCAAGACATACCACAAGCTGAAAACATAATTGGGAGCCTTCGCTCCAAAACCATGTAGTAAGCTATACATAGGAAAACTCGAACTCAAAACATACCACAAGCTAAAAATATAATTGGGAGTCTTTGCTCCAAAACAATGTGGTAAGCTTAATTCAGGAAAATTATCATTCATACTTAACATGTGGGCATTGCACAAAGTTTTATCATACTTAGAAATACTCAATTATTATCGAAAACATAACTATAAACATGGGTAGCTTTAAATCATGCTTTTCATCATCATATGTCATCATCATCATATATTCATCACAAATCTCTTCTTTCATGAACATTTCATCCATGGGCTTTTAATTCATAAACTAGAATCATGATTTTTAATCGAAAAAATTATAAAATTTACCCATGCTTCATAATTCAATAGTAGAATCATAATCAATTCATACCCATGTATAGAAATAGAAGATTCATGCATTTGGGTCAAAACACCATAGATTAGACATCGAATTTCATACTTTAGAGAGGGATTGGGCATGGGTGTGAAAGAAATCACCCATTCATAACCTTACCTACCTATTCGTAGCTGATTCTAACACTTCTCTAGATGCCCAATAGGAAATTGAAAAAATTGATGAATGCTAAGCTTGATCACCCTCTCAAGACTTCTACCTTGCATGCATGAATGAGGCCTAAAATGAACTTAACCCCTTTAAAAGTCACTATTCATAACTCAAAACATCATAGTTTATGCCCTAGGAACTTAGGAACAAGGAAAAGCCCTTACCGAATTCGCAGAAATTAACTGTCAGTTGGTCCCAATGAGGGACCTAACAACTCGTGGTCAAGGGTCACGACTCGTGGAGCCAATCATGGGGTACACTGCCTGAGCTTCAACAAAAACCTTCCCTGATTGGACCACGACTCACCCAATGAATTGTGGGGACTGACCACGACTCATGGGGTCCTTCCGTTGAGTGCACTGCCCCCATGACTGACCGAATGACTCATGGGGTCTGACCATGAGTCATTGTCATCCTTTGGGGATCCTTTTCCTCAAACTTCCAATACTTCCTCACTAGCCTTCGCAAGAGTCACATCACGACTTGTGGGCTGCACTAATGAGTCACCCCACAACTCGTTCTGTGCCTGATGCCAATTTTTACACTTTTCTCTGTTTCAACTCACAAGTCTGATTTTTGGGCTTCCAGGGTATAACAATATCTTCCACTGGGAACATTCATCCTCAAATGTTGGGAAAACACACAGAAAAGCAGAGAGATGCAATTATCATATTCAAATACTGATAATTTAAATCGAAAACTAACGTAATGACTATCTCCGATTCAAATCACATAACCGAACTGATTTCATGAATCATACACACATATGTATATGTAAAGGAAACTTGCCCACATGAACTAAACATGAAAATTAAATAAATTACGAGTACAAAACTGATATCTCAAGCTGAAACTGAGTCAGTAGAGAACAAATGTGGGTATCTAGCCATTATATCCCCTTCGGCTTCCCACGTAGCTCCTTCAACATGCTGATTCCTCTGTAACACCTTAACTGAAGCTACTTCCTTATTCTTTAGCCTTCGAACCTGATAATCCAATATTTCTAGCGAAACCTCCTCATAGCTAAGGCTGTCTCTCACACCAACACTGTCCACCGGGACAACTAAGGTTGGATCACCCAAGCACTTCTTCAAAAGCGATACGTGAAACACACGATGCACAAAAGCTAGTTCAAAAGGCAACTTCAACTCATAAGCCACCTTGCCAACACGTCTCACTATCCGATACGGGCCCATATAGCGGGGACTAAGTTTCCCTTTCTTTCCAAATGGCATCACTCCCTTCATGGGAGACCTTCTCAAAAATACCCAGTCTTCTACTTCAAATTATAACTCTCTTCTTCTCACATCCGCATAAGACGTTTAGCGACTCTGGGCAATTTTCAAGCTGTCTCTTATCAACTGAACCTTCTCCATTGCTTCATCAACCGAATATGGCCCTATCATTTCTGCCTCACCAACCTCAAACCATCCAATGGGACACCTAGATCTTCGCCCATAGAGAGCCTCGAATGGCGCCATCTAAATACTAGAGTGATAGCTGTTATTGTATGAAAACTCGATAAGTGGAAAATTCTCATCCCAGCTACCTATGAAGTCAATTACGCATGCCCTCAACATGTCCTCGAGAGTCTGGATTGTCCGCTCTGCTTGACCATCTGTGTGTGGGTGAAATGTTGTGTTGAGCTTAATCCACGTACCAAGACCCTTTTGAAATGAATTCCAAAACTGAGAGGTGAATTGAGTACCTCTTTCGAAAATGATGGATAAGGGAACTCCATGGAATTGGACTAGCTCCTGGACATATCATTTGGCATACTCCTCTTTTGAATCCGTGGTTTTAACCAGTAAAAAATGAGCAGCCTTAGTCAACCTGTCTACCACCACCCATATGTAGTCATATTATCAGCGAGTACGAGGTAATCCTATTATGAAATCCATGTTTATATCTTCTCACTTCCAAGTGGGAATGCTAATATCCTGAAGTACGCCTCTCGGCCTTTGATGCTCAACCTTTACTTGTTGACAGTTCGGGCACTTGGCTATGAATTCTGTAATATCCTTCTTTATGCCATTCCACCAATAGATTTCCCGTAAGTCACGGTACATCTTGGTGGCACCCGGATGGATAGAATACCTGGATCCATGAGCCTAATACAATATCCGGCTCCTCAAATCATCAACATTTGGAACACATAAGCGACCTTGGTACCGAAGCACACCATCTCCCCCTTGGGAGAAGACCTCCACCTTCTGACTTTGAACGACTTTCTTCAACTTTACCAAAATTGGGTCCTCCTCTTGTCTAGCTTTCACATCAGTCACATAGGACGATTCTGATCCGTTCTAGACAATAACACTCCATTATTCGAGTCAACAAACCTAACTCCCAACCTTGCGAGTCGATGTACATTTTTCACCAGCTCCTTCCTCCCATCATCCACATGGGACATACTCTCCATGGAGAGTCTACTAAGTACGTTCGCCACCAAATTAGCCTTACTCAAATGGTAAAGGAAAGTCATATCATATTCCTTGAGTAGCTCCAACCACCTTCTTTGTTGTAGATTGAGATATTTCTATGTGAACACATATTGTAAGCTCTTTTGGTCCTTAAAAACATCCACATGGACCCCATACAAGTAATGTCTCCATATCTTCAATGCGAACACCACTGCGGACAATTCAAGATCATGGGTCGGGTAATTCTTCTCATGGACTTTCAACTGTCTAGAGGCCTATACTATCACTTTCCCATGCTGCATCAATACACACCCAAGTCTGATTCTATAAGCATCCCAATACACCACGAGACCATCAGTACCCTCGGGTAGGGTCAACACCTGTGCTGTAGTAAGTCGAGTCTTCAACTCTTGGAAGCTCTTCTCACGAGCCCCTAACCACTGAAACTTCACCTTCTTCTAGGTCAATTTGGTCAAAGGTGCCACAATAGATGAGAAACCTTCAACAAACCTCCGATAATAGCCAACTAAACCCAAGAAATTCTGAATATTCGAAGGATTCACCGGTCTAGGCCAATTCTTTACCACTTCTATTTTTTGAGAATCCACCTTTATACCCTCACATGTCACTACATGGCCCAAAAAGGCTACGGAGTTCAACCAAAACTCGTACTTGCTGAACTTAGCATATAATTGGTGATCCTTAAGCGTCTGAAGCACTACTCTCAAATGAGCGGCTTACTCCTCCTCGCTCCGAGAGTATATAAGGATGTCATCAATGAACACTATCATGAACATGTCCATATATGGCTTGAACACCCTATTCATCAAGTCCATAAAAGTTGCAGGAGCATTCGTTAGTCCAAAAGACCTAACTAAAAACTCATAATGACCATACCGCGTCCTGATGTTTGTCTTTAGGATGTCACTCTCCTGAACTCTAAGCTGATGGTACTCGGATTGGATATCTATCTTGGAGAAACACTTGGCCCCCTGAAGCTGGTCAAATAAATCATCATTCTTGGGTGGAGGATACCTATTCTTGACAGTGACTTTGTTCAATTGCCGATAATCAATACACATGCGAAGAGAACCATCTTTCTTTCGGACAAAGAGAACCGGTGCACCCCATGGGGACTTTCTTGGTCTAATGAAACCCTTATTTAACAAGTCCTTCAACTTCTCTTTCAACTCTTTTAGCTCGGCTGGAGCCATTCTGTAAGGAGGAATGGATATAGGCTGCGTGTCGCAAAGAAGGTCAATACCAAAGTCAATCTCCCACTCGGGAGGAACACCTGGAAAATCATCAAGAAAGACCTCTGGATACTCACATACTACTGGAACTGACTAGATAGTCGAGGTCTCAGACTCAACATCCATTACCCTAACTAGATAGTACACACAACCCTTAGAAATCATCTTTCTGGCCTTAAGGTAGGAAATGAAATGACCTACAGAAACAACTGAACTACCCTTCCATTCTAAGACTGGCTCACTCGGAAATCTAAACTCTACTGCCTGGGTTCTACAATTAACTGAAGTATAGCATGTAAATAGCTAATCCATGTCGAGAATAACATCAAAATTGATCATGGCTAACTCTATCAAATTTGGTGAGGTGACTTTCTTAAGGACTGAGACAGAGCAACCTCTATACACCCGTCTAGCTATAAGTGAGTCACCTACCGAAGTAGAAACTGAGAAGGGTTTTGAAAGGACTTCGGGACTGGCTCCGAAGCTACTGGCCACATAAGGTGTCACAAAAGACAAGGTAGCCCCCGAATCTAACAATGCATAAACATCAATATGGAAAACTCGCAACATACCAGTGACCACGTTCGGGGAGACCTCCTGCTCCTGATGGGATGCTAAAGAATAGAATATGTTCTGGTGTTGACCGCTAGCTGTGCTAGTAGATGCCCCTTGATGGGCTGAGCTTGCTGGAGGTACTACTGAACTAGAAGATGGGCCTCGGCCCCCAACTTGATCCTGTCTCACTACAGGGCAATCTATAAGCATGTATCTAGGCTTCCTACACCTGAAATAAGCACCTGAACCTGCCAAGAACTGGCATGTGTGCCCCCAACCATATCTGCGATGAGATGGGATACTAGAACCTGCTGGTCTGTTGCTCTAACCCCTCGAGCCTGATGCTTTCTCTCTCTAATCATGTATAGTCCTGGATGGCACACTCAATGCTGAAGATGCTAGGGCTAATGATCACTGGTAGGTTGGCTGACTGTGCCCACCACCTGACCTCGGCTGGGAGAATCTATTGTCATCGGTCCTGGCCCTCTTGGCCTCCCTCTCCCTCAGAAGTGCCACCTCCATCTGCTGGGCATACAACACTATCCATGGAAAATCCATGTCCTGGTGGAGCATAGCGGTCCTACAATCCTTGTCCAAATAGGCCGCTACTCCATGCACGAACCTACTCACTCGCGCCCTCTGATCAGCTACTAACTCTGGGGCGTACTTCGATAGGCTAGTGAACTCGAGGGAATACTCTTGTACTGTCATTCTCCCTTTCTTCAAATTCATTAACTCAACTGCCTTCAGCTCCCTCATCTAACGAGGGAAGAATCGGTCTAGGAATGCAACATGAAACTCTTCCCAAGTGACAAGACCTGCTCCGGCAACCCTATTATCCTTCCATTGGCTAAACTAGATATGCACGCCCCCCTTCAACTGGTAAGAGGCCTACTTTGCGCACTCAATTCCATTCACCCTCATGATTTGGGTGATCTTCACTATCTCATCTATGAACTCATATGGGTCCTCATCTACCTCGGAACTAAGGAACTCCGTGGGGTTCATCCTCAAGAAGTCTCTAACTCGAACTGTCGTTGCATTGCCATTCTGTGGAACATGTGCAATGGCCTACTGATTGACCTGAGTGATCAAGGCCTACGAAAGCATCTGAATAGCATACTAGAACTCAACATGAGTAATTGGCTCTGGTGCTTGGTGCTCTAGAACTGGTGGTGCTTGCTTGTGCCTGTTACTGTTGCCATCCTCGTGGCCTTAACCATTCCCATTTCTCCTACCACTCACTCTTTGAGGAGCCATGATTTTGCAATTGTGAATAACACGAATTAGAAAGATAGAAAGACTTTTTAGTGCACAACATAGATCATGAAAGAAGGGAATAATTCCTAAACGTCTCGTAGCCTCTTCATCATAAGTGTGGCGCGCTTCACACCCTTGAAAAAGACTCTACTTAACGCGACTTTCAGACATCCTAGGACACTTCAAACATATTGCTCTAATACCACGTTTGTCATGACCCAAACGGGGGCATGGATCATAACATGGGACAAGGAACCCGGAGACACCCTAAGTCAACCCAGGGAATAAGAATACATCTAATCTCAATCAAGAAACTGAATAATTAATAAGATACCCATAGTGAAAGTCTAACTTGAACATAACAGCAGAATACGAAATTCAAAGATGAATACATACATATGTCCGAAAAGCCTCTAAACATGACGAGTTGATGGGACAAGACCCCAACTAACTCAACAAAACTGAAATTGAAATACATAAAGGAAAGCCGAAAAGTCTAGTCCTCGGGAAATGAGGACTCACCCACAATAAGACTAATAACTCTAACAAACTGACTACGAGTGGGGCTGAACCTGGGAGCTGGGTCCTATATCATGAAATGCAACATAGAGTATGCGGTCAGTTAGTTGAATGTACCGAGTATGCAAGTTAAGTAAAACCGCCAAAGTAAATAAAATCATTTAAGGACAATGCATAATATTACATAAACATTAAGAGTCTGAGAGTAGGACTTTCATGCAGTATTTCTTTAATCATGATCTCCTAATAACATAACATAACATAACATAACTTCATAACATCATAACTGAATCGATTGACTCAAAGATGAATTCTGCCATTTATAAGTAAAGCTAAACATTGAGTCAAACCTGCTTTATACCATGATATCGATATCAAGCTGAAGGCCCATTCGAGCAGGGGAAGCTCACGAGGGAGGTCCCAATGCCATAATGTATAAACCTACGTTGGTGCATAGTTCTAAGGCACAGTGTGATCGACCCTTAGCGTGCTCGGTGCTAGACATTACTCCCAAAAACATGCATATGCTCTACATCATTTTATGATGAAGCTCAACATCATCTATTGATGAAGCACAATTATCATGTACATTTCAAATATGAAATCATGGATATGAGAAGCTTTAGCTCAAGACATACCACAAGCTGAAAACATAATTGGGAGTCTTCACTCCAAAACCATGTGGTAAGCTATACATAGGAAAACTTGAACTCAAAACATACCACAAGCTGAAAATATAATTGAGATTCTTTCCTCCAAAACAATGTGGTAAGCTTAATTCGGGAAAATTATCGTTCATACTTAACATGTGGGTATTGCACAAAGCTTTATCATACTTAGAAATACTCAATTATTATCGAAAACATAACTGTAAACATGGGTAGCTTTAAATCATGCTTTTCATCATCATATCTCATCATCATCATATATTCATCATAAATCTCATCTTTCATGAACATTTCATCCATGGGCTTTTAATTCATAAACTAGAATCATGATTTTTAATCGAAAAAATTATAAAATTTACCCATGCTTCATAATTCAATAGTAGAATCATAATCAATTCATACCTATGTATAGAAATAGGAGATTCATGCATTTGGGTTAAAAAACCATAGATTAGACATCAAATTTAATACTTTAGAGAAGGATTGGGCATGGGTGTGAAAGAAATCACTCATTCATAACCTTACATACCTGTTGGTAGCTAATTCAAACACTTCTCTAGATGTCCAATAGGAAATTGAAAAAAATTGATGAATGCTAAGCTTGATCACCCTCTCAAGCCTTCTAGATTGCATGCATGAATGAATGAGGCCTAAAATGAACTTAAGCCCTTTAAACGTCACTATTCATAACTCGAAACATCGTAGTTTAATGACCTAAGAACTTAGAAATTACGAAAAAGCCCTTACTAAATCCGTAGAAATTAACTGTCAGGTGGTCCCAATGAGGGACCTAATGGCTCGTGGTCAAGGGTCACGACTCGTGGAGCCGGTCGTGAGATACACTACCTGAGTTTCAACAAAAACCTTCCCTTCTTAGACCATGACTTAGCTCACGAATCGTGGGGACTAACCACAACTCGTAGGGTCCTTCCATTGAGTGCACTGCATCCCTTCTTCTCTTTCCTTTCCTTACCCACCCCACAACTGACCTAACGACTCATGGGGTCTGACCACGAGTCGTTGTCACGCCCGTGGGGATCCTTTTCTTCAAACTTCCAAAACTTCCTCACTGGCCTACCCACAAGTCACATCATGACTCGTGGGATGCACTAACCAGTCACACTATGACTTGTTCTGTGCCTGATGCCAGTTTTTACACTTTTCTTCATTTCAACTCCCGTGTCTAATCTCTGGGATTCCGGGGTATAACATAAGGTATCAGTTTTAGCCCTAGTACTCTATTTAGTTTTCATGTTCAGTTCATGTGCCCAAGGTTCTTTTATGTCAAAATATGTATGTATGGTTCATGAATTCAATTCATCCATGTAGTTTAGTTTAAAGGTAGTCATTCCGTCAGTTTTCAGCTTAAATGATAAGTATTTGAATATGATGATTGCATTTCTCTACTTTTCTATATGGTTTCCAACATTCGAGGATGAATGTTCCCAAGGTCAACATATTGTTGTACACCGAAAGCCCAAAGATTAGACCTGGGAGTTGAAATGGAGAAAACTGAAAATCTGGCACTACGTCATAGTACGTGTCGTTCTGTGAGCTGTAGGATAGACCACGAGTCGTGAAGTGACTCTTGGTGAGGTGTTGGAATTGAGTTGAGATTTTAAGTTCTGAAGTCCCCACGGACATGACCACGAGATGTGGTCAGTCCCCACAACTCGTTAAGTCAGTCGTGGTCAAGGGTATTTGGAATATGAAGGATCACTTCACGATTGGACCTCACGAATCGTGGTCAATTACCATAACTCGTTAGGTGAGTCATGGTCAGTCGTGTGTGAATAACTTAAGATGTTGGGCAGCGAAGGTGACGAGTGGTGACCAAGAGTCGTGGTCACCAATAACGATCTATTAAGTCCCTAGTGGGGACCCTTTTAGGAAAAGTGCCAGTGCACATGATGATTTCTTATGACGATTTATCTCCCCTGGTAACGACTCGTCCAGTCCCTCATTGGGACTAGTAGTCAGTTATTTTCTATGAATTTTGTAAGGACTTTTCCATAATTCCTATGATCCTAAGGCCTAAACTACATTGTTTTAAGAGGGGTAAGTTCATTTTAGGCCATTCTTTCTCATCCATGCAAAGGTAAAGAGCTAGAGAGGAGATCAAGCTCATTTTCCTTCAAGCTTTTCTTCAATCTTTCATTGGGTAATCAAGGAGTGGTAGAATCAGTTCTTCCCTGGGTATGTAGGGTTATGAATGGGTGAATTCATTCACACCCATGCCAAATCCCTCTCTAAATCATGAAAATTCTTATGTTGATTCTATGGGGTTTTAACCCAGTGCACGAAATTCCTAATTCTCTACATGGATATGATTTAACTATGTTTATACTATTGAATTATGATTTATGGGCAAGATTTACATTGTTTTCAATTAAAATCACGTTTTCAGCTTTATAAATTAAAATGCCCATTTGTGAGAAGTTCATGAAAGTTGAGATTTATGATGACTGTTCAAGTATGATGAAATATTATTGATGAAAAGCACGTTTTCAAGTTACCCATGTTTATAATCATGTTTTCGAGTGAATTGAGTATTTTCAAGCATGTAAAAGTATCGGGCAATGCCCATATGTTCAATCATGAATTAAGCTTACCACATGGTTTTAGAGTGAAGACTCACATTTATGTTCAGCTTGTGGAATGATTTGAGCAAGAGCTCCTCATATACGATTTCAGAATTGATATGTATTTGATCACTGAGCTTTGTCAATACTGATGGTAAACTTCGTTGAAAAATAATGGAGAGCATATGCATATTTTTGGGAGTAGTGTCTAACACTGATTAAGCTAAGGGTGATCACCCTATGCCTCAAAACTACGCGCCAATGTAGGTTATTACTTATATATATATACTTTGGGACCTTCCTTGTGAGCTATCCCCTGCCCTGATTGGGCCTCGAACTTGATATCGATATCATGGTATCGTCCTTAACCCTGGCAAGGCTTTGGATGACTCTACCTACTTGAGTTTGATAGTTGGGACCACGTAAGCTCTATCGTTGTATGTCGGTTAAATGATGAGTCTCCCATTGTCCTTCATGATTTCAGTTATGCTTGTTTATCATGCATGGTATATATATATATATATATATATATATATATGTATGTATGTATGTATGTTCTAAAGGAGCTTTGACCCAATGTTCAGTTTTACTTATGATTATCAGATATCAGCTTTGGGTCAATCGATTCAGTTATGATGTTATGTTATGTTCAGATCATGATTTAAAAAAGTAGCATGCAAGCCCTACTCTCAGACTCTTGTTTGTTAATGTTTTATATAATGCATGTATTAAATGATTTTACTTATTTAAGTGGTTTTACTTACCTTGCATACTCGGTACATTCCACATACTGACCACATACTCTATGTTGTATCATTTTATGATATAGGCTCCGATCTTCAGACTCAGCCCCGCCACTAGCTAGCTTTCGGAGTTAGCATCAGTTGTTGTTGGTGAGTCCTCATCTGTCGAGGGCCCCTCTTTTACTCAGTTATTCTTGCATATTTCCAGTTTCAGACTTAGAGAGTTAGTTGAGGTCTTGTCCCATCAACTCATCAGTATTAGAGGCTTTTTAGACATAGAATGTAATAAGCTTCAGATTCGAGTATATATTTGATGTTATGACTATTTTAGACTTCTGCTAAGTTTATCATGTTGATATTTCATTTATATAACTGAGTTAGATGTTAGGTTCATGCCATGGGTCTACTTGAGTCAGATGTTAGATGTTAGATGTTAGATGTAATCAGCGCACTCGCAAGCATATGCGGTCGTACAAGTAATATACTGACCCTTTTTAAGAGCCAGATGTCGAACCCACGGGGAGTGGGCCAATTCAGCGAATTATCAATTTAAAGTGTAAAATTAACCTTCACGAGTGTTGATTATAGAATTTTCGAGAAATTCTAATTAAGTTTAGGGGTGATTACAAAATACTCAAGAAACGATATAAGAAGCAACTAGAGTTAAGGCCTCATAATCATGCAATGCTACAATTCTTAATGGTTCGAGTATGAAAATTTCAGTTGTTCTCTCACATAATTAAAAAGTTATGTTCATGGTCTATCGAGCCTCTAAACACGACAAACTAGTCTCACACCTACATCGTTGAGCAGGGATGTGACGTCCTAATTCATGAGCAATTTAAGTACATGGATGTGTTTGACGAAGTTTGCATCCTTGATTATGGACATTCGTACCTCTAATCATTTACCCGGACTTAGCTTCACAACTACTTTTATGAGTGGTGCTGTGATAATTCTAAGTCAGTGTCTAGCTCATCCTGTTTTAGTAACCAACCAAGGAAAATTAGGTATAATTTCTATCCTAATCGTGAATCCTATCGTAAAGGTAAGAACTTGTTCCCTACAATCTCATGTTCTAGCCTAGGGTTACTCTTTCAAGCTTTTACCCAAGCTTAACACATTTGTTTTCATGGTGATCAAGCATAAAAACATTAATAATAAATAATGTAAGACAAAACAACAACTAAAACTCAAACCAATGACGAATTCATGCATTTACAATCATATTACGTAGCCTCAACACTAGGGGAAGGGTTTTAGCCCCTCATATTCGTACAAATACTCAAAAACATGATTAAAGTAATGTAGTTACAAGAATGATTAAAAGAGAATGCAAAACAATGAACCCTAAGTAGAGTTCTTCACTTCTCCCTTCGCTCCTTTACAGTTTCCAAAAGATATTTTGTGATAAATGATTTTTGGAGCTAAGGTTTTAATTTATACTAAATGAAAATTTGCATTTTTGGCCGGCCATGGATTGCCTCCGTGTCACGTAGCTGGATGCCTCAATTTTCCTAATATACATAGTGCAAGCCTGGAGGTTTACTGGTTTGGCGCTGGCATGGGCATGTCTTGGGTGCAGGCTGTGCGCGATACCCGGCATGGCACACTGCTCATCGCGGGGCTGCTTGGCCGTGGCATGGGCCTGTCGCGTGGCTTCACTGGAATGGAATGCCTGGTGCGCGTAGATGCCTGCCATGACACACTGCTGGACACATAGCTTCCTTGTCGTGGCACGCTACTCAGCATGCTACCCATTCTGTGTGGCACGCTGGGTGGCTCGACATGTGCATACCCTAGTGCGACATCATGCGACTCTTTCGCAATATTTTCGAGCTTCCTCCTTGATTCTTAACAATCATATTTAGTCCCTCCTAAGCATTTACACCCAAAAAACATGGGCTAATCATGTCGGTTAGTTTATGCACAAAATTATACAAAGTCACATGAGAATGTAATTAATTAAATTGACAAACCTGACTAAAATAAGATATAAAATAGTACTTGGGCACGTAATTATGCCCAAGATCACTACCCCAAACTTAAAGCCTTGTTCTTCCTAGAACAACTCTTTTACATCTCATGCACATGAAGACTCACACATAGCTAATTGATGCAAAAAAATTCAAGCTAAGGTCACACCGATTGTTTTAGATGGCATGTTAAAAATAGAGCATGCAACATTTAACCATTAAAATCAAATATAACTACGTAAAGACTTCCTAGCCTCATGAATTGACTCTCAATATCTACAAACTCATGCAAATTACCTGATCAAGAAATCTGACATGAATTTTATCCTTCATTAAACATGTGCCCTCATAACCAGAGAGTTACCCATTTCTCACTCACAATTCTTCAAATTTATAACATGTATGGGACTATGTATAAGAGATAAGCTCACTCTCACAAATAATTAACATGCCTCATGTATTGACCTATAAGCTTGTCTTTAGTGTTCTGCTCCAGTAATTTAAGAATGTTCGAAAGTAAGATCAAGTAGGACTTAATGGGTTGTAATGTAAGCTAAAGGCTGGTAGGTACTATTATGGCTAGTAGTAGTGACTACCTTCCCTAAGCGCTTTTAACACATCATACTTTCCTTTAGGAATTTCCATCCTCTTACTTCACCTTTGTACTTTTTAACTCCCATTTTCCTCTTTTGTTTCCCCATCTTATTAGGAACACTTAAGCTGTTGGTAAGAAGTACTTGAGCACTTTTCTTTAATTTTCTTTTCCGCTCTTTTCTTCTTTTACTCCCTACTAACTCTTATTCATTTTTAAACAAGTGCACCTCTAGTCTTTTCTTTAACTCCCACAACCACTATTTTCTTTCTTCTTCCAACTCCCCACTCCTTAACACTCTTTTGCATTTTCACTTTAGCGCTTAGGAGTTTTGGATCAAATTCAAGGCTAGTGAAAAGAAAGGATTAAGCTCATCTTTGTCTAGCAAAGAATAGGCTAACGACTCAATGGGGCTAACTAGGATCAGACATTCAAGGTAGGTGAAGCGAGGGATAAAAATTTTTGCCTCATTCAAAGAAATGCCTAAATCATCTCCTACAATCTACATCCCTCATTTCGTTTTGTATACACACCAGAAAAGTTCTAGACACTACACAATAGCATGGAATATTCAAAAACCTTACACTCATAGCACATTCTCAATTCACCACCAATTTAGCAGACTCTTAACTCAGCTAATCACGAGAATTTAGAATTAATCTTTAAGCACATAGAGTCACATTCAAGAGCCTAGGTGTCTCAAATAGAGTTATACATTTGCTAACATGCTTCAAAATTAACAACACTTGCATCTCACAATCATGTACATCACATAACAAGAACATCAAGCCATCAATCAGCTAAGGGTTCAAAAATAAAAATCTATTGACTAATTTTCCTCAAGACAGTCATCATCCATCCATCGTCGGGAACATTCCCTAACTATAACTAAAACAATTATGTACAGAAAAAGAAAATTTTTATTAATCGGTTCAAAGTGCCCCCCGTTAGAAAAGAACCGAAAAGAAAAACCAACGGGTGGGTGAATTATTCTCAACTCAAATTTTCCATCAAACAATACCATACAAAAAGCTAATTCAACCCGAAATAATTACGCAAAGAATTTTTAAATTTCCCTCACCCCACACATAAAATATGCTATGTCCGTGAAGCATCAAATTGAAATCCAAGAAGGGTGAGAAATACTCCCTGAGGCCTCTAGGCCTAGCTAACAACATGTTTTATTTTATTTTTTCACAAGTAGGTTATCGACCCCACACTCATCTTATTCCATGCTCCTTAGCTTCCTCTTTGCAGGGTACTCAGACTTCCGCCCCAATTTGTGCTCAATTCACCACCAGAAACAACAAAAGGTGAAAACAAACAAAATCAAAACAAAAGGAAAATAAAATTGTACCTGTGGTACCCTTGGGTTGCCTCCCAAGCAGTGCTTGATTTTACGTTGTGGCACGACGTGGACTATCCTTCTTATTACATCCTCAAACTAGTGTTCCCTTTTGAGAACCATCTTTGTTTCTTTTTATTTTCGAGGGAACAGCCTCCACTCTATCCCTCTCTTGTTCCAACTTCTTCTTTTCTTGAAGCCCTCCATCAGACTCAGGTTGAAATGTGATCATCTCCTGCGGAAGTGGACCTATGGAATCTACCACCCCACACTTAGCTCTGAAAACACATTGACCTTACAAAGATCTCGGTGGAGTTTAGGTGGGTTGATCTATTGGTAAACTCAAAAAAGCTCTTCCTCATCATCGACCCTCATTTTAAGGGTCGATGCTCTTACATTAATAATGGCTCCTCCAGTGGCCCATCAGGCGTACCTTATTATCAACTTTAAAATAATGTATGATGAAATCGGCGGGTATAATAAAGTTACCCACTTTGATGAGAAGGTCCGCAATTATTCCATCTGGTGCCACATGAGACTTGTCTACCAGCTGCAGCATCACTCTTGTTGGCCTCGGCTGACCCAACCCCAAGGTGTTAAACATAGATAGGGGCATTAGATTCACTGCTGCCCCTAAGTCACATAGAGCTCTTATCACTTCAGCTTTACAAAATTGTATGGGGAGGGTAAACCTCCCTAGGTATTTGAGCTTTTTTAGTATCTTTCTCATTACCCTATAGTTGCACTCCTCAGTCAGTGCCACAGTTTGAACATCCACCAATCTGACTTTGTTGGCCACCATATCTTTCAAGTACTTAGCGTACTTGGGAATTCCCTGCAAAACATCAAGAATAGGAAAATTTATGTGAAGTTCTTTGAAAATATCAAAGAACTTTTTAAAGCATTCCTCCTCCTTTCTCTTCTTGAGCCTTTGCGGGAATGGTGGTGGTGGCCTCTGTGCTGGCTGCAATGATGATTATGCATTGTGTTGCACAACACTCTGATCATCTCCTTTGTCAGTAGATGAACACTGTCTGAGCAGCTCTGGCTGCACCTCATTTCTCTTTTCCTTTGGTGGTGCATCAGCCAATTGCCTGCCACTCCTCAAACTAATGTCATTGACCTATCGGGGGTTTGTATCTGTGTCACTAGGTAACCCTCCCTAAGGTCTAGTGTGCTGAGAAGCTACTATTTTACCCATATTCTTCTCTAGATTGTGGGTGGCGAACTACTCATTTTTCAAATCTGATGCCATCCTCACCTGATTTTCTGCCAATTAGGTCTGAGTAGCCATAATTTTCTGCAACATCTGCTCAATGTTGTTGCTGCTCGACTGACCGTTGGTCTACCTGTTCTGCTGCTGATACTGCTACTGCTGAGGTTGCTGGTATCTCTAACTTTGATTTCCACCCTAAGAAAAATTTAGGTGGCTCTGCCAATTCTTGTTGTAGTTGTTCCAAAAATTCTGATTGTTTCTCTGAACATTCCCAACAAAATTTGCTGATTTAGAATTTTTCCCGCAAGATTCTGCATTGTCCTCATTATTTCCACAGATTTTTCACCAACTGGGAGCATGTTGAACTGCATTCACCTGTCCCTGTGATTGATTCATAATCAGTTTGTTGAACTGAGTCATCATCTGATGTTGAAATAATGCTAGCTATGCCGCTAAGGCATTTACACCATCCACCTCTATTAGCCCTGTCGCTCTCTACCTGCCCCTCTCGATGAATCGCTATGCTACTCTAGATTTCCCTAAGCAATCGTGTTCAACAGAGTGTAGAAATCATCAAAAGTCTTCTCTAATGCTTGCCCACCCGATGTAGAGTCTAGTAAGATTTTGGTGTGTGGGTATAGACTTTCCACAAAGGTATGTTCTAGCACTTCATTGGACTGCTGGTGATGGGGCAGTCTCTCAATGATGACTTGAATCTCTCCCAAGCCAAATACAAGTTTTCCCTGGCCTCTGCTTGAAGCATAATATTTCACTCCTGAGCATGACAGTCTTGCCTAAAGGGAAGAATCTGATGAGGAACTTCTTTGCTAAGTCGTCCCAAGAGAAGTAATTGAATTAGGTGGCTTAGCCTTCAACCACCTCTTTGCCTCTCCCAACAATGAAAATGAGAAGAGTGTGAGTTGGACATAATCAGTTGACACTCCGGTGGGGATGAAAGTGTCACTGATCTCCAAGAAGTTCTGTAATTGCTGCTGCGGGTCCTAATGAGTCATCCTAGTGAACTGGCCACTCGAATGTAACAGCTGCAACATGTTCTATTTCAGCTTAATGTTCCCTCCAGCCTCCGATTTGCGGATACTGGAGGTCACATTCGTCGCTAGTGGGATTGCAACTTCGCGAACTGGTCGGGCTGGCATTTGATTAGGTAACAACTCTGCTCGCTCAACTGGTGGATGTTGTTGCAAGTGCTCTTGTAATATTTTCAACTTTCTCTCTAGAGCGTCCCTCCTGAGTAAATGCAGTTGGCGTTCAGGTTCCAACAATGGTTCCACCAGTTCTCTATTCCTTGCCAACTCTACAAGGACAACCTGTCACCTGCAATATAGCAGACTAAGAAAAGGTTTTTCAACACTTAAGTAAATTAAAAAATCACACAAAAATAGAAAAATTCACTAAACTTCGCCAGTCCCCAGCAAGGGCACCAAAAACTTGTTGCGCTCCAGCACACTCGCAAGCGTACGCAGTCGTACAAGTAATATTGTGGCCCTTTTTAAGAGACGGATGTTGAACTCACAGGGACTTGACCAATTTAGTGAATTATCAAGTTCAAGTGTAAAATTAACCTTCACAAGTGTTGATTATAGAAGTTTCGAGAAATTCTAATTAAGTCTAGGGGTGATCAAAAATACTCAAGAAACGATATAAGAAGAAACTAGAGTTAAGGCCTCATAATCATGCAATGCTACAATTCTTAATGGTTCGAGTATGAAAACTTCAGTTGTTGTCTCACATAATTATAAAGTTATGTTCATGGTCTTTCGAGCCTCTAAACACTACAAACTAGTCTCACAGCTACATTATTGAGCGGGGATATGACGTCCTAATTAGTGAGCAATTTAAATACATGTATGTGGTTTATGGAGTTTGCACCCTTGATTATGAACTTCCATACCTATAATCATTTACCTGGACATAGCTTCACAACTACTTCTAGGAGTGGTGATGTGATAATTCTAAGTCGGTGTCTAGCTCATCCCATTTTAGTAACCAAGCAAGGCAAATTAGGTATAATTTCTATCCTAATCGTGAATCCTACTGTAAAGGTAAGAACTTGCTCCATACATTCTCATGTTCTAGGCTAGGGTTACTCTTTCAAACTTTTACCCAAGCTTAACGCATTTGTTTTCATGGTGATCAAGCATAAAAACATCAATAATAAAGAATGCAAGACAAAACAACAACTAAAACTCAAACCAATGATGAATTCATGCTCCTTTATGGGTTCCCAAAGATATTTTGTGATAAATTATTTTTGAAGATAAGGTTTTAATTTATATTAAATGAAAATTACACTATTTGGCCGGCATGGACTGCCTCCGTGTCACGGAGCTAGACGCCTCAACTTGTCTCCATGATATGGAGCAAACGCGGAGGCTTACTGGTTTGGCGCTGGCATGGGCATGTCCTGGGGCAGGCTGTGCGCGATACTCGGCATGGAACACTGCTCATCGTGGGGCTGCTTGGCCGTGGCATGGCCTGTCACGTGGCTTCACTGGAATGGCATGCCTGGCGTGCGTAGATGCTTGACATGACTCGCTGTTGGATGCGCAACTTCCTTGCCGTGGCACACTGCTTAGCGCACTGCCCGTGCTGCGTGGCACACTATGTGGCTCGGTATGTACATACCCTAGTGCAACATTGTGCGACTCTTTGGCAATTTATTCCGAGCATCCTTCTTGAGCCTTAACCATCATATTTAGTCCCTCTTAAGCATTTTACACCTACAAAACATGGGCTAATCATGCCGGTTAGTTTAATCACAAAATTATATTAAAATCACATGAGAATATAATTAATAAAGTTGACAACCTGACTAAAATGAGATATAAAATAGTACTTGGGCACGTAATTATGCCTAAGATCATCAGGTTGAGCGAACCATTCAGAATCTTGAGGATATATTGAGAGCATGTGTAATTGACTTCAAAGGATGTTGGGATGATCATTTACCTCTTATTGAGTTTGCATATAACAACAGTTATCACTCCAATATTCAAATGGCTCCGTTTGAGACTCTTTATGGATAGAGATGTCGGTCTCTTATTATTGGCTTGAAGTAGGTGAAGCTATGTTGATAGGGCCAGATTTGGTTCATGAGGCCATGTAGAAAGTTCAACCTATAAGGGAAAGGCTGAAAATAGCTCAGAGTCGTCAAAAGTCTTATATGGATGTGCATAGGAGAGAACCTGAATTTGAAGTTAATGATTGGGTATTTCTGAAAGTGTCTCCCATGAAGGGAGTGATGAGATTTGGAAAGAAAGGGAAGCTTAGTCCCCGTTATATTGGCCCATACAGGATTGTGAGAAATTTGGGCAAGGTGGCCTATAAGTTAGAGTTTCCAGCAGAGTTAGCTTCAGTACATCCATTATTCCATGTATTGCTCTTGAAGAAGTGCATTAGTGATCCTACATTAGTTGTTTCGGTAGAGAGCATTGTTGTGAAGGATAGCCTTAACTATGAAGAGGTTCCGATTGAGATCCGTGATCATAAAGTTTGAAAGTCGAGGAACAAAGAAGTAGCTTCAATAAAGGTTCTGTGGAGAAAATCAGCTTGTTGAGGGAGCTACGTGGGAAGCCGAAGCAGATATAATGGATAAATACCCGCATCTTTTCCCTTTCGGCTTAGTTCCAGCTTTAGGTACTAGTTTTCTCCTTAATACTATATTCAGTTTCATGTCTAGTTCATGTCTCCCAGTTTCATTCTTGTCAGAGCATGTATGTATGATTCATGAATTCAGTTCAATCATGTATTTCAGGCTGGAGTCAGTCACTCCATCAGTTTTTAGCTTCAGATATTCAATATTTGGGGTGGCAGTTCCTTTCCCTAGTTATTCAGTATGTTTACCCACATTCGAGGACGAATGTTCCCAAGGAGTAGATATTGTAATACCTTAAAATTTCCTAAGATCAGACCTAAGGGTTGAAGCGAAGTAAATAGGAAAAATTTGCACTAGTCACAGAATGACTTGTTAGGTTGACTCATCAGGACACCCAACGAGTCGTGTAGTGGCCCATGAGGAGGGTGCCAGGCCAGTGAAGAGTCGTTCTTAGGGGGTGACCACGAGTCGTGGTGTCATTTTATGACTCATGAAGTGAGTCATGGTTAGGATGGTTGAGTTGGAGGTTGGATTCCAATAAAGGTCACAAGTGAGGGACATGAGTCATCCCTCCACTTCACGACTCGTCATGTCAATCCTCGATGAACAATTCAGTAAAGAGTAAAAGGTGTCCAGTGGTGGCATTGAGAGAGGACAACAAGTCTTCCTCTTGGGTAACGACTCATCCAATCACTCATTGAGACTTACAGTGTTGATTATCCTGCGAAATTAGTAAGCGTGTTTTCATAAGTGCTATGCTCCTAAGCCCTAAACTACATCATTTTAAGTATGTTAGGAAGGTTTTAAGAAGGTTTAGCCTATTCTAAATCATTCTCTCCCATTCATGCCAGTTTAGGGGGTTCCATTGATGATCAAGTCTAAGAATTCTCCTAGTTCTTCCCCAAATCTCTTGGGCTTTCAAGGATGGGTGCAGAATCAACATACTAAGCTATGTAGAGTCAAGAATGAGAGTTTCCTCTCACTCTCATGGTCAAATCCATTCTCAAGTTCATGAATTCAAAAATATGATTCTATGGGGTTTTAACCCAAGTTTATGAAATTTTCTATGTTTAGCTCATGGTTCAATTCCCTTCATGTTTCAAATCATGTCTTAAGATTCATGGGTAGGTTTTATACCTATTTTGATTACAATTCATGATTTCAAGTTTATGAACATGATGCCCAATTATGCAAGTTTCATGAAAAGTCGAGTTTATGATCTATGTTTCCACGTACAATAAGATGATTAGTATGAAAGAATTGTTATGATTTTACCCATGAATGTAATTATGATTTTACTCATGATGTCTATCTAATGCAAGCATGATGTTAAGATATGGACAAACCCACTTAACTTAAGTATAATTTCATGATTTAGACAAGGCTAATAAGTTCAGTTAGCTCAAGTTTTGGAGTCAAGACTCCCCATATGTTAAGATTTAAGTTATGTTTTGATATATGAATATATGAGCATTATATATGTATTGGGAGTAGTGTCTAGCACTGAGTAGGCTAGGAGTTCCAAGATTTCGCAGTCTCATAAACTATGCGCCAATGAAGGTATACTTTGGGGCCTCTCAAGAGAGCATTTTTGTGGCCCAAGGGCACACTGTGATATCACATCTTACTTAATCCTTTACCCTATGAAGGCTTAGGATGGCCCTCCTCCACATGGGCAAGTTGTGGGATCATCATGCGCTCATATATGGTGGTTGTCAGTTAAGACGAGTCTCCCATTGTTCCTCAAGATTTCAGCAATGCATATACTATAAGATATTACATTATGTTTATAGCAAGTTTATTCAAAGGATCAATTTATGAGCTTTTACCTATGATTTAAAGTATGGACAGCCATATGCACTTATTTAAGTTTATGTCTATTCATGTTTTCAGATATAAGCATTCAATATTTTCTCTCAGAATCTTATGATGTTATGATTTATGCTATGCATGATTTCAGGTTTTACTTATACAACCTGTTTTACTTACCTTGCATACTCAGTATATTTCAATTACTTACTGCATACTCTATGTTGTATCATTTCATGATACAGGCTCCCACGTTCAGACTCAGCCCCGCCGCTAGCTAATCTCCAGAGTTTATCCTAGAGAGCTTTATTGGTGAGTCCTCATCCTTCGAGGACCTTCAGTTAGTCGAGTGTTTTTATTTTTAGTTTCAGACTTCTAGTGAGCTAGTTGGGGTGTTGTACCATTAGCTCATTAGTATGTTAGAGGCTTTTCAGACATAGTTGTATGTCCAGCTTCCAATTAAGTGTTTTGATATTTTCGTTGGTATAATGCTTTCTTATTCAGACTTTCACTATTTTAGAATTAAGTTTTTTGCTTTGTGTATGTTGATCTTTGGTTGTCATATTCATGCCATGAGTTTACTTAGAGCCATTTATGGTTCTGGGTTCCATGTCTAGATCCGAGCCTATGTTCAGGTTGTGATAATTTCACTATTCTAAAAACACATGTAAATGGGGAAATGATTTTGGAAATTATTCTACTACTTCAAATGTAAATCAAACTAATGAACTGACATCGTTTTTACAAGTTCTTATAATTCAAATGATGAGAAAATCTAAGGTTCTGGCACTTTCTCTTTCAGGTACGGTTTTAGGACTTGATTGCACTAGACTTAAATCTTCTCAAGATTGCTAGTTGCAAGTTATGATCCCATTTCTTGTCATTCTCCCAAACATCCAAGAACTATCTCATGAACCCTAACACCTATATCCCTATGGTTTCAGGAGAAACATGAGACGACAATTGTAGCTACTTGTATTCAACTGAACAGAATTGACGGGTATATTTCTATACTTGACACGAAATCTCACCTTGAACATATTGTTAACAAAGATCATTGAAAACTATTCTATATTTACTTTTAACCCTCTTGGTTTCCTCTCCCGAGTTCAACCCATAGTCAACAAATAATATTCGTAACGTGATCAGTCTAACGAATAAGCAAATGAAAATAAGTAAGTATGAACAATCTTTAATGAAGAATCAAAGTCTAGCATAAAAGTGTTTTCAAACTACAACCATCAACTCTGGCCAAAGCCCTAGGAAAAGAACTTAGCCACTCATGTTCAAGAGGAAAACTAATGCAAACATCATTTGAATTATCATAAACATAAAGTAAAGAAAAGGAACTTCTGTCTCTTCCCCCAAAGACTGTGTACAAAATGACCTCAGAACAATTGAAAACTGAAGATTTCTAAAAAAATTCCCTAGATGTTATATTTATAAGAAAAGGTATCAAATGACATCTTTTCCCTTGAGAAGTACAACTTTTAGACTTGAAAATCCGTCTCGAATAATTTGTGGCACGCCGAACCATCCAACACACCAAACTTGGCTTGAATATTCTATGAAGTTTTGGACCAAGGTGTTAGTCAAATTCTGCACATCCTTTAACTTAGCGTGCCAAACCATCCAATTCACCAAAGTGTTGGATAATTTTCTTCTATATGAAACCCTTCTGGCGCGCCGCACCACTCATTTCCCCAAGGTGTTTGAGCAAAAATTCCTCTAAAGTTGAAGACTTGGCGCTCTGCACCACCTAATGCACCAAACTGAGCATAATTTTCTCTGAAGTTGGGGGTATAGCGTGGCGCACCAGCTATCACACCAGGCCAATTTTTCTCAAATTCTTCTTTCTTCACACCTTGAGCCATATTTGAGTCCTTTTTCATTGTTTACCTGCTCAAAACATCTATAAACACATGTTATCTCATAAAACACACATAAACATGAATTCATTCATTTTATAAGGATAATGAACTCAAAACATGGGCAAAAGTATGGCAAATTGGCATAAGAATATGACTAACATCACAACCCCATACTTAAACCATTATTCGTCCTAGAATAATCCTTACTCATATGCACAAACGACCTTTTTCACCACTTATCACGTCTATCAATTCTCACTCAAGCAACTAGCACAGAGCATAAGAATATGTGGTACATCAATTCATCCAATTCACATCAAGAACACATAGAAGTTTTCCATATTCGAAACTATATAACTTCTACAACTAACTCATCTTTTCAAAATAGGGAAAAATGGATAAGTATAAAAAATGCAACACATAGTACAATGACTCTAACAATTATATGATCTAACTTATTTAGTGATGTTCCTTTCCTCATGTTATCAATCAAAGATTCGAACATAAGAAGCAAGACACACTCACTCTCACAAACGATGTATCATACATATGGAACAAACCATAAGCTTGGCCCTCACGTACATTTAGACTACTGAGTTGCTTCAACAAGAGTAAAATCATAAGAAATTTTTCGGGTTGTAATATTGGCTAAAGGACGGGTAGGAATGATTTTTTTAGTAGTGTCTACTAGTCCTAAGCACTTTAAGACATTTTTTCATCTTTCTTGTCCACCACTTTGTCTCATTGCACCCCTTTTATTTCACTAATTTTCTTATATTTTTATTTTCTCATGCCCACTTTTTTTACTACTTGACTGCTAGTTTCTTCTCATAAGATCAACAAGAATAATCACCCATTATAATATTTTCTTTCATTTTCTGGCAGCAAGTAGACTTGTAATTTTATGTGGGCACCCCTTTCCTATTTTCTCATCTTTCCATCCACACATTTTTCTTTCTTTCCTTTCCCTTAACCCTTTCGACATCGATGGACCTTCATTCTTAATTCTCAAAGTGACTCATACTATCTTTGGATCAAAAAGTTTGGAGGTCACACAACCAAAAGGAATAGGCTTCTTTTGTGGCTAAGAAAAAAATTAAGCCTTAAAGGTCTAAGGGATTAACTACGGATAATATTAAGGAAGGTACAACAACAATGGACAAAATTAGTCTTTCAAAGAAACGCCTTAATCACTTCTTACCTCTTTGGCAACTAGCTATCCTATATAAACTTTGGCATGTTCTAGATTCTACACTATGTACAAAATACAAAAATTCAACCTCGCCTCTCACGGCATCATGATGTGAGTCGATTTTCTATGGCCACACAATTAAATTGAATGAATATTTCATTATTAAGCCCTGAGATTTTTTATCGAGTCAAGTTAAAGAACCTATGTGTCTCTCACGATTTTCACTTCATATGTATTAAAGATGACCACTTCATTGCTGCTAGTTTAGCTACTAAGTGGAATGTCAAGAGCACACATGTGGTGATTTTTCTTTCGACTCTAAAAAATAGAAAAATGTGACTAATTTCCCCTCAAAAAGGTCGTCAACCATCCATCACCGAGAAAAGCCTTTTCTTCTCCTAAAAAAATTAAAACTGCTTCTAAATATGAAAAATTTACCCGATTCAACGACTCCAACTTCACAAATGAACCGAGGCCATAAGAAAAATCAAAGGGTAGGTCAGACATGCCATTTTCAGAAATTTTCAAACAAAAACTTGATGGCATACTCACCCTTAACCTCAAAATTTCGAAAGATATCTCCTCACCCCACACTTAAAGTCATTCTCTGTCCGCAGAACATCTATCAAATAAAAATCATACAAGGGTGAGAAATACTCCCTGAGGCGCTCTAGGGCCTAGCTAGCAGCATGTCTCTTTGATTCATGGGTTGCACGACCCCACACTTAAGCTCAAGACATACTCCTTAACATTAATTTTGAGTACTCAAACTTCTCCTTTTCTGCAGACAAAACAAAAAACGAAAGTGAAAAGATATAGAAAATAGGAAAACTATATTACAAATTGGGTTGCCTCTTAACAAGTGCCTGATTTATCATCGTGGCATGACACCATCAAGTTTCACCAGTTTTACTTCCACTTTGAGCTTATAAATTTCACCCCTAATTTTTTTTCTATTTTTCTATTATGCTCAAGGGACGATGTTGTAAACGTAATGGGACCAAGTAATAAATGTTGCATCATGCCCTTCTTGGCCCTTAAGTGAGGGATGTCGTTATGTCTAATTGGCATAGTAAATTTTAGAATATAGGGGCATTTTTCCTCATCTACACATCTCTCCATAGGCTTGTAAATCTCTATTTGTATTCTGTCAACCAAACACAATGTCGAAAAGTGGTTTATAATGAGGACAAATATGCCCCAACTCCAAGATTGTATTATGATTGACATCCTCACTTTTATCCACCTCCTAAACATCAACATCAACCAATAAAGAACAGTCTAGTGGTTGGGATTTGTCATCATGTTCTATGCATTGACTAGTATCCATGACACTATGTAGTTAGGCCTCAAAAACATCAACTTTTTCTTTCAAAAGGGCCTGCAGATCATGGATACTTTAGCCAAATTGGCCTATCTCTTGTTTGAGCTCTATTCTCCCTTCAATGAATTGATTAGCCAATTATGAAGGACCATCTTGAAAAGACCCATTAAGTTCTATTTGTTGAGTTGTCCAAGAACTAACTCATTTCTTCCACTTAAGATTCCTCTTGAGTATTGGCTAAGACCGTGATTTGTTAATCATTTACAAGTTTCAGCCTTAGCCTTCATCTCCATGAGCTTGGATCTTATCCTTTCAAGGGCTTTTCTTTGCTCGGTATACTGTTCCCTCATTACTTCCATATGCTCCAGGATCTATTATTCCATATCTCTTATTTGAGCATGATATTCCTACTCTTCATTATTCTTGTAAGCCTAAAAAACAATAGGAGGATTATAATAGGGGCTTGGGAAAGGGGAACAAAAATTTGGGCAACTACTCTAATGGCCATCAAGACCACCATATACACCACAAGTATGACAGTGTTGCCACAAGTGGAGTCTTCCACAATTCAGACACAGATCACCAAAATATAAATACCCATCATTCGACCCATTTATATACAAAGATGTCATGTTAAGGAGAGTGTAAAAATACTATTATAAAAATAAAAATAAAAATCTATACAATATACTTGAAAAAGTTAAATACTTGAACAAATAACACCTGAAAGATGAAGTAACCAACGTAAAATACTAAATAGTGGAATAAACTTCCAACCAAAAATAATTAATCAATATTCAAGTCCCCGGCAACAGCGCCAGAAATATGATGTTGCTCAAGCACATGCAAGCACACATGGTCGTCAAGTAATATAAGACAGTGAAGTCCCAATATCAATACCTTAGAGATTTGTCACATTAATTGCTCAAGGTTAACATTTTATTTCACTATTCAGAAAACACAGGTAAATAGGAAAATGGTTTTGGAAATTGTTCTACTAACTGCAAATGTAAATCAAACTAATAAACTGAAATCATTTTTACATGTGTTTGTAACTAAAATGATGAGAAAATCTACGGTTCTAGCACTTTCTCTTTCAGGTTGAGTTTTAGTACTCGATTACACTAGACTTCACTCTTATCAAGATTTCTAGTTACAAGTTACGATCCCATTTATTGCCATTCTCCCGAACATCCAAGAACTATCTCATGAACCCTAACGCTATATACCTATGTTCATAGGAGAGACATAAGCTGATAGTTGTAGTTAATTGTATCCAACTGAATAGGGTTGAAGGATATATCCCTATCCTCCACAACAAAATCCCACCTTGAACTCATTGTTAACAAAGATCATTTAAACCTATTCTATACTTACTTTTAACCCTCTTGATTTCCTCCCCCGAGTTCAACCCAGAGCCAACAGATAATGTTTGTAAAATGATCAGTTTAATGAATAAGAAATGAAAATAAGTAAGTATAAGCAATCTTGAATGAATAATCAAAGTCTAGCATAAAGGATTTTACAAACTACAACCATTAGCTATTGCCAAAACCCTAGAACAAGAGTTTAGCCACTCATGTTCAAGCGGAAAAATAAACTAAACATCATTCGAATAATCAAAAAACACAAACTAAAGAAGAAAATGAACTTCTGTCTCTTCCCCAAAGACTGCGTACAAAATGAACTGGATGTTGTATTTATAAGCAAGGTATAAAATGATGTCTTTGCCCTTGAGAAGTATAGCTGTTAGACTTGAAAATCCATCGCAGACAACTTGTGGCGCATCGCACTATCCAACGCACCAAACTAGGCTTGAATTTCCTCTGAATTTTTGCACCTAGCGCGCCACACCAGCTATCGCGCCAAGGTGTTAGTCAAATTCTACACATTCTTGGACCTGGCGTGCAGCACTATCACAACCCGAGCCGAGACCCCGGACTGAGACATGGGTCTAGAACCACGAATGGCTCCCATCTAACCCATCGTACATACGTAGCATGACAAGAGCCTTACTAAGTAGAAATAATGCATGAACTTGTTATAAGATAAAGTCTATATATCATAAGGGCTAAAGCATAAACACAAATCAACAACATTGAACTGTCTATATATTATTGTCTAAAAAGCCTCTACCACTATGATGAGTTGATGGGACAACACCCCCAACTAGCTCACTAAGTCTAAAACTGAAAAACAGAATAAAAACATAAAGTTGATAATGTCCTCATAGAATAAGGACTCACCTATACGAGAATAAAGCTGGATAGATGGGGAGCCAATTATCAGCGAGAATGAGATAGATCACCTGAACCTATATCATGAGATGATATGGTATGGAGTATGTGGTCAGTACTTGATGTACTAAGTATGCAAGGTAAGTAAAATGTTCTAGTAAAATGGTAGTTAAAATCATGAATATAAATCAAGATAGATAATGAGAGTAAGGATCACATGCTAAAGGCCATATATTTGAGATATACATAATCATAAGCTATCCATCATAAGTTGAACATACTGACCCAAAATTTAGAAACAAAAATCACAGTGTTCCATACTTGAAAGCAAAATTGAGAACTCATAAATTGATTAAAGGGTCAAAAAAGTTACAAGACATAATATCATAAGACCTGAACATGAGTGATGGAAAATATGAGGAACAATGGGAGACTCGTCATAACCGAAAACCCTCATGTATTAGTGCATGATGATCCTACGTCTTGCCCACGTGGAGGAGAGACATCTTAAGCCTTTCCAAGGCAAAGGAAGATTAATGTGTAATATCACGGGTCTGCCCTCAGGCGAGGGAAAACACTCTCTTGAGAGGTCCCAAATAAGAACATATCCTACATTGGCACGTAGTACAGAGGCCGAGATCCTTAGAATCCCTGGCATACTCTGTGCTATACACTACTCCCAAAACATGCATATTGATCATATAATCATATTCTCAAAATAAACAATAAGTCTGAATATTAAGTGTCTTGACTCCGGAACATTTCGTAAACTGATCTTGCAAGCCTTGGCTAAAATCATGATAAACATACTTAACATTTGCATGGGCTTACCCAACACATGAAATCATACATACTTGAACTAGGATTCCTAATTCGAAATCATAGAAAAATAAGTTAAGAATTCATAAACATTGATACATGCTAGATAATTCATCATACTTGAAATCATAAACTCATAAGCTTGAATTTTATAAATCATGCATAATAGGGCATAATTTTCAATAAGTTGAAATCATGAATTTATAATCAAATTAAAAGTAAAATCTACCCTAAGAGTCTTAAATAATCAATTAAGACACGAGGGAATTGGACCCATAGACATAGCATGTATTATTGCATGAAATTAGGTTAAACCCTAGAATATTCAATACACTTAATTAGAGACTTGAATTATTGATTTAGAGAAGAAATTGGGTATGAAGGTGGAAGAAATCCCACATTCATGTCCCTACATACCTAGGTAAATTGATTTCTGTGCTGGTCTTGAAAGCCCAAGAGGATTGAGAGTAATTTTTTGAGGAACCCTAGCTTGATCTTGGAAGAGGATTTGATTCTTCTAATGAGAGTGTTCGGAGTAGAATGAGGGCTTAGGATGAATAAAACCCTTAATACACTCTTTATAAGGCTCAAAATGAGGTAGTTTAGGAGTTAGGAACTTAGAAATTACGAAAACAACCTTAATGATCTGATAAGAAATTGCACACTGCCAGACCCAACAATCCACTTGATGACCCATCATGGCAAGTAACAAGTCATGGTCTGGCCTGTCGCCGCTGAAGCTAAAAGCTCATTCTCTATTTCCAACTTAATGAGGCACTTAAGGGGTCATCTGGGGACAAAACAACTCACTCCTCAGGGGACAAAAAAACTCACTCCTCACTTCATGAAGTACACTGGAAATCACAATTTCCCCACCATTGCACACTTAATGATTGACTAAACAAATCGTAGGGATACTTAACAACTCATTAAACCATATATCATAACTTCCGAAAGGTAACATTTTCTCCAGCATGGCACCCCCTAGTGAGTCATGCAATGACCCATCAGGTCACTTGATGAGTCACTAAAAGACTTTTTCTGTGACCTATTGCAGATTTTACTGGTTTCTCTAATTCAATCCTCGGGTCTATTCTTATCGACTTTGGGTGTCACATCATCTCCCCCTTGGTAACATTCATACTTGAGTGTAGATTGAGAATACTGGAAACCTAGGGAATGAAGTGTAATCCCAAAACTGAAAAACTATAGCTGAACACTGACGGGGTGACTAACTCCGAACTGATTTACATGATTGAACTTAATCCATGAAACATACATGCATGCGATAACATGAAAGGAACTTAGAGACATGAAATTAAGATGAAACTGAATAGAGTATTTGAGAGGAAACTAGTACCTCAGGCTGGAACTGAACCAGAAGGGAAAAGATGCAGGTATCTAGCCATCATATTTGGCTTGGCTTCCCTCGTAGCTCTCCCAACAAGCTAATTTATCCACAAAACCTTTAATGATGCTACTTCCTTGTTCCTCAATCTCCGAACCTGACGACCAAGGATGTCAACCGGAATCTCCTCGTAAGTAAGGCTATCCCTTACGCAAATGTTTTCTTCCTAAGCAATTAAGTTTGGATCACCGATTCACTTTTTGAACAGAGATACATGGAAAACTGGATGCACCGAAGCTAACTCTACTGGTAGCTCCAACTCATATGCCACCTTGTCAACTCGCCTTAGAATCCTATAAGGACCAACATATCGAGGAGTAAGCTTCCCTTTATTATCAAACCTCATCACTCCCTTCATGGGAGACAGTTTCAAAAACACCCAATCATCAACCTCAAACTCAAGCTCTCTCCTCCTAACATCCGCGTGCGATTTCTGACAACTTTGAACAGTTTTAGCCTTTCTCTAATAAGATGAACCTTCTCCATAACCTCATGAACTTACTATGGCCCTATCCACATAGCCTCACCTACCTTAAACCATCCAATAGGTGACCTACACCTCCGCTCATAAAGAGCCTCAAACAGATCCATTTGAATGTTGTAGTGGTAATTGTTATTGTAGGAAAACTCGTTGAGAGGCATGTGATCATCCCAAATACCCTTGAAATCAATCACACATGCCCTCAACATGTTCTTAAGAGTCTAAATTGTCTGCTCGGCCTGACCAGCTATCTTCGGGTGAAAAGATGTTCTAAGCATCACCTAAGTACTAAGAACTCTCTTAAACAACCTCCAAAACTGAGAGGTGCACTGAGTACCTCTATACAAGATGATGGACAAAGGAACTCCATTTGATGAAGGGCATATTTACGCACTTCATAGACGTATTTGTTCCCATACTTTACTATGTATTGAGAACAAATTACACGTATTTGCATGTGATTATGTTATATATTTGTGAAATTAGCTAATGCATGTGATTCGTCGTTTTTTGGGCTAAAAGTGATGGATTTAGGTATATTTGATACGTTCGGAATGGAGTTGAAGAAGAAGGAATGAACTACGCAAGAATTAAAGAAAAAAATATATGGTGCAATGCCATGCCCACGCGACAAGCTATGTGAGCCAACAGCAAGATAGTCACTATAGGCCGTGCGAGACAACAACAATACTGGCGCTACAGGCCGTGAGACGCGCAGCAAGGCTGGCACAAGGCCAGGCGTGAAGTGCCCTTTTCCCAGCGCGATAAGGAACGCGTAGAAGCACTCTTCCCGTGCGATAGGGCGTGTGACGCGGCACTGGACGTGATAGCAGCATGAGGTGATGAGGCAAGGGCATGTCAAAACCGAAAAATGGATCTCCCACTTCAACTAGGAAAAGGAACTTTAAATCCCAATCCAAATTCATCAAGGAACAAGAAAAGCATAAATCTACTACTATAAATACCCTTTTATTTTCATGTAATATCCAAGTTTTAGGGAATGTTTTTTTTAAGTCTTGAAGTTTAAAAGTTTGGAACAAGTCTTGAAGTTTTAGAGTTTGAGACACGATTGTAAAGTTGTTCTTCCAAATTTTTTGCATTAATTAAGTGAAGGTTCTTCCAATCATTATTGTAAGTATTAATTTTAGTTTTTATTTATGAATGCTATTAATGTACTTATGAACATGATAGGATAAAACTACCACAACTAGGATTATGGGAACCATGGTGAATTAACGAACTAGGGTTTGCACTAAGTTGATTCTAAACCAATACTAAACACTTGTATTATATTCTCTTCATGCTTAAATGTTTCTTAATGGTGCGTAACGTTAGGACATGCTCGAATTCTTTAATTGCTTAGGTCTAAGAGGTAGAGATAAGGAAAAGAGAATTACAACAAAGCCTTGATCTTCATGATCATTGTATTAACTTGAGTTGTGGTCGCACGATAGTTATATTTGGAACAAATTGATAACGGTTAAATTGCAATCGCTCATGAGACTTGGTCGAGTTATTGAGTATAGCATTCAATAGGGATTGATCGGTCATTTGAATGAACCTAAGTTATCAGTTCTACAAGGAAAGTATTGGGATAGATCACTAGTGTAAAACCCGAAGTAGTTAAGGATCGATGGGCAACACTTACCCTAGTTAATTGCATTAATTTGGAAACAACCATCAATTTCTCAACATTGTTATTTATTAATTTTACAAATCCCCCCTCTTAGGAAATAATTGACTAAAAAGCTTAAGCTCTAGCGTTCTTCTATATCCTTTCATATTCCCTATGGGATCGACCCCAACCTCTAGTTGGGTTCTTTATTAACAACGTCTGCTTCATACTTCCAAAAGAGGTATGGTTTGAGCTGTACTATCTATCATAATCCTCAGCTGAATCGATAGTTTTGATTGGTAGGAAATGGGCTAATTTGGCCAACCTGTCTACAATTACCCATACAGAACCATACTGTCAGTGTGTACCAGATAAACCTGTAATGAAGTCTGTATCTTTCTATTCCCACATCCAAGTAGGAATGCTAATATCCTGAAGCATACCTCCAAGACTCTGATGCTTGACCTTCATCTGTTGGAAATTCGGGCACTGATGAGTTGGTAATTTAAGAACTCATTAGACTCTAAAACTTGTGTTTTTTCTTGGGGGCGTGACATTTACAAAGGCAGGAGCAAAATAAAAGAAAATACTACAAGTAATAATAATGTAGAATAAAAAGATACTTACAAAGAGCTGTTTATTGATAAGAAGGAAAAACAGAAAACGTGGAGGGAAACAGAGAATTGGGCAATTTGAAAGTTAGTGTAGTGTTTTTCGAATTCCCTTCCTAATACAAGGTAAAGGTCTTAAATAGACCTCAATTTATAAGTCAACTAATTACTACCTGCTATCTATTTATATTTGTCCACACGTGGTAGATTTAATTTTACATGGATCTATTTTAAAGGTGTCTTCATCTGCTTGAAACTTGGTTTTATTGAAATTTTATATTTGTCCTGATGTGACCTTGAAATTTGATGAAGATTCGTCTTCATCTGCATGGGAGTTTGTAGAGATTCCATTTTGTCCTTATGTGGCTTGTCTTTTTGCTGCATTGTTTTTTGGGTGGATTCTTGAGGGGTCCACTGCTTTTGATTGTAGTAGCTTTTCATTTTTCTAAAAGGGTAGTCTGTCCGTCTTCTTTAGTTGAGAAGATAAGCTTGAGTTATCCCTTGCGGATCTAGCATGTCTCCATTTCTTAGTTCACTTGTATGAGAGGATGCAGTATCTAATAATTCCATTATCTGTTTTTGTTGGGTATCTTTTTCCAAATTTTACAAGGCCTGCTGGAGACTTCTTTTTAATTCTTCCTTGGATAGTTGGGAATCCTGTCATAATGAAGAACTTGAAGTTTCCTTATCTTCCTAGGGTGTTGGTGCCCAACCTTTGATTTTGATGTCCTTACTCAGGTATTTAATCCTTTTCAAACTCATGAATATCAAAGGACCAGCTGATAATTTATGAAATGCTTTTTGCAATACAAAACTTACATAATTTAATATTTTCTGGTAGGGCAGAAATATTCTACTCTACCTAGAATTTTTCAAACTATGTCTGAAAATGTTTTGACAATACCTGTTTATTTCCTCTGAATTGGTTCCACCATTCATAAAACCATCTTGGGATGATCGCGCTTTTCATATCTTCTGAATACTTGACAAACCAAGAGTGAGTGTTGGGCCTTAGATACATAAAGTTATACCAGGCTACCTTATAATCAAACCAATTGTATGTCTGGGGTCTATGGGTTCTTGATAGGGGAATGGGTGTATGTAGATGAATACTGTCAGGATTATCCGGACATTTTAATTTATGCTCAATTTTTACTGAATAAGTTTCTGTTAAAATGAACTCATAATACCTTTGGGTTTTAAAGGGGATCATCTGTCTCCACATAATTCCAATTTGTGTAACAGGGTTTTAGTAACTCGGGTACTCCAAAACCTTCATATTTTTATCGAGGCCATGATCAGTAGTACCTGTAAAACTGTTAGCTCAAACTGCTGTTTATTTGGAATATTTTTCTCCATTTTCTTTACAGGAATCATTGGTAGAACCGCCTGAGAGTATGTCTCTGCTGGATGCATTTCATAGTTATCCTTTGTTTGGATAGAGATAGTTTTGTCGCCTGATGAAGAGTCTCCTTTAAAAACTGATTTTAATGGTTGTAATCTGGTCTGACTGGTTATGGGTTCCTATAATGGGGACGGAATAATAGCTTTTGGAAAAGATGGAAATTCTTCCAGAACTGAATATGTATTTTCTGGTTTTGTTTTTTCCTGTTCTTTGAAGGGTCTTTTCATTATTTCTTCTGGTTTTAAGGGATGAAATGGAGGCCTCAAGGGCCTTATACCTGGTGTTCCAGGTCTCATTTAGTTCCCCGTAGAAATTCCCTAGTCAAAAAAACTGGGAGAGATTATTTTCTCCTTGTATAAATTCGATTTGAAAATCAAATATGGATAATAAAGCCTGCCATCTGGCAAATATTTGTTTAGAATTCTGATTTTTTACATCTTTTTGTAAAACATCTTTGGCTGTTTTGCAGTCTACTCTTGGTAAAAATTCTATAATTTTTTAAATCGTCTTGAAATTTTGTGATACATAGCACTATAGCCAAAATTTCCTTTTTAATGGTGTTGTAATTTTTCTGCGTATTATTCCAGATTCCTGAAGTGAATCTTACTACGTGTTCATGGTTTTCTAGGGAGATGTTTGCTTAAGGATGCTTCCATATCCTATGTCTGAGGCGTCGGTTTCTACTATCATGAATGCCTCTGGATGTGGTATTCCTAGACATGGAAGTTTTTGAATTATTGATTTTATTTTTTGGACTGTCTCTATTTGTTCTAATCCCCATGGGACTGGATCCTTCCTAAGACACTGATAAAGAGACTTACAAACCTGTCTAATATTTAGAATAAAATCTACAACATAATTGAGACTTCCTAAGAATCTCCGAAGCTGAGTTTTATCAATTAATTCATCTAGATATTTGGATGAGAACTCTATGGCTCTACAAATGGGTTTATAGGTTCCTTGATATAAGTCATGACCAAGGAATCTAATAGCAGTCTGGAATAACTTAATCTTTTTAGCACTTACTACTAATCCATTTTGTTTAACAACCTTTAAAAAGGTTTGGATATGTTTGAAGTGTTGGTCAATATCTTCTGAATATATTAAAACATCATCTATGTAAACTATAGTAATATGACTATGTGGATTAAATATGTTGTTCATTATATTATGAAATTAAGACGGTGCATTTTTTAATCCGAATGGCATTACATTCCATTCATATTGTACAAAAGGTACATTAAAAGTTATTTTATATTTATCTTTTTCTACTATCTGTATTTGACAAAATCCTGATTTCATATCGAACGTACTATAAATGTTAGCTTTATAAGTCCTTTTAAGAAGATCTCTTTTATTGGGTATTGGGTACCTGATCCATTTTAAAACTTTGTTAAGGGGCTTATAATTAATGACTTGCCTTGGGGCCCCTCTTTCTTTTTCTGCACTATTATTGACATAGAATGCCGAACAACTCCATAGTGACTTGGATGGTCTGATAGTCCTTTTCTAAAGTAAATCATTGATTTCCTTTTTACAATATTTCATTAACTCTTGATTCAATTGAATAGGTCTTGCCCTAGTAGGGATATTCTTTTCATTGAATCGCTCAATATATGGTAAGTCAATAATATGACGTTTCCTCTCCCAAAAGGCATTAGGAAATTCTAAATAGACTTCTCATTCTATGAATTCTTGTAGGCTTTTAATTTTTTCTTCTACATTTGGATGTTTTAAAGAGGATTCAATCCGTTTAAATTTTATCTCGTTCTATAAATAGTTTATTTGTTGGGAAAGCAGATTTATTCTAACGATAGTTTTTTTCTTTTATAATTTCACTTTCTTCTTTTGAGATATTATTTAGGTAGGGAAAAATTATATATTTTCCTAGAGCAGTGGTGTGGATGCCATCTAAATCAGCAACATAGGGTTTTATTTGGGTTATAAAGGGGGTGCCTAATATTATTTCTTCGTTTATATCTTTAGGTATTACAAAATCATTAATAAAGCAGATTCCATTATTGCATATGTCTGCCTTATGGAGTTTATAATTTAGTTTGAGTCTTTCTCCTGTTGCGGAGTTAATCTCGTTGTACTTTTTTTCAAGATACTTAGTAGGGATTATTCCTTCAATAATGCAATTTTAGTCTATACCTGTGTCTAATAATGCAATTTTATGAATAGTATAATTTTTATTTATAATAAATGTGATAGGTATATGCCAGCTCTGGGCTTTAACTATTGCAATAGTTTTTACTCCCGTTTTGCCTTCTAGAGGGCTCTCTAGATACTAAATTTCTTCTTCACCTTTTTCTAATTTTGATGTTTCTCCTGGTTCGGATTGATATAATTCAGATCCTTGCATTGGTTCTAGTTCATTTAATAGTTATTAGCAAGGGCATCTGTCTCTAGCTTGTTAAGTCTTTGCTTAGCTTCTTTGAATTCATTTTTAATATGTAATAATTTGGTTTGAAGATCTTGTACTGTTGTACTAGACTTTTTTTCTTTAAATTTATTTAGTATGTTTTTCATTTTAAAAGGCTCAATTGTTTCTTTGTCATGTTATTGGTTAAGAACTATTTTTTTTAATTCTATTAAATATTTTCTTTTAAGATCTTTATCTTCAATATGATCAATCATATCAAAGAAGATTTCCTTGTTATTATTGGTAATGACATTTATTGTGTGGCTATCACAGGTGTAGATTGCTCCCGTGCATCCACAATGATCAGTTGAGTCACTATTGTCAGAACTATATGCTTTATTAAGCTGGTCTTCATCACTGAAACTTTCTTCAGGGGAAGAATTATTGTCATGTTCATCAAGAATAGAATATAATCTATCTTTTATTTCTGGCTCAAGTTCTAACATATTGATCTTATCTTTCTTTTTATTAGGGACCTTAGAATCCTTAGCCCTGTGGCCAAATTTTACACAATTCCAACACTTATCATTATTTCCTTGAAAGCCACCTTTGTTGGCTTCTCGTTTATGCTTTTTAAATCTTTTTCTGTAATGATGGGTTTTTTCAGATTTATTTTTATAGTGCTTGTGTCTTCTTTTAATTTTCTTGGATGCCTCTTTTGAAGGGACAGACAACTTGATGTATCCAAAATCTTGACAAAAGCCTCCTATTTCTTTTTTGGATATTTTATTATCCTTTTTAAGTTAATTTTTAAGCTTCATATCTATACATAATTCAATTCATCTGACATTTATAAAACTTACAAGGCCACCATAGAGTAACTGGCTTCAAGGAATTTTTCCATCAAATCTATCTTTTAATTTTATCCTAACGTTTTCGACAAATAATGTTGGTAAACCACTTATTAATTTTTCTTTCCAATAATTATGACTACAGTCTTCTCTGGCCATAACCTTGTTGAGGAATACATCCTTATACCATCTAAAATCATCTAACTTTTGGCAAGATAGGTTAGATAGTAATTCTAAACTCCTATCTTGAAAAAATTGAGGTTCTCCAATAAAATGTTTTGCTATACTATAAATTAAGGTAGCGGTGGCGTCTTCTACACATAGATTTTTAAAAGTTTGCCCTGTAGATTCAGTCTTAATAACTTGAGTGATGGTTGTAGCATTTGTTACACAATATCTATTATCTTCAGTGAGATAATTTTCCCACCAATAATTTAATGTGCCTGTAAATCCAGATATAATTAGAGTGGAAGCTTGTTTATTTGTGCAGTTTTTCATTTTATAGGCCGTAATGGCTATCCCCATTTCATGTAACTTTTTGTATATCTGATGTTCTGCAAGTCCATCAATATTCCATTCAGCAATTTCATTTCCAGAGTGTGAAGTATGAGATAAAAATTCATTTTCTTCATATTGCATATCCGGGAATGAGGGTTTATTATAATAATTCTTTTTAATGGAATATTTAGAGCTTAACTTATTAATGTTGTTATCAGACTTTTCGGATATTGTTCTTATGACCTTATCATCTTTTAATTTTAATTCATCCTTTAATTTTAATTTATTCTTTAATTTTTAATTCAACTTTTAATTTTTCATTAATCATTTCTATAAGATCATCTGTGATTCCAAACTTTTCTTGAAATTTGGGGAAATTATCTTTGGAAAATTCTGCTAATTTAAATATTGAATGAGTTTCTAACTTCTTATTAGTATAGGAAGGGCTAGGTTTACCATTGAAAATTGATTTATTATCAGTCCTAAGGATCAGACTGGGGACTACGTATAGTAATTGATTAGTATAATTATTTTGTTGAATTAATCTATTTATATCTTTATTCTTAGGATCACCTTGGGTGTCTACTATATCAATTTTAAAAGGTGTAGTTGTAACAATTTTACCATCTATTGGTAAACTAATTTCCTCTAGTGGGGGAATTATAGATTCAACCACCTTAGTTTTGGTATGCCATTTATTAACAATCATGCTCAATGATTCCTTTTGATCACCCAATTTTCCTGTGTACTCAAACCATTTAAAGAACTCTATATTGCATCTCATCCTTTTCATATCGGCGCACCATTTTTTCCTAAAGGATAATCTTTCCTTTAATGAATATTTTTCTGCATACCATTTCCTTTTTAGGCTATTTTTATGGATCTAACTAGAGTTTATCTAAATATTTAAAGTTGGGTTCGAACTCCTCATCAGATCTAATCATGCATAAAGAGTCTCTTACTCCTAGCATCTCACTAGCAGTGGGACTTGTTCTTTTGGTAATTCTAGGTTCATATTCAACCTTAGGAATTGTTTCAGAGAAATCTACTCCCTTTAATTTTTTCTCTATGTCTTCTAGTGTTACCTCCTTTTCTTCTGGCGTTTTTGAAAATGAAGGTCTCGAAAGAGACATTCTTTTACTTTAAGAAGCATGACTAAAGGATTGGGATCTTAAAAGTTTTAAATCTATAGATCCATCCAGAAATTGTATTACCTACTCAATGGTTGAATTTTCTTTCTCAATTTCTGGCTCCTTTATGGAGTCAAAATATCAATTATCCTTTACTAACACATAATCCCTTATCATTTTTGGGACAAAAATATTATTGTGATTGTGATTGTCTTCCATAAGCATGGTAACCCCTTTGTTACTTACTATTTTTGCTTTTGGAGCTAGGGTAGTTTTCATTAGCCGGTAATATACTCTGTATATTATGGCTATTTCTCTTGTAGTTTCTTTGCTATTCATGTTTTTTGTTTTAACATTTAATGTTAGGGTATCCATAACATTTTGATCATGAATATCTATAGAAAACTTGGGATAACAGTTAAAATATACTGGGCCATTAGCTAGGTTACATTGTAATACTGCTAATAATGAATCATCAAAGTTTAGTAGCCTATTGTCTCTTAATAGAAGACATATAGGTACGTCTAAGCCTAATCGATACAACGGTTTAACCGCGACTTGGACAAGTCCTATGTGAAGAAACTTATAGTTTTTCCTATATCTATTAATGTCTTCAGCTGCTAATAATTTAATAGTCTCAATAGACTTATTAATAGCGACCGTAGATTAGGAGGTTTTAATATAATAATTTTTAATAAAATTAAAGTGTCTAGTCTTATATACCTTTTCAAAACGTTCCTTTGGGATATTCCAATTTTGTAAATCGCTCTCTATCTTAGCTATTTTAGAAGTTGTGGCAGAAATATTAATACTATTTATTATGTTATGATTTTCATAGGTATCCATTAAAATTGTGTAGATAGTTTTAACTGAATAATTAATATATCATTTAATTTTCTTTTTTGTATAGATAAATTATGACTAACATAACATAATTCATTATATAACCTGATTAGATTGTCAAGAATTAATTTTCTAGTTATTTTTCTAGAATAATTATCTAGTATTTCTGAAGGTATTAGTTTTTTATAATAGTCTAAGTTCTTTAATATTTCTGTTCTTTTCTTTTTATAGTTACTCGGGTATTTTAAACATACCCAATTTGTTACAGGCCTACCGGGTATTTCAAAAGGTGGAGGTTTTCTCCCAAGGGGGAGATGGGGTGCTACCATACCTGGGTCGACTATGTGTTCCGGATGTTGATAATTTGAGAGTTTGGATATTTCATGAGGCACATGGTACTAGATATTCTATCCACCCAGGATCAACGAAGATGTATCGGGACTTGCGAGAAATCTATTGGTGGGATGGTATGTGATCTTGGGCAGATTTATATGCCCAAGTGATACTCAAACGTATCATTTTTGTCTTGTTTATTGTGCAATGTGTATACATTTTCATGTAATTGGTAATAAAATGTGAATTTATACTAACCAACATGATTAGCATTGTTTTGTAGGTAAAATATGATTTAGAGGAGCAAAAATGCATGTTGGAACAATATCGGAGTTGGACTTAGATGCGAGCATGGAAAAGACATTGGAATGCGCAATGTAAAGGGGCTCCGCGATGGAGCCGTGCCACGCTACCATCGCGGAGGCACACTGCTTGGAGGGTGATTTAATTGGCAATTTCTAGTGAAGCCTCGCGACAGCTCCGTGGCACGGAGGCAAGCCTCCGCGTTGCATGCTGTGCCACGTTGAGGCTATATTCCCGGACCGTGGATTTCCAGTGAGGGTCCGCGTCCACGCCGTGTCACGGAGGCAGTGCTCCGCGTTGGCCTCCGTGACACGTTGCTTGTTATTCCGGGAAAAATTCCCAATAGTATAAATAGAACACTTAGGCTTATTTTTAATGAATTCAGACTTGGTGGAGCAAGGACGTGGGTTAGAGGCAGTTGAGGGACGAAAAAGCTAAGGGATTTTCTCTCTTCCTTTCTTCTTTCAATCAATTGTATGTATGATTAACACTTGTTTTAGGATGATTAATCCACAAATGAGTGGATAATTCTCTTCCTTGCTGAGGTTATGAACAATGGTGATGAATTTTGATTATTGAATTGTATGGTTTTTCATCTTCTTCTTCTATGTTGTTCTATTAATTCTTGTTTCTACTGCATTAGTGTGTGGCCGACATTAATGTACATCTAAAAAGTCCAATTTCACTCGAGAGAGCAAGAAATTGGAAAGTTGTGAATTAATAGGGTATTGTTCTTAACTTGATTTGGAAAAATTGGGTTTTGATGTGCTTTCCTGATAGAAATATACTTGAAAGCCGTATTAGTCAATTTAGGAACCGGAATTGTATTGCTAGGTCATAAATTGCATTTGATCACAGAAATGTAGACGGATGGTTTATGATTCTTAAGTGAGATTAAATACGAGAGTTTTAATCTCTTGGTTAATGTTCTTGGCTAGCAACTAGAAGAGAAGAATAACCAAATTATGATGATAATCAAGTTCATTACTTGTTCTTAACCTTGGCATGCTCATATCCATAGTTTCAATTCAAAGTAAATATTTGTTAATAGTTTTAGTATATAATTCATAAACAAAAATTCTTTAACTTTTGGTTACGTTGTTGTCAGCATAATTAGAGGTAAGCTAGAATATAGTATACTGAAGCAATTTTACTTATCCAGAGTCTCCTTGGTTCGATACTTGGCTTACTTAGCCACTTTATTACTTGTTTGACCACGTGCACTTGTGTGTCGGTTTTTAACACCTAACAAACCAGCCGGACAAGTTTTTGGCGCCGTTGCCGGGGACACTAGGCAATAGGTGAAATTGTGTTAAGTGTAAATTTACTGTATTTTTGTTTTATTTTCTTAAGTGTTGACAACTTGGTCTTAGCCTGTATTTTGCAGACTTGATTTCTGTGAACACTGGCAAAGGACAAGGAGCTGGTGGAATCTTATACAGAGCCTGAACGTGAATTTCATAGTAAACACAGAGAAGCTCTACAAAAGAAGCTGCAGTTGCTCAGTCAGTCTATAATGGAGCAACAAAATCCACCGGTTGTGAGGGCAGTGTTAGTGCCCGACGAAGCAGCAGCAAGGCCGGTTCGCGAGGTGGCAATCCCACATGCCAACAATGTACATTCAAGTATCCGCAAACTAGAGCCTGGAGGGAGATTTGAATTAAAGCAGAATATGGTGCAACTTTTGCACACAAGCGGGCAATTTACTGGTCTCCCTCATGAAGACCCACAACAACATCTCCCGAATTTTTTGGAGATAAGTGACACTTATATACCCGCTGGAGTGTCACCTGATTATGTTCGGCTCACCCTATTTCCGTTTTCCTTACTTGGTGAAGCCAAGAGGTGGTTAAAAGCTGAACCACCAAATTCTATATCAACGTGGGATGATCTCGCATGGAAGTTTTTGATAAGATTTTTTCCCTCTGGTAAAACAGCCAGACTTAGAAGTCAAATTCTAAGTTTCAAACAGAGGGAGGGAGAAAATTTATATCAAGCCTGGGAAAGATTTAAATCCATGTTGCGGGACTGTCCTCATCATCATCAGTCCAATGAGGTGTTGGTACACACATTTATTGAGGATTTGGAACCCCATACTAAAATTTTCTTAGACTCAGCAGCTGGAGGGTAGGCGCTGGAAAAGACTTATGAGGAGCTGTACACTTTGCTCAACCGAATTTCACAGGGCAATCCAGAATGGAATGCAGATTCATCTCGAGGGGGAGCAAGGAAAGCAGCAGGAGTGCTTGAAGTGGATGGATTTACAGCTATCGCTGCACAGATAGCTGCCTTGCAGAATCAGTTGAACAACCACTTCAGCAACATGAATTTGAACCAGCCTTCAGCTTCAGGCAATGCGGTCCAGCAAATGTGGTGTGAAGTGTGTGGCAACAGTGAGCATTCAGCTGAGTGCTGTGGAGCAAACCCAGATTCAGTTAACTTTGTGGGCAATGCACAAAGAAATCAGCAGCAGTTTGGTAGCGGCTACAACTCAAATTGGAGGAACCATCCAAATTTTTCGTGGGGTAGCAACAACCAACAAGGCCAAAGTTCGGGTCAGGGTATGCACAGGAATCAAGGAGGGAAACAAAACTACCAATCTCAATTCAGAAATCACAATGCCGCTCCTCCACCACCATCACCTACCATTGAGGAAATGTTCAAGACCATGATCGCTAATCAGGCGCAATTGCAGGCTGACTATGTTAAATTGGCAGCCGAAGTGAAGAATAATCAATTAGCGACCAAGGCTCTTGAGTATCAATTTGGGCAATTTGCTAGTGCCCAAAACACAAGGCCCAGAGGAGGACTGCCTAGCGATATAGATCCTAATCCGAAGCAGGTAAATGCAGTGACCACGAGGAGTGGTTTGCAGTTGAAGGAGGTGGAATCGGAAAGACCGCCTCAAAAGTCAGGAGCAGCAGATGTTGAGGGAGAGCAACTTGCTGATAAGGGGAAGACCAAAGAAGCTGAATCAGAAAGGCCTTCACCCCCGTTCCCTCAACGACTCAAGAAACACAAGGAGGAGGCGTGTTTCAAGAAATTTATGGAGGTGCTTAAACAGGTACATGTTAATTTACCTCTTGTTGATGTCTTGCAGGGAGTGCCAAAATATGCTAAATATATTAAAGACATCGTGGCCAACAAAAGTCGTCTGACTGAGTATGCCACGGTAGCTTTGACAGAGGAATGCACTTCCCGGATCCAAAATAGACTGCCTACGAAGCTAAAAGACCCTGGAAGTTTTACTATCTAGCTTACTATTGGGCAGAGTATCCGAGCTCGTGGATTATGTGACTTGGGGGCGAGCATAAATCTGATGCCATCTTCGGTATTCATGAAGTTAGGTCTAGGGAGTCCTAGACCTACAACCGTAATCTTGCAGCTAGCAGACAGATCCTTAGCTAGGCCGGATGGCATTGTTGAGGATGTGCTGGTGCAAGTGGGCTCCCTCATTTTTCCGGTCGATTTTATTGTTCTGGATTTTGAACCAGATGCTGAAGTCCCATTTATTTTGGGACGACCCTTTTTGGCAACCAGAAAAACATTAATTGACGTGGCTGCGGGTCAACTTACAATGCGAGCACATGAAAAGGTAGAAGTGTTCGATGTGTACAAAGCACCCAAGCTCCCGATGGTAAATGAGGAACTCTCGGTGATCAATGTGATTGATCATGGGAATGCTAAGTACATGAGTGACTCCCGAGAGTTGATAGGAAGACCACCAGACAAAGGTGAGCACTACTGGGGGGAGGACAATGATCGTGAAAAATCGTCCATCACCCTAGTGGATAACTGAGCATAAAGGACGTCGAGCCGCGACGGTAAACCAGGCGCTGCACGGGAGGCAACCCGTGAAAAATATTTTTTTCTTTTGTTTAGTAAAGTGTAAATAGTTTTTGTTTTAATTTTTCTTTTTCTTGAGTTAGTATAAATTTTTCGTTTTAGTTAATATTTTTTCATTTTAGTTAGGGAAATCTATTAATCTAACCAATTTTGTTTAGTAAGGTGATTTTCAGGTCAAACGGAGAAAAATATGCATGGAATCGGGAAGGAAAAGGCAAGGTATGAAAAAATGAATAAAATGAAGAGACAGTGCACTGGGGAGATGGCTCCGTGTCACGGAGGAAGGGCTCCGCGTTACCCTCCGTGACACGTTGAGGTTAAATCTAAATTTTTTAAAAATTCCAGTGAGCCATCGCGTTGGCTCCATGTCACGGACGAGGGGCTCCGCATTACCCTCTGTGACACGTTGCCCTATATTTAGTGCCGGGTCACACCGGGTTGCTGGGTGACCCGCGTGTTTTTCTTTATTTTAAACCCCAAAAAACCCCTTTTTCCCCTCATTTTCTCTCTTCTCCGCGACCAAATACCTAAGTTCCCTCTCCCAACCAACGTGCCACGCTACTAAGCAAACAATTTGTCAAGTTTCTTCGGTTATTCAACGTAAAGGTATGTTTTCCTCTATTCTCTCAAGTTTTTGTCGGTTTTAATCGAATTTGAGCATGGGAGGTGAGATAAATCATCCTAATTAGCAATTTAGCATGAAATTGAATTATTCTTTGATTGATAAATGTTCGGAATGTTGTAATTAGCGTTTGAACTTGTCGATTGCGTGAATGATTCGAATTTGATTGAAAAATTGATTTCTAGGGCTGGGGTTGTTAAAATTGAATTGGGTAACTTGATAAATTGGTGAATTATATGCCGGGGTGTGTTTGTGAATTGAGATAAGTCGTTGTAAATATTGTTAGAGTGTAAAAGACGACGAATTCTCGAATTTGTGGGAAAAGGTGAAAATTGTTCAAATTGGTTTGATTATTTGGATTCGTATGTATATAGAATTTGTGTCGTTGTTTTTGTTTGTTATTTTCGTTGCTAAGTGCGATGGTTGAATTGCTAGCGATGGTAGGATTGGGATTAGCTGTTTGAAGTCTGAGTAGTACGCTAAAAGTTATACTGTCGAAAATTTTTTGTGAACGCACTAAGCATAAATTGTATAGTTATTTGTTTTTGGTGTAAATAAAGTGATCCTTGCCGTAGTATCGTAACCGTAGCTAAGGACTAAGTGTGGGGTAAACTTAGTTTAACCCGACCTTAGCTGAAGCTAATATGCATTTAGCTTGACATTGTGCTTGTTTATTTGTACTGACAGGTACAATGGCGAGTAGGCAGGATAAGGGTAAAGGTGCTTCTACTTCAGGCACCGGGAGAAAACGACTGAGACTGGGCACTGCAGTCCCAGCTGCACCAGCTGTTCCGCGCGGCCAACGCCGCCAGTACGGAACGAGGTGGGTGACCGATGAAGGGAAGAAGTGGTACACTAAACATAAGGAGAGTAAGTACTTCCCTGAGGAGCATATTGCACGGGAACCACTAGCACAGGAGTTCCCCCGTATTGTGCAGAGAATCGACGCAGCTGGGCTCAGCTTCATATTTCAGGAGCCCAAGGAGTGCAGCCTACATTTAGTCCGGGAGTTCTATGCAAATTGGAACCCGACCATCAGAAGCCACACAATAAAAATCAAAGGGCAGATTGTCACTCTGGAACCCCAGAAATTAAATGCCATCATTGGAGCGCGGGACACAGACGCCCACATTCTCCGCCAGCTGAACATCACCCCACCATACGCCGATATTAGACGCACTTTGTGTAGGGCTCGATCCACAGCCAGATGGAGCATACATAAGGAGAGGGGTTACTACCAGACTCTGCCGTATTCTCAAATGAACAGGGAGGCAAGAATTTGGCTGAAAATAGTTTGTTCGTGCCTGATTCCGGGGGTGCACATGACGGATGTGACCCGGGACCGTGTGTGCCTGGTGTATGCCCTGATGAAAGGGCTAGAGATTAATGTTGGGGCGGTCATCATATCCGCCATGAAGAGAGCCCGACTACACCAGGTCCACAGGTATGGGTTCGGCGGACTCATCACCATCTTTCTCCGGGGCCTCGACGTCGAGGAAGAGGCTTTGGACTACATCCCGCAGTTGGAGCGGAGGGCCCTTGATGTGACCAAAACCAAGGCCCCCGACACCACACACGGGCCAGTGTTGACACTGGGCGAGCGACATGCTCGTGACGATCAGTACATGGCACAGATGTTTGGTATGCAAATGCTTCAGCTCCGGATTGGTGGGAGACCAGCCACAGAGGATGAATTATGGCAGCTGGAGCTGGATTACCCATTTGGCGAAAACGCCAGAGCTTTGTGCCGAGTGGGGCCGACCTTCGTTGAGCCCACTGACGATGATGTCCCCATGGACGAGGAGACACATCGGGAGGACTCCGATGTGGAGTCCGATGACGACGATGGAGGTGACTCGGACATAGGCGATGAGGCAGTAGCACCGGATGAAGAAGTCGAATATTTCGACTGATCAGGGAGTTCCACCACCCAAAAATTTTGTGATTTTAATTTTTTGTGAACACTGGGGACAGTGTTTGATTTAAGTGTGGGGTGGGGAGTAGCTAGGTGCTGGGGCTGGGTTGATTTGCTGTAGGTTCTTCCTTTGTTTTGTTTGTATGTTTATGTTTCCCTGTGGTTGTGAGTGCAAACTGGTTTGTATCTATATAGGTACATATTTTTGTGGTAATTGATGTGTGTTGTGAAATGTTGTGGTTGCCAGTGTAAATATTTTGTAAATTTTGTAAATATTTTTTTTTCTCTATCGAAATGATCGATATTTTTAAAATTTTTGCGAAAATATTTTGTACATAGTAAAATATTTTGTAAATATTTTTCCATCGAAATGATCGATGTGTTGCAAAATTTTTCAATTTTAATTTTTGGATTTCTCGGAGTTTGTTTTCGGTTCTTTTACCGAGAATAGTCCCATTGAACCGATGTCATAGTTAGGGACCGTTCCCTATGATGGATGGATGACGACCATCTTAAGGGAAATGTAGTCGGTAGGAGTAGTGATTTTAATTAGTTTTCGGTTTTTTTTCTTTCTTTGGTGGATTGCATCACTGAACCTGTAGTTACTATATGGTTGTGAAATTTTGGTTGCGTGTTGTAACTGATATTCAAAATGTAAAAGTAATTCGTATGAAAGCATGCAATTTTGTGAATATGTTGAGTTACCTTGGCTGTAGAATTCGATTCGGTGTGATTGAGGCTTAATTTTTGAATTCATGTAATTGGCTAATTAAAGAGTCTGTGAATGCATTGTGAATCGGGCATGTGCATAAAGTGTGAAGTGAGGTATTGTTAGTCCATGCTATTGTGAAGTGTCTAGAACTTGCCTGGAGTATATACAAAACGAAATGAAGGAAGTGTAGTTTTGGAAAGGATGTAGGCATTTCTTTGTCTTAACTGAGAGTTTCTATTTTTTTTCTTATCATACACTACATTTTTATGTGATTGTATACCCTAGTCAGCCCGTTGAGCCTTTAGCCGATTATTTCTTTCTTGTGTCCAAAATTGTATAAACTAAGCTTTATTCCTTCTTTTCATTAGCCGTAAAGTCGATACAAAACTCTTAAGCGCTTAAGGAAAAAATTTTTTTCCCAAAGTGTCAAAGAGTGAGAATAGTGGAAAGAAAAAGAAAAGCAGAGTGAGGAAAGAAAAGAAAAGGTTGAAGAGGCACTTGTTATAATGAAATGATAATGAAGGTGCATGAAAAACCTTTGTGTCATGTCAAGTGTGTTTGGTGAAATGGGCCATACAAAAGTAAACCAGCATGAATGGGATGAGAGGAAAAAGAAAAGAGAGAAACAATGTTCATGAGTTGATGGGAATGTGTTGAAAAGGCGCTTAAGGATGCTAGTGACGTGGGAAACCAAAGCAGATATGATAGCAAATACCATCATTTGTTCCCACCGGCTCAGTTTCAGTTTGAGGTATCTATTTTTCCCTAAACCTTTAATCATTTTTTCATGTTCAGTTCATGTGTACAAGTTTGTTTTATGATATGGTATGTGTATGTGATGTCTGAATTCAGTTCAGCTATGTAGTTTTTTTCGGAGGTAGTCATTCCGTCAGTTTACGACTTAAATGACTGGTAATTGTATATAATGTGTTATACCCCATAGAATTCCCGGCACCTAGACGACCTATTCGCACGTTGGTTAATCATATTTGAAGGCTGTACGTGCTAGAGAAAGGCCCGGGAAAAGATCGGACGAGAAACCTGTCGAACCATCGCAGAAGGAGCCGAGGAAGAGCCCCTCCGCGATGGATCCGTGACACGTTGCCCAGGTTCAGGCTCAAGTATATAAAGCCCACTTCGGGTTTAAATCATTTAATCCTTAAGAAATTTCCAGGAAACAGAGAGAAAAGTCAGAGAAGGAGGAAGAACGAAGAAAATTAAATAATTTTCGTCCGATTACGCTGCGAAACGCTGCCCAAACTCAAATTAATCCCAGATACCGAAGTATTTAGTAGCAGAGAGCGTTCCTACAGATTCAGTTTCATAAAATACAGCCGACGAATCGTCGAGCCACCGAGCTAAGGTAAGTGGAATTGCTCTAAATTTGTGTCTATGTGTTCCTAGCTGAGAAGTGAATATTTCTCCCTTCTGGGCCGCTGAAAAATAGCGAGTTTTCGACCGTCTTTCGATAAGCCTAAGTTTAGGCTATAAACTATATCGAAAGTAACGTTGCTTTTCACAATAAAGCTGTATTTAGTATTAATTGACGTATTTATGAATGCAGTTGGGAGAAAATAGTTGAAGTACCGGCCGAGTCTCGTCCGACGGACGAATAGTTCAAAGATAAGGTATGTAAAGTTAGTTTCCTCGGCAAGTTAAGTAATATTGAGACAGTGTAGTAATGTACAGACCAGTAGAATGTTCAGAAGTCGAGTGTTACGTTAGTATGAATATTGGTACAATATGAGAAGCATTGAGTTGTAACATGTATGAAACCCATTAGTACGATATAGATTCTAACGTAAGTGTTAGAGATTGCCCAGCATGCTCAGTATGTGATGTAATATGACATGTTAAGATATTGTTGTATTCAGTTGAAACCCCGCGAAGTAAGGTAGTATCCATAAAGCATTTCAGAGACCGAATAGCAGACTAAAATAAAGTTTAGAAAGCATGTTAGAAATAGGATATAATGTTAATACAGGAACTCAGTAAACAACATAGTTTCAGCAGAAACACTATCTTGTGTGGCCTTTGCCCCAGTACAGTTTAGCAGGAGAATATATTCATATATATATATATATATATATATATATATATATATTTACCAGCCTCAGCATGTATCAAATACGTACAAATTACTATTATTATTAGTTCAGCATGTAATATACGCGATACCTTACCCCTATTAGCCTCAGCATGTGAGATACACAGACAGTATTACTAGTTGAGACCGTTGTATTGTTTGGGGTTGGACTACCTAGCATCCACGACCGCCCCAGGGTTAATAGCTATATCAACTCGTCCGCCAGAGGACGAGGATACGTCACTCTACGGAGTGGTATGCCGTCCCGCCAGGGGACGAAGATGGGATGCCAGTTTCCCCATATTTTGCCTTGGTCGGCTTTTATACACCCCCGTCGAGCGGATACGCCCGGGTGTTGATTCAGGAGTCCTTCAGACTCAGGTACAGTTATAGTCAGGGGCTCAGCGATCCTAGGTGCATACCCAGGGGACCGGCGGGATGCTTACAGCCATTATAGGAGATGGGATGACCAGGGTAGGGGTGTAGATTATGTGCTGGTTGTACCTCCCAGCTTATGGGGGCCGGGTAAGGTTTATGTGTGCCATGTTATGCTATTTCATGTTATGCCATGTTATGTTAGAAACAAGTAGATCAACAGTAGAGGGATACGTCTCTAGGTATGACTTCTATTTCTATCCAGTGTAAATGAGAAAAGGTATGACTTACAGTATCAGGCAGTTAATCTAATCCCTCCTACTTCAGTTTATCAGTAACTTTGTTGTTTCCAGACTTTGCTTTCAGTTATTGCGTAACATACTCAGTACCAGCGGTACTGACGCTCGGTGGGGCGCTGCATTACTTGCCTGCAGGTACTCATAGACGAGCAGGCGATACTACGTGACTTCCTGTCAGCGGTCGAGTATTCAGCTCCTGTCCTCCGGAGGCTGAATCTCAGAGGTGTATCTCAGTTCCTTTTTATTGTATAGTACGGGTAGGTCGGGGCCCTGTCCCGATCAGTTCTATTGCTATTCCTAGAGGCTTGCAGTCTGTATATATCTCCCTGTGGTCAGATGAGCCGGTCGTGTGAGGCCGTGCAGTTGTTGGCTATTAGTACTTTTGCTTCTTTTATGTTGGCCGTGTGGGGCCATAAGTTTGATAGTAGTGGTGACCTTGCCGGTCACGTAGCCTTCTATTATGTTATTGCTGAGTTACAGATAACTAGACAGCATGGTGGCCTTGTCGGCCCGCATAGGATTTCCCTAAATTGATATGTTTCTGGTCAGCTGTTAGTACAGGTACAGGAGGCTATAGGCCAATGGGCCGGGGGCTGTGTCTACAGCCGTTATATAGCCCTTTGTTTCCATAAATATGAGTTAGAGCCAGCCAGGCACCAGAGGTGCCCAGGCTTAGCAGTCTAGCAGTTCAGGTCCCAGTAGGGCACCAGGTGCTAGTCATACCCCCCAAGGCGAGGTGTGAAAAACTTGGTATCAGAGCAGGTCGTATCCCAGGGAGTCTGCGAGCCGTGATGAGTAGAGTCTTGTCTATGGATGTGTTGTGCACCACATACTATAGGCAGGAGGCTGCGAGGCATGATAGGATGGTTACCCTTCCTTCTCAGTCAGTCGTGCTTTAGAGCGGTACAGTATAGGGTTGAGTCCCTAAGAACTTACCTTATTCTTTGATTACAGATATAAAAGCAGATCAGCATTACCCTACTACAGGAAGAAGGTTAGATATAACAACAGAAGAGGGTATTAGCCAGTTATCTGATAACTACAGCAGCAGGAGGAGGTACCCGAGGCCTCCCAGCATGATACCTTTGTCGGTACTGTTCTCAGTATACGTTGATAACGTTAGAATAGGAAGTCAGAAGTATAATGTATATATGAGTTGATTTATTTATTAGCTATATGAGATCTGATTATGATTACAGATAAGGTCAGACCACCAGGTAAGTATAAGAAAGAGAGGGAAATGCAGGAATCCCAAATACATCTTTTTGGATACGATACAGTTAAATGCTCTTAATTGTTGCAATAAGAAAAGGGCTATTCCTACCTCTTGATTTCGATACCAGTATAGTAAAGGAGCATAAGACTAGAGTGGGGGGGGGGGGTTGCCAAATCATGCAGTAAGTAAGAATGGGCTGATTGATCCTAGTAAGTATTAGAAAGTATAAAGAGCTCCTATGATTATGTAAGCTGTGCAGACCCTTATGATAACAAGCCAGTAAAGAAAGTAAGACTATTTAGTTTACCCGAAGCAGGGGTAAAAGATCTGTTAGTAATGAATGCTTAGTAATACTCAATTTCGAGTCAGAAAAAGGCTAAGTCCGCCACATATGCTAACAGATAGCAAGACATACTTGTAAGATTGTGGTCATGATCCAGTGGTGATATCAAAAGGGTGGGGGATCATGTGAGTCAGATAGGTCTGACTGCAAGTCAGGGGAAGTCTGAATTGATACAGGACCAACAATCTTGTTAACGAAAGGCAGGTACCTTGAACCCCAGAGTTCAGCTTAAGTAAGATGAGAGGAAGAAGCAGGAATGCCAGATTTTGTGGGGAAATCAGGGTTACCCCCCCCCCCCCCCAGATTAATAGAGTATCGTTTTATGGATTAAGCTTCGGGCTGATAGTAGGATGGCGGTTCAGAATACCACAGTATGTCTGCTATGGAAAAGTTAACAAGTTACCGATACAGCAATTCTAATCTAGTGTAGCCTAGAGATAAGGCCCAACAGACAGTCATGGGCTCTCAATATATGCCTAGTAAGGCTACAAGATTCGAACGTCGACCCCATATCGCAAGAGTGGCGGAATTTTAAACAGCAGACAATAACTAGAGAGTTTATGTTTGTTACTTTCAGAATGGGGTGACAATGCAATGAAATGATAAGTTAGGGCAGGAGATATTATTAGGCTGTAGAAGCGGTGTATCATGTACGGCGTGAGACTCAGCAGAGCATGTCAGAGATTATGTGTTACCGCAGAACTCAGTACATATCGTACGTAGCTATTGATATATATATATATATATATATATATATATATATATATATATATATATATATATATATATATATATATATATATACAGATAATAGATATGCTATGAGTGGCTGCCTATAAGGGCTACAATCACAGATGCTGATTAGTAATAGAAAGCATATACAAATTGCATTGCAGGACACCCCCTTGCCAAAAAAAAAGAGAAGAAAGAGGGAGAAGAAAGAAAGAAAAAAAGAAGAGAAAGGGCGGATTAAGTGTGAGTTACGTATGAAGTCATAGAAACTATCTCAGTTCTCAGTTATTAAGTTAATAAACTTATGTGTTGTTGTCAGATCTAGGCTCTAGGAGCTTACCAGAGTTAATGGCCTAAAACAGATGGCTAGATGATAAGGGCGCAGTTAGACGGTCTACCGACCAGCTGGCGCCTGCATTAGCAGGGAGGCATCCCTGAAGATTGGTAACAGTAGTGTATGTGCTAGAACCAAGATTAGAGGCCGAATAGGCAAATTTCAGAGATTAGCAATACCAGAATTGTTCTAGTATGTTAAGTGGTCGTACGTCATTTTCCCAGCCTTGTAGGTGAGAGTCAGCCTTAGTAACCTAGCAGTTATTATGTGAAACACCCCATAAGTCAGCCGGCCGCCCTAGTCAGAATACCCGTGGGTACCCCAAAGAAGGGTCCACATCAGTAGTCAGCGACAGACTAGTACTTCAGCTGGTTCTCATAAGATATTTAGATACAGAGCCCTAGCAGAAGGCCAGTATTTATAGAATAGCCCATAAGACCGAGAATTCCCCAGAATAGCAGTATAAATCCAAGTGGATACACACAAGGCATAAGAAATTGATAGTACCCTGCTAGCACAGTGTTTATTAAGACTAGGGGATCAGTAGACTCCCCGTGAAGATCCAGAGATTGATTGCCTGGGAGTAAGTTTGATTAAGTCCAGCATTACAATGGTTTAAGCAAAATACCAGAGCAATTAGATGCCCACAAGTCTGCGTTTATGCATGAACTATAAGCACTCAAGTAGGACGGTTAGAGTATTGTTAGACTACTGCCACATTCGGGTCATTCAACCCGACTATTCAGTTATTTAAGGTTAGGCAGCCAGATCATTAGAGGTCATGATCAATATCAGGACCCCCTGATAAGATATGGGCACATGGTGTGCAGATAGTCGTTCAAGGTTACCTTAGCAACAAGTAGCCTTAGCATGCGGTCAGAAGGCCAGATAAGCTCTAGCTATACCGGTGGATTACTTGTCAGATTCTCCGGTATAATAAACCAGTATGACCGTCAGTTATATGTCAAATTTTGTAAATGTGAATTTTGGTTGAGTTTAGTAGCCTTTTTGGTCACATTGTGTCGGAGGCTGGTGTACAGATAGATACACAAAAAATTAAAGTAGTGAAGACATAGCTTAGACCTACCACTCCGATCGAAGTACGCAATCCCTGCGGTTAGCCGGGTACTGCGGAGGGTTTGTGGAAGGATTTTCCACCTTAGCAGCACCTTTGACTAAATTGACACAGAAAGCAGCAAAGTTTCAATGGACAGAGGCATATGAGCAGAGCTTCCAGGAACTAAAAGACAGATTAACCTCCGCTCCAGTGTTGACATTACCGGAAGGCACAGAAGGTTATTCAGTTTATTGTGACGCGTCAGGTGTCGGGTTAGGTTGTGTGTTGATGCAGCATGGTAGAGTAATTGCATATGCTTCCAGACAGCTGAGGAAACACGAAAAGAATTACCCTACCCATGACCTGGAATTGGCCGCAGTAATTCATGCCTTGAAGATGTGGAGGCATTACCTGTACGGAGTCCATGTTGATATTTACACAGATCATAAGAGCCTACAGTACATTTTCACTCAGAGGGAGTTGAATCTGCCGCAACGCCGCTGGTTGGAGCTGTTAAAAGACTATGATGTGAATATTCTATACCACCCCGGAAAAGCTAATGTTGTAGCAGATGCCCTGAGCCGTAAGTCAATGGGGAGTTTAGCGTATTTGCGACCTGAGAAGCAGAAGTTGGCCAAAGAAATTCATCAGTTAGCTGGCCTAGCCGTTCGAGTGATGGAAACAGAAAATAATGGGGCCGTAATTCAGAATTCTGCAGTGTCATCATTAGTTGCTGAGGTAAAAGAACGACAGTACAAGGATCCCGATTTAGTCCAGCTCAGAGATAGAATTCAGAAAGGTAAGGAGCCAGATTTTCAGATAGCCGGAGATGATGTGCTATGCTGTAAGGGCTGCCTCTGTGTCCCGAATGTCTTCGGACTTCGTGGGCAGATCATGCATGAGGTACACTACGCTCGCTATTCCCTTCATCCAGGGGTGAAGAAAATGTACCACGATATCAGAGACATCTACTGGTGGCCAGGTATGAAAGCTGAGATAGCTGAATTTGTATCTAGATGTTTTAATTGTCAGCAAGTAAAAGCCGAGCACCAGAAACCGGGCGGTTTGACGCAAGAGATAACGGTACCTATGTGGAAATGGGAAGCAATAAACATGGATTTTGTAACAGGGTTACCCCGTACTAGACGCAGAAATGATTCCATTTGGGTAATAGTTGATAGGCTGACAAAATCAGCTCATTTCCTACCAGTGAGGGCTACCTTCTCCGCTGAGGATTATGCCGAATTATATATCAGAGAAATAGTTAGATTGCATGGAGCGCCGGTATCTATCATTTCAGACAGGGGAGCACAGTTTACAGCTAGATTCTGGCAGTCATTTCAGAAAGGTTTGGGGACGCAGATTAACTTGAGCACAGCATTCCATCCTCAGACAGATAGGCAGGCTGAACGTACAATTCAGACGCTCGAGGATATGCTACGAGCGTGTGTGTTAGATTTTGGAGGTAGCTGGGATGAACACCTCTCGTTAATTGAATTTGCTTATAATAACAACTACCATTCAGCTATTCAGATGGCACCTTTCGAGGCATTATACGGGCAAAAATGTAGATCGCCGGTGGGCTGGTTTGAAATAGGAGAATCAGCATTAGTTGGCCCAGACATTACTCGACAGTCCGAGGAAAAAATAAAGCTTATCCGAGAACGTTTACTGACCGCTCAGAGCCGCCAGAAGTCTTATGCAGATAGGCGGCGCAGAAATCTAGAATTTTCGGTAAATGACTGGGTATATCTGAAAGTGTCCCCGATGAAAGGAGTAATGAGGTTTGGCAAGAAAGGCAAGCTTAGCCCAAGATTCATTGGGCCATACCAAATTCGGCGAAGAATAGGCCGAGCTGCATACGAGTTGAACTTGCCACCAGAGTTAGCATATGAAAAGATTCCCGTAGCCATTTTAGACAGACAGATTCGCAGACTGAGAACTAAAGATGTTGCATCTGTCAAAGTATTGTGGCGTAACAGAAATCGGGAGGAAATGACGTGGGAGGCTGAAGAAGATATGAAAACCAGATACCCTCACCTATTTCAGGCCTAATCAGGCGACAGGTATGTCCGTATTATTATTTATGCCGTACCTTATGGTTGTATGTTGTAAATGATAAAGAAAGATTGATATCTAGTTATTCAGTGGATCTTAGAGTGTTGTGTGCAGTGCCTGTGTTGGACTTTTCTGCATTTCAAGTTTTTGCTACAGTCCATATTACAGGGGAAACTCTGCCGAAATTTTTCTAGAAAGTAAAATAAGTAGTCCTCTAGATAACAGTGTACATTCGAGGATGAATGTTCTTAAGGGGGGGAGAATGTTATACCCCGTAGAATTCCTGGTACCTAGACGACCTATTCGCACATTGGTTAAGCATATTTGAAGGCCGTACGTGCTAGAGAAAGGCCCGGGAAAAGATCGGACGAGAAACCTGTCGAACCATCGCAGAAGGAGCCGAGGCAGAGCCCCTCCGCGATGGCAGCGTGTCACGGAGGAGGAGCCTCCACGATGGCTCCGTGACACGTTGCCCAGGTTCAGGCTCAAGTATATAAAGCCCACTTCAGGTTTAAATCATTTAATTCTTAAGAAATTTCCAGGAAACAGAGAGAAAAGTCAGAGAAGGAGGAAGAACGAAGAAAATTAAATAATTTTCGTTCGATTACGCTGCGAAACGCTGCCCAAACTCAAATTAATCCCAGATACTGAAGTATTTAGCAGCACAGAGCGTTCCTACGGATTCAGTTTCATAAAATACGGCCGACGAATCGTCGAGCCACCGAGCTAAGGTAAGTGGAATTGCTCTAAATTAGTGTCTATGTGTTCCTAGCTGAGAAGTGAATATTTCTCCCTTCTGGGCCACTAAAAAATAGCGAGTTTTCGATCGTCTTTCGATAAGCCTAAGTTTAGGCTATAAACTATATCAAAAGTAACGTTGCTCTTCACAATAAAGCTGTATTTAGTATTAATTGACATATTTATGAATGCAGTTGGGAGAAAATAGTTGAAGTACCGGCCGAGTCTCGTCCGACGGATGAATAGTTCAAAGATAAGGTATGTAAAGTTAGTTTCATCGGCAAGTTAAGTAATATTGAGACAGTGTAGTAATGTACAGACCAGTAGAATGTTTAGAAGTCGAGTGTTACGTTAGTATGAATGTTGGTACAATATGAGAAGAATTGAGTTGTAACATGTATGAAACCCATTAGTACGATATAGATTCTAACGTAAGTGTTAGAGATTGCCCAGCATGCTCAGTATGTGATGTAATATGACATGTTAAGATATTGTTGTATTCAGTTGAAACCCCGTGAAGTAAGGTAGTATCCATAAAGCATTTCAGAGACCAAATAGCAGACTAAAATGAAGTTTAGAAAGCATGTTAGAAATAGGATATCATGTTAATACAGGAACTCAGTAAACAACATAGTTTCAGCAGAAACACTATCTTGTGTGGCCTTTGCCCCAGTACAGTTTAGCAGGAGACTATATTCATATATATATATTTACCAGCCTCAGCACGTATCAAATACGTACAGATTACTATTATTATTAGTTCAGCATGTAATATACGCGATACCTTACTCCTATTAGCCTCAGCATGTGAGATACACAGACAGTATTACTAGTTGAGACTGTTGTATTATTTGGGGTTGGACTACCTAGCATCCACGACCGCCCCAGGGTTAATAGCTGTATCGACTCGTCCGCCAGAGGACGAGGATACGTCACTCTACGGAGTGGTATGCCGTCCCGCCAGGGGACGAAGATGGGATGCTAGTTTCCCCATATTTTGCCTTGGTCGGCTTTTATACACCCCCGTTGAGCGGATACGCCCGGGTGTTGATTCAGGAGTCCTTCGGACTCAGGTACAGATATAGTCAGGGGCTCAGCGAGCCCAAGTGCATACCCAGGGGACCGGCGGGATGCTTACAGCCATTATAGGAGATGGGATGACCGGGGTAGGGGTGTAGATTCTCTGCTGGTTGTACCTCCCGGCTTATGGGGGCCGGGTAAGGTTTATGTGTGCCATGTTATGCTATTTCATGTTATGCCATGTTATGTTAGACACAAGTAGATCAGCAGTAGAGGGATACGTCTCCAGGTATGACTTCTATTTCTTTCCAGTGTAAATGAGAAAAGGTATGACTTACAGTATCAGGCAGTTAATCTAATCCCTCCTACTTCAGTTTATCAGTTACTTTGTTGTTTCCAGACTTTGCTTTCAGTTATTGCGTTACATACTCAGTACCAACGGTACTGACGCCCGGTGGGGTGCTACATTACTTGCCTGCAGGTACTCATAGACGAGCAGGCGATACTACGTGACTTCCTGTCAGCGGTCGAGTATTCAGCTCCTGTCCTCTGGAGGCTAAATCTCAGTTCCTTTTTATTGTATAGTACGGGTAGGTCGGGGCCCTGTCCCGATCAGTTCTATTGCTATTCCTAGAGGCTTGCAGTCTGTATATATCTCCCTGTGGTCAGATGAGCTGGTCGTGTGAGGCCGTGCAGTTGTTGTCTATTAGTACTTTTGCTTCTTTTATGTTGGCCGTGTGGGGCCATAAGTTTGACAGTAGTGGTGACCTTGCCGGTCACGTAGCCTTCTAGTATGTTATTGTTGAGTTACAGATAACTAGACAGCATGGTGGCCTTGTTGGCCCATATAGGATTTCCCTAAATTGATTTGTTTCTGGTCAGCTGTTAGTACAGGTACAGGAGGCTATAGGCCAATGGGCCGGGGGCTGTGTCTACAGCCGTTATATAGCCCTTTGTTTCCAGAAATATGAGTTAGAACCAGCCAGGCACCAGAGGTGCCCAGACTTAGCAGTCTAGCAGTTCAGGTCCCAGTAGGGCACCAGGTGCCAGTCATACCCCCCAAGGCGGGGTGTGACATAATGATTGCATGTTTCTGGGTTTTCTACATGTTTCTGACATTCAAGGATGAATTTTCCCAAGGGGGAGATATTGTTATACCCCGGGAACCCAAGGATCAGACCCGGGAGTCAAACGGGGAAAACATCTAGAAAATATTGCAGTAGTGCAGGATGAGTCGTTAGATGACTTATGAGGAGACCCCACGAGTCGTTAGGTGGCTAGTGGGAAGGTTGGACTGGCTGAGGATTCGAGGTCCCCACCGGCGTGGGAACGACTCCTGGTAAGCTAACACAAGTCGTCAGGTCCACCGTGGGGTAAGTTGAGAATTTAATAGGAGGTCTAGCAGTGTACCTAACGGATGGCACCCCACGAGTCGTAGTTAGTCCCAACGACTCATGAGGTGGATCGGGAGCAAGCTAGGGAATTTTAATTGAGGCTGAGGCTGTGTATTTGACGGGCGACACGAAGAGCCGTTGCCCGTCCTGACGATTCGTCAGGTCACCCGTTAGGATCACCTGACAGTTATTTTCTGTGAATTAGTAAGGGCTTTCTCGTAATTTCCTAAACTCTTAAAGCCTAAACTATGCCATTTTAAGGTTGGAATAGGATCTTTAAGGTGCGTTAAGTCCCTAATGCATACCCATTCCCATGCAAGACCTTTTAGGGAGATTCAAGGTCTTCTCCTCCAAGTTTCCATCACTTTCTTGGTGGGTTTTCAGGGAACATCGAAATCAGCCCATCCCCAGGTATTTAGAGTTTTAGAATTGGTGAAATTCTTCCTCACTCATGCCCAAATTTTGAATTTAATCATGAATCCTCCTATTCATTTCTATGGAATTTTACCCAAATGCATGAAAATGTGATTTCTCTTTATGGGTTTGATTTAATTGAGTTTTAATTATTGAATTATGAATGATGGGTAGGTTTTACATTATTTTCCATAAAAATCACGTTTCAATCTTTTGAATCAAAAATGCTCATTTAATGAAAGTTCATGGAAGTTACGATTTATGATGAATACTCTATATTTTGAGTTTATTGATGACGGAAAAGCATGATTCCAATCTCCCAAGTTTATGAGCATATTTTTTGAAAGAATTGAATATGATGAAGTATTGGTCAACACCCACATGTTGAGGATGATTTATGATTTACGAAGTGAATTACATGATTTATCGATTTATGATATTGGCTGATCAAAAGGGGCATATGATTCTTGGCTAAGCATGTTTTAAAGGGGATCCATGATGATAAATGTTACATTCTAGCCAATGAATCTTAATGCATGATGTTATTGATTTATGTATGAGCTTATATGCATGTTTTTGGGAGCTGTGTCTAACACCGAACAGCCCGACGTTCAAAGGATTACGCCGGTGTCTCATAACCACGTGCCACCATGGGTTTCTAAATGATAGGATGTATTGATAATGATCCCTAAAAATGTGATGTCATGCCTAATGTACGACCCTCGCTTGGCAAGCTAGGGTCGGCTCTGCCCACTTGAGCGAGATAGTGGGGCATCATGAAAGGCTCTACCATAATGGTGTCAGTTATGACGAGTCCTCCCATTGTTCCGCATGATTTATGCGTTGTTATGTTTATGTTGTTGGCTCAAGTTATGTTTTTGATAAATTTTACTTACGATTATGAAAATGAATGATTATGAATGATTTAAAAGTCTTGAGCCTTATGTTTCATTATGAAGATTGGATGTAAACATGATGTCCTTCTCTTATATTTATTTATGAGTTTTATTTTCTCTAAAATGTCCGTTTTACTTACCCTGCATACTCAGTACATTCCACGTACTGATCACATACTTTTTATGTTGTATTATTTCATGATACAAAGTCTGGATCTCAAGCTCATCCTCACCCTTAGTCCATCTCAGCTTGCGCTTTCAGCTTATTGGTTAGTCCTCAAGTTCCGAGGGCCGTTTGACAGACTTCCATGTTATTTATGTTTCAATATTGGTCGGGTTAGTTGGGGATGTTGTCTCATCAACACATCTTATGTATTAGAGACTTTTATATGTTATGCTATAATTACGTTTCTGCTATGTTTTTTTATGATTATCATTCGGCTTATTTGAATGAGATTAGTTGAATGCATGTCCCATGGGTCGACTTGGAGTCTCATGGGGTCCCTTGTTTCGTGTCTACGATCCGGGTGTACATTCTAGTTGTGACAAATGTGAATTTAAAAGAAAGGGCCCACAAAATCCGAATAACCAAGTCAACCACCCTATTTCTTCAAATATTATCATAGCCTCAATTTTTCCACCATTTTTCCATTCCATTTTTTTCTTTCCATTACCCAACATTCCTATTTCCCCATACTCATCTATTCTAAACCTTTCCACTCTCCCACCTTCCCACAAACACACACCCATTAAACTCTCCACTTTCCACTCAACCTATTACACTTCCCTCTTTCACCTATAAAACCCCCTCCATAGCCCACTAATCCCCTCACTTAAATCACACTTTCTTCCTCTACTACTTATATCTTAAGGTGCTTTTGCAAGTAACATTGAGCTTTATAAACGTCTAAGTGTGCAGGCACTCCTTCAATTCGGTAAAAATTCTCTTACCCTTATTTTAATTTTCTCATTGTTGCTTTAAGGGTAATACTTTGTTCCCTTTCCTTGGTAAAATCTTGAATGTGCTATACCGATTGAATGGAATAGGGTTGTGCTTTTGTTTGTGGCATTTTGAAAAGGGTGAAGTCTGAGTAACCCATTTGTTTAAAGAACGATGTTTTGCCCGGTGATAGGCCGGGTGATGCCATTCTTAAGGGCTAAACGTCATAAACAAGGGTTTTAAGAGTGTCATGTTGATTTTGGTATGATTGGAAGTGAGTCTGTGTTAGTAGGCGTGTATATGTGATAGTTAAAAAAAATTGGGGACGACGGCGTCCGGTGTTTCGCCGGTCGGATTCGGCGAATCGCCTATGACACGTCGGCTCACTCTGAAATTTGGCTTCAGGCCACTGAGTGGATCCCATGTTACATCGGTGGTTCATGAATCCTGACGGGGGTACGCTAATGTACTGCCGAAACAGCTATCCCTTACACAGTTGTCTGTCAAGCATCAGTCAGAGATGTGCGGTCCACGAAATCATTTTGGTGAACCGCCGGGCTTCCGCCACTATCAATGGTTCTTTTAACTGAGTATTTGATTCCCCTTGTTCCTTAGATCTCCTTGCAATCAGATTTTTTTCTCATTTTGTTTTGTTTTTAGTTTCTTTTTCACTAGCTGCCGCTAACATTATTCTTGCAGCAAAACAAATCATGTCATCTTCTAGGAACACCAGCAAAGGAAAAGCCCCTGCTTCTTCTATGAGTATCCACCATTTAAACCATTTGTATTCCATGATGTCATGTCAATAAGGGTATCCGAAAAAAGAAAAATAAATAAATAATAATAAAAAAGAATTAAAACAAACACTAAGACCAAGTTATCAGAACTTATATAGAATTTGTAAACCAACACTAAGAAAACAATTTGACCAATTGCCAATCCCCGGCAACTGTGCCAAAAATTTGTTCGCTTTCTACTCTGGGGTAATTACTACACGCAAGTGCACGTGGTCGAACAAGTAGTAAAGTGGCTTAAGTAAGCCAAGTATCGATCCCACAGGGACTGGGCTAAGGTAAAAACTACTTAAGTGTTACTATATTTTAACTCTAAAAATGCAGACAACAGTGTGAAAAAGGAGTTTGGTATTTTGGTTTCTAATTTTATGCTAATTATAAACGAATATACAATTTGAGTCTAAACTATGAATATGACCATGCTGAGGTTAAATGAACATGTATAGAAACTAATTATCGATACGATGTTGGTTAATCTTTCCTCCGGTTGCTAGTCAAGAATTATTGCCAATGGATTAAAACTCTCGTATTTAACCCAACTTAAGAATCATGAACCGTCCACCTACATTTCTGTGATTAAATGAAATTCATGTTCTAGCCATACAAAACTGATTCCTTAATTGACTAATACGACTTTCAGGTATATTTCTATCTTGAAGGTAAATCAATCCTCAATTTTCCCAAACTAAGAAAAGATCATATCCTATTGATTCACAACTTTCCAATTTCGTGCTCTCTCGAGTGAAACCGGACTTTTTAGATACACATTAACGTTGGCCATACATCAATGCAGTAAGAACAAGAATCAATAGAACAACCATGGAAGAAAAGATGAAAAACCCAATTGATCAATAACTACATTTCAATACAATTGTTCTTAACCTCAGCAAGAAGAGGAATTAGCCACTCATTTGTGGATTAAACATTGTTAAATGAGTGTTAAACATACAAGTAATTGAATTAAAGAAGAAGGAGATAGAGAAAAACCCTGACAATTTCGTCCCCTCAACTGCCCGTAATCGACGTTCTTGCTCCACCTAGTCAGAATAATTAAAAATGAACCTAAGTGTTCTATTTTTACTAGTGGAAATTTTTCCCGGAATAACAAGCAACGTGTCATGGAGTGCATCGCGGAGCACTGCCTCCGTGACACGCCACTGACGCGGACCCTTACTGGAAATTGATTGTCCAGGTAATAAGGCCCAACGTGGCACAGCGTGCAACGCGGGGCTAGGTCAACATGCCATGGCCCCAACGCGCACCCTCACTGGATTTTGGCAGAAAATCCCTATCCAGGCAGAAGGCATCCGCGATGGCAGCGTGACACGGCTCCATCGTGGAGCCCCTTTAATTTGTGCCTTCAAATGCTTTTTCCCTTGCTAACATCCGAGTCCAACCCCAATCTCTCCCAACACGCACTTAAGCTTCCCAAAATTAAATTTCACCTGCAAAACAACGCTAATCATGTTGGTTAGTATAAATTCACATTTTATTATCAATCACATGAGAACGTATAAACATTGATAGATAAACAAGGCTAAAATGACACCTTTGAGTATCACTTGGGCATATAAATTTGCCCAAGATCAGGTGCATGAATACATATACCTATGGTGCCACATAGTTTTGAGACCTCGGGGTTTACGTGAATGCCAAGTCTACTTAGTGCTAAACACTGCTCCCAAAAACATGCACATGAGGGCTTATACAGAAATCGTGAAATCATTCTAAAAGTCCATGGCCAATAAATCATAACATGTTGATCATACTTGAAATACATGAATAGCCATAAATAAGGGCCCTTGAGTCGTCCACAAGTCATAAATTCATAAATCATGTAGAACATGCATATTTGTAAAAATTCATGTACTTGACATTCATAAATACATGAAGAGTACTTGAAGAGAATCATATCATAAGTCATAAACCATAATTTAGGCTTAGGAATATCGAAATCATAATAGGATCATAACTTGACTTTTCATGAAACTTTGCATAATTTGGCATAGATTGACTAAGATTTGAAACCATAAATTTATAACAATTTATGTATAAAATCTTCACATAGGTCTTATAAAAGCATTTAGAACATAAAGGAAATTGACCCATAATCAAATCAAAGAGAATCCCATGAATTTGGGGTTAAAACTCCATAAGATCATCAAATTTACTTTAATACTTGAATTTGTGAACATGGAGGGAAATTGGGGTATGACAGTGAAGAGGGACTCTCTTTCACAACCCTAGGTAATCTGGTCTTACACTCTCCCTTGAAAGCCAAAGGAATTGGAGAGTTCTAGTCTTGATTTTCAAAGAGAGACCTCTAATCTTGCGTGCATGGGAGTTGATTGAATTAGGATAGGTTAACCCCTTTTAAGATCCTCCTAACATATCTTAAAATGACATAGTTTAGGACCTTAGAGCTTAGGATTTACAAAAATACCCTTAATGAAAAAACTAGAAATTGAACACTGTCAGGGACCATGACTCATACCACGAGTCATACTATGAAGTAAAGACTCATGGTAGCCTCTCGTTGTTACCACTGGTTGGGGGGATTGATTCTTGAAGATCACCCCACGGGCACCTGTCATGGGTTATTACATAGCACCATGGGTCATGAGACTACCCATTGCTGCTAGACCCTATCATTTCGTTGAACCTTCCTACGATTACATCCCACGACTCATGGTTCCCCACCACGGATCATGACACCATTCGTGATAACACCTCTCTACCCAAAAACCATGACCCTTATCATGATCCTTTACAACAACCAATGAGTCGTACCATATCTCGCTAGTCCAGATCTTCACACCAGAAGTTTACCATGACTCCCGACAACGTCTAGTCGTTCCTTCCCATGACTCGTACCAAAAGTCATCTTGTGATATTTCCTAAACTTTTCTGCTGATCTCTTTTCTAATTTCAAACCTAGCCTTAGGCACTTTCGGTGTATTGATCTCGGGCAAATAGCATGCCCGAGTGATGCTTTATTACTTGGTTTTGTCCTTTTTATCGACTTAATTATATGCATTCTCATGTATTTTTATGTAAATGTGAATATATATGCTAACCAACATGATTAGTTCTTGTTTTTGTAGGTTTAAAATTATTTTTAGGAACTAATCTATTAGTTGGTGAACTGGAGGCATGTAATCAGAAGTAAAATGCGAACGTCGGCAAGGAGGATGCGCGAAACAGCCCACTTGCGCATTGACAACGTGCCATGGAAGGCAGGCTGTGCGACCATGGTGTGCCACGGCCCTAACGCGCTGCACAAGCAGCGTGCCACACTGCCAACGTGACAAGGGGTTGCCTGGCGACGGTTTTCTGAGTTTTCCAGTGTGCATCCGCGACACGGAGGTAAATTGGCGCGATAACCTCAGTGCCACGAAGCTATTTCATGCCGGGTATAATTTTGTACAATTCTCATTTACTATAAATAGGTCCCTTATCTCCTAAAATGAATTAGTCACGAAATTATTCTAAAAAACTTCCAAGAAGTGAGGGAGAAGTGGGAGAACTCACCTAGGGTTCTTAAATTTCATCTTCTCTTCTACCAATTGTTGTAGGTATGTTACTTTAATTATGTTTTCTTGTAATTATACGAACTTGAGTGGCTAGAACCCTCCCTCTAGGGTTGAAGCCACAAGGTATGATTGTGAATATATGAATTTGTTTTGGTTTTAAGTTATTACTTGTTGTTTTGTCTTACATTCTTAATATGGTTGTTTTTATGATTGATCACCATGAAAACACACACATTACACCTAGGTAAAAGCTTGAGAAAGTAAACCTAGGCAAGAACAAAGAATGTAGGGAGCAAGTTTGTATCTTACAATATAATTCACGGTTAGGATAAGAAATTATACCTAAGGTTCCTTGCTTGGTTTTTAAAATGGGATGAGCTAGACACCAACTTAGAATTATCACATCACCACTCGAAGAAGTAGTTGTGAAGCTAAGTTGAGTTAAATGATTAGAGGTACGAAAGTCCCTAATCAAGAGCATAAACCCCGTATACCACATCCATGTAATTAAATTGCCCACGAACTAGAATGTCACATCCCCGCTCAATGATGTAGTTGTGAGGCTAGTTTGTTGTGTTTAGAGGCTCGAAAGACCATGAACATGCAATGTTTATTATGTGAGACGACAATTGATAATTCCATACTTAAACCATTACAAAGCATAGTATCGCGTGATTATCCGGCTTTAACTCTAGTTGCTCCTTGAATGATTTCAGAGTATTTCGTTGACCACATCTAGACTTAATTAAATTTCTCGAAAAAGTCTATAATTAACACTTGCGATATTTAATATCACACTTGAACGTGATAGTTAGCTGAATTGGTCCAGTCCCTGTGGGTTTGACATTCGGCTCTTAAAAAGGGCCACTATATTACTTGTACGACCCGTACACTTGCGGGCTCATCAAGTTTTTGGCGCCGCTGCCGGGGACTCGGCGAAGTTTAGTAAATTTTTCTGTTTTTGTGTGATTTTTAAATTTCCTTAAGTGTTGAGAAACTTGGTCTTAGTCTGACTTATTGCAGGTGACAGGTTGTCTTGGCGAGCTGGCTAGGAATAGAGAGCTTGTGGAACTGTTGCTTGAACCAGAACATCAAATTCATTTGAGAAGGAGAGTAGTTCTTGAGCAAAAACTGAAAAGACTTCAAGAAAAGGTAAAACAACAACCACCTGCAGGGCAAGCACAATTGTCACCGAAAGCAATGGCAGCCAGACCAGTTCGCAAAGTGGAAATCCCACAAGCGACAAATGTGAACTCTAGTATCCGTAAACCGGAACCTGGAGGGAACTTTGAATTGAAATAGAACATAGTGCAGCTGTTACATTCTAGTGGTCAATTCACTGGGATGGCACATGAGGACCCGCAACAGCACTTACGGAACTTTCTTGAGATTAGTGACACTTTCGTCCCCACTGGAGTGTCCACAGACTATGTCCGACTTACCCTCTTCCCATTTTCGTTGTTGGGAGAGGCAAAGAAGTGGTTGAAAGCTGAGCCACCAAACTCCATAACTTCGTGGAATGATTTGGAAAAGAAGTTCCTTATCATATTCTTCCCTTCAGGAAAGACTGCCAAACATAGAAGTGAGATATTGAGTTTCAAGCAGAGGCCTGATGAGAACTTGTATTTGGCTTGGGAGAGATTCAAGTCATTATTGAGAGATTGCCTCCATCACCAGCAATCCAATGAGGTGCTGGCCCACACCTTTGTAGAAAGTCTAGACCTACACACGAAGATTTTGCTAGACTCTACATCGGGTGGGCAAGCCTTAGAGAAGACTTATGATGAGTTGTACACACTGTTGAATAGAATTGCACAGGGAAATGCAGAGTGGCACAGCGAGTCTTCGAGAGGGGCAGGAAAGAGAGCAGGGTTGATAGAGGTAGATGGTATGAATGCCTTGGCAGCACAGTTAGCTTCATTCCATCATCATATTATGACTCAATTTAATAAACTGAGTATGAACAGACAGCAGGGCCAGGTTAATGCAGTTCAGCAAGCTTCGAGTTGGTGTGAAATTTGTGGGAATAATGGACACAATGCAGAATATTGTGGAGCCAATCCAAAATCAGTAAATTTTGTTGGGAATGTTCAAAGGAACAATCAGAATTTTAGGAACAATTACAACAAAAATTGGCAGAGCCACCCGAAATTTTCTTGGGGTGGAAATCAAAAGCAAAGTTATCAGCAACCTCAACAGCAGCAGTATCAGCAGAATAGGAAGAATGATGGCCAGTTTAGCAGCAACATTGAGGACACATTGCAAAAAATCATGGAGACCTAGACTCAGTTAGCAGAAAATCAGGCGAGGATGGTATCATACTTGAAGAATCAACAATTGGCCACCTGCAATCTAGAAAACCAGATGGGTCAGATAGCAGCTTCTCAAAACATGAGACCGAAGGGACGACTACCAAGTGACATAGATCCTAACCCCTGCCAGGTCAATGCCATCAGTCTGAGGAGTGGCAAGCAATTAGCTGATGCAGTGCCAAAAGAGAAGAGAAATGAGGTGCAGCCGGAGTTGGTTAGACAAGGATCATCCACTGACCAGGGAGAGAATCAGAGTGCTTTGCAACAAAATGCACAATCTTCATTACTGCCAGCACAAATACCACCACCACCTTTCCCTCAAAGATTCAGAAAGAGCAAGGAGGAGGAATGCTTCAAAAAGTTCTTTGAGATTTTCAAAGAACTTCACATAAATTTGCCTCTTATTGATGTTTTGTAGGGAATTCCCAAGTATGCTAAATACTTGAAGGATGTGATGGCTAACAAATTTAGATTAGTGGATGTCCAGACAGTAGCACTGACGGAGGAGTGCAGTCACAGGGTATTGAGCAAAATTCTAAAGAAGCTCAAAGACCAAGGGAGTTTTACCCTCCCCATACAAATTGGTAAAGCTGAAGTGCTACGAGCTCTATGTGATTTAGGGGCAGTAGTTAATATAATGCCCCTATCTTTATTTAAGAATTTGGGGTTGGGAAAACCGAGGCCAACAAGGTTGATGCTGCAGCTGGCGGATAAGTCGCGAGTGGCACCTGATGAGATAATAGAGGACCTTCTCATCAAAGTAGGTAAGTTTATTATACCTGCTGATTTTATTATCTTAGATTTTCATGTTGATGACCAGGTACCCTTAATCTTGGGATGGCCATTCTTGGCCATCGGAGGAGCGGTAATTGACTTAAGAGCAGGGACCCTGAAAATGAGGGTCGAGGATGAAGAAGAACTCTTCCGGGCATACAAAGAAATGAACCCACCCACACACTACAGAAACCTTTGTAAGGTTAGTGTGTTGTCATAGGATGAATGTGTGTTGTGTGATTACATAGGACCACGGCCAAAGGTAATGATAAGTGTTCAGCCCGAGTCTGATAAAGGGCTTTAGTGTATGAAGAAGTTGGAGGAAGAGAGGAATAGAGTGGAGGTTGTTTCCTCTAAAAATCATAAGAAAAGAAGATGGTTCTCGAAAGGGAACCCAGGTATGAGGAGGTTCTGTAAAGGATAGTCCACATCGTGCTGCGACGTAAAATAAGGCGCTGCTTGGGAGGCAACCCAAGGGTACGACAGGTACAATTTGTAATTGTTGGTTGTGTTGATTTTTTTTATTGTCAACTTGTGTTGTTTTTGGTGGAAAGTTAGGCACAGATGGAGGAGAAGTCTGAGTACCTAAGGAGGAGGAAGCTAACAAGCATGGACGATAAAAACTGTGGGGTCAAATACCCACTTGTTCAAAGGAAGAAAAGCACGCTATTAGCTAGGCCTAGAGGCCTTAGGGAGTAATTCTCATCCTGTTTAATATTAATTTGATGCTATGGGGACATAGCATGATTCAAGTGTGGGGTGAGGAAAATCTAAAAGTTTTTTGTGCTTCATGATTTTTGGTGAATTAGTGCTTGGGAGAAATATTGAAAAAAAAATTTTAAATTAAGCATGACTTCATCACCCGTTGGTTTTTCTTGTCGGTTCTTTTCCGACGGGAGGGGGGGGGGGTTCTTTGAACCGAAGATTAATATAAAATTTTCCTTGTCTGTATATAGTGTTTTTAGTCATAGTTAGAGACTATTTTTGATGATGGATGGTTGACGACCGTCTTGAGGAAAAATTAGTCAATAGGTTTTGTTTTTTGAAGCCGTAGCTAATTGATGGCTTGATGTTCTTGTTATGTGCTATACATGATTGTAAGATACAACTGTGGTTAGTGTTGAAGCATGTAAGAAGTGTATAACTTTGTTTGAGACACTTAGGCTCTTGAATTTGACTCGATGTGACTGAAGCTTAATTCTGAATTCTTGTGATTAGCTGAGTAAGAGTCTGCTGAATGTGTCTCGAATTGAGCATGTGCTGAGAGTGTAAGTTTTTCGAATATTCCGTGCTATTGTGGAATGTCTAGAACTTTCCTGGTGTGTATATAAAATTAAATGAAGGATGTGGATTTTAGGAGATGATTTAGGCATTTCTTTGAATGAACCTAATTTTTATCCCTCACTTGACCTACCTTGAATGTTGAATCCTAGTGAGCCCCATTGAGCCTTAAGCCTATTCTTTGATAGCTACAACATAAGCTTAATCCTTTTTCTTTCATTAGCCTTGAATTTGATACAAAACTCCTAAGTGCTTAAGTGAAAAATTCCAAAGAGTGAAGGAGTGAGAAGCATGAAAAGGAAGGAAAAGTAGCATTGTAAAAGTTGAGAAAGGTCAAGGCTGCACTTGTTTGAAAATGCCTGATTATTGGTAGGGAGTAGGAAAATAAATGAATAAAAAAGTTGTTTAAGTACTCCTTAATAATAAGTTGAGTGTGCTTAAAGAAATGGGAACAAGAAGAGAAAATTCAAGAGTGAAAAGAATGAGGAGGAAGTAAGAAAAGAGATGTCTTTAATGAAGGTTGAAGTTATTAAAAGCGCTTGGGGAAGATAGCCACTATTACTGGCCAGAATAGTACCTACCCGTCTCTTAGCTTACACTACAACCCATTAAGTCCTACTTGATCTTACGTTCATACATCCTTAAATTAGTGGAGTAAAATACTAAGAGCAACCTTATGGTTCACTACATGATGCATGTGAATTCCTTGAGAGAGCGAGCGTAATTCTATTCATATACCCATACATGTTGTGAGTTGAAAATTTGTTGAGTAAGAATGGGTAACTCTCCTGTTGCGAGGGCACATGTTTAAGGAGAGATAACATTCATGTCGGATTTCCCGATTGGTTGATTTACATGAGTTTGCTAAGATTGAGAGTTGATTCTTGAGGTTAGGAAGTCTTAACATAGTTGTATTTCATTTCAATGATTAAATCGTGCATGCACTATTTTTAACTTGCTTTCTCAAACAATCATTGTAGCCATAGCTTAAATTGTCTTGCTAAATTAGTTACGTGTGAGTCTTCATTTACATGATATGTAAAAGGGTTGTTCGAGGATGAACAAGGCTTTATGTGTGGGGTAGGTTATCTCGGGCAAAATAGCATGTCCGAGTGATGCTTTATAACTTGGTTTTGTCTTGTTTATCAACTTAATTATATGAATTCTCTTGTATTTTTATGTAAATGTGAATATATATACTAACCAACGTGATTAGTTCTTGTTTTTGTTGGTTTAAAATGATTTTTAGGAACTAATCTCTGAGTTGGTGAAGTGGAGGCATGGAATCGGATGTAAAACGCGAACGTCGGCAAGGAGGATGCACGAAACAGCCCACCTGCGCATTGGAAACATGCCACGGCAGGCAGGCTGTGCGACCATAGCATGCCATGGCCCCTAACGCGCTGCACAAGAAACGTGCCACGCTGCCAACGCGGCAAGGGGCTGCCTGGCAACGGTTGTCTAAGTTTTCTAGTGTGCATCTGCGATGCCTCCGTGTTAAGGAGGAAAATTTGAGCGATAACCTCCGTTCCACGGAGCTATTTCATGCCGGGCATAATTTTGTACAGTTCTCATTTACTATAAATAGGTCCCTTAGCTCCTAAAATCACTTAATCACGAAATTATTCTGAAAAACTGCCAAGGAGTGAGGGAGAAGTGGGAGAAGTCACCTAGGGTTCTTCAATTTCATCTTTTCTTCTACCAATTCTTGCAAGTATGTCACTTTAATTATGTTTTCTTGTAACTATACGAACTTGAGTGGCTACAACCCTCCCTCTAGGGTTGAATCCACAAGGTATGATTGTGAATATATGAATTTGTTTTGGTTTAAAGTTATTACTTGTTGTTTTGTCTGACATTCTTAATTATGGTTGTTTTTATGATTGATCACCATGAAAAAACACACGTTACGCCTAGGTAAAAGCTTGAGAAAGTAAACCTAGGAAAGAACAAAGAATGTAGGGAGCTACGATATAATTCGCGGTTAGGATAAGAAATTATACCTAATTTGCCTTGCTTGGTTATTAAAATGGGATGAGCTAGACACCAACTTAGGATTATCACATCACCACTCGAAGAAGTAGTTGTGAAGCTAAGTTGAGTTAAATGATTAGAGGTACGAAAGTCCCTAATCAAGAGCATAAACCCCGTAAACCACATCCACATAATTAAATTGCCCACAAACTAGAATGTCACATCCCCTCTCAATGATGTAGTTGTAAGGCTAGTTTGTCGTGTTTAGATGCTCGAAAGAGCATGAACATGAAATGTTAATTATGTGAGACGACAATTGATAATTCCATACTTAAACCATTACAAAGCATAGTATCGCGTGATTATCCGGCTTTAACTCTAGTTGCTCCTTGAATGATTTCAGAGTATTTCGTTGACCACATCTAGACTTAATTAAATTTCTCGAATAAGTCTATAATTAACACTTGCGGCATTTAATATCACACTTGAATGTGATAGTTAGATGAATTGGTCCAGTCCCTGTGGGTTCGACATCCGGCTCTTAAAAAGGGCCACTATATTACTTGTACGACCCATACACTTGCGGGCTCATCATGTATTACAATATCTCCCCCTTGGGAACATTCTTCCTCAAATGTGGGGTAAACGTACTGAATAACTGGGGAAAAACCTGTCATCCTAAATACTGAACATCTTGAGCTAAAAATTGACGGAGTGACTGACTCCGCACTGAAATACATGACTGGACTGAATTCATAATTCACACAAACATGTATTGACATTGAAAAAATTGGGGCACATGGACTAAATATTAAACTGAATAGTCTACTAATGAGGAAATTGATACCTCAAGCTAGAACTGAATCGGAAGGAATAGATGCGGGTATTTAGCCATCATATTTTCTTTGGCTTCCACATAGTTCACCCAAGATGCTAATTTCTCCACAAAACCTTTACTGAAGCTACTTCTTTTTTTCTTAGCTTTCGAACCTGACGATCAAGTATTTCAACCGGAACCTCTTCGTAGCTAAGCATATCCTTCACACCTATGCTCTCCACCAGAATAACCAAATCCGGATCACCCATGCACTTCTTTAAAAGTGAAACATAGAAAACTGGATGAACGGAAGCCAATTCTGAGGGCAACTCCAACTCATATGCCATCTTACCAACACGTCTCAGAATCTGCACGGGACAACATAACGAGGACTAAGTTTCTCCTTGTTTCTGAATCTCAACACTCCCTGCATGGGAAACACCTTCAAAAACACCCAATCTTTAACTTCAAACTCAATTTCTCTCCTCCTAACATCTGCACAGGACTTTTGGCGACTTGGAGCTGTTTTCAAACTTTCCCTTATAAGAAGAACTTTCACCGTAGCCTCATGAATTGAATCTTGTCCTATCAATGTAGCTTCACCGACTTTGAACCAACCAATAGGCGATCTACACCTTCTCCATAAAGAGCTTCAAACGGAGCCATCTGAATGTTTGAATGGTAACTATTGTTATACGCAAATTCGATGAGAGGTAAATGATCATCCCAAATACCCTTGAAATCAATCACACATGCTATCAATATATCCTCTAGAGTCTTAATGGTCCATTAAGCCTGACCATCATTCTGTGGGTGAAATGTTGTACTAAGCTTGACCTGAGTACCGAGTCCCTTCTGAAATGATCTCCAAAACTGGGAGGTAAACTAAGTACCTCTATCTTATATGATGGAAAAGGTCACTCCATGAAACCATAATGACTCCCAAATATACAAGTTAGCATAATCCTCCACTGAGTCGGTAGTCCTGACTGGTAGGAAATGAGCTGCTTTGGTCAACCTATCCACAAACACCCATATGGAGTCATACCGTCAACGAGTATGAGGAAACCCTATAATGAAGTCCATATTGACTTCCTCCCACTTCCAAGTAGGGATAAAAATGTCTTGAAGTACACCTCCAGGTCTTTGATGCTCAATTTTCACCTGTTGATAATTCGGATTCTTTGCCACAAACTTTGGTATGTCCTTCTTCATGCCATTCCACCAATAGACTTTCTGTAGGTCATGGTACATGTTGGTGGCACCTAGATGTATGAAATATATCGAACCATGAGCCTCATGAAATATCCGCTCCCTCAAGTCATCAAAACCTGGAACACACAAAGGACCTTGATATCGTAGTACACCATCTTCCTCTTGGGAGAAAACCTCCACCTTTTGATTCTGAATAGTTTCCTTCAACTTTACCAAAATAGGATCCTCGTCTTACCTAGCCTTGACTTTTGTCACCAAGGAAGATTCTGATCCATTCTGAACAATGACACAACCATCTGTCGAGTCAACAAGACAAACTCCTAGTCGTGCAAGTCGATGCACATCCTTCACTAGCTCTTTCCTCCCCTCTTCTACATGGGACACACTCTCTATATAAAGCCTGCAAGAGCATCTGCCACCACATTAGCCTTGTATGGATGATAAAGGACACTCATCTTGTAATCCTTAAGAAGCTCCAACCACCTTCTTTGATGAAGATTTAGATCCTTCTAGGTAAACATGTATTGTAGACATTTATGGTTAATAAACACATCCATATGGACCCCGTACAAATAATGTCTCAAAATCTTCAAGGCAAATACTACTACTGCCAACTCGAGGTTGTTAGTCGGATAATTCTTTTCCTAGATTTTCAGCTGCTTGGAAGAATAGGTTATAACCTTACCGTGATGCATTAATACACAACCAAGGCCGATCCTTGGGGCATCACAATATACAACAAACCCATCGGTACCCTCAGGTAGAGTCAACATTGATGTCGAGGTGAGTCGAGTCTTCAACTCTTGGAAGCTTTTTTCACAGACCTCGGACCATTGAAACATTACTTTCTTCTGGGTCAACTTAGTCAACAGCTGCATTGGATGAAAACCCTTCAGCAAACTTCCGATAGTAACTAGCTAAGCCTAAGAAACTCCTGATATCTGAAGGACTAACTGGTCTAGGCGAATTCTTCACAGCTCTATTTTTTGAGAGTCCACCTGTATACCCTCACTTGACACCACATGACCCAAAAATTCTACTGAGTTTAACCAAAACTCACACTTGTTGAATTTAGCATACCGCTGGCGATCCTTAAGTGTCTGCAGCACCACCCTGAAATGAGCGGCATGCTCTTCCCCACTTTGAGAGTATATGAGAATATCATCTCTGAACACAATCACGAACATGTCCAAATACGACTTGAACACCCTATTCATCAAATCCATAAAAGCTGCTACAACAACATTCATTAGTCCAAAAGACATAACTAGAATCTCATAGTGACCATTCTGAGTCCCGAAGGTTGTCTTCAGGATGTCACTCTCTCTAACACTTAGCTGATGATATTCAGATCTGAGGTCTATCTTTGAACAACACTTGGCACCCTAAAGCTAGTAAAAAAAGTCATCAATTCTAGGGAGGGGATTCCTTTTCTTGATGGTGACATTGTTCAACCGTCAATAGTCAATGCACATCTGGAGGGAACCATCCTTCTTCCTAACAAAGAGTTCTGTTGCACCCCATGGGGATTTTATAGGTTTGGTGAAACCCTTGTATAAGAGATCCTTCAACTGCTCCTTCAACTCCTTAAGCTCAGCTGCAACCAGTCTGTAAGGAGGAATAGATATAGGCTATGTATCAGGAAGAAGGTCGACACCAAAGTCGATCTCCTATTCAGGAGGAATTCTCGGTAGATCATCTGGAAACACTTCTGGATATTCGGACACTACAGGAACTGACTGGACAGCTGGGATTTTAGATGTAGCATTCTTAACCCTAACTAGATGGTGCAGACAACCTTTAGAGATCATCTTTTTGGCCTTAAGGCGGGAAATGAAGCAACCTACAGGCACAACTGAACTACCATTCCACTCTAGAACGGGCTCACCCGGAAACCAGAATTCTACCGCACGGGTTCTACAATTCACTAAGGCATAACATGCATGTAACCAATCCATGCCAAAGATAACATCAAAATCTATCATGGCTAGCTCTACTAAATCTGCTGAGGTTACTTTCTAAAGGACAGTGACAGGGCAATTTCTATATATACCAGTCGAGCTATAACTGAATCACTGAGTGGAGTAGAGACTGAGAAGGGTTTTGTAGGATTTCAGGACTGACTCCAAAACTACTAGCAGCATAGGACATCACAAAAGATATAGTAGCACCTAGGTCTAACAATGCATACACGTCAAAGTGAAATACTTGTAATATACCAGTGAATACATCTGGTGAGGTCTCATGCTCCTAATGAGATGCGAGGGAATAAAACCTATTGTAGAGCTGACCACCACCTACTCTGGTGGACGCACCCTGCTGAGTTGGGCGTGCTGGTGCTGCTGCTAAGCTGGTAGGCCTTTACCGTCACTTGCCTAGCCAACGGACACTCCCGGCGCCTGTGCCCGAATATACCACACCCAAAGTAGATATCTGATCCCATAAAGCACTCCCCTATGTGATTCTTGCCACACTTTCTGTAGACTAGTGGGAGAACCCAAAACTATCTGTCCTAGACCTCTTGGCCTCCCTATCCCTTAAATGCGCTGCCTCCATTTGCTGGGCGTATAAAACCAATCGAGAAAAGTCGATATCCTGATCAGGCATAGCGATTATACAATCCTTGACCAGGTAGTCCACTACTTCATGCATAAACCTACTCACCCGAGCTCTCTTATCAGGCACCATCTCTGGTGCATGTTTGGACAAGTGGGTGAACTCTAAAGCATACTACTAGGCTGTCATATTATTCTGCCTCAGATTTACAAAATCAGCTACCTTGATCTCCCTCATCTACCATTGCAAGAACCGATCCAAGAAGGGCGGTGAGGAACTCATCCCAACCAATGGGAACCGCTCCAACTGCTCTTCTATCCTTCAACTGTCTGAAGCAGATGTGGGCAACCCCTTTCAACTAGTAAGAGGCTAGATTTGTCCACTCCTACCCTATCACTCCCATAATGTGGGTGATCTTCTCGATTTCATCAATAAACTCATGTGGATCCTCGTTCACCTTCGATCCGAGGATCTCTAGAGGGTTCATTCTAACAAAGTCCCTGAATCTTGCCGGTTCATTCTAACAAAGTCCCTGACTCTTGCTGCTGCCGCATTACTATTCTGGGGAACTTGCACTACTGCCTGCTGGTTGACCTGGGCAGTCAGTGCCTCTGCCAACATCTGTATGGCTGCCCTAAACTCCACGTGGGCAACCTACTCGGGAACATGATCCTCGGGGGCTGGTGGGGCCTGCTGGTGCCTATCCCTACTGCCATTCTAATGGCCATTTCCATTTCCTTTTCTTCTTCCATTAACTTGGCAAGGAGGCATGATTCTACAAACGTGGGTTGAACAAGTTAGGAGGATAGAGAGATATTTCATCACACGACATAGATCATGAAACAAGGGAAATTTTCCTAAAATGTTCTGTGGCCTCTTCACCATAAGTGTGGCGCGCCTCACACCCATGAAAACGACTCTACTTAAAAATCTAACGCTCCAATACCAAGTTAGTCACGATCCAAACATAGGCCCAGATCTAGACACGGAACCTAGAACCATAAATGGCTCCAAGTCGACCAATGGCATGAACATGACAACTAAAGCTCAACATAATAAATGCGGAAATCTAACATTTTAAATAGCGAAAGACTGAAAATACAATAACATCTAAAAAATGGATTACAAAAAACAAATCCGAAGCTGAATACATACTACATCTGATAAGCCTCTAAAATCTGACGAGTTGATAGGAAAAGACCCCAAGTAACTCACTCATAAGCTGAAATTGAAAATAAACTGGTAAGAAGGTCCTCGAAGGATGAGGACTCACCAACAAGCTGGGAAATGCTAACTCTGACGATCTGGCTAATGGCGGGACAGAACCTGAGCATCCGAGCCTGTATCATAAAATGATATATCATACAGTATGCATTCAGTACTTGGAATGTACTGAGTATGGAAGATAAGTAAACACGGACAACTACAAATACATAAAAGTTCATAAGAGTAGAACAATCTAATAATGAGTGAATATCATAATATAAACAAGAGGGCTCAAGGTTTTCAATCCATTCATAATCTAGTCATTATCCTAATCATCTAGTCATTATCATAATCATAAGAGAAACCTTATAAAAACATAACTTGAGCCAAAGTAACATAAACATGACAATGCATAAATTATGAGGAACAATGGAAGAACTCTTATTACCCGATACCGTCATGAAAGAACTTACATGATGCCTCAACTATCTCGTTCAAGTAGGTAGAGCCATCACAGGCTTGCCAGGAAAGGGACGTGCATGACGTGATATCACTAGGGGGTCCATGAATACATATACCTCTATTGTGGCACGTAGTTCTGAGACCACGGGGTTTATCTAAATGCTGGGTCTATTCGTGTAACACCCAAAAGTCCCCAAGATTTAAAATTCAAGATTTGGAATGAGCATAGCAGAAAAATGTGCAACATTGCCTCAGTATGACTCAAGGTACGAGTCGTAGGTCAATTGTATGGGTCATAGGAAGACCCTTGGTTCAGATCAAATAAGTTATTTTCCCAACCATGAGCCCCCCCCACGAGCCGTAGTATGTGGGTACGACCCGTGGCCAGAAGTCGTAACGAGTATTTCGGGTTAACATGTGGATGATTGTTCGGGTGATGGTACGACTCGTGGTATGAGTCGTGGTCGGGGCAGAGCAGTTTTTCAGGGTTTTTCATTAATGGCATTTTCATAATTTGTAAGCCCTAGATTCCTAAACTACGTCACTTTGGGTTCTACCTTGCACGATTTTAAGGGCCTTTCATGCCTAAACCCCCATTCTCTCAACTCTCCTTCTTTCTCCTCTCTTCTCAAAAAAATTCTAAGGTTTCACCAAGGTGTTCTTCAAGCTTCAAGGAAGACTTTCGAGTGGGATTTTTGTCTACTAGGTGTGCGGGACTTCAACAAGGATATTCTTCCATCCTTGTGCCCCAAAATGTTTTCAATAAGAATCTGATTTAATTTATTTAGAATATCATGATCTAGTGTTTGAAAAATAGGTAATTTTTTCTTCATTCTTTTCTTTCTTAAATGCAAATATTTACTGCAATTCACTTCTTCCCAATACCCCCCCCCTCTTTAGAAAGCAGAAAAATGCAATTTTCATTTTCCAGCACCAAAATCCAATTTCGGAGCAAAGATTCATAGGCTAAATTGTGAGTCACGTGCCAAGGCTCCGACAGGAAGCGGGAAGCGACTAGTTCCTTCCTTGCGGAGAAGTTAAGACAGACTATGGCATCTCCATTGCTTTATATCTTTCTTTTCATTTTCTTTTATTTATCTAAATAATTAGAACTTATTGTTGAAGATAAAGTCAAGTTTAAAACATATTTGGGATGCTAATTTGATGGGTTGTTTGGAATATGGATCATATGTTGGGAATGCGTAAGGATAACATGTTGTTCATAAATTGGCTTGAGTAGAATGGGTGTTGCTTACTGTTCAATTATTTTTTGTAGCCATGCATGATTATGAAGAAATTGTGAAAATATATGTTGAGTATGTATAGGTGTAGTATGTTCTTCCTAACTCGATTTAAGTGTTGAATGAGAATTGTTCATTTCTCCTTTGATTACTCTAGAAATTCATGATTTTGATGGAAGTGTAGAAATATAGCATAATTAACCCTAATGACTTGATTATGATATTGATGACAATGTTGGATTGAGTAGGAGTTCTGGGCTTGAGTAATTGAAGCAAATTATGTGCCATCACCATGTTCTAGAATTAATTGATTGGGCATGACAAAATTGCATCTCCATTGTTGATCTGCAAAGGTTGGGTGGATTCTATATTGTTTTTCCTTACTAAAATTGTTTTTATAAAAATCTTAGAATCTAAAACGCTCGTGGCTAAAGAGTACACAAAGGAGTGATTATGACAAGTGTGTGGAATGTTGTAAACCTAAATAAACGAAGTCATGTATCTTAATAGAGTATGAGTTGTATTTTACAAACCATGTATGATCTCATATTACATGTTGAATGAGATGAACTTGGAATTTGGAATGTCATGATAGTATATGCATAATGTGACTTTTGTAGAATGCTCGTTAGCGTAAGATGCTTGAGATAGCTATTGATTGGACTCCATGATGAGGTGAATTATGATGATAACACATGAAAATGATATTTCAACTATTGGGCTTGATGTTATTAGAAAGTAGCCCCCATCCTATTGATGAGAATGTTGTATGATGAAAAATCAGTAAACGTCCTTGTCTCTGATTAGCTGTTGGAATTTACATTACCGCTAGTCAGTCGGTATTCTCATTAGCAAGAATGTTTTCCTAGTAAGTCGGGATTCTCATTAGCAAGAATGTTTCCCTTGTTAGTAGGGACTCTCGTTAGCAAGAGCATTTCCCTAGTATTTTTTTGGACTCACATCCCTAGCTACTAGCCATGCATGTTTCTTCTCCTTCAGTCGGGACTAACATCCCTAGCTAGTTAGTAACTTGCTATATCAGAGCCTTCGCTCCCATAGATAGTCAGGGACCCTCATGATATCAGTCATGGCTTGTATCTCTCTATCATTATGATTTCTACTTTTGTGCATCATTTAACTTATAATAATGCATGTCCTTATAATATCATTATGTTTATATGAATATGTGGATCTCATACTAGGTTGTTGTATCCCATTTCGGTTATGTTACTAATCCTGTAATTTATAGTACTCCTTGCTTGTATACTTATGAGCGATTTATTTAAGTTTCTGCATACCTAGTACATTCCAAGTACTGACCGCACGCCTCTTGTGCTACATCAGTTTATGATATAGATTCAGGTCTCCAGGTCCAGCCACGTGATTTGATACGCTTTCCTCTCTTACAGCTGGTTGCAGTGAGTCCTCATCTTTCGAGGATGTGGATTATATTCTTATTTAATTATGTTTCAGTTTTCAAACCTTTGGAGTTAGCTGGGGGCATGTCCCTGCAACTCATCAGTTAGTAGAAGGCTTTCAGACTTGTTTACATAGATTTTTGCGTTGTATTTAAGTGTTGTTAAGATTTTTATATTATGGGTTATATTAGATTTTGTTATCAGTTCCGCTTATCCATATTTTTAGTTGTCTTTTATGTTAAGTGTATGTTATGATTATGCCATGGGTCGACTTGGAGCCTCTAGGGGTTTCTTGTTCAGTGTCTATGATCCGGGTCTAATTTCAGGTTATGACAATTCAGTGCTAGACACTGCTCCCAAAAACATGCACATGAGAGCTTACATGGAAATCGTGAAATCATTTATAGAGTCCATGGCTAATAAATCATAATATGTTGATCATACTTGAAATACATGAGTAGCCATGAATAAGGGCCCGTGAGTCGGCCACAAGTCATAAATTCATAAATCATGAAGAACATGCATATTAGTGAAAATTCATGTACTTGACATTTAAATCCTTGAAGAGTACTTGAAGAGAAATCATATCATAAATCGTAAATCATAATTTAGGCTTAGGAAGATCGAAATCAGAATAGGATCATAACTTGATTTTTCATGAAACTTTGCATAATTGGGCATAAATTGACTAAGATTTGAAACCATAAATTTATAATCAATTTATGTATAAAATCTGTCCATAGGTCTTAAAACAATATTTAGAACATAAAGGGAACTGACCCATAATCAAATCAAAGAGAATCCCATGAATTTGGGGTTAAAACACCATAAGATCATCAAGTTTACTTTTATACTTAAATTCATGAACATGGAGGGAAATTGGGGCATGACAGTGAAGGGGGACTCTCATTCACAACCCTATATACCTAGATAATTTGGTTTCACCCTCTCGCTTGGAAGCCCAAAGGAATTGGAGAAGGAATTTGAGAGTTCTAGGATTGATTTTCAAATAGAGACCTCTACTCTTGCAAGCATGAGAGTTGAATGAATTAGGATAGGTTTACACCTCTTAAGATTTTCCTAACATAGATTAAAATGATGTAGTTAGGACATAGAGCTTAGGATTTACTAAAATACCCTTAATGAAAAATCTGGAAATTGAACACTACCAGGGACCACGAGTAGTACCGTGAAGTAACGACTCGTGGTAGCCTCTTGTTGTTACAACTGGTCGGAGGGGACTGATTCTTGATGACCATCCCACGGGCGCCTGTCATCGGTTGTTACATGGAATAATGGGTCGTGAGACTACCCGTTGCCATTAGACCCCGACATTTCACTGAGCCTTCCCGTGATTACATCCCACGACTATTGGTTCCCCACCATGGGTCGTGACATCATCTGTGACAGCACCTCCATACCCAGAAACCATGACCCTTATCACGATCCATTACAATGACCAATGAGTCATACTATGGCTCATTAGTCCAAATCTTCACACCCAGTAGCTTACCACGACTCCCACTAATGACTCGTCGTTCCTTCCCACGACGAGTCTCTTGTGATATTTCCCAAACTTTTCTGATGATCTCTTTTCTAATTTAGAACCTAGCCTTACACACTTTTGGGGTATTACAAATAAGTTTATAAGCTTTTGCTTATGATTACGGCTATGGCAAGCCATATGATTCCACTTTTAGCTTTGGATCATTCTATTCAGATTTGACATTCAGTTTATGATTATATATATTTTCAGATATTAGCATGCATTCCCTACTATCATGATCTTACGATTTGTGTTTATATGGATGATTTCGGTTTATACTTAATCAGCATATTTTACTTACCTTGAATACTAATGTGATGTGTGTTTACAGCACTTTCAATGCTTAAAACTGAGGAAGTATTCTTGGACATAGGTGTGTTTATTTTGATATAAGGTACTTTTCCTTTGTTTTCAAGGAAAATAGATGTTGGAGTTGAATTGTGCAAAAAATGGAGAAAATTGCAGAAAAGTGGCTAAGTACCGACCTCAGTACGAGTTGTATAGAGAGTCGTGGAGAATTCCAGACCAAAAGTTTTGAGGCAAAGGCAACTTACAGCTCATGGTATGAGCCGCACCATCCCGGTACAAGTCGTACCATAGAATTCATAAAAAACTTCAGAAGATGCTGTGCAGGTTAAGTCTCCTGGTATGGGTAGAACCCACGAATCGAGAGATCTACCTAATACCCATATTAAAGAGCCATGGAAAAGTTTAGAAAAAGTGAAGACTGATAGGTCTAAAGGTACTTGAAGGAGTCACTGGTGGTAGAACTAAGGTACGAGTCGTACCAAGCCATTCGTCATAAAGTTCAGAACATTTCCAGAATTCTTAATATTAAACCACTATTGGTTGCACGACTCATAGGTTCATGGTATGAGTAGTACCAGTTCACAACACTTATCTAGAATCAGCAGATGCCAGCCAATGTACGAGTCAAGGTACGACCCGTACAATCTTGTTAGGGGTCATAGGTGAAGTTTGCAGTAGTTTTAGCAGTTTCTCTGTTTACTTAGAAAAAGGTTCTAAATATTTGTATAAACATAGTTTAGGTTATTTTCACTAGTAAGAAGTTGGCAGCGCACGAAATACATTGAGGAAAATTGTTTCTAGCTTTCTATTCAAGTCTTGGAGATTTTCTTGCTTTGATTTTCTTCATTGTGCTTGAATAATTCTTCATAAATTCTTGCAATAATCAAGTGAGTTTTCTTCTAATCATCTTTGTAAGTATTGAATTATGTGTTTTTCTATGAATGCTTATAATTCTCTTACAATCATGATAGGCTAAAACCTCCACAACTAGGGTTGTAGGAACCATGGCGAATTATCAAACTAGGGTTGCACAAAGTGATTCTAAACCAATTCTAAAGACATGTATTGTATTCTCTTCATCTTTAATGTTTCTTAATGGAGTGCAACTTTAGGACTTGCCCGAACTCTTTACTTTCTTGAACCTATAGAAGTAGAGATTAGGAAAAGAGAATTACAACAAAGCCTTAATCTTTATGTGTTATTGTATGACTTGAGCTCCAATCATAGGATAGTTAATCTGGGACAAATTGATAATGATTTAAGTGAAATCGCTCATGAGATCTCACCCGGTGATTGAGTATACTCATCCAATAAGGATGAACCAATCATTTGGATGAACCATAGTTATCGAGTTCAACAAGTAATCATTGGGATAGATCACAAGTGTAAAACCTGAAGTAGTTATGAACCCCTGGGGAACACTTACCCTAGTTAATTGCATAATCTTGATAAATATAGTCATATAGTTTCTTTTATAAAACCCCCTTTTTTGGAGATAATGCACTTAAAAGTTTAAATACTAGTGTTATTCTATATTTTGATCGTATTCCCTGTGGGATCGACTCCAACCTCTATTGGATTCTTTATTGATAACATCTGCTTCATACATTATCAGGAGTGTGAGTTTGAGCTTTATCAAAAGGTGCCACCGTTGTCAGGGAATACGACTTACGATTCGAGTAATTGTTTTGTTTAACTTTTAGCTGTTATTTCCTCATTTATGTTTTTCTTTTTGGTTTGTGATTCATTCAAGATAAAGTAGGGATGCCTCATCTCATAAACCTCCTGTAGGAATACCCAGATGGAAGATAAGAGGCTGCTAGTGTCTATGGGAGAGATGATGATTCTTGATACTGTCACGACCTGAACGTACATTCGGATCGTAGACATGGGAAAAGGGACCCCGAGAGAACCCAAGTCGACCCATGTCACATGCATACATCTAATATCATTTAATGAAGTGGAATACTTAGCATATCATCATAGAGGAAATGTAATCATAGCATAACAGCAGAAAAGACTAAGCGGACACATAAGCTGAATACTACATATTGTATGAAAGCCACTACTACATACAATGGGTTGATTGGACAATATCCCCAACTAACCCAAAATATACTGAAACACAAGATAACATAAAAGTTTGTCAAACAGTCCTCAGAACATGAGGACTCACCAATAATCTGAGATTACTTAGGATGAGGATGAGCCTGAGATCCAGACCCTGTATCATGAAATGATATATCATAGAAAGTATGCGTTCAGTACGCGGAACATACCGAGTATGCAACGTAAGTAAAATGGATGTTAAAAGTAAAATAAACTCATAAATAAACATAGGAGAAGGACATTATGCTTGTATCATAAACTTCGTAGGAAAACATAATGCTCAAGACTTTCAATTATTCATAAATCATTCATTATCTTAATTGTATGTAAATTTTATCAAAACATAACTTGAGATAATAACATAAATATAATTAATGCATAAAAGATTCGAAACAATGGGAGGACTCATCATAACCGACACCATCATGGTAGAGCCTTTCATGATGCCCCAACTATCTTACTCAAGTGGGCAAAGCCAACCCTGGCTTGCCAGGCGAGAGTTGTGCATTAGGAGTGATATCACATTTGAGGGGGATCATTATCAATACAATATATCATTAGGAACCCACGGTGGCATGTGGTTATGAGACATCAGCGTAGTCTTTTGAACGTCGGCTGCTCGGTGCTAGACACAGCTCCCAAAAACATGTATATAGGCTCATACATAAATCAATACATCATGCATTAAGATTAATTTGCTAAAATATAACATTTATCATCATTGATCCCCTTTAAAACATGCTTGGCCAAGAATCAAAGGCCCTTTTCATCAGCCAACATCATAAATCAATAAATCATGTGATTCGTTTCATAAATCGTATATCATTCTTCAACATGTGAGCATTGCCTAATACTTCAACATATTCAATTCTTTCAAAATATGCTCATGACATGGGTAACTTGAATTCATGCTTTTCCATCATAAATAAATCTCAAAATATTGAATATTCATCATAAAGTATAACTTCCATGAACCTTCATCAATGGACATTTTAGATTTAAAAAGCTTGAAACATGATTTTTAAAGAAAATAATATAAAACCTTCCCATCATACATAACTCAATAATTAAAACTCAATTAAATCATACCCATAAAGAGAAATCACATTTTCATGCATTTGGGTAAAACCCCATAGAACTTGAATAGGAGAATTCATGATTTAATCGAAATTTGGGCATGGGTGTGAAAGGATTTACTAATTCTAAAAACCTACATACCTAGAAACGGACTGAATTCAATGTTCTTGGAATACCCACAGAGAAATTGATGGAATTTTCGAGAAGAATTGCAGCTCCCTAAAACCCCTCTATAAGCTCTTGCATGGGAATGTGTATACATTAGGGACTTAACCAATATTATCTCACTCAGAAAAACACAAAACGATGTAGTTTATGGTCTCAAAGCATGGGAAAGTCGAAATTGCCCTCAATGAAATTTTCCCAGAAAACTGCTATGGATGAACTAACAACCGATCCAATGGGTCGTTGCACGATACCACAACTCGTGGTATCGAGTGGTTGGGTCCACTGCCTCACGACCAACCTTAGGTTCTTCGCACGATTTGTCAGGACGAGTCGTTGCCTCATTCAACGGGTCATTGGATCGACCGTCGTCAACACCTTGACCATTCTGAACTTCCCTTACCACGAGCCTCACCACAATTCGTGGTGGCTTCCAACAAGTCATGGTCTCAATCCGTTGTAAGCACTGGACATTTCAACCCACAAGAAACGACTGGAAACAACGGGTAGTCACTTCTCACCACGGATCGTGGGATGCCCCGTGGGTTCCCCATTAGCCTAAGTTCAGCCCTTCCTACGATCGGTAACGGCTCGTTGTTCCTGACAATGAGTCTTTACACCGTCTGTTATCACCACTGCTTCCCTGAACCCCCATACCACGACTGCTTCCGATGACTCGTGGTATCCTACCACGAGTCATTGAGTCGCATGTCCTATGATATTTTTGCCAGTTTTCTGCACTTCTCAAATTCAACTCCTGGGCCTATTCTTAGGCCTTCCCAGGGTATTGCAAATATCTCCCCCTTGGAAACATTCATCCTCGAATGTAGGAAACAATCAGCAAACAGAAACATTCTATTTATCATAGCCATATACTAATCATTTTAACTAAATTTTTCATGGAATGACTACCTTTGAATAAAACCACACAGTTGTGATCTCATACATCAGATACACATTCATACACATAAAAGAAACTTGTACACATGAACTGAACATGAAAAATAGATAGAGTCATAGGGAAAAAACTGGTACCTTAAGTCGGAACTAAGCCGATAGAGAACAAATGTGGGTATCTAGCCATCATATCCGCTTCGGCTTCCCATGTAGCTACCTCAGCATGCAGATTTCTCGACAATACTTTAACTAAAGCTACATCTTTGTTTCTTATATTATAGACTTGACGATCTAAGATTTTCACTAGAATTTCTTCATAACTGAGGCTATCATTTACAGCAACGCTGTCTACTGGGACTACTAAAGCTGGATCACCCAAGCACTTTCTCAAGAGCGATACATGAAACACGGGATGTACTGAAGCTAACTCTGAAGGCAAGTCCAGTTCATACGCCACCTTACCAACTCTCCCTATAACCCGGTAAGGACCCACATATTGGGGACTGAGTTTCCCCTTCTTTCCAAACCGCATGACTCCCTTCATGGGAGATACCTTTAGAAATACCCAATCGTCCACCTCAAACTCCAAATCTCTTCTCCTTACATCGGCATATGATTTCTGACAACTCTGAGCGGTTTTCAATCGGTCCCTTATCAATTGGTCCCTTATCAGCTGAACCTTCACCATCGCCTCGTGAACTAAATCTGGCCCTATCATAGCTCTCTCACCAACCTCAAACCATACGATGGGAGATCTACAGCTTCACCCGCAAAGAGCCTCGAATGGTGCCATTTGGATACTGGAGTGATAGCTGTTATTATAAGCAAACTCGATTAAGGGCAAATGATCATCCCAAATACCTTTAAAATCCATGACACATGCCCTCAACATGTCATCAAGAGTCTTGATTTTCCGTTCTGCCTGGCCATCCATTTGCGGATGGAATGCGGTTATAAGCTTAACTTGAGTACCAAGCCCCTTTTCAAAAGACTGCCAAACTTGGGAGGTAAACTGAGTACCTTGGTCTGAAATAATAGACAAGGGCACTCCATGAAGTCGAGCCCAACTCCCAAATATACAACTTAGCATAATCATCCGCTGAATCTGTAGTCTTGACCAGTAAGAAGTGTGCAGCCTTAGTTAACCGTCTACCACCACCCAAGTGGAGTCATAGTGTCGGCGAGTGCGAAGTTGGCCTGTAACAAAATCCATATTTATCTTCTCCCACTTCCAAGTGGGAATGCGAATATCCTAAAGTACACCTCCCTCCTTTGATGCTCGACCTTCAGTTGCTGACAATTTGGACATTTGTCTATGAACTCTGCAATATCCCTCTTCATACCATCCCACCAATAAATTTCCCACAAATCTCGATACGTCTTCGTAGATCTCGAATGGATGGAATATCTGGTACTATGTTCCTCATACAATATCCAAACCCTCAAATTATCAACGTTCGGGACATGTAGCCGACCCTGATAACGTAGAACACCATCTCCACCTTGGAAGAAAACCTCCACCTTTTGACTCCGCACTACTTCCTTCATCTTCCTCAAATTCGGATCCTCATCTTGCTTAGATTTGACATCGACCACTAAGGATGATTCTGACCCATTCTGCATAATAACGCTGCCATCAGTCGAGTCGATCAATCTAACCCCCAACCTTGCAAGTCGATGGACATCTCTCACCAACTCCTTCTTTCCCTCGTCCACATGGGACACACTCTCAATAGAGAGCCTACTAAGTGCATTTGCAATTAGCCTTGCCCAGATGGTAGAGGACACTCATGTCGTAGTCTTTTAGTAACTCCAACCACCTACTTTGCCGAAGATTTAGATCTTTCTATGTGAACACATATTGCAAACTCTTGTGATCCGTAAATACATCCACTTGGACCCCATACAAGTAATGCCACCATATCTTCAATGCAAACACCACCGCAGCCATCTCAATATCATGGGTAAGGTAATTCTTTTCATGAACTTTCTGTTGTCTTGAGGCATATGCCATTACCTTCCCACGCTACGTCAACGCACATCCTAGTCTGACTCTCAAAGCATCACAATATACAACAAAGCCATCAGTACACTCGGGTAAAGTCAACACTAGTGCTGAAGTGAGTCGGGTCTTTAACTCTTGGAAGCTTTTCTCACAAACATCCAACCATTGGAAATTTACCTTCTTCTGAGCCAACCTGGTCAATAAGACTACAATTGATGAAAAGCCCTCAACGAATCTTTGGTAGTAGCCTGCTAAGCCCAAGAAACTCTGAATTTCTGAAGGATTTACCAGTCTAGGCCAATTCTTCACCGCCTCAATCTTCTGGGATTCTACCCTTATGCCTTTGCTTGATACCACATAACCCAGAAATGCCACCTAGTCTAGCCAAAATTCACACTTACTAAACTTTGCATATAGTTGACTATCCTTGAGGGTCTGAAGCACTACTCTCAGGTGAGCGGCATGCTCCTCCTCGTTCCATGAGTATATCAAGATGTCATCAATGAAAACGATCACGAACATGTCCAAATATGCCTTGAACACCCAGTTCATTAGATCCATAAGAGCTGCAGGGGCATTGGTTAGTTCAAAAGACGTAACAACAAATTCGTAGTGACCATACCGAGTCCTTAAAGTGGTCTTGGGGATGTCACTCTCCTGAACCCTAAGCTGGTGATAACCGGACCTGAGATCAATCTTGGAGAAGCATATAGCACCCTAAAGCTGGTCAAAAAAATCATCGATCCTGGGTAAGGGGTACCTGTTCTTAATAGTAACCTTGTTCAACTGCTGATAGTCAATACACATATGAAGGGAACCGTCCTTCTTTCGAACAAATATAACTGGTGCTCCCTATGGAGACTAGCTTGGTCTAATGAAGCCCATATCCAATAGATCCTTTAACTGATCCTTCAATTCCTTTAGCTCGGCTGGAGCCATCCTGCAGGGAGGAATAATTTATGAAGACAGATTCTCGTCACTCAGTTTTCAGAGATGAGCCAACTGATTTAGTAGAGATAGGCTACGTATTGGGTACTAGATCAATACAGAAATCAATTTCCCTCTCTGGAGGAACACCTGGAAAATCATCGGGAAACACCTTCTGATATTCGCACACCATCGGAACTGACTGAATAGTCGGGGTCTCGGACTCCACATCCTTAACCCTAACAAGGTGGTACATGCAACCTTCTGAGATCATCTTCCTGGCCTTAAGATAGGAAATAAACCAACCTGTGGGCAATGCTGAACTACCTTTCCACTCATACACTAACTCACACGGAAAACGAAATTCCACCGTACGGGTCCTACAATTAATCGAAGCATAACATGCAAATAGCCAATCCATACCCAGAATAATGTCAAAGTCAATCATGGATAACTCTACAAGGTCTGTAGAGGTAACCTTATGCAACATAGAGACAGGGCATTCTCTGTATACTCGTCTAGTTATGACCGAATCACCAACAGGGGTCGAAACTGAAAACGGCTCTGACAAGGTCTCGGGACTAACTCCAAGGCTATTAGCAGTGTAAGGAGTCACGAAAGACAAGGTAGCTCCTAGATATAACAAGGCATAAAAATTAATATGAAAGACACGCAACATACCGGTGAACACGTCTGGCCTCCTGCTCCTGACGCGAGGCAAGGGCATAGAATCGACCTTTGCGCTGTCCACCACCTCCATTAGTCAATGCTCCTTGCAGAGAGGAACGGGCTGGAGCTATTGCTGTCCTGGTGGTCTGTGCACGACCTCTATCATCACCCTATCTAGAATATAGGCACGCACGGCGCAGATGCCCAGATCTACCACACCCATAGCAAACATCTTAACCCAGAAGGCACTCCCCTGCATAACTCTTGCCGCACTTCCCGCAGGTTGGAAAGGTATATTCTAACTGAGTGCCCCTCTAATCCCTCGACCCTGAAGCCCTGCTCCTCTGATCACTCTTGGGTCTGGATGAAACACTAGCTAATGATAGTGCCGGGGCTAATGATCTCTGTTGAAACTGTGACGGTAGCCACTACCGGATCTCTAATGTGAAAACCCACGCTATCCGTCCGAGCCCTCTTTGCCTCCCTCTCCCTCGCATGAGCCGACTCCATCTGCTGGGCGTATGACACTTTTCGAGGAAAGTCCATATCCTGTTGGATCATGGCAGTCCTGCAATCTTTGTCTAAATAACCAGCCACACCATGAACGAATTGGCTTACCCGCGCCCTCTGATCTATCACTGACTCTGGGGTGTACTTTGACTAATGAGTGAACTCAAGCGAATACTCCAGCACTGTCATCTTTCCCTGCTTGAGGTTCAAAAACTCCGCTTCTTTCAACAGCCTCATCTCCCAAGGGAAGAACCTATCGAGAAAGGCCATGTGGAACTCATCCCAGCTGATAAGGCCCACTCCCACTACACTGCTATCCTTCCATTTCTTGTACAAAATATGAGCGACCTCTTTTAGCTGATAAGAGGCCAAGTCCACACACTCCCCATTTGTCACCCCCATAACCTGATTGACATTCAAGATCCCTTCAATGAACTCACGTGAATTCTTGTCCACCTTTGATCCTGTGAACTCAGGAGGGTACATCCTCAAGAAGTCTCTAATTTGAGCTGCCACTGCATTGCCATTTTGTGGGACCTTCGTAATAGCCTGCTGGTTGACCTGAGCAGTCAAGGCCTGCGCCAACATCTGAATAGTCGCCCAAAACTCAGCATGGACAACTGGCTCTGGTGCCAAGGGCTCCTAAATAGGTGGGGCCTGCTGATGCCCATGGTCATTGCCACCCTCATGGCCTTCATAATTTCAATTCCTCCTTCCGTTCATTCTTCTATGAGCCATAATTCTGCACTCGTGAAGCGCAAGAATTAGAAGGATGGAGAGACTTTTCATCGCACGACATAGAACATGAAAGAAGGGAGTATTTCCTAAAGGTCTAATAGCCTCTTCGTCATAGGTGTGGCGTGCTTCACACTCATTAAAAAGACTCTACTTGCGCGACTTTCAGACACCCTAGGATACTCCAAAGCTATGGCTCTGATACCAAGTTTGTCAAGACTCGAACGTACACCCGGATCGTAGACACGGGACAAGGGACCCCGAGAGACCCCAAGTTGACCCATGTCACATGCATACATCTAGTCTCATTTAATGAAGAGGAATACTTAGCATATCGTCATAGTGGAAATGTAATCATAGCATAACACCAGAAAAGACTAAGCGTACACATAAGCTGAATACTACATATTGTCTGACAACCTCTACTACATACGATGGGTTGATTGCACAACATCTCCAACTAACCCAAACAACACTTAAACACAAGACAACATAAAAGTTTGTCAAACGGTTCTCAAAACATGAGGAATCACCAATAATCTGAGAGTGTAAGCTGAGATGGACTAAGGATGAGGATGAGCCTGATATCCGGACCATGTATCATGAAACGATACAGCATAGAAAGTATGTGGTCAGTACGTGGAATGTACTGAGTATGCAAGATAAGTAAAACAGACGTTAAAAGTAAAATAGAATCATAGATAAATATAACAGAAGGACATCATGCTTGAATCATAAATTTTGTAAGAAAACATAAGGCTCAAGAGTTTCAAATCGTTCATAAATCATTCATTATCATAATCGTATGTAAACTTTATCAAAACAAAACTTAAGCCAATAACACAAATATAACAATGCATAAAACATTCAGAACAATGGGAGGACTCATCATAACCGACACCATCATGGTAGAGCCTTTCATGATGCCCCAACTATCTTACCTAAGTAGGTAGAGCCGATCCTAGCTTTCCAGGCAAGGGTCGTGAATTATGCATGACATCACATTTAAGGGGATCATTAACAATACAATATATCATTAGAAGCCCATGGTGGCACGTGGTTATGAGACATCAGCGTAGTCCTTTGAATGCTGTCTTCTCGGTGCTAGACACGGCTCTCAAAAACATGCATATAGGCTCATACGTAAATAAATAAATCATGCATTAAGATTCATTGGACAAAATATAACATTTATCATCATTGATCCCCTTTAAAACATGCTTAACCAAGAATCAAAGGCCATTTTCATCGGCCGACATCATAAATCAATAAATCATGTAATTCGTTTCATATATGATAAATCATTCTTCAACATGTGAGCATCGCCGAATACTTCAACATATTTAATTCTTCAAAATATTCTTATAACATGGGTAACATGAATTCATGCTTTTCCATCATAAATAAATCTAAAAATATTTAATATTCATCATAAATGATAACTTTCGTGAACCTTCATCGATGGGAATTTTAGATTTAAAAAGCTTGAAACATGATTTTTAAAGAGAATAATATAAAACCTTCCCATAATACATAACTGAATAATTAAAACTATATTAAATCATACCCATAAAGAGAAATCACATTTACATGCATTTGGGTAAAACCTCTTAGAACTTGAATAGGATAATTCACTATTTATGTCACACCCCACCTTGGGGAGTATGACTGGCACCTGGTGCCCTACTAGGACCTGAACTGCTAGACTGCTAAGCCTGGCACATCTGGTGCCTGGCTGGCTCTAACTCATATTTCTGGAAACAAAGGGCTATATAACGGCTGTAAACACAGCCCCCGGCCCATTGGCCTATAGCCTCCTGTACCTGTACTAACAGCTGACCAGAAACATGTCAATATAGGGAAACTTATGCGGGCCGACAAGGCCACCATGCTGTCTAGTTATCTATAACTCAATCATGAAGTACTAGAAAGCTACGTGACCGGCAAGGTCACCACTACTGGCAAACTATGGCCCCACACGACCAGCATAAAAGAAAGAAAGAGTACTAACAGCTATACAACTGCACGGCCTCACACGACCGGCTCATCTGACCACAGGGAGATATACACATACTGCAAGCCTCTAGGAATAGCAATAGAAATGATCGGGACAGGGCCCCGACCTACCCGTACTATACAACAAAAGAACTGAAATACACCTCTGGAATTCAGTCTCCGGATGACAGGAGCTGAATACTCGATCGCTGACAGGAATCACGTAGTATCACCTGCTCGTCTATGAGTACCTGCAGGCAAGTAATGCAGCGCCCCACCGGGAGTCAGTACCGCTGGTACTGAGTATGTAAAGCAATAACTGAAAGCAAAATCTGGAAACAACAATGTAACTGATGAAACTGAAGTAAGAAGAATTAGATTAACTGTCTGATAATGTAAGTCATACATTCTCTCATTTATACTGAAAGGAAGTAGGGGTCGTACCTGGAGACGTATCACTCTACTGCTGATCTACTTGTATCTAACGTAACATGGCATAACATAACATACTATAGCACACACAAACCTTACCCGGCCCCCATAAGCCGGGAGGTACAACCAGCACAGAATCTACACCCCTACCCCGGTCATCCCATCTCCTATAAACCCTGTAAGCATCCTGCCGATCCCCTGGGTATGCACTTGGGCTCGCTGAGCCCCTGACTATAATTGCATCTGAGTCCGAAGGACTCCTGAATCAACACCCGGGCGTATCCGCTCGACAGGGGTGTGTAAAAGCCGACCAAGGCATAATATGGGGAAAACTGGCATCCCATCTTCGTCCCCTGTGGGACGGCATGCCACTCCGTAGAGCGACGTATCCTCGTCCTCTAGCGGACAAGTCGATACAGCTATCAACCCTGGGGCAGTCATGGATGCTAAGTAGTCCAACCCCAAACAATACAACGGTCTCAACTAGCAATACTGTCTGCATATTTCGCATGCTGAGGCTAATAGGGGTAAAGTATCGTATATATTACATGCTGAGCTAGTGATAGTAATCTGTACGTTTCTAATACGTGCTGAGGCTGGTAAATATATACATATGAATATAGTCTCCTGCCAGACTGTTCTGGGGCTAATACTGAACAGAATATAGTATTTCTGCTGAAAACCATGTTGTTTACTGAGTTTTTATAGTAACACGATTTACGAGTTCTAACATGCTTTCTAGCTTCACTTTAACTTGTCGTTCTATCTTTGAGATGTGTTACAGATATTACATTGCTTTACTGGGCTTTAACTCAATACAATGATACCCTAACATTCCGCATTATATCACATACTAAGCATGCTGTGCAGATTCCAACACTTGTATTAGGATCTATATCGGGCTAGCAAGTTTTGTGCAAATTATAACTCGATACTTCTAATACTGTACCAACATTCATAATAAGCATAACACATGACTTCTGAACATTCTACTGGCCTTTAACTTACGATACTGTGTCAAGATTACTAACTTGCCGAGGAAACTAGCTTTACATACCTTATCCTTGAACTGTTCGTCTGTCGAACGAGACTCGGCCGGTACTTCAGCTATTTTCTCCCAACTGCATTCATAAATATGTCAATTAATACTAAATACAACTTTATTTTAAAAGGCAACGTCACTTTCGATATAGTTTATAGCCTAAACTTAGGCTTATCGAAAGACGGCCAAAAACTCGCTATTTTTCAGCGGTCCAGAAGGGAGAAATATTCACTTCACAGCTAGGAACACATAGACACTAATTTAGAGCAATTCCACTTACCTTAGCTTGGTGGCTCGACGATTACCGTATTTCACAAAACTGAATCCGTAGGAATGCTCTCTGCTGCTAAATACCTCAGTATCTGAGGTTAATTTGAGTTTGGACAACGTTTAGCAGCGTAATCGATCAAAAATTATAATCCCTCCTTCGTTCTTCTCCTTTCTCTCATTTCTCTCTCTGTTTCCTGGAAATTTCTTAAGTGTTTAAATGATTTAAACCGAAGTGGGCTTTATATACTTGGGCCTGGACAAGGCCAACGTGTCACGGAGCCAACGCGGAGGCCTCTCCTCCGTGACATGCTGCCATCGCGGAGGGGCTCTGCCTCGGCTCCTTCCGCGATGGTTCGACAGGTTTCTCGTCTGATCTTTTCCCGGGCCTTCCTCCAACACGTATGGCCTTCAAATATGCTTAACCAACGTGCGAATAGATCGTCTAGGTGCCGGGAATTCTCCGGGGTATAACATTCTCCCCTCCTTAAGAACATTCGTCCTCGAATGTACACTGTTATCTAGAGGACTACTTACTTTACTTTCTAGAAAAATTTCGGCAGCGTTTCCCCTGTAATATGGGCTATCGCAAAAACCTGAAATGCAGAAAAGTCCAACACAGGCACTGCACATAATATTTTAGGATCCACTGGATAACTAAGTATCAATCTTTCTTATTCACACACATACAACTATAAGGTACTGCATAAGTAATAATACGGACATACCTGTCGCCTGACTAGGTCTGAAATAGGTGAGGGTATCTGGCTTTCATATCTTCTTCAGCTTCCCACGTCATTTCCTCACGGTTCCTATTACGCCACAATACTTTGACAGATGCAACATCTTTAGTCCTCAACCTGCGGATCTGTCTGTCTAAGATAGCTACGGGAACCTCTTCATATGCTAACTCTTCTGTGACCTAGACATCCTAAAATGGAACTACTGTAGAAGGGTCCCCTACGAATTTCCTCAACATAGAGACATGGAATTCTGGGTGAACAGATGCTAACTCTGGAGGCAAGTTCAATTCGTATGCAACTCGGCCTATTCTTCGCCGAATCTGATATGGCCCAATGAATCTCGGGCTAAGCTTGCCTTTCTTGCCAAACCTCATTACCGCTTTCATCAGAGACACTTTCAGATATATCCAGTCATTTACCGCAAATTCTAGATTTCTGCGCCGCACGTCTGCATAAGACTTCTGGCGGCACTGAGCAGTCAATAAACGTTCTCAGATAAGCTTTATCTTTTCCTCTGACTGCCGAACAATGTCTGGGCCAACCAATGCTGATTCTCCTATTTCAAACCAACCAATTGGCGACCTGCATTTTCGCCCGTATAATGCCTCGAAAGGCGCCATCTGAATAGCTGAATGGTAGCTGTTATTATAATCAAATTCAATTAACGAAAGATGCTCATCCCAGCTACCCCCAAAATCTAGCACACATGCTCGTAGCATATCTTCGAGCGTCTGAATTGTACGTTCAGCCTGCCCATCTGTCTGAGGATGGAATGCTGTGCTCAAGTTAATCTGCGTCCCCAAACCTTTCTGAAACTACTGCCAAAATCTAGCTGTGAATTGTGCTCCCCTATCTGAAATGATGGATACCGGCACTCCATGCAATCTAACTATTTCTCTGATATATAATTCGGCATAATCCTCAGCTGAGAAGGTAGCCTTCACTAGGAGGAAATGAGCTGATTTTGTTAGCCTGTCAATTATTACCCAAATGGAATCATTTCTGCGTCTAGTACGGGGTAACCCTATTACAAAATCCATGTTTATCGCTTCCCATTTCCACATAGGCACCGTTATATCTTGCATCAAACCGCCCGATTTCTGGTGCTCCGCTTTCACCTGCTAACAGTTAGAACATCTAGATACAAATTCGGCTATCTAAGCTTTCATACCTGGCCACCAGTAGATGTCTCTGATGTCGTGGTACATTTTGGTCGCTCCTGGATGGAGGGAATAGCGAGCGTAATGTACCTCATGCATGATCCGCCCGCGAAGCCCTAAAACGTTCGGGACACAGAGGCGGCCCTTACAGCGTAGCACATCATCCTCAGTTATCTGAAAATCTGACTCCTTACCTCTCTGAATTCTATCTCTGAGTTGGACTAAATCAGGATCCTCATACTGTCGTTCTTTTACCTCTGTAACTAATGATGACACAGCAGAATTCTGAATTACTGCTCTATTATTTTCTGTTTCCATTACTCGAACGGCTAAACCAGCTAACTGATGAATTTCTTTGGCTAACTTCCGCTTCTCAGGTCGCAAATACGCCAAACTTCCCATTGACTTACGGCTCAGGGCGTCTGCTACAACATTAGCTCTTCCCGGGTGATACAGAATATTCACATCATAATCTTTTAACAGCTCTAACCAGCGGCGTTACCGTAGATTCAACTCCCTCTGAGTGAAGATGTATTGTAGGCTCTTATGATCTGTGTAAATATCAACATGGACGTCGTACAGGTAATGCCTCCACATCTTTAAGGCGTGGATTACTGCGGCCAATTCCAGGTCGTGGGTAGGGTATTTCTTTTCGTGTTTTCTCAGCTTTCTGGAAGCATATGCAATTACCCTACCATGCTGCATCAACACACACCCTTACCCGATGCCTGACGCGTCGCAATAGACTGAATAACCTTCGGTGCCTTCCGGCAATGCCAGTACTGGGGCGGAGGTTAATCTGTATTTCAGTTCCTGGAAGCTCTGCTCGCATGCCTCTGTCCATTGAAACTTTGCTGCTTTCTGTGTCAATTTGTTAGAGGTGCCGCAATGGTCGAGAACCCTTCAACGAACCTCCTGTAATATCCTGCCAACCCCAGAAAGCTACGAACTTCAGTTGGAGTGGTAGGCCTAGGCCATGACTTAACTGCTTCTATTTTCTGCTTGTCTACCTGTATACCAACATCTGAGACGATATGCCCTAAGAAGGCCACTGAGTTAAGCCAAAATTCACACTTAGAAAATTTGGCATACAACTGACGGTCCCTGAGAGTCTGGAGCACTGTCCGCAAATGAGTCCGGTGATCTGCTTCAGAGCGAGAATACACCAGAATGTCATCAATGAATACTATTACGAACAAGTCCAGGAAAGGTCTGAAAATACTGTTCATCAGGTCCATGAAGACTGCTGGGGCATTCTTTAACCCGAAGGACATAACTAGAAATTCAAAATGTCCATATCGGGTCCTGAACGCTGTCTTAGGAATATCTCTCTCACGTACTCGGACCTGGTGATATCCGTACCGCAAGTCAATCTTAGAAAAGTATATGGCTCCCTGTAACTGATCAAATAATTCATCAATTCAGGGGAGCGGGTACTTGTTCTTTACTATAACTTTGTTTAGTTGCCGGTAATCTATACACATTCGGAGCGAGCCATCTTTCTTCCTCACAAACAAGACTGGCGCACCCCATGGTGAAGTACTTGGCCTGATGAAACCTTTATCCAACAAATCTTTCAAGTGCTCCTTTAATTCTCTGAGTTCTGCAGGAGCCATACGATAGGGAGGAATTGATATCGGCTGAGTGCCTGGTAACAAGTCGATAGCAAAGTCTATTTCCCTTTTTGGGGGAATACCAGGTAACTCATCAGGAAATAGATCAAGGAATTTATTCACCACTGGAACGGACTGGATTGTCGGAGATTCTGCTTGGACATCCTGGACTCTGACCAGATGGTAAATACATCCCTTAGATATCAACTTTCTCTCCTGAAGGTAGGAAATAAACCTACCTTTTGGCGTAGCGGTGCTGCCCTTCCACTCTCGCACTGCTTCTCCCGGGAAGTGGAATCGGACCGTCTTGGTCCAACATTCAACGTTGGCAAAACACGGTACTAACCAATCCATACCCATTATGGCATCGAAGTCTATCATTTCTAACTCGACCAGATCTACTGTGGTCTGACGGTCAGCAACCTCTACTGTACACCCGCGAAAGATTCGGCTAGCTGTGATAGAGTCACCGGCGGGCGTGGATACTAGGAAGGGCTGCTGCAATGATTCTGGTACAATACTAAACTTTCGTGCCACAAATGGAGTAATGTAGGACAAAGTAGACCCTGGATCAATTAACACATAAGCAGGGTGTGAGCATATAGTTAGCATACCTGTCACAACATCAGGCGACGCTTCCGAATCTTTCCTCCCTGGTAAAGCATATGTGCGGCTTGGACCCGCACCTGTACTGGAGGCCCCTGATTTGCCCCGACCCCTGCCTACTGAAACTGAGGGCCTGCGCCCAGTCGGGGATGCTGTAGCTCGTGACCCTTCAGATGCCCTATCCAGTCTATCTCGGTCCTCTCGGCCTCTGGCTGGGCAATCTTTCATCAAATGGCCTTCTTGGCCACAAATATAACATGCAGTGGAACCATACCTGCATGCTCCAGGATGGCGTTGACTGCATATAGGGCAAAGTGGTAGGGTATACCTACTCTGCTCCGCCCTCCTCTGTAATGGTGAATCTACCATCTGCGAGCCTCTACCAGTCTCTGACTGCCCCCTGCGGCTGAATCTACCCCCCTGCGACTGCGGCGGAGGCGGGGGCCTGGGCGGCCTATCTAACAATCATGGCCTGGGTCCTCCCCGGGCCTCCCTCTGTAACTCAACTAGCCTGTCCCGGCGACGCTGTTCCTGAATGACCCTTCTGATCTCCCGTTGTCGCTGTCTGATGCCCTCAATATTCTGGGCAAATACCTGAACTCGAGCAATGTCCATGTCCTCTCGCAGTGTGGCTGTAATACAAGTCTCAACATATTTTGGATTCAACCCCATGATGAAGCGATGTACTCTGGATGCCATGGTATCAACAAAGGCCGGTGCATACCAGGCTAAGGAATCAAACCGCAAGGAATATTCACGGAAACACATGGCCCCCTGCTCCAGATGTAGGAACTGGTCTACCCGGGCCTGTCGAATCTCCCGCGGCAGATAATGATCCAGAAAGGCTCCTGAAAAGCTGGACCAGGTGGGAGGGGAAGCATCTCTCCCTCGGGACCTTTCCCAGCTTCCATACCAAAACACAGCGATATCCCGTAACCGGAATGCTGCCAACTCAACTGATTCGGTAGGCGTGGCATGCATAACCCTGAAGATTCTCTGCATTTGATCCAGAAAATCCCGAGGGTCCTCTGTCCGATCCGTACCTGTAAACTATGGGGGATTCAGGGCTAAGAACTCTCGGACCCTTGAACTACCGGGCCCTCCTGATAATTCTGCAACTGTAGATGGCATTGGTTGACGCTGAGCAGCCATCATCTGTGCTAACATAACTACAGAACTCCTAACCTCCTAGTCGGAAGGTGTCGGTACAGGGACTGCTGAAGGTAATGTCGCCCCAAGTATCTCCTGACGTGGTGGAGACTGCTGAGGAGGCTGGGACGATGCCTCTGTAGTGCCCTCTGATCGGGCTGTTTCTAAACGAGGGTGAGGCATCCTGCTGGTGCCTTCCCCTGCTGCAACATCTAAGCTCCGACCTGTGATAGGATGGTGCTGGTCTTACATTATCTGTAACCAAAGAATATGGTAAGCTTTTAGGGACTCAACCCTATACTGTACCGCTCTACAGCACGACTGAATAAGAATAAAAGACAACCATCCTATCATGCCTTGCAGCCTCCTACCCATAGTATGTGGTGCACAACACATTCATGGACAGGACTCTACTTAGCACGGCTTGCAGACTCCCTGGGATACGACCTGCTCTGATACCAAGTTTGTCACACCCCACTTTGGGGGGTATGACTGGCACCTGGTGCCCTACTAGGACCTGAACTGCTAGACTGCTAAGCCTAGCACATCTGGTGCCTGGCTAGCTCTAACTCATATTTCTGGAAACAAAGGGCTATATAACGGCTGTAAACACAGCCCCCGGCCCATTGGCCTATAGCCTCCTGTACCTGTACTAACAGCTGACCAGAAACATGTCAATATAGGGAAACCTATGCGGGCCGACAAGGCCACCATGCTGTCTAGTTATATATAACTCAATCATGAAGTACTAGAAAGCTACGTGACCGGCAAGGTCACCACTACTGGCAAACTATGGCCCCACACGGCCAACATAAAAGAAAGAAAGAGTACTAACAGCTATACAACTGCACGGCCTCACACGACCGGCTCATCGGACCACAGGGAGATATACACAGACTGCAAGCCTCTAGGAATAGCAATAGAAATGATCGGGACAGGGCCCCGACCTACCCGTACTATACAACAAAAGAACTGAAATACACCTTTGGAATTCAGTCTCCGGATGACAGGAGCTGAATACTCGATCGCTGACAGGAATCACGTAGTATCGCCTGCTCGTCTATGAGTACCTGCAGGCAAGTAATGCAGCGCCCCACCGGGCGTCAGTACCGCTGGTATTGAGTATGTAAAGCAATAACTGAAAGCAAAATCTGGAAACAACAATGTAACTGATGAAACTGAAGTAAGAAGAATTAGATTAACTGTCTGATAATGTAAGTCATACCTTCTCTCATTTATACTGAAAGGAAGTAGGGGTCGTACCTGGGGACGTATCACTCTACTGCTGATCTACTTGTATCTAACGTAACATGGCATAACATAACATAGTATAGCACACACAAACCTTACCCAGTCCCCTGTGGGACGGCATGCCACTCCGTAGAGCGACGTATCCTCATCCTCTGGCGGACGAGTCGATACAGCTATCAACCCTGGGGCGGTCATGGATGCTAGGTAGTCCAACCCCAAACAATACAACTGTCTCAACTAGCAATACTGTCTGCATATCTCGCATGCTGAGGCTAATAGGGGTAAAGTATCGTATATATTACATGCTGAGCTAGTGATAGTAATCTATATGTATTTAATACGTGCTGAGGCTGGTAAATATATACATATGAATATAGTCTCCTGCCAGACTATTCTGGGGCTAATACTGAACAGAATATAGTATTTCTGCTGAAAACCATGTTGTTTAGTGAGTTTCTATAGTAACACGATTTAGGAGTTCTAACATGCTTTCTAGCTTCACTTTAACTTGTCGTTCTATCTCTGAGATGTCTTACAGATATTACATTGCTTTACTGGGCTTTAACTGAATACAATGATACCCTAACATTCCGCATTATATCACATACTGAGCATGCTATGCAGATTCCAACACTTGTATTAGGATCTATATCAGGCTAGCAAGTTTTGCGCAAATTATAACTCGATACTTCTAATACCGTACCAACATTCATAATAAGCATAACACATGACTTCTGAACATTCTACTGGCCTTTAACTTACGGTACTGTGTCAAGATTACTAACTTGCCGAGGAAACTAGCTTTACATACCTTATCCTTGAACTATTCGTCTGTCGAACGAGACTCGGCCGGTACTTCAACTATTTTCTCCCAACTGCATTCATAAATATGTCAATTAATACTAAATACAACTTTATTTTAAAAGGCAACGTCACTTTCGATATAGTTTATAGCCTAAACTTAGGCTTATCGAAAGACGGCCAAAAACTCGCTATTTTTCAGCGGTCCAGAAGGGAGAAATATTCACTTCACAGCTAGGAACACATAGACACTAATTTAGAGCTATTCCACTTACCTTAGCTCGGTGGCTCGACGATTCGTCGGCCGTATTTCACGAAACTGAATCCGTAGGAATACTCTCTGCTGCTAAATACCTCAGTATCTGAGGTTAATTTGAGTTTGGACAACGTTTAGCAGTGTAATCGGTCGAAAATTATAATCCCTCCTTCGTTCTTCTCCTTTCTCTCATTTCTCTCTCTGTTTCCTGGAAATTTCTTAAGTGTTTAAATGATTTAAACCCGAAGTGGGCTTTATATACTTGGGCCTGGACAAGGCCAACGTGTCACGGAGCCAACGCGGAGGCCTCTCCTCCGTGACACGCTAACATCGCGGAGGGGCTCTTCCTCGGCTCCTTCCGCGATGGTTCGACAGGTTTCTCGTCTGATCTTTTCCCGGGCCTTCCTCCAGCACGTATGGCCTTCAAATATGCTTAACCAACGTGCGAATAGATCGTCTAGGTGCCGGGAATTCTACGACGTATAACAATTTAATCGAAATTTGGGTATGGGTGTTAAATAATTCACCCATTCTAATACCCTACATACCTGGAAATGGACTGAATACAATGTTCCTGGAATACCCACAAAGAAATTGATGGAATTTTGGAGAAGAAGACCTTGAAGCTCCCTAAAACCCCTCTAAAAACTCTTGCATGGGAATGGGTATGTATTAGGGACTTTATCCATCTTATCTCACTTAGAAAAACACATAACAACGTAGTTTAGGGTGTCAAAGAATGGAAAAGTTGAAATTGCCCTTGATGAAATTTCCCCTGAAAACTGCTCCGGACGGACCAACGACCAATCGAACGGGTCGTTTTACATTACCACGACTCGTGGTATCGAGTCGTTGGGTCCACTTTATCATGACCAACCTCAGGTTCTTCCCACGACTCGTTAGGACGAGTCTTTGCCTCAATCAATGGGTCATCGGATCGATCGTCGTCCGCCCCTTGTCCATTTTGAACTTCCCTTACCACGAGCCTCACCATGAGTCGTGGTGGCTTCCAAAGGGCCATGGTCTCAATCCGTTGTAAGCACTGGACATTTCAACCCACAAGAAATGACCAGAAACATTGGGTAGTCTCTTCTCACCACGGATCGTAGGATGCCCCGTGGGTTCCTCATCTGCCTAAGTTCAGCCCTTCCTACGACCGGTAACAACGACTTGTTGTTCCTGGAAACGAGTCGTTACACCGTTCGTTTTCACCACTGCTTCCTTGAACCGCCATACCACGACTGCTTCCGACGACTCGTGGTATCCTACCACAAGTCGCTGATTCATCCGTCCTGTGATATTTTTGCCAGTTTTCTGCACTTTCCAAATTCAACTCTCGGGTCTATTCTTAGGCCTTCCAGGGTATTACAATATCTCCCCCTTTGAAACATTCTTCCTTGAATATAGGAAACAAGCAGCAAAAATAAAAACATAAAATTTATCATAGCCATATACTGATCATTTTAACCGAATTTTTAATGGAATCTCTACCTCCGAATAAAACCACATAGCCGAACTGATCTCATACTTTACATACACATTCATGCACATAAAATAAACTTGTACTCATGAACTAAAAAGGAAAACTAGATAGAGTCATAGGGCAAAAACTAGTACCTCAAGTCGGAACTGAGCCGGTAGAGAACAAATGTGGCTATCTAGCCATCATATCCGCTTCGGCTTCCCACATAGCTCTCTTAGAATGCTGATTTCTCCACAATACTTTAACTAAAGCTACTTCTTTGTTCCTTAGCTTACAGACTTGACGATCTAAGGTTTTCACCAGAATTTCTTCATAGATGAGGCTATCCTTTACACCAACGCTGTCTACTGGGACTACTAAAGCTGGATCACCCAAGCACTTTTTAAAGAGTGATACATAAAATGCGGGATGTACTGATTCTAACTCTAAAGGAAAGTCCAATTCATACGCTACCTTACCAACTCTCCCTATAACTCGGTAAGGACCCACATATCGAGGACTGAGTTTCCCTTTCTTCTCAAACTACATGACTCCATTCATGGGAAGATACCTTTAGAAATACCCAATCGTCCACCTCAAACTCCAAATCTCTTCTCCTCACATAGGCATATGATTTCTGACGACTCTAAGCTGTTTTCAACCGGTCCCTTATCAACAAAACCTTCACCATCTCCTCGTGAACTGAATCAGGCCCTATCATAGCTGCCTCACCAACCTCAAACCATTCGATGGGAGATGTACACTTTCGCCCATAAAGAGCCTCGAACGGTTCCATTTGGATACTCGAGTGATAACTGTTATTATACGCAAATTCAATTAAGGGAAAATTATCATCCCTACTACCTTTAAAATCCCTGAAACATTCCCTCAACATGTCCTCAAGAGTTTGGGTTGTCCGTTCCGCCTGGCCATCCATTTGCGGATGGAATGCGGTGCTGATGTGAAAACCCACGGCTATATGTCCGAGCTCTCTTTGCCTCCTTCTCCCTTGCATGAGCCGCCTCCATCTGCTAGGCGTACATCACTGATCTTGGGCAGAATTAATTCCCAAGTGATGCTCAAATGCTCTATTTCGTCTTGTTTATCTATCGTTATTTGTACATTCTCATGTGATTTGTAGTTAAAATGTGAATTTATACTAACCAACATGATTAGTGTTGGTTTGCAGGGAAAATGTAATTTTAGGAAGCTAAGTTGCATGTTGGTACTCGGAAGCGAGCAGTAGAAAAGGTCAAGGACAAGCAGCAAATAAAGGGGCTCCGCGATGGAGCCGTGTCACGCTACCATCGCGGAGGCAGTCTGCCTCGGGTCGGATACTTGGACAAATTCCAGTGAAGGTCCGTGTCGGGGCCGTGGCACGTTGGCCAAGCCTTGCGTTGCATGCCGTGGCACGTTGGCCATATTTACCTGGAACATGAAATTCCAATGAGGGTCCGCGTTTGCACCGTGTCACGGAGGCAGTGCTCCGCGATGCACTCCGTGACACGTTGCTTGTTATTCCGGGAAAAATTCCCACTAGTATAAATAGCACACTTAGGTTTATTTTTAATTATTCTGACTTAGTTGAGCAAGAACGTGGGTTATAGGTAGTTGAGGAGACGAAATTCTTAGGGTTCTTCTCTAACTATTTCTCCTTTATTTCAACTGTGTGTATGATTTATACTCATTTGATGATGATTAATCCACAAATGAGTGGCTAAATTCACCTCTTGCTGAGGTTAAGAACATTTGTAGTGGAATGTAATTGTTGATCATTTTGGTCTTTCATCTTTTCTTCCACGGTTGTTCTATCAATTCTTGTTCTTACTGCATTAATGTCTGGCCAATGTTAATGTATATCAAAAAAATCCAATTTTATCTTGAAAGAGAAAGAAATTGGAAAGTTGTGAATTGGTAGGATAAGATCTCTTCTTAGTTTGGGAAAATTGAGAATTGATTTACCTTCAGAATAGAAATATATTTGAAAGTCGTATTAGTCAATTAAGTAATCGGTTTCGTATGGCTATAACAAGAAATTCTTTTATCACAGAAATGTAGGTTGAAGGTTCGTGATTCTTAAGTTGGGTAGAATACGAAATTTTCTCTCCATAGGCAATAATTCTTGACAAGCAATCGAAGGAAAGATTAACCGAATTGTATCGATACATTACTTCCCTGCATGTTCATTTTAGCCTCAGCTTGCTCATTACGATAGTTCAGAATCACTTTATAATTGTGTTTTGGATTAGTACAAATTAGGAAACAAACTCTTCAAAATCTTCTTTAAACTGTTTTCTGCATTTTTAGAGTTAGAGTTCATTAACACTTAATTCGATTATTACCTTGGTTCAGTCCCTATGGGATCGATATTTGGCTTACTTAAGCCATTTTACTACTTGTTTGACCACGTGTACTTGCGTGTAGTTGTGAAGTACACCGAACAAGTTTTTGTGGGTTACTTAGAAAAATTCTAGTGAAGGTCCGCGTCGGGGCCGTGGCACGTTGGCCAAGCCCCGCGTTGCATGCCCTGGCACGTTGTCCAAATTTACCTGAAACATGAAATTCCAGTGAGGGTCCATGTTTGCACCGTGTCACGGAGGCAATGCTCCGCGATGCACTCCGTGACACGTTGCTTGTTATTCTGGGAAAAATTTCCACTTGTATAACACACTTAGGTTTATTTTTAATTTTCTGACTTAGTTGAGCAAGAACGTGGGTTACAGGCAGTTGAGTAGAATAAATTCTTAGGTTTCTTCTCTAACTCTTTCTCCTTTATTTCAATTGTGTGTATGATTTATACTCATTTGATGATGTTTAATCCACAAATGAGTGGCTAAATTCACCTCTTGCTGAGGTTAAGAACATTTGTAGTGGAATGTAATTGTTGATCATTTTGGTTTTTCATCTTTTCTTCCACGGTTATTCTATCAATTCTTGTTCTTACTGCATTAATGTCTGGCCAATGTTAACGTATATCTAAAAAATCCAATTTTATCTTGAAAGAAAAAGAAATTTGAAAGTTGTGAATTGGTAGGATATGATCTCTTCTTAGTTTGGGAAAATTGAGAATTGATTCACCTTCAGAATAGAAATATATCTGAAAGTCGTTTTAGTAAATTAAGGAATCGGTTTCATGTGGATAGAACATGAAATTCTTTTATCACAGAAATGTAGGTTGAAGGTTCTTGATTCTTAAGTTGGGTAGAATACGAAAGTTTCTCTCCATAGGCAATAATTCTTGACTAGCAACCGAAGGAAAGATTAACCGAATTGTATCGATACATTACTTCCCTGCATGTTCGTTTTAGCCTCAGCTTGCTCATTTCTATAGTTCAGACTAACTTTATAATTGTGTTTTAGATTAGTATATATTAGGAAACAAACTCTTCAAAATCTTCTTCAAACTGTTGTCTGCCTTTTTAGAGTTAGAGTTCATTAACACTTAATTCGATTATTACCTTGGTTCAGTCCCAGTGGGACCGATACGTGGCTTACATAAGCCATTTTACTACTTGTTTGACCACGCGCACTTGCGTGTAGTTGGGAAATACACCGAACCAGATTTTGTGGATTACTTGGAGAAATTCCAGTGAAGGTCCGTGTCGGGGCCGTGGCACGTTGGCCATATTTACCTGGAACATGAAATTATAGTGAGGGTCCGCGTTTGCACCTTGTCACAGAGGCAGTGCTCCGCGATGCACTCCGTGACACGTTGCTTGTTATTCTGGGAAAAATTCCCACTAGTATAAATAGCACACTTAGGTTTATTTTTAATTATTCTGACTTAGTTGAGAAAGAACGTGGGTTACAGGTTGTTGAGGAGATGAAATTCTTAGGATTCTTCTCTAACTCTTTCTCCTTTATTTCAATTGTGTGTATGATTTATACTCATTTGACGATGTTTAATCCACAAATGAGTGGCTAAATTCATCTCTTGCTGAGGTTAAGAAGATTTGTAGTGGAATGTAATTGTTGATCATTTTGGTTTTTCATCTTTTCTTCCATGGTTGTTCTATCAATTCTTGTTCTTACTGCATTAATGTCTGGCCAATGTTAATGTATATCTAAAAACTCCAATTTTATCTTGAAAGAGAAAGAAATTGGAAAGTTGTGAATTGGTACGATATGATCTCTTCTTAGTTTGGGAAAATTTATAATTGATTTACCTTCAGAATAGCAATATATCTGAAAGTCGTTTAAGTCAATTAAGGAATCGGTTTCGTATGGATAGAACATGAAATTCTTTTATCACAGAAATGTAGGTTGAAGGTTCTTGATTCTTAAGTTGGGTAGAATATGAAAGTTTCTCTCCATAGGCAATAATTCTTGTCTAGCAACCGAGGGAAAGATTAACCTAATTGTATCGATACATTACTTCCCTGCATGTTCGTTTTAGCCTCAGCTTGCTCGTTACTATAGTTCAGACTCACTTTATGATTGTGTTTTAGATTAGTATAAATTAGGAAACAAACTCTTCAAAATCTTCTTTAAACTGTTGTCTGCATTTTTAGAGTTAGAGTTCATTAACACTTAATTCGATTATTACCTTGGTTCAGTCTCTGTGGGATCGATACTTGGCTTACTTAAGCCATTTTACTACTTGTTTGACCACGTGCACTTGCGTGTAGTTGTGAAATACACCGAACAAGTTATTGTTGGTTATATGGAGAAATTCCAGTGAAGGTCCGCGTCGGGGCCGTGGCACGTTGGCCAAGCCCGTCGTGGCATGTCGTGGCACGTTGGCCATATTTACCTGGAACATGAAATTCCAATGAGGGTCCGCGTTTGCACCGTGTCACAGAGGCAGTGCTCCGCGATGCACTCCGTGACACGTTGCTTGTTATTCCGGGAAAAATTTCCACTAGTATAAATAGCACACTTAGGTTCATTTTTAATTATTCTGACTTAGTTGAGCAAGAACGTGGGTTACAGGTAGTTGAGGAGATGAAATTCTTAGGGTTCTTCTCTAACTCTTTCTCCTTTATTTCAATTGTGTGTATGATATATAATCATTTGATGATGTTTAATCCACAAATGAGATGCTAAATTCACCTCTTTCTGAGGTTAAGAACATTTATAGTGGAATGTAATTGTTGATCATTTTGGTTTTTCATCTTTTCTTCCATGGTTGTTCTATCAATTCTTGTTCTTGCTGCATTAATGTCTGGCCAATGTTAATGTATATCTAAAAACTCCAATTTTATCTTGAAAGAGAAAGAAATTGGAAAGTTGTGAATTGGTAGGATATGATCTATTCTTAGTTTGGGAAAATTGAGAATTGATTTACCTTCAAAATAGAAATATATCTGAAAGTTGTTTTAGTCAATTAAGGAATCGGTTTCGTATGGATAGAACATGAAATTCTTTTATCACAGAAATGTAGGTTGAAGGATCTTGATTCTTAAGTTGGGTAGAATACGAAAGTTTCTCTCCATAGGCAATAATTCTTGACTAGAAACCGAAGGAAAGATTAACCTAATTGTATCGATACATTACTTCCCTGCATGTTCGTTTTAGCCTCAGCTTGCTCATTACTATAGTTCAGACTCACTTTATAATTGTGTTTTAGATTAGTATAAATTAGGAAACAAACTCTTCAAAATCTTCTTTAAACTGTTGTCTGCATTTTTAGAGTTAGAGTTCATTAACACTTAATTCGATTATTAACCTGGTTCAGTCCCTGTGGGATCGATACTTGGCATACTTAAGCCATTTTACTACTTGTTTGACCACGTGCACTTGCGTGTAGTTGTGAAATACACCGAACAAGTTTTTGTGGGTTACATGGAAAAATTCCAGTGAAGGTCCGCCTCGGGGCCATGGCACGTTGGCCAAGCTCCGCGTTGATGTCGTGGCACGTTGGCCAAGCTCCGCGTTGCATGCCATGGCACGTTGGCCATATTTACCTGGAACATGAAATTCCAGTGAGCGTCCGCGTTTGCACCGTGTCACGGAGGCAGTGCTCCGCGATGCACTCCATGACACGTTGCTTGCTATTCCGGGAAAAATTCCCACTAGTACAAATAGCACACTTAGGTTTATTTTTAATTATTCTGACTTAGTTGAGCAGGAACGTGCGTTACAGGCAGTTGAGAAGAAGAAATTCTTAGGGTTCTTCTCTAACTCTTTCTCCTTTATTTTAATTATGTGTATGATTTATACTCATTTGATGATGTTTAATCCACAAATGAGTGGCTAAATTCACCTCTTGCTGAGGTTAAGAACATTTGTAGTGGATTGTAATTGTTGATCATTTTGGTTTTTCATCTTTTCTTCCAGGGTTGTTCCATCAATTCTTGTTCTTACTGCATTAATGTCTGGCCAATGTTATTGTATATCTAAAAATCCAATTTTATCTTGAAAGAGAAAGAAATTGGAAAGTTGTGAATTGGTAGGATATGATCTCTTCTTAGTTTGGGAAAATTGAGAATTGATTTACCTTCGGAATAGAAATATATCTGAAAGTCGTATTAGTAAATTAAGGAATCAGTTTCATATGGCTAGAACATGAAATTCTTTTGTAACAGAAATTTAGGTTGAAGGTTCATGATTCTTAAGTTGGGTAGAATACAAAAGTTTTTCTTCATAGGCAATAATTCTTGACTAGCAACCAAAGGAAAGATTAACCGAATTGTATCGATACATTACTTCCCTGCTTGTTCGTTTTAGCCTTAGCTTGCTCATTACTATAGTTCAGACTCACTTTATAATTGTGTTTTAGAAAAGTATAATTTAGGAAACAAACTCTTCAAAATCTTCTTTACACTGTTGTCTGCATTTTTAGAGTTAGAGTTCATTAACACTTAATTCGATTATTACCTTGGTTCAGTCCCTGTGGGATCGATACTCGGCTTACTTAAGCCATTTTACTACTTGTTCAACCATGCGCACTTGTGTGTAGTTGTGAAATACACCGAACAAGTTTTTGTGGGTTACTTAGAGAAATTCCAGTGAAGGTCCGCGTCGGGGCCGTGGCACGTTGGCCAAGACCGGCGTTGCATGCCGTGGCATGTTAGCCATATTTACCTGGAACATGAAATTCCAGTGAGGGTCCGCGTTTGCACCATTTCATGGAGGAAGTGCTCCGCGATGCACTCTGTGACACGTTGCTTGTTATTTCGGGAAAAATTCCCACTAGTATAAATAGCACACTTAGGTTTATTTTTAATTATTCTGTCTTAGTTGAGCAAGAACGTGGGTTATAGGCAGTTGAGAAGACAAAATTCTTAGGGTTCTTCTCTAACTCTTTCTCCTTTATTTCAATTGTGTGTATGATTTATACTCATTTGACGATGTTTAATCCACAAATGAGTGGCCTAATTCACCTCTTGCTGAGGTTAAGAACATTTGTAGTGGAATGTAATTGTTGATCATTTTGGTTTTTCATCTTTTCTTCCATGGTTGTTCTATCAATTCTTGTTCTTACTGCATTAATGTCTGGCCAATGTTAATGTATATCTAAAAACTCCAATTTTATCTTGAAAAAGAAAGAAATTGGAAAGTGGTGAATTGGTAGGATATGATCTTTTCTTAGTTTGGGAAAATTGAGAATTGATTTACCTTCAGAATAGAAATATATCTGAAAGTAGTTTTAGTCAATTAAGGAATCGGTTTCGTATGGATAGAACATGAAATTCTTTTATCACAGAAATATAGGTTGAAGGTTCTTGATTCTTAAGTTGGGTAGAATACGAAAGTTTCTCTCCATAGGCAATAATTCTTGACTAGCAACCGAAGGAAAGATTAACCGAATTGTATCGATACATTACTTCCCTGCATGTTCGTTTTAGCCTCAGCCTTCTCATTACAATAGTTCGACTCACTTTATAATTGTGTTTTAGATTAGTATAAATTAGCAAAAAAACTCTTCAAAATCTTCTTTAAACTATTGTCTGCATTTTTAGAGTTAGAGTTCATTAACACTCAATTCGATTATTACCTTGGTTCAATCCCTGTGGGATCGATACTTGGCTTACTTAAGCCATTTTACTACTTGTTTAACCACGTGCACTTGCGTGTTGTTGTGAAACATCCCGAACAAGTTTTTGGCGTCGTTGCCGGGGACTGGCAATTGGTAAAATTGTTTTATTAAGTGTTATTTTACGATTTCTATGTTGTGCTGACAACTTGATCTTAGACTGTCTTTTGCAGATATTGAATTCTATTGAACACTAGCAGGAGACAAAGAGCTGGTGGACTCATATTTAGAGCCGTAAAGACAATTTCATCGTCAAAGATGAGAAGCTCTAGAAAAGAAGCTGCAGTTTCTCAGACTAACAATCCTGGAGCAACAACAGAATCCACCACTGGTAAGGGTAGTGTTAGTGCCCGACGAAATGGCAGCTAGGTCGGTTCGCGAAGTGGCAATCCCACATGCTAATAATGTCACATCAAGCATTCACAAACATGAGCCAGGAGGGAGGTTTGAGCTGAAACATAATATGGTGCAATTGATGCACACCAGCGGACAATTCACAGGTTTCCCTCACGAGGATCCACAACAACATCTCTAAAACTTTTTGGAGATAAGTGACACTTACATCCCCGCTGGAGTATCATCTGATTACATAAGGCTTACATTGTTCCCATTTTCACTATTGGGTGAATCAAAGAGGTGGTTGAAAGCTGAGTCACCTAATTCCATCACCATGTCGGACGATCTTGCACGGAAATTCTTGATATGGTTCTTTCCATCCGGGAAAATAGCAAGACTTAGAACTCAGATTCTAAGTTTTAAACAAAGAGAGGGGGAGAATCTGTATCAAGCCTGGGAAAGATTCAAATCCATGTTGTGGGATTGTCCTCACCATCACCAGTCCAACGATGTACTGGTGCATACTTTCATAGAGGGTTTGGAACCCAATACAAAAATTTTGCTAGACTCAGCAGCTGGGGGACAAGCATTAGAAAAGACTTATGAGGAGCTGTATACTTTGTTAAATCGTATTTCGCAGGGAAATCCAGAGTGGAATGCGGACTCTTCTAGAGGAGGAACAAGGAAAGCGGTAGGAGTCTTGGAAGTGGATGGGTTTACAGCTATCGCTGCACAGATAGTTGCGTTGCAAAATCAACTCAACACCCCCTTCAGCAACATGAGCTTAAATCAATCTCAAGCCCCAGTTAATGTAGTGCAGCAGATTTGGTGTGAAGTATGCGGTAGTAATGAACACTCAGTTGAGTGTTGTGGTGCAAATCCAGATTTAGTGAACTTTGTTGGCAATGTACAGAGAAATAATCACCAATAGTATGGCAACAACTACAACTCTAATTGGAGGAATCATCCGAATTTTTCCTGGGGTAGTAACAACCATCAAGGGCAGAGTTCTAATCAGGGTGCACAGAGAAATCAAGGAGGGCAACAGAACTATCAGACTCAATACAGAAGCAACAATGCACCTCCACCACCACCATCACCCAGCATTGAGGAAATGTTTAAAACAATGATGGCTAACCAAGCTCTGTTGCAGGCTGACTATGTCAAATTGGTAGCAGATGTAAAGAACAATCAATTAGCTACAAAGGCGTTGGAGTACCAGTTTGGGAAACTAGCTGGAGCTCAAAACACCAGGCCAAGAGGAGGACTACCAAGTGACACTGACCCGAATCCCAAGCAAGTAAATGTAGTGACCACAAGGAGTGGTTTACAACTCAAGGAGGTGGAACCAGAAATACCACCTCAGCAGTCAGGAGCAGTTGAGAAAGAAAGGGAACACGATGATGAGATGGGGAAGAAAAAGGAAGCTGAACCAGAAAGACCACCAACCCCATTCCCTCAAAGATTGAAGAAACACATTTTCACCATGTTCGGGACACCCCGAGCCATTATCAGTGATGGAGGGGCTCATTTTGTCGATGCAAGTTTCAATTAGTTGCTGACTAAGTATGGGGTGTGCCACAAGGTGGCAACGACATATCATCCCCAAACTAGTGGGCAAGTGGAGGTGTCGAACAGAGAAGTGAAGTCGATTCTCCAGAAAATAGTGAATGCACAATGTAGTGATTGGTAAAGCAAACTCGACGATGCATTGGGCGCATATAGAACTGCTTACAAGACACCAATTGGGACTTCTCCCTACCGATTGGTCTATGGAAAAGCGTTTCATCTACCGGTAGAGCTAGAACACCGAGATTTCTGTGCCGTGAGGAAATTAAATATGGACCTAGAACTAGCGGGCAAGAAGAGACTGATGCAACTCAGCGAACTTGATGAGTTTCGTTGGCATGCTTATGAAAGTGCCAAGGGCTACAAATAGAAAACAAAGAGGTGGCACGATAAGCATATGGTGCATCGTATTTTCGAGCCGGGGCAGAAAGTGTTGCTTTTCAATTCAAGATTGAAGCTGTTGCCAGGGAAATTGCGGTCCAAATGATCAGGGCCGTTTGAGGTAGTGAGAATGACCTCGCATGGGGCAGTGGAGTTGTGGCAAGAAGATGGAAGTGCCACGTTCTTGGTTAATGGGCAACAGTGTAAGCATTATTGGGGTGAGGACGTTATTCAAGAGAAAACGTCCGTCACTCTAGTGGATGATTGAGTTTTAATGACGTCGAGCCGTGACGGTAAACCAGGCGCTGCATGGGAGGCAACCCATGAAATTGTTGTAATAGATGAGTAGAATTAGTTTAGAAAAAGAAGAAAAAAAAAGAAAAGAAATTAAAAATAAAAACAAAAACAAAAAAATATTTTTTTTCCTTAGTGTTTGAAACCTATAAATTCTAACCAATTTCTTGTTGTGAGATGATTTTCAGGTGTAACGGAGGGTAAAAATGCAAAGGATCGCAAAGGAAAAAAATTGAGGTGAGTTAGAATTTAAAGTGGCAAAATAGTGAGCCTACGCGATGGCTCCGTGTCACGGAGGAGGGCCTCCGCGTTACCCTCCATGACACGTTGAAGGTGTTTTGGAATTTTTTACAAATTCTAGAACCCCTGCGCGATGGCTCCGTGTCACGGAGGGGGTGCTCCGCGTTACCCTCCGTGACACGTTGAAGTGTTATTCGCGACGGGTCATACCGGGTCGCCGGGTGACCCGCGCGAAAAACATTCTTTTTAACCCCAAAAACACCCAATTTTTCCTATTTTTCACTCCCCTCCACGACAAACTCCCCAAAATCCCCTCTCCCCCAACGTGACACAGACCTAGGATCAAATTTTCTTCAACTTTTCTTCAAGTTCATCGAATTAAAGGTACGTTCTTGAACTTAACCTCAATTTTTGCCGAAATTTTCAATTTTTGAGCATGTGAGGTAACTAAAGCTTGCCCTAAGTGTAAAGTGAGCATGAATTCATTTAAGTTATTGTTGATTGATGTTCGTAGTATCTTTATGATTGTATGAACTCGATAAATACATGTTTGATTGAATTTGTGCGAAAGTGGTAGCTAGGGTTGGAATTTGAATAGGAAGAACCTAAATTTGGTTGAAAATTTGAAAATTATTTTGTTGTGCATGTTGGGTGATGTAAATGATGTTGTGAATATGGATGAATATGCTAAATAAACAAGGGAATTTTCGGGAAAATGAAATTGGTGAATTGTATAGGTTGTTGTTGTTGAGAAAAAGTTTGGCTAAGTGCTATGTGATGTAACAAAATCGATGGTGAAATTGTGATTAGTTGTACGAAGTCTGAGTAGTACTTAGTCATTATCCCATCGACTTATCTGAATGCACGAGGCATGTTGGTTGACAAAAATTGGAATGGAATGATTGTCTTGCCGAATTGTTTTCATCATGGCTAAAGATTAAGTGTGGGGTGGCCTAACTCAACCCAACCTTAATTGAAGAAAATTTTTGACTTGAATAACTTTAGGACTGTCTGTTTGATTTGACAGGAACGATGGCAAGCAGGCAAGACAAAGGAAAGGGCGCATCTACATTAGGCACCGGGAGAAAAAGAATTAGACTAGGAACGGCAGTCCCAATAGCACCAACGGTTCCACGTGGCCAACGCCGCCAATACGGAACCCCATGGGTGACGGACGAAGGGAAGAAATGGTATGCCAAACACAAGGAGACCAAATATTTCCCTGAGGAGCACATTGCAAGGGAGCAACTTGCTCAGGAATTCCCCAGAATAGTACACCGGATTGACGCTGTCGGGCTGAACTTCATCTTCGAAGAGCCCAAGGAGTGCAGTATCCACTTGATTCAGGAGTTCTATGCAAACTGGAACCCAACACTTCGCAGTCACAACACCAAGATAAGGGGGCAGGTTTTCACCTTTGAGCCCCACCACTAAATGCCATATTGGGGGCATGGGACACAGACGCCCATGTACTCCGGCAGCTTAACATAACTCCACCCTATGCGGATATCAGACGCACTCTGTGTGGAGCCCGTTCGATAGCATGATGGAGCAGGCACAAGGAGAGGGTATATCATCAGATGCTGCCCTACTCTCAAATGAACAGGGAAGCCAGGATTTGGCTTAAGATCGTGTCTTCCTGCCTAATCCCGGGGGTGCACATGACAGATGTCACCGGGGATCGTGTGTGCTTAGTTTCTGCCCTGATGAAAGGGCTGGAGATTAATGTTGGGGCGGTGATCATCTCCGCCATGAAGAGAGCCCGTTTGCATCAATGGCACAGGTACGGGCTTGGTGGTTTGCTGACCACATTTCTGAGGGGCCTAGATGTCGAGGAGGAGGCCCTAGACTACATCCCGCAGATGGATAGGCGTTCTTTGGACGTCACCAAAACCAAGGCACCCGACACCACTCACGGGCCAGTTCTCACACTAGCCGAGCGACATTCTCGGGATGATCAGTATATGGCCCGTATGTTCAGGATGCAGATGCTGCAGTTGAGAATAGGCGGGAGGCCCGCAACAGAAGATGAGTTGTGGCAGCTCGAGCTAGATTACCCCTTTGGCAAAAATGCCAGGGCTCTATGCCGAGTGGGGCCTACTTTTGTGGAGCCTGTTGATGATGATGTCCCCACAGATGAGGAGACACGCTGCTATGACTCATATGTTGAGTCAGATGAGGATAGCAGGGGCGATTCAGATATGGGGGATGAGGCAACGACACCTGACGAAGAAGTTGAATACTTCAATTGATTAGGGAGTTTCACCACCTAATTCTGTGCTATGTTGAATTTGATGAACACTGGGGACAGTGTTCGGTTTAAGTGTGGGGTGGGAGTAGTTAGGTGCCGGTTGTTTTGTTGTTGTTTATGTTCATGTCTTGTTGTGTGCTTGTGAAAAAATTGTGACCCTATGATTTTGTGAGTATGTTTTGTATTGTAATTCGGTGTGTAATGAATGTTAAGCTGTTGTGTGCTGTGTTGAATTGTTGTTAGCTGGTTGTGTAAATATATTTTTTTCCCTATCGAAATTATCGATATTTTTGAAAGTTTTTTTTTAAAATTTTTGTTGAAATTTTTTTTATGATTGGGTTTCTCGGCCTTTGTTTTTGGTGCTTTTACCGAGAATAGTCCCATTGAACCGAAGTCGTAAATAGTGACTGTTCCCTATGATGGATGGATGACGACCGTCTTAAGGGAAATGTAGTCGATAGGAGTAGTGTTTTTCTTTCTTTTATTTTCTTTCTTTTGTTTGTTTCCCAAACGTGTCGCTACTTCATAGTTTAGAATTCTTGTTGCGTGTTGTACATGATATTAAAGATGCAAAGATGATTCGTATGAAAGCATGCAATTGTGAAACCTATTGAGATACCTAGGCCATAGAGTTCGATTCGGTGTGATTGAGGCTTAATATTGAATTCTTGTAAGTAGCTGATTGAAGAGTTTGTGAATATGTCTTGAGTTGAGCATGTGCAATGAGTGTGAGGTGAGTTTTTGATTCTTCCATGCTATTGTGAAGTGTCTAGAACTTGCCTGGTATGTGTACAAAATGAAATGAAGGATGTGTAGTGTAGGAAAGGATGTAGGCATTTCTTTGATTTAACCAAAAGTTTTTTTTCTTATCATACCTACCTTGAATGTACATCCTAGTTAGCCCCATTGAGCCTTTAACCTAATTTTTTCTTTCACTGAAGAGGTAGGAACTGAGCTTAATCCCTTCTTTTCATTAGCCGTGAATTTGATCCAAAACTTTTAAGCGCTCAAGAAAAAAATAATTTTCCCACAGTGTCAAGGAGTGAAAAGTGTGAAAAAGGAAGGAAAAGCAGAAGTGGTGAAAGTGAAGATAAGGTCAAGGGTGCACTTGCCGAATATAAATAAAATGAAGATGTATAACTAATCTTTGTTAGTAAGTCGAGTGTGCTTAAAGAAATGGGAACAAAATTAAGGAAAGAATTCAAGAAGGGGAGGATGAAGGAAGAAACAATGCCCATAATGATGGTGGGATGTATTGAAAAGCGCTTAAGGAGGCTAGTTGCTATTATTGGTTAGCCCAGTATTTACTAGTTCCTTAGCTTACATTACAACCCGTTAAGTCCTACGTGATCTTACATCTCGCTTCCTTATATTAGTGGAGTAATACACTAGAGGCAAGCCTATGGTTCATGACATGATGATTGTGAATTCTTTGGGAGAGAGAGTTAAATCTTGTTTATATACCCCTACATGTAGTGCTTTGGCAATCATATGATTGGAAAAGGGGTAATTCTCTTGTGTTGTGAGGGCACATGCTTGACGAGAGATTGAATTTCGTGTCGGATGTCTTGATCAGCTGATTTGCATGAGTTTGCTGAGATCGTGAGTCGATTCTTGAGTCTAGGAGGTCTTAATGTGGTGAATGTCAGTTGTTTATAAGACAATGCATGTTTTCTTGATGATTTCCCATATTAAATAATCGGTATAACCATAGCTTGAATTGTCGAGCTGAAGTAGCTATACGTGGGTGTCAATTGCATGAGATATGAGATTATTGTTCGAGGACGAACAAGGTTTTAAGTGTGGGGTAAGTGATCTTGGGCATAATTATATTCCCAAGTGATGGTCAAATGCTCTATTTCGTCTTGTTTATCTATCGTTATTTGAACATTCTCACGTGATTTGTAGTTAAAATGTGAATTTATACTAACTAACATGATTAGTGTTGTTTTGCAGGAAAAATGTAATTTTAGGAAGCTAAGTTGCATGTTGGTGAAAATCGGGAATGGATTCGGAAGCGAGCAGTGGAAAAGGTCAAGGACAAGCAGCAAATAAAGGGGCTCCGCGATGGAGCCGTGTCACGCTGCCATCGCGGAGGCAGTCTACCTCGGGTGGGTTACTTGGACAAATTCTAGTGAACGTCCGCGTCGGGGCCGTGGCACGTTGGCCAAGCCCCACGTTGCATGCCGTGGCACGTTGGCCATATTTACCTGGAATATTAAATTCCAGTGAGGGTTCGCGTTTGCACCGTGTCACAGAGGCAGTGCTCCGCGATGCACTCCGTGACACGTTGCTTGTTATTCTGGGAAAAATTCCCACTAGTATAAATAGCACACTTAGGTTTATTTTTAATTTTCTGACTTAGTTGAGCAAGAACGTGGGTTACAGGCAGTTGAGGAGAAGAAATTCTTAGGGTTCTTCTCTAACTCTTTCTCCTTTATTTCAATTGTGTGTATGATTTATACTCATTTGATGATGTTTAATCCACAAATGAGTTGCTAAATTCACCTCTTGCTGAGGTTAAGAACATTTATAGTGGAATGTAATTGTTGATCATTTTGGTTTTTCATCTTTTCTTCCATGGTTGTTCTATCAATTCTTTTTCTTACTGCATTAATGTCTGGCCAATGTTAATGTATATCTAAAAACTCCAATTTTATCTTGAAAGAGAAAGAAATTGGAAAGTTGTGAATTGGTAGGATATGATCTCTTCTTAGTTTGGAAAAATTGAGAATTGATTTACCTTCAGAACAGAAATATATCTGAAAGTTGTTTTAGTCAATTAAGGAATCGGTTTCGTATGGATAGAACATGAAATTCTTTTATCACAGAAATGTAGGTTGAAGGATCTTGATTCTTAAGTTGGGTAGAATACGAAAGTTTCTCTCCATGGGCAATAATTCCTGACTAGCAACCGAAGGAAAGATTAACCTAATTGTATCGATACATTACTTCCCTGCATGTTCGTTTTAGCCTCAACTTGCTCATTACTATAGTTCAGACTCACTTTATAATTGTGTTTTAGATTATTATAAATTAGGAAACAAACCCTTCAAAATCTTCTTTAAACTGTTGTCTGCATTTTTAGAGTTAGAGTTCATTAATACTTAATTCGACTATTACCTTGGTTCAGTCCCTGTGGGATCGATACTTGGCTTACTTAAGCCATTTTACTACTTGTTTGACCACGTGCACTTGCGTGTAGTTGCGAAACATCCCAAACAATCACTATGCGAGGAAAGTCCATATCATGGGGGAGCATGGTAGTTCTGCAATCCTTGTCTAAATAACCAACCACAACATGCACGAATCGGCTCACCCGTGCCCTCTGATCCATCACTAACTCTGGGGCATACTTTGACAACTGAGTGAACTCAAGAGAATACTCCAGCACTGTCATATTTCCCTGCTTTAGGTTCACAAACTTCGCTGCTTTCAACTCCCTCATCTCCCAAGGAATAACTTGTCGAGAAAGGCCATGTGGAACTCATCCCAGCTGATAGGGCCCGCTCCCACTGCCCTGCTGTCCTTCCGTTGCTTGTACTAAATATGAGCGACCTTTTTAAGTTGATAAGAGGCCAAGTCCACATACTCCCCATTCGTAACCCCCATAACCTGATTGACTTTCAAGATCCCTTCAATGAAATCGTGGGTATCCTCGTCCACCTTTGATCCCATGAACTCAGGAGGGTTCATCCTCAAGAAGTCTCAAATTCGAGATGCCGCTGCATTGCCATTTTGTGGGACTTGCACAAAAGCCTGCTGGTTGACCTGAGTGGTCAAGGCCCGCGCCAACATCTGAATAGCCGCTCAAAACTCAACTTGGGCAGCTAGCTCTGGTGCCTGGGTCTCCTGAACAGGTGGCGCCTGCTGATGCCCATGTTTATTGCCACCCCTTTGGCCTTCATCGTTTCCATTCCTTCTTCCATTCAATCTTCTAGGAGCCATAATTCTACAATCACGAATCGCATGAATTAGAAGGATGGAGAGACTTTTCATCGCACGACATAGAACATGAAAGTAGGGAACATTTCCTAAACGTCTAGTAGCCTCTTCGTCATAGGTTTCGCGCGCTTCACACTCATGAAAGAGACTCTACTTTACGTGGCTTTCAGACACCCTAGGACACTGCAAACCTATGGCTCTGATACCATGTTTGTCATGACATGAACGTACATCCAGATCGTAGACACGGGACAAGGGACCCCGAGAGACCCCGAATTGACCCATGTCACATTCATACATCTATTCTCATTTAATGAAGCGGAATACTTAGCATATCATCATAGCGGAAACGTAATCATAGCATAACACCAGAAAAGACTAAGCGTACACATAAGCAGAATACTACATATTATCTGAAAGCCTCTACTACATACGATGGGTTGATTGCACAACATCCCCAGCTAGCCCAAACAATACTGAAACACAAGATTACACAAAAGTTTGTCAAACATTCCTCGGTACATGGGGACTCACAATTAATCTGAGAGTGTAAGCAGAGATGGACTATGGATGAGGATGAGCCTGAGATTCAGACCTTGTATCATGAAACGATACATCATAGAAAGTATGCATTCAGTATGTGGAATGTACCGAGTATGCAAGGTAAGTAAAACAGACATTAAAAGTAAAATAAACTCATAAATAAACATAGGAGAAGGACATTTTGTTAGTATCATAAACTTCGTAAGAAAACATAATGCTCAAGACTTTCAAATCGTTCATAAATCATTCATTATCTTAATCGTATGTAAACTTTATCAAAACATAACTTGAGCCAATAACATAAATTTAATTAATGCATAAAACATTCAAAACAATAGGAGGACTCATCATAACCGACACCATCATGGTAGAGCCTTTAATGATGCCCCAACTATATTAATCAAGTGGGAAGAGCTGACCCTGGCTTGCTAGGAGAGGGTCGTGCATTAGGCGTGATATCACATTTGAGGGGATCATTATCAACACAATATATCATTAGAAACCCACGGTGGCACGTGGTTATGAGACACCGGCATATTCCTTTAAACATCGGGCTGCTTGGTGCTAGACACGGCTGCCAAACACATGCATATAGGCTCATACGTAAATCAATACATCATGCATTAAGATTCATTGGCTAAAATATAACATTTATCATCATTGATCCCCTTTAAAACATGTTTAACCAAGAATTAAAGGCCCTTTTCATCGGCTGACATCATAAATCAATAAATCATGTAAATTCGTTTCATAAATCGAAATCATTCTTCAACATGTGAGCATTGCCCAATACTTCAACATATTCAATTCTTTCAAAATATGCTCATAACATGGGTAACTTGAATTCATGCTTTTCCATCATAAATAAATCTCAAAATATTGAATATTCATCATAAATCATAACTTTCATGAACCTTCATCAATGGACATTTTAGATTTAAAAAGCTTGAAACATGATTTTTAAATAAAATAATATAAAACCTGCCCATCATACATAACTCAATAATTAAAACTCAATTAAATCATATCCATAAAGAGAAATCACATATTCATGCATTTGGGTGAAACCCCATAGAACTTGAATAGAAGAATTCATGATTTAATCAAAATTTGGGCATGGGTGTGAAAGGATTCACCCATTCTAAAACCCTACATATCTGGAAATGGACTGAATTCAATGTTCCTAGAATACCCCCAAAGAAATTGATGGAATTTTGGAGAAGAAGACCTTGAAGCTCCCTAAAACCCCTCTAAAAGCTCTTTCATGGTAATGGGTATGCATTAGGGACTTAACCTATCTTATCTCACTAAGAAAAACACAAAAAGGTGTAGTTTAGGGTCTCAAAGCATGGGAAAGTCGAAATTGCGGTTAATGAAATTTCCCCTGAAAACTACTTCGGACAGACCAACGATGGATCCAACGGGTCGTTACCCGATACCACGACTCATGGTTTCGAGTCGTTGGGTCCACTACCTCACGACCAACCTCAGGTTCTTCCCATGAATCGTCAGGACGAGTCGTTGCCTCAATTTATGGGTCGTTGGATCGACCATCGTCAACCCCTTGACCATTCTAAACATCCCTTACCACGAGCCTCCCCACGACTCGTGTTGGCTTCCAATGAGTCGTGGTCTCAATCCGTTGTAAGCACTGGACATTTCAACCCACAAGAAATGGCTAGGAACAATGGGCCATCATTTCTCACCACGGATCATGGGATGTCCCGTGGGTTCCCCATCAGCCTCAGTTCAGCCCTTCCTACAATCGGTAACAACAACTCGTTTTTTCTAACAACGAGTCATTACACTGTCTGTTGTCACCACTGCTTCCCTGAACCCCAATACCACGACTGCTTCCGACGACTCGTGGTATCCTACCACGAGTCGTTGAGTCTCCCTTCTTGTGATATTTTTGCCAGTTTTCATCACTTCTCAAATTCAACTCCCGGGTCTATTCTTAGGCCTTCTTGGGCTATTACAATATCTCCGCCTTGGAAACATTCGTCCTCGAATGTAGGAAACATGCATCAAACATATACATACAAGTTATCATAGCCATATACTGATCATTTTAACCAAATTTTCATGGAATGACTACCTCCGAATAAAACCACATAGATGAACTGATCTCATACTTCACATACACATTCATACACATAAAAGAAATTTGTACACATGAACTGAACATGAAAATTAGATAGAGTCATAGGAAAAAAACTGGTACCTCAAGTCAGAACTGAGCTGGTAGAGAACAAATGTGGGTACCTAGTCATCTTATCCGCTTCAACTTCCCACGTAGCTCCCTCAGCATGCTAATTTCTCCACTATACTTTAATTGAAGCTACTTCTTTGTTCCTTAGCTTACAGAATTGACGATCTAAAATTTTCATTGGAATTTCTTCATAGCAGAGGTTATCCTTTACACGAATGCTGTCTACCGGGACTACTAAAGCAAGATCACGCAAGCACTTTTTCAAGAGAGATACATGAAACACGGAGATGTACTGAAGCTAACTCTAAAGGCAAGTCAAATTCATACGCCACCTTACCAACTCTCCCTATAACCCGGTAAGGACCAACATATCGGGACTGAGTTTCCCCTTCTTCCCAAATAGCATGACTCCCTTCATGGGAGATACCTTTAGAAATATCCAATAGTCAACCTCAAACTCCGAATCTTTTCTCCTCACACCGACATATGATTTCTGATGACTCTGAGCAATTTTCAACCAGTCCCTTATCAAGTGAACCTTCACCATCACCTTGTGAACTGAATTTGTCCCTATCGTAGCTGCCTCACCAACCTCAAACAATCCGATGGGAGATATACACCTTCGCCCGTAAAGAGCCTCAAACGGTGCCATTTGGATACTGGAGTGATAGCTGTTATTATAAGCAAACTCGATCAAGGGAAAATGATCATCCCAAATACCTTTAACATCCATGACACATGCCCTCAACATGTCCTCAAGAGTCTGGATTATTTGTTTCATCTGGCCATCCATTTGCGGATGGTATGCGGTGCTGAGCTTAACCTGAGTCCTAAACCCTTTTTGGAAAGACCCCCAAAATTGGGAGGTAAACTATGTACCTCGGTATGAAATAATAGGCAGGGTCACTCCATGAAGCCGAACCAACTCCCGATTATACAAATTAGCATAATCATTTGTTGAATCTGTGGTCTTGACCGATAGAAGTGTGCAACCTTAGTTAACCTGTCTACCACTACCCAAATGGAGTCATAGTGTCGGTGAGTGTGAGGTAGGCCTGTAACGAAATCTATATTTAATCTCCTCCCACTTCCAAGTGGGAATGTGAATATCCTGAAGTACACCTCTGCGTCATTTGATGCTCGACCTTCACTTGCTGACAGTTTGGACATTTGGCTACGAACTCCCCAATATCCCTCTTCATACCATCCCACCAATAGATTTCCCACAAATCCCAATACATCTTCGTAGATCCCGGATGGATGAAATATCTGGTACCATATGCCTCGTGCAATATCTGAACCCTCAAATTATCAACGTCCAAGACACATAGCCAACCCTAATATCGTAGAAAACCATCTCCCCCTTTGGAGAAAACCTTACCTTATGACTCCGCACTGCTTCCTGCAGCTTTCTCAAATTTGGATCGTCATCTTGCTTAGATTTGACATCGACCACTAAGGACGATTCGAACCCAATCTACACAATAACGCCGCCATCAGTCGAATCGATCAAGCAAACCCCCAACCTTGCAAGTCGATGGACATATCTCACCAACTCCTTCTTACCCTTCTCCACGCGGGACACACTCTCCATAGAGAACCTACTAAGAGCATCCACAACCACATTAGCCTTGCCCGAATGGTAGAGGACACTCATGTCGTAGTCCTTTAGTAACTCCAACCACCTACTTTGTCGAAGGTTTAGATCTTTCTATGTGAACACATATTGCAAGCTCTTGTGATCTGTAAATACATCCACGTGGATCCCATACAAGTAATGCCGCCATATCTTCATGGGTCAGGTAACTCAAGATCATGGGTCGAGTAATTTTTTTCATGAACTTTCAGCTGTCTCGAGGCATATGCTATTACCTTCCCACGCTGCATCAATACACATCCCAGTCAGACTCTTGAAGTATCACAATATACAACAAAGACATCAGTACCCTCGGGTTAAGTCAACACTGATGCTGAAGTAAGTCAGGTCTTCAACTCTTGGAAGCTTTTCTCACAAGCATCTGACAATTGGAGCTTCACCTTCTTTTGAGTCAACCTAGTCAATGGGGCTGCATTGATGGAAAGCCCTCAACGAGTATTCCGTAGTAGCCTACTAAGCCCAAGAAACTTCAAATTTCTGAAGGATTTACTAGTCTAGGCTAATTCTTCACCACCTCAATCTTCTTGGAATCTACCCTCATGCCTTTGCTTGATACCACATGACCTACAAATGCCACTAAGTCTAGCAAAAATTCACACTTACTTAACTTTGCATATAGCTGACGATCCTTGAGGGTCTGAAGCACTAATCTCAGGTGAGCAGCATGCTTCTCCTCGCTTCGTGAGTACATCAAGATGTTATCAATGAACAAAATCACGAACATGTCCAAATATTCCTTGAACACCCTGTTTATTAGATCCATGAAAGCTGCAGGGGCATTGGTTAGTCCGAAAGACATAACAACAAATTCGTAGTGACCATACCGAGTCCTGAATACGGTCTTCGGGATGTCACTCTCCTGAACACTAAGCTGGTGATACCCAAACCTGAGATCAATATTGGAGAAGCACATGGCACTTTGATGCTGGTCAAACAAATCATTGATCCTAGGTAAGGGGTACCTGTTCTTGACAGTAACCTTGTTAAACTGCTGATAGTCAATACACATGCGAAGGAAACGTCCTTCTTTCAAACAAATAGAACTGGTGCACCTCGTGAAGACTGGCTCGGTCTAATGAAGCTCTTATCCAACAGATCATTCGACTGATCCTTCAATTCCTTCATCTCAGCTGGAGCCATCCTATAGGGAGGAATAAAGATAGGTTGTGTATCAGGTAATAAATCAATATCAAAATCAATTTCCATCTTCAGAGGAACACCTGGAAAATCCTCAGGAAACACCTTCGAATATTCATACACCACCGAAACTGACTGAATAGTTGGGGTCTCGGACTCCACATCCTTAACCCTAACTAGGTGGTACATGCAACTACTAGAGATCATCTTCCTGGCCTTAAGATAGGAAATAAACTGACCTACTAGAACCGCCGAACTAACCTTCCACTCCAAAACTGGCTCACCCAAAAAATGAAATTCCACTATACGGGTCCTACAATTAATCGAAGCATAAAATGCAAACAACAAATCCATACCCAGAATAACCTCAAAGTCAGTCATGTCTAACTCTACAAGGTCTGCAGAGGTAACCTTATGCAACACAGAGATCGAGCATTCTCTATATACTCGTCTAGCTATGATCGAATCACCAGCAGGGGTCGAAACTGAAAACGATTCTGACAAGGTCTTGGGAATAACTCCAAGTCTACTAGAAATGTAAGGAGTCACAAAGACAAGGTAGCTCCCAGATCTAGCAAGGCATAAACATCAATATGAAAGACATGCAACATACCGGTGAACACGTCTGGCGAAGTCTCCTGCTACTAGCGTGAGGCAAGGGCATATAATCGGTTTTGGTGCTGTCCACCACCTCCACTGGTCGATGGTCGATGCTCTCTGTGAGAGAAACGAGCTAGAGTTGCTACAGTCCTGGTGGTCTTTGCACGACCCTTATCATCACCCTGTCTAGCATATGGGCATACTCGGCGCAGGTGCCCAGATCTGCCCACCCATAGCAAATATCTGAACCACGCAGACACTCCCCGATATGACTCTTGTCGCACTTCCCGCAGGCTGGAGAGGTATATTCTAATTGGGTGCCCCTCCGATCCATCGACCCTGAAGCCCTACTCCTCTGATCACTCTTGGGTCTGGATGGAACACTAGCTGATGATGGTGTTGGGGCTAGTGATCTCTGCTGAAACTGTGATGTTAGCCACCGTCGGACCTCTGATGTGAAAATCCACGGCTATCCATTCGAGCCCTCTTTGCCTCCCTCTCCCTCACATGAGTTGTATCCATCTGCTGGGTGTACAACACTATGCGAGAAAAGTCCATATCCTGGTGGAGCATGGCAGTCCTGCAATCCTTGTCTAAATAACCAGCCACACCATGAACGAATCAGCTAACCCACTCCCTCTGATCCATTACTAACTCTGGTACATACTTTGACAAATGAGTGAACTCAAGCAAATACTTCAGCACTATCATCGTTCCCTGCTTGACATTCACAAACTCCACAGCTTTCAACTCCCTCATCTTCTGAAGGAAGTAGCTGTCGAGAAAGGGATGTAGAACTCATCCCGCTGATAGGGCCCGCTCCCGCTGCCCTGCTGTCCTTCCATTGCTTGTACCAAATATGAGCGACCTCTTTTAGCTGATAAGAGGCCAAGTCCACACACTCAAAATTTGTCAGCCCCATAACCTGAGTGACTTTCAAGATCCCTTCAATGAACTCGTGTGGATCCTCGTCCACCTTTGATCCCGTGAACTCAGGAGGGTTCATCCTCAAAAAGTGTCTTGTTCGAGCTGCCGCTCCATTGCCATTCTTTGGGACTTGCACAATAGCCTGCTGGTTGACCTGAGTGGTCACGGCCTGCGCCAACATCTGAATAGCCGCTCGAAACTCAACTTGGGCAGTTAGCTCTAGTGCCTGGGGCTCCTGAATAGGTGGCGCCTGTTGATGCCCATGGTCATTGCCACCCCTTTGGCCTTCATCGTTTCCATTCCTTCTTCCTTTCATTCTTCTAGGAGCCATAATTCTATAATCACGAATCGCACAAATTAAAAGGATGGAGAGACTTTTCATCGCACGACTTTTCATGACGAACCTCAGGTTGTTCCCACGACTCATCAAGACGAGTCGTTGACTCAATCAATGGGTCGTTGGATCGACTGTCTCAACCCCCTGACCATTCTGAACTTCCCTTACCATGAGCCTCACCATGTCTCCTGGTCTCAATCTATTGTAAGCACTGTACATTTCAACCCACAAAAAAGACTAGAAACAATGGGCCGTCAGTTCTCACCACAGATTGTAGGATACCCCATGGGTTCCCTATCACCCTAAGTTCACCCCTTCCTACCACCGGTAACTACAACTCATTGCTCCTGACAATGAGTCGTTACACCGTCCGTTGTCACCACTACTTCCCTGACCCCCATACCATGACTACTTCCAACGACTTGTAGTATCCTACGATGAGTCGTCGAGTCGCCCGTCCTGTGATATTTTTGCTAGTTTTCTACACTTTTCAAATTCAACTCCTGGGTGTATTCTTAGGCCTTCCCGGGGTATTACAGATACACTAGCAACCATCCTGATGAATTATGAGGGAGATGGAGTACCAGGGTACATGGAGTTGGTGATGATGTGTATTGATACACTAGCAGCCATCCCGATGAATTATGAGGGAGATGGAGTACCAGGGTACATGGAGTTGGTAAATGGCCTAGAGGGAATAGGGTCATATAACTTCAGGCCAAAGAAGTTAGACCTCGACTTAAAAAACCATGCAACTCCCCCAGCAAAACCATCGGTGGAGGTACCACCAATTCTAGAACTAAAGGCATTACCTCCCTATCTAAAATATGCATTTTTGGGAGAAAACAATACCTTGCCAGTAATTATTACAGCAGACCTGGAATACTGGCAATTGGAGGCTCTAGTTGTAGTATTGAAAAAACATAAAAAGTTAATTGGATGGACCATTCTGGACATCATTAGGATCTATCCAGGCATATGGACCCACAAAATCCAGTTTGAGCTAAATTATGCACGAATTATAGAGCATCAATGACGACTAAATCCACATGTGCAAGAGGTGATGAAGAAAGAGATAATCAAGTGGCTAGATGTTGGTGTAGTTTAACCAATTCTTGACAGTAAGTGGGTGAGTCCAGTACAGTGTGTACTAAAGAAAGGTGGTCAACAGTGGTACCAAATGAGAAAAATGAGCTGATATCGACAAGACTGGTCACGGGGTGGCGTGTGTGCATGGATTATCGAAAACTCATTCACTGGACCCAGAAGGACCATTTTCCAACGTAGCTCATGGATCAGATGCTTGACAGGTTGGCAGGTAGAGGCTAGTACTATTTTTTTGATGGTTATTCGGCGTACAATCAGATCTCTATAGCCCCAGAAGATCAAGAGAAGACCACCTTCACTTGCCCGTATGTAACATTCACTCTTAGGAGAATGCCCTTTGGGTTGTGTAATGCACCAGCCTCATTCAAATTTTGTATGAAGTTTATCTTTTAATATATGGTAGAGGACACGATCGAGGTATTTATGGATGATTTCTCAGTTGTGGGTGATTCATTTGAATCCTGTCTTAAGCATTTGAGCAAAGTGTTAAACCAATGTGAAGAAACTAACTTGGTCTTAAATTGGGGGAAATGTCTCTTCTGGACAAAGAAGGGAAAGTACTGGGTCACAGAATCTCAACAAAGGGGATAGAGGTGGACAAGGTGAAAATTGAAGTAATAGCTAGATTGCCACCGTCTATCTCTGTAAAGGAGGTCAAAAGCTTTTTAGGGCATGCAGGATTCTATAGGAGGTTCATCAAGGAATTCTCAAATATTGCACAACCATTGTGCAAACTACTTGAGAAGGAGCTGAAGTTCGTGTTTGATGTGGCATGTTTTAAGGTTTTTGAGTGCTGAAGGAGAAACTCACCACCACTCCTATTATTATAGCACCAAATTGGTCTCTTTAATTTGAGGTAATGTGTGATGCTAGTGGGGTGGCCTTTGGTGTTTTCCTAGGCCAACGGAGAGCGAAGACTTTTCACCCCATCTATTATGCTAGTGAAACACTTAATACCACTCAAAAGAACTACACAGTTATTGAATAGAAGCTACTAGCAGTGGTCTTTGCATTTGACATGTTTTGAGAATATTTTCTTAGAACTAAGGTAATCATCCAAACAGACCATGCTACACTGAGGTACTTTATGCCAAAAATGATGTTAAACTCAAGCTAATTAGATTGGTGTTGTTGCTCCAAGAATTTGAATTTAAGATAAAAGATAGAAAGGGGACAAAAAATCAGGTGGTCGGTCACTTATCCAAACTAGAAATTAAGGCTAGAGCGAAGGATGAGATTGAAATTGATGATTCCTTCCCAAATGAACAGGTATTGGTTGCATCTCAAGATTTGATCCCTTGGTTTACTGAATATGAAATTTTTTTTGGTGAGCAACATGATTCCAGCAGATATGACGCCCGAGCATAGGAAGAAGTTCATGTTTGATGCTCGTAGATATTATTGGGATAAACCGTATCTATTCCACATTTGTGCAGATGGGTTGATTCAGAGATGTGTGCAATGGGTAGAGATTTTGAGCATTTGGGAGGCTTTCCACTCATCCACGGTTGGGGGTCATCAGAGTGGTATCCGAACTGCCACACAAAATTTTGCAGTGCGGGTATTATTGTCCCTCTATCCACCAATATACTTATAATTTTTCCAAGTCATGTGATCAATACCAGAGGAAAGGTGTCATTACTTGTAAGCATGAGCTACCGTTAAACTCTATCCTTGAAGTACAGTTATTTGAGATGTGGGGTATTGACTTCATGGGCCCATTCATGAGCTCGTGTGAGATGAAATATATCTTGGTGGCTATGGACTATGTTCCAAAATGGGTGGAAGCCATTTCACTTCCTAACAATAAAGGGAAAAGTATCACAACATTTCTACGGAAGCACATATTTGCCAGATTTGGTACTCCCAGAGCAATCATCAGCGATAGGTGTGCCATATTTTTATAATCGTCTCTTTAGAACTCTGCTGGAGAAATATGGTGTGAAACATAAGGTGGAAACACACTACCATCCTCAATCTAGTGGGAAAGTAGAAGTGTCCAACAGGGAGATCAACACTATTCTGGCCGAAACAGTGAACACTAGCCGGACAAACTTGTCTAGGAAGATTGATGAATACACTGTGGGTATATCAAACAGCTTATAAGACCCTATTTGGCTCAACTCCATATTAGCTTGTCAATGGCAAGTCTTGTCATCTGCCGGTAGAGTTAGAGCATAAGGCACTATGGGCACTGAAAAAGTTGAATTTGGACTGGAATTAAGTAGCCAAGTTGAGATTAGATCAGCTGAATGAGTTAGATGAGTTTCGGCTTCAAGCTTATGAGAGTGAAGATATTTATAAAGAAAGGATTAAAATATACCATGACCAGAAGATAGCAAAAAGGGAGTTCAACGTTGGTGATTTGGTCCTACTATTTAATTAAAGGCTCCATCTGCATCCCGGTAAATTGAAATCTAGGTGGATGGGACCGTATAAAGTAATGAACATGTCCCCATATGGTGTAGTGGAGCTTGAAAAAAAAGATGGTAAGAGGTTCAAGGTGAATGGCCAAAGTATAAAGGTGTATATTGGAGACACTAAAGAGATAAGAGGGATTGAGTCGGAGTACCTTAATGATGCCTGAATGATCAAAGAAGTTACATCGTGCTGCGATGTTAAATTAGGCACTACACTAGAGGCAGCCCATGGAAGGTGAAGTCTGAGTAGACACAAGTATGTCCCTTTCCCCTGTTCATATATTTGATGCTTCGAGGACGAAGCATGTTTTTCAGAAAGGGGGTGTACTTGTAGTTTTTGGGTATCTTGTTCGTCCGAGGGTTTTTCTTGTCGTATTTCTTTTCCAGTAGACATGCTATCTAGTAGAACCGATATGTTTAGGTTGTTTTTGTTATTCGTTTAATTAAAAGTAGCTTAGGATTACTTTATAGCAAATAAATGCACTAGTTTGATGTTTTCTTAAAAAAAATTGATCCTATTTTAGAAGTTGCTTAGGATTACTTTATAACCAATAAATGCACTAGTTTGATGTATTTTTTAAAAAATTGACCCTGTTTAAAAGTTTTGATGTTAGTTGTGTAGTTAATTGCAATTGCATGACTTCTTTGGATCTTTGTAAGGCATTTATATTATTAGCATGTGTAGTTGTAGCTTAGTCATGCATGAACTGCATAGGTATATTCAATGCTAACCGATACCATGAGTGAGTAAGGATCATATTTAGCTAGAACTTGCCCAGTTGGTATTTACATAGGTTTTGGGATAGTTGGTTAGGAAATGATCATAGGTCATTTTCGATTTTATCCACTTTAGCTTAAATTATCCTACCAAATAAAAATGTTTTCCCTTGATCCCGATTTTGAGCCTAATATTGACCATTTTTTCTTTGATTAACACTTCACCTTTCCCATTGATTATTATGAACGTATTTTGGCCTTGGTCCCTCCTTGGACATTGTGAATCTCAACTCAGGGAAAATGCCTAAGTTGAGGGTGTCTATAGTAGGATTGCGTAGATTGTGAGGATGTGGAAAAGAAAATGAAAAAACCTAAAGAAGGGCGAGGTGTGGTGTGAAAAGAAAAGAAAGAAAAAGAGCTGAAAATTAAAAATGAAAAGAAAAGAAAATAAAAGAGAAAAAAAATGAAAAAGATGAGGAAAACACGCCACACACAAATATTGCATTTAAACGGAGAAAATGGAGAAAAGTTGAAAAAGTAAAAAATGGGGTAAAAACTGAAACCACGTGTATGTAGTTCCAAGGAGGGCTTAGTCAATAAATTCCATATCACCATACCTAGCCCGAAGCCTACATTACAAGTTGAACAAAGTCCTATAGTCATCCTAGCCTAACTGTCCGAAGAGCCAAAGTAGAGAAAATAAGGGCAAGCATATGGTATCCGACGTGCAGTATTTGGAACTTCTTTGTGAGTGTGAGAGTCTCATTTGTTTAGTCCCAAATTTCATAATTTTATATATCTGTGAGTGTTGGGGATTTCATTTGCTGTGAGGGTACTTGATTTGTGTTGTATTTTGCCAATTGTCGGTGTGAATAGCATTGGTGACAACTCAATTTTATGCTAATAGATGGATGCCATATCTTGATCCCTGTAAGTCACTGGTTATGGTTATATGTGTGCATAGCTCACTTAGTTTGAACGGAAAAAGGGTCAATAGCTGATTGTGGTTCATAGTGCAAATTTTGTTATGTTGGTTTTAGGTATTCTAAGTTTATTTTCTATTTAAGCATTGTTTTTGGTTTTGTTTTCTTTGCTTGTGGATATGCAAAAGTCTTAAGTTGAGGGTATTAATATGTTGTGAGTTTACAACACTTTCAATGCTAAAAACTAAGGAAATAAGCATGAACTTAGCTGTGTTTATATGAATATGAGGTACTTTTACTTTGTTTTCAAGAAAAATAGATGTTGGAGTTGAATTGTGCAAAAAATGGAGAAAATTGCAGAAAAGTGGCTAAGTACGGATCTTAGTACGAGTCCTACCACCCTGGTATGAGCCATGCTGAGAGTCGTGGAAAAGTCTAGACCAAAAGTGTTGAGGCAAAGGCAACTTACGGTTCATGGTATGAGCCATACCATCTTTGTACGAGTCATACCATGGAAGTCGTAGAAAACATCAGAGGATGCTGCACAATCTATGTCTCCTAGTATGGGTAGCAACCACGAATCGTGAGATCCACCAAAGACCCATACCAAGGAGTCGTGGAAAAGTTTGGAAGAAGTCAAGACTGGCGGGTCTCAAGGTATGAGAAGGAGTTATCGGTCATAGAACTGAGGTATGAGTCGTACCAAACCATTCTTGATGATGTTCAGAATTGCCAAAATTCTCAGTATTAAACCACGACTAATTGTACTACTGATAGGTTCATGGTACGAGTCGTACTAGTTCACAACACTTAGCCAGATTCAGCAGATGCCAGCCAATGTACGAGTCAAGGTACGACCCTTACAATCTAGTAATGGGTCATAGGTGAAGTCAACAATAGTTTTAGCAGTTTCCCTGTTTACTTACGAAAAGGTTCTAAATATTTTGATGAATATTTTTAGGTTATTTTCAGTAGTAAGAAGTTGGCAGCACACGAAATACATTGAGGAAAATTTTCGTTAGATTTCTATTAAAGTCTTAGAGATTTTCTTACTTTGATTTTCTTCATTGTTCTTGAATAATTCTTCATAAATTCTTGCAATAATCAAGTAGATTTTCTTCCGGTCATCTTTATAAGTATTAGATTATGTGTTTGTTTATGAACACTTATAATTCTCTTACAATCAAGAGAGGCTTAAATATCCACAACTAGGGTTGTGGGAACCATGGCGAATTAACAAACTAGCGTTGCACAAAGTGATTATAAACCAATGCTAAACACTTATATTGTATTATCTTCATCTTTAATGTTTCTTAATGGAGCACAACATTAGGACTTTCCCAAATTCTTTACTTGCTTTAACCTAGAGAAGTAGAGATTAATAAAAGAGAATTACAACAAAGCCTTAATCTTTATGGATCATTGTATGACATCAGCTGCGGTTGCAGGATTGTTAAATTGGGACAAATTGATAATGGTTGAAGTGAAATCGCTCATGATACCTCACCCAGTGTACGAGTATAGTCATCCAATGGGGACGAACAAGTCATTTAGATGAACCCTAGTTATCGAGTTATACAAGTAAGCATTGGGATAGATCACAAGTGTAAAAACCCGAAGTAGTTATGAACTCATGGGGAACACTTACCCTAGTTAATTGAATAATCTTTATAAACAACAATCAATTCTCAATATTGTCATAAATTTCTTCTATAAAAACCCCCTTTTTGAAGATAACACGCTTAAAAGCTTAAATACTAGTGTTTTCTATATCTTGACCATATTCCTTATGGGATTGACCCCAATCTCTGTTGGGTTCTTTATTGACAACATATATTTCATACTTTATCTGGAGTGTGAGTTTGAGTATTATCACATACTCAGTACATTTCAAGTACTAACCACATAATCTATGTTATATCATTTCATGATACAGGTTCAGACGATCCGACTCAATTCTACTATTAGCCAATTTCCACTACTTAGTTATGTTTCTGTTGTTGTGATTCATCATGCTTCGAGGACCTTCAGTTTGATATTGCGTTCTGTTATTTTAGTTTTCAAACTTTAGTGAGGTATTTGGGGGTGTTGTCCCATCAACTCTTCAGACATGTTAGAGGCTTATCAGACAATATGTAAAATTTTACCTTTGTCAGTGTTGACTCTGTATGGTTGATATGTATTCAGAATTTTTGTTATTGAGGCTTTAGTTATCAGCTTTCGCTTGATGTATTCTCTATATTTATCATGTTCATGTCATGGGTCGACTTGGAGCAATTCATGGTTCTATGTTTCGTGTCTCGGTCGGGACCTATGTTCGGATCGTGACAAATTTGGTATCAGAACAAGGGTTTAGAGTGTCCTAGGGTTTTTGAAAGCCGCATTGAGTAGAGTCTTTTCCATAGGTATGAAGCTCACCACACTTATGGAGAGAGGCTACAAGGCATTGTTGGAAATTTCACTTCATTCATGATCTATGTCGTGCGATGAAGTATCCCTCTATCCTTCTAACTCATGTTATATCTGTTTGCAGAATCATGCCTCCTCGCCGAGTAAATGGTAGAAGAAATGGAAATGGAAATGGCGACAAAGATGGCAATGGGGATGCGCACCAACAAGCCCCACCAGCACCAGCAGGTCCTTTGCCCGAGTATGACTCTCCTATCGAGTTTAGAGCGGATTTTCAGATGTTGCGAAGGGTTTGACCGCTCAGGTCAACCAGCAAGAGATGGCTCATGTCCCTTAGAATGTTAATGCAGGTAGCAGCTTGAGTTTGGGACTTTCTCAGGATGAGTCCACCTGATTTTATGGGGTTAAAGGTGGATGAGGATCCACATTAGTTGCTTAAGGAGATACAAAAGATCACCCAAATTATGGGGATGACGGGAGAAGAGAGTAGAGACATAGCCTCCTACTAGCTAAAGGGGTTGCTTATATTTGTACCATTAGCGGAAGGATAGTAGAGTAGTGGGTGTAGTTCCCGTGAGTTAGGATGAGTTTATGACTGCCATTTTGAACAGATTTTTCCCTAGGGAGTTGAGGGCGGCAATGGTGGTGGAGTTCATCAACTTGAGGTAGAATAATCTACTATTCAAAAGTACCCTTGGAGTTCACCTGGCTGTCCAAGTATGTGTAAGAGATAGTGGCGGACTAGAGAGCTTGTATGAATAGATTTGTGTATGAGGTGTCAGATTTGCTGGTCAAGGAGTGTAGGCCGCAATGATGAAAAATGATCAAGATTTCTATCGATTGGTTATATACACCCAGTAGATAGAGGCATATCAAATGAAGGAAAGGGAGAGAGAGGCCAAGAGGGCCAAAATAGGTAGCTTTGGGTTTTCCAACAAGAGGTCCAGTGGTAGACATTATCAGAAGTCCCAGTAGAGACCATCAGCCCCAGCATCGCCATCAGCCAGTGGGTCATCTAGATCTAGTCTAATTTAAGGGGAATGACATCAGGCTCCAGAGGTCAGGGCAGCATGTCAATAGAGCCCGACATTTCATTTTTTGGCAGGTGTGGTAGGATAGACATCAGAGAGTGCTTAGCAGGTTTAGGTGCATGTTTTGGGTGCAGGTAGCCTGGACACATGCTCAGAGATTTCCCTTCAGCCAAACAGGGCCATGGTAGAGGCCATGACCCAGCCATCAGTTCAGTAGGGTGCATCCACTAGTACAGGTGGTGGTCAGTGTCAGAACAAATTTTATGTCATCTCATCTTGTCAGGAGCAGAAGGTCTCTCTAGATGTGGTCACTGGCATGTTAGAAGTATTTCATCTTAATGTGTATGCATTGTTAGATCCAGGGGCTACTTCATCTTTTGTCACTCTTTATGTAGCCATTAATCATGGAGTTAGTCCCAAAATCCTATCAGAACCCTTCTCAGTCTCTACACCAGTCGATGACTAAGTTATAGCTTGATGGATATAAAGAAATTGTCCTATCACAGTCCTTCAGAAAGTCACGTCAGTCAATTTAGTAGAGTTAAACATGACTAATTTCGATGTTATCTTTGGTATGGATTGGTTGCATACATGTCATGCCTTAGTGAATTGTAGAACCTATACGATAGAGTTTCAGTTTTCGGATGAGCCAGTCCTAGAATGAAAGGGTAGTTCTTTTATGCCTATAGGTCTCTTTTTTTCCTATCTTAAGGCCAGAAAGATGATTTCCAAGGGTTGCGTGTACCATCTAGTTTTGGTTAAGGATGCTACATCTGAGATGCTGATTCTTCAGTTTGTCTCTGTTGTATGTGAGTATCCTGAGGTTTTCCCAGATGACCTACCAGGAGTCCCTCCTGAGTAGGAGATTGAATTTGGTATTGACCTTCTTTCTGATACGGAGCCTATATCTATTCCTCCTTATAGAATGGCTCCAACTGAGTTGAAGGAGTTGAAAGAGCAGTTGAAGGATCTTCTAGATAAGGGCTTCATTAGACCTAGCAAATCCCTTTGGGGTGCACCAGTTCTCATTGCTCAAAAGAAGGATGTGTCTCTTCGTATGTGCATTCCTATCAATAGTTGAACAAGGTTGCAATAAAGATCAAGTATCCCCTAGCTAGAATTGATGACTTGTTTGACCAACTTTAGGGTGCTAAGTGCTTCTCAAAGATAGACCTCAGATCTAGTTATCACTATCTCAACATTAGGGAGAGTGACTTTCCAAAGATAGCTTTCTGGAGTCTATATGGTCACTACGAGTTTGTAGTGATGTCTTTTTGATTAACGAATGCTCCTGCAGCTTTCATGGATCTGATGAATAGGGTATTCAAGCCATATTAGGACATGTTCATTATTGTCTTCTTAGACAACATTCTCATATACTCTCGGAGCAAGGAGGAGCCTGCCGCTCATTAGGGGATCGTGCTAAAGACTCTCAAAGATCGCCAACTATTTGCTAAATTCAGCAAGCGTGAGTTTTTGTTGAACTCAGTAGAATTTTTGGGCCATGTGGTGTCAAGAAAGGGTGTGCAGGTGGACTCTTAGAAGATAGAAGTAGTGAAGAATTGGCTTAGATCAGTTAATCCTTCAGAGATCAGGAGTTTCTTAGGTTTAGCTATTATAGGAGGTTTGTTGAAGGATTTTCATCCATTGCAGCATCATTGACTAAGTTGACCCAGAAAAAAGTCAAATTTTAGTGGTCGAATGCCTGTGAGAAGAGTTTTTAGGAGTTAAAATATCGACTCACTTCAGCCCTAGTATTGACCCTACCTGAGTATATGAGGATATTATCTATGAAGACAATCACAAACATATCCAAATAATTCTTGAATACCCTATTCATCAAATCCATAAAAGTTGTCCGAGCATTCGTCAGTCCAAACGACATAACTACAAACTCATAGTGACCATGCCGAGTCCTGAAGGTTGTCTTTGGAATGTCACTCTCTCTAACTCTGAGCTGGTGATAGTCGGATCTGTGGTCTATCTTGGAAAAGAACTTAGAACCTTGAAGTTGGTCGAGCAAGTCATCAATCCTGGGGAGGGCATACTTATTCTTGATCGTGACCATTTTCAACTACAGATAATCAATGCACATCCAAAGCAAATCATCCTTCTTCTGAACATAGAGAACTGGAGAACCCCATGGGAATCTACTAGGACTAATGAAACCCTTATCTAGGAGATCCTTCGACTTCTCTTTCAACTCCTTTAGCTATGCTGGAGCCATTTGGTAGGGAGGAATGGATATAGGTTGTGTATCATAGAGAAGGTCAACACCAAAGTGAATCTCCCGCTCGGGAGGGACTCTTAGTAGATCTTCTAGAAACACCTTAGAATATTTTCATACTACAGGAACTGATTGAAGAGTCAGGGACTTGGAGGTGGCATCCTTAACCTAACTAGATGGTACACACAGCCATTAGAGATTATCTTCTTGGCCTTCAGATAGGTAATAAATGACCTACAGGAACAGCTGAAGTACACTTCCACTCGAGGACCGATTCACCTGGAAACCAAAACTCTACTGTACGGGTTATACAATTGATTGAAGCAAAATAAGCATGTAACTAATCCATACTGAATATAAAATCAAAGTCGTTCATATTTAGCTCCACTATGTTGGCTGAGGTGACTTTTTAAAGGATCATGACGGGGCAATTTCTATATACTCGTCAAGCTAGAACTTACTCATAGATGGGAGTAGAGACTGAGAAGGGTTTTGAGAGTATTTCATGACTTACTCTGAAACTAACAAGAAAATAAGGCATCACAAAAGATAAGGTAGACTCTATATCTAGCAATAGATACACATTAAGATGGAATAATCAGAACATACCATTGACCAATTTAGGAGAGACCTCCTACACTTGCCAAGAAGATAGTGCATAAAATCTGTTCTGGCGCTGGCATCCACCGGCACTCGAATATACACCCCACTAAGATGGGCGAACTACTGGAGCTGCTGAAGTGGTAATTGGGGCACGACCTTTACTGTCACCCTGCCTAGCTGAAGGACTATCTCTGAGCAAATATTTGGGCTTCCCACACCCAAAACAACCATCTATACCAACCAAGCACTCACTAGGGTGTTTCTTGCTCCACTTTCTATAAGTTGGAAAAATGTGCTCCCTTGACATGCTCCTGTCACGACCCGAACATACGACTTGATCGAGACACGGGATAAAGAACCCGGAGAGGCTCCAAGTCGACCCATGGCATGAATATAACATCTAACTCAAACATAGGTAGGCGGAATATCAACAAAATAACATAGCGGAAGTATGAACATACATAACATATAAGTACATACAAAAGTCTGAAGTTGAATACATATTATGTCCGAAAAGCCTCTAACACTGACGAGTTGATGGGACAAGACCCCAACTAAATTACTCTAGTCTGAAAACTAATAATACCGAACATATCTAATTAGAAAAGGCCCTCGAAAGATGAGGACTCACCAACTTTGATCAAGAAGTACTAATGCTGGGAAGCTGGCTGTAGGGGGGGGACTGAGCCTGGATATTGGAGCCTATATCATGAAATAATACATCATAGAGCATGCGGTCAGTACGTGGAATGTATCGAGTATGCAAGGTAAGTAAAATCACTAAGTAAGTTAAATCATTAAACATGCATAGTATAAAACATAATCAAGATAAGATTCTAAGAGTAGGGCTTTCATGCTATTTTCTAAAACCATAATCTGAACATAACTGAATCTTATAACTGAATTGTGTAACCCAAAGATGAAAAATGATAATCATAAGTAAAACTGAATATCAGATCAAACTTGCTGAGAACATAATATCATGACAGATGAACATGCAAAACTAAAATCATGAGGAATAATGGGAGACTCATTATATAACCGATATTACCACGATAGAGCTTACGTAGTCCTGACTATCTATCACGACCCGAACGCACACCCAGATCGTAAACACGGGACAAGGAGCGTTGAGAGACCCCAAGTCGACCCATGACATGAGCATACATCTAATTCATTCACATAAGCGGAATACTTAACATAAGGAAACGAAATCATGACATAATAACGAAGAGAAGATAGTACATGATCAATACATGGTGGCTGAATACAACTTAGAGTTTGAAAAGCCTCAAATCAAGAAAGACGGGTTCATGGGACAATACCCCAACTCACCCTAAAATACTGAAACTAAAAGAGAACAACAGATTCTGAATATATGGCCCTCGTAACATGAGGGCTCACCAAATAAGTTGATAGCGAACTTGAAGAGCTACTGAGGAGGGTGAGCCTGAGAGCCCGATCCAGTGTCATGAGACGATACAACTTAGAATGTATGCGGGTCAGTACGTGGAATGTACCAAGTATGCAAGGTAAGTAAAACGAATATTTAAAAATATAAAGTTTACAAGAGTAGGACGACATGATCATAAATGCTGAAATCAGAAATATATCGTAAGGCTTAAGGTTTTTGGAACATTCGTATCTCTTTGTAATTATAACATGCAAGAAAACATTTCATAAACATGAATTGAGCCCAAAGAACATAATCATGACATGCATAAAAAATGAGGAACACTAGGAGATTCTTATAACCAACAAACCCATATGAGCACATATGGAGCCCGACTTGTAAACCTGGTCGGGAGGTCGTTCATAACTTTCCAAGGGTAGAACCATGAAAGGTGTGATATCACTCATGAAGGACCCTTAGGTCATAGGGGACAGTCACAAAGGAGGTCCCAAACATAACCTATGGTGGCACGTAGTTCTAAGATTCGGGGCATAACCTGGGCCCCGAACCTACTCGCTGTTAAATACTACTCCCAAAACATGAAATGTACTCATAAGGTAACATACATGAAATACATGGCCAGTTAAATCATGAAAATCATAGACATGCTTGAGATATGTGAACTAGCCATGAAACAAGGCTCGTGAGTCGGCCAAAGTCATAAATCATGAATTATACTTGACATGTGGGCATTGCCCTATATTTAAACATACTTGAACTACTTGAATTTATGGAAATCATGATCATAAAGACATGGGTAATTGAAAACATGATTCTAAATCAAAAGTTCTCATCGTTTTGATAAACCGTCAGAATCAATCTCCCATGGATTTCTCATAATTGGGCACCTTAAGTTTATAAACAATGATACACAAGATAAGGATTTAAATCAATGTAAAATCAGCCCATTAATCGAAACCCATCGATTTAGACATGCTAAAACATAATCATATTGATTTCATGATGATTCCTATATTGGGTTAAAACCCCATAAGATTTAAGTGATAGAATTCATGGATTAGGGAGAAATTGGGCATGGGTGTGAATTAAACCACCCATTCAAGGCCCTACATACCTGAGAGAAGCTGATTCTACAATCCTCTAGCTTTCACAAGGAAGAATTGATGAAGAACTTGAAGGCTAAGCTTGATCACCTCTCCAAAACCTCTAAACTTACATGCATGAATTAGACCAGTGTACGGTTACACAGATCACCTCAAATGGCCTAGTCCACTTGGATTTCAACTTTCCATCAAAAAACTTTAGTTTGGAGTTGTAAAGCAACTCCTTCAGTCCTACCACAAAAACACAATGTTGAGTGTGCTTATCGTGCCATCTTTTTATCCGCTCCTTCTAGAGCTTTGCATTCTCATAGGCACTCAGAAGAAATTCATCTAACTTTTCCCCAGTTGTTTCCATATTCATATTCAACTTTCTGATGGACCAGTAGGATCTGTGCTCAAGCTCGTCTGGTAACTAACACACCTTACCAAACCCTAAATAGTACGGGGATGTCCCAGTAGGTGTTTATCAAGCAGTTCTTTAGGCACAAAGAGCGTCATCAAACTTATCTACCCAGTCTTTTCTATTAATGCTAACTGCCTTCTCCAATATCCTCTTGATCTCCCTATTTGAGATTTCCACACACCCACTAGTTTGCGGGTGGTATGTAGTGGTGACCTTATGTTTAACATTACACTTAGTTAGCAGCTTGTTAAACACACTATGTTGTAGAAATGGTTGCCCTCCTTACTTATTATTTCTCTTGGGATACCAAAACAAGTGAATATAAAATATGCTTCTTCAGAAACCTAATAATCACACTCGCATCAGTCATGACCCAAGCATAGACCCTGGATGCGATACAGGACTATACACCCCAAAACGTTCCTAGAACAAACTCAGACTCAGTAGATTGAACTAGAAATTTTTGCGTCAGAATGACTGAGACAAGGAGTCATTGTCAGCTCCAATGACCCATTGTCTAGGTCGTGGTTAGCCTTGCCATGATCCTTCCAGAACCAACGAGACATGGAATGACCCGTTGTGAGAAACAATAGGTCGTCCTGTCACTCGTTGCATCCCCCGCTCAGAACCCTGTTGATCCCTTTCCAGGAACCCACGAGTCAAATGATGAGTTGTTGTTTGATACAATGACTCGTGGTGTGTACCGTTAGTTGGGGCTCCCAGGTATTTTTCAACCAGCTCCTTTAGTGACAACGAGTGGCAACAACGACCCGTTGTATCACACAATGAGTCATTGTGTCAACCGTGGTGTCAAGCCCCAACAATCCTTTAGGAATTCTAGTAGACAGAATGAGAGGTGACAATGACTCCTTGTCCCAACCAATGAGTCGTTGCGTCACCCGTTAGAGAGAGGGTCCAGTGATTTGCTTGAATTCCTGCCAGTGGCCACGGGAGGTACCAACGACTCATTGGTTCATCCATCAAGTTGTGTTCCCCCTCATTGCCAATTCCAGTAAGCCAAAAATCCAAGCCCAGGACCAACGATTGGTCCCAACGAGTGGTGGTGTAAACCAATGACTCATTGTGTGACCCATTGGTCCCCTATCGGGCAGTTTTTTACACTTTCTCCCAGGGTTATTTTTGTAATTTCTCACCTTTTAATCCCTAAACTATGTCTTTTTGGGCTTATATTTACGCCTTTATAGGGGTAGTCGACGTATTCCACTAATTCCTCTCTCAATACTTAGACTCTGTATGAAGAAACAGACAATCAGACTTCTTAAGGCCAAGCTAGGGCTTCCGATTCCTCCTCAGATTCTCCAGATCCTCCCCAAGAAATTCTTCTCTACATATGTGAGAATTTAGCAAGGGAATTTTCCTTCCCTTGTGCCACAAAATCTATCTACAAATTTTTAATTATTTCTAGAACCCTGAGGTAATAAGGTGCGGAGTTATGAGACATGGGGGTTGACTCTGCGTTCCAAATGTGGAAGGACTTTGTTAGTAGATTATATTAAGGTATATTATGTTCATTATCCCCTTCAATACGGGTTTGTAAAGATGCATCAGGTTATAAAGGAAACCTACGGATGGCATGGGAAGAAGGAACATATTGTCGAGTTGTAGCACAGACCTCCAATGACCAACAGGGAAAGGAAAGACCCCGGAAACTGGGCAAGACAATTCAGGAAATACCATTGCCTATGTGAAATTGGAAAGTAGACAATATGAATATAGCTATAGGGTTACCATGTGTTAGGCATAAACATGACCCCATTTGGACCATTGTTGAAAGGCTAAGGAAATCAACGCATCTCTTGCTGGTCAAGATTAGGTTTTAATTAAAGATTATGCTGAATTAAATACTGAAGAAATATTCCAGTTATGTGGGGTCTTAGTGTATCTTAACTTCTGGCAAAGGGACACAACTTACAACTAGGTTTCAGACAGGCTTTCAGAATAGATTGGGATGCATGTTAATTTGAGTACGACTTCTTGTCCCCAAACAAATAGCCAAGCAGAGCACATGATTCAGACGCCTAGAGATTTGTTATGGGCGGAAATGTAGGCCCCTATATGATGACCTGAAGTGGGTAAATTAGGGATAGTTGAACCAGGCATACTAATATATCAGCCAAACGAAGGAAGTTGAGCTTGTCGGGAAAGATGTATTGGGAGCCCAGGGTTATCGAAGGTATTACTCTAACGTATGGCGTAGGGCATTAAGGATTGAAGCAGTAACTTGGTATCCCTAGAAACCTCACCAGTAAAGGGCGTTATGAGATTTGATAAGAAGGGCAAGCCAGGCCTAGATTCACTAAGCTATACCGAATTCTTCGGAAGATTGGCCAAATGGTCTATTAGGTAAAGTTACCTTCGGGGATAGGATCTATTCATCAATGTTACCCAAGTACATAAGAGACCCTTCTCGGGTTATCCTAGGCGAGGATGCCCAGGTCACAGCAGGACTGTTCCACGAAGATACTCCAATAAGTTATACTGGATTGGCAGGTCCATAAGGGCTACCTTGAGAACCAAAGATGTAGCCTAGTAGAATCATATGGAGGAACAAAACGGTAGAAGAGATGACTTGGGAAGTGGAGGACGACATAAGGTCTAAATATCCTCGCTTATCCCAAACCTAACCCAGATTAACTAGTTGAGGTGAAATTATTGTTCAACTATTATGTTGTTACGTGTCATTCCAGTATTCATTAGTTATTCGCCTTTATGATATGAAGCTATATTGTATCATTGCTTGTAGAATCTTGTGAGTTGCCTTGTTGAACTTTTCTACATTTCAGGTTTTCATATAGTCCATAATACAGAGGAGACCCTGCCTAAATTTTCTGGCATTAGTTAAAAGAGATGAATCTTTTAAGACTGAAGATTACACTCGAAAATGAATGTTTCTAAGGGGGGAGGATGTTACACCACGTAAGATGTTAGCAACTAGTGTGCCTGTGCTGGTTGTGAACAATGAGAGCTTGACGCATGTAGGAATACCCTCGGAGATAGGACAAATGAGGATATCGTCGAGTGGATTAGCAGGGTCGGGCGAGGCTAGGCTGCGAGGCGCTAGCCCTGCCTGTGCGATGGGCAGCGCGAGGCACCGGCCTTGCCTACGCTATGGGCAGCATGAGGTGCCGGCCTTGCTTGCACGTTGGCTAGCGCGAGGAAACCCCCTTCCACTAGCCTATGCTTATATATAATCTTACTTTTTTATATTCAAATAAGTTTCCCAAATGTCCCTTCGGCCAAGAACAGAGAGAATACATGAACTTCTCTGATTTTTGAAAAATTACACTATCAAACTAGGTCCAAACACAAATTAACATTGAGCAACAAGTTCTAGGCCTATGGAAATCATCTATGCAGAGTTATTTCTTTAAAATTCACCCGGTAAACCAGAACCCCGCCGAGTAAAGGTTGTTGAAATTGATCCAAATTGGATTCTAAACGGTCATAGGCAATAGTGTAAAGGCTGCAAGTTGGTGGAATTGCTGGCCCCAGGTTCGAAATAGTTTGAGTAAATAAAAAAGTTGGCACTCGAGGTATGTAAGGTTCATGCCTTCAGCAAGTTACTCTCGTTGTCTAATGATACAACCTATGTTTTTTAACATAGATAACGATCCCATGTGTTGTATTAGCTACGGTTTGTATATAGTGCTTATATATGTTATGGTTAGCTGTTAGAAAATGTATTGAGAATAGATTATAGTATCCTTCGTAGAGAAAGAATATGTTAGGTGTGACCCACACTAGAAGCGTCATAGCAATTCCTATATTCTTCTGTTCACTATGTTAGTAGAATTGTAATGTTTTGCTGTCATGCCAAGGCCTTAGAAGCTTAGGGTTAGCTGTTGGGTTTGATTTGGTAAGTTGGACAACATCAGGTGTAGACGGGCAACATAACCTTCAGTTTGACGCAGTATAGACAGTAAGGCTCTCCTAGAGGCCGTCAGTGTACCTTCATGCCTCCAGGGCAAGAATTTGGAATAGGATAGTCCTACCGTAGAGTCAGCGGCACCAGGGTTGCCCAGTGAAATGAGTGACAACTTGCCATGTAGTTATCCACTGCCAATAACTATTAGTTGCAGTCGACATAGTGCTTACCATACAGGTCGTCGAGGAGGTCATCTCAGTCACACGAGTCAGACAGGTCCGTGGGTACCCTAAGGAGGGGACCTTATTAGTAGTTGGATGCGGGGCCAATGCCCCAGCTTGCTTTTATAGACCCTCAGTTGCTGGGTGCCGCAAATGGCCAGGTTTAGGTAAACTTACCTACAAGGTTAGGAATCGCCAGAGAAGATGCATGAAATCAGAACAGATCAAGTTAAGATCTAAGGGTCTAGAACTATAGTAGTACAATATTACACTCAGGGTGAGACTTATAGTAAACTACCTGGGGAACGTTAGGTGTTGACTGCTTAGGAAAATGTCTAATTAAGTAGTAGCCCTACAGTTTTCCTAAGTAAAAAAACTAAATAGTTGGCCATCCGCGACCTTATGGTTCGCTTATGAGCTATCACTGTCCTAGCATGACATTCAAAGTATCGTTAGGCCACTCCAGATCTCTCCCTATCAAGTCTAGACCATTAGAGATTATGAACACTTCCAAGATCCTCTGATCAGGTATAGGCACACGGGGTGTGCCTGTTTGCAGCTATATAGACTATTCTAAGGGAGAGTAGTAGTCGCGCTAGGGCTTAACAGCCAGCTACACCTTTTGAGTGGCTAGACCGAGACTAAAATGCAGTAGATTAGTTGGGGTTGACCTACCCTATATAGCCTTCTGTTGACCAACCTTAGGGTTACTTGCTGTGTCGTCACCTTCGTGGCTATATGGATCGCTCCAAGGAGCGATATGTTGTCCTAAGGGACTATATTCAGGAACAAGGGACATATTACATTCCATCCATGGCTGGACTTCTATTCTTATGTTGTATCGACATCACTGACCCTCGTGGAGCCTTGTGCGCCCAGGGTGCAGTTACAGGAGCCCTCCGGGCTTAAACAAAGCTACAGGAGCCCAGTGGGCTCAGTTGCAGATCTAGGGGCTAGGTAGGTTAGCTATAGTTACCCGTTGACCAATATTGACCATGTTAGGGGTATATATATTGGAGTGTGCTCACCAGGGCTCATGGGGGCCCTGGGTGGGTTATTTTGTGCTGGTTGTTCCTTTTAGGCTTATGGGGGCTAGGTTAGGTTCTTGTTTGTATTCTTGCCTGCTTGTTATAGCTTATGAGTGTATAGTTTTACAGTCTTAGCTCATATACGTATAGTGTTTTACTAGATGCAGATTATGGATAAGAAAGCTTATAGGTTAATTTCTACGCTTTCTTGTTATTCACTTTTAGTTCTTTATCAGCATTTATTCAGCTTTTTAGTTACTGCCTTACATATTCGGTACATATTGTACTGACACCCAATTATGGGGCGCTGAATACTTGCCTGTAGGTTTAGACAGACAGATTGTGAGATCTCCTAGCAGCTATTCAGAGTCAACAGTTTGGCCAGCTTCTTTCATCCAGAGTTGCCAGGTTGTAGAGAGTTATCTATATATTATTTGTATAGCATTTTTGTAGGTCGGGGCCCTGTCCTGACCAATATTTTCACTCCTAGAGGCTTACAGATGACAGTATTTAGTTAGATTGTTGTTGTTGGTTGTGTGGGACCTATGTATGTCTTATTTTATATGTTGGCCGTGTGGGGTATAATATAGCTTCTTGTTTCCATTCCTGATTACGACTAGACAACATGGTGGTCTTGTCGGCCCGTATAGGATCCTTATTATTGTTATGTTGGCTGGACTAGCTGTAACACCCCGAATTTTTCTAACATCTTGGGCTAGAAGAAAGAATTCAGATGGAAGGTAGAAATTTTTGCATAGAATAAGGCATGGGATGACTCATTAGGTGAACCCATGAGACGTGGTTAGACCCCGGGGGAGCAGTAAAGAGGTGTAGACTGCACCAGTGACCACGGAAGATCCAACGAGTCAGTAGGTAACCCCACGAATCGTTAGGTCAGCCATTGAGTGAAGATTGGAAATTTCTGGTGAGATGCTGAGACAGTGAAGACTACAGAAGGAGGGACGAGTCGTCGTGGACCTGACGACTCGTCAAGTTACCCGTGGGGAGGGAAGAGCAGAAACAGGAGATTTAGCCAGTGCACTCTACAACTTGGCCCACGAGTCGTTGCCTGACCCCACGACTAGTTGAGTGCCTCGTGGGGACTGGCAGGGGGATTTTTCCTACTTTTTCCCAAGGGTGTTTTTGTAAAATCCTATGCTTCTAACTCTAAACTACGTCATTTTGATCATGGTATGGGATGCTTTTAAGAGGGTAACTAGCCTAAACACTCATTCTACATCAAATAACTCTCAAACCCTTCTTCCTCCTTTCTCTCAAGACTAAGGATTCTTCAAGGGATTATTCAAAGACTTCAAGGTCAAGTTCAAGTGGGAAATTCTTTGAAGCAGGTATGCGGGTTTTTCAACAAGGATATTCTTGAATCCTTGTGACCCAAAATGTTTTATCAAAAACCCAATTTCAATTATTCTAGAAAACCATGACCTTGGGTTTTGATTGATGGGCGATGTCTTCTATGTCTTATTTAATTCTAAAGCCCACAAGGATTATGAGCTAATTGTGATTATGAAACTATTTGAATATCTTGAATTATGTGTTAGATGGTGAAAATTCATGGTTATAGAATGTTCTTCATGAGATGGCTTGAACGATTATTTGGTTTTATTATTGTCCACTCAATTGAATCAATGACCGGTATCTATTTATAAAATAAGTGAAGATTGTACGAATTCCCTAATGATTAGAATATACAATTTTCTAAATATGTTGTTATGAGATTATAGTGTATGGGCTCGATAAATTGAAAGTAAAATATGTATTTATCATTATGTTTTCGATGGAACTGGTTGGGTATGAGGGAAATCTATGATAATGGCCTAATTATTGCATTTTTCTCATGAATTGGTGTGAATCATGAAATGGGTCTTATGAAATGAAAATCTATGCTTTTCCCATGAATTCGTTGCAAATTCTTAAGGTAGAATTTAAGTACATGGGCTTTCGTAAATCTAAGATTTTGAAACAATGTATCTATGCTAATGTGTGATTTGGACCTACAGACCATAAATGACCCTATGATACATGTTGAATGATATGAATTCGGAATTTGAATGTTATGGAAGTGTAATGCATGATGTGAAGCTATAGATTCTTGCTAACATAAGACACTTAAAAAAATATTGATTTGGCACCATGACGATATGAACTATGATGATAAAACTAGAGAATGATATTTCATGCAGTTGAGTTTGTTGTTAGTAGAAAGTAGCCCTAATCCTTTTGAAATGAATGTTGTATGATGAAAACAGTGAATGTTCATGTTTATGACTAGCTGTAGTAGCATAGACCAGATGTATAATGTCAGATCAGCACTCTTGATGTTCTAATCAACCAGGGACTCTCCATAGTCGAGAATGTTTTCCTTGGTCAGTCGGGATCCTCCATGGCAAAGAATAACTCCCTAGTTCAGTCGGGATCCTCCATAGCAGAGAGTGACTCCCTAGTTCAGTCGGGATCCTCCATAGCAGAGAGTGACTCCCTTATTCAGTTGTGATCCTCCATAGTAGAGAGTGACTCCCTAGTTTAGTCGGGATCCTCCATAACAGAGAGTGACTCCCTAGTTCAGTTGGTATCCTCCATAGTATAGAGTGACTCCCTAGTTCAGTCAGGATCCTCCATAGCAGTGAGTGACTACCTAGCGCAGTCAGGACTCTCCATAGTAGATAATGACTCCCTTAGTTATGCATCCGCATAATTTAGTTTTGTATGATTCAAATTCAGTTTATAACAGATATGATATAATGAGATGTAGACTCAATTATCAACAGTTATTCAGTACCGTATGTGATACTAGCCTTAGCTTCGACTCTTATTAAATGATTACTACTTGACCCTTATGCATGAGTTCAATGATGTTTCAGATATTAGATTAATATGAAGGTTTTATTTATATATATATGTGCGTATGTGATTCATAAGAGGATTGTTGCATGTTAAATCAGTTATGTCTATGTACTTTGTCATTCTCCTTATTGTATACTTGCAAATTTAGTTGTTTACTTTATTCCCCGCATGCTCAGTACATTCCAAGTACTGACCACACGCCTTTATGTGCTAAATCATTTCATGATATAGACTCAGGTATCCAGACCCAGCCCTGCGGACATGCTCCTCTCCCCATGTTAGTGGATTGTGGTGAGTCCTCATCTCTCGAGGATGAGGTCTATGTTCTTATTTTGTTGTTGCTCAGTTTCAGACTTGGAAAGTTAGCTGGGGATCCTTTCCCAGCAACTTATCAGTTAGTAGAGGCTTTCGAACATGTGTAATCAGATTTAGTCTATCTATTGTGTTTTGTTAGATTATGTCTTTAAATGTTAATCATGGCTTTCAAAGTTAGTTTCTGCTCAGTTATGTTTTGTCAGCTTTTTATATCGTAAGTGTTATGCTGTAATTATGCCATGGGTCGACTCGGAGCCTTTTAGGGTACCTCGTCCCATGTTACGACTAGGGTGTAAACTCGGGTCGTGACAAACTTGGTATCAAAGAAAAGGTTTAGAGTGTCCTAGGGTGTCTGAAAGACGCTTTAAGTAGAGGTCTTCTTCATGGGTGTGAAGCGCGCCACACTTATGACGAGGATGCTATGAGACATTTTTGAAATGTTCCTTTTCTTCATGATTCTTACCGTTCATAGAGTATGAAGCTCTAAATAGTTCCTTACCTGACTCGTGTTTTACGTGCTCATAGATAATGCCTCCTAGACAAGAAAATGGAAGAAGAAATGGTAATGGCCGCCAGAGGTACCACCTGCCCCGGCGAACCCGATGGACGACCAAGTTACCCATGCTGAGCTCTGAGCAACCCTTAATATTTTGGTATAGGCCATGATTCCCAGATTAATCAACATGCGACGGCTCATGTTCCCTAAAATGTGAATATAGCAGCAGCAAGGGTAAGAGATTTCCTCAAGATGAACCCACCCGAGTTCTTGGGGTCAAAGGTAGATGAGGACCCGTATGAGTTTTTGGAAGAGATTCAGAAGATCACCCAAATCATGGGGGTGACAGGAACTGATAGTGCAAACTTTTCCTCTTACCAACTAAAAGGAGTTGCTTATATATGGTTTTGTTAGTGGAAGGAGAGTCGAGGAATTGGAGCAGGCCTGTAGGTTGGGATGAATTTAAGATAGAATTCCTGGACAGGTTTTTCCCTAGAGAGTTAAGGGAGGCTAAGGCGGTAGAGTTCATCAACCTAAAACAAAATGACATGATAGTTCAGGAGTACGCATTGGAATTTACCCCGCTATCCAAGTATGCCCCGAAGATAGTAGCCGACCAAAGGGCTCGGGTGAGCAGGTTCATGAATGGAGTGTCAGAGTCCTTAGTTAAAAAATGCAGGACTTCCATGTTGCACAAATACATACACTTTCCACATTTGGTGATATTCGCTCAGCAAATGGAGGCGGAGTAGGTGAAGGAAAAGGAGAGAGAGGCCAAGAGGGCCAGGGTAGGAGAGTCAGAGGTTTCTTCGCCAAGCACGAGTGGCACACATCCCTAGCAGAAATCGTTAGCTCTGGCATTTTCGACAGTCAGTGCTCCGCACAAACCTAGAGTAAGGGATATTATGTATTCGACGTGTATCAGCTGTGGAAAGCACCACTTAGGAGAATGTATGGATGGATCAGATGTTTGTTTTTGGTGTTCCCAGCCGGGCCATAAGCATAGAGATTGAGCAGTGGAAAAGTGAGGCGACAGTAAATCCTCAACCATCTCTTCAGTAGCGCCAATAGCCCGTTTATTTCATCAGGGTGAATCATCTAGCTTGGGTGGCGGACGTCGTCAAAACCGCTCCTATGCCATAACAGCACACCAGGATAAGGGCAAGTCGCCAGTAGTGGCCACAAGCATATTGTGAATCTTTCATAACTCTTTTTTTGTTGCTAGCCCAGAACCCCAGTATTGAATAAGAAGCTTTGTGACTGTTGTTGAGGAGAGGTTGTCAAGGTGTGATGTGAACAATTGTTAATGTAAGACTTGTAGTGATGGTTAGAGGTGAAAGGGGAGCTAGGAGTTAGTGAATTAGCCCCGACCTTAAGAAAGATTCCGGAGCTTTAGAATGATGGCATTAAACTAAGGGGTAGATGGTAAGTATGTAAGACTAGTCGGCTCTTAATATGCTAGTGGGGAAGTTCTAACCCTAACGTTCGCTATATGTCAATATATTCAGATTCGGGTAATCCCTCTTGTATTTCAGTTGGTGTTAAGTTATGGCCATCCTCATTTGTAGATTCCCAGAATTTATAGGTGACCTCTTAAGATAGCCATGCCTGTCTTAATTTACGAATCCTTTAGGCTCATCTTCGTTTCATGAATCAGTTATGTGTGTTAATTCATTTTCCAGTATGATCATCTCGAACTCAGTCTCTAGAAGATGCTTGGTAGCTCAGAAGACTCAGGTTATTTCATGTATGCGTTCAGTTATGGATTTCATGAATGATTGGTGCTCATGAGACCTTTAATTATAGTCAGACCAGATATCATGAATTCAAACCCTATAACAGAAAGTGATTTAAGAGTGAAGGCTTAGTCCATATCAGTTCAGTGCCAGTTAAAGGGGAAGAATCCTTCTCAGTATTCTATCTAGTTTCATGTCCTTTGGTCTCTCTTGTGCCATAGCATGTATTTTAAATTTAGATATTCAGTTCTCATGTGTAAGGTCAGCCCGAGGTCAGATTCTCCATTGATTTTAGTTGTGATTGATTGATTTTGGAATTTCAATTTCGTACCTATCCTTTTAGTATGTTTAGCCAACATTTAAGGACGAATGTTCCCAAGGGGGAGATATTGTAGCACCCCGAATGTTTCTATGTGAGATTTCAGGCTTAAAGAAAGAATTCGAATAGAAGGTGTAAAAGTTTTCACAGAATGAGTTGTGGGACGACTTGTTAGGTGACCCCACGAGTCGTGGTAAGACCCGTCGGGAGAAATTAAGAGGTATAGACTGGAGTAGCGGCCACGGACGACCCAACGAGTCATTAGGTATCCCCACGACTTGTTAGTACGGCTGTTGGGTGAAGATTGGAAATTTTTGGTGAGGCCCCGAGATAGTGAAGACCACGGAAGGAGGGACGAGTCGTTGTGGACCTAACGACTCGTCAAGTTACCTATGGGGATGGAAGAGTAGAAAAAGGAGACTTAACCAGTACACTCTACAACTTGGCCCACGAGTCATTGCTTGACCCCATGACTCGTGAAGTGCCCCATGGGAACTGGCAGGGGGATTTTCATTGCGTTTTTCCAGGGGTATTTTCATAAAATACTTTGCTTCTAACTCCTAAACTACGTCATATTGAGCATGCTATGGGATGTTTTTAAGAGCATAACTAGCCTAAACCCTCATTCTACATCAAATAACTCTCAAACCCTTCTTCCTCCTCTCTCTAAAGACTAAGGATTCTTGATCGGATAATTCAAAGGCTTCAAGGTCAAGTTCAAGTGGGAAATTCTTTGAAGCAGGTATGCGGGTTTTTCAACAAGGATATTCTTCCATCCTTGTGTCCCAAAATGTTTTATCAAAAATCCAATTTTAATTTTTCTAGAAAAGCATGACCTAGGGTTTTGATTGATGGGTAATTTCTTCTATGTCTTCTTGAATTCTAAAGCCCACTAGGATTATGAGCTAATCGTGATTATGAAACTATTTGAATATCTTGAATATGTGTTAGATTGTGAAAATTCATGGTTATTGAATGTTCTTCATGAGATGGATTGAACGATGATTGGGGTTTTATTATTGTCCACTCAATAGAATCAATTACTGGTATCCATGTATAAAATATGTGAAGATTGTACGAATTCCCTAATGATTAGAATATACTATTTGCTAAATATGTTGAGATGAGATTAAAGTGTATGGGCTTGATCAATTGAAAGTAAAATATGTATTTATCGTTACGTTTTCGATGGAACTGGTTGGGTATGAGGTAAATCTTTGATAATGGCCTAATTATTGCATCTTTCTCATGAATTGGAGTGAATCATGAAATGGGTCTTGTGAAATGAAAATATATGCTTTTCCTATGAATTCATTGTAAATGCTTAAGGTAGAAGTTAAGTGCATGGTCTTCCGTAAATCTAAGTATGTGAAATAATGTATCTATGCTAAAGCATCATTTGGACCTATGGACCTTAAATGACCCTATGATACATGTTGAATGATAAGAATTCGAAACTTGAATGTTATGGAAGTGTAATACATGATGTGAATCTAAAGATGCTCGCTAATATAAGACATTTAAGGAAATATTGATTTGGCACCATGACGATATGAATTATGATGATAAAACATGGGAATGATATTTTAGACTATTGGGCTAGTTGTTAGTAGAAAGTATCCCTAATCCTTGCGAAATGAATCTTGTATGATGAAAACATTGAATGTTAATGTTTTTGACTAGCTTTAGTAGCATAAACCAGATGTATAATGCAAGATCAGTACTCCTTATGTTCTAATCAGCTAGGGACTCTCCATAGCTGAGAATGTTTCCCTTGGTCAATCAGGATCCTCTATAGTAGATAGTGACTCCCTAGTGCAGTCGGGATCCTTCATAGTAGAGAGTGACTCCTTGGTTCAGTCTGGATCCTCCATAGCAGAGAGTGACTCCCTAGCTCAGTCGGGACTCTCTATAGTAGAGAATGACTCCCTTAGTTATGCATCAGCATGATTCAGTTCAGTATAATTCAGACTTCAGTTTATCACAGATATGATATAATAAGATGCAGACTCAGTTATCAGCTGTTATTCAATACCGTATGTGATACTAGCCTTGGCTTCTACTCTTATTAATTTTTCATTACTTGACCCTTATGCATGAGTTCAATGATGTTTTAGGATGTGAGATTCATATGAAGGTTTTATGTGTATATATAATATATGTGTGTGTGTATGTGATTCATAAGAAGATTGCTGCATGTTAAATCAGTTATGTCGATGTACTTTGTCATTCTACTTATTCTATACTTGAATATTTAGCTGTTTACATTTTTCCCCGCATGCTCAGTACATTCCAAGTACTGACCACACACCTTTATGTACTATATCATTTCATTTTATAGACTCAAGTATCCAGACCCAGCCCCGCGGATGGACACGCTCTCCCCATCTCAGCGGATTGTGGTGAGTCATGATCTCTCAAGGACGAGGTCTATGTTCTTATTCTATTGTACCTCAATTTCAGACTTTGAGAGTTAGCTGGGGACCTGTCCCAACATGTTGTCACTTAGTAGAGGCTTTCAGACATGTGTAATCAGATTCAGTCTATGTATTGTGTTTTGTTAGATTACGTCTTTAAATGTTAATCTTGGCTTTCAAAGTTAGTTTCTGCTCAGTTATATTTTGTCAGATTTTTATATTGTTAAGTGTTATGCTATGATTACACCATGGGTCTACTCGGAGCCTTTCAAGATTCCTTGTCCCGTGTTATTACTAGGGTGTAAACACGGGTCATGACAAACTTGGTATCATAGTAAAGGTTTAGAGTGTCCTAGGGTGTGGGTGTCTGAAATCCGCATTAAGTAGAGTCTTCTTCATGGGTGTGAAACACGCCATACTTATGACGAGGAGGCTATGAGACATTTTAGGAATGTTCCTTTTTCTTCATGATTCTTATTGTGCGTAGAGTATGAATCTCTAAACAGTTCCTTCCCTGACTCATGCTTTGCCCGCTCACAGATAATGCCCTAAGATGAGCAAATGGAAGAAGAAATGCTAATGGCCGCCAGAGGTACCACCCGCCCCAGCAAACCTGATGAACGACCATCTTACCCATGTCGAGCTCTGAGCAACCCTTGATATGTTGGCATAGGCCATGACTGCCCAGCTTTAATCAACAAGCGATGAATCGTGTTCCCCAAAATGGGAATGTAGCGGCAATAAGGGTAAGATATTTCCTCAGGATGAACCCACCCGAGTTCATGGGGTCAAAGGTAGCTGAGGACCCGTTTGAGTTTTTCGTAGAGATTTAGAAGGTCACCCAAATCATGGGGGTGACGGGAACATAGAGTGAAGACTTAGCCTCTTACCAGCTAAAAGGAGTTGCTTATAATATGGTTTTGTTAGTGGAGGGAAAGTCGGGGAATTAGAGCAGGCCCCATAGGTTGGGATGAATTTAAGATAGCGTTTCTAGATAGGTTTTTCCCTAAAGAGTTGAGGGAGGCTAAGGAGGCAAAGTTCATCAACCTGAAACAGAATGACATGATAGTTCAGGAGTACATATTGGAATTTACCTGGCTATCCAAGTATGCCCCGGAGATGGTAGCCGACCAGAGGGACCGGGAGAGCAGGTTCGTGAATGGAGTGTCAGGCTCCTTGGTTAAAGAATGAAGGACTTCCATGATGCACAAAGACATAAACTTTCCATGTTTGCTGATATTTGCTCAGCAAATAGAGGCAGAGCAGGTGAAGGAAAAGGAGAGAGAGGCCAAGAGGGCCAGGGTAGGAGAGTCAGAGTTTTCTTCATCAAGCACGAGTGGTGGACACCGCTCACAACCCCAGCAGAAATCGTCAGCCCCGACATTTTTGACAGTCAGTGCTCCGTACAAACCTAGAATAAGGGAGATTACGTATTCAACTTGTATCAGATGTGGGAAGCACCACTTGGGAGAATGTATGTATGGATTAGATGATTGTTTTTGGTGCAGCCAACTGGGCCATAATTACTAAGATTGCGCAGCGGCAAAGTGAGGCGAGAGTAGAACCTCGGCCAACTCTTTAGTAGCGCTGATAGCCCATTCATTTCAGCAGGGTGCATCATCTAGCTTGGGTGGCAGACATTGTCGAAATCGCTCCTATGCCGTAACAGCACACTAGGATAAGGGTATGTCGCCAGTAGTGGCCACAGGTATGTTGTGAATCTTGCATAACTCTTTTTATGTTGCTAGCCCCAGAACCCTAGTATAGAATAAGAAGTTGTGTGATAGTTGTTGAGGAGAGGTTGTCGAGGTGTTATGTGAATAACTGTTAATGTAAGACTGCTAGTGATGGTTAGAGGTGAAAGGGGAGCTAGGAGTTAGTGAATTAGCCTCGACCTTAAGAAATATTGAGGAGCTTTAGAATGATGGCTCTAAGCTAAGGGGTAGATGGTAAGTTAGTAAGACTATTCGGATCTTGAATATGCTAGTAGGGGAGTTCCAACCCTAACAGTCGCGATATGTCAATCTATTCAGGTTCAGGTAATCCCTCTTGTATTTCAGTTGGAGTTAAGTTATGCCCATCCCTATGTGTAGATTCATAGAATTTATAGGTGACCACTTTAGATAGCGACGCTGCTCTTACTTTACAAATCCTTTAGGCTCATCTTCGTGTCATGAATCAGTTATGTGTGTTAATTCATGTTTCCTAGTATGATCAACTTGAACTCAGTCTCTAGAAGATTCTTAGTAGCTCAGCAGACTCAGGTTATTTCATGTATGTGTTCAGTTATGGTGTCATGAATGATTCCTACTCATAAGACCTTTAATTGTAGTCAGACCAGATATTATGAATTCTAACCCTGTAATAGAAAGTCATTTGAGAGAGAACGCTCAGTTCGTATCAGTTCTGTCCCGGTTAAAAGGGGAGAATCCTTCTAAGTATTCTATCTACTTTCATGGTAGTTTCACGTCCTTTGATCTCTCTTGTGCCATAGCATGCATGTTCAATTTAGATGTTCAGTTCTGATGTGTAAGGTCATCCCGAGGTCAGATGCTCCATTTGTTTTAGCTGTGATTGATTGATTGTAGAATTTTACTTCCGTCCCTATCCTTTCAGTATGTTTAGCCAACATTCGAGGATGAATGTTCCCAAGGGGGAGATATTGTAACACCCCGAATGTTTCTAAGCTCAGATTCCAGGCTTAAAGAAAGGATTCAGACAAAAGGTGGAAATTTTTGCACAGAACAAGTCATGGGATGACTCTTTAGGTGACCCTACAAGTCGTGGTCAGACCTGTGGGGAGAAATTAAGAGGTATAGACTGGACTAGTGGCCACGGACAACCCAACGAGTCGTTAGGTATCCCCACGACTTGTTAGTTCGGCAGTTGGGTGAAGATTGGAAATTTTTGGTGAGGTCCCGAGATAGTGAAGACCACGGAAGGAGGGACGAGTCGTTGTGGACCTAACGACTTGTCAAGTTACCCACGGGGAGGGAAGAGTAGAAAAGGGATATTTAACCAGTGCACTTTACAACTTGGCCCACGAGTCATTGCCTGACCCCACGACTCGTGAAGTGCCTCATGGGAACTGGCAGGGGGATTTTATTGCGTTTTTCCAGGGGTATTTTCATAAAAACAATGCTTCTAACTCCTAAACTACGTCATATTGAGCATGCTATGGGATGTTTTTAAGAGCATAACTAGCCTAAACCCTCATTCTACATCAAATAACTCTCAAACCCTTCTTCCTCCTCTCTCTCAAGACTAAGGATTCTTGATGGGATAATTCAAAGGCTTCAAGGTAAAGTTCAAGTGGGAAATTCTTTGAAGAAGGTTTGCGGGTTTTTCAACAAGGATATTCTTTCATCCTTGTGTCCCAAAATGTTTTATCAAAAATCCAATTTCAATTATTCTAGAAAAGCATGACCTAGGGTTTTGATTAATGGGTGATTTCTTCTATGTCTTCTTGAATTCTAAAGCCCACTAGGATTATGAGCTAATCGTGATTATGAAACTATTTGAATATCTTGAATATGTGTTAGATTATGAAAATGCATGGTTATAGAATGTTCTTGATGAGATGGATTGAACGATGATTAGGGTTTTATTATTTTCCACTCAATAGAATCAATGACTGGTATCCATGTATAAAATATGTGAAGATTGTATGAATTTCCTAATGATTAGAATATACTATTTGCTAAATATGTTGAGATGAGATTAAAGTGTATGGGCTTGATCAATTGAAAGTAAAATATGTATTTATCGTTACGTTTCGATGGAACTGGTTGGGTATGAGGTAAATCTATGATAATGGCCTAATTATTGCATCTTTCTCATGAATTGGAGTGCATCATGAAATGGGTCTTGTGAAATTAAAATCTATGCTTTTCCTATGAATTCATTGTAAATGCTTAAGGTAGAAGTTAAGTGCATGGGCTTCCGTAAATCTAAGTATGTGAAATAATGTATCTATGCTAAAGTGTGATTTGGACCTATGGACCTTAAATGACCCTATGATACATGTTGAATGATAAGAATTCGGAACCTGAATGTTATGGAAGTGTAATACATGATGTGAATCTATAGATGCTCGCCAACTTAAGACATTTAAGGAAATATTGATTTGGCACCATGACAATATGAACTATGATGATAAAACATGGGAATGATATTTTAGACTATTGGGCTTGTTGTTAGTTGAAAGTAGCCATAATCCTTTTAAAATGAATGTTGTATGATGAAAACATTTAATGTTCATGTTTTTGAGTAGCTGTAGTAGCATAAACGAGATGTATAATGCCAGATCAGTACTCCTTATGTTCTAATCATCCAGGGACTCTCCATAGCTGAGAATGTTTCCCTTGGTCAGTCGAGATCCTCCATAGCAGAGAGTGACTCCATAGTTTAGTCGGGATCCTCCATAACAGAGAGTGACTCCCTGGTTCAGTCGGGATTCTCCATAGCAGAGAGTGACTCCCTAGTTCAGTCGGGATTGTCCATAGTAGAGAATGACTCCCTTAGTTTATGTTGATATGCTTCTTGGATTTTCTCTATTTCATGCTTATAATTTTAGTTTTTCTTGAGTTGCTATGCATATGCCATGGGTTAGCTTGGAGCCATTCATGATTCTAGGTCCCGTGTCTCGGTCCGAGGTCTTAGCTTGTGTCGTGACAAACTTGGTATCAGAGAAAATGTTTAAGGGTGTCCTAGGGTGTCTAAAAGATGCAGTAATTAGTGTATTTTCCATGGGTGTGAAGCGTTCCACACTTATGGGGAAGAAGCTACAAGAAGTGTTAGGAAATTTCCCTTTTTCATGACCTATGTCGTGTGATGGAGTACCTCTATCTATTCTTCTAACTCGTTCTATACGCATTTGCAGAAATATGCCTTCATGTCGAGTCAATGGTAGAAGAAATTGGAACGGAAATAGCCATGGCAATGGCAACGAATATGGGCGTTAGGCAGCCCCACTAGCTCCAGCAGATCCCTTTCCCGAGTAGGTTACTCATGCCGTGTTTAGGGCCATTTTTTAGATGTTGGCTTAGGCTATGACAGGCCAGGTCAACCAGCAGGTAGTTTCCCATGTCCACCAGAATGGGAATGCAACAGCGGCGAGAGTGCGAGACTTCTTCAGGATGATCCCACCTGAGTTTCTTGGGTCGAAGGTGGATGAAGACCCATATGAGTTTATAGAGGAGGTTCAAAAGATCACCCAAATTATGGGGATGACTGGAGAGGAAAGTGCAGGTTTAGCTTCCTATCAGCCGCACACATATGGTTCCGAGAGTGGAAGGAGAGCAGGGGAGTAGGTGTAGTTCTCGTTGGTTGGGATAGGTTTGTTACCGGATTCTTAGATTGGTTCTTTCCTCAAGATTTAAGGGAGGCAAAGGCAGCCGAGTTTGTCAATATGAAGTAGAACAACATGACTTTCTAGGAGTATGCCTTGGAGTTTACCCCGTTGTCCAATTATGCACCGGAGATGGTTGCTTATCCGAGGGCTCGTATGAGAAGGTTCGTGAGTGAGGTGTTATACTCCTTTTTCAAGGAGTGCAGAACCACCATGCTGATTAATGACATCGATATCTCTTGACTGGTCATATATGCCCAGCAGATGGAGGGAGCACATGAAGGAGAAAGAGAGAGAGGCCAAGAGGGCCAATACAGGGAGCTATAAGCACTTCCAGCAGAGGTACGGTGGTAGACATCGTCCTCAGTCCCACTAGAGGTCGTCGCGCCAGCCCCTCATCGGCCAGTATTTCATCCATACCTAGACATGACTAGAGGAGTAGAACAATAGGCTCTAGAGGCCAGGGGAGCATGGCAGGAGAGTGCACTTTTCCAGCCTGTTCGAAGTGCGGCAAGAACCACCCTAGACAATGGTGAGTTAGCTCAGATGCTTATTTTGGGTGTGGCCAATCCGAACATAGACTCAAGTGATTGAACTTCAGCCAGACAGGGCAATAGTAGGGTCCACTCCCCAGCCACCAATTCAGTATCTCCCGTAGCTTACCCATTTCAGCAAGGCATATCTCCCAGTGCAGGTGGCAGCCAGTGCCAGAATTGGTTTTACACACTATCTTCTCAACAAGAGCGGGAGGTCTCTCCCGATGTGGTCACTAGTATGTTACCAGTATCCATCTTGACGTGTATGCATCATTAGATCCAGGGGATACGTTGTCTTTCATGACTCCTTATGTTGCTTTTAGTTTTGGTGTCAACCCTAAAATCTTGCCAGAACCCTTCTCAGTCTCTACTCCTGTCCATGAGTCAGTTTTAGCTCGACAAGTATACAAAAATTGCCCTGTCAAGATTCTTCAGAAATTCACCTTAGACGACCTAGTGGAGTTATATATGATCGACTTTGATGTTATATTCGGTATGGATTGGTTAAATTCTTGTTATGCCTCATTGAATTGTAGAACCCTTATGGTAGAGTTTTGATTTTCGGGTGAACCAGTCCTAGAGTGGAAGGGTAGGTCAGCTTTTCCTATAGGTTGCTTTGTCTCCTACCTTAAGCCAGGAAGATGATCTCCAAAGGTTTTGTATACCACCATATTCGGGTCAAGGATTCTATGTCTGAGACCTCAACTTTTCAGTCAGTCCTTATTGTATGTGTGTATAGGTGTTTCTAGATAATCTACCAGGAGTTCCTCCCGAGCGGGAGACATAATTTGGTATTTACCTTCTCCCTAATACACAACCCATATCCATTCCTCCTTATAGAATGGCTACAATCAAGCTAAGGGAGTTGAAAAAACAGTTGGAGGACCTAGATAAAGGTTTCATTAGGCCTAGTAAGTCCCCATGGGGCGCAACAGTTTTCTTTGTTCAGAAGAAGGATGGTTCCCTTAGAATGTGCATTGATTATTGATAGTTGAAAAAGGTCATAATCAAGAATAAGTATCCCCTCCCAAGGATTAATTACTTGCTTGACCAGCTTCAGGGTGCCAAGTGATTTTCAAATATAAACCTCAGATCCGACTATCATTGGCTTAGGGTTAGGGAGAGTGACATTCTAATGACAGCTTTCAAGACTCGGTATGGTCATTATGAGTTTGTAGGTATGTCTTTTGGGCTAACGAATGCTCCTGCAACTTTTATGATCTTGATAAATAGGGTGTTCAAGCAGTATTTGGATATGTTCATGATTGTCTTTATAGATAATATCCTCATATACTCTCGGATCAAGGAGGACCATGCCACTCATTTGAGGATTGGGAGGATTGTGTTGCAGACTCTCAACGATTACTAACTATTTGCTAAATTCAACAAGTGCGAGTTTTGGCTGATCTCAGTAGCATTGTTGGGTCATGTGGTATCTAGTGAGGGTGTGCAATTGGACACTCAAAAGATAGAGGCGGTGAAGAATTGGCCTAGACCTGTTAGTCCTAGAGATATTAAAAGCTTTTTGGGTTTAGCTGGCTACAACAGGAGGTTCATAAAGGGATTTTCCTCCATTGTAGCACTATTGACTAAGTTGACCCAAAAAAGGCCAAATTTTTCAGTGGTCAGATGCGTGTGACAATATTTTTCAGGAGTTAAAGTCTCGACTCACTTCAGCCCCAATATTGACCCTACTAAAGGACACGGATGGCTTCATTGTGTATTGTGATGCCTATTTCCATAGGCTTGCTTGTTTAAGGGTTCGCCTTGAAGATTCTATGGATGGTGGTGTTCTTGTTTAGAATAGGTCAGAATCTTCATTGGTGACGGAGGTCAAAGCTAGATAAGATGAGGATCCTATCCTAGTGAAGTTAAAGGAAACAGTCTGGAATTAGAAAGTGGAGGTTTACTCTACTCCGATATTAAGGCCAATTGTGTATTTCGGCTGTAGATGACATGAGAGAGTGGATGCTGAGTGAGGCTCAAGGATCTCGGTACTCTATCTATCCAGGTGCCACCAAGATGTATAGCGATCTACCAGAAGTTTATTGGTGGAATAGCATCAAAAAGGACATAGCAGAGTTTGTGGCAAAGTGTATGAATTGCAAACAGGTGAAGTTTGAGCATCGAACACATGGAGTATGCTTTAGGACATTAGCATCCCTACTTGGAAGAAGGAAGGGATCAATATGCACTTCATTATAGGCTTGCCTTGTACACGCCGACAGTATGACTCTATATGGGTGATCGTGGATAGGTTGACCAAATCAACTCATTTCGTAGCTATCAAAACTACCAATTCAGTCGAGGATTATGCTAGATTGTACATTTGGGAGTTAGTTCAGTTGCATGGAGTCCCTTTGTCCATCATCTCAAATAGGGGTACTCAGCTCACTTCTCAGTTTTGGAGGTCATTTTAGATTGGCCATGGTACTTAGGTGAAGCTTGGCATAAATTTTCATGTGCAGACAAATGGTCAGGCCGAGTAGACAATTCGGACTCTTGAGGACCTATTGAGAGCGTGTGTGATTGATTTCAAGGGTATTTGGGATGATCAGTTGCTTCTCATCAAGTTTTCCTATAATAATAGTTACCACTCTAGTATTTAGATAGCTTCGTTTGAGGCTCTTTACGGCTGGAGATTTGGGTTACCTATTGGATGGTTCGAGGTAGGTGAGGCTACATTGATAGGTCTGGATTTAGTCCATAAGGCTATGGATAAAGTTCAGCTTATTAGAGAAAGGCTGGAAACAGCTCAGAGTCATCAGAAATCTTATGCGGATGTTAGGTGGAGAGAGCTTGAGTTTGAGGTTGACGATTGGTTGTACCTGAAGGTGCCTCCCATGAAGGGAGTTATGAGATTTAGTAAGAAAGGAAAGCTAAGTCCCTAATATGTTTATCCTTATATGATTCTGAACTGAATTGACAAGCTGGCATATGAGTTGGAGCTACCACCAGAGTTAGCTTCGATGTATCAAATATTTCATGTATCTCTATTGAAGAAGTGCATTAGTGACCCAGCTTAGTTGTTCTGGTAGAGAGCATTGTGTGAAGTATAGCCTTACTTATTAGGGGTTTCGTTCGAGATCCTTGATCGTCAGGTTCAGAAGTTTAAAAACAAGGAAGTAGCTTCAGTGAAGCTTTTATGGAGAAATCAGCTTGTTGGGGGAGCTACGTTGGAAGCCGAAGCAAATATGATGGCTAGATACTTGCATCTTTTCCCTTCTGGCTCGGTTCCAGCCTGAGGTGTCAGTTTCCTCCTTAGTACTCTATTCAGTTTCATGTCAAGTTCATGTCTCTAAGTTTCTTTAATGTCATGGCATGCATGCATGTTTCATGAATTCAGTTCAGTCATGCATATTAGTCAGAAGTCAGTCACTCTGTCAATTTTAAGCTATGGTTGTTCAGTTTTGGGATTGCAGTTCTTTCCCTAGCCTTTCAGTATGATTAATATGCATTCAAGGATGAATGTTCTCAAGGGGGAGATAATATAACACCAAAAAGTCCTTAAGATCAGACCTGAGGGTTCAAATGGAAAAACAGGAAAATCTGCACCTGGTCACAAGACGAGTCGCATAACTCGTCAAGTGACGTAACGGGTCATCAAGTGAACCGTTAGGTGGTGCCAAGTTGGAGAAAATATTACTTTTTAGAATTTATGATGGATGGAGTGACGAGTTGTTAGGACTCCCCACGAGTCGTGATGTGACCCGTTAAGTGTGCAACAGTGGAGATAATGTTAATTTCTAGTGTACTTCATGGATTGAGGAACGAGTCATCAAGTCCCCTGATGACCCGTTAAGTGGATCTTTGAGTGAGAAAAAGATCAGAGTTTTGGGTTTTTGCTCTAGTGATGAGGGGTTAGACAACAACCCATTACATGACCGGATGGACCATTAAGTGGGTCGTTGGGTCTGGGTCATTTTTCCAGTCGGTTCATTAAAGGTATTTTTATAATTTCCTAAGTTCCTAACTCCTAAACTAAGTCATTTTGACCATATGAAGAAGGGTTTTATAGGTTTTTATTCATCCTATGCCCTCATTCTACTCCTAACACTCTCATTAGAAGATCAAATCTCCTCAATAAAAGCTTCCCTATAGATTTTTATCAAGTCGAAATTCTTCTAGCCTAGGTATGTGGAATCATCAATGAGGGATTTCTTCATCCTCATGCCCTTTTTAATTAAAAATGTGATATTCCCAAATCCCATGCCCTAATTTCGAGATTTTTGAGTTGGGTTGGATGTTGTTGAAATTCCTCCATGATCATCTATGGAATTAGCTGTTCCCTAATCCAATATATATATATATACATATATATATACATATATATATAGATGTATATATATATATATATATGTATATATATATATATGTATATATGTTCTCATGATTAGGTTTTCGTGTTTATATCAAGTCTCTCGTGAAATTTTGAATTCTAAGTTTCAAGCATGATTATGAACTCCTAAGGTTATATTCGAATTGAGTTAAATTCTATGATACTCTTGTGAATTCAAGTCCCTCAAGTTTTAAATTATGTTTTATGATCGTGCTGCATGAATTTGACAAGAACCCTTTATGAATTTATGAATTTCAATGTATGGCGATTTTATGAAGTATCTATGGTTTTCATGAATATCAATTTTATGTAATGGCCGACCCATGGGCCTTGTCCATGGCTAGTGTCACAACCCGAACATAGGCCCGGATCTAGACACGGAACTTTGAACAATAAATGTCTCCATGTCGACCCATGGAATGAACATGCCAACTAAAGCTCAACATAATTAATGCAGAAAACTACCATTTTAAAATAGCGGAAGTCTGAATATTTGAAAACATCTGACCAACGGAATACGTAACACTGGTCCGAAGCTGAATACGTACTATGTCTGATAAGTCTCTACACATTGAGAGTTGATGGGACAAGACCATAACTAACTCACTAATAGACTAGAACTAAAGCAACTGATAACAAGCTAATAAAAAGGATCCTCGAAGGATGAGGACTCACCAACAAGCTGGATATGCTAACTCTGAGAATCTAGCTAGCGGCGAGACTGAACCTGAACGTTTGAGCCTGTATCATGAAACATAGATTATGTGGTCAGTACTTGGAATGTACTGAGTATGCAAGGTAAGTAAAATTGCTGAGTAAATAAAATTGAAATCATGCATATCATAAAACATTTCATTATAAGATTCTAAGAGTAAGGCTTGCATGTAATTATCTGAAAACAAGACTTAAACATTATTGAATCAAATGACCCAAAGTTGAAACTGATATTCATATGTAAAACTAAACATTGGATCAAACCTGTTGAAAACATAATATCGTAACTGATGAACATTCATAACTGAAAACATACATGAGAAACAATGGGAGACTCGTCATATAACCAACATTACCACAATAGATCTTACATGGTCCTGACTATTACACTCAAATGGGCAGAGCTATCCAAAGCCTTGCCAAGGCTAAGGGAGATACTATGATATTGATATCAAGCTGAAGTCCCCTTGGGGGCAGGGGAAGCTCACAAGAGAGGTCCCAATGAATCTGAACGTACCTACATTGGCATGTAGTTGATAGGCACGGGGTTAGCTGAACCTCTAGCCTACTCGGTGATAGACACTACCCTCAAAAACATGCATATGCTCTCCATCATTTTTCAATGAAGCTGAACCATCGTCTTTCGATAAAGTTGAATCATAACATTACATACATAATCTGAAAAAAATAACATGAGGCACCTTGGCTCAAAACATACCACAAGCTGAAAAGTGGGAGTCTAGACTCTAAAACCATATGATAAGATAATATCATGAAATTTAAGTAAATCACGAAACATACTTGAACATATGGGCTTTCCCAATCTTAAACATGCTTCGAAATAGACTTTATAGTCAAAACCATGGATATAGACATGGGTAAATCGAAATCATACTTTCACCATAGACATCTCATCATACTTGCAAACATAGATCATAATCTCAACCCTTCATGAACTTTCATAATTGGGAATCATATTTTTAAAACTTTGAAATCAAAATTTGTAATTGAAATCATCATAAAACATGCCCATGAATCTTAGAACAACATTATATACATGCATAGAATTGACCCATGATAGATACATAGAGAATTTCATAAATTGGGTTAAGACCCCATATATTCATCACCCTTGAATTTCATGAATTTACAAAAGGATTTGGGAATGAGAGTGAAGGAATAATCTCATTTATAACCCTACATACCTGGGTACTTTGATTTTACAATATCCCTTGAAAACCCAAGTGAGTTGAGGAAGGACCTAAGGAATCCTCAAGCTTGATCTCCAATGAACTCCTTAATCTTGTATGCATGGAATGAGAAGACTTAGGATAAGTTAAGCACCCTTAAAACCTTCCTAACTGAGCTTAAAACAATATAGTTTAGGACCTAGGGGCTTAGGAATTATGAAAATACACTCACTAAAATGCAGAAAAATTACACTCTACCAGTCACCACAAGTGACATCACGACTCATGGTGCACATGAGGGCTCGTGGTTTCCAAGTCATGAAGTCCACTGGAAAGAAGTCCCACTCCGAAAACACTTTCCAGACAACTACTCACTTCATGAGTCGTGAGTCAGACCATGACTCGTGACTCCCCTCGTGCCATCTCCGGTAAAATCAAATCTTGCATCATTGACTACCTTGATCACGACCCATTTCACGAGTTGTTAGCCAAACAATGACTCATTATTGCCACTCATGGTAATCCCCTGACCATAAGTTCCTTCCAAGCCTTCTCCACTTCACGAGTCACTTCACGACTCATGAAGTATCCTCACGAGTCATTAGAAAACTTGTCCTGTGACCTGATGCAGTATTTCCTATTTTTCTCTGTTTGAACCCTCTGGTCTACTCTTAGGGACTTTTGGGGTGTAATAGCTAGTTCACATATTTCAAGCATGTTAATGTACTTCCTGATTTCAACTAACCCATGTGCTTTAAGTATGTTTTCATGATTATGATATGAGCACTATATATGTTTTGGGAGTAGTATTTAGCACCGAGTAGGCTAGGGGTCCAGGAAAACCCTGGGTCTCACAATTATGTGCCAATGTAACCGGAGTCCTCCACGAGAGTGTCTCCCATGCCTGAATGGGCCACCATGAGTGATATCACACCTTTCATGGTCCTACCTTTGGTAAGGTATGGACACCCTCCTGACTAGGGTTTTACAAGCCAGGCTCCTTGTATGCTTACGCGAGGTATATCAGTTACAAGAATCTCCCATTATTCCTTAATTTCTATATATAATTATTTTCATGCTTTATGACGTTATTTCCTATGGTATTTCAGCTTTAAGTCATAGTTTGGGAGTTTAAGCCTTATGCTCAATTTATGATTAACATCTTTATTTTTATTATTTTTACTCTCATGATCTATCTTGACTTGAATGTATGAGTTTATACTATCATTTTACTAGCATGTTTTACTTTCTCTACATACTAAGTACATTCAAAGTACTGATGACATACTCTATGCTATATCGTCTCATGATATAGGCTTGGGAGATCCATCCCAGTCTTGTCGCTAGCTGGCACTCGCTCAATCCAGCTCCACCGCGCTTTTGGCGAGTCCTCATGATCCAAGGATGTCAGTATTGGTTACAATTTTAGAGGGCTAGTGGGGGCGTTGTCCCATCAGCCCATCAAATGTCTTAGAGGCTTTACAGACAACATGTATAGATGTTTCAGCGATGTTGGTTGTTCTTACCTTTATGTTGATATGATACTCATATTTTTGATAATTTATGGTAATCTTTTTAATTCCTATTTAGTTTATGCTCTTGAGTTTCTATGCACATGCCATGGGTTAGCTTGGAGCCATTCGTGGTTCTAGGTCTCATGTCTCGGTCTGGGGTCTCAACTCGGGGTGTGACAGTAGAAGAAATCCCTCATTCATGACCCCACATACATGGGATTTGATGAATTCTTGCCTATACTTGAGACCCAAGAAAGTTGAGAAGAAGATGACCTTAGTTGTTTGAGAGCCTTGATAGGTTTGATCTTCAATTTACGGTGTTTCTTGAGAGGAATAAGTGTTTAGCTAAGTACAAGCCCCTCGGAAAACCCAAAATAACCTCACATAGGAGTTAAAAGCATAGGAAGTTATGGAAACACCCGCACGCACTTAAAAACATACTGCTTGGTTGTACGACCCATACCACGATTCGTGTCGTCCTACTAAGACTCGTATTGAGTCTCGTAGCTACGGATCTTGCCCTCAGTAATTCTCTGAACCTCCTTCTTATGACCCCTCAGTATGATGCGTACCATCCTAGTACAAATTGTAGGATCTATTCTTGGTTTCCTGATTAATTTCTTCTGCTTCTCTAAACCCCATCTCACAGTCATAGTACAGCCTATAACACCTCATCACGAGTTGTTCTGCGACTCTTACTGAGGGAAAGTTTTAGTGTTCTACTGGTTCATACTACATATCCAGGGTCTATTTTTATGGACTTTTCGGATGTTAAAACATCATCAGTGGAAAGTGGAATAGATTCCATTCACTTGGATACATAATCCACAACCACTAAAATGTACCTATTCCCTTTGGATGGAACGAAGGGTCCCATAAAATTGATTCCCCACAGTCAAATAGTTAAAACTCCATGATGCCATTCAGAGGAATCTCTTGACTCCTCTAAATGTTTCTAGCTCTTTGGCAATTGTCACATATTTTCAAAAATGCGTGTATGTCTTTAAACAATGTGGGCTTGTAAAAACCTGACTGCAGAATCTTTACTGCTATTATGTCTCCACTATGATAACCCCCATATGGTGATAAATATGAACTCTCAATGATGCCCTGCACTTCTTCTCTTGGAACACATTTTTTAATTAGCTAATCTAGACCTAGCTTATATAAATATGATTTGTCCTAGAAGTAAAACCGGTTGTCATGCCTTAGCGTCTTCTTTGCCTCTTGAGTAGCATCAAGTGAGTAGATGCCACAAACCAAAAATTTTACCATGTCTCAGTACCATGGTGATTTTGGTATAATAAAGGTGAACAATTGATCATTTGGGAATGTTCCTTTAATTTCCACTTTGTCTTCAATACTATCTCTACCTTCTAATATAGACAGATGATCCACAACTAGATTCTCTGCACACTTTCTATCTCAGACCTCAATGTTAAACATATGCAATAGGAAGACCCATCGAATGAGCCTTGGTTTTACATCCTTTCATTCAAATAGGTACTGCACAACTATTTGATCTATATAGACAAGTACCTTGGTGCCTACTAGATATGCCTGAAATTTGTCAAAGGCTTAGACAATTGCCAATAACTCCTTTTCTATGACCACGTGATTTCTCTAGGCTGCATTTTCTGGCATAATATATCGTGTAGAACCTCTTATCTTTATTCTGCCCAAGAAATACTCCTACAGCAAAGTCACTAGCATTACACATCAAAATAAATGATGTGGACTAGTTCGGTGCTATAATGGTAAGAGCGATCACCAACCTCTTCTTCAGTTCCTCAGAGGCTGCCACACAAACTTTATTTAACTCAAACTTTGGTATGCTTCTCAAGTAGTTTGCAAATATTATTTGTATTTATAGAGAAGTCCTTAATGAACCTGGATAAAAACCTACATGACCCTGGAAACTTCATGCCCCTTTAATCGACAGTGAAGGTGGTGTTATACCCCGAGTCTACACCCTATATGTTGATCGGCACTTAGACCACATAGTGCTCTAAGAGAACCCTTGTCCTGACTTACTATTAGTTGAGAATACAATAAAATACAACAAAAGTAATAACTGTATGGGCTTAATAAAATAAATTAATATTTATTAATTGAAACAAAAATCAATGTTACAAAGTAACATTATTCACTCAACTATAACCCTAACTATGAAGCCACTATAACTGAAGATAGGTGGTGGGACAAGAATATCTAAACTGAATGAAGTAATATAGTTGTAACTGAAACTCTAAATGATGCATAAAACAAAATATGATTAATGTGTAAAATAGTTATGCAATAAAACTCTACATCAAAACAATCTCCGATAAATATAATAAAAATACAAAATTTTAACTTGGGGAGTTTCTTATAACCGGCACCACCATGAATAAGAACATAATTCCCAACTATCTCGCTCAAGTTGGCAGAGTCGCTCAAAGCCTTTCCAGGGAAAAGAATAATCACAATCTATGGATCCAAAACTTAAGTCCTTACCAGGGACTGTCTTTGAGGAGTAACCCGAACAAACGACATGATCCTATCCTTTGTTAGGTATGTAGTTCAGGGGCTTATGAGTTATCTAAACTCTTCACTCAACTCGGTGCTAAGTAATCCTTCCAAAACATATTCTCATATACTTATGCCTATCTGAGGCATCTTGTAATACCCCGGGAAGGCTTAAGAATAGACGTGGGAGTTAAAATTGAAAAGTGCAGAAAAAGTGGAAAAACATCATAGAACGGACCACAGAATGACTCATGGTATCAAACCACAAGTCATTGTATGCTGTCGTTGGTTGGGAAAAGGATGGCGTCAGTGGAGACTACCAGAGATGTGACGACTCGTTGTAGGAAAAAATGAGTCATTGTCAGTAGTGGTAGGAAGGAGATACACTGTTCAGGTGACTTTAAACTGGCGTCTCGATGACCCGTTAGAATAGAGCATGACTCGTTGGTTGTGGTCGTTGTTTGAGTTTTGGTTTTTCCAGTGGACTCTACGGGGGATAACAACGGTCCGTTGTTTCTTGTGACGGGTTGTGGTGTGACCTGTTAGGAGAAAAGATGCCAAAGTTTAGGGGGTTTACCATGGGCGATGTGATGAGTCGTTGCTTGAAGGTACCTGTCGTCTGGACGATCTGCAGTTTGGGTCTGAGAATGGGCTACCAGCAGTGGCTTCAACAAGGGATGTGACGGGTCGTCTTTGGTTCCAATGACCCATTAGTTCCACCCGTGGGATTGATCTGGACAATTTTCAAGGCGAGTTCGTTAAGGGTATTTTTGACTTTTTTCGCAATATAAGGCCCTAAACTACGTCTTTTTGGCTTGGGAAAAGCTGGGTTTTAAGAGGATGACCTATTCTAAACTCCCATTCATGCATGCAAGACTTTGAGAGGGGATTCAAGGGGAGATTTCAAGCTTTTCACTCAATTCCTTCAATTTCATTCTTAGGCTTTTAAGGAGGGTTAGGAGTCTATAATTCTAGGTATGGAAGGTCTTCAATGGGCGGATTCTTCCACACCCATGCTCCCTCTATATTAATTATCCAAAATTTATTTGAAAACTCATGGGGTTTTGCATTTGATTTGTATAAAATAAAATGATTTTATTATGGGTCTTGTGATTTTTAAATATTGTCATAATCTATTGATTTTGATCATCTTTTGAGATTTAAATTGATTATAATATTGTTGATTTTTAAATTTCTAAACAATTAAGCTTGATTCTGCATGCCCCATGATGAATAGATTTATGATCCATTGAGCCATTGGTGTTTTTGATAAGTCCAACATGAATTATGAATTTACTTATGAATTTATTATGTTATCTGTTATGAACTTATAAATTTCAAGCTATATGCATGATCTACAAGTATGTATGAATTTATCAAACATGAATTATGTTTTTGGCCGACCCACGGGCCTCGTGTCATGGCTAGCTCTTATATGTTCAAGAATATTTATGATTATCATGATTTAAATAGCCCATGAACTCATGTATGTATTATTATGAGCACTATATACGTTTTGGGAGTAGTATCGAACACCGAGTAGGTTTGGGGCCCATGTTAAGCCCCGGATCTCATGAACTACGTTCCACCGTATGTACGTTGGGACCCTTTCATGTTTGTCGCTGGCCCAAGTGGCCCTTTTCATGTGTGATCACGCCCTTCATGGTTCCTACCTTTGGCAAGGTACGAACACCCTCCCCACTAGGGTTACAAGTCGGGCTCCATGTGCGCTCATATGAGGTATTTCAGTTAAGAAAATCTCCCACTGTTCCTCATGATTTATGCACGTTTATGATTATGAATGTTGGCTCAAGTTATGTTAAGTAATGCTCTCTTATTAAGATTATGATTATGTTTACATTGCGAATATTTCGAAAACCTTAAGCCTTATGTCATTTTATGATAATTATGTTATGAGCATGTTGTCCTATTCTTATGATCACTTATGAGTTTTATACATGTTTTAATTGTCCATTTTACTTATCTTTCATACTCATTACTTTGCATGTACTGACCGCATACTTTGTATGTTGTATTGTTTCATGATATAGGACCCGACTCTCAAGCTCACCCTCTTCAGTAGCTTCTCAGAGTTCGCTATCAGCTTATATGGTGAGTCCTCATATTTTGAGGGCCATATGTTCAGACTCTATTGTTTCTCTTTCAGTTTCAGAATCATAGGGTTAGTTGGGGTGTTGTCCCATCAACGCGTCTTCCATGATTAGAGGATCTTCAGACTATAAGTTGTATTTAACATTATGAATGGATCATGTATTGTATTTTCTCCGTTATTATGACATGTTTACATTTTCTTATGTAAGTATTCCTCTTATGTGAATGGAATAGATGTATGCTCATGCCATGGGTCGACTTGGGGTCTTTAGGGGCTCCTTGTCCTGTGTCTACGACTCGGGGGTACGTTCGGGTCATGACAAACTTTTTATCAGAGCAATAGGTTTGAAGTGTCCTAGGGTGTCTGAAAGCCTCGTTAAGTAGAGTGTTTTTCATGGGTGTGAAGCGTGCCACACTTATGACAAAGAGGCTACTAGACGTTTAGGAATGTTCCCTTCTTTCATGATCTATGTCAAGCAATGAACATCCTTTACTCCTCTAATTCGTGCTATTCATGGTTTCAGAACAATGCCTCCATGCCAAGTAAATTCCAGGAGGAACGGTAATGTTGATGATCATGAGGGTGCCCATGATGGAGGGCATCAACCAGCTCCACCCGTTCATGAGGAGCACGTACCAGAGCCAGTCGCACACGCTGAGTTTAGGGTCGTGATCCAGATGTTGGCACAGGCCATGACAGCTCAGTTACAAAATTAGACTGTAGCCTATTATCCATAAAATGGAAATGCGACAGCTGCTAGGGTAAGGGACTTTCTGAGGATGAGCCCTCCGGAGTTCACAGAGTTGAAGGTGGACGAGGACCCACATGACTTTATTGAGGAAATTTTGAAGATCACCCAGGTTATGAGGGTGAATAATGGGGAATGTGTCGATTTGACCTCCTATCAGCTCAAGGGGGTAGCACATATATGGTTCAAGCAATGGAGAGGTGCTAGGGCAGCGGGTGCAGTCCCGATAGGTTGGGATGAGTTCCATACCGCGTTCATGGATCAATTCTTCCCTCGGGAAATGAGGGAGCTCAAGGCGGCTGAGTTTGTGAATTTTAAGAAGGGCAACATATCAGTCCAGGAGTATGCCTTTGAGTTCAATCGACTATCTAAATATGATCCGGAGTTGGTGGAGGATCAACGGGCTCGGGTGAGCCTCTTTGTGCATGGAGTAGCAGATTACTTGGATAAGGATTGCCGGGTTTTTATGCTACACCGGGACATCGACTTTCCCCATATTATATTTCACGCCCAGTAGATAGAGTCGGTCTATAGGAGGCGGAGAGAGGCCAAGAGGGACAGAACCAACAACTATGGGGTTTCTCAAACTAGGTCAGGAGGTGGATCACGACAACAGTCTCAGCATAGGATCACTACTCCAGCTCCATCATCAGCTAGCATGTCGTCCAGGTTCAGGGGAGACTAAAGGAGCTTGTCGCCAGGCTTGAAGGATCATGGTAGCATGCAGGTGGAGCGCACTTTCCCAGCGTGTGCGAGATGTGGCAAAAATCATTTCAGAAGGTGCCTGGTCAGTGCGAATGCTTGTTTCAGGTGTGGCAAACCCGGGCATAGGATCAGAGATTGTCCTGCAGCCAGTTTTACCGCTCCAGCAGCATGACCCCCTCTGTAGGGAGCCTCCACTAGTTCGGCAGGTGGTCAGCGCCGGGACAAGTTTTATGCTCTAGTGCCTTGCCAGGAGCAGGAGGCTTCGCCAGATGTAGTCATGGGTATGTTGCAAGTCTTCCATATCGATGCTTATGCATTGTTAGATCTAGGAGCTACCTTGTCTTTTGTGACCCCTTACATTGCTAATAGTTTTGGTGTTAATCCTGAAATTCTGTCAGAACCATTCTTCGTATCACCTCCAATTGGTGAATCGGTTGTAGCTAGGCGGGTATATAGAGGTTGCCCCATTATTGTGTTGCATAAGGTTACCTCCAAGGACTCAATAGAATTGGCCATTACTAATTTCAACATCATTTTTGGTATGGATTTGTTGTTTTCATGTTATGCTTCGATTAATTATAGGACCCGTGCAGTGGAATTTTGATTTCCGGGGGAAGCAGTTTTGGAATGGAAGGGTAATTCAGCTGTACCAGCCGGTCAGTTTATCTGTTATCTTAAGACACGGAAGATGATCTCTAAAGGTTGTGTGTACCACCTAGTTAGAGTTAAGGATGTGGAGCCCGATACCTTGACTATTCAGTCAGTTCCGGAGGTGTACGAATATCCGGAGGTGTTTCCTGATGATTTGACATATGTTCCTCTGGAGAGGGAGACTGATTTCGGTATTGATCTACTGCCCAATACGCAGCCTATTTCTATCCCTCCTTACAGGATGGCTCCAACCAAGCTAAAGGAGTTAAAAGATTTGTTGGATAAGGGTTCCATTAGATCAAGAAAGTCTCCATGGGGTGCGCCTGTTCTATTTGTTCGAAAGAAGGACGGTTCCCTTCGGATGTGTATTGATTATCGACAACTTAATAAGGTCACCATCAAAAACAGGTACCCCTTGCCCAGGATTGATGATTTATTTGACCATCTCCAAGGTGCCAGGTGTTTCTCGAAGATAGATCTCAGGTTCAGATATCACCAGCTCAGAGTTCGTGAGTGTGACATTCCAAAGATAGCTTTCCGAACTCAATATGGCCACTACGAGTTTGTAGTTATGTATTTTGGACTAACCAATGCTCTTGCAGCTTTTATGGACCTAATGAACAGGGTATTTGAGGCATACTTGGACATGTTCATGATTGTGTTCGTTGATTTCATCCTTATATACTCACGGAGCGAGGAGGAGCATGCCGCTCACCTGAGGGTAGTTCTTCAGACCCTCAAGGATCGTCAATGTGAATTTTGGCTGGACTCAGTGGCATATCTGGTCCATGTGGTGTCAAGTGAGCGCATAAGGGTGGATTCTCAGAAAATCAAAGCGGTGAAGAATTGGCCTAGACCGGTGAATCCTTCAGAAATTTTGAGTTTCTTGGGCCTAGCAGGCTACTACCGGAGGTTTGTGGAGGGTTTCCTATCCATTTCGGCACCTTTAACTAGATTGACTCAGAAAAAGGTGAAGTTCCAATGGTCAGAGGATTGTGAGAAAAGCTGCCAGGAATTGCAGACCCGACTCACTTCTACACCAGTGCTGACCTTACCTGAGGGTACCGATGGCTTTGTGGTATATTGTGTTGCTTCAAGAGTCGTACTGGGATGTGTGTTGATGCAGTGTGGGAAGGTGATAGCATACACCTCACGACAGTTATAAGTTCATGAAAAGAATTACCTAACCCATGATCTTGAGTTGGCCATGGTAGTGTTTGCATTAAAGATATGGCGGCATTACTTGTATGGGGTTCACATGGATGTATTTACGGATCACAAGAGCTTGCAATATATGTTCATGTAGAAGGATCTAAATCTTTAGCAAAGGAGTTGGTTGGAGTTGCTAAAGGACTATGACATGAGTGTCTTCTACCACCCGGGTAAGGCAAATATGGTTTCATATGCGCTTAGTAGGCTCTCAATGGAGAGTGTGTCTCATGTGGATGAGGAGAAGAAGGAGTTGGTGAAACATAAGAAGGAGTTGGTGAAAGATGTCCATCGACTTGTAAGACTGGGAGTTAGATTGACCGACTCGGCCGATGGTGGTGTGGTTGTACATAGTGGGTAAGAATCGTCCTTGGTGGTTGATGTTAAATCTAGGAAAGATGAGGATCCCATTTTGAGGAAGATGAAGGAGGCGGTGCATAGTCAAAAGGTGGAACTTTTTTCCCAAGGGAAAGATGGTGTGCTATGATACCAGGGTGGTTTATGTGTCCCAGATGTAGGTGATTTGAGAATTCGGGTATTGCATGAGGCACATGGTACCAGATATTCTATTCATCCAGGATCCGTGAAGATATATCGGGACTTGCGAGAAATCTATTGGTGGGATTGTATGAAGAAGGATATTGCCGAGTTCGTAGCAAAATGCCCAAACTGCCAGCAAGTGAAGGTCGAGCATCAAAGGTCGGGAGTCATACTTCAGAATATCAGCATCCCCACTTGGAAGTGGGAAGAAATTAATATGGACTTCATTACAGGTCTACCCGTACTCATCGGCAATACGACTCCATTTGGGTGGTAATCGACAGGTTAACCAAGGCTGCACACTTCCTACCGGTCAAGACCACGGATGCAGCAGATGATTATGCAAAGTTGTATATTCAGGAGTTGGTTTGAATTCATGGAGTGCCCTTTTCTATTATTTAGACCGAGGTACTCAGTTTACCTCCCAGTTCTGGCATTCTTTTCAGAAGGGACTTGGGACTCAGGTTAAGCTCAGCACAGCATTCCATCTATAAACGGATGGCCAGGCAGAACGAACCATTCAGACCCTCGAGGATATGTTGAGGGCATGTGTTATGGATTTCAAAGGTAGTTGGGATGATCATTTTCCCTTGATCGAGTTTGCCTATAATAACAGTTATCACTCTAGTATCCAAATGGGACCGTTCGAGGCCCTCTACGGGCGGAGGTGTAGATCTTCCATTGGATGGTTTGAAGTTGGTGAGGTAGCCATGATAGGGCCAGATGCGGTTCACGAGGCTATGGTAAAGGTCCAATTTATAAGGGATCAGTTAAAAACTGCTCAGAGTAGCTAGAAATCATATGCTGATGAAAGGAGAAGAGATTTGGAGATTGATGTGGACGACTGGGTATTTCTAAAGGTATCTCCCACGAAGGGAGTGATGTGGTTCGGAAAAAAAGGGAAACTCAGTCCCCGCTGATCGTGGGCTAAAATAGCATGTCCGAGTGATGCTTTATACCTTAATGTATTCTTGTTTATCTAATTTATTTTATACATTTCATTTAATTTTATATAAATGTGAATATATGTGCTAACCAACATGATTAGTCCTTGTTTTGTAGGTTTCAATGATTTGGAGGAACTAATTTATAAGTTGGTAAAGGAAAGGAATGGAGTCGGAAGATATCGGCGGAAGTAGGCAAGGAATAGGCATGGCAAGCGAGCAGATGCGACAGCAACGTGCCACGGCAGGCCAGCCCCGCGACAGCAGCATGCCATCGCGCTGCCCAAGCAGCGTGACACGCTGCCAACGCGGCAAGAAGGCTGCCTAGAGTCGATATTTGCTGATTTCCAGTGTGCCTCCACGTTACCTCTGTGTCACGGAGGCAGTTCTCCATGATACACTCCGTGACACGGAGCCATTCCACGACAGGCTAAATTATGCACGTTTCTCATTTATTATAAATAGGTCCCTTAGCTCCTAATTCCATTTGGTCACGATTTTATTCTGGAAAACTACCTAGGAGTGAAGGGAGAAGTGGGAGAACTCGTCTAGGGTTTGGCAAATTCCCTTCTCATCTACCAAATTCATGTAAGTATGTTAGTTAAGTAGTAGTTAATTGTAGTTTTACGAACATGAATGGCAAGAACCCTTCCTCTAGGGTTTAAGCCATGAATTATGATTGTGATTTTATGAAATTGTTCTGAAATTAAGTTATTGATTGTTGTTTTCGTCTTGCATTCTGGATTGTTGGTTGTTTTTATGATTGATCACCATGAAAACATATACATTAGCTTGGGCAATTTCTTGAGAAAGAATTACCTAGGTCAGGACATGAGAATGTAAGGAGCATGTTTGTATCTCACGATATAATTTTGTGTTAGGATAGAAATATACTTAACACCTTGCTTGGTTGATAAAACGGGGGTTATTAAGAGACCAAATTAGGATATCTCATCACCACTCGAAGAAGTAGTTGTGAGGCTAAGTTGAGTTAAATGGTTAGACGCACGAAAGTCCCTAATCATTTCCCCGTAAACCACAACATATTAATTGCCCGTGAACTAGAAATTAGCATCCTCATTCACAATGATGCAGTGAGGCTAGTTTGCCGTGTTTAGAGGCTCGAAAGACCATGAACATGCAATCCTAATTATGTGAAACAACAATGGATAGTTTTATGCTTAACCCATTGCAAATTGTAGCATCGCATGATTATCTGGTTTTAACTCTATGTTGCTCCTAGAGTAAATTCGGGATATTTCGTTGACCAAAACTAGACTTAATTCAATCTCCCTCAAACTTCTATAACCAATACTTGAGAAAGTTAAGATTACACTTGAAATGGGTAGTTAGAGGAATGGGTCCAATCCCTGTGGGTTCGACACTCCGGTTATTAAAAAGAGCCACTATATTACTTGCACGACCCGTACACTTGCGGACGCGCTAATTAGGGCACGTCAAGTTTTTGGTGTCGTTGCCGAGGACTCGGCAAAGTTTTGATAATTTATATGTTTTTGTGTGATTTTTAAATTTCCTTAAGTGTTGAGAAACTTGGTCTTAGTCTACTTATTGCAGGTGACAGGTTGTCCTGCCGAGCTGGCTAAAAATAGAGAGCTTATGGAACTGTTGCTTGAACCTGAACGTCAAATCCATTTGCGAAGGAGAGTAGCTCTAGAGAAAAAGTTGAAGATACTTCAAGAAAAGGTAGAACAACAACCACCCGCGGGACAAGCACAATTGTCATCGACAGCAATGGCAGCTAGACCAGTTCGCGAAGTGGCAATCCTACTCGTGACTAATGTGAACTCCAGTATCCGTAAATCGGAGCTTGGAGGGAACTTTGAGCTTAAACAAAACATGGTGCAGCTATTACATTCTAGTAGTCAATTCACTGGGATGGCTCATGAGGACCTGCAGCAGCACTTAGAGAGCTTTTTAGAGATTAGTGACACGTTTGTCCCCACCGGCGTGTCCACAGATTATGTCTGACTGATCCTCTTCCCATTTTCACTGTTGGGAGAGGCGAAAAAGTGGCTGAAGGCTGAGCCACCGAACTCCATAACTTTATGGAATGACTTGGCTAAGAAGTTCCTTATCAGATTCTTTCCTTCAGGCAAGACTGCAAAGTTGAGAAGTGAAATACTCAGTTTCAAGCAGAGGCCTGATGAGAACTTGTATATGGCTTGGGAAAGAATCAAGTCATTGTTGAGAGACTGCCCCCATCAGCAATCAAATGAAGTGTTGGCTCATACCTTTGTAGAAATTCTATACCCACACACAAAAATATTACTAGACTCTACATCGGGTGGGCAAGCCTTGGATAAAACATATGATGAGTTGTACACTTTGTTGAACAGAATTGCACAAGGAAATCCAGAGTGGCACAACGAGTCATCCAGAGTGGCACAGTGAGTCATCCAGAGTGGCACAGCGAGTCATCCAGAGTGGCACAGCGAGTCATCGAGGAAACAGATCGGGGTTGATAGAAGTAGATGGTTTGAATGCCTTGGCAGCACAGTTAGCTGCGTTCCAGCATCAGATGATGACTCAGTTCCATAAACTGAGTATAAACCAACACCAGGGCCAGGTTAACGCAGTTCAGCAAGCTCCGAGTTGGTGCGAAATTTGTGGTAATACTGGGCACAATGCAGAATCTTTTGGAGCCAATCCGGAATCAATCAATTTTGTTGGTAATGTGCATAGGAATCAGAATTTTGGGAACAACTCCAACAGAAATTGGTAGGGCCACCTGAATTTTTCTCGGGATGGAAACCAAAAGCAGAATTATATGCAACCTCAACAATAGCAGTATCAGCAAAATAGGTAGAATGAGGGGAAATTGAGTAGCAGCATTGAGGAAACACTGCAGAAAATTTTGGAGACCCAGAATCAGTTAACGGAAAATCAGGCGAGGATGGCAACAGACTTAATGATTCAGCAAGTAGCCACCCGCAATCTTGAAAAACAAGTGGGTCAGATAGTAGTTGCTCAAAACATGAGATCACAAGGGGGATTACCAAGCAGCACAGATCCTAACCCCCGACAGATCAATGCCATCAGTCTGAGAAGCGGTAAGCAATTAGCTGATGTAGTGCCAAAAGAGCTGAGAAAGGGGGTGCAGCCTGAATAGGTTAGACCAGGACCATCCATCAACATGGGAGATAATCAGAGTGCTGGACAACAAAATGCGAAACTTTCATTGCAGCCAGCACAAAGACCACCACCACCATTCCCTCAGAAATTCAGAAAGAGCAAGGAGGAGGAATGCTTCAAAAAGTTCTTTGAGAGCTTCAAAGAACTTCACATAAATTTGCCTCTTATTGATGTCTTGCAGGGAATGCCCAAGTATGGTAAATACTTGAAGGACGTAATGGCGAACAAAGTTAGATTGGTGGATGTCCATACTGTAGCACTGACTGAGGAGTGCAGTCACAGGGTATTGAGCAAAATGCCAAAGAAGTTCAAAGACCCAGGGAGTTTTACCCTCCCCACACAAATTGGTAAAGCTGAGGTGCTACGAGCTTTGTGTGACTTAGGGGAAGCAGTTAATCTAATGCCCCTATCCTTATTCAACACCCTGGGGTTGGGAGAACCGAGACCGACAAGGTTGATGCTGCAGCTGGCTGACCAGTCGCGAGTGACACCTGATGGAATAATAGATGACCTCCTCATCAAAGAAGGTAAGTTTATTATACCTGCTGATTTTATTGTTCTAGATTTTCAGGTTGATGACCAGGTACCCTTAATCTTGGGACGGCCATTCTTGGCCACCGGTGGAGCGGTGATTGATCTGAGAGTAGGGACCCTGAAAATGAGGGTCGAAGATGAAGAAGAACTCTTCCGCGTTACCAATAAATGAACCCATCCGCACACTACACTAACCTTTGTCAGGTTAGTGTGTTGTCAGAGGACGAGTGTGGGGTGGAGGATTCCACAGGTGCACGGCCAAAGGCAAGGTCAACTGTTCAGCCCGAGTATGATAGAGGACTTCAAATTGAGAAGAAGTTGGAGAAAGAGAGGAACAGAGTGGAGGCTGTTTCCTCTAAACCGCAAAAGAAAAGGAGATGGTTCTCGAAAGAGAACCTAGGTATGAGGATGTCTTAAAAAGGACAGTCCACGTCGGGCCACGACGTAAAATAAGGCGCTGCTTGGGAGGCAACCCAAGGGTACCTCAAGTACAATTTGTAATTTTAACTTTGTCTTGATTTTGTTAATGTCATTTGGTTTGTGTTTTTGGTGGAAAGTTAAGCACAGATGGAGGGAAGTCTGAGTACCGAGAAGGTGGAAGCTAAAGAGCATGGAATAGAAGAAGTGTGGGGTCAAACACCCACCTCTGAAAACTTGAAAGGAAAGCATGCTTTTAGCTTGGCATAGAGGCTCAGGGAGTATTTCTCATCCTTTAAATGTTAATTTGATGCTATGAGGACATAGCATGATTTAAGTGTGGGGTGAGAAAAATTTCAAAATTTTTGTGCTTAACAAGTTTGTGGTGAATGTAATGCTTGTGAGGAATTTGTAAGAAATTTGAAAAAATTGAAAAGTTTTTTGTGAAGTAAGCATGACTTCATCGCCCGTTGGTTTTTCTTTTCGGTTCTTTTCCTACGGGGGGGTCTTAAGAATAAAAATTTTCTTTTTCGTTCCTTTGTCTGTATATAGTGTTTTAGTCATAGTTAGGGACTGTTTCCGATGATGGATGGATGACGACCGTCTTGAGGAAAAATTAGTCGATAGGTTTTGGGTTTTTGAAACCATAACTAATTGATGCTTGATGTTCTTGTGAGGTGCTATATGTGATGGTAAGATGCAAGTATGTTCAGTGTGAAGCATGCAAGTGTATAACTTTGTTTGAGACACTTAGGCTCTTGAATTTGACTCAATATGATTGAAGCTTAATTCTGAATTCTTGTGATTAGCTGAGTAAGAGTCTACTGAATGTGTCTTGATTTGAGCATGTGCCATGAGTGTAAGGTTTTTGAGTATTCTGTGCTATTGTGGATTGTGTAGAACTTGCCTGGTGTGCTTATAAAATGAAATGAAGGATGTGAATTGTAGGAGATGGTATAGGCATTTCTTTGAATGAACCAAATTTTTATCCCTCATTTTACCTACCTTGAAAAATTAATCCTAGTTAGCCCCATTGAGCCTTGAGCCTATTCTTTGACGGCTGCAAAATAAGCTTAATCCTTTTTCTTTAATTAGCCTTGAACTTGATCCAAAACTCCTAAGCGCTTAAGGGAAAAATATGAAAGAGTAAAGGAGTGAGAAGAAGGAAAAGAAAGGAAAAGTAGCAAGTTGTAGAAGTGGAGAAAAGGACAAAGGTGCACTTGTTTGAAAATGGTTGATTATTATTAAGGAGTTAGAAAACAAATTAATGAAAATTTTTTATAGAGCTCCTTACTAATAAGCTAAAAGTGCCTAAAGAAAGAGGGAACATAAGAGGAAAAAGAAAGTTGAAAGGAGAAAAAGGTGAAGTAAGGGAAGGGAAGTTCGTAATGAGGGCGTAATGTATTAAAAGCGCTTGGGAAAGTTAGTCACTATTATTGGCCAGAATAGTACCTGCCTGTCCCTTAGCTTACATTACAACCCATTAAGTCCTACTTGATCTTACATTCACACATCCTTAAATTAGTGGAATAAAACACTAAGGGCAAGCTTTTGGGTCATTACATGATGCATGTGAATTCTTTGTGAGAGTGAGTGTAATTCTATTCATGTACCCACACATGTTGTGATTTAAAAATTGTTTTTGCGTGTGAAATTGGGTAACTCTCTTTTCGTGAGGGCACATGTTGAATTAAGGATATAGTTCATGTGGGATTCCTTAATCAGTTGATTTACAAGAGTTTGCTAAGATTGAGAGTCGATTCTTGAGGTTAAGAAGTGTTAACATAGTTGTACTTCATTTGGATGATCAAATCATGCATGCTCTATTTGTAGCTTCTTATCTTACGTAATAATTGTAGCCGTAGCTTGAATATTCTTGCTAAACGAGTTATGGGTGAGTCTCCATATGCATGAGATGTAATAGGTTGTTCGAGGATAAACACGACTTTAAGTGTGGGGTAGGTGATCGTGGGCTAAAATAGCATGCCCGAGTGATGCTTTATACCTTAATGTATTCTTGTTTATCTAATTTATTTTATACATTTTCATGTAATTTTATATAAATATGAATATATGTGCTAAACAGCATGATTAGTCCTTGTTTTGTAGGTTTCAATGATTTGGAGGAACTAATTTATAAGCTGGTAAAGGAAAGGAATGGGGTCGGAAGCAATCGGCGGAAGTCGGCAAGGAGTAGGCATGGCAAGCGAGCAGATGCAGCAGCAACATGCCACAGCAGGCCAGCCCCGCGCCAGCAACATGCCATCACGCTGCCCAAGCAGCGTGAAACGCTGCCAACGCGACAAGAAGGCTGCCTAGAGTCGATATTTGTTGATTCCCAGTGTGCCTCCGTGCTACCTCCGTGTCACGGAGGCAGTGCTCCGCGATACACTCCGTGACACGGAGCCATTCCACGACAGGCTAAATTATGCACGTTTCTCATTTATTATAAATAGGTCGCTTAGCTCCTAATTCCATTTGGTCACGATTTTATTTTGGAAAACTACCAAGGAGTGAAGGGAGAAGTGGGAGAACTCATCTAGGGTTTGGCAAATTCCCTTCTCATCTACCAAATTCATGTAAGTATGTTAGTTTAAGAGTAGTTAGTTGTAGTTTTATGAACATGAATGGAAAGAACCCTTCCTCTTGGGTTTAAGCCATGAATTATGATTGTGATTTTATGAAATTGTTCTGGAATTAAGTTAGTGATTGTTGTTTTCGTCTTGCATTCTGGATTGTTGGTTGTTTTTATGATTTATCACCATGAAAACATATATGTTAGCTTGGGCAATTTCTTGAGAAAGAATTACCTAGGTCAGGACATGAGAATGTAAGGAGCATAATTGTATCTCACGATATAATTTCGTGTTAGGATAGAAATATACTTAACACCTTGCTTGGTTGATAAAACGGGGGTTATTAAGAGACCAAATTAGGATTATCTCATCACCACTCGAACAAGTAGTTGTGAGGCTAAGTTGAGTTAAATGGTTAGACGCACGAAAGTCCCTAATCATTTCCCCGTAAACCGCAACATAATTAATTGCCCGCGAACTAGAAATTAGCATCCTTATTCACAATGATGCAGTGAGGCTAGTTTGCCGTGTTTAGAGGCTCGAAAGACCATGAACATGCAATTCTAATTATGTGAGACAACAATCAATAGTTTCATGCTTAACCCATTGCAAATTGTAGCATTGCATGATTATCTGGTTTTAACTCTATGTTGCTCCTAGAGTAAATTCAGGATATTTCATTGACCAAAAGTAGACTTAATTCAATCTCCCTCAAAAACTTCTATAAACAATACTTGAGAAAGTTAAGATCATACTTGAAATGGGTAGTTAGAGGAATGGGTCCAGTCCCTGTGGGTTTGACACTCCGGTTCTTAAAAAGAGCCACTATATTACTTGCACGACCCGTACACTTGCGGACGTGCTAATTCGGGCATGTCACCCACTATGTTGGTCCCTAACGGGTTGTGAAAAGAGTTGGTAAGGTGGCGTATGAGTTGGACTTGCCCTCAGAGTTATCTTTAGTTCATTCGGTGTTTCATGTGTCGCTTTTGAGATAGTGTTTGGGTGATCCAGCCTTGGTAGTTCCGGTAGACAGCATTGGAGTAAAAGACAGCCTCAGTTATGAAGAAATCCCCATTGAAATCTTAGATCGTCAAGTCCGTAAGCTAAGGAACAAAGAAATAGATTCAGTAAAAGTGTTATGGAGGAATCAGCATATTGAGGGAGCCACGTGGGAAGCCGAAGCAGAAATATGGCTAGATATCCACATTTGTCCCCTACCGGCTTAGCTCCGACTTGAGGTATAAACTTTGCCCTATGATCCCATTTAGTTTTCATGTTCAGATTGTGTGTGCAAGTTTCTTTTATGTGTGTGAATGCGTATGTGAAGCACGAGATCAGTTCAGCTATGTGGTTTGATTTGGATGTAGTCATTCCATGAAAATTTCAGTTAAAATGATCAGTATATAACTATGATAATTGTATATTTCTGTTTGCTTCTTGTTTCCTACATTGGAGGAAGAATGTTTTCAAGGGGGAGATATTGTAATACCTCAGAAAGGCCTAAGAATAAAACTTGGAGTTAAAATGGAAAAGTCCAGAAAAACGGGCAAAACATCAATAGAACGGACCACAGAACGACTCGTGTTTCAAACCATGAACTGTTGTATGCTGTCGTTTGTTAGGGAAAGGATGGTTTCAGTGGAGACCACGGGAGATGTGATGACTCGTTGTGGGAAACAACGACTCGTCGTTAGCAGTCGTAGGAAGGAAATAGGCTGTTTAGGTGAATTTCAACGGGCGTCCCAATAACCCGTTAGAATAGACCACGAGTCGTTATTTGTGGTCATTGTTTGTGTTTTGGTTTTTCTAGTGGACTCCACGGGGTATAACAACGGTCGGTTGTTTCTTGCGATGGTTCATGGTGTGACCCGTTAGGAGAAGAGATGTCAAGGTTCAGGGGGTTAACCACGGGTGATGTGATGAGTCATTTGTTGAAGGTACGGGTCATCCTGACAATCCATTATTTGGGTTCGGAGAATGGGCTACCAGCAGTGGCTTCAACGAGGGATGTCACGGGTCATCGATTGTTCCAATGACCCGTTAGTTCCACCCGTGGGATTGATCTGGACATGTTTCATGGCGAGTTCGTTAAGGGTATTTTTGACTTTTTCACAATATAAGGCCCTGAACTTCGTCGTTTTGGCTTGGGAAAGGCTGGGTTTTAAGAGGATGACCTATTCTAAACTCCCATTCATGCATGCAAGACTTTGAGAGGGGATTCAAGGGGATATTTCAAGCTTTTTACCTCAATTCTTTCAATTTCATTTTTGGGCTTTTAAGGACGGTTAGGAGTTGATAATTCCAGGTAAGTAAGGTCTTCATTGGGTGGATTCTTCCACACCCATGCTCCCTCTATATTAATTATCCAAAATTTATTTGAAAACTCATGGGGTTTTGTATTTGATTTGTATAAAATTAAATGATTTAATTATGGGTCTTGTTATTTTGAAATCTTGTTATAATCTACTGATTTTGATCATCTTTTGAGATTTAAATGATTATAATATTGTTGATTTTAAATTTCTAAACAATTAAGCTTGATTATGCATGCCGCATGATGAATAGATTTATGATCCATTGATCCATTGGTGTTTTTGATAAGCCCAACATGAATTATGAATTTACTTATGAATTTATTATGTTATCTGTTATGAACTTATGAATTTCAAGTATATGCATGATCTACAAGTATGTATGAATTTTATCAATCATGAATTATGTTTTTGGCTAACCCACTGGCCTCAAGTCATGGCTAGCTCTTATATGTTCAAGCATGTTTATGGTTATCATGATTTGACTAGTCCATGAACTCATGTTGTATTATTATGAGCACTATATACGGTTTGGAAGTAGTATCGAACACCGAGTAGGTTCGGGGCCCATGTTAAGCCCCGGATACGTGCCAGCGAAGGTATGTTGGGACCCTTTCATGTTTGTCCCTGGCCCAAGTGGCCCTTTTTATGTGTGATCACGCCCTTCATGGTTCCTACCCTTGGCAAGGTACGAACACCCTCCTGACTAGGGTTACAAATCGGGCTTCATATGTACTCATATGGGGTATGTCGGTTAAGAGAATCTCCCACTGTTCCTCATGATTTATGCATGTTTATGATTATGAATGTTGGCTCAAATTTGTTAAGTAATGCTCTCTTATTATGATTATGATTATGCTTACGTTAAGAATATTTCGAAAACCTTGAGCCTTATGTCATGTTACAATAATTATCTTATGAGCATGTTGTCCTATTCTTATGATCACATATGAGTTTTATACATGTTTTAATTGTCCGTTTTACTTATCTTGTATACTCAGTACATTCCACGTACTGACCACATACTTTGTATGTTGTATCGTTTCATGATACATGATCTGGCTCTCAGGCTCACCCTCCTCAGTAGCTTCTCAGAGTTCGCTATCAGCTTATTTGGTGAGTCCTCATGTTCCGAGGGCCATATGTTCAGACTATATTGTTTCTCTTTCAGTTTCAGAATCATAGGGTTAGTTGGGGTGTTATCTCATCAACCCGTCTTCCATGATTAGAGGCTCTTCAGACTATAAGTGTATTCAGCCATCATGAATGGATCATGTATTGTATTTTCTCCGTTATTATGACATGTTTACATTTTCTTATGTTAAGTCTTCTGCTTATGTGAATGAAATAGATGTATGCTCATGCCATGAGTCGATTTGGGGTCTTTTGGGGCTCCTTGTCCCGTGTCTACGACTCGGGGGTACGTGCTGGTGGTGACACATCTTAAAAACATCTTTTTTAAAGTAATTTAGCTATAGTTATAATAGATATTTAATACTCTTGTTAGGCCTTTCGCTCAAAATCTCTTTACATTAAATGAAGAGCTTTTCACTCAAAATATCCTTTTAAAGACTTGGGAGTTTCTATACTCCAAACATTTCTTTGGAAACTTGTGAGCTGCTATGCTCAAAATATCTCATGAGTTTCAAAACAAGACTTCACTTAGCTTTGAAAATCATAATCAAAATTATACTTTTCTTTCTCAAAATCATTTCAATAAAACTCTTTTAAAAATTTGCTCTTTATGAATACAATGCAATTAAACTCAAATCAGAATGTTTTGAAAATCATGACTTTATGCAATAAGGTTCATATGATAAGAGGCATGAACCCTCAACAATAAATAAATCAAGAACTCAAAAGAATATCATTAATAACATCAAAAGTATGATAATTAATAGCAAACAGATACAACGGATACAATACAATAGGAATAACTCAACACTAAACATTTCAATCAATGAAGAAGAAGAAAATTCAGGAATTTAGCCAAAAACCCTAGCTTTAATCTCAATAAATTTTTGTATAGATTTAAGTCATAGGATGATTAGAAATCCTCACTTTATTTAGTCTTACATTCTTTGAAATTCAAACTTAGACTACATCTTGAAGAACTCTAGGTTGAGGAGATGACTTCCTAGCTTCTTGGAGACCTTGAGAGCTAATAATCCTGAATATACATTGTAATAAATGGGAATAAGAGTTTAGACTAATTAAACCCTTAAACATACTCTTTAGGAATCCTAAAACATTTTGGTTTAGGTTATTAATATACGGGAAATTAAAAAAAATTCTCTTGGGAAAACGTATTAAAAATCTGGATTGTTGGTTCCATGGATCTAACCATAGGCTGTCCTTAAATCGACGGTCTGTCAAATGGTTCATCCCTTTTTTGGGAAGGAAAAGTTGTCAACTTTTGATGGATAGGTCGATGGGCCATCCTTTTAGATGATCGATCATCGAATGTTCCTTCTCTAGTTGATATTTATTTGATAGATTATTGAAATCTTTCCACGATCGACAGAATGGGCTGCTAACTGAAACGATGATCCATCGACTGATTCATTGAGTTCTTTGAGAAAGTTGGCCAACCCTCTAAACATTTTCCATGACTATCAAGATGATCGTCCTTTCTAACGACGGTTCGTGGACCCAATTGTTGAATCCCCACATACTTGAAACCTCTTTAATTACTAATGAAAAGCTCGTTCAAAATCCGAGGTGTTACATTATATCCCCCTTGGAGAGATTCGTCCATGAATGAAAACTGAAACTGGACTGATAGCTAATATGAGTGAGAGTAACTAACTGAACTTAACCGAATCATAGAACATGCAAGCATACTAAGGATCTTAATGATAGATGAATAAGGCATGAAACTAATAAGAATGCTATTAGAGGAAACTATTACCTCAAGATTACTCTGAACTAGGAGGGAATAGGTAAGGATACTTGGCCATCATATCTGCTTCAGCTTCCCAAGTAGCTCTCTCAACTAGCTGCTTCCTCCATATCACCTTCACAGAACCAACCTCTTTTTCCCTTAGCTTACAAACTTGATGATCTAAAATCTCAACTGGTAGTTCCCCATATGACAGGTTGTCCTTAACTCTTGTACTCTCTGAAGGGACAATGAGTGAGGGTTCACCAACTCACTTCTTAAGAATAGAAATATGGAAAACTAGATGGACTGATACTAGTTCAACTAGCAGCTCCACCTTGCCAACTATCCTCAAAATATGATATGGACCAATGTAGAGAGGACTAACGTTCCCCTTTTCCCAAATCTCATAAGCCTTTCATGGGTGAAACCTTCAAGTATACCCAATCATCTACCGTAAACTCCAAGTCTCTACGCCTAACATCTGTATAAGACTTTTGATGACTCTGTGCAGTCTTCAACCTTTCCTGAATGATCTTAACCTTCTCCAAGGCTTTTTTTCTAGGTCTGGTCCTATCAACTTTGCTTCAACCAACCAATTGGAGATCTACACCTCCACCCATTAAGAGCCTCAAAAGGAGCCATCTGAATGCTAGAGTGATAACATTTATTATATGCAAACTTAATAAGATGCAAATAGTTGTCCTAATTTCACTTGAAGTCAATAACGCATTCCCTCAACATATCCTCTAATGTCTGAATAGTTCGCTGACCATCTGTCTATTGATGAAAATTTGTGCTAAGATTCACTTTTGTACCCAAACCTTCTAAAATGACTTTTAAAACTTGGTAATAAACTATTTGCACCTATCTGATATGATAGATAATGGAACTCCATGAAGTCTGACTATCTCATGGATATATAATATAGCACAGTCCTCGGCTGAATCCATAGTCTTAATCGATAAGAAACGAGCCGACTTGGTCATTCGGTCTACAACCACCCAAATAGGGTCATGTTTCCTACATGACTTTGGTAGAATGGCAATAAATTCCATATTTATCATCTCTGATTTCCATTTAGGAATTGTTATATTCTGAGCTACACCACATGGCCTTTGGTGTTCAACCTTAATCTGTTGGCAATTTCAGCATCTAGACAAAGTCTACAATGTCTCTCTTCATACTATTCCACTAATAGACTTCCCTACACTCATGATACATCTTAGTGGAGCCTGGGTGGATAGATTACCTGGAACCATTTTCTTTTGTCATGATCCCCTCTTTGAGACCATCTATATTTGGAACACATAACCTTCCTTGATACCTCAAGACACCATCTTCATGTTGTGTGAAAACCAACACTTTCTTCTTGCGGACATCTTCCTGTAACTGAAGCAAGAGAGGATCTTTATCCTGCTTTTCCTTAACTTCAGCCACTAGAGGTGATTTGGCTCCATTCTGAATAAGCACACTACATTATTTGGAGTCTAAAAAAAGGACTCTTAAGTGTGAAAGTCAATGCATATCCGTAGCCAACTCTATGTTCTCCTCCTCCATATGAGCAACACTTCTCATAGATAGCTTGCTAAGAGCATCAACAACTGCATAAGCCTTACCTAGGTGGTAGAGAATACTTATGTCATAATTCTTGAGCAACTCAAGCCACCTTCTCTTTGAGATTCAACTCCTTTTAGTTGAACACATATTGTAGGATCTTGTGATCTATGAACACATCAATATGCAAACCATAGAGATGATGATACCAGATCTTTAATGCACATACTACAACTGCCAACTCAAGATCGTAAGTCGAATACTTCTTTTTATAGACCTTATGCGGCCTAGAGGCATAGGCTATAATCTTACCATTCTGCATCAATGCATATAAAATGCCTATTCTTGATGTGTCACAGTATACAACAAATCCATCTGTGCCCTCTGGTAGGGTCAACACTAGAGCAGTAGTAAAATGAGTCTTCAATTCCTGAAAGCTCCTCTCACAAGCTTTAGATTGTTGAAACTTGACCTTCTTCTGAGTCAACTTTGTCAATGGAGCAGCAATAGTTGAGAATCCTTCTATGAACCTCTTGTAGTAACCAGATAAACTCAAGAAACTCCTGCTTTCAGTTGGGGTTGTGGGTTTGGGCCAACTCTTTATAGCCTAAATCTTTTGAGAGTCACTACTGAATACCCTCGTTGGAAACTATATGGCCTAAGCCACTGACTTCAACAAAAATTCACACTTAGAGTACTTGGTGAATAACTCCTTGTCCTTAAGTGTCTGTATGATTATTCTAAGATGTCTAGGATGCTCCATATCACTCTTGGAGTAAACCAAGATGTCATCAATGAATACAATAACAAACATGTCCAAATACAGCTTAAACACTTTGTTCATGATTTCCATAAATTCTATAGAAGTGTTAGTCAAACATAAGGACATAACAAAAACTCAAAATGACCAAAGCGGGTCCTGAAATCTGTCTCAAAAATATCACATCCTCTAACCTTTAACTAATGATACCCCAATCTAAGATCTATCTTCGAGAAACACCTAGCACCTTGATGTTGGTAAAAAAAATCATCAATACTAGGAATGTAATACCTCAAAAGCCCTAATATCATACCCAAGTGTTGAAACGGAGAAAATAAAAATTTCTGCACCAAGTCACAAGACGAGTTGTCCAGTGAACCGTCAGGAACCCCACGCGTCGTTAAGTGACCCATGGGGAAAAATTGGGACTTTGTTTGAAATTTTGGTTTTTTGGTGACCATAGATATCACCATGAGTCATGTTTAGCGTAACGACTCATCATGTCAGTCGTGGTCAAGGATGATATGAAGGAAGAGGAAAATTGACGGTGCACCTAACGGGTCATCACCACGACTTGTCAGGTACACCACGAATCATGGTGTCCCCTGTGGTGACTCCTAGTAGAATTTTGGCAGTAAAGGTGACGACTGGTGAGCACGGGTCGTGGTCACTGGTAACGATCCGTCCAGTCCCTTATTGGGATTGGCAGTCTTTTTCCCTGCGAGTTTATTAAGGGTTGTTCCATAATTCCTAAGTTCCTAAGGCCTAAACTACGTCGTTTTAACCTCAGAATAGAGTTTTTTAAGAAGGGTTGAGAAAGCCTATCCTAATTCATGCATACAAGCTTAGAGGTTTGAGTGGTGATCAAGGCTAGTTTCTTCAAAGTTCTTCTTCAATTCTCTTTGGGAAATCAAGGAAGTGGTGAGTTCACGTCCCTTAAGGTATGTAAGGCTATGAATGGGTGCAATTATCCTCACCCATGCCCAATTCCCTCTCAATTCATAATGTTCTAATTGATGATTCCATGGGGTTTTTACCCAAATGTATGAATTCCTAAGTTTCAATCATGGGCATGATCTAAGCATATTTTAAATAGTAAATTATGATTAATGGAAGATTTTACAATGTTCTAAATTATAAATTATGTTTTCAAGTTTTCTAAACTATGATGCCCATATATGAAAGTTCATGAAAATTGAGATCTATGAAGTATGTGTACAAGCATGATGAGATGTTTATGAAGAAAGTATGATTTCGGAATACCCATCTTCATGCTCATGTTTCAAGGTTTATCAAGTTGATTTCAAGCATGTTAAAGTATCGGGAAAGCCCATATGATCAAGTATGTTTTATGATTTCTTGAATTACCTTACCACATGGTTTTGGAGTCAAGACTCCCATTATTTCCAACTTGTGGTATGGTTTGAGACAAGTCTCCTTATGTTATGATTTCAGATTTATGTATTTATGTTATGAGTCAGCTTTTTCATTAGACGATGGTCAGCTTCGTTGAAAAACGATGGAGAGCATATGCATGTTTTTGTGAGTAGTGTCTAGCACAGAGTAGGCTAAGGGTCAGTCAGCCCTATGCCTCAGAACTACGTGCCAATGTAGGTATGTACAAATTATTTGAGACCTCCCTTGTGAGCTTCCCCTATCCCCAAGGGGCCTTCAGCTTGATATCATATCATGATAGCATCCTTAACCCTAGCAAAGCTTTGGACAGCTCTGCCCACTTGAGTGTGATAGTGAGGACGACGTAAGCTCTATCATGGTATTGTTGGTTATATAATGATTCTCCCATTGTTCCTCATGATTTTAGTTATGCATTTACATTAGTCATGATACTATGTTTTCAGCATGTTTGACCCAAATGTTCAGTTTTGCATATGATTATCAGTTTTCTTCTTTGGTTCATTCGATTAAGGTATGATGTTCAATTATGATCAGATCATGATTTTAGAAAATAGCATGCAAGCACTACTCTCCGAATCTTGTCTTGATTATGTCTTATACTATGCCTGTTTAATGATTTTACTTATTTAGTGGTTTTACTTACCTTGCATACTCGGGGACATTCCACGTACTGACCGTATACTCTATTCTGTATCATTTCATGATACATGCTCCAATATCTAGGATCAGTCTCGCAGCTAGTCAGACTTCTTGAGCTAGCACTTCTCAGTCTCTGTTGGTGAGTCCTCATCTTGCAAGGGCCCTTCTTATTAGTTGTATTTCATTTTTTTAGTTTTCAAACTATAGTGAGTTAGTTGGGGTCTTGTCCAATCAACTCGTCAGTGTTAGAGGCTTTTCGGACATAGTTTGTATTCAACTTTAGACTCATGTATGTATTCAGATGCTATGTTTTGTTCAGACATCCTCTATGTTATCTATGATGATCTTCAACTTATCTATGAATGATTTAGATGTTATGTTCATGCCATGGGTCGACTTGGAGTCTCTCGAGGTTCTTTGTCCTGTGTCTTGATCCGAGCTTATGTTCGGGTCATGACAAACTTGGTATCCGATCATTAGATTTTGAAGTGTACTAGGGTGTCCAAAAACTGCGTTAAGTCGAGTCTTTTTCATAGGTGTGAAGCTCGCCACACTTATGACGAAGAGCTACGAGACGTTTAGGAAATGTTCCCTTCTTTCATGATCTATGTTGTGTGGTGAAGTATCTATCTATCCTTCTAACTTGTGTTATACGCGTTTGCAGAGTCATGCCTCCCCACAGAGTTGATGGAAGGAGAAACAGTAACGGAAATAGCCAAGAGAATGGCAATGGAGACGGGCACCAGCCGGCTCCACCAGCCCACGAGGAGCATATACCCGAGCCAGTTGCCCATGGGGAGTTTAGGGAAGCCATTCAGATATTAGCCTAGGCATTGACCGCCCACTTCAATCAGCAGGCGATAGCGCATGTCCCTCCTAACAAGAATATGACGGTGGCAGCAAGAGTTAGGGATTTTTTGAGGATGAACCCTCCTGAGTTCCATAGATCGAAGGTGGACGAGGATCCATATGAGTTTATCGAGGAGATTCTGAAGATCACCCAGATTATGGGGGTGACTGGGGAAGAGTTTTTCGATTTAGCCTCGTACCAATTGAAGGGGGGTCGCGCATATTTGGTTCAAGCAATGGAAGGATAGTAGGGCGGTTGGAGCAGGCCCTATCAATTGGGATGAGTTTCATGCCGCTTTTCTGGATTGGTTCTTCCCTTGGGAGATGAGGGAGATCAAAGCAGCCGAGTTTGTGAATTTAAAACAAGGAAATATGATAGTTTAGGAGTATGCCTTGGAGTTCACTCGTCTGTCCAAGTATGCACCTGAGATTGTGGCGGATTAGAGAGCCTGAGTGAGCAAGTTTGTACATGGGATAGCAGACTACTTGGTCAGGGATTGTCGGACCGCCATGCTACTTTAATACATTGACTTTGCTCAGATAGTCCTTACGCCCAGTAGATAGAGGTGATATAAATGAGTGAGCAGGAGAGAGAGGCCAAAAGGGCCATGACCGATAGCTTTAGATTTTCCCAGCAGAGACCTAGTGGGCACCGTTAGCAGTCCCATCAGAGATCTTCAGCCCCAGTGCCTTTGGCTATGAGTGTGCCATCCAGGTCTAGGCACAATTAGAGGGGACTAGCATCAGGCTCAAGAGGTCAGAGTAGCAGACCCACAAAGACCATCCCTCTAGAGTGTAGCAGGTGTGGCTGGAGACACACAGGTCAGTGTTTGGCGGGTACAGGTGCTTGCTTCGGGTGCGGGAAGCTCAGACATATGCTTAGAGATTTCCCAACAGCCAGACAGGTTCATGATAGGGGTCAAAGTAGTTTCTAGTTCAGCTGCTCCACCAGCATGCCCATCAGGAGCAAGAGGTCTCCCCAGATGTAGTTACCGGTATGGTACGAGTATTCCATCTTGATGAATATGCATTGTTAGATCCAGGGGATACTTTATCTTTTGTGACACCCTATGCTGCTAGTAGTTTTGGAGTCAATCTCAAAATCTTATCAGAAGCCTTCTCAGTCTCTACTCCAGTTGGTGATTCAGTTATAGCTAGATGGGTTTATAGAAATTTGCCTGTCATAGTTCATCAGAATGTCAACTCAGCAAAATTAGTAGAGTAAGCCATGATCGATTTTGATGTTATCCTCAACATGGATTGGCTATTTTCATGCTATGCCTTAGTGAATTGTAGAACCCGTGCAGTGGTGTTCAGATTTCCGGGTGAACCAGTCTTAAATTGGAAGGGTAGTTCAACTGTGCCTGTAGGACGTTTCATTTCCTACCTTAAGTCCAGAAAAATGATTTCTAAGGGTTGTTTGTACCATCTAGTTAGGGTTAAGGATGCTACGTTTCAAACCCCATGTTACACCCCGTAAAATGTTATCAGTTAGTAGGTGTACGCGTGGATTTGTGAAGAGTAAGGAGAGCTCGACGCGTGTGGAGAGAGCCTCAGAAGAAGGGTCGAGCGAGGCTAGGTCGCGAGGGGCCAGTGCGGCACGCCAGGCCCATTGGCGCTTAGGGAGGAGCATCGTGGCAGGGAGGTTGGCGCTTTGGGAAGCACAGGGAGCCCCCCGGCCACTTCCCTTAGTTATATATAAAGCCCCTTGGTTCAATTTAAATCATTTCACAAGTGAACCCATGACTGGAAACAGAGAGAGCTCGCAACGTTTGTTAATTTTTCATCTGATTACGCTACCAAACGCCGTCCAATTGCAAATTAACTTCGGGTAACGACTTTTAGGCCTACGAGATGCATTACTATAGAGTTATTTCTCAAAAATTCACTCGGCAAATCAGAACTCCATTGAGTAAAAGTTGTCAGAATTATTCCAAATTGAATCCTAAACGGTCACGGGCATTAGGTAAGAATTTCTCCCTTTTGAACTCTTAAGAAATTATGGGTTTTTGGCTAAGTTATGCCGAGTTAGATTATAGTTAATATTAATATCAAAAGATATCGTTATTTACCGAATTTAGTATTGAAATTAACTTTATTCTTTCACCACAAGGGCTGCATTGGGTGGAATTACCGGTTACAGGTTGTACTTCACCAGTTAAATGAAAAAATTGGCATTCGAGGTATGTTAAGGCTTATTCCTTCGGCAAGTTATTCTCTTCATAATGATACAACCTACGCTTTTAAGCATAGATAAAAAAAACCCATGTGTTGTATTAGTTGATTCTTTTTGATAATGCCAATATATGTTGTGGTTAGCTGTTAGAAAACGTATTAAGAATAGAAGTATCCCTCGCCGAAAGAGCATGTTAGGTGTGACCCACAATAGAAACATCGTAGTGAGCCCTCTATCCTTCTGTTTATTGTGTTAGTAGATTCTGATATGTTGCCGCCATGCCAAGGCCTTAGAAGCTTAGTGTTATCTTTTGGGCCTGATTCGGTAATTTGGACAACATAGGGCGTAGACGGGCGATATAACTTTCAGTTTGACGCCCGTATAGATAGTAAAAGCTCGCCTAGAAGCTGTTAGCATACCTTAATGCCTCCAAGGCCAGAACTTGAATAAGATAGTCCTACCTTAGACTTAGCAGCACCAAGTTTGCCCAATGGAAAAGGTAACAACCTATTCTATAGTTAGCCACTTCTAGTAATTAGTAGCTGCAGTCAACTTAGTGCCTCACCTATGGGTCGCCAGGAGGTCACTCTAGTCATACGAGTCAGATAGACCCGTGATACCCTAAGGAGGGAATCTTATCAGTAGTGGAATGCGGGGCCAACGCCCTAGCCCGCTCTTACAGATACTCAGATATAGGTTGTCGCATGTGGCTAGGACAAAGTAAACCTATCTATGAGGTTAACAATCACCTAGAGAAGTTATATGGAATCTGAACATACCGAGTTAGTCTCCAAGGGACTATAATCATAGTAGCACAATATTACCTTCAGGCTAGGAATTATAGAAAACTGCTTGAGGAAGGTTAGGGGTTGACTGCTCAGGAGCATGTCCGATTAAGTGGTAGCCCTATATTTGTCCTAAGTAAAGGAATTAGACAGTTGACCGTTCACGACATTTATGATTCGCTTATGAGCTACCATTGTCCTAGCATGACATTCAAAGTATCATTAGGCCACTATAGATCTCGCCCTATTCGGTCCAGACCATTAGAGATTATGATCACTATCAGGATCCTCTTATCCGATATAGGCACACGAGGTGTGCTTGTTAGCAGCTATACAAATTATTCTAGGGGCGAGTAGCAGTCGTGTTAGGCCTTAAGATCCAGATATGCCTTCTGAGTAGTAAGGTTGAGACTATGATATAGTATATCTTGGTATTGACCCCACCTAGGATAGCCTTCCGTTTGACCAGCCTCAGGGTTACTAGCTAGGTCATTGCCTACGGGGCTATATAGATCGCTCCAAGGAGACAGATGTTGTCCCAAGGGACTATGCAGAGGCCCAAGGGCCATATTACAGTCCATTCCACGGCTGGACTATTATTTTATGTTGTATTGGCATCACTGACCCTCGTCGAGCCTGGTCCCAAGGTGCAGTTACAAGAGTCCATCGGACTCAGACACAACTACAGGAGCCAATCGTGTTCAGTTGCAGACCTAGGGGATATGTAGATTGGCTATAGCACTAGTAGAGTCATAGGAACCCGGATAGGGGTATATAGATTGAAGTGTACTTGCTAGGGCTTATGGGGGCCCTGGTTGGTTATTTCTGTGTTGCTTGTACCTTCCAGGCTTATGGGGTCCAGGTTAGCTTCTTATTTGTATTCCTTTTTGAAGTTATAGCTTATGAATATGTAATTGTACAGTCTTAGCTCATATATGTGTAGTGTTTTTCTAGGTGCAGGTTATGAATAAGCAAGCTTATAGGATAATGCTTCTGCCCCTTCATTCTACTTACTTTTAGTCTTAAATAGCTTTTATTCAGCTTTTTATTATTGCCTTACATATTCGGTACACATTGTACTAACGCCTATCTTTGGGCCGCTGCATTACTTGCCTGCAGGTACGGTTAGACGCAGTTCAGGACCTCCCTAGTTATCAGCCGAATCGGCAGTCTGATCAGCTCCCTTTGCCCTGGAGTTGTCAGTTAGAAGGTTTGTTTTTTAGTCATATAGTTTATGGGTAGGTCAGGACCCTGTTCGGACCATTATTCCACTCTTAGAGGCATGTAGCTATAAATTTCCAGTGTTAGTTTTTATTGTTGGCCATGTGGGGCCTATGTATATTTTATTTTGCGTGATGGTCATGTGGGGCGTAGTTTAGCTTTTAGTTAGCAGCTTTGTCGGCTATAGTATAGTTCTGATCATCTATTTCCATTATGACATAACTAGATAGTGTGATGGTCTTGTCGGCTCGTATAGGATCCCCTTTATTGTGTATTGTTGGTTAGTTGTTTTCATTTTACAGGTGGCTATGCGGCCTTGTCGGCCGAAGGCTGTTTTTATAGCCGAGATATAGCTCATCGTTTTCTTGATTTAAAGAGCATGGATGCACCAGAAGTGCATAAGCCCGGTAAAGTCAGTTCAGATCCCAATATGGAATAGGTGTCAGTCATTGGGGCATGACACCCCAACTATCTGGTCAGTTCCCGTAGTATATGAGTATCCTTAAATGTTCCTACATGATCTACTAGGAATTCCTCCTGAGCGGGAGATTGATTTTGGTATTGACCTCCTTCCCGATATGCAACCTATATCTATTCCTCATAAAATGGTCACAATCGAGTTAAAGGAGTTGAAGGAGAAACTAAAGGACCTTTTATACAAGGGTTTCTTCAAATGTAGCAAATCTCCATGGGGTGCACCAGTTCTCTTTGTCCGCAAGAGATATGGTTCCTTCGGATGTGCATTGATTATCGATAATTGAACAAGGTCACCATCAAGAACAGGAATCCTCTCCCTAGGATTGATGATTTGTTTGACCAGCTTTAGGGTGCTAAGTGCTTTTCAAAGATAAATCTCCAATCCGGGTACCATCAGCTGAGGATTCGGGAGATAGATATTTCGAGGATAGCCTTCAAGACTTGGTATGGTCATTACGAGTTTGTAGTTATGTCATTTGGACTAACGAATGATCCTACAGCTTTTACAGATTTGATGAACTGGGTGCTCAAGCCATATCTAGATATGTTTGTCATTGTGTTCATAGATGATATCCTTATATAGTCTCGGAGCGAGGAGGAGCATGCCGCTCATTTGAGGGTGGTGCTATATGATCTTGGGCAAATTTATATGCCCAAGTGATACTCAAATGTGTCATTTTACCTTGTTTATCTATCGATGTTTGTACATTGTCATGTGAATTGTAATAAAATGTGAATTTATACTAACCAACATGTTTAGCGTTGTTTTGCAGGAAAAATATAAAGTTATGGAGCTAAGATGCATGTTGGGAGAGATCGGGATTGGACTGGGAAGCTAGCAAGGGAAAAAGCACAAGGAAGGCACGAACTAACTCCGCGATGGAGCCGTGTCACGCTGCCATCGCGGATGCACTCTGCCTGGATGGTGAAATTATGCCTAATTCCAGTGAAGGTGCGCGTTGGGGCAGTGGCACGTTGGCTTAGCCCCGCGTTGCACGCCGTGCCACATTGGGCCTTAATACTTGGACGACCGGATTCTAGTGAGGGTCTACGTTGGTGGCGTGTCACGAAGGCAGTGCTCCGCGATGCACTCCGTGACACGTTGCTTGTTATTTTGGGAAAAATTCCCACTAGTATAAATAGAACACTTAGGTTCATTTTTTTAATATTTTAACTTGGTGGATCAAGAACGTGGGTTACAGGCAGTTGAGGGGACGAAATTCTTAGGGTTTTTCTCTATCTCCTTCTTCTTGATTTCAATTGCTCATTTAACGATGTTTAATCCACAAATGAGTGGCTAAATCCCCTTCTTGCTGAGGTTAAGAACATTTGTATTGAAATGTGATTATTGATAAATTGGTTTTTCATCTTTTCTTCCATGGTTGTTCTATTGATTCTTGTTCTTACTGCATTAATGTGTGGCCAACGTTAATGTACATCTAAAAAGTCCGGTTTCACTCTAGAGAGCAAGAAATTGGAAAGTTGTGAATTGGTAGGATATGATCTTTTCTTAGTTTGGGAAAATTGAGAATTGATTTACCTTCAGGATAGAGATATACCTGAAAGTCGTATTAGTCAATTAAGGAATCAGTTTTGTATGGCTAGAACATGAATTTCTTTTTATCACAGAGATGTAGGTGGAAGGTTCATGATTCTTAAATTGGGTAAAATACGAGTGTTTTAATCCATAGGCAATAATTCTTGACTAGCAACCGGAGGAAAGATTAATCAAATTGTATCGATAATTTATTTCTCTACATGTTCATTTAACCTCAGCATGCTCATACTTATAGTTCAAACTCAAATTATATATTCATTTTAGACTTAGTACAAAATTAGGAATTCTTCACATTGTTGTCTGCAATTTAGAGTTAAAGTTTATTGACACTTGAGTAGATTGTTACTTTAGTCCAGTCCTTGTGGGATCGATACTTGGCTTATTTTAGCAACTTTACTACTTGTTCGACCACGTGCACTTGCGTGTAGTTATACCCAACAATCCGAACAAGTTTTTGGCGCCGTTGCCGGGGATTGGCAATTGGTAAATTTTTCTTAAGTGTTAGTTTAGTATTTTTTCTTAGTGTTGACAACTTGGTCTTAGCCTGTATTTTGCAGATACTAATTTCTGTTGAACACTGGCAAGAGACAACAAGCTGGTGGACTCATATTTAGAGCCGGAAAGACAATTTCATCGTCAAAATAGAGAAGCTCTAGAGAAAAAGTTGCAGTTGCTCAAACAAACATTCCTAGACCAACAACAGAATCCACCAGTTGTAAGGGCAATGTTAGTGCCCGAGGACATGGCAGCTAGGCCGGTTCGCGAGGTGGAAATCCCACATGCTAACAATGACACATCTAACATTCGCAAACCTGAGCCAGGAGGGAGGTTTGAGCTTAAACAAAACATGGTGCAATTTCTGCACACCAGCGGGCAATTCACAGGTCTCCCTCGTGAGGATCCACAACAACATCTTCAAAATTTTTTGGAGATAAGTGACACTTACATCCCCGCTGGAGTGTCATCAAATTATGTCAGGCTTACATTGTTCCCATTCTCACTTTTGGGAGAAGCTAAGAGGTGGTTGAAAGCTGAGCCACCTAGTTCCATCACCACGTGGGATGATCTTGCAAAGAAATTCTTGATACGGTTCTTCCCATCCGGTAAAATAGCACGACTTAGAAGTCAAATTCTAAGTTTTAAACAGAGAGAGGGAGAGAATCTGTATCAAGCCTGGGAGAGATTCAAATCTATGTTGCGGGATTGTCCTCATCATCACCAATCCAATGATATGCTGGTGCATACTTTCATAGAGGGTTTGGAACCCCACACAAAAATCTTGCTAGACTCAGCAGCTGGGGGACAAGCATTGGAGAAAACTTATGAGGAGCTGTATACCTTGTTAAATCGTATTTCGCAGGGAATTCCGGAGTGGAATGCGGATTCGTCAAGAGGAGGAACAAGGAAAGCAGCAGGAGTCTTAGAAGTGGATGGTTTTATAGCTATTGCTGCACAGATAGCTGCGCTACAGAATCAACTCAACACCCACTTCAGTAACATGAGCATGAACCAGTCTCAAGCCCCAGTGAATGTAGTGCAGCAGATTTGGTGTGAAGTGTGCGGGAGTAGTGAACACTCGGCTGAGTGTTGTGGAGAAAATCCTGATTCGGTGAACTTTGTTGGTAATTTACAGAGAAACAACCACCTACAGTATGGAAACAGCTACAATTCCAACTGGAGGAATCACCCGAATTTCTCTTGGGGTAGCAACAACCATCAAGGACAAAGTTCGAGTCAGGGGGCGCAGAGAAATCAAGGAGGGCAACAGAACTATCAGTCACAATACAGAAGCAACAATGCACCTCCTCCACCACCATCACCCAGCATTGAGGAGATGTTCAAGACAATGATAGCTAACCAAGCTCAATTGCAGGCTGACTACGTGAAATTGGCAGCCGAGGTAAAGAACAATCAGTTAGCTACAAAGGCGCTGGAGTACCAGTTTGGGCAATTTGCTGGAGCCCAAAACACCAGGCCTAGAGGAGGACTTCCGAGTGACACTGATCCCAACCCCAAGCAAGTGAATGCAGTGACCACAAGGAGTGCTTTACAGCTTAAAGAGGTGGAACCAGAAAGTCCACTTCAACAGTCTGGAGCAGCAGAAACTAAGAGGGAGCAAAGATATAAGAGGGGGAAGAAAAAAGATGCTGAACCAGAAGACCACCACCCCCGTTCCCTCAACGATTAAAGAAACACAAGGAGGAGGCGTGTTTCAAAATGTTCATGGAGGTGCTTAAATAGGTACACATTAACTTACCTCTTGTTGATGTTTTGCAGGGAGTGCCGAAGTACGCAAAGTATATTAAGGACATCGTGGCAAACAAAAGCAGGTTGACTGAGTATGCTACGGTGGCTCTTACAGAGGAGTGCACTTCCCGGATACAAAACAAGTTGCCTACAAAGCTCAAGGACCCTGGGAGCTTTACAATAAAAATTACAATTGGGCAGAGTATCCAAGCTCGCGGATTATGTGATTTGGGAGCGAGCATTAACTTGATGCCGATATCGGTATTCAAGAAGTTGGGCTAGGGAGTCCTAGACCAACAATAGTTATCTTGCAACTAGCAGATCGTTCCTTGGCAAGACCTGATGGCATTGTGGAGGACGTGCTGGTGCAAGTGGGTTCCCTCATCTTCCCGGTAGACTTCGTTGTGCTGGACTTCGAGCCAGACGCGGAAGTCCCATTTATTTTGGGACGTCCTTTCTTGGCGACCGGGAAAGCGTTGATTGATGTAGCTGCAGGGCAGCTAACCATGCGAGCACACGATAAGGTGGAGGTGTTTGATATGTACAAGTCCACCAAGTTCCCAGCCGTGTATGAGGAACTCTCAGTGATCAACGTGATTAATCGAGTTGATGTTGTCCAGAGCGTTAAGTCACGGGAGTTGTTTGGGAAACCACCGGAGAGGTGTAAGTTTGACAGGGGTGAGGACGGTGGTCGAGAGAAAACATCCGTCACCCTAGGGGATGACTGAGTTTAATGACGTTGAGCCGCGACGGTAAACCAGGCGTTGCACGGGAGGCAACCCGTGAAATTTTTTTGTAATATTTTAATGGATTTCGTAGAAAAAAAATGAGAAAAATATAAAAAAATAAAAACAAAATTTGTATTTTATGTGAAACCTATAAATTCTAACCAATTTCTTGTTATGAGATGAATTTCAGGTTGAACGGAGGATAAATGTGCTAAGGATCGAAAAGGAAAATTCAAGGTAAGAAAAATAATAAAAAGTGGCAAAACAGTGAGCCCACGCGATGGCTCCGTGTCACGGAGGAGGGCCTCCGCGTTACCCTCCGTGACACGTTGAAGGTAATTCTGTAATTTTTACAAATTCCAGAACACCTGCGTGATGGCTCCGTGTCACGGAGGGCATGCTCCGCGTTACCCTCCGTGACACGTTGAGGGTAATTTCGCATCGGGTCACACTGGGTCGCCGGGTGACCCGAGCGAAATCCTCGCTTTTTAACCCCGAATTCCCCTTATTTTTCCTCATTTTTCATCCCCTCCGCGACAAACATCCCAAAAACCCCTTCTCCCTCAACGTGACACGGACCTAGGCACACATTTTCATCAAGTTTTCTTCATTTCATCGAATTCAAGGTATGTTCTTCAACTCTATCTCAATTCTTGTCGAAGTTTTCGATGTTGAACATGTGATGTGAGCAAAACTTTCCCTAAGTAGAAATTAAGCTTAAATTCAATTGAGTTATTGTTGATTGACGTTCGTAGTATCATTGTGATTGCATGAACTCGATAATTACATAGCTTGATAGAATTTTTGTACAATCATAGCTAGGGCTTGAATTTGAATATGAAAAGGGAAAATTTGGTTGACATTTGAAACTCTTGTTGGGTTGTGTATGTTGGGTGAGATGAGTTGGTTGTGCTAACTGTTAATATGCTAAAAGACCGACGGATTTTCGGGGTAACGAAATTGTGAGATGCAAGAAATGGGTGAATTGTATAGGTTCATGTAGATAAATTTTTTCTTTGTTTCTCCTTGCTAAGTGCTATGTGATTCAATGTGAACGATGGTAATGTTGTGGTTAGCTGTACGAAGTCTGAGTAGTACAAAAGAATTTATTCCGTCGAATTCTCTGAATGCACGAGGCATATTTGTTGTGTTTTTTTTTTTTTGTAAATTGGAAATAAGTATGACCTTGCCGTAATGCTGTGAATGTGGCTAAAGACTAAGTGTGGGGTGGCCTAGCTTAACCCAACCTTAGTCGAAGCACATTTTAATTTGAATAACATTGGGACTTTCTGTTTGGTTTGACAGGAACGATGGCAAGCAGGCAGGATAAAGGGAAGGGTGCATCTACATCAGGTGCCGGAAGGAAAAGAATTAGACTGGGAACAGCAGTCCTAGCAGCACCAATGGTTCCACGCGGCCAACGCCGTCAATATTGAACCCAATGGGTGATAGAGGGGGGAAGAAATGGTACGCAAAGTATAAGGAAAGCAAATACTTCCCCGAAGAACACATTGCTAGGGAACCGTTGGCACAGAAGTTTCCCAGGATTGTCCACAGGATTGAGGCAGTCGGGCTGAACTTCATCTTTGAAGAGCCCAAGGAGTGCAACCTGCACCTGCTTCGGGAATTCTACGCCAACTGGAACCCGTCACTCAGAAGTCACACCATAAAGATAAGGGGGCAGATAGTCACTTTTGAGCCCCGTCACCTTAATGCCATCTTGGGGGCGCGGGACACAGACGCCCATGTGCTTCGGCAGTTGAATATCACTCCAACATACGCGGACATCAGACGCATTTTGTGTGGAGCCCGGTCTACAGCACGTTGGAGCAGGCATAAGGAGAGGGGCTACCATAAGACATTGCCCTACTCACAGACGAACAGGGAAGCCAGGATATGGCTTAAGATTGTTTGTTCCTGCCTGATCCCGGGGGTGCATATGACAGATGTCACCCGGGATCGTGTGTGCTTGGTATACGCCCTGATGAAGGGGCTGGAGATCAACGTTGGGGCGGTGATTATTTCCTCCATGAAGAGAGCCCGTTTGCATCAAGGGCACAGGTACGGGTTTGGTAGATTACTGACCACGTTCCTGAGGGGCCTGGATATTGAGGAGGAGGCCCTTGACTACATCCCGCAGATGGAGAGGCGGGCCTTAGATATCACAAAACTAAGGCACCCGACACCACTCACGGGCCAGTGCTTACACTAGCCGAGCGACATGCTCGGGATGATCAGTACATGGCTCGCATGTTCGGGATGCAGATGCTCCAGCTGCACATAGGCGGGAGGTCGGCAACAGAAGATGAGCTATGGCAGCTTGAGCTAGACTACCCTTTTGGCGAAAATGCCAGGGCTCTATGCCAAGTGGGGCCAGCTTTTGTGGATCCCACTGATGATGATGTCCCCACAGATGAGGAGACACGTCGTGATGACTTCGATGTGGAGTCAGATGATGATGACGAGGGCGATTCAGACATGGGAGATGAGGCAGCAGCACCTGACGAAGAAGTGGAATACTTTGATTGATCAGGGAGTTTCACCACCTACTTTCGTACTATGCTGAATTTTGTGAACACTGGGGACAGTGTTCGATTTAAGTGTCGGGTGGGAGTAGTTAGGTTTTGGTTGTTGTTGTTATTAATGTATGTCTCTATTCTGTTGTTATGCTTGGATAAACTTGTGGCCCTGTGATTTTTGTGTGTATGTTTGTATTGTAATTAAGGTGAAGTTGTTGTGTGCTGTTGAATGTTGTTAGCTGGTTTTGTACATATCTTTGTTTTATCGAAATGATCGATATTTTTAAAAATTTTCATGATTTTTTTTATTTTTGGGTTTCTCAGCGTTTGTTTTCGGTTCTTTTACCGAGAATAGTCCCATTGAACCGAAGTCGTAATTAGTGACCGTTCCCTATGATGGATGGATGACGACCGTCTTAAGGGAAACGTAGTCGTTAGGAGTAGATTTCTTTTGTTCATTTTTTTTCTTCTAGTTTTTTTTTCTTTTATTGGTTTGCATCCCAAAACCTGTCATTACTTTATGGTTGTGAAATTATGGTTGCGTGTTGTACATGATATTTGAAATGCAAAGGTGATTCGTATGAAAGCATGCAACTTTGTAAATATGTTGAGATACCTAGGCCATAGAGTTCGATTCGTTGTGATTGAGGCTTAATTCTTGAATTCTTGTAATTAGCTGATTGAAGAGTCTGTGAATATGTCTTGAGTTGAGCATGTGAAATGAGTGTATGGTGAGGTTTAGTTTCTTCCCTTCTATTGTGAAGTTTCTAGAACTTGCTTGGTGTGTGTACAAAACGAAATGAAGGATGTGTATTGTAGGAAAGGATGTAGGCATTTCTTTGCTTTAACCGAAAGTTTTTTTTCATTATCGTATCTACCATGAATGTACACCCTAGTTAGCCCATTGAGCCTTTAGCCTATTTCTTTCTTTTTTCAAAAAGGTGTAAACCGAGATTAACCCCTTCTTTTCATTATCCGTGAATTTGATCCAAAACTCTTAAGCGCTCAAGAAAAAAAAATTAAATAATTTTCCCACAGCGCCAGGGAGTGAGAATTTTGAAAAGAAAAGAAAAAGCATAGTGATGAAAGGAAAGAAAAGGTTGAAGGTGCACTTGGTATAAATTAAATATAATGAAGATGTAGAAATAATCTTTGTTATTAAGTAAACTGTGCTTAAAGATATGGGGTCGAAAATAAAGACAAACTTCAAGAATGGGATGATGAAGGAAGAAACAATGTCCATAAGGTTGGTGGGATGTATTGAAAAAGCGCTTAAGGAGGCTAGTTGTTATTATTGGTTAGCCCAGTATTTGCTAATTTCGTAGCTTACATTACAACCCGTTAAGTTCTACGTGATCTTACATCATGTGTCCTTATATTAGTGGAGTAATACACTAAAGGCAAGCCTATGGTTCATGACATGATGCATGTGAATTCTTTTGAGAGAGAGAGCGAAATCTTGTTTATATGCCCCTGCATGTAATTTCTTGAGTTCATGCGATTAAAAAGGGGAAAATTCTCTTGTGTGGTGAGGGCACATGCTCGATGAGAGATTAAAATTCATGTCGGATATCTTGATCAGCTGATTTGCATGAGTTTGTCGATATCGAGAGTCGATTCTTGATTCTAGAAGGTCTTAATGTGTTGAAGGTCATTGTATTGATAAGACTATGCATGTTTTCTTGATGATTTGCTGTATTAAATAATCAGTATAACCGTAGCTTGAATTGTCGAGCCAAAGTAGCCAGGATGGGGTGTCAATTGCATGAGGTGTAAGATTATTGTTCGGGGATGAACAAGGATTTAAGTGTGGGGTAAGTGATCTTGGGCAAATTTATATGCCCAAAGTGATACTCAAATGTGTCATTTTACCTTGTTTATCTATCGATGTTTGTACATTCTCATGTGAATTGCAATAAAATGTGAATTTATACTAACCAACATGATTAGCGTTGTTTTGCAGGAAAAATATATAGTTATGGAGCTAAGATGCACGTTGGGAGAGATCGGGATTGGACTCAGAAGCTAGCAAGGGAAAAAGCACTAGGAAGGCACGAATTAAAGGGGCTCCACGATGGAGCCGTGTCACGCTGCCATCGCGGATGCACTCTTCCTGGATGGTGAAATTACGCCTAATTCCAGTGAAGGTGCGCGTTGGGGCCGTGGCACGTTGGCCTAGGCCCCACGTTGCACGCTGTGCCACGTTGGGCCTTAATACCTGGACGACCGGATTCCAGTGAGGGTCCGCGTTGGTGGCGTGTCACGGAGGCAGTGCTCCGCGATGATTAACACTCATTTAACGATGTTTAATCCACAAATGAGTGGCTAAATCCCCTTCTTGCTAAGGTTAAGAACATTTGTATTGAAATGTGATTATTGATAAATTGGTTTTTCATCTTTTCTTCCATGGTTGTTCTATTGGTTCTTGTTCTTACTGCATTAATGTGTGGCCAACGTTAATGTACATCTAAAAAGTCCGGTTTCACTCGAGAGAGCAAGAAATTGGAAAGTTGTGAATTGGTAGGATATGATCTTTTCTTAGTTTGGGAAAATTGAGAATTGATTTACCTTCAGGATAGAGATATACCTGAAAGTCGTATTAGTCAATTAAGGAATCGGTCTTGTATGGCTAGAACATGAATTTCTTTTTATCACAGAGATGTCGGTGGAAGGTTCATGATTCTTAAGTTGGATTAAATACGAGAGTTTTAATCCATAGGCAATAATTTTTGACTAGCAACCGGAGGAAAGATTAATCAAATTGTATCGATAATTTATTTCTCTACATGTTCATTTAACCTCAGCATGCTCATACTTATAGTTCAGACTCAAATTATATATTCATTTTAGACTTAGTACAAAATTAGGAAACAAAATATCAAACTCTTCTTCACACCGTTGTCTGCAATTTAGAGTTAAAGTTTATTGACACTTGGGTAGATTGTTACTTTAGTCCAGTCCCTGTGGGATCGATACTTGGCTTATTTGAGCCACTTTACTACTTGTTCGACCACGTGCACTTGTGTGTAGTTATACCCAACAAGCCGAACACTATATACCTTGAAGGATCGTCAATTATATGCTAAATTCAATAAATGCTAGTTTTGGTTGAACTCAATGGAATTTTGGGTCATGTGGTGTCAAGTGAGGGTGTACAGGTAGACTCTTAAAAGATAAAAATAGTGAAGAATTGGCCTATACCGGTGAATCCTATGGATATCAGGAGTTTCTTGGGTTTAGCTGGGTATTATCGGAGATTTGTTGAGGGGTTTTCATCCATTACAGTCCCGTTGACTAAGTTGACTAAGAAGAAGGTGAAGTTCCAATGGCAGGAGGCTTGTGAGAAGAGTTTCCAAGAGTTGAAGACTCGACTCACCTCATCACCGGTGTTAACCCTATCTAAGGGTATCGATGGGTTTGTGGTATATTGTGATGCTTCAGGATTGGCCTTGGTTGTGTATTGATGCAGCATGGTAAGGTTATACCATATGTTTCCGGCCAGCTGAAGGTTCATGAAAAGAATTATCCGACTCATGATCTTGAATTGGCGGCACTAGTATTTTCCTTGAAGGTTTGGAGACACTACTTGTACGGGGTCCATATAGATGTGTTTATGGACTACAAAATCCTACAATATGTGTTTACACAGGAGAATCTAAATCTACGTGAAAGAAGGTGGTTGGAGCTACTCAAGGATTATGATATGAGTATCCTTTACCATCCGGGCAAGGCAAATGTGGTAGCAGACGCTCTTAGTAGGCTTTCTATGGAGAGTGTGTCCCATGTAGATAGGGGAGGAAGGAGCTGGTGAAGGATGTGCATCGACTTGTGTGGTTAGGAGTTTGTTTGGTTGACTGGATCGATGGTGGTGTTTCTGTGCATACCGGATCAAAATCGTCCTTGGTGACTGATGTAAAAGCTAGACAAGACGGGGTCCTATTTTGATATAGTTAAAGGAACCTGTTCAGAATCAAAAGGTGGAGGTCTTATCCAATGGAGGAGATGGTGTTCTTCGATATCAGGGTCATTTGTGTGTTTCAGATGTTGATGATTTGAGATATCGGATGTTGCACGAGGCTCATGGTTCCAGGTATTCTATCCATCCAGTTGCCACTAAGAAGTATCATGACCTACGGGAAGACTATTGGTGGAATGGCATGAAGAAGGCCATTGCAGAATTTGTGGCTAAGTGTCCAAATATTGAACAAGTGAAAGTGGAGCATCAAAGACTAGGATGTGTGCTTCAAGACATCAGTACTCCTACATGGAAGTGGGAGGAGATGAATATGGATTTTGTTATAGGGTTGCCTCATACTCATCGACAGTATGACTCCATTTGGGTGGTTATGGATAGGTTGACCAAAGCAGCTCATTTCCTATTGGTAAAAACTACCAATTGAGTAGAGGATTACGCTATGTTGGACATTCGGGAGCTAGTTCGATTGCATGGAGTGCCCTTTTCCATAATATCAAATAAAGGCACACAGTTTACCTGCCAGTTTTGGAAGTCGTTTCAAAAGTGACTTGGTACTCAGGTCAAGCTCAGTACAACATTTAACCCACAAATAGATGGCCAGGTCGAGCGGATCATTCAGACTCTTGAGGACATGTTGAGAGTGTGTGTGATTGATTTCAAGGATAGTTGGGATGATCACTTGCCTCTCATTGAGTTTGCATATAACAATAGCTACCATTCCAGCATTCGGATGGATCTGTTTAAGGCTCTCTATGGGCGGATATGTAGATCGCCTATTGATTGGTTTGAGGTCGGCAAAGCTACATTAATAGGTACGAATTCAGTCCATGAAGCCATGGAGAAAGTTCAGCTTATAAGGGACAGGTTGAAAATAGCTTAGAGTCACCAAAATTCCTATGCAGATGTGAGGAGAGAACTTGAGTTTGAAGTCAATGATTGGGTGTTTCTGAAGGTATCTCCCATGAAGGGAGTGATGAGGTCCAGTAAGAAAGGGAAACTCAGTCCCTGTTATGCTGGCCCATACGGATTGTGAAACGGTTTGGCAAGGTAGCATATGAGTTAGAGTTTCCCCTATAATTAGCTTTAGTTCATCCAGTTTTCCATGTATCTCTCTTAATAAAGTGCTTAGGTGATCCAACTCTAGTTGTTCCGGTGGAAAGTGTTGGTATGAAAGACAACCTTAGTTATGAAGAGGTTCTGGTGGAGATACTAGATCATCAGGTTCGTAAGCTAAGAAAAAAAGAAGTTGCTTCAATCAAGGTTTTATGGAGCAATCAGCATGTTGAGGGAGCTAGCCAAAGTAGATATGATGGCTAAATACCCGCATCTATTGCCTTCCGGCTCAATTTCAGCTTGACGTATCAGTTTCCTCTTTAGTACTCTATTTACTTTTATGTTTAGCTCATGTACCCCGATTTCTTTCATGATAATGAATGTGTTTGTGATTTGGGAAGTCAGTTCAGTCATGTAGTTCAAATCGGATTCAGTCACTACGTCAGTTTTCAACATGTATGTTTAGTATTTGTGTATGATGACTAAATTTCTCTGCTTTTCGATATGATTTTCAACATTCGAGGATGAATTTCCCAAGGTAGAGATATTGTAATACCTCAAAAGCCCTAAGATCAGACCCGAGAGTTGGAATGGAGAAAACAGAAATTTTTGCACCAGGTTATAGGATGAGTCGTCCAGTGACCTATCAAGAACCCCATGAGTCCTTAAGTGACCTATGGGGAAAAGCTGGGACTTTGTTGGAAATTTTGGTTTTTGGGTGACCACGGATGTGACCACGAGTCGTGGTCAGCGTCACGACTCGTCATGTCATCCTTGGTTAAGGATGATATGAACGAAGAAGAAAATCGACAGTGCACCTAATAGATCATCAGCACGACACGTCGGGTATACCATGAGTCGTAGTGTCCCCCGTGGTGACTCCCAGTAGAATTTTGGTAGTAAAGGTGACGACCGGTGACCACGAGTCATGGTCACTAGTAACAATTCAGACGCTCATTGGGACTGGCAGTCTGTTTTTCCCTGTGAGTTTATTAAGGGCTTTTCATAATTCCTAAGTTCCTACTCATAATAGAGTGTTTTAAGAGGGGTTTAGTTATTCTAAGTCTATCCTAATTCATGCATGCAAGCTTAGAGGTTTGAGAGGTGATCAAGGCTAGTTTCTTCAAAGTTCTTCTTCAATTTTCTTTGAGCAATCAAGGAAGTGGTGAATTCAGTTCTCTTCAGGTATGTAGGGCTATGAATGGTTGCAATTTTCCATACCCATGCCCAATTCCCTCTTAATTCATGATGTTCTAATTGATGATTCCATGAGGTTTTTATCCAAATGCATGAATTACTATGTTTCAATCATGGGTATAATCTAAGAATGTTTTAAATGATGAATTATGATTAATGGACAAATTTTACAATGTTTTAAACTATAAATTATGTTTTCAAGTTTTCTAAACTGTGATGCCCATCCATGAAAGTTCATGAAAATTGAGATCTATGAAGTATGTGTGCAAGCATAATGAGATGTTTATGAAGAAAGTATGATTTGAAAATACCCATCTTCATGTTCATGTTTCAAGGTGAGTCAAGTTTATTTCAAGCATGTTTAAGTATTGGGAGAGCCTATATGATCAAGTATATTTTTATGATTTCATGAATTAGCTTACCACATGATTTTGGAGTCAAGACTCCCATTATTTTCAGCTTGTGGTATGGTTTGAGCCAAGGCTCCTTATGTTATGATTTCAGATTTATGTATGTATGTTATGAGTCAGCTTCGTCACTAGACGATGGTTAGTTTCATTGAAAAATGATGGAGAGCATATGCATGTTTTTGGGAGTAGTGTCTAGCACCGAGTAGGTTAAGGTTCAGTCAACCCTATGCCTTAGAACTACGTGCCAACGTAGGTATGTTTGGATTATTTGGGACCTCCCTTGTGAGATTCCCCTGCTCCCCAAGGGGCCTTCAACTTGATATCAATATCATGGTAGCGTCCTTAGCCCTGGCAAAGCTTTGGACAGCTCTGCCCACTTGAGTGTGATTGTTGGGACCACGTAAGCTCTATCATGTAAGGTCGGTTATATGACGAGTCTCCTATAGTTCCTCATGATTTCATTTATGCATGTATATCAGTTATGATATTATGTTTTCAACAGGTTTGACCTAGTTTTTAGTTTTACCTATGATTATCAGTTTTTAGCTTTGGGTCATTCGATTTAGTTATGATGTTCAGTTATGATCAGATCATGATTTCAGAAAATAGCATACAAGCCCTACTCTCAGAATCTTATCTTGATTATGTCTTATACTATCTTAGCAGTTTTACATACCTTGCATACTCGGTACATCCCACGTACTGACCGTATACTTTATGATGTATCATTTCATGATACAGGCTCTGATATCCAAGCTCAGTCTCACAGCTAGTCAGACTTTCGGAGTTAGCACTTCTCAGTCTTTGTTGGTGAGTCCTCATCTTGCGAGGGCCCTTCTTATTAGTTGTATTTCGTCTTTTCAGTTTTCAAACTATAGTGAGTCAGTTGGGGTCTTGTCCTATCAACTCATCAGTGTTAGAGGCTTTTTGGATATTGTTTGTATTCAACTTTAGACTCATGTATGTATTCAAATGTTATGTTTTGTTCAGACTTCCTCTATGTTATCTATGATGATCTTCCGCTTATCTAAGAATGAGTTAGATGTTATGTTCATGTCATGGGTCGAGTTGGAGCCTCTCGGGATTCTTTGTCTCATGTCTCCATTCGGGCCTATGTTCGGGTCATGAAAAGGAAGGGGATACCTATTCTTGATAGTAACCTTGTTCAACTGATAGTAATAAATACACATTCACAGAGTACCGTCCTTCTTACGCCCCAACAGAATTGGAGCACCCTAAGGTGAAACGCTAGGGCAAATGTGTAACACCCTGAAGTTTTTTTGGTAATTATTTGATGCTTGTATGCTATATTAAGGTATGTAGGGGTTGTATATTGATCGTAGAAGACAAGGGAAATGTGTAAGAAGTGGAAAAATAAAGAGTATGTGAAGTTTATAAGTTAGGGTCTATTTTAAATGACCATATCTCCCAGTATATAATGAATTAGAAACCCCACGACCTATAAAATTACAGATATTTGAGTCTAGTTTTCATAACATCAGACCTCTCATCAATCGGAGTTCAGAGTAAAAAGTTATAGATGTTTTACCGTGACACTATCGGGCAGTAAGGTAGCCACCGCCCTAAAAACGGCCACCGCCCAACAACCTTTATATTTTAAGTTGTGTGTTATGAAATCATTTTCAACGTTTCCAGAATTGAGGTGCTTTCTTATCATCTGAATTTCTATCAAATTTCCAGTAAACAACTAAGGAGAACACCAAGCTAAACTCCATTAAAAGTAAAGCTAAGTGAAGGGGAGCTATCATAAGGTGACGGTGGTGTGTTGGTGGCTGTTTTGGCCGCACTTGGACAGTGTTTCTTTGGTGAATTTTCTGCGTTTTTGAAGCTGTTATAAGATACATATATGTTCCCTCTTGGTAGGGATTAAAAAAAGTATAAAAGGTAAGAATTCTACTACTAACCTTGCTCGAATTCATGATTAAATGACTAGAAGTTGGAGGTGTGTTTGGTGTGTTGGTGAACTGTTTTTGCTGCGTTTTGGAAAGCAGGGTTGCTGCATTTTTGGACAAGAAGTTGATGTCTATTACTCCTATTTTTAACCAAGAAAAAAACCGCAGAAAAAGGTAAGGATTTTCCCCCTTTTAAACCTCTCAAATTGTAAAGCGAAAATCTAGAAATTGGCAGCTAAGTGAGCTGCCGATGGACTATTTGTGAGCTGAGTTTTGCTAGTTTTCCTTAGGCTTTTTGGCTGTTTATTTTTATGGAATTATACTTCATATATAGGGGAATAATTATAGAAAAACTAAGGTAAAATTTCCTCTTGTTCCTCCCTCAAAAGTTAGTGAAAACAAGTTCGAAAAATGGCTAAATGTTGTTGATGTTGCCGTGTGCTGTTGTTGCTATTGTGACTGCCTTTGGTTAGTTATTTTGGCTGAATTTTGTGCTATATATTAAGATTTTTGTTGGCCTATAAAACCACTATATTAATGAGGTTGAAGGCCTATCATTGAAATAGGAAATCTGCTAGAGAAAAGTTCATCGGAGAAAGGTATGTAAGGCGTTCTTTGTCTCTTAATTTTCAAGCCCAAATTCATGCCGAGGATTAGTACGGAATTCCCCTATATTTGAGCTTCTATAGTAGCATATTTTGGTTCTTCCCAGTTGTCAGAACTACTTGGTATTAAGTTGTTTATTTGCTAAAGAGTTGGAACGCATGAACGTGAAGTGGAGAGTGCAATTGCATTCGATTATGATCGTAGTTGTAAATTGAGTCTAAAGTCCCCTCGGAGTGGGCACTATGATATGGTCCTTTACATTATGTTATGTATTTTTGGTGTAAAAGTTGTTTCACATTATGGTTGCTAAGAAAATTGGTAAACATGGCAAGGCGACGACGCGTGGACAAACCTAATAATTGAAATCGATTTTGAACTCAATAAAGGCTAACGAGGGTAACAAAATGGAATTTCCTTATGACAGTTACCTACCCTCTTATATTCATGTTTTAAGGCACCTAGGTCCATAAGATTGTTCCTCGATCCCTCTCCATTAAGCTAAGCGACTAATTAATGCATTTCTTAATTAACCAATACGTTAAACTTGGAAAATAGAACCTGAATGGGTATACAATTGATATTTATATGGAACCATCTTTATTAGAAGGTTATGCACAATATCTTGATGCTAACAGCTTATACGAAAATCATAATATATACTTTTATGCTTACGTTCAAATACGCGCTAAAGCAGTAAGGATTGCCTTTAGAAAGTCGCTATATATTTATTAGAGCTCTTGGGTTATCTAGACCTCCTGAGAATTTCTTAAGGCTTTAAGTAGACACGTTGCATGTTCTTTGAAAGTTGTAGATGTGTAAGGAAATTAACCTAAGAGTAAATGTTAGACCTTTTAAGGTAATATGTGAGTTATATGCCCTTTGTCCGTAGTTGATTTAAAGATCCTTTGAGCGACGTTAAAATATGAACAAGACAATGTTTAAGAGATAAGGTTGGCAATTAGGTAAAAAGGTAAGTACGTATAAGAATTGCTGGAATAATGAACACGAGAGTAAATAATTAAGTAGGAAATCACGAATCCTGTTTGGAAAAGAATTTATAATGACTGCGAAAAGTAAAGCTAAAGGTTTTTAACTTAGATGATAAGTGTTCCGATTTTTAACGAGTTAGGAAAATGGCCAGCAAGATTTACCCTGTTCTAATGACATTTAGCAAAAAAATTTATAAATAAAGTTGGTTTGTTCAGTTGTGTTAAGCTAATGAAAGGCCAATAAAGTGTTAATCTTGTAAGAAATGATTAGAATCGAATATTTTGAGATAGTGACTTAAGTTAAGGAGAAGTTCTTCATCGTACTTTTTAAACAATTATCTTTGATTATTTGTTCTAAGAGTTGGATTAACTTTTTCAAGTTTTAAAGGATTTTATTCTTGGAAGTTTCTAAATTATTTATAATGCTGCTAAGCTTTTCTAAACTCCTCATTTACTGCAAAGTTTCACACAAGCTTTTCCTATGTTGTCTGAAGCACGACTATTAGTCTTTATTTATCTTAAGGCAGCCCCTAAACAGTTGCCTAGCATTTTTATGTTAAAGAGCTCCAAGTTTGAGATACACAAGTTATGTCTTCTTGTTCATAAGTTACCTCGAGATGTGATATGATGTGCAACGAATGAGGTATACTCACAATTCTTGATATGAAAGTATGAAAGTCAGAAGAATATAAGCACGAAATGAATGCGAAGATTGTTAAAAGAAAATGTTAAGTTAAGCTCTTCCTCTCTTCTCCACGTGTTAGAATTGCTAGGAGACGTTTAAAATCATTAAGGTGAGTCTACACAATGTTTATGATATTCCAGTTCTAGGAACTTCCCCTAGAATTCATTCGCAACATATGTATGTATTTAAATGCTAAATGAAAAACCTATAAGTGTATGACATAATTGTAGTATTAGGCGTCATAGTAAGATCCTACACATGTTATAGTTATTGAGTCGGCATATTTCATGGTATTCAGTATTCAAATAGTCTGTATGAGCCTTATCAGCTCCATTTATGATTGCGATAGAGTACACCGCCTAGAGATATTTTTATTTTACCCCGGTGTGATACACTGGCTGAAGATATTTTTATTTTACCCTGGTGTGGTACACTGGCTGGAGATATTTTTATTTTACCCCGGTATGATACACTGACTGGAGATATTTTTATTTCACCCTGGTGTGGTACACCGGCTGGAGATACTTTTATTTTACCCCGCTGTGGTACACCTCCCGAGATATTTTTATTTTACTATACTATGGTACACTGGCTGGATGAATTTTATATATGGATTTATGGTTGGCTAGTCGCTAGCATTACAGTTATAGTTTCTTTCTTATGCATTTCTTAATTGCATTTTCATCTCGTTATAGAGTTATTATTAAGTTTCAATTTATAGGATTCCGGGTTGTTACTATTTCTTCTTCCTGGTTCAGTTATATTGAGTTCACTTACGTTATAGTAAGTTGTTATCAATTATAGGTTGCAGAGTTCCAGGTTATATCTATCCTTCATATGTTTACGTGCTGACTTAGTTATTACAAGATTGTTATCTCATGTTTATAGTTTCAGCCTTACTTACCAATACATTTTATTCATACTGATGTCCCTTCACTTGGGGACCTGCGTTCGTGTTGCAGGTGTAGGTAGTGGTCAGGATTGCCAATTGGGTAGCAGTTCGTGAGATTAGCGGTTGATTGGTATGCTCCTTTCTTCCTGGAGCTAGGGCTTAGTTATTTATTCTTGAGTTTTGAGATGCAGTTATTGGTAGTTTGGAGCCCTGGTCCAACCATCAATCAGTTTACTCTTTAGAGGCTTTGTGGGCTTACTGTGTACAGTGCTATTCAGTTTGTGGCCTCGTTGGCTTATTGTTGCTTGGTTTATCACACTCATTTCCTTGGTTGCAATTCGGTTGTTTACCCTGTATTGTTGAGACCTTATGGGTACAGTTTATACTCCAGTTGATTGGGACAAGTGGACTGGATGGCCTATGTGCTATAGTTACATATGTCATATAGCCGGCTTCTCGATCAATCATGAATTGAGTGCTAGTTGCGCCCTACCCCAGTTTTGGGGCGTGACAAAATGAAACCCTTATCAAGAAGATCTTTCAACTATTTGTTTAACTCTTTTAACCCAGCTAGAGCCATTCTATATGGTGGAATAGAGATAGGTTGGGTATTAGGATGAATATCAATCCCAAAATCTATTTCCCTATCTTGAGGGACTCCAAGAAGATCGTCTGGAAAGGCCTCTAGAAACTCATTTACGACTGAAAATGATTGAACTGATGGTGTCTCAGCATTAGAATCTTTCACTATCACTAAATGGTAGACACACCCCTTAGAGATTAGCTTTCTAGCCTTTAAGGTATGAAATGAAATGACCTATAGGCATAATTAGATTACCCTCCCAAACTAAGACTGGCTCATCTGGAAATTGAAACTCTATTACTCGAGTCCTACAATTATTGGCGAATAAAAGGAGCACAATCAGTCCATGCCTAGAATAACATCAAAATCCACCATGTATAACTCTATTAGATCAGCTATGGTATCTTTATGATGGATTGAAACTGTACAATCTCTGTACATTCTCTTGGCTAGAACTGAATGATGAGTTGGTAATCTACCAACTTATCAAGCTCTTAAAACTGAGTTATTGGCTCATTTTAATGCAATTTAGAAGGATTTTACACTTCTATTCTCTTATATGCAGGAATTGTTTGAAACAAAGATGATGGAGGATTTGAAATCAAAGCAATCTATCTAAGGAACGACAAGTGACATGTGTGCCACAAGTCAACACCTGTGTTTTGCAGGTGCCACGCAAGAAGAGCTTAAGTCTACTGGTAGTGGACATGCGTACCACAAGTCGGCACCTACATTTCGCAGGTGCCACGTAGGAATAGTTGAAAGAAGACTGCTCTAGACTTGCGTTGCACATGCATTCCACAAGTCCTCACCTACAAAACGAAAGTTCCAGCTCAAGTACACCGAGCTTCCTCCGAAGGGAAAGATCGTCCAAAAGATAATTACATACTTGAGAAGCTTCCAAGGGCATTTTGGGTACATCTGCAATGAATATATTTAGATTTTTTACCCCATTTGTAAGAGTTAGGAGAGATATTAAAAATAATAGAGAATATTGTAGAGCATATAATACATTTTCTACTTTCTTATTCTTACTAGTAAAAACACCATTGTTGAAGATACAAAGCTTGGAATTAATTTTAATTTCTTATGATGAGTGGTTTTAAGGAATTCCTCTTAGGTATAATTTCTCTTTCCCTAAGTAGGAGCAGCTCATATCTCTTCTAGGGGTGTGTGTGAATGATGGGTGTTTAGAATTGATTGGGTATTGACTAATTGATCTTTGAATTGATTATACTGCATATATCTATTGATATCTTTGAGTTTTAATCTGAATATTGATGGTTTCAAACACTAATTAAATTCTATAATTTTGCTTCTACTTGAGAAAAAAGGTGACGATTTGGGTCTTTTATCTGAGGGTTAAAGCTAGAGATAGTCTATACCCGATTCAAGCTTCATGTAAGGGCTAGAGCTAGAAATAGTCTTTGCGTACTCAAGCAATGTTTGGTTGTTTTATAGATCTTGCTTTTGGGGTTTAAGAAAATCCAAAATATAGACACTCTTTTGGTTGAGAAAATTTCAGTGTAGTTAAAACCCAATCTATCCATATGATACTTGATTCGAAGGCTTTTAGTTAATGTGTCACGCCCACCTTGGGGGGCATGACTAGCACCTGGTGCCCTACTAGGACCTGAACTGCTAATCTGACTGAGCTTAAGCACCTCCGATAAAGGGCTGACTCTAACTCTAGAATCAAGAAAATAATGGGTTATATAGCAGTTGTAAATACAACCCCCGGCCGACAAGGCCTATAGCCACCTGTGAAAATAAACAGCTGACCAGAGACAAATAATCATAGGGAGTCCTATGCGGGCCGACAAGGCCACGATGATATCAAGTTATAACTGAAAAATAAAGTCAGATGCTAAACTGAACAATGACCGACAAGGCCACCAATCAATCAGCTAAACAAGGTGCCACATGACCAGCACACATAGTCTAAAACACATATGGGCCCCACACGACCGGTATCATCTAACCATAGGGAAGTAATGCAATCTGCAAGCCTCTAGGAGTAATAAGATGGTCGAGACAGGGTCCCGACCTACCTGTACTATACAAACAAAAAAAATAAACCTCTATCACACAAGCTCCGGAAGAAGGGAGCTGACGATTCTGTACGACTGACTGGAACTACGAGGGACCTGCTCCTCATCTATCTATACCTGCAGGAACGTAATGCAGCGCCCTAAAAAGGGTGTCAGTTACACAGGTATTGAATATATAAAACACTAACATTAAATGACTAAAAGTAATAAATAGAAATGGCAATAACTGAAGTAAAGAAAACAAAATGAAGATGATTGATGTAGTGAAATCAGGACTAAACATAACTGTAGTAAGGAAGGTAGGGTTCATGCCTGACAAATGAGGCGTCTTATTGTCTAACGATCAATAACTAAAGCAAGCATCAACCTCGCCTGGCCCCCATAGGCTGGAAGGTACAATCAGCATAAAATAACCCACCTAGGCCCCCATTAGCCCTAGTGAGTACACCTCAATCTATATACCCCTATCCAGGTAATACTGAATCAACTACCAGCTATAAGCGTCCTTCCGATACCCTGGGTCTGCAATTGGGCCTGCTTGATCCCTAACTGTAGGTGTGTCTGAGTCCGGAGGACTCCTGATATCTACACCCCGGGCGTAAATGCTCGGCGGGGGTGTGTATATGGCCAACCATGACATATGAGGAACTGGATCCCCATCTTCGTCCCTTGCGGATGGCATGCCGCTCCATAGAGCAACGTATCATCGCCCTTGGCGGGCGGCGACACAGCTATTAACCCTGGGGTGGTCACGGAAGCTATACAGGTCTAATCCAGCCCAAAACAATATAATTTATGAGTCTTAACTGACAACAACAACTAGACATGATAACATACTCCTGACATGCTTTATTGGGATTCATACTGGACTACTATGCTTAAGAAACTAACTTGCCGAAAGAAAATGCCTTAACATACCTCGTTCGCTATTTACCGATTAATTGGCGAGTTTCGACTCGTGTTCAACTGCCTTCCTCAACTGCAATCATATTAACGGAAGAATAGGGCTACTTTATTACTATATTCGAAGAAAACCATAACTTACATATATATACTGACTATACTTCAACTTATCGAAACACGATCAAGAACTCGTAATTTCTCGGAAATCTAGAAGGGAGAAATACTTACTTTAGGCACGTGATCATATTGACACTAGTTTGGAATAATTCCATCAACTTAAGCTCGGTGAGACGAAGATTTGCCGGGTATATTTTACGACAATAACTCCGTAGCGATGCTCCCTATAGCTTTATACTTCAATACCCGAAGTTAATTTAGATTCGAACTGCATTTAGTTGCGTAATCGGATGATTTTTACCTAGTCTTCTTCGTACTCCCTCCGTTCTGGCCATGTATATATTGAAAATAATCTAACTTCTAAGTGTGAGGCCTTTATATACTTGAGGCAGCAGACAAGGCTACGTGGCACTCTGCCCATTGCGCTGATTTTGCTCCGTGCCACGTTGGCTAACGCGGAGGAGCTGCTCCGTGCCACTTTGCCCCTCTGGGCAGCTTGGTTCGGCCTCCTCCGCGAAATCCCAACTTGGTACCCGTTCGGCCTTTGCCCGGGCCCTTTCCTCGTACGTATGGCACTCTAAAACTCTCAACCAACATACGAATAGGCCGACTAAATGTTAAAAACTTACAGGGTGTAACATCCTCCCCCCCTTAAGAACATTCTTCCTTGAATGTTAACTTCTACTTGCAAGAACCTTAACCTTGCAATTACTTATTATGGTAAAATTTCGGCAGAGTCTCCCTTGTAATATGGACTATCCAAAAACCCTGAAATGCAGAAAAGTCCAATATAGGTACTTCACATAATACTATAGCATTCACTTCACAATAAACTGAAGTCAATTATCTCACATATACATGTATGTAATGCAACTTATGAAACAACAACAACAATATACCTCTAGCTGCACAATCTGGCTAAGTCTGAAATAATTGAGGATATCTGGTTTTCATATCGTCTTATGCCTCCCAGGTCATCTCCTCTCGATTCTTATTTCGCCATAACACTTTAACAGAAGCAACATCTTTAGTTCTTAGTCTGCTGATCTGCCAATCTAATATGGCTACTGGAGCCTCTTCATAAGCTAACTCCTCAATGATTTGGACGTCTTTGACTGGGACAATCCGGAAGGGATCTCCTATGCACTTTCTCAGCATTGATACATGAAAAACTGGGTGAACGGATTCTAATTCTGTAGATAAATACAATTCATAAGCCACCTGGCCAATCCTTCGGTGAATCCTATAAGGCCCAATAAACCTCGGGCTGAGCTTGCCTTTCTTACCAAATCTCATCACACCCTTCATCGGTGAAACCTTTAGGAATACCAAGTCACCCACATTAAACTCTAAGTTTCTCCGCCACACATCAGCATAAGATTTCTAGTGGCTCTGAGCAGTCAACAAACATCCCCTGATAAGCTTTAATTTCTCTTCTGACTGATGAATAATATCTAGCCCAATCAATGCTAATTCTCCTATCTCAAACCAACCAGCTAGGGACCTACACTTCCGCCCATATAACGCTTCAAAAGACGCCATCTGAATTGTTGAATGATAACTATTATTATAGGCAAACTCAATAAGCGATAGATGTTCATCCTAGCTGCCTCAAAAATCTAGCACACACACCCGTAACATATCCTCGAGCGTCTGGATTGTACGTTCTTCTTGCCCGTCTGTCTGAGGATGGAAGGCTGTGCTCAGGTTAACCTGCGTCCCCAAGACCCTCTAAAATGATTGCCAAAATTTAGCTGTAAACCGCGCCCCTCCGTCAGAGATAATTGACAATGGAACACCATGCAATCAGACTATTTCTCTAATATACAACTCAGCATAATCTTCGGCTGAAAAGGTAGCCGTTACTGGCAGAAAGTGAGCTGATTTTGTCAACCTATCAACAATTACCCATATAGAATCATATTTATGCCTGGCACGAGGTAACCCTACTATGAAATCCATATTAACTGCCTCCCATTTCCATAAAGGCACGGCTATATCCTGTGTCAGTCTGCCTAGTTTCTGATGTTTAACTTTCACCTATTGGCAATTGGGACATTGAGATACAAATTCTACTATCCCTTTTTTTGTTCCCGGCCACCAGTAAATCTCTTTTATGTCATGGTACATTTTTGTCGAACCTGGATGGAGAGAGTATTGGGCATAGTGCACCTCGCCCATAATTTGATGGCAAAGCCCTGCCACGTTTGGAATGCAGAGGTGATCCCTATATCTCAAAACTCCATCCTCGGTTACCTGGAAACCTGTCACTTCCCCTCGCTGGACCCTATTTCTGAGCTGAACCAGGCTAGGATCTTCATATTGCCATTCTTTCACTTCCACAACCAATAATGACACTGTGGTATTCTGGATTACCGCTCCATTGTCTCCTGATTCTGCTATACGAACGGCTAAACAAGCTAGCTGATGCAATTCTCGGGCCAATTCCTGCTGCTCGGGCTGTAAATATGCCAGGCTTCCCATGGATTTGCGGCTAGGGCATCTGCTACAACATTGGCCCTTCCTAGGTGATATAAAATATTCACATCATAATCCTTTAACAGCTCCAACCAGTGACGCTGCCGCAGATTCAACTCTTTCTGGGTGAAAATACACTGTAGGCTTTTGTGATTAGTGATAATATCTACATGGACTCTATACAGGTAGTGCCTCCATATTTTCAAGGCATGAATCACCGCGGCTAACTCCAGGTCATGGGTAGGGTAGTTTTTCTCATGCTTCCTCAGCTTCCTGGAAGCATAGGAAATCACCTTATCATGCTGCATCAAAACACATCCTAAACCAATACCTGAAGCGTCACAATAAACTGCATAACTCTCTATTCCTTCTGGTTTTGCTAGCACCGGTACTGATGCCAATCTGTCTTTTAGTTCCTGAAAGCTCTGCTCACATGCCTCAGTCCAATGGAATTTTCCTCCCTGCTGCGTCAATTTGGTTAAAGGTGCTGCTAAAGTGGAAAATTCTTCCACGAACCTTCTGTAATATCCAGCTAACCCCAGGAAACTACGTACCTCGGTCGGAGTGGTAGGTCTAGGCCATGTTTTCACTGCCTTTATCTTCTGCGTATCTACCTGTATACCAGCATCTAACACAATATGGCCCAAGAAGGCTACTGAATTCAGCCAAAATTCACATTTAGAAAATTTTGCATATAGTTGGCGATCTCTAAGAATTTGGAGCACTGTCCGTAGATGATCATGCTGATCTGCCTTTGAGTTGGAATACACCAGAATATCATCGATAAATACTATCATGAACAAGTCCATGCATGGTCTGAAAATGGTGTTCATCAAGTCCATAAACACTGCTGGGGCATTTGTCAGTCTGAAGGACATGACTAGAAATTCAAAGTGGTCGTATCTGGTCCTGAAGGCAGTCTTTGGAATATCTCTTTCACTAACTCGGACCTGATGATATCCTGACCTTAAGTCAATCTTTGAAAAATACCTCACCCCCTGTAGCTGATCAAACATGCCATCTATTCTATGAAGAGGGTACTTATTCTTGATAGTGACTTTATTCAGTTGCCGATAATCTACACACATACGGAGGGAACCGTCCTTTTTCCTCACGAACAGAACTGGCGCACCCCATGGTGAGGTACTCGGCCTGATATAGACTTGGTCTTGCAAATCCTTCAATTGTTCCTTTAGTTCTCTAAGTTCAGCAGGAGCTATCCGATATGGAGAGAATAGATATAGGATGAGTACTTGGTAATAGATCGATTGCAAAATCAATTTCCCTTTCTGGGGGAATACCAGGAAGCTCATCTGGAAATACGTCAGGAAATTCATTAACCACTACAATAGACTGAAGGGTCGAAGGCTCTGCCCGAACATCCTGAACTCTGACAATATGATAAATGCACCGTTTTGCTATCAATTTTCTCACCCGAAGATAGGAAATAAACCTACCTTTTGGTGTGGCTGTACTACCTTTCCACTCCCGTACTGCCTCCCCTGGAAAGTGGAATCGGACAATCTTTGTCCAACTTTCGACTTGGCATAACATGGAGCTAGCCAATCCATACCCATAATAGCATCAAAATCAACCATTTCTAGTTCTATCAAGTCTGTCGTAGTCTGACGACTGGCAACCTCTACTGTACACCCCTGATAGACCCTTCTGGCTATAATAGAGTCACCAACGGGTGTAGACACTGAGAAAGGTCGACGAAGCAATTTCGGCATAATACTGAACTTCCGAGCCACTAACGGTGTAACATAGGACAAGGTGGATCCTGGATCTATCAACACGTAAGCAAGATGAGAGCAAATGTTCAGCATACCTATCACAACATCTGGTGACGACTCTGACTCTTGTCGCCCCGGTAGTGCATAAGTACGGTCTGGGCCGACAACTGAACTGGAGGCCCCTGATCTGCCTCGGCCTCTTCTGGTTGAAACTGAGGGCCTACACCCTGCCAGGAATGCTGGAGCTCGTGATCCTACCGAGGACCTATCCTATCGATCCCGGTCACCCTGACCCCTAGCTGGACAATTCCTCATCTGATGACCCTCCTGTCCACAAGTGTAGCATGCGGTGGAACCATACCTGCATGCTCCAAAGTGGCGTCAACTGCAAATAGGGAAAAGGGTATGGTAAACCCACTCTGCTCCACTCCCCTCTGCTGCTGTGAACCTACTACTCACAAAACTTCACCGAGCTCTGGTTGCCCATGACGACTAGACCTGCTCCTCTGCCACAGTGGTGGAGGCGGGGCTCTAGGCAGCCTATCTAACAACCGTGGGCTAGGTCCTCCTCGGGACTCCTCCTGTAATTCGCCCGGTCTGTCCCTGCGGCACTGCTCCAGACTTGTCCTCCTAATCTCCCATTGCCGCTGTTTGATACCCTCAATATTCTGAGCAAAAGCCTACACACGGGCGATATCCATATCTTCTAGCAGTGTGGCTGTGATGCAGGTCTCAACATATTCTGGGTTCAGCCCCATAATAAAGCAGTGTACCCTGGCTGGCATTGTGTCCACAAAGGCTGGCGCATATTGAGCTAAGGAATCAAACAGCATGGCATATTCCCGAACACTCATCGACCCTGCTCCAACTGAAGGAACTGATCAACCCGGGCCTATCGAATCTCCCGCGGTAGGTAATGATCCAAGAAAGCCTCTGAGAAGCTGGGCTAGGTCGGAGGGGAAACATCTCTCCCTCGGGACCTCTCCTAACTCTCATACCACATTACGATGATGTCCCATAGCTGGAATACCGCCAATTCAACTAACTCTGTGGGTGTAGAATGCATCACCATGAAAATCCCTACATCTGATCTAAGAAGTCCTAAGGGTCCTCGGTCCGATCTGTCCCTGTGAATTGCGGGGGACTTAGTGCTAGGAACTCTCAGACCCTCGAGCTACCAGGCCCTCCTAAAGATTCTGTAACTGTAGATGACACTAGCTGGTGCTGAGCAGGCATAGTCTGTGCTAGCATAACCACCGCGCTCCTGACCTCCTGGTCGGATGGTACGGGTATAGAAATTGCCGGAAGTGGTGTCACACCGACCGTCCCAAGCATCTCCTGACATGGTGGAGACTGCTGGGGAGGTCGAGATGATACCTCTGTATCGTCCTCAGATTGAGCCGATTCTGACAGAGGCTGAGGCACCTGCTGGTGCCCTCTCCTACTGTTATATCTAACCTCCTGCCTGTCATAGGGTGTTGTTGGTCCGACATTTCTCTGTAAACAAAAGAGTATAACGAGCTTAGGGAGTAAACCCTATATTGTACCACTCTATAGCACGACTGAGTAAGAAGAAAAAGTAACCATCCTATCATGCCTTGCAGTCTCCTGCCTATAGTATGTGGTGCACAACACATCCATAGACAAGACTCTACTTAGCACGACTTGCAGACTCCCTGGGATACGACCTACTCTGATACCAAGTTTGTCACGCCCCTCCTTGGGGGGTATGACTTGCACCTGGTGCCCTACTAGGACCTGAATGCTGAGCTAATTGAGCCTAAGCACCTCTGGTGAAGGGCTGACTCTAACTCTAGAATGAAGAAAACAACGGGTTATATAGCAGCTATAAATACAACCCCCGGCCGACAAGGCCAATAGCCACTTGTGAAAATAAACAGCTGACCAGAGACAAACAATCATAGGGAGTCCTATGCGGGCTGACAAGGCCACGATGATATCTTGTTATAACTGAAAAATAAAGTCAGATGCTAAACTGAACAATGACCGACAAGGCCACCAATCAATAAGCTAAACAGGGCGCCACACAACCAGCACACATAGTCTAAAACACAAATGGGCCCCACACGACCGGTATCATCTAACCATAGGGAAGTAATACAATCTGCAAGCCTCTAGGAGTAATAAGATGTTCGAGACAGGGCCCTGACCTACCCATACTTTACAAACAAAAGAAATAAACCTCTATCACACAAGCTCTGAAATAAGGGAGCTGACAGTTCTGTACGGCTGATTGAAACTACGAGGGACCTGCTCCTCGTCTATTTGTACCTGCAGGAAAGTAATGTAGTGCCCCAAAAAGGGTGTCAGTACCACTGGTACTGAATATGTAAAGCAGTAACTTTAAATGACTGAAAGTAATAAATAGAACTGGAAATAACTGAAATAAAGAAAATGGACTGAAGATGACTTAAGTAGTGAAATCAGGACTAAACATAATTGTGGTAAGGAAGGTAGGGTTCATACCTGACAAATGAGGCGTCTTACTGTCTAACTAGCAGTAACTAAAGCAAGCATAACCTTGCCTGACCCCCATAGGCTGGAAGGTACAATAAGCACAAAATAACCCACCTGGGCCCCCATTAGCTCTAGCGAGTACCCCTCAATCTATATACCCCTATCCAGGTCATACTGAGTCAACTACCACTTGCGATGGAGTCGGTGGTTCACTAGTTGCTATCCGCTATCCGCTGATCATTTTATTGATTGATCCAGTGAACTTTCAGGGCCTTCCGACGGTGCCTTCGGCAGTTCACCGGTTGGCATCCGCAAGCCACTAATCAATTTCATTATTGGTCCATCCATTTCCAGCACCCGTCGGCGATGAAACCGGTAGATCGTCGGTTACTGTCAGCAGCCTGCCGGTTGCAGTTCCTCATCAAGCCAGTGGTTGGCTGCAGTTGGCCAATGTTTTACCAGAGTGTTGTACTCTGGTGGAGTGTCGGTTTTCACCTGAATTACATCATTTTTACTATAATTCATGCTCCTTTTATTCAAACCAAATACCTGCAAATAAAAAGGAAAAAAGGGCATAAAATCCAACTAAAAGACTTGAAAACTAAGCTAAAGCTCATGCTTAAGAGCCTAATGAGTTGGTAAATTACCAACTCATCAGGATTTAAGCTTGATCTTGAAAGGAGAACTTCTAAACTTGCATGCATGGGAGTTGAATGAATTAGAATAGGTTAGAATCCCTTAAAAGACTTCCTTCAGGGCTTAAAAGGATGTAGTTTAGGGCTTAGGAGCTTGGAAATACAAAAATGCCCTTACTGTTTCGCTTGAAAAAGTGACACTGCCAGTTACCATGAGGGACATGATGAGTCATTAGGTCATCTGACGACTCGTTGTCTCCCATTGTCACCAGCACTAGAAATTTCCAATTTTCTTCCAACCTTATCCATTCAACGGTCGACTTGACGAGTCGTGAAGTGACACCACGACTCGTCCCTCCACCCGTTAAGTCCCTCAGAAAGAGTCCCCTAATTCCAACTCTTCACCACCCAACAAGGGACTTGACACTCATTGGATGTCATGATGGGTCATTCCTCGACCCACTGCCACTGCAACTTCCCAACACAACACTACTTAATAGGTCACTCAATGATCTATCAAGTGACTTAACGGGTCACCTGACTTGTATTTATGTGACCTTGTGTAGATTCTCCTTCTTTCTCTAATTCAACCCATGAGTCTGATCTTAGGGACTTCGGGGTATTACAATATCTCCCCCTTGAAAACATTCATCCTCGAATGTGGGTTACTCATACTGAAGGGCTAGGGAAGGAACTACAATCCCAATTACTGAACATCTAAAGGTGAAATCTGATGAAGTGACTGACTTCGGAATGCTACGCATGACCGAATTGTATTGATGATTCATACATACATGCTAAAACATGAAAGGAATTGAGAGACATGAACTTAACATGAAACTGAATAGATTACTAAGGAGGAACTGATACCTCATGATGGAACTAAGCCGCAATGGAAAAGATGCAGGTATTTATCCATCATATCTGCTTCGGCTTCCCACGTAGCTCCCTCAACAAGCTGATTTCTCTAAAAACATTCACCGAAGCTACTTGTTTCTCAACTTTCAAACCTGACAATCAAGGATCTCAACTGAAACCTCCTCATAGGTAAGGCTATGTTTCACACCTATGCTCTCCACTAGGATAACTAAGGCCGGGTCACTAATGCACTTCTTTAATAGAGATACATGGAAAACTAGAAATACCGAGGCTAACTCCGTAGGTAGCTCCAACTCATATGCCACTTTTCCAACTTTCCTCAAAATCCTATAAGGGCCAACATATTGGGGACTAAGCTTTCCTTACTTCATAAATCTCATCAGTCCCTTCATGGGAGACACCTTTAGAAATATCCAATCATCAACCTCAAACTCAAGCTCTCTCTGCCTAACATCTGCAAATGACTTTTGACGACTTTGAGTTGTTTTCAGCCTTTTCTTAAGCTAAACTTTCTCCATGGCCTCATGAACGAAATCTGGCCCTATCAACGCAGCCTCATCTACCTCAAACCAACCAACAGGCGATCTACACCTCTGCCCATAGAGTGCCTCAAAGGGAGCCATCTAAATTCTGGAGTGGTAACTATTATTGTAGGAAAACTCAATGAGAGGCAAATGATCATCCCAACTAACCTTGAAGTCAATCACACACACTCTCAACATGTCCTCAAGAGTCTGAATGCTCCGCACGGCCTGACCATCTATTTGCGAGTGAAAAGTTGTGCTAAGCATAAACTGAGTACCAAGGCCCTTTTGAAACGATCTCCAAAAACTGTGAGGTAAGCTTAAACTGTTTGAATGGTACGCACTTCCTGACCATCTATTTTCAAGTGAAAAGCTATGCTAAGCTTAAACTAAGTACCAAGGCCCTTCAAAAACGATCTCCAAAATTGAGTACCTCTATCCGAGATGATGGAAAAGGGAACTCCAGCAACCAAACTAACTTCCGAATGTATAGCCTAGAATAGTCCTAAGTTGAATCGGTAGTTTTGACAGTTAGGAAATGAGATACTTTGATCAACCTGTCAATAACCACCCAAATGAGTCATACTGTCGGCATGTATGAGGCAACCATGTGATGAAGTCCATATTGATCTCTTCCTACTTCCAGGTAGGGATACTAATGTCTTGTAGAATACCTCCAGGTCTCTGATGCTCAACTTTCACTTGTTGACAATTTAGACACTTAGCCACAAACTCCTCTATGTTCTTCTTCATGCCACTCTACCAATACACCTCCCATGGTACATCTTGGTGGCACCTCGGGGGACAGAATATCGAGAGCCATGAGCCTCATCCAACATCTGCTCTCTCAATCCATCAACACCTGAAACACATAAACAACCTTGATAACAAAGTACACCTCTCCCCTTTGGAAGAAGACCTCCACCTTCTGATTCTGGATAGCTTCCTTTAACTTTACCAATATAGGGTCCTCATCTTGCCTAGCCTTGAACACGAACATCAATGAAGATTTTAAACCATTCTGAAAAATGATGCCACTGCCTGGCGAGTCAACAAGTCGAACCCCTAAACGAGCAAGCCTATGGACATCCTTTGCTAACTCCTTCCTCCAATCCTCCACATGAGACACAAACTCCATAGACAGTCTACTAAGGGCATCCGCCACTACATCGGCCTTGTACTTGAGAAGCTCTACCCACCTTCTTTGTCGCAAGTTTAGATCCTTTTGAGTGAACATATTCTTAAGGCTCTTATGATCCAAGAACACATCGACATGCACCCTCTAAATCTTCAATGCAAACACCACCGCTGCCAACTATAGGTCATGCGTTGGGTAATTCTTCTCGTGAGTCTTAAGCTGTCTAGAGGCATAGGCAATGGCCTTACATACTGCATTAACACATAACCAAGACCAACCTTCGAAGCATCACAGTACACAATGAATCCATCTGTGCCCTCGGGTAGAGTCAATATTGGGGGTGAAATGAGTCGAGTCTTTAACTCTTGGAAACTCTTCTCACAGGCATCCGACCATAGAAATTTGACCTTCTCTGGGTCAAATTAGTCAATGGTGCTGCAATGGGTGAAGATCCTTCAACAAACCTCCTGTAGTAGCCAGCTAAACCTAAGAAGCTCCTGATATCTGAAGGATTAACTGGTCTAGGCCAATTCTTCATCACCTCAATCTTTTGAGATTCCACCTGCACACCCTCGCTTGACACCAGATGACCCAAAGATGCAACTAAGTTCAACCAAAACTCACACTTGCCGAATTTAGAAAATACCTGGCTATCCTGGAGAGTTTGGAGCACAATCCTCAAATGAGCAGAATGCTCTTTCTCGCTCTGTGAATATATGATAGTATCATGTACAAAGACAATCACGAACCTATCCAAAAATGGTTTGAACACCCTATTCATCAAATCCATAAAAGTTGCAGGAGCATTCATTAGTCCAAAAGACATAACTATGAACTCATAGTGACCATACCGAGTCCTGAAAGCTGTCTTCGGGATGTCACTCTCTCTAACTTTGAGCTGATGATATCCTTATCTGAGGTCTATCTTTGAGAAGCACTTAGCACCCTGAAGTTGGTTAAATGAGAAATCAATTCTAGGGAGGGGATACTTGTTCTTGATTGTGACCTAGTTAAACTATCGATAATCAATGCACATTCCGAGAGAAGCATCCTTCTTCATAATAAAGAGAACTGGTGCACCCCACGGGGATTTACTAGGCCAGATGAAACCCTTTTCTAGGAGATACTTCAACTATTCTTTCAACTCTTTTAGCTCAACTGGAGACATCATGTTAGGAGGAATGGATATGGGATTCGTATTGGGGAGAAGGTCGATACCAAAGTCAATCTCCCAGTCGAGAGGGACTCCTGGTAGATCATCGGGAAACACCTTTGGATATTTGCACAATATAGGAACAGACTAATGAGTCGGGGTCTTAGACGTAGCATCTTTAACTCGGACTAGATGGTACACAGAACCTTGACAAATTATCTTCCTAGCCATGAGATAGGAAACAAAGCGACCTATAGGCACAACTGAACTACCCTTCTATTTTAGGACTGGCTCACCCAATAATAGGAACTCTATCGTACTGGTCCTACAATTTATTGAGGCATAACATGCATGCAACCAATCTTTACTAAATATAACATTAATATCGGTCATGTCTAATTCTACTAAGTCGGTTGAGGTGACTTTCTGACAGACTATGACAGGGCCATTTCGGTATACCCGTCGACATATAACTGAGTCACCGACTGGAGTAGAAACTGAGAAGGGTTCTGATAGGGTTTTCGGACTAACTCTGAAACTAATAGCAACATAAGGAGTCAGAAAAGATAAGGTAGCCCCTAGATCAAACAATGCATATACATCAAGATGGAATACTCTTAACATAATGGTGACCACATCTGGAGAGACCTCCTGCTCCTGATGAGATGAGAGGGCATAAAATCTGTTCTTACGCTGTCCACCACCTGCACTAGTGGATGCACCCTACTAAGCTAAGTGTGCTAGTAGAGCTGCTGAACTGGTGGATGGGTCATATCCTATGGCCCTATCTGGCTGAAGGGTAGTCTCTAAGTAGATGTCCAGGCTTTCCACACCCGAAACATGTTATTGAACGCTCTAGGCACTCTCCGAGGTGCCTCATGCGACACTTTCCACAAATTGGAATGTTAGGCTCTCCTGACCTCTAGATCCTGATGGCCCACCCCTGTAATCACGCCTTGGTCTAGACGGAACACTGGCTGATGATAGTATTGGGGCTGATGACCTCTTGTGGGACTGTTGATGGTGTCCTTCACCGGATCTCTATTGAAACTGTCTGTAACTCCCTATCATGGCCCTCTTAGCCTCTGGCTCCTTCTCCTTCATCTGATCCACCTCTATCTACTGGGCATATATGACCAATCGTAAGAAGTTTAGATCACTGTTAAGCATAGAGGTCCTACACTCCTTAACCAGTGAGTCTGATACTTCATTCACAAACCTACTCATACGATCCCTTTGATTCGCAACCATATCTGGTGTGTACTTGGACAACCAAGTATACTCCAAGGCATACTCTTGGACGATCCTGTGGTATTGCTTCAGGTTGTCAAATTCCTTCGACTTCGCCTCCCTCAACTCTCTAGGGAAGAACCTATTCAAGAAGGAAGTCACGAACTCATTCCAACTCACGAAAACTGCTGCCACTGCCCTACCATCTTTCCACTTGCGGTACCGTATGTAAGAAACCATCTTCAACTGATAGGAGGCTAAATCTGCACTTTCCTCTCTAGTCACCCTCATAATCTAGGTGATCTTCTGTACCTCCTCAACAAAATCATGCGGGTCCTCATCTATTTTCAACCCTAAAAACTCAGGTGGATTCATCTTGAGAAAGTCTCAAACTCGAGCTGTCGTTGCATTCCCATTCTAAGGAACATGAACCACTGCTTGCTAATTGACCTGAGTGGTCATCGCTTGTGCAAACATATGAAATACCGCTCTAAACTTCACATGGGTGACTTGCTCGGGCATAGGATCTGTTGGTGCTAGCGGGGCTTGCTGATGCCCACCACCATTGTCATTATTATGGCCATTTCCATTGCTGTACCTTCTTCTATTCACTCAGCGTGGAGGTTGTTCGGTGGTTTGGAATACCTACACGCAAGTTCACGTGGTCAAACAAGTAGTAAAATGTCTTGAGTAGCCAAGTATCGATCCCACAGGGATTGGACCAAGGTAATAATCTAATCAAGTGTTAATAAACTCTAACTCTAATAATGCAGACAATAGTTTCAAGAAGATTTTGGGAGTTTGTTTCCTAATTTATACTAATCTAAAACAAATGTACAAATTGAGTCTGAACTATAGTAATGAGCATGATGAGGCTAAAACAAACATGCAGGGAAGCAATTTATTGATACAAATTGGTTAATCTTTCCTTCGGTTGCTAGCCAAGAATTATTGCCTATGGATTAAAACTCTCGTATTTAACCCAACTTAAGAATCATGAACCTTCCACCTACATTTCTGTGATAAGAAGAAATTCATGTTCTAGCCATACAAAACCAATTCCGTAATTGACTAATACGACTTTTAGATATATTTCTATTCTAAAGGTAAATCAATTCTCAATTTTCCTAAACCAAGAAGAGATCATATCCTATTAATTCACAACTTTCCAATTTCTTTCTCTTTCGAGCGCAAATCAGATTTTTTAGATATACATTAATATTGGCCAAACATTAATGCAGTAAGAACAAGAATTAATAGAACAACCATAAAAGAAAAGATGAAAAACCAAAATGATCAATAATTACATTCCACTACAAATGTTCTTAACCTCAGCAAGAAGTGAATTTAGCCACTCATTTTTGGATTAAACATAGTTAAATGAGTGTAAATCATACAAATAATTGAAATAAGGAAGAAAGAGATAGAGAAGAACCCTAAGAATTTCGTCCCCTCAACTACCTGTAACTCACGTTCTTGCTCAACCAAGTAAGAATAATTAAAAATAAACCTAAGTGTGTTATTTATACTAGTGGGATTTTTTCCCGGAATAACAAGCAACGTGTCACGGAGTGCATCGCGGAGCACTGCCTCCGTGACACGCCACAAACGCGGACCCTCACCGAAATCCGGTCCTCTAAGTAATTATTCCCAACGTGCCACGGCGTGCAACGCGGGGCTTGGCCAACGTGCCACGGCCCCAACGCGTACCTTCACTAGAACTTGGCCTATTTTAATCATCCGGGGCAGAATGCATCCGCGATGGCAGCATGACACCGCTCCATCGCGGAGCCCCTTAATTTGCTGCATGACCTTGGCCTTTTCCGTTGCTCGCTTCCGATTCTATTCCTGATTTCTCCCAACATGCATCTTAGCTTCCTAAAATTATATTTTTCCTACAAAACAACACTAATCTTGTTGGTTAGTATAAATTCACATTTTAACTACAAATCACATGAAAATATACAAATATCAATGGATAAACAAGACGAAATGAAGCATTGTAGTATCACTTGGGCATATAATTCTGCCCAAGATTACTTACCCCACACTTAAAACTTTGTTCGTCCTCGAACAATAATCCCACATCTTATGCAATTGACACCCAACCATAGCTACTTTGGCTCGACAATTCAAGCTACGGTTATACCGATTATTTACATAGCAAATCATCAAGAAAACATGCATAGTCTCATCAATAAGATGACATTCAACACATTAAGACCTCCTAAACTCAAGAGTCGACTGTCGACTCTCGATCTCGGCAAACTCAGGCAAATCAGTTGTGCCCTCACAACACAAGAGAATTTCCCCCTTTTCAATCAAATGATGTCAAAAACATTATATGCAGGGGCATATGAACACGATTTCGCTCTCTCCCAAAGAATTAACATGCATCATGTCATGACCCATAAGCTTGCCTCTAGTGTATTACTCCACTAATATAAGGACGAATGATGTAAGATCACATAGGACTTAACGGGTTGTAATGTAAGCTAAGGAACTAGTACATACTGGGCTAACCAATAATAGCAACTAGCACCCTTAAGCGCTTTTCCATACATCCCACCACATTAAGTGCATTGTTTCTTCCTTCATCCTCCCCTTTCTTGAAGCCTTTCGTTATTTTTTTTTTGTTCCCATTTCTTTAAGCACACTCCACTTAATAACAAAGATTAGTTATACATCTTCATTTTATTAAATTCGGCAAGTGCACCTTTGACCTTTTCTTTACTTTCATCACTTCCGCTTTTCCTTTCTTTTCACAATTACCACTCCTTGACACTGTGGGAAAATTTCTTTTCTTGAGCGCTTAAGAGTTTTGGATCAAATTCACGAATAATGAAAACAAGGGGTTAAGCTCGGTTTGTACCTTTTTGACAAAAGGAAAAAATAGGCTAAAGGCTCAATGGGCTAACTAGGCTGTACATTCAAGATAGGTACGATAATGGAAAAAAAAACTTTCAGTTAAATCAAAGAAATGCCTACATCCTTTCCTACAATACACATCCTTCATTTCATTTCGTACACACACCAGGCAAGTTCTAGAAACTTCAAAATAGCATGGAAGAATCGAAACCTCACCACACACTCATTGCACATGTTCAACTCAAGACATATTCACAGACTCTTCAATCAGCTAATTACAAGAATTCAAACATTAAGTCTCAATCACACCGAATCGAACTCTATGGTCTAGGTATCTCAACATGTTTACAAAATTGCATGCTTTCATACGAATCACCTTTGCATTCTAAATATCATGTACAACAAGCAACAAGAATTCCGAACCATAAAGTAACGACACGTTTGGGATATAAACAAACAAAAGAAAAAAATTAAAAAGAATAAAGAAATCTACTCCTACCGACTACATTTCTCTTAAGATGGTCGTCATCCATCCATCATAGGGAACGGTCACTATTTACAACTTCGGTTTAATGGGACTATTCTCGGTAAAAGCACCGAAAACAAATGCCGAGAAACCAAATCATAAAAATATTTCAACAAAAAATTTTAAAAATATCAATAATTTCAATAAAAAAACAATATTTACACAACCAACTAACAACAACTCCATACAGCACACAACTGCTTCACATTAATTACAACACCAAATTACAATACAAAACATAAACACCAAAATCACAGGGTCACAATTTTTCACAGGCACAACAACAAAACATAAACATAAACAACAACAAAACAACCAACACCTAACTACTCCCACCCCACACTTAAATCGAACACTGTCCCCAGTGTTCACAAAATTCAGCATAGCACAAGAGTAGGTGGTGAAACTCCCTGATCAATCGAAGTATTCCACTTCTTCGTAAGGTGCAGTTGCCTCGTCCCCCATATCCGAATCGCCCCTGCTATCCTCATCCGACTCAACATCTGAGTCATCGCGGTGTGTCTCCTCGTCTGTGGGGACATCATCATAAATGGGCTCCACAAAAGCTAGCCCCACTCGGCATAGAGCCCTGGCATTTTCGCCGAAGGGGTAGTCCTACTCGAGCTGCCACAACTCATCTTCTGTTGCTGGCCTCCCGCCTATGTGAAACTATAGCATCTGCATCCCGAACATGCGGGCCATATACTGATCATCCCGAGCATGTCACTTGGCTAATGTGAGAACTAGCCCGTGAGTGGTGTCGGGTGCCTTAGTTTTGGTGACGTCCAAGGCACGCCTTTCCATCTGTCGGATGTAGTCCAGGGCCTCTTCCTCAACATCTAGGCCCCTCAGGAATGTGTTCAGAAAGCCACCAAACCCATACCTGTGCCCTTGATGCAAATGGGCTCTCTTCATGTAGGAGATTATCACCGCCACAACATTGATCTCTAGCCCTTTCATCAGGGCGTATACCAAGCACACACGATCCCGGGTGACATCTGTCATGTGCACCCCCGGGATCAGGCAGGAACACACGATCTTAAGCCAAATTTTGGCTTCCCTGTTCATTTGAGAGTAGGGCGGCGTCTGATGGTAGCCCCTCTCCTTATGCCTACTCCACCGTGCTGTAGAACGGGCTCCACACAGAGTGTGTTTGATATCCGCAAATGGTGGAGTGATGTTCAGCTACTAGAGTACATGGGCGTCTGTGTCCCTCGCCCCCAAAATGGCATTAAGGTGATGGAGCTCAAAAGTGACTACCTGCCCCCTTATTTTGACAGTGTGACTGCGGAGTTTCGGGTTCTAGTTGGCGTAGAACTCCTGAATCAGGTGGAGATTGCACTCCCTGGGCTCTTCAAAAATGAAGTTCATCCCGGCAACGTCAATCTGGTGGACAATTCTGGGGAATTCTTGAGCCAACGGCTTCCTTGCAATATGCTCCTCGGGGAAGTATTTGTTCTCCTTATGCTTTGTATACCATATCTTCCCTTCTTCTGTCACCCATCGGGTTCCGTGTTGATGGCGTTGGCTGCATGGAAGCGCTGGTGCTGCTGGGACTGCTGTTCCCAGTCTAATTCTTTTCCTTCCAGCGCCCGACGTAGATGCGCCCTTTCCTTTGTCTTGCCTGCTTGCCATTTTTCCTATCAAATCAACAGACAGTCCCAATGTTATTCAAATTAAACTTAGCTTTGACTAAGGTTGGGTTAAGCTAGGCCACCCCTCACTTAGTCTTTAGCCACAATTATGACATTACGGCAAGACGATTCTCACTTTCAAATTTGCAAAAAAAACAACAACATGCCTCGTGCATTCAGAGAATTCGATGGGATAATTTCTATGTACTACTCAGACTTCGTACAGCTAATCAAAATATCACCATCAATACCATTTCATCACATAGCACTTAGCAAAAACTTCTCTCAACACAACCTATGCAATTCAACAATTTCTATGCAATTCAACAATTTCATTCTCCCGAAAATACATCATTTATTTAGCATATTAACATCAAGAACAACACAATTCACCTTACCCAACATGCCCAACCCATTATTTCCACATTTTCAATCGCATTTAGTTTCTTCGCAATCAAATTCTAACCCTAGCTACATATTTCACCAAAATTCGATCAAGCATGTATTTATCGAGTTCATACAATCAAAATGATACTACGAACATCAATCAACAATAACTTAAATGAATTCAAGCTCAATTTACAATTACGACAAGTTTTACTCACTTCACATGCTCAAAATCAAAAAATTTGACAAGAAATGAGATGAAGTTAAAGAACATACCTTTAATTTGATGAAATCGAAGAAAAGTCAAAGAAAACTTATGCCTAGGTCCATGTCACGTTGGAGAAGGGGGAGTTTTTGGGTGTTTGTCGCGGAGGGGGTGAGAAATGAAGGAAAATTGAGGGAATTCGGGGTTAAAAGGGGGATTTTCGCACGGGTCACCCGGCGACCCGGTGTGACCTATCGTGATTAAAGCCTCAACGTGTCACGGAGGGTAACGCGGAGCACCCCCTCCGTGACACGGATCCAACGCAGAGGTATTCTGAAATTTTAAAAATTCCAGAATTACACCTCAACGTGTCGCGGAGGGTAACGCGGAGGCTCTCCTCCATGACATGGAGCCATCGCACAAGCTCACTGTTTTGCCACTTTTTATTCTTTTTCTCACCTCGATTTTTCCTTTGCAATCCTTTGGATTTTTGCCCTTCGTTCAACTTGAAATTCATCTCACAACAAGAAATTGGTTAGAATTCATAGGTTTCACATAAAATACAATTTTTGTTTTTATTTTTATTTTTCTATTTTTTTTCTTCTTTCTTTTTTTCTTTCTTTTCTACTAAATCTACTCAATTATTACAACAATTTCACGAGTTGCCTCCCATGCAGCGCCTGGTTTACCATCACGGCTCGACGTCATTGAAGCTTAGTCATCCTCTAGGGTGACGGATGTCTTCTCTCGACTACCGTCCTCACCCCAGTAATGCTTACATCACTACCCATTGACTAAGAACATGGCACTTCGATCTTCTTTCCATGATTCCAATTTTGGGGGGTCCTTCACCGATGGTTTTCCCACTGGCTCTCGCAAATCAATACTTTGAGCAATATTCGCTCGATCAAGCACGTTGATCACTGAGAGTTCCTCATACACTGCCGGAAGCTTTGGGGCCTTGTACACATCAAATACCTCCACTTTTTCGTGTGCCCACATGATTAGCTGCCCTGCAGTTACATCGATCAGTGCTTTCCCCGTCGCCAAGAAAGGACATCCCAAAATAAATGGGACTTCCGCATCCGGCTCAAAATCCAGCACAATGAAGTCAACCGGGAAGATAAGGGAGCCCACTTGCAATAGCACATCCTCCATAATGCCATCTGGTCTGGCCAAAGAACGATCTGCTAGTTGCAAGATCATTGTTGTCGATCTAGGACTGCCTAGCCCCAATTTCTTGAATACCGATGTCGGCATCAAGTTAATGCTCGCTCCCAAATCACATAATCCACGAGCTCGGATACTCTGCACGATTGTAAGTTGAATTGTAAAGTTCCCAGGGTCTTTGAGCTTTGTAGGCAACCTAATTTGTATCCGGGAAATGCACTCCTCCGTAAGCGCCACCATAGCGTACTCCGTCAACCTGCTTTTGTTCGCCACGATGTCCTTGATATATTTTGCATACTTCGGTACTCCCTGCAAAACATCAACAAGAGGTAAATTAATGTGTACCTGTTTAAGCACCTCCATGAACTTTTTGAAACACGCTTCCTCCTTGTGTTTCTTTAATCTTTGAGGGAACGGGGGTGGTGGTCTTTCTGGTTCAGCTTCCTTCTCCTTCCCCCTATAATCATTGTGTTCCCTCTCATTCTCCACTGCTCCCGACTGCTGTAGTGGTCTTTCTGGTTCCACCTCCTAGAGTTGTAAACCACTCCTTGTGGTCACTGCATTCACTTGCTTGGTGTTGGGGTCAGTGTCACTCGGAAGTTCTCCTCTCGGCCTAGTGTTTTGAGCTCCAGCTAGTTGCCCAAACTGGTACCCCAATGCCTTTGTAGCTAACTGATTGTTCTTTACACCGACTGCCAATTTCACATAGTCAGCCTACAATTGAGCTTGGTTAGCTATCATCGTTTTGAACGTTTCCTCGATGCTGGGTGATGGTGGTGGAGGAGGTGCATTGTTGCTTCTGTATTGCGACTGATAGTGCTGCTGCCCTCCTTGATTTCTTTGTGCCCCCTGACTCAAACTCTGCCCTTGATGGCTGTTACTACCCCAAGAGAAATTCGGGTGACTCCTCCAATTAGAGTTGTAGTTGTTGCCATACTGTTGGTGATTATTTCTCTGTACATTACCAACAAAGTTTACTGAATCAGGATTCGCACCACAACACTCTGCTGAGTGTTCATTACTGCCACACACTTCACACCAAATGTGCTGCACTACATTCACTGGGGCTTGAGAATGATTCATGCTCATATTACTGAAGTGGGTATTTAGTTGATTCTGTAACGCAGCTATCTGTGCAGCGATAGCTGTAAAACCATCCACTTCTAAGACTCCTGCCGCTTTCCTTGTTCCTCCTTTAGAAGAGTTCGCATTCCACTCCGGATTTCCCTGCAAAATACGGTTTAACAAAGTATACAGCTCCTCATAAGTTTTTTCTAATGCTTGTCCCCCAGCTGCAGAGTCTAGCAAGATTTTTGTGTGGGGTTCCAAACCCTCTATGAAAGTATGCACCAGCACATCATTGGATTGGTGATGATGAGGACAATCCCGCAACATAGATTTGAATCGTTCCCAAGCTTGATACAGATTCTCCCCCTCTCTTTGTTTAAAACTTAGAATTTGACTTCTAAGTCTTGCTGTTTTATCGGATGGAGAGAGCCATATAAAAATTTCCGTGCAAGATCATCCCAAGTAGTGATGGAATTAGGTGGTTCAGCTTTCATCCACCTCTTTGCTTCTCCCAAAAGTGAAAATGGGAACAATGTAAGCCTGACATAATCGGGTGACACTCCCGCGGGGATGTAAGTGTCACTTATCTCCAAAAGTTTTGGAGATGTTGTTGTGGATCCTCATGAGGGAGACCTGTAAATTGCCTGCTGGTGTGCAACAATTGCACCATATTCTGTTTAAGCTCGAACCTCCCTCCTGGCTCAGGTTTGCTAATGCTAGATGTTACATTGTTAGTATGTGGGATTGCCACTTTGTGAACCGGCCTAGCTGCCATTTCTCCGGGCACTAACACTGCCGTTACAATGGGTGGATTCTGTTGTTGCTCCAGGATTGTCTGTCTAAGCAACTGCAGCTTTCTCTCTAGAGCTTCTCTCCTTTGACGATGGAATCGTCTTTCCGGCTCTAAGTGTGAATTCACTAGCTCCTTGTCCCTTGCCAGTGTTCAACAGAATTCAATATCTGCAAAAGACAAGGTAAGACCAAGTTGTCAACACTAATAAGAAATCGTAAACTAACACTTAAGAAAACAATTTCACCAATTGTCAGTCCCCAGCAATGGCGCCAAAAACTTGTTTGGTGGTTTGGAATACCTACACGCAAGTGCACATGGTTGAACAAGTATTAAAATATCTTGAGTAGCCAAGTATTGATCCCACAGGGATTGGACCAAGGTAATAATCTAATCAAGTGTTAATAAACTCTAACTCTAATAATGCAGACAACAGTTTCAAGAAGATTTTGGGAGTTTGTTTCCTAATTTATACTAATCTAAAACAAATGTACAAATTGAGTCTGAACTATAGTAATGAGCATGCTGAGGCTAAAACGAACATGCAGGGAAGCAATTTATTGATACAAATTGGTTAATCTTTCCTTCGATTGCTAGCCAAGAATTATTGCCTATGGATTAAAACTCTCATATTTAACCCAACTTAAGAATCATGAACCTTCCACCTACATTTCTGTGATAAGAAGAAATTCATGTTCTAGCCATACGAAACCGATTCCTTAATTGACTAATACGACTTTCTGATATATTTCTATTATGAAGGTAAATCGATTCTCAATTTTCCCAAACCAAGAAGAGATCATATCCTATTAATTCACAACTTTCCAATTTCTTTCTCTTTCGAGCGCAAACCGAATTTTTTAGATATACATTATTATTGGCCAAACACTAATGCAGTAAGAACAAGAATTAATAGAACAACCATAAAAGAAAAGATGAAAAACCAAAATGATCAATAATTACATTCCACAACAAATGTTCTTAACCTCAGCAAGAAGTGAATTTAGCCACTCATTTGTTGATTAAACATCGTTAAATGAGTGTAAATCATACAAATAATTGAAATAAGGAAGAAAGAGATAGAGAAGAACCCTAAGAATTTCGTCCCCTCAACTGCCTGTAACCCACATTCTTGCTCAACCAAGTCAGAATAATTAAAAATAAACCTAAGTGTGCTATTTATACTAGTGGGAATTTTTCCCGGAATAACAAGCAACGTGTCACGGAGTGCATTGCGGAGTACTGCCTCCGTGACACGCCACAAATGCGGACCCTCACTGGAATCCGGTCCTCCAGGTAATTATGCCCAATGTGCCACGGCGTGCAACGCGGGGCTTGGCCAACGTGCCACGGCCCCAATGCGGACCTTCAATGGAACTTGGCCTATTTTAATCATCCGGGGCAGAATGCATCTGCGATGGCAGCGTGAACACGGCTCCATCGCGGAGCCCCTTAATTTGCTGCATGACCTTGGCCTTTTCCATTGCTCGCTTTCGAGTCTATTCCCGATTTCTCCCAACATGCATCTTAGCTTCCTAAAATTACAGTTTTCCTGCAAAACAACACTAATCTTGTTGGTTAGTATAAATTCACATTTTAACTACAAATCACATAAAAATGTACAAATATCAATGGATAAATAAGACGAAATGAAGCATTTGAGTATCACTTGGGCATATAATTCTGCCCAAGATCAGAGGCATATTTCTGCATTCACGTATAGCACGAGTTAGAAGGATAAGAGATTCTTCGTCACACGATATAGATCATAAATGAAGGGAAATTTCTTAAAACATCTTGTAGCCTCTCCCCCACAAGTGTGGCACATTTCACACCAATAAAAAAGACTCTACTCCATGCAGCTTTCAGACACCCTAGGACACTCTAAACCTTCGCTCTGTACCAAGTTGTCACGACCCAAGCTAGGACCCCATATTGAGACACATGACCTAAAAACATGAATGGCTCCAAGTTGACCCATGGCATGAACATGATAACTAAAAAGCATACATAGAGCAGAATCTGATAACTAAAATATGAGTAAGTGGAAGTCTAAATAACATAACAATCATAAACAAAGTCGACACTCGACAAAGCTAAAAACTACATATTGTCTGATAAGCCTCTAAACTATCTGATGAGCTGATGGGACAACATCACCAACTAGCTCGCTAAAATCTGAAACTGAACATAACATAACTCAACACTAAGCTAAAGGTTATCGAAAGATGAGGATGCACCAATGATGGAAAATTGAGCTAAGCTACCTAAAGCTGGACTGATGAAAAAATTGAGTCTGATCATCCGGACCTATACAATGAAATAATATAGCATAGAGTGTACGGTCAGTACTTGGAATGTATTGAGCATGCAAGATAAGTAAAGTAGACTGAGTAAATGTTAATTGAAATCATACATAGATCATGAGAGTAAGGACTGCATGCTGAAATCTGATTTTGAAACATATATATTCATAAGCTGAATATCATATCTGAATAGAATGACCCAAAGCTAAAATAGAAATCATATGACTTGTTATAGCTGAAATTATAAGAAAAAGCTCATAATCTGATCACTATATCAAACTTGTTGTAAAACATAATAAGTCATGAACATAAATAACTGAAATTATGAGGAACAATGAGAGACCCATCATAACCGACACCATCATGATAAAGCTTACGTGATGCCCCAACTATCACACTCAAGTTGGTAGAATCTTCCAAAACCTTGCCAGGGTTAAGGATGCTACCATGATATTGATATCAAGCTTAAGGCCCCTTGGGCGGGGAAAAACTCTCTTGAGAGGTCCCAAATATAAATATACCTACATTGGCGTGTAGTTCTAAGACTGGGGAACATTGGAACCCCAAGCCTACTCGGTGCTGGACACTACTCCCAAAAACATGCACAATGCTCCCATCATTTTAATGAAGCTGAAATCATAGTTACATGCATAGTCTAAAATCTGAACATGGGAGTCTTGACTCCAAAACATATCATAAGCTATAGTGGGATTCTTGACTCCAAAACATATCATAAGCTATAGTGGGAGTCTTGACTCCAAAACATACGATAATCGGATCTTATTAGCCTTGTCAAATTATGAAAACATACTTAACTTGTGTAGGCTTGGCCAAATCTTAGAATCATGCATACTTAAAATAGACTTCATAAGTCAAAATCATAGATTCATACATGGGTAGCTTATAAACATTAAATCATGCTAGATATCTCATTATACATGAAAATCATGAATTATAAACTTGACTTTTGCATGAAACTTGCATAATTGGGCATAATTTTCTAAAACATGAAATCATGAATTTATAATCAATTTGGATATAAAATCTACCCATGAATTTTAAAACATGCTTTTGGACATGAAGGAAATTGACCCATAAATAAATCATAGAGAATTTCATAAAATTGGGCTAAAACCCCATAAGATCATAAACTTGAATTGAGACTTGGATTCATGAACTTAAGGAGAAATTTGGGCATGAGATGAAAGAAAATTCTCATTCATAGCACTACATACCCAGATAAGCTAAACCTCAACTTCACTTTGGAAGCCCTAGAGAATTAGAGAAGAATTTGAGGGACTCAAGATTGATCGTCAAATGAGAACTTCTAAACTTGCATGCATGGGAGTTGAATGAATCAGAATAGGTTAAACTTCTATAATAAACTTCCTTCAGTTCTTAAAATGACATAGTTTAGGGCTTAGAAGCTTTGGAATTACAAAAATTCCCTTACTGATTCTACTAGAAAAGTGACATTGCTAGTCACCACGAGGGACATGACAAGTCATTAGGTCCTTTGACAACTCGTTGTCTCCCCTCGTCACCACCAATTGAAATTTCCAATTATCTTCCAACCCTTTCTAACCAATAGTCGACCTGATGAATCGTGAAGTGACACCACGACTCATCCCTCCACCAATTAAGTCCCTCTTAATGAGTCCCTTGGTTCAACCTCCGCATGTAATACACCGGAAACCCAAAGATCAGACCCGAAAATTGAAATGGAGAAAACTGAAAATTTTGCACCAAGTCACAAAATGAGTCATTTTGTGATCTGTGGGGAAGACCATGAGTCATGAGGTGACTTTTGGTGAGGTTCCAGGCTTGAGTTCGATTTTTGAAGTCTGAGGTCCCCACAGACCTGTCCACGAGTCGTGGCCAGTCCCCACGTCTCGTTGAGTCAGCCGTGGGCAAGGGATTAAGGAAAGTGAAGGGGGTCTGGCAGTGTACCCTACAAAAGTTCCACAGGAGTCATGGTCAGTCATCATGATTTATGGGATGGGTCGTGGGTAGAAGGTAATCAATGGCCTGAGGATTAATTGCAGTGGACTTCATGATTGATGTGATGACTCGTGGATGGTGGTAACGACTCGTTAGGTCCCTTCTGGGGATTGACGAGTAGTTATTTTCTGCGAAGTTATTAAGAGTATTCTCGTCATTTCTATGCTCTAAGGTCCTATACTTCATCTTTTTAAACCATTTTTAGGGTGTATTAAGATAGGTTAAGTCTTTCTAGCCTATTTTAAACCCATACATGTAAAGTTAGGAAGTCAGAGAAGAGATCAAGCTTAAGTCCTTCCAATTCTTCTCAAATTCTTCTTGGGCATTCAAGGAAGTGCAAGAATCAGCTTTAATCAGGTATGTAGGGTTATAAATGGGTGAATCCATCTAAACCCATGCCCAATCTCTCTCTAAATCATGGAAATTCCTATGTAAATTCTATGGGGTTTTAACCCAATGCATGAAATTCCTAATTCTCTACATGGGTATGATTTAAATGAGTTTCTACTATCTAATTATGATTTATGGGCAAGTTTTATGATTTTTTCAATGAGATTCATGTTTCTAGATTTAATACTAAAATGCCCAATTATGAGAAGTTCATGAAAGTTGAAATTTATGATCATGTTTTCAAGTGAATTATGTATTTTGAAGAATGTTAAAGTATCGAGCAATACCTATATGTTCAAGTATAATTATGATTTTTCGAATTTATCTTACAACACGGTTTTGGAGCGAAGACTCCCATTTATGTTCAGCTTGAGGTATGGTTTGAGCCAAGGCTCCTCATGTATGATTCAGATTTATGTATTCATGATTATTCAGCTTCATCAATGCACAATGGTCAGCTTTGTTGTAAAATGATGGAGGGCATATGCATGTTTTTTGGAGTAGTGTCCAGCACCAAGTAGGCTATTGGTCAGTCAAACCTATGCCTCAAAACTACGCACCAATGTAGGTATGATCAATTTATATTGGGACCTCCTATGTGAGCTATCCCCTGCCCGATTGGGTCATGAGCTTCATATCAATATCATGATATCGTCTTTATCCCTGGAAAGGCATTTGATGGCTCTACCCACTTGAGTTTGATAGTTGGGACCACATAAGCTCTATCGTGGAATGTCAGTCAAAAGACAAGTCTCCCATTGTTCCTCATGATTTCAGTTATGCATCTTTATTATTCATGATATATACGCATCTTTATGTGTTCTAAAGAAGGTTTAACCCAATGTTCAGCTTTACTTATGATTAATAGATTTCAACTTTGGGTCAATCGGTTCAGTTATGATGTTATATTTTATTGAAGTCATGATTTCAGAAAGATAGCATGCAAACCCTACTCTCAGATTCTTATGTTGTTTATGTTGTACATTATGCATGTTTTAAATGATTTACTTAATAAGAGGTTTTATTTACCTTTCATACTCGATACTTCCACGTACTGACCGCATACTCTATATTGTATTGTTTTATGATACAGGGCCCAATACTCAAACTCAGCCCCATCAATACCCAGTTCTAGAGTTAGCACCCAGCTTAGTGGCGAGTCCGCATCTTCTGAGGACCATTTGCTTTCAGATATTGATGTACTTTTAGTTTCAGTATTAGAAAGTTATTTCAGGTCTTGTCCCATCAACTCATCAGACTTAGAGGCTTTTCAGACAATAGAATGTATTCAGCTTCAGATTCGTGTATTTCTGATGTTATGCTTACTACAGACATCCGCTAAGATTATCATGTCAATCCTTCTGTTTAATTGATTGAGTTAGATGAATTTTCATGGCATGGGTCGACTTGGGGTCTCTCAGGAATCCTTGTCCCATGTCTCAATTCGGGCTTACGTTCGGGTCGTGACAAACTTTGTATCAGAGCAATAGGTTTTTAAGTGTCCTAGGGTGTTTGAAAGCCGCGTTAAGTAGAGTCTTTTTCATTGGTGTGAATCTAGCCACACAAATGAACAAGAGGCTACGAGATGTTTTGGAAATACTCCCTTCTTTCATCATCTATGTGGTGCGATGAAATATCTTACTATCCTTCTAACTCATGATATTCGCGATTGCAAAATCATGGCTCCTCGCAAAGTAAATGGTAGGAGGAATGGAAATGGAAATGGCTACGAGGATGGCAATGGAGATGGGCTGCAACAAGCCCCACTAGTCTAGGAGCACCATGCACTAGAGCCGATTGCCCATGCTGAATTCCGGGCAGCTATTCAAAAGTTAGCGCAGGCCTTGGTCACTCACGTCAAACAACAGGCAGTGGTGCATATTCCGCAAAATGGAAATGCGGTGGCAGCTTGAGTCAGAGATTTCTTGAGAATGAACCTGCCAGAGTTCCTTGGGTCAAAAGTAGAGGAGGACCCAAATGAGTTCAATGATGAGATTGTGAAGATCACCCAGGTCATGGTGGTGAATGGAGTTGAGTGTGCTGAGTTGGCCTCATATCAGCTAAAAGGGGTCGCACACATTTGGTTTCGACAGTGGAAGGATAATAGGGAAGCCGGAGCAGGCCTTGTCACTTGGGAGGAGTTTCATGTTACATTCCTAAATCAGTTCTTCCCTCGTGAGATGAGGGAGTTGAAGGCAGCCGAGTTCGTGAATCTTAAGCAAGGGAAAATGATGGTGCAGGAGTATGCCCTTGAGTTCACTCGCTTATCAAGGTACTCCCCAAAGTTAGTGGTTGATCAGAGGGCGTGGATGAGCAGGTTCGTTCATGGAGTGGCGGGCTATTTCGACAAGGATTGCAGTATGCTACATTCAACTAGGATATGGATTTAACCTCGAATAGTCTTGTATGCCAAACAAATGGAGGTGGCGCGTATGAGGGAGAGAGAGACCAAGAGGGCCAGAACTGATAGCTACAGGTTCTCTCAGCCGAGGTCGATTAGTGGGCACCGACAACAAATTCACCAAGGATCTTTAGCCCCAGCATCTTCAGCATTGAGTATGCCATCCAGAGCTAGGCACGACTAGAGAGGGCGAGCATCAGGATCTAGGGGTTAGAGAAGCAGGCTCGCAAATTCTATCATCCCAATTTGTGGCAGGTGTGGTCGGGGTTACAGGGGCTAGTGTTTGGTAGGTACAAGTGCTTGCTTAGGGTATGGGAAGCCCGAACATATGCTCAGAGATTGCCCAACAGCGAGAAAGGGCCATTATGGGGGTCGAGGCCCAGCTTCTATTTCAGCAGCTCCAGCAGCACGTCCCTCCCAGCAGGGTGCTTCGATTAGTTCAGCTGGCATTCAACACCAGAACAGATTCTATGCCCTTGATTCCTATTAGGAGCATGATACTTTCCCCATTGTAGTTATTGGTATTTTATGAGCTTTCCATTTTGAGGTGTACGCTTAGATGCGGGGGCTACCTTGTCTTTTGTGACACCTTACGTGGCTAGTAATTTCGGAGTCAGTCCCAAAGTCCTGTCAGAACCCTTCTCAGTCTCTACTCTAGTGGTGATTCAGTCATAGCTAGACGAGTGTATAGAGGTTTCCCGATCGCAGTCCTTCAGAAAATCACCTCAACAGATCTAGTAGAGTTAGCCATGACCGATTTTGATTTTATCCTCGGCATGAAGTAGCTATTTGCATGTTATGCCTTAGTTAATTATAGAACCTGGGCAGTAGAGTTTAGATTTCCAAGTGAGCTAGTCTTAGAGTAGAAGGGTAGTTTAGTTGTGCCTGTAGATTGCTTCATTTCCTACCTTAAGGCCAAAAAGATTATTTCCAAAGGTTGTGTGTACTATCTAGTTAGGGTTAACGATGCGAAGTCCTAGATCCTGACTATCCATTCAGTTCCAGTAGTATGCAAGTATCCAGAAGTGTTGCCTGATGATTTACCGGGTGTACCTCCCGAGAGGGAAATCGATTTTGGTATTGACCTTCCTCTCGATACCCAGCCTATATCTATTCCTCCCTATAGAATGGCTCTAGCCGAGTTAAAAGATTTAAAGGAGCAGTTGAAGGATCTTTTGGATAAGGGTTTCATTAGACCGAGCAAGTCCCCATGGGGTGCACCAGTTCTCTTTGATCGAAAGAAAATGGTTCATTTCATATGTGCATTGATTACCGGTAATTGAACAAAGTCACTATCAAGAACAGGTATCCTCTACCCAGGATTTATGACTTATTTGACCAGCTTCAGGGTGCCCAGATCTTTTCAAAGATATATCTTAGATCTGGGTACTATCAGCACAGAGTTCGGGAGAGCGACATCTCGAAGATAGCCTTCAAGATGCGGTATGGTCATTACAAATTTGCAGTTATGTCTTTTGGTCTAACCAATGCTCCTGCAACTTTTATGGATTTGATGAATAGGGTGTTCAAGCCATATTTGGATCTGTTCGTGATTGTGTTCGTTGATGACATCCTGATATACTCTCGGTGCGAGGAGGAGCATACCGCTCATTTGAGAGTGGTTCTACAGACTCTCAACGATCACCATTATATGCCAAATTTAGCAAGTGTGAGTTTTGGTTGAACTCGATAGCATTTTTGGGTCATGTGGTATCAAGTAAGGGCATACAGGTGGACTCCCAGAAAATAGAAGCGGTGAAGAATTGGCCTAGTCTGGTGAATCCTTTAGATATTAGGAGTTTCTCGGGCTTAGCAGGCTACTATCGGAGATTTGTTGAAGGTTTTTCATCTACTGCAGCATCCTTGATCCCAAAAGAAGGTGAAATTCCAATGGTCAGAGGTTGTGAGAAGAGCTTCCAAGAGTTGAAGACTCGACTCACCTCAGTATTGGTGTTAACCCTACCTGAGGGTACCGATGGGTTCGTGGTGTATTGTGATGCTTCAAGGATCATACTTGTATGTGTATTGATGTAGCACGACAAAGTTATAACATATACTTCTAGACAGATGAAAGTTCATGAGAAGAATTACCCGACCCATGATCTTGAATTGGTCGCGGTGGTATTCGCCTTGAAGATATGGATAAATTATTTGTATTGGGTCCACATGGATGGGCTTATGGATCATAAGAATCTGCAATATGTGTTTACCTAGAAGGATCTCAATCTTCGGCAAAGGAGGTGGTTGGAGCTACTTAAGGATTATGATATGAGTTTCGTCCTTTACCATCCGAGCAAGGCTAATACAGTAGCAGACACACTTAGTAGACTCTCTATGGAGAGTGTGTCCCATGTGGATGAGGGTAGAAAGGACTTGGTGAAGGATGTGCATCGACTTGCAAGGTTGGGAGTTTGGTTGGTTGATTCAATTGATGGCGGGATGATTGTTCAGAACAGATCAAAATCATCCTTGGTGACTGATGTAAAAGCTACGCAAGATGAAGACCCTATTTTGGTAAAGTTAAAGGAGGCCATTCAGGATCAGAAGGTAGAGGTCTTCTCCAAAGGGGGAGATGGTGTGCTTCGAAACTAGGGTCACTTATGTGTTCCAGACGTTAATGATTTGGGAAATTGGATGTTGCATTAGGCCTATGGTTCCAAATATTCAATCCAATCCAGGTGCCACTAAGATGTACCATGACTTACGGGAAGTCTATTGGTGGAATGAAATGAAGAAAGACACCGCAGAATTTGTGGCTAAGTGTCCAAACTATCAGCAAGTGAAGGTGGTGCACCAAAGACCCGGAGGTGTGCTCCAAGATATTTACATTCCTACTTGGAAGTGGGAATAAATCAATATGGACTTCATAATAGGGTTGCCTCACACCCGACGATAATATGACACCATTTGGGTTGTCATGGACAGGTTGACCAAGGCCGCTCATTTCCTACCGATCAAGATCACGGATTCGGCGGAGGATTATGTCAAACTATACATTCAAGAGCTAGTTTGGTTGCATGGAGTGCCTTTGTCTATCATATCAAATAGAGGAACCTAATTTACCTCTCAGGTTTGGAGGTCATTTCAAAAAGGACTTGGTACTCAGGTTAAGCTCAGTACAACATTTCACCTGCAAACGGATGGTCAAGTGGAGCGGACAATTCAGACTCTCAAGGACATGTTGAGAGCATGCGTGATTGACTTCAAAGGTAGTTGGGATGATCATTTGCCTCTTATCGAGTTCGTATACAATAACAACTACTATTCCAGCATTCAGATGACTCCATTTTAGGTTCTCTATGTGTGGAGATGTAGATCGCTTATTGCTTGGTTCGAAGTTGATGAAGCTACAATGGTAGGACCAGATTCAGTCCATGAGGCTATGAAGAAGGTTCAGCTCATACGGGATAGGTTGAAAATAGCTCAAAGTCACCAAAAGTTCTATATCGACGTGAGAAGAAGAGAACTCGAGTTCGAAGTGGATGATTGGGTATTTCTAAAGGTGTCTCCCATGAAGGAAGTAATAAGGTTCAGAAGGAAAGGAAAACTCATCCCTCGTTATATTGGTCCCTATCGAATTGTGAAACGGGTTGGCAAGGTGGCATATGAATTGGAGTTTCCCTCAGAATTGGCTTCCGTGCATCCTATTTTCCATGTATCGCTCTTAAAAATGTGTATGGGTGATGCCGCTCTAGTTTCCCCAATGGACAGTGTTGGTGTGGAAGACACCTTAGTTATGAGGACGTTCCGGTGGAAATACTAGATCTTCCAGTTCAAAGCTAAGGAACGAGGACGTAGCTTCAGTCAAAGTTTTATGGAGGAATCAGTAGGTTGAGGGAGCTACATGGGAAGCCGAAGTGGATATGATGGCAAGATACCCACACCTATTCCCCTCTGGCTCAGTTTCAATTTGAGGTATCAATTTTTTCCCTAGTACTCTATTTAGTTTTCATGTTCAGTTCATGTGCTCTAGCTTCTTTCGGGTATATAGATGTATGCATGATTCACGAATTCAGTTTAACCATGTAGTTAAGTCCGGAGGTAGTCATTCTGTTAGTTTTCAACTTAAACTATTAATATTTGGATATGATGAATGCATTTCTCTTCTTTTTTGTATGTTTTCCAACATTCAAGGATGAATATTCCCAAAGGGGAGATATTGTAATACCCCGAAAGCCCAAAGATCAGACCCGGGAGTTGAAATGGAGAAAAATTAAAATTTTTGCACAAGGTCACAGTTTGGGGATGACCACGAGTCGTAAGGTGACTCATGGTGAGGTTCCAGGCTTGGGTGGTATTTTTGAAGTCTGAGGTCTCCACGGACCAAACCACGAGTCGTGGTCAGTCCCCACTACTGGTTGAGTCACCCGCGGGCAAGGGATTGCTAAAAGTCAAGGGGGTCTGGCGGTGTACCCTATGGAAGGTCCCCACAAGTCGTGGTCAGTCACCACAATTCGTGGGATGGGTCTTGGTTAGAAGGTAATCAATGGCCTAAGGATTAATGGCAGTGGACTTCACGGCTGATGTGACGACTCGTGGATGGTGGTAACGACTAGTGAGGTCCCTCGTGGGGACTGACGAGCAGTTATTTTCTGCGAAGTTATTAAGGTATTCTCGTCATTTCTATTCTCTAAGGTCCTATACTACGTCGTTTTAGACCATTTTCAGGGTGTATTAAGATAGGTTAAGTCATTCTAGCCTATTCTAAACCCATACATGCAAAGTTAGGAAGTTAGAGAGGAGATCAAGCTTAAGTCCTTCCAATTCCTCTCAAATTCTTCTTGGGCATTCAAGGAAGTGTAAGAATAAGCTTTAATTAGATATTTAGGGTTATCAATGGGTGAATCCATTCACACCCATGCCCAATCTCTCTGTAAATCATGGAAATTCCTATGTAAATTCTATGGGGTTCTAACCCAATGCATGAAATTTCTAATTCTCTACATGGGTATGATTTAAATGAGTTTCTACTATCTAATTGTGATTTATGGGCAAGTTTGAGATGTTTTCAATGAGATTCATGTTTCTAGATTTATAAACTAAAATGACCAATTATGAGAAGTTCATGAAAGTTGAAATTTATGATGAATGTTCTAGTATGATGAAAAGCATGTTTTCAAGTTACCCATATTTATGATCATGTTTTCAAGTGAATTATGTATTTTCAAACATGTTAAAATATTGAGCTATGCCCATATATTCAAGTATAATTATGATTTTTCGAATTTAGCTTACCACATGGTTTTGGAGCGAAGACTCCCATTTATGTTCAGTTTGTGGTATGGTTTGACCCAAGGCTACTCATGTATGATTAAGATTTATATATTCATGATTATTTATCTTCGTCAATAGACGACGGTCAGATTCATTGTAACACTATGGAGAGCATATGTATGTTTTTGGGAGTAGTGTCTAGCACCGAGTAGGCTATGGGTCAGTCAACCCTATGCCTCAGAACTACGCGTCAATGTAGGTATGATCAGATTATATTGGGACCTCCTATGAGAGCTATCCCCTACCTAATTTGGCCACGATCTTGATATCGATATCATGGTATCGTCTTTAGCCCTGGCAAGGCTTTGGATGACTCTACCCACTTGAGTGTGATACTTGAGACCACGTAATCACTATCGTGGTATGTTGGTAAAAAGATGAGTCTCTCATTGTTCCTCATGATTTCAGTTATGCATGTTTATCATTCATGATATATACGCATCTACAAGTGTTCTAAAGCAGGTTTGTCCCAATGTTAACCTTTACCTATGATTAATAGATTTCAGCTTTGGGTCAATCGATTAAGTTATGATGTTATGTTATGTTGAGATCATGATTTCAGAAAGATAGTATGCAAACCCTGCTCTTAGATTCTTATGTTGTTTATGTTTAACTTTATGCATGTTTTAAATGATTTTACTTATTAAGCGGTTTTACTTACCTTGCATACTTAGTACATTCCACGTACTAATCACAAACTCTATGCTGTATCATTTTATGATATATGGCCTAGTACTCAAACTCAGCCCCGTCAGTAGCCAGTTCCAGAGTTAGCACCCAGCTTAGTGGTGAGTCCTTATCTTTCGAGGACCATTTTCTTTCAGATATTAATATACTTTCAGTTTCAGTATTAGAGAGTTAGTTGGGGTCTTGTCCCATCAACTCATCAGACTTAGAGGCTTTTCAGATAATAGAATATATTCAACTTCAGATTCGTGTATTTCTGATGTTATGCTTATTACAAACTTCCGCTAAGATTATCATGTCAATCTTTCTGTTTAATTGATTGAGATAGATGAATGTTCATGCCATGGGTCGACATGGGGTCTCTTGGGGCTCCTTGTCCTGTATATCGATACGGGCCTACGTTCAGGTCGTGACACTGCACCACCCTCTAAGGGACTCGACGACTCGTTAGTTGTCATGCCGGGTTGTTCCTCGGCCCGTTGCCACTGCAACTTCCTAACATAGAATTACTTAAAGAATGATTTAACGATTCATCAAGTGACATAACGGGTCACCTAGCAAGTCCTTCTATGAGCTGGTGTAGATTCTCCTTCTTTCTCTAATTAAACCCATGGGTCTGATCATAGGGAATTTCGGGGTATTACATACATAGTGCCAAGGTTCGGAAAATCAAGGTCGGAACCAACATCAAGACAACTAATACAGGAATTAATATAGGGACAGGAGCAGAGGCCGTGAGCGAGAAGGGAGAAAGAATGATGGCTACTGCAATGACCGTGTAGGTTTGTATGTTCCTCCAATTGCTCGTGAGGGTGAGGCTAGACCGCCAAAATTGGAGAACATGATGGATGAGCTACTCGAGCGGGCTAAATCAACTAATCATTAGTTATAGGATATTTGAGGTGATATATGTGTCATAGGCTAAAAAGTTGAATCCCATGCTACAGCAATCAGGCAGATTGAGTAGCAGCTTGGTCAAATGTCTGTGTCCCTAAATTAGAGGCAAAAGGGGACACTTCCTAGCAACACCGTTCAAAATCAGAGAATGATAGTCATTGTATAGCGGTGATGACTAGGAGTGTAAAGACTACTGTTGACCCTCCTTTGCCGGTTGTAGTTGAAATGGATAGAGAGAAGGAGTTCTAGCTTAATGAGGATGATAAGGTCACTGACCAAGATCTTGCAGGTGAGGCTGAGTTGACTGAGACTCCATTTGGTGCAAAGGGGTATCGAGCTGATAAAGGGAAGGAACAAGGGGCCACAGAGGTGTATAGGGATATCTCTCGACCACCGCGACCATTCCCGCAGAGGATGAAGAAGAAGGCGGAAGATGGTAAGTTTTAGAAGTTCCTCTCTATGCTAAAATAGTTATATGTGAACATACCATTGGTCGAGGCAGAGGTGGTTGGTAAGGTTATGAAGGACCTTATGACTAGGAAGAGGTTCGTGAGCTATTAGCTGGTTGGTAATTTGCATCATTGCAGTAGCATAGCCTCAGGTGTTCTTTCCCAGAAGAAGGAGGATCTAGGTTCCTTCGCCATTCCTTGTACGATTGGTGATTTTGAGTTCGCAAAGTCACCATGTGACTTAGGAGCGAGTATCAACTTGATGTCGTTAGCTGTGTTCAGGAAGCTGGGCTTGGGAGTCCTCACATAGGCATCGATATGACTATTGATGGCTGACCACATTGTTAAAAAGCCAATGGGAATCCTTGTTGATGTGTTCGTTAAAGTGGATCGGTCTATATTCCCAGCGAACTTCGTGATCTTGGATTGCAAGGTTGATTTTTAAGATTCCATTATTTTAGGGAGACAATTCCTCACCACTAGGAGAGCTTTAGTAGATGTTAAGGTTGACCAGCTAAAGTTCAGGCTGAATAAGAATGACGTCACTTTTAATATCTGTCAGTCAATAAAGCTGCCCAATAAGTTCAGGGTTCTATCAGCAATCGAGCATGATTTCGAGTCTCTTGACAAATTCTGAGTAGTGAAGACACTTACGTCGTGCCACGACGTTAAATCAGGCGCTTCTTGGGAGGCAATCCATGAGGTTGTTTGGTGAAGTCTAAGTAACCAAACCACCTACGTCGTGCCGCGATGTTAAATCAAGTGCTTCTTAGGAGGCAACCCAAGTATATAAACTTATGTGTGGTCAATGTGCAGCAGAAACAAAAACAGGTGGGTGAAAATTGCAGCATAGGACTTTACGACGAGTCTTAGTACGAGTCGTAGGACCATGGTACGACTCGTAGAACTGTCTGTGGTTGAAAGTAGATACTGGTTTGATGTATGAGTTCATGTTACGGTTGGTCATTATGAATCGTACATCAATTTTACGAGTCATAGTACCCACTGTAAGGATTAGCTATGCTAAGTGGGGAAGTGCATAAAATAATGACCTACGAGCCATAGTACGGTTCTTACCATCATGGTACAACTCGTGCCATGCACTCGTAGGTCCCTGGTAAGTTTTCTCAGTTTCGTGCTATGAGTCCAGGGGATGAGTCACAAGTACGACCTAGGACTCATGGTATGAGCCGTGATGGTAAAATTAATTAAATCGACCTGATTCGACCAGAAATTTTCAATTCAACCCTAAACTATTTAAAATCAAAAGTTGTTGCACCTATATGAAATCTCAAGTAAGTGATTATTTCCTCTGTTAAAATCTCTTGCTAAGAAATGATCGAAATTGAACTGTGATTCCTTAAACTCTTGTAAAAGAGGACAATGAATGTGATCAGGGCCTGAATACATAATCAGTATAAATGGGTTTAGGAATCAAAATTCTCAAACACAAAATGTGGCGATAGGTAATGAGTAGTGGGTGTGAAGAATGTTTATGGGTTAACTGGGTATGAAAAATTAATGAAATTTGCATAGTTGGGATGGGGAAGTCTGATTACCCATCCAAAATCATGTTACCTGCACAACTGGCCTTGAATAAGGTGAGGACAGTCTTTACGAGTCTTCCTACGACTTGTGATCTTGTAGTATGATTCGTTGAATGGCTCATTAGGACTCTCCTAAGTCATATTAATTGGAAGTTGTGGTACGAAACCTAGTATGACCCATGGTATCTTACTATGAGTCATAACTGGTGGTCTTACCAAGAAATAAAAAGGGTGAAGTTCAAAAAGTAACAGTACGATCCTTAGTATGACTCGTGGTATCCAATTACGATCCGCAACACGAGTCATACAAAAATTTTGAGAACCATAGTTTAGGTAATTCCTCATATAACCCTTATTACGAACCGTACCAACCTAGTACAAGTCATACCAAGGAGTTATGATAGTGTCTTAACATGTTACGAGTCTCAGTATTGATCATACCACCTAGGTATGACTCGTACTAATGACTCTTGAAAAATCACTGAGGATGATGTTTTGCTTTCTTTTCCTCCGATCTTTCATACTAACTTTTTCTCCATAGGTACAATGACATTCAAAAGGAAACCAATCAAGATGTCCCAAGATAAGAGGGCCATGGCTGAAATTGCTGCTCGAAGGGCATTGAGAGATGAAACCTCAGACTCCGACCAAGTAGGAAACACACCTAGTGGTTCGATGGAGGAATACCAAGTGGATATAACTGACACTGATGATCCACAGACCACTAGGGCACAGGCCAAGGTTTAGGTAGATGCTACATCCATTGCTCCAACAGTTGCTCCTTAGTTTGAGGAGGGAGCAGATGATCAGAGTTAGGAGTCCGGTAGTGGCTTAGCTGAGGAGGGGTCTGAGGAGGCCCAATTCGGAGATTGTAATGAAGAGGTTGCTTCTAAGGAAGAAGTTGAGCAGACTCCTCCATGAGAGAGTTGGACTATGAGGTGGCATGTACCTGGTGCTCAAGTGATCTACGAGCAGGGTCTTGCTCTCACCTTGAAGCAGAATCCTAGGCAGAATATTCAGAAGGAACCGTGCATCCTGACCAGTGCACTAAATGAGATCGAGGAGATGAAGTGGATTTTCAGCTTCTATCGATTCGATTGGATGGATAAAACTCTCGAAAAGTACAGTATCGATATAGTTCAAGAGTTCTATGCCAACTATTCAACAATGATTGAGTAGAAAGCAAAAGATGTGCAGAAATTAAAGGAACAACCTATGCTAGACAGTGTCATGGTCCCAGGACACATGGTTGACATCTCCGAGTAGATCATTGCTCAGTTGTTATATGGGTCACAATTTCGAGCTTCGGATGCCACAACTGAGTTCAACTACTGAGTAGAAGCTCTGGAAAAGTTAAAGCAGCTAGGTTTCAAGGAAAGACAAAGCCAAATGAAATGTCTAGTTGGGGTCATTATAGAGGACAAGGAGTAGGTAGAATGGGTGACCAGTGGTCGGCAGGTCAGCAAAGCCTTGCTGAAACTTATAGCAAAGGCCTGCTGGACACTGGTTCACTGTAGGTTGGCACCAATAGTCAATGTCAACACCCTCAGTGCAAACAGAGCAACTTTTGTGGCATGTATCATGTCAAGATATAGCATCAACATTCCGAGGGTGATAACAAAGGATATCCCATACCGGGCTATAGGGTTGAGCACTACCACCCATTCCCGAGTCTCATGTATAGATTGTGCATGGAGGCAGGTGTTAGGGTGATTTAAGGGATAGATCACCAAATCGGAGGCCACAGGACTACGGACATAGGCCTTATATGGGATGAGACAAACCCGGTAAGCCGAGTTAGACTACCTACTGTAGTCCAACCACCATAGTCATCCGGGGGCTAGCATATTAATGCCCCCACTTCAGTGGAGCATGGAGAGATGCCGACTAAAGAGACTGGCCACACAGATGTTGCTCCTACTACTTCCTCCTCATCTCTGATGGGTATACCAAGCTAGAGCCCAGCAGGTTATATGTTGGTTCCATAGGAGTTTCTCCAAAGATGGTCAAACGATTGGCGTTGACCAAGAGAAGGTCAACGTGATGATGGAGAATATCACACCATGGGTAAAGGCTGAGATAGATGTGGCTACTAGAGGACTACATAGCCAGTTACATAATTTTGAGATCAATTTCAATGAGCACTTAGTTTACTAGCCGAAAATGAGCAGTTTGAGGGATGAGTTGAGGGTTTTGCGGAGCTAGGTAGCTGAGTTGTCGTCTAGCCAACCAGAAATATTATCAGCCCCTATTATTCCAGAGTTAGATGCTGAGCTAGATGAGACGCTATATTTGGAGGCATATTGGGCTCCGACAGTGGATGGTGGAGGAAAAGGGAAGAAGAGGGTCTCGGAAGAAGGTGAAGATGAGTCCTCAAAGAAGAAGAAGAAGAAAAAGGATAGAAGAGAGCCCAGCGGGCGGCTGTGGATAGTCTAAAAACTCATGATGAGCATATACCAGAGTTATATCAAAGAGCCAAAGGAGTGGGGAGCTCTACCCCTGTCCCGAGTGAGCTTGCGGGTGGCAAGGACCATACCAATGAGCCACAGTCAGCCAAAATTGGTGATGAGGTCGTTGTGATGACTGGTTAAGTTGAGGGGGTGACCATTGCCTTGAGTGATGTCTGATTGAGTGTGTTGGCCACCGCTAGTGCCACGACTGCAGCAGAGGGAAGTGTACTTGAACACCCACCTCCGCAAGATGAAAGGAAAGCTAAGAGCACCACAAGTATGTCCCTTTTCCTAGTTCTTACATTTGATGCTTTCGGGAAAAAGCATTCTTTTTAAAAGGGGGGTGTACTTGTGATTTTAAGGTATTTGACTTTTGTTCGAGGGTTTTTGTTGCTGTGTTTCTTTTTCATCGGACATGCTATCTAGTAGAACTGGCTTGTTTAGGATTTTAATTTTAGTGTTTTGTTTAGATAGAAGTAATTAGGAGTACATTAAAGCCAATAAATGCACATGTTTGATATTGTGAAAAAAATGACCCATTTAAAATTTTTTTGGTGTCTAGTTGTGTAAGTTAACTGCAATGCATGACTTCTGTGGATCATTATATGGCATTTAGAATATTAGCATGTGTAATTGTAGCTTAGCTGCACATAAACCAGATAGGTAGAATCAATGCAAATCTGTACCGTGAGTGAGTGAGGATGCTTACCTAGTTCAATATTGTGTAAAAGATCTACAACATGTCTTGTTGGTCTTTACGTAGATTGTAGGATAGTTGGTTAGAAGGATCATAACCGGTTTTTTGATTTAGCCAACTTTATCTTAAATTACCCAATCAAATAAAAATGAATCCCTTGATCCCGATTTTGAGCCTAAAAGTTGACCATTTTTCTTTGATTACCCATTCACCTTTCCCATGTTTATAATGAACATGTTTGTCCTTGGTCCCTTCTTGGACATTGTGAACCTTAACTAAGGCAAAATGCCTAAGTTGAGGGTGGCTATAGTACGGGTACATAGACTGTGAGGAGGTGAAAATGGAAGAAAAAAGTCAAAGAAAAGTGGGGTTTGGTGTGAAAAAAAAGAGAAAAAATGATGAATAAACAAGAGCAGAAATGTAAAAATGAAAAGGAAGAAAAGAAAAAGAGTTAAAGGAGGTTAAAAAATACACCACACTCAAACATTGCATTTGTATAGTGAAAAAGTGAGGAAAAAGCTAAAAGAAGAAGAAAGGAATAAAAAAAGTATAAACTGAAGCCAAGTTGTGTAGTTCCATGGAAGGTTAGTCACTAATATCCATATCTACCATACCCAACCCGAAACCCGCAATACATGACGAGAAGAATACTATAGTGATCCTACCCCAACTGTCTAAACAAGCCAAAGTAGAGAAAATAAGGGCAAGCCTATGGTATCCAATGTGCACTATTTAGATCTTCATTGTGAGAGTGAGAGTCTAACTTGATCAGTCCCAATTTTCATATTTCTATATATCTGTGAGTTTTGGGGACATAATTTGCTGTGAGGGTACATGGTTTATATTGCATTTTGCTAGTTTGGGTAAATAGCACTAGTGATAGCTTAATTCTCTACTGATAGTTAGGTGCCATATCTTTATCCCTGTATGTCATGAGTTGTAGTTACGTGTGTGCATAGCTGAGTTGGTTTGAATGAAAAAGGGTCAAAAGCTGATAATGGTAGTTTATGCAAATTTTATTGTATTGGTTGTAGGTCTTCTAGTTTACTTTCTAGCTAAGCATCATTTTATATGTTAGTTTAGTTTGCCTGAGGACATGCAAAAGTTTTAAGTTGAGGGTGTTAATGTACTATTGGTTTACAACACTTTCGACGCTTAAAACTTTGAAATTAGCATGGTCTTAGGTGTGTTTACACGGATATGATACACTTATGCTTTATTTTCAGATAAATTAGGTGTCAGAGTTGAAATCCACAAAAGAAGTTAGAAGAATGCAGAAAAGGGCCAAGTATAGATCTCAGTACGAGCCTTACAATCATGGTACGAGCTATACATAGAGTCGTGGAAAAGTACATAAGATGAGCTTAAGGAAAAGTCCATGGTACGACTCATGGTACAAGCTGTACCATCCTGGTACGAGCCGTACTGAGAGGTTGTAGAAAAATATAAAAGAAGCTGCACTGTGTTAGTCTCCTAATACGGGCAGCAACCATGGATTGTGATACCTACCTACGACTCGTACGAAGGAGCCATGGTAATGTTTAGAAGGATTGAGGAATGGCAGATATCAAGGTACGAGAGGCAGTCACGAAGCGTAGGAGGAAGGTACGAGTTATATCAAGCCACTCGCGAAATTATTTAGAGGATTCTAGAACTCTCAGATACAAACCATCTCAGGTTTGTATGACTCGTAGGATGGACATATCAGTAATACCAAGTTCCAACACCTAGCCAGATTTAGAGTTGCCAGACATTGTACGAGTAGAGGTACGACCCATAAAATCATGGTACGAGTCCTAGGTGAAGGCGGTGACAATTTATCAGTTTCCCTGTTAATTTAGGAAAGGTTTCTAATTATTTGTATAAATATTTTTCTAGGTTATTTTTTTTAGAGGGAGAACAAATTTTGATTCTTTTGAGAAGTATTCAACTTTTCAGAATATTGAGAACAACTTTTGGAGAGTTTCTTTCAATGATTCTTCCATTGTTCTTGAATTGTTCTTCATTGATCTTTTGCAATAGTCAAGTGGGTTTACTTTTTAATCTTCATTGTAAGTTCTAAATTATGCTTTTTGCCTATGAATGCTAAGAAAAAACAATCATGAGAGGCTAAAACCTCCACAACTAGGGTTGTGGGAACCATGGTGAATTAACAAACTATGGTTTGCACAAAGTGATTCTACACCAATGCCAATTCCTATATTGTATTCTCTTCAAACTTAAATATTTCTTAATATTAGGACTTGCATGAATTCTGTATTTTCTTGAATCTAGAGAGATAGAGATTAGGAAAACAGAATAATAACAAAGCCTTGAACTTTGTGGTTTATTGTATGACTTGAGCTCCGGTAGTAGGATAGTTAATTTGGAATAAATTTATAACGGTTAAAGAGAAATCACTCGATAGACCTAATCCGATGATTGAGTATAGTCATCCTATGGGAATGAACCAGTCGTTTGGATGAACCTATGTTTTCAGTTCTAGAAGTCAAGCATTGGGATAGAAGACCGGTGTAAAAGCCGAAGTAGTTATGAACTCGTGGGGAACACTTCCCTAGTTAATTGCATCATCTTGAAAACAATCCAATTGTCAACACGGTTACGTGTTTACTTCCTTACAAACCCCCCTCCCCTTTAGGAAATAACAGACTTAAAAGCTTAAATACTTGCGTTATTTTATATCTTGACCTTATTCCCTATGAGATCGACCCCAACCTAGTTGTGCTATTTATTGACAATGTCTACATCATACTTTTACACGAGTGTGATTTGAGCATTATCAACAAGTGGCACCGTTGTCAGGGAATATGGCTTAGGATTAGAGTAATTACTTGTGTTTAACTTTTACTCATTATTTTCCTCATTTATGTTTTTTTTTGTTTTTGACACCTATAGGGTGTCACTTGGTGGATGCCAAGTACGCGATGAAGCGGAAAACCTCTGATTCCATTGGATATTTAATTAGAGGGTACCCTGCGTGAGATGGAAAATGTTGAGCAGAGAGAGGCCCGTTTGGCTAAAGAAGCTCATCAAGTTGAAATAGCTCGGGAAGCTACACTTTAGGAAGAAGAGGATACTCGTGATGAGGTACTGAAGGTTGACCGCCATAGAAGGGGCAATAGAGGCCAAAGATATGCTCCTCAGTTCTATGAAGACGATGACCTAGATATTGATGAAACCGAGTCAACTGGAGCCATTGTACGGCCACCTTTGCCTGCTACGGCAAAGTTTGATGTCACTAGCACCAGGATTCAGCTGCTGAATTTGAAAGGGGCTTTTAGTGGTAATGCAGCTGGCGACGCGAATCTGCACTTAATGAACTTTGTTGGTATATGCAAGGCATGCAGATTACCAGGTGTTAGCCAGGATGCTTTAAGAGTGAAACTCTTCACATTCTCTCTAGCTGAAGAGGCCACAATTTGGTTGTTAGAGTTACTCAACGACTCCATAAAAACTGGAGATATCTTAAATCGGCCTTCTTGAAAAGATTCTTTCCACCCTCTAGGATACTACAGTTAAAGGACAAGATTCACAATTTTCACCAACTTAAGACGGAGGCACTTAATGAGACATGGATGAGATTTAAGAAGAAGCTAACTAAGTCACCAATTCATAAAATTCCAGATGACAGTTTATTAGAAATCTTTTACAAGTCTCTAAACAACAGCACTACAATTGTGGAGGATATGGTGTCAGGAGGAGCATTAATGGGTTATTCATAGGAGTAAGTGACTATTAAACTTAATGGAGTGACCAAGACAAACAGGGCCTAGCAAACTAGGGAAGCAAAAGCAGCCATGGGTACAGTGTTGTTGTTATGACTTCTGAGCAACACAGAAAGGAGAAGGAGTGTGATCAGGAGATAGCTCACATGAGGACATCCGTGGACCTTCTCACGAAGCGTATTATGGGTGCTGGTGTAAAAAACGTAAATGCAGTTAGAGCTCAACTCCAGGAGCCGGGGTTTGATCAGTTAGATTCTGAGGATGAGGCAAACTTCTTGGACAACCAGGTGGCGAGTTTTTGGGCCAACGCCTAAGGGTCTAGATAGGACGCTTGGCGCCAAGGTTCTAAAATTCAAGGTCGGAACCAATGTCGAGACAACTACAACAGTAATGGATACAGGGATAAGAGTAGAGGTCATGAACAGAACGAGAATGGAGAAAGAATGATGGCTACCGCAATGACCGCGCAGGTTTGTATATTCCTCGAAATGCTTGTGAGGGTGAGGTTAGACCTTCAAAATTGGAGAATGTGATGGTTGAGCTACTCAAGAGGGATAAATTGACTGATGATCAGCTGAAGGATATTTGGGGTGATATATCTGGCATGGGCTAGAAAGTTGAATCCCACGCTATAGCAATCAAGTAGCAGCTTGGTCAAATAACTGCTTCCCATAATCAAAGGCAAAAGGAGACACATCCTAGCAACACCGTTCAAAATCAAAAGAATGACAGTAATTGTATGGTGGTGATGACTAGGAGTGGAAAGAGTAATATTGACCCTCCCCTGTTGGTTGTAGATGAAATGGAAGGATACAAAGAGATTGAGTTCAATAAGGATGATGAGGTTGCTGACCAGGATCTTACAGGTGAGACTGGGTTGACTGAGACTCCAATTGGTGCAAAGGGGTCTAGAGGTGATAAAGGGAAGGAAAAAGAGGCCACATAGGTGTATAGGGCTATCCCTCGACTATCACCAGCATTCCCGTAAAGCATTAAGAAGAAGGAATAAGACGGTAAGTTTCAGAAATTCCTCTCTATGCTAAAACAATTATCTTTGAACATACCATTGGTCGTGGAATTGGAGTAGATTCCTAAATATGCCAAGATTATGAAGGACCTTGTGACTAGGAGAGGTCCATGAGCTTTGAGCTGGTTGGTAATTTTCATCATTGTAGTGCGATGGACTCACGCGTTCTTGCCCAGAAGGAGGATCTAGGTGCCTTCACCATTACTTGTACAATTGGTGATTTCGAGTTTGCGAAGGCACTGTAAGACTTGGAGTGAGCATCAACTTTATGCCATTAACTGTGTTTAGGAAGCTGGGCTTGGGAGCCTCTACACAGTCATCGATGCGGCTATTGGTGGTTGACCGCATAGTTAAAAAGCCTGTGGGGATCCTTGTTGATGTGTTAGTTAAAGTGGATCGGTTCATATTTCTAGCTGACTTTATGATCTTGGATTGCCAGGTTGATTTGCAGGTTGCCATTATTTTAGGGAGACCATTCCTCGCCACTAGGAGATCTTTGATATATGTTGAGATTGGACAACTAAAGTTCATGCTAAGTAAGGAGGAGGTCACTTTTAATGTCTGCTGGTCAATGAAGTAGCCCAATGAGTTCAAGGTTGTCTCAACAATCGAGGATGATTCTTATTCTGTTGAAGATTTTTGAGTAGTCAAAAGACTTGTGTCATGCCGCGACGTTAATTCAAGCTCTTCTTGTAAGGGAACCCATGAGGTGGTTCAGTAAAGTCTGAGTAACCAAACCACCTGCATCGTGCTGCGACATTAAATCAAGTGCTTGTTGGGAGGCAACCCAAGTATCTTAACTTATGTGTGCTTAGTGTGCAGGTGAAACCAAAACAGGTTGGTGAAAATTGCAGCACAAGACTGTACTACAAGTTTTAGTACAAGTCGTAGGACCATGGTACTACTCATAATACTATCCATGGTGGAAAGAAGAGACTGTTTTGATGCATGAGTTCATGTTACGGTTGGACATTACGAATCGTACATCAATTGTACGAGTCATAGTACCTATTGTAAGGATGAACTACTCAAAGTGGGGAAATGCAGAAAATAATGACCTACGAGCCATATTACAGTTCATACCATCATGGTACAACTCGTACCATGCACTCATAGGTCCCAAGGTAAGTTTTCTTAGTTTCTTTCTACGAGTCCAGGGAACGAGTCATAGGTACAAGCGTGATAGGCAAAATTAATTAAATTGACCTGACTCAACCCGAATTTTAAACTTGCTGTTAAACCTATTTAAAATCAAAAGTTGTCGGACCTTAACTCCCATGAAAACATAAGCACAGCCTATGAGCACCTCAATTCCCTCTTCCACAACCCGTGACTCAAGAACTAAATTGTTGAGCTTATATCCGTGCAAGTAAATTTGCACAAATCACTTGAATTCCTAACCCAAAAGCTAAAGCAAGCAAGAAATTGTGCAAGAACTTGAAATCTCATATAAGTGATTATTTCCTCTGTTGAAATTTCTTGCTAATAAATGGCCGAAATTAGACTGTGATTCCTTGAACTCTTTTAAAGGAGGACGATAAATGTGATTAGGGCTAGAATGCACAGAATTATAAATGTGTTTAGGAATCAAAATTCTCAAACACAAAATATGGTGATAGATAATGAGTTACGGGGTGTGAAGCATGTTTAGGGTTTAACTGGGTATGAAAAATTAATGAAATTTGCATAGCTAGGATGGGGTAGTCTGAATACCTATCCAAAATCATGTAACCTACATAACTAGACTTGAATAAGGTGAGGATATTCTTCACGAACCTTCATACGACTTGTAGTCTCATACTACGACTCGTAGGATGGCTCATTGGGACTGTCCCAATCCATATTAACTGGAAGCTGTAGTGGACAACCTAGAACGAACTGTGGTAACTTACTACGAGTTGCTCCTGGTGGTCTTACCAAGACAAAAAAAGGGTCAAGTTCAAAAAGTAATTGCATGATACTTAGTATGACTCGTGGAATCCAATTCACATCCGTAACACGAGTCGTACAAAAATACTGAGAACAATAGTTCAAGGAATTCCTCATATGACCCTTAGTACGAAGGGTACCAACCTGGTACAAGTCGTACCAAGGAGTCGCGATAGTGTCTTAGCATGTTACGAGTCTCAGTATATATCATACCACCTAGGTACGACTCATACTGATGACTCGTGAAATATTACTAAGGATGATTTTTTGCTTTCTTTTTCTCAGATATCTCATACTAACCTTTTCTCCATAGGTACAATGACATTCAAAAGGAAATCAATCAAGAAGGCCCAAGACAAGAGGGCTAAGGCTGAAATTACTACTCGGAGCGCATTGAGAGATGAACCCTTAGACTCTGACAAAGCAGGAAACACCCCTAGTGGTTTGATAGAGGAATACCAAGTGGATACAACTAACACTATCAAGCCACGGACCACTAGGGAACATGCCAAGGTTCAGGATGAAGGTACATCCGCTGCTCCAACAACTTTTCCCCAGTCTGAGGAGGGAGCAGGTGATCAGACTCAGGAGTTCAGTAGTGGCTCAAATACTGAGGAGGGTTCTAAGGAGGACGAGTCTGAGAAAGAAACTGCTAAGGAAGAAGCTGAGTGGACTCCTCCACGAGAGAGTTGGACTATGAGGTGGCATGTACCCGGTGCTTAGGATATCTATGAGTAGGGTCTTTCTCTCACTTCGAAAAAGCATCTTGGCTAAGTATTCAAGAGGAACTGCGGATCTTGACCAGTGCACTAAATGAGGTCGAGGAGATAAAGCAGATTTTTAGCTTCAATGGATTCGATTGGATGGCTAAAACTCCCAAAAAGTACAGTGCCGAGATAGTTCGGGAGTTCTATGAAAACTATTTGGCAATGATGGAGAAAAAAGCAAAAGCTGCACAGAAATTAAAAGGACAACCTAAACTATATACTTCCATGGTCTAGTGATGCATGGTTGACATCTCTAAGCGGACCATTGCTCAGATGTTGTATGGGCCATAGTTTAGAGCTCTAAATGCCACAGTTGAGTTTAATCACCGAGTAAAAGCTTTGAAAAAGGTAAAGTAGAAGGTTTTAAGGAAAGACAGATCCAAGTGAAATGGCTAGATGGGGTCATAGCAGAGGACAAGGAGGAGGTAGAGTGGGTGACCAATGGTTGGCAGGTCACAAAAGCCTCACTGATCTTTAAAGAGAAGGCCTGCTGGACACTAGTTTGCCACAAGTTGGTGCTAATAGTCAATGAAAACACCCTTAGTGCAGATAGAGAAGCTTTGGTGGCATGTATCATGTTGAGATACACAATGAACATTCTGAGGATGTTATCGGAGGAGATTTGAGATTGGGCTGTGGGGTTAAGCACTACCATCCCATTCCCAATTCTCGTGTATAGATTGTGCATGGAGGAAAGTGTTAGGTTGTTCCAGAAGATAGATCGCTATATCGGACGCCACAGGACTGCGGACATAGGCCTTATATAGGATAAGATGAACCTGCTGAGCCGGATAAGACTATCTACTGCAGTCCCACCACCATAGTCATCTAGGGTGAGCATCAATATTCCCCCACTTTAGTGGAGCATGGAAAGATGCCAGTTATAGAGACCGGTCACACAAATGCAGTTCCTAGTACTTCCTATGCATCTTTGATGGTCATACCAAGCCAGAACCCAACAGGTTATATGTTCCTTCCAAAGGAGTTCCTCCAAAAGATGGCCAAACGTTTGATGTTGATCGAGAAAAAGGTAAACATGTTGATGAAGAATATCAAGCCATGGGTAAAGGCTGACATAGATGCGAATGATAGGGGTCTACACAACTGGTTGGACAGTTTTGAGCTCTATTTTAATGAGCTCTTAACTGACCAGCCGGACACGAGCAGTTTGAGGGATGAGCTAGGGGCTTTTTGGAGCTAGGTAGTTGAGTTGTCGTCTAGAAAATAGGCAATGTTATCAACCCCAATCATATTGGAGTTATATGCTGAGCTTGATGAGGAGCTATATTTGGAGGCATATTGGGCTCCGATAGCGGACGATAGAGGAAAAGGGAAGAAGAGGGTCTTAGAAGGAGTTGAAGATGAGTCCTCAAAGAAGAAAAGGAAGAAAAAGGAGAAAAGAGAGCGTAAGTGGGCGGAAGTAGATAGTCTGCAAACTCATGATGAGCATATGTTAGAGTTGCATGAGAGAGCCAGTGGAGCGATGAGCTCCGCCACTGTCCCGAGTGAGCTTACGAGTGGCAAGGACCCTTCGAGTGACCATAGTCAGCCAGAGTTGGTGATGAGATCATTGCGGAAATAGGTTCAGTTGAGAGGGTTACCATAACCCCAAGTGATGTATCATTGAGTTCACCGGCCACTGCTAGCACCACGACTACAGCGAGGAAAGTGTGCTTTCACACCCGCCTCCACTGGATGAGAGAACTTAGAGTGCCACAAGTATGTCCCTTTTCCCTATTCTTACTTGTGATTTTTGGGTGTTTGAATTCCATCCGAGGGTTTCTGTTTCCATGTTTTGTTTCCCTCAGACACACTATCTAGTATAACTGACATGTTTAGTATTTTGGTTTAGTGTTTTTTTAGCTAGAAGTCGTTAGGATTACTTTACAGCCAATAAATACACATGTTTGGGAATGTTGAAAAAATGACCCTGTTAAATATTTTTTTGGTGTCTAGCTGTGTATGTTAACAGCAATGCATGACTTCTATGGATCTTTGTATGAAATTTAATATATTAGCATGTGAATTTTAGCTTAGCTATGCATAAACCAGATAGGTAGAATCAACACAAATCTGTACCGTGAGTGAGTGAGGATGCTTACCTAGTTCAATACTGTGTAAAAGATCTAGAACTGCCCAGTTGGCCTTTAATAGGTTGTTGGATAGTTTGTTAGGAAAGGATGATAGGCTATTTTTGATTTATCCCACTTTAGCTTGAATTATCCATCCAAATAAAAATGAATCCCTTGATCTCGATTTTAAGCCTAAAGCTGACCATTTTTCTTTGATTACCCATTAACCTTTCTCATGTTTATAATGAACCTCTTTGGCCTTGGTCCCTCCTTGGATATTTTGAACCTCAACTCAGGAAAATTGTCTAAGTTAAGGGTGGCTATAGTAGAGGTGCGTAGATTGTGAGGAGGTGAAAAGGGAAGAAAAAAGTCAAAGAAAAATGAGGTGTGGTGTGAAAAAAGGAGAGAAAAAAATTATTAATTAAAAATAGATAAAATATAAAAATGAAAAAAAAAAGAAAAGAAAAATAGTTGAAGGAGGATTAAAAAAATACACCACTCACACATTGAATTTGTATGGTGAAAACGGGGGAAAAAGCTGAAAGGAGAAGAAAGGGGCAAAAGAGTATAAAGTGAAGCCATGTTGTATAGTGCCATGGAGGGTTAGTTACTAATATACATATCTAGCATACCCAACCCAAAGCATGCATTACAAGCCGAAAAAAGTCCTATAGTGATCCTAGCCCAACTGTTTGAAAAACCAAAGTAGAGAAAATAAGGGCAAGCCTATGGTATCCGATGCGTAGTATTTGAAACTTAGTTGTAAGAGTGAGAGTCTAACTTGATTAGTACCAAGTTTCATATTTCTATAAAGTTTCACATTTCTACATATCTTTGAGTTTTGTGGACCTCATTTGCTGTGAGGGTACATGGTTTGTATTGCATTTTGCTAGTTGACCGTGTGAATAACACTAGTGATAGCTTTATTCGCTGTTAATTGTTAAGTTCCATATTTTGATCCCTATATGTCATGAGTTATAGTTACGTGTGTGCATACTGACTTGGTTTGAATGAGAAAAGGCAAAATGCTGATAATGGTTGTTTGTACAAATTTTGTTTCATTGGTTGTAGGTCTTCTAGTTTACTTTCTAGCTAAGCATCATTTTTTAATTTAGTTTAGTTTGCCCGAGGACATGCAAAAGTCTTAAGTTGAGGGTGTCTATGTACTGTACATTTATAACACTTTCGACTCTTAAAATTGAGAAATAAGCATGGTCTTATGTCTGTTCGTACGGATATGATGAACTTTTTCTTTGTTTTTAGGAAAATTAGGTGTTGGAGTTGAAATCTGCAAAAGAAGTGAAAAGAGTGTAGAAAAGGGCCAAGTACAGACCTCAGTATGAGCCGTATAATCATGGTATAAGCCGTAACAAGAGTCGTGGAGAAGTCCAAAAGATGATCATAAGTCAAAGGCCAAGTTACGACTAGTGGTACTAGCCATACCATATTGGTACGAGCCGTACTTAGAGTCATAGAAAAATATAGAAGAAGCTGCACTAGGTTGGTCTCCTGGTATGGGTAGCAACCACGGATTGTGATACCTACCTATGTCCCGTACAACGGAGCCATGGTAAAGTTCAGAAGGATTGAGGAATGGCAGATCTCAAGGTACGAGAGGCAGCCATGAGGCGTAAGAGGAAGGTACGAGTCATACCAAGCAACTCGAAAATTATTCAGAGGATGTTAGAGCTCTCATATTCAGACCACAACTAGTTTGTACAACTTGTAGGATTAATGTACGAGTCGTACCAAGTTCCAACACTTAGCCAGATTTTCAGAGTTGCAAGACATTGTACTAGCAGAGTTACGACTCGTACCATCATGGTATGAGTTTATCAGTTTTCTTGTTAATTTAGGAAAGGTTTCTAATTATTTGTATAAATACTTTTCTAGGTTATTTTTCTTAGGGGGAGAACATAATTTGATTCTTTTGAGAAGTATTTGACTTTTTGGAATGTTGAGAATAACTTTTGGAGAGTTTCTTGCAATGATTCTTCCATTGTTCTTGAATTGTTCTTTTGCACTAATCAAGTGGGTTTACTTATTAGTCATCATTGTAAGTTATAAATTATGCTTTTGTCTATGAATGCTAATTATTTTCTTACAATCATGCGATGGTAAAACCTCCACAACTAGGGTTTGGAAACCATGGTGAATTAACAAACTACGGTTTGCACAAAGTGATTCTACACCAATGATAATGCTTGTACTGTATTATCTTCAATATTAAACATTTCTTAACGAAGCTCAACCTTAGGACTTGCCCAAATTCTCTATTTATTTGAATCTAGAGAAATGGAGATGAGGACAAAAGAATTTAAAACAAAGCCTTGAACTTTGTGGGATAATTAATTTGTAAAAAATTGATAACTATTAAAGAGAAATCACTAGAGAGACCTATATTGGTAATTGAGTATAGTCATCCAATAGCGATGATTCAGTCATTTGGATGAACCTATATTATCAGTTCTAGAAGTCATGCATTGGGATAGAACACGAGGGTAAAACCTGATGTAGTTGTGAACCCATGGGGAGCACTTCCCTAGTTAATTGCATCATCTTGATAACAATCCAATTGCCATTAATGTTATGTGTTTAGTTCCTTATGAAACCCCCCTTTAGGAAATAACAGACTTAAAAGCTTAAAAATACTTGCATTATTCTATAGTTTGCCCATATTCCCTGTAGGATTGACCCCGACCTTGTTGGGTTCTTTATTGACAATGTCTGCGTCATACTTTTATAGGAGTGTGATTTGAGCGTTTTCAAAAATTGGCGTCATCTTTTTCCTAAAATTCCCCTTTCCTTCACTTAATATCATACTTCGTCTCAATGAATTTTCACTTTTTTGGGGAATATGACTTAGGATTAGAGTAATTATCTATGTTTAAAAATTTTAGTTAATATTTTCCTCATTTACATTTTTAACTATTCTATAACTTGTATATTTGCAGCTCATACCTAATTTTGGTAAGCCTTATACTGTCATTTTTATATGGCGTTAGACTTCAAGATATGGTGATAAGGAGCTAGTTTGATCTCATTAAACTTATTCAAGAATTCTTATTGTTTTTTACACCCATAGGTTGTCACTTGGTGGATGTCAAGTACTCGACGAAGCGGATACCCCCTGATTCCATTGGATCTTGAATTGGAGCGAACCCTGCATATGATGGAAAATGCTGAGCAGAGAGAGGCTCGTTCGTCTGAAGAAGCTCATCAAGCTGAAATAGCTTGGAAAGTTGCACTTCAGGAATTAGAGGATGCTCGTGATGAGGTAGTGAATGTTGGCTGCCATGGAAGGGGCAATAGAGGCCAAAGATATGCTCCTCGGTTCTATGATGATGATGACTTGGATATTGATAAAGTCGGGTCAACAAGAGCAATCGTACCACCATCTTTGCCTGCTGGGGCAAAGTTTTATATCACTAACACTATGATTAAGCTGCTGAATATGAAAAGGGTGTTTAATGGTAATGCAGGTGAGGAGGAAAATCTGCACTTAATGAACTTTGTTGGTATATGCAACGATTACAGAATACCAGGTGTAAGCCAGGATGCTATAAGATTGAGACTCTTCACATTCTCTCTAGCTGGAGAGGGTACAATTTGGTTGTCAGAGTTTCCCAATTACTCCAAAATCAACCGGAGGGATCTTAAATTAGCCTTGTTGGAAACATTATTTCCACCTTCCAGGACGAATTTGAGCATGCGAGCCCTTAGCTCGGCTACCATCTCTGGAGTATACCTTGACAACCTAGTGAACTCCAACGCACACTTCTCCACGGTTCCGTTACCCTACCTATATAGTGAAAGGACGAAAATTACAATTTCAGCCAACTGAAGGCGAAGGCACTTCAATAGTCATGGCTGAGTTTTAAGAAGAAGCTAACTAAGTGCCCAAATCATACAATTCTCAATGACAGTTTGTCTGAAATGTTTCACAAGTCTCTAAGAAACAACATTAGGGCTGTGGTAGATACGGTGGCAGGAGGAGCATTGATGTTCATTCATGGGAGCAAGTAACTGTTATACTTGACTGAGTGACCAAGACGAATAGGGCCTGCCACACCAAGGAAGTAGAAGAAGTTGCGGTATATATGTTGTTGTTATGACTTCTGAGCAGCGTAGAAAGGAGGAAGAGTGTGATTAGGAGATAGCTCACATGAGGACATCATTGGACCTGCTCATGAAGCATATTATGGGTTTTGGTGTGAAAAAGGTAATTGCAGTTGGATCTCAAAGCCAGGAGCCGAGGTTTGATCAGTTAGATTCCGAGGAGGAGGCAAACTTCTTAGACAACTAGGTGGTGGGTTTTCGGGCCAATGCCCAAGGATATGGATAGGACACTTGGCACCAAGGTTCTAAAAATCAAGGTCAGAACTAATATCGAGACAACTAAAATAGGAATGGATATAGGGACAGGAGTAGAGGTCATGAGCGAGTAGGAGAATGGAGAAAGAATGATGTCTACCACAACGACTATGCAGGTTTGTATGTTCTTCCAAATGCTTGTGAAGGTGAGGCTGGACCCTTGAAATTGGAGAACATGATGGCTGAGATACTCAAGAGGGCTAAATCGACTGATGATCAGCTGAAGGATATTCAGGATGATATATCTGGCATGGGTCAGAAAGATGAATCCCACACTACAGCGATCAAGCAAATTGAGCAGCAGCTTAGTCAAATGTCTGCGTCACTAAATCAGAGGAAAAAGTGGACACTTTCTAGAAACACCATTAAATATCCAAAGAATGACAGTCATTGTATGGCGGTGATGACTAAGAGTGGAATAACTACTGTTGACCCTCCCCTTCCGGTTGTAGCTAAAATTGAAAGACAGAAGGAGATCGAGCTTATGAGGATGATGAGGTTGCTGACCAGGATCTTGTAGGTGAGGCTGAGTTGATTGAGACTCCAGTTAGTGCAAAGGGGTTTGGAGGTGATAATGGAAAGGAACAAGGGGCAACATAGGTGTATAGGGCTATCCCTCGACCACCGCCACCATTCCTGCAGAGGATGAACAAAAAGGTGGAAGATGGTAAGTTTCAGAAATTCCTCTCTATGCTAATACAGTTATCTGTGAACATGCCATTGATCGAGGCATTGGAGCAGATGACCGGATATGCCATGTTTATGAAGGACCTTGTGACTAGGAAGAGGTCTGTGAGCTATGAGACGATTGGTAATTTTCATCATTGGAGTGTCATAGCCTCATGGGTTCTTGCCCAGAAGAAGGAGGATCTAGGTTCCTTCATAAATTCCTTGTACGATTGGTGATTTCGAGTTCGTGATGGCATTGTCTGACTTAGAAGCGAGCATAACTTGATACCATTAGTTGTGTTCAAGCTGCTGGGCTATGGAGCCCCTTCGCAAATGTTAATGCAGTTGTTGACGGCTGACCATATAGTTAAAAAGCCAGTGCGGATCCTTGTTGATATGTTAGTTCAAGTGGATGTGTTCATATTCCTAGCGGACTTCATGATCTTGGATTGCAAGGTTGATTTTGAGGTTCCCATTATTTTATGGAAACCATTGCTCCCTACTGGGAGAGCTCTGGTAGATGCGGAGGTTGGCCAGCTAAAGTTCAGGCTGAATAAGGAGGAGGTCACTTTTAGTTTCTACCGGTCAATGAAGTAGCCAAATGAGTTTAGGGTTGTGTCAGCAATCGAGGATAATTCTGAGTCTCTTGATGAATTCTGAGTAGTAAAGGGACCTTCATCGTGTTATGACATTAAATTATAAGATTCTTGTGAGGCAACTCATGAGGTGGTTTGGTGAAGTTTGGGTAACCAAACCACATGTGTCGTGCCGTGACGTTAAACCAAGTGCTTCTGGGAGGCAACCCAACTATCTCAACTTATGTGTGCTCAGTCTGCAGGTTAAACAAAAACATATGGGTGAAAATTGCAGCACAGTACTGTATAACGAGTCTCAGTACGAGTCGTAGCACCATGGTAGGGCTCGTAGTATTGTCAATGGTGGAAAGTAGAGACTGGTCTAATGCATGAGTTTATGTTACTGTTGGTCATTATGAATCGTACCTCAATTGTACGAGTCGTAGTACCCACTATAAGGATGAACTATGCTAAGTGGGAAAGTGCATAAAATAATGACCACGAGCTATAGTATGGTTCGTACCATCGTGGTACGACTCGTACCATGAACTCATAGGTCCCAAGGTAAATTTTCTCAGTTTCTTGCTATGAGTCTAGGGGACGAGTCGTAGGTACTACCTACGACTCATGGTACGAGCCATGATGGACAAAATTAATTAAATCAACTCGACTTGACCCTAATTTTTCAATTCTCCCCTAAACCTATTTAAAATCAAAAGTTTCCAGACCTTAACTTCGATGCAAACATAAGCACGACCCACGATGACCTCCATTCCCTATTCCACAACCCGTAACTCAAGCACTAAATTGTTGGGGTCAAATTTGTGCAATTAAATTTTCACAAATCACTTGAATTCCTAACCCAAAAGCTGAAGCAAGAAAGAAATTGGGCAAGAACGTGAAACCTCAAGTAAGTGATTATTTCATCTGTTGAAATTCTTGCTAAGAAATGGCCGAATGAATTGTAATTCCTCTAACTCTTGTAAAAGAGGATGATGAATTTGATTAGGGCATAGGTGCGTATCATTATAAATGGGTTTAGGAATCAAAATTCTCAAACACAAAATATGGTGATAGATAGAGTTACGGGGTGTGAAGCATGTTTGGGGGTTAACTGGGTACGAAAAATTAATGAAAACTTGAATAGTTGGGATAGGGAAGTCTGAGTACCCATCAAAAATAATGTTACTTGCACAACTGGACTTGAATAAGTTGAGGACAAGCTTAACGAGCCTTCTTACAACTCATGGTCTCGTACTATGACTTGTAGGATGGCTTGTTGGGACTGTCCTAAGTCATATTAACTGGAAGTTGTGGTACGAAGCCTAATATGACCCGTGGTATCTTACTACAAGTCGCACCTGGTGGTATCTTACTACGAATCATATCTAATGTGTAGTATTTAGAATTTCGTTGTGAGAGTGATAGTCTTACTTGATCATTCCCAAGTTTCATATTTCTATATTTCTGTGAGTTTTCGGGAGTTAGTTTTCTATGAGGGTAAATGGTTTGTATAGCATTTTTTCAGTTGTCTGTGTGAATAGCACTAGTGATAGCTTAATTCTCTGTTGATAGTTAGGTTCCATATCTTTATCCCTCTATGTCATGAGATGTAGTTACGTGTGTGCATAGCTGAGTTGGTTTGAATAAAAAAGGGGTCAAAGCTGATAATGCTTATTTGTGCAAATTTTGTTATGTTTGCTATAGGTATTCTAGTTTACTTTCTAAATAAGCATTGTTTTATATTTTAGTATAGTTTGCCAGAGGACATGCAAAAGTCTTAAGTTGAGGATGTTGATGTGTTGTGGGTTTGCAGCACTATTCGAAGCTTAAAACTGGGGAATAAGCATAGCCTTAGGTGTGTATATATGGATATGATGCATTTTGCTTTATTTTCAGGGGAATTAGGTATTGGAGTTCAAATCTTCAAAAGAAGTGAAGAGAGTGTAGAAAAGGGCCAAGTACAGACCTCAGTACGAGCTGTACAATAATGGTATGAGCCATATTGAAAGTCGTGGAAAAATCCAGAAGATGAGCTTAAGGAAAAGGCCAAGTTATGACTAGTGGTACGAGCAGTGCCATCCTGGTACGAGCCGAACTGAGAGTCATAGAAAAATACAGAATAAGCTGCACTGGGTTATTCTCGTGGTACGTGTAGCAACCATTGATCGGGATACGTACCTAAAACCCGTACCAAGGAGCGGTGGTAAAGTTTAGAAGGTTGAGGAATGGGATATCTCAAGGTACGAGAGGCAGTCACGAGGCATAGGAGGAAGGTACGAGTTGTACTATTCCACTCATGAAATTGTTAGAGGATGCTAGAACTCTTAGATACATACCATGACTGGTTTGTATGACTCGAAGTATCAATGTGTGAGTCATACCAAGTTCCAACACTTAGCCAGATTTAGAGTTTCCAGACATTGTATGAGCAGCGGTATGACCCGTACAATCATGGTAACAGTCGTAGGTGAAGGCGGGGCAACACTTTATCAATTTCGCTATTAATTTAGGAAAGGGTTCTAATTATTTGTATAAATACTTGTCTAGGTTAATTTTCTTAGGGGGAGAACATAATTTTATTCTTTTGAGAAGTATTTGACTTTTGGAAATATTAAGAAAAACTTTTGGAGAGTTTCTTGCATTGATTCTTCCATTGTTTTTCGATTGTTCTTCATTGATCTTTTGCAATGATCAAGTGGGTTTACTTTTCAATCATCATTATAAGTACTAAATTATGCTTTTGTCTATGAATGTTAGTTATTTTCTTACAATCATGAGAGACTAAAACCTCCACAACTAGGGTTGTGGGAATGGTGGTGGATTTACAAACTAGGATTTGCAAAAGGTGACTTTACACCTATGCTAATGCTTGTATTGTTTTCTCTTGAATCCTAAACGTTTTTATACGAAGCGCATTGTTAGGACTTGCCCGAATTCTCTATTTGCTTGAATCTAGAGATATAGAGGTTAGAAAAACAGAATAACAAAAAAGCCTTGAACTTTGTGGTTCATCGTATGACTTGAGTTGCAATCGCAGGATAGTTAATTTGGAATAAATTGATAATGTTTAAAGAGAATTCACTCGAGAGACCTAATCTGATAATTAAATATAGTCATCTAATAGTGATGAATCAGTCGTTTGGATGACCCTATGTTATCAGTTCTGGAAGTCAAGAATTAGGATAGAACACAAGTATAAAAACTAAAGTAGTTATGAACCCATGGGGAACACTTCCCTAGGTAATTGCATCATCTTGATAACAATCTAATGTCAATACTACTACGTGTTTACTTCCTTACAAAACTCCCTTTAGGTAATAACAAACTTAAAAGATTAAATACTTTCATTATTCTAGATATTGACCATATTCCCTATGGGATCGACCCCAAACTAGTTGGGTTCTTTATTAACAACATATGCGTCATACTTTTACACGAGTGAGATTTGAGCGTTATCAGCTTCTCTATATAATGCTTGAATGAAACACTTCCAAGATCTTAAGTTATTGAAATGGGAGATTTCTCCTAGTGATTGGGCACTTCTATTCAACTCAAGGTTTTGGCTATTCCTGGGAAAATTGAAATCCAAGTGGTCTTGCCCATTCAAAGTGTCTCAAGTCTTTACGAATGGGGCCATTGAAATCGAAGATGAAGGCAGGCTAAAGTTTATGGTGAATGGAGAATGAGTCAAGAAATACTTGAGTATCCCTAAAGAGGTCACCTTAACTGGGGTCTCTTACCTCGATGATCCATAGTTGTGCGGTATTTTTGTCGTTCAACGATGTTAAATCAAGCTCTTCTTGGGAGGAAACCCATGTGTTCATTTTGCTTTTATTTTTTCCTTCTCTTATAGTTGTTTCTGTTCTTATGCTAGGTAGTTTCTAGCTCAACATGAGGTATCTCAGGAAATATCTAGAGGGCACCTGTAGCACACGTGCGAGACCTATTTGGGGTTCTGTGGCACACACGAGCAATGCACAACCCAACCAGAAACTCAGCAAAATCTTGATATCATCCAAGATCATGTGTGCTACCCACTCTGTCCGCATGTCCTGACGTTTCACAGGTGTCATGCATGTGGAGAATTAGAAAGCTCCTACTTAGGCTTTAAATTGAGGAGCACCTAGTGCTAAACATGCGTGACGCAGGTCCTAACGTATAGTACGCAGGCCTAGCACATGTCCTTGGATAGATTAGTAAAGCTCTTGATGCATATATTCTCCTCCACACCTGCATTGTGCATGTGGCCTTGAGGTATGCATGTATAGCGCATGTTCGAGGTAGTACCCTAAAGCTTTTATTCTTTGCAAGTCCACCTCCTGCGCATATACGTGCCCTCGAATGCGCCTCTCTCAGTCGAGGGAGTTCTTTCACCCATTCTTTCCTACTTTTGTTTAATCTTGCGCATTGGAGACAATGCATTATTTTCATTGGGGGTGAATTCTGAGTATCCCACTCGTTAGTGATGCATGAATTAGCCCTACGATAGATTGGGTGACGTCATTCTTAAGGGAAAACCATCATTACTTCAAGTAACATCATCTTTGTAGATAATAGTTATTTTAGTAAACTCTAAGTGTTTTTCTTATACCACGGTTTTTTACCAAGGAGAAAAAATTTTCTTATCATGATTTTTGTGTTGAACTAGGTGGCATTTCCTGATGATAGATTCAGAGGCAACTTTCTTAAGGGAAAATGTCATATTTTAGTTTGTTATTTTTAGTCCTTGTTGCACTTGTCTTGAGAGGCACCACCAAAATTTTTTCTTGGCAAAGGAATTTGAAATTATATTTGTAGAAAAGAGGAGGAAATGAATTTAAAAATCATTCTTTTATTATTATGTCTACATTCTTTGTTTGACTTTTCGATTCACAAATGAGTTATGCGAAACTCAGAATAATTTGTCAAAAGTCATTCGTTTCAATTGATTTTGAGAATAGGTATACCCCTTGGAATTTTGATTCGATGTGGTTTATGGGTGTAGCTTGTTCTTGTGTATGCATGTTGTCCAGAACTTTCCTCGAATGTGATTCACATTGTTGGGCTTGGAAAATGATCTTAGGCTCTATTTGGATAATCACTTTACCAAAAAATCCCCTCCTTTAACATTGATCTTAGTCAACCCTTTTTGAGCCTTAAACCTTTTCCTTGAAAATCATATTACACACCTTTAGCCTTCTTCAATCCTCTATTTTGGGACCCATTACTCTCTAATTTCTATTGAAAAAAATGGGGGCTAAAAGACCAAGATTTAGGGAAGGATGTGAATGAAAAATGAAATGTTGATACAGGTAAAAGCCTATGTTTTGGTGTGTGTGCACTAATAGGGAAATAAGGAATGATCTTCAACATGAGGTAGCACTGGATGCTTAGCATATGAATGGCTGATTGAATCCTTTGATAAAAGAAAGAGAGAAAATAATTGGGTGGTGCTATCTCTTATCTAGTACATGATTAATGGAAAAAACAAGGGTGTCCAGAAGAATGGCTCCTCGGGAAGAACTTGGATTATGAAAATGAGAGATAAGGTAAAGTTGAATTAATGATGTGAGCGGTGTAGTTGAATTTCTCAAGAAAAGCGTTAGGGAGATTCTAGTCACTTGAATCAAATGATGTCCTACCCTTACCCCTAGCCTATAGTGTAACCCGCAAGTCCTTAGTGATTCCGAGCTCTGCAACTCTACATTAGTGGCGCATTACATGAAGGGAAAGCCTATGGCTCGATGTATGTATACTTGAATTTCTTTGAGAGAGTGAGCGTTCGTGTATCATCTTATAATCCCTATTTTGTGAATGCTATGATTGTGAGTGGAATTCTCTCTTTTGGTGAGTGGCGTTGTATCCTTAGAGTAAATGGTAAAATCTTGATCTCAATTGAGAGTATGAATATAATAAGTTGTGTAGTGAACTTCTAGGAAAACCTTGAAGGTTGATGTCAATGACTTGAGTTGCTTGTTGATCTTGCTTGAAATGAAAATTCCCCTTATTTCGATTGAAAAAGTGAAGTCTCTTGAGAAGAAAAGATTTTTAAAGTGGTGATCTTTGTCTTGTTCTCATGGTGGTACCAATTGAGATTAGTTCTTGCGTTTGAGTCTTTTTGTTTTGATTCTTTTTATTATTTGGATTTATTTCGAGTCTTAGTATTCCTTTGTGTAGCCCTTATGTCTTGGTAAGCTTGAGTCAATTCCTATGTTGAGTGAATTCTTTTCTTGAGGACAAGCAATAGTTCATGTTTTGGAGTTTGATGAGTTGGTAATTTACCAACTTATCTAGCTCTTAAACATGAGTTATTACCTTATTTTAATACAATTTAGAAGGATTTTACGCCTTTATTCTATTATGTACAGGAATTTCTTTTAAACAGAGATGATGGAGGATTTGAACTTAAAGAAATGTGTCTGAGGAACGATAAGTGACATGCATGCCGCAAATCAGCAGCTACATTTCACAGGTGCCATGCAGGAAGAGCTGAAGTCTACTGGCAGTGGACATGCGTACCGCAAGTTGGCACCTACATTTCACTGGCGCCATGCGTAAGAGTTGGAAGAAGACTATGTTGGACTTGCATTGCACATGCATGTCTGATCTTGGGCATATTTGCATGCCCAAGTGCTAGTACCCAAGTTTTAATCATGTTTGTCAGTTTATTTAAGAAATCTCATGTAGTTTCCTTATAAGTTCATGCATGAACTGACATATGTTATTATCCCATTTTTTAGGTGGAAATGCTAATTCTAATGTGATGATGAAAGATTAAAGAGAAGGCATGGAGTGAAAGGCAGCTTGATATGGATGTCAATGGCCATGGTGTAGGCAACCGTGTTTGGTGCATGTTATGCTGGCACATTGGCATGCCAGGCGCCATTCCATGCCCATGCTGTGCGTGCCAGCGAGGAAGTGCTAGGCAGTGTTCCTGCACACCAGGACCATGCCACGCTGTCCAGTTGGGGCGCCAGGCCCTGTGCCACGCCATGCCAACACTACAATCCAGTGATGCTGCACGTCCATCCCATCTTACGCTAGCCAGTTGTGCGATAGGCAGTGTGAAATTGAGGTGGTCTTCACAAGGCCAAAATTTAAAAATTATAAATAGCACACTTAGTTAATTTTATTAGAGAGCACGATTTTGTTTGGGAAAACAAGGGCGGTTGGAGCAAGGGATAAATGAACGTTTCATATTCTAGGTTTGTTTCTCTTTTGCTTTGTACATTCATTTTTTTTAACATGAATTCAATTACCATGTTGAAATCTCGTAGGACTATGAGTGTCTAAGACCCTTCTTCTAAAGTTAAGGCCATATAATATGAATGCATTAACTTAATTATTGTTTGGTTCAAGTTGCTTTGTTGTTGTTTGTTTCTACATACTTGTATTGCTTGATCACCATTGAAATACATTTATTAATCTTATGAAGACTTGAAAGAGCAAACCCTAGGATAGAATGAGGAATGCAAGAAGTGAATTCAAGTCTTCAAGTCTTCATTCATGGTTAAGGTAGAAATATACGTAATTTTCCTCGCTTGGTTATTAAATGAGAAGAGAGCTAGACACTTGAAATTGAATTGTCACATAACCACTAATAGATGTAGTTTTGAGGTTAATTCTAGGTTTAATGTTTAGAGGCTCAATAGACCATAAAATTAGCATAAATCTTGTGAGACAACTATGAAGGTAATGACTTAAACCAATAAGAATGTGAGTTATGCGTGATTGTTGGCCTTAAGCCTGGATTCCTTTTTGTTATTGTTTTCAACTTGAATTGTGATTGATCTTAGATTTTAGTAACAAGCAAACCACAAATTCTTGGTCGCTACAACACTTTTGAAATTTGAATTAATGCTTTGTCACGATCATAGCATGGACTCTAGATCGAGACACGAGACCTAGAGTCATGAATGGCTCCAAGTTAACCCATTGTACATACATAGCATGAAAGAGAGAATCTTTAAAGAGGAAATAACTTGAACTCAGTGTAAGAGGAAATCTGCATAACATAAAAACATAAGCATAAACATGATTTAACAACGTTCAACCATCTATAAATTGTTGTCTGAAAAACCTCTAAACATACAATGAGCTGATGGGGAAACACCCCTAACGAGCTCGCTAAGTCTGGAACTAAAAGACATAAGCAAAAGATACATAACCAAAACTGTCGTCCTCAGATCATGAGGACTCACCAAACCTAGCATGGAAATGGACTGAAACTGGGGTGAGGTAATGTCGGGATTGAAACTGGTCTCCCGAACCTATATCATGAGATGATACAACATAGAGTATGCGGTCAGTACTTTGAATGTACTAAGTATGTAGAGAAAGTAAAACATCCTAGTAAAATGATAGTCGAAAATCATGAGTATAAAACAAGATAGAACATGAAAGTAAAGGTGACATGCTAAAACCCATATCCTGGATTAATCATAATCATGGGATATTTATCATAATTTAAAACATAATAACCCAAGGTTTGAAAATAGAAATCATATTACGTACCGTACATGAAATCATAAGTGAATACTCATAAACTGATCAATGGATCAAATCTGCTATAAAACATAGTATCATGAGTCATGAACATGAGTAACTTAAAACATGAGATATAATGGGAGGCTTCATCATAACCAAAAACATCATGATAGAGCTTATATGATGCCCTAACTATCTTGCTCAAGTGGAAAGAGCCATTCCAAGCTTGCAAGGGAAGAAATGATTAAGGCGTGATATCACATGTGAATCCCCATAGGGTTTGAACATGAATATATACCTATGATGCCATGTAGTTCTTAGACTTGGGGTTTGACTTAACCCCTAGCCTACTGGGTGCTAGACGCTACTCCCAAAAACGTGCACATTGCTCATAATTATTATCATGGAAAAATACTTGATCTTTCATTGGCTAGTTTAAAATCATGAAACCATAATCATACTTGACATATGTGTACTAGCCATAGAAATAAACTAGATTTTCATGAAATCCGTACATGAATGAATAAGGCTTATATTTCGAAACCACAAAATCATAAGTTTAAGATTTCATAAACTTTCATGCATACTTTGATAATTTATCATACTTGAAATCATGGGCTCATAAGCTTGAAATTTATAAGACATGCATAACAGGGCAAAATCACCATAAACTTGAAATAACTAATTCATGAGGAAATATTGAGGGCCAAATCTATCGTAATAATCCTAATTCATCAATTGAAACATAAGAGAATTGAACCCATTGAGAGATTACGGAAAATTTCATTGAATTGGGCCTAACACTAGAATTTCACAATTTAGAACTTAAGATATAGAAATCTTGGAATTGAACTTAAAAAGGGCATGAGGGTGGAAGGATTCTTTTCATTCATAACCTTAAATACCTAGCTTTGAAGTATCTTTAACTTGATTGAAGACCCAAAGGTAATTGAGATAAAGGAGATGATGAAACCCTAGCTTGACTTGAGAAAGGACCTTCAACTTATGGTTGTTTTGAAAGAATGATGACTTAGGATAGGTTAAACCCCTTAATACACCATTTAAGAAATCAAAAATGACGTCACTTAGGGGTTAAAAGTCGAGGAAGTTATGAAAATAACCCAGAAGATCACATTTAAAATTTCTGCCTGCCAGTTGTCACGACTGGTACCACAAGTCACTGGTTTTCACCATGATTCATGGTGACATTCATTACATGCCAGCATGATTTTTCTGCTTCTCTGGTCCTCATACAACAGGTACTCATTACGACCCATCACTGGCTACCATGAGTCATCCGGTGACTCATGGTTAGTGGACAACCCTTGTATTTTCTCTAGTTCTCCATCCTATGTCTCCAAACCATGACCTATTACAAGGTCCCACCATTCATTACTTCAGGGCCTTCTTCTGTAGATTCTAACTATGACTCGTGACCATGAGTCATACTACCATACCACAACTTGTGGTGTGGACTTATGGTCTGGGGAATGAAAAATTCAGAATCTTACCATGACTTTTCCAATGATCCGTTATATGAAACCACGACTCGTATGATGAGTCATTCTGAGGAAAAGTTGCAGATTTTTTCTACTAATTGTACTATTAATCTAGGGCTTGATCTTAGATACTTTTGGGGTGTGACATACTTGAAATTAATAAATCACAAAAGTCTAGTCCCTATGAGTTTGACATCCGGCTCACAAGAGTAACTTTACTACTTGTATGACCGCGTGCACCAGAGGCATAGCAAGTTTTTGGCACTGTTGCTGGGGACTAGCAACATTGGTGAATTTCTTATTTTTTTGTTATATTTGTATTTTCTTATGTGTTGACAATTTGGTTTTAGTCATCACTTTTGCAGGTATTACATGTTGGTCTTTGCAGCAAATTGGCCAGGGATAGCGAGTTGGTGGAACCATACGCATAATCTGAAAAAAGTTTTAGAAAGTGGAGAAGAGACTGTACTTCTCTATATCCCATCCAGCAAATTCAGTAGGACAAGGCTGCACCAATAGAAATTCTAGCTAGACCAGTCCACAAAGTTGCAATCCCACTTGCGGCAAATATCACCTCCAGTATCCATAGGCTAAAATTTGAAAATAATTTTGAGCTGAAACATAACATGGTGAAATTTCTAAACTCAAGAGGACAGTTCACAGAGTTAACGCATGTGGATCCACAGTAGTATTTGAGTGACACATTTGTCCCCACCATAGTGTCCACTGATTATGCTTGCCTCATGCTATTCCAATTTTCATTATTCGGAGAAGCCAATAGGTGGTTGAAGGCCGACGATCGATCTCCATCACTACATGGGATAACCTTGCCAAAAAGTTCCACATCAAATTCTTCCCATCTGGAAAGACTACAAAATTGAGGAGTGAAATTCTAAGCTTCAAGAAACGACCAAATGAAAAATTATATTTGGCTTGGGAGAGATTCATATCTTTGCTGAGAGACTACCTCATCACCAGTATTTCAATGAAATGCTGGCCCATACTTTTGTGGAGAGTCTTGACCCCCACACAAAAATTTTGTTAAAATCTGCATCAGGTGGGCAAGCATTGGAGAAAACCTATGATGAGTTGTATACTCTATTGAACAAGATTGCATAGGGAAATCAGAGTGTCACAGTGATGCATCGTGGAGAGAAGTCAGGAAAGCAGCTGGTATAATCGAGGTAAATAGTGTCAACGCATTGGCAGCTCAGTTGGCCTCATTCAAGCATCAGATGATGACTCAGTTTAGCAAGCTAAGAATGGAACAACTACAGGCACAAATAAATGCAGTTTAACCAACTGCAAGCTAGTGTAAAATATGTGGAAACAGCGATCATAGTGTATAATATTGTGGAGCCAATCCAAAGTCAATAAATCTTTTAGTGAATATGCACAGAGGCAACTAGAACTACGGGAACACCTATAACAGGAACTGATAGAACCACTCCAACATCACTTGGGGTGGAAATTAGGGTTAGAGTTAAAAATTTTAGCAGCCTTGCTAGCAGTATTAGAAGCAGGGCAAGCAAGCTAGTGGCTAATCAAGAAACATAGAGAAGTTGTTGCAGAAAATCATGGCCAATCAGACTTAGATGGAAGCAGACCAAGAAAAAATGGTAGCCGAGCTAAAAATTTAGCTACTAGCCATTAGAAATTTGGAGAAGCAAATGGGTCAGATAGAAGTAGCTCAAAACACCAAACCTGACGGGGGTTTACAAAGTGACAAAGATCCAAACCCAAAGCAGGTCATGGTCACCAGTCTTTGGAGTGGCAGATAGTTAAATGATGCACCAACGAAAGAGAAGAAAAATGAGGTGCAACCTATGCTGGTCAGACCAGGACCATAAGCTAACAAGAGCAATAAATAGAAAGTTGCAAAAAATACTTCAGAATCAACAATGCAGCCAATAATGAGACCACCACCACTATTCCTGCAAAAGATGCGGAAGCCAGGAGGATGATTATTTCAAGAAGTTCTTTGATATTTCCAAAGAACTTCACATAAATTTGCCTTTAATTGATATTTGGCAGGGAATGCCGAAGTACGCTAAGTACTTAAAAGATGTGGTGGCTAACAAGAGGAAGCTGGTGGATGTGTAGATTGTAGCACTCACTGAGGAGTGCAGCTCTAAGGTGATGAGCAAGCTACCAAAGAAGTTCAAATACTCAGGGGGTTTCACCCTCCCGGTACAAACAGGTGGAAGTGAGCTGATGTAGGCCTTGCGTGAATTAGGGTAGCGGTGAATTTGATGTCCAATACTCTTTATTTGGGAAAGCCAAGGCCTACTAAAGTGATGTTGCAGTTGGCTCCCGAGGGGATCATAGAGGATGTTCTCATCAAAGTAGGTAAATTCATAATCCCTGCTGACTTTATTACCCTTGATTTTGAGGTTGATGAAAAGGTACCCCTTATTTTTGGATGACCATTCCTGGCCATGGGAGGAGCATTAATAGATGTCAGGCTGGCAACCTAAAGATGAAGGTAAATGATAAGGAAGGGAACTTAAGAGTGTACCAAGCACTCAACACCCCAACACACTATAGGGATATCTGTAAAATCAATGTGATCACAGAGAATTAATGTGGGGCGGCGGAGTGCGGAATGACAAGTCCATTTCTGGAGGATCTCATAAAAAGGGAATATTAGTCTATAGTTGAGAAGATGAGAGTTGATCCGGTGAAGAAAGTGATGGAGGGGACGAGGGAAAGTGTGGAGGTTTTTCCCTCAAAAGGTAAGAAAAAGAGAATATGGTTCCTGAAAGGGAAGAGGAGGTTGAGGACATCCTAAAATGGATGTAACTCAAGTCATGCTGCGATGTTTTAAATCAGCCGCTTCTTGTGAGGCAACCCAAGTGTACCACATATATGATTTTTCTCTTTATTTTTAATTTTTCTTACTTTCACTTTTTTGTTTGTTTTTGCTTATTAAGAACAGATTAATGGGAAGTTTAAGTACCCACAGAGAAAAGCTAAGGATCATGGTAAAGCATTAGTGTGGGGTCATTGACCCTTGTTCTGAACATTTGGATAAAACATTTTGCTAGCTAGGCCTAGAGGCCTTTGTATGTATCCCTAACCCATATTTTACTTTTAATTGATGCTTTGAGGACATAATATATTTTTAAGTGTGGAGGGATCAGCTCTGTGACTAATGTTGGGCGTATTCTTTATGCCTGTTTTCCATACTTTTGCCCATGCTTTGCCTTATTTTGAGTTCATTATTCTTATGAAATGCATATTAATGTTTATGTGTGTTTTATGAGATAAAAAGTGTTTTAGATGTTTTGAGGAGGTAATAAATGAGAAAGGACTCAAAAATGGCTCAAGGTGTGAAGAAAGAAGAGTTCGAGAAAAATTAGCCTAGTGAGATAGCTCCTGCGCCACGCCAGACCCCTTACATCAGAGAAAATTGTGCTCAGCTTAGTGCATTGGGTAGTGCCGCGCGCCAGGTCTTCAACATTAGAGAAATTTTTGCCCAAACACCTTGGCGAAATGAGTGGTGTGGTGTACCAGAGGGGTTCCCAACTTAGAAAAATTATCCAATATTTTGGTGCATTGGATGGTGTGTGTAACACCCAAAAGTTCCTAAGATCAGACCTGAGGGTTGAATCAGAGAAAACAAGTCATTCAACGACTGGTCAAATTGCTTAATGGGTCGCTGCATGACTCGTTAGGTAGTGCTAAGTTGGAGAAAATGTTACCTTCCAGAAGTCATGATGGATGGTGTAATGAGTCATTAAGTATCTCATAATTCATTTAGTCAACCGTTAAGTGAGCAATGGTGGGGAAATTATGGATGTTTAGTGTACTTCACGAATTGAGGAACGAGCCATCATGTCCCACGATGACACATTATGTGACTCGTTAAGATGGGAATATTTAGAGGATGTGTTTTTAGCTTCAGTAGCAACGGGTCATACCACGACCCGTTACTTGCCGTGACGGGTCGTCAAGTGAGTCGTTAGGTCTTGCGGTGTGCAATTTCCTGTCAGATCATTAAGGGTGTTTCATAATTCCTAAGTTCCTAACTTCTAAACTACGTCATTTTAAACCTCCTAAAGAGTGTATTAAGGGTTTTATTCATTCTAAGCCCTCATTCTACTCCTAACACACTCATTAGAAGAATAAAATCCTCTTCCAAGATCAAGCTAGGGTTCCTCAACAAATTAGCTGTCAATTATCTTGGGCTTTCAAGAAAAGCTTAGAAATCAATTTACCCAAGTATGTATGGACATGAATGGGTATTTCTTGAACCCTCATATCCAATTTATTCTCTAACTCATGAATTCAAGTCTCCAATTAAGTGTATTGAAGATTCTAAGATTTAAACCAATTCCATGCAAATATCCATGCTATGCTTATTCCCTCGTGTCTCAATTGATGATTTAAAACTATTGGGGAATATTTTACTTTTAATTTGATTATAAATTCATGATTTCAAGTTATTGAAAATTATGCCTTATTATGCACGATTGATGAAATTCAAGCTTATGAGCCTATGGTTTCAAGTATGAATAATTATCTAGCATGCATGAATATTTGTGAATTCTTAACTTACGATTCCATGACTTCTAATTATGAAGCCTATTTCAAATATGTGTGATTTCATGACTTGGGCAACTCCATGCAAAGTTAAGTATGTTTATCATGATTTTTGCCAAGGCTTACAAGATCAGTTTATGAAATATTTTGGAGTCAAGACTCCAAATATTTAGACTTAAGCAATGTTTTGAGAATATGATTTTATGAGCAATATGCATATTTTGGGAGTAGTGTCTAGCACTGAGTAGGCTAGGGATTACAAAGACCCCGGTCTCTTAGCTACGGGTCAAAGTAGGATATGTTCTTATTTGGGACCACTCAAGAGAGTGTTTTCCCCCGCCCGAGGGAACACTCGTGATATCACACCTCATTCGTCCTTTGCCCTAGCAAGGATTAGGATGGCTATCCTCCATATAGGCAAGACGTGGTAATATCATGCGCTCATACATGATGGTTGTCATTTATGGCGAGTCTCCCAATGTTTCTAATGTTTTTTTGTTACTCATGTTCATATCTTATGATATTATGTCTTATAACATATTTTACCTATTGATTAGTCTATGTGCTTTCAGTTATGTTTTCATGTATGGAACACTATGTGATTTACGTTTTAAACCTTGGATCAATATGTTCAGCTTATGATGAATTGATTATGATTATGTATATCTCAGATATATGGAATTTTGCATGTGGTCCTTACTATCATGATCTATCTTTATTTATATTCATAATTTTAACTAACATTTTACTAGCATATTTTACTTACATTGCATACCCAATACATCCAAAGTATTGACTGCTTACTATATGCTATATCATCTCATTATATAGGTTTAGGTGATCCATCTCAGTCTCGCCGATGGTTCGCTCCCGAATAGTCCAGCTCTATTCCCATTTGGATGAGTCCTCATTCTCTAAGGACATTATTAGCTTTATTTTTTTATTCTATTTTTATTTCAGACTTAATGAGGTTGTTGGGGCTATTTTCGCATCAGCTCATCATAGTAGTAAAGGATTTTCAGACAATCATGTATAGAAAGTGCAACGTTGTTGATTCATGTTTACACTTTTGTCCTTATGATACATAGACTTATGCTTATATCAAGTTCATGCTTATTTCTTCTTATTAAGGCTCTTATCATTATATGTACGTACGATGGATTAGCTTGGAGCCATTCTTGGTTCTACGTCCCATGTCTTGGTCGGGGGTCTCTGCTCGGGTTGTGACAAACATGGTATCAGAGCCAAATATTTAGGTGTTTCCTTGGGTGGATGAAAGCCGCATTAAGTAGAGTCTTTTCCATGGGTATGAAGCATGCCACACTTATGGAATGAAGGCTATGAGATGTTTTAGGAAATTTTCCTTCTTTCATGATCTATGTCGTGCGGTGATGTACCTCTCTCTATCCCTCTAACTCGTACTATAAACGTTTGTAGAAATATGCCTTCACGCTGAGTCAATGGTAGAATAAATAGAAAATAAAATGGCCATGGCAATGGAAATTGAGATGGGCATCAGCCAGCCCCAACAGCTCTAGCGGATCCCTTGCCCGAGAAGGTCAATCATGCCGAGTTCAGGGTGGCATTTCAAATGTTAGCACATGCCATGACCGCTTAGTTCAACTAGAAGGCAGTGGCCCATGTTCCTAGAATAGGAATGCAGCAACGAAAAAAGTGTGATACTTCCTCAGGATGAAACCACTTGAGTTTCTTAGGTCGAAGGTGGATGAGGACCTATACGAGTCCGTAGAGAAGGTGTAGAAGATAACCCAGATTATGAGGGTGATGGGAGAGGAGAGTGTAGATCTAGCCTCCTATTAGCTGAAGGGGGTTGCACATATATGGTTCCATCAGTGGTGTTAGAGTGGTTCGCATGGGTTGGGATAAGTTTGTGACCGCTTTCTTAGATAGGTTCTTTCCTAGGGAGTTGAGAGAGGCAAAGGCAACTGAGTGGAAGATTCACTAGTCAAGGAGTGGAGGACTGCCATGTTGATCAGTGATATAAATTTCTCTCGGCTACTCATATATGCCCAACGGATAGAGGCGAAGCAGATGAAGGGGAAGGAGAGAGAGAGGCCAAGAGGGCCAGGACAGGGAGTAATGGGCACTTTCAACGGAGATCAGGTGGTGGATATCTCCCTAAGTTCCACCAGAGGTTGTCAGTCCTAGCTCCCTCATCAGCTAGTGATCCATCTAGACCTCGAGGAGATTAGAGAGGTAGAGCGTCATACTCTAGGGATAAAAGGAGCTATAATACCCCAAACACCCTAAGATCAGACCCTCGAGATGAAACGGAGAAAATAAGATTTTCTACACCAGGTGACAGGACGAGTCGTCCAGTGACCCGTCAGGAGCACAACGAGTCGTTAGGTGACTCATGGGGAGGGATTTGACTATGTTTAGAAATTTTAGGTTTCCAATGACCATGGGTGTGACCACAAGTCGTGGTCAGACCCACGACCAATTAGGTCATCTATGGTCAAAGGGGTTTGAAGGATGAACCGAAGCAGGCAGTGCACCTAACAGGTCATCACCACGATTCGCCGGGTACACCAAGAGTTGTGGTGTCCCTGGTGGTGACCCTTAGAAGAAATTTGGCAGTGTAAGTAACAACAGGTGACCACGAGTCGTGATACAGGCGATGAGTCATCCAGTCCTTCATTGGGACTGGCAGTGCATTTTTTCCTGCAAATTTGATAAGGGCTTTTCCGTAATTCCTAGTTCCTTGGCCTTAACTATGTCATCTTAAGCTCAGAATAAAGTGTTTTAAGAAGGGTTAAGTCATTCTAAGCCTATTATAATTCATGCATGCAAGTGTAGGGGGTTGAAAGGTGATCAAGCCTAGTTATTCAAAGTTCTTCCTCAATTCTCATTGGAAAATAAAGGAAGTCATGAAATCAGAATTCTTCAGGTATGTAAGGCTATGAATGGGTGCAATAGTCCACACCCATGACCAATCCCCTCTCAATTCATGAAAGTTCTAACTGATGATTCTATGGGGTTTTTATCCAATGGTGAATTTCCTAAGTATTTATCATGGGTATGATCTAAGCATGTTTTCAATGTTGAATTATGATTAATGGGAAGAGTTTACAATGTTTTAAATTAAAAATTATGTTTTCAAGTTTTATAAACTAGGATGCCCACCCATGAAAGTTCATGAAAGTTGACATCTATGAAGTATGTGTACAAGCATGATGAGATGTTTATGAAAAAAGTAGGATTTTCAAATACCAATGCATATGTTCATGTTTTCAAGGTAAATCAAGTTGAGTTCAAGCATGTTAAGTATAGCGCAAGCCCAGATGATCAAGTATGTTTTTATGATTTCATGAATTAGCTTACCACATGGTTTTGGAGTCTAGACTCCCAACTATGTTCAGCTTGTGGTATGGTTTGATCCAAGGCTCCTCATGTTATGATTTAGATTTATGCATGTATGTTATGAGTCAGCTTCATCACTAGATGATAGTTCAGCTTCATTGAAAAATGATGGAGAGCATATGCATGTTTTTGGGAGTAGTGTCTAGCACCTAGTAGGCTAAGGGTCAGTCAACGCTATGCCTCAGAAAGACGCGCTAACATAGGTATGATTAGATTATTTGGGAGCTCTCTTGTGAGCTTCCCTTTTCCCCAAGGGGCATTCATCTTGATATCGATATCATGGTAGCTTCCTTAGCCCTAACAAGGTTTTGGATGACTCTGCTTACTTGAGTGTGATAGTAGGGACCACGTAAGCTCTATCGTGATAATGTCGGTTATATGACGAGTCTCCCATTGTTCCTCATGATTTTAGTTTTGCATGTTCATCAGTCATGATATTATATTCTCAGTAGGTTGGACCCAATGTTCAGTTTTACTTATGATTATCAGTTTTCAGCTTTGGGTCATTTGATTCTGTCATGCCCCAAAACTAGGGTAGGGTGCAACTGGCACTCGATTCATGATTGATCGAGAAGCCGGCTATAGAGCATCTATAAATGTAACACTAAGGCTAACCAGGCCACCTGTCACAACCAACCAAGATAAATACTGGACCCATAATGTCTCATAAAGAGGTTAATGGCTCATTCAATTCACAACGCACAAATCATGTTTAAAAGAATGATGGATGGTGCGCCTTACATACCTTTCTCCGATGAACTTTTCTTTAGCCGATTTCCTATTTCAATGATCAGCCTTCAACCTCCTTAATCCAGTGGTTTTATAGGCCCAAAATAAGCTTAATCTGTAGCACAAAATGCAGCCCAAATATAACTAACCAAAGGCAGTCACAATACCAACAACAACACACGACAACATCAACAACATTTAGCCATTTTCTCAACTAGTTTTCACTAACTTTTGAGGGAGAAACAAGAGGATATTTTACGTTAGTTCTACAGTAATAATTCCCCTCAATATGAATTATAATTTCAGAAAAATAAACAGCCAAAGTGCCTAAGGAAAACGAGCAAAACTCAGCTCACAAACAGTCCATCAACAGCTCACTTAGCTGCCAATTTCCAGCTTTTCGCTTTGAAATTTGAGAGGTTTAAAAGGGGCGAAATCCTTACCTTTTTCTGGGGGTTTTCTCTTGTTTAGAAATAGGAGTAATTGACCTCCACTTCCTTTCAAAAAATTGCAGCAACCTTGCTTTCAAAAACGCAATAGAAGCAGTTCACACACACACCATATACACCTCTAACTTCTAGCTTTTTGCTCATGAATTCAAGCAAGTTTAGTAGTAGAATCCTCACCTTTTATACTTGTGTAATCCCTACCAAGAGGAAGCATATATGTGGATTATAAATGCTACATAAATACGGCAAGTCACCATAACAACACTTCCAAAAGCGCAGCTACATGGTAGCAACAACTTCACCACAATGTTTGCTTGAGTTTTAATGGTGTTTTCTTGAGGGATTCCACTTGGTTTCTTAGTATTTGTTGCAAGAAAAGAGAGAGGATTTAAGAGAGTGAAAAAGAACCTCATATCCAGAAATTTTTAAAATGGTTTCATAACACAGAACTTAAAATATAAAAGTTGTTGGGCGGTGGTCGTTTTTATGGCGGTGGCCACCTCACTATCCGATAGAGCCACCGTAAAATGTCTATAACCTTTTACTCCTAACTCCGATTGCCAAGAAGTTTGATATTATGAACACTAGACTCAAAGACCTTTAATTTGATAGGTCTTGGGTATTCAAATTCATTATATATTGGGAGATATCGTCATTTAAAGTTGACCTTTATTTATGAACTTCACAATCTCTTTGCTTTTCCGTTCGTACACATTTCCCTTATCATCTACGACCAATATACAACCCGTACTTCCTTTAACCTATCATACAAACATCAAATAATAATCAAAAGGAACATTCGTCCTTGAATGGAGATTAATTTCACATAATATGCTTCAAAATAGATACTCAGTAACTTAGGTGTCAAACACATACCTTAATATCACGTCGACATCGTAAATGGGTGAGGATATTTCTTCTTCATTTCCTCCTCAGCCTCCTAAGTCACTTCCTCGATGTTATTACTTCATCACAGTGCTTTAACTAAAGCGACTTCTTTGGTCCGAAGTTTCATAAATTGCCATTAAGTATAGCAGCTGGGACCTCAGTGTAGGTCATCTACTCAATAATTCGGACATCATCAATAGACATAACATGGGTTGGGTCTCCTATACACTTCCATAAAATCGATACATGAAATACTGGATGGACTACTGCTAGCTCTGGTGGCAACTCCAACTCATAGGCTACATTTCCTATCAAGTGAATATCTCTGTAAGGCCCAACATATCTAGGGCTCAGCTTGCCTTTTTGGCCAAATCGCATGACCCCTTTTATAGGTGACACTTTCAAGAAGACCCAATCATCAGCAACAAACTCTAACGCTCGACGTCATACATTCGCATAAGACTTCTGCCTACTCTGGGCCGTTTGAAGTGGATCTCTAATAAGTTTCACCTTGTAAATTGCCTGCTGCACTATGTCTGGCCCCAATAACTCTGTTGCACTGAGTTCAAACCAACCCACTGGTGACCTGCACTTTTGCCCATATAAAGATTCATATGGGGCCATTTGAATACTTTCTTGGTAGTTGTTATTATAGGCGAACTCGATCAAGGAAACATGATCATCTCAGCTTCCGCCAAAATCTAAATCACAGGCACGCAACATATCTTCAAGCGTCTGAATGGTGCGTTCATCCTGTCGATTTGTCTGAGGATCAAATGTGGTACTGAGGCTTACCTGAGTGCCCAGGCCTTTCTGGCAAGACTTCCAAAAGTTTGCTGTGAACTAAGAACCTCTGTCAAAAATAATGAATAAGGGGACGCCATGTAGGCATACTATGTCCCATATATAAAGCCTAGCATAATCCTCTGCAGCATATGTAGTCCTAACTAGCAAGATGTGAGCTGATTTAGTCAATCTATCAACTATTACCCAGATTGAATCATGCTTCCTGCTCGTTCGAGGAAATCCTGTAATAAAATACATATTAATCAACTCCTATTTCCAGGCTGGAATTTCTATATCCTGCATTAGACCTCCAGGCCTCTGGTGCTCAACCTTCACCTGCTAGCCAGTAGGACACTGAGTCACAAGACCTTTGACATCCTTTTTCATGTCGTTCCACCAATATGGCTACCTTAGGTCAGGATACATCTTCGTGGCACCTGGGTGTACTGAATATCTGGATTAATGAGGTTCATTCATATTCTATTCCCGTAGCTCACCCACATTAGGTACACATAGATGACCCTAGTATCAAAGAACTCCATCAGGTCCAAAATCAAATAGGCTCTGCTTCTGCTGTTGTATATTATCTCTCAATAAGACTAACTCTGCATCATCATATTGTCATTACTTAACTTCCGCTACCAAGGACGATTCTGCTATGTTTTTAACAATAACACCCTTATCTTCCGCATCTATTAACCGAATCTGTAAGTTAGCCAACATCTGTAGAGTCTTCTTCATTTCAATCCTGTAAACCTGAATATGACTCAAAATACCCATATAATTTCGACTTAGCGCATCAGCTAAAATATTTGCCTTGCCTAGATCATTCGAAATAGTCACATCATAATCTTTCAGCAATTCTAACCACCTTCTCTGGCGTAAATTCAACTCCTTCTGTTGGAATTGGTACTGAAGGCTCTTATGATGCATAAAAATATCAAAATGTACCCCATATAGCTAGTGGCGCCAGATCTTCAGCGCAGACACCACCGCTGCCAATTCTAGATCATGGGTAGGGTAATTCTGCTTGTGCTTCCTCAGCTGCCTTGAAGCATAGGCAATGACTTTGCCATGTTGCATCAAAAAACAGCCTAAGCCGATCCTGGAGGCATCACAAAAAACCACATAACGTTATGTATCGTCTAGAAGAGTCAAGATAGGTGTTGAGGTCAACCTATCTTTTAACTCCTAAAAACTGCACTCACATGCCTCTGACCACTGAAACTTTGTTGCTTTGTGAGTCAGTTTTTTCAATGGAATGGAGATAGTAGAAAAACCTTCTACAAATCTGCGATAGTAACTTTCCAATACAAGAAAACTATGAACCTCTATAGGACTCAAGGGTCTGGTCCAACTTTCTACTGCCTCTATCTTCTGACTATCCACTCTTATACCTTTAGTTGTAATTACATCACCAAGAAAAGCTACAAATGTCAGTCAGAACTAACATTTAGAAAATTTAGCATATAAATTTTGCTCCTAGAGAGTCTGTAATACTACTCTCGGATGATCTGCATGCACGGCCTTGAATCACGAGTAAATCAGAATATCATCAATGAAGACGATCACAAATACATCAAGAAAAGGCCTAAACACCCGATTCATCTGATCCATAAAAGCTTCTGGGGCATTAGTCATCCCAAATGACATTACTAGAAACTCATAATGGCCATATCTTTTTCTGAAGGCAGCCTTAAGGATATCAACTTCCCTAACCCGTGAGGATGGTACCCGGATCTCAAGTCAATCTTTGAGAAGCATCTAGAACCCTGTATTTGATCAAATAGGTCATCAATCTTGGGAAGTGGGTACTTGTTCTTAATCATAACCTTATTCAGTTTCCTGTAGTCAATGCACATTCTTAGCGACCCATCTTTCTTTAGCACAAACAACACTAGTGCACCCCATTGCAACACATTAGGCCGGATAAAACTCTTTTGGAGCAGATCTGCCAACTGCTCCTTTAATTCTTTTAGTTCTGCTGCAGCCATTCTGTATGGAGGGACCGATATAGGCTGAATACTTAGATGTAGATCAATAGCAAAATCTATCTCCCTTTCATGAGAAATTTCTGGCAAATCCTCTAGAAAGACCTCGGGGAACTCATTTATAATAGGAATTGACTAGAGAGTCGCAGGATCACATTCCAAGTTTCTTCCCCGAACCAAGTGAGAAAAAAAACATTTGGATATCAACTTCTGAGCCTTAAGGTATGAAATAAACTTACCTTTAGGCGTAGCGGCATTACCTTGCCATTCCCGGACTAGCTCGCCGAGAAAATGGAATCTGACAACCTTGGTACTGCAATTAACATTAGCATAACATATCTCCAATAAATCCATACCCATAATGACATCAAAATCAACCATTTAAAGCTCAACTAGATCAACTAAGGTTGATCTATCACATACCAATACTACACAGTTCCGGTAAACTCGTTTAGCCAACACAGATTCGCCAATTGCCGTAGAAACAACAAATGGTATAGATAATAACTCAGGGACTATCTCAAATTGACTCACAACCAGTGATGTAACATAAGAGAATGTAGAACCATGATCAAGAAATAATATACTGCACAAGAATAAATAATCAAAGTACCTGTAACAACATCAAGTGAGGCCTCCTGGTCCTGTCGACCACCCAAAGCATAAAATAAATTTTGGGTTTCCCCAAAACTAGAAGCCTCTCCCCCTATGCCTCTGCCATGGCCTGCTGCCAACTGAGGATCAGGTATGGGATGTCGAATAGAGGATGATAAAGCAACTACTGATCGCGCCTGATCCGCCTCAACCCTATCTGAAAAATCCCTCATAAAGTGTCCTGGCTACCAAAAACGATAACATACATTCTATCCCTAATGACACTAACCTGAATGAGATTTCCCATACTACAGACAAGGCAACAATGGTGGTCGCTTCTTCCCCGCCTGCTCCTATCATCGAGAGCTAGATGGAGCTGGCTTTTGTCTCTTCTCTATCCCTGAACCTGAGGTGGGGCACTTCCTACAAGCCTAACTAACTGCCTGGACGAATGAGCTCCTAGGTCACCTAGCGGCCCTCTGTAAGGACCCAAAGTCCTAGCTCTATTTCATTGCTTCTATTTTTTCCGAGTATTCTATAATTGATTAACCAAATACTCTGCCCTCTCGGCGAAAGCCCAAATTCATGCAATGTCCATGTGCTCCTAAGTATACCCCCAAACAATCTTGAGCTATATGAAGCCCCAACCCTAACATGAACCGATGAACTCTATCCTCCATCGTATGAACCATGTGGAGCATACCTGGTAAGAGAATTAAACCAAAGACAATACTCAGCACACTCATACTTCCTTGCAATAGGTGCAAAAACTGCTCAACTCGAGCCTGTTGAAGCTCCCGCGGTAGATAGTGGTCAATAAGGCCTCGGAGAACTCTTCCTACTCAACTGGAGGTGCATCGGCTCCTCCAGAATGAGCCTAAGCCTCATACCAAAATATGGTCACATCACGTAATCTGAAGGCTGCCAACTCTACTTCCTTAGTGGTTGTAGCTCGCATAACCTTCAACACCCTATAAGTCTGATCAATAAAGTCCTGAGGATCGTTGCTCGGGTCTGATCCTATGAATATAGGAGGGCTCAATATCAAGAACTCACGGGCCCTGGAGCTCTCAATTGCCTGGCCTCTATATCTCTCTATCGCTTCCAATCGCCGCTCCTGACCTACGGCAATACAAGCCATCAACTGAATAGCTTCCTCAAGACCCTGTCCTTCCCGATCAATCGGAGGTACCACAGGCGTAGGAGAGTCTGCTACTCTACCACCCTCAGGTACAGTTGGTGTGGGAGGAGCTGGAGGTCTATCTACCACTTCTCTAACATGTGCTGGAGGAACTGTAATACCTAGGGTATGAGACGCACTCTGAGCCTTTGACCTATTTCCCTGATCCTCTGGAGGGTAACTAGTACCCTCTCCAGCGGCTGTGCCAATAAACCTCATAGTCATATTCCTTGTCACAGGCATACTCTGAAACAATAACACAATTTAGATATCACCATACTTATGACCTCGCCCTATAGCACGAACTATTAGTAAAAGAACTGAAACAATTCCTAGATGTCCTGTAGCTTCCTGATTATAAGTATGGTGCACAACATACCCATAAGCCAGACTCTACTAGACACGGCTTTGTGGACTCCCTAGGAAATGACTTAGCTCTGATACCAAATCTTTCACGCCCCAAAACTGGGGTAAGGCGCAACTGGCACTCTGTTCATGATTGATTAAGAAGCCGTCTATATAGCATCTACAAATGTAACACTAAGGATGATCAAGCCGCCTATCACAACCAACCAAGATAAATACTAGACCCATAAAGTCTCGATAATAATAAATATGCAACCTAGAAAGCCGACAAGGCTACAATAAAGCTAAACAGAGTAATGGAAAGCCAACAGGACTACACAACCAAAACTATTATACAAACTAGTCCATATCAGCCTCTACAGAGTAAACAAACTACAATGCACGAGACAAGGCCCTAGCCTACCCATGTTGTACAAAACTCAAAATAGTAAAAACTAGGACATGGTTCCTGGAAAAGAGGAGCATACTACTATTCTGCCGAAATCTGGCTCCTACCGCATCTGATGATCTGAGCCTCAGCCTGTACCTGCAACACGATTGCAGGAAGGGTCCCCAGATGAAGGGACGTCAGTACGAATAAAATGTGCTGGCATGTAAGGCTGAAAACTATAAACATATAAGATAACAATGATAACTGAGCCAAAGTAAGAAATGGTAACAACCCGAAATCCTGAAAATCGAAACTTGACAATAACTCAATATTGAAGTGTAAATGCAATCATCTAATGCACAACAAAAACTATAACTAAAATTCCAGCGGCCAGCTGATTATAAAACCCATATAAAATTCGTCCAGCCAATGTACTACATCGGTGTAAAAATAAAAATGCCTCCAGCCGGTGTACCACACCGAGATAAAATCCATCTAGTCGGTGTACCACACAGAGGTAAAATAAAAATACCTCCAACTGGTGTACCACACCAGGTAAAATTAATAAATCTTAAAGAAAATCATAAATGGAGCCGATATGGCTTATACTGGACTTATTTAACACGTATAGCATAGAAATGACGAATACTACATATGTGGCCTACATAGGCCTCCTTCGTAATGCATAACTGCAAGCGAGCACATATAACATGTAAATCTGGAAAATAGAACTTAAATGCATGCATTCAAAATTTTTTTAAATCATAAGGAGCTGCGAATTAAGGATGAGTTTCAACAAGATTTATAAGTCATGTTCAAGGGACATTAAAGCTCGGAGACTCGCTAGCTTGTTGTTTGGCTTAAAGGAAAGTGATTATGAAATCTCCCCTTGGCCTAGAAGATTTCATAATATACACATAAGATAAAGGAAAATCATAACCAGGCAATCCTAATTGAATAAACTCGTTTACCCTTAATCATTTGTGACATCTTTACTTGGCTTAAAATCATTTACACATCATCTTCTTGGCTCTTTCACCAATTTCAGTTAGCAACCACACCTTTAAACAAATTTAATATCACACACACACATATATATAACAGACAGTAAGGACCAGCTAACAATGCCCATGCTGAAGGGTCTCCAAAATTCAATGAACAACTATGAAAACAATCAACACAATATCACACTTTAGATGCCTCACTTCGGCTAGGCATAATCTTAACATTTAACCTCAATAAAATATGAAACTTTAAAGCTTAAATGAAGCTTAACATACTGCCTCAATACTCATAAAGAGGTTTCTTGCTCATTCAATTCACAACGCATGAATCATGCTTTAAAGAACAATGGATTGGGCGCCTTACATACATTTCTCCAATGAACTTTTCCTTAGCCGATTTCCCATTTCAATGATCAGACTTCAACCTCCTTAATCTAGATGTTTTATAGGCCAAAAAAAATATTAATCTGTAGAACAAAATTCATTCCAAATATAACTAACCAAAGGCAATCACCATACCAACAACAACACACGGCAACATCAACAACATTTAGTCATTTCCTCAACTAGTTTTCACTAACTTTTGAGGGATAAACAAGAGGAAATTTTACCTTAGTTCTACTATAATTCTTCCTATCAATATGAAGTATAATTTCAGCAAAATAAACAGCCAAAATCCCTAAGGAAAACGAGAAAAACTCAGCTCACAAACAGTCCATCGGCAGCTCACTTAGCTGCCAATTTCCAACTTTCTCTTTGCAATTTGAGAGGTTTAAAAGGGGTGAAAATCCTTACATTTTTCTGGGGGTTTTCTCTTGGTTAAAATAGGAGTAACTGACCTCAACTTATTATCAAAAAAATGCAGCAACCTTGCTGTCCAAAACGCAATAGAAGCAGTTCACAAACACACCAAATACACCTCTAACTTCTAGCTTTCTACTCATGAAATCAAGCAAGTTTAGTAGTAGAATCCTCACCTTTTATACTTGTGTATAATCCCTACAAAGAAGGAGGGTATATGTGGCTTATAAATAGTTCATAAACGTAGCAATTCACCACAAAAACACTGCCAAAAACACAGCTACAAGACAGCAACAACTTCACCACAAAGTTGCCTTCACTTCCATGGACTTTTGCTTGAGTTTTGATGGTATTTTCTTGAGGGATTCCTCTTGGTTTCGTAGGCTTTGTTTCTTGAAAAGAGAAAGGATTTCATAGAGTAAGCAAGCACCTCATATCCTGAAATTTTGAAAATGACTTCATAACACACAACTTAAAATATAAAGGTTGTTGGGTGGTGGCCGTTTTTAGGCGGTGGCCACCTCACTGTCCGAAAGTGCCACCATAAAACGTCTATATATTTTTATTCTGAACTTTTATTTATGAGTGGTTTGATGTTCTAAAAAATAGACTCAATGATCTTTGATTTGATAGGTCAAGGGGCTTCTAATTCATTATATATATTGGGAGATATGATCGTTTAAATTTGACCTTATTTATGAACTTCACATACTCTTTGCTTTTCTGTTTGTACACATTTCCCTTTTCTTATATGACCAATTTGCAACCCCTACCTCCCTTAACCTAGCATAAAAACATCAAATAATCACCAAAAAATTTTCGGGGTTTAATAGATTCAGTTATGTTCAGATCATGATTTCAGAAAATAGCATGAAAGCCCTACTCTGAGAATCTTATCTTCATTATGTTTTATACTATAAATGTTTATTGATTTTACTTACTTATATATTTTACTTAACTTGAAAACTTGATACATTCCACATACTGACCGCATATTCTATGCTGTATTGTTTCATGATACAGGCTCCGATATCCAGGCTTAGTCCCGCCGACAGCCAGATTCCCAGTATTAGTACTTCCCAATCAGAGTTGGTGAGTCCTCATCTTTCGAGGTCCTTTTATAACTGGATATGTTTTGTATTTTCAATTTTTAGAATATAGTGAGTTAGTTGGGGCCTTGTCCCATCAACTCGTCAATGTTAGAGGCTTTCCGGACATAGTATGTATTCAGCTTCAGACTTATGTATGTACTCAGATATTATGTATGTTCAGAGTTCCTCTATGTTATTTTTTTGATCTTCTGCTTAACTATGTTTGAGTTAGATGTTATGTTCATGCCTTGGTGTCAACTTGGAGCCTCTCGGGGTTCTTTGTCTTGTGTCTCGATCCGGGCCTATGTTCAGGTCTTGACAAACTTAGTATCAGAGTATTAGGTTTTGAAGTGTCCTAGGGTGTCTGAAAGCCGCGTTAAGTAGAGTCTTTTTCATGGGTGTGAAGCGCGCCACACTTATGATGAAAAGGTTATGATATGTTTAGGAAATGTTCCCTTCTTTCATGATCTAAGTCGTGCGATGAAATATCTCTGTATCTTTCTAACTCGTGCTATACGCGTTTGCAAAATCATGCCTCCCTGTAGACTTAATGGAAGGAGAAATTGAAATAGAAATGTCCATGAGAATGGCAATGGAGACGGGCACCAGCAGGCCCCACCATCTCAGGAGGAGCATGTACCTGAGCCAGTTGCCTACGCTGAGTTCAAGGCAACCATTCAGATGTTAGCTCAGTCCTTGACCGCCCAGGTCAATTAGTAGGCGGTAACGCATGTCCCTCAGAATGGGAATGCGACAGTGGCAGGAGTTAGAGATTTTCTATGAATGAACCCTCCGGAGTTTCTTGGATCAAAGATGGACGAGGATCCACAAGAGTTCATTGAGGAGGTTTTGAAGATCACCCAGATTATGGGAGTGACTTGGGAGGAGTGTGTTGATTTATCCTTGTACCAGTATAAGGGGGTCGCGCACATTTGGTTCAAGCAATGGAAGGATAGTAGAGCAGTTGGAGCAGGCCTTATCAATGGGATGAGTTTCATGCTGCCTATCTGGCTCAGTTTTTCCCTCAGGAGATAAGGGAGATCAAAGAGGTCGAGTTTGTGAATCTAAAGCAAGGGAAGATGATTGTTCAGGAGTATGCCTTGGAGTTTACACACTTGTCCAAGTATGCACATGAGATGGGGTTAGATCAGAGAGCCCGCGTGAGTCGGTTTGTTCATAGGGTAGTGGACTACCTAGTCAAGGATTGTCAGACCATGATGCTTCATTAGGATATTGATTTTTCTCGAATAGTGCTATACGCCCAGTAGATGGAGGCGGTACAGATGAGTGAGCAGGAGAGAGAGAGGCCAAGAGAGTCAGGACTGATAGCTTTGGATTCTCCCAGCAGAGACCTAGTGGGCACCGTTAGCCGTCCCATCAGGGATCTTCAGCCCCAGAGCCTTCGGCTACGAGTGTACCATCCAGGTCCAAGAGCGATCAGAGGGAACGAGCATTAGGCTCTATAGGCAAGAGTAGTAGACCCATAGAATCCAGCCTTGCTGAGTTTAGCAGATATGGTCGGAGACACGTGGGCCAGTTCTTAGCAGGTTCAGGTGCTTGTTTTGGGTGTGGTAAGCTCAGAAACATGCTTAGGTATTGCCCAGAAGCCAGACAAGTTCATGATAGGGGCCGAGTCCCATCTTCCATTTCAGTAGCTCCACCGAAATGCTCAGCTCAGCAGGAGGCATCCACTAGTGTGGGTGGCGGACAGCGCCAAAATTCCTATGCGGATGTGAAGAGGGCGAATCTTGAGTTTGAAGTTGATGATTGGGTGTTTTTGAAGGTATCCCTCATGAAAGGAGTGATGAGATTCGAGAAGAAATGGAAACTCAGTCCCCGTATTAGATTGTGAAATGGGTTGGCAAGGTAGCATATGAGTTGGAGTTGCCCTCAGAATTAGCTTCAGTTGATCCGATTTTCATTGTGTCGCTCTTGAAGAAGTGTTTGGGTGATCTAGCTCTGGTTGTTCCAGTGGACAGTGTTGGTGTAAAGGACAGCCTCAGTTATGAGGAGGTTCTGGTGGAAAACTAGATCATCAGGTTTGTAAGCTAAGAAACAAAGAAGTGGCTTTAGTCAAGGTTTTATAGAGGAATCAGCATGTTGAGGGAGCTAAGCCACGTGGGAAGCTGAAGTAGATATGATGGCTAAATACCAACATCTATTCCCTTCCGGCTCCGTTTCAGCTTGAGGTATCAGTTTCCTCCTTAGTACTCTATTCAGTTTCATGTCTAGCTCATGTACCCCAGTTTCTTTTATGTAAATAGATTTATGTGTGATTCAGGAATTCAGTTCAATCATGTAGATCAAATAGAAGTCAGTCGCTTTCTCAGTTTTCAGCATGTATATTCAGTATCTGAGTATAATGATTGCATTTTTCTACTTTTTAGTATGATTTTCAACATTCAAGGACAAATGTTCCCAAGGAGAGATATCGTAATAACCCAAAAAGCCTAAGATCATACGAGGGAGTTGAAATAGAGAAAATAGGATTTTTTGCACCAGGTCACAGGATGAGTCGTCCAATGACCCGTCAAGAGCACCACATCGTTAAGTGACTCAAGGGGAGGGGTTTGACTATGTTTAGAAATTTCAGGTTTGGGATCATCACGGGTGTGACCACTAGTTGTGCTCAGCCCCATGATCCATTAGGTCAACCATGGCTAAAGAGTTCTAAAGGATGAAGGGAAGAAGGTAGTGCACCTAAAGGGTCATCACCACGATTCGTCGCGTACACCACGAGTTGTGGTGACCCTCTGAAGAAATTTGGTAGTGTAAGTAACAATAGGTGACCACGAGTCATGATCCAAGAGATTTGTCCTCCAGTCCATTGATCACGGGCAAAATAGCATGCCCGAGATACGCTTTATACCTTAATGTAGTCTTGTTTATCTAAGTTATTTTACATACTTTCATGTGATTTTACATAAATGTGAATATATGTGCTAACCAACATGATTAGTCCTTGTTTTGTAGGTTAATAATGCATTTGAGGAACTAATTCACAAGTTGATGAATAGCAAGGAATGGAGTGGAAGCAAGTGGCGAAAGTCGGCAAGGAGCATGCCTTGGCAAGGCTGGCCGCGCCAGGCAGCGTGTCACGCTGTGCGTGTGCCGCGCCCAGCGCCGTGACACGCCCTTGCCAAGTGCACGAGGAAGGCAGCAAACGGCAACAGGAGACAGAGAACCAACGCGCCAGCGCCGTGCCACGCTAGGACAGCTGCGCGACAGCAGCTTGCCAACGCGCTGCATGAGCAGCGTGCCACGTTGGCCAGCGTGCTGACCCTCGACAGCTTGGTTTCCGGAGGCACTTTCCAGAGAGCTTTCGCATTGCCTCTGTGTCACGGAGGCAGTGCTCCGCGATACACTCCGTGACACGGAGCCGTTCCATTACAGGCTAAATTATGCACATTTTCCATTTACTATAAATAGGACCCTTAGCTCCTAAAATCATTTGGTCACGATTTTATTCTGAAAAACCACCTAGGAGTGAAGGGAGAAGTGGGAGAACTCATCTAGGGTTTATCAAATTCCCTTCTCATCTACCAAATTCATGTAAGTATGTTAGTTTAGTATTAGTTAATTGTAGTTTTACGAACATGAATGGCAAGAACCCTTCCTCTAGGGTTGAAGCCATGAATTATGATTGTGCTTTTATGAAATTGTTTTGGGATTAAGTTATTGATTGTTGTTTTCGTCTTGCATTCTGGATTGTTGGTTGTTTTTATGATTGATCACCATGAAAGCATATTTGTTAGCTTGAGTAATAGCTTGAGAAAGCATTACCTAGGTTAGGACATGAGAATGTAAGGAGCATGTTTGTCTCTAGGGAGAGATATTGTGTTAGGATAGAAATATACCTCACACCTTGCTTGGTTGACACACGGGGGTTATGAAAGACCAACTTGGGATGTCACATCACCACTCGAAGAAGTAGTTGTGAGGCTAAGTTGAGTTAAATGGTTAGACGTACGAAAGTCCCTAATCGTTTCCCTGTAAACCACAACATAATTGATTGCCCACGACTAGAAAATTAAACTCCTCGCTCACAATGATGCAGTGAGGCTAGATTGCCGTGTTTAGAGGCTCGAAAGACCATAAACATGCAATTCTAATTATGTGAAATAACAATTGATAGTTTCATGCTTAACCCATTGCAAATCGTAGTATCGCATGATTAATTGGTTTTAACTCTATGTTGCTCTTAGAGTGATTTCAGAATATTTCGTTGACCCAAACTTAGACTTAATTAATCTCGATTGAAAATGTCTATAACCAACACTTGAGGTATTTAAGATCACACTAGAAATGGATAGTTAGAGGAATAGGTCCAGTCCCTGTGGGTTCGACAATCCGGTTCTTAAAAAGAGCCACTATATTACTTGCACGACCCGTACACTTGCGGACGCGCGAATCGGGCACGTCAAGTTTTTGGCGCCGTTACCGGGGACTCGGCGAAGTTTTGATAATTTATCTATTTTTGTGTGATTTTTAAATTCTCTTAAGTGTTGAGAAACTTGGTCTTAGTCTGATTATTGCAGGTGACAGGTTGTCCTGCCGAGCTGGCTAGAAATAGAGAGCTTGTGGAACCGTTGCTTGATCCTGAACGTCAAATCCATTTGCGAAGGAGAATAGCTCTAGAGCATAAGCTGAAGAGACTTCAAGAAAAGGTACAACAACAACCACCCGCGGGACAAGCACAATTGTCATCCGAACCAATGGCAGCAAGACCAGTTCGCGAAGTGGCAATCCCACTAGCGACGAATGTGACCTCTAGCATCCGTAAACCGGAGCCTGGAGGGCACTTTGAGCTTAAATAGAACATGGTGCAGCTGTTACATTCTAGTGGTCAATTCATTGGGATGGCACATGAGGACCCGCAGCAACACTTACAGAGCTTTTTAGAGATTAGTGACACGTTTGTCCCCACCGGCGTGTCCACAGATTATGTCCGAATGACCCTCTTCCCATTTTCACTGTTGGGAGAGGCGAAAAAGTGGCTGAAGGCTGAGTCACCAAACTCCATAACTTCGTGGAATGACTTGGCTAAGAAGTTCCTTATCAGATTCATCCCTTCAGGCAAAACTGCAAGGTTGAGAAGTGAAATACTCAGTTTCAAGCAGAGGCCTGATGAGAACTTATATATGGCTTGGGAAAGATTCAAGTCATTGTTGAGAGATTGCCCCCATCACCAACAATCAAATGAAGTGCTGGCCCATACCTTTGTAGAAAGTCTAGATCCACACACAAAAATATTACTAGATTCTGCATCGGGTGGGCAAGCCTTGGATAATACATATGATGAGTTGTACACTCTGTTGAATAGAATTGCACAAGAAAATCCAGAGTGGCACAGCGAGTCATCGAGAAGGGCAGGAAACAGATCGGGGTTGATAGAAGTAGATGGTTTGAATGCCTTCGCAGCACAGTTAGCTTCATTACAGCATCAAATGATGACTCAGTTCAATAAACTGAGTATGAACCAACGCCAGGGCCAGGTTAATGCAGTTCAGCAAGCTCCGAGTTGGTGTGAAATTTGTGGTAATAATGGGCACCATGCAGAATCTTGTGGAGCCAATCCGGAGTCAATCAATTTTGTTAGTAATGTGCAGCGCAACAATCAGAATTTTGAAACCAGTTACAACAGAAATTGGCGGGGCCACCCGAATTTTTCTTGGGGTGGAAACCAAAAGCAAAATTTTATGCAATCTCAACAACAGCAGTATCAGCAGTATAGGAGAAATGATGGGCAATTGAGTAGCAGCATTGAGGGAACACTACAGAAAATCATGGAGACCCAGACTCAGTTAATGGAAAATCAGGCGAGGCTGGCAACAGATTTAATGAATCAGCAAGTAGCCACCCGAAATCTTGAAAAACAAGTGGGTCAGATAGCAGCTGCTCAAAATATGAGATCGCAGGGGGGATTACCAAGCGACACAGATCCTAACCCCCGGCAGATCAATGCCATCAGTCTGAGAAGTGGTAAGCAATTAGCTGATGCAGTGCCAAAAGAGCTGAGAAAGGAGGTGCAACCGGAGTTGGTTAGACCAGGACCATCCATCAACATGGGAGATAATCAGAGTGCTGGGCAACAAAATGCACAACTTCCATTGCATCCAGCACAAAGACCACCACCACCATTCCCTCAGAAATTCAGAAAGAGCAAGGAGGAGGAATGCTTCAAAAAGTTCTTTGAGAGCTTTAAAGAACTTCGCATAAATTTGCCTCTTCTTGATGTTTTGCAGGGAATGCCCAAGTATGCTAAATACTTTAAGGACGTGATGGCGAACAAAGTGAGATTGGTGGATGTCCAGACGGTAGCACTGACTGAGGAGTGCAGTCACAGGGTATTGAGCAAAATGCCAAAGAAGCTCAAAGACCCAGGGAGTTTTACCCTCCCCATACAAATTGGTAAGGCTGAGGTGCTACGAGCTTTGTGTGACTTAGGGGCAGCAGTCAATCTAATGCCCCTATCCTTATTCAACACCTTGGGGTTGGGACAACCGAGGCCAACAAGGTTGATGCTGCAGCTGGCTGACAAGTCGCGAGTGACACCTGATGGAATAATAGAGGACCTTCTCATCAAAGTAGGTAAGTTCATTATACCTACTGATTGTATTGTCTTAGATTTTCAGGTTGATGACCAGGTACCCCTGATCTTGGGACGGCCATTCTTGGTCACTGGAGGAGCGGCGATTGATTTGAAAGCAGGGACCCTGAAAATAAGGGTTGAGGATGAAGAAGAAATTTTCCGCATTTACCAAGAAATGAACCCATCTGCACACTATAGAAACCTTTGTCAGGTTAGTGTGTTGGCAGAGGATAAGTGTGGGGTGGAGGATTCCATAGGTGCAGGGCCAAAGGAAATTACAAGTGTTCAGCCCGAGTCTGATAAAGGGCTTCAAATTGAGAGGAAGTTGGAGAAAGAGAGGAACAGAGTGGAGGTTGTTTCCTCTAAACAGCAAAAGAAAAGGAGATGGTTCTCGAAAGAGAACCCAGGTATGAGGATGTCCTGAAAAGGATAGTCCACATCGGGCCACGACGTAAAATAAGGCGCTACTTGGGAGGCAACCCAAGGGTACCACAGGTACCATTTTAATTTCTTGCATTTGTGTTGATTTTATTTATTTTTCATCTTGTGTTGTTTTTGGTGGAAAGTTAAGCGCAGATGGAGGGGAAGTCTGAGTACCCGTGGAGGAGGAGGCTAAAAAGCATGGACGATAAAAAGTGTGGGGTCGACACACACTTGTGCAAAGTGAAGAAAATCATGCTATCAGCTAGGCCTAAAGGCCTCAGGGAGTATTTCTCACCCTTTCTAAATTTTTATTTGATGCTATGAGGACATAGCATTATTTAAGTGTGGGGTGAGGGAAATTCCAAGGGAATTTCAAAAATTTTTGTGCTTAACAAGTTTGTGGTGAATGTAATGCTAAAATTTGAAAATTTTGAAAATTTTGAAAATTTTTCGGAATTAAGCATGAGTTCATCACCCGTTGGTTTTTCTTTTCGGTTCTTTTCCGACGGGGGGGTCTTTGAACCGAAGAATAAAAATTTTATTTTCTTTCCTTTGTCTGTATATAGTGTTTTAGTCATAGTTAGGGACTGTTTCCGACGATGGATGGATGACGACCGTCTTGAGGAAAAATTAGTCGGTAGTTGATGGGTTTTTGAAACCATAACTATGTGGTGCTTGATGTTCTTGTTATGTGCTATACGTGATTGTAAGATGCAAGTATGTTCGGTGTGAAGCATGCTGGTGTATAACTTTGTGTGAGACGCTTAGGCTCTTGAATTTGACTCAATATGATTGAAGCTTAATTCTAAATTCTTGTGATTAGCTGAGTAAGAGTCTGATGAATGTGTCTTGAATTGCGCATGTGCCATGAGTGTAAGGTTTTTGAGTATTCTGTGCTATTGTGGATTGTCTAGAACTTGCCTGGTGTGTTTATAAAACGAAATGAAGGATGTGAATTGTAGGAGATGATTTAGGCATTTCTTTGAATGAACCAAATTTTTATCCTTCATTTGACCTACCTTGAAAAAGTAATCCTAGTAGCCCCATTGAGCCTTGAGCCTATTCTTTGACAGCTGCAACATAAGCTTAATCCTTTTTCTTTCCTTAGCCTTGAACTTGATCCAAAACTCCTAAGCGCTTGAGTGAAAAAATCCGAAGGAGTAAAGGAGTGAGAAGAATGAAAAGAAAGGAAAAGTAGCAAGTTGTAGAAGTGAGAAAAGGACAAAGGTGCACTTGTGTGAAAATGGTTGATTATTAGTAAGGAGCAAGAAAACAAATTAATGAAAAATTATTAATAGAGCTCCTTACTAATAAGTTAAAAGTGCCTAAAGAAAAGGGGAACATAAGAGGAAAAAGAAAGATGAAAGGAGAAAAAGGTGAAGTAAGGGAAGGGAAGTTCGTAAGGAGGGCGTAATGTATTAAAAGCGCTTAGGAAAGATAGTCACTATTACTGGCCATAATAGTACCTACTTGTCCCTTAGCCTACAGTACAACCCATTAAGTCCTACTTGATCTTACATTCACACATCCTTAAATTAGTGGAATAAAACACTAAGGGCAAGCTTATGGGTCATTACATGATGCATGTGAATTCTTTGTGAGAGTGAGTGTAATTCTATTTATTTACCCACACATGTTGTGATGTAAAAATGATTTTTGCATGTGATTGGGTAACTCTCCTTCCGTGAGGGCACATGTTGAATGAAGGATATAATTCATGTGGGATTTCTTACTCAATTGATTTGCATGAGTTTGCTAAGATCGAGAGTCGATTCTTGAGGTTAAGAAGTCTTAGCATCGTTGTATTTCTTCTCGGTGATTAAATTGGGTATGCTCCATCTTTAGCTTGTTATCTTACGTAATCATTATAGCCGTAGCTTGAATTATCTTGCCAAATTAGTTATGTGGGAGTCTCCATATGTATGCTTTATAAAATGTTGTTCGAGGACGAACAAGGCTTTAAGTGTGGGGTTGTGATCACGGGCAAAATAGCATGCCCGAGATACGCTTTATACCTTAATGTAGTCTTGTTTATCTAAGTTATTTTACATACTTTCATGTGATTTTACATAAATGTGAATATATGTGCTAACCAACATGATTAGTCCTTGTTTTTTAGGTTAATAATGCATTTGAGGAACTAATTCACAAGTTGATGAATAGCAAGGAATGGAGTGGAAGCAAGTGGCGAAAGTCGGCAAGGAGCATGCCTTGGCAAGGCTGGCCGCGCCAGGCAGCGTGTCACGCTGTGCGTGTGCCGCGCCCAGCGCCGTGCCACGCCCTTGCCAAGTGCACGAGAGAAGGCAGCAAACGGCAGCAGCAGACAGAGAACCAGCGCGCCAGCGCCGTGCCACGCTAGGACAGCTGCGCGACAGCAGCTTGCCAACGCGCTGCATGAGCAGCGTGCCACGTTGGCCAGCGCGGTGACCCTCGGCAGCTTGGTTTCCGAAGGCACTTTCCAGAGAGCTTTCACGTTGCCTCCGTGTCACGGAGGCAGTGCTCCGCGATTCACTCCGTGACACGGAGCCGTTCCATTACAGGCTAAATTATGCACATTTTCCATTTACTATAAATAGGACCCTTAGCTCCTAAAATCATTTGGTCACGATTTTATTCTGAAAAACCACCTAGGAGTGAAGGGAGAAGTGGGAGAACTCATCTAGGGTTTATCAAATTCCCTTCTCATCTACCAAATTCATGTAAGTATGTTAGTTTAGTATTAGTTAATTGTAGTTTTACGAACATGAATGGCAAGAACCCTTCCTCTAGGGTTGAAGCCATGAATTATGATTGTGCTTTTATGAAATTGTTTTGGGATTAAGTTATTGATTGTTGTTTTCGTCTTGCATTCTGGATTGTTGGTTGTTTTTATGATTGATCACCATGAAAGCATATTTGTTAGCTTGAGTAATAGCTTGAGAAAGCATTACCTAGGTCAGGACATGAGAATGTAAGGAGCATGTTTGTCTCTAGGGAGAGATATTGTGTTAGGATAGAAATATACCTCACACCTTGCTTGGTTGACACACGGGGGTTATGAAAGACCAACTTGGGATATCACATCACCACTCGAAGAAGTAGTTATGTGGCTAAGTTGAGTTAAATGGTTAGACGTACGAAAGTCCCTAATCGTTTCCCTGTAAACCACAACATAATTGATTGCCCGCGACTAGAAAATTAAACTCCTCGCTCACAATGATGCAGTGAGGCTAGATTGCCGTGTTTAGAGGCTCGAAAGACCATAAACATGCAATTCTAATTATGTGAAATAACAATTGATAGTTTCATGCTTAACCCATTGCAAATCGTAGTATCGCATGATTAATTGGTTTTAACTCTATGTTGCTCTTAGAGTGATTTCAGAATATTTCGTTGACCCAAACTTAGACTTAATTAATCTCGATCGAAAATGTCTATAACCAACACTTGAGGTATTTAAGATCACACTAGAAATGGATAGTTAGAGGAATGGGTCCAGTCCCTGTGGGTTCGACAATCCGGTTCTTAAAAAGAGCCACTATATTACTTGCACGACCCGTACACTTGCGGACGCGCGAATCGGGCACGTCATCCATCATGGGGACTGGCAGTGTGTTTTTTCCTGCGAATTTAACAAGGGCTTTTTCATAATTCCTAAGTTCCTAAGGCCTTAACTACGTCGTTTTAAGCTAAGAATAGAGTGTTTTAAGAAAGGTTAAGTCATTCTAAGCCTATTCTAGTTCATGCATGCAAGTTTAGAGGGTTGAGAGGTGATCAAGCCTAGTTCTTCAAAGTTCTTCCTCAATTCTCATTGGGCAATCAAGGAAGTTGTGAAATCAGAATTCTACAGGTATATAAGGCTATGAATGGGTGCAATAGTCCACATCCATTCCCAATCCCCTCTCAATTCATAAAAGTTCTAATTGATGATTCTATGGGGGTTTTACCCAATATGTGAATTTCCTAAGTATTTATCATGGGTATGATATAAGCATGTTTTCAATATTGAATTATGATTAATGGGAAGATTTTACAATGTTTTAAATTATAAATTATGTTTTAAAGTTTTATAAACTATGATGCCCACCCATGAAAGTTCATAAAACTTGACATCTACGAAGTATGTGTACAAGCATGATGAGATGTTTATGAAGAAAGCATGATTTCAAAATACCCATGCTTATGTTCATGTTTTTAAGGTGATTCATGTTGATTTCAAGCATGTTAAGTATTGGGCAAGCTCATATGATCAAGTATGTTTTTATGATTTCATGAATTAGCTTACCACATGGTTTTGGAGTCTAGACTCCCAAATATGTTCAGCTTGTGGTATGCTTTGAGTCAAGGCTCCTCATGTTATGCTTTAGATTTATGCATGAATATTATGAATCAGCTTCGTCACTAGATGATTGTTCAGCTTTTTTGAACAATGATAGAGAGCATATGCATGTCATTGGAAGTAGTGTCTAGCACCGAGTAGGTTAAGGGTCAGTCAACCCTATGCCTCAGAACTACACGCCAACATAGGTATGATCAAATTATTTGGGACCTCCCTTGTGAGCTTACCCTACCCCCAAGGGGCCTTCAGCTTGATATCGATATCATGGTAACGTCCTTCGCCCTAGCAAGATTTTGGATGGATATACCCACTTAAGTGTGATAGTGTTATACCCATGGAACCCATGGATCAGACCCGGGATTCAAAACGGTGAAAAGATGAAATTTCACACCAAATCACAGAACGATCCATGAAGTGGCTCGTGAGGAGTGACCAAGCTTAGCCTTCACGTTCTTCATCAATTCTTCCTTGGGCAATCTATAGGATTGTAGAATCAGCTTCTCTTAGGTATTTAGGGCCTTGAATGGGTGGTTTAATTCAAACCCATGCCCAATTTCTCCCTAATCCATGAATTCTATCACTTAACTCTTATGGGGTTTTAACCTAAATTGATATGATTATTTTTTAGCATGTCTTAATTGATGGATTTCTATTAATGGGATGATTTTATATGGATTTAAATCCTTATCTTGTGTATCATTGTTTTTAAACATAAGGTGCCCAGTTATGAGAAATCCATGGGAGATTGATTATGATGGTTTATCAAATACGATGAGAACTTTTGATTTAGAATCATGTTTCCAGTTACCCATGTATTTATGATCATGAGAACTTTTGATTTAGAATCATGTTTTCAATTACTCATGTCTTTATGATCGTGATTTCCATAAATTCTAGTAGTTCAAGAATGTTTAAATATTGGGAAATGCCCACATGTCAAGTATGATTCATGATTAATGACTTTGGTCGACTCACGGGCCTTGTTTCATGGCTAGTTTACATATCTCAAGCATGTCTATGATTTTCATGATTTAACTGGCCATGTATGTCATATATGTTATCTTATGAGCATGTTGCATGTTTTGGGAGTAGTATTTAACACCTTGTAGGTTCAGGGCCCAGGTTACACTACAAATTTGAAAACTACGTGCCATCGTAGGTTATGTTTGGGACCTCCTTTGTGATTGTCCCCTATGCCCTAAGGGGCTTTCATGAGTGATATCACGCCTTTTATGGTTTTACCCTTGGCAAGGTATGAACAGCCTCCTGACTTAGTTTACAGGTCGGGCTCCATTGTGCTCATATAGGGTATGACGGTTATAAGAATCTACACTGTTCCTTATTTTTTATGCATGTCATGATTATGTTCTTTGGGATCAAGTGATGTTTATGAACCGGTTTCTCTCATGTTATAATTACAACGAGTTATGAATTTTTTGAAAACCTTGAGCCTTACGATATATTTTTGATTTAGCATTTATGGTCATGTCGTCCTACTCTTATGAACTTTGTGTTTTTAAATATTCATTTTACTTACCTTGCATACTCGGTACATTCCACGTACTGATCCGCATACTTTCTATGCTCTATCATCTCATGATACAGGACCCGGCTCTCAGGCTCACCCTCCTCAGTAGCTCTTCAGAGTTTTCTATTAGCTTATTTGGTGAGTCCTCATGTTCCGAGGGCCATATGTTTAGACTCTGTTGTTCACTTTCAGTTTCAGTATTTTAGGGTGAGTTGGGGTATTGTCCCGTCACCTTTCATTCATGATTAGAGGTTTTTCAGACTATAAGTTGTATCCAGCCTCCATGTATGGATCATGAATTGTCTTCTGTCCATTATTATGTCATGATTTCATTTCCTTATGTTAAGTGTTCTATTTATGTGAATGAATTAGATGTATGCTCATGCCATGGGTCGACTTGGGGTCTCTCAAGGCTCCTTCTCCCGTGTTTACGATCCGGGTGTATGTTAAGGTCGTGACAAACATAGTATCAGAGCCATAGGTTTGAAGTGTCCTAGGGTGTATGAAAGTCGTCTTAAGTAGAGTCTTTTTCACGGGTGTGAAGCACTCCACACTTATGACGAAGAGGCTACTAAACCTTTAGGAAATATTGCCTTCTTTTATGATCTATGTTGTGTGATGAAAAGTCTTTCTATCCTTCTATTTCGTGTTATTCACGTTTGCAGAATCATGCCTCCACACAGAGTGAACGTTTTAAGAAATGGCAATGGCAACAACAACAGTCATGAGCGTGCCAATGGTGATGGGCATCAGCCAGCCCCACCCATTCATGAGGAGCGCGCACCAGAGCCAGCTGCCCACGCTGAGTTTAGGGCAGCAATTCAGATGCTGGCACAGGCCATGGATGCCCAGGTCCACAGCTTGACAGTGGCGCATTACCCTCAGAATGGGAATGCAGCGACAACTAGGGTGAGGGATTTCTTAAGGATGAACCCTTATGAGTTCACGGGTTCAAAGGTGGGCGAGGATCCACATGATTTTATTGAGGAGGTTTTGAAGGTCACCCAGGTCATGGGGGTGACAAATGGAGAGTCTGACTCATGTGGATAAAGGGAAGAAGGAGTTAGTGAAAGATGTCCATCGACTTGCAAGGTTGGGAGTTAGATTGGTCGACTCAACTGATGGCAGCATTGTTGTGCAAAATGAATCAGAATCGTCCTTGGTGACGATGTGAAAGCTAGATAAGACGAGTATCCGATGTTGGTAAAGCGGAAGGAAGCTATTCGAAGTCAAAAGGTGGAGGTATTCTCCTAAGGGGGAGATGGGATGCTACGGTACCAGGGCCATCTATATGTTCCAGATGTTGATAATTTGAGGGGATGGATATTTCATGAAGCACATAAATCTAGGTATTCTATCCATCTGTGTGCCACCAAGATGTATCATGATTTGCGGAAAAATAAATGGTGGAATGGCATAAAGAAGGATATTAGGAAATGTGTAACTGGGTGCCCGAAGTGTCAGCAAGTAAAAGTTGATTATCAAAGGTTGGGAGGCATACTTCAAGATATTAGCATTCCCACGTGGAAGTGGGAAGAGATTAATATGGATTTCATTACAGGCCTACGTCGTACTCGCCGACACTACGATTCTATTTGGGTGGTGGTAGACAGGTTGACCAAGGCTGCACACTTTCTACTGGTCAAAACCACAAATTCAGCGGATGATTATGCCAAACTGTATATCCGGTTGTTGGTGCGGTTACATGGAGTGCCCTTGTCTATTATCCCAGACCGAGGTACTTAATTTACCTCTTAGTTTTGGCGGTCTTTTCCAAAAAGGCTTGGAACTCAGATTAAACTCAGCACAGCATTTCATCCTCAAATGGATGGTAAGGCAGAGCGGACAATTCAAACTTTTGAGGACATGTTGAGAGCATGTGTGATGGACTTTAAAGGTAGTTGGGATGATCACTTTCCCCTGATCAAGTTGCTTACAATAACAGTTATCATTCCAATATCCAAATGGCACCCTTTGAGGCTCTCTCGGGTGGATATGTATATCATCCATCAGATGATTTGATGTTGGTTAGGAAGCTATGATAGGGCCAGATTCGTTTCATGAGGCTATGGTGAAGGTTCAGTTGATAGGGGACAGATTGAAAACTGCTCAGAGTCATCAAAAGTCATATGTTGATGTGAGGAGGAGAGAGTTGGAGTTCGAGGTGGACAATTGGGTATTTCTGAAGGTGTCTCCCATGGAGGGAGTCATGCAGTTCGGAAAGAAAGGAAAACTCAGCCCCCACTATGTTGGTCCCTACCGGGTTATAAGAAGAGTTGGTAAGGTAGTGTATGAGTTGGACTTGCCATCAGAATTTCTTCAGTTCATCCCATCTTTCATGTATTTCTTTTGAAAAAGTGCTTGGGTGATCCAACTTTAGTGTCCCGGTGAAAAGTGTTGGTGTGAGAGATAGCCTCAGTTATGAGGAAATTCCAGTTGCAATTTTGGATCGATAGGTTCAGAGGCTGAGGAATAAAGAAGTAGCTTCAGTAAAGGTGTTGTGGAGAAATCAGCATGTTGAGGGAGCTACATGGGAAGCCGAAGCAGATATGATGGCTAAATACCGTCACTTGTTCCCTACCGGACAATCATTTGAGTATATTCATGAGTTGTGCCTAGAAGAATTGATTATCATACCTGTATATTGTCCCTATGATTGAAACTTTATTTTTATTGCTGCATAATACTTAGTGCAGAGAATATTTCAAGAATTTTCCCAGGCACATAAAACCGGTGGCTAAAATGATTCTTTAATGCAATTTATTAAACTAATGATACTTCAACCAATCTTAGAAGTTACATTTTAACAGAACAACAAAACAACTAGATCTCCCTGCAATTATTATCCAAAACTTTTTATATAAAGAACAATGATCTAACTAGTGAAAAATGAATCTAGGAAATCAAATCTGGTGTTGTATATGTGGTCTCACAATAATAAGTAAGATGAATCCTAAGTTGAGGATGTTCTGATGGTTCAATCTTTAAAACATACCATAACCGAGAATTGAGTAGTAGCTGAACTAAATAATTCTATTTTCAATGTATAATAGCTAGCAGTTAATTCCCTGTGGTTTAGCAGATGAAAGCTGAAAAGGATAGAGTTTCTGTAATTCTTAGTAATATTCTTTGAAGATGCCAATTAGAATACTTCTAGTCTGTTCTCAGTTCTCGGGATCTTTCTTGTGTGTATAATATCATGAATTTCTTTATTGTTTCCTTACTTCAAGCAAGAAATACTTGTAGGCCTGTAGTGGTATGAATTTCTGCTAATTCATGTTTCATCCCTAAGGTTGAGGTTCAAAGATGCATTGTAGATTGTATCTTTCTCATTCTTTATGATAAGAGGTCTTGTCACGACCCGAACATAGGTCCGGATCGAGACATGGGACAAAGAACCCCAAGAGGCTCTAAATCGACCCATGGCATGAACATAACATCTAACTCATCCAAATAAACTAAAAGATCAACATGAATAACAAAGCAAAAGTCCGAACATACATAACACCTGAGTACATACATAAGTCTGAAGCTAAATACATACTATGTCCAAAAAGCCTCTAATACTGACGAGTTGATGGAAAAAGACCCCAACTAACTCACTATAGTCTAAAAACTAAACATATGGAACATATCTAAATAGAAAGGCCCTCGAAAGATGAGGACTCACCAACTCTGATCAGGAAGTACTGATGCTAGGAATCTGGCTAGCGGCGAGACCGAGTCTGGATATCAGAGCCTATATCATAAAATGATATAACATAGAGTATGCAGTTAGTACGTGGAATGTACCAAGTATGCAAGGTAAGTAAAACTGCTAAGTAAGAAAAATCAGAAATCATGCATATCATAAAACATAATCAAGATAAGATTCTGAGAGTGAGGCTTGCATGCTATTTTCTGAATCATGATGTAAACATAACTGAACATGATAAGTGAATCGAATGACCCAAAGCTAAAAACTAATAATCAAAAGTAAAACCTGAACAATGATCAAACCTACTGAAAACATAATATCATGACTGATGAACATGCATGACTAAATCATAAGGAACAATGGAAGATTCGTCATATAACCAGCATTATCGCGATAGAGCTTACATCGTCCCGACTATCACACTCAAGTGGGCAGAGCCATCTAAAGCTTTTTCAGGTCTAAGGACACTACTATGATATCAATATCAAGCTGAAGGCCCCTTGGGGGTAGGGGAAGATCACAAGGGAGGTACCAAACAATCTGAACATACCTACGATGGCGCGTAGTTCTGAGGCATAGGGTTGACTGACCTTTGGCCTACTCAGTTCTAGACACTACTCCCAAGAAAAACATGCATATGCTCTCCATATTTTTTCAACAAAGTTGAACCATCATCTATCGACGAAGTTGACTCATAAAATACATGCGTAAATTTGAATCATAACATGAGGAGCCTTTTCTCAAACCATACCACAAGTTGAACATAATTGGGAGTCTAGACTCCAAAACTATGTGGTAAGCTAATTCATGAAATCATAAAAATATATTTGATCATATGGGATTGCCCAATACATAAACATGCTTGAAATCAACTTTATTCACCTTGAAAACATGAACATTAGCATGGGTATTTTGAAATCATACTTTCTTCATAAACATCTCATCATGCTTATACACATACTTCATAGATCTCAACTTTCATGAACTTTCATGGATGGGCATCATAGTTTATAAAACTTGATAACATAATTTATAATTTAGAATATTCTAAAATCTTCCCATTAATCATAATTCAACATTGAAAACATGCTTATATCATACCCATGATAAATACTTAGGAAATTCACAAATTGGGTAAAAAAATCCCATAGAATCATCAATTAGAACTTTCATGAATTGAGAGGGGATTGGGCATGGGTGTGGACTATTGCACCCATTCATAGCTTTATATACCTAAAGAGACCTGACTTCACCACTTCCTTGATTGCCCAATGAGAATTGAGGAAGAACTTTGAAGAACTAGGCTTGATCACCTCTCAACCCTCTAAAATTGCATGCATTAATTAGAATAGGCTTAGAATGACTTAGCCCTTCTTAAAATACTCTATTATGAGCTTAAAACAACGTAGTTTAGGCCTTAGGAACTTAGGAATTACGAAAAAGCCCTTAATTAAATTTGCAGGAAAATATCCAGTCCCCCCGAGGGACTGGACGACTCGTGCTTGGACCATGACTCGTGGTCACCTATCGTTACTTACACTGACAAATTTCTTCTGAGGGTCACCACGAGGGACACCACGACTCGTGGTGTACCCAACGAATCATGGTGATGACCCGTTAGGTGCACTTCCTGCTTCCTTTCATCCTTTAGACCCCTTTAACCATGGTTGACCTAACGGATCATGGGGCTGACCATGACTCGTTGTCACACCCTTGGTCACCCTAAACCTGAAATTTCAAAACATAGTCCAACCCCTCACCACAAGTCACTTAATAACTTGTGGTGTACCTGGCGGGTCACTAGACGACTCGTCCTGTGACTAGGTGCACAAAATCCTGTTTTCTCAGTTTCAACTCCCAAGTATGATCTTAGGGTTTTTGGGGTATTACAATATCTCCTCCTTGGGAACATTCGTCCTTGAATGTTGAAAATCATACTAAAAAGTAGAGAAATGCAATCATCATACTCAAATACTGAACATACACGTTGAAAACTGATGGAGTGACTGACTTCGAATTAAACTACATGACTGAACTGAATTCCTGAATCACACATACATTCATTAACATGAAAGAGATTTGGGTACATGAGCGGAACATGAAACTGAATAGAGTATTAGAGAGAAAACTGATACCTTAACCTGAAACTGAGCCGGAAGAGAATAGATGCGGGTATTATCCATCATATCTTCTTCGGCTTCCCACATAGCTCCCTCAACATGCTGATTCCTCCATAAAACTTTGACTGAAGCTACTGCTTTTTAGCTTAGCTTACGAACCTGACGACCAGTATCTCCACTAGAACCTCTTCATAACTAAGGTTGTCTTTCACGCCGACACTTTCCACTGGAACAACCAGAGCTAGATCACCCAAACACTTCTTTAAGAGCGATACATTTAACACTAGATGGACTGAAGCTAATTCTGATGGAAACTCCAACTCATATGCTACCTTGCCAACCCATTTCATAATTTGGTACGGGCCAAAATAATGAGGACTGAATTTCCCTTTCTTCACAAATCTAATCACTCCTTTCATGGGGGATACCTTCAAAAACACCCAATCATCAACTTCAAACTCAAGATCCCTCCTCTTCACATCTGCATAGGAATTTTGGGGACTCTGAGCTGTTTTCAACCTGTCCTTTATGAGCTGGACTTTCTCCATGGCCTTATGGACTGAATCTAGTCCTATAACCGCAGCTTCACTGACTTCAAACCAACAAATAGCCAATCTACATATCCGCCCATAGAGAGCCTAAAACGGAGCCATCTGAAAGCTGGAATGGTAGTTGTTGTTATACACAAACTTGATGAGAGGCAAATGATCATCGCAACTACCCTTGAAATCAATCACACATTCTCTCAACATATCCTCAAGAGTCTAAATAGTCCACTCAACTTAATCATCTCTATGCGAGTGAATTGTTGTGCTAAGCTTGACTTGAGTGCGAAGTCCCTTCTGAAATGATCTCCAAAATTGGGAGGTAAACTGAGTACCTCTATCTGATATGATGGACAAGGGAACTCCATGAAACCAAACTAACCCCCGAATGTATAACTTAGCATAATCCTCTGCTGAATCGGTGGTTTTGACAGGTAAGAAATGAGCTGCCTTAGTCAACCTGTCCACAACCACCCAAAAAGAGTCATACTGTCGGCGATTGCGAGGCAACCCTGTGATAAAGTCCATATTGATTTCCTCCCACTTCCAAGTAGGAATGTTGATGTCTTGAAGTACACCTCCTGGTCTCTGGTGCTCAACCTTCACTTGCTGACAATTTGGACACTTAGCCACAAACTCCGCTATATCCTTTTTCATGCTATTCCACCAATAGACTTCTCGTAGGTCACGGTACATTTTGGTGGCACCTAGGTGTATAGAGTATCTGGAACCATAAGCCTTGTGCAACATCCAATCTCTCAAACCATCAGCATTCAGAACACACAAACGACCTTGATAACGAAGCACACCATCTCCCCCTTTGGAGAAGACTTCTACCTTCTAATTCTGAACAGCTTCCTTTAACTTTACCAAGATAGGATCCTCATCTTTCCTAGCCTTAACATCGGTCACAAAGGATGATTCTGACCCATTCTGCACAATAACACCACCATCGATCGAGTCGACCAAATGAACTCCCAACCGTACAAGCCGATACACATCCTTTACTAGCTCCTTCCTCCTCTTATCTACATGGGACACACTCTCCATAGAAAGCCTACTAAGAGCGTTTGCTACCATATTATCCTTGCCCAGATGGTAAAGGACACTCATATGATAATCCATGAGTAACTCCAACCACCTCATTCGACGTAGATTTAGATCCTTTTGGGTACACACATATTGTAGGCTTTTGTGGTCCGTAAACACATCTACATGGACCCGGTACAAATAGTGTCTCCAAATCTTCAAGGAAAATACTACCGCCGCCAATTCAAGATCATGAGTCGGATAATTCTTTTCATGGACTTTCAGCCGCCTGGAAGCATAGGATATAACTTTACCATGATGCATGAGTAGACAACCAAGGCCGATCCTCAAAGCATCACAATTTACCACAAACCCGTCGGTACCCTCATGTAGGGTCAACAGAGGTGCTGAGGTGAGTCGAGTCTTCAATTCTTGGAAGCTATTCTCACAAGCCTCTGACCATTGAAACTTCACCTTCTTCAGGGTCGACTTAGTCAATGGGGCTACAATAGATGAAAACCCCTCAATAGATCTCCAATAATAACCAGCTAAATCCAAGAAAATCCTGATATCCAAAGGATTCACCAGTCTAGGCCAATTCTTCCCCGCTTCTATCTTTTGAGAGTCTACCTGTACACCCCCACTTGACACGTTGTGACCCAAAATAGCCATCAAATTCAACCAAAACTCATATTTACTGAATTTAGCATACAACTGGCAATCCTTAAGAGTCTGTAGCACCACCCTCAAATGAGCCGCATGCTCCTCCTCGCTCCTAGAGTATATAAGGATGTCAACTATGAACACAATCAAGAACATGTCCAAATATGGCTTGAACACCCTGTTCATCAAATCCATAAAAGTTGTAGGAGCCTTCATTAGTCCAAAAGACATAACTACAACCTCATAGTGACCATACCGAGTCTTGAAGGCTGTCTTCGGGATGTCACTCTCCCAAACCCTGAGCTGATGATATCCGGATCTGAGGTCTATCTTTGAAAAGCACTTAGCACCCTAAAGCTGGTCAAACAAATCATCAATCTTGTGAAGAGGATACCTTTTCTTGATGGTGACCTTGTTCAATTACCAATAATCAATACACATACGAAAGGAACCATCTTTCTTGCAGACAAAGAGAACTGGTGCACCCCATGGGGATTTGCTAGGTCTGATGAATCCTTTGTCCAAGAGGTGTTTCAAATGCTCCTTCAACTCCTTTAGCTCAACTGGAGCCATTCTGTAAGGAGGAATAGATATAGGTTGTATATCAGGAAGAAGGTCAATATCAAAATCAATCTCCCGCTCGGGAGGGATTCCCGGTAGATCATCTGGGAAGACTTCTAGATACTCACATACTACTGGAACTGAATAGATAGTTGGTGTTTCGGGTGTAGAATCCTTAAACCTAAATAAATGGTACATGCAACCCTTAGAAATCATCTTTCTGGCCTTAAGGTAGGAAATAAAATGACATACAGGCATAAGCTGAACTACCCTTCCACTCTAAGACTGGTTCACCCGAAAATCTGAACTCTACTGCATGGGTCCTACAATTAAATGAGGAATGAAAACAACCAATCCATGCTGAGTTTAATATCAAAATTGGTCATGGCTAACTCTACTAAATCTACTGAGGTGATTTTCTGTAAGACTGTGATCGGGCAATTTCTATACACTCGTCTAGCTATAACTGAATCACCAACTGAAGTACAGACTGAGAAGGGTTCTGATAAGATTTCAGGACTGACTCAAAAACTACTAGCAACATAGGGCATCACAAAATATAAAGTAGCCCTTGGATCTAACAATGCATATACATCAAGGTGGAATACTCGCAAGATACATGTGACCACATCTGGGGTGACCTCCTGCTCCTGATGGGATTCTAGGGCATAGAAACTGTTTTGATGTTGACCACCACCCGCACTAGTGGATGCCCCCTGCTGAGCTGGGCTGGTGGAGCTGCTGAACTAGAAGCTAGGCCTCAACCCCTATCATGGCCCTGTCTAGCTGCTAGGAAATCTCTGAGCATATGTTCGGGCTTCCCGCACCTGAAACAAGTACCTGAACCCGCCAAACACTGACAAGTGTGTCTTCAGCCACATCTGCTACACTTAGGAGGGCTAGTCTCTACGGGTCTGCTACTCTGGCCTCTAGAGCCTGATGCTCGTCCCCTCTTATCACACCTGGACCTGGATGGAACACTTATAGACGAAGGCGCCGGGGCTGAAGATCTCTTATGGAACTGATGACGGTGCCCACTAGGTCTTTGCTAGGAGAATCCAAAGCTATCAACCCTGGCCCTCTTGGCCTCCTTCTCCCGCTCACTCCTCCACACTGCCTCCATCTGTTGGGCGTGCAGGACTATCCGAGAAAAGTCAATGTCCTAAAGAAGCATCGCAGTCCGGCAATCCCTGACCAAGTAATCTGCTATTATATGCCCAAAAATTCTCACTCAGGCTCTCTAATCCGCCACTATCTCAGGTTCATACTTGGACGGACGAGTGAACTCCAAGGAATACTCCTGAACTTTCATCTTCCCTTTCCTTAGATTCATAAACTCGATTGCTTTGATCTCCCTTATCTCCCGAGGGAAAAACTGATCCATAAAGGCGGCATGAAACTCATCTGAACTAATAGGGCCTGCTCCAACAGCCCTACTATCCTTCCATTGCTTGAAAAAAATGTGTGCAACCCCTTTCAACTAGTACGAAGATAAATCGGTGCACTCCTCCCCAGTCACCCCCATAATCTGGGTGATCTTCAGAACCTCCTCAATGAACTCATGTGGACTCTCGTCCACCTTTGATCTAAGAAGCTCTAGAGGGTTCATCCTTAGAAAATCCCTAACTCTTGCTGCCGCCGGATTCCCATTCTAAGGGACATGCGCTACTGCCTGCTGATTGGCCTAGCGGTCAACGCCTGGTCTAGTATCTGAATGGCTACTCTAAACTCTGTGTGGGCAACCAGCTGGGGTACATGCACCTCATGGGCTGGTGGGGCTTGCTGGTGCTCGTCTCCATTGCCATTCTCATGGCCATTCTAATTTCCGTTTCTCCTTCTATTCACTCTGCGAGGTGGCATGATTCTGCAAGCACATGTAGCACGAGTTAGAAGGACAGAGAGACATTTCATTGCACGACTTAGATCATGAAAGAAGGGAATATTTCCTAAGCATCTCATAGCCTCTGTGTCATAAGTGTGGTGCACTTCACACCCATGAAAAAGACTCTACTTAATGTGGCTTTCGGACACCCTAGGACACTTCAAAACCTAATTCTCTGATACCAAGTTTGTCACAACCCGAACATAGACCCGGATTGAGACACGGGACAAAGAGCCCTGAGAGGCTCTAAGTCGACCCATGGCATGAACATAACATCTAACTCATCCAAATAAAACGAAATATAAAAATGAATAACAAAGCGGAAGTCTCAACATACATAACACCTAAGTACATACATAAGTCTAAAGATGAATACATACTATGTCCGAAAAGCTTCTAATACTGACGAGTTGATGGGACAACACCCCAACTAACTCACTATAGTCTAAAAATTGAAAATACGGAACATATTAAATAGAAAGGCCCACAAAAGATGAGGACTCACCAACTCTGCTCGGGAAGTACTGATGCTGGGAATCTGGCTAGGGGTAGGATTGAGTTTGGATATCGGAGCCTGTATCATGAAATGATACATCATAGAGTATGAGGTCCGTACGTGGAATGTACCGAGTATGTAAAATAAGTAAAACCGCTAAGTAAAATCACAAATCATGAATATTATAAAACATAAACAAGATAAGATTCTGAGAGTAAGGATTGTATGCTATTTTCTAAAATCATGATCTGAGCATAAGTGAACATCATAACTGAATGGAATGACTCAAAGCTGAAAAATGATAATCATAAGTAAGAACTAAACATTGGGTCAAACCTGCTGAAAACATAATATCATGACTGATGAACATGCATGGCTAAAATCATAAGGAACAATGGGAGACTCGTCATATAACCGACATTACCACAATAGAGCTTACATGGTCTCAACTATCACACTCAAGTCGGCAGAGCCGTCCAAAGCTTTTCCATGGCTAAGGACGCTACCATGATATCAATATCAAGCTGAAGGACACTTAGGGGTAGTGAAGATTATAAGGGAGCTCCCAAATATTCTGAACATACCTACGTTGGTGCTTAGTTTTGAGGCATAGGGTTGACTGACCCTTAGCCTACTCGGTGCTAGACACTACTCCCAAGAAAAACATGCATATGCTTTCCATCATTTTTCAACAAAGCTGAACCATCATTTATCTACGAAGATGAGTTATAACATACATGCATAAATCTGAATCATAAGATGAGGAGCCTTGGCTCAAACCATACCACAAGATGTACATAATTGGGAGTCTAGACTCCAAAACCATGTGGTAAGCTAATTCATGAAATCATAAAAACATACTTGATCATATGGGCTTTCCCAATACTTAAACATGCTTGAAATCAACTTGCTTCACCTTGAAAACACGAACATTAGCATGGGTATTTTGAAATCATACTTTCTTGATAAACATCTCATCATGCTTATACACATACTTCATAGATCTCAACTTTCATGAACTTTCATGAATGGGCATCATAGTTCATAAAACTTGAAAACATAATTTATAATTTAACACATTGTAAAATTTTCCCATTAATCATAATTCAACATTGAAAACATGCTTAGATCATACCCATGTGAATACTTTGGAAATTTACACATTGGGTAAAAGCCCCATAGAATCATCAGTTAGAACTTTCATGAATTGAGAGGGGATTGGGCATGGGTGTGGACTATTACACCCATTCATGTCCTTACATACCTGAAGAGACCTGATTTCACCACTTCCTTGATTGCCCAATTAGAATTAAGGAAGAATTTTGAAGAACTAGGCTTGATCACCTCTCAACCCTCTAAACTTGCATGCATGAATTAAAATAGGCTTAGAATTACTTAACCCTTCTTAAAACACTCTATTCTGAGCTTAAAATGACATAGTTTAGGCCTTAGAAACATAGAAATTACGGAAAGTCCCTTATTAAATTCACAGGAAAATATGCACTGCCAGTCCCCACAAGGGACTGGACGACTCATCATCTGGACCACAACTCATGGTCACCTGTTGTTACTTACACTAACAATTTTCTTCTGAGGGACACACGACTCATTGTGTACCCAAAAAATCGTGTTGATGACCCCTTAGGTGCACTGCCTACTTCCCTTCATCCTTCAGACCCCTTTGACCATGCTTGATCTAACAGATCGTGGGCTGACCACGACACGTGGTCACACCCGTGGTCATCCCAAACCTAAAATTTCTAAACATAGTCAAACCCCTCCTTAATGACTCGTGGTGTTCCTAATGGGTCACTAGATGACTTTTCCTGTGATCTTGTGCAGAAAATTCAATTTTCTTCGTTTCAACTGTCGGGTCTGATCTTAGGGTTTTCGGGGTATTATAGGTATGATGTAATTAGCAGTTGATTTGTTCTATATAGAATGACTATTTAGAAGTTCAATCAAAAGATATATATTAAGAATGAACTAGTTGGGCAGATCTTCACTCTTTACAAGTTCTAGTTTGTGACTTGCTCTAGAACTACTGAGGGAATGTATTTCTGTACTTTTAGGATTGAATTAACTTCCTATATTTTAGTAGTTTCTCTGTTATGTATGGTGAGTTGGCACTTTGTATATATAAAATATCATACATATAGATTTTAGTGGTTACTCTTGTAGAATTAATGTTGCCTCTCGATACTTTTAGATCTAATATTGGATTGAATGTTTCATATCTCTTCCTCAAAATCTCATGTGAATTTACTTTACTATACCTTCAAAGGGATAGCTTTCAGTTCTCCAGCTTAATAGTCGTTGATCCAAATATACATATTCGAATTATCCTAGCATGTGATAGAAAAAAATAGAACTAATGAACGAGGTATTTAATAAGTTATTCAACTAAATAAAGGTAAGTATCCTTTGAAAACAAAGAAAAACTTAGATTAGAAAGAATCCTGACCATTTAGATTAATAAGAACCTTGAATAAAGATTGGTCTTAACAAGCAAAGGACATAAGTCTTTCTAGACTACACAAGATTAAAAATAATTTAGAAACATAATTCTGGTAAGTTAGGGTCCTAGACTTAGTTAAATAGTTAGATTAGATAACAAATCTTCTAGCTCCTAATACAACATATAAGGATTAGCATGTACATATTCTGCAGTTAATGCTGAATATTACAACATTACAATTTTCTGTCTATCTCATACTCTTCTTCTTGTTGTTCCTCATTCTTTCTTCTAAGTTCAACTCTCTAGTCTGAATCACCCATCATATATAAAGCTTAGATAATGTTCAATAGTTTTACTAAAGTTCTCTGATTACAAGGCCTTGAGTCAGTGTGAGAACTTCTTAATGGTTTTACTTGAGGCACTTGTTTAGGTGGAATATCATACTGTACTAATTCCTTTTTATTCACTGTTTACAACTTCCAGTAAGTGACTTGCTTTACAACTGCTGAAAAAATGTATTTCTATGCTTTTAGAATAGAATTAACTTCCTATCTATAAGTAGTTACTCTTTTATGTGTGGTAAGTTGGAACTTTATATATATAAAATATTATACATATATATTTTAGTGGTTACTCTTGTAGAATTAAATGTTGTCTCTCGATACTTTTAGATCCAATATTGGTTTGCCTGTTTTGTATCTCTTCCTTAAAATCTCATGTGAATTTACTTTACTATACCTTCAAAGGGATAGCTTTCAGTTCTCCACCTTAACAATCATTGATCCAAAAGTACGTATTCGAATTCTTCAAGTATGTAATGGGAAAAACCATAATTAATGAACAAGGTATTTAATAAGATATTCAATAAGATAAGAGGTTAGTAGCTGTAAAAAAAAATTAAAGAAAAACTCAGATTATACACATCCTGGCCATTAAAGTTAACAAGAACCTTGTAGAAAGGATGGTCTTAACAAGCAAAGAAGTCTTTTCAAACTAACACAAGATTAATAATAATCTAGAAACTTAGTTTTGGAAGTTAGGGTCCTAAACTTAGTTAACTAATTAGATTAGTTAACTAACCTTGTAGCTCCTAATACAGTATATAAGGACTACTTTGTACTCATTCTAAGTTAATGTTGAATATTACAATATCACACATTCTCTCTATATCTCATATTTTTCTTCTTCCTCCTCATTCTCTCTTCTAAGTTCAACTCTCTGGTTTGAATCGCCTATTGGGTATGAAGCTTATATACTGTGAAGTAAACATCAATTCACCAATCAGCTTTCTCAATTTTGGCTATTAATAATTGTTAAAAAACTGAAGGGCAGTGAACAAAGCAACAATGCAAACAGGAATAACTAGTCAGCTAGAGGATAAACTTTGTAATTTATAGAAAGTGAATTGTTCCTTTAATATCGAATGAGAAATTACAGTATCTAGAACTCCAGAAAAAGAACTAGAACAATACTACAGAGAAACCAAAATAAAGGAAAAACAGAAATTCCTATAAAGTCTAAGCCACAAATTCCACAAAATCCCTTGCCTCCCTTTCCATGTCCCATTTTCACAAAATAATTTGAAGATGATGAAACTTTCTTCCGTTCTTTGATTTGTTTTACTGTAACTCAATGCAGCCTTGCTATAGTTCAAATTCACTAGTTTCATTTGTTTCATTTTAGGAATCACTTATTTTTCATATTTAGGAATCACATATACAATCTGTGTATGGATCGACTTTTTATAAAAATTGATTCTTTACTTGTATAGATATTTATTTATGAACTAGCTATTTATGATCAATATCTATTTCAAAAGGATCTCATTTGTCATGCTATCAATTGATATTTGGTTGGATTCATGTTCTGACACATATTTCACTGCTAATTTCTTATACTTAATTATCTTTGTCCTTCCATGTTTAATTAATTAATTTACTAGTTTTTCTTAAAATAGGAATGGATAAAAGTTGGTTGCATAATAGGAATAGAATTTAAAAAAGATATATCATTGGGGTTGATGACTTTCTTAATTGGGCATTTAATCAACCAAGGGCAGGCATTATGATTCGTTGTCCTTGTAAAGGGTGCATGAACATCGTGTTCAAGCTAAGGATTAACATAAGAGGAGACTTATTGCAGAAGGGTTTCTAGGTTTCTTATAAAGTTTGGGACTTGCATGAAAAAGTTTTAGTGAAAGATGAAAATTCGAATGCTTCATGCAATAATGAAGTAGATGATGATAGTGATGAAGAGGATGATATTACTAAAATGATTCACGATGCTTGTGAATATACGAATATGGAAGATAATAATAATTTTTCAGAGAACAATGAAGAGCCAAATATGCAGGCAGGAAAGTGTTATAAATTATTGGACGATGCTCAGAAAGAACTTTATCCTAGTTGTAAGAAAGTTTCAAAGTTGTCTTTTGTAATTAAACTACTTTACTGGAAGTGCCTTAATCATTGGACCAACAAATCAATGGATGAACTATTGAGCTTCTTTAAAGAAGTCCTTCTGGAGGAATCATTTGCACCAAATTCTTTCTATGAAGCAAAGAAAGTTCTCCAAGACTGTAACAATCCAAAAGTTTCTTAAACCAACCCAGAATTCGAATGAAAAAACCAGAAAAGGAACCCAAAAAAATTTTCCTCAGAACAACTCAACCAACGAGTCATTGTTAGTAATGATGACCCATTGTGTGATTCATTGTCACCCTTTTCATATTTCTTCCCTATATTCAACAAGCAATACAATAACCCATTGCTTTATGTAACAAGTCAATGTTTTGATTTGTTGATAGCTGTCACGACCCGAACATACACTCAGATCGTAGACACAGGACAAGGGACCCTGAGAGACCCCAAGTCGACCCATGGCACATGCATATAGCTAACCTCATTTAATAAAGCAGAATACTTAGCATAAAACATAGAGAACGAAATCATAGTGTAACAACCGGAGTATTATACATATACATAAGATGAGTTATACATCCTATCTGAAAGCCTCTACTACATAAGATGGGTTGATGGGACAACATCCCCAACTAACCCAACCAATAATGAAATATAAATAACATGAAAGTCTGTCACATGGACCTCGGAACATGAGGACTCACCAATAAGCTGAGAGCGAGAACTGAGATGAACTAAGGATAAGGATGAGCATGAGATCCGGACCCTGTATCATAAAACGATACAGTGTAGAAAGTATGCGGCCGGTACATGGAATGTACCGAGTATTAAAGGTAAGTAAAAAGGAAATTTAAAAGTAAAATAAACTCATAAGTAAACATAGGAGGAGGACATCATGCTTGTACTATAAACTTCGCAAGAAAACATAAGGCTCAAGGTTTTCAAGTCATTCATAAAGCATTCATAATCATAATCATAAGTAAAATTTATCAAAACATAACTTGAGCCAATAACATGAACATAACAATCCATAAGACATGCGGAAAAATGGGAGGACTCATCATAATCGACACTATCATGGTAGAGCCTTTCATGATGCCCCAACTATCTCACTCAAGTGGGCAGAGCCAACCCTGGCTTGCCAGGCGAGGGTCGTGCATTAGGCGTGATATCACATTTGAGGGGATCGTTATCAGTATAATTTATCATTAGAAACCCATGGTGGCACGTGGTTATGAGACACCAGCGTAGTCCTTTGAACGGTCGGGCTGCTCGGTGCTAGATACGGCTCCCAAAAACATGCATATAGGCTCAAACGTAAATCAATACCCTCATGCATTAAGATTCAGTGGATAAAATATAACATTTATCATCATTGATCCCCTTTAAAACATGCTTATCAAAGAATCAAATGCCTTTTCATCGGCCACATCATAAATCGATAAATCATATAATTCATTTCATAACTCGTAAAGCATTCTTCAACATGTGGTCGTTGCCTAATACTTTGACATAATTCTTTTAAAAATATGCTCATAAACATGGGTAACTTGAAATTATGCTTTTCCATCATCAATAAACTCAAAATGTTGAATATTCATCATAGGTCATAACTTGCATGAACTTTCATCAATAGGCATTTTAGTTTTAAAAAGCTTGAAACATGATTTTAAAGAAAATAATATAAAACCTTCCCATCATTCATAATTCAATAATTAAAACTCAATTAAATCATACCCATAAAGAGAAATCACATTTTCATGCATTTAGGTAAAACCGCATAGAACTTGAATAGGAGGATTCATGATTTAATCGAAACTTGGGCATGGGTGTGAAAGGATTCACCCACTCTAAACCCTACATACCTGGGAATACTTGGTTCTTAATTTCCCTTGAAAGCCCAAGATGGCATTTGGAGAATTTGAGGAAGAACACTTGAATCACCTTCTACTCCCCTCTCTAACTCTTGCATGCATAAATAAGGCTTTACATGGATTAATCCCCCTTAAAAGAACCAATTCCAACCTTAAAACGACATAGTCTAGGCCTTAGGAGTTTAGAAAATTATGAGAGGGCCCTTACTAATTCGCAGAAAATAACTACCAGGTGACCCTAACAGGTGACCTGACTACTTGTCAGGATGGGCAACGACTCATCGTGTCTCCCGTCAAGTACACTACCTCACTCTCAATTAAATTTTCGTAGGCTTGCTCACGACCCACCCCACGAGTCGTTGGTACCAACCACGACTCATGGGGTCCCATCCATTAGGAACACTAGTTAGACCTCTTATTTAATCCTCAACCTCATCCCACGATGGACCTGACGACTCATGGTAGCTAACCATGAGTCATTCCCATGCCCGTGGGGACCTCAACTCCTCAGCCCATTCCAGCCTTCCCACGAGCCGCCTGACGACTCATGGGGTCTCCTCACGAGTCGTCAAATGACTTATCTTGCACTGCTGTAACATTTTCTTCAGATTTTTCCCGTTTGACTCCTGGGTTTGATCCTTTGGTTCCCGAGGTATAACAATAGCAGTCTAGAATCTCATCAAAATAGTCCTCCAAGCCACAAGTCAGACGACGAGCCATTGTTGGGTACAACGATTCGTCGTAGGGAGAGCCATTGGAGGAAAGTTAACAATATGTTCTAGTGACCACGAGTAGCAATAACAACTTATTGTCCCATCTAATGAGTCGTTGTACCCGTCTATCGGTCCAGTTTAGGAATCTCCTGTAGTGACGACGAACGATGAAAATGACCCATTGTGCAACCAACGAGTCATTGTGTCGTTCATTGGGAAAAGGTTAGAAGTTGTTCAAAATCCTTCCCATGACTACGAATGGATACAAAAACCCTTGTTATATTCAATGAGTCATCCTAACTGTCCATTGGTTGAGTCCATAAACAAAATTTTCAAGGCCAAGACCAACAACTGGTCCTAACGAGTCGTGGTCACAACCAATGACTCGTTGTATGACCCGTTGGATACCAACGGGTAGTTTTATAGACTTTATTTCTGGGGAATTTTTGTAACTTCTCATTATTTTAATGCCTAAACCATGCCATTTTGGAGTTAATATTTAGGATATTTAAAGGGTTAGTCGATATTCCTCCCTCATTTCTCACCTTTCTCTCAAAAACCAGTACGTAGAAGACTCAAACAACTAGTTCCAAGCAAGAGCTAAGGCATCTATCTTCTCTCAAATTCTCCAAGCAAAGTTCTCACGGTTTCTCCTTCAAGTATGTAGGACTTCAACAAGGGTTTCCTTTCCCCCTTGTGTCCCAATTTAATTTCAGAAAAACTTTCTAAATTCTAGCCTTGCGAAAAATTTGAAGCTAGGGTTTTTAGTTACTTAAGAAACTCCTTAAATCTTGTTAATTCCCTAAATTTACATGATTATTCCTAGATGAAATTCATTCCCTAGTTTTATTTATATGGTTTGCTTTCTTAGTCTTGATCTTTAACATGATCTCAAGTAAAACTTGCATGATTCCGAACTCAGATATGGATGCTATATTATATGATATGTTTACTCAAATTATGAATGTTAGAACAGATCCATGCATAGAAAGTTAGTGTAGTATGTTCAAACTCAAAATTTCAGTAAGTACTCAGTATTCTTCAGAAATGTCAGTTGATCAGTTTGACTTCTAGTCAGTCTTTTAAGGAATTCAGTAACCTCAGTAGTATCTGTTTATTAGTTATTAGATGTTCTTTATATTGTTATGATTCTTTCAAGTAAAGAAGTTCTGAAAAGTCTTAGAACATAGTTTGTTTCAAGTCCTTAGACTCTCAGAACAATTCTAGATATGTAATTCTGACTTAAGTCATAGGACATTAATTTTGAGATATCAGCACATTTAGACATATTTAGGATTTTCAGTGGAAGTAGTACTTAGCACTAAGCGGAATTGGGTTCAATAGAACCAGGTTCCCAGAACTACGTTGCCATCATAGGTTATTAGCCCAAATGGGCTCCAGACAGTGATTACTCAGTTCAGCCACTATACCCTTACAATGTACAGTGGTCCTTCTCCGACGGGGGGTATACATCGGACTCCATGTCTAGCTCAAGTGGTTACATGTCAGTTATAGTTTCTCCCATAGCACAATATAGTTTAGTCCAGTTCAGTTATTATTTTCAATTTAGTCCTGCTCAATCTGATTCTCAGTTAAGTCCAGTTCTTCAGATTTTAGTCTATATTACAGTATTATAGTGCATCTTACTATTACTCTGTATATTTATGTTTTAGTTCTTTATCACATACTCAGTACATTCAAAGTACTAGCGCATACTTTCTATGATATATCATTTTATGATATAGGCTCAGGTACCCAGCTTCAGCTAGCTAGTCACTCAGCGATTTCCAGCAGCTTCAGTGGTGAGTCCTCATCTACCAAGGGCCAGAGTTCCATTTTCAATTGTATTTCCTTATTTAGTTCCAAGCATTAGAGTTAGCTAGGGGCTTGTCCTAGAAACTCCACAGTTCATTTTTGAAGGGTTTCAGACAGTAATTATAGTTTCATCTTGGGTTTCAAATTTTGTCATTATTCAGTATTAGTTTATTTCTTTTTTCAACTTTCACTTTGATATGGCTATTTTTAGCAGATCACTCTTAGTAGAAGTATACTTTATCGTGGTTTGATTGGGATCACTTGTGGTCCTAAGTACCATGTCACGTCCAGGGTGTGAACTCGGGTTGTGAAAAACTTGGTATCAGAGCATCAGGTTTAGAGTATCCTAGGATGTCTGAAAGTCGCGTCAAGTAGAGTCCTTTTCATGGGTGTGAAGCGCACCACATCTATGAGGGGGAGGCTATGAAGATTTTTTAGGAAAACCTCTTTCCATAATTCTTATCGTGCGTAGGGGTTGATCTCTAAAATTATCCTCCTAACTCATGCTTTACCCTTTTCAGTTAACAAGAGGATAAAAGTGCCACATTTTTTGTGAATGGGCAGAGATGTAAGCACTACGGGGGTGAAGACGTTATTCGAGAGAAGACGTCTATCACTTTAGTAGATGATTAAGGATGAAAAGCGTCGAGCCGCGACGGTAAACCAGGCGCTGCACGGGAGGCAACCCGTGAATGTAATGTAATAGAGTAGTTAGGATTATTAAAAAAAAGAAAAAAAGAAGAAAAAAGCTGGAAATAGTTGAGAGGAAACCTATGATTTCTAACAAATTTCTGTGGTTGAATGATTTTCAGGTGAAATAGAGGGCCAAAATACAAAAGTGCAAAGGAAAAATCAAGGTAAGAAAATAAAACTTGTGGAAATTTCCAGAGACCCCTCGCATTGGCTCCGTGTCCCGGAGGAGGACCTCCGCGTTACCCTCCGTGACACGTTGAGTTCATTTTGGAAATTTTACCAAATTCCAGTGAGCATCCATGATGGCTCTGTATCACGGAGCCTGGCCTCCGCGATGGCCTCCGTGACACGTTGAAGCTCATTTCGCGTCGGGTCAGCGGGTAAACCCGCGCGAAATCTACCCTTTTAACCCCAAATTCCGTAATTTGTCCCCATTTCCTCAAACCCTCCGCAATCAACACCCCAAAACCTCTTCTCCCTCAATGTTCCATGGACCTAGTGAGCAAAATTCTTTGATTCTTCTTAGAATTCATCAAGTAAAGGTATGTTCTTGAATTTTTTCTCATTATTGCTGAATATTTTAATTCGTGAACGTGATTTCTTTGATGAGATTTTTCCCTATTTGATTAATAAGTGTGCAATCAATTGAGTTATGGATGAATGAGGTTTATATGATCGTTGTGATTAGATTAACTCAATAGTTACATGATTTGTTAAAAATCTTACGATGTTGATAACTAGGGTTGAGAATTTAAATAGGAAGAAGAAGAAATGGGTTAAAATGGAGATATTTTGGGTTGTGCATGTTGTTTGAATTGAAACATATTGTGATTGAAGTGGATTATGCTATGGTAGAAGATGGATTTTGGGGGGATGAAAGTAGGGAATTATCATAGGTTGTTGTGTGCAAATTGCAAAGTGCTCATGATTATATAATTGAATCGATGGAGGAATTTTCATAATTCATTGTATGAAGTCTGAGTAGTATAAAGAAATTGTTCCATCGACTTGTAAAAATGCACTGAACATGTTGGGAATTAAGAACTAAAAAAAATGTGAATGTTTTTGTCGAATTGTGTTGACTGCGGCTAACGACTAAGTGCGGGGTGATCAAATTAAGCCCAACCTTAGTCGTAGCCAACTATGCCTCGAATAACATTTGAACTGTATGTTTTTGAATGCACAGGGAAAATGTCTGGAAGGCAGGATAAAGGCAGGGGCGCATCCACATATGGCGCCAGTAGGAAAAGAGTAAGAACTGGGGTAGCAATACCAGCAACACCACATGTTCCTCGAGGGCAATGCCGACAGTATGGAATAAGATGGGTGACAGATGAGGGGAAGAAATGGTATTCCAAACACTGATGAAAGGGCTGGAAATTAATGTTGGGGAGGTGATCATCTCCGCCATGAAGAGAGCCTGACTTCATCAGGGGCATCGGTATGGGTTCGGTGGTCTTCTCACCACTTTCCTCAGGGGCCGCGGTATTGAAGAAGAGGCCCTGGACTACATTCCTCAAATTGACAGGCGCGCTTTGGATGTTACTAAAACCAAGGCACCTGATACTACATATGGTCCTATGCTTACACTAGTTGAGCGACATGCTTGGGATGATCAATACATGGCACGAATGTATGGGATGCAGATGTTGCAGCTGCGCATTGGTAGAAGGCCTGCGACGGAGGATGAATTCTAGTAGATCGACATGGATTATCCATTCAATGATCATGCCTGAGCTTTATGCCGAGTGGGGCTCGTATTTGTAGAGCCTGTGGATGATGACATCCCTAATGATGAGGAAACACACCGGGAGGACTTGGACATTGAGGCGGAGGAGGACGGCGGGGATGATTCTGATCTTGGCGATGAGGCACTAGCACCTGATGAAGAGATTGAGTATTTTGATTGATCACAGAGTTACACCACCCAAACTTTGTTTTTAATTGCAACTATGTGAACACTGGAGACAGTGTTCCGCTTAAGTGTGGGGTGGGAGTAGTTAGGTGCTAGTGTAGAAAGGCTGCTTGTGTTTGTGCTTTTGTGGATGTGTTATTTATGACTCTGTGACTATGTGTTCCATGTTATGTGAATGATGAATTTGTGGTAGCTGGTGATGTAATAAATAGTAACCTGCTGTTTGTGATGTGTAAATGTTTTGTGATGTGTAATTATTTTACGTATTTTTTTCTATCAAAATTCTTTTTTTGTTTGGGTTTCTCGATTTTTGTTTTTGGTGCTTTTCCCGAGAATAGTCCTCTTGAAATAACGTCTTAGATAGCGATTTTTCCCTATGATGGATGGATGACGACCGTCTTAAGGGAAATTTAGTCGATAGGTTTAGATTTTTTTTCTTTCGTTTATTTTCCAAACGTGTAGCTAATTAATGGTTTGACATTCTTGTTATGTGCTGCACATGATTGTAAGATGCAAGTGTGATTCAGATGGAAGCATGCCAATGTGTTAAACATGTTGAGATACCTAGGCCCTAGAATTCGATTCGGTGTGATCAAGGCTTAACTAGTGAATTCTTGTATTATCTTAATGAAGAGTCTATGAATATGTCTTAAGTTGAGCATGTGTAGTGAGTGTGAGTTTTCGAATATTCCATGCTATTATGAAGTGTCTAGAACTTGCCTGGTGTGTATATTAAACAAAATGAAGGATGTGGATTGTAGGAAAGGATGTAGGCATTTCTTTGAATGAACCAAAAGTTTCTCCCTTATCGTACCCACCTTGAATGTTAAATCCTAGTTAGCCCCATTGAGCCTTTAGCCTATTCTTTGATAGATACAAACCAAGCTTAATCCCTTTTTTTCAATAGCTGTGAATTTGTTCCAAAACTCCTAAGCGCTTAAGAAAGAAAAAAAAAGTAATTGTCTCAAAGAGTGAAGGAGTGACAAGCTTGAAATGGAAGGGAAAGTGGAAGTTGTGAAAGTTAAAGAAAAGGTCAAAGGTGCACTTGTTTGGAATTGATTAATTATTAGTAGAGAGTAGGAAAATCAATGATCAAAAAAAGTTGCTTAAATACTCTTTGCTAGTAAGTCGAGTGATCCTACAGAAATGGGAACAAAAACAAAGAAAAAATTCAAGAGTGAGAGGATTGAGGAAGAAGTAATGTCCGTAATGAATGTGGGATGTATTAAAAGCGCTTAGGGAAGCTAGTTACTATTATTGGTTAGCCCAGTATTTACTAGTTCCTTAGCTTACATTACAACCCATTAAGTCCTACGTGATCTTACGTAATGCATCCTTAAATTAGTGGAGTAAAACACTAAGGGAAAGCTTATGGTTCACGACATGATGCATGTGAATTCTTTGGGAGAGCGAGCGTAATCTTATTCACATACCCTTACATGTAGTGCTTTGGAAATTTTATGAGTGCACATGGCGTAACTCTCTTGTGTTGTGAGGGCACATGCTTAATGAGAGATAACATTCGTGTCGGATGTATTGATCGGTTGATTTGCATGAGTTTGCCAAGATCGAGAGTCGATTCTTGAGGTTAGGAGGTCTTAATGTGGTGTATTTCACTTCATTGATGAAACCGTGCATGCTCTCTTGATGATTTGCTATCTTAAATAATTCTTATAGTCGTAGCTTGAATGATCTGGCCAAATTAGCTATGCATGGGTTTCAATTGTATGAGATGTGAAAGGATTGTTCGAGGATGAACAAGGTTTTAAGTGTGGGGTAGGTGATCTTGAGCATAATTGCATGCCCAAGTGATACTTGTTTATCCACTTTTATGTGTGCATTCTCATGTGATTTGTATGTAAATGTGGATTTATACTAACAACATGATTCGTGTTGTTTTGCAGTCTAGAAGGAATTTTTGGAAGCTAATCTACAAGTTGGTGAAGTGTGGAAATGGACTCAGAAGCAAGAAGCGAAAGTCGACAAGGAAATGGGCCAAGTTTGGTGCTCCGTGATGGAGGCTGTGTCATGCTACCATTGCGGAAGCAGTCTGCCTAGAGGTGAATTTTATATCAAATTCCAGTGGAGGAGCGCGATGGCGCCGTGGCACGGAGGTGAGGCTCCGCGATACACGTCGTGCCACGCTGAAGAAAATTACCTGGAAGCTGAGTTCCTATGAAGGTCCATGATAGGGCCGTGGCACGGAGCTGAGGCTCCACGATACACTCTGTGCCACATTGCCAGTTATTCCTGGAAAAATTCTCACTAGTATAAATAGCACACTTAGGTTTTATTTTAAAGTATCTGACATTTTGTGCAAGAACGTGGATAGCAGGCAGTTGAGAAGAAGAATTCCTAATGTTAATTCTCTTCCTTTTTCTCTTTAATTTCAATTGCTTGTATGAATTCTACTTGTTTGAAGATGTTTAATCTGCAAATGAGTGGCTACTTCACCTCTTGCCTTGGTTGAGGATAACTGCAGGAGAATGTAATGAATGATTATTTCAGTTTTGATCTTCTCTATAATGGTTGTTCTACCAATTCTTGTTTTTACTACGTTAATGTTTGGCCAATGTTAATGTATATCCTAGAATTCCAATGTCGATTCCGAAAGGGAGACTAATTGGAGAGATGTGAATTGGTGGAATATGATCTTTTCTTGGTTGAGAAATTGAGGGAAGATTTACATTTAGAATAGAAATATATCTGTAATGTCATATTTAGTCATTTATGGAATGTGTTATGTATAGCTAGAACATAGGGTTTTTGCATCACAAAAATGTGTAATGTAAGTCTTGTGATTCTTTAATTGATGAGGAATCTAAAGATCCAATCCATGGGTTATTAATTCCTGACAAACAACCGAAGAGAAGATTGACTGATATTAATTAATAAATTACATCCCTGCATGTTTGCCTTAACCTCAGCTTGTTTATTGCTATTGTTCAGACTTTAACTTACAATATTCACTTAGGTTCACATTAACTATTAATCTTGACTCAAAAGCATTATTTGTTTGGTTGTCTACCAGCATAACGAAATCGTTTACTAAAAATTAGGAAAATTACTGCCATATTACAGTCTTTGTGGGATCGATAATTGGCTTGAAATAAAGCCACTTTATTACTTGTACGATCACATGCACTTGCGTGTAGTTGGGTTCGAGCATGTTTTTTTTGGCGCCGTTGTCGGGGACTGGCAATTGGTTATTTAATTCTCTTAGTGTTAGTTTATAAGTTCGATATAAGTGTTGACGACTTGATCTTAGCCTTTCTCTTGCAGGTACTGAATTTTTTTCTGAACGTAGGCAAGAGACAAGGAGTTGGTGAATTCATTTATAGAGCCAGAGAGACAATTTCATCGACAAAGAAGGGAAGCTCTAGAGAAGAAGCTGCAGTTATTAAGACAGGCAATTCTGGAGCTGCAACAGAATCCACCGATTGTAAGGGCGGTTTTAGTGCCCGAAGAGATGGCAGCAAGACCGGTCCGCGAAGTGGAAATCCCACACGCAAATAATGTAACATCCATCATTCACAGACTGAAGCCAGGAGGGAGATTTGAACTCAAGAAGAATATGGTGCAGTTGTTACACACCAGCAGGCAATTTACAGGGATCCCTCATGAAGATCCACAACAACATCTCCGAAACATTTTCGAGATAAGTGACACCTATATCCCCGCTGGAGTATCATCCGACTATGTGAGGCTTACATTATTCCCGTTCTCACTGCTATGGGAAGCAAAGAGGTGGTTGAAGGCTGAACTACCAAATTCTATCACTACTTGGGATGACCTCGCAAGGAAGTTTTTGATACGATTCTTTCCATCAGGGAAGACAGCCAGACTTAGAAGTCAGATTCTAAGTTTCAAACAGAGAGAGGGTGAGAATTTGTATCAGGCTTGGGAGAGGTTCAAGTCAATGCTAAGGGATTGTCCTCATCATCACCAGTCTAGTGATGTGTTGGTGCATACGTTCATTGAGGGTTTGGAACCTCATACTAAGATCTTGTTAGATTCAGCAGCCGGTGGGTAGGCATTGGAGAAGACCTATGAAGAGCTTTACACTTTATTAAACCGCATTTCACAAGGAAATCCAGAATGGAATGCAGATTCAACTCGAGGAGGAGAAAAGAAAGCTACAGGGGTCTTTGAGGTGGATGGTTTTACAGCTATCGCTGCACAGATAGCTGCATTGCAAAATCAACTTAACACCCATTTCAGTAGTATGAGCTTAAGCCAGGCCCAAGCCCAAGTCAATGCAGTTCATCAGGTATGGTGTGAAGTATGTGGAAGTAGTGAACACTCAGCTGAGTGTTGTGGTGCCAATCCAGATTCAGTGAATTTCGTTGGAAACATCCAGAGGAATAGTAATCAGCAGTATGGCAACAATTACAACCCAAATTGGAGGAATTGTCCGAATTTTTCATGGGGGAGTAATAGTCATCAAGGACAGAGTTCAAATCAGGGCGTGCAGAGAAACCAAGGGGGCATCAAAATTTTCAGTCACAATATAGAGGAAATAATGCACCTCCTCCTCCACCCAGCAACATTGAGGATATGTTCAAAACCATAATAGCTAACCAAGCGCAGATGCAGGTTGATTATGTGAAATTAGCGGCTGACATGAAAAATTAGCAGTTAGCTACAAAGGCATTGAAGTATCAGTTTGGACAGTTAGCTGGAGCCCAAAACACCAGACCAAGGGGAGGATTACCAAGCGACACAGACCCAAATCCTAAGTAGGTCAATGCAGTTACTACCAGGAGTGGAGCTCAACTCAAGGAGGTGGAACCAGAAAGGCCACCTCAGCAATCTGGAGCGGCAGAAAAGGATGAAGGACATCATGATGTGAGGGGGAAGGAAAAGGCATCTGAGATAGAAAGACCACCGCCCCTGTTTCCTCAGAGATTAAAAAAGCACAAGGAGGATTCTTGTTTCAAGAAATTCATGGAAGTGTTGAAACAAGTACATATTAATTTACCTTTAGTTGATGTTTTGTAGGGAGTGCCGAAATATGCCAAGTACATCAAGGACATTGTAGCAAACAAAAGCAGATTGACAGAGTACGCTATAGTGGCGCTTACTGAGGAGTGCACCTCCCGAATACAGAATAGATTGCCGACAAAGCTCAAGGATCCTGGGAGCTTCACTATTCAGATTACAATTGGGCAGTCTATTCAAGCTCGCGGATTGTGTGATTTGGGAGCAAGCATAAACTTGATGCCAACATCAGTGTTTAAGAAGTTGGGGCTGGGAAGCCCTAGACCCACTACTGTGATCTTGCAGCTAGCTGACCGTTCATTGGCCAAACCTGATGGTATTGTGGAGGATGTGCTAGTGCAAGTGGGCTCCCTCATTTTCCCGGTGGATTTTATAATTCTGGATTTTGAGCCAGATGCGGAAGTCCCATTTATTTTGGGACGTCCCTTCTTCGCAACCGGGCGATCCTTAATCAATGTGGCCGCTGGGCAGCTAACCATGCGAGCGCATGACAAAGTAGAGGTTTTTGATATGTACAAGGCCATGAAGCTACCGGCCATTTTTGAGGAGCTATCAGCAATCAGTGTTCTAAATCAGGAATCGACCCTTCAGATTGTTGACTCACAGGCCCATTGGAGAGAGCCTTGGTGGGCTATGAACATTTTGGGGACAGTGCTACATATAAGATGGTGCATACTTTGAATGAGCCAAAATGGTTCTTCAGGAAGCAGGACTTTGAACCGTTGAAGAGGTCCTTGGAACCCTCGCCAAGGCCATCAATTGAAGAGGCACCGAAATTGGAGTTAAAGACATTGCCTCTACATCTGCACTGTGTATTTTTGGGTGAAGATGACACCTTTCCAGTCATCATTTCAGTAGAACTGACAGATGCACAAGTGAAAGATGCATTGGTGGTCCTTAAGAGGCGGAAAAGAGCAATGGGTTGGAAAATGTCGGACATCAAGGGAATCAGTCTAGCTTACTTAACACAGAGGATATTCATGAAAGAAGGATCCAAGCCAATCGTGCAACATCAGTGGAGGTTAAACCCGGTGATGAAAGACGTAGTCAAAAAGGAAGTGATCAAGTAACTTGATGCAGGTGTGGTATATCCTATCTAAGACAGTGAATGGGTTAGCCCAGTTTAGTATGTTCCAAAGAAAGGAGGGATGACCAGGGTCACCAATGAAAAGAATGAACTAATTCCCACACGCACAGTCACTGGCTAGCAAATTTGCATGGATTACAGGAAGCTCAATGAGGCCACGAGGAAAGATCATTATCCTATTCCATTTATTGATCAAATTTTGGACAGGTTGGCAGGTCAGGAATATTATTGTTTTCTGGATGGATATTTCGGCTATAATCAAATAGCCATAGCACCGAAGGATCAGGAGTAAACCACTTTTACATGTCCTTATGGGACATATGCTTTCAGGTGAATGTCATTTGGTTTATGTAATGCACCAGCCACATTCCAGCGATTCATGATGGCGATCTTCCATGATATGGTGGAAGATTTTATCGAGGTATTTATGGATGACTTTTCTGTTTTTTGTAATTCGTTTGCCATGTTTCTGCAGAATCTTGACAGGGTGTTAGCTCGATGTGAAGACTCAAACCTGGTGATCAACTGGGAAAAGTGCCACTTTTTAGTCAAGGAGGGTATTGTTCTTGGCCATAAGGTGTCATTCAAAGGGTTGGAAGTCGATCGTGCAAAGATTAAGGTGATTGAAAAGCTACCACCACCAGTGTCAATGAAGGGTGTTTGCAGCTTTCTCGGACATGCTGGGTTTTTACAAACGGTTCATCAAGAACTTCTCAAAAATTTCTAGACCGATATGCCAGTTGCTAGAAAAAGAGGTGAAGTTCGAATTTGATAAGGATTATGTAGAAGCATTCGAGGAGCTAAAACAGAAGCTGGTGGAAGCACCTATTCTCATTTCTCCAGATTGGGAACATCCTTTTGAGTTGATGTGTGATGCAAGTGACGTGGTTGTAGGAGCGGTATTGGGGCAGCGTAGGAATAAAATTTTTCATTCCATTTATTATGCAAGCAAAACACTTGACGCTGCCCAAGTCAATTATACAGTCACGGATAAGGAGATGCTGGCTTTAGTGTTTGCATTTGACAAGTTCAGATCCTATCTGGTGGGGTCGAAAGTGGTGGTATATACTTATCATGCAGCAATTTGGTATTTGTTTGGCAAGAAGGATGCGAAGCCCAGGCTAATCAGGTGGATATTGTTGCTGCAAGAGTTTGATCTGGAGATTCGAGATAGAAAGGGAAGCAAGAGTCAGGTTGCAGATCACCTATCATGCTTAGAGAACCGTTCGCATGTGAAGGAAGGTGATAGCATCAGAGAAGAGTTCCCCTATGAACAACTCTTGGCAATAAAGGAAGCTGAAATCCCTTGGTATGCAGATATTGTGAACTTGCTAGTAAGTGGAGTATACCCACCTGAGGCAATGGCTCAGCAAAGAAAGAAGCTGAGGCATGATTCCCGATACTACATGTGAGATGAGCCGTATCTGTTTAAGCATGGACCGGATCAAGTGATAAGACGATGCATTCCAGAAAGCCAGATTGCAGAAGTATTGAGGAGTTGTCATTCATCACTGTATGGAGGTCACCATGGAGGAGAATGAACAGCTCACAAGGTGCTGCAATCAGGTTTCTTTTGGCCTACACTATTTAGAGACGCTACAGCTTATGTCAAAATGTGTGATAGATGTCAAAGAACAGGCACAACCGGCAGGAGACAGGAGATGCCATTGCATCAGATATTAGAAGTTGAGGTTTTTGATGTATGGGGGATAGACTTTATGGGCCCGTTTCCACCGTCATTTGGTAATTTTTACATCTTGGTAGCAGTTGACTACGTGTCTAAGTGGGTCGAGGCAGTAGCTTGTACCAGGAACGACAACAAGGTGGTGACGAAATTTGTGAAGAAGCAGATTTCCACCAGGTTCAGTACGCCCCAAGCTATTATCAGTGATGGAGGGGCTCATTTTGTGAATGCATGTTTCAGAAACTTGCTAGCTAAGTATGGGGTGCGGCACAAGGTGGCGATAGTATATCATCCCCAAACTAGCGGGAAAGTAGAGGTGTCAAACAAGGAGATTAAGTAGATTCTGCAGAAAATAGTGAATGCACAACGGATTGATTGGGCAAGCAAACTTGACGATGCATTGTGAGCTTACAGAACTGTATACAAGACTCCCATTGGGACTTCTCCGTATAGATTGGTTTATGGAAAGGCATGTCATCTACCTGTGGAGCTGGAACATCGATCTTTTTGGGCCGTAAGAAAGCTAAACATGGATCATGAGCTAGCAGGAAAGAAGAGGTTGAGCAGCTGAGTGAGTTAGACGAGTTTCGATGGCATGCCTATGAAAGTGCTAAATGCTACAAGGAGAAAACTAAAAGGTGGCACGACAGGCACATGGTGCATTGGATCTTTGAGCCAGGGCAAAAAGTGTTGCTGTTCAACTCGAGGTTGAAACTTTTCCCAGGGAAGTTGCGGTCCAACTGGTCAGGGCCGTTTGAAGTTGTGAGAATGACCCCACACGGGGCAGTGGAATTGTAGCAAGAGGATAAAAGTGCCACATTTTTGGTGAACGGGCAGAGATGTAAGCACTACTGGGGTGAAGACGTTATTCAAGAGAAGACGTCTATCACTTTAGTAGATGATTAAGGATGAAAATCGTCGAGCCGGTATGGTAAACCAGGCGCTGCACGGGAGGCAACCCGTGAAAGTAATGTAATAGAGTAGTTAGGGTTATTAAAAAAATAAAGAAAAAAGCTGGCAATAGTTTAGAGGCAACCTATGATTTCTAACAAATTTCTGTGGTTGAATGATTTTCAGGTGAAATGGAGGGCCAAAATACAAAAGTGCAAAGGAAAAATAAAGGTAAGAAAATAAAACTTGGGGAAATTTCCAGAGAGCCCTCGCATTGGCTCCGTGTCACGGAGGAGGACCTCCGCTTTACCCTCCGTGACACATTGAGTTCATTCTGGAATTTTTACCAAATTCTAGTGAGCATCCGTGATGGCTCCGTGTCACGGAGCCTGGCCTCCGCGATGGCCTCCGTGACACGTTGAGGCTCATTTTGTGTCGGGTCACCTCGGGTCATCGGGTAAACCCGTGCAAAATCTTCCTTTTTAACCCCAAATTCCATAATTTTTCCCCATTTCCTCAAACCCTCCGCGACCAACAACCCAAAACCCCTTCTCCCTCAATGTGCCACGGACCTAGTGAGCAAATTTCTTTGATTCTTCTTAGAATTCATCAAGTAAAGGTATGTTCTCGATTTTTTTCTCATTATTGCTGAATATTTTAATTCGTGAACATGATTTCTTTGATATAATTTTGCCCGAAGTGATTAATAAGTGTGTAATCAATTGAGTTATGGATGAATGAGGTTTTTATGATCGTTGTGATTAGATTAACTGAATAGTTACATGATTTGTTAAAAATCTTACGATGTTGATAACTAGGGTTGAGAATTTAAATAGGAAGAAGAAGAAATGGGTTAAAATGGAGATATTTTGGGTTGTGCATGTTGTTTAAGTTGAAACATATTGTGATTGAAGTGGATTATGCTATGGTAGAAGATGGATTTTTGGGGGATGAAAGTAGGGAATTATCATAGGTTGTTGTGCGCAAATTGCAAAGTGCTCATGATCATATAATTGAATCGATGGAGGAATTTACATAATTCATTGTATGAAGTCTGAGTAGTACAAAGAAATTGTTCCATCGACTTGTATGAATGCACTGAACATGTTGGGAATTAAGAACTGAAAAAAAATGTGAATGTTTTTGTCGAATTGTGTTGATTGCGGCTAACGACTAAGTGTGGGGTGATCAAATTAAGCCCAACCTTAGTCATAGCCAACTATGCCTCGGATAACATTTGAACTGTATGTTTTTTAATACACAGGGCAAATGTCTGGAAGGCAGGATAAAGGCAGGGGCGCATCCATATCTGGCGCCAGCAGGAAAAGAGTAAAATCTGGGGCAGCATTATCAGCAGCACCACCTGTCCCTCGAGGGCAACGCCGACAGTATGGAACAAGATGGGTGACAGATGAGGGGAAGAAATGGTATTCCAAACACAAGGAAACCAAATAGTTCCCGGAGGAACAGATAGCACGGGAACCACTAGCACAGGAATTCCCACGAATCCTACATAGGATTGACACTGCTGGGTTAAACTTCATTTTTGAAGAACCCAAAGAGTGCAATCTTCATCTTATCCGGGAATTCTACGCTAACTGGAACCCGACTTTGCGCAGCCTCACCATCAAGATCAGAGGGTAGGTGGTTACTATTGAACCACACCATCTAAGTGCAATCCTGGGGGCACGGGACACAGACACTCATGTGCTCCGCCAGCTGAACATCACTCAACCATACGCAGATATCAGACGCACTTTATGTGGAGCTCAACTGAAAGCCAGGTGGGTTCGGCACAAGGAAAGGGGCTACCACCAGACGTTGCCATATTCCCAGATAAGAAGAGAAGCTCGGATATGGTTGAAGATAGTTTGCTATTGTCTTATCCCTAGGGTGCACATGACTGATGTCACCCGGGATAGAGTTTTTCTGGTTTATGCACTGATGAAAGGGCTGGAAATTAATGTTGGGGCGGTGATCATCTCCGCCATGAAGAGAGCCTGACTTCATCAGGGGCATCGGTATGGGTTCGGTGGTCTTCTCACCACTTTCCTCAAGGGCCGCGGTATTGAAGAAGAGGCCCTGGACTACATTCCTCAGATTGACAGGTGTGCTTTGGATGTTACTAAAACCAAGGCACCTGATACTACATATGGACCTGTACTTACACTAGCCGAGCGACATGCTCGGTATGATCAATACATGGCCTGAATGTATGGGATGCAGATGTTGGAGCTGTGCATTGGTGGAAGGCCTGCGACAGAGGATGAATTGTGACAGCTCGACATGGATTATCAATTCAATGAGCATGCCCGAGCTTTATGCCTAGTGGGGCCCATATTTGTAGAGCCTGTGATGATGACGTCCCTACTGATGAGGAAACACGACGGGCAGACTCGGACATTGAGGGGGAGGAGGACGGCGGTGACGATTCTGATCTTGGCGATGAGGCACTGGCACCTGATGAAAAGATTGAGTACTTTGATTGATCAGGGAGTTACACCACCCAAACTTTGTTTTTAATTACAACTATGTGAACACTGGGCACAGTGTTTCGCTTAAGTGTGGGGTGGGAGTAGTTAGGTGCTAGTGTAGAAATGCTTGTGTTTGTTCTTTTGTGGATGTGCTATTTATGACTCTGTGACTATGTGTTCCATGTTATGTGAATGATGAATTTGTGGTAGCTGGTGATGTAATAAATAGTAAGCTGCTGTTTGTAATGTGTAAATTTTTTTTGATGTGTAATTTTTTTATGTATCTTTTTCAATCAAAATTTTTTTTATTTGGGTTTCTCAATTTTTATTTTCGGTGTTTTTCCCGAGAATAGTCCCCTTGAATCGACGTCTTAGATAGTGACTGTTCCCTATGATGGATGGATGACGACCGTCTTAAGGGAAATTTAGTCGATAGGTTTAGATTTTTTTTCTTTCGTTTGTTTTCCAAATGTGTAGCTAATTAATGGTTTGACATTCTTGTTATGTGCTGCATATGATTGTAAGATGCAAGTGTGATTCGGACAGAAGCATGCCAATGTGTTATACATGTTGAGATACCTAGGCCCTAGAATTCGATTCGGTGTGATCAAGGCTTAATGAGTGAATTCTTGTAATTAATTGAATGAAGAGTCTATGAATATGTCTTAAGTTGAGCATGTGCAGTGAATGTGAGTTTTCGAATATTCCATGCTATTATGAAATCTCTAGAACTTGCCTGGTGTGTATATTAAACGAAATGAAGGATGTGGATTATAGGAAAGGATGTAGGCATTTCTTTGAATGAACCAAAAGTTTCTCCCTTTATCGTACCCACCTTGATTGTTAAATCCTGGTTAGCCCCATTGAGCCTTTAGCCTATTCTTTGATAGACACAAACCAAGCTTAATTCCTTTTTTTCATTAGCCATGAATTTGATCCAAAACTCCTAAGCGCTTAAGAAAGAAAAAAAAAGTAATTTTCTCAAAGAGTGAAGGAGTGAGAAGCTTGAAACGGAAGGGAAAGTGGAAGTTGTGAAAGTTAAAGAAAAGGTCAAAGGTGCACTTGTTTGGAATTGATTAATTATTAGTAGAGAGTAGGAAAATCAATGAATGAAAAAAGTTTCTTAAATACTCTTTGCTAGCAAGTCGAGTGTTCCTAAAGAAATGGGAACGAAAACAAAGAAAAAATTCAAGAGTGAGAGGATTGAGGAAGAAGCAATGTCCGTAATGAATGTGGGATGTACTAAAAGCGCTTAGGGAAGTTAGTTACTATTATTGGTTAGCCCGGTATTTACAAGTTCTTTAGCTTACATTACAACCCATTAAGTCCTACCTAATCTTACGTCATGCATCCTTAAATTAGTGGAGTAAAACACAAAGGGAAAGCTTATGGTTCATGACATGATGCATGTGAATTCTTTGGAAGAGCGAGCGTAATCTTATTCACATACCCCTACATGTAGTGCTTTGGAAATTTTATGAGTGCACATAGGGTAACTCTCTTGTCTTGTGAGGGCACATGCTTAATGAGAGATAACATTCGTGTCGGATGTCTTGATCGGTTGATTTGCATGAGTTTTCCAAGATTGAGAGTCGATTCTTGAGGTTAGGAGGTCTTAATGTGGTGTATTTCATTTCATTGATTATACCGTGCATGCTCTCTTGATGATTTGCTATCTTAAATAATTCTTATAGTCGTAGCTTGAATGGTCTCGCCAAATTAGCTATGCGTGGGTTTCAATTGCATGAGATGTGAAAGGATTGTTCGAGGACGAAAAAGGTTTCAAGTGTGGGGTAGGTGATCTTGGGCATAATTGCATGCCCAAGTGATACTTTAATACTTCATTTCTACTGGTTTATCCACTTTTATGTGTGCATTCTCATGTGATTTGTATGTAAATGTGGATTTATACTAACCAACATGATTAGTGTTGTTTTGCAGTCTAGAAGGAATTTTGGAAGCTAATCTACAAGTTGGTGAAGTGTGGAAATGGACTTGGAAGCAAGAAGCGGAAGTCGACAAGGAAATGGGCCAAGTTTGGTGCTCCTCGATGGAGACCGTGTCACGCTACCATAGTGGAAGCAGTCTGCCTAGAGGTGAATTTTATATCAAATTCCAGTGGAGGTGCGCGATGGCACTATCGCACGGAGATGAGGCTCCGCGATACACGTTGTGCCACACTGAAGACAATTACCTGGAAGCTGACTTCCAGTGAAGGTCCGCGATAGGGCCGTGGCACGGAGATGAGGCTCCGCGATACACTCCGTGCCACGTTGCCAGTTATTCCGGGAAAAATTCTCACTAGTATAAATAGCACACTTAGGTTTTATTTTAAAGTATTTGACATTTTGTGCAAGAACGTGGATAGCAGGCAGTTGAGAAGAAGAATTCCTAAGGTTAATTCTCTTCCTTTTTCCCTTTAATTTCAATTGCCTGTATGAATTTTACTTATTTGAAGATGTTTAATCCGCAAATGAATGGCTAATTCATCTCTTGCTGAGGCTGAGGATAACTGCAGGAGAATGTAATGATTGATTATTTCAGTTTTGATCTTCTCTATAATGGGTTTTCTACCAATTCTTGTTTATACTACGTTAATGTTTGGCCAATGTTAATGTATATCCTAGAATTCCAATTTTGATTCCGAAAGGGAGACTAATTGGAGAGATGTGAATTGGTGGAATATGATCTTTTCTTGGTTGAGAAATTGAGGGAAGATTTACGTTCAGAATAGAAATATATCTGTAATGTCATATTTAGTCATTTATGGAATGTGTTACGTATAGCTAGAACACGGGGTTTTTGCATCACATAAATGTGTAATGTAAGTCTTGTGATTCTTTAATTGGTGAGGAATCGAAAGATCCAATCCATGGGTTATTAATTCCTAATTAACAACCGAAGAGAAGATTGACTTATTTTAGTTAATAAATTACATCCCTACATGTTTGCCTTAACCTCAGCTTGTTTATTGCTATTGTTCAGACTTTAACTTACAATATTCACTTAGGTTCACATTAACTATTAATCTTGACTCAAAAGCATTATTTGTTTGGTTGTCTACCTGCATAACGAAATCGTTTACTAAAAATTAGGAAAATTACTGCAGTTATTAAGACAGGCAATTCTGGAGCAGCAACAGAATCCACCGATTGTAAGGACAATTTTAGTGCCCGAAGAGATGGCAGCAAGACCGGTCCGCGAAGTGGCAATCCCACACACAAATAATGTAACATCCAGCATTCGCAGACCAGAGCCAGGAGGGAGATTTGAACTCAAGCAGAATATGGTGCAGTTGTTTCACACCAGCGGGCAATTTACAGGGCTCCCTTATGAAGATCCAAAAACTACATCTCCAAAACTTTTTGGAGATAAGTGACACCTATATCCCCGCTGGAGTATCATCCGACTATGTGAGGCTTACATTATTCCCGTTCTCACTGCTGGGGGAAGCAAAGAGGTGGTTGAAGGCTGAACTACCAAATTCTATCACTACTTGGGATGACCTCGCAAGGAAGTTTTTGATACGATTCTTTCCATCAGGGAAGACAGCCAGACTTAGAAGTCAAATTCTTAGTTTCAAACAGAGAGAGGGTGAGAATTTGTATCAGGCTTGGGAGAGGTTCAAGTCAATGCTAAGGGATTGTCCTCATCATCACCAGTCTAATGATGTGTTAGTGCATACATTCATTGAGGGTTTGGAACCGCATACTAAGATTTGTTAGATTCAGCAGCCGGTGGGCAGGCATTGGAGAAGACCTATGAAGAGCTTTACACTTTATTAAACCGTATTTCACAGGGAAATCCAGAATGGAATGCGGATTCAACTCGAGGAGGAGCAAATAAAGCTACAGGGGTCTTTGAGGTGGATGGTTTTACAGCTATCGCTGCACAGATAGCTGCTTTGCAAAATCAAGTTAACACCCATTTCAGCAATATGAGTTTAAGCCAGGCCCAAGCCCCAGTCAATGCAATTCATCAGGTATGGTGTGAAGTATGTGGAAGTAGTGAACACACAGCTGAGTGTTGTGGTGCCAATCCAGATTCGGTGAATTTCGTTGGAAATGTCCAGAGGAATAGTAATCAGCAGTATGGCAACAGTTACAACCCAAATTGGAGGAATCGTCCGAATTTTTCATGGGGGAGTAATAGTCATCAAGGACGGAGTTCAAATCAGGGCGTGCAGAGAAACCAAGGGGGGCATCAAAATTTTCAGTCACAATATAGAGGAAACAATGCACCTCCTCCTCCACCCAGCAACATTAAGGATATGTTCAAAACCATAATAGCTAACCAAGCACAGATGCAGGCTGATTATGTGAAATTAGCGGATGACATGAAAAATTAGCAGTTAGCTACAAAGGCATTGGAGTATCAGTTTGGATAGTTAGCTGGAGCCCAAAACACCAGACCAAGGGGAGGATTACCAAGCGACACAGACCCAAATCCTAAGCAGGTCAATGTAGTTACTACCAGGAGTGGAGCTCAACTCAAGGAGGTGGAACCAGAAAGGCCACCTCAGCAATCTGGAGCGGCAGAAAAGGATGAAGGACATCATGATGTGAGGGGGAAGGAAAAGGCATCCGAGATAGAAAGACCACTACCCCCGTTTCCTCAGAGATTAAAAAAGCACAAGGAGGATTCTTGTTTCAAGAAATTCATGGAAGTGTTGAAACAGGTACATATTAATTTACCTTTAGTTGATGTTTTGTAGGGAGTGTCGAAATATGCCAAGTACATCAAGGACATTGTAGCAAACAAAAGCAAATTGACAGAATACGCTACAGTGGCGCTTACTGAGGAGTGCACCTCCCGAATACAGAATAGATTGCCGACAAAGCTCAAGGATCCTGGGAGCTTCACTATTCAGATTACAATTGGGCAGTCTATTCAAGCTCGTGGATTGTGTGATTTGGGAGCAATCATAAACTTGATGCCAACATTAGTGTTTAAGAAGTCGGGGCTGGGAAGCCCTAGACCCACTACTGTGATCTTGCAGCTAGCTGACCGTTCATTGGCCAGACCTGATGGTATTGTGGAGGATGTGCTAGTGCAAGTGGGCTCCCTCATTTTCCTGGTGGATTTTATAATTCTGGATTTTGAGCCAGATGCGGAAGTCCCATTTATTTTGGGACGTCCCTTCTTCGCAACAGGGCGATCCTTAATCAATGTGGTCGCTGGGCAGCTAACCATGCGAGCGCATGACAAAGTAGAGGTTTTTGATGTGTACAAGGACATGAAGCTACCGGCCATTTATGAGGAGCTATCAGCAATCAGTGTTCTAAATCAGGAATCGACCCTTCAGATTGTTGACTCACAGGACCCATTGGAGAGAGCCTTGGTGGGCTATGATCATTTTGGGGATAGTGCTACATATAAGATGGTGCATACTTTGAATGAGCCAAAATGGTTCTTCAGGAAGCTGTACTTTGAACCATTGAAGAGGTCCTTCGAACCCTCGCCAAGGCCATCAATTGAGGAGGCACCGAAATTTGAGTTAAAGACATTGCCTCTGCATCTGCACTATGTATTTTTGGGTGAAGATGACACCTTTCCAGTCATCATTTCAGTAGAACTAACAGATGCACAAGTGAAAGATGCATTGGTGGTCCTTAAGAGGTGGAAGAGAGCAATGGGTTGGCAAATGTCGGACATCAAGGGAATCAGTCCAGCTTTCTTCACACAGAGGATATTCATGGAAGAAGGATCCAAGCCAACCGTGCAACAGCAGCGGAGGTTGAACCCGGTGATGAAAGACGTAGTCAGAAAGGAAGTGATCAAGTGGCTTGATGCAGGTGTGGTATATCCTATCTAAGACAGTGAATGGGTTAGCCCAGTTCAGTGCGTTCCAAAGAAAGGAGGGATGACCGTGGTCACCAATGAAAAGAATGAACTAATTTCCACACGCACAATCACTAATTAGCGAATTTGCATGAATTACAGGAAGCTCAATGAGGCCACGAGGAAACATCATTATCCTATTCCATTTATTGATCAGATTTTAGAAAGGTTGGCAGGTCAGGAATATTATTGTTTTCTGGATGGATATTCCGGCTATAATCAAATAGCCGTAGCACCGAAGGATCAGGAGTAGACCACTTTTACATGTCCTTATGGGACATATGCTTTCAGGTGAATGTCATTTGGTCTATGTAATGCACCAGCCACATTGCAGCAATTCTTGATGGCGATCTTCCACGATATGGTGGAAAATTTTGTCGAGGTATTTATGGATGACTTTTCTGTTTTTTGTAATTTGTTTTCCATGTGTCTGCAGAATCTTGACAGGGTGTTAGCTTGATGTGAAGACTCAAACCTGGTGATCAACTGGGAAAAGTGCCACTTTTAGTCAAGGAGGGTATCGTTCTTGGCCATAAGGTGTCATTCAAAGGGTTGGAAGTCGATCATGCAAAGATTGAGGTGATTGAAAAGCTACCACCCCAAGTGTCAATGAAGGGTGTTTGCAGCTTTCTCAGACATGCTGGGTTTTACAGACGGTTCATCAAGAACTTCTCAAATATTTCTAGACCGATATGCCAGTTGCTAGAAAAAGAGGTGAAGTTCGAATTTGACAAGGACTGTGTAGAAGCATTCGAGGAGCTAAAACAGAAGCTGGTGGAAGCGCCTATTCTCATTTCTCCATATTGGGAACATCCTTTTGAGTTGATGTGTGATGCAAGTGACGTGGCTGTAGGAGTTGTATTGGGGCAGTGTAGGAATAAAATTTTTCATTCCATTTATTATGCAAGCAAAACACTTGACGCTACCCAAGTCAATTGTACAGTCAGGGAGAAGGAGATGCTGGCTTTAGTGTTTGTATTTGACAAGTTCAGATCCTATCTGGTGGGGTCGAAAGTGGTGGTATATACTTATCATGCAGCAATTTGGTATTTGTTTGGCAATAAGGATGCGAAGCCCAGGCTAATCAGGTGGATATTATTGCTGCAAGAGTTTGATCTGGAGATCCGAGATAGAAAGGGAGGCAAGGATCAGGTTGCAGATCACCTATCATGGTTGGAGAACCGTTCGCATGTGAAGGAAGGTGATAGCATCAGAGAAGAGTTCCCCGATGAACAACTCTTGGCAATAAAGGAAGCTGAAATCCCTTGGTATGCAGATATTGTGAACTTGCTAGTAAGTGGAGTATACCCACCTGAGGTAATGGCTCAGCAAAGAAAGAAGCTGAGGCATGATTCCCGATACTACATGTGGGATGAGCCGTATCTGTTTAAGCAGGGACCGGATCAAGTGATAAGACGATGCATTCCAGAAAGCCAGATTGCAGAAGTATTGAGGAGTTGTCATTCATCGCTGTATGGAGGTCACCATGGAGGAGAGCGAACAGCTCACAAGGTGCTGCAATCAGGTTTTTTTTGGCCTACACTATTCAGAGACGCTACAACTTATGTCAAAATGTGTGATAGATGTCAAAGAACAGGCACAACCGGCAAGAGACAGGAGATGTCATTGCATCAGATATTAGAAGTTGAGGTTTTTGATGTATGGGGGATAGACTTTATGGGCCCGTTTCCACCGTCATTTGGTAATTGTTACATCTTGGTAGCAGTTGACTACGTGTCTAAGTGGGTCGAGGCAGTAGCTTGTACCAGGAACGACAATACGGTGGTGACGAAATTTGTGAAGAAGCAGATTTCCACCAGGTTCGGTACGCCCCAAGCTATTATCAGTGATGGAGGGGCTCATTTTGTGAATGCAGGTTTTAGAAACCTTCTAGCTAAGTATGGGGTGCGGCACAAGGTGGCGACAGCATATCATCCCCAAACTAGCGGAAAAGTAGTGGTGTCAAACAGGGAGATTAAGTAGATTCTGTAGAAAACAGTGAATGCACAATGGATTGATTGGGCAAGCAAACTTGACGATGCGTTGTGAGCTTACAAAACTGTATACAAGACACCCATTGGGACTTCTCCGTATAGATTGGTTTATGGAAAGGCATGTCATCTACCTGTGGAGCTGGAACATCGAGCTTTTTGGGCCATAAGAAAGCTAAAAATGGATCATGAGCTAGCAGGAAAGAAGAGGTTCATGCAGTTGAGTGAGTTAGACGAGTTTCGATGGCATGCCTATGAAAGTGCTAAATGCTACAAGGAGAAAACTAAAAGGTGGCACGATAGGCACATAGTGCATCGGATCTTTGAGCCAGGGCAAAAAGTGTTGCTATTCAACCCGAGGTCGAAACTCTTCCCATGGAAGTTGCGGTCCAAGTGGTCAGGGCCGTTTTAAGTTGTGAGAATGACTCCACACGGGGCAGTGGAATTGTGGCAAGAGGATAAAAGTGCCACACTTTTTGTGAACGGGCAGAGATGTAAGCACTACTGGGGTGAAGACGTTATTCGAGAGAAGACGTCTATCACTTTAGTAGATGATTAAGGATGAAAAGCGTCGAGTCGCTACGGTAAACCAGGCGCTGCACAAGAGGCAACCCGTGAATGTAATGTAATAGAGTAGTTAGGATTATTAAAAAAATAAAGAAAAAAGCTGGCAATAGTTTAGAGGAAACCTATGATTTCTAACAAATTTATGTGGTTGAATGATTTTCTTGTGAAATGGAGGGCCAAAATACAAAAGTGCAAAGGAAAATCAAGGTAAGAAAATAAAACTTGGGGAAATTTCCAGAGAGCCCTCGTGTTGGCTCCGTGTCACGGAGGAGGACCTCCGCGTTACCCTCCATCACACATTAAGTTCATTCTGGAATTTTTACCAAATTCTAGTGAGCATCCGCGAGGGCTCCGTGTCATGGAGCCTGGCCTCCGCGATGGCCTCCGTGACACGTTGAGGCTCATTTTACGTTGGGTCACCTCGGGTCATCGGGTAAACCCGTGCGAAATCTTCCTTTTTAACCCCAAATTCCATAATTTTTCCCCACTTCCTCAAACCCTCCACGATCAACAAACCAAAACCCCTTCTCCCTCAACGTGCCACGGACCTAGTGAGCAAATTTCTTCGATTCTTCTTAGAATTCATCAAGTAAAGGTATGTTCTCGAAATTTTTCTCATTATTGCTGAATATTTTAATTCGTGAACATGATTTCTTGGATGAAATTTTGACCTAAGTGATTAATAAGTGTGTAATCAATTGAGTTATGGATGAATGAGTTTTATATGATCATTGTGATTAGATTAACTCAATAGTTACATGATTTGTTAAAAATCTTATGATGTTGATAAATAGGGTTGAGAATTTAAATAGGAAGAAGAAGAAATGGGTTAAAATGGAGATATTTTGGGTTGTGCATGTTGTTTGAATTGAAACATATTGTGATTGAAGTGGATTATGCTATGGTAGAAGATGGATTTTTAGGGGATGAAAATAGGGAATTATCATAGGTTGTTGTGCACAAATTGCAAAGTGCTCATGATTATATAATTGAATCGATGGAGGAATTTTCATAATTCATTGTATGAAGTCTGAGTAGTACAAAGAAATTGTTCCGTTGATTTGTATGAATGCACTGAACATGTTGGGAATTAAGAACTGAAAAAAAAATGTGAATGTTTTTGTCGAATTGTGTTGACTGCGGCTAACGACTAAGTGTGGGGTGATCAAATTAAGCCCAACCTTAGTCATATCCAACGATGCCTCGAATAACATTTGAACTGTATGTTTTTGAATGCACAGGGCAAATGTCTGGAAGGCAGGATAAAGGAAGGGGCGCATCCACATCTGGCGCCATCAGGAAAAGAGTAAAAACTGGGGTAGCAGTATCAGCAGCACCACCTGTTCCTCGAGGGCAACGCCGAGAGTATGGAACAAGATGGGTGATAGATGAGGGGAAGAAATGGTATTCCAAACACAAGGAAACCAAGTACTTCTCGAAGGAACAGATAGCACAGGAACCACTAGCACAGGAATTCCCACGAATCCTACATAGGATTGACACTTCTGGGTTAAACATCATTTTTGAAGAACCCAAAGAGTGCAATCTTCATCTTATCTGGGAATTCTACGCTAACTAGAACCCGACTTTGCGCAGCCACACCATCAAGATCAGAGGGCAGGTGGTTACCTTTGAACCACACCATCTAAATGCAATCCTGGGGGCGCGGGACACAGATGCTCATGTCCTCCGCCAGCTGAACATCACTCCACCATACGCAGATATCAGACGCACTTTATGTGGAGCTCAATCGACAGCCAAGTGGGGTCGGCACAAGGAAAGGGGCTACCACCAGACATTGCCATAATTCCAGATGAACGGAGAAGCTCGGATATGGTTGAAGGTAGTTTGCTATTGTCTTATCCTGGGGGTGCACATGACTGATGTAACCCGGGATAGAGTTTGTCTGGTTTATGCACTGATGAAAGGGCTGGAAATTAATGTTGAGGCGGTGATAATCTCCGCCATGAAGAGAGCCCGACTGCATTAGGGGAATCAGTATGGGTTCGGTGGTCTTCTAACCACTTTCCTCAGGGGCCACGGTATTGAAGAAGAGGCCCTGGACTACATTCCTCAGATTGACAAGCGTGCTTTGGATGCTACTAAAACCAAGGCACCTGATACTACATATAGGCCTGTGCTTACACTAGCCGAGCGACATGCTCGGTATGATCAATACATGGCCCGAATGTTTGGGATGCAGATGTTGGAGTTGTGCATTGTTGAAAGGCCTGCGACGGAGAATTAATTGTGGCAGCTCGACATGGATTATCTATTCAATGAGCATGTCCGAGCTTTATGCCGAGTGGGGCCCACATTTGGAGAGCCTGTGGATGATGATGTCCCAACTGATAAGGAAACACGATGGGAGGACTCAGACATTGAGGGGGAGGAGGACGGCGGGGACGATTCTGATCATGCCGATGAGGCACTGGCACCTGATGAAGAGATTGAGTACTTTGATTGATCAGGGACTTACACCACCCAAACTTTATTTTTAATTGCAACTATATGAACACTGGGCACAATGTTCCGCTTAAGTGTGGGGTGGGAGTAGTTAGGTGCTAGTGTAGAAAGGCTGCTTGTGTTTGTGCTTTTGTGGATGTGCTATTTATGACTCTGTGAGTATGTGTTCCATGTTATGTGACTGATGAATTTGTGGTAGTTGGTGATGTAATAAATAGTAAGCTGCTATTTGTGATGTGTAAATTTTTTTTGATGTGTAATTTTTTTATGTATTTTTTCTATCGAAATCTTTTTTTTGTTTGGGTTTCTCAGTTTTTGTTTTCGGTGTTTTTTCGAGAATAGTCCCCTTGAATCGACGTCTTAGATAGCGACTGTTCCCTATGATGGATGGATGACGACCGTATTAAGGGAAATTTAGTCGATAGGTTTAGATTTTTTTTCTTTCGTTTGTTTTCCAAACATGTAGCTAATTAATCGTATGACATTCTTGTTATGTGCTACACATGATTGTAAGATGCAAGTGTGATTCGGACGGAAGCATGCCAATGTGTTAAACATGTTGAGATACCTAGGCCCCAGAATTCGATTCGGTGTGATCAAGGCTTCATTAGTGAATTCTTGTAATTAACTGAATGAAGAGTCTATGAATATGTCTTAAGTTGAGCATGTGCAGTGAGTGTGAGTTTTCGAATATTCCATGCTATTATGAAGTGTCTAGAACTTGCCTGGTGTGTATATTAAACGAAATGAAGGATGTGGATTGTATGAAAGGATGTAGGCATTTCTTTGAATGAACCAAAAGTTTCTCCCTTATCGTACCCACCTTGATTGTTAAATCCTAGTTAGCCCCACTGAGCCTTTAGCCTATTCTTTGATAGACACAAACCAAGCTTAATCCCTTTTTTTCATTAGCCGTGAATTTGATCCAAAACTCCTAAGCGCTTAAGAAAGAAAAAAAAGTAATTTTCTCAAAAAGTGAAGGAGTGAGAAGCTTGAAACGAAAGGGAAAGTGGAAGTTGTGAAAGTTAAAGAAAAGGTCAAAGGTGCACTTATTTGGAATTGATTAATTATTAGTAGAGAGTAGGAAAATCAATGATCGAAAAAAGTTGCTTAAATACTCTTTTCTAGCAAGTCGAGTGTGCCTAAAGAAATGGGAACAAAAACAAAGAAAAAATTCAATAGTAAGAGGATTGAGGAAGAAGCAATGTCCGTAATGAATGTGGGATGTATTAAAAGCGCTTAGGGAAGCTAGTTACTATTATTGGTTAGCCCAGTATTTACTAGTTCCTTAGCTTACATTACAACCCATTAAGTCCTACCTGATCTTACGTCATGCATCCTTAAAGTAGTGGAGTAAAACACAAAGGGAAAGCTTATGGTTCATGACATGATGCATGTGAATTCTTTGGGAGAGCGAGCGTAATCTTATTCACATACCCCTACATGTAGTACTTTGGAAATTTTATGAGTGCACATGGGGTAACTCTCTTGTGTTGTGAGAGCACATGCTTAATGAGAGATAACATTCGTGTTGGATGTCATGATCGGTTGATTTGCACGAGTTTTCCAAGATCGAGAGTCGATTCTTGAGGTTAGAAGGTCTTAATGTGGTGCATTTCATTTCATTGATGAAACCGTGCATTCTCTCTTGATGATTTGCTATCTTAAATAATTCTTATAGTCGTAGCTTGAATGGTCTCGCCAAATTAGCTATGCATGGGTTTCAATTGCATGAGATGTGAAAGGATTGTTTGAGGATGAAAAAGGTTTTAAGTGTGGGGTAGGTGATCTTGGGCATAATTGCATGCCCAAGTGATACTTTAATACTTCATTTCTACTTGTTTATCCACTTTTATGTGTGCATTCTCATGTGATTTGTATGTAAATGTGGATTTATACTAACCAACATGATTAGTGTTGTTTTGCAGTCTAGAAGGAAATTTTGGAAGCTAATCTACAAGGTGGTGAAGTGTGGAAATGGACTCGGAAGCAAGAAGCGGAAGTCGGCAAGGAAATGGGCCAAGTTTGGTGCTCCTCGATGGAGGGCGTGTCACGCTACCATTGCGGAAGCAGTCTGCCTAGAGGTGAATTTTATATCAAATTCCAGTGGAGGTGCGCGATGGCACCGTGGCACGGAGATGAGGCTCCGCGATACACCCCGTGCCACGCTGAAGACATTTACCTGGAAGCTAACTTCCAGTGAAGGTCCACTATAGGGCCGTGGCACGGAGTTGAGGCTCCGCGATACACTCCGTGCCACGTTGCCAGTTATTCCGGAAAAAATTCTCACTAGTATAAATAGCATACTTAGGTTTTATTTTAAAGCATCTGACATTTTATGCAAGAACGTGGATAGCAGGCAGTTGAGAAGAAGAATTCCTAGGGTTAATTCTCTTCATTTTTCCCTTTAATTTCAATTGCCTGTATGAATTCTACTTGTTTGAAGATGTTTAATCCGCAATTGAGTGGCTAATTCACCTCTCTCTGAGGTTGAGGATAACTGCGGGAGAATGTAATGAATGATTATTTCAGTTTTGATCTTCTCTATAATGGTTGTTCTACCAATTCTTGTTTTTACTATGTTAATGTTTGGCCAATGTTAATGTATATCCTAGAATTCCAATTTCGATTCTGAAAGGGAGACTAATTGGAGAGATATGAATTGGTGGAATGTGATCTTTTCTTGGTTGAGAAATTGAGGGAAGATTTACGTTCAGAATAGAAATATATCTGTAATGTCATATTTAGTCATTTTTGGAATGTGTTACGTATAGCTTGAACACATGGTTTTTGCATCACAGAAATATGTAATGTAAGTCTCGTGATTCTTTAATTGGTGAGGAATCGAAAGATCCAATCCATGGGTTATTAATTCCTTACTAACAACCGAAAAGAAGATTGACTGATTTTAATTAATAAATTACATCCCTGCATGTTTGCCTTAACCTCAGCTGGTTTATTGCTATTGTTCAGACTTTAACTTACAATATTCACTTAGGTTCACATTAACTATTAATCTTGACTCAAAAGCATTATTTGTTTGGTTGTCTACCTGCATAACGAAATCGTTTACTAAAAATTAGGAAAATTACTGCCATATTACAGTCTCTGTGGGATCGATACTTGGCTTGAAATAAAGCCACTTTACTACTTGTACGACCACGTGCACTTGCGTGTAGTTGGGTTCGAACAAGTTTTTTTTGGCGCTGTTGCCGGGGACTGGCAATTGGTTATTTAATTCTCTTAGTGTTAGTTTACAAGTTCGATATAAGTGTTGACGACTTGATCTTAGCCTTTCCCTTAAAGGTACTGAATTTTTTTCTGAACGCGAGCAAGAGACAAGGATTTGGTGGATTCATTTATAGAGCCAGAGAGACAATTTCATCAACAAAGAAGGGAAGCTCTAGAGAAGAAGTTGCAGTTATTAAGACAGGCAATTCTGGAGCAGCAACAGAATCCACCGATTGTAAGGGCAGTTTTAGTGCCCGAAGAGATGGCAGCAAGACCGGTCCGCGAAGTGGCAATCCCACACACAAATAATGTAACATCCAGCATTCACAGACCGGAGCCAGGAGGGAGATTTGAACTCAAGCAGAATAAGGTGCAGTTGTTTCACACCAGCGGGCAATTTACAGGGCTCCCTCATGAAGATCCAAAAACAACATCTCCAAAACTTTTTGGAGATAAGTGACACCTATATCCCCGCTGGAGTATCATCCGACTATGTGAGGCTTACATTATTCCCGTTCTCACTGCTGGGGGAAGCAAAGAGGTGGTTGAAGGCTGAACTACCAAATTCTATCACTACTTGGGATGACCTCGCAAGGAAGTTTTTGATACGATTCTTTCCATCAGGGAAGACAGCCAGACTTAGAAGTCAAATTCTTAGTTTCAAACAGAGAGAGGGTGAGAATTTGTATCAGGCTTGGGAGAGGTTCAAGTCAATGCTAAGGGATTGTCCTCATCATCACTAGTCTAATGATGTGTTGGTGCATACGTTCATTGAGGGTTTGGAACCGCATACTAAGATTTGTTAGATTCAGCAGCCGGTGGGCAGGCATTGGAGAGGACCTATGAAGAGCTTTACACTTTATTAAACCGTATTTCATAGGGAAATACAGAATGGAATGCGGATTCAACTCGAGGAGGAGCAAATAAAGCTACAGGGGTCTTTGAGGTGGATGGTTTTACAGCTATCGCTGCACAGATAGCTGCTTTGCAAAATCAAGTTAACACCCATTTCAGCAATATGAGCTTAAGCCAGGCCCAAGCCCCAGTCAATGCAATTCATCAGGTATGGTGTGAAGTATGTGGAAGTAGTGAACACTCAGCTGAGTGTTGTGGTGCCAATCCAGATTCGGTGAAGGACATCATGATGTGAGGGGGAAGGAAAAGGCATCCGAGATAGAAAGACCACTACCCCCGTTTCCTCAGAGATTAAAAAAGCACAAGGAGGATTCTTGTTTCAAGAAATTCATGGAAGTGTTGAAACATGTACATATTAATTTACCTTTAGTTGATGTTTTGTAGGGAGTGCCGAAATATGCCAAGTACATCAAGGACATTGTAGAAAACAAAAGCAGATTGACAGAGTACGCTACAGTGGCGCTTACTGAGGAGTGCACCTCCCGAATACAGAATAGATTGCCGACAAAGCTCAAGGATCCTGGGAGCTTCACTATTCAGATTACAATTGGGCAGTCTATTCAAGCTCGCGGATTGTGTGATTTGGGAGCAAGCATAAACTTGATTCCAACATCAGTGTTTAAGAAGTTGGGGCTGGGAAGCCCTAGACCCACTACTGTGATCTTGCAGCTAGCTGACCGTTCATTGGCCAAACCTGATAGTATTGTGGAGGATGTGCTAGTGCAAGTGGGCTCCCTCATTTTCCCGGTGGATTTTATAATTCTGGATTTTGAGCCAGATGCGGAAGTCCCATTTATTTTGGGACGTCCCTTCTTCGCAACCGGGCGATCCTTAATCAATGTGGTCGCTGGGCAGCTAACCATGCGAGCGCATGACAAAGTAGAGGTTTTTGATGTGTACAAGGACATGAAGCTACCGGCCATTTATGAGGAGCTATCAGCAATCAGTGTTCTAAATCAGGAATCGACCCTTCAGATTGTTGACTCACAGGATCCATTGGAGAGAGCCTTGGTGGGCTATGATCATTTTGGGGACAGTGCTACATATAAGATGGTGCATACTTTGAATGAGCCAAAATGGTTCTTCAGGAAGCAGGACTTTGAACCGTTGAAGAGATCCTTCGAACCCTTGCCAAGGCCATCAATTGAGGAGGCACCGAAATTGGAGTTAAAGATATTGCCTCTGAATCTGCACTATGTATTTTTTGGTGAAGATGACACCTTTCCAGTCATCATTTCAGTAGAACTAACAGATGCACAAGTAAAAGATGCATTGGTGGTCCTTAAGAGGCAGAAGAGAGCAATGGGTTGGCAAATTTCGGACGTCAAGGGAATCAGTCCAGCTTTCTTCACACAGAGGATATTCATGGAAGAAGGATCCAAGCCAACCATGCAACATCAGCGGAGGTTGAACCCGGTGATGAAAGACGTAGTCAGAAAGGAAGTGATCAAGTGGCTTGATGCAGGTGTGGTATATCCTATCTAAGACAGTGAATGGGTTAGCCCAGTTCAGTGCGTTCCAAAGAAAGGAGGGATGACCGTGGTCACCAATGAAAAGAATGAACTAATTCCCACACGCACAATCACTGACTAGCGAATTTGCATGAATTACAGGAATCTCAATGAGGCCACAAGGAAACATCATTATCCTATTCCATTTATTATTCAGATTTTAGACAGGTTGGCAGGTCAGGAATATTATTGTTTTCTGGATGGATATTCCGGCTATAATCAAATAGCCATAGCACCGAAGGATCAGGAGTAGACCACTTTTACATGTCCTTATGGGACATATGCTTTCAGGCGAATGTCATTTGGTGTATGTAATGCACCAGCCACATTGCAGGAATTCATGATGGCGATCTTCCACGATATGGTGGAAGATTTTGATGAGGTATTTATGGATGACTTTTCTGTTTTTTGTAATTTGTTTGCCATGTGTCTGCAGAATCTTGACAGGTTGTTACCTCAATGTGAAGACTCAAACCTGGTGCTCAACTGGGAAAAGTGCCACTTTTTTGTCAAGGAGGGTATCGTTCTTGGCCATAAGGTGTCATGCAAAGGGTTGGAAGTCGATCGTGCAAAGATTGAGGTGATTGAAAAGCTACCACCACCAGTGTTAGTGGAGGGTGTTCGCAACTTTCTTGGACATGCTGGGTTTTACAGATGGTTCATCAAGAACTTCTCAAAAATTTCTAGACCGATATGTCAGTTGCTAGAAAAAGAGGTGAAGTTCGAATTTGACAAGGATTGTGTAGAAGCATTCGAGGAGCTAAAACAGAAGCTGGTGGAAGCGCCAATTCTCATTTCTCCAGATTGGGAACAACCTTTTGAGTTGATGTGTGATGCAAGTGACGTGGCTGTAGGAGCTGTATTGGAGCAGCGTAGGAATAAAAGTTTTCATTCCATTTATTGTGAAAGCAAAACACTTGACGCTACCCAAGTCAATTATACAGTCACGGAGAAGGAGATGCTGGCTTTAGTGTTTGCATTTGACAAGTTCAGATCCTATCTGGTGGGGTCGAAAGTGGTGGTATATACTGATCATGCAGCAATTTGGTATTTGTTTGGCAAGAAGGATGCGAAGCCCAGGCTAATCAGGTGGATATTGTTGCTGCAAGAGTTTGATCTGGAGATCCGAGATAGAAAGGGAAGCAAGAATCAGGTTGCAGATGACCTATCACGGTAAGAGAACCGTTCGCATGTGAAGGAAGGTGATAGCATCAGAGAAGAGCTCCCCGATGAACAACTCTTTGCAATAATGGAAGCTAAAATCCGTTGGTATGTAGATATTGTGAACTTGCTAGTAAGTGGAGTATACCCACCTGAGGCATGATTCCCGGTACTATATGTGGGATGATCCGTATCTGTTTAAGCAGGGACCGGATCAAGTGATAAGGCGATGCATTCCAAAAAGCCAGATTGCACAAGTATTGAGGAGTTGTCATTCGCCGTTATATGGAGGTCACCATGGAGGAGAGCGAATAGCTCACAAGGTGCTGCAGTCACGTTTATTTTGGCCTACACTATTTAGAGACGCTACAGCTTATGTAAAAATGTGTGATAGATGTCAAAGAACAGGCACAATCGGCAGGAGGCAGGAGATGCCATTGCATCAGATATTAGAAGTTGAGGTTTTTAATGTATGGGGGATAGACTTTATGGGCCCGTTTCCACCGTCATTTGGTAATCGTTACATATTGGTAGAAGTTGACTACGTGTCTAAGTGGGTCGAGGGAGTAGCTTGTCTCGGGAACGACAACAAGGTGGTGACGAAATTTGTGAAGAAGCAGATTTTCACCAGGTTCGGTACGCCCCGAGCTATTATCAGTGACGGAGGGGCTCATTTTGTGAATGCAGGTTTCAGAAACTTGCTAGCTAAGTATGGGGTGCGGCACAAGGTGGCAACAGCATATCATCCCCAAACTAGCGGGAAAGTAGAGGTGTCAAACAGGGAGATTAAGCAGATTCTACAGAAAACAGTGAATGCACAACGAATTGATTGGGCAAGCAAACTTGACGATGCGTTGTGGCTTACAGAACTGCATACAAGACACCCATTGGGACTTCTCCATACATATTGGTTGATGGAAAGGCATGTAATCTACCTGTGGAGCTGGAACATCGAGCCTTTTGGGTCGTAAGAAAGCTAAACATGGATCCTGAGCTAGCAGGAAAGAAGAGGTTGATGCAGCTGAGTGAGTTAGATGAGTTTCGATGGCATGCCTATGAAAGTGCTAAATGCTACAAGGAGAAAACTAAAAGGTGGCACGACAGGCACATGGTGCATCGGATCTTTGAGCCAGGGCAAAAAGTGTTGTTGTTCAACTCGAGGTTGAAACTCTTCCCAGGGAAGTCGCAGTCCAAGTGGTCAGAGCCGTTTGAAGTTGTGAGAATGACCCCACACGGGGCAGTGGAATTGTGGCAAGAGGATAAAAGTACCACATTTTTGGTGAACGAGCAGAGATGTAAGCACTACTGGGGTGAAGACGTTATTTGAGAGAAGACGTCTATCACTTTAGTAGATGATTAAGGATGAAAAGCGTCGAGCCACGACGGTAAACCAGGCGTTGCACGGGAGGCAACCCGTGAATGTAATGTATTAGAGTAGTTAGGATTATTAAAAGAAAAAAGAAAAAGCTTGCAATAGTTGAGAGGCAACCTATGATTTCTAACAAATTTCTGTGGTTGAATGATTTTCAGGTGAAATGGAGGGCCAAAATACAAAAGTGCAAAGGAAAAATCAAGGTAAGAAAATAAAACTTGGGAAAATTTCCAGAGAGCCCTCGCGTTGGCTCCGTGTCACGGAGGAGGACCTCCGCGTTACCCTCCGTGACACGTTTAGTTCATTCTGGAATTTTTACAAAATTCCAGTGAGCATCCGCGATGGCTCCGTGTCATGGAGCCTGGCCTCCGCGATGGCCTCCGTGACACGTTGAGGCTCATTTTGCGTTGGGTCACCTCGGGTCATCAGGTAAACTCGGGCGAAATCTTCCCTTTTAACCCCAAATTCCGTAATTTTCCCCATTTCCCCAAACCCTCCGCGACCAACACCCCAAAACCCCTTCTCCCTCAATGTGCCACTGAACCACTGAGCAAATTTTTCTTCTTAGAATTCATCAAGTAAAGGTATGTTCTCGAATTTTTTCTCATTATTGCTGAATATTTTAATTCGTGAACATGATTTCTTTGATTAAATTTTTCCCCAAGTGATTAATAAGTGTGTAATCAAATGAGTCATGGATAAATGAGGTTTATATGATCGTTGTGATTAGATTAACTCAATAGTTACATGATTTGTTAAAAATCTTACGATGTTGATAACTAGGGTTGAGAATTAAATAGGAAGAAGAAGAAATGGGTTAAAATCGAGATATTTTGGGTTGTGCATGTTGTTTGAATTGAAACATATTGTGATTGAAGTGGATTATGCTATGGTAGAAGATGGATTTTTGGGGGATGAAAGTAGGGAATTATCACAGGTTGTTGTGCGCAAACTGCAAAGTGCTCATGATTATATAATTGAATCGATGGAGGAATTTTCATAATTCATTGTATGAAGTCTGAGTAGTACAATGAAATTGTTCCATCGACTTGTATGAATGCACTGAACATGTTGGGAATTAAGAACTGAAAAAAATGTGAATGTTTTTGTCGAATTGTTTTGACTGCGGCTAACAACTAAGTGTCGGGTGATCAAATTAAGCCCAACCTTAGTCGTAGCCAACTATGCCTCGAATAACGTTTGAACTGCATGTTTTTGAATGCACAGGGCAAATTTCTGGAAGGCAGGATAAAGGCAGGGGCGCATCCACATCTGGCGCCAGCAGGAAAAGAGTAAAAATTGGGGCAGCAGCACCACTTGTTCCTCGAGGGCAACGTCGACAGTATGGAACAAGATGGGTGACAGATGAGGGGAAGAAATGGTATTCCAAACACAAGGAAACCAATTACTTCCCGGAGGAACAGATAGCACGGGAACCACTAGCACAAGAATTCCCACAGATCCTACATAGGATTGACACTGCTGGGTTAAACTTCATTTTTGAAGAACCCAAAGAGTGCAATATTCATCTTATCCGGGAATTCTACGCTAACTTGAACCTGACTTTGCGCAGCCACACCATCAAGATCAGAGGGAAGGTGGTTACCTTTGAACCACACCATCTAAATGCAATCCTGGGGGCGCAGGACACAGACGCTCATGTCCTCCGCCAGCTAAACATCACTCCACCATACATAGATATCAGACGCACCTTATGTGGAGCTCGATCGATAGCCAGGTGGGGTCGGCACAAGGAAATGGGCTACCACCAGACATTTCCATATTCCTAGATGAACAGAGCTAGGATATGGTTGAATATAGTTTGCTATTGTCTTGTCCTATGGGTGCACATGATTGATGTCACCTGAGATAGAGTTTGTCCAATTTATGCACTCATGAAAGGGCGTGAAATTAATGTTGAGGCGGTGATCATCTCCACCATGAAGAGAGCCCGACTACATCAGGGGCATCAGTATGGGTTCGGTGGTCTTCTCACCACTTTCCTCAAGGGCCACGGTATTGAAGAAGAGACCCTGGACTACATTCCTCAGATTGACAGGCGTGCTTTGGATGTTACTAAAACCAAGGCACCTGATACTACATATGGGCACGTGCTTACACTAGCCGAGCGACATGCTCGGGATGATCAATACATGGCCCAAATATATGGGATGCAGATGTTGCAGCTGCGCATTGGTGGAAGGCCTGCGACGGAGGATGAATTGTGGCAGCTCGACATGGATTAATTCATTCGATAAGCATGTCCGAGCTTTATGCCGAGTGGGGCCCACATTTGTAGAGCCTATGGATGATGATGTCCCTACTAATGAGGAAACACGACGGGAGGACTCGGACATTGAGGGGGAGGAGGACGGGGGGGACGATTATGATCTTGGCGATGAGGCACTGCCACCTGATGAAGAGATTGAGTATTTTGATTGATCACGGAGTTACACCACCCAAACTTTGTTTCTAATTGCAACTATATGAACACTGGGGACAGTGTTCCGCTTAAGTATGGGGTGGGAGTAGTTAGGTGCTAGTGTAGAAAGGCTGCTTGTGTTTGTGCTTCTGTGGATGTGCTATTTATGACTCTGTGACTATGTGTTCCATGTTATGTGAATGATGAATTTGTGGTAGCTGGTGATGTAATAAATAGTAAGCTATTGTTTGTGATGTGTAAATTTTTTGTGATGTGTAATTTTTTTATGTATTTTTTTCTATCAAAATTTTGTTTTTGTTTAGGTTTTGTGGTTTTTGTTTTCGGTGTTTTTCCCGAGAATAGACCCCTTGAACCGACGTCTTAGATGGAGACTGTTCCCTATGATGGATGGATGACGACCGTCTAAAGGGAAATTTAGTCGATAGGTTTAGATTTTTTTTCTTTTGTTTTATTTCCAAATGTGTAGCTAATTAATGGTTTGACATTCTTGTTATGTGCTACACATGATTGTAAGATGAAAGTGTGATTCGGACGGAAGCATGCCAATGTGTTAAACATGTTGAGATACCTAGGCCCTAGAATTCGATTCGGTGTGGTCAAGGCTTAATTAGTGAATTCTTGTAATTAATTGAATGAAGAGTCTACGAAAATGTATTAAGTTGAGCATGTGCAGTGAGTGTGAGTTTTCGAATATTCCATGCTATTATGAAGTGTCTAGAACTTTCCTGGTGTGTATATTAAACGAAATGAAGGATGTAGGCATTTCTTTAAATGAACCAAAAGTTTCTCCCTTATCGTACCCACCTTGAATGTTAAATCCTAGTTAGCCCCATTGAGCCTTTAGCCTATTCTTTGATAGCTACAAACCAAGCTTAATCCCTTTTTTTATCAGCCGTGAATTTGATCCAAAACTCCTAAGCGCATAAGAAAGAAAAAAGAAGTAATTTTCTCAAAGAGTGAAGGAGTGAGAAGCTTGAAACGAAAGGGAAAGTGGAAGTTGTGAAAGTTAAAGAAAAGGTCAAAGGTGCACTTGTTTGGAATTGATTAATTATTAGTACAGAGTAGGAAAATCAATGAATGAAAAAAGCTTAAATACTCTTTGCTAGTAAGTTGAGTGTGCCTAAAGAAATGGGAACAAAAACAAAGAAAAAATTCAAGAGTAAGAGGATTGAGGAAGAAGCAATGTCCGTAATGAATGTGGGATGTATTAAAAGCGCTTAGGGAAGCTAGTTACTATTATTGGTTGGCCAGTATTTACTAGTTCCTTAGCTTACATTACAACCCATTAAGTCCTACCTGATCTTACGTCATGCATCCTTAAATTAGTGGACTAAAAAACTAAGGGAAAGCTTATGGTTCACGACATGATGCATGTGAATTCTTTGGGAGAACGAGCGTAATCTTATTCACATACCCCTACATGTAGTGCTTTGGAAATTTTATGAGTGCACATGGGGTAACTCTCTTGTGTTGTGAGGGCACATGCCTAATGAGAGATAACATTCGTGTCAGATGTCTTGATCGGTTGATTTGCACGAGTTTGCCAAGATCGAGAGTCGATACTTGAGGTTAGGAGGTCTTAATGTTGTGTATTTGATTTCATTGATGAAACCGTGCATGCTCTCTTGATGATTTGCAATCTTAAATAATTATTATAGTCGTAGCTTGAATGGTCTCGCCAAATTAGCTATGTGTGGTTTTCAATTGCATGAGATGTGAAAGGATTGTTCGAGGACGAACAAGGTTTTAAGTGAGGGGTTGGTGATCTTGGGCATAATTGCATGCCCAAGTGATACTTTAATACTTCATTTCTACTTGTTTATCCACTTTTATGTGTGCATTCTCATGTGATTTGTATGTAAATGTGAATTTATACTAACCAACATGATTAGTGTTGTTTTGCAGTCTAGAAGGAATTTTTGGAAGCTAATCTACAAGTTGGTGAAGTGTGGAAATGGAATCGGAAGCAAGAAGTGGAAGTCGACAAGGAAATGGGCCAAGTTTGGTGCTCCGCGTTGGAGGCCGTGTCACGCTACCATCGCGGAAGCAGTCTGCCTAGAGGTGAATTTTATATCAAATTCCAGTGGAGGTGCGTGATGGCACCATGGCACGGAGGTGAGGCTCCGCGATACACGTCGTGCCACGCTGAAGATAATTACCTGGAAGCTGAGTTCCAGTGAAGGTCCGCGATAGGGCCATGGAACGGAGCTGAGGCTCCGCGATACACTCTGTGCCACGTTGCTAGTTATTCCGGGAAAAATTCTCACTAGTATAAATAGCACACTTAGGTTTTATTTTAAAGTATCTGACATTTTGTGCAAAAACGTGGATAGCAGGCAGTTGAGAAGAAGAATTCCTACGGTTAATTCTCTTCATTTTTCTCTTTAATTTCGATTGCTTGTATGAATTCTACTAGTTTGAAGATGTTTAATCCGCAAATGAGTGGCTAATTCACCTCTTGCTGAGGTTGAGGATAACTGCAGGAGAATGTAATAAATGATTATTTCAGTTTTGATCTTCTCTATAATGGTTGTTCTACCAATTCTTGTTTTTACTACATTAATGTTTGGCCAATGTTAATGTATATCCTAGAATTCCAATTTCGATTCCGAAAGGGAGACTAATTGGAGAGATGTGAATTGGTGGAATATGATCTTTTCTTGGTTGAGAAATTGAGGGAAGATTTACGTTCAGAATAGAAATATATCTGTAATGTCATATTTAGTCATTTATGGAATGTGTTATGTATCGCTAGAACACGGGGTTTTTGCATCACAGAAATGTTTAATGTAAGTCTCGTGATTCTTTAATTGGTGAGGAATCGAAAGATCCAATCCGTGGGTTATTAATTCCTGACTAACAACCGAAGAGAAGATTGACTGATTTTAATTAATAAATTACACCCTGCATGTTTGCCTTAACCTCAGCTTGTTTATTGCTATTGTTTAGACTTTTAACTTATAATATTCACTTAGGTTCACATTAACTATTAATCTTGACTCAAAAGCATTATTTGTTTGGTTGTCTACCTGCATAACGAAATCTTTTACTAAAAATTTGGAAAATTACTGCCATATTACAGTCTCTGTGGGATCGATACTTGGCTTAAAATAAAGCCACTTTACTACTTGTATGACCACGTGCACTTGCGTGTAGTTGGGTTTGAAGAGCAGGTCCATTTGAATGAGATGAGTTCGTTATGGCATTCCTGGATAGGTTTTTTCCCCGAGAGTTAAGGGAAGCTAAGGCTACAAAATTTATAAATTTTAGGCAGAACAACATGATAGTACAGGAGTACTCACTGATGTTCACTCAACTATCAAGATATGCTCCAGAAATGATTGCTAAGCCGAGGGTCGCATGCTCAAGTTCGTCAATGGAGTCTCAGACCTGGTGGTGAAGGAATGTAGGATAGCCATGCTCATCAAAGACATAGACCTCTTCAGTCTCATCATTTATGCACATCAAATAGAGGCAGAGAAGTTGAAGGAGATAGAGAGGGAGAGTAAACAGGCCAGAACGGGCCAGTTTGAGTATTCCCAACAGAGGTCAAGCCGTGGTAATCACACCCAGCAACAGCAATAGAGGCCTCCCGCACCTTCTTCAGTCAGTCCTCTGTCTTTTAGGCCCCATGAGGATAGGAGAGGTATGACATCATGCTCCCAGTCCCAGAGCCATGTCTCCAGCAGCCGCACTTTTCTAGCATGTCATAGGTGTGGCAAGAATGGTTGTTTTAGGTGTGCCGTCTGGGCAAGGATGGTTGTTTTAGGTGTGCCGTCTGGGCAAGGATGGTTGTTTTAGGTGTAGCCAGCTGGGTCATAGATTGAGGGATTTCCCATCAGCAGGATGAGGGAAGACCCAATCCACCACGTTAGTAGCTCCGCTAGGTTATCCAGCTCAGCAGGGTACTACCTCAGGTACAGGTGGCGGTCAACGCCAAAACTGCTTCTATGGATTATCCTCTCATCAGGACCTGGAAAACTCACCTGATGTAGTGACTAGCAAGTTACGGCTCCTTCAGATAAATGTGTATGCTTTACTAGATCCAGGAGCCACACTTTCCTTCATGACTCCTTACATTGTTGTCCAGTTTGATATAAGTCCAAAAATCCTATCAGAGTCATCTTCATCTCTGCTCCGCTTGATAAGTCAGTTAGAGATAGTCGGGTGTATAGGGATTGTCCGATCACTATGTTGCATAAAGTCACCTTAGTTGATCTAGTTGAGCTAGACATAGTTGACTTGGACCCTATTCTAGGCATGGACTGGATACATTCTTTTTATGCTGTAGTTGACTGCAGAACTAGGGTCATCAAATTTTAGTTTCCTTAATGAACTAGTCCTAGAGTGGAAGGGTAGTAATTCAGCGGTTGAGGGTCATTTCATCTCATACCTTAAGTCTAGGAATATGATCACTAAGGCGTACATCTACCACCTAGTTAAGGTCAAAGATTCTATATTCGAGACCCCGACATTTCAGTCAGTTCCAGTTGTGAATGAGTTTTCTAATGTGTTTCCCAAAAATCTTCTTGGACTCCATCCCGAGCGGGAAATAGACTTCAGAATAGACCTTCTTTCAAATACCCAACCTATCCCCATTCCTCCTGTCACACCCCGCCTTGGGGGGTATGACTGGCACCTGGTGCCCTACTGGGACCTGAACTGCTGGACTGCTAAGCCTGGGCACATCTGGTGCCTGGCTGGCTCTAACTCATATTTCTGGAAACAAAGGGCTATATAACGGCTGCAAACATAGCCCCCGGCCCATTGGCCTATAGCCTCCTGTACCTGTGCTAACAGCTGACCAGAAACATATCAATTCAGAGAAACCTATGCGGCCGACAAGGCCACCATGCTGTCTAGTTATCTATAACTCAATCATGAAGTACTAGAAAGCTACGTGACCAGCAAGGTCACCACTACTGGCAAACTATGGCCCTACACAGCCAACATAAAAGAAATAAAGAGTACTAATAGCTATACAACTGCACGGCCTCACACGACCGGCTCATCTGACCACAGGGAAATATAAACAGACTGCAAGCCTCTAGGAATAGCAATAGAAATGATCAGGACAGGGCCCCGACCTACCCGTACTATACAACAAAAGGAACTGAAATACACCTCTGAAATTCAGTCTCCGGATGACAGGAGCTGAATACTCGATCGCTGACAGGAATCACGTAGTATCACCTGCTCGTCTACGAGTACCTGCAGGCAAGTAATGCAGCGCCCCACCGGGCGTCAGTACCGCTGGTACTGAGTATGTAAAGCAATAACTAAAAGAAATATCTGAAATCAATAACGTAACTGACGAACTGAAATATGAAGAACTAGATTAACTGTCTGATGGTGTAAGTCGTACCTGTTCTTAATCATACTGGAGGGAGTAGGAGTCATACCTGGAGACGTATCATTCTACTACTGATCTACTCGTATCTAATGTAATATGGCATAACATACATAACATAACATGGCATACACAAACCTTACCCGGCCCCCATAAGCCGGGAGGTACAACCAGCACAGAATCTATACCCCTACCCCGGTCATCCCATCTCCTATAAATCCCGTAAGCATCCTGCCGGTCCCCTGGGTATGCACTTGGGCTCGCTGAGCCCCTGACTATAACTGCATCTGAGTCTGGAGCACTCCTGAATCTACACCCAGGCGTATCCGCTCGACTGGGGTGTGTAAGGGCCGATCAAGGCACAAATATGGGGAAAACTGGCATCCCATCTTCGTCCCCTGTGGGACGGCATGCCACTCCGTGGAGCGACGTATCCTCGTCCTCTGGCAGACGAGTCGATACAGCTATTAACCCTGGGCGGTCATGGATGCTAGGTAACCCAACCCCAAACAACACAACGGTCTCAACTAGTAATACTGTCTGCGTATCTCACATGCTGAGGCTAGTAGGGGTAAGGTATCGTATATATTACATGCTAATCCAATGATAATAATCTGTACGTATTTGATACGTGCTGAGGCTGGTAAATATGTATATATGAATATAGTCTCCTGCCAAACTATACTGGGGGAAACGCTATACAAGATAGTGTTTCTGCTGAAAACTATGTTGTTTACTGAGTTTCTGTATTAACATGATTTACTATTCCTAACATGCGTTCTAAACTTTATTTTAGCCTGCCATTCTATTTCTGAAGCGCTTTACGGATATTGTATCACTTTACGGGGTCTCAACTAAATACAATAATATCTTAACATTTCAAATTACATCACATACTGAGCATACTGGGCAGTTTCTAACACTTATGTCAGAATCTACGTCGTACTAGTAAGTTTCACGCAAGTTACAACTCGATGCTTCTCATATCGTATCAACATTCACAATAACCGTAACCTCGACTTCTGGATAATCTACTGGCCTTTAAATTACTGTACTGTATCAAGATTACTTAACTTGCTGAGGAAACAAACTTTACATACCTTATTCTTGAACTATTCGTCCGTCGGACGAGGCTCGGCCAGCACTTCAACTATTTCCTCCCAACTGCATTCATAAATATGTCGATCAATACTAAATACAGCTTTATTTTAAAGAGCAATATCACTTTCGATATAGTTTATAGCCTAAAATTAGGCTTATCGAAAGACGGTCGAAAACTCGCTATTTTTCAGCAGTCCAGAAGGGAGAAATATTCACTTCACAGCTAGGAACACATAGATACTAATTTAGAGCAATTCCACTTACCTTAGCTCGATGGCTCGACGATCTGTCGGCCGTTTTTTATGAAACTGAATCCGTAGGAATGCTCTCTGCTGCTAAATACCTCAGTATCTGGAGTTAATTTAAGTTTGGGCAACGTTTAGCAGCGTAATCGGACGAAAATTATATAATTTCCTTCGTTCTTACTCCTCTCTGCCGCTCACCCTTTGTTCTCTGGAAAATTTTAAAGGTTTTTATCATTTAAAACCGAAGTGGGGCTTATATACTTGAGCCTGGACAAGGCCAACATGTCACGGAGCCAACGCGGAGGGGCTCTGCCTCGGCTCCTTCCGCGATGTTTCGACAGGTTTCTCGTCCGATCTTTTCCCAGGCCTTTCTCTAGCACGTACGGCCTTCAAATATGCTTAACCAACGTGCGAATTAGGTCGTCTAGGTGCCGGAAATTCTACGGGGTATAACATTCTCCCCCCCTTAAGAACATTCGTCCTCGAATGTACACTGTTATCTAGAGGACTACTTACTTTACTTTCTAAAAAAATTTCGGCAGAGTTTCCCCTGTAATATGGACTATAGCAAAAACCTAAAATGCAGAAAAGTCCAACACAGGTACTGCACATAATAGTCTAGGATCCACTGGATAACTAGATATCAATCTTTCTTTATCATTTACAGACATACAACCATAAGGTACTGCATAAGTAACAATACGGACATACCTGTCGCCTGACTAGGTCTGAGATAGGTGAGGGTATCTAGCTTTCATATCTTCTTCAGCTTCCCATGTCATTTCCTCACGGTTCCTGTTACACCACAATACTTTGACAGATGCAATATCTTTAGTCCTCAACCTGCGAATCTGTCTGTCTAAGATAGCTACGGGAACCTCTTCATATGATAACTCTTGTGTGACCTGGACATCCTGAACTGGAACTCCTGTAGAAGGGTCCCCTACGAACTTCCTTAACATAGAGGCATGGAAGACTGGGTGAACAGATGCTAACTCTGGAGGCAAGTTCAATTCGTATGCAACTCGGCCTATTCTTCGCCGAATCTGATATGGCCCAATGAATCTCGGGCTAAGCTTGCCTTTCTTGCCGAATCTCATTACCCCTTTCATCGGAGATACTTTTAGATATACCCAGTCATTTACCACAAATTCTAGATTTCTGCGCCGCATATCTGCGTAAGACTTCTGGCGGCTCTGAGCAGTCAGTAAACGTTCTCGGATAAGCTTTATCTTTTCCTCTGACTGCCGAACAATGTCTGGGCCAACCAATGCTGATTCTCCTATTTCAAACTAGCCCACCGGCGATCTACATTTTCGCCCGTATAATGTTTCGAAAGGCGCCATCTGGATAGCTGAATGATAACTGTTATTATAAGCAAATTCAATTAACGAAAGATGCTCATCCCAGCTACCCCCAAAATCTAGCACACACGCTCGTAGCATATCTTCGAGCGTCTGAATTGTACGTTCAGCCTGTACATCTGTTTGAGGATGGAATGTTGCACTCAAGTTAATCCGCGTTCCCAAACCTTTCTGAAACGACTGCAGAATCTAGCTGTGAATTATGCTCCTCTATCTGAAATGATGGACACTGGCACTCCATGCAATCTAACTATTTGTCTGATATATAATTCGGCATAATCCTCAGCTGAGAAGGTAGCCCTCACTGGCAGGAAATGAGCTGATTTTGTCAGCCTGTCAACTATTACCCAAATGGAATCATTTCTGCGTCTAGTACGGGGTAACGCTGTTACAAGATCCATGTTTATCGCTTCCCATTTCCACATAGGTACCGTTATATCTTGCATCAAACCGCCCGGTTTCTGGTGCTCGGCTTTCACCTGCTGACAATTAAGAGCATCTAGATACAAATTCAGCTATCTCAGCTTTCATACCTGGCCACCAGTAGATGTCTCTGATGTCGTGGTACATTTTCGTCGCTCCTGGGTGAAGGGAATAGCGAGCGTAGTGTACCTCGTGCATGATCGGCCCATGAAGCCCTGAAACATTCGGGACACAGAGGCAGCCCTTACAACGTAGCACCTCATCCTCGGTTATCTGAAAATATGTCACATCTCCATAAATTACGGCTAAGGGCATCTGCTACCACATTAGCCCTTCCTGGGTGATACAAAATATTCACTCTTTAAGGCATAAACTACTACGGCTAACTCCGGGTCATGGGTAAGATAATTCTTTTCATGTTTCTCCAACTGCCTGAAGGCATAAGCTATTACTTTACCATGCTGCATCAACCCTCTGTACCTTCTGACGATACTAACACTGGGGATGATGTTAACTTGTCTCTTAACTCCTGGAAGTTCTACTCACACGCCTCAGTCTACTGGAACTTTGCTACCTTCTGTGTCAATTTAGTCAGAGGTGCTGCTAAAGTGGAAAATCCTTCCACAAACCCTCTGCAGTACCCAGCTAACCATAGGGATTGCGTACTTCGATCGGAGTGGTAGGTCTAGGCTATATCTTTACTATTTCGATTTTCTGTATATCTATCTGTACACCAGCCTCCAACACAATGTGACCAAAAAGGCTACTAAACTCAACAAAAATTCACCTTTACAAAGAATTGGCATATAGCTAACGGTCATACTGGTTTATTACGCCGGAGAATCTGACAAGTAATCTACCGGTATAGCTAGAGCTTATCTGGCCTTCCAGCCGTATGCTAAGGCTACCTGTTGCTAAGGTAACCTGAACGACCGTCTGTGCACCTTGTGCCTTTATCTGATCAGAGGATCCTGATATTGATCATGACCTCTAACGATCTGGCTGCATAACCTTAAATAACTAAATAGTCGGGTTGAATGACCCGAATGTGGTTGTAGTCTAACAATGCTCTAACTGTTCTACTTGAGTACTTATGGTTCATGCATACTGTAGATTTGTGGGAATCTAATTTCTTTGTTATCTTGCTTGAATCATTGTAAGGCTGGGCCTAATCAAACTTACTTCCAGGCGATCAATCTCTGGGTCTTCACGGGGAGTCTACTGATCCCCTGGTCTTAATAAACACTGTGCTAGCAGGGTACTATCAATTTCTTACGCCTTGTATGTATCCACTTGGATTTATACTGCTATTCTGGGGAATTCTCGGTCTTATGAGCTATTCTGTAAATACTAGCCTTCTGCTAGGGCTCTGTATTTAAATATCTTACGAGGACCAACTGAAGTGCTAGTCTGTCGCTGACTACTGATGTGGACCCTTCTTTGGGGTACCCACAGGTATTCTGACTGGGGCGACCGGCTGACTTATGGGGTGTTTCACATAACAACTGCTAGGTTGACTAAGGCCGACTCTCGCCTACAAGGCTGGGAAAACGACGTACGACCACTTAACATACTAGAACAATTCTGATATTGCTAATCTCTGAAATTTGCCTATTCGGCCTGTAATCCTGTTTCTAACATATGCACTAATATTACCGATCTTCAGGGATGCTTCCCTGCTAATGCAGGCACCAGCTGGTCGGTAGACCGTCTAACTGCGCCCTTCTCATCTAGCCTTCCGGTTTAGGCCATTAACTCTGGTAAGCTCCTAGAGCCTAGATCTGGCAACAACACGTAAGTCTATTAACTTAATAACTGAGAACTGAGATAGTTTTTATGACTTCATACGTAATTCACACTTAATCTGTCCTTTCTCTTCTCCTTTCCCTTTCTCCTTTCTTCTCTCCGTTTCTTTCTTTCTTCTCCCTTTTTTTTTTTTTTTGGGAAGGGGGGGGGGGGTCCTGCAATGCAATTGTACATGCTTTCTATTACTAATAAACATCTGTAACTGTACCCCTTATAGGCGGCTATTCACAGCATATCTATTATCTGTATATATATATATATATATCAATAGCTACGTACGATATGTACTGAATTCTGCGGTAATACATAATCTCTGACATGCTTTGCTGAGTCTCATACCGTACATGATACACTGCTTCTACGGCCTAATAATATCTCCTGCCCTAACTTATCATTTCATTGTATTGTCACCCCATTCTGAAAGTAACAAACATAAACACTTTAGTTATTGTCTGCTGTTTGAAATTCCACTACTCTTGCGATGTGGGGTCGACGTTCAAATCTTGTAACCTTACTAGGCATATATTGAGAGCCCATGACTGCCTGCTGGGCCTTATCTCTAGGCTACACTAGATTAGAATTGTTGTATCAGTAACTTCTTAACTTCTCCATAGCGGGCATACTGCGGTATTCTGAACCGCAATCTTACTGTCAGCCCGAGGCATAATCCTTAATACGATATTTTATCAATCGGGGGGAAATTCTAATTTCCCCACAAGATCTGACATTCCTACTTCTCTCCCTCATCTTGCTTAAGCTGAACTCTGGGGTTCAGGGTACCTGCCTTTCGTTGCTAATGAGATTACTGATCAAGCCTCGGCCTATACTTCTTCTGGCTTATATTCAGGCCCATCTAATTCACATGACCTCTATATCTTTCGATGTCACAACTGGATCATAACTATAATCTTACAAGTATGTCTTGCTATCTGTTAGCATATATGGCGGACTTGGCCTTTTTCTGACTCAAACTTGACTATTATTACGCATTCATCACTAGCAGGTCTTTTACCCCTACTTCGGGTAAGCTAACAGTCTTGCTTACTCTTCTGACTTATTACCGTGAGGGTCTGCACAACTTACATAATCATAAGGGCTCCTTATACTTCCTAATACTTACTAGGATCAATCAGCCCATCTTTACTTACTGCTTGATTTGGCAACCCCATCTCAAGTCTTATGCCCCTTTACTATATTGGCATCAAAATCAAGAGGTAGGAATAGCCCTTTTCTTATTGCAACAAATAAAAGCATTTAACTGTACTATATCCAGAAAGATGTATTTGGGATTCCTGCATCTCCCTTTCTTTCTTATACTTACCTGGTAGTCTAACCTTGTCTGTAATCTTAATCAGATCTTATACAACTAATAAATAAATCAACTTGTATGTACATTACATTCCTGACTTCCTATTTTAATGTTATCAACATATACTGGGGGTAGTACCGATAAAGGTATCATGCTGGGAGGTTTCGAGTACCTCCTTCTGCTACTGTAATTATCATGTAACTAGCTGATGCCCTCTTCTGTTGCTATATCTGATCTTCTGCCTGGAATATGATAATGTTGATCTGCCTTTGTATCTGTAATCAAAGAATACGGTAAGTTTATAGGGACTCAACCCTATGTTGTACCGCTCTAAAGCACGACTGACTGAGAAAGAAGGGTAACCATCCTATCATGCCTCGCAGCCTCCTGCCTATAGTATGTGGTGCACAACACATCCATAGACAAGACTCTACTTAGCACGGCTTGCAGACTCCCTAGGACATGACCTGCTCTGATACCAAGTTTGTCACACCCCGCCTTGGGGGGTATGACTGGCACCTGGTGCCCTACTGGGACCTGAACTGCTGGACTGCTAAGCCTGGGCACATCTGGTGCCTGGCTGGCTCTAACTCATATTTCTGGAAACAAAGGGCTATATAACGGCTGCAAACACAGCCCCCGGCCCATTGGCCTATAGCCTCCTGTACCTGTGCTAACAGCTGACCAGAAACATATCAATTCAGGGAAACCTATGCGGCCGACAAGGCCACCATGCTGTCTAGTTATCTATAACTCAATCATGAAGTACTAGAAAGCTACGTGACCAGCAAGGTCACCACTACTGGCAAACTATGGCCCCACACAGCCAACATAAAAGAAAGAAAGGGTACTAACAGCTATACAACTGCACGGCCTCACACGACCGACTCATCTGACCACAGGGAAATATAAACAGACTGCAAGCCTCTAGGAATAGCAATAGAAATGATCGGGACAGGGCCCCGACCTACCCGTACTATACAACAAAAGGAACTGAAATACACCTCTGAAATTCAGTCTCCGGATGACAGGAGCTGAATACTCGATCGCTGACAGGAATCACGTAGTATCACCTGCTCGTCTACGAGTACCTGCAGGCAAGTAATGCAGCGCCCCACCGGGCGTCAGTACCGCTGGTACTGAGTATGTAAAGCAATAACTGAAAGAAATATCTGAAATCAATAACGTAACTGACGAACTGAAATATGAAGAACTAGATTAACTGTCTGATGGTGTAAGTCGTACCTGTTCTTAATCATACTGGAGGGAGTAGGAGTCATACCTGGAGACGTATCATTCTACTGCTGATCTACTCGTATCTAATGTAATATGGCATAACATAAATAACATAACATGGCATACACAAACCTTACCCGGCCCCCATAAGCCGGGAGGTACAACCAGCACAGAATCTATACCCCTACCCCGGTCATCCCATCTCCTATAAATCCCGTAAGCATCCTGCCGGTCCCCTGGGTATGCACTTGGGCTCGCTGAGCCCCTGACTATAACTGCATCTGAGTCTGGAGGACTCCTGAATCTACACCCGGGCGTATCCGCTCGACTGGGGTGTGTAAGGGCCGATCAAGGCACAAATATGGGGAAAACTGGCATCCCATCTTCGTCCCCTGTGGGACGGCATGCCACTCCGTGGAGCGACGTATCCTCGTCCTCTGGCAGACGAGTCGATACAGCTATTAACCCTGGGCGGTCATGGATGCTAGGTAATCCAACCCCAAACAACACAACGGTCTCAACTAGTAATACTGTCTGCGTATCTCACATGCTGAGGCTAGTAGGGGTAAGGTGTCGTATATATTACATGCTAAGCCAATGATAATAATCTGTACGTATTTGATACGTGCTGAGGCTGGTAAATATGTATATATGAATATAGTCTCCTGCCAAACTATACTGGGGGAAACGCTATACAAGATAGTGTTTCTGCTGAAAACTATGTTGTTTACTGAGTTTCTGTATTAACATGATTTACTATTCCTAACATGCGTTCTAAACTTTATTTTAGCCTGCCATTCTATTTCTGAAGCGCTTTACGGATATTGCATCACTTTACGGGGTCTCAACTAAATACAATAATATCTTAACATTTCAAATTACATCACATACTGAGCATACTGGGCAGTTTCTAACACTTGTGTCAGAATCTATGTCGTACTAGTAAGTTTCACGCAAGTTACAACTCGATGCTTCTCATATCGTATCAACATTCACAATAACCGTAACCTCGACTTCTGGATAATCTACTGGCCTTTAAATTACTGTACTGTATCAAGATTACTTAACTTGCCGAGGAAACTAACTTTACATACCTTATTCTTGAACTATTCGTCCGTCGGACGAGGCTCGGCCAGCACTTCAACTATTTCCTCCTAACTGCATTCATAAATATGTTGATCAATACTAAATACAGCTTTATTTTAAAGAGCAATATCACTTTCGATATAGTTTATAGCCTAAACTTAGGCTTATCGAAAGACGGTCGAAAACTCGTTATTTCTCAGCGGTCCAGAAGGGAGAAACATTCACTTCACAGCTAGGAACACATAGATACTAATTTAGAGCAATTCCACTTACCTTAGCTCGGTGGCTCGACGATCCATCCGCCGTTTTTTACGAAATTGAATCCGTAGGAATGTTCTCTGCTGCTAAATACCTCAGTATCTGGAGTTAATTTAAGTTTGGGCAACGTTTAGCAGCGTAATCGGACGAAAATTATATAATTTCCTTTGTTCTTACTCCTCTCTGCCGCTCACCCTCTGTTCTCTGGAAATTTTTAAAGGTTTTTATCACTTATATACTTGGGCCTGGACAAGGCCAACGTGTCACGGAGCCAACGCGGAGGCCCCTCCTCCGTGACACGCTGCCATCGCGGAGGGGCTCTGCCTCGGCTCCTTCCGTGATGTTTCGATAGGTTTCTCGTCCGATCTTTTCCCGGGCCTTTCTCTAGCACGTACGACCTTCAAATATGCTTAACCAACGTGCGAATAGGTCGTCTAGGTGCCGGGAATTCTACGGGGTATAACACCTCCCTATAGAATGGCTTAAAAAGTTGAAGGAATAGCTGAAAGACCTTCTAGATAAAGGCTTCATCAGACCCAATATCTCTCCATGGGGTGCCCCAGTCTTATTCATGTGAAAGTAAGATGGGACACTCAGAATGTGCATCAACTACTATCAGCTGGATAAATTTACAATCAAGAATAGGTATCCTCTACCTAGAATTGATGACTTGTTCGGCCAACTTCAAGGAGCTAGTTGTTTTTCTAAAGTAGATCTCAGATCGGGATACCACTGATAACGCTCGAACTCACACTTCTTATGAAGTATTAAACGGACGTTGTCAATAAATAACCCAACTAGAGGTTGGGGTCGATCCCACAGAGAATACGGAAGAATGTAGAAGAATGCTAGTGCTTAAGCTTTTTAGTTAATTATTTCCTAAGAGGGGGGAATTTGTAAAATTAATAAGTAATTGTGTCAAGAAATTGTTCGTTGTTTCCAAATTAATGCAACTAACTAGGGTAAGTGTTCCCCATGACTTCATAACCACAAGTCGTTTTATACGAGTGGCCTATTCCGGTGCTTAGCATGCAATATTGGTAAGTTAAGTTCACCTAAATGGTTGGTCCCCTATGTAGGTGATTTTCACCACGCAACTTGGTCCGTCTACGGGTGTATTTTAATTGACCCTTACCCTTAATATTGGATTAGCTATCCCGCGACAAATTCAAGCTATTAGATGAGGGTTAATAGCCTCAAATCTCTGCTATTAATCCCTTCCCAATCATTACCCCCTTGATCCGGTACGTAAGAAGAAGGAAAGTTCTAACATTTGCAACCGTTAAAAATCAATTAAAATGAAGGAAGAAATAATACATGCATAAACTCCGTTCAAGAATCACTAAGTATTTTACATATGTGTTAATTTGTCATGGTTCCCACAACCCTAGTTGTGGTGGTTTTATCCTATCATGTTTATAAGTAAATTAATAGATTTCATAAATAAAAGAAAAAATTAATACTTACAACGTTGATAGGAAGAAACTCACTTGATTATTGCAACAATAAAGAAGAATAATTCAACAATCGTCTCAAAGTATGTCGTAAAACTTCTAAGCCCAAGACTTGTCAAAAACATGGCTTCTAATTCTACTTCAAACTTAAAACTTGAAACTCCAATTCTTGAAGACATAAAAACAACATTCCTATTACATGAAAATAAAGAGGTATTTATAGTAATTAGATGCTTTTCTCATTCCTTGATGAATTTGACTTGGGATTTAAATTTCCTTTTCCTAGTTGAAGTGGGAAATCCACTTTTTTCCCGTTTTGGAAGCCTTGCCACATCGCCAGTTGTGGAAATGGGTCACCTAACGACTCGTTGTGCATGGGCACGAGTCATTAGGCCCCTCGTGGTCTAACTTTCCAAAATTCCAATGCACCTGACGATTCCTACCAGTGCTCTCACAATGAGTGGTGCCAACACCTGATGATTCGTGATGTCTTCTGTTATCTTCACTGGATTTTTCTCAAAATTTCTCTTCTCAGTCTCCACGACTGACTTCACGACTCATTACCAGATGTAACATGTCGTTCCCTCAACCCGTCAGGTACACTGTTTCTGCATCTTCCAAACTCAACCTTTGCCCACGACTTCAGTTTCTTTTCATCTTCATTCCATAAGCCTCAAACACATTCAAATCCATCCTTTTTAGCCCTGCAAACATCTAATCACATGCGTTAGCTAATTTTCACAAATATATAACATAAACACATGCAAACACACATAAATTTGTTCTCAAAACATAGTAAAGTACGGGCAAAATATTTCTATGAAGTGCGCGGGTACGCCCTTCATAAACACCCCACACTTAAACTATTTTTCATCCTTGAACAATATATTGCTTCCCTTCTAACAATGAAGCACAAAATTCATCCTACGAACAGGTCTACTTACACTTAGGATCATGAGACAAATCAATGAAGCTCAAATAATTCACTCGTATGCATATAGGATCAACATTAAAATGTCAAAGTTCGAAATCACTTGGCTTTTGAAAACTAACTCATCAAGACATATTTTGGGCCAACATGAATCATATGTAATTTAGCAATCAAGATTTACCAAAGTATTACCATTGTTCCCTTCACAATTTGGAGAGATGCACGTTTTCACACAAGATATAGAATAAGATTAACTTGGGCATAAATAAAATAATTTCCGCTCACTCTCACAAAAGAACTCAACATACATGCAAACGACGACCCATAGGCTTGCCCATAGTGTAATACTCTTCTAATATAGAATTATAAATCAAGGATCAATTAGGAATTTCATTTTGGTTGTAATGTAGGCTAAGGGATAGGTAGGAACTATTTGGAAAAGATAGTGACTAAGCTCCCTAAGAACTTTAAAACTTCACAACACTTTGATTTTTAGCTCATTCTTCAATTTCCAGAATTTTCTCCTTATACCTCCTTATTTTTCAATTTTTCAACTTAGGTGACTAGTGGGGATTTTTCTTTTCATCATTGAGCTCATTCACACACATTTTTTTCTTCTTCCGTTCCCACCCTTTACGCTCCCCTACTCTAACCACCCTCAAGCATTTTTTGTTATTTTGAGGTTCACAATATCCAAGGAAGGACCAAGGACAAAATAGGTTCATTGTAAATAAATGGGTACGGTTAATCGGTAAATCTTCAATTTTTCAAAGCTCTATCTTCTTTTTGTTTTCCCACTAAAAATCACCCTCTTTGTTTAGCAAAATTTCACCTTTTTCTTTTCTTCCAATTCACCACACTTTTTAGCTTTTCCCCTAAGTTATCCAATTATGCTCCTTTCATACAAAAAAAATTCATTGAAGTGCTCTAGGAGTCATTTGGATCAAATACAAGTCAATAGAACAAAAAGGATTCAAGCTTACTGTCAAAAGAATAGGCTAAGTCTCACACATAGCTAACTAGGATAATTACAATCAATGTAGGTGAAATAGGATAAAAATAGGGCTATCAAAGAAATGCCTATATCACTTCCTAAATCCAACATTCTTATTTCGCCTTGCACACACACCGGGCAAGTTCTAGACATCAATTTACAAGCATGGAGTATATCAAAAATAATTCCTCACACATTGGCACAAGATGGTTTAACAATGGAAGTCAAGAGCACATAAACATATATATTCATATTGCATGCATAACATAATTAAGCCCAATTTTTTTAAGCCCAAGAGTCAATTTTCAAAATACTAGGTGTTTCTTCCTTTTTCATGCATTTTTGAGTGAATTAAATAAAGTCTCAATGATACCTAAAGTGAAGCACCTAGCTTTCATAGGATCCAAGTTTTAGTTCTTCCTAATGACTAATTTACCCTTAAGACGGTCGTTATCCATCCATCATCGGGAAAAGTCATGACTCAATTACTAAAAAAATAAAAAAAATTCTAGACTCTCTAGTCGGTTCAAAGGGACTATCGACCGGAAAAGTACCAAAAAAAATCGGAGGAACCCAAAATAAAATAAATACTACAAACCAACAAGCATGCATGACAAATCATAAATCCCAAAAAAACTAGGCCTACCATGTGCAAATTTAGCAATTAAGGTATGCATGGTACTATGGAGTTCAGTTCTCCCACCCCATACTTAATTGGTTACACTATCCCTAGTGCTAAAACAAATAAGCATAAAGTGATAGAGTGCAAGAAGAACTCCTTGGGCCTCTACTCCTTGTCTTCAATATTTAAGCTCAATCTTTATTAAAAATCATGACCTATCACCTGCACACTTGAACAAACACATAAAAATGAACAAAAATATTTATCTTGGGTTGCCTCCCAAGTAGCGCCTGATTTACCGTCGTGGCACGACACAGGTATCTTGATTACTCAGACTTCATCAAGATACCTGTTGAGACTATGGTCACATCATGGCCACTTCTTTTACCACGCTGCCCTGTGACACATCAGAAAATAAAAGAAAAACAAAAAATAGGAAATAAAGACTAAAAGTTAAACACAAGAAATCGATCTAATCCTAAATCGTATTCCTCGGTGGCGGCACCACTTTTTGATAAGCTCTAACTCACACATCTTATGAAGTATGAATAGGACATTGTCAATAAAGAATCCTATTAGAGGTTGGGGTCGATCCCACAGAGAATACGGAAGAATGTAAAAGAATGCTAGTGCTTAAGCTTTTTAGTTAACTATTTCCTAAGAGGGGGGAATTTGAAAAATTAATAAGTAATTGTGTCGAGAAATAGTTTGTTGTTTCCAAATTAATGCAACTAACTAGGGTAAGTGTTCCCCATGACTTCATAACCATAAGGCATTTTATACTAGTGATATATTTCGGTGCTTAGCATGCAATATTGGTAAGTTAAGTTTACCTAAATGTTTGGTCCCCTATCTAGGTGATTTTCACCATGCAACTTGGTCCATCTACGGGTGTACTTTAATTGACCCTTACCCTTAATATCGGATTAGCTATCCCTGAAAAAGTTCAAGCTATTAGATGAGGGTTAATAGCCTCAAATCTCCGTTGTTAATCCCTTTTCCCATTCATTAACCTCTTGATCCAGTAAGTAAGAATAAGGAAAGTTCTAACATTTGCAACCGTTAAAAATCAATTAAAATGAAGGAAGAAATAATACATGCATAAACTCCGTTCAAGAATCACTAAGTATTTTACATATGTGTTAATTTGTCATGGTTCCACAACCCTAGTTGGGGTGCTTTTAGCCTATCATGTTTATAAGTAAATTAATAGATTTCATAAATAAAAGAAAAAATTAATACTTACAACGTTGATAGGAAGAAACTCACTTGATTATTGCAACAATAAAGAAGAACAATTCAACAATCGTCTCAAAGTATGTCGTAAAACTTTTAAGCCCAAGACTTGTCTAAACATTGGCTTCTAATTCTACTTCAAACTTAAAACTTGAAACTTCAACTCTTGAAGACATAAAAACAACATGCCTATTACATGAAAATAAAGAGGTATTTATAGTAGTTAGATGCTTTCCTCATTTCTTGATGAATTTGACTTGGGATTTAAATTTCCTTTTCCTAGTTGAAGTGGGAAATCCACTTTTTTTCCTTTTTGGAAGCCTTTCCGCATAGCCGGTTGTGGCAATGGGTCACCTAACGACTCGTTGTGCACGGGCATTGATCTCGGGATAAAATAGCATGCCCGAGTGATGCTTTATACTTTAATTTAGTCTTGTTTATCTAATTTATTTTATACATTTTCATGTAATTTTATATAAATGTGAATACATGTACTAACCAATGTGATTAGTCTTTGTGTTGTAGGTTTTAATTAATTTGAGGAACTAATTCATAAGTTGGGGAAGTAGAGGAATGGAGTCGGGAGCAATTGGCGAAAGTCGACAAGGAGCATGTCATGGCAGGCCTCCAGCGCGCCAGCGCCGTGCCACGCTAGGCCAGCTGCGCGACAGTGCAAGGCCAACGCGCTGCGTGAGCAGCGTGTCACGCTGGCAGCACGGTGACACTTGGCAGTTTTGGCATCCCGAGGCAATTTCCAGAGAGCCTCCGCGTTACCTCCGTGTCACGGAGGCAGTGCTCCGCGATACACTCCGTGACACAGAGCCATTCCATGACATGCTAAATTGTGCACGATTCTCATTTACTATAAATAGGTCCCTTAGCTCCTAAAACCACTTTGTCACGATTTTATTCTGGAAAACCACCTAGGAGTGAAGGGAGAAGTGGGAGAACTCATCTAGGGTTTGTCAAATTCCCTTCTCTTCTACCAATTCTTGTAAGTATGTTAATTTAGTTGTAGTTTCTTGTAGTTTTACGAACATGAATGGCTAGAACCCTTTCTCTATGGTTGAAGCCATGAATTATGAATGTGTCTTTATGAAATTGTGTTGGAATTAAGTTATTGATTGTTGTTTTGTCTTGCATTCTAGATTATTGGTTGTTTTTATGATTGATCACCATGAAAACATATATGTTAACTTGGGCATTTGCTTGAGAAAGCATTTACCTAGGTCAAAACATGAGAATGTGAGGAGCATGATCGTATCTCACGATATAATTTGTGTTAGGATAGAAATATACCTAATGCCTTGCTTGGATTATAAAACGGGAGTATTTAGAGACCGACTTAGGTTTATCACATCACCACTCAAAGAAGTAGTTGTGTGGCTAAGTTGAGTTAAATGATTAGGTGCATGAGAGTCCCTACTCATTTCCACGTAAACCACATCCACGTAATTAATTGCCCATGAAATAGAAGTAGCATCCTCGCTCAGAATGATGAAGTGAGGCTAGTTTGTCGTGTTTAGAGGCTCAAAAGGCCCTGAGTATGCAATTATGATTATGTGAGACAACAATTGATAGTTTCATACTTAACCCATTGCAATTTGTAATAGCGCATGATTATCTAGTTTTAACTTTGTTGCTCCTGGAGTGAATTCAGAATATTTCGTTGACCAAAATTAGACTTAATTAAACCTCCCTCGAAAACTTTTACAATCGACATTTTCGGTGTTTAATATCATACTTGGAATAGATAGTTAGAGGAATGGGTCCAGTCCCTGTGGGTTCGACATTCCAGTTCTTTAAAAGAGCCACTATATTACTTGCACGACCCGTACACTTGCGGGGCCCAACAGGCACGAGTCGTTAGGCCCCTCGTGGTCTAACTCTCCAAAATTCCAGTGCACCTAACGATTCCTACCAGTGCTCTCAGAATGAGTCGTGCCAACATCTGACGATTCGTGATGTCTTCCACTACCTTCACTGGATTTTTCTCAAAATTTCTCTTCTCAGTCTCCACGATTGACTTCATGACTCATTACCATACGTAACGAGTCGTTCCCTCAACCCGTCAGGTACACTATTTCTGTATCCTCTAAACTCAACCTTTGCCCACAACTTCAGCTTCTTTTCATCTTCATTCCATAAGCCTCAAATACATTCAAATCCATCCTTTTTAGCCCTGAAAACATCTAATCACATGCGTTAGCTAATTTTCACAAATATATAACATAAACACATGCAAACACACATAAATTTATTCTCAAAACATAGTAAAGTATGGGCAAAATATGTCTATGAAGTGCGTGGGTGCGCCCTTTATCAACCACCAGCTCAAGGTCAGAGAATGTGACATTCCCAAAACAGCTTTTAGAACTTGGTATAGTCACTACGAATTCTTAGTTATGTCTTTAGGACTAACCAATGCTCCTACAGCTTTTATGGATCTGATGAATATGGTATTCAAGTCATACCTGTACATGTTAGTTATTGTCTTTATTGACAATATTCTGGTTTACTCCAGAACAGAGGAGGCGTATGTAGACCCACCAGTTGTTTGCCAAATTTAGCAAGTGTGAATTCTGGCTGGAATCAGTTGCCATCCTCAGCCATCTTATCTCTAGTGAGGGTATTTAGGTGGATCTGCAGAAGATAGCGGTAGTTAAGGACTAGCCATTTTCTTGGGTCTAGTCGGTTATTACAGACATTCATTGAAGGGTTCTCCTTCATTGCCTCCCCTTTGTCCAAACTAACTCAGAAGAAGGTGAAGTTTCAATGGTCTGATGCATACTCGACATACTGCAGCCACAGTCCTAACTCTGTTAGAAGGTTCAGACGGGTTTGTGATCTATTATGATGCCTCTAGTTTGGCCTCGATTGTGTTTTGATGCAGCATGGCAAAGTCATAGCTTACGCTTCCAAATAGCTCAAAGTTCATGAGAAGAACTATCCAGCTTATGATCTTGAATTGGCAGAGGTAGTGTTCACTTTGAAGATTTGGAGACACTATCTCTATAGGGTTCATGTGGATATTCTTACTAATCACAAGAGTTTACAGTATGTATTCATCCAGAAGGACCTGAATCTACAGCCAAGAAGTTGGCTAGAGTTGTTGAAAGACTACGACATAAGCATTTTGTATCACTCGGGTAAGGCCAACGTAGTGGCTGACGCCCTCAGCAGATTGTCTATAGGGAGTGTTGCTCATGTTCAGGATAGTAAGAAAGAGCTAGGTAGAGATGTCCACAGACTGGCTCGGTTAGGGGTTCAGTTGGTTGACTCAGCAGAAGGTGGAGTTGTAGTCCAGAGTGGGTCAGAATCCCCCTTGGTGGTAGAGGTTAAGTCAAAGTTGGTGAATACCCAATTTTTCTCAAGTTGAAGGAAGCAGTCCTAAGGAAAGAGGTGGAAGCATTCTCAAAAGGGGGAGATGGTGTGCTCTGTTACTAGGGCAGGTTGTCTGTTCCAGATGTAGATGATTTAAGGCAGCAGATACTAATGAAAGCTCATAGAACTAGGTACTCCATCCACCCAGGTGCAACCAAGATGTACCATGATCTACGGGAAGTCATACTAGTGGAATGGCACTAAGAAGGACATTGCAGAATTCGTGGCTAAGTGACCAAATTGCCAACAGGTCAAGGTTTAACGTTAGAGACCTAGGATTATGACTCAGGATATTAGTATTCCTACTTGGAAGTTGGAAGAAGTGAATATGGACTTCATCACAGGCTTACCTCGTACTCGCCGACAACATGACTCAATTTGGGTGGTTGTAGACCGAATGAATAAGTCGGCACATTTCCTACCAGTTAAGACCACAGCAACAGAGGATTATACTAGACTGTACATCTTGGAGTTAATCAAACTACACAGGGTTCCCTTGTCCATCATTTTAGATAGGGGTACTCAATTCACCTTGCACTTCTGGAAGTTATTTTAGCAAGGACTTGGTACACAGGTCAAGATCTACACAGCTTTTCACCCACAGATAGATGGCCAGGCTGAGCACATGATTCAGACTTTGTAAGATATGTTGAGGGTTTGTGTGATCGATTTCAAGGGTATTTGGGTTGATCACCTACCTCTTATTGAGTTTGCATATAACAACAGCTATTACTCCAGTATTCAGATGGCTCTATTTGAGGCGTTATATGGTAGGAGGTGCAGATCTCCTATAGGGTGGTTTGAGGTTAGTGAAGCTACCTTGATAGGACATGATTCAGTACATGAGTCCATGCAAAAGGTTCAACTTATCAGGGAACGACTGAAAACAGCTCAAAGTCGTCAAAAGTCCTATACATATGTAAGAAGAAAAGAGTTGAAGTTTGATGTGGATGATTGGGTATACCTGAAAATTTCACCTATGAAAGGGGTGATGAGATTTGGGAAGAAAGCAAAGCTATGTCCCAGATATATTGGCCCTTACAGAATTCTGATGTCAAGACTCGAGTTTACGCCCTAGCCGTAACACGAGTCCTAGAACTAGGAATGGCCCCAAGTCAACCCATGGCATAATCATAGCATGATAATAACAAGATAACAGCTAACAGAATCATAACTGAGCGAAAAACTAACTGAAAGAGTCTAATCAACACCATAAGAACATAGTCTACTAAAAACACTGAATCTATCTATACATGTCTAAAAGCCTCTACTAAACCACTGAGCTGCTGGGACGAGTCCCCGGCTAACTCCTAAAGTCTGAAACTGAAATAAAACTGAATAGGATAATCATAAATCTTTTCCTTGGTAGATGAGGTCTTACCACTGATAGCTAAGGTGGGAATGAAGTGTGTCTAACTGTGAGGCTGAGTCTGAAAACCTGGATCTATATCATAAAATTGTCACGACCCGAATGTAGACCCAGATCGTAACACGGGACAAGGAGCCCCAAGAGACCCCAAGTCGACCCATGGCATGAGAATACATCTAATTCATTCTCATAAGTGGAAGACTTGACATAAGCAAATGAAATCATGGCATAATAATGGAGAAAAGACAATACATTATTCATACATGACGGTTGAATACAACTTATAGTCTGAAAAACCTCTACTCATGAAAAATGGGTTGATGGGACAATACCCCAAATAACCTACAATACTTAAACCAAAAGAGAACAATAGAATCTAAACATATGGACCACGAAACATGAGGAATCACCAATTAAGCTTATAGCAAACTCTGAAGAGCTATTGATAAAGGTGAGCTTGAGAGCCGGGTCCTATATCATGAAACGATACAGCACAGAAAGTATGCGGTCAGTACGTGGAATGTACCGAGTATGCAAGGTAAGTAAAATGGATATTTAAAATGCATAGAAAACTCATAAAACATCACAAGAAGGGGACTTCATGCCTGGACCATAATCATTGTAACATAACGTAAGGCTCAATGTTTTCAAATCATCCATAAAACGTTCGTTAGCATATTCATTAGAGAAACTTTATCAAATCATCACTTGAACCAATATCAAAAACATAACAATGCAAAAAATAACATGCGAAACAATGGAGGACTCGTCATAACCGAAACCATCATGGTAGAGCCTTTCATGATGCCCCAAGTATCTCACTCAAGTAGGCATAGTCGCCCCTGGCTTGCCAGGCGAGGGATATCACAAAAAGAGGGGATCATTATCATTGTTATGAATTGTTATAAACCCACAGTAGAATGTGGCTATGAGACACCAGCGTAGTCCTTTGAATGTGGGTTGCTCGGTGCTAGACACAGCTCCCCAAAACATACATATAGGCTCATACGTAAATCAATAACATCATGCATTAAGATTCATTGCCTAAAATATGACATTCAACATTCATTGATCCCCATTAAACATGATTAGACAGGAATCAAAGGCCCTTTAATCGACCAACATCATAAATCGATAAATCATGAGATCCGTTTCATAAATCATAAATCATTCTTGAACATGTGGGCAATGCTCAATACCTTTCCATGCTTTACAATGCTTAATTCATTCGAAAACATGCTATAAACATTGGGTAACTTGAAAACATATTTTTCATCATTTATTATGCATAAATCATAATACCCATGCATACTTAAATCATGAACATAACTTGTAAATCATCAAATCATGTTGGGCAAGTAAATAATTTCATGTTTCAAACCACAAATCATGTTGGGTTTGTAAATATCAACAATTGAAGAGGAGATCATAAATCAAATCATCGTAGATCATCCATAAGTCGGCTTAATGGAATAGAAACTGGAATTTATGATTTTATAAGTTAAAATATGTTGAAAAACCTGGTCAAAATCCATGAGATTCATAACTTATATAAGCCCATAAATATATCATAAGATTTTCATAAGAATTGAATTAAAACCCCAATGAATTATTGATAGATTTTCATAAATTGAAAGGGAATGGGTATGGGTGTGGAAGAAAACACCCATTTGGAACCTTACATACCTGAAAATAACTGATTCTTACTCTCCTTTGAATGCCAAAAACAAATTGAAAGGAATTGGAGAAGGAAGCCTTGAATCATCCCTTGATCACCTCTCTATACACTTGCATGCATGAATGAGGACTTAGAATAGATTGTTCCTCTAAAAACCCACCTTTTCTAGGGTAAAACGACATAGTTTAGGGCCTCATAGCATGGAAAAGTCTAAAATGCCCATAATGAATCTTCCCCGAAAACTGTATAGATCGGTCCAACGAGTCGTTGGAAGAAACGACGACCCTTTCTATGGCCCATCGCAAGCACTGCTGAGACTAACCTCCTGAATAGAACAACGGATGGACAGGAAGACTTGTCCTTTAGACCAACGAGTCATCAAATCAACCATCATTTGCCCCTTAACAAAATTGAATCTCCTTACCACGAGCCTCACCACGACTCGTGGTTACCTCCAACGAGTCGTGGTCTTTATCCATTACATGCACTGGAAATCCTTGCAAACAAACAACGACCAATGACCACGGGTCGTCACTTCTCACCACGAGTCGTTGAACGACCTGCGGTATCCCCAACTGCTGAGCCCAGCCTCTTCCTACAACTGCTAACAACAGCTCGTTGTTTAAAGCAATGAGTCATTGCATCACCTGTCGTCTCCACTGCCACCAGGACTTCCCCTCACCATGAATGCATACAACGACTCGTGGTTTGATACCACAAGTCGTTACATCGCCCGTTCTGTGATATTTTTCCCAGTTTCAGCAGTTTTCAATTTTTAACTTTCGGGTCTACTCTTAGGCACTTCTGGGGTATTATAATATCTCCCCCTTGGGAACATTCATCCTCGAATGTAGAAAACAAGTAGAAAACGGAAACATGCAATTATCATATCCAAATACTAATCATCTGAACCAAAAACTCACGGAATGACTACCTTCAATTCAAAATATACAGCTGAACTGAATTCGCAAATCACATACACACCCATATACATAAAAGAAACCTGTGTGCATGTTTGAACATGAAACTAAACAGAGTCATAGAGATAAAGTGATACCTCAAGTCGAAACTAGCTGAAAGAGAATAAATGTGGGTATTTAGCCATGATATCCGCTTTAGCTTCCTGATGTGTTGTGGGTTTACAGCACATTCGATGCTCAAAACTAAGAAAATAGGATAGAATTAGGTGTATTTATGTGGATATCAGGTACTTTTCCTTTTGTTACAGGATAAACAGGTGTTGGAACTGAAGATTACAAAAGATAGCTTAAAAAAGTGCAAAATGGGCAAAAAATGCAGACCACATTATGGATCATAGGAAGGACCTACGAGTCGTACTGGTGGCCGTGAGAAGTTGCTGAAATTTAAGGTTGAGCAGATGTGACCCACGAGTCCCAGTATGATTAGTAGCAGGCTTGTACGAGTTGTGATGAAATCCAGAAGAATTGCATCTGATTCTGACTCCTACTACGAGAAGCAAGTACGACCCATAAGATGAAGGTACGAGTCATACCATTCTGGTCATTATGAATTTCAGAAAAACTTCAAAATCTCTGATTACGGGAGCTCAATACGAGTCGTGAGTTGATGGTACGAGTCGCACCCAAATCCAACACTTAGACAGAATTTAGCCAGCTGAGATTGTACGAGAGGAAGCTACGGATCATAGGAGCATGCTACGAATCATAGGTCATGTTGTGGCACTAGCAGCGATAGATATGGAAATTCACCCTGTTGGCTTAGGAAAAGGATTCTTGTATCTGTATAAATATGTTTTAGGTTTTATTTTTATAGGGGACGTCAGTTTTGATAGTTTTTAGAGAGTAGAAACCTTGATAAAGAGAGGATTGAGTTTGTCTTAACTTGTGATCAACTTGTTCTTGAATTCTTCTTGTTCTTACTACTTGTTTTTCAAAATTTTGTGGAGTAATTGCGGAAGTGTTTTTCTCAATCATTATTGTAAGTGCTGATTTTTATTCTTAATCATGAATGCTAATCATAACCTAGCAGCTATGAGAGGTTAAAACCTCCATAGCTAGGGTTGTGGGAACCATGGTGAATTAACAAGCTAGGGTTACACAAAGTGATCTTAAAACCAATACAAATACTTATATTGTATTCTCTTCATGCTTAAATGTTTCTTAATGGTGCGCAGCATTAGGACATGCCCAAATTATTTACTTGCTTTGGTCAAAGAGGTAGAGAATATGAAAACAGAATTATAACAGAGCCCTAATTTTGATGATCATTGTAATAACTTGAGTTGTGGTCATAGAATAGTTAAATATGGAACTTAGTGATAACGGATAGTTTTGAAACCACTCATGAGACTTGGTCGAGTGATTGAGTATAGTCGTTCAATAGGGACTGGTCGATCGTTTGAATGGACCTAAGTTATTAGTTCTATAAGTAAGTATTGGTGATAATCACGAGTGTATACCCCAAGTAGTTATGAACCCATGGGGAACACAAACCCTAGTTATCCTTTGATATTGACTTAACATCATAATTTTGCTATTTTTTTTAATTATTGATTTTCTTTAGAATCCCCCTATTTTGAAGTAACTACCTTACAAGTTCATTTACCGGCTATAATCCAGTCTCCCTATTCCCTATGGGATAGACCCAACCTCTATTTGGGTTCTTTATTGATAACGTCCGCTTCTTACTTCAATAAGAGGTGTGGTTTGAGTGTTACAACTTCCAATGCAGCTCATTCAACATACTTATTCCTCCATAATACTTTAACTGAAGCTACTTCTTTGTTCCGTAACCTTCGAACCTGTCGATCTAGTATTTTCACCTGAACCTCCTCATAGCAAAGGCTATCCTTTACACCAACGCTGTCCACCGGAACTACTAAGGCTGGGTCTCCCAAGCATTTGTTCAAAAGCGATACATGAAACACGGAATGCACGGAAGATAACTCCGAGGGCAAGTCCAACTCATACGCTACCTTACCAACTATTCTCATAATCTGTTAGGGACCAACATAAAGGGGACTGAGTTGTCCTTTCTTTCCAAACCGCATGACTCCCTTCATGGGAGATACCTTCAAAAATAACCAATTGTCCACCTCGAACTCTAACTCTCTCTTCCTCACATCAGCATATGACTTTTGACAACTCTGAGCGGTTTTCAGCCTGTCCCTTATCAACTGAACCTTCACCATAGTTTCATGAACCGAATCAGGTCCTGTCATAGCTTCCTCACCAACCTCAAACCATCCGATGGGCGATGTACATCTTCGCCCATAAAGAGCCTCGAACGGTGCCATCTGGATGCTGGAGTGATAGTTGTTATTATAAGCATACTCGATCAGGGGCAAGTGATCATCCCAACTACCTTTAAAGTCCATCACACAAGATCTCAACATTTCCTCGAGGGTCTAGATTGTTCATTCCGCTTGACCGTCCATTTGCAGATGAAAGGTTGTGCTGAGCTTAACCTGAGTCCCAAGGCTTTCTGAAAATACCGCCAAAACTGAGAGGTAAACTGAGTACCTCAGTCTGAAATGATGGACAAGGGCACTCCATGCAATCGAACCAACTCCTGGATATACAGTTTGACATAATCATCCGTTGAATCTGTGGTTTTGATCGGTAGAAAGTGTGCAGGCTTGGTCAACCTATCTACCACCACCCAAATAGAATCATAGTGTTGGCGAGTATGAGGTAGGCCTGTAATGAAATCCATATAAATCGCTTTCCACTTTCAAGTAGGAATACTGATATCCTGAAGTACTCCTCCCGGCCTTTGATGTTCCACCTTAACTTGTTGACAGTTTGGGCACCTGGCTACGAACTCTACAAATCCTTCTACATACCATACCACCAATAGATTTCTCGCAGATCACGATACATCTTCATGGAACCTGGATGAATAGAGTACCTGGTACCATGTGCCTCATGCAATATCCGGCTCCTTAAGTCCTCTATATCTGGAACACACAGACAACCCTGGTACCGCAACACACCATGTCCCCCTTGGGAGAAGACCTCCACCTTCTGACTCCAAACGGCTTCTTTTAGCTTTACCAAATCTGCATCCTCATCTTTTCTAGCTTTCACATCAGTCACCAAGGACGATTCGGATCCATTTTTCACAACAACGCTGCCATCGGTCGAGGCGACCAATCTAACTCCCAACCTTGCAAGTCGATGGACATCTTTCACCAACTCCTTCTTTCCCTCATCCACATGGGACACACTCTCCATAGAGAGCCTACTAAGTGTGTCCGCTACCACATTAGCCTTATCCGGGTGGTAAAGAACACTCATATCGTAGTCCTTGAGTAGCTCCAACCACCTCCATTGTCATAGATTAAGATCTTTCTGCATGAACACATATTGCAAGCTCTTGTGATTCATGAATACATCCACGTGGACCCCATACAAGTAGTGCCGACATATCATCAAAGAGAAAACCACCGCGGCCAACTCAAGGTCATTGGTTGGGTAATTCTTCTCATGGATTTTCAACTGTCTTGAGGCATACGCTATCACCTTCCCATGCTGCATCAACACACACCCAATTCTGATTCTCGAAGCATCACAATACACCACAAAACCATCGGTACCCTCGGGTAGGGTCAACGTCTAGATATTGCTTGAATACCCTATTCATAAAGTCCATGAAAGCTACAGGGGCATTGGTTAGTCCAAAAGACATAACAACAAATTCGTAGTGACCATACAGAGTCCTTAAAGCAGTTTTCGAGATGACACTCTCCTGAACCCTGAGCTGGTGATACCCGGATATGAGATCAATCTTGGAGAAACACTTGGCACCCTGAAGCTGGTCAAATAAATTATTGATCCTGGGTAAAGGATACCTGTTCTTAATGGTGACCTTGTTTAACTGCCTATAGTCAATGCACATCCAAAGCAAACCATCCTTCTTCTGGACAAATAACACTGGTGCACCCCATAGAGACTTACTCGGCCTAATAAAGCCCTTATCTAACAGGTCCTTCAACTGATCCTTCAACTCTTTTAGCTCGGATGGAGCCATTCTGTATGTATGGATAGATATAAGTCGCATACCAGGTAGAAGGTCATACCAAAATCAATTTCTCTCTCAGGAGGAACACCTGGCAAATCATCAAGAAAGACCTTTGGATACTCACACACCGCTGAGACTGACTGGATAGTCAAGGTTTCAGACTCAACATCCTTAACCTTAACTAAATGATACATGCAACCCTTAGAAATCATCTTATGGGCCTTAAGATATGAAATGAATCGGCCTACAGGTACAGCTGAACTACCCTTCCATTCCAAGACTGGTTCACCCGAAAAGCGAAATTCCACCACACGGGTTCTACAATTAACATAAGCATAACATGCGAACAACCAATCCATGCCCAGAATGATGTCAAAGTCAGTCATGGATAACTCTACTAGGTCCGCCGAGGTGACCTTATGAAACACTGTAATGGGGCAACCTCTATACACCCACCTAGCTACAACTGAATCACCAACAGGAGTAGAAACCGAAAATGGCTCTAACAGAGTCTCAGGACTAACTCCAAAATTACTAGCAATGTAAGGAGTTACAAAGGACAAGGTACCTCCCAAATCTAGCAAGGCATAAACATCAATATGAAAGACATGCAACATACCAGTGACCACATCTGGTGAAGTCTCCTGCCCCTGGCGTAAGGCAAGGACATAGAATCTGTTTTAGCGCTGTCCACCACCCCCACTAGTAGATGTTCCCTGCGGAGCTGAATGTTCTGGAGCCGCTGCTGACCTGGTGTTTTGCGCACGGCCTCTATCACCATCCTGTCTAGAAAATGGACGCGCTCAGCACATGTGGCCGGACCTACCACGCCCATAGCAAATATCTGGGCCGATAAAACATTCCCGGCATGACTCTTGCCGCACTTCCCGTAGACTGTAGAGGTGCGCTCCATCTGCGTGCCTCTATGATCCCTGAATCCTGAAGTCCTGCCCCTCTGATCACCCTTGGGGTCTAGATGAAACACTAGTTGATGACGGTGTTGGGGCTAGTGATCTTTGTTGAAACTGTGGGCGGTGACCACCGCCGGACCTTTGGTGTGAAAACCCATGGCTATCTATCTGAGCCCTCTTTGCCTCTATCTCTCTCGCATGAGCCGCCTCCATCTACTGGGCATACAACACTATACGAGGAAAGTCCATATCCTAATGAAGCATGGCAGTTCTGCAATCCTTGTCTAAATAACCAGCCACACCATGAACAAATCGGCTCACCCGCACCCTCTGATCCATCACTAACTCTGAGGCGTATTTTGACAAGCGAGTGAACTCAAGCGAATACTCCAGCACTATCATCTTTCGCTGCTTAAGATTCACGAACTCGGCTGCTTTCAACACCCTTATCTCCCGGGGGAAAAACCGATTGAGAAAAGCCATGTGGAACTCATCCCACCTGATAAGGCTCTCTCCCACTGCCCTGCTGTCTTTCCATTACTTGTACCAAATATGAGCAACCTCCTTTAGCTGATAGGAAGCCAAGTCAACACTCTCACCATTTTTCACCTCCATGAATTGGGCGACCTTCAAGATCCCTTCAATGAACTTGTGTGGATCTTCGTCCACCTTCGACCCCATGAACTCAGGAGGGTTCATCCTCAAGAAATCCCTCACCCTAGCTGCCGCTGCATTCCCATTCTGAGGGTAATGCATCACTGTTTGATTATGAACCTAGGCATACATAGCCTATGCCAGCATCTGAATCGCTGCCCTAAACTCAGTGTGGGAAGCTGGCTCTGGTGCCTGCCCCTTGAGAACAGATGGGGCTGGCTGATGACCGTCACCATTGGCACCCTCATGATCATCGCCATTTCTTCTGACGTTCACTCGGCATGGAGGCATGATTCTGCAAATGCGAATATCATGAATTAGAAGGATAGGAAAAACTTTTCATAGCACGACATAGATCATGAAAGAACGAAACATTTTCTAAATGCCTCGTAGCCTCTTCATTGTAAGTGTGGCGCGCTTCACACCCATGAAAAAGACTCTACTTGACATGGCTTTCAGATACCCTAAGACACTTCAAACCTATGGCTCTGATACCAAGTTTGTCATGACCCTAACGTAGACCCGGATCATAACATGGAACAAGGAGCCTTGAGAGACCCCAAGTCAACTCATGGCATGAGCATACATCTAATTCGTTCACATAAGCGAAAGACTTAACATAAGGAAATGAAATCATGGCATAATAATGGAGAAAATAAAATAGATGATTCATACATGACGGTTGAATACAACTTATAGTTTGAAAAGCCTCTACTCATGAAAAATGGGTTGATGGTACAATACCCAACTAACACTACAATAATGAAACTGAAAGAGAACAATAGAATCTTAACATATGGCCCTCGGAATATGAGGACTCACCAAATAAGCTGATAGCAAACTCTGAAGAGCTACTGGAGAGGGTGAACTTGAGAGTCCGATCCTATATCATGAAACAATACAGCATAGAAAGTATGCAATCGTTATGTGAAACGTACCGAGTATGCAAGGTAAGTAAAACGGAATTTAAAATGCATAGAAAACTCATAAAACATCACAAGAAGGGAACTTCATGCCTGGATCATAATCATCGTAACATAATGTAAGGCTCAGGGTTTTTAAATCATCCATAAAATGTTCATTAGCATATTCATAAGAGAAACTTTATCAAATCATCACTTTAGCCAATATCATAAACATAACAATGCATAAAAAACATGCGGAAAATTGGAGGACTCATCATAATAGACACCATCATGGTAAAGCCTTTCATGATGCCCCTCTCACTCAAGTGGGCAGAGTCGCCCCTGGCTTTCCAAGCGAAGGATGTGTATTATGTGATATCACGAAAAAAGGGGATCATTATCATTGTAATGAATCATTATAAACCCATAGTGGCACGTGATTATGAGACACCGGTGTAGTCCTTTGAACGCCGGGCTGCTCGGTGCTAGACACAGCTCCCAAAAATATGCATATAAGCTCATACATAAATCAATAACATCATGCAGTAAGATTCATTGGTTAAAATATGACATTCAACATTCACTAATCCCTATTAAATATGGTTAGCCAAGAATCAAAGGCCCTTTAGTCGGCTAATCATGAGATCCGTTTCAAAAATTATAAATCATTCGTGAATATATGGGCAATTTTCAATACCTTTTCATGATTTACAATGCTCAATTCATTCAAAAACATGTTATAAACATTGGGTAACTTGTAAACATGTTTTTCATCATTTATTGTGCTTAAATCATAAAGCCCAGGCATACTTAAATCATGAACATAACTTGTAAATCATCAAATCATGTTCGGCATGTAAATAATTTCATGTTTCAAACCATAGATCATGCTGGGTTCGTAAATATCAACAATTGAAGAGGAGATCATAAATCAAATCATCATAGATCATCCATAAGTCGGCTTAATTGAATAGAAACCGGGATTTATGATTTTTTAAGTAAAATATATTGAAAAACCTTATCAAAAATCCATGAGATTCGTAAATTATATTAGCCCATAAATAAATCATAAGAATTGTATTAAAACCCCCCAATGAATTATTGATAGATTTTTATAAATTGATAGGGAATGGGCATGGGTGTGGAAGAAAACACCCATTTGAAACCTTACATACTTGAAAATAACTTATTCTTACTCTCCTTTGAATGCCAAAAAGAAATTTAAAGGAATTGGAGAAGGAAGCCTTGAATCACCCCTTGATCACCTCTTTATACTCTTGCAATCATAAATGAGGACTTAGAATAGATTGTTCCTCTAAAAACCCACCTTTCCTAGGCTAAAACGACGTAGTTTAGGGCCTCACAGCATAAAAAAGTCAAAAATACCCTTAATGAATCTCTCCTGAAAACTGTCCAAATCGATCCAACGAGTCGTTGGAAGAAATGACAACCCATTGTATGGCCCATCACGAGCACTACTGAGACTAGCCTCTGAAATAGAACAACAGATTGAGAGGATGACTCGTCCTTTAGACCAACAGGTCGTCAAATCAACTGTTGTTTGCCCCTTTAAAAAGCTAAATCTCTTTACCACGAGCCTCACCACGACTCGTGGTTGCCTCCAATGAGTCGTGGTCTTTATCCGTTACATGCATTGGAAATCCTCGCAACCAAACAATGACCAATGACCACGGGTCTTCACTTCTCACCATGAGTCGTTGGACGACCCGTGGTATCTCCAACTGCTGAGCCCAGCCTCTTCCTACAACTGCTAATAACGACTCATTGTTTAAAGCAACGAGTCATTGCATTGCCCGTCGTCTCCACTGCCACCCAGACTTCCCCTTGACACAACTGCATACAACGACCTGCGGTTTGATACCATAAGTCGTTACATCGCCCGTTCTATAATATTTTTCCCAATTTTATCAGTTTTCAATTTTTAACTTCCGGGTATACTCTTAGGCACTTCTAGGTTACAAAAATGATATAGCACATAAAGTATTCAGTCAGTATTTGGAATGTACTGAGTATGTGGGAAACGTAAAAGAACTGAAACATGTAAGTATATTGAAAGAAAGTAAACCGAACACTTAACTAAGCATATAACTGAGCTGAAATGCAATGAACCTGTCTAAGATATATAAATACCAGCATGATACACTTATTTGAAAACATTTAGTTAAAATACAAGTAAAGCTAATGCATAAGGGTCATGTACATGCATTGAGAGCTGATGTTATAACTAAAATCGTAAATAGTGCTAAAATGACTGCTGAAGACTGAACTATACTACACTGTAATTGAGTTGAACTGAAGTCTGTAACTAAAATCATAAACTAAGGGAAAACCTCCTCTACTAATGAGCATCCCTGGCTAGGCTAAGGGAAACATTCTCTACTACTGAGAGTTCCTGTCGGAGCTAAGGGAAACATTCTCTACTATTGAGAATCCCTGACTGAGCTAAGGGAAACATTCTCTACTATTGAGAATCCTTGACAGAGCTAAGGGAAACATTCTCTACTATTGAGAATCCCTGACTGATCTAAGGGAAACATTCTCTACTATTGAGAGTCCCTGACTGAGCCAAGGAAAACATTCTCTACTATTGAGAATCCTAACTGAGCTAAGGGAAACATTCTCTACTATTGAGAGTCTCTGACTAGCGTGGCATAAGGTTCTGAGACCTGGATATGCTGAGACCTTGGCCTAATCTATGCTAGGTGCTACTCTCAACTGAACATAAAGGACATAAGCAACTGATGACCCTGAAGCTGGTGTCCTAAGAGTAGTCAGAACCACTTTAACCATCAAAGTCCCGAGAGTCTACAAGACCACAATTATACTAGCATGGGAGACAAAAAACTAACATCATTCATCTAATCTAGGTTGCTAAAGCTAATTAGAGACTTGAGAGTTCAACTAATCATAACATGGTGAATTCATGAGAGTCTGATCTGGGCTACTTTCTACTATCAAGAGGCTCGAAAGTCTATAGAATCATAATCATGCTTTTTCATCTAAATTCATAACATCATAGACCCAAAATCATAGTATAAATCATGTGTTCTAGATTCTTGGGAACTCATAGGTTCAAATCATACTTTAAACATATATACCGAAATCATGTAAACATTTCATAAGAGCTATATCTAAAAAATAGTGATAGTTCATGGTTAAATTCTAGAAGATCATGCTACTATCATATCATATACATAAATCATGAATTTTGGAGTAATTTCATAAACATACATAGCCTCTTATCATGAGGGTTTTGAAATCCATCGAAGACATGTGACAAATCATGGATAGATTGAAACCTTAAGACATACTTTTCTACAAATCAAGGAGTTAGGATTTTAACATATAATCGGGACACAAGGATGAAAGGAGATCCTTGATGAAGTCCCACATACCTGGCCTGACGAAATCTTCCACTAAAATTCAGATCTTGAAGCCCTTGAAGAAAACCTTAGGTGATCTTGAGCCTTGAGAGAGAAGAGGAAGAAGATATTATGGGAGATTTTGGGTGGAATGAGGGATTAGGATAGGAAAGACCCTTAAATTCGACCCATATGATACCCAAAATGACATCACATAGGAGTTAGAAGCATAGGATTTGATGAAAACACCCTTGAAACTTCGCAGGAAAAATCAACATTGCCAGTCACCATGAGTGACATCACGACTCGTGGTGTACCTAACGAGTCATGGTGTCCCTTCCATTAAGTCTACTGGAATAATCAGGCATCCAAATCAGCCTCCGAGTCACGACCAACTTCATGAGTCGTGGAGTCACATCAAGACTCATGGCCGCCTTCCATGGTCACCCCCGGAACACGAGTCTTCGCCAACTTTTTCCCACTTCATGAGTCACTTAACGACTCGTGAATTCTCCTCACGAGTCACTGGACGACTCATCCTGTGACCTGGGCAACATTTTCCTATTTTCTCTACTTGAACCCTCGGGTCTGATCTTAGAAACTTTTGGGGTGTTGCACCTGAGACGCATTGGCGATGTGGCTTATGAGCTGGAGTATCCAGTGGAGTTAGCATCAGTGCACCTAGTCTTCCATGTGTCCTTGTTGAAGAAATGCATCGGTGACCTAACCTTAGTGGTACCTCTAGAGAGTGTTGGTATAACAGACAATCTCTCCTATGAAGAATTTCCAGTCCAAATCCTAGATCATTAGGTTCATAAGCTTAGAAGTAAGGAGTTTGCGTCGGTAAAGGTCTTATGGAGGAACTACCTAGTTGAGGGAGATACATGGGAAGCAGAAGTAGACATGATGGCTAAATACCCTCACATATTCTCTTCCAGCTTAGCTTCAGCATCAAGTACTAATTTCCTCCTCAGTACTCCATTCAGTTCCATACTTACCAGCCCTATTTATGTTTAAATGTGCAATCTAGTTGCATAAGTTCAATTAGCGTGTCTATCTCAGTTCGGAGTCAGTCACTCCTTCAGTAATCAATTTATAGCTTTCAATTCGGGATTGCAGCTCTTTCCCCAGTCTTTAAGCTTATTTAGCCTTTATTCAAGGACGAATGATCCTAAGAGGGAGATATTGTAACACCCCAAAAGTTTCTTAGACCAAACCCATACTTAGAATGAAAAAACTAGAAAAGAAAGCAGAAAATTTTTGCCTTAGAACAACTCAACCAACGAGTCATTGTCAGTAAGGATGACTCATTATGTGAGACATTGTCAGCCTCTACAGATTTCTTCCCCAGATTCAACAAGAAATCAATGACCTATTGCTTCATGTAATGATCCGTTATTTTGATCCATTGATTGTTGTCCAGAATCTCATTAAAAAAGTCCTCCAAGCAACGCGTCAGATGACTAGCCATTGTTGGGATAACGACTCACCGTAGAGAGCCATTGGAGGAAAGTTATAAATCTCTTCCACTAACAACGAGTAGCAATAATGAACCATTTTCCCATCGAATGAGTCGTAGTTCCCATCCGTCAGTCCAGTTCAAGAATCAATCAGAATCTCCAATAGTGACGACAACCCATTGTGTCAACCAACAAGTCATTGTATCATCCATTGGGAAAAGTTCAGAAGTTGTTCAAAATCCTTTCCATGACTACGACTGGATACAATAACCTACTGTTATATTCAATGAGTCATCCTGTCTGTCTGTTGGTTGAGTCCAAAAAAAATTTTCAAGGTCAGGACCAATGATTGGTTGATAACCCTCAAACTCACACTTCCTGACAAAGTATGAAATGGTCATTGTCAATAAAGAACCCAACTAAGAGGTTAGGGTCGACCCACAGGGCATAGGGTAAGATCTAGACTAATGCTGGTAGTTGAACTTGTTGGTGAGTTATCTACAAATTAGGGGTTTTAAAGAAAACAAGATTAAAACAAGATTATATTTGTGAAACAACTAGGGTAAGTGTTCCCCATGGGTTCATAACTACTTTGGGTATACACACGTGATCAATCTCAATACTTACTTTTAGAACTGATAACTAGGGTTCATCCAAACTTTTGGTTCGTCCCTATTGAATGAATATACTCAATCACTGGATCAGGTCTCATAAGTGATTTCAAACTAACTGTTATCAATATGTTCCAAATTTAACTATCCTGCGACCACAGCTCAAGTTAATACAATGATCATAAAGACCAAGGCTTTGTTGTAATTCTCTTTTCATAATCTCTACTTCTCTAGGTTCAAGCAAGTAAAGAATTCGGGCAAGTCCTAACATTGTACACCGTTTAAAAGCGTGTAAAGATGAAGATAATACAATACAAGCGTTTAGCATTGGTTTTAAATCACATTTGTGTAACCCTATTTCGTTAATATACCATGGTTCCCACAACCCTAGTCGTGGAGGTTTTAGCCTCTCATGATTGTAAGATTACAATTTGCATTCATAGATAAACACATAATTCAATACTTAAAGCAACAATTGGAGGAAAACCAAATTGGAATATCAAAGAACAATCTCAAGAATAATGTAGGAATTTGATCCCAAGAATTGCTCCTCAAAACTTGATAAAAATTCACAAAAATTATTCTTCACACGTCTACTAATTTGATTATGTCCTTCTCTAACTAAAATAAAACATAAAATCTATTTATATAGACATTAGAAACCTTTTTCTAAGCTAACAGGGAATTTTCCATATCTGGTGTCAACTATGTCACGACTAGACCTACGACCCGTAGCAAGATTATACGGGTCATACCTGCTTCTTGTAAGTCCTTGGCTGCTGTAGATTTGGATAAGTACTGGTAGGCTGGTACGACTCGTACCTCCATCCTACGAGTCGTATAATGCTTCTGTGGTTTGGCCCTGAGAACTCTAACATCTTCTGAGATTGTCCACGAGTGTTGTGGTACGACCCTTACCTTCTTCCTACAACTCGTACTATCTATAGTGTTTGAAGTTCTGCCAAGTATTGAAGAATCTTCTAAAGTTCATCACGGCTCATGGTACGGTTCGTATGTTGGTGCTACAATCTGTGACTTCAACTGTACCAAGAGTCTGCCTTTGTGAAGTTTCCTATGAACAATTCCGCGACTCCAGTTACGGCTCGTACCATCTTGGTATAACTCATACTGAGAGTCGTATGTTTCCTTCCTCTTACTTCAGCCTTCTAACTTTCATCATGGTTCTTAGTACGGCTCATATAATCAAGGTACGACTCATACTGAGACTTGTACCTTAGTTGATTTGTTGTATTTTAAGGCTTTTTTTGCACATCTTTGCTCCAACACTTATTTTCCCTAAAATCAAAGTAAAAGTGTCTCATATCCATATAAACATACCTAAGTCCATGCTATTTTCTCAATTTTAAGCGTCGAAAGTGATGTAAACTCGCAGCATATCAACTCCCTCAACGTAACACTTTTGCATGTCCTCAAGCAAAGAAAATAAAAACTAAACATGACGTTTAACTAGAAAATAGACCTAGGATACAACAGCCAACATCAAACAAAATTTGCACTATTAACTCAAAAAGCTTTTGGCCCTTTTCCGGTGAACCAAATCAGCACATGCATTACAAGCAACCACAAAACATGATAAGTAGGGATTAAGACATGTCATCTAGCTATTAATAGATAGTCAAGTCATCACCAATGCTTTTTACACAAACCACTAGTAGGGTTAAACACAAACCATGTACCCTCACAGCAAATAAAGTCCCCCACTGACAGATATAGTAAAATATATAACATGGGACTAAACAAGCAAGGCTCTCACTCTCAGAAAGAAGTTCCAAATAATGCATATCGGATACCGTAGGTTTGTCCTTATTTTCTCTAATTCAATTTATCAGATGGCCAGGCTAGGATCACTATAGGACTTTCTTTGTCTTGTAATGTAGGTTGTCGGGCTGGGTAGGATAGATATGGGATCTTTTTAAGTGACTAAACCCTTCCTTGGCACTACATACATGTGGTTCTATTTTTTTCTTCAATTTTTCACCCTTTTTTTTTCTTTTTTTCACCTTTTTCCTCCTTTTCACCCTTTTTATGCATTTATGTGAGTGTGGTGTGTTTCTTCAAGCTTTTCATGCATTATTCACTTTTTGAATTTTCTTTTTCAACTTTTCTTTTCTATTTCTTTTTCTTTTGTCATACCACACCTCATCTTTACCTTTTTTTTTCTCTCCCTTTTTCACATTCCCACTATTTATACACCCCTACTCTAGCCACCCTCAACTTAGGCATTTTGCATATGTTGAGGTTCACAATGTTCAAGGGACCAGGGCCAAAATAGGTTTATTATACAAATGGGTACGGTCAATAGGTTAATCAAAAAAAATGGTCTATTTAAGGCTCAAAATTGGGATCAAGAGAATCATATCATTTTTGATAGGGTCATTTAAGCTAAAAATGGGATAAACAAGAACGTTCTATGATCCTTTCCTAACCAACCATCCTAAAACATATGCAAAGACCAACCGGGCAAGTTCTAGATCCTCTACGCAGTGTTGAACTAGGTATTAGACCTCACTCACTCATGGTACATGACTTGCAATCACTCTACCTATCCGATTTATTCATGGCTTAACAAAAAGTATACATGCTAATATACTAAATGAAATACAAAGATCCACAAAAATCATGCTTGCAATCACAAGTACACAGCTAATCATCAAAAATTTTAAAAATGGTCAATTTCTCAAAATATCAAAACTAGTGCAATTTATTGGCTGAGTACTCCTAAGCTACTTTCTAATTAAACAAAATCACAAAAATAAAATTCTAAACATGTTGGTTCTACTAGATAGCATGCCCGAGAGAAAAGAAACACGGCAAGAAAAATCCTCGGACGAATCAAAACACCAAAAATGACAAGTACACCCCTCCCCTTTTTAAAAAGCATGCTTTGTCCCCGAAGCATAGAATGTAAGAACAGAGGGAAGGGAACATACTTGCGGCGTAATAAGAGCTCCTATTGTCCTGTGGAGGAGGTACCTCCGCTACAATCATAGCACTGGCGGTGGTCGGCGCACTCAATGGTGTATTAATAGGGGGAGTGGTTACCCCCTTAGCAATGTCGGCCGTCTCTATAGCCTCTGGAATTGTCGGGGCTGAATGTGGCTAACTCGAAGGGTCCCTACCACTTGCAAGCTCTGCATGGGCTGTGGTGGAGCTACCTGCTCCTCTGGCTCTCTCAGGCAGCTCCGACTGATGCACATCGTGAGTCTGCTAACTCTCTAGTCTTGCCCGCTTGCGCTCTCTTTTCCTCTTCTTTTTCGGGGTCTCATCTTCAACATCCTCGGAGAGCCTCTTCTTCACTTTTTACTCTCTTCTCTTGTGGGGTCCCAGTAAGCCGCCAGATCATGCTTCTCGTCTATATCAAAATCGAGGTCAGGAAGAGTGGGGGTTGCTATGATTGCCAGCTGTCGTGATGACAGCTCAGCCACTTGGATCCGAAGAGCCCCTAACTCCTTACAGAGGATGTCTGTATCAATCTGTTCCGCCATGCGCATATTGAATCTGCTCTCGAACCCATCTAATCTGCCATGTAGGGCCTACGCAGCTTTCTCTATCTCATCCTTCACCCAGGGCATAAAATTCTCCATTATTTACTGAACCTTCCTCTCAGATATGGTTAGTCTCTTGGCCAACTTTTGGAGAAATTCCTGAGGCACTAGGATGTACCCAGTTGGATTCGGGCTCGGGAGGCTCATGGGTGGTGCGGCAGAGGTACTAGGAGCTGCATCTGAATGTCCTACTATCAACACAGTTAGACATATTTAGGATTCCAGTGGGCTAGTACTCAGCACCGAGAGGACCAAGGTTCAGCGCACCCAGGTTCCCAGAACTACGTTGCCACCATAGATTATTAGCCCGAATGGGCTCTAGACAGTGATCACTCAATCCAGCCGCTATATCTTGGAAAGGTACAGTGGACCTTATCCAATATAGGGTATATATCGAACTCCATGTTTATCTCACATGATTACATATCAGTTATAGTTTCTCCCACAACATAGTATAGTTCAGTCCAGTTTAATTATGATTTTCGGTTCAGTCATGATTCTCAGTCAGTCTAGTTCTTCATATTTCAATCTATTTTACAGTATTACATTACAGCTTACTATTACTTCGTACATGTATATTTTAGTTCCTTCTTACATACTCTGTTCATCTGAAGCACTGACGCATACTTTCTATGCTATATCATTTTATGATATAGGCTCAGGTACCCAGCCTCAGCACCGTAGCTAGTGACTCGGCGATTTTCAGCAGCTTCAGTGGTGAGTCCTCATCTATCGAGGATCGGAGTTCCATTTTCAATTGTATTTTCTTATTTAGTTCCGTACATTGGTGTTAGCTGGAGACTTGTCCTAGTAACTCATCAGTTTATTTTAGAAGGCTTTCAGATAGTAATTATAGTTTCAACTTGGGTTTCAGATTTTGTCCAAATTTTTTTATTATCAAGTATTATGTCATTTCTTTTGTTAGCTTTCGCTTTTCTATGACTATTTTTAGTAGATCAGCCTTAGTAGAAGTATGCTTTACCATGGATTTTCTTAGGGTCATTTATGGTCCTAAGTATAGTGTCGCCATCCAGGGTATGCACTCGGGTCATGACAAAGACCTAGGCTTGGGATACACCAAAATAGACGCATGTCAGAATGATTGTATTCTATATTGACATGAATATTCCAATGACCAATCATGTCCTAAATGTGGTAAGTCTAGATGGAAGTCCGAAGAACACAAAGGAAAGAAAGTAGCTCATAAAGTATTACGTCATTTTCCAATCACACAAAGGCTTCAAAGATTGTACATGGAAAAAGAGACATCAAAGAAGATGAGGTGGCACAAGGAGGAAAATATTGATGACGGTGTCTTGAGACATCCATTTGAATCAATAGCATGGAAATCTTTCAATGAGCTTCATCCTGCCTTTTCAGCCGAGTTAAGAAATGTTTGATTAGGTTTAGAAAGTGATGGATTTCAACCTTATGGGAATATGAGTTCTAATCATAGTATTTGGCCCTTCATACTAGTAACATATAATTTGCCACCATGGATTTCATGAAAAATCAATATTTTATGATGACACATCTTATCCCGAGCCCTAAGTGTCTAGGCAATGATATTGATGTCTACTTGCAACCAATGATTTAAGTGTCTAGGTAATGATATTGATGTCTACTTGCAACCAATAATTTAAGAGTTGAAAGAATTATTGAATGGGGTGAATACTTATGATGCACCCTCAAAATCTAATTTTCTTATGTGTGTGGCTCTCATGTGGATGATTAATCTAATTTTCTTATGGTACCTTTCAGGATGGTCAACCAAAGGCAAGCTTGTATTGCCTTGTTTCCATAAAGACACACAATAAATTTCCTTATGTAATAAGTTGTGTAATATGGGTCATCGTTGTTTCCTTCCCATGAACCATCCATGGCGTAAAAATAGGGTGTTATTTGATGGGAAAGTGGAAATGGGGGTTGCACCGAACCCTTTAACAGGTGATGAAACACTTATGCAATTGCAACACATGGACAATGTGACTTGTGGTAAAGGGAAAAGTGAAAACGTAATGTTTCTAATAATGCTGACAATTGGAGGAAGAAAAGTATCTTTTTTCGATTGCCTTATTGGAAGAGTCAAGTTACGACATAAACTTGATGTGATGTATATTGAAAGAAATGTGTCTGACAATATTTTTTTCAACTGTGATAAATATGGTTGGAAAGACGAAAGACACATTGAAAAGTAGATATTATTTGGTAGACCTTGGAATCAGGCAAGGGTTGCATCCAATTGAGGATGGGGACAATATTTTGTTACGGCTGCATGTTATGCCTTGTCCCCATAAGAGAAGTTGAAGGTATGTGATTTCTTATCTACTTTTAAGGTTCCTGATGCCTTTTCATCAAACATTCAAGGTGTGTAAACGTACCTGAGAAAAAGATACATCGGTTGAAATTTCACAATCATCATGTATTATTGCAAGATATTTTCCCAGTAGTTATAAGTGGTTTGTTGCCTAAGGAAGTGTGTGAACCAATTGTAGCCTTGGTCAAATTTTTCAAGAATCTATACTCCAAGTTCTTGACAATTGAAAGTCTTGATAACATAGAGGGTGAAATTCCTATCATGTTGTGCAAACTTAAAATGGTTATTCTTCCAGCGTTCTTTGATATCATGATTCATCTGCCAATTCACTTGGCAAAAGAGGCAAAGCTTGGTGACCAGTTCAATATAGGAATATGTATCCTATTGAGAGGTAATGGGTTGATCGTTTAATTTAAATGCCATATAATTATAATGTCTATTCTATAATTATATTATGAGAAATCTATATATAGGTATTTACGAACACTTAAGTCATATGTTCGCAATGAAGATCATCCAGAAGGTTATTTGACAGAGGAAAGCCTCACATTTTGCTCACGATATTTAAAGAATATATCAACCAATTTTAATAAACCAAGAAGAAACGACGAAGGATCTTTGTCAAAGGGTGAGATGTCTATCTTTAAAAAAAGTGGGAAAACAAAAGGTGCTTCAGATAGCATGACACTACCTCATGATGAGTTCAACCAAGCATGTATGTATGTGCTTCAAAATTGTGAAGAGATTCCGTTCTTGGAGTAAGACTCTTATTAATTTCAAGATAATTTCATATTGAGATAGTTAAATTAATCTTAACTAACAAAATGTAAAGAATACATGAGAGAAATTGAAAGTCAAGGTTCAATGAGAGCTCGTAAGATGAATAATGATGGATTTCTTGATTGGTTTCATACATGTGTAGGTGTCTAGTTTAAAGAAACTTCTACTAATAGTATAATTATCACCATGATATTATATTGACCATAATGTTGTTGTTTGTTTCTGTAGATGTCACGCCCAGCCTTGGGGGGTGTGACTGGCACCTGGTGCCCTTACTGTGAACTGCTAAACTGCTGAGCCTAAGCACTTCTGGTGCCTGGCTGGCTCTAACTATGGATTCAAGAAAACGATGGGCTATATAACTACTGTAAATACAGCCTCCGGCCGACTAGGCCTATAGCCACCTGTACTATAATATCAGCTAACTAGAATCACATTCATATAGGGGAACCTATGCGGGCCGACAAGGCCACCATATTGTCTAGTTATCTCTAAATCAAGAAAACAGGTGCTAAACCTCTACGTGACCGAAAAGGTCACCACTACCAACTGAGTAAGGCCCCACACAGACATCATAACAAGCTAAAACATACACACGGCCTCACACGACCGGTATAACAGACCACAGGGTATACACAATCTGCAAGCCTCTAAGAATACCGATAATATGGTTGGGACAGGGCCCTGGCCTACCCATACTGTAAAATCAAAATAAAAGGGATAAACCTCTAGCTATCTAGCTCCGGATGACTGGAGCTGATGACTCTGTGAGCTGGCTAGGATCATGAGCTATCGGCTCCTCGTCTATGAGTACCTACAGGCAAGTAATGCAGCACCCCAAACGGGCATCAGTACCACTGGTACTAAGTATGTAAGCAATAACTGAAAAATATCTTAAAACAACAATACAGCTGATGGAACTGAAATAGAGAGAAATAGACAAACTGACTGAGAATATGAATCCAAGACTGTTCTCAACTATGCTAGAAAGAGTAGGAGTCATACTTGGAAATGTATCGCTCTACTTTCGATCTACTCGTATCTAGCATAACATGGCATAACATAACATAACACAACATAGCATAGCACACACAAACCTTACCCGGCACCCATAAGTAGGGAGGTACAATCAACACGCAATCTATACCCCTACCCTAGTCGTCCCATCTCCTATAATAACTATAAGCATCTTGTCGATCCCCTGGGTATGCAGTTGGGCTCGCTGAGCCCCTGACTATAACCGTACCTGAGTTCGGAGGACTCCTAAATCAACACCCCGGGCGTACCCGCTCGACGAGGGTGTATAAAAGCCTACCAAGGTAAAATATGGAGAAACCGGCATCCCATCTTCGTCCCCTGGGGGACGGCATGCCACTCTGTAGAGCGATGCATCCTCGCCCTCTGGCAGACGAGTCGATATAGCTATTAACCCTGGGGAAGTCATGAATGCTAGGTAATCCAACCCCAAAACAATACAGTGGTCTCAACTAGTAACACTAACTGCGTATACCACATGCTGAAACTAGTGACAACAATGTGTATGTATATACTACATGCTAAAACTAATTATAGTGATATGTATGTACTTAATACATGCTGAAACTGATAATGGTATATATATATACAATCTTTTGTCATACTGTGCTGAGTCTAATGCTGAACAAGATATAGTTTTTCTACTGGGAATCAGGTTGTATAACTGAGTTTCATAGTAACATGATTTACTATTTCTAACATGCTTTCTAAACTTTATTTTAGGCTACCATTCTATTTCCGTAATACCTTACAGGAACTTATATTGCTTTACTAAGTTTCAACTGAACACGATAATATCCTAACATACTTTACTAAATCACATACTGGGCATGTTGTACTGTTTCTGTCACTTTCTACTAGAATTTATATCGTGCTAGTAATGCACGCTACACATGACATAATGTTACTAATATCATACTAAAATGCATACTAAACATAATATGCGGTTTCTGAAATATTCTACTGGCACTTGAACTATTTTACTATACCGGAACTACTAGCTTGCCGAAGAAACTGGCTATACATGCCTCCGTTTATGATTTCCCAACTAATTGGCGTAATTCGGTCAATATTCCACTATTTCTCCCAACTGCATCCATATATATATATCAATTAGGACTAAATACATTAATATTCTGAAAGAAAATATCACTTTTAATATATATATATAGCCCAAACTTTGACTTATTAAAAAATGGCCGAAAACTCGCTATTTCTCGGAAGTCCAGAAGGGAGAAATGCTCACTTTAGGGCTAGGAGTATATTGACACTAACTTGGAGCAATTCCGCTTACCTTAGCTCAGTAGGACGGTGATTCGCCGGCCGAATTTCACGAAACTAACTCTGCAGGAATGTTCTCTGCAGCTTTATACTTTGGTATCTGGAGTTAATTTGAGTTTGGAGCGCATTTGACGGCGTAATCAAATGAATATTTATCATAAATCTTCATTCCTCTCTGTTCTCTATCGTTTACTGAAATTCAAAAGTGAGAAAATGAGATAAAAACCGAAGTTGGTGCTTTTATACTTGAGGCTGCACCTCACCTCCGTGGCACACTGTGTATCGCGGAGGTTAGCCTCTGTGACACGCTGTGTATCGCGGAGGTGAGCCTCCGTGACACTCTGGCCATCGCGAAGGAGGTCTGTCAGCCTCCTCTTGTGATGGTTCGACGTGTCGCTTATCCGGTCTTTCCCCGGGCCTTTTGCTAGCATGTATGGCATTCAAAAACTCTTAACCAACATGCGAATAGGCCATCTACATGTCGTGAATTTACGGGGTGTAACAGTAGATATTTGTACTATCTGCACAAGAATGTGCAAATAATGAGCTTATTAGCTTAGCCGTTGGTCCTGCACCATTGGTTCATTATTATTCAACATTCATGGTGAATGGATTTAGATTTCAAACAGAAAATCTTGTGAGAAAAACATAGAACAGTGGAGTACTTGTTAGGGGAGATGATTCAGACTTTAATAAAGAGTATTATGGTGTATTAGAGGATATTTATGAGTTGTCTTATATGGAAGATAGAAAAGTTCACCTACTCAAGTTTCATTAGTGGGATGTGGCTCATCCAGGAAGAGGATATAAGATTGACAAATATGGTTTTACAAGTGTGAATACTCATCATTCCTTGAACACAAATGAACCATCTGTGCTGGCATCTCAGTCTGAACAAATCTTCTACTTGAATGACATACTCAATAAAGATTGGCTTGTTGTTGTAAAGACAAATCTGTGACCTTTTCAATATGCATGAAAATGATAAATCTGTAGAAGTTGAAGATGAAGTACTGAACGAAGAAGTTTATCAACAAGAGGAAGTCGAATGTAATATTTTGCATACCAGTGACCAAGAAACTAATATTGAGGTGTCTACATAGGGATGATGTTGAACCACAAAGTATTTTGCATACTAATGAACCAAAAAATGAGGAAGATGATTTCATTAATGACAATCATATATATGAATCTGAGAATGAAGAAAGTGAAGAAGAGTTACTTGATGGCAATGAGGAAGATGACAGTGATACATCCTCTTGAAGACTAAGAAGAAAAGACTGAAGATTTAGATGTCTACATATTGTTTTGAGAAGTCTTTTGTATTTTTGTTCTTATTAGGCTAACATGAAACTAAATCATGATGGTTGTATCTTTAATTTTATAAATAGGATCAGTCTTAAAGAAGAATCATTGGTTTAATCTAATGAAGCAGCAGTTGTTAGTTTATTTTTATAATCTTTTGGTTTAATATATTTTCTATATGAATTGATTATTTTCCAGCAGGTAGATTCATATTTTATTTTTAATTTTTGATCTAGTAATACACCTTTTTTATCTGATGTTGCAGAAACTAAAAGGAACAGGACAAGGTAAAAGTGGGAGAGGCGGGGCAGGTTGTGGACGTGGCAATTTTCGTGGATGTGGAAGTTCTGGAACAACATCTCAGCCACAATTACAACCAATCGAGATTATCGAAGCAACTCTAGAGACTAGGCAACCATGTAACCTAAGTCAAGGAACTCTATGTACTGAAAAAATATCAAGTAACCCTCTCCAAAGAACATCTCTAGAGACACAATATCAAAAAATCTAGATGAACATGTATAGCCCTCTCCAGAGGATGAAAATGGTTCAGGTTCAGTTTTTTGTTTGTTGGGATTTTGAGATTTCAGTTTATTCCCTTAACTTAAGATTTTACATTTAGTTACTAATACTTCCCTCTCTGTTGGATTTTTACTAAATCAATGTGATGATTTATATTTTTTGCTTTGCAGTTTCTCGCATCATAACAAGAGAGGAAGAGGAAAATATAAATCTAAATCCATAGATATAAAAATTAAGCATGGAGGCAAAATCACAATAATGATTCCAGATGACATTGATAGAATTGTGGGTTCTGGGGCTAGAGATATTGTTAAATATTCTGGTTTGATCATGAGGAGTACTATCTCGTTTCGAGATTGAAATTGGAAAAATATTGTTGTGAAATACGGAGAAGCAATGTGGTTAAAGATTAAGGTAATAAATTACTCTCAATATTGTATTGCTTTTAGATCACAAAATCTATTTATACAGTGAGGATATTTAATATGATATTACAATGAGTTCAAGATAAATTTGAAGCTTGTGGCGGGCAGCGAGAGCATAGGTTGCAAGCTTTGTGATAAGTAGTATATAAAGGCTTTTTAGAGCATAGAAAGCTCGTTTGCATTGTCACTACTCTGAATATAGTACTGATGAAGACAGATTGTCTCATATACATGAGGATGTTGAGTTGGAGGACTAGAAATATCCAGTAAAGTATTTTGAAAATAAGGAATTCAGGGTAAACTAAACAACCAATATTTTCTTAAAGTTAGGTAATAGTTAGTATGGTATTTTGAAAGAAAGAATCACTATCTTTTAAATTTGGATTAATGTAGGTTGTCAGTGAGAGAAACAAAAGAAATAGGAAAAAGCAAATAACTAAGCATTCTTGTGGTACAAGATCTTTTGCAGAAGTAGAGAAAGCTACGGTGATATAAAATTTGTTCCCATATTATTATATATATTCATTTGTTATATATATATATATATATATATATATATATATGTGTGTGTGTGTTTATTTATTTATTTATATATATTCTCTATTGAACTAAATTGTAGAGAAATCCTCTATCTGAAGAACAAAAAACACCAAATAAAGTTTGAGAGATTTAACATACACGTAAGAATGTTAATAGAGAAGTGGTGTGGCTGGATCCACAATCCCAACAAATTCATGTAACTCTCTAAAGTCATTGTCTTATTATCTTTCTACCATATAGAAATTACTTTCAATATGTTTATTATGTTTTGATTTAAATGATTGTTTTGGTTATAGGTCCAGCTCTAGGAACTTATTGTTCAACAACAATAAAGATGTCGAGCATCCCATGACTAGAGATAAGATTTTATCCTCAGTTCTTGGTGAGAGATTGAGCTACGTTCGTGGAAAAAGGTGTGGAAAGAAGCCTCCTAGAAAGACTCAAACACAACAGGTAAACATAAAGGCTAGTGTGTCTTCTGTGATGGAAATTATGTGTCAAGAGATGAAAGCTGATATGGAGCAGAAGTTGCAAGAAGAACGTGAACAAATGGCTTTCGAGTTTCAAATTAATATGAAACAAGAGTTTCAAAAAAAATTGGAAGAGGAGCATGAACCTGTCAAAGGAGAAGTAGAAAAGATGATCAAAGAACAAATGATTGCTTTCATGACTAGAATGCAATAGGTACTTGTTATTGCTCCTTAAAAAGTCTCTCCTCTCCTTCGCAATTCTTCTTTCTTTCTTCGATAATTTTATGTGACTTGAACCATACATGTTATTGGCTTGTCTTTTTAAATCTGATTTTCTAAATGACGCATTCGAAGTGTTTGATAAAATTTTTGAGACATATATGTGTTGATATTCTAGTACAAATTTTTAAATACAGATATGTTTTACTATTTTGAAATGCAGAACTGTGCATTTTATTTGTATTCTATTGCTATTCTCTACTATTATTTTTTTTTATTGCTACGATCTGCTGCAGTGATATGTTTCTGCTACTGTGTTTTTCTACATTTTTTTCTATTGCTGTCATTTTCTATTGTTGTTATGTACCACAGAAGTGTGAATCTGCTACCATATTCTGCTATTATTTTCTACTGTTGTGTTGTGCCGCAAAAGTGTGAATCTGCTATTGTATTCTGCTATTATTTTCTATTGTTGTGTTGTGTCGCAGAGGTCTGATTCTGCTGCTATTTTCTATTGCCCTCTCATTCACTCCTCTCTGTGTTCTTCCTCTACTGCACTTCATGAGGCAATGTTAGCTGTAGAATGTTAGCTGAATCCTTGACTTATTTGAATTCTTAAAGAAGTGAGAATTTATTCTATGAAACATTTTATTAGAAGAAAGTTAATGTTAGCTATACAAATTGGAGGTAACTTATTCTTAATTAGTTTTTGTGTTGGTTTTGATTTCATTTAAGATATGTCTGATTTTCATATGTGGAATGGTATATCAAGCTATAAATGGATGTGTAGTTTAGATGTTTTGATAGCTTGTTTGCAGTTGCTTTTAGTGGTTCGGACTAAATGCAGACATTTAAAACTCTGGTGTGATATGTTTTATTTGTTCTCTGGTTTGTCCTTTTCACTACTCCTTATACTTGTGTCTTCTAAATGAAATTTTAAACGAACTTTTTGTTCTATGCTTTGGCCGTAGAAGTAAATAAGAATTGAGAAGGTAGAGAAGTACCTAATTTTTCCAATTAGTAAAGCTTGTTATGACAGAAAGGAGAATAGTTTTAAGAGTTGCACCACAGTATGCTAATCTAGAGGCCTTTTTCCCTAAATTCTGATTAGAAATCTAGTGCTCCTCAGTGAGGTAATCAAGAAGTAGCAGTTGTATAAGTGAAAGTATTTAGTCAAAGAAGTGTTTTTTAATGCTGGGGTTCATCAGAATTGCATGTGTAAAAACTAAAAATTCATCCTAGGAGTGATTTATGTCTATGACGAAGTAGGTGTATTGGTTGTCAAAGCAAACTTCATTTTATATCTCTCTGGCTCATTAAGAAGTTACTGTCTCTACTACACTTACTTCCTGGGACCTTCAGGAAAATGTAATATGTTAAATTATGAACTTTAGTTTCTCTGTTTATAGACTATATATGGAGCATTCATGAACCAAATATGATAGAATAGGGGTAATTTTTAACCCTTTTTCGTTAAATGAAAAATACTTATTTCTATAGTTTTATGAGGTGTGTCACCATATTAGTCTTTGCTTTTTTTTCCAATCAAGTAATACCATTAGTGTCTATAGTTTTTCTTCGAGTTGTATTAGTTCACATCAATTTAAGCTATTTAAAGCTATATGTGAAATGTAATTGATATTTTGTTATTTTCAATTTCAGAGTGATCCTTGGATTATAAAAAATTTTATAAGTAATTCTATGTTTTTTAATAACAAAAACAAGGTGCTTAAATAATGGGACCAACCAAGGAGAGCTTGAAGGCTTGCGATGAAAGTCTTTATTTTTCTTTTGATCATATATATGTGTATATAATGACACTGAAGTAGTAGTAATGAAATACTTATAATATTCAGTTGGAGAATGTTTTTGAAGTTTGTTAAATATTATTGGAAGCTTTTAAAAGCTACATATTAATTTTAGACAATTCAATTGCATTGAAACTTTACGATCAATTTGGTCATTGCATGCATTTGTTGAACAAATACGATTTAGTGATTTTATCAAATTAAAAAAAAATAGTATTTATTTCTAATGATATAATGATTTTTGGTGTCAACTATTGTCATTGCTATAGGTTGTCTTTTAAACAGTGAGATGAAAGTTGCCACATATAGTATAATAGTTTTTGCAGCGACTTAATTCGCTACTATAAGTCATTGTTCAGTGGCAAGATGGAAGTTACTACTGAAAGTATATTGTATCTTTGAAGACAAGTGTCTCTACTAATAATATTTTATGGTGGCGAGAAAAAAGTTTTCCACTGGTAGTTTATTCCTTGTAGCTACAAGGGTCGTCACTGATGATATTTGTAGCAGCGACAAAAAGCTGCCACTGTAGCTCACCATTTTTTGGTTGCGACAAATCCGCCACTAAAAGTCATGTTTTAATAGCAACTCCAAGATTATCATGTTGTAAAAAAATTGTGGCATAATTGTTTACCTTTTGTGATGATTAGTATTGCCAAAAATGAGTCGTTATTGTGGCGACTATATCATGTTGCCACAAATAACATTTAGTTATAGAAATACTAGCAGCAACACAATTGTCGCTACTATAGGTATTTAGTGGCAATTTTTGGGGTATTTGTGGCAAGTTTCCTCACTATAATACATCATATTTCTTCTAGTGGAGGATACTGCATTATATTAAGTGTGCGGTGGGGATTTATTGTATTGTATAATTGTACTCTTTGTCTAAACTATGGTCTTGAGTGAGCATGTTGGCTTTATTCATCTTTTTCAATTTTTGTTTGGTTTAGTTATTTTCTTTTGATTATATTATTTTTGTGGCATAGCTCATTCAAACCCCTCTATTTTTTTATCTCGATTCTTTTTCAGGGGAGAGCCATTTGAACTGGATAAATTTTTAAGAATAATTTTTAGTCGTAGTTAAGGTTTTTCCTGGTGATGGAGAGATAATGACCATCTTAACGGAAAATTAGTCACAGAGTAGGAGAGTTCAAATTGAAAAAAAATCAACTTGAATGTTAGGTGCTCAGTTAAGATGCAAATTAATGAATTAACACAAGTTTTGAAGTGTACGCAATATGTATGATAAAATAGCAATAATATTTTATCTTTCAAAATGACTAGGCTCACCTTCTGAACTCATGTTAATAGCACTGGTTTCATTACAAATTTCACTATAATGTCATTGGGTTGAATATCTGCATGAAGTTGTCCTTGTTGATTTTGTGCCATGTGAGGTGAGAAATTCTTGTATACAATCCATGTCTTGCATTTTAGTCTAGAATTGATGTGAAATAAAAGTTTTGCTTAGTTTGGAGAATGATAATAAGCCTTTTTCTATTTGTCTTGTGAAATAATTTGCCTATTCAGATAATTTTATCACTAGCTAGTCCTTTGAGCCTTTAGCATGTCACGATAGTCGTATTACGACCATAATCATTTTTGTTGAATCCCTCATTTGCATCCTGCTTCCTTAAGCATTGTAGCATAAAATATGTTGGAATTGTTGAATCAAACAAAAAGAAATGTCAAGTTGGTATGGTGATTAATAGAACTAGCTTGAGAAGAAAAAGACCCTCATAAAAGAGATGTGTCAAGAAAAGAAAAAGAGAGAAAAATAAGAAAAAAAATATTTGAAAGAAGAATAAAAGAAGTAATTGAAGCATTCATTTTATGATGAGAACTTTTGATGGATATAAGTGATGAACAGAGAGTTGAAAAGCCAAAATAATAACAGGTATCATGTATGATATTGCAAAGTACTTAGAAAAGTGTAAGTCACAATCACAAAGTTATCCTACCCATCCCCTAGCCAAAAGTACAACCCATTAAAGTTTTATTTGATTCTAGTCTAGCACATTTAAATTAATAGATATATACATAACAAGCAAGTTGTAATGCCCCGAAAATTTAAAATCTAAATTTGGGACTTAAATCAGAAAATTTGGAAAAAGCTGCAGAAATGATACAAGACAACTCACCTAACGGGTCGTTATGAGACACAATGACTCGTTAGGTCAGCCGTAAGAAGGAGTAAGTATTGTAAAATGAGAAGCAGTGTACTTGACGGGTGGGTACAACGAGTAGTGGTCACCTTTAACGACTCGTTATGTCCCCCGTTACCAGCCTTAGTCAGTTTTTAGGTAGTGTACCTAACGAGTGTGACTGTTCGCGTGATTGTGGGTATATAAAACGACACGCAAGTGCACGTGGTCGAACAAGTAGTAAGTGGCTTTAGTAAGCCAAGTATCGATCCCTCAAAGACTTGGATGAAGTGCAATTTGCTCAAGTGTACTATATTTTACTTCTAAAAATGCAGACAACAGTGTAACCAAAAAGTTGATAGTTTGTTTTATAATTTTTATACTAAAGCTAAGAACACTTATCTACTTTGAATCTGAACTATGAATGAGAGCATGCTGAGGTTAAACGAACATGTAATGAAATTAATTATCATCATACTTTGGTTAATCTTTTCCTCCAGTTGCTAGCCAAGAACATTTGCCAAGAGACTAAAACTCTCGTATTTAACCTCACTTAAGAATCATGAACCATCCGTCTACATTTCTGTGATCAAATGCAATTCATGTCCTAGCCATACAATTCCGGTTCCTAAATTGACTAATACGACTTTCAGGTATATTTCTATCCTGAAAGCAAATCAAAACTCAATTTTCCCAAACCAAGTAAAGAACATATCCTATTAATTCACAACTTTCCAATTTCTTGCTCTCTCGAGTGAAACCGGACTTTTTAGATTTACATTAACGTAGGCCACACATTAATGCAGTAAGAACAAGAATTAATAGAACAACATGGAAGAAAAGATGAAAAACCAAATAATTAATGATCAAATTTCATCACAATTGTTCATAACCTCAGCAAGGAGAGGAATTAGCCACTCATTTGTGGATTAAACATCTTAAAATGAGTGTTAATCATACAAGCAATTGAATTAAATAAGAAAGAAAGAGAGAAAAAACCCTGATATTTTCGTCCCTCAACTGCCTGTAACCCACGTCCTTGCTCCACCAAGTCAAAATATTGAAAAATGAACCTAAGTGTTCTATTTATACTGCTGGGAATTTTTCCCGGAATAACGAGCAACGTGTCACGGAGTGCATCGCGGAGCACTGCCTCCGTGACACGCTACGAACGCGGACCCTCACTGGAATTGGGGGTCCGGGAATTAAGGCTCAACGTGGCATGGCGTGCATCACGGAGCCAGGCCTCCGTGCCACGGAGCAAACGCGGACCCTCTCTGGAATTTGGGCAAATTTTCCCTATCCAGGCAGAATGCCTCCGCAATGGCAGCGTGACACGGCTCCATCGCGGAGCCCCTTTAATTCATGCTGTCCAATGTTTTTTCCCTTGCTCGCATCCAAGTCCAACTCCGATATCATCCAACATGCATTTAAGCTTCCCGAAATCACATTTTACCTGCAAAACAATGCTAATTATGTTGGTTAGTATAAATTCACATTTTATTACCAATTACATGAGAATGTATACACATTGATAGATAAACAAGGCTAAAATGGTACTTTTGAGTATCACTTGGGCATATAAATTTGCCCAAGATCAGTGACCACGAGTCGTCATCAGTAGCAACGACTCGTTAAGTGACTCGTTACCAAGCCTAGTATTGAATCTTTAGAAGTGAGACAGTGTGGTCCACGACTAGTGACCACAAGTCATGGTCCCTCATGGTGACCTACTGAGGAACCTAGGCAGTGTACCTGACGGGAGTAACCACAAGTCGTGGTCAGTCACCACGAACGGTTAGGGTCACCTAGCAGTTTTTTCCAGCGATTTTTCAAGGGCTATTTAGTAATTTCCTATTCTCATAAACTCTAAACTACATCATTTTGGGAGTTTTTTGAAGGGATTTAGAGGGGGTAAACGGTTTCCCCCTCATTCCCACTTAGACTTTCAAAAAGATTTGCGTAAGTTTTATCTCAAGAGCTCTCAAGCAAGGTCTAAGGTTCCTCACCAGTTGTAGCCTTTCAAGTTTCTTTCTCGAGGGAAAAATTTAGCCAGGTATGTGGGAATTCAACAAGGGAATTTTTCTTCCCTTGTATCCCCCAAAATCCTCCCGTAATTTCCCTATCAATTTAGCCCTGAGTTCTTCGAATATGAATAAATTTTCATGTTGGTTTTTGTTAATTTTAATTGGGATAATATCCATGTTTAGTATTCATATGATCTTCATCAGTTCCTAAGTAAATTGTTGTTGTTCTTGCCAAGGTGATTTACAGCCCTAAATTCTCGAGTAAAGACTATTGCGTATTAAATTCCATCTAGTTTGTGAAATATGTTTTGGGCTGAATTTCCTAGTAATTCTTATTATATATATATATATATATATATATATATATATATATATATATATATATATGCTGAGAAATTATTCCATTGATAAGAATGATTTTAGCCTTGTTGGATGAGATTCCTTTAACTCTTGAAATTTCGCTATACTATGAAATTCTCGTGTTGTTGGGATGAGTTGTGTTCTCTTTTAGATACTTAGTAGTTTAGTTCAGTTAGAGTGTAGAACCTCTCCAAACAATTCATAACTTGTCAACTGATCAGTTTGACTTTAATCTTTTCACGAGGTATCAGTGGTACCTCCCAGTTCTCAAAATCTGACTCAGAATCTAGTTTTTGGTCCATTAGGCAGTCATGACATTTGAGATATATATAGCTCAGACCAGCCCCAGGACCCCAGTTCAGTTTACAGATTGTTCTTAGACGGGTACGACGCTTCTAGATAAGCAGCTCTGACTAGTCTATAACCCAGTTTCAGAATATGGTCCGATAAGACTCTCAGGGTAATTTCAGTTATATGTCCCTGACTAGTCTTGGACCTCAGTTTCGAGCTATCAGCCTAGTAGTTCAATTTAGGTTTTCTAGTGGGAGTAGGACTTAGCACCGAGTCGGCCGGGGTTCCAGCACCCAGGTTCCCAGAACTACGTTACCAGCGTAGGTTATAGTATTACTTGGCCTGATTGGCCCCAGACTTTTGTGATCGCCCAGTTCATGCCTTTATACCCTGGAAAGGTGTATTGGGTCCTATCTGTGGGGTGTATACATCGGACTCCACGTCTAGCTCACGTGGTTATATGTCGGTTAGAGACTCTCCCACTAGTCAGTCCAGTCCATTCTAGAATAAACAGCTCAGTTCAGTTCCAGTTCTATCAGTTTAGCTCAGTTCAGTCCAGTATCTCAAACTCAGAGTTTTCAGGCTTAGGGCATGTCTTTGACCATCAGACAAGGTCATCTTGACCATTTCAGTCTACACAGTAGTTTAGTTCAGTTTACTTGTTGGTCATGGCATGTCATTTCAGTTCAGACTTAGTATTTTAGTTATGTTTTCTCCCACTTACTCAGTACATTTAAAGTACTGACGCATACTTTTATGTTGTATCATTTCATGATACAGCTGCAGGTTCCCAAACTCAGCCGCATTAGCCGACACGATTCATATCCTCAACTGTAGTTGAAGTGTGAGTCCTCATCATTCGAGGGCCTTATTTCATTTTCTTACAGTTAGATTACAGTTATTATTTAGACTTAGAGTTAGTTGGGGGCTTGTCCCATTAACTCATCAGTTAGAAGGCTTTCAGACTACAGATGTTTAGATTTCATGTTTTAAGTTTTGTCTTAAATTTCATCAAAATGTTTTTATGTTATTACTTCGAAACTTTAGTTGTGCATGTTTTACTCAGAATACCAGTGTATGATAGATCAAAGGTTGACTTGGGATCACTTGTGACTTTAAGTACCATGTTACATCCCAAGGTGTAGGCTCGGGGCGTGACACAAGCTTTAGTACTTTATGCATGCATGTGATTCTTTCTTGCAAGTGCGAGAGTATATTCTGCTGCTAAGTCCATAAATATAATCTTCTTGTTGAGTTAGTAAATGGACTGTTCATTTCTAGGAAGGCACATTGTTGACATAGAGCATATGGATTGTGTGATTCTCTGAGTTCATGGCATGTAATTAAGTGTAAATTCTTTAAACAGATTGAGTTAGTTATTGAGATTGGGCTAGTTTAGAAAAGATCGTTTGAAAAAGTTTCACATGATTGCATAATTTAGAAGGCGTGTTATTTAATGTTGAGTGCATATTTAGCTTGAGTAGACCTATTCGAGTTGATTGTTTGAAGCGATAAATTAGGCGTTAAGCGTGGAGTTATAAAGACTTGTTCGAGTACGATTAAGGTCTTAAGTGTGGGTTGTTGATGTGAAGCAAAAATGTTATACGTTTAACTATCATTTCACCTCACATTTAGGTGTTTAGTCATCCTTAAAATGACAAAAAAATAGGTGTTACGCTTACCTTTGTTGTTTTTGATATGCAGGATTAAAATAAAGAGTTTTAGCTAAAAAGATAGAAAAAGAGAGCTTTAAAATCTGAGTAGAAGCCATTTAAACCAATCTAAAGTTCATACGAAGTGAAAAACCAAGTGTGAGAGGCAAGTCCATAAAAAATCAAGTTAGGGAGCTAAAAACATACTGCCGCATCGCGGCCCGCATAGTGTGGAGCATCATGGTAGCACATAAATAGGTCAATTTGGTGCACTCATTTAAATGAAGCGTATTTTCATCCGAAATCATTTTAGAAACACTATATGCACTACATATACGGAGTTTTAAAAGGGAGTTCGACATTATTCAACTTGGAATAGAGAAGAAAAGAACTCAAAAATTTTACGGAATTTTCACTTTTTGTAATTTTCATTTATCTTTTAGATTATTGCTAATCATGAGCCCATTGGGTTGCAACCAAGTATAAGTAGCTAAACAATTATAGTTACGGGCTTATGGTTTAAATAAGATGTTTGATGTTCGATAGTTGTACACTTTATCCAATATTTTCTATTTATTGAGTTGCTTATTTTTTCTTGATTTCAATTATTTGATTTTCTGGCCAATTGTCAAATACTATATGTGGCTCGTAGATTGAAATCAGAAGAGGGAATCTACGAGCGGAATAAGAAAAAGTAGGACTTTTTCACGAACTCAATTGGGAAGGAGGACTGACTAATGTGGATAGGAATACCTATTAGCCTTGCTTACTTGAAATAGATGATTTTTCACATGAACTTCACTATCGACCGACGATAATAGAAATATAGGTGTTAGGAATAGTCGAATAGTATTCAAGACTTCTGATAGAAGCTCAAGAAGGGATATTAACCAGCAACTAATAACTCAGAAAAATGATACAAGTGTGCAACTTGAGAACTCAATTTGATTGTCAACCAGCCATAACTTTGGATCTTTTTCTTATCCGATTTAAACAAAAATAATCTTTCATTTTAGTTTATATCCATTTGTTTTCACGAAATAGTTAGTAACACAACATTCCCCCCCAAGAATTATTTTCCCGCTTGTTGAATAGTTTAATATTAATTCAAGTTAGCTAAACTCTTTGACATGTCTCTGTGGGATCGATACTAGCACTAACCTCATATATTACTTGTCAACCGTGTATGCTTGCGCGTGCGTTTGGATGCAATACCCAGAATTTTGCTCTTGTTCATAGCTTCCTGCCAACTCATTTGCAAAAATCATATTAGGCCGATAACCCCGTAAAAGATACCCATAACCAGTGGCTTAACCACATATACCCCAAAGTGACCAACCAAGCATCCTTCATAAAAAAATTATACTATGTATATAAAAAATTATGTTAAATATATACTTAAAAAAAAAATTCATACATATTTATTAAATCTAGAACACCTAATAAAATTTCTAATTCCGCCATTTTCGAGAACATTATTATACAAATAATAAAAATATGATACCCCCATAGAGAACAATAGTAAACATGCACTCAAAAGGATAAGTTTGCTGATTTGTAGTGGTACCATAATTTGCCTCATAATCCTGTGGAGCTCGGTTCAAATCTGGCCTCAAACTTCCTATTGGTAGTTGTCATTTAACAATGTCTCTATAAATACTCACGTTGGGAACAGTGTTAGCTTAACTAAGCGGGATTTCAGGATGAGTGATAGTTGTCGTGCTAACATACATTTCAAGCATGTTTAGCACGACTTGGCCTCTAAAATCATTTAGCTTAGAGAATCATGCAAAGTTTCAATGTCAGAAATATTGAATTCGACATATTTTGCAATACCTAGTAATGAAACTAAATATGGGAATCTCTCAGTTACATAAAGATTAACCACTCAACCCCATTCTTTTACATATCTGAGAGAATAATGTTTTGTACTCTAATGAAATTAACAGCTTAACATTGGCTTGTGGAATACAACTATATCGCACAAAATTATTCTCATAAACAATATCACTGCCCCAGTATAATGCAATCCTAATGATATTTACATTCGCCATTTTCAAAAGAGACTATAAAATATGGAAGATGAATATAAAGATTAAAGGCAATGGTTTTTCAAATTGTAAAAGATGCATTTTTTAGCTCATGCAAACTTCAAGTTAAATAATATTTGCATGAATTTTTGGGCAAAAAAGCGAACATATGGGTACTATATAGCACATAAAGTTTCAAGGCTATGCACTTTTCAAGTATAAATTACAACTTAATAATAAAATTATTTCAGAAATGCGGGGAAGCAGAGTGAAAAAAAAGACTTGGACAGTGCATGAATTTCACGCGCTATATAGGCCAAGGCTGACCAAACGTTCATTAGCATAGATGTTAGTCAGGCTCATATAGCGCATGGAATTCATGTGCAGTAGGCAGATGGGTTCATTCTTTTCATGCTATTCTGGTACCTCATTTAGGGTCAAAACTTATCTTTTTGCCTAACAGCCTAATTATAACTGCCTACCTCCAAGACTCACAAAGTCTAGTTTTGTAACGGATGGATATAGGTATGAAGTTTGGATGTGGCTGGAGGGGTTTTCATACTCAGCGTCCAAATTTATACTATCAAAATATTAGTAATAGATATGGATAAGCTATAGTGGTGTTACAGATATCGTCCAGTCTCTAACAATTCAATCTTTAAAACAAAAAAGAAAATGAGGCAAAGAAGCACAACTCACATGAACATAATTCTCCATATAAGCAAGTTCTTTTATGACTAGTTCCAAACATTCACTAAATAGCTATTATAGCATCCAGCGATCCTGATCTATTTGAAAATTGCTAGAATTGATATATCCATATATCATGTTTCTGCAGGCATAAGAGTTTTTTCCTTTATGTTCGGTGGAAATCACATGTTATACTATATTCCAATAAATAGATATCCGTGTTCTGATACAAGTCCACGCGATCCATTTAACTATAACTTTCAACTGGTAATTTATATTTTAATTCATAAATTCAAAATAACATACAAAAGGAAAGGGGAAAAATAGTTTAAAATTTTTTCTTTAAAAAAAAACCGTGATGCCTAAGAACAAGACCTGTCAGCCATTCATCTTTTCTTGCTAATCGATATATCTGCACGAAATAAGTACGAAAAGTAGTTAATTGAATAGCTCATGCAATCAATGCTGAGAAATGAGAGACATTGTTTCCTACAAATGTGAATTTCCTTCAATCTAATTCTCTCCCATGGAGAAAGTCAAGAACTGTCTACATGAATAACAATCCAAATCTTGCATCTGGACAGGCTTGTCCACTACACGAATGAATCATTCACTAGACTATGGAGAAAAAATTGAGTGTACAGACAGTGGGTGAGATGTTCTGCAAGACTATCGTCTAGGTAGAAGTTTTTTATCCTTTGTGCAGTTGATAAGTTAATGCCAAAGCTTGCAACAAAAACCATTCCGTGGCCTCTTGCTGGATACTATTTCTGAAAAGGTATCAACCAATTGACCTGCCAAGCTACTTGGATCATCAATTAGCGTTTGAATGAAGGTATTTACCACCCTACGCTCCTGCTCCGTTGATCTCAAGCTAAACCAAGTAAGCAACTTTAACCTGAATTCCTTCTCAATCAGACCCTGACATTCCAGCCAGCGGATGATCTTGACACAATATTCAAAGTTCTCATCCAAGCCTCCTGTACGAATTCGGATAGGTGAACCATTGATTAAGGTGCTGTCAGAGTCGTGTGTCTCACCATTATTGCTAGCTCCTCTCTTCCGAAAACCTTCCATCTGAGAATCAACAACTGACACATCTCCATTCTTCCCATGGTTCCAGTTTTGGGAATCTCCACTACCATGTGATCTGGCAAGACCATTCATCTCATTGTCATGAGAGGTGGCATCATCATCTGCTTCAACAGTCTGCTCTAAAGTGCAGCAGTTATCTTCATCTCTGGACGAGGGGGTTAACTCTTCATTTAAATCGGGTACTGAGGTAACATTTAAGTCAAGCTGGCGAGAAGTAGATGGCTTCCTCTCTTCCTGTACAGGTTCAGGCTTAACAGTACAAGACTTGCAGCATTTTGCAGATGCAGGTCCAGATAATCCCTCTAAACAGCCTTGCTGTTGAGCCCATGCAAGTCTTAGAATTTTGCCAAGATCCCGGACCTTGAAGCCAGAATCGAATTCAATGTCTTTTCCAGTGTAGTAGCCTTCCTTGGAGCCAGAGCTTCCTCCAGTATCCTGATTGACCTTCCTTTTATGTCCTGCTACTGAATTGGACTTACTGTGAATTATCTCAACACTCTTTGTGAAACACTTTGCCTCAGAGTGTCCGACATCACTGACCTCTGTATAAGAAACTATCCGAAAAGAATACTCCGTGCAAGGCTGCAAATTCGATATTAAAATCCTTCTCTGAGTTCTTGGAAAGACACAGACAGGTTCTTTCGTGTAAGTGTCTTCTCTGGCCTTGCAGTACCAGAGCTTGTAGCCCTTAACATCTTCAGAGGATGCAGCGGATACTTCTATCAATACAATCACAACCGAAGATGATGTCACTTCCTCAAAAAGGAATTTGCACGCTGCAGGAAGTGAACCCTCTGGCAAGAATAGCACCAGTTAAGTATTACAAATAAAGTTTCTAGCTTCAATTTGCTGCAAGATGATGCCACCTTAAAGAGTAATATAAGAAATGGTACCTGAGGTTTTGGGAAGTTTGCTAGTCTCTGTTGCCAGCCATTCATCTGCTTTCTCAATGGCAATCAAGCACAATGACTGAACATTGCTGGCAATAGAAAGTCTGCTAACAATACCTCGAGCCATCTTCGATGATACTCCATTCACTGGGCCAACTTCTGTCTCCAATTTTGCCTTGGCTTCTTTAATAAATTCATGGAGTTCTTTAAATCTGGATGTCCCATCTAGGAGCCTGTAACTCAAGTATATTCTGTGGCAGAGGACATCAACACGGCGAGCATCCTTAGCTACACAAAGCTGTTTCTTCCAAAACCTACCAAGATCAACAGGTGAAGAGAAAAAACATTCAACTTCAGCAATGAGTCTACTGGTAGATTGCAAAAAACATCCACTTTATGCGATTCCAGGACCATTACTTATACAATAACGGAGCAATTCTTATCAAAATGAAACACAACAAGATTAACAAGCATTACTCACAAGAAGATAACTAATGTTTCCCTTCATGCAGGAGGGCTAAAATGGATAGGTAGAGTTGCAGAATCATTGCAATGAAGAGGATTTATAACGTCTAGCAGTTTTTAAACGCCACAGCTTGCAACTCTAACATTCACCTCAAAATGATTGCTAAGTCTGGAAACTACTGCCTATACATCAGTAAGTGGGGACTTTTTCTCAAGGTTTACATGTTACTTAAGAAAAGCTATTGATTATTCTAATCAACCAGAAGAAATCAGTAACAGAACTAACTTAGTACTTAAAATAACTAATCAAGACTGAACAGGGAATAAACAATTAACATCTTCACAACTGCGAAGTGACACTTGTTATCAGGAAGCTAATAACAGAATTCAGAGGGAGATGGCCTCAAGACTCTCCTGCACAATCTTCTGCCAACGGATAAGTCCTCTTTCAAGCCTCCTTTTGTAGGTCGACAGCAGGCAGAGTAGTTTCCTGGGTCACACATTTTTACCCTCGACACATAAATACACAGACACATAAATCTCAAGCAAAAATACAACTGCTGCCAGCTCCAAATCATGTGTACGGTAGTTCTTTTCATGGTTCTTAAGCTTCCTAGAGGCGCATCAGAAGAGGTTGGGGAAGACTTGGCTGCGGCGAGTCAAGGACAGGTTAACGTCAAAGAATTTCAGACAGATGCCTAATTCAAAGAAAAGGATGTTCCAGGAAAGAAGGAAACAAGGATTTACTGGCCTTTCCACTTTGGTGTAGTTTTAGTTTATATTGGTACTGAATGAACATATCAGCATTGGAAAGTGACAACTATTATACATATCTAAAGGAAACTTACCCAAGAATTCCAGAGACTTTGCCACAAGAAGCACAACAATAGCTCCCATCTAGCTGCATCAGTTGCCCTAGATTAACAACTCCCACCTTCCCACGTTGGAGTGCACACTCAACGTGGCAAGTCAGGCCACATGAATCCCCCTGACCAGATTCAGATGTGCACTCCAACCAAAGACTAGGATCCTTGTTGTCATCAAATAAGTGGCAAATGCAACAAGAGCACCTCTTGCAAAAAGTGTCATTTATAGAAATAGTTGCCCTGCATGCAGAATTTTTGCAGATCCATGAATTTGAACATTTCACATCTGCACACTGCTCCGTAGCTGGTAGAATTCGGAGAGGGTTTTCCCCTTTCCTGAGCTGCTTTCTAGAAGAATGATCCTTGGGACTTGAAGATACTCTTTTTTGCTCTTGAGTCTTCAATTGCTTTTTACTTAACTTTGGGAGTTGCTCAGACATTTTGCACTTGGATAAAATCAATTACTTCTTTTCCTTGTCCTGGTAAAACTCCAAAAAATCTTTTCTAGGACTAGATTTCAAGAACTTTTGGAGTGCCTTCAAACTTCTTGAATTTCTCTGTAATTCTTTTCACACTGGACGAAACACTTAGAACACCAGAAACTGGATATAAAAAATATACGAGTTAGCATACAAAGAATCTATAGTTGTGGCAAACTGAAAAAATTGAGTAGATCTCACCAAAAGATTTGAAACAAGGATTTGTATCCACTAACAAAAATATGACTTGACCTGTCCTTGAGCAAGAAACTTAATATATAATAGCTTGCAGACTGTCAATAAAGAAAAAAGGGGAGATACAGGATTATTTTTCATTCTTGCATTTAAAGTACATCTCAGACACTAAAGATAATTCCTGCCCATATATAGATGAACTTACATATGAAAGGGTCCACTGTAGATGCCGTAGGAAAAAATTATGTTGAGAAAATCAAATTTCAGTGGGTTGAGTGCCAATAACTGATATTTCATCCCTTTCTCAAGGTGAAGCCAAAACTCTATGACATTTAAAATAGGCATGTTTAAAAAGGAGTCGAAGTTTATTCTATCATTTATTTAATGCTACAGAAAATGATAATCACGTTAAATTTTTCAAAGTGAATTTAAAGAAATATGATGAGTTAAAAGCAGAACCTATTTAAAGATGGCAGAAGTTATCTCACAAGAAAAAGGTACTCCCTCTGTCCCAATTTATGTGACACACTTTACTTTTTAGCCAATCCCAAAAAGAATGGCACATTTCAATATTTACTAACAATCTAACTTTAAAATACTCATTTCATCCTTTCGATAATAATAATGATTTCCTCAGCAGAAACGAAAAACACTACGTGACTTCTTCCCATCATTCTAGCTTTGATGGACAGAGTTACCTGGTATCTATTGCTGGTGGGAGGTGGCAGGTATCCCGTGGAATTAGTCGAGGTAAGCACCCGGACACCATGGTTATCAATAAAAATAAAAACCTCATTTCACCCTTAGTGGGATGGTTTGTATCCAGATAAACATCAATGACTTGTTTTAGACCATAAGTTTCAAAAGTCTTCCCATATTTCTTAAACTCCGTGCTTAGTCAAACTACATCACATTAATTGGGACAGAGGGAGTACTATTACTCGATATGTTTGAAAGGTATTATCATTCTTTTTCAAATGGAAATCTATCAACTTCTGTGAACAACAATTTCTATCATCAAACTATAAAGCCTCTAGAATCATTTTATCAAGGTACTCAAATGGACATTGGAGAAGAATCCTATAGCACTCACATCGTTGGTCACATAAATTTTTATCCACTTCCCATGGGATTGACCCCTCCAAAAAAGCAATGAAGCGAAATAATAGGTCTAACACGTTGATTATCATTCACAAAGTGATAGTGTTCATTGTGTATTAGCATGTCAATGTTCAGTTGTTTCTTAAATAGAGACACATAAACCATCTTCCTCCTGAAGTTTACAAAAGCTACAGAGATAGCATCAGCCAACAAGAAGAATGTTCTTTCTATAGCAACAACATAAAATGCCATCTTTTTCATTCTTAATAAGAATCTTTTCAAAATTAAGGGACAAACTCTGCTCCGGTTATTCAAACAGATCACATACCATGGGAAATTTCCTAAACTGCTTATTCTCAAAGCTCAAACCAAAGAGAAGCCGTCTTTCTCTTTTTTCTTCATTTCTAGGTTCCAGACAACCAGGGCAGACATACTTGTGCCTGCAACAATAGCAATAGCCTATGAAGTGTCCTATGCAGCTATGGTTTGTTTTGATGCTTCTAGGCCACAGTTTCATGCTCCCTTACTCCATGAAAAGAAATGAATCTTGGATTTAGCTCAATACAAAAGCTAGCTCATGAGCTGAGAATTACCCAAAACCATATAAGGAGACCAATTCACGCTCCACAACCAATGTGGAACAACTTAACAGACTTCTCCTTCCCCCCCCCCCCCCCCCCGCCGCACGCCTAGACCTGCGAATCGGAGCGTGAACAACATATCATGGGGGTCCAACATCAAGTTAACCAATAATTGGGATGAGATTGACCTTGATACCAAGATAAGAACGGACCTTGAGCGCAAATCAAACCCAAAAGCTATCTCACAAAGTGAGGATTGCCTAAAACCAAATAAATAGGTCAATTCCACATCCAACAACCGATGTGGGATAACTTAACACTCTCGTTATCATTTTATCAATCTTCTAATCCGTGAAAGACCTGCTTTCACATTCACAACCCAATTAGATCTAATGTGTTCCTTATAGCATTTTCTTCATCCAGAACAACTGAATAATGGTTGTTGTTCAAGTTAATAATAACATGCTGATAAAATATTGAAGGAAATCAAGTTCTTGTAATTAAACATCGCATTTATGATGGCATCACACACCATGTGTTTAAGACACAAAAAAAAAAAGCAATTGTATAGATTCTTTGACATAAGTGGGACTTCAATGTTCCACTAAGATTTGATGTGAATCCAAAAATTGTTAATTGCATTCCCCATGTTTATCATGACTGATACCTAGTTTTATAGGTCTTCCAGCAGAAACACGGTGCCTTTACAGGAACATTGAAAACCCAAGGGCAAAAACATTCACAATCAAACTTTGCTCACAATTGGGCAAACCCTTGATACAGGTATATAACATCAGTAGGAAGGACAAGCAATTGAGCAGCACTACATTAAAAGATGAATTTCCAAACATCTTCCAGATAGCTTGTGTCCAAATTCAACCATTACCAAGAATAGAGAAGGCAACACATGGATCAACACTTAAGAAGGAATGTTCATGACAGGAAGATGAATGATTTACTAGAGCTGTTAACAAAACTGCGCAGTTGAACTGTGAATACTGCGGAGGATTGACAAACTGAAATGGTGTGATACAAGAGATGGGTCATTTTCAGTCAAAAGCAGCATCTGCCCACTTCTGTTCCACGAACCCCCAAAAAAAAGGATAAAGGCCTAGCAGAAATTACTTATTTTTCGAGACCTTGTTATAAGGATAAACCACCGCCTCTCAGGTCTCCCCACTGATTCGACCATAGAGGCCAACAATAGACCTCCCCACAAGGCTAGAAATAGACAACCAGGAATTAATTCTAACTCCCACAATGAGGATTAAATCAGGGCCTTGGAAACTAAATTGGAGAACAAAACTAGCTATAAAAATTGTTTGTTTCAGCTGGAGAGTCTTAATAGTGCTTTGACTCAACAAAATTCAGCCAAAGAAATATGCAGTTTGTATATAGGTGTTATATGTGTCAAAAAACCTCAGAAAAATTCAATCATTTGTTTCTACAATGTTCAATAACAACAGAATCTGGAGCATGTTCCTTTCAAATTTTGACTAATACGGGTCATGCCATTCAGTGTATATGAAATCGGGAGGACATGAAAGTCTGTAAAGCCATCAAGAAAATCTAGATATGGTACCTGCTAGTATTTTTGGTGTCTAAAGGAATCACAAATGTTTTGATGGAATCTTAACTCCAAACCACTCCCTGAAGGCTAGATGTTTACTTAATTTGTTTAGCTGGTTCAATCTGACCCCTATAAATAGTTCTGATCATTTTTTTGGATTTTGTCCGCTCCCTAGTTCTGCTCTTATCTCTTTCGTATTAGAGCTGACTTAATCTTTTCTTCATATCTATTTCCTTTTGTAATTTCTGCATCTTCTTGATCCCATCTACGAAATGTACTTCGTATATATATATATATATATATATATATTTATATAAAATTAAAAAAAATAAGTAGGAAAGTCATTTCAGCTAAAATACACTTTTCTTTGTATGCTCCAACAAATCCCTTAATTTATTGAGCATCATTTCTTTATTTTCTGCACCATGGTTTTCACTTTTCTTTTTACAAAGGATAGCCTCAGATATCAGAGGAAACAACTATAATATGCATGGTTTTAGGAGCTTCATCCTCAATTTAGTCTTATAGAGCTTCTAAATTATAGTTTAATAATATTTAACCCCATAAGACTAAAACATTCACGGTGAAACCTAGAAAGTTAACCACTGTGAAATGAGTCAAAGAAGAAATCAAAATAGGAAGTTAAATTGGATGGAGGCCAGAAGACCTAGTTCCTCACCTTCCCATGGCTAAGACTGCGACTCCTAGGGCCAAGAATTGGTATATATATCTATCCTGCCACAAAAAGAAGGGAACCAAGAATTGAAGAGTAAATACAAGAACCACTGTTACTATTCTTTTTTACTCAAATACCATAGAGGTCTGGAAAAGATTTTAACAAGCAATCTACAGATCCTAAAACAAAATACAACTTTATGCTAATGCAGTTTTTCTTGCTGAGGTGGCTTAAGGTAGAGAACTCCCAGGCCATGAGATTAAGTGGAAATTCTCACCTTTATAAATCCATCAATGATAGCCAAGTAAGGATGTAGCAGTAGCAACCCCTCCCTGTGACAATAAGATGTTAAGCTGCATAAGTGATACATCTCTGCAGCTTACGTCTCTAAATTGGGAGATAAGCAGTTTCTTAAGATATTGATTACACTCGTGTCCAGCATATTAAGAACAGGCAATTCAAATTCCACAATCAAAATTTTGATGGAACATTTAAGTTAACCAGATTCAAAATTTCAATAGAAACACAAACACACATGACGCTACATAGTCATTTGACAACCATACCAAACACAAAACATTACTCCCTCCATACGTGGCTTACTCTTGTTTTAAGTCTCCTCCTCAGTCTGTTGAAAAGGAATTGACACACATGTTTAGTGAGTTTTTAATTTTAATATTCCTATTTTACCCTTAATGACACTCTCTTGTAGGAATGACATGACATATTTAAGACCACAAGATTCAAAAAATATTTTTTGTATATTATATGCATCCTAGTTTAAAACCACAAAAGTTAAGTCAAATTACATTCTTAGACTCCGTGCCTAATCAAACTTAGGCCTCATTGTTTGTACTTAATGAAAGTCTGAATCTTAATAGTTCAAACCTGACCATTAAGTTCATTTATTTGCATTAAGATTTAAGTACTTACTTGGTTTGAATAGGTCTTATTCATTAAAATATTGAACAAAATCTCAATATATAATTTTTATGTGGATAATTTTCATCGTCACTCTATCCACAATCACTGACTACCACCACTGAACACCTTTGTCATGATAACCACCACCACCACCAACTGATCAACCACCTCTGTCATCAAAATCATCACTGGCAACTAGATTTGGTGACGACCACTAATGGCAGTCGCTACTGTACCTACCACATCCATTATAATTATATCCACTGCCACAACCACCGTCTTGGTCGCTATCGTCGCCACCACCTCCACCCCCATCATTACAATTATATCCACTATCACTATCATCATCATCGCCACCTCCACCACCACTATCTGCCACTACCACCACTGTGGCAAAGCCCTACTACCAACCACTCCACCATCACAACTAGAACCACCATCAACTACCCCAACATATGGTCAGTCACCACACATTCTTCAGTCATCACCATCAACACAGCTAGCTACTAACATCAACCAACTTCACCATCACAATCACCACCACCACTACCAACTGTCACCATTAAGCCAGTCACTATAACCAACCACTACCAACTGTCACCATTAAGCCAGTCACTATAACCAACCACTACCACTATCACAACTATCACTACCACTATTACTAGTCATCAACACCAACCACTACCTCTAGCACTACAAACTATCTCCATCACCATTAGTGAATATAAATGTTTGATTTTGTTTATCAAAAAATAGTTTTATTTTATTAAATTTATATTTTTTTTCCTTCTCAAAAAATTCCTACTTTTTAAAATATTTAATTACTTTTTTAATGAATAGTATATTAATTACAAACAAATAAATTATGCACATTCAAATGTTGAAAAATGAACAATCTTAATTATTCAGTGTTCAAATCTTGAGACATCATCTTAATTATTCAGATGTGCATTCAGATCCAAACGTCTTAATCTTGATGAAAATAAATAAGACCTTGACACAAAAATTTAAACAGAGGGAACATTAAATCGCATTAAAAAGGATTGCCAGAATCTCATGATATTATAGAACACCCTAAGACCTTGTAAATATAGCATAGATTGATTTACTCATGTAATTATGTATTTTGGTTCTCTTTCCTTTCTTAGAATATGTATTCTTACCTATTTAAACCCCAATATCCCAAACAACCAAGATCTCCCCTGCTACCCTTTTGGATTTAAGATTGGTCCACCCCACCCATTTGTTACTCCACACTCTTCGATCTTTTGCATTTGTACTTGGTCCTTCATTCTTTTTCAGAAAGCACGGAGCAAAATCATCCTTTCACAACCTCCCTTAATCACCATCCTTTTGTCAAGTTCTTTACCCCTCACTTCTAATGATATTATTCTAGTCATGGTTAAACTAACCAGCACTTTCTCCTATCCAGCTTGCTCCTTCCTGCTGCTTTTATTAATAAAACAACAAATAAGAAAATTAATGCTAAACTAAACGCAAAAAATACCTTTCTCTCAATAATGACAAAGGTGTGTGAGCCTTCTTTTATTAAATCAGCATATGCATCAATGTTCAAGCTTGAACTTGCAACACTAACATGGTGCTAATGGAAAAATCAGCAATCCCAACAAGAAACACTGAAACTATTCACACAAAAAAGGCAACCACGCAATGAACATTTGAAAATTATTGGTGTCCTATTTCTTCACATTGCGCATATTCAGCAAGGAAACAAACCAAAGATACCCAGCAACCTCCAGAATTACCTCGTAACAGTCAAAACACCTCATCACGAACAAGAATATGTTAATACCCAAAATAGATATAGTACCCAGAAAAGAGAAACAATTAAGCTTTAACAAATCACGAAAACAATCAACGAACAGGAAGCACAAGTCCACCACATGGAAAGAACAGTAACAGATCTGGAAGCATACACATTCAGCTAATAACAAATAAGAAAACAAATATATAAAAAGAAAACATGAGAAAACCAGAGGAATCTGAAGAAACTACCTGCGTGAATAATAGTGCAAGAAAAGAGGAGAGAAATTTTTAGGGTTATCGAAGGGAGGGGGGTCGGGGGGTTGAAGGGTTTTGTTTGTTTGGAGAGTAATGAAAAATCCCCTGTGTTAAAGGAAACTTCACTCCTGTTAATGTTAGTTGGTGTTGTAAGAAATTTCTGTAGTATTTGTTTAACGCACGCCAATTAGAGGCGAAAAGGGACAAGCCTCACGCGTAGTTTAGGAGCGTGGTACCGGTGAATCTTTTAGAAAAGCGCAGTGGTTGATGCTCCGCCTGCTAAAGTACATGGTGCAGTTGGCTCTTTTACAATTCGCTCGTGTCTATAACGCGTCAGAATCGAGCGTGAAGATAAGGTTAACATGAATTTCTAACATATTTTCTGTTTGGGGTATTCACTTTTATCAGCTTCATGCATGTGCTTTTCATACCTAAATTTATTTCGCAATTGTACATGTATACACGATAGAAAGTTTGAATTACATTCACAATTGGAAATTTAAATATAATATTTTATTTAAATATATTATAACATTATTTAAATATAATATTTTATTTAAATATTTAAAAAAAAATTATAATTCAATTTAATACCTCAACTTTTAATAAAATATTTTAATAAGATATTTTTATTTTAAATTTTATGAATATGTTTTGCGCATGTTTTCATTCCTTTATTAAGTAGTTGAGTTAATCACATGAAATATGCCATCTCCTTTAATTATACGCATCAACTTCAAGTAAAAAACATTTGAAGTTTTATGACTTATTGAGATGAATGCATATAATTAAAATAAATGACATATTTTATGTGATTAACTGAGCTACCTAATAGATGAATGAGAACACACACAAAAAAATCAAAATTTGAATTAAAAATATCTAATTGAAACGTTTTATTAGAAGTTAAAGTGTCTAATTAAAACACGACTTAGTTCAAGTGTTTAAATTAAATATTATAATAAACTTAAAAGGGCTGGCTACGTATTTAGTCTTCATAATTGATCAAGTTTTATTTCACATCCTTAATTAGGGATATGAAACTCAATTGGATGAGTAGTAATCTCATGATTAGGGGTGTCAATAGTTCTTGTTCTATTGTTATTTTAAAAAATTATTATATCATATTAATTTTAAAATTATTTTATTATATCAAAATTAGATTTTTTAAAACACTCTGATCATCAATACTCTATTTTGTATCGGCTATGATTTAATTAATTTTTTGTACTTTATTTTAATATATGACTATAAAGATGTTTCATTTGTTATTAAAATAATACTAACAAGCTTTTATAGATTAAGAGGTTATTTGGTACAAAGTATTTGAGAAAATAATGTATATATAGTTTTGATATTATTAATTCATTATCTGTTAATTTTTTTTAATCTATGTACGACTGATACAAGTAGTAGTTATACACACTATTTGATACTATCATATATATGTATAACTAATATATAGTAATACCAAGGTTATTAATACATAAATTAGCATGGTTAAAAATACAATTGCCTCTGAAAGTTACAAAGCTAAAGAATGTGCATGATATTTTCGTAAATAAATATTTTTTTAAAAAAAATTATGCAATACATGTTATTTAACACATAATGTTATTTGGATTATGTAACATGCCAAAGACATTTAGAGGTGCGTGATGGCGATATTTTCGGGTACGACGGAAGACTTTATAGAGGTGTTCATGGATGATTTCTCTATCTTAAGAAAGTCATTCAATGAGTTCTTAGATTATTTAGATCGAGTCTTAAAGCGGTGTGAGGAGACTATTCTGGCGTTCAACTGGGAGAAGTGTCACTTTATGTTCTAAGAAGGTATTGCCATTAGGCATAAGGTGTCAAATCAAGGCATAGAGGTTGACTGAATAAAGGCAGAGGCCATCGAAAAATTACCACCTCCTGTGTCTGTTAGCGGTGTGGAGTTTTTTAGGCCACACGCAATTTTACAGGTGATTTATTGAGTATTTCTCAAAATTGTCCAAGCCCATGACCCGACTGCTTGAGAAAGATGTGAAGTTTATATTTGATGAGTCATGCTTGAAGGTGTTTGAAGAATTTAAGAGAAAGTTGGTGATTGTACCGATTATTATAGCGCCCCAATGGACCCTGCCATTCGAGTTGATGTCTGATTCTGGTTACATTGTAGCTAAGGTCGTCCTTGGCAATTTTCATTCCATTTATTATACTAGTAAGACTCTTGATCTTGCTCAGATGAATTATAAAAAAAGCTTTTGATAGTGGTTTATGCCTTAAATAAATTTTGGTCATCTCTCATTGTAACCATGTTATTGCGCACATGAATAATGTTGTGATTCGGTACTTGTTTAATAAGAAGGATGTGAAGTGCAATTAATAGGTGAATTCTTTTACTGCAAGAGTTCCATGTGGAGATCAAGGATAAAAAAGTACATAGAATCAAGTGGTAAATCATTTGTCCAAACTAGAGAACTAAGACCATCTGACTGAAGATGGGCAAATAAGAAGATTTTCCCAATGAAAAACTTTTTACTCTTCAGCCTGCAGAGGTGCCCCTAGTATGCGTATCTTGCTAATTTGGTAGTGAGCATTGTCTACTAACCCGAATTAACTACGCATTAGATGAAGAAATGGTATTAGGATTCCTATTTCTATGTGCGGGAATCCTTATTTATTCAAGCAAGGTTCAGACCAACTTATGAGAAGATTCATCTTACAGAAATAGGTGAATGGGTATTGGAGAGCTGTCACACATCCCGATATAGGAGACATCACAGTGGAGACTGGACAACACCAAAGGTGTTTGCCATGCTCCAATCCTGAACCTAGACGAGATCGACACTCGATGTCACTGCTGGCCCAAGCATTCCTCATAACATGATATGAAACATAGAGCATTTATCTAACATAAGTTGAACATGAACAATTTAAAGCTTTAGAGAGAAATATCAGTATGCATAAGAAAAATAATCTTTTCATAAAAATCACCATTTGATTATATAAGTGACTCTGAGGTCAAAGCAGAGTATATGACATGAGAATATACTAGACTATCAAATCTATGAAGTTTTTAATAAGAAATGAATAATTATTTTACCAAAATAAAGCACCAGGCACACCTATAGCAAAAGCAGTATAAATATATTGCCCCAAGAATAAGTGGGGCTCACCAAAAGCTACAGGTGTAAGAAACCTAACGCGTTGCTCAGCTGAACGTCTCAGTACCTAAGTCTATATTATAAAATAATGCAGAACCCTCAGTAAAAGGGACGTAAATACATATGGAATTGTACTATATGTAAAATGGTAAAATGAAACATGAAATATACGGAAGTAGAAGGAAATTTCAAGATTATAGAAAATCAAGTGAAAGTAAAATAATTTAAAAATCATGTGGGATTGTCCCGAAAATTAGTATATCATCATAAAACTATTCATGTTGGAAGCTTAATAGTATAACTGACATACATGATTCACTATGTGAGAATATAAAGTCTGATCTCTGCTTAATCAGCTAAAGCTTCCAATACCTTTTTGGGTATGAGGCATACATATAGGAATTTGCTAGCAAGGTCCCATAATTCTTCCTCTTTGAGGAATATAAGGGGGGTACGCCCAAACCAACAGAATAATCCCTATTCCTACATTGACAAAGGTAGTTTCAAGCATTTGTCATAAGTAGACTTATGCTTTCTCGATTAACCATTTACTTTTCATAAAAATCATGTTCATAAAGTAGCATGGAGGCTCACAATCATAAGTCATGCTTTTTTCTAAAAAGCTTATAATCACAAGTCATACTTTTATCTGAAAATCTCATAAATTATGGTTGGCTTGAGAGCCCATAAAATATTATAAAAATTATGTGTATGGAGTATGGTGCAACTCCTACAGAATCATTTATTAAAACCCGTGAAAAAATTCATTCATGAAAGCATAAAGTTCGTATTTTTTATGTAAGGGTAAAATCATAATTTAAGTTAAAATTTCATGGATGAACATAAAAAATCCATAAATGAGACACGATGAAAATTCATAGAAATTCATAAAGATTCAAGATATTCGTAATGAATAAATCATGAAAGGTTATCAAATTAAAAGTATGAATCCTATCTATTCATGGAACCTTGCATGGACTAGAAGGAGAATTCATAGGGAAACAATAATGTCCTACACATAGAGTCATCCTTACATACCTTAATTGCAATCAAGCAATTGGAGAAAATAAGTTCAAGCTTAAAGAAGAACATTCAATGTTCGCCTTGGCCTAGGAATGGATTTTTCTTTGAAACCCTAGGAGTTTGAAGATGGGGATTATATAATCTTGCATGAAATCATGTAAAAACACTTGGATTTTCTCAAAGCTTACCTTGAGGTAGGAAGATTTGGAGAAGAGAGGAGAACCGGACTAGGGCTTGAAAGATGAGAAACAATGGTAGGAAAGTCAAATTTCGCGTTTAAATAGCTGATACGCCTGTTGACTTATGAATGGCCAAGAATCTAGTTACGACCCATAGATATCACTTGCGGTCCGTAAATCGGATCATAAGCCCCTAATAGATTGTTTTGTTTCTAAGGCTTCACTTCTAATGCCCAGTTATAGCCCGTAGATCAAGCTAAAATAGAAGTTATTTCTAAACTTCCTCCTCCTATCTCTGTAAAGGGTGTCCATAGTTTCTTGGGCCATGCTGCCTCCTATAGGAGATTTATCAATAATTTCTCCAAGATCGCTCAACCTTTATTCAAGCTTCTTCAAAAAAAGGGGCTAAATTTGTGTTTGATGAGAAATGCCTTGAAGCATTTGATGAGTTGAAGAAGCAGCTGACCTCAGCTCCTATGACTGCAACTCCTGACTGATCTCTTCCTTTTGAGTAGATGTGTGATGCTAGTGGTGTAGTAATTGGGGTTGTTTTGGGTCAAAGACATAATAAGGTCCTACACTTGATCTACTACTCAAGAAAGACTTGGAATGAAGACAGATAAAGTACACGGTGACTGAGCAAGAGTTGTTGACCATATTCTATGCATTTAGAAGTTTTGGGCATATTTATTGTGGTCTCAAGTGATAGCGTATACAAATCATGTAGCCCTGAGGTATTTGATGGCCAAAAAGGATGCAAAGCCAAGACTTATTAGATGGATGCTTGTATTGCAGGAATTCAACTTCGAAATCAAGGATAGGAAGGGCACTGAGTACCAAGTAGTTGATCACCTATCCTGATGCGAGAAGGCCTACATAAGAGTTAGAGATTGATTGTGTTTTTTCTAATGAGTGGATATTGGCCACGACCAGCACTCCGACTCTCTGGTATGTAAGTTTTGCCAACTATTTGCTGACCTGATTGATACCTGATGAGCTTAAATCCTATCAGAAGAAAAAGTTCCTAAGCGATGTGTGACACTACTTTTGGAAAAGCTATATTTGTTCTGCATGTGTGCAGATAACATTATCAGAAGATGCATTAGTGAAGAGGAGGTGATGCATATTTTAAAGGCATGACATGCCATGACTCTCTGTTGGAAGATCATCATGGAGAAAATCGCACTACAACCAAGGTATTGGAGTGTGGGTATTACTAGCCCACAATATATCATGATGTAAATCTGTTGACTAAATTGTGAAATCAATGCCAAATACAGCGATCCATATCCAAGAGGCATGAGATGCCTTTAAATTTTGTGCTTGAAGTCGAGATTTTTGATGTTTAGAGAATATATTTTATTGGACCCTTTTTGAGTTCCTATGGAATAACTTACATCCTGGTTGCAGTGGACTACATGTCCAACATCGCCAAACAACGAAGCAAAGATGTGACTGTCTTTTTGAAGAAGAATATCTTCACCAGATTTGGCACTCCTAGGTGCATTATCATTGATGAGAGTTCCCATTTTTGCAATAAGGCATTTGTAGGATTGCTCCTGGGGTAAAGCATAAAGTGGCAACTACCTTCCATCCATGTTTAGGTCCAACTTGCACGCAAATGTATGTATAGTACAAGTAATATAGAATTTGAAGTTCAGATATCCTTTCCACAAGGATTATTGATTAATTATTTACTAAATTAAACTAATGCAAATTTATTTATTCAGGCGATAGAATCTAAAGATTTATTTATAATTATCTATACTAAAAATACAAGAAAATACTAATGAACAATTAACAAGGAAAGAACAGATTTTATTTTACGTAATCAATGAGATGGATCAATCTAGGACTATCGATTTCTAGCATTATGTTGCGTATGCACCTTTGTTATCGTGCAATAATTATTGAGTTATTGATTTACGGTGTTAATTGTATAATTGTGGTCTTCTGAGACTCTAATCATCTATTCACATGCAATTATATATCTATATTCCTACAATCAAGTATAAATCATGCGAACGAAATTAGTTTCTCCTATTTAATAACCAAGCAAGGCATTCTAAGTATATTCCTATCCTAGCCGCAAATCAATTCTCAATTTTACTTCAAGAAAACATCTTACTCCCTATATTCTTCATTCTATCTTATTGATCCTTCTTCCGAGTTTACAACAAGATTACTGATGTATTTCTGATATGTCAGGAATTAGCGACACATCTTTACTTCATCTCATAGCATTTTACATGTCTTTAGGATTTAAATTAAGAGGAAACTAACCTTATTATGCTATGTTTCATGAACTTAAGCAATGAAAAGATGAAAGGAGTTTACGCCAGAAAAATGCTCCAATGACAAGGCAACACACGAACCGTCTATCTAAAATACGATCCGCATTATCTATCATCCATTCCCAATTGCAAAATTCAGAAACCAAGATAACAGGTCCTTACAATATGGCTGGAAGGACGGACCATCTTCCCAAAGGACGATACGTAAATTGAAGAACAAACTTGAACTAGGTAGAATGGGATTCCTAAAGGTACAAGGTACAGACCATTTTTTCCAAAAAGAGTCTGTTAATCAAAGGACGACAAGCTACTGGACAGAAGCAAACATGCAAAGTACAGACCAAAGAATGGCCCGTCCCTGTACACCTGGCACTCTGAAGTTTGAATTAATTGGGATTTTTGGGACATAGCATAAATAGATTTTTCTTGTAACTTTTAAAAAGCTTTTCATTATTCAGTTCATACTTATAGTAGAAAGTAGAAATTAGCTAGTTTTCCCTAGTTTTCATAGTAAATTCTAGATCTTAGCTTGTAGTTTGAAGATTTCAACTCATCTATTGAAGATTTCAAATTCCATTAGTAAGCATGTCTAATTACTTTAATTTTCTTTTTCTTTTTGCTATAGGTAACTAAATCCAGATCTAAGGTTGTGAACCCTAATGATCCCAATTTGGTAAAATTGAGTTTGGAATTATGAACAGTTGATTTATTTTTGCTTCGTACTGTGTGATTGGTGATGAGAGTCATCTGATCCTGCCTAATTACCTTTATGAGGCTTGAAACAACAAATTTAGGTTAGCATCAAGCAATAATAATTCAAGGTGTAACCCTTCTTTAATGGATTCTCCTAGACATAAGTTGAATTATAATAGACAACAAACAATTGGGTAGAAGAAAGTTCTCTTCATTTGACAAAATTGAAGTAGATTGACACCTATGGTGCTATTGAAAGATACCCATGGGTTGCCTAAGTAAATTACTTGCATGTTCAACGCTAGCTTATTCTCAATCCTTCCACATTGGGTGATTTAGGGGGTTGACCCATAATTGAGGTCATTGATGTGCTGTGAGTCTACAACTCTTTCAACACTTAAAAATGAGAAAATAGCATGGACTTAGGTATGTTTATATGGATATGAGGCACTTTTACTTTCATTTCAGGGAAAATAAGTGTTGGAGCAAAAATATGCAAAAGAAGCCTAAAAATGCAGAAAGACAGCTAAGTAAAAGTCTTAGTATGAGCCATACCTTGATTGTAGAGACGTACTAAGAACCATAGTGAATGTCAAAAGGATGGATTAAGAGGAAGGCAACATACGACTCTCAGTACGAGCCTTACCAAGATGGTACGAGCCGTAACTGGAGTTGTAGAATTGTTCAGAGAAATTTACACAAAGGCAGTCTTTTGCTACGGATGGAATCACGAATGCTATCTAGTAGAACTGACGTGTTTAGAATTTTATTTTTGTGATTTTTATTTAATTAGAAAGTAGCTTACGAGTATTCAGCCAATAAATTGCACTAGTTTTAGATTTGTAAGACCTTGTTTAAATTTTTTTATGATTAGTGTACTTGTGATTGCAAAGCATGGTTTCTGTGGATCTTTTTATGTCATTTAGTATATTAGAATGAATAGTGTTTGTTAAGCCATGTATAAACCGGACAGGTAGAATCAATGCAAGACATGTACCACGAGCGAGTGAGATCTGATACCTAGTTCAATACTGCGTAGAGGATCTAAAACTTGTCCGGTTGGTCTTTAGATAGGTTTTAGGATGGTTTATTAGAAAAGGATCATAGGCTATTTTTGTGTAGCCATTTTTAGCTTAAAAGACCCTACCAAAATGATATGATTCCCTCATCCCAATTTTGAGCCCTAAATGAATCATTTTTCTTTGATTAACTAATTAACCGTACCCATTTTTTATAATGAATCTGTTTTGGCCCTGGTCCCTCCTTGGACATTGTGAACCCCAACATAGGAAAATTGCCTAAGTTGAAGTGGCTAGAGTAGGGGTGCATAAATGATGGGAAGGTGAAAACGGAAGAGAAAATAAAAAAGGTGAAAAATTAGTTGTCATGTGACAAGAAAAAGAAAATACAAAAAGAGAGTGATGTATGAAAAGTTTGAAGAAACACACCACACTCATACAAGTGCATAAAAAGGATGAAAAGGGAGGAAAAAGTGGAAAAAGAGTAAAAGGGTGAAAAAGTAAAAGAAAATAGAGCCACATGTATGTAGTGCCAAGGAGGGGTTTAGTCACTCAAAAGATTCTATCTCTACCATACCCAGCCTGAAAGCCTACATTACAAGCCAAAGTAAGTCCTATAGTGATTCTAGCCTAACCATCTGACCAACCAAAGTAGAGAAAATAAGGGGAAGCCTATGGTATCCGATATGCAACATTTGAAACTTCTTTGTGAGAGTGAGAGTCTTACTTGCTTAGTCCCATGTTTCATATTTTACTATATTTGTGAGTGGGGGACTTCATTTGCTGTGAGAGTACATGGTTTGTGTTTAATTTTACTAGTTGTCTGTGTAAAAAGAATTGGTAATGACTCTGTTAATAGCTAGATGACATATCTTGATCCCTGTTTATCATGTCTTGTGGTTGCTTGAAGTGCATGTACTGATTTGGTTCACGGAAAAAAGTGTCAAAAGCTTTTTGAGTTTATAGTTCAAAGTTTTGGTTGATGTTAGTTATAGTATCCTAGGTTTATTTTCTAGTTAAACGTCATGTTTAGTTTTTATTTTCTTTGCCTAAGGACATGAAAAAGTCTTAAGTTGAGGGTATTTATGTGCTTTGAGTTTACAACACTTTCGACGCTTAAAACAGAGAAAATAACATGGACTTAGGTATGTTTATATGGATATAAGGTAGTTTTACTTTGATTTCAGGAAAAATAAGTGTTGGAGAAAAAATGTGAAAAAGAAACCTAAAAATGCAGAAAAACAACCAAGTACAAGTCCCAATACGAGTCGTACTGAGAACCATGGTGAAAGTCAGAAGGCTGGATTAAGAGTGTCACGACCCGAATGTATACCTGGATCGTAGACACGGGACAAGGAGCCCCGAAAGACCCCAAGTCAACCCATGGCATGAGCATACATCTAATTCAATCACATAAGTGGAAGATTGAACATAAGGCATCTCAGAAACATAGCATAACATAATATATCAGAACATCCGAAACACTTAGACATACAAGCTGAGTACTGAACAGTTGTCTAAAAGCCTCTAATATGTATGATAGGTTGATCGGACAACAACCCCAACTAACCTGAACAAGTACTGAAACAGAAAGTATCCAAATGTCTATCAAATAGCCCTCGGATCATGAGGACTCACCAACTGCGCTGAAAGCAACTACGAGACAATCTATGGGTGAGGGTGAGCCTGAGAGCTGGGGCCTGTATAATGAAATGATACAACATAGAAAGTATGCAGTCAGTACGTGGAATGTACTGAGTATGCAAGGTAAGTAAAACATATATTTAAAACATGTAAAACTCATAAATGATCTTAAGAGTAGGACACCATGCTCGTATCATAAATCATCATAACATGTCATAAGGCCCAAGGTTTTCAAAACATTTGTAATGTAAACATAATCATAATCATAAGAAAAGAGCTTTACTTAACATGACGTGAGCCAAAATACACAATCATAACATGCATAAATCATGAGGAACAATGGGAGATTCTCTTAACCGACATACCCCATATGAGCACACGTGAAGCCCGACTTATAACCCTAGTCGGGAGGGTGTTTGTACCTTGCACAGGGTAGGACCATGAAAGTGGGATATCACCATGAAGAAAGGGCCATTTGGGCCAGGGATAGTCATGAAGGGGGTCCCAATATACCTACAGTGACACGTAGTTCATGAGATCCGGGACTTAACCTGAGCCCCGAATCTACTCGGTGTTCGATACTACTCCCAAAAACACATATATATATATAGTGCTCATACTATAACATGCACGAATTCATGGGCTAGTTAAATCATGATAATTATAAACATGCTTGTATATACGTGAACTAGCCATGGTATAAGGCTCGTGAGTCGACCAAAACATAATTCATGATTCATAAGGTTCATACGTACTTGTAAATCATGCATATAACTTGAAATTCATAAAATTATGGTGGGTAATATCATAAATCTATAATTTGAATCATAATTCATGCTAGAATTGTAAACATCATCAATGAAAATAGTAGATCATAAATCGATTTATCATGGGTTATGCGTAATTAGGCTTAATTTCACAGAAATCGAAATCGATAAAATTATAAATGATTTAAATAATAAAAACTGAAAACCCATAGATTATGATGAGAATCTAAAATCACAAAACTCATTATCAAATCATTAGACTTTTATGAAAATCATCTTCCAAACCCCATGAGTATTAATAAAATTTTCGGAAAAATCATAGAGGATGGGCACGGGTGTGGAAGAAATCACCCATTGATAGCTTCACATACCTGAAAATAGCTGGTTCTAAACTTTCCTTGAATGCCTAGGAAGGAAATTGAAAGAATTGAAGAGAAAATCCTTGAATCACCTTTGATTACCTCTCTAAGTTCTTGCATGCATGAATGAGGACTTAAAATAAATTATCCCCCTAAAAACCCACCTTTCATAAGCTAAAACGACGTAGTTTAGGGTCTTATAGCGTGAAAAAGTCAAAAATCCCCTTAATGAATCTGCCCTGAAAACTGCCTAGGTTGGACCAACGGACGAAACCAACGGGTCGTTAGAACCAACGACGACCCGTTCTGTCGCTCGTCGTTTGCACTGCATGGGATTTTCCTCCAAATCTGAACGACGGACAGATAGGACGACTCGTGCTCTAAGACCACGGGTCGTTACATTGACTGTTGTTTCCCTTTCACAAAAGCTGAACCTTCTTACCACAACCTCTACACATACAAATAACACTAGTTTTATATTTAGTACTACATGTTGAAACATAGAGGAAATTAAAGAAAGTTATATATATAGATAAGAAAAATGATAATTAAACCATTATATATATATATATATATATATATATATATATATATATATATATATATATATATATATTGTAACATCTTAACATTTAACTATTTTTAGGAGGGTTATGCCCTGGTAACTTGTAATATCAACGAGCCGTGGTCATGATCCGTCACATACGTTGGAAATTCTTGCACCCAAACCACGACCGGTGACCACGGGTCGTTCCTTCTCACAAAGAGTTGTTGGACGACCTGTTGTATCCTCTCTGCTGAACCCAGCCTCCTCCAACGCCTGCTAACAACGGCTTGTTGTTTCAAACAACGAGTCATTGTGTCGTTCGTCGTCTCCACTGCCACCCAGACTTCCCTACACCACGACTGCATACAACAACCCGTGGTTTGACACCACGAGTCGTTAGGTCGCCCGTTCTGTGAAATTTTCCCAGTTTCAGCAGTTTTTAACTTTTAGCTCTCGGGTCTACTCCTAGGAACTTTCGGGGTATTACAATATCTCCCCCTTGGGAATATTCGTCCTCGAATGTAGGAAATAAGCAGAAAACAAAAACATGCAATTATCATCTTTAAATACTGATCATTTAAACCAAAAACTGGAGGAATGACTACCTCCGAAAAGAACTACATAGCTGAACTGAATTCAGACATCACATACATCTATCATAACATAAAACAAACTTGCGCACATGAACTGAACATGGAAACTGATTAGAGAATTAGGCAAAAACTGATACCTCAAACTGAAACTGAGCCGGTAGAGAGCAAGTGAGGGTATTTAGCCATCATATCTGTTTTGGCTTCCCACATAACTCCCTCAACATGCTGATTTCTCTATAACACCTTTACTGAAGCTACTTCTTTGTTCCTCAGCCTCCGAATTTGCCGATCCAAAATTACAACTGGAATTTCATCATAACTAAGGCTATCTCTCACACCAACACTTTCCACCGGAACTACTACGACTGGGTCTCCCAAGCATTTCTTCAAGAGCGATACATGAAAGACGAGATGAACTAAAGATAACTCTGATGGCAAGTCCAACTCATATGCTACCTTACCAACTCTTCTCATAACCCGGTAGGGACCAACATAGCGGGGGCTAAGTTTTCCTTTCCTTCCGAACCGCATGATTCCCTTCATGGGAGATATCTTTAGAAATACCCAATCGTTCACCTCGAACTCCAACTCTCTCCTCCTCACATCATGATATGACTTTTGACGACTCTGAGCAGTTTTCAGCCTGTCCCTTATCAACTGAACCTTTACAATAACCTCATGAACCGACTTTGGCCCTATCATAGCTGCCTCACCAACCTCAAACCATCGGATGGGCGATATACATCTCCGCCCATAGAGAGCCTCAAACGGTGCCACTTGGATATTGGGGTGATATTATAAGCTTGATCAAGGGTAAATGATCATCCCATCTACCTTTGAAATCCATCACACATGCTCTCACATGTCCTCAAGAGTCTGGATTGTTTGTTCGGCTTGGCCATCCGTTTGCAGATGAAAGTCTATGCTGAGCTTAACTTGAGTCCCAAGCCCCTTATGGAAAAACCGCTAGAACTGGGAGGTAAATTGAGTACCTCGGTCTGAAATAATAGACAAGGGCACTCCATGAAGTCGAACCAACTTCGGAATATATAATTTGGCATAATCATCTGCTGAATCTGTGGTTTTGACTAGTAGAAAATGTGCAACCTTGGTCAACCTGTCAACCACCATCCAAATAGAATCATAGTATCGACGAGTACGAGGTAGGCCTGTAATTAAATCCATATTAATCTCTTCCCACTTCCAAGTGGGAATTCTAATATCCTGAAGTACTCTTCCCGACCATTGATGTTTGACCTTAACTTGCTGACAATTCAGGCTCCTGGCTACAAATCCTGCGATATCCTTCTTTATGTTGTTCCACCAATATATTTCCCGCAAATTATGATACATTTTGGTGGCACCCGAATGGATAGAGTACCTTGATCCATGTGCCTCATGCAGTATCCGATCCCTCAAATCATCAACGTTTAGGACACATAGATGACCTTGGTACCACAACACACCATCTCCCCCTTGGGAGAAGACATCCACCTTCTGACTTTCAACGGCTTCCTTTAGCTTTACCAAAATCGGATCCTCATCTTGTCTAGCTTTCACATCCGTCACCAAGGATGATTCTGATCCATTTTGCACAATAACACCACCATCGGTTGAGTCGACCAATCTAACTCCCAACCTTGCAAGTCAATGGACATATTTCACCAACTCCTTCTTTCCCTCATCCACGTGGGACACACTCTCCATAGAGAGCCTACTAAGTGTGTCCGCTACTACATTAGCCTTACCGGGGTGGTAAAGGACACTCATGTCATAGTCCTTTAGTAGCTCCAACCACCTCCTTTGCTGAAGATTGAGATCTTTCTGCGCGAACACATATTGCAAGCTCTTGTGATTCGTGAATACATCCACGTGGACCCCGTACAAGTAATGCTGCCATATCTTCAATGCAAACACCACTGCGGCCAACTTAAGATCATGGGTCGGGTAATTCTTCTCATGGACTTTCAACTATCTTGAGGCATATGCTATCACTTTCCCATGCTGTATCAACACACACCCGAACCTGATTTTGAAGCATCACAATACACGACAAAACCATTCGTATGCTTGGGTAGGGTTAACACTAGTGCTGAAGTGAGTCAAGTATTTAACTCTTGGAAGCTTTTCTCACAAGCCTCCGACAATTGGAACTTTACCTTCTTCTGAGTCAACTTGGTCAAAGGTGCCGCAATTGATGAAAAACCCTCTACGAATCTCTGGTAGTAGCTTTCTAGGCCTAAGAAACTCCGAATTCCTAAAGGATTCACCGATCTAGGCCAATTCTTCACTGTTTAAATTTTCCGAGAATCTACCCTTATGCTCTCACTCGATACTGCATGGCCTAAAAATTCTATAGAGTCCAACCAAAATTCACACTTGTTGAACTTTGCATACAACTGACAATCCTTGAGGGTCTGAAGTACTACTCTCAAGTGAGCAGCATGCTCCTTCTCACTCCGAGAGTATATAAGGATATCATCGATGAACACAATCACGAACATGTTCAAATATTCCTTGAGCACCCTATTCATTAGATCCATAAAAGCTGCGGGGGCATTGGTTAGTCCAAAAGACATAACTACCGAGTCCTAAAAGAGGTTTTCGGGATGTCACTCTCCCGAACCCTGAGTTGGTGATACCCGGATCTGAGATCAATCTTGGAGAAACACTTGGCACCCTGAAGCTGGTCGAACAAATCATCGATCTTGGGCAAAGGATACCTGTTCTTGACTGTGACCTTGTTCAACTTCCGATAGTCAATACACATCTGAAGAGAACCATCTTTCTTCCGGATAAATAACACTGGTGCGCCCCATGGAGTCTTACTCGGCCTAATAAAGCCTTTATCCAACAGGTCCTTCAACTGATCCTTCAACTTTTTTAGCCCGGCCGGAGCCATCCTGTAGGGAGGAATTGAGATAGGTTGCGTATCGGGTAAGAGATCAATGCCGAAATCAATTTCCTTCTCAGGAGGAACACCTGGAAACTCGTCGGGAAATACCTTCGGATACTCACACACCACCGGAACTGACTGCATAGTCAGGATCTCGGACTCAACATCCTTAACCCTAACTAGGTGATACATGCAACCCTTAGAAATCATGTTCCTGGCCTTAAGATATGAAATAAACCGACCGGCTGGTACAACTGAATTACCCTTCAATTCTAAAACTGACTCACCCGGAAATCGAAATTCCACTGTGCGGGTCCTACAGTTAATCGAAGCATAACATGAAAACAACCAATCTATGCCGAAAATGATGTTAAAGTCAGTCATAGCTAACTCTACTAAGTTTGCGGAAGTGACCTCATGCAATACTGTAATGGGACAACCTCTATACACCCATCTAGATACAACTGAATCACCGACTGGAGTAGAGATTGAGAATGGTTCTGACAGGATTTCAGGGCTAACTCCAAAATTACTAGCAATATAAGGGGTCAAAAACAACAAAGTAGCTCCTGGATCTAACAAGGCACAAACATCAATATGGAAGACTTGCAACATACCAGTGACCACATCTGGTGAAGCCTCCTACTCCTGGCGAGGCACTAAAGCATAAAACCTATTTTGGCACTGATCGCCTGCTGAACTAGTAGAGGCACCCTGCTGAGGGTGACGTGCTACTGGAGCGGCAGAACCGACTGCTATCACACGGGCTCCATCGACCACTAATCTAGCTGAAGGGCAATCTCTGAGTCTGTGTACGGGTTTGCCACAAACGAAACAAGCATCTGCGCCGACTAGGCACCTCCCGGGATAATTCTTGCCGCACTTTGCACAAACTGGAAAATTGCACTTCATCTGCGTGCCACCCTGATCCCTCGAGCCTGAAGCCCTGCTCCCTTGATCTCCTCTGAACCTGGCCGATGATGGAGCTAGAGCGATAGACCTGTGCTGGGACTGCTGACGTTGTCCACCCCCTGACCGCACCTGAGAAGTCCCATAACTATCGATCCTAGCCCTCTTGGCCTCCCTTTGTCTACGGTAGACCGACTCCATCTGCCATGCATGCAATACAATACAGGGAAAATTGATATCCTGATGAAGCATGGCGATCCTGCAATTCTTATCCGACTAATCTACCACCCCATGCACAAAACTCACCCGAGCCCTCTAATCCACCACCAACTCTGGAGCAAACATGGATAATCGGGTGAACTCCAATGCGTACTCCTGAACGGACATATTACCCTGTTTGAAATTAACAAATTCGGCCGCCTTGAGCTCCCTCATCTCCTGAGGGAAGAACCAATCCAAAAATGCTGCATAGAACTCTCCCCTACCAATCGGGCCTGCACCTACTGCCCTGACATCTCTCCACTACTTAAACTATATGTGAGCCACCCGCTTTAGTTGATAGGAGGTCAAGTCAACACATTCCCCATTGTTCACCCTCATAACTTGGGTGATCTTCAAAATATCCTCAATGAAATCATGTGGATCCTCGTCCACCTTTGACCCCGTGAACTCAGGAGGGTTCATTCTCAAGAAATCCCTCACCCTAGCTGCCGCCGCATTCCCATTCTGAGGGTAATGCGCCACTGTCTGATTCTGAACCTGGGCAGTCATGGCCTATGCCAGCATCTGAATCGCTGCCCTAAACTCCGCGTGGGCAGCTCGCTCTGGTGTGTTCTCCTCATGAACGGGTAGGGCTGACTGATGCTCATCACTATTGGCACCCTCATGATCATTGTCGTTACCATTTCTTTTGGCATTCACTCGGCTTGGAGGCATGATTCTGCAAATGCGATTAGCACGAATTAGAAGAGGAAAGGACTTTCATCACACGACATAGATCATGAAAGAAGGGAACATTTCCTAAACATCTCGTAGCCTCTTCATCATAAGTATGACACTCTTCACACCCATGAAAAAGACTCTACTTAACGTGGCTTTCAGACAACCTAGGCCATTTCAAAACCTATGGCTCTGATACCAAGTTTGTCATGACCAGAAGGTATACCCGGATCGTATACACGAGACAAGGAGCCCCGAGAGACCCCAAGTTGACCCATGGCATGAGCATACATCTAAGTCAATCATATAAGCGGAAGATTGAACATAAGGCATCTCAGAAACATGGCATAACATAATATATCAGAACATCTAAAACACTAAGACATACAAGCTGAGTACTGAATAGTTGTCTGAAAGCCTCTAATATGTATGATGGGTTGATGGGACAACACCCCCAACTAACCCGAATAAGTACTAAAATAGAAAGTATCAATATATCTATCAAATAGCCCTCGGATCATGAGGACTCACCAACTGCGCTAAAAGCAACTCCGAGACAATTTATGGGTGAGGATGAGCCTGAGAGCTGGGTCCTGTATCATGAAACGATACAATATAGAAAGTATGCGGTCAGTACGTGGAATGTACTAAGTATGCAAGGTAAGTGAAATAGACATTTAAAACATTTAAAATTTATAAATGATCGTAAGAGTAGGACACCATGCTCGTATCGTAAATCATCATAACATGTCATAAGGCCCAAGGTTTTCAAAACATTCATAATATAAACATAATCATAATCATAAGAAAAGAGCTTTACTTAACATGACTTGAGCCAAAATACCAAATCATAACATGCATAAATCATGAGGAACAATGGGAGATTCTCTTAACCGACATACCCCATATGAGCACACGTGAAGCCCGACTTATAACCCTAGTCGGGAGGGTGTCCATACCTTGCCAAGGGTAGGACCATGAAAGTGTGATATCACTATGAAGAAAGGGCCATTTGGGCTAGGGATAGTCATAAAAGGGGTCCCTACATACCTACGGTGACATGTAGTTCATGAAATTCGGGGCTTAACCTGAGCCCCGAATCTACTCGACGATCGGTACTACTCCCAGAACACACACACACACACACACACATATATATATATATATATGTATATAGTGCTCATAGTATAACATGCATGAATTCATGGGCTAGTTAAATCATTATAATCATAAACATGCTTGTATATACGTGAACTAGCCATGGTATAAGGCCCGTGAGTCGCCAAAACCAACGGACGGAACCAACGGGTCGTTAGAACCAATGATGACCCATTCTGTTGCTCGTCATTTGCACTGCATTGGACTTGCCTCCGTATCTGAATGAAGGACAGAAAGGACGACTCGTCCTCTAAGACCACGGGTCGTTACATTGACTGTTGTTTCCCTTTCACAAAAGCTGAACCTTCTTACCACGAGCATCACCATGACTCGTTTCCTACAATGAGTCATGGTCAGGATCTGTCACATACACTTGAAATTCTTTCACCGAAACCACGACCAGTGACCACGGGTCGTTCTTTCTCACAATGAGTCATTGGACAACCCGTTGTCCCATCTATTGAACCCAGCCTCCTCCAACGTTTCTAACAACTGCTCATTGTTTCGAACCCCGTTGTCCCATCTATTGAACCCAGCCTCCTCCAACGTTTCTAACAACTGCTCGTTGTTTCGAACAATGAGTCGTTGTGTCGTCCGTCGTCTCCACTGCCCCATACTTCCCTACACCATGAGTACATATAACGACCCGTGGTTTGATACCATGAGTCGTTAGGTCGCCCGTTCTGTGAAATTTGCCCAATTTCAGCAGTTTTCAACTTTTAGCTCTCGGGTCTACTCCTAGGCACTTTCAAGGTATTACAAAGAGGAAGGGAACATAAGACTCTCAGTACGAGCCATACCAAGATGTTACAAGCCATAACTGGAGTCGTGGAATTATTCAGAGAAATTTGCATAAAGGCAGTCTCTTGGTACGGACGGACTCAGGGATCGTAGCACCAACGTACGACTCGTACCATGATCCATGGTGAGATTTAGAAGATCCTTCAATACTTGAAAGAACTTCAAAAACTACGCACAATACGAGTCGTAGAAGGAAGGTACAAGTCGTACCATAACACTTGTGGAAAACTTCAGAAGATGTTAGCGTTCTCAGGGCCAAGCCACAGATGCATTGTATGACTCGTAGGACTATGGTACGAGCGGTACCATCTTGCCAACACTTAGAAAAATCTACAATAGCCAAGGATGTACGACCCATACAATCCTGCTACAGGTAGTAGGTCCAGTTGTGACACTATCGACGCTAGATATGGAAAATTTCCTGTTAGCTTAGGAAAAGGTTTCTAATGTCTGTATAAATAGTTTTTATTTTTTATTTTAGTTAGAGAACATAGAAACAAAGTAGTAGACGTGAGTATACCCAAAGTGGTTATGAACCCATGGAGAACACTTACCCTAGTTATTTGCAAATCTTGATTTAAATCATAATTATAATCTTTTCTTTAATATTGTTTTCTTTGAAACCCCCTAATTTGGAGATAATTCACCAACAAGTTCAATTACAGGCATTAGTCTAGATCTTACCCTATTCCCTGTGGGTTCTACCCCAACTTCTTAATTGGGTTCTTTATTGACAATGTCCGCTTTATACTTTGTTAGGAAGTTTGAGTTTGAGCATTATCAGTCATTTCTCTAACATTATCTCTAATTGGTTACAACCCTAGCATATTGCACTCTTTAGTTGTAGTTAAATTTTACTTCTCTCATTTCGAATATACTCAATGTCACAACCCGAGCATGGACCCTGAATTATAACACGGGACCTAGAACCACGAATGGCTCCAAGCTAACCCATGGCACATTCATAACTTACTTTTGAACATAAATAAGCGGAAATTTTATAAAACATAACATAATGCATGAGACAAAGTCTATTATATCATAAATTGTATGGAAAGGGACAATAAGTCAAAACCGCTGAAACATCTAGCATCAAGTCTGAAAGGCTCTACTCATATGATGAGATGATGGGACAACACCCTTAACTAACTCCACTAAGGTCTGAAACTGAAAGACATAAAAAGAAGGAACATGCATCAAAACTTCCATCCTCGGATGATAAGTACTTACCACAACTACTGAAGTTGGAGCCGAATAGAATCTAGCGGCGCGACTGAGTTTGATCACCCGAACCTATATCATGGGACCATATAGCATAAAAGTATGCGGTCAGTAATTTGAATGTACTGAGTATGTAGGATGAGTAAAACACGAGAGTAAGGATAACATGATAAAATCATGATTGTAAGATAGTCATGAACATAAGTTATTCATCATAAACTGAAGCATAACGATCTAAGGTTTTGAAAGTAAAATTATACGGTTTATCTTGTGTGAAATCACAAATAAATAAACTGGCCGATATGTCAATTACACTATAAAACATGACATTATAAATTCTGAACATGAACATATTAAAACATAAGGAACAACGGGAGATTCTCATAACCGATACCATCATGAATGATCACATGATGCCCAACTATCTCGCTCAAATTAGCAGAGCTATCCTAGGCCTTGCCCGGGCAAAGAACAATAAAAGCATGATATTACTCGTGAGCCTATTCAGGCAGGGGAACACTCTCTGGCGAGACCCCAATCATGAATATACCTACGGTGCACGTAGTTCTGAGACCTGGGTGCGCTGAACTCCACCCTACTAGATGTTAAATACTACTCCCAAAACATGCACATTGCTCATAGTCATAATCATGAAACATAATTGGTTTTGCATGGGCTAGTTAGGAAACATGAAAATCATAAATATACTTGACATACATGAACTAGCCATGAAAATAATATCGCTGATTCGGCCATGATACATAAGCTTGAGATTCATGAAATTTGTGCATAATCAAGTAAATCATAATAAGTTGAAATCATAGATTCATAAGATATTCTTATAGAAAACATGTAATAATAATCATAAAACATGGATTGAATCATAAGATAATTGAATGCATAGAAAATCATGATAGATTTTATCAAAATTGAGTGTAACCTTAGAATTTTCATAACGTAGATTGAAGACTTGAATTCATAATATTTGATTTGAAATTGGGCATGAGGGTGGAAGAAATCTCCCATTCATGACCCTACATACTTGGGCTTAAAGAGATCTTACTAGGGTTTGAAAACCAAGAGAATAGGAGAACCTTGATTGCTTGAGGGCTTGAGAGGATTGGACCTTCAACTTCAGATGTTTAGAATTAGGAATGAATAAAACCCTTTAATACACCTTTTTAGGAGCTCAAAATGACTTAGTTTAGGAGTTAAATACATAGAAAGTATGGAAATGCCCTTAATAATCTGACTAGAAAATCACCCCGTCAGACTTGACGGGTCACACAATGACCCCTTACCCCACTTGATGGGTCGTTAGTCCTGCTTGTTATCACTAAAGGAAAATTTCGACTTTCTGATCTTTTATTGACGCCTCCACTTAGCGTTTCATTATCACACTCAATGGATCTTTTCCCAGTTGTCAAGACTCTCTGAAACTCATAAATCTCCAACTTTCCATACATGATGGATCACCTAATGATTCGTTAGGTGACTTGACGGATCACCTAACTATTCGTTAGGTGCATTGATGACTCACCTAACGAGTTGTTCTGTGATCTGGTGAAGATTTTTCTATTTTCTCCATTTCATGGCTCGGATCTGATCCCAGGAACTTTTCGGGTGTTACACTCTAATCTTATAATACTTCACTGTTTAGTACTAGATAGTCTGGGCTTCGAGTAGTCTCTGTGGGGTTGAACCCCAACTCCTTATTGGATTCTATATTTGCTACGATCGTTTACACTACCTGATATTGGGAGTGGATTTGAATATCAAATATTATGGCACCATTATCGGGGACTACGACATAAACCCTATCTGTCACGCCCCGCCCTGGGAGGTATGACTGGCACCTGGTGCCCTAGTAGGACCTAGACTGCTATCTGGTGAGCCAAGGCACATCTAGTGCCTGGCTGGCTCTAACTCAAATTCCTGGGAACAAAAGGCTATATAACGACTGTAAACACAGCCTCCGGCCAACAGGCCTATAGCCACCTGTACCCGAAAAACAGCTAACCAGAAACATACTACTGCCAAGGGAACCTATGCGGGCCGGCAAGGCCACCATGCTGTCTAGTTCACTATAACTTAACAATAGCACGCTAAATAATTACGTGACCGGCAAGGTCACCACTACTGACTGGTTATGGCCACACACGACCAACAGGAGCAGAAATAACAAATAACTATAACAAGCTGCACGGCCTCACACGACCGGCTCAACTGACCACAGGGAAATATATACAGACTGCAAGCCTCAAGGAATAACAATAGAAATGATCAGGACAGGGCCCCGACCTACCCGTACTGTACAACAAAAGAAAACGAAATACACCTCTGGAATTCAGTCTTCGGATGACAGGAGCTGAATACTCAATAGCTGACTGGAATCACGAGGGATCGCCTCCTCGTCTATGAGTACCTGCAGGCAATTAATGCAGCGCCCCACCGGGCGTCAGTACCACAGGTACTGAGCATGTAAAGCAACTGAAATACACAACTGAAATGAGTAACAACAATAACATGACACAAAAGCAGGAAGTAGCTGAGTCTATCTAGCTGAGGATAACTGGGAAGAGTTTAATTATTCCATAACTAAACTGAGCGTACCTGATGCCGTGCCGTCAGACTGTCTATCAGTATCTAATAGCTCATATAGATATATATATAAATGCACACAATACCTGACCGACCCCATAAGCCAGAAGGTGCCAACCAACACACAATCTATTTACCCCTACCCGGGTCTAAACCAACCAAAAATAAGTCACTCCACTCATCTGATAACTGTGAGCTCCTCCTACCGGTCCCCTTGGGTACGTAGCTCAGGCCTTGGCCTCTGATAATAAACTGTGTCTGAGTCCGAAGACTCCTGCCTCTGGGCGCAAGTGTACACGGGGTGTGTAATAAAAACTGCCCCTGGGTGCAAGCACGCAACAGGGTAATTTTATAAAAATCTGTATCTGAAACTGCCCTCGGCCACAAGCGCACACAGAGTGATCTGCCCCTGTAAACAGGGTGGACTAGCTCTGCGCAGAGTAAACTGAACTACTCCTGCAAGCAGGGTGGTCTGGACCGTATTATCATGGTGGTCGGCCATCATCGTCCTCTAGGCGGACGTCATCACCCAGCTGGTGGCGGTATCTGAATCTAGTATCGACACAACTATAACCCAGGGGCGGTAGGGATGCTAAAAGGGTGCCCACATGCCACAACAAGTCTCAACAAACAAATAGCACATAGAAATAGCAAGCATGCATAACTGAAAAGACTATTTGGAATCTAACTTCTTATTCTGATCTGTTTCTATACTGAACTGATTCTTACTAATTATACTGATTCTGTAATCTCTGTTTAACTGTACGGCTAATCTGTAGCCATAATACTATCTGTCTGAACGGCTAATCTGTAGCCATAACTGTCTGTCCATCCGATCTTTCTTTACTGACTTTTACTATGAAAAAATCTGTTTCTTTTATTCTACTACATGCTTGCTAATCACGTAATAGGCTATACTGAATCTGAAATACTAACTTGCCCTCAAGCGCATGCTCTTCTAACTTTCAGACTGAATACGATATAACAACGCAAACTAGGTTTACTGAACTTTACACAATACTTAACATTCAACTCCGGGAATTCTACTACGGAGTTTATTGCACTATACAAGGCTAAAATTACTAACTTGCCGAAGGAACTAGCTTTACATACCTTATCCTCGAACTATTCGTCTGTCGGACGAGGCTCGGCCAATACTTCAACTATTTCTCCCAACTGCATTCATAAATATGTTAATTAATACTAAATATAGCTTTATTCTAAAGAACAACGTCACTTTCGATATAATTATAGCCTAAACTTAGGCTTATCGAAAGACGGTCAAAAACTCGCTATTTCCCAGAAGTCCAGAAGGGAGAAATATTCACTTCACAGCTAGGAGCACATAGACACTAGTTTGGAGCAATTCCACTTACCTTAGCTCGGTAGCTCGACAATTCGTCGACCATATTTCGCGAAACTAAATCCGTAGGAATGCTCCCTGCTGCTAAATACCTCGGTATCTGAGGTTAATTTGGGTTTAGACTGCGTTTGGCAGCGTAATCAGATGAAATTATATTACCCTCTTCGTTCTTTTTCCTTTCTCTCGTTTTCCTCTCTGTTTTCTGGAAATTTTATGATTTAAATCCAAAATAAACTGAAGTGGGGCTTTATATACTTGAGCCTGGACAAGGCTAACGTGTCATGGAGCCAACGCGAAGGCTTCACCTCCGTGACACGCTGCCATCGCGGAGGGGCTCTGCCTCGGCTCCTCCCGCGATGGTTCGACAGGTTACTCGTCCGGTCCTTTCCCTAGCACGTATGGCTTCCAAATATGCTTGACCAACGCACGAATAGGCCATCTAGGTGCTGGGAATCCTACGGGGTATAACATTCTCCCCCCTTAAGAACATTCGTCCTCGAATGTAAACTTCTATCTAGAGGACTACTCAACTTACTGCCTAGAAAAAAATTTCGGCAGAGTTTCCCCTGTAATATTGACTATAGCAAAAACCTGAAATGCAGAAAAGTCCCATACAGGTACTGCACGCAATACTTTAAGATTCACAGGATAGCTAATCATCAATCTTTCTCATCTATACATATGCAACCATAAGGTACTGCACAAGTAATAACACGGACATACCTGTCGCCTGGCTTGGCCTGGAATAGGTGAGGATATCTAGCTTTCATATCTTCTTCAGCCTCCCACGTCATTTCCTCTCGGTTCCTGTTACGCCACAGTACCTTGACAGATGCAATATCCTTAGTTCTCAATCTACGAATCTGTCTATCTAGAATAGTTACTGGAACCTCTTCATAGGCCAGCTCTTCTGTAACCTGGATATCCTGGACTGGGACTGCTCTGGATGGGTCTCCTATGCATTTCCTCAGCATGGACACATGAAAGATGGGATGAACAGATTCTAGCTCTAGAGGCAAGTTCAACTCATATGCCACTCGGCCTATCCTTCGACGAATCTGATAGGGCCCAACAAATCTTGGACTAAGCTTACCTTTCTCGCCGAATCTCATCACCTCTTTCATCGGAGATACTTTTAGAAATACCCAGTCATTCACATTAAACTCTAGCACATCAGCATATGATTTCTGGCGGCTCTGTGCAGTCAGTAGGCATTCTCTGATAAGCTTTACTTTCTCTTCTGACTGCTGAACAATATCTGGCCCAATTATCGCTGATTCCCCTATTTCGAACCAGCCAACCAGCGATCTGCACTTTCGCCCATATAAAGCCTTGAAAGGCGCCATCTGGATAGCTGAGTGATAGCTATTATTATAAGCAAACTTGATTAGGGGCAAATGCTCAATCCAGCTACCACCGAAATCTAACACACCCGCTCACAACATATCTTCGAGCGTCTGAATTGTGCGTTCCGCCTGTCCATCTGTCTGAGGGTGGAATGCCGTGCTCAATTTAATTTGCGTTCCCAGACCTTTCTGACATGGCTGCCAGAATCTAGCCGTAAATCCTCTATCTGAAATAATGGATACTGGTACTCCATGCCACCTAACTATTTCTCGGATATACAACTCCGCATAATCTGGCCGAGAAGGTAGTTTTCACTGGCAGGAAATGAGCTGATTCGGCCAATCTGTCAACTATCACCCATATAGAGTCATGTTCATGTTTAGTACGGGGTAATCCTGCCACAAAATCCATATTCACTGCTTCCCATTTCCAGAAAGGCACAACTATGTCCTGAGTCAAACTGCCTGGTTTCTGATGTTCTGCTTTCACCTGCTGGCAGTTAGGACACCGGGCTACAAATTCAGCAATTTCTTTTTTTTTTTAATCTAGCCACCAGTAGTTTTCTTTGATGTCATGGTACATTTTTGTCGCACCGGGGTGTAAAGAATAACGGGTGTAATGTACCTCTTTCATAATCTACTGGCGGAGGTCTAAAATATCTAGAACACATAGACGACCTTTACAACGTAGCACTCCACCCTCTGTTATTTGCAAGTCTAGCGCTTCCCTTGCAGGATTCTGTCCTTAAGCTAGACCAGGTCAAGATTTGCATATTGCCGTTCTCTTACCCCCACAACTAAGGACGACACGGCGGTGTTCTGGATTACCGCTCTATTGTCCTTCATTTCTATCACACGAACGGCTAAATTGACCAATTGATGTATCTCCCTGACCAACTCCCGTTGCTCGGGTTGCACATACGCCACACTCCTAATAGATCTATAGCTAAGAGCGTTTGCTGCTTCATTACCTCTTCTTGACTGATATAACATTTTCATACTTAGAGAGCTCGACATATAATTGATGGTCATACTGGCTTGTCTTGCCGAAGAGATCAACAGGTAGTTTACCGGTGTAACTAGAGCTTATCTGGCCTTCTGGCCACATGCTAAGGCTACTTGTTGCTGGGATAACCTGAACGACCGTCTGCGCACCTTGTGCCTTTATCTGATCAGAGGATCCTGATATTGATCATGACCTCTAATGATCTGGCTGCATAACCTTAAATAACTGAATAGTCGGGTTGAATGACCCGAATGTGGCAGTAGTCTAACAATGCTCTAACTGTTCTACTTGAGTACTTATAGTTCATGCATAACTGCAGACTTGTGGGCATCTAATTGCTTTGTTATTTTGCTTGGACCACTGTAAGGCTGGGCTTAATCAAACTTACTCCCAGGCGATCAATCTCTGGATCTTCACGGGGAGTCTACTGATCTCTCGATCTTAGTAAACACTGTGCTAGCAAAGTACTACCAATTCCTTATGCCTTATGCGTATCCACTTGGATTTATACCGCCATCCTGGGAAATTCTCGATCTTATGAGCTATTCTGTGAAGGCTGGCCTTCTACTAAAGCTCTATTTCTGACTATCTTACAAGAACCAGTTGAAGTACTAGTCATTCACTGACTACTGATGTGGACCCTTTCTTGGGGTACCCACGGTATTCTGACTGGGATGGCCGGCTGACTTATGGGGTGTTCCACATAATAGCTGCTAGGCTGACTAAGGCAGACTCTCCCCTATAAGGCTGGGAAAACGATATACGACCACTTAACATACCAGAACAATTCTGGTATTGCTAATTTCTGAAATCTGCCTATTCAGTCTCTAATTCTGGTTCTAACACATGCACTGATGTTACTGATCTTTAGGGATACTTCTTTGCTAATACAGGCGCCAGCTGGTCGGTAGACCGTCTAACTGTGCCCTTATCATCTAACTACCTGATTCAGGTTACTAACTCTTGTAAGCTTCTAAAACATAGATCTGACAACAATATATAAGTCTGTTAACTTAATAACTGGGAGCTGAGACAGTTTCTATGGATTCGTACGTAAATCACACTTAACTTGCCCCTTCTCTTTCGCTTTTCTCTTTTTTCTCCTCTCTCTTTTCTCTTTTTATTTTTGACAAGGGGTCCTGCAATGCAATTTCTATATACTTCCCAGCACTAATATGCATCTGTGTGGTTGTAACCCCTATTAGCAGCTGCTCACAACATATTTATTATCTGCACAGATATATATTAATAAATACGTGCAATACATACTGAATTCTGTGGTGATACGTAATCTCTGACACACTTTGCTAAATTTCATATTGTACATGATATACTGCTTCTATGGTCTACTAATACCTCCTACCTTCTCTTAACATTTCATTGTATTGTCACCCCATTCTGAAAGTAACAAACATAAACACTTTAATTATTGTCTGCTGTTTGAAATTCCGCCACCCTTGCGATGTGGGGTCAACGTTCGAATCTTGTGGCCTTACTTGGCATATATTAAGAGCCCATGACTGTCTGCTGGGCCTTATCTCTAGGTCACACTAGATTAGAATTGCTGTATCGGTAACTTCTTAACTTCTCCATAGCGGACATACTGCGGTATTCTGAACCGCAATCTTGCTGTCAGCCCGAGGCTTAATCCTTAATACGATATTTTATCAATCCGGGAGTAATTCTAATTTCCCCACAAGATCTGACATTCTTGCTTCTTCCCCTCATCTTACTTAAGCTGAACTTTGGGGTTCAAGGTACCTGCTCTTCATTGTTAACAAGATTACTGGTCAAATATCAGTTCATACTTCCCCTGACTTGCAGTCAGACCTATCTGATTCACATGACCCCTCCCCCTTTCGATATCACAACTGGATCATAACTATCATCTTACAGGTAGTCCTGCTATCTGTTAGCATATATGGCAGACTTGGCCTTTTTCTGACTCGAACTTGACTATTACCCGGCATTCATCCCTAACAGGTCTTTTACCCCTGCTTCGGGTAAGCTAACGGTCTTACTTTCTCTACTGGCTTATTATCATAAGGGTCTGCACAACTTACGTAATCATAGGGGCTCTTTATACTTTCTAATACTTACTAGGATCAATCAGCCCATCTTTACTTACTGCTTGATTTGGCAACGCCATCTCAAGTCTTATGCCCCTTTACTATACTGGCATCAAAATCAAGAGGTAGGAATAACCCTTTTTCTTATTGCAACAAATAAAAACATTTAACTGTACCATATCCGAAAAGATGTATTTGGGATTCCTGCATTTCCCTCTCTTTCTTATACTTACCTGGTGGTCTGACCTTGTCTGTAATCATAATCAGATCTTATATAGCTAATAAATAAATCAATTCTTATATACATTATACTTCTGACCTCCTATTCTGACGTTATCAACGTATACTGGGAATAGTACCGATAAAGGTATCACGCTGGGAGGTCTCTGGTACCTCCTCCTGCTGCTATAAGTATCTTGTAACTGGCTGATGCCCTCTTCTGTTGCTATATCTGATCTTCTGCCTGTAATAGGGTAATGCTGATCTGCCTTTGTATCTGTAATCAAAGAATACGGTAAGTTTTTAGAGACTCCACCCTATACTGTACCGCTCTAAAGCACGACTGACTGAGAAGGAAGGGTAACCATCCTATCATGCCTCGCAGCCTCCTGCCTATAGTATGTGGTGCACAACACATCCATAGACAAGACTCTACTTAGCACGGCTTGCAGACTCCCTGGGACACGACCTGCTCTGATACCAAGTTTGTCACGCCCCGCCCTGGGGGTATGACTGGCACCTGGTGCCCTAGTAGGACCTAGACTGCTATCTGGTGAGCCAAGGCACATCTAGTGCCTGGCTGGCTCTAACTCAAATTCCTGGGAACAAAGGGCTATATAACGGCTGTAAACACAGCCTCCGGCCAACAGGCCTATAGCCACCTGTACCGGAAAAACAGCTAACCAGAAACATACTACTGTCAAGGGAACCTATGCGGGCCGGCAAGGCCACCATGCTGTCTAGTTCACTGTAACTTAACAATAGCACGCTAAATAATTACGTGACCGGCAAGGTCACAACTACTGACTGGTTATGGCCACACACGGCCAACAGGAGCAGAAATAACAAATAACTATAACAAGCTGCACGGCCTCACACGACCGGCTCAACTGACCACAGGGAAATATATACAGACTGCAAGCCTCTAGGAATAACAATAGAAATGATCGGGACAGGGCCCCGACCTACCCATACTGTACAACAAAAGAAAACGAAATACACCTCTGGAATTCAGTCTTCGGATGACAGGAGCTGAATACTCAATAGCTGACTGGAATCACGAGGGATCGCCTCCTCGTCTATGAGTACCTGCAGGCAAGTAATGCAGAGCCCCACTAGGCATCAGTACCACAGGTACTGAGCATGTAAAGCAACTGAAATACACAACTGAAATGAGTAACAACAGTAACATGACACAGAAGCAGGAAGTAGCTGAGTCTATCTAGATGAGGATAACTGGGAAGAGTTTAATTATTCCATAACTAAACTGAGCGTACCTGATGCCGTGCCGTCAGACTGTCTATCAGTATCTAATAGCACATATAGATATACATATAAATACACACAATACCTTACCGACCCCCATAAGCCGGAAGGTGCCAACCAACACACAATCTATTTACCCCTACCCGGGTCTAAACCAACCAAAAATAAGTCACTCCACTCATTTGATAACTGTGAGCCCCTCCTACCGGTCCCCTTGGGTACGTAGCTCAGGCCTTGGCCTCTGACAATAAACTGTGTCTCAGTCCGAAGACTCCTGCCTCTGGGCGCAAGTATACACGGGGTGTGTAATAAAAACTGCCCCTGGGTGCAAGCACGCAACAGGGTAATTTTATAAAAATCTGTATCTGAAACTGCCCCCGGCCACAAGCGCACACAGAGTGATCTGCCCCTGTAAATAGGGTGGACTGGCTCTGCGCAGAGTAAACTGAACTACCCCTGCAAGCAGGGTGGTCTGGACCGTATTATCATGGTGGTCGGCCATCATCGTCCTCTAGGTGGACGACATCGCCCAGCTGGTGGCGGTATCTGAATATAGTATCGACACAGCTATAACCCAGGCGTGGTGGGGATGCTAAAAGGGTGCCCACATGCCACAACAAGTCTCAACAAACAAATAGCACATAGAAATAGCAAGCATGCATAACTGAAAAGACTATTTGGAATCTAACTTCTTATTCTGATCTGTTTCTATACTAAACTGATTCTTACTAATTATACTGATTCTGTAATCTCTGTTTAACTGTACGGCTAATCTGTAGCCATAATACTATCTGTCTGAACGGCTAATCTGTAGCCATAACTATCTGTCCATCCGATCTTTCTTTACTGACTTTTACTATGAAAAAATCTATTTCTTTTATTCTACTACATGCTTGCTAATCACGTAATAGGCTATACTGAATCTGAAATACTAACTTGCCCTCAGGCGCATGCTCTTCTAACTTTCAGACTAAATACGATATAACAACGCAAACTAGGTTTACTGAACTTTACACAATACTTAACATTCAACTCCGGGAATTCTACTACGGAGTTTATTGCACTATACAAGGCTAAAATTACTAACTTGCCGAAGGAACTAGCTTTACATACCTTATCCTCGAACTATCCATCTGTCGGACGAGGCTCGGCCAATACTTCAACTATTTCTCCCAACTGCATTCATAAATATGTCAATTAATACTAAATATAGCTTTATTCTAAAGAAAAACGTCACTTTCGATATAATTATAGCCTAAACTTGGGCTTATCGAAAGACGGTCAAAAACTCGCTATTTCCCAGAAGTCCAGAAGGGAGAAATATTCACTTCACAGCTAGGAGCACATAGACACTAGTTTGGAGCAATTCCACTTACCTTAGCTCGGTAGCTCGACGATTCGTCGGCCATATTTCACGAAACTAAATCCGTAGGAATTCTCCCTGCTGCTAAATACCTCGGTATCTGAGGTTAATTTGGGTTTGGACTGCATTTGGCAGAGTAATCGGACGAAATTATATTACCCTCTTCATTCTTTTTCCTTTCTCTGGTTTTCCTCTCTGTTTTCTGGAAATTTTATGATTTAAATCCAAAATAAACCGAAGTGGGGCTTTATATACTTGAGCCTGGACAAGGCCAACGTGTCACGGAGCCAACGCGGAGGCTTCACCTCCATGACACGCTGCCATCGCGGAGGGGCTCTGCCTCGGCTCCTCCCGCGATGGTTCGATAGGTTACTCGTCCGGTCCTTTCCCGGGCCTTTCCCTAGCACGTATGGCTTCAAAATATGCTTGACCAACGCACGAATAGGCCATCTAGGTGCCGGGAATCCTACGGGGTATAACACTATCTAGCCTTAACAGTCTAGTTTGCTTGCTTAGACCTATTCTTTTACCCTCTCTTTGTTTAGTATTGTATGACATGTGATTGTCAGCATTCTAAATTCAAAAGGATGGATCATGAGTATTTTTGGAGTTCATGGTCATAGGATGACCCATATGGGTACTAGGAGTGTTATGGAGGATATTCGCCTCACATCAATAATGGATTAAGAAGGCAATGCCATGTATGACCAAGATATAGCCTATTGAGTGTTCAACATTGATATGGGAACACTCCATATGAATATGATCAAGATTCATACTTTCATCCCCTCCAGTCCTTAGGATTATTGGGAGTCCCATCTACAAGATCTTGGTGAAAAAATTAGGTGGAGTGAACATTGTAATTCAAAACAAGGGTGGAACCTTGAGCCTACCTTTGACTCTACTAAGTCTAGGTTGGAGAGCATGCTACCCAAATATTGTAGAACCAAGAGGAGGAGGAAGCTACTCTCAGAAATATTACTAAAGGTGATGAGTGCCCAGTTAGAATCACTCTATAGTATTGATTTCCATATGAGCCAGGTTCTGGGCCATGATGACACACCCATCATTTATTTTGATGAGGCCTCCGAGATTTGTGAAGAGTATTCCTCCGCTTCTTGTCCGTCTATCACAATAAGAAGTGGGAATGTGGTGCACCTAGAACCACATATGATTGTATAAAATGAAATCCATGACGATGAAAAATGATGTCCTAAAAATGTAACACTAGAGGAAATGCATATTGAAGCATTAAGTGAGAAAGTAAATGAAGAACTCAAGGTGGAAGCCCCACTCCCTTTACTCAAGCCTTCCATTCCTAAGCCTCCATTTCCTCAACGGCTTAAAAAGAAGCACAATGATAAAAGCACATCGAAGTATTTTGAGCTACTGAAACAAGTGCCCTTGAATATACCATTTATTGAAGCCATCAAGGAGATGCCAAGATTCACTAAGTACTTGAAAAAGTTGCTTACAAGGAGGCTACCATTTGAGAATGAAGAACTGATTCTGGTGACCCACTAGTGAGTGCTATCGTTGTTGTCGTTCAAATCCACTCCCAATATCAGGTAGTGTAAATGATCGCAGTAAATATAACCCAACAAGGAGTTGGGTCGAATCCCATAAAGACTAGTTGAAGCCTAGACTATCTAGTACTAAACATCAAAGTATTGCAAGATCAGAGTCTATTCGGATTAAAGTAATGGAATTTAACTACGAATACAGATTGCAATAAGCTATGTTTGTAATCAATGAAGGATAATTCTAGAAAATTGACCCCAATTATGGATCAAACCTCCTAAATCATCCAATGTGGAAGAATTGAGAGTAGGCTAGAGCCGAACATGCAAACAATTTACTTAGGAAACCCATGGGTATCTTTCAATAGCACTATAGGTGTCAATATACTTTAATTTCGTCAAATTAAAGAGAACTCCCTTCTATCCAATTACTTGTTTCCAATTAGAATGCAACCTATATCTAGGAGAATCCATTAAATAAAGGTTATGCCTTGAGTTATTATTGATTGATGCTAACCAACCTAAATTTTCTATTTCAAGCCTCATAATGGTTATTGGGCAGGATTGGATGACTCTCACTACCAATCACACAGTACAAAGAAAAAATCAATCAAATGTTCATAAGCCAAACTCAATTTTACCAAATTAGGACCATTAGGGTTCGCAACACTAGATCTGGGTTTTAGTTATCTATAACAAAACGAAGAAGAGAATTAAAGTAATTGGACTTGTTTACCAATGGAAATTGGAATCTTTAATAGATTAGTTGAAATCTTTAAGTTACAAGCTAGATCCATAATCTACTATGAAAACTAGGGCTAAACTAGCTAAATTTTGCTATCTATTCTAAGTATGAAGTAAATAATGAAAAAGCTCCCTAAAAATTACAAGAAAAATCTATTTATACTATGTCCCAAAAAGCCTATTTAATTAAAACATCAGAGTGCCAGGTGCGCAGGGATGGACCATCCTTTGGACCGTACTTTAATTTTCAGCTTCTATCCCTCAGCTAGTCGTCTTTTAGAAGATGGACCATCCTTTGGAAAGACGGTTCGTACCTTTCTCCATAGTTTAGAACTTCCATCCATTCTAGCTTGGGTCCAATCTTCAAATAACGGGCCATTCTTTTGGAAGATAGTCCGTCCCTTCAACTGTACTTTAAAGACCTTTTTTGCTGGTTACTGGAATCTGCAGCTGGGAAGGGACGGATGAAGGGGCGGACCATCTTTCAGATAGATGATCCATATGTGCCTCGTCTTTTGAGTAGTTTTCTGGCGTAAACTCCTTTCATCTTTCAATTGCTTGAGTTCCTGAGACATAACATAATAAGATTACTTTCTACTTAATTTAATTCCTAAAGACATGCAAAATATTATGAAATGAAGTAAAGATGTGTCGCTAATTCCCGACACATCAACACCCCCAACTTAAAGCATTTACTTGTCCTCAAGCAAACTAAGAAGAGAAACTATCCTACACCTAGCTATTGTCTTGGAATCTCAAATTATGATGACTTGGGTGATTGTCAACAACAACTACCAACACACAAAATTTAATCTAGTCACCCCCTCTATCAATCAAAAAATAGTTTTCTTGCAAATATGTGAACTAAGCATGCAACCTCCACTTATGGCATTATCTCAACATGTACAAACCCAAATTAGAGAAGTCAAACCTGCTAGCCATTCAAATCCATATGCCCTCATAATTAGACCAAGGAAAGTGTCATTTTTCTGAAGTAATAACAACACACACCATTAGGACACATAAGAAAAAGAGAGAAGAGAAATGCAGTCAACTCTCATAAAGAACTTCACAACATAACTCACAACTACCATATGCTTTCCCATTTACTCAAGTGCCATTTTTTTCGGATATCCGGTTTCAGATCACATAATGACTTTTCTAAGATTGTAATGAAGGCTAAAAGGCTGGTAAGATTTTGAAAGTAAAATCAAATAGTTTATCATATTTGAAGTCACAAGTAAAAGCTCATAAAATGATCAATGAGTCAATTATACCATACAATATGACATTATAAATCCTGAACATAAACCTCTTAAAACATAAGGAGTAATGAGAGATTCTCATAACTGGTACTATCATGAATGAGCACATGATGCCTAACTATCTCACTCAAGTTGGCAGAGCTATCCTAAGCCTTGCCAGGGCAAAGACGATAAAGGCGTGATATCACCCATGAGGCCATTCCGGCTGGGAACACTCCCTGGTGAGGCCCCAATCATGAATATACCTATGGTGGCATGTAGTTCTGAGACCTAGGTGTGCTTAATGCTGGCCTATTTGGTGCTAAATACTACTCTCAGAACATGCACATTGCTCATAGTCATAATCATGAAACATATTTGGTCTTGCATGGGCTAGTTAGGAAACATGAAAATCATAAATATACTTGACATACGTGAACTAGCCATGGAAATAATATCGCTGATTCGGCCGTGATACATAAGCTTGATATTCATGAAATTCATGCATAATTAAGTAAATAATCATAACTTGAAATCATAGATTCATAAGAGATTCTTGTAGAAAACATGTAATCATTATCATAAAACATGAACTAAATCGTAAGTGAATTGAATTCATAGAAGATCATGAGAGATTTTATCAAAATTGGGTATAACCCTAGAATTTTCATAAAGCATGATTGATACTTGAATTCATGAAATTTTATTTGAAATTGGGCATGAGGTTGGAAGAAATGTCCCATTCACGATCCTACATACTTGGGCTTGAAGAGATCTTCCTAGGGTTTGAAACCCAAGAGAATTGGAGAAGAAGGAGAAACTTGATTGCTTGAGGGCTTGAGAGGATTGGACCTTCAACTTCAGATGTTTGAAGAGAATGAGAGTTAGGAATGAATAAAACCCTTTAATACACCCTTTTTGGAGCTCAAAATGACTAAGTTTGGGAGTTAAGTACATATGAAGTACGGGAATGCCCTAAATAATCCAATAGCTCAAAATGACTAAGTTTGGGAGTTAAGTACATATGAAGTACGGGAATGCCCTAAATAATCCAATTGAAAAAATCACCCCGGCGGACTTGACCGGTCACATAACGACCCGTCACTCCACTTGACGGGTCATTAGTCCCACCCGTTATCACTAAAGGAAAATTTCAACTTTTTGATCTTTTCTTGATGCCTCCACTTAGAGATTCGTCATTACACTTAATGGATCTTTTCCCCAGTCATCAAGACTCTCTGAAGCTCATAAAATCTCCAACTTGCAAAACTTGATGGATCACCTAAAGATTCGTTGGGTGACTTGATGACTCACCTAATGAGTTATTCTGTGATCTGGTGCAGATTCTACTGTTTTCTCCATTTCATGCCTCGAGTCTGATCCTAGAGACTTTTGGGGTGTTACGTTATCTCCCCCTTGGGGACATTCATATTCGAATGGAGTCTAAGCAGACTGAACGGATAGGGAAGGAACTGCAACCCAAAACTGAAAAGTTATATACTGAAAACTGATGGACTGACTGACTCCGAACTAAGATACATGACTAAACTGAATTCATGAAACATGCTTGCATAATAAAACTTGAAAGGAACTGAGAGATATGAACTTGACATGAAACTGAATAGAGTACTAAGGAGGAAACTAGTACCTCATGCTAGAACTGAGCTGGAAAGAAAGAGGTGCGGGTACCTAGCCATCATATCTGCTTCGGCTTTCCATGTAGCTCCCTCAACTAGCTGATTTCTCCACAACACCTTCACCAAAGCTACCACTTTGTTCCTCAACTTCCGAACCTGATAATCAAGGATCTCAATTGAAACCTCCTCATAGGTTAGGCTATCCTACACAAAAATGCTCTCTACAGGAATGACTAGAGTTGGATCACCAATGCACTTTTTCATCAAGAACACATGGAAAACTGAATGCACCAAAGCTAACTCCGCTGGTAACTCCAACTCATAAGTCACCTTGCCAACTCGCCTCAAAATCCTATAAGGACCAACATATCAGGGACTAAGCTTTCCCTTCTTTTCAAACCTTATAACTCCCTTCATGGGTGATACCTTCAGAATTACCCAATCATCGACCTCAAACTCAAGCTCTCTCCTCCTAACATCTGCATATGATTTATGATGACTCTAAGCTGTCTTCAGCCTCTCTCAAATAAGCTGAACTTTCTCTATATCATCCTCATGAATTGAATCGGGCCCTATCAATATAGCTTTACCTACTCAAACCATCCAATAGATGATTTATATATCACCTATAAAGAGCCTCAAATAGAGCCATTTGAATGCTGGAGTGGTAACTATTATTGTAAGCAAACTCAATGAGAGGTAGGTGATCATCCCAACTACCCCTGAAATCAATCACGCAAGCCCTCAACATGTCCTCAAGAGTCTGAATGGTCCACTTTGCCTGACCATCTGTTTGGGGGTGAAAAGTTATGCTAAGCTTGACCTGAGTACCAAGGCCCTTCTAAAACAATCTCCAAAACTGAGAGGTGAAATGAGTACCACTATATATAATAGACAATGGAACTCAATGCAATTGAACTAACTCCCGACTGTAAAGTCTAGCATAATCCTCGGTTGAGTCTGTAGTCTTAACTGGTAGGAACTATGCTGACATAGTCATCCGGTCTACAATCACCCATATAGAATCATACTGTCAGTGTGTATGAGGCAACCTTGTAATGAAGTCCATATTGATCTCTTCCCATTTTCAAGTAGAAATACTGATATCTTGTAGCATACCTCCAGGTCTTTAGTGCTCCACCTTCACCTGTTGGCAATTCCGACACTTACCCATAAATTCTGTAATGTCCTTCTTTAAGCCATTCCACCAATAGACTTCTCGTAAGCCACGGTACATTTTGGTGGCACCTGGATAGATAGAATATCGAGAGCTATGAGCCTCTCTCAGTATTTGCTCTCTCAATATCTGCTCTCTCAAGTCATCCTCATTCAGAACACACAACCGGCCCTAACATCGAAGTACACCTCCACTTTCTGATTCTGGACAAATTCCTTCAACTTCACCAAAATAAGATCCTCATAATTCCTTGCCTTAACTTCTGACACCAAAGAAGACTCTGCACTATTCTGCACGATAACTCTAACATCTTCTGAATCGATAAGGCAAACCCCGATATGGGTAAGCCTATGGATGTCTTTCACAAATTCTTTCCTGTCATCCTTCACATGGGACACACTCTCCATGGACAACCTACTAAGAGCGTCAGCCACTGCATTGGCGTTGCCTGGATGGTAGAGGATACTCATATCATAGTCCTTGAGAAGCTCAAGCTATCTCCTTTGCCGCAAATTTAAGTCCTTCTAAGAAAACTCATACTAAAGGCTCTTGTGATCCGTGCGCACATCCACATGCACCCTGATCTTAGGCAAAATAGCATGCCCGAGTGATGCTTTATAACTTAATTTTGTCTTGTTTATCGACTTAATTATATGCATTCTCATGTAATTTTATGTAAATGTGAATATATATACTAACCAACATGATTAGTTCTTGTTTTTGTAGGTTTAAACTGAATTTGAGGAACTAATCCATGAGTTGGTGAAGTGGAGGCATGGAATCGGAAGTAAAACACGAACGTCGGCAAGGAGGATGCGCGAAACAGCTCACCTGCGCGTTGGCAACGTGCCATGGCAGGCAGGCTGCGCGACCAAGGGCGTTTCACGGCCCCTAACAAGCTACACAAGCAGCGTGCCACGCTGCCAACGCGGCAAGGGGCTGCCTGGCGACGGTTTTATGAGTTTTCCAGTGTGAATCCGCGATGCCTCTGTGTCACAGAGGCGTATTGGCGCGATAATATCCGTGACACGGAGTTATTAATGCCGGGCATAATTTTGTACAATTCTCATTTACTATAAATTGGCCCCTTAGCTCCTAAAAACATATAGTCACGATTTATTTCTGAAAAACTGCCAAGGAGTGAAGGGAAAAGTGGGAGAACTCACCTAGGGTTCTTAAATTTCATCTTATCTTCTACCTATTCTTGTAAGTACGTTACTTTAATTATGTTTTCTAGTAATTGTATGAACTTGAGTGGCTAGAACCCTTCCTCTAGGGTTTAGGCCACATGGTATGATTGTGAATACATGATTAAGTTAGTAATTGTTGTTTTGTCTTACATTCTTACTTATGGTTGTTTTTATGATTGATCACCATGAAAACACACACGTTACACCTAGGCAAAAGCTTGAGAAAAAACCTACGCAAGAACATGAGAATGTAGGGAGCAAGTTCGTATCTTTTGATATGTTTCGCGGTTAGGATAAGAAATTATACCTAATTTGCCTTGCTTGGTTGATAAAACGGGATGATAACATGAAACAACTTAGAAATGTCACTCCACCACTCGTAGAAGTAGTTGTGAAGCTAAGTTGAGTTTAATGATTAGAGGTACGAAAGTCCCTAATCCAAAGCATAAGTTGAATGATTAGAGGTACGAAAGTCCCTAATCAAAAGCATAAACCCCGTAAACCACATCACGTAATTAAATTGCCCATGAACTAGAATGTCACATCCCCGCTCAACATTGTAGTTGCGAGGCTAGTTTGTCGTGTTTAGAGGCTCGAAATACCATGAACATGCAATTTCAATTATGTGAGACGACAATTGTTAATTCCATACTTAAACCATTACAAAGCGTAGTATCGCATGATTATCCAACCTTAGCTCTAGTTGCTTCTTGAATTATTTCGGAGTGTTTCTGTGACCACCCCTAAATTTAATTAGACTTTATCGAAAACTTCTTTAATTAACACTTGCGAAAGTTTATATCACACTTGAATTTGACAATTAGCCAGTCCCTGTGGGTTCGACATCCGACTCTTAAAAAGGGCCATTGTATTACTTGTACGACCCGTACACTTGCGGGGCTTATCAAGGTTTTTGCGTCATTACCGGGGACTCGGCGAAGTTTATTGAATTTATCTGTTTTTGTGTGACTTTAAATTTCCCTAAGTGTTGAAAAAAAAATTATTAGTTTTAAATTTATTTTATTTTTATTTTTTAGTCTGATACCCTTCTTGACATGACAGCATGGAACACAAATGGGTTGAATGGTGGATAATCATATTTTTGTGAGTCCTCTCTGAATTGTGGAGGACCCCACTTATGGCAAAACTTTAACACTTGCAATATATGTGGTGGTCAAGATGGCCATTGGGATGGCTGTCTGAATGCATACTCCCCTCCCCCAAGCCCCTACTATGATCTTTCTGTTGTTTTTGATGAGTACAGGAATGATGAAAATGAGGACTTGGAACACCAAGCTCAAATAGAAAACATGGTGAAACTGGTCCTTGAGCAGACGGAAGCAATGAGGGAGCAGATGGAAGTATTAGGAATTCAGACTAAGGAAAATGGAGAGGCCTTAGAAATGAGAAGTGCCAAGGTCACGGAGATGATGGTTGAGGCTAAAGCTTGCGCTGATTTGCAAGTAATGGTTTTATGCAATACTCAAGAGGGATTACAAAGAGAAGAAAAGGGTGAGTTCTTGGAAGACGATCAACAATTAGAAGCTCTTGAGAGTCCCTGTGATGGTCTCACACATATGGAAAATCCATTCATGGAAGAAGAGATAGAGTATCCCCCATTTGACATTTATGGAGAGATAGATGTTGATGTGGAGAAGGTGTACACAAGTAAGGAAGTCAAGCACAATGCAGTTTCAGAGTTGAGGTGTATTGTACCCCACTCGAAGCATTTCTCGACATTGAGTTTGGTTGACAACGTAGAAATAGAGTCTTCCAAGCTTGTAGAGAAAGGTCTAGAGGAGGAACAAGCCCCATATATTCTGAAATTTGCTGAATCTAAGAGACAAAGTGACTTCACTTACTTAAGGGCCAATAAGTGCAAGAGGCGAAATCTACTGCTTTGTCCTTTCATTTTTTCACCACCACCATTGGAGCATAGTAGAAAACTAGATAAGTAATTGGGGGTGAGATTAATATCCTCAAGGTGGAGGGAAAAGTGGTGAACCTGATGCGTCGTGCCGCGACGTAAAATTAGGCGCTGCGCGGGAGGCAACCCGTGTTTTTGATGTAAAAATTAAGTTCAAAATAAAAGTCATGCCATGACTTAAACTAAGGCGCTAGGTGGGAGGCAACCCACTATTTTCTAACTAAGTAATATTTTTCTTTTATGATTTTAAGGAGGTGTGGAGTGCAAATAAAAATTGCAAAGGGTGAAAAAAGGTAAAAATGCAAAAATTTGGGGAAGGAGGCAGAATGCCTCCGCGTTGGCTCCGTGTCACGGAGCTTGAGCTGCGCGATAGCCTCCGTGACACGTTGAGGCTATTTTCGCGTCCGGTCAGTTCGGGCAGTCGAGTCGACCCGCGCGAAATCCTTCTTTTTAACCCCCCAAAATACATTTTTCTCCCAATTTTTTTGCACAACTCTGCGATAAAACTCCCATTTCGCCTTTCTCCCTCAACGTGACACGCCCCTAACATCAAAAAGTTTCACTTCCTTCTTCAAAAACATAACATACCAGGTATGTTCTTGCACTTCTATTCATTTTTCTTCAAATTTTGAATCATGAACATATTGTATGTTTAATTTCTGCCCTAAGTTAATATAAAGTGTTGTAATCAATTGGGTTATGGATGAATGTTGCTTGTATGATAGTTTTGATTGGATGAACTCATTGATTACATGATCTTTGTTAAAAATCTTAAATTGTCTACAACTAGAGCTAGAAATTGAGATTGAAAGAAGAAGAAAAAGTAAGAAAAATTCAAATATTTGGGCTGTGCATTCTGTTTGTGCTGAAAAATTGGCGATTAAATTTTGATTATGCTGCGGATAGAATGTTGATCTTTGTAGATTAAGGTAGGAATAATCCAATAGGTTGTTGTGCATAATCTTGGATTACCTCTTGATTGTAAGCCTAAAGTTAAGCATCAGTTATTTTGTGAATTTGATAGATGGATGAACTTTAAAAATGAATTGTACAAAGTTTGAGTAGTATAAAGAAGCTATTCCATCGATTTTTACTGATGCATTGCACCTTGTGGTTGATGATAGCTGGTAGTATGTTTGTTTATCTTGTCGAAATGAAATTCAATTATGTTTGGAGAGTAGCGAGCATGGAAATATGAAGAAGGGGAAGTCTGAGTACCCGACTGACCATGACTCGTGAAATAAGGCTAACAACTAAATGTGGGGTGACCAACTGAAGCCCAGCCCTAGTAGTAGCCAACTACGCCATGAATGAAATTGAAAATATATGCTTTTGATGAACAGGATTCATGTCTACCAGACAAGATAAAGGAAAGGGTGCCTCCACATCTGGCTCCAGCAGAAAGAGACACATAATAGGTGTAGCGGTTCCAGCAGCACCACCAGTTCCGAGGGGCCAACAAAGGCAATATGGAACAAGAGGGGTATTAGAAGCGGGGAAGAAGTGGTATGCCAAGCATAAGGAGTCCAAGTACTTCCCAGAAGAGCAAATAGCGAGGGATCCATTAGCTCAAGAATTTCCGAGGATCTTACACAAAATACACACCGCAGGGTTAAACTTAATCTTTGGAGAACCCAAGGAGTGTAATCTACACCTAGTAAGGGAATTCTATGATAACTGAACCCCAACACTGCGCAGCCACATAGTAAAGTTTTGAGGACAAGTGGTCACTTTTGAACCACATCATCTGAATGTCATCTTGGGCACCCCGAATACAGACCCACATGTTCTCCGCCAGCTAAACATCTCTCCACCTTATGCAGACATCAGACACACTTTGTGTGGACCAAGATCAATAGCTAGGTGGACCAGGCACAAAGAAAGAGGCTATCACCAGACACTACCATTCTCCCAAATGAACAAAGAAGCAAGGATTTGGCTGAAAATAGTGTGTACTTGCTTAATCCCAGGGGTGCATATGACTGATGTCACCCGAGACAGAGTTTGCTTGGTATATGTGTTGATGACGGGGCTCGAGATAAATGTTGGAGTTGTGATTATTTAAGCCATGAAGAAAGTAAGACTTCATCAAGGACACAGATATGGGTTTGGTGGTCTGCTTACAGCCTACCTCAGGAGCCACGACATCGAGGAAGAGGCCCTGGATTACCTGCCGAGGTTTGATCGCCATTCTTTGGATGTCACGAAGACCAAAGAACCAGATACTACATTCAGGCCAGTGCTTACATTAGCAGAGCATCATGCTCGGGATGATTGTTACATGGCCAGAATGTACGGGATGCAGATGCTGCAGTTGAGGATAGACGGACGACCCGCAACTGAAGATGAACTGTGGTAGCTCGAGATGGCTTACCCATTGAATGAGCATGCCCGAGCACTATTCAGAATGGGGCCAGCATTTGTAGAATCGGTGGAGGACGATATTCCCACAAATGAGGAGACTCGTGGGGATGACTCGAACATGGAGTCATATGAAGATGGAGGAGAGGACTCTGACCTTGGGGATGAGGCTTTAGCACCGGATGAAGAAATTGAACCTTCTCATTGAACAGGGAGTTTCCATCACCCATACTTTATGCTTATTTTGTGATATTTGAACTCTGAGGACAGTGTTCAGACAACACCCATACTTTATGCTTATTTTGTGATATTTGAACTCTAAGGACAATGTTCTAACAAAGTGTGGGGTGGAGTTTATGTAATAGGTTCTTTTTCTTTTGTTATGCATCTGGGAGAAATTGAAAATGATTCGCTTAGTAATAATATGTTGTTTTGAAATTGTTTGTGTGGTTGATTGTTATGATTTTTATTTTATTTTTTCTATTTATATTTTTATTTTTTTAATTTCTTTTGTTTTGGGTTTCTCAATTTTTATTTGCGGTGCTTTTTCCGAGAAAAGTCCCTTTGAACCGAAGTCATAGATAGAGACTATTCCCTATGATGGATGGATGACGACCGTCTTAAGGGAAATTTAGTCAGTAGGTTTTGATTTTCGAAACCATAGCTAATTAATGGCATGATATTCTTGTTATGTGCTATAAATGATTGTTAGATGCAAGTATGTTGAGTGTTGAAGCATGCAAGTGGTATACCTATATTTGAGACACCTAGGCTCTTGAATTTGACTCGATATGATTGAAGCTTAATGTTTAAATTCTTGTGATTAGCTGAGTTAAAAGTCTGCTGAATATGTCTTGAATTAAGCATGTGCCATGAGTGTAAGGTTTTTGATTATTCCATGCTATTGTGGAGTGTCTAGAACTTGCCTGGTGTGTTTATAAAATGAAATGAAGGATGTAGAGTATAGGAAATGATTTAGGCATTTCTTTGAATAAGCCAAATATCTAATCTTGCCTTACCTACCTTGAATATTGAATCCTAGTTAGCCCCATTGAGCCTTAAGCCTATTCTTTGATAGCCACAACATAATCTAAATCCTTTTTCTTTCAGTAGACTTGAATTTGATCCAAAAATCCTAAGCGCTTAAAGGAAAAATCTGAAAAAGTGAAGGAGTGAGAATTGGGAAAAAGAAGGAAAAATAGCAGTTGTGGAAGTTAAAGAAAAATTTAGAAGTACACTTGTTTGAAAATGTTTGATTATTGGTAGGGAGTAAGAAAATAAATGAATGAAAAAGTGCTTAAGTACTCCTTACCAATAAGCTAAGTGTGCCTAAAGAAATGGGAACTAAAAAAGGAAAAGTGAAAAGAAGGAGGGTGAAGTAAGAGAAGAAACATTCCTAATGAAGATGTGATGTATTAAAAGCGCTTGGGGAAGAATTTCACAATTTTTAAAGAATACCTACCTACCCTTAGCCTACATTACAACCTAAAAAGTCCTAATTGATCTTATGTTCAAGCATCTTTAAATTAGTGGAGTAAAACACTAAGGGCAAGCTTATAGTTAACTACATGATGCACGTGAATTCCTTGTGAGAGTGAGCGTAAATTCTATTCGTATACCCATATATGTTGTGAATTGAAAATTTGTGATTGAAAATGGGTAACTCTCTTGTGTGAGGGCACTTGTTCAGTGAAGGATATCATTCATGTTGGATTTCTTGACTAGTTAATTTGCATGAGTTTGCTTAAATTGTGAGTAAAATTCTTGAGGTTAGGAAATCTTAACATAGTTATATTTCATTTCAATTATTAAATTGTGCATGCTCTACTTTTAACTTGCTATCTTAAATAATCATTATAGCCGTAGCTTGAATTATCTTGTTAAATTAACTATGTGGGAGTCTTCATTTACATGAGATGTAAAAGGGTTGTTCGAGGACGAACAAGGCTTTAAGTGTGGGGTAGGTGATCTCGGGCAAAATAGCATGCCCGAGTGATGCTTTATAACTTAGTTTTGTCTTGTTTATCAACTTAATTATATGCATTCTCATGTAATTTTATGTAAATGTGAATATATATACTAACCAACATGATTAGTTCTTGTTTTTGTAGGTTTAAACTGAATATGAGGAACTAATCCATGAGTTGGTGAAGTAGAGGCATGGAATCGGAAGTAAAACGTGAACGTCGGCAAGGAGGATGCGCAAAACAGCCCACCTGCGCGGTTGCAACGTGCCACGGCAAGCAGGCTGTGCGACCAAGGGCGTGTCACGGCCCCTAACGCACTGCACAAGCAGCGTGCCACGCTGCCAATGCGACAAGGGGCTGCCTGGCGACTGTTTTATGAGTTTTCCAGTGTTCATCCGCGATGCCTCCGTGTCACGGAGGCATATTGGCGCGATAACCTCCGTTACACGGAGCTATTCCATGCCGGGCATAATTTTGTACAATCTCATTTACTATAAATAGGCCCCTTAGCTCCTAAAAACATTTAGTCACAATTTATTTCTGAAAAACTGCCAAGGAGTGAAGGGATAAGTGGGAGAACTCACCTAGGGTTCTTAAATTTCATCTTCTCTTCTACCTATTCTTGTAAGTACGTTACTTTAATTATGTTTTCTATAATTGTATGAACTTGAGTGGCTAGAACCCTTCCTCTATGTTTGAGGCCACATGGTATGATTGTGAATACATGATTTTATTTTGGTTTTAAGTTAGTAATTGTTGTTTTGTCTTACATTCTCAATTATGGTTGTTTTTATGATTGATCACCATGAAAACACACACGTTACACCTAGGCAAAAGCTTGAGAAATAAAATCTAGGCAAGAACATGAGAATGTAGGGAGCAAGTTCGTATCTTTTGATATGATTCGCGGTTAGGATAAGAAATTATACCTTATTTGCCTTGTTTGGTTGATAAAACAGGATGATAACATGAAACAACTTAGAAATGTCACTCCACCACTCGTAGAAGTAGTTGTTAAGCTAAGTTGAGTTGAATGATTAGAGGTACAAAAGTCCCTAATCAAAAGCATAAGTTGAATGATTAGAGGTACGAAAGTCCCTAATCAAAAGCATAAACCCCGTAAACCACATCCACGTAAGTAAATTGCCCACGAACTAGAATGTCACATCCCCACTCAACGATGTAGTTGTGAGGCTAGTTTGTCGTGTTTAGAGGCTCGAAAGACCATGAACATGCAATTTCAATTATGTGAGACGACAATTGTTAATTCCATACTTAAACCATTACAAAGCATAGTATCGCATGATTATCCGGCCTTAGCTCTAGTTGCTTCTTGAATTATTTCACAGTATTTCTTTGACCACCCCTAAATTTAATTAGACTTTATTGAAAACTTCTTTAATCAACACTTGCGAAAGTTAATATCACACTTAATTTAATAATTAGCTAAATAGGTCCAGTCCCTGTGGGTTCGACATCCGACTCTTAAAAAGGGCCACTGTATTACTTGTACGACCCGTACACTTTCGGGGCATCACACCCCATACAAATAGTGCTCTAAATCTTCAAGGTAAACACTAGTACCACTAACTTAAGATCATGCTTCAGTTAATTTTTCTCATGAGTCTTATGCTGTCTCGAGGCATAAGAAATGACCTTTCCATACTGCATCAACACACAACCAAGGCAAATCCTAGAGGCATTACAATATGCCACAAAGCCATCTGTGCCTTCTGGCAAGGTCAACATTGGAGTTGAAATGAGTTGAGTCTTTAGTTCCTAAAAACTCTTCTCATAGGCATCGTACCTTCTTTTGGGTCAACTTAGTCAAAGATACTGCAATGGATGAAAAACCCTCTAAAAATCTCCAATAGTAGCTAGCTATGCCCAAAAAGCTCCTGATGTCAGTAGGGATGACAAGTCTAGGCCAGTTCTTCACCGCCTCTATCTTTTGAGAGTCTACCTGAACACCCTCACTAGACACCATATGGCCAAGAAATGCAATCGACTGTAGCCAAAACTCACACTTGCTAAACTTAGCAAATAACTGACGATCTTTGAGTGTCTGCAACACACTCCTTAAGTGAGTGGCATGCTCCTCCTCACTCTGAGAGTATATGAGGATATCATCTATAAAAACAATGACGAACAAATCCAAATTCTTCTTGAACACTCTATTCATCAAATTCGTAAAAGCTGTAGGAGCATTCGTTAGTCTGAAAGACATAACTATAAACTCATAGTGACTATATCGAGTCATGAAGGCTATCTTCAAATTGTCACTCTCCCTCACCCTTTATTTGTGGTAGCTGGATCCGAGGTCTATCTTTGAAAAACACGTTGGTATCATGAAATTGGTAAAAAAAGTCATCAATCCTGAGGAGGGGATACTTATTCTTGATTGTGACCTTGTTCAACTGACAGTAATCAACACACATTCTGAGAGATCCATCCTTCTTATGAACAAAAAGGACTGGAGCACCCCATAGGGACTTACTAGGACAGATAAAACCTTTATCTAAGAGATCTTTCAACTCCTTCAACTCGGCTGGAGCCATTTAATAATTAGCTGCGCATAAGGGAGAAGATCAATAGCAAAATCAATCTCTCGCTTGGGAGGGACTCCTGGTAGGTCATCTGGAAACACCTTTGGATACTCACACACTATCGAGATTGACTGAAGAGTCGGGGTTTCGAACTTAGAATCCTTAACTTAACTAGATAATATACACCACCCTTGGAGATCATCTTCCAGGCCTTAGGATAGGAAACATACCGACCTACAAGCAAAGCTGAACTACCCTTCCATTCCAGGACTAGTTCACTCGAAAACCGAACCTCTACTTATCGGGTTCTATAATTAACTGAAACATAGCAACCATACAACCAATCCATACCGAAAATAACTTCGAAATCTATCATATCTAACTCCACTAATTAGCTTAGGTGACTTTCTGAAGATTTGTGATCGGGCAATTTCTGTATACTCATCGAGTTATAACTGACTCACCGATAGGAGTAGAGACGTAGAAGAGTTCTGATAGGATTTTAGGACTAAAACCAAAGTTGATAGAAATATAGTGAGTCACGAAGGATAATGTAGCCCCTGGATCAAGCAACTACAAACATCAGATGGAAGACTTGTGACACAGTAGTGACCACATCCGGTGAACTCTCCTTCTGCTGAGGGGATGATAGAATCGATTCTAGTGCTACCTACCACCGGCAGTAGAAGAAGAGCCCTGTTGTGGTGGGTGAGCTGCTGGAGCTATTGAAGTGGTGGCTAGGGCACGACCTCTACCGTCACCCTGTTGGCTGATGGGCAATCCCTAAGCCTGTGTCTGGGCTTCCCACATGCATAGAAAGCATTGAAGCCTACCAAATATGCTCCTGGTTGGTTCTCACTACATTTCTTGCAAGCTGGGAAAGTGCGCTCGCTGACATGCTCCTCTGACCCCTAGAGCCTGATGCTTTACCTCTCTGATCACCTCTGGGCCTAGAGGGTACACTAGCTGATGATAGAGTTGGGGCCATAGTTCCTTACAACGGTGCCATAATATTTGATGATGTTCAAATCCACTTTCAATATCGGGTAGTGTAAACGATCACAACAAATATAGAATACAACAAGAAGTTGGGGTCAAATCCCATAGAGACTATATGAAACCCAGACTATCTAGTGCTAAATAATAAAGTATTGCAAGATTAGAGTCTATTTGGATTAAGAGTAATGGAATTTAAATATGATTATATATTGCAATAAGCTAGGGTTGTAATCAATTAAGGATAATTCTAGGGACGTGACCTTTATTATGGATCGACCCCCCTAAATCACCCAATGTCGAAGAATTGAGATTAATTGGTAGATTACCAACTAATTCAGATTTTAAAGCATGAACTATTACTTTGTTTTCACACAAATTAGGAAGGATTTATGTATTTTCTCTTTGTGTGTGTAGGTATTTAACTTAGACAAGAAAAATGGAGGAATTGAACTAAAAGCACTCTGTTGGAAGCAAAAAGGATATGCATGTCGCGTATAGGCACCTGCGAAATGCAGGTGCCATGGAGATGGAACTGGAGGATTAGCTGAACTAAACCTACGAATTACAGGTTGGCACTTGGAGGATTAGCTGAACTAAACTTGTGAACCACAACATAAGTGCAACGCAGATGGCCTCCAAAGAACACCGTCAAGGGATATATCATTCAGTTTTGGCACAAATGTACCTGAAAAGCTTTCAAGGGCAATTTTTGAAAGCTGTGCAATTGGAATTTATAGATTTTTACCCTAATTGTACATGCACACATTATGTCATATTGAATATTGTAAAGAGAATTTTATAGAGATAGAAAGTAGAGTACAATTACTTCATCTTCTTCAAACCTCATTGCGCAAGAACTCCATTGTTGTAGATTTTGAGCTTAATTTTAGTATTTAATATGATGAAGTTAGAGAAATTTTTTATGGGTGTAATTTCTCTTTCCTTATTTATCAATAGCTAATTATTAGCTCGGGGTGTGTGCGTGATGGGCGTTTAAACTTGATTGGGTGTTAACTATTTGTTCTTAAATTTGATTAATATGCATGGATATATTGTTTTCTCTAAGTTTTAATTGAAAAATTAATGGTTGTATATATTGTTTATTAGCTTTCTTATCTTGCTTTTGCTTGAGAAAGAGAAGCGAGATTTGGGTGAGGATTCAATAGTAGGACTTGGGTATGTGATGCTTGGGGTTGAGCTAGAGATAGTCAAGACCCATATTCATGACCCATTAAAGGGTTAAGGCTAGAGATAGATTGACTCTTCCTTAAGCTTATTGGCTGATTTGTGATTATGGTTTTGGAGTTTGAGAAAATCCAAAGCAAACACATCCTTGTGGTTGAAAAATAAGAGGGTGTACCTTTATTCATTGCTATCCATGCTATAATTGAATTAAGGCATTTCAATCAACCCCAATCTAGTTGACACCCCATCAATTGCACACCCCCAGTTCCTCTTCTTTAATTGTAAGAAGTGATTTGGGTTTAGCTATAAAATTTGAATTTGATACTTGCTTCTTTTTCCCTCAATATTTACATTAGGTTGTTTAAACATGAGTCTAGCTAGTTTGAGTTGATTTACAATGTTTGGATAATTCATTCTCAATATCTATGAGGTTCGACCCCAACATCCATTGGGAAATTAGTTTTGACAACGACGGTTGCCACCTCCTTTAAAAGAGAGAGATGTATTGAGCGTTATTAAAAAATGGTACCGTTACCGGGGATTTAGATGTGATAGCCATTTATTGTTTATTCATTCTAATTCTTTTTGCATCTTGTGTTGCTTTTATTTTATTTTATGTTGTTACTGATTGCTATGAAGTGTGAAGATGATCCATGTTAGTGATACTGGTAGCGTGGAGGGATTCATGGATATGGAGAATGAACCCTGGCGCAGAATATAGCTGGTGCCATTTGCCTACCACCAATGGTAGAAAATGTTGTATTCCATATAACAAGCACCATGTTACATTTCTTGCAAATGAAAGGGCTGTTTGGAGGAAAGTTAGTGAGGATGCTAATTGGCATCTTTGAAACTTCATCGAAATTTGTCAATCATTCAACATATATGACATCAACCAATAGTCCATCCACTTGAGGTTATTCCTATTCTCTTTTACGGGAAAGGCTATGACATGGTTGGAGGAGCTGCCTCCTGGATCCATCACATCTTGGAATGAGTTAACTGAGCGTTCCTTGATAGAGTTTTTCCACCCTCTTTGATGCTTTAACTTTGTGATGAGATCACGAACTTCCAGCAACTCCGAGGAGAACCCATTCATGAGGTATGGTTGATGTTTAATAAGAAAATTGCTATGTGCCCAAATCACGGATTACCGGATGGGGTACTTCTTCATTGTTTCTACTAGTCCCTTGATTCGATAAATAAGTTGGTGGCAAATAATCTTGCTGGTGGTTCGCTTATGAACTAGACATTTGGACTTGCACAAGCTTTGTTGGATAGAATGATGAAGACCACTCGTGCTTGGCACACTAGAAACACCAAGGTTTCATCAAATGGGGTTTCATTAAATCAATTGGTAGCTGAACTGAGAAAAAGAGATAAAGAAAGAGATGAAACATTGTCCAAAATGATGGCTCAAGTAGAGTTGCTTACAAAGAATGTCATGGGGTCCAGAAATAAAAGTGTTAATGCTATTGGGACCCAAGGACACAACTCATTTGAGGAGGAGGTCTCTCAAGTAAGATATGATGAGGAATTTCAATTTATGAAGGGATAAAGTTTGGGTTCTCGTCTAGGATACTGAGGTGCCAATCAAGGCCCATGGTGTCCTCGTGATGGGAACCAAGGTTGGAGAGATAGAGAAGACCAAGATTGGGGAGAAAGGGATAACATATGGACAAACTGTGAGGCTGAAAGAGAATGGGATAGGTATAACCCCCGGAGATAAAATCTATACATTCCTCCCCCTATGCAACCAAGTGTAAGTGATGTAGGGAATTCAAAGATTGAAGAAATGTTGGCTACAATGTTGAAGAAAGTGGAGTCAACCAATAACAGAGTAAAGGAGTTGTGTCTAACCTTGCCTAGATGGTGAGCTCCCACTTAGCTTTAATCAAACACTTGGAAGCTCAAATGAACCACTTATCCACACAAATGAATCCTAGGATGAAGGGTATTCTTCTGAGTGATGCTATTCCTAATCCAAAGAAAGACGACCACTGTATGTCAACAATCACAAGGAGTGGGAAGATAGTTACGAATGCAAATAAGAAACCCAAGGTGGATGTTGGTTTAAAACCAAACCATGAAGAAGTGAATGATGAGGTGCCAAGTGTACCTATTTGTATTAATGATTATAAGTTGGTAGAGGAGGAAGAGGTCGATTCTCCTCCTCAAAGTGTGAATGTTAATAAAGAGCACGAAGAGGCCCAAGTACTAAAGACCAAGTGCCTAAAGTTCCACCTACTTATCCCCAGCAGTTGAGCAAGAAGAAAGAGGACGACCAACTCAAGAAATTTATTGATTTGTTAAGCAAGTTGTCCATAAATATTCCACTGGTTGATGCTTTACTCCAAATGCCTGGATATTCTAAACTTATGAAGGAGCTTTTAAAGAAGAAAAAAGTTGTTGGTGTGGGCACAACAGAGTTGTCACATCATGGTAGTGTAGTCATGGCAACAATCTTGCTTCGAAAAGAGATGATCCCGGAGCGTTCACCGTTCCTTGCACTATTAAGGTGTACCTGTTCAACAAATCCCTATGCAACCTGGGGGCGAGCGTCAACTTGATGCCCCTTGTGATCTTCAAAAATTTAGGATTGGGAAATCCCAAACCTACCACTATGAGGTTGCTAATGGCAGATTGGTCTATCAAATACCTCGTCGGAATACTTGTGCATGTGTTTCTCAAAGTGGGGAGATTCATCCTTCCAACAGACTTCATTGTGCTGGATTGTGATGTTGACATGGAGGTGTCCATTGTCTTGGGGAGCCATTCTTGGCCACAGGGCATGCCCTAGTAGATGTCGATCTAGGTGAGCTAAAATTTTGATTCAGTGGTAGTGAGGTTATATTCAATGTGTACCAGCCAATGAAACCATCAGATGAGTGTAAGGTGGTGGCCATGATAGATGATCGAGATGAGCTGGTGGAGGTTCTTGATAAGGAGGCCGAATCTCCGGATGATCTTTAAATTATAAGGTGAAACCGTCTTGCCATGATGTTAATCAAGCCCTTCTTGGGAGGCAACCTAAGTGTCTTTATATTCCTTTTTGTTTCAATTTTTTTGTTTTTTTGGTTGTAAGTTGCTGGAGACAAAGTTGAAGAAAGCAGAGTGTGGGCACATGCGTTAGACATGCAAAACGCATATAGGCACCAACTTGCAGAGTGCAGGTCACACACAAACTTGATCCAGAATTCCTAGAAAAATGAATAGTACCTACGCCCTCATCTACAAACCACAGTCAAGACTTGCTAAATGCAGGTGTAGCACAGATCAAAGGCAGTGCACCTAGAAAAAATCATTTAAGAAAGAGGAGACCTGCATCTCACCTATGAAATGTAGATACAGATCCGCGAGGCGCAGGTGTAACACATATCCTAGGCAATGTACTAGGCTGGATGATACCCATATGCGTTAGACTTGCGACTCGCAGATCCCCATCTACAATCACAGGTCCATCACAAGTGCAGGTGTGAGGATTTTTAAAAGTTGACTAACCCATTCACTGGCCCGGCCTAGGTTTGACCCATGTCCTTTCCCCTTCTTCTCCAATTCCCAAAACCCATATTTTTTTGCACTAATACACTATTTTCTCACATTCTTAACTCCAATTTTCATTTTCTATAACCCTCCATTAACTCTCGATAAATCCAGCCCACCCTTCACCTTCCTCCATTATATAAAACCCACTATTTCTTCCATGTTTCTACCATCATAATACAAAATTTCACACCACAAAGAAGATCTTAGGTCGGCCACAACTTTCTATAAAGCTTCAAGTTTCAACTTTCTTTTTCTATTCACTCAATTGGTATGTTCTTGATTTTTATTTTTATTTTTTTATGGTTGATGATATGTGTAGAAGAATAGTATGATAGCTTTCATATTTCTATTACCCATATTGCCCCCATTTCCCCAGTGTATGTTCTTCATGTTTATGTTGAAATTGGTTCTTTGCGGGTATTATTGAGGGGGGTTTTGAAATGTCAAAATGGCTAGTGATGTTAGTCTCATGTGATTCTATATGATTGATTAAATTTAATGCCATCAACTTTAAGTTGGGGGAGAAGTCTGAGTAATCCATTTGCTTGAAGTGAATAATTTTTCCCAATGATAGATAGGATGATGTCTTTCTTAAGGGAAAATTGTCATTTCTTCTTATTTGCTTGAGAATAGAGATAAACATGTAGTTATGATTGTGAGTAGTGTGGTTTATTGAAATAACTTGATGAATGTGAGTAGGAATGGTAACTTGATATTTTTCGATGATAGATGGAGTAGCGTCCTTCTTAAGGAAAGTCGTTGAGTAGTCATAATAGTCAAATTGATGGTTAATTCTATTAGTAAATATTTTGGGGAAGTCTGAGTAACTGTTAGATTTTGAAAATTGTTCATACTTGCTTGAAATTTGAATTGCAAATTTGTGGTTTAAATTTTAGGCACTATTGAGCAACTGCGTGCTGCAAATGCTGCTCTACAAAATGCAGGTGCAACGCAAGTATGGTTAATGATCTTTAGGCTCACTGCCTCACGCAAGTTCAACGTAGGTATGGGCAATGAGATTCAGGCTCACTGCCTCACACTTGCGTTCCACCTGCATACCGCAGATTTTTATCTGTGAAACAGAAATTCTACGCCAGATTCTAGTGTTACTTCTTTGCATCTGCGCCTTACCTGTGGGCCGCAGGTCTACACCTGTGAAACACAGGTGAAGCTCAGGTACAAGAAACTGAATTTTTGTTGCTTCATTTTATCTTCAATCCAATTTCTTTTCTTTTTCTTTCTTTAGTCTAGTATAACTGCTTTATTTTATTTTCTTTAAGAAAAAAAAGACAAAAAGAGTGGGATGTGTGTTGTAGCACTAACATTATTTTGCAGGAAAATGACTTCATCTAGGCATCGAGCCAAAGGAAATGATCCTATGGGAGTGGGCATACCTCTAGAGTCTGATATAGAGGAGGAACAGAGGATCTCCTAACTCTGATTTGGGCTTGAGGGTATGGAGGCCTATTATCTCTCATTCAGGGAGAGGCGGGTGATTATGAAAGAGGTTCAATTTGATATCGACTCTTTCAAGGATGACTTCCCCAACATTGACAAGCAATTCCAAATATGGGATTAGGAGCCTTTTACTAAACCCTTAGACCCTTACTTCCTATAGTTGCTGCGTGAACTTTATGCCTCCTATAGGGATCGACAGAATATCCTAAAGCACAAAGGCTGAGTGGACATGATGCCCTTCTTATCATCTGTGCTAGTGTGGGGCCAAGAAGTAGACATCACCCCTAGAGTAATAAATTCCATTTATCGGGGAGTTCCAACACGTCCTGGCACGGGGTTTACAAGGAGATTGTCACGCCCCACCTTGGAAGGCATGACGGGCACCTAGTGCCATACTAGGATCTAAACTAACCTGATTGGGCTTATGCATTTCTGCTGCTCGCCTACTCTTCAATTCAAGAAAATGATGAGCTATATCTCGATTGTAAATACAGCCTCCGTCCGATAAGGACATATAACTACCTGTAAAAAGAAAATAGCTAACCAACAACACACAATAAAAAGAATCCTATGCGGGCCGGCAAGACCACCATGTTGCCTATGTTACACCCCGTTAGTTTTAATGTTTTAGACGACCTACTCGTACGTTGGTTAAGAGTTTTAGAATACAATACATACGACAAAGAGCCTGAGGGAAAGTTCAGACGAGAAGGGAGCCGGGACCACATGGGAGAAGGCCGAACCAGTTGCCTAGAGGGGCAAAGTGGCACGGACCCTCCCTGGCACGTTGGGATCCATGGCACGACCCAGAATTGGCGCGACAGGGTTCGTGCCACGGATCCCTGTCCACCGCCTCAAGTATATATATGTTCCGTCCTTTGATTTCATTTCATTTTACATATATACAACCAGACTTGAGAGAGTACAAGGAAACCAAACAATTTTCATCCGTTTACGCTACTAAACGCCACCCGAATTCAAATTAACTTCGAGTATTGATGTTTAAGGCTATAGGGAGCATTGCTACGGAGTTATTTTCACGGAATTCGCCCGGCGAATCGTAACCTCGCCGATCTAAAGTTGTGTGAATTGCTCCAAACTAATTTCTATACAATCATAGGCTTCAAGTAAGCATTTCTCCCTTCTGGACTTTTGAGAAATTACGAGTTTCAATCGTGTTCTGTTAAGTTGAAATATAGTTAATATTTATTTATAAAGTTATCATTTCAAGCCGAATTTTGTATTGAAATTGGTCTCTTTCTTCCAGTATAATGGTTACAGCAGGAAAGAGCTGACAAATCCAAGTTGAAACTCGTCGGTTATTCGGGAAACAATAGTTGAGGTATGTAAGGCTTAACCCTCGGCAAGTATACTAATCGTACCGTGTTACGACTTATGTTCTAGAATAGAAATGACGATTTCATATACCGTAGATAGCTTCTACCATTGGATTATGATTAGACATGTAATTAGCTGTTGCTATTATATAGAGATCAGACACGCTATGATTAACTGTTATCAGTATATTACGATTATATAGGTTCTGGTTAGCTACTAGAGAGCGTATATAGATTATACCGAAGTGTATCTCACCGAGAAGGAACATGTTAGGTGTGATACGCGCTAGAAGCATCATAGAAGCTCTTCTATTCTCCAGTTCATTGCATTAGTAGAATTGTATGTTCAATTGCCAGGTCCAGATCTTAGAAGCTCATGAATAGTTATTGGGTAGTGAGTTGAATTGTATAGGTGCAATTGGGCGATACAACTACTAGTTTGGCACCTGGGTTGCCAGAAAAGCATGCTCGGGATACCGTGACGTACCCGCACGCCCCAGGGCCAGAAATATAGATAGAATAGTTATACTTTAGAATCAGTGACACTAGGGTTGTCTAGTTCACCGAGTGGCAAGTTGCCATTCTATCAGCCGTTACCAGAGGTTGTCAGCCCTAGTTGACTTAGCAGTTATTATATAGGTCGCCTAGGAAGCCAACCCAGTCGTCTAGGTCAAAAAGACCCGTGGGTACCTCAAGGACGGGGACCTTATTAGCAGTTAGAGGCCGGGCCAGCGCCCTAGCCAGTTCTTATAAGGTACTTAGGTACAGATTGCCAGGAGTGACTAAGCCTATATAAACTTGCCTATAAGGTTAAAAATTGCCCAGAAAAGTAAGATTCGACTAGACCAAGATGAGGTCTAAGGCACTAGTAGTACCATGTTAGTATAGTACTGCCCACAGGATAAGGATGTCAGTAAACTTCCTATGGGGGATTACGGGCCGAGCGCCCAAAAGCATGTTCGGCCAGTACCAGCCCTACAATTATCCTAAGCAGAGGAGCTAAGTAGTTTGTCATTCGCGACCCCGCAGTTGTTTATGAGTTAAAGTTGTCCGGGCAGGACATTCAGAGTTATGTTAGACCACTCCAGATCTCTCCCTATTCAGTCAAGAATATTATAGATCATGATCACTATCAGGATCCTTTAATCAGATACAGGTGCACGGCGTGCCTGCTAGCAGCTTTACAGACTATTCTCAGGGCGAGTAGTGGTGGGGCTAGGCCCAGAAGGATGTTATGCCTTTGAGTGGCTAGATCGAGATGTTAGTACAACACCTTGGTTGGGGTTGCCCTCACTTAGGAGCCATCCATGACCACCCCAAGGTTACTAGCTGTGTCGATGCCCGCCAGGGGCGAGATGACGTCGCTCTACAGAGCGGTATGCCATCCGCGAGGAATGAAGATGGGGTCCCAGGTCCTCATATGCCATGGTTTTCTCTATACACCCTCGTCGAGCCTAGTTCCCGGGGTGCAAATATCAGGAGTCTGTCGGACTCAGACATAGCTACAGTTCAGGGGCCGAGCGGGCTCAATTGTAGACCTAGGGGACCAGTAGGTTGGCTACAGTACCAGTAGAGTCATAGAAACCTGGGTAGGGTTATGTAGATTAAGATGTGCTCTCCAGGGCTTATGGGGGCCTGAACGAGTTATTCGGTGTTGATTGTACCTTCCGGCTTATAGGGGCCAGGTGAGGTTCTTGTTTGTATTCTTGTCTGCTAGTTATAGTTTATAAATGTGTAATTGTATAGTCATAACTTATGTACCTGTAGTATTGATTAGATGCAGATTGCGAACCAGCAGGCGTACAGGTTAATCTTTCTGCCCTTCTTTCTATTCGCTTCCAATCTTTATCAACTTATCTATTGCCTTACATATTTGGTACATATTGTACTGACGCCCTCCCCTGGGTGCTGCATTACTTGCCTATAGGTTTAGACAGACAGGGTTTAGGATCACCAGTAACAACTGTTAAGAGTCCGCAATTGGGACAACTCCTTTCATTCGGAGTTTCCAGGTTGTAGAGATTTTGGTATTCCAGTCATATAGCATTTTGGGTAGGACGGGGCCCTGTCCCGACCACTATTTGTACTCTTAAAGGCTTGTAGACTACAATTGTCAGTTAGTCAGTTGTATGTTGGCCGTGTGGGGCCTTAATCAGTTATATTTTGTATGTTGGCTGTGTGGGGCCTAGGGTAGTAGTTTGTCTCCATTTCTGTTATAACTAGATAGCATGGTGGCCTTGTTGGCCTGCATAGGATCCCCTCTGTTGCCTATTTTTGGTTAGCTGTTTTCCTTTACAGGTGGCTAAACGGCCTTGTCTGCCGGAGACTGTATTTACAACCGTGATATAGCTCGTTGTTTTCTTGAAGTCGGTCGCAGGCTGGCACTAGACGTGCATAAGCCTAGCCAGGTCAGTTAGTTGCCAGTATGGCACCAGGTGCTAGTCATGCCTCCCAAGATGGGGCGTGACAAATTTGGTATCAGAGAAGTTCGTATCCTAGGGAGTCTGCAAGTCGTGTCTAGTAGAGTCTTTCTTATAAATGTGTTGTGCACCGCATTCTATAAGCTGGAGGCTACGAGGCATAATAGTATGGTTACCCTTTCTTCTTCTCAGATCGTGCTATAGAGCCGAGTTATACAAGGTTGAGTCCCTAAGCTTTTGTTGATATGTCTGTCTAGGATAAGGTCCGATATGTGAAAGACTCCAGCTAGCCACTAGTTAGTTGCCGCAGGAAAGGGTACCAATGTGATACAATAGTTGGGGAACAACCAGTTTAGGGATGAAGGCGAATGTCTTTTAATTTTCTCAGTTTCTTACTGGGGCACCAGGAATCTCATAAGGTAGTAGATATGCTAGCACCGTCCCCAGTTCTTTTTATAACCTCAGAATAGAAGGTTAGGGGTATAACATATATATGAGTCGACATATCTATAAGTTATACAAGATCTGACAAGGGAGACAGTTAACGTTAGAATACCTCAAGGGTATGAAAAAGAGAAGGAATTGCGAAATTCTTACTTCCAACCCTTCGAATGTTGTACGGTTCCATACTTTAATCTCAGTGTGTAAGAAAAGGCTATTCCCTCCTTCTAGTTTTGTTTTCAGTGTAGCAAAGAGCGTAAGAATTGAGGCGATGTTTCCCAAAGTAAATGGCGAAGGAAGGTTGGATTTGTTGATTCTGGGAAGTGTTAGGAAGTGGTGGAGACCCCTAGCGTTTAAGTAAATCATCTATACCTTCATGGTAGTAAATCAGGAGAGCAGGTAAGACTACCAGTAGCCCTCAAAGTACGTGTGAGAGTCTACAAGTCCTAAATCCCTAGCAACAGTAAAGCTCAGGTTATAATTAGGCCAATTTTGCCGCAGCATGTTAATGACAATAGAATGTACCGGAAGAATAATAGCTATGGCCCTAGTTGGTTATGTCGAGGGACAAAAGATCATATGAGCAAATTTGGCCGGAGTACGAGTCAAAACGATACCGGCAAACAGACTTGGTCAGTAGTGTCTTTAACAATATGGGGCAGAGGGCACGAACTTTAGAACTCAGCCCATGAAAGTAAAAGGGGAAGGCGCGAGTATCTGACTCTAGGGGAAATAAAATCACCCCAAGCTAAGAGTAAATTGACAGAGCGTAGGACCACTCCTGAATGTCAAAAATGAACATCGGACTGATAGTTAAAAGATAATGAAGTTGTAACCCAAAATACGACAATACCATCACTAGTTGTAGAGGTAGACGAGCAACGACACAGAGACTTTAACTTAATACAATCCAGAGACCAAGCCTTGTAGGAAGTTATTGGCCTTCAAGATAATGAGGGATTAATTCAAAAGACCCAGAGGCTGCCTCTGTGTCCCAAAGGTGACCGAACTTCATCAACAGATTCTAGTTAAGGTATATTATGTTTTTTATTCCCTTAACCTAGAGTTTAATGAAAATGTATCAGGCTGTAAGAAAGACCTACTGATGGCATGAGAGGAGGAAGATATTATTGAGTTATAGCGTAAAGCCTCAATGACCAACCAGTGAAGATTGGACAGCAGAAACCGAGCAGGCCAATCCAGGAGATGGTCGTACCTGCAAAAGGAATGGAGAATAGTCAATTTAATCACAGTTAGAAGGTTACCTCGTAGCAGGTGTAAACTGACCTCACTTGAGTCAGGTGTAGAAAGGCTAACAAGGTCAATTCATATTTCGCTAGGTGAGTTATATTTCAGCTAAAGGTTATGCTGAATGAAATGCTTAAAGAGTAGTTTGGTTGCATCAGGCCCAAGTGTTTCGCAAATTCGGACAGAAAGGCACAACGTACAACTAAGTTTTAGAGAGGCTTTCAGAATAATTTGGGAGGCATGTTAAGTTGAATATGACTCCTCGTCCCTAAACGAATAGCTAAGCAGAGCACTTGGTTTGGATGCCGGAGATCTGTTGCGGGTGGAGATGTAGGCCCTCTATGTGATGACCTGAAGCAGGTAAATCAAAGGTAGTGAACCAGGGTACACTATAACAGATAGACGAAAGAAGTTAAACTTATCAAGAAATGGGTACCGATAGCACAGGATTGTCGGAAGTCTTACCCTAACGTACAACGTAGACAGTTAAGGACAAGCAGCTATGCCGATGAACAACACCACGAGAATTAAATAAAAGGAAAGATTAGCCTTAGATACATTGGCCATATTATATCTTCCCGAGAGAAGGCAAAGTGCCATAAGGGTTAGAATTGCCTTCAAAATTGAAATTGGTCCAATAAGTCTTTTGCATGTTAATGTTGTGGAATACATATAAGATACCCATCCCAAGTTGTGCCCTTTGAGAACATTCAAGTTATTAAGGAACTAACCCATAAAGAGGTTCCAGTTTCCATACTGGATTAGAAAATTTAAGGATTGGGAACTTAAAGATGTCACCTCCGTTAAAGAACTATGGAAGAACAAAAATAGAGAGGAAATGACCTGGGAAGCCGAGGATGATACGAAACCTAGATACCCTCATTTGTTCTGGCTTAGTCAAGATTATGCAGTTAAGGTAAGTTATTGATCCAGTTGCTGTTTCATGATTTGTGCTATATATGTATATTGCTCCGTTTACTCCAGCCTTGTTGTGAAATAGTTGCTAAAGTACTGTGTGAAGCGCCTGTGTTGGACTTTCTGTGTTTCAGGATTTTCAGATAGTCCATATTACAGGGGAAACTCTGCTGAAATTTTTCCAGAATTGTAGTTAAAAGAGTTAGACTCCCATGAGCCAAAGTGACATTCGAGGACGAATGTTCCTAAGGGGGGGAGGATGTTACACCCCGTCGGTTTTAATGTTTAGATGGATTAATCATACGTTGATTAAGAGTTTTAGAATACAACACATATGATAAAGGGCTCGGGGGAAAGGTCGGACGAGCACGGAGCCGGGACCGCGCAGGAGAAGCCCGAACCAGCTGCCTAGAGGGGCAATGTGGCACGGACCCTCCCTGGCACGTTAGGCTCCATGGCACGACCCAGAATTTGCACAGGATCCGTGCCACGGACCCCTGTCCACCGCCTCAAGTATATATATGTTTCTTCCTTTGATTTCATTTCATTTTACATATTATATACGGCCAGATTTGAGAGAGTACAAGGAAACCAAACAATTTTCATCCGTTTACGCTGCTAAACGCTGCCCGAATTCAAATTAACTTCAGGTATTGAAGTTTAAGGCTATATAGAGCATTGCTACGGAGTTATTTTCACAAAATTCACCCGGCGAATCATAACCTCGCCGAGCTAAAGTTGTTGGAATTGCTCCAAACTAATTTCAATACGATCACAGGCTTCAAGTAAGCATTTCTCCCTGCTGGACTTTTGAGAAATTACGAGTTTTTTATCGTGTTTTGAAATATAGTTAATATTTATATATAAAGTTATCATTTCAAGCCGAATTTGGTATTGAAATTGGTCTCTTTCTTCTAGTATAATGGTTACAGCAGGAAAGAGCTGACGAATCCAAGTTGAAACTTGTTGGTTATTTGGGAAACAACAGTTGAGGTATGTAAGGATTAACCCTCGACAAGTATACTCATTGTACAGTGTTACGACTTATGTTCTAGAATAGAAATGACTATTTCATATAACGTAGATAGCTGCTACCATTGGATTGTGATTAGACATGTTGTAATTAGCTGTTGCTATTATATTGAGATCAGACACGCTATGATTAGCTGCTATCAGTATATTACAATTATATAGGTTCTGGTTTGCTACTAGAGAGTGTATATAGATTATACCGAAGTGTCTCTCGCCGATAAGGAACATGTTAGGTATGATACGCGCTAGGAGCGTCATAGAACGCTTCTATTCTCCAGTTTGTTGTATTAGTAGAATTGTATGTTCAATTGCCAGGTCCAGATCTTAGAAGCTCGTGAATAGTTATTGGGTAGTGAGTTGAATTGTATAGGTGCGACTGGGCGATACAACTACTAGTTTGGCACCTGGGTTGCCAGAAAAGCACGCAGAGACCCTGACGTACCCGCATGCCCCAGGGCCAGAAATATAGACAGAATAGTTATACTTTAGAATCAGTGACACTTGGGTTGTCCATTGCTCCGAGTGGCAACCTGCCATTCAATCAGCCGTTACCAGAGGTTGTCAGCCCTAGTTGACTTAGCAGTTATTATACAGGTCGTCTAGGAAGCCAGCCCAGTCGTCCAGGTCAAAATAGACCTGTGGGTACCTCAAGGACGGGACCTTATTAGCAGTTAGAGGATGGGCCAGCGCCCCATCCAGTTCTTATAAGGTACTTAGGTACAGATTTCCAGGAGTGACTAAGCCTATATAAACTTTCCTATAAGGTTAAGAATAGCCCAGAAAAGTAATATAAGATCTGACTAGACCATGATGAGGTCTAAGGCACTAGTAGTACCATGTTAGTATAGTACTGCCCACTGGATAAGGATATCAGTAAACTTCCTATGGGGGATTACGGGCTGAGCGCCCAAAAGCATGTTCGGCCAGTACCAGCCCTACAGTTATCCTAAGCAAAGGAGCTAAGTAGTTAGTCATTCATGACCCCGTAGTTATTTTTGAGTTAGAGTTTTCGGGGCAGGACATTCAGAGTTATGTTAGACCACTACAGATCTCTCCCTATTCAGTCAAAAATATTAGAGATCATGATAACTATCAGGATCCTCTGATCAGATAATGGTGCACGGCGGCCCTGTCAGCAGCTTTATAGACTATTCTCGGGGGCGAGCAGCAGTGGCGTTAGGCCCAGAAGGCTAGTTACGCCTTTGAGTGGCTAGATCGAGATGTTTGTACAACACCTTGGTTGGGGTTGCCCTCACTTAGGAGCCATCCATGACCACCCCAGGGTTACTAGCTGTGTCGATGACCGCCAGGGGCGAGATGACGTCGCTCTACGGAGCAGTATGGCATCCGTGAGGGACGAAGCTCGGGTCCCAGGTCCTCATATGCCGTGGTTGGCTCTATACACCCCGTCGAGCCTGGTGCCTGGGGTGCAGATATCAGGAGTCCGCCGAACTCATACAAAGCTACAGTTCAGGGGCCGAACGGTCTCAATTATAGACCCAGGGGACCGGTAGGTTGGCTACAGTACCAGTAGAGTCATAGAAACCTGGGTAGGGGTATGTAGATTGAGATGTGCTCACCAAGGCTTATGGGTGCCTGAACGAGTTATTCGGTGTTGATTGTACCTTTCGGCTTATGGGGGCCAGGTGAGGTTCTTATTTGTATTCTTGTCTTCTAGTTATATTTTATAAATGTGTAATTATATAGTCTTAGCTTATGTACATGTAGTATTGATTAGATGCAGATTGCGAACCAACAGGCGTACAGGTTAATCTTTCTGCCCTTCTTTCTATTTGCTTCCAATCTATATCATCTAATCTATTGCCTTACATATTCGGTACATATTGTACTGACACCCTCTCTTGGGCGCTACATTACTTGCTTGCAGGTTTAGATAGACAGGGTTAAGGATCACCAGTAACAGCTGTTCAGAGTCCGCAGTTGGGACAACTCCTTTCATTCGGACTTTCCAGGTTGTAGAGATCTTGGTATTCCAGTCATATAGCAATTTGGGTAGGTCGGGCCCCTGTCCTGACCACTATTTATACTCTTAGAGGCTTGCAGACTACAGTCGTCAGTTAGTCAGTTCTATGTTGCCCGTGTGGGGCCTTAATCAGTTATGTTTCGTATGTTGGCCGCGTGGGGCCTAGGATAGTAGTTTGTCTCCATTTCTATTATAACTAGACAGCATGGTGGCCTTGTCGGCCCGCATAGGATCCCCTCTGTTACTTGTTGTTGGTTTGCTGTTTTCGTTTACAGGTGGCTATACAGCCTTGTCGGCTGGAGGCTATATTTACAGCCGAGATATAACTTGTTGTTTTCTTAAAGTGGGTCGCAGGCTGGCACCAGACGTGCATAAGCTTAGCCAGGTTAGTTAGTTGCAAATGTGGCACCAGGTGCCAGTCATGCCTCCCAAGGTGGAGCGTGACAGTCTAGTTATGTCATAATGAAAATAGGCAATCTAAACTATGCTATGGCCGACAAGGCCGCTAACTAATAGCTAAACTAGGCCCCACACGACCATCACGTAAAAGAAGACATTCATAAGCCCCACACGGTGAACAACAAAACTAGTACTGGAGATTTGTAGCCTGCAAGCCTCTAAGACTGGAATAATGGTTGGGACAGGGCCCTGACCTACCCATAAACTATACAATAAAAAGAACAAACCTTCTAACTAACAACTCTAGGGCAAAAGGAGCTGATTAGACTGCTGACTAGGGAGGTCCTGAACTGCGTCTACCCATACCTACAGGCAAGCAATGCAGTGCCCCACAGATGGGCATCAGTACAATATGTACCGAATATGTAAGATAGTAATTAAAAATGACTGAATAATATTGATAATGAAACTGAAACAATTCAATAGGAGGGATACAGAGTTAACCTGAATAACCTTACAACCTGCTGTACAACTAATAATAAATAGTGCAAACAAGAACCTTACTTGGCCCCCATCAGCCCCGAAGGTACAACCAACACAGAATAACCTACCCCAGACCCCCATAAGCCCTGGTGAGAACACCCCAATTATATACCCCTAAAAAGGTCAAAATGAGTCAACAGATAACTATAGCCAACCTATCAGTCCCTTGGGTCTACAACTGAGCCCGCTCGGCTCCTTATTTGTAGTTGTGTCTGAGTTCGGTGGACTCCTGATAACTGCACCCTGGGCACCAGGCTCGATGAGTGTCAGTGATGCCGATGCAACATAAAAATAATAGTCTAGCCATGGAATGGACTGTAATATGGCCCTTGTGCCTTTGTGTAGTTCCTTGAGACAATATCTAGCTCCTTGGAGTGATCTATATAACCCCGTAGGCAACAACACAGCTAGTAACCCTAGGGTTGGTCACGAAAGGCTATATAGAGCAGGGTCAATCCCAATCTTAACAGAAGATGCTAATCTCAAACTAATAATAGCAGCTAACCACATCAATCATGCTTCTGGTGTTCTTATGAGAGTTTAGGTTGTATAACAACACGACAGGAATAACTTGCCGAAGGAATTTGCCTTAACATACCTCAAATGCTACTTTCTAATTTAACTGGAGAGGTTTAACTTGCAATTTGCAGTTCTTTCCAACTGGAACCTTTATACTGAGAAAATAGAACTAATTTCAATACTAAACTCAAAAAATATCAATAACTTTTGATAATAGAATTAACTATAATCCAACTTCTAATAACTCGGCCGAAAATCTACAATTTCTCGAGATTTTAGAAGGAAGAAGTGTTTACCTAATGCCTGTGACTGGGTAGGAATCAATTTGGAGAAATTATGACAACTTTTACTCGGCGGAGTTCCAATTTGCCGAGCGAATTTTTGAGAAATAACTCCGTAGTAATGCTTCCCGTAGGCCTATAGCTCATTACCCGAAGTTAATTTGAGGTTGGATAGCGTTTGGTAGCATAATCAGATGAAAAACAATCAAAACTTGCATGCTCCTTAGTATCTAGTCGTGGGTATAATTTGTGAAATGTTTTAAATAAAGGAAGGGCTTATATATATAACTTAAGGTCAGTGGCAAGGGGGTGCCCCGCGCCAGCCAAGGCACCAACATGCCCCCACGCTGCACCTCCTATAGTGGCAGATGGCCTAGTGCGCCGCGCTGGCCAGTGCACTCCCAACAGGCGCGTCACGCTGGCTCCTCGTGACCTAGCCTCGCCCGACCCTACTTCCGAGTCTTTTTCCACACGCGTCAAGCTCTTCTTACTCATCACAAATCCACGCGTACACCTACTAACATTTGACATTTTACGGGATGTAACATCCTTCCCCCCCTTAGGAACATTCGTCCTCAAATGTCATCCTCAGGCTTAAAGGATTTACTCTCTTAACTAAGATTTAGAAAAATTTTGGCAGAGTCTCCTCTGTATTATGGACTATCCGAAAACTTGAAACGCAGAAAAGTCCAACATAGGTGCCTCACAAGATGCTGTAAACAGAAATTTCACCTCAAAGAGTTAGCCAACTAAACAATACAGATAATGTAAGCAGTAAAATAACAACTGAATAACAAAATCACCTTAACTGCATAATCTGGAACAATCCTGAAACAAGTGAGGATATCTAGACCTCATGTCATGCTCAGCTTCCCAGGTCATCTCTTCTTTATTCCTGTTCCTCCATAGTACTTTAATAGAGGCTATATCTTTAGTCCTTAACGTATGAAATTGCCGATCTAGTATGGCAACTGGTACCTCTTCGTAGGCTAACTCCTCTGTAACTTGAACGTCCTCAACTGGCACAACTCGGGATGGATCCCCTATACACTTTCGCAGCATGGATACGTGAAAAACTAGGTAGACAAATTCCAACTCCGGAGGCAGTTCTATCTCATATGCCACTCGGCCTATTCTCTGGAGGATCTGATACTGGCCAATAAATCTAGGGCTAAGATTTCCCTTCTTACCGAACCTCATCACGCCCTTCATGGGAGAAACCTTGAGAAATACCCAATCATCAACCTCAAATTCCAAGTCTCTACGTCGTACGTCAGAATAAGACTTCTGGCGACTCTAGGCTGTTAACAAGCGTTCTCTGATGAGTTTTACGTTCTCTTTTGACTGGTGAATCATATCAGGTCCTACTAACTCTGACTCCTACCTCGAACCACCCGATTGGGGACCTGCATTTTCACCCGTACAAGGCCTCATAAGGCGCCATCTGAATTACAGAGTGCTACCTGTTATTGTATGCGAATTCGACGAGGGCTAAATGCTCGTCCCAACTTCCTCCGATATCTAGCACACACGCTCGTAACATATCTTCGAGCGTCTAAATTATGCATTCTGCCTGACCGTCTGTCTGAGGATAGAATGCTATACAGATTAACTTGTGTCCCTAATACTTTCTGAAATGACTGCCAGAATCTAGCTGTGAACTGTGCCCCTCTGTCAGATATAATGGGGGGGGGGGACACCATACAGTCGGGCTATCTCTTTAATATAAAACTCAACATAGTCTTCAGTGTAGAAGGTAGTCCTGACTGGTAAGAAATGAGCTGAGTTCGTTAATCTGTCGACAATAACTCAAATAGAATCGAATTTGCACCTAGTACGGGGTAATCCTGTCACAAAGTCCATGTTGGTCGTTTTCCATTTCCACATAGGCAATGCTATATCCTGAGTTAATCCGTCGGGTTTCTGATATTTGACCTTTACCTGTTGATAGTTAGGACATTGTGCTACAAATTCTGCTACACCCTTTTCCATTCCCGACCACCAATTTATTTCCTTTATTTCATGATACATCTTTGTCAAACCTGGGTGAAGAGAATAATGGGAATAATGTACCTTTTCCATGATCTGCTAGCGGAGTCTTGCCACATCTACAACACATAGGCGACCCCTACATCTTAAGACCCCGTCTTCTGTCAATTCGAATGTCGTTAACTCGCCTTATTGAACCTTATCTTTGAGCTATACAGGCTTAGGATCCTCATACTGCCGCTCTTTCACCTCTACAACCAGGGATGATACTGCGGTATTCTGAATCACAGCCCCATTATCCTCTGAGTCTACAATCCGGATGGCTAAGCTGGCTAACCAGTGCAATTCTCGTGCTATTTCCCACTATTCTCGCCTCAAATGTGCTAAGCTTCCCATATATCCGCGGCTAAGTGCATCTGCTATAATATTGGCCTTCCCTGGGTGATACAAAATGTTTACGTCGTAGTCCTTAAGTAATTCTAGCCAACAACGCTGCCGCAAATTCAACTCCTTCTGTATGAAGATGTACTGGAGGCTCTTATGATCAGTAAAAATGTCCACGCGCACCTCATACAGGTAATGTCTCCAGATTTTCAAGGCATGAGCTACTGCAGCTAACTCTAGGTCGTGAGTGGGATAGTTCTTTTCATGCTTCCTAAGCTACCTTGAAGAATAAGCAATCACCTTACCATGCTGTATCAGGATGCATCCTATCCCAGTGCCTGAAATGTCACAATATACAGCATAAGCCTCTGAACCTTTTGGCAAATCTAACACTGGTGTCGACGTTAATCTGTTCTTCAGCTCCTGAAAGCTCTGCTCGTAGGCCTCGGTCCACTGAAATTTAGCTGCTTTTTGAGTCAACTTAGTAAAGGGCGCTGACAGAGTAGAAAATCCTTCCACAAACCTCCGGTAATACCCGACTAATCTCAGGAAACTGCAAACTTCCGTTGGAGTTGTAAGTCTAGGCCATGTCTTTACCGCCTCAATTTTCTACGAATCAACCTAAATACCGGCCTGATAAAATATAGCCTAGGAAGGCCAAAGAATTCAACCAAAACTCACATTTAGAAAATTTTGCATACAATTGGCGATTTTTGAGTGTCTGAAGTACTGTTCACATATGATTTCTGTGTTCTACTTATGAACGGGAGTACACCAGGATGTCATCGTTAAATACTATCACGACCATATCTAAATATGGCTTGAAGATGCTTTTCATCAGATCCATGACACGCCGCTGGGGCATTCGTCAACCCAAAGGATATGACTAGGAATTCAAAATGACCATACCTGGTCTTGAAAGCTGTCTTCGGGATATCTCTCTCCCGAACCCATACCTGGTGATATCCCGACCTTAAGTTGATCTTGGAGAAATATTTCGCCCCTTGCAGCTGATCAAACAAGTCATCTATTATGGGAAATGGGTATCTATTCTTAATGGTAACTTTATCAACTACCGATAGTCTATACACATGTAGAGAAAGCCATCTTTCTTTCTCACAAACAAAACTGGCACACCCATGGTGACATGCTCGGCCTGATAAAGCCCTTATCTAACAGATCTTTCCATAGTTCCTTCAATTCTCTCAATTCATCAATAGCAATTCGGTATGGAGGGATGAATATAGGCTGAGTACCTGGTAGTAAGTCGATAGAGAAGTTGATTTCTTGTTCTGAGGGATATGAGGAAGTTCGTTTGGAAACTCATTAACCACTAGAATGGACTGCAGAGTCGGGGATTCTGCTTGCATATTCTGAACCCTGACAATATGATATATACAACCTTTTGTTATTAACTTTTTTGCCCGAAGATAGGATATGAACCTACCTTTTGGCGTAGCTGCACTGCCCTTCCATTCTCGCACTAACTCCCCTTGAAAGTGGAATTGAACTGTCTTGGTCCAACACGCTACATTGGCATAACATGGCTCTAGCCAATCCACTCCCATAATTGCATCAAAATCGATCATTTCTAGTTCTACTATATCTGCTACAGTCTGGAGACCAACAACCTCTACTGTGTAGCCCCGATAGATCCTTTTAGCTATGATAGATCACTGATGGGCGTAGACACTGAAAAAGGTCGCTGAAGCAATTCTGGAATATACCAAACTTTCGGGACACTAATAGGGTAACATAGGAAAAAGTGGAACCTGGGTCTATCAAAACATAAACTGAGTGAGAACAAATGTCCAACATACCTGTCACAATATCCGATGGCGACTCTAACTCCTGTCGCCCCGGTAAAGCATAAGTGTGATCTGGACCGCTGCCTGAACTGGATGCCCCTGACCTGCCTCGACCTCTGCCGGCTGAAACTGAGGGCCTACACCCTGCTGAAGGTGCTGAGGCATATGACCCTGCTGAAGATCTATCCTGTCGGTCCCGATCACCGTGACCTCTAGCTGGACAATCCTCATCATATGACCCTCTTGTCCATAAGTGTAACAAGCGATAGAACCATACCTGCATGCCCCAAAATGACATCGATTGCAAATAGAAGAACGTGGTACAGTAGGCCTGCTCTGGTCTGACCCCCTCTGCTGCTGAGAACCTGATGCCCGTGAGCTCTAACCGGGTCCTAACTGCCCTCGGCGATCTGATCTACCACCCTGCTGCTGCGGTGGGGGTGGGGGTCTAGGTGGCATACATGATATTTGTGGCCTAGGTCTATCCTAAAGTTCTACCTGCATGTCACTGGGTCTGGCCCTATGGTGCTGCTCTTGATTTGTTCTTTCTATCTCCCGCTGTCACTACCTGATCCCCTCAATATTTTGAGCAAAGGCCTAAATGTGGGAAATGTCCATGTACTCCCGCAGAGTAGCTGTTACACAAGTTTCCACGTACTCTAGAAGAAGCCCCATAATAAATCGATGCACTCTGGCTGGCATAGTGTCTACAAAAGCTGATGCATATCTGGCCAAGGAATCAAATCTCATAGCATATTCCCAGACACTCATCGAGCCCTACTCCAGGTGCAAAAATTAATCTACCTGGGACTGTCGAATTTCGCGCGACAAGTAGTGATCTAGGAAGGCCTCTGAGAAACTAGACCAAGTCGGAGAGGGAGCGTCTCTGCCTCGGGACCTCTCCTAGCTCTCGTACCATAACACTGCTATGTCCCGTAGTCGGAATATCGCTAACTCAACTAACTCTGGAGGCGTAGCATGCATCACCCAGAAAATTTGCTGTAACTGGTCGAGGAACTTCTGAGGGTCCTCTTCCCGATCTATCCCTGTAAACTGCGGCGACTCTAGGAAAGGAACTCCCGGAACCTCGAACTCCCAGGTCCTCCTAAAGACTCAGCAACCACTAGTACCATAGGCTGGCACTGAGCGGCCATCATTTGGGCTAACATATAGACAACGCTTCTAACCTCCTGATTTGATGGTATAGGTATAGGAGCTGCTGGATGTGGTGCCAACATGTACGCTGCATTGGAAGACTGCTGGTGTGGCGAGAACTGCTGAGGAGACCGAGATGAAGTCTCCCTATTGCACTCATATTAAGCTGGCTCTAACTGGGGCACCCTGCTAGCGCCTTTTCGTGCCGCAACATCTAATTTCCGATCGGTCATAGTCTGTCGCGTGTCTGACATTTCTCTCTAGATAAGTAGAATAAGGTAACTTAGGGACTCAACCCTATACAACATAACTCAACAACATGATTAAATAAGAAAGAAGGGTAACCACATTATTATGCCTGTAGCCTCCTGCCTATGGGATGCAGTACACAACACACCTATAGAAAAGACTCTACCAGACACGGCTTGCAGATTCCCTAGGATACGACCTGCTCTGATAACAAGTTTGTCATGCCCCACCTTAGGAGGCATGACTGGCACCTAGAGCCATACTGGGCTTTGAATTGACTTGACTAGGCTTATGCACTTCAGCCGATCGCCCGCTCTTCAATTCAAGAAAATGATGAGCTATATCTCGGCTGTGAATACAGCCTCCGGACGACAAGGCCGCATAGCTACCTATAAAAAGAAAACAGCTAACCAACAACACGCAGTAAAAGGGATCCTATGCGGGCCAACAAGACCACCGTGCTGTCTAGTTATGTCATAATGAAAACAGGCAATCAAAACTATACTACGACCGACAAGGCAGCTAACTAATAGCTAAACTAGGCCCCACACGGCCATCACGCAAAAGAAGACATACATAAGCCCCACATAGACAATAAAAGAACTAGTACTGAAGATTTGTAGCCTACAAGCCTCTAAGAGTGGAATAATGGTCGGGACAGGGCCCTGACCTACCCATAAACTCTATAATCAAAAGAACAAACCTTCTAACAAACAACTCTGAGACAAAAGGAGCTGATTAGACTGCTGACTCGGCTGATGACTAAGGAGGTCCTAAACTGTGTCTACTCGTACCTACAGGCAAGTAATGCAGCGCCCTATAGATGGACGTCAGTACAACATGTACGGAATTTGTAAGGTAGTAAATGAAAATGACTGAATAATACTGATAATGAAACCGAAACAATTCAATAGGAGGGATAGAGAGTTAACCTGAATAACCTTACAACCTGATGTAAAACTAACAATAAATAGTGCAAACAAGAACCTTACCTGGCCCCCATCAGCCCGGAGGGTACAACCAGCATAAAATAACCCGCCTGAGGCCCCTATAAGTCTTGTCAATCACACTCCAATCTATATACCCCTAACAAGGTCAAAATGAGTCAACAGGTAACTATAACCAACCTACCAGTCCCCTGGGTCTGCAACTGAGCTTGCTCAGCTCCTAATCTGTAGCTGTGTCTGAGTCCGATGGACTCCTGATAACTGTACCCTGAGTACCAGGCTCGACGAGGGTAAGTGATGCCGATGCGACATAAAAATAATAGTCCATTCAATGAATGGACTATAATATGGCCCTTGGGCCTCTGTGTCATCTCTTGGGACAACATCTAGCTCTTTGGAGCGATCTATATAGTCTCGTAGGCAACGACACAGCTAGTAACGCTGGGGTTAGTCATGGAAGGCTATATAGGGCAGGGTCAATCCCAATCTGAATAGAAGACGCTAATCCCAAACTAATACTAGCAGCTAATCATAACAATCGTGCTTGTGGTGTTCTTATGAGAGTCTAGGTCATATAACAACACAACAGGAATAACTTGCCAAAGGAATTTGCCTTAACATACCTCGAATGTCGATTTCTGATTTAACTGGCGAGGTTTAACTTGCAATTGGCAGTTATTTTCAATTGTAACCTTTATATTGAGAGAATAGAATTAATTTCAATACTAAACTCGACAAATATCAATAACTTTCGATAATAGAATTAACTATAATCCAACTTCTAATAACTCAGCTGAAAATCTACAATTTCCTAAGAGTTCAGAAGCGAGAAGTGTTTACCTAATGCCTGTGGCCGGGTAGGAATCAATTTGGAGAAATTTTGACAATTTTTACTCAGTGGAGTTTCGGTTTGCTGAGCAAATTTTTGAGAAATAACTCCATAGTAATGCTTTCTGTAGGCCTAGAATCATTACCCAAAGTTAATCTGAATCCACCCGTAGATATAGACCTGAACATCCCAACAGTGGGATCTGACCCACCCCTGACAAATAGGAGTCCTCCAAATGATTGTTGCATACAACCCATTTGAAGGTGTAGTGGCTGGGGAGGTTCAAGATGGCGAGCTACCTCGTAATGAGGTGCATCCTACCAGGGATTCTGCTTACTACGGTGACCCATATTGGGTACCTCCGGCCTATTCTAACTATGAAGGCAGGACCCTATCAGATAAATAGGTAGTTACTTCATCGCACGAGCTGCTTGCCCTCCCACCAGGTCCTTTGATACCCTTCTTTGCTGACATATCTAAGCAACATTTCTCATGATAGACCCATGCTACCCTTTCACTCATACAGGGAGTTCTCCTACCCTCTCTTGTTACTAATATGCCTTAAGGACTATGCATGATTTGATTGGGGGAGGGGGTGAATGCCCTTTTCGGGCTTGTTATGTAAAGAAAATTCAAAGTATGTCTGGATGAATGAATGCCCTCTCCGGGCCTATTTTGAATTGATTAAAATTATTGACCCTTACCAGGCTAAATTCTTGTTTGATAATGTGAGTTTCCATTGACAGGTTAGTTTTACATGCCAATTAATTCATGACTCGTGCTTTACAATTACTTTTGTAGATAATAGATAGGAAATAAACTCCAAGGGTTTTCTTCATATCATGATTTTTTCAAGGAGCAAATTTTCTTTTATTTCTTTTTTGGTGTCGAACGGAGTGACATTTCTCTATGATAGTTTGAGAGGTGACTTTCTTAAGGGAAGATGCCAAGTTTAATTTATCTTGATTGAGTCCTTGTTGCACTTATGTTGAGCAGTACCACCAAAATTTTTGCAAAATGAGTTTTTGGGATGAAAGGGGCACATGAATTTGAACAATAAAGCATTTCTCTTGTCAGGAGTTACATATTCTTTGTTTGTCTTTTGATTCACAAAAACGAGTATCCAAAACTTGAAAAGTAGCTTGTCTAAAGTCATGCCTTTGAATTGATCATGAGAATAGTTGAACTCTTTGGATTGTGATGCTTTGTGTGGTAAGGTTTTTGCTTAATTCTTGTATATGCATATCATCTATAACTTGCCACGAATGTGATTTAAGGCAAAATTCTAGAGATAGCTGCACTTGGAAAATGACCTTAGGCTTTAGTTTTGGATAGTTACTTCACCATAAAATAACCTCCTTGAACATCAACCCTTGTTAACCAATATCTGAGCCTTAAACCCTTTTCTTGAAAACCACATTACAAGCCCCATGCCCCTTTTAATCCTCTCCTTTGGCACCTGTTCCTCCTTAATTGCTAGTGATAAAAGAAACATGAGGGCTTGAAATTCAAGGTTTGGGGATGAAAAATATGAAATGTGATGTAGGAAAAAGCTAAGTTTGGGGGTGCACACAAAAGGGAAAAAGAGTAGTGAGCTTCAATGTGAGGTAGCACCAACTGCTTGATGTAAAAACAAAATGGCTGGTTGAAAAAACCTTTGATCAAAAGAAGAATGAAATGAACTAAATGGTGCTATCTCTTGTATAGAAGAGGCTTGATAAAAAATATTGTTAAAAGGGTGGCTCTTTTTGGAAAAATTTGGATTGTGAAAAAGGAGATATAAGGTAGAGCTGACTCGCTATATATAGTAGGATGAATGAATGTTCTCACCAAAAAGGAAATAGGGAGGTTCTAGTCACTAGAGCTAAATGTTGTCCTACCCTTACCCCTAGCCTTCATTATGACCGCAAGTCCCTAGTGATTCTGGGTGTAGCAACTCTACATTAGTGGTGAGTTAGATGAAGGGCAAGCCTATGTTTCAATGTGTATACACTTGAATACCTTTGAGAGTGTGAGTGTCTTTGCATCATCTTATAATCCCTATATGTGGATTGTATGTATGTGAGTGGGATTCTCTTTTTTTGTGAGTGGCATCACTTCCTTGGAGTATATGCTAAAATTGTGCTATTAATTAAGAGGTATGAATGCGACAGATGTACAGTGAACTTCTAGGCAAACCTTGCATGTTGAATGTCAATGAATTAAAATACTTTTTGATCTTGATTTGATTTAATATGCCCTTGATTTGGATTGAAGGAATGAAAATGATATATGCCAAGGGTTTGTGGTGATACCAATTGAATTTCTGCAATTTTTTCAGTCTTTTTAATTTTTGAGTCTATGTGTGGTTTTTGAGGTTGTCTTAAGTTTTAATGGTCTTATGTGCAGCTCTCATTATGTGATGTGCTTTATTCAATTCTTGTTATGAGTGAATACTTTGCTTGAGGACAAGCAATAGTTTAGGTTTAGGGGTTGCTCAAGAAAAGTACAAATTTAGGGGTTTGATAAACTGTTATATTACCAATCATTCAGCTTTTTAAGCATGAACTATTACTTTGTTTTCACACAATTAGGAAGGGTTTATGCCTTTTCTCTTTGATTGTGCAGGTATTTAACATAGACAAGTAAAATGTAGGAATTGAACTAAAAGCACTCTATTGGAGGTAAAAAGGATATGCATGCCGCATATGGGCATCTGCGAAACACATGTGCCATGCAAATGGTACTGGAGGATTAGCTGAACTGAACCTGTGAACAGCAGGTTGGCACCTCTGACGCTGACGTGCGGTGGGTTTGCAACATTTTCGATGCTTAAAAATGATAAAGTAAGCATGGACTTAGGTATGTTTATACCGATATGATGCACTTTTGCTTCGTTTTCAAAGAAATTAGGTGTTGGAGTTGAAATGTGAAAAAGAAGTGAAAAGAATGCAAAAAAGGGCAAAGTACAGATCTCAATACGAGCCATATTATCATGGTATAAGACATACTAAGAGTCGTGAAAAATCCCAGAAGATGAGCTTAAGGCAAAGGCCAAGTTACGACTCGTGGTACGAGCCATACCAAGGAAGTCGTAGAAAATATCAGAAGAATCTGCACTGGGTCAGTCTCCTGGTACAGGTAGCAACCACTGATCATAATATCTACCTATGACCCATACTAAGAAGTTGTGGTGAAGTTCAGAAAGATTGATAAATGGAAGAACTCAAGGTACGAAAGGCAACCACGAGTCATAGAATGAAGGTACAAGCCGTACAAAGCCACTTGTGGAAATAATCAGAAGATGCCAGAAGTCTTAGGTTCAGACCAAGACCAGATTGTATTACTTGGAGGATCTATATACAATTCGTACCAAGTTCCAACACTTAGCCAAAAATTAGAAGCTGCCAGGCATGTATGAGTAGAGGTACGACTTGTACAATCATGGTACGAGTCGTAGGTGAAGGCAACAATAGTTTAGCAGTTTCCCTGTTAATTTAGAAGAAGTTTCTAATTATTTGTATAAATACTTTTCTAGGTTATTTTAGTTAGGAAGGGGAATAGAATTCGATTCTTGGGAGAGGTATTCGAATTTTGGGAATATTGGGAACAATTTTTGGAGAATTTCTTGCTTTGATTCTTCTATTATTCTTGAATTGTTCTTAATTGATATTTTGCAATAATCAAGTAGGTTACTTTTCAATTGTTATTGTAAGTTCTAAATTATGTTTTTGTCTATGAATGCTAATTGTTTGCTTACAATCATGAGAGGCTAAAAACTCCACAACTAGGGGTGTGGAAACTATGGTGAGTTAACAAACTAGGGTTTGCACAAAGTGATTCTACACCAACGCTAATGCTTGTATTATATTCTCTTCATCTTAAATGTTTCTTAACAAAGTGCAACATTAGGACTTTCCTGAATTCCCTACTTGCTTGAATCTAGAGAGCTAGAGATTAGGAAAAGAGAATAACAACACAGCCTTGAACTTTATGGTTCATTGTACGACTTGAGCTACGGTTGCAAGATAGTTAATTTGGAAGAAATTGATAATGGTTAAAGTGAAATCACTCAAGAGATCATACCCGGTAATTGAGTATAGTCATTCAATAGGGACGAACCAGTCATTTGGATGAGTCCATGTTATTAGTTCTACAAACTAGGTATTAGGACAGATCATTGGTGTAAAACTCAAAGTAGTTATGAATCCATTGGGACACTTCCATAGTTAATTACATAATCTTGATAACAATCCAACTGTTAATAGTGTTACATATTTACTTCTTTACGAAACCCCCCTTTTAGAAAAAAAACAGAATCGAAAGCTTAAATATTTAGCATTATTCTATATCTTAACCTTATTTCCTGTGGGATCGACCCCAACCTAGTTGGGTTCTTTTTGATAACATCCGCATCATACTTTTACAGGAGCGTGATTTGAGCATTATCAGACGCGAATGACCTCCAAAAACATTGTCTCAACCTGCCAAGCACCTGCGAAACGCAGGTGCCATGCAAGTGATCTGGATGCTGACAAGGGCAAAATTATCTAGTTTTGGCATAAATGTACCTGAGAAGATTCCAAGGGCAATTTTGGAAAGCTGTGCAGTAGGAATTTACATATTTTTACCATAATTGTACATACACACATTATGTCATATTGAATATTGTAGAGAGAAGTTTATAGAGATAGAAAGTAGAGTACAATTGCTTCATCTTCTTCAAACCCCACTGGGCAAAAACTCCATTGTTGCAGATTTTAAGCTTAATTTTAATACTTAATATGATAAAGTTAGAGGAATTCTTTTTGGGTATAATTTCTCTTTTCTTATAAATTATTAGCTAGGGGTGTGTGCAGATGAGTGTTTGAACTTGATTAGGTGTTGATGATTTGTTCTTAAATTTGATTAATATGCATGAATCTATTATTTTCTCCAAGTTTTAATTAAAAAATTAATGGTTACAAACATTGGTTTATCTTGCTTATCTTGCTTTTTCTTGAGAAAGAGAAGTGAGATTTGGGTGATGATTCAATAGTGAGGATTTAGGTGTGTGATGCTTGGGCTTGAGCTTGAGGTAGTCAAGACCCATATTCATGCCCTGTTATGGGATAAGGCTAGAGATAGCTTAACTTTTTCTCAAACTTGTTGTCAGATTTGTGATTATAGCTTTGGAGTTTGCGAAAATCCAAAGCAAACACATCCTTGCAGTTGAAAAACAAGAGCGTGTAACTTTATTCATTGCTATTCATGTTATAATTAAATTTAAGGCATTTCAATCAACCCCAATCTAATTGACACTCCATCAATTGCACACCCCTAGTTCCTTTTTATTTATTGCAACAAGTGATTTGCCCTGTTTAGCTATAAAATTTGAATTTGGCACTTGCTTCTTTTCCCCAATATTTATATTATGTTGTTTAAACATTATTCTAGCTAGTTTGAGTTGATTTACAAATTTTGGATCATTCGTTCTCAATCTCTATGAGATTCGACCCTGACATCCTTTAGGAAATTTGTTTTAACAACGACCGCTGTCACCTCCTTTAAAAGGGAGAGATGTATTGAGTGTTATCACTAGACTAGAGCCAAACATGCATGCAACTTACTTAGGCAACCAATGGTTTTCTTTCAATTGAACCATATGTGTTAATCTACTTTAATTTTGTCAAACTAAAGAAAACTTCCTTCTGCATAATTGCTTGTTACTAATTGGAATTCAATCTATGTCAAGTAGAATCCATTAAACAAGGGTTATGACTTGAGTTATTATTGGTTAATGCTAACCCAATGTCACGACTCAGTCTGCACCTTGGACGCGAAATGGTACTTGGCGCCACAAGTGACCCAAAGCTAACCCATGGTCTAACATCAAACTAGTAAACTAAGTAAACATAAATGGAAGCTGTATAAAAATAGTTATCCAAGTAATACTATTTTGACGAGAGTAAGCATAATTGAAATGAATACTGAACAACTATGTTTAAAAGCCATCTACTAACTAGCGAGTTGTTGGGATAAGCCCCTAGCTAACTCTAAAGTCTGACTGAATAAAAAACTTTCTCAAAAGAAAACATTGTCTCAGAAGATGAGGACTCACCAATGGGGCTGTTGCTGAAATCGTCGGAAGGAACAAGTGACGATGCTAAAACTGAGAACCTGCGCCTGTATCATAATACAATACAGCCTAGAAAGTATGCATCATTACTTTAAATGTACTGAGTAAGTGAGAAATACATATAACATGAAAATAAGCAACTGAACTGAAATAACATGAAATGACCAATTGATACTGAGTACTGATAGAAGATGAGGTCTAACTGTGATAAGATCATAAACATGTCCTGGAGCTGAGTGATTGAACTAAGCTAGACTGAGACTTTGCTGAACTGGACTGTACTGACATGTAGGAGAGTGTATAACCGACATATAACCATGTGAGCTAGATATGGCGTCCGATGTATACACCCCATCGGTGAGAGGCCACGGTACCTTGCCAGGGTATAGTGGCTGAGCTGGGCGATCATAAGTATGAGGCCCGTTAGGGCTAAAAACTATGATGGCAATGTAGCTTTGGGAACCTGGATGCGCTGAACCCTGGCCCTCACAGTGCTAAGTTCTACTCCCACTTGATAGTCCTAACTTTACTACTATGTTGATAGCTCGAAACTGATGCCCTAGACTAAGTTAGGAATACTTATTTGGAAATCACTTGAGAGTCTGTAGGACCTAATAACTGAAAGTTGCTGTTTTAAGACTGGCCAGAGCTTCTTATCTAGAAGCATCTAACTGCCTAAGAATAATCTAATAACTGGAACTAGGGAGTATTACTGAACTAAACTCCACAAGCTCTGACCATTGTCAAACTTATCAGCTGACTTCCTGAGAGATACTGAAAGGGCTAATTTCTAACTGAGGCTGAATTAACATGCCAACTGACTGTGAACTCACTTGATGGTAATAACATGGAAATTCAAGAACTAATATAGTCTAGCAACATTAGTATCTAGTCAACTATGTAAGACCCAATTTACAACATTTATAGAATTAGGGCTAAAACCATTTCACATGAAGAAAATAGCAACATGATCACTAAGTAGTGGAAACATAGCAAGAATTCATATGAACAACAATCCACAAGAATTAATCTGAATCTGGCTAAAACTTTACCCTAACTCACATCTTCAGGGCTAGAACTAATAAGAAATTTCAGAAGGATTTTGGGGCACATGGGAAGGGAAATTCCCTTGTTGAATTCCCACATACCTGGAGTAAAATCCTTAGAAGAAAATCTAGAGGAGTCATGAAGAAAACTGGAAGCCTTAGCTTAGCTCTGCACTGTTTGTTCGGAACTTCTACATTCTGAAAGTCCTAGGTTCAGAGAAATAAGAGGGATTAAGTCGATCACCTCTTTAATTCTCTTCAAAACGCTCCCAAAATGACGTATTTTAGGAATTAAAAAGTTGGAAAGTTACAAAATACCCCTAAAATAAAGTCTAGGGAAACTACCATCAGGATCCAATGGGTCACACAATGAGTCATTGGTTGACACCACGACTCGTTGGGCAATTTGATTTATAAGACTTGAAACATGATTTTTAATGAAAACCAACAAAAAAATTTCCCATAATTCGTAATTCTATAATAGTAACTCAATTAGATCAAACCCATGTAGAGAAATTGAATTTTCATGCATTGGGTAAAACCCCATAGATTTTTGATAGGAATTTCATGAATTTAAAAGAGATTGGGCATAGGTGTAAAAGTATTTATCCATTCATAACCCTACATACCTGGGGAGAATCAAATCTCACCACTCCTTGAAAGCCGAATGGAAATCAATGAAGAAAACCTTGAAGATAAGCCTGATCACCTCTTCAATCGTTTAATTTTTGCATGCATGAGAATGAATAGGCTAGAAGGGCTTCACCTATCTTAATACATTCATAAAATAACTTAAAACGACGTAGTTTAGGACCTTAGAGAGTAGGAATGACAAAAATGCCCTTAATGAAAAATCCTGAAAAATCTGAACTGGTGAACTAACGGATCGTTGGAGGATACCACGACTCGTGGTATCCATCCGTCATCTGCACTGCCAAAATCCCTGATCTCAGATTCGAACCCACGACTCAATAGGATGAGTTTCCCTATCAAACAACGAGTCGTTGTTTCGTCCGTTGCTTCCTCCTTCAGGTCCTGTACTACTCCTTCCAATGAGCCTCACCATGACTCCTTACATACTCTAACAAGTCGTGGTTGCCTTCCGTTAGGTCTACTGGAAAATATAGTTATCCCCATACAACGACTGGTGACCATGACCCGTTACCTTCCCTTAAGCTAAGGTCAGGCACCCACCACAACTCCAAACAACGACTCTTTGTAACCAACGATGAGTCATTACTTCGCTCATTATTTCCACTGTCACCAGGCATAGTCCTTCCCACGACTGCTTCCCATGGGTTGTTGGTTGGACCAACGATCCGTTAGGTCGTCCTCGAATGTTGGAAACATACACAAAACAGAGACATGCAATCATTACACTCAAATACTGATAATTTAAATCAAAAACTAATGGAATGACTATCTCCGATTCAAACCACATAGCTAAATTGATTTCATGATTCACAAACACATCCATATACATAAAAGAAATTTGATCACATGAACTGAATATGAAAACTAAATAGAGGTTTAGGGCAAAACTTATACCTCAAGCTGGAACTGAGCCCGTAGAGAATAAATGTGGGCATATAGCCATCATATCCGTTTTGGCTTCCCACATAGCTCCCTCAACCTTCTGATTCTTCCATAACACTTTAATTGAAGCTACTTCCTTATTTCTTAGCCTTCAAACCTATCGATCCAGTATTTCTATTGGAACCTCATAATTGAGACTATCTTTTTCACCAACACTATCCACCGGGACAACTAAAGCTAGATCACCCAAACACTTTTTCAAGAGTGGCACATGGAATACAGTATGCATAAAAGCTAATTATGAAGGCAACACCAACTCATAGGCCACTTGCCAACACGTCTCACTATCTGGTACGGGCCGACATAGTAGGGACTAAGTTTCCCTTTCTTTTCGAACCTCATCACTCCCTTCATGGGAGAAACCCTAAAAAATGCCCAGTCATTGACTTCAAATTCTAATTCTCTTCTTCTCACGTCAGCATAATACTTTTGGCGACTCCGGGCAGTTTTCAAGTGGTCCCTTATCAATTGAACCTTCTCCATAGCCTCATGAACCAAATCTGGTCCAATCATCACCGCTTCGCCAACCTCAAACCATCCAATGGGCGACCTACACCTCCGCCCATAGAGAACCTCGAACAGTGCCATCTAGATACTGGAATGATAGCTATTATTGTATGCAAACTCGATAAGTGGAAAATGCTCATCCCAGCTACCTCTGAAGTCAATTACACATGCTCTCAACATTTCTTCAGGGGTAAGGATTGTCTGCTCCGCTTGAACATCCATTTGTGGATGAAATGTTGTGCTGAGCTTAACTAGTGTACCCAATCCTTTTTGAAATGACTTCCAAAAACTGAGAGGTAAATTGAGTACCTCTATCTAAAATGACGGATAAGGGCACTCCATGCAATCAGACTAGCTCCTAGATATATAGCTTGGCATAATCCTCTACTGAATCCGTGGTCTTAACCGGTAGAAAATGAGCAACCTTGGTCAACCTGTCTACCATAACCCAAATGGAGTCATATTGTCGACGAGTACGGGGTAAACTTGTGATGAAGTTCATATTAATTTCTTCCTACTTCCAAGTGGGAATGCTGATATCTTGAAGAGCACCTCCCGTTCTCTGGTGCTCAACCTTTACTTGCTGACAGTTCGGACACTTGGCTACGAATTTGCAATATCCTTCTTCATGCCATTCCACCAATAGATTTCTCATAAGTCATGGAATATCTTGGTGGCACCTAGGTAGATAGAATACCGGGATCCATGAGCCTCATGCAACATCCAACTGCTCAAATCATCTAGATCCAGAACATATAGGCGACCCTGGTACTAAAGCACACCATCTCCCTCTTTGGAGAAGACCTCTACTTTCTGATTCTGAATAGCTTCCTTTAACTTTACCAAAATTGGGTCCTCATCTTGCCTAGATTTTACATCGGTCACCAAGGATGATTCCAATTCGTCCTAAACCATAACATAGCCATCGGTCGAGCCAACCAACCTAACTCCCGACCTTGCGAGTCGATGCACATCCTTCACAAACTCCTTTTTCCCTTCATCCACATGGGACACACTCTCCATAGAGAGCATACTAAGTGTATCCGCTACCTCATTGGTCTTATCCGAATGGTAAAACACACTTATATTGTAGTCTTGAGTAGCTCCAACCACCTACTTTGCCAAAGATTGAGATCTTTCTGCGTGAACACATATTGTAAGCTCTTATGGTCCGTGAACACATCCACGTGGACACCGTACAAGTAATGTCGTAATATCTTCAAGGAGAATATCACCACGGCAAATTCAACATCATGGGTTGGGTAATTCTTCTCATGAACCTTTAGCTGTCTAGAGGCATAGGTTATGACTTTCTCATGTTGCATCAATATGCACCCAAGTATGATCCTTCAAGCATCACTATCCGCTACGAACCCATCGGTATCCTCGGGTATGGTCAACACCGGTGCTGAGGTAAGTCGAGTCTTCAACTCTTTGAAGCTCTTGTCACAAGCCTCCGACCATTGGAATTCACCTTCTTCTGGGTTAATTTAGTTAAAGGTGCTGCTGTTATACCCTGAAAGCCCAAAAATCATACTAGGGATTTGAAATGAAGAAAAGCTTAAAAACTGGCACTAGGCACAAAAATAGTCGTGGGATGACTCATTGGTGCATCCCACAAGTCGTGGTGTGACTCGTGGGAAGGCCAATGGGGAGTTTGGGAAGTTTGAGAAAAAAGACACACAGGCATGACAATGACTCGTCGTAAGACCCCACGAGTCGTTAGGTCAGCCATGGGGTGGGTAAGGAAAGAAAAGAAAAGAAGGGAGGCAGTACACTCGACGGGAGGACCCCACAAGTCGTGGTCAGTCCCCACAATTTGTGCGGTGTGTTGTGTTCAAGAAGAGTATGTTTTTATTAATGCCCAGATAGTGTACTTCATGAACGACTCCACGAGTCGTGACCTTGAGCAACGAGTCATTAGGTCCTCCATTAGGACCCACCTGGTAGTTGTTTTCTGCAAATTCAGTAAGGGATTTTCCATAATTCCTAAGTTCCTAAGGCCTAAACTACATTGTTTACATTATTTTCTGAAGTGTATTAAGATAGGTTAAGCCCTCCTAACCTATTAGATTCTCATGCATGCAAAGTTAGGAAAGTTTAGAGGTGATCAAGCTAGTCTTCAAGGTGTTCTTCAGCAATTTCCCTTTGGGCTTTCTAGCAGTGAAGAGAATTGATCTTACCCAAGTATGTAGGGTTATGAGTGGGTGTTTTCATTCACACCCATGCCCAATCTCTCTTAATTCATGGAATTTGATAAAAAATCCTATGGGGTTTGGACTTAAATCTTGTGGAATTCAAATGATCTATTAATGGGTTATTTTCTTTTGTGATTTATATTATATTTTCTGAATTACAATCAGATTCTACAACTATTTTGGATATTAAAATTATTAATTTCAATTTCTCCTAAATTAAGCCTAATTATGCATGTTCTATGATGAATTAAGTTATGATCTTTATTTAAATTGTTGATATTCATAAACCCATCCTGATTTATGATTTTAAATAGGGATTTATTCAAACACCCATTATGATTTGAAGATTTGCAAAGTATATGTATGATCTACAAGTATGCATTAATCCCATAAATCTCGAATTATATTTTTGGCCGACTCACGGTCCTTAACCTCATGACTAGTTCACAAATTTACAAGCATGTTTATGATTATCATGATTTAACTAGCCCATAAATCTCATGCATATTATACTATGAGCACTATATATGTTATGGGAGTAGTATTTAACACAAGTAGGTTCGGGCCCTAGGTTCTGCCCCGAATCTCAGAACTACGTGCCACCGTGGGACATGATGGGACCTCCCTTGTGACTGTCCCCTGGCCCAAATGGCCCTTTTCATGGTGATATCACGCCTTTCATGGTTTTACCCTTGGCAAGGTACAAACGCCCTCCCAACTAGGGGTACAGGTCAAGCTCCATGTGTGCTCGTATGGGGTATGTCGGTTATGAGAATCTCCCACTTTTCTTCATGATTTATGCATGTTTATGATTATGTATATTTGATCAAGTCATGTTCAATAAAGCTTTTCTTTTATAATTATGGTTACGATTGTATTATGAATGTTTGAAAACCTTGAGCCTTATTTTCTATTACGTTATTTATGTTATGAGCATGTTGTCCTACTCTTATGATCATTTATGAGTTTTATATATCTTAAATATCCGCTATTACTTACCTTTCATACTCGGTACATTCCACGTACTGACCACATACTTTCTATGTTGTATCGTTTCATCATACAGGACCCGACTCTTAGGCTCACCTCCGTCAGTAGTCCATCTTAGAGTTAGCTATTAGCCCTTTTGGTGAGTACTCATGTTCTGAGGGACATATGTTCAGATAGTGATGTTACTTTTATTTTAGTTTGTTGGGTTAGTTGGGGATGTTGTCCCATCAACCCATCTGATATGATAGAGGCTTTCAGACCAATTGTAGTACTCAACTTCTATGTACTTCTAGTACTTTCCGCTTATCATGTTATGTTATGTTATGTTACGTTTATGTTTATGCTATATCGTATGTTTACTATTACTCTTTAAGCATATAAAGTTAGATGAATGTTCATGCCATGGGTCGACTTGGAGTCTCTCGGGGCTCTTTGTCCTGTGTTATGATTTGGGTCAACGTTCGGGTCATGAAAAACTTGGTATCAGAGCCATAGGTTTGAAGTGTCCTAGGGTTTTTGAAAGCCGCGTTATCTAGAGTCTTTTTCATGGGTGTGAAGCGCTCCACACTTATGATGAAGAGGCTATGAGACGTTTAGGAAATGTTCCCTTCTTTCATGATTTATGTCATGCGATGAAAAGTCTTTCTATCCTTCAATCTCGTACTATTCGCTATGGCAGAATCATGGCTCCCAGAAGAATGAATGGTAGGAGAAATGGAAATGGTAATGGCCACGAGGATGGCAACAGTAATAGGCACCAGCAAGCCCCACCAGTTCAGGCGCCCCAAGCACAAGAGCTAGTTGCCCATGCTGAGTTTCGGGCAACTATCCAGTTGCTTGTGCAGGCCTTGACCACTCAGGTAACTCAACAGGCTGTGGCGCATATTCCACAAAATGGAAATGCGGCAGTTGCTCGGGTTAGAGATTTCTCGAGGATGAACCCGCCGAAGTTCCGTGGGTCTAAGGTAGATGAGGACCCACATGAATACATCGAATAGATTCTAAAGATCACCCAGGTTATAGGGGTGACAAAAGGAGAGTGTGTTGATTTGGCCTCCTATCAGCTGAAAGGGGTGGCATATATATGGTTCAAGCAATGGAGAGATGGTAGGGCAACAGATGTAGGCCCTATAGGTTGGGAGGATTTTCATGAGGCCTGTTTGGATAAATTCTTCCCTCGCGAGATGAGTGAACTGAAAGTGGTCGAGTTTTTAAACCTGAATCAGGGTGATATGTCAGTTTAGGAGTACACTTTGGAGTTCACCCATTTATCCAAGTATGCACCAGTGTTGGTGGTGGACCAGAGGAATCGAGTAAGCCAATTTGTGCATGGAGTGGCAGACTACCTGGATAAGGATTGTAAGATTGCCATGTTGCATCGGAATATAGATTTTCCCCACATTCTGTTGCATGCCCAGCAGATGGAGTTAGTGTATCGGAGGAAGAGAGAGGCCAAGAGGTCCAATACAGACAATTATGGGACTTCTCAGGCTAGATCGGGGGGTGGACAGCGCTAGTAGTCCCAGCACAGGTCTTTTGCTCCAGCACAATCATCAGCCAGTACCCCATTTGTATCACGAGGGGATCGAATGAGCAGAGCTTCAGATTCGAGAGGCTAGGGTGGCATACGGATAGAGCACACTTTCCCAGCTTGTGCTGGGTGCGGCAAGAATCACCCAGGAAGGTGCCTAGTTGGCATAGATGCTTGTTTCGGGTGTGGCAAACCCGGACATCGACTCAGGGATTGCCCTTCGGCCAGGTCAAGGTGCGGCAGAGCCCATATGCCAGCCACTAGTTTAGCTTCTCCAGCATCACGTCCCCCTTAACAGGGTGCCTCGACTAGCTCAGCCAGCGGTCAGCGCCAAAACAGATTCTATTCCCTCACCTCGTGTCAGGAGCAGGAGACTTCGCTGGATGTGGTTACTGGTATGTTACGAGTGTTCCACCTTGATGCTTATGCTTTGTTAGACCCAGGGGCTACCCTGTCTTTTGTGACACCTTATATTGCTAGTATCTTTGGAGTTAGTCCCGAGACTCTGTCATGACCATTTTCAGTTTTTGCCCCTGTTGGTGATCCGGTTGTAGCTAGGCGTGTGTATAAATGATGTCCGGTCACTATATTGCATAAAGTCACCTCCACAGACCTTGTAGACTTATCCATGACTTATTTTTATATTATTCTTGGCATGTATTGGTTGAAAGCATGTTATGCTTCTATTAATTGTAGAATCCGTGTGGTGGAGTTTCGCTTCCTAGGTGAGCCAGCCTTAGAGTGTAAGGGTAGTTCGGCCGTGCCCATAGGCCATTTTATTTCCAATCTTGAGGCTTGAAAGATGATCTATAAGGGTTGTATGTATCATCTAGTTATGGTTAAAGATGTTGAGTCCGAGACCCCGACTATCCAATCAGTTCCGATGGTGCGTGAGTACCCAGAAGTATTTCTAGATGATTTACCAGGCGTTCCTCCTGAGAGGGAAATTGATTTTGGCATTGAACTTCTTCCCGACACGCATCTTATATCTATTCCTCCCCACAGAATGACTCCAACCGAGCTAAAAAAGTTGAACGAGCAATTGAAGGACTTGTTCGATAAGGGTTTCATTAGACTGAGAAAGTCCCCATGGGGTGCACCAGTTCTCTTTGTCCGAAAGAAAGATGGTTCTATTCACATGTGTATTGATTATCGGCAATTTAACAAAGTCACCGTCAAGAACAGGTATCCTCAACCCAGGATTGATGATTTATTTGACCAACTTCAGGGTGCTAAGAGTTTCTCAAAGATGGATCTCATATCCGGGTTTCATCAGCTTAGAGTTTGGGAGAGCGATATCGTGAAGACAGCCTTCAGGATGCAGTATGGTCATTATGAGTTTGTAGTTATGTCTTTTGGACTACCGAATGCTTCTGCAACTTCTATGGACTTGATTAACATGGTGTTCAAGCCATACTTAGATATGTTCGTGATTGTGTTCATCGATGATATTTTGATATACTCTCGGAGTTAGGAGGAACATGCTGCTCATTTGAGAGTAGTGCTTCAGACTCTTAAGGATTGCCACTCTCTATGCCAAATTCAGCAAGTTTGAGTTTTGGTTCAACTTAGTGGCATTTTTGGGCCATGTGGTATCAAGCGAGGATATAAAGGTGGATTCTCAGAAAATTGAGGCAGTGAAGAATTGGCCTAGATCGGTGAATCCTTCAGATATTCGGCGTTTATTGGATCTAGCTGCTATTATCGAATATTTGTTGAGGGTTTCTCATCTATTGTGGCACCTTTGGCCAAATTGACCCAGAAGAAGGTGAAATTCCATTGGTTGGAGGCTTGTGATAAGAGCTTCGAAGAGTTGAAGACTCGACTGACTTCAGCACCGGTGTTAACTCTCCCGGAGGGTACTAATGGTTTCATGGTGCATTGTGATGCTTCAAGAATTAGACTCGGGTGTGTATTGATGCAACGTGGGAAAGTGATAGTATATGCCTCTAGACAGTTGAAGTCCATGAGAAGAATTACTCGACCCATGATCTTGAATTGGCCGCAGTAGTATTCGACTTGAAGATATGTCAGCATTATTTGTTGGGGTCCACGTGGATGTATTTACGGACCACAAGAGCTTGCAATATGTGTTCACGCAGAAAGATCTCAATCTTTGGCAAAGGAGGTGGTCGGAGCTACTCAAGGACTGCGATATGAATGTCCTTTACCATTCGGGTAAGGCTAATGTGGTAGCAGACGCAGTTAGTAGACTCTCGATGGAAAGTGTGTGCAATGTGGATGAGGGCAAGAAGGAGATGGTGAAAGATGTAAATCGACTCGCAAGGTTGGGAGTTAGGCTGGTCGACTCGACCGATGGCGGTGTGGTTGTGCAAAACAGATCAGAAACGTCCTTGGTGACTAAGCTGAAAGCTAGACAAGATGAAGACCCAATTTTGGTAAAGTTGAAGGAAGACGTTCAATGTCAGAAGGTGGTGGTCTTCTCCCAAGGGGGAGATGGTATGCTTCGGTACTAGGGTTGCCTATGTTCTGGATGTCGATGATTTAAGGAGCCGATGTTGCATGAGGCTTATGGATCCAGGTATTCTATCCATCCAGGTGCCACCAAGATGTACCGTGACTTACGGTAAATCTATTGGTGGAATGGCATGAAGAAGGATATTGCAGAATTCATAGCCAAGTGTCCGAACTATCAGCAAGTAAAGGTTGAGCATCAGAGACCGGAAGGTGTTCTTAAGGATATCAACATTCCTACTTAGAAGTGGGAAGAAATTAATATGGATTTTATCATAGGTCTGCCTCGTATTCATTGAAAATATGATTCCATTTGGATTTTAGTGGACAAGTTGACCAAGGCTGCACATTTTCTACCAGTTAAAACCACAGACTTGGTGGAGCATTATGCCAAACTATATATCCGGGAGTTAGTTCGATCGCATGGAGTGACCTTATCCATCATTTCAGATAGAGGTGCTCAATTTACCTCTCAGTTTTGGAGCTCATTTCAAAAAGGGATTGGTACGCGAGTTAAGCTCAGCACAACATTCACCCTTAAATGGATGGTCATGCAGAGCGGACAATCCAGACTCTTGAGGACATGTTGAGGGCATGGGTGATTGACTTCAAGGGTGGTTGGGACGGTCACTTGCCCCTGATCGTGTTTGCCTACAATAACAACTATCACTCTAGTATTCAGATGGCGCCATTCGAGGATCCCTACGGCGGAGATGTAGATTGCTCATCGGATGGTTTGAGGTTGGTGAGGCAGCAATGATAGGGCCAGATTCAGTTCATGAGGCAATGGAGAAGGTTCAGTTGAGAAGAGACAGGTTGAAAACTGCCCAGAGTCGCCAAAAGTCTTATGCGAACGTGAGAAGAAGAGAATTAGAATTTGACGTCGATGATTGGGTACTTTTGAGGGTATCTCCCATGAAGGGAGTGGTGCGGTTTGGAAAGAAAGGGAAACTTAGTCCCCGCTATGTCGACCCGTACCAGATAGTGAGACGTGTTGGAAAGGTGGCCTATGAGTTGGAGTTGCCCTCCAAGTTAGCTTCCGTACATCCTGTATTTCATGTATCGCTCTTAAAGAAGTGTTTGGGTGATCTAGCCCTAGTTGTCCCGGTGGACAGTGTTGGTGTAAGAGACAACCTTAGCTATGAGGAGGTTTAGGTGAAAATTTTGGATTGTCAGGTTTGAAGGATAAGGAACAAGGAAGTAGCTTCAGTCAAAGTGTTATGGAGGAATCACCATGTTGAACGAGCTATGTGGGAAGACGAAGCGGATATGATGGCTAGATACCCACACTTATTCTCTATCGGCCCAATTTTAGCTTGAGGTATCAGTTTTGCACTCAGAATCTATTTAGTTTCATGTTTAGTTCATGTGCACAAGTTTCTTTTATGTATATGGATGTGTGTACGATTCATGAAATCAGTTCAGTTATGTGATTCGAATCAGAGGTAGTCATTCCGTCGGTTTTCGGTTTAAATGATCAGTATTTGAATATGATAATTTCTTTGTTCTCTGCTTTTCTGTGTGTTTTCCAATATTCGAGGATGAATGTTCCCAAGGGGGAGATATTGTTATACCCTGGAAGCCTAAAAATTAGACCTGAGAGTTGAAATGGAGAAAAGCTTAAACTGGCACCAGGCACAGAACGAGTCGTGGGATGACTTGTTGGTGTAGTCCATGAGTCATGGTGTGACTCTTGGGAAGGCCAGTGGGGAGTTTTGGAAGTTTGACAAAAAGGACCCCATGGGCGTGACAACGACTCGTGTTCATACCCCACTAGTTGTTAGGTCAGCCGTGAGGTGGGTAAGGAAAGAAAAGAGAAGAAGGGAGGCAGTGCACTCGACGGGAGGACCCCACAAGTTGTGGTTAGTCCCCATGATTCGTGGGGTGAGTGGTGGTCAAGCAGAGTATGTTTTTGTTGAAGCCCAGGCAGTGTACTTCACGATCGACTCCACGAGTTGTGAACCTGAGCAACGAGTCGTTAGGTCCTCCATTAGGAACCCCCTGGCAGTTGTTTTCTGCAAATTCAGTAAGGGCTTTTCCGTAATTCCTAAGTTCCTATGGCCTAAACTATGTCGTTTTATGTTATTTTCTGAAGTGAATTAAGATATGTTAAGCCCTCCAAACCTATTCATTCTCATGCATGCAAAGTAGGAAAAGTTTAGAGGCGATCAAGCTAGTCTTCAAGGTGTTCTTCAGCAATTTCCCTTTGGGATTTCTAGGAGTGGAGAGAATTGATCTTACCCAAATATGTAGGGTTATGAATCGGTGGTTTTGTTCACACCCATACTCAATCTCTCTTAATTCATGAAATTTGATCAACAATCCTATGGGGTTTGGACTTAAATCTTGTGGAATTCAAATGATCTATTAATGGGTTATTTTCATTTGTGTTTTATATTATATTTTTTGAATTGCGATCAGATTCTACAACTATTTGGATATTAAAATTATTGATTCGATTCTCCTAAATTAAGCCTAATTATGCATGTTCTATGATGAATCGAGTTATGATCTTTACTAAAATTATTGATACTCATAAACCCATCATGATTTATGATTTGAAATAGGGATTTATTCAAATACCCATTATGATTTGAATATTTGCAAAGTATATGTATGATATACAAGTATGCGTGAATCCCATGAGTTTCGAATTATGTTTTTGACTGACTCATGAGCCTTAACCTCATGGCTAGTTCACGAATTTACAAGCATGTTCATGATTATAATAATTTAACTAGCCCATGAATCTCATGCATATTATACTTTGAGCACTATATATGTTTTGGGAGTAGTATTTAACATCGAGTAGGTTCGGGCCGAAGGTTCTGCCCCGAATCTCAGAACTACGTGCCACTATGGGACATGATGGGACCTCCCTTGTGACTGTCCCCTGGCCCAAATGGCCCTTTTCATGGTGATATCACGCCTTTCATGGTTTTACCCTTGGCAAGGTACGAATGCCCTCCCGACTAGGGGTACAGGTCAGGCTCCATGTGTGCTCGTATGGGGTATGTCGGTTATGAGAATCTCCCAATTTTCTTCATGATTTATGCATGTTTATGATTATGTATATCGGCTCAAGTCATGTTCAATAAAGCTTTTCTTTTATGATTATGATTACGATTGTATTATGAATGTTTGAAAACCTTGAGCCTTATGTTCTATTACGTTATTTATGTTATGAGCATGTTGTCCTACTCTTATGATCATTTATGAGTTTTATTTATCTACTTACCTTGCATACTCGGTACATTCCACGTACTGACCACATACTTTCTATGCTGTATCATTTCAGGATACAAGACCCGACTCTTAGGCTCACCTCCGTCAGTAGTCCATCTCAGAGTTAGCTATCAGCCCTTTTGGTGAGTCCTCATGTTCCAAGGGCCATATGTTCAGACAGTGATGTTACTTTTATTTTAGTTTGTTGGGTTAGTTGGGAATGTTGTCCCATCAATCCATCTGATATGGTAGAGGCTTTTAGACTGATTGTAGTACTCAGCTGCTATGTACTTCTAGTACTTTCCACTTATCTTGTTATGTTATGTTTATGTTTCTGCTATATTGTATGTGCAGTATTCACCTTTAAGTGATATGAAGTTAGCTGAATGTTCATTCCATGGGTCGACTTGGAGTCTCTCGGGGCTCCTTGTCCCGTATTACGATCTGGGCCTACGTTCGGGTCGTGACAGTTGCAATCGATGAAAAACCCTTAACAAATCTCTGATAGTAGCCAGCTAAACCCAAGAAACTTCAAATGTCTGAATGATTCACCGATCTAGGCCAATTCTTTAACACTTTTATCTTATGAGAATCCACCCTTATACCCTCATTTGTTACCACATGGCCAAAAATGCTACAGAGTTCAACCAAAACTCGCACTTGCTGAATTTGGCATATAATTGGCAATCCTTGAGGGTCTAAAGGACTATTCTCAAATGAGCGACATGTTCCTCCTCGCTCTGAGAGTATATAAGGATGTCATCAATGAACATAATCACGAACATGTACAGATATGGCTTGAACACCATGTTCATCAGGTCCATAAAATCTACAGGAGCATTCGTTAGTCCAAAAGATATAACTACAAACTCCTAATGACCATACCGCATCCTGAAGGCTGTCTTCAGGATGTCGCACTCCCGAACTCTGAGCTGATGATAATTGGATCTGAGATCTATCTTTGAAAAGTGATTGGCACCCTGAAGATGGTCAAATTGATCATCAATCCTGGGGAGAGGATACCTTTTCTTGACGGTGACTTTGTTCAATTCTGGTAGTCAATGCACATCCGAAGGGAACCATCCTTCTTTCGGACAAATAAGACTGGTGCACCCCATGGGGACTTTCTTGGTTTGATGAAACCCTTATCTAATAGATCCTTCAACTGATTTAGTTCGACTGAAGCCATTCTATAAGGAGGGATAGATATAGGCTGCATGTGGGGAAGAAGGTCAATACCGAAATCAATTTCCCTCTCGAGAGGAATACCTGGTAAATCATCCGGAAATACTTCTAGGCACTCACGCACTACCAGAACTGACTAGATAGTCAAGGTCTCGGACTCAACCTCCTTAACCCTAACTAGATGATACATACAACCCTTGGCAATCATCTTCCTAGCCTTGAGATAGGAAATAAAATTATGTACAGGCATGGCCGAACTACCCTTCAACTCCAAAACTGCCTTACCCGGAAAGTGGAACTCCACCGTACGGGTTCCACAATTAACAAAAGTATAACACTCATACAACTAATCCAAGCCAAGAATAATATCAAAGTCAGTCATGGCTAACTCTACAAGGTCTGTGGAGGTGACTTTATGCAATATAGTGACCGGACATCATTTATACACACGCCTAGCTACAACTGGATCACCAACAGGGGCAAAAACTGAAAATGGTCATGACAGAGTCTCGGGACTAACGCCAAAGCTACTAGCAATATAAGATGTCAGAAAACATAGGGTAACCCTTGGGTCTAACAAAGCATAAGCATCAAGGTGGAACACTCATAACATACCATTAACCACATCTGGCGAAGTCCCCTGCTCCTGACGCGAGGCGAGGGAATAGAATCTGTTTTGGCACTGTCCGCCACCCCCACTAGTAGATGCTTCCTGCAGAGCTGAATGTGCTGGAGTTGCTGCTGACCTGGTAGTTTGAGCACGACCTCTATCATCATCCTGTTTAGTGAATGGACACACTCGCGCATGTGGCCGGACCTAACACACCCATAGCAAATATCTGAGCCGAGTAAACACTCCGCGGCTTGACTCTTTTCGCACTTTCTGTAGGCTAGAGAGGTGCACTCTACCTGTGTGCCCCTCTAGTCCCTCGATCCTAAATCCCTGCTCCTCTGATCACCCTTGGGTCTAGATGGAACACTAGCTAATGATGGTGTTGGAGCTAGTGACCTCTGTTGAAACTGAGGGTGGTGACCACCACCGGATCTCTAATGAGTAAACCCATGGCTATCTGTCTGAGCCCTTTTTGCCTCCCTTTCCCTTGGATGAGCCGCCTCCATCTGCTAGGAGTACAATACTATCCGAGGAAAGTCCATATCTTGATGAAGCATGGCAGTCCTGCAATCTTTGTCCAAATATCCCGCCACGCCATGAATAAATTGGTTCACCCGCACCCTCTTATCAACCACTAACTCCGGGGCATATTTTGACAAGTGAGTGAACTCGAGAGCATACTTCTATACCATCATCCTCCCCTGCTTCAAATTCATGAATTCTGCTGCCTTCAACTCCCTCATCTCCCGAGGGATGAATCGATCTAGAAACACCACGTGGAACTCCTCCCAAGTGACTGGGCCTGCTCCGGAGGCCTTACTGTCTCTCCATTGCCTGAACCAGATAAGTAAGACAAACATGTTAAAAATACATAAAACAACTCATAAATGATCATAAGAGAAGGACATCATGCTCATATCATAAATATTTTATGATAACATAAGGCTCAAGGTTTTCATATCATTTGTAAACCATTCATTGTCATAATAATAAGAGAAACTTTATCAAATCATCACTTGAGCCAATAACATAAACATAACAATGCATAAAACATGCGGAACAATGGAAGGACTTATCATAATCAAAACCATCATGGTAGAGCCTTACATGATGCCCCAACTATCTCACTCAAGTGGGTAGAGTCGCCCCTGGCTTGCCAGGCGAGAGACGTGCATTATGTGATATCACGAAAGAGGGGATCATTATTATTGTAATGTATCATTATAAACCCATGGTGGCACGTGGTTATGAGACATTGTCGTAGTCCTTTGAATGCTGTGCTTCTCGCTGCTAGATAGGGCTCCCAAAAACATGCACATTAGGCTCATGTATAATTCAATAACATCATTTATTAAGATTCCTGGATAAATAAACATTATCATTCATTGATCCCCATTAAAAACATAATTAGCCAAGAATCAAAGCCTCTTTAGTCGGCCAACATCATAAATTGATAAATCATGAGATCCGTTTCATAAACGTAAATCATCTTCAACATGTGGGCATTGCCCAATACTTTACCTTGCTTTACAATACTCAATTCATTCGAAAACATGCTTATAAACATGGATAACTTGAAATACAGGCTTTTCATCATCAATAATTCATAATACTTGAACATTGATCATAAACTTTGATTTTCATGAACTTTTCATATATGGACAATTTGATTTATAAAACTTGAAACATGATTTTTAATGAAAAACAACATAAAACTTGCCCATAATTCGTAATTCAATAATAGTAACTCAATTAGATCAAACCCATGCAGATAAATTAAATTTTCATGCATTAGGTAAAACCCCATAGACTTTTTGATAGGAATTTAATGAATTGAAAGAGATTGGGCATGGGTGTGAAAGGATTCACCCATTCATAACCCTACATACCTGGGGAAAATCAAATCTCACCACTCCATGAAAGCCCAATGTAAATCAGTGAAGAAAACCTTGAAGACAAGCTTGATCACCTCTTCCATCCTTTAATTTTTGCATGCATGAAAATGAATAGGCTAGAAGGGCTTAACCTATCTTAACACATTCAGAAAATAACTTAAAACGACGTAGTTTAGTACCTTATAGTGTAGGAATGAAGAAAATGCCCTTAATGAAAAACCTTGGAAAATCTGAACTGGCGAACTAACGAGCGTACTAACGGATCATTGGAGGATACCGTGACTCGTGGTATCCATCCATCGTCTGCACTGCCAGAATCTTTGATCTCAGATTCGACCCCACGACTCGATAGGATGAGTCATCCTATCAAATTACGAGTCGTTGTTTCGTCCATTGCTTCCTCCTTCAGTTCCTGTACTACTCCTTCTGACGAGCCTCACCATGACTTGTTGCATCATCCAGCGAGTCGTGGTTGCCTTCAGTTAGGTCTACTGGAAAATATAGTTATCCCCATATAACAACTGGTGACCATGACCCATTACTTCTCACAACAGATCGTGGGATGACCCGTTACCTTCCCTTAAGCTGAGGTCCAACACCCACCACGACTCCAAATGACGACTCATTGTAACCAAAGACGATTCATTACTTCACTTGTTGTTTCCACTATCACCAGGCCTAGTCCTTCCCACGACTGCTTCCCACGGGTCGTTGGTTGGACCAATGATCTGTTGGGTCGTCCGTCATGTGGGATTTTCCCCAGATTTCAGCCAACTTCCATTTTAAATCCTGTGTCTAATCTTAGGCACTCTCGGGTTATTACAACTGAGCTTCCCTTTCTTTCCAAACCTTATCACCTCTTTCATAGGTGAAATTTTTAGATGCACCCAATCATTTACCGCAAATTCCAGTTCTCTTCTCCTCATATCTACAAATGATTTCTAATGACTCTGAACTAATTTAAACCTTTCTATGATAAGTTGCACTTTCTACATAGCCTCGTCAACTGAATTTGGTCCTCTCAAAGTGGCTTCGCCAACCTCAAACCACCCTATAGGAGACCTATGCCTCCTACCACATAATACCTTAAATGGGGCCATCTAAATACTGAAGTGGTAGATGTTGTTGTATGCAAACTAGATGAGAGGTAGTGATCATCCCAACTGCCCTTGAAATTGATCACACAAGCTCTCATCTTGTCCATCTGTCTGAGGGTGAAAAGCTATGTTGAGCTTGACCTGAGTACCAAGTCCTTTCTGAAATGACTTCTTGAAATGCAAGGTGAACTGGGTACCTCTATTTGAAATGATGGACAAGGGAACCCCATGCAGTCTGACTAATCCCTGATGTACAACCTAGCATACTCCGCGGCTGAGTCCGTAGTTTTAATTGGGAGGAAATATGCTGACTTAGTCATCTGATCTACTATCACCCAAATGGAATCATGCTGCTGTAAGTACGAGGTTAACTTATAATGAACTCCATACTCACTTCTTCCCACTTCCACGCGGGTATGCTGATATCCTGAGTCATACCCCCAGGTCTCTGATGTTCAACTTTAACCTACTGGCAGTTCGGGCACTTAGCCACAAATTCTTCAATATCCCTCTTCATAATGTTCCACTAGTAGATTTTTCGTAGGTCACGATACATCTTAGTGGCATCTAGTGGATAGAATATCTAGAGATGTGTGCATCTGCCAGTATTCGCTGCCTCAAGTTGTCTATGTCTGGAACACATAGTCTGCCCTGGTAGAAAAGTACACCATCTCCCCCTTTGGAGAAGGCCTCCACCTCTTTTCTTAACACTGCTTCTTTCAACTTGATCAGTATGGGATCTTCATCCAACTTTGACTTAACCTCAACAACTAAGGAAGATTCTGACCCACTCTGTAGTACTACTCCCAAAAACTACTCCCAAAATCATGCATATGCTCTCCATCATTTTTCAATGAAGCTGACCATCGTCTATTGACAAAGCTGAATAATCATATACATATCAAATCTGAAATCATACATGAGGAGCTTTAGCTCAAACCATACCACAAGCTAAACATAATTGAGAGTCTTAACTCCAAAACCATGTGGTAAGCTAATTCGTGAAATCAAAAATCATACTCGAACATATGGGAATTGACCAATACTTAAACATACTTGAAAATAAGAAAATGTGTTTTTCATAAATAATACCTCATCATGCTTGAACATTCATCATAAATCTCAACTTTCATGTACTTCTCATAAATGGGCATTTTCATATATAAATCTTGAAAACATGATTATGATTGAAAACAATGTAAAACTTGCCCATGAATCACAATTCAATAATAGAAACATACTTAGATCATACCCATGTAGAAAATTAGGAATTCCATGCACTGGGTTAAAACCCCATAGGATCAACATATGAATTTTCATGAATTAGAGAGGGATTGGGCATGGGTGTGAACAAATTCACCCATTCATAACCCTATATACCTGGTAGGATCTGATTCTACCACATTTCCGATTGTCCAATGAAGAATTGAAGAAAAACTTGTAGAGAACCTAAGCTTGATCACCTTCTAAGCCCTCAACTTGCATGCATGAATGTGAATGAGCTTAGAATGAACTTACCCCTCATAAAACACCCTATTTCGAGCTTAAAACGACGTAGTTTAGGACCCTAGGGCTTAGGAATTATGAAAATACCCTTAATAAAAATCTTGGAAAAACTAATCTGCCAGTGACAACGAACATCAGTACAATCCGTTGTTAGCTCCCATCGCTACACCTTGAATTTAGGTCTCTAATCTCCTACAACAACTGGAAAGGACGAGTCATTGCTAGCTCAAACGACTTGTTGCTGCCAATCGTCGTTACCACTGCCTTAACCTAACTTTTTCTGAGTTAGTTTAGTCAGAGCGGATGCGATAGAAGAAAATCCTTCTACAAACCGTCGATAATACCCATCTAGACCCAGGAAGCTCCTAATATCTATTGGGGAAGTGGGTTTGGCCAGTCTTTCACCACTGCTATCATTTGAGAATTTACCTGAATACCCTCACCTGAAATCGCATGACCAAGGAAGGCCACAAACTTCAGCCATAATTCACATTTGCTGAATTTAGCGAATAACTGGCAGTCACTAAGAGTCTGCAACACTATTCTTATATGGTTAGCATGATCCTCCTCATTTCTGGAGTATACCAAAATGTCGTCTATGAACACAATAATGAATATGTCTAGATACTATTTGAATACCCTGTTCATCAGGTTCATGAAAGCTACAGGGGCATTGGTTAGTCGAAATGACATAACCACAGATTTATAGTGATGTTACCAGGTTCTGAAGGCTATTTTCAGTGTGTCACATTCCCTGACCCTAAGCTGATGAAATCCCGACCTGAGATCTACCTTGGAAAAACAACTGGCTCCCTGAAGCTGATCGAACAAGTTGTCAATCCTAGGTAGGGGATACCTGTTCTTAATTATAACTTTGTTCAGTTGATGGCAGTTGATATGCCGTGATTTTACGGCACTTTCGATGATTAAAACCAAGAAAATATGCACATTCTAGGTATGTTTATATGGGTATAAGGTATTTTGTGTTTAATGTGTAGGAAAATAGGTTTGGAAGTGAATTTGAACAAATTAATGTTGAAAACAACTGAAAAGTGACAGCCAGGCACTTAACGAGTCATTGGCAGGAGGCACTGCCCATCACTTGAGGTGTGGGAAAGAAGATGGATTTTTGAAGAAGTAAAATAGTGTACTTGACGAGTTGGAGGAATGACTCGTTAAATCTGGTAACGAGTCGTGAGGTCAATCGTTGGGCATCGAAGAGAAAATTCCAACAAAGTGGCCAGTGAAGTTAATAATAGACATCACGAGTCGTCACATGATGGAATTGATCTTGGGCAAATTTATATGCCCAAGTGATACTCAAATGTGTCATTTTAGCCTTGTTTATCTATCAATGTTTATACATTCTCATGTGATTGGTAATAAAATGTGAATTTATACTAACCAACATGATTAGCATTGTTTTGCAGGTAAAATGTAATTTTGGGAAGCTAAAATGCAAGTTGGAATAGATCGGGGTTGGAATCGGATGTGAGCAAAGGACAAGGCATTGGAAGGCACAAAATAAAGAGGATCCGCGATGGAGCCGTGTCATACTGCCATCGCGGAGGCCTTCTGCCTGGATAGGGAATTTTCGGCCTAATTCCAGTAAGGGTTCACGTTCGGTCCGTGGCACGGTGGCCCAGCTCCCCGTTGCACACCGTGCCACGTTGGGCCTTATTACATGGACCCCCAATTTCCAGTGAGGGTCCGCATCTGTGGCGTGTCACGGAGGCAGTGCTCCGCGATGCACTCCGTGACACGTTGCTTCTTATTTCGGGAAAAATTCCCACTAGTATAAATAGAACACTTAGGTTCATTTTTAATTATTCTGACTTGGAGGAGCAAGAACGTGGGTTACAGGCAGTTGAGGGGACGAAAATCTCAGGGTTTTTCTCTATCTCCTTCTTCTTTAATTCAATTGCTTGTATGATTAACACTCATTTAACGATGTTTAATCGACAAATGGGTGGCTAAATCCTCTTCTTACTGAGGTTAAGAAAAATTGTATTGCAATGTAATTATTGATCATTTGGTTTTTCATCTTTTCTTCCATGGTTGTTCTATTGATTCTTGTTCTTACTGCGTTAATGTGTGGCCTACGTTAATGTACATCTAAAAAGTCCGGTTTCACTCGAGAGAGCAAGAAATTGGAAAGTTGTGAATTAATAGGATATGATCTTTTCTTAGTTTGGAAAAATTGAGAATTGATTTACCTTCAGGATAGAAATATACTTGAAAGTCGTATTAGTCAATTTAGGAACCGGGTTTGTATGGCTAGAACATGAATTTCGTTTAATCACAGAAATGTAGGTGGACGGTTCATGATTCTTAAGTTGGGTTAAATACGAGAGTTTTAATCCATTGATAGTAGTTCTTGACTAGCAACCGGAGGAAAGGTTAACCAATTTATATCGATAATTAATTTCATTACATGTTCATTTAACCTCAGCATGCTCACATTCATAGTTCAGACTCACATTAGATAATCGTTTTAGACTTAGCATAAAAATTAGAACCCAAAAATATCAAACTCTTAGTTACACTGTTGTCTTCATTGTTAAAATTAAAATATAGTAACACTTGAGTAGTTCGTTACCTTATCCCAGTCCCTGTGGGATCGATACTTGGCTTACTTAAGCCACTTTACTACTTGTTTGACCACGTGCACTTGCGTGTAGTTTTATACCCAACAAACAGACCGAACAGGAATGACTTGTTGGCAGGCCACTGGAACTATCCATCAAGTACATTGGACTTTTGTAGGAGTCAGTCCACGAGGGACCTTGTTCGTTGATTTTGGGTATATAGCTACACGCAAGTGCACATGGTCAAACAAGTAGTAAAGTGGCTTAAGTAAGACAAGTATCGATCCCACAGGGACTGGGATAAGGTAATGAACTACTCAAGTGTTACTATATTTTAATTTTAACAATGAAGACAACAGTGTAACCAAGAGTTTGATATTTTTGGGTTATAATTTTATGCTAAGTCTAAAATGATTATCTAATGTGAGTCTGAACTATGAATGTGAGCATGCTGAGGTTAAATGAACATGTAATGAAATTAATTATCGATATAAATTGGTTAACCTTTCCTCCGGTTGCTAGTCAAGAACTACTGTCAATGGATTAAAACTCTCATATTTAACCCAACTTAAGAATCATGAACCGTCCACCTACATTTTTGTGATTAAACGAAATTCATGTTCTAGCCATACAAACCCGGTTCCTAAATTGACTAATACGACTTTCAGGTATATTTCTATCCTGAAGGTAAATCAATTCTCAATTTTCCCAAACTAAGAAAAGATCATATCCTGTTAATTCACAACTTTCCAATTTCTTGCTCTCTCGAGTGAAACCGGACTTTTTAGATGTACATTAACGTAGGCCACACATTAACGCAGTAAGAACAAGAATCAATAGAACAACCATGGAAGAAAAGATGAAAAACCAAATGATCAATAATTACATTACAATACAATTTTTCTTAACCTCAGCAAGAAGAGGATTTAGCCACTCATTTGTCGATTAAACATTGTTAAATGAGTGTTAATCATACAAGCAATTGAATTAAAGAAGAAGGAGACAGAGAAAAACCCTGAGATTTTCGTCCCCTCAACTGCCTGTAACCCACGTTCTTGCTCCACCAAGTCAGAATAATTAAAAATGAACCTAAGTGTTCTATTTATACTAGTGGGAATTTTTCCCGGAATAACAAGCAACGTGTCACGGAGTGCATCGCGGAGCACTGCCTCCATGACATGCCACTGACGCGGACCCTTACTAGAATTTGGTTGTCCAGGTATTAAGGCCCAACGTGGCACAGCGTGCAACGCAGGGCTAGGCCAACATGCCACGGCCCCAACGCGCACCTTCACTGGAATTTGGCAAAACTTCCATATCTAGGCAGAAGGCATCCGCGATGGCAGCGTGACACGGCTCCATCGGGGAGCCCCTTTAATTTGTGCCTTCAAGTGCTTTTTCCCTTGCTAGCGTCCGAGTCCAACCACGATCTCTCCCAACATGCATTTTAGCTTCCCAAAATTATATTTCACCTGCAGAACAACGCTAATCATGTTGGTTAGTATAAATCCACATTTTATTACAAATCACATGAGAATGTATAAACATCGATAGATAAACAAGGCAAAAATGCACATTTGAGTATCACTTGGGCATATAAATTTGCCCAAGATCACTTACCCCACACTTAAATCCTTGTTTGTCCCCGAACAACAATCTTACACCTTATGCAATTGACACCCCAACCTGGATACTTTGGTTCAAAAGTTCAAGCTACGGTTATACCAATTATTTAATATAGCAAATCATCAAGAAAACATGCATGGTCTTATCAATACGATGGCCTTCAACACATTAAGACTTCCTAGACTCAAGAATCGACTCGCGATATCGGCAAACTCATGCAAATCAGCTGATCAAGATATTCTACATGAATTTTAATCTCTCGTCAAGCATGTTCTCTCACAACACAAGAGAATTTTTCCCTTTTTAATCACATGAACTCAAAAGATTACATGCAGGAGCATATAAACACAATTTCACTCTTTCTCCCAAAAGAATTCACATGCATCATGTTATGAACCATAGGCTTGACTTTAGTGTATTACTCTACTAATATAAGGAAATGTGATGTAGGATCACATAGGACTTAACGGGTTGTAATGTAAGTTACGGAACTAGTAAATATTGGGCTAACCAACAATAGCCATTAGCATCTGTAAGCGCTTTTCCAAAACATCCCATCAACCTTATGGGTATTGTTTCTTCCTTCATCCTCCCATTCTTGAAGTCTGTCTTTATTTTGACCCATATCTTTGAGCACATTTGACTCAATAACAAAGATTATTCATACATCTTCATTATATTTAATTTATAACGAGTGCACCTTCAACCTTTTCTTTCCTTTCATCACTCTGCTTTTCTTTTCTTTTCACCATTCTCACTCTTTGACACTTTGGGAAAATTATTTTCTTTTCTTAAGCGCTTAAGAGTTTTGGATCAAATTCACGGATAATGAAAAGAAGGGGTTAAGCTCGGTTTACACCTTTTTGACAAAAGAAAAATAATAGGCTAAAGGATCAATGGGATAACTAGGGTGTACATTCAAGGTGGGTACAATAATGAAAAAGAGAAACTTTCGGTTAAAACAAAGAAATGCCTACATCCTTTCCTACAATACACGTCCTTCATTTCGTTTCGTACACACACCAGGCAAGTTCTAGACATTTCACAATAGCATGGTTATCCAATAGGGACGAACCAGTCATTTGGATGAACCTAATCCGGTAATTGAGTATAGTTATCCAATAGGGACGAACCAGTCATTTGGATGAACCTTAGTTATCAGTTCTACAAGTAAAGTATTGGGATAGATCACAAGTGTAAAACCCGAAGTAGTTATGAATACATGGGGAACACATACCCTAGTTAATTTCATTAACCTGAAATCAACATACAAATTCTCAACATTATTACCTGTCACATTTATATTTCCCCCTTTTAGTAAATAATTAACTCAAAATCTTAAATACTAGCGTTATTCTATATCCTGACCATATTCCCTATGGGATCAACCCCAACCTTTATTGGGTTCTTTATTGACAACGTCCGCTTCATGCTTTATCAGGAGTGTGAGTTTGAGTGTTATCAGGATCATCTTTGAGACAGACGATCCGTATGTTGCCTCATTTTTTAGCCTAAACTCCTTTCATTTTCATTTATTTAAGTTCCTGAAATATAGCATAATAAGGTTAGTTTCTACTTAATTTAACTCCTAAAGACATGAAAATATTATGAAATGAAGTAAAGATGTGTTGCTAATTCCCGACACATCAATCATCACTGACACTAATATTGAGAAGAAAGGGGATCCGGGTGCTTTTATTGTTCGTTGCAGAATTGGAAGCTATGATTGCTTACATGCCTATGTGAATATGGGGCAAGTATCAATTTGATGCCTTTATCAATCTTCAAGTGCACGGGAATAGGTCTCCTTAGACCTACTAGCATGCGGTTGCAAATGAATGATCGATCAATCAAGCTGTCGGTAGGGATTATTGATGATATTTTGGTGCAAGTAGGAAAGTTCATGCTTCCTACAGATTTTGTGGTGCTAGAATGTGCGGTGGATGTAGAACTTCCTATAATATTAGGATGCCAATTCTTGGCCACCGATAGGGTTTTGATGGATTCTATGCATTATGAAATCAAGTTTTTTTAAAAAAATGACGAGGTTATATTCAAAGTGGATAAGGGCATGGAAATGCCAATGATGCTTTGCATACAAACCCATTCTTGATAAGTTGGTTGACATGATGAAGGTGGCCCAGGAGGGGTTCTTGCTATTACTTAGGAGTCTGATGATCTTAATGATGATGTGAAAGCAAATATGGAGGTGGGTTCAATTGAAGGGTTTGGGAAGTATCCTTATAGGCCTAGGAAGTTATCACTTGATCTTGAAAGTTGATCCACTCCTTCAGCTAAACCTTTTATTGAGGAGCCTCCAAAATCGGAACAGAAACCTTTGCCATCTCATTTGTGCTACAAGTTTTTGGCTCCATAGGAAACCTTACCTGTCATCATATCATCATTCCTCAATGAAGAATAGATACAAAAGTTGATCAAAAAGCTCTAACAACATCAAAAGGCTATTAGGTGGACATCGCATATATCTGTGGTATTCCCCTAAGCATTTGTGAGCACAAGATTATATTAGAGGAAGATAGTTCCCATAGTATAGAGAACCAGAGAAGACTGAATCCAGGCATATAAGGGGTAGTTAAAAAGGAGATCATCAAGCGGTCAGATGCTAGAGTAGTTTACCCTATTTCTAACAACCAATGGGTGAATCTAGTTCAATGTGTACCAAAGAAAGAGGGATGATAGTGGTTGTAGATGAGCAAAATGAGTGTAACATCCCAAAAGTTCCTAAGATCAAACCCAATATTTTAAACAGAGAAAGTAGGAAAAATGTCACATACATCACAGATGACTCGTCCAGTGACCTATGAAGTCACTTCACGAGTCATGATGTGACTCGTTAGATAGACGGGAGTTTGGAGGTTGGAAATTTCTCTAGGGACTTGACGACGAGTGGGATGATGAGTCATCCAGTGGGAAATGACTCGTCCAGTGGCTCACCCCATGAGTCATAGGCAAGGGGTCTTCACGGGTACAGTCATGAGCCGTGAATCACTTCACGACTCATGAAGTGAGTCGTGGTTAGAGTGCTAAGTTAAAGGTGGAAATTTCCAGTAGACTTCATGAGTGAGGGCCACGAGTCATGACCCACCTAACGACTCGTGATGTCCCTCGTGAGAACTGGCAGAGCCTTTTTTTTCTGCAAATTTAGTAACGCTGTTTTCATAATTTCTAAGCTCCTAAGTCCTAAGATACGTCATTTTGGGGTTATTTTCTGGGGTATTTAGGGAGTTAGTTAATGTTCTCTCCTCATCCACTCATTTTTCTCAAGTTCAATACGTGAAAACTCAGATATTTCTCCCAAAGCAAGAACAAGGGTTTCAGTTTCTCCTCATATTTCTCGAGTAATTTCTCAAGAGAATCTCTTCTCTGGGTATGTGGGATTTCAACAAGGGAATTTCCCTTCCCTTGTGCCCCAAAAGCCTTATAGAAACTTTATCAGTTATAGACCTTTTCATATCAAAGTTAGGGTTGTCTGTTAGTTAGACCATGAATTTCCTTCTTGTTATAATTCTCGTGATTCTTGAAGGTTATTGGTAGTTAAAATTTCATATTGATATCTCCTTCATGAAGTATATGTTTTAGCCCTAATATACAAATGTGATAGGACAAAGTCTTGCATGATTGCCTAGATACAAATATTGCTTGATTTTGGTAACTCCCTTTTGATCACCATGATAGTATAGTTAGGTGACTTAGAAGTTGATTTATTGATTGTTCTGTCTCAACCAATACTTAGCATGTTTAGTATCTTTCATAAAGGTCATTTGATCAGTTTGACTATATTCAGTCTTTTGAGGAGTTTAGTAAAACTCCATAGTCTCAGTATTAATTATTAGGTTATTCTCTAAACGATTACGACGCTTTCAAATAAAGCAGCTCTAGCCTATCTTAGAACCCTTAGTTTCAGTTATCAGGTCCTTCAGTCTCTCAATGTACTTTCAGATAAGTATTCCCGACTTAAGTCTCAAGAAATTAGGTTCGAGCTATCAGCTTAGCATTCACAGTTAGAATTTCCTGTGGCAGTGGGAATTAGCTCCGAGCAGGATGGGGTTCAATGCATATAGGTTCCTAGAACTACGTTGCCACCATAGGTTATTAGCCTGAACGGGCCTCAAACAGTGATCACCAAGCTCAGCCACTATACACTGGCAAGGTACAATGGGCTTTCACTGATGGGGGGTATACATCGGTCTCCACATTTAGCTCACGTGGTTATATGTCGATTATAGGTTCTCCCACTTATTGGTACAGTTCAGTTCAATATAGTCTCAGTTTCAGTTCAGCTCACTTTGTTCATATTACAGTATATAGTTAGGTTCCTCAATCAGTACCTGTGTTACACTGTTATAGTTTTATTCAGTGTTTATCAGTTCAGTTGTGTATTTCTACTGTTTTTACTTACATCTTACATACCTGGTACATTTAAAGTACTAATGCTTGTTTTGCATGCAGTATCGTAGTATGATACAGGCGCAGGTTTTTAGTCTCAGCTTCGATAGTAGTTCCATTCTGATGACTTCAGCAGCAACACCTTTTGGTGAGTCCTCATCTTTCGAGGACAAGAGCTTAGTTTTAGCTTATTCAATTTTCTTTTAAGTTAGACTTTAGAGTTAGCTGGGGGCCTATATTAGCAACTCGCCAGTTCTTAGTAGGCTTTCAGACATAGCATTTTTCAGTATGTTTTGGCACTAGTTGCATAAATTTCAGTAGTTTATCAGACATGTCTTATTTTCAGAAAGGCTATTTATTTGCGTTTTCACAGCTTTCGCTATGCTACTTCAGTATACAGGTGTGATGTTAAGCCATGGATTTGCTTGTGGTCACTTGTGACACCAACTACCATGTCACATCCAGGGTGTAGACTCGGGTCATGACAAACTTGCTATTAGAGCACTAGGTTTAGAGTATTTTAGGATGCTTGAGAACCGCGTCAAGTAGAGTCCTTTTTATGGGTGTGAAGCGTGCCACACTTATGAACGGGAGGCCACAAGATGTTATTATGAAATTTCACTTTTGTTCATGATCTTTATCATGTGTTGAGCTAATCTAAACAATCTCATTCTAATTCGTACTCCTCTCTTTTTAGATAATGATGCCTCCGAAAAGAGGAAATGGAAGAAGGATCGGTAACTCTAACCGACCAGCTCGGTAGCTCTTGGAGACCCTTATGATGACTAGGTGTCCCCCACCGAGTTTAGGGCTGCTATCCAGATGCTGGCCCAGGCTGTAACTAACCAGGTGAATCAGCAGGTAGTGGTGCCCGTCAACACCAGCGGGTCTGCAGCTGCGACCAGTGTTCGGGATTTCATACGGATGAACCCTCCCGCATTTCATGGGTCTAAAGTTGATAAAGACCCACCGGATTTTGTTGATGAGGTACAAAAGATAACTCAAATATTGGGTGTCCCCTTCCCAGAGAGTGCCGATCTGGATGCTCACTAGCAATGGAAGGAGGGAAGGCCGAATTGAGCTGGTCTGGTAGAATGGGATGAGTTCGCTACAATATTCCTGGATAGGTACTTTCCTCGGGAGTTGAGGGACACTAAGGCTTCCAAATTCATGAACCTTAGGCACTACAATATGACCATAGAGGAGTATGCATTGGAGTTCACTCAGCTATTGAGATATGCTCCGGAAATGGTCGCTGAGCCAAGGGCTCGCATGCTCAAGTACATTAATGGAGTTTCTTACTTGGTTCTTAAGGAATGCTAAATTGCGATGCTTATAAAGGACATCGACCTCTCTAACCTCATCATTCATGCACAACAGATAGAGGTGGAGAAGTTGAATGAGATTCAGAGGGAGAATAAACGGGTGAGAACAAGCCAATTTGAGTATGACTAGCAGAGGTTAGGTGGGGGTAGTCGACCGCAGAAGCTGCAACAGAAACCTCTAGTACCCTCATCAGCCAGTGCCCCTTCTTTCCGGTCCTTGATAAAAAGTGGAACATCATGCTCCCAGTCTTAGAGTCACATCTCCAGTAGCCGCACATTTCCAGCCTACCCTAAATATGGAAAGAATCACCCTGGGGAGTGCCGTTTAGGCAAGGAGGGTTGTTTTGGTTGTGGTCAGCTGGGTCACAGATTTAGAGATTGTCCGTCAGCAGGATGGGGGAAGACCCAGTTTACTACCTCAGTAGCCCCAACAACTCGTCAAGCTCAGCAAGGCACTACTTTAGGTACGGGTGTTGGGCAGTGCCAAAATCATTTTTATTCTTTTTCTTCTCGTTAGGATCAGCAGAATTCACCTGATGTGGTTACAAGTATGTTGCATCTTTTCCACATTGATGTATATGCCTTGTTAGATTCAGGAGACACACTTTCCTTTATGACTCCATATATTGCTATTCAGTTTGATATTAGTCCAGAAGTCCTCACGGAACAATTAGAATGTTTCTACTTTTGTTGGTGATTCAGTTAGAGCAAGTCGAGTATATAGAAATTTCCCATTCTCAGTGATGAGTAATGTTATCCCAGTTGACTTAGTAGAGCTAGACATGATTGACATCAATCTTATCCTTGTCTTTTATTGGTTATATTCCAGATGCCTTAGTCGATTGCAGATCTAGAGTTGTCAGGTTTCAATTTCCTAACGAGTAAGTCTTAGAATGGAAGGGTAGTGTTTCAATGCCTAAGGGTTAGTTTATTTCCTACTTTAAGTCCAGGAAAATGATTTCAGAGGGTTGCATCTATCACTTGGTTAGGGTCAGGGATTCTAGCACCGAGGCCCCGACTATTCAGTTAGTTCCAATTATTAGTGAATTTCCTAACGTCCTTCCTGAAGATCTTCCTGGAGTCCCTCCCGAGCAAGAGATAGACATCTGCAAAGACCTCCTTCCAGACACCCATCCCATCTCTATTCCTCCTTACATAATGACTCTAGCTAAGCTTAAGGAGTTAAAGGAACAACTGAAAGACCTCATATTAGGATACCATGAGCTCAGGATCAAAGAATGTGACATTCCAAAAACAGCCTTCAGAACTCAGTATGGTCACCATGAATTTGTGGTTATGTCTTTTAGACTAAGCAATTCTCCTGCAATATTTATGGATCTGATGAACAGGGCATTCAAGCCTTACCTTGATACTTTTGTCATTATATCATAGATGACATCTTGGTATACACCAGGGATGAGGAGGATCATGCCAACCACCTGATGTTAGTGTTGCAGATTCTCAGAGACCGTCAGTTGTTCGCTAAATTTAATAAGTGTGAATTTTGATTGAAGTCAGTGGCTTTCCTAGGTCATGTGGTCTTAGGTGAGGGTATTCAGGTGGATATTCAAAAGATAGAAGTGGTAAAAGATTGTCCAAGACCCACTTCTCTATCAGATATCAGGAGTTTCTTGGGTTTGGCCAGTTATTATCGACGGTCTGTAGAATGGGTTTTCTCCATTGCAGCCCCTTTAACTAGATAGACTGACTCTAGAAAAGGTGAAGTTTCATTGGTCAGATACTTATGAGAGAGTTTCCAATAGTTGAAGAATAAACTCATTACAACTCCAGTTTTGACCTTGCCAGAAGGAATAGATGGTTAGTAGTTTATTGTGATGCTTTCCGAGTTGGCCTTGATTGTGTCTTGATGCAGCAGGATAAGTTGCTAGCTTATGCCTCAAGATAGCTCAAGGTTTATGAGAAGAACTATCCGAGTCATGATCTTGAATTGGCAGTAGTGGTATTTGCTTTGAAGATATGGAGACATTATCTCTATAGAGTTCACGTCGATGTTTTCACTGATCACAAGAGCCTTCAGTACGTGTTCAATCAGAAGGAATTGAACCTTCATCAGAGAAGGTGGCTGGAATTATTGAAAGACTATGACATCAGTGTGCTATACCACCCAAGCAAGGCCAATGTGGTGGATGATGTCTTAAGCAGGATGTTTGTGGAAAGCGTTGCTCATGTTGAAGAGGGCAGAAAAGAGCTGGAAAAAGATATCCACAGGTTAGCTCGATTGGGAGTGCAGTTAGTTGATTTAGCTGAGGGTGGAGTTGTAATACAAAGTGGGTTAGAGTCCTTGCTGGTGGTAGAGGTTAAGTCAAAGCAGGATGAAGACCCCTTACTACTCAAACTGAAAGAAGCAATTCTAAGAAAAAGAGGTGGAGGCTTTCTCTAAAGGCGGAGATGGTGTACTTCGTTACCAGGGTAGGCTATGTGTTCAAGATGTAGATGACTTGAGATAAAGAATACTAGCAGAAGCACATAGCTCTAGATATTCTAATCACCTAGGTGCCACTAAGATGTACCATGACCTACGAGAAATTTATTGGTGGAATAGCATGAAGTGGATATTGCAGAATTTGTAGCTAAGTGTCTGAACTACCAATAGGTTAAGGTTGAACATAAGAGACCTAGGGGTACAACTCAGGACATCATTATTCCTACTTGGAAGTGGGAGGAAATGAATATGGACTTCATCACAGGTTTATGTCTTACTCGCCGACAACATGATTCAATTTGGGTGGTTGTAGACTGGGTGACTAAGTCAGCATATTTCCTACTGGTTAAGACTATAGACTCAGCTGAAGATTATGCTAGATTGTTAATCCAGGAGTTAGTCAGACTACAGGGAGTTCCCTTGTCCATCACTTCAGATAAAGGTACTCAGTTCACCTTGCATTTTTGGAAATCATTTCAGAAGCGACTTGGCACCCAAGTCAAACTCAACACAGCTTTGCACCCACAGATGGATGGACAAGCTGAGCAGACTATATAGATTTTGGAAGAGAAGTTAAGGGCTTGAGTGATTGATTTCAACGGCATTTGGGATGACCACCTACTTCTCATTAACTTTGCATATAACAATAGCTACTACTCCAGTATCCAGATGGCCCCGTTTGAGGCATTGTGTGGTAGGAGTTGTAGATCTCCTATAGGATGGTTCGAAGTTGGTGAATCTACCATGATAGGACCAGACTCAGTTCATTGAGGTTATGCAAAAGGTTCAGCTTATCATAGAAAGGTTGAAACCATCCCAGAGCCGTCATAAATCATATGCTGATGTAAGGAGAAAAGAGCTAGAGTTTTCTGTAGATGATTGGGTTTATATGAGGATTTCACCTGTGAAAGGGGTGATGAGGTTTTGAAAGAAAGAAAAACTCAGTCCGATATATATGGGACCTTATAGGATCCTTACACGCATTGGTAATAAGGCCTATGAGTTAGAGTTACTTGCAGAGTTAGCGTCGGTGCATCCAATCTTCCATGTGTCATTACTGAAGAAGTACATCGGTGATCCAACCATAGTAGTTAGAGAATGTTGGTATAAAGGACAACATCTCTTACGAGGAAGTTCCATTTGAGATCCTAGACTGTCAGGTTTGACAGCTGAGGAACAAGGAGGGTCGCTTTAGTAAATGTATTATGGAGGAATCAGCTAGTTGAAGGAGCTACGTGGAAAGCCGAAGCAGATATGATGGCTAAATACTAGCATCTCTTTCCTCCCGGCTTAGTTATAGCTTGAGAAATCAGTTCCTCTCTAATACTCTATCCAGGTTCATGTCTTTTTATGTCTCCCCATTTTTTCATGTCAGTGCATGTATCTTTGATTTCTGCGTTTAGTTTAGTCATGTATATTAGTCCGGAGTTCAGTCACTTCATTAATTTTCAGCTTCAGATATTCAGTATTCGGGATTGCAGTTCCTTTCCCCAACTTTTCAGTATGTTTATTGATATTTTAGGATGAATGTTATCTAAGGGAGATATTGTAACACTCCAAAAGTTCCTAAAATCAAAGCTGAGAGTTTAAGTTGAGAAAGTAGGAAAATGTTGCACCAGATCACAGGGCGACTCATCCAGTGACTCGTGAAGTCACTTCACGAGTCGTGATGTGACTCGTTTGGCATACGGGAGTTTAGAGGTTGGAATTTGTTCTGGGGACTTGAAGATGAGTTGGACGACGAGTCATCGTTGTTAGAGTGTTAAGTCGAAGGTGGAAATTTCCAGTAGACTTCATGAGTGAGGGCCATGAATCGTGACCCACCTAACGACTTGTGAAGTCCCTTGTAGGACTGGCAGAGTCATTTTTCCTACAATTTTAGAAAGGGAGTTTTCATAATTTCTAAGCTCCTAAGTCCTAAACTATGTCATTTTGGGGTTATTTTCACGAGTATTTAGGGAGTTAGTTGACGTTCTCTCCTCATTCCTCTCATTTTTCTCAAGTTCAATACGTGAAAAATCAAACAGTTTTACTAGTGCAAGAACAAGGGTTTCAGCTTCTCCTCAGATTTCTCAAGCAATTTCTCAAGAGTATCTATATTCTAGGTATGTGGGATTTCAACAAGGGAATTGCCCTTCCCTTGTGCCCCAAAACCCTTATAAAAACTTTATCAGTTCTAGCCCTTTTAGGATAAAAGTTAGGGTTGTCTGTTAGTTAGACCTTGAATTTCCTTCTTGTTATAATTCTCGTGATTCTTGAAGGTTATTAGTAGTTAAAATTTCATGTTGATATCTCCTTCCATGAAGTATGTGTTTTATCCCTAGTATGTAAATGTGATTTGACAAAGTCTTGCATGATTTCTTAGATATGAATATTGCTTGGTTCTGGTAGTTCCCTTTTGATCATTGTGATAGTATAATTAGGTGATTTAAAAGTTGATTTATTGATTGTTCTGCCTTAGCCAATACATAGCATGTTTGATGTCTTACAGAATGGTCATCTGATCAGTTTGACTATATTCAGTCTCTTGAGGAGTTCAATAAAGCTCCATAGTCTTACAGTTGTAAGGTTGTTCTCTAGATGGTTACAACGCTTTTAGATAAAGTAGCTCTGGCCAGTCTTAGAACCCTTAGTTTCAGTTATCAGGTCCTTCACTCATAGCTATTCAAACTGGTCCTCCCTCCAAAAGGATGGGCTAGTTCTGATACCACTGGGGCAGGACACAGGGCTCCGACGCCAAGAGGTTGGCACAGGGCGAGGAAACGGTGGGTAAGGCGGCGAGATTGTAGGGACAATAGTTTTCCTATGAAGAGGGATTGGGCTTCAACATCCCGAAGGATGGCTTTCTACAAAATCCAGCTTCAACATCCCGGAGGACGGCTTGCCATGTTAGTCGAATAGTAAATTTCATCATAGACATAAAAGAATTTCCCTACAAAATGGGCTGCTTCTACATCCATCCGGACGGTTTGCCAAGCTACTCAACTCGGGAAATTTTTTACTCTACTTATAAATTTAGCTATTATAAACTTCGAAAAACTATTGTACTTGGAACAAGCCTGCTTACCCGACATGTCGAGACCCTATACTACTTCAAGGATTACCCATATCATGCCTTTTGAAAGGAAGAACAAGAGTGAATTTAGCAAACAGTCATATTATTGAACATAGGAAATTTTTACAGACTCTTTCAAACTTCGCTCAATTCTATCTTACGATGCACAACCTAGCCTCCTTTATATAGGGGTTAGAAGACTACAAGATGGACTCAATACAAGATAGACTCGACACACATTTCAAGACAGCCTAACAAAACAATAATGGCACACCTATTTACATGGCAAACTCATCTACATGGCCTAATATGGGTAGTAAATTTCAGCGGGTGATTTGAGGCAGTGAGCTCCCAGATTCTGCACATGTCATCAACCATTATCTGGTGGGAAAATATTTGGAGGTTTCACTGGTGGGTTTGAGCATCCTTCACTTGGATTCCATCGGAAGCGATGTTTGTCGTTGAAGAAGCTCATATCATTTAAGCTTCGTTTCAACATTCCTGTGAAGTAACATTTTCTTCTTGATGTTCCTGCCATGGCTTGCTCCATATTTTGACAGCTCTATGATAGAGTATTTGATGGAGCGTTTATTCTTATCCATGTGATGGCCTGAGTGATCTCATCTCCGGTGATCTCGTAGGGTGCTTGATATTCCTTTGTTGCTTGTCGTACTTCTTCCCAGTTAGGATGTTTATCAGTGTGGTTACATGGAGCCCATTCATTTGGCCAAACCTCTTTTGGAATGCACTTATTTTGTTGGAAGATAAACCTTTGTGCTTCATAATATTCTTCTTCCAAGGAAAAAATAGAGACTGGAAATCTCCAATAGAATGAGAGTTCTAGCTCAACATGGACTTTCTTATCGATTAGCTTCATCGGTCAACATAGCATGAACACCTTTGCATCATATGAATTCTTGAAACATTGAACCCAGTACTTCCGCGGCATAAACCATTGTAGGAATATTCTAAAGGCTGGTCCAATCTTGTCAAAGTTCCTGAATATGTTGCACTTGAATTCCATCAAGATGTAATACTGGTGACATAAGTACTAGAAGAACCATAAGAGTTCTTGTGGAAAATCATTGGCAAGTGGTATGAGCACATGACAAAATGGGTATTCCAGGTTGCATCCATACGACTTTAGGATTGATCCTCCATACTATCTGAAAACCTGTAGCTCATAAAAAGTCCATTGTTCAATCAGGATGGATGGATCGAATGGTTAAACATATTAACTGAACAAGTCCAGTGGATGGATTGGCAGCCTCGATGACCTAGGACCTGGTGAGTTGGTGATCATGAATACCTAGCCGATTGGTTCCTTCATCTTTTTGGGTTTCTCTGAAAAAAAACCATTTTACGGATTCATTCAGTTAGGATAGAAAATCTACTAGGAAATTATCTTTCCCTTTCAGGTGCCTAACCTGGAATTTGTAGGGGGAGAACCATTGTGCCCATCTATGAATTTGCGGATGTGGAAGTATCTGTGGAGTTATTTGGATCATCTTCGGAAAAGCCTTCATATTCATCTTGATCAGGAATTCAGTGTGAATTAAGAAGAAATTGAACTTCTTGATTCCATTCTTTACAGCAAGAATTTCCTGGACAGTGGAATGATAATGTTGTTTTGCATCCTTGAATCTTCTGCTAGCATATCCGCATATCTTCCTACGACCATCTTTTTCCTCTAGAAGAACTGCACTCCAGTATTCATTGCTGGAATTAGTCTGCAATATCTTCTTTCCATCTGAAGAAATATGGAGAGTCTTCACCTTTGGGACACCTGTTTTATTTTTTTGACAGCTTCATCCTACTCCTTATCCCAAGCTTGGGCATTCTTATTGAGCATCTTTGTTAGTGGAGAAAAATATGTAGAGACTTCAGGAATACAATCTCTAACATAAATTATCACCCCTAAAAATTGTTGAAGTTTCTTTGTGGTGAAGTCGGTGCCTGGAAATCTGAGTAGTTATTGACATATGTGCGAACCTGGATTGTATGCTCCATTGCTAAAATGCATCCCTAAGAAATCAATCTCTTTTTGAACAAGGACCATTTTCTTGAAGAGAGCATAACTCCATTTGCTCTTACTATATCATGAAAATGACGAAGTAAGTCAAGGTTTTCCTCCAGAGTATCACCTGAACAATAGGATATCGTCAATGTATACTAATGAGGTATGGAGGATAGGCTAAAAGATTTTGATCATGGATTTTTGGAAAAGAGAGGGTGCAGGTTTCAGCCCAAATGGCATAGCCTTCCTTTGGAAGTGTTGGTCAGGAATGCAGAATCCTGTTTTTGGTCTTTCCTCAAGATGTATCCCCAATTGCCAAAATCTAGATTTAAGATCAAATTTGGAAAAATACCTAGCTTTGGCTAAGTGTGAAAATAGGGTGAGCCTATTTGGCATAGGGATTAAGTGGCTGGTAGTTTATGACTACTCTGAGTTTACCTCTTGTCTACTCAGGTCTCTTGTTGACATAGAAGGCTTTGCATGCCCATTGAGAATCAGATGGTTCGATCAGTCCAAACACCATGAGTTTAGCACACTCCTTCTTTGCAAGCTGAAGGTGCTCTGGATTCATGTCAGAGTGGCTTGCCTTGGTTGGGTTGATGTTTTCATTCTTCTTGAAAAGGAGTTTGATGAAAAACTCTTCATTCAGCCATAGTGGATTTCTGCACTTCTTCATAAACTCCTTATGAGATTTAGCACATGAATATTCCATCAATTGTTGTTTGATCTCTCTGATCTTCTTGTCCTCAGTGATTTGGAGTAGGTGTGACACTTCTGAGTATGACTTGAATTGCTTTTTGAATGCTATTCCATAGGCTCCAATATGGAGTCGATCCTTAAGTTTTTTGTAGATGTCGAACCCAATTATGAGATCCTTTCATGGGACATCTGATCCGAACAACTTTGTTCTAAACTTTAATCCTAGGAAGAACTCAATGGTTATCGGGTGTTTTGTGATGACCATGGTCGTTAGGATTCCATTTGATGCAGTGTTGATGTTCTTGATATGGGAAATACATTGATCATCGAGAAGGACTGTGAGATTCATCAGCGATAATGCTGCACCTGTATCCATGAAGGAAATAACCTGAATTAGTTTATCCCATTTGGATGCATAAATGTTCAGCTCGACTTGAGGAATATTAATAATGTTGTTGATTTCTTCCTCAGCCTCTGAAATCTAGTAATGGCCATGCCCATGTTCTTCATATACGTCCACGGAGAAAAGAGTGTCCTATGATGGTTCATCTTCTGCTGAAAGAACTGATTCAAGATCATTGTCCTTGACATTAGCGTACTCTTCTATCTTAGTAAGAAGTCGGATAGATCTTCTAGCTTGAGGATAGTTCTTTGCAAAGTGTCTGATCTTATGGCAGATAAAGCATCTGTCATTCTTCTGGAACCTGCCTGGATGCTTTATTCTAAAGTATTTTGTTCGCCTGGTGAATTTGGATCTTCCACTAGTAGACTTTGGCCATTTAAACTTCTTGTATTTCTTGAATCTGCTTTAACTTTTACGGGTGTGGCAAGAGCAACTAGACTCGGTGATTAGGTCAGTTCTATCGCAAGCTTTATCAAGTGCTGGATTATTGTGCATGATCTGCTTTAGAATATATCTCTTTGTATAGATATCTTCTTGTTCCATGAAGATTTCTTGCCTTATATAGCCGACTTGGTGGATTGTGATTGAATGGAAATTTTCCTCGACAATCATCATGGTTCGTCCTGCTAACATCTTTGGCAAGGATGAAAAAAGGCCTGCTTAAAACTGGTATCTCCACCTAGTTTGAAGTATATTTTTTCCATCTTCTAGAAATGCATATCAATGTCATTTCTTGTTATACCCCGTAGAATTCCCGGCACCTAAATGACCTATTCGCACGTTGGTTAAGCATATTTGAAGGCCATACGTGCTGGAGAAAGGCCCGGGAAAAGATCAGACGAGAAACCTGTCGAACCATCGCGAAAGGAGCCGAGGCAGAGCCCCTCCGCGATGGCAGCGTGTCACGGAGGAGGGGCCTCCGCGTTGGCTCCGTGACACGTTGGCCTTGTCCAGGCCCAAGTATATAAAGCCCCACTTCGGTTTTAAATGATAAAAACATTTATAAACTTCCAGAAAACAGAGCAAACCAGCATAGGGAGAAAAGGAATGAAGGAGATAATATAATTTTCGACCGATTACGCTGCTAAACGTTGTCCAAACTCAGATTAACTCCAGATACCGAGGTATTTGGCAGCAGAGAGCATTCCTACGGATTCAGTTTCGTAAAATACGGCCGACGAATCGTCGAACCACCGAGCTAAGGTTAGTGGAATTGCTCTAAATTAGTGTCTATGTGTTCCTAGCTGTGAAGTGAATATTTCTCCCTTCTGGACCTCTGAAAAATAGCGAGTTTTCGACCGTCTTTTGATAAGCCTAAGTTTAGGCTATAAACTATATCGAAAGTGACGTTACTCTTTAAAGTAAAGCTGTATTTGGTATTAATTGACATATTTATGAATGCGGTTGGGAGGAAATAGTTGAAGTACTGGCCGAGCCTCGTCCGACAGCCGGATAGTTCGAGGATAAGGTATGTAAAGTTAGTTTCTTTGGCAGGTTAGTAATCTTGGTACAGTACAGTAATTTAAAGGCCAGTAGAATATTCAGAAGCCATGTATGACGCATACTATGAATGATGGTACGATACTAGAAACATTATGTTATGATCAGCGCGAGACTTGCTAGCACGATATAGATTTTAATATAAGTGTTAGGAACTGCACAACATGCTCAGTATGTGATGTGACACAGAATGTTAGGATATCATTGTATTGAGTTGAAACCCAGTAAAGCAATGTAATATCTATAAGATATCTCAGAAATAGAACGATAAGCTAAAGTGAAGCTAGAAAGCATATTAGAACTAGTAAATCATGTTACTATAGAAGCTTAGTATACAACATGGTTTTCAGCAGAAATACTATATCCTATTCAGTATTAGCCCCAGAACAGTCAAGCAGGAGACTATATTCATATATATACATATTTACCAGCCTCAGCACGTATTAAATACGTACAGATTACTATCACTAGTTCAGCATGTAATATATATGATACTTTACCCCTATTAGCCTCAGCATGTGAGATATGCAGACAGTATTACTAGTTGAGACCGTTGTGTTGTTTGGGGTTGGATTACCTAGCATCCATGACCGCCCAGGGTTAATAGCTGTATCGACTCGTCCGCCAGAGGACGAGGATACGTCGCTCTACGGAGTGGCATGCCGTCCCACAGGGGACGAACATGGGATGCCAGTTTTCCCCATATTGTGCCTTGGTCGGCCCTTATACACCCCCGTCGGGCGGATACGCCCGGGGTGTTGATTCAGGAGTCCTCCGGACTCAGGTACAATTATAGTCAGGGGATCAGCAAGCCCAAGTGCATACCCAGGGGACCGGCAGGATGCTTACAGGGTTATAGGAGATGGGATGACCGGGGTAGGGGTATAGATTCTGTGCTGGTTGTACCTCCCGGCTTATGGGGGCCGGGTAAGGTTTGTGTGTGCTATATATGTTATGATATGTTATACTGTGTTACAGTAGATACGAGTAGATCGACAGTAGAACGATAAATCCTTAGGTATGACTCCTGCTCCTTCCAGTATGATTAAGAGAAGGTATGACTTACATTATCAGACAGTTAATCTATTCCTTCTACTTCAGTTTCATCAGTTATATTATTGCTTTCAGATATTTCTTTCAGTTGTTGCTTTACATATTCAGTACTAGTGGTACTGACGCCCGGTGGGGTGCTGCATTACTTGCCTGCAGGTACTCATAAACGAGTAGGCGATACCACGTGATTCCTATCAGCGATCGAGTATTCAGCTCCTGTTATCCGGAGACTGAATTCCAGAGGTGTATTTCATTTTCTTTTGGTTGTATAGTATGGGTAGGTCGGGGCCCTGTCCCGATCATTTCTATTGCTATTCCTAGAGGCTTGCAGTCTGTATATATTTCCCTATGGTCAGATGAGCCGGTTGTGTGAGGCCGTGCAGTTGTATAGCTGTTAGTACTCTTTCTTTCTTTTATGTTGGCCGTGTGGGGCCATAGTTTGCCAGTAGTGGTGACCTTGCCGGTCACATAGCTTTCTAGTACTTCATGATTGAGTTATAGATAACTAGACAGCATGGTGGCCTTGTCGGCCCGCATAGGTTTCCCTGAATTGATATGTTTCTGGTCAGCTGTTAGTACAGGTACAAGAGGCTATAGGCCAATGGGCCAGGGGCTGTGTTTACAGCCGTTATATAGCCCTTTGTTTCCAGAAATATGAGTTAGAGCCAGCCAGGCACCAGTTGTGCCCAGGCTTAGCAGTCCAGCAGTTCAGGTCCCAGTAGGGCACCAGGTGCCAGTCATACCCCCCAAGGCGGGGTGTGACAAACTTGGTATCAGAGCAGGTCGTATCCCAGGGAGTCTGCAAGTCGTGCTAAGTAGAGTCTTGTCTATGGATGTGTTGTGCACCACATATTATAGGCAGGAGGCTGCGAGGCATGATAGGATGGTTACCCTTCCTTCTCAGTCAGTCGTGCTTTAGAGCGGTACAGTATGGGGTGGAGTCTCTAAAAACTTACCGTATTCTTTGATTACAGATATAAAAGCAAATCAGCATTACCCTACTACAGGCAGAAGATCAGATAACAACAGAAGAGGGCATCAGCCAGTTACATGATAACTATAGCAGCAGGAGGAGGTACCTGAAACCTCCCAGCATGATACCTTTATCGGTACTATCCCCAGTATATGTTGATAACGTCAAAATAGGAAGTCAGGAATGTAATGTACATACGAGTTGATTTATTTATTAGCTATATAAGATCTAATTAAGATTACAGATAAGGTCAGACCACCAGGTAAGTATAAGAAAGAGAGGGAAATGCAGGAATCCCAAACACATCTTTTCAGATGTGGTACAGTTATATGTTTCTATCTGTTGCAACAAGAAAAGGGCTATTCCTACCTCTTGATTCTGATGCCAGTATAGTAAAGGGGCGTAAGACTTGAGATGGGGTTGCCAAATCAAGCAGTAAGTAAAGATGGGCTGATTGATCCTAGTAAGTATTAGAAAGTATAAAGAGCCCCTATGATTTCGTAAGTTGTGCAAACCTTTATGATAATAAGCCAGTAGAGAAAGTAAGACTGTTAGCTTACCCGAAGCAGGGGTAAAAGACCTGTTAGTGAGGAATGCCGGGTAATAGTCAAGTTTGAGTCAGAAAAAGGCCAAGTCCGCCACGTATGTTAACAGATAGCAAGACATACCTGTAAGATTGTAGTTATGGTCCGGTTGCGATATCGAAAGGGTGAGGGGTCATGTGAATCAAATAGGTCTGACTGCAAGTCAGGGGAAGTATGAGCTGATACTGGACCAGCAATCTTGTTAACAATGAAGAGCAGGTACTTTGAACCCCAGAGTTCAGCTTAAGTAAGATGAGGGAAAGAAGCAGGAATGTCAGATCTTGTGGGGAAATTAGAATTACCCCCGAATTGATAAAATATCGTATTAAGGATTAAGCCTTGGGATGACAGTAAGATTGCGGTTCAGAATACCGCAGTATGCCCGCTATGGAAAGTTAAGAAGTTACCGATACAACAATTCTAATCTAGTGTAGCCTAGAGATAAGGCCCAATAGACAGTCATGGGCTCTCAATATATGCCTAGTAAGGCTACAAGATTCGAACGTCGACCCCACATCACAAGAGTGGCGGAATTTCAAACAGCAAACAATAACTAAAGTGTTTATGTTTGTTACTTTCAGAATGGGGTGACAATGTAATGAAATGATAAGTCAGGACAGGAGATATTATTAGGCCGTAGAAGCGGTGTATCATGTACGGCGTGAGACTCAGCAGAGCATGTCAGAGATTATGTGTTACCGCAGAATTCAGTACATATTGTACGTAGTTATTGATATATATATATATATATATATATATATACAGATAATAGATATGCTGTGAGTAGCTGCCTATAAGGGGTACAATCACAGATGCTGATTAGCAATAGAAAACATGTATAGATTGTATTGCGGGACCCCCCCCCCCTTGCCAAAAGGGAGGAGAAAGAAAGAAAAGGAGAGAAGAAAGGGGAAAGGGAAAGGAGAAGAGAAAGGGCAGGTTAAGTGTGAGTCACGTATGAAGTCATAGAAACTATCTCAGTTCTCAGTTATTAAGTTAATAGATTTATGTGTTGTTGCCAGATCTAGGCTCTAGGAGCTTATCAGAGTTAATGGCCTAAAACAGATGGCTAGATGATAAGGGCACAGTTAGATGGTCTACCGACCAGCTGGCGCCTGCATTAGCAGGGAAGCATCCCTGAAGATCGGTAACAGTAGTGTATGTGCTAGAACCAGGATTAGAGGCCGAATAGGCAAATTTCAGAGATTATCAATACCAAAATTGTTCTAGTATTTTAAGTGGTCGTACGTCATTTTCCCAGCCTTGTAGGTGAGAGTCGGCCTTAGCTAACCTAGCAGTTAGTATGTGGAACACCCCATAAGACAGCCGGTCGTCCCAGTCAGAATACCCGTGGGTACCCCAAGGAAGGGTCCACATCAGTAGTCAGCGACAGACTAGTACTTCAGCTGGTTCTCGTAAGATATTTAGATACAGAGCCCTAGCAAAAGGCCAGTATTTACAGAATAGCTCATAAGACCAAGAATTCCCCAGAATAGCAGTATAAATCCAAGTGGATACATACAAGGCATAAGAAATTGATAGTACCCTGCTAGTATAGTGTTTATTAAGACCAGGGGATCAGTAGACTCCCCGTGAAGATCCAGAGATTGATCGCCTGGGAGTAAGTTTGATTAAGCCCAGCCTTACAGTGGTTTAAGCAAAATAACAGAGCAATTAGATGCCCACAAGTCTGCGGTTATGCATGAACTATAAGCACTCAAGTAGAACGGTTAGAGTATTGTTAGACTACTGCCACATTCGGGTCATTCAACCCGACTATTTAGTTACTTAAGGTTATGCAGCCAGATCATTAGAGGTCATGGTCAATATCAGGACCCCCTAATCAGATACGGGCACACGGTGTGCAAATAGCCGTTCAAGGTTACCTTAGCAACAAGTAGCCTTAGCATGCGGCCAGAAGGCCAGATAAGCTCTAGCTATACCAGTAGATTACTTGTCAGATTCTCCGGTATAATAAACCAGTATGACCGTCATGGTTGAGTTTAGCAGCCTTTTTGGTCACATTGTGTCGGAGGCTGGTGTATAGATAGATACACAGAAAATCGAGGTAGTGAAGAAATAACCTAGACCTACCACTCCGATCGAAGTATGCAGTCCCTGCGGTTAGCCGGGTACTGCAGAGGGTTTGTGGAAGGATTTTCCACCTTAGTAGCACCTCTGACTAAATTGACACAGAAGGTAGCAAAGTTCCAGTAGACTGAGGCATGTGAGCAGAACTTCCAAGAGTTAAAAGCCAGGTTAACATCAGCTCCAGTGTTAGTATCGCCAGGGGATACAGAGGGTTGATGCAACATGATAAAGTAATAGATTATGCTTTCAGGAAGTTGAAGAAACGTGAAAAGAATTATCTTACCCATGACCTGGAGTTAGCTGCAGTAGTTTATGCCTTAAAGAGCGATAATACAGAATGTCGTAGTGTTGTCATTAGTGGTGGAAGTAAAGGAATGGCAGTATGGAGACCCTAGCCAGGTTCAACTTGAACACAAGGTTTAGTAAGGAGAGGTGACATATTTTCAGATAACCGGGGATGAAGTGTTACGATATAAAGGCCGCATTTGTGTGCCAGAGATTTTTGGGCATCGCCAGCAGCTTATGAGCGAGGCGCATTACGCCCGCTATTCTCTTCACACAGGCGCGACGAAAATGTGCCATGATATCAAAGAAAACTACTGGTGGCCAGATATGAAAAGAGAAATTGCTGAATTTGTAGCCCAGTGTCCTAATTGCCAACAGGCGAAAGCAGAACATCAGAAACCAGGCGGGTTAACTCAAGACATAGCTGTGCCTCTCTGGAAATGGGAAGCGGTGAATATGGATTTTGTGGCAGGATTACCCCGTGCCAGACACAGACATGACTCTATATGGGTAATAGTTGACAGATTGACTAAATCAGCTCATTCCTGGCCAGTTAGAACTACTTTCTCGGCTGGAGATTATGCGGAGTGGTATATCCGAGAGATAGTCAGATTGCATGTAGTGCCAGTATCCGTTATTTCAGATAGAAGAGCGCAGTTCACGGCTAGGTTTTGGAAATTATTCCAGAAGGGGCTGGGGACGTAGATTAATCTAAGCACAGCTTCCCACCCTCAGACAGATGAGCAGGCTGAGCGCACAATTCAGACGCTCGAAGAAATGTTGCGAGCGTGTGTGCTAGATTTCGGTAGTAGCCAAAGTGAGCATTTACCGTTAATTGAATTTGCCTACAATAATAGCTATCATTCAGCCATCCAGATGGCGCCTTTTGAGGCATTATACAAGCGAAAATGCAGATCGCCGAACGATGTTTGAAATCGGAGAATCAGTGTTGGTTGGCCCAGACATTGTTCAGCAGTCAAAGGAAAGGGTAAAGCTTATCCAAAGAATGCTTACTGACTGCACAGAGCCACCAGAAATCATATGTAGATGTGCGGCGCAGAAAAATTGGAGTTTGATAGGTTACGAAAAAGCTGGCCTATGAAGAGGTTCCAATAACTATCTTAAACAGACAGATTCGCAAATTGAGGACTAAAGATATTACGTCTATCAAGGTATTGGGCGTAACAGGAACCAAGAGGAGATGACTTGGGAAGCGGAGGAAGATATGAGGACCAGATATCCTCACCTATTCCAGGCTTAGTCAGGCGACAGGTATGTCCGTATTATTTCTTATGTAGTATCTTATGGTTGTATATGTATAAATGAGGAAAATTGATACGTAACCATCCAGTGAATCCTATAGTATTGTGTACAGTACCTGTATTGGACTTTTCTGCATTTACGATTTTTGGTATAGTCCATATTACAGGGGAAACTCTGCCGAAATTTTTCTAAACAAGTAAGTTAAGTAGTCCTCTAGAAGGCAGTATACATTCGAGGACGAATGTTCTTAAGGGGGGGAGAATGTAATACCCCGTAGAATTCCCGGCACCTAAATGACCTATTTGCACGTTGGTTAAGCATATTTGAAGGCCATACGTACTGGAGAAAGGCCCAGGAAAAGATCGGAGGAGAAACCTATCGAACCATCGCGGAAGGAGCCGAGGCAGAGCCCCTCTGCGATGGCAGCGTGTCACGGAGGAGGGGCCTCCGCGTTGGCTCCGTGACACGTTGGCCTTGTCCAGGCCCAAGTATATAAAGCCCCACTACGGTTTTAAATGATAAAAACATTTATAAACTTCCAGAAAACAGAGCAAACCAGCAGAGGGAGAAAAGGAACGAAGGAGATAATATAATTTTCGACCGATTATGCTGCTAAACATTGTCCAAACTCAGATTAACTCCAGATACCGAGGTATTTGGCTGCAGAGAGCATTCCTACGGATTCAGTTTCGTAAAATACGGCCAACGAATCGTCGAGCCACCGAGCTAAGGTAAGTGGAATTGCTCTAAATTAGTGTCTATGTGTTCCTAGCTGTGAAGTGAATATTTCTCCCTTCTGGACCTCTGAAAAATAGCGAGTTTTCGACCGTCTTTCGATAAGCCTAAGTTTAGGCTATAAACTATATCGAAAGTGACGTTACTCTTTAAAGTAAAGCTGTATTTGGTATTAATTGACATATTTATGAATGCGGTTGGGAGGAAATAGTTGAAGTACTGGCCGAGCCTCGTCCGACAGCCGGATAGTTCGAGGATAAGGTATGTAAAGTTAGTTTCTTTGGCAGGTTAGTAATCTTGGTACAGTACAGTAATTTAAAGGCCAGTAGAATATTCAGAAGCCATGTATGACGCATACTATGAATGATGGTACGATACTAGAAACATTATGTTATGATCAGGGCGAGACTTGCTAGCACGATATAGATTTCAATATAAGTGTTAGGAACTGCACAACATGCTCAGTATGTGATGTGACACAGAATGTTAGGATATCATTGTATTCAGTTGAAACCCAGTAAAGCAATGTAATATCTATAAGATATCTCAGAAATAGAACGATAAGCTAAAGTGAAGCTAGAAAGCATATTAGAACTAGTAAATCATGTTACTATAGAAGCTTATTATACAACATGGTTTTCAGCAGAAATACTATATCCTGTTCAGTATTAGCCCCAGAACAGTCTGGCAGGAGACTATATTCACATATATACATATTTACCAGCCTCAACACATATTAAATACGTACAGATTACTATCACTAGTTCAGCATGTAATATATATGATACTTTAGCCCTATTAGCCTCAGCATGTGAGATATGCAGACAGTATTACTAGTTGAGACCGTTGTGTTGTTTGGGGTTGGATTACCTAGCATCCATGACCGCCCAAGATTAATAGCTGTATCGACTCGTCCGCCAGAGGACGAGGATACGTCGCTCTACGGAGTGGCATGCCGTCCCACAGGGGACGAAGATGGGATGCCAGTTTTCCCCATATTGTGCCTTGGTCGGCCCTTATACACCCCCGTCGAGCGGATACGCCCGGGGTGTTGATTCAGGAGTCCTCCGGACTCAGGTACAGTTATAGTCAGGGGCTCAGCGAGCCCAAGTGCATACCCAGGGGACCGGCAGGATGCTTACAGGGTTATAGGAGATGGGATGACCGGGGTAGGGGTATAGATTCTGTGCTTGTTGTACCTCCCGGCTTATGGGGGCCGGGTAAGGTTTGTGTGTGCTATATATGTTATGATATGTTATACTGTGTTACAGTAGATACGAGTAGATCGACAGTAGAACGATAAATCCTCAGGTATGACTCCTGCTCCTTCCAGTATGATTAAGAGAAGGTATGACTTACATTATCAGACAGTTAATCTATTCCTTCTACTTCAGTTTCATCAGTTATATTATTGCTTTCAGATATTTCTTTCAGTTGTTGCTTTACATACTCAGTACTAGTGGTACTGACGCCCGATGGGGCGCTGCATTACTTGCCTGCAGGTACTCATAAACGAGCAGGCGATACCACGTGATTCCTGTCAGCGATTGAGTATTCAGCTCCTATTATCCGGTGACTGAATTCCAGAGGTGTATTTCATTTTCTTTTGGTTGTATAGTACGGGTAGGTCGGGGCCTGTCCTGATCATTTCTATTGCTATATCTAGAGGCTTGCAGTCTGTATATATTTCTCTGTGGTCAGATGAGCCGGTCGTGTGAGGCCTTGCAGTTGTATAGCTGTTAGTACTCTTTCTTTCTTTTATATTGGCCGTGTGGGGCCATAGTTTGCCAGTAGTGGTGACCTTACTGGTCACGTAGCTTTCTAGTACTTCATGATTGAGTTATAGATAACTAGACAGCATGGTGGCCTTGTCGGCCCGCATAGGTTTCCCTGAATTGATATGTTTCTGGTCAGCTGTTAGTACAGGTATAGGAGGCTATAGACCAATGGGCCGGGGGCTGTGTTTACAGCCGTTATATAGCCCTTTGTTTCCAGAAATATGAGTTAGAGCCAGCTAGGCACCAGTTGTGCCCAGGCTTAGCAGTCCAGTAGTTCAGGTCCCAGTAGGGCACCAGGTGCCAGTCATACCCCCCAAGGCGGGGTGTGACATTTCTGTTGAATGATACGCATTTCATCTCAAAGAATTGTCTTCGTAGCTTTTCTTGCCTCTAGCCTATATCTTGACAAAAGACTTCATGTTGAATTTTGATGTTGAAAGAAAAGTCTTGGGACATGAGGAAAGTATTCTTAACATGTATCCCCAGTGAAGTACACCAATCTCTAAGGATGCTAAAGAACCTTGACGTGAACTCTGATAGGATTAGATACTTCTCTCGCTCTACCAAGTGTTTCGTCACCATCCAAGTGAGGAAATCATGGATCCTTTGAGGCCATTTTCAAACCTTGACATCAGTGAGAGTGAAAGTATGGAACCCAATTCCAACCAATTTTGGCATTGGTTGTTCTGGTCTTCTTTCCGAATTGGGTCATCTGTCATCCCGTCTTGATCATTAACTTCAGAAATGTTATACCCCGAAAGTCCAAAGATCAGACCCGAGAGTTAAAATAGAGAAAATTTGAAATCTAGCATCAGGACACAGAACGAGTCGTTCTGTGACCCATGGGGACAGACCACGAGTCGTGATGTGACTCATGGTGAGCATCAGGGTGTTAATTGGATTTTGGGAGTTAAGTTCCCCACGAACATGACCCCGCGAGTCGTGGTCATGCCCTACGACTCATTGAGTCAGTCGTGGGAAATGATTTTGAGAAGGTGAAGGAAATGTGGCAGTGTGCCCTTTGAAAGGACCCCATGAGTCGTGGTCAGTAACCATGATTCGTGGGAGGGGTCGTGGTCAGCAGAAAGAAATTTATTTGAAATTTATGGCAGTGCATGTGACGGGTGGTGATCACCTGCAATGAATCGTGAGGTCCCCCGTGATGAGCCCCAGATGAACCTTCAGGTAGTGTACTTGACGGATGATGCCACGAGTCGTGGCCTTGAGTAACGAGTCGTCCAGTCCCTCATGGGGACTGGCAATCAGTAATTTCCTGCGAATTTAGTAAGTGCTTTTTCATAATTCCTATGATCCTAAGGCCTAAACTACATCATTTTAATCTATTTTCAGGGTGTATTAAGATAGGTTAAGTCATTCTATCCTATTCTAAACCCATGCGTGCAAAGTTAGAGAGTTAGAAAGGCGACCAAGCTTGTTCTTCTTCAAGTTCTCTTCAATTCTTCCTTGGGCAATCAGAGAAGTGTAAGAATCAACAATAATCAGGTATGTAGGGTTGTGAGTGGGTGAATGCTTTCACACCTATGCCCAATCCCTCTCTAATCTATGAAAATATATGAGTTGATCCTATGGGGTTTTAACCCGATGAATTAAATTCCTAAATCTATGTCATGGGTATGATCTAAATAAGTTTAAATTGATGAAGTACGAATCATGGGAAAATTTTATCATGTTTTCAATTACTAATCATGTTTACTAGTTTTCCAAATTGTGATTCCCATTCATGAAAGCTTGTGAGAAGATGAGATTGAGAAGTATGTCCATGTATGATGAATTTTGATGAGAAAAGCATGTTTCCAATCTACCCATGTTATGTTCACGTTTTCAAAGTAAATCAAGTTAATTTTAAAGCATGTTAAAGTATCGGGCAATGCTTGTATGTTCAAGTATCATTTTTATTTTTACGAACATAGCTCACCACGTGGTTTTGGAGTGAGGACTCCCATTTATGTTCAACCTTTGGTATGGTTTGAGCCAAGGCTCCTCATGTATGAAGCAAATTTATGTATTTATGATTATTCATCTTCGTCAATAGATGATGGTCAGCTTTGTTGAAAAATAATGGAGAGCATATGCATGTTTTTAGGAGTAGTGTCTAGAACCGAGTAGGTTATGGGTCAGTCAACCCTATGCCTCAAAACTATGCGCCAATGAAAGTATGATTAGATTATATTGGGTCCTCCTATGTGAGGTATCCCCTGCCCCGATTGGGCCACGAGCTTGATATCAATATCATGATATTGTCCTTAGCACTGACAAGGTTTTGGACGGCTCTACCCGCTTGAGTGTGATAGTTGGGACCATGTAAGCTCTATCGTGGTATGTCTGTTAAAAGATGAGTCTCCCATTGTTCGTCATGATTTAAGTTATGTATGTTTATCATTCATGTTGTATATACATCTATGTATGTTCTAAAGCAGGTTTGACCCAATGTTAAGCTTTATTTATAACTATCAGATTTTAGCTTTGGGTCAATCGATTCAGTTATGATGTAATGTTATGTTGGGATCATGTTTTCAGAAAGATAGCATGCAAGCCCTACTCTCGGATTCTAATTTTTGTTATGTTTTACATTATGCATGTTTTAAATGATTTTACTTATCTAAGAGGTTTTACTTACCTTGCATACTCGGTACATTCCATGTACTGAATGCATACTGTATGTTGTATTATTTCATGATACAGGCCCCGACACTCAGGCTCAGCCCCATAAGTAGCTAGTTCTAGAGTTAGCAACCAGCTTAGTGGTGAGTCCTCATCTTCTGAGGACCATTTGCTTTCAGATGTTGATGTATCTTCAATTTCAGTATTAGAGAGTTAGTTGGGTCTTTCCCGTCAACTCATCAGACTTAGAGGCTTTTCAAACAATAGAATGTATTCAGCTTCAGATTCGTGTATTTCTGATGTTATGTTTATTTCAGACTTCTGCTAAGATTATCATGTCAATCCTTCTATTTAATTGATAGAGTTAGATGTATGTTCATGCCATAGGTCGACTTAAGGTCTCTCAGGGTCGTTGTCTCGTGTCTCCATCCGGTCCTCCGTTCGGGTTGTGACAAGCAACTTCTGGTTCTCTTGGTCGGTTCATGTATATCGGTGGATTGTCTTCCTCGGAGGTGTCCAGTGAGAGACTCTCACTTGACTCAGTCTCCGCTTCTTCAGTTTCATTAATAGGATCACTATCTATTGTCTGTTCAGTACTGGATCCTGTGCTATCATCTTCTTCCAAGCCATAGACTTTCGGAACAACTTGATTTGAGATCATCAAGTTTTCTGGATTGGCTCTTTAGAAATTTCTCCAACCTCTTTCCTTCATTTGGCCTGCTTTTCTGCTGCAAGAGCATCTTTCTTTTTCCAGACCCATTTGGCAATGTGAAACTCGGTTTCCTCTTTGGATTTTTGAGTATAGGATATGGGTTCATGTGGAATGAAAGGAGAGGTAGTACCTGGACGGGCCAATTTAGATGATGAGTATGTCTGTGACGACATAGGGAAAAAGGAGGACTTTGGAGAGTGGCTTTGGGTTCTTTGTGGCTCAAAAGGTCCATGCCTCAGTTGTTTGATTTGCTCTTTGATATCAACGATCTCCCTTTGTTGCTGTGAAAAGAAGTGGAAAAGTAAGGGGCCTAGTGGACAGATCTCATACTGCGTATTCTGCATACGCAATTCCAGGGCTCGGATAGGACCGACATGTTGATTGGATGTGTGTTCCACTTTCTTCTCAATGTTCTCCACCTTGCTCATCATCTTGTTTTGTGTGTGAGCAACATTATTGAGGGAAATGCTAGTGTTGGTCAGCACCTTATTATGGCAGATTGCATTTTTCAATTGCCAGTTGATGGTAGCCTCAATATTACTTGTTGGTGTCTTTTCTCCAGTTGGAAACACAACATTTTTATTTGGTATTTTTGGTGCACTATTTACACCATCTTTTTCAAAAGGTTGTTGTGAGGGGAATTCTAGAGTATGACTGGAGCTGGATGGACTCATCATAAAGATTTGAGGGTTGTGAGGCTTTTTGGATGGAGTAGGTAGAGTTGGCCAATCTTGAGGTTTGTAGAAGACAAGAAATTCATACTTTCTTGGGCGACTCATGGAGCCGATAGATGGATCCCCATGTTCATATCACCTATGGAATTCCTTTCTGAGCATCTCCCCTTCTTCTTTTTCGGTTTGGATCTCTTCTCTACACATTCAATTTCATCCTCCAAACATTCTTGGCAGTCACATTCGATATCCCAGGGGCAGTGGCCAGTGAAGGGACATTTGAACCACCATATGTCACGACCTTCATGATTGAACTGTTTAATCCAATCATGTTCACTCATCACAGCTGGAAGGCTCCAATCGAATGGATCCTCTTCATCTTCAGGTAAGGGTATGGATGTAGGTTGGTACATCTGAAGAGAAAAGGTTGTGCTATTTGGTTTTTTGAGATGAGAGTGGTAAAAGATAATGGCTATAATTTTATCCTATTTCTTGTAAAAGATTGGTTCTATGGATCAAAGAGGTTCAATAGGAGGTTCTCTCCTCTGCTCATAGTTGGTAACCCATGAGTCAGGAAGAATTTGACAAGTTCTTCCTTTTGTATTTTTTGGGTATTTGGGTGCATGTGGTAGTTCCATTGGTGGAATCTACATGTAGCAGTAAAGCATCATCTCCACTCGGATATGAAAGATCCATGGCATGGTTCTGAACTCACCAAGCTATCTGATAGTGAAGAGTTTCTTGGATAGCATCTCTAGCTTGTGGAGCTCCCTGTATTTGGATTTGGATCTTTAAAGCTTCTGTCAGATATGGGTTGCTTAGGGAAATGTTTAAATTTAGATATAACATGACAAAGATTGTCCCAACATTTAAGATGACCTGAGTTGTACCCAAATTTGCATGTTGGTACTCTTGATATTGAGTATCAAGGAGTGAAAGGAATGCAACAACCAGTTGTCATTTCCTTCCATGATATGACAAGGCTATTCGAATAGCACCGAAATGAATATAGGTGAATTCGTGATTTTTCCATTGCTTTGGAAAATCATCGGGAATCTGCAGGGTGGAAAACTGTCCCTCTTGAGTAGCAAGAATAGGATGTTGATTGAGTTTCGAAGCAACAACATATTCCTTTACCCCTTTAGGTCTCCCAGGACATCAGGTTCTAGCTATTAGCCTAAAAGTCACAGTTAGAATTTCCCGTGGGAGTAGGAATTAGAATTGAGTGGGCTGGGGTTCAGCGCATCTAAGTTCCTACAACCCGTTGCCACTGTAGGTTATTAGCTCGAAAGGGCCTCAGACAATTATCACCCAGCTTAGCCACTATGTCCTGGCAAGGTACAATGGGCTTTCACCGATGGGGTGTATACATCGGTCTCCACATTCTGCTCACATAGTTATATGTCAATAGTATACTCTCCCACTTATCTATACAATCCAGTTTAGTATAGCCTCAGTTTCAGTTCACCACACTTTATTCAAATTACAGTATATAATTATGTTCCTTAGTCAGTACCTGCGTGATACTGTTATAGTTATATTCAGTGTTTATCAGTTCAGTTGTGTATTTCTACTGTTTTTACTTACATTTTACATACTCAGTTTCAAAGTGCTGATGCATATTTTCCATGCTATATCATATTATGATACCGGCGCAGGTTCTTAGTCTCAGCATCGATAGTAGTTCCTTTCTGATGACTTCAGTAGCAACACCTTTTGGTGAGTCCTCATCTATCGAGGACGAGAGGTTAGTTTCATTTTATTCAATTTTCTTTTTAGTTAGACTTTAGAGTTAGCTGGGGGCTTGTCACAACAACTCGCCAGTTCATAGAAGGCTTTCTGACATAGCATTGTTCAGTATGTTTTTGCACTAGTTACATAAATTTTAGTACCTTATTAGACATGTCTTATTTTAGGAAAGGTTATTCAGTTGCATTTTCACAACTTTCGCCATGTTACTTCAGTATACCATTGCTGATGTAAAGCCATGGGCTAATTGGGGTCACTAGTGACACCGAGTACCGTGTCGCTTCTAGGGTATAGAGTCAGATCGTGACAAACTTGATATCAGAGCACTAGGTTTAGTGTATTCTGGGATGTCTAAAAGCCGCATCAAGTAGAGTCCTTTTCATGGATGTGAAGTGCACCACACTTATGATAAGGAGGCTACAAGATGTTATTAGGAAATTTTTCATTTGTTCATAATGTTTATCATGCATTGAGATAACCTTAAAAACATCCTCCTAATTTGTACTCTTTTCTTTTCAGATAACGATGCCTCCGAAAAGAGGAAATGGAAGAAGGACTAGGAACACTAACTGACCAGCCCAACCAGCTCCCACAGCCCCTCAGGACAACCTGGTGACCCCCGCCGAGTTTAGGGCTGCTATCCAGATGCTGTTCTAGGCTGTGACTAATGAGGTGAATCAGCAGGTAGTGGTGCCCATCAACATAAATGGGTCTGTAGTTGCAGCCAGGGTCTGAGATTTCACTCGGATGAACCCTCCGGCATTTCATAGGTCTAAAGTTGATGAGGACCCATAGGAGCTTGTTGATGAGGTATAGAAGATCACTCAAATCATCGTTGTCACCTCCACAAAGAGTGCGATCTGGCTGCCTACTAGCTGAAAGGGGTGGCTTAGATCTAGTACAACTAGTGGAAGGAGGGAAGGCCGAATTGCGCAGGTCTGGTAGCATGGGATGAGTTCGCTAAGGCATTCTTGAGCAGGTACCTAACTCGGGAGTTGAGGGAAGGTAAGGCTATCAAATTCATGAACCTTAACATTATGACCATAGAGGAGTATGCATTAGAGTTCACTTAGCTATCAAGATATGCTTCTGAAATGGTCGATGAGCCGATGGCTCGCATTCTCAAGTTTGTTAACAGAGTTTCTTACTTGGTGCTTAAGGAATGCAGAACTGTGATGCCTATCAAGGACATCGACCTCTCAAGCCTTATCATTCATGCACAACAGATAGAGATGGAGAAGTTGAATGAGATTGAGAGGGAGAACAGGTAGAGTTGAGTATGGACAACAGAGGTTAGGTGGGGGTAGTTGACCACAGAAGCAACACCAAAAACCTCTAATACCCTCATCAGCCAGTGCCCCTTCTTTCCAGTCCTACAAGGACCTAAAGGGTGGAACATTAGGGTCCCAGTCCCAGAGTCACATCTCCAACAGACGCACATTTCCATCCTACCCTAAATATGGCAAGAATCACCTTGGAGAGTGCCATTTTGGAAAGGAGAGTTGTTTTGGTTGTGGCCAGCTGGGTCATAAATTGAGAAATTGTCCGTCAGCAGTACGAGGGAAGACCCATTCCACTACCTCAACAACCCCAACAGGTCGTCTAGCAGTACGAGGGCAGTGCCAAAATCATTTTTATGCTTTGTCTTCTCATCAGGATCAGGAGAACTCACCTTATCTAGTTATGGGTATGTTGTACCTTTTCCACATTGATGTATATGCCTTGTTAGATCTAGGAGATATACTTTCCTTTGTGACTCCATATATTGTTGTTCAGTTTGATATTAGTTCAGAAGTCCTCTTAGAACCATTCTAAGTTTCTAATCCAGTTGGTGAGTTAGCTAGAGCCAGCCGAGTATATAGAAATTTCCCAGTCTTAGTGTTGAGTAAAGTTATTCCAGTTAACCTAGTAGAGCTAGACATGATCGACTTCGACCTCATCCTTGGCATGGATTGGTTACATTCCTATTATGCCTCAGCCGACTGCAGAACTAGAGTCGTCAGATTTAGTTTGCTAATGATCCAGTCTTAGAATGGAAGGGTAGTGTTTTAGTGCCTAAGGGTCGGTTTATTTCCTACCTTAAGCCAGGAAAATGATTTCAAAGGGTTGAATCTATCACTTGGTTAGGGTTAGGGATTCCAGCTCTGAGATTCAGACTATTTAGTTAGTTCTAGTTGTTAGCGAATTTCCTAACATCTTTCCCAAAGATCTTCCTGGAGTCCCTCTCGAGCTGGAGATAGACTTCGGCATACACCTCCTTCCAGACACCTAACTAATCTCTATTCCTCCTTAAAAAATGGCTCTAGCTGAGCTTAAGGATTTGAAGGAACAACTGAAAGACTTTCTAGATAAGGGCTACATCAGACCCAACATCTCTCCATGGGGTGCTCTAGTGTTATTCGTACAAAAGAAAGATGGTACACTCAGAATGTGCATCGATTACTGTCAAGTAAATAAAGTTACAGTTAATAGTAGGTATACTCTGTCCAGGATTGACGACTTGTTCGATCAGCTTCAGGGAGCTAGTTGTTTCCCCAAGATAGACCTCAGATCAAGATACCACCAGATCAGGGTCAAAAAATGTGACATTTCAAAAATAACCTTAGAACTTGGTATGGTCACTATGAATTTGTGGTTATGTCTTTTGGACTAACCAATGCTCCTGCAGCATATATGGATCTGATAAGTAGGGTATTCAAGCCGTACCTGGACATGTTCGTCATTATATTCATAGATGAAATCTTGGTATACTCTAAGGATGAGGAGGATCATGCCAACCACCAAAGGATAGTGTTGCAGACTCTCAGAGGCCGTCAGTTGTTCGCTAAATTTAATAAGTGTGAATTCTGGTTGAAGTCAATGGCTTTCCTTGGTCATATGGTCTTAGCAGAGGGTATTTAGGTGGATCCTGAAATGATAGAAGAGGTAAAAAAGATTGGCCAAGACCCACTTTTCCATAAGATATTAGGAGTTTCTTGGGTTTGGCCAATTATTACCGACAATTTTGTAGAAGGGTTTTCTTCCATTGCATCCCCTTTGACTAGACTACCTTAGAAAAAGGTGAAGTTTCAGTGGTTAGATACTTGTGAGAAGAGTTTTCGATGGTTGAAGACTCGACTCACTACAACTCCGGTTTTGACATTGCCAGAAGGAACTGATGGGTTCATAGTTTATTGTGATTCTTCCCAAGTTAGCCTTGGTTGTGTCCTAATGCAGTGGGGTAAGGTGAGAGCTTATGCCTCCAAAGAGCTCAAGGTTCATAAGAAGAACGTACTATCCGACTCATGATCTTGAATTGGCGGTAGTTATATTTGCTTTGATGATATGGTGACATTATCTCTATGGGGTTCACATGGATGTTTTCACTGACCAGAAGAACCTTCAGTATGTGTTCAATCAAAGGACTTGAAGCTTCGTCAGAGAAGGTGGCTGTAATTATTGGAAGACTATGACATAAGTGTGCTATACCTCTCGGGCAAGGCCAATGTGGTGGCTTATACCTTAAGCAGGATGTATATGGGAAGCATTGCTCATGTTGAAGAGGGCAGAAAAGAGCTGGCAAAGGATATCCATAGAGTTAACTCGATAGGGAGTGCAGTTAGATGATTTAGCTGAGGGCGGAGTTGTAATCCAGAGTGAGTTAGAATCCTCAGTGGTGTTAAGGTTCAGTCAAAGCAGGAAGAAGACCCCATACTACTCAAACTGAAAGAAGCAGTTCTAAGAAAAGAGGTGGAGGCTTTCTCTAAAGGGGGAGATGGTGTACTTCGTTACTAGGGAATATTGTGTGTTCCAGATGTAGATGACTTGAAACAGAAAATACTAGCAGAAGCACACAACTCCAGTATTCTATTCATCCAGGTGCCACTAAAATGTATCATGGCCTACAGGAAATCTATTGGTGGAATGACATGAAACAGGACATTACAGAATTTATAGCTAAGTTTTCGAACTGCCACAGGTTAAGGTTGAACATCAGGGACCTAGGGATATGACTCAGAATATCAGTATTCCTACTTGGAAGTGAGATGAAGTGAATAGTGACTTCATCACAGGTTTACCTCACACTCGCCGACAACATGATTCAATTTGGGTGGTTTTACACCGGGTGTCTAAGTTAGCATATTTCCTACCGGTTAAGATTACAGACTTAGCTTAGGATTATGCTAGATTATACATCTGGGAGATAGTCAGACTACACGAAGTTCCCTTGTCCATCATTTCAGATAGATGTACTTAGTTCACCTAACATTTTTGGAAATCATTTTAGAAGGGACTTGGCACCCAGGTCAAACTCAACACAACTTTTCACCCATAGATGAATGTACAAGCTAAGTGGAATATATAGACTTTGTAAGATATGTTGAGGGCTTGCGTGATTGATTTCAAGGATAGTTGGGATGATCAACTACCTCTCATTGAGTTTGTATATAAAATATCTACCATTCCAGCATCTAGATGGCCCCGTTTGAGGCATTGTATGGTAGGAGGTGTAGATCTCCTATTGAATGGTTCAAAGTTGGTGAAGCTACCATGATAGAATCAAACACAGTTCATGAATCTATGCCAAAGGTTCAACTTATCATAGAAAGGCTGAAAACAACCCAAAACCGAGAGAAATCATATGCTTATGTAAAGAGAAGAGAGCTAGAGTTTGCTATAGATGATTGGGTATATCTGAAGATTTCACCTATGAAAGGGGTGATGAGGTTTTAAAATAAAGGGAAACTCAGTCCGAGATATATGAGCCTTATAGAATCCTTAGATGCATTGGCAATAAGGCCTATTAGTGAGATTTTCTTACAGAGTTAGCATCGGTGCATCCAGTCTTCCATGTGTCATACTAAAGAAGTGCATCGGTGATCCGACCTCAGTAGTTCCTTTAGAGAGTGTTGGTATAAAGGATAATATCTCTTACGAGGAAGTTCCAGTGGAGATCCTAGACCATTAGGTTTGAAAGCTGAGGAACAAGGTGGTAGCTTCAGTAAAGGTGTTATGGAGGAACCAACTAGTTGAAGGAGCTACGTGGGAAGACAAAGAAGATATGATGGATAAATTCACACATCTTTTTCCTCCCATATCAGTTACAATTTGACGTATCAATTCCTCACTAATACTCTATCTAGCTTCATGTCTATATCATGTCTCCCCATTTCTTTCATGTCAGTGCATGTATGCGTGATTCCTGCATTCAGTTCAGTCGTGTATATCAGTCCGGAGTCAGTCACTCTATAAGATTTCAACTTCAGATATTCAGTATCTCGGATTGTAATTCCTTTCACAATATTTTCAATATGTTTATCAATATTCGAGGATGAATGTTCCCAAGGGGGAGATATTGTAACACCCTAAAATTTTCTAAGATCAGACCCAAGAGTTTCACCTGAGAAAGTAGGAAAATGTCGCACCAGGTCACAGGACGACTCATCCAGTGACCCGTGAAGTCACTTCACGAGTCGTGATGTGACCTCATTAGGTACACAAGAGTTTGGAGGTTGGATGTTTTTTTGGGGACTTGACGATTAGTTAGACGATGAGTCATCCAATGGGCAACATCTCGTCCAGTGGCTCACCCCATGAGTCGTAGGCAAAGGGTCTTCATGGGTCCAGTCACGAGCTGTGAAGTCACTTCATGACTTGTGAAGTGAGTCGTGGTTAGAGTGTTAAGTTGAAGGTGGAAACTTCCAATAGACCTCACGAATGAGGGCCACGAGTCGTGACCTCCTAACGACTTGTGAATCCCTCGTGAGGACTGGCAGAGTCATTTTTTCTGCGAATTTGGTAAGGGAGTTTTCATAATTTCAAAGCTCCTATGTCCTAAACTATGTCATTTTGGGGTTATTTTCTGGGGGATTTAGGGAGTTAGTCGATGTTCCCTCCTCATTCCTCTCATTTTTCTCAGGTTCTACACCTGAAAACTCTTACAGTTCTCCTAAAGCAAGAACAAGGGTTTCAGCTTCTCCTCAAATTTCATGAGCAATTTCTCAAGAGAACCTCTACTCCAGATATGTGGGATTTCAACCAGGGAATTGCCCTTCCCTTGTTCCAAAAAACCCATATAAAAACTTTATTAGTTCTAGCCCTTTTAGGATAAAAGTTAGGGATGTCTATTAGTTAGACCATAAATTTCCTTCTTGTTATAATTCTCGTGATTCTTGAAGGTTATTACTAGTTAAAGTTTCATATTGATATCTCCTTCCATGAAGTATGTGTTTTAGCCCTATTTTTTAAATATGATTTGACAAAGTCTTGCATGATTGCCCAGATAAGAATATTGCTTGATTCTAGTAGTTCTCTTCTAATCACCATCATAGTACAGTTAGGTTATTTAGAAGTTGATTTATTGATTGTTCAGTCTCAACCAATACTTAGCATGTTTAGTGTCTTACAGAAAGGCCATTTGATCAATTTGACTATATTCAGTCTCTTGAGGAGTTCAGTAAAACTACATAGTCTCTTTAAATGGTTATGATGCTTTCATATAAAGCAGCTCTGGACAAGTCTTAGAATCCTTAATTTCAGTTAACAGGTCCTTTAGACTCTCAGGGTACGTCTAGATAAGTATTCCTGACTTATGTCTCAGGACATCAGGTTCGATCTATCAACCTAGTAGTCATAGTTAGAATCTCCTGTAGGAGTAGGACTTAGCACCGAGCGGACCGAGGTTTAATGCCCCCAAGTTCCCAGAACAACATTGCCACCATAGGTTATTTGCCCAAACGGGCCTTAGACAGCGATCACCCAGCTCAACCTCTATATTATGGAAAGGTACAGTGGGCTTTCACCAATGGGTGTATACATCGATCTCCACATTTAGCTCACGTGGTTATATTGTTGTTATAGACTCTCCCTCTTATCGGTACAATTCAGTTCAGTATAGTTTAAATTTCAGTTCAGCTCACTTTATTTAGATTATAATATATAGTTATGTTCCTCACTCAGTACCTGTATTACACTGTTACAGTTATATTTAGTGTTTATCAGTTTAGTTATGTATTTCTACTGTTTTCCTTACATCTGACATACTTAGTACATTCAATGTACTGATGCATATTTTTCATGATGTATCCTATTATGTTAAAGGCATAGGTTCTCAGTCTCAACATCAATAATAGTTCCTTTCTGACGATTTCAGCAGAAACACCTTGGTGAGTCCTCATCTTTCGAGGACGAGAGCATAGTTTTAGCTTATTCATTTTTCTCTTGAGTTAGAATTTTTAGTTAGATGGGGGCCTGTCTTAGCAACTTGCTATTTCATAGAAGGCTTTCAGACATAGCATTGTTCAGTATGTTTTTTCCACTAGTTGCATAAATTTCAAAGTTTTATCAAACATGTCTTATTTTAAAAAATGTTATTTAGTTGCATTTTCACAGCTTCTGCTATGTTACTTCAGTATACCAGTGTGATTTTAAGACATGGATTAGCTTGGGGTCACTTGTGACAGCAAGTACCATGTCGTGTCCAGGGTGTAGACTCGGGTCATTACAAACTTGGTATCAGAGCACTAGGTTTAGAGTATCCTAGGATGTTTAAAAGCCATGTCAAGTACAGTCCTTTTCATGGGTGTGAAACGCATCACACTTATGAAGGGGAGGCTACAAGACATTATTAGGAAATTTCCTTTTTGTTCATGATCTTTATCGTTCATTGAGCTAATCTAAAAATGTCCTCCTAATCCTTGGTCTACGCTTTTTAGATAACGATGCCTATGAAAAGAGGAAATGGAAGAAGGACCGAGAATGCTAATCGACCAACCCAACCAGCTCCAGTAGCACTCAGGATGACCAGGTGTCCCCTGCCGAGTTTAGGGCTGTAATCCAGATGTTGTCCCAAGCTGTGACTAACTTAGTGAATCTGTAGGTAGTGGTTCCTTTCAACATTAATGGGTCTGCAGCTGCGGCCAGTGTCAGGGATTTCACACGGATGAACCCTCTGGCATTTCATGGGTCTAAAGTTGATGAGGACCCACAGGAGTTTGTTGATGAGGTATGGAAGATCACTCAAATCATGGGTGTCACTTCCACAGAGAGTGCGATCTGGTTGCCTACTAGCTGAAAGGGGTGGCTCAGATCTAGTACAAGTAGTGGAAGGAGGGAAGGTCAAATGGAGAAGGTCTGGTAGAATGGCATGAGTTCGTTTCCAAGACAGGTAGTTTCCTCGGGAGTTGAGAGAAGCTAAGGCTGCCGAATTCATGAACCTTAGGCAGAACAATATGACCATATAGGAGTATGCATCGGAGTTCACTCGGCTATCGAGATATTCTTGGAAAAGGGCTGCTGAGCTGAGCGTTCGCATGCTCAAGTTCATTAACAGAGTTTCTTACTTGGTGCTTAAGGAATATAGAGCTACGATACATATCAAGGACATCGACCTCTCTAGCCTCATCATTCATGCACAACAAATAGAGGTGGAGAAATTGAATGAGATTGACAGGGAGAACAAATGGGTGAGAACAGGCCAATTTTAGTAGGGCCAGTAGAGGTCAGGTGGGGGTAGTCGACCACAACAGTGCAACAACAGAAACCTCTAGTACCCTCATCAACTAGTGCCCCTTCTTTCTTGTCCCCCAAGGACCTAAAGGGTGGAGCATCAGGCCCCCAGTCCCAGAGTCATGTCTCCAACAGTTTCACATTTTTAGCCTGCCATAAATATGGCAAGAATCACCCTGGGGAGTGCCGTTTAGGAAGAAGGTTTGTTTTGGTTGTGGCCAGCTGGGTAACAGATTGAGAGATTGTTCTTCAACAGGACGAGGAAGACCCATTCTACTACCTTAGCATCCCTAGCAGGTCATCCAACTCAATAGGGAACTACTTCAGGTACGGGTGGTGGGCAATGCCAAAATCATTTTTATTCTTTGTCTTCTCATCAGGATCAAGAGAATTCACCTGATGTGGTTACAGGTATGTTATGCCTTTTCCACACAAATGTATATGCCTTGTTAGATCCTGGAGCCATACTTTCCTTCGTGACTTCATACATTGCTATTCAGTTTGATATTAGTCTAGAAGTCCTCCCGAAAACATTCTTAGTTTCTATTTCGATTTGTGAGTCAGTTAGAGCTAGCCGGGTATATAGAAATTGCCCAGTCTCAGTGTTGAGTAAAGTTATCCTAGTTGACCTAGTGTAGCTAGACATGATCGACTTAGTCCTCATCCTTGGAAAGGATTGATTACATTCATGTTATACCTCAGTCGAGTATAGAACTAGAATTGTCAGGTTTTAGTTTCCTAACAAGCCAGTCCTAGGATAGAAGGGTAGTGTTTCAGCACCTAAGGGTCGGTTTCTTTCTTACCTTAAGGGTAGGAAAATGATTTCAAAGGGTTGCATCTATCACTTGGTTAGGGTCAAGGATTCCAGCTCCAAGACCCCGTCTATTCAGTTAGTTCCAGTTGTTAGCGAATTTCCTAACGTCTTCCTGAAGATCATCTTGGAGTCCCTCCCGAGCAAGAGATAGACTTTGTCTTAAAACTCCTTCTAGTCACCGAACCCATATCCATTCCTCCTTATAGAATGGCTCCAGCTGAGCTTAAGGAGTTAAAGGAACAACTGAAAGTCCTTTTAGATAAGGGCTACATTAGACCCAACATCTCTCTGTGGAGTGTTCTAGTGTTATTTGTGCGAAAGAAAGATGGTATGCTCAGAATGTGAATCGACTAACGTCAACTAAATAAAGTTACAGTTAAGAATTGATATCCTCTACCCAAGATTGATGACTTGTTTGATCAGCTTCAGGGAGATCGTTGTTTCTACAAGATAGACCTCTGATCAGGATACCACCAACTCAGGGTCAAAGAATGTGACATTCCAAAAAACAACCTTCAGAACTCGATATAGTCACTATGAATTTGTAGTTATGTCTTTTGGACTAACCAATGCTCCTGCAACATTTATGGATCTGATAAAAGGGTATTCAAGCCGTAACCGGACACGTTCGACATTGTATTCATAGATGACATCTTGGTATACTCCAGGGATGAGGAGGATCATGCCAACCACCTGAGGATAGTGTTGCAGACTCTCAGAGACCATTAGTTGTTTGCTAAATTTAATGAGTGCGAATTCTGGTTGAAGTCAGTGGCTTTCCTCGATCATGTGGTCTCAGGTGAGGGTATTTAGGTGGATCCTCGAAAGATAGCAGTGGTAAAAGATTAGCCAATACCTACTTCTCCATATGATATTAGGAGTTTCTTGGGTTAGGCCGGTTATTACCAACGATTTGTAGAAGGGTTTTCTTCCATTGTAGCCCCTTTGACTAGACTGACTCAAAAAAAGGTGAAGTTTCAATGATCGGATATTTATGAGAAGAGTTTCCAATAGTTGAAGACTCGACTCACTAAAACACTGATTTTGACCTTGCCAGAAGGAACCGATGGGTTTGCTGCTTATTGTGATACTTCCCGAGTTGGACTCGGTTGCGTCCTGATGCTACAAGGTTGAATTTGTAGCTAAGTTTCTAAACTACCAACAGGTTAAGGTTGAACATGAAGACCTAGGGGTATGACTCAGGACATCAGTATTCATACTTCGAAGTGGGAGGAAGTGAATATTGACTTCATTATAGGTTTACCTCGTACTCGCCGATAATATGATTCATTTTGGGTGGTTGTAGACTGGATGACTAAGTTAACATATTTCCTATCGATTTAGAATACAGAATCAGCTGAGGATTGTGCTAGATTATACATCTGGGAGTTAGTCAGACTACACGGAGTTCCCTTGTCCATCATTTCAGATAGAGGTACTCAGTTCACCTTGCATTTCTGGAAATTATTTCATAAGGGACTTGGCATCTAGGTCAAACTCCGCACAACTTTTCACTCACAAACGGATGGACAAGCTGAGAGGACTATATAGACTTTGGAAGATATGTTGAGGATTTGCGTGATTGATTTCAAGGGAAATTGGGATGATCACCTACCTCTCATTGAGTTTGCATATAACAATAGCTACCACTCCAGCATGCAGATGGCCCCGTTTGAGGCATTTTATAGTAGGAGGTGTCTCTCTCCAATAGGATGGTTTGAAGTTGGTGAAGCTACCATGATTGGACCAAACATAGTTCATGAGGCTATGCAAAAGGTTTAGTTTATCAGAGAAAGGTTAAAAATAGCCAGAGCCGATAAAAATCGTATGTAAATATAAGGAGAAGAGAGCTAGAGTTTGCTGTAGATGATTGGATTTATCTAAAGATTTCATCTATGAAAGGGGTGATGAGGTTTTGAAAGAAAGGAAAATTTAGTCTAAGATATATGGGACCTTATAGAATCCTGAGACCCATTGTCAATATGGCCTATGAGTTAGAGTTACCTACAGAGTTAGCATCGATTCTTCTAGTGTTTCATATGTCATTACTGAAGAAGTGCATCAGTGATCTAACCTTAGTAGTGCTTTTAGAGAGTGTTGATGTAAAGGACAGCCTCTCTTACGAGGAAGTTCCAATTGAGATCCTAAACCATCAAGTTCGTAAGCTGAGGAACAAGGAGGCCGCTTCAGTAAAGATGTTATGGAGGAACTAGCTAGTTGACAGAGCTACGTGGGAAGCCAAAGCAGATATAATGGCTAAGTACCCGCATCTTTTTCCTTTTGATTCAGTTACAACTTGATTAGTTCCTCTCTAATACTCTATTCAGGTTCATTTCTATTTTATGTCTCCCAATTTCTTTCATGTCAGTGCATGTATGTGTGATTCCTATGTTTAATTCAGTCATGTATATCAGTCCAAAGTCAGTCATTTCGTTAGTTTTCAGCTTCAGATATTTAGTATTTTGGATTGTAGTTCCTTTCCCCAGCTTTTTGGTATATTTATCAACTTTGAGAATGAATGTTCCCACGAGGGATATATTGGAACACCCTAAAAGATCCTAAGTTTTGAGCCGAGAGTTTAAGTAAGGAAAGCAGGAAAATGTCGCACTAGGTCACAGGACGACTCATCCAGTGACCCGTGAAGTCACTTCACTAGTCATGATGTCACTCATTAGGTAGATGGGAGTTTTGTGGTTGGAAGTTGCTCCAGGGACTTGAAGAAGAGTGGGATGACGAGTCATCTAGTGGGAAACGACTTGTCCAGTGGCTCACCCTACAAGCCGTAGGCAAGGGGTCTTCACGGCTCCAGCCACGAGCTGTGAAGTCACTTCACGACTCGTGAAGTGAATCATATTCAGAATGCAAATTTGAAGGTGGAAATTTCCAGCAGACTTCACTAGTGAGGGCCACGAGTCATGACCCACCTAACGACTTGTGAAGTCCCTCGTGAGGACTGGCAAAGTAATTTTTCCTGCAAATTTAGTTAGGGTATTTTCTTAATTCTTAAGCTCCTAAGTCCTAAAATACGTCATATTGGGGTTATTTTTAGGGGGATTTAGGGAGTTAGTCGATGTTCTCTCCTCATTCCTCTCATCTTTCTCAAGTTCAATACGTGAAAACTCAAATAGTTCTCCTAGAGCAAGAACAAGGGTTTTAGTTTCTCCTCAGATTTCTCAAGCAATTTCTCAAGAGAATCTCTACTCCAGGTATGTGGGATTTCAACAAGGAAATTGCCCTTCCCCTGGGCCCCAAATCTCTTATAAAAACTTTATCAGTTCTAGCCCTTTTAGGATCAAAGTTAGGGTTGTCTGTTAGTTAGACCATGAATTTCCTTCTTGTTATGATTCTCGTGATTCTTGAAGGTTGTTTCTAGTCAAATTTTCATGTTGATATCTCCTTCGATGAAGTATGTGTTTTAGCCCTAATATGTAAATATGATTTGACAAGGTCTTGCATGATTTCCCAGATACCAATATTGCTTGATTTTGGTAGTTCTCTTTTGATCACCATGATAGTAAAGTTAGGTGATTTAGTTGTTGATTTATTGATTTTTCAGTATCATCCAATACTTAGCATGTTCAGTGTCTTACATAAAGGTTTTCTAATCAATTTGACTATATTCAGTCACTTGAGGAGTTCAGTAAAACTCCGTAGTCTCACTATTAGTTATCACGTTGTTATTTAGACAGTTACGACAGTTTCATCTAAAATAGCTCTGGCCAAATCTCACAACCCTTAGTTTCAGTTATCAGGTCCTTTAGAATCTCAGGGTACTTCTAGATAAGTACTCCCGGCTTAAGTCTCAGGACATCAGGTTCGAGCTATCCGCATAGTAGTCACAATTAGAATTTCCCGTGGGAGTAGGACTTAGAACTGAGCGGTCCGGGATTTAGAGCACCCAGGTTTCAAGAACTACATTACCACCATAGGTTATTAGCCCTAACGAGCCTCAGACAGTGATCACCTAGCTCAGCCACTATACCTTGACAAGGTATAATGGGCTTTCACTGATGGGGTGTATACATCGGTCTCCACATTTAGCTCACGTGGTTATATGTCAGTTATAGACTCTCCCATTTATTAGTACTATTCAGTTCAATATAGTCTTAGTTTCAGTTCAACTCACTTTATTCATATTACAGTATATAGTTATGTTCCTCAATCAGTACCTACATTACACTATTACAGTTATATTCAGTGTTTATCAGTTCAACTGTGTATTTCTACTATTTTTACTTACATCTCACATACTCAGTACATTCAAAGTACTGATGCATATTTTCCATGTTGTATCGTTTATGATACAGGCGCAGGTTCTCAGCATTAGCATCGACAGTAGTTCCTTTACAACGACTTCAGTAGCAACACCTTTTGGTGAGTCCTCATCTTTCGAGGAAGAGAGCTTAGTTTCAGCTTATTCAGTTTTATTTTGAGTTAGATTTTAGAGTTATCTGGGGGCCTGTCCCAGCAACTCGCCAGTTCTTTGAAGGCTTACAAACATAGCATTTTTCAGTATGTTTTTGCACTAGGTACATAAATTTTAGTAGTTTATCAAACATGTCTTATTTTCAGAAAGTTTATTTAGTTGCATTTTCACAACTTCCGCTATGTTACTTCAGTATACCAGTGTGATGTTAAGAGGGATTCCTAGGTCATACAGGATTCTATAGGAGGTTTATCAAGGACTTCTCAAAGATTTATCAGCCCATGTGCAAACTACTAGAGAAGGATGCTAAGCTTATCTTTGATGACTCATGCTTGAAGGCATTTGAAGAGCTGAAGAAGCGATTTAGCACCGCACCTATCATTACTATTCTCGATTGGTCCCTTCCTTTTGAACTTATATGTGATGCTAGTAGGATGGCTATTAGAGCAATATTGGGACAGCGACATGACAAGATTATGCATTCAATCTACTATGCCAACAAAACTTTGAATACAACCCAAATGAACTACATTATCACTGGAGAAGAGCTACTTGCCATTACTTATACCTTCGAAAAGTTCAGGTCATATTTGTTTGGATCAAAGCTGATAGTTTACATCGATCATAGTGCTTTGAGTACTTGATGACAAACATGGATGTAAAACCTTGGCTGATTTGGTGGGTGCTTTTGCTACAATAATTTAATTTTGAGGTCAAGGACCACGAGGGCACAAAGAAATCAGGTGACGGATCATTTTTCCCAACTTGAAGAAGCTGGAAGGGGTTTTGGGGAATTGGAAATTAATGATGCTTCCTGCTTCCTCTGATGAATACATTTTGATGGTGACATCCATCCCATTACCGTGGTATGTAGACTATGCTAATTATCTTGTGACCAAGGTGGTGCCAGAGGGTCTCAAACCATATCAATGAGAGTAGTTTCTCAATAAAGTGTAGCTTTATTTTTTGGAGGATCCGTACTTATTCCGCATCTGCGCGAACAACATCATCAGGAGTGTGTGCATGAAAGTGAGATAATGAATACTTTAAAGGCCTTTCATGACTCCCCAGAAGGAAGGCATCATGGGTAGGGATGGAAAGTGGGGTGGCGGTTGCGGGGTAAACCCGCATAAACCCGCGAAGACTTCAACCTACCCCGCCCGCATAGCAAATTTTTTTTATTTTTTACCCGCTCCACCCCGCTCCACAAAAACCCGTTCCGCATAAATCCACCCAACATAATTACTTGTTAGTCTTTTTCTTTTCTAACTGAATTTGATATTATTTACAGTTAGCATAAAATTCTCAAAGAAAAAAAAATATTAATGTGTTGCTTGGCGTCTTTGTTGCATTTCTTTGTACTTGTGAGTATATATGATATAAGATATTAATAATAAAATTATTTTACAGCTCTTTGATGAAATGGTAAAAGTCAACCCAACAAACATTATAAAAAAACAAAAAGAAGCAAATAGATATGCTATCTGAATTTGAAAAATATGAATAATCTTTGTAAATTTATTTATAACATGATTAAAAAAAGAAAGATGCGCATCTTTATCTAGAAAACAAAATAGATGTATTATCTTCTTTGAAAGATAAATTATATTAGCACTAATTAAAGTAATTAAATTTAGGAATAAATAATTTAATAAGTGGACAAAAGTAACTTAGGAAAGAAGTATGGTTGTTGAATTATAAAAAATTAAACCAGAAAATAAATATAACAATCCAAATGTCAAATAAAACAACAAATCTCACATTAACGATTAAGTTTTTTTTTTTCAAAACTATCGATTTCAAAGTGTGAAAAGAGCAAACCCGCAACCCGGCCGACATTCGCATTACCTTTTTAATAAAAGTTTCAACCCGCCCCACCCTGCCCGGCACCCGCATAAAGCTAGATCGACTCGGCCCCACATAAGGTAAAACTGATCTTGGGCATATTTACAAGCCCAAGTGCTATTTTATATCTTAGTTTTATTCATATTTGTCAATTAAATTAAGTATATTCTCATGTGTTTTGTGTATATTTATGTGCATGAACTAACTAATGTGATTAGCCCATATTTGTAGATGAAATATGCTAAGGATGGGCTTAATATGATGATATATGAGAAAGAAGGAAGCACGGAAGGAGTTTTGTGGAAGATTGCATGAAGTTGGCATGAAAAGTAAGTTGTTGCACAGCCCAGCGTGCCACACCAGCTGACTTGCACGCCAGGTGCGGTCAAATGCCCATGAGTACGCGTGCGAGGAACTGCCAAATAGTGTGCCTGCGTATTGGCTCCGTGCCATGCCAGGCCATTGCATGTTCTTCAACGTGCCACGCCCTTCCAGTGTCGCGCCCAAGACCATGTCACGCTGGTGACCTACCCGACCAGCCTTGCCATGCTATGCCACAATGCTACATTTTAGTAGCCAGGTGCGAAAGCTCCGTGTCACGAAGATCAAGTTGCGTGATGGGCACGTGGCACGGAGGCATATTTCCATGGCCGAATTTCATTATCTATAAATAGAAAACTTAGGTTATTTTATTATTTATCACGTAATTATTTCTGAAAACACAGAAGAGCAAAGGGAGAACGGAGAAAACTCTACATAGGGTTCATTTTCTTTCATATTTCCACTCTTGTATTTCATGAATTCAAACACTATGATGAATTCTTGTATTAGCATGAATGGCTAAAATCCTTCTTCTAGGGTTGAAGCCACACGACATGATTGTATTTGCTTATATTCCATTTGGTTCAAATTTTCATTGTTGTTTATCTTGAATTCCTGTTATTATTCATTTAATGCTTGATCACTATTGAAATGCACTTGTTAATCATATGCAAACTCGAAAGAGAAAAACCTATGATAGAACTAGGAATGCAAAAAGTGAGTTCAAGCACTTAAGGCTGATTTGCGGTAAGGATAGAAATATACCTAATTCGCCTCCTTGGTTGATAAACGGGAAGATAGCTAGACATTAATTTGGAATTGTCACATCACTGCTCTTTTATGCAGTTGTGAAACCAAGTTAGGTTAAATGGTTAGAGGCTCGAAAGTCCATAACCAAGGGCATTAACCCTGTAAACTACTCCACATTGATAATTGCATATGAATTAGGTTATCATATCCCCTTTTAATGATGTAGTTGTGAGGCTAATTCGATTCTATTTAGAGGCTTAAAAGACCATGAGCATTGAAATTACTTCGTGAGACAACAAATGAAGACAAATACTTGAATTAATGTGAATTGTAGATATATATGAATGTTTGGCCTTAACACTGGATTATTCTCATTACTACTATTTTGATTAAATTTGTGATCATCTTTAGATTTAGAAACAAACAAAATTGTAAATCTTGGAAAATTAGCACTTCTGATTTTTGAATTGATACTTGAACTTGTTAATTCTCTTAAAATCTAGTCCCTGTGGGTTTGACATCTGGCTATAAAAGAGTCACTGTATTACTTGTATAACCACGTGCGCTGGGGTGCAGTCAAGTTTTTGACGCTGTTGCCGGGGACTGGCAACATTAGTGAATTTCTTGTTTTTTGTTTTGTTTTATATTTTCCAAAGTATTAGAAACCTTGGTCTTGGTCTATTAATTTGCAGGTAGCAGGTTGGTCATTGCAGCAAGCTGGCAAGGGATAGAGAGTTGGTAGAACCATACCCAAAATCTGAAAGAAGCTTGCGACAGTTGAGATGGGAAGGTTCTACTCTTTATCCCATCCAGCAGGTTCAAAGGATGAGGTTGCACCAGCGTAGATGGCAGCATGACCCATTCGTGAAGTGGCAATCCCACTTGCAACAAATGTTACCTCTAGCATCCGCAAACCGGAGCCTAGATGTAATTTTGAGCTCAAAAAGAACATGGTGTAGTTGTTCCACTCAAGTGGGCAGTTCACTAGAATGACACATGAGGAGCCACAATAGCTCTTTAGAATTTCTTAGAAATTAGTGACACCTTCATCCCTAATGGAGTTTCAACTAATTATGTGAGGCTCACCCTTTTCCTTTTTTTCACTTTTGGGAGAAGCGAAGAGGTGGATGAAGGAAGAGCCATCGAATTCCATCACTACTTGAAAAGATCTGGCAAGGAAGTTCCTCATCAGATTTTTCTCATCAGGAAAAACTAAAACGTTGCAAAGTGAGATACAGTTGTGCTCCAGCGCACTCGCAAGCGTACGCGGTTGTACAAGTAGTACAGTGGCCCTTATTCAGAGCTGAATGTCGAACCCACAGGGACTGGACCAATTCAGCAAATTATCAAGTTCAAGTGTAAAATTAACCTTCACAAGTGTTGATTATAGAAATTTTTGGTAAATCTAATTAAGTCTAGGGGCGATCACAAAATACTTGAGAAACAATATAAGAAACAACTAGAGTTAAGGCCTCATAATCATGCAATGCTACAATTCTCAATGGTTCGAGTATGAAAACTTCAGTTGTTGTCTCACTTAATTAAAATGCTATGTTCATGGTCTTTCGAGCCTCTAAACACGACAAACTAGTCTCTTAACTACATTGTTGAGCGGGGATGTGACGTCATAATTTGTGAGCAATTTAAATACATGGATGTGGTTTACGGAGTTTGCACCCTTGATGAAGGACTTTCGTACCTCTAATCATTTAACCGAACTTAGTTTCACAACTAATTCCGCAAGTGGTGTTGTGATAATTCTAATTCGGTGTCTAGCTCATCCCGTTTTAGTAACTAAGTAACGCAAATTAGGTATAATTTCTATCCTAATCGCGAATCCTATTCGAAAAGGTAAGAACTTGCTCCCTACATTCTCGTGTTCTAGCCTAGGGTTAGGTAAGAACTTGCTCCCTACATTCTCGTGTTCTAGCCTAGGGTTACTCTTTCGAGCTTTTACCTAAGCTTAACACGTTTGTTTTCATGGTGATCAAGCACAAAAACATTAATAATAAAGAATGTAAGACAAAACAACAACTAAAACTCAAACTAATGAAGAATTCATGTATTTACAATCACATTACGTAGCCTCAACCCTAGAGGAAGGTTTTAGCCACTCATGTTCGTACAAATACTCAAAAACATGTTTAAAGTAACGTACTTACAAGAATGATTAAAAGAGAAGGAAAAACAATGAACCCTAGGTAGAGTTCTTCACTTCTCCCTTCGCTCCTTTACGGTTTCCCGATAATATTTCGTGATAAATGATATTTAGAGCTAAGGTTTTAATTTATACAAAGTGAGAAAATGGAACTTGGCCAGCCACATTCTGCCTCCGTGTCATGGATCTGGTAACGCCAATTTGCCTCCATGACATAGAGCAAACGCGCAAGCCCACTGGAATGTGTCCCTCGGCAGGTCCTCGCATTGGACTGGTGTGCGTCGCCCAGTGTGGCACGGCGCTTGTCGCGCTGATGGATGGGCATGGCACTGCTTTGTTGCGCTGATGGATGGGCATGGCACTGCTTTGTTGCGCAGGCCTCCTGCCATGACATGACTTTGCGCGCTCCTGGCATAAGCGTGGCACGACGCTGGGCGTGGCACACGCATAATGTGGCACGCTGCCTAGCGCGCCAACCTTGCAATGGCATGACATATTGCAATCTTTTGCAGTCCGACCTGAACTCCATTCTTTCACTTCAACCATCATATTTTAGTCCCTTACATGCATTTAACACCTACAAAACAAGTATTAATCATGTTGGTTATTTTATGCACATAAATAATAAAAATCACATGAGAATATAATTAATTTAATTGACAAACATGACTTAATTGAGTTATAAAATAGCCCTTGGGCACGTAATTATGCCCAAGTCACCACCCCACACTTAAAGCCTTGTTTGTCCTCGAACAACTCTTTTACATCCCATCTACATGAAGACTCACACATAACTAACTGAAGCAACACAATTCAAGCTAAGACTACAACGATTGTTTTAGATGGCAAGTTAAAAATAGAGTATGCAAGATTTAACCAATAAAACAAAATATAACTACGTAAAGACTTCCTAGCCTCAAGAATCGACTCTCAATCTCAACAACTCATGCAAATTAACCAACCAAAAAATCTGACATAAATTTTATCCTTCATCAAACATGTGCTCTCACAACAAGAGAGTTACCCATTTCTCACTCACGATTCTTCAAATTTTTAACATGTATAGGTCTATTCATAAGAGAAGCTCACTCTCACAAAGAATTCACATGCCATGCGTATTGACCCATAAGCTTGCCTTTATTGTTTTACTCTACTAATTTAAGAATGTTTGAAAGTAAGATCAAGTAGGACTTAATGGGTTGTAATGTAGGCTAAAGGCGGGTATGTACTATTATGGCTAGTAATAGTGACTATCTTCCCTAAGCGCTTTTAATACTTCACACTTTCCTTAGGAATTTCCATCCTCTTACTACACCTTTATTCTTTTCTCTCCCATTTTCCTCTTTTGTTTCCCCATTTCATTAGGCACACATTTAAGCTGTTAGTAAGGAGTACTTGAGAAATTTTCTTAAATTTTCTTTTTCGCTCTTTTCTTCTTTTACTCTCTACTAACTCTTATTCATTTTTAAACAAGTGTACCTCTAGTCATTTCTTTAACTCCCACAATTACTCTTTTCTTTCTTCTTCCAACTCCTCACTCCTTAACTCTCTTTTGACATTTCACATAAGCGCTTAGGAGTTTTGGATCAAATTCAAGGCTAATGAAAAGAAAGGATTAAGCTCATTTTGTGGTTATCAAAGAATAGGCTAAAGGCTCAATGAGGCTAACTAGGATCAGACATTCAAGGTAGGTAAAGTAAGGGATAAAATTAGGCTCATTCAAAGAAATGCCTAAATCATCTACTACAATCGACATCCTTCCTTTCGCTTTCTATACACACCGAGCAAGTTCTAAACACTACACAATAGAATGGACTATTCAAAAACCTTACACTCACAACACATGCTCAATTCAAGACAAATTCAACAAACTCTTAACTCAACTAATCACAAGAATGAAAAACTCTGCTTTACGGACATCGAGTCACATTCAAGAGCCTAAGTGTCTCAAATAAAGTTATTCAACTTCTAATATGCTTCAAAATTAACAACACTTGCATCTCACAATCATGTATAGCACATAACAAGGACATCAAGCAATCAATCAACTAAGGGTTCAGAAACAAAAATCTATTGACTAATTTTCCCTCAAGATGGTCATCATCCCTCCATCATCGGGAAAAGTCCCTAACTATGAATAAAACAATCATGTACAGACAAAGAAAAAATTTATTTCTTGGTTCAAAGTGCCCCACATCCGAAGAGAACCGAAAACAAAAACCAATGGTTGGGTGAATTATGCTCAACTCAAATTTTTTTTATCAACCACTACTATATCAATCACTAATTCCACCTGAAATCATTAAGCACAAGATTTTAAAATTTTCCTCACCCCACAATTAAAATATGCTATGTCCCTAAAGCATCAAATTGAAATATAAAAAGGGTGAGAAATACTCCCTGAGGCCTCTAGGCCTAACTACAACATGTTTTTCTTTATTTTTGTACAAGTGGGTTATCGACCCCACACTTTTCCTCTTTCATGCTCTCTTTAGCTGCCTCTTCCAAGGGTACTCAGACTTCCCCTCGATCTGTGCTTAATTCACCACCAGAAAAAACAACAAGGTAAAAATAAACAAAATCAAAACAAAAAGAAAAAAATATTGTACCTGTGGTACCCTTGGGTTGCTCCCAAGAAGCGCCTGATTTTAGGTCGCGGCACGACGTGGACTATCCTTCTCAGGACATCCTCAAACTAGTGTTCCCTTTCGAGAACCATCTTCTTCTTTGTTTATTTTTCGAGGGAATAGCCTCCACTTTGTCCCTTTCTTCTATCAACTCCTTCTCTTCTTGAAGCCCTCCATCAGACTTGGGCTGAAATGTGATCATCTCCTGCGACCATGGACCTATGGAATCTGCCACACCACAATTAGCCTCTGACAACACACTGACCTTACAAAGGTCTCTAATGTGTGTGGGTGGGTTGATCTCTTGGTAGACCCCGAAGAGTTCTCCTTCATCATCGATGCTCATTTTCAGGGTCCCTGCTCTTACATTTATAATTGCTCCTCCAGTGGCCAAGAATGGTGGTCCCAAGATCAGGGGTACCTTGTCATCAACTTTATAATCAAGTATGATGAAATCAGCGGGTATAGTGAACTTACCCACTTTGATGAGAAGATCCTCAATTATTCCATTTGGTGCCACTTGAGACTTGTCTGCCAGCTGCAACATCATTCGTGTTGGCCTCGGCTGACCCAACCCCAAGGTGTTAAACAAAGATAGGGGCATTAGATTTACTGTTGCCCCTAAATCACATAGAGCTCTTATCACTTCAGCTTTACCAATTTATATGGGGAAGGTAAAACTCCCTGGGTCTTTGAGATTTTTCGGTATCTTACTCATTACCCTGTGGTTGCACTCCTCAGTCAGTGCTAGAGTTTGAGCATCCACCAATTTTACTTTGTTGGCTACCACATCTTTCAAGTACTTAGTGTACTTGGGCATTTCCTATGAAACATCAAGCAAAGGCAAATTTATGTGAAGTTCTTTGAAAATATCAAAGAACCTTTTAAAGCATTCCTCCTCCTTGCTCTTCTTAAGTCTTTGCGATAATGGTGGTGGTGGTCTCTGTGTTGGCTGCAATGATGATTGTGCATTGTGTTGCACAACACTCTGTTTATCTCCCTTGTCAGTAGATGGTCCCTTTCTAACCAGCTCCGTCTGCACCTCATTTTGCTTTTCCTTTGGTGGTGCATCAGCCAATTTCCCTCCACTCCTCTGACTAATGGCATTGACCTATCGAGGGTTTGTATCTGTGTCACTGGATAATCCTCCCTGAGGTCTGGTGTGCTGAGCAGCTGCTATTTGACCCATCTACTTCACTAGATTGTGGGTGGCCAACTATTGAATTTTCAAATCTGATGCCATCCTCGCCTGATTCTCTGCCAATTGGGTCTGCGTAGCCATAATGCTCTGCAACATCTCCTCAATGTTGCTACTACTCGACTGGCCACCATTCGTCCTATTTTGCTACTGATACTGCTGCTGCTGAGGTTGCTGGTAGCTCTAACTCTGATGTCCACCCCAAGAAAAATTTGGGTGGCTCTGCCAATTCTTGTTGTAGTTGTTCCCAAAATTCTAATTGTTTCTCTAAACATTCCCAACAAAATTGACCGATTTAGGATTGGCCCCGCAAGATTTTGCATTATGCCCATTATTATCGCATATTTAACACCAACTAGGAGCCTGCTGAACTACATTCACTGTCCCTGCTGTTGGTTCATACCCAGTTTATTAAACTAAGTCATCATCTGATGTTGAAATGATGCTAGCTGTGTCGCCAAGGCATTGACACCATCCACCTCTATCAGCCCTACTGCTCTCTTACCTGCCCCTCTTGATGAATCACTGTGCCACTCTAGATTTTCTTGAGCAATCTTGTTCAACAGAGTAGTACAACTTATCATAAGTCTTCTCCAATGCTTTCCCATCCAATCTAGAGTCTAGCAAAATTTTTGTGAGTGAATCTAGACTTTCCACAAAGGTATGGGCTAGCACTTCATTGGAATGCTGGTGATGGGGGCAGTCTCTCAATAATGACTTGAATCTATCCCAAGCCAAATACAAGTTCTCCTCTGGCCTCTGCTTGAAGCTTAATATTTCACTCTTGAGCTTCGCAATCTTGCCTGAAGGAAAGAATCTGATGACGAACTTCTTTTCTAAGTCGTCCAAAGAAGTAATGGAATTTGGTGGCTCAGCCTTCAACTACCTCTTTGCCTCTCCCAACAATAAAAATGGGAAGTGTGAGTCAGACATAATCAGTTGACACTCTGGTGGGGATGATTGTGCGACTAATCTCCAAGAAGTTCTATAAGTGCTGCTGTGGATCCTCATGAGTCATCCCAGTGAACTGAGCACTCGAATGTAACAACTACACCATGTTTTGTTTAAGCTCAAAGTTCCTCGTGGGGTCCGGTTTGCGGATACTTGAGTTCACATTTGTTGCTAGTGGTGTAATGCCCCGAAAGACTAAAATCAATATCTGGGACTTAATTCAGAAAATCAAATATGGAAAACTGTAGAAATGTTACAGAATGACCCACCTAACAACTCGTTAGGTGACCCAACGCTTCATTAGGTGAGCCGTGAGGAGGAGGCAGGATATTTCAAAGGAAGGAGGCAGTGTACCCAACGAGGGACCTCAAGAGTCGTGGTCACTGACCACAACCTGTTAGGTCACTCGTGGGAAGGCTCTAGTTGGTATTATATGTAGTCATCCAGTGTACTTGACGAGTGGGTGCAATGAGTTGTTATCAATGCAAAGGACTCGTGAAGTCACTCATTACAAGACTTGGCATTAAATCCCTATAATGAGGTAATGTGGTCCATGAATGGTGATAACGAGTCGTTGAGTCCCTCATGGTGACATCAGTGAATCCGGGCAGTAGACCTAAGGAGAGGTCCCAACGAGTCGTGGTCCCAACCAACGACTTGTTGGGACCCCGTCGACTAGTTTTCAAAATTTTACCAGGGTTATTTTAGTAATCTCCTATCTACTTCATCCCTAAAATACATCATTTTGAACCTGAATTAAGAACTATTGGAGGGTTTGAGTGGTTTTCTCCCCTCATTCTCATGTCTACACTCAGAATTTCATCGACGGTTCTCCCAAGAAACTCTCTAGCAATACTTAGGGTTATTCATTTATCGTAGTAGTCCAGGTCCTCTTCTTCAAGGAATTCGTCACCAGGTATGTGGGGTTTTAGAAAGGGAATTTTCCTTCCCTTGCGTCCCTAAAGCCCTCCTCAATTTCTTCTATTAATTTTAAGCCCTGAGCTTTCGAGTATGAGAAGCATTCATGTTTATTTTTCGTTGATTTCACTCAGAACGATGTTGATACTTACTATTAAAATAATATTCATCAGTTCCTCATCAAATTGTCAGTATTATTACAAAAGTGAATTTGAGCCCTAATTTTTGAGTAATGATTTTACTTGTTAAATTCCCTGTAGTGAATGAAAAACGCTTTGGGTTGAATTCCTAGAATTGTCTTGCGTTGCATATGTGTTGAGTAATTATCCCATGAATCAGAATGACCTTAGTACGTTGAATGAAATTCTCTATTAGCTGCTTAGTAATTTAGTTAGTTAGAACACATAACTCTATCAGTCTAGTCTCAGCCAGATTCATATTAGTCTAGCTTCAGTCAGATTTTAGCAACCTCAGCGTTGTGTAGAAAATGTTAACTGATCAGTTTGACTCCAGTTTATTTTTGAGGTGTCAGTGGTGCCTCCCAATTTCAGACATAGATTCAGCTTTCAGTTATTTTGTCCATTAGGCGGTCATGACATTCAATTATAGTTCTGACCAGCCCCAGGACCCCAATTTAGTTATTAGTTGTTTTGTAAACGATTACGACAACTTCTAGATTGGTAGCTCTGACTAGTCTTAGAACCTAGTTTCAGAATCTGGTCCGATAAGGCTCTCAGGGTACATGCAGTTATTCGTCCCGGAATAGTCTTGGGCCCCATTTTTGAGCTATCAGCTTAATGTTTCAGTTTTGGTTTTCTAGTGGGAGTAGAACTTAGCACCAAGCAGGCCGGAGTTCCAGCGCACCCATGTTCCCAAAACTATGTTGCCAGCGTAGGTTACGGTAATACTTGGCCTAATTGGCCCCAGACATTATTGTGATCACCAATTCATGCCTTTATACCCTAGCAAGGTATATTGGGTTCTATCGGTGGGGTGTATACATCAGACTCAACGTCTAGCTCACATGGTTATATGTCGGTTATAGACTCTCCCACTAGTTAGTCTAGTCTAGCATCAGAATAAGTAGCTCAATTTAGTACAGTATCTCAGATTCAGTGTTTCAGACACAGGGCATGTCCTTGACCATCAAAAAGGGTCGTCTTGACCTTTTCAGATTGTATTAGTAGTTCAGTTCAGCATACCTGTTGGTCATGGCATGTCATTTTAGTTCAGACTTTATATTCAGTATGTTTCTCCCACTTACTCAGTACATTCAAAGTACTGATGCATGCTTTTCATGTTGTATTGTTTCATGATATAGCTGCAGGTTCTCAAATTCAGGACAAATAGTTACTTCAGTTTCGGAGCATTTTATTTCAGCAGATCAGAGTGTGAGTCCTCCTCATTCGAGGGATTTGTATATTTACTTCAGCAGGATATGGTTTTGTTTAGACTTAGAGTTCGCTGGGGACCTGTCCCAGCAACTCCTCAGTAATTGGCTTTTAGACAAGACTTGTCTTTCAGAATTGAAATTTAGATATATTATTTCTTTCTCTACTTTCGGTCTTTACATTTTCTAAAACTAATAAATTTGTTATTTAAAACTTCCACTGTGCATGTTTACTCAAAATGCTAGTGTATGATAGACCAGGGGTTGACTTGGGGTCACTTGTGGCTTCAAGTACCGTGTTACGTCCAGGGTGTAGGCTTGGGGCAGGACAAAACTTGGTATCAGATCCTTAGGTTTAGAGTATAATCAGAAAGTCTGAAAGCCACATCGAGTAGACTCCTTTTCATGGGTGTGAAGCATGCCACACTTACGACGAGGAGGCTACGAGATGTTATTAGGAAAAAAAAGTTTCCTCATTTGTTCATGCTCTTTATCGTGGGTTAAGTCCAATTCCAAAGGTGTCTTTCTAAATCGTGTCCTATTTTCTTTCAGTGAACAATGCCTCCTCGACGTAAAAATAGACACAGAGCTGGAAACTCCAACAGACCTGCTCCACCAGCTTCGGTAGTTGCTCAAGACGACTCTGTGTCTACCGCCAAATTTAGGACGGCCATTCAGTTGCTTGCTCAGACCGTCACCAATCAAGTGAACCAGTAGGTGGTTCCAGTAGCCACAAATGGGTCTGCAGCTGCTGCTCGAGTGCAGAATTTCACCCGGATGAACCCTCCAGACTTTCATGGAACAAATGTGGGAGAGGACCCACAAGGCTTTATAGATGAGATCAGAAAGATCACCAGGATCATGGGTGTCAGCTCCTCTGAGAGTGCTGACTTGGCTTCCTACCAGCTAAAAGGGGTAGCCCAGGTTTGGTACGAGTAGTGGAAGGAGGGGCGGTCAACAAAAGTAGGATGGGTTGAGTGGGAGGAGTTTCATACAACTTTTTTGGATAGGTTCTTTCCCCGGGAGCTGACGGAGGCTAAGATGGCAGAGTTTATGAACCTACGGCAGGGCAACCAGACAGTGGAAGAGTATGCTCTGGAGTTTACTAGACTATCAAAATATGCTCCAGAGATGGTGGCCGAGCCAAGGGCTCGCATGCTGAAGTTCATAAATGGAGCATCTAATCTGGTACTCAAAGAGTGCAGGACAACAATGCTAATTAAGGACATGGACCTCTCTTGCTTAATTGTGTATGCCCAGCAGATTGAGGTAGAAAAGCTGAAAGATATGGAACGTAAGATCAAGCAGTCAAGAATTGGTCATATAGATTTTGGCCACCAGAGATCCAGCGATGGTAGCCGCCCACAGCAGCAACAACAACAACAGCAATAGTAGAGGTCCCCAGCACCAAGCTCAGCCAGCGCCCCAACCTTTCGATCCCACCAGGATCAGAGGGGTAGGTCTTCTAGCACTTAGTCTCAGGACCATAGTACAGGAACTAAGTATCCAGCTTGTCCCAAGTGTGGTAGGAATCACCCAGGAGAATGCCTTCAGGGACGAGAGGGCTTCTTTGGGTGTGGACAACTTGGACAAAAGCTTAGGGAGTGCCCATCAGCAGGGTGAGGGAGATCACAGTTCACCACCTCATCAGCTCCAGCAGGCCGACCAGCTCAACAGGTCAACCCATCAGGTACAGATGGCGGTCAACGCCAGAATCGTTTTTATGCTCTCTCTTCTCGCTAGGATCAGGAAAGCTCAGCTGACGTAGTTACTAGTATGTTACGACTCTTCCACCTATACGTGTATGCCCTCCTAGATACAGGAGCTATTCTTTCATTTGTAACTCCTTATGTAGAAGTTTAGTTCAGCATCAGTCCAGAGGTTCTATCAGAACCCTTCTCAGTTTCCACCCCAGTTGGCAAGTCCGTTAGGGAAACCCGGGTGTATAGAAACTGCCCAGTCTTAGTCTTGAATAAAATTATTCCAACTGATCTTGTAGAGCTAGACATGGTTGACTTCGACCTTATTCTAAGCATGGATTGGTTACACTCCTGCTATGCCTCAGTTGACTGCAGGACTAGAGTTATCAAGTTTCAGTTTCCAGATGAGCCCGTGTTAGAATGGTCGGGCAACAGTTCAGCGCCTAAGGGTAGGTTTATTTCCTTCTTAAGGCCCAGAAACTCATTTGTAACGGATGTTTATATCATCTGGTTCAGGTCAAAGATTCCAACTATGAGGCCCCAACTATTCAGTCAGTTCCATTTGTCAGTGAGTTCCCAAATGTATTTCCTGAAGATCTTCCTAGAGTTCCCCCTGAGTAGGAAATAAAATTCGGGATAGATCTCTTTTAACACACTCAGCCCATCTCCATCCCTCCTTACAGAATGGCTCCAGCAGAGCATAAGAAGTTGAAGGAGCAGCTAAAGGACCTTCTTGATAAGGGTTTCATCAAACCCAACATCTCTCCCTGGGGTGCTCCAGTGCTATTTGTGCATAAAAAGGACAGTACCCTCAAAATGTGCATAGATTACCGTTAACTGAACAAGGTCACAGTTAAGAACAGGTACCCTTTGCCCAGAATGGACGATCTATTTGACCAACTTCAGGGAGCCAGTTGTTTTTCCAAGATCGACCTTAGGTCAGGGTACCATCAGTTAAGGGTTAGAGAGAGTGACATACCGAAAACATCATTCGAAACTCGGTATGGTTACTATGAGTTTGTGGTGATGTCCTTTGGGTTAACAAACACCCCAGCATCCTTCATGGACCTAATGAACAGGGTTTTCAAGCCGTACCTATATATGTTCCTCATCATATTTATCAACGACATTTTGCTGTACTCTAGAAATGAGGAAGAGTATGCCAATCATCTAAGGTTAGCATTACAGACCCTCCAAGATTTCCAACTATTCGCCAAATTCAGCAAGTGTGAATTCTGGTTGAAGTCTGTATCATTCTTGGGTCATGTTGTAACAGGCGAAGGGATACAAGTAGATCCTCATAAAATTACATCAGTAAAGGATTGGCCCAGACCTACCTCTCCTACTGAGATTAGGAGTTTCTTGGGCTTAGCAGGTTATCACAGATGGTTTGTTGAAGGATTCTCCTCCAAAGCATCCCCTCTGACCAAGTTAACCCAGAAGAAGGTAAAATTTCAGTGGTCGGATGAGTGTGAGAAGAGTTTTCAGGAGTTGAAGACTCGACTCACTATCGCTTCAGTTTTGATCCTGCCAAAAGGAACAGATGGGTTTGTAGTATATTGTGACGCCTCTAGAGTTGGACTTGGTTGCGTTTTGATGCAACGGGGAAAAGTGATACTCTATGCCTCTAGGAAACTCAAAGTTCACGAGAGGAATTATCCAACTCATGACTTGGAGTTGGCAGTGGTGGTATTCACATTAAGAATATGGAGACACTACTGGTATGGAGCTCACGTGGACATGTTCACAGATCACAAGAGCCTTCAGTATGTGTTTAATCAAAAAGACCTAAACCTCCGCCAGAGATGGTGGTTGGAACTGCTAAAGGATTATGACATGAGTGTGTTGTATTACCTATGTAAGGCCAATGTGGTGGCTGATGCCCTAAGCAGGCGGGTCTATGGGAAGTGTAGCTCACATTGAGGAAGGAAAGAGGGAGCTAGAGAAGGAAGTTCACAGGCTAGCCCAGTTAGGGGTGCTGTTCGTGGATTCAGCTAAAGGTGGCGTGGTAATGCAAAGCAGGTCGGATTCATCCTTGGTAGTAGAAGTTAAGTCCATACAAGATAAAGATCTAGTTCTACTTAAACTTAAAGAAGCAGTTCTTAGAAAGGAGGTTGAGGCTTTCTCCCAGGGGGAGAAGGGGTGCTTCATTACCAGGGCAGATTATGCATGCCATATGTTGGTGAGTTAAGACAACAAATTTTGGCTGAGGCACACAGCTCAAGGTATTCCATTCACCCTAGTTCTACTAAAATGTACCGTGACTTAAGGGATATTTACTGGTGGAACGACATGAAAAGAGATATTGCCAAATTCGTGGCTAAGTGCCCGAACTGCCAGTAGGTTAAGGTAGAACACCATAGACCAGGAGGTATGACCCAGGATATCAGCATACCTACTAGGACATGAGAAGAAGTAAATATGGACTTCATTACAGGTCTACCTCAGACTCGTCGACAGCATGATTCAATCTAGATAATAGTAGACTGACTGACTAAGTCAACACATTTCCTCCCAATCAAAACCACAGATTCAACTGAGGATTATGCTAAACTTTATATTCGGGAGCTGGTTAGACTTCATGGGGTGCCATTGGCTATTATTTCAGACAGGGGTACCTAGTTCACCTCCCATTTCTGGAAGTCTTTTCAGAAGGTACTTGGCACTCAGGTCAAGCTCAACACATCTTTTCACCCACAAATGGATGGGAAAGCTGAGTGGACTATTCAGACCCTAGAAGATATGCTAAAAGCACGCGCGATTGATTTTAAGGGTAGTTGGGATGACCACTTGCCTCTTATCGAGTTTGCATACAACAACAGCTACCATTCTAGCATTCAGATGGACCCGTTTGAGACATTGTATGGTAGGAGGTATATATCTCCTATAGGTTGGTTTGAAGTCGGTGAAGCTACTTTTTTAGGGCCAAACTCGGTTCACGAGGCAATACAGAAATTTCAGCTCATCTGAGAAAGATTGAAAACAGCCCAGAGCTGTCAGAAATCCTATGTCGATGTGTGAAGAAGAGAGCTGGAGTTCTCTGTTGATGATTGGGTATACCTGAAAATTTCGCCCATGAAAGGGGTGATGAGGTTTGGAAAGAAGGGGAAGCTCAGTCCAAGGTACATGGGACCTTATAGATTCTTGAGGCATATCGACAAGGTAGCCTATGAGCTAGAGTTACCTTCAGAACTAGTAGTTGTACATCCATTTTTCCATGTATCACTTTTGAAAAAGTGTATTGGAGATCCAACCTCTGTGGTGCCATTGGATAATGTGGTAGTCAAGGATAGCCTCACCTATGAGGAGGTACCAGTCCAAATCCTAGACCATCAAGTTCGTAGATTGAGGAATAAGGAAATAGCTTCAGTCAAGGTTTTATGGAGGAATCAGCAAGTTGAAGGAGCTACGTGGGAGGCCAAAGAAGATATAGGGGCCAAATACCCACACTTGCTCTACACTGACTCTATTGCAGTTTGATATGTGAATTTTGTTTTAAGACCTAAACTAGTTGTTGAATTCAGTTCATGTAACCAAATTTTCTTTCTGACTTTGGTTGTGTTTATGAAAAGCAAAATTTAGTTCAGTTATATTCTCTAAAATGGAGGTAGTCTCTTCGGTCGTTTTGAAGTTGAATGAGCAGTATTTGAATACTTTGATTGTTATTTTTTTAGTTGTTATGAGTTTTCTAACATTCAAGGACGAATGTTTTCCAAGGGGGAGATATTGTAATGCCCCGGATGCTTAAAATCAATATTCGGGACTTAATTTAGAAAATCTGGAAAACTGCAAAAATGTTGCAGAACGACCCACCTAACGACTTGTTAGGTGACCCTACGATTTGCTAGGTGAGCCATGAGGAGGAGGCTGGATATTTGAAAGGAAGGAGGCAGTGTACCCAATGAGGGACCTCGCGAGTCGTGGTCACTGACCACGACCCGTTAGGTCACTCGTGGGAAGGCTCTAGTTGGTATTATATGTAGTCGTCCAGTATACTTGACGAGTGAGTGCAACGAGTCATTATCAGTGCAAACAACTCATTAAGTCACCCGTTACAAGACTTGGCATTAAATCCCTATAATGAGGTAGTATGGTCCATAAATGGTGACCACGAGACGTTGAGTCCCTCTTGGTGACATCAGTGAATCCGGCTAGTAGAAAACCGAGAGGGCCCAACCAATGACTCGTTGAGTGACCCATTGGGACCCCGCCGACTAGTTTTCAGAATTTTGACCAGGGTTATTTTAGTAATCTCCTATCTACTTAGTCCCTAAACTACGTCGTTTTGGACCTAAATTCAGAACTATTAGAGGGTTTGAGTGGTTTTCTCCCCTCATTCTCACGTCTACACTCAGAATTTCATCGACGGTTCTACCAAGAAACTCTCTAGCAAGACTTAGGGTTATTCATTTATCGCAGCAGTCCAGGTCCTCTTCTTCAGGGAATTCGTCTCCAGGTATGTGGGATTTTATCAAGGGAATTGTCCTTCCCTTGCGTCCCCAAAGCCTTCTTCAATTTCTTCTATCAATTTTAAGCCCTGAGCTTTCCAATATGAGAAGCATTCATGTTTATTTTTCATTGATTTCACTCAGAATGATGTTGATACTTACTATTAAAATAATCTTCATCAGTTCCTCATCAAATTGTCAGTATTATTACAAAAGTGAATTTGAGCCCTAATTTTTGAGTAATGATTTTACTTGTTAAATTCCCTCTAGTGAATGAAAAACTCTCTGGGTTGAATTCCTAGAATTGTCTTGTGTTGCGTATGTGTTGAGTAATTATCCCATGAATCAGACTGACTTCAGTACGTTGAATGAAATTCTCTATTAGCGACTTAGTAATTTAGTCAGTTAGAACACCGAACTCTATCAGTCTAGTCTCAGTCAGAATCATATCAGTCTAGCTTCAGTCAGATTTTAGCAACCTCAGTGTTGTCAATAAAATGTCAACTGATCAGTTTGACTCCAGTTTATTTTTTAGGTGTCAGTGGTGCCTCCTAGTTTTCAGACTTAGATTCAGATTTCAGTTATTTGGTCCATTAGGCAGTCATGACATTCAGATATAGCTCTGACCAGCCCTAGGACCCCCGTTCAGTTATTAATTGTTCTGTAGACGGTTATGACGCTTCTAGATAAGCAGCTCTGACCAGTCTTAGAACCCAATTTCATAATTTGGTCCGATAAGGCTCTCCGGTACCTGCAGTTATTCGTCACTGACTAGTCTTGGGCTCCAGTTCACACTATCAGCTTAGTAGTTCAGTTTAGATTTTCCAGTGGGAGTAGAACTTAGCACCGAGCGGGCTGGGGTTCTAGTGCACCGAGGTTCCCATAACTACGTTGCCAGCGTAGGTTATAGCATTACTTGGCCTGGTTGGCCCCAGACATTTTCGTGATCACCAGTTCATGCCTTTATACCCTGACAAGATATACTGGGTCCTATTAGTGGGGTGTATACATCGGACTCCACGTCTAGCTCATGTGGTTATATGTCGGTTATAGACTCTCCCACTAGTCAGTCTAGTCCAGTATCAAAATAAGTAGCTCAGTTTAGTATAGTATCTCAGATTCAATGTTTCACACTCAGGGCATGTCTTTGACCGTCAGGCAGGGTCGTCTTGACCTTTTCAGATTATATCAGTAGTTCAGTTCAACTTACCTATTGGTCATGGCAATTGATTTTAGTTTAGACTTTATATTCAGTATGTTTCTCCCACTTACTCAATACATTCAAAGTACCAACACATGCTTTTCATGCTATATCGTTCCATGATACAGCTGCAGGTTCTCAGATTCAGCACAGATAGTTACTTCAATTTCAGAGCATTCTATTTCAGTAGATCAGAGTGTGAGTCCTCCTCATTCGAGGGCTTTGTTTATTTACTTCAGTAGGATATGGTTTTGTTTAGGCTTAGACTTATTTGGGGACCTGTCCCAGCAACTCCTCAATAGTTGGCTTTCAGGCCAGACTTGTCTTTCAGAATTGAAATTCAGATATATTATTTCTTTCTCTACTTTCAGTATTACATTTTCTTAAACTGATAAATCTGTTATTTAAAACTTTTGTTGTGCATGTTTACTCAGAATGCTAGTGTATGATAGACCAAGGGTTGACTTGGGGTCACTTGTGGATTCAAGTGACATGTTACGTCTAGGGTGTAGGTTCGGGGCGTGACAAGTGGGATTGGCACTTCGCGAACTGGTCGGGCTGCCATTTGATTAGGTAACAACTCTGCTTGCCCAACTGGTGGATGTTGTTACAAATGCTCTTTTAATCTTTTCAACTTTTGCTCTAGAGCTTCCCTCCTGAGCAAATGTAGTTGGCTTTCAGGTTCCAACAATGGTTCCACCAGCTCTCTATTCCTTGCCAGCTCTGCAAGGACAACCTATTACCTGCAATGTAGAAGACTACGACCAAGTTTTTCAACACTTAATGAAATTAAAAATCACAGACAAACAGAAAAATTCACTATACTTAGCTAGTTCCCGGCAATGGCGCCAAAAACTTGTTGCGCTCCAGTGCACTCGTAAGCATATGCGGTCGTACAAGTAATACAGTGGCCCTCTTTTAGAGCCGGATGTCGAACCCATAGGGACAGGACAAATTCAGTGAATTATCAAGTTCAAGTGTAAAATTAACCTTCACAACTGTTGATTATAGAAATTTTCGGTAAATTCTAATTAAGTCTAGGGGTGATCACAAAATACTTGAGAAACAATATAAGAATCAACTAGAGTTAAGGCCTCATAATCATGCAATGCTACAATTCTCAATGGTTCGAATATGAAAACTTCAAGTGTTGTCTCACATAATTAAAATGCTAAGTTCATGGTCTTTTGAGCCTCTAAACTCGACAAACTAGTCTCACACCTACATCGTTGAGCAGGGATGTGACGTCCTAATTCGTGAGCAATTTAAATACATGGATGTGGTTTATGGAGTTTTCACACTTGATGAAGGACTTTCATACCTCTAATCATTTAACTGGACATAGTTTCACAACTACTTCTACGAGTGGTGTCGCGATAATTCTAGGTTGGTTTCTAGCTTATCCCGTTTTAGTAACCAAGAAAAATAAATTAGGTATAATTTCTGTCCTAATAGCGAATCCTATCGTAAAGGCAAGAACTTGCTCCCTACATTCTCGTGTTCTAGCCCAGTGTTACTCTTTTGAGCCTTTACCTAAGATTAACGCGTTTTTTTTCATTGTAATCAAGCACAAAAACATTATAATAAAGAATGTAAAACAAAACAACAACTAAGACTCAAACCAATGAAGAATTCATGCATTTACAATCATATTAAGTAGCCTCAACCCTAGAGGAAGGGTTTTAGCCACTCTTGTTCGTATAAATACTCAAAAACATGTTTAAAGTAACGTACTTACAACAATGAATAAAAGAGAAGGCAAAACAATGAACCCTAGGTAGAGTTCTTCACTTCTCCCTTCGCTCCTTTACGGTTTTCCAAAGATATTTCGTGATAAATGATTTTTAGAGCCAAGGTTTTAATTTATACTAAGTGAGAAAACGGAACTTTTTGGCTGGCCATGGACTGCCTCCGTGTGATAGAGCTGGTCGCGCCAATTTGCCTCCGTGACATGGAGCAAACACGCAAGCCCAATGGAATGTGCCCCTTGGCAGTTCCTCAAGCTGGACTGGTGCGTGTTTCCAAGCATGGCACGGCGCTGGTTGCACTGATTGACAGCATGGCACGGCTTTGTCGCGCAGGCCTCATAACATGACTTGTCTTTGTGCGCACCTGGCATGAGTGTGGCACGGCGCTGGGCGCGGCACACGCACAGTGTGGCACGTTGCCTAGCGCGGCCAGCCTTGCCATGGCATTCCATCTTGCAATCTTTTGCAATCCATCTCGAACTCCATTCCTTCACTAACCATCATATTTTAGTCCCTCACATGCATTTTACACCTACAAAAGAGGGACTTATAATATTGGTTAGTTTACACACATAATTAATAAAAATCACATGAGAATATAATTAATTTAATTGACAAACATGACTCAATTAAGTTATAAAATAACACTTGGGCATGTAATTATGCCCAAGATCATATACTGAGTTTCAAATAGAGGCCTGAGGAGAATTTATATTTGGATTGGGAGAGGTTGAAGTCATTTTTGAGAGACTTCCTTCATCATCAGTAGTCAAATAAGTGTTGGTAGGGAGTAAAAAAGAACAAAAGAATGAAAAAGTTTCTAGTGCTGAAGTATTGATAGTGTAAGCATGCTTAAAGAATTGGGAAACAAAAAGGAAAATGGTAGATGAAAGAGTAAGAGGGGATGTAAAAGAAGAGGTTGTGCTTAATGAGAGAAAGTGATGTATTAAAAGTGTTTCGGGAAGAAAGTCACTACTACTGGCCAGAATAGTAATTACCTGTCCCTCAGTTGACATTACAATCCATAAAGTCCTATTTGATCTTACTTTTAGATGTTCTTGTATTAGCGGAGTAATACACTAAGGGCAAGCATATGGGTCATTGCATGTTGCATGTGAATTTGTTGTGAGAGTGAGTGTGATTCGTATTCATGTACCCATACATGTTATAAATGGAAAATTTGTGAGTGAAAATGGGTATGTCTCTTGTTGTGAGGGCATATGTTCAAGGAAAGATGAAATGCACATTGGACTTCTCGATCGGTTCATTTACATGAGCTTGTTGTGGTACTAGGGTCGATTCTTGAGGCTAGGAGGTCTTAACTTAGTTGTCATGATTTTAATTGTGTAATATATAAAATGCTCTATTTGAACTTTCCATCTGAGCTAGTCATTATAGCCTTAACATGAGTTTTCTTGCTTTGATTAGGTGATATGTGAGTCCTTGCGCATGAGATATAATGGAGTTGTTTAAGGACGAACAAGGCTTTAAATGTGGGGTAGTGATCTTCAGCATATTTACAAGCCCAAGTGCTATGTTATATCTTAGTTTTATTCATGTTTGGCAATTAAATTACGTATATTCATGCGTTTTGTGTATATTTATGTGCATGAACTTACTAATGTGATTAGCCCATGTTTGTAGGTACAATATGCTAAGGATGGGCTTAATATGATGATGCATGAGTAAGAAGGAAGCTTGGAACGAGTTTTGAGGAAGATTACATGAAATTGACATGACAAGTAAGTTGTTCCATAGCCCAGCTTGCCACGCTGGCTAACCTGTGCGCCAGGTGCCGTGTCATGCACATGTGTGGGTGCACAAGGAGCTGCCAGGCAGTGTGCCTGTGTGTTGGCGTCGTGCCACACTAGGCCATGTTGCGCATTCTTCAGCGTGCCATGCCCTGCCAATGCCATGCCTAGCACCGTGTCACGCTAGTGACCTGCCTAACCAGCCAAGCCATCTATCATGATGGTAATATGTTTGCTCATCCTTGTAATCAATGTCAGCGGCAAGGTTCTATATCGCGCCGAAACGATATGGTCCTAAAGTTTGTGCTCGAAATGGAGTTGTTTGATGTTTGGAGCATTGATTTCATAAGTCCCTTGTGTGCTCTTATGGGATGACATACATTTTGGTGGCAGTGGATTATGTGTCAAAAGGAGTTGAGGCCATAACATTGCCTAACAATGAGGAGAATAGTGTGATAGCTTTCCTCAACAAAAATATTTTCACCTTGTTTGGTATTCCTCGATGAATAATAGGTGATGGAGGATCTCATTTCTATGACAAAGCCTTTGAGAACTTTCTTTTAAAATATGGAGTGAAGCACAAAGTGGCAATCCCACACCACCTGCAAAGAAGTGGCTAGGTGGAGGTGTCGAATCGAAAAATTAAGAACATCCTAGCCTAGTCTGTTGATACAAATCGGACCAACTGGTCTAGGATGCTATATGATGCTCTTGGGCCTATAGAACTGCATACAAGGCACCGATTGGAGCTTCTCCTTATCGGTTGGTCTTCGAAAAATCTTGTCATTTGCCGGTTGAGTTAGAGCATGATATTGGACATATTTACATGCCCAAATACTAATTTATACCCATGTTTTACCTGTGTTGTACCTTAATTAAGAATAATCTCATGTGTTTTGTGTAATTTGTGGCCATGGACTAACAAATATGATTTGCTCTCTTTATAGGTTGAAATTTCCAATGTATGGAGCTCAATGTGAAGATAATGGTCCTAATCTTGAAGATAAATGTTAAGGATGGATTATGGATGATGAGACAAGCTAAAAAGGACATTTGGAATCAACTCTGTGCCACAGATAAGCATTGGGGAGTTCAACAACGTCCCACGGAGCAAAGAATTAATTTATATGAGCAGGGGCTGCCAAACAGTAAGCATCCGCGATAGCAGAGTGTCATGGAGGAAAATCTCCGTGATAACCAGTATGACACAGAGCTGTTTCACCATAGGCCAAATTTTGCATTTTTCCAACTTATTATAAATTGAACCCTTAGCTTTTAATTTCATTATCACGAAATATTTTGAGAAAAACGGAAAGGAGCAAAGGGAGAAAGGAAGAACTCTATCTAGGGTTCACTAATTTTCATTCTCTTTTAACTATTCTTGTAAGTACACTACTTCAATTATGTTTTTGAGTATTTGTATGAACATGAGTGGATAAAAACCTTCCTCTAGGGTTGAGGCCACATGATATTATTGTAATTGCACGAATTCTTCTTGGGTTTGAGTTTTTAAATGCTGTTTTGTCTTACATTCTTCATTATTATTGTGTTTATGCTTGATCACCATGAAAACAAACTCGTTAAGCTTAGGTAAAAGATCGAAAGAGTAACCCTAGGCTAGAACACAAGAATGTGGGGAGCAAGTTCTTGTCTTTACGATAGGATTCGCGGTTAGGATAGAAATTATATCAAATTTTCCTTTCTTGGTTTATAAAACGGGATGAGCTAGACACCTACTTAGAATTGTCGCATCACTTCTTGTAGAAGTAGTTTTGAAGCTATGTCAGGTTAAATGATTAGAGGACGAAAGTCCATAATCAAGGGCATAAACCCCGTAAACCACATCCACGTAGTTAAATTACTCACGAATTAGGACGTCACATCCCCGCTCAACAATGTAGGTGTCAGACTAGTTTGTTGTGTTTAGAGGCTCGAAAGACCATGAAAACTACATTTTAACTATGTGAGACAACAACTAAAGTTTTCATACTCGAACCATTGTGAATTGTAGCATTGCATGATTATCAGGCCTTAACTCTAGTTGCTTCTTGTATTATTTCTCGATTGTTTTGTGGTCACTCCTAGACTTAATTAGAATTTTCTGAAATTTCTACAATCAACACTTGTGAAGGTTAAATTAGCACTTGAACTTGATAATTCGCTAAATTAGTCCAATCCCTGTGGTTTCGACATCCGGGTCTTAAATAGGGCCACTATATTACTTGTAAGACTGTATATGCTTGCAGAGCACAAAGCACTATGGGCCTTCAAGAAGCTAAACATTAAGTGGGATGATGCAACAAAATTTCGAATGAGCCGATTAAATGAATTGGATGAGTTCCAATTCTCTAGTACTCTACAAGGAAAAGCTAAAATACCTACACAATAATAAAATTCAACACCATGAGTTTTATCTAGGCAATCAAGTGCTATAATTCAATTCCAGACTCAAACAGTTTCTTATAAAGCTGAAAACAAGATGGTCCAGGCCATTCAAAGTGGTGAGTATTAGTACCTACGAGACTTTGGATTTGGAAACAAAAGATGGAAACCGAAACCTTCAAGGTGAATGGTCAATGGATCAAACCTTACTTGGGTATCACAGACAAGGAGAGGATTGTGGAGAAATTTCTCTTGTGGGATTGCCCAACATAAGAATAGAAAGATCGTTTCATTTTCATCATGTCGTGATGTTAAATCAGGCGCTTCTTGGGAGGTAACACAAGAATTTTGGAATAAGGAGTGTTTCTTGATGCAGGTGTACTTAACATGGTGAAGAAAACCAATCAAAATAGACGGCTAAAAATTTCAGCCCTAAAAGACAACTAGATGGATGGATCGCTCTTTGCGGAGACTGTTCGCCTATCCAACCGTCCATTCACACCACTGATGTGGTACTATAGGGAGTTTCTATAATCCCGGTCTTGCATTTTATGGTTGTTTGTATATTGAAGGCATTGAACCATCTTTGGGTAGGGGTGGATATCATTTTGCATATATCATGTGTTTTAATTGAACTTGTGAATGTGTGTGATGGCAACACACTGTAGTCCCTTTATACAGGTTTCTTATTATAGCTTCTTCTTTTTCTTTCTTATATTAACTTTTTTTTCTTTTATAGTATAGAGCCTCCTTGGTTTTCTTAGCCATGGTTTTTTTTGGGAGGCTTATTTTTTTTTGAATCTGACACACCAAAGTAGTTTAAGTATTGTAGTGGATGGGCTCGATGATGGATTACTAGGCAACTTTTATAAGGGTACCAACATACTTTGTCTAGTTGTCTTAGAATGAATAAATTGTTTTTGACTTAGGTGGTGGTGCAATTGAGCTATTTGCTTATTTTGAAAATAATGCCTCCCTCAATATTTTTGTCAGAGCTATTTGATATTGAGTTGTATCTCCCCATTTTTGACATTAAATTGTTGGCAATGTGTTCCTACTTGAGAGTGATGTGTTAGCCATTTTTATATCCATGTGCCAATGTATGGAAGGAAAAATTGTTTATTCACTTGATTTGATCACACTCTAGACTTTTCTTGCTACTTGTACTTAAATTTAGGATTGACTATGGGTTGTAGAGATAAACTTAGGCCTTTTTTGTGCTTCACAAGCCATATATACCTAAAGAGACCTACCAAATGATACATGTATTCCTATCTCCTTCTTTAAGCCTTTGACCTTTTTCTTGATCAACCTCAATTAAAGCCAAAGCCAATTCTCAAGTTGACCCTCTTTTGAATCTATCCTCCTTGATACTTGAAAAAATAAAAAATGAGCAAAAAGTTGTAAGTTGGGGGTGATAAGGAAGTGAAGAAAGAAATAGGCCAAAACGATGATGAATGGGCACATCCCAAGTATAATTGAGCAATGAACTAAAAATAAGAAAAAGAAAAGAAAGAAAAAGAGAAAAATGAAGTTTAAGCTCAGAAAAACACTTTGGGGTGTGAAAAATGCCAAAACAAAAGGGAGAAAAGAAGGGATCATAAAGGTGAAAAGATTGTGGAAAAGTGATGAATTGTTCAAGAATGGTAAATAAGTCACTAAAGACCATAATTGTACCCTGAGATCCCTTTAATCTTCATTACAAGCTTAGAAAAGCACTTATGTGATCTCAACCCAAATATCCAAAAATAATGGCATTTGAGTAAATGGGCAAGCATTTGGTAGTTGTGACCTATCTTGTGAATTTCTTTGTAAGAGTTGAGTGCATTTCTCTTCTCTCTTGATCTTGTGTGTCCTTATTACCTGTATTGTCATTACTTCAGAAAAAAGGGGACACTTTTCTTGGTGTAATTGTGAGGGTATATGGATTTGAATGGCTAACATATTTCACTACTCTAATTTAGGTGTGTACATGTTGATATGATGTCATAAATGGAGGTTGCATGCTTAGTTCTCAAGAAAACTAAGAAGAGAAACTACCCTACACCTAACTAATATCCCGGAAAAATAATGTGTCATGACTAGGGTGGTTGTTAACAATAGCTACAACACACACATTTCTATCCATCCATCTCCTCCATCAATCAGAAATTGATTTTCTCGTAACTATTCGTACTAAGCACATAATGTCCACTTACGACCCCATATCAACATGCAAACACCTAGATTCGACAAGTAAAGCATGCCGGTCATTCACATCCACATGCCCTAATAACTAGACCAAGGAAAGTGTCCCCTTTTTTCTGAAGTAATGACAACACACACATCAAGGACACACAAGATCAAAAGAGAATAGAAATGCAGCAAATATACCAGTACTACCCCCAGCCATTCCTGTGCCATCGGATCAGGAGCTCCGGGGTGCATTATACATGTTGGTACAAATGATGGCTACCCAGCGTCAGCCTCAGCCAGTAGTACCAGCGGTTGTTGAGCCCACTGAAGTGCCTGGGAGTTCGAGAGTCCATAAGTTCCTTGGTTTGAGCCCCCCGTAGTTTACAGGGACAAAACGTAGAGATGACCCCTAGAACTTCATAGACCAGTTGCAGAGGAAATATAGGGTCATGCATGCCTCATTTACAGAATCAATTAAGTTAGTAGTATTTTGATTGCGAGAGGTAGCAGTTTTGTGGTACGAGAGTTGGGAAAGATCCTGAGGTAGAAATACACCTCCACCTACGTGGCCTAGCTTCTCTGAGGCTTTTATAGACTACTATTTGCCCCGAGAGGTAAGGAAGGCAAGAGTAGAGCAATTTTTACATCTGGAGTAGGGCAGAGTGAGTGTCAGAGAATATGCATTGAGGTTTGATTCCTTAGCCAAATACGCGCCCTCATTTGTCGACACCATGCAAGCCAAGGTGCACTAGTTTATTATGGGACTTGCGCCAGAATATGTGGAATCTTGCATTATGGACACACTGCGAGATGATATGGATATCTCACATATTCAGGACTTTAGGCAGAACATAGAGTAACTCAGACAACGTTAGTACGTGATTGATAGGGTAGAACAGGAACAATGTCGTAGGGCTAGACCCGCAGACTTTTAGGTAGACTTTCAGGGTGGGCCCAGGCCTCATTTATCAGGTCGGCCACCTAGGCCCCCATTCCATCAGTAGCAAGGTAGCAGATCAAATGGTTGTGTACAGTAAGGTCCCGATGAAAATTCACAAGCGTCTGGCTCACAGCAGCAGAGGGGGCTAGATCAGATGGGACCAACGACACCACATTGTAGTACCTGTCATAGCCCACATCTATGGACGTGTAGGTATGGTTCCACTGCCTGTTAATCCGATGGACAGGAGGGACACGTAATAAGGGATTTTCTGACTAGACACTAGGGCGGTCAGGACTAGCAGAATAGATCCTCAGTAGGTTCATATTCCACAGCACCTTCTGCAGGGCGCAGGCCCTCAGCTCTAGCCGGTAGAGGCCGAGGTAGATCAGGGGAATCCAGTTCAGGCAGCGGTCAGGATCGCACTTATGCACTACTGGGATGATAGGAGTTAGAGTCATTGCCAAATGTTGTGACAGGTATGCTAAATGTTTGCTCTCATCCAGTTTACGCGCTTATAGACCCGGGCTCAACTTTGTTGTATGTTACTCCGTTAGTGGCTGGAAAGTTTGATATGGTGCCCGAATTGCTTTAGATATCCTTCTCGTTGTCTACACCCATCGGTGATTCTATTATTGCTAAAAAAATTTATCGGGGTTGTGAAGTAGAGATTGTCGGTCGCCAAACCTTAGCAGATCTAGTAGAATTAGTAATGATTGACTTTGATGTAATTATGGGTATGGATTGGCTGGCCCCATGTTACACCACAGTAGAGTATTGGACCAGAACTATCTGATTCTTCTTTCTAGTGGAGGTAGTACGAGAGTGGAGAGGTAATACAGCTACACCAAAAGGTAGGTTCATATCCTATCTTTGGGCGAAAAAGTTGATAGCAAAGGGTTGTATTTACCATACCGTTAGGGTTCAGGATATGCAAGAAGAATCCCCGACCCTCCAGTCCATCCCAGTGGTTAATGAGTTTCCAGATGAACTCCCTGGTATTTACCCAGAGCGAGTGTTCGGGCTATTTGTTATATGGGTATATAACTACACGTAAGTGCACGTGGTCGAACAAGTAGTAAAGTGGCTCAAGTAAGCCAAGTATCGATCCCACAGGGACTGGGATAAGGTAACAATTAATCAAGTGTTACTATATTTTCAGTTTAACAATGAAGACAACAGTGTAACAAAGAGTTTTATATTTTTGGATTCTAATTTTTATGCTAAGTCTAAAACAAATATCTAATGTGAGTCTGAACTATGAATATTAGCATACTTAGGTTAATTGAACATGTAAAGAAATTAATTATCGATATAAATTGGTTAACCTTTCCTCCGGTTGCTAGTCAAGAACTAATGCCAATGGATTAAAACTCTCGTATTTAACCCAACTTAAGAATCATGAACCGTCCAACTACATTTCTGTGATTAAATGAAAATTCATGTTCTAGCCATACAAACCCGATTCCTAAATTGACTAATACGACTTTCAAGTATATTTCTATCCTGAAGGTAAATCAATTCTCAATTTTCCCAAACTATGAAAGGATCATATCCTATTAATTCACAACTTTCCAATTTCTTGCTCTCTCGAGTGAAACCGGACTTTTTAGATGAAAATGTATAAACATTGATAGATAAACAAGGCTAAAATGACACATTTGAGTATCACTTGGGCATATAAATTTGCCCAAGATCACTTACCCCACACTTAAATCCTTGTTCGTCCTCGAACAACAATCTTACACCTCATGCAATTTATACCCAAACCTTGCTACTTTGGTTCGACAATTTAGGTTACGGTCATACCAATTATTCAATACAACAAATCATCAAGAAAACATGCATGGTCCTATCAATGCAATGACCTTCAATCCATCAAGACCTCCTAGACTTAAGAATCGACTCTCGATGTTGGCAAACTCATGCAAATCAGCTGATCAAGACATCCGACATGAAAATTAATCTTTCATCAAGCATGTGCCCTCACAACACAAGAGAATTTTCCCCTTTTTGATCATATGAACTCACAAAATTTCACGCCGGGGCATAAAAACACAATTTCGCTCTCTCTCCCAAAAGAATTCACATGCATCATGTCATGACCCATAATCTTGCCTTTTGTGTATTACTCCACTAATATAAAGAAGTGTGATGTAGGATCACATAGGACTTTAACGGGTTGTAATGTAAGCTACGGAACTAGTAAATATTGGGCTAACCAATAATAGCCACTAGTATCCTTAAGCGCCTTTTCAATACATCCCATCAACTCATGGGCATTGTTTCTTTCTTCATCCTCCCATTCTTGAAGTATTTCTTTAGTTTGGCCCATCTTATTAAGCACACTTGACACAACAACAAAGATTATTCATGCACCTTCATTATAGTTTATTTATAACAAGTGCACCTTCAACCTTTTCTTTTCTTCCATCACTCTGCTTTTCTTTTCTTTTCACCATTCTCACTCTTTGACACTTTGTGAAAATGATTTTCTCTTCTTAAGCGCTTAAGAGTTTTGGATCAAATTTGCGGCCAATGAAAAGAAGGGATTAAGCTCGGTTTACACTTTTTGACAAAAGAAAATAATTAATAGGCTAAAGGCTCAACGGGCTGACTAGGGTACACAATCAAGGTGGGTATAATAATGAAAAATAGAAACTTTCGGTTAAAAACAAAGAAATGCCTACATCCTTTCCTACAATACACCTCCTTCATTTCATTTTGTACACACACCAGGCAAGTTCTAGACACTTCACAATAGCATGGAGTAACAAAACCTCACTTCACACTTATTGCACATGCTCAATTCAAGATGTATTCACAGACTCTTCAATCAGCTAATTGCACGAATTCAAACATTAAGCCTTAATCACACTGAATCGACTCTATGGCCTAGGTACCTCAACATATTTACAAAGTTGCATGCTTTCATACGAATCGCATTTGCATTTTAAATATCATGTACAACACGCAACCAGAGTTCCGTAACCATAAAGTAACTACCAGTTTTGGGATGCAACCCACAAAAGAAAAACAACTGAAAAATAAATGAAAAATCTACTCCTAACGACTACATTTCCCTTAAGATGATCGTCATCCATCCATCATAAGGAACGGTCACTAACTAGGACTTTAGTTCAATGGGACTATTCTCGGTAAAAGAACCGAAAACAAACACCGAGAAACCCAAGAATTGAAAAAAACAAAAAAAAATTTAAAAATATCGATCATTTCGATAAACAAAAATATGTACCAAATCAGCTAGCAACATTCAACATTCAGCAACACACAACAGTTTCACATATAATTACAGTACAGGATAACAACTTAACACTCACAAATCACAGGGTCAGAAAATTTTATTCACAGGCACAACAACAGATTAGGACATACATAACAGCACAACCAGCTCCTAACTACTCCCACCCCACACTTATCTCGAACACTGTCCCCAGTGTTCACAAAAATTAAAATAGCACAAAAATTGGGTGGTGGAACTCCCTGATCAATCAAAATACTCCACTTCTTCATCAGGTGCTGCTGCTTCGTCTCCCATGTCTGAATCACCCCCATCGTCCTCATCGGACTCCACATCGGAGTCCTCCCGACGTGTCTTTTCGTCTGTGGGGACATCATCATCCGTGGGCTCTACAAATGCTGGCCCCACTCGGCATAGAGCCCTGGCATTTTCGCCAAAAGGGTAGTCTAGCTCGAGCTGCCATAGCTCCTCCTCTGTTGCCGGCCTCCCGCCTATCCTCAGCTAGAGCATCTGCATCCCATACATGCGAGCCATATACTGATCATCATGAGCATGTCACTCGCCTAGTGTAAGAACAGGCCCGTGGGTGGTGTCAAGAGCCTTAGTTTTGGTGACATCTAAGGCCCGCCGCTCCATCTGTGGAATGTAGTCAAGGGCCTCTTCCTCAACATCTAGGCCCCTTAGGAATGTGGTGAGTAGTCCACCAAATCCGTATCTGTGCCCCTGATGCAACCGGGTTCTCTTCATGGCGGAAATAATCACCGCCCCCACGTTGATCTCCAGCCTTTTCATCAGGGCGTACACCAGGCATACACGATCCCGGGTTACATCTGTCATATGTACCCCCGGGATTAGGCAGGAACAGACAAATCTTAAGCCATATCCTGGCTTCCCTGTTCATCTGTGAATAGGGCAAAGTCTGATGGTAGCCCCTCTCCTTGTGTCTGCTCCATCTAGCTGTCGATCGGGTTCCACACAAGGTGCGTCTTATGTCCGCATATGGTGGAGTGATGTTCAGCTGTCGAAGCACGTGGGCGTCTGTGTCCCGCACCCCTACGATAGCATTGAGGTGGTGGCGCTCAAAGGTGACTATTTGCCCTCTGATTTTGATGGTGTGACTTTTGAGAGTCAGGTTCCAATTGGCATAAAATTCCAGAATCAGGTGCAAGTTGCATTCCTTGGGCTCTTCAAAGATGAAATTGAGACCAGCTGCCTCGTTCTTGTGGACAATCCTAGGGAACTCCTGTGTCAACGGTTCCCGAGCTATGTGTTCCTCGGGGAAGTACTTGCTCTCCTTGTGCTTGGCATACCACTTCTTCCCCTCTTCTGTCACCCACCTGGTTCCGTATTGGCGGCGTTGGCTGCGTGGAACCGCTGGTGCTGCTGGGACTGCTGTGCCCAGTCTGATTCTCTTTCTTCCGACGCCAGATGTTGATGCGCCTTTCCCCTTTTCTTGCCTGCTTGCCATTTTTCCTGTCAACCCAAATAGACAAGATTAATGTTTAGCCAATGAGTATTAGCTTCGACTAAGGTCGGGTTAAGCTAGGCTACCCCACACTTAGTCCTTATCTAAAATTACAACATTACGGCAAGATCATACCTATTTACACAAACAACCAAATATACAACCATGCTTAGTGCATTCGAAGAATTCGACGGTATGTATTCTATGTACTACTCAGAATTTGTATAGATAACCACAATCATTACCATCGATAACATTTTATCTTATCGCACTTAGCAAGGAGAAACAAAGAAACGAAAACAACAAGAATTTATCTACATGAACCTATACAACTCACCCAATTCTTGCAAATTTCAATGTTCCCCTAACCCGAGAATTCGTTGCTCTTTTAGCATAATAAAAACTAGCACATCGACTCATCTCACTCAACATGTACAACCCATTATGAATTTCACTAGTTCACTACATTTTTCCACTTCAAATTCAAAAACAAGCCCTAGCTATAATTGTATCAACAAAAATTTGATTAAATTATGCAATTACCGAGTTCAAGTGATCACCATGATACTCCGAACATCCCTCAACAAAAATTCAATTGAATTTATGCTTAATTTCTACTTAGGGCAAGTTTAGCTCACATCACATGCTCAATATCGAAGAAAATCGACAAGAAATGAGATGGAATTGAGGAACATACCTTAAATTTGAAGGGGGAGGGGTTTTAGGGAGATTGGTCACGGAGTGTGTGAGAAATAAGGAAAATTGAGGGGGATTCGGGGTTTAAAAGTGGAAAAATCGCACGGGTCAACCGGCGACCGGGTGTGACCCGTCGCGATATACACAGCAACGTGCCACGGAGTGCATCGCGGAGCACTGCCTCCGTGACACGGAGCTGACGCGAGGGTGTTCTGGAATTCTTTTAAAATTTCGGATTTATACCTCAACGTGTCACGGAGGGTAACGCGGAGGCCCTCCTCCGTGACCCGGAGCTATCGCCCTAGCTCACTGTTTTGCCACTTTTTCTTGATTTTCATACCTTGAATTTTCCTTTGTGATTCCTTGTATATTTTCCCTCCGTTCGACCTGAAATTCATTCTACTACAAGAAATTGGTTAGAATTATAGGTTTCACTCAAAATAAAAATAAAAACAAAAATAAAAACTAAAAATTTTGTTGTTAATCAAGAAAATAAAAGAAAATGAACAAAAATAAATAAAAGAATCTATTCACAATCTACAAAGAGAAATTTCACGGGTTGCCTCCCGTGCAGCGCCTAGTTTACCGTCGCGGCTCGACGTCATTCAGCTCAGTTGTCCTCTAGGGTAATGGACGTTTTCTCTTGACCACCGTCCTCCCCCCAGTAGTGCTTACATAGTTCAGGTGGTTTTCCCAATAACTCTCGTGAATCCTTTATCCGCGCATTATCAACTCGATCAATCACATTGATCACCGAGAGTTCTTCGTACACAGTCGGGAGCTTGGAAGCCTTATACACATCGAACACTTCCACCTTGTCGTGTGCTTGCATGGTTAGCTGCCCCCGCATCTACATCAATCAGCGGTTTCCCGGTCGCCAAGAAAGGACGTCCCAAAATAAATGGGACTTCCGTGTCTGGTTCAAAATCTAGCACGACGAAATCTACCGGGAAGATCAGGGAGCCAACTTGCACCAGAACGTCCTCCACAATGCCATCAGGTCTGGCTAAGGACCGATCCGCCAATTGCAAGATCACTGTTGTGGGTCTAGGACTCCCTAGACCCATCTTTTTGAATATCGATGACGGCATCAAATTAATGCTCGCTCCCAAATCACATAATCCACGAGCTCGGATACTCTGCCCAATAGTGATTTGTATAGTAAAGCTCCTAAGATCTTTGAGCTTTGTGGGCAGTCGGTTTTGTATCCGGGAAGTGCACTCCTCCGTAAGAGCCACAGTAGCATACTCAATCAACCGACTTTTGTTTGCCACGATGTCCTTTATATACTTGGCATACTTCGGCACTCCCTGCAAAACATCAACAAGAGGTAAGTTAATATGTACCTGTTTCAGCACCTCCATGAATTTCTTGAAACACGCCTCCTCCTTGTGTTTCTTTAATCATTGAGGGAACGGGGGTGGTGGTCTTTCTGATTCAGCTTCCTTAGTCTTCCCCCTCTCATCACTTTGCTCCCTCTCGACTTCTGCTGCTCCCGATTGTTGAGGTGGTCTTTCTGGTTCCACCTTTTTTAGCTGCAAACCACTCCTTGTGGTCACCGCATTCACCTGCTTGGGGTTGGGATCTGTGTCACTCGGAAGTCCTCCTCTAGGCCTGGTATTTTGGGCTCCAGCAAATTGCCCAAATTGATATTCAAGTGCCTTGGTAGCTAACTGGTTGTTTTTCACCTCGGCTGCTAATTTCACATAGTCAGCCTGTAATTGAGCTTGGTTAGCTATCATCGTCTTGAACATCTCCTCAATGTTGGGTGATGGTGGTGGAGGAGGTGCATTGTTGTTTCTAAATTGTGCTTGATAATTCTGCTGCCCTCCTTGGTTCCTTTGCACACCCTGACTCGAACTTTGCCCCTTATGGTTGTTGCTACCCCAGGAGAAATTCAGATGATTCCTCCAATTGGAATTGTAGCTGTTGCCATACTGTTGGTTGTTGTTCCTTTGTATATTTCCCACAAAGTTCACCGAGTCCAGATTTGCTCCACAACACTCAGCTGAGTGCTCACTGCTCCCGCACACTTCACACCAAATCTGCTGCACTGCATTCACTGGGGCTTGAGGCTGGTTCATTGTCATGTTACTGAAGTGGGTGTTGAGTTGATTCTGTAAGGCAGCTATCTGTGCAGCAATAGCTGAAAAACCATCCACTTCTAGAACTCCTGCTACTTTCCTTGTCCCTCCTCTTGATGAATCAGCATTCCACTCTGGATTGCCCTGCGAAATACGGTTCAACAAGGTATACAGCTCCTAATAAGTTTTCCCCAGTGCTTGTCCCCCAGCTGCTGAGTGTAGCAATATTTTTGTATGGGGTTCCAAACCCTCTATAAAAGTGTGCACCAGCACATCATTGGATTGATGATGATGAGGACAATCCCGCAACGTGGACTTGAATCTCTCCCAAGCCTGATATAGATTCTCTCCCTCTCTCTGTTTGAAACTTAGAATTTGACTTCTAAGTCTTGCTGTTTTACCGGAGGGAAAAATCGTATCAAGAATCTCCTTGAAAGATCATCCCACGTAGAAATAGAATTAGGTGGCTCAACTTTCAACCACCTCTTGGCTTCTCCCAATAGTGAAAATGGGAACAATGTAAGCCGGACATAATCTGATGACACTACAGCGGGGATGTAAGTGTCACTTATCTCCAAGAAATTTTGGAGATGCTGCTGTGGATCTTCATGAGGGAGACCTGTAAACTGCCCGCTAGTGTGCAGCAATTGCACCATGTTTTGTTTAAGCTCGAACCTCCCTCCTGGCTCAGGTTTGTGGATGCTAGATGTGACATTATTAGCATGTGGGATTGCCACCTCGCGAACCGGCCGAGCTGCTACTTCTTCGGGCACTAACATTGCCCGTACTATTTGTGGATTCTGTTGTTGCTCCATGAATGTTTGTCTGAGCAACTGCAGCTTTCTTTCTAGAGCTTCTCTCCGGTGACGATGAAATAATCTTTCTGGCTCTAAATACGAGTCCACCAGCTCCTTGTCTCTTGCCAGTGTTCAACAGAAATTAAATCTGCAAAATACAGGCTAAGACCAAGTTGTCCACACTAAGAAAATAAAAATATAGTAAATTAACACTTATGAAAATTTCACCAATTGCCAGTCCCCGGCAACGGCGCCAAAAACTTGTTCGGGCTGTTTGTTATATGGGTATATAACTACATGCAAGTGCACGTGGTCGAACAAGTAGTAAAGTGGCTCAAGTAAGCCAAGTATCGATCCCACAGGGACTGGGATAAGGTAACAATTAATCAAGTGTTACTATATTTTCAGTTTAATAATGAAGACAACAGTGTAACCAAGAGTTTTATATTTTTGAATTATAATTTTTATGCTAAGTCTAAAACAAATATCTAATGTGAGTCTGAGCTATGAATGTGAGCATACTGAGGTTAATTGAACATGTAAAGAAATTAATTATCGATATAAATTGGTTAACCTTTCCTCCGGTTGCTAGTCAAGAACTAATGCCAATCGATTAAAACTCTCATATTTAACCCAACTTAAGAATCATGAACCGTCCACCTACATTTCTGTGATTAAACGAAAATTCATGTTCTAGCCATACAAACCCGGTTCCTAAATTGACTAATACGACTTTCAGGTATATTTCTATCCTGAAGGTAAATCAATTCTCAATTTTCCCAAACTAAGAAAGGATCATATCCTATTAATTCACAACTTTCCAATTTCTTGCTCTCTCGAGTGAAACCGGACTTTTTAGATATACATTAACGTAGGCCACACATTAATGCAGTAAGAACAAGAATCAGTAGAACAACCATGGAAGAAAAGATGAAAAACCAAAGAATCAATAATCACATATCATTACAAGTGTTCTTAACCTCAGCAAGAAGAGGAATTAGCCACTCATTTGTGGATTAAACATCATTAAATGAGTGTTAAACATACAAGCAATTGAATTCAAGGAGAAGAAAAGAGAGAAAAACCCTGATAATTTTGTCACACCCCGCCTTGGGGGGTATGACTGGCACCTGGTGCCCTACTAGGACCTGAACTACTAGACTGCTGAGCTTGAGCACGTCTGGTGCCTAGCTGGCTCTAACTCAGATTCAGGGAAACAACGGGCCATATGACGGCTGTTATGACGGCTGTAAATACAGCCTTCGGCCGACTAGGCCTATAGCCACCTGTACCTGTGCTGACAGCTAACTAGAAACATATCAATATAGGGAAACCTATGCGGGCCGACAAGGCCACCATGCTGTCTAGTTATCTGTAACTCAACAATGAAATACTGTATAGCTACGTGACCGGCAAGGTCACCACTACTGTCAAGCTATGGTCCTACACGGCCAACACAAAGGAAACAGAAGTACTAACAACTAAACAATTGCACGGCCTCACACGACCGGCTCATCTGACCACAGGAAAATATATACAGACTGCAAGCCTCTAGGAATAGCAATAGAAATGATCGGGACAGGGCCCCGACCTACCCATACTGTACAACAAAATAAAATGAAATACACCTCTGGGATTCAGTCTCCGGATGACAGGAGCTGAATACTCGATCGCTGACAGGAATCACGAGGTATCGCCTGCTCGTCTATGAGTACCTGCAGGCAAGTAATGCAGCGCCCCACCGGGCGTCAGTACCACTGGTACTGAGTATGTAAAGCAATAACTGAAGGAAATATCTGAAAACAACAATACAACTGATGAAACTGAAGTAGGAGGGAATAGATTAACTGTCTGATAATGTAAATCATACCTCCTCTTAATTATACTGGAAGGAGTAGGAGTCATACCTGGAGACGTATCGTTCTACTGCCGAACTACTCGTGTCTAATGTAACATGGCATAACATAACATAACATAATATAGCACACATAAACCTTACCCGGCCCCCATAAGCCGGGAGGTACAACCAGCACAGAATCTTTACCCCTACCCCGGTCATCCCATCTCCTATAATTGCTGTAAGCATCCTGCCGGTCCCCTGGGTATGCACTTGGGCTCGCTGAGCCCCTGACTATAACTACATCTGAGTCCGGAGGACTCCTCAATCAACACCCGGGCGTATCCGCTCGACAGGGGTGTGTAAGGGCCGACCAAGGCACAATATGGGGAAAACTGGCATCCCATCTTCGTCCCCTGTGGGACGGCATGCCACTCCGTAGAGCAACGTATCCTCGTCCTCTGGCGGACGAGTCGATATAGCTATTAACCCTGGGGCGGTCAGGGATGCTAGGTAATCCAACCCCAAGACAATACAGTGGTCTCAACTAGTAATACTATCTGCATATATCTCATGCTGAAGCTAACAATTATAATGTATCTGTGTCTACTGTATGCTGAACTAGTGATAGCGATATGTATGTACTTAATTCATGCTGAGACTGATAATAGTGTATATGTACAAATATAATCTTCTGCCATACTGTACTGTATACTGAGTTTCTGTAATAACATGATATACTATTTCTGACATGCTCCCTAAGCTTATTTTTAACCTATCATTCTATTTCTGAGATGCCTTACAAATATTACATTGTTTTACTGGGTTTCAACTGAATATGATAATATCCTGACATTTTGTACTATATCATATATTGAGCATGCTGTGCAGTTCCTAACACTTGTATTAGAATCCATATCGTGCTAACAAGTTCGTGCTAATTATAAGCCCATGCTTCTAATATCATACCAACATTCGTAATAAACACAACACATGACTTCTGAACATTCTACTGGCCTTTGAATTGCTTTACTATACCGAGATTTACTAACTTGCCGAGGAAACTAGCTTTACATACCTTATCCTCGAACTATCCGTCTGTCGAACGAGGCTCGGCCAATACTTCAACTATTTTATCCCAACTGCATTCATAAATATGTCAATCAATACCAAATATAGCTTTGTTTTAATGAACAACATCACTTCGATGTAATTTATAGCCTAAACTTAGGCTTATCGAAAGACGGTCGAAAACTCGCTATTTTTCAGAGGTCCAGAAGGGAGAAATATTCACTTCACAGCTAGGAACACATAGACACTAGTTTGGAGCAATTCTACTTACCTTAGCTCGGTAGCTCGACGATTCGTCGGCCGTATTTCACGAAACTAAATCCGTAGGAATGCTCTCTGCTGCTAAATACCTCAGTATCTGGGGTTAATTTGAGTTTGGACAACGTTTAGCAGCGTAATAGGATGAAAATTATATTACCCCCTTCGTTCCTTTCTCTTCTCTGTTGTTTCCTCTCTGTTTCACTGAAAATTATAAGTTTAAAACGATTTAAAACCGAAGTGGGGCTTTATATACTTGGGCTTGGACAAGGCCAACGTGTCACGGAGCCAACGCGGAGGCTTCACCTCCGTGACACGCTGCCATCGCGGAGGGGCTCTACCTCGGCTCCTTCCGCGATGGTTCGACAGGTTTCTCGTCTGATCTTTTTCCCGGGCCTTTCTCTAGCACGTATGGCCTTCAAATATGCTTAACCAACGTGCGAATAGGTCATCTAGGTGCCGGGAATCCTACGGGGTATAACATTCTCCCCCCCTTAAGAACATTCGTCCTCGAATGTATACTGCTATCTAGAGGACTACTTAACTTACTTGTTTAGAAAAAATTTCGCCAGAGTCTTCCCTGTAGTATGGACTATACCAAAAACCTGAAATGCAGAAAAGTCCAATACAGATACTGTACACAATACTCTCGGATTCACTGGATGGCTAAGTATCAATCTTCCTCACTTATACATATACAATCATAAGATACTACATAAGCAATAATACGGACATACTTGTCGCCTGACTAGGCCTGGAATAGGTAAGGGTACCTAGCTTTCATATCTTCTTCAACTTCCCACGTCATTTCCTCACGGTTCCTGTTACGCCACAATACTTTGACAGACGCAACATCTTTAGTCCTCAACCTGCGAATCTGTCTGTCTAAAATATCTACTGGAACCTCTTCATATGCTAACTCTTCTGTGACCTGGACATCCTGAACGGGAACTACTGTAGAAGGGTCCCCTACGAACTTCCTTAACATAGAGACATGAAATACTAGGTGAACAGATGCTAACTCCGAAGGCAAGTTCAATTCGTATGCAACTCGGCCTATTCTTCGCCGAATCTCATATGGCCCAATGAATCTCGAGCTAAGCTTTCCTTTCCTGCCAAATCTCATCACCCCTTTCATCGGAGACACTTTCAGATATACCCAGTCATTTACCGCAAATTCTAGATTTCTGCGCCGCCTATCTGCATAAGACTTCTGGCGGCTCTGAGCAGTCAGTAAACGTTCTCGGATAAGCGTTATCTTTTCCTCTGACTGCCGAACAATGTCTGGGCCAACCAATGCTGATTCCCCCACTTCAAACCAGCCCACCGGCGATCTACATTTTCGCCCATATAATGCTTCAAAGGGCGCCATCTGGATAGCTGAATGATAACTGTTATTATAAGCAAATTCAATCAACGAAAGATGCTCATCCCAGCTACCCCCAAAATCTAGTACACACGCTCGTAGCATATCTTCGAGCGTTTGGATAGTCTGCTCAGCTTGCCCATCTGTCTGGGGGTGGAATGCTGTGCTCAAATTGATTTGCGTTCCCAAACCCCTCTGGAACGACTGCCAAAATTTAGCTGTAAACTGTGCTCCCCTATCTGAAATGATGGATACTGGCACTCCATGCAATCTAACTATTTCTCTGATATATAATTCGGCATAATCCTCAGCCGAGAAGGTAGCCTTCACCGGCAGGAAATGAGCTGATTTTGTTAGCCTGTCAACTATTACCCAAATGGAATCATTTCTGCGTCTGGTACGGGGTAACCCTATTACAAAATCCATGTTTATCGTTTCCCACTTCCACGTAGGCACCATTATATCTTGCGTCAAACCGCCCGTCTTCTGGTGCTCCGCTTTCACCTGCTGACAGTTAGAACATCTAGATACAAATTCAGCTATCTCAGCTTTCATACCTGGCCACCAGTAGATGTCTTTGATGTCGTGGTACATTTTCGTCGCTCCTGGATGGAGGGAATAGCGAGTGTAATGTACCTCATGCATGATCCGCCCCCGAAGCCCTGAAACATTCGAGACACAGAGGCGGCCTTTACAGCGTAGCACATCATCCTTAGTCATTTGGAAATCTGACTCCTTACCTTTCTGAATTCTATCTCTGAGCTGGACTAAATCCGGGTCCTCGTACTGTCGTTCTTTTACCTCCGTAACTAATGATGACACAGCAGAATTCTGAATTACCACTCTATTATTTTCTGTTTCCATTACTCAAACGGCCAAACCTGCTAACTAATGGATTTCTTTAGCTAACTCCTGCTTCTCAGGTCGCAAATACGCCAAAACTGCCCATTGACTTACGGCTCAGGGCATCTGCCACTACATTAGCTTTTCCGGCGTGGTATAGAATACTCACATCATAATCTTTTAACAGCTCCAACCAGCGGCGTTGCCGTAGATTCAACTCCCTCTGAGTGAAGATGTACTGTAGTCTCTTGTGATCTGTGTAAATATCAACATGGACGCCGTACAGGTAATGCCTCCACATCTTCAAGGCGTGGATCACCGCGGCTAGTTCCAGGTCGTGGGTAGGGTAGTTCTTTTCATGTTTCCTCAGCTGTCTGGAAGCATATGCAATCACTTTAGCATGCTGCATCAACACACAACCTAACCCGACGCCTGATGCGTCGCAGTACACCGAATAACCTTCTGTCCCTTCCGGCAATGCTAACACTGGGGCGGAGGTTAATCTGTCTTTCAGTTCTTGGAAGCTCTGCTCGCATGCCTCTGTCCACTGAAACTTTGCTGCTTTCTGTGTCAATTTGGTTAGAGGTGCCGCAATGGTCGAGAACCCTTCAACGAACCTCCTATAATATCCTGCCAACCCCAGAAAGCTACGAACTTCAGTCGGAGTGGTAGGCCTAGGCCACGACTTAACTGCTTCTATTTTCTGCTTGTCAACATGTATACCAGCATCCGACACGATATGCCCTAAAAAGGCCACTGAGTTAAGCCAGAATTCACACTTAGAAAATTTAGCATACAACTGGCGGTCCCTAAGGATCTGGAGCACTGTCCGCAAATGAGTCCGGTGATCTGCTTCAGAGCGAGAATACACCAGAATGTCATCAATGAATACTATCACGAACAAGTCCAGGAAAGGTCTGAAAATACTGTTCATCAGGTCCATGAAGACTACCAGGGCATTCGTTAACCCGAAGGACATGACTAGAAATTCAAAATGTCCATATCGAGTCCTGAACGCTGTCTTAGGAATATCCCTCTCACGTACTCGAACCTGGTGATATCCGGACTGCAGGTCAATCTTAGAAAAGTATTTGGCTCCCTGCAACTGATCAAATAAGTCATCAATTCTGGGAAGCGGGTACTTGTTCTTTACTGTAACTTTGTTTTATTGCCGATAATCTATGCACATTCGGAGTGAGCCATCTTTCTTTCTCACAAATAGAACTGGCGCACCCCACGGTGAAGTACTCGGCCTGATAAAACCTTTATCCAATAAATCTTTCAACTGCTCCTTTAATTCTCTGAGTTCTGCAGGAGCCATACGATAGGGAGGAATTGATATCGGCTGAGTGCCTGGTAACAAGTCAATAGCAAAGTCTATTTCCCTTTCTGGGGGAATACCAGGTAACTCATCTGGAAACACATCAGGGAATTCATTCACTACCGGAATAGACTGGAGTGTCGGAGATCCTGCTTGGACATCCTGAACTCTGACCAGATGGTAAATACATCCCTTAGATATAAACTTTCTTGCCTGAAGGTAGGAAATAAACCTACCTTTTGGCGTAACGGTGCTGCCCTTCCACTCTCGCACTGCTTCTCCTGGGAAGTGGAATCGGACCGTCTTGGTCAAACATTCAACGTTGGCAAAACACGGTACTAGCCAATCCATACCCATTAGGAATCGAAGTCTATCATTTCTAACTCGACCAGATCTACTGTGGTCTGACGGTCAGCAACCTCTACTGTACACCCTCGGTAAATTTTGCTAGCCACAATAGAGTCACCGACGGGCGTGGATACTAAAAAGGGCTGCTGCAATAATTCTGGTGCAATACTAAACTTTCATGCCACAAATGGAGTAATGTAGGACAAAGTAGACCCTGGATCAATCAATACATAAGCAGGGTGTGAGCAGATAGTTAGCATACCTTTCACAACATCAGGTGACGCTTCTGAATCTTGCCTCCCTGGTAAGGCATATGTGCGGCTTGGACCCGCACCTGTACTGGAGGCCTCTGATCTGCCCCCACCCCTACCTGCTGAAACTGAGGGCCTGCGCCCTGCCGAGGATGCTGTGGCTCGTGACCCTGTAGATGCCCTATCCTGTCTATCCCGGTCCCCTCGACCTCTGGCTGGGCAATCTTTCATCAAATGGCCTTCTTGGCCACAATGCTCCAGGATGGTGTCGACTGCATATAGGGCAAAGTGGTAGGGTATACCTACTCTGCTCCTCCCTCCTCTATAATGGTGAATCTGCCATCTGCGAGCCTCTACCAGTCTCTGACTGCCCCCTGCGGCTGAATCTACCCCCCCCCCCCCCCCCGCGGCTGTGGCGGAGGCGGGGGCCTGGGCGGCCTACCTAACAATCGTGGCCTGGGTCCTCCCCGAGCCTCCCTCTATAACTCAACTGGCCTGTCCCGGAGACGCTGTTCCTGATTGGCCCTTCTAATCTCCCGATGCCGCTGTCTGATTCCCTCAATGTTCTGGGCGAATGCCTGAACTCGAGCAATATCCATGTCCTCTCGCAGTGTAGCCGTAATGCAAGTCTCAACATATTCTGGATTCAACCCCATGATAAAGCGGTGTACTCTGGATGCCATGGTATCAACAAAGGCCGGTGCGTACCGGGCCAAAGAATCAAACCGCAAGGAGTATTCCCGAACACTCATGGCCCCCTGCTCCAGATGTAGGAACTGATCTACCCGGGCCTGTCGAATCTCCCGCGGCAAATAGTGATCCAGAAAAGCTCCTGAGAAGCTGGACCAGGTTGGAGGGGAAACATATCTCCCTCGGGACCTTTCCCAGCTTTCATACCACAATACGGCGATGTCCCGTAGCCGGAATGCTGCCAACTCAACTGATTCTGTAGGCGTGGCATGCATAACCCTAAAAATTCTCTGCATTTGATCCAGAAAATCCTAAGGGTCCTCTGTCCGGTCCGTACCTGTGAACTGTGGGGGATTCAGAGCCAAGAACTCTCGGACCCTCGAACTACCGTGCCCTTCTGACGACTCCACAACTGTAGACGGAATCGGCTAACGCTGAGCAGCCATCATCTGTGCTAACATAACTACCGCACTCCTAACCTCCTGGTCGGAAGGTGTCGGTATAGGGACTGCTGGAGGTAGTGTCGCCCCAAGTGGCTCCTGATGTGGTGGAGACTGCTGAGAAGGCTGGGACGATGCCTCTGTAGTGCCCTCTGACCGGGCTGTTTCTAAACGAGGGTGAGGCATCCTGTTGGTGCCTTCCCCTGCTGCAATATCTAAGCTCCGGCCTGTGATAGGATGTCGCTGGTCTGACATTACCTGTAACCAAAGAATATAGTAAGATTTTAGGGACTAAACCCTATATTGTACCGCTCTACAGCACGACTGAATAAGAATAAAAGACAACCATCCTATCATGCCTTGCAGCCCCCTACCCATAGTATGTGTTGCACAACACATCCATGGGCAGGACTCTACTTAGCACAGCTTGCAGACTCCCTGAGATACGACCTGCTCTGATACCAAGTTTGTCACACATCTCCTTGGGGGGTATGACTGGCACCTGGTGCCCTACTAGGACCTGAACTGCTAGACTGCTGAGCCTGAGCACGTCTGGTGCCTGGCTGGCTCTAACTCAGATTCAGGGAAACAACGGGCTATATGACGGCTGTAAATACAGCCTCCGGCCGACTAGGCCTATAGCCACCTGTACCTGTGCTGACAGCTAACAAGAAACATATCAATATAGGGAAACCTATGCGGGCCGACAAGGCCACCATGCTGTCTAGTTATCTGTAACTCAACAATGAAATACTGGATAGCTACGTGACCGGCAAGGTCACCACTACTGTCAAGCTATGGCCCAACACGACCAACACAAAGGAAATAGAAGTACTAACAACTAAACAATTACACGGCCTCACACGACCGGCTCATCTGACCATAGGAAAATATATACAGACTACAAGCTTCTAGGAATAGCAATAGAAATGATCGGGACAGGGCCCCGACCTACCCATACTGTACAACAAAATAAAATGAAATACACCTCTGGGATTCAGTCTCCGGATGACAGGATCTGAATACTCGATCGCTGACAGGAATCACGAGGTATCGCCTGCTCGTCTATGAGTACCTGCAGGAAAGTAATGCAGTGCCCCACCGGGCGTCAGTACTACTGGTACTGAGTTTGTAAAGCAATAACTGAAGGAAATATCTGAAAACAACAATACAACTGATGAAACTGAAGTAGGAGGGAATAGATTAACTGTCTGATAATGTAAATCATAGCTCCTCTTAATTATACTGGAAGGAGTAGGAGTCATATCTGGAGACGTATCGTTCTACCGCCGAACTACTCGTGTCTAATGTAACATGGCATAACATAACATAACATAATATAGCACACACAAACCTTACCCGGCCCCCATAAGCCGGGAGGTACAACCAGCACAGAATCTATACCCCTACCCCGGTCATCCCATCTCCTATAATCGCTGTAAGCATCTTGCCGGTCCCCTGGGTATGCACTTGGGCTCGCTGAGCCCCTGACTATAACTGCATCTGAGTTCGGAGGACTCCTAAATCAACACCCGGGTGTATCCGCTCGAAAGGGGTGTGTAAGGGCCGACCAAGGCACACTATGGGGAAAATTGGCATCCCATCTTCGTCCCCTGTGGGACGGCATGCCACTCTGTAGAGCGACGTATCCTCGTCCTCTGGCAGACGAGTCGATATAGCTATTAACCTTGGGGCGGTCGGGGATGCTAGGTAATCCAACCCCAAGACAATATAGTGGTCTCAACTAGTAATACTATCTGCATATATCTCATGCTGAAGCTAACAATTATAATGTATCTGTGTCTACTGTATGCTGAACTAGTGATAGCGATATGTATGTACTTAATTCATGCTGAGGCTGATAATAGTGTATGTGTACAAATATAATCTTTTGCCATACTGTACTGTATACTGAGTTTCTGTAATAACATGATATACTATTTCTGACATGCTCCCTAAGCTTATTTTTAACCTATCATTCTATTTCTGAGATGCCTTACAGATATTACATTTTTTTACTGGGTTTCAACTGAATATGATAATATCCTGACATTTTGTACTATATCATATTCTGAGCATGCTGTGCAGTTCCTAACACTTGTATTAGAATCCATATCGTGCTAACAAGTTCGTGCTAATTATAAGCCCATGCTTCTAATATCATAACAACATTCGTAATAAACACAACACATGACTTCTGAACATTCTACTGGCCTTTAAATTGCTTTACTATACCGAGATTTACTAGCTTGCCGAGGAAACTAGCTTTACATACCTTATCCTCGAACTATCCGTCTGTCGGACGAGGCTCGGCCAATACTTCTACTATTTTCTCCCAACTGCATTCATAAATATGTCAATCAATACCAAGTATAGCTTTGTTTTAATGAACAACATCACTTCGATGTAATTTATAGCCTAAACTTAGGATTATCAAAAGACAGTCGAAAACTCGCTACTTTTCAGAGGTCCAGAAGGGAGAAATATTCACTTCACAGCTAGGAACACATAGACACTAGTTTGGAGCAATTCTACTTACCTTAGCTCGGTAGCTCGACGATTCGTCGGCCGTATTTCACGAAACTAAATCCGTAGGAATGCTCTCTGCTGCTAAATACCTCAGTATCTGGGTTAATTTGAGTTTGGACAATGGTTAGCAGCGTAATCGAATGAAAATTATATTACCCCCTTCGTTCCTTTCTCTTCTCTGCTGCTTCCTCTCTGTTTCACTGAAAATTATAAGTTTAAAATGATTTAAAACCGAAGTGGGGATTTATATACTTGGGCCTGGACAAGGCCAACGTGTCACGGAGCCAACGCGGAGGCTTCACCTCCGTGACATGCTCCCATCGCGGAGGGGCTCTGCCTCGGCTCCTTCCACGATGGTTCGACAGGTTTCTCGTCCGATCTTTTTCCCGGGCCTTTCTCTAGCACGTATGGCCTTCAAATATGCTTAACCAACGTGTGAATAGGTCATCTAGGTGCCGGGAATCCTACGGGGTATAACAAATTTCGTCCCCTCAATTGCCTGTAACCCACGTTCTTGCTCCACCAAGTCAGAATATTGAAAAATGAACCTAAGTGTTCTATTTATATTAGTGGGAATTTTTCCCGAAATAACAAGCAATGTGTCACGGAGTGCATCGCGGAGCACTGCCTCCGTGACACGCCACTGATGCGGACCCTAACTGGATGGGGGTCCAGGTAATAAGGCCCAACGTGGCATGACGTGCAACTCGGAGCTAGGCCACCGTGCCACGGACCCAACACGAACCCACACTGGAAATTGGGCAAAAATTCCCTATCCAGGCAGAATGCCTCCGCGATGGCAGTGTAACATGGCTCCATCGCGGAGCCTCTTTATTTTATGCCTTCCAATGCCTTGTCCTTTGCTTACATCCGAGTCCAACCCCGATCTCTTCCAACATGCATTTTAGCTTCCCAAAAGTACATTTTACCTGCAAAACAATGCTAATCCTGTTGGTTAGTATAAATTCTCATTTTATTACCAATCACATGAAAATGTATAAACATTGATAGATAAACAAGGCTAAAATGACATATTTGAGTATCACTTGGGCATATAAATTTGCCCAAGATCAGCGAGAAATAGATTTCTCTATAGACTTGCTACCAGATACTCAACCTATATCCATCCCTCTGTATCGAATGGCCCCTGTTGAATTGAAAGAATTGAAAGAACAGTTGAAAATTTTGTTAGATAAGGGTTTTATCAGGCCTAGCACTTCACCGTGGGGTGTGCCAGTTCTGTTTGTAAGAAAGAAAGATGGCTCTCTACGCATGTGTATAGATTACCGGTAGCTGAATAAAGTTACCATTAAGAATAAATACCCTCTTCCAAGGATAGATGATTTACTTGATCAACTGCAAGGGGGGAAATATTTTTCAAAATTAACTTGAGATCCGAGTACCACCACGTTTGGGTTCGGGAGAAGGATATCCCGAAGGCATCTTTCAGGACTAGGTGTGGTCATTTCGAGTTCCTAGTTATGTCCTTTAAGTTGACAAATGCACCAACAGTGTTCATGGACCTAATGAATAGTATCTTCAGGCCATACATAGATCTGTCTGTGATAGTGTTCATTGATGATATTCTGGTATACTCCCGCTTAGAAGTGAAACACAGAGATCATTTGCAAATAGTACTTTAGATCGTTAGAGATCGCTAGCTATATGTAGAGTTTCCTAAATGTGAGTTTTGGTTAAATTCTGTAGCTTTCTTGGGCCACATTGTATTTGATGCTGGTATTCACGTTGATTTACAACGAATTGAGGCAGTAAAGACATGGACTAGACCAACAACACCAATGGAGGTTCACAGTTTCTTGGGTTTATCCAGGTATTATAGAGGTTTGTGGAAGGATTTTCCACCCTGTCAGCGCCTTTGACCAAATTGGCTCAGAGAGCAGCCAAGTTCCATTAGACCGAGGCCTGTGACCGGAGTTTCTAGGAATTGAAAAACAGATTGACGTCGGCACCAGTGTTAGCCTTGCCAGAAGGTTTAGAGGGTTATACTGTATATTGTGATGCTTCGAGCGTTAGGTTAGGGTGTGTCCTAATGCAACACGAAAAGGTAATTGCGTATACTTCAAAGCAACTAAGAGAACATGAAAAGAACTATCCCACCCACGATATGGAGTTAGCTTTGGTGACTCATGCCTTAAAAATAGGGAGGCATTACTTGTATGGTGTGCATGTGGATATTTTTACTAATCAAAAAAGCCTCCAGTACATCTTCACGCAGAAAGAGCTGAATTTGCGATAGCGTCGTTGGCTAGAATTGTAGAAAGACTATGATATGAACATGTTGTATCACTGAGGGAAGGCTAATATCGTAGATGATGCCCTTATCGGAAGTTCCATGGGTAGTTTAGCACATCTGAGACCAGAACAATGGGAAATGGCTCGAGAATTGCACTGGCTAGCTAGCTTAGTAGTTCGGGTAGTGGATTCAGAGGATGACAGGGCTATAATTCAGAATACAATAGTATCATCCCTAGATGTAGAGGTAAAAGAGTGGAAATATGAGGATTCTAATCTAGTACAACTCAGAGATAGGTTCAGCAAGGTGAATTATCAGCTTTCGAGCTAACCAAAGACGGGTTTTGAGGTACAGAGGTTGCCTCTGCATTCTAAATATAGCAGGGCTCCGCCAGCAGATCATGGCAGATGTACATTACTCTCTTCATGCAGGTTCGACAAAGATGTACCATGACATAAAGAATATATACTGGTGGCCTGGAATGAAGAAAGGTGTAGCTGAATTCGTAACGCAGTGTCCTGATTGTCAACAGGTAAAAAGTGAATATCAAAAACCTAGCGGACTAACTCAGGGGATAGCTATACCAATGTGGAAATGGGAGCCAGTTAATATGGAATTTGTGACAGGACTACCCCATACCAAATGCAAATTTGACTCTATTTGGGTGATTGTTGATAGGTTGACGAAATCAACTCACTTTCTGCTAGTCCAAACTACATTCTCAGCCAAAGATTACGCCAAGTTATATATTAAAGTGATAGTCTGATAGCACGGTGTCCTAGTATCTATCATTTCTGATAGAGGGGCACAGTTTACAGCTATATTTTGGCAATCATTTCAGAAAGGTTTGGGGACACAAGTTAATTTGAGTATAGCTTTTCATCCCCAAACAGACGGCCAGACATAGCGCACCATTTAGACACTCGAGGACATGTTACTGGCATGTGTGCTGGACTTTGGAGGAAGTTTGGACAAGCATTTAGCCCTTATTGAATTTGTATATAATAACAGTTCTCATTCGGAAATTCAAATGGTGCCATATGAGGCATTATATGGGAGGAAATGTAGGTCCCCTATCGGATGGTTTGAAGTATGAGAGGAAGGGTTAGTCGGACCTGATATGATCCACCAGTAATAAGAGAAAGTAAAACGCATCAATGAGTGGTTATTGACAGCTCGGAGTCGTCAGAAGTCCTACTCCGATGTGCAGCGTAGAGACTTGGAATTTAATCTTGATGATTGGGTATTTCTTAAAGTTTTGCCAATGAAGGGCATGATGAGATTTGGCAGAAAGGGCAAGCTTAGCCCTAGATTCATTGGACCATATTGAATCCTCCGAAGAATAGGCCGAGTGCATATGAGTTAGAGCTTCCTTTAGAGATAGAATTTGTCCATCTAGTCCTCCACGTATCAATGTCTAGAAGTTCATAGGTTACCCATCTCGGGTGGTTTTAGTTGAGGATATTCAAGTTACTGAAGAGTTAGCTTATGAAGAGATTCCAGATGCAATACTAGATAGACAGGTTCGTAGATTGAGAACTAAAGATGTAGCCTCTGTTAAAGTCTTATGGAGGAACAGAAATGTAGAGTAAATGACTTGGGAAGCCGAGGACGATATGAGATCTAGGTATCCTCATTCGTTCCAGACCTAACCTAGATAATACAGTTGAGGTGAGATCATTGTTCAGGTTACTTTATTACTTATATTACTAGTACTGCTCTGTTATCTGCTTCTATATTGTGGGATAGTTTGTTGTAGCATCCTATGAGATGCCTATGTTGGACTTTTCTACGTTTTAGGTTTTCAGATAGTCTAGATTATAGAGAAGACTGCCGAAATTTTTGGAATGATAATTAGAAAAGTTAAGTCTTAGGAGCCCAAAGACGACATTCGAGGATGAATGTTCCTAAGGGGAGAAGGATGTTACACCCCGTAAGATGTTAGCGCTTAGTACGCGTACGCGTGGGTTGTGACGAATAAAGAGAGCTTGACGTGTATGGGAAGAGTCTCGAAAGCAGGGTCGGGCAAGGCCAGGCTCCGAGGGGCCAACGCGACGCGCCAGCCTACGTGTGTGTTGGGAAGTGTGGCACTCCAAGCACACTAGCACCCTGGGAGGCACGGCGCGGCACGTCTATGGTGTGTTGGCTGGCACGAGGCGGCCCCCAGTCCACCACCCATGTTATATATAAGGCACCCTTTTTCAATTCAAATCATTTGCATAATATTCCCCTCGGCCAGAAATGAAAGAAGATGCAACCTTCATCAATTTCTTTTATCAAATTACCCTATTAAACACTGTCCAAACACAAATTAACTTCAGGTAACAAGTCCTAAGTCTACAGGAAGCATTTCTACGGAGTTATTTCTCAAAAATTCACTTGGCGTACTGGAACACCGCTGAGTAAAGGTTGTCAAAATTACTTCTAATTGAGTCCTAATTGGCTACAGGCAGTAGGTAAACAGTTCTACCTTTTAAACTTTCGAGAATTGGCGAGTTTTCAGTTGAATTAATTTAAGTTGAAGTTATAGTCAATTTCTATTGAAAGATATTGTTAATTGTCGATTGTTTGTATTGAAATAGACTCATTTTCTTAGTGTGAGGGCTGCAAATTGGTGAAATTACTAACTTCAGGTTGGAAGCATTCGAGCGCCTAGGAATTATCGATTAAGGTATGTTAAGGCTATCCTTTTGGGTAAGTTACATTGTTGTAAAGTTAGTACGACTTGTTTATGTGTAGTAATCTAGAGTACGCCTATTGTGGTCAGCTGCTACAAATAGAATTGAGACGACAACGATGACATAGTAACCCTTGTCAGAGTTAACCCTAGCTAACTTGGTTTTTGCATACGATGTTTGGGTTGTTGGAGGTTGTTGCTTATAGGGCTATGCTCGCAGGAGTAGTATGATGTCCGGAGAACTATATTAAGGATGTGAGGGTCGTGTTGTGTTATTCAAGTGCTCGCAGGAGCAATATGATGTCCGCAGGGACTGAATTGAGGTCGTGAGAGCCATATTAAGATACCCATATGCTCGTAGGAAAAATATGATGTCTAAAGGGACCAAATTGAGGTCATGAGATCCATATTAAGGTGTAGTTACCTCCAGACTCCTCTATGCCGCAGTGGCACCATGACCCTCAGACGAGCGAAGGCTCGGGGTCTAGTTACCATAGCTTACTTTGTGACCCTCAGTCGAGCCAAGGCTCGGGGTCCAGTTACAGGAGCCTAGATCGCTCAGACACAGACACAACTATAGGAGTCTAGATGGCCCAAGCTAGAAATAGGAGCCTGTCAGGATTGTATACAACTTTAGAGGACGAGTATTCCTGTGTTATAGTATGCTTACGGACCTTTAGTAACCAGATAGGAGGAGGGTGCATTGATTGTACTTTCCAGGGCTTATGGGGGCCTAGGTAGGTTATTCTGTGTTGTTTGTACCTTCCAGGCTTATGGGGGCCCGATCAGGTTCTTGTTTGTACATATACTTATTAGTTATATTTTTTGGATTATGAGATTACTCAGTTTAAATTCTCACCCTTCTTCTTGATTACTTCAGCTTTCATTCAGTTATTATTTTACTTCCTTACATATTCGATACATATTGTACAGACTCCCATCCTTGGGATGCTGCATTACTTGCCTGTAGGTACGGATAGACGCGGTTCAGGACCTTCTTAGTCATCAGCCAAAGTCAGCAGTCCAGTCAGCTCCTTTTCTCTAGAGTTGATAGTTAGAGAAGGTTTGTTCTTTTGTTGTATAGTTTATGGATAGGTCAGGGCCTGTCCCAACCATTATTCCACTCCTAGAGGCTTGTAGGCTATAGATTCTCAGTTGTGGGTTTTGTTGTTGGCCGTGTGGGGCCTATGTATGTTTTATTTTGCGTGATGGCCGTGTGGGGCCTATATATGTTTTATTTCATGTGAGGCCTATTTTAGCTATCAGTTAGAAACCTTATCGGCTATAGCATAGTTATAGTTGCCTGTTTTCATTCAGTTATAACTAGATAACATGGTGGTCTTGTCGGCCCACATAGGATCCCCTTTATTGCATGTTGTTAGTTAGCTAGTTTCTTCTTACAGGTGGGTATGTGGTCTTGTTGGCCTGAGGCTGTATCTACAGCCGAGATATAGCTCATCCTTTTCTTGAATTGAGTTACAAACGTGTACCAGGAGTGCACCAGACCAAATAGGTCAATTCAGGTCCTAGTGTGGCACTAGGTTCCAGTCATGGCCCCCAAGGTAGGGCGTGACAGCTGGCATAGTATCAACAAATGTTGGCGTGTATCGGGCAAAGGAATCAAACCTCAATGCATATTCTCTGACACTCATTCTGCCCTGCTCCAGATGTAAAAAGTGCTCTACTCTAACCTACTAGATCTTTCAGGGCAAATAGTGGTCTATGAATGCTTCAGAGAAGCTAGGCCATGTAGGTGGATGTGTATCTCTGCCTCGGGTCCTTTCCCAACTTTCATACCACAAAACTGCTATCTCTCGCAATCGAAACATTTCTAATTCAACTGATTCTGTCAAGGAAGCATGCATAACCCTGAATATCCTCTGTAGCTTGTTTATGAAGTTCTAATGGTCCTCTCTATGATATGTTCTTGTAAACTATGGAGGACTCAAAGCAAGGAACTCGAGCACTCTCGAACTCCCGGGCCCCTCAATGTGCTCGGCAACAGCTGGTGCTACAGGCTGAGGCTGACGCTGGGCAGCCATCATCTGAACCAACATGTAAACTGTGCTCCTAATCTCCTGATCCGATGGCATAGGATAGCTAGGGGTGGTACTGGTATATCAGCCACCCTAGAGGGCTCCTGGCATGGCGGAGAATGCTGGGGAGATCGGGATGAAGTCTCCCTATCGCCCTCAGATCGAGCTAGCTCTGACTTAAGCCCCCTGCTTGTGCCCTCTCCTGCTGCAGTGTCCAACTCCCGATCAGTCGTGTTCTACTTGCATCAAACATCTTCTCTGTAGATAAGTAGAATAGTGTAAGCTTAGGGAGTTACCCTATACAACATGGCTCTATAGCACGACTGGAGGAGGAACGAGGATAAACACACTATTATGCCTTGTAGCCTCCTGCCTATAGAATGTGGTGCACAACACACCCATAGATAAGACTCTACTTGACACAGTTATCAAACTCCCTGGGATACAGTGTTGCTCAGATACCATGTTTTTAACACCCTACCTTGGGGGGCATGACTAGCACCTAGTGCCACAGTAGGACTTAGGCTGACCTGACTGGGCATGGGCACCTCTGGTGCTTGCCAGTAACTCAAATTCAAGAAAACAACGAGCTATATCTCGGCTGTAAGCATAGTCTTGGGCTAGCAAGGCCATGCAGCACCTGTAAAGGACAACAACTAACCCAATAAACAAGGAAATAATAGGGGACCTATGCAGGCCGACAAGATCACCATGCTGTCTACTTATAACACAGGCGATCATATTCAACTACGAAGATGAATTCACATGGATTTAGGAAAGGCTTGCTATATTTGTGTACAATATAAAGTTACTAAAGCTGACAAGGATACTAACTAACTAGCTAAACTAGGAACCACATGACCAACAAGCAAGATATATCATATATAGTCCCCACACGGCCAAAAACAACTAAATACAGAGAAATTGTAGCCTATAAGCCTGAAAGAGTGGAATAATGGTCGGGATAGGGCCCCTACCTACCCAAAAGTTGTACAATAAAAGAACAAACCTTCTCTAACTATCAACTCCAGAGAAAAGGAGCTGACTGGACTGCTGACTTTAGCGGGCAACTACGAAGGTCATGGACCACTTCTATCCGCACCTGTAGGCAAATAATGCAGCGCCCCAAAGATGTGCGTCAATACAATATGTACCGAATATGTAAGGCAGTATTGAAAACTGAATTAAGCAAATAGAAGAACTGAAAGTAATCAATCAGGATGATAAGAATTTAACTTGAATAGCCTCACAATAAGGAATATAACTAGCAAGTATATATACAATCAAGAACCTAGTGCGGCCCCCATAAGCCTAGAAGGTACAACCAACACAGAATAAACTACCTGGGCCCCTATAAGCCCCGGAAAGTACAAGAAATGCACACACCTCTTACCAAAACTATTATAGGTCTATAGGTAAGCTGTAACTAAGGTATACTTGATCTCTGAAGCTGTATTCGAGCCTGGTAGGCTCCTGCAACTAGGTTTGAGCCGTTTGGGCTCTTGTAGCTGTGTCTGAGCTGTTTGGGCTCTAATAACTGTATCTAAGCCATTTGGGCTCCTATAACTGTATCTCAGCCATCTAGGCTCCTGTAACTATATCTGAGCCGTCTAGGCTCCCGTAACTATATCTGAGCCTTCTAGGCTCCTACAACTTTATCTGAGTCGTCTAGGCTCCTATTACTGTATTTGAGCTGTCTGGGCTCCTGTAACTATGTAGGCATAGAACTATATACTGTGTCGCCAAACTATGCCTTATGTTGCCTAATTTAGCAAGGTATGCTAACAGCCACCCTTAGGACTTTATGGCCTTAATATGGTAACAAGGCACCTACTAATCCTTCTAAAAGATAAACAACTGAACAGGGAATTCGTACGTCGCCTCTGGTGATAATCAAAGCTGGGTATAAACCTCCCAAGGAGGAATACTATATTGTAACCTCAATTTATCTCGTAGCTGCTAACCACAACGCTATAGGCACAAGCAGCTACAAGGTATTGCCTGTATCGGCTAAACAATAGGAGTAAATTGCCGTGAGGAATTATCCTTAACATACCCAAAATGTCGATTCTCATCTATCTAATTAGTCCAAACCTGCAGCTGGTAATTCCACCTAATAACAGCTTCTATGATGAGAGAATAAGGCTATTTTCAATATTAAGACTCGGCAAAAAATGATATCTTTTGATACTAATAACTATAATTCAACTCCATTAAATTCAACTGAAAACTCACAATTTCTCGAGACCTTAAAAGGGAGAAATGCTTACATGTTGACTGTAGCCGCTTAGAACTCAATTTGTAGTAATTCTGACACCTTTACTCACCAAGCTTCCATTACACCAAGATAATTTTCAGGAAATAACTCTGCAGATATGCTTCTCGTAGGCAAAACTCATTATCCAAGGTGAATTTCCTTTTGGACGTAGTTTAGAGGTGTAATTTTTTTGATTAACCGACGAAAACTAGGAGGGAGAAGAGGTGTTGCCAAGAATATTCTCAAGGAAATGTTTTTAAATGAATCTTCAACTCACAGTTGACTATATATATATATATATATATATATATATATATATATATATATATATATATATATTTAGGAAGTGAGCAAGGGGCGTGGCCCGCTGGTGCGGTGCGTCGGCCATGGCGCCAGGCCGGTTGGCGTGGCGCGGCGCCTAGTTCGCCTGGCCTCCGGCCCGACCTCCTGCTCGCTCGATTCCATTCTCGTATGTTCATCCCCCGAGCCTTTTCTTGCATGTGTCATACTTCGAAACTCTCAACATACGTATGCACGCATTCGTTAAATGATAGAAACTTATGGGGTGTAACTTTGCACTCTGTAGCGATAGTTAAATTTTACTTCTTGCAATTCGAATAGACTCTAATCTTGCAATATTCACTATTTAGTACTAAATAGTTTGGGCTTCGAGTAGTATCTATGGGATTGGACCCCAAATCCTCGTTGGGTTCTATATTTGTTGCGATCGCTTACGTTACCCTATATTGAGAATAGATTTGAATGACATCAATTTCAATGACCATGAAGTATTAAAATAGTAAGCACAAGAATATAAGAACAACTACTATGATATTTATACAATTAAACTCAAGTTCATATTGCAATAATCATGTCGCTACCATAATTTTAAAATGAAAATTTTAGCTTTACATAGACATGTAGTAAACATAATAATTCATCTAAAGAAAAACGTAAAAATAAATACATGGGAAAATGTCATGCCCCACCTTGGAAGGCATGACTGGCACCTAGGGCCACATTGGGACCTGGGTTAACCTGGCAGGGCATATGCACCTCTAGTGCTGCCAGTGACTCAAAATTGAGAAAACAACGAGCTATATCTCGACTGTAAACACAGCCTCGGGCTAACACGACCACATAGCAACCTGTAAAAGAAAAAAACTAACCTAGAAAACCAGATAATAAAGGGATCATATGCGAGTCGACAAGATCACCATGCTATCTAGTCATAACAGAAGGAAAATAGGAATTATTATATATATTATAGCCAACAAGGCTGTTAACTAGAAGCTATTCTAGGCCCCACATGGGAAACCTATGAAACGAAACTTAATATACATAGCCCCCACACAGCCAACAACAAACAACCAACTAAAACTATAGTCCGCAAGCCTCTAAGAAAGGAATAATGGTCAGGACAGGGCCCGACCTACCCAAAACTGTACAACCAAAAAGAAAAAACCTTGCTAACTATCAACTCCGGAGAAAAGGAGCTGACTGAGCTGCTAAGCCTGGCAGGAAGCTAAGAAGGTCCTGAACCATGTCTATCCGCACCTGTAGGGAAGTATGCAGGGCCCCGCGAATGGTCAATACAATATGTACAGAATATGTCAGGTAGTAATAACAGCTGAATGAAACTGATAGCAAAACTGAAAGTAATCAAAAGAAAGGATAAGAATTGACCTGTACAACATCACAATCTGAAGTATAGCTAGCAAGTAGATATGCAAACAAGAACCTAACCTGGCCCCCAAAAGCCTGGAAGGTACAACCAACACAAATAACATACCGGGGCCCCCATAAGCCCTAGCAAGTATAATTCATTATATATACCCCTAATATGGTCAATATGACTCAACAGGTAACTATATCCAACCTACCGGTCCTCTAGGTCCGTAACTGAGCCCGCTAGGCTCCTTTAACTTTGTCTAAGTCCTCAGGGCTCCTGTGACTGCACACTGGGCATATAAGGCTCGACGGAGGGTTAGTAATGTCGATATGGCATAAAAAGAGGTCCATAGGTGGATGGACTTTAATACATCCTTATAGGTTTGAATATAGTCCTATCAGACATCATATAACTCCTATGAGCGATCTATAACCCCATAGGCGATGACAGAGCTAACAACCCTGAGATGGTGGACGGAAGGCTACATTAGTTGGGGCCAATCCTAGCCAAAGTACTAGGTTCAGTCCAAATCTATCTGTAACAACTAATCACAATATACATTCTTACCACTTACCTACAAGGACATATGCCATATCACTTATACGATGGGAATAACTTGCCAAAGAGGTTAGCCTTAACATACCTCGAATGTCGATTCTTGTGTATCCAAATAGTTTCAACCTAAAGCCAGCAGTTCCAATCAATTACAGCCCTACGCTAGTAGAATAAGGCTATTTTCAATACTAAAACTCGGCAATTGATCATATATTTCAATAACATTACTATACCTTAACTTCATTTAATTCAGCAAGAACTTACAAATTTTCTAGAGTTTAGAAGGTAGAATGCTTACCTATCACCTGTAGCCACTTAGGACTCAATTAGGAGAAATTTCTACAACTTATACTTGGTGGGGTTCTGGTACTCTGAGCGAATTTTCAAGAAATAACTCCACAGAGATGTTTCTCGTACGCATAGAACTCGTTATCCAAGATGAATTTGTGTTTAGGTGGAGTTTAATGGTGTAATTTGATGAAAAATGGATGAACTTGTCGCTTGCTCTCTCTTCTCAACCGAGGGGAAATTTTAAGAATGATTCAAGCAACTCACAAAGGGGCTTATATAGATATTAAGGCAGTGGCAAGGTGGGGTGGCGCACTGGCCATGACCTCCTGCCCGCTCGATGCCGTGTTCGTATACTCTTCCCCCGGGCCCTTTCCTACATGTGTTGTACTCCAAAACTTTCAATATATGTACTAATGCGTCAGTTAAATGATAAAAACTTGCAGGGTGTAACATCATCCCCCCTTAGGAACATTCGTTCTCGAATGTAATCTTAAGCTTAAGAGACTCCACTCCTTTAGCTATTACCAGAAAAATTTTGGCAGAGCCTCCTCTGTAATATGGACTATCCGAAAACCTGAAATGCAGAAAAGTCCCAACATAGGCGCCTCACAGGATGCTACAAGCAATGATACAACATAGTTCCATATCATAAAAGCGAGCAACTGAATAGTACTGATAATATAAGTAACAACACAATAACTAAACAAGAACCTCACCTTAACTGTACAATTTGGATCAAGCTTGGAATAAGTAAGGATATCTAGACCTCGTGTCATCCTCATCTTTTCAAGTCATCTCTTCTATATTTCTGTTCCTCCATAAGACTTTAATGGAGGCTACATCTTAGTTCTTAATCTATGAACTTGCTGATCTAGTATAGCAACTGGAGTCTCTTCATAGGATAACTCTTCAGTAACCTGAACATCCTCAACCGGGACAACCCAGGATGGGTCTCCTATGCATTTCTGTAGCATTGACACGTGGAAAATCGGATGGACAGATTCTATCCCTGAGGGCAGTTCTAACTCATATGCGACTTGGCCTATCCTATGAAGGATTTGATATCGGCCAATCAATCTAGGGCTAAGCTTGCCTTTCCTGCCAAATCTCATCACGCCCTTCATAGGAGAAACATTAAGGAATACCCAATCACCAACATTAAACTCCAAATCTCTATATCGCACATCGGAATAGGACTTCTGATGACTCTAGGCTATTAGCAACCATTCTCTAATAAGTTTCACTTTTTCTTCTGACTGATGAATCATATTAGGTCTGATCCACTTTGTCTCCCCTACTTCAAACCATCCTATGGGGGACCTATATTTCTACCCATATAGAGCCACATAAGGTTCCATCTAAATAGCCGAATGATAATTGTTATTTTATGAAAATTCAATAAGGGGTAGATGCTCGTCCCAACCTTCTCCAAAGTCTAACACACACGCCCATAACATGTCCTTGAGTGTCTGAATGGTGCGCTCTACCTGACCGTCTATCTAGGGATGGAAAGCTATACTCAAATTAACTTGCGTCCCCAAACCTTTCTGAAATGACTTCCATAATCTTGATGTGAATTGCGCCCCTTGGTCAGAAATGATGGATGCTGGGACACCATGCAGTCAGACTATCTCCTTAATATATAACTCAACATCATCTTCGGTGAAAAATGTAGTCCTTACTGGCAAGAAATAGCTAATTCCGTCATCGTGTCGACAATGACCCAAATAGTGTTAAATTTATGCCTAGTGCGAGGTAACCATGTCACGAAGTCCATATTAATTGATTCCTATTTCTACATAGGTACAACTCTCTCCTGAGTCAGTTTGCTAGGTTTCTGATGTTCAGCTTTTACCTGTTGGCAATTAGGGCACTGTGCTATAAACTCGGCTACGCCTTTCTTAATTCCAAGCCACCAATATATTTCTTTTATATCGTGATACATCTTCGTCGAACTTGGATGAAGAGAGTCATGAGAATAATGCACCTCTTCCATAATCTACTGGCAAAGCCCTACTACTTCTTGAATGCAGAGTCGACTTTTGAATCTCAAGATCCCTTCTTCTGTTAACTCAAAGGCCGATAATTTTCCCTACTGAACCTTATCTCTGAGCTGCACTAGGCTAGGTTTCTCGTACTGTCGATCCTTTACCTCTACAACTAGGGATGACACTGCTGTATTCTTGATCACAACCCCATTATCCTTTGAATCTACTACTTGGACTGCTAAATTAGCTAACTGGTGCGGCTCTCGAGCCATTTCCCGCTGTTCTGGCCTTAGCTATGCCAGGCTGCCCATGGATATGCGGCTAAGGGAATCGGCTATAATATTAGCCTTCCCTGGGTGATATAAGATGTTCACATCATAGTCTTTCAGCAATTCTAGCCAATGACGTTGCCGCAAATTCAACTCTTTTTGCGAAGATATATTGGAGGCTTTTATGTTTAGTAAAGTTGTCCACATGCACACCATATAAATAGTGCCTCCTTATTTTAAAAGCATGAATCACTGGGGCTAACTCCAAATCGTTGGTAGGGTAGTTCATTTCATGTTTCCTTAGCTGTCTCGAAGTATAAGCAATTACCTTGCCATGTTGCATCAGAACAGACCCTAATCCAACGCCTAAAGGGTCACAATATACGACATAGCTCTCTGAACCTTCTAGTAAGGCCAATACTGGTGCAGACTTTAACCTATTTTTTAGCTCCTGGAAACTTTGTCACAGGCCTTGGTCTAGTGAAATTTAGTTGTTTTTTGAGTCAATCTTGTAAATGGTGTAGATAAGGCCGAGAACCCTTCCATGAACCTTCTATTTTACCCAGGTAACCCTAGGAAACTGCGAAACTCAGTTGGAGTCGTGGGTCTGGGCCATGTCTTTACTGCCTCAATGTTCTGTAATCAACTTGGATACCTGCATCTGACATAATGTGGCCTAAGAAAGCTACAGAATTCAACCAGAACTCACATTTTGAGAACTTCGCATATAACTGGCAATCTCTGAGGATCTGGAGTACTGTTCACAAATGATCTCTGTGCTCAGCTTCTGAGTGGGAATATACCAGGATATCATCAATAAATACGATCACAAATAAATCTACATATGGCCTGAAGATGCTGTTCATCAAGTCCATAAGCATTGCCGGGGCATTCGTCATCCGAAGGACATAACCAAGAACTCAAAACGCCCATACCTGGTCCTGAAAGATGTTTTAGGAATATATTTCTCCCAGACTCGCACCTGGTGGTATCGAGACATCAAGTCGATTATGGAGAAGTATTTCGTCCCTTGCAGCTAATCAAACAAATCATCTATCCTTGGAAGAGGATATTTATTCTTGATAGTGACTTTATTCAACTACCAATAATCTATACACATTAGTGGGGAGCCATCATTCTTTCTAACAAACAGAACTAGCGCACCCCACGGTGAAGCGCTAGGCCTAATAAAACCCTTATCTAGCAAATTTTTCAATTTTTCTTTCATCTTTTTCAATTCAGGCAACCGACAATCTCTACTGTACAACCCTGGTAAATCCTCTTAGCAATGATACAGTCATCGACGGGTGTGGACGTCAAGAATGGTCGCTGAAGTAGTTTTGGTGTTATACCAAACTGTCAGGCCACCAACTGAGTAACATAGGACAAAGTAGAACTTGGGTCTGTCAAAGAGTAAACTTAGTGAGAGCAAACTCCCAACATACCTATCATCACATCTGGTGACGACTCTGACTCCTATCGCCCTGGTAAAGCATAAGTGTGATCCGAACCACTGCCAGAACTAGATGCCTCTAATCTACCTTGGCCTCTGTCGGTTGGAGATAATGGCCCACGCCCTGCTGAAGATGATGGAGCATGCGACCCTGTTGAGGACCTGTTCAGCTGGTCCCAATTACCCTGATCCCTGGCTGGACAGTCTCTTATAAAGTGACCCTCTCATCCATAAGTATAACAGGCAGTGGAGCCATATCTGCACCTTTAAAAATGCCTTCGACTACAAATGCTACAATGTGGTCCAACGAGTCTACTCTGATATGATCCCCCCTACTTCTGGGAACCTGACGCTCGCGAGCTTTTATCCGGACCTGATTGTCCACGGTGATCTGTTCTACTGCCCTGCTGCTGTTGAGGTGAAGGTCTGGGGGGCCTACCTAATATCCGTGGATTGGGTCCACCTGAAACTCTACCTGCATCTCATTGGGTCTGGCCCTCCGGTGTTGTTCTTGGTTAGCTCACTTTGAGGCATGCTGGCGCTATCTGATTCCTTCAATGTTCTGAGTAAATGACTGAATGTGCGAGACATCCATGTCCTCCCATATGATAGTTTTAATATAAGTTTCTAATATTCTAGAGCAATTCCCATAATGAACCGATGAACCCTGGCTGGCATGGTATCCATAAATGCTTGCGCATATATGGCCAGAATATTAAACCTCATTGCATACTCTCGATTGCTCATCCTTCCCTACTCCAAGTTTAAAAACTGATCCACGGGGTCCTGTCGAATCTCCCGAGGTAGATAGTGATATATGAAGGCCTCCGAGAAAGTGGACCAAGTAGGCAGGGCACATCTCTGCCTCTAGACCTATCCCAACTCTCATACCACAGAACCGCTATGTCTCGAAGTTGAAACGCTGCCAACTCGACTGACTCTATAGCAGTAACATGCATCACCCTGAAGATCCGTTGTTATTAATCCATAAAGTCCTGAGGGTCCTCTCCATGGTCTGTCCCCGTGAACTGTGGTGGACTCAGGCCCTGAAATTCATTAACCCTCGAACTTCTGGGTCCTCCGGTAGATTCAGCGACAATAGGTACCATTGGCTGGCGCTGTGCAGCCATCATCTGAGCTAGCGTATAAACTGCGCTCCTAACCTCCTAATCTGTTTGTATTGGAATAACCGAGTGTGGTGCTGATGTATCTGCTGCCCTGGGGGGCTTCTGATATGGTGGAGAATTCTGGGGAGACTGAGATGAGGTCTCCCTCTCACCCTCAGATTGGGACAACTCTAACGGTGGCACTCTGCTAGTGCCCTCTCCTACCGCAACATCCAACTCCCGACCAGTCGTGGTTTGTCGTGCGTCAGACATGTCTCTGTAGATAAGCAGAATAACATAAGCTTAGGCACTCAACCCTATAAAACATAGCTCTATATCATGACTGGAGAAGGAAGGAGGGTAACCACACTATTATGCCTCATAGCCTTCTGCCTATAGAATGTGGTGCACAACACACCCATAAACAAGATTCTACTATACACGACTTGTAGACTCCCTAGGATACGGCGTGCTCTAGTATCAAGTTTGTCATGCCCCACCTTGGGAGGCATGACTGGCAACTAGTGCCACACTGGGACCTGGGCTGACCTAGATAGGTATATGCACCTCTAGTGCTGCCAGCGACACAAAATCAAGAAAACAACGAGAACACAACCTCAAGCTGACACAACAACATAGCAACCTGTAAAAGAAAAAAACTAACCCAGTAAATAAGATAATAAAGGGAACCTATGCAGGCCGACATGGCCACCATGCTATCTAGTAATAACAGAAGGAAAACAGGTAGTTATAAATATGCTACAGCCAACAAGGCTGCTAACTGGAAGCTATGCTAGGCCCACACAGCCAACCTACGAAATGAAACTAAATACATTGGCCCCATACCGCCAGCAAAAAATAACCAACTAAAACTATAGTCTGCATGCCTCTAAGAGTAGAATAATGGTCGGAACAGGGCCTCTACCTATCCAAAACTGTACAACCAAAAAGAATAAACCTTGCTAATTATCAACTCTAGAGAAAAGGAACTGACAAAGCTGCTAAGCCTAGATGGAAGCTTACAAGGTCCTGAACCACGTCTATCTGCACCTGCAAGAAAGTGTGCAGTGCCCCACGGATGGGCGTCAGTACAATATGTACCGAATATGTAAGGCAGTAATAATAGCTGAATGAAATTATAGCAAAACTAAAAGTAATCAAAAGAAAGGATAAGAGTTGACCTGTATAGCCTCACAATCTGAGTATAGTTAGTAAGTAGATATGCAAACAAGAACCTAATGTGGCCCCCATAAGCCTGGAAGGTATAACCAACATAAAATAACCTACACGGGCCCCTATGAGCCATGGCAAGAACAATTCAATCTATATACCCCTGACATGATCAATATGACTTAATAAGTAACTATAGCCAACTTACCGGTCCTCTGGGTCCGCAACTGAGCCCGCTGGGCTCTTGTAACTATTTCTGCGCCCTCAGGGCTCCTATAACTTCACCCTGGGCACATAAGGCTCGACGGAGAGTTTGTAATGCCGATACGACATAAAAAGAGGTCCATACATGGATGGACTTTAATACGGCCTTATGGGCCTGAATATAGTCATGTCAGACATCATATAGCTCCTCTGAGAGATCTATAGCCCCGTAGGCGATGACACAACTGGCAACCCTGAGATGGTCAACGGAAGGCTATATTAGGTGGGGTAATTCCCAGCCAAAGTACTACATTCAGTCCCAATATATTTGTAGCAGCTAATTACAATATACATTCTTACAACTTACCTATAAGGACATAGGTAGTTTCACTTATACAAGGGGAGTAACTTTCTGAAGAGTTTAGCCTTAACGTACCTCGAATGTCGATTCTTGTGTATCCAAATATTTTCAACCTGAAAGCTAGCAGTTGCACTCAACTGCAGCTCTATGCTGAGAGAATAAGGCTATTTTCAATACTAAAACTTAGCAATTGACGATGTCTTTCAATAACATTAACTATAACTCAACATTATTCAATTCGGCCGAGAACTTACAAATTCCCGAGAGTTTAGAAGGTAGAAATGCTTACCTATCACATGTAGACACTTAGGACTCAATAGGAGCTATTTCTACAACTTATACTAGGTGGGGTTTCGGTACTCCGAGCGAATTTTCAAAAAATAACTCCACAAGGAAGTTCCTCGTAGGCCTAGAACTCGTTATCCAAGATTAATTCACATTTGGATGGAGTTTAACGACGTAATTTGACTAAAAATGGATAAACTTGTTGCTTGCTCTCTCTTCTCAGCTGAGGGGAAATTTTAAGAATGAATCAATCAACTCACAAAGAGGCTTATATAGATATTGAGGTGGTGGCAGGGTGGCGGGACATGGTTCGCCAGTCACAGTGCCGGGCTAGGGGCGCGACGCACTGGCCATAGCATCGGGCTGGCAGCGCAGCGTGGTGCCCAGTGCGCCTTTCCTCCAGCCCGGACCTCCTTCCTCTTGATTCTATGTTCGTATACTCATCCCTTGAGCCCTTTCCTGAATGCTTCATACTCCAAAACTCTCAATATACGCATGCGTGTATCAGTTAAATGATAAAAACTTATGGGGTGTAATAGAGAAGAAAACATGAACTCAATTTTCTCCGGCCTCCATGGCAGCTCCTAACTCTTTATAGGTCAAAAGTTGTGTTCCAAAATATTTTAAAGGACTATTTATAAGTATAGAAAAAAATTTCACTCTAAATAAATTGAGTTCAAAATAATTAAAAAAAAATTTAGTTCGGGATTACCCTGGCACATTGCACTACCCAAGGCACAAGCCTAATTTGCTGTAGTATTGGCTCTGGCACATCGCGCCAATAGAGGCGCTGGCCTGCTATATTTATTCTACTAGAGTATTGCTCCTGACATAGGGCTCCAGCTATAGCCCCAACTTGCTCCACTAGCAATTTTCTAAAGTTTGGGCTCTAGGGCTAGGCACCAGTCATAACACCAACTTGATTTTCCCTATAAGCTCATACAAAATTTCTCCAAAGCTCCAAAACTTCCTTTTTAGCTCATTTTGTGTTGATTTCCACCATATTTTCCTATAAAATATCTAATCAGACGTGGTAGCTCACTATCACGAGTTTTTTATCAAACTATGCAATTTTAAGTGAATATACTTCTTAAAAATTGGATAAACGTGGGTAAAACATGGAAAGCAGACGTACAAATACACCCAAGATCACCACCCCACACTTATACTTTTGTTTGTCCTTGAGTAAACATTTAATCTCATCTTAATAAGTCAGCCTAGGAAGACACCTACATTTATTGATAGAGACAATTCGACCATGTAGCAGTTCACAACGTCCAGTGTACTTCCCACTCATCATGCAAGACATACAAAACAACAGGGATCTAACCTACTAATATTAGAGAGAGACTCTAGTTTTCTAAATCTAAGCTTGCTCACCTACTCTTTCTTTAAAAGCTAATCATATCACCTATTTATCATGAAACAAGTGCCTCACAAGAATAAACAGTCCACATACTCAAATTAGAGAATTAAATATAAATTAAGCACTTAGAATTAACACACAACTCTCGCACTCACAAAAGAATCTACATGTTTGCACAAAGAACAATAGACTTGCCTATTATGTACATCCACACTAATTAAGTGTGATCGAATAAAATCAAATAGGACTTTAATGGGTCGTTGGCTAAGGGACGCGTAGAAAAACTATATAATATAGAATTACACTTCCTTAGGCACTTTTCAATTTTTAGACTTATCACCCATTATTTTCTTAACTCTATTTTTCAGCCCTTTTTATCAATTGTTTCCACAGGTAATTCTCATCATATCAAGAATGTTACAATCATATATAATTTTTTCTTTTTTCTTCTTTTTTTTTCTTTCAAGAAGTGTTATTCTCCTCTTTTTTTTTCATGTTACATTCTTTCCATAAAGGCCTTTTTATCACAAGTAATTTTCACTAGTCACTATTTACACTGACCATCCCTTTTCTTCAGATTTAATTGTTTCATCACATTCTATGCTATAGTGCTCAAAGAAGGGTGCAAAAACTAGGAATTTAGTTTAAAAGATAGACCAACGTAGATATGCGACTAACAAATAAAAGGCTACAGGCTCAACAAGCTACCTAACAATATTTGAACAAGCTATATTTCTCAATACATATTAAAAAAGACTATTATCATCTTCTAAATAGATGAACACTTATTATTTCACTTCAATACAAGCAGGGCATGTTCTAGACTAATCTGTAAAATATAAAATATATGCAAGAAATCCTCACCTCACATGATACAAGTCTCAACCAAAACATATCAACATGCTCTAAGACAAACAGGGTCATAGCGAACTACAAAATAAGAAAATTTATATATAGAGTCATTACTCATAGCCTAGATGTCAAAAAAATTACTATTTTATTTTAATTATCAAGCACTTGAGGAAAGCACTACTGAAGCTTAGGTTAAATTACAGGTATCCAACCAAGTCAAAAAGGTCTTTTCTTTTCTCTCTATATTATTCCTAAAAATAATAAAAATAAAATAAAACAAGATAAAAATCTTAAAGACTTTAGTTGCCGAAAGACAGCTGTCATCCATCCAACGTAGGAAAATCACTATATATAACTAAAAGAAAAAAATTAAATCTACTCGTAAAAATAAAAATTACCTAATTCAAGTTACAATCTGTGAAAAACAACTGATGAACAAAGAAAAATCAAGAGAGTTATTAACTACCTAATAAAGTAGTACATAAAAACACCAAAGCAATTTTTCACCCCGCACTTAAAATTTTGCACTACCCTCAGTGCGCACAAAAAGAGTACAAGGGTAAAAGAAACTTTTTAGAAGGCCAAAGGCCGAGGCATTAGCAGCTTATGAAATACTCAGACTTCTCCCAATAAAACTTGATTCTTCATGTGGGACCCCACACTTAGTCCCAACCCGGTAGCTTGCTTTTGCAACATTCTGTGACTTTGCTTCAATGCTCAAACTCCTTAAAAAATAAAACTATAACAATAATATAAAAATAATTAAATAAAAGAAAACAATAAAATTGAATTGCCTCCCATCAAGCGCCTGATTTAACGTTATGACATGACGCCATCAATTTCACCACTTTTTTCTTTCCTTTCAAACTTATGAATTGTATCCTTAATTTCTTTTTCAATTTTATACTATGCTCAAAGGGCGGTGATATAAAAATAAAGGAACCAAGCAGTAGATGTCACATTTTAAACCTCTTGGCCCTTAAGTGAGGAATATCATTGTCTCTTTGGCATAACAGATTTTAAGATGAAAGGGTCTTGTTCATCGTCTATTCATCTCTCCAAGGGATTGAAGGCCTCTGTTTCCATTTTGCCAATCAAACATAATGTACAAAACTATTTAGAGTGAGAGACGATATTTCCCAACTCTAAAACTACACTAATTCTGAAATCCTCACTACCGTCCATCTCTTCAATATTATCATTAACCAAAAAGAATCGTTGAATGGTTGGAATTCTTCTTCCTATTTTATACGTTGGCTAATATTTATAATAATTTGTGGTTGTGCCTCAGACGCCTCAACCTTTTTATTCAAATGCACCTGCAGGTCATGAATATTTGAGCTAAATTGATTTATCTCTTATCTAAGCTATATTCTCCCTTCCATTAGTCGAATAGTCATGTTCATAAGACCATCACAGATAAACCCATGAAATTTTATTTGTTGAGCTTGTGCCTCGAACCAAGATTGACTCACAACCTCTATTTCATCAGAATTATATTATTCCAACAACACACTATTTTCTTCTGTTTAAGGTTCCTATTGAATTTTGGCTAAGACCATTATTTGCAGATCATTACAAATTCTAGCCTCAACCTGTATCTCCACGAGTTTGGTACTAATTCTTTCTACGACTTTCCCCTGTTTTGTATACTGCTTGATAATGCTTAATAAAACTCTCTCTTTTAAAGGAGGTGGCTACTGTCGCTATCAGAAAACAAATTATGAGTGTTGGGGTCGAATCCCACAGAGATTGAGAAGAGATGATCCAAAAGTCATAAATAAACTCTAACTAGCTAGCGTCTTGTCTAAACAACATAATATAAATATTGAAGGAAAAAGAAAGTAAGTATTGATATCAAATTGTAAAACAAAGCAGGGGAAAGAAACATGTTGCAATTAATGAGAGCGACTAGAGGTGTGTATTTGATGAGGCGTTGACTAGATAGGGTTGATTGGAGTTCCTTAGATTCTATTAGAGCATGAATAGTGTTTGTTATGGCAACACCACACATTTCTCAACCAAAAGGATTTGTTTACTTAGGTTTTCTCAAACCCCAAAGCTAATAAATAAACTAATCAACAAAGATTGAGGAAGGGTTAAGCTATCTCTAACCTTAACCTTTAATGAAGTATGAATATGAGTCTTGACTATCTCTAGCTCAAGCCCAAGCATCACACACCCAATTCCTCACTATTAAATCCTCACCCAAACCTCACTTCTCTTTTTCAAGCAAAAGCAAGATAAGAAAGTTAAATCAATCTTTACAACCATCAATTATTGAATTAAAACTTGGAGGTAACAATAGATCCATGCTAACTACACAATCTAAAAACAATTCATTAACACCCAATCAAATCTAAACACCTATCATGCATATACACACCTAGCAAGAAATTTAGCTACTTATAAGTAAAGAGAGAGAAATTATACCCATAACGAGTTTCTTCATATTCATCATATTAAGTAATTAATTTCAAGCTTAAGGTCTGCAAAAATAGTGTTCTTGCCAACTAGGTATGGAAGACGAAGAAGAAGAAGTAATTGTACTCTACTTTCTATCTCTGTCAACTTCTCTCTACAAAATCAATAGTGACATAATGTGTGAATGTACCATTTGGGATAAAATCTCCATAAATTTTATGAACAACTATGCAAAAATGTCCTTGGAAGCTTCTAGATACGTGAGTACCTTTCTGGACATTTTTACCCTTGAATAGGGACGCAGGTCACTTTCTTTACATCTGCATTTCACAGATGCAAATCTGCTACAACAGATGTAAAGCATGTCTAAAATAGTCTCCTTGAATGCTCTCTGTGTTGATGTAGATGCAAATATACTACAGCAGATGAAAATCATGTCCAAAGTTGTGCTGTCTGTGTGGCATCTGCATTTAGCAAATGCGATTATGTGGCAAGCAGATGAAAAGAATGTCCAAGGCAGCAGATTCAAATCTGCTACAGTAGATGCAAAAGCATGTCTAAAGAAGATTGCTTTAAGTTCAAATCCTCCATTATTTTTGTTTCAATCAAATTCCTTCCCAAAGAAGAGAGAAGGTATAAAGCCTTTCAAAAAATTATATAAAAACAAAGCAATAACTCATGCTTAAGAGCTAAATGAGTTGGTAAATTACCAACTCATCAAACCCCCAAATTTGCATTATTGCTTGGCCTAAAGCAAAATATTCAATCACAAGCGGAATTACATAAGCAATCACATCATGAGGGCTGCACACAACACCTTTACGACTCAAGAAAACCACAAAATCATACACAGACTCAAAAATTAAAATGTCTCAAACAACTGCACAAACTTCAATTGGTACCACCACAAGTACTCGGTACATATCATCATTATTTTTTCAATTAAAAACAGGGGTCATTTTCTTTCTAGTCAAGATTAACAAACATCTCAAGTCATTGACATTCAACTTTCAAGGTTTGCCAAAAATTTCACTGCACAACTTATCGCAGTCATACCTTTCAATTAAAATCAGAACTTTCACATTTTACTCCAAGGATGTAATGTAATTCACCATAATAGATAATCCCACTCACATTCATATAACTCACAAATATAGGGATTATAAGATCATTCAAAGATGCTTACTCTCCCAAAGGCATTCAAGTGTACACACATCGAACCATAGGCTTACCCTTTATGTAACTTGCCACTAATTTAGAGTTGCCAAACTTGGAATCACTAATGACTTGTGGGTCATAATGTAGGCTCGGATTAGTGGTAGAACATCATTTATTTCAAGTAACTAAAACCTCCCTAATGCCTTTGTGATTCATATCAAGCATCCCACTCACACGTAGCGAGTCAACTCCACCTTATCTCTCCTTTTTCACAATCCAAATTTTCCCAAAAAGAGCCACCCTATTAACACCTTCAAAATTTTTTTAATGAAGCCTCTTCTATACAATAGATAACACCATTCTGATTAAAGGTTTTTCAACCAGCCATTTTGTTTTTACATCAAAACAATTGGTGCTACCTCATATTGAAGCTCACTTCTCTTTTTCCCTTTTGTGCACACCTCCAAACTTAGGCTTTTGCCTACATCACATTTCATTTTTTCATCCCTAAACCTTGGGAATCAAGCCCCTATTTTTCTTTTATCACCAGAAATTAGGGAGGAACGGGTGCCAAAGTAGAGGACTCATAAAGGGTTTAAGGCTTGTAATGTGGTTTCCAAAGAAAAGGCTTAAGGTTCAAAAATTGGGTAACTAGGATCAATGTTCAAGGAGGTCATTATTTTTGGTGAAATGCTATCCCAGAAGGGCCAAAGGTCATCTCCCAAGTTTGCGTACATCTAGGATTTCGCCTTGAATTACATTCGGGGAAAGTTATAGACAATAAGAATACACAAGAATCAAACAAGATCTTATCACACAAGGAATTACAATCCAAGGAGTCTAGCTATTCTCCAAGTTAACTCAAAGGCATGACTTTTCACAAACTATTTCGAGTTTTGCATAGTTGTTATATGATAAAATAGTCAAACAAAAAATGTAGAAATCATGACAAGAGAATGCTCTTTTTCAAATCCATTTGCCTCTTGTTTCTAAAAAATCACATTGCTTATGTCAAGTTAAAAATTTGGTGGTGCCGCTCAAAATGAGTGCAACAAGGACTCACAAAGACAACTAAAACATGGCATTTTCTCTTAAGAAAGTCTCTTTTCAATACATCATCAAGAAATGTCACCCGGTTCGACATAAAAATAAAATAAGAAAAAATTACTCCTTGGGAAAGAACCAAGGTATGAAGAAAACCCTCGAAGTTTATTCCCTACCTACTATCTAAAAGATGATGCTAAATAGCAAGAAAATGATGAGCTAAATAGAAATCAATGACAATTTTCCATTAAGAATGACTTCACCCAATCATAGGGCCAAATCATGCATCACTAATGAGTGAGTTACTTAGACTTCACTCCCAACAAAACTAATGCATTGTCCTCGATACGAAAGGTTGAACAAATAAGAGAATAATGGGTGAGAACTCCCTGGACCAGTAGAGGCATTTGCGAGCCGCAGGTTGGGACTTGCAGCCGCATGTGCAACACATGTGTGAAGGGAACTTTATGCACTGAGAGCTTCAGTAATCTATCCAAGAGCATACGCTAGATCTACATGCTGCACATTTGGATATGCATTTTGCAGAAGAGGTGCAGATGCATCATTTTTGAGTATTTTTCTTCTACTTATTTTGGTTGACACATACACTGGATCAGCATGCTGCACATTTGGATTTGCATTTCGCAGCTCTAGAGCAGCTGCCTCATTGTGGCTCCTTTTACTTTTTGTCACATTCCACACCTTTTACAACCTCGAACAAGAAAAGACAACATAGAAATAAAGTAAAAATAAATTGAAAAACACTTGGGTTACCTCCCAAGAAGCGTTTGATTTAACATTGCGGCTCGACATCATCAATTTTACCACTTTTCTTTCCACTTTGAACATATGAATGACACCACTAATTTCTTATTCACCTTTCTATTCCGACCAAGGGGTGGTGGTGTAATAATAGAGGCACCAAGTGATAGATGTCGCATATTGCACTTCTTGGTCCTTTAAAGAGGGATGTGATTTGTTCTTGTTGGCATGACAAACTTTAAGATGAATCTACTTCGATCTTCCTCTTCAACTTCCTCCATAGACTTGTTTGCCTCAATTTCCATATTGTCAACCAAGTACAATGTTGAAAAATGATTGGAGTGAGGTCCCAGTCGCTCCATTCTTAAGCATGCTTCCATCTTGAGATCCTCGCTCTCATATGTACTAGAGTCCTCAAAAATGATTTGATGGACTTGTCTTTGTAAATCTAGTGGCCCTTCTTCACTTATTGCGTCTTGCATTGATTTTGGGTTAGTTGGTTGGCAAATAGCCGTTAACTCTTCAAAGTACATCTTGACCTCATCTTCATTGGGATCTGATTCAAAACTACCACCCACGACTAGTTGATGTTGAACATTATATGTCTCAATCATAACATTGTTTAAGTTGGCCTCTAATTGAGTAGCAATTTCTATTAGGTCCACTTCTTGACTTTGCTTAGCCTGGTCAATTTTTGCTTCATGATGGGAATTTTGTAATTTTTGTGAACTTTCTCCTATGGAAAAATCCATATTTTGGGTAACTTCCTCATCATCATGTTGGAATTTTTCCCACGAATTAGTCAGGACAAGACCCCATTATTTACTCCTCCTTGTTATACTTCCCAAAATCTCCTCAGCTTCTCCTTTTTAAGAACTAGAGATTTCTCCTTGTGATATAGAGAACTCCATGGGCATTGAGGAGTCGACATCCTTTTCTAAAAGAACTTGGAGCATAGCTTCCATATGTTCATAGGTCATTCATTGTCCTTCACATACCATGTCATCATTCTAGTCAAACTTAAAAGCACAACTGCATTTTCGTTATAGCAATTGGGTCGATAAGCGAAGTAATCACCCTAATGTCCACCATGACCACCACATAAAGTGCAATCATACCCATCATAGAAGTGAGAAGGTGCACACATCTCTCTTCTAGAGGCATATCCAATATCTTGCCAGAAATGGGGTCCTCCACAATATAGATATGGGTCATCAAGATATAGGTTGCTACTACCAAACCCCTTTCCATTCAATGATTCAATAGTAAAATAAAGACTAATGAAGATAAAAACGAAACAAGATGCAATATAAGTTTGAATCTATGAACAACAAATGGCAATCACATCTCAATCCTTGACAATGGAACCATTTTTTTGATAAGGCTCAATACAACTCTTCCTTTTAAAGGAGATAGTTGGGGTCAATCTTAAAAAAACAAATTCACAATGAGTGTCAGGGTTGAATCTCACAGAGATTGAGAAGGGATGATTCAAAAGTCATAAATCAACTCAAACTAGCTAGTTTCATGTCTAAACAACATAATATAAATATTGGGGGAAAAAGGAAGTAAGTATTGATATCAAATTGTAAAACAAAGTAGAGGCAACCTACCTGTTGCAATCAATGTATGCAACTAGGGTGTGCATTTGATGGGGTGTTGACTTGATAGAGGTTGATTAAAGTGCCTTAGTTTTGATTAGAGCATAGATAGAGTTGATTATGGCTACACCCTACAGATAAGTTGGTGATTTACTAACTCATTAGGCTTTTAAACATGAGCTTTTACTTGGTTTTCAAGTCATTTAGGAAGATTTTATGCTCTTTGTTTTTGGTTTTTGTAGGAATTCAATTTAAATAGAGAAAGTAAGGAATTGAACAAAAAGCATGAAGCTGGAAGAAGAAGACATGTGTTTCACCAGATGAAACTGGCGAAATGCCGGCCAAATGCAGTAGAGCACTATGTGGAAATGGAAGGTACACCAACGGAATACAGGTTAGCACATGTGAACTACTGGTTCCAATGCAAGACAACAACAGGAGTCACTAGCACCCAGTTGCGATCAAGCACCACCCTGTGGATGGGCACCTGCGAAACACAGGTGCCTCGAAAGTAAGGCTATCATCAAAGGGTAAAATCATCCAGCATTCGAAAAGAAGAGCAGCTTTAACCTATTTTCGTACATTCTTTGAAAAGAACCTTGTATTATATTCCATTAGCAATTTGTATTATTTAGAATTTCTTGAGAGAGAGAAAGATAGAGAGCTTTTTTTCATCTTATTCATCTTTCTAACAGTAAAATCCTCTATTGAAGATAGATTTTCGCTTGAAATTTACTCTTATTGATAAATGGTATGGATTTATTTGTGAATATAATCTCTTTTTATTCATCTATGAGTAGCTAAATATCTCGCTAGGGTGTGTGCTTGATAAGGGATAAATTGGATTAGGTGTTGCTAGAGTGACCTTAGAATTACTTATTTAGCATAAATCCTTGTTTTCTATGAATTATAACTAAAATATCTATAATCGCAAATATAGATTGTGTTTACTTATTCTATTATTTCTTGAAAAAGAGGAATAGAATACGGGTGAAAAAACAATGGTGGGTAATTGAGTTTTGATTATGTGGGGTTGGGCTAGAGATGGCCAAAATCCATTTTCATACACCCATTAAAGAATTGCGGCTAGAGATAGTTTGATTCTTACCCAAGTTGTAATGGTTGGTGTGTTTGGGACGTTTGGATTTGAGAAAACCTAAGGCAAAAGGCTCCCGAGTGTTCGAGAAATATCAGATGTCACCTTATCCACGACTATTTTTGTTAGTAAGTAATGCTTTGATTTGCTATTTAACCTCAATCCTATTAATGCCTCATAAATAGCACACCCCTAGTGTTTGCTCATATTCATTATTCGAAATTGGTTGCCTTGTTCCATTGATTGAGTTTAAATTCATAGTGTGATCTTACCACCCCCAATATTGAATTTCCTATTTTTGATACAATGATGCTAGTTGATTCAAGTCGATAAATGACTTTTGTTTCCATCAATCTTCATTCCCTGTGGATTCGACCCCGACTCACGAGTTGGGTAAATTATATTGCTATGATTGTGTAAACTTTCTCGTCGCGAGGAGTGGATTTGGACATCATTACCTATGTTTCTAAACCAAAATGATGTGTTTACCTTGGGTTTTCTCAAACCCCAAAGCCAATCAACAAACCACTCAACAAAGCTTGAGGAAGGGTAAAACTATATCTAACCTTAACTCTTTAATGGAGTATGAATATGAGTCTTCACAATCTATAGCTCAAGCCCAATCATCACACACTCAATTCCTCTCTATTAATTCCACACCCAAACCTCTTTTTTTCTTTTTCAAGCAAAAGCAAGATAAGAAAGCTAAATCAATGTTTGCAACAATCAATTATTGAATTAAAACTTGGAGGAAACAATAGATCCATGCTTAATACTCAAATCTAAGAATAATTCATCAACACCTAATCAAATCTAAATACCAGTCATGCTCACATGTCCTTAGAAAGAAATTTAGCTACTCATAAGTTAAGAGAGAGAAATTATACCCATAAGGAATTTCTATCTCTATCGAATTCTCTCTAAAAAATCAATTGTGACATAATGTGTGAATGTACCATTTGGGATAAAATCTCTCTAAATTTATGCACAGCTATCCAAAAATTCCCTTAGAAGATTTTAGGTACGTAGATCCTTTCTATACATTTTTACCCTCGAATAGGGATTCGGGTCACTTGCTTTACATCTGCAATTCGTAGATGCAAATTTGCTACAGCAGATGTGTAGCATGTCCAAAAGAGTCTTCTTGAATATTGTCTGTGTTGGCATCTACATTTTGTAGATGCAAATCTGCTACAACAGATGAAAAGCATGTCCAAGGTAGTGTTGTATATGTGGCATCTACATTCTTAGCAGATGCAATTCTGTGGCAAGCATACGAAAAACATGTCCAAGGAAGTCTTGTCTGCATGTCATATGCAAAAAGCAGATACAAATCTTGTGTAGCATATGCAAAAGAATTTTCAAAGTAGATTGCTTTAAGGTCACATCCTCCATTATCTTTATTTCCATCAAATGCCTGCACAAATAAGAGAAAAGGGATAAAACCTTTCTACATTGTCTGAAAACAAAGCAATAACACTTGCTTAAGAGACAAATGAGTTTGTAAATTACCAGCTCATCACTGCTTCCTCATTACCTCCATCTACTCAAGCACTTGTTTTACCATATCACTTATCTGAGCATGATGATCAAAATCCTCCTATTCATTATTCTTGTCAACATCACAAACAACAGGAGAATCATAATAGGGCCTCAGGGGAGGGGCATAAGAGTTAGGATAACCATTCTAATGGCCATCCTAACCACGACATATACTATAAACATCCTCACAAAGAATTGGGAAGGTGCATACAAACCGCTTCAAGAAAAATTATGACAGTGTTGCAAAATATAAAATATATGTAAGAAATACTCACTTCACATGACACAAGTCTCAATCAAAATGGATCAAATTGCTCTAAGATAGACAGGGTCATAGAGAGCTATAAAAATAAAAAAATCTATTTACAGAGTCACTACTCTAAGCGTAGGTGTCAAAACATTTGCTATTTTATTTTAATTACCAAGCACTCAAGGCAAGCACTACTTAAGCTCATGCCTAAATTGCTTGTATTCAACCAAGTCAAAAAGGTCTTTTCTTTTCTCTCTATATTATTTCTAATAATGTTAATAATAATAATAATAATAACAATAATAATAATAAAATAAAAATCTAAAGACTTTAGTTCCCTTAAGATAGTTTTCATCCATCGATTGTAGGGAAAAATCTTATAACACCCCAAAAGCCCCTATGATCAGATCCTAGATATGAAGTAGAAAACCAGTAGAAAAATCTGACTTTTCCTCATAATGACTAATATACCTGGAATTAGCGACACATCTTCACTTCATTTCATAGAATTTTGCATGTCTTAAGAAGTTAAACTAATGGAAACTAACCTCATTATGCTATGCTTCAGGAACCCAAGAAAAATGAAGATGAGAGGTGTAGTCCTAAGGATGAGATAATGGATGAACCACCGTCTATCTGATAGACGATCTGCATCATCAGCCGTCCAATTCCAACCAAAGATTCTAGAAACCAAGTTGAATGAGTCCCTAAATAATGATTTGAAGGAAGAACCGTCTTTCTAGAAGATGGTTCACCAATTAAAGAATGATCTTTGATGAGGTAGAATGGAATTCTAGAGTATGACACGAAGGACGGACTGTCTTTGTAGAAGATAGTCCGATGAACAATGGATGACAACCTGTTGGATAAAAGCCAAAATGTAAAGGACAAAGAAAAGGACGGTCCGTCCTTCCAAAGGGCAGTCCATCCCTGCACACCTAGCACCTCCAAGTTTCAATTATTTTGGGCTTTTAAGGACATAATATAAATAGATTTTTCTTGTAATTTGTACAGAGCTTTCATTCATTATTTTCAGTAGAGTAGAGATAGCTAGTTAATTTTAGCTTTCATTGTAGATCTTAGATTTTAGCTTGTAATTTGAATATTCAAGTTCATCTATTGAAGTTTATTCTTCAGTTTCAATTTCCATTGATGATCATATCTAATTACTCTATTTATCTTCTTCTTCTTCTTGCTATGTGTAACTAAACCCAGATCTAAGGTTTTGAACCTAATGAGTTGTAAACCCTAATGATCTCAATTTGGTAAAATTAACTTTGGGCTTATGAACATTTAGTTGATTATGGCTTTGTAGTGTGTGATTGGTGATAAAAGTCACAAATCCTGGCCAATTACCTTTATGAGAGTTTTGAAAGAGCAAATTTAGATTGGGTTAGCATCAATCAATAATAACTCAAGGCATAACCCTTGTTTAATAAATTCTTCTAGGCATAGGTTGAGTTTCAATTGGCAACAAACAATTGGGAAGAATGGAGTTCTCTTTAATTTGATAAGATTGAAGTAGATTGACACCTATGGTGTTGTTAAAACATACCCATGGGTTGGCTAAGTCTTTTCTTTTTCATGTTCAGCCTCGCCTATTCTCAATCTATCCATATTGAGTGATTTAGGGGGATCAACCTATAATTGAGGTCACTTCCCTTGATTGTCTTAAATTGATTACGATCCTAGAAATTTTTCACTCTACAACTATAGTTAAATTTTACCAATCTCAATTCGAATAAATTCTATTCATGCAATACTATATTGATTAGTACTAGATAGAGTGGGCTTAGTGTTGTCTCTATCGGATTCGATCCCAACTCCATGTTGGATTTTATATTTGATGTGATCGGTTACACTACCTGAGATTAGAAGTGGATTGTAATGATATCAAATATTATAGCGCCATTACCGGGTACTACACCATAAGCCTTATCTAGCTCTATCAGTCTAGTTTGCCTGCTTAGACCTATTCTTTTACCTTCTTTTTTTTCTGATTGATACATGATCATGGCCACTCTTCTACCCAAAGACTTGGAGAATGTTTTTGCAAAAGTCAACGAGGAAGCTGACTACGCAAGTGCCATTGTTCCACCAAGGGTGAATGGTTCATCATTCAAGATAGAAGGAAGCATCTACACCATGCTTAAGGAAGAGGGACGGTTTCATAACTCCATAGACAATGAAACTCCTCAGCATTTAAAGAATTTCTTAGAGGTGTGCAACCTCCATAAGTAAACTATCATTTTGGATAATTATATCCATCTTAGAGTGTTCCAATACTCTTTAGCCAGAGAGGTAAGGGAATGGTTGCACAAAATACCTCTAAGCTCGATCCATACATGGTAGGGGTTAGGGAGTATTTTCTTGAAAAAGTGGTTTTCGCCTAGATAAAAGGTGGAGCAACATGACAAAATATTCTTTTTTAGGTAGCTCTCGAGGGAGCAATTGTTCTAAGCTTGGGAAAGATTCAAGCAATACATACTTTGGGCACCCAACAATAGGTTTAAAAATCACATTTTTCTTGAGAATTTTTACACGGATTTGGATACTTTGACATGGTCTATTGCCAACAATGATGCTGGAAGATGTTTTATGGACAAGATATTCAACAGAATCGCCATCATATTGGACCAAATTGCAAAGAAAAACCATGCTTGGCATTGAGGGGACCGGAGTGGAGGGCTCAATATGGGTACTCTTTCATTATCTCACTTGATCGAGGAGAATCAGGAGAGTGATCAGATGATGGCTGCCATAGCAACAAACATATCCCTTTTCACTAAGAAATTGACCAAGTCTTAGGCCGAAAAGGTACATGCTGTTGATGAGACCATGACGGGTGCTCAATATGGGCATAGATACCCCCTCCTCCATATTAATATCAACCATTCCATAAGCCACCTTTTGTGCAAGTTGAAGACGCCAACTATGTTAGCAACTTATCCAGTGGCTATAGACCGCAATATAAACAAGGCCGCCTTTCTTCTTCTATATCAATGGAAATGGAGACCTCAACCACAAGGTCAAGGTCAATATTATCCAAGAAATGATTATGGTGGTCAAAATCAAGGTTGGCACAATGGTGTAAATTTTCAAAATCCAGGCTCATCTTCTTATGTTCCATTGAGAAGCGCCCCTTATAACTCCCAAAGTTGGAGGGAGGGTCCTTTTAATGATCATGGAGGCTCAAATCTTGAAGAAATGTTGTAAAAGGTGCTTACCAACTAGGAGAGATCGAATTCTTGCCTTAAGAGCCTCATGGAGATTGTAGGCTCTCACACAACTTCCATTCAAAAGTTAGAGAAATAGGTGTGGGATTTTTCCCATGACAAAAATACAAAGAACAAGTCCATCTTCCTAGTGACACAATGGCGAATCTGAAAGGACATGTGGGATCTTCCAATGCTATATGTATGGCCATTATCACAAGGAGAGGCAAAATTGTGCAGCCCGTGAATGTTGAGCTCAAGGATAGTCTGGTTGAGAATGAGTACGAGATTGTGCTTGAAGTTGATGACCAAGTGGAGAGGACTAAAAGGCCTTTGATTGATAAGAAAGTTGAAGGTGGAGTCAAAAAGCCACCTATTAAGGAAGTTTCAAATGATAGTTCAGTTTCTCCAAAGGAGAGAAGCCCAAGGAAGGTGTAGATGAATTTGCTAAATATTTTCATCCACCTGTTCCTCCATTTCCATAAAGAATAGCTCAACAGTATCTGGATGCGAAAGTGGCCAAGCATATTGAGTGGCTAAATGAAGCGACACTTCCGGTACTGTTTATAGATTCCATCAAAGAGATGCCCAATTTTGCTAAGTATTTGAACATGCTATTGACAAGAGAGTTGCCATATGACAAAGAGGAGTTGATTCTGATGACGCACAAACTAAGTGCCATTATTTCTGGCATATGAGTTGAGAAGAAAGGAGATCCAGGAGAATTTACCGTCCTGTAGGATCAGTAGAGATGACTGCTTGTATGCCTTTTGTTATAATAGGGTGAGTATTAATATAATTCCTCTAGCTATTTACAAGGGTTCCAGGTTGTCCATGTTGAAGTCAACCTCTATCAAACTCTAGATGGTCGATAAGCCGATCAAGACTCTGGTTAGGGTGGTGGAAGATGTGCTGGTAACAGTAGGAAAGTTTGTGCTTCCAACTGATTATGTGGTTCTTGGATTAAATGTGCATTAGAATATTCCCATCATACTTGGGTGACCTTTACTGGCTACTAGGAGGGTCTTGACGGACTCAAAAATGCACGAAATCATGTTTTGGGTAAAGAATGAGAGAATCACATTCTAAGCCAGAAAAGGTCATTTGTTGCCTATAGGAGTTGGGGACATCTTTGTGATAAATGTTTAGAAAAGTGCCGATGAAGTGGCTGAACATACCATTGCTGCATCACCCAAGAGAAAGAAGGACAAATCAAAATGGGTGAAGCAGTACCTTTGTGGTACAAAAAATAGAAAGTGGGTGAGGAAGTTCTATCCCAAGGATGACTCACCATGTTCATGATCAGGTATTTTGCTTCGTGCTGTGATGTTAAATCAGAAACTTCCTTGGAGGAAACTCAAAGGATGCTATACTATGTATGGTATCCATGTCATACCGTGACACTAAATCAAGTGATTCTTGGGAGGCAACCCAATCATTTTTGGATTAATGGGTGTCAGTTCATGCAGGTACACTTGAAAAGATGGAGGAATGTGACCTAAAATAGAAAAAAGAAATTCCGATGTGCAAACGATGGTGGAGAACATGAAATGTCCCTTCAAAGGATGAAACATATGTTATACCTTTCTTTAAAAATGGGTCTCTGGTAATGAAAGGGCAAGAGATGGTCCAATATGCAGACCGTACTCTGTTCAGATGATTCGTCTATTGGACCATCTTTGGTTTTTAAAATTTCAAGGTGGGGACTTTGTTGAGAAGAATTTGGGTTAGCTTCTTGCAAATTTGGGCCAGATTGGTATTTAGTTATCCACCCATAGGCTGAATCGACCCAACTAATTGTATTTTAAATGGAAAATAAAAAAAAGGAATCATGGGCAGACTTTCTTGATGACCAAACCCCTACTTCTATTCCTTCTTCCTCCACTTAATCTCTTCCCCATTACTACAAACCTCCATTCTTGTTGCTTTATTGCTCAAAAGACCTATTTCATTGCATCCATCACAGCAAACCAAGCATAGTGCACAACCTAGGATATTGAAACTGCATAATTTCGTGCATCACTTCACTCAAGCACATGAGCACTTGAAGTCATTTAGGTACTTAATCTTGTGCTTTGATAATCATTTTTAATGCCTAATGTGATGTGTATAATGTATTGACTTGGGGTGTTATGAACATATGCTTGGAGTATGACTTGGGGGGGGGAAGAACTTGGTTTAAAATTGCTAGAAATATGGACGGGACTTAGGTGATTGTTGAATGTGCGTAAATGATGATAAATTTATTTATGAACTTGAAATTGATATAGCCCTATCCCATGTCTAAGCTTTATTCAAAATTGAATTACCCATGACGTTGGAGTAGTGTTGAACCCCCAAAGGACAGAGGAATTGCTTGACTGTCTTTTCCAAAGATGGACTATAGTATCTTTGTTGCTTAAACCCGAACAATCAAATCTTATGAGTCAAAGGATGACTCAAAGGATAAATTGTCTTTTGAAAGGACGGTCCACACCTTTAACCATCCATTGAAACAGAGGACGTGGAGTTCTAGGGTCAATCGATTGTGTAGGGTATGTTCCATCTCTTTAGAGTAAGGACCATCCTTCCAATCATATGTTGCTATTTTTTCTTTGATTTTATGTTACCCCTAGTCTATGTTCTGAAAAATTTTGCATGATCACAAGTAATAGCACCAAAACTAGTAGTACCTAGAGGAGGCAACTCAATTACCCCAAAGAGGTCCGACTTAGGAATGAGGATGAGGAGGAGTACTTTCCTTCGGGTAGAAAGTGGACCACCAAGAAGATAGTAGAGGTGTCATCCATTCCCTCAGCTCGAGTGGCATCTGTAGAAACACAGTCTCTGGGATCTTTATCCTAGTACAGTACCGAGTGTGGCTAGGCCAAGACCATTGGGGCCCAAATTGATATTTCCTCCAGTGAGTCTGCTAAGGTGGAAGAATCCAACCAGACCCTCCCAGCAGTTGCAGTAGAGTTGAGATAGAAATCAGGGGAGCAGATATATAGGCTTCAATGGACCATTTAGGGCGCTAGGGAACGTTATTTGTAGGGACGAGAGGCTGATAATGGGAGACCTTATCGGGGTATTACAGAGGAGCATTCAATTAGCTCCAATGGCTTAGAGATGTACCTCGACATCATGGACCAGCTCAGATTCGAACATTGTGAATTTCTATTCCGCTAGGTAGGCCAGTATGTTTAGACACTAGTTCGGGAGTTTTATGCCATATATGGGACGATCCTCTTATGTTTGAACCTAGTGTTGAAGATGTAGATTGAGCCACTTATGTCAGTGGTTAGTAGGGGAGTATTGGTTGATATCAGCCTGGAGCGGATCAACCGCTACTATCTTGGAGATGATTATGAGGTGTTGTGCATCTCCCCTTATGATGAAATAGTTTCCTAGGTCCGGAAAGCTAGAGGTTGGGTGGCTGAAGTGATAGCTAGGGGCGAACTTGTATGGGTTGCACTTGAGATAACCGATATCTTCAAAAGAGTGCTTCTACTTTTGGCCAAGTTTTGGTGGAACGTTGCATGTTGCAGGATAAGCTAAATGAAGAGTGAAAACAAATTACCACTCGGACATTCTCTCGTTGTGGTATTGTCATGACCCGAACATAAGCCTAGATAGAGACACGGGATAAGGAATCCTGAGAGGCTCCAAGTCGAGACATGGATTGAACAAAGTAGATAAGAGCATACAACAAGCGGAAGCTGAAATAACAAAACATGCTTAAGAGGAAGTCTACATACATATCAATCTAAAATAGAATCAACACTGATAAGATGATTTTTCTACATATTGTCTGAAAAGCCTCTAACATAACTGATAAGCTGATGGGACATCATCTCAACTAGCTCGACAAAGTTTGAAACTGAAATAACATAACAAGGGATAATTGAATGTCCTCAAAGGATGAGGACTCACCAACACTGGCTAGAACAGGCTTGAGGGGAAAGCAGGACTAACGATGCGGCTGAGACTGATCCTTCGGACCTGTTTCATGAAACGATACAACATAAAATATGCGGTTAGTACATGGAATATACTTAGTATGCAAGGTACGTAAAATGAACAGTTAAAATATATAAGAGTTCATAATACTAGGAGAACATGAAAATCAAGTAAATATCATAATATAAACATAAGGATTCAAGGTTTCAAACCATTCATAATCTAGTCATAATCATAGTCATAAGAGATACCATAAAAAAATCATAGTTTGAGCCAAAGTAACATAAACATGATAATTCATAAATCGTGAGGAACAATGGGAGAACTCCTCTTAACAGACACCATCATGATAGAGCTTACATGATGCCCCACTATTTCTCTCAAGTGGGCAGGGCCATCCTAGGCTTGCCAAGCAAGGGACGTGCATGATATAATATCACAGAGGATCCAAAAATATATGTATATACCTACAGTGTCACATAGCTTTGAGACCACGGCGTTTTCCTAGAACGCCAGGTCTATCCGGTGCTAGACACTGCTCCCACAAAATGAACATGCGGATCATATAGTAATCATGTAATCATTCATGAAGTTCATGGCCAAATAAATCATAACATACTTTATCATACTTGAAATACATGATTAGCCATGAATAAGGCCCGTGAGTCGGCCAAAAGTCATAAATAAACATATATGTGAAAATTCATATACTAGACATTCATAAATCCATGAAGAGTACTTGAAGAGAAATCATATCATAAATCTAAATTTTATAATTTAGGGTTAGGAAGATCAAAATCATAATAGAATCATAACTTGACTTCTCATGAAACCTTACATGATTGGGCATAGATTGATTGAGATTTGAAACCATGAGATAAATAATCAATTTAAATATAAAATTTTCCCCTAGATCCTAAAACAACATTTACAACATGAAGCAAATTGACTCATAATAAAATCAAAGAGAATTTCATAAATTTAGGCTTAAAACCCCTTGAGATCATCAAAGTTTAACTTATTTACTTGAATTCATGAACATGGAGTGGAATTGAGGCATGAGAGTGAAGAGGAACTCTCATTCACAGCCCTACATACCTGGGTAATCCGATCTTACACTCTCCCTTGAAAGCCTAAAGGAATTGGAGAAGGAATTGGGGAATTTCTCTATCCTGATCTCCAAGGAAATACTCTAAACTTGCATTCATGGAATAGAATGGCTTAGGATAGGTTTAGCACTCTTAAAACCCTTATAGCTGAGCTTAAATGAAGTTGTTTAGGACCTTAAAGCTTAGGAATTACGAAAATACACTTAATGAAAAATATGGAAATTCAACACTTCCAGTGACCAGGACTCATACCACGAGTCGTATCACGAAGTAACGACTCGTGGTCACCTCTAGTGGTCACCATTGTTCCTCCCTACAGCATCTCTGAATCTTAGCACGATTTGCATATCACGACTCGTGGTGTCCTACCACGAGTCATTCTGTCAATCATGACATCATCCCCTTCACCTGCCAAATCCTGACCACAACTCCCATCAAGACTCGTTGTTCCCTACCACGAGTTGTAACATTACCCGTGACTTAATCTCCCCCACGATACTAACGATGAGTTCTACCACATACCACGACTTATGGTGTGACTCGTTGTCTGGACCATGGACTCCAAGTCTTCATCACAACTCTTCCTATGACTCATTACTCCCTTCCACGACTCGTACCACGAGTTGTTCTGAGTCAAAATCCCTGATTTTTCTACTATTCCAATTTCAAATCCTGAGCCTAGTCTGAGGCACTTCAGGGGTATTATAATATCTCCCCCTTGGGAACATTCGTCCGTTAATGTGGGTAAACTTACTAAATCACTGAGGAAAAACCTTTCATCCCACAAACTGAACATCTAAAGCTGAAAACTGACAGAGTGACTAACTTTAGACTAAATACATGACTGAACTGAAATCATGAATCACACATACATACATTGACATGAAAAATACTAGAACACTTGAGTTGAACATGAAACTAAATAGAGTACTAAGGAGGAAACTTGATACCTCAAGCTAAAATTAAACCAAAAGGGAATATATGCGGGTATTTAACCATCATATCTGCTTCATCTTCCCACGTAGCTCCCTCAACATGTTGATTCCTCCACAAAACCTTCACTGAAGCTACTTCTTTGTTTCTTTGCTTTCGAACCTGATGATCAAGTATTTCAACCGGAACGTCTTTGTAGCTAAGGCTATTCTGCACACCTACGCTCTCCACCTAAATAACCAAAGTCGGATCATCCATGCATTTCTTTAAAAGCAATACATGGAAAACTAGATGTACTGAAGCCAATTCTTAGGGCAATTCCAACTCATAAGCCACCTTGCCAACACGTCTCACAATCCAGTACGGGCCAACATAATGGGGACTAAGTTTTTCCTTATTTCCAAACCTCATCACTCCCTTCATGGGAGACACCTTCAAAAACACCCAATCATCAACTTCGAACTCAAGTTCTCTACTCCTCACATCCTCATAGGACTTCTGGCGACTCTGCGTTGTTCTCAATATTTCCCTAATAAGCTGAACTTTCTCCATAGCCTATTGAACTGAATCTGGTCCTATTAATGTAGCTTCACCGGCTTCGAACCAACCAATAGGTGATCTACATCTCTGCCCATAAGGAGCTTTAAATGGAGCCATCTGAATGCTGGAATGGTAACTGTTATTATATGTAAATTCAAATGATAGGTAAATGATCATCCCAACTACCCTTGAAATCGAGCACACATGCTCTTAACATATCCTCAAGATTCTGAATGGTCCATTTAGCCTGACCATCGATTTGCGAGTGAAAAGCGGTACTAAGCTTGACCTGAGTACCAAGACCCTTCTGAAACAATCTCCAAAACTCGAAAGTAAACTGAGTACCTCTATCTGATATCATGGACAAGGGCACTCCATACAACTGAATTAACTCTTGAATATACAATTTAGCATAATCATCTGCTGAGTCGGTAGTCTTGACTGGTAGAAAATGAGCTTCTTTAGCCAACCTGTCTATAACAACCCAATTAGAATTGTACTATCGATGAGTATGGGGAAACCCTGTAATGAAGTCCATATTGATTTCCTTGATTTCCTCCCACTTCCAAGTAGGGATGTATTGAAGTATACCTCTAGGTCTTTGATGCTCAATTTTTACTTGTTGACAATTTGGACTCCTTGCCGCAAATTCTGCTATGTCCTTCATGATGCCATTCCACCTATAGATTTTTTGTAGGTCACGGTACATCTTGGTGGCACTTAGATGTATTGAACATCTGCTCCCTCAAGTCATCAATGCCCGGTACACACAAATGACCCTGATATCGTAGTACACCATATCCCCCTTGGCAGAAGACCTCCACCTTCTGATTCTAAACAACTTCCTTCAACTTTACCAAAATAGGGTCCTCGTCATGCCTAGCCTTGACTTCGATCACCATAGAGGATTCTGATCCATTATGAATAATGATACCACCATCAGTCGAGTCAACAAGATGAACTCCCAGTTGTGCAAGTTGATGCATATATTTTACTAACTCTTTCCTCTCCTCATCCACATCAGACACACTCTCCATGTAAAGTCTGCAAAGATCTCTGCCACTATATTAGCCTTGCCCCGATGATAAAGGACACTCGTATCGTAATCCTTCAGAAGCTCCAACCACCTTCTTTGACGTAGATTTAGATCCTTTTGGGTAAACATGTACTGTAGGCTTTTGTGGTCTGTAAACACATCCACATGGACCTCATATAGATAGTGTCTTCAAAGCTTCAGGGCAAATACTACCGCTGCCAACTCGAGGTCATGAGTTGGATAGTTCTTCTCATGAGCTTTCAGCTGCCTGGAATCATAGGATATAACCTTACCATACTACATTAATACACAACCCAGGCCGACCCTTGGGGAATCATAATATACCACGAACCCATCGATACCCTCAAGTAAAGTCAACACTGGTGCTGAGGTGAGTCGAGTCTTCAACTTTTGGAAGCTCTTCTCACTGGTCTCCTACCATTAAAACTTCACTTTCTTCTGGGTCAACTAAGTCAACAGTGCTGCAATGGATGAAAATCCTTCCACAAACCTCCTGTAGTAACCAGCTAAGCCTAAGAAACTCCTGATATCCGAAGGACCCACAAGTCTAGGCCAATTCTTCACAGCTTCTATCTTTTGAGAGTCCACTTATACACCCTCACTTGACACCATATGACCCAAAAATTCTACTGAGTTTAACCAAAACTCACACTTACTGAATTTATCATAGAACTGGCAATCCTTAAGAGTCTGTAGCATCACCCTCAAATGATCACCATGCTCCTATTAGCTCTGAGAGTATATGAGAATGTTGTCTATGAGCACGATCACAAACATGTCCTTAGATCTCATGAAAAATAAAAACGTAAAAAATCTATACTTAGATCTATAATAATTGTTAAGTTCAAATGCAAGTGAATCCTAACTGACATTCAGGTATTTACAGGGTGAGGGGATGCGATTTAGTGGGGTTTTGCGGTGTTTTTCCGGTTAGCGGTGGTGTGGTAAAGGTGGGTTTCACGAACTAGGGGTGGTTGATGGAGACGGGCAAAATAGGGCGGCAGCGAAGGGCTGGCAGGTCCGACGGAGGTCGGGACAAAGAAAAGAAAGAGAAGCGGGGAGAAAAGAGGGGAAGGGGCTGCGGCGCTGGGGTGTTGTTTTCACCGGAAGGACACAGAATGAAGGCGGCTGTTTTGGTTGTGAAAATGAGGAAAGAGAGAGAGCAGAGGCATAGGGTGGCGCCGCTGTTGGTTTTCCGTCGATGGTGAGAAATAGAGGGGGGACTGGTGATGTTTTTCGGTTGGCTTCCGGTGATGGGTTCGGTGGTGTTTCGAGTGGTTTGGAGCCTGTTCGGCAGGTTGTGCAGTGGTGGAAATGGTGGTTCGATTGAGATGGATTCTTTTTGGTGAGAGAAGAGAAGGGAATAGGGGTAAGGGGCGATAGTGGGAGGCTAAGGTGTTCTTACTAGAATTAATGGAGGTTGCGGTGGACGGCGGAGAGGAAAGTGAAGAAATGGCAGCAGTTGGAAGATGAGAGGGATAGAGAGGAAGAGGGGCGGCGGCTTCGGTGAAGAAGAGGGGAAAGGAGGCTGCTAGGGTAGGTGAGAAAGAAGGAATGAGGGAAATGAGTAGGGTTTTAGGGGTAAAGTAATTAAAATATGGAAATAGGTTAGGGTTAATCTTAGTCGTAGGATTAGATTAGATGAACGACTAGGATTAAAAGTTATAAAGATAGGTCAGGTCGCGGGTTAATTGGGTCGTCTGGATGGGTTATTGGAATTAATTTAGGCTGAAATTGAATTTAAATAATAGCCAAAATTGATCAAAAGTGCCTAAAATTGACATAAATTGAATAGAAAATGGCTAGATTTAAAATAAATTGGATGAAATTGAATAGAAAATGGCTATAATTTAAATAAATTGGATGAAATCGGAGTTAGCTGCTATTAAATTTATGAATATACTACACTTTAAATAATTTGATAAATAGATAATAAAGTAATTTAAATTGTCACATAAACATTATTATTAATATAAATAAATCCTAAATTTAAGTATACTTATGTAGATATTATATAATTAAAAAAAATTTAATGACTAGTAAATAAAATTAAGTTATCAAATATTATAAAGGTATATTATTAACATAAATAATTTATAAATTCGAGTAATATTATTAGTCAAATAAATTTGTAAAATTTAGTAAAATTATACAAATAGTTTATTAAATAAATATATATTTCAAAAAAAAATAAGGATGCATATTAATACGACATATATTACATACGACATAATTATTTAATATCAAAAATTAAAATTAATATGAGTCATATATATGTAACTTGAAATAATTTTTACAATATTATGATAATAAATTATTGTATAAATATAAAAGTAAGTCGAATATTTGCGTAGAATAAATAAATAAATAAATGTATATATAAGCAGCATATAAAGACATAGGGAGGTCGAAATTGGGTGTCAACATCCATACCCATAATTGCATCAAAATCGATCATTTCTAACTCCACCAAATCTGCTAAAGTCTGGTGACCAACAACCTCTAATGTGCAACCACGATATATCCTTTTAGCTATAATGAATCACCGACGGGTGTGGACACTGAAAAAGGTCGCTGAAGCAATTCTGGTGTGATGTCAAATTTTCGAGTTACTAGTGGTGTCACATAAGACAAAGTGGAACCTGGGTCTATTAAAACATAAACAGAATGAGAGTAAATGTCCAGCATACCTGTCACCACATCCAGCGACGACTCTGACTCCCGTCGCCTCAGTAAAGCATAAGTGTTATCTGGAACATAGCTGAATTAGATGCCCCTGACATTCTTCGGCCTCTGCCGGCTGGAGCTGAGGGCCTACGCCCAACTGGAGATGCTGAGGCATGTGACCCTACTGAAGGCCTGTCCTGTCGGTCCCGATCACTCTGACCCCTGGCTCGATAATTTCTCATCAGGGTGACCCTCTTGTCCACACGTGTAACACGTCGAAGAACCATACCTGCATGCCCTAGAATGATGTCGACTACATATAGGGAAAAGCAGCACTGTGAATCTATTCTGTGCTGGCCCTTTCTGTTGTTGGTAATCTGATGGCCGTGAACTCTCGCCGGGTCCTGACTACCCACGACGGCCTGGTCAACTACTCTGCTACTGCTGTGGAGGTGGGGGTCTGGGTGGCCTACTTGATAGTCGTGGCCTGGATCCAGCCGTAAACTCTGCCTGAGTGTCACTAGGTCTAGCTCTGTGGCGCTGCTCTTGATTCGCCCTCTCTATCTCTCACTGCCACTGTCTAATCCCCTCGATATTCTGAGAAAATTCTTGAACACAAGCAATATCCATGTCCTTTTGCAGAGTAGCTGTAATACAAGTCTCTACATACTCTGGAAGCAGCCCCATAATAAATCGGTGCACCCTAGCTGGCTTGGTATCTACAAAAGTTGGTATCGAGCCAAGGAATCAAATCTCATAGCATACTCCCGAACACTCATCAAACCCTACTCCAGATGCAGAAACTGATCTACCTGGGCCTGTAGGATTTTTTGTGGTAGATAGTGGTCCAGGAAGGCCTCTAAAAAAGTCAGAGGGGGAACATCTCTACCTTGGGACCTCTCCCAACTCTCGTACCATAACACTGCTATGTCCCGCAGTCGGAATACCGCTAACTCAATCGACTCTGTAGGCATGGCATGCATTACCCTGAAGATCCACTGCAATTGGTCAAAAAAGACCTAAGGGTCCTTATCCCAGTCTTTCCCTGTGAACTGTGGGGGACTCAATGCGAGAAACTCTCAGACGCTCGAACTACCTGGTCCTCCTGAAGATTTAGCAACCACGGGTGCCACTGGCTGGCACTGCGCAGCTATCATCTGAGCCAACAAAACAACAACACTCCTAACCCCTGATCTGATGGCTTCGGTATAGAGACTGTTGGAGGTGGTGCCAACACATCTGCCGCCCTGAGCGGCTCCTGATGAGGCGGGGACTGATGGGTAGACTGAGATGAAGTCTCCTTGTCACCTTCAGATAGGGCTAAATCTGACTGAGGCACCCTACTAGTGCCCTTTCCTGCCGTGACGTCCAACTTTTTGCCAGTCGTGGTCTGTCGTACGTCCGAAATTTCTCCATAGACAAAAACAAAATGGTAAGCTTACGGACTCAACCCTATACTATACAACTCTATATCACGACTAAAATAGAAAGAAGAGTAACCACCCTATCATGCCTCGCAGCCTCCTTCCTATAGAATGTGGTGCACAACACATCCATAGACAAGACTCCACTTAGCATGGCTTACAGACTCCCTGGAATACGACCTGCTCTGATACCAGGTTTGTCATGCCCCACCTGGGGAGACATGACTTGCACCTGGTGCCTACAAGGACCTGAACTGGCCTGACTGAGCTTATGCACATCTAGTGCATGCCTAATCTTCAAACGAAGAAAACAACAGGCTATATCTCCACTGTAAACACAGCCCCCGGCCAAAAAGGCCTTATAGCGATTGGTAAAAGAAAACAGCTAACCAGAAACAGGTAATAACAGGGAATCCTAAGCGGGCCGATAAGACCACCAGGATGTCTAGTTATAATTGTAACATAAATCCAATACTAAACTAAGCTATGGCCGACAGGGCCTCTAACTAACAGCTAAACAAGGCGCCACAAGGCCAAAACGTAAAATAAAGCATATATGCGCCCCACACGGCCAACAAAAACTAATGACAGGGAATCTAAAACAATTTACAAGCCTCTTGGAGTGATATAATGGTCGAGACAAGGCCCCGACCTACCAATAAACTATACAAACAAAAAGAGTAGACCTTCTAGCTATTAGCTCCGGAGGAATGGAGCTGACTGCTCTTCTAACTTTGGCTGAAAGCTAAGAAGATCCTGGTCCACATCTATCGGCACCTACAGGCAAGTAATGCAGCGCCCTAGAAGGGCGTCAGTACAATATGTACTGAATATGTAAAGCAGTAACTATAAATAACTGAATGAACTAAAAGAAGACTGCAAATAACTGAAAGAAAGGAATAGAGTTACTACCTGAATAGCTGAACTTCCTGCTGTCTAATATATCAGTAGCTAATGAAAACAAGAACCTTACCTGGTTCCCATAATCTAGAAGGTACAAACAACATGTAATAACCCACCTGGGGCCCCCCATAAGCCCTGGCGAGTACAAGTCAATCTACATACCCTTATAAGGTCACACTGTGTCAACTAGTAACTATAGCCGTCCTACCAGTCCCCTGGGTTTGCTACTGAGCTCGCTCGGCCCCTGAACTGTAGCTGTTTCTTAGTCCGGTGGACTCCTGATATCTGTACCCTGGGCACCAGGCTCGACGGGGTGTGGTGCCAATACGAGATATAATAGTCCAGCCATGGAATGGATTGTATGAGGACCTGGGACCCCATCTTTATCCCTCACGGATGGCATACCACTCCTTGGAGCAATGTCATCTCGCCCTGGTGGCCATCGACACAGCTAGTAACCCTGGGGTTGATTATGGAGGGTTATACAGGGTAAAGTCAATCTCAAACTAGGCATAGGATACTGGTCTCGACTAATGGCAGCAGCTAATCATAATAGATACACTTTTGGCTCTATTAATAGGACTCGAACTGAGTTACAATACTAAAGAAACTAACTTGCCGAATGAATTTGCCTTAACATACCTGGATCGCCGATTCCTGATTAATTGGCGAGTTTCGATTCGTATTCAACAACTCTTTCCAACTGTAATTGTATTACTGGGAGAATGAGACTAGTTTAATAGCCAATTCGGTTGAAAACAGTAATTTACAATACTAATATTAACTATACTTCATCCTAACAAAATACGACCAAAAACGTATAATTTCCAGAGATTTCATAAGGGAGAAATGCTTACTTGAAGCCTGTGATCATATAGAAATCACTTTGAAGCAATTCTGACAACTTTTGCTCGATGGGGCTACGATTTGACGGATGACTTTTGAGAAAATAACTCCATAGTAATGCTTCCTGTGGGTTAGAACTCAATACCTGAAGTTAATTTGAATTTAGACGGCATTTGGCAGCATAATCGGAGGAAAATAACTTAAGAATTGCGTATCTCTCACTTGATGGACGAGAATGTTGATATTTGAAATGATTCAACACATAAAGGGACTTTATATATATTCTTGGGCAGTGGATAGGGGGTCCGTGGCACGGACCCCAACATGCCATTTTACGGGCATGTCACGGAGCCTATCGCGGAGGGTGAGGGTTCGTGACACATTGCCCCTTTGTGGAATCTTGTCCGGCCTTCTCCCTTGCAACCCTAATTTCGTGCTCGTTCATCCTTTATCTGGCCCTTTTCTCGTATGCGTCGTACTGTAAAACTCTTGACTAACATACGAATATGCCGACTTAAACAATAGAAACTTACGGGGTATGACAAGAATGGAATTCTAAAGTACGACACGAAGGACGGACAATCTTTCTGGAAGATAGTCCATCAATCAATGGATTATAAGCTATAGGAAAAATGACAAAATTTAAAGGACAGAGTACAGAACGGTCCATCCCTGCACACCTGGCACCTTCGAGTTTGAATTATTTTGGGCTTTTTGGGACATAGTATAACCATGAGCATATATGTATAGTTTCGGGAGTAATATTTAACACTGAGTATATGTGGGTTTAGATAATCCAAATCCCAAAACTACATGCTACTGTAGGTTAAAGGGGTCCTCACTAGTTGAGAGTGTCTCCCTTGTCCAAGTGGGCTCATGAGTGAATTCACACCTTCATTGTCCTTACCCTAAACAAGGTATGGACACCCTCCAAACTAGGGTTACAGGTTAGGCTCAATGATGCTTACTTGGAGCATGTTGGTTATGAGAATCTCCCACAGAAATATATTTCATTGTAGTAGTTTTACATGGACAATTGTTAAAGTATATAAACTTATTTTATTACATATAGACATGTTCAGCTCTATGTGTATGTTTTAAAACTTGGGTCATTGTACTTCAGTTTGTGTTATTCTCAGACAATTTTTCAAAAGCATTATCATTATAGTTTTCAACATGGGTTCCTCTTTCTCTCATGTTTTACATATCCATTATACTTAGTACACTTATAGTACTAACCGCATATTCTTGTGCTATACCGTTGCATGATATAGGTTTAGGCGCCTAGACTCTGCTTCACAGTAAGACACATATCAATACCCGATCAACTTTATCCTTCGTGAGTCCTCATAATTCGAGGATGAGAGTATAATTATGTCTTTTCTTATTATCTTAGTTTCAATATTTAGAGCTAGTTGGAGACCTGTCCCTTCAGCTCATTAGTGTAGAGTCTTTCAGACATAGTCAGATGTTTAGCTTGGTCAGTCTCAAATATGTTTTCATTTCACTAACATTTATTTATGAGTTCAAACTATCTCAGTTATATGATTACATTTCCGTTTAGCTTCTACTCAGTATTGTGAGTACTTTCAGTATGTGATGAATGTCATGCTAGTACCATAGGTTAGCATGGGGTCACTTTTGGTTTTGAGTCCTCTGTCACTTCCAGATCTAGACTCGGGTTGTGACAAATCTCTATCTATGATTAAAAGAAAAAAAGTAAAATCAACTCCTAAAAAATAAAAATTACCAGGTTCAAGTTACATCCCTCGAAAAAGAACTGATGCATAAAGAAAAATATAAAGGAATTATTAACTACCAAATAAACTAGAACATAAAAGCACCAAAGAGATTTTCACACTCCACACTCAAAATTTTGCACTTTCCTCGGTGCACACAAAAAGAGTCAAGTGTAAAAGAAACTCCTAGGAAGGCCAGAGGCTGAAGCATTAGCAACTTATGGGATACTCAGACTTCTCCCAATAAAACTCATTTCTATATGTGTCACGACCCGAACGTAGACCCGGATCATAACATAGGACAAGGAGCCTCGAGAAACCCTAGTCAACCCATGGCATAAGCATAAATCTAACTCGATCAATAAAATTGAAGAATCAACAAGATAATCATAGCAGAAGTCTAAAACAAGCATAACATAAGAATACACAATCCGAAGCTGAATACATCTTTTGTCATAAAAGCCTCTAAACATGAAGAGTTGATGGGACAAGATCCCAACTAACTCAACCAAATTGAAACTGAAAGTACATAGAGAAAGTCTGAATAAGTCTAGTCCTCGAGTGATGAGGACTCACCACCAAGGTACGATGCTATCTTAGAGGGCTGACTATGAACGGGGATGAACCTAAGAGCCGAGCCCTGTATCATGAAACGATACACCATAGAGTATGTGGTCAGTACGTGGAATGTACCGAGTATGCAAGGTAAGTAAAACCGCTTAAGCAAGTAATATCATTTAAAGACATGCATAATGTAAAACATAACAATAAGAATCTGAGAGTAGGGCTTGCATGCATCCTTTCTGAAATCATGATCCCACATTAAAATAATCATAACATCATAACTGTATCAATTGACTCAAAGCTAAACTCTGATATTTAGAAGTAAAATTGAACATTGAGTCAAACCTGCTTTAAAACATGTCTCAATGCATAAATCTCAAGGATGATGAACATGCATAACTGAAATTATGAGGAACAATGAGAGACTTGTCTTTTAACCGACATACCGCAATAGAGCTTACGTGGTTCCAACTATCACACTCACGTGGGTAGAGCTGTCGAAAGCCTTGTTAGGGCTACGGACGATACCATGATATCGATATCAAGCTCGTGGGCTAATAGGGCCATGGATAGCTCACAAGGGAGGTCCCCAAGTAATATATATAAGTATAAACCTATATTGGCGCGTAGTTCTAAGGCATAAGGTGGTCGACTCATAGCCTTCTCCGTGCTAGACACTACTCCCAAAAAGATGCATATGCTCTACATCATTATTCAACGAACTTCAACATCGTCTATTGACGAAGCTCAATAATCAAATACATCTCAAAGAAGAAATCATGAATATGAGTAGCTTTAGCTCAAACATACCACAAGCTGAAAAATAATTGAGAGTCTTCACTCCAAAACCATGTGGTAAGCTTAATTCAAGAAATCATAAATCATATTTTGAACATATGGGAATTGCCAAATTTTTTATCATACTTGAAAATACTCAATTCATATCGAAAACATGATTATAAACATGGGTATCTTGAAAACATGCCTTTCATCATAATATCTCATCATCATCATACATTCATCACAAATCTGATCTTTCATGAACTTTTCGTCAATGGGCTTTTGAATTTATATGACTAGAAACATGATTTTTAATTGAAAACATTATATAACTTGCCCATTCTTCATAATTCAATAATTGAACATATTTAAATAAAAACCATGTAGAGAGTTTAGGAGTATCATGCATTGGGTTAAACCCCATATATTAGACATAGAACATTCATGATTTAGAGAGGTATTGGGCATGGGTATGAAAGATTTCATCGATTCATAACCCTACATACCTGTTGGTAGATGATTCTTACACTTCTTTGATATCCCAAGAAGAAATTGAAGGGAAATTGAAGAACACTAAGTTTGATCACCCTCTCTTACCTTCTACCTTGCATGCATGAATGAATAAGGCCTAAAATGAACTTAACCCCTTTAAAAGTCATCATTCATAACTCAAAACGATGTAGTTTAGGCCTTAGGATCTTAGGAATTATGGAAAATCCCTTACTAAATTCGCAAAAAATAACTGTCAGATGGTCCCAACGAGGGACCTAACGACTCGTTACCCTGTCCATGACTCGTGGTGTCGTCCATCAAGTCGTCCATGAAGTACACTACTGATCTGATCATTTGGGCTCATCACGGGCAACATCACGATCTGTTACTGGTGACCATGACTCGTGGTCACCACCTGTTATGTACACTGCCTCCATACCAAATAATTCTTCAACTAGCTGACCATGACCCTCCCCACGAATCATGGTGACTGACCATGACTCGTGGGGTCCTCCTGTCGAGTACACTGTCTCTCTTCCTTCTCTTTTCTTACTCACCCACCCCACGACAAACCTAATGAGTCGTGGGACCTGACCACGACTCATGATCACATCCGTGGGATCCCATTTCTCAAATTTTCAAAATCATCACCTAGTCCTCCCTATGAGTCACATCACCACTCATGGGCTGCTCTCACGGGTCACCTCATGACCCGTCCTGATGCCTGGTGCTAGATTTTAACTTTTCTCCGTTTTAACTCCCGGGTCTGATCTTTGGGCTTCTGAGAAATAACAATATCTCCCCTTGGGAATATTTGTCCTCGAATGTTGGAAAACACATAGAAAAGTAGAGGAATGCAATTTTCGTATTCAAATACTGATCATTTAAGCTAATACTGACGGAATGACTACCTCCGATTCAAACTACATAGCTGAACTGAATTCACGAATCATACATACATCCATATACATTAAATAAACTTGGGCACATGAACTGAACATGAAAACTAGATAGAGTTTTAGAGCAAAACTGATTCCTCAAGCTGGAACTGAGCTAGTAGAGAATAAATGTGGGTATCTAGCCATCATATCCGCTTCGGCTTCCCACGTAGCTCCTTCAACATGTTGATTCCTCCATAACACTTTAACTGAAGCTACTTCCTTGTTCCTTAGCCTTCGAACCTGACGATCTAGTATTTCTACCAGAACCTCCTCATAATTGAGGTTGTCCTTCACACCAACACTATCCATCGGGACGACTAAAGCTGGATCACCCAAACATTTCTTCAAAAGTGATACATGGAATACAGGATGTACAGAAGCTAATTCTGAGGGCAACTCCTATTCATAAGCCACCTTTCCAACATATCTTATAATCCGATACAGGTCGATATAGCAAGGACTAGGTTTCCCCTTCTTTCCGAACCTCATCACCGCCTTCATGGGAGACACCTTCTGAAATACCCAATCATCAACTTCAAATTCTAATTATCTCCTTCTCACGTCGGCATAGGACTTTTGGTGACACTAAGCAGTTTTCAACCTGTCCCTTATCAACTGAACCTTCTCCGTCACCTCATGAACCGAATCTGGCCCTATCATTGCCGCTTCTCCAACCTCAAACCAACCAATGGGAGATATACATCTCTGCCTATAGAGAGCCTCGAACGGTGCCATCTGGACACTGGAATGATAGCTTTTATTGTATGCAACTCGATAAGTGGCAAATGCTCATCCCAACTACCTTTGAAGTCAATCACGCATGCTCTCAACATGTCCTCGGGAGTATAAATTGTCCGCTTTGATTGACCATCTTTTTGCGAGTGAAATGTTCTGTTGAGCTTAACTTGAGTACCAAGTCCTTTTTTAAACGACTTCCAAAATTGAGAGGTGAATTGTGTACCTCTATAGGAAATGATGGATAAGGGCACTCCATGCAATTGAACTTGCTCTCGGATATATAGTTTGGCATAATCCTCCAGCGAATCCGTGGTTTTGACAGGTAGAAAATGAGCAGCCTTGGTCAACCTATCTACCACAACCCAAATGGAGTCATATTGTCGGCGAGTGCGAGGCAAACTTGTGATGAAGTCCATGTTGATCTTTTCCCACTTCCAAGTAGGAACACTGATATCGTGAAGAACACCTCCCGGTCTCTGATGCTCAACCTTTACTTACTGACAGTTTGGACACTTTGCTATGAATTCTATGATATCCTTCTTCATGTCATTCCACCAATAGACTTCCCGTAAGTCACGGTACATCTTGGTGGAACCTGGATTGATAGATTACATAGATTAATGAGCCTCGTGCAACATCTGCTTCCTTAAATCATCAACATCTGGAACACATAGGTGACCGTGGTACTGAAGCACACCATCTCCCCCTTTGGAGAAGACCTCCGCCTTCTGATTTTGAATGGCTTCCTTTAACTTTACCAAAATTGGGTCCTCATCCATCCTATTTTTTACATCAATCACCAAGGACGATTCTGATTCGTTCTTAACCACAACATCGCCATCGGTCGAGTCAACCAACCTAACTCCCAACCTTGTGAATTGATGCACATCCTTCACCAGCTCCTTCTTCCCCTCATCCACATGAGACACACTCCCCATAGAGAGTCTACTAAGCACGTCCGTTACTACATTAGCCCTACCCGGATGGTAAAGCACACTCATGTCGTAGTCCTTGAGTAACTCCAACCACCTTCTTTGCCAAATATTGAGATCCTTCTACTAAACACATATTGTAAGCTCTTATGGTTCGTAAACACATCCACGTGGACCCTGTACATGTAATGTCTCCAAATCATCAAGGCGAATACCACTACGGCCAATTCAAGATCATGGCTCAGGTAATTCTTCTCATGAACCTTTAGTTTTCTAGAAGCATATGCTATTACCTTTTCAAGCTGAATCAATACACACCCAAGTCTGATCCTTGAAGCATCACAATACACCACGGACCCATCGGTACCCTGGGGTAGAGTTAACACTAGTGCTGAATAAGTCGAGTCTTCAACTCTTGGAAGCTCTTATCACGAGCCTCCAGCATTGGAACTTCACCTTCTTCTGGGTCAATTTGTTCAAGGGTGCTGCAATAGATGAGAAACCCTCAACAAATCTCTGATAGTAGCCAGCTAAACCAAAGAAGCTCCGAATATTCGAAGGATTCACAAGTCTTGCCCAATTCTTCACCGCTTCTATTTTCTGAGATTCTACCCTTATGGCTTCGCTTGATACTACATGGACCAAAAATGTTACGGAGTTCAACCAAAACTCGCACTTGCTGAATTTAGCATATAATTGCCAATCCTGGAGAGTCTGCACCACTACCTTTAAATGAGTGGCATGCTCCTTCTTGCTCCAAGAGTATATTAGGATGTCATCAATAAACACAATCACAAACATATCTAGGTATGGATTGAACGCCCTGTTCATCAAGTCCATAAAAGCTTCAGGAGCATTCGTTTGTCCAAAAGACATAACTACAAACTCATAATGACCATACCGCGTCCTGAAGGCTGTGTTCGGGATGTCACAATCCCAAACTCTAAGTTGATGGTACGTGTATCTGAGATATACCTTTAAGAAACACTTGGCACCCTGAAAATGGTCAAATAAATCATCAATCCTGGGTAAAGGATACCTGTTCTTGATGGTGACTTTGTTCAATTGACGATAATTAATGCTTATTCGAAGAGAACCATCTTTCTTTCAGACAAAGAGAACTGGTGCACCCCATGGGGACTTGCTCGGTCTAATGAAACCCTTATCTAACAAATCCTTCAACTGCTCTTTCAACTCCTTTAGCTAGGCTGGAGCCATTCTATAGAGAGGAATAGATATAGGCTTCGTTTCGGGAAGAAGGTCAATACCAAAATTAAAATCTCGCTCGGGAGGGATTCCCAGTAGATCATCAGGAAAGACCTCCGGATATTCACATACTACTGGGAAGGACTAGATAGTTGGGGTCTTGGATGTTGCATCCTTAACCCTAACTAGATGGTACACACAACCTTTGGAAATCATCTTTCTGGCCTTAAGGTAGGAAATGAAACGACCTATAGGCACAACTGAACTACCCTTCTATTCTAAGACTGGCACACCTAGAAATCTAAACTCTACTGCCCCGGTTCTAAAATTAACTGAGGCATAACATGCAAATGGCCAATCCACGCTAAGGATAACATCAAAATTGATCATGGCTAACTCTATCAATTCTGCTAAGGTGACTTTCTGAAGGACTGAGATCAGGCAACCTCTATATACCCATATAGCTATAACTGAATCACCTACTGGAGTAGAGACTGAGAAGGGTTTTGACAAGACTTTGGGACTGACTCCGAACCTACTAGCCACATAAGGTGTCACAAAAGACAAGGTAGCCCCCGGATCTAACAAAGCATAAGCATAAAGATGGAAAACTCATAACATACTAGCGACTACATCCAGGGATACCTCTTTCTCCTGGCGGGATGCTAAGGCATAGAATTTATTCTACCGCTGACCGCCACCTGTTCTAGTGGAAGCCCACTGATGTGCTGAGCATGCGGGAGGTTCTACTGAACTAGAAGCTGAGCCTCAGCCCCCATCATGATCCTGTCTCAGTGTTGGGCAATCTTTGAACATGTCTCTGGGCTTCCCACACCCGAAACAAGCACTTGAAACTGCCAAGCATTGGCCTTTATGACTTCGACCATATCTGCGGCAAGTTGGAATACTAGAATTTGCGGGTCTACTACTCTGGCCCCTAGAGCCTGATGCTCTCCCTCTCTAATCGTGCCTCGATCTGGATGGCACACTTAATGCTAAGGATACTAGGGATGAAGATTTCTGGTGGGTCTATTGTCGGTGCCCACTACCTGACCTCGGCTGTCAGAATCTGTGGTCATCGGTCCTGGCCCTCTTGGCCTCTCTCTCTCTCAGATGTGCCACCTCCATCTGCTTGCAATACAAGACTATCTGAGGGAAATCAATGTCCTGGTGGAGAATAACGGTCCTACAATCCTTGTCCAAATAGATCGCCACTCCATGGACGACCCTACTCACTCGCACCCTCTAATCATCCACCAACTCTGGGGCGTACTTTGATAGGCAGGTGAACTCAAGGGCATACTCCTGCACCATCATCCTTCCTTGTTTAAGATTTATGAACTCAGTTTTCTTCGGCTGCCTCATCTCAAGAGGGAAGAACCGATCTAAGAATGCAATATGGAACACCTTCTAAGTGACAGGACCTGCACCGATGGCCCTACTATCCTTCTATTGGTGAAACCAGATATGCGCGACCCCTTTCAACTGATACAAGGCCAAATCTACACACTCCACTCTATTCATCCCCATGATTTGGGTGATCTTCACAATCTCATCTAGGAACTCATGCGGGTCCTCATCTACTTTTGACCCGAGGAACTCTGGCGGGTTCATTCTCAAGCAATCTCTGACTCGAGCTCACCATGCGCAACTGCCTGTTGATTGACCTAAGTGGTCAAGGCATGCGCGAGCATCTGAATAACTGACCCAAACTCACCATGCGCAACCGGCTCCGGTGCCTGGTGCGCCTGAACTAGTGGGGCTTGCTGGTGCCCATTACCGTTGCCATCCTTGTGGTCTTCTCCATTCCTATTCCTTCTACCATTCGTTCTTTTGGGAGCCATGATTCTGCAATCACAAATAGCATGAATTAGAAGAATAAGGATACTTTTCATCGCACGACATAAATCATGAAAGAAGGGAACATTTCCTAAACTCCTCGTAGCCTCTTCGTCATAAGTGTGGCACACTTTATATCCATGAAAAAACTCTACTTAACGCAGCATTCAGACACCCTAGGACACTTCAAACCTATAGCTCTGATACCAAGTTTTTCATGACCCGAACATAGACCCGGATCGTAACATAGGAAAAGGAGCCCTGAGAGAGCCCAAGTCTACCCATGGCATAAGAATGCATCTAAGTCGATCAATAAAATAGAAGAATCAACAAGATAGTCATAGAGGAAGTCTAAATAAAGAATAACATCGAAATACACAATCTGAAGCTGAATACATATTTTGTCTAAAAATCCTCTAAATATGAAGAGTTGATGGGACAAGATCCCAACTAACTCAACCAAACTGAAACTGAAAGTACATAGAGAAGTTCTGAACAAGTCTAGTCCTCGAGAGATGAGGACTCACCACCAACGTACGATACTACCTTAGAGGGCGAACTATAAATGGGGATAAACTTGAGAGCTGAGTCCTGTATCATGAAATGATACACCATAGAGTATGTGGTCAGTACGTGGAATGTACCGAGTATGCAAGGTAAGTAAAACCGCTTAAGAAAGTAATATCATTTAAAGACATGCATAATGTAAAACATAACAATAAGAATTTTAGATTAAGGCTTGCATGCATTTTTTCTGAAATCATGATCCCATCATAACATAATCATAACATCATAACTGTATCAATTGACTCAAAGTTGAAATATGATATTTAGAAGTAAAATTGAACATTGAGTCAAACCTGCTTTAGAACATGTATCAATATATATATCTCAAGGATAATGAACTTGCATAATTGAAATAATGAGTAACAATGGGAGACTCGTCTTTTAACCAACATACCACGATAGAGCTTACATGGTACCAACTATGACACTCAAGTGGGTAGAGTCGTCCAAATCCTTTCTAGGGCTATGGAAGATACCATGATATCGATATCAAGCTCGTGTACCAATAGGGCCGGGGATATCTCAGAAGGGAGGTCCCGAAGTAATATATAAAAGTATAAACCTACATTGGCGCGTAGTTCAAAGGCATAGGGTGATCGCCCCTTAGCCTGCTCGGCGCTAGACACTACTCCAAAAAACATACACATGCTCTACATTGTTATTCAATGAAGCTCAACATCGTTTATTAACGATGCTCAATCATCAAATACATCTCAAAGCTGAAATCATGCATATGAGAATCTTTAGCCCAAACATACCACAAGCTGAAAAATAATTGGAAGTCTTCGCTCCAAAACCATGTGGTAAGCTTAATTCGAGAAATTATAAATCATACTTTGAACATGTGGTCATTGCCCAAAGCTTTCTCATACTTGAAAATACTCAATTTAGATCAAAAACATGATTATAAACATGGGTAGCTTGAAAACGTGCTTTTCATCATAATATATCATCATCATCATACATTCATCACAAATCTCATCCTTTGTGAACTTTTTGTCAATAGGCTTTTGAATTCATAAGACTAGAAACATGATTTTTAATTTAAAGCATTATAAAATTTGCCCATGCTTCATAATTCAATAGTTGAAACATATTTAAATCATACCCATGTAGCGTGTTTAGGAGTATCATGCATTGGGTTAAAACCCCATAGATTAGACATAGAACATTCATGATTTAGAGAGTGATTGGGCATGGGTGTGAAAGATTTCACCCATTCATAACCCTACTTACCTGTTGGTAGTTGATTCTTAAACTTCTTTGATAGCCCAAGAAGAAATTGAAGGGAAATTAAAGAACACTAAGTTTGATCACCCTCTCTCACCTTCTACCTTGCATGCATGAATGAATAAGGCCTAAAATGAACTTAACCCCTTTAAAAGTCATCATTCATAACTCAAAACAATGTTGTTTAGGCCTTAGGATCTTAGGAATTACGGAAAATCCCTTACTAAATTTGTAATAATAACTTCCAGATGGTCCCAACGAGGGACCTAATGACTCGTTACCCTAGCCACGACTCGTGGAGTCATCCGTCAAGTACACTGCTGATCTGATCATCTAGGCTCGTCACGGGCAACATCACGATCTGTTACTGGTGACCACGACTCGTGGTCGCTACCCGCTTTGTACACTACCTCGATACCAAATAATTCTTTAACTAGCTGACAACAACCCTCCCCACGAATCATGGTGACTGACAATGACCCGTGGGGTCCTCCTGTTGAGTACACTATCTCTCTTCCTTCTCTTTTCTTACTCACCCACCCAGAATTTACATAATGAGTCGTGGGGCCGACCACGACTCGTGGTCACATCCGTGGGATCCCATTTCTCAAATTTTAAAACTCATATCCTAGGCCTCCCCACGAGTCACATCACGACTCATGGGATGCTCTACAGGTTACCTCAAGACCCGTCTTAATGCCTGGTGCCAGATTTTAACTTTTCTCCATTTCAACTTTCGGGTCTGATCTTTGGGCTTCTGGGGTATAACAATATGTGGGCACCCAGCACTTAGTTCCAACTCAGTAGCTTGCTTTTTTAAATTTCTGTGACTTTCCTTCAATGATCAAACTCCTAAAAAAATAAAACTACAACAATAATATAAAATAAATCATTAAAACAAAGAAATAAAATTGGGTTTCTTCCCAATAACCTGCTGATTTAACATCGCGGCATGACTCCATCAATTTCACCACTTTTCCTTCCACTTTGAACTTATGAATTGCACCCCTAATTTCTTTTTCAATTCTCTAGTATGCTCAAGGGAAGGTGGTGCAAAAATAAAGGAACCAAGCAATAGATATCATATTTTGCACTTCTTCGCCCTTAAGTGAGGAACGTCGTTTTGTCTATTTGGCATAGTAAATCTTAGGATGAAAGGGTCTTGTTTTCAATCTATATATCTCTCCAAGGGATTGAAAAGCTTGATTTCAATGGCTATCCTAACCACCACATATACTACAAATATTCCTTAGAAAGGATTGGGAAGGTGCATACAACCGGCTCACAAGAAAATTTTGACAGTGTTTCCACTAGTGATGTCCTCCACAAATCAGACAAGGATTACCAAAATATGTATATCCATCATTTGACAAATTAATATTCAATGGTTCTATGCCAAGAAGGGTAGTAAAATACTCAAAAAATAAAAAGTAAAAACTATTTAATAGGTTTACAAAAAAATTACAAAATAACTTGAACAAATAAAGAAAATAAAGTCCAGCATAGTGAAATAATTAATTTCTAGGTTCCTGGCAAAAACGCGAAAAACTTGTTTGGGTCCAACTCACATACAATTGCGCGTTCTCATATAAGTAATATAGGATTTGAAGTCCAGATATCATATCCACAGGGACTTAACGATTAATTATTTACTAAATTAAACTAATGCTAATTTATTTATTCAGGCAATAGAATCTAAGGATATATTTATAATTATCTAAACTAAAAATGAAACAAAATAATAATGAAAAATTAACCAAATAGAGAGAATATTGTTATTTTACATAATCAATTAGATGAATCGATATAGGATTATGGATTTCTAGAAATTATGTTGTGTATACACATTCATTATCTTTTAATAATTATCGAGTTATTGATTTATGGGGTTAATTGTATGATTGTGGCCTTTTGAGCATCCATTCATCTATTCAAATACAATCCTATGTCTGTAATCCTATGATCAAAAATAAATCATGAGAATAAATTAGCTTCTCCCATTTAATAATCAAGCAAGGCATTCTAGATATATTGCTACCCTAGCCGCAAATCAATTCTCAATATTACTTTAAGAAAAAATCTTACTCTCTATATTCTCTGTTCTATCTTATTGATCTGTTACACCCCGCAAGTTTCTATCATTTAACCGATGCATGTGTACGTATGTTGGGAGTTTTTTAGTACGTCACATGTGGAAAAAGGCCCAGGGGATAGGTATATGAGCATGGCATCGAGCTAGCAGGAGGCCAGGGCCGGAGGCCAGGTGCGTTGGGCCCCGCGCCTGCTAGCCCAACGCCATGGCCGGCGCATCGCGCCTCTTGCTTGGCGCGATGGTGTAATACACCGGAAAGGCCTAAGAATAGACTCGAGAGTTGAATTTGAAAAGTACAAAAAACTGGCAAAAACATCACAAAACGGACGACTCAACGACTCGTGGGTGGATACCACGAGTCGTTGTTACCAGTCGTGGAAAGACTGATCTTAGGTTGAGGAGAAACAACGGGGCATCCCATGATTTGTGGCGAGAAGCAACGGTCCATTATTTCTAGACGTTGTTGAGGGTTGAGTATTTCAATGCATTCAACGGATGGAGATCACGACTCGTTGGATGCCACCATGAGTCGTGGCAAGGCTCGTGAAAAGGAAATTCAGGTTTGGTCATGGAGTTGACAACGGTCGATCCAATGACTCGTCGATTGAACTAACGACTCGTGCTGATGAGTCGTTTGAAGGATCAGAGATATGATATGGGGCAGTGTATCCAATGACTCGATACCACGAGTCGTGGTTTGATACAATGACCCATTGGGTCGATTGCTGGGTCGTCCGGGATAGTTTTCAGGGAAATAATTTTTAGGGCATTTCTGACTTTTCCACGCTTTTAGACCCTAAACTACATCGTTTCAGATATATTTTTGAGAGTGATAAGAGGATTTAAGTCCTTTATGAATGCCCATTCTCATTCAAGAACTTTAGAGAGATTTTTGGGAGATTCAAGGTCTTCTTCCCCAAGTTTCCATCAATTTCTTTGTGGGTGTTCAAGGAACTTTGAGTCAATCCATTTTCAGGTACTTAGGGTTTTGAAATGGGTGAAATTCTTCCCACCCATGCCAAAATCTCAATTTAAAATCATGAATCCTCCTATTCAAGTCTATGGGTTTTACCCAAATGCATGAAAATGTGATTTGTCTTTATGGGTATGATTTAATTGAGTTTTAATGATTGAATTATAAGTGATGTACAAGTTTCATATTATTTTTCTTCACAACCATGTTTTAATCTTTTAAATCTAAAATGCCCATTTGATGAAGGTTCATGAATATGCAATATTTTGAATTTATTGATAACGACAAAGCATGAATTCAAGTTACCCGTGTTTATGAACATATTTTGAAAGAATTGAATATGATGAAGTATTGGGCAATGCCCACATATTAAAGAATGATTTATGATTTATGAAGTGAATTACATGAATTATCAATATATGATGTTGGCCGATGAAAAGGGCCTTGATTCTTGGCTAAGCATGTTTTAAAGGGGATCAATGTTGATAAATGTTATATTTTAGCCAATGAATCTTAATGCATGATGTTATTAATTTATGTATGAGCCTATATGCATATTTTTGGGAGCCGTGTCTAGCACCGAGCAGCCCGGCGTTCAAAGGACTACGTCGGTGTCTCATAACCACATGCCACCGTGGGTTTCTAATGATATGATGTAATGATAATGATCCCCTCAAATGTTATATAATTCCTTATGCACAACCATCGCCTGGCAAGCAGGGTCGGCTCTTCCCACTTGAGCGAGATAGTGGGGCATCATGAAAGGCTCTACCATTATGGTGTCTATTGTGATGAGTGCTCCCATTGTTCCGCATGTTTTATGCATTGTTATGTTTATGTTGTGGCTCAAGTTATGTTTTGACAAAGTTTACTTATGATTATGAAGATGCATGATTACGAATAATTTGAAATCCTTGAGCCTTATGTTTTATTACAAAGATTTTGATGTATGCATGATGTCCTTCTCTTATGTTATTTATGAGTCTTATTTTACTTTTAAGTTTCCATTTTACTTATGTTGCATACTTAGTACATTCCACGTACTGACCGCATACTTTTTATGTTGTATCGTTTCATGATACAGGGTCCGGATCTCAGGCTCATTCTCATCCTTAGTCCATCTCAGCTTGCGTTCTCAGATTATTGGTGACTCCTCATGTTTCGAGGGCTGTTTGATAGAATTTTATGTTATTTTACATTTCAGTATTGTTCGGGTTAGTTGGGGATGTTGTCCCATCAATCCATCATATGTTGTAGAGGCTTTTAGACTATGTATAGAATTCAGCTTATATGTACGTCCAGTATTCTCCAATATTATGCTATGATTATGTTCCACTATGTTTTTATGATTATCATTCCGCTTATTTGAATGAGATTAGTTATATGCATGAGCCATGGGTCGACTTTGGGTCCCTTCTCCCTTTTCTACAACCCGGGTGTATGTTCGGATCGTGACAGATGAGCAGCGGGCCAAGCCCCCTAGGCCACCTCCCCACCTCTATATATGTTATATGTTTGAAGTTAAAGACATTAGAAATTTCCCAATTATCAAAACTCGGCCCTACAACTTTTCTCTCTATAATTCCTTCTGTTTTAGCTAATTTATGTTGCTAACCTCCGTCCAAATGAAAATTCATCTTGGATAATGAGTTCTAGGCGTACGAGCAACATCCCTACGGAGTTATTTCTTCAAAATTCGCTCGAAGTACCAGAACCTCGCTGAGTAAAAGTTGTCGAAATCACTTCCAATTGAGTCCTAAGCAACTATAAATGATAGGTAAGCATCTCTACCTTCTAAACTCTCTGGAATTTGTGAGTTTTTGGTCGAATTAAATGGAGTTGAGTTATTGTTAATATTATTAAAAGATATCATTGTTTTTCCCTTAGAATTGAAATAGCCTTATTCTCTTAGTGTTGAGGCGACAATTGAGTGGAATTACCAGCTACAAGATAGAACTATTTGGAAAAACGAGAATCGGCATTCGAGGTATGTTAAGGCTAATCTCTTCAGCAAGTTATTCCTGCTGTATTGTAATACGACATGTGTCCTAGTAAGCGAGTCACAAGAATGTATATTGTGATTAGCTGCTACAGATAGTTTTGAAATTAAAGTTGATTATTGCGGTTGGGACTGACCCTACCCCATATAGCCTTCCATCGACCAAGCTCAGGGTTACTAGATGTGTCATCGCCTACGAGGCTATAGATCACTCAGGTGGAGCTATATGATGTCTGATAGGACTATATTCAAGCCCATAAGGCTATGTTACAGTCCATCAACGAATGGACTTCTACTTCTATGTCGTATCGGTATCAGTGACTCTCCGTTGAACCTTGTGTGCCCAGGGTGCATTTACAGTAGCCCGAAGGGCTTAGACATAGCTACAGGAGCCCAGCGGGCTCAATTGCATACCTAGAGTCTATGTAGGTTAGCTATAGTTACCTATTGACTCATATTGACCACACTAGGGTTATATAGACTGTATTGTACTTGCCAGGGCTTATGAGGGCCCAGGTGGGTTATTTTATGCTGATTGTACCTTCCAAGCTTATGGGGGCCAGGTAAGGTTCTTGTTTGTATTAATTACTTATTAGTTATACTTCAAATTGTGAGGCTATTTAGGTTATAACTCTTATCCTTTGTATTAATTACTTTCAATTCAGTCATTTTCATTACTGCCTTAAATATTCGGTACATATTGTATTGACGCCCAACTATGGGGTGCTGCATACTTTTCTGTAGGTGCGGATAGATGTGGTTCAGGAAATTCTTAGGTGTCAGCTAGAGTTTGCAGTTTAGTCAGCTCCTTTTCTCCAGGGTTGATAGTTAGAAAGGTTTTTTCTTTTTGTTGTACAGTTTTGTGTAGGTCAGGGCCCTATCCCAACCATTATTCCACTCTCAGAGGCTTGCAGGCTATAAACATTCAGTTGTTGGTTGTTGTTGGCCATGTGGAGACTATGTATGCTATATTTTGCGTGTTGGCCGTGTGGGGCCTAATTTAGATAGTAGTTAGCAGCTTTGTCGGCTATAGTGTAAATATGACTGCCTGTTTTCATTCTGTTACAACTAGACACCATGGTGGTCTTGTCAGCCCGCATAGGATCCCTTTATTGTTATGTTGTTGGGTTAGCTGTTTTCATTTATAGGTTTTCTACATGCCATTGTTGGCCCGAGGCTGTGTTTGCAGCCTAGATATAGCAACTTGTTTTCTTGATTTTGAGTTTTTGGTAGGCACCAGAGGTGCTTATACCCAGCTAGGTCAGCCCACATCCCAATGTGGCGTTAGGTGTCAGTCATGCCTCCCAATATGGGGCGCGACAAACTTGGTATCAAAGCAACGTTGTATCCTAGGGAGTCTGCAAGTCGTGTCTAGTAGAGTCTTGTCTATGGATGTGTTGTGCAACACATTCTATAGCCAGGAGGCTATGAGGAATGATAGTGTGGTTAACCTCCTTTTTACTCCAGTCGTGCTATAGAGCTATGTCGTATAGGGTGAATCCCTAAGCTTACATTATTCTGCTTATTTTACAAAGAAAATGTCCACCGCACAATAGACTACGGCTAGTCGGGAATTGGATGTCATGGCAGGAGAGGGCACTAGTATGGTGCCCCAGTTAGAGCCGACCTAATTTGAGGGCGATAGGGAGACATCATTGTTCGGGTTTTGTTATATGGGTGTATAACTACACGCAAGTGTACGTGGTCAAACAAGTAGTAAAGTGGCTTAAGTAAGCCAAGTATCGATCCCACAGGGACTGGGATAAGGTACAATCTACTCAAGTGTACTATATTTTAATACCAACAATGAAGACAACAGTGTAACCAAGAATTTGATATTTTGAGTTCTAATTTTTATGCTAAGTCTAAAACAACTATCTAATGTGAGTCTGAACTATGAATGTGAGCATGCTGAGGTTAAATGAACATGTAAACAAATTAATTATCAATATAATTTGGTTAGTCTTTTCCTCCGGTTGCTAGTCAAGAACTAATTCCAATGGATTAAAACTCTCGTATTTAACCCAACTTAAGAATCATGAACCGCCCACCTACATTTCTGTGATTAAACAAAATTCATGTTCTAGCCATACAAACCTGGTTCCTAAATTGACTAATACGACTTTCAGGTATATTTCTATCTTGAAGGTAAATCAATTCTCAATTTTCCCAAACTAAGAAAAGATCATATCCTATTAATTCACAACTTTCCAATTTCTTGCTCTCTCGAGTGAAACCGGACTTTTTAGATGTACATTAACGTAGGCCACACATTAATGCAGTAAGAACAAGAATCAATAGAACAACCATGGAAGAAAAGATGAAAAACCAACTTAATCAACAATCAAATTTCAATACAATTGTTCTTAACCTCAGCAAGAAGAGGAATTAGCCACTCATTTGTGGATTAAACATCGTTAAATGAGTGTTAAACATACAAGCAATTGAATTGAAGAAGAAGGAGATAGAGAAAAACCCTGATAATTTCGTCCCCTCAACTGCCTGTAACCCACTTTCTTGCTCCACCAAGTCAGAATAATTAAAAATGAATCTAAGTGTTCTATTTATACTAGTGGGAATTTTTCCCGAAATAACAAGCAACGTGTCACGGAGTGCATCACGGAGCACTGCCTCCGTGACACGCCACTGACGCGGACCCTCACTGGAAACTGGGTGTCCAGGTAATAAGGCCCAATGTGGCACGGCGTGCAACGCGGAGCTAGGCCACCGTGCCACGGACCCAACGCGCACCCTCACTGGAAATTGCCAAAAATTCCCTAGCCAGGCAGAAGGACTCCGCGATGGCAGCGTGACACGGCTCTATCTCGGAGCCTCTTTATTTTGTGCCTTCCAATGCCTTGTCCTTTGCTAACATCCGAGTCCAACCCCGATCTCTCCCAACACGCATTTTAGCTTCCCAAAATTACATTTTACCTGCAAAACAATGTTAATCATGTTGGTTAGTATAAATTCACACTTTATTAACAATCACATGAGAATGTATCAACATTGCTAGATAAACAAGGCTAAAATGACATATTTAAGTATCACTTGGGCATATAAATTTGCCCAAGATCACTTACCCCACACTTAATCCTTGTTCGTCCTCAAACAACAATCTTACACCTCATGCAATTTACACCCCAACCTCGCTACTTTGGTTCGATAATACAGGCTACGGTCATACGGATTATTCAATACAACAAATCATCAAGAAAACATGCATGGTCCTATCAATGCAATGACCTTCAATACATCAAGACCTCCTAGACTTAAGAATCGACTTTCGATATCGGCAAACTCATGCAAATAAACTGATCAAGACATCCGACATGAAAATTAATCTCTCATCAAGCATGTGCCCTCACAACACGAGAGAATTTTACCCTTTTTGTTCGTACAAACTCAAACGATTACATGCAGGGGCATATAGACACAATTTCACTCTCTCTCCCAAAAGAATTCACATGCATCATGTCACGAACCATAAGCTTGCCTTTAGTGTATTACTTCACTAATATAAAGAAGTGTGATGTAAGATCACGTAGGACTTTAACGGGTTGTAATGTAAGCTATGGAACTAGTAAATATTGGGCTAGCCAATAATAGCCACTAGCATCCTTAAGCGCCTTTTCAATACATCCCATCCAACTCATGGGCATTGTTTCTTTCTTCATCCTCCCATTCTTGAAGTTTTTCTTTAGTTTGGTCCATCTTATTAAGCACACTTGACACCACAACAAAGATTGTTCATACACCTTCATTATAGTTTATTTATAACAAGTGCACCTTCAACCTTTTCTTTCCCTTTATCCCTCTGCTTTTCTTTTCTTTTCACCATTCTCACTCTTTGACACTTTGGGAAAATTATTTTCTCTTCTTAAGCGCTTAAGAGTTTTGGATCAAATTTATGGCTAATGAAAAGAAGGGATTAAGCTCGGTTTACACTTTTTGACAAAAGAAAAAAAATAATAGGCTAAAGGCTCAACGGGCTGACCAGGGTGTACAATCAAGGTGGGTACGATAATGAAAAAGAGAAACTTTCGATTAAAACAAAGAAATGCCTACATCCTTTCCTACAATACACCTCCTTCATTTCGTTTTGTACACACACCAGGCAAGTTCTAGACACTTCACAATAGCACGGAATAACAAAACCTCACTTCACACTTATTGCACATGCTCAATTCAAGACGTATTCACAGACTCTTCAATCAGCTAATTACAAGAATTCAAAATTAAGCCTCAATCACACTGAATCGACTCTATGGCCTAGGTATCTCAACATATTTACAAAGTTGCATGCTTTCATACGAATCAGCTTTGCATTTCAAATATCATGTACAACCCGCAACTAGAATTCCGCAACCATAAAGTAACTACAGGTTTTGGGATGCAACGCACAGAAGAAAAACAACTATAAAATAAAATAAAAAAAATCTACTCCTAACGACTACATTTCCCTTAAGACAGTCGTCATCCATCCATCATAGGGAACGGTCACTAACTAAGACTTCGGTTCAATGGGACCATTCTCCGTAAAAGAACCGAAAACAAACGCCGAGAAACCCAACAATTGAAGAAAAAAAAATTTAAAAATATCGATCAATTCGATAAACAAAAATATGTACAAAATCAGCTAGCAACATTTAGCAACGCACAACAGTTTCACATATAATTACAATACAGAACAACAACTTCACAATCAAAAATCACAGGGTGACAAAAAAAATTTTCACAGGCACAACAACATATTAGAACATACATAACAGCACAACCAGCACCCAACTACTCCCACCCCACACTTATCTCGAACACTGTCCCTAGTGTTCACAAAAATTAAAATAGCACAAAAATTGGGTGGTGGAACTCCCTGATCAATCAAAATACTCCACTTCTTCATCAGGTGCTGCTGCTTCATCTCCCATGTCTGAATCACCCCCATCGTCATCATCGGACTCCACATCGGAGTCCACCCTACTTGTCTCATCATCTGTGGACTCCACAAAAGCTGGCCCCACTCGGCATAGAGCCCTTGCATTTTCGCCAAAAGGGTAGTTTAGCTCGAGCTGCCATAGCTTCTCCTCTGTTGCCGGCCTCCCTCCTATCCTCAGCTGGAGCATCTGCATCCCGTACATGCGAGCCATGTACTAATCATCCCGAGCATGTCGCTCGGCAAGTGTAAGAACAGGCCCGTGGGTGGTGTCGGGAGCCTTAGTTTTAGTGACATCTAAGGCCCGCCGCTCCATCTGCGGGATGTAGTCAAGGGCCTCTTCCTCAACATCTAGGCCCCTCAGGAATGTGATGAGTAGTCCACTAAATCCGTATCTGTGCCGCTGATGCAACCGGGCTCTCTTCATGGCGGAGATAATCACCGTCCCCACGTTGATCTCCAGCCCTTTCATCAGGGCGTACACCAGGCATACACGATCCCGGGTTACATCCGTCATATCTACCTTCGGGATTAGGCAGGAACACATGATCTTAAGCCATATCTTGGCTTCCCTGTTCATCTGTGAGTAGGGTAAAGTCTGATGGTAGCCCCTCTCCTTGTGTCCGCTCCACCTAGCCGTCGATCGGGTTCCACACAAAGTGCGTCTGATGTCCGCATATGGTAGAGTGATGTTCAGCTGTCGAAGCACGTGGGCGTCTATGTCCCGCGCCCCTAGGATAGCATTGAGGTGATGGGGATCAAAGGTGACTATTTGCCCTCTTATTTTAATGGTGTCACTTCTGAGTGTCGGGTTCCAATTGGCATAGAATTCATGAATCAAGTGCAAGTTGCATTCCTGGGGCTCTTCAAAGATGAAGTTGAGCCCAGCTGCCTCGATCCTATGGACGATCCTAGGGAACTCCTGTGCCAACAGTTCCCGTGCTATGTGTTCCTCGGGGAAGTACTTGCTCTCCTTGTGCTTTGCATACCACTTCTTCCCCTCTTCTGTCACCCACCTGGTTCCGTATTAGCGGCGTTGGCCGCGTGGAACCGCTGGTGCTGCTGGGACCGCTGTGCCCAATTTGATTCTTTTTCTGCCGGCGCCAGATGTTGATGCGCCTTTTCCCTTGTCCTGCCTGCTTGCCATTTTTCCTGTCAACCCAAACAGACAAGTGCAATGTTAAGCCAATGAATATTAGCTTCGACTAAGGTTGGGTTAAGCTAGGCTACCCCACACTTAGTTCTTAGCTAAAACTACAACATTACGGCAAGATCATACTTATTTACACAAACAAACAAACAAATATAACAAACATGCTTAGTGCATTCGAATAATTCGACGGTATATATTCTATGTACTACTCAAACTTCGTACAACTAACTACAATCATTACCATCGACATCATTTTATCTCATAACACTTAGCAAGGAGAAATAAAACAAAAGAAAAAAAATTAACTACGTGATCCTATACAATTCAACCAATTCTTGCAATTTTCGATATTACCCTAACCCGAGAATCCGTCGGTTTTTTATCCTAGTAACAGTTAGCACAATCGACTCATCTCACTCAACATGTACAACCCAACATGAATTTCACTAGTTCAACTAAATTTTTCCATTTCAAATTCAAAGGCAAGCCCTAGCTATGATTTTATCACAAATTCGATTAAACTATGTCATTATCGCGTTCAAGCAATCACAATGATACTCCGAACATCAATCAAAAATAATTCAATGGAATTTAAGCTCAATTTCTACTTAGGGCAAGTTTAGCTCATATCACTAGTTCAATATCGAAAAGATTTTGACAAGAATTGAAATAGAGTTGAAGAACATACCTTGAATTCGAAGAATTGATGAAAACTCGATGAAATTATTGTCCTAAGTCTGTGTCACTGTTTTGCCACTTTTTGTTGATTTTCATACCTCGAATTTTCCTTTGCGATTCCTTGCACATTTATCCTCCGTTCAACCTGAAATTCATCTTACGACAAGAAATTGGTTAGAATTATAGGTTTCACTCAAAATAAAACTAACAATAAAAATATAAAACTAAAAATTTTGTTGATAATCAAGCAAAAAAAGAAAAAGAAAAATCTATTCACAATTTACAAAGAAAAATTTCACGGGTTGCCTCCCGTGTAGCGCCCGATTTACTATCGCAGCTCGACGTCATTCAGCTCAGTTGTCCTCTAGGGTGATGGACGTTTTCTCTCGACCACCGTCCTCCCCCCAGTAGTGCTTACATTGCTCTGGTGGTTTTCCCAATAACTCTCGTGAATCCTTTATCTGCGCATCATCATCTGGATCAATCACATTGATCACCGAGGAAAGCTACATCAATCAGTGCCTTCCCGGTCGCTAAGAAAGGACGTCCCAAAATAAATGGGACTTCCGCGTCTGGCTCAAAATCCAGCACGACGAAATCTACCGGGAAGATCGGGGAGCCAACTTGCACCAGAACGTCCTCCACAATGCCATCAAGTCTGGCTAAGGACCGATCCGCTAATTGCAAGATCACTGTTGTGGGTCTAGGACTCCCTAGACCCATCTTTTTGAATACCAATGATGGCATCAAATTAATTCTCGCTCCCAAATCACATAATCCACGAGCTCGGATACTCTTCCCAATAGTAATTTGTATAGTAAAGCTCCCAGGATCTTTGAGCTTTGTGGGCAGTCGGTTTTGTATCCAGGAAGTGCACTCCTCCGTGAGAGCCACCGTAGCATACTCACTCAACCGACTTTTGTTTGCCACAATGTTCTTTATGTACTTTGCATATTTCAGCACTCCCTGCAAAACATCAACAAGAGGTAAGTTAATATGTACCTGTTTCAGCACCTCCATGAATTTCTTGAAACACGCCTCCTCCTTGTGTTTCTTTAATCTTCGAGGGAACGGGGGTGGTGGTCTTTCTGATTCAGCTTCCTTTTTCTTCCCCCTCTCATCGCTTTGCTCCCTCTCAACTTCTGCTGCTCCCGATTGTTGAGGTGGTCTTTCTGGTTCCACCTCTTTAAGTTGCAAAACACTCCTTGTGGTCACCGCATTCACCTGCTTGGGGTTGGGATCTATGTCACTCAGAAGCCCTCCTCTAGGTCTGGTGTTTTGGGCTCCAGCAAATTGCCCAAATTGATATTCAAGTGCCTTAGTAGCTAACTGGTTGTTTTTCACCTCGGCTGCCAATTTTACATAGTCAACCTGCAATTGAGCTTGGTTAGTTATCATCGTCTTAAACATCTCCTCAATGCTAGGTAATGGTGGTGGAGGAGGTGCATTGTTGTTTCTATATTGTGCCTGATAGTTCTGCTGCCCTCCTTGATTACTTTGCGCCTCCTGACTTGAACTTTGCCCCTGATGGTTGTTGCTACCCCAAGAGAAATTCGGGTGATTCCTCCAGTTGGAATTGTAGTTGTTGCCATACTGTTGGTGGTTGTTCCTCTGTACATTTCCCAGAAAGTTCACCGCGTTAGGATTTGCTCCACAACACTCAACTGAGTGCTCACTGCTCCCGCACACTTCACACCAAATCTGCTGCACTGCATTCACTGGGGCTTGAGGTTGGTTCATTGTCATGTTATTGAAGTGGGTGTTGAGTTGATTCTGTAAGGCAGCTATCTGTGCAGCAATAGCTGTAAAACCATCCACTTCTAGAAATCCTACTGCTTTCCTTCTCCCTCCTCTTAAGGAATCAACATTCCACTCCGGATTGCCCTGCGAAATACGGTACAACAAGGTATACAGCTCCTCATAAGTTTTCTCCAGCGCTTGTCCCCCAGCTGCTGAGTCTAGCAATATTTTTGTATGGGGTTCCAAACCCTCTATAAAAGTGTGCACCAGCACATCATTAGATTGATGATTATGAGGACAATCCCTCAACATGGACTTGAATCTCTCCCAAGCCTGATATAGATTCTCTCCCTATCTCTATTTGAAACTTAGAATTTGACTTCTAAATCTTGCTGTTTTACCGGAGGGAAAAAATTGTATCAAGAATTTCCTTGCAAGATCATCCCACATAGAAATAGAATTGGGTGGCTCAGCTTTCAACCACCTCTTGGCTTCTCCCAATAGTGAAAATGGGAACAATATAAGCCTAACATAATCTGATGACACTCCAGCGGGGATGTAAGTGTCACTTATCTCCAAAAAATTTTGGAGATGCTGTTGTGGATCCTCATGAGGGAGACCTGTAAACTGCCCGCTAGTGTGCAGCAATTGCACCATGTTTTGCTTAAGATCGAACCTCCCTCCTGGCTCAGGTTTGCGGATGCTAGATGTGACATTGTTAGCATGTGGGATTGCCACCTCGCGAACCGGCCGAGCTGCTATTCCCTCGGGCACTAACATTGCCCGTACTACTGGTGGATTCTGTTGTTGCTCCATGAGTGTTTGTTTGAGCAACTGCAGCTTTCTTTCTAGAGCTTCTCTCCGCTGACGATGAAATAATCTTTCTGGCTCTAATACGAGTCCACCAGCTCCTTGTCTCTTGCCAGTGTTCAACAGAGATTAAATCTGCAAAATACAGGCTAAGACCAAGTTGTCAACACTAAGAAAATAAAAATATAGTAAATTAACACTTAAGAAAAATTCACCAATTGCCAGTCCCCGGCAACGGTGCCAAAAACTTATTCGGGTTTTGTTATATGGGTGTATAACTACACGCAAGTGTACGTGGTCAAACAAGTAGTAAAGTGGCTTAAGTAAGCCAAGTATCGATCCCACAGGGACTGGGATAAGGTACAATCTGCTCAAGTGTACTATATTTTAATTCCAACAATGAAGACAATAGTTTAACCAAGAATTTGATATTTTGAGTTCTAATTTTTATGCTAAGTCTAAAACAATTATCTAATGTGAGTCTGAACTATGAATGTGAGCATGCTGAGGTTAAATGAACATGTAAAGAAATTAATTATCAATATAATTTGGTTAGTCTTTTCCTCCGGTTGCTAGTCAAGAACTAATTCCAATGGATTAAAACTCTCGTATTTAACCCAACTTAAGAATCATGAACCGCCCACCTACATTTCTGTGATTAAACGAAATTCATGTTCTAGCCATACAAACCTGGTTCCTAAATTGACTAATACAACTTTCAGGTATATTTCTATCCAGAAGGTAAATCAATTCTCAATTTTCCCAAACTAAGAAAATATCATACCCTATTAATTCACAACTTTCCAATTTCTTGCTCTCTCGAGTGAAACCGGACTTTTTAGATGTACATTAACGTAGGCCACACATTAATGCAGTAAGAACAAGAATCAATAGAACAACCATGGAAGAAAAGATGAAAAACCAACTTAATCAACAATCACATTTCAATACAATTGTTCTTAACCTCAGCAAGAAGAGGAATTAGCCACTCATTTGTGGATTAAACATCGTTAAATGAGTGTTAAACATACAAACATCCCCTCAACCACCTGTAACCCACGTTCTTGCTCCACCAAGTCAGAATAATTAAAAATGAACCTAAGTGTTCTATTTATACTAGTGGGAATTTTTCCCGGAATAACAAGCAACGTGTCATGGAGTGCATCGCGGAGTACTGCCTCCGTGACACGCCACTGACGTGGACCCTCACTGGAAATTGGGTGTCCAGGTAATAAGGCCCAAAGTGGCATGGCGTGCAACACAGAGCTAGGCCACCGTGCCACGGACCCAACGTGCACCCTCACTGGAAATTGCCAAAAATTCCCTAGCCAGGCAGAAGGCCTCCGCGATGGCAGCGTGACACGGCTCCGTTGCGGAGCCTCTTTATTGTGTGCCTTCCAATGCCTTGTCCTTTGCTAACATCCGAGTCCAACCCCGATCTCTCCCAACACGCATTTTAGCTTCCCAAAATTACATTTTACCTGCAAAACAATGTTGATCATGTTGGTTAGTATAAATTCACACTTTATTAACAATCACATGAGAATGTATCAACATTGCTAGATAAACAAGGCTAAAATGACATATTTAAGTATCACTTGGGCATATAAATTTGCCGAAGATCAATTATCAGGGTCTCCCCAACATTTTCCTCCATGCCAGGAGCCCCTCAGGGAAGAAGATATGTCAGCACCACCCCCCAGCAATCCCTATACCTATACCATCAAATCAGGAGGTTAGGAGCATTCTTTATATGCTGGCTCAGATTATGGACTCTCAGCTTCAGCCAGTGGTACCAGTTGTCGTTGAATCTACTGGAGGACCTGGAAGTTTGAGGGCCCAAGAGTTTCTTGCCTTGAGTCCCTTGCAATTCTTAGGGACAGACCGCAGAGAGGTTTCTCAAGACTTTTTACCAATTATAGATAATATCTATGGTGATGCATGTTATTCCCATAGAGTCAGTCGAGTTGGTGGTATTTCGGGTACGAGACATAGCGTTGTTTTGGTACGAGAGTTAGGAAAGGTCCCGAGGCAGAGACATACCCCCTACAACTTGGTCCAGTTTTTCTGAGGCTTTCATAGATCACTATTTGCCGCGAGTAATCCGATAGGCCCGGATGGATCAGTTCCTACACCTGGAACAGGGTACGATGAGCATTCGAGAGTATACAATGAGGTTTGACTCTTTGGCTAGATATGCGCCGACATTTATGGATACCATGCCAGTATGGGTACATTGGTTCATCATGGGGCTGCTTCCAGAGTATGAGGAAACCTGTGTTATAGCTGCTTTATAGGAGGATATGGACATTGCCTGCATTCAAGCTTTTTCACAAAATATCGAGGGGATTAGGTGGTGTCAACATGAGGTAGAAAGAGCGAACCAGGAGCAGCTCCGAAGGTCCAGGCCTACTGATATGCAAACAGAATTTTAGGGCGGACCCAGGCCACGAATATCAAGTAAGCCACCCAGACCTCCACCGCAGCAGCAACAAAGTGGTAGATCAGATTGTCACAGACAGTCAGGTCCTGGCGAGAGCTCGCGAGCATTAGGTTCCCAGCAGCAGAGGGGACTAAATAAAAATAGGCCCGCTATACTGCATTGTAACATATGCGGTCGATGGCATTTTGGGAGGTGCTAATATGTTTCTACTTCTTGTTATATTTGTGGGAAAAAGGGCTATATGATGAGGGATTGTATGACCAGAGATCAAGGTGACTGCGACCAGCAGAACAAGTCCACAGCAGGATCACATGTTCCAGCACCTTCGGCAGGGCGCAGACCCTTAGCCCTAGCTAGCAGAGGCAGAGGTAGATCAGGGGAATTCAGTTCTAGTAGTGGCTCGGATTACACTTATGCCTTACTAGGGGGACAGGAGTCAGAGTCGTCACCAGATGTTATGACTGGTGTGCTGGATGTTTGTTCGGACCCGATTTATGCTTTAATAGATCCAAGACTCTACTTTGTCTTATGTTACTCCGTTAGTGGCACAAAAGTTTGCTATAAAATCAGAATTACTTCAGCGACCATTCTCAGTGTCTACACTCGTTGGTGGCTCTATTATTGCTAAGAGAAACTACTAGGGTTGTACAATAGATATTTTTGGTCGCCAGACCTTAGCTGATTTGGTGGAGCTAGAATGATTTATTTTGATATAATTATGGGTATGGATTTGCTAGCGCCATGTTATGGCAATGTGGAGTGTTGGACCAGGACCGTTTGATTTCACTTTTCAGGGGAGGTAGTGCGAGAATGGAAAGGCAATGCAGCTATGCCAAAATGTAGGATCATATCCTATCTTCGAGCAAGAAAGTTAATAGCGAAGGGTTGTATTTACCATATTGTTAGTGTTAGGGATATGCAAGAAGAATCCCTAACACTTTAGTTCATCTGGTGGTTAGTGAGCTTCCAGATGTGTTTCTAGATGAGCTTCCTGGTATTCCCCTAGAGCGTGAGATCGATTTCTCTATCGATGTACCACCAGGCATGCAACCTATATCCATCTCTCCATATCAAATGACCCTGCTGAGCTGATGGAATTAAAAAAACAATTGAATGATTTTCTAAATAAGGGCTTTATCAGGACGAGCTTCACAATGGGGTGCGCCAGTTCTATTTGTAAGGAAGAAAGATGGCTTCTTACGAATGTGTATAGATAATCAACAGTTGAATAAAGTTACTATTAATAATAAATATCCTCTTCCAAGGATAGATGATTTGTTTGACCAGCTGCAGGGGCCAAAATATTTCTCCAATATCAACTTAAGGTAAGGGTATCATCAAGTGCAGTTCCGGGAGAAAGATATACCGAAGACGGACTTTAGGACCAGGTGTGGTCATTTTGAATTCTTGGTCATGTCTTTCAGATTGACAAATGCCCAGCAGTGTTTATGGATTTGATGAAAAACATCTTCACGCCATATTTAGATCTGTTGTGATAGTGTTTATTGATGACATTCTAGTACATTCCCGCTCAGAAGCTGAACATAGATATCATCTGTGAACGGTACTCTAGATCCTCAAAGACCACCAGTTATATGAAAATTTCTCAAAATGTGAGTTCTGGTTGAATTCCGTAGGTTTCTTGGGCCATATTGTTCAGATGCAGGTATCTAGGTGGACTTATAGAAAATTGAGGCAGTGAAGGCATGGCCTAGACCTACAACTCCAACCGAGGTTTGCAGTTTACTGGGGTTAGCTTGGTATTACCGAAAGTTCATGGAAGGATTTGTTTCCTTATCAGCACCATTGACTAGATTGATTCAGAAAGCAACTAAATTCCATTGGACCAAGGCTTATGAGCAGAGTTTCCAGGAGCTGAGAAATAGAATGACATCTACACTAGTACTAGCCTTATCAGATGGTTTAGAGGGCTACTCTGTATACTATGACACTTCAGGTGTGGGGTTAGGGTGTGTTCTGATGCAACACGGTAAGGTAATTCCCTATGCTTCGAGGCAACATAGGAGGCACGAAAAGAACTACCCCGCCCATGACTTAGAGTAAGCTGCAGTGGTTCATGCTTAGAAAATATGGAGACATTACTTGTATGGGGTTTATGTAGATATCTTTACTGATCATAAAAGCCTTCAGTATATCTTCACAAGAAAGAGTTGAATTTGCAGTAGCATCATTGGCTAGAATTGTTGAAAGACTACAATTTGAACATCGTACATCACCCAGGGAAGGCTAATATTATAGCCGATGCCCTTAGCCGCAGATCTATGGGTAGCATAGCATATTTGAGGCCAGAATAGTGAGTAAGATTTTTCAAATAAGCCCAATCATCCACTGCAAACTCTAACTCTCTTCTCCTCACATTAACATAAGATTTATGATGGCTCTAAGCTGTTTTCAATCTTTCTCATATAAGTTGTACTTTCGGCAAAGCTTCATGAATAGAGTCTGGGCCTATCACAGTACCTTCACAAACCTCAAACCACCCTATAGGAGATATACACCTCCTACCATATAATGCATCAAATAGGGCCATCTGGATACTGGAGTGGTAAGTTGTTGTTGTATGCAAACTCGATGAGAGATAGGTGAACATCCCAATGGTCCTTGAAATTGATCACACACGCTCTCAGAATATCTTCTAAAGTACGTATAGTCTGTTGAGCCTGTCCATCAGTCTACCGGTGAAAAGCTGTGATGAGCTTGACCTGGGTACCGAGTCCCTTCTGAAAGGACTTCCAAAAATGCGAGATGAACTGGGTACCTCTATCTGAAATAATGGATAAGGGTGTCCGGCTGGTTCGGTATGTGTTAAAAACCGACACGCAAGTGTACGTGGTCAAACAAGTAATAAAGTGGCTAAGTAGCCAAGTATCGATCCAAGGAGGCTGCTCTGGATATGCAAAATTTCCTAGTTCACTATATTTCTATTCTATTTCTAACTATGCTAACAACTATCCAATCAAGAATTTAGGGAGTTTTGTTTCTAAACTAATTATATACTAAACTTAACAACTATTATTTACGATGAATTCAGACAATGGATATGCTCATGCCAAGGTTAAGAACGAGTAATGGAGTTGATAATTATGATAATTTGGTCATCCTCTTCTTCATATTGCTAGTCAAGAACGTTTGCCTAGAAATTAAAACTTCCGTATTTAATTTCACTTTAGAATCATAAACCATTCGTCTACATTTCTGTGATCAAATGAAATTTATGACCTAACACTACAATTCCGGTTCCTAAATTGACTAATACGGCTTTCAAGTATATTTCTATCAAGAAAGCACATCAAAACCCAATTTTCCCAAATCAAGTTAAGAACAATACCCTATTAATTCACAACTTTCCAATTTCATGCTCTCTCGAGTGAAATTGGACTTTTTAGATATACATTAATGGTGGCCAATCAAGAATGTACTAAGCACAAGAATTAATAGAACAATATGCAAGAAGAAGAAGAAACCATATCAATTATTACCAATAATCATTACACAAGTTCAAAACCTCAGCAAGAAAGGAATTAGCCACTCATTCTTGGATTAATCGTCCTAGAATGAGTGTAAATCATGCATACAATTGAAGGAAAAGAAGAAGGGAAGAGAAGAAAACTCTTATCTTTTCTATTCTTCAACTGCCACAAAACCACATTCCTCTCTCCACTCCTGAACTCTGCTAAAAACTAGAACTAAAAGAAGACCCCTTTAAAAATAACCTAAGTGTGCTATTTATACTAGTGGGAAATTTTTCCCGGAATAACAAGCAACGTGTCACGGAGGCCAACGCGGAGCACGGCCTCCGTGACACGGCGTGGACGCGGACCTTCTCTGGAAATTTCAGGGTCCGGATAATTGGCTTCAATGTGGCACGGAGGCCATCGCGGAGGCCTGTCTCCGTGCCACGGAGCTGTCGCGATGCCTCACTGGAATCTGCCACTTAATTTCCTCTCTAGGCAGTGTACTACCGCGATGGCAGCGTGGCACGGTGCCATCGCGGATTCAGTGTAAAATGTGCCATCCGAGGTCTTTTCCACGCTCGCATCCAAGTCCAACTCCGATATAGTTCCAACACGCATTTTTGCTCCTAAAAATCACATTATCCTGCAAAACAAATGCTAATCATGTTGGTTAGTATAAATTCGCATTTTATTACCAAATACATGATATTATATACACATTGCACAACAAACAAGGTAAAAATGGTACGTTTGAGTATCACTTTGGCATATAAATCTGCCCAATATCACTTACCCCACACTTAAATCCTTGTTCGTCCTCGAACAACACATACACAAATCATGCACATCACATCTCAACCTTTGTCACTATGGTGCAACCATTTACGTTACGGTCATACCGATTATTCGATTTTTGCAAATCATCAAGAAAACATGCTTGGTCGTACAAGACAATGACCTTAATACATTGAGGCTTCCTAGACTTTTAAGAATTGATTCTTGATATCAGCAAACTCATGCAAATCAACTTAATAAAGAAATCCGACACGAAAAGCAATCTTTCATCAAGCATGTACCCTCACAACTCGAGAGAACTTTCCCTTTTCTGTTCGTGCAGCACACAAACATGCAAGTAGGGGCATATAACAATTAATTTCACTCTCTCTCCCAAAAGAATTCACATGCATCATGTCATGACCCATAGGCTTGCCCTTAGTGTATTACTCCACTAATATAAAGAAATGCAATGTAGGATCAAAGAGGTCTTTTAAATGGGTTGTAACTGGGCTATGGATCTAGTATATATATTGGTTTAGCCAATAACAGTCGCTAGCATCCTTAAGCGCCTTTTCAACTCATCCCCATCGACTCATGGACATTGTTCCTCTCTTTTCTCTTTTTCTCCCATTCATGCTGGTTTACTTTCATACAGCCCATTTCATCAGGCACACTTGACACAAAACAAAGGGTTTTTCATGTACCCTCACTATCATTTAATTACAACAAGTGCCTCATCCACATCATCTTTTCTTTCTTCACTCTGCTTTTTTTTCACTCTCTTCACTCTTTAACACTTTGGGAAACAATTTTCTGTTATTTATAAGCGCTTAAGAGTTTCTTATAGACTTTAAGGCTAATGAAAAGAAGGAATAAAGCTTATTCCATACAATTCTGGACAAAAGAAAGAAATCGGCTAAAGGCTCAACAGGCTGACTAGAATATACAACATATAAAAAGGTAGAATTTGACAAGAAAAAAATGGAAACTAACGGTTAAAACAAAGAAATGCCTACATCCTTTCCAACACTACACCTCCTTCATTTCGTTTTGTATACACACCAGGCAAGTTCTAGACAATTCACAATGACATGGAATAACAAAACCTCACTCACACTTTATGCACATGCTCGAATCAAGACGCATTCACAGACTCTTTAATTAGTCAACTACATGAATTCAAGATTAAGCCTCAATCATAATGAACCAAATTCTCTAGCCTAGGTAACTCAACATATTTACACAATTGCATGCTTTCCAACGAATCATTTTCACATTTCGAACATCAATTACAACACGCAACGAAATTTTAGCAACCATAAGCACTACAGTTTATTGATGCAATCCACCAAAGAAACTAAAAAAAAAAAATCTACTCCTATCGACTACATTTCCCTTAAAACGGTCGTCATCCATCCATCATAGGGAATGGTCACTAACTATGACATCGGTTCAATGGGACTATTCTCGGTAAAAGAACCGAAAACAAACTCCGAGAAACCCAAAAATAAAACTTCAAAATTTTTGCAACACATCGATCATTTCGATAGAAAATATTTGCAAACTATGTTGATAAATGCAAAATCTTTTCGCAAAAATTTTGAAAAATATCGATCATATCGATAGAGAGAAAAAAGAAAAAAAAATATTTATAAAATTTACAAAATATTTACAAGTGCAACCATAACTTTCAAAACACACATCATTAGCCACAACACAAATATATACACATACATCACAAATCCGTTCACAACAATAGGGAAAACACAGGCATACATAACGTCAACGAAGAATTATACAGCAAGTTTTGAGCCTATGACCCAGCACCTAACTACTCCCCACCCCACACTTAAATCGAACACTGTCCCCAGTGTTCACAAAAATACAAAGCACAAAATTTTGGGTGGTGGAACTCCCTGCTTAGTCGAAATATTCGACTTCCTCATCCGGTGCTGCGGCCTCGTCGCCCATATCTGAATCAGCTCCATCGCCGTCATCGGACTCTACATCAGAGTCCTCACGACGTGTCTTCTCATCAGTAGGGACGTCGTCATCAGTCGGCTCCACAAAGGCTGGCCCCACCTTGCATAAAGCTCTGGCGTTCTCGCCGAAGGGGTAGTCCAGCTCCAGCTGCCATAATTCATCCTCGGTGGCTGGTCTCCCACCTATCCGTAGCTGCAGCATCTGCATGCCGAACATACGGGCCATATACTGGTCGTCACGAGCATGTCGCTCGCCCAGAGTCAGCACAGGTCCGTGTGTAGTGTCGGGGGCCTTGGTTTTTGTCACATCAAGGGCCCTCCGTTCCAACTGCGGAATGTAATCCAAAGCTTCTTCCTCGATGTCAAGGCCTCGGAGGAAGGTGGTGATGAGTCCGCCAAACCCGTATCTGTGGCCCTGGTGTAGTATGGCTCTCTTCATGGCGGATATTATAACCGCCCCCACATTAATCTCAAGCCCTTTCATAAGGGCATACACCAGGAAGACACGGTCCCGGGTCACGTCTGTCATATGCACTCCCGGGATCAAACACGAACATACCATTTTTAGCCAGATTCTGGCCTCCCTGTTCATCTGCGAATAAGGCAGAGTCTGGTGGTAACCCCTCTCTTTGTGTCTCCTCCATCGGGCTGTGGATCGAGTCCCACACAACGTACATCTGATGTCGGCGTACGGTGGGGTGATATTGAGCTGACGGAGAACGTGGGCGTCTGTGTCTCGCGCTCCAACGATGGCATTCAGCTGCTGGGGTTCCAGAGTGACAATCTGCCCTCTGATTTTAATAGTATGGCTCCTGATGCCGGGTTCCAGTTGGCGTAGAATTCCCGGACCAAGTGAAGGTTGCACTCCTTGGGCTCCTGAAAAATAAAACTGAGCCCAGCTGCCTCCATCCTCTGCACCATGCGAGGGAACTCCTGTGCAAGTGGTTCCCTTGCAATATATTCCTCCGGGAAGTATTTTCTTTCCTTGTGCTTATTATACCATTTCTTCCCTTCGTCGGTGACCCATCGTGTTCCGTATCGGCGGTGTTGACCGCGTGGAACAGCAGGTGCAGCTGGGACAGCAGTTCCCAGTCTCATTCTCTTTCTGCCGGTGCCTGAGGTTGAGGCACCCTTGCCTTTATCTTGTCGGCTAGCCATTGTACCAGTCAATTTACACAGACAAGCACAATATTAAGCTAAAAACTTGTTAGCTTCGGCTAAGGTCGGGTTAAACAAAATTTACCCCACACTTAGTCTTTAACAATATCTACAACATTTTAGCAAGGATAACTCTATTTACACCCCCAAACACAATCAACTATAAACATGTTGCTTAGTGCGTTCACAAAATTTCGACAGCATAACGGCTAGCGAACTACTCAGACTTCATACAGCTAACCCAATCCTCCTATCGACAGCTATTCACCCATAGCACTTAGCAACAATAACCACAACAGAAATAAGAACAACAATACAAACCTATTATATACAACTAATCTAAGCAATTCAACCAATTCACATATTATGCACTTCCCCACAAAAATTTGAGAATTAGTCGTCTTTCCACAATTAAACAATAGTTACCACGACTTATCTCAACTACTAAACACACCCAGACACCAATTTCATCAAACTATCAAGTTACCCAAGTTAAAATCCAACAACCCAAGCCCTAGAACTCAATTCGACAATCAATATTGAATTATTCAATCAATCGATAAGTTCAAACGTCAACTACAATAATCCGAACATAATCAATCACAAAATAATTCACATCATGTTTAATTTTTTTTACCTAGGGTGATATATCTCACCTCACATGCTCAAAAGTGACAAAACTCGCCAGAAATTTGAGATAGAAGATGAAAACATACCTTGGATTTGAAGAACCAAAAAAAACTTGACGTTTTCCTTGCCTATCAACGTGGCACGGAGCTTGGGGGTAGGGGAATGGGTGTTTGGTCGCGGAGGGTAGAAGGAATGGGGAAATTTGGGCGAAAATCGGGGGTTTATTTAAAAGAAACACGCGGGTCACCCAGAAACCCGGTGTGACCCGGCACTGGAATAAGGGCAACGTGTCACAGAGGGTAACGCGGAGCCCCTCCTCCGTGACACAGAGCAAACGCGTTGGCTTACTGGAATTTTAAAAAATTCCAGATTCGCCTTCAACGTGTCACGGAGGTCAACGCGGAGTATTGCCTCCGTGACACGGCGCCAACGCGCCAGTGCTCTGTTTCACCATCAAATTTTATTTTTCATACCTCGCCTCGTTTCCTCGATTCCAAGTATTTTTCCTCCGGTATACCTGAAAATCACCTCACTGAACAAAAATTGGTTAAATTCATAGATTCCCTACTAAAAAAAAATAAATAAATAAAAATTACTAATTAAAATGCAAATCTAAGCCTAGTCAAGAAAAAGGAAAGAAAATAGAATAAAAGAAAAACTTTACACTAAGGAAAGAAAAAAATATTTTTCACGGGTTGCCTCCCGTGCAGCGCCTGGTTTAACGTCGCGGCTCGACAGCCTTTATGCTCACGTGTCTACTAGGGAGATGGACGATTTGTCCCGATCATGGTCATCTCCCCAGTAGTTCTCAACCTCGTCTGGTGGCCTACCTCGTAACTCTCGGGAATCACTCACTCCATTTGCATTCCCATGATCAATCACGTTGATCACCGAGAGTTCCTTATAGACAGTCGGGAGCTTAGGTGCCTTGTACACGTCGAACACCTCAACCTTGTCGTGTGCTCGCATTGTGAGTTGACCCGCAGCTACATCGATCAATGCCTTTCCGGTTGCCAAAAATGGTCGTCCCAAAATAAATGGGACTTCTGCATCTGGTTCAAAATCCAGAACAATGAAATCTACCGGAAAAATGAGGGAGCCTACCTGCACTAGCACATCCTCAACAATGCCATCCGGCTTAGCTAAGGACCTGTCTGCTAGCTGCAAGATCACTGTTGTGGGTCTAGGACTCCCTAGCCCTAACTTTCTGAATACCGAAGATGGCATCAGATTTATACTTTCCCCCAAGTCGCATAACCCATGAGCTCGGATACTTTGCCCAATCGTCAGCTGGATGGTAAAACTTCCAGGATCCTTTAGTTTAGTGGGCAACCTGTTCTGAATACGGGATGTGCATTCCTCTGTTAAAGCCACCGTGGCATACTCAGTCAAGCGACTTTTGTTGGCCACGATGTCTTTGATATACTTTGCATATTTCGGCACACCCTGCAAGACATCAACAAGAGGTAAGTTAACATGTACCTGTTTGAGTACCTCCATGAATTTCTGGAAACACGCCTCCTCCTTGTGTTTCTTAAGTCGTTGAGGGAACGGGGGTGGAGGCCTTGCTGGTTCAGCTTCTTTGGTCTTCCCCGTATCTGAGGTTTGTTCTCCCTCAACATCTACTGCTCCTGACTTCTGAGGGGGTCTTTCAGGTTCCACCTCCTTTAATTGTAAACCACTCCTCGTGGTCACTGCATTTACCTGCTAAGGATTTGGATCCGTGTCGCTAGGTAGTCCTCCCCTGGGTCAAGTATTTTGGGCACTAGCAAATTGCCCAAACTGATATTCAAGAGCCTTGGTTGCCAATTGATTGTTCTTTACTTCGGCTACCAGTTTGACGTAGTCAGCCTGCAATTGTGCCTGGTTGGCAATCATGGTCTTGAACATTTCCTCAATAGTCGGTGATGGTGGTGGAGGAGGGGCATTGTGATTTCTGAACTGATTTTGATAGCCTTGTTGCCCTCCTTGGTTTCTGTGCATACCCTGCCCTGAACCTTGGCCTTGTTGATTGTTGCTACCCCACGAAAAATTCGGATGATTCCTCCAATTCGAGTTGTAGCTACCACCAAAATGTTGTTGATTCCTCTGTGCATTGCCCACAAAGTTGACAGAATCAGGATTTGCACCACAGCACTCAGCTGAATGCTCACTACTACCACACACTTCACACCACATCTGTTGGACTGCATTAACTGAGGCTGAAGACTGGTTCAAATTCATAGTGCTGAAGTGAGTGTTTAACTGATTTTGCAAAGCAGCTATCTGTGCAGCGATAGCTGTGAATCCATCCACTTCGAACACTCCCGCTGCTTTCCTTGCTCCACCCCTTGAAGAATCTGCATTCCATTCCGGATTGCCTTGTGAGATTCGGTTGAGCAAAGTGTACAACTCTTCATAAGTCTTCTCCAGCGCTTGCCCTCCAGCTGCTGAGTCTAACAAAATTTTAGTGTGGGGTTCCAAACCCTCAATAAAAGTGTGTACCAACACCTCATTTGACTGATGATGATGAGGACAGTCCCGCAACATGGACTTGAATCTTTCCCAGGCTTGATAAAGATTTTCTCCTTCCCTCTGTTTAAAACTTAGAATCTGACTTCTAAGTTTAGCTGTTTTACCTGAAGGGAAAAATCTGATCAAGAACTTCTTTGCAAGATCATCCCACGTTGATATAGAGTTGGGTGGTTCAGCTTTTAACCACCTCTTGGCTTCACCCAATAAGGAAAATGGAAATAAGGTGAGCCGAACATAATCAGGTGACACTCCAGCGGGTATGTACGTGTCACTTATCTCCAAAAAGTTCTGGAGATGTTGTTGCGGATCTTCGTGAGGGAGACCGGTGAACTGCCCGCTCGTGTGCAAAAGTTGCACCATATTTTGCTTTAACTCAAATCTCCCCTCAGGCTCTGGTTTGCGGATGCTGGAATGTACATTATTAGCTTGTGGGATTGCCACCTCGCGAACCGGCCTGGCTGCTACTTCCTCGGGCACTAACACTGCCCGTACAACTGGTGGATTGGGTTGCTCCATCGTAGACTGTTTGAGCAACTGCAGCTTCTTCCGAAGAGCTTCTCTACGTTGACTATGCAATTCACGTTCTGGCTCTAAGTAAGATTCCACCAACTCCTTGTCCCTTGCCAGTGTTCACAGAAATAAAAATCTGCAAAATACAGGCTAAGACCAAGTTGTTAACACTTAAGAAAATAAAATACAAATACAGTAAATTTACACTAAACAAAATTTTACAAATCGCCTAGCCTCCCCGGCAACGGTGCCAAAAACTTATCCGGCTAGTTCGGTATGTGTTAAAAACCGACACGCAAGTGTACGTGGTCAAACAAGTAATAAAGTGGCTAAGTAGCCAAGTATCGATCCAAGGAGGCTGCTCTGGATATGCAAAATTTCCTAGTTCACTATATTTCTATTCTATTTCTAACTATGCTAACAACTATCCAATCAAGAATTTAGGGAGTTTTGTTTCTAAACTAATTACATACTAAACTTAACAACTATTATTTAAGTTGAATTCAGACAATGGATATGCTCATGCCAAGGTTAAGAACGAGTAATGGAGTTGATAATTATGATAATTTGGTCATCCTCTTCTTCATATTGCTAGTCAAGAACGTTTGCCTAGAAATTAAAACATCCGTATTTAATTTCACTTTAGAATCATAAACCATTCGTCTACATTTCTGTGATCAAATGAAATTTATGACCTAACACTACAATTCCGGTTCCTAAATTGACTAATACGGCTTTCAAGTATATTTCTATCAAGAAAGCACATCAAAACCCAATTTTCCCAAATCAAGTTAAGAACAATACCCTATTAATTCACAACTTTCCAATTTCATGCTCTCTCGAGTGAAATTGGACTTTTTAGATATACATTAATGGTGGTCAATCAAGAATGTACTAAGCACAAGAATTAATAGAACAATATGCAAGAAGAAGAAGAAACCATATCAATTATTACCAATAATCATTACACAAGTTCAAAACCTCAGCAAGAAAGGAATTAGCCACTCATTCTTGGATTAATCGTCCTAGAATGAGTGTAAATCATGCATACAATTGAAGGAAAAGAAGAAGGGAAGAGAAGAAAACTCTTATCTTTTCTATTCTTCAACTGCCACAAAACCACGTTCCTCTCTCCACTCCTGAACTCTGCTAAAAACTAGAACTAAAAGAAGACCCCTTTAAAAATAACCTAAGTGTGCTATTTATACTAGTGGGAAATTTTTCCCGGAATAACAAGCAACGTGTCACGGAGGCCAACGCGGAGCACGGCCTCTGTGACACGGCGTGGACACGGACCTTCTCTGGAAATTTCAGGGTCCGGATAATTGGCTTCAACGTGGCACGGAGGCCATCGCGGAGGCCTGTCTCCGTGCCACGGAGCTGTCACGATGCCTCACTGGAATCTGCCACTTAATTTCCTCTCCAGGTAGTGTACTACCGTGATGGAAGCGTGGCACGGCGCCATCGCGGAACCAGTGTAAAATGTGCCATCCGAGGTCTTTTCCACGCTCGCATCCAAGTCCAACTCCGACATAGTTCCAACACGCATTTTTGCTCCTAAAAATCACATTATCCTGCAAAACAAATGCTAATCATGTTGGTTAGTATAATTTCGCATTTTATTACCAAATACATGATATTATATACACATTGCACAACAAACAAGGTAAAAATGGTATGTTTGAGTATCACTTGGGCATATAAATCTGCCCAAGAGCAAAGGGCACCCCATGAAGTCTGACCAACTCCCAGATATAAAGCCCGGTATAATCCTTAGCTAATTCTGTAGTTTTAACTAGGAGGAACTATGCTGACTTAGCCATCTGGTCTACTATCACCAGATTTATTCGTGCTACCAACGAGTGCAAGGTAGACCCGTAGTAAAATCCATATTTATTTTTCCCACTTCTATGCGGGTATGGTGATATCCTGAGTCATACCTCCCGGTCTCGGATGTTCTACTTTGACCTGCTGGCAGTTCGGGCACTTAACTACAAATTTTGCATTGTCTCTTTTCATGCCATTCCACCAGGAAATCTCCCATAAATCACGGTACATTTTTGTAGCACCTGGGTGGATGGAATATCTCAAGCTGTGTGCTTCAGCCAGTATCTACTATATCAAATCACCCACATTCAATACACAACCTACCTTGGTAACGGAGTACATCATCTCCCCCTTGGGAGAAAGCCTCCACTTCTTTTCTAAGAACCGCCTCCTTCAGGTTAAGAAATATGGAATCTTCATCCTGCCTTGACTTAACTTCAACTACCAACGAAGAATCTGACCTACTCTGCACAACCACTCCGCCCTCAACTGTATCAACCAACTGCACTCCCAACCGAGATAACCTGTGGATATCCTTTACCAGCTCCTTTTTACCCTCTTCAACATGATCCATGCTCCCCATAGACATCAAGCTTAGGATATCAGCTGCCATATTGGCTTTTCCTGGGTGATACAACACAGTCATGTCATAGTCCTTCAGTAGCTCCAACCATCTTCTCTAACAAAGATTTAGATCTTTCTAACTGAACACATACTGAAGGCTCTTGTGATCAGTGAATACATCCACGTGAGCCCTGTAAAGGTAGTGCCTCCATATTGTCAATGCAAACACTACCACTACCAACTCTAGCTCATGAGTCAAATAGTTCTTTTCATGAACCTTGATCTGTCTGGAGGCGTAGGCTATCACCTTTCCCCACTGCATCAGTATGCAACCGAGTCTAACTCTGGAAGCGTCGCAATACACTACAAACCCATCTGATCCTTCTGGTAAGGTCAAAACTAGAGTGGTAGTGAGTCTAGTTTTTAACTCCTAGAAACTCTTCTCACACACATCTGACCACAGGAATTTCACCTTTTTCCATGTCAACCTAGTCAGAGTAGATGCAATAGAGGAAAAACCTTCCACAAAATGTCGGTAATAACCAGCTAGACCCATGAAGCTTTGAATTTTAGTTGAGGAAGTAGGTCTTGGCCAGTCTTTCACCGCTGCTATCTTTAGAAGATTTACCTAAATACACTCACCTGAGAATACGTAAACAAGGAAACTCACAAACTTCAACCAGAATTCACATTTGCTGAACATAGCAAACAACTGGCGGTCTCTGAGCATCTGAAGCACTATCCTCACATGATTAGCATGTTCTTCCTCATTCCTAGAACATACCAAAATGTCATCAATGAACACAATGACGAACATGGCTAGATACTTCTTGAAGACTCTTTTCATCAGGTCCATAAAAGCTGCGAGGGAATTAGCTAGTCTGAAGGACATAACCACAAACTTATAGTGACCATACCGAGTTTTGAAAGATTTTTTCAGTATGTCACCCTCTCTGACCCTTAGCTAATAATACCCCGACTTGAGATCTATCTTGGAGAAACAACTGGCTCCCTGAAGCTGATCAAAGAAGTTGTTAACCCTGGGTAGGGGATACTTGTTCTTAACTGTGACCTTGTTCAACTGATGGTAATCGATGCACATTCTGAGGGTACCGTCTTTCTTTCGCATGAATAATACTGGAGCACCCTAAGGAGACATATTGGGTCTGAAAAAAAACTTTATCAAGAAGGTCATTTAGCTTCTCCTTCAACTCCTTAAGCTCAACTGGAGACATTCTATAAGGAGGTATGGAGATGGATTGAGTGTCTGGAAGAAGGTCTATGCCAAAGTCTATTTATCGCTCAGAAGGGATTCCGGGAAGATCTTCGGGAAACACGTCAGGGAACTTGTTGACTACTAGAATTGACTGGATAGTAGGGGACTCAGAGCTGGAATCTTTGACCCATAATAGATGATAAATACACCCTTTAGAAATAAGATATTTGGCCTTACGATAGGAAAAAGATTGACCCTTAGGCACTGAACTACTACTTGTCCACTCTAAAGCTGGCTCATTAGGGAACTAAAACCTAACAACTCTAGTTCTGTAATCGACTGAGGCATAAAAGGAGGGTAACCAATTCATGCCAGGAATGATATCAAATTTAACCATGTCTAACTCTACAATATCGACTGGAATGACCTTATTCAAAATTGAGACTGGGCAGTTTCTATACACCCAGCTGGCTTAACTAACTCACCCACTGGGGTGGAGATTGATATTAGTTTTGAGAGGACTTCTGGACTAATATCAAATTGGACAGCTACATAGGGAGTCACGAACAAATGTATGGTTCCTGGATCTAGTAGGGTGATGTGCTGTAAATTTACAGCACTATTAACGCTCAAAACTAACAAAAAAGCATGGACTTAGATATATTTATGTGGATATGAGGCACTTTTCCTTCGATTTCAAGATAAATGGGTGTTGGAACAAATAATTTCAAAAGGAATCTAAAAGTGTGCAAAAAAGGAAAAAAAGTGCAGACCACAGTACGATCTGTAAGATGAACCTACGAGTCGTACTGAGGACCTTGATCAAAAGATGAAATTTAACCTGGAAGATTGAACTTATGAAACGAGTCACGGATCGTACCATGGTAGTACGAGTCATGGTAAGCCAGTCGTGACAAAATCAAGAAGAATTGCACAAAAGGCTGATTCTCAATACGAGAGCACCCTACGACCCGTGAGATGAAGGTACGAGTCGTACCATACCAGTCGTGGTGAAATTCAGAAAAAGTTCAAAAGATCAGGATCAAGCCACGGGTGTCAATGTACGAGTCGTAGCACGTTGGTACAAATTGTACCTTCGCCCAACACTTAGCCAAAATTCAGCCAGCACTCCAATCCACGAGTTGATGTCACGATCCGTGAGAAGCCCCTACGAGTCGTAGGTGGACCCATGATGAGGTCGGCAGAAGATATGGAAAGCAGTCTTGTTAGTTCAGGAAAAAGATTCTTGTGTCTTTATAAATACTTTTTATGTTTTATTTTTAACAGAGGGCGACGAGTATACTTAATTCTAGTAGGAAAACATTGTAGTAAGCAAGTTTACATCATTGGAAGAGATAATTTATTTGGTTCAACCTTGTGATCAACCTTTTCTTGAATTCATCTTGTTCTTGCTACTTGTTATTCAAGATTTTGTGGTTTAATTGAAGGAATTTTTTTTCTCAATCATCTTTGTAAGTATTGTTATATTTTTTCGATAATGAACACCAATCACAAACTTGCAACTATGATAGGCTAAAACCTCCATAGCGAGGGTTGTAGGAACCATGGTGGATTAACTAGTTAGGGTTGCACAAAGTGAGTCTAAAACCAATACTAAATACTTATGTTGTATTCTCTTCATCTTTAATGATTCTTAGCAGTGTACAACGTTAGGAAGTGCCTGAATTCTTTACTTGCTTTGGTCAAAGAGGTAGATATTAGGAAAAGAGAATTATCACAGAGCCTTGATCTTGATGATTATTGTATTAACTTGAGTTGTGGTCACACGATAGTTATATATGGAACTTAGTGATAACGGTTAGTTTGCAAAACTCATGAGACTTGGTCTAGTAATTGAAGATAGGCATTCAATAGGGATTGGTTGATAGTTTGAATGAATCTAAGTAATCAGTTCTATAACTGAAGTATTGGAATAGATCACGAATGTATACCCAAAGCTGTTATGAACCCATGGGGAACACAAACCCTAGTTATCCTTTAATTATTGAATCACAAATATAATTTTGAATGTTGTTTATTTTTATTATCATTTTTATTAGAATTCCCCCATTGTGAAGTAATTAACATACAAGTTTATCTACCGACTGTAATCTAGATCTTCCATATTCCTAGTGGGTTCAACCCCAACCTATAAGTTGGGGTTCTTTATTGACAACGTTCGCTTCATACTTCAATTGGAAATGTTGTTTTAGCATTATCAAAAAGTTGTGCCGTTGCCGGGGAATATGGCTAAGACTAGGTTATTTTGTTGTATTTGATTTTTTGGTAATTAGGAATTACATTTATTTTTGTGTTTTTCTTTGATACCCACAGGTTGTCCTCCTATGGATGCCAAGTACTCGGAGTAGAGGAGACCCCCTTGTTCCACTCAATCCCGAAATCGAACAAACACTGTATAAAATGGAAAATCCTAAGCAGAGAGAAGCCTGCTTAGCTAAAGAAGCTAGGAAAGCCGAGCTAGCTCTGTTAGCTGCACTTCAGCAAGCTGGTGATGATAGAGATGAGGTGGTAAACACTGGTCGACATGGGAGGGGCAACCGAGCTCAGAGATTTTCCCCTCAGTTCTTCGATAACGATGACCCAAATATTGATGAGGTTGGGTCAACTGGAGCAATTGTGCCACTACCACTGCCTGCCGAGGCCAAATTTGACATTACGAGTACCATGATTCAACTGCTAAACATGAAGGGGTGTTCAGTGGCCATGCAGCGGATGAAGCCAACCTGCATTTGATGAACTTTGTAGGAATATGCAAGGCATACAAATTTCCCGGAGTAAGCCAGATGATATAAGACTCCGACTCTTCCCTTTCTCTATATCAAGGGAAGCTACTTTGTGGTAATCGGAGTTTCCCAATGACTCCATAACCAATTGGAGGGATCTTAAAAAAGCCTTCTAGGAGAGATTCTTTCCCCCATCAAGGATGTTACAGTTAAAAGATGAGATCTTCATGAAACCTGGTTGAGGTTCCAAAAGAAGTTGACTAAGTGCCCGAACCATAAAATCCTAGATGACAGTTTGTTGGAAATCTTTTACAGGTATCTTACAAGGCTGTAACAGACACGGTGGCGGGTGGAGCATTGATGAGTCACACCTGGGAGGAAGCATCCACTATCCTTGATAGGGTGACAAAGAAAAACAGGGCCTGGCATACGAGGGAGGCTGATGTAGTGGCAGGTACATATGATGTTGGTTTGACTGTAGACCAACGAAGGAAGGCGGAAGAATGCGATCAAGAGTTGGCTCACATGCGCACATCATTGGATTTGCTGACAAAGCATATTATGGGAGCATGAGAGAAAAAGGAAAATGCAGTGGGAACACAAGGAAGGGAGCAGGGAGCAGAACACTCTGATTCTGAGGAAGAGGCAAACTTCCTAGATAGCCAAGTGGCGGGTTTCCGAGTCAATGCCCAAGTGCCTATACAAGACAATTGGCGCCAAGGTTCTAGAAATCAAGGTCGGAACCAATATAGAGACAACTACAATAGGAACGGGTTCAGAGATAGGAGTCGTGGTCGTGAACGAAAGGGAGAATGGAGAAAGAATGACGGATATCGCAATGACCGGGATGGAGTCTATGTGCCTTCTAACGCACGAAAAGGGAAAGCCAGACAATCAAAGTTGGAGAGTATGATGGCCGAAATGCTTAAAAAAGTGAAGTCTACGGATGATCAGTTAAAAGAAATTCGAAGTGACTTATCTAGCATGGGTCAGAGAGTGGAATCTCATGCCACCACCATCAAGCAAATAGAGTACCAACTTGGGCAACTGTCAGTATCAATGAACCAAAGAAAAAAGGGTACATTTCCTAGCAACACTGTCCAGAATCCAAAGAATGATGCTCATTGCATGGCAGTGATGACTAGGAGTGGTAAAACAACAGTTGACCCCCTATTCCCTGTGGAAGTTGAAAGGAGGAAAGAGAGCATGATGGAGGAAGAATAGATTGGTGATGAGACACAACATGATGAGTTGCAAGAGGCCCCTAAAGGTGAGAAGGAATGCGACATTGATCAAGGGGCAACTCTAGTGCAAAAGTCTATCCCGAGACCACCGCCACCATTCCCACAAAGGATGAAGGAAAAGGCAGACAACGGTAAGTTCCAAATATTTCTTTCAATGCTCAAACAACTTTCTGTGAATATACCATTGGTCGAAGCACTAGAGAAGATGCCGGGATATGCAAAATTCATGAAGGACCTAGTGATGAAGAAAAGATCTGTAAGCTATGAGCCGATTGACAATGTCCATCACTGCAGTGCCATACCAACAAGGGTCTTAGCTTAGAAAAAGGAAGACCGAGGTGCCTTCACGATACCTTGCACCATCGATAATGTTGAGTTCGCAAGGGCGCTCTGTGATCTGGGAGCTAGCATTAATCTGATGCCCATGGCTATCTTTAAGAAGCTAGGATTGGGAGCCACCACACCAACCAACATGTGGCTACTAATGGCCGACAGAACAGTAAAGAAACAAATGGGCATCCTAGTTGATGTGCTTGTCAAGGTTGATAAGTTTATATTCCCAGCAGACTTTGTGATCTTGGATTGCAAAGTCGATTATGAGGTCCCCATCATTCTGGGGAGACCATTTCTTGCCACTGGGAGAGCTCTAGTAGATGTGGAAGTTGTCCTCTTGAAGTTCAGGCTAAACAAAAAAGAGGTCACTTTCAACATCTGTTGGACTATGAAACAACCAAAGGAATTTAGTGTGATCTCAGCACTTGAGGATGAGTATGAGTCACTTGATGAATTCTGAGTAGTCAAGAGACTTGCATCGTGCCGCGATGTTAAATCAGGGGCTGCATGAGAGGAAACCCATGGAAGGTGAAGTCTGAGTAGCCACAGGTATGTCCTTTTCACCTTCAAGCTTATATTTTGTGCTTCGGGAACGAAGCTCATTCTTTAAAAAGGGGGGGTGTACTTGTATTTTTGGGATATTTTTGGTCGACTGAGGGTTTTTCTTGTCGTGTTTCTTTTCCCTCAGACATGCGATCTAGTAGAACCAGCATGTGTTAGGATTTTTTGTTTTTAGTGGTGATTTTTGTTTGATTAGAAAATAACTTAGGAATACTCAGCCATTGGATATGCACTACTTTTGTTGTTTTTGAAAAATTGACCCTGTTTAAAAATTTTACTATGTATTTGTGACAACAATGCATGATTTCTGTGGATCATTTTATGTCATTTAGTTATTAATAGTGCTAGTCTTGTTAAGCCATGTATGAACAAGACAGGTAAGGTGAAAATAGTTCATGTACCATGTGTGAGTGAGGTCTTAGTAGTTGTTGCGGTATGTTGTTGAAGATCTAGAACTTGCCTGGTTGGTCTCTGCATAGGTTGAGGATGGTTTGTTAGGATATGATCATAGGCCATTTTTGGGTTAGCTCACTTTTAGCCTATATTGCCCTACCAAAGTGTCATAAATCCCTTGATCCCAAGTTTGAGTCTTAATTGACCATATTTCTTTGATTTACCTGCTAACCGTACCTATTTATTTATAACGAACCTGTTTGGCCCTGGTCCTTCCTTGGATAATGTCAACCTCAACATAAGAAAAATGCTTAAGTTGAGAGTTGCTAAAGTAGGGGTGCATAAATGGCGGGAACAAAAGAAAATCAAAGAAAAGAAAAAGAAGAAAACAAAAGAAAATGGTGAAAAAAGGTGTAGTGAGGTGAAAAAGTAAAAAGCTGAAAATTTGAGAATATTGAAAAAAGAAGAGAAAATCAAAATAGCTTGAAAGTGTTGAAAAATGTGACAAATCACCTCACCCATGCACATGTCTTAAAAGGGGAAAAGGGAAGAAAAGGAGACAAAAAGAATGAAGGGTGAAATAGGAGAATGTTGTAGCCAATGAATGTAGTGCCAAGGAAAGAATAGTCACCAATAAAATCTTTCATATATATCATGTCCATCCCTAAAACTACATTACAAGCCATATCAAATCCTATAGTGATCTTAATTTGATCATCTAACAAACCAAAGCATAGAAAATAAGGGAAAGCCTATGGTATCTGATGCATAATACTTGTAGTTCTTTGAGAGAGTGAGTGCTTCATTTGCCTAGTCCCATGTTTCAGTTGATACTTAATACTAGAGTGGGGACTTCATTTTTGGTAAGGGTACATGGATTATGTTTGCTTTTACCATTGGTCTGTGTGAAACACATTGGTGATGACTTGATTGCTTGTTGATAGCTAGATGACATGTCCTTATCCTTGAATATGATGTTTTGATGTTGCTTGTAATACATTAGCTGATGATTTTTGAAGAGAAAGGGTCAATAGAGTTTGTATATACAATGCACAAATTTGTTTGAGTTTTGGCTGTAGTATCTTAAGTTTATTTTCAAGTTGAGCGTCGTGTTTAGTTTTTCTTTTTCTTTTCCTGAGGACATGCAAAAGTGTTAAGTTGGGGGTGTTGATGTGCTTTGAATTTACAGCACTATTGATGCTTAAAACTAAGAAAATAGCATGGACTTAGGTGTATTTATGTGGATATGAGGCACTTTTCCTTTGATTTCAGGATAAATGGGTGTTGGAACAATAAATTGCAAAAGGAAGCTAAAAGTTTGCAAAAAAGGTCAAAAAGTGTAGACCATAGTACGATCCATAGGATGGACCTACGAGTCATACCGAGGACCTTGATCAAAAGCTGAAAGTTAACCTAGAAGACTGAACTTATGAAACTTGTCACGGATTGTACCATGGTAGTGCGAGTTGTGGTAAGCCAGTCGTGACGAAATCCAGAAGAATTGCCCAGAAGGCTGATTCTCAGTATGAGAGAACCTTACGACCGATGAGATGAATGTACGAGTAGTACCATACCGGTCGTGGGGAAGTTCAGAAAAATTTCAAAAGATCAGGATCAAGCCACGGGTGTCAATATACGAGTCGTAGCAAGTTGGTACAAACTGTACCTTGGCCCGACACTTATCCAAAATTCAGCCAACACTCCATGCCACGAGTTGATTCACTATCCGTGAGAAGCCCTACGAGTCGTAGGTGGACCCATGACGAGGTTGGCAGCAGATATGGAAAGCAGTCCTGTTAGTTTAGGAAAAGAATTCTTGTGTCTCTATAAATACTTTTTATGTTTTATTTTTAACAAAGGACGATGAGTAGACTTAATTCTAGTAGGAAAACATTGTAGTAAGCAATTTTACATCATTGGAAGAGATAATTGAGTTGGTTCAACCTTGTGATCAACCTTTTCTTGAATTCATCTTGTTCTTGCTACTTGTTATTCAAGATTTAGTGGTTTAATTGAAGGAATTGTTTTTCTCAATCATCTTTGTAAGTATTGTTATATGTTTTCAATAATGAAAACAAATCAAAACCTTGCAACTATGAGAGGCTAAAACCTCCATAGCGAGGGTTGTAGGAACCATGGTGGATTGACTAGTTAGGGTTTCACAAAGTGAGTCTAAAACCAATACTAAATACTTATGTTGTATTCTCTTCATCTTTAATTATTCTTAGCGGTGTACAACATTAGGAAGTGCCTGAATTCTTTACTTGCTTTGGTCGAAGAGGTAGAGATTAGGAAAAGAGAATTATCATAGAGCCTTGATCTTGATGATCATTGTATTAACTTGACCTGTGTTCGCAGGATAGTTATATCCGAAACTTAGTGATAACATAGTTTGCAAAACTCACGAGACTTGGTCGAGTAATTGAGGATAGTCATTCAATAGGGATTGGTCGATCGTTTGAATGAATCTAAGTTATTAGTTCTATAAGTAAAGTATTGGAATAGAACACGAGTGTATACCAAAGCTGTTTTGAACACATGGGGAGCACAAACCCTAGTTATCCTTTAATTATTGAATCACAAATATAATCTTGACTACTGTTTATTTTTATTATTGTTTTTATTAGAATTCCCCCACTGTGAAGTAATTACCATACAAGTTCATCTACCGACTGTACTCTAGATTTTCCATATTCCTTGTGGGTTCGACCCCAACCTATAAGTTTGGGTTCTTTATTGACAACATCCGCTTCATACTTCTATTAGAAGTGTGATTTGAGCGTTATCATAGGGCATACATGTCTAGATGGAAAAGGCATAACATACCCATGACCACGTTAGGTGAGATCTCCTGATCCTGATGAGAGGATAAAGCATAAATACGGTTTTAGCGTTGGCCGCCATCCGTACCTGAAGTGTTGGCCTGCTAAAATGGTCGGCCTGCTGGAGTTGCTGAAGAGGTGGATGATGATCTCCCTTATCCTGCTGATAGACATTCTTTGAGCTGATGACCAAGATGTCTACACCCAAAACAACCCTCTCGACCCTTAAGGCATTCTCCTAGATGGTTCTTGCGAAACTTAGGGCAAGCTGGGTAGCTGTAGCGATTGCTGGCGTTAGGACTCTAGGACTATGAGCCAGATGCTCCACCCCTCCAATTCTTGCCAGACCGAGAGGTAGGGGCGCTGGCTGAAGTGGGTGCTGGAGCCCTCTACTGTTGTTGTTGCTGCTGCGGTGGGTGGGTACTATTGTCAGACATGTCATGCCTCCTAAGGTGGGGCGTAACATGATCATTCTTCTGGGTTCACCACAAGATTATTGATGTTCTTCAATGGTCGTGAAGCATTAAAGTTTTAAGCTCAAGAATATAAGAATAACTTCTATGATAATATACAATTAAATCCATGTTGATACCGCAATAATAATGTTGCTACCAAAATCCTAGAATGAGAAGTTTAGCTCAACATAGATATGGAGTAAATATAATAATTCTTCTAAAGAAAAATGTAAAAATAAGTACCAGGACAAAAGTTGTGTTCGAAGGAATTTTTAAAGACTGTTTACAAGTGTACAAAAAATTCCACATGAAATAAATTGATTTTAAAAAGAACTGGAAAATAAAAATTCAGTTCGAGATGACCCTGGCGTGACACGCCACCCAAGGCACCAGCCTAATCTTCTACAATATTGGCGTGGCCCAAGGCTCCAGCTTGCTATATTATTCATCTTAAGTTTTTATCCTGATGTGGGGTGCCATCCATATCCCCAACCTGCTTCACTTGCATTTCTTTTATGTTTGGGATATGGGGCTAGGCGCTACCTATAGCACCAACTTGGTTTTGCCCGGAAACTCATCCAAAGATGCTTTAAAGATTAGAAACTTTCTTATTAGCTCATTTTGGTTTGATTTTTGGCAATTTTTCTAAAAAAAACTTCTAATCACATATGTTATCTCACTATCAAGAATTTTTAATCAAAACATACAATTATATGTGAATATACTTCTCAAAATAATGATAAACGTGGGAAAAATATGGCAAACGGGCATACAAATATGCCCAAGATCAATCCATAAACGAATGATGAGGTATCTAAAAGGAAATCAAGAGAATTCTAGCCAACACTGTTAATGCAGATCAAACCACTAGACAGAAAGCTTGATAATGCTTTGTGGGCATACCGTACCCCTTACAAGACTACAATTGGAGCCTCTCCATACCGGTTACTTTTTGGAAAGCCCTGCCGCGTTTTGGTGGAACTTGAGAACAAAGCTATGTTACCCTTGAAAACACTAAACACGGAGTGGAGTAAGGGTATAAGCTTGCGGCTTAACCAATTTAATGACATGGATGAATTCCATTTTCAAGCCTATGAGAGCACAATCTTGTACAAAGAAAGGATGAAGTTGATGCACGATAGGAGGATTTAGCAGTGAGACTTTAATCTAGGTGATCAGATATTACTTTATAACTATACACTCAAATTATTTTTAGGAAAGTTGAAGACCAAATGGTCAAGACTATTCAAAATGGTGAGCATCGCCTCATATGGTTCTGTTAAATTAGAATCGGAGGACGGAACTGGGACATATAAGGTCAATGGCCAAATGGTCAAGCATTACCTCAGTTATGCCAAAGAGGACAATGGTGGAGAAGTTTTGTCTAAGGGACTACTTAACTAATAGGTAACTTAAAGCACCAAGTGTTTGTGTCATGCTGTGACGTTAAATCAGGAGTTTCTCCTAAATAACGAGCTTCTTAGGAGGAAAACCTGTTAGAGATACACTATGTGTAGTATCTGTGTCATACCGCGGCATTAAATCTATTACTACTTGGGAGGCAACCCAAGAGATCTACACTTGGTATAGTATCTATGTCATGTTGCAATGTTAAATCAAGTACTTCATGCGAGCCAAGATGTAAACTAACAAATCTTGTGAATAGAAAATTGAAACTTAGAAAAATGGTAAAGGATGGTGCAGGAAAGTCCAGATACGGGCGATAACATTTACTTGCTGACCATATCTAGATGAGCAAATCACAAAAGTAAAGGAAAGGGCAGCAACCTTAAACCTACGAGACCACTTACAAATTATAGAAGTTATTTATGGCACGTAAGTGAAATCATAAGTTGAAGGTCGGGTAAGTATTTCTCTAACATTCACTTACAAGCCGCAATTTCATTTGGCAAACAATAGAATAAGGCATCAATGCAGAGTAAAAATAAGCATCTTTGAAGTCCTCTTACAGCTCAACAAATGATCCATATATATATCACTACAAGACAAATGGTTATCAACGACTAGAAAAATGGTCCCTAAAAGTATTATTCTAGTCCCTAAAAGTCAATAGCGACCAGATCCACCCCGTCCTTATAGCCACTGCCACCAAAAGTCTATAACGACGAGATTTTATGTCTGGTCCCTAAAGAGAAGTAGCGACAAGAAAAACTCTGTTCCCTAAAACACTTTTAGGGACCATATTTCTGGTCCCTAAACGATGATCAAATAGCATGGTGATGCCATATCGTTTTTGGCTGTAAACATTTAACGACTAGTTTTTTTTGGTCCCGAAATGTGACAGTAGCATGGCTAGTATTAATTTTCTACCAGAATATTACACAATTTGTAATGTAGATAATCAACTCTATATAGAAAAAATGATCAATAATATCAAGCTTTACAAAAATGTAAAGGTTTCAGTATCAGAGACCCTCAATGAAATTTCATTAACATATCAAAATACATGGAGGGGTACATGTACCTTACCTCCTACATATTCTTATAATTTAAACTCTACATCCTACAACCATCTAAATATTCTACTTGTACCAATCTAATATATCAATTGAAATAATCAGTTTGAAGGCAAAAACATGATCAGCTAACAACTATACAAGAATTATATAGTTTTGTTGGAATAACATAAAAAGCTGGAAAGATTTTGTGTTATTATATTTTATATACAAGAACACAAAATTCTCTGGTGCAAGAGGTTTGTTGTTGTCACATGGCATAAATCCGAACTTTTGTTGAAATTAAGCATATGAAGCAAGCAATTGCACTCAACTAGGATTCTTCACCTGGTAACTTTTCACGACTCAAACATAGACCTGCATCGTAATATGGGACAAGAAACCCCGAGAGGCCCCATGTTAATCCATGACATAAGCATACATCTAACTTCATTTTCTTTGAGCGGAAAACTGAACGTAAGGCATAGTGGATACATAAACATATCATAACATAACATAGACATACACGCAAGATGAGTGCTACATACTGTCTAAAAGTCTCTACTACATATGATGGGTTGATGGGACAACACCCCCAACTAACCCAGCCAAGTACTGAAACATAAATAACATAAATGTCTGTCAAACGGCCCTCGGAACATGAGGATTCACCAATAAGCTGAAGGTGAACCCTGAGATGACCTATAGATGAGGATGAACTTGAGAGCCGGGTCCTGTATCATGAAACGATACAGCATTGCAAGTATGCGGTCAATACGTGGAATGTACCAAGTATGCAATGTAAGCAAAACGGACATCTAAATTACATGAAAACTCATAAAACATCATAAGAGTAGGACATCATGCTCATATCATAAACATTATGACATAACGTAAGGCTCAAGGTTTTCAAATCAGTCATTAATCTTTCATTTTCATAATCATAAGAGAAAGTTTATCAAATCATCACTTGAGCCAATATCATGAACATAACAGTGCATAAAAATATGCGGAACAATGGGACGACTCATTATAACTGACATAATCATGGTAGAGCCTTTCATGATTCCCCAGCTATCTCACTCAAGTAGGTACAGTTGCCCCTGGCTTGCCAGAAGAGCGACGTGCATTATGTGATATCACAAAAAGAGGGGATCATTATCATTGTAATATATAACTATAGACCCACGGTGGCACGTGGTGACGAGACACCGGCGTAGCCCTTTGAACGCCAGGCTGCTCGGTGCTAGACACGACTTTCAAAAACATGCATATATGCTCATACATAAATCAATAACATCATTCATGTAGATTTATTGCTAAAACAAAAATTCATCACTTATTGATCCCCATTAAACATGACTAGCCAAGAAACAAAGGCCCCTTAGATGGTCAACATCATAAATTGATAAATTATGAGAATCATTTTATAAATCGTAAATCATTCATCATCATGTGGGAATTACCCAATACTTTACCATGCTTTACAACACTCAATTCATTCAAAAATATGCTTATAAACATGGTAACTTGAAAACGTACTTTTCATAATTAATAGTTCATAAATCATAAGGCCCATGCATACTTGAAATCATGCGCATAACTTATAAATCATCGAATCATGTTGGGTATTTGAATAAACCCATATTTCAAATCATAGATCATGTTGGATTTGTAAATAACAACAATTGAAGGGTAGATCATAAATTCGTTCATCATAGATCATGCATAAGTAGGCTTACTTAAGCATAGATTGAAATTAATAAATTTATAATCAAAAATAGTTGTAAAATCTGATCAAAATCCATAAAATATGATGTAAATCATAGATCAGAAAATTCCATTAGCAAATCATTTGATTTTCACAAAAATTTAATTAAAACACCATGAGATTTTTGGTAGAATTTCATAAACTAATAGAGGATGGGAATGGGTGTAAACGGAAACACCCATTCGCAACCCTACATACCTGAGTAATATCAGATTCCAAAGTTCTTGGATGCCCAAGGATGAATTGATAGGGAAGAGCTTGAATCTATGCTTGATCTCCCCAGAATACTCTTAATTTTGCATTGATGAGAATGAATAGGTTAGGGAGACTTATCATAACATACTCAGAAAAATACATAAAACTGACATAGTTTAGGGCCTTATAGCATACAAAGGTCGAAAATACCCTTAACGAAACTTCCCTGAAAAACAGCACAGGTCAATTCAAATGGAAGAGCATCATCCACTCCAGACATATTAATGGAATAAAATTGACATAAATTGAAGGAAGAACTAATCTTGTAAATTAAAAGAACAATCTGAGAAGAATAGACTGAATATAAAAGAAAAAAGACTAAAGAACATATATGTTGTGGAAAAAAGCTATGTGTTGGCGGTAGGCATAAAATGCCATTTAGAATTTCTAATACTATTAGATACTTAATCGCATAACATCAACTGATTGAATGACTAAAATTCCATTCACAAATTAGTAACTGACCAAAAGTTAATACGTCAAATGATGATCTTTTTAGGCTGTTATACATAGTAGAAATATCATATTGGTGTTATAGAGAGATACACAACATTGGCATACTTAACTAGTAATTTCTCACTAAAAATAAGAGATTCTTCCGCCATTAAGCTCTTTTTATTATTTGCATTGCTAACTCCAGACATCATGGTCACTAGTGAACTATAAATTGCAATAACTTTTCTTCACTCCAATATATGTGTTACACACAATTTATGTTGACTTTTTGATAAAAGATGGACAAAAAAATTAAGAAAGAACATAGAAAGTAGAAACCATAAAATAATGTTGTGTAAGTAATTAAATAAAGCATCAGTATTATGAGCATTCTTGAATTTTTTCCAATATCCATGAATTAAGTTTTAGTAAAAAAAATAAGACTATAGAAATTATTAAGCACAAAAATCAGTATCCCAGGGAATGAAATGTGTTACAAAACTACTTCTCTTAATGTCGTAAAATAAACTAATTAAAATTAACTCATAGCTTCTAACAGATCCACCTAGATCCTAGAAAGGAAATATGAACAAAACAGAAAAGAAAATTTGCATCATAATAAGAGCACACTGATATTATATCCACAAAGGGAATTATAGACCAAATTCGAGGGTCAATGCATAATCTTTTAACTTCCATAAAGCTTTGAAATCCAGACGAACACAATAAAATATCATCCCAAGCAAATTGAATCAGTACACACAGATAGTAACATAGCAGCAGATGATATCTAAGACACAAGAAGGGTCTGGGGTCGTGAAAGGAGTCAAGTGATGGTTGCATGATATTCAATTGGTTACTTTATATTAAAATATGCTTATGAAAATCATAGCAGATAATACCTAGAGTAGAATTAAGACTATAACCATCTAGAGAAAAGATTTCATATTTTGCTGTAACAAGAAATAAGAAACTAAATTAGATTTAAGAACACAAAACATGATATTGAAATTATTCATATAGAAAGGAAAGAGCGAAAATGAACATAACATTACCACTGGAAGTTCATCGTGGACTAAAGCGGAGATACTGGTGATGAGGTTGTGCCTCGACTCGACAACCACCACACCATTATCGACAATCCTTCTCTCACTAATTACATCACTACGACTATGGATTCCCTAGTGCGATGTCCCAATAACAACCTAACTCATCCAAAATTCTGGCCAATAATAGCCCTACATCGAGTTGTGTTGCTTGTGTCCCCATGGGATATGGGTTTCACGCCGCTACCAACGACATCGACCAAAGAATGACCTATGTCTCTATGGGGTTATAGGGTTCTTGTTTAAGATAAATTTGGAATAGTTGAGAGTGATGAGGGTTCGGGGATTTTATCAGAGACAAACATGATTTTGAGTTATTCTTAGTTAGACTATTTTTATTTGCTCTCTTTTCTTTGTATTGGGGACCAGATTCTTATTAATTTAAGGACCAAATATAATCTCTTCCTTAAGTTATAAAATATAATTTAAAATTAACGTTTAGAAGAAAAGCTTTTCCTGAAAGTGTACATTTAAGTACAATTTTTTAACTCGTCCCTAAATATTGGTCCCTAATAAGCCTTTTTCTTGTAGCGTATTTTACGGACTGTAAGTTAAGTCAAGTAAAGGGTACAAATGATCTATCTTTGAAGTTCACTTATAAATCAACAGATGGACCATATTTACATTTTATGGTCTGTATAAGAGTTCGTAAGTGCACTTAAATAAAAATGGGAAAGTTAACGAGTGAGGGTTGCCTTACGACCCTATTTGCGGTTCGTACACCACACTTACGATCATAAGTGGGAATTTTGAACGTATCCATCATAAGCCCATTGTCATTCTCTTAAACAAAATCACTAAGTTACCTATTTGTTCCCTCTCCTTCCTCATAAAACCGTCCTTCTCTAATATCACTCAAGCATAAGGTCTAAAAGAATTCATACAAATATCCCTTAATCCATTCACAACTCACATTACACACATAACATCAGGAATTTGCTTCTCAAGAACTAGGGCTTGTCATTAAAATTGAAGTAAGAGAGAAAAAGGAATCTACTTTACACACATATTGTACATTGAATCCTCAATTGAAATGCTAGGTAAATTTCATCACCATTGTGTAATTGCACCATCTCAAGGTAGACTAATGTTGTGCATAACAGATGTGGGGGTATAATATTAGGGGGATTGATTTAGTTGTTTTGGGGATGAACATTATAAACATATGATACCAACAGTAATTTGCATTAACGGTCCATAGATGACACCGCAAAACTGACCTAAGGAATAAAATTGGATAAAAGTGACCAAGTGTAAAATTCCCTCATACATGAAAAGTATGGATGTATAATGCATCTACAGATCGTATGTTTGACCGCAAGTCGAGACCTAAAATCTTGGGTCTGTAATTATGACTTACAATCGAACAAATAGCTCATAAATACAATATATGAGCCATATATAGGAATCAACATAGCATATATGACTTAGGGCTTGTTTAGTTTGGCTTATGGCTTATGACTTATAAGCTAAAAGCCATAAGTTAGAATTTCTAAGTTATAGCTGTTGGGTTTTTCTAAAGTTATTTTGGCTTAAAAATAAGTGCTTAAAAGCACTTTTTAAACTTACCCAATACACCATAAAAGTACTTAAAAACTATTTTAGTTTAGAAGCACTTAAAATATACCAATCCAAACAAGATCTTAGAAAATAACTTATGGACCACATAATCAAAGTATAATCCACAAGTAGTGATTGTAAGTTGACCTCATCTAGGATGAGGTTCCATTGCAGACTTACAACACCACTTACAAATCATAAAATCAATCTACAATTTATAATTTCACCCACCCTGTAACACTACGAATAATTTGAGCGATAAATTCATACTTTCGAGGTAGGACTAAGTGTACTTAATAGACTAAGAAGGAAGTGTTATGATTTATATGAGTCACTCTATGATCGTATTTAATATTGGACATCGATCAAGTTGTAGAACGATATTGGACAAAAGTTCTCGCAAAATTTCCTTCTTCAGATTCTCTGAAATTTAGATCAAATATCTCAAAGCTTTTCTCCAAATCTATAAGGAGTTCCCTTCCCTGATTGCGCCACGAGCTTGATATCTATATCATGATATTGTCCTTAGCCATGGAAATATTTTGGACGACTCTACCCACTTGAGTATGATAGTTGGGACCACATAAGCTCTATCATGATATGTCTATTAAAAGACTAGTCTCCATTGTTCATCATGATTTCAGTTATGTATGTTTCTCATTCATGTTGTATAGATATCTATGTATGTTTTAAAGCAGGTTTAACCTAATGTTCATCTTTATTTATGACTATCAAATTTTAGCTTTGGGTCAATCGATTCAGTTATGATGTAACGTTATGTTAAGATCATGTGTTTAGAAAGCTAGCATGCAAGCCCTACTCGCAGATTCTTATTTTTTATATTTTACATTATGCATGTTTTAAATGATTTTACTTATCTAAGCGATTTTACTTACCTTGCATTCTCGATACATTCCATGTACTGACTACATACTCTATGTTGTATCATTTCATGATACAGGCCCCGACACTCAGACTCAGCCCCATCTGTAGCCCATTCCAGAGTTAGGAACCAGCTTAGTGGTGAGTCCTCATCTTCTGAGGACCATTTTCTTTTAGATGTTGATGTATTTTCAGTTTTAGTATTAGAGAGTTAGTTGGGATCTTGTCCCATCAACCCATCAGACTTAGAGGCTTTTAAGACAATGGAATGTATTCAGCTTCAGGTTCGGGTATTTTTGGTGTTATGTTTATTTCAGACTTTCGCTAAGATTATCATGTCAATCCTTCTATTTAATTGATAGAGTTAGATATATGTAATGCCATGGGTCTACTTAGGGTCTATCGGGGCTCCTTGTCCCGTGTCTCGATCTTGCCCTCCGTTTGGGTTGTGACAAGAAACTTTTGGTTCTCTTGGTCGATTCATGTATATCGGTGGATTTTCTTCCTTGGAGGTGTCTAGTGAGAGATTCTCACTTGAATCAATCTCCGTTTCTTTAGTTTCATCAATAGGATCACTATCTTTTGTCTCTTCAATATTGGATCATGTGCTATCATCTTCTTCCAAACCATAAAGGTTCGGAACAACTTGATCTGAGATCATCAAGTTTTTTGGATCTGGCTCTTTAGAACTTTCTCCAACCTCTTTCCTTCATTTAGCTTTTTTTTCTACTTCAAGAGCATCTTTCTTTTCCCAAACCAATTTGGCAATGTCAAACTCGGTTTCCTCTTTGGAGTTTTGAGTGTAGGATATGGGTTCATGTTGAATGAAAGGAGAGGTAGTACTTGGACGGGCCAATTTAGGTGGTCAGTATGTCTGTGATGACATAGGAAAAAATGAGAACTTTGGAGAGTGGCTTTGGGTTCTTTGTGGCTTAAAAGGTCCATGCCTCAATTGTTTGATTTGCTCTTTGATATCAGCCATCTCTTTTTGTTGCTGTGAAAAGAGGTGGAAAAGTGAGGTGCCTAGTGGACAAATCTCATACTGCATATTCTGCAAATGCAATTCCAGGGCTCGGATAAGACCAACATGTTGATTGGATGTCTGTTCCACTATCTTATCAATGTTCTCCACCTTGCTCATCATCTTCTTCTGTGTGTGAGAAACATTCTCGATGGAAGTGTTGATGTTGGTCAGCACCTTGTTCTGGCAGATTGCATTTTTCGATTGCCAGTTGATGGTAGCCTCAATATCACTTGTTGGTGGCTTTTCTCTAGTTGGCAACACAATATTTTTCTTTGGTATTTTTGGTGCACGGTTTACACCATCTTTTTCAAAAGGTTGTTGTGAAGGGAATTATAGACTATGACTTGAGTTGGATGGACTTATCATAAAGATTTGAGGGTTGTAAGGCTTTCTGGCTGGAGTAGGTAGAGTTGGCAAATCTTGAGATTTGTAGGAGACAAGAAATTCATACTTTCCTGGGCGACTCTAGGAACCGATAGATGGATCCCTATCTTCATATCGCTTGCGAAATTCCTTTTCTGAGTATCTCCCCTCCATCTTTTTGGGTTTGACTCTCTTCTCTACATATTCAATTTCATCTTCCAGACATTCTTGGTAGTCATATTCGATATCCTAGGGGCAGTGGCCAGCGAAGGGACATTTGAACCACCATATGTCATGACCTTCATGATTGAACTGTTTAATCCAATCATGTTCACTCATGATAGCTGGAAGGCTCCAATTGAATGGATCCTCTTCATCTTCAGGAAAGGGTATGGATGTAGGTTGGTACATCTGAAGAGCAAAGGTTGTGTTGTTTGGTTTTTTGAGATGATAGTGGTCAAAGATGATGGCTACAATCTTATCCTATTTCTTGATAAAGATTGGTTCTATAGATCGAAGAGGTTCAACAGGAGGTTCTCTCCTCCGCTCATAGTTGGTAACCCATGAGTTGAAAGAATTTTGACAAGTTCTTCCTTTTGTATTTTTCCGGGTATTTGGGTGCATGTGATAGTCTCGTTGGTGGCATCTATATGTAGCAATAAAGCATTATCTACACCCGAATATGAAAGATCCACGGCATGGTTCTGAACTCACCAAACTGTTCGATAGTGAAGAGTTTCCTCGATAGAATCTCTAGCTTGTGGAGCTCCCTGTTTTTGGACATGGATCTTTAAAGCTTCTGTCAGATATGGGTCGCTTAGGGAAATGTTGAAATTTGGATATAACGTGACAAAAATTGTCCCAGCGTTTAAGATGACCTCAGTTGTACCCAAATTTGAATGTTGGTACTCTAGATATCTAGTATCAATGAATGAAAGGCGTGCAACGATAGGTTGGCCTTTCCTTCCATGATATGAAAAGGCTATTCGGACAACACCAAAATGAATATGGGTGAATTAGTGATTTTTCCATTGCTTTGGAAAATCATAGGAAACCTGCAGGGTGACAAATTGTTCCTCTTGAGTAGCAAGAATAGGATGTTGATCGTGTTTCGAAGAAGCAACATATTCCTTTACCCCTTTAGGTCTCTCAGGACATCAGGTTCTAGCTATTAGCCTAGCAGTCACAGTTAGAATTTTTCGTGGGAGTAGGAATTAGGATTGAGTGAGTCGGGGTTCAGGTCACCCAGGTTCCCAGAACAATATTACCATCGTAGGTTATTAGCCTGAAAGGGCCTCTAATAGTGATCACCCAGCTCAACCACTATATCCTAGGAAGGTATAATGGGCTTTCAACGATAGGGTATATATATCGGTCTCCGCGTTTTGCTCACATAGTTATATGTCTATTGTAGAATCTCCCACATATCTGTATAGTTCAGTTCAGTATAGTCTCAATTTCAGTTCGACGCACTTTATTTAGATTATAGTATATACGTATGTTCCTTAGTCAGTACCCGTGTTACAATGTTATAGTTATATTCAGTGTTTATCAGTTCAATTGTGTATTACTACTATTTTTACTTACATCTTACATACTCAGTACATTCAAAGTACTGATGCATATTTTGCATGTTGTATAATATTATGATACAGGCGCAGGTTCTCAGTCTCAACATTGACTGTAGTTCCTTTTCGATGACTTCAGTAGCAACACCTTTTGGTGAGTCCTCATCTATCGAGGACGATAGGTTAGTTTCATCTTATTCAGTTTTCTTTAGTTAGACTTTAGAGTTAGCTGGGGGCCTGTCACAGCAACTCAACAGTTTTTAGAAGGCTTTCTGACTTAGCACTGTTCAGTATGTTTTTGCACTAGTTTCATAAATTTCAGTAGTTTATCAGACGTGCCTTATTTTCAAAAAGGTTATTTAGTTGCATTTTCACAGCTTTCGCTATGTTACTTCAGTATATTAGTACTGATTTTAAGCCATGGGGTAGCTTGGGGTCACTAGTGACAATGAGTATCGTGTCGCGTCCAAGGGTGTAGACCCAGGTCGTGACAAACTTGATATCAGAGCATTAGGTTTAGAGTATTCTTGGATGTCCATGAGCCGCGTCAAGTAAAGTCCTTTTCATGGATGCGAAGCGCGCCACACTTATGACAAGAAGGCTACAAGACGTTATGAGGAAATTGTCCATTTGTTCATGATCTTTATCGTGCATTGAGCTAATCTCAAAAACGTCCTCCTAATTCGTACTCTTTTCTTTTTCAGATAATGATGCCTCCAAAAATAGGAAATGGAAGAAGGACCATAAACACTAACTGACTAGCCCAACCAGCTCCCACAGCCCCTCAGGATAACCTGGTGACCCCCGCCGAGTTTAGGGCTGCTATCCAGATTTTGGTCTAGGCTGTGACTAATGAGGTGAATCAGCAGGTAGTGGTTCCCATCAACATCAATGAGGTGAATCAGCAGTTTGATATTAGTTCAGAAGTCCTCTCAGAACCATTCAAAGTTCTACTTCGGTTGGTGAGTCAGCTAGAGCCAGCCGAGTATATAGAAATTGCCCAGTCTTAGTGTTGAGTAAAGTTATCCCAGTTAACCTAGTAGAGCTAGAAATGATCAACTTTGACCTAATCCTTGGCATGGTTTGGTTACATTACTGTTATGCCTCAGCCAACTGCAGAACTAGAGTCGTCAGATTTCAGTTTCCTAATGAGCCAGTCATAGAATGGAAGGGTAGTGTTTTTGCGCCTAAGGGTCAGTTTATTTCCTAACTTAAGGCCAGGAATTGATTTCAAAGGGTTGCATCTATCACTTGGTTCGGGTCAGGGATTCCAGCTCCGAGATCTAGACTATTTAGTTAGTTCCAGTTGTTAGATATCTTTCGCGAAGATCTTCCTGGAGTCCCTCCCGAGCGGGAGATAGCCTTCGGCATAGACCTCCTTCCAGAAACCTAGATCATCTCCATTCCTCCATACAAAATGGCTCCAGTAGAGCTTAACGAGTTGAAGGAACAACTGAAGGACTTTCTAGATAGGGGCTTCATCAGACCCAACATCTCTCCATAGGGTGCTCTAGTGTTATTCATGCGAAAGAAAGACGGTACACTCAGAATGTGCATCGACTACTGTCAACTAAATAAAGTTACAATTAAGAGCAGGTATCATCTACCCAGGATTGATGATTTGTTCGATCAGCTTCAGGGAGCTAGTTGTTTCTCCAAGATGGTCCTCAGATCAGGATACCACCAGCTCAGGGTCAAAGAATGTGACATTTTAAAAACAACCTTCAGAACTCAGTATGGTCACTACGAATTTATAGTTGTGTCTTTTGGATAAACCAATGCTCCTATAGCATATATGGATCTGATGAATAGGGTATTCAAGTCGTACCTGGAACGGTTCATCATTGTATTCATAGTGACATCTTGGTATACTCTAGGGATAAGGAGGATCATGCCCACAACCTAAGGATAGTGTTGCATACTCTCAAAGACCATTAGTTGTTCACTAAATTTAATAAGTGTGAATTCTAGTTGAAGTTAGTGGCTTTCCTTGGTCATGTGGTCTCAAGAGAGGCTATTTAGGTGGATTCTCAAAAGATAGTAGAGGTAAAAGATTGTCCAAGACCCACTTTTCCATCAGATATTAGGAGTTTCTTGGGTATGGCCAATTATTAACGATAGTTTTGTAGAAGGGTTTTCTTCTATTGCTGCCCCTTTAGCTAGTTTGACTTAGAAAAAGGTGAAGTTTCAGTGGTTAGATACTCGTGAGTAAAGTTTTTGATGGTTGAATACTCGACTCACTGCAGCTCCAATTTTGACAGTACCAGAAGGAACTAATAGGTTCATAGTTTATTGTGATGCTTCCCATGTTAGCCTCGGTTGTGTCCTAATGCAGTGGGGTAAGGTGAGAGTTTATGCCTCCAAATAGCACAAGGTTCATAAGAAGAACGCACTATCTGACTCATGATCTTGAATTGGCGGCAGTGGTATTTTCTTTGATAATATGGTGACATTATCTCTATAGGGTTCACATGGATGTTTTCACTAACCATAAGAGGCTTCAGTATGTGTTCAATCAGAAGGACTTGAAGCTTCTTCACAGAAGGTGGCTGTAATTATTCAATGTGGTGGCTTATACCTTAAGCAGGATATATATGGGATGTGTTGCTCATGTTGAAGAGGACAGAAAAGAGCTGGAAAAGGATATTCACAGGTTAGCTCGATAAGGAGTGTAGTTAGTTGATTCAACCGAGGGCGGAGTTGTAATCCAGAGTGAGTTAGAATCCTCACATGTGTTAAGGTTAAGTCAAAGTAGGATGAAGACCCCATACTATTCAAATTGAAAGAAGCAGTTCTAAAAAAAGAGTTGGAGGCTTTTTCTAAAGGGGGAGATGGTGTACTTCATTACCAGGACAGACTGTTTGTTCCAGATGTAGATGACTTGAAACGGAAAATACTAGCAGAAGCACACAACTCCGGGTATTCTATTCATCCAGGTGCCACTAAGATGTATCATGACCAACAGGAAATCTATTGGTGGAATGGCATGAAATTGGACATTACATAATTTATACCTAAGTTTTCGAACTTCCACAGGTTAAGGTTGAACATCAGGGACCTGGGGGTATAACTCAGGATATTAGTATTCCTACTTGGAAGTGAGAGGAAGTGAATATGTACTTCATCATAGGTTTACCTCATACTCACTGACAGCATGATACAATTTGGGTGGTTGTAGATCGGATGTCTAAGTCAGCATATTTCCTACCGGTTAAGACTATAGACTCAGCTAAGGATTTGCTAGATTGTACATTCGGGATTTAGTCAGTCTACATAGAGTTCCCTCCTCCATCACATCAGACAGAGGTACTCAGTTCACCTCGCATTATGGAAATCATTTCAGAAGGGACTTGGCACCCAAGTCAAACTCAGCACAGCTTTTCACCCACAGATGGATGGAAAAGCTATGCGGACTATATAGACTTTGGGAGATATATTAGGGGCTTGCATGATTGATTTCAAAGATAGTTGGGATGATCAACTAGCTCTCATTGAGTTTGCATATAACAATAGCTACCACTCCAGCATCCAGATGGCCTCATTTGAGGCATTATATGGTAGGAGGTGTAAATCTCCTATAGAATGGTTCGAGGTTGGCGAAGCTACCATGATAGAACCAGACTCAGTTCATGAGGCTATGCAAAAGGTTCAGCTTATCATAGAAAGGTCGAAAACAGCCCAGAGCAGACAAAAATCATATGCTGATGTAAAGAGAAGAGAGCTAGAGTTTGCTGTAGATGATTGGGTTTATCTAAAGATTTCACCTATGAAAGGGGTTATGAGGTTTGGAAATAAAGGAAAACTTAGTCCGAGATATATGGGACCTTATAGAATCCTTAGACGCATTGGCAATAAGGCCTATGAGTTAGAGTTACTTAAAGAGTTAGCATCGGTGCATCCAGTCTTTCATGTGTCATTACTGAAGAAGTGCATCCGTGATCCGACCTTAGTGGTTCCTTTAGAGAGTGTTGGTATAAAGGACAACATCTCTTACGAGGAAGTTCCAGTTGAGATCCTAGACTGTCAGGTTTGAATGCTGAGGAACAAGGTGGTTGCTTCAATAAAGGTGTTATGGAGGAACCAACTTATTGAAGGATCTACGTGGGAAGCCGAAGCAGATATGCTGGCTAAATACCCACATCTTTTTCCTCCCAGCTCAGTTATAATTTTAAGGTATCAGTTCCTCAGCAATACTCTATGTAGCTTCATGTATATATCATGTCATCCCATTTTTTTCATTTCAGTGCATGTATGTGTGATTCCTGCATTCAGTTCAGTCATGTATATCTGTCTAGAGTCAGTTACTCTATCAGTTTTTAGCTTCAGATATTCAGTATTTGGGATTGCAATCTTTCACCAGCTTTGATATGTTTATCAATATTCTAGGATGAATTTTCCCAAGGGGGAGATATTGTAACACCCCAAAAGTTCCTAAGATCAAATCCAAGAATTTAAGCTGAGAAAGCAAGAAAATGTCGCACTAGGTCACAGGAGAACTCATCCAGTGACCCGTGAAGTCACTTCACGAGTCGATGTAACTCATTAGGCAGACTGGAGTTTAGAGTTTGGATGTTTTTTTGGGGACTTGATGATGAGTTGGACGACGAGTCATCCAATGGGAAATGTCTCGTCTAGTGGCTCACCCCATGAGTCATAGGAAAGGGGTCTTCATGGGTCCAGTCACGAGTTGTGAAGTAACTTCGTGACTTGTGAAGTGAGTCATGGTTAGAGTGTTAAGTTGAAGGTGGAAATTTCCAGTAGACTTCACGAGTGAGAGCCACGAGTCGTGACCCACCTAACGACTTGTGGAGTCCCTCGTGACGACTAGTAGAGTCATTTTTCCTACAAATTTGGTAAGGGAGTTTTCGTAATATCTAAGCTCCTAATTCCTAAACTATGTCATTTTTGGGTTATTTTCAGGGGGATTTTTGGGAGTTAGTCAATGTTCACTCCTCATTCCTCTCATTTTTCTCAAGTTCAATCTCCTAGAGCAACAATAATGGTTTAACCTTCTCCTCAGATTTCACGAGCAATTTCTCAAGAGAACCTCTACTCCAGGTATGTCAGATTTCAACAAGGGAATTTCCTTCCCTTGTGCCCCAAGACCCTTATAAAAGCTTTATTAGTTCTAGCCCTTTTAGGATAAAAGTTATGGCTGTCTGTTAGTTAGACCATGAATTTCCTTCTTGTTAAAATTCTTGTGATTCTTGAAGGTTATTGCTAGTTAAAATTTCATGTTGATATCTCCTTCCATGAAGTATGTATTTTAGCCCTAATTTGTAAATGTGATTTGACAAAGTCTTGTATGATTGCCCAGATACGAACATTGCTTGATTCTAGTAGTTCCCTTTTGATCACCATGATAGTACAATAAGGTTATTTAGAAGTTGATTTATTTATTATTTAGTCTCAGCCAATACATAGCATGTTTAGTTTCTTCCAGAAAGGTCATATGATCGATTTGACTATATTCACTCTCTTGAGGAGTTTAGTAGAACTCCATAGTCTCACTATTAGTTATTGGGTTGTTATTTATACGGTTAAGATGCTTTCATATAAAGCAGCTCTGGCCAAGTCATAGAACCCTTAGTTTCAGTTATCAGGTCCTTTAGACTCTCAGGGTACTTCTAGATAAGTATTCCCGTGTTAAATCTTAGGACATCAGGTTTGATCTATCAGCCTAGCAGTCATAGTTAGAATCTCTGGTGGGGGTAGGACTTAGCATCGAGGGGGCCAAGGTTTAACGCACCTAGGTTCCCAGAACAACATTGCCACCGTAGCTTATTCGCCTAAACGGGCCTTAGACAATGATCACCCAGCTCAATCACTATACTATGGCAAGGTACAGTGGGCTTTCACCAATGAGGTGTATACATCGGTCTCCATATTTACCTCACGTGATTATATGGCAGTTATAGACTCTCCAACTTATTAGTATAATTCAGTTCACTATAGTCTTAGTTTCAGTTCAGCTCATTTTAATCAGATTACAATATATAGTTATGTTCCTCAGTCAATACCTATATTACACTTTACTGTTGTATTTAGTGTTAATCAGTTTAGTTATGTATTTCTACTATTTTCCTTACATCTAACATACTCAGTACGTTCAATGTACTGATGCATATTTTTCATACTGTATCCTATTATGATATAGGCGCATGTTCTCAATCTTAGCATCAATAGTAGTTCCTTTCCAATGACTTCAGCAATAACACCTTTTGGTGAGTCCTCATCTTTCGAGGACGAGAGCTTAGTTTCAGCTTATTTAGTTTTCTCTTGAGTTAGACTTTAGAGTTAGTTAGGGGCCTGTCCCAGCAACTTGCCAGTTCTTAGAAGGCTTTCAGACATAGCATTGCTCAATATGTTTTTGCACTAGTTTCACAAATTTCAAAAGTTTATCAAACATGTCTTATTTTCTGAAATGTTATTTAGTTGCATTTTACAACTTCCTCTATGTTAGTTCAGTATACCAGTGAGATGTTAAGACATGGTTAGCTTAGGGTCACTTGTGACACCAAGTAACATGTCGCATCTAGGGTGTAGACTCAGGTCATTACAAACTTGGTATCAGAGTACTACGCTTAGAGTATCCTAGGATGTTTAAAAGCCGCATCAAGTAGAGTCATTTTCATGGGTGTGAAACACACCATAGTTATGAAGGGGAGGCTACAAGACATTATTAGGAAATTTCCTTTTTGTTCATGATCTTTATCGTGCATTGAGCTTATCTCAAAAATGTCCTCCTAATCCTTACTCTACTTTTTTCAGATAACAATGCCTCCAAAAAGAGGAAATGGAAGAAGGATTGGGAATGCTAATCGACTAGCCCAACCTGCTCCCGCAGCCCCTCAGGACGACCAGGCGTCCCCCGCTGAGTTTAGGGCTGCTATCTAGATGCTGGCCCAAGCTGTGACTAACTAGGTGAATCTGAAGGTAGTGGTGCCTGTCAAAACTAATGGGTCTGCAACTGCGGCTAGTGTCCGGGATTTCACACGGATGAACCCTTCGGCATTTCATAGGTCTAAGGTTGATGAGGACCCACAAGAGTTTGTTGATGAGGTATAGAAGATCACTCAAATAATGGGTGTCACCTCTACAGAGAATGCGATTTCGCTGCCTACTAGCTGAAAGGGGTGGCTCAGATCTGTTACAAGCAGTGGAAGGAGGGAAGGTCGAATGGAGCAAGTCTGGTAGAATTGGATGAGTTCGTTACGACATTTCTAGACAGGTACTTTCATCGGGAGTTGAGGGAAGCTAAGGCTACCGAATTCATGAACCTTAGTAAGAATAATATGACCATAGAGGAGTATGCATCAGAGCTCACTCGGGCGTCGAGATATGCTCCAAAAATGGTTACTGAGCCGAGGGTTCGCATGCTCAAATTCATTAACGGAGTTTGTTACTTGGTGCTAAAGGAATGCAGAGTTGTGATGCATATCAAGGACATCGACCTTTCTAGCCTCATCATTCATGCACAACAAATAGAGTTGGAGAAGTTGAATAATATTGAGAGGGAGAACAAACAGGCGAGAATAGGCCAATTTTAGTATGGCCAGTAGAGGTTAGGTGGGGGTAGACGACCACAGCAGTAGCAGCAGTAGAAAACTCTAGTACCCTCATCAGCCAATGCCCCTTCTTTCTGGTCCCGCAAGGACCTAAAGGGTGGAGCATCAGGCTCCCAGTACCAGAGTGACATTTCCAACAGCCGCACATTTTTCGCCTACCCTAAATGTGTCAAGAATCACCTTAGAAGTGTCGTTTAGGAAAGGAGGGTTGTTTTGGTTGTGTCCAGTTGGGTAACAGATTGAGAGATTGTCTGTCAATAGGATGGGGAAGACCCAGTCTACTACCTTAGCATCCCCAGTAGGTCTTCCAACTCAACAGGGCACTACTTCAGGTACGGGTGGTGGGCAACGCCAATATGCTTTGTCTTCTCGTAAGGATCAGGAGAATTCACCTAATGTGGTTACAGGCATGTTGTGCCTTTTCCAAATTGATGTATATTACTTGTTAGATCCTGGAGTGACACTTTCCTTCATGACTCCAATATTGCTATTCAGTTTGATGTTAGTCTAGAAGTCCTCTCAAAACCATTCTCAATTTCTATTTCAGTTGGTAAGTCAGTTAGAGCCAGCCGGGAATATAGAAATTGCCCAGTCTTAGTGTTGAGTAAATTTATCCCAGTTGACCTTGTGGAGCTAGACATGATCGACTTCAACCTCATCCTTGGCAAGGATTGGTTACATTCTTGTTATGCCTCAGTTGACTGCAGAACTAGAGTCATCATGTTTCGGTTTCCTAATGAGCCAGTCTTAGAATGGAAGGGTAGTGTTTCAAAACCTAAGGGTCTCTTTCTTTCCGACCATAAGGCCAGGAAAATGATTTCAAAGGGTTGCATCTATCACTTGGTTAGGGTCAGGGATTCCAGCTTCGAGACCCTGACTATTCAGTTAGTTCTAGTTGTTAGCAAATTTCCTAACGTCTTTCCTGAAGATCTTCGTAGAGTCCCTCCCGAGCAAGAGATAAACATCGTCTTAGAACTCTTTCTAGACACCCAGCCCATCTCCATTCCTCCTTACATAATGGCTCCAGCTGAGCTTAAGGAGTTAAAGAAACAACTAAAAGCCCTTCTAGATAAGGGCTTCATCAGACCCAACATCTCTCCATGGAGTGCTCCAGTGTTGTTCGTGTGAAAGAAATATGGTACGCTCAGAATGTGCATCGACTACCGTCATCTAAATAAAGTTATAGTTAAGAATCGGTATCCTCTGCCTAAGATTGTTGACTTGTTCAATCAGCTTTAGGGAGATAGTTGTTTCTCAAAGATAGACCTTAGATCAGGATACCACCAGCTTAGGGTCAAAGAATGTGACATTTAGAAAACAACCTTCAAAACTCGATATAGTCACTATGAATTTGTAGTTATGTCTTTTGGACTAACCAATTCTCCTGCAACTTTTATGGATCTGATAACAGGGTATTCAAGCCATACACGTTCGTCATTATATTCATAGATGACATCTTGGTATACTCCAGGGATGAGGAGGATCATGCCAACCACCTGAGGGTAGTGTTGCGGACTCTCAGAGACCATTAGTTGTGCGCTAAATTTAATAAGTGTGAATTCTGCTTGAAGTCAGTGGCTTTCCTCGATCATGTGGTCCCAAGTGAGGGTATTTAGGTGGATCCTCAAAAGATAGTAGTGGTAAAAGATTAGCCAAGACACATTTCTCCATAAGATATTAGGAGTTTCTTGGGTTAGGCCTGTTATTACTGATGATTTGTAGAAGGGTTTTCTTCCATTGTAGCCCCTTTGACTAGACTGACTTAGAAAAAGGTGAAGTTTCAGTGGTTAGATACTTATGCGAAGAGTTTCCAATAGTTGAAGACTCGACTCACTCCAACACTGATTTTGACCTTGCCAGAAGGAACTGATAGGTTGGTAGCTTATTATGATACTTCTCGAGTTGGACTCGATAGCATTCTGATGCAGAGAGGTAAGGTAATAGCTTATGCCTCTAGACAGCTCAAGATTCATAAGAAGAACTGTCTGACTCATGATCTTGAATTGGTGGATATGATATTTTCTTTGATTATATGGAGAAATTATCTCTATAGGGTTCATGTCGATGTTTTCACTAATCACAAGAGCCTTCAGTACTTGTTCGAAAGGACTTGAACCTTCGTCAGAGAAGGTGGCTGGAATTTTTGAAAGACTATGACATGATTGTACTATACCACTCGGGAAAGGCCAAAGTGGTGGATGATGCCTTAAGTAGGATGTTTATCGGAAGGCGTGCTCATGTTGAAGAGAGCAGTAAAGAGATGGCAAAGGATATCCATAGGTTAGCTCGATTGGGTGTGCAGATAGTTGATTCAACAGAGGATGGAGTTGTAATCCAGAGTGGGTCAGAATCCTCACTGGTGGTAGAGGTTAAGTCAAAGGAAGATGAAGACCCCATACTACTCAAACTAAAAGAAGAAGTTGTAAGAAAAGAGGTGGAGGCTTTTTATAAAGGGGGAGATGATGTACTTAATTACTAGGACAGATAGTGTTTTCTAGATGTAGATGACTTGAAACAATGAATATTGGCTGAAGCACACAACTCCAATTATTCTATTCATCTAGTTGCCGCTAAGATGTATCGTGACCTATGGGAAATCTATTGGTGGAATGGCATGTAGAAGGACATTGTAGAATTTGTAGCTAAGTGTCCGAACTGCCAACGGGTTATGGTTGTACATCAGAGACCTGGGGGTATGACTCAGGACATTAGTATTCATACTTGGAAGTGGGAGGAAGTGAATATTGACTTCATCACAAGTTTACCTCGTACTCGCTGTTAGCATGATTCAATTTGGGAGGTTTTAGACTGGATGACTAAGTCAGCACATTTCCTATCGGTTAAAACTACAGACTCAGCTGAGGATTATTCTAGATTGTACATCCGGGAGTTAGTCAAACTACACGGAGTTCCCTTGTCCATCATTTCAGATAGAGGTACTCAGTTCACCTCGCATTTTTGAAAATCATTTCAGAAGGGACTTGGCACCCAGGTCAAACTCTCCACAGCTTTTCACCCACAGACGAATGGACAAGCTGAACACACTCTATAGACTTTTGAATATATGTTGAGGGCTTGCGTGATTGATTTCAAGTGCAATTGCGATGGTCACCTACATCTCATTGAGTTTTCATATAATAATAGCTACCACTCCAATATACAGATGGCCCTGTTTAAGGCATTTTATAGTAGGAGGTGTAGATCTCCTATAGGATGGTTCAAAGTTGGTGAAGCTACCATGATAGGACCAGACACAATTCATAAGGCTATACAAAAGGTTCAACTTATCAGAGAAAGGTTGAAAATAGCCTAGATTCGATAAAAATTGTATGCAGATATGAGGAGAAGAGAGCTAGATTTTGCTATAGATCATTGGGCTTATCTAAAGATTTCATATATGAAATGGGTGATGAGGTATGGAAAGAAAGGAAAATTTAGTCTAAGATATATGGGACCTTGTAGAATCCCGAGACCTATTGGCAATGTGGCCTATGAGTTAGAATTACCTGCATAGTTGGCATTGATGCATCCAGTCTTTCATGTGTCATTACTGAAGAAGTGCATCGGTGATCTAACCTTAGTAGTGCCTTTAGAAAGTGTTGGTGTAAAGGACAGCCTCTCTTACGAGGAAGTTGCAGTTGAGATCCTAGACCATCAAGTTCGTAAGCTGAGGAACAAGGAGGTCTCTTCAATAAAGGTGTTATGGAGGAACCAACTAGTTGACAAAGCTACATGGGAAGCCAAAGCAGGTATGATGGCTAAATACCTGCATCTTTTTTCTCCCGGCTCAGTTACAGCTTGACGTATTAGTTCCTCTCTAATACTCTATTCAGGTTCATGTCTAATTTATGTCTCCCCATTTCTTTTATGTCAGTGCATGTGTGTGTGATTATTGCATTTAATTCAGTCATGTATATCAGTCCGGAGTCAGTCACTCCATTAGTTTTCAGCTTCAGATATTCAGTATTTGGGATTGTAGTTCTTTCCCCAACTTTTCAATATGTTTATCAACGTTCGAGAACGAATGTTCCCAAGGGGGAGATATTGTAACACCCCAAAAGTTCATAAGTTTGGACCTGAGAGTTTAAGAAGGGAAAGCAGGAAATGTCCCACTAGGTCACAAGATGACTCGTCCAGTGACCCGTGAAGTCATTTCACTAGTCGTGATGTGACTCATTAGGTATATGGGATTTTGGTGGTTGGAAGTTGTTCTGGGGACTTGTGGAAGAGTGGGACGATGAGTCATCCAGTGGGCAATGACTTGTTTAGTGGCTCACCCCACAAGTTGTAGGCAAGGGGTCTTCATGGGTCTAGTCATGAGCTGTTGAAGTCACTTCACGACTCGTGAAGTGAGTCTTAGTCAGAATGATAAAGTTTAAGGTGTAAATTTCCAGTAGACTTCACGAGTGAGGGCCACGAGTCGTGACCTACCTAACGACTTGTGAAGTCCCTCGTGAGGACTGGCAGAGTAATTTTTCCTGCAAATTTAGTTAGGGTATTTTCGTAATTTTTAAGCTCCTAAGTCATAAAATACGTCATATTGGGATTATTTTTAGGGGGGTTTAGGTAGTTAGTCGACGTTCTCTCCTCATTCCTCTCATTTTTCTCAACTTCAATACGTGAAAACTCAAATAGTTCTCGCAAAGCAAGAACAAGGGTTTCAGTTTCTCCTCAGATTTCTTGAGAAATTTCTCAAGAGAATCTCTATTCCAGGTATGTGGGATTTCAACAAGGGAATTGCCCTTCCCTTGTACCCTAAAACTCTTATAAAAACATTATCAGTTCTAGCCCTTTCAGGATTAAAGATAGGGCTTTCTATTAGTTAGACCATGAATTTTCTTCTTTTTATAATTATCGTAATTCTTGAAGGTTATTGCTAGTGAAAATTTCATGTTGATATCTCCTTCCATGAAATATATGTTTTAGCCCTAATATGTAAATATGATTTGACAAAGTCTTGCATGATTGCCCAGATACGAATATTGCTTGATTCTGGTAGTTTCCTTCTGATCACCATGATAGTATAACTAGGTGATTTAGAAGTTGATTTATTTATTTTTCAGTACCAGCCAATACTTAGCATGTTCAGTGTCTTATAGAAAGGTCAGGTGATCAATTTGACAATATTCAGTCTCTTGAGGAGTTCAGTAAAACTCCGTAGTCTCACTATTAGTTATCAGGTTGTTCTTTAGATGGTTACGACGCTTTCATATAAAGAAGCTCTGGCCAAGTCTTAGAACCTTTATTTTCAGTTATCAGGTCCTTCAGACTCTCAGGGTACTTCTAGATAAGTATTCCCAACTTAGGTCTCAAGACATCAGGTTTGAGCTATTCGCCTAGTAGTCATAATTAGATTTTCCCTTGGGAGTAGGACTTAGCACCGAGTGGGCCAGGGTTCAACGCACCCAGGTTTCCAAAACTACATTACCACCATAGGTTATTAGACCTAACAGACCTCAGACAGTGATCACTCAACTCAGCCACTATACCATGACAAGGTACAGTTGCCTTTCACTGATGGGATGTATACATCGGTCTCCATATTTAGCTCATGTGGTTATATGTCAATTACAGACTCTCCCACTCATTAGTACTATTCATTTCAATATAGTCTTAGTTTCAATTCATCTCACTTCATTTAGATTACAGTATATAGTTATGTTCCTCAGTCAGTACTTGCATTACATTATTACAGTTATATTCAGTTCAATTGTATATTTCTACTGTTTTTGCTTACATCTTACATACTCAGTACATTCAAAGTACTGATGCATATTTTCCATGTTGTATTGTATTATGATACAGGCGCAGGTTCTCAGTCTTAATGACACAATGACTTCAGCAGCAACACCTTTTGGTGAGTCCTCATCTTTCAAGGATGAGAGCTTAGTTTCAGCTTATTCAGTTTTCTTTTGAGTTAGATTTTGGAGTTAGTTGGGGGCTTGTGCCAGCAACTCGCCAGTTCTTAGAAGGCTTTCAGACATAGCATTGTTCAGTATGTTTTTGCACTAGTTGCATAAATTTTAGTAGTTCATCAGACATGTCTTAATTTTAGAAAGGTTATTTAGTTGCATTTTCACAGCTTCCGCTATGTTACTTTAGTATACCAGTGTGATGTAAAGTAGGATTCCTAGGTCATGCGGGATTCTATAGGAGGTTTATCAAGGACTTCTCAAAGATTTTCCAATCCATATGCAAACTCCTAGAGAAGGATGCTAAGTTTATCTTTGATGACTCATGCTTGAAGGAATTTGAAGAGCTGAAGAAGCGATTTAGCACCTCACCTATCATTACTACTCCCGATTGGTCCCTGCCTTTTGAACTTATATTTGATGGTAGCGGGATGGCTATTGGAGCAGTATTAGGACAATAATATGAAAGTATTATGCATCCAATCAACTATACCAACAAAACTTTGAAGACAACCCAAATGAACTACATTATCACTGAAGTAGAGCTACTTGCCATTATTTATGCCTTCGAAAAGTTCAGGTCATATTTGCTTTGATCAAAGCTGATAGTTTACACCGATCATGCTTCTTTAAGGTACTTGATGAAAAATATGGATGCAAAACCTTGGTTGATTTGATGGGTTCTTTTGCTACAATGATTTGATTTTGAGGTCAAGAACCGTGAGGGCACAAAGAAATCAGGTGGTGGATCATTTTTCCCAACTTGAAGAAGTTGGAAGGCTTGTTGGGGAATTGGAAATTAATGATGCTTCCTTTATTGAATGCATTTTGGTGATGACATCCAGCCCAATACCGTGGTATGTAGACTATGCTAATTATCTTGTGGCCAAGGTGGTGCCAGAGGGTCTCAAACCATATCAAAGAAAGAAGTTTCTCAATAAAGTGCAGCTTTATTTCTGGGAGGAGCCGTAATTATTTCGCATGTGCGCGAATAACATCATCAGGATTGGGTGAATGAAGGTGAGATAATGAATATTTTAAAGGCCTTTCATGACTCCCCAGAAGGAAGGCATCATGGGTAGGGATGGCAAATGGGGTGGGGCGGGGCGGTTGTGGGGTAAACGCACATAGACCTGCGAAGACTTCAACCTGCCTCACCCCCATAGCGAATTTTTTTATTTTTTTACCGCTCCACATAAACCCATCCCGCATAAATTTGCCTCGCATAAATTCGCCCCACATAATTACTTGTTAGCCTTTTTCTTTTTTAACTGATTTTGATATTATTGACAGTTAGCATAAATTTGTCGAAGAAAAAAAATATTAATGTGTTGCTTGGCGTCTTTGTTGCATTTCTCTGTACTCGTGAGTATATATGATATAAGATATTAATAATAAAATTATTTTACAGCTCATTCTTGAATTGGTAAATGATATAAGATATTAATAATAAAATTATTTTACAGCTCTTTATTGAAATGGTAAAAGTCATCCCCAACAAACATTATGAAAAACAAAAAGATGCAAATAGATATGCTATCTAAATTTGAAAAATATGAATAATCTTTGTATATTTATTTATGAAATGATCAATAAAAGAAAGCTACACATCTTTATCTAGAAAAGAAAATAGATGTATTATCTGCTTTGAAAGATAACTTATATTAGTACTAATTTAAGTAATCAAATTTAGGAATAAATAATTTAATAAGTGGACAAAAGTAACTTAGGAAAGAAGTATGGCTGTTGAATTATAAAAAGATTAAGCCAGAAACTAAATATAACAATCCAAATATCAAATAAAACAACAAACCTCACATTAACGATTACGTTTTTCTTTCAAAACTATTGATTTCAAAGTGTGAAAAGAGCAAACCTGTAACTCGCCTCACATCCGCGTTATTTTTTTTAAAAAAAAGTTTCAACTCACGTCGCACCCGCATAAAGAAAAACCCACTCCGCCCCGCATAAGGTAAAACTGATCTTAGGCATATTTACAAGCCCAAGTGCTATTTTATATCTTAGTTTTATTCATGTTTGTCAATTAAATTAAGTATATTCTCATGTGTGTTGTATATATTTATGTGCATGAACTAACTAATGTGATTAGCCCATGTTTGTAGATGAAATATGCCAAGGATGGGCTTAATATGATGATGCATCAGCAAGAAGGAAGCACAGAAGGAGTTTTGAGGAAAATTGCATGAAGTTGGCATGAAAAGTAAGCTGCCGCACATCCCAGCTTGCCTCACTAGCTGACCTGCACCCCAGGTGCGATTTCATGCCCATGAGTGCGCATGCAAGAACTGCCAAACAGTGTGTCGGCGCGTTGGCGCTGTGCCATGTCAGGCCATTGAATGTTCTTCAGTGTGCCACGCCCTTCTAGTGTCACGCCCAACACCACGTCACGCTGGTGAGCTGCCCAACCAGCGTTGCCATGTTATGCCACAATGCTACATTTCAGTAGCTAGGCGCGACAGCTCTGTGTCACGGAGGTCAAGCTGTGTGATGGACAGTGTGGCACGTATTACCGCGACCGAATTTCATTATCTATTAATAGCACACTTAGGTTATTTTATTATTTTATCACGTAATTATTTCTGAAAACACAGAAGAGCAAAGGGAGAACGCAGAAAACTCTACATAGGGTTCATTTTCTTTCATATTTCCACTCTTGTATTTCATGAATTCTAACACTATGATGAATTATTGTATTAGCATGAATGGCTAAAACCCTTCTTCTAGGGTTGAGGCCACAAGACATGATTGTATTTTCTTAAATTCCATTTGATTCAAATTTTCTTTGTTGTTTATCTTGAATTCTTCTTATTATTCTTTTAATGCTTGATCACCATTGAAATGCACTTGTTAATCATATGCAAACTCAAAAGAGAAAAACATAGGATAGAACTAGAAATGCAAAAAGTGAGTTCAAGCACTTAAGGATGAATCGCGGTTAGAATAGAAATATACCTAATTCGCCTCCTTGGTTGATAAACGGGAAGATAGCTAGACATTAATTTGGAATTGTCACATCACTTCTCTTTGATGCAGTTGTGAAACCAAGTTAGCTTAAATGGTTAGAGGTTCGAAAGTCCATAACCAAGGGCATTAACCCTGTAAACCACTCCATATTGATAATTGCATATGAATTAGGTTTTCACATCCCCACTTAATGATGTACTTGTGAGGCTAATTCGATTCTATTTAAGGGCTTAAAAGACCATGAGCATGGAAATTATTTTGCAAGACAACAAATGAAGGCAAATACTTAAATTAATGTGAATTTTAGATATATATGAATGTTTGTCCTTAACCCTAGATTATTCTCATTACTACTTTTTTCATTAAATATGTGATCGTCTTTAGATTTAGAAACAAACAAACTTCAAATCATGGAAAATTAGCACTTTTTATTTTTGAATTGATACTTGAACTTGTTAATTCTCTTAAAATCCAGTCCCTGTGGGTTAGACATCGGGCTCTTAAAGAGTCACTGTAATACTTGTATAACCACGTGCGCTGGGGCACAGTCAAGTTTTTTGATGCTGTTGCCGGGGACTGGCGGCATTGGTGAATTTCTTGTTTTTCATTTTGTTTTATATTTTTCTAAGTGTTAAAAACCTTGGTCTTGGTCTATTAATTTGCACGTAATAGGTTGGTCCTTACAACAAGCTGACAAGGGATAGAGAGTTGGTAGAACCATACCCCGAATCTGAAAGAAGCTTGCGACAATTGAGATGTGAAGGTTCTATTCTTTATCCCATCCAGCAGGTTCAATAGGATGAGGTTGCACTAGCGGAGATGGCAACAAGACCCATTCATGAAGTGGCAATCCCACTTGCAACAAATGTTAGACTGCAGCCTAGATGTAATTCTGAGCTTAAAAAGGACATGTTGCAGTTGTTCCACTCGAGTAGGCAGTTCACTGGAATGACACATGAGGACCCACAACAACATCTACAGAATTTCTTAGAAATTAATGACACCTTCATCCCTACTGGAGTGTCAACTGATTACGTGAGGCTCACCCTTTTCCTATTTTCACTTTTGGCAGAAGCGAAGAGGTGGTTGAAGGTAGAGCTACCGAGTTCTATCACTACTTGAAAAGATCTAGAAAGGAAGTTCCTCATTAGATTTTTCCCATCAGGAAAGACTGCAAAGTTGCAAAGTGAGATACTGAGTTTCAAGCAGAGGCTTGAGGAGAATTTATATTTCTCTTGGGAGAGGTTCAAGTCATTGTTGAGAGACTGCCCTCATTATCAGTAGTCAAATAAAGTGCTAGCCCACACTTTTCTAGAGATTCTGGACCCACATACAAAAAGTTTTACTAGACTGTGCATTGGGTAGGCAAGCACTAGAGAAGACATACGATGAGTTGTACACTGTACTGAATTGAATTGCACAGGGAAATCCAGAGTGTCATAGTGATTCATCCAGAGGGGCAGGTAGAAAAGAAGCTGGGGGTCATTGAAGTTGACAGTGTGAATATGTTGGCTAGCATCCTTTTAGCACCAGATGATGACTAAGTTCAACAAGCTGAACTTGGCACAGCTGCAGGTGTAGGTAAATGCAGTGCAACCATCTCCTAGCTGGTGTGAAATTTGTGGAAATAGCGAGAATGGTGCAGACTCTTGTAGAGCTAACCCAGAGTCAGTGGATTTTATAGGGAACATGCAAAGAAATAATCAGAACTATGGAACACCTACAACATGAACATGCAGAGTCACCCTAATTTCTCTTGGGATGGTAATCAAGGGAAGTGTTAGAGTTATTAACAACCTTAGTAGCCGTACCAGCAACAGAGTGGGTAGGCTAGTGGCTAATCTAGAAACATTGAGGAGATATTGCAGAAAATCATGGCCAATCAGACTTAGATGGCAGCTGAGCTTACAATTCAACTGTTGGCCACTAGAAATTTGGAGAAACAGATGGGTCAGTTAGTAGATGCTCAACATAATAAATCGTCGAAGGGTTTACCTAGTGATATAGATACAAACGTGAGGCAGGTCATGGCCATCAGTCGGAGGAATGGAAAATAGTTAGCTGATGCACTGCCAAAAGATAAGAAGAATGAGTGCAGCCAAAATTGGTCAGACCAGGTCCATCAGTTGAGAAGGAAAATAATCAAAAAGCTGCAGTTAACCATTCACAATCAACATTACAGCCAATACAAATACCACCACCACTATTTTCGAAAATGCTCAAGAAGAGAAAGGAGGATGCTTGTTTCTAGAAGTTCTTTGATATTTTTAAAGAATTTCACATAAATTTACCTCTGATTGTCTTTTACAAGAACTGCCCAAGTAAGCTAAGTACTTGAAAGATGTGGTGGCCAATAAGATGAGGCTCGTGGATGTCCAGATTGTAGCACTCATTGAGAAGTGCAGTTGCAGGTTGACGAGAAAGATGCCCAAAAAGCTTAAAGACCCAGGGAGTTTCACCCTTCCAATACAAACATGTGGAACAGATATGATGAGCGCCATAAGTGATATAGGGCGGAAGAGAACTTGATGCCCCTATTGTTGTTTAATGCATTTGGTTTGGGAAAACCAAGGTTCACTAGAGTGATGCTGCAGCTAGTGGACGAGTCAAGGGTGGCCCCGGAGGGGATTATTGAGGATCTACTCATCAAAGTAGCTAAGTTAATCATAGTCGCCAATTTCATAATCCTTGATTTTGTGGTTGATGATAAGGTACCCCTCATGTTGGGACGTCCGTTCTTGGCCACTGGAGGAGCTCTGATTGATGTGAGAATTGGCACCCTAAAAATAAGGGTAAATAATGAGGAGGAGATGTTCAAAATATACCAGAAAATCAACCCCCCAACATAGTACAGAGATCTTTGCAAGATCAATATTCTAATAGAGGATGAGTGTGGGCTGGTGGATCCCACAGGCCCATTTTTGAAGGATCTCTTAATAAGGGAGCCCAAGTCTACTATTGGTCATATGCGGCAGAATCTGATGAAGCATGTGATAGAGTTGAAGAGGGAATGTATGGAGTCTTTTACCTCTAAAAATAAGAAGAAGAGAAGATGGTTCCCGAAAAGGAACAATTATTTGAGAACATCCTTAGAAAGGTTGTCCACGTCGTGCCGTGACGTAAAATTAGGCGCTGCTTGGGAGGCAACCCAAGTGTACCACAAATATGATTTTTTATATGTTTTTAGTTTTGGTATCTTCACTTTTGTGTTTTTTTTTGAGTTAAGCACAGATTGAGGGGAAGTATTTTAGTACCCTTAGAAGTAGAAGCTAAGGAGTATGGAAAAACACTTCCCCTAGAAGCATAATCTAAGGAGCATGGAAAACCACAAATGTAGGGTCGGTGACCCATGTGTTCTAAAATTAATAAAACATGCTGCTAGATTGGCCTTGAGGCCTTAGAAAGTATCCCGAAACCCTTATTTTGAATCTCAATTAATGCTTTGGGTACATAGAATATCATAAGTGTGGGGTGAGGAAAATTAAATTTTTTTTGAGGTTGCCTTAGGGTGAGTCATGTGCTTGGTTTGAAAAATTATTTGATGGAAAGTCAGAGTTGAGCACAATTTACCCACCCTTTGGTTTTTCTCTTCAGTTATTTTTCTAAGGGGGCACTTCGAATCAAGAATAAAGTTTTTGAGTTGTCTGTAAATAGCTGTTGTAGTAATAGTTAAGGACTTTTCCCGATGATAGATGGATAGCGACCGTCTTAAGGAAAAATTGATCACTAGGATGTTGTTTTTGAACCTTTAACTAGTTGATCGATCGATGATCTTGTTGAGTGTTGTACATGATTGTAAGATGCAAGTGGATGTTAATTGTGAAGCATGTTGAGCAATTGTATGACTTTGTTGAGACACCTAGTCTCTTGAATATGACTCTGTATGCTTATTGCTTTGTTTTGAATTCATATTATTGGCTAGGTTGAGAGTCTAAATGGGTTTGTCTTGAATTGAACATGTGCAGTGAGTGTAAGGTTTTTTGTATAGTCCATGTTGTCATGTAATATCTAGAACTTTCCTGGTGTGTTTGCAAATAGAATTGAGGAATGTTAATTGTAGGAGATGATGTAGGCATTTCTTTGAATAAGCTTATTTTCATCCTTTGCTTTACCTACCATTATTGAATAATCCTAGCTAGCCCGTTGAGCCTTTAGTCTATTCTCTGTTAGCCACAATAAAAGTTTAATCCTTTTCTTTCAATAGGCCCAAATTTGATCCAAAACTCTGAAGAGCTTAAGTGAAAAATGCAAAAGAGTTAAAAGAGTAAGAATATTGAAAAGAAGAGAAATAGTTGATTGTGAAAGTAGAAAAACATATTAGAGGTGCAATGTTCAAAATGCATAAGTTTTGGTAGAGAGTAAAAAAGAACAAAAGAATGAAAATGTTTCTAATGCTTAAGTATTCCCTACTGATAGTGTAAGCATGCTTAAAGAATTGGGGAACAAAAAGGAAAGTGGAAGATGAAAGAGTAAGAAGGGATGTAAAGGAAGAGGTTGTGCTTAATGAGAGAAAGTGATGTATTAAAAGCGCTTAGGGAAGAAAGTCACTACTACTAGCCAGAATAGTACCTACCTGTCCCTTAGTCTACATTACAACACATAAAGTCCTATTTGATCTTACTTTTAGATGTTCCTGTATTAGTGGAGTAATACACTAAGGGAAAGCATATGGGTCATTGCATGTTGCATGTGAATTCGTTGTGAGAGTGAGCGTGATTCGTATTCATATACCCATACATGTTTTAATTGGTAAATTTGTGAGTGAAAATGGGTATGTCTCTTGTCGTGAGAGCACATGTTTCAGGAAAGATGAAATGCATGCTGGACTTCTCAATTGGTTGATTTACATGATCTTGTTGTGGTACTAGAGTCGATTCTTGAGGCTAGGAGGTCTTAACTTAGTTGTCATGATTTTAATTGTGTAATATATAAAATGCTCTATTTGAACTTGCCATCTGAGCTAGTCATTACAGCCTTAACATGATTTGTCTTTCTTTGATTAGGTGATATGTGAGTCCTTCTTGTGCATGAGCTATTATGGAGTTGTTTAAGGAAGAACAAGGCTTCAAGTGTGGGGTAGTGATCTTGGGAATATTTACATGCCCAAGTGCTATTTATGTCTTAGTTTTAGTCACGTTTGTCAATTAAATTAAGTATATTCATGTGTTTTTTGTATATTTATGTGCATGAACTAACCAATGTGATTAGACCATGTTTGTAGGTAAAATATGCTAAGGATGGGCTTAATATGATGATATATGAGCAAGAAGAAAGCTCAGAAGGAGTTTTGAGGAAGATTGCATGAAGTTGGCATGAAAAATAAGTTGCTGCACAGCCCAGCTTGCCACACCGTTTGACCGGTGCGCCAGGTGCCGTGTCATGCACATGTGTGCGTGTGCGAGGAGATGCCAGGCAGTGTGCCTGTGCGTTGGGGCCATTCCACACCATGCCATGCTATGCATTCTTCAGCGTTCCATGTCCTGCCAGCACCACACCCAGCACCGTGTCATGCTAGTGACCTGCCTAACCAGCCAAGCCATGCTATGCCACAATGCCACATTCTAGTAGCCAGGCGTGACAGCTCCGTGCCACGGAGGTCAAGCTGTGCGATGGGTAGCGTGGCACTGAGGCACATTACCACGACCAAATTTCATTATCTATAAATAGCACGTTAGGTTATTTTATTATTTTATGAGGTAATTATTTCTGAAAACACAGAGGAGCAAAGGGAGAACGGAGGAAAATCTACTTAGGGTTCATTTTCTTTCATTTTCCAACTCTTGTATTTCATGTATTCAAACACTATGAGGATTCTTATATTAGCATGAGTGTGTAAAACCCTTCTTCGAGGGTTGAGGCCACAAGACATGATTGTATTTGCTTAAATTCCATTTGGTTCAAGTTTTCATTGTTGTTTGTCTTGCATTCTTGCTCTTATTCATTTTAGTGCTTGATAAGCATTGAAATGCACTTGTTAATTGTAGAAAACTAAAAAGAGAAAAACCTAGGATAGAACTAGGAACGCAAGAAGTAAGTTTAAGCCCTTAAGGCTAATTCGCTGTTAGGATAGAAATATATCTAATTTGCCTCGCTTGATTAATAAAAAGGAAGATAGCTAGACACCTAATTTGGAATTGTCACATCACCTATCTTTTATGAAGTAATGAAGCCAAGTCAGGTTAAATGGTTAGTGGTTCGAAAGTCCATAACCAAGGGCATTAACCCTGTAAACCACTCAACATATATAATTGCATGTGAATTAGGTTTTCACATCCCTGCTCAACAATGTAGTTGTGAGGCTAATTCTATTCTGTTTAGAGGCTCAAAAGACCATGAACATTGCAATTACTTTGTGAGACAACGAATGAAGGCAAATACTTGTACCAATGTGAATTATAGCCATATATGAATGTATGGCCTTAACCCTGATTATTCTCATTATTGTTTTTTCAATTAAGTTTGTGATAGTCTTTTGATTAGAAACAAAAAAACTTCAAATCTTGGAAAATTAGCACTTTTGATTTTTTAATAGATACTTGAACTTGTTAATTCACTTAAAATCCAGTCCATGTGGGTTTGCATCCGGCTCTTAAGGAGTCACTATAGTACTTGTATGACCATGAGCGCTGGGGAGCACCCACATCCACCCTGCCTCATTGCCCACCCTAATCATAGTGGAAATCGTACAATCGCAAAGGTCTTGGAGTGTTGCTACTATTAGCCAACCATATATCATGATGATAATATGTTAGCTCAACCTTGTAATCAATGTCAGCGGCAAGGTTCTATATCGTGCAAACAAGATATAGCCCTAAAGTTAGTGCTAGAAGTGGAGTTGTTTGATATTTGGAGCATTGATTTCGTAGGTCCCTTGTATGCTCTTATGGGATGACATACATTTTTGTGGCAGTGTATTATGTGTTAGAATGAGATGAGGCCATAACACTACCTAATAATGAGGCAAATAGTATGATAGCTTTCCCCAAGAAAAATATTTTCACCCTATTTGGTACTCCTCCATGCATATTAGGTGATGGCGGATCTCATTTCTACGACAAAGCCTTTGAGAACTTTCTTTTGAAATATAGAGTGAAGCACATAGTGGCAACCCCACACCATCCGCAAACAATTATCTAGGTGGAGGTGTCGGATTGAAAAATTAAGAATGCAAATCAGACCAACTGGTCTAGGATGCTAGATGACACACTATAGGCCTATAGAACTACATACAAGGCACTGATTGGATCTTCTGCTTATCGGTTGGTCTTCGAAAAAGCTTGTCATTTGCTGGTTGAGTTATAGCACAAAGCACTATGGGCCTTCGAGAAGCTAAACACAGAATGGGATGATGTAACAAAATTTTGAATAAGCTGATTAAATGAATTGGATGAGTTCCAATTATACTTCTTTGAAAATGTAGTACTCTACAAAGGAAAAGATAAAATACCTGCATGATAAGAAAATTCAACACCATGAGTTTCATCCAAGCAATCAAGTGTTATAATTCAATTCCAGACTTAAACTATTTCTTGGATAGCTGAAAACAAGATGGTCCGGGCCATTCAAAGTGGTGAGTATTACTCCCTATGAGACTTTGGAGTTGGAAACAGAAGATGGGACCCAAACCTTCAAGGTGAATGGTCAATGGATCAAGCATTACTTGGGTATCACAGATAAGGAGAGGATTGTGGAGAAATTCCGCTTGGGGGATCGCCCAATATCAGAATAGCAAGATCGCTTCATTCTCATCATGTCGTGATGTTAAATCAGGCGCTTCTTGGGAGGTAACCCAAGCATTTTGGACTAATGAGTGTTGTTTGATGCAGGTGTACTTAACATGGTGAAGAAAACCAATCAAAATAGATGGCCAAAAATTTCAACCCTAAAAGACGGCTAGATGGACGGATCGCTCATTGCAGAGACGGTTCACCTATCCAACCGTCCATTGATGCCACTGATATGGTACTATAGGGAGTTTCTATAATCCTGGGTCTTGTATTTTATGGCTGTTTGTGTATTGAAGGCACTGCACCATCTTAGAGTGGGGGCGGATATCATTTTGCATATATCATGTGTTAATTGAACTTGTGAATGTGTGTGATGGCAACACACTGTAGTCCCTTTTTATAGGTTTCTTAGTGTAGTTCTTCTTTTTCTTTCTTAGATTACCTTTTTTTTCTTTTATAGTATAGAGCCTCCTTGGTTTTCTTAGCCACGATTTTTTTGGGAGGCTTACTTTTTGTTGAATCTGACGCACTAAAGTAGTTAAGTATCGTAGTGCATGGGCTCGATGATAGATTACTAGGCAACATTCTTAAGTGGTGGTGGTGCTTGTCTAGTTGTCTTAGAATGAATAAATTGTTTTTGACTTAGGTGGTGGTCCAATTGAGCTATTTTCTTATTTTTTAAAATAATGCCTCCGTCAATATTTTTATCATAGCTATTTGATATGGAGTTGTATCGCCCCATTTTTGACATTAAATTGTTGGCAATGTGTTCCTACTTGAGAGTGATGTGTTAGTCATTTTTATATCCATATGCCAATGTATGGAAAGAAAAATTATTTTTATTCACGTGATTTGATCACACTCTAGATACTGTCTTGCTACTTGTACTTATATTTAGGATTGACTATGGGTTGTAGTGAAAAACTTAGGCCTTTTTTGTGTTTCACAAGCCACATATATCTAAAGAGATCTCGAATGTAATCTTATGCTTAAGAGACTCCACTGCTTGAACTATTGCCACAAAAATTTTGGCAGAGCCTCCTCTGTAATATGGACTATCTGAAAACCTTTAACACAGAAAGGTCCAACATAAGCCCCTCACAGGACACTATAAAAAAGGATACAACATAGTTCCATATCATAAAAGTGAGCAACTGAATAGTACAAATAATATAAGCAACAACACCATAACTGAACAACAACCTCACCTTAACTGTACAATTTTGGTCAATCCTGGAATAAGTGAGGATATCTAGACCTCCTGTTATATTCAGCTTTTCAAGTCATCTCTTCTACATTTTTGTTCCTCCATAAGACTTTAATGGAGGCTACATTTCAGTTCTTAATCTACGAACTTGCCGATCTAGCATAGAAACTGGAGTCTCTTCATAGGATAACTCTTCAATAACCTGAGCATCCTCAACTGGGACAACCCAGGACGGATCTCCTATGCATTTCTGTAGCATTGACATGTGGAAAACCGGATGGACAGATTCTAGCCCTGAGGGCAATTCTAACTCATATGCCACTTGGCCTATCCTCCGAAGGATTTGATATGAACCAATGAATCTAGGGCTAAGCTTGCCTTTACGTCCAAATGTCATCACGCCCTTCATAGGTGAAAATTAAGGAATACCCAATCATCAACATTAAACTCCAAGTCTCTGTGTCATACATCAGAATAGGACTTCTGATGACTCTGGGCTAGTAGAAACCATTCTCTGATAAGTTTCACTTTCTCTTCTGAATGATGAATCATATCAGGTGTGATCAACTTTGTCTCCCCTACTTCAAACCATCCTATGGGAGACCTATATTTTCGCCTATATAGAGCCTCATAAGGCGCCATCTGAATAGTCAAATGATAACTGCTATTTTATGCAAATTCAATAAGGGGTAGAAGCTCATCCCAACTTCCTCACAAGTCTAGCATACACACCCATAACATGTCCTTGAGCATTTGAATGGTGTGTTCTGCCTGACCGTATATCTTGGGATGGAAAGATACTCAAATTAACCTTCATCCCCAAACCTTTCTGAAACTAGAATGTAGATGTGAATTGTGCCCCTCGGTCAGAAATGATGGATGCTGGAACACCATGCATTCGGACAATCTCGTTAATATATAACTCAACATAGTCTTTGGCTGAAAATGTAGTCCTGACTGGCAAGAAATGGGCTAATTTCATCAACGTGTCAACAATGACCCAAATAGTGTTGAATTTACGCCTGCTGCGAAGTAAGCCTGTCACAAAGTCCAAATTAATTGCTTCCTATTTCCACATAGGTACAACTATCTCCTTAGTTAGTCCACCAGGTTTCTGATGTTCAGCTTTTACCTGTTGACAATTAGGACACTGTGATACAAACTCAGCTACGCCTTTCTTCATTCCAAGCCACCAATATATTTCTTTTATATCGTGATACATCTTTGTAAAACTAGGATGAAAAGAGTCACGAGAATAATGCACCTCTACCATAATCTGCTGGTGAAGCCCTCCTACTTCTGGAATGCAGAGTCGACCTCTGAATCTCAAGACCACTTCTTCTGTTAACTCAAAGGCCAATAATTTGCTCTGTTGAACCTTATCTCTGAGCTGCACTAGGCTAGGGTCCTCGTACTGTCGCTCCTTTACCTCTACAACTAGGGATGACCTGCTGTATTCTAGATCAAAACCCCATTATCCTCTGAATCTACTACTCGGACTGCTAAATTAGCTAATTGATGCAGCTCTCAAGCCATTTCCTGCTGTTCTGGCCTCAGATATACCAGGCTGCCCATGGATATACAGCTAAGGGCATCAGCTACAATATTAGCATTCCCTGGGTGATCTAAAATTTCTCGTCATAGTCTTTCATCAATTCTAGCCAATGACGTTGCCGCGAATTCAACTTTTTCTGCGTGAAGATATATTGGAGGCTTTTATGATCAGTAAAGATGTCCACATGCAAACCATATAAATAGTGCCTCCACATTTTCAAAGCATGAACCACTGGGGCTAACTCCAAATCGTGGGTAGGGTAGTTCTTTTCATGTTTCCTTAGTTGTCTCGAAGCATAGGAAATTACCTTGCCATGTTGCATCAGAACACACCCTAACATAATGCCTGAAGGGTCACAATATACGGCATAGCCCTCTGAACCTTCCGGTATGGCTAACACTGTTGCAGACATCAACCTATTTTTCCTCTCCTGGAAACTCTACTCACAGGCCTCAGTCCAGTGGAATTGTCATGACCCAAACGGAGGCCCAAATCGTAACATGGGACAAGGAGCCCCGAGAAATCCCAAGTCGACGCATGGCATAAGAAAACATCAAACTCAAACAAGAACTGAATAACCGACAATACAATCATAGCGGAGGTCCAACTTGAATATAACATCAGATATAAAATCCGAAGCTGAATACATACATATGTCTGAATAGCCTCTAAACATGACAAGTTGATGGGACAAGACCCCAACTAACTCAATAAGCTGAAAACTAAAATACATAAAGAAAAGCTGAATAGTCTAGAACTTGGAAGATGAGGACTCACCAACAAAGTAAACTCTAACTCCGATAAGCTGACTAAGAGCGGGGCTGAAGCTAAGAGTCAGGTCTTGTATCATTAAACGAAACAACATAGAAGATATGTCAGTACGTGGAATGTACCGAGTAGGCAAGATAAGTAAAACCGCTAAGGAAGTAAAATCATTTAAAGACAATGCATTAATTAAAACATAACGTTAGTAAACTGAGAGTACGGCTTCTATGCATTCTTTCTGAAATCATGATCTCTTCATAACATGATATAACATACTTCATAACTTCATAACTGAATCGATTGACTCAAAGCTGAATTCTGACATTTATAAGTAAAAGTTGAACATTGAGTCAAACTTGCTTTAGAACATGCATTTACAAAAATATCATAAGTAATGAATATGCATATCTGAAGTCATTAGGAACAATGGGAGACTCTCTTTTTAACCAACATGCCACGATAGAGCTTACGTGGTCCCGACTATTACACTCAAATGGGCAGAGCCATCCAAAGCCTTTCCAAGGCTAAGGACGCTACCATGATATCGATGTCAAGCTCATGGGCCATTAAGGTCAGGGGGGATAGCTCGCAAGGGAGGTCCCCAATAATATATTATAGTAGCAACCTACGTTGGCGCGTAGTTTTGGGGCATAGGGTGATCGACCCTTAGCCCGCTCGGTGCTAGATTCTTTTCCCAAAAAACATGCATATGCTCTACATCATTTTATAACGAAGCTCAACATTATCTATTGACAAAGCTCAAAAATGAAATACATCTCAAATATGTAATGATGCATATGAGAAGCTTTAGTTCAAAACATACCACAAGCTCAAAGATAATTTGGAGTCTTTGCTCCAAAACCATGTGGTAAGCTTACTTTAGAGACAATATATCATACATACTTAATGTATGGGCCTTGACCAAAAATTTATCATGCTTGGGACTAATCAATTCATTTTGAAAACAATATCATAATCATGGGTAGCTTTGAAACATGCTTTTCATCATTATATCTCATCATCATCGTACATTCATCACAAATCTCGTCTTTTATGAACTTCTTATCAATGGGCCTTTAATTTCATAAAAGTAGAAACATGATTTTGATTGATACCAACTTAAAATCTTCCCATGCTTCGTAATTCAATAATGAAAACACGATTTAATCATACCCATGTAAAGAATTTAAGATTCATGTATTGGGGAGAAAATTTCATAACTTGATCATAGGAAATTCTCATAACTTAGATAGAAATTGGGCATGGGTGTGGAAGGAAACACCCACGCATAACCCTGCATACCTGAAAGGGCTTGATTCTACCACTTCTCTAATTTCCCAAGAAGAATTTGAATGGAATCCTTGAAATCTTTGTCTAGATCAACTCCCTTAATGCTCTAAGTTTGCATGCATGAAAGGAATGACTTAGAATAGGTTTTCCCCTCCTAAAACCCACCATTATGAGCCTTAAACAACGTAGTATAGGGCCTTAGGATGTAGGAATGACGAAAATTGCCTTAATGATTACACAGAAATTTCTTAACTAGACGAACCAACGGGCGCTCCAATGGGTCGTTGGAGCATACCACAACCCATGGTGATGATCCGTGTTGTACACTATCCAGGCTCAGGTCTCAGCTCAACTGACGACTCTATACAATGGGTCGTTCTGTCGAATGTTGTTTCCTCTTGTAGACTTGGCACCTTGTCCTACAACGAGCCTCACCATGACTCGTTACATCCACAAACGAGTCGTGGTTTCCTTTCGTTGAACCCACTGGAAATTTCACCACTCAAATGACTACTAATCACGGTTTGTGGTAACTCATGATGGGTCGTGGGATGACCCGCTACTTCCCAGATGCTAAAGTCCATCTCCCACTACGACTACAAATGACGACTCGTTGTTTCCCACAATGAGTCTTCACATCGGTCGTTGCTTCCACTTTCTCCAGACCAAATGCTTTCCAAGAGTCGTCCCTATAGGTCGTTGGTTGGACCAATAATTCATAGGATCACCCATTCTACAACATTTTTCCCAATTTTAACAGTTTTCAACTTTTAACTCCCGGGTCTATTCTTAGGCACATCTGGGGTATTACAATATCCCCCTCGGGAACATTCGTCCTAAAATGTAGGAAACAAGCAAAAAACAGAAACATGCAATTATCATATTCGAATACTGATCATTTAAACTGAAAACTAATGGAATGACTACCTCCGATTCAAACCACAGAGCGAATCTGATTTCATGCTTCACATACACATCCGTATACATAATAGAAACTTGAACAGATGAATTGAACATGAGAACTAAATAGAGTCTAAGTGCAAAAACTTATACCTCAAGATGGAATTGAGCCGATAGAGAACAAATGTGGGTATCTAGCCATCATATCTACTTCGGCCTCCCATGTAGCTCCTTCAACATGTTGATTGCACCATAATACTTTAACTGAAGCTACTTCCTTGTTCCTTAGCCTCCGAACCTATCGATCCAATATTTCCATCGGAATCTCCTCATAGCTAAGACTGTCTCTCACACCAACACTGTCCACCAGAACAAGTAGAGCTGGGTTACCCAAGCACTTCTTCAAAAGCGTTACACGAAACACAGGATGCACACAAGATAATTCTGAAGGTAGTTCTAACTCATACGCCACCTTACCAACTTTTCTCATAATTCGGTAGGGACCAACATAGCGGGGACTGAGTTTTCCTTTTTTCCCAAACCGCATTACTCCCTTCATGGGAGATACCTTCATAAACACCCAATCGTCCACCTCGAACTCCAACTCTCTTCTCCTTACATTCACATAGGACTTTGGAAGACTCTGAGCGATTTTTAGCCTATCCCTTATCAACTTAACCTTCACCATATCCTAATGAACCAAATTTGGCCCTATCATAGCTACCTCACCAAACTCAAACCATCTGATGGGCGATCTACATCTCCACCCATAGACAACCTCGAACGGTGCTATATGGATACTGGAGTAATAGTTGTTATTGTAAGTGAACTCGATTAGAGGAAAGTGATTATCCCAACTACCTTTGAAGTCCATCACGCAAGCTATCAACATGACTTCAAGAGTTTGAATTGTCCGCTCCATTTGACCATCCATTTGCGGATGAAATGTTGTGCTGAGTTTAACCTGAGTCCCAAGCCCTTCTTGAAAAGACCACCAAAACTGGGAGGTAAATTGAGTACCTCGATATGAAATGATAGACAAAGGCACTCCATGCAATCAAACCAACTCCCATGTATACAATTTGGCATAATCCTCCTCCGAATCCGTAGTTTTGACCAGTAGAAAATGTGTAGTCTTGGTCAACCTGTCTACCACAACCCAAATAGAATCATAGTGTCGACGAGTACGAGGCATGCCTGTGATAAAATCCATATTAATCTCTTCCCACTTCCAATTGGGAATGCTAATATCCTGAAGTACACTTCCTGGCCTTTGATGCTCGACGTTTACTTGATGACAATTCGGGCACTTCGCTACGAATTCTGCAATATCTTTCTTCATGCCATTCCACCTATATATTTCCCGAAAATCATGATACATCTTGGTGGCACCTGGATGAATAGACTACCTAGATCCATGAGCCTCATGCATCATCCGGCTCCTCAAATCATCGACATCCGGAACACATAGGCGACCCTGTACCAAAGCAGACCATCTCCCCCTTGGGAGAAAACTTCCACCTTCTGACTTCGAACGACTTCTTTCAGCTTTACCAAAATCGGATCCTCATCTTGCCTAGCTTTCACATCAGTCACCAAGGATGATTCTGACCCGTTCTTGACAACAACACTGCCATCAGTCGAGTCAACTAACCTAATTCCCAACCTTGCGAGTCGATGTACATCTTTCACCAACTACTTCTTTCCTTCATCCACATAGGACACACTCTCCATAAAGAGCCTACTAAGTGCATCTGCTACCATATTAGCCTTACCCGGATGGTAAAGGACACTCATATCGTAGTCCTTAAGTAGCTCCAACCACTTTCTTTGTCAAAGGTTGAGATCCTTCTACATGAACACATATTGTAAACTCTTGTGATCCGTAAATACATCCACATGGACCCCATACAAAAATGTCTCCATAACTTCAAGGTGAATACCACCGCAACCAATTCAAGATCATGGATTGGGTAAGTTTTCTCATGGACTTTCAACTGTCTTGCGGCATATGCTATCACTTTCCCATGCTGCATTAACACACACCCAAGTCCGATCCTCGAAGCATCGCAATACACCACGAATCCATCGCTACCCTCGAGTAGGGTCAACAACGATGTTGAAGTGAGTTGAGTCTTCAACTCTTGGAAGCTCTTCTCACAAGCCTCCGACCATTGGAACTTTACCTTCTTTTGAGTCAATTTGGTCAAAGGTGCTGCAATAGATGAGAAACCCTCAACAAACCTCTGATAGTAGCCAGCTAGACCCAAAAAACTCTGAATATCTTAAGGATTCACCAGTCTAGGCCAGTTTTTCACCCCCTCGATTTTCTAAGAATCTACTTTTCCCTTACTCTATACCACATGGCCCAAAAATGCTATGGAGTCCAACCAAAACTCGCACTTGCTGAACTTGGCATACAATTGGCGATCCTTGAGAGTCTGAAGCACAACTCTCAATTGAGCGACATGATCCTACTTGCTCGGGAGTATATAAGGATGTCATCAATGAACACGATCACGAACTTGTCTATATATTTTTAAACACCCTGTTCATCAAGTCCACGAAAGCTGCTGGAGAATTCATTAGTACAAAAGACATAACTACAAACTCATAATGTCCATACCGTATCCTGAAGGTTGTCTTCGGGATATCACTCTCTCGAACTCTAAGCTGATGACTTCTGTACCTGAGATCTATCTTTGAGAAACACTTGGCACCCTAAAGCTGGTCAAACAAATCATTGATACTGGGTAAAGGATACCTGTTCTTGATGGTGACTTTGTTTGATTGTTAATAGTCAATACACATGCAAAGAGAACCATCCTTCTTTCTGACAAAGAGAACTGGTGCACCCCATGGAGACTTGCTTGGTCTGATGAAACCCGTATCTAACAAGTCATTCAACTGATCCTTCAACTCCTTTTGCTCGGCTGAAGCCATCCTTTAAGGATGAATAGATATAGGCTGCGTGTACAATAGAAGATCAATAGCAAAATTAATCTCCCGCTCGGGAGGATACCTGGAAAATCATCGGGAAAGACCTCTGGATACTCACGCACAATCGAAACTGACTAAATAGTCGGGGTCTCAAACTAAACATCCTTAACCCTACTAGATGGTACATGAAACCCTTAGAAATCATCTTCATAGCCTTAAGGTAGGAAACGAAATGACCTATAGGCACAACTGACTACCCTTCCACTCTAAGACTAGTTCACCCAAAAATCTGAACTCTACTACCCGGGTTCTATAATTAACTGAAGCATAACATGAAAATAACTAATCCATGCCGAGAATAACATCAAAATGTATCATGGCTAACTCTATCAAATCTGCTGAGGTGAACTTATGAAGGACTAAGACTAGGCAACCTCTATACACCCGTCTAGCTATAACTAAGTCACCTACTGGAGTAGAAACAGAGAAGGGTTCTAATAAGACTTCGGGACTGACTCCAAAGCTACTAGACACATAAGGTGTCACAAAAGACAAGGTAGCCCCTGGGTCTAGAAAAGCATAAACATAAATATAAAAAACTTACAACATACTAGTGACCATATCCGAGGAGACCTCCGGCTCCTGACGGGATGCTAAAGCATAGATTATATTCTGGCGGGGACCGCCAACTATGCTAGTAGATGCCCCCTGATGTGCTGAGCGTGCGAGAGGGGCTGCTGAACTAGATGTTGGGCCTCGACCCCCAACTTGATCCTGTCTCATAGCTGGACAATCTCTAAGCATTTTTCTGGGTTGCCCACACCCGAAACAAGAACCTAAACCTGCCAAACACTGGCTTTTGTGCCCTCGACCACATCTGCAACAAGATGGGATGCTAGAATCTACAGGTCTACTGCTATGACCCCTCGAGCCTGATGCCCGACCTCTCTGATCATGTCTGGGCCTGGATGGCACACTCAATGCTGAAGATGCTGGGGCTGATGATCTCTGGTGGGTCTTCTATTGGTGCCCACCACCGGACCTTTGCTGAGAGAATCTGTGATCCTCGATCCGGGCCCTCTTGGCCTCCCTCTCTCAAATGCGCCACCTCCATCTTCTGGGCATACAACACTATCCGTGGGAAAATCCATATCCTGATGTAGCATAGTAGTCCTACAATCCTTGTCCAAATAGCCCGTTACTCCATGGACGAATCTACTCACCTGTAACCTCCGATCGGCTACCAACCCTGGGGCATATTTCGATAAGCGAGTGAACTCAAGGGCATACTCTTGTATAGTCATTCTCCCTTGCTTCAAATTCACAAACTCAGCCGTCTTCAGCTCTCTCAGCTCCCAAGGGAAGAACCGGTCTAGAAATGCAACATGGAACTCTTCCCAAGTGATCGGACCTACTCCTGCGACCTGCTATCCTTCCATTAGCAAAACCAGATATGTGCAACCCCTTTTAATTGATAATAGGACAACTCGGCGCACTCAACCCATTAATCCCTATGACTTGGGTGAACTTGACAATCTTGTCTATGAACTCATGTGGGTCCTCGTCTACCTTGGACCTAAGGAACTCCGGTGAGTTCATCCTCAAGAAGTCTCTAACTCGAGTCGCTCTTGCGTTGACATTTTGCAGAACATGCGCAACGTCCTGCTGGTTGAACTGAGCGGTCAAGGCCTTGTCAAACATCTGAATAGAGGCCCAAAACTCATCATGGGCAGCTGGCACCGGTGCCTAGGGCTCCTGAACTGGTGGGACTTGCTGATGCCCATGACAATTTCCATCCTCGTGGCTTTCACCATCTCCATTCCCTTTTTCGTTCATTCTTAGAGTATCCATGATTCTGCAATTGCGAATAGCATGAATTAGAAGGATAGAAAGGCTTTTCATCGCATGATATAGATCATGAAAGAGGGGAACATTTCGTAAATTTCTCGTAGCCTCTTTGTCATAAGTGTCGCGCGCTTCACACCCATGAAAAAGACTCTACATAACATGACTTTCAGACACCCTAGGAAACTTCAATCCTATTGCTCTGAAACCAAGTTTTTCACGACCCGAATGGAGGCCCGGATCGTAACATGGGACCAAGAGCCCCGAGAGACCCCAAGTCGACCCATGGCATAAGCATACATCTAACACAAACAAGAATTGAATAACCGACAATATGATCATAGCGGAAGTCTAACTTGAATATAACATCAGAATATAAAATCCAAACATGAATACAAACATATGTCTGAATAGCCTCTAAACATGACGAGTTGATGGGACAAGACCCCAACTAACTCAACAAGCTGAAAACTGAAATACATAAAGAAAAGCTGAATAGTCTAGTCCTTGGAAGATGAGGACTCACCAACAAAGAAAATGCTAACTTCGATAAGCTGACTAAGAGAGGGGCTGAAGCTGAGAGCCAGGTCCTGTATCATTAAACGAAATAGCATAGAAGATATATTATCTGTACGTGGAACGTACCGAGTATGCAAGGTAAGTAAAGCAACTAAAATAAGTAAAATCATTTAAATACAATGCATTAATTAAAACATAACATTAGTAAACTAAGAGTAGGGCTTGCATGCATTCTTTCTAAAATCATGATCTCTTCATAACATGATATAACATACTTTATAACTTCATAACTTAATCGGTTGACTCAAAGCTGAATTCTAACATTTATGAGTAAAAGATGAACATTGAGTAAAACCTGCTTTAGAACGTGTGTTTACATAAATCTCATAAGTAATGAATATGCATATCTGGATTCATGAGGAACAAACGGAGACTCTTCTTTTAACCGACATACCACAATAGAGCTTACGTGGTCCCGACTATTACACTAAAGTAGGCGGAGCCATCTAAAGTCTTGTCAGGGCTAAGGATGCTACCATGATATCGATATCAAGGTCATGGGTCATTAGGGCCGGGGATAGCTCACAAGGGATGTCTCCAATAATATATAATAGAATCAACCTAGGGTGGTGCATAGTTCTGGGGCATTGGCTGATCGACCCTTAGCCAGCTCGGTGCTACACTCTTCTCCTAAAAACATGCATATGCTTTATCTCGTTTTATAACAAAGCTCAACACGTCTATTGACAAAGCTCAATAATGAAATACATCTCAAATACGAAATCATGCACATGAGAAGCTTTAGTTCAAAACATACCACAAGCTCAAAGATAATTGGGAGTCTTTTCTCCAAAACCATATGGTAAGCTTACTTTAGAGACAATATATCATACATACATGATATATTGGCCTTGTCCAAAAGATTATCATGCTTGGGACTACTCAATTTTGTCTGAAACAATATCATAATCATGGGTAGCTTTGAAACATGCTTTTAATTATCATATCTCATCATCATCATACATTCATCACAAATCTCTTCTTTTACGAACTTCTTATTAATGGGCCTTTAATTTCATAAAACTAGAAACATGATTTTGATTAAAATAAACTTAAAATCTGCCCATGCTTTGTAATTCAATAATCAAAACACAATTTAATCATACCCATGTAAAGAATTTAAGATTCATGCATTTGGGCGAAAACCTCATAACTTCATAGTAAATTCCCATAACTTAGATAGAAATTTGGCATGGGTGTGGAAGGAAACACCCACTCCTAACCCTACATACCTGAAAGGGCTTGATTCTACCACTTCTCTGATTGCCCAAGAAGAATTTGAATGGAAGCCTTGAAAGCTTGCTCTAGATCACCTCCCTTGATGCTGTAACTTTACATGCATGAAAGGAATGACTTAGAATAGGTTTTCCCCTCCTAAAACCCACCATTACGAGCCTTAAACATCGTAGTATAGGGCCTTAGGATGTAGGAATGATGAAAATGCCCTTAATGATTATGCATAAAATTCTTCTCTGGACAAACCAACGGGCGCTCCAATGGGTCGTTGGAGGATACCACGACCCGTGGTGACGATCCATGTTGTACAATGTCCAGGCTTAGGTCTCAGCTCAACCCACAACTTAAAATGATAGGTCGTCATACTATACAAAGTGTCGTTCTGACGACTGTTGTTTCCTTTTTGCAGACTTGGCACCTCGTCCTACAACGAGCTTTACCACGACTCATTACATCCACAAACGAGTCATGGTTTCCTTCCTTCGAATCCACTGGAAACTTCACCACTCAAAATACGACTACTAACCACGGTCCGTGTTAACTCATGACAAGTTGTGGGATGACTCGTTACTTCCCATATACTAAAGTCCATCTCCCACCACGACTATAAATGACGACTTATTTTCCACAATGGGTCATCACATCATTGCTTCCACTGTCCCCAGACTAGATGCTTTCCACGACTCATCCCAATGAGTCGTTGGTTAGACCAACGATCTATAGGGTCACCTATTCTACAACATTTTTCCCAGTTTCAGCAGTTTTCAACTTTTAACTCCTGGGTCTACTCTTAGGCACTTCCGGGGTATTACAAAAATTTAGCTGCTTTCTGAGTCAATCTTGTCAATGGTGCAGATAAAGCTAGAACCCTTCCACGAACCTTCTATTTTACCCGGCTAACCTAAGGAAACCGCAAACCTCAGTTGAAGTCGTGGGTCTGGGCTATGTCATTATTGCCTCAATTTTCTGTGAATCAAGTTGGATATCTGCATCTGACACAATGTGGCCTAATAAAGCTACAGAATTCAACCAGAACTCACATTTTGAGAACTTCGCATATAACTGGCAATCTCTGAGGATCTGGAGTACTGTTTGCAAATGATCTCTGTGCTCATCTTTTGAGCGGGAATATACTAGGATATCACCAATAAATACTATCACAAACAGATCTAAATATGACTTGAAGATGTTGTTCATCAAGTCCTTGAGCACTGTCGGGGCATTCGTCAATCCGAAGGACATAACCAAGAACTCAAAATGCCCATACCTGGTCCTGAAAGCTTTTTTCGGTATATCTTTCTCCCGAACTCGCACTTGGTGGTATCCGGACCTCAAGTTGATTTTGGAGAAATATTTTCCCCCTTTCAGCTAATCAAAAAAATCATCTATCCTTGGAACAGGATGTTTATTCTTGATAGTGACTTTATTCAACTGCCAATAATCTATATGTAGGGAGTCATCTTTCTTTCTCACTAACAGAATTGGTGCATCCTATGGTGAAGCACTAGGCCTAATAAAACCCTTATCTAGCAAATCTTTCAACTGTTCTTTCAGCTCTTTCAATTAGGGCAAAGCAATTTGATATAGAGGGATGGATATAGGTTGTGTATCTGGTAGCATGTCAATAGAGAAATCAACTCCCTCTCTTGGGGAATACCAGGAAGCTAATCTGGAAACACATTTGGGAACTCACTTACCACCGGATGGATGGAAAAGTCATGGATTCTGCCTGCATATCTTGAACCCTAACAATACGGTACATGCAACCCTTAGCTATCAACTTTCTCTCCTAAAGATAAGATATAAACCTACCTTTTGGCACAACTGCATTGCCTTTCCATTCTCGCACTACCTCCCCTGGAATATGAAATCAGACAGTCGTGGTCTAACACTCCACATTGGCATAACATGGTGCTAGTCATTCCATACTCATAATTATATCAAAATCAATCATTTCCAACTCCACTAACTCTATTAAGGTAGGGCGACCAACAATCTCTACTGTACAACCCTAGTAAATCCTCTTAGAAATGATAGAGTCACCGACGGGTGTAGACATTTATGTTCGGTGGTTCGTTGGGTATCAAAATCGACACGCAAGTGCACGTGGTCGAACAAGTAGTAAGTGGCTTTAGTAAGCCAAGTATCGATCCCTCAGAGACTCGGATTAAGTGAAGTTTGCTTAAGTATACTATACTATATTTAACTTCTAAATATGCTGACAACAACGTAACCAAAAAGTGAATAATTTGTTTTATAAATTTTATACTAAACTACAAACAATTATCTACTTTGAATTTGGACTATGAATAAGAGCATGCTGAGGTTAAAGAACATGTAATGAAACTGATTATCATCATAAATTGGTTAATCTTTTCTTCCTGTTGCTAGACAAGAACATTAGCCAAGAGATTAAAACTCTCGTATTTAATCTCACTTAAGAATCATAAACCATCCGTCTACATTTCTGTGATCAAATGCAATTCATGACCTAGCAATACAATTCCGGTTCCTAAATTGACTAATACGACTTTCAAGTATATTTCTATCAGGAAAGCACATCAAAACTCAATTTTCCCAAATCAAGTAAAGAACAATATCTTATTAATTCATAACTTTCCAATTTCGTGCTCTCTCGAGTGAAATCGGACTATTTAGATGTACATTAATGTAGGCCACACACCAATGCAGTAGAAACAAGAATTAATAGAACAACATGGAAGAAAAAGATGAAAAACCATATAATTTAATAATCAAAATTCATCACAAGTGTTCATAACCTCAGCAAGGAAGAGAATTAGCCACTCATTTGTGGATTAATCATCCTAAAACAAGCGTTAATCATACAAACAATTGAATTAGAGAAGAAAGAAAGAGAGAAAAAACCCTTGAATTTTTCGTCCCTCAACTGCCTGTAACCCACGTCCTTGCTCCACCTAGTCTGCCTTATTGAAAAATGAACCTAAGTGTTCTATTTATACTAGTGGGAATTTTTCCTGGAATAACAAGCAACGTGTCACGGAGTGCATCGCGGAGCACTGCCTCCGTGACACGCCGTGGACACGGACCCTCACTGGAATTGGGGGTCCGGGAATATAACACCAACGTGGCACGGCGTGCAACGCGGAGGCTAGCCACCGTGCCACGGAGCTGTCGCAAACCTCCACTGGAAATTGATGAATTTTCACCCTCCAGGCAGAATGCCTCCGCGATGGCAGCGTGACACGGCTCCATCGCGGAGCCCCTTTAATTTGTGCAGTCCAATGCCTTTTCCCTTGCTCGCATCCAAGTCCAACTCCGATATCCTCCAACATGCATTTTAGCTCCTCGAAATCACATTTTACCTACAAAACAATGCTAATCATGTTGGTTAGTATAAATTCACATTTTATTACCAATTACATGAAAATGTATACGCATTGCTAGATAAACAAGGCGAAAATGATACTTTTGAGTATCACTTGGGCATATAAATCTGCCCAAGATCACTTACCCCACACTTAAATCCTTGTTCGTCCTCGAACAACAAACATACAAGTCATGCAATTTACATCCCAACCTTCGCTACTATGGTGCGACAATGTGAGCTACGGTCATACCGATCATTCAATATTGCAAATCATCAAGAAAACATGCATGGTCTTAACAATGCAATGACCTTCAATACATTAAAACTTCCTAGACTTTAAGAATCGACTCTCGATATCGGCATACTCATGCAAATCAGATAATCAAGATATCCGACACGAAAATCAGTCTTTACTCAAGCATGTGCCCTCACAACTCAAGAGAATCTTCCCCTTTTTGCTCATGTGACACATAAACATTCAAGTAGGGGCATGTAAAAATAATTTCACTCTCTCTCCTAAAAGAATTCACATGCATCGTGTCATGACCCATAAGCTTGCCCTTAGTGTATTACTCCACTAATATAAAGAAATGCAGTGTAAGATCACGTAGGACTTTAATGGGTTGTAATGGAAGCTATGGAACTAGTATATCTTGGATTCGCCAATAATATCCACTAGCATCCTTAAGCGCCTTTGCAACTCATTCCCATCAACTCATGGACAATGTTTCTCGCTTTTCTTTTCTTTTTTTTTCATCATTCCATTCTTGACGATTTACTTTAGTATGGCCCATTTCATTAAGCACACTTGACACAATAACAAAGGTTATTCATGCACCTTCATTAGCATTTATTTATAGCAAGTGCACCTTCAACCTTTTCTTTTCTTTCCTCACTCTGCTTTTCTTTTTGTTTTCACCATTCTCACTCTTTGACACTTTGGGAACATTATTTTCTTTTCTTAAGCGCTTAAGAGTTTTTTTCTAGACTTTACGGCTAATGAAAAGAAAGAATTAAGCTCGGTTTATACTTTTTGGACAAAAGAAAGAAATAATAGGCTAAAGGCTCAAAGGGCTGACTAGGGTATACAATCACATAAAGGGGGAGTATGACAAGAAAAAATTAGAAACTCTCGGTTAAAACAAAGAAATGCCTACATCCTTTCCAACAATACACCTCCTTCATTTCGTTTTGTACACACACCAGGCAAGTTCTAGACACTTCACAATAGCATGGAATAACAATACCTCACTTCACACTTTATGCATATGCTCGATTCAAGATGTATTCACAGATTCTTCAATCAGCTAATTACATGAATTCAAACATTAAGCCTCAATCACACCGAATCGAACTCTACAACCTAGGTATCTCAACATATTTACAAGATTGCATGCTTTCATACGAATCACTTTTGCATTTTGAATATCAGGTACAACACGCAACCAACAATTCACAACCATATAGTAACTACAGGTTCCGGGATGCAATCCACCAAAGAAAAAACTGAAAATAACTGAAAAAACTACTCCTAACGACTACATTTCCCTTAAGACGGTCGTCATCCATCCATCATAGGGAATAGTCACTTACTATGACGTCGGTTCAATGGGACCATTCTCGGTAAAAGAATCGAAAACAAACGCCGAGAAACCCAAAATAAAAAAAATTGAAAAATTTTGCAAAACCCTCGATCATTTCGATAGAAAAATTATTTACAACATATTTTAAATATGAACAAAATATTTTCACAAAATTTTTAAAAATATCGATCATTTCGATAAGCAAAAATAGTTACAAAAATTTTTACAGAATCAGCTAGCAACATTCCACAACACACATCAATTCCACAAATATGTACAGATACAGAACAATTTAAAAATTCACAAACACAAGGAAACATAACATACAAATATACAGAGGAAAAACATACAAGCAAACCAGCCCAGCCCAGCACCTAACTACTCCCACCCCACACTTAAATCGAACACTGTCCCCAGTGTTCACAAAAATCAAATAGCACAAAATCAGGTGGTGGAACTCCTTGATCAGTCAAAGTATTCCACTTCTTCATCAGGTGTTGCTGCCTCATCTCCCATGTCCGAGTCGCCTCCATCGTCGTCATCAGACTCCACATCGGAGTCCTCCCGACGTGTCTCCTCGTCCGTGGGGACATCATCGTCTGTGGGCTCTACAAAGGCTGGCCCCACTCGGCATAGAGCCCTGGCGTTTTCGCCAAACGGGTAATCTAGCTCGAGTTGCCATAGCTCCTCCTCCGTGGCTGGTCTCCCACCGATCCTTAGCTGGAGCATTTGCATCCCATACATCCGCGCCATGTACTGGTCATCACGAGCATGTCGCTCGCCAAGTGTCAGCGCTGGCCCGTGGGTGGTGTCGGGAGCCTTAGTTTTGGTCACATCCAAGGCCCGCCGCTCCAACTACGGGATATAATCCAAAGCCTCCTCCTCGACGTCGAGGCCTCTGAGAAAGGTGGTGAGTAGTCCACCGAAACCATACCTGTGGCCCTGGTGCAATCGGGCTCTCTTCATGGCAGATATGATTACCGCCCCGACATTAATCTCCAGCCCTTTCATCAGGGCGTATACCAGGCAAACACGGTCCTGGGTCACATCAGTCATGTGTACCCCCGGGATTAGGCACGAGCAGACTATCTTCAGCCAGATTCGGGCTTCCCTGTTCATTTGAGAATAAGGCAGAGTCTGGTGGTAGCCCCTTTCTTTGTGTCTGCTCCATGTAGCTGTAGATCGAGCCCCACACAGTGTGCGTCTGATGTCGACATACGGTGGGGTAATGTTTAGCTGGCGGAGAACGTGGGCGTCTGTGTCCCGTGCTCCGATGATGGCATTTAGCTGGTGGGGTTCCAGAGTGACTATCTGCCCTCTGATTTTGATGGTGTGGCTTCTAATGGACGGGTTCCAATTAGCATAGAACTCCCAGACCAGGTGCAAGTTGCATTCTTTGGGCTCCTAAAATATGAAACCGAGCCCAGCTGCCTCGATCCGGTGAACCATTCTGGGGAACTCCTGTGCCAATGGCTCCCGTGCTATATGCTCTTCGGGGAAATATTTATTCTCTTTGTGCTTGGCATACCACTTTTTCCCCTCGTCAGTCACCCATCTCGTTCCGTATTGGTGGCGCTGGCCGCGTGGAACTGCTGGTGCAGCTGGGACTGCTGTGCCCAGTCTGAGTCTTTTCCTTCCGGTGCCTGAAGTTGATGCACCCTTACCTTTATCTTGCCTGCTTGCCATTTTACCTGTCAACACAAGTGAACAAGCTCAATGTCAAGCTAAATGAATATTAACTTCGGCTAAGGTCGGGTTATGCTAAATTTACCCCACACTTAGTCCTTAGCTACAGTTATGATACTACGACAAGAATAACTTTATTTACACCAAACAACCAACTATACAATCATGCTTAGTGCGTTCAAACGAAAATTCGACGGTATAACTTCTGCGTACTACTCAGACTTCGTACAGCTAATCCCAATCACTACCGTCGCTAGCATTTTAACCATCACACTTAGCAAAGAAAAACAACAAAACAAAAACAACAACAAAAATTCTATACACATGAACCTATACAACCAACCAAATTTGAACAAAATTTCAACATTTTCCCCAAACCCGAGAATTCGTCGTCTATTAACATTCAAACAATTTTTACAACTATTCAACCCATTCAACACGTACACCCCGGCATAGAATTCACGAATTCAACACATTACCAACTTCAAATTCAACAACAAAGCCCTAGAATTGATTTCTTCCATCAAATTCGAATAATTCATGCAATCGACAAGTTCAACCAATCATTACAACATTCCGAACGTTTATCAATCAACAAATAACTCGAATTCATGCTTAATTTCGACTTAGGGCGATTTATCTCACCTCCCATGCTTAATTTCGAATAAAATCGACAAAAACTTGAGAGAGAATCAGAAAACATACCTTGTAGTTGAGTAAGCGAAGAAAACTTGGTAATTTGTTGCCTTAAGCCGTGGCACATTGATGGGAGAGGGGTTTTGGGACGTTTGGTCGCGAAGGAAAAAGAAAATGAGGGAAAAAAAAGAAATAGGGGTTTAAAAGGTAGAAAACACGCGGGTCACTCGGCAACCCGGTGTGACCCGTAGCGATATACACGCTAACGTGTCACGGAGTGCATCGCGGTGCACTGCCTCTGTGACACAGAGCCATCGCGACAGCATACTGGAAATTTTAAAATTTTCGGATTACACCTCAACGTGTCACGGAGGGTAACGTGGAGGTCCTCCTCCGTGACATGGAGCTATCGCCCCAGCTCACTGTCTTCTACATTTTATTAATTTTTCATACCTCGCCTTTCCCTTCACGATTCCGTGCACATTTTTCTCCGTTTGACCTGAAAATCATCTCACTAAACAAAATTGGTTAGAATAATAGGTTTCACCTAACTAAAAATAAAAAATACTAACTAAAACGAAAAATTTTGTAATAAATCAAGAAAAAGAAAAAGTAAAATCTATTTACACTTTACAAAATGAAAGAAAAATTTTTCACGGGTTGCCTCCCGTGCAGCGCCTGGTTTACCATCTCGGCTCGACATCATTTAAGCTCAATTGTCCGCTAGGTTGATGGACGATTTCCCACGATTACTGTCCTCCCCCCAGTAGTGCTTACACCTATCCGGTGGTCTTCCCATTAACTCTCGGGAATGCTTCATCTGCTTAGCATTACCATGATCAATTACATTGATCACCGAGAGTTCTTCATGCACCATCGGGAGCTTGGGTGCTTTATACACATCGAACACCTCTACCTTGTCGTGTGCTCGCATTGTCAGTTGCCCCGCAGCTACATCGATTAATGCTTTCCCGGTTGCCAAGAAGGGTCGTCCCAAAATAAATGGGACTTCCGCGTCTGGCTCAAAATCCAGAACAATAAAATCTACCAGAAAAATTAGGGAGCCAACTTGCACTAGAACATCCTCAACAATGCCATCCGGCCTAGCTAAGGATCGATCTGCCAACTGCAAGATTACGGTTGTGGGTCTAGGACTCCCTAGACCCAACTTTCTGAATACCGAAGATGGCATCAGATTTATACTTGCCATCAAGTCACACAATCCACGAGCTCAGATGCTTTGCCCAATAGTAAGCTGGATAGTAAAACTTCCAGGGTCTTTTAGCTTTGTGGGCAATCTATTTTGGATCCAGGAAGTGCACTCCTCTGTCAAAGCCACTGTGGCATACTCAGTCAAACGACTTTTGTTGGCCACGATGTCCTTTATGTATTTGGCATATTTCGGCACTCCGTGTAAGACATCAACAAGAGGTAAGTTAATATGTACCTGTTTAAGCACCTCCATGAATTTCTTGAAACACGCCTCCTCCTTGTGTTTCTTGAGTCATTGAGGGAACGGGGGTGGAGGTCTTTCTAATTCAGCTTCTTTGGTCTCTCCCCTTTCCGAACTTTGCTCCCCCTCAACTTCTGTTGCTCCCGAATTTTGAGGTGGTCTTTCTGGTTCCACCTCCTTCAGCTGCAAACCACTCCTTGTGGTCACTGCATTTACCTGCTTCGGATTCGGATCCGTGTCGCTCGGTAGTCCTCCTCTGGGCCTTGTATTTTGGGCACTAGAAAATTTCCCAAATTGATACTCAAGAGCCTTGGTCGCTAACTGGTTATTTTTCACTTCAGCTGCCAATTTAACATAGTCAGCTTGCAATTGCGCTTGGTTAGCGATCATGGTCTTGAACATCTCCTCAATGCTGGGAGATGGTGGTGGAGGAGGTGCATTGTTATTTCTTAATTGAGATTGGTAGTTCTGTTGCCCTCCTTGATTCCTTTGCATACCCTGACCCGAACTTTGGCCTTGATGGTTGTTGCTACCCCATGAAAAATTTGGATGATTCCTCCAATTTGAATTGTAGCCACTACCATACTGCTGGTGATTTCTTTATGCATTACCCACAAAGTTTACCGAATCAGGATTTGCTCCACAACACTCAGCTGAGTGCTCACTGCTTCCACACACTTCACGCCACAATTGCTGGACTGCATTAACTGGAGTTGACGGCTAGTTCAAAGTCATGTTGTTGAAGTGGTTGTTCAATTGATTTTGCAAGGCAGCTATCTGTGCAGCGATAGTTGTAAATCCATCTACTTCAAGCACTCCTGCTGCTTTCCTTGTTCCACCTCGTGATGAATCAGCATTCCATTCTGGATTGCCCTGTGAAATCCGATTTAGCAAGGTATACAGCTCCTCATAAGCCTTTTCCAGCGCTTGCCCTCCAGCTGCTGAATCTAGCAAAATTTTGGTATGGGGTTCCAAACCCTCAATAAATGTGTGCACCAACACCTCATTGGACTGATGATGATGAGGACAGTCCCGCAACATGGATTTAAATCTCTCCCAGGCTTGATATAAATTTTCTCCCTCCCTCTGTTTGAAACTTAGAATTTGACTTCTAAGTCTTGCTGTTTTGCCAGAGGGAAAAAACCTTATCAAGAACTTTCGTGCAAGATCATCCCACGTTGAAATAGAATTTGGTGGCTCAGCTTTCAACCACCTCTTGGCTTCTCCGAGTAATGAGAACGGAAATAATGTAAGCCAAACATAATCAGGTGACACTCCAGTGGGTATATAAGTGTCACTTATCTCCAAAACGTTTTGGAGATGCTGTTGTGGGTCTTCATGAGGGAGACCGGTAAATTGCCCGTTTGTGTGGAACAATTGCACCATATTTTGCTTGAGTTCAAATCTCCCTCCAGGCTCTGGTTTGCGGATACTGGATGTAACATTGTTGGCATGTGGGATTGCCACCTCGCGAACCGGCCTTGCTGCTGCTTCTTCGGGCACTAACACTGCCCTTACTACCGGTGGATTTTGTTGCTCCATAATGGTCTGTCTGAGCAACTGCAGCTTCCTTTGTAGAGCTTCTCTCCGTTTACTGTGAAATATACGTTCAGGCTCTATATAAGATTCCACCAGCTCTTTGTCTATTTCCAGTGTTCACAGCAATTAAGTCTGCAAAATACAGGCTAAGACCAAGTTGTCAACACTTAAGAAAATAAAATAAAAATACAGTAAATTGACACTTAAAACAATTTCCCCAATTGCCAAGTCCTCGGCAACGGCGCCAAATACTTGTTCGGTGGTTCGTTGGGTATCAAAACCGACACGCAAGTGCACATGGTCGAACAAGTAGTAAGTGGCTTTAGTAAGCCAAGTATCGATCCCTCAGAGACTCGGATTAAGTGATGTTTGCTTAAGTATACTATACTATATTTAACTTCTAAATATGCTGACAACAACGTAACCAAAAAGTGAATAATTTGTTTTATAAATTTTATACTAAACTACAAACAATTATCTACTTTGAATTTGGACTATGAATAAGAGCATGCTGAGGTTAAAGAACATGTAATGAAACTGATTATCATCATAAATTGGTTAATCTTTTCTTCCTATTGCTAGCCAAGAACATTAGCCAAGAGATTAAAACTCTCGTATTTAATCTCACTTAAGAATCATAAACCATCCGTCTACATTTCTGTGATCAAATGCAATTCATGACCTAGCAATACAATTCCGATTCCTAAATTGACTAATACGGCTTTCAAGTATATTTCTATCAGGAAAGCACATCAAAACTCAATTTTCCCAAATCAAGTAAAGAACAATATCCTATTAATTCACAACTTTCCAATTTCGTGCTCTCTCGAGTGAAATCGGACTATTTAGATGTACATTAATGTAGGCCACACACCAATGCAGTAGAAACAAGAATTAATAGAACAACATGGAAGAAAAAGATGAAAAACCATATAATTCAATAATCAAAATTCATCACAAGTGTTCATAACCTCAGCAAGGAAGAGAATTAGCCACTCATTTGTGGATTAATCATCCTAAAACAAGTGTTAATCATACAAACAATTGAATTAGAGAAGAAAGAAAGAGAGAAAAAAACCTGAACTTTTCGTCCCTCAACTGCCTGTAACCCACGTCCTTGCTCCACCAAGTCTGCCTTATTGAAAAATGAACCTAAGTGTTCTATTTATACTAGTGGGAATTTTTCCTGGAATAACAAGCAACGCGTCACAGAGTGCATCGCGGAGCACTGCCTCCGTGACATGCCGTGGACGTGGACCCTCACTGGAATTGGGGTTCCGGGAATATAACACCAACGTGGCACGGCGTGCAACGCGGAGGCTAGCCACCGTGCCACGGAGCTATCGCGAACCTCCACTGGAAATTGATGAATTTTCACCCTCCAGGCAGAATGCCTCCGCGATGGCAGCGTGACACGGCTCCATCGCGGAGCCCCTTTAATTTGTGCAGTCCAATGCCTTTTCCCTTGCTCGCATCCAAGTCCAACTCCGATATCCTCCAACATGCATTTTAGCTCCTCGAAATCACATTTTACGTACAAAACAATGCTAATCATGTTGGTTAGTATAAATTCACATTTTATTACAAATTACATGAAAATGTATACGCATTGCTAGATAAACAAGGCGAAAATGATACTTTTGAGTATCACTTGGGCATATAAATCTGCCCAAGATCAATTTACACTGGTCGCTGAAGTAGTTTTATTGTTATACCAAACTGCCAGGCCACTAACGGAGTAACATAGGACAAAGTGGAACTTGGATCTATTAAAGAGTAAACTTAGTGAGATCAAACTCCCATTATACCTGTCACAACATCTGGTGACGACTCTGACTCCTGTCACCCCGGTAAAGCATAAGTGCGATCTGGACCACTGCCAGAACTAAGTGCCACTAATCTACCTCGGCCTCTGCCTGCAGGAGCTAAGGGCCCACGCCCTGCTGAAGATGATGGAGCATGCGACCCGGTTGAGGTCCTGTTCGACTAGTCCCAATCACCCTGATCCCTGGCTGGACAGTCTCTCATTAAGTGACCCTCTTATCCATAAGTATAACAGGAAATGGAGCCATATCTTCACCTCCTAAAATTCCATCGACTGCAAATGCTACAATGCAGTGCAATAGGTCTACTCTAATCTGATCCCCCCTGCTGCTGGGAACCTGATGCTCGCGAGCTTTCATCAGGACCTGACTATCCACGATAATATGTTCTACCGCCCTACTGCTGCTGACGTGAAGGTCTGGGGGGCCTACCTGATATCTGCGGCTTGGGTCCATCTTAAAACTTTGCCTGCATGTCACTGGATCTGGCCCTCCGGCGTTGTTCCTGGTTTGCTTTCTCTGAGGCATAATGGCATTGTCTGATTCCTTCAATGTTCTGAGCGAATCCCTGAATGCGCGAGATATCCATGTCCTCCCACAAGGTAGCTGTAATACAAGTTTCTACATATTCTAGAACAAGCCCCATAATGAATCGATGAACCCTGGCTGGCATGGTATCCACAAATGCTAGCGCATATCTGGCCAGAGAGTCAAACCTCATTGCATACTCTCGAATGCTCATCCTACCCTGCTCCAAGTGGAAAAACTAATCCATGGAGGCCTGTCGAATCTCCTGAGGTAGATAGTTATATATGAAGGCCTCCGAGAAACTGGACCAAGTAGGCAGAGCACATCTCTGCCTCTGGACCTATCCTAACTCTCATACCATAGAACCGCTCTATCCCAAAGCCAAAACACTGCCAACTCGAATGACTCTGTGGCAGTAACATGCATCACCTTGAAGATCCGTCGTTATTGATCTGGAAAGTCCTGATGGTCCTCTCCATGGTCTGTCCCCGTGAACTACGGAGGACTTAGCACTAGAAATTCACAAACCCTCGAACTGTTGGGTCTTTCGGTATATTCAATGACAATAGGTTCCACTGGCTGGCGCTGTGCGGCCATCATCTAAGCTATCATATAAATAGCACTCCTAACCTCCTGATCCGTTGGTATAGGAATAACTGGGTGTGGTGCCGATGTACCTGCTGCCCTGGGAGGCTCCTGATGTGGCGGAGAATGCTTGGGAGACTGAGATGAGGTCTTCCTCTCTCCCTCATATTGGGCCAACTCTAATGGTGGCACTCTGCTAGTGCCCTCTCCTGCCGCAACATCTAGCTCTCGACCAGTCGTGGTCTATCGTGCATCATACATTTCTCTGTTGATAAGCAAAATAACATAAGCTTAGAGACTTAACCTTATACAATGTATTTCTATATCACGACTGCAGAAGGAAGGAGGGTAACCACACTATTATGCCTCGATGCCTCGTACATATAGAATGTGGTGCACAACACACCCATAAACAAGACTCTACTAGACCCAGCCTGTAGACTTCCTAGGATACGACGTGCTCTGATATCAAGTTTGTCACACCCCTCCTTGGGAGGCATGACTGGAACCTAGTGCAACACAGGGACCTGGGCTGACCTGACTAGGTATATGCACATCTGGTGCTGCCAGCGACTTAAAGTCAAGAAAACAACGAGCTATATTTTGGCTGTAAACATAGCTTGGATCGACACGGCGACATAGCAACCTATAAAAGAAAGAAGCTAACCCAGAAAACCAAATAACAAAGGGAACCTATGCGAGTTGACATGACCACCATTCTATCTAGTAATAACAAAAGGAAAACAGGCAGTTATAAATATAATACAGCCGACAAGGCTGCTAACTAGAAGCCACACTAGGCCCACATGACCAACCTACGAAATGAAACTAAATATACATGGTCCCCATATAGCCAGCAACAAACAACCAACTAAAACTATAGTGTGCAAGCCTCTAAGAGTGGAATAATTGTCGGAACAGGGCCCTGACCTACCCAAAACTGTACAACCAAAAAGAACAAACCTTGCTAACTATCAACTCCGGAGAAAAGGAGCTGACTGAGCTGCTAAGACTGGATGGAAGCTAAGAAGGTCTAGAACCACGTCAATCCGCACCTACAGGTAAGTATGCAGTTCCCCACGGATAGGTGTTAGTACAATATGTACTGAATATGTAAGGCTGTAATAACAACTGAATGAAACTGATAGCAAAGCTGAAAGTAATCAAAAGAAAGGATAAGTGTTGACCTATATAGCCTCATAATCTGAAGTATAGTTAGCAAGTAGATATGCAAACAAGAACCTAACATGGACCCCATAAGCCTGGAAGGTAAAACCAACATAAAATAACCTATCCGGGCCCCTATAAGCCATGGCAAGTACAATTCAATCTATATACCCCTAACATGATCAATATGACTTAATAGGTAACTATAGCCAACCTACCGGTCCTCTGAGTCCGCAACTGAGCCCGCTGAGCTCAAGTAAATATTTCTGAGCCCTTCGGGCTCCAGTGAGAGCACCCTATGCATATAAGGCTCGACGGAGGGTCAGTAATACCGATACAGCATAAAAAGAGGTCCATATGTGGGTGGGCTTTAACATGGCCTTATAGGCCTAAATATAGTCCTGTACGACATCATATAACTCCTCCGAGCGATCTATAGCCCCGTAGGCGATGGCACAACTAGCAACCCTTAGATGGTCGGCAGAAGGTGATATTAGGTGGGGTCAATCCCAGCCAAAGTACTACATTCAGTCCCAATCTATCTATAGCAACCAATTACAATCTACATGCTTACAACATACCTATAAGGACATAGATCATATCACTTATATGACGGGAATATCTTTCCGAAGAGTTTAGCCTTAACATACCTTGAATGCTGATTCTTGTGTATCCAAATAGTTTCAACCTGAAGCCAGCAGTTCCACTCAACTGCAGCCCTACGCTGAGAGAATAAGGCTATTTTCAATACTAAAACTCAGTAATTGATGATGTCTTTCAATAAAATTAACTATAACTCAAATTCATTCAATTTGGCCGAGAACTTATAAATTCCCGAGAGTTTAGCAGGTACAAATGCTTACCTATCACCTGTAGACGCTTAGGACTCAATTAGGAGCAATTTCTACAACTTATACTAGGTGGGGTTTTGATACTCCAAGAAATATTTCAAGAAACAACTCCGTATGGATGTTCCTCATAGACCTAGAACTCGTTATCCTAGATGAATTTGCATTTGGACGGAGTTTAACGACATAATTTGATGAAAAACGGATGAACTTGTTGCTTGCTCTCTCTTCTCAAATGAGGGGAAATTTTAAGAATGATTCAAGCAACTTACAAAGGGGATTATATAGATATTGAGGTGGTGGCAGGGTGGCGCAGTGCGGTGCACAGGCCACATCCCCAGGCCAGGGGTGATCTTGGGCAGATTTATATGCCCAAGTGATACTCAAACGTATCATTTTTACCTTGTTTGTTGTGCAATGTGTATATAATATCATGTAATTGGTAATAAAATGCGAATTTATACTAACCAACATGATTAGCATGTGTTTTGCAGGTAAATGTGATTTTTAGGAGCTAAAATGCATGTTGGAACTATGTCGGAGTTGGACTTGGATGCGAGCGTTGAAAAGACCTTGGAATGCATATTTTATAGGGGCTCCGTGATGGAGCCGTGGCACGCTACCATCGCGGTAGCACACTGCCTGAGCAAGGATTAAAATGGCAATTTCCAGTGTGCCTGCGTGTCAGCTCCGTGGCATGGAGATAGGCCTCCGCGATGGCCTCCGTGCCACGTTGAGGTTAATTTTCCGGACCCTGGATATTCCAGTGAAGGTCCGCGTCCACGACGTGTCACGGAGGCAGTGCTCCACGTTGGCCTCCGTGACACGTTGCTTGTTATTCCGGGAAAAATTTCCCACTAGTATAAATAGCACACTTAGGTTTATTTTAAGGAGAGTTTTTAGTTTTTAGACTGAGTTCAGAAGTGGAGAGCAGGAACGTGGGTTAGTAGCAGTTGAAGATTGAAAAAGCTAAGGGATTTCTTCTCTTCCTTTCTTCTTTCTATCAATTGTACGTATGATTTACACTCATTTTATGATGATCAATCCAAGAATGAGTAGCTAATTCTCTTCCTTGCTGAGGTTTTGAACATGTGTAATGAATTCTAATTTTAATTGATATGGTTTCTTCTTCTTCTTTAATGTTGTTCTATTAATTCTTGTTTTTACTGCATTAGTGATTGGCCAACATTAATGTACATCTAAAAAGTCCAATTTCACTCGAAAGAGCAAGAAATTGGAAAGTTGTGAATTAATAGGGTATTGTTCTTAACTTGATTTGGGAAAATTGGGTTTTGATGTGCTTTCCTGATAGAAATATACTTGAAAGCCGTATTAGTCAATTGAGGAACCGGAATTGTAGTGCTAGGTCATAAATTGCATTTGATCACAGAAATGTAGATGGATGGTTTATGATTCTAAAGTGAAATTAAATACGAGAGTTTTAATTTCTAGGCAAATGTTCTTGGCTAGCAACATGAAAAAGAGAATTAACCAAAATTATCATGATTATCAAGTTCATTACTTGTTCTTAACCTTGGCATGTTCATATCCATTGTCTGAATTCACAAGTAAATAGTTGTTATTAGTTGTAGTATATATAGTTTAGAAACCAAAAACTCAAGTAACTCTTGGTTACATTGTTGTTAGCATAATTAGAAGTGAAATAGGAATATAGTAAACTAGGCAATTTTACATATCTTGAGCCTCCTTGGATCGATACTTGGCTACTTAGCCACTTTATTACTTGTTTGACCACATGCACTTGCGTGTCGGTTTTTAACCGTAGCAACAAACTGCGAACAAGGGGCACGATGTGCCGGCCATAGCGTCAGGCTGGCAGCGCAGCGAAGTGCCCAATGCACCAGGCCTATGGCCTTAGCCTCCTACACGCTTGATGTCGTGTTCGTATAGTCATCCCTCGGGCCCTTTCCTACATGCGTCATACTCCAAAACTCTCAACATGCGCATGCACGCATCAGTTAAACGATAAAAACTTATGGGGTGTAGTAGAGAAGAAAAGATGAACTCAATTTTCTCCGGCCTCCATGGCGGCTCTTAACTCTTTATAGGTCAAAAGTTTTGTTCCAAAATATTTTAAAGGACTATTTATAAGTATAGAGAAAATTTCACTCTAAATCAATTGATTTCAAAATAATTAAAAAAAATATTTAGTTCGGGATTACTTTGGCACACTGCACTACCCAAGGCACAAGCCTAATCTTCTGTAGTATTGTCTTTGGCACATCGCGACAGTAGTGGCGCTATCCAGCTATATTTATTCTGCTGGATTCATTCTCCTAGCATGGGGCGCTAGCTACAGCTCCAACTTTCTCCACTTGCATTTTTCTAAAGTTTGGGCTCTAGGGCTAGCCACAAGCCTATAGCACCAACTTGATTTTCCCTATAAGCTCATACAAAATTTATCCAAAGCTCCAAAACATCCTTTTTAGCTCATTTTGGGTTGATTTCCACCATTTTTTCCTATAAAATATCCAATCACATGTGGTAGCTCACTATCAAGAGTTTTTAATCAAAATATGCAGTTATAAGTGAATATACTTCTCAAAATTAGGATAAACATGGGTAAAACATGGAAAGTAAGCATACAAATACACCCAAGATCACCACCCCACACTTATACTTTTGTTTTTCCTCGAGTGAACATTTACTCTCATCTTAATATGTCAGCCTAGGAACACACCTACATTAATTCATAGAGACAATTCGACCATGTAGCATTTCACAATATCAAGTGTACTTCCCACTCGCCATGCAAGACATACAAAACAACAGGCATCTAACCTCCTAACATTAGTGAGAGACTCTAGTTTTTTTAAATTTAAACTCGCTCACCTACTCTTTCTTTGAAAGCTAATCATATCACCTATTTATCATGACATAAGTTCCCTCACAAGAATAAACAGTCCATACACTCAACTTAGAGAATTGAATATAAATTAAGCACTTAGCATTGACGCACAACTCTCGCACTAACAAAAGAATTTACATGTGTGCACAAAGTACCATAGACTTGCTTATTATGTACATCCGCACTAATTAAGTGTGCTTGAATAAAATCAAATAGGACTTTAATGGGTTGTTGGCTAAAGGACGTGTAGAAAAACTATATAATATAGACTTACACTTCCTTAAGCACTTTTCAATTTTTAGACTTATCAACCATTATTTTCTTTACTCTATTAAGCACTTTCGTGTCACATTCTTTTATCTTTTCATGTTACATTCCTTCCACAAAGGCCTTTTTATCACAAGTAATTTTCATTAATCACTATTTACACTGACCATCCCTTTTCTTCAGATTTAATAGTTTCATCACACTCTATGCTACAGTGCTCAAAGCAGGGTGCAAAAATAAGGAATTCAGTTTAAAATATATGTCAAGGTAGATATACAACTAACAAATAAAAGGCTACAAGCTCAATTGGCTAACTAGTGGTAACAATATCTGAACAGGCTATATTTCTCAAGACATATAAAAAAAGAGTATTATTATCTTCTAAATAGATGAACACTTATTATTTCACTTCAATAACAAGCAGGGCTTGTTCTATACTAATATTTAAAATATAAAATATATGCAAGAAATCCTCACCTCACATGATACAAGTCTCAATCAAAATATATCAACATGCTCTAAGACAAACAGGGTCATAGCGAACTATAAAATAAGAAAATCTATATATAGAGTCACTACTCAGAGCTTAGATGTCAAAAATTTTACTATTTTATTTTAATTATCAAGCACTTAAGGAAAGCACTACTTAATCTTAGGCTAAATTACAAGTATCCAATCAAGTCAAAAAGGTATTTTCTTTTCTCTCTATATTATTCCAAAAACTAATGAAAATAAAATAAAATAAAATAAAAATCTTAAAATCTTTAGTTCCCTAAACACAATCATCATCGATCCAATGTAGAAAAATCTCTATCTATGACTAAAAGAAAAAAATTAAATCTACTCGGAAAAATAAAAATTACCCGATTCAAGTTATAATCTGTGAAAAAAAACCAATGAACAAAGAAAAATCGAGAGAGTTATTGAGTACCTAATAAAGTAGTACATAAAAACACTCAAGCAATTTTTCACCTCGCACATAAAATTTTGCACTGCCCTCAGTGCACACAAAAAGAGTACAAGGGTAAAAGAAACTCTCTGGAAGGCCAAAGGCCGAGGCATTAGCAGCTTATGAAATACTCAGACTTCTCCCAATAAATCTTGATTCTTTATATGGGACCCCACACTTAGTCCCAACCTGGTAGCTTGCTTTTGAAACATTCTGTGACTTTTCTTCAATGCTCAAGCTCCTATAAAAAAATAAAACTATAACAATAATATAAAAATAAATAAATCAAAGAAAGCAATAAAATTGTATTTCCTCCCATCAAGAGCCTAATTTAACGTTATGGCACGACGCCATCAGTTTCACCATTTTTTCTTCCATTTCGAACTTATGAATTTTATCCAAAATTTCTTTTTCAATTTTATACTATGCTCAAAGGGCGGTGATATAAAAATAAAGGAACCAAGCAATAGATGTCACATTTTAAATCTCTTGGACATTAAGTGAGGAATATTTTTTTCTCTTTGGCATTACAAATTTTAAGATGAATGGGTCTTGTGCATTGTCTATTCATCTCTCCAAGGGATTGAAAGGCTCGGCTTCCATTTTCCAAATCAAACACAATGTACAAAAATATTTAGAATAAGAGCCAATATTTCCCAACTCTAAAACTGCATTAATTCTGACATCCTCACTATTGTCCATCTCTTCAATGTTATCATTAACCAAAAAGAATCATTGAATGGTTGGAATTTTTCTTTCTATTTTATATGTTGGCTAATATTTATAATAATTTGTGGTTGGGACTCAGATGCCACAGCCTTTTTATTCAAATGCACCTGCAGGTCATGAATATCTAAGCTAAATTGATCTATCTCTTGTCTAAGCTATATTCTCCCTTCCATTAGTTGAATAGCCATGTTCATAAGAACATCACAGAGAAACCCGTGAAATTTTATTTGTTGAGCTTGTTCCTCTAGCCAAGATTGACTCACAATTTCTATTTCATCATAATTATATTCTTCCAACAACACACTATTTTCTTCTGTTTAAGGTTCCTATCGATATTGGCTAAGACTATGATTTGCAGATCATTACAAGTTCTAGCCTCAGCATGTATCTCCATGATTTTGGTACTAATTCTTTCTATGGCTTTCCCTTGTCCTGCATACTTCTTGATAATGCCTAATAAAACTCTCTCTTTTAAAGGAGGTGGCTACGATCGTTGTCAGAAAACAAATTCCTAATGAGTGTCGGGGTCGAATCCCACAGAGATTGAGAAGAGATGATCCAAAAGTCATAAATAAACTCTAAGTAGCTAGCGTATTGTCTAAACAACATAATGTAAATATTGGAGGAAAAAGAAAGTAAGTATCTATATCAAATTGTAAAACAAACCAGGGGCAAGCAACTTGTTGCAATTAATGAGAGCAACTAGAGGTGTGTATTTGATTGGGTGTTGATTAGATTGGGTTGATTGAAGTTCCTTAGATTCAATTAGAGCATGAATAGAATTTATTATGGCTACATTATACATTTCTCAACCAAAATGATATGTTTACTTGGGTTTTCTCAAACCCCAAAGCTAATCAACAACATAATCAATAAAGATTGAGGAAGGTTAAGCTATCTCTAACCTTAACCTTTTAATGGAGTATGAATATGAGTCTTGACTATCTGTAGCTCAAGCCCAAGCATCACACACCCAATTCCTCACTATTAAATCCTCACCCAAACCTCACTTCTCTTTTACAAGCAAAAGCAAGATAAGAAAGTTAAATCAATGTTTGCAACCATCAATTATTGAATTAAAACTTGGAGGTAACAATAGATCCATGCTAACTACTCAAATCTAAGAACAATTCATCAACACAAAATCAAATCGAAACACCCATCATGTATATACACCCCTAGCAAGAAATTTAGCTACTCATAATTAAAGAGAGGGAAATTATACCTATAAGGAGTTTCTTCATATTCATCATATTAAGTAACTAATTTCATGCTTAAGGTCTGCAACAATAGTGTTCTTGCCAAATGCAAATGGAAGACGAAGAAGAAGAAGTAATTGTACTCTACTTTCTATCTCTATCAACTTCTCTCTACAAAATCAATTGTGACATAATGTGTGAATGTACCATTCGGGATAAAATCTCTCTAAATTTTATGCACAGCTATCCAAAAATGTCCTTGGAAGCTTCTAGATATGTGAGTACCTTTTGGGATATTTTTACCCTTGAATAGGGACGCAGGTCACTTTCTTTACATTTGTGTTTCACATACGCAAATCTGCTACAGCAGATGTAAAGCATGTCCAAAATAGTCTCCCTAAATGTTCTCTATGTTGATGTAGATACAAATCTGCTATAGCAGATGAAAAACATGTCCAAGGTTGTGTTGTCTGTGTGGCATCTGCATTTAGCAAATGCAATTATGTGGCAAGCAGATGAAAAGCATGTCCAAGGCAGTCCTATCTGCGTGGCATCTACAAAAAGCTGATGCAAATCTGCTACTAGTAGATGCAAAAGCATGTCTAAAGCAGATATCTTTAAGTTCAAATCCCCCATTATCTTTGTTTCCATCAAATTCCTGCACAAAGAAGACAAAAGGTGTAAAACCTTTCAAAATTGTATGAAAACGAAGCAATAACTCATGCTTAAGAGCTAAATGAGTTGGTAAATTACCAGCTCATCAAACCCCTAAACTTGAACTGTTACTTGTCCTCAACCAAAACATTCACTCACAAGCGGAATTTACCTAAGCAATCACATCATGAGGGCTGCACACAAGACCTTTATGACTCAAGAAAACCACAAAATCATTCACAAACTTAAAAATTAAAACGACTCAATCAAGTGCACAAACTTCAATTGGTACCACTGATCTTGGGCAGATTTATATGCCCAAGTGATACACAAACGTATCATTTTTACCTTGTTTGTTGTGCAATGTGTATATAATATCATGTATTTGGTAATAAAATGCGAATTTATACTAACCAACATGATTAGCATTTGTTTTGCAGGATAATGTGATTTTTAAGAGCTAAAATGCATGTTGGAACTATGTCGGAGTTGGACTTGGATGCGAGCGTGGAAAAGACCTCGGATGGCATATTTTGCAGTGGCTTCGCGATGGTGCCGTGCCACACTGCCATCGCGGTAGCACACTGCCTGGGCATAAATAAAAGTGGCAATTTCCAGTGTGCCTGCGCTTCAGCTCCGTGGCATGGAGATAGGCCTCCGCGATGGCCTCCGTGCCACGTTGACGCTAATTATCCGGACCATGCAATTTCCAGAAGGGGTCCGCGTCCACACCATGTCACGGAGGTAGTGCTCTGCGTTGGCCTCCGTGACACGTTGCTTGTTATTCCGGGAAAAATTTCCCACTAGTATAAATAGCACACTTAGGGTTTTTTTTTTAGTTTTAGTTTTTGAGCCTGAGTTTAGAAGTGGGAGCAGGAACGTGGTTTTGTGGCTGTTGAAGAATAGAAAAGATAAGAGTTTTCTTCTCTTCCCTTCTTCTTTCCTTCAATTGTATGCATGATTCACACTCATTCTAGGATGATTAATCCAAGAATGAGTGGCTAATTCCTCTCTTGCTGAGGTTTTGAACTTGTGAAATGAATGTTGGTAATAATTGATATGGTTTCTTCTTCTTCTTGCATGTTGTTCTATTAATTCTTGTGCTTATTACATTCTTGATTGGCCACCATTAATGTATATCTAAAAAGTCCAATTTCACTCGAGAGAGCATGAAATTGGAAAGTTGTGAATTAATAGGGTATTGTTCTTAACTTGATTTGGGAAAAATGGGTTTTGATGTGCTTTCTTGATAGAAATATACTTGAAAGCCGTATTAGTCAATTTAGGAACCGGAATTGTAGTGTTAGGTCATAAATTGCATTTGATCACAGAAATGTAGACGAATGGTTTATGAAGCTAAAGTGAAATTAAATACGGAAGTTTTAATTTCTAGGCAAACGTTCTTGGCTAGCAATATGAAGAAGAAGATGACCAAATTATCATGATTATCAAGTTCATTACTCGTTCTTAACCTTGGCATGTGCATATCCATTGTCTAAACTCAACGTAAATAATAGTTATTAATTTTAGTAGATAATTAGTTTAGAAACAAAACTTACTCAAATCTTTGTTGGATTGTTGTTAACATAGTTAGAAATAGAGTAGAGATATAGTAAACTAGGCAGTTTTGCATATCTAGAGCAGCCTCCTTGGATCGATACTTGGCTACTTAGCCACTTTATTACTAGTTTGACCACGTACACTTGCGTGTCGGTGTATAATATATACCGAGCAGCAGAGCGCGAACAAGTTTTTGGCGCCGTTGCCGGGGAGGCTAGGCGATTTGTAAAATTTTGTTTAGTGTAAATTTACTGTATTTCTATTTTTATTTTCTTAAGTGTTAACAACTTGGTCTTAGCCTGTATTTTGCAGATTTTTATTTCTGTGAACACTGGCAAGGGACAAGGAGCTGGTGGAATCTTACTTAGAGCCAGAACGTGAATTGCATAGTCAACGTAGAGAAGCTCTTCGGAAGAAGTTGCAGTTGCTCAAACAGTCTATGATGGAGCAACCCAATCCACCAGTTGTGCGGGCAGTGTTAGTGCCCGAGGAAGTAGCAGCCAAGCCGGTTCACGAGGTGGCAATCCCACACGCTAATAATGTACATTCCAGCATCCGCAAACCAGAGCCTGGGGGGAGATTTGAGTTAAAGCAAAATATGGTGCAACTTTTGCACACTAGCGGGCAGTTTACCGGTCTCCCTCACGAAGATCCGCAACAACATCTCCAGAACTTTTTGGAGATAAGTGACACTTACATCTCCGCTGGAGTGTCACCTGATTATGTTCGGCTCACCTTATTTCCATTTTCCTTACTTGGTGAAGCCAAGAGGTGGTTAAAAGCTGAACCACCCAACTCTATATCAACGTGGGATGATCTTGCAAAGAAGTTCTTGATCAGATTTTTCCCTTCAGGTAAAACAGCTAAACTTAGAAGTCAGATTCTATGTTTTAAACAGAGGGAAGGAGAAAATCTTTATCAAGCTTGGGAAAGATTCAAGTCCATGTTGCGGGACTGTCCTCATCATCATCAGTCAAATGAGGTGTTGGTCCACACTTTTATTGAGGGTTTGGAACCCCACACTAAAATTTTGTTAGACTCAGCAGCTGGAGGGCAAGCGCTGGAGAAGACTTATGAGGAGCTGTACACTTTGCTCAACCGAATTTCATAAGGCAATCCGGAATGGAATGCAGATTCTTCAAGAGGTGGAGCAAGGAAAGCAGCGGGAGTGCTGGAAGTGGATGGATTCACAGCTATCGCTGCACAGATAGCTGCTTTGCAAAATCAGTTAAACACTCACTTCAGCAATATGAATTTGAACCAGCCGTCAGCCTCAGTTAATGCAGTCCAACAGATGTGGTGTGAAGTGTGTGGTAGTAGTGAGCATTCAGCTGAATGCTGTGGTGCAAATCCTGATTCTGTCAACTTTGTGGGCAATGCACAGAGGAATCAACAGCAGTTTGGTGGTGGCTACAACTCGAATTGGAGGAATCATCCAAATTTTTCGTGGGGTAGCAACAATCAACAAGGCCAGGGTTCAGGGCAGGGTATGCACAGAAACCAAGGAGGGCAACAAGGCTATCAGAATCAGTTTAGAAATCACAACGCCCCTCCTCCACCACCATCACCGACTATTGAGGAAATGTTCAAGACCATGATTGCCAACCAGGCACAATTGCAGGCTGACTATGTCAAACTGGCGGCCGAAGTAAAGAACAATCAATTGGCAACCAAGGCTCTTGAATATCAGTTTGGGCAATTTGCCAGTGCCCAAAATACTAGACCAAGGGGAGGACTACCTAGCGACACGGATCCCAATCCTAAGCAGGTAAATGCAGTGACCACGAGGAGTGGTTTACAATTAAAGGAGGTGGAACCGGAAAGACCGCCTCAGAAGTCAGGAGCAGCAGATGTTGAGGGAGAACAAACCTCAGATACGGGGAAGACCAAAGAAGCTGAACCAACAAGGCCTCCACCCCTGTTCCCTCAACGACTTAAGAAACACAAGGAGAAGGCGTGTTTCCAGAAATTCATGGAGGTACTTAAACAGGTACATGTTAACTTACCTCTTGTTGATGTCTTGCAGGGTGTGCCAAAATATGCAAAGTATATCAAAGACATCGTGGCCAACAAAAGTCGCTTGACCGAGTATGCCGCGGTGGCTTTAACGGAGGAATGCACATCCCGTATTCAGAACAGGTTGCCCACTAAACTGAAGGATCCTGGAAGTTTTACTATCCAGCTAACGATTGGGCAAAGTATCCGAGCTCGTGGGTTATGCAACTTGGGGGCAAGTATAAATCTGATTCCATCTTCGGTATTCAGAAAGTTAGGGCTAGGGAGTCCTAGACCTACAACAGTGATCTTGCAGCTAGCAGACAGGTCTTTAGCTAAGCCGGATGGCATTGTGGAGGATGTGCTAGTGCAGGTAGGCTCCCTCATTTTTCCGGTTGATTTCATTGTTCTGGATTTTGAGCCAGATGCAGAAGTCCCATTTATTTTGGGACGACCATTTTTGGCAACCGGAAAGGCATTGATCGATGTAGCTGCGGGTCAACTCACGATGCGAGCACACGACAAGGTTGAGGTGTTCGACGTGTATAAGGCACCTAAGCTTCCGACTGTCTATAAGGAACTCTCAGTGATCAACGTGATTGATCATGGGAATGCAAATGGATTGAGTGATTCCCGAGAGTTACTAGGTAGGCCACCAGACAAGGTTGAGAACTACTGGGGAGATGACCATGATCGGGTCAAATCCTCCATCTCCCTAGTAGAAAATTGAGCGTAAAGGCTGTCGAGCCGCGACGTTAAACCAGGCGCTGCACGGGAGGCAACCCGTGAAAAATATTTTTCTTTCTTTTTTTTCCTTAGTGTAAAGTTTTTCTTTTATTTTATTTTCTCTTCTTTTTCGTGACTAGGTTTAAATGTGCATTTTAATTAGTAATTTTTATTGTTTTAGTAGGGAATCTAGTCATTTAACCAATTTTTGTTTAGTGAGGTGATTTTCAGGTATACCGGAGGAAAAATACGTGGAATCGAGAAAACGAGGCGAGGAATGAAAAATAAAATTTGATAGTGAAACAGAGCACTGGCGCGTTGGCCTCCGTGACACGTTGAAGGCAAATCTGGAATTTTTTAAAATTCCAGTAAGCCAACGCGTTGGCTCCGTGTCACGGAGGAGGGCCTCCGCGTTACCCTCCGTGACACGTTGCCCTTATCCCAATGCCGGGTCACACCGGGTTTCCGGGTGACCCGCGTGTTTTCTTAATAAAAAACCCCGATTTCGCCCCTATTTTCCCCATTCCCTCTTCCCTCCGCGACCAAACACCCATTCCCCTACCCCCAAGCACCGTGCCACGTTAAGAGGCAAGGAAAACGTCAAGTCTTTATCGATTCTTCAATTCCAAGGTATGTTTTCATCGTCTATCTCAAATTTTTGGCGATTTTTGTCGATTTTAAGCATGTGAGGTGAGATATATCACCCTAGGTAGAAATTAAACATGACGTGAATTATTTTGCGATTGATTGTGTTCGGATTGTTGTAGTTGATGGTTGAACTTATCGATTGATTGAATAATTCATTGTTGATTGTCGAATTGAGTTCTAGGGCTTGGGGTTGTTGAATTTTAACTTGGGTAACTTGATAGTTTGACGAAATTGATGCCGGGGTGTGTTTATTATTTGAGATAAGTCGTGGTAAATATTGTATAATTGGTGAAAGACGACTAATTCTCGATTTTTTTTTGTGGGACATTGCGTAATATGTGAATTGGTTGAATTGCTTAGATTAGTGTATATAAAATGTTTGTATTGTTGTTTCTATTTTGTTGTTGTTATTGTTGCTAAGTACTATGGGTGAATAGCTGTCGATAGTAGGATTGGGTTAGCTGTATGAAGTCTGAGTAGTTCGCTAGTCGTTATGCTGTCGAATTTTTGTGAACGCACTAAGCAATATGTTTATAGTGATTGTGTTTGGGGTGTAAATAGATCTATCCTTGCTAACATGTTGTAAATATTGTTAAAGACTAAGTGTGGGGTAAATTTTGTTTAACCCGACCTTAGCCAAAACTAACACGTTTTTAGCTTAACGTTGTGCTTGTATGTGTAAATTGACAGGTACAATGGCCAGCCGACAAGATAAAGGCAAGGGTGCTTCAACCTCAGGCACCGGCAGAAAGAGAATGAGACTGGGCACTGCTGTCCCAGCTGCACCTGCTGTTCCACGCGGTCAACACCGCCGATACAGAACACGATGGGTTACCGATGAAGGGAAGAAGTGGTACGCAAAGCATAAGGAGAACAAGTACTTCCCGGAGGAACATATTGCAAGGGAACCACTTGTACAGGAGTTCCCTCGCATCGTACAGAGGATTGAAGCAGCTGGGCTCAGCTTTATTTTTCAGGAGCCCACGGAGTGCAACCTTCACTTGGTCCGGGAATTTTATGCCAACTAGAACCCGGCCATCAGAAGCCACACTATTAAAATCAGAGGGCAGATTGTCACTCTGGAACCCCAGCAGCTGAATACCATCGTTGGAGCGCGGGACACAGACGCCCACGTTCTCCGCCAGCTCAACATCACCCCACCGTACGCCGACATCAGACGTACGTTGTGTGGGGCTCGATCCACAGCCCGATGGAGTAGACACAAAGAGAGGGGTTACCACCAGACTCTGCCTTATTCGCAGATGAACAGGGAGGCCAGAATCTGGCTAAAAATTGTATGTTCGTGTTTGATCCCGGGAGTACATATGACAGACGTGACCCGGGACCGTGTCTTCCTGGTGTATGCCCTTATGAAAGGGCTTGAGATTAATGTGGGGGCGGTTATAATATCCGCCATGAAGAGAGCCAGACTACACCAGGGCCACAGATACGGGTTTGGCGGACTCATCACCACCTTCCTCCGAGGCCTCGACGTTGAGGAAGAAGCCTTGGATTACATTCCGCAGTTGGAGCGGCGGGCCCTTGATGTGACAAAGACCAAGGCCCCCGACACTACACACGGACCTGTGCTGACTCTGGGTGAGCGACATGCTCGTGACAACCAGTATATGGCCCGTATGTTCGGTATGCAGATGCTGCATCTACGGATAGGGGGGAGACCAGCCACCGAGGATGAATTATGGCAGCTGGAGCTGGACTACCCTTTTGGCAAAAACGCCAGAGCTTTATGCAAGGTGGGGCCAGCCTTTGTGGAGCCGACTGAAGACGACGTCCCTACTGATGAGGAGACACGTCGTGAGGACTCTGATGTGGAGTCCGATGACGGCGAGGGAGCTGATTCAGATATGAGCGACGAGGCCGCAGCACCGGATGAGGAAGTCGAATATTTCGACTGAGCAGGGAGTTTCACCACCCAAAATTTTATGCTTTGTATTTTTGTGAACACTGAGGACAGTGTTCGATTTAAGTGTGGGGTGGGGAGTAGTTAGGTGCTGGGTCATAGGCTCTAAATCTGCTGTATATTCTTCCTTGACGTTTGTGTATGTTTGTGCTTTCCCTGTTGTTGTGAACTAATTTGTGAATGATGTGTATATATTTGTTTGTGGCTAATGATGTGTGTCTTTAAAAAGTTATGGTTGCCTTTGTAAATATTTTGTAAATTTTGTAAATATTTTTTCTCTATCGATATGATCGATATTTTTCAAAATTTTTGCGAAAAGATGTTGCACTTATCAACATATTTTGTAAATATTTTTTTTCATCGAAATGATCGATGTGTTGCAAAAATTTTGAAGTTTTATTTTTGGATTTCTCGGAGTTTGTTTTCGGTTCTTTTACCGAGAATAGTCCCATTGAACCGATGTCATAGTTAGTGAACATTCCCTATGATGGATGGATGATGACCGTCTTAAGGGAAATGTAGTCGATAGGAGTAGATGTTTTGTTTTTAGTTTCTTTGGTGGATTGCATCAATAAACTGTAGTTGCTTATGGTTGCTAAAATTTTGTTGCGTGTGTAATTGATGTTCGAAATGTGAAAATGATTCGTTTGAAAGCATGTAATTGTGTAAATATGTTGAGTTACCTAGGCTATAGAATTTGGTTCATTATGATTGAGGCTTAATCTTGAATTCATGTAATTGACTAATTAAAGAGTCTGTGAATGCATCTTGATTCGAGCATGTGCATGAAGTGTGAGTGAGGTTTTGCTATTCCATGTCATTGTGAATTGTCTAGAACTTGCCTGGCGTGTATACAAAGCGAAATGAAGGAGGTGTAGTGTCGGAAAGGATGTAGGCATTTCTTTGTCTTAACCGTTAGTTTCCATTTTTTTCTTGTCAAATTCTACCTTTTTATATGTTGTATACCCTAGTCAGCCCGTTGAGCCTTTAGCCGATTTCTTTCTTTTGTCCAGAATTGTATGAACTAAGCTTTATTCATTCTTTTTATTAGCCTTAAAGTCTATAAGAAGCTCTTAAGCGCTTACAAAGAACAGAAAATTGTTTCCCAAAGTGTTAAAGAGTGAAAAGAGTGAAAAGAAAAGAAAAGCAAAGTGACGAAAGAAAAGATGATGTTGAAGAGGCACTAGTTGTAATTAAATGAAATTGAGGGTACATGAAAACCTTCCGTTTGGGGTCAAGTGTGCCTGATGAAATGAGCTGTATGAAAGTAAACCAGCATGAATGGGAGAAAAAGAGAAAAGAGAGGAACAATGTCCATGAGTCGATGGGAATGAGTTGAAAAGGCGCTTAAGGATGCTAGCGACTATTATTGGCTAATCCAATATATATATACTAGATCCATAGCCAGTTACAACCCATTAAAATTCCTATTTGATCCTACACTGCATTTCTTTATATTAGTGGAGTAATACACTAAGGGCAAGCCTATGGGTCATGACATGATGCAAGTGAATTCTTTTGGGAGAGAGAGTGAAATTAATTTCTATATGCCCCTACTTGCATGTTTGTATGCTGCACGAGCATAAAAGGGGAAGTTTCTCTCGAGTTGTGAGGGTACATGCTTGATGAAAGATTGTTTTTCGTGTCGGATTTCTTGATTAGTTGAGTTGCATGAGTTTGCCGATATCAAGAATCAATTCTTAAAAGTCTAGGAAGCCTCGATGTATTAAGGTCATTGTCTTGTACGACCAAGCATGTTTTCTTGATGATTTGCAAAAATCGAATAATCGGTATGACCGTAACGTAAATGATTGCACCATAGTGACAAAGGTTGAGATGTGATGTGCATGATTTGTGTATGTGTTGTTCGAGGACGAACAAGGATTTAAGTGTGGGGTAAGTGATCTTGGGCAGATTTATATGCCCAAGTGATACTCAAACGTATCATTTTTACCTTGTTTGTTGTGCAATGTGTATATAATATCATGTATTTGGTAATAAAATGCGAATTTATACTAACCAACATGATTAGCATTTGTTTTGCAGGATAATGTGATTTTTAAGAGCTAAAATGCGTGTTGGAACTATGTCGGAGTTGGACTTGGATGCGAGCGTGGAAAAGACCTCGGATGGCATATTTTGCAGTGGCTCCGCGATGGTGCCGTGCCACGCTGCCATCGCGGTAGCACACTGCCTGGGCATAAATAAAAGTGGCAATTTCCAGTGTGCCTGCGCTTCAGCTCCGTGGCACGGAGATAGGCCTCCGCGATGGCCTCCGTGCCACATTGAGGCTAATTATCCGGACCATGCAATTTCCAGAGAGGGTCCGCGTCCACGCCGTGTCACGGAGGCAGTGCTCCGCGTTGGCCTCCGTGACACGTTGCTTGTTATTCCGGGAAAAATTTCCCACTAGTATAAATAACACACTTAGGGTTTTTTTTTTAGTTTTAGTTTTTGAGCCTGAGTTCAGAAGTGGGAGCAGGAACGTGGTTTTGTGGCTGTTGAAGAATAGAAAAGATAAGAGTTTTCTTCTCTTCCCTTCTTCTTTCCTTCAATTGTATGCATGATTCACACTCATTATAGGATGATTAATCCAAGAATGAGTGGCTAATTCCTCTCTTGCTGAGGTTTTGAACTTGTGAAATGAATGTTGGTAATAATTGATATGGTTTCTTCTTCTTCTTGCATGTTGTTCTATTAATTCTTGTGCTTATTACATTCTTGATTGGCCACCATTAATGTATATCTAAAAAGTCCAATTTCACTCGAGAGAGCATGAATTTGGAAAGTTGTGAATTAATAGGGTATTGTTCTTAACTTGATTTGGGAAAATTGGGTTTTGATGTGCTTTCTTGATAGAAATATACTTGAAAGCCATATTAGTCAATTTAGGAACCGGAATTGTAGTGTTAGGTCATAAATTGCATTTGATCACAGAAATGTAGACGAATGGTTTATGAAGCTAAAGTGAAATTAAATACGGAAGTTTTAATTTCTAGGCAAATGTTCTTGGCTAGCAATATGAAGAAGAAGATGACCGAATTATCATGATTATCAAGTTCATTACTCGTTCTTAACCTTGGCATGTGCATATCCATTGTCTAAACTCAACGTAAATAGTAGTTATTAATTTTAGTAGATAATTAGTTTAGAAACAAAACTTACTCAAATCTTGGTTGGATTGTTGTTGACATAGTTAGAAATAGAGTAGAGATATAGTAAACTAGGCAGTTTTGCATATCTAGAGCAGCCTCCTTGGATCGATACTTGGCTACTTAGCCACTTTATTACTTGTTTGACCACGTACACTTGCGTGTCGGTGTATAATATATACCGAGCAGCAGAGCACGAACAACCACCACAAGTACTCAATACATATCGTCATTATTTTTTCAATTAAAAACAGGGGTCATTTTCTTTCAAATCAATATTAACAAACATCTCATGTCTTTGGCATTCAACTTTCAAGGTTTGCCTAAAATTTCACTGCACAACTTGTAGCATTCATACCTCTCGATTGAAATTAGGACTTTCATATTTTACTCCAAGGATGTAATGCCATTCACCACAAGAGAGAATCGCACTCACATTCATACAAATCACAAAGATACGGATTATAAGATCATTCAAAGATGCTCACTCTCCCAAAGGCATTCAAGTGTACACAAATAGAACCATAGGCTTATCCTTTATGTAACTTGCCACTAATATAGAGTTGCCAAACTTGGAATCACTAAGGACTTGTGGGTCATAATGTAGGCTCGGATTAATGGTAGGACATCATTTAGTTCAAGTGACTAAAACCTACCTAATTCCTTTGTGATACACACCAAACATCCCACTCACATGTAGTGAGTCAAAATTCACCTTATCTCTCCTTTTTCACAATCCAAATTTTCCCAAAAAGAGCCACTCTTTTAACACCTTCAATTTTTTTTTCATGAAGCCTCTTCTATACAAGAGATAACACCATTCAATTCATTTTTTCCTTCTTTGATTAAAGGTTTTTCAACCAGCCATTTTGTTTTTATATCAAACAATTGGTGCTGCCTGACATTGAAGCTCACTTCTTTTTTTCCCTTTTGTGCACACCTCCAAACTTAGGCTTTTGCCTACATCACATTTCGTTTTTTCATCCGTAAACCTTGGGATTCAAGCTCGTATTTCTCTTTTATCACCAGTAATTAGGGAGGAACGGGTGCCAAAGTAAAGGACTCATAAAGGGTTTAAGGCTTGTAATGAGGTTTCCAAAGAAAAGGCTTAAGGTTCAAAAATTGGGTAACTAGGATCAATGTTCAAGGAGGTCATTATTTTTGGTGAAAATTCTATCCAAGAAGGGCCTAAGGTCATCTCCCAACTTTGGGTAAATCTAGAATTTCCCGTTGAATTACATTCGGGGATAGTTCTGGACGATAAGTATACACAAGAATCAAACAAAATCTTACTAGACAAGGCATTACAATCCAAAGAGTCTAGCTATTCTCCAGGTTAATTCAAAGACATGACTTTTCACAAACTATTTCGAGTTTTGCATAGTTGTTATATAAATAAAATAGTCAAACAAAAAATGTAGAAATCATGAAAAGAGAATGCTCTTTCTCAAATTCATTTTCCCCTTTTTCTCAAAAATCACATTGCTTATGTCAAGTTATGAATTTGGTGGTGCCACTTAAAATGAGTGCAACAAGGACTCACAAAGACAACTAAAACATGATATTTTCTCTTAAGAAAGTCTCATTTCAATACGTCTTTGAAAAATATCACCCGGTTCGATATAAAAATAAAATAAGAAAAACTTGATCCTTGAGAAAGAACTGTGGTATGAAGAAAACCCTCGTAGTTTATTCACTACCTACAATCTAAAATATGATGTTAAATAGCAAGCAAATGATGAGCTAAATAGAAGGCAATGACAATTTTCCCTTAAGAATGACGTCACCCAATCTATCATAGGGCCAAATCATGCATCACTAATGAGTGAGTTTCTCAGACTTCACCCCCAAAAAACTAATGCATTGTCCTCGATACACAAGGTTGAACAAAATAAGAGAAGAATTAGTGAGAACTCCCTAGATCAGTAGAGGCATTTGCGAGCTGCGGGTTGGGACTTGCAGTCGCACAACACATGTGTGAAGGGAACTTTATGCACCGGGAGCTTCAGTAATCTTTCCAAGAGCATATGCCAGATCTACATGCTGCATATTTGGATCTGCATTTTGCAGAAGAGGTGTAGATGCATCATTTTTGAGTATTTTTCTTCTACTTATTTTGGTTGACACATACACTGGATCTGCATGCTGCACATTTGGATTTGCATTTTGCAGGTCCAGCGCAGCTGCCTCATTTTGGCTCCTTTTACTTTTCTCACATTCCACACTTGCATAAGCAAAAACAACACATAAATAAAGTAAAAACAATTGAAAAACACTTGGGTTGCCTCCCAAGAAGCGCTTGAATTAACATTGCGGCTCAACGTCATCAATACTTTTCTTTCCATTTTGAACTTATGAATGACACCCCTAATTTATTATTCACCTTTCTACTCTAATCAAGGGGTAGCGGTGTAATAATAGAGACACCACGTGATAGATGTCGCATCTTGCACTTCTTGGTCCTTAAAAGAGGGATGTGATTTGTTCTTCTTTGCATGACAAACTTTAGGATGAATCTACTTCGATCTTCCTCTTCAACTTCCTCCATAGATTTGGTTGCCTCAATTTCCATATCGTCAACCAAGTACAATATTGAAAAATGATTGCAGTGAGGTCCAAGTCTCTCCATTCTAAAGCATTCTTCCATCTTGACATCCTCCCTCTCAAATGTACTGAGTCCTCAAAAATGTTTTGATGGACTTGTCTTTGTAACTCTAGTGTCACTTCATCACTTATGGCATCTTGCATTGATATTGGGTTGGTTGGTTGGCAAATAGCCCTTAACTCTTCAAAGTACATATTGACGTCATCATCATTAGGAGCTGATTCAAAACTACCACCCACAACTAGTTGATGTTTAACATTGTATGTCTCTATCATAGCATTGTTTAATTTGGCGTCCAATTGAGCAGCAATTTCTATTAGCTCCACTTCTTGACTTTGCTCAGCTTGGTCAAGTTTTGCTTCATGATGGAAATTTTTAAATTTTTGTGAACTTTCTCCTATGGAAAAATCCATATTTTGGGTAACTTCCTCATCATCATGTTGGACTTTTTCCCACAAATCAGTCAGGACTAGGCCATTGTTTACTCCTCCTTGTTATGCTCCCCAATATCTCCTCAGCTTCTCCTTTTTGAGAACTAGATATTTCTTCTTGTGGTATAGATAATTCTATGGGCATTGAGGAGTCGACATTGTTTTATAAAAGAACTTGGAGCATAGCTTCCATAAGTTCATATGTCATGCTTCATCCTTCACTTACCATGTCATCGTTCCAGTAATACTCAAAAGCACAACTAGCATTTTTGTTATAGCAACTGTGTCGATAACTGAAGTAGTTGGGACAATCACCCCAATGTCCACCATGACCACCACATAAAGTGCAATCATACCAATCATAGAAGTGAGAAGGTGCACACATCTCTATTCTAGATGCATATCCAATATCTTGCCTGAAATGGGGTCCTCCACAATATGACCCCACAATATATACATGGGCCATCAAGATATAGGTTTCTACTACCAAACCCCTTTCCATTCCATGATGCCATAGCAAAATAAAACTAATGAAAATAAAAACAAAACAAGATGCAATATAAGTTTGAATTTATGAACAACAAATGGAAATCACATCTCAATCCTCGAAAATGACACCATTCTTTTGATAAGGCTCAATACAACTCTCCCTTTTAAGGGAGGTGGCTGCGGTCAATGTTAAAAAACAAATTCACAATGAGTGTCAGGATCGAATCCCATAGAGATTGAGAAGATACGATCTAAAAATCATAAATCAATTCAAACTAGCTAGTGTCATGTCTAAACAATATAATATAAATATTGGAGGAAAAAGGAAGTAAGTATTGATATCAAATTATAAAACAAAGCAGAGGCAACCTACTTGTTGCAATCAATGCGTGCGACTACGGTGTGCATTTGATAGGGTTTTGACTTGATAGGGGTTGATTGAAGTGTCTTAGTTTCGATTAGAGCATAGATAGAGTTGATTATGGCTACACCCTACAGATGAGTTGGTAATTTACTAACTTATTAGGCTTTTAAACATGAGCTTTTACTTAGTTTTCAAGTCATTTAGGAAGATTTTATGCTCTTTCTTTTTGGTTTTTGTAGGAATTCAATTTAAATAGAGAAAGTAAGGAATTGAACAAAAAGAATGAAGCTTGAAGAAGAAGACCCGTGTTTCACCAAATGACACTGGCAAAATGCTGGCCAAACGCAGTAAACCACTATGTGGAAATGGAAGGTACACCAGCGGAATGCGGGTCAGCACCTATGAACTGCTGGTGCCAATGCCAGACTACGGCAGGAGTCACTAGCCTCTAGTTGCAATCGAGCGTCACCTCATGGATGGGCACCTGCGAAACACAGGTGCTTCGCAAGTGAGACTATCATCAAAGAGGTAAAATCGTCCAGCATTATAAAAGAAGAGCATCTTTAACCTATTTTCGTACATTCTTTGAAAAGAACCTTCTATTATATTCCATTAGAAATTTGTATTATTTAGAATTTCTTGAGATAGAGAAAAAAATAGAGATCTTTTTTTCAACTTCTTCATCTTTCTAACAGTAAAATCCTCTATTGAAGATAGATTTTCGCTTGCAATTTACTCTTATTGATAAAGGGTATGGATTTATTTCTTAATATAATCTCTTGTTCTTCATATATGAATAGCTAAATATCTTGCTAGGGGGTGTATGCATGATAGGGGATAGATTGGATTGGGTGTTTCTAGAGTGACCTTAGAATTACTTATTTAGCATAAATCCATGGTTTTGTCTGAATTATAACTAAAATATCTATAATCGCAAACGTAGATTGTGTTTACTTATTCTATTGTTTCTTGAAAAAGAGGAATAGAATACGGGTGAGAAAACAATGGTGGGTAATTGAGTTTTGATTATGTGGGGTTGGGCTAGAGATGGCCAAAATCCATCCTCATAAACCCATTAAAGAATTGAGGCTATAGATAGTTTGATTCGTACCCAAGTTGTAGTGATTGGTGTGTTTGGGACCTTTGGATTTGAAAAAACCCAAGGCAAAAGGCTCCCAAGTCTTTGAAAAATATCGGCTGTCACCTTATCCACGACTATTTATGTTAGTAAGTAATGCTTTGATTTTCTATTTAACCTCAATCCTCTTAATGCCTCGTCAATAGTACACCCCTAGTGTTTGCTCATATTTGATATTCGAAATTGGTTGCCTTGTTCCATTGATTGAGTTTAAATTCATAGTGTGATCTTACCACCCCCAATATTTAATTTCCTATTTTTGATACAATGATGCTAGTAGATTCAAGTCAATAGACGACTTATGTAGCCATCAATCTTCATTCCCTGTGGATTCGACCCTAACATACGAGTTGGGTAAATTATATTGCGACGACTGTGTAAACTTTCTCCTCGCTAGGAGTAGAGGACATTATCACCTACATTTCTCAATCAAAAGGATGTGTTTACCTTGGGTTTTCTCAAACCCAAAGACAATCCCCAAACCAATCAACAAAGCTTGAGGAAGGGTTAAACTATCTCTAACCTTATCCATTTAATGGAGTATGAATATGAGTCTTGACTATCTCTAGCTCAAGCCCAAGCATCACACACTGAATTCCTCTCTATTGAATCCTCACCCGAACCTCCTTTTTCTTTTTCAAGCAAAATCAAGATAAGAAAGCTAAATCAATATTTTCAACTATCAATTATTGAATTAAAATTTGGAGAAAACAATAGATCCATTCTTAATACTCAAATCTAAGAATAATTCATCAACACCTAATCAAATGTAAATACAGATCATTCTCACATGCCCTTAGCAAGAAATTTACCTACTCATAAGTAAAGAGAGAGAAATAATACCCATAAGGAATTTCTCTCTCGATCAACTTCTCTCTGAAAAATCAATTGTGACATAATGTGTGAATGTACCATTTGGGATAAAATCTCTCTAAATTTATGCACAGCTTTCCAAAAATGCCCTTAGAAGATTTTAGGTACGTGGATCCTTTCTAGAGAATTTTACCCTTGAACAAGGATACGGATCACTTGCTTTATATCTAAAATTCACAGATGCAAATCTGCTACAGCAGATGTGAAGTATGTCCAAAAGAGTCTCCTTGAATATTGTCTGTGTTGGCATCTACGATTCGCCAGATGCAAATATGCTAGAATAGACGAAAAGCATGTCTAAGGCAGTGTTGTATGTGTGGCATCTGCACTTAGCAGATGCAATTCTGTGGCAAGCATATGAAAAACATGTCAAAGGCAGTCTTGTCTGCGTGGCATATGCAAAAAGTAGATGCAAAAGAACCATTCTTGGCATTGAGGGGACCATAGTGGAGGGCTCAATGTGGGTACTCTTTCATTATCTCACTTGATGAAGGAGAATCAGGACCGTGATCAAATGATGGCTGCCAGCAACAAACATATCCCTTTTCACTAAGAAATTGACCAAGTCTGAGGCCAAAAAGGTATATGTTGTTGATGAGACCATGACGAGGGCTCAGTATGGGCTTAGATGCCCCCTCCTCCATATTAATATCAACCATTCCAAAAGCCACCTTTTATGCAGGTTGAAGATGCCAACTATGTTAGCAACTTATCCGGTGGCTATAGACCACAATTATCAACAAGGCCAACCCTCTTCTTCTATATCAAGGGAAATGGAGACCTCAACCACAAGGTCAAGGTCAATATTACCCAAGAAATGATTATGGTGGTCAAAATCAAGGTTGGCACAATAGTGTAAATTTTCAAAATCCAGGATCTTCTTCTTATGTTCCACTGAGAGGCCCCCCTTCTATCTCTCAAAGTTGGAGGGAGGGTCCTTTTAATGATCATGGAGGCTCAAATCTTGAAGAAATGTTGTAGAAGGTTCTTTCCAACTAGGAGAGATCGAATTATTGTCTCAAGTTCCTCATGTAGATTGTAGGCTCTCACATAACTTCCATTCAAAAGTTAGAGCAATAGGTGTGGTATCTTTCCCATGAACAAAATCCAAAGAAAAAGGCCATCTTCCTAGTGACACAAAGGCGAATCTAAAAGGACAAGTGGGATCTTCCAATGCTAAATGTATAGCCGTTATCACAAGGAGAGGCAAAATTGTGCAGTCCATGAATGTTGAGCTCAAGGATATTATGTTGAGAATGAGTATGAGATTGTGCTTGCAGTTGATGACCAACTGGGGAGGCCTAAAAAGCCTTTGATTGATAAGTAAGTTGAAGGTGGAGTCAAAAAGCCACCTACTAAGGAAGTTGCAAATGATAGTTCAGTTGCTCCAAAGGAGAGAAGCCCAAGGGAGGTGTAGGTGACTTTGCTAAATATATTCCCCCGCCCATTCCTCCATTTCCATAAAGCATATCTCAACAGTATCTGGATGCGAAAGTGGCCAAGCATATTGAGTGGCTAAATGAAGCGACACTCCAGGTACTGTTTATAGATGCCATCAAAGAGATGCCTGATTATGCTAAGTATTTGAAGATGCTATTGACAAGAGAGTTTCGATATGACAAACAGGAGCTGATTTCGATGACGCACCGAGTGAGTGCCATTATTTCTGGCATATGTGTTGAGAATAAAGGAGATCCAGGAGAATTTACCATGCCTTGTAGGATCAGTAGAGATGACTGCTTATATGCCCTTTGTTATAATAGGGTGAGTATTAATCTGATGCCTCTAGCTATTTACAAGCGGTCCAGGTTGTCCATGTTGAAGTCCACCTCTATCCAACTCTAAATGGTCCATAAGCCAATCAAGACTCCGGTGGGGGTGGTGGAAGATCTACTAGTAATAGTTGGAAAGTTTGTGCTTCAAGTTGATTATGTGGTTCATGGCTGCAACGTGGATTAGGATATTCCCATTATACTTGGGTGACCTTTTCTGGCTACTAGGAGGGTCTTGAAGGATTCAAAAAAGCACAAAATCATGTTCTGGGTCAAGAATGAGAGCATCACTTTCAAAGACGAAAAAGGTCATTTGTTGCCTATAGGAGTTGGGGACATCTTTGTGATTAATGTTGAGAAAAGTGCTGATGAAGTGGCTGAACATACCATTGCTGCATCACCCAAGAGAAATAAGGACAAATCAAAATGGGTGAAGCAATACCTCTGTGGTACAAAAAATAGAAAGTGGGTGAGGAAGTCCCATACCGAGGAAGTCCCATCCCAAGGACGACACACCATGTTCATGATTAGGTATTTTGCTTGGTGCTTGCGATGTTAAATCAGAAACTTCTTGGGAGGCAACTCTAAGGATTCTATACTATATGTGGTATCAATGTCATACCACGACATTAAATCAAGTGATTCTTGGGAGGCAACCTAAGAATTTTTGGACTAATGGGTGTCAGTGCATGCAAGTACACTTTAAAAGATGGAGAAATGTGACCTAAAACAGAAAAAAGGAATTCCGGTGTGCAAAAGATGGTAAAACACATGAAATGTCCCTTCAAAGGCTGGAACACAGGTTCTGCCTTTCTTTAAAAATGGGTCTCTAGTAATGAAAGGGCAAGAGATGGTCCAATACGCAGACCGTACTCTTCCCAGATGGTTCGTCTATTGGACCATCTTTGGTTTTTAAAAATTTCAAGGTGGGGACCTTTTTGAGATGAATTTGGGTTAAGTTCTTGAAAATTTGGGCCAGGTTGGTCTTTAGTTAGCCACCTATAGGCTGAACCAACCCAACTAATTGTATTTTAAATGGAACATCAAAAAAGGAATCATGGGCAGATTTTTTTGGTGACCAAACCCCTACATCTCTTCCTTATTCCTCCACTTCATCACTTCCCCATTACTACAAACCTCCATTCTTGTTGCTTTCTTGCTCAAAAGACCTATCTCATTGCATCCATCACAGCAAACAAGCATAGTGCACAACCTAGGATATTGAAACTGCATAATTTCGTGCATCTCTTCACTCAAGCACACGAGCACTTGAAGTCATTTAGGTACTTAATCTTGCGCGTTGATATTCATTTTTAATGCATAATTTGATGTGTATGTATTAACTTGGGGTATTATGAACCTATGTATGACTTGGTTGGGGAGAGGGGGGAGAACTTGGTTTTAAATTGCTAGAATTTTGTACGGGGCTAGGTGATTGTTGAATGTGCTTACATGATGATAAATTTATTTATGAACTTGAAATTTATATAGCCCTATCACATGTCTAAACTTTGTTCAAAATTGAATTACCCATGATGTTGGAGTAGTGTTGAACCCCCAAAGGATGGAGGAATTGATGGACTATCTTTTCTAAAGATGGCCCATCTGTATCTTTGTCGCTTAAACCCGAACAATCAAATCTTATGAGTCAATGGATGACTCAAAGGATGAACTGTCTTTTGAAAGGACGGTCCACACCTTTAACCATCAATTGAAACAAAGGACGTGGATTTCTAGGGTCAATCGATGGTGCAGGGTACGGTCCATCTTTTTAGAGTAAGGACCATCCTTCCAACTGTCTGTTGCTATTGTTTCTTTGATTTTATGTTACCCCTAGTCTATGTTCTAACAAATTTTTGCATGATCACAAGTAATAGCACCAAAAAGAGTAGTACCTAGAGGAGGCAAGTCAAGTACACCAAAGAGGTACGACTTAGGAACAAGTATGAGTAGGAGTACTTTCCTCCGGGTAGAAAGAGGTCCACCAAGTATACAGTACAGTTGTCATCCATTCCATCAGCTCGGGTGGTATCTATTGAAACACAGTCTCTAGGATCTTTATCATAGTCTAGTACCAACTGTGGTCAAGCTAAGAAGTGTGGCCCAAATTGATATTTCCTCCAGTGAGTCTGCTGCGGAGGAAGCATCCAGCCAGACCCTCCCAGCAGTTGCAGTATAGTTGAGACAGAAATCGGGGGAGGAGATATATAGGCTTCAATGGGCCATTTAGGGCGCCAGGGAGCGTTACATGCAGTGACGAGAGGCCGTTAATGGGAGACCTTATCGGGGTATTACAGAGGAGCATACAATTAGCTCCAATGGCTTAGAGATGTACCTAAACATCATGGACCAGCTAAAATTCCAACATTGTGAATTTCTATTCTGCCAGGTGGGCCAGTATGTTTAGATAGTAGTTCAGGAGTTTCATGCCATATATGGGACGATCCTCTTATTGTTGAACCTAGTGTTGAAGATGCAGATAGAGCCACTGATGTCAGTGGTTAGTAGGGGAATATTGGCGATCGACCGATACTATCTTGGAGATGATTATTAGGTGGTGGGCATCTCCCCCAATGATGAGATAGTTTCCCAGGGCCGGAAAGCTAGAGGTTGGGTGGACGAAGTGATAGCTAGGGGCATACTAGTATGGGTTGCACTTGAGATACCTGATATCTTCAAAAGAGTGCTTATGCTTCTAGCCAAGTTTTAGTGGAACATTGCATGTAGCAGGATAAGCTAAATGAAGAGTGACAACAAATTACTACTCTAACATTCTCTCGTTGTGGTATTGTCATGACCCAAATATAAGTCCGGATAGAGATACTGGACAAGGAACCCCGAGAGGCTCCAAGTCGACACATGGCATGGACAAAGTAGCTAAGAACATACAACAAGCGGAAGCTGAAATAACAAAACATGATTAAGTAGAAGTCTGCATACATATCAATCTAAACCATAATCAACACTGATAAGCTGATTTTTATACATATTATCTAAAAAGCCTCTAACATAACTGATAAGTTGATGGGACAACATCCCCAACTAGGCCGACAAAGTTTTAAACTGAAATAACATAACAAGGGATAACTGAATGTCCTTAAAGGATGAGGACTCACCAACACTGGCTAGAACTGGCTTGAGAGGAAAGCTGGACTAATGATGCGGCTAAGACTGATTCCTCGGAGCTGTTTCATGAAACGATACGATATAGAATATGCGGTCAGTACTTGGACTGAGTATGCGAGGTAAGTAAAATGGAAAGTTAAAATACATAAGAGTTCATAAGACTAGGAGAACATGAAAATAAAGTAAATATCATAATATAAACATAAGGACTCAAGGTTTTCAAACCATTCATAATCTAGTCATAATCATAGTCATAAGAGATACCTTATAAAAAAACATAGTTTGAGCCACAGTAACACAAACAAGGTAATTCATAAATCGTGAGGAACAATGGGAGAACTCGTCTTAACATACACCATCATGATAGAGCTTACATGATGCCCCCTCACTATTTCTCTCAAGTGGGCAGGGCCGTCCCAGGCTTGCCAGGGAAGGGACGTGCATGATGTGATATCACAGGGGATCCAATAATATATGTATATACCTATGGTGTCACTTAGCTCTGAGACCACGGGGTTTACCTAAACGCTGGGTCTACTCGATGCTAGACACTACTCCAAAAAAATGCACATGTGGATCATATCGTAATCGTGTAATCATTCATGAAGTTCATGGATAAATAAATCATAACATACTTGATCATACTTGAAATACATGATTAGCCATGAATAAGGCCCGTGAGTAGTCCAAAAGTCATAAATTCAAAAATCATGAAGAATATGCATACTTGTGAAAATTCATATACTGGACATTCATAAATCCATGAAGAGTACTTGAAGAGAAATCATATCATAAATCATAATTTCATAATTTAGGGTTAGGAAGATCAAAATCATAATAGAATCATAACTTGACTTTTCATGAAACCTTACATAAATGGGCATAGACTGATTGAGATTTGAAACCCTGAAATAAATAATCAATATAAATATAAAATTTGCCCATAGATCCTAAAACAACATTTAGAACATGAATGGAATTGACCCATAATCAAATCAAAGAGAATTTCATATATTTGGGCTTAAAACCCTTTGACATCGTAAAAATTTAACTTAATACTTGAATTCATGAACATAAATAGGAACTGGGGCATGAGAGTGAAGAGGAACTCTCATTCACAACCATACATACCTGGGTAATCTGGTCTTAAACTCTCCTTTGAAAGCCTAAAGGAATTGGGGAATTTCTCAAGATTGATCTATAAGGAAAAGCTCTAAACTTGCATGCATGGGATAGAATGGAGTAGGATAGGTTTAGCACTCTTAAAACCCTTCTAACCTGAGCTTAAATGATGTTATTTAGGACCTTAGAGCTTAGGAATTACAAAAATACACTTAATGAAAAATTTGGAAATTGAACACTGTCAGTGACCATGACTCATACCACGAGTCATACCACGAAAAACGACTCGTGGTCACCTCTAGTGGTCACCACTGTTCCTCCCTATAGCATCTCTGTATCTTAGCACGATTTGCATATCACGACTCGTGGTGTCCTACCACGAGTCGTACTATCAGTCGTGACATCATCCCCTTCACCTGCCAAATCCTGACCACGACTGCCATCACGACTCGTTGTTTCCTACCACGAGTTGTAACATTACCCGTGACTTTATCTCCCCTACGACACTGACCAAAAGTTGTACCCACATACCACGACTCGTGGTGTGATTCGTGGTCTGGACCATGGACTCCAAGTCATCAACACAACTCTATCTACGACTTCTTACTCCCTCCCACGACTCATACTACTAGTCGTTCTGAGTCAAAATCCCTGATTTTTCTACTCTTCCCATTTAAAATCTCGAGCCTAGTCTTAGGCACTTTCGGAGTATTATAATATCTCCCCCTTGGGAAAATTCGTCCTCGAATGTGGGGTAAACATTCTAAATCACTGAGAAAGAACCTGTCATCCCACATACTGAACATCTAAAGCTAAAAACTAACGGAGTGACTGACTCTGGTCTGAAATACATGACCGAACTGAATTCATGAATCACACATACATACATTGACAAGAAAGAAACTAGAACACATGAGGTGAACATGAAACTAAATAGAGTACTAAGGAGGAAACTTGATACCTCAAGATGAAATGGAACCCGAAGGGAATAGATGCTGGTATTTAGCCATCATATCTGCTTCACCTTCCCACATAGCTCCCACAACATATTGATTCCTCCACAAAACCTTCACTGAAGCTACTTCTTCTTTTGTTAGCTTCCGAACCTGATGATCAAGTATTTAAACCGGAAGCTCTTCGTAGCTAGGGCTGTCCATCACACCTATGCTCTCTTCCTTGACAATCAAAGCCGAATCATCCACACAATTCTTTAAAAGCAACACATGGAAAACTGGATATACTGAAGCCAATTCTGAGGGCAATTCCAACTCATAAGCCACCTTTCCAACACGTCTCACAATCTGTTACTGGCCAACATAACGGGGACTAAGTTTCCCCTTCTTTTCGAACCTCATCACTCCCTTCATGGGAGACACCTTCAAAAACACCTAATCATCAACTCTGAACTCAAGTTCTCTACTCCTCACATCCTCATAGGACTTCTGGTGACTCTGAGTTGTTCTCAATCTTTCCTTGATAATCTGAACTTTCTCCATAGCCTCTTGAATTGAATCTAGTTCTATTAACGTAGCTTCACTAACTTCGAACCAACCAATAGGCAATCTACATCTTTGCCCATAAGGAGCCTCAAATGGAGCCATCTAAATGCTAGAATGGTAATTATTATTATATGCAAATTCAATGAGAGGTAAATGATCATCCCAACTACCCGTGAAATCGAGCACACATGCTCTCAACATATCCCCAAGAGTCTGAATGGTCCGTTTAGCCTGACCATCTTTTTGCGAGTGAAAAGTGGTACTAAGCTTGACCTGAGTACCAAGACCCTTCTAAAATGATCTCCAAAACTGGAAAGTAAACTTAATACCTCTATCTGATATTATGGAAAATGGCACTCCATGCAACCGAATTAACTTTTGAATATACAATTTAGCATAATCCTCCGCTGAGTCGGTAGTCTTGACTGGTAGAAAATGAGCTTCTTTAGTCAATCTGTCTACAACAACCCAAATAGAATCGTACTATCGATGAGTATGAGGAAACCCTGTAATTAAATCCATATAGATTTACTCCTATTACCAAGTAGGGATACTAATGTCTTGAAGTATACCTCTAGGTCTTTGACGCTCAATTTTCACTTGTTGACAATTCGGACACCTTGCCACAAATTCTAATATGTCCTTCTTCATGCCATTCCACCAATAGATTTCTCGTAGGTAATGGTACATCTTTGTGGCACCTAGATGTATGGAATATCTGAAACCATGAAGCTCATGTAACATCTTCTCCCTCAAGTCATCAACGCCCGGTACACACAAACAACCCTGATATCGTAGTACACCATCTCCCCCTTGGGAGAATACCTCCACCTTCTGATTCTAAACATCTTCCTTCAAATTTACAAAAATAGGGTCCTCGTCTTGCCTAGACTTGACTTTGGTCACCAAAGAGGATTCTGATCCATTCTGAACAATGACACCACCACCCGTCGAGTCAACAATATGAACTCCTAGTTGTGCAAGTTGATGCACATCTTTTACTAACTCTTTCCTCTCATAATCCACATCAGACACACTTTCCACGAAAAGTATTCTAAGAGAGTCTTCCACTATATTATCCTCGCCCCAATGATAAAGGACACTCATATCGTAATCCTTAAGAAGCTCCAACCACCTTCTTTGACATAGATTTAGATCCTTCTAGGTAAACATGTATTGTAGGCTTTTGTGGTTCGTAAACATATCCACATGGATCCCGTACAAATAGTGTCTCCAATGCTTCAAGGAAAATACTACCACCGCCAACTCGAGTTCATGAGTTGGATAGTTCTTCTCATGGGCTTTCAGCTACCTGGAAGCATAGGCTATAACCTTACCATGCTGCATTAATACACAAACAAGGCCGATCCTTGGGGCATCATAATATACCACAAACCCATTGATACCCTCAAGTAAAGTCAACACTAGTGCTGAGGTGAGTTGAGTCTTCAACTCTTGGAAGTTCTTCTCATAGGCCTCCGACCATTAAAACAACACTTTCTTCTTGGTCAACTTAGTCAACAGTGTTGCAATGGATGAAAATCCTTCCACAAACCTCCTGTAGTAACTGAGCCCAAGAAACTCCTGATATCCGAAGGACCCACTAGTCTAGGCCAATTCTCCACAGCTTCTATCTTTTGAGAGTCCATATGTACAGCCTTACTTGACACCATATGACCTAAAAATGCTACCAAGTTTAACCAAAACTCACACTTACTGAATTTAGCATACAACTAACCATCAAATAAGTGCCACGCTCCTCTTCGCTTCGAAAGTATATGAGAATGTTGTCTATGAAAATGATCACGAACATGTCCAAATATAACTTGAACACCTTGTTCATAAAATTCATAAAAGCTGCAGGAGCATTTGTTAGTCCAAAAGACATAACTACAAACTCATGGTGACCATACTGAGTCTTAAAAGCTGTCTTTAGGATGTCACACTCTCTAACTCTAAGCTGATGATATCAGGATCTGAGGTCTATATTTGAAAAAAACTTGGCACCCTAAAGCTGGTCAAACAAGTCATCAATTCTTAAGAGGGGATACCTGTTCCTTACTACGGCCTTCTTCAATTGCCGATAATCAATGCACATTCCAAGAGAACCATCCTTCTTCCGGACAAAGAGACTGGTGCACCCCATGGGGATTTGCTAGGTCTGGTGAAACCCTTGTCTAAGAGATCCTTCAACTGCTCCTTCAACTCCTTTAGCTCAACTGGAGCCATTCTATAAGGAGGAATAGATATAGGTTGCGTATCAGGAAGAAGGTCAATACCAAAATCGATCTCCCGCTGGGGAGGAATTCCCGATAGATCATTTGGAAACACTTTTGGATATTCACACACTATAGGAACTGACTGGATAATCGGGGTTTCAAATGTAGAATCCTTAACCCTAACTAAGATGGTACATGCAACCCTTAGAGATCATCTTTCTAGTCTTATGGTAGGAAATAAAGTGATCTACAGGCACAACTGAACTACCCTTCCATTCTAGGACTAGCTCACCCAGAAACTAGAACTCTACCGCACGGGTTCTATAAATTACTAAGACATAACATGCATGCAGCCAATCCATGTCAAAGATAACATCAAAATCTATCAAGGCTAGCTCTTCTAAATGTGCTGAGGTATCTTTCTTAAGGACTGTGATAGGGCAATTTCTATATACCCATCGAGCTATAACTGAATCACCGACTGGAGTAGAGACTGAGAAGGGTTCCGATAGGATTTTGGGACTGACTCCAAAACTACTGGCAACATAGGGCATCACAAAAGATAAGGTAGCCCCTAGATCTAACAATTCATATACATCAAAGTGGAATACTTGTAACATACCAGTGACCAGATTCGCTGAAGTCTCTTGCTCCTGGAGAGATGCAAGGGCATAAAATCTGCTCTGGCGCTGACCACCACCTGCACTGGTAGACGTACCCTGCTGAACATAACGTGTTGGTGCTATCGCTGAATTGGTAGCTTTAGAAATGCCTCTACCATTATCTTGCCTAGCCAAAGGACACTACCGACGCCTGTGCTCGGATCTACCACACCCAAAGTAGATATATGATCCAATCAAGTACTCCCCTATGTCATTCTTCGCACACTTCCCACAAATTGTAAAGGTACGCTCTACCTGCATGCTCCTCTATCCCCTCGAACCTGATACCCTACTCCTCTGGTCACCTCGCTATCTAGATGGAGCACTGGCTGCTGATGGTGTTGGAGCTAATGACATCTGATAAGACTACTTATGATGTCCACCTCCCAATTTCTGCTAGGAGAACACATAACTATTTGTCTTGGCCCTATTGTCCTCTCTCTCTTTCTCAAATTCACTACCTCCATCTGTTGGGCGTAGAAAACAAATTGAGGAAAATCAATGTCCTGATGAATCATAGCGGTCCTACAATCCTTGACTAGGTAATTCGCTACTCCATGCACAAACCTGCTCATCCGAGCCCTCTGATTAGCCACTAGCTCTGGTGCATATTTGGAAAAATAGGTGAACCCCAAAGCATACTCCTAGACTGTCATACTATTCTGCCCCAGGTTCGCAAACTCAACTGCCTTGATCTCCCTCATCTCACTAGGAAAGAACCAATCCAAGAACGCGGTAAGAAACTCCTCCCAACCATTGGGACCCACTCCAACAATTCTGCTATCCTTCCACTGTCTAAACCAGATATGTGCAAACCCTTTTTCAACTGATAAGAGGCCAGGTCTGCGCACTTCTCCCCTGTCACCCTCATAATCCGGGTAATATTCTGGATCTCATCAATAAACTCATGTGGATCCTTGCCCACCTTCGATCTAAGAAACTTTGGTGGGTTCATCCTAAGAAAAGCCCTGACTCTTTCCGCTGCCACATTCCCATTCTGGGAAAAATGTTCTACCGCCTATTGGTTGACCTAAGAGGTCAATTCCTATGCCAACATTTGGATGGGTGCCCTAAACTCTGCATGGTTAACCTGCTCGGCCACATAATCCTCGGGAGCTGCTGGGGCCACTTGTGCCCATCCCCATTGCCATTCTCAAGGCCATTTCCATTTTCATTTCTTATTCCATTAACACGTTGATGAGGCATGATTCTACAAACGCGTATAGCATGAGTTAGAAGGATAAAGAGACATTTCATCACACGACATTGATCATGAAAGTAAGGAAGTTTCCTAAAATGTTTCGTAGCCTCTTCATCATAAGTGTGGCATGCCTCATACCCATGAAAAAGACTATACTTAACGTGGATTTCAGAAATCCTAGGACACTTCAAAACCTAATTCTCTCATAACAAGTTTTCACGACCCGAACATAAGCCCGGATAGAGGCATGGGACAAGGAACCCCGGAGGCTCCAAGTCAACCCATGGCATGAACATAGTAGCTAAGAACATACAACAAGCAAAGACTAAAATAACAAAACATGCTTAAGCGGATGTCTACATACATATCAATCTAAAATAGAATCAACACTAAAAAGCTGATTTTTCTACATATTGTCTGGAAGGCCTCTAACACAACTGATGAGCTTATGGGACAGCATCCCCAACTAGCTCGACAAAGTTTGAAACTGAAATAACATAAAAAGAGATAACTGAATGTCCTTAAAGGATGAGGACTCACCAACGCTGGCTAGAACAGGCCTGAGGGGAAAGTAGGAGTAATGATGCGACTAAGAATGATCCCTCGGACCTAATCATAAAACGATACAATAGAGAGTATGCATTAAGTACTTTGAATGTACTGAGTATGCAAGGTAAGTAAAATGGATAGTTAAAATACACAAGATTTCATAAGAGTAGGACTGTATGAACATGAAGTAAAAATCATAATATAAACATAAGAGCTCAAGGTTTTCAAATCATTCATAATCTAGTCATTATCATAGTCATAAGAGATACCTTATGAAAAAACATAGTTTGAGACAAAGTAACGTAAACATGATAATTCATAAATCGTGAGAAACAATGGGAGAAATCGTCTTAACCGACACCATCATGATAGAACTTACATGATGCCCCACTCTTTCTCTTAAGTGGGCAGGGCTGTCCCAGGCTTTCTAGGTAACAGACGCGCATGATGTGATATCATAGGGGATCCAAGAATATATGTATATACCTATAGTAGCACGTAGTTCTAAGACCATGGGGATTACCTAAATACCGGGTCTACTCGGTGCTAGACACTACTCGGCAAAACATGCCCATGAGGCTTATATCGTAATCATGTTATCATTCATGAATTTCATGGACAAATAAATCATAACATACTTTATCTTACTAGAAATACAGGATTATCCATGAATAAGGCCCGTGAGTCGGCCAAAAGTGATAAATTCATAAATTATGAAGAACATGCATACTTGTGAAAATTCATATACTTGACTTTCATAAATCCATGAAGAGTACTTGAAGATAAATCATATCATAAATCATAATTTCATAATTTAGGGTTAGGAAGACCAAAATCATAATAGAATCATAACTTGAATTACCTTACATAATTGGGCGTAGATTGATTGAGATTTGAAACCATGAAATAAGTAATCAATTTAAATATAAAATTTTCCCATAGATCCTAAAATAATATTTAGAACATGAAGGGAATTGACCAGTAATCAAATCAAGGACAATTCCATAAATATGGGCTTAAAACCCCATGAGATCATCAAAATTTAACTTAATACTTGAATTCATGTACATAGAGAGGAATTGGGGCATGAGAGTGAATAGGAACTCTAATTCACAACCCTACATACCTGGGTAATCTGATCTTACACTCTCCCTTGGAAGCCCAAAGAAATTGGAGAAGGAATTGGGGAATTTCTCAAGCTTGATCTCCAAGGAAATACTCTAAACTTGCACGCATGGTATAGAATGGCTTATGATAGGTTTAGCACTCTTAAAACCCTTCTAAATGAACTTAAATGATGTAGTTTAGGACCTTAGCACTTAGGAATTATGAAAATACCCTTAATGAAAAATCTATAAATTGAACACTACCAGTGATCACGACTCATACCACGACTCATACCACGAGTCGTACCACGAAGTAATGACTCGTGGTCACCTCTCAAGGTCACCACTATTCCTCCCTATAGAATCTTTGAACCTTACCATGATTTGCATAACACGTCTCGTTGTGTCCTACCACAAGTCGTACTATCAGTCGTGACATTATCCCCTTCACCTTCCAAATCCTGACCACGACTCCGACACAACACGTTGTTCCTTACCACGAGTCGTAAAATCACCCGTGACTTCATCTCTCCCATGACACTAACCATGAGGATTAACCACATACCATGACTCATGGTGTGACTTGTGGTCTGGACCTTGAACTCTAAGTCTTCATCACGACTCCTCCTACGACTCGTTACTCCCTCCCACGACTCGTACCACGAGTCGTTCTGAGTCAAAATTCTTGATTTTTCTATTGTTCCCATTTCAAATCTTGAGTCTAGTCTTAGGCACTTCCAGGGTATTACAGGAATCTATCATGGCCAAGAAGAGGATAAAATTAGCTAGATGGTTTGTTTGGAGTAAAAGGATAGAGTCGTTCAGACTGCCACCTCCGTACCATTCCCATGCCTTATCATAGGACTGTGTTAGAGGGCAGGCGTACCAATCCTACCAAGGAAGGAATTATTCACTGACGCTCACCAGGTGTTCCACCTCAGGTACGCATAAGTGCATGCGATCGTACAAGTAATACAAATCTCTTAAAGAGCCAGATGTCAAACCCACAGGGACTAGATTTTCGATGAATTTACAAATTCGAGTGTTAAATAAAATTTCACAATTGTTAAAGTTTGAAAATTTTAAAGTTGGTTTCTCAATTTAGGTGTGATGACAAAATAATTCGGAAAACAATAATAAGAAGCATCTAGAGTTATGGCCTAACAATTATGTAATGCTATATTCACATTGGTTCAAGTATGAAATTTCATTTGTTGTCTCACAAAGTTAATTGCAATGTTTATGGTCTTTCGAACCTCTAAACGCAAACAAACTAGCCTCACAACTACATCATTGAGCGGGGATGTGACAACCTAGTTCATCAGTAATTATCTATGTGGAGTGGTTCACAGGGTTAATGCCCATGGTTATGGACTTTTGAACCTCTAAAAATTTAACCTAACTTGGTTTCGAAACTACCTCTATGAGCGGTGATGTGACAATTCCAAGTTGGTGCCTAGCTATCTTCCCATTTTATAAGCAAGCAAGGAGAATTAGGCATATTTCTATCCTAACCTCGAATCAAGTATTGAAGACTTTGAACTTGCTTCCTGCATTCTTAGTTCTAACCTAGGTTGCTCCTTTGAGTTTTTCCCTAATCTTAATGAGTGCAATTCAATGGTGATCAAGCATTAAAACAAATAATATCAGGAATGCAAGACAAACAATAACGAAACTCAAACAAATATCGAATTTAAAGAATTACATTCATGTTATTGGCCTCAACCATAGAAAAAGTGTTTTAGCCACTCATGTTCATACAAGATATCAAAGATATGTTTGAATTCAAGTAATTACAAGAGATGGTGAAGAAGAATTACAGAAAACTTAACCCTAGGTGAGTTTCTTTCGTTCTCCCTTCGCTCCTCTATGCTTTCCCAAAAATAATATGTGATAATAAAATAGAAATGCTAGGTGTTTGATTTATAATAAGTAGGAAATTGCAAAATTTTGCCTTGGAGGGACAGCCTCCGTTCTATGTTGCCTATCGTGCAGCTCAGCCTCCATGGCACGGAGCTGTCGCAGGCTTAATTGAAATATGGGCGTTGGTGTGTCTTGGGCACAGGTTAGTGCACGTCACCTGGCGTAGCATGACACTACTCTTGCCACCCGCCCAGCATGACACACTTTCGGCAGCGCAAGCACTGCCTCGCGTGCTCCTCTCACACACATACTGCTGGCATGACACGGCGCCCAGTGTGCCCTTCCCTTGCTGTGGCACACTGCCTAGTGTGGGCAGCCTTCATTTCATGTTGCCTTCATGCGAGTTCTTTACACTTCATTCCAAACTTCCTTGTTTCTCATGCATCATCAAATTAAGCCCATCCTTAGCATATTTAACTGACAAGCAAAAGCTAATTACATTGGTTAGTTCATGTGACACATTATTCACAATTACATGAGAATATAATTAATTAAATTGACAAGCATGACTTAAAATTAGTTATAAAACATCACTTAGGCACATAAATATGCCCAAGATCATTACCCCACACTAAAAGCCTTGTTCGTCGTCAAACAACTCCATTACATCTCATGCACAAGGAAAACTCCACATCACAAATTAACACAAGACAACTCGAGTTAAGGCTATCATGACTGACTTATATGTAATGTTCGAAATAGAGCATGTTATATATTACACAATTCAAATCATGAAAAACAAGTTAATAATTCCTAGCCTTAAGAATCAACTCCACTAACCGTAGCAAACTCATGTAATTTCAACAAATCAAGAAGTCCGATATGAATTCTCATCATTCATCAAACATGTGCCCTTACAACAAGAGAGATACCCATTTTCACTCACAAATTTTAAAAGTTATAAATGCATGGGTATATCAATACGAATTAAGCTCACTCACACAAAGAATTCACATGTAACACGTACTGACCCATAAGCTTGTCCTTAGTGTTTTACTCCACTAGTTTAAGGACGTTTAAAAGTAAGATCAAGTAGGACTTATCGGGTTGTAATGTAAGCAAAGGGATGTGTAGGTACTATTCTCGCCAGTAATAGTGACTATCTTTCCTAAGTGCTTTTAATACATCACATGTTCTCATAAGCACATGATCTTCTTTTACTCTTTTACTGCACCCCTTGTTCTTTTCAATACTCAATTTCCTTTTTGTTTACCCCATCTCTTTAAGAACACTTATATTATTAGTAAGGAGTACTCAAGCATTAAACATTCCTTTTTTTCCGACTCCCAACAATTACTTAGACATTTTTGACAATTGCACCCTTCACTCTTTTCTTCAATTTCCACAACCAACTATTTCCCTCCTTTTTAATATTCTTATTCCTCTGACTCTTTTGCATTTTTTACTTAAGCTTTTAGGAGAATTGTATCAAATTTAAGGCTTTTGAAAGAAAAGGATTAAGCTTTTATTGTGGCAAACAAAAAATAGGCTAAAGGCTCAATGGGCTAACTAGGATTATGCATTAAGGTTAGGTAAAGCATAGGATGAAAATAGGCTTATTCAAAGAAATGCCAACATCATCTCCTACAATTAACATTCCTTATTTCACTTTGTAAACACACCAGACGAGTTCTAGATACTACATGATAGCATGGAATACACGAAGAACAGTACACTCATTGCACATGCTCAATTCTAGACAGACCTATATAGACTCTTAACACAACTAATCACATGAATTCAACAATTAAGCATACATTTTAAAAAGTCATATTTCTGAGCCTAGGTGTCTCAACAAAGTCATAACATTTACTCAACATGCTTCTTAATTACAATCCCATTTTCCTCTTACAATCATGTAAAACACTCAATAAGTGTATCAAGCCAGCAACCAGTCAAGGGTTCGACGAAAAATCCTATTGACTAATTTTCCCTCAAGACGATCATCATTCATCCATTATCAGGAAAAGTCTTTAACTATGACAAACAAGACTATTCACAGACAAACAAAAATTTTATTCTCGGTTCAAAGTTCCCCCTCTTAAAAAAAGAACTGAAAAGATAAACCAAAGGTGGGTGAACTATTCTTAACTCATACTTTATGAGAAAATAAATTTTTATACCAAGCACAAGATTCACCCTAAATCACTGTCAAAAATTTTGAAATTACCCCTTCTCAAAAGTTTTGAAATTACCCCTCACCCTACACTTAGGTTATGATATGTACCTAAAGCATGAATTGAATTTAAAACAAAGGTAAGAGATACTTCCTTTAGGCCTCTAGGCCAAGCTAGCAGCATGTATTGTCCTTTATTTTCATCACATGGGTCATCGATCCCACACTCATCTTTTTTGTCATGCTATTTAGCTTTAACTTTCATGGGTACTTAAAATTTGTTCTCAAATCGCAGAAGCAACAACGCAAGTGAAAATAAACAAAATCAAAAACAAAAGAAAAAGAAAATTGTACCTGTGGTACCCTTGGGCTGCCTCCCAAGCAACGCCTGATTTTACTTCGCGACACGATGTCAACCATCCTTTTTAGGGTGTTGCCAAACAACTCTTCCCTTTTGGAAACCATCTCCTTTTCTTTTTGAATTTAGTGGGAACAACCTCCACACTCTCCCTCTTTACCTCCATCACTTCCTTCACCATCACATTCCACCCAGTATTACCTGCGGCAGACCTAGGCTTAATTGTTAGGATGTCCTGCAAAAGTGGACCCATGGAATACATCACCCCACACTGGGCATCTGTCAAAACACTTATCTTACATGCAAGTGCACGCGGTCATACAAGTAATATGATGACTCTTAAAGAGCCGGATGTCGAACCCACAAAGACTAGATTTTCGATGAATTTACAAATTCGAGTGTTAATTCAAATTTAACAAGTGATAAGTTTCGACATTTAAAAGTTGTTTTCTCAATCTAGGTGTGATCACAAAATAATTCAGAAAATAACAATAAGAAGCATCTAGAGTTAAGGCCTAAAAATTATGTAGTGCTACATTCACATTGGTTCGAGTATGAAATTTAATTTGTTGTCTCACAAAGTTAATTTCCATGTCCGTGGTCTTTCGAGCCTCTAAACACAAACGAACTAGCCTCACAACTACATCATTGAGTGGGGATGTGACAACCTAGTTCATAAGTAATTATCTATGTGGAGTGGTTCACATGGTTAATGCTCTTGGTTATGGACTTTCGAACCTCTAACCATTTATCTTAACTTGGTTTCACAACAAATTTTACGAGCGGTGATGTGACAATTCCAAGTTGATGTCTAGCTATCTTCCCGTTTTATAACCAATGAAGGCGAATTAGGTATATTTCTATCCTAACTGCGATTCAAGTTTTGAAGACTTTAATCTTGCTTCCTACATTCTTAGTTCTAACCTAGATTTGCTCTTTTGAGTTTTACCTAATCTTAACAAGTGCAGTTCAATAGTGATCAATCATTAAAATTAATAAAATTACGAATGCAAGACAAACAACAATGAAACTTGAACCAAATATCAAATTTAAACAATTTCATGTCGCCTTCATGCGACTTCTTTACACTTCATTCTAAACTTCCTTCTTGCTCACGCATCATCAAATTAAGCCTCTCCTTAGCATATTTCACCTACAAACAAGGGCTAATTATGTTGATTAGTTCATGCGAGAAATTATACACAATTACATGAGAATATAATTAATTAAATTTACAAACATGATTTAAAATTAGATATAAAATAGCACTTGGGCACATAAATATACCCAAGACTACCAGGTGAGAGATATCACCAGGATGCGAGATGTCTCTATGGTTACATCGGTGAGCCGTTCTAGCTCCATACGATTGGGTGGGCCCACTAATAAGGTCCATGACATCTAGTACAAGAAGCCCATGTCATAGCCCACTGGTGAGTCAAACCCAGCAGTGGTAATAGTTCTAGCCACTACTGCATCCATGCCAACCATACCATCTGGGCCACAACTCAGCTCCAAAGATTCATTGATCGACTTGGCCTCGAGGATGGATAGAGAGAAGCAGCAGCTGACTAGGCTCATTAAGGACTTGTTGGCCTTCATGGCCACTATAGTTGAGCATGCTTTTCAGCCACTCTAGCACACAATAAGGAGCTCTCATAAGGACTTGAGCTCCTATTTAGAGGCCATGGATGCCAAATTGATCCAACTTGGAGGAGGTGCTAGTTCTTTAGACATATTGAGCGAGCTGATCTAGCAAAGACTAAAGTTGCTATACTTGACTTACATATACGAGAGAGGCACATAGAGGAGGTTCAAATACTGCTGGCTAACCAAACACCGCCCACTGTCAGCATTATGGATTTCATTCCTCAATCCATGACAGTCTACCCAGCTCAGACTCAGTCTAGTCCACAACTAGTCTCATTCACCAGGACCAATACTCCATAGAAGCAGATGCCTACTCATACTTAGGCTCAAAAAATTGCTCGTTCCATTCCATTTGATAAGGGCAAAAGCTCCGGCACAAGAGACATTAGCAGCGGATTCAACTGTTCTCCTAGTAGAGGAGGAGTCCCTTAAAAGGGCTGTATAGGTTTCCCAAAATGATATTTGAGGCCTTCCTCATGATGTAGATCCTAGCCATCAGTACCAACACAGTGAGTAGCATGATCTGAGTGCCTATAGGGAGTTTTTGCCACTCTTGCCCCTTTATTTTGTTTTGTTTGTATATTGAGGGCACTGCATCATTTTTAAGGTGGGGTTGGACATTTTGACTTGTATGATGACAGTTGTATGTATGATCCTTGATTGATGTGAAACCCTGATTTGTATGGCATTATCCTTTTGATCAAGTTATTGATGTGTATGTTTGTGATCCACTTTAGTCCATTTTTATCGATTTTTAATATATCTTCTTCTTTTTCTTTCCTAGTATATCTTCTTCTTACCTTTGTAGTGTCGATCCCTCAGTTTTTTTAGCCGTGTTTCTTTCTTAGGATGCTTACTTTTTGTTGAATCTGGCACAACAAAGCAGCTTAAGTGTCATAGTATGTGGGCTTGATGATGGATTGCTAGGCGACATTCTTAAAGGTACCAACCTACTTTGTCGAGTCATCTTTGATTGAATAAATTATTTTTGACTTATGTGGTGGTTGCAATTGAGTTATTTACATGCTTATTCTGATTTTTGAAAATAATACCCACCCTCAAAATTTTTGTCGTAACTATTCGATATTGAGTTCTATACCTCCATTTGTGAAATGAAAATTTTGGCAATGTGTCCCTATTTGAGAGTGATATTTTTAGTCATTTATATATTCATGTGCCAATATGTGGAAAGGAATGTTCTTTTTCACCTTATTTGGTCACATTCTAGAACTTGCCTCGCTACTTGTGCTCAAACATAGGATTGACTATGGACTGTTGAGATGAACTTAGGCCTGCTTCGTACTTCACAAGCCACATATACCTAAAGAGGCCTACCAAATGATTTATGTATCCCTAGTCTTCCTCTTTCAGCCTTTGACCTTTTTCTTGATCAACCACAATGAATGCCAAGACCATTTCTCAAGTTGACCCTCCTTTGAAACCATCCTGTTTGACGCTTAAAAAGCAATGAAAAATGAGAAAATAATTGTAAGTTGGGGGTGATAATGAGGGAAAGAGAGAAATAGGTCAAAAAATGATGTTTGATCATATCCCAATGAGAAATTGAGCAATGAGTTAAACGAAAGAAAATCAAAAGAAATCAAAAAAGAAAAATAGAAAAAATGAAATTTGTTCTTACAAAAACACTTTGGGGTGTGAAAAGTTGCCAAAAAAAGAGATGAGATGAAAAGAAGGGATCAAAAAGGTAAAAAGGTTGTGGAAAAGTGATGAAGTATTCATGAATAGTAAATGGGTCACTAAAGGCAAAAATTGTATCCCACCTACTCTTTGACCTTCATTAATAGCTTAGAAAAGCCCTTGTGTGATCTCAACCCACATATCCAAAAGAAATTGCATTTAAGTAGACAGGAAAACATATGGTAGTTGTGACCTATCTTGTGAATTTTCTTGTGAGAGTTGATTGCATTTCTCTTCTCTCTTGATCTTGTGTGTCCTTGATGTGTGTGTTGCCATTACTTTAGAAAAAAGGGGACATTTTCCTTGGTCTATTTATTAGGACATGTGGATGTGAATGACTGATACGCTTTACTTCTCGAATCTAGGTGTTTGCATGTTGATATGGGGTCATAAGTGGACATTGCATGCTTAGTCCGAATAGTTGCGAGAAAATTGATTTTTGATTGATGGAGGGGATGACTGGATAGAAATGTGTGTGGTTGTATCTATTGTTAACAACCACCCTAGTCATGACAATTTGTGATTCCGTGATATTAGTTAGGTGTAGGGTAGTTTCTCTTCGTAGTTTGCTTGAGGACAAGCAAATGCATTAAGGTGTGGGTGTTGGTGTATCGGGAATTAGCAACACATCTTTACTTCATTTCATAACATTTTGCATGTCTTTAGGAGTTAATTTAAGTGTAAACTAACCTCATTATGCTATATTTTAGGAATCCAAACAAAATAAAGATGAGAGGCGTTAAAACCAGAAAATTGTCCAAAGGACGAGACAATGACGGACCGTCATTCTAATAAACGGTTCACATCATCATCCATTCAGCTCAAGCCAGAGATTTTAGAAATCGATTTTGAAGAGTCCGTATACGACGGTTTGAAGGACAGACCGTCTTTTTAAAAGACAGTCCGTCAATTGAAGAATGGACTCTGATGAAGCAGAATGGAATTCTAAAGTACGAAATGAAGGATGGATAGTCTTTCTGTAAGATGGTCCATTAGTCAATGAATTACAATCTATAGGAAAAAAGCCAAAATTTTAAGGACGGAGTAAAGAACGGTCCGTCCCTGCACACTTGGCACCTTCGAGTTTGAATTATTTTGGGCTTTTTAGGACATAGAATAACTATGAGCATATATATATAGTTTCAGGAGTAGTATTTAAGACTGAGTATATGTGGGTTTAGATAAACCAAATCCCAAAACTATGTGCTATTGTATGTTAAAGGGGCCCTCGCTAGTTGAGAGTGTCTCCCTTGTCCAAGTGGGATCATGAGTGAATTCATGCCTTCATTGTCCTTACCCTTGGCAAGGTATGGATATCCTCCGAACTAGGGTTACAGGTTAGGCTCAATGATGCTTACTGAGAGCATGCTGGTTATGAGAACTCCAACAGAAATATAATTCATTACAGTAGTTATACATGGACCATAGTTTCAGTATATAAACTTATTTTATTACATATAGACATTTTCAGCTCTATGTGTATGTTTTGAAACATGGGTCATTGTACTTCAGTTTGTGTTATTCTCAGACAATTTTTCAAATGCATTACGATTATAGTTTTCAACATGGGTTCCTCTTTCTCTCATGTTTTACATATCCATTATACTCAGTACATTCAAGGAACTGACCGCATATTCTTGTGCTATACAGTTACATGATATAGGTTTAGGCGTCTAGACTCAGCTTCGCGGTTAGACACATTCCAATACCCGATCAACTTTATCCTTGGTGAGTCCTCATAATTCGAGGATGAGAGTATAATTATGTCTTCTCTTATTATCTTAGTTTCAGTATTTAGAGCTAGTTGGAGACCTGACCCTTCAGCTCATCAGTGTAGAGTCTTTCAAACATAGTCAGGTGTTTAGCTTGGTCAGTTCTCAAATATGTTTTCATTTCACAAACATTTATTTATGAGTTAAAAGTATCTCAGTTATATGATTACATTTTAGTTTAGCTTCGGCTCAGTCTTGTCAGTATTTTCAGTATGTGATGAGCGTCATGCTAGTACTATAGTTAGCTTGGGGCCACTTGTGGTTTTGAGTCTTCTGTCACTTCCAGGGTCTAGACTGGGTCGTGACAAATCTCTATCTATGACTAAAAGAAAAAAAGTAAAATCAACTCCTAAAAAATAAAAATTACCAGGTTCAAGTTACATGCCTCGAAAAAGAACTGATACACAAAGAAAAATCTAACGGAATTATTAACTACCCAATAAAGTAGAACATAAAAGCACCAAAGAAATTTTCACACTCCACACTCAAAATTTTGCACTATCCTCAGTGCACACAAAAAGAGTACAAGTGTAAAAGAAACTCCTAGGAAGGTCAAAGGCTGAAGCATTAGCAGCTTATGGGATACTCAAACTTCTCCCAATAACACTCATTTCTATATGTGTCACGACTCGAACGTAGACTCGGATTGTAACACAAGACAAGGAGCTCCGAGAGACCCCAAGTCAACCCATAGAATAAGGATACCAATAACTCGATCAATAAAATATAAGAATCAACAAGATAATCATAGAGGAAGTCTAAATCAAGCATAACATTAGAATGCACAATCCGAAGCTTAATACAACTTTTTTCTGAAATGCCTCTCAACATGACGAGTTGATGGGACAAGATCCCAACTAACTCAACAAAACTGAAACTAAAAATACATAGAGAAAGTCTGAATAAGTATAGTCCTCGAGGGATGAGGACTCACCACCAACGTACGATGCTATATATCAGAGGACTGACTATGAACGAGGCTCAACCTGATAGTCAATCCCTGTATCATGAAACGATATAACATAGAGTATGCAGTCAGTACATGAAATGTACCGAGTATGCAAGGTAAGTAAAATCACTTAAGCAAGTAAAATTATTTATAAGACATGCATAATGTAAAACATAACAATAAGAATCTGAGAGTAGGGCTTGCATGCATTATTTTCGGAATCATGATCCCATCATAACATAATCATAACATCATAACTGTATTGATTGACTCAAAGCTGAAATCTTATATTTAGAAGTAAAACTGAACATTAAGTCAAACTTGCTCTAGAACATGTACCAATGTATAAATCTCAAGGATGATGAACATGCATAATTGAAATCATGAGGAACAATGAGAGACTCGTCTTTTAACAGACATACCACGATAGAGCTTACGTGGTCCCAACTATCACACTCAAGTGGGTAGAGCCATCCAAAGCCTTGCCAGGTCTAGGGACGGTACCATTATATCGAAATCAAGCTCGTGGGCCAATAGGGCCGGGGATAGCTCACAAGTGAGGTCTTGAAGTAATATATATAACTATAAACCTACGTTGGCGCATAGTTCTGAGGCATAAGGTGATCGACCCTTTGCTTGATCGGTGCTAGACACTACTCCCAAAAACATGCATATGCTCTACATCGTTATTCAACGAAGCTCAACATCATCTATTGACGAAGCTCAATCATCAAATACATCTCAAAGATGAAATCATTCATATGAGAAGCTTAGCTCAAACAAACCACAAGATGAATAATTGGGAGTCTTCGCTAAGCTTAATATGAGAAATCATAAATCATACTTTGAATATGTGGGCATTGCCCAAAACATTATCATACTTGAAAATACTCAATTCATATCGAAAACATGATCATAAACATGGGTAGCTTGAAAATATGCTTTTCATCATAATATCTCATCATCATCATACATTCATCACAAATCGCATCTTTCATGAACTTTTCGTCAATGGGCCTTTGAATTCATAAGACTATAAACAGGATTTTTAATTGAAAACATTATTAAACTTGCCCATTCTTCATAATTCAATAGCTGAAACATATTAAGACAATACCCATGCAGAGAGTTTGGGAGTATCATGCATTGGGTTAAAAACCCATAGATTAGACATAAAACATTCATGATTTAGAGAGGCATTGGGCATGGGTGTGCAAGATTTCACCCGTTCATAACCCTACATACCTGTTGATGGTGATTCTTACACTTCTTTGACAGACCAAGAAGAAATTGAAGGGAAATTGAAGAACACAAAGTTTGATCACCCTCAGTCACGCCCCGAGTCTACACCCTGGATAGGACAAAGTACTTGGAGTCACAAGTAACCCCAAGTCGACCCCTGGTGTATTATACACTGGTATTCTGAGTAAAACATACACAACGGAAGCTTTGAAATAATAACATAAAACATTTATGAAAACTAAAACTAAGAATGAAGTTCTAAACATCTGAAAATCTGAAATCAAGTATGTGTTTGAAAGCCATCTAGCTGATGAGTTACTGGGACAAGCCCCCAGCTAACTTTAAGTCTAACTAAAAGTAATGAATTAACTGAAAGAAACGAAATAACGCCCTCGAAAAATGAGGACTCACACTTCTGTTGCTGAGGAGGATCCGAACTGCAGCGACTAACGACGCTGAGTCTAAGAACCTGCGGCTGTATCATGAAATGGTACAGCACAAAGGTATGCGTCAATACTTTGAATGTACTGAGTAAGTGAGAGAAAACATGATGATAAATATAAATGACTGAACTGAAATGACATGCCATGACCAACTAATAAACTAAATTCAAACAACTTAAGTAAATTGAGATGGTCAAGATGACCCTGTCTGGTGGTCAAAGGCATGCCCTAAGTCTGAAATACTGAGTCTGAGATACTACACTGATCTGATCTGGCTGAACTGAACTCAACTAACTAATTTGAGACTGGACTGAGCTGACTAGTGGGAGAGTCTATAACCGACATGTAACCACGTGAGCTAAACCTGGAGTCTGATGTATACACCTCATCGGTAGGACCAATATACCTTGTCAGGGTATAAAGGCATGAATTGGGTGATCATAAAAGTCTGGGCCAATCAGGTCAATAATGGTATCAATAAATACTGAAACCTACAGTGGCAATGTAGTTTTTGGAATCTAGGTTCGCTGGACCTCGGTCCGCTCGGTACTAAGTCCTAATCCCACTAGAAAATCCAAAACTGAATACTAAGTTGATAGCTCGAAACTGGGGTCCCAAACAAATCAGGGATGTATAACTGAAAATACCCTTAGAGTCTTTCAGACCAGATTCTGGAACTGGGTTCTTGACTGGTCGGAGCTGCTTATCTAGAAGCGTTGTAACCATATAAGAACAATCTAAAGTCTGAACTAGGGTCCTAAAGCAAGTCAGAGCTACAAGTATAAAATGTCATGACTGCCTAATTGACCAAATACTGAGTTCTAGTGTGATTCTTATAACTGGGAGTTGATGCTGATGCCTCAGAAATTTTCTGTAGTCACATTGATCAGCTAACAAACTCTGAATAGCATTTAGGAAATTCTATGTTTTACTGACTGAGCTACCAAGCAGCTAACAGGGAATTCAAAATTTACTCCAACAATAGGGAAACCCATAATATGGAAAAAGTTTCAAGAGAACAGGAAATTTTCATCCGACAAGCTAAATAAAATTTTCTCATTCATGCCAGGGCTGAAATATTTCTTATCAAGGGAATAATTACTCAAAATCTAATTTATAAGGAATGCGAGAAAATTAGTCCAAAAACACTTCACAAACCTTGAGGAATTTAATATATATTTATAGGCATTTCATTCGAAAATATCAAGGCTCAAATTCACTTTTGCAGGAAAATCAACAGTCTAGTCATGAACTGACTGAGATTATATCAACAATAAGAATGAACATCATTCTAGGTGAATTAAACAAAAATAAACATGAAATCTTTCCATACTCAAAAGCTCAGGGCTAAGACTGACAGAGAAATTATAAGGGGGTTTAGGGGGACACAAGGAAAGAACTATTCCCTTGTTGAATTCCCACATACCTAGATAAGAATTCCCTTGAGGAGGAAACTTGAATTTCTTAGATGAATAAAAAGCCCTAGACCTTACTCTGAGACTTCTTGAGAGACTCTTCAATGTTTTCCTAAGAATGTACATGGGGAATGAGGGGAGAGGCCATTCATTCCCACTAATAGGACTGAAATTACATCCAAAATGACGTAGTTTAAAGTTTAGAAGAGTAGGAAATTACTAAACAACCCTTAGGAAATTGCAGGGAAAAATTGTCATGTGATCCTAACGAGTGACCTAATGGGTCATGGTTAGTGACCACGATTCATGGTCACACTCGTTGAGTCCACTGCCCAGAAATCTCTAAAGGTCACCATGAGGGACCTAATGAGTCATTGCGAGTGACCACGACTCGTGGTCACCTATCATGGACCACTTTACCCAAATGTCCGAAGCTCCCCATGGGTGACACCACGACTCGTGGTGTTCCACAACGAGTCGTGGTGAGGACTTGTAGGTTACACTACTTAACTCTCAGAAAATCCTCCTCTATCTGATCATGACTCACCTCACGACTCGGGTGACTGACCACGAATCATGGGTCCTTTTGTCATGTACACCACCCAACTCTTTTAATTTCCTGACGCCGGCCTGACCACGAGTGACCTAACGGGTAGTGGTGCCTGACCATGACTGATCTTGGGCAAATTTATATGCCCAAGTGATACTCAAATGTGTGATTTTAACCTTGTTTATCTATCAATGTTTATACATTCTCATGTGATTGGTAGTAAAATGTGAATTTATACTAACCAACATGATTAGCATTGTTTTGCAAGTAAAATGTAATTTTGGGAAGCTAAAATGCATGTCGGAATAGATCGGGGTTGGACTCGGATGTTAGCAAAGGACAAGGCATTGGAAGGCACAAAATAAAGAGGCTTCGCGATGGAGCCGTGTCACGCTGCCATCGCGGAGGGCTTCTGCCTAGATAGGGAATTTTCGGCCTAACTCCAGTAAGGGTTCACGTTGGGTCCATGGCACGGTGGCCCAGCTATGCGTTGCACGTCGTGCCATGTTGGGCCTTATTACCTGGACCCCCAATTTCCAGTGAGGGTCTGCGTCGGTGGCGTGTCACGGAGGCAGTGCTCCGCGATGCACTCCGTGACACGTTGCTTGTTATTCAGGAAATATTCCCACTAGTATAAATAAAACACTTAGGTTCATTTTTCAATATTCTGACTTGGTGGAGCAAGAACGTGGGTTACAGGCAGTTGAGGGGACAAAATTATTAGGGTTTTTATCTCTTTCCTTCTCCTTGAATTCAATTGCTTGTATGTTTAACACTCATTTAACGATGTTTAATCCACAAATGAGTGACTAATTCCTCTTCTTGCTGAGGTTAGGAATAATTGTATTGAAATGTGATTGTTGATTAAATTGGTTTTTCATCTTTTCTTCCATGGTTGTTCTATTGATTCTTGTTCTTACTGCATTAATGTGTGGCCTACGTTAATGTACATCTAAAAAGTCCGGTTTCACTCGAGAGAGCAAGAAATTGGAAAGTTGTGAATTAATAGGATATGATCTTTTCTTAGTTTGGGAAAATTGAGAATTGATTTACCTTCAGGATAGAAATATACCTGAAAGTCGTATTAGTCAATTTAGGAACCGGGTTTGTATGGCTAGAACATGAATTTCGTTTAATCACAGAAATGTAGGTGGACGGTTCATGATTCCTAAGTTGGGTTAAATACGAGAGTTTTAATCCATTGGCAGTAGTTCTTGACTAGCAACCGGAGGAAAGGTTAACCAATTTATATCGATAATTAATTTCATTACATGTTCATTTAACCTCAGCATGCTCACATTCATAGTTCAGACTCACATTAGATAATCGTTTTAGACTTAGCATAAAAATTAGAACCCAAAAATATCAAACTCTTGGTTACACTGTTGTCTTCATTGTTAAAATTAAAATATAGTAACACTTGAGTAGTTCGTTACCTTATCCCAGTCCCTGTGGGATCGATACTTGGCTTACTTAAGCCACTTTACTACTTATTCGACCACGTGCACTTGCGTGTAGTTTTATACCCAACAAACAGAACGAACAAGTTTTTGGCGCTGTTGCCGGGGACTGGCAATTGGTGACTTTGTCTTAAGTGTTAATTTACTATATTTTTTTATTTTCTTAGTGTTGACAACTTGGTCTTAGCCTATATTTTACAGATTTAATCTCTGTTGAACACTGGCAAGAGACAAGGAGCTGGTGAACTCGTATTTAGTGCCAGAAAGATTATTTCATCGTCAGCGGAGAGAAGCTCTAGAAAGAAAGCTGCAGTTGCTCAGACAAACACTCATGGAGCAACAACAGAATCCACCAGTAGTACGGGCAATGTTAGTGCCCGAGGAAGTAGCAGCTCGGCCGGTTCGCGAGGTGGCAATCCCACATGCTAATAATGTCACATCTAGCATCCGCAAAGATGGAGGTTCGAGCTCAAACAAAACATGGTGCAATTATTGCACACTAGAGGGTAGTTTACAGGTCTCCCTCATGAAGATCCACAACAGCATCTCCAAAATTTTTTGGAGATAAGTGACACTTACATCCCCGCTGGAGTGTCATCAGATTTTGTCAGGCTTACATTGTTCCCATTTTCACTATTGGGAGAAGCCAAAAGGTGGTCGAAAGCTGACCCACCTTATTCTATTTCTACGTGTGATGATCTTGCAAGGAAATTCTTGATACGATTTTTTCCCTCCAGTAAAACAACAAGACTTAGAAGTGAAATTCTAAGTTTCAAACAGAGAGAGGGAGAGAATCTATATCAGTCTTGGGAGAGATTCAAGTCCATGTTGCGGGATTGTCCTCATCATCATCAATCCAATGATGTGCTGGTGCACACTTTTATAGAGGGTTTGGAACCCCATACAAAAATATTGCTAGACTCAGCAGCTGGGGGACAAGCGCTGGAGAAAACTTATGAGGAGCTGTATACCTTGTTGAATCGTATTTCGCAGGGCAATCCGGAGTGGAATGCTGATTCATCAAGAGGAGGGACAAGGAAAGCAGCAGGAGTTCTAGAAGTGGATGGTTTTACAGCTATGCTACATAGATAGCTGCCTTACAGAGTCAACTCAACACCCACTTCAGTAACATGACAATGAACCAGCCTCAAGCCCCAGTGAATGCAGTGCAGCAGATTTGGTGTGAAGTGTGCGGGAGCAGTGAACACTCAGCTGAGTGTTGTGGAGCAAATCCTGACTCAGTGAACTTTGTGGGAAATGTACAAAGGAACAACCACCAAAAGTATGGCAACAACTACAATTCCAATTAGAGGAATCACCCGAATTTCTCCTGGGGTAGCAACAACCATCAGGGGAAAAGTTCGAGTCAAGGTGTGCAAAGGAACAAAGGAGGGCAGCAGAATTATCAAGCACAATTTAGAAACAACAATGCACCTCCTCCACCACCATCACCCAGCATTGAGGAGATGTTCAAGATGATGATAACTAACCAAGCTCAATTGCAGGCTGACTATGTGAAATTGGCAGCCGAGGTGAAAAACAACCAGTTAGCTACTAAGGCACTTGAATATCAATTTGGGCAATTTGCTGGAGCCCAAAACACCAGGCCTAGAGGAGGACTTCTGAGTGACACAGATCCCAACCCCACGCAGGTGAATGCGGTGACCACAAGGAGTGGTTTGCAGTTGAAAGAGGTGGAACCAGAAAGACCACCTCAACAATCGGGAGCAGCAGAAGTTGAGAGGGAGCAAAGTGATGAGAGGGGGAAGAAAAAGGAAGCGGAATCAGAAAAACCACCACCCCCGTTCCCTCAACGATTAAAGAAACACAAGAAGGAGGCGTGTTTCAAGAAATTCATGGAGGTGCTAAAACAGGTACATATTAACTTACTTCTTGTTGATGTTTTACAGGGAGTGCCGAAGTATGCCAAGTATATAAAGGACATCGTGGCAAACAAAATTCGGTTGACTGAGTATGCTACGGTGGCTCTCACGGAGGAGTGCACTTCCCGGATACAAAACCGACAACCCACAAAGCTCAAAGATCCTGGGAGCTTTACTATACAGATTACTATTGGGCAGAGTATCCGAGCTCGTGGATTATGTGATTTGGGAGCGAGCATTAATTTGATGCCGTCATCGGTATTCAAAGAGCTGGGTCTAGGGAGTCCTAGACCCACAACAGTGATCTTGCAATTGGCAGATCGGTCCTTAGCCAGACCTGATTGCATTGTGGAGGACGTTGTGGTGCAAGTTGGCTCCCTGGTCTTCCCGGTAGATTTCGCCGTGCTGGATTTTGAGCCAGACGCGGAAGTCCCATTTATTTTGGGACGTCCTTTATTGGCGACCGGGAAAGCGCTGATTGATGTAGCTGCAGGGCAGCTAACCATGCGAGCACACGACAAGGTGGAAGTGTTCGATGTGTACAAGGCCACCAAGCTCCCGACTGTGTACTAGGAACTCTCGGTGATCAATGTGATTGATCGAGTTGATGATGCGCGGATAAAGGATTCACGAGAGTTATTGGGAAAACCACCTGAACGATGTAAGCACTACTGGGGGAGGACGGTGGTCGAGAGAAAATGTCCATCACCCTAGAGGACAACTGAGCTGAATGACGTCGAGCCGCGATGGTAAACCAGGTGCTGCACGGGAGGCAACCCGTGAAATTTTTATTTGTAAATTGTGAATAGATTTTTCTTTTTTTTATTTTCTTGATTAACAACAATATTTTTAATTTTTACTTTTGTTTTTATTTTTATTTTGAGTGAAACCTATTATTCTAACCAATTTCTTGTAGTAAGATGAATTTCAGGTCGAACAGAGGGAAAATATGCAAGGAATCGCAAAGGAAAATTCGAGGTATGAAAATCAAGAAAAAGTGGCTAAACAGTGAGCTAGGGCGATAGCTCCGTGTCACGGAGGAGGGCCTCCGCGTTACCCTCCGTGACACGTTGAGGTGTAAATCCAGAATTTTAAAAGAATTCCAGAACACCCTCGCGTCATCTCCGTGTCACGGAGGCAGTGCTTCGCGATGCACTCCGCGACACGTTGTTGTGTATATCGCGACGGGTCACACCGGGTCGCTGGGTGACCCGTGCGAATTTCCTACTTTTAAACCCCGAATACCCCTCAATTTTACTTATTTCTCACACACTCCGTGACCAATCCTCCTAAAACCTCTCCCCCTTCAACGTGACACGGAATAGGCCAAGGAATTCATTGAGTTTTCTTCAATTCTTCGACTTTAAGGTATGTACTTCAATTCCATCTCATCTCTTATCGATTTTCTTCGATATTGAACATGTGATATGGGCTAAACTTGCCCTAAGTAGAAATTAAGTGTAAATTCAATTGAATTATTGTTGATGGATGTTCAAAGTATCATTGTGATTGCTTGAACTCATTAATTGCATAATTTAATCGAATTTTTGATACAATCATAGCTAGGGCTTGCTTTTGAATTTGAAGTGGAAAAATGTAGTGAACTCGTGAAATTCATGCTGGGTTGTACATGTTGAGTGAGATGAGTCGATGTGCTAATTGTTATTATGCTAAAAGACCGACGGATTCTCGGGTTAGGGGAATAGAGAAATTTGCAAGAAGTGGGTGAGTTGAAAAGGTTCGTGTAGATAAATTCTTGTTGTTTTCATTTCTTTGTTTCTCCTTGCTAAGTTTGATGGGATAAAATGTTATCGATGGTAATGATTGTGGTTCGCTGTACGAAGTCTGAGTAGTACATAGAAGATATACCGTCGAATTCTTCGAATGCACTAAGCATGTTTGTATATTTGGTTGTTTGTTTGTGTAAATAGGTATGATCTTGCCGTAATGTTGTAATTTTAGCTAAGAACTAAGTGTGGGGTAGCCTATCTTAACCCAACCTTAGTCAAAGCAAATTTTCATGGGCTTAACATTGAACTTGTCTTTTTGGTTTGACAGGAACAATGGCAAGCAGGCAAGAAAAAGGGAAAGGCGCATCAACATCTGGCGCCGGAAGAAAGAGAATCAGACTGGGCACAGCAGTCCCAGCAGCACCAGCGGTTCCACTCAGCCAACGCCGCCAATACAGAACCAGGTGGGTGACGGAAGAGGGAAAGAAGTGGTATGCAAAGCCCAAGGAGAGCAAGTACTTCCCCGAGGAACACATAGCACGGGAACCGTTGGCACAGGAGTTCCCTAGGATTGTCCACAGGATCGAGGCAGCTGGGCTCAAATTCATCTTTGAAGAGCCCAAGGAATGCAACTTGCACCTAATTCGGGAATTCTATGCCAATTGGAACCCGACTCTCAGAAGTCACACCATCAAAATCAGAGGGCAAATAGTCACCTTTGAGCCCCACCACCTCAATGCTATCCTAGGGACGCAGGACATAGATGCCCACGTGCTTCGACAGCTGAATATCACTCCACCATATGCGGACATCAGACGCACTTTGTGTGGAACCAGATCGACAGCTAGATGGAGCAGACACAAGGAGAGGGGCTACCATCAGACTTTGCCCTATTCACAAATGAACAGGGAAGCCAGGATATGGCTTAAGATCATTTGTCCCTGCCTAATCCCGGGGGTACATATGACAAATGTAACCCGGGATCGTGTATGCCTGGTGTACGCCCTGATGAAAGGGCTGGAGATCAATGTGGGGGCGGTGATTATCTCTGCCATGAAGAGAGCCACGTTGCGTCAGGGGCACAGATACGGATTTGGTGGACTACTCAGCACAGTCCTAAGGGGCCTAGATGTTGAGGAAGAGGCCCTTGACTACATCCCGCAGATGAAGCGGCGGGCCTTAGATGTCACTAAAACTAAGGCACCCGACACCACCCACATGCCTATTCTTACACTTGCTGAGCGACATGCTTGGGACGATCAGTACATGGCTCGCATGTACGGGATGCAGATGCTCCAGCTGAGGATAGGCGGGAGGCCGGCAACAGAGGAGGAGCTATGGCAGCTCGAGCTAGACTACCCTTTTGGCAAAAATGCCAGGGCTCTATGCCGAGTGGGGCCAACTTTTGTGGAGCCCACAGATGATGATGTCCCCACAGATGAGGAGACACGTCGGGAGGACTCCGATGTGGAGTCTGATGATGATGATGGGGGTGATTCATACATGGGAGATGAAGCAGCAGCACCTGATGAAGAAGTGGAGTAATTTGATTGATCAGGGAGTTCCACCACCCAATTTTTGTGCTATGTTAATTTTTGTGAACACTAGGGACAGTGTTCGAGATAAGTGTGGGGTGGGAGTAGTTAGGTGCTGGTTGTGCTGTTATGTATGTTCTAATCTGTTGTTGTGCCTGTGAACAAAATTTCCTGACCCTGTGATTTGTGATTGTTAAGTTGTTGTCCTGTATTGTAATTATATGTGAAACTGTTGTGTGTTGCTGAATGTTGCTAAGCTGATATTGTACATATTGGTGTTTATCTAAATGATCGATATTTTCAAAATTTTGTTTTCAATTCTTGGGTTTCTCGGCGTTTGTTTTTGGTTCTTTTAACGAGAATGGTCCGATTGAACCGAAGTCCTAGTTAGTGACCGTTCCCTATGATGGATGGACAACCGTCTTAAGGGAAATGTAGTCGTTAGGAGTAGATTCTTTTTCATTTATTTTACAGTTGTTTTTCTTTTGTGGGTTCCATCCCAAAACTTGTAGTTACTTTATGGTTGCGGAATTCTGGTTGCGTGTCGTACATGATATTTGAAATACAAAGGTGATTCATATGAAAGCATGCAACTTTGTAAATATGTTGAGATACCTAGGCCATAGAGTCGATTCAGTGTGATTAAGGTTTAATGTTTGAATTCGTGTAATTAGCTGATTGAAGAGTCTGTGAATACGTCTTGAATTGATCATGTGCAATAAGTGTGAAGTGAGGTTTTGTTATTCCATGCTATTGTGAAGTGTCTAAAACTTTCCTGGTGTGTGTACAAAACGAAATGAAGGAGGTGTATTGTAGGAAAGGATGTAGGCATTTCTTTGTCTTTAACCGAAAGTTTCTATTTTTCATTATCGTACCCACCTTGATTGTATACCCTAGTCAGCCCGTTGAGCCTTTGGCCTATTATTTTTTTTCTTTTGTCAAAAAGTGTAAGCCGAGCTTAATCCCTTCTTTTCATTAGCCGTAAAGTCGATCCAAAACTCTTAAGCGCTTAAGAAGAGAAAATAATTTTCCCAAAGTGTCAAAGAGTGAGAATGGTGAAAAGAAAAGAAAAGCAGAGTGATAAAGGGAAAGAAAAGGTTGAAGGTGCACTTGTTATAAATAAACTATAATGAAGGTGTACGAATAATCCTTGTTGTTGTGTCAAGTGTGCTTAATAAGATGGGCCAAACTAAAGAAAAACTTCAAGAATGGGAGGATGAAGAAAGAAACACTGCCCATGAGTTTGATGGGATGTATTGAAAAGGCGCTTAAGGATGCTAGTGGCTATTATTGGCTAGCCCAATATTTACTAATTCCGTAGCTTACATTACAACCCGTTAAAGTCCTACATGATCTTACATCACACTTCTTTATATTAGTGGAGTAATACACTAAAGGCAAGATTATGGGTCGTGACATGATGCATGTGAATTCTTTTGGGAGAGAGAGCGAAATTGTGTTTATATGCCCTTGCTTGAAATTTTGTGAGGTCATATGATCAAAAATGGGAAAATTCTCTTGTGTTGTGAGGGCACATGCTTGATGAAAGATTAATTTTCGTGTCGGATGTCTTGATCAGCTGATTTGCATGAGTTTGCCAATATCGAGAGTCGATTCTTAAGTATAGGAGGTCTTGATGTATTGAAGGTCATTGCATTGATTGGACCATGCGTGTTTTCTTGATGATTTGCTGTATTGAATAATCAGTATGACCGTAGCCTAAATTGTCAAACCAAAGTAGTGAGGTTAGGGTGTAAATTGCATGAGGTGTAAGATTGTTGTTCGAGGACGAACAAGAATTTAAGTGTGGGGTAACTGATCTTGGGAAAATTTATATGCCCAAGTGATACTCAAATGTGCCATTTTAGCCTTGTTTATCTATCAATGTTTATACATTCTCATGTGATTGGTAATAAAATGTGAATTTATACGAACCAACATGATTAGCATTGTTTTGCAGGAAAAATGTAATTTTGGGAAGCTAAAATGCATGTTGGAATAGATCGGGGTTGGACTCGGATGTGAGCAAAGGACAAGGCATTGGAAGGCACAAAATAAAGAGGCTCTGAGATGGAGCCGTGTCACGCTGCCATCGCGGAGGCCTTCTGCCTGGATAGGGAATTTTTGGCCTAATTCCAGTAAGGGTTCGCGTTGGGTCCGTGCCACGTTGGGCCTTATTACCTGGACCCCCTATTTCCAGTGAGGGTCCACGTGGGTGGCGTGTCACGGAGGCAGTGCTCCGCGATGCACTCCGTGACACGTTGCTTGTTATTCCAGGAAAAATTCCCACTAGTATAAATAGAACACTTAGGTTCATTTTTCAATATTCTGACTTGGTGGAGCAAGAACGTGGGTTACAGGCAGTTGAGGGGACGAAATTATCAGGGTTTTTCTCTCTTTCCTTCTCCCTGAATTCAATTGCTTGTATGTTTAACACTCATTTAACGATGTTTAATCCACAAATGAGTGGCTAATTCCTCTTCTTGCTGAGGTTAGGAGTAATTGTATTGAAATGTGATTGTTGATTAAATTGGTTTTTCATCTTTTCTTCCATGGTTGTTCTATTGAGTCTTGTTCTTACTGCATTAATGTGTGGCCTACGTTAATGTACATCTAAAAAGTCCGGTTTCACTCGAGAGAGCAAGAAATTGGAAAGTTGTGAATTAATAGGATATGATCTTTTCTTAGTTTGGGAAAATTGAGAATTGATTTACCTTCAGGATAGAAATATACCTGAAAGTCGTATTAGTCAATTTAGGAACCGGGTTTGTATGGCTAAAACATGAATATCGTTTAATCACAGAAATGTAGGTGGATGGTTCATGATTCTTAAGTTGGGTTAAATACGAGAGTTTTAATCCATTGGCAGTAGTTCTTGACTAGCAACCAGAGGAAGGTTAACCAATTTATATCGATAATTAATTTCATTACATGTTCATTTAACCTCAACATGCTCACATTCATAGTTCAGACTCACATTAGATAATCGTTTTAGACTTAGCATAAAAATTAGAACCCAAAAATATCAAACACTTGGTTACACTGTTGTCTTCATTGTTAAAATTAAAATATAGTAACACTTGAGTAGTTCGTTACCTTATCCCAGTCCCTGTGGGATCGATACTTGGCTTACTTAAGCCACTTTACTACTTGTTCGACCACGTGCACTTGCGTGTAGTTTTATACCCAACAAACTGACCGAACAACGACTCATGAGGTCTTTAGTTGGGTACACTATCTCTCCTTTCTCATTTCTCAACCCCCCTTCCCACGACATACCTAATGAGTCATTAGTTGTCATAACAACCTGTTAAGTGAGTCGTTCTGTGGCATTTTCTGCAGTTTTTCATATTTTCTGATTTAAGTCCTGGATCTAGTCTTTGAGTTTCCGCAGCATTATAATATCTCCCCCTTGGAAACATTCGTCGTCAAATATTAGAAACACATAGAAAAGCTGGGAATAACAATCATAATGATCAAATACTACTCATTTTACTCCAAAACTGACAGAGTGACTACCTCCGTTTCAAAATATATAACTGAACTGAATTCACTTTTCTACATACATCCAAAGTCATATAGGAAACTTAAAAACATAAATTGAACCCAACAACTAAATTAGTTTCTAAGGAAAAACTAATATTTTAAGCTGTAATAGAGTCGGCAGAGAACAAGTGCGGATATTTGGCCATCATATCAACTTTAGCCTCCCACATAGATCCCTCCACCTGCTAATTTCTCCACAAGACCTTGACTGACGCTATTTCCTTGTTTCTCAGCTTACGAACTTGATGGTCAAGGATCTGAATTGGAACCTCCTCATATGAGAGACTATCTTTCACTCCCACACTATCCAATGGCAGAACTGAAGTTAGATCAGTAATGCACTTTTTCAAAAGTGACACATGGAATATGGGTATACAGATGCCAACTTCAATGGTATCTCCGGCTCATAAGCTACCTTGCCAATTCGCCTCAGAATCCTATAGGGTCGCACATATCTCAGACTTAGATTTCCCTTCTTCCCAAACCTCATAACCCTATTCATGGGCGAAATTTTTAGATAGACCCAATCATCCACAACAAACTCCAATTCTCTTCCCCTCACGTCAGCATAAGATTTCTGATGACTCTGAGTTGTCTTCCATCTTTATCTGATGAGCTGTACCTTCTACATAGCATAATGAACCGAGTCTGGCCCGATGATAGCAGCTTCACCCACTTCAAACCACCCAATAGGAGATCTGCACCTCCTACCATACAAAGCTTCAAGTGGGGCCATTTTGATGCTGGAGTGGTAGTTGTTACTGTATGCGAACTCGATGAGAGAAAAATGGTCATCCCAACTGCCCTTGAAATTAATCACGCATGCTCTCAACATATCTTCCAGGGTCTGAATAGACCGCTTATCTTGCCCATCTATCTGCAGGTGAAAAGTTGTGCTAAGCTTGACCTAGGTGCCTAATACCCTCTTAAAAGACTTTTAGAAGTGTGAGGTGACCTAAGTACCTCTATCTGCAATAATGGATAATGGCACCCTTGAAGTCTGATCAACTCTCAAATGTAAGGTCTGGTATAGTCCTCAGCTAAGTCTGTGGTTTTAATTGGAAGGATGTGAGATGACTTAGTCATCCAGTCTACTATTACCCAAATTGAGTCATGCTGCGGACGAATCCGAGGTAGACCCATAATAAAGTCCATGTTTATTTCTTCCCACTTCCATGTAGGTATATTGATATCTTGAGTCATACCTCCTGGTCTCTGGTGTTCTACTTTAACTTGTTGGCAGTTCGGGTACTTGGCTACAAATTAAGAAATACATCTTTTCATGCCGTTCCACCAGTAGATATGTCACGCCCCGCTCTGGGGGGTATGACTGGCACCTGGTGCCCTAGTAGGACCTAGAATGCTATCTGGTGAGCCCAAGCACATCTAGTGCCTGGCTGGCTCTAACTCCAATTCCTGGAAACAAAGGGCTATATAACGGTTGTAAACACAGCCTCCGGCCAATAGGCCTATAGCCACCAGTACCTGAAAAACAGCTAACCAGAAACATACTGCTGTCAAGGGAACCTATGCGGGCCGACAAGGCCACCATGCTATCTAGTTTTCTGTAACTCAACAATAACATGCTAAGTAATTACGTGACCGGCAAGGTCACCACTACTGACTGATTATGGCCACACACGGCCAACAGGAACAGAAATAACAAATAACTATAACAAGCTGCACGGCCTCACACGACCGGCTCGGCTGACCACCGGGAAATATACAAAGACTGCAAGCCTCTAGGAATATCAATAGAAATGATCGGGACAGGGCCCCGACCTACCCATACTGTACAACAAAAGAAAACGAAATACACCTCTGGAATTCAGCCTCCGGATGACAGGAGCTGAATACTCAATAGCTGACTGGAATCACGAGGGATCGCTTCCTCGTCTATGAGTACCTGTAGGCAAGTAATGCAGCGCCCCACTGGGCGTCAGTACCATAGGTACTGAGCATGTAAAGCAACTGAAATACACAACTGAAAAGAGTAACAACAGTAACATGACATATAAGTAGAAAGTAGCTGAGTCTATCTAGCTGAGCATAACTGGGGAGAGTTTATTTATTCTATAACTAAACTGAGCGTACCTGATGCCGTGTCATCCCACTATCTATCAGTATCTAATATCACATATAGGTATACATATAAATACACACAATACCTGACCGACCCCCATAAGCCGGAAGGTGCCAACCAACACACAATCTATTTACCCCTACCCGGGTCTTAACAAACCAAAAATAAGTCGCTCCACTCATCTGATAACTGTGAGCTCCTCCTACTGGTCCCCTTGGGTATGTAGCTCAGGCCTTGGCCTCTGACAGTAAACTGTGTCTGAGTCCGAAGACTCCTACCTCTGGGCGCAGGTGCACGTGGGGTGTGTAATAAAAACTGCCCCTGGGTGCAAGCACGCAACAGGGTGATTTTATAAAAAATTTGTATCTGAAACTGCCCCCGGCCACAAGCGCACACAGAGTGTTCTGCCCCTGTAAACACGGTGGACTGGCTCTGTGTAGAGTAAACTGAACTACCCCTGCAAGCAGGGTGGTCTGGACCGTATTATCATGGTGGTCGGCCATCATCGTCCTCTAGGCGGATGGCATCGCCCAGCTGGTGGCGGTATCTGAATCTGGTATCGACACAGCTATAACCCAGGGGCGGTGGGAATGCTAAAAGGGTGCCCACATGCCACAACAAGTCTCAACAAACAAATAGCACATAGAAATAGCAAGCATGTATAACTGAAAAGATTATCTGGAATCTAACTTCGTATTCTGATCTATTTCTATACTGAACTGATTCTTTACTGATTATACTGATTCTGAAATCTTTCTTTGGCTGATATTCCATCTGTCTGAATGGCTAGTCTATAGCCATAAAACTATAGCCAATATTCCATCTGTCTGAATGGCTAGTCTATAGCCATAAAACTATCTGTCTATCAGATCTTCCTTTACTGACTGTTATTATGCAAATTTGTTCCTTTTATTCTACAACATGCTTGCTATTCACATAATAGGCTGTACTGAATCTGAACTACTAACCTACCCTTGGGCACATGCTTTTCTAACTTCCAGACTGAATACGATATAACAACGCAAACTAGGTTTATTGAACTTTGCACAATACTTAACATTCAACTTCCGGGAATTCTACTATGGAGTTTATTGCACTATACAAGGCTAAAACTACTAACTTGCCGAAGGAACTAGCTTTACATACCTTATCCTCGAACTATTCGTCTGTCAGACGAGGCTCGGCCAATACTTCAACTATTTCTCCCAACTGCATTCATAAATATGTCAATTAATACTAAATATAGCTTTATTCCAAAGAACAACGTCACTTTTGATATAATTATAGCCTAAACTTAGGCTTATCAAAAGACGGTCAAAAACTCGCTATTTTCAAGAAGTCCAGAAGGGAGAAATACTCACTTTGCAGCTAGGAACACATAGACACTAGTTTGGAGCAATTCTACTTACCTTAGCTCTGTAGCTCGACGATTCGTCGGCCGTATTTCACGAAACTAAATCTGTAGAAATGCTCTCTGCTGCTAAATACCTCGGTATCTGAGGTTAATTTAGGTTTGGACTGCATTTGGCAGCGTAATTGGACGAAATTATATTACCCTCTTCGTTCTTTTTCCTTCCTCTGGTTTTCCTCTCTGTTTTCTGGAAATTTTGTGATATAATTCCAAAATAAACCGAAGTGGGGCTTTATATACTTGAGCCTGGACAAGGCCAACGTGTCACGGAGCCAACGCGGAGGCTTCACCTCCGTGACACGTTGCGATCGCGGACGGGCTCTGCCTCGGCTCCTCCTGCGATGGTTCGATAGGTTGCTCGTCCGGTCTTTTCCCGGGCCTTTCCCTAGCACGTATGGCCTTCAAACATGCTTAACCAACGTGCTAATAGGTCATCTAGGTGCCAGGAATCCTACGAGGTATAACATTCTCCCCCCCTTAAGAACATTCGTCCTCGAATGTGAACTCTTATTTAGGGGACTTCTCAACTTACTATCTTGATAAATTTCGGCAGAGTCTCCCCTGTATTATGGACTATAGAAAAAACCTGAAATGCAGAAAAGTCCAACACAGGTACTGCACGCAATGCTTTAGGATTCACTGGACAGCTAAACATCAGTCTTTCTCACTTATACATATACAACCATAAGGTACTACATAAGTAATAATACGGACATACCTGTCGCCTGACTAGGCCTGGAATAGGTGAGGATATCTAGCTTTCATATCTTCTTCAGCTTCCCACGACATCTCCTCTCGGTTCCTGTTACGCCACAATACCTTGACAGATGCAATATCCTTAGTTCTCAATCTACGAACCTGCCTGTCTAGGATGGCTATTGGAACCTCTTCATAGGCCAGCTCTTCGATAACCTGGATATCCTGGACTGGGACTGCTCTTGATGGGTCTCCTATGCATTTCCTCAGCATGGACACATGAAAGACGAGATGAATGGATTCTAGCTCTGGGGGCAAGTTCAACTCGTATGCTACTCGGCCTATCCTCCGACGAACCTGATAAGGCCCAACAAATCTCGGACTGAGTTTACCCTTCTTACCAAATCTCATCACCCCTTTCATCGGAGACACTTTCAAAAATACCCAGTCATTCACATTGAACTCGAGGTCTCTGCGCCGTACATCTGCATATGATTTCTGGCAACTTTGTGCAGTCAATAGGCGTTCTATGATAAGCTTGACTTTCTCTTCTGACTGCTGAACAATGTCTGGCCCAATTATCGCTGATTCCCCTACTTCGAACCAGCCAACCGGCAATCTGCACTTTCGCCCGTATAAAGCCTCAAAAGGTGCCATCTGAATAGCTGAGTGATAGCTATTATTATAAGCAAATTCTATCAGCGGCAAATGCTCGTCCTAGCTACCACCAAAGTCTAGCACACACGCTCGCAACATATCCTCTAGCGTCTGAATAGTGCGCTCAGCCTGTCCGTCTGTCTGAGGGTGGAAAGCTGTGCTTAGATTAATCTGCGTCCCCAGTCCCTTCTGGAACGATTGCCAAAACCTAGCTGTGAACTGTGCTCCTCTGTCTGAAATAATGGATACTGGCACTCTGTGCAATCTGACTATCTCTCGGATATACAACTCTGCATAATCTTCAGCCGAGAAAGTAGTTCTTACTGGCAGGAAATGAGCAGATTTAGTCAATCTGTCAACTATTACCCATATAGAGTCATGTCTGTGTCTGGTACGGGGTAATCCTACCACAAAATCCATATTCACTGCTTCCCATTTCCAGAGAGGCACATCTATGTCCTGAGTTAACCCGCCTGGTTTCTGATGTTCTGCTTTCACCTTTTGGCAGTTAGGACACTGGGCTACAAATTCAGCAACTTCCCTTTTTATACCTGGCCACCAGTAGTTCTCTTTGATGTCATGGTACATTTGGTCGCACCGGGGTGAAGGGAATAACGGGCGTAATGTACCTCGTTCATAATCCGCTGGCGGAGGTCTGAAACATTGGGAACACATAAACGATCTTTACAACGCAGCACTCCATCCTCTGTTACCCGAAACCCTGGCGCCTTCCCTAGCGGAATGTAATCTTTAAGCTGAACTAGGTCAGGATCCTTAAATTACCATTCTTTCACTTCCACAACCAACGATGACACGGTAGTGTTCTGAATCACCGCTCTACCGTCCTCTGTTTCTGCTACACGAACGGCTAGGCTAGCTAACTGATGTATCTCCTTGACCAATTCCCGCTGCTCGGGCTGCAAATAAGCCAAGCTCCCCATTGACTTTCAACTGAGAGCGTCTGCTACAACATTAGCTTTTCCCGGATGGTACAGAATGTTCACATCATAATCTTTTAACAACTCCAACCAGCGACGTTGCCGCAAATTCAGCTCCCTCTGAGTGAAGATATACTGTAGGCTCTTGTGATCTGTAAAAATATCAACATGGACGCCATACAGGTAGTGTCTCCACATTTTCAAGGCGTGGATCACTGCGACTAACTCCAGGTCGTGGGTAGGATAATTCCTCTCGTGTTTCCTCAGCTGTCTGGAGGCATATGCAATCACCTTACCATGCTGCATCAACGCACAACCCAACCCAATGCCTGATGCGTAGCAATATACTGAATAACCTTCTGTACCTTTCGGCCAGGCTAACACTGGGGCGGAGGTCAATCTATCTTTCAACTCCTGCAAACTCTGCTCGCATGCCTCTGTCCACTGAAACTTTGCTACTTTCTGCGTCAGTTTAGTCAGAGGCGCTACTATGGTAGAGAATCCCTCAACAAACCTCCTGTAATATCCCGCTAATTCCAGAAAACTGCGGACCTCGGTCAGAGTGGTAGGCCTGGGCCATGATTTGACTGCTTCTATCTTCTGCGTGTCAACCTGTATACCAGCATCCGACACAATATGCCACAAAAAGGCTACTGAATTAAGCCAGAACTCACACTTAGAGAATTTAGCATATAACTGGTGGTCCCTGAGGATCTGGAGCACTGTCCGCAAATGAGTCCGGTGATCTGCTTCAGAGCGAGAATACACCAGAATATCATCAATAAAAACTATTACGAACAAGTCCAGGAAAGGTCTGAAAATACTGCTCATCAGGTCCATGAATACTGCTGGGGCATTCGTTAACCCAAAGGACATAACTAGAAATTCAAAGTGTCTATATCGGGTCCTGAACGCCATTTTGGGAATATCTCTCTCACGAACTCGAACCTGGTGATATCCGGACCGCAAGTCAATCTTAGAAAAGTATCTGGCTCCCTGTAACTGATCAAATAAATCATCAATCCTGGGAAGCGGGTACTTGTTCTTCACTGTAACCTTGTTTAATTGCCGATAATCTATGCACATCCGGAGTGAGCCATCTTTCTTTCTCACAAATAGAACTGGCGCACCCTATGGTGAAGTACTTGGCCTAATAAAACCTTTATCCAATAAGTCCTTCAGCTGCTCCTTCAATTCTCTAAGTTCTGCAGGAGCCATGCGATAAGGAGGAATCGATATCGGCTGGGTGCCTGGTAATAAATCAATAGCAAAATCTATTTCCCTTTCTGGGGGAATACCAGGTAGCTCATCCGAAAACACATCAGGAAACTCGTTCACCACCGGAACAGACTGGAGTGTCGGAGATTCTGCTCGCATATCCTGAACTCTGACCAGGTGGTAAATACACCCCTTAGATATCAATTTCCTCACTTGAAGGTAGGAAATAAACCTACCTTTTGGCATAGCGGTGCTGCCCTTCCACTCCCACACTGCTTCTCCTGGAAAGTGGAATCGGACTGTCTTGGTCCAACATTAAACATTGGCAAAGCACGGCACTAGCCAATCCATACCCATTATGGCATCGAAGTCTATCATTTCTAGCTCGACCAGATCTAATGTGGTTTGACGATCAGAAACCTCTACTATACACCCCCAGTAAACTCTGCTAGCCACGATCGAGTCACCGACGGGTGTGGATACCGAAAAAGGCTGCTGTAATAATTCTGGTGCAATATTGAACTTACGTGCCACAAATGGGGTAACATACGATAGGGTGGATCCTGGATCAATCAGTACATAAATAGGGTATGAGCAGATAATCAATGTACCTGTGACTACGTCGGGAGATGCCTCTAAATCCGGCCTCTCTGGTAATGCATAGGTACGGCTGGGGCTTGCACCTGAGCCAAAGGCTCCTGATCTACCTCGGCGCCTATTTACTGAACCTAAGGGTATGCGCCCTGCTGAGGCTGCTGGAACTCGTGGACCTGCTGATGCTCTATCTAAATCATCCCGGCTACCCTGTCCCCTGGATGGACAATCTCTCATTAAATGCCCTTCCTATCTGCAGTAATAGCACCCTGTAAGGCCTTGCCTGCAGGCTCCAGCATGTAGTCGATGGCATATAGGACAAGGGGTAGCTGCAAATCTACTCAGTTCTACCCTCCGCTGCTGAGGTGAGGCTACTGTCCGTGAACTACTACCGGACTCTGATTGACTCCGGCGAACAAACCTGCCTCTCTGCTGCTGTACCGGAGGTAAAGATCTGGGTGGCCTATCTGTAAACCATGGTCTCGGCCCCCTAGGGATTTCCCCTCGAATCTCAGCGGGTCTGCTTCTATGGCGCTTCTCTGAAGTCGCCTGTCTGTCACCCCGCTGCCGCTGTCTCAAGCCCTCAATTGTCTGTGCGAAGGCTTGTACCCTGGCTATGTCCATATCCTCTCTCAAAGTAGCCGTCATGCACGTCTCTATGTACTCTGGATTCAAGCCCATAATAAAGCGGTGGACTCTGGACAACATGGTGTCCACAAATGCTGGAGCATAGCGGGCTAAGGAGTCGAACTGTAAAGAATACTCACGAACGCTCCTGGCCCCCTGCTCCAAGTGTAAAAACTGGTCCATCCGGGCCTGTCTGACCTCCCGGGGTAAATAGTGGTCCAGGAAGGCCTCTGAGAAGCTGGACCAAGTAGGAGGGGCTGCATCTCTTCCCCGAGTTCTCTCCCAACTCTCGTACCACAAAACAGCAATATCCCTTAACCGAAACACGGCTAACTCAACTGATTCTGCTGGGGTTACGTGCATGACTCTAAAGATCCTCTACATCTGGTCTAAAAAGTCCTGAGGGTCCTCCGCTGAATCCGACCCTGTAAACTGAGGGGGTCCCAATGCCAAGAATTCTCTGACCCTGGAACTACCAGGCCCACCTAGAGATTCTGCAGCTGCAGGTGGTACTGGCTGACGCTGAGTAGCCAGCATCTGGGTCAACATAACCACCGCACTACGTAGCTCCTAATCGGATGAAGTGGGTGCAGGAGTTGTGGGAGGCGGTGCTGCCTCAAGTGGTGTCTGGCGAGGCAGAGACTGCTGGGAGGGTCGAGATGACACCTCCGTATCGCTCTCAAACCGGGCTAAATCTGGCTGTAAATGAGGCATCCTACTGGTGCCTTCGCCCGCTGCTGTATCCAATCTCCTGCCTGTAGCTGGGTGCCACTGGTCTGCCATAGTATCTGTAAACAAAGAGGGTGGTAAGTTTCAAAAGAACCAACCCTATACTGTACTGTGCTAGGTACGACTGAGTATGGAAAGAAGGGTAACTGTCCTATTGTGCCTCGCAGCCTCCTGCCTATGGTATGTGGTGCACAACACATCCATAGACAAGACTCTACTCAGCACGGCTTGCAGACTCCCTAGGACACGACCTGCTCTGATACCAAGTTTGTCACGCCCCGCTCTGGGGGTATGACTGGCACCTGGTATCCTAGTAGGACCTAGACTGCTATCTGGTGAGCCCAAGCACATCTAGTGCCTGGCTGGATCTAACTCCAATTCTTGGAAACAAAGGGCTATATAACGGCTGTAAACACAGCCTCCGGCCAACAGGCCTATATCCACCTATACCTGAAAAACAGCTGACCAGAAACATACTGCTGTCAAGGGAACCTATGCGGGCTGATAAGGCCACCATGCTGTCTAGTTTTCTGTAACTCAACAATAACATGCTAAGTAATTACGTGACCGGCAAGGTCACCACTACTGACTGATTATGGCCACACACGGCCAACAGGAACAGAAATAACAAATAACTATAACAAGCTGCACGGCCTGACACGACCGGCTCGGCTAACCACCGGGAAATATACACAGACTGCAAGCCTCTAGGAATATCAATAGAAATGATCGGGACAAGGCCCCGACCTACCCATACTGTGCAACAAAAGAAAATGAAAGACACCTCTGGAATTCATCCTCTGAATGACAGGAGTTGAATACTCAATAGCTGACTGGAATCACGAGGGATCGCTTATCGTCTATGAGTACCTACAGGCAAGTAATGCAGCGCCCCACTGGGCATCAGTACCACAGGTACTGAGCATGTAAAGCAACTGAAATACACAACTGAAAATAGTAACAACAGTAACATGACATATAAGCAGAAAGTAGCTGAGTCTATCTAGCTGAGCATAACTGGGGAGAGTTTATTTATTCTATAACTAAACTGAGCGTACCTGATGCCGTGTCGTCCCACTATCTATCAGTATCTAATAGCACATATAGGTATACATATAAATACACACAATACCTGACCGACCCCCATAAGCCGAAAGGTGCCAACCAACACACAATCTATTTACCCGTACCCGGGTCTAAACCAACCAAAAATAAGTCGCTCCACTCATCTGATAACTGTGAGCTCCTCCTACCGGTCCCCTTGGGTACGTAGCTCAGGCCTTGGCCTCTGACAGTAAAGTGTGTCTGAGTCCGAAGACTCCTACCTCTGGGCGCAGGTACACGCGCGGTGTGTAATAAAAACTGCCCCTGGGTGCAAGCACGCAACAGGGTGATTTTATAAAAAATCTGTATCTGAAACTGCCCCCGGCCACAAGCGCACACAGAGTGTTCTGCCCCTGTAAACAGGGTGGACTGGCTCTGCGCAGAGTAAACTGAACTACCCCTGCAAGCAGGGTGGTCTGGACCGTATTATCATGGTGGTCGGCCATCATCGTCCTCTAGGCGGACGGCATCGCCCAGCTGGTGGCGGTATCTAAATCTGGTATCGACACAGCTATAACCCAGGGGTGGTGGGGATGCTAAAAGGGTGCCCACATGCCACAATAAGTCTCAACAAACAAATAGCACATAGAAATAGCAAGCATGTATAACTGAAAAGATTATCTAGAATCTAACTTCGTATTCTGATCTATTTCTATACTGAACTGATTCTTTACTGATTATACTGATTCTGAATTCTTTCTTTAACTGTTGGCTAGCCTGTAGCCAATATTCCATCTGTCTGAATGGCTAGTCTATAGCCATAAAACTATCTATCTATCAGATCTTCCTTTATTGACTGTTATTATGCAAATCTGTTCCTTTTTATTCTACAACATGCTTGTTATTCACATAATAGGCTATACTGAATCTGAACTACTAACCTGCCCTTGGGCACATGCTTTTCTAACTTCCAGACTGAATACGATATAACAACGCAAACTAGGTTTACTGAACTTTGCACAATACTTAACATTCAACTTCCGGGAATTCTACTACGGAGTTTATTGCACTATACAAGGCTAAAACTACTAACTTGCCGAAGGAACTAGCTTTACATACCTTATCCTCGAACTATCCGTCTGTCGGACGAGGCTCGGCCAGTACTTCAACTATTTCTCCCAACTGCATTCATAAATATGTCAATTATTACTAAATATAGCTTTATTCCAAAGAACAAAGTCACTTTCGATATAATTATAGCCTAAACTTAGGCTTATCGAAAGACGGTCAAAAACTCGCTATTTTCCAGAAGTCCAAAAGGGAGAAATACTCACTTCGCAGCTAGGAACACATTGACACTAGTTTGGAGCAATTCTACTTACCTTAGCTCGGTAGCTCGATGATTCGTCGGCTGTATTTCACGAAACTAAATCCGTAGAAATGCTCTCTGCTGCTAAATACCTCGGTATCTGAGGTTAATTTAGGTTTGGACTGCGTTTGGCAGTGTAATCGGACGAAATTATATTACCCTCTTCGTTTTTTTTCCTTCCTCTGGTTTTCCTCTCTATTTTCTAGAAATTTTATGATTTAATTCCAAAATAAACCAAAGTGGGGCTTTATATACTTGAGCCTAGACAAGGCCAACGTGTCACGGAGCCAATGCGGAGGCTTCACCTCCGTGACACGCTGCCATCGCGGAGGGGCTCTGCCTCGGCTCCTCCCGCGATGGTTCAACAGGTTGCTCGTCCGGTCTTTTCCCGGGCCTTTCCCTAGCACATATGGCCTTCAAACATGCTTAACCAATGTGCGAATAGGTCATCTAGGTGCCGGGAATCCTACGAGGTATAACAAGATATCTTGTAAATCATGTTACAGTTTGGTAGAACCAGCGTGGATGGAATATCTAGAAATGTGCGCTTCAGCTAATATCTGTTGTCTCAACTCATCAACATCCGGTACATATAATCTGCCCTAGTAACGGAGCTCCCCATCTCCCCTTTTGAAGAAAGCTTTTATTTCTTTTCAGAGAACTACTTCCTTAAGCTTAAGTAAGATGAGGTCTTTGTCCTGTCTGGACTTAACTTCCACAACAAATGAAGAATCTAACCCACTCTTCATTAGTATTCCACCCTCAGCTGAATCCACCAACTATACTCCCAATCGGGTTAGTTTGCGAATATCCCTTACCATTTCCTTCTTGCCCTCTTCAATATGAGATACGCTCCCCATAGACAATCTGTTTAGGGCATCAACCACCACATTGGCATTGCCCCGGTGATTCAACACACTCATGTTGTAGTCTTTCAGTAGCTCCAACCACCTTGTCTGATGCAGATTGAGGTCCTTCTGACTAAACACATCCTAAAGGCTCTTGTGATCTGTAAACAAATCCACATGAGCCTTTTATAGGTAGTGTCTCCATATTTTTAGCGCAAAAACCACTGCCGCCAACTCCAAGTCATCAATTGGATAATTCTTCTCATCAACTTTGAGTTGTTTGGATGCGTAGGCTACCACCTTGCCCCTCTGCATTAGGATGCAACCGAGTCCAACTCTAGAAGCATCACAATATACTACAAATCCTTCTGATCCTTTTGGTAGGGTCAACACTGGAGCAGTAGTGAGTCGAGCTTTTAATTCCTGAAAAATCTTCTCACACGCATCTGACCACTGGAATTTCACCTTCTTCTGAGTTAACCTGATCAGAGGAGATGCTATAGAGGAGAAACCTTCCACAAACCATAGGTAATAAACAGATAAGCCCAGGAAGCTTCTGATTTCCATAGGAGAGGTAGGTCTGGCCCAACTTTCACTGATGCTATCTTGTGAGGATCTACTTGTATTCCCCCACCCGAGACCACATGACCCAAGAAAGTCACAGACTTTAACCAGAATTCACACTTGATGAACTTGGCGAACAACTGGCGGTTTCTGAGTGACTATAATACTAATCTCAAGTGATTAGCATGCTATTCCTCATTTCTGGAGTATACCATAATGTCGTCAATAAATACAATGACGAACATATCCAGATACTATTTGATGACTCTGTTCATCAAATACATAATGGTTGCAGGGGCGTTTGTTAGCCCGAAGGATGACACCACAAACTCGTAGTGACCATACCGATTTAAGAATGCTATTTTCGGTATGTCATACTCTCTAACCCTTAACTGATGGTACCGCGACCTGAGATCAATTTTTGAGAAACAACTGGCTCCTTAAAGTTGGTCAAATAGGTCATCAATTCTGGGTAGAGGATATATCTGTTCTTAATTGTGACTTTGTTAAGCTGACGGTAATCTATGCATATTCTGAGGGTACCCTCTATCTTAAGCACGAATATTACTGGAGCACGCAGGGGAGAGATGGTGGGTCTGATAAAACCCTTGTCAAAAAGATCTTTTAGTTGCTCCTTCAACTCCTTAAGCTCATTTAGAGCCATTCTGTAAGGAGGGATAAAGATGGGCTGAGTATCTGGGCGGAGGTCTATTCCAAAGTCTATTTCCCATTCAGGGGGAACTCCGGGAAGATCCTCAGGATACACATTCGGAAACTTGTTGACCACTGGAACTAACTGAATAGTTGGGGTCTCAGAGTTGGAATCCTTGATCCGAAATAGATGATACATACATCCCTTGGAAATGAATTTCTGGGCCTTAAGGTTGGAAATAAACCTACCCTTAGGCGCTGAACTACTGCCAACCATTCAAACACTTGTTCATTTTGAAACTGGAACTTAACAACTCTAGTTTTGCAGTCAACTAAGGAATAATCAGAGTGTAACCAGTCCATACTGGGGATAAGGTAAAAATTTACCACGTCTAACTCCACAAGGTCGGCTGGAATGACTTTATTCAAGACTGAGACTGGGCAGTTTCTATACACCCGGCTAGCTCTAACTGACTCGCCAACAGGGGTGGAGACTGAGAATGGTTCTGAGAGGACCTCTGGACTGATATTGAACTGGACTACTATGTATGGAGTCATGAATGAAAGAGTGGCTCCTGGATCTAGGAGGGCATGCACGTCCAAATGAAAGAGGTGTAACATACACGTGACTATGTCAGGCAAGCTCTCCTGATCCTGACGGGAAGACAATGCATAAAATTGGTTTTGGCGTTGACCGCCATTCGTACCTGTGGTGCTGGCCGGCCGAGCTGGTTGGCTTGTTGGAGCAAATGACGTGGTGGATTGTGCTCTCCCTCGCCCTGCTAACAGCCACTCCCTAATCCGATGCCCAAGCTGTCCACAACCAAAACAACCCTTGCAACCCTGAAGACACAGTTCGGTGCTGATTCGGTTAGTATTAAATATTATCAACCGACACGCAAGTGCACGTGGTCAAACAAGTAATAAAGTGGCTAAGTAGCCAAGTATCGATCCAATGAGGCTGCTCTAGATATGTAAAACTGCCTAGTTTACTATATCTCTATTCTATTCCTAACTATGTTAACAACAATCCAACCAAGTGTTGAGTGAGTTTTTGTTTCTAAACTATTTATATACTACAATTAATAACAACTATTTACTTTTGAATTTAGACAATGGATATGCACATGCCAAGGTTAAGAACGAGTAATGAACTTGATAATCATGATAATTTGGTCATCCTCTTCTTCATGTTGCTAGCCAAGAACGTTTGCCTAGAAATTAAAACTTTCGTATTTAATTTCACTTTAGAATCATAAACCATCTGTCTACATTTCTGTGATCAAATGCAATTTATGACCTAGCACTACAATTCCGGTTCCTAAATTGACTAATACGGCTTTCAAGTATATTTCTATCAAGAAAGCACATCAAAACCCAATTTTCCCAAATCAAGTTAAGAACAATACCCTATTAATTCACAACTTTCCAATTTCGTGCTCTCTCGAGTGAAATTGGACTTTTTAGATATACATTAATGGTGGCCAATCAATAATGTAGTAAGCACAAGAATTAATAGAACAACATGCAAGAAGAAGAAGAAACCATATCAATTATCACCAAAATTCATTACACAAGTTCAAAACCTCAGCAAAGAAGGGAATTAGCCACTCATTCTTGGATTAATCATCCTAAAATGAGTGTAAATCATGCATACAATTGAAGGAAAGAAGAAAGGAAGAGAAGAAAACTCTTAGCTTTTCTATTCTTCAACTGCCACAAACCCACGTTCCTGCTCTCCACTTCTGAACTCAGTCTAAAAACTAAAACTGATTAAAAATAAACCTAAGTGTGCTATTTATACTAGTGGGAAATTTTTCCCGGAATAACAAGCAACGTGTCACGGAGGCCAACGCGGAGCACTGCCTCCGTGACACGGCGTGGACGCGGACCCTCTCTGGAAATTGCAGGGTCCGGATAATTGGCCTCAACGTGGCACGGAGGCCATCGCGGAGGCCTATCTCCGTGCCACGGAACTGATGCGCAGGCACACTGGAAATTGCCTAATTAATTCCTGCCTAGGCAGTGTGCTACCGCGATGGCAGCGTGGCACGGCTCCATCGCAGAGCCAGTGTAAAATGTGCCATCCAAGGTCTTTTCCACGCTCGCATCCAAGTCCAACTCCGACATAGTTCCAACACGCATTTTAGCTCCTAAAAATCACATTATCCTGCAAAACAAATGCTAATCATGTTGGTTAGTATAAATTCGCATTTTATTACCAAATGCATGATATTATATACACATTGCACAACAAACAAGGTAAAAATGATACGTTTGAGTATCCCTTGGGCATATAAATCTTCCCAAGATCACTTACCCCACACTTAAATCCTTGTTCGTCCTTGAACAACACATACACAACTCATGCAAATTACATCCCAACCTTCGTCCCTATGGTGCAACATTTTACGCTACGGTCATACCGATTATTCAATTCTTGCAAATCATCAAGAAAACATGCTTGGTCGTACAAGACAATGACCTTAATACATCGAGGCTTCCTAAACTTTTAAGAATTGATTTTTGATATCGGCAAACTCATGCAAATCAACTAATCAAGAAATCCGACACGAAAATCAATCTTTCATCAAGCATGTACCCTCACTACTCGAGAGAAACTTCCCCTTTTATGTTCGTGCAGCACACAAACATGCAAGTAGGGGCATATAAAAATTAATTTCACTCTCTCTCCCAAAAGAATTCACATGCATCATGTCATGACCCATAGGCTTGCCCTTAGTATATTACTCCACTAATATAAAGAAATGCAATGTAGGATCAATTAGGACTTTTAATGGGTTGTAACTGGGCTATGGATCTAGTATATATATATTGGATTAGCCAATAATAGTCGCTAGCATCCTTAAGCGCCTTTTCAACTCATTCCCATCGACTCATGGACATTGTTCCTCTCTTTTCTCTTTTTCTCCCATTCATGCTGGTTTACTTTCATACAGCCCATTTCATCAGGCACACTTGACACAAAACAGAGGGTTTTCATGTACCCTCACTATCATTTAATTACAACTAGTGCCTCTTCAACATCATCTTTTCTTTCCTCACTTTGCTTTTCTTTTCTTTTCACTCTTTTCACTCTTTAACACTTTGGGAAACATTTTCTGTTCTTTATAAGTGCTTAAGAGCTTCTTATAGACTTTAAGGCTAATGAAAAGAAGGAATAAAGCTTAGTTCATACAATTCTGGACAAAAGAAAGAAATCGGCTAAAGGCTCAACAGGCTGACTAGGGTATACAACATATAAAAAGGTAGAATTTGACAAGAAAAAAATGGAAACTAACGGTTAAAACAAAGAAATGCCTACATCCTTTCCGACACTACACCTACTTCATTTCGTTTTGTATACACGCCAGGCAAGTTCTAGACAATTCACAATGACATGGAATAGCAAAACCTCACTCACACTTCATGCACATGCTCGAATCAAGATGCATTCACAGACTCTTTAATTAGTCAATTACATGAATTCAAGATTAAGCCTCAATCATAATGAACCAAATTCTATAGCCTAGGTAACTCAACATATTTACAAAATTGCATGCTTTCAAACGAATCATTTTCACATTTTGAACATCAATTACAACACGCAACGAAATTTTAGCAACCATAAGCAACTACAGTTTATTGATGCAATCCACCAAAGAAACTAAAAACAAAACATCTACTCCTATCGACTACATTTCCCTTAAGACGGTCGTAATCCATCCATCATAGGGAACGGTCACTAACTATGACATTGGTTCAATGGGACTATTCTCGGTAAAAGAACCGAAAACAAACTCCGAGAAACCCAAAAATAAAACTTCAAAATTTTTTGCAACACATCGATCATTTCGATAGAAAATATTTACAAAATATTTTGATAAGTGCAAAATCTTTTCGCAAAAATTTTGAAAAATATCGATCATATCGATAAAGAAAAAAAATATTTACAAAATTTACAAAATATTTACAAAGGCAACCATAACTTTCAAAAACACACATCATTAGCCACAAACAAATATATACACATAAATCACAAATCAGTTCACAACAACAGGGAAAGCACAGACATACATAAACGTCAAGGAAAAATTATACAGCAAATTTAGAGCCTATGACCCAGCACCTAACTACTCCCCACCCCACACTTAAATCGAACACTGTCCCCAGTGTTCACAACAATACAAAGCACAACATATGGGTGGTGGAACTCCCTGCTCAGTCGAAATATTCGACTTTCTCATCCGGTGTTGCGGCCTCGTCGCCCATATCTGAATCAGCTCCATCGTCGTCATCGGACTCCACATCGGAGTCCTCACGACGTGTCTCCTCATCAGTAGGGACATCGTCATCAGTCGTCTCCACGAAGGCTGGCCCCACCTTGCATAAGGCTCTGGCGTTCTCGCCAAAGGGGTAGTCCAGCTCCAGCTGCCATAATTCATCCTCGGTGGCTGGTCTCCCACCTATCCGTAGCTGCAGCATCTGCATGCCGAACATACGGGCCATATACTGGTCATCACGAGCATGTCGCTCGCCCAGAGTCAGCACAGGTCCGTGTGTAGTGTCGGGGGCCTTGGTCTTTGTCACATCGAGGGCCCTCCGCTCCAACTGCGGAATGTAATCCAAGGCTTCTTCCTCAACGTCGAGGCCTCGGAGGAAGGTGGTGATGAGTCCGCCAAACCCGTATCTGTGGCCCTGGTGTAGTATGGCTCTCTTCATGGCGGATATTATGACCGCCCCCACATTAATCTCAAGCCCTTTCATAAGGGCATACACCAAGCAGACACGGTCCCGGGTCACGTCTGTCATATGAACTCCCGGGATCAAACACGAACATACAATTTTTAGCCAGATTCTGGCCTCCCTGTTCATCTGCGAATAAGGCAGAGTCTGGTGGTAACCCCTCTCTTTGTGTCTACTCCATCGGGCTGTGGATCGAGCCCCACACAACGTACGTCTGATGTCGGCGTACGGTGGGGTGATGTTTAGCTGGCGGAGGACGTGGGCGTCTGTGTCCCGCGCTCCCACGATGGCATTAAACTGCTGGGGTTCCAGAGTGACAATCTGCCCTCTGATTTTAATAGTATGGCTCCTAATGGCCGGGTTCCAGTTGGCGTAGAATTCCCGGACCAAGTGAAGGTTGCATTCCTTGGGCTCCTGAAAGATAAAGCTGAGCCCAGATGCCTCAATCCTCTGTACGATGCGAGGGAACTCCTGTGCAAGTGGTTCCCTTGCAATATGTTCCTTCGGGAAGTATTTGTTCTCCTTATGCTTTGCGTACCACTTCTTCCCTTCCTCGGTAACCCATCGTGTTCCGTATCGGCGGTGTTGACCGCGTGGAATAGCAGATGCAGCTGGGACAGCCGTGCCCAGTCTCATTCTCTTTCTGCCGGTGCCTGAGGTTGAAGCACTCTTGCCTTTATCTTGTCGGCTGGCCATTGTACCTGTCAATTTACACAAACAAGCACAACGTTAAGCTAAAAACTTGTTAGCTTCGGCTAAGGTCGGGTTAAACAAAATTTACCCCACCCTTAGTCTTTAACAATATTTACAACATTTTAGCAAGGATAGCTCTATTTCCACCCCAAACACAATCAACTATAAACATATTGCTTAGTGCGTTCACAGAAATTCGACAGCATAACGGCTAGCGAACTACTCAGACTTCATACAGCTAACCCAATCCTACTATCGATAGCTATTCACCCATAGCACTTAGCAACAATAACAACAACAAAATAGAAACAACAATACAAACATTTTATATACAACTAATCTAAGCAATTCAACCAATTCACATATTACGCAATTTCCCACAAAAATTCGAGAATTAGTCGTCTTTCAACAATTATACAATATTTACCACGACTTATCTCAAATAATAAACACACCCCGGCATCAATTTCGTCAAACTATCAAGTTACCCAAGTTAAAATTCAACAACCCCAAGCCCTAGAATACAATTCGACAATCAAAATCGAATTATTCAATCAATCGATAAGTTCAAATGTCAACTACAACAATCCGAACATAATCAATCACAAAATAATTCACATCATGTTTAATTTCTACCTAGGGTGATATATCTCACTTCACATGCTCAAAATTGACAAAAATCGCCAAAAATTTGAGATAGACGATGAAAACATACCTTGGATTTGAAGAATCGACGAAAACTTGACGTTTTCCTTGCCTATTAACGTGGCACAGAGCTTAGGGGTAGGGGAATGGGTGTTTGGTCGCGGAGGGAAGAGGGAATGGGGAAAATAGGGGCGAAATTGGGGGTTTTTATTAAGAAAACACGCGGGTCACCCGAAAACCCGGTGTGACCCGGCACTGGATAAAGGCAACGTGTCACGGAGGGTAACGCGGAGCCCCTCCTCCGTGACACGGAGCCAACGCGTTGGCTTACTGGAATTTTGAAAAATCCAGATTTGCCTTCAACGTGTCACGGAGGCCAACGCGGAGCATTGCCTCCGTGATACGGCACCAACGCGCCAGTGCTCTGTTTCACCATCAAATTGTATTTTTCATACCTCGCCTCGTTTCCTCGATTCCAAGTATTTTTCCTCCGGTATACCTGAAAATCACCTCACTAAACAAAAATTGGTTAAATTATTAAATTCCCTACTAAAAATAATAAAAAAATTACTAAATTACTAAATAAAAAATTACTAAATAAAATGCAAATCTAAGCCTAGTCACGAAAAAGAAAATAAAATAAAATAAAAGAAAAACTTTACACTAAAGAAAGAAAAGATAATTTTTCACGGGTTGCCTCCCGTCCAGCGCCTGGTTTAACGTCGCGGCTCGACAACCTTTATGCTCACGTGTCTACTAGGGAGATGGACGATTTGTCCCGATCCTGGTCATCTCCCCAGTAGTTCTCAACCTTGTCTGGTGGCCTACCTAGTAACTCTCGGGAATCACTCAATCCATTCGCATTCCCATGATCAATCACGTTGATCACCGAGAGTTCCTTATAGATAGTCGGGAGCTTAGGTGCCTTGTACACGTCGAACACCTCAACCTTGTCGTGTGCTCGCATTGTGAGTTAACCCGCAGCTACATCGATCAATGCCTTTCTGGTTGCCAAAAAGGGTCATCCCAAAATAAATGGGACTTCCGCATCTGGTTCAAAATCCAGAACAATGAAATCTACCGGAAAAATGAGGGAGCCTACCTGCACTAGCACATCCTCAACAATGCCATCCGGCTTAGCTAAAGACCTGTCTGCTAGCTGCAAGATCACTGTTGTAGGTTTAGGACTCCCTAGTCCTAACTTTCTGAATACCAAAGATGGCATCAGATTTATACTTGCCCCCAAGTCGCATAACCCACGAGCTCGGATACTTTGCCCAATCGTCAGCTGGATAGTAAAACTTCCAGGATCCTTCAGTTTAGTGGGCAACCTGTTCTGAATATGGGATGTGCATTCCTCCGTTAAAGCCACCGTGGCATACTCAGTCAAGCGACTTTTGTTGGCCACGATGTCTTTGATATACTTCGCATATTTTGGCACACCCTGCAAGACATCAACAAGAGGTAAGTTAACATGTACCTGTTTAAGTACCTCCATGAATTTCTGGAAACACGCCTCCTCCTTGTGTTTCTTAAGTCGTTGAGGGAACGGGGGTGGAGGCCTTGCTGGTTCAGCTTCTTTGGTCTTCCCCGTATCTGAGGTTTGTTCTCCCTCAACATCTGCTGCTCCTGACTTCTGAGGCGGTCTTTCCGTTTCCACCTCCTTTAATTGTAAACCACTCCTCGTGGTCACTGCATTCACCTGCTTAGGATTGGGATCCGTGTTGCTAGGTAGTCCTCCCCTTGGTCTAGTATTTTGGGCAAAAGCAAATTGCCCAAACTGATATTCAAGAGCCTTGGTTGCCAATTGATTGTTCTTTACTTCGGCTGCCAATTTGACATAGTCAGCCTGCAATTGTGCCTGGTTGGCAATCATGGTCTTGAACATTTCCTCAATAGTTGGTGATGGTGGTGGAGGAGGGGCATTGTGATTTCTGAACTGATTCTGATAGCCTTGTTGCCCTCCTTGGTTTTTGTGCATACCCTGCCTTGAACCTTGGCCTTGTTGATTGTTGCTACCCCACGAAAAATTCGGATGATTCCTCCAATTCGAGTTGTAGCCACCACCAAACTGCTGTTGATTCCTCTGTGAATTGCCCACAATGTTGACAGAATCAGGATTTGCACCACAGCATTCCGCTGAATGCTCACTACTACCACACACTTCACACCACATCTGTTGGACTGCATTGACGGAGGCTGAAGGCTGGTTCAAATTCATATTGCTGAAGTGAGTGTTTAACTGATTTTGCAAAGCAGTTATCTGTGCAGCGATAGCTGTGAATCCATCCACTTCAAGCACTCCCGCTACTTTCCTTGCTCCACCTCTTGAAGAATCTGCATTCCATTCCGGATTGCCTTGTGAAATTCGGTTGAGCAAAGTGTACAGCTCCTCATAAGTCTTCTCCAGCGCTTGCCCTCCAGCTGCTGAGTCTAACAAAATTTTAGTGTGGGGTTCCAAACCCTCAATAAAAGTGTGTACCAACACCTCATTTGACTGATGATGATGAGGACAGTCCCGCAATATGGACTTGAATCTTTCCCAGGATTGATAAAGATTTTCTCCTTCCCTCTGTTTAAAACTTAGAATCTGACTTCTATGTTTAGCTGTTTTACCTGAAGGGAAAAATCTGATCAAAAACTTCCTTGCAAGATCATCCCACGTTGATATAGAGTTGGGTGGTTCAGCTTTTAACCACCTCTTGGCTTCACCAAGTAAGGAAAATGGAAATAAGGTGAGCCGAACATAATCAGGTGACACTCCAGCGGGTATGTAAGTGTCACTTATCTCCAAAAAGATCTGGAGATGTTGTTGCGGATCTTCGTGAGGGAGACCGGTAAACTGCCCGCTAGTGTGCAAAAGTTGCACCATATTTTGCTTTAACTCAAATCTCACTCCAGGCTCTAGTTTGCGGATGCTGGAATGTACATTATTAGTGTGTGGGATTGCCACCTCGCGAACCGGCCTGGCTGCTACTTCCTCGAGCACTAACACTGCCCGCACAACTGGTGGATTTGGTTGCTCCATCATAGACTGTTTAAGCAACTGCAGCTTCTTCCGAAGAGCTTCTCTACGTTGACTGTGCAATTCACGTTCTGGCTCTAAGTAAGATTCCACCAGCTCCTTGTCCCTTGCCAGTGTTCACGGAAATAAAAATCTGCAAAATACAGGCTAAGACCAAGTTGTTAACACTTAAGAAAATAAAAATACAAATACAGTAAATTTACACTAAACAAAATTTTACAAATCGCCTAGCCTCCCCGGCAACGGCGTCAAAAACTTGTTCGGTGCTGATTCGGTTAGTATTAAATATTATCAACTGACACGCAAGTGCACGTGGTCAAACAAGTAATAAAGTGGCTAAGTAGCCAAGTATCGATCCAAGGAGGCTGCTCTAGATATGTAAAACTGCCTAGTTTACTATATCTCTATTCTATTCCTAACTATGTTAACAACAATCCAACCAAGAGTTGAGTGAGTTTTTGTTTCTAAACTATTTATATACTACAATTAATAACAACTATTTACTTTTGAATTTAGAGAATGGATATGCACATGCCAAGGTTAAGAACGAGTAATGAACTTGATAATCAGGATAATTTGGTCATCCTCTTCTTCATGTTGCTAGCCAAGAACGTTTGCCTAGAAATTAAAACTTTCGTATTTAATTTCACTTTAGAATCATAAACCATCCGTCTACATTTCTGTGATCAAATGCAATTTATGACCTAGCACTACAATTCCGGTTCCTAAATTGACTAATACAGCTTTCAAGTATATTTCTATCAAGAAAGCACATCAAAACCCAATTTTTCCAAATCAAGTTAAGAACAATACCCTATTAATTCACAACTTTCCAATTTCGTGCTCTCTCGAGTGAAATTGGACTTTTTAGATATACATTAATGGTGGCCAATCAATAATGTAGTAAGCACAAGAATTAATAGAACAACATGCAAGAAGAAGAAGAAACCATATCAATTATCACCAAAATTCATTACACAAGTTCAAAACCTCAGCAAAGAAGGGAATTAGCCACTCATTCTTGGATTAATCATCCTAAAATGAGTGTAAATCATGCATACAATTGAAGGAAAGAAGAAAGGAAGAGAAGAAAACTCTTAGCTTTTCTATTCTTCAACTGCCACAAACCCACGTTCCTGCTCTCCACTTCTGAACTCAGTCTAAAAACTAAAACTGATTAAAAATAAACCTAAGTGTGCTATTTATACTAGTGGGAAATTTTTCCCGGAATAACAAGCAACGTGTCATGGAGACCAACGCGGAGCACTGCCTCCGTGACACGGCGTGGACGCAGACCCTCTTTGGAAATTGCAGGGTCCGGATAATTGGCCTCAACGTGGCACGGAGGCCATCGCGGAGGCCTATCTCCGTGCCACGGAACTGACGCGCAGGCACACTGGAAATTGCCTAATTAATTCCTGACCAGGCAGTGTGCTACCGTGATGGCAGCGTGGCACGGCTCCATCGCGGAGCCAGTGTAAAATGTGCCATCCAAGGTCTTTTCCACGCTCGCATCCAAGTCCAACTCCGACATAGTTCCAACATGCATTTTAGCTCCTAAAAATCACATTATCCTGAAAAACAAATGCTAATCATGTTGGTTAGTATAAATTCGCATTTTATTACCAAATACATGATATTATATACACATTGCACAACAAACAAGGTAAAAATGATACGTTTGAGTATCCCTTGAGCATATAAATCTGCCCAAGATCAGACACTACCCCGGGTGGTTCTTACTACACTTGGGGCAAACTGGACATCTGTTCTAAGAACTATAGCTCTGAGACTGAGAGTTAGATGCTCCTCCCCTCCGTCCTGCCAAGACCAGAAGGTTGGGGTGCTGACTAAGCTGGGTGCTGGGGTTCTCTGTTGCTGTTGTTGCTAGTGCTAGGGGTGGCTAGTACCGCTAAATCTCTGATGGACATGATTTGACTGGCCAATCCTTACTCACTTGTTCATTCACTCCATGTCCTTCAATTTCTCTACTTCAATCTGCTAGGCATAGACAATCAGGTTGGAGAGGTCCATGTCTTTATCAGCATCGCGGTCCTGCTCTCCTTGAGGACCAAGTTTGACATGCCGTTCACAAATTTCAGCATGTGAGCCCTTGGCTCAGCTACCATCTTTGGAGAGTATTTGGACAACCTGGTGAACTCTAGAGCATACTCTTCCACTGTCCGTTTTCCTTGTCTCAGGTTCATGAACTCCGCTACCTTTGCCTCCCTGAGCTCCCTAGGGAAGAATCTGTCCAGGAAGGCTGTAGTGAACTCCTCCATTCCACCGGTCATGCTTCTGCTGGCCTTCCATCCTTCCACTGCTCGTACCAAACTTGGGCTACCCCTTTCAGCTGGTAGGCAACCAAGTCGGCACTCTTGAAGGGACTGACATCCATAATTCGGGTGATCTTCTTGACTTCGTCTACATACCCTTATTGGTCCTCTCCCACCTTTGTTCCATGAAAATCTGGTGGGTTCATCCTAGTAAAATCCCGCACCCATTTGTGGCTACCGGAACCATTTGCTGATTCACCTAATTGGTGACTGTCTAAGCGAGCAGCTGGATGGCCGCCCTGAACTCTGCAATGGACACTATGTCGTTCTGAGGGGGTACTAGGGAGGGTGGGGCAGGTCGATCGACATTGCCGGCCCTTCTTCTGTTACCCCATTTAGGAGGCATGATACACTGAAATGAAACAAAGCACGAGTTAGAGAAAACATTTTTGAAATTGCACTTTAACGCACGATAAAGAGTATGAAGAAAAGAGGGTTTTCCTAATAACATCTCATAGCCTCCTCATCGTAAATGTAGCACGCTTCACACCCATGAAAAGGACTCTACTCGATGTGTCTTTCAGACATTCTGAGGATACTCTAAACCTAGTTCTCTAATACCAAGTTTGTCACGCCCCGAGTCTACACCCTAGACGGGACACGGTACTTGGAGTCACAAGTAACCCCAAGTGAACCCCTGGTCTGTCATACACTGGTATTCTGAGTAAAACATACACAACAGAAGCTTTAAAATAATCAAATAGAACTTGTATGAAACCTAAAACTGAACATAAAGTTTTAAACATCTGAAAATCTAAAATCAAGTCTATGTCTGAAAGCCATCTAGCTGATGAGTTACTGGGATAAGCCCCCAGCTAAGTCTAAGTCTAACGAAAAGTAATGAATTAACTGAAAGAAATGAAATAAAACCCTCAAAAGATGAGGACTCACACTTCTGCTGCTGAGGACGATCCGAATTGCGGCGGCTAACGAGGCTGAGTCTGAGAACCTGCGATTGTATCATGAAACGATACCACATAAAGTTATGCATCAGTACTTTGAATGTACTGAGTAAGTGAGAGAAAACATGACGATAAATATAAATGACTGAACTGAAATGACATGACATGACCAACTAATAAACTAAATTGAAACAACTGAAGTAAACTGAGATGGTCAAGATGACCCTTTCTGGTGGTCAAAGGGATGCCCTAAGTCTGAAATACTGAGTCTGAGATACTACATTGATATGATTTGGTTGAACTGAACTGAACTGACTAATCTGAGACCGGACTGTGCTGACTAGTGGGAGAGTCTATAACCGACATGTAACCACGTGAGCTAAACGTGGATTCTGATGTATACACCCCATTGGTAGGACCCAATATGCCTTGCCAGGGCATAAATGCATGAATTGAGTGATCACAAAAGTCTGGGGCCAATCAAGCTAATAATGGTATAAACAAATACTGAAACCTACGCTGGCAATGTAGTTATGGGAACCTAGCTGGAACCCCAGTCCGTCCAGTGCTAAGTCTTACTCTCACTAGAAAATCCAAAACTGAATACTAAGTTGATAGCTCGAAACTGGGGTCCAAGACCAGTCAGGGATATATAACTGAAAGTACCCTGAGAGTCTTTCGGAGATCTGGAACTGGGTTCTGGACTAGTCTGAGCTTCTTAACTAGAAGTGTCGTAACCTTCTAAGAACACTCTGAAGTTTTAACTGGGGTTCTAAGGCTAGTCAAAGCTATATCCAAAAGGTCATGACTGCCAAATGGAGCAAAAACCTAGTTCTAAGTCTGATTCTGATAAATGGGAGGTGATACTGACACCTCAAAAATTTTTCGTAGTCACACTGATCAGCTGACAAACTTTGAATAGCATTTAGGAAATTCAATGTTCTACTGACTAAGCTACTAAGCAGCTAATAGGCAATTCAATTTACTCCGACAGCACGAAAACCCACAATATGGCAAAAGTTTCAAGAGAATCGGAAATTTTCTTCTGACAAGCTAAATTAAAATTTTCTCATTCGTTCCAAAGATGAAATCATTCTTATCAAGTGAATAATTACTCCACATCTAATTAATAAGGAATGCTAGAAAATCAGCCCAAACACACTTCACAAACCATGAGGAATTTAATATATATTTATACGCATTTCATTCAAAAATATCAGGGCTCAAATTCACTTTTGCAGGAACATGAACAGTCTGGTCATGAACTGACGGAGATCATATCAACAATAAGCATGAATATCATTCTAGGTGAAATCAACGAAAATAAACATGAAATCTTTTCACACTCAAAAGCTCAAGGCTAAGATTGATAGAGAAATTATAAAGGGGTTTTGGGGGACATAAGGGAAGAACTATTCCCTTGTTAAATTCCCACATACCTGGCTAACAATTCCCTTGATGAGGAAACTTGAATTTCTGAGATGAATGAGAAAACCTGGACCTTACTCCTAGAGTTCTTGAGAGACTGTTTGATGCTTTTCTGAGAAAATACGAGGGGAATAAGGGGAGAGGCTATTCATTCCCACTAATAGGTCTGAAATTACATCCAAAACGACATAGTTTAAAGCTTAAGAGAGTAGGAAATTACTAAACAACCCTTAGAAAATCACACGGAAAAACTGTTAGGTGGTCCTAACGAGTGACCAAATGGGTCGTGGTCTGTGACCACGATTCGTGGTCACACTCATTTAGTACACTGCCCAGAAATCGCTGAAGGTCACCACGAGGGACCTAATGAGTCGTTGTCAGTGACCACGACTTGTGGTCACCTGTCGTGGACCATACTGCCCAAATGTCTGAAGCTCCCCACGGGTGATGCCATGACTTGTGGTTTTCCACAACGAGTAGTAGTGAGGACTCGGGGGGTACACTGCTTAACTCTCAGAAAATCCTCCTCTAGCTGATCATGACTCACCTCACGACTCATGGTGACTGACCACGAATCGTGGGATCCTTTCTTCATGTACACCACCAAACTCTTTACTTTCCTGACCCAGCCTGACCACGAGTGACCTAACGGGTCGTGGTGCCTGACCATGACTCTTGAGGTCTTCCATTGGGTACACTGTCTCTCCTTTTTCATTTCTCAATTCCCCTTCCCACGACTTACCTAACGAGTTGTTAGGTCTCATAACGACCCGTTAGGTGAGTCGTTCTATGGCATTTTCTGCAGTTTTCCAGATTTTTTGATTTAAGTCCTGGATCTAATCTTTGAATTTCTGGGGTATTACACCCTCTTTCACCTTCTACCTTGCATGCATGAATGAATAAGGCCTAAAATGAACTTAACCCCTTTAAAAGTCACCATTCATAACTCAAAATGACGTAGTTTAGGCCTTAGAATCTTAGTAATTATGGAAAAGCTCTTAATAAATTCGCAAAAAATATCGTTCAGATGGTGCCAACGAGGGACCTAACAACTCCTTACCCAGTCCATAACTTGTGGTCTCGTCCGTCAAGTACATTGCTCATCTGATCACCTGGGCTCATCATGGCAACATCACGATCCGTTACTAGTTACCACGACTCATGGTCACCACCCGTTATATACACTGCCTCCATACCAAATAATTCTTCAACTAGCTGACCACAACCCTCCCTACCAATCATTGTAACTGACCACGACTCATGGGGTCCTCCCGTCGAGTATGTTGTCTCTCTTCCTTCTCTTTTCTTACTCACCTACTCCACGACTGACCTAATGAGTCGTGGGGCCTTACCACGACTCATGGTCACATCCGCGGGATCCCATTTCTCAAATTTACAAACTCATCACCTAGGCCTCCCCACGAGTCACATCGCGACTCGGGGGCTACTCTCACGGGTCACCTCACGACCCGTCCTGATGCCTGGTGCCAGATTTTAACTTTTCTCTGTTTCAACTCTCGGGTCTGATCTTTAGGCTTTCGGGGTATAACAATATCTCCCCTTTGAAAATATTCATCCTTGAATGTTGGAAAACACAAAGAAAAGCAGAGAAATGCAATTATCATATTCAAATACTGATCATTTAAGTTGAAACTGACGAAATGACTACCTCCGATTCAAACTAAATAGCTGAACTCAATTCACGAATCATAAATACATCCATATACATTAAAGAATCATGGGCACATGAACTGAACATGAAAAATATATAGAGTTTGAGAGCAAAACTGATACCTCAAGCTGGAACTAAGCCGGTAGAGAATAAATGTGGCATCTAACCATCATATCTGCTTCGGCTTCCGACGTAGCTCCTTCAACATGTTGATTCCTCCATAACACTTTAACTGAAGCTACTTCCTTGTTCCTTAGCCTTCGAACTTGACAATCCAGTATTTCTACCGGAACCTCCTCATAACTGAGGCTGTCCTTTACACCAACACTGACCATCGGGACGACTAGAGCTGGATCACTCAAACATTTCTTCAAAAGTGATACATGGAATACAGAATGTACAGAAGCTAATTCTGAGGACAACTCCAATTCATAAGCCACCTTTCCAACATGTCTCACAATCCGTACGGTCTGAAATAGCAGGGACTAAGTTTCCCCTTCTTTCTGAATCTCATCACTCCCTTCATGGGAGACACTTCAGAAATACCCAACCATCAACTTCAAATTCGAATTCTTTCCTTCTCACTTGGCATAGGACTTTTGGAGACTCTAAGCAGTTTTCAAATATTCCCTTATCAACTGAACCTTCTCCATCGCCTCATGAACCGAATTTGGCCCTATCTTTGTCGCTTCTCCAACCTCAAACCAAGCAATGGGCGATCTATATCTCCGCCAATAGAGAGACTCGAATGGTGCCATATGGGCACTAGAATGATAGCTTTTATTGTATGCAACTCGATAAGTGGCAAATGGTCATCCCATCTACCTTTGAAGTCAATCACGCATTCTCTAAACATGTCCTCGAGAGTCTGAATTTTCTGCTCCACTTGACCATCCGTTTGCAGGTGAAGAGCTTAACTTGAGTACTAAGTCCTTTTTGAAACGATTTCAAAAATTGAGAGGAGAATTGAGTACCTCTGTATGAAATTATGGATAAGGGTAGTCCATGCAATCGAACTAGCTCTCAGATATACAGTTTGGCATAATCCTCACCCGAATCTATGGTTTTGACCTGTAGAAAATGAGCGGCCTTGGTCAACCTATCTACCACAACCCAAATGGAGTCATATTGCCGGCGAGTGTGAGGCAAACCTGTGATGAAGTCCATGTCAATCTCTTCCCACTTCCAAGTAGGAATAATGATATCCTGAAGCACGCCTCCCGATCTCTGATGTTCAACCTTTACTTGCTGACAGTTCGGACACTTTGATACAAATTCTGCGATATCTTTCTTCATTCCATTAAACCAATAGACTTCCCATAAGTCACGGTACATTTTGGTGGCACCTGGATGGATAGAGTACCTGGATCCATGAGCCTTGTGCAATATCCGACTCCTCAAATCATCAACATCTGGAACACATAGGCGACCCTGGTACCGAAGCACACTATCTCCCCCTTTGGAGAAGACCTCCGCCTTCTGATTTTGAACGACTTCCTTTAACTTTACCAAAATTGGGTCCTCATCCTGCTTAGCTTTTACATCAATCACCAAGGAAGATTCTGATCCATTCTGAACCACAACACCACCATAGGTCGAGTCAACCAACCTAACTCCCAACCTTACGAGTCAATGCACATCCTTCACCAGCTCCTTCTTCCCCTGATCCACATAAGACACACTCTCCATAGAGAGTCTACTAAGTGCGTCCGCTACTACATTATCCCTACCCGAATGGTAAAGCACACTCATGCCATAGCCTTGAGAAACTCCAACCACCTCGTTTACCGAAGATTGAGATCCTTCTACATGAACCATATTGTAAGTTGTTATGGTCTGTAAACACATCCACGTGGACCCTGTACAAGTAATATATCCAAATCTTCAAGGCAAATACCAACACGGCCAATTCAAGATCATGGGTCGGGTAATTCGTCTCATGAACCTTAACCTATCTAGAAGCATATGCTATAACCTTCCCGTGCTGCATCAATACACACCCATGTCTGATCCTTGAAGTATCACAATACACCACGAACCTATTGGTACCCTCTAGTAGAGTACCGGTGTTGAAGTGAGTCGAGTCTTCAACTCTTGGAAGCTCTTCTCACAAGACTCCGACCATTGGAACTTCACCTTCTTCGGGGTCAATTTGGTCAAGGGTGTTGCAATAGATGAGAAACACTCAATAAATCTCCAATAGTACCCAGCTAAACCCAAGAAGCTCCGAATATCTGAAAGAGTCACCAGTCTAGTCCAATTCTTCACCGCATCTATTTTTTGAGAGTCCACCCTTATGCCTTCGCTTGATACTACATGGCCCAAAAATGCTACGGAGTTCAACCAAAACTCGCACTTGCTGAATTTAGCATATAATTTACGATCCTGGAGAGTCTATAGCACTATCCTCAAATGAGTGGCATGCTCCTCCTCGCTTCGAGAGTATATTAGGATGTCATCAATAAACACAATCACGAACATATCCAGGTATGGCTTGAACACCCTATTCATCATGTCCATAAAAGTTGTAGGAGCATTCGTTAGTCGAAAAGAAATAACTACAAACTCATAATGATTGTACCGCGTCCTGAAGGCTATCTTCGGAATGTCACACTCGCGAACTCTAAGCTGATGGTACCCGGATCTGAGATCTATCTTTGAGAAACACTTGACACCTTGAAGCTGGTCAAATAAATCATCAATCGTGGGTAAAGGATACCTGTTCTTGATGGTGACTTTGTTCAATTGCTTATAATCAATGCACATTCAAAGTGAACCATCTTTCTTTCAGACAAAGAGAACTTGTGCACCCCATGGGGATTTTCTCGGTCTAATGAAACTCTTATCTAACAGGTCCTTCCACTACTCTTTCAACTCCTTTAGCTCAGCTGGAGCCATTCTGTAGGGAGGAATAGATATAGGCTGCATGTCGAGAAGAAGGTTAATATCAAAATCAATCTCTCGCTCGGGAGGAATTCCTGGTAGATCATTAGGGAAGACCTCTGGAGATTCACATACTACTGGGACCGACTGGATAGTCGAGGTTTCGGACATCTAATCCTTAACCCTAACTAGATGGTACACACAACCTTTGGAAATCATATTTTTAGCCTTAAGGTAGGAAATGAAATGACCAGGCACAGCTGAACTACCCTTCCATTCTAAGACTGGCTCACCTAGAAATCTGAACTTTATTGCCCGAGTTCTACAATTAACTGAGGCATAACATGCAAATATCCAACCATGTCAAGGATAACATCAAAATTGATCATGGCTAACTCTATCAAATCGTTAAGGTGACTTTCTGAAGGATTGAGACCGGGCAACCTCTATATACCCGTCTAGCGATAACTGAATCACCTACTGAGTAGAGACTGAGAAGGGTTCTGACAAGACTTCGAGACTAACTCTGAAGCTACTAGCCGAGTAAGGTGTCACAAAAGACAAGGTAGCCCCTGGATCTAACAAAGCATAAACATCAAGATGGAAAACTCGTAACATACCAATGACTACATAAGAAGAGATCTCCTGCTCCTGACAGGATGCTAGGGCATAGAATCTATTCTGGCGCTAACTGCCACTTGTGTTAGTAGAAGCCCCCTGATGTGCTGAGTGTGTGGGAGGGGCTGTTGAACCAGAAGCTGGGCCTCAGCCCCCATCATGATCCTGTCTCATTGTTGGGAAATCTCTGAGCATGTGTGCCCCCGACCACATCTTCAGCATGCTGGAATGCTAGAATCTGCGGGTCTTCTACTCTGATCCCTAGAGCTTGATGCTCACCCTCTCTGATCGTGCCTCGGTTTGGATGGCTCACTCAATGCTAAGGATTCATAGGATGAAGATATCAGGTGGGTCTATTTTCGGTTCCCACCACCTAACCTCGGCTGTGAGAAATCAGTGGCCATCGGTCCTGGCCCTCTTGGCCTCCTTCTCTGTCAGATGTGCCGCCTCCATCTGCTGGGCGTACAAGACTATCCGAGGGAAATCCACGTATTGGTGGAGCATATTGGTCCTACAATCCTTTTCTTAATAGATCGCCACTCCATGAACGAACTTGCTCACTCGCGCCCTCTGATCAGCCACCAAATTTGGGGCGTATCTTGATACGCAGGTGAACTCAAGGGCATACTCCTGCACCGTCATCCTTCCTTGTTTCATATTTATGAACTTAGTTGCCTATAGCTCCCTCATCTCACGAGGGAAGAACTAATCTAAGAATGCAACATGGAACTCCTCCCAAGTTACAGGGCCTGCTCCGATGGCCCTACTATCCTTTCATTGGCAAAACCAGATATGCGCGACCCCTTTCAACTGATACGTGGCCAACTCTATGCACTCCACTCCATTCATTGCCATGATTTGGGTGATCTTCACAATCTCATCTAGAAACTCATGTGGGTCCTCATCTACTTTTAACCCAAGGAACTCTGGCGAGTTCATTCTCAATAAATCCCTGACTCGAGCCGCCACTGAATTTACATTTTGTGGGACATGCACAACTGCCTATTGATTTACCTGAGCGATCAAGGCCTTCTCCATTCCCATTCCTTCTATCATTCAATCTTCAGGGAGACATAATTCTGCAATCTCGAATAGCACAAATTAGAAGTATAAGGAGACTTTTCATCGCACGACATAGATTATAAAAGAAGGGAACATTTCCTAAATGTCTCATAGCCTCTTCATCATAAGTGTGGCGCGGCTTCATACCCATGAAAAAGACTCTACTTAACAAAGTTTTTCAGACACCCTAGGACACTTCAACCCTATGGCTCTGATACCAAGTTTTTCACGACCTGAACGTAGACCCGGATCATAACACAGGACAAGGAGCCCCGCAAGACCCCAAGTCGACCCATGGCATAAGAATACATCTAACTTGATCAATAAAATAGAAGAATCAACAAGATAATCATAGCGGAAGTACAAGTCAATCATAACATTAGAATACATAATCTGAAGCTGAATACATCTTTTGTCTAAAAAGCCTCTAAACATGACGAATTGATGGGACAGTATCGCAACTAACTCAGCCAAACTGAAACTGAAAGTACATAGAGAAAGTCTAAATAAGTCTAGTCCTCGAGGGATGAGGACTCACCACCAACGTACAATGCTATCTCAGAGGGCTGACTATGAATGGGGATGAATCAGAGAGCCAAGTCTTGTATCATGAAACGATACAACATAGAGTATGCGGTCAGTACGTGGAATGTACCGAGTATGCAAGGTAAGTAAAACTGCTTAAGCAGGTAAAATCATTTAAAAACATGCATAATGTAAAACATAACAATAAGAATCTGAGAGTAGGGCTTGCATGCATTATTTCTGAAATAATGAGCCCATCATAACATAATCATAACATCATAACTGTATCAATTGACTCAAAGCTAAAATCTAATATTTAAAAGTAAAACTTAACATTGAGTCAAACTTGTTTAAGAACATGTATAAATCTCAAGGATGATGAACATGCATAACTGAAATCATGAGGAACAATGAGAGACTTATCTTTTAACCGACATAGCATGATAGAGCTTAGATGGTTCCGACTATCACACTCAAGTGGGTAGAGCTGTTCAAAGCCTTGTTAGGGCTAGGGACAATGCCATGGTATCGATATCAAGCTCGTGGGCTAATAGGGTCAAGGATAGCTCACAAGGGAGGTCCCAAAGTAATATTTATAAGTATAAACCTACATTGGCACGTAGTTCTGAGGCATAGGGTGATCGACCCTTAGCCTGCTCAGTGCTAGACACTACTCCCAAAAACATGCATATGCTCGACATCATTATTCAATGAAGCTCAACATCGTCAATTCATGAAGCTCAATCATCAAATACATCTCAAAGCTAAAATTATGCATATGAGAAGCTTTAGCTCAAACATACCACAAGATGAAAAATAAGTGGGAGTCTTCGCTCCAAAAACATGTGGTAAGATTAATTCGTGAAATCATAAATCATACTTTGAACATGTGGGCATTTTCCAAAGCTTTATCATACTTGAAAACACTCAATTAATACGGAAAACATGATTATAAATATGGGTAGCTTGAAAACATGCTTTTCACCAAAATATATCATCATTATCATACATTCATCACAAATCTCATCTTTTATGAGCTTTTTGTCAATGGGCTTTTGAATTCATAAGACTAGAAACATGATTTTTAATTGAAAACATTATCTTGCCCATGCTTCATAATTCGATAGTTGAAACGTATTTAAATCATACCCATGTAAAGAGTTTAGGAGTATCACGCATTGGGTTAAAACTCCATATATTGGACATAGAATATTCATGATTTAGAGAGGGATTGGGCATGGATGTGAAAGATTTCACCCATTCATAACCCTACTTACCTATTGGTAGTTGATTCTTACACTTCCTTGATAGCCCAAGAAGAAATTGAAGGAGAATTGAAGAACACTAAGTTCGATCACACTCTCGCACCTTCTACCTTGCATGCATTAATGATAAGGCCGAAAATGAACTTAACCCCTTTTAAAGTCATCATTCATAACTCAAACGACATAGTTTAGGCCTTAGGATCTTAGGAATTATGGAAAATCCCTTACTGAATTTGCAGAAAATAACTGCCAGATGGTCCCAACGAGGGACCTAATGACTCGTTACCCTGGCCATGACTCGTGGAGTCGTTCGTTAAGTACATTGCTCATCTGATCATCTGGGCTCGTCACGGGCAACATCACGGTCCGTTACTGGTGACCATGACTCGTGGTCACTACCCGCTTTGTACACTGCCTCCACACCAAATGATTCTTTAACTAGCTGACCACGACCCGCCCCACGAATCATGGTTCCTGACCATGACTCTTGGGGTCCTCCCATCAAGTACACTATCTCTCCTCTTTCTCTTTTCTTACTCACCCACCCCACGACATACGTAACGAGTCGTAGGGCCTGACCACGACTTGTGGTCACGTTCGTGGGATCCCATTTCTTAAATTTTCAAACTCATCACCTAGGCCTCTCGATGAGTCACATCACGACTCGTGAGCTGCTCTCACGAGTCACCTCAAGACCCGTCCTGATGCCTGGTGCTAGATTTTAACTTTTCTCCATTTCAACTCCCTGGTCTAATCTCTACGCTTCCGAGGTATAACAATATGTGGGCACCCAACACTTACTTCCAACTCGGTAGCTTGCTTTTGCAAAGTTCCATGACTTTCCTTCAATGATCAAACTCCTACAAAAAATAAAACTACAACAATAATATAAAAATAAATCAATAAAAGAAAGCAATAAAATTGGTTTTCCTCCCAATAACCTGTTTATTTAACCTCGCGGCACGACGCGATCAATTTCACCACTTTTCCTTCCACTTCGAACTTATGAATTACACCCCTAATTTCTTTTTTGATTTTCTAGTATGCTCAAGGGAAGGTGGTGCAAAAATAAAGGAACCAAGCAATAGATATCATATTTTTCACTTCTTGGCCCTTAAGTGAGGAACATCATTTTGTCTATTTGGCATAGCAAATTTTTGGATGAAAGGGTCTTGTTCTTCATCTATACATCTCTCCAAGGGATTGAAAGGCTTGATTTCAATGGCCATACTAACCACCACATATACTAAAAATATTCCATAGAAAGGACTGGGAAGGTTCATACAACCGGCTCCCAAGAAAATTATGACAGTGTTGCCACTAGTGAGGTCCTCCACAAATCAGACAATGATTACCAAAATATGAATATCCATCATTCCACTAATTAATATTCGTCGGTTCCATGCCAAGAAAGGTAATAAAATACTCAAAAAATAAAAAGTAAGAACTATTTAATATGTTTACAAAAAAACAAAAAAATAACTTGAACAAATAAAGAAAACAAAGTCCAGCTTAGCAAAATAATTAATTTCTAGGTTCCCAGCGACAACGTGAAAAACTTGTTCGGGTCCAACTCGCATACAATTGCGCATGGTCATATAAGTAATATAGAATTTGAAGTCCAGATATCATACCCATAGGGACTTCATGATTAATTATTTACTAAATTAAACTAATGCTAATTTATTTATTCAGGCAATAGAATCTAAGGATTTATTTATAATTATCTAAACTAAAAATAAAATAAAATAATAATGAAAAATTAACAAAATAAAGAGAATATTCTTATTTTGCATAATCAATTAGATGAATCAATCTAGGATTATGGATCTCTAGAAATTATGTTGTGTATGCACATTCATTATCTTGTAATAATTATCGAGTTATTGATTTATGGGGTTAATTGTATGATTGTGGCCTTTCGAAACTCCAATCATCTATTCACATACAATTCTATGTCTATATTCCTATGATCAAAAATAAATCACGCAAAGAAATTAGCTTCTCCCATTTAATAATCAAGCAAGGCATTCTAGATATATTCCTACCCTAGCCGCAAATCAATTCTCAATTTTACCTCAAGAAAAGATCTTACTCTCTATATGCTCTATTCTATCTTATTGACTAATTACACCCCATAAGTTTCTATCATTTAACCAACGCATGAATATGTATGTTGAGAGTTTTTGAGTATGATGCAGGCGGGAAAAGGCTTGGGGGATAGGTATACGAGCACGGCATCGAGCGAGCAAGAGACCTGGCCGGAGGCCAGGCATGCTAGGAGGGCAATGGGCAGCCAGCTGAGCCCCGTAGGCCACCTCCCCACCTATATATATGTTACATGTTTGAATTTCAAGACATTAGAAATTTCCCAATTATCAAAACTCGGCCCTACAACTTTTCTCTCTACAATTCCTTCCGTTTTACACTGATTTATGCCGCTAGCCTCCGTCCAAATGAAATTTCATCTTGGATAATGAGTTTTAGGCCTATGAGGAACGTCCCTGCGGATTTATTTCTTTAAAATTCGCTCGAAGTACCGAAAACTCGTTGAGTAAAAGTTGTCAAAATCACTTCCAATTGAGTCTTAAGAAACTACAAGTGATAGGTAAGAATCTCTACCTTCTAAACTCTCATGAATTTGTGAGTTTCCAGTCGAAGTAAATGGAGTTGAGTTATTGTTAATATTATTGAAAGATATCATTGTTTGTCGAGTCTTAGTATTGAAATAGCCTTATTCTCTCAGTGTAGAGGTTGCAATTGAGCGGAATTGCCAGCTATAAGATGGAACTATTTGGATAAATGAGAATCGGCATTCGAGATATGTTAAGGCTAATCACTTCACAAGTTATTCTTGTTTTATAGTAATACGACCTATGTCCTCGTAAGCGCGTCGTAAGCATGTATATTGTTATTAGCTGCTACAAATAGTTTTGAAACTAAAGTTGATTATTGCAGTTGGGACTGACCCCTATAGACTTCTGTCAACCAAGCTCAGGGTTACTAGCTGTGTCATCGCCTACGAGGCTATAGATCACTTAGTGGAGCTGTATGATGTCTGACATGACTATATTAAGGTCTATAAGGCCATATTACAGTCTATCCATGAATTGACTTCTACTTCTATGCCGTATCGGCATCACTGACCCTCCATCGAGCCTTGTGTACCCAGGTTGCAGTTACATTAGCCCAAAGGGCTCAGACACAGCTATAGGAGCCCAGCGGGCTCAATTATAGACCTAGAGGTAGGTAGGTTGGCTATAGTTACCCATTGGCTATAGAATGTATTGTACTTGCCAGGGCTTATGGGGGCCTAGGTGGATTATTATATGCTGATTGTACCTTCCAGGCTTATGGGGGCCAGGTAAGGTTCTTTTTTGTATTACTTACTTGTTAGCTATACTTCAGATTGTGAGGCTATTTAGGTTATATCTATTATCCTTTGTATTGATTACTTTGAGTTCTTTTATCAGTTCTATTCAGTCATTTTCATTATTGCCTTAAATATTCATTACATATTGTACTGATGACCAACAATGGGGCGCTGCATACTTGCCTGCAGGTGCGGATAGACGTGGTTTAGGACCTTCTTAACCGTCAGCCAGAGTTAGCAGTTCAATCAGCTCCTTTCCTCTAGGGTTTATAGTTAGAAAGGTTTTCTCTTTTTGTTGTACAGTTTTGGGTAGGTTGGGGCCCTGTCGCGATCATTATTCCACTCTGAGAGGCTTGCAGACTACAGTTTTTCAGTTTTTGGTTGTTGTTGGTTGTGTGAGGCCTATGTATACTATATTTTGCGTGTTAGCCATGTGAGGCCTAGTTTAGCGAGTAGTTAGTATCCTTGTCGGCTATAGTGTAAATATGACTGTCTGTTTTCATTCTGTTACGACTAGACAACATGGTTGTCTTGTCGGCCCACATAGGATCCCTTTATTGTTATGTTGTTGGATTAGTGTTTTCCTTTATAGGTTTGCTACGTGGTCTTGTTGGCCCGAGGCTGTGTTTGCAATCGAGATATAGCAGTTTGTTTTCTTAATTTTGAGTTTTTGGTAGGCACTAGAGGTGCTTATACCCAGCCAGGTCAGCCAAGGTCCCAGTGTGGCATTAGGTGCCAGTCATGCCTTTAAATGTGGGGCATGACATACTTGGTAGCAGAGCAACTTTGTATCCTAGGGAGTCTTCAAAGCGTGTATAATAGAGTCTTGTGTATGGATGTGTTTATTCACCACATTCTATAGGCAGGAGGCTATGAGGCATGATAGTGTGGTTACCCTCCTTTTTACTCCAGTCGTGCTATAGAGCTATGTCATATAGGGTGAATCCCTAAGCGTACATTATTCTGCTTATTTACAAAGAAAATGTCTGACACGCGATAGACTACGGCTAGTCGGGAATTGGATGTCGCGAGAGGAGAGGGCACTAGTAGGGTGCCCTAGTTAGAGCCGACCCAATCTGAGGGTGATAAGGAGACATCGTCTCGGTCTCCCCAACATTCTTCTCCATGCGAGGTGCCCCTCAGGGCAGCAGATGCACCATCCCCCAGCAATCTCTATACCTATACCATCGGATTAGTAGGTTAGAAGCATTGTTTATATGCTGGCTATGATGATGGATGCTTAGTGCCAACCAGTGGTACTAGTTGTCGCTGAATCTACTGGAGGACCAGGATGTTTGAGGGCCTGAGAGTTTCTTGCCTTGAGTCCCCTACAATTCACAGGGACAGACCGTGGAGAGGATTCTCAGGACTTTCTGGACCAATTACAGAGAATATTTAGGTGATACATGCTATGCTGGCAAAATCAATCGAGTTAGCGGTATTTTTGCTTTGAGAAATAGCGGTGTTTTGGTAAGAGAGTTAGGAAAGGTCCCTTGGCAGATACGTACCCCCTCCGACTTGGTCCAATTTCTCTGAGGCTTTCATAGATCACTATTTGCCGGGAGAAATCCGATAGGCCCGGATGGATTAGTTCCTGCACCTGGAATAGGGTATGATGATCATTCGAGTGTATGCAATGAGGTTTGACTCTTTCGCCAGATATGCGCCAGAATTTGTGGATACAATGCAAGTCAACGTACATTGGTTCACTTTGGGGCTGCTTCCAGAGAATGTGGAAACCTATGTTACACTTGCCTTACAGGAGGATATAGACATTGCCCGCATTTAAGTTTTTTCTCAAAATATTGATGGGATTAGGCGGCATCAGCATAAGGTAGAAAGAGGGAACCAGGAGCAGGTTGAAGGGACAGGCCCACTAATATGAAAACATAATTTCAGGGTGGATCTAGGTGGCGAATATCGATAGGCCACCCAGACCTCCACTGTAGAAGCAACAAAGTGGTAGATAAGATTGTCATGGATAGTCAGGTCCCGGTGAGAGCTCACGAGCATTAGCTTCCCACCAGCAGAGGGGACTGAATCAGAACAGGTCTGTTGCACCGTGTTGTAATATATGCGGTCGACAGAATTTTAGGAGGTGCAAATACATTTCCATTGCTTGTTATACTTGTGGGAAAAAGAGATATATGATGAGGGATTGTCTAACCAGAGAATAGGGTGAGCGGGACTAGCATAATAGGTCCACAGCAGGATAACATGTTCCAACACCTTCGGCAGGGCGCAGACCCTCAGCCCTAGCCGGTAGAGGCAGAGGTAGATCAGGGGCATCTAGTTCTAGCAGTGGCTCGGATTGCACTTATGCCTTACCAGGGTGATAGGAGTTAGAGTCATCACCTGATGTTATGGCAGGTGTGATGGATGTTTGTTCGCACCCGATTTATGCTTTAATATATCCAAGACTCTACTTTGTCTTATGCTACTCGAATGGTATAAAATCAAAATTACTTCAGCGACCATTCTTAGTGTCCACACCCATTGGTGACTTTATTATTTCTAAGAGAATCTACTAGGGTTGTACAGTAGAGATTGCTGGTAACCAGACCTTAGCTGATTTAATGGAGCTAGAAATAATCGATGTTGATATAATTATGGGTATGGATTAGACCAGGACCGTCTGATTTCACTTTACAAGGAAACTAGTGCAAAAATGGAAAGGTAATGTAGCTATGCAAAAATGTAGGTTCACATCCTATCTTCGGGTGAGAAAGTTGATAGCGACGGGTTGTATTTACCATATTGTTAGGGTTCTGGATATGCAAGAAGAATCCCTTATTCTTTAGTCCATCTGGTGGTTAGTAAGCTTCCAGATGTGTTTCTAGATGAGCTTCCTGGTATTCCCCCAGAGTGTGAGATCAATTTCTCTATCGACCTACCACCAGGCATGCAACCTATATCCATCCCTCCGTATAGAATGACCCTACTGAGCTGATGGAATTGAAAGAACAATTGAAAGATCTTCTAAATAAGCGCTTTATCAGGCCGAGTTCTTCACCGTGGGGTGGGCCAATTCTCTTTGTGAGGAAGAAAGATGGCTTCCTATGAATGTGTATAGATTATAGACAGTTGAATAAAGTTACTATTAATAATAAATATACTCTTCCAATGATAAATGATTTGTTTGACTAGCTGCAGGGGCAAAATATTTCTCCAAGATCAACTTAAGGTCAGGGTATCATCAAGTGCGGTTCCTGGAGAAAGATATCCCGAAGACAGCCTTCAGGACAAGGTGTGGTCATTTTGAATTATTGGTTATGTCTTTCGGATTGACGAATACCCCAGCAGTGTTTATGGATCTAATGAACAACATCTTCAGGCCGTATTTAGATCTATTTGTGATAGTGTTTATTGATGACATTCTGGTATATTCCCGCTCAGAAGCTAAATAGAGAAATCATCTATGAACGATACTCTAGATCATTAAAGACCACCAGTTATATGCAACATTCTCAAAATGTGAGTTTTAGTTGAATTCCGTAGCTTTCTTGGGCCATATTGTGTCAAATGCAAGTTTCTAGGTGGACTCGTAGAAAATCGAGGCAGTGAAGACATGGCCCAGACCTACGATTTCAACTGAGGTTCGCAGTTTCCTAGAGTTAGCTGGGCATTACTGGAATTTTGTGGAAGGATTTTCTGCCTTATCAGCACCGTTGACCAGATTGACTCAGAAAGCAACTAAATTCCATTGGACCAAGGCTTGTGAGTAGAGTTTCCAGGAGCTGAGAAATAGAATGACATCTGCACCAGTTCTAGCTTTTACTAGAAGGTTTAGAGTGCTACATTGTATTCTATGACACTTCAGGTGTGGGGTTAAGGTGTTTTTGATGAAACACAGTAAGGTAGTTCCCTATGCTTCGAGGCAGCTAAGGAGGCACGAAAAGAAATACCCCACCCACGACTTAGAGTTAGTTGTACTAGTTCATTCTTTTAAAATATGGAGACATTACTTGTATGGTGTTCATGTAGATATCTTTACTGATCATAAAAGCCTCCAGTATATATTCACGCAGAAAGAGTTGAATTTGCGGCAGAGTCATTAGCTAGAATTGCTGAAAGACTATGTGAACATCTTATATCACCTAAGGAAGGCTAATATTGTAGCCAATGCCCTTAGCCGTAGATCCATGGGTAGCCTAGCATATTTGAGGCCAGAAAAGTGAGAAATGGCTCGAGAGCTGCACCAGTTAGCAAATTTAGCAGTCCAAGTAGTAGATTCATAGGATAATGGAGTTGTAATTCAGAATACAACAATATCATCTCTAGTTGTAGGGGTAAAGGAGAGGCAGTACGAGGACCCTAGTATAGTACAGCTCATGGAAAAGGCTTATTAGGGTGAACTATTGGCCTTTGTCTTAACGGAAGACGGTTTCTTGAGGTTCATAGGTTAACTCTGTGTTCAAGATATAGATGGCTTTCACTAGAAGATCACGACAGAGGTATATTATTCTCGTTACTCTCTTCATGTATGTTCGACGAATATGTACCATGATATAAAGGAGATATATTGGTGTCCTGGAATGAAGAAAGGCATAGCTGAGTTTGTAGCACAGTGTCGTAATTGCTAATAGGTAAAAAGCTGAACATCAGAAACCTGACGGACTAACTCCGGAGACAGTTGTACCAATGTGGAAATGGGAACCAATTAATATGGACATTTTCATAGGGCTACATCGCACCAGGTGTAAATGCAACTCCATTTGGGTCATTGTCGATAGATTGGCGAATTCATCCCATTTCTTGCTAGTCAAGACTACATTTTCAGCCAACGACTATGCTGAGTCGTATATTAAGGAGATAGTCTGACCGCATGGTGTCCCAGCATCCATTTTTTCTGACTGGGGGCATAATTCATAGCTAGATTCTGGTAGTCATTTCAGAAAGGTTTAGGGACACAGGTTAATTTGAGTATAACTTTCCATCTCTCGACAGACGGCCAGGTAGAGCGCACCATTCAAATGCTCAAGGACATGCCACAGGTGTGTGTGCTAGACTTTGGAGGAAGTTGGGACGAGCATCTACCCTTTATTGAATTTTCATACAATTACAGTTATCATTCTGTTATTCAGATGGAGCCTTATGAGGCTTTATATGGGAGGAACGCAGGTCTCCCATAGGATGGTTTGTAGTTGGGGAGACAAGATTGATTGGACCTGATATTATCCATCAGTCGAAATAAAATGTAAAACTTATCAGAGAATGGTTGTTAGTAGCTCATAGTCGTAAAAAGTCCTATTTCGATGTTCGACGTCGTGACTTGGAGTTTAATGTTGATGATTGGGTATTTCTCAAGGTTTCTCCTATGAAGGGCATGATGAGATTTGGCAAGGAGGGAAATTTTAGCCTTAGGTTCATTTGCCCATATCGAATCCTTCGAAGGATAGGCTGAGCGGAATATGAGTTAGAACTTCCTTCAAGGCTAAAATTCGTTCATCCAGTCTTTCACGTGTCAATGCTACGGAATGCATAGGAGACCCATCTCGTGTTGTTCCAGTTGAGGATGTTCTAGTTAATGAGTTGTTCTATGAAGAGACTAAAGTTTATATACTAGATCGACAGGTTTGTAGACTGAGAACTAAAGATGTAGCCTCTGTTAAAGTCCTATGGAGGACCAGAAATGTAGAAGAGATGAACTAGGAAGTTGAGGATGAAATAAGATCTAGATATCCTCACTTATTGCAGGCTTGACCTACATTGTATAGTTGAGATGAGATTGTTGTTCAGTAATTGTGTTGTTATGTATATCATCAGTATTATTTTGTTATTCATTTTTATGATATGGAACTATGTTGTATCATTGCTTGTAGCATCCTGTGAGGCACCTATGTTGGACTTTTCTGTTTTTCAGGTTTCCGAATAGTCCATATTACAGAGGAGACTTTGCCAAAATTTTTCTACCAATAGTTAAAGAAGTTAAGTCTCTTGAGTTAAGATTACATTCAAGGACGAATGTTCCTGGGAGGGATGATGTTACACCCCATAAGTTCTATCATTTAACCAATGTGCAAGTATGTATGTTGAGAGTTTTGGAGTACAACGCATGCGAGAAAAGGCACAGAGGATGGGTATACGACAACGGCATCGAGTGAGCAGGAGGCCGGGGACGGAGGCTAGCCACGTTGGGTGCCGCACCATGCCTGCCAGCCCACCGCCATGGCCGGTGCGTCATGCCTCTTGCCTATCCTAATGAGCGGAGTGTCATGCCCCTTAGACCACCGCCCCACATATATATATGTTATAAGTTTGAAGTTCAAGACATTAGAATTTTCACAATTATCATTGATTTACGCTACTAAACTCCATCTAAATGCAAATTCATCTGGGATAATGAGTTTTAGGCCTATGAGGAACGTCCCTGTGGAGTTATTTCTTGAAAATTCGCTCAAAATATCGGAACCCCACCAAGTAAAAGTTGTCGGAATCAGATCTAATTGAGTCCTAAGCAACTACAAGTGATAGGTAAACATTTCAACCTTCTAAACTCTCGGAAATTTGTGAGTTTTCGGCAAAATTAAACGGAGTTGAGTTATAGTTAATATTATTGAATGATATCATTTTTTGCCCGAGTACTAGTATTGAAATAACCTTATTCTCTCAGCGTAGAGGCTGCAATTGAGTGAAACTGTCAGCTACACGTTGGAACTATTTGGATAAGCAAGAATCAACATGCGAGGTATGTAAAGGCTAATCTCTCCGACAGGTTATTTCTGTCACATAGTACGACCTATGTCCTCGTAAGCGAGTCTTAAGAATGTATATTGTGATTAGCTTCTATAGATAGTTTTGAAATTATAGTTGATTATTGCGGTTGGGACTTACCCAACCCTATATAGCCTTCCGTTGACCAAGCTCAGGGTTACTAGTTGTGTCATCGCTTATGATCTTGGGCAGATTTATATGCCCAAGTGATACTCAAACGTATCATTTTCGCCTTGTTTATTGTGCAATGTGTATACATTTTCATGTAATTGGTAATAAAATGTGAATTTATACTAACCAACATGATTAGAATTGTTTTGTAGGTAAAACATGATTTTGAGGAGCTAAAATGCATGTTGGAACAATATCAGAGTTGGACTTGGATGCGAGCACAGAAAAGACATTGGACTGCACAATGTAAAGGGGCTACGCGATGGAGCCGTGCCACGCTACCATCGCGGAGGCACACTGCTTGGAGGGTGATTTAATTGTCAAATTCCAGTGGAGCCTCGCGACAGCTCTGTGGCACGGAGGCAAGCCTCCACGTTGCATGCCGTGCCACGTTGAGGCCATATTCCCGGACCCCAGATTTTCAGTGAGGGTCCGCGTCCACGCCGTGTCACGGAGGCAGTGCTCCGCGTTGGCCTCCGTGACATGTTGCTTGTTATTCCGGGAAAAATTCCCACTAGTATAAATAGAACACTTAGGCTTATTTTTAATTAATTCAGACTTGATGGAGCAAGGACGTGGGTTACAGGCAGTTGAGGGACGAAAAAGCTAAGGGTTTTTCTCTCTTTCTTTCTTCTTTCAATCAATTGTATGTATGATTAACACTTGTTTTAGGATGATTAATCCACAAATGAGTGGCTAATTCTCTTCCTTGCTGAGGTTATGAACAATGGTGATGAATTTTGATTATTGAATTGTATGGTTTTTCATCTTCTTCTTCCATGTTGTTCTATTAATTCTTGTTTCTACTGCATTAGTGTGTGGCCGACATTAATGTACATCTAAAAAGTCCAATTTCACTCGAGAGAGCACGAAATTGGAAATTTGTGAATTAATAGGGTATTGTTCTTAACTTGATTTGGGAAAATTGGGTTTTGATGTGCTTTCCTGATAGAAATATACTTGAAAGCCGTATTAGTCAATTTAGGAACCGGAATTGTATTGCTAGGTCATAAATTGCATTTGATCACAGAAATGTAGACAGATGGTTTATGATTCTTAAGTGAGATTAAATACGAGAGTTTTAATCTCTAGGCTAATGTTCTTGGCTAGCAACAGGAAGAGAAGAATAACCAAATTATGATTATAATCAAGTTCATTACTTGTTCTTAACCTTGGCATGCTCATATCCATAGTTTCAATTCAAAGTAAATATTTGTTAATAGTTTTAGTATCTAATTTATAAACAAAAATTATTTAACTTTTGGTTACGTTGTTGTCAGCATATTTAGAAGTAAGATAGAATACAGTATACTTGAGCAATTTTACTTATCCAGAGTCTCCTTGGTTCGATAGTTGGCTTACTTAGCCACTTTATTACTTGTTTGACCAAGTGCACTTGCGTGTCGGTTTTTAACCCTATAGCAAACCACCGAACAAGTTTTTTTGGCGCCGTTGCCGGGGAGACTAGGCAATTGGTGAAATTGTGTTAAGTGTAAATTTACTGTATTTTTGTTTTATTTTCTTAAGTATTGACAACTTGGTCTTAGCCTGTATTTTGCAGACTTGATTTCTGTGAACACTGGCAAAGGACAAGGAGCTGGTGGAATCTTATATAGAGCCTGAACGTGAATTTCATAGTAAACGCAGAGAAGCTCTACAAAAGAAGCTGCAGTTGCTCAGAGAGACTATTATGGAGCAACAAAATCCACCGGTTGTGAGGGCAGTGTTAGTGCCCGACGAAGCAGCAGCAAGGCCGGTTCGCGAGGTGGCAATCCCACATGCCAACAATGTACATTCAAGTATCCGCAAACCAGAGCCTGGAGGGAGATTTGAACTAAAGCAGAACATGGTGCAACTATTGCACACAAGCGGGCAATTTACCGGTCTCCCTCATGAAGACCCACAACAACATCTCCAAAACTCTTTGGAGATAAGTGACACTTATATACCCGCTGGAGTGTCACCTAATTATGTTCGGCTCACACTATTTCCGTTTTCCTTACTTGGAGAAGCCAAGAGGTGGTTAAAAGCTGAACCACCAAATTCTATATCAACGTGGGATGATCTAGCACGAACGTTCTTGATAAGATTTTTTCCCTCTGGTAAAACAGCCAGACTTAGAAGTCAAATTCTAAGTTTCAAACAGAGGGAGGGAGAAAACTTATATCAAGCCTGGGAAAGATTTAAATCCATGTTGCGGGACTGTCCTCATCATCATCAGTCCAATGAGGTGTTGGTACACACATTTATTGAGGGTTTGGAACCCCATACTAAAATTTTGTTAGACTCAGCAGCTGGAGGGCAAGCGCTGGAAAAGACTTATGAGGAGCTGTACACTTTGCTCAACCGGATTTCACAGGGCAATCCAGAATGGAATGTTGACTCATCTCGAGGTGGAGTAAGGAAAGCAGCAGGAGTGCTTGAAGTGGATGGATTTACAGCTATCGCTGCATAGATAGCTGCCTTGCAGAATCAGTTGAACAACCACTTCAGCAATATGAACTTGAACCAGCCTTCAGCTTTAGTCATTGCGGTCCAGCAAATGTGGTGTGAAGTGTGTGGAAGCAGTGAGCACTCAGCTGAGTGCTGTGGAGCAAACCCAGATTCGGTTAACTTTGTTTGCAATGCACAAAGAAATCAGCAGCAGTTTGGTAGTGGCTACAACTCAAATTGGAGGAACCATCCAAATTTTTCGTGGGGTAGCAACAACCAACAAGGACAAAGTTCGGGTCAGGGTATGCACAGGAATCAAGGAGGGCAACAGAACTACCAATCTCAATTCAGAAATCACAATGCCCCTCCTCCACCACCATCACCTACCATTGAAGAAATGTTCAAGACCATGATCGCTAATCAGGTGCAAATGCAGGCTGACTATGTTAAATTGGCAGCCGAAGTGAAGAATAATCAATTAGCATCCAAGGATCTTGAGTATCAATTTGGGAAATTTGCTAGTGCCCAAAACACAAGGCCCAGAGAAGGACTGCCTAGCGATACGGATCCTAATCCGAAGCAGGTAAATGCGGTGACCATAAGAAGTGGTTTGCAGCTAAAGGAGGTGGAACCGGAGAGATCACCTCAAAAGTCAGGAGCAGCAGATGTTGAGGAAGAACAAAGTTCGGATAGGGGGAAGACCAAAGAAGCAGAATCAGAAAGGCCTCCACCCCCGTTCCCTCAACGACTCAAGAAACACAAGGAGGAGGCGTGTTTCAAGAAATTTATGGAGGTGCTTAAACAGGTACATGTTAATTTACCTCTTGTTGATGTCTTGCAGGCAGTGCCAAAATATGCCAAATATATTAAAGACATCGTGGCCAACAGAAGTCGTCTGACTGAGTATACCACGGTAGCTTTGACGGAGGAATGCACTTCCCGAATCCAAAATAGACTGCCTACGAAGCTAAAAGACCCTAGAAGTTTTACTATCCAGCTTACTATTGGGCAGAGTATCCAAGCTCGTGGATTGTGTGACTTGGGGGCGAGCATAAATCTGATGCCATCTTCGGTATTCAGAAAGTTAGGTCTAGGGAGTCCTAGACCTATAACCGTAATCTTGCAGCTAGCAGACAGATCCTTAGCTAGGCCGGATGGCATTGTTGAGGATGTGCTTGTGCAAGTGGGATCCCTCATTTTTCTGGTTGATTTTATTATTCTGGATTTTGAACCAGACGCTGAAGTCCCATTTACTTTGGGACGACCCTTCTTGGCAACCGGAAAAGCATTAATCGACGTGGCTGCGGGTCAACTTACAATGCGAGCACATGACAAGGTAGAGGTGTTTGATGTATACAAAGCACCCAAGCTCCCGATGGTAAATGAAGAACTCTCGGTGATCAATGTAATTGATCATGGGAATGCTAAGCACATGAGTGATTCCCGAGAGTTGACTGGAAGACCACCAGATAAGGGTGAGCACTATTGGGGGGAGGACAATGATCGTGAAAAATCGTCCATCACCCTAGTGGATAATTGAGCATAAAGGATGTCGAGCCGCGACGGTAAACCAGGCGCTGCACGGGAGGCAACCCGTGAAAAATATTTTTTTTTCTTTTGTTTAGTAAAGTGTAAATAGTTTTTATTTTAATTTTTCTTTTTCTTGATTTAGTACAAATTTTTCGTTTTAGTTAGTATTTTTCATTTTAGTTAGGGAAATCTATTAATCTAGCCAATTTTGTTTAGTAAGGTGATTTTCAGGTCTACCGGAGAAAAATGTGCATGGAATCGGGAAGGAAAAGGCAAGGTATGAAAAAATGAATAAAATGAAGAGATAGTGCACTGGGGCGATGGCTCTGTGTCACGGAGGTGGACCACCGCGTTACCCTCCGTGACATGTTGAGGTTAAATCTGGATTTTTTTAAATATTCCAGAGGACCATCGCGATAGCTCCATGTCACGGAGGAGGGGCTCCGCGTTACCCTCCGTGACACGTTGCCCTATATTTTGTGATGGGTCACACCAGGTTGCCGGGTGACCCGCGTATTCCCTTCATTTTAAACCCCAATTTTAGGCCCCTTTTCCTTATTTTCTCTCTTCTCCGCGACCAAACACCCATATTTCCCTCTCCCAACCAACGTGCCACGGTATTAAGCAAAGAAATTGTCGAGTTTCTTCTAGTATTCAACTACGAGGTATGTTTTCCTCTTCTCTCTCAAGTTTTTGTCGATTTTAGTCGAATTTGAGCATGGGAGGTGAGATATATCACCCTAAGTCGAAATTTAGCATGAAATTGATTTATTCTTTGATTGATAAATGTTCGAGATGTTGTAATATGCGTTTGAACTTGTCGATTGCATGAATGATTCGAATTTGATTGTGAAATTCAATTCTAGGGCTTGGGTTGTTGAAATCGAATTGGGTAACTTGGTAAATGTGTGAATTATATGCCGGGGTGTGCTTGTACATTGAGAATAAGTCGTTGTAAATATTGTGTGAATGTAATAGATGACGAATTCTCGGGTTTTTGGGAAAAATGTGAAAAGTGTTCGAATTGGTTGGTTACATAGATTCATGTGTATATAGAATTTTGGTTGTTGTTTTTTTGTTTTGTTGTTTTCGTTGCTAAGTGCGAAGGTTGAATTGATAGCGATGGTAGGATTGGAATTAGCTGTATGAAGTCTGAGTAGTACACTAAAGTTATACTGTCGAAATTTTCTTTGCGAACGCACTAAGCATAAATTGTATAGTTGTTTGTTTTTGGTGTAAATAAAGTGATCCTTGCCGTAGTATCGTAACCGTAGCTAAGGACTAAGTGTGGGGTGAACTTAGCTTAACCCGACCTTAGCTGAAGCTAATATGCATTTAGCTTAACATGGTGCTTGTTTATTTGTATTGACAGGTACAATGGCAAGTAGGCAGGATTAGGGTAAAGGTGCTTCTACTTCAGGCACCGGGAGAAAATGACTTAGACTGGGCACAGTAGTCCCAGCTGCACCAGCTGTTCCGCGCGGCCAACGCCGCCAGTACGGAACGAGGTGGGTAACCGATGAAGGGAAGAAGTGGTACGCTAAACACAAGGAAAATAAATACTTCCCTGAGGAGCATATTGCACGGGAACCACTAGCATAGGAGTTCCCTCGCATAGTGCAGAGGATCGAGGCAGCTGGGCTCAGCTTCATATTTCAGGAGCCCAAGGAGTGCAACTTACATTTAGTCCGGGAGTTCTATGCAAATTGGAACCCGGCAATCAGAAGCCACACAATAAAGATCAGAGGGCAGATTGTCACTCTGGAACCCCAGCAATTAAATGCCATCATTGGAGCGCGGGACACAGATGCCCACGTTCTCCGCCAGCTGAATATCACCCCACCATACGATATTAGACGCACTTTGTGTGGGGCTCGATCCACAGCCCGATGGAGCAGACATAAGGAGAGGGGTTACCACCAGACTCTATTGTATTCTCAAATGAACAGGGAGGCAAGAATTTGGCTGAAAATAGTTTGTTCGTGCCTGATCCCGGGGGTGCACATGACGGATGTGACCCGGGACCGTGTGTGCCTGGTGTATGCCCTGATGAAAGGGCTAGAGATTAATGTTGGGGAGGTCATCATATCCGCCATGAAGAGAGCCCGACTATATCAAGGCCACAGGTATGGGTTCGGAGGACTTATCACCACCTTTCTCCGGGGCCTCGACGTCGAGGAAGAGGCTTTGGACTACATCCCGCAGTTGGAGCGGAGGGCCCTTAATGTGACCAAAACTAAGGCCCCCGACACCACACACGGGCCAGTGCTGACTCTTGGCGAGCGACATGCTCGCGACGACCAGTACATGGCACGGATGTTTGGTATGCAAATGCTTCAGCTTCGGATTGGTGGGAGACCAGCCACGGAGGATGAATTATGGCAGCTGGAGCTGGATTACCCATTTGGCGAAAACACCAGAGCTTTGTGCTGAGTGGGGCCAGCCTTCGTTGAGCCCACTGACGATGATGTCTCCACGGACGAGGAGACACGTCGGGAGGACTCCGATGTGGAGTCCGATGACGACGATGGAGGTGACTCGGACATGGGCGATGAGGCAGCAGCACCGGATGAAGAAGTCGAATATTTTGACTGATCAGGGAGTGCCACCACCCAATTTTGTGATTTTTAATTTTTGTGAACACTGGGGACAGTGTTCGATTTAAGTGTGGGGTGGGAAGTAGTTAGGTGCTGGGGGCTGGGCTGATTTGGTGTATGTTCTTCCTTTGTTTTGTATTTATGTTTATGTTTCCTTGTGCTTGTGAAATGCAAACTGGTCTGTATTTGTACATAATTGTGGTAATTGATGATATGTGTTGTGTGAAATGTTGTGGTTTGCCAGCTAAGTCTGTAAAAAAATTTTTTAAATATTTTCTTATGTTTTTTCTCTATCGAAATGATCGATATTTTTAAAATTATTGCGAAAATATTTTGTACATATTAATTTATTTTGTAAATATTTTTCCATCGAAATGATCGATGTTTTGCAAAATTTTTTTGATTTTTATTTTTGGGTTTCTCGGAGTTTGTTTTCGGTTCTTTTACCGAGAATAGTCCCATTGAACCGAAGTCATAGTTAGTGACTGTTCCCTATGATGGATGGATGACGACCGTCTTAAGGTAAATGTAGTCGGTAGGAGTAGTGATTTTAATTTATTTTCAGTTTTTTTCTTTGGTGGATTGCATCACAGAACCTGTAGTTACTATATGGTTATGAAATTATGGTTGTGTGTTGTAACTGATATTCAAAATGTAAAAGTGATTCGTGTGAAAGCATGCAATTTTGTAAATATGTTGAGTTACCTTGGCTGTAGAATTCGATTCGGTGTGATTGAGGCTTAATTTTTGAATTCATGTAATTGGTTAATTAAAGAGTCTGTGAATGCATCTTGAATCGAGCATGTGCATGAAGTGTGAAGTGAGGTGTTGTTATTCCATGCTATTGTGAAGTGTCTAGAACTTGCCTGGTGTGTGTACAAAACGAAATGAAGGAGGTGTAGTGTTGGAAAGGATGTAGGCATTTCTTTGTCTTAACCGAGAGTTTCTATTTTTTTCTTGTCATACTCTACCTTTTTATGTGATTGTATACCCTAGTCAGCCCGTTGAGCCTTTAGCCGATTATTTCTTTCTTTTGTCCAAAAATGTATAAATTAAGCTTAATTCTTTCCTTTCATCAGCCGTAAAGTCTATACAAAACTCTTAAGCTCTTAAGAAAAGAAAAATTTTCCCAAAGTGTCAAAGAGTGAGAATGGTGGAAAGAAAAAGAAAAGCAGAGCGAGGAAAGAAAAGAAAAGGTTGAAGAGACACTTGTTATAATGAAATGATAATGAAGGTGCATGAAAAACCTTTGTGTCATGTCAAGTGTGTTTGATGAAATGGGCCATACGAAGTAAACCAGCATGAATGGGATGGTGAAAAGGAAAAGAGAGAAACAATGTCATGAGTTGAGGGGAATGTGTTGAAAAGGCGCTTAAGGATGCTAGTGACTATTATTGGCTAATCCAATACATACTAGTTCCATAGCCTCCATTACAACCCATTAAAGTCCTACGTGATCTTACATTGCATTTCCTTATATTAGTGGAGTAATACACTAAGGGCAAGCCTATGGGTCATGACATGATGCATGTGAATTCTTTTGGGAGAGAGAGTGAAATTAATTTCTACATGCCCCTACTTGAATGTTTGTGTGTCGCATGAACATAAAGGGGAAGATTCTCTTGAGTTGTGAGGGCACATGCTTGATGAAAAATTGATTTTCGTGTCGGATATCTTGATTAGCTGATTTGCATGAGTTTGCCGATATCTAGGGTCGATTCTTAATGTCTAGGAAGTCTTGATGTATTAAAGGTCGTTGCATTGTTAAGACCATGCATGTTTTCTTGATGATTTACAATATTGAATGATCGGTATGACCGGAGCTTAAATTGTCGCACCATAGTGGCGAAGGTTGGGATGTAATTTGCATGAATTGTGTATACGTTGTTCGAGGACGAACAAGGATTTAAGTGTGGGGTAAGTGATCTTGGGCAGATTTATATGCCCAAGTGATACTCAAACGTATCATTTTCCCCTTGTTTATTGTGCAATGTGTATACATTTTCATGTAATTGGTAATAAAATGTGAATTTGTACTAACCAACATGATTAGCATTGTTTTGTAGGTAAAACATGATTTTGAGGAGCTAAAATGCATGTTGGAACAATATCGGAGTTGGACTTGGATGCGAGCACGGAAAAGACATTGGACTGCACAATGTAAAGGGGCTCCGCGATGGAGCCGTGCCACGCTACCATCGCGGAGGCACACTGCCTGGAGGGTGATTTAATTGTCAAATTCCAGTGGAGACTCGCGACAGCTCCGTGGCACGGAGGCAGGCCTCCGCGTTGCATGCCGTGCCACGTTGAGGCTATATTCCCGGACCCCAGATTTCCAGTGAGGGTCCGCGTCCACGCCTTGTCACGGAGGCAGTGCTCCGCGTTGGCCTCCGTGACATGTTGCTTGTTATTCCGGGAAAAATTCCCACTAGTATAAATAGAACACTTAGGCTTATTTTTAATTAATTCAGACTTGGTGGAGCAAGGACGTGGGTTACAGGCAGTTGAGGGACGAAAAAGCTAAGGGTTTTTCTCTCTTTCTTTCTTCTTTCAATCAATTGTTTGTATAATTAACACTTGTTTTAGGATGATTAATCCACAAATGAGTGGCTAATTCTCTTCCTTGCTGAGGTTATGAACAATGGTGATGAATTTTGATTATTGAATTATATGGTTTTTCATCTTCTTCTTCCATGTTGTTCTATTAATTCTTGTTTCTACTGCATTAGTGTGTGGCCGACATTAATGTACATCTAAAAAGTCCAATTTCACTCGAGAGAGCACGAAATTGGAAAGTTGTGAATTAATAGGGTATTGTTCTTAACTTGATTTGGGAAAATTGGGTTTTGATGTGCTTTCCTGATAGAAATATACTTGAAAGCCGTATTAGTCAATTTAGGAACCGGAATTATATTGCTAGGTCATAAATTGCATTTGATCACAGAAATGTAGACGGATGATTTATGATTCTTAAGTGAGATTAAATACGAGAGTTTCAATCTCTAGGCTAATGTTCTTGGCTAGCAACAGGAAGAGAAGAATAACCAAATTATGATTATAATCAAGTTCATTACTTGTTCTTAACCTTGGCATGCTCATATCCATAGTTTCAATTCAAAGTAAATATTTGTTAATAGTTTTAGTATCTAATTTATAAACAAAAATTATTTAACTTTTGGTTACGTTGTTGTCAGCATATTTAGAAGTAAGATAGAATACAATATACTTGAGCAATTTTACTTATCCAGAGTCTCCTTGGTTCGATACTTGGCTTACTTAGCCACTTTACTACTTGTTTGACCACGTGCACTTGCGTGTCGGTTTTTAACCCTATAGCAAACCACCGAACAACTTATGGGGCTATAGATCGCTTAGTGAAGATATATGATGTCTGACAGGACTATATTCTGGCCTATAAGGCCATGTTACATTCCATCCATTAATGGACTTCTACTTCTATGAAGAATTGGCATCACTGACCCTCTGTCAAGCCTTGTGTTCCCAGGGTGCAGTTACAAGAGCCCGGAGGACTCAGACGCAGCAACAGGAGCACAGCGAGCTTAGTGGCAGACCTAGAGGCTAGGTAGGATGGCTATAGTTACCCGTTGACTCATCTTGAGCACACTATGGGTATATAGACTGTATTGTACTTTCAAAGGCTTATGGGGGCCCAGGTAGATTATTCTGTGTTGATTGTAGCTTCCAGGATTATGGAGACCAGGTAAGGTTCTTGTTTGTGTTACTTAGTTGTTAGCTATACTTAAGGTTGTGAGGCTATTCAGGTTTTCACTCTTATCCTTTATATTGATTACTTTCAGTTCTTTTATCAGTTTTATTTAGTTGTTCTCATTACTACATTACATATTTGGTACATATTGTACTGATACCCAACTTTTGGGCGCTGCGTACTTTCCTGCAGGTGAAGATAGACATTGTTCAGGACCTTCTCAGCCGTCAGCCAGAGTTTGAAGTTCAGTCCGCTTCATTTTTCCAAGGTTGATAGTTAGAAAGGTTTGCTCTTTTTGTTGTACAATTTTGGATAGGTCGGGGCCATGTCCTGATCATTATTCCACTCTTAGAGGATTGTAGACTATAGTTTTCATTGTTGGTTGTTATTGACGGTGTGGAGCCTAAGTATGCTATATTTTTCATGTTCGCCATGTGGTACCTAGTTTAGCTAGTAGTTAGCAGCCTTTTGGCTATAGTGTAAATATGACTGGCTGTTTTCATTCTGTTATGACTAGACAACATGATGGTCTTGTCGGCTCCCATAGGATCCCTTTATTGTTATGTTGTTGGGTTAGCTGCCTTTAAAGGTTTGCTGCGTGGCCTTGTTAGCGCAAGGTTATGTTTACAGCCAAGATATAATGTCACACCCCGAGTCAATACCTTGGACGAGACACGGTACTTGGAGTCACAAGTTACTCCAAGTCAACCCATGGTCTACCATAATACTGGTATTCTGAGTAAAACATAGCGGAAGCTTCAAAATAATGAAATAAAACATTTATGAAAAAGAACTAAATCATAAAGTTTTAATACATCTAAAGAAAAACTGAAAATATGAAATTATGTCTGTGTCTAAAAGCCATCTATGTGACGAGTAGCTAGGACAAGCACCCAGCTAACTCTAAGTCTAACTAAAAGAAAACAACTGAAGAAAATAATCATCGTCCTCGAAAGATGAGGACTCACCATGATGAAGCTGAAAACTTCTAAGCAAGGTCTACTAACGGTGCTAAATCTGAGAAGCTGCAGTTGTATCATAAAACGATACAACATAAAAGTTATACGTCAGTAATTTGAATGTACTGAGTAAGTAAGAGAAACCAAAACTCGGAGAATAAAATGATAGAACTATAAAGAAATGCAATGACCAACTGAAATGCTCAAATCGAATAAACTAAATATACTGAAGTGGTCAAAATGACCCTATCTAATGGTCAAAGACATGCTCTAAATCTGAGATGCTAAATCTAAACTAACTTTACTGAATTGGATAAACTGAGATAATTGTGGACTGAGCTAATCTGAGACTGAACTAAATTGACTAGTGGGAGAGTCTATAACCGATATATAACCACGTGAGCTAGAAGTAGAGTCTGATGTATACACCCCATCTGTAGGACCCAATATACCTTTCCAAGGTATAGAGGCATGAATTTACTAATCATAGGTCAGGGCCATGACGCCAATAAAATATAATCTACGGTGTCAACGTAGTTCTGGGGACTTGGGTGCACTGGAACCCCGGTCCGCTTGGTGCTAAGTCCTACTCCACTGGATAGTCCTAGACTAACTACTAAGTTGATAGCTCGAAACTGGGGCACAAGACTAAGTCAGCAGTACCTATATGGAAGTATCATAAGAGTCTTATCGGAATGGATTCTTCAACTGAGGTTCTAAGACTAGTCAGAACTGCTTATCTGGAAGTGTCATAACCGTCTAAAGAACAAACTGTAATCTGAAGCTGGGGTCCTAAGGCTGGTTAGAGATGCTTATCTGAAAGTGTCATGACCGCCTAAAGAACCACTAAAATATAATACTTAGTCTATTACTGATAACTGGGAGGCATCACTGACACCTCAACAATTAACTGTAGTCAAATTGATCAGCTGGCATTTTCTGAGAAACATTGAGTCTAATAATCTGATTGAGACTGTACATGTAATTATCTTTCTAAAATTTATATATACACTAATAATATGGGGATTTCAATCTTTTAGAATCGAGGTATAGAGAAACTAGTCTAACACGCAAGATCCTAAATTCTACTGAACTAAGACTTAAGGCTAAATTATTCCACAAGATACAATTCTCATAAATTTCTAGAATTATGGAATAATTAAGTAGTTAAAATCATGAGAAATCCTCTACTTGAAATCTCAAAGAAAATAGTCTGAAAAGTTCCTACATTTCAAATCCACAAGGCTGAACTAATAGAGAAAATAGAAAAGATTTTTGGGGAAATAAGGAAAAAACTATTCCCTTGTTGAATTTTCACATACCTGGTGATGGAAATCCCTGAGAGAATCCCTTGAAAATCTTAGGAGAATTCGATTGCCTTAGCTTATGCTCTGAGCCTTTCGGAGAGAATTGTATATTCTAACTTCTGAGGGGATGCGAGGAATGAAGTAAACCCATCAGTTACCCCTCTAAATCCCTTAATTAAAACCCAAAACAATGTAGTTTAGAGTCTAGGAGTTTAGGAAATTACTAAAAAGCCCCTAAAAATCTCACAGAAAAATCACCCTGCCAGTCCCAACGAGGGACTGGATGATTCGTGGTTACTGACCACGACTCGTGGTCTCCCCGTTGCCTACACTGGAAATTCCTCATCATGGGTCATCACGAGCTACTTAATGACTTGTTACCGGTGACCATGACTTGTGGTCACCTCTCGCCTTCCTCACTGCCAAAACGCACCTTGGTGTCACCATGCGTGACGCCATGACTCGTGGTGTCCCAAACGAGTCGTGGTGAGGGTCGGTTAAGTGCACTACCAACTTTCCCCAGTCTCCAATCAATTCTTGACCGGGTCACATCATGACTCGTGGTGTTGAGAACGAATCGTGGTCACATCTGTGGTCACTCAATTTTCAAATTATTCAACCAAGTCTGAATCCTTCCCCAGGAGTCACTCCCCGACTAGTGGCCTACCCCATGGGTCACAGGACGACTCGTTCTGTAACCTGGTGTAGAAAATCCTATTCTCTGATCTTAGGGTTTTCGTGGAATTACAATATCTCCCCCTTGGGAATATTCATCCTTGAATGTTGGAAAACATACCGAAAAATAGAGAAACGCAATCATCGTATTCAAATACTAATCGTATAAACTGAAAACTAACAGAATGACTACCCTCCGAACTGAACTACATGACTTAACTGAATTTATGAGTCATACACACATTCATTAACATAATAGAAACTAGGACACATAAACTGAACATGTAATTTAATAGAGTTTTAGGGAGAATTTGATACCTTAAACTGAAACTGAGCTGGAAGGGAATAAATGTGGGTATCTAGCCATCATATTTGCTTCGGCTTCCCACATAGCTCCTTCAATGTGCTGATTTGTCCATATGACTTTGAGTGAAGCTACTTCTTTGTTCCTCAGCTTACGAACCTGATGGTCAAGGATCTAAACTCGGACGTCTTCGTATGAGAGACTATCTTTTACTCCCACACTGTCTAGTGGCATAATTGAAGTGGGATCACCAATGCACTTCTTCAATAGTGACACATGGAACACTGGGTACACAGATGATAACTCTGAAGGTAATTCCAGCTCATAAGCTACATTGCCAGTTCGCCTCCGAATTTTATAGCGTCCAACATATCTCAGACTGAGCTTTCCTTTCTTCCCAAAACTCATCACCCCTTTCATGGGCAAAAATTTTCAGATAAACCCAATCATCCACTGCAAAATCTAACTCTCTTCTCCTCACATCAAGATAAGAATTCTTGTACCTCTGAGCTGTTTTCAATCTTTCTCAGATAAGTTGTACTTTCTGTATAGCTTCATGAACAGAGTCTGTCCCTATTAGAGTAGCTTCACCAACTCAAACCACCCTATAGGAGATATACACCTCCTACCATATAATGCCACAAACAGGGCCTTCTGGATACTGGAGTGGTAGCTATTGTTATACGCAAACTCGATGAGAGGTAGGTGATCATCCCAACTGCCCTTGAAATTGATCACACACGCTCTCAGTATATCTTCTAAAGTACGTATAGTCCGCTCAACCTGCCCATCAGTCTGTGGGTGAAAAGTTGTGTTGAGCTTGACCTAGGTACCGAGTCCCTTCTAAAAAGACTTCCAAAAATGCGAGATGAACTGGGTACCTCTATCTAAAATAATGGATAAGGGCACCCCATAAAGTCTGACCAACTCTCGGATATAAAGCCTGGCATAATCCTCAGCTGAGTTTGTAGTTTTTACTAGTAGGAAGTGTGTTGACTTATCCATCTGGTCTACTATCACCCAGATTGAGTCGTGCTACAGACGAGTCCGATATAGACCCATAATAAAATCCATATTTACTTCTTCCCACTTCCATGTGGGTATACTGATATCCTGAGTCATACTCCCGGTCTCTGATGTTCTACTTTGACCTGCTGGCAGTTCGAGCACTTAGCTACAAATTCTGAAATGTCTTTTTTCATGCCATTCCACCAGTAAATCTCCCATAAATCACGGTACATTTTTGTAGCACCTGGGTTGATGGAATATCTCGAACTGTGTGCTTCAGCCAGTATCTATTGTCTCAAATCACCCACATTCAGTACGTACAACCTACCTTGGTAACGGAGTACACCATCTCGCCCTTGGGAGAAAGCCTCCACTTTTTTTCTAAGAACTACCTCCTACAGCTTAAGAAATATGGGATCTTCATCCTGCCTTGACTTAACTTCAACTACCAATGAGGAATCTGACCCACTCTGCACAACCACTCTGCCCTTAGCTGTATCAACCAACTGCACTCCCAATCGAGCTAACCTGTGGATATCCTTTACCAGTTCCTTTTTTCCCTCTTCAACATGTTCCATGCTCCGCATATACATCTTGCTTTTGGCATAAATCACCACATTGGTTTTTCCTTAGTGATACAGCACACTCAGGTCATAGTCCTTTAGTACCTCCAACCATCTCCTCTAAAGAAGATTTAGATCTTTCTGACTGAGCACATACTGAAGGCACTTCTGATTAGTGAATATATCCACGTGAGCCCTGTAAAGGTAGTGCCTCCATATTTTCAATGCAAACACTACCGTTGCCAACTCCAAGTTATGAGTTGGATAGTTCTTTTCAAGAACCTTGATCTGTCTGGAGGCGTAGGCTATCACCTTACCCCACTGCATCAAAATGCAATAGAGTCCAACTCTTGAAGCGTTGGAATACACAACAGACCCATCTGATCCTTCTGGTAAGGTCAAAACTAGAGCGGTAGTGAGCCGAGTTTTTAACTCCTGGAAACTCTTCACACATGCATCTGACCCTTGGAATTTCACCTTTTTCTAAGTCAACCTGGTCAAAGGAGATGCAATAGAAGAAAAACCTTCCCCAAACATTGGTAGTAACCAGCTAGACCCAAGAATCTTCTGATTTCGGTTGGAGAAGTAGGTCTTGGCCAGTCTTTCACCGCTGCTATCTTTAGAGGATCTACCTAAATACCTTCACCCGAGACCACGTGACCAAGAAAAGTCACAAAACTTAACCAGAATTTGCCTTTGCTGAACATAGAAAACAACTGGCGGTCTTTGAACATCTGAAGCACTATCCTCAGGTGATTAGCATGTTTTTCCTCATTTCCAGAGTATACCAGAATGTCATCAATGATCACAATGACGAATATGTCTAGATACTTCTTGAAGACTCTGTTCATCAGGTCGATTAAAGCTACGAGGGCATTAGCTAGTCTGAAAGACATAACCACAAACTCATAGTGACCATACTGAGTTTCAAAAGTGATTTTCTGTATGTCACCCTCTCTGACTCTTCTTGTTGATAATACCCCGACCTAAGATCTATCTTGGAGAAACAATAGGCTCCCAGAAGCTGATCGAACAAGTCGTCAATCCTAGGTAGGGGATATTTGTTCTTCACTGTGACCTTGTTCAACTTACGGTAAACGATGCACATTCTGAGGGTCTGATAAAACCTTTATCAAGAAGGTCCTTTAGCTGCTCCTTCAACTCCTTAAGCTCAGCTGGAGCCATTCTGTAAGGAGGGATGGAGATAGGCTGAGTGTCTAGAAGAAGTTCTATGCCGAAGTCTATTTCCTGCTCAGAAGGGACTTCGGGAAGATCTTCAGGAAACACGTTAGGGAACTCACTAACAACTAGAACTGACTAGATAGTTGGGGTCTCGGAGCTAGAATCTTTGACCCGAACTAGATGATAAATACACCCTTTGGAAATAAGCTTTCTTTCCTTAAGGTAGGAAGTAAACTGACCCTTAGGCACTGAACTACTACTTCTCCACTCTAAAGTTGGCTCATTAGGGAACTGAAACCTGACAACTCTAGTTCTGCAATCGACTGAGGCATAACCAGAGTGTAACCAATCCATTCCAAGAATGATGTCAAAGTGAACCATGTCTAACTCTACAAAGTCGGCTGGAATGACATTATTTAAAATTGAGACTGGGTAGTTTCTATACACCTGGCTGGCTCTAATTAACATACCAACTGGGGTGGAGCCTGTTGACGGGCATTCTTTGAGCCGATGAACAAGATGTCTACACCCAAAACAACCCTCTCGGCCCTGAAGGCATTCTCCTGGATGGTTCTTGCCACATTTAGGGCAAGATGGGTAGCTATAGTGGTTACTGGCATTATAACTCTAGGACTGTGAGCCAGATGCTCCACCCCTCTGATCCTTGATGGACCGGAAGGTAGGGGTGCTGGCTGAAGTGGGTGATGGAGCCCTTTGCTGCTGCTGCGGTCGGTGTCTACTACTGCCAGATCTCTGGTGGCCATAATATGACTAGCTAGTCCTTGCCCGTTTAATCTCTCGCTCCAAGTCTTTTAGCTTTTCTGCCTCAATCTGCTGGGCATGAACTATGAGGCTGGAGAGATCGATATCCTTAATAAGAAATGCAGTTCTTCACTCCTTGAGGACCAAGTTTGATACTCCATTAATAAACTTTAGCATGCGTACCCTTGGCTCGGCTACCATCTCTATAGCATATTTAGACAACCTTGTAAACTCTAGTGCATACTCCTACACCGTCTGATTTCCCTATTTCAAATTCATGAATTCAGCCACTTTAGCCTCCCTGGGCTCCCGGGGGAAGAATGTGTCTGGAAAGTCTATAGTGAACTCCTCCCATTCCACTGGTTCTGCTCCCGCGGGTCTCCCCTCTTTCCACTGTACGTACTAAATCTAGGCTAGACCTTTCAGCTGGTAGGCAGCCAGGTCGGCACTCTCAAAGGAGCTAACACCCATAATTTGGGTAATCTTTCCAATCTCATCCACGAACTCCTGTGGGTCCTCTCCCACCTTCGATCCATGGAAATTGGAGGGTTCATTCGAGTGAAGGACCAAACCCAGGCAGCGGCTGTGGACCCATTAGTATTGACCAGAACCACCTACTAGTTCACCTGATTCATGACACTATGCGAGCAGTTGTATGGCTGCTCTAAACTCTATGGAGGACACTGGGTCATCCTAAGGGGTTGCTAGAGTTGGTGGGGCAGGTTAGTGAGCGTTGCCGACCATTCTTCCGTTACCACATCGTGGAGGCATCATTTAACTGAAACAGAACAGAGCACGAGTTAGGAGAACATTTTTGGATCTGAAATTCAATGCACGATAAAGAGTATGAACAAAAGAGATTTTTCCTAATAACATCTCGTAGCCTACCCATCATAAGTGTTGCGCGCTTCACACCCATGAAAAGGAATCTACTCGACGTGGCTTTAAGACATCCTAGGATACTCTAAACCTAGTGCTATGATACCAAGTTTATCACGCCTCAAGTGAATACCTTAGATAAGACATGGTACTTGGAGTCACAAGTATCCCCAAGTCAACCCATGGTCTATCATAACACTAGTATTCTGAGTAAAACATAGCAGAATCTTTAAAATAATGAAATAAAACATTTATGAAGAAAAACTAAATCATAAAGTCATAATACATCTAAAACAAAACTAAAAATCTAAAACTATGTCTGTGTCTGAAAGCCATCTATTTGACGAGTTGCTGGGACAAGCCCCCAGCTAACTCTAACTCTAACTGAAAGAAAACACCTGAAGAAAATAATCATCGTCCTCGAAAAATGAGGACTCACCAATGATGTAGCTGAAAACTTCTGAGCGAGGTCTGCTAAGGGTGCTAAGTCCGAGAACTTGCAGCTGTATCATAAAATGATACAGCATGAAAGGTATGCGTCAGTACTTTGAATATAGTGATAAGTGAGAGAAACCATAACACGGAGAATAAAATGAATGATCTATAAAGACATGCAATGACCAATTAAAATGTTGAAATTGAATAAATGACCCTGTTTGAATGTCAAAGACATGCTCTAAATCTGAGATGCTGAATCTGAACTAACTATACTGAACTGGATAAGCTGAGCTTTTCTGGACTGAGCTAATCTAAGACTGAACAGAACAGACTAGTGGGAGAGTCTATAACTGACATATAACCGTGTGAGCTAGACGTGGAGTCCGATGTAAACACCCCATCGATAAGACCCAATATACCTTGCCAGGGTATAGAGGCATGAATTGAGTGATCATGGGTCAGGTCCATGAGTCCAATAAAATATAACCTACGGTGGCACGTAGTTCTAGGAACATGGGTGCGCTGGAACCCCGGTCTGCTCGGTGCTTGTCCTACTCCCACTCGATAGTCCTAGACTAACTACTAAGTTGATAGCTCAAAACTGGGGCCCAAGAATAAGCCAATATTACCTTTCTAGAAGTACTATGAGAGTCCTATCGGACCAAATTATTCAATTGGGGTTCTAAGACTGGTCAGAGCTGCTTATCTGGAAGTGTCATAACCATCTAAAGAACAAACTGTAATCTGATGCAGGGGTCCTAAGGCTGGTTAGATCTGCTTATCTGAAAGTGTCATGACCGCCTAAAGAACCACTAAAATATAATACTTAGTCTATTACTGATACTGGGAGGCATCACTGACACCTCAATAATTAACAGTAGTCAAACTAATTAGTTGGCATTTTTTGAGAAACATTTAGTCTAATAATCTTATTGAGACAATACATGTAATTATCTGACTAAAATTTCTACATACATTAATAATATGGGGATTTCAATCTGTTAGAATCGAGTTATAGAGATACTAGTCCAACACGCAAGATCCTAAATTCTACTGAACTAAGACTTACGGCTAAATTATTCCACAAGATACAATTCTCATAAATTTCTAGAATTATGGAATAATTAAGTAGTTAAAATCATGAGAAATACTCTACTTGAAATCTCAAAGAAAATAGTCTGACAATTTCCTGCATTTCGAATCCGCAGGGCTGAACTGATAGAGTAACTAGAAAAGATTTTTGGGGACACAAGGCAAGAACTCTTCCCTTGTTGAATTCCCACATACCTGGTGATGGAAATACATAGGAGAATCCCTTGAAAATCTGAGGAGAACTTGATTGCCCTAGCTTTTTCCCTGAGCCTTTCTGAGAGAATTTTACATTTTAACTTCTGAGGGGATGCCAGGAATGAAGAAAAACCACTAGTTACCCCTCTAAATCCCTTGATTAAAACAAAAAATGACGTAGTTTAGAGTTTAGGAGTTTAGGAAATTACTGAAAAGCCCCTAAAAATCTCACAGAAGAATCACTCGACCAGTCCCAACGAGGGACTGGATGATTCTTGGTTACTGACCACGACTCGTGGTCTCCCCCATCGCCTACACCGGAAATTCCTCATCATGGGTCATCACGAGCTACATAACAACTCGTTACCAGTGACCACGGCTTGTGGTCACCTCCCGTCATCCTCACTGTCGAAAACAACCTATGTGTCACCGTGGGAAACACCATGACTCGTGGTGTATTAGACAAGTCGTGGTGAGGACCCATTAAATGCATTGCCCATTTTCCCCAGTCTCTAATAAATTCTTGAGCACGGATCACATCATGACTCGTGGCGTTGACCATGATTCATGGTCATGCCTGTGGTCACTCAAGTTCCCATATTTTCAACCAAGTCCGGATCCTTCCCCATGAGTCATTCCACGACTTGTGGCCTACCAAGGGGTCACTGGACGTCTCGTTCCGTAACCTGGTACAGAAAATCCTATTTACTCCATTTCAACTCTCGGGTCTGATCTTAGGGTTTCTGGGACATTACATATAGTAGTTTGTTTTCTTGATTTTAAGTTGCTGGCAGGAACCAGAGGTGCTTATACCCAGCCAGGTCAGCCTAAATCCTAGTGTGGCATTAGGTGCCCGTCATGCCTCCCAAGGTGGGGCAGGACATGATCATTATTCTTAGTTCACCACAAGATTATAGATGTTATTCAATGGTCATGAAGCATTAAAATTGTAAGCTCAAGAATATAAGAATAACTACTACGATAATTATGCAATTAACCCATATTGATACCGCACTAATAATGCCGCTACCAAAATCCTAGAATGAGAAGTTTAGCTCAACATAGACATGGAGTAAATATAATAATTTTTCTAAAGAAAAACGTAAAAATAAGTACAGGAGAGAAGAAAATATGAACCCAATTTTCTCCGGCCTTCATGGTGTCTCCGAGCTCTACATATGTCAAAAGTTGTGTCCCAAGACGTTTTAAGGACTGTTTACAAGTGTATGAAAAATTCCACATCAAATAAATTGAGTTTAAAATGAACTGGGAAATAAAAAGTTAGTTCGACATGACCCTGGCGCGCCACGCCACCCAAGGTGCCAGCCTAATCTTCTACAGTATTCCCGTGGCCCAAGGCTCCATCTTGCTATTTTTATTCTTCTTGAGATTTTATCCTGGCGTGGGGCACCAGCCATAGCCCCAACCTGCTCCACTTGAATTTTTCTAAAGTTTGGGCACTGGTCTAGGCGCTACTCATAGCACCAACTTGGTTTTGCCCGAAAACTTATCCAAAGTTGCTTTAAAGATTCGAAACTTTCTTATTAGCTCATTTTGGGTTGATTTCTGCCAAGTTTTCTAAAAAAACTTCTAATCACATATATTTTCTCACTATCAAGAATTTTTAATCAAAACATACAATTATAAGCGAATATACTTCTCAAAATAAGGATAAATGTGGAAAAAATATGAAAATGGGCATACAAATATGCCCAAGATCAATTCATAAACGAACAATGAAGTATCTAAAAGGAAATTAAGAGCATTCTAACCAACACTTTAATGCAGATCAAACCACTATCCTAAAAGCTTGATAATGCTCTATGGGAATACTGTACAACTTACAAGACTCCAATTGGAGCCTCTCCATACCGGCTACTTTTTGGAAAGCCCTGCCGCCTTTTTGTGGAACTTGAGCACAAGGCTATGTTAACCTTGAAAACACTAAACATGGAGTGGAGTAAGGGCATAATCTTGAGGCTAAACCGATTTAATGAAATGGATGAATTCCATTTTCAAGCCTGTGAGAGCACAATCTTGTATAAATAAAGGATGAAGTTGATGCATGATAGTAGGATTTAGCAGTGAGACTTTAATCCAGGAGATCAGGTATTGCTTTATAACTCTAGACTCAAATTATTTTTAGGAAAGTTGAAGACCAAATGGTCAAGAATGTTCAAAATGGTGAGCATCTCCTCATATAGTGCTGTTAAATTAGAATCGGAGGATGGAATTGGGACATTTTAGGTCAATGGACAAAGGGTCAAGCATTACCTCAGGAATGCAAAAGAGGACAATATGGTGGAGAAGTTCCGTCTAAGGGACTACTTAACTAATAGGTAACTTAAAGCACCAAGTGATTGTGTCATGTTGTGACGTTAAATCAGGATCTTCTCCTAAATAGGGAGCTTGTTCGAAGGAAAAACTGTTAGAGATAGAGTATGTGTAGTACTTGCATCATACCACTACATTAAATCAATTTCTACTTGGGAGGCAACCCAAGAGATCTACACTTGGTATAGTATCTACGTCGTGTTGCAACGTTAAATCACGTACTTCATGCGAGCCAAGATGTAAACAAATAGGTGTTTTGAATACAAAATTGAAACTTAGAAAACTGGTGAAGGATGGTGCAGGAAAGTCCTGATACAGGCCATAAAATTTACTTGCTGACCATATCTGGATGAGCAAATCACAAAAGAAAAGCAAAAGGAAGCAACCTTAAACCTACGAGACCAACATGCAAATTACAGAAGTTATTTATGGAACGTAAGTGAAATCTTAAGTTGAAGGTCAGGTAAGTATTTCTGTAACGTTCACTTACGAGCCACAATTTCATTTGGCAAATAGTAGAATAAGGCATCAGTTAAGAGTAAAAATGAGCATCTTTGAAGTCCTCTTACAGCTCAACAGATGATCCATACAGATATTTTACGGACTGTAAGTTAAGTCAAGTAAAGTTCACAAATGATCTATCTCTGAAGTTCACTTATGACTCAACAGATGGACCATATTTACATTTTATGGTCTGTATAAGAGTTTGTAAGTGCACTTAAATAAAAATGTGAGAGTTGACTTACGACCCTATTTGTAGTTCGTACAACATACTTACGACCATAAGTGGGAATTCTGACCAAATCCACCATAAGCCCATTATCATTCTTTTAAACAAAACCATTAAGTTGCCTATTTGTTCCCTCTCCTTCCTCTTAAAGCCGTCCTTCTCTATTATCACTCAAGCATAAGGGCTAAAGGAATTCGTACAAATATCCCTTAATCCACTGACAACTCACATCACACACATAACATCAGACTCTTGCTTCTCAAAATCTAGGGCTTGTCATCAAAATCGAAGAAAGAGAGAAAAAGGAATCCACATTACACACATATTGCAAATTGAATCATCAATTGGAACACTAGGAAAATTTCATCACCATTGTGTAATTGCACCATCTCTAGGTAGAGTAATTTTGCGCATAACAGATGTGGGGGTAGAATATTAGGGGCTTGTTTTGGTTGTTTTGGGGATGAACTTGACAAACATATGATAGAAACAATAATTTGCATTAACGATCCATACATGACACCACAAAGCTGACCTAAAGAATAAAATTGGATAAAAGTGACCAAGTGTAATATTCCCTCGTAAATGAAAGTATGGGTGTATAATGCATCTACAAATCGTATGTTTGACCGCAAGTCGAGACTTAAAATATTGGGTCTATAGTTATGACTTACAATCGAACAGATGGCTCGTAAATACAATATATGAGCCATAGATGGGAGTCAACACAACATATATAACTTAGGGCTTGTTTAGTTTGGCTTATGGCTTATGACTTATAAGCTAAAAGTCATAAGTTAGAATTTCTAAGTTATAGTTGCTGCCTTTTTTTTAAAAGTTATTTTGGCTTAAAAATAAGTACTTAAAAGAACTTTCTAAACTTACCCAATACACCATAAAAGTACTTAAAAACTATTTTAGTTTAAAAGCACTTAAAATACATCAATCTAAACAAGCTCTAAGAAAGTAACTTATGGACCACATAATCAAAGTATGATCCGCAAGTAGTGATTGTAAGTTGACCTCAAGACTTACTACACCACTTACAAATCGTAAAATCAATATACAATTTATAATTTCACTCACCATGTTACACTACAGATAATTTGAGCGATAAATTCATACTTTTGATGTAGGACTAAGGGTACTTAATAGAATAAGAAGGAAGTGTTATGAGTTATTTGGATCACTCTATGATCGTATTTAAGATTGGACATCGATTAAGTTGTAGAACGATATTTGGAAAAAGTTCTCGCAAAGTTTCCTTCTTGAGATCCTCTGAAGTTTAGGTCAAATATCTCGAAGTTATTCTCCCTATATATAAGGATTTATGGGGTTGTGTGATCTATCAAATGAATTATCTATGAGTCTAGTCTCCAGCACATTAAATCGTTCACCAATCCGACTTCGAAGTTGAGAGATATTTGCGTTTTTGTGAGACTACGCAAGCAGGCACGTCATAAGGGTCTAAGGCGGTGGAGGACTATAAAAAGCCCCTTGATCAGTTGGTTGCTTTATTTTCTAATTTTTCAAAAACTCTCTTAAGGTCCTTCCATGGTGTTTTAAGGGTTTTGGGGAAAGAAGCCATGGCTCAACATGATTTTGATATCGGGAAGTCGGGAATCGCGTGTAACTTGCATTTTGGTGACTTTCTTCGATGTTGTGGAAGCTGTTTCGTGAAGCTTATATTTGGAAAGCTTTATTTTGTAGTTTCCTTTGTTATCTAGTTTTCTTATAGGTGTTTTAACTTCGGTAGGTTGTTCTCTCAGAGTATCAACTGTCATATTCGTATGAATCTTATCGATTATCCCTCGTTTGTGTTGTAATCTTTGTTGAGTTTGTTGAATGTATTTTTGGAAGCATCCTGGAATGCCTTTAGGCAGTAGGTTCGTGGTGTTGAAGGTTTGAGTTTGGCTAGGTTTGAAGCTAAGGTATGTTAGGCTTGTTCCTCCCTTTGTCGGCATGAATTCCGTAGCCGTAGTCGTCCGTGTTGACATGTGTGTTGGCTGTTTTTGAAGGCTTGTGTTATGTTATTATTTAAACTTATGCTGCTGTTTGTATGGTGATAAATGTGTCTATAAGGTGCTGGTTTAGTTGGTGGTTCGGGCTCGAGTGCAGAAAATCATAGTCATGGCAAATTATTAGGCTCGTGTCGAGAGGCCATGTGTGGGCTGTTTGTGTGAATAAGATTAGGTGATGGTATTGGAAGATGAGAGTGGTTAAAATCAATGCTTGTGACAATCTTTTGTTATATTAAAGTCGGCAGTCGTGTCGGTCGTGTCGATGGCACGTTGGCAGCCGTGGTGACACTTGGATTGGCTTGGACGTGTCCCTTGTTGTTAGTGGTGAGTAGTGTGGCTTGTGGTATGCTTTTAAATATTGGGGATGGACTAGTTAGGATGGTGATCCTTATCTCAATTATTGGATCATTAGTGGACGACTAGACATGAATGAATAATACTATGTTGTGATAATTGGTTGGTGGGGGTTCGAGAGCAAGTTATTGGCTGTTTGAGCATGTATTATTATTGTTGTTGATTGTGAATGTTGTGATTGTGTATGTGCTGTGTTTGAGGCCTTATGGCTTGTGGATACCCAATGCACGAGAGTTGTTTCGGCTAGGAATTGAGCCCCAGGTGCCTTGTGGCTTGTGGATACCCTACACACGAGAGTGTTTCCGGCTGAGGGTTGAGCCCAAGGAGTGAAATGACCTACGAGGTTGAGAATGATGTCCTCCTTCTACAATATCCGGCATATCTGTTGATATCTCATCTCAGTCTTATAGAATGTAGGTGATGTTGGGCTTTTAGATCGAGTTCTTCGGTGCTGAGTGAAGTTCCATCTTAGTTAGTGCACTCCAGGTCTTTTGAAGTCGCTAGATGTTTGAGTTAATGGTAGTTTGGGCCCCTGTCCTGATCATTTGATTAGTATTGTATTCATATAGGCTTGAAGACATTGTTGTGGTGTTAGTATGTTGTTATAGGGCATGTGGGCCATGTTTTTTAGTTTGTTCTCGATTCTGTAGCCTTGAGGGCTTACTGTATATAATTTTGGTTGGTCAGGTGAGCCAGCTTTTGTTTAAGTATGTCGTCTTACTCTGATTTTATAGTTTTTGTGTTGCCAAACCTAATTGGTTATGGCCTTTGTTTTATCTTTGGGCAACAAGTATGCTCATATCAGTGGTGGCACCAGGTTCCAGTCATGCCTCCCCGAGTTTGGGTGTGACACACCCATCTCGAATGTGCTTTAATCCAAACCGTAATGTGATTTTGGACCATACTTTTCATTTATGGTCTGTAACTGGGTAAAACTTGAACAAAAGCATAGTATATTATGTTTTTTTCTAAGCATTTCACTACTCAAAAGTGATTTATGTGGATGATATTTTTTCAAGAATGACACCATAGAAAGTAGTGAAGAGAGGTGGTAAGGCGACACCATCAAAGCGTTCCCGGCTAATAGATGAGGCCACTGAATTTTGTAAGGAGTGGCAAGCATCGCAAACTAGGGTGAAGAAGTAGAGGGCTACTCCAAAGTAGGTCTCCTTGTCACCTTCCACCTATAATAGAGTGGGGTCTGCAACCACTCTAGTTAATGCTTCTAAGAAGAGTAGATCAACCTAAGTAACCCCTCAGCCTCTTTGTTATAACCGAGGACCAACACCCATAATAGGGGGCAACCTAGTAAGTCCTTACTGGTGGAGTCAGTATCAAAAGAGTCTAAAAGTGACAAGGCTAGTGAGATTGGGAGTAGCCCATAGAGCACAAACAACAAGGATGCATGTAGAGAATTGAGATAAGAAGGAAAAGCACCAAAGAATTGGCCCGTGTTAGATTGTCAATTATAGGGCTAAGGAAAAGTGCCAGGAGGGGTGCCAAATCATATATGTAAAACCTCATAGAAACATGAAATGAGAAGAAGGAAATATGCACCAATAGGCTAGATAGTTTTCCAGAAATCCTAGACCATGCAATGTTCTAGAAATGGGGGTTCCTCACCTGACCTTTGGGAAAGTATTTCCCTATCCTGGTCTGGGTATTTTTTGCTATATGTGGGGCTATATTGTAGCTTTCATAAAAGGGCCAAAGTCGCAGCAGAAAGCCTTAGAGAGACTCACGGTCTGGATGGTTCTGGTTGATATTAGTACTAGGCCATCAATTGATACTATATGGGGGGTATTTATGCCCTGATGGATCCCTTTGTGTATAATAAGAAATATTACGACAGAGAGAACTAGAAACCCTGACTAGCACCTTTTATTGCCCATTGAACCCAGTTTGGTTAACTCTATCATTGGCCTCTATTTTCAAAAGGGATTTGAAGCTTTAGGTAATGTTTTGGTGGAGCGTGCTTATATCCGGTATCTGCCCTACCAAGAGCAACAACACCCTTATAATTGATAGAAATTTGGTGGTAGCTGTAATTATAGAGAAGTCCAGCATTAGCATAGGCCGTCTACTGGCCATGGACGTGAAGGATAGGGCCCTTTAGACTTCCACTTCCTTCCCTTACCCTTGCCTCATCACTGCCATTTGCAACTAGGTAGGGGTGCCAACATTTCCTAGAGACCACCATTACTTTTAAGCAAAGAAGGTGGTGGACATCACGAAGATAAGGGATGACATGATCCTCACTGCATAGTGCTGCCTCAATTTCCCTATGAAGGTAGATGCCAACCTTGATCGAGAGGGCATTCATACTAAGGTTTCACTAAGAGCAGCAGAGCTAGACACAAGGGGGACAAATATACTTTTAGAATCAAATGCCCAAGGGGCCACTCTAGTCGAGTTAGCTTTTCAAGGGGCTAATTCACCCACTAATACACCATGCCAAGCATCAGCTGCACCCACAGGGCCACGACAACACTAGGAGAACTGAGTGGGATGTTTCTCCTCGCATGGAAAAATTTCACTAGTATTGCGGTAAAAGCTGAGAGGGTGCATAAGCAGATCAATAGCCTGTTGAGTGAGCTATTGGTGTTTTTCAATAGAGCCGTGAGAAGGCTCTAAATCCCTTGAGAGATGCATTAGTAACCTGATAGAAGATGGCTAAATCTAGACTGGAAAGGGTAGAGGCGCGGATGATCTAGTTAGAGCACAGCTCCAGCATTGCTGAAATGGTTAACTTGAATGCAGAACTGAATGAATCAAAGGAGAAAGTATAGAAGTTGCAAGAAAGATTGCTCCCATTCTATGATACTAGGGTGGAATGGCACGTTGCTAACTTAGGAGTCTCTATAGTAAGCCTCTTTACCGGTGCCACTCCGCCCCGAGACCTCATCCTCCCTAGAACCCAAGCAAAATAACTAAAGAGGATGGTGGGGAGACATATTAGGATCCCCTATATGAGGAGGATCCAAACATTCCACCTGAAGAGGCGGCTTAGATCCAAGATGTAAAGGAGAGTTCGCTGCTTGATAAGCAATTCAGACCTTATATTGATGATTAGGTTGGCACCTTTGCAGCAGCAGTTCCCACCACCCCAATAGTGGTCCCATAGTTTATAGAGCCCCAAAATGACTAGTTGTAATACCACAAAAACTCTAAGATCAGATTAGAGAGTTGAAACAGAGAAAACTGAATTTTCTGCACCAGGTCACAAGACGAATCATCCCATGACCCGTGGGGAGCACCACGAGTCGTGGAGTGACTCGTGGGGAGGGAGTTCAGTCTTGGTTGGAATTTTGGTTTTAGGGTGACTACGTATGTGATGACAAGTCGTGGTCACTACGACTCATTATGTCAGTCCTGGCCAAGGGCTACTTGAATGATGAGAAGTTCTAGCAGTGGTCGTAACGAGTTGGTCACCACGAGTCATTGGGCACACCAAGAGTCGTGGTATCCCTCGTGGTGACCCTCAGATGAAAAATGGAGGTGTTTATCATGACAGAAAGATAACGAGTCATCCCTAGACCACGATTCGTCCAGGCCCTCATTGGGACTGACAATGTGTATTTTCCTGCGAATTTACTTAAGGGCTTTTCCGTAGTTCTTAAGTTCCTAACGCCTAAACTACATTGTTTTAAGCTCAGAATAGAATGTTTTAAGAGGATTAAGTCATTCTATGGCTATTCCAAATTCATGCATGAAAGCTTAGAGGTTTAACTGGTGATCAAGCCTAGCTTCTTCAAGGTTCTTCCCCAAATTTCCATTGGGGAATCAAGAAAGTTGTGAAATTAGATCTCTTCAGGTATATAAGGCTATGAATGGGCATAGTAGTCCACACTCATGCCCAATTCCCTCTCTATTCATGAAAAATCTTATTGATGAATCTATGGGGGTTTTACCCAACATGTGAATTTCCTAAGTTTCAGTCATGGGTATGATCTAAGCATGATTCTAATGTTGAATTATGATTAATGGACATATTTTACAATGTTTTCAATTATAAATTATGTTTTCAAGTTTTATATATTATGATGTCCATGCATGATAGTTCATGAAAGTTGAGATATATGAAATATGTATTCAAGCATGATGAGATGTTAATGAAGAAAGTATGATTTCAAGTTACCCATGTCTATGTTCATGTTTTAGAATGGTCATGTCACGATCCGAGTTCACTCCCTAGCCGTAACACGGGAAAAGGAACCCTGAAAGGGCTCTAAGTCGACCCATGGCATAGTCATAGCACGAAATGACCAACAACATGAATAAGTGCAAACCAATAAAAAGAGTCTAATAGAAACCATAAGGACAATTTAATAACACTTAGATACAACGTTGAATCTGTCTAAACAAGTCTGAAAGCCTTCTACTAAACGGATGAGTTACTGGGACAAGCCCCAAACTAACCCTTAAGTCTGATAGCTAAAACATAAGAAAAATATGAACATAAATCACGCCCTCAGAAGATGAGACTCACCACTAGAAGCTGCGAGAGAGAGGAGCGTATCTAACCACGAGGTTGAACCTGATGACTTGAATCTATATCATGAAATGATATAGAACAAGAAGGTGTGTGATCACTACTTAGAATGTACTGAGCATGAGGGATAACATAAATAATTAAATAACAAATATACGATAAGGAATTAATCAAATACATTAACAAAACTGATTCAATAATGCCACTACCCTCTTATGATTCACATACACATATACATACATGAAACTTTCCCTTCAATTCATTTTATGCAACATCATCGAACTCATGCATAAGGGTCATGTTCTGAACATTTAATAAGTGCCGAAATATGAATTTAGCATCACACAGAAAACTAGATCACTACTGATAACTAAGACTGATTTGCATTACTTTAAGTCTATCATAAACTTGAAATATGGAACATTTAGAACTGATTTATGCTACTAACATCATGAAGGGAGTCATCCTCTGCTGTGGGGAGTCCCAACTGAGGTAAGGAATCACTGACTGATTAAGCTAACTGACTAGGGAAACATTCTCTGCCCAACGTACTAGGGAAACATTCTCGCTAATGAGAGTCCCGACTACCTAGGGAAACGTTCTAAACTAATGATAATCCCGACAGACTAATACTAATATAAATTGCAACAGCTAATCAGAGACAAGGACATTAACTGATTCTCATCATACAACATTCTTTTCGACAGGATAGGGCTACTTTCTAATAACAACAAGCCCAATAATTGAAATATCATTCTCATGCTTTATCATCATAATTCACCTCGTCATAAATTCAAATCAACAATTACTTCAAGCATCTTACACTAATGAGAATTCTACAAGTTCACATTATGCATTATACTTTCACAATATCACGAAATTCTGAGTTCATCTCATTCATCATGTAGTACAGGGTCATGCATGGTTTAGGGATCCAATTCACACTTTATTGAGATGCATGGCTCCATTTATTTAGATTCACGAACCACTCGTACATTCAAATCATACCTCATCATTTACATCATAAATCATGGGAGAAGTATTCATTTTCATTTCATAAGATCCATTTCATAAGTTACTCTAATTTATGAGAAAGATGCAATAATTAGACTATTGTTATAGCTTCACCTCATACCCAATCAATTTAATCAAAAACATGGTGATAATACATATTTTGCTTTCAATTGATCAAGCCCATAAACTCAAATTCATACCAACATAGCTATAATTGGCATTACCGGGTTATTAGGGATAATCATACAATATTCACACCATTTAATCATGTTCATGAATTACTACGATAATTAAGTGAACAAAAACAAGTCTCATTCAATACTAACGCTAATTTATGAAGAACGTTTCACACTCATGCATTTCCATCATCTACTACACAATTCAAGGCAACACATTAATTTATATTCCAATTAAATTCATAATCGTAGTAAATTTATCATTTAAGAGAAATAAAGAAGAATTTACCCATCACACAAACACTAGGTCTTGCTTTTCTAGATTAATTTGGGATCAGGTTTTTAATAAAAATATTTTTGGGCACAAGGATGGAAGAATATCCTTATTGATGTCCCGCATAACTGGTAGACGAAATCCCACTCGAAATTGCACCTTGAAGCTCTTGAAGAGAACTCTTGAAGAATCCTTGAATCTTGTAAGAGAGAAGGAAGAAAGGTTTGAGCGAATATCATCAGGGAATAAGGGATTAGACTTAGAAAACCCTTAAAAACGTCCCAAATAATACTCAAAACGACGTCACTTCAAAGCTGGAAGCATGGGATTTTAACAAACTGCCCCTGGGGAAAGCCTGAAAATTTCCCGAATAGGAACCAATGACCCTCAGGACTAGTCATTCTCCCATACAACAACCCATCGTCTGTACCCGTTAAATGCACTAGAGACTCTTTTTAAAATCTCAACTTCTCCTAACCACGATCGACAGGACAGGTCATTGTTACCTCCAACGACCCATCGTAATCTTCCAATTGTTACACTAGTTCTTGACTGGTGGCCCAACCACGACTGAGACGAAGAGTCATTTCTAAAACAAATGACTCGTTGTTGCCTTCCATCGCCACCACTAGTCCATCCGTCACTTTCCTTCCAACGGTTGATACAATGGATTGTTCCTCCTTCTGACGACTCGTTATCTTCATCCATTGCTATCACCTGGAGACCCCCATACCTCTTTCAATGATCCATACAAAGGACTGTTATTACTTACAACGGCTTATTGTCTCTGCACATGCGACTGACCAAGAATCCTAACCACCAACCAACAACCATCTCCAATGGGTCGTTGTTCACCACAACGACTCGTTCCTTCCACCCGTGGTATCTAACACACAGCTTCCTTCCTGAATCCCATCCAATGACTGCCTCCAATGACTCGTTAGAGTGACCAACGACTCGTTGTACGAGTCATTTTGAGGCACTACTGAAATTTTCTACTCGGCACATTTTCAAACTCAGTTTCTAACTCTTGAGAACTTTTGGGGTTTTACAATATCTCCCCCTCGGGAACATTCATCCTCGAATGTTGGCTAAATATACTGAAAAGATAGGGACGGAACAGAAATCCAAAATCAATTAATTTCAGCTAATACAAATGAAGTATCTGACTCCGGATTACCCTTATACACCAAAATTGAATATCCACACTGAGCATGTATACCATTGCACAAGAGAAAATGAGGGACATGAAACTAACATAGAACTAGGCAAAACACTAAAAAAGATTCTTCCCCCTTTTTGTCTGACACTGAACTGATATGGACTAAACCTTCATTCTCAAATCGCTTCTTGATACTAAGCTAGAATTCAAGATATCTAATCGAATTGAAGGTAAGGATTTCATGAGCACGAGTCATTTCCGACATCTAATATGGAGAACATACATGAGATAGCCTGGTTCTACTAAACTTACTAAGAAACTTCTATAGACTGGGTTCGAGCAGACTACACCGAAAAACATGAATTAATACACATACTGATTAATAACATGAAAATGAGCATAAAGGACTCGTAGAGAAAAACTAGCATCACTGTCTGAAGCAGTTACCTTTAAACCTCAGGAATCTGCACATAGGAATGGACACCATTTCAAATTCAATTGAATTACAAGGATAATTATTTGAACCTTGAAGAGATCAACATACTGCAACTGCTAAGGATGAAACTTCTTTAGGAGCATTCTCAAGGTACGACTTACTACGCATACTCACTATCTCCCCCCTAGCTTAGAGTCATCATTCTAAGGCTCCCAAATCTTTCTTCATGCCAGGCTAAATTACTAATTCTTAACTCCTCCTTCCACTCCTAACCTTCACCGCAAGCCTTACACTAATGGCTACTCACATTACACATCGACAATCTTTCCCCAATAATCATAACAGAGCTTTTTATTCAATATAAAGGTTAGCAACATATAAGGGGTATCACAAGATTCACAACATACCTAGGGCCACTACCACCGCCTTGCCCTTATCCTGATGTGCTCCTACTACATATGAGCAGTTTTGATGATGTCCGCCTCCTGGGTTAGAGGATGCATCCTGCTGAAACGGGTGGGCTATCGGAGCTACTGAAGAGGTTGTCAAGAATCTACTCTCTCCTCGCTTAGCTGCTGTGCAATCTCGGTGCTTATGGCCTACCTTGCCGCACCAAAAACAAACATCTGATCCGGCCATGAATACTACCAAATGATGCTTTCCATAGCTCATACACAATGGATACGTAATCTCCCTCAGCCTGGGCTTATACAGAACACTGGCTTTTGAAGGTGCTGGGGCGGATGATTTCTACTGGCAATATGAGCGATGTCTACCACTCGACCTCTATTGGGAGAACTCTAGATCTTCAGTCCTAGATCTTTTGGCCTCTCTCTCTTTTTCTTTCACCTGTTCTGCTACCATCTGTTGAGTAAATATCACCAAGCGTGGGAATGCTATCATAAATTCATCTTTGCCTCCCTCAACTCCCGAGGGAAAAACCTGTCCAAGAATGCTATCATAAATTCATCCCAACCTATGGGACCCACTCCAACTCCCTGACTGTCCCTCCACTGACAATACCAGATATAAGCAACTCCTTTTAACTGGTAGGAGGCTAAGTCTGCGCTCTCATTCCCCGTCACTCCCATGATATGAGTGATCTTCTGAATCTCTTCCAAGAATTCGTACAGGTCCTCGTCCACCTTTGATCCTATGAATTTAGGTGGGTTTATTTGGAGAAAATCTCTTATCCAGGGACACGAGCCATCACTTGTTGGTTAGCCTGGGTTGTTAGGGCCTGCTCCAACATATGAAAGGCTATTCAGAACTCAGCCTGAGTAACATGATCATCCTTTGGGTCTGCCTGGGCTGGTGGTACCTGCTGGCAGCCGTTACCACGTCTTCGTCGATTCTCTCATCTAGGAGGCATTATCTGCAAGTGTGAAAAGCATGATTTGGGGAAAGAACTATTTATAGCTTCATACTCTACGCACGATAAGAATCATGAAGAAAAGGGAACATTCCTAAAATGTTTCATAGCCTCTTCGTCATAAGTGTGGCGCGCTTCACACCCATGAAGAAGACTCTACATAACGCGGCTTTCAGACACCCTAGGACACTCTAAACCTTTGCTCTAATACCAAGTTTGTAACGACTCAAGTTCACACCCTAGTGTTCGGCTTTTGTGATGACTACACGCAAGTGCACGTGGTCGAACAAGTAGTAAAATGGCTTAAGTAAATCCAAGTATCGATCCCACAGGGACTGAACCAAGGTAATAATTAACTTAAATGTTAATGAACTATATCTTTAAGAATGCAGACAACCAAATGAATAATATTTTGAGAGTTTGAGTTACTAATTAATAAGAATCTAAGGCAAAATTATAATGTGAGTCTGAACTATAGTAATGAGCATGCTGAGGTTAAAACGAACACGTAGGGAATTAATTTATCGATAGAATTCAGTTAATCTTTTCTTCGGTTGCTAGTCAAGAATTATTGCCTATGGATTGGAACTTTTGTCTCCTATCCAACTTAAGAATCATGAACCTTCAATCTACATTTCTGTGATATAAGAATTTCATGTTCTAGCCATACAAAACCGATTACTTAATTGACTAATAAGACTTTCAAATATATTTCTATTCTGAATGTAAATCAATTCTCAATTTTTCCAAACTAAGAAGAGATCATATCCTACCAATTCACAACTTTCCAATTTCATTCCTTCTCAAAATCAAAATAGGATTTTTTAGATATACATTAACATTGGCCAAACATTAATGCAGTAAGAACAAGAATTGATAGAACAACCATTGAAGAAAAGATGAAAACTAAAATGATCAACAATTACATTCCACTACAATTTTTCTTAACCTCAGCAAGAAGTGAATTTAGCCACTCATTTGTGCATTAAACATCCTCAAATGAGTATAAATCATACAAACAATTGAGATAAAAGAGAAAGAGATAGAGAAGAACCCTAGAATTTTCGTCCCCTCAACTGCCTGTAACCCACGTTCTTGCTCAACCAAGTCAGAATTCTTTAAAATAAAACCTAAGTGTGCTATTTATACTAGTGGGAATTTTTCCCGAAATAACAAGCAACGTGGCATGGAGTGTATCGCGGAGCACTCCCTCCGTGCCACGGCCTGCATCGCGGAGCCTGGCCAACGTGCCACGGTGCTATCGCGCACCTACACATGAAATTGATGTCCCAGGTGATTATACTCAACATGCCACGGCTTGCATCACGTGGCATTGCCTCCGTGTCTCGAAGGTAACGCGAGGCTTCACTGGAAATGGGCAAAATTAAATCACCCGAGGCAGAATGCCTCTGCGATGGCATCGTGACACGGCTCCATCGCGGAGCCCTTATTTTTGCTGCTCTTCCTTGACATTTTCCACTCCTTGTTTCCAAGTCCATTCCCCATTTTTACCAACATGTATCTTAGCTTCCCAAAATTCCATTTTACCTGCAAAACAACACTAATCATGTTGGTTAGTATAAATTCACATTTTACCTACAAATCACATGAGAATGCACAAATAACGATAGATAGCAAAGACAAAATGAAGCATTTGAGTATCACTTGGGCATATAATTTTGCCCAAGATCACTTACCCCACACTTAAAACCTTGTTCGTCCTCGAACAATACTCTCACATCTCATGCAATAGACACCCACGCATAGCTACTTTGGCTCGACAATTCAAGCTATGGTTATACCGATTATTTAATCTAGCAACTCATCAAGAAAACATGCATGGTCTCATCAATACAATGACATACCCCACATTAAGACCTCCTATACTCAAGAATCGACTCTCGATCTCAGCAAACTCATGTAAATCAACTGATCAAGACATTCGACACGAAATTTAATCTCTCCTCAAGCATGTGCCCTCACAACACAAGAGAATCTCCCCATTTGCAATCATACGATTTCCAAAGCATTACATATAGGGGTATATGAACACGATTTCTCTCTCTCTCCCAAAGAATTCACATGCATCATGTCATGAACCATAGGCTTGCCTCTAGTGTTCTACTCCACTAATATAAGGACGCGTGATGTAAGATCACGTAGGACTTAACGGGTTGTAATGTAAGCTAAGGAACTAGTAAATACTGGGCTAACCAATAATAGCTACTAGCTTCCTCAAGCACTTTTCAATACATCCCACCATCATTATGGGCATTGTTTCTTCCGTCATCTTCTCATTCTTGAAATTTTTCTTTGTTTTTGTTCCCGTTTCTTTAAGCACACTCGACTTAATAACCAAGATTAGTTATACATCTTTATTTTATTTAATTTCAGCAAGTGCACCTTTGACCTTTTCTTTAACTTTCACCTCTTCCGCTTTTCCTTTCTTTTCACAATTCTCACTCCTTTAAACTGTGGGAAAATTGTTTTTCTTGAGCGCTTAAGAGTTTTGGATCAAATTCAAGGCTAATGAAAAGAAGGGATTAAGCTCGGTTTGTACCTCTTCAAATAAAGAAAAGAAATAGGCTAAAGGCTCAATGGGGCTAACTAGGATGTACATTCAAGGTAGGTATGATAATGGAAAAACTTTTGGTTTAATCAAAGAAATGCCTACATCCTTTCCTACAATACACATCCTTCATTTCGTTTTGTACACACACCAGGAAAGTTCTAGACACTTCACAATAGCATGGAATAATCAAAAACTCACCTCGCACTCATTGCACATGCTCAACTCAAGACATATTCACAGACTCTTCAATCAGCTAATTACAAGAATTCAATATTAACCCTTGATCACACCGAATCGAACTCTATGGCCTAGGTATCTCAACGTGTTTATGCAATTTGCATGCTTTCATACGAATCACCTTTGCAACATAATATCATGTACACCACGTAACGAGAATTTCGAACCATGAAGTAGCGACACGTTTGGGAAACAAACAAAAGAAAGAAAATAAAGAGAAACTACTCCTATCGACTACATTTCCCTTAACACGGTCGTCATCCATCCATCATAGGGAACGGTCACTAATTACGACTTCGGTTCAATGGGTCTATTCTCGGTAAAAGCACCGAAAACAAAGGCCGAGAAACCCAAAATAAAAGAAATTTAACGAAAAATTTTAAAAATTTTGATAATTTCGATAGAAAACAAAAATATTTACACAACAACCATTCAACAACAGCTCACACAACACAAAACAGCTTAACTTTCATTACAACACCACTTAATTACAAACACATCACACAGAGTCACAGGGTCACATTTTTCACAGGCACAACAACACAACACATCCACATAAACAAAAAAAAAATGATACAGCTAGCACCTAACTACTCCCACCCCACACTTAAACCGAACGCTGTCCCCAGTGTTCACAAAATTCACGCATCACAAAGGTGGGTGGTGAAACTCCCTGATTAATCGAAGTATTCCACTTCTTCATCAGGTGTCATTGCCTCGTCTCCCATATCTGAATCGCCCCCGCTGTCCTCATCTGACTCAACATCTGAGTCCTCACGGCGGGTCTTCTCATCAGTGGGGACATCATCATCTACAGGCTCCACAAAAGCTGGCCCCACTCGGCATAGAGCCCGAGCATTTTCACCGAAGGGGTAATCCAAGTCAAGCTGCTAAAGCTCATCTTCTGTTGCTGGCTTCCCGACAATGCGCAACTGCAGCATATGCATCCCGTACATGCGGGCCATATATTGATCATCCCGAGCATGTCGCTCGGCTAGTGTGAGAACAGGCCCATGAGTAGTTTTAGGTGCCTTGGTTTTGGTAACATCCAAGGCACGCCTGTCAATCTATGGGATGTAATCTAGGGCCTCCTCCTCGATATCATGGCCCCTCAGGAACGTGGTAAGCAAACCACCGAACCTGTACCTGTGCCCTTGATGTAAGCGGGCTCTCTTCATGGTGGAGATGATAACCACCCCAACATTTATCTCAAGCCCTTTCATCAGGGCATACATCAAGCACACTCGATCCCGGGTGACATCTGTCATGTGCACCCCCGAGATCAGGCTGGAACACATAATTTTTAGCCAGATCCTGGCTTCCCTGTTCATCTGAGAGTAGGGCAGTGTCTGATGGTAGCCCCTCTCTTTGTGCCTGCTCCACCATGCTGTCGAACGGGCTCCACATAGAGTGCCTCTGATGTCCGCATATGATGGAGTTATGTTCAGCTACTGGAGTACATGGGCGTCTGTGTCCCGCACCCCCAATATAGCATTCAAGTGATGGGGCTCAAACGTGACAACCTGCCCTTTTATCTTGACAGTGTGACTGCGGAGGGTCGGGTTCCAGTTGCCATAGAACTCCCGAATTAGATGGAGATTGCACTCCTTGGGCTCTTCGAAGATGAAGTTCAACCCGGCGCTGTCAATCCGGTGTACGATTCTCAAAAATTCCTGTGCCAGCGGCTCCCTTGCTATATGCTCTTCCGGGAAGTATTTGGTTTCTTTGTGTTTCGCATACCATTTCTTCCCTTCATTAGTCACCCATCGGATTCCGTATTGTCAGCGTTAGCCTCGCGGAACCATTGGTGCTGCTGGAACTGCTGTTCCCAACCTTATTCTTTTTCTGTCGGCGCCCAATGTGGATGCGCCCTTTCCCTTGTCTTGTCTGCCCGACATTGTTCCTACACATATAACCATACAATCCCAATTTTATTCAAATCATAACTAGCTACGACTAAGGTTGGGTTTAATTGAATCACCCCATACTTAGTCTTTAGCCGCAATTAAAACAATTCGGCAAGACATTCATGATTTCACAATCTTTACATTCAACATTCTTACTGCCTTCATATAATTCGATAGAATAATTACTATGTACTACTCAGACTTCATTCAACAAATAACAATATCGCCATCGATTCCATTATATCATCATACCACTTAGCCAAATTTTTGTTCTCAACAACCTACGCAATTCACCAATTTCATTTTTCCGAAATTTCCTTTTCTACTTAGCATATTCAAAATTAATCACGACATAATTCACATCACCCAACATGCACAACCCAATTTTTTTCACATTTCAAACAAGTTTAGTTTTCTTCCTATTCAAATTCCAACCCTAGCTACCAATTGAGCAAAAATTCATTAAAACATGCATTCATCGAGTTCATATACTCACAACGATATTATGAACATCAATCAATCATAACTTAAATGAATTAAAGCTTAATTTTTTAGTTACGGCATGTTTCAATCACTACCCATGCTCAAAAATCGAAATTTCAAGCAAAAAAGAGGTAAAGTTCAAGAACACACCTTTAATCCGATGAAATTGAAGAAAACTTGAAGAAAACTTGTGCCTAGGTCCGTGTCACGTCGGGGGAGGAGGGAATTTAGGGTGTGGGTCGCGGAGGAATTGAAAGAATAGGAAAAAATGAATGAATTTGGGGTTAAAAAGGAGGTTTTTCGCGTGGGTTACCCGGTGACCCGATGTCACCCAACGTGAATTACACCTCAACGTGTCACGGAGGGTAACACTGCACCTCCTCCGTGACACGGAGCCATCGCATAGGTGTTTTGGAAATTTTAAAAAAATCTAGAATACCTTCAATGTGTCACGGAGGGTAACGCGGAGGCCCTCCTCCGTGACACGGAGCCAACGCGTAGGCTCACTGTCATGCCATTTTTATTTTTCTCACCTCGATTTTTTCCTTTGCGGGTTTTTTTTTTGTGCATTTTTGCCCTTCGTTCCACCTGAAAATCATTTCACAATAAGGAATTGGTTAGAATTCATAGGTTTCAACGCAATAATAATTTTTTTCTATTTATTCTTTTTATTTTTCTCTTTTTTCTCTTTTTTTTTCAACTAATTCTACTCATCTATTACAACAATTTCATGGGTTGCCCCCGTGCAGCGCCTGATTTACCGTCGCGGCTCGACGTCATTTACGCTCAATCATCCTCTAGAGTGATGGACATCTTCTCTCGAATAACGTCCTCACCCCAGTAATGCTTACAACGCTGCCCATTAACCAAGAACGTGGCACTTCGATCTTCTTGCCACAACTTCACTGCCCCGTGCGGGGTCATTCTCACTACCTCAAACGAACCTGACCATTTGGACTGCAATTTTCCTAGAAACAGCTTCAATCTTGAATTGAAAAGCAACACTTTCTGCCCCGGCTCGAATATACGATGCACCATATGCTTATCGTGCCACCTCTTTGTTTTCTCTTTGTAGCACTTGGCACTTTCATAAGCATGCCAATGAAACTCATCAAGTTCGCTAAGTTGCATCATCCTCTTCTTACCTACTAGCTCTAAATCCATGTTCAATTTCCTCACGGCCTAGAAAGCTCGATGTTCTAGCTCCACCGACAGATGACACGCCTTTCCATAGAACAATCTATACGGAGAAGTCCCAATTGGTGTCTTGTAAGCAGTTCTATAAGCCCACAACGCATCGTCGAGTTTGATTGACCAATCACTACGTTGTGCATTCACTGTTTTCTGGAGAATCTGCTTCACTTCTCTGTTCAACACCTCCACTTGCCCACAAGTTTAGGGATATGTTGTTGCCACCTTGTGGCACACCCCATACTTAGATAGCAAGTTCTTGAAACTTGCATTTACAAAATGATCCCGTCCATCACTGATAATGGCTCGGGGTGTCCAGAACCTGGTGAAAATGTGCTTTTTCACAAATTTCGTTACCACCTTGTTGTCATTCCTGGGGCAAGCTATTGCTTCAACCCAGTTTGATACATAATCAACGGCCACCAAGATGTAAAGATTACCAAATGATGGTGGGAACAGGCCCATGAAATCAATGCCCCATACATCAAAGATCTCCACTTCTAATATACGCTGCAGCGGCATCTCTTGCCTCCTACAAATTGTGCCTGTCATTTGACATCTATCACACATTTTGACGTATGCCATAGAGTCTCTAAATAGTGTAGGCCAAAAGAAACTTGACTGTAGCACCTTGTGCGTTGTCCGCTCGCCTCCGTGGTGCCCTCCATAAGATGATGAGTGACAACTCCTCAAAACTTCTGCAATCTGGCTCTCCGGGATGCATCTTCTCTTAACCTGATCCGGTCCCTTCTTAAACAAGTACGACTCATCCCAAATAAAATACCGGCAATCATGCCTCAATTTTTTCCTCTACTGAGCCGTAGCCTCCGGTGGATAGACTCCACTCACTAGCAAATTCACTATGTCTGCATACCAAGGGATCTCAGCTTCCCTTATTGCCAAGAGCTGCTCATCCGAGAACTCCTCTTTGATGCTGTCACCTTCCTTCGCATGCGACCGGGTTTCCAATCACGATAGGTGATCTTCCACTTGATTCTCGCTCCCCTTTCTGTCCTTAATCTCTAGGTCAAACTCTTGCAACAACAAGATCTATCTGATCAGCCTAGGCTTTGCATCCTTCTTGTTAAGCAGATATTGAATCGTTGCATGATCAGTATACACCACTACTCTAGAACCCACCAAATAGGACCTGAATTTATCAAATGCAAATACCAATCCTAGCATCTCCTTTTCTGTGATTGTATAATTAACTTGGGAAGCGTCCAGTGTTTTGCTTGCATAATGAATAGAATGAAACATTATATTCCTCCGCTGCCCCAATACAGCTCCCACAGCCACATCGCTTGCATCACACATCAGTTCAAACGGTTGTTCCCAATCTGGAGAAATAAGGATAGGTGCTTCTATCAATTTCTGCTTCAACTCCTCGAATGCTTTGACACAATCTTCATCAAACTCGAACTTCACCTTTTTTTCTAGCAACATGTATAATGGTCTAGAAATTTGAGAGAACTTCTTAATGAACCATATGTAGAACCCTGCATGCCCGAGAAAACTGCGAACACCCTTCACTGACACAGGTGGTGGTAGCTTTTCAATAACTTCGATCTTAGCACGATCGACCTCCAACCCCTTGCAAGACACTTTATGGCCAAGGACGATACCCTCCTTTACTAAGAAATGACATATTTCTCCCAGTTGAGTACAAGGTTGGATTATTCACAGCGAGCTAGCACCCTGTCAAGATTCTGCAAACAAGTAGCAAATGAATTACCGAAAACAGAAAAATCATCCATAAATACCTCGATGAAATCTTCCACCATGTCGTGAAAGATCGCTATCATGCATCTCTGGAATGTGGCGGGTGCATTGTATAAACCAAACGACATTCGCCTAAAAGCATATGTCCCATACGGACATGTGAAAGTAGCCTTCTCCTGGTCCTCCGGTGCTATGGCTATTTGGTTATAGCCAGAGTACCCATCAAGGAAATAATAATATTCTTGTCCAACCAATCTGTCCAATATTTTGATCAATGAACGGGATAGGATAGTGATCTTTCCTTGTGGCTTCATTGAGCTTTCTATAGTCCATGCAAATCCGCCAGCCTGTGACGGTGCGTGTAGGGATCAGCTCATTTTTCTCATTGGTGACCATAGTCATCCCTTCTTTCTTTGGAACACACTGAACAGGGCTGACCAATTCGCTTGTCCGAAATAGGATAGACCACACCTGCATCAAGCCACTTAATTACTTCTTTCCTAACCACATCCTTCATCATCGGATTAAACCTCCTCTGAGGCTGTACGGTTGGCTTTGCTCCTGTCTCCATGAAAATTCTGTGTGTGCAAAAAGCTGGATTGATACCCCGAATATCTGACATTTGCCAGCCCATCGCTTTCTTCCTTCTTTTGAGAACCACCAATGCTTCCTTTACCTGTGCCTCCGTCAATTCTGCGGAGATGATGACTGGCAAAGTGTCATTTTCCCCTAAAAAGATATATGTTAAATGGGGAGGCAATGTTTTCAACTCCAGTTTTGGTGCTTCCTCAATAGATGGTTTCGACAATGGTTCCAGGGACCTCATTAAAGGCTGAAAGTCATGCTTCCTTAGATACCACTTTTGTTCATTCAACATTTGCACCATCTCATAAGTATCTCTATCTCCGAAATGATCGAAGCTCATCAACGCTCTTTCCAATGGATCTCAAGAATCAACAATCTGAAGAATTTCTGTTTGGTCTAGCACATTGATTGCTGAAAGCTCCTCATATATGGCAGGAAGCTTCATGGCCTTATATACATCAAATACCTCCACTTTGTCTTGCGCTCGCATGGTTAGCTGCCCTGCAGCTACCTCAATCAAAGCTCTCTCGGTTGCCAAGAAAGGACGTCCCAAAATAAATGGGACTTCTGCATCCGGCTCAAAATCTAAGACAATGAAATCTACCAGAAAGATAAGGGAGCCCACTTGCACCAGCACGTCCTCCACAATGCCATCTGGTCTGGCCAAAGAGCAGTCTGCTAACTGCAAGATCACTATAGTTGGTCTAGGACTGCCCAGCCCCAACTTCTTGAACACCGATGTCTGCATCAAGTTAATGCTCGCTCCCAAATCGCATAATCCACGAGCTCGGATACTTTGCCCAATTGTTATCTGAATTGTAAAGCTCCCAGGGTCCTGGAGCTTTGTTAGCAACCTGTTTTGTATCCGGGAAGTGCACTCCTCAGTAAGCGCCACCGTAGCATACTCTGTCAATCTGCTTTTGTTAGCTACGATGTCCTTGATATACTTTGCATATTTCGGCACTCCCTGCAGAACATCAACCAAAGGTAAATTAACATGTACCTGTTTAAGCACCTCCATGAACTTTTTGAAACAAGCTTCCTCCTTGTGTTTCTTTAATCTTTGAGGGAACGAGGGTGGTGGTCTTTCTGCTGCAGCTGCCTTCTCCTTCCCCCTCTCATCATCATGTTCCCTATCTTTCTCCACTACTCCTGACTGCTGAGGTGGTCTTTCTGGTTCCACCTCCTTGAGTTGTAAACCACTCCTTGTGGTCACTGCATTAACCTGCTTGGGATTCGAGTCAGTGTCACTTGGTAGTCCTCCTCTTGGCCTGGTGTTTTGAGTTCCAGCTAGTTGTCCAAACTGGTACTCCAACGCCTTTGTAGCTAACTGGTTGTTTTTTATGTCTATTGCGAATTTCACATAATTAGCCTACATTTGATCTTGGTTAGCTAACATTGTTTTAAACATTTCCTCAATGCTGGTGGGTGGTGGAGGAGGTGCATTGTTTCCTCGATATTAAGATTGATAATTCTGCTGCCCTCCTTGATTTCTCTGCGCCCCCTGATTCAAACTCTGCCCTTGATGGCTGTTACTACCCCAAGAGAAATTTGGATGATTCCTCCAATTCGAGTTGTAATTATTGCCATACTGTTGGTGATTATTTCTCTGTACATTCCCAACAAAGTTCACTAAATCTGGATTTGCACCACAACACTCAGCTGAGTGTTCATTACTACTGCATACTTCACGCCAAATCTGTTGCACTATATTAACTGGTGCTTGAGGTTGATTCAAGCTCATATTGCTGAAGTGGGTGTTGAGTTGATTTTGCAATGTAGCTATCTGTGCAGCGATAGCTGTAAAACCATCCACTTCAAAGACTCCTGCCGCTTTCCTTGTTCCTCCTCTAGAAGAGTCCGCATTCCACTCTGGATTTCCCTGTGAAATACGATTTAACAAAGTATACAGCTCCTCATAAGTCTTTGCTAATGCTTGTCCCCCAACTGCAGAGTCTAGCAAAATTTTCGTGTGGGGTTCCAAACCCTCTATGAAAGTATGCACCAGCACATCATTGGACTGTGATGGTGAGGACAATCCCTTAGCAATGATTTGAACCTTTTCGAAGCTTGATACAGATTCTCCCCCTCTCTTTGTTTAAAACTTAGAATCTAACTTCTAAGTCTCGCTGTTTTCCCGGATGGAAAGAAGCATATCAGAAACTTTCTTGCAAGATCATCCCACGTGGTGATAGAGTTAGGTGGTTCAGCTTTCAACCACCTCTTTGCTTCCCCCAATAATGAAAATGGGAATAATGTAAGCCTCACGTAGTCGGATAATACTCCAGTGGGGATGTAAGTGTCACTTATCTCCAAAAAGTTTTGGAGATGTTGTTATGGATCTTCGTGAGGGAGACCTGTGAATTGCCCTCTAGTGTGCAACATTTGCACCATGTTCTGTTTAAGCTCAAACCTCCCTCCTGGATCAGGTTTGTGAATACTCGATGTAACATGCATGTGGGATTGCCACTTCGCGAACCGGCCTAGCTGCCATTTCCTCGGGCACTAACACTGCCCTCACAAGTGGTGGATTCTGTTGTTGCTCCAGAATTGTCTGTCTGAGCAACTGCAGCTTTTTCTCTAGAGCTTTCCTTCTTTGACGATGAAATTGTCTTTCCGGCTCTATGTATGAATCCACCAACTCCTTGTCTCTTTCCAGTGTTCAACAAAATTCAATATCTGCAAAAGACAGGCTAACATCAAGTTGTCAGCACTTATATAGAAATTGTAAACTAACACTAAGAAAACAATTTTACCAATTGCCAGTCCCTGGCAACGACGCCAAAAACTTGTTCGGCTTCTGTGATGACTACACGCAAGTGCACGCGGTCGAACAAGTAGTAAAGTGGCTTAAGTAAAGCCATGTATCGATCCCACAGGGACTAAACCACAGAACCAAATGAATAATATTTTGAGAGTTTGAGTTACTAATTAATAAGAATCTAAGGCAAAATTATAAAGTGAGTCTGAACTATGGTAATGAGCATGCTGAGGTTAAAATGAACATGCAGGGAATTAATTTATCGATACAATTCAGTCAATCTTTTCTTCGGTTGCTAGTCAAGAATTATTGCCTATGGATTGGAACTTTCGTCTCCTATCCAACTTAAGAATCATGAACCTTCAATCTATATTTTTGTGATAAAAAAATTTCATGTTCTAGCCATACAAAACTGATTCCTTAATTGACTAATAAGACTTTCAGATATATTTCTATTCTGAATGTAAATCAATTGTCAATTTTTCCAAACTAAGAAGAGATCATATCCTACCAATTCACAACTTTCCAATTTCTTTCCTTCTCAAAATCAAAATTGGATTTTTTAGATATATATTAATGTTGGCCAAACATTATTGGAGTAAGAACAAGAATTTATAGAACAACCATTGAAGAAAAGATTAAAACTAAAATGATCAACAATTACATTCCACTACAATTGTTCTTAACCTCAGCAAGAAGTGAATTTAGCCACTCATTTGTGGATTAAACATACTCAAATGAGTATAAATCATACAAACAATTGAGATAAAAGAGAAAGAGATAGAGAAGAACCCTAGAATTTTCGTCCCCTCAACTGCCTGTAACCCACGTTCTTGCTCAACCAAGTCAGAATTCTTTAAAATAAAACCTAAGTGTGCTATTTATACTAGTGGGAATTTTTCCCGGAATAACAAGCAACGTGGCACGGAGTGTATCGCGGAGTACTCCCTCCGTGCCACGGCCTGCATCGCGGAGTCTGGCCAACGTTCTACGGTGCTATCACGTACCTACACTGGAAATTGATGTCCCAGGTAATTATACTCAACATGCCACGGCTTGCATCGCGTGCCATTGCCTCCGTGTCACTGAGGTAATGCGAGGCTTCACTGGAAATGGCCAAAATTAAATCAACCGAGGCAGAATGGCTCCGCGATGGCAGCGTGACACGGCTCCATCACGGAGCCCTGATTTTTGCTGCTCTTCCTTGACCTTTTCCACTCCTTGCTTCCAAGTCCATTCCTGATTTTTACCAACATGTATCTTAGCTTCCCAAAATTCCATTTTACCTACAAAAAAACACTAATCATGTTGGTTAGTATACATTCACATTTTAACTACAAATCACATGAGAATGCACAAATAACGATAGATAACAAAGACAAATGAAGAATTTGAGTATCACTTGGGCATATTATTCTGCCCAAGATCACTTAGCTGTAACACAAGACAAGGAACCCCGAAAGGGCTCCAAGTCGACCCATGGCATAATCATAGCACAACATTTAACATTAGCAATGACCGACAATATGAATAAGCGGAAACTAATAACAAGAGTCTAATAGAAACAATAAGGACAATTTAATAACACTTAGATACATCACTAAATCTGTCTAAACTAGTCTGAAAGACTTCTACTAAACTGATGAGTTACTAAGACAAGCCCCCAGCTAACACTTAACTTTGAAAGCTAAAATATAAGAAAATATGAACATAAATCACGCCCTTGGAAGATGAGGACTCACCACTAGCAGCTAAGAGAGAGCGGAACGTATCTAACCACGAGGCTGAACTTGATGACCTGAATCTATATCATGAAACGATATAGCACAAGAAGGCATGCAGTCAGTACTTGGAATGTATTGAGCATGCGAAATAACATAAACAATTAAATAACAAATATACGATAAGGAATTAATCAAATACATTAACATAATTGGTTCAATAATTCCACTACCTTCTTATGATTCACATACACATATATATACATGAAACTTTCCCTTTAATCTCATTTTATGCAACATCATCAAACTCATGCATAAGGGTCACGTTCTAAACATTTAATAAATGCCGAAATCTGAATTTAGCATCACACTGAACTGGATCACTACTGAAAATTGAGACTGATTTCCATTACTTTAAGTCTATCATACATTTGAAATCTGGACCATTCATAACTGATTTATGCTAATAACATCATTAAGGGAGTCATCCTCTACTGTGGGGAGTCCCAATTGAGCTAAGGAATCACTGAATGATCAAGCCAACTGACTAGGAAAACATCTCTGCTAATGAGAGTCCCGAGGGACTAGGAAAACATTCTCGGCTAATGAGGCTCCCTACTGACTAGGGAAATATTCTAGCTAATGAAGTCCCTACTGACTAGGGAAACGTTCTCGGCTAATGAGAATCTTGAGTAACTAGCTCTAGCCTAAATTGAAACAACTAATCAGAGACAAGGACATTAATTGATTCTCAACATACAACATTCTTTTTGACATGAAAGCGCAACTTTCTAATAACAACAAGCCCAAAAGTTGTAATATCATTCTCATTCTTTATCATCATAATTCACCTTGTCATAAAATAAAATCAATAATTACTTCAAGTGTCTTACACTAACGAGCATTCTATAGGTTCACATTATGCATTATACTTTCACAATATCACAAAATTTCGAGTTCATCTCATTCATCATGTAGCACAGGGTTATGCATGGTTTATTGATCCAATTCATACTCTATCAAGATGCATGGTTTCATTCATTTAGATTCACGAACCACTCGTACATTCAACTCATACCTCGTCATTTACAACATAAATCTTGGGAGAAGCATTCATTTTTATTTCATAAGGACCCATTTCATAATTTACCCTAAGTTATGAGAAAAATGCAATAATTAGACCATTGTCATAGCTTCACCTCATACCCAATCAATTTAATCGAAAACATAGTGATAATACATATTTTGCTTTTAATTCATCAAGCCTATAAACTCCAATTCATCCTAACATAGCTATTAATGGCATTATCAGGTTATTAGGGATAATCATACAATATTCACACCATTTAATCATGTTCATGAAATACTACAATAATTAAGTGAACAATAAACAAGTCCCATTCAATACTCAAGCTAATTTATGAAGAACATTCCACACTCATGCATTTCCATCATCTACTCTACAATTTAAGGCAACCCATTAATTTATATTCCAATTAAATTCATAATCGCAGTAGATTTTATCATTTAAGAGAAATAAAGAAAAATTTACCCATCACGCAAACCGTAGGTCATGCTTTTCTAGATTAATTTGGGAACGGGGTTTTAATAAAAATACCTTGGAGCACAAGGATGGAAGAATATCATTGTTGAAGTTCCACATACCTGGTAGATGAAATCCCACTATAAATTGCACCTTGAAGCCCTTGAAGAGAACTCTTGAAGAATCCTTGAATCTTGTAAGAGAGTGGGAAGAAGGGTTTGAGAGGATATCTTTAGGGAAGAAGGGATTAGGCTTGGAAAACCCTTAAATACGTCCCAAATAATACTCAAAATGAGGTCACTTCAAAGCTGGAAGCACGGGATTTTACCAAACTACCCTTGGAAAAAACCTGAAAATTTCCCAAACTGGAACCAACGACCCTTAGGGAGAGTCATTGTCCCATACAATGACTCATCGTCTGTATACATTAGATGCACTTGAGACTTTTAAAAATCTACACTTCTCCTAACCACGATGGACAGGACGGGTTGTTGTTACCTCCAATGACCCATTGTAACCTTTCGTTGGTACACTAGTTCTTGATTGAGGGCCCAACCATGACTGACGTGATGAGTCATTGCTAGAACCAACGACTTATTGTTTCCTTCAATCGCCACCACTGGTCCATCCATCACTTTCCTTCCAACAGTCAATACAAAGAATCGTTCCTCCTTCTGACGACCCATTGTCTTCATTCATTGCTATCACCTGGAGACCCCCATACCTCTTTCAATGATCCATATGATGGACTGTTGTTACTTTCAATGACTTGTTGTCTCTGCACGTGCGACTGACCCGGAATCCTGACTACCAACCAATGACCATCTCCAACGGGTCGTTTTTCACCATAATGACTTCTTCCTTCCTCCCGTGGTATCTAACACATAGGTTCCTTCCTGAATCCTATCCAACGACTACCTCCAACGACTCATTGCCCGATTCATTCTGAGGCACTACTAAAATTTTCTATTGGGCACATTTTCAAACTTCGGTTTCTAACTCTTGAGAACTTTTGGGGTGTTATAGATCAAGTCTATGTAAAGCATGTTTAAGTATTGGGAAAGCCCATATGATTAAGTATTTTTCATGATTTATCTAAATTTCATGTATTAGCTTACCACATAGATTTTAGAGTTTGGACTCCCACTATTTTTAGCTTGTGGTATAGTTTGAGCTAATGCTCCTCATGTTATGCTTCGAATTTACGCATGTATGTTATGAGTCAGCTTCATCGATAGATGATGGTTTAGTTTCATTGAAAAATGATGGAGAACATATGCATATTTTTGGGGGTAGTGTCTAGCATCGAGTAGGCTAAGGGTCAGTCAACCCTATGCCTCAGAACTATGCGCCAATTTAGGTATGTTGAGATTATTTTGGGATCTCCCTTGTGAGCTTCCCCTGACCCCAAGGGGCCTCCAGCTTGATATTGAAATCATGGTAGCGTCCTTTGCCCTGGAAAGGCTTTGGACGGCTCTGCCCACTTGAGCGTGATAGTTGGGACCACGTAAGCTCTATCGTGGTAATGTCGGTTATATGACGAGTCTCCTATTGTTCCTCATGATTCTAGTTATGCATGTTCATCAGTCATGACACTATGTTTTCATCAGGTTTGACCCAATGTTCAGTTTTACTTATGATTATTAGTTTTCAACTTTGTGTCATTCGATTCTGTTATGATGTTCAGTTATGTTCAGATAGTGATTTCATAAAATAGCATGCAAGCCCTACTCTCAAAATCGTCTCTTGATTATGTTTTCATGATATGTATATTTTATGATTTTACTTACTTAGTGGTTTTACTTACCTTACATACTCTGTACATTCCATATACTGACCGCATACTCTATGTTTTGTATCATTTCATCATACAGGCTCAGATATTCAGGCTTAGATTCATTATTAGCCAAATCTTCAGCTTTAGCACTTGTCAGCTAGTGTGGTGAGTCCTCATCATTTGAGGTCCTTCCTTTTAGTTATATCTAGTACTTTCAGTTTCAAACTTTAGTGAGTTAGTTGGGGTCTTGTCCATCAACTCGTCAGTAGTAGACGCTTTTCAAACATAGCATGTAATCAACTTCGGTCTTGAGTTATGTATTCCAATGTTATGAGATTGTTAGACTTCCTCTATGTTAATGATGTTGATCTTCCGCTTTAGTATGATTGAGTTAGATGTCATGTTCATGCCATGGGTCAATTTGGAGCCTCTAAGGGTTCCTTGTTCCGTGTCTCGAACTGGGCCTATGTTCGGGCCTTAACAAGCTTGGTATCAAAGCATTAGTTTTTGAAGTGTCCTAGGTGTCTGAAAGTTGTGTTAAGTAGAGTCTTTTTTATAAGTGTGAAGTGCACCACACTTATGACGAAGAGGCTACGATACGTTTAGGAAGTCTTCCCTTCTTTCATGATCTAAGTCGTGTGATGAAATGCCTCGCTATCCTTCTAACTCGTGCTATATGCATTTCCAAAACCGTGCCTCCTCATCGAGTTAACGGAAGAATAAATGGAAATGGAAATGGCAATGAAAATGGCAATGGAGAAGGGCACCAGCAGGCCCCACCAGCCCATGAGGAGCATATACCTGAGTTGGGTGCCCACGCTGAGCTCTGGTAAGCCAAACAGATGTTATCTCAGGCCTTGACCTCCTAGGTCAATCAGTAGGCGATAGCGCATGTCCCTTAGAATGAGAATGCAGTGGAAACAAGAGTCAGAGATTTTCTATTGATGAACCCTTCGGAGTTTCTTGGATCAAAGGTGGACGAGGATCCATATGAGTTCATTGATGAGGTTCTAAAGATCACCTAGATCATGGTGGTAACCAGCGAGGAGTGCGCCAATCTAGCCTTCTATGAGTTGAAAGGGGTTGCGCACATCTGGTTCAAGCAATGGAGGGATAGTATGGCAGTTGGAGAAGGCCCGCTTGATTGGGATGATTTTCGTGTTGCTTTTCTGGATCGGTTCTTCCCTGGTAAGATGAGGAAGATCAAAGAGGCCGAGTTTGTGAACTAAATCAAGGGAAGATGACAGTTCAGGATTATGCCTTGGAGTTCACTCGTCTTTCCAAGTATGCACCTGAGATGGTGGCAGATTAGAGAGCCCGAGTGAGCCAGTTAATGCATGGGATAGCAGACTACCTAGACAAGGATTGCCAGACCGCGATGCTTCATTAATACATTGAATTTTCTTACATATTCTTGTACGCCCAATAGATTGAGGCGGTGCAGATGAGTGAGTGGAAGAGAGGCCAAGAGGGCCAGGACTGATATCTTTGGATTCTCCAAGCAGAGACCTAGTGGGCATTGTCAGCAGTCTCATCAGAGATCTGCAGCCCCAGCAACTTCGGATATGAGTGTGCCATCCAAATCCAGTCATGATCAGAGGGGTCGAGCATCAGTCTTGAGAGTTCAGAGTAGTAGACCCACAGAGAACAACACTCTAGAGTGTAGCAGATGTGGCCGGAGACACATGGGTCAGTGTTTAGCAGGTTCAGGTGCTTATTTCAAGTGCGGGAAGCCCGCACATATGCCCAAAGATTGCCCAACAGCTAGACAGGGCCATGATAGGGGCCGAGGCCTAGATTCTAGTTCAACAGCTCCACTAGCATGCTTAGCTCAGTAGGGGGCATCTACTAGTGTGGGTGGTGGTTAGTGCTAGAATAGATTCTATGCCCTAGCATCCCGTTAGGAGTAGGAGGTCTCCCCAGATGTAGTCACTGGTATGTTATGAGTATTCCACCTTGATGTATATGCATTGTTAGATCCAGGGGCTACTTTGTCTTTTGTGACGCCCTATGTTGCTAGTAGTTTCAGAGTCAGTCCTAAAATCTTGTCAGAACCCTTCTCAGTCTCCACTCCAGTAGGTGGTTCAGTTATAGCTTGATGGGTATATATAAATTGCTCTATCACAATCATTCAGAAAATCTCCTCAGTAGATTTAGTAGAGTCAGCCATGATCGATTTTGATTTTAACCTCGTCATGGATTGGTTACATGCATGTTATGACCCAGTCAACTGTAGAACCTGTCTAGTAGAGTTCATATTTTTAGGTGAACCAGTCATAGAGTGGAAATGTAGTTTAGTTGTGCCTGTAGATCACTTCATTTCCTACCTTAAGGCTAGAAAGATGATTTCTAAGGGTTGTGTGTACCATTTAGTTAGGGTTAAGGATGCTACGTCTGTAACCTTGATTATCTAGTCAGTCCCTATAGTGTGTGAGTATCAAGAGGTGTTTCCAAGTGATTTATTGAGAATCCCGCCCGAGCGGGAGATTGATTTTGATATTGACCTTCCTCCTGATACGCAGCCTATATCTATTCCTCCTTATAGAATGGCCCCAGCCGAGTTAAAGGAGTTGAAGGAGCAGTTAAAAGATATCTTGGACAAGGGATTCATCAGACCTAGCAAATCCCCGTGGGGTGCGCCAGTTCTGTTTGTCCGCAAAAAGGATGGTTTTCTTTATATGTGCATTGATTATTGTCAATTGAACAAAGTAACCATCAAGAACAGGTATCCTCTGCATAGGATTGATGATTTGTTTTACCAGCTTAAGGGTGCTAAGTTCATTTCAAAGATAGACCTCAGATCCGAATACCATTAGCTCAGGGTTCTGGAGAGTGACATCCCAAAGACGGCCTTTAGGACTAGGTATGGTCACTATGAGATTGTAGTTATTTCTTTTGGACAAATGAATGTTCCTGTAGCTTTTATGGAGTTGATGAACAAGGTGTTCAAGACATATTTGGATATGTTCATGATTGTGTTCATAGATGACATCCTTATATACTCTCAGAGAGAGGAGGAGCATGCCTCTCATTTGAGGGTGGTGCTACAGACTCTGAAGGATCGTCGGTTATATGCTAAATTTAGTAAATGTGAGTTTTGGTTGAACTCAGTGGCATTTTTGGGTCAAGTTGTGCCAAGTGAGGGTGGTCATGTGGCCTCTCAAAAGATAGAGGCGATGAAGAATTGGCCTAGACCAGGAGTTTCTTGGGTTTAGCTGGTTAATATTGGAGGTTTGTTGATGGGTTTTCATCCATTACAGCCCCGTTGACTTAATTGACCCAGAAGAAAGTAAAATTTCAACGGTCAGAGGCTTGTGAGAAAAGCTTTCAAGAGTTGAAGACTCGACTCACCTCAGCACCGGTGCCTTAGGGTAACAATGGCTTCATGGTAGATTGTAATTCCTCGAGGAATAGCCTTGGTTCTATATTGATGCAGCACGGTAAAGTTATAGCCTATGCTTCCAGGTAGCTGAAAGTCCATAAAAAGATCTACCCGACTCATGATCTTTAATTGGCGGCGATAGTCTTTGCCTTGAAGATTTGGAGACACTATTTGTACGGGGTCCATGTAGATGTGTTTACGGACCACAAGAGCCTACAATATGTGTTTAAACAAGAGGATTTGAATCTACGTCAGCGGAGGTGGTTGGAGCTTCTTAAAGATTATGATATGAGTGTCCTTCACCATCCGGGAAAGGCTAATATGGTGGCAGATGATCCTAGAAGGCTTTCGATGGAGAATGTGTCCCATATAGATGAGGAAAGGAAGGAGTTAGCGAAGGATGTACATCGGCTTGCACGGCTAGGAGTATGTCTTATTGACTCAACCAATGGTGGCATCATTGCTTAGAATAGGTCAGAATCATCCTAAGTGACCGAAGTTAAAGCTATCCAAAATGAGGATCCTATTTTGGTAAAGTTGAAGGAAGACTTCAGAATCAGAAGGTAGAATTCTTCTCCAAAGGGGAAGATCAGGTGCTTCGATATCAGGGTCTCTTGTGTGTTACGGCTGTCGACAATTTGAGAGATCGGATGTTGCACGAGGCTCATGGTTCCAGATACTCTATTGCATCCAGGTGCCATCAAGATGTGCCATGACCTACGAGAAGTCTATTGGTGGAATGGCATGAAAAAGGACATAGCAGAATTTGTGGCTAAATGTCTAAATTGTCAACAGGTGAAGGTTAAGCATCAAAGACCTAGAGGTATACTTCAAGGTATTATCATTCCTACTTGAAAGTGGGAGTAAATCAATATGGACTTCATTACAGGGTTACCTCGCACTGATCTATAGTATGACTCTCTTTGGGTGGTTGTGGATAGGTTGACTAAGGCAACTCATTTTTTATCGGTCAAAACTACCGATTCGGCAGAAGATTATGCTAAATTATACATTTGGGAGTTAGTTCAGTTGCGTGGAGTGCCTTTTTCCATCATATTGGATAGAGATACTCAGTTTACTTCCCAGTTTTGGAGATCATTTCAGAAGGAACTTGGTACTCAGGTCAAGCTTAGCATAGTATTTCACCTGTAGCTAGATGGTCAGGCCGAGCGAACTATTCAGACTCTTGAGGATATGTTGAGAGATTGTGTGATTGATTTCAAGGGTAATTGGGATGATCATTTTCCTCTCATTGAGTTTACATATAACAACAACTACCATTCTAGCATTCAGATGGCTCCATTTGAGGCTCTTTATGGGCGTAGATATAGATCGCCTATTGGTTGGTTTGAAGTAGGTGAAGTTGCAATGATAAGACCGGATTAAGTCCATGAGGCTATGAAGAAAGTTCAGCTTATAAGGGACAGGAATAAAACAACTCAGAGTCGCCAAAAGTCTTATGTGAATGTAAGGAGGAGGGAGATTGAGTTTGAAGTTGATGAATGGGTGTTTCTAAAGGTGTCTCCCATTAAGGGACTGGTGAGGTTCGAAAAGAAAGGAAAGCTTAGTCCCCGTTATGATGTTTCATATCGGATTGTGAAACGGGTTGGCAAGATAGCATATGAGTTGGAGTTGCCCTCAGAATCAACTTCAGTTCATCCATTTTTCCATGTATCGCTCTTAAGGATGTTTTTGGGTGATCCAGCTCAGGTTATTCTGGTAGACAGTGTCGCTGTGAAAGATAGCCTTAGTTATGAGGAGGTTCTAATAGAAACACTTAATCGTCAGGTTTGTAAGCTGAGAAACAAATAAGTAGCTTCAGTCAAGGTTTCATGGAGGAACCAGCATGTTGAGGGAGCTACCTGGGAAGCCGAAGCAGATATGATGGCTAAATACCCACATCTATTCCCTTCTAGCTTAGTTTCAGCTTGAGGAATCAGTTTCCTCCTTAGTACTCTATTCGGTTTCATGTTTAGTTCATGTGCCCCAGTTTCTTGTATGTCAATGAATATATGTGTAATACAGGAATTCAGTTCAGTCATGTAGTTCAAATCGGAGTAAGTCACTCCATTAGTTTTCAGCATGTATGTCCAATATTTGAATATGATGATTGCATTTCTCTGCTTTTCATTATGATTTTCAACATTCGAGGATGATTGCTCCCAAGGGGGAGATATTGTAATACCCCGAAAACTCTAAGATCAGACCAGGGAGTTGAAATGGAGAAAACTGAATTTTTGCACTAGGTCATAGGACGAGTCATCCCATGACCCTTGGGGTGCACCACGATTCGTGGAGTGACTCATGGGGAGGGGATTCAGTCTTGGTTGAAATTTTAGTTTTGGGGTGACCATGGATGTGATCACGATACGTGGTCAGCACCACGACTCGTTAAGTCAGTCGTGGCTAAGGGATTCTTGAAAGATGAGAAGTTCCGACAGTGGTGGTAATGGGTTGGTCACCACGAGTCATTGGGTACACCATAAGTCGTGGTGTCCCTCGTGGTGGCCCTCAGATGAAAAATGGCAGCATTGATCACGACAGGCAGACGACCAGTCGTCCCCAAAACCACGATTTGTCCAGTCTCTCATTGGGACTGGCAGTGTGTATTTTTACGCGAATTTATTAAGGGCTTTTCTGTAATTCCTAAGTTCCTAATTCCTAAACTACGTCATTTTAAACTCAGAATAGAGTGTTTTAAGAGGGTTAAGTCATTTTAGGCCTATTCCAAATTCATTCATGCAAGCTTATATGTATAAGGGGTGATCAAGCCTAGCTTCTTCAAGGTTCTTCCCCAAATTTTCATTGGGAAATCAAGAAAGTTGTGAAATCAGATCTCTTCAGGTATGTAAGGCTATGAATGGGTGCAATAGTCCACAACATGCCCAATTTCCTCTCAATTCATGAAAATTCTAATTGATGAATGTATGGGGGTTTTACCTAACATGTGAATTTCCTAAATTTCAATCATGGGTATGATCTAAGCATGATTCTAATGTTGAATTATGATTAATGGGCATATTTTACAATGTTTTCAATTATAAATTATGTTTTCAAGTTTTATAAATTATGATGCCCATCAATGAAAGTTCATGAAAGTTGAGATATATAAAATATGTATTCAAGCGTGATGAGATATTTACGAAGAAAGTATGATTTCAAGTTACCTATGTCTATGTTCATATTTTCAAATGATCAATTCTATGTCAAGCATATTTGAGTATTGGGCAAGCCCATATGATCAAGTATGTTTCATGATTTATCTAAATTTCATGTATTAGCTTAACACATGGATTTTGGATTCTAGACTCCCACTATTTTTAGCTTGTGGTATAGTTTGAGCCAAGTCTCCTCATGTTATGATTCGAATTTATGTATGTATGTTATAAGTCAGCTTTGTCGATAGATGATGGTTTAACTTCATTGTAAAATGATGGAGAACATATTCATGTTTTTTGGAGTAGTGTCTAGCACCGAGTAGACTAAGGGTCGGTCAATCCTATGGCTCAAAATTACGCGCCAACGTAGGTACATTCAGATTATTTTGGGACCTCCCTTGTGAGATTCCCCTTCCCCGAAGGCGCCTTCAGCTTGATATTGATATCATGGTAACGTCCTTAGCCCTGGAAAGGCTTTGGACGGCTCTGCCCACTTGAGTGTGATAGTTGGGATCACGTAAGCTCTATCGTGGTAATGTCGGTTATATGACGAGTCTCCTATTGTTCCTCATGATTTCAGTTACGCATGTTCATCAGTCATGAAATTATGTTTCCATCAGGTTTGACCCAATGTTCAGTTTTACTTATGATTTCAGTTATGCATGTTCATCAGTCATTACTTATGTTTTCATCATTGGGTCATTCGATTCAGTTATGATATTCAGTTATGTTCAGATCATGATTTTAGAAAATAGCATGCAAGCCCTACTCTTATAATCGTATCTTGATTATGTTTTCATGATATGCATGTTTTATGATTTTACTTACTTAGTGGTTTTACTTACCTTATATACTTAGTACATCCACGTACTGACTGCATACTCTATGCTATATTATTTCATGATACATGCTTGGATATTCAGGCTCAGCTTCGTCATTAGCCAAAATCTGCAGCTTTAGCACTTGTCAGCCAGTGTGGTGAGTCCTCATCATTCGAGGCCCTTCCTTTCAGTTGTATCTAGTACTTTCAGTTTCAGGTTTTAGGGAGTTAGTTGGGGTCTTGTCCCATCAACTCGTCAGTAGTAGGGGATTTTTAGAAATAGCATGTAATCAGCTTCGGTCTTGAGTTATATATTCTGATGTTATGAGATTGTTTGACTTCTGGTATGTTAATGATATTGATCTTCCACTTTATTATGATTGATTTAGATGTCATGTTCATGCCATGGGTCGACATGGAGCCTTTCGAGGTTCTTGTCCCCTGTCTCAAACCGGGCCTAGGTTCAGGTCGTGACACTAGTGCACCAACTGAGCCTCAGGGAGTTCTGTACCCTCATTTTTACTCTTTTATACATTCGGGATACTAGACGATTTTAAGTTGGGGGTGGGGAACCTCTGAAATGATATAATGTTTAATGTGTGTTGTGATGTATGTTTATTTACATGTGTATATTGAAGTAGTATTATAAAGTTTTCATAGAGTCCTCCTAGATTTTTTGAGCCATGGTTCTTTATCGGGAAGTTTATTTTGTGTTGAATCTAGAAAAGTTGGTAAAAGAGTTGTAGTGACTGGTCCCAATGATAGATTGCTAGGTGACATTCTTAAGTGAACTAGTATAAGTATATGTCATTTTATGTTGAATAAAGTGGTTTTGACTTAGATGATAGCGGCAAATCAACTTAAGCATGTATGTGTATTATTTGTGAATAAATGCCCCTTACAATTTTTCCCATAACTGTTAAGCATCGACATATAAGACTCTATTTTTGATATTTTCATTGAAAAATATAACATAGATTATCTAATTGGGAGTAACATAAAAAGTCAGTTTGATATCCATATGCTAATGGGTGTTTAGTAATTAGTTATATTTACTTATCATGTTTGCACTCTAGAACCTTCTTGGTTAGTCATGCCTTAGCCTAAATATTATTGGGTTGAGAGATAAACTTAGGCCCTTTTTGTGATTCAGAAGCCCAGTTTTCCTAAATGGACCTACCAAATGATGTATATACCCCTAGTCTCCCCCTTTATGCCTATTCTCATTTTTCTTGATCAGCCATAATGAAATCAATACCAATTCATAGCTTATCCTATTTTAACCCATCCACCTTGACACTAGGAAAGAATGTAAGGTATGAAAAGATTCAAATTGGGGGTGAAGAAAGAAAAAGAAAAATAATGGGTGAAAATCTATATCTAAACCACAACCCAAAGCAAAATAAGCAAATAATATAATGCGCAAACAAAAGAAAAAAAAAAGAGAAAAGAAAAATAAAAGTAGAAGAAAAAGAAAAATAAAAGAAAAAGAAAAGCTCACAAAATGGTTGCTTAGGTTTGTTAAGTGCTTAAAAAGGGGAAGTGAGAGAAGAAAGGAGACATAATAACAAGGTGAAAGGAAAAGGTGATATAGTGTTCAAGGAGGGTATAAGCCAAAAACTTCCATATGTCAATCATACAAGTCCCCAAACCAACATTGCAAGCTTATAAAAGTCCTTATGTGATCTCAAACGGGTTGTCCAAAGGTAATGGCATTTGAAAATAAATGCAAGCCTATGGTAGTTGCAACATGAACTGTGAATACTTTTTCTTCTCTTTCATTCTATTGTCCTTGTCTTAACTGTGAGTTTATTATACAAATTATTTGGTCATTAGTGAGGAAATATGGATAGAAGTGGTTAAGTATTATCATTTTCCGATTTAGGTGTCTTGCATAAATCAGTGGTCTAATTTGAAACAATGTCAGGAATAGAGATTGTATGGTTAGTATTGTTAGTTGTGAGAATTATGTTTTTATGTGATAGAGGGGTGGTGGACTTGAAAAATGAATGCTTATTTTAGTTGATTGAGGACAGACAAAGACGTTAAGTAGGGGGTGTTAACGTGTGGGGATTTTATGACACATTTCTACTCCTTTTCATTTGTTTTTGTATGTTTTTAAATTCTATTCTACATCAATTCTAATGCTGTGATGTTTAGTTTTAGGAATCCAGATGAGATTGAAGTACACTGCAAATACTAGGAGAATCTACTACAAAATAGAAACATACAGACCTCATATTGATTTTACGGGTTGTCTACGGGAGTGAAAGAGTCGGACATCTAGGGTGGTGCCTGATTTGAGTGTTTTTGATGCCGCAATAACTATCCCTTCTATAGTTCAAGGCCCCATAGATGATTTGTTTGAGGGCTTAGGAGATGACGCTGACAATCCGGGTGATGAAGGCTTTGATGGTGAGGCAGGAGTAGGTGCAGATGCTGATATGCATGAACAGGAGTGACCCACTCAGGGAGTCTCTCAACTACTTTATTTTGTATGCCTACATCGGGGAAAACGTAATCTTTAAGTTGGGGGTGAGATGAGTGTTTTGTTGGGGGTCATTTGTGTCTTATTTTGTTGATAGTTTGATGTTTCCCTTGTCGGGCTTTTACTTTTATCTGATGAAGAGTTGTGAGCCTTTGTCGAGCTCATTTTTAGTATTGTTGATGATTGCATTTGCCAGGCTGGTTGTGTTGGTAAAATTTTGAATGAAATGAATGATTTTGGGATGATAGTGCTGAAAATGGGTCCTTGCTTTGAATTGTAAAATGTTGCATTATGACCCAAAAATCTTTTATTTGCCTGTGTAAATAGTGGACTAGTAATCAAACTCCAAGGATTTTCTTCATACCATGGTTCTTTCACAAGGAGCATTTTTCTTTTTCTTTTCTTTTGTTGCCGAAATGGGTTGGCACTTCCCGATGATAGATTGTGAGGCGACTCTCTTAAGGGAAAATGCCATGTCTTTCTTAAGTCTTCTGTGGAGCTGTTTTGAGAGGTGCCACCAAATATTTTGAGATGTGGCATGAAAATGAAAACTGAATAATGGTCATTTGAAATAAGAAATGTAGCACTCTTTTGTCATACATTGCTAATTCCTTGTTGGGCTTATTAATTCACATGCTCTAATGTCTTGAATCAAGATTTTGGGATGATAATGACTTTTGTGGACTGTTTGGGTGTGATCCCTTGTGTTGTAAGGATTTTTGTGAATCTCATACATAGCTTCTTATCAAGAACTTGCCCTAAGTGTGACTCTAAGGCGAAATCCTAGATGTAGATGCACTTATAATATGATTTTAGGCTTTCATTTGACTAGTAACTCTACCCAAAATGACCTCCAAAAATGTCATCCATTGCTAGCCAATGCTAATCCTTTTGAACTATTTATTTTTGGAAACCGCATTACAAGCCAATGCCCCTTTTGATCCCCTCTTCTTGTAATCTATCCTCCCTAATTACTAATGGCGAGCAAATGAGAAAAATGGGGGTTGAAGACCCAAAGGCATAAGGAGAGATAAGTAAATCAGTGAGTAAGAGGCAAAGAGCCTAAGTTCGAGGGTTTTTCAAAAAGGGGGATATATAAGAAGCATAAATTTGAGGTAGCACCAAATTATGAGAAAAAGGAATGAAATGATGAGTTGAGGAACCTTAAGGTACCAAAAGAGAAAAGAAAAGTGAAATGGTGTTACCTCCTAATAAAGAAGGCTTAAAGTGATACAATGGTTCTACAAGGAAGGTCTTTGGATAATAAAAGAGGTAAATGGTTGCAAAAGGAGGAATAAGGTGGAGCGATATAAAAAGTTAGATGGGAAAGGTTAAAGTGTCCACATAAAGGCATTAGGGAGGATCTAGTCACTAGAGCCAAATAATTGTCTTACCATTATCCCTAGCCTCCATCATGACCTGCAAGTCCTAATTGATTTTGAGTGCAGTTACTCTATATTAGTGGCGAATTGCATGAAGGGCAAGCCTATGTGTCGAGTAGTGTGCATGAAGATTTCTTTTGGGAGAGTGAGTGTGATCATCTTTTTCTAAAATCGCTTGTGTGTGCATTAATTCTTGATAGAAAAAAGGGATTCTCTCTTTGGTGAGTGGCATCATTCCTTTTGAGGACACACTTGCATTAAGGTAAAGGTGTGATTGAGGTATGAGTTGTGCGAGCTCTAAGACAAGCTTTGAATCTGCAGTGATTATGAATTGAGATGCTATGTGTATTTAGTTGGATAAGTTATGCCCTTGTTTTTCAAAATGAAAGCATATGTGAATCATTCTTTTGAATTGTGGTGGCTTCATGAAACTTTTCCATATCTTTTTCTTTGTTTTTTTGGGTATTTTCTTCTCCTTTTTAGTGAGTTGGTGAGAATTTTTTGGGTTGTCATAAATTAAGTGGTCATTGATGTCTAAACTCTTGTGGAGTGACATATTTCTCGACTAATAAGAACTGCATTACTTGAGGACAAGCAATGGTTGAAGTTTGGGGGTTTGATGAGTTGGTAATTTACCAACTCATTAGGCTTTGGAGCATGAGCTTTAGCTTAGTTTTCAAGTTAGTTACATGAATTTTATGCCCTTTTTTCCTTTTTATGTGTTGGAATCTGTTTGAAGAGAAAGAGCAAGAAGTGGAGGAAAAAGGATGAAATCAGGTAAAAATTGGCGTTCCACTGGAGGACACCGGCAAAATGTTGGTCAAACGCAGATGGAAACTGATTCGAGGAGAAATTGCAACCTGCGGCCGCGGACGTCAATGGGTGACTCGCTGATTAACTCACGTACAGGTGTTTGAACTTGCTGGACTTAGAAGTAAAGTAATCGGTGGATCACGGATGGAGGCCAGCGAACCACCGAATGTGTCATTGAATGGTCCAAGAAAATCACTGGAAGTGCAGAAAATGACAGACGAAGGTTTGCATAATGCAACCGGCGAACCGCCAGTTCCATCGCAAGTGACAAAACGCTTGAACAGGGGCAATTATGTCCATCACTGAAAAAAGAGGAGATAGGTTTCCCTATTTTTGTATAGTCTAGAAGAAAGTACTCTGTACATTTTTTAGCTTTTTGAGCATTCCTTTTGTTTTGGGGAGAGGAGAACCCCATTGGAGGAGATTGTTGAATATTGTTTTTCTTATTTTCATCTTCTTTCTTAGCAAGGTATAACCATTATTGCATACATATTCTGAGTTTGATTTTGCTTGTTCTTAGTAATGAAATCATTGAGTTTATTAATGGATACATTCTTTAGTTTCTTAATCATGAGTAGATAAATCATCAACTAGAGGTGTGGGATGATGGGTGCTTAATTAGATTGGGCATTGCTAGATTCTTCTCAATATTGCTTAATTAGTGTAAATCTATTGAGTTCTCTCCAATTTATAATTGATGATCCATAGTTGCAAATGTGGATTTACTTTTCTTACTTGATTTTAGCTTTAAGAGAAGAATATCAAAGTATGGGGAGAGAATTTAATGGTGGGAATGGATGTGATTGTGTGGAGTTGGGATAGAAATAGCCAAAACCCATATTCATAATTCTAATTAGTAGTTGATGACTAGAGATAGCTCAACTATTAACCCAAACACTATTGGGCTAATTGAATTGTGTCTTGAGGTTCAAAACAACACTAGGAAAAGATACCATGAGGTTGAAAAACATAGGGTGCCATCTCGTCCAATGTTATTTACACTTATTCGCAACAATTTGATGAGCTAGCATATTCTTATTTGAAGAGCACCCCATTTACAGCACACCACTAGTCTTCACTCATTATTGTCTATCAATTTTGGTTCTTTTACTATTTTGGCTAGCTGGTTTAGAATCCACAATACTGTTAACTTCATTTTCCCACAAAAATTTTACTTTTTTATTTCTCTTGAATGGTGTGAGTTAATTCAAATTTGCTAAAACAACGCTTGCACAAATCATTCACAAGTCTCTGTGGGATTCGACCCCGACATTCATTGAGAATATTTGCTTTGAACAAGAACCATGTATACTTTCTCTAAGAGGAATGTAGTTTGGACATTATCAGAAAACTAAACTAAACACAATATATTGAAATGGAAACTCCAGCCCTTGTTAAATGAGGACTCACCATTTAAAGTTGTTGGAGAATCGAGAGAAACTAGCTATGGTGCAAAGGCTTGGTACCTGAGCCTCTATCATAAAATGATATAGCACATATAAATATACAATGATCACTTTGAATGTACTGCGTATGTGAGATATAAGTTAAACATAAGAATACTAAAAATACATAATTTGTATTGAATGACTTGCTATGATCATATCTGAAAACATAAATACTGAACAGAAATCTGAAAATCTGACAATTCTGTAAGAACTAATAGCTGACTGAAGGTCGTAAGAAAATCCTAAAAATCTGGAAGACTAGTCTGGACTGGGGATTATGACTGTACTGGACTGTGGGAGAGCCTATAATCAACATATAACCACGTTAGCTAGACGTGGAGTTCGATGTACAGTCCCCACCAAAGAGAGCCCATTGTACCTTGCCAGGTGATAGTGGTTAAGCTATGTGATCACTATTTGGGGTTCATTTGGGCTAATAATCTACGGTGGCATGTAGTTTTGGGAACCTGGGTGCACTAAACCCCGGCCCCTTTAGTGCTAAGTACTACTCCAACTGAAAACTTAAATATATCTAACGGATGATAGCTCGAAACTAATGTTCTATGACTAAGTCAAAACTACTTATCTGAAGTGTTCTGAGAGTCTAAGGACCTGAAAGAAATCATGTTCTAAGACTTGTCAGAGTTGCTTTATCTGAAAATGTTGTGACAATATAAAGAATGATAATCATGTTGATAAATTGATACTATTGAATAGACTAAGTACTAATAATAGTACTGAGACTGAACATACTAAAGCACTGACTTTCCATTCAAGCATATGTGCTAGCATTGATAATTCAGTTACAGAGTATCATGATAAAACAACAATTCTAACCAGAATCTAAGTCATGAAATTTCTATTCATATATTATACTCAAGATCAAGGCTAGAAAACATATAGAATAAATGAACTCAAAGCATGTATTACAACTAGTGATAGTGTGAGAACACTTAGAGAATTATTAATATTGATAAATTCATATAGTGACTAGAGAATCCCTAACCTTTAGTCTTCTACAGGGCTGGAACAAATAAGATTTCTATAATTAATTTGGGACACAAGGATGAAAGAAATTTCTTTATTTGAATCCCACATACCTAAAGGAGAATCCTTGAGAATTAGCTTAGAAGATCTAAGAAAAAATGGCTCTTGCTTGGAACTAGCTGTTTGAGTTTTCTACATTCTGAATTTGTGAGCTTGGAAGAGAATGAGGAAAGAGTCGACCAATCCCCTTAACTCCCCTTAAACACGATGCAAAATGATGTAGTTTAGGTGTTAGGAGCTTAGGATTTGACAAAAATACCCAAGGGTAACTGTTTCAAAATCTGACTGTCCAGATCTAACAGGCCTCACAACGAGTCGTTGGTTGAAACCACAGCTCGTTGGAACCTTTCATTGGTCCTGGGCCTATGAAGAAAGTTTTTGGACACTAACCAATGGATGGGAACAATGACCCATTAGACGGGACAATGAGTTGTTGGTTCCTATTGTTGTTGCTTGAAAAGTTTTGAATAACTTCTAGATATCCTCCAACGGACGGACAGAACGACCTATCGTCTGAAATAAAGGGTCGTTGTTTCCAATCATTGTCTCTGGAGGGATTTCTATCCCTTTCTAGATTTCATCCAATATATCCCTACAATGAGTCATTATACCAAACAACAACCCATAGTTTGGCTCGTTGTTTGGAAGAAAGATTTGAAAAGTTTCTAGATTGCTAACAATCGATCAAAACAAAGACTCGTTACTTGATCATTGTATTGCTCGTTAGATAATGGGTAGGAATTTATAGGGGATGACAATGACTCACGCAATGGGTCATCGTTACTGATAATGAATCGTTGGTTGAGTCGTTCTGAGACCAAATTTTCTGGTTCCTTTTCTAATTTTTCATTCCGAGTCTGGGTTTGGCCTAAGAACTTATGGGATGTTACATAATTAGACTCCCACTCCAAAAAAGCTTGGAGCAAGGATTCCATGCGGTCATCTGTAATGCTTCTTTCCTCACATGCAATGGCATCATTCCAGTCAAGCTCAAGGGCCAATAATCATTTCTATCATAGCAACTATATCGAGATGTGAACTCATTGGGAAAAATACCCCAATGTCTACCATGACCAACACATAAAGTGTAGCTATACCCATCAAGGAGAAAACAGGTGCATACATCTCTCTTCAAAAGGCGTATTTACAATCTTGCCAAAGGTGGGGTCCTCCACAATAGGGACATGGGTCATCAAGATAGGGATTGAAACCACCAAACCTCCATTAATTCCATGATTCCATAACAAATATAGAAACTAACATAAATAAAAACAACACAAGATGCAAAACAAGTTTGAATCAATAAAAAACAATTGGTTATCACAACTCAATTCCCTAGCAATAACGCCAAAATTGATAACATCAAAATCCACTTCTCAAAGTAAGAGAGTGTAAACAGTCATGTGCAATATAATTATCAAGATCCGAACGTAGACCCGGATCATAACACGGGACAAGGAGCCCCGAGATACCCCAAATTGACCCATGGCATAAGAATATATCTAACTCGATCAATTAAATTGAAGAATCAACAAGATAATCATAGCGGAAGTGTAAATCAAGCATAACATCAGAATACACAATCCAAAGCTTAATACATCTTTTGTCTGAAAAGCCTATAAACATGACAAGTTAATGGGACAAGATCCCAACTAACTCAACCAAACTGAAACTGAAAGTACATAGAGAAAGTCTGAATAAGTCTAGTCCACAAGGGACGAGGACTCACCACCAACGTACGATGCTATCTCAGAGGGCTGACTATGACGGGGCTGAACCTGAGAGCCGAATCCTGTATCATGAAATGATACAACATAGAGTATGAGGTTAGTACCTGGAATGTACCGAGTATGCAAGGTAAGTAAAACCACTTAAGCAAGTAAAATCATTTAAGGACATGCATAATGTAAAACAAAACAAATAAGAATCTGAGAGTAGGGTCTGCATGCATTCTTTCTGAAATCATGATCCCATCATAACATAATCATAACATCATAACTGTATCGATTGACTCAAAGATGAAATATGATATTTAGAAGTAAAACTGAACGTTGAGGAATGTATAAATCTCAAGGATGATGAACATGCATAACAAAAATCATAAGGAATAATGGGAGACTCGCCTTTTAACCGACATACCACGATAGAGCTTACATGGTTCCAACTATCACACTCAAGTGGGTAGAGCCATCCAAATCCTTGTCAGGGCTAGGGACGATACCATGATATCGATATCAAGCTCGTGGGCCAATAGGGCCGGGATAGCTCACAAGGGAGGTCCCGAAGTAATATATATAAGTATAAACCTACGATGGCGTGTAGTTCTGAGGCATAGGGTGATCGACCCTGAGCCTGCTCGGTGCTAGACACTTCTTAAAAAACATACATATGTTCTACATCGTTATTCAATGAAGCTCAACATCGTCTATTTATGAAGCTCAATCATCAAATATATCTCAAAGCTGAAATCATGCATATGAGAAGCTTTAGCTAAAACATACCATAAGTTGAAAAATAATTGGGAGTCTTTTCTCCAAAACCATGTGGTAAGCTTAATTCGAGAAATCATAAATCATACTTTGAACATGTGGGCATTGCCCAAAGTTTTATCATACTTGAAAATACTCAATTCATATCAAAAATATGATTATAAACATGGGTAGCTTGAAAACATGTTTTTCATCATAATATCTTATCATCATCATACATTCGTCACAAATCTCATCTTTCATGGACTTTTCGTCAATGGGCTTTTGAATTCATAAGACTAGAAACATGATTTTTAATTGAAAAAATTATAAAACTTGCCCATGCTTCATAATTCAATAGTTGAAACATATTTGAATCATACCCATGTAGAGAGTTTAGGAGTATCATGCATTGGGTTAAAACACCATAGATTAGACATAGAACATTCATGATTTAGAGAGGGATTGGGCATGGGTGTGAAAGATTTCACCCATTCATAACCCTACATACCCGTTGGTAGATAATTCTTACACTTGTTTGATAGCCCAAGAAGAAATCTAAGGGAAATTGAAGAACACTAAGTTTGATTACCCTTTCTCACCTTTTACCTTGCATACATGAATGAATAAGGCCTAAAATGAACTTAACCCCTTTAAAGGTCATCATTAAACCGACGTAGTTTAAGCCTTAGGATCTTTGGAATTATGGAAAAGCCCTTACGAAATTTGTAGAAAATAACTGCCAGATGGTGCCAACGAGGAACCTAACAACTCGTTATCCTGGGATTGACTCGTGGTGTCGTCCATCAAGTACACTGCTCATCTGATCATCTGGGCTCATCAAGGGCAACATCACGATACGTTACTGGTGACCACGACTCGTGGTCACCACCCGTTATGTACATTGCCTCCATACCAAATAATTCTTCAACTAGCTGACCACGACCCTCCCCATGAATTGTGGTGACTGACCACGACTCGTCGGGTCCTCCCGTAAAGTACACTGTCTCTTTTACTTCATTTTTCTTACTCAGCCACCCCACGACTGACATAACGAGTCGTGGGTCCTGACTATGACTTGTGGTCATGTCCGTGGGATCCCATTTCTAAAATTTTCAAACCCATCACCTGGGCCTCCCCACAAGTCACATCACGACTCGTGGGCTGCTCTTACGGGTCACCTTACGACCCGTGTTGATGCCTGGTCCTAGATTTTAACTTTTCTCTGTTTCAACTCCCCGGTCTGACCTTTGGGCTTCCGGGGTAAAACAATATCTCCCCCTTAGGAACATTCATCCTCAAACATTAGAAAACAGATAGAAAAGTAGAGAAATGAAATTATCATATTCAAATACTGATCATTTAAGTCAAAAATGATGGAATGACTACCTCAAATTAAAACTACATAGCTGAAGTGAATTCACGAATCATACATACATCCATATACATTAAAGAAACTTGGGCACATGAACTAAAAATTAAAACTAAATAGAGTTTGAGAGCAAAACTGATACCTCAAGCTGGAACTGAGCCGGTAGAGAATAAATGTGGGTATCTAGCCATCATATCCACTTCGACTTCCCATGTAGCTCCTTCAACATTCTGATTCCCCCATAACACTTTAGCTGAAGATACTTCCTTGTTCCTTAGCTGTCAAACCTGATGATCTAGTATTTCTACTAGAACCTCCTCATAACTAAGGATCTCCTTCACACCAACACTGTCCACCGGGAAGACTAGAGTTGGATCACCCAAACATTTCTTCAAAAGTGATGCATGGAATACAGGATATATAGAAACTAATTCTGAGGGCAACTCCAATTCATAAGCCACCTTGCCAACACATCTCACAATTCGGTATGGGCTGACATAGTGTGGACTAAGTTTCCCCTTCTTTCTAAACCTCATCACTCCCTTCATAGGAGACACCTTCAAAAATAACCAATCATTAACTTCAAATTCTAATTCTCTCCTTCTCACGTCGGCATAGGACTTTTGGCAACTCTGAGCAATTTTCAACCTATGCCTTATCAATTGAACCTTCTCCATTGCCTCATGAACCGAATCTGGCCGTATCATTGCCGCTTCTCCAACCTCAAAACCAATTATGTGCGATCTACATCTCCACCCATAGAGAGCTTCGAACGGTGCATCTGGAAACTAGAATCATCGTTGTTATTGTATGCAAACTCGATAAGTGGCAGACACTCATCAAAGCTACCTTTGAAGTCAATCAAGCATTCTCTCAACATGTCCTCGAGAGATTGCATTGTCTGCTCTGCTTGACCATCCATTTGAGGGTGAAATGTTGTGCTGAGCTTAATCTGAGTACTAAGTCCTTTTTGAAATGAATTCAAAAATTAAGAGGTGAATTGAGTACCTCTATCTAAAATGATGGACACTCCATGCAATCGAACTAGCTCTCGGATATATAGTTTAGCATAATCCTCCACCTAATTCGTTGTTTTGACCGATAGAAAATGAGTGGCCTTGGTGAATCTGTCTATCACAACCCAAATGGAGTCATATTACTGGCGAGTGCGAGGAAAACATCTGATGAAGTCCATGTTGATCTCTTCCCACTTCCATGTAGGAATACTGATATCCTGAAGCAAGCCTCCTGGTCTCTGATGCTCAACCTTTACTTGCTGACAGTTCAAACTCTTTACAATGAATTCTGCGATATCCTACTTCATGCCATTCCACCATTAAACTTCCCGTAAGTCGTGATACATCTTGGTGCCACCTAGATGATTAGAATACATGGATCCATGAGCCTCGTGAAACATCCGGCTCCTCAAATTATCAACATCTGGAATACATAGGCGACCCTAGTATGGAAGCACACCATCTCCCCCTTTGGAGAAGACCTCCACCTTTTGATTTTGAACGTCTTCCTTTAAATTTCACAAAATTGTTTCCTCATCCTGCCTAGCTTTTAAATTAGTCACTAAGGATGATTTTGATCTGTTCTGAACCACAACACCGCCATCGGTCGAGTCAACAACCTAACTCCCAACCTTTCGGGTCGATGCACATCCTTCACCAGCTCTTTCTTCCCATCATCCACATGAGACACACTCTCCATAGAGAGTCTACTAAGAGCGTCCGCTACTATATTAGCCTTACTCGGATGGTAAAGCACACTCAATGTCGTAGTCCTTGAGTAACTCCAACCACCTCCTTTGTCGAAGATTGAGATCCTTCTGTGTGAACACTTATTGTAAGATCTTATGGTCCATAAACATATCCACGTTGACCCCATACAAGTAATGTCTCCAAATCTTCAAGGAAAATACCACCATGGCCAATTCAAGATCATGGGTCACGTAATTCTTTTCATGAACCTTTAGTTGTCTAGAAGCATATGCTATAACCTTCTCATGCTGCATCAATACACACCCAAGTCCAATCCTTGAAGCATCACAATACACCACAAACCCATAAGTACCCTCCGGTAGAGTTAACACTAGCGCTGAATTGAGTCGAATCTTCAACTCTTAGAAGCTCTTTTCACAAGCCTCCAACCATTATAACTTCACCTTCTTCTGGGTCAATTTGGTCAAGGGTGCTGCAATAGATGAGAAACCTTAAACAAATCTCCGATAGTAGCCAGGTAAACCCAAGAAGCTCCGAATATCCGAAGGATTCACCGTTCTATCCCAATTCTTCACCGCTTCTATTTTCTGAGAGTCCACCCTTATGCCTTCGCTTGATACTACATGGCCCAAAAATGCTATGGTGTTCAACCAAAACACGAAATTGCTAAATTTAGCATATAATTGACGATCCTGGAGAGTCTGCAGCACTACCTTCAAATGAGCAACATGTTCCTCCTCGCTCCAAGAGTATATCAGGATGTCATCAATAAACATAATCATGAACATATACAGGTATGGCTTGAACACCCTGTTCATCAGCTCCATAAAAGTTGCAGGAGCATTCGTTAGTCCAAAAGGCATAACTACAAACTCATAATAACCATACCGCGTCCTAAAGGTTGTCTTCAGGATGTCACACTCCTGAACTCTAACCTGATGGTACCCAGATCTGAGATCTATCTTTGAGAAACACTTGGCACCCTGAAGTTGGTCAAATAAATCATCAATCCTGGGTAAAGGATACCTATTTTTTACGGTGACTTTGTTCAATTGCCGATAATCAATGCTCATTCAAAGAGAACTATCTTTCTTTCAGACAAAGAGAATTGGTGCACCCCATGGGGACTTGCTCGGTCTAATGAAACCCTTATCTAGCAGGTCCTTCAACTTCTCTTTCAACTTCTTTAGCTCGACTGGAGCCATTATGTAGGGAGGAATAGATATAGGCTGCATGTCAGAAAGAAGGTCAATACCACAATCAATCTCTCGCTCGGGAGGGATTCCCGATAGATCATCAGCAGAGACCTTCGGATATCCACATACTACTAGGACGAACTGGATAATCAGGGTCTCAGATGTCACATCCTTAACCCTAACTAGATGGTACACACAACCTTTGGAAATCATCTTTCTGGCCTTAAGGTAGGAAATGAAATGACCTACATGCACAACTGAACTACCCTTCCATTCTAAGACTGGCTCACCTTGAAATCTGAACTCTACTGCCTAGGTTATACAATTAACTGAGGTATAACATGCAAATAGCCAATCCATGCCGAGGATAACATCAAAATCGATCATGGCTAACACTATCAAATCTTCTGAGGTGACCTTCTGAAGGACTAAGACCAGGAAACCTCTATGTACCCATCTAGTTATAATTGAATCACCTACTAGAGTAGAGACTGAGACGGGTTCTGGCAAGACTTCGGGACTGACTCCTAAGCTACTGGACACATAAGGTGTCACAAAAGACAAGGTAGGCCCCAGATCAAACTAAATATAAAAATTAAGATAGAAAACTCGTAACATACTAGTGACTACATTTAGGGAGACCTCCTGCTCCTGAGGGATGCTAAGGCATAGAATTTGTTCTGGCACTGACCACCACCTGTGCTAGTAGAAGCCCCCTGACATATTGAGCATGCGGGAGGGGATGCAGAACCAGAAGCTGTGCCTCGACCCCTATCATGATCCTTTCTTGCTGCTAGGCAATCTCTGAGCATGTTTTCGGGCTTCCTACACCCGAAATAAGCACCCGAACTTGCCAAGCACTGGCCTGTGAGCCCCCGACCACATCTGTGGCAAGCTGGAATACTAGAATATGCGGGTCTACTACTCTAACCCCTAGAGCCTAATGCTCTCCCTCTATGATCATGCCTCTGTCTGAATGGCACATTCAATGTTGAGGATACTAAGGCTGAAGATCTTTGGTGGGTCCGCTCTCGGTGCCCACCACCTGACCTTGACTATGAGAATCTGTGGTTATCGGTCCAGGCCTTCTTGGCCTCCCTCTCTCTCAGATATTCCGCCTCCATATGTTGGGCGTACAAGAATATCTGAGAGAAATACATATCCTAGTGGAGCATAGCGGTCCTACAATCCTTTTCCAAATAGCCCGTCACTCCATGAATGAACCTGCTCGCTCGCGCCCTCTTATCAGCCACCATATCTGGGGCATACTTTGATAGGTGGGTGAACTCAAGAGCATACTCCTGCACCGTTATCCTCCCTTGTTTCAGATTTACGAACTCAGCTGCCTTCAGCTCCATCATCTCACGAGGGATGAACCGATCTAAGAATGCAACATGGAACTCATCACAAGTTACAGGGCCTGCTCCGACAACCCTACTATCCTTCCATTGGTGAAACCAGATATGCGCGACCTCTTTCAACTAATATGAGGCCAACTCCACGCACTCCACTCCACTCACCCCAATGATTTATGTGATAGTCACAATCTCATCTAGGAACTCATGCGGGTCCTCATCTACTTTTGACCCGAGGAACTCTGGCAGTGTAATACCCCAAAAGTGCATAAGATTAGACCCAGGATCAAAATTGAAGTGGGCTAAAAACTAGGAAAAATTCACAGAAAGAATAATGTAATGACTCATGGTTGGAAACCACGGGTCGTTGTTAGCATTCGTGGTTAGGCAGGTCCTAGTGACAGTGGTGACAACAGATGAAGTAACGATTAGTTGTTGACAACCGTAGGAGAAGCTGGACCCTGGCAGTTGGGGATACCATGGGTCATCCAATGACTCATAGTGAAAAGTGATGACCCGTGGTCACCAGTCGTCTTTCGGTTGCTAGAATTTCCAGTGCATGTAATGGATCGAGACCAAGACTCGTTGGAAGTAACCACAAGTCGTAGTGAGGCTTGTGGTAAGGAAGTTCAGGTTTGTGAAGGGAGTTGGCAATGATAGACCTAATGACCCATCGTTTGAAGGAATGACTCGTCCTTTCTAGTCATGGGAAGAATCCGAATGTGTGAAGTGAAACAATGGACACAAAAACTGGATACCACGAGTCGTGGTTTCATGCAACGACTCATGGGATCAGTCATTGGTTCACCCAGTTCAGTTTTCAGGCAAATTTCATTAAGGGTATTTTCGACCTTTCTCTTCTCTAAGGCCCTAAACTACGTCGTTTTATGTATTTTTCTGGGCATGAAAAGATAAGTTAAGCCCCTCTTGCATAAGCCATTCCCATGCATGCAAATTAAGATAATTTTAGAGAGATCAAGCATAGTTTCAAGCCTTTCCCTACCAATTCTCCATTGGGCATTCAAGAAACTTTAGAACTTTATCTTAACCAGGTATGTAGGGTTAGGAATGGGTGTTTCCATTCACACCCATGCCTATTCTTTATTAATTTATGAAAATCTATCAAAAATCTCATGGGGTTTTAATTCAAATCTTGTGAAATTTTAATGATTTACCAATGGGTTGTTTTAAATTATGATTTAAATTATATTTTATGAATTTTGATAAGATTTTACAACTATTTTGATTATTGAATTATTGATTTTGATTTCTACTAAATTAAACCTAATTATGTAATATCTATGATGAATTGATTTATGATCTTCACTTCAATTGTTGATATTTACAAGCCCAACATGATTTATGATTTGAAATGTGGATTTATTCAATTACCTATCACGATTTGATGATTTACTAATTCTATGCATGATCTTCAAGTATGCATGGGCCTTATGATTTATGAACTATTGATGATGAAAAGCATGTTTTCATGTTACCCATGTTTATAAGCATATTTTTGAACGAATTGAGTATTGTAAGGCATGGTAAAGTATTAGGCAATACCGATATGTTGAAGAATGACTTTATGAAATGGATCTCATGATTTAGCGATTTATGATGTTGGCCAGCTAAACGGCCTTTGATTCATGGCTAATCATGTTTAGTGGGGATCAATAAATGACGAATGTTTATTTTGGCCATGAATCTTAATGAATGATGTTATTGATTTATGTATGAGCCTAATATGCATGTTTTTGGGAGTTGTGTCTTGCACCGAGCAGCCCAGTGTTCAAAGGACTACGTCGGTGTCTTATAACGACATGACACCATGGGTTTATAATGATACATTACAATGATAATGATCCCCTCTTCGTGATATCACATAATGCTCGTCCCTCGCCTAGCAAGCCAGGGGTGACTCTGCCCACTTGAGTGAGATAGTTGGGGCATCATGAAAGGCTCTACCATGATGTTATCGGTTATGAAGAGTCCTCCTATTGTTCCGCATGTTTTATTCATTGTTATGTTTATGTTATTGGCCTAAGTGATGATTTGATAAAATTTCTCTTATGATTATGGAAATGAATGGTTTACGAATGATTTGAAAACCTTGAGCCTTACGTTATGTCACGATATTTATGATATGAGCATGATGTCCTATGCTTATGATGTTTTATGAGTTTCATGTATTTTAAATGTCTGTTTTACTTACGTTGCATACTTGGTACATTCCATGTACTGACCGCATATTTTCTATGCTTTATCGTTTCATGATACAGGACTTGGCTCTCAGGCTCATCCTCATCCTTAAACCATCTCAGAGTTCACTTTCAGCTTATTGGTGAGTCCTCATGTTCCGAGGGTCATTTGACTAGACATTTATGTTATTCTATGTTTTAGTATTTGGCTGGGTTAGTTGGGGGTGTTTTCCCATCAATCCATCTTACACAGTATAGGCTTTCAGATAGTATGTAGTACTCATCTTATGTATATGTCCAAAGTTTGCTAATGTTATGTTATGTCCTGTTATGTTTATGTTTTCGATATGCCTTATGTTCAGTCTTCCGCTTAAAGTGAATGAAGTTATATGTATGCTTATGCCATGGGTCGACTTGGGGCCTCTCGCGGTTCCTTTTCCCATGTTATGATCCGGGGTTACGTTCGGGTCATGACAAACTTGGTATCAGAGCCATAGGTTTGAAGTTTCCTAGGGTGTCTGAGAGCCGCTACAAGACATTTAGGAAATGTTCCCTTCTTTCATGATCCATGTCGTGCGATGAAGAGTCTTTCTATCCTTCTAATTTGTGTTATTCGCAATTGCAGAATCATGGCTCCTAGGAGAATGAACAGAAGAAAAAATGGAAATGGTGAAGGCCGTGAAGATGGAAATAGTCATGTGTCACGACCTAAACGTAGACCCAAATTGTAACACGGGACAAGGACCCCGAGAGGCCCCAAGTCGACCCATGGCATAAGCGTGCATCTAACTTCAATCATTATAAGTGGAAGACTAATCACAAGGCATAGCGGAAATGTAAGAATAATCATAAAATATCATAACGTAAGGAAATCTCTGGACATACACGCAATCTGAGTACAACATACTGTCTAAAAGCCTCTACTACATACGATGGGTTGATGGGACAACACCCCCAACTAAACGGACAAGTACTGAAACATAAAATAGCATACGTCTGTCGAACAACCCTCGGAACATGAGGATTCACCAACAAGTTGAAGGCAAACTATGAGATGATCAAGATATGAGGATGAGCCTAGCCTAAGTGCCTAATCCTGTATTATCATGAAACTATATGACATAGAAAGTATGCAATCAGTATGTGAAATGTACCGAGTATGCAAGGCAAGTAAACAGAAATTTAAAATATGTAAGATCACATAAAACACCATAAGAGTAGGACATCATGCTCATATCATAATTATCGTAACATAATTATCATAAGGCTCAAGGTTTTCAAAGCATTTGTAATAAAATCGTAACCATAATCATGAGAGAAAAGACATAATAAACATCAATTGAGCCAATATACGTAATCGTAACCATGTATAAGTCACGAGAAAGAGTGGGAGATTCTCTTAACCGACATACCCCATATGAGCACACATGAAGTCTGACTTGTAACCCTAGTAGGGAGGATGTCCGTACCTTGCACAGGGTAGGACCATGAAAGTGTAATATCACCATGAAAAGAGCCATTTGGGCCGTAGAGAGTCACAAAGGAGGTCCCAACATACCTACGGTGGCACGCAGTTTATGAGATCCGGGGCAGAACCTAGGTCCCGAACCTACTCGGTATTCGATACTACTCCCAAAACATATATAGTGCTCTTAGTAAAATTTCCATGAGTTCATGGGCTAGCTAAATCATGATAATCATAAACATACATGTACATATATGAACTAGCCATGACATAAGGACCGTGAGTCGGCCAAAATATAATTCACGAGTCATAGGGTTCATGCATACTTGTAAATCATCAAATCATGATGTGTAATTGAATAAGTCAATATTTCAAATCATAAGTCATGCTGGGTTTGTAAATATCAACAATTGAAGAGTAGATCATAAATCGATTCATCATAGATCATGCATAAGTAGACTTAATTTGGTAGAAACCGAAATCAATAATTTGATAATCAAAATAGTTGTAAAATCTTATCGAAATTCACAAATATAATTTATATCACAATGTAAAACAACCCATTAGTAAATCATTAAAATTCCATAAGATTTGAATTACAACCCCATCAGATTTTTTATACATTTTCATGAATCAATAGAGAGCGGGCATGGGTGTAAACGAAAATACCCATTCGTAACCCTATATACCTCAAAATGGTTGAATCTTACTTTCCCTTGAATGCCCAAAAAGAACGAAAAGAAATTGAAGAAGAAAACCTTAAATCACCCTTTGGATCACCTCCCTGTCACTCTTCTATTCTCTTGCATTCATGAATGAACAATTAGGATAGTTTCCCCCTCTAAAACCCACCTTTCATACGCTAAAACGACGTAGTGTAGGTTTTAGGAACTGAGGAATTACAAAAAGGCCCTTACTAATTCGCAGAAAATTAACTGTCAGATGGTCCTAATGGACGACCTGACGACTTGTGGCCTAGAGCAACGATTCTTTACTTCGTTCGCCAAGTGCACTGCATCATCTTTTCTCCTGGGTTTGTAACGAGTCACTTCACGACTCGTTAAGGGTGACCACGACTCGTGGTCACCACTCATTGAGTACACTGTCTCATGTTTCCTTTTTCCATTATCCCCCCCCACGGCCGACCCAATGACTCGTGGGTCCTGACCACGAGTCGTGGCCTTGCCCGTGGGGTCTCCACTCTTCCAAGACTCCTTCTCAAAATCAAGGCCTTCCCCATGAGTCACTCGATGACTCGTGGGTTGTCGTCACAAGTTGTGAGATGACTCGTCCTGAGGCTGCAACAACAATGTCCACTCTTTTCCCCGTTTCAACTCTCGGGTACGATCTTTGGGCTTCCGAAATATAAAAATATCTCCCCCTTGGGATATTCATCCTCGAATATTGGAAAACACACAGAAAGGTAGAAACATACAATCATCATATGCAAATACTGATCATTTAAGCTGAAAACTGACGGAACGACTACTTCCGAAAAGAACTGCACAGCTGAACTAAATTAAGGCATCACATACATTCACTATAACATAAAACAAACTTGCGCACTGTTCGGTGCTATTCCGATTGTTATTATATATTATAAACCGACACGCAAGTGCACGTGGTCAAACAAGTAATAAAGTGGCTAAGTAGCCAAGTATCGATCCAAGGAGGCTCAAGATATGTAAAGTTGCCTAGTTTACTATATTCCTATTTCACTTCTAATTATGCTAACAACAATGTAACCAACAGTTACTTGAGTTTTTGTTTCTAAACTATATATACTAAAATTAATAACAACTATTTACTGTGAATTCAGACAATGGATATGAACATGCCAAGGTTAAGAACAAGTAATGAACTTGATAATCATGATAATTTGGTTAATCTCTTCTTCATATTGCTAGCCAAGAACATTCGCCTAGAAATTAAAACTTTCGTATTTAATTTCACTTTAGAATCATAAACCATCCGTCTAAATTTCTGTGATCAAATGCAATTTATGACCTAGCACTACAATTCCGGTTCCAAAATTGACTAATACGGCTTTCAAGTATATTTCTATCAGGAAAGCACATCAAAACCCAATTTTCCCAAATCAAGTTAAGAACAATACCCTATTAATTCACAACTTTCCAATTTCTTGCTCTCTCGAGTGAAATTGGACTTTTTAGATGTACATTAATGTTGGCCAATCACTAATGCAGTAAGAACAAGAATTAATAGAACAACATGAAAGAAGAAGAAGAAAACCATATCAATTATAATCAAAATTCATTACACATGTTCAAAACCTCAGCAAGGAAGAGAATTAGCCACTCATTTGTGGATTGATCATCCTAAAATGAGTGTAAATCATACGTACAATTGATAGAAAGAAGAAAAGAAGAGAAGAAATCCCTTAGCTTTTTTATTCCTCAACTGCTCCTAACCCACGTCTTTGCTCTCCACTTCTGAACTCAGTCTCCAAACTAAAAACTGCTTAAAATAAACCTAAGTGTGCTATTTATACTAGTGGGAAATTTTTCACGGAATAACAAGCAACGTGTCACGGAGGCCAACGCGGAGCACTGGCTCCGTGACACGGCGTGGACGTGGACCTTCACTGGAATTTCAGGGTCCGGTAAATTAGCCTCAACGTGGCACGGAGGCCAACGCGGAGGCCTCTCTCCATGCCACGGAGCTGACGCGAAGGCACACTAGAAATTGCCATTTTAATTCCTGTTCAGGCAGTGTGCTACCGCGATGGTAGCGTGGCACGGCTCCATCACGGAGCCCCTATAAAATGTGCATTCCAAGGTCTTTTCCACGCTCGCATCCAAGTCCAACTCCGACATAGTTCCAACATGCATTTTAGCTCCTAAAAATCACATTTACCTGCAAAACAAATGCTAATCATGTTGGTTAGTATAAATTCACATTTTATTACCAATTACATGATATTATATACACATTGCAAAACAAACAAGGTAAAATTGATACGTTTGAGTATCACTTGGGCGTATAAATCTGCCCAAGATCACTTACCCCACACTTAAATCCTTGTTCGTCCTCGAACAACATATACACAAATCATGCAAATTACATCCCAACCTTCGTCACTATGGTGCGACCATTTACGCTACGGTCATACCGATTATTCAATTTTTGCAAATCATCACGAAAACATGCTTGGTCTTACAATACAATGACCTTTAATACATCACGGCTTCCTAGACTTTAAGAATTGATTCTTGATATCGGCAAACTCATGCAAATCAGCTAATCAAGAAATCCGACACGAAAATCAATCTTTCATCAAGCATGTTCCCTCACAACTCGAGAGAATCTTCCCCTTTATGTTCATGCAACACACAAACATTCAAGTAGGGGCATATAAAAATTAATTTCACTCACTCTCCCAAAAGAATTCACATGCCTCATGTCATGACCCATAAGCTTTCCCTTAGTGTATTACTCCACTAATATAAAGAAATGCAATGTAAGATCACGTAGGACTTTAATGGGTTGTAACGGGGCTATGGATCTAGTATATATATATTGGATTAGCCAATAATAGTCGCTAGCATCCTTAAGCGCCTTTTCAACTCATTCCCATCGACTCATGGACATTGTTCCTCTCTTTTCTCTGTTTCCCCCATTAATGTTGGTTTCCTTTCATACAGCCCATTTCATCAAACAGACTTGACACAAAACAAAGGGTTTTCATGTACCCTCACTATCAAATAATTACAACAAGTGCCTCTTCAACCTCATCTTTTCTTTCCTCACTTTGCTTTTCTTTTTCTTTTCACTCTTTTAACTCTTTGGGAAACATTTTCTTTTCTTTGTAAGCGCTTAAGAGCTTCTTATAGACTTTAAGGCTAATGAAAAGAAGGAATAAAGCTTAGTTTATACACTTTTGGACAAAAGAAAGAAAGAAATCGGCTAAAGGCTCAACGGGCTAACTAGGGTATACAACACATAGAAAGGTAGAATTTGACAAGAAAAAAAAATGGAATATATCGGTTAAAACGAAGAAATGCCTACATCCTTTCCAACACTACACCTCCTTCATTTCGTTTTGTATACACACCAGGCAAGTTCTAGACAATTCACAATGACATGGAATAACAATACCTCACTTCACACTTCATGCACATGCTCGAATCAAGATGCATTCACAGACTCTCTAATTAGCCAATCACATGAATTCAAGATTAAGCCTCAATCATACTGAACCAAATTCTATAGCCTAGGTAACTCAACATATTTACAGAATTGCATACTTTCAAACGAATCATTTTCACATTTTGAACATCAGTTACAACACGCAACGAAATTTTAGCAACCATAAGCAACTACAGTTCATTGATGCAATCCACCAAAGAAAAACTAAAAACAAATAAAAATCCTACTCCTACCAACTACATTTCTCTCAAGACGGTCGTCATCCATCCATCATAGGGAACGGTCACTACTATGACATCGGTTCAATTTGACTATTCTCGGTAAAAGAACCGAAAACAAACTCCGAGAAACCCAAAAAAATAAAAATCGAAAAAATTTTTGCAACACATCGATCATTTCAATAGAAACATATTTACAAAAGATTTTGATAATTTCAAAATATCTTCGCAAAAATTTTGAAAAATATCGATCATGTCGATAGAAAAAAATATTTACAAAATTTATAAAATATTTACACTAGCAACCATAACTTTCAAAAACACACATCATCAGCCACAAAACAAATATATACAGATACATCACAAATCAGTTCACCACAGGGAAAGCACAAACATCCATACAAACCAAGGAAAAAAAAAACATACAGCAAATTAGAGCCTTGTCCCAGCACCTAGCTACTCCCCACCCCACACTTAAATCGAACACTGTCCCCAGTGTTCACAAAAATACAAAGCACAAAATTTTGGGTGGTGGAACTCCCTGCTCAGTCGAAATATTCGACTTCTTCATCCGGTGCTGCGGCCTCGTCGCCCATGTCTGAATCAGCTCCATCGTCGTCATCGGACTCCACATCGGAGTCCTCACGACGTGTCTCCTCATCATTAGGGACATCGTCATCTGTCAGCTCCACGAAGGCTGGCCCCACCCGACATAAGGCTCTGGCGTTCTCGCCAAAGGGGTAGTCCAGCTCCAGCTGCCATAATTCTTCCTCGGTGGCTGGTCTCCCACCAATCCGTAGCTGAAGCATCTGCATGCCAAACATACGGGCCATGTACTGATCGTCCCGAGCATGTCGCTCGCCCAAAGTCAGTACAGGTCCGTGTGTAGTGTCGGGGGCCTTAGTCTTTGTCACATCGAGGGCCCTCCGCTCCAACTGCGGAATATAGTCAAAGGCTTCTTCCTCAATGTCGAGGCCTCGAAGGAAGGTGGTGATGAGTCCTCCAAATCCGTATCTGTGGCCCTGGTGCAGTCTGGCTCTCTTCATGGCGGATATTATTACCGCCCCCACATTAATCTCAAGCCCTTTCATAAGGGCATACACCAAGCAGACACGGTCCCGGGTCACGTCCGTCATATGGACTCCCGGGATCAAGCACGAACACACAATCTTCAGCCATATTCTAGCCTCCCTATTCATCTGCGAATAAGGCAGAGTCTGGTGGTAACCCCTCTCCTTATGTCTACTCCATCTGGCTGTGGATCGAGCCCCACACAACGTACGTCTGATGTCGGCGTACGGTGGGGTGATGTTTAGCTGGCGGAGAACGTGGGCATCTGTGTCCCGCGCTCCAACGATGGCATTCAGCTGCTGGGGTTCCAGAGTGACAATCTACCCTCTGATTTTCACTGTGTGGCTTTTGATGGCCGGGTTCCAATTTGCATAAAATTCCCGGACCAAATGAAGGTTGCACTCCTTGGGCTCCTGAAAAATAATGCTGAGCCCAGCTGCCTCGATTCTCCGTACGATGCGAGGGAACTCCTGTGCAAGTGGTTCCCGTGCAATATGTTCTTCAGGGAAGTACTTGTTCTCTTTATGCTTAGCATACCATTTCTTCCCTTCCTCGGTTACCCATCTTGTTCCGTATTGGCGGCGTTGGCCGCGCGGAACAGCGGGTGCAGCTGGGACTGCGGTGCCCAGTCTCATCCTTTTCCTACCGGTGCCTGAGGTAGAAGCACCCTTGCCTTTATCTTGTCTGCTAGCCATTGTACCTATCAATTTACACAAACAAGCACAAAGTTAAGCTAAAAACTTGTTAACTTCGGCTAAGGTCGGGTTACACAATGTTTACCCCACACTTAGGCCTTAGCTACTTCTACAAAATTACGGCAAGGATAACTCTAATTACACTACAGACAACACTATACACTTCATGCTTAGTGCGTTCACAAAAAAATTTCGACAGCATAACGGTTAGCGTACTACTCAGACTTCATACAGCTAATCCCAATCCTACTATCGCTAACAATTCACAGATCGCACTTCGCAACAAAAACAACAACAAAATAAAAACAATGATAAAAACATTCTATATACAAACGAATCCAATTAATCAAATCAGTTTACACAATTTTCGCATTTTCCCCAACAATTCGAGAATTCATCTTCCCACAACATTCACACAATATTTACCTCGACTTATCTCAATTTACAACCACACCCCGGCATCGAATTCATCAAATTATCAAGTTGCCCAAGTCAAATTCAACAACCCAAGCCCTAGAATACAATTCTACAATCAAATTTGAATTATTCACATAATCGACGAGTTCAAACGCTAATTACAACAATCCGAACATAATCAATCACAAAATAATTCAACATCATGTTTAATTGCTACTTGGGGTGATATATTTCACCTCCCATGCTCACATTCGACTAAAATCGCCAAAAACTTGAGAGAAACGGTGAAAACATACCTTTTAGTTGAAGAACCGAAGAAATTTGATGTTTTCCTTGCCTATTAGCGTGGCACGCTGGTTGGGGAGGGGAAATTGGGTGTTTTGGTCGCGGAGGAGGAGAGAAATGGGGGAAAATTGGGCAAAATCGGGGGTTTATTTAAAGAAAACACGCGGGTCACCCGGCAACCCGGTGTGACCCGGCACTGAATAAGGGGCAACGTGTCACAGAGGGTAACGCGGAGCCCCTCCTCCGTGACACGGAGCTAACGCGTTGGCTTACTGGATTTTTGAAAAATCCGAATTTTGCCTTCAACGTGTCACGGAGGGTAACGCGAAGCCCTACCTCCGTGACACGGCGCCAACTCGCCAGTGCACTGTTTCTTCAATTAATTTGATTTTTCATACCTTGCCTCATTTTCTCGATTCCATGTATATTTCCTCCGTTATACCTGAAAATCACCTCACTAAACAAAAATTGGTTAGATTAATAGATTTCCCTGACTAAAAATAAAAATACTAACTAAAATGAAAATCTAAACCTAATCAAGAAAAGAAAAAGAAAAATAAAAATTGGAAATAAACAAATAAAAACAAAAATAAAGATAAAAACTAACTACACTGTGCAAAAAGAAGAAAAATAAAATATTTTTCTCACGGGTTGCCTCCCGTGCAGCGCCTGGTTTACCGTCGCGGCTCGACGTCCTTTATGCTCACTTGTCTACTAGGGTGATGGACGATTTGTCCCGATCATGGTCATCCCCCCAGTAGTTCTCAACCTTATCCGGTGGCCTTCCTAGTAACTCTCGGGAATCACTCATTCCATTAGCATTCCCATGATCAATCACATTGATCACCGAGAGATCCTTATAAACAGTCGGGAGCTTAGGTACCTTGTACACATCGAACACTTCGACCTTGTCATGTGCTCGCATCGTGAGTTGACCCGCAGCTACATCAATTAATGCTTTTCCGGTTGCCAAAAAGGGTCGTCCCAAAATAAATGGGACTTCATCATCTGGTTCAAAATCCAGAACAATAAAATCGATCGGAAAAATGAGGGAGCCTACTTGCACTAACACATCCTCAACAATGCCATCCGGCTTAGCTAAAGACCTATCTGCTAGCTGCAAGATTACCGTTGTAGGTCTAGGACTCCCTAGACCTAACTTTCTGAATACCGAAGATGGCATCAGATTTATGCTTGCCCCCAAGTCGCATAATCCACGAGCTCGGATACTTTGCCCAATCGTAAGCTGGATAGTAAAACTTCCAGGGTCTTTCAGTTTTGTGGGCAACCTATTCTGAATACGGGAAGTGCATTCCTCCGTTAAAGCTACCGTGGCATACTCAGTCAAACGACTTTTGTTAGCCACGATGTCTTTAATATATTTCGCATATTTTGGCACTCCCTGCAAGACATCAACAAGAGGTAAGTTAACATGTACCTGTTTAAGTACCTCCATGAATTTCTGGAAACACGCCTCCTCCTTGTGTTTCTTAAGTCATTGAGGGAACGGGGGTGGAGGCCTTTCTGGTTCAGCTTCTTTAGTCTTCCCCTTATCTGAGATTTGCTCTCCCTCAACATATGCTACTCCTGACTTTTGAGGCGGTCTTTCCGGTTCCACCTCCTTCAACTGTAAACCACTCCTCGTGGTCACTGCATTTACCTGCTTCGGATTAGGATCCGTGTCACTAGGTAGTCCTCCTCTGGGTATAGTATTTTGGGCACTAGCAAATTGCCCAAACTGATATTCAAGAGCCTTGGTCGCCAACTGATTATTCTTCACTTCGGCTGCCAATTTAACATAGTCAGCCTGCAATTGTGCCTGATTAGCGATCATGGTTTTGAACATCTCCTCAATGGTAGGTGATGGTGGTGGAGGAGGGGCATTGTGATTTCTGAATTGAGCTTGATAATTTTGTTGCCCTCCTTGGTTTCTGTGCATACCCTACCCTGAGCTTTGGCCTTGTTGGTTGTTGCTACCCCATGAAAAATTCGGATGGTTCCTCCAATTTGAGTTGTAGCCACTACCAAACTGCTGCTGATTTCTCTGTGCATTGCCCACAAAGTTAACAAAATCAGGATTTGCACCACAGCATTCAGCTGAATGCTCACTACTACCACACACTTCACACCACATCTGTTGAACTGCATTGACTGAAGCTGAAGGCTGATTCAAATTCATATTGCTGAAGTGGTTGTTTAACTGATTTTGCAAAGCAGCTATCTGTGCAGCGATAGCTATAAACCCATCCACTTCAAGCACTCCCGCTGCTTTCCTTGCTCCACCTCTTGAAGAATCTGCATTCCATTCTGGATTGCCTTGTGAAATTCGGTTGAGCAAAGTGTACAGCTCCTCATAAGTCTTTTCCAGCGCTTGCCCTCCAGCTGCTGAATCTAATAGAATTTTAGTGTGGGGTTCCAAACCCTCAATAAATGTGTGTACCAACACCTCATTGGACTGATGATGATGAGGACAGTCCCGCAACATGGATTTAAATCTTTCCCAGGCTTGATATAGATTTTCTCCTTCCCTTTGTTTAAAACTTAGAATTTGACTTCTAAGTCTGGCTGTTTTACCAGAAGGGAAAAATCTGATCAAAAACTTCCGTGCAAGATCATCCCACGTTGATATAGAATTGGGTGGTTCAGCTTTTAACCACCTATTGGATTCACCAAGTAAGGAAAATGGAAATAAGGTGAGCCGAACATAATCAGGTGACACTCCAGCGGGTATATAAGTGTCACTTATCTCCAAAACGTTTTGGAGATGTTGTTGTGGATCTTCATGAGGTAGACCGGTAAATTGCCCGCTTGTGTGCAAGAGTTGCACCATATTCTGCTTTAATTCAAACCTCCCTCCAGGCTCTGGTTTGCGGATGCTAGAATGTACATTGTTGGCGTGTGGGATTGCCACCTCGCGAACCGGCCTTGCTGCTGCTTCATCGGGCACTAACACTGCCCTCACAACTGGTGGATTTTTTGCTCCATCATAGACTGTTTAAACAACTGCAGCTTCTTTCGTAGAGCTTCTCTACGTTGACTAGGAAATTCATGTTCAGGCTCTAAGTAAGATTCCACCAGCTCTTTGTCCCTTGCCAGTGTTCACAGAAACAAACTCTGCAAAATACAGGCTAAGACCAAGTTGTTAACACTTAAGAAAATAAAAATAAAAATACAGTAAATTTACACTGAACACAATTTCACAAATCGCCTAGCCTCCCCGGCAACGGCGCCAAAAACTTGTTCGGTGCTATTCCGATTGGTATTATATATTATAAACTGACACGCAAGTGTACGTGGTCAAACAAGTAATAAAGTGGCTAAGTAGCCAAGTATCGATCCAAGGAGGCTCAAGATATGTAAAGTTGCCTAGTTTACTATATTCCTATTTCACTTCTAATTATGCTAACAACAATGTAACCAACAGTTACTTGAGTTTTTGTTTCTAAACTATATATACTAAAATTAATAACAACTATTTACTATGAATTCAGACAATGGATATGAACATGCCAAGGTTAAGAACAAGTAATGAACTTGATAATCATGATAATTTGGTTAATCTCTTCTTCATATTGCTAGCCAAGAACATTCGCCTAGAAATTAAAACTTTCGTATTTAATTTCACTTTAGAATCATAAACCATCCATCTACATTTCTGTGATCAAATGCAATTTATGACCTAGCACTACAATTTCGGTTCCTAAATTGACTAATACGGCTTTCAAGTATATTTCTATCAGGAAAGCACATCAAAACCCAATTTTCCCAAATCAAGTTAAGAACAATACCCTATTAATTCACAACTTTCCAATTTCTTGCTCTCTCGAGTGAAATTGGACTTTTTAGATGTACATTAATGTTGGCCAATCACTAATGCAGTAAGAACAAGAATTAATAGAACAACATGAAAGAAGAAGAAGAAAACCATATCAATTATAATCAAAATTCATTACACATGTTCAAAACCTCAGCAAGGAAGAGAATTAGCCACTCATTTGTGGATTGATCATCCTAAAATGAGTGTAAATCATACGTACAATTGATAGAAAGAACAAAAGAAGAGAAGAAATCCCTTAGCTTTTTCGTTCCTCAACTGCTCCTAACCCACGTCCTTGCTCTCCACTTCTGAACTCAGTCTCCAAACTAAAAACTGCTTAAAATAAACCTAAGTGTGCTATTTATACTAGTGGGAAATTTATCCCGGAATAACAAGCAACGTGTCACAGAGGCCAACGCGGAGCACTGGCTCCGTGACACGGCGTGGACGCGGACCTTCACTGGAATTTCAGGGTCCGGTAAATTAGCCTCAACGTGGCACGGAGGCCAACGCGGAGGCCTCTCTCCGTGCCACGGAGCTGACGCGAAGGCACACTGGAAATTGCCATTTTAATTCCTGTTCAGGCAGTGTGCTACCGCGATGGTAGCGTGGCACGGCTCCATCGCGGAGCCCCTATAAAATGTGCATTCCAAGGTCTTTTCCACGCTCGCATCCAAGTCCAACTCCGACATAGTTCCAACATGCATTTTAGCTCCTAAAAATCACATTTACCTACAAAACAAATGCTAATCATGTTGGTTAGTATAAATTCACATTTTATTACCAATTACATGATATTATATACACATTGCAAAACAAACAAGGTAAAATTGATACGTTTGAGTATCACTTGGGCATATAAATCTGCCCAAGATCACGCACATGAACTGAACATCAGACTAAATAAAGTATTAGCGCAACAACTGATACCTCAAACTGAAACTGATTCGGTAGGGAACAAGTGAGGGTATTTAGCCATCATATCTACTTCGGCTTCCCATGTAGCTCCCTCAACATGTTGATTTCTCTATAACACCTTTACTGAAGCTACTTACTTATTCCTTAGCCTCTAAACTTGATGATCCAATATTTCAACTGGAACTTCCTCATAGCTAAGGCTATCCTTTACACCAACGGTGTCCACCGAGACTACTAGAGCTGGGTTTCCCAAACATTTCTTCAAAAGCGAAACATGAAACACAAGATGCACTGAAGATAACTATGAGGGTAAGTCCAACTCATACGCTACCCTACCAACTCTTCTCATAATCCGGTAGTGAACAACATAACAGGGACAGAGTTTTCCTTTCTTCCCAAACTGCATGAATCCCTTCATGGGAGATACCTTCAGAAATACCCAATCGTCAACCTCGAACTCCAACTCTCTCCTCCTTATATCAGCATAAGACTTTTGACAACTCCGAGCGGTTTTCAGCCTGTCCTTTATCAACTAAACCTTCACCATAGCCTCATGAAGCGATTCTGGCCCTATCATAGCTGATCTTGGGCAAATTTATATTCCCAAGTGATACTCAAAAGGGTCATTTTAGCCTTGTTTATCTATCAATGTGTATAAATTCTCATGTAATTGGTAATAAAATATGAATTTATACTAACCAACATGATTAGCATTGTTTTGCAGGTAAAATGTAATTTCGGGAAGCTAAAATGCATGTTGGAGGATATCGGGGTTGGACTTGGATGCGAGCAAAGGACAAGACATTGGACAACATAAAATAAAGGGGGCTCCGCGATGGAGCCGTGTCACGTTGCCATCGCGGAGGCCTTCTGCCTGGATGGGAATTTTCAGCCCAATTCCAGTGTGGGTTCGCGATGGGTCCGTGGCACGGTGGCTTGGCTTCGCGTTGCCCGCTGTCCCACGTTGGGCTTTATTCCTGGACCCTCAATTCCAGTGTGGGTTCGCGATGGGTCCGTAGCACGGTGGCTTGGCTTCATTTTGCACGCCGTGCCACGTTGGGCTTTATTTCCTAGACCCTCAATTCCAGTGAAGGTCCGCGTCCGTAGCGTGTCACGGAGGCAGTGATCCGCGATGCACTCTGTGATACGTTGCTTGTTATTTCGGGAAAAATTTCCTCTAGTATAAATAGAACACTTAGGTTCATTTTTCAATATTCTGACTTGGTGGAGCAAGAACGTGGGTTACAGGCAGTTGAGGGGACGAAATTATCAGGGTTTTTTCTCTATCTCCTTCTTCTTTAATTCAATTGCTTGTATGTTTAACACTCATTTAACGATGTTTAATCCACAAATGAGTGGATAAATCCTCTTCTTGCTGAGGTTAAGAACAATTGTAATGAAATGAGATTGTTGATTAAGTTGGTTTTTCATCTTTTCTTCCATGGTTGTTCTATTGATTCTTGTTCTTACTGCATTAATGTGTGGCCTACGTTAATGTATATCTAAAAAGTCCGGTTTCACTCGAGAGAGCAAGAAATTGGAAAGTTGTGAATTAATAGGATATGATTTTTTGTTGGTTTGGGAAAATTGGGAATTGATTTACTTTCAGGATAGAAATATACCTGAAAGTCGTATTAGTCAATTTAGGAACCGGGTTTGTATGGCTAGAACATGAATTGCATTTAATCACAGAAATGTAGGTGGATGGTTCATGATTCTTAAGTGAGGTTAAATACGAGAGTTTTAATCTCTTGGCAATAGTTCTTGGCTAGCAACCGGAGGAAAAGACTAACCAAATTATGTCAATAATTAATTTCATTACATGTTCATTTAACCTCAGCATGCTCTCATTCATAGTTCAGACTCAAATTAGATAGTTATTTTAGAGTTAGCATAAAAATTATAAAACAAAATATCACACTTTTGGTTACACTGTTGTTTGCATTTTTAGAATCAAAATATAGTACACTTGAGCAGATTGCACTTAATCCCAGTCCCTATGGGATCAATACTTGGCTTACTTGAGCCACTTTACTACTTGTTCGACCATGTGCACTTGCGTGTGAGTTATATACCCATATAACAAATAGACCGAACAAGTTTTTGGCACCGTTGCCGGGGATCTAGCAATTGGTGAATTTGTTTTAAGTGTTAATTTACTGTATTTTTATTTTCTTAGTGTTGACAACTTGGTCTTAGCCTGTATTTTGCAGACTTAATTTCTGTTGAACACTGGCAAGAGACAAGGAGCTGGTGGACTCGTATATAGAGCCAGAAAGAATATTTCATAGTAAGCGGAGAGAAGCTCTAGAAAGAAAGCTGCAGTTGCTCAGACAGACGATCATGGAGCAACAACAGAATCCACCGGTCGTCCGGGCAGTGTTAGTGCCCAAAGAAGTAGCAGCTCGGCCGGTTCGCGAGGTGGCAATCCCACATGCTAATAATGTCACATCTATCATCCGCAAACCTGAGCCAGGAGGGAGGTTTGAACTTAAGCAGAATATGGTGCAATTGTTGCACACTAGCGGGCAGTTTACCGGTCTCCCTCATGAAGATCCACAGCAGCATCTCCAAAATTTTTTGGAGATAAGTGACACTTACATCCCCGCTGGAGTGTCATCAGATTATGTTCGGCTTACATTGTTCCCATTTTCTCTATTGGGAGAAGCCAAGAGGTGGTTGAAAGCTGAGCCACCGAATTCTATTTCTACGTGGGATGATCTTGCAAGGAAATTCTTGATACGGTTTTTTCCCTCCGGTAAAACAGCAAGACTTAGAAGTCAAATTCTAAGTTTCAAACAGAGAGAGGGAGAGAATTTATATCAGGCCTGGGAGAGATTCAAGTCCATGTTGCGGGATTGTCCTCATCATCATCAGTCCAATGATGTGCTGGTGCACACTTTTATAGAGGGTTTGGAACCCCACACAAAAATATTGCTAGACTCAGCAGCTGGAGGACAAGCGCTGGAGAAAACTTATGAGGAGCTGTATACCTTGTTGAACCATATTTCGCAGGGCAATTCGGAATGGAATGCTGATTCATCAAGAGGCGGGACAAGGAAAGCAGCAGGAGTGCTAGAAGTGGATGGGTTTACAACTATTGCTGCACAGATAGCTGCATTACAAAATCAACTTAACACCCACTTCAGCAACATGACAATGAACCAGCCCCAAGCCCCAATTAATGCAGTGTAGCAGATGTGGTGTGAAGTGTGTGGAAGCAGTGAGCACTCAGCTGAGTGTTGTGGAGCCAATCCTGACTCGGTAAACTTTATGGGTAATGTACAAAGGAACAATCACCAACAGTATGGTAATAGCTACAATTCCAATTGGAGGAATCACCCTAATTTCTCCTGGGGTAGCAACAACCATCAGGGGTAAAGTTCGGGTCAGGGTGTGCAAAGGAACCAAGGAGGGTAGCAGAATTATCAAGCACAATTCAGAAACAACAATGCACCTCCTCCACCACCATCACCCAGCATTGAGGAGATGTTCAAGACCATGATAGCTAACCAAGATCAAATGCAGGCTGACTATGTGAAACTGGCAGCCGAAGTGAAAAACAACCAGTTAGCTACCAAGGCACTTGAATATCAATTTGGGCAATTTGCTGGAGCCCAAAACACAAGGCCTAGAAGAGGAATTCCGAGTGACACAGATCCCAATCCCAAGAAGGTGAATGTAGTGACCACAAGGAGTGGTTTGCAACTGAAAGAGGTGGAACCAGAAAGACCACCTCAACAATCGGGAGCAGCAGAAGTTGAGAGGGAGCAAAGTACTGAAAGGGGGAAGACTAAGGAAGCTGAATCAGAAAGACCACCACCCCCGTTCCCTCAACGATTAAAGAAACACAAGGAGGAGGCGTGTTTCAACAAATTCATGGAGGTGTTGAAACAGGTACACATTAACTTACCTCTTGTTGATGTTTTGCAGGGAGTGCCGAAATATGCTAAGTATATAAAGGACATTGTGGCAAACAAAAGTCGGTTGACGGAGTATGCTACGGTGGCTCTAACGGAGGAGTGCACTTCCCGGATTCAAAACAGACTGCCCACAAAGCTCAAAGACCCTGGGAGCTTTACTATACAAATTACTATTGGGCAGAGCATCCGAGCTCGTGGATTGTGTGATTTGGGAGCGAGCATAAATTTGATACCGTCATCGGTATTCAAAAAGTTGGGTCTAGGGAGTCCTAGACCCACAACAGTAATCTTGAAATTGGCGGATCGATCCTTAGCCAGACCTGATGGCATGGTGGAGGACATTCTGGTGTAAGTTGGCTCCCTAATTTTCCCGGTAGATTTTGTCGTGCTGGATTTTGAACCAGACGCAGAAGTCCCATTTATTTTGGGACGTCCTTTCTTGGCGACCGGGAAAGCACTAATTAACGTAGCTACGGGGCAGCTAACAATGCGAGCACACGACAAAGTGGAGGTGTTCGATGTGTACAAGGCACCCAAGCTCCCGATGGTGCATGAAGAACTTTCGGTGATCAATGTGATTGATCAAGGCAATGATGAGCAGATTAAGGATTCACGAGAGTTAATGGGAAAACCACCGGATCGGTGTAAGCACTACTAGGGGGAGGACGATGATCGAGAGATATCGTCCATCACCCTAGAGGACAACTGAGCTTAACGATGTCGAGCCGCGACGGTAAACCAGGCGCTGCACGGGAGGCAACCCGTGGGGAATTTTTTTTTCTTCTTTGTAAAGTGTAAGTAGATTTATCTTTTTCTTTTTCTTGATTTACTACAAAATTTTGGTTTTTGTTTTTGTTTTATTTTTATTTAGAGTGAAACCTATAATTCTAACCAATTTTGTATAGTGAGATGAATTTCAGGTCAAACGGAGGAAAATATGCAAGGAATTGCAAAGGAAAATTCGAGGTATGAAAATTAACAAAAAGTGGCAAAACAGTGAGCTGGGGCGATAGCTCCGTGTCATGGAGGTGGACCTCCGGCGTTACCCTCCGTGACACGTTGAGGTATAATCCGGATTTTTTTTAAATTTCCAGAACAGGCTCACGACGGCTCCGTGTCACCGAGGCAGTGCACCGCGATGCACTCCGTGACACGTTGTCGTGTATATCGCGACGGGTCACACTAGGTCGCCGGGTGACCCGCGCGATTTTACTACTTTTTAACCCCGAAAACCCCTCCCTTTCCCTTATTTTTCAACCACTCCGCGACCAAACTCCCCAAAACCCATCCCCCTTCAACGTGACACGGAGTAGGCTAAGAAAATCATCAAGTTTGCATAAATTCTTCAACTTCAAGGTATGTTCTTCGATTCCATCTCATTTCTTGTCGATTTTCTTCGATATTGAGCATGTGAGGTGAGCTAAGTTTGCCCTAAGTAGAAATTAATCATGAATTCAATTGAATTGTTGTTGATGAATGTTCAGAATGTCATTATGATTGCTTGAACTCGTTAATTGCATAAATTAATCGAATTAGCTTGATAATATCATTTCTAGGGCTTGTTTTTGAATTTGAAGTGAAAAATGTAGTGAACTTGTGAAATTCATGCCGGGATGTACATGTTGAGTGAGATGAGTCAGTGTGCTAGTTGTGATCATGTTAAAAGACCGACGGATTCTCGGGTTAGAGGAATATTGAAATTTGCAAGAATTGGGTTGGTTGTATAGGTTCGTGTAGATAAATTTTTGTTGTTGTTTTCATTTCTTTGTTTTTCCTTGCTAAGTGCGATGGGTTAAAAGGTTATCGATGGTAATGATTGTTGTTAGCTGTACGAAGTCTGAGTAGTACCTAGAATATATACCATCGAATTTTTCGTATGCACTAAGCATGTTTGTATAAGTTGGTTGTTTATTTGTGTAAATAAAGATAATCTTGCCGGTATGTTGTAACTGTAGCTAAGGACTAAGTGTGGGGTAACCTAGCTTAACCCGACCTTAGTCGAAGTTAATATCCATTGGATTAACATTGATCTTGTCTACTTGGGTTGACAGGTAAAATGGCAAGCAGGCAAGAAAAAGGGAAAGGCGCATCAACTTTTGGCGCCGGAAGGAAGCGAATCAGACTGGGCACAGCAGTCCCAGCAGCACCAGCAGTTCCACGTGGCCAACACCGCCAATACGGAATAAGATGGGTGACGGATGAGGGGAAGAAGTGGTATGCAAAGCACAAAGAAAACAAATACTTCCCCGAGGAGCATATAGCACGGGAACCGTTGGCACAGGAGTTCCCTAGGATTGTACACTGGATCGAGGCAGCTGGGCTCAAGTTCATCTTTGAAGAGCCCAAGGAATGTAACTCGCACCTGATTCGGGAATTTTATGCCAACTGGAACCCGACTATCAGAAGTCATACCATCAAAATTAGAGGGCAAATAGTCACTTTGGAGCCCCACCACCTCAATGCCATCATAGGAGCGCGGGACACAGACGCCCACGTGCTCCGACAGCTGAACATTACCCCACCATATGCGGACATTAGACGCACCTTGTGTGGGACCCGATCGACAGTTAGATGGAGAAGACACAAAGAGAGGGGCTACCACCAGACTTTTCCCTATTCACAGATGAACAGGGAAGCTAGAATATGGCTGAAGATTGTCTGTTCCTGCCTAATCCCGGGGGTACATATGACAGATGTAACCAGGGATCGTGTATGCCTGGTGTACGCCCTGATGAAAGGGCTGGAGATCAACGTGGGGGCGGTGATTATCTCCGCCATGAAGAGAGCCCGGTTGCATCAGGGGCACAGGTACGACTTTGGTGGACTACTCACCACCTTCCTCAGGGGCCTAGATGTTGAGGAGGAGGCCCTTGACTATATCCCGCAGATGGAGCGGCGGGCCTTAGATGTTACTAATACTAAGGCACCCGACACCACCCACGAGCTAGTGCTTACACTTGGCGAGCGACATGCTCGTGATGATCAGTATCTGGCTCGCATGCATGGGATACAGATGCTCCAGCTGAGGATAGACGGGAGGCCAGCGACAGAGGAGGAGATATGGCAGCTCGAGCAAGACTACCCCTTCGGCGAGAACGCCAGGGCTCTATGCTGAGTGGGGCCAGCATTTGTAGAGCCCACGGATGATGACGTCCCCACAGGCGAGGAGACACGTCGGGAGGACTCCGATGTGGAGTCCGATGATGACGACAGGGGTGATTCAGACATGGGAGATGAAGCAGCAGTACCCGACGAAGAAGTGGAGTACTTTGATTGATCAGGGAGTTCCACCACCCGATTTTTGTGCTATTTTAATTTTTGTGAACACTGGGGACAGTGTTCGAGCTAAGTGTGGGGTGGGAGTAGTTAGGTGCTGGGCTGTGCTGTTATGAATGTATGCTCTAATTTGTTGTCGTGCCTGTGAAATTTTGTTGTTCCCTGTGATTGATGAATAGTTAAGTTGTTGTTCTATATTGTAAATTTATGTGAAATTGATGTGTGTTGCTGAATGTTGCTAGCTTATTTTGTATATATTTTTGTTATCGAAATGATCGATATTTTAAAAAAAATATTTTGTACATATTTCTTCTATCGAAATGATCGATATTTTTGACATTTTTTTAACTTCTTGGGTTTCTCGGCATTTGTTTTCGGTTCTTTTACCGAGAATGGTCCCATTGAACCGAAGTCATAGTAGTGACCGTTCCCTATGATGGATGGATGACGACCGTCTTAAGGGAATTGTAGTCGTTAGGAGTAGTTTTTTTTCAATTATTTTTCAGTTTTATTCTTTGGTGGGTTGCATCCCAAAACCTGTAGTTACTGTATGGTTGCGAAATTCTGGTTGCGTGTTGTACATGATATTTAAAATGCAAAGGTGATTCATATGAAAGCATGCAACTTTGTAAATATGTTGAGATACCTAGGCCATAGAGTTCGATTCAGTGTGATTGAGGCTTAATGTTTGAATTCCTGTAATTAGCTGATTGAAGAGTCTGTGAATACATCTTGAATTGAGCATGTGCAAAAAGTGTGAAGTGAGGTATTGTTATTCCATGCTATTGTGAAGTGTCTAGAACTTGCCTGGTGTGTGTGCAAAATGAAATGAAGGAGGTGTATTGTAGGAAAGGATGTAGGCATTTCTTTGTTTTAACCGAGAGTTTCTATTTTTCCTTGTCGTACCCACCTTGATTGTATACCCTAGTCAGCCCGTTGAGCCTTTAGCCGATTATTTTTTTCTCTTTTGTCAAAAAGTGTAAACTGAGCTTAATCCCTTCTTTTCATTAGCCGTAAAGTCTATACAAAACTCTTAAGCATTTAAGAAGAGAAAATCATTCTCCCGAAGTGTCAAAGAGTGAGAATGGTGAAAAGAAATGAAAAGCAGAGTGATAGAAGAAAAGAAAAGGTTGAAGGTGCACTTGTTATAAATAAACTATAACGAAGGTGCATGAATAACCTTTGTTGTTGTGTCAAGTGTGCTTAATAAGATGGGCCAAACTAAAGAAAAACATCAAGAATGGGATGATGAAAAAAGAAACAATGTCCATGAGTTGATGGGATGTGTTGAAAAGGCGCTTAAGGTTTCTAGTGGCTATTCTTGGCTAACCCAATATTTACTAGTTCCATAGCTTCCATTACAACTAGTTAAAGTCCTATGTGATCTTACATCGCACTTTTTATATTAGTGGAGTAATACACTAAGGGCAAGCTTATGGGTCATGACATGATGCATGTGAATTCTTTTGGGAGAGAGAGCGAAATTGTGTTTACATGCCCCTGCTTAAAATTTTGTGAGTGATATGAGCAAAAAAGGGAAGATTCTCTTGTGTTGTGAGGGCACATGCTTGATGAGAGATTAATTTTCGTGTCGGATATCTTGATCAGCTGATTTGCATGAGTTTGCCAATATAGAGAGTCAATTCTTAAGTCTAGGAGGTCTTGATGTATTGAAGGTCATTGCATTGATAGGACCATGCATGTTTCTTGATGATTTGCTGTATTGAATAATCGGTATGACCGTAGCCTAAATTGTCGAACCAAAGTAGCGAGGTTGGGATGTAAATTGCATGAAGTGTAGGATTGTTGTTCGAGGACGAACAAGGATTTAAGTGTGGTGTAAGTGATCTTGGGCAAATTTATATGCCCAAGTGATACTCAAAAGGGTCATTTTAGCCTTGTTTATCTATCAATGTGTATACATTCTCATGTAATTGGTAATAAAATGTGAATTTATACTAACCAAAATGAATAGCATTGTTTTGCAGGTAAAATGTAATTTCGGGAAGCTAAAATGCATGTTGGAGGATATCGGGGTTGGACTTGGATGCGAGCAAAGGACAAGACATTGGACAGCATAAAATAAAGGGGGCTCCGCGATGGAGCCGTGTCACATTGCCATCGCGGAGGCCTTCTGCCTGGATGAGAATTTTTAGCCCAATTCCAGTGTGGGTTCGCGATGGGTCCGTGGCACGGTGGCTTGGCTTCGCGTTGCTCGCTGTCCCACGTTGGGCTTTATTCCTGGACCCTCAATTCCAGTGAAGGTCCGCGTCCGTAGCGTGTCACGGAGGCAGTGCTCCGTGATGCACTCCGTGACACGTTGCTTGTTATTTCGGGAAAAATTCCCACTAGTATAAATAGAACACTTAGGTTAGTTTTTCAATATTCTAACTTGGTGGAGCAAGAACGTGGGTTACAGACAGTTGAGGGGACGAAATTATCAGGGTTTTTTCTCTATCTCCTTCTTCTTTAATTCAATTGCTTGTATGTTTAACACTCATTTAATGATGTTTAATCCACAAATGAGTGGCTAAATCCTCTTCTTGCTGAGGTTAAGAACAATTGTAATGAAATGTGATTGTTGATTAAGTTGGTTTTTCATCTTTTCTTCCATGGTTGTTCTATTGATTCTTGTTCTTACTGCATTAATGTGTGGCCTACATTAATGTATATCTAAAAAGTCCGGTTTCACTCGAGACAGCAAGAAATTGGCAAGTTGTGAATTAATAGGATATGATCTTTTCTTGGTTTGGGAAAATTGGGAATTGATTTACTTTCAGGATAGAAATATACCTGAAAGTCGTATTAGTCAATTTAGGAACCGGGTTTGTATGGCTAGAACATGAATTGCATTTAATCACAGAAATGTAGGTGGATGGTTCATGGTTCTTAAGTGAGATTAAATACGAGAGTTTTAATCTCTTGGCAATAGTTCTTGGCTAGCAACCGGAGGAAAAGACTAACCAAATTATGTCGATAATTAATTTCATTACATGTTCGTTTAACCTCAGCATGCTCTCATTCATAGTTCAGACTCAAATTAGATAGTTATTTTAGAGTTAGCATAAAAATTATAAAACAAAATATCAAACTTTTGGTTACACTGTTGTCTGCATTTTTAGAATCGAAATATAGTACACTTGAGAAGATTGCACTTCATCCCAGTCCCTGTGGGATCGATACGTGGCTTACTTGAGCCACTTTACTACTTGTTCGACCACGTGCACTTGTGTGTGAGTTATATACCCATATAACAAACAGATCGAACAATAGCTGACTCACCAACCTCAAACTATCCGATGTCTGACCTACATCTTCGCCCATAAAGAGCCTCAAATAGTGCCATCTAAATGCTAGAGTGATAGTTGTTATTATAAGCAAACTCAATCAGTGGCAAGTGATCATCCCAACTACCTTTGAAGTCCATCACACATGCTCTCAACATGTCCTTGAGAGTTTGGATTTTTCGCTCTGCTTGGCCATCCATTTTCGGATGAAAGGTTGTGGGAGCTTAACCTGAGTCCCTAACCCTTTCTGAAAAGACCTCGAAAATATGGAGGTAAACTGAGTACCTCGTTCTGAAATAATGGACAAGGGCACTCCATATAATTGAACCAACTCTTGGATATATAGCTTGGCATAATCCTCCGCTGTGTCTGTGGTTTTGACCAGTTGAAAATGTGTCGCCTTGGTCAACCTGTCTACCACTACCAAAATAGAATCATTGTGTCGACGAGTACGTGATAAGCCTATAATGAAATCAATATTAATCTCATCCCTCTTCCAAGTGGGAATGCTAATATCCTAAAGTACTCCTCCCAGCCTTTGATGCTCAACCTTTACTTGCTGACAGCTCGGGCACTTGGCTATTAATTCTGCAATATCCCTCTTCATGTCGTTCCACCAATATATTTCTCACAAGTCACAATACATCTTGGTGGCAGCAGAATGGATACAATATCTAGATCCATGAGCCTCATGCAACATCCAACTCCTCAAATCATCGACATTTGGAACATATAAGTGACCCTGGTCCCACAACACACCATCTCCCCCTTTGGAGAAGACCTCCACCTTCTGACTTCGAAAGGCTTCTTTCAGCTTTTCAAAAATTGGATCCTCATCTTTATAGCTTTCACATTGTAACCAAGGACGATTCTGATCCATTCTAGAGAACAACACCCCCATCGGTCGAATCAACCAACCTAACTCCCAACCTTGCGAGTCGATAGACATCTTTCACTAGCTCTTCCTTTCCCTCATCCACATGGGACACACTCTCCATAGAGAGCCTACCAAGCACGTCTACTACCACATTAGCCTTACTCGAGTGGTAAAGGACACTCATATCGTAGTCCTTGAGTAGCTCCAGCCACCTCCTTCGCCGAAGATTGAGATCTTTCTGCGTAAACACATATTGTAAGCTCTTGTGGTCCGTAAACACATCCACATGGACCCCATATAAGTAATGTGTTCATAGATTCAATGCGAATACCACCACTTCCAACTCTAGATCATGGGTTGGGTAATTCTTCTCATGGATCTTTAACTGTCTTGAGGCGTACGCTATCACCTTCCCTCACTGCATCAATATACTCCCGAGTCTGATTGTCGAAGCATCACAATACACCACAAAACCATCTGTACCCTCGAGTAGGGTTAACACCGTGTTGTAGTAAGTCAAGATTCAATTCTTCGAAGCTCTTCTCACAAGCCTCTGACCATTGGATCTTCACATTTTTCTGAGTCAACATGGTCAAAAGTGCTTCAATAGATGAGAAACCCTCAAAAAACCTCCGATAGTAGCTACCTAAACCCAAGAAACTCTGAATATTCATGGGATTCACCAGTCTAGGCTAATCTTCACCGCCTTGAATTTTTGAGAATCTACTTTTATGCCCTCGCCCTATACTACGAGGCCCAAAAATGCTACTGAATTCAACTAGAGCTCACACTTGCGGAACTTTGCATACAATTGGTGATCCTTGAGAGTCTGCAGCACTACTCTCAAATGAGCGGCATGCTCCTCCTCACTTCGAGAGTATATAAGGATGTCATCAATGAAAACAATCACGAACATGTCTAGATATGGCTTGAACACCCTATTCATCAGGTCTATAAAAGCTTCAGGAGCATTTGTTAGTCCAAAAGACATGACTACAAACTCATAATGACCATACCAGGTCCTGAAGGCTATCTTCGGAATATCACACTCCTAAACCCTGAGCTGATGATACCAAGACCTTATATCTATCTTTGAGAAACGCCTTGGCACCCTGAAGTTGGCCAAACAAATCATCGACCCTGGGTAATGTATACCTGTTCTTAACAGTGACCTTGTTCAATTGTCGACAGTCAATGCACATCCAAAGCGAACCATCCTTCTTTTAAACAAATAACACTAGTGCACCCCACGGTGACTTGCGTAGTCTGATAAAGCCCTTATCTAATAGGTCCTTTAACTGATCCTTCAACTCCTTTAGCTTGGCTGGAGCCATCCTATAAGGTGGGATAGATATAGGTTACATATCAGGTAGAAGGTCAATACCAAAATCAATCCCCAGCTCAGGAGGAACACATGGCAAATCATCGGGAAAGACCTCTGGATACTCACTCACCACCAGAACTGACTGGATAGTCGGGGTCTCAGACTTAACATCCTTAACCCTAACCATATGGTACATGCAACCCTTAGAAATCATCTTCTGGGCCTTAAGATATGAAATAAATTAACCTGCTGGTACAGCCGAACTACCCTTCCACTCCAAAACTGATTCTCTTGGAAAATGAAATTCCACTGCACGTGTTCTACAATTATAGAAGCATAACAAGCATACAACCAATCCATGCTTAGAATAATATCAAGGTCAGTCATGGAAAACTCTACAAGGTCTACAGAGGTGACTTTATGCAATATAGTGACCGGGCATCCTCTATACACCCACCTAGCTACAACCGAATCACCTACAGGAGTAGAAACCGAAAATGGTTCTGACAGAGTCTCAGGTCTAACTCCAAAGCTACTTGCAATTTAAGGAGTCACAAAAGTCAAGGTAGCTCACGAATCTAGCAAAGCATAAACATCAATATGAAAAACACGCAACACACCAGTAACCATATCTAGGGAGACCTCCTGCTCCTGACAGGGTGCTAAAGCATAAAACTTGTTTTGGCGTTGTCCGCTGGCCGAACTAGTCGAGGAACCCTGTTGGAGGGGACATGTTGTTGGAGCGGTAGAACTGGCTGCTGGCGTACAAGCTCTACCAACCACTGATCTAGCTGAAGGGCAATCCCTGAGTCTGTGTCTGGGTTTGCCACAGCCAAAACAAGCATTCGAGCCGACTAGGCACCTCCTGGGATGATTCTTGCTGCACATTGCACAATCAGGTAAGGTGCGCTCTATCTGCATGCTGCCCTGGTCTCTTGAATATGGAGCCCTATCCTCCGATCCCCTCGAAATCTAGATGGCATACTGGCTGATGATGGCGCTGGAACAATAGACCTATGTTGAGACTGCTGACACTGTCCGCCCCCTAATCTGACCTGAGAAGTCCTATAACTGTTGGTTCTGGCCCTCTTGGCCTCTCTCCGCCTCTGATATACCGAGACCATCTGCTTAGCATGCAACACAATGCCGGGAAAATCTATATCTTGATGCAACATGGAAATCCTGTAGTCCTTATCCACATAGTTCGCCACTCCATGCACAAAGCGACTCACCCAAGCCCTCTGATCTGCCACCAACTCTGGTGCATATTTAGATGGTCGGGTGAACTCCAATGCATACTCCTGAACTGACATGCCACCCTACTTCAAGTTAACAAACTTAGCCGCCTTTTGCTCCCTCATCTCCTGAGGGAAGAATCGATCCTATAATGCTATGTGGAACTCTTCCCAATTGATAGGGCCTGCACCCACCGCCCTAGCATCTCTCCACTATTTGAACCATATGTGGGCCACCCACTTTAGCTGATAGGAGGTCTAATCAACACAATCTCCATTGGTCGCCCCCATAACCTGTGTGATTTTTAGAATCTTCTCGATGAAATCGTGCGGATCCTCATCCACCTTGGACCCAAGGAACTCTAGAGGGTTCATCCCCAAGAAGTCTCTAATCCGGGCTGCTGCTGCATTGCCATTCTGTGGGATATGCGCAACAGCCTATTGGTTGACCTGAGCGGTCAAGGCCTACGCCAACATCTGGATAGCCGCTCGAAATTCGCGTGGGCAACGTGCTCTGGTGCCTGGGGCTCCTGAATAGGTGGGTCCTGCAAATGTCCATGATCAGTGCCATCCCCGTGGCCTTCAGTGTTCTTATTTCTCCTTCCGTTCACTCTCCTGGGTGCCTTGATTCTGCAATTGAGAATACCACTGATTAGAAGGATGGAAGGACTTTTCAAAGCACGACATAGATCATGAAAGAAGGAAACATTTCCTAAATGTCTCATAGCCTCTTCTTCATAAGTGTGGCACGCTTCACACCCATGAAAAAGACTCTACTTAATGCGGATTTTAGACACCTTAGGACACTTCAAAACCTATGGCTCTAATACCAAATTTTTCACGACCCGAACATAGAACTGGATTGTAACACAGGACAACAAACCCCAAGAGGCCCCAAGTCAACCCATGGCATGAGCATGCATCTAACTTCATTCATTATAAGTAGAAGACTAATCACGAGGGATAGCGGAAACATAAGCATAATCATAACATATCATAACGTAAGGAAATCATTGAACATACATGCAAGTACTGTCTAAAAGCCTCTATCACATACGATGGGTTGATGGGACAACACCCCCAACTAAATCGGACAAGTACTGAAACATAAAATAGCATATCGTCTGTCGAACGGCCCTCGAAACATGAGGACTCACCAACAAGCTGAAGGCAAACTTTGAGATGATCTAGTTATGATGATGAGCCTGAGTGCCGGATCCCGTATCATAAAATGATACAACTTAGAAAGTATGCGATCAGTACATGAAATATATCGAGTATGCAAGGTAAGTAAAAAGGACATTTAAAATATGTAAGAGCTCATAAAGCATCATAAGAGTAGGAAATCATGCTCATATCATAATTATCGTAACATAATTATCATAAGGCTCAAGGTTTTCAAAGAATTCATAATACAGTCGTAACCATAATCATGATAGAAAATCCATAATAAACATCACTTGAGCCAACATACGTAATCATAAACATACATAAGTCATGACGAACAGTGGGAGATTCTCTTAACTGACATACCCCATTTGAGCACACATGATGCCCGAGTTGTAACCCAAGTCGGGAGGGTGTCCATACCTTGCCAAGGGTAGGACCATGAAAGTCTGATATCACCATGAAAAGGGCCATTTGGGCCGGGGACAGTCACAGAGGATGTCCCAACATACCTACAGTGGCACGTAGTTTATGAGATCCGGGGCAGAACCTAGGGCCCGAACCTACTCGGTGTTCGTTACTACTCTCAAAACATATATAGTGCTCTTAGTAAAATTTGCATGAGTTCATGGGCTAGTTAAATCATGATAATCATACACATACTTGTACATACATGAACTTGCCATGACATAATGCCCGTGTGTCAGCCAAAACATAATTCATGAGCCATAGCATTCATGCATACTTGTAAATCATCAAATCATGATGGTAATTGAATAAGTCCATATTTCAAATCATAAATCATGTTGGGTTTGTAAATATCAACAATTGAAGAGTAGATTATAAATCGATTCATCATAGATCATGCAAAAGTAGGCTTAATTTGGTAGAAATAGAAATAAATAATTTGATAATAAAAATAGTTGTAAAACCTTATCAAAATTCACAAAATATAATTTAAATCACAATTTAAAACAACCCATTGGTAAATCATTAAAATGATTTGAATTAAAATCCCAGGAGATTTTTGATAGATTTTCATGAATCAATAGAGAGGGGGCATGGGTGTGAACGGAAACACCGATTCGTAACCCTTCATACATGAAAATGGCTGAATCTTACTTTTCCTTAAATGCCCAAAAAGGAATTGAAAGAAATTAAAGAAGCAAACCTTAAATCACCCTTTTGATCACCTCCCTATCACTCTTCTATTCTCTTGCATGAATGAATGAACAATTAGGATAGTTTCCCCCTCTAAAACCCACCTTTCATAGGCTAAAACAACATAGTGTAGGCTTTAGTAACTTAGGAATTACGAAAAGGCCCTTACTAATTCACAGAAAATTAACTGTCATATGGTCCTAACAGACGACTTGACGACTCGTGGCCCAGAGCAATAATTCGTTACTTCGTTCGTCGTGTGCACTGCATCATCTTTTCTCCTAGATATGTAACGGTCACTTCATGACTCATTAGGGGTGACCACGACCCGTGGTCACCACTCGTTGAGTACATTGTGTCACTTTCCTTTTCCCATTATTTTCCCTCCCCATGGCTGACCCAATGGCTCATGGGTCCTGACCATGAGTCGTGGCCTCACCCGTGGGGTCTCCACTCTTCCAAGACTCTTTCTCAAAAACTAGGCCTTGCCCACGAGTCACCTGATGACTCATGGGCTGTCCTCACGAGTCGTGAGACAACTAGCCCTGAGGCTGCAATAACAATTTCCACTTTTTTCCCCATTTCAACTCCTGGGTATGATCTTTGGGCTTCCGGGGTATATCATCATGGGCATAACCAAGCCCTACCTATTTAGGAGCCCCAGGAACCAGAGCCAGTTGCCCACGCGGAGTTTCGGGTGGCTATCTAGATGTTGGCGTAGGCCTTTGACCGCTCAGGTTAACCAGCAGGCTATTTCGCATATCCCATAGAAAAGCAATGCGGCAAAGGCCCGGATTAGAGTTTTCTTGAGGATGAACCCTCTAGATTTCCTTAGGTCCAAAGTGAATGAGGACCCGCATGAGTTTATTAAGAAGATTGTGAAGATCACCCAGGTTATTGGGGGTGAATGGGGTTTAATGTGCAGAGTTGGATTTGTATTAGCCTAAAGGGGTTGCTCATATCTCGTTCAAGCAATGGAGAGACACTAGGGCCATCGGAGCAGGGCTAGTTACTTGGGAGGTGTTTCACATGGCATTCTTAGATTGGTTCTTCCCTTAGGAGATGAGGGAGTTAAAGGCAGCAGAATTTGTGAATTTGAAGCAAGGGAGGATGACAATATAGGAGTATGCTCTCGAGTTCACTCTCTTGTCAAAATATGCCCTAGAGTTAGTGGTTTATTAAAGTGAACGGGTGAGCCGATTCGTTCATGGTGTGGCGGGTTATTTGCACAAAGATTGTAGGACTGCCATGCTTTATCAAGATATGGACTTTCCTAGTATAGTGTTGTACGCCCAACAGATGGAAGCGACTCATGCGAGGGAGAGGGACGCAAAGAGGTCTAGGACAGATAGCCATGGGTTTACTCATCAGAGATCCGGTGGTGGTCACTGATGCCCCGCATGTGTACGCGGTCGTACATGTAATATAGTGGCCCTTTTAAGAGCCGGATGTCGAACCCACAGGGATTGGACCAATTCAGCTAATTATCAAGTTCAAGTGTGATATTAACTTTCGCAAGTGTTGATTAAAGACTTTTTTTGATAAAGTTTAATTAAGCCTAGGGGTGGTCATCGAAATACTTTGAAATCATTCAAGCAGGAGCTAGAGTTAAAGCGGGATAATGATGCGATACTAAGCTTTGTAATGGTTTAAGTATGGAATTATCAATTTTCGTCTCACATAATTAACATTGCATGTTCATGGTCTTACGAGCCTCTAAACACGACAAACTAGCCTTAAAACTACATCGTTGAGCGGGGATGTGACATTCTAGTTCGTGGGCAATTTAATTACATGGATGTGGTTTACGGGGTTTATACTCTTGATTCAGGACTTTCGTACCTATAATCATTTAACTCAACTTAGCTTCACAACTACTTCTTGGAGTGGTGGAGTGACAATTCTAAATTGATTTCTTATTACTAACCCGTTTTATCAACCAAGCAAGGCAAATTAGGTATAATTTCTTATCCTAACCGCGAATTATATCGTAAGATACAAACTTGCTTCCTACATTCTTTGTTCGTGCCTAGGTTTACTTTCTCAAGCTTTTACCTAGGTGTAACGTGTGTGTTTTCATGGTGATCAATCATAAAAGCAACCACAATTAAGAATGTAAGACAAAACAACAATCCATAACTTAAAACAAAAACAAATTCACATAGACACAATCATATCTTGTGGCTTCAACCCTAGAGGAAGGGTTCTAGCCACCAAGTTCGTATAATTATAAGAAAACATAATTAAAGTAACATACTTGCAAGAATTTGTAGAAGCGAAGAGAAATTGATGAACCCTATGTGAGTTCTCCCACTTCTCCCTCACTCCTTGGCAGTTTTTCAGAATAATTTCATGACTAAAAGATTTTAGGAGCTAAGGGACCTATTTATAGTAAATGAGAGTTGTACAAAATTATTCCCTGCATGAAATAGCTCCGTGTCACGGAGGTTATCGCGCCAATTTGCCTCCGTGACACGGAGGCATTCTGGAATTCGCGTAAAATACATGCCAGGCAGCCCCCTGCCGTGTTGGTAGCGTGGCACGCTGCTTGTGCAGCACGTTAGGGACCGTGACACGCCCTTGGTCCCGCAGCCTACCTTCCATGGCACGTTGCCAACGCGAAGGTGTGCTGTTTCGCGCATCCTCCATGCCGACGTTCGCGTTTTACTTGCGACTCCATGCCTCCACTTCACCAACTCATGGATTAGTTCCTCAAATTCATTTTAAACCTACAAAAACAAGAACTAATCATGTTGTTTAGTATGTATATTCACATTTATATAAAATTACATGAGAATGTATATAAATAAGTAGCTAGACAAGACAAAACTATGTTGTAAAGTATCCCTTGGGCATGCCATTTTGCCCAAGATCACCTACCCCACACTTAAAGCCTTGTTCATCGTCGAACAACCCTTTTACATCTCATGTAAATGAAGACTCACACATAACTCATTTAACAAGATAATTCAAGCTACGGCTATAATGATTATTTAAGATAACAAGTTAAAAATAGAGTATGCATGATTTAATCATTGAAATGAAATACAACTATGTTAAGACTTCCTAACCTCAAGAATCGACTCTCAATCTTGGAAAACTCATGCAAATCAACCGATCAAGAAATCTGACATGAATGTTATCTCTCATTAAACATGTGCCCTCACAACACAAGAGAGTTACCCATTTTCACTCACAAAATTTTCAAATCACAACATGTATGGATATATGAATAAAATTACGCTCACTCTCTCAAAGAATTCACATGCATCATGTAGTGAACCATAAGCTTGCCCTTAGTGTTTTACTCCACTAATTTAAGGATGTATTAACGTAAGATCAAGTAGGACTTAATGGGTTGTAATGTAAGCTTAGGGATGGGTAGGTACTATTATGGAGAATAATAGTGGCTATCTTCCCCAAGCACTTTTAATAACTTCAACCTTCATTATGGACATCTCTTCTCTTACTTCATCCTCATTCTTTTCAATCTTGAATTTTCTCTCCTTGTTCCCATTTATTTAAGCATACTCAGCTTATTAGTAAGGAGTACTTAAACAGCTTTTTCATTCATTTATTTTCTTACTCCCTACCAATAATCAAGAATTTTCAAACAAGTGCACCCTTTGCCTTTGTCACTTTTACAACTGCTACTTTTCCTTCTTTTTCATGCTTCTCACTCCTTCACTCTATCGTATTTTTTCCCTTACGCGCTTAGGCATTTTGGATCAAATTCAAGACTAATGAATGAAAAAGGATTAAGCTTATGTTGTAGCTATCAAAGAATAGGCTCAAGGATCAATGGGGCTCACTAGGATTCAACATTCAAGGGAGGTAAAGTGAGGGATAAAAATTAGGTTCATGCAAAGAAATGCCTAAATCATCTCCTACAGTCCACATCCTTCATTTCGTTTTATATACACACTAGGCAAGTTCTAGACACTCCACAGTAGCATGGAATATTCGAAAACCTTTCACTCACAGCACATGCTTAATTCAAGACATATTCAGCAGACTCTTACTCAGTTAATCACAAGAATTCAAAATTAAGCTTCAATCACATTGAGTCAAATTCAAGAGCCTAAGTGTCTACAACAAAGTTATACACTTCTTACATGCTTCAACACTAACCACACATGTATCTTACAATCACGTATAGAACATAACAAGAACATCAAGCGATCAATTAGCTACGCGTTCAAAAACCAAAACCCATTGACTAATCTTTCCACAAGACGGTCGTCATCCATCCATCATCAGAAACAGTCTCTAACTATGAATAAAAACATTATATACAGACAAAGGAAAAAAATATATTATTCGGTTCAAAGACCCCCTGTCAGAAAAGAACCGAAAAGAAAAACCAAGGGGTGATGAAGTCATGCTTAATTCAAAATTTTTGTTACAATATTTCTCCCATGCACTAATTCACAAAAAATCATTGAGCACAAAAAAATTTTTAAATTTTCCTCACCCCACACTTGAATCATGCTATGTCCCCATAGCATTGAATTAAAATTAAACAGGATGAGAAATACTCCCTGAGGCCTCTAGGCCTTGCTAATAGCATGTTTTTCTTCAAATTTGCATAAGTGGGTATTCGACCCCACAGTTTTTCGCTTCCATGCTTGTTAGCTTCCTCCTCCACGGGTACTCAGACTTCCCCTCCATCTGTGCTTAACTTTCCACAAAAACAACACAAGATGAAAAATAAATAAACTCAACTCAAATGCAAAAAATTAAAATGGTACCCATGGTACCCTTGGGTTGCCTCCCAAGCAGCGCCTAATTTTACGTTGCGGCACGACGTATCAAGTTTCACCACTTTTTCCTCCACCTTGAGGATATGAATCTCACCCCTAATTTCTTCTCTAGTTTCCTCTTATGCTCCAGGGTGGTGGTGAAAAACTGAAAGGACCAAGCGGTAGATGTCGCCTTTTGCACTTATTGGCCCTTAAGTACGCGATGTCATTTTATCTCTCCGAGTCAACAAATTTCAAATATACGAGGCTTGGTCCTCCTCTAGACATTTTCTCTATAAGCTTGGAAGACTCTATTTATAGGTTGTCAACCAAACTTAATGTCGAAAAATTCTTTGAGTGGGGTCCAATACACCTCAACTCTGAAACTGTATTGCGCTTGACCTCCTTACTTGTATACACCTTCTCCGCATCAACATCTATCTCTCCATTAATGTCAAATGGGGGATACTCTATCTCTTCTTCCATGAATGGATTTTCCATATGTGTGAGACCATCATGGGGAGTCTCAAGAGCTTCTAATTGTTGAGCTTCTTCCAAGAACTCACCCTTTTCTTCTCCTTGTATTCCCTCTTGAGTATTGCATAAAACCGTTACTTGCAAATTAGCGCAACCTTCAGCCTTAACCATCATCTTCGTGATCTTGGTGCTTATCATTTCTAAGGCCTCTCCATTTTCCTTAGTCTAAATTCCTAATACTTCCATCTACTCCCTCATTGCTTTTGTCTGCTCAAGGACCTGTTTCAACATGTTTTCTATTTTAGCTTGGTGTTCCAAGTCCTCATTTTCATCATTCCTGTACTCATCAAAAACAACAGAAGGATCATAGTAGGGGCTTGGGGGAGGGGAGTATGCATTCGGAAAGTCATCCAAATGGCCATCTTGACCACCACATATATTGCAAGTGTTACAGTTTTGCCACAAGTGAGGTCCTCCACAATTCAGACAGGACTCACCAAAATATGAGTGTCCACCATTCAATCCATTTGTGTTCCATGATGTCATGTCAAGAAGGGTATCAAAATAAAAACTAAAAATAAAATAAATTTAAAACTAAAAAAATTTCAATAATTTACGAAAATTTAAAGTCACACAAAAATAGAAAAATTTACTAAACTTCGCCGAGTCCCCGACAACAGGGCCAAAAACTTGATGCCTCGTAAGTGTACGCGGTCGTACAAGTAATATAGTGGCCCTTTTAAGAGCCGGATGTCGAACCCACAGGGACATGACCAATTCAGCTAATTATCAAGTTCAAGTGTGATATTAACTTTGGAAGTGTTGATTAAAGACTTTTTTCGATAAAGTTTAATTAAGTCTAGGGGTGGTCATCGAAATACTCTAAAATCATTCAAGGAGCAACTAGAGTTAAAGCGGGATAATGATGCGATACTAAGCTTTGTAATGGTTTAAGTATGGAATTATCAATTGTCGTCTCACATAATTAACATTGCATGTTCATGGTCTTTTGAGCCTCTAAACACGACAAACTAGCCTCACAACTACATCGCTGATGTGACATTCTAGTTCGTGGGCAATATAATTATGTGGATGTGGCTTACGGGGTTTATGCTCTTGATTAAGGACTTTCGTACCTCTAATAATTTAACTCAACTTAGCTTCACAACTACTTCTTGGAGTGGTAGAGTGACAATTCTAAATTGATTTCTTATTACTAACCCATTTTATCAACCAAGAAAGGCAAATTAGGTATAATTTCTTATCCTAACCGCGAATTATATTGTAAGATACAAACTTTCTTCCTACATTCCTTGTTCATGCCTAGGTTTACTTTCTCAAGATTTTACCTAGGTGTAACGTGTGCGTTTTCATGGTGATCAATCATAAAAACAACCATAATTAAGAATGTAAGACAAAACAACAATCCATAACTTAAAACCAAAACAAATTCACATAGTCACAATCATATCTTGTGGCTTCAACCCTAGAGGAAGGGTTCTAGCCACTCAAGTTCATATAATTACAAGAACCCATAATTAAAGTAACATACTTACAAGAATTTATAGAAGAGAAGATGAAATTGATGAACCCTAGGTGAGTTCTCCCACTTCTCCCTCACTCCTTGGCAGTTTTTCAAAATAATTTCTTGACTAAAAGATTTTAGGAGCTAAGGGATCTATTTATAGTAAATGAGAATTATACAAAATTATTCTCGGCATGAAATAACTCTGTGTCACGGAGGTTATCGCCCAAATTTGCCTCCATGACAAAGAGGCATCACGTAGGCATTCTGGAATTTGCGTAAAATACATGCCAGGAAGCCCCCTGCCACGTTGGCAGCATGGCACGCTGCTTATGCAGCGCGTTAGGGGCCGTGACACCCACCCTTGGTCGTGCAGCCTGCCTTCCATGGTACGTTGCCAATGCGCAGGTGCGCTGTTTTGCGCATCCTCCTTGCCGACGTCGGGTTTTACTTGCGATTCCATGCTTCCACTTCACCAACTCATGGATTAGTTCCTAAAATTCATTTTAAACCTACAAAAACAAGAACTAATCATGTTGGTTAGTATATATATTCACATTTACGTAAAATTACATGAGAATGTATATAAATAAGTAGCTAAACAAGACAAAACTAAGTTGTAAAGTATCTCTTTGGGCATGCCATTTTTCCCAAGATCAGTCACCACCCTCAGTTTCAGTAGAGGTCACTAGTTGCAGCACCATCAGCAGTTAGTGTTCCATCTAGACCCAAGGGTGATCAAAAGAGCAGCGCTTCAGGAATAAGGGACCAGAGGGACACACAGGTGGAGCGTACCTCCCCAGCCTGTGGAAAGTGCGGCAAGAGTCATGTAGGAGAGTGATTTCTCAGCTATGATATTTGCTATGGGTGTGGTAGGTCTGTCCACATGCGACGAACATGTCCTTTTGCTAGACAGGATGATGAAAGAGGCCATGTGCAAACCACCAGAACAGTAGCAGCTCTAGAACATTCAACCCTGTAGATATCGTATTCTAGTGGGGGTGACAGACAGCGCCAAAATAGATTTTATGCCCTCGCCTCAGGTCAGGAGCAGAAGACTTCAACGGATATGGTCACTGGTATGTTACGAGTTTTCCATATTGATGTTTATGCTTTGCTAGATCTGAGGGCTACCTTGTTGTTTGTGACTCCTTATATTGCTAGTAGCTTTGTAGTTTTAGTCTCGAGACTCTGTCGAAACCATTTTCAGTTTCTACTCCTGTTGGTAATTCAGTTGTAGCTAGGCGAGTGTATAGAGGATGCCCGGTCACCATATTGAATAAAGTCACCTTCACAGACCCTATAGAGTTATCCATGACTAATTTTGATATTATTCTTGGAATGGATAGGTTGTTGCGTGTTATGCTTCTTTAAATTGTAGAACCCATGCGGTAGAATTCCGTTTTTTGGGTGAATCATTCTTGGAGTGGAAAGGTAGTTCAGTTGTACCAACAGGTTGATTTATTTCATATCTTAAGTCCAGAAAGATATTTTCTAAGGGTTGCATGTATCATCTAGTTAGGGTTAAGGATGTCGAGTCCGAGACCCCGACTATTCAGTCAGTTCTGGTAGTGCGTGAGTACCTAGAAGTATTTTCGGATGATTTATCAGGTGTTCCTCCTAAGAAGAAAATTGATTTTGGTATTGACCTTTTACACGATACGCAGCCTATCTCCATTCCTCCTTACAGGATGGCTCCAGCCGAGGTAATGGAATTGAAGGATCGGTTGAAAGACTTTTTAGATAAGGGCTTCATTAGACCAAGCAAGTCTCCAAGGGGTGCACCAGTCTTATTTGTTCGAAAGAAGGATGGTTCGCTTCGGATGTGCATTGATTATCGGCAATTGAACAAAGTCACCATTAAGAAAAGGTATCCTCTACCCAGGACCGGTGATTTGTTTGACCGGCTTTAGGGTGCAAGGTGTTTCTCAAAGATAGATCTCAGGTCCGAGTATCATCAGCTGAGGGTTTGGGAGTGTGACATTCCAAAGACAGCCTTCAGGACGCGGTATGGTCATTATGAGTTTGTAGTTATGTCTTTTGGACTAACAAATTTTCTTGCAGCTTTTATAGACCTGATGAGTGATCTTGGGCAGAATTATATTCCCAAGTGATGCTCAAATTCTCTACTTCGTCTTGTTTATCTATCGTTATTTGTACATTCTCATGTGATTTGTAGTTAAAAGGTGAATTTATACTAACCAACATAATTAGTGTTTTTTTGCAGGAAAAATGTAATTTTAGGAAGCTAAGTTGCATGTTGGTGAAAATCGGGAATGGACTCAGAAGAGAGTAGTGGAAAAGGTCAAGGAAAAGCAGCAAATAAAGGGGCTCCGTGATGGAGCCGTGTCACGCTGCCATTGCGGAGGCAGTCTGCCTCGGATGAGTTATTTTGTCAAATTCCAGTAAGGGTTCGCGACAGCGTCGTGGCACGTTGGCCAAGCCTCACGTTACATGTCGTGGCATGTTGCCTATACTTACCTGGAACATAAATTTCTAGTGAGGGTCCGCGTTTGCACCGTGTCACGGAGGCAGTGCTCCGCGATGCACTCCGTGACACGTTGCTTGTTATTCTGGGAAAAATTCCCACTAGTATAAATAGCACACTTAGGTTTATTTTTAATTATTCTGACTTAGTTGAGCAAAAACGTGGGTTACAGGCAGTTGAGGAGACAAAAATCTTAGGGTTCTTCTCTAACTCTTTCTCCTTTATTTCAATTGTTTGTATGATTTATACTCATTTGATGATGTTTAATCCACAAATGAGTGGCTAAATTCACTTCTTTCTAAGGTTAAGAACATTTGTAGTGGAATGTAATTGTTGATCATTTTGGTTTTTCATCTTTTCTTCCATGGTTGTTCTATCAATTCTTGTTCTTACTGCATTAATGTCTGGCCAATGTTAATGTATATCTAAAAAATCCAGTTTTATCTTGAAAAGGAAAGAAATTGGAAAATTGTGAATTGATAGGATATGATCTCTTCTTAGTTTGGGAAAATTGAGAATTGATTTACCTTCAGAATAGAAATATATCTGGAAGTCGTATCAGTCAATTAAGGAATCGGTTTCGTATGGCTAGAACATGAAATTCTTTTATGACAGAAATGTAGGTTGAAGGTTCATGATTCTTAAGTTGGGTAGAATACGAAAGTTTCTCTCCATAGGCAATAATTCTTGACTAGCAACCGGAGGAAAGATTAACTGAATTGTATCGATAAATTACTTCCCTGCATGTTCGTTTGGCCTCAGCTTGCTCATTACTATAGTTCAGACTCACTTTATAATTTTTTTTAGATTAGTATAAATTAGGAAACCAACTCTCAAAATCTTCTTTAAATTGTTGTCTGCATTTTTAGAGTTAGAGTTCATTAACACTTAATTCGATTACTACCTTGGTTCAGTCCCTGTGGGATCGATACTTGGCTTACTTTAGCCAACTTTACTACTTGTTCGACCAAGTGCACTTGCGTGTAGTTGCGAAACAGACCGAACAAGTTTTTGGCGCCGTTGCCGAGGACTAGCAATTGGTAAAATTGTTTTCTTAAGTGTTAGTTTACGATTTCTATATTAGTGCTGACAACTTGATCTTAGCCTGTCTTTTGCAGATATTGAATTCTGTGGAACAGTGGCAAGAGACAAGGAGCTGGTGGACTCATACTTAGAACCGGAAAGACAATTTCATCATCAAAGAAGAGAAGCTCTAGAGAAGAAGCTGCATTTGTTCAGACAAACAATCCTGGAGCAACAATAGAATCCACCACTTGTAAGGGCAGTGTTAGTGCCCGAGGAAATGGCAGCTAGGCTAGTTCGCGAAGTGGCAATCCCACAAGCTAACAATGTTACATCAAGCATTCGCAAACCTGAGCCAGGAGGGAGGTTTGAGTTGAAACAGAATATGGTGCAATTGACGCACACCAGCGGGCAATTCACAGGTCTCCCTCACGAGGATCCACAACAACATCTCCAAAACATTTTGGAGATAAGTGACACTTACATCCCCGCTGGAGTATCATTTGATTACGTAAGGCTTACATTGTTCCCATTTTCACTATTGGGAGAGGCAAAGAGGTGGTTGAAAGATGAGCCACCTAATTCCATCACCACTTAGGATGATCTTGCAAGAAAATTTTTGATACGGTTCTTTCCATCCGGGAAAACAACAAGACTTAGAAGTCAGATTCTAAGTTTTAAACAAAGAGAGGGGGAGAATCTGTATCAAGCTTGGGAAAGATTCAAATCCATGTTATGAGATTGTCCTCACCATCACCAGTCCAATGATGTGCTGGTGCATACTTTCATAGAGGGTTTGGAACCCCACACAAAAAATTTTCTAGACTCGGCAGCTGGGGGACAAGCATTAGAAAAGACTTATGAGGAGCTGTATACTTTGTTAAATCGTATTTCGCAGGGAAATCCAGAGTGGAATGCGGACTCTTCTAGAGGAGGAACAAGGAAAGCAGCAGGAGTCTTGGAAGTGGATGGTTTTACAGCTATCGCTGCACAAATAGCTGCGTTACAGAATCAACTCAACACCCACTTCAGCAATATGAGCCTGAATCAACCTCAAGCCCTAGTTAATATAGTGCAGCAGATTTGGTGTGAAGTATGTGGTAGTAATGAATACTCAGTTGAGTGTTGTGGTGCAAATCCAGATTCAATGAACTTTGTTGGTAATGTATAGAGAAATAATCACCAATAGTATGGAAACAACTACAACTCTAATTGGAGGAATCATTCGAATTTCTCCTGGGGTAGTAACAGCCATCAAGGGTAGAGTTCGAATCAGGGTGCGCAGAGAAATCAAGGAGGGCACCAGAACTATCAGACTCAATACAGAAGCAATAATGCACCTCCTCCACCACCACCACCCAGCATTAAGGTAATGTTTAAAACGTTGATAGCTAAGCAAGCTCAATTGCAGGCTGACTATGTGAAATTGGCGGCAGATGTAAAGAACAATCAGTTAGCTACAAAGGCGTTAGAGTACCAGTTTGGGCAACTAGCTGGAGCTCAAAACACCAGGGCAAGAGGAGGACTACCGAGTGACACTGACCCGAATCCCAAGCAAGTAAACACAGTGAGCACAAGGAGTGGTTTACAACTCAAGGAGGTGGAACCAAAAAGACCACCTCAGCAGTCAGGAGCAGTGGAGAAAGAAAGGGAACAGAATGATGAGAGGGGGAAGGAGAAGGCAGCTGAAGCAGAAAGACCACCACCCTCGTTCCCTCAAAGATTAAAGAAACACAAGGAGGAAGCGTGTTTCAAAAAGTTCATGGAGGTGCTTTAATAGGTACACATTAATTTACCTCTTGTTGATGTTTTGCAGGGAGTGCCGAAGTATGCAAAGTATATTAAGGACATCATAGCTAACAAAAGCAGATTGACGGAGTATGCTACGGTGGCGCTTACGAAGGAGTGCACTTCCTGGATACAGAAAAGGTTAACAACAAAGCTCAAGGACCCTGGGAGCTTTACAATTCAAATCACAATTGGGCAAAGTACCCGAGCTCGTAGACTATGCGATTTGGGAGCGAGCATTAACTTGATGCCGACATCGGTATTCAAGAAGTTGGGGTTGGGCAGTCCTAGACCAACTACACTGATCTTGCAGTTAGCGGATCGTTCTTCGGCCAGACCAGATGGCATAGTGGAGGACGTGCTGGTGCAAGTGGGCTCCCTTATCTTCCCGGTAGATTTTGTTGTGCTGGATTTTGAGCCGGATGCGGAAGTCCCATTTATTTTGGGACGTACTTTCTTGGCAACCGGGAAAGCGTTGATTGATGTAGCTGCAGGGCAACTAACTATGCGGGTGCATGACAAGGTGGAGGTATTTGACGTGTACAAGGCCATGAAGCTTCCGGCCGTATATGAGGAGCTTTCAGCAATCAATGTGCTTGATCAAGCAGATATTGTTCAGATTGTTGATTCTCGAGACCTAGTGGGAAAACCACCGATTGAGGACACTCCAAAACTAGAGTTGTGGCAAGAAGATCGAAGTGCCACGTTCTTGGTTAATGGGCAGCGGTGTAAGCATTACTAGGGTGAGGACGTTATTCTAGAGAAAACGTATGTCATTCTAAAGGATGATTGAGCTTTAATGACGTTGAGTCGCGACGGTAAACCAGGCGTTGCATGGGAGGCAACCCGTGAAATTGTTGTAATAGATGAGTAGAATTAGTTAAAAAGAAAAAGAAAAGAAAAAGAAAAAGAAAATAAAAATAAAAGTAAAAACAAAAAAAATTGTGTTCGTGTTTGAAACCTATAAATTCTAACCAATTTCTTGTTGTGAGATGATTTTCAGGTGGAACGAAGGGCAAAAATGCAAAGGATCGCAAAGGAAATAATTGAGGTGAGAAAAAATTAAAAAGTGGCAAGACAGTAAGCCTGCGCGATGGCTACGTGTCACGGAGGAGGGCCGTCGCGTTACCCTCCATGACACATTGACGGTATTTTGGAATTTTCACAAATTCCAGAACACCTACGCGATGGCTCCGTGTCACGGAGGGGGTGCTCCACGTTACCTTCCGTGACACGTTGAGGTGTTATTCGCGACGGGTCACACCGGGTCGCCGGGTGACCCACACATTAAAAATCCTCTTTTTAACCCCGAAAACACCTCATATTTCCCATTTCTCACTCCCCTCCGCGACAAAAACCCTAAAATCCCTCCTTCCCCAACGTGACACGGACCTAAGATCGAATTTTCTTCAACTTTTCTTCAAGTTCATCGAATTAAAGGTATGTTGTTGAACTTAACCTCAAATTTTGCCTAAATTTTCGATTTTTGAGCAAGTGAGGTGAGTAAACCTTGCCCTAAGTGTAAATTGAGCTTGAATTCATTTAAGTTATTGTTAATTGATGTTCGTAGTATCTTTATGATTATATGAACTCGATAAATACATATTTGATTGAATTTTTACAAAATTGGTATCTAGGGTTGGTATGTGAATAGGAAGAAGCTAAATTTGGTAGAAAATGTGGGAAAAAAATCTGGTTGTGCATGTTGGGTGAGGTGAATTGTGTGTGAATATGGATGAATATGATAAATAAACAAGGGAATTTTCGGGAAAATGAAATTGGTGAATTGCGTAGGTTGTTGTTGAGAAAAATTTTGGCTAAGTGCTATGTGATGTAATGGAATCGATGGTGATATTGTGATTAGTTGTACGAAGTTTGAGTAGTACATAGTAATTATTCCATCGAATAATCTGAATGCACGAGGCATGTTGATTGATAAAAATTGAAAAAGAAGGATTGTTTTGCCGAATTGTTTTCATTGTGGCTGAAGACTAAGTGTGGGGTGGCGTAACTCAACCCAACCTTAGTCGAAGTTAATTTTTGACTTGAATAACATTGGGACTGTCTGTTTGATATGAAAGGAACAATGTCAAGCAGGCAAGACAAAGGAAAGGGCGCATCTACATCAGGCGCCGGGAGAAAAAGAATTAGACTGGGAACAGCAGTTCCAGCAGCACCAGTGGTTCCACGCGACCAACGCCGTCAATATGGAACCCGATGGGTGACGGACGAAGGGAAGAAATGGTATGAAAAGCACAAGGAGACCAAATACTTCCCTGAGGAGCACATTGCAAGAGAGCCACTTGCACAGGAATTCCCCAGAATCGTACACCAGATCGACACTGCCGGGCTGAACTTCATCTTCGAAGAGCACAAGGAGTGAAATCTCCATTTGATTTGGGAGTTCTACGCAAACTGGAACCCGACACTCCGCAGTCACACCATCAAGATAAGGGGGCAGGTTGTCACCTTTGAGCCCCATCACCTGAATGCTATATTAGGGGTGCGGGACACAGAAGCCCATGTACTCTGGCAGCTGAACATAACTCTATCCTATGCGTATATCAGACGCACTCTGTGTGGAGCCCGTTCGACAGCACGATGGAGTAGGCACAAGGAGAGGGGCTATCATCAGACGCTGCCTTACTCTCAAATGAATAGGGAAGCCAGGATTTGGCTCAAAATCATGTGTTCCTGCCTGATCCTGGGGGTGCACATGACAGATTTCACCCGGGATCGTGTGTGGTTGGTTTATGCCCTGATGAAAGGGCTGGAGATTAATGTTGGGGCGGTGATCATCTCCTCCATGAAGAGAGCCCGTTTGCATCTAAGGCACAGGTACGGGTTTGGTGGTTCGCTGACCACGTGTCTGAGGGGCCTTTACATCGAGGAGGAGGCCCTAGACTACATCCCACAAATGGATAGCGTGCCTTGGACGTCACCAAAACCAAGGCACCCGACACCACTCACGGGCCAGTTCTCACACTAGCGGAGTGACATGCTCGGGATGATCAGTATATGGCCCACATGTACGGGATGCAGATGCTGCAGTTGCGAATAGGCGGGAGGCCAGAAATAGAAGATGAGTTATGGCAACTCGAGCTAGATTACCCCTTTGGCGAAAATGCCCGAGCTCTATGCCGAGTGGGGCCATTTTTTGTGGAGCCTATAGATGATGATGTCCCCACTGATGAGGAGACACGCTGCGATGACTCAGATGTTGAGTCAGATGAGGACAGAGGGGGCGATTCAGATATGGGGGATGAGGCAATTGCACCTGACGAAGAAGTTGAACTTCGATTGATCAAGGAGTTTCACCACCCACCTTTGTGATAAATTGAATTTTGTGAACACTGGGGAAAGTGTTCGGTTTAAGTGTGGGGTGGGAGTAGTTAGGTGTTATATGTTTCGTTGTCGTTTTTGTTTTTTTATGCCTTGTGTTGTTGTGCCTGTGAAAAAATTGTGACCTTGTGATTTTATGCATAGGTTTTGTATTGTAATTCGGTGTTGTAATTAATGTTAAGCTGTTGTGTGCTGTGTTGAGTTGTTGTTAGCTGGTTGTGTAAATATTTTTGTTTTCTATCGAAATTATCGATATTTCTAAACTTTTCGTTGAATTTTTTTATGATTGGGTTTCTCGGCCTTTGTTTTCGGTGCTTTTACCGAGAATAGTCCCATTGAACCGAAGTCGTAAATAGTGTCCATTCCCTATGATGGATGGATGACGACCGTCTTAAGGGAAATGTAGTCGATAGGAGTAGTTTTTTTTTCTTTCTTTTATTTTCTTTCTTTTGGTTGTTTCCCAAACGTGTCGTTACTTCATGGTTCGGAATTCTTGTTGTGTGTTATACATGATATTGAGATTGAAAGATGATTCGTACGAAAGCATGAAAATGTGAAACATGTTGAGATACCTAGGCCATAGAGTTCGATTCGGTGTGATTGAGGCTTAATATTGAATTCTTGTAATTTGCTGATTGAAGAGTTTGTGAATATGTCTTGAGTTGAGCATGTGCAATGAGTGTGAGGTGAGGTTTCGATTCTTCCATGCTATTGTGAAGTGACTAGAACTTGCCTGGTGTGTGTACAAAATGAAATGAAGGATGTGTAGTGTAGGAAAGGATGTAGGCATTTCTTTGATTTAATCGAAAGTTTTTTTCTTATCATACCTACCTTGAATGTACATCCTAGTTAGCCCCATTGAGCCTTTGGCCTATTTTTTTCTTTCATTGAAGAGGTAGAAACTGAGTTGAATCCCTTCTTTTCATTAACTGTGAATTTGATCCAAAACTCTTAAGCGCTGAAGAAAAATAATTTTCCCACAATGTCAAGGAGTGAAAAGTGTGAAAAGAAAGGAAAAGCGGAAGTGGTGAAAGTAAAGATAAGGTCAAAGGTGCACTTGCCGAATTTAAATAAAATAAAGATGTATACCTAATCTTTATTATTAAGTTGAGTGTGCTTAAAGAAATGGGAACACAAATAAAGAAAGACTTCAAGAATGGGAGGATGAAGGAAGAAACAATGCCCATAATTATGGTGGGATGTATTGAAAAGCGCTTAAGAAGGCTAGATGCTATTATTGGTTAGCCCAGTATTTACTAGTTCCTTAGCTTACTTTACAACCCGTTAAGTCCTACGTGATCTTACATTACACGTCCTTATATTAGTGGAGTAATACACTAGAGGCAAGCTTATGGTTCATGACATGATGCATGTGAATCCTTTGGGAGAGAGAGCAAAATCGTGTTCGTATGCCCCTACATGTAATGCTTCGGAAATCATAAGATTGAAAAAGGGGAAATTCTCTTGTGTTAAGAGGGCACATGCTTGACGAGAGATTGAATTTTGTGTTGGATGCCTTGATCAGCTATTTGCATGAGTTTACCGAGATCGAGAGTCGATTCTTGAGTCTAGGTCTTAATGTGGTGAATGTCATTGTGTGATGAGACTATGCATGTTTTCTCGACGATTTGCTATATTAAATAATCGGTATAACCGTAGCTTGAATTGTTGAGCCAAAGTAGCTATACGTGGATGTCAATTGCATGAGATGTGAGAGTATTGTTTGAGGACGAACAAGGTTTTAAGTGTGGGGTAAGTGATCTTGGGCAGAATTATATGCCCAAGTGATGCTCAAATGCTCTACTTCGTCTTGTTTATCTATCGTTATTTGTACATTCTCATGTGATTTGTAGTTAAAAGGTGAATTTATACTAACCAACATGATTAGTGTTGTTTTGCAGGAAAATGTAATTTTAGGAAGCTAAGTTGCATGTTGGTGAAAATCGGGAATGGACTCGGAAGCGAGTAGTGGAAAAGGTCAAGGAAAAGCAGCAAATAAAGGGGCTCCGCGATGGAGCCGTGTCACGCTGCCATCGCGGAGGTAGTCTGCCTCGGATGAGTTATTTTGTCAAATTCCAGTAAGGGTTCGCGACGGCGCCGTGGCACGTTGGCCAAGCCTCGCGTTACATGTCGTGTCACAGTGCTTATATTTACCTGGAACATAAATTTCCAATGAGGGTCCGCGTTTGCACTGTGTCACGGAGGCAGTGCTCCGCGATGCACTCCGTGACACGTTGCTTGTTATTCCGGGAAAAATTCCCACTAGTATAAATAGCACACTTAGGTGTATTTTTAATTATTCTGACTTGATTGAGAAAGAACGTGGGTTACAGGCAGTTGAGGAGACGAAAATCTAGGGTTCTTCTCTAACTCTTTCTCCTTTATTTCAATTGTTTGTATGATTTATACTCATTTGATGATGTTTAATCCACAAATGAGTGGCTAAATTCACTTCTTGCTGAGGTTAAGAACATTTGTAGTGGAATGTAATTGTTGATCATTTTGGTTTTTCATCTTTTCTTCCATGGTTGTTCTATCAATTCTAGTTCTTACTGCATTAATGTCTGGCCAATGTTAATATATATCTAAAAAATCCAATTTTATCTTGAAAAGGAAAGAAATTGGAAAATTGTGAATTGGTAGGATATGATCTCTTCTTAGTTTGGGAAAATTGAGAATTGATTTACCTTCAGAATAGAAATATATTTGAAAGTCGTATTAGTCAATTAAGGAATCGGTTTCGTATGGCTAGAACATGAAATTCTTTTATCACATAAATGTAGGTTGAAGGTTCATGATTCTTAAGTTGGGTAGAATACGAAAGTTTCTCTCCATAGGCAATAATTCTTGACTAGCAACCGGAGGAAAGATTAACCGAATTGTATCGATAAATTACTTCCCTGCATGTTCGTTTGGCCTCAGCTTGCTCATTACTACAGTTTAGACTCACTTTATAATTTTGTTTTAGATTAGTATAAATTAGGAAACCAACTCTCAAAATCTTCTTTAAATTATTGTCTGCATTTTTAGAGTTAGAGTTCATTAACACTTAATTCGATTACTACCTTGGTTCAGTCCGTGTGGGATCGATACTTGGCTTACTTTAGCCACTTTACTACTTGTTCGACCACGTGCACTTGCGTGTAGTTGCGAAACAGACCGAACAATGAGCAGGGTGTTCAAGCCGTACCTGGACATGTTCGTGATCGTGTTAATTGACGATATCCTTATAACTCTCAGAGCGAGAAGGAGTATGTCGCGCATTGAGAGTAGTGCTTTAGACTCTCAAGGATAGCCAGTTGTATGCGAAGTTCCGCAAGTGCGAGTTTTGGTTGAACTTGGTAGCATTTTTGGGCCATGTTGTATCAAACGAAGGCATAAAATTAGATTCTCAGAAAATCGAAGTGGTGAATAATTGGCCTAGACCGGTGAATCCTTCGGATATTCGAAGTTTCTTGGCCCTAGATGGATACTACTGGAGATTTGTTGAGCGTTTTTCATCAATTGCAGCACCTTTGACCAACCTGACTCAAAAGAAGGTGAAGTTCCAATGGTCGGGGGCTTGTGAGAAGATCTTCCAAGAGTTAAAGACTCGACTTACACCGCACCGGTGTTGACTCTACCCGAGGGTACGGGTTGTTTCGTAGTGTATTGTGATGCTTCAAGGATTGGACTCGAGTGTGTACTGATGTATTGAGGGAAGGTGATAGCCTATGCCTCTAGATAGTTAAAGATCCATGTGAAGAATTACCCAACCCATGATTTTGAGTTAGCCGCAGTGGTATTCACATTGAAGATATGATAACATTACTTGTATGGGGTCCATGCGGATGTGTTTAAGGACCACAAGAGCTTACAATATGTGTTTAGAAGGAAGGACCTCAATCTACGGCAGAGGAGGTGGTTAGAGCTACACAAATACTATGATATGAGTGTTCTTTACCATCTGGGTAAGGCTAATATGGTGGCGGACGCACTTAGTAGGCTCTCGATGGAGAGCGTTTCCCATGTGGATGAAGGAAAGAAAGAGCTGGTAAAGGATGTGTATCGTCTCGCGAGGTTAGGAGTTAGGTTGGTTGACTCTACCGATGGAAGTGTTGTTGTTCAAAGTGGATCCAAGTCTTCCTTGGTGACGTATGTGAAATCTAGACAAGATGAGGACCCGATTTTGGTAAAGTTGAAGGAAGTCATTCAAGTTCAGAAGGTGGAGGTCCTCTCCCAAGGGGGAAATGGTGTGCTGTGGTACCAAGGTTGCCTATGTGTTCCAGAGGTTGATGATTTGAGGAGCCAAATATTGCATGAGGCACATAGATCTAGGTATTCCATCCATCCAGGTGCCACCAAAATGTATCATGATTTACGAGAAATCTATTGGTGGGATGGCATGAAGAAGGATATTGCAGAATTCGTAGCCAAGTGCCTGAACTTTCAGCAAGTAAAGGTTGAGCATCAAAGGCCAGAAGGAGTACTTTAGGATATCAGCATTCCTACTTGGAAGTGCAAAGAGATTAATATGGACTTCATCACGGGACTACCTCGTACTCGCCGTCAATATGATTCCATTTGGGTTGTGGTAGATAGATTAACCAAGGCTGCATATTTTCTACCAGTAAAAACCACAGATTCAATGGATGATTATGCCATGTTATATATCCAGGAGTTAGTTCGATTGCATGGAGCACCCTTGTCCATTATTTCAGACCAGGGTACTCAATTTACCTCCCAGTTATGGCAGTCTTTCCAGAAAGGGATTGGGACTCAGGTTAAGCTCAGCACAACATTTCATCCGCAAATGGATGGTCAAGCAGTACAGACAATCCAGACTATCGAGGTCATGTTGAGACCATGTGTAATGGATTTCAAAGGTAGTTGGGATGATCACTTGCCACTGATCGAGTTTTCTTACAACAATAGTTATTACTCCAGCATTCAGATGGCATCGTTCGAGGCTCTTTACGGGCAGAGGTATAGATCTCCCATCAGATGGTTTGAGGTTGGTCAGGCAACTATGATAGAGTCTGATTTGGTTCATGAGGCTATTGTAAAGGTTCAGTTGATAAGAGACAGGATAAAAACCTCTCAAAGTCATCAAAAGTCATATGTTGATGTGAGGAGGAGAGATTTGGAGTTCAAGGTGGACGATTAGGTATTTTTGAAGGTATCTCCCATAACGGGAGTAATGCGGTTTGAGGAGAAATGAAAACTCATTCCCCATAATGTTGGTCCCTACCAGATTGTGAGAAGAGTTCGTAAGGTAGTGTATGAGTTGGAGTTGCCCTCAGAGTTATCTTCTGTGCATCCTGTGTTTCATGTATCGCTTTTGAATAAAAGTTTGGGAGATCCAACTATAGTTATTCCGGTAGACAGCGTTGGTGTAAAAGATATCCTTAGCTGTGAGGAGGTTCCGGTGGAAATATTAGACCGTTAGGTTCAGAGGCTAAGGAACAAAGAGGTAGCTTCAGTTAAAGTACTATGGAGGAATCAGCATGTTGAAGGAGCTACATGAGAAGCCGAAGTGGATATGAGGGCTAAATACCCACACTTATTCCTACCGGCTCACTTTCGATTTGAGGTATCGATTTTTCCCAATAACTCTATTTAGTTTTCATGTTTAAATCATGTGTTCAAGTTTCTTTTATGTATATGGATGTGTACGTGAAGCATGGAATCAATTCAACTATGTGATACGAATTGGAGGTAGTCATTCCGTTAGTTTTTGGTTTAAATGATCAGTATTTGGGTGTAAGGATTGCATGCATTGGTTTTTTGATTGTTCCTACATTCGAGGACGAATATTCCCAAGAGGGAGATATTGTAATACCCCAAAAGTGCATAAGATTAGACCAGGGATCAAAATTTGAAGTTGGCTGAAAACTGGGAAAAAGTCACAAAAAAAATGATGTAACGACTTGTGGTTGGAAACCATGGGTTGTCATTAGCAGTCGTGGTTAGGCAGGTCCTAGTGACAGTGGTAACAATGGAAGAAGTAACAACTCATTGCTTGGAACAATGAGTCATTATTTACAATCGTGGGAGAGGTTGGACCCTGGCAGTTGGGGATAGCACGGGTCATCCCACGACTCGTGGTGAGAAGTGACGACCCGTGGTCACCAATCGTCATTTGGTTGCTAGAATTTTCAGTGCATGTAATGGATCGAGACCATGACTCATTGGAAATAACCACGAGTCGTGGTGAGGCTCGTGGTAAGGAAGTTCAGGTTTGTGGAAGGGGGTGGCAATGATTGACCTAATGACCCATCGCATGAAGAAACGCCTATTCCTGTCGAGTTGTGGGAAGAATCTAAAAGTGTGAAGTGAAGCAGTGGACCCAACGACTGGATACCACGAGTCGTGGTTCATGCAACTACTCATGGGATCAGTCAATGGTTCGCCAAGTTCAGTTTTCAGGGAAACTTCATTAAGGGTATTTTCTACCTTTCTATGCTCTAAGGCCCTAAACTACGCCGTTTTATGTATTTTTCTGGGCATGATAAGATAGTTAAGCCCCTCTTGAATAAGCCATTCCCATGCATGCAAATTAAGATAATTTTAGAAAGATCAAGCATAGTTTCAAGACTTTCCCTACCAATTCTCCATTGGGCATTCAAGGAACTCTAGAACCTGATCTTACCCAGGTATGTAAGGTTACGAATGGATATTTTCGTTCACACCCATGCCCATTCTTTATTAATTTATGAAAATCTATCAAAAATCTCATGGGGTTTAATTTCAAATCTTGTGGAATTTTAATAATTAACCAATGGGTTGTTTTAAATTATGATTTAAATTATATTTTATGAATGTTAGTAAGATTTTACAACTATTTTGATTATTGAATTATTGATTTCGATTTCTACTAAATTAATCCTAATTATGTAAGATCTATGATGAATTGATTTATGATCTTCACTTCACTTCACTATTGAGGGGATCATTATCATAACATCATAACATTTACAACCCATGGTGGCACGTGGTTATGCGACACCGGTGTAGTCCTTTGAACATTGGGCTGCTCGGTGCTAGACACAGCTCCCAAAAATATGCATATAGACTCATACATAAATCAATAACATCATGCATTAAGATTCATTGGCTAGAATACAACATTTATCATCTTTGATCCCCTTAAAACTTGCTTAGCCAAGAATCACAGGCCCTTTTAATCGGTCAACATAATAAATCGATAAATCATGTAATTCGTTTCATAAATCGTAAATCATTCTTCAACATGTGGGCATTTCCCATTACTTCATCATACTCAACACTTTAAAAATATGCTCATAAACATGGGTAACTAGAAAATCATGCTTTTCCATCATCAATAAACTCAAATTATAGAGTATTCATCATAAATCATAACTTCCATTAACTTCCATCAAATGGGCAATCTGGATTTAAAAGCTTGAAACATGATTAAAGGAAAATAATGATAAAACCTGCCTATCATTCATAATTCGATAATTAAGACTCAATTAAATCATACCCGTAAAGAGAAATCACATTTTCATACATTTGAGTAAAACCCCATAGACTTGAATAGGAGGATTTATGATTTAAATCAAAATTGCGCATGGGTGAGGATGAATTCCACCAATTTTAAAACCCTACATACCTGGGGAAGAAGGCTTTGAATCTCCCAAAAGCCTCTCTAAAATCCTAGCATGAGAATGGGCATGCAATAGGGACTTAACTCCTCTTATAACACTAAAAAAATAACCAAAACGACATAGTTTAGGCCTTAGGCACATAGGAAATTACGAAAACACCCTCCTTAATTCAAAGGAAATCCCTGGTCGCCAGTCCTCAGAGGGACCTAACGGGTCATTGCCACAGGGCACGACTCGTTTCCTTGATCTATTGAGTCCACTGCCCAATCCTCCAAGGGAAACCTACGGGAGTCTTCACGATTCATGAGGTCAGACCACGACTCGTGATCACCTTCCGTGTCCTACACTGCCCATCCCAATCTTACCAAACCTCCAAGGTTGATCACGGGTGACCTCAGGAGTCGTGAGGTCTGACCACGACTCGTGGTTAGGCCGGTGGCCTCGTCACTCAGACTTTGCCAAACCAAGCTGACCATGAGTCACTTCATGACTCGTGGTCACTCCTCACGACTCACCTCATGAGTCGTTCTGTCACCTGGTGCGAATTTTAAGTTTTTCTCTGTTTTTACTTCTGGGACTAATCCTTGGGTTCCCGAGGTATGACAATATCTCCCCCATGGGAACATTCGTTCTCGAATGTTAGAAACATGCAGAAAACACAGAAACAAGCTATCACCATATACGATTACCAATCATTTAAGTCGAAAACTGATGGAATGACTACCTCCAAAAGGAACTACATAGCTAAACTGAATTCAGACATCACTTACATTTACCATATCATAAAACAAACTTGTACACATAAATTGAATGAGAAAAGCTGATTAAAGGTTTTGGGCAAAACTTATACCTCAAACTGAAACCGAGCTGGTAGGGAATAAATGAGGGTATTTAGCTACCATATCTGCTTCAGCTTTCCGCGTAGCTCCCTCTACATGTTGATTTCTCCATAATACCTTAACTGAAGCTACTTCTTTATTCCTCAGCCTCTGAACCTGTCGATCCAAGATTTCAACAGGAATTTCTTCATAACTAAGGATGTCCTTCACTCCAATTCTGTCAACCGGAACCACCAAGGCTTGATCACCCAAGCACTTCTTCAGAAGTGACACATGAAAGACGGGATGAACTGAAATAGCTCCAAGGGCAAGTCCAACTCATACGCCACCTTACCAACTCTTCTCACAACCCGGTAGGGGCCAACATAGCGGGGACTGAGTTTACCTTTCTTTCCGAACCGCATGACTCCCTTCATGGGAGATACCTTTAGAAAAACCCAGTCATCCACATCAAACTCCAAATCTCTTCTCCTCACATCAGCATACGATTTCTGAAGACTTTGAGCGGTTTTCAACCGGTCTCTTATCAACTGAACCTTCACCATCGCCTCATGAACCAAATCTGGGCCTATGATAGCTGCCTCACCAACCTCAGACCATCCGATAGGAGATCTACACCTTCGCCCATAAAGAGCCTCGCACGGTGCCATCTGGATACTAGAGTGGTAACTATTATTTTAAGCAAACTCGATCAAAAGCAAATGATCATCCCAACAACCTTTAAAATACATAACATATGCCCTCAACATATCCTCAAGGGTTTGAATGGTTCGTTCCACCTGGTCGTCTGTTTGCGAATGTAAGGTTTTATTGAGCTTAACTTGCGTCCCAAGTCCTTTTTCTAAAGAACGCCAAAATTGAGAGTTAAACTGAGTACCTCAGTCTGAAATAATAAAAAAGGGCACTCGATGAAGTCAAAACAACTCCTGAAAATACAACTTAGCATAATCATCCGTTGAATCTGTGATCTTGACTGGTAGGAAATATGTAGCCTTAGTTAGCTTATCGACCACCACCCAAATGGAATCGTAGTATTGGCGAGTACAAGGTAAGCCTGTAATGAAATCCATATAAATCTCTTCCCACTTCCAAGTGGGGATGCTGATATCCTGAAGTACGCCTCCCGTCCTTAGATGCTCGACTTTCACTTGCTTGAAGTTTGGACATTTTACTACGAACTCCGAAATATCTTCCTTCTTACCATCCCACCAATAGATTTCTCACAAATCCCAATATATTTTCATGGATCATCGATGAATAGAATATCTGTTACCATGTGCCTCATGCAATATCAAAACTCTCAAATTATCAACGTCTGGAACACATAGTCGACCCAGGTATCATAGCAGACCATCTCCCCCTTGGGAGAAGACCTCCACCTACTGACTCTACACTACCTCCTTCAGCTTCCTCAATATTGGATCCTCGTCTTGCCTGGATTTAACATCAACTACCAAGGAAGATTCTGACCCGTTATGCACAATAACACCGCCATAAGTCGAATCAATCAATCTAACTCCCAGCCTTGCGAGTCGATGGACATCTTTCACCAACTCCTTCTTTTCCCCATCTACGTGGACACACTTTCCATGGAGAGTCTACTAAGTGCATCCGCAACCACGTTTGCCTTGCCAGGGTGGTAAAGGATACATATGTCATAGTCCTTAAGTAATTCCAACCACCTCCTTTGTTGAAGATTTAGATTCTTCTGTATGAACACATATTGCAAGCTCTAGTGATCCGTAAATACATCCACGTGGAGCGTATACAAGTAATGCCTCCATATCTTCAATGCAAACACCACCGTGGCCAACTCATGATCATGGGTCGGGTAATTCTTTTTATGAACTTTCAGTTGTCTCGAGGCATATGCTATTACCCTCCCACGCTACATCAACACACATCCCAGTCTGACTCTTAAAACATCACCCATGAAGGTGTCTCCTATAAAGGTATCTCCCATGAAGGGAGTAATGCAGTTTGAGGAAAAAGGAAAACTCAGTCCCCATAATGTTGGTCCCTACCAGATCGTGAGAAGAGTTGGTAAGTTAGTGTATGAGTTGGAGTTGCCCTCAGAGTTATCTTATGTGCATCCTGTGTTTCATGTATCGCTTTTGAATAAAAGTTTGGGAGATCCAACTATAGTTATTCCGGTGGACAGCGTTGGTGTAAAAGATAGCCTTAGCTGTGAGGAGGTTCCGGTGGAAATATTAGACCGTTAGGTTCAGAGGCTAAGGAACAAGGAGGTAGCTTCAGTTAAAGTATTATGGAGCAATCAGTATATTGAAGGAGCTACATGAGAAGCCGAAGCGGATATGATGGCTAAATACCCACACTTATTCCTACCAGCTCACTTTCGATTTGAGGTATTGGTTTTGACAAATAACTCTATTTAGTTTTCATGTTTAAATCATGTGTTCAAGTTTATTTTATGTATATGGATGTGTTCAGCTATGTGATATGAATTGAAGGTACTCATTCCGTTAGTTTTGGTTTAAATGATCAGTATTTGGGTGTAAGGATTGCATGCCTTTGTTTTCTGCTTGTTCCTACATTCGAGGACGAATATTCCCAAGAGGGAGATATTGTAATACCCCAAAAATGCATAAGATTAGACCGGGGATCAAAATTTGAAGTTGGCTAAATACTGGGAAAAAGTCACAGAACAGATGATGTAATGACTCGTGGTTGGAAACCATGGGTCTTCATTAGCAGTCGTGGTTAGACAGGTCCTAGTGACAGTGGTGACAACGGAAGAAGTAATCACTCATTGCTTGGAACAATGAGTCGTTATTGACAATCGTGGGAGAAGTTGGACCCTGGCAGTTGGGGATAGCACGGGTCATCCCACGACTCGTGGTGAAGAAGTGACGACTCGTGGTCACCAATCGTCATTTGGTTGCTAGAATTTTCAGTGCATGTAATGGATCGAGACCACGACTTGCTGGAAATAACCACGAGTCATGGTGAGGCTCGTGGTAAGGAAGTTCAGGTTTGTGAAAGGGGATGGAAATGATTGACCTAATGAACCATCGTATGAAGAAACGACTCATCCTGTCGAGTCGTGGGAAGAATCTGAAAGTGTGAAGTGAAGCAGTGGACCCAACGACTGGATACCACGAGTCGTGGTTCATGCAACGACTCGTGGGATCAGTCAATGGTTCTCCAAGTTTAGTTTTCAGGGAAACTTCATTAAGGGTATTTTCTACCTTTCTATGCTCTAAGGCCCTAAAGTACGTCATTTTATGTATTTTTCTGGGCATGATAAGATAGGTTAAGCCCCTCTTGCATAAGTCATTCCCATGCATGCAAATTAAGATAATTTTAGAAAGATCAAGCATAGTGTCAAGCCTTTCCCTACCAATTCTCCATTGGGCATTCAAGGAACTCTAGAACCTGATCTTACCCAGGTATGTAGGGTTACGAATGGATGTTTTCGTTCACACCCCTGCCCATTCTTTATTAATTTATGAAAATCTATCAAAAATCTCATGGGGTTTTAATTCAAATTTTGTGGAATTTTAATGATTTACCAATGGGTTGTTTTATATTATTATTTAAATTATATTTTATGAATGTTAATCAAATTTTACAACTATTTTGATTATTGAATTATTGATTTCGATTTCTACTAAATTAATCCTAATTATGTAAGATCTATGATGAATTGATTTATGATCTTCACTTCAATTGTTGATATTTACAAGCCCAGCATGATTTATGATTTGAAATGTTGGTTTATTCAATTACCCATCATGATTTGATGATTTACGAGTTATATGCATGATCTTCAAATATGCATGGGCCTTCTGATTTATGAAATATTGATGATTAAAAGCATGTCTTCAAATTACCCGTGTTTATAAGAATGTTTTCGAATGAATTGAGTATTGTAAAGCATGGTAAAGTATTGGGCAATGCCCACATGTTGAAGAACGACTTATGGTTTATAAAACAGATCTCATTATTTATCGATTTACGATGTTGTACGACTAAAGGGCCTTTGATTCATGGTTAATCATGTTTTAATGGGGATCAATGAATGATGAATGTTTATTTTATACATGAATCTTAATGATTGATGTTATTGATTTACGTATGAGCCTAATATGCATGTTTTTGGGAGTCGTATCTAGCACCGAGCAACCCAACGTTCAAAGGACTACGCCTGTGTCTGTCACGACCCGAACATATACCCGGATCGTAGACATGGCACAAGGGACCCTAAGGGACCCCAAGTCGACCCATTGCTCATGCATACAACTAATCTCATTCAAATTAGCAGAATTATAATTATAAAGATATAGCGGAAACATAATCATAACATAGCATTAAGAAATACCAAAAGTTTACACAACTGAATACTACATTCTTGTTCGAAAGCCCCTAAAATATATGATGGGTTGATAGAAAAACATCCCCAACTAACCCGACCAGTATAGAAACCTAAAAAACATGGAAGTCTATCAAATGGCCCTCGGAACATGAGGAGTCACCAATAAGCTGATATCGAAAGCTGGGATAGACTACGGACGAGGATGAGCCTGAGATCCAGACCGTGTATCGTGAAACGATACGACATAGAAAGTATGCGGTCAGTACATGAAATGTACTGAGTATGCAAGGTAAGTAAAATGGACTTTTTAAAAGTAAAGTAAAACTCATAAATAGACATAGGAGGAGGACATCATGCTTATATTAAAATCTTCATAATAATCATAAGGCTCAAGGCTTTCAAATCATTCATAATCGTTCATTATCATAATCGTAAGAAAACTTTATCAAAACATACCTTAAGCCAATAACATAGACATAACAATGCATAAAACATGTGGAACAATGGGAGGACTCATCATAACCAACACCATCATGGTAGAGCCTTTTATGATGTCCCACTGTCTCGCTCAAGTGGGCAGAGCTGACCCTGGCTTGCCAGGCGAGGGTCGTGCATAAGGCGTGATATCACTATTGAGGGGATCATGATCATAACATCATAACATTTACAACCCATGGTGGAAGATGGCTATGCGACACCGGTGTATTCCTTTGAACACCGGGCTGCTTGGTGCTAGACACGGCTCCCAAAAATATGCATATAGACTCATACATAAATCAATAACATCATGCATTAAGATTCATTGGCTAGAATATAACATTTATCATCTTTGATCCCCTTAAAACTTGCTTAGCCAAGAATCACAGGCCCTTTTAATCAGTCAACATCATAAATTGATAAATCATGTAATTTGTTTCATAAATCGTAAATCATTCTTCAACATGTGGGCATTGCCCATTACTTCATCATACTCAATACTTTAAAAATATGCTCATAAACATGGGTAACTAGAAAATCATGCTTTTCCATCGTCAATAAACTCAAATTATAGAGTAGTCATCATAAATCATAACTTCCATAAACTTTCATCAAATGGGCAATTTGGATTTAAAAGCTTGAAACATGATTAAAGGAAAATAATGATAAAACCTGCCCATCATTCATAATTCAATAACTAAGACTCAATTAAATCATACCCGTAAAGAGAAATCACATTTTCATACATTTGAGTAAAACCCAATAGACTTGAATAGGAGGATTTATGATTTAAATCTGAATTGGGCATGGGTGAGGAAGAATTCAACCAATTTTAAAACCCTACATTCCTGGGGAAGAAGGCCTTGAATCTCCCAAAAGCCTCTCTAAAATCCTAGCATGAGAATAGGCATGCAATAGGGACTTAACTCCTCTTATAACACTAAACAAATAACCAAAACGACATAGTTTAGGCCTTAGGAACATAGGAAATTACGGAAACACCCTCCTTATATCACAGGAAATCCCCGGTCGCCAGTCCTCAGAGGGACCTAACGGGTCATTGCCACAGGGCACGACTCGTTCCCTTGATCTGTTGAGTCCATTGCCCAATCCTCCAAGGGAAACCTATGGGAGACTTCACGATTCATGTGGTCAGACCACGACTCGTGGTCACCTTCCGTGTCCTACGCTGCCCATCCCAATCTTACCAAACCTCCAAGGTTGATCACGGGTGACCTCACAGGTCGTGAGGTCTGACCACAACTGGTGGTCAGGCCGGTGGCCTCGTCACTCAGACTTTGCCAAACCAAGCTGACAACGAGTCACTTCATGACTCGTGGTCACTCCTCACGACTCACCTCATGAGTCGTTCTATCACCTAGTGCGAATTTTAAGTTTTTCACTGTTTTCACTTCTAGGACTAATCCTTGGGTTCCAGGGGTATAACAATATCTCCCCCTTGGGAACATTTGTCCTCGATGTTAGAAACATGCAGAAAACATAGAAACAAGCTATCTTCATATACGATTACCAATCATTTAAGTCGAAAACTGATGGAATAACTACCTCCAAAAGGAACTGCATAGCTAAACTGAATTCAGACATCACATACATTTACCGTATTATAAAACAAACTTGTAAACATAAACTAAACGAGAAAAGATGATTAAAGGTTTTGGGCAAAATTGATACCTCAAACTGAAACCGAGCTGGTAGGGAATAAATGAGGGTATTTAGCTACCATATCTACTTCAGCTTTCCGTGTAGCTCCCTCTACATGCTGATTTCTCCATAATACCTTAACTGAAGCTACTTCTTTATTCCTCAGCCTCTGAACCTGTCGATCCAAGATTTCAACGGGAATTTCTTCATAACTGAGGATGTCCTTCACTCCAATTCTGTCAACTGGAACCACCAAGGCTTGATCACCCAAGCACTTCTTCAAAAGTGACACATGAAAGACGGGATGAACTGAAATAGATCCAAGGGCAAGTCCAACTCATACGCCACCTTACCAACTCTTCTCACAACCCGGTAGGGGCCAACATAGCGGGGACTGAGTTTACCTTTCTTTCCGAACCGCATGACTCCCTTCATAGGAGATACCTTTAGAAAACCCCAGTCATCCACATCAAACTCCAAATCTCTTCTTCTCACATCAGCATACGATTTCTGACGACTTTGAGCGGTTTTCAACCGGTCTCTTATCAACTGAACCTTCACCATCGCCTCATGAACCGAATCTGGGCCTATGATAGCTGCCTCACCAACCTCAGACCATCCTATGGGAGATCTACACCTTCGCCCTTAAAGAGCCTCGAACGGTGCCATCTGGATACTAGAGTGGTAACTGTTATTTTAAGCAAACTCGATCAAAGGCAAATGATCATCCCAATTACCTTTAAAATACATAACATATGCCCTCAACATATCCTCAAGGGTTTGAATGGTTCATTCCACCAGGTCATTTGTTTGCGGATGGAAGGTTGTATTGAGCTTAACTTGCGTCCCAAGTCCTTTTTCTAAAGAACGCCAAAATTTTGAGGTAAACTGAGTACCTCGGTCTGAAATAATAAAAAAGGGCACTCCATGAAGTCGAACCGACTCCCGAAAATACTAGCATAATCATCCGCTGAATCTGTGATCTTGACTGGTAGGAAATATGCAGCCTTAGTTAGTTTATCGACCACCACCCAAATGGAATCGTAGTATTGGCGAGTACAAGGTAAGCCTGTAATGAAATCCATATTAATCTCTTCCCACTTCCAAGTGGGGATTCTGATATCTTGAAGTACGCCTCCCGTCCTTAGATGCTCAAGGTAACCACTTGCTGGAAGTTTGGACATTTTACTACAAATCCGCAATATCTTTCTTCATACCATCCCACCAATAGATTTCTCGCAAATCGCAATATATTTTTCGTGGATCATCGATGAATAGAATATCTGGTACCATGTGCCTCATGTAATATACGAACTCTCAAATTATCAACGTCTGGAACACATAGTCGACCCAGGTATCATAGCAGACCATCTCCCCCTTGGGAGAATACCTCCACCTTCTGACTCCGCACTGCCTCCTTCAGCTTCCTCAATATTGGATCCTCATCTTGCTTGGATTTAACATCAACTACCAAGGAAGATTCTGACCCGTTATGCACAATAACACCGCCATCAGTCGAATCAATCAATCTAACTCCCATCCTTGCAAGTCGGTGGACATCCTTCACCAACTCCTTCTTTCCCCCATCTACATGGACACACTTTCCATGGAGAGTCTACTAAGTGCATCCGCAACCACGTTAGCCTTGTCGGGGTGGTAAAGGATACTCATGTCATAGTCCTTAAGTAATTCCAGCCACCTCCTTTGCCGAAGATTTAGATTCTTCTGTTTGAACACATATTGTAGGCTCTAGTGATCCGTAAATACATCCATGTGGACCCTATACAAGTAATGCCGCCATATCTTCAATGCAAACACCACTGTGGCCAACTCAAGATCATGGGTTGGGTAATTCTTTTCATGAACTTTCAGCTTTCTCGAGGCATATGCTATTACCTTCCCACGCTACATCAACACACATCCTAGTCTGACTCTCAAAACATCACAATATACTACAAAGCCGTCAGTACCCTCGAGTAAGGTCAATATTGGTGCTGAAGTGAGTTGGGTCTTCAACTCTTGGAAGCTTTTCTCACAAGCATCCGACCATTGGAATTTCACCTTTTTCTGAGTCTTAGTCAAAGGTGCTGCAATAGATGAGAAACCCTCCACAAACCTTCGATAATAACCTGCTAGTCCCAAGAAACTCTGAATTTCTGAAGGATCACCGGTCTAGGCCAATTCTTCACCGCTTCGATCTTCTGGGAATCTACCCTTATGCCTTCGCTTAATACTACATGTCCCAAAAATGCTATCGAATTTTAAAAAAATTCAAACTTATTAAACATTGCATACAGTTGGCGATCCTTGATGGTTTGCAGCACTATTCTCAAATGAGTGGCATGCTCCTTCTCGCTCCGGGAGTATATAAGAATGTTGTTGATGAACACGATCACGAATATATACAAATATTTCTTGAACACCCTATTCATTAGGTCCATGAAAGCTACAGGAGCATTGGTTAGCCCAAAAGACATAACAACGAATTCGTACTGACCATACCGAGTCCTGAAAGCGGTCTTCGGGATGTCACTCTCTCGAACTCTAAGCTGGTGATACCCAGATCTGATGTCAATCTTGGAGAAGCACTTGGCACCTTGAAGATGGTCAAACAAATCATCGATCCTGGGTAAGGGGTACCTGTTCTTGACAGTAACCTTGTTCAACTGTCAATAGTCAATACATATGCGAAGGGAACCGTCCTTCTTTCGAACAAATAAAACTGGTGCACCCTATGGAGACTGGCTCGATCTAATGAAGCCCTTGTCCAACAGATCCTTTAACTGATCCTTCAATTCTTTTAGCTTGGCTGGAGCCATCCTTTAAGAAGGGATAGAAATAGGCTGCGTATCTAGAAATAGATCAATACCGAAATCAATTTCCCTTTCTAGAGGAACACCTGGAAAATCCTCAAGAAACACCTCTGGGTATTCGCACACCACCAGAACTGACCGAATAGTCAGGGTCTCGAACTCCACATCCTTAACCCTAACTAGGTGGTACATGCAACCCTTAGAGATCATCTTCCTACCCTTAAGATAGGAAATAAATTGACCTTCTGGCACCGTCGAACTACCCTTCCACTCCACAACTGGATCACCTGAAAAATCCAACTCCACGGTACGGGTCCTAAAATTAATCGAGGCATAACATGCAAACAACCAATCCATACCAAGAATATCGTGAAAATCAGCCATGGCTAACTCTACCAAATTTGTGGAGGTAACCTTATGCAACACAGTAATGGGGCAACATGTATATACCCTCCTAGCTACAACTGAATCACCGACTGAGGTAGACACGGAGAATGGTTCTGACAAAATTTCAGGATTAACTCCAAAACTACTAGCAATGTAAGGAGTCACAAAAGACAATTAGCTCCTGGGTATAGCAAGGAATAAACATCAATATGAAAGACATGAAACATAACAGTGACCATGTCTAGTGAAGTCTACTACTCCTAGCGCGAGGCAAGGGCATACAATCGGTTTTGGCGCTGATCGCCTCCCCAACTAATAGATGCTCCCCGTGGAGCTGAATGGGCTGGAACTGCTGCTGTTCTGGTGGTTTGTGCTCGACCCCTATCATCACCCTGTCTGGAATACGTACATGCTCGGCACATGTGACCCTATCTACCACACCCAAAGCAGACATCTGAACCGAGCAGGCACTCCCCGGTGTGACTCTTCCTGCAGTTCCCGCAGGCTAGAGAGGTATACTCTAACTGGGTGCCCCTTTGATCCCTCGACCCTGAAGCCCTTCTCCTATGATCACCCATGGGTCTGGATGTGACACTAGCTGATGATGGTGCTAGGGCTAGTGACCTCTGCTGAAACTATGGACGGTAGCCACCGCTGGACCTCTGATGTGAAAACCCACGACTATTTATCCAAGCCCTCGTTACCTTACTCTCCCTCGCATGAGCTGCCTCCATCTGCTGGGCATACAACACTATGTGAGGAAAGTCCATATACTGGTGAAGCATGAGAGTCCAACAATCCTTTTCTAAATAACAAGCCATACCATGAACAAATTGGCTCATCCGCGCCCTCTCATCCATTACCAACTCTGGGGCGTATTTCCACAAGCGAGTGAACTCAAGTGAATACTCCAACACTGGCATCTTTCTTTTCTTGAGGTTAACATACTCATCTACTTTCAACTCCCTCATTTCTCGAGGGAAGAATCTATCAAGAAAAACCATGTGGAACTCATCCCAGCTGATAACGCCCGCTCCCGCTGTCCTGTTGTCCTTCCATTGCTTGTACCAAATATGAGCGACCTCCTTTAGCTGATAAGAGGCCAAGTCCACACACTTCCCATTTGTCACTCCCATAACCTGAGTGACCTTCAAGTTCCCTTCGATGAACTCATGTGGATCCTTGTCCACCTTCGACCCCATGAACTCAGGAGGGCTCATCCTCAAGAAGTATCTAATCCGAGTCGTCGCTGCATTGCCATTCTGTGGAACCTGCGCAATAGCCTACTTATTGACCTGAGTGGCCAACGCCTGCACCAATATTTGAATCGCCTCTTTAAACTCGGCGTGGGCAACTGCACTGGTGCTTGGGAGTAATACCCCAAAAGTTCTTAGGAGTAGGCCTTGGAAGCTGAAATGAAAAACTGCTGAAAATTGGGAAAGAGGTTGCAAAACGACAAGTACAACGATTTGTGGTAAGTAACCACGGATAGTCGGTTGTGTTTGTGGGTTTAGGAGTTTAGATGTTAGGGGGAGACAACAGTTGATTCAATGACCCATTGTAAGAAACAACGAGGTTGTATGTGGTTGTGGGGTGAAGCCAGGCCTGGTGGTAGTTTGGATCACGAGCATCACAATGACTCGTTGTGAGAAGGCACGGGCCGTTGTTAGTGGTCGTGGGAAGAAATTGGATCTGGGCAATGGCTAAGATGGTTTGAAACCACGGCTTGTGGTTTGGAAGGGCAACTTGTCCTATCGAGCCATGGGTGCAGATCAGAAACCGAGAAGTTTGGCAGTCTACACCACGGGAAGTTACCACTGGTCGTGGTATCTTCCCACGTTCCGTTGGTTCAATCATGGGATCATCCAGTGCAGGTTTTTCTGTGATTTTAGTAAGGGCATTTCTGTTATTTCCTAGTCCTAAGGCCCTATACTATGTCATTTAGAGCTCGTTTTGAAGGGTTTTAGTAGGGGAAGAGCTATTCTAAGTGCATACTACCCATGCATGCAAGGTTGAAGGCTTAAAGGAGGAGATTCAAGGCCAAAAATTCAAGGTTTCCTTTGGAATCTGATCTTGGGCTATAGAAGGGTAATAAAATTCCTCATTTCCAGGTATGTAGGGTTTTAATGGGTGTCTTCCTTCCACACCCATGCCCAATTCCTATCAATTAGTGTTAAATTATGAATAATCAATTATAGGGGTTTTTATTAATTGTATGATTCTTATATCTCTATTCATGGGTATGATTAGGTTGAGTTGATATTGATGATTTATGAAGCTTGGGCGGATTCTAACTTATTTCTCTTATAAAATTTGTTTTCTAAAAATTGTATCTAAAACGCCCATGGGTGAATAGTTCATGGAAGACGTGAATTATGGTAAATGTGTGATATTGATGAAGTTGGTGATGAATAGTATGTTTTTAAAACTACCCATGATTTTGATGTTGTTTCATAAATGAATCGATTGGATTCTAGAATGATAAAGCTTTGGGGTGATACCCACATGTTGATTAAAGTGATGATTTTCCCAATATAAGCTTACCGCATGTTTAAAGAGAAATTTCCCAATTCTTATTATAAATTCTAGCTTGTGGTATGTCAAGTAAATATTTCTACATGTACCTTACCACATGATTTGGAGTAGATGTTCCCATCTATGATTGAGCTTGTGGTATGTTTCAAGGTAAAGCTTCTCATATGTATGAATTTATAATTGAGATGTATGGCATTATTGAGCTTTGTCGAAGGACAATGTTGAGCTTCATTTTCATATGATATCCCTTCTATGCATGATTTCATCAATGAGCTTTGTCAAAAGACTATGTTGAGCTTCGTCTCATACGATGTTGAGTTATGCTTGATTTTATGTTGAGCTTCATTACAAGACAATGTTGAGCTTCGTATTTATACGATGTAGAGCATTGCGTGTTTTGGGAGAAGAGTCTAGCACTGAGTGGGCTAGGACTCGATAATCTTATGCCCCTGAACTACGCGCCAACATAGGTTGATTCTATTATATTATTAGGACCTCCCTTAAGAGTTATCCCCAGCCTGATTGGCCCTTCAGCTTGATATAAATATCATGGTAGCGTCCTTATCCCTCGCAAGGTTTTGGATGGCTCTGCCCACTTGAGTATAATATTCGGGACCACGTAAGCTCTATCGTGGTATGTCGGTTAAGCGATCAGTCTCCCATTGTCCATATGATTCATATTTGCATATTCACTCTCATGATCACTATATATGCATGCACGTTCTAAAAGTAAGGTTTGACTCAACGTTCAGCTTTTCTATAAATGTTGCATCTCAGCTTTGAGTCATTCGAATTAGTTGATGTTATAGAATTATGCATTGTCACATCATAAAAGGGGCTATGATTTCGAAGAATTCATGTGGGTTCTCTTAGTTCTCTTAAAGCTTATGTTATGAAATGATTTTTTGGATGATTTTACTTATTATAGCGATTATACTTAGCTTGCATACTTCGTACATTCCACGTACTGACCGCATCTTTCTATGATGCATCATTTCATGATGCAGGATCCGTATCACAGGTTCAGCCCCGTTCGTAGTCGCTTGTCAGAGTTTGCACCTGCTAGATTGGTGAGTCCTCATCTTTCGAGGACTAGACTTTCAGTTACCTTGGATGTATTTTCAATTTTAGTATTTCTGAGCTAGTTGGGGTGTTGTCCCATCAACTCATCTAGATTAGAGGCTTATCAGACTTAGACATGTATTTAGCTTCAGACATTCATTCTGTTGTTATGTTAAGTTATACTTCTGCTAAGCTTATGATTATGTTTCTTCATGCTTATTGACTGAGCTAGTTAAACGCTTATGCCATGGGTTGACTTGGGGTCTCTCGGGGTCCCTTGTCCCGTGTCTACAATCTGAGTCTATGCTCGGGTCTTGACAAACTTGGTATTAGAGCCATAGGTTTGAAGTGTCCTAGGGAGTCTAAAAGCCACGTTAAGTAGAGTCTTTTTCATGGGTGTGAAGCGCGCCACACTTATGACGAAGAGGCTATGAAACATTTTAGGAATTGTTCCCATCTTTCATGATCTATGTCGTGCGATGAAGAGTATTTCTATCCCTAATTCTTTCTATTTGTGATTGCAGAGTGTGGCTCCTCGAAGAGTGAATGATGAAGCAGTGGAGATGGTGAAGGCCATGAGGGTGGCATGGTTCGTGGGCATCAGTAGGTCCCACCGATTCAGGAGCCTCAGGCACCGGAGCCAGCTACTCATGCTGAGTTCCGAGATGCCATCCAGATGCTTGCACAGGCCTTGACCTCTCAAGTCCACTAGCAGGCCTTGCGCATGTTCCGCAGAATGGCAGTGCAGCGGCGGCTCGAGTTAGGGACTTCTTGACGATGAACCAGCCGGAGTTTCTTGGGTCCAAGGTAGATGAGGATCCACATGAGTTCATGGATGAGGGTTTCAAGATCACCCAGGTCATGGGGGTGAGTAGTGTTGAGTGCGCAGAGATGGCCTCCTACCAATTGAAGGGGTTTGCGCATATCTGGTTCCGTCAATGGAAGGATAGCAGGATTTCCGGAGCAGGTTCGTTCACTTGGGAAGAGTTCCATGTTGCACTCCTGGATCGGTTCTTCCCTCAGGAGATGAGGGAGCTAAAGGGAGCTAAGTTTGTTAATCTGAAGCAAGGGAGGATGACTGTACTAGAGTATTCCCTTGAGTTCACCCGCCTATCGAAGTATGCTTCTGAGTTAGTGGCTGATCAGAGAGCGCGAGTGAGTAGGTTTGTGCATGGGATAGCAGGTTACTTGGATAAGGAATGCAGGATTGCTATGCTCCATCAGGATATGGACTTCCCTCGCATGGTGTTGTATGCTCAGTAGATGGAGGTAGCACATTCGAGGGAAAGGGAGGCTAAGAGGGCATGGACTGAGGGCCACAAATTCTCACAGCAGAGGTCTGGTAGTGGGCACCGTCAGTAGATGCACCAGAGATCATCCACCCCAACTTCATCAGCTTTGAGTGTGCCATCTCATCCTAGGCATGATCAGAGAGGACGAGCATCAGGCTCGAGGGGTCAGGGCATCAGGCCTACAAATTCAGGTGTTCCAGCTTGTCGCAAAATGTGGGCGAGGGCACACAGGCCAGTGCTTGGTAGGTTCGGGTATGTGTTTCGGGTACGGGCAACCCAGACACATGCTTAGATATTTTCCAATAGCGATACAATATTATGTTGGGGGCCGTGGCCCAGCTTCTAGCTCTGCAGCCCCACCCCCTTGGTCATCATATCAGGGGGCATCTACCACTATAGCTGGCGGTTAGCGCCAGAACAGATTATATGCCCTAGCATCCAGTCAGGAGCCGGAGGTCTCCCCGGATATGGTTACTGGTATGTTATGAGTCTTCCATGTGTATGCTTATGCTCTATTAGATCTAGAGGCCACCTTGTCCTTTGTGACACCTTATGTAGCCAGTGGCTTTGGAGTCAGTCCTTATGTCTTGTCAGAATCCTTTTTAGTTTCTACTCCTATAGGTGACTCAGTTATTGCTAGATGGGTGTATAGATATTGCCCAGTCTTTATTCTCCATAAGGTCATCTCAGCAGATATAATAGAGTTCGCCATGACCGATTTCGACGTCATTCTCGACATGGATTGGTTGTATGCTTGTTATGCTTCCATTAATTCTAGACCCGATTCGTAGAGTTCAGATTTTCAAGTGAGCCAGTCTTAGAATGGAAGAGTAGTTCACCTGTGCCTGTAGGTCGCTCCGTTTCCTACCTCAAGGCCAGGAAGATGATTTCTAAGAGTTTCTTGTATCATTTGGTTAGGGTCAACGATGTTGAGTCCGAGACCCTAATTATCCACTCAGTTCCAGTAGTACGTGAGTATCCAGAGGTCTTTCCTAATGACTTGTCAGGTATTCCTCCCGAGCAGGAGATTGACTTCGGTATTGACCTCCTTCCCGATACGCAACCTATATCTATTCCTCCCTACAGGGTGGCTCCGGCTAAGCTAAAAGAGTTGAAGGATTAGTTAAAGGATTTACTAGAGAAGGCCTTCATTAGATCGAGCCAGTCTCTATGGGGTGCACCAGTTTTTTATTTGATCGGAAGAAAGATGGTTCTCTTCGTATGTGCATTGATTATCGAAAGTTGAACAAAGTCACTATCAAGAATAGGTACCCCTTACCCAGGATCGATGATTTGTTCGATCAGCTTCAGGGTTCTAAGTGTTTCTCTAAGATAGATATCACATCTAGGTATCATCAGCTCAGAGTTCGGGAGGGTGATATCTCGAAGACGACATTAAGAACACCATATGGTCATTATGAGTTTGTAGTTATTTCTTTTGGACTAACGAATGCTCCTGCAACTTTTATGGACTTGATGAATAGGGTGTTCAAGCCATATTTGTACATGTTCGTGATCGTGTTCATTGATGACATCTTAATATACTCTCAGAGCAAGGAGGAGCATGTCGCTCACCTGAGGGTAGTGCTTCAGACCCTTAAGGATCGCCAATTGTATGAAAGTTCAGCAAGTGTGAATTTTGGTTGGACTCTGTGGCATTCTTGGGCCATGTGGTGTCAGCGAAGGCATAAAAGTAGATTCGCAGAAAATTGAGGCAGTGAAGAATTGGCCCATACCGGTGAATCCTTCGGATATTTGGAGTTTCTTGGGATTAGCTGGCTACTATCGGAGGTTTGTTGAGGGATTCTCATCCATTGCAGTGCCCTTGACTAAGTTGACTCAGAAGAAGCTGAAGTTCCAGTGGTCGGAGGCTTGTCAGAAAAGTTTCCAAGAGTTGAAGATTCGACTTACTTCAGCACGAGTGTTGACCCTACCTGAGGGTAACGATGGTTTTGTGGTGTATTGTGATGCTTCCAGAGTTGGACTTGGGTGTGTGTTGATGTAGCGTGGGAGGGTGATAGCTTATGCCTCTCGACAACTGAAGGTGCATGGGAAGAATTACTCGACCCATGATCTTGAATTAGCTGCGATAGTGTTTGCATTGAAGATATGGTGGCATTACTTGTATGGGGTCCACGTGGATGTATTTACAGATCACAAGAGCTTGCAATATGTGTTCACATAGAAAGATCTAAATCTTCAGCAAAGGAGGTGGTTGGAGTTACTTAAGGATTATGACATGAGTGTCCTTTACCACCCGGGCAAGGCTAATGTGGTTGCGGACGTGCTTAGTAGGATCTAAATGGAGAGTGTGCCCCATGTGGATAAGGGGAAGAAGGAATTGGTGAAAGATGTTCATCTGCTTGCAAGGCTGGGAGTTAGATTGATCGACGCGACCGATGGCGGTGTTGTTGTACATAACAAGTTAGAATTGTCCTTGGTGGTTGATGTTAAGTCCAGGCAAGATGAGGATCAAATTTTGAGGAAACTGAAGGAGGCGGTGCGGAGTCAAAGCGTCGAGGTTTTCTCCCAAGGGAGAGATGGTGTGCTACGTATCAGGGTTGTCTATGTGTCCCAGATGTTGATGATTTGGGAGCTCGAATATTACATGAGGCACATGGTACCATATATTCTATTAATCCAGGATCCACGAAGATGTATCGGGACTTGCGAGAAATCTACTAGTGGGATGCTATGAAGAAGGATATTGCAGAGTTTGTAGCAAAATGTCTGAACTGCAAGCAAGTGAAGGTCGAGCATCAAAGGTTGGGAGGTGTACTTCAGGATATCACCATTCCCACTTGGAAGTGGGAAGAAATCAATATGGACTTCATTACAAGTCTACGCGTACTCGCCGGCAATACGACTCCATTTGGGTGGTGGTAGACAGGTTGACCAAGGCTGCACATTTTCTACCAGTCAAGACCATAAATTAGCAGATGATTATGCTAAGATGTATATTCGGTAGTTGGTTCTGCTTCATGGAGTGGCCTTGTCTATTATTTCAGACCGAGGTACTGAGTTTACTTCTCAATTCTGGAGTTCGTTTCAAAAGGGGCTTGGGACTCAGGTTAAGCTAAGCACAACTTTTCATCCTCAGACAGACGGCCAAGCGGACGAACCATTCAGAATCTTGAGGGTATGTTGATTGCATGTGTTATGGACTTTAAAGGTAGTTAGGATGATCATTTGCCCTTGATCGAGTTTGCTTATAATAATAGTTATCACTCTAGTATACAGATGGCACCGTTCAAGGCTCTTTATGGGCGGAGGTGTAGATCTCCCATTGGATGGTTCGAAGTCGGTGAGGAAGCTGTGGTAGGACTAGATTCGGTTCATGAGGCGATGGTGAAGGTTCAGTTGATAAGGTACCGGTTGAAAACTGCTCAGAGTCATCAGAAATCGTATGCTGATGTGAGGAGAAGAGATTTGGAGTTTGATGTGGATAACTGGGTATTTCTAAAAGTATCTCCCATGAAGGGAGTCATATGGTTTGGGAAGAAAGGGATACTCAGTCCCCGCTATGTTGGTCCTTACCAAATTGTGAGAAGAGTTGGTAAGGTGGCATATGAATTGGACTTTCTATTGGATTTATCTTCGGTTCATCCCGTCTTCCATGTGTCACTTTTGAAAAAGTGTTTGGTTGATCCAACCTTGGTGCTTCTGATAGACAGCATTGGAGTGAAGGATAGCCTCAATTATGAAGAAGTTCCCGTTGAAACCTTGGATCGTCAGGTTCGGAAGCTGAGGAATAAAGAAGTAGCTTCAGTTAAGATCTTATGGAGGAATCTGCATGTTGAGGGAGCTACGTAGGCAGCCGAAGCAGATATAAGGGCAAAATATCCACATTTGTTCTCTACCGGTTCAGTTTCGACTTGAGGTATCAGTTTTGCGCTCAAACTCTAATTAGTTTTCATGTTTGAACTATGTGCCTAAGTTTTTTTATGTATGTAGTTGTGTGTATGATTGGTGAATTCAGTTCAACTGTGTGTTTCGAATTGGAGGTAGTCATTCCGTCAGTTTTTGGCTTAAATGATCAGTATATGGTTATGATGAATTGTATGTTTCTGTTTGTTGCTTGTTTTATACATTCGAGGATGAACATTCCCAAGGGGAAGATATTGTAATACCCCGAAAGTTCTTAGGAGTAGACCCGAGAAGCTAAAATACAAAACTACTGAAAATTGGGAAAAAGGTTGCAAAACGACAGGTACAACGATCTGTGGTAAGTAACCACAGAAAGTAGGTTCTGGTCGTGGGTTCAGGAGTTTAAATGATAGGGGGAGACAACGGTTGATTCAACGTCCCGTTGTAAGAAACAACGAGCTGTTGTATGTGGTCGGGCCTGGTGGTAGTCTGGACCACGGGCGTCACAACCACCCGTTATGAGAAGGCACGGGCCGTTGTTAGTGGTCGTGGGAAGGAAGTGGATCTGGGCAGTGGGTAAGACGGTTCGAAACCACGGTCCATGGTTTGGAAGGGCGATTCATCCTGTCGAGCCGTGGGTGCAGATCAGAAACAAGGAAGTTTGGCTGTCCAGACCACAGGAGGTTACCATGGGTCGTGGTATCTTCCCACGGTCCGTTGGTTCAATGGTGGGATCATCCAGTGTAGGTTTTTCTGTGATTTTAGTAAGGGATTTTATGTCATTTCCTAGTCCTAAGGCTCTATGCTACATCGTTTAGAGCTAGTTTTGAAGGGTTTTAGTAGGGGAAGACCTATTCTAAGTGCATACTCCCCATGCACGCAAGGTTGAAGGCTTGAAGGAGGAGATTCAAGGCCAAAAATTCAAGGTTTCCTTTGGAATCTGATCTTGGGCTATTGAAGGGTGATAGAATTCCTCATTTCCAGGTATGTAGGGTTTTAATAGGTGTCTTCCTTCCACACCCATGCCTAATTCCTATCAATTAGTGTTAAATTATGAATAATCAATTATGGGGGTTTTGATCAATTGCATGATTCTTATATATCTATTCATGGGTATAATTAGGTGAGTTGATATTGATGATTTACGAAGCTTGGGCGGATTCTAACTTATTTTTGTTATAAAACTTGCTTTGTAAAAATTAAATCTAAAACGCTCATGGGTGAATAGTTCATGGAAGAGGTGAATTATGGTAAATGTGTGATAATGATGAAATTGGTGATGAAGAGCATGTTTTTAAAACTACTCATGATTTTGATGTTGTTTCCTAAATGAATTGATTGGATTCTAGAATGATAGATCTTTGGGGTGATACCCACATGTTGATTAAAGTGATGATTTTCCCAACATAAGATTACCACATTGTTTAAAGATAAATTTCCCAATTCTTATTATAAATTCTAGCTTGTGGTATGTTGAGTAAATATTTCTACATGTAGCTTACCACATGATTTGGAGTAGATGCTCCCACCTATGATTGAGCTTGTGGTATGTTTCAAAGTAAAGCTTCCCATATGCAGGAATTTATAATTGAGATGTATGGCATTATTGAGCTTTGTCGAAGGACAATGTTGAGCTTGTGGTATGTTTTGAAGTAAAGCTTCTCATATGCTGGAATTTATAATTGAGATGTATGGCATTATTGAGCTTTGTCGAAGCACAATGTTGAGCTTCATTTTCATATGATATCCCATCTATGCATGATTTCATCAATGAGCTTTGTCAAAAGAAAATGTTGAGCTTCATTTCATACGATGTTGAGTTATGCATGATTTTATGTTGAGCTTCGTCACAAGATGATGTTGAGCTTCATATTTGTACGATGTAGAGCATTGCATGTTTTGGGAGAAGAGTCTAGCACCGAGCGGGCTAAGGTCCGATAACCCTAAGACCTAGAACTACGCGCCAACGTAGGTTGATTCTATTACATTATTGGGACCTCCCTTGTGAGCTATCCCCAACCCGATTGGCCATTCAGCTTGATATCAGTATCATGGTAGTGTCCTTATCTCTGGAAAAGTTTTGGACAGTTCTGCCCACTTGAGTGTAATAGTTGGGACCACGTAAGCTTTGTCGTGGTATGTGGGTTAAGCGACGAGTCTTCCATTGTCCATATGATCTAGATTTGCATATTCACTACTCATGATCACTATGTATGCATGCACGTTCTAAAACTAAGGTTTGACTCAATGTGCAGCTTTTCTATAAATGTTGCATCTCTGCTTTGAGTCATTCGAATTAGATGATGTTATAGAGTTATGCATTGTCACATCGTAAAAGGGACTATGATTTCGAAGAATGCATGTGGGTTCTCTCAGTTCTCTAAAAGCTTATGTTATGAAATGATTTGTTTGGATAATTTTACTTATTATAGAGGTTATACTTACCTTGCATACTAGGTACATTCCATGTACTGACCACATATTTTCTATGCTGCATCATTTCATAATGCAGGATCTGTATCAAAGGTTAAGCCACATTCGTAGTCGTTTATCAGTGTTTGCACCTTCTAGATTGGTGAGTCCTCATCTTTCGAGGACTAGACTTTCAGTTACCTTGGATGTATTTTCAGTTTTAGTATTTCTGAGCTAGTTGGGGCTGTTGTCCCATCAGCTCGTCCAGTTAGAAGCTTATCAGACTTAGACAAGCATTCAGCTACAGACGTTCATTTTGTTGTTATGTTAAGTTAGACTTCTGTTGAGCTTATGATTATATTTGTGCATGCTTATTGACTGAACTAGTTAAACGCTTATGCCATGGGTAGACTTGGGGTCTCTCGAGGTCCCTTGTCCCGTGTCTATGATCCAGGTCTATGCTCGGGTCGTGACACTGGGGCTCTGAAATAGGTGGGGCTTGCTGATGCCCGTGGTCATTGTCATGTCCGTGTCCTTCATCATTTCCATTCATCCTCCTAGGAACCATAATTCTGCAATCGCGAATCGCACGAATTAGAAGGATGGAAAGGCTTTTCATCGCATGACATAGAACATGAAAGAAGGGAACATTTCCTAAAACGTTTAGTAGCCTCTTCGTCATAGGTGTGGCGCACTTCACACCCATGAAAAAGACTCTACCTAATGCGGCTTTCGGACTCCCTAGGACACTTCAAACCTATGGCTCTGATATCAAATTTGTCACGACACGAACCTATACCCAGATCATAGACACGGGACAAGGTATCCCGAGGGACCCCAAGTTGACCCATGGCTCATGCATACAACTAATATCATTCAGATAAGTGGAACGATAATCATAAAGATATAGCGGAAACGTAATCATAACATAGCATCAAGAAATATCAAATGTTTACATAGCTGAATACTACATTCTTTTCTGAAAGCCTCTAAAACATAAGATGGGTTGATGGGACAACATCCCCAAATAACCCGACCAGTACTAAAACCTAAACAACATGGAAGTCTATCAAACGGCCCTCGGAACATGAGGACTCACTAATAAGCTGATATTGAAGGCTGGGATGGACTACGGAAGAGGATGAGCCTAAGATTCGGACCCTGTATCATGAAATGATATAGCATAGAAAGTATGCGGTCAGTACGTGGAATGTATTGAGTATGCAAGGTAAGTAAAATGGATATTTTAAAAGTAAAGTAAAACTCATAAATAGACATAGGAGAAGGTCATCATGCTTACATCAAAATCTTCATAACAATCATAAGGCTCAAGGCTTTTAAATCATTCATAATCTTTCATTATCATAATCGTAAGAAAACTTTATCAAAACATAACTTAAGCCAATAACATAGACATAACAATGCATAAAATCTGTGGAACAATCGGAGGACTTATCATAACTGACACCATCATGGTAGATCCTTTCATGATGCCCCACTGTCTCGCTCAAGTGGGCAGAGTCGACCCTGGCTTGCCAGGCGAGGGTCGTGCATAAGGCGTGATATCACAGTTGAGGGGATCATTATCATAACATCATAAAATTTACAACCCGCGGTGGCATGTGGTTATGAGATACCGCGTAGTCCTTCGAACGTCGGGCTGCTCGGTGCTAGATATAGATCCCAAAAACATGCATATGGGTTCATACATAAATTAATAACATCATGCATTAAGATTCATTGGCTAGAATATAACATTTATCATCATTGATCCCCTTAAAACATGCTTAGCCAAGAAACATAGGCCCTTTTCATCGGCCAACATCATAAATCGTAAATCATTCTTCAACATGTGGGCATTGCCCATTATTTCATCATACTCAATACATTCAAAATATTCTCATAAACATGGGTAACTAGAAAATCATGCTTTTCCATCATCAATAAACTCAAATTATAGAGTAGTCATCATAAATCATAACTACCACGAACTTTCATCAAATGGGCAATTTTGATTTAAAAGCTTGAAACATGATTAAAGGAAAATAATGATAAAACCTTCCATCATTCATAATTCGATAATAACGACTCAATTAAATCATACCCATAAAGAGAAATCACATTTTCATACATATAAGTAAACTCCCATAGACTTGAATTGGAGGATTCATTGTTTAAATCGAAATTGGGCATGGGTGAGGAAGAATTCCACCCATTTTAAAACCCTACATATCTGGGATAGATGGACTTAAAGTTCCTTGAGCACCCACAAAGAAATTGAAGAAAATTTGCGGAAGAAAGCCTTGAACCACCAAAAAACCTCTCAAAAATCCTTGCATGAGAATGGGCATGCAAGAGGGACTTAACTCCTCTTATAACACTTAGAAAATAACCAAAACGACGTAGTTTATGAATTAGAGACTTAGGAAATTATGAAAACACCCTCATTAAATTGCAGGAAATCCCTGGTCGCCAGTCCTCACGAGGGACCTAATGGGTCGTTGCCACAAGGCACGACTCGTTGCCTTGATCCGTTGAGTCCACTGCCCAATCCTCCAAGGGAACCCCAGGGAGACTTCACGAGTCGTAAGGTCATACCAAGACTTGTGGTCACCTTCCGTGGCCTACACTGCCCATCCCAATCTTTCCAAACCTCCTGTTTTGATCACGAGTGCCCTCATAAGTTGTGAGGTCTGACCACGACTCGTGGTCAGGCCCGTGGCCTCCTCACTTAGAGTTTGCCAAACTAAGCTGACTACGAGTCACTTCACGACTTGTGGTCACTCCTCACGACTCACCTCACGAGTCGTTCTGTGACCTGGTGTGAATTTTCAGGTTTTCTCCGTTTTCAATTCCGGGTCTTATCCTTGGGTTCCCGGGGTATAACAGTGTCTCCTAACCAGGTGCCACCGTGGGTTTATAATAATACATTACTATGATAATGATCCCATCTTTCATGATGTCACATAATACACGTTCCTCGCCTTGCAAGCCAGGGGTGACTTTTCCCACTTGAGTGAGATAGTTGGGGCATCATGATAGGCTATACCATGATGGTGTCGGTTATGATAAGTCCTCCCATTGTTCCGCAAGTTTTATGCATTGTTATGTTTATGTTATTGGCTAAACTGGTGATTTGATAATATTTCTCTTATGATTATGAAAATGAATGGTTTACGAATGATTTGAAAACCTTGAGACTTACGTTATGTCACGATATTTATGATATGAGCATGATATCCTACTCTTATGATGTTTTATGAGTTTCATGTAATTTAAATGTTTGTTTTACTTACCTTGCATACTCGGTTCATTCTATGTACTGACCGCACACTTTCTATGTTGTATCGTTTCATGATACAAGACTTGTCTCTCAGGCTCATCCTCACCTTAGACCATCTCAGAGTTTAGTTTTATCTTGTTGGTGAGTCCTCATGTTCCGAGGGCCATTTGACTAGACATTTATGTTATTCTATATTTCAGTATTTGGCAGGGTTAGTTGGGGGTTTTGTCCCATCAACTCATCTTACACAGTAGAGGCTTTCAAATAGTATCTAGTACACAACTTATGTATATGTCGAGAGTTTCCGAATGTTGTGTTATGTCATGTTATGTTTACGTTTCCGCTATGCCTTAGTGTCACGATCCATACAAACACCCGGATAATAGACACGGGATAAGGGACCCCGAGAGACCCCAAGTCGACCCATGGCACATGCATGCAGCTAATCTCATTTAAATAAGCGGAATACTAAACATAAAACATAGAGGAAACATAACCATAGCATAACATCAGAAAATACTAGACGTACACATAGGCGGGGTACAACATACTTGTCTGAAAGCCTCTACTACATACGATGGGTTGGTGGGACAACATCCCTAACTAACCCGAACAATACTATAACACAAGATAACATAAAAGTATGTCAAACGGCCCTCGGAATATGAGGACTCACCAATAAGCTGAGAGCGTGAGCTGAGATGGACTAAGGATAAGGATGAGCCTGAGATCCAGACCCTGTATCATAAAACGATACAACATAGAAAGTATGCGGTCAGTACGTGGAATGTACCGAGTATGCAAGGTAAGTAACATGGACATTTAAAAGTAGAATAAAACTCATAAGTAAACATAGGATAAGGACATCATGCTATATCATAAACTCCACAAGAAAACATAAGGCTCAAGTATTTCAAATAATTCATAAAGCGTTCATAATCATAATCGTAAGTAAACTTTATCAAAACATAACTTGAACCAATAACATAAACATAACAATGCATAAGACATGTGGAACAATGGGAGGACTCATCATAATCGACACCATCATGGTAGAGCCTTTCATGATGCCCCAACTATCTCACTCAAGTGGGCAGAGTCGACCCTAGCTTGCCAGGCGAAGGTCGTCCATTAGGCATGATATCACATCTTAGGAGATCATTATCAATACAACATATCATTATAAACCCACGGTGGCATGTGGTTATGAGACACCGGCGTAGTCCTCTGAATGTCGGGCTGCTCCGTGCTAGACACGGCTCCCAAAAACATGCATATAGGCTCCTACGTGAATCAATAACATCATGCATTAAGACTCATTGGCTAAAATATAACATTTATCATCATTGATCCCATTTAAAACATGATTAGGCAAGAATCAAAAGCCCTTTTCATCGGCCAACATCATAAATTGATAAATCATGAAATTCGTTTTATAAATCGTAAATCATTCTTCAACATGTGGGCATTACCCAATACTTTGACATACTCAATTCTTTCAAAGATATGCTCATAAATATGGAAACTTGAAATCATGATTTTCCATCATCAACAAACTCAAAATGTAGAACATTCATCATAAATCATAAATGTCATGAACCTTCATCAATGGGCATTTTAGATTTAAAAAGCTTGAAACATGATTTTAAAGAAAATAATACAAAACCTGCCCATCAGTCATAATTCAATAATTAAAACTCAATTCAATCATATCCATAAAGAGAAACCACATTTTCATGCATTTGGGTAAAGCCTCATAGAACTTGAATAGGAAAATTCATGATTAAATTCGAAATTTGGGAATGGGTGTGGAAGGAACGCCCCATTCTAAACCCTATATACCTGGGAACACTCGGTTCCTAATTTCCCTTGAAAGCCCAAGATGGAATTTAGAGAATTTTGAGGAAGAACACTTGAATCACCTTCTACTCCCCTCTCTAACTCTTGCATGCATAAATAAGACTTAACATGGACTAAGCCTCCTTAAAAGACCCTATTCCGACCTTAAAACAACATAGTTTAGGCCTTAGGAGTTTATAAAATTACAAGAAGGCCCTGACTAATTCGTAGAAAATAACTTCCAGGTGACCCTAACGGGTGACCTGACGACTCGTTAGGACAGGCAACGACTCATCGTGTTGCCCCTCAAGTACACTGCCTCATCCTCCATTAAAAGTCCATAGGCTTGCTCATGACCCACCTCACGAGTCATTAGGACAGGCCATGACTCGTGGGGTCCCATCCGTTAGGTACGCTAGGAGCTTCTTCTAACTTAACCCCAACCTCATCCCACGAGTGACATGATGACTCGTAGGGCTGACTACAAGTCGTTATCTCCTCGTGGGGACCTCGATCCTTCCTTTATTCCAGGCCTGCCCATGAGTCACTTGACAACACGGGGGGTCTCCTCACGAGTCATCCCACGACTCGTCCTGTGCCTGCAACATAAATTCCAAAATTTTTCCATTTCAACTCCTAGGTCTGATCTTTGAGCTTCCGGGGTATAACAATATCTCCCCCTTGGGAACATTCATCCTTGAATGGTAGAAACACACAGAAAACACAGAAACATGCGATCATCATATGCAACTACGGATTATTAAAATCGAGAACTGATGGAATGGCTACCTACGAAAAGAACTACATAACTGAACTGAATTAAGACAACTCATACATTTACCTCATCATAAAACAAACTTGTACGCATGAACGGAACATGAAAACTGATTAGAGGTTTAGGGTAAAAACTGATATCTCAAACTAAAACTGAGCCGATAGGGAACAGGCGTGGGTATTTAGCCATCATATCCGCTTCGGCTTCCCACGGAGCTCCTCTAACATGCTGGTTTCTCCATAATACTTTAACTGAAGCTACTTCTTTGTTCCTCTACCTCCGAACCTGACGATCCAAGATTTTCACCAGAATTTCTTCATAGCTGAGGCTATCCTTTACACCAACGCTGTCCACCGGGACTACTAAAGCTAGATAACCCAAGCACTTTTTCAAAAGTTACACATGAAACACAGGATGAACTGAAGATAACTTCGAGGGAAAGTCCAACTCATACGCCACCTTACCAACTCTCCTCACAACCCGGCAGGGGCCAAAATAGCGGGGATTGAGTTTCCCTTTTTTCCCAAACCGCATGACCCCTTCATGAGAGATACCTTTATAAATACCCAGTCGTCCACATCAAACTCCAAGTCTCTTCTCCTCACATTGGCATATGATTTATGACGACTCTGAGCAGTTTTCAACCGGTCCCTTATCCACTAAACCTTCACCATCGCCTCGTGAACCGAATATGGCCCTATCATAGTTGCCTCGCCAACCTCAAACCAACCGATGGGAGATCTACACCTTCGCCCGTAAAGAGCCTCAAACGGTGCCATTTGGATACTGGAGTGATAGCTGTTATTATAAGAAAACTTGATTAAGGGCAAATGATTATCCCAACTACCTTTAAAATCCATAACACATGTCCTCAACATGTCCTCAAGAGTCTGGATTGTTCGCTCGGAAAGGCTGTGCTGAGCTTGACTTGAGTCCCAAGTCCCTTTTGGAAAGGCTGCCAAACTGAGAGGTAAACTGAATACCTCGGTCTGAAATAATAGACAAGGGCACTCCATGAAGTCGAACTAACTCTTGAATATACCACTTGGCATAATCATCCGTTGAATCCATGGTCTTGACTGGTAGGAAGTGTGCAGCCTTAGTTAACCTGTGTACCACCACCCAAATGGGGTCATAGTGTTGGCGAGTATGAGGTAGGCCTGTAACGAAATCCATATTTATTTCGTCCCACTTCTAAGTGGGAATGCTAATATCCTGAAGTATACCTCCTGGCCTTTGATGCTCGACTTTCACTTTCTGACAGTTTGGACATTTAGCTACGAACTCCGCAATATCCTTCTTTATACCATCCCACCAATAGATTTCTCACAAGTCCCGATACATCTTCGTGGATCCCGGATTGATAGAATAGCTGGGACCATGTGCCTCATGCAATATCCGAACCGTCAAATTATCGACGTTCGGAACACATAGTCGACCTTGGTATCGTAGCACACCATCTTCCCCTTAGGAGAAAACCTCCACCTTTTTACTCCGCACTGCTTCCTTCGGCTTCCTCAAAGTCGGATCCTCATGTTGCTTAGATTTGACATCGAGCACCAGGGACGATTCTGACCCATTTTGCACAATAACGCCGCCATCAGTCAAGTCGATCAATCTAACCCCCAATCTTACAAGTCGGTGGAAATCCTTCACCAACTCCTTCTTTCCCTCATCCACGTGGGACACACTCTCCATAGAGAGCCTACTAAGTGTATCCGCAACCACATTAACCTTTCCCGGGAGGTAGAGGACACTCATGTCATAGTCCTTTAGTAACTCCAACCACCTCATTTGCCGAAGATTTAGATCTTTCTAGGTGAACACATATTGCAAGCTCTTGTGATCCGTAAATACATCCACGTAGACCCCATACAAGTAATGCCGCCATATCTTTAATGCAAAGACCACTGCGGCCAACTCATGATCATGGGTCGGGTAATTCTTTTCATGAACTTTCAGCTATCTCGAGGCAAACGCTATTACCTTCCCATGCTGCATCAACACACATTCCAGTCCGACTCTCGAAACATCACAATATACAACAAAGCCATCAGTACCCTCGGCTAAAGTCAACACTTGTGCTGAAGTGAGTCGGATCTTCAACTCTTGGAAGCTTTTCTCACAAGCATCCGACCATTAGAAATTCACCTTTTTCTGAGTCAACCCGGTCAATGGGGCTGCAATTTATGAAAAGCCCTCAATGAATCTTAAGTAGCCTGTTAAGATCAAGAAAACTCTGAATTTCTGAAGGATTTACCGGTCCGGGCCAATTCTTCACCGCCTCAATCTTCTGGGAATCTACCCTTATGCCTTTGCTTGATACCACATGACCTAGAAATGCCATCGAGCCTAACAAAAATTCACACTTACTGAACTTTGCATATAGCTGACGATCCTTGAGGGTCTGAAGCACTACTCTCAGGTAAGCGACATGTTCCTCCTCACTCCGTGAATATATCAAGATGTCATTGATGAACACGATCACGAACATGTCCAAATATGGTTTGAACACCCGGTTCATCAAGTCCATAAAAGCTACAGGAGCATTTGTTAGTCCAAACGAAATAACCACAAACTCATAATGGCCATACCGTGTCCTCAAGACTGTCTTCGGAATATCACTCTCTCGAACTCGGAGTTAATGGTACCCGAACTTGAGGTCTATCTTCGAGAAACTTTTGGCACCCTGAAGCTGGTCAAACAAATCATCAATCCTGGGTAAGGGGTACCTGTTCTTGATAGTGACCTTGTTCAATTGTCGATAGTGAATGCACATATGAAGGGAACCATCCTTCTTTCGAACAAATAAAACTGGTGCACCCCATGGAGACTGGCTCAATCTAATGAAGCCCTTATCCAACAGATGCTTTAACTGATCCTTCAATTCTTTTAGCTCGGCTGGAGCCATCCTGTAGGGGAGAATAGAGATAGGTTGCATATCGAGTAAGAGATCAATGCCGAAGTCGATTTCCCTCTCAAGAGGAACACCTGACAAATTGTTGGGAAAAACATTCGGACACTCATACACCATCGAAACTGATTAAATAGTTGGGTCTCAAGCTCAACATACTTAACCCTAACTAGATGATATATGCAGCCCTTAGAAATCATCTTCATGGACATAAGATAGGAAATAAATCGACCTGCTGGTACCGCCAAACTACCCTTCCACTCCAACACTGGCTCACCTGGAAAACAAAATTCCACCATACGAGTCCTATAATTAATGGAAGCATAACATGTAAACAACCAATCCATGCCAAGAATAATGTCAAAGTCAGTCATGAATAACTCTACAAGGTCTGCCGATGTAATCTTATACAACACAGTGATTGGGAATTCTCTATAAACTAGTCTAGCTATGACCGAATCACTAACAGGGGTCGAAATTGTAAATAGTTCTGACAAGGTCTCGGGACTAACTCCAAGGCTACTAGCAATATAAGGAGTTACGAAAGACAAGGTAGCTACTGAATCTAGCAAGGAATAAACATTAATATGAAAGACATGCAACATACCAGTGACCACGTCTGGCGAAGTCTCCTGCTCCTAGCGCGAGGCAAGGGAATAGAATCGGTTTTGACGTTGTCCGCCACCTCCACTAGTCGATTCTCCCTGCGGAGCGGAACGGGATAGATATGCTGCTGTCCTATTGGCCTGTGCACGATAAACCTTTCTAGCATATGGGCACGCTCGGGGTATGTTCCCAGATCTACCACACCCATAGCAAACATCTGAACAAAGCAAGCACTCCCTGACATGACTCTTGCCGCACTTCCCACAGGTTGGAGGGATATACTCTAACTGGGTGCCTCTCTGATCACTCGATCTTGAAGCCCTGCTCCTCTGATCACCCCTGGGTCTGGATAGAACACTAGCCGATGATGGCGCTGGGGCTAGTGATCTCTACTAAAACTGTGGACAATACCACTGCTAGACCTCTCATGCAAAAACCCACGGCTATCCGTCCGAGCCCTCTTTGCCTCCCTCTCCCTCGCATGAGCCGCCTCTCTCTGCTGGGCGTACAAAACTATGCAAGGAAAGTCCATATCCTTGTGAAACATGGCATTCCTACAATCCTTGTCTAAATAACTAGCCACACCATGAACGAATCGGCTTACCCGCGCCCTCTAATCCATCACTATCTCTGGGGCGTACTTTGACAAACAAGTGAACTCGAGCGAATACTCCAGCACTGTCATCTTTCCTGCTTGAGGTTCACAAACTCAGCTACTTTCAACTCCCTCATCTCCCGAGGGAAGAACCTATCAAGAAAGGCCATGTGGAACTCATCTCACCTGATAGGGCCCGCTCCCGCTGCCATGCTGTCCTTCCATTGCTTGTACCAAATATGAGCAACCTCTTTTAGCTGGTAAGAGGCCAAATCAACACACTCCCCATTTTTCACCCCCATAACCTAAGTGACCTTCAAGATCCCTTCAATGAACTCGTGTGGATGCTCATCCACCTTTGATCCCGTGAACTCAGGAGGGTTCATCCTTAAGAAGTCTCTAATCCGAGCCGACACTGCATAGCCATTCTTTGGGACCTGTACAACAGCCTGCTGGTTGATCTAAGTGGTCAAGGCCTGCGCCAACATCTGAATAGCCACACGAAACTCAGCGTGGGCAGCTGGCTCTGGTGCCTGGGGCTCCTGAATAGATGGTGTTTGCTGATACCCAGGGTCATTGCCACCTCCGTGGCCTTCATCATTTCCATTCCTCCTTCCATTCTTTCTTCTAGGAGCCATAATTCAGAAATGACGTATAGCACGAATTTGAAGGATGGAGAGACTTTTCATCGCACGACATAGAAAATGAAAGAAGGGAACATTTCTTAAACGTCTAGTGGCACCTTCGTCATAAGTGTGGCGCGCTTCACACCCATGAAAAAAACTCTACTTAACGCGGCTTTCATAAACCCTAGGAGACTTCAAACCTATGGCTCTAATACCAAATTTGTCACGACCTGAACGTACACTTGGATCGTAGACATGGGACAAGGGACCCCGAGAGACCCCAAGTTGACCCATGGCACATGCATACAGCTAATCTCATTTAAATAAGCAGAATGCTAAAAATAAAACATAGCGAAAACGTAACCATAGCATAACATCATAAAATACTAGACGTACACATAGGCTAGGTACTACATACTTGTCTGAAAGCCTCTACTACATAAGATGGGTTGGTGGGACAACATCCCCAACTAACCCGAACAATACTGTAACATAAGATAACATAAAAGTATGTCAAACGGCCCTCAGAACATGAGGACTCATCAATAAGCTGAGAGCGTGAGCTGAGATGGACCAAGGATGAGGATGAACCTGAGATCCGAATCATGTATCATAAAACGATACAACATAAAAAGTATGCGATCATTACGTGGAATGTACCGAGTATGCAACGTAAGTAACACGGACATTTAAAAGTATAATAAAACTCAAAAGTAAACATAGGAGAAGGACATCATGCATATGTCATAAACTCCTTAACAAAACATAAGGCCCAAGGCTTTCAAATCATTCATAAAGTGTTCATAATCATAATTGTAAGTAAACTTTATCAAAACATAACTTGAGCATCTTATGAAATGTATGAGAAATTAGATAAGTTAAATTGTCTAAATTATTTTACATGATATAACAAAATAAGTTAAATTGTCTAAATTATTTTACATGCTATAACAAAATAGAAATATTTATTTATCATCTTGTATTTGGTAGAAAGGATTACATAACAAATTATTATTCATTTTTAAATTGATCACATGAAATCCTATATCCAAGTCAACAAAATAGACATTACATGACAAAATAAAAATTTTAAAAAGAATCTTTATTTCAGTAGAGTGTAATTTTTTAATAGCTCATAAGCTCTTCATCATCAACATGACGTTATAATGAATGTTGTTTAAATTAGTTATAATAACCGAAGATATATTAATTACGTGATTTTTAATTATTTTATTGTCATTATAAAATTAATGGGAATGAGTAAAAGAGAGAAGTTGGAGTCAATATAAAGGGATAGGAGAACGGACGCGTGGGAGAAGAGTGACACATGTAGGAGAGAAGGTTTGCATGAAGAAATGTATTTTTTGCAGAGAAATGGGTTGAAAGTAAAGAGTCTATTGTAGCCTTTTGCCATTTTCCCTCCGACTTTTTTGTTATTCTCTTGAGTGCTGATTCACACTTATTACTCTCTTTTATTTTTTTTTCAAAAAATGAATTAGCATTTTTAGTTCTTCAAATACAAATACATTCAGATTTTGGTCATCATAATTTGTGATAGCTATCACGATGTTTTCATAATTTATTTTCGTTTTCTTTCTTCATTCATAACGATAAAATTGGCTATTTTTTTATTTTTATAGTCATTATATTTTTGAAATAATTGATATTTTTTATACGTTATTTGGATCAAATTTATTACCAAATTGATAATAATTTTACACTTTTGTACGATTATTTATTTTAAACTATTAAATAATATAGTCATACATACTACCTGCTAAAGTTGCTCGCTTCCCCAATCATATTAAATCAGTATTATTAATATATAGTGTCTATATTACTCTTATGTTTTAACTTTATAGTCAAACTAGTAAACATAACCGCGCTTCACGCGGTGATAACATATGTTATTAAATATATAATTTAATTTATTTCTAATAGAGAAAATTTTAAAAATGGGCAACAATTTGAAAGAAAATAGACTTAACTAGCAGCATTTACTTATTTACATAAAATGACAATATTTTATGTGTCATGTGTTGTATTTAACATAGGTAAAAAAAACGTAACAAAATACAAATACAAAATCTAGAATGTGAGTGATTTTAGAGATTCTGTTTCAAATAAAAATTTAGTTACCATAAATCACTCAACTGATAATTATTTCATTTCATTAATAATAGGATTCTGATAAAGGACATAATTCTTATTTACCATAATAACTTGTGAAATAAAAAAATAAAAATAAAATACAAAGACAATTCAAAATAAAAAACATGCATATGTATTTGTATGTACTATTACTAAGATGTATTTCTTTTAAATTTAATAGTTTCCACTGATAAATACATAACCATCAAATACAACAGTTATATATATTTGAAATTTATCTGTATATGTCAAAATACATACAGGATTATGTCTTTGAATGTATGAAAATAAAACTAATATATATTTCTGCTAAAATAAATATTTTGCAAAGATACTCAAAATAAATATTTTGAATTTCAAAACACAAAACCCTAAAATTCAAAAAAAGTTACGGTTGAAAAGTTAAATATTTAAATACATATAATACATAAATTATAAAAATATTCAAATATGATTTTCAAAATCAAAAAATAAATGTACTTGATATTTCAAAATATCATAAAGGTTTGGATTCAATAAAAAATAAATATTTGCACGGTTTAAAGAAGATTTATTTTAAAATACAAAAAAATATATATTTAAAATTAAAAAATAAATAAATATCACGAATGAAACTTACTTGATTTAACAAGATTCTGTAAATAATGACAGTGGAATTTGCGAGAATCATGGACAGTTAATGGAGGAAAATAACTAAATTAGGGGTTGAAGATGAAGAACGATGGAGAGAGAGGAGAAGAAAGGGGTTGGGTGGGCAGTTACAACAGTAAAAAAGGAACACAGTAAAAAAGTAAAAATATAAAGTAAAAAATAAAAAATGGCACATTAAACGAAATAAAGTTATTTTGTGTAATTTTTTAAAACTATAGCCATTATATGTAAATATTTTCTTAAATGTGCTATGATATGTAATTAATCTTTTCTAATATATGTAAATACAACCAAAATTAATATTTCCACAAACTATAGTTTGCTTTAGTTTTTCTTTCTTTTGTTATCTAAAACAAAAAAAAAATTATAATTTCACATACTTATTTTGCAAAAGAAAAATAATAATAATTGAATAAAAACTTCGTCTACATTTTTATATTAAACCAAGAAGTAAAAATACACAACAATAGCTATAACAACATAACAATAAAAGCTAATAACAACACACCAATAATTGGGCGAAGCCCAAACTACTCATACATTCTTATTAGAATCATCACTAATACTCAGAATATTGATTGAAACTAAATTAACCTCTGAAGAAAGAATTTTTGCCTTACCTATAATGTGGGCAAAATGCAGCTAGTGTTTTGAATTTGAGAAGACAATAGGGATGCCAAGTTTTTTGTCCTTAAATTCTTAAAGATGCAATGACCTTATGAGTCTGCTACTGTGCTACAAGGCACGTTGCTTTAGTAAATATTTCACCTCATGAACTACTTGCTCTAAAATCTTAAGTAGGAAACCTAAAATTGTGAAACTCAATCCCAGAATATTTTGATTGTATACAATGATACCCAATCCATATGTAGTATCAAATCAGTATACATAAAAGTAATACTTTTTTAGCCACAGAGTATATTGTATACCCTCTCAATGTTCAAATATATATTGTGAATTTGTGACCAATTAACCCCACTTCATTATCACCGCAATCAAAAAAAAAATTGGTAGAAAAAACTCTTATAGATGCCTAATAGGTCATGACACAACTTCTTCCTACTTGTGACATCCCGACATTTAAGTGCAAAAAAAAATACTACTAAAATTATCCCGAATAACTAAATTTCAATTGCAATAAAATTTTTAGGATAAATCAATGCAATTTAGAAGATATTAACGAGAGAATATCAATTCAAATACTAAATTTTAAAATTGAATGAGATCAAGCTCACAATTTTATTGAAGCAAATACTTTTCATGCTATAGCAAAAACCTGAAGTGCCATATTTTGACAGCTTCAGTAAGCATTCCACCACTCCGACATATATATTATCCCCAATGCCTATTACCACCTACGATGTTTTTTTTTCTCAGATTGTCTTGGCTATAACTACACTATTGCAAAATATTAAATAGTAATGATAAAACTGAAAATTTAGAAAAAGGAGAGTAAAGTTAAACATTTTAGTTAATGGAGGACACAAATAAAGAAGATATTTCCTATAGCTGACAATATAATTAATTAATCATAAAGAGCATAGTAATGGCATACTTTAAATGTTTATAATTATTAAAAATTAAATGAAGAGAATATAGGAAAAAATTAAAAAATAATAATAAATAAGTTATTTAATAAAAATTAAGTGTCATATCACTCTTATATATATATATATAGATTCTTGCGACCTTTTCATTGGCCGCATATAAATCATGAAGACTTTCAATTGTCCATAATTATTTTTATTAATTGTTCGGTATTTATTTAAGTAAATTTAATATAACTAAAAGAGTTAAATAAATATTTTTTGAGTTTCTTTTACATAGAATATAAATGAGAAAAATACAAAAAGAAAGTCGAAAAAGGAGAAAAAAGATAAATAGTGTTCCAGGTCATATATAGGTGTCACATCACCTTATCTATGCCTAATTTAATATATATATATATATTTATATATACACACATTGGTAATTAAGTATTCAAAAAAATGTAAAAAAGGACACTACGTGGGCCTAAACAAAGGTTTAATTAAGATTTATTGCAAAATTACGTGGGTTAACTTTTGCAAATGAATATTTAATGTATAAGGGCTTTTTAAATTCAATTAGATAGTAAATTATGTAAAAAATAATAAAGAGAAAAATGTCAACAAAAAAAGATAATTTGATTTTTTGATCAAAGAGATATCACATCACTTTTTTATTGCAGAGTTTGAATATATGTACATATAATTTATGAAAATAAAGAGGTGTGAATTGTGGAGATGAAATTTTTCAGCAAATATTTTAAAAAAATATAAGAGAAAAAGTCAAAAAATTAAGAAAAAAGATAAATACAAATTATATATATATATATAGTTTCGAAAATGATTTTTTCATATTTCATTTGTGTAAAAATGAATCTTATATGTAAAAATAAATAATATTAAAATATTATCTTTATCATTAAGTAACTATATAAAATATTAATAGTCAAATTTAAAATCTATATATACATTAAATGAATAAAAAAAATTAAAAAAATACTCACAAAATAAAAAATAAATAAAAATAAAAGCTTTACAAGCATGCCACATCAACATTTCCATAACCTTCTTTTATATATATACTAGTGAAGTTGTCCGCACTTTGCGCGGTCATGAAAGAAAACAATGAATATACAATATGCCGTGTTATAAATTTGATCGCGATAAAGTACGTAATATAATTTTGATTCATTATGTATAAATATTTTCTCTCGTTAGTTTCAAAACTCACAATATTAGCAATTCCAAAGTTTATTCACGCACTTCACTAACTATTCAGTATGACATTCAAAATTGAAACCATTTAATTAAATAAAATTTAAAAAGAGAATACAGTTAAATAGAAAAAATATTATCATCTAATTTACACCTTGTCCAAAAAGCCTAAAAACATGTCGAAGATTATCATCGTGGTGAAGCTTAACGTTAATTTCTTCAATAGAAAAAGTTCTATGCACAAAAAGAAAAACGCTAGGTCCTTTTTAGAAAACATATTGTTCTAAATGAAATGAACTTCCATAAAAATAAATGTAATAGATATCTATAAATAATGATATTACCTCATAAAAAGAAAATATAGAGAAAGATAATACTACTCAAATAAATAAAATAATTAAAATCAATAAATCATTCACCACTTACTTAATATTAAAAATTTATACAAATCTATATATATACTTGAATGTATGCAAATAGCTTAAAAAGGAAAAAGGAAAAGAAAGCAAAAGCAAATAGTACTATATCAGCAAGGTTTATTAATAAAATGCACAAGTCAAAGATCCCTAACCTACACAATGCGTTTACGTACTCTAGATGGAATAACAACAACTCTATTTGAATGGAGGACCTCCATTTAATTTTCCATTGATATCCAAAAGTTCTCTTTTAACAACCTAATTCACGATAATTTCTTCCACCCTATTTAGGATACGGAAGAGTATGAGATTAATTACTTTACATCCCATTATTGATACCTCCCTCTTATTTTCTTATTCCATTGATGTTATAAATTATCAATAGGTAAATAAACTAAAAAATTATAAAATTAAGGCTAGAAACTTCAACACCATTGATAGAAAATAAATTATTTTATTATTTCAAAAGTGTATTTATTTTTCTAAGTAATGCAATAAAAAATATTGAATTCATAGACCAAGTTTCACACACATCGACTAACTTCATAGGTTACCTGTCACCTTCTATGTACCCAGATCAAGTATAAAGTAACTCTGTCCACCAAGGCTAAGATAGTTGGAAAGAAATCACCTAGCATTTTTATCTGTACTGGAATTTGAACCTGAGACCTCATGACTCTTAACCCACATTTAGGTATATTTGATGGGAAATTTATTGAATATCATAAATTCGACAACAAAGTAACCATGCAAACTTCAGTGCTATAATGAACCAAAAAATCAGGCAGACATTCAAAAAATTAAATTTTAGAGATATATGAAACAAACAAATCTCAAAATAAAAAGGAAGAGGTTTACCTTGGGCAAGTAGGAGAAGAAAAGAAGTCCAGCTAAAGCCAAACAGAAATCAAGAATTAGAAATATAGAGAATCAAAAAAACATGAACACTAAATGAAGAAGGATTTTGGCAAGGATACATCGTTGGATGAATTGAATCATTTAAAATATAGTGTTTACCTTACAAGAAAATTTTCCACACTCTTTAACTTTCATTATTTCAGTGGATATGACATCAATTGACACCTTTTAACTGAACACAAAGGCTAAAATGTTAATTTAACTTTGGTTTAGATAATTTACTTGTTCATTCATACAGAATATGATGTAATAAAAAAGGCACATGATGTAATAAGAAATGCACTAAACTATGATTCAATGGTGCTACTTTCTTGATGATAGAACAACAATAAAAATTGCTTCAGGGATAAGTCTCTCTCAGTTATGTACAATAATAACTTAACAGAGACTTTTAGCTCTTGAGGAACTTCCAGGGCCCTATTCCAGTTCCTATCCTGCAAATGGTAAAAACATAAAACAAATAGATTAGCTTTATAATCTAAAAAATAGATTAGATTTGGAGAATTAATTAGCAATTAACCATACCTCCAGAAGCCTGCTAAAGCTTTGAGGCTAATATAGATGGTTAGAGCCACCCAAATTCCAACGAATTTATAACTTGATGAAAGAATGAACAAGAACACAATGTTAAATAAAGTCACTATTACCTGAACACAAACACATTTTCTTGAAATTTAGTATTTTCGTTAACTAAATGCATATATTATTTTACATATAGATAATGTGTAATTGACAAATGTTATGATACTCTAACTAATTATACAACTAAGTTATGCCATCACTATCCCCACATCCTCTACTAGGATCCTCAATTAACATTCCAAGATAAAAACTATATCTTAACTGCACTCTTTCTGTAAGAGAAAATGCATAACCGACCATTGGAATGCATTAGAAACAACAAACAGAAGAATTATTTTAGAAAATGAGACACTGTCAATAACTTGTTGAAAACTTCATAATAGTAATATGCTCCCTCAGACGCAATACTAACACTGGATACAACAGAATCATGTACATGATCATGATGGCCCTTGTGATGTTCTGCAAACAATAAGGCATGCTATCAAAAACTTGAAGGAGCTTTATGTTATTTTCTAATAAGATGAGAACTCAGATCATTACTAAAAAAGAATCAAACATATCAAACAACTCAATCTAGATAAAAATCTATTAAAAAATAAAAGGTAAACGTATAGAGTTTGGGAGATACTGGAAAAACAAGGAGAACAAAGAAGAAATGTTTCACAAAGTTGATCACTATTGATTGCCATGCCCATCTTCATGTTTGTGCCTACAGTGGGAGCCCTCTGATTGAACTTCAGAATCAACTCTGCAAAGCAAAGCATACTTGAAATCTAACCAAAAATAACACAAGATACCATTCTGAGCCAAGGAAAGGGAACAGTTTAAGGAGCAAGTTTTTTAAGCAGAATCACCTGTCAAGATCGTAGCCATAAACTCCTAAAACGAAGTACATATCAACCACCCCATGCGTTGCTCTCTTTATTTGTGCCATCACATTGATATGCTAAAAAAGTCACAGCAATCAAGACTTTTTATTAAAAATAGAGTCATAATATAAAAGCAAAAAAATGTAACTAATCCAGGCTCAAGGAGTGCACATTGCATAATCTACCAGAAATGGATATACATATGTTTAGCTAGCTGTCAAAGCTATTAGAAACAGAAAACAGATGCTACATAAATTTTTTTTAGAACAAGACAGAAAGAATTCAAGATTGCAGCAACTCAAAATACATTACCAAGTCATATTGGAACAAGCATTACTGAAGAAATTAAAATATTAAGTTTCTTCAAAAAGCACACACGTAGGCACACAAAACAACAACATAAACTGGAATGAAACATCGGTCCATATTATATTATTGCTTTTTGTAATTTTCAAAGGTGACAATACATTCTTGAAAATTAAGCATGTAAAAGAGAGAGAGAGATACAAGATAACTTAAAACTGAATAGAGTTCCTAAAGGCTTAGTCATTTATATTTTTTATTCTTGATTTTCACTTAAAATTGATCTTTAAAACAGAAATTGATCGAGTAAAGATGCTTCATTCATAATAGAGAGGAATGTAACAGTAAATCATTGATTAGTCCAATCATAGTCAAAAGCCCTCAATCTCATAATGGTTCTGGAATATTACACTATCAGGTGCAATGTAATAGTAAAAAAGCTTTCTTCAAGAAAAAAATAGAAAAACTAAAAGGAATAAGCTTTTGTGGTGCTTTATAGAGTTATAACTGATCTTTCCATATTATCAAGTTAAGACTACGAAAAGTTGTTTGTTATTTGGTGTAGTTGGAGTTCAATTGCATATATAATATTAGAACTTTTTAAGGTGTCTATTGTTCTCATTTTATCATTTTATTCTTGTTTTTAGCTGCCCACCAGTTTAACTTTTGCTCACATTATTAAGATGTTAATTTTGGGTAGCATTTCAGTGAATAAATGTAATAAATCCTAGGTGATTGTGTTTGTTAAGTAGGAAGGTGTTATGCAGGAACTTCGAACTGCAAAAATAAAGTAAAAATTGAAATAAAAAAAAAGAAAAAAAACCACGACTAATTAATAGAGAATTATTAATATCCAGAATGGGGAAAATTAGGGCTCAAACAAATCCAATTACATGCGTGCTATTGAGAAACCCAGAATGCATTTTTTTGACGCGATAGTTTAATTTTTGAAGTTCCATACACAATCCTAAATAAATAAAAACAAGAAACCAACTTGAGAATCCAAGACAATATTCTCAAAGAAAGAATCGTACATTTCAGCATCGACAACATACTTTACTCTTCACCTTTTCCCCTTTCAACTCACTTTATCAACATCCTACACAGCACAAACTCAGACTTATGTCCATATAAAAATCAATCTCAACAGTTTAAATCATATACCTAAAAGACCTTGATTGCATCATATATACAGATTAAGAAGAAAAAATTGAGTATATCTAACCCAAACTGAGGTTATCTCCGGATCTGCTCATCTTTAACTACTGAAGAAAAAATCAACTAAAGATGATCCAAAAAGAAAAAAGAAAAAGACAAACAATAAATAGAGGAAGGGGTAAGCAATAGTAATGGGATAAAACTCAGCAACAGTGATCAATTGAAAGAAACGAACAAAGGTGGTGAAGCTGAAGAAAATTGATAAAAAATAATTGAAAAGGTCTAAAATGCCATGTTCAGGCTACATACGCCTAGCGCATGATAGCACTTGGCCTCATTTGTTCTGGGTCATTTCTCCAGCTTTCTCTTTTCTATATAATACATTTTTTCCCATTCATGGTGAAGCCGGGTCATTACCGTCACTCCCGTTGTGGTGTTTCTTTTTTCAGATTGAGAACCGTTTCACTTTGTGCTCTTTGCATCCACGCTCTTTTCGATGTTCTTCATCGGATTTGACTCAATCTTCTAGGTTTTCACTTATGAAAGATTTGGGAGACAATACATAATTAATCATTCATGAAAATTATTGAGTTTTGGAGGAATCAGGGTGTTTTTTGGTATTCCAGATCGATTCAGGTACAAAAAGAAGAAACGGTTTTCTATCCAAAGTGGCTGTTCAATTTTCCTAGAATATTTTCTTTTTTTAAAATTATTTTAAAATAATAAAAAGGTCCAAAAAACTACAAAAAAAAAAGATAAATACAATTCAAGACCTCAGAGAGTGCCACATAGCCTATATCTTTTCTTTATATATATATATAAGATTTTTTGTGTATATGTTACATTTGTCTTTGCTTTCATTTTCTTTTCCATATATCTTTAATTTGTTTTAGTTTTTTTTTCTTTTGCTTTATCACTTTTCCAATGATAGTGAAATAACAATTCATAAATTTGACCAGTAAATTTGGAATTAATGCCTTTTTTCAGTCCTTTCATTTTAGTTATTGTTATAATCATTATAGTTTTTCTTTTTCTTTATTTTAAAATTGAAATTAGAAGAAAATTTTAAAAAAGAACATTAAATCCAACTCTAATGAAAGGAAAAAGAAAAATGTAATTGTCACGCTCCATCTTGGGAGGCATGACTGGCACATGGTGCCCTACTAGGACCTGAACTGCTGAGCTGACTAAGTCTAAGCACCTCTGGTGCAGGCTTAACTCTAACTCTAGAATCAAGAAAACAACGGGCTATATAGCGGCTGTAAATACAACCCCCGGCCAACAAGGCCTATAGCCACCTGTGAAAATAAACAGCTAACCAGAGACAAACAATCATAGGGAGTCCTATGAGGGCTGACAAGGCCATCACGATATCTAGTTATAACTGAAAAATAAAATCAGATGCTAAACTGAACTATGACCGATAAGGTCGCCAATCAACAGCTAAACAGAGCCCCACACAGCCAACACACATAATCTAAAACATATATGGGACCCACACGGCCGATATCATCTAACCACAGGAAAGTAACACAATCTGCAAGCCTCTAGGAGTAATAAGATGATCGGTATAGGGCCCCGACCTACCCGTACTATACAAACAAAAGAAGTAAACCTCTATCACACAAGCTCCGGAAGAAGGGAGCTAACGGCTCTGTACAGCTGACTGGAACTACGAGGGACCTACTCCTCATCTATCTGCACCTAAAGGCAAGTAATGCAGCACCCCAGAAGAGGGCGTCAGTACCACAGGTACTGAATATGTAAGGCAGTAACTTTAAATAAATGAAACTAAGGAAATAGAACTGATAATGACTGGAATAAAGAAAATGGGCTGAAGATGAATGAAGTAGTAAAATCATGGCTAAACATAACTTTAATAAGGAGGGTAGGGGTCATACCTGACAAATGAGGCGTCTTACTATCTAACTATCAGTAACAAAAGCAACATAAACCTTACTTGGCCCCCATAAGCTTGAAGGTACAATCAGAACCGAATAACCCACCTGGGGCACCATTAGCCCTAGTGAGTACACCTCAATCTATATACCCCTATCCAGGTCATACTGAGTCAACTACCAGCTTTAAGCGTCCTGCCGATCCCCTGGGTCTGCAATTGGGCCCGCTCGCCCCCTGACTATAGCTATGTCTTAGTACGGAGGACTCTTGATATCTAAACCCCGGGCGTAAACACTCGGAGAGGGTGCGTATAAGGCCAACCACGGCATATGAGGATCTGGATCCCCATCTTTGTCCCTTGTGGACGGAATCTGCTCCGTAGAGCGACGTAATCTCGCCCCTTGCAGGAGGCGACACAGCTATTAACCCTGGGGTAGTTACGGAAGCTATACAAGTATAATCCAGTCCAAAACAATACAATTTATGAGTCCAACTGACAACAACAAGTAGAAATGATAACATACTCCTGACATGCTTTACTAGGATTCATATTGGACTACTATGCTGAAGAAACTAACTAGCTGAAAGAAAATGCCTTAACATACCTCGTTCACTGTTTACCAATTAATTGGCAAGTTTCGACTCGTGTTCAACTACCCTTCCCAACTGTAATCATATTAACGGAAGAGTAGGGCTACTTTATTACTATATTCGAAGAAAACAATAACTTATATATATATATATATATATATATATATATATATATATATATACTGACTATAGTTCAACTTATCGAAAGACAATAAAAAACTCGTAATTTCTCGAGAATCTAGAAGGGAGAAATACTTACTTTAGGCACGTGATCGTATTGACACTAGTTTGAAACAATGCCACCAACTTAGGCTCGGCGGGACGATGATTTTCCGGGCGTATTTCATGAAAATAACTCCGCAGCGATGCACTCTGCAGCCTTATACTTCACTACCGGAGTTAATTTAGATTTTGACGGCGTTTAGCAGTGTAATCGGATGATTTCAAAATGATTTCCTCGGTTTCCCTCTATTCTAGCCGAGAATATATGAATAATGATCTAACTTCTAAGTGTGAGGCCTTTATATACTTGAGGCGGCAGACAAGGCAATGTGGCACTCTGCCGGCCGCGCCAATTTACGGGCGTGCCACGCCAGGCAACGCGGAGGGGCTGTTCTGTGCCACTTTGGATAACACGGATGGGGCTGGTCCGTGCCACTTTTCCCCTCTGGGAAACTTGGTTTGGCCTCCTCCTGTGAAATCCCGACTTGGTACCCGTTCGGCCTTTCCCCGGGCCCTTTTCTGATACATATGGCACTCTAAAACTCTCAACCAACATACGAATAGGTCGACTAAACATTATAAACTTACGGGGTGTAACATCCTCCCCCCCTTTAAGAACATTCATCCTCGAATGTTAACTTCTACTTGCAAGAACCTTAACCTTGCAATTACTTATTCTGAAAAAATTTCAGCAGAGTCTCCCCCGTAATATGGACTATCCAAAAACCCTGATACGCAGAAAAGTCCAATACAAGTACTTCACACAATAGACTAAAGTCAATTATCTCACATATACATGTGTATGATAGAACTCATGAAACAATAACAACAATATACCTCTAGCTGCACAATCTGACTAAGTCTGAAATAACTGAGGATATCTGGTTTTCATATCATCTTCTGCCTCCCAGTTCATCTCCTCTCGTTTCTTATTCCACGATAACACTTTAACGGAAACAACATCTTTAGTTCTTAGTCTGCAGATCTGCTGATCTAGTATGGCTAGTGGAGCTTCTTCATAAGCTAACTCCTCAGTAATTTTGATGTCTTTGACTGGGACAATCCGGGAGGGATCTCCTATGTACTTCCTCAACGTTGATACATGAAAAACTGGGTGAACAAATTCTAATTCTGGAGGTAAATCCAATTCATAAGCCACCTAACCTATCCTTCGGTGAATCTGATAAGGTCCAATAAACCTCAGGCTGAGCTTTCCTTTCTTACCAAATCTCATCACACCCTTCATCGGTGAAACCTTCAAGAATACCCAGTCACCCACATTAAACTCTAGGTTTCTTCACCGCACATCAGCATAAGATTTCTGGCGGCTCTGAGCAGTCAGCAAACGTTCCCTGATAAGATTTACTTTCTCTTCTGACTGATGAATAATATCTGGCCCAATCAATGCTGATTCTCCTACCTCAAACCAACCAGCTGGGGAACTACCCTTCCGCCCATATAACGCTTCATTAGGCGCCATCTGAATTGCTGAATGATAACTATTATTATAGGAAAATTCAATAATCGATAGATGTTCATCCCAGCTGCCTCCAAAATCTAGCATACACGCCCGTAACATATCCTCGAGTGTCTGGATTATACGTTCTACCTGCCCGTCTGTCTGAGGATGGAAGGCTATGCTCAAGTTAACCTGCATCCCCAGGCCCCTCTGAAAAGACTGCCAAAATTTAGCTGTAAATTGCGCCCCTCAGTCAGAGATAATTAACAATGGAACACCATGCAATCAAACTATTTATCTAATATACAACTCAACATAATCTTCGGCTGAAAAGGTAGCCCTTACTAGCAGAAAGTGAGCTAATTTTGTCAACCTGTCAATAATTACCCAGATAGAATCATATTTACACTTGGTACGAGGTAACCCTACTAAAAAATCCACATTAACTGCCTCCCATTTCCATAAAGGCACGGCTATATCCTGTGTCAATCCGCCTGGTTTCTGATATTCAGCCTTCACCTGTTGGCAATTGGGATATTGAGATACAAATTCTGCTATCCCCTTTTTCATTCCCAGCCACCAGTAAATCTCTTTTACGTCATGGTACATTTTTGTCGAACCTGGATGGAAGGAGTAACGGGCATAGTGTACCTCGCCCATAATTTGCTGGCGAAGCCCTGTCACGTTTGGAACGCAGAGGCAATCCCTATATCTCAAAACTCCGTCCTTGGGTAACTTGGAAATCTGTCACTTCCCCTCGCTGGACCCTATTTCTGAGCCAAATCAAGCTAGGATCTTCATACTGCCGTTCTTTCACTTCCACCACCAATGATGACACTGCGCTATTCTGGATTACCGCTAAATTGTCTATTGATTCTACTATACGAACGGCTAAATTGGCTAGTTGATGCAATTCTCTGGCCAATTCCTGTCGCTTGGGCTGTAAATACGTCAGGCTTCCCATGGATTTCCAACTAAGGGCATCTGCTACAACATTGGCCCTTCTTGGGTGATATAAAATATTCACATCATAATCTTTTAACAGCTCCAACCAGCGACGCAGCCATAGATTCAACTCTTTCTGGGTGAAAATATACTGCAAGCTTCTGTGATCAGTGAAAATATCTACGTGGATGCCATACAGGTAGTGTCTCCATATTTTCAAGGCATGAATCACTGCGGCTAACTCCAGGTCATGGGTAGGGTAGTTCTTCTCATGCTTCCTCAACTGCCTGGAAGCATAGGCAATCACCTTACCATGATGCATCAAAACACATCCTAACCCAACACCGAAGCGTCACAACAGACTGCATAACCCTCTGTTCCTTCTGGCAATGCTAGCATCGGTCCTGATGTCAATATGTCTTTCAGTTCCTGAAGGCTCTGCTCACATGCCTCAGTCCAATGGAATTTTGCTGCTTTCTGCGTCAGTTTGGTTAAAGGTGCTGCTAAAGTGGAAAATCCTTCCATGAACCTTCTATAATACATGGCTAACCCCAGGAAACTACGTACCTCGATCAAAGTGGTAGGTCTAGGCCAGGTTTTCACTGCCTCTATCTTTTACGTATCTACCTGTATACCAGCATCTGACACAATATGGCCTAAGAAGGCTACTGAATTCAGCCAAAATTCACATTTAGAAAATTTTGCATATAGCTGGCGATCTCTGAGAATGTAGAGCACTGTCCGTAGATGATGCTGGTGATCTACCTCTAAGCGGGAATACACCAGAATATCATCGATAAATACTATCACGAACAAGTCCAGGTATGGTCTGAAAATGTTGTTCATCAGGTCCATCAACAGTGTTGGGGCATTTGTCATTCCGAAGGATATGACTAGAAATTCAAAGTGGCCATATCTAGTCCTGAAGGCAGTCTTTGGGATATCCCTTTCACGAACCCGGACCTGATGATATCCTGACCTTAAGTCAATATTTGAAAAATACCTCGCTCCCTGTAGCTGATCAAACAAGTCGTCTATTCTGGGAAGAAGGTACTTATTCTTGATAGCGACTTATTCAGCTACCGATAATCTATACACATACGGAGGGAGCCATCCTTTTTCCTCACGAACAGAACTGGCGCACCCCATGGTGAGGTACTCGGCCTGATAAAGCCCTTGTCTAGAAAATCCTTCAATTGATCCTTTAGTTGTCTAAGTTCAGCAAGAGTCATCCGATATGGAGATATAGGCTGAGTGCCTGGTAATAGATTGATCACAAAATCAATTTCCCTTTCAGGGGGAATACCAGAAAGCTCATCTAGAAATATGTTGGGAAATTCATTAACCACTGGAATAGACTGAAAGGTTGTAGGATCTTCCCGAACATCCTGAACTCTGACAATATGATAAATGCACCCTTTTGCTATCAATTTTCACACCTGAAGATAGGAAATAAACCTACCTTTTGGCGTGGCTGTACTACCTTTCCATTCCCGTATTGCCTCCCCTGGAAAGTGGAATCAGACAATCCTGGTCCAACATTTGACATTGGCATAGCATGGAGCTAGCCAATCCATACCCATAATGGCATCAAAATCAACCATTTCTAGTTCTACCAAATCTGCCATAGTCTGACGATTGACAACCTTTATTGTACACCCCCGATAGACCCTTCTGGCTATAATAGAGTCACCAAAGGGTGTAGACACTGAAAAAGGTCGCCGAAGCAATTCCAGCATAATACTAAACTTCTGAGCCACTAATGGTGTAACATAGGACAAGGTGGATCCTGGATCTATCAACACATAAGCAGGAGGGGAGGAAATGTTCAGCATACCTGTCACAACATCTGGTGATGACTCTGACTCCTGTTGCCTTGGTAGTGCATAAGTACGGTCTGGGTCGGCACTTGAACTGGAGGCCCCTGATCTACCTCGGCCTCTTCCGGTTAAAATTGAGGGCCTACGCCCTACCGGGGATGCTGGAGCTCGTGATCTTGTTGAGGACTTATCCTGTCGATCCCGGTCACCCTGACCCTTAGCTGGACAATTCCTCATCTGGTGACCCTCCTGTCCACAAATGTAGCATGCGGTGGAACCATCCCTGCATGCTCCAGAGTGGCGTCAACCGCAAATAGGGCAATGTGGTATTGTAAACCCACTCTGCTCCATTCCCCTGTACTGCTGTGAACCTACTGCTCATGAACCTTCGCCGGGCTCTAGCTGCCCTCGGCGACTAGACCTGCTCCTCTGCTACTGTGGTGGAGGCGGGGGTCTAGGCGGCCTATTTGATAATCGTGGCCTAGGTCCTCCCCGGGACTCTTCCTGTAATTCACCTGGTCTGTCCCTGCGGCGTTGCTCCAGACTTGTCCTCCTAATCTCCCATTACCGTTGTCTGATACCCTCAATATTCTGAGCAAACGCTTGCACACGGGCGATATCCATATCCTTTCATAGTGTGGCTGTGATGCAGGTCTCAACATATTCTGGGTTCAGCCCCATAATAAAGCGGTGTACCCTGGCTGGCATTGTGTCCACAAAAACTGGCGCATATCGAGCCAAAGAATCAAACCGCATGGCATATTCCCGTACACTCATCGACCCCTGCTCCAAGTGTAGGAACTAATCAACCTGGGCCTGTCGAATCTCCCACGGTAGGTAATGATCCAAGAAAACCTCTGAGAAGCTGGGCCAGGTCAGAGGGGAAACAACTCTCCCTCGAGACCTTTCTCAACTCTCATACCACAGCACGACGATGTCCCGTAACCGGAATACCGCCAACTCAACCGACTCTGTAGGTGTAGCATGCATCACCCTGAAAATCCTCTACATCTAGTCTAAGAAGTCTTGAGGGTCCTCGGTCCGATATGTCCCTGTTAATTGCGGGGGATTTAGTGCTAGGAACTCTTGGACCCTCGAGCTACCAGGCCCTCCTAAGGATTCTTCAACTGTAGGTGGCACTAGCTGGCGCTGAGCATCCATCATCTGGGCTAGCATAACCACCGCGCTCCTGACCTCCTGGTTGGATGGTACAGGTATAGAAACAGCCGGAGGCGGTGCCGTCACACCGGTCGTCCCAAGCAGCTCCTGATGTGGTGGAGACTGCTGGGGAGTTTGAGATGATACCTTCGTATCTTCCTCAGATCGGGCCAATTATGACCAAGGCTGAGGTACCCTGCTGGTGCCCTCTCCTGCTGCTACATCTAGCCTCCTGCCTGTCGTAGGGTGCCGCTGGTCCGACATTTCTCTATAAGTAGAAGAATATAATGAGCTTAGGGGCTCAACCCTATATAGTACCGCTCTATAGCACGACTGAATGAGAAGAAAGAGTAACCATCCTATCATCCCTTGCAGACTCCTGCCTATAGTATGTGGTGCACAACAAATCCATAGACAAGACTCTACTTAGCACGGCTTGCAGACTCCCTGGGATACGACCTTCTCTGGTACCAAGTTGTCATGCCTCACCTTGGGAGGCATGACTAGCACCTAGTGCCCTACTAGGACCTAAACTGCTGAGCTGACTGAGCCTATGCACCTCTGGTGCTGTGCTGACTCTAACTCTAGAATCAAGAAAACAACAGGCTATATAGCCGCTGTAAATATAACCCCCGGCCGACAAGGCCTATAGCCACCTGTGAAAATAAATAGCTAACCGAAGATAAACAATCATAGGGAGTCCTATGTGGGCCGACAAGGCCACCATGATATCTAGTTATAATTGGAAAATAAAATCAGATGCTAAACTGAACTATGACCGACAAGGCCGCCAATCAACAGCTAAACAGGGCCCCACACGACCAACACACATAATCTAAAACACATATGTACCCCACACGGTCATATCATCTAACCACAGGAAAGTAACACAATCTGCAAGCCTCTATGAGTAATAAGATGGTCGGGACAGGGCCCCGACCTACCCGTACTGTACAAAGAAAAGAAGTAAACCTCTATCACACAAGCTCCAGAAGATGGGAGCTGACGGCTTTGTACAGCTGATTGGAACTACGAGGGACCTGCTCCTCGTCAATCTGCACCTGCAAAAAAGTAATGCAGCACCCCAGAAGAGGGCATCAGTACCACAGGTACTGAATATGAAAGGCAGTAACTTTAAATAACTGAAAGTAAAGAAATAGAACTGACAATGATTGGAATAAAGAAAACGGGTTGAAGATGACTGAAGTAGTAAAATCAGGGCTAAACATAACTTTAATAAGGAGGGTAGGGGTCATACCTGACAAACGAGGCGTCTTACTTTCTAACTATCAGTAACTAAAGCAACATAAACCTTACCTGGCCCCCATAAGCCGGAAGGTACAATCAGCACAGACTAACCCACCTGGGCCCCATTAGCCCTAGTAAGTACACCTCAATCTATATACCCCTATCCAGGTCATACGGAGTCAACTACTAGCTTTAAGCGTCATGCCGATCCCCTGGGTATGCAACTGGGCCTGCTCGGCCCTTGACTGTAGCTATGTCTGAGTACATAGGACTCCTGATATCTACACCCCAGGCGTAAACGCTCGGCGGGGGTGCGTATAAGGCCAACCATGGCATATGAGGATCTGGATCCCCATCTTCTTCCCTTGCGGACGGCATGCTGCTCCGTAGAGCGACGTAATCTCGCCCCTTGCGGGCAGCGACACAACTATTAACCCTGGGGTGGTCACAAAAGCTATATAGGTATAATCTAGCCCAAAACAATACAATTTACGAGTCTCAACTGACAACAACGACTAGACATGATAACATACTCCTGACATGCTTTACTGGGATTCATACTGGACTACTATGCTGAAGAAACTAACTAGCCGAAAGAAAATGCCTTAACATACCTCGTTCGCTGTTTACCGATTAACTGGCGAGTTTCGGCTCGTGTTCAACTGCCCTTCCCAACTATAATCATATTAATGGAAGAATAGGGCTACTTTATTACTATATTCAAAGTAAACAATAATTTGTATATATATATGCTGACTATACTTCAACTTATCGAAAGACGATCAGAAACTCATAATTTCTCGGGAATCTAGAAGGGAGAAATACTTACTTTTGGCACGTGATCATATTGACACTAGTTTGAAATAATTCCACCAACTTAGGCTCAGCGGAACGACGATTTTCCAGGTATATTTTACGAAAATAACTCTGAAGCGATGCTCTCTGCAGCCTTATACTTTACTACCTGGAGTTAATTTAGATTTGGATGGCATTTAGCGGCATAATAGGATGATTTCCAAATGTTTTCCTCAGTTTCCATCTATTATGGCCAAGAATATATGAATAATGATCTAACTTCTAAGTGTGAGGGGTTTATATACTTGAGGCGGCAGACAAGGCAACGTGGCACTTTACCGGTCGCACCAATTTACGGGCGTGCCACGCCATGCAACGCGGAGGGGATGCTCCGTGCCACTTGTGGTAACGTGTAGGGGGCTTCTCCGTGCCACTTTTCCCCTCTGGGAAACTTGGTTCGGCCTCCTCCCGTGAAATCCCGACTTGGCACTCGTTCGGCCTTTCCCCGGGCCCTTTCCTCGTATGTATGATACTCTAAAACTCTCAACCAACATACGAATAGTCTGACTAAATGTTACAAACTTACGGGGTGTAACAGTAATTACTTATATACAAATACTAAATGTACAAAAGAAAAATTATGTTGTTAAACTTATTACACATATGCTCATAAAGAGATTCGTTTTTTATTTTTTCAAATTCTTTCCTTTTTTGCAGATATTTCTTAAGAAAACCAAGATTAGTTAAATCATAGATTAACTATAGAAGACTAAAATAATTAAGTTATGAGAAAACCCAGTAAGATCAGAGGAAGGATTACAGACAATTCTTTGACATGCTGATAACCTTCAATTTCCTTTCAAAAGAAGTGCATAAAAAATCAAAAAGTGCACGAGCCTTTCTCTTTAAGTCAATATTTCTCTCTACATTTCAACTATATATCATTATTGGTTCTATGGAGCTACTACAGTACAAATCATAATGGCAAGCGAAGAAGAGTTAGAAAAATAATGCATTTCAATTAGCCAATTAAAGCAAAATGCAATTGAATGAATGATTAAAATTTTACTCATTTAAAGAAGCTTAATAAAGTCGTACAAAAATGCTATTGGGGAGGGAGTTCATTTACAATTAATATTCATTGATGAAGAGGCAATGTTATCTTAATTTTGTATTATATTTAAAAGATTTACACAGTCTCTTTCATTGACTTTACTAGTTGTGCATATTGATGCAGGGAACAAAAATACAATCAACTCTTTTCAACACCCATGTTGAAATTTGAAAGGAATTTTTTCAATCAAATCAGAACGATTACATTATAAATGGCAAGATATGTGTAGCGAAACCAAACTTCTTATCAATGAACAAAGAGCTCGAAATAGCGTTCACTAACAATACAGATGTCATACCTTGCAACGACGAGTTTATGTCTCAACATTTCTCAAATTGTTTTATTTCTTTGGATAAGTCTGAAAAGTTCACTAACGAGACTTTTTTTTTGGTAAATGCATATATATATATATATATATATATATGTTTATTAATATTTTACATGTATAATAAATATATATTTTGTATTTATTTTATTTACATATTTTTCTTAGATGTATATCTTAATAAAAGTCAAATTGGTAGTGGGAGAAGAGCTAACCATAAGGCTGGAGATAATCATTATCAATGAAAAGTAAGTTAAATTATCAGGCTCATGAAATTTTAGAGCCTTCAATGGAAAGAGAATTTAAATACTATGATTCTCATTTTTAAATATATAGTTTTGATTGTAAAACTTTAACCTTGTGGGGAGATTTAGCTGTAATTGAAGGGAAAACGTTAAAGAGCCTTAAAAGTGTTAAACTAGTGGTAGCCTTTTGCGATGTTAAAGGGTCTACATACCAAGATATAATACCTCACAAAATAATGATTACATTATCTATTAATCATTTGAAATTAAACAATAACATTGTTGTTGATTTGGAATAGGTGATTTTGTCCTTACAACTACCCCTATTAGTAGTGTGCTATTCGACCTAAAATTTCAGAAGGCGGAAGATCTACAGAAATGGTAAAATATCTTCTTACTATGCACTTAGTAATGTTGTCCCTCTAATTTAGGTGTATGAAATAAATTATTAGTGTTAAAAATATACAGGCAAATGACAAAGTTTAGTCCTAAGTAGGCTAATGCGAGAAGCCAAAAAAGTTAAACTTGGTGATATTATTATCTCACAACCCAAATGGATGTGATTGACACCCACACTATCCCCTCTGGTGGGTGAACCAACGAGTTTCTAACTAATTACTCAATCTCCACAACAAGGGTAAGTGAGTCACAACAAAACAATAAGTAACGAAAGCTTAAATTAAAAGAAATGAAAATATCATGAACTTGTTTATAAAATCCCTAGTACCTGAAAGTCGTTGTACGAGGGGACATCTATCCAACAATTTCTAAAGGGAAATAACTAAGAAAATCTAAAATAAAACAATGTCTGGAAAAGAAAGACATCTCCATTGGTGGAATCGTAGCCGCACATCTGAGTCCGCTCACCTTCAACTAGCTCGCTACTGCTCTAGAGATGGGGCAAGATGAACTCCTAAGATCGAGGTTTACACTCAGGAAAGAAGCTCAGGAGTAACATCAGCATGAAACAACATACTAGTAGGCATCATTGGCCGACCTTAAATAATAGCACATATACAATGAAACCACACATATGCAACTATTCAAAACATAAGTTCATTAAATAATACTCATTCAAGAATCAATCTGCATAGAGTGGTCGTTTGGCCTGCTCACTGGATTAGGCCTTGTTGCAGCGGTATCTTAACTCTTGCAATGGTCTCGCCACAGAGATATAGGTACCGCTGCAACTGTACTACCTTGGTAGTGACTCGACTTATCTGCACACCTACAGTTCCCTTTTAACTTTTTTTAAACATTCCGTTCATTACAACCATACAAGTTACTTATAACCGTTAGTCCAACAACCAATGTACCATAACCATATGGAATGTGCCATGGACTACTTATAATAGATTCTGCAACTCATCACAAACTTTTATGTGACTTTACATTTATTATCAAATCATCATAAACATATCAACAGTGCTAACACATAGACTATATAGCAAGGAATTCAGTTCATTCAAGTTCTCACATTTCTGAACCAATCTTATGTCTTTACACTCAATCACATATCGCAACAAGTGCTGATGTATCAGGCACACGCCTCCGTCATATCACCATAATCACTCAAGAACTAATCATCATCGTAAACACATGTCAGATGGTCTTATTTCTGCCTTTCCAGTCATGACCTACTGGGGACTCTAGAAACCATGTGTTTCACAGGCGTGGTACCCGCTCTACTCATCTGCTCGTCCGGATACTCCCCTCGGACATGAGCCACTCAACCATAATCGCTTGCCAGGATGCTCCCCTTGTATACAAGCCACTCATTCAGGATAAAACACGTTATTCACTTTCATCCACATATCTTGGTGTTTTACCGCTAAGTTAATTTATTTGACCTTTGGGAGGCCTCATCTTACCTCCGTCAACTTGAATATTCAAAAATTTCATGGATCACCTTCAGACAATACGAAAGAACATGTACAACCTCTCAAATATCCAATTCCACATTATATAAGTAACAACATGATATCAGATTCATTCAACAATGGAATTCAATAAAGGAATTATTACAACAAATAATGTTTAAAGACCAATACAACACATTATCATTCCACACATATACATGCCATTATATGAAGTCTAACTCCTTCTAAACCATAACCTACCTCGATTGGAGGATTAGAATATCAATTACTCATCTGGAGCCTTGCCTTTCCTCAACGCCTCAAAACGTTCGAAATCTATAACAACAAATATAAAGGAATCTATAATTTACTCTTCAAATAAGGGTCTAGGATATGTAAGCTCCCTAATTCTACCTGGTAATAAGGTCTTCCTCGCTACCCACTAAGAAATTCAATCCGTTCTACTCCCATGGTAATCATTTTTAACCCGAGTCATGGAGTTCCCACTCCCCAACCCCTCATCAGGACTTTTCTAGGGCTAATAGCATTACTTTATCAAATTGTGGGTCTCCCTTACTCTCCCCTTGTACACATGCATTCACAATCCCCACAAAAATGCTCATTACTCCCTTCTATTCCTAGGAATCAGCACCTTCTAGTTCTCATTAAGTAGCCTTAGTTTCACCATTCTAGGTTTCTTCAACTAGAAATTTCACCATTAGAGGTCTCCCTTTTGATTCAATAGGGTTAGGGAGTCAAAAGTAGAGAGAATAGATCAAAGTTCTTACCTTAGGGAAGGAGAATTGCTCTGCTCTTGGCAAATCGCCCTTAGTTTTTAATAGGTCGTGCCTTGTATAACTGGGTAAATCCCTTGATATTCCAATTAAAATCCACTTACTGACTCTTGTTGTCCACTGCAGTGGTCACATTTCTGCTGTCGCGGACCCGATATAGCGCTTAGGATGCCGCCACAGTGGATCCGAAGGTTATTATCCTGCTGTGTTACGACGAACCTTCGATCGTAGTAACGCTCTTGCTGCAGCGATTTTTTCCATATTGCAGTAGTTCCCTGGTAAGTAGTTTCTCCTATTTCCTGCACATAGACCATTCCTCAACCTCAAGTTTTAACTAACACTCACCCAACACCTTCCCACCAATAACCTAGGCCAAAGAGGATGTTCTGAACTTATTTTCCCCCTATAACAATGGATGGGTTGTTACATATTGACGGCTCACTCATCAATGGGAAGGTACATTTGCATCAAATAATTTCACACATTGTATGCTAATTTTATTTTCATTTTTTGTAACAAAAAATATACCTCTTAATTTTTTATATAGGATATTTTTTGTAAGTTCAGTGTCCATATTACCGATATTAAAATAAAAAGACACATGGTATTATGCTTTCAAAAAATGCTATAGAAGAGTGTGATCAAGAATAGTGCAAGTTGTTCCTATTATATGAGAGATGATATTGATTACGTCGAGAGGTAAAAAGGAGATCAACTAAAGAAAATATTATTCCGAAGCAACGAATTGATCACTTTATTATTTGATTTATAATTTGTTCTTCAGATATAGATTAAAGATGGATGTCTCAGCTGACCAACAACATATTAGTACTACACTATTTGATGTTGCTCGATACTTCTTTGGTTGCAATGTGAAGGAGTATGTTCACTCCACAAATGAAGAGGTTTTTTTACTATAAGTTAAAGTTATGAATAATTTAATTTAACATAAATTCGAAATGTTGCATTAAAATTATAACTAATTTATATGTGTATTTGTGTAATACCCCAGAAAGGGCCTAAGAATAGACCCGGGAGTTTAAGTTTGTAACCGCAAAAAAACCTGGAATTTTGCACCAGGACAACTCGAGGTACAAATCATGGTGAGGACCTATGACTCGTGACTCGAGTCGTGATGAAGTTCGGGAGCCTGAAGTCATATCACGAGTGGTCCTACCAATGGTGATGCGTAGGTACGACTCGTGGTTAGGAGTCGTGGTGAAATTCTCAGTGGGGCTAGTGAGTAGTCACAGGTCATGGTACAACTCATACGATGTAGCAACGAGGTGTGATGAGGAGTCATGGGTAATTCGTAGTTGGTATGGGTGGATGATACCACGACTGCCAGTACGAACCATAGGATGGTACTACGAGTCGTGGTATGTGAGTCGTGGCCAGTTTCAAAAAATGGAAAAAAAATGGTGAGGTGACCACGAGTCGTGACTTCGTGGTATGACTCATGGTATGAGTAGTGGTCGGGGCCAAAATTATTTTTCAGGAACTTTTCATTAAGGGAAAATTTGACTTTCCTATGCTTTTGGACCCTAAACCATGTTGTTTTAGCTTCAGTTTTAGACATTTTAGTGGGGGAAAACGGTTCCTCCCCTCATTCTCACGCTAATCCTTAGAAGAACATCGTAGAATTCTCTCTCAGAGTATTTCAGAGCAAGGGCTAGGGCGGAACTTTTCTCTTTGATTTTTAGGCAAATTCTCCAGGTTTCTTTGCCAGGTATATGGGGTTTTAGCAAGGGGATTGTCCTTCCCTTGCATCCCCAAAGTCCTCCTCAATTTCTTCTATCAGTTTTGAGCCCTGAGCTTTCGAGTATGAGAAGCATTCATGTTTATTTTCATTGCTTTCACTTAGAACAATGTTCATATTTATTGTTGATATAATTTCCATTAGTTCCTTATCAGATTTTCAGTGTTATTACAAAGGTGATTTTAAGCCCTAACTTTCGAGTAATGATTTTACTTGTTCGGATCTCTACAGTGAATGAAGGATGATTTGGGCTGAATTTTTCTAGAATTTCCTGTATATATATATGTTGAGAAAATATCCCATTAACGAGAATGACTTTATCTATGTTGCATGAAATTCCCAAAATTCTTGAAATTGTTTTATATTTTGAATTTGTCTGAGTCGTCGGCATAAATAAGCTCTCTATTAGCTGCTTAGTAATTTAGTCAATTAGATCACAGAACTCTATCAGTCTAGGCTCAGTCAGAATCACATTAGTCTACCTTCAGTCAGATTTTAGCAACCTCCGTGTTGTCTAGAAAATGTCAACTGATCAGTTTGACTCCAGTTTATTTTCAAGGTGTCAGTGGTTCCTCCCAGTTATCAAACTTAGATGCAGAACTCAGATTATTTGGTCCATTAGGCTGTCATGACATTCTGTTACAGCTCTGACCAGCACCCCGAACCCCAGTTCAGTTATCAGTTGGTTTTATTTAGTCGTCCTAACGGCCCCCCTTTTTACAGTGATTTTAATAGTCCATGCCTTTATACATTGGCAAGGTATATTGGGTCCTACTGACGGGGTGTGTACATCGGACTCCACGTCTAGCTCACGTTGTTATATGTTTGTTATAGCCTCTCCCACTAGTCAGTACAGTTTACTCATAGATTCTTCAGCCCAAATCAGTTCAGTGCAGTATCTCAGATTCAGTCAGACACAGGGCATGTTTATGATCATCAGCCAGGGTCATTTTTGACCATATTAGTTTTATATCAGTTGATTTAGTTTTCAGCATTTCAGTTGGTCATTTCATGTCATGCTAGTTCAGTTACTAGTTTTTCATGTCATTCACGTTTCTCTCGCATACTCAGTACATTCAAAGTACTGACACATACTTTTATGTTGTATCATTTCATGATACAGCTGCAGGTTCCCAGAATCAGCATCATTAGCCGTTGCATTCCAGATACTCCTCTGCTGCAGCTGAAGTGTGAGTCCTCATCATTCAAGGGCCATTTTACTTACTTTTAGTTGAATTATTATTCCAGTTAGACTTAGAGTTAGCTGGGGGCTTGTCCCAGCAACTCCTCAGTTAGATGTCTTTCAGACAGACATGCTTTTCAAATTTATCTGTATTATTCAAATGTTTTGAACTATATGTTTCCAGAATTGTCTTTCATAAATGTTTTATGATATTATTTTCAAGTTCCGTTGTACATGTTTACTCAGAATGCTAGTGACTGATAGACTAGGGGTTGACTTGGGGTCACTTGTGGCTTCAAGTATCGTGTTATGCCCAAGGTGTAGGCTCGGGGCGTGAAAACTTGGTATCAGAGCCCTAGGTTTAGAGTATCCTTGGATTGTCTGAAAGCCGCATCGAGTAGAGTCCTTTTCATGGGTGTGAAGGGCGCCACACTAATGACGAGGAGGCTACGAGATGTTATTAGGAAAATTCTCCTTTTTGTTCATGCGTTAAAGTCCAATTTCAAAGGCATCTTTCTAAATCTTGTCCTCTTTCCTTTAAGTGAACAATGCCTCCTCGATGTGGAAATGGACGAAGAGCCGAAAATGCTAACAGACCCTCTCCACCAGCTCTGGCAGTTCCTCAAGACGATTCTGCGTGTACCGCCAAATTTAGGGCGGCCATTTAGTTGCTTGCTCAGACTGACACCAATCAGGTGAACCAGCAGGTGATTCCAGTAGCCACAAATTGGTCTGCAGCTGCTGCCCGGGTGCGGTATTTCACCCGGATGAACCCTCCAGACATTCACGGAACTAAGGTGGGAGAGGACCCACAATGCTTTGTAGATGAGATCAGAAAGATCACCCGGATCATGGGTGTCATCTCCTTCGAGAGTGCTGACCTGGTTGCCTACCAGCTAAAAGGGGTAACCCAGGTTTGGTACGAGCAGTGGAAGGAGGGGCGGTCAGTAGAAGAAGGACTAGTTGAGTGGGAGGAGTTTCATACAGCTTTTCTGGATAGGTTCTTTCCCCGGGAGCTGAGGGAGGCTAAGATGGTAGAGTTTATGAACCTACGACAGGGCAACTGGACAGTGGAGGAGTATGCTCTGGAGTTTACTAGGCTATCAAAGTATTCTCTAGAGATGGTGGCTGAGCCAAGCGCTCGCATGCTGAAGTTCGTAAATGGAGTATCTAATCTGGTCCTCAAAGAGTGCAGGAAGGCAATGCTAATCAAGGACATGGACCTTTCTAGCTTAATTGTGTATGCCCAGCAGATGGAGGCAGAGAAGCTCAAAGATATGGAATGTAAGAACAAGCGGGCAAGAACTGGTCATACAGATTTTGTCCACCAGAGATCTGGCGGTGGTAACCACCCACAGCGGCAACAAAACCTAGCTCAGCCAGTGCCCCAACCTTTCGGTCTCTCCAGGATCAGAGGGGTGGGTCTTCTGGCACTCAGTCTCAGGCCCACAATATAGGAAACAAGTATCCAGCTTGTCCCAAGTGCGGCAAGAATCATCCTGGAGAGTGTCTTCTGGGTAGAGAGGGTTGTTTTGGATGTGGACAGCTTGAGCACTAACTCAGAGAGTACCCGTCAACAGGGCGAGGGAGATCACAATCCACTACCTCAGCAGCTCTAGTAGGTTGATCAGATCAGCAGGCCAACTCATCGGGTACAAATGGCGGTCAGCGCCAAAATCGTTTCTATGCTTTATCTTCTCGTTAGGATCAAGAAAGCTCACCTAACGTAGTTACCAGTATGTTACTTCCCTTCCATTTAGACATATATGCCCTCTTAGATCCAGGAGATACTCTTTTGTTCATGATTCCATATGTAGCAGTTTAGTTCAGCATCAGGCCAAAAGTCCTATCAGAACCCTTCTCAGTCTCCACCCCTGTTGGCGAGTCAATTAGAGCCAGTCGGGTGTATAGAAACTATCCAGTCTCAGTCTTGAGTAAAGTCATACAAGCTGATCTTGTATAGCTAGACATGGTCGACTTCAACCTTATTCTCAGCATGGTTTGGTTACACTCCTGCTATACCTCAGGTTATTGCAGAAGTAGAGTTGTCAAATTCCAGTTTCCTAATGAGCCAGTTTGTGGTCGGCCAGCAGTTCAACGCCTAAGGGTAGGTTTGTTTCCTACCTTAAGGACCAGAAACTCATTTCCAAAGGATGTCTATATCATATGGTTCAGGTTAAGGATTCCAACTCTGAGACCCCAACCATTTAGTTAGTTCCAATTGTCAATGAGTTCCCAGATGTATCTCTTGAGGATCTTCCCGAAGTTCCCCCTGAGCGGGAGATAGACTTTGGAATAGATCGCCTCCCAGATACTCAGCCCATCTCTATCCCCTCCTTACAGAATGGCTCCAGCTGAGCTTAAGGAGTTAAAGGAGCAACTAAAAGATCTTCTTGATAAGGGTTTTATCAGACCTGGCATCTCTCCCTAGGGTGCTCCAGTGCTATTCGTGCGTAAAAAGGATGGTACCCTCAGAATGTGCATAGATTACCTTCAACTGAACAAGGTCACAGTTAAGAACAGGTACCCTTTGCCCAGAATTGACAATCTATTCGACCAACTTCAGGGAGCCAGTTGCTTTTCCAAGATCGACCTCAGATCGGGGTACCATCAATTAAGGGTTAGAGAGAGTGACATACTGAAAACAACATTCAGAACTCGATATGGTCACTATGAGTTTGTGGTGATGTCCTTTGGGTTAAAAAATGCCCCAGCAGCCTTCATGGACCTAATGAACAGGGTTTTCAAGTCGTACCTAGATATGTTCGTCGTCGTATTTATCGATGACATTCTGGTGTACTCCAGAAATGAGGAAGAGCATGCCAATCACCTAAGGTTAGCATTACAGGTCCTCAGAGATCGCCAATTATTTGCCAAATTCAGCAAGTGTGAATTCTAGTTGAAGTCTGTGTCATTCCTGGGTCATGTGGTATCAGGTGAGGGAATACAAGTAGACCCTCACAAAATTTCAATAGTGAAGAATTGGCCCAGACCTACCTCTCCTACCAAGATAAGGAGTTTCTTGGGCTTAGCAGGCTATTACCGACGGTTTTTGGAAGGTTTCTCCTCCATGGCATCTCCTCTGACCAAGTTAACCCAGAAGAAGGTGAAATTTCAGTGGTCAGATAAGTGTGAGAAGAGTTTTCAGGAGTTGAAGACTCGACTCACTACCACTCCAATTTTGACGCTGCCAGAAGGAACATACGGGTTTGTTGTATGTTGTGACGCCTCCCAAGTTGGACTTGGTTGCGTTTTGATGCAGCGGGGAAAAGTGATAGCCTATGCCTCCAGACAGCTCAAAGTCCATGAGAAGAACTATCCAACTCATGACTTGGAGCTGGCAACGGTGGTGTTCGCGTTAATAATATGGAGACATTACTTAAATGGAGCTCACATAGATGTATTTACAGATCATAAGAGTCTGCTGTATGTTTTTAGTCAGAAGGACCTAAATCTTTGTCAGAGAAGGTGGTTAGAACTACTGAAAAAGACTATGACATGAGCGTGCTATATCACTCGGGCAAGGCCAATGTGGTGGCTAATGCACTAAGTAAAGTGTCTTGGGCAGCGTGGCTCATGTAGAAGAGGCTAAAAGGAACTGGCTAAAGATATTCACAGGCTAGCCCGGTTGGGAGTACAGTTGGTGGATTCAGTTGACGGTGGAGTAATTATACAGAGTGGTTCAGATTCTTCCTTAATTTTGGAAGTTAAGTCTAGGCAAGATGAAGATTCCATTTTGCTTAAGCTTAAGGAGGCAGTGCTCAGAAAAGAGATAAAGCTTTCTCCAAAGGGGGGAGATGGTGTGCTCTGTTACCACGGTAGATTATGTGTACCGGATGTCCGCGAGTTGAGAAACCAGATATTGGCTGAAGCGCACAGTTTTAAATATTCCATTCACCCTGGTGCTACTAAGATGTACCATGATTTACGGGATATTTACTGGTGGAATGACATGAAAAGAGATATTGCTGAATTTTGTAGCTAAGTGCCCGAACTGCCAGAAAGTAAAGGTAGATCACCAGAGACCGGGAGGTATGAATCAGGATATCAATATACCTACATGGAAGTGGGAAGAAATAAACATGGACTTCATATTTGATCTACCTCAGACTCATCAGCAACATGACTCTATCTAGGTGGTAGTAGACTGGATGACTAAGTAAGCACATTTCCTCCCAATCAAAACTACAGATTCAACTGAGGACTATGCTAGACCTTACATTCGGGAGCTAGTCAAACTGCATGGGGTGCCCTTTTCCATTATTTCATACAGAGGTACCCAATTCACCTCTCATTTCTGGAAATTTTTTCAAAAAGGACTAGGTACCCAGGTCAAGCTCAGTACAGCTTTTCACCTACAGACAGATGGACAAGCTGAGTGGACCATTCAGACCTTAGAAGATATGCTAAGAGCGTGTGCAATCGATTTTAAGGGTAATTGGGATAACCATTTGCCTCTTATCGAGTTTGCGTACAACAACAACTATCACTCTAGCATTCAGATGGCCCCATTTGAGGCATTATATGGTAGGCAGTGTAGATCCCCTATAGGGTGGTTTGAGGTTGGAGAATCTACCTTGATAGGGCTAGACTCGGTTCATGAAGCAATGCAGAAAGTTCATCTCATCCGAGGAAGGTTGAAAACAACTCAGAGCCGTCAGAAATCTTATGCCGATGTACGGAGAAGAGAATTGGAGTTTGCAGTTGATGACTGGGTATACCTGAAAATTTCTCCCATGAAAGGAGTGAGGAGATTCGGAAAAAAAGGAAAGCTCAATCCACGATATGTGAGACCCTATAAGATTCTGAGGCGGATTGATAAAGTGGCCTACAAGCTAGAGTTACCTTCAGAACTAGCAGCAGTACAACCAGTTTTCCATGTGTCACTTTTGAAGAAGTGCATTGGAGATCCAATCTCTATGGTGCCATTGGATAGTGTGGCATTCAAGGATAGTCGTACCTATGAGAGGTACCAGTCCTGATCCTTGACCGTCAGGTTCGTAAATTGAGGAACAAGGTAGTAGCTTCAGTAAAGGTGTTATGGAGAAATCAGCATGTTGAGGGAGTTATGTGGGAAGCTAAAGTGGTTATGATGGCTAAATACCCCCACTTGTTCCCTATTGGCTCAGTTTCTGTTTGAGGTATCCGTTTTTGCCCCAGACCTCTAATCAGTTTTTCATGTTCCATTCTGCGTGCAAGTTTGTTTTATGATATGATATAGGTATGTGATGTCTGAATTTAGTTCAGCTATGTAGTTCTTTTCGGGGGTAGTCATTCCGTTAGTTTTTGGCTTTAATGGTCAATATTTGCATATGGTAATTGTATGTTTCTGGTTGCTGATTGTTGCTACATTCGAGGATGGATATTTTCAAGGGGGAGATATTGTAATACCCTGGAAAGGGCCTAAGAATAGACCTGGGAGTTTAAGTTGGTAACCGCAGAAAAACCTGGAATTTTGCACCAGGATGACTCGGGTACGAATCGTGGTGAGGACCTATGACTCGTGACTCGAGTCGTGATGAAGTTCGGGAACCTGAGGTCATATCACGAGTTGTCCTACTAATCGTGACGCGTAGGTACAACTCGTGGTTAGGAGTCATGGTGAAATTCTCAGTGGTGCCAGTGAGTAGTCACGGGTCATGGTACGACTCGTAGGATTTAGCAACGAGTCGTGATGAGGAGTCGTGGGTAAGTCGTAGTTGGTATGGGTGGATGATACCACAACTGACAGTATGACCCATAGGATGGTACTAGGAGTCGTGGTATGCGAGTCGTGGCCAGTTTCAAAAGATCGAAAAAAATGGTGATGTGACCACTAGTCGTGACTTTGTGGTACGAGTCGTGGTCGGGGCCAGAATTGTTTTTCAGGGAATTTTCATTAAGGAAAAATTTGACTTTCCTATGCTTTTGGACCCTAAACCATGTCGTTTTAGCTTCAGTTTTGTACGTTTTAGTGGAGAAAAATGGTTCCTCCCCTCATTCTCACGCTAATCCTTAGAAGAACATCGTAGAATTCTCTCTCAGAGTATTTCAGAGCAAGGGCTAGGGCGGAACTTTTCTCTTCAATTTTCAGGAAGATTTTCCAGGTTTCTTTTCCAGGTATGTGGGGTTTTAGCAACGGGATTTTCCTTCCCTTGCATCCCCAAAGTCCTCAATTTCTTCTATCAGTTTTGAGCCATGAGCTTTCGAGTATGAGAAGCATTCATGTTTATTTTCGTTTCTTTCACTTAGAACGATGTTCATATTTATTGTTGATATAATTTACATCAGTTCCTTATCGGATTGTTAGTGTTATTACAAAAGTGAATTTAAGCCCTAACTTTCTAGTAATGATTTTACTTGTTCGGATCTCTCCAGTGAATGAAGGATGATTTGGGCTGAATTTTTCTAGAATTTCCTGTATATATATATATATATATATATATATATATATATATATATATATGTGTGTGTGTGTGTGTGTGTGTGAGAGAGAGAGAGAGAGAGAGAGAGAAAATATCCCATTAACGAGAATGACTTTTTCTCTATTGCATGAAATTCCCAAAATTCTTGAAACTGCCCCCCTTTTGACAATGTTTTATTTACTTGGCCTAACGGCCCCTCTTTTGACAGTGATTTTCTCAGTCCATGCCTTTATGCCCTGGCAAGGTATATTGGGTCCTACCGATGGGGTGTGTACATCAGACTCCACGTCTAGCTTAAGTGGTTATATATCGGTTATAGCCTCTCCTACTAGTCAGTACAGTTTACTCGCAGATTCTTCAGCCCAGATCAGTTCAGTGCAGTATCTCAGACTCAATATTTCAGACATAGGGAATGTTTATGACCATCAGCCAGGGTCATTTTTTACCATATTAGTTTTATATCAGTTGATTTAGTTTTCAGCATTTCAATTGGTCATTTCATGTCATGCCAGTTCAGTTACTAGTTTTTCATGTCATTCATGTTTCTCTCTCATACTCAGTACATTCAAAGTACTGACACATACTTTTATGCTGTATCGTTTCATGATACAGCTGCAGGTTCCCAGACTCAACATCATTAGCCATTGCAATCCAGATACTCCTCTGCTGCAACCGAAGTGTGACTCCTCATCATTTGAGGGCCTTGTTTTACTTTCATTCAGTTGAATTAATATTTCAGTTAGACTTAGAGTTAGTTGGGGGCTTGTCCCAGCAACTCCTCAGTTAGATGGCTTTCAGATAGACATGGTTTTCAAGTTTATTTGGATTATTCAAATGTTTTGAACTTTATGTTTTTAGACTTGTCTTTCATAAATGTTTTATGATATTATTTTCAAGTTCCGTTGTGCATGTTTACTTAGATGCTAGTGACTGATAGACCAGGGGTTGACTTGGGGTCACTTGTAGTTTCAAGTACCGTGTTACGCCCAGGGTGTAGGCTCGGGGCGTGAAAATTTGTTCATATTATGCAACAGAAGGAGGACTTTATGTATTATAGCAAGTTGGTTTTGAGTAAGAAAAAAAGAATTCAATTTCCTTGTGAAGATTCATGATTTGAAATTTAAAAAAAAGGAGAGAAGCATAAATTTAATAGCCGTGGAGATGAGGGAATTTGAAAAAGATGTTACAACCATAGAGATAGAAGAGGATGACACATCAAACAAACTAATAACCAAGAGGACCAAGAAAGATGAAAACAATATTGAAGAAGAACCATATATATTATTGAATAAAAAAATTAAAGTGGAGAAAAATTAGTTAGTTAATCCCTAATTAAATAAATTTGAATTTGATCTATGTTCATGACCAGTATTTAATATTAGCTATAAAATATTAAGCAACTATTTTATTATTTTCTACGAGCAATTTCAGCTGGTATGAATTTTAATGTTTATTTTACTTTCTCATTAGTAATTGTATTAAATTTATAAATTTTGTAATCACACAATATATTAACTTTAGTTCTTCCTTACAGATTGCATATACTTATTTGGGAAAAATCAACACAATAATCATTCAAATTTGTGGAAAATCAACACAGTACTCACTCAAAAGAGCTATCAGTGCAATCAACATTATATGTATTTATAAATTTTATGCAAAAAAATTATCCCAAAATATATAAAATAACATGTTATGATAGTGTAGAGAGTACATTTTTCAATCACATTATATATTAACCATTTTTTTAGAGATAACATTATGTGAAGCAGAGTTTACTCAAGTTACAAAAATGGCAAAAAATGTACATAAAGGACATTTAATAATTTATATCAACTTTCAAAATACCAAATTTATCAAGATTTATTTATTTACATTTTGTACATAGATCAAACGATAATTGCATACACTCCCCGACAACTAAGCATATATGTATCATCAACTACGTTATAAGTGATTGAATCAAACCAAGATCAAGGGAATGAACAACAACTTCATGATACATCTAAAAGAGTGATTATCTCACCCTAATTACCAAGATATTTATACTTGTACATACCTACAATAACGAGTGCGAGAGAAAAATCAGTTGCTTCTCCATCCGATGTTAATCAATATGGTAGTAGTATTAGTATAACAGATGGAAAAAAATTAAACATGTAAGATCCCATATGCTTTCATTTGCATTTTCATTTAAGGTTGTCAGATGTTGAGAAGTATAATGCTATAGGCCTACAAAGATAATAGGTCATTTCTCTGTTACGTGATTTCCATCAACTATGCATCGTGTAGAATTTTTTTCACAAAAATGTTAATCGTTACAATAAACAAAAATACTAAATACAAGATCTTCAGAACCTAAATATACTTATTACTATAGTCTTATAGTGTTGCAAAACTATTATGTAGGTGATAAAGGAAAGTTTGTTGTTGGTACTACTAAATATGACCATCATTTTAACTGCCCAACATACAAAGAAAATATCACAGGTAAGATCTCACATATTAAAGGATAAGTTATCATTGATAAGTATGTTGTTCCTAATAGGAATTCATATAATGCTTATCTATATGAAAATCAAAATAGATTCTTATGAATAATATTATTTCTTACTAGCCATTAAATTATTATTTATATTATAGAAAAAAATAATTGCGTAAAGCATTGAAGAGGCTGGAAAAATATGTAGCATCTACCCAACAAATAACAAATTTATAGGTTGAACACATACGTTCAAAAAAGCAACCTAGAGTAAATTGACTATTTAAAGCTTTGCCGAAGAGTACGAAGTTGAAGGTAAATTGAATGAAGAACTTCAAAATTATACATCTATGCATATATTTTTTCCTATATAAATATTTATTGTTTTTTCAAGTGAAATTTCTTATAACTTACCAATATCAAATCTACATTTGTTGACTTTGGTACCAGAATGCATTTACTGTAATGTTAAAAGATTTCAATATGAGCCACCAACTTTTTGTTGTGCAAGTGGATATATCAAGTTGGCTAGCACAGATACTCCTACTGAATTGTATGAATTATGCGTGACTGATATAGAAGAAGCTAAAGATTTCCCCCAAAATGTATGAACATAAAGCAACATATTTATTTTTACCTCTTTTGGTGTAACATTTGATAAGGAAATAGCCTCTTCAAGAGAAGGAGTGTACACCTTTAAGGTGCAGGCACAAGTATATCATGATCTTCCATCATTGATACCATATAATAATATCCCCCCTTACTTTCAGTTATCCTTTCTTTATACTGAGAATGAGTTGAATAATAGGATATCAAAAGTTCAATAAGCAAATATTTCAGACACACTTGTGCAAAAAAAAAAAGCATGTAATAGATGAAAATCATATGCACAATACTTTTGCCAGCTGAAAGACCATTCGACATTTCAAAATTTGCAACTTAGAATTGCTGCAAATACCACTTTGGATCAATGAGTTTACAATACACCCTCGATAGATCAAGTTGCAGCAATTTGGATAGATGAAAACAATGTAAATGTATCATTCGAGCAAGATATTATTTTTCATGCGCATTCGGGGAATAAACATTGAGTGAAACACTATTTTAGTTGTTATGATCCATTGCAATATCCTTTGTTAGTTTCAATTGTTATTTTCAAGAGGCGAAGGAGGTTGGCATTAAGAAATAAGAAAATAAAAAAATGCATATCAACAAATAACACAACGGTCACACACGACCTTTGGTAATGAGACACCCACATTCACATCAGCAGATACAATATTTGCAAACGAGAACCACAGTAGCTTCTTTTATTTATTTTCCTATTTGATTGTTGTATATTTAAATATGATATGATTATTAAACATAATTTATAGATGTTTCACAAGAAACCAAATGAGCAGTTTCTTGTAGAGAATATTACTTCTACAAGTTGCAAATATGTCAAATGAACAAGTCTATATTATTTCCATGTGGAAGATTACTACAGCAGTTTGTAGTGGACATGTACATCAAGCTAGAAACAACTAGGATTGAGTATTTCAGAAAGGAACAATCAAATTTTTAGAAGAGAGGTTTATCAAGGTATAGTTTATAGTATTTTGATCGGAGAAACTAGAGGCGATAAAATTGGTCAAAGAGTACTACTGTCGGCATCTTTTATCAGAGGACCATGAGATATGATGAGGCGCTATATGGACGGAATGACATTGGTTCAGCATTTTGGAAGACCTAATCTGATCATAAAAATGACATGTAATCCTGATTGGGTTGAGATCCAACAAGAGTTGTGATGTTGGGATTATTCTTATGTCCATTTGCCGTACTTTTACCCATTTTTTATCATGTTTTGAGATGATTATCATTATAAAATGTATGATTTTATAAATGTTGTGTGAAATGAGCTAACAAACATTTTTAGATTGTTTTAGTAGGTAACACATGAAAAAATACTCAAAAATGGTGCAACGTGTGAAAGAAGAAGAATTCGAGGAAAATTTGGCTTAGTGAGATAACGAAAGAGGCACACCAAAGCCTGAGCTTCAAACAGAATTTTTTCTAAAACTCTAGCGAGATAGCTGGAATGGCACACCAGAGCCCAAACTGCAGAAAAAACTTATTCTAACACTTTGGTGCATTAACAGAAGTGGCACATCAGAGCCCAAACTTCAGAAGAAAATTTTTCTAACACTCTGATGCATTAAGAGAAGTGGCATACCAACACCTGAACTACAGAAATCTGACTATAACCTTGGCGAGATGGGAGAAGTGGCGCACCCAAAGCCAAACTTTAGAGAAATTTCAAGTCAAGTCTAGCGAGACGGATGAGTGGCGCGCCAGGGCTTGTCGGGGATAGATTTTTCTAAGTCTAAAAGCTGAATTAAAGGGAAAAGAGTAATTTGTTACCCTACTAATAAATACATTGTATAGTGCATTTGTTAGGCATCTTTCATAAAATCAATCATTGTACGCAGTCTTTTGGGGGAGAGACAAGAAGTTCATTTTCTTCTAGATTTTTCCTCTTTACTTTTGTCTTTGTTAATTCAAATGATGAATTCTTTAGTTTTAAACTTGAACATGAGTGGATAAACTCCTTTTTTGGGGTTTTTTTCATGGCTTAATGGTTGTAGTTTGAATATTCATTTATGCTAGACATTGATTCTTCTTTTCAAGATTGTTTATGCTTATTCGTTAGACTGATCACCTTTCGAATATTATCTGTTGGCTCATTGTTTGAACTCGGGAGAGGGAACTAATGAGGGTTAAAAGGAAGCATAGAGTAGGCTTCAATTATCTTGTTTAATAGTTCAAGAGTTGATATCGTTGTTGAGGATAGGGATATACCCTGCAACCCTATTCAGTTGAGCCAAGTAGCTTCAATCGTCATTTCATGTTTCTCCTGCAACCATAGGGATATAGGTATTAGGTTTCATGAGATAGTTTTTGATTATTTGGGAGAATAGTTGAGAAGTGAGTTCGCAAATTGCAACTAGAAATCTTAGAAGGATTTTTTCTAGTGGATTTGAATCATAAAAATCAACTTGAGTGCAAAAGTGTCAAAATCCTAGATTTCTATCATAATTTGAATTACAAACTCCCTACAAACGAGTTTGGTTATTAGTCTAATTTACATTTCAAGTTTAGTAGAATAAACTCAATACCATTTTTCCATTTTACTTGTGTTTTCTTTAGTGAAATAAAGGGTCAAACTCAAGCAATTAATTTGAAAAGTCTCTGTGGGTATGATATTGGGACTTCACCGTCCTATATTACTTAACGACCACGTGCGCTTGGCACGGGGACTTGTCAAAGATTATTTTGCTCATTTGTTTTTTTATTTAGCTATTCAATTTTTATTTGTTTCTCTAAATTAGAATTTTATTTTCTTTATTTGTTCAAGTATTAAATTTTTGTAAGTATATTATATAGATTTTTTTTAGTATTTTACCACTCTTCTTAACATGACATTTTGGAATATAAATGGGTCGAATGATAGGTATTCATATTTTGGTGATCCGTATCTGAATTGTCGAGGATCCCACTTATGAAAAGACTTTCATACTTGTGGTGTATGTGGTGGTCTAGATGGCCATTGGAGTTGTTTCTAAAATTCTTATTCCCCTTCCTCAAGCCCCTATTATGATCCTCCTATTATTTTTTATGCTTACAAGAATAATGAAGAGGAGGAACATCATGCTCAAATAAGCAATATTGTAAAATTGATCCTAGAGCATATGAAAGTAATGAGGGAGCAGTATACCGAACAAAGAAAATCCTTACAAAGGATGAATGCCAAGTTCATGGAGATGAAGGCTGAGACTAGAATATGTAATGATTTTCAAGTCATGGTCCTAGTCAATACTCAAGAAGAACCTCAAGTAGAAGAAACGAGCGAGTTCTTGGAACAAGCTCAGCAAATAGAATTTCATGGGTCTCTTCATGATAGTCTTACATACATTGCTAATCCATTCATGGAAGGGAGAATAGAATGAGAACAAGAGATAGAGATAGACCAATTTGGATCAAGTATCCATGACCTGCAAGCTCTTTTGAATAAAAAAGTTGAGGCATTTGAGGCCAACTACAAAGTGTTACGGATACTAGCCAATGCATGAAATAGGAAGAAGAATTCCAACCATTAGACTATTCTTTGTTGGTTGATGTTGATGTTGAGGAGGTGGATAAAAATGAGGATGCCAACCATAATTCAATCTTGGAGTTAGGGTGTATTGGTCCTCATTCTAAACACTTTACGACATTGTGTTTGGTGGGCAACCTAGAAATAGATCCTTCCAAGCTTATGGAGAGATGTATAAATGAGGAACAATTTCCTTGTGTTCTAAAATTTATTATGCCAAAGAGACATAACGACATCTCTTATTTAAGGGCCAAGAAGGACAACATGCAACATTTATTACTTGGTCCCTTCATGTTTACACCACTGCCCTTTGAGCATAATAGAAAATTGGAAAAGAAATTAGGGGTGAAATTTATAAGCTTAAAATGAAAGGAAAATGGTGAAACTTGATGGTGTCATGCCGCGACATTAAATCATGCGCTTGTTGGGAGGCAACCCAATTGTAATTGTGTAGTTTTTCCTATTTTCTATATAGTGCGACTTCTATTTTTTGTTTTGTCTGCAGAGAAAGGGAAGTCTGAGTACCTAAAATCAAAGCTAAGGAGCATTTCTTGAGCTTAAGTGTGGGATCGTGCAACCCATGAATCAAAGAGACATGCTGCTAGCTAGCCCCTAGAGGGCCTCAAGGAATATTTCTCACCCTTGTATGATTTTTATTTTATAAATTCTCTAAGGACGAAGCATGACTCTAAGTGTGGAGTGAGGAGATATCTTCTAAAATTTTGTGGTTAAGGGTGAGTATGCCATCAATTATTTATTTGAAAATTTTTAAAAATTGCATGTCTCACCTACCTTTTTATTTTCTTATGGCCTCGGTTCTTTTTCAAAGTAGGAGACCTTTGAATCGGGTAAATTTTTTATTTTTAGGAGCAGTTTTAATTTTTTTAAGAGAAGAACAGGCTTTTCCCGATGATTGATGGTTGACGACCGTGTTGATAAAAAATTAGTCATATTTTTTTTATTTTTTAGAGTTGAAAGAAAATATTTCCACTTGTGTGCTCTTGATATTCCACTTTGGAGATAAACTAGAAGCATGAAGTCTTCATCTTATATGCCTGAGAAGTGAAAATTCCATGAGAAACACATAGGTTCTTTAACTTGACTCAAGAAAATAGATCCTAGGGCTTAATAATGGAAATTCATTCAATGTGATTGTGTGGATATGTGGTCATAAGAAATTGACTGAGATCATGATGCCATAAGGAGAGAGTTTGAAATTATTATGTTTTGTACATAGTGTAGCATCTAGAACATGCCTAAATATGTATATGATAGCTAGTTGCCAAAGAGGTAAGATATGATTAAGGCATTTCTTTAAAAAAATTATGTTTGTCCATTATTGTTGTACCTTCCTTAACATTATCCCTAGTTAACCCCCATTGAGCTATAAGCATTAATTTTCTTCTTAGCTACAAAAAAAGCCTATTCCCTTTCTTGTGTGATCTCCAAAATTTTCGATCCTAAGATAGTCTGAGACACTTTGAGATTTAAGAATGAAGATTCCACTGGTGTAACAATGTTAAGGAAAAGGAAAGAAAGAAAAAAATGTGGAAGGCAAGATGAGAAAATAGGAAAGAGGAGTGCCCATACAAAATTACACGTTTACTTGCTGCTAGAACATAAATGAAAGCTTCTTAATGATTGTGTTGATCTTATAAGCAGAAACTAGCAGTCAAGTAGTGTAAAAAGAGGCATGAGAAAAGAAAAGGGGATTAGTGACAAAAAGGGTGAGCAGTGAGAAGAAAAAGAGGTGGACAAGAAAGATGAAGTGAAAATATATTAAAGTGATTAAGATTGGTAGCCACTATTAAACAAAATTATTCCTAACCATCCCTTTGCCGACATTACAATCATAAAAAGTTTTTATGATCTTACCCATTTTGAAGTGATTAAGTAATCTGACTATACATGAGAGGAAAGCCTATGGTATGTTGTTTGTGTATGAACATCAGTTGTGAGAGTGAGTATGCCTTATATACTATGTTCCATGTTTTTGAACTGATAATATGAGGAAAGGAACATCATTAAATAAGTGAGGGCACAAGATGGTCGAAGTCAGTGTATTATGTGCTACATATTTCATACTTAATCATGTTGTCTTGTTTTGAAAAAGATGAGTCGGTTATAGAAAGTACGTAGTTTCGAATGTGAAGAACTTTTTTGTGTGTATGTTGTGGATTGGTTATAAATAGATGAACCACATAGTCATGTGCTCTATTTTATTTGTTTGAATGAGAGTTGATAGAGGTTATAAGTGGTGTGAAAAGAGGTTTCTATTGCGTATAAATGAATTTTCTTTGAAGACAAACAATGTAAGTGTGGGGTGGTGATGTTAGGCATATTCTTATGCCCATTTGACGTACTTTTACCCATTTTTTAATCATGTTTCGAGATGATTATCCATATGAAATGCATGATTTCATGAATGTGTGTGTGAAAAGAGCTAACAAATGTTTTTAGGTGTTTCTAACATGTAATACATGAAAAAATACTCAAAAATAGAGCAAGGTGTGAAGAAAAAAGAATTCAAGAAAGATTTGGCCTAGTGAGATAACTGGAGTGGCACACCAGAGCCCAAACTGCAGAAAAAAAATATTCTAACACTCTGGTGCTTTGGCAGAAGTGGCACACCAGAGCCTAAACTTCAGAAGGAAAATTTTCTAATACTCTAGTGCATTGAGATAAGTGGCGCACCAACACCTAAACTGCAGAATTTTGACAAATAGCTTGGCTAGATGGGAGAAGTGGCGCCCCAGAAGTCAAACTTCAGAGAAATTTCAAGCCAAGTCTAGCGAGATTGATGGAATGGCGTGCCAGGGCCTATACAGATAGATTTTTATAAGTCCAAAAGCTTAATAACTTAAGGGAAAAAGAGTCATTTGTTACCCTATGTATAAATACTTTATCTAGGGCATTTGCTAGGCTTCTTTCATCAGATCGATCATTGTACCAGTCTTTTGGGGGAGAGACAAGAAGTTCATTTTCTTCTAGGTTTTTCTTCTTCAATTTTATATTTGTTAATTTGAATGATGAATTCTTTAGTTTTGCAATTGAACATGAGTGGATAAACTCCTTTCTTGGGGTCTTGTCCATGGTTTGACAGTTGTAGTTTGAGTATTTTTTTATGCTAGACATTGATTCTTCTTTTCAAGATTGTTTATGCTTACTTGATTTCATGCTTATTCGTTAGACTAATCACCTTTCGAAAATTATCTGCTGGCTTGTTGGTTGAACTTGGTAGAGGAAACTAATGAGGGTTAAAATGAAGCATAGAGTAGGTTTCAGTTATCTTGTTCAATAGTTCAAGAGTTGATTTCATTGTTAAGGATAGGGATATACCCTGCAACCCTATTCAGTAGAGCCAAGTAGCTTCAATAGTCATCTCATGTTTCTCCTGGAACCATAGGGATATAGGTGTTAGGGTTCATGAGATACTTTTGGCTATTTGACTGAATAATTGAGAAGTGAGTTTGTAACTTACAACTAGCAATCTTAAAAGGATTTTGTCTAGCGTATTTGAGTTCTAAAACTTAATCTGAAAGCAAAAGTGCCAAAATCCTGGATTTCTAATATAATTTGAATTACAAACTCTGTGCAAACGAATTTAGTTCTTAGTCTAATTTACATTCCAAGTTTAGTAGAATAAACTCAAAATCATTTACCCATTTTACTTGTGTTTTCTTAAATAGTAAAATAAAGATTCAAACTTAAGCAATTAATCTGAAAAGTCTCTATAGGTACGATATTGAGACTTCACCGTCCTATATTATTTTACGACCACGTGCACTTGCATGCCCTTGGAAACATCTAGTTTGGCATAGGTCAGGCTCCCCAAATATAGGTCGGATTTGATAACTAGAGTTTTTAGAGAAAAATTACAAGAATCTAAAAGAAAAAATATTCAAGAAAGAAATATTTGGGATAGCTTTAGCTCATGTATTCGTGGTAGAGTTTAAAAAAAGAGGACCACTATACATACACTTAGTACTCATACTGAAAGAAGGTCACAAGATAAAAGCAGCTGATTAGTATGATAAGTTTATTTCTGTAGAAATTCTGGACAAAGTTTAATATCCAGTCTTGTATGGATTAATAATGAAACATATGATGCATGGTCTATGTAGAAAACATAGCCCAACTAGTCCATGCATTCAAGATGAAAAATGAAAGTACCATCATCTGTGTCCCTTCAACACAAATTCATTGCATGAAAAGGATGGATAATCCTATTTACAAAAAGAGTAACGATGGAAGGTGGGAAATCATTCATGGAATGAACATGAATAATCAATGGGTTGTGCCTGATAACCCTTATTTGCTAATGAGATACAATTATCCCATCAATGTTGAGGTCTGCTCAGGAGTGAGGGCAATAAAGTACCTTTACAAATACATCTATAAAGGTCATGATAGATGTGCAATTTATATTGAGTCAGATGAAGGACAAAAAATAATTGATGAAATTAAGAATTTTCAAGATGAAGCACTATGGAGAATTTATGAATTCAACTTAAGTGAAATACAACCTCCAGTTATTAACCTTCAATCGCATCTCCCTGGCAAACATTCAGGTATACATACACACTTATAGTTACGACATATTCTAATAATTATTATAAATATGAAAATTCTAACTTCATATAAATCCATAATATTTTATTGTAACACACACAATTTACAAAGTGTCATTGCATGGGAAAACGTATAAAGGACTATGCTTAAGAGTATTTTAGAATATGCTCGATCAACAGTGAAGCATGAAAATATCTATATAGGGAATTCCCTCAGTATTATGTTTGGAATCCCCAATCAAAGATGTGGACAAAAAGAAAAACAAGAACTGTAATTTGTAGACTTGCACCTAGTAAGAAATATAAGACTAATTTATATTTAAATGTTACATCTTACTTTTATGTCTTTTTTAACAATATCTATTAGTCACAGCTAATCCTAGAGAAGGAGAAAGATATTATGAGCAGCTACTCTGAACCATGTCAGAGGACCATGTTCATTTGAAGACTTACTTACAGTCAGTGGAAGACAATATGAAACGTTTAAATCCATAATAGACTTTGAAACCTCGCCTTCCCTTTCGGTATCCGATCTCGGATACCATGACTTTCCTTCAAACGGGCTTCACCTTCAAAGGAGGGTAATTGATCTACAGACAGCAAGGCCAATGAAGATCAAATTTATTAGGGTATAAGTTGTGTCTTGTTTGTGAGTCCTCTCTATGCCTCTTATGTCCTTTTTTGCTTCGCTTGGGACTCACTAGCACACTCCTTGCTACTTTCGTGCTTGATTTCTTCTAATGAAACAATGATAACGATCCTTCCCTAACAACTGTTGTTCAATCCATCGTTGAGAGTGAGAGGAGTTGTAGGAATTCACATTGCCTTTTACAGCTTTGGAATATTCTATTCTTGTAGCAGCCACCGCTTCGGATCCTACTCCTCTATATCTTTAGCCCCATATTCTGGGTGTGCCATGGGGGGAATATTTTTGGATAATAGAATGCATGGATTGATAATCTATGATGATCTTAGTAAACAGGCGGTAGCATATCGACAAATGTCATTATTGTTATGCCGACCGCTGGGTCATAAGGCTTTTTCAGGGGATATTTTCTATTTACATTCCCGTCTCATAGAAAGAGCGACTAAACAATCGGATCAAATAGGCACATGTAGCTTTACCGCCTTACCTATCATTAAAACACTGCCACCTTGACCCTCTTTTCAAAGAGGGCCTACTTCTCCAGGATACCTAAAAAGAGTGGGAGAAGCCTGGGGTCGTTCCTCCTGAGAAAATAGAAGGCCAGCCACTGTTGAAGCTCCACTCTCATTTGGATATTAGGAAGGAGAGGTTACTCTAATTTCGAAACTAGAACAACGCATGGAACGGGCGCAACCTCTGGCTCGGGAATGGGCGGCTGTGGTTCTCCCCTAGGAGGGAAATCAAAAGGGCCAAAGAAGGAACCCCTTCCCCTATAGTATGTGGCAATGAAGCGTCAAGAGTTTATAATGAAGGAAAATTGATCATAATGATAAGGAGGAGAGCAAACACCAAAAGGTTCCTTTGGAAAAGCTCTCCCCCACACACACCACAAAATTGTTTCATAGTGAAAACTGAGTGACAGACCCGACGTGACTGACAGATAAGCTGACATTAGTAGCAGGTCTAACTCTATGATAAAAGAGCTCTATTTCCAAAAAGATTTGTCCATCAGTGATGGGGATCACATTGGTGGGAATATAGGTCGATATATCTCTAACTTGTGTTTCAATGACGGGTAAGGTGGTCAAGCTACAAGCGCTTGTCTATTCTAATCGTTTAGCTGCTCTTTTTAAGAGACAAAATATAAATAGAAAACATTCCCTAGGAAAGACTCATGACCTGATGGTCGACACAACAATAATAACATTTGTCGATATGCTACCGCCTGTTTACTAAGATCATCATAGATTATTAATGCATGTATTCCATTATGTCAAAAATATTCCCCTATGGCACACCTAGAATATGGGGCCAAAAATTGTAGAGGAGCAGGAACCGAAGCGGTGGCTGCTACAAGAATAGAATATTCTAAAGCATTCACTTCTGAAACAATTTAAACTAATTGTGCCACAATTGAGCGTTTCTGTCCAATCACTACATAGACACAATACAATGTCTCACTCTCAGAGGTGGCTCTTGAGTTCAGTTGCTTTTGGTTTAATATGGTATCGATAGCAATAACAATTTTTTTATTTTGTCGATCCCCGATTATAAGTTTCTCGTTAACCATGATCTATAGGAACCAGGCTATATACTGCTTTTAAACCTATTTACATAGGCTCGTGCACTGATTTACGTTCTATTGAGCTCCAAATATATGCTATTGGGATGGGATGGCTCCTACTAGCTCTCCCCCTAAAGAATTGCACATGCGAGTTTCCCTGCATACGGCTCAAGTGGCAAAGGCCTTTTCCTTCACTCTTAGTAAGGGCTTCACAGTAGCCAAGCTTACTGCTAGTCTATCGTCTAGAGCCAAGCTTTGACCATGACTGCTCGTTGCTTCTAGCTGCCTTATTCTATCACCTGAGATCCAAGTCAGCACCGACAAAGATCTCTTGATTCCTCAAGAATGACCAACTTGGAAGAAAGCTACCTCTTACCTATCTCACCTCTTTCCTTCAATGGGTGAGCCTTCGCTTTTTGGATAGTCTTCTACCCAGTACGGTACCCCCCATTTTTTGGTTCCTATTGGATTTACCTTGTTCACAGGTCGACCCCATGGCAGCAAGAAAAGGCAATCTTGTGCTATACTCCGGTGATATCTTTCCTACCAAGACACGCAAACTCCCATTATGTCCTAGATCACATTACATGAATCGAACGAGAAAGTGTACTCATCTCAGCTCCTCTCATAGATTGGTGTAGTTTTATGAAGCATCTAAGCACAGTTCACTCGCATTGATCAATCAAGAAGGTTGCCGCCACTCATTAAGGTTATCTGTTGTATCATACACTTCTTGCATTCTGTCCCATACTTATCATACCTCCTCTTTCTTCTTAAGATAAGATAAAGGTCCATACATGGTTGGGTAGGAGAATCCAATCGTCAATCCTTTTTAGCTTGACCAAGAAGTCTTATGTCCCCCGATTTGTGCGATATTTTAATCGAAATATCTTCTTACGCAATCCATGCCTTTCCGTTTTTATGACCAAAAATTCTTTTTTATGTTCACAAAAAATTATTCTCTGGACTTTTTATCAGTATGAGGTGATCATAACACAGTATATAAGACTTGTGATTTAGGTAATTCAATCTTCCATGTTTAAGGAGGAACACGCCAAAAAATATTTTCAAAAAATGGGTGATCAAAAGATCGAATTACTATGCCTATCTTTGTGGTCGTTACTTTTGGTGGTCTTTTTGAGGGGTCAGCTTATGGGCTAGGCCTCTCTCTAAACTGATAACACATATCGCCTCCCCGCTATACCCTAATCAGCGGGGCCTTTGTTTTGCAATACTTAAAAGAGTCTCTCATGGCCCAATTATTATTACAGCATTCTCTACCATAGAATTCGAGCTTCTGGGTAAATTCGGCAGCTTCTATGAAGAAGCGGCACAAAGGAGGCTCGAGGGCTTATTAAGGAAAGAGGCAAGGGCAGATGAAGGGTGGAAAATGAAAGGCATTTTCTGGTCCCCCAAGAGCCAGGAGGTGCTTGTGTGTGTGTGTGGGGGGGGGGTTGTGTGTGCCACAACGAAATAAGGGAACGAAAGGCCACTTTGCGTTGGATGCTCTTTCACCTCCCCACAATGATGGCTATATTGTCTTGGGGAATGTTAAATCTTGCTTGTTTGGAACACTTTTCTTGGTCATCAATACAACCTGTTCTTAATAGAACCAATTTTATTCTCTAAACAATCAAAATTTCATACTTCTGTCGGATCCTCCCTATCTCCTGATCGAGTTGGTGTAGGTAGATATCGCCTAGTAGGGCCGATAGTAATACACTGTGTGGGACAGAGTAAGGGAACTTCTCACCTCCTACGAGTCGTCTGGTGAAAAAGACTTTCTGAATAGGGTAAAAAAACTTGGGATCGTTAATCTCTTCCTTAAAGATTGGGATGAGACGATGTCGGTCGATGGTGTGAAAACACTTCCTGATGTCAAATTTTAAAAACCAATTAGACGTTCCCCACTCTTCTTTGATCCATCTTAGGACAGAGTGGAAGCCTCAACCCAAGCAAAAGTGCAATGTGTCTGGAAACTCAAGATCGTAAATGGATTCAAGTATCATTCTGATCGCCTCTTTCATGATCCTTTATATAGGTAGAACTACTGTGAGCAGTCTAAATTCGACCCTCATTTCTCTATTCATATTGTTAAGTGGAGTAAAGTTCCTTTCTTGCTCTCTCTATTGAAATAAAAAAAAAAGCACTCCTATCTTCACTTTAGTGACTCATAGGGATTTCCTCAGCTCAGCTTTTTCATTCTTGATAATGGTCATCACTTCTCCCAGGATCGAAATGATTATCCCTGCGCAATGGATCTACATCCATCCCTGAATGTCATCGGATACTGTTAACTTTCCCGCTATTCTTGTAACTATAACCTGTAATCCCCGTAGGTGTGTCTGCAGTCCTCTAAGCTGACGAGAAAGGAAGGATATCTCGTAGAAACCCCACAGGTTCCAGACCTAGGAGTCAACTTTCCCGTATGAGCATTCGTTATATCTATCAGTCCATGGAAGAGTAAAAGGGTCACCACTACTGAGGATCCCCCCTAATCTTAGATAGGTTGTGCGAGGGTTCGCCACGGTTCATTTTTGTGCTTACACATAAGGCTACCCTTTTCCGAAAGCTCCATAGGACCACCTACCACTAGTCTTCGGCCGGAGGGGTTTATTGCACAAAATGGCTGAGGCGTAGGCTCCTAAAGAGAGAAGCCCAACGAATGTCAGATGCAAATCCCCACACCTCATTAAGATCATATTGGCATAGTCTCCTAAAAAAGAAAGAGCAGACCCCATTGAAGACAAGAGTGACGTACAATAAGGCCATTTCTGTCTACCGCCCTTCTCACGAATACCTATGTGGACGTTACCACTCATACAACTCCCAGTCAGCAAGCAGTTAGCCTTTCTTTATAAGGAATGGAAGTGTGGATGAATCGACATCAAATATAGGATATTTTTGAATACGATCTCCATTTTCAAGAAAAAGAAGGACTTATCTTTTTTTAGTTTCAATAGGAGAATTATGTAACGAAGTTTTGTTATATCTTTTTATCTTAGTTCTTCTCTTTCCCCTAGTTAGTAGACTATAAGTAGTCTCAATTGATTGACCACTTACAACGTTTGCATCTGCTGGTATTTCTTACCTTATCTCTTCTATTAGGAGGTAAGTGCTTCTTTGTTAGAGAGCGTAAACTTCTCTCTTTTAAATATCCCTATCTAGAACGAAATCATCAACTTCGAAATAGTTTTGATAGCTTCTCAAATTACCTTACCTTGATTGAGTAAGCGAGGTCATTTGCTTTTGCAGCGTCTGGTCTGCATATCAATTGGTTTCAAAATCCTTCATTATCGATGTAAGCCTTCCTGGATCTAGTTTTCTCTAAACTCTTCTAACCCTGCGGACCTTCTCGCTCGAGCTCTTTTTGATCAATAGGATCAAGGCTCTCTAAGATTGAAGTTTGCATGCACTAGTATAGTAATTGATTGCTCATTAGGGAAAATATTAGAACAATGGGGTCTCATAGGTTTTTTAATCCTAGTTATTATGGGAGGCATGCTAACAATCTTTCATGAAAAGCTACCCACATATTATTGGTCGGTCCGAGTTTGGCAAAGCTGGGCCTTGTAATGAAAGAAAAATCTGATGTGAAAGGTAGAGTTGAGCCAATGTGTGGAACAACATTCCCACTATGACTTTCCTAGCTAAATGAATTTATGTTGTCTATCACCAATCTTGCGTATGCCATTCACACACTTTTCTACATCCACATGCAGGGTTGGACTTGGAAAAATAATTGAATCGAAGAATCAGATTCACTTTGACATTTATCGAAGCCAACCTATGGAAAGAGTTGGGCAGAGGTATCCCTTAATCACTTACTAACTTACTCGGTAAATTAGCTAGCAAGAGGCCAATCCTCAGGAATTTTCTTTCAAAGATAAACCATTTGAAAGTCTATTTGAACAGGGTACATGCATCATAAATAAGGAAGATGCCGAAAGACTTACAATGAATTTGTTTGTTTCAGCCTACTTTGGGCTTTATGTGATAAAGTATATCAAGAAGCTTCAAATTGCAATAGAAAGAACCAAGTTAGAATTTGTAGGTAGTTAGTCGCTTTCTCTGTAGGAAAAGACCTTAGGCTGTAGAACAACTCTGCTATTCTCCCTTTCAACTAGAGGTTCAATGGAGCTTTATTTGAACAACATTAACCACCACTTGACTGATGTGGACGCGGTTCTCTCATCGTGAAAGAAGTAATGAAAGGGAAGCCCAAAGATAAAAGTGTGTTCGTTGTTGATTGCATAGCTTTCTAGAGTAGAGATCTATCAATTCATTCTAGGCACATATCATTTATTGGATGTATTGTTATGTTGTGCTGAGTCAAATATGCTCCCTTTTTTTGTTACAGAAAAGAGATCCCCTCTCCACGCTTTCAAAATTGATGAATATGAGTCTGGGAGGTTGCAGGTACTATGGATCCTCTGACACCCAAATGGGTTGCTTTCCTAGTTCTCGCCGCTGTTGCCTATAGGTCATGATGTGCCTTGAGATGGCCGTCTCCATCCCCCTTCTAGTGGGAAACTCGCTCCCCGATCATCGCTCTACTGTGTCTGGCCCATCTTGTATGCACCTTTGGAAGGAAGGGAGTGTGACAACATACACTCTTCCCATTACTCCATAGGACCTTCTCATCATTTGCAGGTTTTGGTGGCCCAAAATTGTCTTGACTTTACCAAAAGGCCTCATCTCTAAAATCTCAGCTCGCGAGGCATCCCCTTCACAATAGGGTTCCAACCCTCGCCTCGTTCTTGTTAAATGCTATGTTTCCCCTCTCTATTCCCAAGTAAAAGGTGAGTCCCATGTGTCAGTTTGTGGATTACGGTCTCACAAAATAATCCCTATAGGTGCCCATAGTAGGCCGGCCGCCCTACCTAAACCAATCATCATATCGGTCCCAAGGCACTATTTCTAGAAAGGCTCGGCTTCAAAATTGTACCTGGATCTTCCACCTCATATTGCTCCTCTAGGGATGGAAGTAAGGCCCAACCTAGGCTTGTGCGGTTAAGGTTGTTGTACACGATCTCCATTTTTCATTGTCCTAGTTATCCACTGCACTATGTGGTAGAGTGTTCGTCCCAACCCTTTCGCAAGGGTACCTTCCCTTTTAATTGATGGATGGACTTGGAATTGACTCCCCTCGATTCGAGATACAAGAAAATAGTATGAAGTTTGTCCAAGGAATGTTCTCCCCTGGTAGTACGCGGATTCTCAAGGCATACCTCCTATAACTACATGAAGACTGAGTAACAGAATAGCGGCCAAAGCAATAGATTCCATAGTTGCGGTTCTTCCTCCATCCAAAGGCTCTAAGCCTACTACATAGCTAGGCTACAAGATTGATTCTTTGATGATAGAAAGAGAGAGGATCGAGTATCACACTTACAAGCAGCCTTTTCTATCGTCTTTCGCTGACCCTGGTTCTATCAAACCAGCTTCTTCAATCCTGGTGTGAACTTATTCCTGCCTTCTTGACCAATAGCTCTGATTCCACTTAAATAAAAGTATCTCTTCTTGTTTACTCTTTCAAGTAAGCATTTTGAAACTTCCTTAAACATCTGCTTCAAAGAGCTAAGCCTCGGTCTCACTGAACTAGGTCAAAGAATTACCTTCCTGGAGCTACCTCCTTACTTAGATCGTTCATTCCCCAATTTAAACTCGGATCAGTTGGCAAGTGGATTCCGTGCCTTGGTAGGAAACTCTAAACTATAAATTCAATATTGAATGAGTGAAATCTATCCTTTTGTCTTTATCCTTTATGGGTCAGGGCTGATTCGTGAAATTAGAAACTCCTACACCTACTGAAACTTTAACAGAACAACTACAGATTCTCACCCTCGAGTCAGGAGCTCTTTCAATCTCTAAGAGCCAATTCGATGGCATCTTCTCTTATGATATTTCTAGTAAGAACTAGTGGGATAGTCCCTCATCGACATAGAAGAGAGCTTCAAGCAAAAAGGGCTTGTGTAAACAAGGGACACTTTACTTTAGACAAAGAGCTGCCTCACTTTCTTTAGCTAGGCTGAGAAGACGATTCCCGACATTGATTATTTCCTTCTCATCGAAAGATGCCTAAGACCTTTTCACCAAAATAAAACCTAAACCCCTTGTTCCTCGAACAATTGAATCAGAAATCAGGTTATTCACACCCACACATAAAGAATAGCTTGTGAATGCCCTCTTTTTCAGGAAGAATTTGACATTGACCAGGAATAAGAGTAGAATGAGCTTAACGACATATCTTCAACTCGAAAGGCTAAATAAATAAGAGAAAGTTGTCTCCTTCCGTGTGAAAAAATTGGATCTTTTCTTTTAAAGAACATTTCTTTTCCTGGAGTTTTCTTGAGCTACCTCGAGATAGGACAAAAAGCCTCCTAGTGATCTTGTTTTGGATTCTGCATGGATTAACTAACCACTCCAAGAGCAGGGGTTAGATCTGGTCGAGTTATAGTCAAATAGATAATATTTCCAACCAAACATCTATACTACTCTAGATTTTCAAAGAGCGGGAAATCATCCTTACTGAATTTCAAAGTCGGATCCACAGAAGTATCCACGTTGCTCCCAACAATTCAGTTTTCTCTAAAAAGTCTGTAACATACTTCCTTTGATAAAGTGATATTCCCGTCTTTGATTTTGCTACTTCAATACCCAACAACTATCCAAGATTTCTAAGATATTTGGTAAAAAACGTGTTTATTAAAACACTGTTTCAGGTCAATAATTCCTGTTCTCTCACTACCTGTAATCACAATATCATCAACATAGACAATAAGGATTACAGATCCACTTTGGATATGATGAACAAATACTGAATGATCAACCTCATTTTGCTTAAGCTAATATGCAGAAAGAACTTGACTAAATTTAGCAAACTATGCCCCTCTGTATTCTGGTCTAGACTTACCAATATTGGCTAGCTTGTTTTCCTTGCGCTAAGACCTTCTCTTATCTAAAACTTTGGCGAATAGTGAAAATCATTATTCCCTCCAATCTTATGGAATGATTTGACCCCCACTCCTAGCTTGCTAAGTCGTAGTGTATTTTTAAAGAAGATCCTTCCCAGTGTGCCAAGCCCCCTCCCAACGATCTCAAGCTCTGGTCTAGGTTAATGAACTAGTCTCTTCTGCCTAACTTAAGAGTTCTGGTTATGGCTGGCCAAAAATAGGTCCTTTAGATTGTCGCGCCCCATTTTTCTCACCAAAAGCGGAACCCGACGTGTGACAACTCTTAAAGGATTATTCAAATTGAAGGGTCACCACCTAACGAATTTAAGGTGTGTTAGGGCACCATTCTATGCTATGAGTCTGCTTAAACTAGCCTAGGTCACGAGATTCGGGCAAGGGTTCAAATTACCTCGAAAGGAAGGTGTTAGGCACCTTTCAAGGTTCACAAATGTAGTTCCCTGTCGGATTCATTATTATGTGGGGAACTAATTAACGAGTAAATAAAGTCAATTATTATTAAGTCTAAAAATATACAAGTTATTCAAATATATTATTATGAAAAACTAATAATTAAAAATAATATACTATAAAATTAGTACAACTAGAAGAAGAGAAAAAGATGAACAAGGAGAGAGAATCTTTGATCAATAGATGTATTAAAAGAGATGATTATTTTGTTAATTCATACCAATCAAATAATTAAATAACTAAAAATAAAATACAAAACAAACAAATAGAAAAATTAAGGATTGGACTGCACCTCGAAGAGACGCCTACGTATCCCTGAAGGGAGTCAAGTCAGATGTAGTCCTGCATTTAAGAAGGAGGGGGGGGGGGTATTTTAACCTAAAGGGATCACCCCATGCAACTTAAATAATACTTCGCAACCATTTGGATTGCTCGTATTATTCAGCGAGCACAAACTATTATATCCCACTACCCATCTAATTACTTAATTATTAATCCTAAAATCATTCTAAATAATTAAAACAAATACTAACGCCCTAACATGTGTCTACCCGTCCCAAGCCTAAAGTCTAAGAGGCGTTGGACTACTATTTGGATTTTTGGGTCTAGAAGTTACTTGGGGATATTAATGATAAATGTCAAAAACGAAAATAATAATTAAAAAAAGCAGCAAATATGAGTCTCAAGTAAGACATGGAGAATAGGGGTGTGCAACTGTGAGGTTGTGTTGAGAGGAAAATAGGAATTATTTTTAGGTTTTGGGGTTGAGCAAGAAAATTAACGGAAATAGATGGAATTTAATCCAGACCGTTGGATTAATTGGATGAAGGGTTGGGATTAAGTTATAAGATATGGGTCCGGTATTTGGATAATTTGGTGGATCGTGGATAATTAAGTGGGTCAATAGGTAGGGTTTCAATTGAACTTGATTGGGAATTTGAAATGTGACCAGATTTTGATCAAATTGGCTAAAATTGTCATAAACTAGATAGAAAGTGGCTTGATTTTAAATAAATTGGAGAAAAATTGGATTAGCTGCTATTTAGTTAATAACAATACTATGCTTACACATAATTTAGAAAATAGGTAGCATAATAGCTTAATTTACGATAAAATTATATAAATATTATTGTTATGAAATTAAATATAAAAACTAAGTAAATTATATTTTTAAAAATAAATCTTGTTTAATTGAAAATATACATGTATGTTTATTATTATGCAATATATTATATTCGACGTAATTATATATAATATGGGATAATAAAAACATGAAATTAATGTAATAAAATATCATAGAAGTATAATCTAAAAATAATTATGCAAAATTCATGCTAATTAATGCTAGATATTATGAATGTGAATTAAATAACTTCACTAAAAAGAAAATTTCAAAATATGTACATATATATATATATATATATATATATATATATATATATCACTGCTTAGACGGGGCATAGGGAGGTCAAAATTGGGTGTCAACAGCTGACCCTTATTTCTCCGGGAATGAAGGATGAATTGTCGAGCAAAGAACGTTGACTTAGTAGCCAATTTTGTCCGACTGAGGGAACAATCTCAATAGTACCAGGCGAAATGAAATATAAAATTTTGAATATATTGTGCTCGAGACTTCAGTTTCAAGTCGCTTACATATCTCGGGTCTATGAGAATTAGGCCGTGTGTAGTTCTAGATTTAGAAGCGAACGAGATTCCTAAATCAAATTGATAATACGGGATTGGAAAAAGGAACGAAAGGAGTATGAAATGATAAGAATAGAGAGATGAAAGAAGATACACGATTATTTCTTCCATATCAAAATGCGGTAATATTAGAATGAGGGCTAATCCGGAAGATAAAAGATTGGAAGGCGAGATGAAAGCGAAAATTGCTTCTAGGTAATATGCGATGAAAGTGGTAGATCTTGAAAGCAAATAAATAAATAAATAATGACGGGCAAAGATAATTGAAATAACGTATAGATTTTCAAAAAATAAAGTGTAGTTTGGATAACTTTATGATGGTAATGCTTAATCCAAACAACGTCTAAAACTAGTAGGACCACACCTAGCCCTTAAAAACTTAGAGGGTAATGCTTCCCAATAAAAGAAAGGTGAGAGTAGCACAATGATAATATGTTAAGACTAGCAACTAGTTGCTTGAAGTACTACGGTAGTAGCTTGAAATCTTGAGAGTAGTGTAAGAGTGGAAAAATAGCATAGGAGTTTGAAAGTAGCATGTAGTAGCTTGATTCAAAATCATGAGAGTAACTTTAAATAACACAATAGTAGCCTGCAACTTTAAAATACTGGATAAAAGTGATTAGTCAATAAACATGAGATAATATTTTACAAAATTAACGATTAGATCGAATAAATTTGAAAGGAAAGTGCTTAACCCGATCAAAATTTAGAAGGAAATACTTAGCCTTAAAAAAATGGAGGGCAGTGTTTAACCCATAATGCAGTGCTTAGCCCTTAAAAATTGGAGGGTAATGCTTAACCCATAGGACAATGCTTAGCCCTCAAAAATTGGAGGGTAGTGCTTAACCCATAGGACAATTCTTATCCCTTAAAAGATTAGAGAGTAGTGCTTAACCCATAGGACAATACGTAGCCCTTAAAAGATTAGAGGGTAGTGCTTAACCCGTAGGGAAGTGCTTATCCCTTAAAAACGAGGGTAGTGTTTAACCCATTTAGAAAATAATAGGGCAATGCTTAGCCCTCTAAATTTAGAATACTGCTTAGCTTTAAACAATTGGAGGGTATGCTTAACCCATAGGAAAGTTCTTAGCCCTTCGAAAAATTGAGGGTAGTGCTTAACCCGTAGGTTAGTGCTTAACCCATTTAAAAAGCAATAGGGCAATGCTTAGCCATTAAAATCTGGAGGGTAGTGCTTAACCCATTTATAAAGCAATAGGGCAATGCTTAGCCCTTAAAATCTGGAGGGTAGTGCTTAACCTATAGGGAAATCAAAATAATAATGCTTAGCTTTAAATAAAATAGTGTTCCGCTTCGAGTAACTTACTAAGAGGATAGTGCTTAACCCCATTCATGATTCGCAAGGCATTGACGAGCTTCAAGTAGTTTAACTTTATCAGATACCTTCATAAATCTCGATCATGTAAAGAGTGATTGAAAATTTGTACATATCATTCTTGTGCTCAAAGAAAATATTATAAGATTTAAAAGGGGGAAGGTTGATTTGTGCCTCTACTCATCTGTCGCTATTCCGATTTCACGAGATTCAAACTTATGATCAAGATGGATGTCACACCCTTCCATAGATGTCCTTTTGAAGAATTAATCCCTAGTCTTTAACTTAATCCTAACAAAATTTTGAGATCTTTAAAATTTCTTCCCCAGTTATTGACTCAGAAACTTCTTTCCTCATTGCAAAAAGAAATTTTTTAGATTGTCTTAAAAATTCTTGCTCATTTCTGTAGGAAAGCTTGATCTATGAAATTTTTGAGATCCTCTCAAAAATTCTGCCCCAGTTGGTACTCAAGAGAGGGGAGAGAAAATTTTATTAAGATATAGACCGAACCCCATAAGGGCACCTATGTATCCCTCTTAAACGGGAATCAGGTCCAACGTAGTTTAGATTCAAGTAGTAAAAAGAACTTCAAATGAGGGAATAAACTGAGGATAGCTCTCATATCCTAATTTAATACCTCAAAATGGCCTAAGAATAGACCCGGGAGTTAAACATGAAAAGTGAAAAAAACTAGCAAAAAACATCACGAACAAGATGACCCTACGACTCGTGGTAGGGTACCACGAGTCATGACAAGCTGTCGTGGTTTGGGAAGTTGGGGAAACAGTGGAGACAACAGACAGTTCCATGACCTGTTGCCAGGAACAATGAGTCGTTGTCACCAGTTGTGAGGAGGTTTGGACTTAGGCTGAGGAGGAAGCAACGGGGCATCTCATGATTCGTGGTTAAGAGAGACGACCCATTATTTCATGTCATCGTTCATGGGTTAAGGGTTCCAGTGCAGGCAACGGATTGAAACCATGACTCGTTGGAGATCACCATGAGTCGTGGTGAGGCTCGTGGGAAGGAAAGCCAGATTTGGTCAAGGAGTTGATGACGGTCGACCCAATGACTCGTCCTTTATAGTCACGACATGTCTTGACAAGTCGTGGGAAGGATCTGAGGCATGTGATGAAGTAGTGGACTTAACGACTTGATACCACGAGTCACGGTATGTTGTCACGACCCGTTGGGTCGGTCGTTGGTCCATCCGAGACAGTTTCAGGGATTTAATTTTAAGGGCAATTTCGAATTTTCTATGCTTTGAGACGCTAAACTACATCGTTTTGTCTTTGGAAAAGTTCGGTTTTAAGAGGATGACCTATTCTAAACTCCCATTCATGCGGGCAAGACTTTGAGAGGGGATTCAAGGGGAGATTCCAAGATTTTCACCTCAATTCCTTCAATTTCATTCTTGAGCTTTTAAGGAGGATTAGGAGTTGATAGTTCCAGGTATGTAAGGTCTTCAATGGGTTGATTATTCCACACCCATGCTCCTACTCAATGATTTTACTTATAAATTATCAAAAACTCATGGGGTTTTGTATTGGATTTGTATGACAGTAAATGATTTCATTATGGGTCTTGTGATTTTGAAATCTTATCTTAATCTACTGATTTTGATCATCTTTGAGATTTAAATTGAGTATAATATTGTTGATTTTGAATTTCTAAACAACTAAGCTTGATTATGCATGCCCCATGATGAATCGATTTATGATCCATTGATCCATTGGTGTATTTGATAAGCCCTACATGAATTATGAATTTATTTATGAAATTATTATGTTATCAATTATGATCTTATGAATTTCAAGCTATATGCATGATCTACAAGTATGTACGAATTTTATCAATCATGAATTATGTTTTTGGCCGACCCACAAGCCTCAAGTCATGGCTAGTTCTTATATGTTCAAGCATGTTTACGATTATCATGATTTAACTAGTCCATGAACTCATATATGTATTATTATGAGCACTATATATGTTTTAGGAGTAGTATCGAACACCAAGTAGGTTTGGGGCTCAGGTTAAGCCCCGAATCTCATGAACTACATGCCACCGTAGGTATGTTGGGACCCATTCATGTATGGTCCTAGCACAATTGGCCCTTTTCATATGTGATCACGCCCTTCATGGCTCCTACCCTTGGCAAGGTAGAACACTCTCCCGACTAGGGTTACAAGTCGGGCTTCATGTGTGCTCATATGAGGTACGTCGATTAAGAGAATCTCCCACTATTCCTCATGATTTATGCATGTTTATGATTATGAATGTTAGCTCAAGTTATGTTAAGTAAGGCTCCTTATTTTTGATTATTATTATGTTTACATTATGAATGTTTCGAAAACCTTGAGCCCTATGTCATATTATGATAATTATGTTATGAGCATGTTGTCCTATTTCTATTATCACTTAGGAGTTTTATACATGTTTTCAATGTCCATTTTACTTACCTTTCAAACTCAGTAAATTCCACGTACTGACCACATACTTCCTATGTTGTATCGTTTCATGATACAGGACCCGACTCTCAGGCTCACCCTCCTGAGTAGCTCCTCAGAGTTCGTTATCATCTTAATTGGTGAGTCCTCATGTTCCGAGGGCCATATGTTTAGACTCTATTGTTTCTCTTTTAGTTTCAGTATTATAGGGTTAGTTAGGGTGTTTTCCCATCAACCCGTTTTCCATGATTAGAGGCTCTTCAAACTATAAGTTGTATTCATCCGCCATGTATGGATCATGTATTGTATTTTCTCCATTATTATGACTTGTTTACATTTTCTTGTGAATGAAATAGATTGTATGCTCATGCCATGGGTCGACTTGGGGTCTTTCGAGGCCCCTTGTCCCGTGTCTATGACTCGGGTGTACGTGCGGGTCATGACAAACTTAGTACCAGAGAAATAGGTCTGATGTGTCCTAGGGTGTCTGAAAGCTGTGTTACGTAGAGTCTATTTCATGGGTGTGAAGCGCGCCACACTTATGACGAAGAGGCGACTAGACGTTTAGGAATGTTCCCTTCTTTCATGATCTATGTCGCGTGATGAACGTCCTTTACTCCTCTAATTCATGTTATTCGCGTTTGCAGAATCATGCCTCCACACCGAGTAAATTCCAAGAGGAACGGTAATTGTGCTTATCATGAGGGTGCACATGATGGGGAACATCCGCCAGCCCCACCCGTTCATGAGGGGCACGTACTAGAGCCAGCCGCCATGCTGAGTTTAGGGCGGCGATCCAGATGTTGGCACAGGCCATGACAGCTCAGGTCTAGAATAAGACTGTGGCCCATTAACCGCAAAATAGATATGCGGCAGTTGCTAGGGTAAGGGACTTTTTGAGGATGAGCCCTTTGGAGTTCACAAGGTCCAAGGTGGATGAGGACCCACATGACTTTATTGAGGAAATTTTGAAGATCACCCAGGTTATGGGGGTGAATAATGGGGAATATGTTGATTTGACCTCCTATCAGCTCATGGGGGTAGCACATATATGGTTCAAGAAATGGAGAGGTGCTAGGGTAGCGAGTGCAGGCCCGATAGGTTGGGATAAGTTCTATACCGCGTTCATGGATCGGTTCTTCCATCGGGAAATAAGGGAACTCAAGGAGGATGAGTTTGTGAATTTGAAGCAGGGAAACATGTCAGTCAAGGAGTATGCCTTGGAGTTGGTGGTGGATCAGCGGGATCGAGTGAGCCACTTTGTGCATGGAGTAGCAAATTACTTGGATAAGAATTGTCGGATTACCATGCTACACTGGAACATCGACTTTCCTTGTATTGTATTGCATGCCCAGCAGATGGAGTCGGTCTATAGGAGGTAGAGAGAGGCCAAGAGGGCCAGGACCGACAGCTTCAGGGTTTCTCAAGCCAAGTCAGGAGGTGGACCCCGTCAGCAGTCCCAACACAGGATCACTGTTCCAGTTCCATCATCGGCTAGCATGCTTTCCAGGTTTAGGGGAGACCAGAGGAGCAGGGATTCAGGCTCGAGGGATCATGGTAGCATGCAGGTGGAGGCACTTTCCCAAGGTGTGCAAGATGTGGTAAAAATCATCCCGGGCGGTGCCTGGTCGGTGCGGATGCGTGTTTTGGGTGTGGCAAACCCAGGCCCAGGATTAGAGATTGCCCTGCAGCCAGTTCTACTGCTCCAGTAGCACGACCCCCTCAGCAGGGTGCCTCCACTAGTTCGGTAGTTGGTCAGCGCCGGAACAGGTTTTATGCTCTAGTGCCTCGCCAGGAGCAGGAGGCTTCGCCAGATGTGGTCACGGGTATGTTGCAAGTCTTCCATATTGATTCTTATGCTTTGTTAGATCAAGGGGATACCTTGTATATTGTGCCCCTTACATTGCTAATAGTTTTGGGGTTAATCCTAAAATTCTGTCCAAACCATTCTCCGTATCTACTCCAGCTAGTGAGTCAGTTGTAGCTAGGCGGGTATATAGAGGTTGCCCCATTACGGTGTTGCATAAGGTTACCTCCGTGGACTTAGAAGAATTGGCCATGACTGATTTCAACATCATTTTGGGTATGGATTGGTTGTTTGCATGTTATTCTTCGATTAATTATAGGACCCGTGCAGTGGAATTCCAATTTCTCGGGCAGTCAGTGTTGGAATGGAAGAGTAGTTCGGCGATACTAGTAGGTCAGTTCATTTCCTATCTTAAGGCTAGGAAGATGATATCTAACGGTTGCGTGTACCACCTAGTTAGAGACCCCGACTATTCAGTCAGTTCTGGTGGTATGCGAATACCTGGAGGTGTTTCTTGATGATTTGCCAAGTGTTCCTCCGGAGAGGGAAATTGATTTCGGTATCGATCTACTGCCCGATTCGCAGCCTATCTCTATTCCTCCTTATGGGATGGCCCCAGCTAAGTTAAAAGAGTTGAAGGAACAATTGAAAGACTTGTTGGATAAGGGTTTCATTAGACCAAGAAAGTCTCCATGGGGTGCACCAGTTCTATTTGTTCGAAAGAAGGACGGTTCCCTTCGGATGTGTACTAATTATCGACAACTTAATAAGGTCACCATCAAAAATAGGTACCCCTTGCCCAGGATTAATGATTTATTTGATCATCTCCAGTGTGCCAGGTGTTTCTCGAAGATAGATCTCGGGTCCGGATATCACCAGCTTAGAGTTTGGGAGTGTGACATTCCAAATACAGCCTTCATAACCCGGTATGGCCACTATGAGTTTGTAGTTATGTCTTTTGGACTAATCAATGCTCCGGAAGCTTTTATGGACCTGATGAACAGGGTATTCGAGGCATACTTGGACATGTTCGTGATTGTATTGATTGATGACATCCTTATCTACTCTCTGAGCGAGGAGGAGCATGCTGCTCATCTGAGAGTAGTGCTTCAGACCCTCAAGGATCGTCAGCTATATGCAAAGTTTAGCAAGTGCGAATTTTGGCTGGACTTGGTGGCATTTCTAGGCCATGTGGTGTCAAGTGAGGGCATAAGGGTGGACTCTCAGAGAATCGAAGCGGTGAAGAATTGGCCTAGACCGGTGAATCCTTAAAAAATTTGGAGTTTCTTGGGCCTAGCAGGCTACTACCGGAGGTTTCTTGAGGGCTTCTCATCTATTGTGGCACCTTTGACCAGGTTGACTCAAAAAGAGGTGAAGTTCCAATGGTCAAAGGATTGTGTGAAAAGCTTCCAGGAATGGAAGACCCGACTCACTTCAGCACCAGTGTTAACTTTACCCGAGGGTACCGATGTCTTTGTTGTATATTGTGATGCTTCGAGAGTCGGACTGGGATGTGTGTTGATGTAGCGTTGGAAGGTGATAGGATACGCCTCACGATAGTTAAAGGTTCACGAAAAGAATTACCTGACCCATGATCTTGAGTTGGCCGCGGTGGTGTTTGCATTAAAGATATGGCGGAATTACTTGTATGGGGTTCACGTGGATGTATTTACGGATCACGAGAGCTATCAATATGTTTTCACACAGAAGGATCTAAATCTTCAGCAAAGGATATGGTTGGAGTTGCTAAGTACTACGACATGAGTGTCCTCTACCACCCGGGCAAGGCAAATGTGGTTGCAGATGCGCTTAGTAGGCTTTCAATGGAGAGTGTGTCTCATGTGGATGAGTGGAAGAAGGAGTTGGTGAAAGATGTCCCCCGCCTTGCAAGACTGGGAGTTAGATTGACCGACTCAACCGATGGCGGTGCGATTGTACATAGTGGGTCAGAATTGTCCTTTGTGGTTGATGTTAAATCCAGGCAAGATGAGGATCCCATTTTGAGGAAGCTGAAGGAGGCGGTGCTGAGTTAAAAGGTGGAGGTTTTCTCCAAAGGGGGAGATGGTGTACTACGACACCAGGGTCATTAATGTGTCCCAGATGTAGGTGATTTGAGAGTTCGGATATTGCATGAGGCACATGGTACCAGATATTCTATTCATTTGGGATCCAAGAAGATGTATCAGGACTTGCGAGAAATCTATTGGTGGGATGGTATGAAGAAGGATATTGTGGAGTTCGTAGCAAAATGCCCAAACTATCAGCAAGTGAAGATCGAGCATCAAAGGCCGGGACGATTACTTTAGGATATCAGCATCCCCACTTGGAAGTGGAAAAAAATTAATATGGATTTCGTTACAGGTTTACCTTGTACTCGCCGGCACTATGAGTCCATTTGGGTGGTGGTAGACAAGTTAACAAAGGTTGCACACTTCCTATCGATCAAGACCATGGATGCAGTGGATGATTATGCCAAGTTGTATATTCGGGTGTTGGTTCAACTTCATGGAGTGCCCTTGTCTATTATTTCAGACCGAGGTACTAAGTTTACCTCCCAGTTCTAGCGGTCTTTTCAAAAAGAACTTGGAACTCAGATTAAGCTCAGCACAGCATTCCATCCGCAAATGGATGTCCAGGCAGAATGAACCGTTCAGACCCTTGAGGGTATATTGAGGGCATGTGTTTTGGATTTCAAAGGTAGTTGGGATGATCATTTTCCCTTGATCGAGTTAGTCAAGCCCCACCTTGGGAGGCATGACTGGCACCTGGTGCCCTACTAGGACCTGAACTGCTGAGCTGACTGAGCCTAAGCACCTCTGGTGCTGGGCTGACTCTAACTCTAGAATCAAGAAAACAACGGGCTATATAGCAGCTGTAAATACAACCCCCAGCTGGCAAGGCCTATAGCCATCTGCGAAAATAAACAGCTAACCAGAGACAAACAATCATAGGGATTCCTATGCGGGCCAACAAGGCCACCATGATATCTAGTAATAACTGGAAAATAAAATCAGATGCTAAACTGAACTAATCAACAGCTAAACAGGGCCCCACACGGCCAACATACATAATCTAAAACACATATGGGCCCCACACGGCTGATATCATCTACCCATAGAGAAGTAACACAATCTACAAGCCTCTAGGAGTAATAGGATGGTCAGGACAAGGCCCCGACCTACCCATACTGTACAAACAAAAGAAGTAAACCTCTATCACACAAGCTCCAAAAGAAGGGAGCAGACAGCTCTGTACGGCTGACTGGAACTACGAGGGACCTGATCCTCATCTATCTGCACCTGCAAGAAAGTAATGCAGCGCCCCAAAAGAGGGTGTCAGTACCATAGGGACTAAATATGTAAGGCAGTAACTTTAAATAACTGAAAGTAAGGAAATAGAACTGACAATAACTGAAGTAAAGAAAATGGACTGAAGATGACTGAAGTAGTGAAATCAGGGCTAAACATAACTGTAATAAAGAGGGTAGGGGTCATACCTGACAAGCGAGGCGTCTTATTGTCTAACTATCAGTAACTAAAGCAAGCATAAACCTTACCTGGCTCCCATAAGCCGGAAGGAACAATCAGCACAGAATAACCCACCTGGGCCCCCATTAGCCATAGTTAGTACACCTCAATTTATATACCCCTATCCAGGTCATACTAAGTCAACTACCAGCTATAAGCGTCCTGCCGATCCCCTGGGTCTGCAACTGGGCCCGCTCGGCCCCTGACTGTAGCTGTGTCTGAGTTCGGAGGACACTTGATATCAACACCCCGGGCGTAAGCGCTCAGCGGGGGTGTATAAGGCCAACACAGCATATAAGGATCTGGATCCCCATCTTCTTCCCTTGTGGACGGCATGCCGCTCCGAAGAGCGAGGTATCCTCGCCCCTGGCGGGCGACGACACAACTATTAACCCTGGGGTGGTCACAGAAGCTATACAGGTGTAATCAACCCAAAATAATACAAATTACGAGCCTCCACTAACAACAACTAGATATGATAACATACTCCTGACATGCTTTACTGGGATTCATACTGGACTACTATGTTGAAAAAACTAACTTGCCAAAAGAAAATGCCTTAATATACCTCGTTCGTTGTTTACCGATTAACTGGAGAGTTTCGGCTCTTGTTCAGCTGCCCTTCTCAACTGTAATCATATTAATGGAAGAATAGGGCTACTTTATTACTATATTCGAAGAAAACAATGACTTATATATATAGATATATACTGACTATACTTCAACTTATCGAAAGATGATCAAAAACTCGTAATTTATCGAGAATCTAGAAGGAAGAAATACTTACTTTAGGCACGTGATCGTATTGACACTAGTTTGAAATAATTCCACCAACTTAGGCTCAGTGGGATGATGATTCGCCGGGTGTATTTTACAAAAATAACTTCACATCGATGCTCTCTGCAGCCTTATACTTCACTACCTGGAGTTAATTTAGATTTGGATGGCGTTTAGCGGCGTAATCGAATGATTTCCCAATGTTTTCCTTCGTTCTTACCTCTGCTGGCCGAGGATATATGAAAAATAAGCTAACTTCTACGTGTGAGGCCTTTATATACTTGAGTCAGCAGACAAGGCAACATGGCCCTCCGCCGAATGCGCCAATTTATGGGCGTGCCACGTTGGCTAACGCGGAGGAGCTGCTCCGTGCCACTTTGCCCCTCCGGGCAGCATGGTTCGGCCTCCTCCCGAGCCCTTTCCTCATACGTATGGCACTCTAAAACTCTCAACCAACATACGAATAGGCCGACTAAACGTTAGAAACTTACGGGGTGTAACATCCTCCCCCCCTTAAGAACATTCGTCCTCGAATGTTAACATCTACTTGCAAGAACCTTAACCTTGCAATTACTTATTCTGGAAAAATTTTGGCGGAGTCTCCTCTATAATATGGACTATCCACAAACCCTCTGGATGCACAATCTGACTAATTTTGAAATAACTAAGGATATCTGGTTTTCATATTGTCTTCTGCCTCCCAGGTAATCTCCTCTTGGTTCTTATTTCTCCATAACACTTTAACGAAAGCAACATATTTAGTTCTTATTCTGCAGATCTGCCGATCTAATATGGCTATTAGAGCTTCTTCATAAGCTAACTCCTCAGTGATTTGGACGTCCTTGACTGGGACAATCCGGGAGGGATCTCCTATGCACTTCCTCAACATTAATACATGAAAAACTGGGTGAACGGATTCTAGTTCTAGAGGTAAATCCAATTCGTAAGCCATCTGCCCTATCCTTCGGTGAATCTGATAAGGTCCAATAAACCTCGGGCTGAGCTTGCCTTTCTTACCAAATCTCATCACACCCTTCATCAGTGAAACCTTGAGGAATACCCAGTCACCCACATTAAACTTTGGGTTTGTTCACTGCACATTAGCATAAGATTTCTGGCGGCTCTGAGCCGTCAGCAGACGTTCCCTGATAAGCTTTACTTTCTCTTCTGACTGATGAATATTATCTGGCCCAATCAATGCCGATTCTCCTACCTCAAACCAACCAGCTGGAGATCTGCACTTCTTCCCATATAACGCTTCATAAGGCGCCATCTGAATTGCTGAATGATAACAAATATTATAGGTAAATTCAATAACCGGAAGATGTTCATCCCAGCTGCCTCCAAAATATTGCACACACGCCCATAACATATCCTCGAGCATCTGGATTGTACGTTCTGCCTGCCCGTCTGTCTGAGGATGGAAGGTTGTGCTCAGGTAACCTGCGTCCCCAGGCCCCTCTGAAAAGATTGCCAAAATTTAGCTGTAAATTGCGCCCCTCTATTAGAGATAATTGACAACGGAACACCATGCAATCAGACTATTTCTCTAATATACAGCTCAACATAAAATTCAGCTAAAAAGGTCGCCCTTACTGGCAGAAAGTGAGCTGATTTTGTCAACCTGTCAACAATTACCTAGATAGAATCATATTTACGCCTGGTACGAGGTAACCCTACTACGAAATCCATATTAACTGTCTCCCATTTCCATAAAGGCACCGCTATATCCTGTGTCAGTCTGCCTGGTTTTTGATGTTCAGCTTTAACCTGTTGGCAATTGAGACATTGAGCTACGAATTTTTCTATCCCCTTTCTCATTCCCGGCCACCAGTAAATCTCTTTTACTTCATGGTACATCCTTGCGAACCTGGATGGAGAGAGTAATGGGCATAGTGTACCTCACCCATAATTTGCTGGGGAAGCCCTGCCACGTCTGGAACGCAGAGGCAATCCCTATATCTCAAAACTTCATCCTCGGTTACCTGTAAATCTGTCACTTCCCCTCGCTTGACCCTATTTCTGAGCTGAACCAGGCTAGAATCTTCATACTGCCGTTCTTTCACTTCCACCACCAATAATAACACTGCGGTATTCTGTATTACCACTCCATTGTTTCCTGATTCTACTATACGAATGACTAAACTGGCTAGTTGATGCAGTTCTCAGGCCAATTCCTGCTGCTCGGGCTATAAATATGACAGGCTTCCCATGGATTTGCGACTAAGGGCATCTGCTACAACATTGGCCCTTCCTGTATGATATAAAATATTCACATCATAATCCTTTAACAGTTCCAACCAGCGACGCTGCGGCAAATTTAACTCTTTCTAGGTGAAAATATACTGTAGGCTTTTGTGATCAGTGAAATTATCTATGTGGACACCATACAAGTAGTGTCTCCACACTTTCAAGGCATGAATCACCGCAGCTAACTCCAGGTCATGGGTAGGGTAGTTCTTCTCATGCTTCCTCAGTTGCCTGGAAGCATAGGCAATCACCTTACCATGTTGCATCAGAACACATCCTAACCCAACACCTGAAGCGTCACAATAGACTGCATAACCCTCTGTTCCTTCTGGCAATGCTAGCACTGGTGCTGATGTCAATCTGTCTTTTAGTTCCTGAAAGCTCTGCTCACATGCCTCAGTCCAATGGAATTTTGTTGCCTTCTATGTCAATTTGGTTAAAGGTGCTACTAAAGTGGAAAATCCTTCCAAGAACCTTCTGTAATACCCGGCTAACCCCAGTAAACTACGTACCTCGGTCGGAGTGATAGGTCTAGGCCATGTTTTCATTGCCTCTATCTTCTGCATATCTACCTGTATACCAGCATCTGACATAATATGGCGCAAGAAGGCTACTGAATTCAGCCAAAATTCACATTTAAAATTTTTTGCATATAGCTAGCTATCTCTGAGAATCTGGAGCGCTGTTCGTAGATGATCCTGTTGATCTGCCTCTGAGCGGGAATACTCTAGAATATCATCGATAAATACTACCACGAAAAAGTCCAGGTATGGTTTGAAAATGTTGTTCATCAGGTCCATGAGCACTGCTGGAGCATTTGTCAGTACGAAGGACATGACTAGAAATTCAAAGTGGCCATATTTGGTCCTAAAAGCAGTCTTTGGAATATCTCTTTCACGAACCCAGACCTGATGATATCCTGACCTTACGTCAATCTTTGAAAAATACTTCGCTCCCTGTAGCTGATAAAATAGGTCTATTCTAGGAAGCGGGTACTTATTCTTGATAGTGACTTTATTCAGATGCCGATAATCTACACACATATGGAGGGAGCTGTCCATCTTCCTCACGAACAGAACTGGCGCACCCTATGGTGAGGTACACGGCCTTATAAAGCCCTTGTCTAGCGAATCCTTCAATTGTTCCTTTAGTTCTCTGAGTTCAGCAGGAGCCATTTGATATGGAGGAATAGATATAGGCCGAGTGCCTGGTAATAGATCGATTACAAAATGAATTTCCCTTTCTGGGGGAATACCAGGAAGCTCATCTGGAAATACATCGGGAAATTCATTAACCACTGGAATAGACTGAAGGGTCGTAGGCTCTGCTCGAACATCCTGAACTCTGACAATATGATAAATGCACCCTTTTGCTATCAATTTTCTCACCCAAAGATAGGAAATAAACCTACCTTTTGGCATGGTTGTACTACTTCTCCACTTCCGTACTACCTCCCCTGGAAAGTGGAATCGGACAATCTTGGTCCAACATTTGACATTGGCATAGCATGGAGCTAGCCAATCCATACCCATAATGGCATCAAAATCAACCATTTCAAGTTCTATCATGTCTACCGTAGTCTGACGACTAGCACCCTCTACTATGCACCCCCGATAGACCCTTCTGGCTATAATGGAGTCACCAACGGGTGTAGACACTGAGAAAGGTCGCCGAACCAATTCCGGCATAATATTAAACTTTCGAGCCACTAATGGTGTAACATAGGACAAGGTGGATCCTGGATCTATCAACACATAAATAGGATGAGAGCAAATGTTAAGCATACCTGTCACAACATATGGTGACGACTCTGACTCCTATCACCCTGGTAGTGCATAAGTACGGTCTAGGCCAGCACCTGAACTGGAGGCCCCTGATCTGCCTCGGCCTCTGCCGGCTAAAATTGAGGGCTACACCTTGCCGGGGATGCTGGAGCTTGTGATCCTGCAGAGGACCTATCTTGCCGATCCCGGTCACCCTGACCCCTAGCTGGACAATCCCTCATCTGGGACCCTCCTGTCCATAAATGTAGTATGCTGTGGAACCATACCTGCATGCTCCAGAGTGGCGTCGACTACAAATAGGGCAAAGTGGTATTGTAAACCCACTCTGCTCCACTCCCCTCTGCTGCTGTGAACCTACTACTCGCGAACCTTCGCCGGGCTCTGGCTGCCCTCGACGCTAGACCTATTCCTCTACCACTGTGGTGGAGGCAGGGGTCTATGCGGCCTATCTGATAACCGTGGCCTAGGTCCTCCCCGGGACTCCTCCTGTAATTCACTCGGTCTGTCCCTGCGGTGCTACTCCTAACTTGTCCTCCTAATCTCCCATTGCCATTGTCTGATACCCTCATTATTCTGAGAAAAATCTTGCACACGGGCGATATCCATATCCTCTGGTAGTGTGGCTGTGATGCAGGTCTCAACATATTCCGGGTTTAGCCCCATAATAAAGTGGTGTACCCTGCTGGCATTGTGTCGACAAAAGCTAGCGCATAACGAGCCAAGGAATCAAACCGCATGGCCTATTCCCGAACACTCATCGACCCATGCTCCAAGTGTAGGAACTGATCAACCCGGGCCTGTCGAATCTCCCGCGTTACGTAATGATCGAAGAAAGCCTCTGAGAAGCTGGGCCAGGTCGGAGGGGAAACATCTCTCCCTTGGGACCTCTCCCAACTCTCATACCACAGTACGACGATGTCCCATAGGCGGAATACCGCCAACTCAACTGACTCTATAGGTGTAGTATGCATCACCCTGATAATCCTCTACATCTGGTCTAAGAAGTCTTGAGGGTCCTCGGTCCGATCTGTCCTTGTGAATTGCAGGGGACTTAGTGCTAGGAACTCCCGGACCCACGAGATACTAGGCCCTCCTAAGGATTCTACAACTATAGGTAGCACTGGCTGGCGCTGAGCAGCCATCATCTGGGCTAGCATAACCACCGCGCTCCTAACCTCCTGGTCGGATGGTACGGGTATAGAAACTGCCAGAGGTGGTGCCGTCACACCGGCCATCCCAAGCTGCTCCTAATGTGGTGGAGACTGCTGGGGAGGTCGAGATGATACCTCCGTATCGTCCTCAAATCGGACCGATTCTGACCGAGGCTGACGTACCCTGTTGGTGCCCTCTCGTAATGCTACATCTAGCCTCCTACCTGTCGTAGGGTGTCGTTGGTCCGACATTTCTCTATAGGCAAAAGAGTATAATGAGCTTAGGGACTCAACCCTATACTATACCTCTCAATAGCACGACCGAATAAGAATAAAGAGAAACCATCCTATTATGCCCTGCAGCCTCCTGCCTATAGTATGTGGTGCACAACACATCCATAGACAAGACTCTACTTAGCACGGCTTGCAGACTCCCTGGGATACGACCTGCTCTGATACCAAGTTTGTCATGCCCCACCTTGGGAGCCATGACTTGCACCTGCTACCCTACTAGGACCTGAACTGCTGAGCTGACTGAGCCTAAGCACCTCTGGTGCCGGGCTGACTCTAACTCTAGAATCAAGAAAACAACGAGCTATATAGCGGCTGTAAATACAACCCCCGTCTAACAAGGCCTATAGCCATCTGTGAAAATAAATAGCTAACAAGAGACAAATAATCATAGGGAGTCCTATGCGGGCCGACAAAGCCATCATGATATATAGTTATAACTGGAAAATAAAACAGATGCTAAACTGACCTATGACCGACAAGGTCACCAATCAATAGCTAAACAGGGTCCCACAGGGCCAACACACATAATCTAAAACCCATATGGGCCCCACATGACTGATATCATCTAACTATAGGGAAATAACACAATCTGCAAGCCTCTAGGAGTAATAAGATGGTCTGGACAGGGCGCCGACCTACCCATAGTGTACAAACAAAAGAAGTAAACCTCTATCACACAAGCTCCAGAAGAAGGGAGCTGACGACTCTGTATGGCTGACTAGAACTACAAGGGACCTGCTCCTCGTCTATTTGTACCTGTAGGCAAGTAATGCAGCGCCCCAGAAGAGGGCATCAGTACCATAGGTACTGAATATGTAAGGCAGTAACTTAAAATAACTTAAAGTAAGGAAATAAAACTGACAATAACTAAAGTAAAGAAAACGGACTGAAGATGATTGAAGTAGTGAAATCAGGGATAAACATAACCGTAATAAAGAGGGTGGGGGTCATACCTGACAAGCGAGGCGTCTTACTATCTAACTATCAGTAACTAAAGCAAGAATAAACCTTACCTGGCTCCCATAAGCCGGAAGGTACAATCAGCACAGAATAACACACCTGGGCTCCAATTAGCCCTAGTGAGTACACCTCAATCTATATAGCCCTATCCAGGTTATACTGAGTCAACTACCATCTATAAGCGTCCTTCTGATCCCCTGGGTCTACAACTGGGCCCGCTCGGCCCCTGACTGTAGCTGTGTCTGAGTCCGGAGGACTCTTGATATCTACACGCCAGGCGTAAGCGCTCGGCGGGGGTGTGTATAAGGCCAACCATGGCATATGAGGATATGGATCCCCATATTCATCCCGTGCGGACGGCATGCCACTCGTAGAGCGATGTATCCTCGCCCCTGGCGGGCGACGACATAGCTATTAACTCTGGGGTGGTCACGGAAGCTATACAGGTGTAATCAAGCCCAAAACAATAAAATTACGAGCCTCGACTGACAACAACAACTATACATGATAACATACTCCTAACATGCGTTACTGGGATTCATACTGGACTACTATACTAAAGAAACTAACTTGCCGAAAGAAAATGCCTTAACATACCTCGTTCGCTGTTTACCGATTAACTGGCGATTTTCAACTCGTTCTCATCTGCCCTTCTCAACTGTAATCATATTAACGGAAGAATAGGGCTACTTTATTACTATATTCGAAGAAAACAATGACTTATATATATATATATATGTATGTATATTTACTATACTTCAACTTATCGAAAGACGATCAAAAACTCATAATTTCTCAGGAATCTAGAAGGGATATATACTTACTTTAGGCACATGATTGTATTGACACTAGTTTGAAATAATTCCACCAACTTAGGCTCGGTGGGATGACAATTCGCCGGGCGTATTTTACAAAAATAACTCCACAACGATGCTCTCTGCAGCCTTATACTTCACTAACCGGAGTTAATTTAGATTTGGACGACATTTAGCGGCGTAATCAGATGATTTCCCAATGTTTTCCTTCATTCTTACCTCTGCTGGCCGAGGATATATGAAAAATAAGCTAACTTCTAAGTGTGAGGCCTTTATATACTTGAGGCAGCAGACAAGGCAGCGTGGCACTCTGCCGAATGCACCAATTTAAGGGCGTGCCACGTTGGCTAACGTGGAGGAGCTGCTCCGTGCCACTTTACCCCTCTGGGCAGCTTGGTTCGGCCTCCTCCCGGGCCCTTTCCTCATACATATGGCACTCTAAAACTCTCAACCAACATACGAATAGGCCGACTAAATGTTAGAAACTTATGCGGTGTAACAGAGTTGCCTATAATAATAGTTATCACTCTAGTATCCAGATGACACCTTTTCGAGGCTCTTTACGGGTGAAGGTGCAGATCGCCCATTATATGGTTTGAGGTTGGTGAGGTAGCCATTATAGGACCTGATTCGGTTCATCAGGCCATGGTAAAGGTCCAGTTGATAAGAGACCGGTTAAAAACTACCCAGAGTCATCAGAAACCGTATGTTGTGTGAGGAGAAGGGATCTGGAGTTTGATGTGGGCGACTGGGTAATTCTAAAGGTATCTCCCATGAAGGGATTCATGCAGTTCGGAAGGAAAGGGAAGCTCATTCCTCGCTATGTTGGTCCCTACCAGGTTATGAGGAGAGTTGGTAAGGTAGCGTATGAGTTAGACTTTCCATCGGAGTTATCTTCAGTTCATCCCAACTTCCATATGTCTCTTTTGAAAAAGTGTTTGGGTGATCTAGCCTTGTAGTCCCGGTAGACAACATCGGAGTAAAGACAGCCTCAGTTATGAAGAAATTCCTGTTGAAATCTTGGATCGTCAGGTTCGTAGATTGAGAAACAATAAAGTAGCTTTAGTTTTAAGGTTTTATGGATAAATCAACAAGTTGAGGGATCTACGGAGGAAGCCGAAGCGGATATGATGTCGAGATATCCACATTTGTTCTCTACCAGCTCAGTTTCAACTTGAGGTACTAGTTTTGCCCTAAGAATCTGTCTAGTTTTTATGTTCAGCCATGTGTGCAAGTTTCTTTTATGTATTTTAATGTGTATGTGAAGTATAAGATCAGTTCAGCTATGTGGTTTTATTCGGAGGTAGTCATTCCGTGAAAATTTCGGTTAAAATAGTTAGAATTTGAGTATGATAATTGTATGTTTCTGTTTACTACTTGTTTCCTACATTCGAGGATGAATGTTTCAAAGGGGGAGATATTGTAATACCCCAGAAAGGCCTAAGAATAGACCCAGGAGTTAAACTTTAGAAGTGCAGAAAACTGGCAAAAACATCACAGAACGGACGACCCTACGACTCGTGGTAAGGTACCACGAGTCGTCACAAGCTATCGTGGTTTGGGAAGTCGGGGAAATAGTGGAGACAACGGATGGTTCCATGACCCGTTTCCAGGAACAACGAGTCGTTGTCACCAGTCGTGGGGAGGTTCGGGCTTAGGCTGAGGAGGAAGAAAGGGGGCATCCCACGATTCGTGGTTAAGAGGGATGACCTGTTGTTTCACATCATCGTTAGTGGATTGAGGGTTCCAGTGCAGGAAACAGATGAAAACCATGACTCTTTGGAGGTCACCACGAGTCGTGGTGAGGCTCGTGGGAAGGAAAGCCATATTTGGTCAAGGAGTTGACGACGGTAGACCCAACGACTCATCCTTTGTAGTCATAACTCGTCCTAACTAGTCATGGGAAGGATCTAAGGCATGTGATGAAGAAGTAGGCTCAACGACTCGATACCACGAGTCCTGGTATATTCTCACGACCCATTGGGTCGGTCGTTGGTCCGTCCAAAACAGTTTCAGGGATTTAATTTTAAGGGAAATTTTGACTTTTCTACGCTTTGAGACCCTAAACTATGTTGTTTTGGCTTTGTAAAAGCTGGGTTTTAATAGGATGAACTATTCTAAACTCCCATTCATGCATGCAAGACTTTGAGAGGGGATTCAAGGGGAGATTCCAAGCTTTTCACCTCAATTCCTTCAATTTCATTCTTGAGCTTTTAAGGAGGATTAGGAGTTGATAGTTCTAGGTATGTAAGGTATTCAATGGGTGGATTATTCCACACCCATGCTCCTACTCAATGGTTTTACTTATAAATTATCAAAAACTCATGGGGTTTTGTATTGGATTTGTATGAAAGTAAATGATTTAATTATGGGTCATGTGATTTTGAAATCTTATCTTAATCTACAGATTTTGATGATCTTTGAGATTTAAATTGAGTATAACATTATTGATTTTGAATTTCTAAACAATTAATCTTGATTATGCATGCCCCATGATGAATCGATTTATGATCCATTGATCCATAGGGGTATTTGATAAGCCCAACATGAATTATGAATTTATTTATGAAATTATTCTGTTGTCTATTATGAATTTATGAATTTCAATCTATATGCATGATCTACAAGTATGTATGAATTTTATTAATCATGAATTATGATTTTGGCTGACCCACGGTCCTCAAGTCATGGCTAGTTCTTATATGTTCAAGCATGTTTATGATTATCATGATTTAACTAGACCATGAACTCATGTATGTATTATTATGAGCATTATATATGTTTTGGGAGTAGTATCGAAGACAAGTAGGTTCGGGGTCCAGGTTAAGCCCCAGATCTCATGAACTACGTGCCACCGTAGGTATGTCAGGATCCTTTCATGTTTGTCCCTAGCCCAATTGTCCCTTTTCATGTGTGATCACGCCCTTCATGGTTCCTACCCTTGGCAAGGTACGAACACCCTCCCGACTTAGGTTACAAGTCCGGCTTCATGTGTGCTCATATGGTGTATGTCGGTTAAGAAAATCTCTCACTGTTCCTCATGATTTATGCATGTTTATGATTATGAATGTTGGCTCAAGTTATGTTAAGTAAGGCTCTTTATTTATGATTATGATCATGTTTACGTTACAAATGTTTTGAAAACCTTGAGCTCTATGTCATATTATGATAATTATGTTATAAGCTTGTTGTCCTATTCCTATGAACAATTAGGAGTTTTATACATGTTTTAAATGTCCTTTTTACTTAACTTGCATACTCAGTACATTCCACGTACTGACCGCATACTTTCTTTGCTGTATCGTTTCATGATACAGGATCCGGCTCTCAGGCTCACCCTCCTCAATAGCTCCTCAGAGTTCGCTATCAGCTTATTTGGTGATTCCTCATGTTTCGAGGGCCAAATGTTCAGACTCTATTGTTTCTCTTTCAGTTTCAATATTGTAGGGTTAGTTGGGTTGTTGTCCCATCAACCTGTTTTCCATGATTAGAGGCTCTTCAGACTATAAGTTGTATTCAGCCGTCATGTTTGGATCATGTATTGCATTTTCTCTGTTATTATGACATGTTTACGTTTTCTTGTGTTAAGTATTCCGATTATGTGAATGAAATAGATTGTATGCTCATGCCATAGGTCGACTTGGGGTCTTTTGGGGCTCCTTGTCCAATGTCTACGACTCGGGTGTATGTGCGGGTCGTGACACCTAAATGGCTTTCAACTTTCATTTCGGTGTATCACCTTAGCATCAATCAATTCTTGAATCTTATCTTTCAAAGATTGACACTCTTTTGCGGTGTGCCCTCTCATCCCTGAATGATAGTCACAAATCTTAGTATGATCGAGCCATTTTACATGTGTATCCATCACTATTGCAGGAATTGGAGTTATATAGCCGGCAACCTTTAATCTCTCATATAATTGGGTAATAGGCTCACCCAAAGAGGTATACTTCTTGGATGATTTTGCTCGGGGTCTCGAAGGCTGATAGGATCGTCGATTTGGTGGATTTTGATAAATTGGTGGCCTTTGAAGTGCAGGTGGAGGAAGCTGGAAATGTGTAGGTTGTGAATTATGAACAGGGTAATTAGCATGCTTATGAAGTGGCATTGGGTGATTGTATGTTGGTGCGGGAGATTGAAATGGATGCACTTGGTATTAGAGTAGAGGTGCTTGGTAGCTCCAAGGAGTTTTTGGCCCTTCTGTAGGCGCTATAACATTCACCTCTTTCATGTTCTTGTTCTCAGTGGTCCTACTAGACTGCAAAGTCTTGCTAGCTGCTTGCAATGCTCCCCAATCGATAATGGTACCATTCTTGATACCTTCCTCAATCTTTTTGCCTAATTTGTTGATCTCGGCGAAGCTCTTCTCACTAACCAGCATCAACCTGTCATATACTTAGAGGTCCAAATTCAAGCATAAAGATATCCTTCATTTGTACCTCCTCCATTAGAGGTCGCACTCTGGCGTCCTCGGACCTCCAACGGGTTGCATATTCCCTGAATGTCTTTGTAGACTTTCTTTTCAAGTTCTGAATGTAGTGCAAATCCGGTGCATTCTCTGTATTAAAATCGAACCGCTCTATGAAAGCTGTAGCCATATCAGTCCAATTAATCCATTTTCTAGGATTTTTCTCAACGTACCAACTTAGGGCATCCCCGGTCAAACTTCTCATGAACAACTTCATTTGAATTTTTTCATCTCTTCCTACTCCAATCAACTTATCTCAATACATCCTTAAGTGGGCTTTTGAATCACCATTGCCAGTGAACATTTTGAATTTTGGAGGTTTGTATCCCACTGGTAGCTCGACATCAGGATGTATGCATAGGTCTTCATAATTTAAGCCTTCTACCCCCTTAGCCCCTTCAATATTTTTTAATTGGTTGTTCATCTTCTTGAGTTCCTTAGCCATAGTTTATATCAACCTATCTTTCTCAGAGAGTCCAGATTCTCCTAGGTGATGAGTGAGCGGAGCAGTCTCAATGTAAATGGAGTTTAAGGTATGATTTCTGGGAGCATGGACGTAAAACATGTTGGAGGTAAGTAATGAATATGAGATATGGTGGGTGGTCCTTGTAAGGCGGCTTGATGCACATTTTATGGAGTTGGGTAAGCGCTATGCAGATATTGTATATGATTTTGAGGAAGCGAGTAGGTATGACTAGAATTGTTTTGATGGGATGATAGAGGAAGACTTGTAAAAGCGACATGAGGCTTGGTAGGGGCATGAATCTCGGTTTGTGGTTCCAATGAAGTCTCTAGTGGGACTGATAGGTTGGTCGTATTACGAACTCAGGATAATTCTCCTTGAAGTTCTAAAATCCTTTGTTCCATCCTTAGCATCATCTCATTATACTCGGGTGGATACCTTCCCTCTGAACTCTCTGCGGAGTCTTTCAGAGCGGTTGCATCTACTCTATCAACTGAACTATTACTGTCATTAACTATTACTTTGGTGAACCAACTAAGAGAAAGGTATGGCTGGCGGTTATGGACAAATCAACCTTAGGAAGGGGATAATCAAGATAATCAATAAGAATAAAATTAGTAAAAGAACTCGACCATAACATGTTGTAGATAAAAGATTAAAGGAAGTAACCACATTAATACATTTCATGTTGTAGATAAAATATTAAACACACTAATACATTTCCTAATTTGGGGGCCTCTTTTGTGTCAAAGATAGGTCTAGCGCATTTTGAGAGTCGAATATGCCATAATGTATCATTCCATTTGCTCCACTAAAATTCCAACTACATAAAATAACATAAACAAATTATTGTTTTATCTACATAATGAAATGTTACAAGAAATAAAAATTACAAAAAGCTAAGCCATAGCCTAAACGAAAAAGCTCTTCCTTCTTTCGGCTTCTTCTTAGTTTACATAACAAAAATTGGTCCTTGACAACCTGCATTATAAGATGTTAATTTTACCCTTCCCACCTAAGGAGCAAATGGTCTACATTTTTAGGCATGTTCACCTCTAAGAAAAAAAAGCAAATAGACATGATGATGTCCTTTTCGAGATTATAAATCTCTTTGGACTTTGGGAAAAGTCAAACTAATGGTCTTAATACATAAAGGGTATCAAGACCTCCTAAGGATAATGCATGCATGACTTAAGACAGATTGCTAAGAGTTAGGTGAACACAAAATGAAAGGTTTTCTTATGCGAAAGGCATGTGGTCACATGGTAGTAAAACTATCCATTCACCCCACGTATATGCCAACTCTCTAAATGGGTGTTTGAAAGAATTTGGAGAAGTGCAAAGCACAACTCACATTTATAGTGTGTGATGGTGAGAGTTTTCCAAGTGGGGAAAGTATGAGCAGAATAATAATTAAAACAAATAGCATATAATGGAACGCAATATTACATATTTAATAAAGCAATACAAATATAAGATGATTAGGGGGAAACAAGTTGTAATGCCTCGGAAGCTCAAAATCAATATCGGGGACATAATTCAGAAAATTTGGAAAAAATGCAGAAAAGTTACAGAACGACCAACCAGACGGGTCGTTAAGGGACCCAACAACTCGTCAAGTCAACCGTGTGAAGGATTCCAAGAATAAATTTCAGTGTTCCTAACGGACGACCCCATGAGTCGTTATCAAGCCCTACGACTCGTTAAGTTGCCTGTTGCCAAGCTGGAGTTCAGAAATTTGAGGAATTTACAGTGTACTTGACGGAAGGTCACCACAAGTCATCATCAGCAGTAACGAATCATCAGGTCCTTCGTTTCCAGTCCTTTCTAACCTTCTTACCAGTGCACCTGACGGACAACGCGATGAATCGTTTCCAGTCATGACGAATCATTATGTGAGGAGTCAGTAGAAATTTTTTAGTGAACTTGATGGGAGGACCCAACGACTCATTGGACTTGGTAACTAGTCGTTAGGTCACCCATTAGGAACACTTGACAGTTTTCTCAGTGAATTTTTAAGGGCTATTTAGTAATTTCCTATCCTCCTAGGCATTAAAACACGTCATTTTGAATGAAAAATCAGACTTATTAGAGGGTTGGGACGGTTCCTTCCCTCATTCTCATGTCTATGCTCAGAATTTCATCGACAGTTCTCCTAAGAAACTCTCTAGCAAGACTTCGGGTTATTCATTCATCACAGCAGTCTAGGTCCTCTTCTTCAGGGAATTCTTCACCAGGTATGTGGGGTTTTAACAAGGGGATTGTCCTTCCCTTATGTCCCAAAAGTCATCCTCAATTTCTTCTACAAGTTTTAAGCCCTGAGCTTTCGAGTATGAGAAGAATTCATTTTTATTTTCATTGATTTCCCTTATAACGATGTTTATACTTATTGTTAATATAATTTTTATCAGTTCCTCATCAAATTTTTAGTATTAGTACAAAAGTGAATTTGAGCCCTAAATTTTGAGTAATGATTTTACTTGTTAAATACCCTCTAGTGAATGAAGGATGCTTTGGTTGAATTCCTAGAATTTTCTTGCTAATCGGATATGTTGGGTAAATATCCCAAGAATCAAAATGACTTTAGTACGTGGAATGAAATTCTCTATTAGATGCTTAGTAATTTTGTTAGTTAGAACACATAACTCTATCAGTATAGTCTCAGTCAGAATCATATAAGTCTAGCTTCAGTCAGATTTTAGAAATGTTAGTGTTGTCCAGAAAATATCAACTGATCAGTTTTACTTCAGTTTATTTTCGAGGTGTCAGTGGTGCCTCCTAGTTTTCAGACCCAGATTCAAATTTCAGTTAATTGGTCCATTAGGCTGTCATGACATTCAGTTATACTCTGACTAGCCCCAGGACCCTAGTAAAGTTATTAGTTATTTTGTAGAGGGTTACGACGCTTCTAGATAAGTCGCTCTAACCAGTCTCAGAAACCAGTTTCAAAATCTTGTCTGATAAAGCTCTTAGGGTACTTGCAGTTATTCGTCCCTGGCTAGTCTTGGGCCCCAGTTTTGAGACATCAGCTTCGTAGTTCAGTTTAGGTGTTCCAGTGGGAGTAGAACTTAGCACCGAGCGGGCCGGGGTTCTAGCGCACCCAGGTTCCCAAAACTACGTTGCCAGCATAGGTTTCAATATTACTTGGCCTGATTGGCCCCAGATATATTTTTTTGATCACTCAGTTCATGCCTTTATACCATGGCAAGGTATATTGGGTCCTACTAGTGGGGTGTATACATCGGACTCTACGTCTAGCTCACGTGGTTAAATGTCGGTTATAGACTCTCCCACTAGTCAGTTTAGTCCAATATCAGAATAAGTAGCTCAGTTCGGTCCAGTATCTCAGATTCAGTGTTTAGGGCATGTCCTTGACCATCATATAGGGTCGTCTTGACCATTTCAGATTATATTAGTAGTTCAGTTCAGTTTACCTATTGGTCATGGCGTGTCATTTTCAGTTCAGACTTTATATTCCGTATGTTTCTCCCACTTACTCAGTATATTCAAAGTACTGACGTAGTCTTTCCATGCTGTACGTTTCATGATATAGCTGCAGGTTCTCAGGTCCAGCATAGATAGTTACTTCAGTTTTAGAGTATTCCATTTCAGCAGATCAGAGTGTGAGTCCTCCTCATTCGAGGGATTTGTTTATTTATTTCATTTGGATATGGTTTTGTTTAGACTAAGAGTTAGCTAGGGGCTTGTCCCAGCAACTCCTCAGTTAAATGGCTTTTAGACAGATATGACTTTTAGTTTATTCAGTGTATTTAAAGATTGGAACCTTTACTTTCAAATTTGTTTTTCTTAAATAATTTATGCTATTATTTCAAGTTCCGCTATGCATATTTACTCAGAATGCTAGTGAATGATAGACCATGGAGTTGACTTGGGGTCATTTGTGGCTTCAAGTACCGTATTACGTCCAGGGTGTAGACTCGGGGCATGACAAACTTGGTATCAAAGCACTACTTTTAGAGTATCCTCAGAAAGTCTGAAAGCCGCATCAAGTAGAGTCCTTTTCATGGGTGTGAAGCGCGCCAAACTTATGAAGAGGAGGCTAAGAGATGTTATTAGAAAAATTCCCCTTTTGTTCAGATTCTTTATCGTGCGTTAAAGTCCAAATTCCAAAAATGCGCTTCTGATTCATTCTCTGTTTCCTTTCAGTGAACAATGCCTCCTCGACGTGGAAATGGACGAAGAGCTGGAAACGCCAATAGACCCACTCCACTAACTCCGATAGTTCCTCAGGATGACTCTTTGTCTACCGCCGAATTCAGGGCGGCCATTCAGTTGCTTGCTCAGACCGTCACCAATCAAGTGAACCAACAGGTGGTTCCAGTAGCCACAAGTGGGTCTACAGCTACGGCCCGGGTACGGGACCCGGATGAACCCTCCAGACTTTCACAGAACAAAGGTGGGATAGGACCCACAAGGCTTTGTAGATGAGATCAGAAAGATCACCCGGATTATGGTGTCAGCTCCTCTGAGACTGCTGACCTGGCTGCCTACCAGCTAAAAGGAGTAGCCCAGGCTTTGTACAAGTAGTGGAATTAGGGGAGGTCAGCAGAAGTAGGACTGGTTGAGTGGGAGGAGTTTCATACAGCTTTTCTGGATAGGTTCTTTCCCTGAGAGTTGAGGGAGGCTAAGATGGCAGAGTTTATGAACCTACGACAGGGCAATCGGATAGTGGAGGAGTATGCTCTAGAGTTTACTGGACTATCAAAGTATGCTCCAGATGGCGGCCGAGCCAAGGGCTCGCATGCTGAAGTTCGTAAATGGAGTATCTAATATGGTCCTCAAAGAGTGCAGGACGGCAATGCTAATCAAGGACATGGACCTTTCTAGTTTAATTGTGTATGCCCAACAGATTAAGGCAGAGAAGCTGAAGGATATGGAATGTAAGAACAAATGGGCAAGAACTGGTCATACAGTTCTTGGCCACCAGAGATCTGGCGGTGGTAGCTACCCACAGCAGCAACAGCAGAGGGCCCCAGCACCTAGCTCAGCCAGTGCCCCAAACTTTCGGTCCCGCCAGGATCGGAGGGGTGGATCTTCTGGCACTCAGTCTCAGGCCAGCTTAGGGAGTGCCCATTAGCAAGGGGGAGGGAGATCACTATCCACTACCTCATAAGCTCCAGCAGGCCAACCCATCAAGTACAGATGGCGGTCAACGCCAGAATCATTTTTATGCTCTCTCTTCTCGTCAGGATCAGGAAAGCTCACCTGACGTAGTTACTGGTATGTTACGTCTCTTTCACCTAGATGTGTATGCCCTCCTAGATCTATGAGCTACTCTTTCATTTGTAATTCCTTATGTAGCAGTCACATTTGGCATCAGTCCAGAGGTCCTATCAGAACCTTTCTCAGTCTCCACCCCAGTTGGTGAGTCAGTTAGAGCCAGCCGGGTGTATAGAAACTGCCAGTCTCAGTCTTGAGTAAAGTCATACCAGCTGATCTTGTAGAACTAGACATGGTCGACTTCGACCTTATTCTCAGCATAGATTTGTTACACTCCTGCTATGCCTCAGCTGATTGCAGAACTAGAGTTGTCAAATTCCAGTTTCCTAATGAGCCAGTTTTAGAATGGCCCGGCAGCAATTCAGCACCTAAGGGTAGGTTTATTTCCTTCCTTAAGGCCTAGAAACTCATTTCCAAGGGATGTTTATATAATTTGGTTTGGGTCGAAGATTCCAACTCTGAGACCCCAACCATTCAGTCAGTTCCAGTTGTCAGCGAGTTTCCAGATATATTTCCTGAAGATCTTCCTAGAGTTCCCCCTGAACGGGAAATAGACTTCGGAATAGATCTCCATCCAGATACTCAGCCCATCTCCATCCCTCCTTACAGAATGGCTCCAGCTGAGCTTAAGGAACTGAAGGAGCAATTAAAAGACCTCCTTGATAAGGGTTTCATCAGACCCAGCATCTCTCCCTAGGGTGCTCCATTGCTATTCTTGCGTAAAAAGGACAGTACCCTCAGAATGTGCATAGATTACCGTTAATTGAACAAAGTAACAATCAAGAGCAGATATCCCCTACCTAGAATTGATGACCTGTTCGACCAACTTCAGGGAGCCAGTTGTTTCTCAAAGATCGATCTCAGGTCAGGATACCATCAGTTAAGGGTCAGAGAGTGCGACATACCGAAGATAGCATTCAGAACTCGATATGGTCACTACGAGTTTGTGGTGATGTCCTTTGGGTTAACGAATGCCCCAACAACCTTCATGGATTTGATGAATAGGGTTTTCAAGTAGTACCTGGATATGTTTGTCATTGTATTTAAATTTATTGACGACATTCTGATGTACTCCAGAAATGAAGAAGAACATGCCGATCATCTAAGGTTAGCATTACAGACCCTCTGAGATTGCCTGCTATTCGCCAAATTCAGCAAGTGTGAATTTTGGTTAAAGTCTGTGTCATTCTTGGATCATGTGGTAACAGGCGAAGGGATACAAGTAGATCCTCATAAAATTTAAGCAGTAAAGGATTGTCCTAGACCTACTTCTCCTACCGAGATTAGAAGTTTCTTGGGCTTAGTGGGTTATTACTGTCGGTTTATTGAAGGTTTCTCCTCCATAGCATCCCCTCTGACCAAGTTAACTCAGAAGAAGGTAAAATTCCAGTGGTCGGATGAGTGTGAAAAGAGTTTTCAAGAGTTAAAGACTCGACTCACTACCGCTTCAGTTTTGACCCTAACAGAAGGAACAGATGGGTTTGTAGTATATTGTGACGCCTCCAGATTTGAACTTGGCTGCGTTCTGATACAGCGAGGCAAAGTGATAGCCTATTCCTCTACGCAACTCAAAGTTCACGAGAGGAATTATCCAACTCATGACTTGGAGTTAGCAGCAGTGGTATTTGTATTAAAAATATGGAGACATTACTTGTATAGAGCTTATGTAGATGTATTTACAGATCACAAGAGTCTTCAGTACGTGTTCAGCTAGAAGGCCCTAAACCTCCGACAGAGAATGTGGTTAGAGCTCCTGAAAGATTATGACATAAGTGTGTTGTATCACTCGGGCAAGACCAACTGACAACCCTAAGCAGGCGATCTATGAGAAGTGTAGTTCACTTTGAGGGAGGAAAAATGGAGTTAGCAAAGGATGGTCACAGACTAGCCCTGTTAGGGGTGCAGCTAGTAGACTCAGCCGAAGGTGGAGTGATCTTGGGCAGAATTGCATGCCCAAGTGATACTCAAATGCTTCATTTCTACTTGTTTATCTATCGTTATGTGTACATTCTCATGTGATTCTTAGTTAAATGTGAATTTATACTAACCAACATGATTAGTGTTGTTTTGCAGGTAAAAGGAAATTTTTGGAAGCTAATATATATGTTGGTGAAGTGCGAGAATGGACTTGGAAGAAAGGAGTGGAAGTTGACAAGGGAAGTTGGCAAAAATAGGGGCTCCGCGATGGAGCCGTGTCACGCTACCATCGCGGAGGCATTCTGCCTCGGATGAATTATTTATGTCAAATTCCAGTAGAGGTTCGCGTTACCACGTGGCACGGAGGCAGTGCTCCGCGATACACTCTATGTCACGTTGAGTGTGATTACCTGGAACCTCAAGTTCCAATGAAGTTGCGCGATAGCACCGTGGAATAGAGGCAAGGCTCCCCGATACAAGCCATGCCAAGGTGAGGTGCAGTTACCTGGGAGCTGACTTCTAGTGGGGTTCCGCGATATCCCCGTGGCACGGAGGGAGTGCTCCGCAATACACTCTGTGCCACATTGCTTGTTATTTCAGGAAAAATTCTCAATAGTATAAATAGCACACTTAGGTTTTATTTTAAACATTCTGACTTGGTTGAGAAAGAACGTGGGTTCCAGGCAGTTGAGAGGATGAAAATTCTAGGGTTATTCTCTTCCTTTTTCTCTTTAATTTCAATTTCTTGTATGAATTCTACTTATTTGAAGATGTTTACTTCACAAATGAGTGGCTAATTCACTTCTTGCTGAGGTTAAGGATAATTGTAGAGGACTGTAATTATCGATCATTTCAGTTTTCATCTTTCCTTCAATAGTTATTCTATCAATTCTTGTTTTTACTGCATTAATATTTGTCCAATGTTAATGTATATCTTAGAAATCCAATTTTGATTTTGAAAAGGAAAGAAATTGGACAGATGTGAATTGGTAGGATATGATATTTTCTTAGTTGAGAAAATTGAGAATTGATTTACATTTAGAATAGAAATATATCTGAAAGTCTTATTAGTCAATTATGGAATCGGTTATGTATGGCTAGAGCATGAGATTCTTATATCACAGAAATGTAGAATAAGGTTTCATGATTCTTTAGTTGGATAGGAGTCGAAAGATCCAATCCATAGGCAATTAATTCCTAACTAGAAACCAAAGAGAAGATTAGCTGAATTGAATTAATAAAGTACATCCCTTGCATGCCTGCCTTAACCTCATCTTGTTCATTGCTATTGTTCATACTCAAATTATAATCTAGACTTAGATTCTTATTAATTAGTGATCTTAACTCATAAAATATTATTTATTTGGTTGTCTGCATTCATAGAGATATCGTTCACTGACGCTTAAGTTAATTATTACCGTAGTTCAGTCCCTGTGGGATCGATACTTGACTTGAAATAAACCCATTTACTACTTGTATGACCACGTGCACTTGCGTGTAGTTTTGGAGTAGAGCAAGTTTTTGGCACCGTTGCTGGGGACTGGCAATTGGTAAATTTATTTTCTTAGTGTTAGTTTACAAATTCAATATAAGTGCTGACAACTTGGTCTTAGCCTTTCTCTTACAAGTATTGAATTTTTCTGAACACTGGCAAGAGATAAGGAGTTGGTGGATTCATTTATAGAGCCAGAGAGACAATTTCATTGCCAAAGAAGGGAAGCTCTAGAGAAGAAGCTGCAGTTGCTAAGACAAGCAATTCTGGAGCAGCAACAGAATCCACCACTTGTAAGGGTAGTTTTAGTGCCCGAGGAGATGGCAGCAAGGCCGGTCCGCGAAGTGGCAATCCCACATGCAAACAATGTTACATCCAGTATTCGCAGACCAAAGCCAGGAGGGAGGTTCGAGCTTAAACAGAACATGGTGCATTTTTTGCACACCGGCAGGCAATTCACAGGTCTCCCTTATGAAGATCCACAACATCATCTCCAAAACTTTTTGGAGATAAGTGACACTTACATTCATGTTGGAGTATCATCCGACTATGTGCGGCTTACATTATTTCCATTCTCATTATTGGGGGAAGCAAAGAGGTGGTTGAAAGCTGAACCACCTAATTCTATCACCACTTGGGATGATCTTGCAAGAAAGTTTTTGATACGATTCTTTCCATCTGGGAAGATAGCCAGACTTAGAACTTAGATTCTAAGTTTTAAACAGAGAGAGGGTGAGAATTTGTATCAAGCTTGGGAGAGGTTCAAGTCTATGCTAAGGGACTGTCCTCATCATCACCAATCTAATGATGTGTTGGTGCACACATTTATTGAGGGTTTAGAACCACATACTAAAATTCTGTTAGATTCAGCAGATGGTGGGCAGGCATTGGAGAAGACTTATGAGGAGCTCTACACTTTGTTAAACCGTATTTCATAGGGAAATCCAGAATGGAATGCGGATTCAACACGAGGAGGAACGAGGAAAGCTGCAGGAGTTTTTGAGGTGGATGGTTTTACAGCTATTGCTGCACAGATAGCTGCGTTGCAAAATCAACTCAACACCCACTTCAGCAGTATGAACTTGAATCAAGCACAAGCACCAGTCAATGCAGTTCATCAGGTATGGTGTGAAGTATGTGGGAGTAGTGAACACTCAGCTGAGTGTTGTGGTGCAAATCCAGACTCGGTGAATTTTGTTGGGAACGTCCAGAGGAACAATAATCAACAGTATGGCAACAATTACAACTCAAATTGGAGGAATCATCCGAATTTCTCTTGGGGGAGTGTCGCGCCCCATTTTTCCTCGTGAAAAAGCGGGATACAACATGTGACGTCTCTTAAGGGTTTATGAATTTTGAAGAGTCGCCACCTAACAGACTAAGGTACGTTAGGACACCGTTCTAAGTTAAAGGTCCATTTTGTTACCTACGTCACCAGAGTTGGGCAAGGGCTTTAATTACCTCGAAAGGAAGGTGTTAGGCACCTTTCGAGGTCCACAAATGTGGTTCCCGGCCGGACTCATTAAATGGGGAAGATTATCTAAGTGAGCCACGAAAGTTGATTTTAACATATATTGTGCTTAAAGTAAAATGATAAAGTTAAAAATAACAAAGTTTGGACAAACGTGAAAGAAAGTTGGGCGGAAAAATAAATTTATCTTATTTTAATTTCTTAAATAAATACAAAAGTCGTGGCCAAACAACCATTTATTAATATTAAACAAAACAAATAAACATTTTTTTAATTATGGAGCCGAGCCTCGGTGAGGCGCCTACGTATCCCTTAAGGGAATCAGGCCAAACGTAGTTCTACCTTTTTATTTTAACCTAACGGGATCACCCCGTGCGACTAAAATAATATTTTGCAACCTATTGAGGTTACTCATATTATTCAGCGGGCATAGATTATCATTTCCCACTACCCAACTAGTTAATTGATTATTAATCCTATAACATTTCTAGGTGAACAAAACTAGCGGCCTAGTATTTTGCCTACCCGTCCCAAGCTTAACGTCCAAGAGGCGTTGGACAACTATTTTGGATTTTGGTTCTAAAGTCTTAAGGCTTTATTAAAGGCGATTAAACGTCAAACAAGCAGATAATAATTAAAACAACTAGCAAATATGTTTTTCAAATATGCCTCTAATTAAATTAAATAGGCGATTAAACATGCTTACGAATTAAACCGTATAGGCATGATATCTAATAGCTATACTATTACATTGAATTCCTATGGGCATGATTTCTAAGAAAGGCATGAGCAAATTAATTCATGACAACATATAAGTATACTAATATCAAATGCTTTATGTTTTGTGACCTATTAACTAATAATCACCAAGTTGATTCAAACAAGTTGTTACTTATTAGGGGATTGGATAAAAAAACAGCTTTGTTAAACATGCCAGTGTCATTAAGAGCAAACTGATTAAGAATTTAAAGTGCGGACCGAAAATAATCCCTATACATAAATTTACTAAAATTTAAACACAAGAGCTTCAAATCAAATTGTTTTAGCTTTCTAGCAGAAGTGACTAAAATCGTCTTACTCCTATTGGCATAATTTCTAGTGTTGCATCTGTTACTAAAATTAGATCCCTATGAGCATGATTTCTATTGCAAAAATGATCAAATTTAAATATTCAACACATAACACACATTCTTAGACAGAAATATAATCTAAACAATTCAAACATAATCGAATATTTAGATTGCAATTAGAAGCATCTTATATCAACAAAATATTTAACACTTATGCATATCATTTTAAATTATCAAACTGATTTAAGAAAAATAAAGCGAGATTTAAGAGGGGGTAACCTATAGCAAATTTACAAATAACATAAAACCTAGAGACGTATTGTTTTTGGGTTTCTATTAGGAATAATTTGAGAAATGTTAATCCTATAGGCATATTTTCTATATGATATTATATTTATTTATCAAGAAACAAAAAAACAGTAAAAACACACAAAACCCCACCCCCATAAACCCCTTTCCACTATTATTAAAGTTTTTACATTATTACAAATTGAGATAAAATAAAAATAAAATAAAAAATTAATACAACACAATATACAGGAAATACTAATTTACAATAAAATTTAAAAAATCCTCTCGACCTGGGCAGCCCTACAAACCCGTTAAACAAGAAGCGACAGAACAAGTTTGCACGCACAAATAGGTATTTTTTTTGAAGCTCAAAAGCTACAAGTTATTTGATTTTTGCAAAATTCTTACACAAAGATATGTGAATTATGAAGATTCAATCACATATATTGAGACCACAAAATATTTAAAGAGTTCATATTTATCGTAACATGATGCAAGTGCGTATTATAAAGTGATAAACTAATCAGAATAAAGCAAACCTGCAATTGTAGAAAGATTTTTTCAAACAATTAAGACCCGAACCTCTACACGTCAAGATCACAAGGACCTTATAGATCCCGAGCAATGCTCGTGTGGAGGCGGGGGTAAAAGAATTAGAACTTTTAGAGGAACATAGCAGTGTTTTTAGAAGTAAAAAAAATCCTTTTTTTGTTTTTATGACCGTTTTTCCCCCCTCTAATGAGAATGAAGAAGGTGGCTTTTATAGTAGAGAGAATCAACAATCAATTAGAGAATAAAAGGGAAAAAAATAATTAGAGAATCAAAGAAAAACTCATTCCTTAATTAACCAAATTTGAAATCATATAGAATATTCACCCTAAATAGATAATCTATTAAAGTTGACCTAATAAGGAAAAGGAGGATATTAGATAATCAATCCAAGGGAGATTTTCCTTAAATAAACAATTAGCATAAGTCCAATAATAATTTGACATAAATAGAACATACAGTCAACTATTCTGGTCAATTAGAGGAAAAGGAAAACTGATCTATCAATTGCCATAATTTAAAATAAGCAACAAGCTAAACACATAGATGGGAAGGAATACAAATCAAAAGAATATTGAGTTACCATGTTCTTTTAGGTGCAAAATTGTCACAATATTATACGGATTAAAACCTAAAGTTGCCACAATTAATAAATAAATAAATCATCCTAAATAACAGTCGAAACTGGAGAGAATCAAATTACACAAAGTAACCAAGTAGATGTGTACATGACTCTAGAGAAACATAACGAACACACACTAAGAAATAGTATATTTAATTCTAATGTAAGAAAAGACTAACATAAGCATATATAACTCTAATATCTAATATGTAAAATATGGTTGTAAAATTAATTTTAACAAATCAAACACATGCAAGAACATGTAATTTGAATATGTAAAACAGAGATATGTAATCAATCTATTGGAATAACCTGGGGAGTTTGAGGGGCTGATCCAGCGGAGAAAAATGAGAAGAGGGAGACGACGGGTAGCGGTTTGGAGGGGAAGCGAATTGGGTTTACGGCTGGGAAGAAGAAAAGAAAAGAGGAAAGCGGGTGGTGGCGCGAGGGCGGCTGTTTGTGGTGGTTTTCGGGTGCTTGGGTGGTGACGGGGAAGAAAAGAAAAGGGAGGAGCAGATCTGATAGTTTTCCGGTTCTGGGGGTGGCGTTAATGGAGGGTATGGTGGTGGTTTCTGGCCGGCGATGGCGGTCAGAGGAAGTGAAAAGAGAGAGGAGAGGGAAAAGGCGGCGCCACTGCCAGGTCGTCGCCAGAGGGAAGAGAGGAAGGAGATCAGTGAGGGTTGGTTTTGGTGTTCTCCGGCCATTATGGCCAAAAATAATGGTGGAAACGGTGAGGGAGACCCTGCGACTGTTTTAGGAGAGGGAGAATGGCTGTTGTTTGCGGCGACGATGTTCGGGGTGTGGTGGTGGGTTGTTTTCGGTCGGCATTGAGGGTGTGAAGAGAGGAGAGAAGGAAGAAGAAGGGAGAGAAGTATGGTCGGTGGTTGTTGTTCTCCGGCGTTAATGGAGGTTGTGCGGCGGAGGTGAGGAGGGGGGTTGGCCGGAGATGAGGAAGAGAGGGAGGTAGGTGGTCGGCGAAGAGAGGGAGAGAGGGAGGTAGGCGGCTAGGTTAGGAAGAGGGGGAAAAGTGGATGAAAGATTAGGTTTTGGGGTGGGTGAGTAATTAAAAATAGGAAAATAGGTTAGGGTTAATCTTAGTCGTTGGATTAAATAAAATGAACGGCTAGGATTGATTCTTGGATAAATGGGTCGGGTCGCGGGTTAATATGGTAGTCCGGATGAGTTATTGGGTTAGGATTTAATTTAAGCTTAAATTGAATTTAAATAGTAGCCGAAATTGATTCAAAGCGGCTAAATTTGACATATATTCAATTGAAGTGGCTAGATTTGAAATAAATTGAATTAAATTGAATGAAAAATGGCTATAATTTAAATAAATTGAATGAAATTGAATAGAAAGTGACTAGAATTTAAATAAATTGAATGAAATTGGATTTAGCTTCTATTAAATTAATAAATATACTAAATTTGTAGATAAATAAAAATAAAAATAATTTAAATCATATAGAAAATTATTTAAATATTATAATTAATAAATAAAATCATAAATCTTAGTATACTTATGTAAATATCATACAATTAAATTATTATATTTATGAATAATTTAATGACTACAAAATAAAATTAAGTTATCAAATATTATAAAAATTATATTATTAACATAAATAATTTATAAAATTCGAGTAATATTATTAGTCAAATAAATTTATAAAATTTAGTAAAATAAGGTAAATAGTTTATTAAGTAAAGAATATATTTCAAAATAAGGGCGCATATTAATACGAAATAAATTCTATACGACATAATTATTTAATATCAAAAATTTAAAATTAATATGAGTCATATATATGTAACTTGAAATAATTTTCACAATATTATGATAATAAATTATTTTATAAATACAAAAGTAAGTCGAATATTTACGTAAAATAAATAAATAAATATATACATATATAAGCAGCATATTAAAGCGTAGGTCGGTCAAAATTGGGTTTCAACAGCTGCCCCTTCTTTGCTCGGGAATGAAGAATGAATTGTTGAGCAAAGAACGTTGACTTAGTAGCCAATTTTGTCCGACCGAAGAAAAAATTTTCGGTGGGGCCAAATAAAAGGAAATAAAGTCATGAAGATATCGCATATCTCGGGTTTCACGAGAATCAGGCCGTGTGTAGTTTTGGATTTAGGGACGAACGAGATCCCTAAAAAAACTTTATAACACGAGGCTTGAATAAGGATGGGTAGCACGAATCGTCATGATTTGGGATGCATTATGAAAATAAGCAGGTGGGAATACAATTCGAAAGAAAATAGTAGGGAGGCACTATCATTCGTAGCTTGCGATTTCTTCGGTGTTCGCGTAAATACTAAAGCATGTGCATCAAATATTTTCGTAAAATAAATTGATGCAAAGAATTTAAACATGATGCAAGTTCCCTTTAGACAATGAAAGTTTGTTTAGAGATAATGGATGATGTCTCTAAACCATGATGTCTTGGGCCATGATACGCAAAAATAAATTCCTTAGGCCATGAAATGATGTCCGTAGGCCATGAAAATGACGCCTTTAGACTATGACGCCTTCAGATGATTGGAAGAAATGTTAATTCAAAGTAAGTAAATCATTTGAGAGCATCAATAATTCAATCGAGAGCTCTGATTTATTTGGGCTCAGCGCAAATAAGTCACAGGGCTCAGAATGCGACAACGGGCTCGAAATGCGAATAACGGGCTCAAACGCGTAAACGGGCTTAAGATGCAAATAACGGGCTCAAAATGCATAAACGGGCTTAACGAGCTCAAACGCAAATACGGGCTCAATTGTATATCAAAATGTGTATATCACGTGCATCACGAGCTCAATATGCAAATAAAGATTCAAATGTATGTTATACTATATATCACAGGCTCAATATGTGAATACGGGCTCAAAATACATACCAAGGGCCCAAAATACATATATAAGATGTATACCAAGGGCTCAAATGCATATATAAAATGTATATCAAGAACTCAAATGCATATATAAAATGGATATCAAGGGCTCAAATGCATATGTGAATGTATACCTCCGGCTCAAATGCATATATAAATGTATACCAAGGGCTCAAATGCATATATAAAATGGATATCAAGGGCTCAAATGCATATGTAAATGTATACCTCGGGCTCAAATGCATATATAAATGTATACCACGGGCTCAAATGCTTATATAAATGTATACCACGGGCTCAAAATGTATGTATATCAAGGGCTCATATGCAGATTCGGGCTTAAATGCAAATAAGGGCTCGGATGCATACGTCATAATGTATACCACGGGCTCAGATGTATATAAATAAATATCACGGGCTCAAACAGATATAAAATGTATATCACGGCTTAAAATGCGAATATAGGCTTAAAAGTGGAAAACTAAATAAATAAATAGTGATGGGTGGAGATAACTAACATAACGTATAGACTTCGAGAACAAATCATGGCTCAGATAATTTTGGTAGTGCTTTACCCAAATGACGTAAAACAGTAGGACTATGCTTAGCCCTTAAAAGCTTGGGGGGTAAAGCTTGACCCATATAAAATCACAAGAATGAGAGTAGCACGATGATAATAGGTTAAAAGTAGCGTAAGAATAACAAAGAGCATGAGAGCTTGAAATGGCATGATAGTAACTCGATTAAATGGCATGAGAAGAACGCAATGGTAGCCTGCAAGCTTCAAAAAAACTAGATAAAATGATTAGTCAATAAGCATGAAGTAACTAACGATTAGCTCAAATAAATTTGAAACAAAAGCGCTTAATCAGATCAAAATTTAGGAGACAATGCTTAGCCTTTAAAATCAGAGGGTAGTGCTTAACCGGTAGGACAATGATTAGTCCTTGGAAGAAAATTTAGGGTAGTGCTTAACCCTAGGACAATGCTTATCCCTTGAAAGAAAATTTAGGGTAGTGTTTAACCCTAGGACAGTGCTTAGCCCTCGAAAGAAATATTTAGGGTAATGCTTAACCCTAGGACAGTGCTTAGCTCGTGAAAGAAATATTTAGGGTAATGCTTAACCCTAGGACAGTGCTTAACCCTTGAAAGAAAATTTTTAGGGTAGTGCTTGACCTGTAGGACAATGCTTAGCCCTTGGAAGAAAATTTTAGGGTGGTGCTTAACCCGTAGGACAATGCTTAGCCCTTGAAAGAAAATTTTAGGGTAGTGCTTAACCCTTAGGACAATGCTTAGCCCTAGAAAGAAATATTTAGGGTAATGCTTAACCCTAGGACAGTGCTTAGCTTTGAAAGAAAATTTTAAGGTAGTGCTTAACCCTTAGGAATGAACATATTAATACTTAGTTTCAAATAAAAAGCGTTCATCTTTGAGTAACTTACTAAGAGGGTAGCGCTTAACCCCGTTAGTGGACAAACTTCAAGTAGTTTAACGTTGCAGTTGATAATGAATCCAGATGATATGTAGCATACTTGCAAATTTGGTACCTGTTGCATCCTGCGCTCAAAGAAAAAATCATAAGATTAAAATGGGGAAGGCTGATTTGTGCCTTTATTTGTACGTTGCTATCCCGATCTCATGAGCTTGATGATCAGACTGGATGTCAAGTCCTTTTTAGGAATCAACTCCTTGGATTGACTGAGCCTTGATGAAATTTTGAGATACTTCTCAAAATTTTTGCCCCAGTTACGTAGAAACGCTCGATCTATTCCATTTTTGAGGTCCTCTCAAAAATTCTGCGCCAGTGTAGACTTCTGTTGCACATGACGTAAAGTTGTGAATTTTTGAGGTCCTCTCAAAAATTCTGCCCCAGTTGGTAAAGGAAAAAAGAAAGGAAATTTTATTAAGATATAGACCGAACCCCATAAGGGCGCCTACGTATCCCTCTTAAACGGGAATCAGGTCCAACGTAGTTCAGAGGACAAGAAATGAAAGGTTTTCGAATAAAGAAATAAATCAAGTTGAGGATAGCTTTTGACTTCATCTTAAATGGGCATCAACTTTCACCTCGGGTGTATCACCTTGGCATCAATCAGTGCTTGAATCTTGTCTTTCAAAGCTCGACACTCTTCTACGGTGTGTCCTCTCATCCCTGAATGATAGTCGCAAATCTTATCATGATCGAGCCATTTTGCATGGGTATCCATCACTATTGCGGGAATTGGAGTGATATAGCCAGCAACCTTTAATCTCTCATACAATTGGGTTATAGGCTCACCCAAAGGAGTATACTGCTTAGATGAACTTGCTCGGGGTCTCATGGGCTTGCGAGATTGTTGAATCAGTGGATTTTGAAAAATTGGTGGCCTTTGGAATACAGGTGGAGGAGGCAGAAAATGAGCGGGTTGTGCATGATAAGTAGCAGAGTTATAGAATGACATCGACTGATGGTATGGAGGCAATTGGTATTGAAGTGGAGGTGCTTGGTATCCCCACGAAGTTTTCGGTCCTTCTATAGGTGCTACGACATTCACCTCGTTCACATTCTTGTTCTCAGTGGCCCTACCAGATTGCAAAGTTTTGTTGGCTGCTTGTAATGCTCCCCAATCGATAATGATACCGTTCTTGATACCGTCCTCAATCTTTTCGCCTAACTTGATGAGCTCGGCGAAGCTCTTCTCACTAACCAGCATCAATCTATCATGCACTTGCGGGTCCAGACTCCGCATAAAGATATCCTTCATTTGAAATTCCTCCATTGGAGGTCGCACTCTGGCGGCCTTGGACCTCCAACGGGTTGCATACTCCCTAAATGTCTCTGCAGGCTTCCTTTTCAAGTTCTGAATGTAGTGCAAATCCGGTGCATTCTCTATATTGAAATTGAACCGCTCTATGAATGCGGCAGCCATATTAGTCCAATTAATCCATTTCCTTGGATTTTGCTCTACGTACCAATTGAGGGCATCTCCAGACAAACTTCTTATGAACAACTTCATTTGAACTTTTTCATCTCTTCCTATTCCAATCAATTTGTCACAATACAACCTTAAGTGGGCCTTCGGATCACCGGTGCCGTTGAACATTTCAAATTTTGAAGGTTTGTATCCAACCGGTAGCTCGACGTCGGGATGTATGCATAGATCTTCATAACTTAGGCCTTCTATCCCGTTGGCCCCTTCAATATTTTGTAATCGGTCGTTCATCTTTTTGAGTTCCTCGGCCATAGACTGTATCAGATTGTCTTTCTCCAAGAGTCCAGATTCTCCTAAATGATGGATGACCGGAGCAGTCTCGATATAAATGGGGTTTAGGGGCTGATCTCTTGGAGCGTAAGACGTGTTGGATGTAACTCTAGGAGGTAAATAATGAAACATGGTGGGCGGTCTTTGCGGTATGGCTTGATTTGAATGAGTTGTATAGGCATTATGTGAATGTTGATTTTGAGGAAGGGAGTAGGCATGACTAAAATCATTTTGAGGATATGAGGTTTTGATGGGGTACTGGAGGAAGATATGTGAAGGTGACGTGAGGCTTGGTAGAAGTATTAATCTCAACCAGCTGTTCCAACGAAGTTTCTAGGGGAACCGACAGATTGGTTGTATTACGAGCTCGAGTTAATTCGCCTTGGAGCTCTAAAATCTTTTGCTCCATCCTAATAATCAGGTCGCTACATTCGGATGGATACCTTCTTTCCGAATTCTCTGCGGAATCCTTTGGAGCAGCCATGTCAATTCTAACTGTTGAATTGTTACTGTCGTTCATTTCCTTCTTGCTTTGGTAAATCGTCAGCAAGAAAGGTATGGCAGACAGTTATGCACAAATCAACCTTAGGAAGGGAAATAACAATAAACAAAAAAAATAAAATTAGTAAACAAATTCAAGCATGACACGTTGTAGATAAAAGATGAAAGAAACACATTAATACGTTTTACATTGTAAATAAAAGATTAAAAATATTAATATGTTGTCCTAATTTGGGGGCCTCTTTTGTGCCAGAGGTAGGCCTAACGCATTTTGAAAATCAAATATGTTATAATGTGTCATTCCATTTGCTCCAATAAAATCCCAAATACATAAAATTATTGCAACATTTACATAATAAGATATTTAAAGATTACAAAAAGGGTAAAGTTATAGCCTAAATGGAAAACTCTTCCATCTTCGGCCTCTTCTATGCTTACATCACGCGGATTAATGCGTAACAACCTGCATAATGAAATGTTAGTTTTACCCATCCCACCTAAGGAGCAAATAGTCAACATTTTAAACATATTGATTTCTTTGATAAAAATGCAAATAAATATGGTAATGTCCTTTTCGAGATTGTAAATCTCTTTAGACTTTGGGCAAGTTTTCTATTTAATCTTGACGTACCATGGACATCGCGATTTATCTAAGTTTGAAAATATGTGCATGCCTTACTATAGGCGTACATGGTCAAGTTCTAGGAGTAAGAGTGGATATGACAAGGTTCCCTCGAGTGGACAACTCAAGAGTGAGGAAGCTTATGACCGTCAACGCACCGCTGATCGACCAAATCACAAGAAAAACCTCGAGGTGTTTTAAAATGGTGAACGGTCGTGAAACCACGCAACCATTTTCGTGTGTGATAGTGAGAAATTCCCAAGTGGGGGAAAATATGAGCGGTATGCAGTTAATGATAAAAAATTACAACATGTGTAAATTAATTATTACGTATGAAAAACAAACAATAAATAATAACAAAAAAACAAAGGAAAAAAACGGTTAGTAACTTCATGATAAGGTCATAAATCTAGACAAAAATAAACAGAAGTAAAAGATTGCAGTTATAACTCAAATAATTTCCCACTTAATAAATACGTAATGGTTAAAGCCTAACTCCCCAGCAGAGTCGCCATGCTGTCGCGCCCTATTTTTCCTCGCGAAAAAGCGAGATACAACATGTGACGTCTCTTAAGGTTTATGAATTTTAAAGAGTCGCCAACTAACGGATTAAGGTGCGTTAGGACACCGTTCTAAGTTAAAGGTCCATTTTGTTACCTAGGTAACCAGAGTTGGGCAAGGGCTTTAATTACCTCGAAAGGAAGGTGTTAGGCACCTTTCGAGGTCCACAAATGTGGTTCCCGGCCGGACTCATTAAATGGGGAAGATTATCTAAGTGAGCCACGAAAGTTGATTTTAACATATATTGTGCTTAAACTAAAATGATAAAGTTAAAAATAACAAAGTTTGGAAAAACGTGAAAGAAATTTGGGCGGAAAAATAAATTTATCTTATTTTAATTTCTTAAATAAATACAAAAGCCGTGGCAAACAACCATTTATTAATATTAAACAAAACAAATAAACATTTTTTTTAATTATGGGGTCGAGCCTCAGTGAGGCGCCTACGTATCCCTTAAGGGAATCAGGCCAAACGTAGTTCTACCTTTTTATTTTAACCTAACGGGATCACCCCGTGCGACTAAAATAATATTTCGCAACCTATTGAGGTTACTCATATTATTCAGCGGGCACAGATTATCATTTCCCACTACCCAACTAGTTAATTGATTATTAATCCTATAACGTTTCTAGGTGAACAAAACTAGCGGCCTAGTATTTTGCCTACACGTCCCAAGCTTAACGTCCAAGAGGCGTTGGACAACTATTTTGGATTTTGGTTCTAAAGTCTTAAGGCTTTATTAAAGGCGATTAAACGTCAAACAAGCAGATAATAATTAAAACAACTAGCAAATATGTTTTTCAAATATGCCTCTAATTAAAGTAAATAGGCGATTAAACATGCTTACGAATTAAACCCTATAGGCATGATATCTAATCGCTATACTCTTACATTGAATTCCTATGGGCATGATTTCTAAGAAAGGCATGAGCAAATTAATTCATGACAACATGTAAGTATCCTAATATCAAATGCTTTATGTTTTGTGACCTATTAACTAATAATCACCAAGTTGATTCAAACAAGTTGTTACTTATTAGGGGATTGGATAAAAAAACAGCTTTGTTAAACATGCCAGTGTCATTAAGAGCAAAGCTGATTTAAGAATTCAAAATACGGACCGAAAATAATCCCTATACATAAATTTACTAAAATTTAAACACAAGAGCTTCAAATCAAATTGTTTTAGCTTTCTAGTAGAAGTGGCTAAAATCGTCTTACTCCTATAGGCATAATTTCTAGCGTTGCATCTGTTACTAAAATTAGATCCCTATGAGCATGATTTCTATTGCAAAAATGATCAAATTGAAATATTCAACACATAACACACATTCTTAGACAGAAATATAATCTAAACAGTTCAAACATAATCGAATATTTAGATTGCAATTAGAAGCATCTTATATCAAGAAAACATTTAACACTTATGCATATCATTTTAAATTATCAAACTGATTTAAGAAAAATAAAGCGAGATTTAAGAAGGGGTAACCTAGTAGCGAATTTACAAATAACATAAAACCTAGAGACGTGTTGTTTTTGGGTTCCTATTAGGAATAATTTGAGAAATGTTAATCCTATAGGCATATTTTCTATATGATATTATATTTATTTATCAAGAAACAGAAAAACAGTAAAATCACACAAAACCCCACCCCCATAAACCCCTTTCCACTATTATTAAAGTTTTTACATTATTACAAATTTAGATAAAATAAAAATAAAATAAAAAATTAATACAACACAATATACAAGAAATACTAATTTACAATAAAATTTAAAAAATCCTCTCGACCTGGGCAGCCCTTCAAACCTGTTAAACAAGAAGCGACAGAACAAGTTTGCACGCACAAATAGGTATTTTTTTTGAAGCCCAAAAGCTACAAGTTATTTGATTTTCGCAAAATTCTTACACAGAGATATTTGAATTATGAAGATTCAATCACATATATTGAGACCACAAAATATTTAAAAGAGTTCATATTTATCGTAACATGATGCAAGTGCGTATTATAAAGTGATAAACTAATCATAATAAAGCAAACCTGCAATTGTAGAAAGATTTTTTCCAACAATTAAGACCCGAACCTCTACAGGTCAAGATCACAAGGACCTTATGGATCCCGAGCAGTGCTCGTGTGGAGGCAGGGGTAAAAGAATTAGAACTTTTAGAGGAACATAGCAGTGTTTTTAGAAGTAAAAAAAAATCCTTTTTTTGTTTTTATGGCCGTTCCCCCCCCCCCCCCCTAATGAGAATGAAGAGGGTGGCTTTTATAGTAGAGAGAATCAACAATCAATTAGAGAATAAAAGGGAAAAAAATAATTAGAGAATCAAAGAAAAACTCATTCCTTAATTAACCAAATTTGAAATCATATAGAATATTCACCCTAAATAGATAATCTATTAAAGTTGACCTAATAAGGAAAAGGAGGATATTAGATAATCAATCCAAGGGAGATTTTCCTTAAATAAACAATTAGCATAAGTCCGTTAATAATTTGACATAAATAGATCATACAGTCAACTATTCTGGTCAATTAGAGGAAAAGGAAAACTGATCTATCAATTGCCATAATTTAAAATAAGCAACAAGCTAAACACATAGATGGGAAGGAATACAAATCAAAAGAATATTGAGTTACCATGTTCTTTTAGGTGCGAAATTGTCACAATATTATACGGATTAAAACCTAAAGTTGCCACAATTAATAAATAAATAAATCATCCTAAATAACAGTCGAAACTGGAGAGAATCAAATTACATAAAGTAACCAAGTAGATGTGTACATGACTCTAGAGAAACATAACGAACACACACTAAGAAATAGTATATTTAATTCTAATGTAAGAAAAGACTAACATAAGCATATATAACTCTAATATCTAATATGTAAAATATGATTGTAAAATTAATTTTAACAAATCAAACACATGCAAGAACATGTAATTTGAATATGTAAAACAGAGATATGTAATCAATCTATTGGAATAACCAGGGGAGTTTGAGGGGCTGATCCAACGGAGAAAAATGAGAAGAGGGAGACGACGGGTAGCAGTTTGGAGGGGAAGCGAACTGGGTTTGCGGCTTGGAAGAAGAAAGCAAAGAGGAAAGCGGGTGGTGGCGCGAGGGCGGCTATTTGTGGTGGGTTTCGGGTGCTTGGGTGGTGACGGGGAAGAAAAGAAAAGGGAGGAGCAGATCTGATAGTTTTCCGGTTCTGGGGGTGGCGTTAATGGAGGGTATGGTGGTGGTTTCTGGCCGGCGTTGGCGGTCGGAGGAAGTGAAAAGAGAGAAGAGGGAAAAGGCAGCGCCACTGCCAGGTCGTCGCCAGAGGGAAGAGAAGAAGGAGATCGGCGAGGGTTGGTTTTGGTGTTCTCCGGCCATTATGGCTAGAAGTAATGGTGGAAACGGTGAGGGAGACCCTGTGACTGTGTGAGGAGAGGGAGAATGGCTGTTGTTTGCGGCAACGATGTTCGGGGTGTGGTGGTGGGTTGTTTTAGGGTGAGAAGAGAGGAGAGAAGGAAAAAGAAGGGAGAGGAGTATGGTCGGTGGTTGTTGTTCTCCGGCGGTAATGGAGGTTGTGCGGCGAAGGTGAGGAGGGGGGTTGGCCGGAGATGAGGAAGAGAGGGAGGTAGGTGGTCGGCGAAGAGAGGGAGAGAGGGAGGTAGGCGGCTAGGTTAGGAAGAGGGAGAAAAGTGGATGAAAGATTAGGTTTTGGGGTGGGTGAGTAATTAAAAATAGGAAAATAGGTTAGGGTTAATCTTAGCCGTTGGATTAAATAAAATGAACGGCTAGGATTGATTCTTGGATAAATGGGTCGGGTCGCGGGTTAATTGGGTAGTTCGGATGGGTTATTGGGTTAGGATTTAATTTAAGCTTAAATTGAATTTAAATAGTAGCCGAAATTGATTCAAAGCGGCTAAATTTGACATATATTCAATTGAAAGTGGCTAGATTTGAAATAAATTTGATTAAATTCAATGAAAAATGGCTATAATTTAAATAAATTGAATGAAATTGAATAGAAAGTGACTAGAATTTAAATAAATTGAATGAAATTGGATTTAGCTGCTATTAAATTAATAAATATACTAAATTTGTAGATAAATAAAAATAAAAATAATTTAAATTATATAGAAAATCATTTAAATATTATTTATTAATAAATAAAATCATAAATCTTAGTATACTTATGTAAATATCATACAATTAAATTATTATATTTATGAATAATTTTATGACTACAAAATAAAATTAAGTTATCATATATTATAAAAATTATATTATTAACATAAATAATTTATAAATTCGAGTAATATTATTAGTCAAATAAATTTATAAAATTTAGTAAAATAAGGTAAATAGTTTATTAAGTAAAGAATATATTTCAAAATAAGGGCGCATATTAATATGAAATAAATTCTATACAACATAATTATTTAATATCAAAAATTTAAAATTAATATGAGTCATATATATGTAACTTGAAATAATTTTCACAATATTATGATAATAAATTGTTTTATAAATACAAAAGTAAGTCGAATATTTACGTAAAATAAATAAATAAATATATACATATATCAGCAACATATTAAAGCATAGGTCGGTCAAAATTGGGTGTCAACAGGGAGTAATAGCCATCAAGGACAGAGTTCAAATCAGGGCGTGCAGAGAAATCAAGGGGGGCATCAGAATTTTCAGTCTCAATACAAAGGAAACAATGCACCTCCTCCACCACCCATCAGCATTGAGGATATGTTCAAAACAATTATAGCTAACCAAGCGCAAATGTAGGCTGATTATGTAAAATTAGCGGCCAACATGAAAAATCAGCAGTTAGCTACAAAGGCGTTGGAGTACCAGTTTGGACAATTAGCTGGAGCTCAAAACACCAGGCCCAGAGGAGGACTACCGAGTGATATTGACCCAAACCCCAAGCAGGTCAAAGCAGTGACCACAAGGAGTGGACTACAACTCAAGGAGGTGGAACCAGAAAGACCACCTCAGCAATCTGGAACCGTGGAAAAAGATGGGGAACATGATGATGTGAGGGGGAAGGAAAAGGCAGCTGAGACAGAAAGACCACCACCCCCGTTCCCTCAGAGATTAAAGAAGCACAAGGAAGAAGCTTACTTTAAGAAATTCATAGAAGTGCTGAAACAGGTACACATTAATTTACCTTTGGTTGATGGTTTGCAAGGAGTGCCGAAATATACAAAGTATATCAAGGACATCATAGCAAACAAAAGCAGATTGACGGAGTATGCTACGGTGGCGCTTAATGAGGAGTGCACCTCCCGGATACAGAATAGGTTGCCGACAAAGCTCAAGGATCCTGGGAGCTTTACCATTAAGATTACAATCGGGCAAAGTATTCAAGCTCGTGGATTATATGATTTGGGAGCAGGCATAAACTTGACGCCGACATCGGTGTTCAAGAAGTTAGGGCTGGGCAGCCCTAGACCAACTACTGTGATCTTGCAGCTAGCTGACCGTTCTTTGGCCAGACCAGATGGTATTGTGGAGGACGTGTTAGTGCAAGTGGACTTTCTCATTTTCCCGGTGGATTTTATTATCTTGGATTTCGAGCCGGATGCGGAAGTCCCATTTATTTTGGGACGTCCTTTCTTGGCAACCGGGCGAGCTTTGATTGATGTGACTGCTGAGCAGCTAACCATGCGAGCACATGACAAAGTAGAGGTTTTTGATGTGCATAAGGCCATGAAGCTACCAGCCATCTATGAGGAGATATCAACGATCAATGTGCTAAATAAGGAATCAATTATGCAGATTGTTGACTCTCAGGACCCATTGGAGAGAGCCTTAATGGGCTCCGATCATTTTGGAGACAGTGCTACATACGAGATGGTGCATACGCTGAACGAGCCAACATGGTTTCCCAGGAAGCTAGACTTTGAGCCGTTGATGAGATTCTTGGAACCATTGCCAAAACCATCAATTGAGAAGGCACCAAAATTGGAGTTGAAGACATTGCCTCCACATCTGAAGTATGTATTTTTGGGGGAAGATGACACCTTGCCAGTCATCATTTCCACAGAACTGACAGAGGAACAAGTGAGAGATGCATTGGTGGTCGTCAAGAGGCGGAAGAAAGCAATGGGTTGCCAAATGTCGGACATCAGAAGAATTAATCCGCTTTTTGCACATACGGGATTTTTATGGAAGAAGGATCAAAGCCAACTGTACAACATCAGCGGAGGCTGAATGCAGCAATTTGGTATATGTTTAACAAGAAGGATGCAAAGCCCAGACTAATCAGATGGATATTGTTTCTACAAGTGTTTGACCTAGAGATTCGGGACAAAAAGGGGAGCGAGAATCAAGTGGCAGATCACCTATCGTGATTGGAAAGCCGGTTGCATATAAAGGGAGGTGATATTATCAAAGAAGAGTTCCCAGATGAGCAGCTCTTGGCAATAAGGGAAGCAGAAATCCCTTGGTATGCCGACATTGTGAATTTGCTGGTAAGTGGAGTCTACCCACCGGAGGCTACAGCTCAGCAAAGAAAGAAGTTGATACATGATTGCAAGTATTACATATGGGATGAGCCATATCTGTTTAAGCAGGGACGGGATCAGGTGATGAGACGATGCATCCCAGAGAGCCAGATTGAAGAAGTATTGAGGAGTTGCCACTCATCATTGTATGGAGGGCACCACGGAGGTGAGCGGACAGCTCACAAGGTGTTACAGTCAGGTTTCTTTTGGCCTACACTGTTCAGAGATTCTATAGCATACGTAAAAATGTGCGATAGGTGTCAAAGAATAGGCATAATTGGTAGAAGACAGGAGATTCCACTGCAGCAGATATTAGAAGTGGAGTAGATATTAGAAGTGGAGATTTTTTATGTATGGGGAATAGACTTCATGGCCCCGTTTCCACCGTCATTTGGTAATCGTTACATCTTTGTAGCGGTTGACTATGTATCCAAGTGGGTTGAGGCAACAGCTTGTCCCAGGAATGACAACAAGGTGGTGACAAAATTTGTGAAAAAACATATTTTCACTAGGTTCGGCACACCCCGAGCTATTATCAGTGATGGAGGGGCTCATTTTGTGAATGCAAGTTTCAAGAATTTGCTAGTTAAGTATGGGGTGCGACACAAGGTAGCAACAGAGTATCATCCCCAAACTAGTGGGCAAGTGGAGGTGTCAAATAGAGAGATAAAGCAGATTCTACAGAAGACAGTGAATGCACAACGAATTGATTGGTCAAGCAAACTTGACGATGAGTTGTGGACTTATAGAACTGCATACAAGACACCCATTGGGACTTTTCCGTACAGATTGGTCTATGGAAAGGCATGTCATTTGCCTGTAGAGCTGGAACATCGAGCTTTTTGGGCCGTGAGAAAGTTGAACATGGATCCGGGGCTAGCAGGGAAGAAGAGGTTGATGCAACTCAGGGAACTAGATGAGTTTTGATGGAATGCCTATGAATGTGCCAAATGCTACAAGGAGAAAATGAAGAGGTGGCACGACAGGCATATGGTGCATCGGATCTTTGAGCCGTGGCAGAAAGTGTTGTTATTTAATTCAAGATTGAAGCTTTTTCCAGGTAAGTTGCGGTCCAAGTGGTCAGGGCCATTTGAAGTGGTGAGCATGACCCCACACGGGGCAGTGGAGTTATGGTAAGAAGATAGAAGTGCCACATTTTTGGTGAACGGGCAGCGATGTAAGCATTATTAGGGTGAGGATGTTATTCGAGAGAAGACGTCCATCACTCTAGAGGATGATTGAGAATGAGTAGCATCGAGCCACGACAGTAAATTAGGCGTTGCACGGGAGGCAACCTGTGAATGTGTTGTAATAGAAGAGTAGAATTATTCAAAAAAAAGAGAGAGAGAGAGAGAGAAAAAGAAAAACAAAGAAAAAGAAAAATAAAATTTGTTGCATTGAAACCTATGATTTCTAACCAATTTCTTGTGGTGAAATGATTTTCAGGTGGAACGGAGGGCAAAAATACAAAAAAAAATGCAAAGGAAAAAAATCAAGGTAAGAAAATAAAAATTGGCACATTCCAGTGAGCCTGCGCGATGGCTCCGTGTCACGGAGGAGGGCCTCCGCGTTACCCTCTGTGACACGTTGAGGCTTATTCCGAATTTTTAAAAATCCAAAATACCTGCGTGATGGCTTCGTGTCACGGAGGCATTGCTCCGCGTTACCCTCCGTGACATGTTGAGGTGTATTTCGCGTCGGGCCACCGGGTCACCTGTGCAAAAAAACCTCATTTTAACCCCAAATCCCTTCATTTTTTTTCCTATTCTCTCATTTCCTCCGCGGCCCACACCCAAAATCCCCTTCTCCCCCAACATGACATGGACTTAGTGATAAACTTTCTTCAAGTTTTCTTCAATTTCATCAAAGAAAAGGTATGTTCTTGAATTTTCCTTATTATTGCTCAAATCATTGATTCTTGAACATGTTTGGTGATTAAACCTTGCCCTAAGTGAGAAATAAGCTTGAAATCACTTGAGTTATGATTGAATGATGTTTATAGTATCATTGTTAGTAGATGAACTCAATGATTGCATGTTTTATTGAAATTCTTGCGAAATTGCTAGCTAGGGTTGAGGATTGAATAGGAAGAAGACTAAATGCTTTAAAATGTTGATAAATTGGGTTGTGCATGTTGCGTGAAGTGAAACGTATTGTGATTGATGTTGAATATGCTATGTTAGAAGAGGGATTTTCAGGAGAATGCAACTGGAGAATTACATAGGTTGTTGAAAAAAAATTGCAAAGTGCTAATGATGATGTAATTGAATCGATGGAGAAATTTTTATTCATTGTACGAAGTCTAAGTAGTACAAAGTAATTATCCCATCGAATTATATGAATGCACTAAGCATGTTGAATGCTAAGAATGGCAAGATCAGGAATGTCTTGTCGAATTGTGTTGATTGTGGCTTAAGACTAAGTGTGGGGTGATCCAATTAAACCCAACCTTAGTTGTAGCTAATTATGACTTGAATAACATTGAGACTGTATGTTTGAATGTACAGGAACAATGTCGGGCCGACAAGACAAGGGCAAGGGCGCATCCACATCGGACGCCAGTAGAAAGAGGGTAACATTGGGAACAGCAGTTCCAGCAGCACCAGCGGTTCCTAGAGGTCAACGCCAACAATACGGAACCAGATGGGTGAGTGATGAGGGGAAGAAGTGGTATGCCAAACATAAAGAAACCAAATACTTCTCGGAAGTGCAGATAGCACGGGAACCACTAGCACAGGAATTCCCACAGATTGTACACAAGATTGACACCGCTGGGCATAACTTCATTTTCGAAGAACCCAGGGAGTGCAATCTCCATCTTATCCAGGAGTTCTATGCCAATTGGAACCCGACCTTACGCAGCCACACCATAAAAATTAGAGGACAGCTAGTCACATTTGAGCCGCACCACTTGAATGAAATCCTGGGGGCGCGGGACACAGACGCTCATGTCCTCCGTCAGCTGAAAATCACTCCACCCTATGCGGAAATCAGACGCACCTTGTGTGGAGCTCGATCGATAGCCAGGTGGAGCAGGCACAAGGAGAGAGGCTATCACCAGACATTTCCCTACTCTCAGATGAACCGGGAGGCCCGAATTTGGTTGAAGATTGTGTGTTCATGCCTGATCCCGGGGGTGCACATGACATATGTCACCCAGGATAGAGTTTGCTTGGTGTATGCCCTGATGAAGGGGCTGGAAATCAATGTGGGGGCGATGATCATCTCCTTCATGAAGAGAGCCCGACTGCATCAGGGGCATACATACGAGTTCGGTGGTCTGTTTACCACGTTCCTGAGGGGCCACAATATTGAGGAGGAGGCCCTAGATTACATCCCTCAGATCAACAGGCGTGCCTTGGATGTCACCAAAACCAAGGCACCTGACACTACTTTTGGTCCGGTGCTCACACTAGCTGAGCAACATGCTCGGGATGATCAGTACATGGCCCGCATGTACAGGATGCAGATGTTGCAGCTGCACATCGAAGGACGACCCGCAACGGAGGATGAGCTGTGGCAGCTCGAGTTGGATTGCCCATTCAACGAGAATGCCCGAGCTTTATGAAGAGTGGGGCCTGTATTTATGGAGCCCATGGATGATGATGTCCCTACCGATGAGGAGACATGCCGGGAGGACTCAGATGTTGAGTCGGACGAGGACGGCGGGGGCGATTCTGACATGGGGGACGAAGCACTAGCACCTGATGAAGAATTTGAATACTTTGATTGATCAGGGAGTTTCACCACCCAACCTTTGTGATATTTTGAAATTATGTGAACACTGGGGACAGTTTTCGGCTTAAGTGTGGGGTGGGAGTAGTTAGGTGCTAGCTGTTTTGTTTATGTTTTGTTTGTGTTTGTTGTGCTTGTGCTAAATGTGACCTTGTGACTCTGTGTTTCATATTCTGTAATTAATGTTGGTGTTGTAATGAATCTTGAGTTGTTGTTGTGTTGCTGCTGTGTATGATGTGTAAATATTTTTAAAATTATATTTTTATCTTTTTCTATCGAAATTTTGTGTTGAATTTTTTATGTTGGGTTTCTTGGCTTTTGTTTTTGGTGCTTTTATCGAGAATAGTTCCATTGAACCGAAGTCGTAGATAGTGACTGTTCCCTATGATGGATGGATGACGACCTTCTTAAGGGAAATGTAGTCGATAGGAGTAGTTTTTTTTTCTTTTTTTCTTCTTTCTGTTGTTTGTTTCCCAAACGTATCGCTAATTAATGGTTCGAAATTGTTGTTACATGTTATACATGATATTAAGATGCAAAGGTGATTCATATGAAAGCACGCAAGGGTGTTAAACATGTTGAGATACCTAGGCCATAGAATTCGATTCGGTGTGATCGAGGCTTAATAGTGAATTCTTGTAATTAGTTGATTGAAGAGTCTGTGAATATGTCTTGAGTTGAGCATGTGCAATGAGTGTGAGGTGATGTTTCGACTATTCCATGCTATTGTGAAGTGTCTAGAACTTGCCTGGTGTGTGTACTAAACGAAATGAAGGATGTGGATTGTAGGAAAGGATGTAGGCATTTCTTTAAATAAACCGAAAGTTTCTCCCTTATCATACCTACCTTGAATGTTACATTCTAGTTAGCCCCATTGAGCCTTTAGCCTATTCTTTGAGAGGTACAAACCGAGCTTAATCCCTTCTTTTCATTAGCCGTGAATTTGATCCAAAACCCTTAAGCGCTTAAGAAAAAAAACATTTTTCCCAAAGTGTAAAGGAGTGAGAAGTGTGAACCGGAAGGAAAGCGGAAGTTGTGAAAACTAAAGAAAAGGTCAAAGGTGCACTTGTTGAAATTGAGTAATTAATAGTAGAGAGTAAGAGAATCCATGAATGAGGAAAAAAATAAAGATGCATAACTACTCTTTGCTAGTAAGTCGAGTGTGCTTAAAGAAATGGGAACAAAAACAAAGAAGAAAATTCAAGAATGAGAGGATGGAGGAAGAAGCAATGCCCGTACTAAAGGTGGGATGTATTGAAGAGCGCTTAGGGATGCTAGTTGCTATTATTGGTTAGCCAGTATTGACTAGTTCCTCAGCTTACATTACAAACCATTAAGTCCTACGTGAGCTTACATCACGCGTCCTTATATTAGTGGAGTAAAACACTAGAGGAAAGCTTATGGTTCATGACATGATGCATGTGAATTATTTGGGAGAGCGAGCGAAATTGTAATTGTATACCCCTACACGTAGTGCTTTGGAAATCTTATGATGGCAAATGGGGTAATTCTCTTATGTTGTGAGGGAACATGCTTGACGAGAGATAAAATTTCGTGGCAGATGTCTTGATCAGTTCATTTGCATGAGTTTTCCAAGATCGAGAATCGATTCTTGAGATTAGGAGGTCTTAAGGTGGTGTACTTCATTGTATTGATGATACCATGCATGTCTTCTTGAAGATTTGCTACCCTAAATAATTTGTATAGCCGTAGCTTGAATGGTCGAGCCAAATTAGCTATGCGTGGGTTTCAATTGCATGAGATGTGAAAGTATTGTTCGAGGAAGAACAAGGTTTTAAGTGTGGGGTAAGTGATCTTGGGCAGAATTGCATGCCCAAGTGATACTCAAATGCTTCATTTCTACTTGTTTATTTATCGTTATGTGTACATTCTCATGTGATTCTTAGTTAAATGTGAATTTATACTAACCAACATGATTAGTGTTGTTTTGCAGGTAAAAGGAAATTTTTGGAAGCTAATATATATGTTGGTGAAGTGCAGGAATGGACTTGGAAGCAAGGAGTGGAAGTTGACAAGGGAAGTTGGCAAAAATAGGGGCTCCGCGATGGAGCCGTGTCACGCTACCATCGCGGAGGCATTCTACTTCGGATGAAATATTTATGTCAAATTCCAATGGAGGTTCGCGTTACCTCCGGGGCATGGAGGTAGTGCTCCGCGATGCACTCCATGTCACGTTGAGTGTGATTACCTGGAACCTCAAGTTCCAGTGAAGGTGCGCGATAGCACCGTGGCACGGAGGCAAGGCTCCGCGATACAAGCCGTGCCACGGTGAGGTGCAGTTACCTGGGAGCCGACTTCTAGTGGGGTTCCGCGATATCCCCGTGGCACGGAGGGAGTGCTCCGCGATACACTCCGTGCCACGTTGCTTGTTATTTCGAGAAAAATTGTCAATAGTATAAATAGCAGACTTAGGTTTTATTTTAAACATTCTGACTTGGTTGAGCAAGAACGTGGGTTGCAGGCAGTTGAGAGGACGAAAATTCTAGGATTATTCTCTTCCTTTTTCTCTTTAATTTCAATTGCTTGTATGAATTCTACTTATTTTATACTTCACAAATGAGTGGCTAATTCACTTCTTTCTGAGGTTAAGGATAATTGTAGAGGAATGTAATTATCGATCATTTCAGTTTTCATTTTTTCTTCAATGGTTGTTCTATCAATTCTTGTTTTTACTGGATTAATGTTTGGCCAATGTTAATGTATATCTTAGAAATCCAATTTTGATTTTGAAAAGGAAAGAAATTGGACAGATGTGAATTGGTAGGATATTATCTTTTCTTAGTTGAGAAAATTGAGAATTGATTTACATTCAGAATAGAAATATATCTGAAAGTCTTATTAGTCAATTATGGAATCGGTTATGTATGGATAGAGCATGAGATTCTTATATTACAGAAATGTAGAATAAGGTTTCATGATTCTTTAATTGGATAAGAGTCGAAAGATCCAATCCATAGGCAATTAATTCCTGACTAGCAACCGAAGAGAAGATTAGCTGAATTGAATTAATAAAGTACATCCCTGCATGCCTGCCTTAATATTAGCTTGTTCATTGCTATTGTTCATACTCAAATTATAATCTAGACTTAGATTCTTATTAATTAGTGATCTTAACTCATAAAACACTATTTATTTGGTTGTCTGCATTCATAGAGATATCGTTCACTGATGCTTAAGTTAATTAATATCGTAGTTCAGTCCCTGTGGAATCAATACTTGGCTTGAAATAAAGCCACTTTACTACTTGTACGACCACGTGCACTTGCGTGTAGTTTTGGAGTCGAGCATGGAGAAGTAATAGAAAGCGGGTTAGATTCATCTCTGGTAGTTGAAGTTAAGTCCAGAAAAGATGAATATCCAGTTCTACTTAAACTCAAGGAAGCGGTTCGCAAAAAAGAAGTTGAGGCTTTCTCCCAAAGGGGAGATGGAGTGCTCCGATACCAGGGAAGGTTGTGTGTGCCAGATATCGATGAGTTGAGACAGCAGATTTTGCCAAAGGCACACAACTCAAGGTATTCTATTCACCCTAGTGCTACAAAAATGTATCGCGACTTGAGGGACATTTACTGGTGGAATGACATGAAAAGAGACATTGACGAATTTGTAGCTAAGTGCCTGATCACGGGCAAAAATAGCATGCCCGAGATACGCTTTATGACTTAAATTAGTCTTGTTTATCTAAGTTATGGTATACATTTTCATGTAATTTTAGATAAAGTAAAGATATGTGCTAACCAACATGATTAGCCTTTGTTTTGTAGGTTTTGATGACGTTTGAGTAACTAATTCATGAGTTGGTGAAGTAGAGGCTTGGAGACGGAATTAACATGCGAACGTCGGCGAAGAGGAGGCACAAAACAGCCCACCTGTGCGTCGACAAGGTGCCACGGCAGGCAGGCCGCTCACAACAGCCCACCTGCGCGTTGGCAACGTGCCACGGCAGGTGGCCTCCGCGACCAAGGGCTGCCAACGCGCTGCCCAAGCAGCGTGACACGCTGCCAACGCAACAGGGTGCTGCCCGGGCCAATTTCGGGTGATTTCCAGAGGGCTTCCGCGTTCGTAGCGTGTCACGGAGGCCGTGCTCCGTGATGCACTCCGTGATACGTTGCTTGTTATTCCGGGAAAGAGACCTACTACTATAAATAGCACACTTAGGTTTATTTTTCAAAATTCAGACTTGGTGGAGCAAGGACGTGGGTTACAGGCAGTTGAGGGACGAAAAAGCTCAGGGTTTTTCTCTCCTTCTTTCTTCTTTCAATCAATTGTTTGTATGATTAACACTTGTTTTAGGATGATTAATCCACAAATGAGTGGCTAATTCCCTTCCTTTCTGAGGTTATGAACATTTGTGATGAATTTTGATTATTGAATTACATGGTTTTTCATCTTCTTCTTCCATGTTGTTCTATTAATTCTTGTTTCTACTGCATTGGTGTGTGGCCGATATTAATGTACATCTAAAAAGTCCGATTTCACTCGAGAGAGCACGAAATTGGAAAGTTGTGAATTAATAGGGTATTGTTCTTAACTTGATTTGGGAAAATTGGGTTTTGATGTGCTTTCCTGATAGAAATATACTTGAAAGTCGTATTAGTCAATTTAGGAACTGGAATTGTATTGCTAGGTCATGAAATGCATTTGATCACAGAAATGTAGACGGATGGTTTATGATTCTTAAGTGAGATTAAATACGAGAGTTTTAATCTCTTGGCTGATGTTCTTGGCTAGCAACTGGAAGAGAAAGATTAACCAATTTATGATTATAATCAAGTTCATTACATGTTCTTAACCTTGGCATGCTCATAACCATAGTTTAAATTCAAAGTAAATAATTGTCAATAGTTTTAGTACATACTTTATAAAACAAACTTTTCAATTGTTGGCTACGTTGTTGTCAGCATATATAGAAGTGAGATAGAATATAGTATACTTAAGCAATTTTTACTTATCCAGAGTCTCCTTGGATCGATACTTGGCTTACTTAAGCCACTTACTACTTGTTTGACCACGTGCACTTGCGTGTCGGTTTTATAACCCCAACCAAAGCACCGAACAAGTTTTTGGCATCGTTGCCGGGGAGACTAGGCAATTGGTGAAATTGTATTAAGTGTAAATTTACTGTATTTTTATTTTTCTCAAGTGCTGACAACTTAGTCTTAGTATTTGTTTTAATTCTTTTGCATTTTTACTTTTTCTTTTTCGAATACCCTTATTGACATGACATCGTGGAATATAAATGGTTTCAATGGTGGATACTCATATTTTAGTGAATCTTGTCTGAATTGCGGAGGACACCACTCGTGGCAACACTGTAACACGTGCAATATATGTGGTGGTCAAGATGGCCATTGGGATGGCTGTCGAATGCATATTCCCCTCCCCCAAGCCCCTACTATGATCCTTCTGTTGTTTTTTCTGAATATAGGCATGCTGAAAATGAGGACTTGGGATGCCAAGCTCGAATGGAAGACATGCTGAAACAACTCTTGGAGCAATCAGAAGCAATGAAGGAGGCGATGGCAGTATTGAGAATTCAGCAAGAAGAGAATACAGAGGCTCTAGAAAGGATGAGCATCCAATTCACGGAGATGATCGCTGAAGCTGAAGCTTGTGATAAATTGCAAGTAACAACTTTAGCTGATATTCGAGAGGAAATACAAGAGGACGACAAGGGTGAATTATTGGATGAAGCCCAACAATTAGAATCTCTTGAGTGTCCCCGTGACGGGCTCACACTTATAGAAAATCCATTCATGGAAGAAGAGATAGAGTACCCTCAATTTGACATTAATGAAGAGATAGATGTCGATGCTGAGAAGGAGTATACAAGTAAGGAGGTCAAGCAAAATGCAATTTCAGAGTTGAGGTGTATTGGACCACACTCTACGCATTTTTCGACGTTAAATTTGGTTGACAACATAGAAAGAGAGTCTTCCAAGCTTATAGAGAAATGTCTAGAGGAGGGCCAAGCACCATATATTTTGAAATTTGCCAACGCGGAGAGACAAAATGACTTCGCTTACTTGAGGGCCAATAAAGTAAAAAGGCAACACCTACTGTTTGGTCCTTACAATTTTTCACCACCACCCCTAGAGCATAAGAGGAAATTAGAGAAGAAATTAGGGGTAAGATTCATATCCTCAAGGTGGAGGAAAAAGTGGTGAAACTTGGTATGTCGTGCTGCGACATAAAATTAGGCGCTGCTTGGGAGGCAACCCAAGGGTACCACAGGTACCATTTTAATTTCTTGCAATTGAGTTAATTTTTGTTTATTTTCATCTTGTGTTGTTTGGTGGAAAGTTAAGTGCAGATGGAGGGGAAGTTTGAGTACCCGTGGAGGAGGAAGCTAACAAGCATGGAAGAGAAAAAGTGTGGGGTTGAACACCCACTTGTGCAAAGTCGAAGAAACGCATGCTGTTAGCTAAGCCTAAAGGCCTCAGGGAGTATTTCTCACCCTTTGTAAATTTTAATTTGATGCTATGAGGACATAGCATGATTTAAGTGTGGGGTGAGGGAAATTTCAAGGGAAATTTCAAAATCTTCTGTGCTTAACGATTTTGGTGAATGTAATGCTTGTGCAAAAGTTGGTGAGAAATTTGAAAAATTTGAAATTTTTTTGTGAATTAAGCATGACTTCATCACCCGTTGGTTTTTCTTTTCGGTTCTTTTCCGACGGGGGGTCTGTGAATTGAAGAATAAAAATTTTTCTTTGTCTGTATATAATGTTTTAGTCGTAGTTAGAGACTGTTTCCAACGATGGATGGATGACGACCGTCTTGAGGAAAATTAGTCAGTAGGATGGTTTTTGGACCTGTAGCTAATTGATGGCTTGATATTCTTATTATGTGCTATACATGGTTGTAAGAGGCAAGTATGTTCAGTGTGAAGCATGCAAGTGTATAACTTTGTGTGAGACACTTAGGTTCTTGAATTTGACTCAATATGATTGAAGCTTAATCCTGAATTCTTGTGATTAGCTGAGTAAGAGTCTGCTGAATGTGTCTTGATTTGAGCATGTGCCATGAGTGTAAGGTTTTTGAGTATTCTGTGCTATTATGAAATGTCTAGAACTTGCCTGGTGTGTATATAAAACGAAATGAAGGATGTGAATTGTAGGAGATGATTTAGGTATTTCTTTGAATGAACCAAACTTTTAGCCCTCATTATACCTACCTTGAAAAATTAATCCTAGTTAACCCCATTGAGCCTTGAGCCTATTCTTTGACAGCTGCAACATAAGCTTAATCCTTTTTCTTTCATTAGCCTTGAAGTTGATCCAAAGCTTCGAAGCGCGTAAGTGGAAAAATCCGAAAGAGTGAAGGAGTGAGAATTGGGAGGAAGAAGGAAAAATAGCAAGTTGTTAATAATTGAGAAAAGGAAAAAGGTGCATTTGTGTGAAAATGGTTGATTATTAGTAGGGAGTAAGAAAAGAAATGAATGAAACATATTGCTTAAGTACTCCTTACTAATAAGCTAAAAGTGCCTAAAGAAAGGGGGGTACAAAAGAGGAAAAAGAAAGATGAAAAGAGAAAAAGGTGAAGTGAGGGAAGGGAAGTTTGTAATGAAGGCGTGATGTATTAAAAGCGCTTAGGAAAGATAGTCACTATTACTGATCATAATAGTACCTACCCGCACCTGAGTTACATTACAACCTAAAAAGTCCTACTTGATCTTACACTCTTACATCCTCAAATTAGTGGAATAAAACACTAAGGGCAAGCTTATGGGTCATTACATGATGCATGTGAATTCTTTGTGAGAGTGAGCGTAATTCTATTCATATACCCACACATGTTGTGATATAAAAATTGTTTTTGCGTGTGAAATTGGGTAACTCTCTTTCTGTGAGGGGCACATGTTAAATGAAGGATAGAAATCATGTGGGATTTCTTAGTCAATTGATTTGCATGAGTTTGCTAAAATTGAGAGTCGATTCTTGAGGTTAAGAAGTCTTAACATAGTTGTACTTCATTTCAATGAACAAATCAGGCATGCTCTATTTTTAGCTTGTATCTTACGTAATCATTATAGCCGTAACTTGAATTATCTTGCTAAATTAGTTATGTGGGAGTCTCCATATGCATGATATGTAAAAGGTTGTTCGAGGACGAACAAGGCTTTAAGTGTGGGGTTGTGATCACGGGCAAAAATAGCATGCCCGAGATACGCTTTATGACTTAAATTAGTCTTGTTTATCTAAGTTATGGTATACATTTTCATGTAATTTTAGATAAAGTAAAGATATGTGCTAACCAACATGATTAGCCTTTGTTTTGTAGGTTTTGATGACGTTTGAGTAACTAATTCATGAGTTGGTGAAGTAGAGGCTTGGAGACGGAATTAACACGCGAACGTCAGCGAAGAGGAGGCACAAAACAGCCCACCTGCGCGTCGACAAGGTGCCACGGCAGGCAGGCCGCTCACAACAGCCCACCTGCGCGTTGGCAACGTGCCACGGCAAGTGGCCTCCGCGACCAAGGGCTGCCAACGCGCTGCCCAAGCAGCGTGACACGCTGCCAACGTGGCAGGGTGCTGCCCGGGCCAATTTCGGGTGATTTCCAGAGGGCTTCCGCGTCCGTAGCGTGTCATGGAGGCCGTGCTCCGCGATGCACTCCGTGACACGTTGCTTGTTATTCCGGGAAAGAGACCTACTACTATAAATAGCACACTTAGGTTTATTTTTCAAAATTCAGACTTGGTGGAGCAAGGACGTGGGTTACATGCAGTTGAGGGACGAAAAAGCTCAGGGTTTTTCTCTCCTTCTTTCTTCTTTCAATCAATTGTTTGTATGATTAACACTTGTTTTAGGATGATTAATCCACAAATGAGTGGCTAATTCCCTTCCTTGCTGAGGTTATGAACATTTGTGATGAATTTTGATTATTGAATTACATGGTTTTTCATCTTCTTCTTCCATGTTGTTCTATTAATTCTTGTTTCTACTACATTGGTGTGTGGCCGACATTAATGTACATCTAAAAAGTCCGATTTCACTCGAGAGAGCACGAAATTGGAAAGTTGTGAATTAATAGGGTATTGTTCTTAACTTGATTTGGGAAAACTGGGTTTTGATGTGCTTTCCTGATAGAAATATACTTGAAAGCCATATTAGTCAATTTAGGAACCGGAATTGTATTGCTAGGTCATGAAATGCATTTGATCACAGAAATGTAGACAGATGGTTTATGATTCTTAAGTGAGATTAAATACGAGAGTTTTAATCTCTTGGCTGATGTTCTTGGCTAGCAACTGGAAGAGAAAGATTAACCAATTTATGATTATAATCAAGTTCATTACATGTTCTTAACCTTGGCATGCTCATAACCATAGTTTAAATTCAAAGTAAGTAATTGTCAGTAGTTTTAGTACATACTTTATAAAACAAACTTTTCAATTGTTGGTTACGTTGTTGTCACCATATATAGAAGTGAGATAGAATATAGTATACTTAAGCAATTTTTACTTATCCAGAGTCTCCTTGGATCGATACTTGGCTTACTTAAGCCACTTACTACTTGTTTGACCACGTGCACTTGCGTGTCGGTTTTATAACCCCAACCAAAGCACCGAACAGTGCCCGAACTGCGAGCAAGTCAAGGTGGAACATCAAAGGCCAGGGGGCATGACTCAAGATATAAGTATACCCATGTGGAAGTGGGAATAAGTAAACATGGATTTTGTTAAAAGTCTGTCGCGGACTCGCCGACAACATGATTCAATCGGGGTGGTAGTAGATCGGATGACCAAGTCACTTCACTTTCTCCAAGTCAAAACCACAGATTCAGCGAGGATTATGCTAAACTTTATATTTGGGAGCTGGTTAGACTTCATGGGGTGCCATTGGCTATTATTTCAGACAGGGGTACCCAGTTCACCTCCCATTTCTGGAAAGTCTTTTCAGAAGGGACTTGGTACTCAGGTCAAGCTCAATACAACATTTCACTCACAGACTGATGGGCAAGCTGTGCGGACTATTCAGACTCTAGAGGATATGCTAAGAGCATGCGCAATTGATTTTAAGGGTAATTGGGATGACCATCTGCCTCTTATCGAATTTGCGTACAACAACAGCTAGCATTCCAGCATTCAGATAATCCTGTTTGAGGCATTATATGGTAGGAGGTGTAGATCTCCTATAGGATGGATTGAAGTTGGTGAAGATACTTTGATAGGGCCAGACTCGGTTCATGAGGAAATGCAGAAAGTTCAGCTCATCCAAGAAAGGTTAAAAAAGCTTAGAGCCGCCAGAAATCTTATGCTGATGTGCGGAGAAGAGAGTTGGAGTTTGCAGTTGATGATTGGGTGTACCTGAAAATTTCCCCCATGAAAAGAGTCATAAGGTTTGGAAAGAAGGGGAAACTCAGTCCTAGGTATGTGGGACCCTATAGAATTTTACAACGTATCGGAAAGGTGGTCTATGAGCTAGAGTTTCCTTCAGAACTAGCAGTTGTACATCTAGTTTTCCATGTATCACTTTTGAAAAAGTGTATCTGAGATCCAACCTCTGTGATGCCATTGGATAGTGTGGCAGTCAAAGATAGCGTCACCTATGAGGAGGTACCGATCCAAATCCTAGACCGTCAGGTTCGTAGATTGAGGAATAAAGAAATAGCTTCAGTCATGGTTTTATGGAGGAATCAGCAAGTTGAAGGAGCTACGTGGGAGGCCGAAGCAGATATGAGGGCCAAATACCCACACTTGTTCTCTACCAACTCTGTTGTAGTTTGATATGTGAATTTTGTTTTAAGACCAGAACTAGTTGTTAAATTCAGTTCATGTAACTAAATTTTCGTTCTGACTTTGGCTGTGTTTATGAAAATCAAAATTCAGTACAGTTAGATTCTCTAAAATGGAGGTAGTCACTTCGTTAGTTTTGAAGTTGAATAAGCAGTATTTAAATACTTTGATTGTATTTTTCTGGGTGCTATGAGTTTTCTAACATTCGAGGATGAATGTTTCTAAGGGGGAGATATTGTAATGCCACGGAAGCTCAAAATAAATATCCGGGACTTAATTCAAAAAATCTGGAAAACTGTAGAAAAGTTGCAGAACGACCAACCTGACGGGTCGTTAAGGGACCCAACGACTCGTCAGGCCAACCGTGCAAAGGATGCCAAGAATATATTTCAGTGTTCCTAACGGACGACCCCACAAGTCGTTATCAGGATCTACGAATCGTTAAGTCACCCGTTGCCAAGCCGGAGTTCAAAAATTTGAGGAATTTACAGTGTACTTGACGGAAGGTCACCACAAGTCGCCATTAGCAGTAATGACTCGTCAAGTCCTTTTTTCCAGTCCTTTCTAACCTTCTTAGTAGTGCATCTGACGGACGACACGATGAATCATTTTCAGTCATGATGACTCATCATGTGCCTGTCAGGAGTTAGTAGAAATTTTTTAGTGAACTTGACGGAGGACCCAACGACTCGTTGGACCTGGTAACGTGTCGTTAGATCACCTGAAACACCTGACAATTTTTCCCAGCGAATTTTTAAGGGATATTTAGTAATTTCCTATCCTCCCAGGAATTAAACCACATTGTTTTGAATAAAAAATCAGACTTATTAGAGGGTTGGGATGGTTCCTTCCCTCATTCTCATGTCTACACTAAGAATTTCATCGACGGTTCTCCCAAGAAACTCTCTAGCAAGATTTAGGGTTATTCATTCATCGCAGCAGACCAGGTCCTCTTCTTCAGGGAATTCTTCACCAAGTATGTGGGGTTTTAGCAAGGGGATTGTCCTTCCCTTGAGTCCCCAAAGTCCTCTTCAATTTCTTCTATAACTTTTAAGCCCTGAGGTTTCGAGTATGAGAATCATTCATATTTATTTTCGTTGATTTCCCTCATAACGATGTTTATACTTATTTTTAATATAATCTTTATCAGTTCCTCATCAAATTGTCAGTATTAATACCAAAGTGAATTTGAGCCCTAAATTTTTATTAATGATTTTACTTGTTAAATTCCCTCTAGTGAATGAAGGATGCTTTGGGTTGAATTCCTAGAATTTTGTTGCTAATTGGATATGTTGGGTAAATATCCCAAGAATCAGAATGACTTTAGTACATGGAATGAAATTCTCTATTAGCTGCTTAGTAATTTAGTTAGTTAGAGCACATAACTCTATCAGTCTAGTCTCAGTCTGAATCATATTAGTCTAGCTTCAGTTAGATTTTAGCAACCTTAGTGTTGTCCAGAAAATATCAACTGATCAGTTTGACTTCAGTTTATCTTCGAGGTGTCAGTGGTGCCTCCCAGTTTTCAGACCCAGATTCAGATTTCAGTTAATTGGTCCATTAGGAAGTCATGACATTCAGTTATACTCTGACCAGCCCTAGGACCCCAGTTCAATTATTAGTTGTTCTGTAGATGGTTACAACGCTTCTAGATAATCCGATCTGACCAGTCTCAGAACCCAGTTTCAGAGTCTGGTCTGATAAGGCTCTTAGGGTACTTGTAGTTATTTGTCCCTAACTGGTCTTAGGCCCCATTTTTGAGCTTTCAGCTTCGTAGTTCAGTTCAGGTGTTCCAGTGGGAGTAGAACTTAGCACCGAGCGGGCCGGGGTTCCAGCGCACCCAGGTTCCCGGAACTACGTTGCCAGCATAGGTTTCAGTATTACTTGCCTGATTGGCCCCAGATATATTTTTGTGATTACTCAGTTCATGCATTTATACCCTGGAAAGGTATATTGGGTCCTACCAGTAGGGTGTATATATCAGACTCCACGTCTAGCTCACGTGGTTAAATGCCGGTTATAGACTCTCTCACTAGTCAATTCAGTCCAATATCAGAATAAGTAGTTTAGGTCAGTCCAGTATCTCAGATTCAGTGTTACATATTTAAGGCATGTCCTTGACTATCAGACAACGTCGTCTTGACCATTTCAGATTATATCAGCAGTTCAGTTCAGTTTACCTGTTAGTGATGGCGTGTCATTTTCAGTTTAGACTTTATATTCCGTATGTTTCTCCCACTTACTCAGTACATTCAAAGTACTGATGCATGCTTTCCATGTTGTATCATTTCATGATACAGCTGCAGGTTCTCAAGTCCAGCATATATAGTTACTTCAGCTTCAAAGCATTCTATTTCAGTAGATCAGAGTGTGAGTCCTCCTCATTCGAGGGATTTGTTTATTTATTTCATTTGGATATGGTTTTGTTTAGACTTATATTTAGCGAGGGCTTATCCCAGCAACTCCTCATTTAGATGGCTTTCAGACAGATATGATTTTCAGTTTATTCAGTGTATTTAAAGATTGGAACCTTTACTTTCAGATTTGTTTTTCTTAAATAATTTAAGCTATTATTTTAAGTTCCGTTGTTCATGTTTACTAAGAATGCTAGTGAATGATAGACCACGGGGTTTACTTGGGGTCACTTGTGGCTTCAAGAACCGTTTACATCCAGGCGTAGACTCATGGCGTGACAGAAGTCATGACCAAATAAAGGGATAATTAAAAGGAATTAATCATGAGGAAGAAAATCAAATATGTAGAGAAAATAATTTAAATATGGAAACATCTAAAGGGAATAAGGAGAAGGGACTAAACATGGTAAAAAAATAAACCATTCCAAGAAACGAATAAAAAGAAAATAAAACATATTATGCAAGCATCTTTCAGGATCAAAAAAAAATCTTTAAGACACAAGGTAAGGTTTTAAAATCTAAGAATAAGAGTGGGTATGACACAGTTGTCTCAAGCGGACAACTTGAGAGTGAGGAAGCTCATGACCGTCGACGCACCGTTGGCCGACCAAATCATGAGGCATTCCTCGAGAGGTGTTATAATTGTGAAAGGCCGTGAAACCACGCAACCATTATCGAGTGTGTGAGTGAGATGATTGAAGAAACAATAATATTTGACATATAATGAAGATATATACGAAAAATCGAATGTATTGATACATAATGCTACATAAATAAATTGTTAGTCATATAGTAAATGAAGTAATATAATAAAAAATTCTAATATGGAAGCAAATCAATCATATCAGGAAGCGAATACAAACACAAAATCAAATACAAAAAGAAAATAAACAATTAAGGAAAGAGGATTTGGCATTAAATTCACATAAAAGAATAAAATGATAAAATTCAAACATGGTAAGAAAATAATAAAATCAATTATTAAAAAAACAAGATATGGAAAAGGAAAAGGGATTCTCATGGATCCTAATAGAACAAACAAATCCCACATAAAAATAAAATCGTTATGGTTAGAACCTAAAATACCCAGCAGAGTCGTCATGCTGTCGCGCCCCATTTTTCATGCGAAAAGTGAAACCCGGTATGTGACAACTCTTAAAGGATTATTCAAATTGAAGAGTCACCACCTAACGAATTTAAGGTGCGTTAGGGCACCATTCTGCGCTATGAGTCTGCTTAAACTAGCCTAGGTCACCAGATTCGGGCAAGGGTTCAAATTACCTCGAAAGGAAGGTGTTAGGCACCTTTCGAAGTGCACAAATATGGTTATCGATCGGATTCGTTATTATGTGGGGAATTAATTAATGAGCAAATAAAGTCAATTATTATTAAGTCTAAAAATATACAAGTTATTCAAATACATTATTATGAAAATAAACTAATCATTAAAAATAATATACCAAAAAATTAGTACAACAAGAAGAAGGGAAAAAGATGAACAAGGAGAGAGAATCTTTGACCAATATATGTATTAAAAGAGATGATTATTTTGTTAATTCATACCGATCAAATAATGAAATAACTAAAAATAAAATACAAAATAAATAAATAGAAAAATAAATGATTGGACCAAACCTCGAAGAGGCGCCTATGTATCCCTGAAGGGAATCAGGTTAGATGTAGTTCTGTATTTAAGAAGGGGGGGGGGGTATTTTAACCTAAAGAGATCACCCCGTGCAACTTAAATAATACTTCGCAACAATTTAAATTGCTTGTATTATTCAGCGAGCACAGACTATCATATCTCACTACCCACTTAAGTACTTAATTATTAATCCTAATATCATTCTAAATAATTAAAAAAATACTAACACCCTAACATGTTTCTACCCGTCCTAAGCCTAAAGTCCAAGAGGCATTGGACTACTATTTGGACTTTTGGGTCTAGAAGTTACTTAGGGATATTAATGATAAATGTCAAACAAGCAAATAATAATTAAAACAAGTAGAAAATATGAGTCTCAAGTAAGCCCCAATCTTATAAGAATGATTTCTAAATAAGAGAAAAGGTCCTCTAAGCATGTTTTCTAAACACGTATAAACAGATCATATAGGCATGTTTTTACCAAAATTAATCAAATTTAAATACGCAGAACTACAAATAGGGATACATTAAGGCATGAAGTAACATCTTGAATATGCTCCAACCTTAGTCAAATTTAAGTCCTATAGGCATGGTAACTAAACATCTATATTAGAACAACTAATGTTATTAATTACAAACTGGTTAAGTTTGAGGGCAGGAAAAATCTAATGAACTTGTTCGTTAATAATCAGATATAAAATTGATAGAGACATGATCTCTACAAGCAGAAGGGGATTTAAATAAATGTAGTACAGACATCAACAGGCATCCTTTCATAAGTTTAAACAGACGGGAGATTCTTTTAGCATGCTTTTGGTTTATAGATCGGGACATATCATGTAGATACCTATGAGCACATCATATAATATCGACTGATTATGCCAAAATATATAGGCATGAGTTTTAATCAATCGAATTCCTACAAGCATGATTTTTACTATGCTTTCAAACGAGTCATTTCGATTCCTATAGGCATGATTTCTAATTGAATAATTAAAATGATAAAAGAAAATATACGATCCCCGACCCCATAAACCCTTTTCCACTATTATTAATGTTTACTACAATTATTACACTTAACAAAAGAAATAAATAAATAAGCAAAATACAATGAGAAAAAAACATGATACTACATAATCAAACTCCCATAGTTGTTGTCGTCCCGACGATTCTTCGATGGATCCCGAAAACAAATTTAAAGACTACTTGCTTAAAGGTTAGGCACAAATAGTAGATACATAGAAGTAATCGCATATCATGGATATAACACACTCATTCCAGGCAGACTTAACAACTTATATTAAATAACATATCGAGCACATAGTCACTAAGAAGACAATAACAGAGTTAGTACATAGAGTGATTGATGTTTACAGAGATAGATAAACTAACCAGTTGAGGACAAAAAGTAAAGGGAAATCAACGAATTAATAATGTCACAAAATTCTTTGACCGTTACCTAGACTCAACACATCAAGATCACGAGAATCTCAGGGATTCCGAGCAGTGCTTGTGTTGAGGAGGTATAAAAGATTGAAGAATTATAGAAGAGCACAGAGTAGGTAGGAAAGTGTTCAATGTGGCAATGAATAAAAAACAAAAATGTCAATAATATTCTCTAGTTAGTGAAATCATATGTGATTTTTTAAAAGAACCAGCAAGCATTTGGATGTTAGGTTGCCAAGGAGTAGCAATTTTTCCCGTGAAGACAAAAGAAGAGAAAGGCATGCATATATAACAAAAATAGTGCAAGGATTTTAGGGGAAGGAAATTATTCAGCACAATTAATTAAAGAAACTTTCTTAATTAATGAAAGTACAATCAAATATTTATTTACCATAATCAAATAATTCATACTATTTAACAAAATCACATTAAAGGAGAAATCTTTTAATTCAAAAAATCCAATCAGACTTTACTATAATTGGTCGTGTACTAAATAGCTGAAAGAAAGTGATAATAAATCACACAAGTCCTTCCTTTAATTAACAATAATTGAATGAATATTGACATCAAATAAAAGCTATTACAAATTGCACTCAAAATAGGACTTGAGTTATCATAACAATTGAGTACCAAAAGTTGTTTCACACAAGATAAAATATTAGGTTGCCATATTTTTCATATAACATTATTATTATTCAAACTTAAATAGGCAAGAAAATCAAGGACGAGGGATTAATGGAGAGGATTAATCAATCATGGCGATACTAATTGAATTGACTTAGGGATAACACCTATCACATTTTACCAAAATAAAATAAGTACTAAGCTGTCATCCATGATTATTTAAGGAGAGGGAGGAGGGAATTTAACTAAAGAGGATTCTTTTCCCTTGAACCAAACACAGCTGAAATCAGTTAAGGAACGAGATCAATCAATCACTATGAATTTCCTTAAATAAATAATTAGCATAAGACCAATAATAATTTAACATAAATAGAACATGCAGTCAACTATTCTGGTCAATTAGAGGAAAAGGAAAACTGGTCTATCAATTGGCATAATTTGAAATAAGCAACAAGCTAAACACTAGATGGAAAAGGAACACAAATCAAAAGAATATTGAGTTACCATGTTCTTTTGGGTGCAAAACTGTCACAATATTATACAGATTAAAATCTGAAGCTGCCACAATTAACAAATAAATTAATCATCCTAAATAACACTCGAAATTGGCAAAGAGAATCAAATTACACAAAGTAACCAAGTAGATGTGGACTGACTCTAGAGAAACATAACGAACACACACTAAGGAATAGTATATTTAATTCTAATGTAAAAAAAACTAATGTAAACATATATACCTCTAGTATATAATTCTAATATGTAAAATATGATTGTATAATTAATTTAAACAAATCAAACACATGCAAGAACATGTAATTTGAATACATAAAATAGAGATATGTAATCAATCTATTGAAATAAGCAAAAGGAGATTGAGGGGCTGGTTATTTTTCGGTGATGGAGTGGAGGAAGAAAGGTAGTGAGGTTGTGTCGTAGTGGAGAGAAGGGAGCATAAAAAATATATAGGAGTGGTGCGGTGGTAGCTGTTGGCCGGAGCAAAAAGAAATAGTGAGAGAGGGAGACGAAAGCTGTTGCGGGGGGCTGGCAGAGCTGTTTTTGGTCGCCAGTGTTTTTCTGGTAAGAGGAGAGGAGGGGAATGTCTGGGTGTTGGTATGGCGCCTCTACTGTTGGTGGTCTTCGGTGGCTGTCGGAAATAATGGAGGGAGAGGGAGAAGAGGAAGAAGAGGAAGAGGGGAGCAGGTGGTGGTTCGGTGGTCTGGGGTTTCATCGCAGCTGTGTATGGTGGATGGATGGAGCAGCGGTGATGGGAAACTGACTAGTGATGACCAATGATCAAGAAAATAGTGGAAAAAAGTGTCACATGTATGGTAATTCATCGGATCTATGAGAAGAATAAAGAGAGGAAAACGGCGTTGCTTGGTCAGAGAGGAGTAAGGTTGGAGATAGGGGTGTGTTTCGGTGGTGGAATAGTGAGAGGGGAAACTCCGGCGTTAATGAACAGAGGGAGGTCCGGTTTCGCCGGAGAAGGTGAAGTAACGACAGTAAGAGATGGAGAATAGGGGTGTGCGGCTGTGAGGTTGTGTTGAGAGGAAAATAGGAATTATTTTTAGGTTTGGGGGTTGAGCAAGAAAATTAAAGGAAATAGATGGAATTTAATCCAGACTGTTGGATTAATTGGATGGAGGGTTGGGATTAAGTTATAAGATATGGGTCGGGTATTTGGATAATTTGGTGGATCGCGGATAATTAAGTGGGTTAATAAGTAGGGTTTTAATTGAAATTGAATGGGAATTTGAAATGTGGCCAGATTTTGATCAAATTGGCTAAAATTGACATAAAATACATAGAAAGTGGCTAGATTTTAAATAAATTGAAGGAAAATTGAATTAGTTGCTATTTAGTTAATAAAAATACTACGCTTAAACATAATTTAGAAAATAGGTAGCATAATAGCTTAATTTACGATAAGATTATATAAGTATTCTTATTACGAAATTAAATATAAAAACTAAGTAAATTATATTTTTTTAAATAAATCTTGTTTAATTGAAAATATACATGTATGTTTATTATTATGCAATATATTATATTCGACTTAATTATATATAATATTGGACAATTAAAACTTGAAATTAATGTAATAAAATATTTTAGGAGTATAATCTAAAAATAATTATGCAAAATTCATGCTAATTAATGCTAGAATGTTACGAAGGTGAATTAAATAATTTCACTAAAAAGATAATTTTAAAATATGCATATATATATATATACACACACACACATATATATATATATATATACATATTAGTACATCTTAGACGGGGCATAGGGAGGTCAAACTTGGGTGTCAACTACTACCCCTTCTTTGCTCGGGAGTGAAGGATGAATTGTCGAGCAAAGAACATTGACTTAGTATCCAACTAGGTAACATGGACGCGCTTCACGCGAGGGTTTAAGTATATGTGGTTGACCCAATTGTCTTTCCAATTAATTATGCGTTTGGTATGTTAATAAGATGATATTGATGACAATTAAAGAAGGTGAATAGAGATGTAACCTTTAGAGAAAACATCTTTCCCTTTAAGGGAATGGCAACAAAAGATGTTAAAATGTCATTATTCAGCTGATGTTCCTGATGCAGGTCTTTTGGCTCAAGATGGGCCTGTTATTACAAACACAAATCAACTTATTCCTACACCCTCCCTTATTATAGATTTACCTGAGCAGAATCCATTGATATCTCATTCAATGGATGGTAATTTATAGCATAATGATGAAGAGAATGTAGATTTTACTGTTAAACTGTGCACCACAGCTGCCTGATGCAAACAACTGGGTCAATTTTCTCTTTTTTCCTTTAGTACGTTGAATAGCTGCTAGGGCTATTAGTCTGTCACCAATTCCTTTGCACTCCTTTTGATCTGAGAATTCCAAGCCGTCAGGAAGAGGATTTAGTTGCAGAAAAGGCAAAGTGAACTGCAGAGTATTTTATGAAGAGACAGAAGATGAGGTAAGATGTGAGGACTATGGGGGAAACGAATGGCTCGCCATGTATATTCTGTTAATATCTGTACATGTAATGCATCCATAAAACCTTATTTTGGTACTACCTCAGTTGGATGAACTTTTATGAACCTTTTGGTCAACTAACAAAATTCCTTAAAGAATCGACCTAAAAGGTAGTTCCAAACCTCAGGGAGGATATTGATAAATGATAATTTACCTTCTGAATGTTATCATACATATATATCATAAATAGAAAGACATGATAACTAATAATGACTCTTGGAATTAATTACGTAATACCTTAAATAATGTGAATATTTTTTATTCGACACAGTTTCGAGCAACTACTGTGAAACACTGGTTATGGTATTATGCAACCAAAAAAGAGAACCAAAGAGATGATTTTCTGCAGCAGTTAGCATAGTTGGTGGCATATGATGTTTCAGTGATAATCTTTATTATTCGGAAAATTGAATTAACTGATGCTTGTTTATATAGTAGTTTCAAATATTCCAGATGAAGGGAAGGAAATAAGAGAACTTAATGTGTCTTTTATTACTTAATATTTCTAAACCTTATCACTTTATCAAAGTAAGTATGTTACAGACTTTTTAGAGCAGACTGGATTATTGGGAGCAATGTGATACTCCTATGGATCTGACTTTGAAATTCAATATGGATGATGGTCTGCTCTTTGAAAAAATACAGTAAATGACTTTGCAGAAGCAAAAAAATAACCTTTTCACTTACCTTCCAAGGTCCAAATAAAAAAAATTATAGGAAATGATTTTGTAGAATAACAAAAGCAACCTTCTCATTTTCCTTCCAAGGTTCAAATTTAAAAAATAACAAAAATACAGGAAATGACTTTGTAGAATAACAAAAGCAACCTTCTCACTTGCCTTATAAGGTTTAAATCAACTAAAAAGTGCTTAAAGTTTCTATTAGCAGTTTCACAAGTAAAACGAAATGTGCTTTGTTAGCTTAGTAAGCCAATGTCACATGGAGCCTAAAAACTAAGCCCAACATTACATTCAAGGATGAGGAGAATCTGATGCTAGTTAATGCCATGATTTCTAATTTCTCAATGAACTGTAGCAAAAAAGTAAAACTTCCCGTTAGGGTGAAGTTTGAAAAAGGCAGAATATAAATGAGAAGCATATTATATTCAACATACAGAAATGTTGCTTCTTTGGAAATGCAACTATGGATGGTGCAAATTCATTATACTCTGCCTTAGCTATCCACATCTATACGCATGAAGAATGAAATCATCGTAAGGTAATTTCTTGCGTGCTGTCAACAGTTAATCAAGTTAGTGTAATTTTCATGTTTGATTTGGAATTCACAAACTTAGGAAGTTAAGTATGAGAATAACCTATTTTTCAGGACTTCACGTAGACTCAAACAACTCCTTAATGTCTATCTGGTCCAATAACATTTCTTCCTCAATCAGAATGCTATTAACATTAGAGCTTTCTGGAACTTGTACTTCAATGGACATAAAGGTAAACTTTTGAACCAAAGATCTTACTTAATGTATATCAAGATTTACATATATTTTGCTCTCATAGGTGGTGGAGAAGCTAACTTCACCTATTAATAACAAATGTAGTGAATTGTAACGTGGGCATTTTCTCAAAATGGTAGCAGATAAATTCTTAACTGCGGTGATGAAATAGGAAATAGTTACCACGAAATTTTTTCACGGTTGTATATGTGACTATCACAATATATGGTCCAGCATCCTTGTTGTAGAGATAAGAAGAAAATTTCTCACCAAATTTTTGCCATAAGGTAATTTTTGCCTTTGCCGAACTATGAAGGGGAAAAAATAAATCTGATTTTGAAGGTGTGAAGTCATACGATGAGTCAAAATATAATCAACAACATGAATGGAAGTTCTGTTCCATGTTATGGTGGTAGGAGGAGGGTTCAAATTGTATGATCTGCAAGTTTTGTAAAGTAAAAAGGGCATGAAGCTACTATTACAATAGGTATAATAAATTCAAAATTCAGTTTCTAACATGCTTGTTTTCTATGCTAAAATTCAAAAAAAATACTTGTAGTTTTTTTTGGCTAATTGCATGATATGACGAAACAAATCATGTCATTAAGCTCTAAGCAATAATTGTAAAGCTGCACTAAGTCGTAAATCTTCCCAATGAGAATTATTTAAGCTCATCTATGTTTAATATTATGTAAAATAAGTTGGGGGTTGTTGTGTCCGAGTTTGTGTCAGATATGTCAAACCAATTAAGATCGCATTCGGAATCCATCATGTCATGTGTTTCTGGTAGGAGTGTAAACTGTTGTCTAAAATTAGTATCACTGATTACATTAAATTTTCAAGCTTCAATAAGTTGCATTCCAGTTAAAAATGAAGATTAAAAGGTGTAAAAGTGTAAGCAATATAATTGGAAATATGAGATAAGTGACTTACTAATCAGTAATAATTTCAATGTCCCTTATTTTCCACGTCGATCTTGGGTTCTCTATTCCACCGATTCCATATAAACAACCAATCACATCTACAAATGAAGTGGATGAAGTATGTCATTGTAGTATGACAGTGATGGTCTTTTTTAATATAATGGAAAATATTGACAAGACGAAGATGAAAGACCTGATAACACTTTGTCATTGTTCACCCTTGAGTCATCATAGCTGGTTTAATAAACTGGAATCCACTTATAGGAATGTGAACAATATCTTCAGATAAATTTCTGATCATGGTTGAAGGAATGAAAATAAGTTCCAATGAGTTTTCAACAGGTTTATAGCGGCCAATGGATTCAACAACTTTGAAGTTCTTGATTGTAAATAAAGAACCTTCAATCAACTTGTCTTTGAACCTTTAAACTTGATTTTGCCTAATTGTACCATGCATCAAATTACCCTTAGAATAAAGTAAACATTAATTTGTAATGTTAGACTCATAGGAAGAATCAGTGTTTTTAAAATAAGGAGCGATGTAAGAAGGTACCTTTTTATCTATAAATATCATTTCCACAGTGATCAACTCTCCATTTTTGTTGAGATTAAAGGAGTCCCACATTCTACAAAGTCTAAACTTTATCATGAAATCATCTCGTATGGAAACCAACTCTGAGAATAGAATACATCATTGTGAAGTTCTAATTAAAAGGTATACAGAGACAACAAATTACAACATGAAAGAAGTGCAATTTCACTCTTTATGTATTGCTGTTATTCTAGTATGAAATGGGAGAAATAAATAATTTACAATGTTATAATTCATATTTTAATGCACATTAAAGTATTTTGGAGTTACAAATGAGGGAGATGAATGAAGGTGTTAATGAGGGTTTAAGGTGAATGCATTTAGTATCCATTAATTTAAAGGCATTATGGTTACAAATGTTGAAGTTGTTGGTATGATTTAATGTGTTGATGGTAAAATAAATAAAAGATCATCAAGACATTACCTAATCCCCCTTTCACACCTCCCTGTCCCTCTTCATTCTTTATTTTTTTACTGGAACTCAAAGCCTAAAAGCATTAACTAATCCCCACCTATTTGGATCCCCTTTATATCATTTTACTATTTTCACCCTTTAGGTTTTTCTTTTATTTTTATTTTTAAAATATGTGTTTTTGGAAATTTTAAAGTTTGTGTAATTGTTTTCTTTAGTAAAAAATACCTTTGGTAGGAAAGAACTTCCAATATATTGGTGATGAAGTTAAGTAATTACTCATGAAGACAACATTGTTTGTAATGACGTTTTTTAACTTTTAAAAATTGTATGATTTTAAAGTAGGAATTAGGTTGCATGGTAAAACTTATGTTGTTTAATAAGGTTGGGTGACAGATAACGGCTTTAGGTGTATTCTGGAATATAAGTCAGGTCCTTTATCCGTATACCCCTTTTCTCACCTCTATATAATTAGTGTTTTAAAATAGTTGGGAAAGGTTTTTTCTATTGAAGTGATACTGGATAGATAATTTCTGAAAGATTTAACTCGCAGATGGCAAATATAAGAAAAAGTATATATATATTAACACCTTATGAAGAGCAGAGAAGTGTTGATGTTGAATATTATGAGGTGAGGTAAGCACTTTATTGAGGAAATATTGATCCTTTTTCCTATTTTTCTAGAAGTCATCCTTGTTTCCCTTTGTCTTTTCTTCTGTCAGGGTTCTCAAATTGGACTAAATGCAGTGCATTAAAAGGAAATCAGGGACATTTGATTACTATCTTACGTTTGGTTGGAATAAATGCTAAAATAACTTATCCCAAGATTAGTTATCTTGAGATTAGGTATCACACTGAGGATGGAATAACTAATCCCAAGATAATTTATCCTAGAATAGCCTGTTTCCCAACCAAAAGACTCCTTAAGGTTATATGTTTACATATGGGTAAGATTGAGCATATATCATATGTGTAAGATTGTGCATGTTTTCAGTATAAATTAAGGAAAAAAAAAGAAATAGATGAAAATTATACATGTAATCTTTATAGAAGCGCACTTGGAATATGCAAAGATTAAGAGATTGAAAACCATTGGTTACCAATTATCAACCTTGCTATACAAATAGAAATATGGTAATCGAGTGCAAGAAAACTATTTCACAATGAATTTTGTGGGAAAAATCACAGTAAAATCAGTGTGTAAGCTTCCTAACCTGTGTGGGTAGTCAACAACTATGCCTCCAGGAAATCCGGTACACATGGTAAAACCCAAAATCAGCTCTCTCTAAGCAATATTATGAGGCTAGATTTAGAGTACTGCTCTTGTTCCCTTTCCCAAACATCTATACAAGCAACTGAAGAAGGCCCTGCAGAGTTATGAGAAAAAATTCATACTACTTAAATATCTAGGAGGGGTATGAAACTATTCTACTACAATGATATCATACATGGATAATGCATTTATAGTGTAAAATATTTTGTTCAATTATTTTCCAATGAATTCCATTTCATTCTGAAAACAAGGTATGATGTGGCCTCCATTGTGGATGTGCCGTCATTATAGTTCCTATACTGAAGTTTATCACAGAGTTCCATTTTCTTCTTCTTGCTAAGCACCTTGTCTTCTATTTGGCTTTGACATGTTAGATGCCAATCTATGCAGCCATTCTACTTAATATCTTTAGCAATAATATTTTGGTTAACTGATAAATATATGCCAATCTTTTCTAGTTGCTCAGCAAATTTGGACTTAAATCTATCGTAATTTATAGATTGAGACAACAATAATGACTTGTGACCATAAAAAATCAGATGTCTACCTAAAACATTGATGTTATCTGATAGAATTAAAGCATTCCTTTTTTGGTGTGGATGGCATTTTAGTGCCATTTTCTGGTCTATTCACATTAGAAAAGGGGTGGATATTTTCTTTGAATGTAATTACCCAACAACGAAGAAAGATTATCCATCAAGATGCCAACTTTAAACAATGTTCTCTCTTTTCTGAAATACAATCTCTACAAATGTTCTATAGTTTAATTTCATAATTGTTGTGTCAAGGTGTATATGTATATCCACAGGCTTATCAGTAGAATATAACTTTTCAAAACATAATAATTTAAGAAAATATATATTTTTTGATTTAAGCAATTTTGTTCACCTGCTTTGCCGGTTCATCTGCCAAAAAAAAGGCATAAGGGATGTAGAGACTGGTAGCTGGATTGAGCCGAATGCTATGTCGGGTTGGAAGCAGTGATTTAAGATCCAATACCTGCAAAGATCCAATAGTGTTGATGTATAATTGTGTAAGATCAGTCAGTATTTACTTTTTCAATATTCATTTAGCACACTTTTATTTGTTCACGTTTCTTACTTGAACAATAATAATATTTCAGGTAGAAAAATGAAACAATTGATGGTTGATGTGTGTTTTGATAAACATTTTGTGATAGTTTAGGTTGGAAATTTGCACGCCTGATAATTTAGGTGTGAAACTCAAAAAATCATGATAGTTCAAGTGTGTTTTTGACCATTAACTCTAAAAAATTCAGTATTTTGAAAACTGATTATAGTTAATAGCAAGGGTAAATTATGAATAAAGTGATAAATTATTTATTAATTTTATAAACTCTATATGTAAAAAAATGAACATCCATTTTTAGTATAGCATATAATAAAAGTGGTCGGAAGGAGTAACATATATATATACACCCACCCAGCAAATGGCATCACAAATTACTTAAAGTCTCTTTACGTGCCAACAACGCAATAAATTTAATTCTTGTTTTGAAAGAATTGAGCACTTTTGGCACAACTCATTTAATTTCCAAAAATAAAGGAATACATTCATCTTACCCAATTTAAGGATTTCACTCTAACTTCACTAAAAATATCTCGCATTTCAATTACCAAAAAGAACAAGGAAAACGTTAACGATAATTAACCTAATTAAAAATATAGCATAATCATAATTAAAGCTTTATATATTTGTAAGATTAATTACATACCTACACATATTATCACCTTAATTAAGTATAGACATAAACCCGCAGAATCACAAACTTTTCCTCTATAGTGAATTTATCAAATGCAACTTTTTGTTAGCAACCCCATTATATATATATATGCATGCATCTTCCTCTCAAGTCTCTCTAATAACCCCTCAAAAAGTGATGCTTTATAATAATAATAACAACAACCCAACTATTGACAATAGTTATGGAGATAAATTTAAGAACCTTGGATATATGCAGAACCAGGATAACGATCCAGATAGCAATAAGTGCGATGATATCCTTCTAGTTTACATTGTCAACAATACGGACCTGGAAAAGCTCAACAAATCAGCACAAGAAACACTTTTCTAAAAGAATTACTATATGCTCCTACTTAAATAGTTAAAAACTGAAGTTTCATTTAGTTTTTTTCTTTGGAAAATTATAAAGTTGGCAGCTTTGGAATTCAGAGATTGGACTAGATCTTAAACCTTCGGAGTTTACATGCTTTTGTATAAGGTTGAAAGTTTTGATAAATGGCATTGAACGTCAAAGGATTTCACGCCAATTTTAAGGTAATACAAATCTGTGCATTTTTATTGCAGGATTTTTGATGTAGGCATAGAAGTAAATTGAAACAGACAAAAAATGCAAGTATAAGGTGAATCGGGACACAGGTAATCACTTCTTATGCCTTATAAACATCTTGAGGGTAATAGGAGTTCCAAACTTGATCTGTGGCACTATTCCATTTCTAGATGCACTGGCTATAGAGAAATATGCATAGGTAAACAAAATTACTTAAGGGTCACATGCACTTTATACAAAAAGGGATATATTTCCAATTCTAGGAAAAAGAAATTTGTACAAAAAGGGGTTTCCCTTTTGTTTTTTGGGTGTAATTTCCCTAGCATGAAAGTAGGCACTTTAAATACAGACCTTGAAGCTTTTGATTGATGAAGACATGCATAGTATGACCCTTTGGTTCAACTAAAATTAATTTCTTAGGAACTCCTCCTCCTCATTAACAAAAATGCTGGCAATAATAAAAATTTATGAGAGTGTGTTTATAAACAGGTTAAGAAAAATGATTCCAAAAGGCAATGTTAAGTTTGTATTTACTTCTTCAGCAGCAGTACCTGATTTCAGTTAATAATATAACATAAAAATAACTGATCAAATACCACTATTGATATTCAAGAAGATGAGACAAATAGTGAAACAACTGATTGCCAGATGCCAATTTTTTGACAGCTTCCTGGATGTCAAAATAAGAAGTGTGGAGGATGTATCAGAGAGACACAATCTTCTATTATAGCCATCAAATCAAAGAATAGAATAAGTGAAAAGTTTCTTTTTTATGGTTTCTCTTTTCCATGTCTCAACATCCTTGAAAAATTCCTTAGTTGATGTGACTGCAAGTACCATAACTGATCAAAAAAATTCTCTTGATGACTATGGTGGGAAAAATTGAAAATTCTAAATATCGTCTTACCTACGAAAAGAATGATAAATAAGACTGTAACCATCCACTCTACAAAAAGTACATTGAGAAAAACTCCTGTACTGATACCCAACAACATAATAGATTAATAATTTAAACATAATAAATAGAATATAAGCTCAAATGAAATAATGTCAATTCGTGCTTATCTCAAGTCTGTTTGCTTGTATGGTATTTCGGTGAGCTTTTGATACTTCACATACACCATCATCGTTCAAGTGTATACCTGCATATCCCTAAATAGAGTAATGGTAGATGATCATAATCAATTAATGATTAGTATGATTAAATAACACTACGAACAGAAAGGAAGGAATACCTTGTCATTGTTTCAGTTTGTGGGCATATGTTGTGGAATACTTCTTTGTAAACAATATTTTTAATGAACACATGGTCGCGTATGTCGTTGTCAACATTTAGTATAGTTAATCCTTGTCGTGTTGTTACGTGAGATACCGCTACATATAACTAGCCATGGGTGAATACTTGTTTTGGAAGATACACTCCAACATGGTTAAGAGACTGTCCTTGACTTTTATTAATTGTCATGGCGAAACATGGTGCTAAAGGAAGTTGTCTTCGCTTCAACTTAAAAGGCCACTTTGAGTCATTAGGAGACATAATAATTCTTGGTATTGTTACTCTTGAGCCAATGTTCTTTCTGGAGATGATATTTGCGCGAATAGACCAATTGCCAAGATGTGTGATAATCGATCTTTTTCCATTGCAAAGGCTTTCTATAACACCTTGTAAACTCAAAATCCAATTCCGGGGCACAAAGCAGGAAATATGAAAAATTGCAGAAATGTTGCAGGATGGCCCACCTGACGAGTCGTCAAGTAGACTTATGACTCGTTAGGTGAGCCGTGAGGAGAAGACTGATTAATGTAAAGGAGGGAGGCAGTGTACCTAACGAGGGACGTCATGACTCGTGGTCACTGACCAAGACCCGTTAAGTCACTCGTGGTCAGGCCTGAGTAGGTAATGTTTTAGTTGACCAGTGTACTCGACGAGTGGGTGAAACGAGTCGTCACCTCTGGCAACGACTCGTTAAGTGACTCATTATGGGACTTAGCATAAAATCTCCAGACTGAAGCAGTGTGGTCCACGACTGGTGACCACGAGTCGTGGTTGTAGATAACGACTCATTGGGTCCCTCGTGGTGACCTACTAAGGATCCCAAGCAATGTACTTGACGGGAGTGACCATGGGTAGTGGTCAGTCACCATGATTCGTTAGGTCAGCCGTTAGGGGCACCTGTCAGTTTTTCCCAGCGAACTTCTAAGGACAATTTAGTAGATTCCTCTTCACCTAAGCTTTAAACTATGTCATTTTGGACCTAATTTCAGACTTATTAAAGGGTCTGGACGGCTCCTCCCCTCATTCTCACGTTAACCCTCAGAGAAACATCGTAGAATTCTCTCTTTGAGTATTTCAGAGCAAGGGCTAAGGATGAACTTTTTTCTTCGATTCTCATGAAAATTCTCCAGGTTTCTTCACCAGGTATGTGGGGTTTTAGCAAGGGGACTATTCTTCCCTTGTGTCCCCAAAATCCTCCTCAATTTCTTCTATCAGTTTTAAGCGCTAAGCTTTTGAATATGAAGAGTATTCATGTTTATTTTCGTTGATTTCACTTAGAATGATGTTCATGTATATTGTTGATACGATCCCCATAAATTCCTTATGAAATTGTCGGTGTTCATATAAAAAGGTGAGTTTAAGCCCTAATTTTATGAGTAATGATTTTGCTTGTTAAATTTCCTCAAGTGAATGAAGAATTCTTTGGACTGAATTCCTAGAATTTCTTGCTATACGTATATGTTGGGTAAATACCCCATGTATCAAAATGACTATAGTTCGTTGAATGGAGTTCCTATAATTCTTGAATTTCTCTATATTATGAAATTCCCACACTGTTGGGATAAGTTGAATTCTCTATTAGCTGCTAGTAGTCCAGACCAGTTAGAACTAGAATCTCTCCAGAATCATATCAGTTTAGTCTCAGTCAAAATGCTAGAATCCTCAGTGATATTAAGAAAATTGTCAACTGATCAGTTTGACTTCAGAATTATTTTGAGGTGTCAGTGGTGCCTCTTAGTTATCAAAACTAGACTCAGATTTTTAGTTTTTAGTCCATTAGACGGTCATGACATTTTAGTATATAGCTCTCACCAGCCTCAGGACCCCAGTTTAGTTATAACTTATTCTTAGACGGTCACGACGCTTCCAAATAAGCAGCTCTGACCAGTGTAGAACCCAGTTTCAGAATCTAGTCTGATAAGACTCTCAAGGTACATGCAGTTATATGTCCCTGACTAGTATTGGACCCCAATTTTGAGCTATCAGCTTAGTAGTTCAGTTTAGGGTTTCCAATGGGAGTAGAACTTAGCACCGAGCGGACCGGGGTTCCAATACACCTAGGTTCCCAAACTATGTTGCTAGCGTAGGTTATAGTATTACTTGGCGTGATTGGCCCCAAACTTTTATGAACACTTAGTTCATACCTTTATACCCTGGCAAGGTGTATTGGATCCTACCGGTGGGGTGTATACATCAAATTCCACGTCTAGCTCACGTGGTTATATGTCGGTTATAGACTCTCCCACTAGTCATTCTAGTCAAGTTTCAGAATAAGCAGCTTAGTTCAGTTCTAGTCCTCAGTATAACTCAGTCATACAGTATTTCAAACTTAGTGTTTCAGACATAGGGCATGTCCTTGACCATTAGACAGGGTCATCTTGACCATTTCAGATTATATCAGTAGTTTAGTTCAGCTTACCTGTTGGTCATTGCGTGTCATTTTAGCTCAGACTTTATATTCGGTTATGTTTCTCCGACTTACTCAGTACATTCAAAGTACTGACGCAGTCTTTCCATGTTGTACGTTTCATGATACAGCTGCAGGTTGTCAGACCCAGCATTGTTAGTTGCGGCAGTTCAGATTCTCCGCTGCAACAGTTGAAATGTGAGTCCTCATCATCCGAGGGCACTATTTTTCCTTCTTTCGGTTATGTATTAGTTTCAGTTAGACTTAGAGTTAGCTGGGGGATTGTCCCAGCAACTCCTCTATTCGATGGCTTCAGAAAGACATGATTTTCAAATTTATCAGTATTATTCTATTATTTAAACTTTATGTTTTCAGACTTGTCTCTCATGAATATTTTATGATACTATTTCAAAGTTCCGCTGTGCATGTTTACTCATAATGCTAGTAACTGATAGACTAGGGGTTGACTTAGGGTCACTAGTGGCTTCAAGTACCATGTTACGCCCAGGGTGTAGGCTTTGGGTAAGGCCAATGTGTTGGCTGACGCCCTAATAAGGCAGTCTATGGGAAGTGTAACTCACATTGAGGAAGGCAAGAGGGAGCTAGCAAAAGAAGTTCACAGGCTAGCCCAGTTAGGGCTGCAGTTGGTGGATTCAGCTAAAGGTGGCGTGGTAATGCAAAGCAGTTCGGATTCATCCTGGTAGTAGAAGTTAAGTCCAGAAAAGATGAAGATTCAGTTCTACTTAAACTTAAAGAAGCATTCCTCAGAAAGGAGGTTGAGGCTTTCTCCCAAGGGGAAGATGGGGTGCTTCGTTACTAAGGAAGATTGTGTATGCCGGATGTCGGTGAGTTGAGACAACAGATACTAGCTGAGGCACATAGCTCGAGATACACCATTCACCTCGGTGCTACCAAAATGTACCGCGATTTGCGAGCTATTTACTGGTGGAATGGCATGAAGAGAGAGATTATTGAATTTGTAGCTAAGTGCCCGAACTGCAGCAGGTCAAGGTAGAACACCAAAGACCAGGAGGTATGACCCAGGATATCAGCATACCCACCTGGAAGTGGGAAGAAGTAAATATGGACTTCATTACGGGTCTACCTCGGACTCGTCGATAGCATGACTTAATCTGGGTAATAGTGGACCGAATGACTAAGTCAACACATTTACTCCTAGTCAAAACCATAGATTCAACAGAGGATTATGCTAAACTTTATATTCGGGAGCTGGTTAGACTTCATGGGGTGCCATTGGCTATTATTTCAGACAGGGCTATCCATTTCTGGAAGTCTTTTTTTAGAAGGGACTTGGCACTCAGGTCAAGCTCAGAACAGCTTTTCACCCAGCGACAGATGGGCAAGCTTAGCAGACTATTCTGACTCTAGAAGATATGCTAAGAGCGTGCATGATCGATTTTAAGGGTAATTGGTATGACCATCTGCCTCTTATCGAGTTTGCATACAACAACAACTACCATTCTAGCATCCAGATGGCCCTACTTGAAGCATTGTATGGTAGAAGATGTAGATCTCCTATAGGGTGGTTTGAAGTTGGTGAAGCCACCTTGATAGGGCCAGACTCGGTTCATGAGGCAATGCAGAAAGTTAATCTCATTCGAGAAAGGTCGAAAACAGCTCAGAGCCGCTAGAAATCTTATGCTGATGTGCGAAAAAGAGAGTTGTAGCTTGCAGTTGATGATTGGGTGTAATTGAAAATCTCACCCATGAAAGGGGTGATGAGGTTTGGAAAGAAAGGGAAGCTCAGCCCGAGGTATGTGGAACCTTATAAAATTTTGAGGCGTATCGTCAAGGTAGCCTATGAGCTAGAGTTACCTTCAGAACTAGTAGCTGTGCATCCAGTTTTCCATGTGTCACTTTTGAAGAAGTGTATCGGAGACACAACCTCAGTTGTGCCAATGGACAACGTAGGGATGAAAGATAGTCTCTCATATGAGGAAGTACCAATCCATATCCTTGGCCGTCAGGTGCGTAAGCTGAGGAAATAGTTTCAGTCAACGTCTTATGGAGAAATCAGTAGGTTGAGGGAGCTACATGGGAGGCCGAAGAAGATATGATGGCCAAATACCCGCACTTGTTCCCTACCGGCTCCAATGCAGCTTGACATATTAGCTACGAACCTAGAACTCAGTTTAGTTTTCATGACTCAGTTTAGGTGTTCAAATCTCTTTTATGTTTTTGAATGTATGCATGATAAGTAAACTTAGTTCATATATGTATGTTGAAACGGAGATAGTCATTCCGCTAGTTTTGGAGTTAAATGAGCAGTATTTGAAGGTTTTGATTGTTATTTTATGCTTCTTGTGTGTTTTCTAATATTTTAGGATGAATGTTTACAAGGGGGAGATATTGTAACACCCTAAAAACTCAAAATCCAATTCTGGGGCACAAAGCAAGAAATCTGAAAAACTACAGAAATGTTGCAGGACGACCCACCTGACGAGTCATCAAGTAGCCTTACGACTCTTTAGGTGAACCGTGAGGAGAAGGATGACTAATGTAAAGAAGGGAGGCAGTGTACCTAACGAGGGATGTCGAGTCGTGGTCACTGACCATGACCCGTTAAGTCACTCGTGGTCAAGCCTGAGTTGGTAATGTTTTAGTTGACCAGTGTACTCGACGAGTGGGTGAAATGAGTCGTCACCTCTGGCAACGACTCGTTAAGTGACTTCTTATGGGACTTAGCATAAAATCTCCAGAATGAGGTAGTGTGGTCCACGACTGGCTATAATCGACATGGAACCACGTCAGCTAGACGTGGAGTCCGATGTGTACACCCCATCGATAGGACCCAATATACCTTGCTAGGGTATAGAGGCATGGACTGTGAAAATCACTTTCAAAAGGGGGCCGTTAGGCCAAGTAAATAAAACCTAGGGTGGCAACATAGTTATGGAACCTGGGTGCACTGGAACCCAACCCTTTTGGTGCTAAGTCCTACTCCTACTAGAAAATCCTATTACTGCTACTACTGACAAGTGGATAGCTCAATACTGGGGTCCAAGACTATACTAACCTAGGAATACTGTTAGAGAGTTGCCTGAGCGTCTTATAGGACCAGATTTGGAAACTGAGTTCTAAGACTGGTTAGAGCTGGTTATCGGCAAGCGTCGTAACCGTCTAGAGAACAAACTGATAACTGAACTGGGGTCCGGGGCTGGTCAGAGCTATAACTGTAATGTCATGACTGCCTAATGGACCAATTAACTATAATTTGAGTCTGAGTCTAATAACTGGGAGGCACCACTGATACCTCGGGAAAAGATTATAGTCAAACTGATGAGCTGACATTTCTGATTAACACTGAATATTCTAGTACTTTGACTGAAACTGAATTGACAATTCTGAGAAATACAAAGTATATAAACTTTCTGACTGAATCTAAATAACATACATGTAACTGAGATTTTAACACAAACAGTCGGTATAAAAACCTCTAACTCTGAAGCATGCAAACAATTCTCAAGAATTCAAATCTTAAACAGGATTCTAATTTCTGGCTTTTCAAAATCTAGGGCTGAATTTCTAGTTTGATGGAACAAGCATCATTTTAGTTACCAACTGGTGGCAAATGGGTACAATTAACATAGGGTAGGATTCCACATGAGTTAATTAAAGAACGATAACAATATCTGCAAATTTGCAATCTTAGGGCTAGGACTGAAAGTGAATAGAGAGAGAGTTTTGGGGGACGCAAGAGGAGAACAATCTCCTTGATAAATTCCCACATAAGGAACCCTGGTGAAAATCCCTAAGAAGAACTGAGAAGACTGACATTTTCCCTAGCTTCTACCCTGAACTCCTTGACTATTTTCTATGCTCTGACTTTTGAGAGGATGAGTGAAAGTGAAAGGGAAATGTCATTCTATCCCTTTTCTTCCTCCTAAATGACCCTAAAACGACATGGTTTAGGGATTAATAAGGTGGAAATTTACAAAAGTAACCCTGGAAACTGAAACTAAAATCTGGCCGACAGGAACCAACGGGCCTTAGAACGGGTCGTTGGTAGAAACGACAGCCTGTTAAATCTGGCCATGGTTTCTGGGTTTATAAACTAGATTCACACTAGTGACCCACAATTAGGTACAATGGTCCGTTGGAAACAACAACGGGCCGTTGATACCTCCCATTGGAATTGGTAAGAAAACAGGGCACGGGAACAATGAGTGGTAACAATGACTCGCTGGTAGAACCAATGGGCCGTTGTATCCCCTCGTGGCTCACGCTTCTAGATTCTGGAATCGCATGACAGGTGGTCACAACGGCTCGTTGGAAGCAACGACGGGCCATTGTTTCCTCCCGTTGTCTCGGAGTAGGGTCTGGTAGACCTCTGAACTTGAGATTCAACAGACGACAGGACGGCCCATTGTTAGTATCAACAGGTCGTCCTATGACTCATTGTTTCCCCCTGGAACAATGCTGCTGCAACCCATGACCCATTACAACGGTCTGTTGGTTTCACCAATGGTCCATTATAGGGGTCGTCTGAGATAGAAAAACTTCTAGTTTCCTGTGGATTTTCATGCAACGTCTGAATTTGGTCTAGGAAAGTTTCGGGGTGTTACAATATCTCCCCCTTGGGATCATTCGTCCTTGAATGAAGACCAAAATTAGGAAAAGAGTTGAGATTCCTATAATTGAGGCTATGACTAATTTCTGAAGGAGTAACTGACTCTGAACTGACTTAACCGTGCTACCTGAGTTGATGCAACTAGAATGCACGAAGAAAATATAAATAAGGCTGATGAGTATGGAACTGAGTAGAGTACTGAGAAGGAATTTAGTACCTGATTCTGGGTCTGAACTGGGAGGGAACAAGTGAGGGTATCTGGCCATCATGTCTACTTCTGCTTCCCATGTGGCTCCCTCAACTTGCTAGTTTCTCCATAGTACCTTGATTGAAGCTATCTCCTTATTCCTCAGCTTACGACCTGACAGTCAAGGATCTAGACTAGCTCCTCCTCATAAATGAGACTATCTTTTATCTCCAGACTGTCCAGTGGCACTACTGAAGTTGGAACACCAATGCACTTCTTCAGAAGTGACACATGGAAAACTGGGTGTACTGCTGCTAGTTCTGAAGATAATTGTAGCTCATAAGCCACCTTACCAATCCGCCTCAAAATCTTATAGGGCCCCACATATCGTGGGCTGAGCTTTCCCTTTTTCCCGAATCTCATCACCCCTTTCATGGGAGAAATTTTCAGGTATACCCAGTCATCAACTGCAAACTCCAATTCTCTTCTCCACACACCGGCATAAGATTTCTGACGGCTCTAAGCCTTTTTCAACCTTCCTCGAATGAGCTGAACTTTCTGCATGCTTCATGAACCGAGTCTGTCTCTATCAAGGTAGCTTCTCCAAAATCAAACCACCCTATAGGGGATCTACACCGCCTACCATATAATGCCTCAAATGGGGCCATCTGAATGTGAAAGTGATAGCTGTTATTGTACGCAAACTCGATAAGAGGCAAATGGTCATCCCAATTACCCTTAAAATCGATTTCACATGCTCTTAGCATATCTTCTAAGGTCTGAATGGTCTGCTCAGCTTGTCCATCTGTCTGCGGGTGAAAAGTTGTACCGAGCTTGACTTGGGTACCTAGTCCTTTTTGGAAAGACTTCTAGAAGTAAGAGGTGAATTGGGTACCTCTTTCTGAAATAGTGGACAAGGGCACCCCATGCAGTCTGACTAGTATAAAGTCTAGCATAGTCCTCAACTGAATCTGTGGTTTTGACTGAGAGGAAATGTACTGACTTAGTCATCCGGTCTACTAACACCCAGATAGAGTCATGTTGCTGACGAGTCTGAGGTAGACCCATAATGAAGTACATGTTTATTTCTTGCCACTTCCATGTGGGTATACTAATATCCTGAGTCATACATCCCGGTCTATGGTGTTCTATCTTTACTTGCTGGCAGTTCGGGCACTTAGCTACAAATTCAGCAATATCTTTTTTCATGTCGTTCCACCAGTAAATATCTCATAAATCACGGTACATCTTAGTAACACCAGGGTGAATGGAATATCTAGAACTGTGCGCTTCAACCAATATCTGTTTTCTCAACTTGTCAACATCCGGTACACATAATCTACCCTTGTAACGGAGCACACCATCTCCCCCTTTGGAGAAAGCTTCTATTTCTTTCCTGAGAACTGCTTCCTTCATATTAAGTAAGATGGGATCTTCATCTTGTCTGGACTTAACCTCCACAACTAAAGAGGAATTTGACCCGCTCTGCATTACTACACCACCCTCAGTCAAATTCACCAACTGTACTCTCAACCGGGCTAGCCTGTGAATATTTTTAGCCAGTTCCTTTTTACCTTCTTCTAAATGAGCCACACTACCCATAAACACTGTACTTAGTGCATCAGCCACCCCATTGGCCTTGCCCGGGTGATATAGCACGCTCATGTCATAGTGTTTTAGTAGTTCTAACCACCTTCTCTGACGAAGATTAGGTCCTTCTGACTGAACACATACTGCACTCTTATGATCTGTAAATACATCAACGTGAGCTCCATATAAGTAATGTCTCCATATTTTTAACGTGAACACCACCGCTGCCAACTCCAAGTCATGAGTCGGATAGTTCTTCTCATGGACTTTGAGTTGTCTGGAAGCATAGGCTATCACTTTGCCCCGTTGCATCAAAACGCAACCAAGTCCAACTCTGGAGGTGTCACAATATACAATAAACCCATTTGTTCCTTCTGACAGGGTCAAAACTGGAGTGGTAGTGAGTCGAGTCTTGAACTCCTGAAAACTCTTCTCACACTCATCCGACCGATGAAATTTCACCTTCTTCTGGGTTAACTTGGTCAGAGGAGATGCTATAGAGGAGAAACCTTCCACAAACCGTCGGTAATAACCTGCTAAGCCCAGGAAACTCCTGATTTCAGTAGGAGAGGTAAGTCTAGGCCAATCCTTCACTGCTGCTATCTGATGAGGATCTACTTGTATTCCCTCACCTGAGACCACATGACCCAAGAAAGTCATAGACTTCAACCAAAATTCACACTTGCTTAACTTGGAAAATAACTAGCGATCTCTGAGGGTCTATAATGATAACCTTAGGTGATTGGCATGCTCTTCCTCATTTCTGGAGTACAGTAGAATGTCGTCGGTAAATATAATGACGAACATATCCAGGTACTGCTTGAAGACCCTATTCATTAAATTCCTGAAAGTTGCTGGGGCGTTTGTTAACCCAAATGACATCACCACAAACTCGTAGTGACCATACCGAGTTCTGAATGTTGTTTTCTGTATGTCACACTCCCTAACCCTTAGTTGATGGTACCCTGACCTAAGATTGATCTTGGAGAAACAACTGGCTCCCTGAAGTTGTTCGAATAGTTCACTAATTCTAGGTAGGGGATATATGTTCTTGACTATGACTTTGTTCAGCTGACGATAATCTATGCACATTCTGAGGGTACTGTCTTTCTTACGCATGAAAAGCACTGGAGCAACCCAGGGAGAGATGTTTTGTCTAATAAGACCGTTATCAAGAAGATCCTTTAACAGCTCCTTAAGCTCAGCTGGAGCCATTCTGTAAGGAGGGATGGAGATGGGCTGAGTGTCTCGAAGGAGATCTATTCCAAAGTATATCTCCCGTTCAGTGGGAACTCCATGAAGATCTTCAGGAAATACATCTAGGAAATCGCTGACAACTGGAACTGACTCTATGGCTAGGGTCTCAGAGTTGGAATCCTTGACTCGAACCAGATGATATAGAAATCCTCTGGAAATGAGTTTCTAGGCCTTAAGGAAGGAAATAAACCTACCCTTAGGTGCTGAACTGTTGCCGGTCCATTCTAACACTGGTTCATTCAAAAACTGGAACTTGACAACTCTAGTTCTGCAATCAACTGAGGCATAGTAGGAGTGCGACCAGTCCATGCCAAGAATAAGGTCGAAGTCAACCATGTCTATCTCTACGAGATCAGTTGGAATTACTTTATTCAGGATTGAGACTGGGCAATTTCTATACACCCGGCTGGCTTTAATTGACTCGCTAACTGGGGTGGAGACTGAGAATGGTTCTGAGAGGACCTCTGGACTTATATTGAACTAAACTGCTATATATGGAGTCGCGAATGAAAGAGTAGCTCCTGGATCTAGGAGGGCATATACGTCTAGATGGAAGATGATGTAACATACCAGTAACTACGTCAGGTGAGCTTTCCTGATCCTGACGAGAAGATAGAGCATAAAAATGATTCTGGCGCTGACCGCCATCTGTACCTGATGAGTTGGCCTGCTGAGCTGGTCGCCCGCTAGATTTGCCAAAGTAGTGGATTGTGATCTCCCTTGCCCTGTTGACGGGCACTCTTTGAGTCGGTGCCCAAGCTGTCCACATCCAAAACAGCCCTCTCTGCCCTATAGACACTCTCCAGGATGATTCTTGCCACACTTGGGGCAAACTGGATACCTGTTCCCTGTATTGTGGGCCTCAGACTGTATGCTAGATGACCCACCCCTATGATCCTAGCGGGACCTAAAGGTTGGGGCACTGGCTGAGCTAGGTGCTGGGACCCTCTGCTGTTGTTGCAGCTGTGGGTGGCTACCACCGCCAGATCTCTGGTGGCCTAAATCTGAATGACCAGTTCTTGCCCGCTTGTTCTTACGTTCCATATCTTTCAACTTCTCTGCCTCAATCTGCTGGGCATAAACAATTAGGATAGAGAGGTCCATGTCCTTGATCAGCATCGCGGTCCTACACTTCTTGAGGACCAGATTAGACACTCCGTTAACGAACTTCAGCATGCGAGCCCTTGGCTACCACCATCTCTGGAGCATACTTTGATAACCTGGTAAACTCCAGAGAATACCCCTCCACTGTCCTGTTTCCCTGTCGCAAGTTCATAAACTCTGCCATCTTAGCTTCCCTCAGCTCCCGAGGGTAAAACCTGTCCAGGAAAGCTATTTGGAACTCCTCCCACTCTACCGGTCCTGCTTCCGCCGGCCGCCCCTCCTTTCATTGCTCATACCAAACCTGGGCTACCCCTTTAAGCTGGTAGGCAGCTAGATCAGCACTCTCGGAAGAGTCGACACCCATAATACGGGTAATCTTCCTGACCTCCTCTACAAATTCTTGGGGGTCCTCCCCCACTTTAGACCCCTGGAATGATGGAGGGTTCATACGGGTGAAGTACCGCACCCTTGCCGCTGCTGTAGACCCGTTCGTATTGACCGACCCAACCTACTAATTCACCTGGTTGGTCATGGTTTGGGCCAGTAACTAAATGGTCTCTATAAACTCTACGGTAGAAATCGAATCATCTTGAGGAGCTGACCCAGGGGTACTGTCAGAGAGTTCCCTGAGCGTCTTATAGGACCAGATTTGGAAACTGAGTTCTAAGACAGGTCAGAGCTCCTTATTGGGAAGTGTCATAACCGTCTAGAGAACAAACTGATAACTGAACTAGGGTCCGGGGCTGGTCAGAGTTATAACTTGAATGTCATGACTGCCTAATGGACCAATTAACTATAATCTGAGTCTGAGTTTGATAATTGGGAGGCACTACTGACACCTCGGGAAAATATTATAGTCAAATTGATCAGCTGACATTTCTGATTAACACTGAATATTCTAGTACTTTGACTTAAACTGAACTGACAATTCTGAGAAATACAAAGTATATATACTTTCTGATTGAATCTAAATGACATACATGTAACTGAGATTTTAACACAAACAATTGGTATAAAAGCCCCTAACTCGGAAGCATGCAAACAATTCTCAAGAATTCAAAGCTTAAATAGGATTCTAATTTCTGGCTTTTCAAAGCTAGGGATGAATTTATTATTTGATGGAACAAACATCATTTTAGTTACAAACTGGTGGCAAATGGGTACAATTAACATAGGGTAGGATTCCACATAAGTTAATCAAAGAACGATAACAATATTTACAAATTAGAAATCTCAGGGCTAGGACTGAAAGTGAACAAGGAGAGTTTTGGGGGACGCAAGGGGAGAATAATATCCTTGATAAATTCCCACATACCTGTAGAAGGAACCCTGGTGAAAATCCCTAAGAAGAACTGAGAAGACTGACGTTTGCCCTAGCTTCTGCTCTGAACTCCCTGACTATTTTCTATGCTCTGATTTTTGAGAGAATGAGTGAAAGTGGAGGGGAAATGTCATTCTATCCCTTTTTATTCCTCCTAAATGACCCTAAAATGACATGGTTTAGGGATAAAAGGTGGAAATTTACAAAAGTAACCATGGAAATTGAAACTAAATTCTGGTCGACAGGAACCAATGGGTCGTTGGTAGAAACGATGGCCTATTGAATCTGGCCGTGGTTTCTAGGTTCAGAAACTACATTCACACTGATGACCTAGAATTAGGTACAACAGTCCGTTAGAAGAAACAATGGGCCGTTGATACCTCCCGTTGGAATTGGTAAGAAAACAAGGCACGGGGACAACGAGTGGTAACAACGACTCGTTGGTAGAACCAACGAGAAGTTGTATCCCCTCGTGGCTCATGCTTTTGGATTCTAGAATCACATGACAGGTGGTCACAACGGCTCGTTGGAAGCTACAACGGGGCGTTGTTTCCTCCTGTTGTCTCGGGGTAGGATTCGGTAGACCTCTGAACTTAGGATTCAACGGACGATATGACGGCCCGTTGTTAGTATCAACGGGTCATCCTATGACTCGTTGTTTCCCCCTTGAACAATGCTGCTGCAACCCACGGCCTGTTACAACGGTCCGTTGTGGTGGTCGTTTGAGATAGAAAAACTTTTGGTTTCCTGTGGTTTTTCATGCAACGTCTGAATTTGGTCTAGGAAAGTTTTGGGGTGTTACAGGCATATTCACTAAACCAGTGTATTCTTTGACAACAGCAGATAGCAAATCCATTGAACCAGTTGAATATTTTGTTGGATGATTAGAATATATTAAAGTTAGAAACTTCAGGTATATTTAAATATAATTTGAATTTGAAGTATAGTAGAAGTGAGCATACACACCACTGTAATCCAAAATGCTCGGCCCAGATAATGTCAAAGAAATAACATGGAGTGTAATGTGTAAAGTTATTGTTGCCTTAAGTTTCCAAAATTATTCAATAAGTTAACAAACTTCTCCCCTTTTTTGATTGTGTTCTCTGTTGAATTTGAGGATGAAAAATAAATGGATGGTTAAATAGCTATATAGTTTTGGGTATACTGAATTTGAATATGAATAGGAGGGTCGGAATTTTCCTAGGCATTTAATAGGAGTAGACAATTTTTTTTTTCAAAAAAGCGTAACTGAATAAGAGTGAGAGGAGGATGTGGGATTTTTCCGGTTGTTTAATACGAAGAACCGTTACAGATTTTACCAATCTTGAATGAATCAGTTATAGCTCAACTTGATTGATGTCAAAGAAATAAAATGGAGTGCAATGTGTAAATTTATAGAAAATTAAAATGACTAGAAAATCAATCTACAAACTTCCTAACCTGTGTGGGTAGTCAACAACTATGCCTCCAGAAAATGCATAATTAATGCTAAAGAAACATGAGAGACATCATTTATCCACAACAATTATGTGGACTATTTGGAGAGAGAGAAATAAGAGAGTTTTAATAGTATAGAGAAGGACTATGTACATCTAAGGACTATTTGAGTGTCATTCGTAGAAAATAATATGTTTTGTATGATTTCCTACTTTTTCGTATACTCCTTGTGTGCGGATATTTTATTCCCTTATTTTAGAAAATTTTATTAATTGAAAAAAAAATCATGTATTCACAGAGATATCATATTTATGCTCCAAATATGTAAAACACTGTCAAAGAATATTCCTATGCATTCGCGCAACACATGATCAAAGATTTGATATCAGGCTGATGAAGTATTAGAGTATTAATATATGCACTTACACGTACAGGGACCATCAAGTGAAATACAAGATGAACTGAACTAAAGATTTAAAAGGACCACAATATCTAAAGTGAAAATAGAAGAAGTGAACCTAAGGTTCTCACCGATAATGACTCATAACAGCAGTTTTGTTTCCTTGTATCCAGACCTTGAGTAAATATTCATAAAAGCTGAAATAAAAATTTATTTTACTAACTTTTTATATGAAAAGAAAATTTGGAAGCTCTAAATGCCAATTCACAAATGCATAGGATGAAGGCTCTCCCCCATTTTATTTTTTCTTTTAGGAAAAAATACTCCTAATCAATTCAGGTTTTCATAGAGATTATTCTGGAATGGACAAACCAAGGTCATTTACCTGTCACCCATTGTCCCAAATGTGATAGTTGAGTATGATGTTGTGCCTTTATGTGGATTAATACATATTGGCAGCAAACCATCAACTGGAAAAGTTTTGTTCATTTCTAAGATAACATTCTCCACCTGAAATAGTAACATACACCTCTCATCACTGTTGAGAAGATAATTAAATAATAAAAGCGTGTTCTTTTTAACAACTTAAGTTTTTAAAATAAATGGTCACACACTTAAATTGTTCAACATGGTATTAGAGCAGGCAGAGATCCAAGATCAAATCTCACCATCACCCATTATCAAAAAGAAATTTCCACATGTTTGGCCCATCAAAAAAAAAAGAACCAGACTCGGACGTGAAGGGGCGTATTGAGAATATAATTAAATAATAAAAGTGTACTCTTTCTAACAGTTTAAACTTTTAGATGCGATGTCACACACTTGAACAATCACCATGTGACGAATGTCCAATAATCTATAGCCTAATCAGTTAATGTGACACCAATTTTCATCTCATAGTTTAAAAGTTGTAGTTCTTTGAGAAGATGAATTAATTTGTATTTTAAGGATAAAGCAGTCAGAATTGCCAAAAAGTTGCTATCAATTACTTCAAGGAATGGTAACCCTCACAGTTTCCAAATCATCAAGGGTATTTTATCAATTAAGCATACCAAATGAAAGTGTAGAGGATAAATGCGCCTAATGGAATTGTAAAACTAAATTCTGGGATATTTATTTCACTTGAAAACTTCTCAACAAATGGCACACACCAGTTACATTATCACAATAATTGCACATATTCCAAGAAAGCATTGACATCTTGAATTATATCAGACAATGCAATACCCATATAAAAAAATATTTTACACAAAGATTAAGAATCATGCCATGCTCACGGAATAAGTGTGTTAAATTAATTTCTGCAAGAACTGCCCATAAATACAGGCACCAACAAGACTCACAATCACTAAGATGAAGAACTTCTATTGTTGTTCCACTTCTTTTTAAAGTATCCTCAAGAAAGAGGAGTTTCATTACTATGGTGTAACAGGTAATACTCTTCAATCAGCAGCTTCATATGATCCAGAGTGGGTTGGCAGCCCAAATATGCTTTTTATTTTGACTCCACATAATTCAGTCTCTCCTCATATATTTGACTTTTTTACAATATAGAACAATAGTTCATTATTCAAACAGATATAGCACAATTCCTATATAGTAAGATAGATTTCTTCGATCTCCAAATGAGAACAAAAGACATAGAAATAGACATATAGCTACCAGGCACAACATCTCATTAAAATAAATACATGTAATGTAGAGAAATTTGATACTCACCGCAATAAGAACTTGTTAGAGTATGAGTATTAGGTGTAAAGGCATGACTCTCACTGGCCTTGCTACGGATAGCATTATATTGCTCAATGTTAAGAGGCTGAACAAATGCAAGCAAGAATAATTTAGAACATATTAACATAAACTAATGCCGAATTAAGAGATAAAAGGAAACTGGTCAACATGTTCACGTACCAGGGGACTATCGACCATTAGGTACAACATATGCCGCAAGACGGGGGTCATAGAAATATTCATCTGATTTTGGATGGTCAGTTATAACCGCTTTAGGGAAAGAAATTTTAGTTTATTATAGATACAATTGAGGTAAAAGCTAGTAGGAAAGTAGAGTTGGTGCTGCGATGTGCTCCAGTTCAGTTCCTTTGCAAATTTATCTATTTATACTTCAAGTAGATTTTTTTTGAGAAAGGTAATGTTGTATTCTTTAGCATTGAGGGGTATGCTGGCAACCTCCAAAAACTTACAAAAAGATCAAAAATAATTACAGAGTGCCTAAAAAGTCTACTAATAGTTCAGCTTCCTCTATACCCTCTTCTTTACACCAAAAATAAAAAATATTGATGGACTTCTCTTTCATTTTCTGGGTAGGGGCAGTGATGTCCTCAAAATGCATGTTGTTTCTTTCTCTCCAAATTGTCTACCATATGCATGATGGTATTATGTTCCACCAATTTTTTGACTCTTACTTCCTCCTATCCTTATCCAGCAGCTATAGAGATCAGTTGTGTGTTCAGGCATCACCCAACATTCCTGATTTAAACTCAAAAATAGAGACCACAACTGAGGAGTGATTTTATAATGTAAGAACAGATGGTTGTTGGTCTCCTCCTTCTGCTTGCATAAAGAATACATAGAGGCAATTTGGAATCCCCTTCTTTTCAATTTATCATGTGTAAGGCATGCTCTTCTAGACACCAATCAAGTAAAATATTTTACTTTAGTTGGGATGTTACAGCTCCATATCTTTTCCCATGGGCTTCTTATACCCCCCCGCCCCCGTTGCTCCAAGCTTCTTTATTGTTCAGTCTTCTTACTAAAAAAGTCCCATCCCTATGGTGCTTCCATGTCATTTTATCTGATTCTATTGATAAACATTTGACTATATTTAGCTCCTTCAGTAACTCAGCAACTCTTCCTACTTATCAATCATTTAGGTGTCTTCTAAGAGTGAGGTTCTGTCCTTGTTGAGACTACATGTCAGAGAGTTTTGCAAGTAAGAGTATACTAAGCAATAAGCATCATATACTACCTGGCCATGGTGAGGTGTATGAGAAAACTCTCATACTATTGCCCCACCTGCAGAAGTATGGACTAATTCTATACTGAAGCAGCCATTTGAAATGCTGATCTAATAGCTCAAACCATTTATTTCTTCTATGCTCAACCCCAAATCGATCTTCATAACAGTATTAGATATCTAGAGTACACAAGATGTAATCAACATGTAAATAGACTAGTAAGAATACATCAGTCAATAGATATAGTGGACATTCCAAAGAAGAAGTTCGTCGATTAGAAAAAGGTAACAGTCAAAATGTTGAGTCAACATGATGCAATAGATCATGAATTGATTTCCAATTAAACCTCACAAATCGAAAATCACGTGATTGATAGCAATTTGTGACCAGTAGCAATTCTCGACAATCAGTTAAGTGGATTGGTGTAATTTCTAACTCATTGAACAAAAAAGGACACACCAATCACAGTAGGGACAGAAGGAGTAGCTGGAAGCACAAAGTCCCAGATTGTCAAACTTATTTTCAAAAGGATTGTAAGGCTAGAAATAACATCTTATTCTATCATATCTATGGGCCCATTACCTTGAAAGAAATCAGAAAATGATGGGTACAGAATAACTCTTCTTAAAGACGAAGTTTCACATATATTTCTGAATACAAGATCAGTAAGTAATTAATTCTTTATTGAGTGTAGTTATTTCTCTAGCTCAACCCAATTGATGTTAAAGAAATAAAATGGAGTGCAATGTGTAAATATGTTGTTGCATTAAGTTTCCTGGATTACTAAATAAGTTTTAAAAAATTTCTTTCCTTCCTTGAGCATGTTCTTTCTTGAATTTGAGGATTAAAAATGAATGGATAGTTGAATGATTATAGAATTTGGATGTAATAAATTCAAATATGAATAGGAGAAAAATATGAAATGTTATTGATTTTTGGAAAAAACTTAACTGAAATTTTTCCGATGTTGAATCTACACTAAAGTGAGCGAAAATGAATCAACCAACTTTTTCCCTTCAAGTACAAACAATTAAAAATTGTAGAAATAGACAAATTTGTGAACCCAAATAAAATGTCCGCAATAGACAACATACCTTTGTTCTACGTCTTTACTCAAGCCACTTATGTCACGACTGCTCTGCCTTCTGCAAAAGTTTGCTGATTTTACATGGGTTGGTGGTGTCTGGAGGACAAAGAAAAGGAAATAAAAAGTATATGGTCGTTTAATTGATCGGGATGTCAACAGATAATTAACCTAATATACACTTTAACACGTTGTAATGCCCTGAAAACTCAAAATCTGATTCCAGAACTTAAATTAGAAAATCTGGAAAACTGTAGAAATGTTGCAGAACGACCCACTCAACGAGTCGTTAATGGACCCAATGACTTGTTAGGTACACCATGAGAAGGATGTCTAAGAAAAGTCAGTGTTCCCAATAGGAGACCTCACGAGTCGGGGTCAGGTCCCACGACTCGTTAAGTCACTCTTTATCAGAAAAGAATCCAAAAACTTGAGAAGTAATAGTGTTCTTGATGGGTGGTCACCACGAGTTGTCATCAGTGGGAACGACATGTTGAGTGACCCATTGCCAGGCTTGTATTATTTTCCTAGAGAAGTGAGACAGTGTGGTCGACGGCTGGTGACCATGAGTCGTGTCCAGTGACCACGACTCATTAAGTCACTCGTGGTCACCCACTGGAGATTCTAGGTAGTGAACCAAATGGGCATGACCACGAGTCATTTTCAGACGCCACGAATCGTTAGGTCACCCGTTAGGGACACTTGACAGTTTTTCCTAGTGATTGTCTAAGGGTTGTTTAGTAATTTCCTACCCTACCAAGCTCTAAACTACATCGTTTTGAAAGTAAATTAAGACTTATTAGAGGCTTGGGACGGTTCCTTCCCTTATTCTCACGTTATTTCTCAAAAAATCATCGAAGGTTCTCTCAAGAAACTCTCAACCAAGCATAGGGTTTTCCTCCATTGTAGCAGTTGAAGTCTCCTTCTTCAAGAAACCTTAACTCAGGTATGTGGGGTTTTAGCAAGGGGATTGTCCTTCTCTTGTGTCTCCAAAATCCTCCTCAATTTCCTCTATCAGTTTTAGGCCCTGAGTTTTTGAGTATGAAAAGGTTTCATGTTTATTTTTGTTGATTTCACTTAGAACGATGTTCATGTATATTGTTGATATGATCCCTATAAATTCCTTATCAAATTGTCAGTGTTTATACAACAGTGAATCTAAGCCCTAACTTTCGAGTTATGATTTTGCTTATTAAATTTCCTCTAGTGAATGAAGAATGCGTTGGGCTGAACTTTCTAGAACTTCCTATATATATATATATATATATATATATATATATATATATATGAGTAGATATTCCATTAATGAGAATGATTTTAGCCCTGTTGAATGAAATTCCTAGAATTCTTGAAATTTACTCTATATTATGAAATTCTCGTGTTGTTGGGATAAGTTGAGTTCTCTATTAGCTGCTAGTAGTTCAGACTAGTTAGAATGTAAAGTCTCTTTAGAATCTTTCAAAAAATTGTCAATTGATCAGTTTGACTTCAGTCTTATTTCGAGGTGTTAGTGATGCCTCTCAGTTATCAGAATCAGACTCAGATTGTAGTTTTGGTCCGCTAGGTGGTCATGACTTTCTAGCATATAGCTCTAACCAGCCCTAGGACCCCAGTTCAGTTACAGCTTGTTCTTAGACCGTTACAATGCTTCCAGATAAGCAACTCTGACCAGTCAAGAACCCAGTTTCAGAATCTGGTCTGATAAACCTATCAGGGTACATGCAGTTATACGTCCCTGACTAGTCCTGGACCTTTGTTTCGAGATATCAGCTTATTAAATTAGTTTAGGTTTTCCAGTGGGAGTAGAACTTAGCACCGAGCGGGCCGGGGTTCCAGCGCACCCGGGTTCCCAGAACTACGTTGCTAGCGTAGGGTACAGTATTACTTGGCCTGATTAGACCTAGACTTTTGTGATCACTCAGTTCATGCCTTTATACCCTGGCAAGGTATATTGGGTCCTAACAGTGGGGTGTATACATTGGACACCATGTCTATCTCACATGGTTATATGTCGGTTATAAATTGTCCCACTAGTCAGTCCAGTCCAGTTTCAAATAAGCAGGTCAATTCAGTACAGTATCTCAGATTTTCGTGTTTCAAACTTAGGGCATGTCCTTGACCATCAGACAGGGTTATCTTGACCATTTCAAATTATATCAGTAGTTCAGTTCATCTTACCTGTTGGTCATTGCGTTTCATTTCAGTTCAGACTTTATATTCAGTTGTGTTTCTCCCACTTACTTAGTATATTCAAAGTATTGACGCATACTTTTGTGCTGTATCATTTCATGATACAGCTGCAGGTTCTCAGACTCAACAGTGTTTGTTGCCGCAGATTAGATTCTCTGTCTCAGCTGTGAAATGTGAGTCCTCATCATCCGAGGGCATTATTTCTTTCTTTCAGTCATTTATTAGTTTCAGTTAGACTTTGAGTTAGCTGGGGGCTTGTCCCAGCAACTCCTCAGTTAGATGGCTTTCAGATAAACATGATTTTCAAATTTATCAGTATTATTCAAGTGTTTTGAACTTTATGTTCTCAGACTTGTTTTTCATAAATGCTTTATGATATTATTTCAAATTTCCGTTGTGCATGTTTATTTAGAATGCTAGTGAATGATAGACCAAGGGTTGACTTGGGGTCACTTGTGACTTCAAGTAACGTTTTACGTCACTTGTTCATATTCTTTATCGTGTGTTAAAGTTCAATTCCAAAAATGCCCTTCTAATTCGTGCTCTGTCTCATTTCAGTGAACCATGCCTCCCAGATGTGGTAATGGAAGAAGGGATGCTAATGTCAACAGACCTGCCCCATCAGCCCTGGCAGCTCATCAAGATGAATCCCTATCCACCGCCGAATTCAGGGCGGCCATTCAATTGCTGGCTCAAACAGTCACCAACCAGGTGAACCAGCAGGTGGTTTCAGCAGCCACAAATGGGTCTGCAGCTGCTGCTCGGGTGCGGGATTTTACCCAGATGAACCCTCCAGATTTTCATGGAACGAAGGTGGGAGAGGACCCACAAGGGTTTGTAGATGACATTAGAAAGATCACCCGAATTATGGGTGTCAGTTCCTCTAAAAGTGCTGATTTGGCTGCCTACCAGCTGAAAGGAGTAGCCCAAGTTTGGAATGACTAGTGGAAGGAAGGATGACTAGCAGAAGTAGGACCAGTAGAGTGGGAAGAATTCCACACAACTTTCCTAGACAGGTTTTTCCCTCGGGAGCTGAGGGAGGCTAAGATGGCAGAGTTTATGAACCTACAGCAGGGTAACCGGACAGTGAAGGAATATGCTCTAGAGTTTACCAGACTATCAAAATATGCTCCAGAGATGGTGGCCGAGCCAAGGGCTCGCATGCTGAAGTTCGTAAATGGAGTATCTAATCTGGGTCCTCAAAGAGTACAGGACGGCAATGCTAATCAAGGATATGGACCTCTCTAGCTTAATTGTGTATGCCCAGCAGATTGAGGCCGAAAACCTGAAAGATATGGAACGTAAGAACACGCGGGCAAGAATTGGTCATTCAGATTTTGGCCACCAGAGATCTGGCGGAGGTAGCCACCCACAGCAGCAACAGCAGTAGCAACAGCAGAGGGCCCCAGCACCTAGCTCAACCAGCGCCCCAACCTTTCGGTCTCGCCAGGATTGGAGGGGTGGGTTATCTGGCACTCAGTCTCAAGCCCACAATATAGGGAACAAGTATCTAGCTTGTCCCAAGTGTGGTAGGAATCACCCAGGAGAATGCCTTCAGGGACGAGAGGGATGCTTTGGGTGTGGAAAGCTTGGACAAAGGCTTAGGGAATGCACATCAGCAGGGCGAGGGAGATCACAATCCACTACCTCAGTAGCTCCGACAGGCTAACTCATCAGTTACAGATGGCGGTCAGCGCCAGAATCGTTCTGATGCTCTATCTTCTCATTAGGATTATGAAAGCTCACCTGACGTAGTTGCATGTATGTTACGTCTCTTCCAACTAAACGTGTATTTCCTCTTAGATCTAGGAGCTACTCTTTCTTTCGTGACTCTGTATATAGCAGTTCAGTTCAGTATAAGTCCAGAGGTCCTCTTAGAACCATTCTCAGTCTCTAACCCAGTTGGTGAGTCAATTAGAGCCAACCGGGTGTATAGAAATTGCCCAGTCACAATCCTGAACAAAGTAATTCCAGCTGATCTCGTAGAGCTATACATGGTCGACTTCGACCTTATTCTCGGCATGGATTGGTTACACTCCTACTTTGCCTCAGTTGATTGTAGAACTAGAGTTGTCAAATTCCAATTTCCTAATGAGCCTATTTTAGAATGGTTGGGCAGCAGTTCAGCGCCTAAGGGTAGGTTTATTTCCTACCTTAAGGCCTAGAAACTCATTCCAAAGGATGTATATATCATCTAGTTCGGGTCAAGGATTCCAACTTTGAGACCCCAACCATCCAGTCAGTTCCAGTAGTTAGCGAGTTCCTAGATGTTTTTCCTGAGGATCTTCCCGGAGTTCCCCCTGAATGGGAAATAGACTTCGGAATAGATCTCCTCATAGATACTCAGCCGATCTCCATCCCTCCTTACAGAATGGCTCCAACTGAGCTTAAGAAGCTGAAGGAGAAGCTAAAAGATCTTCTTGACAAGGGTTTTATTAGACTCAGCATCTCTCCCTGGGGTGCTCCAGTGTTATTCGTGCGTAAGAAAGACGGTACCCTCAGAATGTGCATAGATTACCATCAACTGAACAAAGTCACAGTCAAGAACAGATATTCCCTAACTAGAATTGATGACCTGTTCAACCAACTTTATGGAGCCAGTTGTTTCTCCAAGATCAATCTTAAGTCAGGATACCATCAGTAAAGGGTCAAAGAGTATGACATACCGAAAATAACATTCAGAACTCGATATGGTCACTACGATTTTGTGGTGATGCCTTTCGGGCTAACAAATGACCCAGTAGCCTTTATGGACTTGATGAACCGAGTATTTAAGAAGTATTTGGATATGTTCTTCATTGTCTTTATCGACGACATCCTAGTATACTCCATAAATGAGGAAGAACATGCTAAACTTATGAGGTTAGTGTTGCAGTCATTCAGAGACTGCCAGTTGTTCTCCAAGTTCAGCAAGTGCGAATTCTAGTTGAAGTATGTGACCTTCTTAGGTCATGTGGTCTCAGGTGAGGGAATTCAGGTAGATCCTCATAAAATAGTAGCAGTGGAAGATTGGCCCAGACCTACCTCTTCGACAGAAATTAGGAGTTTTCTAGGTCTAGCCGGTTACTATTGATGGTTTGTGGAGGGTTTCTCCTCTATAGCATCCCCTCTGACCAAATTAACCTAGAAAAAGGTGAAATTTCAGTGGTCGGATGAGTGTGAGAAGATTTTTCAGGAGTTAAAGACGTGACTCACTACTTCTCTAGTTTTAACCCTACCAGAAGGAACAGATGGGTTTGTTGTATATTGTGACACCTCCAGAGTTGGACTCGGTTGCGTGCTGATGCAGCGGGGTAAGGTGATAGCCTACGCCTACAGACAACTCAAAGTTCATGAGAAGAATTATCCAACTCATGACTTGGAGTTGGCAGCGGTGGTATTCGCGTAGAAAATATGGAGACACTACTTGTACGGGGCTCACGTGGATGTGTTCACAGACCACAAGAGCCTTCAGTATGTATTCATCCAGAAGGACCTAAACCTATGTCAGAGACGGTGGTTGGAACTGCTAAAGGATTATGACATAAGTATGTTGTATCACCCGGGCAAGGCCAATGTGGTGGCTGACGCCCTAAGCAGGCGGTCTATGGGAAGTGTAGCTTACGTTGAGGAAGGCAAGAGAGAGTTAGCGAAAGAAGTTCACAGGCTAGTCTGGTTAATGGTACAGTTGGTGGATTCAGTTGAAGGTGGTGTAGTAATGCAAAGAGATTAGGATTCATCCTTGGTAGTTGAAGTTTAGTCTAGACAAGATGAAGATCCAGTTCTACTTAAACTTAAAAAGAAGCAATCCTCAGAAAGGAGGTTAAGGTTTTCTCCCAAGGGGGAGATAGGTTGCTTCTTTATCAAGGAAGATTGTGCGTACCGGATGTTGGTGAGTTGAGACAACAAATACTAGCTGAGGCACACAGATCGAGATACACCATTCACCCCGGTGGTACTAAAATGCACCGCGATTTGTGGGATATTTACTAGTGGAACGGCATGAAAAGAGGCAATTCTGAATTTTTAGCTAGGTGCCCGAACTGCCAGCAAGTCAAAATAGATCACCAGAGACCAGGAGGTATGACCCAGGATATCAGCATACCCACATGGAAGTGGGAAGAATTAAACATGGACTTCATTACGGGTTTACCTCGGACTCGTCACAACATGACTCGATTTCGGTGGTAGTAGATCATATGACTAAGTCAGCTCACTTCCACCCAGTCAAAACCTCAGATACAGCTGAGGAGTATGCTAGACTTTATATCCTAGAGCTAGTTAGACTTCATGAGGTGCCTGTATCCATCATTTCAAACAGAGGTACCCAGTTCACCTCTCACTTTTGGAAGTCTTTTCAAAAGGGACTTGGTACTCAAGTCAAACTCAGCATAGCTTTTCACCCGCAGACAGATGGGAAAGATGAGTGGACCATTCAAACCCTAGAAGATATGCTAAGAGCATGTGCAATCAATTTTAAGGGTAATTTGGATGACCATTTCTGTCTTATCGAGTTTTCATACAACGATAGCTATCACTCTACTATTCAGATGGCCCCGTTCGAGGCGCTATATGGTAGAAGGTGTAGATCTCCTATAGGGTGCTTTGAGGTTGGTGAAGCTACCCTAATAGGGCCAGACACAGTTCACGAGGCAATGCAAAAAGTTCAGTTAATTTGGGAAAGATTGAAAATAGCTCAGAGCCGTCAGAAATCTTATGCAGATGTGTGGAGAAGAGTTGGAGTTCGTAGTTGTTGATTGGGTTTATTTGAAAATATCACCCATGAAAGGGGTTATGAGATTCGGGAATAAAGGCAAGCTAAGTCCCAGGTATGTGTGACCTTAGAGAATTTTGAGGCATATTGGCAACGTGGTATACGAGCTAGAACTACCTTCAGAGTTAGCAGTTGTGCACCCAGTCTTCCATGTGTCACGTTTGAAGAAGTGCATCGGAGATCCAACCTCAGTTGTGCCATTGGACAGCGTAGGAATAAAAGATAGTCTCTCATATGAGGAAGTACCAGTCCATATACTTGATTGTCAGGTGCGTAAGCTAAGGAACAAGGAAATAGCTTCAGTCAAGGTCTTGTGGAGGAATCAGCAGGTTGAGGGAGCTACGTGGGAGGTCGAAGCAGATATGATGGCCAAATACCCACACTTGTTCCCTACCGGCTCCAGCACATCTTAAGATATCAGTTTTGACCCTAGAACTCAATTTAGTTTTCATAACTCAAATTTAGCTATTCAAGTCTCTTTTTATTTGTGAATGTATGTGTGAAAAGTAAATTCAATTCAGTTATGTATTTGAATCAGAGGTAGTCATTTCGGCAGTTTTGGAGTTAAATGAGCAATAATTGGAAACTTTGATTGCTATTTTTTTCTAGTTCCTGTGTGTTTTCTAACATTCAAGGACGAATGTTTACAAGGGGAAGATATTGTAATGCCACAGAAACCCAAAATCTAATTTCGGGACTTAAATCAGAAAATCTAGAAAACTGCAGAAATGTTGCAGAACGACCCACTCAACAAGTCGTTAAGGGACCCAACGACTCGTTAGGTCAACGTGAGAAGGATGTCTAAGAAAAGTCAGTGTTCCCAATGGGCGACCTCACGAGTCGTGGTCCGGTCTCACGACTCGTTGAGTCACTCGTTGTCAGGCCAGAATCCATAAACTTGAAAAGTTGGCTGTGTTCTTGACGGGTGGTCACCATGAGTCGTCATCAATGGGAACGACTCGTTGAGTGACCCGTTACCAGGCTGGTATTATTTTCCCAGGGGGGTGAGACAGTATGGTCGACGGCTGGTGACCACAAGTCGTGTCCAGTGACCATGACTTGTTAAGTCACTCGTGGTCACCAACTGGAGATTCCAGACAGTGTACCTGACGGGCATGACCATGAGTCATTTTCAGACACCATAACTCGTTAGGTCACCCGTTAGGGACACCTAACGGTTTTTCCCAGCGAATGTCTAAGGGCTGTTTAGTAACTTCCTACCCTCCTAAGCTCTAAACCACATCGTTTTGAACGTAAATTCATACTTATTAGAGGGTTGGGATGGTTCCTTCCCTCATTCTCACGTTATTTCTCAGAAAATCATCAAAGGTTCTCTCAAGAAACTCTCAACCAAGCGTAGGGTTTTCCTCCATTGCAGCAGTTCAAGTCTCCATCTTCAAGAAACCTTAACTCAGGTATGTGGGGTTTTAGCAAGGGGATTGTCCTTCCCTTGTGTCCCCAAAATCCTCATCAATTTCCTCTATCAAGTTTAAGCCCTAAGTTTTTGAGTATCAAAAGGTTTCATGTCTATTTTCATTGATTTCACTTAGAACGATGTTCATGTATATTGTTGATATGATCCCTATAAATTCCTTATAAAATTGTCAGTGTTTATACAAAAGTGAATCTAAGCCCTGCCTTTCGAGTTATGATTTTGCTTATTAAATTTCCTCTAGTGAATGAAGAATACGTTGGGCTGAACTTTCTAGAACTTCCTATATATATATATATATGTTGAGTAGATATTTCATTAATGAGAATGACTTTAGCCCTATTGAATGAAATTCCTAGAATTCATGAAATTTGCTCTATATTATGAAATTCCCGTGTTGTTGGGATAAGTTGAGTTCTCTATTAGCTACTAGTAGTTCAGACTATTTCGAACGTAAAGTCTCTTCAGAATCTTTCAGAAAATTGCCAACTGATCAGTTTGACTTCGGTCTTATTTTGAGGTGTTAGTGGTGCCTCTCAGTTATTAGAATCAGACTCAGATTGTAGTTTTGGTTCGTTAAGAGGTCATGACATTCTAGCATATAGCTCTGACCAGCCCTAGGACCCCATTTTAGTTACATCTTGTTCTCAGACGGTTACGACGCTTCCAGATAAGTAGCTCTGACTAGTCAAGAACGCAGTTTCAGAATCTAATCCGATAAGACTTTCAGGGTACATGCAGTTATACGTCCTTGACTAGTCTTGGACCCCAGTTTTGAGCTATCAGCTTAGTAGATCAATTTAGGTTTTTCAGGGAGTAGAACTTAGCATCGAGCGGGCCGGGGTTCCAGTGCTCCCAGGTTACCAGAACTAAGTTGTTAGTGTAAGGTACAGTATTACTTGGCCTGATTGGCCCCACACTTTTCTGATCACTCAGTTCATGCCTTTATACCCTGGCAAGGTATATTGGGTGCTACCGGTGGGGTGTATACATCGGACTCCACGTCTAGCTCACATGGTTATATGTCGGTTATAGACTGTCCCACTAGTCAGTCCAGTCCTGTTTTAGAATAAGCAGCTCAGTTCAGTACAGTATCTCAGATTTCAGTGTTTCAAGCTTAGGGCATGTCCTTGACCATTTCAGATTATATCAGTAGTTCAGTTCAGCTTACCTGTTGGTCATTGCGTGTCATTTCTGTTCAGACTTTATATTTAGTTGTGTTCCTCTCACTTACTCAGTACATTCAAAGTACAGATGCATACTTTTGTATTGTATTGTTTCATGATACAGCTACAGGTTCTCAAACTCAGAACTGTTAGTTGCCGCAAATTAGATTCTCCGTCTCAACTGTGATGTGTGAGTCCTCATCATCCCAGGGAATTATTTCTTCCTTTCAGTCATTTAATAGTTTCAATTAGACTTTGAGTCAGCTGGGGGCTTTTCCCAGCAACTCCTCAGTTAGATGGCTTTCAGACAGACATGATTTTCAGATTTATCAGTATTATTCAAGTGTTTTGAACTTTATGTTCTCAAACTTGTTTTTCGTAAATGTGTTATGATATTACTTCAAAGTTCTGTTGTGCATGGTTATTCTGAATGCTAGTGAATGATAGACCAAGGGTTGACTTGGGGTCACTTGTGACTTCAAGTACCGTGTTACGTCCAGGGTGTAGGCTCGGGTCGTGACGCACGCTCAATGTCAATAAAATGGAAAACAAACATCACAATAACAAAGCAGATTATAATTATGGTAGACGTCAAGTAAAAGTTGATATTAGTAAAAGTGATTGGTGATGAGAATGTAGTATCTTTTTCAGTTCAGCCTAACTATTCAACAAAGGTTCTTATTTAAGTGACGTAAGAAACTGATGTAAGCAGGCAGGGGATATATGAGCTCTGCCTCAGGTCGGTGGACAACACTGATCAAGTAAATCTAACTAAGTATTAAACGAGAAGGGGGAGAGTGAAAAAACTGTCAAATGCTTGCAAAATGTCCACCATCAAAGGTCGATTGCTGAGATCATACTCAAAACAGCCATTGGGAACATTTTCAATTGGATTGGGAACATTTTCAAGTATTTAATTGATGTGAAGAACTTCAATATACAACATTATATAATAAAATAGGTAGTCTTTTTTTAAATATGGTTCTGTACCAAAATGGTCAACCGTGTATACCAATAGGGACCAATCTACATGCTTGTACTTAAAATTAAATAAAAGGCTATTCTGCATTACTATATCTATTGGTCCTAAAGTGTTATACGAAAAATGACACTAGTTAAATACATCAAGAAAAAATAATGTTGCATATACTTGTAGTTAGATGGAAGCCCAGAGGAAAAAGAACCTCAAAGAAATCACGTTGACCTTGGGTGAGCCGAGCATTGAAGTCCACTTAAGCTGCAGTAAGCATTGGAGCAAATTCCATATTTAAGACGAAAAAATAATTGAAAAGTGATGTGTTTTCTATTAATCATAAAAGACACAAACTAAAATTCATGTGATGCTTTATTGTAACTTACAATGTTCGATTTGTTCAGCCAAAGTCTAATGTTTATTCTTACTATAATAGAAAACAATGAAACATATGTTTCAAAAATGATAATTAATAGTTTGTATAACCAATACAAGTGGTGCCTGAAAGTCCAAACAAATTTGTCGACATCAAAATAAATTATGTAACAGAAATGACAAAGTAATATGAAGATCAAGATGCTTCCAACAGGGTAAAAGTAAGCATTGTGAACTTAAAAATAAAGGCAAAGAATGATACTGCGCGCCGACATGCGATCAGAAAAATTTATGACAATTAATTATGGAGAAGCATACAGGAAACTGAAAACAACTGTTTCTTAAAACACTCTGATATAAAAAGAAAGATTGTGAGATAAGTTCTAATAATTTTGATTTACCACTCTTAATACCTTCAATCATAAAAAAGAGGAACCATCATAATTCACAGAGACAATATTAACATGAATTGAGTGCCATAAAACTCAAATAACCAGCAAGCGATTGAGACATTGGAGATTTATTTTAGTAGCTGGTAGCAGTAATGAAGAGTCATAAACAAATATCAACAAATCTACTGCTACTTCGGATGAAAGATATCAAAAAGATTTCAAGCGCTTACAACTTTTAGTAAATGTTGTTGAACCAATTTTTGCGCCTTATCATCCTTTGACAATACCATTTCAACTTTGGTTGCTCATTTGCATGCTGTCCCATCGTGATGCAATACATAATTCCATTTTAGGAGCTTCAAAATTCAAACCCTTTCTTGATTTCTCGTTTCAAATGTGTTGGAGCTACAGTATCTAGCTTAGTATCCAACTTTTGCTATCCCACAAACCACATAATAGGAAAGCAGTTTGAAATACCTTCAAAAACCAATTACACACCACTCATGAACTAAAGAAGTCTAAAATTGAGAGGAGTGCAGAAATAGAATTTAGAGAGTTACAAGTTAAAATATACATATGTATGTTTCACCAAGGAGAAAATTTAATATATAGACCCTCATGTTAATTGCAAACTTGCAAAAAACTTCAAATGGGAAAAAAATTAGTAGAAAGTGTGTCAGGAGCTAAATTGGTTTGTTTAGTAATTCAGGTAAAGTAAAGTATCAGTGTTTTATGTCTTACTGTGAATGTTGTATCAGCTATTTCAGATATATCTTTTCCACATATCTAAATGAAGAGAGTAGTCCCAATGTGAACGCCAAGTAAATAATTGGTAAAATTTTAGAACTTTATTTTTCATAGTTCAAGTAAATTTCAGTACATTAAACTAAAACTAAAAAAATAATTTAAACAACCACGTAAGAGACAGATTAAAGCTAGTATTGCTAGAAATCCAGCTCTTAGCTTCCTTAATAGTTAGAATAAGCTTTATGACCTATAGATCATTCAAAATAGTCAAATTATGCCATTATGTTATGTTTCTGCTTAAACATTGAAAGGAAAGTTCCATCAAATATCATTTGCCCCCATTTAATTTTTATTCCCTTAAAAGTTACAAGTGAACCCTCCAATATGACAAGTTCTATACTTGATTAGTAAAAGTAGAAGTTCTATATTATTTCTTGAAAAGAAATTTAGTTGATAACAAATTATCTTTTGAGATAAGAAGAGCATTATGCGTACTACCATATTTCCATCCAAAAGCTAATGTTATCTCCGATATTACATATAAGAAAAAGAATTTATCATATTTATATTTTTTGTAACTATGAAGAAGTCGCACAACTTTTTCTTCATCATCTAAGAAGTCATAGAGACTCTATTGTTTGATCTAATCTCTATTTTTTCTAGATAAATGGCTATAAAGTCCATCAGATTGCATTGTTATAGATGGTTCAAAAAGAGTTTGATATAAGTAGGTTCCAAAATAAAATCAACAGAAATTCAATTGAAATTAAACAGAACAATAATTTTAAAGTTAAATTGTACCTTATTAGAATCTAGAGCTAATTATATTGTAGCATCCAGATGAAAGATCAACCTCCCCCATCCCTCCTTGTCTGCAACCTGAAAATCAATTTCTCTTACAAGTTAAAAATTTAAATTGGGAATGACTGTTCTTAAGGATGAAAAGACTTGATTTAATATGTTACATGCACAAAAGCTTTAAGTACACACTTTAGTCAACACTAACATGTGTTTAAATGGAATATAGGATCAATAAAGTACTAAAGATCCATCAAAACATTAAAATAAATTTTCAACTTTATTATACTACCAAATAATTACCACTACTAATGTCAATGTTAAAAAAATGTAATGTTATACACTCCCTCAACTATGCAAGTATATATAGATAATAAACCAAAAAGAACAAAAAAAGGAACATAAATATGTTACTACATAAAGCATATATAATAAAAGAAAGTATGTAAAATTATTTTCAGTTCAGATCAATTCTTTAAAATATATTTATAAATAATCTTATATACAGATAGTGTTTTTGGCACTATGATTTGATTGCATAATTTTCTAAGAGATTTTCATGGTGAATAAAAAATAAGAGGACTTATAAACTGACTAAGTTTTTCAGGCTTTGGAACTAGAAAGAATTGTTGAACATATCGCAATTGATAGAAGAGAAATCTAAGGGACATATTGAAGATGACCCACGATATATTCCCTTAGTTCTGTGTCATTTGAGAGCTTAAATTTCTCTCCACTCAGTCTCTTTCCTTCTTCAGTGAGTTCGGAGAATGTTGAGCTTTTGAGCACTACAAATTCGCTTAGACTTGTTGGCCAGTCAGCTAAAATATCTAGGAATCTCATATAGGTGTCAACAGTTGCTTGCAAAAGGAAAGTAAGACACAAATTCAAAAGTTGAAGATTAGGTTTAAAAATGAGAACTATACATACTTTTTTCTTTTTTTATACTCCTCTTTACTTTTTTATTTTCCTTTCTCAGTTTAAAAAATGAGAAGAATTGTACATACCCTTTACTTGTATTTATATTCCTTATATTTACTTTTTCCCCCTTTTTTCCCTTTCTATTACCTCACACAAACATGAACTCTTTCTATTCCCTCGCACAAACATAATTCCATATAAATATACACATTCTTTCTATATATATCCGACGCATTTTCATCTTTCCTTTTTCTTCTCTATTGTTACACCCCAAGAACCCAAGGATCAGGTCCGAAAGTGTATCCGGAGAAAAACTAAAAAATATTGCAGCAGTTGCAGAACGGGTCACTTAACGACTCGTGAGGAGGCCCAACGAGTCATCAAGTGACTCATGGGGAAGTCCTAGGAGGATGAGGGACTCAGGGTCCCCACGGGCGATGTAATGACTCGTGATCAGACACCATGAGTCGTAATGTCAGTCGTGGGGTGGTCCTAGAGTAAAATAGTAAGGCCTATCCGGTGTACTTAACGGATGGTACCTAACGAGTCGTCGTCAGTCCTAACGACCCGTTAGGAGGGTCATGACCAAGCCAATTGATTCTTCTTGGACAACAAGGTAGTGTACTTGATGAAAGGGCGTAACGAGTCGTATCACTGGGGTACGAGTCGTCATGTCCTCCATTAAGAGCCAAAGTAAAATTTCCAGTGGACTTGACGAAAATACAATACGACCGGTTGCTCTTAGCAACGAATCGTCAGGTCGCCCGCTAGGGTCACCTGACAGTTATTTCCTGCGAATTAGTAAGGGCCTTCTCGTAAACTCCTACCCTCCTAAGGCCTAAACTACGTCGTTTGGAGGTTTGGACCAGGTCTTTTAAAGGGGAATCATTCCTAATAACTTCATTTCTATTCATATAAGATTAGAGAGGAAGGAGGAAAGGGAATTCAAGTGTCTTCTCCAAAATTCTTCAAGAATCTACCTAGGGTTTTCAAGGAAGTTGGGAGACTCGAAATTTTCAGGTATGTGGGGTTTGAATGAGTAGATTAGTCCCTACCCATGCCCATTTCTATCCATTTCTTATGCTTAATTTTCTAAATTCTTGTGGGTCTTAACCTCGTTTGCATGGTTCCTCAAAAGCTTACATGAACTTGCGACATTATGTTAAATTTGCGGGTTTGAAGTGTTTGGACTGATTTTACATATATATATTTTATATTTCATGATTTATATCTCTAAAAGCATGGATGCCCACTTTTGGGGAAATTTTTAGTGAATTTCATGGTCAAGATGATTCTGAAAGCATGAACGAATTTCTATTAAATTTTTAAGCTTGTCTTCAAGTTTCGATTTCTCATGCTATCATGATCATTTTCTTATGAGTTTAAGCATGTAAAGTATGTTTGAAATTATGGGCAATGCCCACATGTCTCTTATGAATTATAACTATGATTTTGGCCGACTCACGGGCCCAATTCCAAGGCTAGAAATACAAACCCTCATGTATGTAATTATTTCCATGTTTTCACTAGCCATGCATGTCAGGTTATGGATGTTATGAGAACGTTGCATGTTTTTGGAGTAGTACTTAACACTGAGTAGGTTCAGGGCCTAGGTTACGCCCCAAATCTCAGAACTACGTGCCACCGTAGGATCATGTTTAGGACCTCCTCAGTGACTGTCCCCTATGCCCTACGGGGCCTTCATGAGTGATATCACGCCTTTCATGGTTCATACCCTGTGCAAGGTATGAACGGCATCCCTACTAGGGGTACAATTCGGACTTCATTGTGCTCATGTGAAGTATGTAGGTTATAGAAATCTCCCATTGTTCCTCATGATTTTGAAATATGCATGATTATGTTATTTTGGCTCAAGTTACGATTTATGAAACATTTTCCCCGCATGTTATGACTTGATGGGTTTATGGATATTTTAGTAAAATATTGAGCCTTATGATATACTTATGATTTCAGTTTTATGATCATGATGTCCCTACTCCAATAACTTTTATGTTTTAAGCATAGCTTTGCATACCTTACATACTCAGTACACTCCGAGTACTGACCCATATATTTTCAGGATCTGGTTCGCGGGTTCAGCATCATTCTTAGCTTGCGCTCAGCTTCACTCAGTCTTCAATGGTGAGTCCTCATGATTCGAGAGCTTCATGTTCAAACTTGTTTACTTGTCTTATGTTTCCAGATTATTTGGGTTATTTGGGGTCTTGTCCCTTCAACCCGTCTTTTATAATTAGAGGCTTTCAGACTTATAGCAGTTTATGTTTGGATCTTGTATTGTTGTTTCCTTTATCTCTCACGATATGATTTTTAGTTAGTTTATGATTTATGAGTTATGTTTTCCACTGTATATGGATGAATTAGTTTTATGCTCACGCCATGAGTTGACTTGGGGTCTCTCAGGACTCCTTGTCCCGTGTCTACGATCCAGGTGTACTCTCGAGTCGTGACAAACTTGGTATTAGCGCTAGGTTTAGAGGTGTCCTAGGGAGTCTTAACACTGTGTTAGGTAGTCTTTTTCATGGGTGTGAAGCGTGCCACACTTATGAAGAAGAGGCTACTGAACATTTTAGGAAATGTTCCCTTCTTTCATGATCTACGTCGTGCGGTCAAAATCTCTCCATCCTTCTAATTCGTGCATTTCGCGATAGCAGAAAATTTATGGCTCCTAGAAGGATAATCAGAAGGAGGAACAGAAATGATGAAGGCCACGGGAGTGGCAATGATGATGGGCGTCAGCAAGCCCCACCTATTCAAGAGCCCCAGGCACCCGAGCCAGCGAAACATGTCGATTTTAGAGCGTCTATTCAAATGCTGGTGCATGCCTTGACTGCTCAGGTCAACCAGTAGGTTGTTGTGCCTGTTCCTCAGAACAACAATGCAGCAGCGGCCTGGATCAGAGACTTTTTGAGGATGAACCCTCCCGAGTTCACAGGGGCAAAGGTGGACCAGGACCCACATGAGTTCATCGAAGGGATTTTGAAGGTTACTCGGGTAATGGGAGTGACAAGTAAGGAATGTGTTGATTTGGTCTCTTATAAGCTGATGGAGGTCGCTTACATTTGGTTCAAGCAATGAAGGGATAGCAGGGCAGTGGGAGCAGGCCCTATCAGGTTGAAGGAGTTCCATATAGCCTTTCTCGACAGGTTCTTCCTTGTGGAGATGAGGGAACTGAAAGCAACTGCATTTGTCAACCTTAAGCAAGGAAAGATGACGATGCTGGAATATTCACTTGAGTTCACTCGCCTGTCAAAATATGCCCCGGAGTTAGTGATGCACCAAAGGGCGCGGGTGAGCAGGTTCGTGCATGGAGTAGCTGAGTATCTGGACAAGGACTGTAGAACCGCCACGCTTCATCGGGATATGGACTACCCATGGATGTTCCTTTATGGTCAGCATATGGAAGCAGCTCATATGACACAGAGAGAGGCCAAGAGGGCCAAAACTGATAGCCACAGGTTCTCCCAGCCTAAGTCAAGGGATCTTACCAGCAGTCCCAGCATAGCTCCCCCGCACCAACACCATCTTCAGCCAGTACTCCATCCAGGCCACAGGATGGTCAGAAGAGCAGGGCCTCAGGTTCGAGGAGTCATAAAAGCATGCGCACAGAGTGCACATTCCTATCTTGTGCTACTTGTGGCAAGAACCACCCAGGGAAATGTTTGATGGGCTCAGACGCTTGTTTCAGGTGCGGCAAACCCGGAAACAGACTTAGGGATTTCCTTGCAACTAGGTCAGGGGGCAGTGGAGCCCGCACTTCAGCAGCCAGTTCAGTCATCCCAAAAGCACGTCAGAATCAACAGGGTGCTCCAACTGGCTCAGTTGGAAACTAGCGCCAGAATCAATTTTATGCACTTGGCTCTTGGCAGGAACAGGAGACTTCTTCTGATGTGGTTACAGGTATGTTACAAGTTTTTCAAATTAATGCTTATGCTTTATTAGATTTGGGAGACACACTATCTTTTGTGACACCTTACATTGCTAGTCACTTTGGAGTCAGTCCTGAAATCTTGTCTGAACCATTTTCTGTCTCTACCTCGGTTGGTGATTCAGTAGTAGGAGGCGGGTATATAGAGGTTGCCCTATTACAGTATTGCATAAGATTACCTCCGCATACTTAGTAGAATTAGTTATGCCTGATTTTCACATCATCTTATCCATGGATTGTTTGTTTGCATGTTATGCTTCTGTCAACTGTAGAACTCGGGCAGTGGAGTTTCGGTTTCCAGATGAACCAATTTTAAAATGGAGGGGTGGTTCAGCGGTGCCTGTAGGTCACTTTATCTCCTATATCAAGGCCATAAAAATGATTTCCAAGGGTTGTATTTACCATTTGGTTAGGATTAAGGATGTCACGTCCGAGACTTCAACCATGCAATCAGTCCCTGTGGTATGTGAATATCCCGAGGTATTTCCTGATGACCTACCAAGTGTTCCTCCTGAGAGGGAGATTGATTTTGAAATTGATCTTTTACCTGACACGCAACCCATATCAATCCCTCCTTACCGTATGGCCCCAGCCGAATTAAAAAAGTTAAAGGAGAAATTGAAGGATTTGCTAGATAAAGGTTTCATTAGACCGAGTAAGTCCCCATGGAGTGCCCCAGTGTTGTTCGTCCGAAAGAAAGATGGTTTCCTGCAGATGTGTATTGACTATAGACAGTTGAATAAGGTCACCATCAAGAATAGATACCCTTTACCCTGGATCGATGACTTATTCGATCAGCTTCAAGGCACCAAATACTTCTCTAATATAGATCTCAGGTCCAGGTATCACCAGCTCAGAGTTCGGGAGAACACCCCAAAGAGTGCTTTTAGAACCCAGTATGGCCATTGTGAATTCGTTGGTATGTCTTCTGGACTAACCACTGCCCCTGCAGCTTTTATGGATTTGATGAACAGGGTATTTAAGGCATATTTGGATATGTTCGTGATCGTTTTCATTGACGACATACTAATATACTCCCGAAGCAAGGAGGAACATGTCGCGCACCTGAGGGTAGAACTTCAGACCCTCAAAGACAACCAGTTATATGCCAAGTTTGGCAAATGTGAATTCTAGCTAAAATCAGTTGGATTCTTGGGGCATGTAGTGTCAAGTGAAGGTATAAGGGCGGACTCCCAGAAAATAGAGGTAGTAAAGAACTAGCCCAGACCGTTAAACCCTTCAGAGATCAGGAGCTTTTTGGGCTTAGCAGGTTACTATCATAGGTTTGTGGAAGGTTTCTCATCCATTGCATCCCCATTAACAAGATTGACTCAGAAAAAGGTAAAGTTCCAATGGTCGGAGGCTTGTGGGAAGAGCTTCCAGGAATTGAAGGTCATACTCACTTCAGCACCAGTTTTGACTTTATCAGAGGGTACCGATGGCTTCGTAGTATATTGTGATGCCTCAAGGGTCGGACTGGGATGTGTATTGATATAGCACGGGAAAGTCGTAGCATATGCATCTAGATAGTTGAAAACTCATGAGAAGAACTACCCGACCCATGATCTTGAGTTGGCCGCGGTGGTATTTTCTTTGAAGATATGGCGACACTACTTGTATGGGGTTCATGTAGATGTATTCACAGGCCACAAGAGCTTACAGTACGTGTTCACACAGAAGAAACTAAATCTTCAGCAACGGAGGTGGTTAGAGCTACTTAAGGATTATGACATGAGTGTCCTTTACCCCCCGGGTAAGGCCAATGGGATAGCAAATGCCCTTAGTAGACTTTCTATGGGAAGTGTGTCACATGTGAGTGAAGAAAAGAAGGAGCTAGTAAAGGAGGTACATCGACTTGCCCGGTTGGGAGTTAGACTAGTCGGCTCGACCGATGGTGGGGTAGTAGCTCAAAATGGGTTGGAGTCATCCTTGGTAATAGAGGTAAAGGCTAAGAAAGATGAGGACCCAATATTGGTAAAGTTGAAAGAAGTTGTTCAAAGTTAGAAAATAGAAGTCTTCTCCACAAGGGGAGATGGTGTGCTTCGGTACCAGGGTTGCTTATGTGTTCCAAATATGGGGGATTTGAGGAGTCGGATGTTGTATGAGGCCCACGGATCCAGATATTCTATCTACCCAAGTTCCACCAAAATGTATCATGCCTTGCAGGAAATTTATTGGTGGAATGGTATGAAGAGGGATGTTGCAGAATTTGTAGCCAAGTGCCCGAATTGCCAATAAGTGAAAGTTGAGCATCAGAGACTGGGATATGTACTTCAAGATATCAGCATTCCTACTTGGAAGTGGGAAGAGATCACTATGGACTTTGTAATAGGTTTGCCCCGCACACGTAGACAGTATGACTCCATTTGGATTGTGGTAGACAGGTTGACCAAGGCTACTCACTTCCTACCGGTAAAAACCACCGATTCGGTAGAAGATTATGCAAAGTTGTACATCCAAGAGTTGGTTAGGTTGCATGGAGTGCCCTTCTCCATTATATCAGATAGAGGTACGCAGTTCACCTCTCAGTTCTGGAGGTCTTTTCAAAAGAGACTTGGTACTCAAGTCAAGCTTAGCACGGCGTTTCATCCGCAAACCGATGGTCAGGAAGAGCGGACTATCGAAACTCTTGAGGACATGTTGAGAGCTTATGCTATTGACTTCACGGGGTAGTTGGGATGAGCCTTTGCCTCTAATTGAGTTCGCCTACAACAACAGCTACCACACCAGCATACAAATGGCATTGTTCGAGGCTCTTTATGGGCGAAGGTGTAGATCACCCATTGGGTGGTTTGAAGTTGGTGAGGCTTCGTTAGTGGGGCCAGACTCAGTTCATGAAGCCATGGAGAAAGTTTAGTTGATAAGGGGAAGGTTGAAAACGGCTCAAAGTCTCCAAAAGTCTTATGCAGACGTGAGGAGAAGGGAGCTTGAGTTCGAGGTCGATGATTGGGTATTTCTAAAGGTATCTCCCATACAGGGAGTAATGAGATTCGAAAAGAAAGGGAAGCTCGGTCCCCGCTATATTGGCCCATACAGGATTATGAGGTAAGTGGGTAAAGTAGCCTATGAGTTATATTTACCCTTAAAGTTGGATTTGGTTCATCTCGTATTTCACGTATCGCTCTTTAAAAAGTGCTTGGGAGACCCAGCCCTAGTGGTTTCGGTGAAAAGTGTTGGTGTGAAGGATAGTATCAGTTTTGAGGAAATTCCTATTGAAATCTTAGACCGTCAGGTTAGGAGACTGAGGAACAAGGAAGTAGCCTCATTAAAGGTGTTATGGAGGAATCAGCATGCCCATATGGGAGGCTGAAGCGGGTATGATGGCTAAATACCCCCATTTGTTCTCTACCAGCTCAACTTCAGTTTGAGGTATCAAATTTTTTCCCTAAACCTCTAATCAGTTTTTCATGTTCTATTCATGTGAATAAGTTTGTTTTATGATATGATATATGTATGTGATGTCTAAACTCCGACTAGCTATGTGGTTCTCGTCGGTGGTAGTCGTTCCATTAGTTTTCGGCTTGAATGTCAATGATTAGCATCTATATATATATAGTGACTGTTTGTATAAGGGTTTTCTACTTTTTTATAACACTCGATGATGAATGTTCCCAAGGGGGATATATTGTTATACCCCGAGAACCCAATGATCAGGTCCGGAAATGAATCAGGAGAAAAACTGGAAAATGTTACAACAGTTGCAGAATGGGTCACTTAACGACTCGTGAGGAGGCCCAACAAGTTGTCAAGTGACTCGTGGGGAAGTCCTGGGATGATGAGGGACTCAGGGTCCCCACGGGCGATGTAACGACTCGCGGTCAGACACCACGAGTCATCATGTCAGTCGTGGGGTGGTATAGAGTAAGATAGTAAGGCCTATCTAGTATACTTAACGGATGGTACCTAACGAGTCGTCGTCAGTCCTAACGACCCATTAGGAGGGCCGTGACCAATCCAATTGATTCATCTTGGACAATGAGGCAGTGTACTTGACAAAAGGGCGTAATGAGTCGTATCACCGAGGGACGAGTCGTCATGTCCTCCATTAAGAGCCAAAGGAAAATTTCTAGTGGACTTGATGAAAAGACCAGACGACCCATTGCTCTTGGCAATGAATCATCAGGTCACCCGTTAGGGTCACCTGACAGTTATTTCCTGCGAATTAGTAAGGGCCTTCTCGTAAATTCCTACCCTCCTAAGGCCTAAACTATGTCATTTTGAGGTCGGGACCAGGTCTTTTAAAGGGGAATCATTCCTAAAAACTTAATTTCTATTCATATAAGATTAGAGAGGAAGGAGGAAAGGGAATTCAAGTGTCTTCTCCAAAATTCTTCAAGAATCTACCTAGGGTTTTCAAGGAAGTTGGAAGACTCGAAATTTCCACGTATATGGGGTTTGAATGGGTAGTTTAGTCCCTACCCATGCCCATTTCTTCCCATTTCTTATGCTTAATTTTCTAAATTCTTGTGGGTCTTAACCCCATTTGCATGATTCCTCAAAAGCTTACATGAACTTGTGATATTATGTTAAATTTGCGGGTTTGAAGTGTTTGGACTAATTTTACTTATATATATGTTATATTTCATGATTTAAATCTCTAAAAGAATGGATGCCCAATTATGGGGAAATTTTTAGTGAATTTCATGGTCAAGATGATTCTGAAACCACAAACGAATTTCTCTTAAATTTTTAAGCATGTCTTCAAGTTTCAATTTCTCATTCTATCATGATCGTTTTATTATGAATTTAAGCATGTCAAGTATGTTCGAAATTATGGTAAATGCCCACATGTCTCTTATGAATTATAACTATGATTTTGGCCTACTCACGAGCCCAATTCCATGGCTAGAAATACAAAGCCTCATGTATGTTATGATTTCCATGTTTTCACTAGCCATGCATGTCAGGTTATGAATGTTATGAGCATGTTGCATGTTTTGGGAGTAGTACTTAACACTGAGTAGGTTCGGGGCCTAGGTTACACCCCGAATCTCAAATCTACGTGCCACCGTAGGATCATGTTTGGGACCTCCTCAGTGACTGTCCCCTATGCCCTACGGGGCCTTCATGAGTGATATCACGCCTATCATGGTTCATACCCTTAGCAAGGTATGAACGGCCTCCCGACTAGGGGTACAAGTCGGACTTCATGTGTGCTCATGTGAAGTATGTTGGTTATAGAAATCTTCTATTGTTCCTCATGATTTTGAAATATGCATGATTATGTTATTTTGGCTCAAGTTATGATTTTGTGAAACATTTTCTCCGCATGTTATGACTTGATGGGTTTATGGATATTTTATTGAAATATTGAGCGTTACGATATACTTATAATTTCAGTTTTATGATTATGATGTCCCCACTCCTATAACTTTTATGTTTTAAGCATTACTTTACATACCTTACATACTCAGTACTTTCCGAGTACTGACCCATATGTTTTCAGGATATGGTTCGCGGGTTCAGCATCATTCTTATCTTGCGCTTAGCTTCGCTCAATCTTTAGTGGTGAGTCCTCATGATTCGAGGGCTTCATGTTAAGACTTGTTTACTTGTCTTATGTTTCTAGATTGTTTGGGTTAGTTGGGTTCTTGTCCCTTCAACCCGTATTTTATGATTAGAGGCTTTCAGACTTATGTGTAGTATTCAGCCATTTATGTTTGGATCTTGTATTGTTGTTTCCTTTATCTCTCATGATACGATTTTCAGTTAGTTTATGATTTATGAGTTAAGTTTTCCGCTATATATGAATAATTAGTGTTATTCTCACGCCATGGGTTGACTTGGCGTCTCTCAGGACTCCATGTCCCATGTCTACGATCTGGGTGTACTCTCGAGTCGTGACATCTACCTTCCTCCACTATTTTCATTATTAATGATCATAACGTAAACTTCATTTTGTATCAATTTCCTCATAATAATTAATCTTTCATAGTTAAAATAATCCCAATATTAGTATATTAGTTAGCATGGTAAATAGGTATTGAAAAAGAGGATGTATTAGATCTTAACAAAAATGATATATTTACATCTGACCAAATGGAAAAAATTTATATACCTGACCAACATGTCGCACGTATTGAATAAGGTATTTCTAAATTAAAGTTTTTGTAGGAAGAAAGAGCAAGAGTTTTTAAAAGGAAATCTATGAAAATGGGATAAAGATATGGAAATGAAAGAAGTGGAAGGGTACAAAATTTACTTGATGGATCAGCTGTAGAGAGGCAAAACATGATATGTGTGGTGGCAACGACATCAGAACAACTGGGAAGGACTCGGATATTCTCAAATTTCAACTTTATCTCTTTCATGTCTTATTGATTTGAAGGTCAATGGGTATGATGAAGGCCTTTTTCTTCCATGGTTTCCACATATCGCCAAGACACTCACCTGACAGTAAGTTGCTTGAATTTAGCCTTCTCAAGGCAACAACAACTCGGTCATCTAGAGACAAAAACTTGCCGCTGAGATTAGTTATGTTTGTAGGTTTAACCATCAACTCTACCTTCACGACTTGAACAGATGTACTTATGTGTCTTCCATGAAAGTTTGAACAGAGATTCTAATGTAGATGAATTTCTTTCCTGTACTGAAGTCCCTAATAAGCAACAAATAAAAAGAGGGTTAAATTTATAGAAACATAAAGTTAGGCTTGTAGATCTTTAAGAATATGCTTGGCGAGAGCCTCCTTGGATTTGATGTACACAGACCCCACTGTGCAAAGTAGAGACCTGGGGGACAAAAGAGGGGTATGAAGTTTACAAATCCTGATGAGTAAATAATAGAGAACCAAACTTAAGACAAACTTGAAAGCAGCCAGATAATAAATGGAATATATTCTTTGGCATAGGTCAAACAACTAAAGAACTAAAAAGTTAAACAACTAAAGAACAAAGGAACCAACAAAATGAAGCACGATTATTACCACTCCACCTTCCATAATTTTGTCTTGATCTTGAATCAAAGTAGCAATTAATATAGTAGTGTAAATCTTGGTTCCAATATCTCCAGAAAAATAACCATTGAAGCACTTAAGTAGGTATAGGCAAATAAATCTTTCACAAACTTTCTTTTTATTTTCTTTTCTTTTCTTGGATGATCTAAATATCATCTCCAAAGTCTCTTAATTCAATGGAAGCCAAAACCTGAAGAAAGAAGTACAATAGATGAAGATCAGAAAATAAATAAGCACTCATACCCGAATTTCATTCTCTCTCAGCTGGTCCTGAAGGGCACTGATGGCAGGACTTAAGCTGCGATGTAAAGAAAGTGATGACCAAAAGTAACAGGGGTGACCAAAAAAAACAGCACCACAAAGAAAGATAGAACTGAGTCCACAGACAGAAGTCAAATTAATTTGCACATGGAAGCCTGATATATGGAGGTGTGATGAATGAAAGTGACTATATGCCGTTTGTTCTTTTTCAAATAATACGAATTGCAGATCTGTGAATAAGCTCTAAGGTGCACCAAGATTGAGAAGAGAGCCAATGTGAAAATGTATTGTCTATTAGTTATCCAATTGTAAGTTTGAATAATTAGCACCATGAGTAACTAAGCAGTAAGAGTTCTGTCCCATTTGAAGGATCAAATAGAGTCTAATCTCTACCAAAACAACAAATATTTTCTTACTAAAGTGAAAAAATTTACAAACCTTCAATCAAAATCCTCATAAGAAGAGATTCTATTTCAGTAGTGGGATATTTAAGTTTTCTTGCTTCGAGTTCAGCCATGGAAATGATTTAATCGCCTTTGACGATCATCTAAAATTTCACTTACCCAATTCAAGATACCTCAAAACACATTGAAATACCAACTAATAAAAAAAGACAATATAAACAACAACAAATTAAATAACCAGTAGCCCAAAAATCTCCTCCTTTTCTGGGGCAACAAAAGAAATAAACCAAGAAGAAGAAAATAGGATAACACTCACTCAGAAATTTTCTCAATAGAGAAATTTTACCTACTATGGAAAAAGTCACCGATCAACCAATTTTTTGGTAAGGAATATTCAAACAACGAAACTCATAATTTAGGTTAATAAAAGAGGTTATTTATTTGTCAACGCACATCTGATCGTGTCATTAAACTTAAAAAGGTAAAAGGAACCAGCAATTTTATCTAAGCTCAAACAACAGTAACATATTTGAAGCATCAGGTGTGAAGTTTCATATTTATTTCTACTGGAAAGTTCATTAATTCATTCCTTCATCTTCCTCATTTGTAACTACAAAATTATTTAATGTGTATTAACTTATGAATTATTAAGTTCATTAATTCAATCGTTCACCTTTGTGTATGACTGGCACCTGGTGCCCTAGTAGGACCTAGACTGCTATCTGGTGAGCCAAGGCACATCTGGTGCCTGGCTGGCTCTAACTCAAATTCCTGGAAACAAAGGGCTATATAACGGCTGTAAACACAGCCTCCGGCCAACAGGCCTATAGCCACATGTACCTGAAAAAAAATAGCTAACCAGAAACATACTACTGTCAAGGGAACCTATGCGGGACGGCAAGGCCACCATGTTGTCTAGTTCTCTGTAACTTAACAATAGCACGCTAAATAATCCGGCAAGGTCACCACTACTGACTGGTTATGGCCACACACGGCCAACAGGAACAGAAATAACAAATAACTATAACAAGCTGCACGGCCTCACACGACCGGCTCAACTAACCACAGGGAAATATATACAGACTGCAAGCCTCTAGGAATAACAATAGAAATGATCGGGACAGGGCCCCGACCTACCCGTACTGTAAAACAAAAGAAAATGAAATACACCTCTGGAATTCAGACTCCGAATGACAGGAGCTGAATACTCAATAGCTGGCTGGAATCATGAGGGATCGCCTCCTCGTCTATGAGTACCTGCAGGCAAGTAATGTAGCGCCCCACTGGGCGTCAGTACCACTGGTACTGAGTATGCAAAGCAAATGAAATAGTACAACTGAAAACAACTGAATATAGATAGCGTATCTAGCATTTCTGTATAGCAGGAGATAACTGAATCTGAAGAAGCTGGTGTGAACTAAATCAAGCTTTCTATACTGATAAGGTAGAGGCGTACCTGTAGACGCGACGACCTGCTGTCTAGTAGCTAGTATATAATATATAAAGCACATAAATAGATATACAAGTAGCAAGCAAGAGCCAATACCAACCCCCATAAGCCGGATGGCGCCAACCAAGCAAACAATCTATATACCCCTACCCGGGTAAAAACCAACCAAAAATAAGTCACTCCACTCATCTGATAACTGTGAGCTCCTTCTACCGGCCCCCTTGGGTACGTAGCTCAGGCCTTGGCCTCTGACAATAAACTGTGTCTGAGTCCGAAGACTCCTGCCTCTGGGCGCAAGTGCACACGGGATAGTCTGCTGCTGTATCTGTAACTGAAACTGCCCCTGGGTGCAAGCACGCAACAGGGTAATTTTATAAAAATCTGTATCTGAAACTGCCCCCGGCCACAAGCGCACACAGAGTGTTCTGCCCCTATAAACAGGGTGGACTGGCTCTGCGCAGAGTAAACTGAACTACCCCTGCAAGCAGGGTAGTCTGGACCATATTATCATGGTGGTCGGCCATCATCGTCCTCTAGGCGGACGACATCGCCCAGCTGGTGGCGGTATCTGAATCTGGTATCGACACAGCTATAACCCAGGGGCGGTGGGGATGCTAAAGGGGTGCCCACATGCCACAACAAGTCTCAACAAACAAATAGCACATAGAAATAGCAAGCATGTATAACTGAAACGACTATCTGGAATCTAACTTCTTATTCTGATTTGTTTCTATACTGAACTGATTCTTACTAATTATACTGATTCTGTAACCTCTGTTTAACTGTACGGCTAATCTGTAGCCAAGATACTGTCTGTCTATCAGATCTTTCTTTACTGACTTTTATTATGAAAATTTGTTCCTTTTTATTCTACAACATGCTTGCTATTCACATAATAGGTTGTACTGAATCTGAACTACTAACTTGCCCTTGGGCACATGCTTTTCTAACTTTCAGACTGAATATGATATCACAACGCGAACTAGGTTTACTGAATTCGCACAATACTTAACATTCCACTTCCGGGAATTCTACTACGGAGTTTATTGTATTATACAAGGCTAAAGCTACTAACTTGCCGAAAGAACTAGCTTTACATACCTTAACCTCGAGTTATCCGTCTGTCGGACGAGGCTCGGTCAATACTCCAGCTATTTCTCCCAACTGCATTCATGTATACGCTAATTAATACTAAATATAGCTTTATTCTAAAGAACGACGTCACTTTCGATATAATTGTAGCCTAAACTTAGGCTTATCAAAAGACGGTCGAAAACTCGCTATTTTTCAGAAGTCCAGAAGGGAGAAGTATTCACTTCACAACTAGGAGCACATAGACACTAGTTTGGAGCAATTCTACTTACCTTAGCTCGGTAGCTCGACGATTCGTCGGCCGTATTTCGCGAAACAAAATCTGTAGGAATGCTCCCTGCTGCTAAATACCTCGGTACCTGAGGTTAATTTGAATTTGGACCGCGTTTGGCGGCGTAATCGAGCGACAATTTATCCATATCCTTCGCCCCCTCTGTTTTCTCTCACGTTTCTGGAAAATATAATGAACATACTAAATTAAAACCGAAGTGGGGGCATAAATATAATTGGCACTATAAATCGCATTCATGGAATGCGATTTATAAGTCGCATTCTTAAAATGCGATTTATAAGTTGCATTCCTGAAATGCAATTTATAAGTCGCATTTTGCCTTGCGACGCGCCGACTTGGCGCTTGTCCGATCTTTCCCCGGGCCTTTTTCTAGCATGTATGGCTTCCAAATATGCTCGACCAACGCACGAATAGGCCATCTAGGTGTCGGGAATCCTACGGGGTATAACATTCTCCCCCCCTTAAGAACATTCGTCCTCGAATGTAAACTTCTTTCTAGAGGACTACTCAATTAGCTTAACTTGTTCTTAAGAAACTTTTGGCAGAGTTTCCCCTGTAATCTGGACTATCCCAAAATCCTGAAACACAGAAAAGTCCAATACAGGTACTCCACATGATACTATAAGATTCATTCGATAACTAAACATCAATCTTTCTCACTTATATATAAACAACTGTAAGGTACTGCATAGGTAACAATGCTGACATACCTGTCGCGTAGCAAGGCCTGGAATAAGTGAGGATATCTAGCTTTCATATCTTCCTCCGCTTCCCATGTCATCTCTTTTTGGTTCCTGTTACGCCACAATACTTTGACAGACGCAATATACTTAGTTCTCAATCTACGAATCTGTCTGTCTAAGATGGCTACCGGAACCTCTTCGTAGGCCAGCTCTTCTGTAACCTGGATATCCTGGACTGGGACTGTTCTGGATGGGTCTCCTATGCATTTCCTCAGCATAGACACATGAAAGACAGGATGAACGGACTCTAGCTCTGGAGGCAAGTTCAACTCATACGCTACTCGGCCTATCGTCTGACGAATCTGATAAGGCCCAACAAATCTTGGACTAAGCTTACCTTACTTGCCGAATCTCATCACCCCTTTCATCAGTGATGCTTTTAAAAATACCCAGTCGTTCACCTCAAATTCCAGGTTTCTGCGCCGCACATCTGCATATGACTTCTGGTGGCTCTGTGCAGTCGGTAGGCGTTCTCTGATAAGTTTTACCTTCTCCTCTGACTGCTGAATAATGTATGGCCCAATCAATGCTGATTTTCCTATTTCGAACCAGCCAATCGGCGATCTGCACTTTCGCCCGTATAAAGCCTCGAAAGGTGCCATCTGGATAGCTGAGTGATAGCTATTATTATAAGCAAACTCGATTAGGGGCAAATGCCCAACCCAGCTACCACCGAAATCTAACACACACGCTCGCAACATATCTTCGAGCGTCTGAATTGTGCGTTCCGCCTGTCCATCTGTCTGAGGGTGGAATGCTGTGCTCAAATTAATCTGCGTTCCCAGACCTTTCTGAAACGACTGCCAGAATCTAGCCGTAAACTGTGCTCCTCTATCTGAAATAATGGATATTGGTACTCCGTGCAACCTGACTATTTCTCGGATATACAACTCCACATAATCTGGCCGAGAAAGTAGTTTCCACTAGCAGGAAATGAGCTGATTCGGTCAATCTGTCAACTATCACCCATATAGAGTCATGTCCATGTTTAGTACGGGGTAATCCTGCCATAAAATCCATATTTACTGCTTCCCACTTCCAGAGAGGCACAATTATGTTCTGAGTTAACCCACCTAGTTTCTGATGTTCTGCTTTCACCTGTTGGCAGTTAGGACACTGGCTACAAATTCAACAATTTCCCTTTTCGTACCTCGTTCATAATCTGCTGGTGGAGGTCTGAAACATCTGGAACATATAGACGGTCTTTACAACGCAGCACTCCATCCTCTATTACCTGGAAATCTGGCAATTTCCCCTGTTAACCAGGTCAGGATTCTTATACTACCATTCTTTTTTTTTCCTTCACAACTGATGACGACACGGCGGTGTTCTAGATTACAGCTCTGTTGTCCTTCATTTCTATTACACGAAAGGCTAAATTGACCAATTGATGTATCTCTTTGACCAACTTCTGTTGCTTAGGTTGCAAATATGCCACACTTTTAATAGATCTATAGCTAAGAGCATTTGCTGCTCCATTATCTCTTCTTGACTGATATAATATATTCATACTTAGAGAGCTCGGCATATAATTGACGGTCATACTGGCTTGTCTTGCCGAAGAGATCGACAGGTAGTTTACAGGCATAGCTAGAGCTTATCTGGCCTTCCGGCCACATGCTAAGGCTACTTGTTGCTGGGATAACCTGAACGACCGTCTGCGCACCTTGTGCCTTTATCTGATTAGAGGATCCTGATATTGATCATGACCTCTAATGATCTGGTTGCATAACCTTAAATAACTGAATAGACAGGTTGAATGACCCGAATGTGGTAGTAGTCTAACAATGCTCTAACTGTTCTACTTGAGTACTTATAGTTCATATATAACTGCAGACTTGTGGGCATCTAATTGCTTTGTTATTTTGCTTGAACCACTGTAAGGCTGGGCTTAATCAAACTTACTCCCAGGTGATCAATCTCTGGATCTTCACGGGGAGTCTACTGATCTCCTGGTCTTAATAAACACTGTGCTAGCAGGGTACTATCAATTTCTTACGCCTTATGTGTATCCACTTGGATTTATACTGCTATTCTGGGAAATTCTCTGTCTTATGAGCTATTCTGTAAATACTAGCCTTCTGCTAGGGCTCTGTATCTGAATATCTTACGAGAACCAGCTGAAGTACTAGTCTGTCATTGACTGCTGATGTGGACCCCTTTCTTGGGGTGCCCACGGGCTTGTCTGACTTGCGGGGTATTCCTTGTAATAACTGCTAGGTTGACTAAGGTCGACTCTCACCCACAAGGCTGGGAAAACAATGTATGGCCACTTAACATATTGGAACAATTCTAGTATTGCTAATCTCTGAAGTATACCTATTCAGTCTCTAATTCTGGTTCTGGCACATGCGCTAGTGTTATTGATCTTTAGAGATGCTTCCCTGCTAATACAGGCGCCAGCTGGTCGGTAGACCGTCTAACTGCGCCCTTATCATCTAATTACCTGATTCAGGTTACTAAATCTTATAAGCTTCTGAAACCTAGATATGAAAACAACATATAAGTCTATTAACTTAATAACTAAGAGCTGAGACAGTTTCTATGGATTCATACGTAAATCACACTTAACTTGCCCCTTCTTTCGCTTTTCTCTTTTTCTTCTTTTTTTTTCTTTTTTTTTTTTTTTAGCAAGGGGTCCTGCAATGCAATTTGTATATACTTCCCAGCACTAATATGCATCTGTGTGATTGTAACCCCTATTAGCAGCTGCTCACAGTATATTTATTATCTGCACAGATATATATATTAATAAATACGTACAATACATACTGAATTCTGTAGTGATACGTAATCTCTGACACACTTTGCTAAATTTCATATTGTACATAATATACTGCTTCTATGGTCTAATAATACCTCCTGCTTTTTCTTAACATTTCATTGTATTGTCACCCCATTCTGAAAGTAACAAACATAAACACTTTATATATAGTCTGTTGTTTGAAATTTCGCCACTCTTGCGATGTGGGGTCAACGTTCGAATCTTGTGGCCTTACTTGGCATATATTGAGAGCCCATGACTGTCTGCTGGGCCTTATCTCTAGGTCACACTAGATTATAATTGTTGTATCGGTAACTTCTTAACTTCTCCATAGCGGACATACTGCGGTATTCTGAACCGCAATCTTACCGTCAGCCCGAGGCTTAATCCTTAATACGATATTTTATCAATCCGGTGGTAATTCTAATTTTCCCCACAAGATCTGACATTCCTGCTTCTTCCCCTCATCTTACTTAAGTTGAACTCTGGGGTTCAAGGTACCTGCTCTTTATTGTTAACAAGATTACTGGTCAAGTATCAGTTCATACTTCCCCTGACTTGTAGTCAGACCTATCTGACTAACATGACCCCTCACCCTTTCGCTATCACAACTGGATCATAACTATCATCTTACAGGTATGTCTTGCTATCTGTTAGCATATATGGCGGACTTGGCCTTTTTCTGACTCGAACTTGACTATTACCCGGCATTCATCCCTAACAGGTCTTTTACCCCTGCTTCGGGTAAGCTAACGGTCTTACTTTCTCTACTGGCTTATTATCATAAGGGTCTGCACAACTTACGTAATCATAGGGGCTCTTTATACTTTCTAATACTTACTAGGATCAATCAGCCCATCTTTACTTACTGCTTGATTTGGCGACCTCATCTCAAGTCTTATGCCCCTTTACTATACTGGAATCAAAATCGAGAGGTAGGAATAGCCCCTTTTTTTGCAACAAATAGAAACATTTAACTGTACCATATCCGAAAGGATGTATTCGGGATTCCTGCATTTCCCTCTCTTTCTCATACTTACCTGGTGGTCTGACCTTGGCTGTAATCTTAATCAGATCTTATATAACTAATAAATAAGTCAACTCGTATGTACATTATACTTCTGGCTTCCTATTCTGACGTTATCAACGTATACTGGGAATAGTACCGATAGAGGTATCACGCTAGGAGGTCTCTGGTACCTCCTCCTGCTGCTGTACTTATCATGTAACTGGCTGATGCCCTCTTCTGTTGCTATATCTGATCTTCTGCCTGTGATAGGGTAATGCTGATCTGCCTTTGTATCTGTAATCAAAGAATATGGTAAGTTTTTAGGGACTCAACCCTATACTGTACCGCTCTAAAGCACGAATGATTGAGAAGGAAGGGTAACCATCCTATCATGCCTCGCAGCCTCCTGCCTATAGTATGTGGTGCACAACACATCCATAGACAAGACTCTACTTAGCACGGCTTGTAGACTCCCTGGGACACGACCTGCTCTGATACCAAGTTTGTCACGCCCCACCTTGGGGGGGTATGATTGGCACCTGGTGCCCTAGTAGGACCTAGACTGCTATCTGGTGAGCCAAGGCAAATCTGGTGCCTGGCTGGCTCTAACTCAAATTCCTGGAAACAAAGGGCTATATAACGGCTGTAAACACAGCCTCCGGTCAACAGGCCTATAGCCACCTGTACCTGAAAAAAAACAGCTAACCAGAAACATACTACTGTCAAGGGAACCTATGCGGGCCGGCAAGGCCACCATGTTGTCTAGTTCTCTGTAACTTAACAATAGCACGCTAAATAATCCGGCAAGGTCACCACTACTGACTGGTTATGGCCACACACGGCCAACAGGAACAGAAATAACAAATAACTATAACAAGCTGCACGGCCTCACACGACCGGCTCAACTAACCACAGGGAAATATATACAGACTGCAAGCCTCTAGGAATAACAATAGAAATGATCGGGACAGGGCCCCGACCTACCCGTACTGTAAAACAAAAGAAAATGAAATACACCTCTGGAATTCAGACTCCGGATGATAGGAGCTGAATACTCAATAGCTGGCTGGAATCACGAGGGATCGCTTTCTCGTCTATGAGTACCTGCAGGCAAGTAATGCAGCGCCCCACTGGGCGTCAGTACCACTGGTACTGAGTATGCAAAGCAACTGAAATAGTACAACTGAAAACAACTGAATATAGATAGCGTATCTAGCATTTCTGTATAGCAGGAGATAACTGAATCTGAAGAAGCTGGTGTGAACTAAATCAAGCTTTCTATACTGATAAGGTAGAGGCGTACCTGTAGACGCGATGGCCTGCTGTCTAGTAGCTAGTATATAATATATAAAGCACATAAATAGATATACAAGTAGCAAGCAAGAGCCAATACCAACCCCCATAAGCCGGATGGCGCCAAGCAAGCAAACAATCTATATACCCCTACCTGGGTAAAAACCAACCAAAAATAAGTCACTCCACTCATCTGATAACTGTGAGCTCCTCCTACCGGCCCCCTTGGGTACGTAGCTCAGGCCTTGGCCTCTGACAATAAACTGTGTCTGAGTCCGAAGACTCCTGCCTCTGGGCGCAAGTGCACACGGGGTAGTCTGTTGCTGTATCTGTAACTGAAACTGCCCCTGGGTGCAAGCACGCAACAGGGTAATTTTATAAAAATCTGTATCTGGAACTGGCCCCGGTCACAAGCACACACAGAGTGTTCTGCCCTTGTAAACAGGGTGGACTGGCTCTGCGCAGAGTAAACTGAACTACCCCTGCAAGCAGGGTAGTCTGGACCATATTATCATGGTGGTCGGCCATCATCGTCCTCTAGGCGGACGGCATCGCCCAGCTGGTGGCGGTATCTGAATCTGGTATCGACACAGCTATAACCCAGGGGCGGTGGGGATGCTAAAGGGGTGCCCACATGCCACAACAAGTCTCAACAAACAAATAGCACATAGAAATAGCAAGCATGTATAACTGAAACGACTATCTGGAATCTAACTTCTTATTATGATTTGTTTCTATACTGAACTGATTCTTACTAATTATACTGATTCTGTAACCTCTGTTTAACTGTACGGCTAATCTGTAGCCAAGATACTGTCTGTCTATCAGATCTTTCTTTACTGACTTTTATTATGAAAATTTGTTCCATTTTATTCTACAACATGCTTGCTATTCACATAATAGGTTGTACTGAATCTGAACTACTAACTTGCCCTTGGGCACATGCTTTTCTAACTTTCAGACTGAATATGATATCACAACCCGATCTAGGTTTACTGAATTCGCACAATACTTAACATTCCACTTCCGAGAATTCTACTACGGAGTTTATTGTATTATACAAGGCTAAAGCTACTAACTTGCCGAAAGAACTAGCTTTACATACCTTAACCTCGAGTTATCCGTCTGTCGGACGAGGCTCGGTCAATACTCCAGCTATTTCTCCCAACTGCATTCATGTATACGCTAATTAATACTAAATATAGCTTTATTCTAAAGAACGACGTCACTTTCGATATAATTGTAGCCTAAACTTAGGCTTATCGAAAGACGGTCGAAAACTCGCTATTTTTCAGAAGTCCAGAAGGGAGAAGTATTCACTTCACAACTAGGAGCACATAGACACTAGTTTGGAGCAATTCTACTTACCTTAGCCTGGTAGCTCGACGATTCGTCGGCCGTATTTCGCGAAACAAAATCCGTAGGAATGCTCCCTGCTGCTAAACACCTCGGTACATGAGGTTAATTTGAATTTGGACCGCGTTTGGCAGCGTAATCGAGCGACAATTTATCCATATCCTTCGCCCCCTCTGTTTTCTCTCACGTTTCTGGAAAATATAATGAACATACTAAATTAAAACCGAAGTGGGGGCATAAATATAATTGGCACTATAAATCGCATTCGTGGAATGCGATTTATAAGTCGCATTCTTGAAATGCGATTTATAAGTTGCATTCCTGAAATGCAATTTATAAGTCGCATTTTGCCTTGCGACGCGCCGACTTGGCGCTTGTCCGATCTTTCCCCGGGCCTTTTTCTAGCATGTATGGCTTCCAAATATGCTCGACCAACGCACGAATAGGCCATCTAGGTGTCGGGAATCCTACGGGGTATAAATTAATTTATAAATTATTACACTCCTAAATCAATTTTCTATCCTTTCATACTCTAGCTTTAAATCCAATTATTTTTTAACATTTGCAGCATATGTTTTACACCTCGATGTAAAAATAAACATTAAACACTTTGTCAACTAAATCTCTTGTAAGACGTGTGGAAACAACCAAATTCTTTTCATTGTTAAATAATGAAGAAGAACATAGTCAGGATAAACCATACAAGTATGGACATCATCACCTCAAACTAAAGTTAAACGACATTAATAAAGCAAATTCTTTGTCAAAAAACATCTACTGGTGTCACTAAACTAAGTTATCTAACCTTAAACAATACTAAAAGGGCATGAGAAACATTAAACTCTCTACTTCTTGCACTTATTTGTGTCTTCATCACTTATTTCATCTTCATCTATGATTAGGTTTCTTCATTTTCTACTCTTAGCCCTATCAATGACATGTACTTCCTCAGGATCTTCCAAATTCTCTAATAAGACATCAGCAGATATCTGTTTGTTATGTAAAAGTAAATTTAACATGTCTTTTAAATATGTTTATTGTAAGAATAAGTAGAAACGTCATACTTGAAATAGTACTTCAAAATACCTTCTCTTTGGACAGGACAGTTCTTTGGTTCCATGAGGTTTTGGTATGCTTTCATCCTCTGGTAAGTTCTTCACCTGCAAAAGCAAGAAGTTTAAAAGATGTTTTACAAACTATATGAGATTGTGTATTACACACTCCAATAGTCTATATTGCAATACCTTTTTCTCTTCTCTTTGCATGTACTTTAATTCCAACTTATCATCTGGAATCCAAACCTTTGATACTGTAAAATTTTCAAGCCCCTCATTCAAATTGTATGTATTTAATTTAATCATAAAAAAAATCTTTCCCGCAAAGCCTTTCAATTTGGACACGAACATCGTTGTTATCTGATGATAGCTTGTTGAACAACTTGTGAGCTGATGTATCGAGGAGTTTTTCAACCACATCATTGAATAAGACAAAAGTACTTTCCCCAGTCCTGTCTTTCACTTTTATGCATATCTTGTACCTAAATTTATAAAAATAAGTTACATTAATTAGTAATGCAAAAACAAATCCACAGTCCTTCCAAGATCCTTACTTCACCAAAGGAAACATGCAATCTTTTTTGCAGTCGGGGCATCGATAAACACTATTTGCAGGATCAATCTTCTTTGAGCACATATTACATGAAATGTAGTACCATCTAAAATAGTTTGCTACTTTTGCAATTTTTTTTCCGCACAGTAACAATGTATTACTACAATTCTTAAGAATACAATTATCAATCTTGTTAAAGTGTGGAAATGGCAAATAAAAAATCTAAGAAGAAAAAGTTAACCTATATGTCAGGACTCCAATCAGACTCCAACAAATTCTTAATGTCCATCCGGTTCATAACAGCTCTTCCTCAATCGGAATGCTATTAACATTAGAACTTTCAATAATTTGTACTCTCATGGACATGGTAGAAAACTTTTGCATCAAAGATCTTACGTAATCTATATCAAGATTAACATATATTTTGCTAGCATGTGTGGTGGAGAAGTTAACTTCACCTATTAACAATGGATGTAATAAAATTGCGGTGACAATTTCTTCATAATGTTAGCACATAAATATAGAGCATCTGACAGTTAAATCTAAAACAATACCACGAAATTCCTTAACCATTGTGGAAGTTACAATCACTATATATGGCCCAGAATCCTTGATGTGGAAGTAAGGAGCAAACTTCTCCCCCAAATCTTCCCATAACATAATTTTTGATTTCGCCGAACTATCCATAAAAAGAAAACTCAAAATATAATACTTTATTTAAAGCTAATCAAAAGAAATGACCAGTGTTTAATTCCCAAATAATACTGTTTACTTTGAGACAACAATTAAATATAGTAAAGAGACGAAATTTAACAAAATTTTGCATTTTGTATTAAAAATTCACATTTAGGAAGATAACTAAATAAAACTACTTAAATGAGATGAGCATCTTACTAATCAGTAAGAATTTGAATGTCCTTTTTCCTCCACTTTGATCCAGCGCTCTCTGTTTCACCAACTCCATATAAACAACCAATTACGTCTATAAATGAAGAGAAAAAAGTGTTTGTTGGGATAACAGTGATAGTTGAATAATTTGTTAAAATTTTGAAAATGATAAAAATATATATACCTGATAAGATCGTGTTATTGTTCACCATTGACTCAATCAATTCTGGTTTAATAAAGCGAAATCTGTTTATAGGAATATCAACAATATCTTCAGTTAATTCTTGATTGCAGTTGAGGGAAAGAAAATAATTTTCAGTGGGCTTTCAACCGGTCTATATGCACCATTACTTTCAACTACTTTGAAGTTCTTGAAGACAAATAATGAACCTTCACTCAACTGGTTCTTCAACCTGTTACATGATTTTTTCTGACTATAACATGCACCAAATCACTCTGACATGTAAAAACAACATGTGGTTTTAGAATAAAGAGTTTGGAAAAGAATGTGTAATGAAGAAAATAAGAATTATGTAATGAGGTACCTTTTCATCAACAAATATCATATCCAAACTTATCAACTCGCCGTCTTTTTTGGAATTAATTGCCTCCCACATTCTACAAATCCTAACCCTGATCATCAAATTGTCTCTATTAGTAACCAAGTCTGAAAGAAATTAATAGGCCATTTGAAATGTGAACAACTCAATTAAAAGCAAGAGAGACTAAGAAAGCTGCAAGATAAAAAAATTACTTCTTATCTATATATAACACATAAAAAAATATGAAAAGGTGCAAGAATTAAATAAATATAGTTATTGAAATATTATGTTACACCCCGTAAACTCACGACATGTAGATGGCCTATTCGCATGTTGGTTAAGAGTTTTTGAATGCCTACATGCTAGGAAAAGGCCCGGGGAAAGACCAGATAAGCGACACGTCGAACCATCGCAAGAGAAGGCTGGAAGACCTCCTCCACGATGGCCAGAGTGTCACGGAGGATCACCTCCGCGATACATAGCGTGTCACGGAGGCTAACATCTGCGATACACAGCGTGTCACAGAGGTGAGCTGCAGCCCCAAGTTTAAAAGCCTCCAAACTTCGGTTTTTGTTTCATTTAACTTAAAATTTCCAGAAAATAACAGAGAGCATAGTTAAGAACAGAGGGCACGAAGGATTCTTTGAAATTTCCTTCCAATTACGCCATTATACGCAGTCCAAACTCGAAATAAACGTGGGTAGTGAGGTATTAAGAAGCAAGGAGCATTCCTACGGGTTTAGTTTTGCAAAATTCGGCCGGCGAATCGTCGTGCTACCGAGATAAGTTAAGTGAAATTGCTCCAAATTAGTGTCAATATACTTCTGGCCATAAAGTGAGTATTTCTCCCTTCTAGACTTCCGAGAAATAGTGAGTTTTCGGCCGTTTTTTGATAAGTCAAAGTTTTGGCTATATATATATATTAAAAAGTGTTATCTTCTTCAAGAATATTAGGGTATTTAGTCCTAATTGATATATATATATATATGGATGCAATTGGGAGAAATAGCGAAAATACTGATCGAGCTACACCAGTTAGTCGGGAAATCAGAAGCGAAGGTAGGTAAAGTCAGTTTCTTCGGCAAGCTAGTAGTTCTGGTATAGTAAAATAGTTCAAGTGCCAGTTGAATGTTTCAGAAACCGCATATTATATTTAGTATACATTTTCATATGATATTAGTAACATCATGTCATGTGTAGCGTGAAACTTACTAGCACGATGCAAATTCTAGTAGAAAATGACAAAACAGTACAGCATGCCCAGTATGTGATTTAGTAAAGTATGTTAGGATATTATCGTGTTCAGTTGAAACTTAGTAAAGCAATATAAGTTTCTGTAAGGTGTTTTAGAAATAGAATGTTAGCCTAAAATGAAGTTTAGAAAGCGTTAGAAATAGTAAATCATGTTACTATGAAACTCAATTATACAGCATGATTCCTCACAGAAAAACTATATCTTGTTCAGCATTAGACTCAGCACAATATGACAGAAGATTGTATATATATACCATTATCAGTTTCAGCATGTATTAAGTACATACATATCACTATCATTAGTTTTAGCATGTAGTATATACATACACATTATTGTCACTAGTTTCAGCATGTGGTATACGCAGTTAGTATTACTAGTTGAGACCACTGTATTGTTTTGGGGTTGGATTACCTAGCATTCATGACCGCCCCAGGGTTAATAGTTGTATCAACTTATCCACCATAGGGCGAGGATGCGTCGCTCTATGGAGTGGCATGCCGTCCCCTAGGGGACGAAGATGGGATGCCGGTTTCCCCATATTTTTCCTTGGTCGGCTTTTATACACCCCCGTCGAGCGGGTACGCCTGGGGTATTGATTTAGGAGTCCTCCGGACTTAGGTACAGTTATATTCAGGGGCTCAGCGAGCCCAAGTGCATACCCAGGGGATCGGCAGGATGCTTATAGTTATTGTAGGAGATGGGACGACCAAGGTAGGGGTATAGATTGCGTGTTGATTATACCTCCCGGCTTATGGGGGCCGGGTAAGGTTTGTGTGTGCTATGATATGTTGTGTTATGTTATGTTATGCCATGTTACGCTATATACGAGTAGATCAACAGTAGAGCGATACATTTCCATGTATGACTCCTACTCCTTCCAGCATAGTTGAGAATAGTCTTAGATTCATGTTTTTAGTTAGTTTCAGTCTATTTCTCTCTATTTCAGTTCCATCAGTTGTCTTTTTGTTTTCAGATATTTTTTAGTTGTTGCTTTACATACTCCGTACCAGAGGTACTGACGCCCGTTTGGGGCGCTGCATTACTTACCTAAAGGTACTCATAGACAAGGAGTCGATACCTCGTGATTTCAGCCAGCTCATAGAGTCATCAGCTCCAGTCATCCGGAGCTAGATAACTAGAGGTTTATCCCTTTTCTCTTGTTTGTACAGTATGGGTAGGCTGGGGCCCTGTCCCGACCATATTATCAGTATTCTTAGAGGCTTGCAGATTGTGTATACCCTGTGGTTTGTTATATCGGTCGTGTAAGTCCGTGTGTATGTTTTAGCTTGTTATGATGGTCGTGTGGGGCCTTACTCAGTTGGTAGTGGTGACCTTGTCGGTCATGTTGCGGGTTAGCACCTGTTTTTCTTGATTTAGAGATAACTAGACAGCATGGTGGCCTTGTCGGCCCGCATAGGTTCCCCTATATGAATGTGATTCTGGTTAGCTGATATTATAGTACAGGTGGCTATAGGCCTAGTCGGACGGAGGCTGTATTTACAGTCGTAATATAGCCCGTCGTTTTCTTGAATCCATAGTTAGAGCTAGCCAGGCACCAGAAGTGCTTAGGCTCAACAGTTTAGCAGTTCAGGTCCCAGTAAGGGCACCAGGTGCCAGTCACACCCCCCAAGGCCGGGCATGACAAACTTGGTATCAGAACAGGTCGTATCCCAAGGAGTCTGAAAGTCGTGCTAAGTAGAGTCTTGCCTATGGATGTTTTGTGCACCACATACTATAGGCAGGAGGCTGCAAGGCATGATAGGATGGTTGCTTTCTATTCTTATTCAGTCGTGCTGTAGAGCGGTACAGTATAGAGTTGAGTCCCTAGAGCTTACTATATTCTTTGATTACAGATAATGTCAGACCAGCGACATCTTATCACAGGTCGGAGCTTGGATATTGCAGCAGGGAAAGGCACCAGCGGGATGCCTCACCCTCGTTTATAAATAGCCCGATAAGAGGACAATACAGAGGCATCGTCCCAACCTTCTCAGTAGTCTCCACCACATCAGGAGCCACTTGGGGCGACACCACCTCCAGCAGTCCCTATATCGATACCTTCCGACCAGGAGGTCAGGAGTGCGGTAGTCATGTTGGCACAGATGATGGCTGCTCAGCATCAGCCCATGTCGTCTACAATTGCGGAGTCGTCAGGAGGGCCCGGTAGTTTGAGGGTCTGAGAGTTCTTGGCTCTGAATCCCCCACAGTTTACAGGTACGGATCGGACAGAGGACCCTCAGGATTTTCTAGATCAGATGGAGAGAATTTTTAGGGTTATGCATGCCACGCCTACAGAATCGATTGAGTTGGCAGCATTCCGGTTACGGGACATCGTCGTGTTGTGGTATGAAAGCTAGGAAAGGTCCCGAGGGAGAGATGTTTCCCCTCCGACCTGGTCCAGCTTCTCAGGAGCTTTTCTGGATCATTATTTGCCACGGGAGATTCGACAGGCCCAGGTGGACCAGGTTTTACATTTAGAGCAGGTGGCCATGAGTGTTCGGGAATACGCCTTGCGGTTTGATTCTTTGGCCCGGTACGCACCGGCCTTTGTTGACATCATGGCATCTAGATTACACCGCTTCATCATGGGGTTGAATTCAGAATATGTTGAGACTTGTATTATGGCCACACTGTGAGAGGACATGGATATTGCCCGAGTTCAGGCATTTACCCAGAATATTGTGGGCATCAGGCAGCGGCATCGGGAGATCAGGAGGACCAGTCAGGAACAGCGCCGCAGGGATAGGCCAGTTGAGTTACAGAGGGAGGCTCGGGGAGGACCTAGGCCACGATTGTTAGATAGGCCGCCCAGACCCCCGCCTCCACCACAGCTGCAGAGGGGCACATTTAGCCACAGGGGGCAGTTAGAGACCAGCAGAGGCTTGCAGGTTGCAGATTCACCATTACAGAGGAGGGCGGAGCAGAGTAGGTATACCCTACCACTTTGCCCTATATGCAGCCGATGCCATTCTGGAGCATGCAGGTATAACTCCACCGGATGTTATATTTGTGGCCAAGAGGGCCATCTGATGAGAGATTGCCCAGCCAGAGGTCAGGAGGATCGGGATAGACAGGATAGGGCATCCGCAGGGTCACGAGCTTCAGTATCCTCGGCAGGGCGCAGGCCCTCAGTTTCAGCAGGCAGGGGCCGGGGCAGATCAGGGGCCTCCAGTGTAGGTGCAGGCCCAAGCCGCACATATGCCTTACCAGGGAGGCAGGATTCAGAAGCGTCACTTGATGTTGTGACAGGTATGATGACTATCTGCTCATACCCTATTTGTGTATTGATTGATCCAGGATCTACTTTGTCCTACATTACTCCATTTGTGGCTCAGAAGTTTAGTGTTGCACCAGAATTGCTTCAGCAACCCTTTTCAGTATCCACCCCCGTCGGTGACTCCATTATAGCCAGAAGGGTCTATCGCGGGTGTACAGTAGAGGTTGCTGATCGTCAGACCACAGTAGACCTAATAGAATTAGAAATGGTCGATTTCGATGCTATTATGGGTATGGATTGGTTGGCTCCGTGCTATGCAAATGTTGAATGCTGGACCAAGACAGTCCGCTTCCACTTTCCAGGGAAGGCAGTACGAGAGTGGAAGGGCAGTACAATTACGCCAAAAGGTAGGTTTATTTCCTATCTTCAGGCGAGGAAGTTGATAGCTAAGGGGTGCATTTACCATCTTGTCAAAGTTTGGGATGTTCGGGTAGAGCCTCCGACTCTCCAGTCAGTTCCAGTGGTGAATGAATTCCCTGACGTATTTCCAGATGAGCTACCTGGTATTCCTCCAGAAAGGGAAATAGATTTTGCAATTGATTTATTACCAGGAACTCAGCCCATATCAATTCCTTCATATCGTATGGCTCCTGCTGAACTTAGAGAATTAAAGGAGCAGCTGAAAGATCTGTTAGATAAGGGCTTCATCAGGCCAAATACTTCACCTTGGGGTGCGCCAGTCCTATTTGTGAGAAAGAAGGATGGCTCACTCCGCATGTGTATAGACTACCGGCAGTTGAATAAGGTTACAGTTAAGAATAAGTATCCGCTTCCCAGAATAGATCATTTGTTTGATTAGTTACAGGGGGCCAGATATTTCTCCAAAATTGATTTGAGGTCCGGATACCATCAGGTTCGAGTTCGGGAAAGGGACATTCCAAAGACAGCTTTCAGGACCAGATACGGCCACTTTGAATTCCTAGTTATGTCTTTTGGGATGATGAATGCTCCCGCAGTATTCATGGACCTGATGAACAGCATCTTCAGACTGTACCTGGACCTGTTCATGACAGTGTTCATTGATGACATTCTGGTATATTCTCTCTCAGAGGCAGACCACCAGAATCATTTAAGGACAGTGCTTCAGATTCTCAAGGACCATCAGTTGTATGCCAAGTTCTCCAAATGTGAATTCTGGTTGAACTCAGTAGCTTTCTTGGGGCATATTGTGTCAGATGCTGGTATACAGGTAGACACGCAGAAAATAGAAGCAATAAAAACGTGGCCCAGACCTACCACTCCGACTAAAGTCTGCAGTTTCCTGGGATTAGCAAGATACTATAGAAGGTTTCTTGAGGGATTCTCCACCATAGCGGCACCTCTGACTAAGCTAACACAGAAAGCAGTAAAGTTCCAATGGACAGAGGCATTTGAGCAAAGTTTCCAAGAATTGAAAGACAGGTTGACATCTGCCCCAGTATTAGCATTGCCAGAAGGTACAGAGGGTTATGCAGTTTATTGTGATGCTTCAGGTATTGGGTTGGGATGTGTGTTGCTGCAGCACAGTAAAGTGATTGCTTATGCTTCCAGACAGCTGAGGAAACACGAAAAGAATTATCCTACCCATGACCTGGAACTAGCCGCAATGATCCACGCCCTAAAGATATGGAGACATTACCTGTACGGTGTCCATGTGGATATTTTCACTGACCATAAGAGCCTACAGTATATCTTCACTTAGAGGGAGTTGAATTTGCGGCAACGTCACTGGTTGGAATTATTGAAAGATTATGATGTAAATATTTTGTATCATCCGGGAAAGGCCAACGTAGTAGAAGATGCTCTCAGCCGCAAATCTATGGGGAGTTTGGCGTACTTACAGCTCGAGCAGCGGGAGTTTGTCAGAGAAATACACCAATTAGCCAGTTTAGCCGTTCGTGTAGCAGAACAGAGGACAACAGAGCGGTAATTCAAAACACCGCAGTGTCGTCATTAGTTGTGGAGGTAAAGGAGCGGCGGTATGAAGATCCTGACCTGGTTCAGCTTAAGGACGGAGTTTAGCAAGGGAAAGCACCAGATTTTCAGGTAACTGAGGGTGAATTATTGCGATGTAAAGGCCCCCTTTGTGTTCCAGATATTTCAGGGCTTCGCCAGCAAATTATGAGAGAGGTACATTACGCCCGCTATTCTCTCCACCCAGGCACGACGAAGATGTACCATGATATTAAAGAAATCTACTGGTGGCTAGGTATGAAAAGGGAAATAGCAGAATTTGTAGCCCAGTGTCCTAACTGCCAACAAGTAAAAGCGGAACACCAGAAACCAGGCGGGTTAACTTAAGATATAGCTGTGCCTCTTTGGAAGTGGGAAGCAGTAAAAAAGGACTTTGTAGCAGGATTACCCCGTACCAGGCATAGACATGATTCGATTTGGGTAATTGTTGACAGACTGACAAAATCAGCCCATTTCCTGCCAGTAAAAGCCACTTTCTCTGCCGAAGATTACGCCAAATTGTATATCAGAGAAATAGTTAGATTAGACGGTGTTCCAGTATCTATTATCTCTGACAGAGGAGCACAATTTACAGCTAGATTTTTGCAGTCATTTCAGAGAGGTTTGGGAACGCAGATTAATTTAAGCACAACATCCCACCCGCAGACGGATGGACAGGCGGAATGCACTATTCAGACACTCGAGGATATGCTATGGGCGTGTGTGCTAGACTTCGGAGGTAGCTGGGATGAGCATTTACCGCTGATTGAGTTTGCTTATAACAATAGTTACCACTCAGCTATCTAGAGGGCGCCCTTCGAGGCATTGTATGGGCGAAAATGTAGATCACTAGTTGGCTGGTTTAAAGTAGGAGAGTCATCGCTGATTGGGCCAGATATTATTCATCAGTTAGAGGAGAAGGTAAAGCTTATCAGAGAGAGCCTACTGACTGCTCAAAGCCGCCAGAAATCATATGCTGATGTGCGGCCCAGAAACCGGAATTTAATGTGAATGACTGGGTATTTTTGAAAGTATCTCCAATGAAAGGGGTGATGAGATTCGGCAAGAAAGGTAAGCTCAGTCCGAGGTTCGTTGGGCCTTACCAAATTCGGCGGAGAATAGGCCAAGTGGCATACGAGTTGAACTTGCCCCCAGAGTTAGAGTCTGTTCATCCAGTTTTCCACGTGTCTATGCTGAGGAAATATATAGGGGACCCCTCAGAGTTGTCCTAGTCCAGGATGTCCAGGTTACGAAAGAGTTAGCCTATGAAAAGGTCCCAGTAGCCATACTAGACAGGCAGATTCGCAGGTTGAGGACTAAAAACGTTGCTTCTGTCAAGGTACTGTGGCGTAACAAGAACCGAGAGGAGATGACTTGGGAAGTAGAGGAAGACATGAAAGCAGATATCCTCACTTATTCCAAGCCTAATCAGTTGAGAGGTATGTTAATATTGTTATCATATGAGATGCCTTATATTACATGTATAATGAGATAGGTGACTCTAGACTTTTACAAGATGATTGCTACAGTATTGTGTGGAGTACCTGTATTGGACTTTTCTGCATTTCAGGTTTATGAGATAGTCCATATTACAGGGTAAACTCTGCCGAAATTTTTCTAGAATAAGTCAAGTAAGTTGAACTTCTTGCAAGTAGAAGTTTACATTCGAGGACGAATGTTCCTAAGGGGGGGAGAATGTTACACCCCTTAAACTCGCGACATATAGATGGCCTATTCGCATGTTGGTTAAGAGTTTTTGAATGCCATACATGCTAGGAAAAGGCCAGGGGAAAGACCGGATAAGCGACATGTCGAACCATCGCAAGAGAAGGCTGGCAGACCTCCTCCGCGATGTCCAGAGTGTCACGGAGGCTCACCTCCGCGATACACAGCGTGTCACGGAGGCTAACCTCTGCGATACACAGTGTGTCACGGAGGGGAGGTCCAGCCCTAAGTATAAAAGCCTCCAAACTTCGGTTTTTGTTTCATTTAACTTAAAATTTCTAGAAAATAACAGAGAGCATAGTTAAGAACAGAGGGCACAAAGTATTCTTTGTGATTTCCTTCCGATTACTCCATTATATGTTGTCCAAACCCGAAATAAATGTGGGTAGCGAGGTATTAAGAAGGAAGGAGCATTCCTACGGGTTTAGTTTCGCAAAATTCAGCCGGCGAATCGTCGTGCTACCGAGCTAAGGTAAGTGGAATTGCTCCAAATTAGTGTCAATATACTTCTGGCCATAAAGTGAGTATTTCTCCCTTCTAGACTTCCGAGAAATAGCGAGTTTTCGGCCGTTTTCCGATAAATCAAATTTTTGGCTATATATATATATTAAAAAGTGTTATCTTCTTCCAGAAAATTAGTGTATATAGTTCTAATTGATATATATATATATGGATGCAGCTGGGAGAAATAGTGAAAATACTGACTGAGCTACACCAGTTAGTCGGGAAATCAGAAGCGAAGGTATGTAAAGCCAGTTTCTTCGGCAAGCTAGTAGTTTCGGTATAGTAAAATAGTTCAAGTGCCAGTAGAATGTTTCAGAAACCGCATATTATGTTTAGTATACATTTTAGTATGATATTATTAACATCATGTCATGTGTAGCGTGAAACTTACTAGCACGATGGAAATTCTAGTAGAAAATGACAAAACAGTACAGCATGCCCAGTATGTGATTTAGTAAAGTATGTTAGGATATTATCATGTTCAGTTGAAACTTAGTAAGGCAATATAAGTTTCTGTAAGGTGTTTCAGAAATAGAATGTTAGCCTAAAATGAAGTTTAGAAAGCATATTATAAATAGAAAATCATGTTACTATGAAACTCAGTTATACCGCATGATTCCTCGCAGAAAAACTATATCTTGTTCAGCATTAGACTCAGCACAATATGACAGAAGATTGTATATATACACCATTATCAGTTTCAACATGTATTAAGTACATACATATCACTATCATTAGTTTTAGCATGTAGTATATACATACACATTATTGTCACTAGTTTCAGCATGTGGTATACGCAGTTAGTATTACTAGTTGAGACCACTGTATTGTTTTGGGGTTGGATTACCTAGCATTCATGACCGCCCCAGGGTTAATAGCTGTATCGACTTATCTGCCAGAGGGCGAGGATGCGCCGCTCTACGGAGTGGCATGCCGTCCCCCAGGGGATGAAGATGGGATGCCGGTTTCCCCATATTTTTCCTTGGTCGGCTTTTATACACCCCCATTGAGTGGGTACGCCCGGGGTGTTGATTCTGGAGTCCTTCGGACTCAGGTACAGTTATATTCAGGGGCTCAGCGAGCTTAAGTGCATACCCAGGGGATCGGCAGGATGCTTATAGTTATTGTAGGAGATGGGACGACCAGGGTAGGGGTATAGATTGCGTGTTGATTGTACCTCCCGGCTTATGGGGGCCGGGTAAGGTTTGTGTGTGCTATGCTATGTTGTGTTATGTTATGTTATGCCATGTTATGCTAGATACGAGTAGATCGACAGTAGAGCGATACATTTCCAGATATGACTCCTACACCTTCCAGCATAGTTGAGAACAGTCTTAGATTCATGTTTTTAGTCAGTTTCAGTCTATTTCTCACTATTTCAGTTCCGTCAGTTGTCTTTTTGTTTTCAAATATTTTTCAGTTGTTGCTTTACATACTCAGTACCAGCGGTACTGACGCCCATTTGGGGTGCTGCATTACTTGCCTGCAGGTACTCATAGACGAGGAGTCGATACCTCGTGATTCCAGCCAGCTCATAGAGTCCTCAACTCCAGTCATCCAGAGCTAGATAACTAGAGGTTTATCCCTTTTCACTTGTTTGTACAGTATGGGTAGGCCGGGGCCCTGTCCCGACCATATTATCAGTATTCTTAGAGGCTTGCAGATTGTGTATAACCTGTGGTTTGTTATACCGATCGTGTGAGGTCGTGTGTATGTTTTAGCTTGTTATGATGGTCGTGTGGGGCGTTACTCAGTTAGTAGTGGTGACCTTGTCGGTAACGTAGCGGGTTAGCACCTGGTTTTCTTGATTTAGAGATAACTAGACAGCATGGTTGCCTTGTCGGCCCGCATAGGTTCCCCTATATGAATGTGATTCTGGTTAGCTGATATTATAATACAGGTGGCTATAGGCCTAGTCGATAAGAGGCTGTATTTACAACCGTTATATAGCCCGTCGTTTTCTTGAATCCATAGTTAGAGCCAGCCAGGCACTAGAAGTGCTTAGGCTCAGCAGTTTAGCAGTTCAGGTCCCAGTAAGGGCACCAGGTGTCAGTCACACCCCCCAAGGCGGGGCATGACAGATTAATACATATTTTAACTTATTATAACTGCAAATGATTAAGAGGAAGAAGAGAAACGGTTGCTGGATCTGTTAATTTTTTTTGGAAGATTAGAATAATTATTATTCATTTTTGAAGAAAGTGTAACTGAATAAGAGTGGGAGGAAGATGTGGGGTTTGTCAAGTTGTTTAACTAGAAAGTGTAACTGCATAAGAGTGGGAGGAAGATGTGGGGTTTGTCCAATTGTTTAATTTATTATTATTAGTAGCGGCGAGCGCATAACGGGAATTAGCAGCAGCCTTGATCAATTCCTTCCTCTCTCTACAATGAATCACAAGTTCTGTATCAACTGCTTTAGACCCATTGCAGACCATCTCAACAACAACAACAAAAAAATCGAAAACAATGACAGCCAAACACTACTCAAGCCATACAACTCCTTTAATTAACGCTAGTTGCATTATAAGTTTTCTACCGCCTCCGGTCATCTCTTTACCTGTTTGTCGAATTGCATTGTGAGAAAAACTCAAAAATTCCAAATCTTAAGTGATGAATATAGAAAAGGCAAGTGACAATGGTAGAATATCTATGCCATCAATGCCTCATGGCATTAATTTAAGGGGTGTAGCAGGACACGGTAGTATGGGCAGTTATGGCATGATTTAAGGGGTGGCTTTTGATGGTTCTAAACTCAAAAGGCGAGAACCCGAATCGTACATAGTTGATATAGGTTTTTTCCTTCCACCAATACCCTCAGATATTACTCCCCTTGAACTTGATGAGCCTTTCAAATTATGTAATGACAATATCACTGATACAGATTTATCAGGGAGTTTTCTATCCAGTCGTTCTAACTAAATTCACATAGATGAAATTCTTTTTACATGCTTACTAAATAATGTAACTGTGAAGTGTTCAACCTCATATAAAATATGGGATTTGCCTACACATTTAATAGGAATGAACTATTATTGAATTTTGGGAAAAACTTAACCGAGTAAAAATTGGAGGAGAATGTGGGATTTCTGCAGTTGTTTAGTATGAAGATTCGTTACATATTTTTCCAATGTTGAATCAACACTAAAGTGAAGGAAACCAACTTTTTCCCTTCAAGAACACAACTAAAAACTGTAGTAATAGACAAATTTGCGGACCCAAATAAAATGTCCACAATAGACAACATACCTCTGTATATCTTTAACCAAGTCACCTCTGTCATGACTACTCTGCATTCTGCAAAATTTTGGTGATTTAACATGGGTTGGTGGTGGCTATAGGACAAAGAAAAGGAAATAAAAAGTATATGGTCATTAAGTTGATCGGGATGTCAACAGATCAATAACCTAAAGTACAGTTTAACACGCTCAAAGGCCATAAAACAGAAAACATACATCAGAATAATACAGTAGATAATAATTATGGTAAACCTCAACTAAACATTCATGTTACTGTTTTTGATTAGTGATGAGAATTTAGTATGGATTATCAACAACGAACTTAAGTAACTAAGATCTACCAACTTGTCATTATGCATCGACACACCGAGTATGGTACACCCAATCAAGGGGAAAACAAAAAACATATTCATTATCTTTCGAGAATTCTTGTCAAGGCCAAGTCTTCTAAAGTCAGCAATAATAAGACAAACATTACTATCAAAGTTGTTTATGTCAAGTAAACTATTTCATCAACAACAAAGAAAGTTCATTGTACAAATCTTTTTCATTTTCTTCTCTTTGGGATTGATCAAAATACACAACAGGACAACTAAAAGGATGAAAATGTCACTTTTGCTATATCATTACCTTAGACGCCTTAGTTTAACTGTAACACCCCGAAAACTCAAAATCCAATTCCGGGGCATAAAGCAGGAAACGTCACGACCCTTTGGCGTCTTCCTTTATGCCTCCCTCAAATCAGTACCCCCGCGGTCGTCCCTTTATTCAATATCCGAAGTCACTCGTGCTAGGCTTGAGTTGGGAATGTTTTATTGACTAGTGTACTCACCGAATGGGTGAAACGATTCGTCACCTCTGGCAACAACTCGTTAAGTGACTCGTTATGGGACTTAGCATAAAATCTCCAAAATGAGACAGTGTGGTCCACGATTGGTGACCACGAGTTGTGGTCATAAATAATGACTCATTGGGTCCCTCGTGGTGACCTATTAAGGATAGAAGTGTACCTAACGGGAGTGACCACGAGTCATGGTCAGTCACCACGACTCGTTAGGTCACCCGTTAGGGGCACCTGAGAGTTTTTCCCAGTGAACTTCTAAGGACTATTTAGTAAATTCCTATTCACCTAAGCTTTAAACTACGTCGTTTTAAACCTAATTTCAGACTTATTAGAGGGTTTGGATGGTTCATCCCCTATTCTCATGTTAATCCTCATAGAAACATTGTAGAATTCTCTCTTAGAGTATTTTAAAGCAAGGGCTAGGGCTGAATTTTTCTCTTCGATTCTCAAGCAAATTCTCCAAGTTTTTTTTCACCGGGTATGTGGGGTTTTAGCAAGGGTATTTTTCATCCCTTTTGTCCCCAAAAATCCTCCTCAATTTCTTCTATCAGTTTTAAGCCCTGAGCTTTCGAATATGAAGAGTATTCATGTTTATTTTCGTTGATTTCACTTAGAACGATGTTCATGTATATTGTTGATATGATCCCCATAAGTTCATTATCAAATTGTCGGTGTTCATACAAAAAGTGAGTTTAAGCCCTAATTTTTTGAGTAATGATTTTTCTTGTTAAATTCCCTCTAGTGAATGAAGAATTCTTTGGGCTGAATTCCTTGAATTTCTTGTTATACGTATATGTTCGGTAAATACCCCATGAATCAGAATGACTTTAGTTCATTGAATGGAGTTCCTATAATTCTTGAATTTCTCTATATTATGAAATTCCCATACTGTTGGGATAAGTTGAATTCTCTATTAGGTGCTAGTAGTCCAGAACAGTAAGAACTAGAATCTCTCCAGAATCATATTAGTTTAGTCTCAATCAAAATGCTAGAATCCTCAGTGATATTCAAAAAATGTCAACTGATCAGTTTGACTTCAGTTTTATTTCGAGGTGCCAGTGGTGCCTCTCAGTTATAAGAACCAGACTCAGATTTACAGTTTTTGGTCCACTAGGCGATCATGAAATTCTAGTATATAGCTATAACCAGCCCCAAGACCCCAGTTCAGTTTCATCTTGTTCTTAGACGGTCACGACGCTTCCAGATAAGCAGCTCTGACCAGTCTAGAACCCAGTTTCAAAATCTGGTCCAATAAAACTCTCAGGTACATGCAGTTATATGTCCTTGACTAGTCTTGGACCCCAGTTTCGAGCTATCAGCTTAGTAGTTCAGATAGGTTTCCAGTGGGAGTAGAACTTAGCACCGAGCGTGCCGGGGTCCAGCGCACCCAGGTTCCCAAAACTACATTGCCAGTGTAGGTTACAGTATTACTTGGCCTGATTGGCCCCAGACTTTTGTGATCACTCAGTTCATGCCTTTATACCCTAGCAAGGTATATTGGGTCCTATCGGTGGGGTGTATACATCGGACTCCACGTCTAGCTCAGTGGTTATATGTCGATTATAGACTCTCCCACTAGTCTGTCTAGTCCAGTTACAGAATAAGTAGCTCAGTTCAGTTCTAGTCCTCAATTTAACTTAGTTCAATACAGTATCTCAGCCTCAGGGTTTCAGACTTAGGGCACGTCCTTGACCATCAGACAGGTTCATCTTGATCATTGCAGATTATATCAGTAGTTCAGTTCAGCTTACCTGTTGGTCATTACGTGTCATTTCAGCTCAGACTTTATTTTTTAGTTATGTTTCTCCCACTTACTCAGTACATTCAAAGTACTGACTCATACTTTTATGCTGTATCATTTCATGATACAGTTGCAGGTTCTTAGACCCAGCACCGTTAGTTATCGCAGTTCAGATTTTTCATTGCCGTAATTAAAGTGTGAGTCCTCATTATTCAAGGGAACTATTTTCCTTTTTCAGTCATGTATTAGTTTTAGTTAGACTTAGAGTTAGCTGGGGGTTTGTCTCAGCAACTCCTCTATTAGATGGCTTTCAAAACAGACATGATTTTCAGATTTATCAGTATTATTCTATTGTTTGAACTTTCTGTTTTCAGACTTGCCTCTCATGAATATTTTATGATATTATTTCAAAGTTCCACTGTGCATGTTTACTCAGAATGCTAGTAATTGATAGTACAGGGGTTGACTTGGGGTCACGTGTGGCTTCAAGTATCGTGTTACTCTCAGGGTGTAGGCTCGGGGCGTGACATTAACTTGAAGAATAATATAAAGGCTGGCTATTGAACGGTGATCGTCTTGTGGGAGTAGTTGTAGACCAAAGTTCGGAAAATTTTGCATTAATTTCATATTTTTTTATTCTATTTTTCAAGGATTTAGGATGTAAGTTGATGTTGCATTTTTATTCTTTTTTTTCTTCTCTTTTATGATTTCTTTATATTTTGAATTTATATAAATTTTTGATTGTTGTAAGTTTATAATTTTCTTTTGGTTCACAATAGTAACTTATGACTTTGTTTGAATCTGCTAACTACTAACCAAATATCTTATCGTCTCAGATAATCGCGCAAAGCGCAGAGAAGTTCCTTAGTATACATATATATAAGAAAATAGTGAAGGCTTTAGGGAGCTAATAAATTAACAAAGGGCAATCTTAAAAACAATCTAATAAATTATGAATACTTTTTATTCTTTTCCATAACTTAAATTAGTATATGATGTTATTCTTTGCTTGATAAAATGAAGTGATATATTTATATTATGGCAGAATATCTAAATACTTCTCTAAACTTGATGTGTTTTCTTCAAATCCCCCCTAAACTATCTGTAGTCTTAATTACCCTAAAAACTTATCTAGTTTTTCACTCCCTAAGTTCTGATGTGACAAAGCGAGTGACTACACTCTCTTTTAAGCAAGTGATCAGAATGAAATCACAAGAAACTAATCAAATTAAATTCAGCAAAATATAGTTTTCACATCAGGATACAACACTTTGGCAGAAAATAATACTAACATATTCCAAAAGAACAATTCAATCTAAATTAAGTAGCAAAAGAAGAGTGAGCTCACCTCAAAAAATAAGGAAATATTGCTAAGAAATTTGAATCTCCACATAAATCAAATGTAAGATTTTCTCTTCTTTGAGGATTAGTTGTCCTTTCATTAACCCAAGAAAAGTAATAGTAACAAAGTTCCAATTGTAGACAACGTAACACTGATCAATGTAGGCAGCCAAGTTAAATGTGGCATCGATCAATTATACATTCCCCTTCTTATAATAGTGTATAATTAGTGTATAAGAAAAAAATGCATCTTCACTAATAGGATACTAAGTAAACAAAGCATTCCGCATTCAAAAAAGATCGGAAAAGAAAGTCATACCCCAAAGGGTGTGACATACACAGCCTACTCTGACTCAAGCATCAGTGGTTGATTCCATAACTCGAACCCGACCTATAGGTCACATGAAAACAACTTTATCATTTCTAAAAAGCTCCCCTCGGGGCAGTATAACTAACATCATAAAAATTCACAGTTGGTAACATTTGGTTTCTTTTCACTACTTACTCTTTGACTTAAAACTAACATGGATCATAAACTAACTAATTCTTCCAACTTTCGGAACTACAAAGAATTGTTGAACGTATCTCAGTTGATAGAGATTTAGTATCTATCGGACTTTTTCTATTCCCTTTTGTGTTCAAAGCAATGTTGTTTCCGGATATCACTTATACGGATTTATCAAGAAGCTTCTATCCAGTCGTTTTAACTAAATTCACATAGATGTAATTCTTTTTACACATTGACTAAAAAGTGTAACTGTGAAGTGTTCAACGTCACTACGTCTTGGTTTATGATCTAGATTTTCTTACTAACCTTCATGTGGTAAAACATGTATGCAAAATTTTATTGTTACTAAGTATTTAAATTTCTAGAGAACTGATCTGAGTTTGCCAATATGTATAAGTTATACATCATGACTGGTGGCAATAATAGAGAGGCATCTATCTATATAAGTATGAACTGAGTTAGAGGGTAAAATTCTCCACCAGTTCATCAACAGTTGGCTAAAAGACATCACGCTAAAGTTAAAAGACATTATCAAAGCAAATTCTTTGTCACCACACGTCTACTGGTGACACTAAAAGAGAACAAATAGTAAAAAATCAAAAGAAACACTAAATTTCTACTTCTTTCAATTATTTGTGTAGGTTCTTCTTTTCCTACTCTTAGCTCCATCAATGACATGTTTTTCTTCCTCCAGAACTTTCAAGCTATCTAATAAGATATCAGCAGATAACTGTTTGTTTTGTAAATGTAAATTAATCAGCAAGTCTATTAAATCTTTTCACCTTAAGAATAAGTAGAAGCCCCATAATTAAGAATTCATTGAACAAACTATCAAACATTTTGCATTACCATGAAAGATTCATTACAAGAAAATGACTAAAAACTTATACTCTTGGGGTCTCAGTCGTATTTTTCCCATGGTTATGTCCTCTCCACAATAATAGCTTCCTAAATATCAAGTCATAAGTTACATCATATAAAATTCTACTTAAAGAACGATATATATGTAATGCCCCAAAAACTCAAAATCTAATTCCAGGACTTAAATCAGAAAATCTAGAAAATTACAGAAATGTTGCAGGACGGTCCACCTGATGAGTCATTAGGAAACCTCACGACTCATTAGGTGAGCCGTGAGGAGAAGGCGGGATAATGTAAAGAAGGGAGCCACTGTACCTAATGAGGGACGTCACGAGTCGTGGTCACCAACCACGACCTGTTAAGTCACTGGTGGCCAGGCCTGAGTTGGGAATATTTTGAGTTGACCAGTGTACTTGACGAGTGGGTGAAACAAGTTGTCACTTGTGGCAACGACTTGTAAAGTGACTCATTACCTAGCCTAGAGTTAAATCTTCAGCAGTGAACCAGTGTAGTCCACTACTGGTGACCACGAGTCGTGGTCAGTGACCACGACTCGTGAGGTCCCTCGTGGTAGCCTACTAAATATCCCAGGTAGTGTACCTAACGGGAGTGACCCCGAGTCGTGGTCAGTCACCATGACCCGTTAGGTCACCCGTTAGGGACACCTGGCAGTTTTTCCCAGCGAACTTATAAGGGCTATTTAGTAATTTCCTATTCTCATAAGCTCTAAACCACATCGTTTTAACCGTAAATTCAGACTTATTAGAGGGTTGGGACGGTTCCTTCCCTCATTCTCATGTTATTTATCAGAAAATCATCGAAGGTTCTCTAAAGAAACTCTCAACCAAGCGTAAGGTTTTCCTCCATTGCAGCAGTTCAAGTCTCCTTTTTCAAGAAACCTTAACTCAGGTATGTGGGGTTTTAGAAAGGGGATTGTTCTTCCCTTGTGTCCCCAAAATCCTCCTCAATTTCCTCTATCAGTTTTAAGCCCTAAGTTTTCGAGAATGAAAAGGATTCATGGTTATTTTCATTGATTCCACTTAGAACTTGGTTCATGTATACTGTTGATATGATCCCCATAAATTCCTTATCAAATGGTCAATGTTTATATAAAACTTAATCTAAGCTCTAACTTTCGAGTTATGATTTTGTTTATTAAACTTCCTCTAGTGAAGGGAGAATGCTTTGGGATGAACTTTCTAGAATTTCCTATATATATATATATATGTTGAGTAATATCCATTAATGAGAATGACTTTAGCCCTGTTGAATGAAATTCCTAGAATTCTTGAAATTGCTCTATATTATGAAATTCCCATATTGTTGGGATAAGTTGAGTTCTCTATTAGCTGTTAGTAGTTCAAACTAGTTAGAATGTAGAGTCTCTTCAGAATCTTTCAGAAAATTGTCAACTGATCAATTTGACTTCAGTCTTATTTCGAGGTGTTAGTGGTGCCTCTCATTTATCAAAATCAGATTCAGATTATAGTTTTGATCCGTTAGGCGGTCATAACATTCTAGCATATAACTCTGACTAGCCCTAGGACCCCAATTTAGTTACTGCTTGTTCTTAGACGATTACAACGCTTCCAGACAAGCAGATCTGACCATTCTAGAACCCTGTTTCAGAATCTGGTCCGATAAGACTTTCAGGGTACATATAGTTATACGTCCCTGGCTAGTCTTGGACCCCAGTTTCAAGCTATCAGCTTAGTCTCAGTTCAGTTTAGGTTTTGTTTTCCAGTGGGAGTAGAACTTAGCACCATGAGGGCCGGGTTTCCAGCGCACCCAGGTTCCCAAAACTACGTTGCCAGCATAGGTTACAGTATTGCTTGGCCTGATTGGCCCCAGACTTTTGTGATCACTCAGTTCATGCCTTTATACCCTGGCAAGGTATATTGGGTCCTACCGATAGGGTGTATATATTGGACTCCACGTCTAGCTCACGTGGTTATATGTCAATTATAGACTCTCCAACTAGTCAGTCTAGTTCAGTTTCAGAATAAGCAGCTCAGTTCAGTACAGTATCTCAGATTTCAGTGTTTCAGTCTTAGGGCTTGTCCTTGACCATGAGATAGGGTCATCTTGACAATTTCAGATTATGTCAGTAGTTCAATTCAGCTTACCTATTGATCATTGCATGTCATTTTAGTTCAGACTTTATATTCAGTTGTGTTTCTCCCACTTACTCAGAATATTCAAAGTACTGGCGCATACTTTTATATTGTATCGTTTCATGATACAGCTGTAGGTTCTCAGACTCAACTCCGTTAGTTGCCGCAGATTAGATTCTCCACCTCAGTTGTGAAGTGTGAGTCCTCATCATCCGAGGGCATTATTTCTTCCTTTCAGTCATTTATTAGTTTTAGTTAGACTTTGAGTTAGTTGGGGGCTTGTCCCAGCAACTCCTCAGTTAGATGGCTTTCAGACAGACATGATCTTCAAATTTATCAGTATTATTCAAAATGTTTTAAACTTTATGTTCTCAAATTCATTTTTCATAAGTGCTTTATGATATTTTTTCAAAGTTCCTCTGTGCATGTTTACTCAGAATGCTAGTGTATGATAGACTAAGGGTTGACTTGGGGTCACATGTGACTTCAAGTACCGTGTTACATCCAGGATGTAGACTCGAGTCGTGACAATATCTGATCTAATGGATTAAGTTTTAAATTAGAAACTTTAAGAACTTCTGGCCAAATTTCATTTAAAAATGGGCAATTTTAATTTTATAATATTTGCAAGAACAGAAAGGTACCTGCATGTATTCGATTAGTGCATATTAGAATCATTGAGACAGTATAAAATTAAACTCCACACCGACAACAACTAAAGAAGTTTAAAAATAAGAACAAGAGTAATAGGATTAGCATGCAAGAAAGTGGGAAAAATCATACATTGCTGTGAATTTTTTAGTAGTCTTTCTCTTTACAAGAAATTAGGATAAGGAGTTCAATTTGATTTTTTTATTACTGTATGAAATCTAAAATGAATAAAGTGAATCACTTTAGTCTGAGATGCAACATACACAGTGGGAAAATTTCAAATTGCATATAGATACAGACACGGTTCAAATTTGAAGTAAAGGTGAATTAACTTGATTAAACTAAGAAGTATAAATTATGTAGAACTTATAAAAGAACTGATATGAACTTAAAATAAAAGTTAAATCAAGTCCATTAAACTATCACCATGTCAATACTCTTCTTAATTCATGGCTTTTCAAGTCCACTTTTAAGGAAAAGAACATTTAAATTTAAATAGATTTAATTTCTACATCCGTGAACAAATAAGAAGCAATGTATTATCATGATATTCATCTCCAAACCTCTTTTATATAGTAGAAATATTATTTCTGTAATATTATTTATGTAATTTATGTAATATTATTTAATTAAGCATAAAATTTAATAAAACTAAATTTGGAAAAAAATATTATAGTTTAAAAACATTTAAAACAATTATGTAACTATGAATTATTTTATTAGAAAGAACACAAAAATTATAAAAAACAATTTTAAACAAAGAAATTTTAAAAAAAAAACTACATAAATTAGGATAGATGAAAAAAATCATAGGCTAAAATTTCTGTCAGTCACTGAATTGGTTAAATAAAGATAAAATATGTGTTGACAACAGGTTCTGATAAAATATGTCATTGTATAGTCAGGAAAGGTGTATTTAACAGTAAGATTTCATACACACGTAGCCTCTGAATACCTCTTTCCCCCATCAATGCCACAGTATCCAGTTAGTTTGTCAAGATTTGGGTGGTCTACCACTCCCAGAAATTGCACTTGTGCTACCCATTGTTTATGACCCTGCATAAGAATTAGAGGATCAAAACAACACTACAGTTTACAATAAGATAACAACTTAAAAACATTTAGCTTTTAAAACAAAAGGCTTCAGATTTAAGTTTGCAAGATCTACAAGCAAGATGCATCAATCATAAATTGCTGCAAAGTAATGTTGGAAACCGGAACTTTCAACTAACAGCAATAAAAGTGGAACAAGATGCCAAGATTCTCATGGTGCTCATTATACGTGATGGATATTTAATTTCTATTTAACAAATTTAAACTTGAAACGGGAGCTTCTTCATCAATTAAACAAATTTCTACAAAACTGCAAGATATATAGATATGATCCACATTCAGACAACAATTAAATGATCAACCTGAACTTAAGATAGCTAAAAATAACTTGAAAATAGTATTGCTAGTAAAGTGCATGGAGAAAACAGAAATGCAGATGGAACAAAGTTGGCTAGATTCTTCTCTTCCAAAAGCAAGATATATATGTATAACACGTACATCTACTCAATAGTCCTATTTGGATGCTGAAGCGGTTAAATTTCAAGGGCATCAATACTTTACTCTTTTCTGTAAAGATGAAAGTCTAAACATAAACTTTCACTAAACAAAGAAGCCAAATTGTTATATTGTCTGTATCAAACCCCTTCACTTCACTAACATAGCAATTTTAAAAAAACAGAAAAGACAACCGAAATTACATTGCATACGTACCTTTAAAGACACGAACGAATAATGATATCTTTAATGCTTCATTACCAGACAAGGTTGCTATCAAAGTTCCACAGATAGCAATAATTTAACAGATAAGGCCATACTGAAGACACTGAAACACATATGTGGGCATTTAAAAATGTGCAGTAGGGTTACTAAATTATGGTTGCCAATCAAACGTAATATAAATTGAAGGATCTGATACACATATCGTAAGAAAAACCTTGGTAGCAACAATATATAAAAATGATTGGAGTACTTGATAACCATCTCTATTGAGTTTTTGAATAGCAATAAAGGTGCTTCACCCTTCCCATCTGCAGGCTTAATGTTACCCTTGTATACACATCCAAAACCTCCTTCTCCAATCTTAAGTAACCTATTAAAATTATTAGTTGCTTGTTTAAGCTTATAGAATGCGAAGACCTTCAAATTCAGACCTTTCCCTTCATACACACCAGAGAAGCTACAGGTTGAAGAAATTGAACATGAAGACTTAGTTACCCTTTTTGCACCACCACCTGAAATATATGACCAAAAATCCAACTATACAACAGCAGAAAAGCGTTAAAATGGATATAAAATAGGGGAAAATTGATTGCCTGGATGGGAAAGTGGCAAGAAAATGCTGGAATGACAGAGTTAGCACACCTAAGGTGAAAAATAAATATGTTATAAGCTTTATCTATCTTGTAAATTGGTTTTATTGGGCTTGAATTTCTACTCCTATGCTTAAACAACTCAACCATATTGAAATCTATATCAAACAATTAAAAACATATATACTTTTTGAGCTTTTCTTACATATGAAAGCTGAAGAGGTTTAAACTGTATGAAAGTGGACATGATGGAAATCAGCAGAGAGGTGAGAAGTGACTTGGTCTATGTATATAGAAGTTTCACATTATCAGGCCCAAAAGTGTAGAATCTTCAAGTTTACTAAAGAATGAACTACAAAACCCTAAACCCTCAAAGCACAAAAATCCAAAACAAACCCAGAGAACCCCCTCCAAACAAAAAGAGCATATCAAACAAAAAGTAAAAATTCATAAGGGTGTTTCAAAGTTCATTCAAAATTCCATAAGCCACATAAAAATCTATTAAATAAAACTCCATCTAGCTAAAAGTTTGTAGCAATTTTATACTTGGAAAAAGATCAAGGTGGATGGAAAATCATTCAGCATTTCTTATAATATGTAGATTGAAAGACATTTTTCATCTAGGATATGCGTATGACCGTTGACCATGTGCAAGCACCACATAATTGCCTCTTGGAAATAAGATGTTGGACATTGACACGGGTTTTCCCTTTTCAAATAAAAGGAAGGTTATCCATGATTACTGTTTTGTTACCTCATTAATATATAAATATTTCTAAATGTACATGTCGGTTAAAAATCAATAAAATAAATTTGTGCAAGATCTTGCCTCCCACCATCTTGGGAGTTTCTGACTACAAATGAGAATTATTAACTTTGGAAAAAGTAGGCTCTATTACTAATTTGACTCTATAGCTGATGTTGAGTTTCAAAATCGATGAAAATACTGCTTGTATGCGTAAATATGCTTAGATAAAGTTAGAACTAATTAGGTAATTTCATTGCACATACTTTCAAATAAATGTCGAAGGTCCTGTACATCCTATCTTCAGTGATTCTGCCTTGGAGGCTCCTATACTAGAGCCAAATAAGATAGATCTCACTCAAAGTTCTGAACACTCAATATAAACATGGAAAATGACTTGAGATAAACTTGATGTTCGTCAACATGGTGTGGTAGTTGATCGGCTGAAGTGAAAAATCAAGTGCAACTATTGTGGTAAAGTTATTTCCATTTTAATTTTCTTAAACACCACTTAGGAGGCGTTCATGCAGATGTAAGTCTAGCTTGGAGGCTCCTATAGTTGAACCAAATAAGACAGATCTCACTCAAAGTTCTGAAACTGATAATAGAATGGCGTGAATTCAAAAGTAGCTGGTAACTATGTTATAAATTCATCCTCACAAGAGATTTCAAAATGTATAGGGAGATTTTTTAACAAAGCGGGAGTTAATGAAGTTAATATAATTTTTGGAAAGACATGCTTCAAATCATCAAAATGGTATGCTCATCTTTATGACGTTTGTACCACCATTAAACCTGTTTTCTAATGCTACTTCCTCATTACCATTTTGATGATCTGAAGCATGTCTTGAAAATTATGTTAACTTCATTACTTCCTGCTTTGATAAAAAATCTCCCTATAGATTTTGAAATCTCTTGTGAGGATGAATCTACAATAGAATTATCAGCTACTTCTGAATTCACGTCATTATACTTTCTATTATTAGTTTCAAAACTTTGAGTAAGATCTGCATTATTTGATTCAAGTATAGGAGCCTCCAAGCCAGGAGTTATATCTACACGAACGTCTCCTAAGTGGTGTTTAAGACAATTAAAACCATAAACAACTTTACCAAAATAGTTGCACTTGATGTTTTACTTCTCATGATCAACTACCACACCATGTTGACAAACATCAAGTTTATGTCAAGTCAGTTCCCATTTTTATATTGTGTGTTCAGAACTTTGAGTTAGATTTTTATTATTTGGTTCAAGTATAGGAGCCTCCAAGGCAGGATAACTGAAGATGGGATGTACAGAGACATTGACGTTTATTTGAAGGTATGGGCAATAAAATTAGCTGATTAGTTCTAAGTTTATCTGTGCATATTTACGCGTACAAGTAGTATTTTCATCGACTTTGAATTTTTGTCCATGTTTAGTACTGGGAAATAAACTTTTCGTCCTGACTACTACATGGTAATTGCCATGCTAAAATTAGTAATCTTAATTTAGATAATTTCTTTAACAATGTATCTTCTAGTGTTAGGACAGTAATAGCTATATTCTTTGTCTTTTCATTACTATATGTAGGTTCGATGAGTTAGCTTAGTATGTTTCTGTTTCTTTTGATGGTCAATCTTCAATCCACCCTGATTGAGTATAATTTTTTGTACAATTGTGTTTAGTTTTTTGGCATAAAAGAGAAAATATTGAAGTAACTTTTAGAATTATGAAACTCCACATTAGTTAGAGAGTCAAATTACTAATAGAGTCTATTTTGGTCGAAGTTAATAATTCTCATTTGCAGTCAGAGACTCTCAAGATGGGGGGGCAAGATCTTGCACGAATTTATTTTAACGATTTAACTAACATGTACATTTAGAAATATTTATGTAGTACTGAGGTAGAAAAGTATTCATCATAGAGAAGTTTTCTTTTATCTACAAAGTGCAAACCCTTATCATTGTCCAACAACTTATTTCTACAAGGAAACTATGTGGTGCTTGTACACGATCATCGGTCATATGAATATCCTAGATGAAAAATGTCTTTCAATCTACAATTTATAAGAACTGTTGTATGACTTGTAATCCATACTGATCTTTTGCCAATTACAAAAATGGTACAAACTTTTACCTAGATGGAGAAATGGAACTGCTTTCTTAATCCTGTTGGCCAAAATTTTTTTACTGAAATAGTAAGTTCCTGTTGATTGAAGTTAATTCAAGCCTAATAAATTCAATTTCCAAAATAGATAAAACTTATTACATATTTGTTTTTTAATTTAGAGAGTGCTAACTTTTTCATTCCGGCATTTGTTCTCCATTTTCCCATCTGCGCAATCAATTTTCTCTTCTTTTATATCTATTTTAATGCTTTTCTGCTCGTGTACTTGGATTTTTGGTTAAAAAGATATTCTTGATGTGGTTAGAGTCTCTTAGTTTTACTGTTGTGGTTTATGGAGGAATTCAGTGGTTGTTCATAGATTTGGGGAGCTAAAAAATGAATCTTGAAAGCTCTGTAAAAATTTATAAGGGGAGGAAAATGAAGTGTTTCTTTTACTTCACAGATCGGAACAGAAATAGGGAAAGAAAATAAGCACCAGTGGTACTTCAAGATCAGATCAAATCAGATATTTTAGGTGGTGGTGCAGAAAGGGTGCAACTAATCATTATAATAGGTTACTTATGATTGGAGAAGGAGGTTTTGGATGTGTATATAAAGGTAACATTAAGCCTGCAAATGAGAAGAATGAAGCAACTATTGTTGCCATTCAAAAACACAATAGAGATGGTTATTAGGTACTTCAAACATTTTTGTATATTGTTGGTACCAAACAGAGAATGAACAACTACATGGCACATATAAAGAATAAGAAGGCTTTTGTTTGATTATCATCCCCAACATCCTCCCTATCCTTCCTAGTTCATTAAGCCAGAGGCCCTTTTGCAACGTCAATGAACTTTGTATTCTGCTTTAATTAACTAACTTGAGTTGTCTTAGTCATCAGACTTAATCCACTATAATTTTAAACTCTCCAATCTTGCATTTCTAAGTAAAATCTGCAACAAACAAATATAAGGTGATTATATAGACAAACTAAAGGAAGCCTTATAGGTCATTAAATCAATTATTTTCTTCTCTGCATATTCAATGTAATGCCTGAATATTCGTTAAACCACCATTTTCTAACTTACTTTTTACATTCTTTTTCTATCTGACGACAAAATACAATACAAAAGCTCCATCAATATATATTGAGAGAGCTTAATTAGTGTTGGACTCTAAAGAAGGTGACAATCTGGTTAAAGACAATATCCTTAGTAATAGTTACTATAATGAAATCACCATGAGCATAATCCTTGACATATTGAACATGTAATTTCCCCACACTGTGGAATTTAAGGTAATCAAGTAACGTCTCCACATCTTTAGAATCAGATAATGCATCTTGACCTCCATTGTTGCGTAACAGGGGAAGGTATCGAGGGATATTTTCCAAATTATACTGTGGAGGTTTAGCTTCACCATAATGTGACAAATTGTACTTGGTGCTCCCATAGTCATATTTCCTTAGGATTCCATCTCTAACACCTGCATTTTAATTCATCATTGCATATATAGTTCATTAACATCATTAACGGAATGGTTAAGCTCTATGATTAGGGATTAATTTTACGTATGACCATTGAATTTTTCTTGAGATATATCTCATAGGGTCAGTCAACGTAGCCCAGTTTACTTAGAAAGCCACTCAATTTTATATATGTAGATTCAAAAGTCACTTGACTTAATTTTATGATTTTATTACTATAATGGATAAAGTTTAATGATCACACGTGAATCTAAATCACAAGTGAAAATATGGATAAAATGGATAATTCAGACTGACGATGAGGAATTAGCCACCATTTCAAAATTAATTATTAAAACTTTGTACTAGTTTAGTGCAGAGAAGTCATCACTTTATGTTAATTAATATATCGGTAGTAGTATGTTATGAATTTGAAGAGGCGTTGGGGTGCTTGATGTCAGTTCCGGCAGCATCGAACACTATGCTTGAATCCATAGTTTCTTGTTCCAGAATGTCTATGATTCAATTACTTGGCAAGGTCGTTTAAGTTTCAAGTTCAATCGTCATTTTACTATTACCTTATTGATTTATTTTGAAATTATCCCGAGCTCACTGCTCAAAATTTGTGTTATCCCTTTTTTTGGAACAGATTCCTGCTCAAGCAGCCAACGCGCAAACCACTGAGGAAATGGCATTGTTGGCTTATAATTGAGCATTGAAGCTTTCTAAACCAGGTGATGATTTTAAATCTGTTGGAATTTTGTCATTTGATTGTGGACAGTTTTAGCTTTTACATGTATATCTTAGCTAAATGAATTTGGCCACATCATCATTGCACATATAGTTCAACAACATCATTAATGGAATGGTTAAGCTCTATGATTAGGGATTAATTTTATGTATGACCATTGAACTTTACTTGAGATATATCTCATATGGTCACTCAACGTAGCCCAGTTTACTTAGAAAGCCACTCGACTTTATATATATAGATTCAAATGTCACTTGACTTAATTTTTATGATTTTATTACTATAATGGATAAAGTTTAATGATCATACATGAATCTAAATCACAAGAGAAAATATGGATAAAATGGATTATTCAGACTGGCGATGAGGAATTAGCCATCAATTCTAAATAAATTATTAACGCTTAGCCAAAAAATCCTTGAGTTTTTATCTATACAATTACAAACTCAAGAGAAGAATCCTTAGAGTTCAAACCTTAAGTTCAAATTTTAAAGACGATTTATGGACTTCAAACTTGCTAACCAACATAGGTGGATTCTGTCCATGATTTCGAACTCTTAACACAATATTTGTCAAAGTGATAACTCAAGGAAAGAGTCTCTGAGTTCATGATTCTATATCTAAGAATGTAAGAATTCTATCCTAGAACTCAAACTCAAGGAAAAACTCCTTCAAAATGCAAGGATGTGGTCCCTGAGTAACTCCAACACATTTTGCTAGAGTTTCATTTGTCAAAATTTTGAACTCCAACCTCGTATGTGAAATTTTTTGTGTTCAGCTAGGGATATTTTTATCTAGATTTTGTCTTTCTCTTAGAAAATAGCTAGTGTCAAGACTGAGTTCCACCAAAAAAATTATGTTGTAAAGGACACATTATTGAAGAGGACTTACTTCGAGCCAAATGAACAAAGTTCTTAGTCAATGTGGGTTGAGGCTCGTTCTTCAAGAAAAAATCGATTGTGTAGCTATTTAGATAACAGTTCTTCCCTGTATCAATGTGGAAAGTAGTTAAGTTCTGAAGAATTATGATGATAAATGTAAATTACTTCATTAATTATCGGTGAATACGATATAATTAATTAGATTAGTACCAGTAATCGCAGTCAGAAAGGCATAACAACCAACCCCAGGCTGAGCTCATAAGGCATTGAAAAATTTAGGCACAGGCGCACTGGGAAAAAAATGTCATTATCAATTGAGTACAATGAGGAAAAACAAAAATCAGTTGTAGACTTGTAGCTAGTGTAAAAGAGCAGAAAAGCGTTAAAATGGATATTAAAGAGGGAAAAATTGATTGCCCGGATGGGTAAATGGCAAGAAAATACTGGAATGACAGAGTTAGCACACTCTAAGGTGAAAAACAAATATGTTATAAGTGTTATCTATTTTGGAAATTGGTTTTATTGGGATTGAATTTCACTAAAAAGATTTTGGTCAACAAGATTACGAAAGCAGTTCGATTTCTCCATCTAGCTAAAAGTTTGTACCAATTTTATACTTGGCAAAAGATCAAGGTGGATGGCAACTCATACAGCAGTTCTTATAATATGTAGATTGAAAGGCATTTTTCATCTAGGATATGCATATGACCGATGACCATGTTCAAGCACCACATAGTTGCCTCCTAGTAAAATAAAATGTCGGACATTGACACGGGTTTTCCCTCTGCAAATAGAAGGAAGGTTATCCATGATTACTGTTTTGTTACCACATTAATATAGAAATATTTCTAAATGTACATGTAGGTTAAATATCATTAAAATAAATTCGTGCAAGATCTTGCCTCCCACCATCTTGGGAGTTTCTAACTGCAAATGAGAATTATTAACTTTGGACAAAGTAGACTCTATTACTAATTTGTATCTGTAACTGATGTTGAGTTTAAAAATTGATGAAAATATTACTTGTATGCGTAAATATGCTTAGATAAAGTTAGATCTAATAAGGTAATTTCATTGTGCATACTTTCAAATAAATGTCGAAGGTCCTGTACATCCTATCTTCAGTGATTCTGCCTTGGAGGCTCCTATACTTGAACTAAATAAGACAGATCTCACTCAAAGTTCTGAACACTCAATATAAAAAAAATGGGAATTGACTTGACATAAACTTGATGTTCGCCAACATGGTGTGGCAGTTGATCAGCAGAAGTGAAAAATCAAGTGCAATTATTGTGGTAAAGTTATTTCCGTTTTAATTGGCTTAAAAACCACTTAGGAGGCGTTCGTGCAGATGTAACTCCTAGCTTGGAGGATCCTATAGTTGAACCAAATAAGACAGATCTCACTTAAAATTCTGAAACTAATAATAGAAAGAATAATGGCGTGAATTCAAAAGTAGTTGGTAATTGTGTTGTAGATTCATCCTCACAAGAGATTTCAAAATATATAGGGAGATTTTTTAACAAAGCGGGAGTTAATGAAATTAACATAATTTTCGGAAAGACATGCTTCAAATCATCAAAATGGTATGCTCATCTTTATGAAGTCTGTACCACTATTAAACCTGTTTTCTAATGCTACTTCCTAATTACCATTTTGATTATTTGAAGCATGTCTTCCCGAAAATTATGTTAACTTCATTACTTCCTGCTTTGTTAAAAAATCTTCCTATAGATTTTGAAATCTCTTGTGAGGATGAATCTACAACACAGCTATCAGCTACTTCTGAATTCACGTCATCATACTTTCTATTATCAGTTTCACAACTTTAAGTGAGATCTGTATTATTTGATTCATGTATAGGAGCCTCCAAGCCAGGAGTTATATCTACACGAACATCTCCTAAGTGGTGTTTAAGCCAATTAAAACCAGAAACAACTTTACCACAATAGTTGCACTTGATTTTTTACTTTTCCTGATCAACTGCCACACCATGTTGACGAACATCAAGTTTATGTCAAGTCAGTTCCTATTTTTATATTGAGTGTTCAGAACATTGAGTTAGATTTGTCTTACTGGATTCAAGTATAGGATCCTCCACGACAGGATCACTGAAGATGGGATATACAGAGCCATTGACATTTATTTGAAGGTATGGTGTCATGACCCGAGCCTACACCCTGGATGTAACATGGTAATTGAAGTCACAAGTGACCCCAAGTCAACTCTTGGTCTATCATTCACTAGCATTCTGAGTAAACATGCACATTAGAACACTGAAATAATATCATAAAGCACTTATGAAAACAAGTCTGAGAACATAAAGTCAAACAATTGAATAATACTGATAAATCTGAAAATCATGTCTGTCTGAAAGCCATCTAATAGAGGAGTTGCTGGGATAAGCCCCCAACTAACTCAGAGTATAACTGAAACTAATAAATGACTGAAATGAAGAAATAATTCCCTCGGATGATGAGGAATCACACTTCACAGCTGAGGCAGAGAATCTGATCTGCGATAACTAACGGTGTTGAGTCTGAGAACCTCCAGTTGTATCATGGAACGATATAGCATAAAAGTATGCGTCAGTACTTTGAATGTACTGAGTAAGTGGGAGAAACATAACTGAATATAAAGTTTGAACTATAATGACACACAATGACCAATAGGTAAGTCGAACTAAACTATTGATGTAACCTAAAATGGTCAAGGACATGCCCTAAGTCTGAAACACTGAATCTGAGATACTGTATTGAACTGAGTTAAACTGACAGAACTAGAACTGAAATGAGCTGCTTATTCTGAAACTGGACTGGACTGACTAGTAGGAGAGTCTATAACCGATATATAACCACGTGAGCTAGACGTGGAGTCCGATATATACACCCCACCAGTAGGACCCAATATACCTTTTCAGGGTATAAAGGCATGAACTGAGTGATCACAAAAGTCTGGGGCCAATCAGGCCAACTAATACTGTAACCTATGCTGGAAACATAGTTTTGGGAACCTGGGTGTGCTGGAACCCCGGCCCCCTCGGTAGTAAGTTCTACTCCCACTAAAAAACCTAAACTGAACTACTAAGCTGATAGCTCGAAACTGGGGTCCAAGACTAATCAGGGATGTATAACTGCATGTACCCTGAGAGTCTTATCAAACCAGATTCTGAAACTAGGTTCTAGACTGGTCAGAGCTTCTTATCTAAAAGCGTCATGACCGTCTAAGAACAAGCTGTAACTGAACTGGGGTCCTGAGCTAGTCAGAGCTATATACTAGAATGTCATGACCGCCTAACGGACCAAAACTATACTCTGAGTCTGGTTTTGATAACTGAGGGGCACCACTAACACCTTGAAATAAGACTGAAGTCAAACTGATTAGTTGACAATTTTCTGAAAGATTCTTCAGAGACTCTACATTCTAACTGGTTTGAACTACTAGCAGCTAATAGAGAACTCAACTTATCCCAAAAACACGGGAACTTCATAATGTAGAGAAATTTTGAGAATTTTAGGAATTTCATTCAACAGAGCTAAAGTCATTCTCATTAATGGAGTATTTACTCAACATATATATATATATATATAGAAAATTCTAGAAAGAGCCCAAAGCATTCTTCATTCACTAGAGGAAATTTAATAAGCAAAATCATTACTCGAAAGTTAGGGCTTAAATTCACTATCTCAAGAACCTTGATAATTTAAGTAAAAACTGATGGGAATCATATCAACAATATACATGAACAATGTTCTAAGTGGAATCAATGAAAATAAACATGAATCCTTCTCATACTCGAAAACTCAGGGCTTAAAACTGATAGAGGGAATCGAGGAGGATTTTGGGGACACAATGGAAGAACAATACCTTTTCTAAAACCCCACCAACCTGAGTACAATTCACCCAAAGAAGGGGACTTGAACTACTACGATCGATGACAACCCTAAGCTTGCTTGAGAGTTTTCTTGAGGAACCCTTTGATAGATTTCTGAGAATAAGCGTGAGAATAAGGGGAGGAACTGTCCCAACCCTCTAATAAGTCTGATTTTAAGTTCAAAACAACGTGGTTTAGATCTTAGGAGATTAGGAAATTACTAAATAGCCCTTAGAAATTCGTTGGGAAAAAAATGTCTGGTGCCCCAACGGGTGACCTAACGAGTCGTGGTGACTGACAATGACTCGTGGTCACTCCTGTCAGGTACACTGCCTTGGATCCTCAGTAAGTCACCACGAGGGACCTAACGAGTCATTATCTATGACAACAACTCGTGGTCACCAGCCATGGACCACACTGTCTCATTCTAAAGATTTAATGCTAAGTCCCAAACGAGTCACTTAACGAGTCATTGCCACAGGTGACAACTCATTTCACCCACTCGTCGAGTACACTGGTCAACTAAAATATTCCCAACTTAGTCCTGACCACGAGTGACTTAATGGGTCGCGGTCAGTGACCACGACTCGTGACGTCCATCGTTAGGTACACTGCCTCCCTCCTTTACATTAACCAGCCTTCTCCTCATGGATCACCTAATGAGTCGTGAGGTTACTTGACAACTCATCAGGTGGGCCGTCCTACAATATTTCTGCAATTTTTCAGATTTCCTGGTTTATGCCCCGGAATTGGATTTTGAGTTTCCGGGGTGTTACATATGGGCAATGAAATTAGCTTATTAGTTCTAAGTTTATCTGCGCATATTTACGCATACAAGTAATATTTTCATCGACTTTGAATTTTTGGCCATGTTTAGTACTAGAAAATAAACTTTTGGTCCTAACTGCTACATGGTAATTGTCATGCTAAAATTAGTAATCTTTTTTTAGATAATTTCTTTAACAATGTATCTTCTAGTGTTAGGACAGTAATAGCTATATTCTTTGGCTTTTCGTTACTATATGTAGGTTCGATGAGTTAGCTTAGTATGTTTCTATCTCTTTTGATGGTCAATCTTCAATACACCCTAATTGAGTATAATTTTTTGTACAATTGTGTTTAGCTTTTTGGCATAAAAGAGAAAATATTGAAGTAAATGCTTTTAGAATTATGAAACTCCACATCAGTTAGAGTGTCAAATTACTAATAGAGTCTATTATCCTGTTTGGCCAAGCTTCTAGGAGGCCAAAAGTGCTTATTTTATCTAAAAAGCACTTATTTTTAAAAAAATAAGGTGTTTGGCCAAGCTTTTGAGAGAAAATAAATGCTTTTAGGGAGCAGCAGAAGTTGTTTTTTAGAAGTTAAAAAAAGTAGCTTCTTCCCAAAAGCACTTATCTAAAAAGCACTTTTGTGAAAAATACACTTAGAAGCACTTTTCAAAAGCTTGGCCAAACACTAATTATTTCTCAAAAGTGCTTTTTAAATTTATTGGCCAAACAAAAACTGCTTCTCACTAAAAGTACTTTTTTGATAAGCACTTTTGAAAAAAACACTTCTAAAAATAAACTGATTTGAGAAGCTTGGCCAAACAGGCTATATTTTGGCTGAAGTTAATAATTCTCATTTGCAGTCAGAGACTCTCAAGATGGGGTCTGGGGGAAGATCTTTCACAAATTTATTTTAATGATTTAACCAACACGTACATTTAGAAATATTTCAGTAGTACTGAGGTAGCAAAGTATTCATCATAGAGAAGCTTTCTTTTATCTGCAAAGGGCAAACCCCTATCATTGTCTAACAACTTATTTCTACAACGCAACTATGTGGTGCTTGTACATGGTCATTGGTCATATGCATATCCTAGATGCAAAATGTCTTTCAATCCACATATTATAAGAATTGTTGTATGAGTTGCCATCCATACTGATCTTTTGTCAATTATAAAAATGGTACAAATTTTTACCTAGATGGAGAAATGGAATTGCTTTCTTAATCCTATTAGCCAAAATTTTTTTAGTGAAATGGTAAGTTCCTGCTGATTGAAGTTAATTCAAGCCCAATAAATTCAATTTCCAAAATAGATAAGACTTATGACATATTTGTTTTTTACTTTAGAGTGTGCTAACTTTGCCATTCTGTCATTTGTTTTCCATTTTCCCATCTGGGCAATCAATTTTCCCTTCTTTTATATCCATTTTAATGTTTTTCTGCTCGTGTACTTGGATTTTTGGTTAAAAAACTATTCTTGATATGGTTAGAGTCTCTTAGTTTTACTATTGTGGTTTATGGAGGAATTCAATGGTTGTTCATAGATTTGGGGAGCTAAAACATGAATCTTGAAAGCTTTGTCAAAATTATTAACGGGAGGAAAATGAAGTGTTTCTTTTACTTCACGGATCGGAACAGAAATAGGGAAAGAAAATAAGCACCAGTGGTACTTCAAGATCAGAGCAAATCAGATATTTTAGGTGGTGGCGCAGAAAGGGTGCAACTAATCATTATAATAGGTTACTTAGGATTGGAGAAGAAGGTTTTGTATGTGTATATAAAGGTAACATTAAACCTTGCAAATGAAAAGAATGAAGCAACTATTGTTGCCATTCAAAAACTCAATAGAGATGGTTATTAGGTACTCCAAACATTTTTGTATATTGTTGGTACCAAACAGAGAATGAACAACTGCATGGCACATCTAAAGAATAAGAAGGCTTTTGTTTGATTATTACCAATCTCTTTCTAGCACATAATAGCTATAACTTTTAGAAATCTTTTTTATTGAGAAATGGTAAGTGTGTGATTGATATAGCACCACAAAAGCGCTATCAAAAGTATACTTACAGGACATTAGTGTACTCCAATTTTTGCTTTACAAATAAATCCATGTAAAATGCATCCAATTTTGGTTTTTGGAACTTTTGAAATCCCCAACATCCTTCCTATCCTTCCTAGTTCATTAAACCAGAGGTCCTTTTGCAACGTCAATGAACTTTGTATTATGCTTTAATTAACTAACTTGAGTTGGCTTAGTCATCAGACTTAATCCACTGTAATTTCAAACTCTCCAATCTTGCATTTCTAAGTAAAAGCTGCAATAAACAAATATAAGGTGATTATATAGACAAACTAAAGGAAGCCTTATAGGTCATTAAATCAATTATTTTCTTTTCTGCATATTCAATGTAATGCCTGAATATTCGTTAAACCACCATTTTCTAACTTACTTTATACATTCTTTTTCTATCTGATGACAAAATACAATACAAAATCTCCATCAATATATATTGATAGAGATTAATTAGTGTTGGACTCTAAAGAAGGTGACAATCTAGTTAAAGACAATATCCTTAGTAGTAGTTACTATAATGAAATCACCATGAGCATAATCCTTGACATATTGAACATGTAATTTCCCCACATCGTGGAATTTGAGGTAATCAAGTAACGTCACCACATTTTTTGAATCAGATAATGCATCTTGACCTCCATTGCTGCGTAACAAGGGAAGGTCTCGAGGGATATTTCCCAAATTATACTGTGGAGGTTTAGCTTCACCATAATGTGCCAAATTGTACTTGGTGCTCCCATAGTCGTATTTCATTAGGATTCCATCTCTAACAGCTGCATTTTAATTCATCATTGCATATATAGTTCAGCAACATCATTAACGGAATGGTTAAGCTCTATGATTAAGGATTAATTTTACGTATGACCATTGAATTTTGCTTAAGATATGTCACACCCCACCTTGGGGGGTATGACTGGCACCTGGTGCCCTACTAGGACCTGACCTGCTGAACTTGTTAAGCCTGGGTGCATCTGGAGCCTGGCTGGCTCTAACTCACATTTCTGGAAACAAAGGGCTATATGACGGTTGTAAATACAGCCCCCGGCCCATTGGCCTATAGCCTTCTGTACCTGTATTACAGCTGACCAGAAACATGTTAATTCAGGGGAACCTATGCGGGCCGACAAGGCCACCATGCTGTCTAGTTATCTGTAACTCAAACATAACATACTGGAAAGCTACGTGACCGGCAAGGTCACCACTACTGGCAAACTATGGCCCCACACGGCCATTACAAAAGAAAGAAAGGAGTAAAGGCAACTATACAACTGTACGGCCTCACACGACCGGCTCATCTGACCACAGGGAATACATACAGACTGCAAGCCTCTAAGAAGAATAATAGAAATGATCAGGACAGGGCCCCGACCTACCCGTACTGTACAACAAAAGGAACTGAACTACACCTCTAGAAATTCAGTCTCCGGATGACAGGAGCTGAATATTCGACCGCTGATGGGGATCACGTGGTATCGCCTGCGCGTCTATGGGTACCTGCAGGCAAGTAATGCATCGCCCCACTGGGCGTCAGTACCGCTGGTACTGAGTATGTAAAGCAAACTGAATACAGCTGAATACAAGTAATATAACTAAAAATTATGAATAGCAGGAGATAACTGAATCTGTAAGAACTGAAGGGATATCTGAAATCAATAACATAACTGTCGAAACTGGAATAAGGAGAACTAGATTAACTATGTGAGGGTGTAGATCGTACCTGTTCTTAATCATGCTGGAGGGAGTAGGTGTCATTTCTGGAGACGTATCATTCTACTACTAATCTACTCATGTCTAATATAACATAACACAACATACATAACATAACATGGCATACACAACCTTACCCGGCCCCCATAAGCCGGGAGGTACAATCAACACAGAATCTATACCCCTACCCCGGTCATCCCATCTCCTATAGTGGCTGTAAGCATCCCACCGTTCCCCTGGGTATGCACTTGGGCTCGCTGAGCCCCTGACTATAACTGCATCTGAGTCTGGAGGACTCCTGAATCTGCACCCGGGCGTATCCGCTCGACTGGGGTGTGTAAGGGCCGATCAAGGCACAAGTATGGGGAAAAACTGGCATCCCATCTTCGTCCCCTGGCGGGACGGCATGCCACTCCGTAGAGTGACGTATCCTCGTCCTCTGGCGGATGAGTCGATACAGCTATTAACCCTGGGCGGTCATGGATGCTAGGTAATCCAACCCCAAACAATACAACGGTCTCAACTGGTAATACTGTCTGGGTATCTCACATGCTGAGGCTAATAGGGGTAAAGTATCATATATATTACATGCTAGGCTACTGATAGTAATCTGTACGTATTTAATACGTGCTGAGGCAAGTAAAGATGTATAAATATGAATATAGTCTCCTGCCGGGCTGTACTGGGCAAATGCTATATAAGATAATGTTTCTGCTGAAAACTCTACTGTTTGCTAAGTTTCTGTATACACTATATGCTGGACTAGTGATAGAAATATGTACACACTTGATACATGCTGAGGCTGGAAGTACTATATATATATGTATGAATATAGTCTTTCTGCTGAACTATGCTGTATACTGATTTTCTATAGTAACCTGATTTACTATTCCTGACATGCTTTCTGAACTTCATTTTAGCCTGCTATTCTATTTCTGAAGTGCTTTACGGATACTGTACTACTTCGCGGGGTTTCAGCTGAACACAACAATATCTTAACATGGCATATTACATCACACACTGAATATACTGGGCAATCTCTAACGCTTGCGTTAGAATCTATATCATACTGATAGGTTTCATACACATTACAACCCAATGTTTCTCACATCGTACCAACATTCATAATAACGCAACATTTGACTTCTGAACATTCTACTGGTCCATAATTTGTTACACTACACTGATATTACTTAACTTGCCGAAGGAAACTAACTTTACATACCTTCTCTTTGAATTATTCGTCCGTCGAACGAGGCTCGGCCGGTACTTCAACTATTTTCTCCCAACTGCATTCATAAATACGTCAATTAATACTAAGTACAGCTTTATTGTAAGAACGACGTTACTTTCGATATAGTTTATAGCCTAAACTTAGGCTTATCGAAAGACGATCGAAAACTCGCTATTTTTCAGCGGCCCAGAAGGGAGAAATATTCACTTCTCAGCTAGGAACACATAGACATTAATTTAGAGCAATTCTACTTACTTTAGTTCGGTGGCTCGCCGATTCGTCGGCCGTATTTCGCGAAACTAATTCCGTAGAAATGCTCTCTGCTGCTAAATATTCGGGTAGATACTAGAAAGGGCTGTTGTAATGATTCTGGTACAATACTAAACTTCCGTGCCACAAATGGAGTAATATAGGACAAAGTAGACCCTGGGTCAATTAGCACATAAGTAGGGTGTGAGCAGATAGTTAGCATACCTATCATGACATTAGGCGATGCTTCTGAATCTTGTCTCCCTGGTAATGCATATGTGCGGCTTGGACCCGCACCTGTACTGGAGGCCCCTGATCTTCCCCGACCCCTGCCTGCTGAAAATGAGGGTCTGCGCCCAGTCGAGGATGTTGTGGCTCGTGACCCTGCTGATGTCCTATCCTGTCTATTGCGGTCCTCTCGACCTCTAGCTGGGCAATCTTTCATCAAATGGCCTTCTTGGCCACAAATATAACATGCGGTGGAGCCATATCTGCATGCTCCAGAATGGCGTCGATTGCATATAGGGCAAAGTGGTAGGGTATACCTACTCTGCTCTGCCCTCCTCTGTGATAGTGAATCTGCCATCTGCGAGCCTCTACCAGTCCCTGACTGCCCCCTGCGGCTGAATCTACCCCCCTGTGACTGTGACGGAGGCGGGGGCCTGGGCGGCCTGTCTGACAATCGGGGCCTGGGTCCTCCCCGGGCCCCTCCCGGTAATTCAACTGGCCTGTCCCGGCGACGCTGTTCCTGATTAACCCTTCTGACCTCTCGTTGCCGCTGTCTGATGCCCTCAATATTCTGAGCAAATGCCTGAGTGCGAGCAATATCCATGTCCTCTCGCAGTGTGGCTGTAGTGCAAATCTCAACATATTCTGGATTCAATCCCGTAATGAAGCGATGCACTCTGGATGCCATAGTATCAACAAAGGCCGGTGCATATCGGGCTAAGGAATCAAACTGCAAAGAATATTCCCGAACACTCATGGCCCCCTGTTCTAGATGTAGGAACTGGTCTACCCGGGCCTGTCGAATCTCCCACGGCAAATAATGATCCAGAAAGGCTCCTGAAAAGCTGGACCAGGTGGGAGGGGAAACATCTCTCCCTCGGGACCTCTCCCAGCTTTCATACCATAACACCGCAATATCCCGTAATCGGAATGCGGCCAACTCGACTGACTCGGTAGACGTGGCGTGCATAACCCTGAAGATTCTCTGCATCTGATCCAGAAAATCCTGGGGGTCCTCTGTTCGGTCCGTGCCTGTGAACTGTTGTGGATTCAGGGCTAAAAACTCTCGGACCCTCGAACTACCGGGCCCTCCTGATGATTCTGCAACTGTAGATGGCATTGGCTGACGCTGAGCAGCCATCATCTGTGCTAACAGAACTACAGCACTCCTAACCTCCTGATCAGAAAGAGTCAATATAGGGGCTGCTGAAGGTAATGTCGCCCCAAGTGGCTCCTGACGTGGTGGGGACTGCTGAGGAGGCTGGGATGATGCCTCTGTAGTGCCCTCTGATCGGGCTGTCTCCAAATGAGGGGGAGGCATCCTGCTGGTGCCTTCTCCTGCTGCAATGTCTAAGTTCCGACCTGTAATAGGATAGCGCTGGTCTGACATTATCTGTAACCAAAGAATATGGTAAGATTTTAGGGAATCAACCCTATACTGTACCGCTCTATAGCACGACTGAATCAGAATAAAAGACAACCATCCTATCATGCCTTGCAGCCTCCTACCCATAGTATGTGGTGCACAACACATCCATGGACAGGACTCTACTTAGCACGGCTTGCAGACTCCCTGGGATACGACCTGCTCTGATACCAAGTTTGTCACACCCCACCTTGGGGGGTATGACTGGCACCTGGTGCACTACTAGGACCTGACCTGCTGAACTTGTTAAGCCTGGGCGCATCTGGCGCCTGGCTGGCTCTAACTCACATTTCTGGAAACAAAGGGCTATATAACGGCTGTAAATACAGCCCCCGGCCCATTGGCCTATAGCCTTCTGTACCTGTATTACAACTAACCAGAAACATGTTAATTCAGGGGAACCTATGCGGGCCGACAAGGCCACCATGCTGTCTAGTTATCTGTAACTTAAACATAACATACTGAAAAGCTACATGACCGGCAAGGTCACCACTACTGGCAAACTATGGCCCCACACGACCATTACAAAAAAAAGAAAGGAGTAAAGGCAACTATACAATTGCACGGCCTCACACGACCGGCTCATCTGACCACAGGGAATACATACGACTGCAAGCCTCTAAGAAGAATAATAGAAATGATCGGGACAGGGCCCTGACCTACCCGTACTGTACAACAAAAGGAACTGAACTACACCTCTAGAAATTCAGTCTCCGGATAACAGGAGCTGAATATTCGACCACTGATGGGGATCACGTGGTATCGCCTGCGCGTCTATGGGTACCTGCAGGCAAGTAATGCAGCACCCCACTGGGCGTCAGTACCGCTGGTACTGAGTATGTAAAGCAAACTGAATACAGCTGAATACAAGTAATATAACTAAAAATTCTGAATAGCAGGAGATAACTGAATCTGTAAGAACTGAAGGGATATTTGAAATCAATTACATAACTGTCGAAACTGGAATAAGAAGAACTAGATTAACTATCTGAGGGTGTAGATCATACCTGTTCTTAATCATGCTGGAGGGAATAGGTGTCATTTCTGGAGACGTATCATTCTACTACTAATCTACTCATGTCTAATATAACATAACAGAACATACATAACATAACATGGCATACACAACCTTACCCGGCCCCCATAAGCCGGGAGGTACAATCAACACAGAATCTATACCCCTACCCCGGTCATCCCATCTCCTATAGTGGCTGTAAGCATCCCACCGGTCCCCTGGGTATGCACTTGGGCTCGCTGAGCCCCTGACTATAACTGCATCTGAGTCCGGAGGACTCCTGAATATGCACCCGGGCGTATCCGCTCGACTGGGGTGTGTAAGGGCCGATCAAGGCACAAGTATGGGGAAAAACTGGCATCCCATCTTCATCCCCTGGCGGGACGGCATGCCACTCCGTAGAGTGACGTATCCTCGTCCTCTGGTGGACGAGTCGATACAGTTATTAACCCTGGGCGGTCATGGATGCTAGGTAATCCAAACCCAAACATTACAACGGTCTCAACTGGTAATACTGTCTGGGTATCTCACATGCTGAGGCTAATAGGGGTAAAGTATCATATATATTACATGCTGGGCTACTGATAGTAATCTTTACGTATTTAATATGTGCTGAGGCAAGTAAAGATGTATAAATATGAATATAGTCTCCTACCGGGCTGTACTGGGCAAATGCTATATAAGATAATGTTTCTGCTGAAAACTCTGTTGTTTGCTAAGTTTCTGTATACACTATATGCTGGACTAGTGATAGAAATATGTACACACTTGATACATGCTGAGGCTGGAAGTACTATATATATATGTACGAATATAGTCTTTCTGCTGAACTATGCTGTATACTGATTTTCTATAGTAACCTGATTTACTATTCCTGACATGCTTTCTGAACTTCATTTTAGCCTGCTATTCTATTTCTGAAGTGCTTTACGGATACTGTACTACTCCGCGGGGTTTCAGCTGAACACAACAATATCTTAACATGGCATATTACATCACACACTGAATATACTGGGCAATCTCTAACGCTTGCGTTAGAATCTATATCATACTGATAGGTTTCATACACATTACAACCCAATGTTTCTCACATCGTACCAACATTCATAATAACGCAACATTTGACTTCTGAACATTCTACTGGTCCGTAATTTGTTACACTACACTGATATTACTTAACTTGCCTAAGGAAACTAACTTTACATACCTTCTCTTTGAATTATTCGTCCGTCGAACGAGGCTCGGCCGGTACTTCAACTATTTTCTCCCAACTGCATTCATAAATACGTCAATTAATACTAAGTACAGCTTTATTGTAAAGAACAATGTTACTTTCGATATAGTTTATAGCCTAAACTTAGGCTTATCGAAAGACGATCGAAAACTCGCTATTTTTCAGCGGCCCAGAAGGGAGAAGTATTCACTTCTCAGCTAGGAACACATAGACATTAATTTAGAGCAATTCTACTTACTTTAGTTCGGTGGCTCGCCGATTCGTCGGCCGTATTTCACCAAACTAATTTCGTAGAAATGCTCTCTGCTGCTAAATACTCGGGTATCTGGGATTAATTTGAGTTTGGGCAGCGTTTGGCAGCGTAATCGGACGAAAATATTTAATTTTCTTTGTCTTCCTCGGCTTCACTGCGTTTCTCTGGAAATTTATAAGTGTAATATGATTTTAAACCGAAGTGGGGGCTTATATACTTGGGGCTGAACCTGGGCAACGTGTCACGGAGCCATCGCGGAGGCATCACCTCCGTGACACGCTGCCATCGCGGAGGGGCTCTGTCTCGGCTCCTCCCGCGATGGTTTCGACGGGTTTCTCGTCCGATCTTTTCCCGGACCTTTCCCTAGCACGTATGGCCTTCAAATATACTTAACCAACGTGCGAATAGGTCATCTAAGTGCCGTGAATTCTACGGGGTGTAACAAGATATATCTCATATGGTCAGTCAATGTAGCCTAGTTTACTTAGAAAGACACTCAATTATATATATGTATATATATATTCAAAAGTCACTTGACTTAATTTTATGATTTTATTACTATAATGGATAAAGTTTAATGATCACATGTGAATCTAAATCACAAGTGAAATATGGATAAAATGGATAATTCACACTAGCGATGAGGAATTAGCCACCAGTTCAAAATTAATTACTAAAACTTTGTACCAGTTTAGTGCAGAGAATTCATCACTTTATGTTAATTGACATATCGGTAGTAGTAAATGTTATTGTTGGCTTGTTGGCCAACACGCAAACCACAGAGGAAATGGCATTGTTGGCTTATAATTGAGAATTGAAGCTTTCTAAACCAGGTAATGATTTTAAATCTGTTGGAATTTTTTCATTTGATTGTGGACAGTTTTAGCTTTTACATGTATATCTTAGCTAAATGAATTTGGCCACATCATCATTGCATATATAGTTCGACAACATTATTAATGGAATGGTTAAGCTCTATAATTAGGGATTAATTTTATGTATGACCATTGAACTTTACTTGAGATATATCTCATATGGTCACTCAACGTAGCGCAGTTTACTTAGAAAGCCACTCAACTTGTTCACTTTCAACATTTAAAAACAATAAATTTGAAGTAAGAAGGTAACGTAGGCAAAGGGATTACTTAAGGGCACACCAATAGTACCAAAGTTCTAATCTTTTTTTATGCTCTAGAGGTAAAATGGAGCATTTGACTATGAGAACCTGATTCTATTGTCACTATTGAGCTTTTAGCTAAAAAGGTAAGAACTTTCATTTCTTTTCCAAAAGAAAAACACTTCTATGTTTCCTCGAGTTTTAAATATTTTTTGGTTTTGAATGAGAACATATGATGTTAACTTTTTAAAATATTAATTTTAAAGTCAAAGAAGTCTAACATTGTTAAAAGAATAATCCTACAACGACTAAAAGGTGTGTCTTGCAAGAAGTTTCATTATTATTAAAATAAGTATACAAGATACTAAATATTTAAAGGTAGGAACTTTGAGGATTGAGTTTTTGATGGGGAATTTGATTTTGTTTAATACATTTGAGGATATTAGCATCAGATTGACATTTCAATTGTACCAAATTATTCGGATCTCTTTATATTTTATTGATGAATAAGTGTATCTCTAAGAAGCACATTTTTTAATTCTCCATAATATTTTGTAACTCAAGACACATATTCTAATAATATGAATTTCATTTTAAAATGAGTGTACTACTTAACACAAAATACACGTGCGTAAGAATAGTGAAGTAAAAAAGGGAACAGGCAAGGAGGGAAACTAGAACTAATGCCTCTAGTGACTTGAAAGAAACCAAGTGGAGGTAAAAGTGATGTTTATGAATTAAAATTTTGGAGGGGGTGGCTTTTGGCCTCCGTCACCTCCTCCACTGTCATTGGCAATGGTGTCGTATGTGGATCACCAAAATGCCAAAAAGATCAAGAATGATGTTAATGTTAAAAAGGATACACACTACCACATAAATTTGCCTTGACACTTAGACAGGTTACCGATACATTTTATCTACAAAAAGTAAAACGATGGTGATGACCATAACTCAAACCGCAAGAATTGAACTGTGCATCATATCAGTTGACAAAGTTCAAGAAAAGGAACTCACTTCTTCCTCACAAGGAACGATCCATAGAATTTATCCAGCCCCTCATAAGTTTCCACATTTTGATATTAAAGCACCTATTCCATACCAATAAGAATAAAATATGATACGTGTTCTTTGTTTTAACTGAATAAATTTTATCAAGACACTTGCATGTTCGAATTTAATTAATGTAATCACATATAAAATTTGATTAAATGTAATGAACAATTGATACAACTCCGAGCAAGAAATTAACATAGACTGAAGACCCCTGACCTAATAACATTAATACTAACTGCATTTAAGACACTATAATAATATAGTAAGAACAAGCCCTTCAGACTCCGAAAGTATTGTAATCCAAAAGGACATATGTCAACAGAATCTAAAAGAGCATAGAAGTTGACAAACGGGACATGCGTTGACAAAAGAGGTTAAACTTCCAAAACTATACCAGATAGTAACATCTCAAATTGTTCAAGAAAGGGTTACTTTTAGGTATGGGTTTGTGATACAAGATTAAAAATCTTGTAACACGACTGCTACATCCCATGATCCTAATCTACGCTCCTTACTCACCCCATTGCATTAAAACTACCAACCCATTTCAATTTTTATTTTTATTTAGTATTGCCAATCTATTTGAATTAATAGAACAAATTTTCTAATATGTAGTAATTCTATTAGATGGAAATCTAATTTATGCTCATCACTTGCCCTTTTTTCTTCTACTTCCCAAGTGGAATATTCTCGACTGATGAGTGTCCCCTTTGATTTCTACCATGAGACTTTTGGTCAAGTTTATACCAAAGAATAGGTATGTGCAGAATTGGTTAAGAAGTTTCTACATAACCAAGAGGCCAAGAGGCCAGCAACTAAAGGTAATTTGGTCTAAAGATGAATATTTCTTCACAAGCAAAACTAAATTAAAATAACTAAACCCTATTAGAAATGGAAATGTATATAAAACAAAGAATTTTACCTTCAGGATTTCTTCAGAAAGAAACTAACTAAGAATTACTCCCCCTAACATCGTCTAGTACATCCTAACCAATCAATATGTATGGCAGATAAAGTATCTATACATAACAGTGAAAGACCGACAGTTAGAAAAATCACCCAAATGAATTTAAGGACTTCTTCAAATTCATAACCATTTAGTTTTTTTTATCATCTTAACAAATTGCTTCGAACTCAGGCAAAACACCACAAACAACTGTACAAAATATTGATATATATAAATTGCAGGCAAGACCCAAAAGTTCTCTGCCTGAGAAGTTAAAAGCTGCAGTTGTTATAACAATTGTCCGAAATCGAAATATACCAATTAGGATGCATTATGAAAACATACTTAGGCTAACATTGGAGAATTAAATGTGAATTAAAGCAAAAAAAACATACTTAGGCTATGGAAGAAATCTAGCCAGTGGCAAAAGTTTAGCTGGGTCAATGTAGAATTTATCTCCAGCTGAATATGAGTGTGTTGTATCACTCGGGAAAGGCCAATGTGGTGGCTGACGCCCTAAGTAGGCGATCTATGGGAAGTGTAGCTCACTTTGAGGGAGGAAAAATAGAGTTAGCAAAGGATATTCACAAACTAGCCCAGTTAGGGGTGCAGCTAGTAGACTCAGCTGAAGGTGGAGCAGTAGTACAAAGCGGGTCAGATTCATCTTTTGTAGTTGAAGTTAAGTCCAGACAAGATGAAGATCCAGTTCTACTTAAACTCAAGGAAGTGGTTCGCAGAAAAGAAGTTGAGGCTTTCTCCCCAGGGGGAGATGTAGTGCTCCGTTACCAGGGAAGGTTGTGTTTGCCAGATATCGGTGAGTTGAGATAGCAGATTTTGGTGGAGGCACAAAACTCAAGGTATTTTATTCACCTTGGTGCTACTAAAATGTACCGCGACTTGAGGGACATTTACTGGTGAAACGGCATGAAAAGAGACATTGCAGAATTTGTAGCCAAGTGCCTGAATAGCCAACAAGTGAAAGTCAAGCATTAAAGACCGAGGGGTATACTTCAAGATATCAGCACTCCAACTTGGAAGTGGAAAGAGATCAACAAGGACTTTGTCACCGGTTTACCCCGCACTCGCAGGCAGTATGACTCTATCTGGGTTGTGGTGGACAGGTTGACCAAGGCTGCTCATTTCCTACCGGTCAAAACCAGCAATTCAGTAGAAGATTACACAAAGTTGTACATCCGAGAGTTGGTTAGGTTGTATGGGGTTCCCTTGCCCATTATACCAGATAGAGGTACTCAGTTCACCTCCCATTTCTGGAAGTCTTTTCAGAAGGGACTTGGTAGATCAAGCTCAGTACAGCTTTTCACCCGCAGATAGATAGACAAGCTGAGCGGACTATTCAGACTCTAGAGGATATGCTAAGTGCATGCACGATCGATTTTAAGGGTAAATGGGATGACCATCTACCTCTTATCGAATTTGCGTACAACAACAACTACCATTCCAGCATTTAGATGGCCCCGTTGAGGCATTATATGGTAGGAGGTGTAGATCTCCTATAGGTTGTTTTGAAGTCGGTGAAGCTGCTTTGGTAAGGCCAGACTCGGTTCATGAGGCAATGCAGAAAGTTCAGCTTATCTGAGAAAGGTTAAAAACAACTCAGAGCCACCAGAAATCTTATACGGATGTGCGGAGAAGAGAGTTGGAGTTTGCAGTTGATGATTGGGTGTACCTGAAAATTTCACCCATGAAAGGGGTGATGAGGTTTGGAAAGAAGGGGAAGCTCAGTCCAAGGTATGTGGGACCTTATAGAATTTTGAGACGTATCGACAAGGTAGCCTATGAGCTAGAGTTACCTTCAGAATTAGCCTGTGAACCTCCTTTGCTAACTCCTTTTTTCCTCCCTCAAAGTGAGCTACACTTCCCATAGATCGCCTACTTAAGGTGTCAGCCACCACATTGGCCTTGCTCGGGTGATACAGCACCACACTCTTGTCATAATCTTTCAGGAGCTCTAACCACCTTCTCTGTCGGAGGTTTAGGTCCTTCTGGCTGAACATGTACTGAAAACTCTTGTGATCTGTAAATACATCTACGTGAGCTCCATACAAGTAGTACTCCATATTTTTAACGCGAATACCACTACTGCCAACTCCAAGTCATGAGTTGGATAATTCTTCTCATGGACTTTGAGTTGTCTAGAGGCATAGGCTATCACTTTTCCCTGCTGCATCAAAACGTAACCAAGTCCAACTCTGGAGGTGTCACATTATACAACTAACCCATTTGTTCCTTCTGGCAGGGTCAAAACTGGAGTCGTAGTAAGTCGAGTCTTTAACTCCATAAAACTCTTCTCACACTCGTCCGACCACTGGAATTTTACCTTCTTCTGGGTTAGCTTGGTCAGAGGAGATGCTATAGAGGAGAAACCTTTCACAAACCGTTGGTAATAACCTGCTAAGCCCAGGAAACTCCTAATTTCAGTCGGAGAGGTAGGTTTGGGCCAATCCTTCACTGCTGATATCTTATGAGGATCTACTTGTATCCCTTCACTTGAGACCACATGACCCAAGAAGGTCACGGACTTCAACCATAATTCACACTTATTGAACTTGGGGAATAACTGGAGATCTCTGAGAGTATGCAACACTAACCTTAGGTGATTTGCATGCTCCTCCTCATTTCTAGAGTACACTAGAATGTCATCGATAAATACAATGACGAACATATTTAAGTACTGCTTGAAGACCCGATTCATCAAATACATGAAGGCTACTGGGGTGTTAGGTAACCCAAAGGACATCAACACAAACTCATAGTGACCATACCAAGTTCTGAATGTTGTTTTCGGTATGTCACTTTCTATAACCCTTAACTGATGGTATCCTGACTTGAGATCGATCTTAGAAAAACAACTATCTCCCTAAAGCTGATTGAATAGGTCATCAATTCTAGGTAAGGGATATTTGTTCTTGACTGGGACTTTGTTCAGCTGACGGTAATCTACGCACATTCTGAGGGTACCATCTTTCTTACGCACGAATAGCACTAGAGCACCCCAAAGAGAGATGTTGGGTATGATAAAACCCTTGTCAAGAAGATCTTTTAGCTGCTCCTTCAACTCCTTAAGCTCAGCTGGATCCATTATGTAAGGAGGGATGGAGATGGGCTGAGTATCTGGAAGGAGATCTATCTCGAAGTCTATTTCCCGCTCAGGGGGAACTCCAAAAAGATCTTCAGGAAATACATCTGGAAATACGCTAACAACTGGAACTGACTGAATGGTTGGGGTCTCAGAGTTGGAATCCTTGACCCGAACTAGATGATATAAACATCTCTTGGAAATGAGTTTCTGGGCCTCAAGGAAGGAAATAAACCTACCCTTAGGCTTTGAACTGCTGCCGACCATTCTAAAACTGGCTTATTAGGAAACTGAAATTTGACAACTCTAGTTCTGCAATCAACTGAGGCATAGCAGGAGTGTAACCAATCCATGACGAGAATAAGGTCAAAGTCGACCATGTCTAGCTCTACAAGATCAGCTGGTATGACTTTACTCAAGACTGAGACTGGGCAGTTTCTATACACCCGACTGGCTCTAACTGACTCGCCAACTGGGGTGGAAACTAAGAAGGGTTCTGATAGGACCTCCGAACTGATGCCAAACTAAACTGCTACATATGGAGTTACAAATGAAAAAGTAGCTCCTGGATCTAGGGGGCATACATGTCTAGATTAAAGAGACATAACATACCCGTAACTACGTCAGGTGAACTTTCCTGATCCTGATCGAAAGAGAGAGCATAAAAATGATTCTGACGTTGACCGCCATCTGTACCTGATGGGTTGGCCTGCTGAGTTGGTCGTCCTGCTGGAGCTGATGAGGTAGTGGATTGTGATCTTCCTCGCCCTACTGATGGGCACTCCCTAAGCCTGTGTCCAAGCTGTCCACATCCAAAGCAGCCCTCTCGTCCCTGAAGGCATTCACCTGGGTGATGCCTACCACACTTGGGACAAGCTGGAAACTTGTCTCCTATAGTGTGGGCCTGAGACTGAGTGCCAGAAGACCACCCCTCCGATCCTGGCGGGACCAAAAGGTTGGTGCGCTGGCTGAGCTAGGTATTGGGGCCCTCTGCTGTTGCTGTTGCGGGCGGCTACCACTGTCAGACCTCTGGTGGCCAAAATCTGTATGACCAATTCTTGCCCTCTTATTCTTACGTTCCATATCTTTCAGCTTCTCGGCCTCAATCTTCTGGGCATACACAACTAGGCTATAAAAATCCATGTCCTGATTAGCATTGTCGTCCTGCACTCTTTGAGGACCAGGTGAGACACTCCATTTACGAATTTCGGCATGTGAGCCTTTGGCTCGGCCACCATCTCTGGAGCATACTTTGATAGTCTAGTAAACTCCAGAGCATACTCCTCCACTGTCTAGTTGCCCTGCCGTAGGTTCATAAACTCTGCCACCTTAGCCTCCCTCAGCTCCCGGGGAAAGAACTTATCCAGAAAAGTTGTATGAAACTCCTCCCACTTAACCGGTCCTGCTTCTGCTGACCGTCCCTCCTTGCACTGACCAAACCTGGGCTACCCCTTTTAGCTGGTAGGCAGCCAGGTCAGCACTCTCGAAGGAGCTGACACCCATGATCCTGGTAATCTTTCTAATCTCATCTATAAAGCCTTGTGGGTCCTCTCCCACCTTTGTTCCGTGAAAGTCTGGAGGGTTCATACGGGTGAAATCCCGCACCCTGGCATCAGCCACAGACCCATTTGTGGCTATTGGACCCACCTGTTGGTTCATTTGATGGGTGACGGTCTGAGCAAGCAACTGAATGGCCGCCCTGAATTTTTGGCTGTAGCCACAGAATCGTCCTGAGGAACTGTTGGAGTTGGAGGAGCGGGTCTGTTGGCGTTTCTGAATCTTCACCCATTTCCACGTCTAGAAGGCATTGTTCACTGAAAGGAAAAGGACATGATTTAGAAAGACATCTCTGGAATTGGACTTTAACACATGATAAAGAACATGAACAAAAGGGGAATTTTCCAAATAACATCTCGTAGCCTCCTCGGCATAAGTGTGGCGCGCTTCACACCCATGAAAAGGACTTTACTCAATGCGGCTTTCAGAATTGCCAAGGATACTCTAATACCAAGTTTTTCACACCCCAAGCCTACACCCTAGATGTAAAACGGTACTTGAAGCCACAAGTAACCCCAAGTCAACCCCTGGTCTATCATACACTAACATTTTGAGGAAACATGCATAGCGGAATAACAGCTTCACAAAGTTTGGGAAAACATAAAGGTTGAAAGTAATATATCTGAAATGCAATTCTGAAAGACAAGTCTAGTATGAAAGCTAACTACTGAGGGGTTACTAGGACAAGCCCCCAGCTAAGACTAAGTCTATACAAAACCATAACCGAATGAAATAAATAAACAAGGCCCTCGAATGATGAGGACTCACACTCTGATATGTTGAAGTGGAATGCTCTGAAACTGAAGTAACTATCTTTGCTGAACCTAAGAACCTGCAGTTGTATCATGAAACGATACAGCATAAAAAGCATGCGTCAGTACTTTGAATGTACTAAGTAATTGGGAGAGACATACTAAATATAAAGTCTAAACTAAAATGACACACCATGACCAACAAGTACTGAGCTAAACTACTGATATAACCTGAAATGGTCAAGATGACCCTGTCTGATGATCATGGACATGCCTAAAGTCTGAAACACTGAATTTGAGATACTGTACTAAACTGAGCTGCTTAATCTGATATTGGACTGGACGGACTAATGGGAGAGTCTATAACCGACATTTAACCACGTGAGCTAGACGTGGAGTCCGATGTATACACCCCACCTGTAGCACTCAATATACCTTGCCAAGGTATAAATGCATGAATTGGGTGATCACAAAATATATCTAGGGCCAATCAGGCCAAGTCATATTGTAACCTATGCTGGCAACGTTGTTCTAGGAACCTAGGTGTGCTGGAACCCCGGCCTGCTCGGTGCTAAGTTCTACTCCCACTGGAAAACCTAAACTGAACTACTAAGCTGATAGTTTGAAACTGGGGCCCAGGACTAATCAGGGACGAATAACTTCATGTACCCTGAGAGCCTTATCGGACTAGATTCTAAAACTGTGTTCTAAAATCGGTCAGAGCTGCTTATCTAGAAGCGTCATAACCATCTACAGAACAACTAATAACTGAACTGGGGTCCTAAGGTTGGTCAGAGCTATAACTGAATTTCATGACCACCTAATGGACCAAATAACTGTAATTTGAATCTGAGTCTTAAAACTGAGAGGCAGCACTGACACCTCGAAAATAAACTGGAGTCAAACTGATCAGTTGACATTTTCTGGACAACACTGAGGTTGCTAAAATCTGACTGAAGCTAGACTGATATGATTCTGACTGAGGCTAGATTGATAGAGTTCTGTGTTCTAACTGACTAAATTACTAAACAGCTAATAGAGAGCTCATTTATGTCGATAACACGGACAAGTTCATAATATCAGACAATTCCAAGAATTTTGGGAATCTCATTCAATAGAGCAAAAGTCATTCTCATTCATGGGGTGTTTACCCAACATATACGATTAGTAAGAAAATTCTAGGAATTCAACCCAAAGCATTCTTCATTCACTAGAGGGATTTTAACGAGCAAGAACCATTACTCAAAAATTACGGATCAACTTCACCTTTATAATAATAGTGACAATCTAATAAGGAACTGATCAAGATTATATTAACAATAAGTATAAACATCGTTCTAAGGGAAATCAACGAAAATAAACATGAATTACTTCTCATACTCGAAAGCTCAGGGCTTAAAATTGATAGAAGAAATTGAGGAGGGCTTTGGGGACGCAAGGGAAGGACAATCCCCTTGCTAAAACCCCATATACCTGGAGAAGAAACCTGGAGAATCTGCCTGAAAATCAAAGAGGAAAGTTCATCCCTAGCCTTTGCTCTGAAATACCCTGAGAGAGAATTCTACGATGTCATTCTGAGGATTAGCATGAGAATGAGGGGAGGAACCTCTTCCCCATTAAACATCTGAAATTAGTGCTTAAACGACGTGGTTTAATGCTTGGGAGAATTGGAAATTACTAAATAGCCCATAGAAATTCGCAGGAAAAAACTGTCAGGGGCTCCTAACAGGTGACTTAACGACTCGTTACTTGGTCCAACGAGTCGTTGGGTTCTCCCATCAAGCCCACTGGAAAAAAATTTCTACTAACTCTTGATGGGCATGACGAGTCGTAATGACTGGCAATGACTCGTCCTATCGTCAGTCAGGTAAACTGGTAAGAACGTTAAAAGGGACTGGAAATGAAGGACCTGATGAGTTGTTACTGCTGATGATGACTCGTGGTGACCTCCCATCAAGTACACTATAATTTCCTCTAATTTCTAAAGTCTGGCTTGGCAACGAATGACTTAACGAGTCGTGGGGCCTGGTAACGACTCGTGGGGTCGTCCGTTAGGGACACTGAAACATATTCTTGGCATCCTTCTCACGATTGACCTAACGAGTCATTGGGTCCCTTAACGACCCGTCGAGTTGGCCATTCTGCATCTTTTCTGCAGTTTTTCATATTTTCTGAATTAAGTCTCAGATATTGATTTTAAGCTTCCGGGGCATTACAGAAGTTTAGATATCTCAGGTTGTTCTTTAGCTTTAACCTAAAATACAAAGACAGAAGCAAAAGAACCACAGTCATAGACAAGCTAATACTTCAGAATGAGTAATGAGCAAATTCCAGTAGCACTGAAACATAATCCATAATCCATTAAGGAGTTCGATTTACAATGACATCAACTACTATAGAAGAAAAGTTCAGCCCCAATTTTCAAGTCAATGCTATAACAAACAACTATTTAGGTGTCCTGCATTCTCCACTTTTCTACCTGCGGAAAATACTTTTGAAGATTTTATTTAATTAGTAAAATTTGAAGTACCAAATCAAGGTAAGACTGCATCAATCAAGAGAGAAATAATATTGCTAAGCAACCACAAGAACACCTCTACCTGGGTTCACCCATTCAGGGAGACTTAGTTAATAGCTTTTTCCTTATCTTTCTTGTGTCTATTCGAGTTATCATGCATGTTCATTTTCTCAACTTGCTTAAAAATTTGAAGTACCGAATCAGGGTAAGACTGAAGTAAATCAAGAGAGCAATAACCCCCCAAAAATAATCTTATTACAAATTCTTCATATTTAAATGACATAGCTGTGTAACCACAAGAACTCAACTTTCTGTGTGCGTCCATTCAGGGAAACAAATTCACAGTTGCTTGTTTTTCCTTACCTTTGTGTGTTTATTTTAGTAAATAATGCATGTTAATTTCCTCAAACTGCTTTTATATCTTCAACATCTTCTAGAAAATGTGACAAGCAGCATTTAAGAGGTAATAATAGTTGCCTAATATAGCAAAGCTTATCTCTATTGTCCCAAGTTTGACCCAAAACCTTTTTAACAACAGCACACTAAAAGCTCGCCAGAGTTAGCCTATTGTATAGAAGATTGGGTGTCATTAGTAGAGAACCATATTTTGGTAAAGATTCTTTACTTTTTGGCATATTGCTTGTATACGAGAGAATTCCCAAATTAAGAAAATTATTTATCTTATCAAAAAAATTGTTTACTACAAACCAAAACTTAGTCCCCAAAAGGAAAAATCTCACAGTCACTAAAAGAATGAGCTACAAAACCCCAAACCCTTCAAAGCTTATCTTCCCGAATCTTACTGAAGGTGGTATCTGGCACCGGCTTGCACAAATTTGAATAATCTACCAATGGTAAACACAGATTCAAACCTATAATCTCCAAGTTGCTACTCCTATGCTTAAACAACTCAAGAATCCAAAACAAACCCATAGAACCCCCTCCAAACAAAAAGAGAATATCAAATAGAAAATAAAAATTCATATAGGTGTTTCACAGTTCATCCAAAATTCCATAAGCCATATAAAAATAATAGAACTCTACTAGTAAATAAAAAAGATATAAACTTGGTCCATCTGCTTAAAAGCTTCACATCATGAAGCCAAAAGCGTACAAAACCCTAAACCCTTCACTCCGTAGTTACCGTAAAAAGCCTAAAAAACTCCCAACAACAACATATGAAGCAGAAAATATATCAATGACCCTTCATATATTTCATAGATCATTCAAAATTCCATAAGTTATCTTGATTTTGCTTTTCTTTTTTAGTAAGAAAAAATAACAGCGGTAGTCATATATCCAAAAATAATACCAAAAAACGATCAATAAACTAAAAAAGATATAATATTTTTGGGCTTCTCTTTCATATATGCACATATAGTATGAAAACTTAGAAGATTTGCTTACTTTTAGAAAATGGGCATTTGGAAATCAGTAGACAAGTGAGACAATACTTGGTTCATGTGCTTAGAAGCTTCACATCATGATGCCCTGAAGTGCAAAATCGCCAGTGATCCATCGCCGACAATCTTTTCAAGCTCTGCCTTTGATTAAACTTCCTTCACTGATCCTCCTCCGGCCATTCTTGCTTCTTTTAGATTCTCTAATCTCTATGAGAAGTGAAGTGAATACCGCAAAACTATACCTCACCTGCATCACCTTTTAACAGTATATTCATATGATGCTTAGCTTGGTTAACCTAACTTACAGGAGTAGCGCCAGGAAACACAACAAGCTGGATTCTTGTTTACTGACATACCTGAGAATGTTGGGCACCAACTCCAGCTGCAGCGCCATTAGGACCCCTGAAGACAACGGGAACTGATATCTGACCTGCAGATATGTAATTTGATTTTGCAGCAGAATTGATGATATTTCGGACAGTGCTCAAGGGTTTGTTGGGTTGAGGTGAAGTATTGCCATTTAAGACATCCAATGGGTTCTTATGTAATAAATGGCATTAATTAAGGTACAACCAGGTCTAAAGCTACAAACACCTGCATAAATTTATTTAAGAATTAAAAAAATAATTTTTAATGGAAAAAATACTCAAAAAACCTAGAAAAAAGATAAATGGAAATAGAGATTAAAGAGGCATGCCACATTAGCATGCCTCTAAGTCTCTATTATACTTATATATAGATTTTGTCTGATTGAGGAAACAATCTCGATGGGACCAGGCGAAATAAAATATAAATTTATGAATATATTGTGGCCAAGACTTCAGTATCAAGTCGCCTACATATCTTGAGTCTATGAGAATCAGGCCGTGTGTAGTTCTAAATTTAGAAGCAAACGAGATTCCTAAAGCAAATTGATAATACGAGATTGGAATAAGGAACGAAAGGAGTATGAAATGATAATAATAGAGAGATGAAAGAAGATAGACAATGATTACTTCCATATCAAAATGCGGTAATATTAGAATGAGGGCTAATCCGAAAAATTAAAGATTGGAAGGCAAGATGAAAGTGAAAATTGCTTCTAGGTAATACGCGATGAAAGTGGTATATCTTGAAAGTAAATAAATAAATAATAACGGGCAGAGATAATTAAAATAACGTATAAATTTCCAAAAAATAAAGCATAGTTTGGATAACTTTAGGAGGGTAATGCTTAATCCAAACAGCGTCTAAAAACAGTAGAACCACGCCTAGCCTTTAAAAAATTAGAGAGTAATGCTTAACCCAATAAAAGAAAGGTGAGAGTAGAACAATGAATAATATGTTAAGACTAGATAATAGTGGCTTGAAGTACTACAGTAGTAGCTTGAAAGCTTGAGAGTAGTGTAAAAGTGAAAAAATAGCATAGGAGCTTGAAAGTAGCATGATAGTATCTTGATTCAAAATCATGAGAGTAACTTGAAATAACACAATAGTAGCCTGCAACTTTAAAATATGAGATAATATTTTACAAAATTAACAATTAGCTCGAATAAATTTGAAAGGAAAGTGCTTAACCCAATCAAAATTTAGAAGGCAATACTTAGCCTTAAAAAATTGGAGGGTAGTGATTAACCAATAAGGCAGTGCTTAGCCCTTAAAAATTGGAGGGTAATGCTTAACCCATAGGACAATGCTTAGCCCTCAAAAATTGGAGGGTAGTTCTTAACCCATAGGACAATGCTTAGCCCTTAAAAGATTAGAGGGTACTGCTTAACCCGTAGGATAATGTTTAGCCCTTAAAAGATTAGATGGTAGTGCTTAACCCGGAGGGCAGTGCTTAACCTTTAAAAATGAGGGTAGTGTTTAACCCATTTAGAAAACAATAGGGAAATGCTTAGCCCTCGAAATTTAGAGTAGTGCTTAGCTTTAAAACATTGGAGGGTAATGCTTAACCCATCCCGATCATGATTTTCCTACCCCCAGAGGGAAAGGTACTTCCCTTTTGGGCCGGTTGTGGGCGAGGAGGGATTCGAACAGTGCTTAGCCCTTAGAAAAATTGAGGGTAGTGCTTAGCCCTAAAATTTAGGGCAGTGAGTAACCCATTTAAAAAGCAATAGGGCAATGCTTAGCCATTAAAATCTAGAGGGTAGTGCTTAACCCATTTAAAAAGCAATAGGGCAATGCTTAGACCTTAAAATCTGGAGGGTAGTGCTTAACCCATAGGGAAATCAAAATAATAATGCTTAGCTTTAAATAAAACAGTGTTCAGCTTCGACTAACTTACTAAGAGGATAGTGCTTAACCCCATTCATGATTCGCAAGGCACTGGCGAGCTTCAAGTAGTTTAACTTTACCAGATACCTTCATAAATCTCGATCATGTAAAGAGTGGTCTCAAATTTATACCTATCATTCCTGTGCTCAAAGAAAAAATTATAAGATTTAAAAGGGGGGAGGTTCATTTCGGCCTCTACTCGTCTGTCATTATTCCGATTTCACGAGATTCGAACTTATGATCAGGCTGGATGTCACACCCTTCCATAGATGTCCTTTTGAAGAATTAATCCCTGGTCTTTAACTTAATCCTGACAAAATTTTGAGATCTTTCTCAAAATTTCTTCCCCAGTTATTGACTCAGAAACTTCTTGTACCTCTTTGCAAAAAGGAATTTTTGAGGATGTCTCAAAAATTCTGCCCCAGTTCTGTAGGAAAGATTGATCTATGAAATTTTTGAGATCCTCTAAAAATTATGCCCCAGTTGGTACTCAAAAAAGGGAAGAGAAAATTTTATTAAGATATAGACCGAACCCCATAAGGGTGCCTACGTATCCCTCTTAAATGAGAATTAGGTCCAACGTAGTTCAAAGTAAAAGTAGTAAAAAGAACTTCAAATGAGGGAATAAACTGAGGATAGCTCTCAATTTCAATATCCTAAATGGGCATCAAATTTCATTTTAGGTGTATCACCTTGGCATCAATCAATTCTTGAATCTTATCTTTCAAAGCTCGACACTCTTCTGCGGTGTGCCCTCTCATCCCTGAATGATAGTCACAAATCTTAGTATGATCGAGCCATTTTACATGTGTATCCATCACTATTGCAAGAATTGGAGTGATATAACCGGCAACCTTTAATCTTTCATTCAATTGGGTTATAGGCTCACCCAAAGGGGTATACTACTTGGATGAATTTGCTTGGGGTCTCGAAGGCTGATAGGATCATCAATTTAGTGGATTTTGATAAACTGGTGGCCTTTGAAGTGCAGGTGGAGGAAGCTGGAAATGTGTAGGTTGTGAATTATGAATAGGGTAATTAGCATGGTTGTAAAGTGGCATTTGGTGATTGTATGTTGGTGCAGGAGAATTAAATGGATGCACTTGGTATTGGAGTAAAGGTCCTTGGTAGCACCAAGGAGTTTTTGGCCCTTCTGTAGGCAATACAAAATTCAGCTCTTTCATGTTCTTGTTCTCAGTGGTCCTACAAGACTGCAAAGTCTTGCTAGCTGCTTGCGATGCTCCCCAATCAATAATAGTACCATTCTTGATACCGTCCTCAATATTTTAGCCTAATTTGATGATCTCGGCAAAGCTCTTCTTACTAACCAGCATCAACCTATCATATACTTGTGGGTCCAGATTCCGCATAAAGATATCCTTCATTTGTACCTCCTCCATTGGAGGTCGCACTCTAGCGGCCTCGGACCTCCAACGGGTTGCATATTCCCTGAATGTCTTTGTAGGCTTTCTTTTCAAGTTCTAAATGTAGTACAAATCCGGTGCATTCTCTGTATTAAAACTGAACCGCTCTACAAAAGTTGAAGCCATATCAGTCCAATTAATCCATTTTCTCGAATTTTGCTCAATGTACCAACTTAGGGCATCCCTAGTCAAACTTCTCATGAACAACTTCATTCGAATTTTTTCATCTCTTCCTACTCCAATCAACTTGTTGTAATACATCCTTAAGTGGGCTTTCAGATCATCATTGCCAGTGAACATTTTGAATTTTGGATGTTTGTATCCCACTGGTAGCTCGACATCAGGATGTATGCATAGGTCTTCATAATTTTGGCCTTCTACCCCCTTAGCCCCTTCAATATTTGTAATCGGTTGTTCATCTTCTTGAGTTCCTCAACCAAGTCTGTATCAACCTATCTTTCTCAGAGAGTCCAGATTCTCCTAGGTGATGAGTGAGCGAAGCAGTCTCAACGTAAATGGGGTTTAAGGTATGATTTCTGGGAGCATGGGCGTAAAACATGTTGGAGGTGGATGTGGGAGGTAAGTAATGAATATGAGATATGGTGGGTGGTCCTTGTGAGGCGGCTTGATGCACATTTTATGGAGTTGGGTAAGCGTTATGCGTATATTGTATATCATTTTGAGGAAGCGAATAGGTATGACTAGAATTGTTTTGATGGGATGACAGAGGAAGACTGTAAAAGAGACATGAGGCTTGGTAGGGGCATGAACCTCGGTTTGTGGTTCCAACGAAGTTTCCAGTGGGACCGACAGGTTGGTCGTATTACGAACTTGGGATAATTCTCCTTGAAGTTCTAAAATCCTTTGTTCCATTCCTAGCATCATGTCAATATACTCGGGTGGATACCTTCCCTTTGAACTCTCGGTGGAATCTTTCGGAGCGGTCGCATCTACTCTATTAGCTGAACTGTTACTATCATTCATTTTCTCTCTTACTTTGGTGAACCGACAAGGAGAAAGGTCTAGTGGGAGGTTATGCACAAATCAACCTTAGGAAGGGGATAATCAAGATAATCAATAAGAATAAAATCAGCAAAAATACTCGAGCATAACATGTTGTAGATAAAAGATTAAAGGAAGTAACCACATTAATACATTTCATGTTGTAGAGAAAATATTAAACACATTAATACGTTTCCTAATTTGGGGGCCTCTTTTGTGCTAGAGGTTGGCCTAGCGCATTTTGAGAGTCGAATATGCCATAATGTATCATTCCATTAGCACCACTAAAATTCCAACTACATAAAATAACATAAACAAATTATTTTTTTATCTACATAATGAAATTTTACAAGAAATAAAAATTACAAAAAGCTCAGCCATAGCCTAAACGGAAAAGCTCTTCCTTATTTCGGCTTCTTCTTAGTTTACACAACAAAAATTAGTCCTTGACAACCTGCATTATAAAATGTTAATTTTACCCTTACCACCAAAGGAGCAAACAGTCTACATTTTTAGGCATGTTAACCTCTAAGAAAAAAAATGCAAATAGACATGATGATGTCCTTTTCGAGATTATAAATCTCTTTGGACTTTGGGCAAAGTCAAAATAATGGTATTAATACATGAAGGGTATCAAGACCTACTAAGGATAATGCATGCATGACTCAAGACAGATTCCTAAGAGTTAGGTGGACACAAACTGAAAGGTTTTCTTATGGGAGAAGTCACGTGGTCACATGGTAGTAAAACTATCCATTCACCCCACGTATCTGTCAACTCTCTAAATGGGTGTTTGAAAGAATTGGAAGAAGTGCAAAGCACGACTCGCGTGTACAGTGTGAGATGGTGAGAATTTACCAAGTGGGGGAAGTATGAGCAGAATAATAATTAAAACAAATAGCATATAATGGAACGCAATATTACGTATTTAATTAAGCAATACAAATATACGATTATTAGGGGAAAACAAGCCATGACCAAATAAAGGGATAATTAAAAGGAATTAATCATGAGGAAGCAAATCAAACATGTAAAGAAAATAATTTAAATATGGAAACATCTAAAGGGAATAAGGAGAAGGGACTAAACATGGTAAAAAAATAAACCATTCCAGGAAACAAATAAAAAGAAAATAAATACATATTATGCAAGCATCCTTTCAGGATCAAAAAAAAATCTTTAATACACAAGGCAAGGTTTTAAAATCTAAGAATAGAGTGTGTATGACACGGTTGCCTCAAGCGGATAACTTGAGAGTGAAGAAGCTCATGACCGTCAATGCATCGTTGATCGACCAAATCATGAGGCATTCCTCGAGAGGTGTTATAATGGTGAAATTCCATGAAACCACGCAACCGTTATCGAGTGTGTGAGTGAGATGATTGAAGAAACAATAATATTTGACATATAATGAAGATATACGAAAAATAGAATGTATTAATACATAATACTATATAAAAAATTTGTTAGTCATATAGTAAAAGAAGTAATATAATAAAAAATTCAAATATGGAAGCAAATCAATCATATCAGGAAGCAAATAAAAAAACACAAAATCAAATACAAAAAGAAAATAAACAATTAAGAGAAGAGGATTTGGCATTAAATTCACATAAAAGAATAAAATGATAAAATTCAAATATGATAAGAATATAATAAAATCAATTATTAAAAAAATAAGATATGGAAAAGGAAAAGGGATTCTCATGGATCCTAATAGAACAAACAAATCCCACATAAAAATGAAACCGATATGGTTAGAACCTAAAATCCCCAGCGGAGTCGTCATGCTGTCGCGCCCCATTTTTCTTGCGAAAAACGGAACCCAACATATGACAACTCTTAAAGGATTATTCAAATTGAAGAGTCGCCACCTAACGAATTTAAGGTGCGTTAAGGCACCATTCTACACTATGAGTCTGCTTAAAACAAGCCTAAGTCACCAGATTCGGGCAAGAGTTGAAATAACCTCAAATGAAAGGTGTTAGGCACCTTTCGAGGTCCGCAAATGTGATTTCTGGCCGGATTCGTTATTATGTGAGGAACTAATTAACGAGAAAATAAAGTCAATTATTATTAAGTCTAAAAATATACAAGTTATTCAAATACATTATTATGAAAATAAACTAATCATTAAAAATAATATACCACAAAAGTAGTACAACAAGAAGAAGAGAAAAAGATGAACAAGGAGAGAGAATCTTTGATCAATATATGTATTAAAAGAGATGATTATTTAGTTAATTCATACCAATCAAATAATGAAATAACTAAAAATAAAATACAAAACAAACAAATACAAAAATTAAGGATTGGACCGAACCTCGAAGAGGCACCTACGTATCCCTGAAGGGAATCAGGTCAGATGTAGTTCTGCATTTAAGAAGAGGGGTATTTTAACCTAAAGGATTCACCCCGTGCAACTTAAATAATACTTCGCAACCATTTAGATTGCTCGTATTATTCAGCGAGCACGGACTATCATATCCCACTACCCACCTAATTACTTAATTATTAATCCTAAAATCATTGTAAATAATTAAAAAAAACTACTAACACCCTAACATGTGTCTACCCGTCCCAAGCCCAAAGTCCAAGACGCGTTGGACTACTATTTGGATTTTTGGGCCTAGAAGTTACTTAGGGATATTAATGATAAACGTCAAACAAGCAACTAATAATTAAAATAAGTAGCAAATATGAGTCTCAAGTAAGCCCCAATCTTATAAGCATGATTTCTAAATAAGAGAAAAGGTCCTATGAGCATGTTTTCTAAACATGTATAAACAGATTATCTAGGCATGTTTTTACCAAAATTAATCAGATTTAAATATGTAGCACTACAAATAGGGAAACATTAAGGCATGAAGTAACATCTTGAATATTCTCCAACCTTAGTCAAATTTAATCCCAATAGGCATGGTAACTAAACATCTATATTAGAGCAACTAATGTTATTAATTACAAACTGGTTAAGTTTGAGGGCGGGCAGAATCTAATGAACCTGTTCGTTGATAATCAGATATAAAATTCATAGAGACATGATCTCTACAAGCAGAAGGGGATTTAAACAAATGTAGTACAGACATCAGCAGACATCCTTTCATAAGTTTAAACAGATGCGAGATTCTTTTAGCATGCTTTTGGTTTATAGATCGGGACTTATCATGTAGATACCTATGAGCACATCCTATAATATCGACTGATTATGCTAAAATATATAGGTATGGTTTTTAATCAATTGAATTCCTATAGGCATGATTTCTAATTGAATAATTAAGATGATAAAAGAAAATATACGATCCCCGCCCCCCATAAACCCTTTTCCACTATTATTAATATTTACTACAATTATTATACTTAACGAAATAAATAAATAAATAAATAAAATACAATGAGAAAAAAACATGATACTACATAATCAAACTCCCATAGTTGTTGTCATCCTGGCAACTCTTTGATGGATTCCGAAAATAAATTTAAAGACTACCTGCTTAAAGGTTAGGCACAAATAGTAGACACATAGTAGTAATCGCATATCGTGGCTATAACACACTCATTCCAGGAAGACTTAACAACTTGCCTTAAACAATATATCGAGCACATAGTCACAATAAGAAGACAATAACAGAGTTATGCACAGAATGATTGACATTTACAGAGATAGATAAACTAACTAGCTCAGGACAAAAAGTAAAGGGAAATCAACGAATTAATAACGTCACAAAACGCTTGGACTGTTACCTAGACTCAACATATCTCGATCACGAGAATTTCAGGGATTTCTAGCAGTGTTTGTGTTTAGCAGATATAAAAGATTGAAGAGTTATAGAGAGCAGAGTATGTATGAAAGTGTTCAATGTGGCAATGAACACAAAACAAAAATGTCAATGATATTCTGTAGTGAGTGAAATCAGATGTGATTTTTTAAAGAACCAGCAAGCGTTTGGATGTTATGTTGCCAAGGAGTAGCAGTTTTTCCCGTGAAGAGAAGAGAAGAGAAAGGCATGCATATATAACAAAAATAGTGCAAGGAATTAAGGGGAACCAAAAAATTATTCACCATAATTAATTAAAAAAAACTTTCTTAATTAATGAAAGGATAATCAAATATTTATTTACCATAATCAAATAATTCATACAAATTAACAAAATCACATCAAAGGAGAAATCTTTTAATTCACAAAATCCAATCAGACTACACTATAATTGGACGTGTACTAAACAACTAAAAGAAAGTATTAATCAATTATACAAGTCCTTCCTTTAATTAAGAATAATTGAATGAATATTGACATCAAATAAAAGTTATTACAAATTGCACTGCAAATAGGACTTGAGTTATCATAACAGTTGAGTACCAAAAGTTGTTTCACACAAGATAAAATATTAGGCTGCCATATTTATCATATAACATTGTTATCATTCAAGCTTAAATAGGAAAGAAAATCAAGGACAAGGGATTAATGGAGAGAAATAATCAATCGATGAGATACTACTTGAATTGACTTAGGATAACACCTATCACAGTTTACCAAAATAAAATAAGTACTAAGTTGTCATCCATGATTATTTAAGGAGATGGAGGAGGGAATTTAGCTAAATAGGATTCTTTTCCCTTTAACCAAACACAGCTGAAATCAGTTAAGGAACGAGATCAATCAATCACTATGATTTTTCTTAAACAAACAATTATCATACGACCAATAATAATTTAACATAAATAGAACACGTAGTCAACTATTCTGGTCAATTAGAGGAAAAGGAAAACTGGTCTATCAATTTCCATAATTTGAGATAAGCAATAAGCTAAACACTAGATGGAAAGGAACCCAGATCAAAAGAATATTGAGTTACCATGTTCTTTTGGGTGCAAAGTTGTCATAATATTATACATATTAAAATCTGAAGCTGCCACAATTAACAAATAAGTAAATCATCCTAAATAACACTCGAAACTGGAAAAGAGAATCAAATTACACAAAGTAACCAAGTAGATGTGGACTGACCCTAGAGAAACATAACGGACGCATACTAAGGAAAAGTATATTTAATTCTAATGTAAAAAAACTAATGTAAGCATATATAACTCTAATATATAATTCTAATATGTAAAATATGGTTGTATAATTAATTTTAAAAAATCAAACACATGCAAGAACATGTAATTTGAATATGGAAAACAGAGATATGTAATCAATCTATTGAAATAAGCAAAGGGAGTTTTAGGGGCTGGTTATTTTTAGGTGACGGAGTGGAGGAAGAAAGGTCATGAGGTTGTGTTGCAGTGGAGAGAAAGGAGCAGAAAAAATATATAGGAGTGGTGCGGTGGTAGCTGTTGGCCGGAGCAAACAAAAACTATGAGAGAGAGAGATGAAAACTGTTGCGCGGGGCTGGCGGAGCTGTTTTCAATCGCCAGTGGTTTTTTGGTAAGAGGAGAGGAAGGGAATGTCTGAGTGTTGTATGGCGCCGCTACTGGTGGTGGTCTTCAACGGTGGCCGAAAATAATGAAGGAAGAGGGAGAAGAGGAAGAAGAGGAAGAGGGGAGCGTAGAGGTGGTCTGGGGTTTCATCGCAGCTGCATATGGTGGCTGGTCGGAGCAGCGGTGATGGGAAACCGACTAGTGATGGCCAGTGATCGATAAAACAATGGAAAAAAGTGGCACCTGTCTGGTCATTCGTCGGATCTGTGAGAAGAGTAAGGACAGGAAAATGGTGTTGCTTGGCCGGAGAGGAGGAAGGCTGGAGATAGGGGTGTGTTTCGCTGGTGGAATAGTGAAAGGGGAAACTCCAGCGTTAATGAATGGAGGGAGGTCCGGTTTCGCCGGAGAAGGTGAAGTAACGGTTGTAAGAGATGGAGAATAGGGGTGTGCGGCTATGAGGTTGTGTTGAGAGGAAAACAGGAATTATTTTTAGGTTTGGGGTTGAGCAAGAAAATTAAAGGAAATTGATGGAATTTAATCCAGACCGTTGGATTAATTGGATGGAGGGTTGGGATTAAGTTATAAGATATGGGTCGGGTATTTGGATAATTTAGTGGATCACAGATAATTAAGTGGGTTAATGGGTTGGGTTTTAATTGAAATGAATAGGAATTTGAAATGTCTCCAGATTTTGATCAAATTGGCTAAAATTATCATAAAATAGATAGAAAGTGGCTAAATTTTAAATAAATTGGAGGAAAATTGAATTAGCTGCTATTTAGTTAATAAAAATACTACGCTTACACATAATTTAGCAAATAGGTAGAATAATAGCTTAATTTACGATAAAATTATATAAATATTATTATTACGAAATTAAATATAAAAACTAAGTAAATTATATTTTTTTAAATAAATCTTGTTTAATTGAAAATATACATGTATGTTTATTATTATGCAATATATTATATTCAACATAATTATTTATAATATTGGACAATTAAAACTTGAAATTAATGTAATAAAATATTTTAGAAGTATAATCTAAAAATAATTATGCAAAATTCATGCTAATTAATGCTAGAATATTATGAATGTGAATTAAATAACTTCACTAAAAAGATAATTTTAAAAGTGCATATATATATTAGCACAACTTAGGCGGGGTATAGGGAGGTCAAAATTGGGTGTCAACAACTGCCACTTCTTTGCTCGGGAAAGAAGGATGAATTGTCGAGCAACTTAGTAGCTAATTTTGTCCGACCGAGGGAACAATCTCGATGGGACCAGGAGAAATGAAATATAAAGTTGTGAATATATTGTGGCCAAGACTTCAGTATCAAGTCGCCTACATATCAAGGGTCTACGAGAATTAGGTCGTGTGTAGTTCTAGTTTTAGAAGCGAACGAGATTCCTAAAGCAAATTGATAATACGGTATTAGAATAAGGAACGAAAGGAGTATGAAATGATAAGAATAGAGAGATGAAAGAAGATAGACGATTATTACTTCCATATTAAAATGCGGTAATATTAGAATGAGGGCTAATCCGGAAGATAAAAGATTGAAAGGCGAGATGAAAGCGAAAATTGCTTCTAGATAATATGCGATGAAGTGGTAGATCTTGAAAGTAAATAAATAAATAATGATGGGGTAGAGATAATTAAAATAGCATATAAATTTTCAAAAAATAAAGCATAGTTTGGATAACTTTAGGAGGGTAACGCTTAATCCAAACAGCGTCTATAAACAGTAGGACCACACCTAGTGTTATACCCCGTAGAATTTCCGGCACTTAGATGACCTATTCGCACGTTGGTTAAGCATATTTGAAAGCCATACGTGCTAGGGAAAGGCCCGGGAAAAGATCGGATGAGAAACCTGTCGAACCATCGTGGGAGGAGCCGAGCCAGAGCCCCTCCGCGATGGCAGCGTGTCACGGAGGTGAGGCCTCCGCGATGGCTCCGTGACACGTTGCCCTTGTCCAGGCCCAACTATATAAAGCCCCCACTGCGGTTTGAGATCATTATTCACTTCATAAATTTCCAGAACACGCTGCAACCAGAGAAAAACGTAGGAAAATTAAATATTTTCGTCCGATTACGCTGCCAAACGCTGCCCAAACCCAAATTAATCCTAGATACCAAGGTATTTAGCAGCAGAGAGCATTTCTACGGAATTAGTTTCGCGAAATACGGCCGACGAATCGGCGAGCCGCCGAACTAAAGTAAGTAGAATTGCTCTAAATTAATGTCTATGTGTTCCTAGCTGAGAAGTAAATATTTCTCCCTTCTGGGCCGCTGAAACATAGCGAGTTTTTGACCGTCTTTCGATAAGCCTAGGTTTAGGCTATAAACTATATCGAAAGCAACGTTGCTCTTTACAATAAAGCTGTATTTAGTATTGATTAACGTATTTATGAATGCAGTTGGGAGAAAATAGTTGAAGTACCGGCCGAGCCTCGTCCGACGGACGAATAGTCGAAGATAAGGTATGTAAAGTTAGTTTTCTTCGGCAAGTAATATCAGTATAGCGTAATAAATTACGGACCAGTAGAATGTTCAGAAGTCGAGTATTGCGTTATTATGAATGGTGGTACGATGTGAGAAACATTGGGTTGTAATGTGTATGAAACCTAACGGTATGAAATAGATTCTAACGCAAGCGTTAGAGATTACCCAGTATATTCAGTGTATGATGTAAAATGCCATGTTAAGATATTGTTGTGTTCAGCTGAAACCCCGTGAAGTAGTACAGTATCCGTAAAGCACTCCAGAAATAGAATAGCAGACTAAAATGAAGTTCAGAAAGCATGTCAGGATTAGTAAATCCTGTTACTATAGAAAGTTAGTATACAGCGTAGTCTAGCAGAAAGATTATATTCGTACATACATATATAGTACTCCCAGCCTCAGCATGTATTTAGTATGTACTTATTTCTATCATTAGTCCAGCATATAGTGTATATAGAAAAGTAGTAAACAGCAGAGTTTTCAGCAGAAACATTACCTTATAGCATTTGCTCAGTACAGCCTGGCAGGAGACTATGTTCATATTTATACATCTTTACCTGCCTCAGCACGTATTAAATACGTACAGATTGCTATCATTAGCCCAGCATGTAATATATATGATACTTTACCCTTAGTAGCCTCAGCATGTGAGATACCCAGACAGTATTACCAGTTGAGACCATTGTATTGTTTGGGGTTGGATTACCTAGCATCCATGACCGCCCAGGGTTAATAGCTGTATCGACTCGTCCGCCAGAGGATGAGGATACGTCACTCTACGGAGTGGCATGCCGTCCCGCCAGGGGACGAAGATGGGATGCCAGTTTTCCCCATATTTGTGCCTTGATCGTCTTACACACCCCAGTCGAGCGGATACGCCCGGGTGTAGATTCAGGAGTCCTCCGGACTCAGATACAGTTATAGTCAGGGGCTCAGTGAGCCCAAGTGCATACCCAGGGGACCGGCAGGATGCTTATAGCCAGTATAGGAGATGGGTTGACCGGGGTAAGGGTATAGATTCTATGTTGATTGTACCTCCCGGCTTATGGGGGCCGGGTAAGGTTGTGTATGCCATGTTACGTTATGTATGTTATGTTATATTACAGTAGATACGAGCAGATTAGTAGTAGAATGATACGTCTCCAGGTATGATTCCTACTCCCTTCAGTATGATTAAGAACAGGTACGACCTACACCATCAGACAGTTATCTACTCCTTCTTGTTTCAGTTTTGACAGTTATGTTATTGATTTCAGATATCCCTTCAGTTCTTACAGATTCAGTTATCTCATATTATTCAGAATTTTTAGTTATATTACTTGTATTCAGCTGTATTCAGTTTGCTTTACATACTCAGTACCAGCGGTACTGACGCCCAGTGGGGCGCTGCATTACTTGCCTGCAGGTAACCATAGACGAGCAGGCGATACCACGTGATCCCCATCAGCGGTTGAGTATTCAGCTCCTGTCATCCGGAGACTGAATTTCTAGAGGTGTAGTCCAGTTCTTTTTGTTGTACAGTACGGGTAGGTCGGGGCCCTGTCCCGATCATTTCTATTATCTATTCCTAGAGGCTTGCAGTCTGTTTATATTCCCTGTGGTCAGATGAGCCGGTCGTGAGAGGCCATGCAGTTGTATAGTTGCTTTTACTCCTTCTTTTTTTTTGTAATGGTCGTGTGGGGCCATAGTTTGCCAGTAGTGGTGACCTTGTCGGTCACGTAGCTTCTTTCTGTGCTTTATGATTAAGTTGCAGATAACTAGACAGCATGGTGGCCTTGTCGGCCCGTATAGGCTTCCCTGAATTACTATGTTTCTGGCTAGCTGCTAAGACAGGTACAGAAGGCTATAGGCCAATGGGCCGGGGGCTGTATTTACAGCCGTTATATAGCCCTTTGTTTCTAGAAATGTGAGTTAGAGCCAGCCAGGCGTCAGACGCGCCCAGGCTTAACAGTCTAGCAGGTTAGGTCTTAGTAGGGCACCAGGTGCCAGTCATGCCCCCCTCCCAAGGTGGGGTGTGACAAACTTGGTATCAGAAGCAGGTCGTATCCTAGGGAGTCTGCAAGCCGTGCTAAGTAGAGTCCTGTCCATGGATGTGTTGTGCACCACATACTATGGGTAGGAGGCTGCAAGGCATGATAGGATGGTTGTCTTTTATTCTGATTCAGTCGTGCCATAGAGCGGTACAGTATAGGGTTGAATTCCTAAAATCTTACCATATTCTTTGGCTACAGATAATGTCAGACCAGCGCCATCCCGTCACAGGTCGGAGCTTAGACATTGCAGTAGGGGAGGGCACCAGCAGGATGCCTCCCCCTCATTTGGAGACAGCCCGATCAGAGGGCCCTACAGAGGCTTCATCTCAGCCGCCTCAGCAGTCTCCACCACGTCAGGAGCCGTTTGGAGCGACAGTATCTTCAGCAGTCCCTATACCGATACCTTCCGACCAGGAGGTTAGGGGTGTTGTAGTTATGATAGCACAGATGATGGCTGCTCAGCGTCAGCAAATGCCATCCACAGTTGCAGAAGCATCAGGAGGGCCCGGTAGTTCGAGGGTCCGAGAGTTCTTAGCCCTGAATCCCCCACAGTTCACAGGCACGGACCGAACAGAGGACCCCCAGGATTTTCTGGATCAGATGCAGAGAATCTTCAGGGTTATGCATGCTACGCCTACTAAGTCAGTTGAATTGGCCGCATTCCGGTTGCGAGATATTGCGGTGTTATGGTATGAAAGCTGGGAGAGGTCCCGAGGGAGAGATGTTCCCCCTCCCACCTGGTCCAGCTTTTCAGGAGCCTTTCTGGATCATTATCTGCCGCGGGAGATTCGACAGGCCCGGGTAGACCAGTTCCTACATCTGGAACAGGGGGCCATGAGTGTTCGGGAATATTCCTTGCGGTTTGACTCCTTGGCTCGATATGCACCGGCTTTCGTGGATACCATGGCATCCAGAGTGCACCGTTTTATTATGGGGTTGAACCCAGAATATGTCGAGACTTGTATCACGGCCACACTGCGAGAAGATATGGATATTTCCCGAATCCAGGCATTTGCCCAGAATATTGAGGGCATCAGACAGCGACATCGGGAAATCAGAAGGGTTAATCAGGAGCAGCGTCGCCGGGATAGGCCAGCTGAGTTACAAAGAGAGGCCCGGGGAGGACCTAGGCCACGATTGTCAGACAGGCCGCCCAGGCCCCCGCCTCCGCCACAGTCACAGGGAGGTAGATCCAACCACATGGGGGCAGTCAAAGGCTGGTAGAGGTTCGCAGACGGCAGACTCACCGTCACAGAGGAGGGCGGAGCAGAGTAGGTATACCCTACCACTTTGCCCTATATGCAGTCGACGTCATTCTGGAGCATGCAGGTATGGTTCCACCGCATGCTATATTTGTGGCCAAGAAGGCCATTTGATGAGAGATTGCCCAGCCAGAGGTCGTGAGGACCGGGACAGACAGGATAGGGCATCAACAGGATCACGAGCTACAGCATCCTCGACTGGGCGCAGGCCCCCAGTTTCAGCAGGCAGGGGTCGAGGCAGATCAGGGGCCTCCAGTGCAGGTGCGGGTCCAAGCCGCACATATGCCTTACCAGGGAGGCAAGATTCAGAGGCATCGCCTGATGTTGTGACAGGTATGCTAACTATCTGCTCACACCCTGCTTATGTGCTAATTGATCCAGGGTCTACTTTGTCCTATATTACTCCATTTGTGGCACGGAAGTTTAGTATTGTACCAGAATCATTACGGCAACCCTTTCTGGTATCTACGCCCGTCGGTGACTCTATCAGAGCTAGCCGAATCTACCGCGGGTGTACAGTAGAGATTGTTGACCGTCAGACCACAGTAGATCTGGTCGAGTTAGAAATGATAGACTTCGATGCCATAATGGGTATGGACTGGTTAGTGCCATGCTTTGCCAATGTTGAATGTTGGACCAAGACGGTCCGATTCCACTTCCCAGGAGAAGCAGTACGGGAGTGGAAGGGTAGCACCGCTACGCCAAAAGGTAGGTTTATTTCCTACCTTCAGGCGAGAAAGTTGATATCTAAGGGGTGCATTTACCATCTTGTCAGAGTTCGGGATGTCCAAGCAGAATCTCCGACACTCCAGTCTGTCCCAGTGGTAGATGAATTCCCAAATGTATTTCCTGATGAGTTACCTGGTCTTCCCCCAGAAAGGGAAATAGACTTCGCTATTGATTTGCTACCAGGCACCCAGCCAATATCAATACCTCCTTATCGTATGGCTCCTGCAGAGCTCAGAGAATTAAAGGAGCAGTTGAAAGACTTGTTAGATAAAGGTTTTATCAGGCCGAGTACTTCCCCATGGGGTGCGCCAGTCTTGTTTGTGAGAAAGAAAGATGGCTCGCTCCGAATGTGCATAGATTATCGGCAGCTAAACAAAGTTACAGTAAAGAACAAGTATCCGCTTCCCAGAATTTATGACTTATTTGATCAGCTACAGGGAGCCAGATACTTCTCTAAGATTGACTTGCGGTCCGGATATCACCAGGTCCGAGTACGCGAGAGGGATATTCCTAAGACAGCATTCAGGACCCGATATGGGCATTTTGAATTTCTAGTTATGTCCTTCGGGCTAACGAACGCCCCAGCAGTTTTTACGGACCTGATGAACAGTATTTTCAGGCCTTTCCTGGACTTGTTCGTGATAGTATTCATTGATGACATTCTGGTGTATTCTCGCTCTGAAGCAGATCACCGGACACATTTGCGAACAGTGCTCCAGATTCTCAGGGACCGCCAGTTGTATGCTAAGTTTTCGAAATGTGAATTTTGGCTTAACTCAGTAGCCTTTTTAGGGCATATTGTCTCAGACGCTGGTATACAGGTAGACAAGCAGAAGATAGAAGCAGTTAAGTCATGGCCTAGGCCTACCACCCCGACTGAAGTTCGTAGCTTTCTGGGGTTAGCAGGGTATTATCGGAGATTCGTTGAGGGATTCTCAACCATTGCAGCACCTTTAACTGAATTGACACAGAAAGCAGCAAAGTTTCAGTGGACAGAGGCATGCGAGCAGAGTTTCCAGGAACTGAAAGACAGATTAACCTCCGCCCCAGTACTAGTACTGCCGGAAGGCACAGAAGGGTATTCAGTTTATTGTGACGTGTCAGGTGTCGGATTGGGTTGTGTGTTGATGCAGCATGGTAAAGTAATTGCATATGCCTCCAGACAGCTAAGAAAACATGAAAAGAATTACCCTACCCATGACTTGGAATTGGCCGCAGTAATTCATGCCATGAAGATGTGGAGGCATTATCTGTACAGCGTCCATGTTGATATTTATACAGATCATAAAAGTTTACAGTACATTTTCACCCAGAGGGAGTTGAATCTGCGGCAACGCCGCTGGTTAGAGTTGTTGAAAGACTATGATGTGAATATTTTGTACCACCCCGGAAAAGCTAATGTGGTAGCAGATGCCCTGAGTCGTAAGTCAATGGGGAGTTTGGCGTATTTGCGACCCGAGAAACAGAAATTAGCTCAAGAAATTCATCAGTTAGCTGGCCTAGTCGTTCGAGTAATAGAAACAGAAAATAATGGACCAGTAATTCAGAATTCTGCAATGTCATCGTTAGTTACAGAGGTAAAAGAACGGCAGTATGAGGATCCCGATTTAGTCCAGCTCAGAGATAGAGTTCAGAAAGGTAAGGAGCCAGATTTTCAGATAACCGAGGATGGTGTGCTATATTGTAAGGGCCGCCTTTGTGTCCCGAATGTCGCAGGACTTCGTGGGCAGATCATGCATGAGGTACACTACGCTCGCTATTCCCTTCACCCAGGGGCGACGAAAATGTACCACGACATCAGAGACATCTACTGGTGGCCAGGTATGAAAACTGAGATAGCTGAATTTGTATCTAGATGCGCTAATTGTCAACAGGTGAAGGCAGAGCACCAGAAACCTGGCGGTTTGACTCAGGAAATAATAATACCTATGTGGAAATGGGAAGCAATAAATATGGATTTTGTAACAGGGTTACCCCGTACCAGACGCAGAAATGATTCCATTTGGGTAATAGTTGATAGGCTGACAAAATCAGCTCATTTCCTGCCAGTAAGGGCTACCTTCTCAGCTGAGGATTATGCCGAATTGTATATCAGAGAAATAGTTAGATTACATGGAGTGCCGGCATCTATCATTTCAGACAGAGGGGCACAGTTTACAGCTAGGTTCTGGCAGTCATTCAGAAAGGTCTGGGGATGCAGATTAATTTGAGCACAGCATTCCATCCTCAGACAGACGGGCAAGCTGAACGTATAATTCAGACGCTCGAAGATATGCTACGAGCGTGTGTGTTAGATTTTGGGGGTAGCTGGGATGAACATCTCTCGTTAATTGAATTTGCTTATAATAACAGCTACCATTCAGCTATTCAGATGGCGCCTTTCGAGGCATTATACGGGCGAAAATGTAGATCACCGGTGGGCTGGTTTGAAACAGGAGAATCAGCATTAGTTGGCCCAGACATCGTTCGGCAGTCCGAGGAAAAGATAAAGCTTGTCCGAGAACGTTAACTGACCGCGCAGAGCCGCCAGAAGTCTTATGCAGATAGGCGGCGCAAAAATCTAGAATTTTCCGTAAACGATTGGGTATATCTGAAAGTGTCCCCGATGAAAGGGGTAATGAGGTTTGGCAGGAAAGGCAAGCTTAGCCCAAGATTCATTGGGCCGTATCAGATTCGGCGAAGAATAGGCCGCGTGGCATATTAGTTAAACTTGCCTCCAGAATTAGCATCTGTTCACCCAGTATTCCACGTTTCCATGTTAAGGAAGTTTGTAGGGGACCCTTCTAGAGTAGTTCCAGTCCAGGATGTTCAGGTCACAGAGGAGTTAGCCTATGAAGAGGTTCCCGTAGCCATCTTAGACAGACAGATTCGCAGGCTGAGAACTAAAGATGTTGCATCTGTCAAGGTATTGTGGCGTAACAGAAATCGGGAAGAAATGACGTGGGAGGCTGAAGAAGATATGAAAATCAGATATCCTCACTTATTTCAGGCCTAGTCAGACGACAGGTATGTCCGTATTATTATTTACACAGTACTTTATGGTATGTATGTTGTAAATGATAAAGAAAGAAGTGGTATTCAGTTGTCCAGTGGATTGTAGAATATTGTATGCAGTGCCTGTGTTGGACTTTTTCTGCGTTTCAGGTCTTTGCGATAGTCCATATTACAAGGGAAACTCTGCCAAAATTTTTCCAGAAACTAGAATAAGTAGTCCTCTAGATAGCAGTATACATTCGAGGACGAATGTTCCTAAGGGGGGGAGAATGTTATACCCCGTAGAATTTCCGGCACTTAGATGACCTATTCGCACGTTGGTTAAGCATATTTGAAAGCCATACGTGCTAGGGAAAGGCCCGGGAAAAGATCGGACGAGAAACCTGTCGAACCATCGCGGGAGGAGCCGAGGTAGAGCCCCTCCGCGATGGCAGCGTGTCACGGAGGTGAGGCCTCCGCGATGGCTCCGTGACACGTTGCCCTTGTCCAGGCCCAACTATATAAAGCCCCCACTGCAGTTTGAGATCATTATTCACTTCATAAATTTCCAGAACACGCTGCAACCAGAGAAAAACGTAGGAAAATTAAATATTTTCGTCCGATTACGCTGCCAAACGCTGCCCAAACCCAAATTAATCCTAGATACCAAGGTATTTAGCAGCAGAGAGCATTTCTACGGAATTAGTTTCGCGAAATACGGTCGATGAATCGGCGAGCCGCCGAACTAAAGTAAGTAGAATTGCTCTAAATTAATGTCTATGTGTTCCTAGCTGAGAAGTAAATATTTCTCCCTTCTGGGCCGCTGAAAAATAGTGAGTTTTTGACCGTCTTTCGATAAGCCTAGGTTTAGGCAATAAACTATATCGAAAGCAACGTTGCTCTATACAATAAAGCTGTATTTAGTATTGATTAACGTATTTATGAATGCAGTTGGGAGAAAATAGTTGAAGTACCGGTCGAGCCTCGTCCGACGGACGAATAGTCGAAGATAAGGTATGTAAAGTTAGTTTTCTTCGGCAAGTTAAGTAATATCAGTATAGCGTAATAAATTACGGACCAGTAGAATGTTCAGAAGTCGAGTATTGCGTTATTATGAATGGTGGTACGATGTGAGAAACATTGGGTTGTAATGTTTATGAAACCTAACGGTATGAAATAGATTCTAACGCAAGCGTTAGAGATTACCCAGTATATTCAATGTATGATGTAAAATGCCATGTTAAGATATTGTTGTGTTCAGCTGAAACCCCTTGAAGTAGTACAGTATCCGTAAAGCACTCCAGAAATAGAATAGCAGACTAAAATGAAGTTCAGAAAGCATGTCAGGATTAGTAAATCCTGTTACTATAGAAAGTTGGTATACAGTGTAGTCTAGCAGAAAGATTATATTCGTACATACATATATAGTACTCCCAGCCTCAGCATGTATTTAGTATGTACTTATTTCTATCATTAGTCCAGCATATAGTGTATACAAAAAAGTAGTAAACAACAGAGTTTTCAGCAGAAACATTACCTTATAGCATTTGCTCAGTACAGCCTGGCAGGAGACTATGTTCATATTTATACATCTTTACCTGCCTCAGCACGTATTAAATACGTACAGATTGCTATCATTAGCCCGGCATGTAATATATATGATACTTTACCCTTAGTAGCCTCAGCATGTGAGATACCCAGACAGTATTACCAGTTGAGACCGTTGTATTGTTTGGGGTTGGATTACCTAGCATCCATGACCGCCCAGGGTTAATAGCTGTATCGACTCGTCTGCCAGAGGACGAGGATACGTCACTCTACGGAGTGGCATGCCGTCCCGCCAGGGGACGAAGATGGGATGCCAGTTTTCCCCATATTTGTGCCTTGATCAGCCTTACACACCCCAGTCGAGCGGATACGCCCGGGTGCAGATTCAGGAGTCCTCCGGACTCAGATACAGTTATAGTCAGGGGCTCAGTGAGCCAAAGTGCATACCCAGGGGACCGGAAGGATGCTTACAGCCAGTATAGGAGATGGGTTGACCGGGGTAGGGGTATAGATTCTGTGTTGATTGTACCTCCCGGCTTATGGGGGCCGGGTAAGGTTGTGTATGCCATGTTACGTTATGTATGTTATGTTATATTACAGTGGATACGAGCAGATTAGTAGTAGAATGATATGTCTCCAGGTATGATTCCTACTCCCTTCAGTATGATTAAGAACAGGTACGACCTACACCATCAGACAGTTATCTACTCCTTCTTGTTTCAGTTTTGACAGTTATGTTATTGATTTCAGATATCCCTTCAGTTCTTACAGATTCAGTTATCTCATATTATTCAGAATTTTTAGTTATATTACTTGTATTCAGCTATATTCAGTTTGCTTTACATACTCAGTACCAGCGGTACTGACGCCCAGTGGGGCGCTGCATTACTTGCCTGCAGGTAACCATAGATGAGCAGGCGATACCACATGATCCCCATCAGCGGTTGAGTATTCAGCTCCTGTCATCCGGAGACTGAATTTCTAGAGGTGTAGTCCAGTTCTTTTTGTTGTACAGTACGGGTTGGTCGGGGCCCTGTCCCGATCATTTCTATTATCTATTCCTAGAGGCTTGCAGTCTATTTATATACCCTGTGGTCAGATGAGCCAGTCGTGAGAGGCCGTGCAGTTGTATAGTTGCTTTTACTCCTTCTTTTTTTTTTGTAATGGCCGTGTGGGGCCATAGTTTGCCAGTAGTGGTGACCTTGTCGGTCACGTAGCTTCTTTCTGTGCTTTATGATTAAGTTGCAGATAACTAGACAGCATGGTGGCCTTGTCGGCCCGTATAGGCTTCCCTGAATTACTATGTTTCTGGCTAGCTGCTAAGACAGGTACAGAAGGCTATAGGCCAATGGGCCGGGGGCTGTATTTACAGCCGTTATATAGCCTTTTGTTTCCAGAAATCTGAGTTAGAGCCAGCCAGGTGCCAGACGCGCCCAGGCTTAACAGTCTAGCAGGTTAGGTCTTATTAGGGCACCAGGTGCCAGTCATGCCCCCCCTCCCAAGGTGGGGTGTGACACCTAGCCCTTAAAAAATTAGAGGGTAATGCTTAACCCAATAAAAGAAAGGTGAGAATAGCACAATGATAGTATATTAAGACTAGAAAATAGTGGCTTGAAGTACTACGGTAGTAGCTTGAAAGCTTGAGAGTAGTGTAAGAGTGGAAAAATAGCATAGGAGCTTTAAAGTAGCATGAGAGTAGCTTGATTCAAAATCACGAGAGTAACTTGAAATAACACAATAGTAGCCTGCAACTTTAAAATACTGAATAAAAGTGATTAGTCAATAAGCATGAGATAATATTTTATAAAATTAACGATTAGCTTGAATAAATTTGAAAGGAAAGTGCTTAACCCGATAAAAATTTAGAAGGCAATACTTAGCCTTAAAAAATTGGAGGGTAGTGCTTAACCCATAAGGTAGTGCTTAGCCCTTAAAAATTGAAGGGTAATGCTTAACCCATAGGACAATGCTTAGCCTTTAAAATTGGAGGGTAGTTCTTAACTCATAGGACAATGCTTAGCCCTTAAAGGATTAGAGGGTAGTGCTTAACCCGTAGGATAATGCTTAGCCCTTAAAAGATTAGAGGGCAGTTCTTAACCCGTAGGGCAGTGCTTAGCCCTTAAAACGAGGGTAGTGTTTAACCCATTTAGAAAATAATAGGACAATGCTTAGCCTTTAAAATTGGAGGGTAGTTCTTAACTCATAGGACAATGCTTAGCCCTTAAAGGATTAGAGGGTAGTGCTTAACCCGTAGGATAATGCTTAGCCCTTAAAAGATTAGAGGGCAGTTCTTAACCCGTAGGGCAGTGCTTAGCCCTTAAAACGAGGGTAGTGTTTAACCCATTTAGAAAATAATAGGGCAATGCTTAGCCCTCGAAATTTAGAGTAGTGCTTAGCTTTAAACAATTGGAGGGTAATGCCTAACCAATAAGACAGTGCTTAGCCCTTAGAAAAATTGAGGGTAGTGCTTAACCTGTAGGACAGTGCTTAGCCCTAAAATTCAGGATAGTGCTTAACCCATTTAAAAAGAAATAGGGCAATGCTTAGCCATTAAAATCTGGAGGGTAGTGCTTAACCCATTTAAAAAGCAATAGGGCAATGCTTAGACCTTAAAATCTGGAGGGTAGTGCTTAACCCATAGGGAAATCAAAATAATAATGCTTACCTTTAAATAAAACAGTGTTCAGCTTCGAGTAACTTACTAAGAGGATAGTGCTTAACCCCGTTCATGATTCGCAAGGAATTGGCAAGCTTCAAGTAGTTTAACTTTACCAGATACCTTCATAAATCTCGATCATGTAAAGAGTGATTGCAAATTTGTACCTATCATTCCTGTGCTCAAAGAAAAAATTATAAGATTTAAAAGGGGGAAGGTTGATTTGTGCCTCTACTCGTCTATTACTATTTCGATTTCACAAGATTCGAACTTATGATCAGGCTGGATGTCACACCCTTCCATAGATGTTCTTTTGAAGAATCAATCCCTGGTTTTTAACTTAATCCTGATGATCTTGGGCAAATTTATATGCCCAAGTGATACTTAAATATGTCATTTTAGCCTTGTTTATCTAGCAATGTTGATACATTCTCATGTGATTGTTAATAAAGTGTGAATTTATACTAACCAACATGATTAGCATTGTTTTGCAGGTAAAATGTAATTTTGGGAAGCTCAAATGCGTGTTGGAAGAGATCCGGGTTGGACTCGGATGTTAGCAAAGGACAAGGCATTGGAAGGCACAAAATAAAGAGGCTCTGCGATGGAACCGTGTCACGCTGCCATCGCGGAGGCCTTCTGCCTGGCTAGGGAATTTTTGGCAATTTCCAGTGAGGGTGCGCGTTGGGTCCGTGGCACGGTGGCCTAGCTCCGCATTGCACATCGTGCCACGTTGGGCCTTATTACCTGGACACCCAGTTTCCAGTGAGGGTCCGCATCAGTGGCGTGTCATGGAGGTAGTGCTGCACGATGCACTCCGTGACACGTTGCTTGTTATTCAGGGAAAAATTCCCACTAGTATAAATAGAACACTTAGGTTCATTTTTAATTATTCTGACTTGGTGGAGCAAGAACGTGGGTTACAGGCAGTTGAGGGGACAAAATTATCAGGGTTTTTCTCTATCTCCTTCTTCTTCAATTCAATTGCTTGAATGTTTAACACTCATTTAACGATGTTTAATCCACAAATGAGTGGCTAATTCCTCTTCTTGCTGAAGTTAAGAACAATTGTATTGAAATGTGATTGTTGATTAAGTTGGTTTTTCATCTTTTCTTCCATGGTTGTTCTATTGATTCTTGTTCTTACTGCATTAATGTGTGGCCTACGTTAATGTACATCTAAAAAGTCCGGTTTCACTCGAGAGAGCAAGAAATTGGAAAGTTGTGAATTAATAGGATATGATCTTTTCTTAGTTCGGGAAAATTGAGAATTGATTTACCTTCAGGATAGAAATATACCTGAAAGTCGTATTAGTCAATTTAGGAACCAGGTTTGTATGGCTAGAACATGAATTTCGTTTAATCACAGAAATGTAGGTGGGCGGTTCATGATTCTTAAGTTGGGTTAAATATGAGAGTTTTAATCCATTGGCATTAGTTCTTGACTAGCAACCGGAGGAAAAGACTAACCAAATTATATTGATAATTAATTTCTTTACATGTTCATTTAATCTCAGCATGCTCACATTCATAGTTCAGACTCACATTAGATAGTTGTTTTAGACTTAGCATAAAAATTAGAACTCAAACTATCAAATTCTTGGTTACACTGTTGTCTTCATTGTTGGAATTAAAATAGAGTACACTTGAGTAGATTGTACCTTATCCCAGTCCCTGTGGGATCGATACTTGGCTTACTTAAGCCACTTTACTACTTGTTCGACCACGTGCACTTGCGTGTAGTTATACACCCATATAACAAAACCTGAACACCTGACACAATTTTGAGATCTTTCTCAAAATTTCTTCCCTAGTTATTGACTCAAACACTTCTTGTACCTCTTTGCAAAAAGGAATTTTTGAGGTAATCTCAAAAATTCTACCCCAGTTCTCTAGGAAAGCTTGATCTATGAAATTTTTGAGATCCTCTCAAAAATTCTACCCCAATTGGTTCTCAAAAAAGGGGAGAGGAAATTTTATTAAGATATAGACTGAACACCATAAGGGCGCCTATGTATCCCTCTTAAACGGGAATCAGGTCCAACGTAGTTCAAAGTACAAGTAGTGAAAAGAACTTCAAATGAGGGAATAAACTGAGGATAGATCTCAATTTCAATATCCTAAATGGGCATCAACTTTCATTTTGGGTGTATCACCTTGGCATCAATCAATGCTTGAATCTTATCTTTCAAAGCTCGACACTCTTCTGCGGTGTGCCCCCTCATCCCTGAATGATAGTCACAAATCTTAGTATGATCGAGCCATTTTACATGTGTATCCATCACTATTGCAGGAATTGAAGTGATATAACCGGCAACCTTTAATCTCTCATACAATTGGGTTATAGGCTCACCCAAAAGGGTATACTGATTGGATGAATTTTCTTGGGGTCTCTAAAGCTGATAGGATCGTCGATTTGGTGGATTTTGATAAATTGGTGGCCTTTGAAGTACAGGTGGAGGAAGCTAGAAATGTGTAGGTTGTGAATTATGAACAAGGTAATTAGCATGGTTGTAAAGTGGCATTGGGTGATTGGCTGTTGGTGCGGGAGATTGAAATGGATGCTCTTGGTATTGGCGTAGAGGTGCTTGGTAGCTCCAAGGAGTTTTTGGCCCTTCTGTAGGTGATACAACATTCACCTCTTTCATGTTCTTGTTCTCAGTGGTCCTACCAGACCGCAAAGTCTTGCTAGCTGCTTGCGATGCTCCCCAATCGATAATGGTACCATTCTTGATACCGTCCTCAATCTTTTCACCTAATTTGATGATCTCGGCGAAGCTCTTCTCACTAACCAGCATCAACTTGTCATATACTTGCGGGTCCAGATTCCGCATAAAGATATCCTTCATTTGTACCTCCTCCATTGGAGGTCGCACTCTAGCGGCCTCGGATCTCCAACGGGTTGCATATTCCCTGAATGTCTTTGTAGGCTTTCTTTTCAAGTTCTAAATGTAGTACAAATCCGGTGCATTCTCTATATTTAAACTGAACCGCTCTACAAAAGTTGTAGCCATATTAGTCCAATTAATCCATTTTCTCGAATTTTGCTCAATGTATCAACTTAGGGCATCCCTAGTCAAACTTCTCATGAACAACTTCATTCGAATTTTTTCATCTCTTCCTACTCCAATAAACTTGTTGTAATACATCCTTAAGTGGGCTTTCAGATCATCATTGCCAGTGAACGTTTCGAATTTTGGATGTTTGTATCCCACTGGTAGCTCGACATCAGGATGTATGCATAGGTCTTCATAATTTAGGCCTTCTACCCCCTTAGCCCCTTCAATATTTTGTAATCGGTTTTTCATCTTCTTGAGTTCCTCAGCCAAGTCTGTATCAACCTATCTTTCTCAGAGAGTCCAGATTCTCCTAGGTGATGAGTGAGCGAAGCAGTCTCAACGTAAATGGGGTTTAAGGTATGATTTCTGGGTGCATGGGCGTAAAACATGTTGGAGGTAGATGTGGGAGGTAAGTAATGAATATGAGATATGGTGGGTTGTCCTTGTGAGGCAGCTTGATGCATTTTATGGAGTTGGGTAAGCATTATGCGGATGTTGTATATGATTTTGAGGAAGCAAGTAGGTATGACTAGAATTGTTTTTTTGGGATGACAGAGGAAGACTTGTAAAAGTGACATGAGACTTGGTAGGGGCATGAACCTCGGTTTGTGGTTCAAAACAAAGTTTCCAGTGGGACCGATAGGTTGGTCGTATTACGAACTCGGGATAATTCTCATTGAAGTTCTAAAATCCTTTGTTCCATCCTTAGCATCATCTCATTATACTCGGGTGGATACCTTCCATCTGAACTCTCTGCGGAATCTTTCGAAGCGGTCGAATCTACTCTATCAGCTGAACAGTTACTATCATTCATTTTCTCTCTTACTTTGGTGAACCAACTTGGAGAAAGGTATGGCGGGCGGTTATGCACAAATCGACCTTAGGAAGGGGATAATCAAGATAATCAATAAGAATAAAATCAGTAAAAAAACTCGAGCATAACATTTTGTAGATAAAAGATTAAAGGAAGTAACCACATTAATACGTTTCATGTTGTAGATAAACTATTAAACACAATAATACATTTCCTAATTTGGGGGCCTTTTTTGTGCCAGAGGTAGGCCTAGCATATTTTGAGAGTCGAATATGCCATAATGTATCATTCAATTTGCTCCACTAAAATTTCAACTGCATAAAATAACATAAAAAAATTATTGTTTTATCTACATAATGAAATGCTACAAGAAATAAAAATTACAAAAAGCTCAGCCATAGCCTAAATGGTAAAACTCTTCCTTCTTTCGGCTTCTTCTTAGTTTACATAACAAAAATTTGGTCCTTGACAACTTGCATTATAAAATGTTAATTTTACCCTTCCCACCTAAGGAGCAAACAGTCTACATTTTTAGGCATATTAACCTCTAAGAAAAAAATTCAAATAGACATGATGATGTCCTTTTCGAGATTATAAATCTCTTTGGACTTTGAGAAAAGCCAAACTAATGGTCTTAATACATGAAGGGTATCAAGACCTCCTAAGGATAATGCATGCATGACTCAAGAGAGATTCCTAAGAGTTAGATGGACACAAACTGAAGGTTTTCTTATGCGAGAAGGGACGTGGTCATATGGTAGTAAAAATATCCATTCATCCCATGTATATGCCAACTCTCTAAATGGGTGTTTGAAAGAATTTGGAGAAGTGCAAAGCACAACTCGCGTGTACAGTGTGTGATGGTGAGAATTTCTCAAAAGGGGGAAGTATGAGCAGAATAATAATTAAGACAAATAACATATTGGAATGCAATATTACATATTTGATAAAGCAATACAAATGTAAGATGATTAGGGGGAAAGAAGTCATGACCAAATAAAGGGATAATTAAAAGGAATTAATCATGAGGAAGCAAATCAAACATGTAGAGAAAATAATTTAAATATGAAAACATCTAAAGGGAATAAGGAGAAGGGACTAAACATAGTAAAAAATAAACCATTCTAGGAAACGAATAAAAAGAAAATAAACACAAATTATGCAAGCATCCTTTTAGGATCAAAAAAAATCTTTAAGACACAAGGCAAGGTTTTAAAATCTAAGAATAAGAGTGGGTATGACACGGCTTCCTCAAGTGGACAACTTAAGAGTGAGGAAGGTCATGACCATAGACGCACCACTGATCAACGAAATCATGAGGCATTCCTCGAGAGGTGATATAATAGTGAAAGGCCGTGAAACCACGCAGCCGTGATTGAGTGTGTGACTGAGATGATTGAAAAAACAATAATATTGGTCATGTAATGAAGATATATATGAAAAATAGAATGTATTAATACATAATTCTATATAAAAAATTTGTTAGTCATATAGTAAAAGAAGTAATATAATAAAAATTCAAATATGAAAGCAAATCAATCATATCAGGAAGCAAATAAAAAACACAAAATCAAATACAAAGAGAAAATAAATAATTAAGGAAAGAGGATTTGACATTAAATTCACATAAAAAAATAAAATGATAAAATTCAAACATGGTAAGAATATGATAAAATCTATTATTAAAAAAATAAGATATGAAAAAGGAAAAGGGATTCTCATGGATCCTAATAGAACAAACAAATCCCACATAAAAATAAAATCATTATGGTTAGAACCTAAAATCTCCAGCGGAGTCGCCATGCTATCGCGCCCCATTTTTCTTGTGAAAAGCGAAACCCGGCATGTGACAACTCTTAAAGGATTATTCAAATTGAAGAGTCGCCACCTAATGAATTTAAGGTGCGTTAGGGAACCATTCTATGCTATAAGTCTGCTTAACTAGCCTAGGTCACTAGATTCTGACAAGGGTTCTAATTACCTCGAAAGGAAGGTGTTAGGCACCTTTCAAGGTCTACAAATGTGGTTCCCAGCCGGATTCGTTATTATGTGGGGAAATAATTAACGAGCAAATAAAGTCAATTATTATTAAGTCTAAACATATACAAGTTATTCAAATACATTATTATGAAAATAAACTATTCATTAAATATAATATACCACAAAATTAGTACAACAAGAAGAAGAGAAAAAGATGAACAAGGAGAGAGAATCTTTGATTATATGTATTAAAAGAGATGATTATTTTGTTAATTCATACCAATCAAATAATGAAATAACTAAAAATAAAATACAAAACAAACAAATACAAAAATTAAGGATGACCGAACATCGAAGAGGCGCCTACGTATCCCTGAAGGTAATCAGGTCAGATGTAGTTCCACATTTAAGGAGGGGGGGGGGTATTTTAACCTAAAAGGATCACCCTGTGCAACTTAAATAAAACTTCGCAACCATTTAGATTGCTCGTATTATTCAGCGATCATAGACTATCATATCCTACTACCCACCTAATTACTTAATTATTAATCCTAAAATAATAAAAAAATATGAATGCCCTAACATGTGTCTACCCGTCCCAAACCTAAAGTCCAGGAGGCGTTGGACTACTATTTGGATTTTTGGGTCTACAAGTATCTTTGGGGTATTAATGATAAACGTCAAACAAGCAAATAATAATTTAAACAAGTAGCGAATATGAGTCTCAAGTAAGCCCCAATCTTATAAGCATGATTTCTAAATAAGAGAAAAGGTCCTATGAGCATGTTTTCTAAACACGTATAAACAGATCATATAGGCATGTTTTTACCAAAATTAATCAGATTTAAATACGCAGCACTACAAATAGGGATACATTAAGGCATGAAGTAACATCTTGAATATCTCCAACCTTAGTCAAATTTAATTCCTATAGGCATGGTAACTAAACATCTATATTAGAGCAACTAATGTTATTAATTATAAACTGGTTAAGTTTGAGGGCAGGTAGAATCTAATTAACCCGTTCGTTGATAATCATATATAAAATTCATAAAGACATGATCTCTACAAGTAGAAGGGGATTTAAACAAATGTAGTACAAACATCAGCAGAATCCTTTCATAAGTTTAAACAGATGCGAGATTCTTTTAGCATGCTTTTGGTTTATAGATCGGGACTTATCATGTAGATACCTATGAGAACATCCTATAATATCGACTGATTATGCTAAAATATATAGGCATGATTTCTAATCAACCGAATTCCCGTAGGCATGATTCCTACTATGCTTTCAAATGAGTCATTTCGATTCCTATAGGCATGGTTTATAATTGAATAATTAAGATGATAAAAGAAAATATACGATCCGCACCCCCCATAAACCTTTTCCACTATTATTAATCTTTACTACAATTATTACACTTAACAAAAGAAATAAATAAATAAACAAAATACAATGAGGAAAAAAAACATGATACTACATAATCAAACTCCCATAGTTTTTGTCGTCCCGGTGACTCTTCGATGGATCCTGGGAACAAATTTAAAGACTACCTGCTTAAAGGTTAGGCACAAATAGTAGACACATAGTATAATCTCATATCATGGATATAACACACTCATTCCATCCAGACTTAACAACTTACGTTAAATAACATATCGAGCACATAGTCACAATAAGAAGACAATAACAGAGTTATTACATAGAGTGATTGACGTTTACAGAGATAGATAAACTAACCAGTTGAGGACAAAAAAGTAAAGGGAAATCAACAAATTAATAATGTCACAAAATGCTTCGACTATTACCTAGACTCGTCACATCAAGATCACGAGAATCTCAGGGATTCCGAGCAGTGCTTGTGTTGAGGAGGTATAAAAGATTCTAGAATTATAGAAGAGAGCAGAGTATGTAGGAAAGTGTTCAATGTGGCAGTGAAGACGAAACAAAAGTGTCAATGATATTCTCTAGTGAGTGAACTCAGATGTGATTTTTTAAAGAACCAGCAAGCGTTTGGATGTTATGTTGCAAAGGAGTAGCAGTTTTTCCCGTGAAGAGAAGAGAAGAGAAAGGCATGCATATATAACAAAAATAGTGAAGGAACTAAGGGAAGGAAATTATTCAGCACAATTAATTAAAGAAACTTCCCTAATTAATGAAAGGATAATCAAATATTTATTTACTATAATCAAATAATTCATACTAACTAAAAAAATCACATCAAAGGAGAAATCTTTTAATTCAGAAAATCCAATCAGACTTCACTATAATTAGTCGTGTACTAAACAACTGAAAGAAAGTAATAATCAATCATACAAGTCCTTTCTTTAATTAAGAATAATTGAATAAATATTGACATCAAATAAAAGCTATTACAAATTGCACTCAAAATAGGACTTGAGTTACCATAACAGTTGAGTACCAAAAGTTGTTTCACACAAGATAAAATATTAGGTTGTCATATTTATCATATAACATTATTATCATTCAAGCTTAAATAGGCAAGAAAATCAAGGACAAGGGATTAATGGAGAGGAATAATCAATCACGGAGATACTAATGAATTGTCTTAGGGATAACACCTATCACAGTTTACCAAAATAAAATAAGTACTAAGCTGTCATCCATGATTACTTAAGGAGAGGGAGGAGGGAATTTAACTAAAGAGGATTCTTTTCCCTTTAACAAACACAACTGAAATCAATTAAGGAACAAGATCAATCAATCGCTATGATTTTCCTTAAATAAATAATTAGCATAAGACCAATAATAATTTAACATAAATAGAACATGTAGTCAACTATTCTGGGCAATTAGAGGAAAAGGAAAACTGGTCTATCAATTGCCATAATTTGAAATAAGCAACAAGCTAAGCACTAGATAGAAAGGGACACAAATCAAAAGAATATTGAGTTACCATGTTCTTTTGAGTGCAAAACAGTCACAATATTATACAGATTAAAATCTAAAGCTGCCACAATTACCAAATAAATAAATCATCCTAAATAACATCCGAAACTGGCAAAGAGAATCAAATTACATAAAGTAACCAAGTAGATGTGGACTGACTCTAGAGAAACATGACAAACACACACTAAGGAATAGTATATTTAATTCTAATGTAAAAAAAACTAATGTAAGCATATATAGCTCTAACATATAATTCTAATATGTAAAATATGATTGTATAATTAATTTAAACAAATCAAACACATGCAAGAACATGTAATTTGAATATGTAAAACAAAGATATGTAATCAATCCATTGAAATAAGCAAAGGGAGTTTGAGGGGCTGGTTGTTTTCCGGTGACGGAGTGGAGGAAGAATGGTAGTGAGGTTGTGTTGAAGTGGAGAGAAGGGAGCAGAAAAAATATATAGGAGTGGTGCGGTGGTAGCTGCTGGTCGGAGCAAAAAGAAACAGTGAGAGAGGGAGGTGAAAGCTGTTGTGCGGAATGTCTGGGTGTTGGTGTGGCGCCGCTACTGTTGATGGTCTTCGGCGGCTGCCGAAAATAATGGAGGGAGAGGGAGAAGAGGAAGAAGAGGAAGAGGGGAGCGTGGCGGTGGTTCAGTGGTCCGGGGTTTCGTCGCAGCTGCGTATGGTGGCTGGCCGGAGCAGCGGCGATGGGAAATCGGCTAGTGACGGCCAGTGATCAAGAAAATAATGGAAAAAAATGGTGCTTGTCTGGTCATTCGTCGAATCTGTGAGAAGAATAAAGAGAGAAAAATGGCGTTGCTTGGTCGGAGAGGAGGAAGGCTGGAGATAGGGGTGTGTTTCGCCGGTGGAATAGTGAGAGGGGAAACTCCGGCATTAATGAACTGAGGGAGGTCCGGTTTCACCGGAGAAGATGAAGTAACGACGGTAAGAGATGGAGAATAGGGGCATGCGGCTGTGAGGTTGTGTTGAGAGGAATCGGGAAATTTCCAAATGAACAATTTCAACGAAATCTTTCAATTTCTTATTTTACTATGTTCAACTCTACAGGAATTATTTTTAGGTTTGGGGGTTGAGCAAGAAATTAAAGGAAATTGATGGAATTTAATCCAGACCGTTGGATTAATTGGATGGAGGGTTGGGATTAAGTTATAAGATATGGGTTGGGTATTTGGATAATTTGATGGATCGAGGATAATTAAGTGGGTTAATAGGTAGGATTTTAATTGTAATTGAATGGGAATTTGAAATGTGTCCATATTTTGATCAAATTGGCTAAAATTATCATAAAATAGATAGAAAGGGGCTAGATTTAAATGAATGGAGGAAAATTGAATTAGCTGTTATTTAGTTAATAAAAGTACTACGCTTACACATAATTTAGCAAATATTTAGCATAATGGCTTAATTTATGATAAAATTATATACATATTATTATTACAAAATTAAATATAAGAACTAAGTAAATTATATTTTTTTAAATAAATCTTGTTTAATTGAAAATATACATGTATGTTTATATTATGCAATATATTATATTCGACGTAATTATATATAATATTGGAGATTTAAAAAACTTGAAATTAATGTAAAATATTTTAGAAGTATAATCTAAAAATAATTATGCAAAATTCATGCTAATTAATGCTAGAATATTACGAATGTAAATTAAATAACTTTACTAAAAAGATAATTTTAATATATATATATATATATATATATATATATATATATATATATATATATATATATATATATATATTAGCGCAGCTTAGACGGGGCATAGGGAGGTCAAAATTAGGTGTCAACATAGATGCCTTATTAGATAACAGTATATCAGAATGTATGCGCGAGACGATACTTTTAAAAATGCCATCAGTTCTTAGAAGCTTGTTCACAATAATCCTGGTACACTGAAACCCCACTGATGTTAGAAAGTTATGGGACACTTATTATGAGGATATGTCAGAAGACTATCGCAAAATCTATGATAGTTCCTCTGTTGCTTAGTTGTAATGTACATTGAAGAGTATTAATAATTATTTAGAAAGTATGAGCAAAAGTATCCATAAGTATGACCTACCAACAATTGACAGACACTTAGTTAAAGTTGTTGCCCTGGAATGCCGAGAAATACTTGAAGAAATATCTATCCAAGCACCTATAGAAGATTTTGACGTATGGTCGAAACTCAATCGGGAATAGGAGCAAGCTTTCAAAATCATTTTGGAGAGGGTCGATTATGGAAGAGCGGGATTATTCTTTGTTGATGGGCCTGGCAGAACTGAAAAAACATTCGTATATGAGCATTGCTAGCAAATGTTTGATCAATGGAAATGATAGCCTTAACAATAGTAACCAGTGGTATCATCAATTATGCCAGGAGGTTGTACAACTCACTTTATATTTGACATTCCACTTCAAATAAATGAAACAACAACGGCAAACATCTCAAAACAAAGTGTGGCGTCCAAATTGATCAGAAAAGAAAAATTAGTAATATGGGATGAAGCACCCATTGCCAAGCAACATACCATCGAAACCTTTGACATGAGCTTTAGAGATATAATGGGTATCGATAAACCTTTTGGTGGAAAAATGATGGTTCTTGGAGGAGATTTTCGACAAGTATTACTAGTAGTTTCAAAGTTTACAAGAGTAGAAACTATCAACATAAGCATGGTGAGATCATATCTTTGGCCTTTGATGGAAAAGATACATTTCACAAGAAATATAAGAGCAAGAATATATCTAATGTTCAGTGCTTTCTTACTTCGCGTCGGCAATGGAGAGGAGCTAACAATAGAAGATAATTTAATCCTTCTTCCAGAATAACTAATAGTCAAATACAGTAGTGTTGAGAATGCTGAAGATTGCCTAACATATATCCATCGCTCGAGAAAAAATATAGGAATGCAGAAATGAGTGTGTATCCTAGCGAGCAGAAATGAGTGTGTAAATAACTGAATGAGAGAATGGTAACAACGTTTCCTGGTGAAAGCAAGACTTCATTAGTTTTGACTCTGCAGAAAATGACATAAACAACTACTACCAAGAGGAATATCTAAATACTTTGACCCCAAATGGTCTACTACCACACATGTATTAATCCTAATTATCCATTACGAGTAACTTGGGCGTGCATATGAAGATTTACTAAAAATATGAAAAATAAATATATTTTTTTGGGCAGGATATTTTTGAAGGAAAATGCATCAATCATGTTACTAAGGAGTTTGGATGCTTCAAATGGCTTATGTAATGGCACAAGAATGATATGTAAAGGATTTAACAACAACGTAATACATGTTGTAATAATGACCGGACATTAGGCAACTAAGAATGTGTTTATTCCAAGAATATAATTATCACCTCCTAAAAATGAAGGATTTCCTTTTAAATTTGTTTGGAAGTAATTTCCAATACGCCTTTGCTTTGCAATGGCAATAAATAAAACACAAGGCAACATAGTCTAGAATGTCGAATTGTATTTGCCCCAGCATATTTTCTCCCATGGACAATTGTACGTGACACTTTCAAGAGGAATATCAATGGCCACAACAGCAGTGCTGGTCATGACAGACCAACTGAAAATAAAAAAAAGGCACGTACACCAAGAACATCGTTTATAAGTACTAGTTACGAATATAATAGATCTTGTTCAATTTATATTTTACTACTGAACATTTCGTAATACTTATTACAAAATACTTTAAATATACTCATACTATATGTATTGTTCATTTATGCAGGCTCGGAGAATATCTAAGCATTGGGCTTTCAACTGAAATGTAATTCAAATAGATGTATTGTTATCTATTTAAACATATATTATTCTACAATATACACATATTATATGTATTTTCTGTTTATGCAGGCTCGGAGAATATCTAAGCATTGGACTTTCAACTGAAATGTAATTCAAATAGATTGATTGTTTATCTATTTAAACATATATTGTTCTACAAAACAATTTGTGATAATCATCACAATGCGCTTTTAAGATGATTCGTAACATACATACTGCTTGCTTAGGACTCACGTGCAATGCATGTGTTCATAACTATAGTGTGTGTATGTGTGTGTGTGTATATATATATGGCTTTAATTTGATTCTTATACACTTCTTTTTCCTTTTATTTTTAATTTTCTTTGCCACATCAACTTATGCCGTGACATAAATTACACTTTAAGTAAGAATCTAATAGATTGCTCAATTAATTTGAGTGCTTCAATTTATCGGAATAAATTAAAAGTGTATTTCAAAAAGTTTTTCCTATTGGTGTTAAATGAGTCGGTTTGGCTCGAAATCGGATCGGATTGGACTAATTTCTGTTCAAACCGGACCGGCTCATACAAAAAGGATTAGGATGAGTTGAAAACAGCTAATAACCTCGGACGTGCATAGTTTTGTTGGGTCTACTGGTTAACCGGAACCGATTCGATCCGGTAGTTTCACCTCACGTGAAATCGGTCACCGAAATCAAACTAGACCGGTTCAAGAATTATTGTTTAAATAACAATAGATATTATTTTTTAAAATTAATTAAAATATTTTTTTAATAAGAATCCAAACTGGCCCAGATCAATTGGATCCAAAATCGAACGAGTCACTTTAAACCCGCAAAAGCCTAAATTGATTGAAATCGATACCTATCAAATCAATTTTCAACCCTAACCTAGACCGATCGAATTCAATTTTATATGATCCGGCCTAGCCCATTAACCCCCATAGTTTTTCCTATTCTTTCTGTGCCCTTAATGATCCACAACGGCGCGTGCCTCCTCGAAAATCACCCATAACGTTACAATTTGTTAACCACTCATAAAATGCCACGTGAGCCCCCATATAGCTGTTACCCGCTTCACCCCACCCGTATTTGTTCCACATTAGCATCAGTCAAAACTTGAAAACAGTAAATACACACGTTGTTTGGTCCACGTGTCTATGCTTTTCAACTTCTGTAGAATCTAGCCGTTTGCCCCAAGCTCTCTCTCCTTTTCCCCACTTTCTGTTTCCGCCATTGCTGTCCATAAAGAAAAAACAAGAAAACAGAAAAGAAAAGAAATTCTCTGAAAATCTGCGGAACTTTCTGGAAATGGGGAAACTCATCTGTGACTCAACAACGTCCTCACCGGTGATTCCATGGCGGGATCCTACTTCAACTCCGTCATCCCTCGATTCCATCGACCTCGTTGACCAGTCATCTCCGGCGACAACCACCACCATCACCACCGGTGCTGTCTCCGTAGCTGACTCCTCTTCGTGGGAAAATGTTTCAGCTTTAGAGGACCAGCAGAGAAAGCATTTGATAAAGATTCAGTCCAAGGGAGTGCTGTGGAAACATCCCCGGGATCAGAACGCTTCCGTGGTTTTCCGTCTGAGCCACGGCGGAGAAGTCGAGGCAGACGGAAACTGCCTTTTTACTGCTTGTGGGAAATCTATGGGGCTGACAACGGTGTCGTACGCCATAGATCTGAGACGGCGGACCGTGCGGAGGTTCATGGAAGATCTTGGGTCGGCGAGCAAAGAGGAGAAAGAAGTGATTGAATCGGCAATTAAGCACATGTATTCTCCCGATCTGAAATCTGGGTGGGGCATTCATGTGGTTCAAGAGTTGAAGCTGTTAGCTAAGAAGGATGATCGAGGGGTTCTGAACTCGGCTATTTCCGAGCTTGTTCAGCTCGGGATGCAGCGGTAATTTCCTATCCATTTTGCCTATTATTTTGTATTGGAAGAAACGGGGTCCATATTAGGTATTGCGGCCTAATTATTGTTATTGTTAGATCTGGATGATGAAGTTTAGATCTGATTGTTGTTGTTTGATTCCGCCTCCTGTGGTTAGTTCCATATGTGAAGATATTTCATCAATCCTGACAATCCGTTTAGGGGTTACTATATGAAGATTGTAGGAAAACATATTGGTGCACTTTTTTCATATTTTTTTCTTTTAATTAATTAATTATTGTTATGTAAATCGTTATTTAACTTCAAGTGAGTTTTTTATCATGCATTTCGCCATTGAGAACGGTTTTCTTTCTTTTTATTGTTCTTTGAAGCTAGAATTTTTTTGTATATAATTCATTTGATAATAAGGAAACAAAAAAGAGATCAAAGCTTTGTTTGGAAGTGTATACATTGATTGAGTTTGACCTGGTTGCTTTTACTATTTTATTGGATATAGTTTGAGTTTTGTTTTTGATACTACTTCTGTGGTTGACGTTGAAGAGAATTGGCTGCTGAGTCTATATACAAAGAGAGGTGCATAGCTGTGGATGATGGCCCAAGTTGGGCCAAGTACATGTCAATCTCTGGTTCACCTGACGATGAATATGATATCATCACTTTGCAGTATACCGAGGAAGGTTTACTAACTGTAGATGAGAATAGTGATGGTCATGCGGCTGCATTTGGAGACGATATAGCGATTGAGTGTCTTTCAACCGAGTTTAAAAGAGAGATCTTTGTGGTAAGAAAATTATCTTCTTCTTGTATTATATTCTTCATTCATCTTCTTTGGCATGACTATTGCTTTCTCTTGAGTAATTGCACTGTATTACTTGTGAGTGGTTTGCACGATAAGGTTTCACAATCAGCATGAACACACTCTGAAGGTGCAAAAACATGCAATGTATTGTTTTTGTTTCTATTTCCAAATGGTGCTATGTTTGTCAGGCTTTGCTATATCAAGCTGCATAATTTTATAATCCAAAGACAATGTCATGAGAGCAAGAAGCTGAGATAGTCCATGAGAACAATGCTAATGAAAGTAGGATGTTTCAGGAAGATAAAGAGCTTGTGGATGTCCCTGTTCCTTACTCAATTTGGAATATCGACATGTGTCTATTGAGAAAGGGGGTTTATCTATGCTCATATTAGCAATTCTCCTATTCTTTTCATAGGTTCTTTTATTTATTTTTGATAAATAGGGGAATATCCCACCAATGTTTGATAAATTGCGCAAGTTCATTTCTCAACTCCTATGTTCCTTACTCTTTTGCATTGGTCCGTCTCTTGTGATGATTCTCTTTATCCCTCATTTGTGTGATGTTGAATTGTTAATCAAACAAATCTTTTCCTATGTTTTCCTGTTGGTATATAATTTTTAGGTGCAAGCACATGGATCTGATGCAATGGTTGATGAAGAAAATTGTGTCTTCTTTCTCCCGCATCGTCCAAGATGTGAAATTTGCGAACCTCCTTTCTTCCTTTTCATGAAAGGAACAGGTACAGAAAATTTTGCAATGAAAGATCCTACTGCTAAGATTTTATGTTTATTTACTATCATCTCTGAGATTGTGAATGGGAGATACCTTGGCAATTGCAGGTTGGTGTGGTGCTGGGGCCGATCATTATGAGCCTCTTATTGCTTCTCCTTCAGCTTATGTTTCCCAGGAAAAGGTAGCATTGGTACTGTAGGTCATTAGTTGGGGTATTCTTGTGGTTAGAGAGGTAGTACTAGTTATTCAAAAGAGAATTCTTTCTCCTCGGGATATTTGCTTTTCAATTGGAAAGATGTTCCCGATTCTTTTCTATATTAAAGGAGGAAGATGTCCAATTGGGACATCAAATTTTTGTTGAGAGTATGTAGGATTTGGTCTATTTGGGGGTCTATTTTGAAGTCCGTCAGGCAAGTGCCTGATTTTAGTTTGGTTATATTTAGTTGTGTTGCCGGCTCTTTTTGTTGTGCAATTTTTTGAGGCTAGTTGTAGTTTGCTGTTGGGGTGGGGGGGTGGGGGGGAGCGGGGGGGAGGAGGGGTTACTATTCTTTTGATAGCTGGAATAGTACACTTATTTTGTTGTAACTCATGCTGAATTCCAATCTTAACCCCTCTATTCATTGCAAATGCAAATTCCCCTGTCAAGGTCCTGTTTCTGTTCTTTTAGTTTTGTTAAATCTGATTTGAGCACCGTTAAGTATCTTGCTGAACGGTTTCTTGTCTTGCTTTTCCTTTTCTTTCCTGTATGCGTATTAATACCTTCGCATTGAAAGTGATAAACTATCCCTGTGATTTGTTACCATAATGAGTTGTGGGACATACCTGAAACTCCTTGGTTTCTCATCAAGCAATTTAAAATATTTACCAAAGTCCAACTGTAAATAACAGGCTTTGTTTTCGTCAAAGAAAAAAGTAGTTATAATATGAAAATACATTTAACAAGGGAAACATTTGTAAGAAAATAATTTTGGCATACGATAGTAGTATTATAAACTTGATGAAATGCCAAAATATGCTGGTCAAGTGTAACGATCCGTATTGTCAAGTGTAACGGTGCAAATGCAAATTTCCCTGCCAATGTCCTGTTTCTGTTCTTTTAGTTTTGTTAAATCTGATTTGAGCACCGTCAAGTATCTTGCTGAACGGTTTCTTGTCTTCTTGCTTTTCCTTTTCTTTCCTGTATGTGTATTGATACCGTCGCTTTGAAAGTGATAAACTATCACTGTGATTTGTTACCATAATGAGTTGTGAGACATACCTGAAACTCCTTGGTTTCTCACCAAGTATTTCAAAATATTTACCAAAGTCCCACTGTAAATAACATGCTCAAAGAAAAAAGTAGTTATAATCTGAAAATACATTTAACAAGGGAAACATTTGTAAGAAAATAATTTTGGCATACGATAGTAGTATAAACTTGATGAAATGCCAAAATATGCTGGTCAAGTGTAACGATCCGTATTGTCATTTGCGCTTCTAGTTTGCTTTTTTCTGTTTGATTTTTTTTTGTACTTCAATATGTTGTTTATAACTTGCGGGGATGAGTGACACAATTTTCGAATAATCACATGTGTTTCAGAGAAGATTTTTAGTTTTAGAAATTTGAAATTTGGGAAGTTTGGTCAAGATGATCTTGGACTGGTGATTTGATGATTCAAACAGGTTCGTAATATGTTTTAGTAGCGGTTTGCACTATTGATTTGTATCCAAAAAGTTTCAGATGAGTTCTGAGGATCGATTCTATGTTTGAGATGTTTGGGCATTGCTGGTGTTTGATGCCTGCATTTGTGGTGTTTTTACCATTTTTGCGTTACCGCTTCTGCGGTCAGAAGGCCACATTTGTGGAAAAAGATGGCAGGGCTGAGACGACGCATTTGCGGTAGATTGGCCGCATTTGTGGTATTGGGGGTCAAGTGGGAATGCTGCTTTTGCAGTAGTTTGGCCGCATTTGCGGTGTCTGATTTTGCAGTGCATTTACGCATTTGTCGTCCTTGCCTCATTTGCTGTAATTGTTTCGCATTTGTGGCGAATAGTCCACATTCGCAATAATATGCTTATATGGTATTTTTTTCCAAATCGTTTTTTCATTGTTCTAAGCACATTTTGAGATGTTGACCTCGACTTTTGGTGATTTCAAAGGAAATTTTTACGTTTCAATCCGGGTGTAAGAATCTAATCTTGTATTTGTTGCTTTACTATTCCATCATTTATTTCATCATTTAATATGCATTTTGGGGTTAGAAATTGATTATCTTTGCTCTAGATCTAGAAATCGTATTTCATTGATTTAGAAATCGATCTAGACTCGATTTTTGATAAAATTTGAGATTTTGAGACTTTTGTGCTATGAGTGAATTGATTTTGAAATAAAATTATAGTTATATACTTAGGGGCTCGGAGTTGACTTTTTGGATCCGGGATGAAAGTAAGAATAGGAGTATCTACGAATTAGGATGCTTAAGTAGATTACGTATTTAAATAGATTGACACAGTTCAAAAGCTCTAAGGAAGGACAAGGCTATTTTGTGATTGTTTATGGTTCAGACTTGAGCAAGTTGAGACTTTTAGACTATTATGAAGTGTTTGTGTGGGTTAGTGGCGGAGCTATAGCCCTTCGAGGATGGTCAGTTGAACACCCTTATCAGAAAATTATACTCCCTGGTATTTTTAAGTTTGGGCATACCTTTAAGAAAATTACTAATTTTTAGAAAGTAAAATGTATTTTTACTAACTTAACCTTAATAAGTATATTGAAAAAGATATAGCTCTTTAGTAGTTTTTTAGTTAGGTAAAATTCTCTTTATTTAAATAGGGTAAAGTTGAAATAACATTATTAATGCTTTTTTAATTATATAAAATATCATTTATTTTTAAATAAAATGAAAAAATAAAAAATCCAACTTATTTTGAAATGAAAAAAATATAATATATATATATATATATTGGTTAAATTTTAGAATTTATGAATGTATATTCACTGTTGAACACCCTCTAAACAAGCAAGTTTTTTGGCGCGGTGGCAAGGGTGTTCAAATTCTGTCCAGAGGTTCTGACTGGAAACGCGACGCATCCCCCACATCATATTTTTGTTTATTTTGACAGCTTTTTAAAACTCATAAGCCACTGCTAAAACAAACTTGAATTTTTAGTTAAGTTTTATGAATTTATTTTTTTAAAAAGTATTTCTTAAGCTCCTTAATATCATGATTTAAACTCATATAAAGTTATCCATGTAAGTATATTATTTTTTTTAATATAAAGTTATATTTATAATTTTACCAACATAGAGTGTACTTTGAAGGGTAAAAAAATTTGATCAACATTTTGCATCAAAATTTCGTGTTTTAAATAAAAAAAAAGGTCTAAACCCAGAGCCTAAATTAATAAATCACTATTTCTTTTCCTTTGATGGTGTGATATACGTTTACAAATTTAGTCCACTCGATCGTTCAATTAATATTTCTCCTTATACAGTAGTCTTTAAGTTTTCTTAATATAAGTAATGGAACTGCAAAAGTTGCTAGGTTAAACAAAATAATAGTGAGCTCATTTATTGAAAATCTTTTTATATTTACTTCTTCAAATTTTGAATACCCTTGAGAAAATTTTTTTTCTATGCCACTGGTATTGATAATTGCTTGATTGATGGAGGGTATAGGGTGATATATATGCGGACATCGGGTACGTGATTTCCATGAATTATGTGTTTTTATTTGATTCTCTGTTATTTCACCTTGTTATTTGATGCATGTAGTCATCCATGTTGAGTATGAACTATTGTTCAATTATTTAATCCAAGAACAAAATGTTCATGTTGAGTATGAATTACTATTCTATTAATTGATGCATGTAGATATTATTCATGCTGAGTATGAGATTATGCATGTTGTGATCGTCCATGTGAGTTATGTGACTTAGATGATTTCATTGATTGCTATATACAAAATACTTAATAGCTTACGGTTGTAAACATCTATCCATCCATGCTGAAGTTTTTGAGACTGAGGGATTGGATCGAAGTCTTGAAAAATGTGAAACGTAGTAAGGACATTGATGAAGTATAAGCCCTAACGAAAGAAGAAGGTGGTAAACAAAGCGAGCTACGTCGAAACCCATATTCAAGTAAAAGAGATACTGATTCATTAATGAATTTTTATAGGCAAAATGCCGCTGACAATGTGTTGAATTGACATGTTACTTGATGAAGAAGCTGGGAAGGTACCAGCTTGAATAGATGATCATTAAAATGATGACATGTATATCTGACGCTCTTTCATCATTGACATATATTGACATGTCATTGCATACATTCGAGGGCATTATATTATTGTAAAGTGAATTAAGACCGTTCAAACTAGTATGTGAAGACCGTCCGTGTTGAGGGCTTTGATTGTTATAGAGTATGTTGAGATTGTCCTCAATGACACATATGAATTATTTGTGCCGGGTACATAGACCTTGCCGTTCTCCCGTGGGTCACGACCAACATAAAACAAATGCATGTGTATACCAGTGGATTGACCAACATTTCATTTTATATCATTTGTACCGTATGACATTGCATTGTATCAGGCTGATTATCACACTTCGTTTGTTTCTTATTTATGGGTTGACGTTATTTGAAGCCTATTAACTTGACATGGTGGTTTTTGGATAATGATTCTTGTAACCACCTTTATCATTACTTGTCTGAACCCCCATTACTCGGTAATAATTTGATTATTGAGAAGTATAAAGTTAAGCAGGGTAAGACGATTGTGGATCAGTGCATTTACATTCCTTACTTATCTTTGAGAGACTGCAAATATTTAGGGAACTTCTATTCATTCATTCCTTATCGTGCATATTATAATTTATTGGCTTCTAAATCTATTTGTTTACTCTCTCACAGATAGTGAGGACACTTTCATTAGCTGAAGGCTAGGGGCCTACACCCGCACTTGCTGCCAGGTGATAACATCCAAAACCATTTCTCCTGTTAAGGAGGTGGCTACCGTCGGTGACAAAAATAAATTTTCAACGAGTGCGAGGTTGAATCCCATGAGGATTGGATAACCGATTTACCAAATATTCTAGACTAACTCACACAAGCTTGCATCATGTATAAACAATAAAATGAAAGATTGGGGGAAGCAAGTTGAACAACTACCAAATGAAAATTTAAAATCAAGCAATAGGGAAAACACTTTTGTAAGCAAGATGAGAAACTAGGGGTGTGTATTTAATGGGGCTTCGATTTGATAGGTATTGATTAAAATCCTTAGACTTAAGTAATGTATGGATAGCTTTCCCTTAAGCTACACTCTACGTTTCTCAACTGAAAAAGTGTGTCTATCTTGGGTTTTCTCAAACCCCAAGGCCAAATTTCATAATACGACCAAGCAATGCTGAGGAAGAGGTTTAGACTGTTTCTAGCTCTATCCCCTTTAATGGAGTTTTAGAATTGGGAATAGCCTATTTCTAGCACCAACCCAAAGATCTAAACTCCAATTCCTCACTATTGAAGTTATACCCAACTTCTCTCTCCTTTTTCAAGAAAGAATAAAATTAGAAAGCTTAATCAATATTTGCAACCATCAATTATCCAATTAAAACTTGAAGACTCAATAGATTCATGCTTTCTACTCAAATCTAATATCAATTAACCAATATCCATTTATATCTACACACCCATCATCCACATACATCCTAGCAGGGAATTTAGCTACTCAAGATGAAGAAAAGAGAAATTATACTAATGGAAAGCATCTTAATTGCATTCATCATCAACAATTAAACTCAATTTCCAACTTTGGAACTTTCATCAATGGAGTTTTAACAAAGAGAATGAAGAAGATCAGAAAAATTGTACTAACTCTGCTATATCTTCTCTCTTGTACTCTCTACTCTCTCTATTGTGATGTATGCAAAAGTATGCAAAAAGTATGTGTGATTCCCTATACAATTAGGGTAAAAAATTCCCCTCAATTCTGTGCACAGCTATCCTAAAATACCCCTGAAAGCTTCTCAGGTGCCTGTATGCTTCTTGCTGGATGATTTTGTCCTTCACAGAATATGGGTCACTTGCGCTGGCACCTGTGTTTTGCAGGGGCCAAAGGGGCTCAAAGATTCCTAATATAGCTTAAGTAGTGTTCTTTCTAGCTCTTCTACATGATATCTGCGGCTCGCAGGTCCTGTTCCAGCAAATCTCTCATGTCTCTATGTGGCATCTGCTAGACGCAGATGCAAATATGCAACACGCATGTACTTGATTCTCTTCCAACAGATTGCTTTCATCTCAATTCCTTCATCTTCTCAATTTCACTCAAATGCCTGCACAAGTGAAAAAGTGTCACGACTCGAGCCGGGACCCTGGACCGAGACACGGGACCTAGAACCACGAATGACTCCAAGTCAACCCATGACATGAACATAACAACTAAAGAGCATACATCAAGGCGAAATTTGATAAATGAAACATGAATAAGCGGAAGTCTGAATAACATAGCAATCATAATAGAGTCAACACTCGACAAAGTTGAAAATCTAAACAATGTCTGATAAGTCTTTAAACTGTCTGATGAGTTGATGGAAAAACACCCCGACTAGCTCGCTAAAGTCTAAAATTGAAATAGTATAATCCAACACTAAGCTAAAGGTCCTCGAAAGATGAGGACTCACCAACCATGGGAACTGAGCTAAACTGCGGGAAGTTGGACTAATGGTGGAACTGAGTCTGATCATCCAATCCTGTATCATGAAATGATACATCAAAGAGTATGCGGTTAGTACTTGAAATATACCGAGTATGCAAGCTAAGTAAAACATACTGAGTAAATGTTAACAGAAATCATGCATATAAACAAAAATAATAAGATCATGAGAGTAAGGACTGCATGCTGAAATCTGAATCTGAAACATGTATAGTCATAAGCTGAATATCATATCCGAATAGAATGACCAAAGATAAAAATAGAAATCATATGACTTGTCATAGCTGAAATCACAAGTAGAAGCTCATAAACTGATCATTGCGTCAAACCTGCAGTAAAACATAATATCATAAGTCAGGAACATAAATAACTGAAATCGTGAGGAACAATGGGAGACTCGTCATAACCGACACCATCACGATTGAGCTTACGTGATGCTCCAACTCAAGTGGGTAGAGCCGTTCAAAACTTTGTCAGGGCTAAGGACGCTACCATGATATTGATATCAAGCTGAAGGCCCGAGACATTACTCCCAAGAATATACAAGGTACTCCCATCGTTTACCTGAACCCCTGGCCTACTCGATGCTAGACATTACTCCCAAGAATATACAAGGTACTCCCATCGTTTTTCAACGAAGCTAAAATCATAATTACATGCATAATATGAAATCTAAATATTTGGGAGTCTTGGCTCCAAATATACCATAATATGAATGTGGGAGTATTATTGATTCTAAATCATATGGTAAGCTGATTTTATAAAACTGAGCTAAATCATGAAAACATGCTTAACCTATAGGGGCAATGCCTAAATCATAAAATTTTGCATACTTGAAATAAACTTCATAAGTAAAAATTATAGATTCATACATGGGTAGTTTTTAAACATTCCTTCATTCTAGATATCTCATCAAACTTGAAATCATGAATCATAAACTAGACTTTTTCATAAAACTTGCATAATAGGGCATGATTTCTAAAACTTAAAATCACGAATTTATAATCAAATGATATATAAAATCTATCTATAAATCTTAAAACATAATTTGAAATATGAGGAGAATTGACTCATAGACATATCATAGAGAATATCATGAAACTTGGGTTAAAACCCCATAAGATCATATACTTTAATTAAAACTTGAATTTATAAACTTAAGGAAAAATTTGTTCATCAGAGTGAAAGGAAACTCTCATTTATATCCCAACATACTTCCATAAACTAATTCTCAAATTGTCTTGAAAGCCCAAGAAAATTAGGGAAGAATTGATCTTCCAAGGGAATTCAAAACTTTGCATGCATGAGCAAGCCTAATGACTTGACATAGGATAAACCCTCTTAAAACACTCCTTTTAGGGCTTAAAATGAAGTATTTTAGGACTTAGGAGCTTAGGTTTTACGAAAATACCCTTATTGATTTCGTAGGAAAAGTTGCATGGCCAATTGCTACGACCCATACCACGAATCATACAATCCTCCTACGACTCATGGTTAGCTCCCATAACTAGCCATTCCAATTTTCTTCAACTCTCTAAAGATTTCCATGATCTCCTATCACGACCCGTAAATCTATACTACGAATCATACAACCACTCGTACAACCAACACCTGAAAATTCCAATGACCTGATTCAACTTCTAATCACGAGTCATACCCACACACCAAGACTCGTGGTGGGGAATCGTGGTTGGGAGGGTGAACTTCTGGCTCTCCACCACGGGTCATCTTACAACCCGTATAACCTCCTTACGACTCATACAATAAGTCGTACTAAGAGAAACTTTCATATTTACTGCTAAAAATACTTCAAATCCCAAACCTAGTCTTAACAACTTTTGGGATATTAAAATATCTCCTCTTTGGGAACATTCGTGCTCTAATGTGGATTAAGCATACTAAAAGTCTGGGGAAAGGAACTGCAATCCCAAATACTGAACATCTAAAGCTGAAAACTGACGGAGTGACTGACTCTGAACTGAAATACATGACTAAACTGAATTCATGAATCATACATACATGCTAAAGCATGAAATAATGTAATACCCTGAAAACCCTAAGATCAGACCTGGGAGTTAAAATGGAGAAAAATAGAAATTTCTGTACCAGGTCAGAGGACGAGTCGTCTAGTGACCCGTCAGGAACCCCACGAGTTATTAAGTGACTCGTGGGGAAAGGCTGGGACTTGGTTAAAAATTTCAAGTTTGGGGTGACCACGGGTGTGACCACGAGTCATGGTCAACCCCACGATCCGTTAAGTCAACCATGGTCAAAGGTGGTTGAAGGATGAAGGATAGTAGGCAGTGCACCTAACCGGTCATCACCACGACTCATCGGGTACACCACGGGTCATGGTGTCCCCCTTGGTGACCTTCAGAAGGTTTTTGGAAGTGAAGGTGACGACAAGTCGTGGTCACTGACAACGATCCGTCCAGTCCCTCGTTGGGACTAACAAGATATTTTTCCTTGCGAATTTATTAAGGACTTTTTCATAATTCCTAAGTTTCTAAGGCCTAAATACGTCGTTTTAAGCTTATAATAGGGTGTTTTAATAAGGGTTAAGTCATTCTAAGCCTATCCTAATTCATGCATGCAAGCTTAGAAGGGTTGAGAGGTGATCAAGTCTAGTTCTTCAAAGTTCTTCCTTAGTTCTATTTGGGCAATCAAGGAAGTGGTGAAATCAGAATTCTTCAGGTATGTAAGGCTATGAATGGGTGCAATAGTCCACGCCCATGCCCAATTCCCTCTTAATTCATGAATTTCTAATTGATGATTCTATGGGTTTTTTACCCAATGTGTGGATTTCCTAAGTATCAATCATGGATATAATTTAAGCATGTTTTGAATGTTGAATTATGATTAATGGGTAGATTTTACAATATTTTCAGTTATAAATTATGTTTTCAAGTTTTCTAAATTACGATGCCCATCCATGAAAGTTCATGAAAGTTGAGATCTAAGAAGTATGTGTACAAGCATGATGAGATGTTTATGAAAAAAGTATGATTTCGAAATACCTATGTCTATGTTCATGTTTTCAAAGTGAATCAAGTTGATTTCAAGCATGTTAAGTATTGGGCAAGCCCATATGATCAAGTATGTTTTTATGATTTCATGAATTAGCTTACCACATGGTTTTGGAGTCTAGACTCCGAATTATGTTCAACTTGTGGTATGGTTTGAGCCAAGCCTCCTCATGTTATGATTTCAGTTTATGTATATATGCTATGAATCAGCTTTGTCACTAGACGATGGTCAGCTTCGTTGAAAAATGATGGAGAGTATATGCATATTTTTGGGAGTAGTGTCTAGCATCGGTAGGCTAAGGGTCAGTTAACCCTATTCCTTAGAACTACACGCCCACATAGGTATGTCCAGATTATTTGGGACCTCCCTTGTGAGCTTCCCCTGCCCCCAAGAGGCCTTCAGCTTGATATCGATATCATGGTAGCGTCCTTATCCCTAGCAAAGCTTTGGACAGCTCTGCTCACTTGAATGTGATAGTCGGGACTACGTAAGCTCTATCGTGGTAATATCAGTTATATGAGGAATCTCCCATTATTCCTCATTATTTTAGTTATGCATGTACATCAGTCATGATATTATGTTTTCAGCAGGTTTGACCCAATGTTCAGTATTACTTATGATTATCAGTTTTCAGCTTTGGGTCATTCGTTTTAGTTATGTTCAGATCATGATTTCAGAAAAATAGCATGCAAGCCCTACTCTCAGAATCTTATCTTGATTATATTTTATACTATGCATGTTTAATGATTTTACTTACTTAGCGATTTATTTACCTTGCATACTTGGTACATTCCACGTACTGACTGCATACTCTATGTTGTATCATTTTATGATACAGGCTTCAATATCTAGACTTAATCCCACTGCTAGTCATACTTCCAGAGTTAGCACTTCTCAGTCTTAGTTGGTGAGTCTTCATCTTGCGAGGGCACTTCTTATCAGTTGTATTTCGTCTTTTCAGTTTTCAGACTATAGTGAGTTAGTTGGGGTCTTATCCCATCAACTCATCAGTATTAAGGGTTTTCAGACATAGTTTGTGTTCAGCTTTAGACTTATGTATGTACTCAGATGTGATGTTATATTCAGATTTCCGCTATGTTATTCATGATGATCTTCCGCTTTAATACGTTTGAGTTTGATGTTATGATCATGCCATGGGTCGACTTGGAGCCTCTTGGGGTTCATTGTCCCGTGTCTCGATCTGGGCCTATGTTCGGGTTGTGACAAAGAAACTGAGAGATATGATCTTGACATGATATTGAATAGAGTACTAAGGAGGAAACTGATACCTCATGCTGAAACTGAGTCGGAAGGGAAAAAATACGGGTATGTAGCCATCACATCTTCTTTGTCTTCTTACTTAGTTCCCTTAACAAGATGATTCCTCCACAAAATCTTCACTAAAGCTACTTCCTTATTTCTCAACTTCCGAACCTGATAATTAAGGATCTCAACTGGAACCTCCTCATAGGTAAGGCTATTCTTCACATTTTTATTCTTCTTAAATCGTGCTATAGAGCCGAGTTGTACAAGGTTGAGTCCCTAAGCTTTCATTGCTATGTCTAGAATAATATGTGATGTAAGACGACTCCAGCCAGCCGCAAGATAACTACAACAGCAGGAGGAAGTACCAGTGAGGTCCCACGTTTGGGGAACAGTCAGCCTAAGGGTAGAAGACATCTTTTAAATTCCTCCCATCACCCTCCCGGGGCACCAGGAACTTCATAAGGTGATAGATATGTCAGTATTGTCCCCAGTTCTTTCTGCAGCTTCAGAGTGGGAGCTCAGGAAGTATCGTATATATATATGAGTTGGTTCCCTTAGTAGACATTAAGAATTAGGCAGGGACAACAGTTAATGTTGGATTACTTGAAATACATGAAGGATCGTGTGAGTACAACAGAAAGTGCAGTATCAATGCTATATTGTCTAGAATGAATAGTAAAGGAGGGCTAGAATTGCTGCCTCCGAGAACGATTAGAGAATAGTTGAGACCCTTAGTGTTTACAAAGTTATCTAGACCCTTGCACTAGTAAATCAAGAGGGCGAATAAGGTTGCCAGCAACACTTAAGTGCGTGTGAGAGAGTCCATAAGTGATAAACCTTCAATAATAAGTAAAGTCAGGTCAGAAAATGGCTGATTTTGTCGCAGTATGTCAATGACAGTAGGGTATATCAGCAAGGTAATGGTTATGGACCTAGTTTGTTATGTCGAAGGACAGAGAGATTATATGAACGAAATAAGGCCCGAGTGCGGGTCAGAAGGATACAGGTCGGTAGACTTGGTCAGTAAAATCTTTGACAGTATGAGGCAAAAGGCACGAACCCCAGAGCTCAACCTAAGGGAGCAAGGGGAGAGGCACGAGTAATTAACTCTGGAAGGAAACAAAATCACCTCCAAGCGAAAAATAAATTGACAAGGTATGGGACCACTGCTGAATGTCGAGAAATAGGCATCGGGTTGACAGTTAAGAGATAGTGAGGTTGTAATCTAGAATGCTGCAATATCACCACCCATGTGAAGGTAAGGGAGTGGCGACACAAAGGCTCTAACCTAGTACAACCTAGAGACAAGGCACAGTACGAAATTATTGGCCTTAAGATAATAAGGGACAAAGTCATGAGACCCAGAGGTCGACTTGCATTCCAAAGTGACAGGACTTCATTAGAAGACTATGGCCAAGGAGCACCATGTCCGTTACTCCCTCCACCCAGAGGTTAATGAAAATGCACCAGCTCATAAAGAGAGACCTACTGATGGCATGGGAAGAGGGAAGATATCATTAAGTCATAGCACATAACTCTAATTACCAGCCAGGGGAGGCTGGACAGCAAGAACAAAGCAGGCCAATTCAGGAAACGGTCGTGCCAGCAAGGAAGTGGAAAGTAATCGACATGAATACAGTTACAGGATTACCTCATACCAGGTGTAAATTGACCTCATTTGATTTAATATAGAAAGGCTAAGAAGATCAACTCATGTCTTGCTGGATGGAATTATATTTCAGCTAAAGGCTATACCAAGTTAAATATTTAAGAAGTAGTTTGGTTGCGTGGATCCAAGCATCTAATAAATTCTGATAGAGGGGCACAACACACAACTAGGATCTGGGAAGCTATTAGAATAGATTGGGGCACACATTAATTTAAGTACGGCTTCACGTCACCAAGTAAATAGCCAAGCAGAGCACATGGTTCAGACGCCCCAAAATCTATTGTGGATGGAAATACAGATCCCCTATATGGTAGCCTGAAGCAGATGAGACAGGGATAATTGAACCGAACATGCTGCATCAGTCGGAGGGAAATAGTTAAACTAATTTGGAGAATGTACCAGCAACCTAGGGTTGCCGGAAGTCTTACTCGAGCATATGGAGAAGTTAGAAATTGAAGCAATGACTGGATGTTCAAAAAAAACTTATGAGATCTGACAAGCAGGGCAAGTCCAGTCCTAGATTCATTAAACTATACTGGACTCTCTGAAAGAATGACCAAGAGGCCTATGAGATAAAGTTGCCTTCGGGGCTAGGATCTATTTATCAACATTACGCGAGCGCGTAGAAAGCCTTGTTTTAGATAATTCAATTGAGAATGTTCTAGGTACAGAAGCACCATTCCACAGAGGGACTCTAATAGTTATAGGGGCCATCTTGAGAACTAGACTTGTAGCTCATTGCAGTATCATGGGGGAATAGAAATACAGAAGGAACGGATTGCAAAGCTACGGATGATCTATGACGATACTATATAGACCCAGATGATTTAAGTTATGGAAAAATAGTTCCAGATGTTATGCAGTTGACCTTGTTGCTATTATTATCAGTTGATTATACTATATGTGATAGAGCTGTGCTTCATTTTCAACTAGTGTCCTGTAAGATGCCTATGTTGGACCTTTTTGCATTTCTGGTTTCCAGATAGTCCATGCTACAGAGGAGACTCTGCTGAAATTTTTCTAACAGTAGTTCAAAAAATTAAGTCTCTCGAGATTGTAGATTACATTTAAGGACGAATTTCCTTAGGAGGGTATGATGTTACACCCTATAAGTTTTTATTGTGTGACAAATATGTGCGTAAGTATGTTGAGAATTTTAGAGTATGACGCACACGGAACGAGACTCGGGGAATGAACGGACGAGCACAAAATCGAGCAAGAAGGAGGTCGAAGCCTGAGGTAGGGTGCATGGAGCGGCGCATCGCGCCCCTGCACTAGTGCCTTGAGCGGCGTGCTGCACCTCTAGTGCTGCGTAATGGGGGGCGCACTGCACAACCCCCTGCCATGACCCTAGTACTATATAAATCCCCTCTTATTGATTTAGATCATTTGTTCCAAGTTTTACTTGACCAAAAGAGAGGGTAACGTGAGTTTTTATCTAATTTTCATCAAAATACGTCGCCAAACGCCTTCCAATCGCAAATTAACTTTGAAAAAAGAGTTATAGGCCTACGAGAAGCATTACTACGGAGTTAATTCTCGAAAATTTGCTCGGCATATTAGAACTGCGCCGAGTGAAAGTTGTCAGAATTGCTCCAAATTGATTCCTACTCGGCCACAGGCATTAGGTAAGTACTTCTCCCTTCTGAACTCTTGGCAAACTATAGATTTTCGACCAAGTTTTTCAAAATTGGATTATAGTTAATTCTATTATCGAAAGTTACCGATATTTGCCGAGTTTAGTATTGAAAATTAGTTCTACTCTCTCATCATAGAGGTTGCAGTTGGGAGGAACCGCCATTTGCAAGTTGAAACTCGCCATTTAAATGAGAATTGACATTCGAGGTATGTTAAGGCTTATTCCTTCAACAAGTTATTTTCATCACACAGTGATACGACCTATGTCTTGAATGTAGATAATAATCCTATATGTTTTAATTAGATGTTGCTAGTATATACGTATCAGATGTGTCGTGATTAGCTGCTATCAGTAGATTACGGTTACCTATGTTGTGGTAAGTTGCTAGAAAATGTGTAAAGATTATATCGTAGTATCGCTTATCGGGAAAGAACATGTTAAGTGTGACACACGCTGGAAGCATCGTATGAACTCCTCTGTTCTTCAGTTCATTGTGTTAGTAGAATTGGATGTTTTATTGTCAGGCCTAGACCTTAGAAGCTCATGGATAGTTATTAGGCCTGAGTTAGTAAGTTGAGCTGCATAGGTGCATCTAGGCTATGTAACTACCAGTTTGGCACCTGTATTGTTAGTGAAGCACACCCAGAGGCCATTGGCGTACCCTCACGCCCTAGGGCCAGGAATTTAGATAGGTTGGCCATACTTTAGAATCAGCGGCATTAGGGTTGTTTAGTGAACTGAGTAACATCCTTCCATCTAGTTAGCTACTACCAGTGACTATCAGTTCCAGTTGACTTAGTATTCGTCATACAGGTCACCCAAGAAGCTATCCCAGTCGTTCAGGTCAGATAGACCCGTGGATACCCTAAGGAAGGGGACCTTATTAGTAGTTAGAGGCGGGGCCAATGCCCCAGCCTGTTCCTATAAGATGCTCAGGTACAGGTTGCCGTGAGTGGCTAAGTCCATGTAAACTTACCTACAAGGTTAGGAATCGTCCATAAGAGTCATATAAGATCTGAACAGACCATGTTAAAGTCCAAAGGACTAGAACTATGTTAGCACATCATTACCCTCAGGCTAAGAATTTCAGTAGGCCACCTGTGGAGGATTAGGGGCCTTCCGCTCAAAAGCATGTTCGATCAGTAGCAGTCCTTTAGTTGTTCTAAGAAAAAGAATTAAGTAATTGGTCATCTACGACCCTACAGTTGCTTATGAGTTATAATTGTCCGAGCAGGACATCCAGAGTATTGTTAGGCCACTCCAGACCTCGCCCTATTCGGTCTAGACTATTTGTTAAACCCTAAGAGCCCAAGGATCAGACCCGGGAGTTTAAACGGGGAAAAACTAAAATAATTTCACTAGTCATAGAACGAGTCATTAGGGGACCCATTGGAGCTACCCACGAGCCGTGATGTGACTCGTGGGGGAGGCAAGGGATGAAGTCTAAAATTTTGGGAAGAAGGTACCCCACGAACAAGACCATGAGTCGTGGTCAATCACCACAACTCATTAGGTCAGTCGTGGGGTAGTGGCAATTGAGAGATGAAGAGGAGGAGGTAGTCAACCCAACGGAGGGATGTCATATATCATGGTCAGTCACCACAAGCCATGGGGTCAATCGTTACCAGCCAAGATGAGAAATCCTTGAGAGTGAGGCAGTACACATGACGGTTGATGCCAGAGCCGTTTCCCAAGGCCATGAGTCGTCAGGTCGTCCGTTAGGGCCACCTGGCAGTTATTTTCTACAAATGTAGTAAGGGCCTTTGCATAATTCCTAAGTTCCTAAAGCCTAAACTATGACGTTTTGGGGTATGAATAATGGCATTTTATGGGGTTAAGTTTAGATTACTCATTTTGCATCCATGCATGCAAAGTAGAAGAGATTTGAGAGGGTGATTAAGGTAGAAATCTTCAATCTCTTACAACTTTCTTTTGGGCATTTGAGGGAAAGTTAGATTCAGCCTCCATCAGGTATGTAGGGTTACGAATGGGTGTTTCCATCCATACCCCATGCTTATTCTCTATGAATTTATGAAAATCTATCAAAAATCTTGTGGAGGTTTTGAATTCAATTTTTGTGAAAACCCAATGTTTTGCTAATGGCCTATATGAATTTATGGATTCTGATCATATTTTTGCAATTATTTTACTTATAAAATTATTGAGTTCAATTTCTACCAAATCAAACCAAATTATGCATGATCTATGATGAATCGATTTATGATCTTCGCTTCAGTTGTTGATATTTACAAACCCAACATGATTTATGATTTGAAATATAGATTTATTCAATTACCCATCATGGTTTGAAGATTTTCAAGTTATATGTATGTTCTACGAGTATGCATGAAATCTATGATTCATGAATTATGTTTTTGGTCGACTCACGGGCCTTATGTCATGACTAGTTCGCGTATGTACAAATATGTTTATGATTATCATGATTTAACTATCCCATGAATTCATGCATGATATACTATGAGAACTATATATGTTTTGGGAGTAGTATCGGACACCGAGTAGGTTCGAGGCCTAGGTTATGCCTCGGATCTTATAAACTACGTGCCACCATAGGTATGTTGGAACCTCCTATGCGACTGTCCCCGGCCCAAATGGCCCCTTCATGGTGATATCACACTTTCATGGTTCTACCCTTGGCAAGGTACGAACACCCTCCCGACTAGGGTTATAAGTCGGGCTTCATGTGTGCGTATATGGGGTATGTCGGTTAAGAGAATCTCCCACTATTCCTCATGATTATGCATGTTTATGATTATGTATGTTGGCTCAAGTTATGTTTAATATAGATTTTCTCTCATGCTTATGATTACGAATGTATTATGAATGCTTCGAAAACCTTGAGCCTTATGTTATGTTATGTTACGACATTTACGATATGAGCATGATGTACTACTCTTATGATGTTTTATGAGTTTTTATATATCTAAATGTCCGTTTTAATTACCTTCCATACTCGGTACATTTCACGTACTGACCACATACTTTCCATGCTGTATCATTTTAGGATACAGGACCCAGCTCTCAGGCTCATCCTCATCTTTGGACCATCTTAGAGTCCACCTTCAGCTTGTTGGTGAGTCCTCATGTTCTGAGGGTCATTTGACTAGACATTTATGTTATTTTATGTTTTAGTACTTGGCCGGGTTAGTTGGGGGTGTTGTCCCGTCAACCCATCTTATGCAGTAGAGGCTTTCAGACAGTATGTAGTACTAGACTAGTGTGTATGTCTGGTGATTCCTTATGTTATGATATGTTATGCTATGTTTACATTTTCTCTATGCCTTATGTTCAGCCTTCTGCTTAAAGTGAATGATGTATGCTTATGCCATGGGTCGACTTGGGGCCTCTCGAGGTTCCTTGTCCCGTGTTATGATCCGAGTCTACGTACTGGTCGTGAAAAACTTGGTATCATAGCCATAGGTTTTGAAGTGTCCTAGGATGTCTGAAAGTCGCATTAAGTAGAGTCTTTTTCATGGGTGTGAAGCGCGCCACACTTATGACGAAGAGGCTACGAGACATTTAGGAAATATTCCCTTTTTTCATGATCTATGTCATTCGATGAAAAGTCTTTCAATCTTTCTAATTCATGCTATTCACGATTGCAGAAGCATGGCTCCCAAGAAGAATGATCAGAAGAAGAAATGGGAATGGTGAAGGCCACGTGGATGACAATGGTCATAGGCATCAGCAAGCACCACCTGTTCAGGAGCCCCAAGAACCAGAGCCAGTTGCCCATGCAGAGTTTCAGGCGGCTATCCAGATGTTGGCGCAGGGCTTGACCGCTCAGGTCAACCAGTAGGCTATTGCGCATATTCCAAGAATGGCAATGCGGCAGTGGCCCGGATTAGAGATTTCTTGAGGATGAACCCTCCGGAGTTCCTTAGGTCCAAGGTGGATGAGATCCGCATGATTTTATCGAGGAGATTTTAAATATCACCCAGGTTATGGGGGTGGCAATGGAGATTGTGTTGATTTTTCCTCCTATCAGCTAAAGGGGGTGCCTCACATATGGTTCAAGTAGTGGAGGGATGCTAGGGCAGTGGGTGCAGGCCCTATATGTTGGGAGGAGTTCAATGTGACATTCTTGGATCAATTTTTCCCTCGAGAGATGAGGGAGCTTAAGGCGTCCGAGTTTGTTAACTTAAAGCAGGGTGACATGTCCGTTCAAGAGTACGTATTGGACTTCACCCATCTATCCAAGTATGCACTAGAGTTTGTGGCGAACCAGAGGGATCAGGTGAGCTGTTTTGTACATGGAGTGGCGGACTATCTGGATAAGGACTGCAGGATCGCTATGTTGCATTGGGATATAGACTTTCCCTACATTGTGTTGCATGCTTAGCAGATGGATTTGGTATATCAGAGGCAGAGAGAGGCCAAGAGGACCAGGACCGACAATTATGGGACTTCTCAGGTTAGATCAGGGAGTGGACAGCGTCAGCAGTCTCAATATAGGTCTATTGCTCCAGCACCATCATTGGCTAGTACACTGTCTAAATTATGAGGGGATCGGAGGGGAAGGACCCCAGACTCGAGAGGCTAGGGTAGCATGCAGATAGAGCACACTTTACCAACTTGTGCGAAGTGCGACAAGAATCACTCAAGGAGGTGCCTAGTTGGTTTGAATGCTTGTTTCATGTGTGGCAAACCCGGACACAGACTTAGGGATTGCCCTTTAGCCAGATTAGGGGAAGGTGGAGCCCGTATGCCAGTAGCCAGTTCAGCCGCTCCAGAATCATGTCCCCCTCAGTCGGGTGCCTCGACTATTTTAGCCACTAGTCAGTGCCAAAATAGATTTTATGCTTTAGCACTCTGCTAGGAGCAGGAGGTCTCCCCGGATATGGTCACTGGTATGTTGCATGTTTTTCATAGTGATGTTTATGCTTTGCTAGATCCGAGGGCTACCTTGTCTTTTGTGACTTCTTACATTGCTAGTAGCTTTGGAGTTAGTCCCGAGACTCTGTCAGAAACATTTTTAGTTTCTACTCTTGTTGGTGATTCGGTTGTAGCTAGGCGAGTGTATAGAGGATGCCCGGTCACTATCTTGCATAAAGTCACCTCCGTAGACCTTGTAGAGTTAGCCTTGATTGACTTTGATATTATTCTTGGCATGGATTTGTTGTATGCATGTTATCCTCTATAAATTATAGAACCCGTGCGGTGGAATTTCATTTTCCGGGTGAATCAGTCTTGGAGTGGAAGGGTAGTCCGGCCATACCAACAGGTTGATTTATTTCATATCTTAGGGCCAGAAATATGATTTCTAAGGGTTGCATGTATCATCTAGTTAGTGTTAAGGATGTTGAGTCCGAGACCCTGACTATTCAGTCAGTTTCAGTGGTGCGTTAAGTATCTAGAGGTGTTTCCGGATGATTTACTAGGTGTTCCTGCTGAGAGGGAAATCAATTTTGGAATTGATCTTCTATCCGATATGCATCCTATCTCTATCCCTCACTAGAGGATAGCTGTAGCCGAGCTAAAGGAATTGAAGGATCAGTTGAAGGACCTGCTAGATAAGGGCTTCATTAGACCGAGCAAGTCCCCACTGGGTGCACTAGTCTTGTTCGGAACAAGGATGGTTCGCTCCGGATGTGCATTGATTATCGATAATTAAACAAAGTAACCATTAAGAACAAGCATCCTCTACCCAGGATCGATGATTTGTTTGATCAGCTTTAGGGTGCAAGGTGTTTCTCAAAGATAGATCTCAGGTCTGGGTATCATCAACTCAGGGTTTGGGAGTGTGATATCCCAAAGACAGCTTTCAGAACACGGTATGGTCATTATGAGTTTGTAGTTATGTCTTTCGGACTAAAAAATGCTCCTACAACTTTTATGGACTTGATGAACAGGGTGTTCAAGAAGCACCTGGACATGTTCTTGATCGTGTTCATTAATGATATCCTCATATACTCTCAGAGCGAGGAAGAGCATGCCACTCATTTGAGAGTAGTGCTTTAGACTCTCAAGGATCGCCAATTGTATGCCAAGTTCAGCAAGTGCAAGTTTTGGTTGAACTCCATAGCATTTTTGGGTCATGTGGTATCAAGCGAGGGCATAAAGGTAGATTCTCAAAAAATCTAGGCGGTGAAGAATTCGCCTAGACCGGTGAATCCTTCGGATATTCGGAGTTTCTTGGGCCTAGCTGGTTATTACCGGAGACTTGTTGAAGGCTTTTCATCGATTGCACCATTGACCAAGTTGAATAAAAAGAAGGTAAAGTTCTAATTGTCGAAGGTTTGTGAGAAGAGCTTCCAAGAGTTGAAGACTCGACTCACTACCGCACCGGTGTTGACCTTACCCGAGGGTACAAATGGTTTTGTGGTGTATTGTGATGCTTCGAGAATCAGAATCAGGTGTGTATTGATGCAGCGAGGGAAAGTAATAGCATATGCCTCTAGATAGTTAAAGATCCATGAGAAGAATTATCCGACCCATGATCTTGAGCTGGCCGCGGTGGTATTCGCATTGAAGATATGGCGACATTACTTGTATGGGGTCCATGTGGATGTGTTTACGGACCACAAGAGCTTACAATATGTGTTCACCCAGAAGGACCTCAATCTACGGCAAAGAAGGTGGTTAGAGCTACTCAAAGACTATGATATGAGTGTTCTTGACCATTCGGGTAAGGCTAATATTGTGGTAGATGCACTTAGTAGGCTCTCGACGGAGAGTGTATCCCACGTGGATGAAGGGAGAAAGGAGTCTGTGAAAGATGTGCATCGTCTCGCAAGGTTAGGAGTTAGGTTGGTTGACTCTATCGATGACGGTGTTGTTGTGCAAAGCGGATCCGAATAGTCATTAGTGACTGATGTGAAATCTAGACAAGATGAGGACCTGCTTTTGGTAAAGTTGAAGGAAGCCGTTCGTAGTCAGAAGGTGGAGGTTTTCTCCCAAGGGGGAGATGGTGTACTTCGGTACCAGGGTTGCCTATGTGTTCCAGGTGTTGATGATTTAAGGAGCCGAATATTGCATGAGGCCCATAGATCTAGGTATTCCATCCATTTGGGTCCACAAAGATGTATCGTGATTTATGAGAAATCTATTGGTGAGATGGCATGAAGAAGGATATTGCAAAATTCGTAGCCAAGTGCCTGAACTGTCAACATGTAAAGGTTGAGCATCAAAGGCCAAGAGGAGTACTTTAGGATATCAGCATTCCTACTTGTAAGTGGGAAGAGATTAATATGGACTTCATCATATGACTACCTCATACTCGCCGACAATATGATTCCATTTGGGTGGTGATGGACAGGTTGACCAAGGCTGAACATTTTCTACTGGTGAAAACCATGGACTCAGCAGAGTTACACCAAACTATATATTCGAGAGTTGGTTCGATTACATGGAGTGCCCTTGTCCTTTATTTCAGACCGAGGTACTCAATTTACCTCTCAGTTTGGCGGTCTTTCCAGAAAGGGCTTGGGACTCAGGTTAAGCTCAGCACAACAATTTATCCGTAGACTGATGGCCAAGCTGAACGGACAATCCAAACTCTCGAGGACATATTGAGAGCTTGTGTGATGGACTTCAAAGGTAGTTGGGATGATTACTTGCCACTGATCGAGTTCACTTACAATAACAACTATCACTCCAACATTCAGATGGCACCTTTCGAGGCTCTTTATGGGCGAAGATGTATATCGCCTATTAGATTGTTTGAGGTTGGTGAGGTAGCTATGATAGGGCCAAATTCAGTTCATCAGGTAGTGGTGAAGGTTCAGTTGATAAGGGACAGGCTGAAAATCGCTCAGAGTCGTCAAAAGTCATATGCTGATGTGCAGAGGAGAGAGTTGGAGTTCGAGGGAGGCAATTGGGTGTTTCTGAAGGTATCTCTCATGAAGGGAGTAATGCGGTTCGGAAAGAAAGGAAAACTCAGTCACTGCTATGTTGGTCCCTATTGGATCATGAGGAGAGTTGGTAAGGTGGCGTATGAGTTGGAACTGCACTAAGAGTTATCTTCTTTGCATCCTGTGTTTCATGTATCGCTTTTGAAGAAATGTTTGGGAGACCAAGCTCTAGTAGTCCCAGTAGATAGCGTTGGTGTAATACCCCGGAAGTGCTTAGGAGTAGACTCAGGAAGCTAAAATGCAAAACTACTAGAAGTTGGGAAAAAGGTTGCAGGATGATAGGTACCACGACCCCTGGTAGGTAACCACGGGCCGTCGTTAGTGGTCGTGGGTTTAGGTGTTCAGGTGTCAGAGGGAAACAACGATTGATTCGATGACCCATTGTAAGAAACAACGAGCCATTGTTGTGGTCGTGGTAAGGAGTTAGTCCATATGGAAGTGGTAACAACAGGTGTTACAATGGCCCATTATGAGTAACAACGGTCCGTTTTTAGTAGTCATGGTAGGGCTGTGGATTTTTCGCAATGGAGGCGACGGGTGGAAACCACGGCCCATTAAAGCTTACAATGAGTCGTGGTGAGGCTCGTTGAATAGAAGTGCAGAGTTTCAGAAGAAGAAAACAATGACTGAAGGTACAACCCGTTTTATCATAGGATGACCCATCCTATACGATTGTAGTTTGGATTCTTAGATATGGTTTTGGGAAGTGGTAAGCACGGGCGGATACCACGGGTCGTGGTATATTCCAACGGCCCATTGGTTCGTCCGTTGATTGGCCCATTGGGCAATTTTCTGTGAAATCAGTAAGGGTATTTCCGTCATTTCTTCACCCTAAGGCCCTATACGATGTCATTTTAAGCTTGTTTTAGTGGGTTTTAGCAGGGAAAACCTATTCTAAGTGTGTTCCTTCCATGCATGCAAGTTTGAAGGATTGAAGAGGCTATTAAAGGCCAAATTTCAAGGTTTCCATTGGAATCTTAGCTTGGGCAATTAGAGGGCGTTAGAATTCACCATTCTCAGGTATGTAAGGCTATGGGTGGGTGCTTCCTTCCATACCCATGGCCAATTTCTATAAAAATATGATGAAATGTCTATGATCAAGTATGGGGTTTTACCCCATTGTATAATTCTGTAATTTCTATACATGGGAATGATTAGATTGCATTTATATTGATGAATTATAAAGCTTGGGCAGATTCTAAATTGTTTCAATACACAATTTTTTTTCCAAATCTTGAATCTAAAATGCCCATGGATGAGAAGTTCATAAAAGTAGTGAATGATGATGAATGCATGATGATGTTGAGATTTAATGATGAAAATAGGTTTCTAGGTTACCCATGATTATGATGTTGTTTTCAAAAGGAAATGAGTAGATCCTAGCATGATAAAGCTTTAGGCAATGCCCACATGTTGATTTAAAGTGATGATTTTCTCGACATAAGCTTACCACATTTGAAGTGAAGTTTCCCGAATTTTTTCATAAATTCTAGCTCGTGGTATGTTTTGAAATAAAGCTTCTCATAGGCATAAATGTATAATTGAGATGTATGTCATTATCGAGCTTTGTCAATAGACAATGTTGAGCTTCACCTCATACGATGTTGAGTTATGCATGATTTCATATTGAGCTTCGTCATTAGACTATGTTGAGCTTCGTCAATTGACGATGTGAGCTTCGTTATATACGATGTAGAGCATTGCATGTTTTGGGAGAAAAGTCTAGCACCGAGTGGGTTAAGGGTCGATCGCCTATGCCCCAGAACTATGCACCAATGTAGTTTGATACTATTATATTATTGGGACCTCCCTTGTGAGTTATTCCCGGCCCGAATAGCCCTTAAGCTTGATATCGATATCATGGTATCGTCCATCACCCTGACAAGGTTATGGACGACTCAACCCACTTGATTGTGATAGTTGGGACCACATAAGCTCTATCATGGTATGTCGGTTGAGTGAGGAGTCTCCCGTTGTCTATATCTTCCATATTTGCATTTTCATTACTCATGATGATTACCTTATGCATGCATGTTCTAAAAGTAAGGTTTGACTCATTGTTCAACTTTTGATATAAATGTTATGTTCATCTTTGAGTCATTCAAGTCAGTCATGATGTTGTAAAGATAAAGCATGATTATGTCATGATAAGATTTCGATTTACTTTCCTAGAGAGGTTTTACTTACCTTGCATACTCGGTACATTCCATGTACTGACCGCATACTTTCTATGCTGTATCATTTCATGATACAGGATCCGGATCTCAGGCTCGTCCTCATCCTTAGTCCATCTCAGCTTACGCTATCAGCTCATTGGTGAGTCCTCATGTTTCAAGGGCTCTTTGATAGACGTTTATGTTACCTTGAGTTTCAATATTGTTCGGGTTAGTTGGAGATGTTGTTCCATCAACCCATCGTATGTAGTAGAGATTTTCAGACTAGTATGTAGTACTTAGCTTATGCATATGTCTAGTATTTCTTTATGTTATGCTATGGTTACGTTTCCGCTATGTTTTACGTTTAATATCCTGCCTGTTTAATCGAGAATAGCTGTATGTATGTGCCATGGGTCGATTTAGGGTCTATTGGGGTCCCTTGTCCTGTGTCTATGATCCGGGCCTCTGTTTGGGTCGTGACAAACTTGGTAGCAGAGCCATAGGTTTGATGTATCCTAGGGAGTCTAAAATCCTCATTAGGTAGAGTGTTTTTCATGGGTGTGAAGTGCGCCACACTTATGACAAAGAGGCTACTACACATTTTAGGAAATGTTCCCTTCTTTCATGATCTATGTCGTGCGATGAAAAGCCTTTCTATCCTTCTAATTCATGCTATTCGCGATTGCAGAATCATGGCTCCTCGAAGGATGAATGGAAGGAGGAATGGAGGTGGTGAGGGTACGAGGATGGAAACGGTCATGAGCATCAGCCAGCCCCACTAGTTTAGGAGCCCCCGGCACCAGAGCCAGCCGCTCATGCTGAGTTCCGAGCTGCCATCCAGATGTTGGCATAGGCCTTGACCGCTCAGGTCAATCAATAGGCCATTGTGCATGTTCCTCAGAAAGGAAATATGCGGCGGCCAGAGTCCTAGACTTTTTGAGAATGAATTCGCCGGAGTTCTTGGGGTCTAAGGTAGATGAGGACCCGCATGAATTCATTGATGGGATTGTCAAGATCACCCAGGTTATGGGGTTGAGCAGTGTAGAGTGCGCAGAGTTGGACTCCTACCAATTGAAGGGGGTTGCGCATAGTTGGTTTCGCTAGTGGAAGGACAACAGGGTTTCTGGAGCAGGTCCGGTCACACAGGAGGAGTTTCAGGTTGCATTCCTCAATTGGTTCTTCCCTCGAGAAATGAGGGAGTTGAAAGCAACTGAATTTGTGAATCTAAAGCAAGGGAGGATGACTGTCCAGGAGTATGCCCTTGAGTTCACCTGCTTATCTAATATGCCCCGGAGATGGTGGCTGACCAGCAAGTGCGGGTGAGTAGATTTGTGCATGGTATTGCAGTATATTTGGACAAGGACTGCAGGACAACTATGCTCCACCAGGACATGGACTTCTCCCGCATAGTATTGTATGCTCAGCAGATGGAGGCAACACACTCGAGGGAAAGGGAGGCCAAGAGGGCCCGAACCGAGGACCACAAATTCTCTCAGCAGAGGTCTGATGGTGAGCATCGACAGCAGACGCACCAAAGATCGTCAACCCCTACATCATCATCCGTGAGTGTGCCATCTAGGCCCCAACATGATCAGAGGGGGCGAGCGTTAGGCTCGAGGGGTCATAGCAGCAGACCCATAGAGTCCAGCTTTTTTGCTTGCTGCAGATGTGGCCGAGGGCACACCGGCCAGTGCTTCGCAGTATCAGGAGCTTGTTTTGGATGTGGGCAGCTTGGACATATGCTCAGAGATTGTCCAGCTATGAGATAGGACTAGGTTGGGGGCCAAGGCCCATCCTTTGGTTCAACAATCCCTCCCCTACGCACAGCATATCAGGGAACATCTACTAGCATAGCTGGCAGACATCGCCAGAACAGACTCTATGAAGAGTCTTTCATGTTGATGTGTATGCTTTGCTAGATCCGAGGGATACCCTATCTTTTGTGACACCGTATATAGCCAGTAGCTTCGGAGTCAGTCCCGATGTTTTATCAGAGCCCTTCTCAGTTTCTACTCTAGTAGGTGACTCAGTTACAACTAGACAGGTATATAGAGATTGCCCAGTCTCAGTCCTTCATGAGGTCACCTCAGCAGATTTGATAGAGTTAGCCATGATCGATTTTGATATTATTATCAGCATGGATTGGCTATATGCATGCTATGCTTCAGTTTATTATAGAACTAGGTTAGTAAATTTCAGATTTCTAGGTGAGTCAGTCTTAGAGTGGAAGGGTACTTCAGCTGTGCCTGTAAGTCGATTCATTTCTTATCTTGAGGCCAGGAAGATGATTTCCAAGAGTTGCATGTACCATCTAGTTAGGGTTGAGGTTGTGGAGTCTGAGACCCCAACCATTCAATCAGTTCTAGTAGTATGTGAGTACCCCGGGGTCTTTCCTGATGATTTGCCAGGTGTACCTCCCGAGCGGGAGATTGATTTCGGCATAGATCTTCTTCCCGACAAGCAACCCATATCTATCCCGCCCTACAGAATGGCCCCAGACGAGTTGAAAGAGTTGAAAGATCAGTTGAAATACTTGTTGGATAAGGGCTTCATCAAGCCGAGTAAGTCTCCATGGGGTGCACCAGTATTATTTGTTCGAAAGAAGGACGGTTCCCTTCGCTTATGTTTTGTTATTGGCAGTTGAATAAGGTTACTGTCAAAAACAGGTACCCCTTACCTAGGATTGATGATTTGTTTGACCAGCTTCGAGGTGCCAAGTGTTTATCCAAGATCGATCTCAGGTATGGATATCATCAACCCAGGGTTCGGGAGAGTGACATCCCGAAAACTGCCTTCAGAACTCGGTATGATCACTATGAATTTATTGTTATGTCCTTTGGACTAACCAATGCCCCTGCAGCTTTTACGGATCTGATGAATAGGGTATTCAAGGCATATCTAGACATGTTCGTGATTGTATTTATTGATGATATTCTCATATACTCTCGGAGCGAGGAGGAGCATGCTTCTTACTTGAGAGTAGTGCTTCAAACCCTCAAGGATCAACAACTGTATGCAAAGTTCAGCAAATGCGAGTTCTAGTTGGATTCTGTGGCATTCCTAGGCCATGTGGTGTCAAGTGAGGGTATAAAAGTAGATTCTCAAAGATCGAGGTGGTAAAGAATTGGCCCAGACCAGTGAACTCATCAAACATCAGGAGCTTTTTGGGCTTTGCAGGTTATTATCGGAGGTTCATTGAAGGTTTCTCATCTATTGTAGCCCCATTGACTAGATTGACTCAGAAGAAGGTGAAGTTCCAATGGTCGGAGGCTTGTGAGAAAAGCTTCCAGGAATTGAAGACCCGACTCACTTCAGCACCAGTGCTGACTCTACCCGAGGGAACGGATGGCTTTGTAGTGTATTGTTATGGTTCGCGAGTTGGACTCAGGTGTGTGTTGATGCAACATGGGAAAGTGATAGCATATGCCTCGATACAGTTGAAAGTTCATGAAAAGAATTACCTGACCCATGATCTTAAATTGGATGCGGTGTTGTTTGCATTGAAGATATGGCGACATTACTTGTATGAGGTCCACGTGGATGCATTCACGGATCACAAGAGCTTGCATTATATGTTCACGTAGAAAGACCTCAATCTTCGGCAAAGGAGGTGGTTTGAGCTACTTAAGTACTATGATATGAGTGTTCTTTACCACCCGGGCAAGGCTAATGTGGTAGCGGACACACTTAGTAGACTCTCTATGGAAAGTGTGTCCCACGTGGATGAGGGAAAGAAAGAGTTGGTAAAAGATGTCCATCGACTTGTGAGGTTGGGAGTTAGATTGGTCGACTCGACCGATGGCAACGTTGTTGTGCAAAACGGATCAGAATCGTCCTTGGTGGTTGATGTCAAATCTAGACAAGATGAGGACTCGATTTTAGTAAAGCTGAAGGAAGCCGTTCAAAGTCAAAAGGTGGAGGTTTTCTCCCAAGGGGGAGATGGTGTACTATGGTACCTGGGTAATCTATGTATTCCAGATGTCGATAATTTAAGGGATCGGATATTGCATGAAGCATATGAATCCAGGTATTCTATGCATCCGAGTACTACCAAGATGTATCATGACGTGCGAGAAATATATTGGTGGAATGACATGAAGAAGGATATTGCAGAATTCGTAGCCAAGTGCCCGAAATGTTAGCATGTGAAAGTTGAGCATTAAAGGCCGGGAGGCGTACTTCAGGATATTAGCATTCCCACTTGGAAGTGGGAAGAGATTAATATGGATTTTATTACAGGCCTACCTCGTACTCGCCGACACTATGATTCTATTTGGGTGGTGGTAGACAGGTTGACCAAGGCTTCACACTTTCTATCGGTCAAAACCACAGATTCAGCAGATGATTTTGCCAAATTGTATATTCGGGAGATGGTACAACTTCATGGAGTGCCCTTGTCCATTATTTCAGACCGAGGTACTCAGTTTACCTTTCAGTTTTGGCGGTCTTTCCAAAAAGGGCTTGGGTCTTAGGTTAAGCTCAGCACAGCATTCCATCCGCAAATGGATGGCCAGGTGGAGCGGACAATTCAGAACCTTGAGGATATGTTGAGGTCATACGTTATGGATTTCAAAGGTAGTTGGGATGATCATTTTCCCTTGATTGAATTTGCCTATAATAACAGTTATCACTCTAGTATCCAGATGGCATCGTTCGAGGCTCTATATGGGCAAAGGTGTAGATCGCCAATTGATTGGTTTGAGGTTGGTGAGGTAGCCACGATAGGACCTGATTCGGTTCCTGAGGCCATGGTAAAGGTCCAGTTAATAAGGGACCGGTTCAAGACCGCTCAGAGTCGTCATAAATTGTATGATGATGTGAGGAGAAGGGATAGAGTTTGATGTGAACGATTGGGTCTTTCTAAAGGTATCTCCCATGAAGGGAGTCATGCGGTTCAAAAATAAATGGAAACTCAGTCCCCGATATTTTGGTCCCTACCGGGTTGTGAGAAGTGTTGGTAAAGTAGCTTATGAGTTGGACTTGCCATCGGAGTTGTCCTAAATTCATCCTGTCTTTCATGTGTCACTTTTGAGGAAGTGTTTGGGTGATCCAGCCTTGTTAGTTTCGGTAGACAGCATTGGGGTGGAAGACAACCTCAGTGATGAAGAAATTCCCGTTGAAATCTTGGATCGTCAGGTTCGTAAGTTAAGGAACAAAGAAGTAGCTTCGATTAAGGTTTTATGGAGAAATCAGCATGTTGAGGGAGCTATATAGGAAGCTGAAGCAGATATGATGGCTAGATAACCACACCTGTTTTCTACCGGCTCAGTTCCGACTTGAGGTATCAGATTTGCCCTATGACTCTATCTAGTTTTCATGTTCGGTTCATGTGTACAAGTTTCTTTTATGTGTAAATGTGTATGTGAGGTATGAGATCAGTTCAACTATGTGGTTTTATTCAGAAGTAGTCATTCCGTGAAAATTTGAATTAAAACAATCAGTATATAGTTATGATAAATTGTATGTTTCTGTTTGTTGCTTGTTTCCAACATTCGAGGAAGAATGTTCCCAAGGGGGATATATTGTAATACCCCGAAAGTGCTTAGGATTAGACCCGAGAAGCTAAAATGAAAAACTGCTGTAAGTTGGGAAAAAGGTTGCAGGACGACAGGTACCACGACTTGTGGTAGGTAACCACAGGCCATCGTTAGTGATCGTGGGTTTAGGTGTTCACGTGTCAGAGGGACACAACGGTTGATTCGACGACCCGTTGTAAGAAACAACGAGCCGTCGTGGTAAGGAGTCAGTCCAGATGACAGTGGTAACAACGGGTGTTACAACAACCCTTTGTGAGTAACAACGGTTCGTTGTTAGTAGTCGTGGTAGGGCTGTGGATTTTTTGCAGTGGAGGCGACGGGTGGAAACCACAGCCCGTTGAAGCTTACAACGAGTCCTAGTGAGGCTCGTTGAATAGAAGTGCAGGGTTTCAGAAGAAGAAAACAACGACTGAAGGTACGACTAGTTTTATCATAGGACGACACGTCCTGTACGACCGTGGTTTGGATTCTGAGATATGGTTTTGGGCAGTTGTTAGCACGGGCGAATACCAAGGGTCGTGGTATATTCCAACGCCCATTGGTTCGTCCGTTGTTTGGCCCAATGGGCAATTTTTTGCGAAATTAGCAAGGGTATTTCTATCATTTCTTCACCCTAAGGCCCTATACTATGTCGTTTTAAGCTCGTTTAAGTGGGTTTTAGCAGGGAAAACCTATTCTAAGTGTGTTCCTTCCATGCATGCAATTTTGAAGGATTGAAGAGGTGATTCAAGGTCAAATTTCAAGGTTTCCATTGGAATCTTAGCTTGGGAAATTAGAGGGCGTTAGAATTCACAATTCTCAGGTATGTAAGGCTATGAGTGGGTGCTTCATTACACACCCATGCCCAATTTCTATCAAAATATGATGAAATGTCTATGATCAAGTATGGGGTTTTACCCGATTGTATAATTCTACAATTTCTGTACATGGGAATGATTAGATTGCATTTACATTGATGAATTGTAAAGCTTGGGCAGATTCTAAATTGTTTCAATACACAAATTGTTTTCCAAATCTTGAATCTAAAATGCCCATGGATGAGAAGTTCATAAAAGTAGTGAATCATTATGAATGCATGATGATGTTGAGATTTAATGATGAAAATATGTTTCTAGGCTACCTATGATTATGATGTTGTTTTCAAAAGGAAATGAGTAGATCCTAGCATGATAAAGCTTTAGGCAATGCCCACATGTTGATTTAAAGTGATAATTTTCTTGACATAAGCTTACCACATTGTTTGAAGTGAAGTTTTCCAATTTTTTTCATAAATTCTAGCTTGTTGTATGTTTTGAAATAAAGCTTCTCATTGGCATGAATGTATAATTGAGATGTATGTCATTATCGAGATTTGTCAATAGACAATGTTGATCTTCGTTTCATACGATGTTGAGTTATGCATGATTTTATATTGAGCTTTGTCATTAGACGATGTTGAGCTTCGCCAATTGACGATGTTGAGCTTCATTATATAAAATTTAGAGCATTGCATGTTTTGGGAGAAGAGTCTAGCACCGAGTGGGTTAAGGGTCGATCGCCCTATGCCCCAGAACTACGTGCCAACCTAGGCTGATACTATTATATTATTGGGACCTCCCTTTTAAGCTATCCCCGGCCCTAATGGCCCTTAAGCTTGATATTGATATCATGGTATCGACCATCGCCCTGGCAAGGTTATGGACGGCTCTACCCACTTGAGTGTGATAGTTGGGACCACGTAAGCTCTATCGTGGTATGTCGGTTAAGTGACAAGTCTCCCACTGTCTATATCTTCCAAATTTGCATTTTTATTACTCATGATGATTACCTTATGCATGCATGTTCTAAAAGTAAGGTTTGACTCATTGTTTGGCTTCTGATATAAATGTTATGTTCAGCTTTGAGTCATTCGAGTCAGTCATGATGTTGTAAAGCTAAGCATGATCATGTCATGATAAGATTTCGATTTAACAATGAATGCATGTAGCCCTTCTACTTATACTTGAAAGCTTATGATATGGTATGAATGTTTTAAATGATTTACTTTGCTAGAGCGGTTTTACTTACCTTGCATACTCGGTACATTTCACGAACTGACTGCAAACTTTCTATGCCGTATCATTTCATGATACAAGGTCCGGATCTCAGGCTCGTCCTAATTCTTAGTCCATCTCAGTTTACGCTATCAGTTCATTGGTGAGTCCTCATGTTCCGAGGGCTGTTTGACAGACTTTTATGTTATCTGGAGTTTCAGTATTGTTCGAGTTAGTTGGGGATGTTCTCCCGTCAACCCATTGTATGTAGTAGAGGCTTCCATACTAGTATGTAGTACTTACCTTATGTATACGTCTAATATTTCTTAATGTTATGCTATGGTTACGTTTCTGCTATGTTTTACGTTTAATATCCCACTTGTTTAATCGAGAATAGCTGTTTGTATGTGCCATGGGTAGACTTGGGGTCTCTCGGGGTCCCTTGTCCCGTGTCTATGATCCGGGCCTCTGTTTGGGTCGTGACAGTTGGTGTAAAAGATAGCCTTAGATATGAGGAGGTTCCGATGGGAATGTTAGATCGTCAGGTTCGGAAGCTAAGGAACAAGGAAGTAGCTTTGATTAAAGTACTATGGAGAAATCAGCATGTTGAAGGAGCTAAGTGGGAAGCCGAAGCGGATATGATGGCTAAATACCCACACTTATTCTCTACCGGCTCAGTTCCGACTTGGGGTATTAGTTTTGCCTTATAACTCTATTTAGTATTCATGTTCAAATCACGTGTTCAAGTTTGTTTTATATATGTGGATGTGTATGTGAAACATGAAATCAGTTGAGCTATGTGATATGAATTAGAGGTAGTCATTCCGTTAGTTTCGGCTTAAATGACCAGTAAATGGGTGTAAGGATTGCATGCCTTTGTTTTCTATTTTTTTCTAACATTCGATGACGAATGTTTCCAAGGGGGAGATATTATTATACCCCTGGAGCCCAAGGATCAGATCGGGAGTTTAAACGGGGAAAAATTGAAAATTTTGCACCAGTCACAGAACGAGTCATCAGGGGACCCGTTGGAGCTGCCTACGAGTCGTGATGTGACTCTTGGGGGAGGCCAGGGATGAAATCTGAAATTCTGGGAAGAAGGTACCCTACAGACAAGACCACGAGTCGTGGTCAGTCACCACGACTCGTTAGGTCAGTCGTGGGGTAGTGTCAATTGAGAGATGAAAAGGAGGAGGTAGTGAACCCAACGGAGGGATCTCAGGGATCGTGGTCAGTCACCACGAGTCGTAGGGTCAATCATTACTAGCCAGATGAGAAATCCTTGAGAGTGAGGCAGTGCACATGATGGTTGACGCCACGAGCCGTTGCCCAAGGCCATGAGTCGTCAGGTCGTCCGTTAGGGCCACCCGACAGTTATTTTCTGCGAATGTAGTAAGGGCCTTTTCATAATTCCTAAGTTCCTAAATCCTAAACCTTCTTTTGGGAATTCGAGGGAAAGTAAGATTCAGCCCCCATCAGGTATGTAGGGTTACGAATGGGTGTTTCCGTCCACACCCATGCTCATTTTATAAGAATTTATGAAAATCTATCAAACATCTCGTGGGTTTTGAATTCAATTTTGTGAAAACCCAATGTTTTGCTAATGGGCTATTATGATTTATGATTTACATCATATTTTATGGATTCTGATACTATTTTAGAATTATTTTACTTATAAAATTATTGAGTTTGATTTCTACCAAATCAAATCTAATTATGCACGATCTATGATGAATCGATTTATGATCTTCGCTTCAATTGTTGATATTTACAAACCCAACATGATTTATGATTTGAAATATAGATTTATTCAATTATCCTTCATGGTTTGAATATTTTCAAGTTATATGTATGTTCTACGAGTATGCATGAAATCTATGATTCATGAATTATGTTTTTGGCCGACTCAAGGTACAAATATGTTTATGATTATGATGATTTAACTAGCCCATGAATTCATGCATGGTATACTATGAACACTATATATGTTTTTGGAGTAGTATCGAATACCGAATAGGTTTGGGGCCTAGGTTATGCCCCCGATCTCATAAACTACGTGCCATTGTAGGTGCGTTGGGACCTCCCATGCGACTGTCCCCAACCCAAATGGCCCTTTTATGGTGATATCACACTTTCATGGTTCTACCCTTGGCAAGCTACGGACACCCTCCCGACTAGGGTTACAAGTCGGGCTTCATGTGTGCTCATATGGGGTATGTCGGTTAAGAGAATCTCCCACTGTTCCTCATGATTTATGCATGTTTATGATTATGTATGTTGGCTCAAGTTATGTCCAATATAGCTTTTTTCTCATGCTTATGATTACAAATGTATTATGAATGCTTCGAAAACCTTGAGCCTTATGTTATGTTATGTTACGTCATTTATGATATGAGCATGATATCCTACTCTTATGATGTTTTATGATTTTTTACATATTTAAATGTCGGTTTTAATTACCTTGCATACTCAGTACATTCCACATACTGACCGCATACTTTCCATGCTGTATTATTTCTTGATACAGGACCTGGCTCTCAGGCTCATCCTCATCTTTAGACCATCTCAGAGTCCACCTTCATCATGTTGGTAAGTCCTCATGTTCCGAGGGCTGTTTGAATAGAAATTTATGTTATTTTATGTTTCAATACTTGGCCGGGTTAGTTGGGGGTGTTGTCCCATCAACCCAGCTTATATAGTAGAGGCTTTCAGAGAGTATGTAGTACTCGGCTTGCGTGTATGTCTGGTGATTCCTTATGTTATGCTATGTTTACATTTCTGCTATGCCTCGTGTTTAACCTTCCGCTTAAAGTGAATGAAGTTAGATGTATGCTTATGCCATGGGTCAACTTGGGGCCTCTCGGGGTTTCTTGTCCCGTGTTACGATCTGGGTCTACGTTCGGGTCGTGACACCATTAGAGATTATGATCACTATCAAGATCCTCTAATCAGATACAGGTACATGGCTGCGCCTAGCAGCTATATAGACTATTCTAGGGGCAAGCAGTAGTCGCGTTAGGCCCAGAAGGCCAGATACACCCTTTGATTGGCTAGATTGAGACTTTGGTATAGCAGATAGGATGGGATTTCCCTCACCTAGGAGCCTTCCATGACCCCCCTGGGGTTACAAGCTGTGTCATCGCCTTCAGAGGTTATATGACATTGCTCTAAGGAGTGATATACTGTCCCAAGGGATGATGCATAGGCCCAAGGGCCATATTACAGTCCATTCCATGGGTGGACTATTATTTTTATGCCGTATCGGCATCACTAACCCTCGTAAAGCCTGGTTCCCAGGGTGCAGTTAACAGGAGTCCACCGGACTTAGACACAACTACAGATTAGGAGCCAAGAAAGTTCAGTTGTAGACCCAGGGGACAGGTAAGTTGGCTGTAGCACCAGTAGAGTCATAGGAACCTAGATAGGGGTATATAGATTGAAGTGTACTTCCCAGGGCTTTTGGGGGTCCCAGTGGGTTATTCTGTATTGATTGTACCTTCCAGGCTTATGGGGGGCAGGTTAGGTTCTTATTTGTGTTCTTTTCTACTAGCTATAGCTTATGAATATATTATTTTCCAGTCGTAGCTCATATACAAGTAGTGTTTTATTAGATGCAAGTTATGAATAAGAAGACTTCCAGGTTAACTTCTGCCCTTTCTTTCTACTTACTTTCACTCTTTAACAACTTCTACTCAAGTTTTATTATTACCTTACATATACAGTACATATTGTACTGACGCCCAACTATGGGGCGCTACATACTTGCCTGCAGGTTTAGACAGACAGAGTTCAGGATCTCCATTAGCAACTGTTCAGCATTAGCAGTTTGGCCAGCTTCTTTTATTCAAAGTTTCCAGGTTGTAGGGATTACATTCTTTCATTTATATAGCATTTGGGTAGGCCAGGGCCTTGTCCTGACCATTATTTTTATTCTTAGAGGCTTGCAGACTACAATATCCAGTTAGTTAGCTGTTGTTGGCCGTGTGGTGCCTAGTATAGCTGCTTATTTTCCTTTCTGTTATAACTAGACAGCATGATGGTCTTGTCGGCCCGCATAGGATCCCTATTGATGTATGTTGGATGGGTTAGCTGTTTTCTTTTGTAGGTGTTGCATGGCCTTGTTGGCCCGAGGCTGTGTTTACAGCCGAGATATAGCAGTTTGTTTTCTTGAGTTTAAGTCATTGATAGGCACCAGAGGTGCCTATGCCCAACCAGGGCAACCTAGATTCCAGTATGGAATTAGGTGCCAGTCGTGCCTCTCAAGGTGGGGTGTGACACTAGACTTTCTCCATGGCCACATGAACTGAATCTGACCCTATCAACATAGCCTTGCTTACTTCAAACCATCCAATAGGTAATCTACCTTCGCCCATAAAGAGCCTCAAATGGAGCCATCTAAATGCTGGAGTGGTAACTATTACTGTAGGCAAACTCAATGAGAGGCAAATGATCATCTCAACTACCCTTGAAGTTAATCACATATGCTCTTAACATATCTTAAAGAGTTTGAATGGTTCACTCAGCCCGACTATCTATCTGGGGGTAAAAATTCGTGTTAAGCTTGACCTGCATACCAAGTCCCTTCTGAAGCGATCTCCAAAACTATGAGGTAAACTGAGTACCTCTATCTGATATGATGAATAAGGGAATCCCATGCAACTAAACTAACTTCCAAATGTTCAATCTAGCATAGTCCTCAGCTGAATCAGTAGTTTTGGCTAGTAGGAAATGTGCCGCTTTGGTTAACCTATCTACAACCACCCCAATAAAGTCATACTATCGACGTGTACACGGCAATCCTATGATGAAGTCCATATTGATCTCTTCCCACTTCCAAGTAGGGATACTAATGTCTTGTAGCTTACTTCCAGGTATTTGATGCTCAACTTTCACTTGTTGACAATTTGGACACTTAGCCTTGAACTCCGCTATATCCTTCTTCATGCCATTCCACCAATAGCCTCCCGTAGGTCACGGTATGTCTTGGTGGCACCTGGTTGGATAGAATACTGTGAGTCATGAGCCTCGCCTAACATCCCCTCTCTCCAGTTATCAATAGCTGGCATGCACAATCGACCCTAATATCGAAGTACACCATTGCCCCCTTGGAAGAAGACCTCCACCTTCTAATTTTCTTCCTTCAACTTCACTAGAATAGGGTCTTCATCTTGCCTAGCCTTGACCTCCGTCACCAATGAAGATTCTGACCCATTATAAACAATGACGCTATTATCTGTCGAGTCAACAAGGTGAACCCCTAAACAAGCAAGCCGATGCACATCCTTCACCAAATCCTTCCTTTCATCCTCAATGTGAAACAAACTTTCCATGGATAGCCTACTAAGGGCATCCTCCACTACATTGGCCTTGCCTAGATAGGTAAAGAACACTCATGTCATAGTCCTTGAGAAGCTCTAGCCACCTCCTTTGTTGCAAATTCAGGTCCTTTTGAGTGAACACATTTTGAAGGCTATCGTGGTCCCTGAACATATCCACATGCACCCAATATAAGTAGTGCCTCCAAATCTTCAATGCCAATACCACCGCTACCAACTCTAGGTCATGCGTCAGTTAATTCTTCTCATGAGTCTTAAGCTGCCTAGAGGCATACCTAATGACCTTACCATGTTGCATTAATACAAAACTGAGACCAAGCCTAGAGGCATCACAATACACAAAAAAATCATTTGTGCTCTCTGGCAACCTAGAGTTATCTTCTAATAACATTACTTCCCCTTAACGATATAGGCAGACAAGTTTGAGCTCTAATCAAGAGTCACCAGTCACACCATACTATGATCTACCTGTACATCACCACTGTCACAACCCGAATGGAGGCCCGGATTGAGATACGGGAAGAGGAGCACTGAGAGACTCCAAGTCGACCCATGGCATGAATATATATCCAACTCAATTACTAAAACTGAAGATTCAACATAATAATCTTAGTGGAAGTCTGAAATAAACATAACGTCAGAACACACAATCTGAAGCTGAGTACATCCTTTTTGTCTGAAAAGCCTCTAAACATGATGAGTTGATGGGAAAAGACCCCAACTAACTCGAATAAGCTAAGAACTGAAAATACATAGAGACATCTGAATAAGCATGGTCCTCAGGAAATGAGGACTCACCAACAAGTGTAAGATGCTAACTCTGAAGACTGGCTATGAACGAGGCTGAGTCTGAGTGTCGGGTCCTGTATCATGAAATGATACAACATAGAGTATGCTATCAGTATGTGGAATGTATCGAGTATGCAAGGTAAGTAAAACTTTTTAAATAAGTAAAATCATTTACATGATATCTCATCATAATCATACATTCATCACAAATCTCATCTTTCATGAACTTTCTATAATTTGACATTTTGATATACTAAACATAGAACATGATTTTTCATTGAAAATAACATAAAACTTGACCATGAACCATTATTCAATAGTATATACATATTTAAATCATGCCCATGTAGAGAATTAGGAATTTCATGCATTGGGTTAAAACCGCATAGATTTGACATAGGAAATTCATGATTTAGAGAGGGATTGGGCATGGGTGTGAAAGGATTCACCCATTCATAACCCTACATAACTGGGGAAGATCAAATTTCACCACTCCTTGAAAGCCCAATGGAAAATTCAAGAGAACCTTGAAGGATTTTTGTTGATCACCTCTCTAGACTATCACTCTTGTATGCATGGATATGAATGAGCCTAGGATAGGTTTTACCCTCATAAAACACTACATTTCGAGCCGTAAACGATGTAGTTTAGGAGCCTATGAATTAGAAATGAGGAAAATGCCCTTAATGAAATTCCTGAAATTTCTGCACTGGTGGTAACAACGACCGTCCTAACGGGTCGTTCTTTGATACCACGACTCGTGGTGTCCATCCGTCATCTCCACTGCCCAACTTCTCATTCTTAGGTTCGATCCCATGACTCGACAGGATGAGTCATCCCTTTAGACAATGACTCATTATATCGCCCGTTGTTTCCCCTTTCACGACCTGCACCAAGCCTTCCCACGAACGACACCACGACTCGTTCCTCCTTTCAACGAGTTGTGGTTCCCTTCATTACAACGACTAGAGGATTTAATACTCCTACCCATGACTGCTCACCAAGACCCGTTGCTCCTCACAACGGGTCATCCAACGACCCATTACTCCCCTTCTTAGGTTGAGGACCAGTCCCACCACGACTTCAAACAATGTCTCATAATTACAAACAATGGGCATTACTTGACCGTTGCTTCCAACTGCCACCCGGCTAGACCTCACCACGGATGCTTCCGACGGGTCGTTGGTTGGACCAACAATCTGTTAGATGACCCATTCTGTGGAATTTTTCCCAGATTATGCCAACTTTCATTTTTAAATTCTGGGTCTAATCTTAGGCACTTTTGGGGTATTACAACCACCTCATTTGAGCCTATCACTTTTGGTTATCCCATGGCTCTGTGTAGGTAATGCTACTAAAAGATTCCTCCAATCTCGCTGGCTTGGCTAGTAACTGCGCTTTATGAACTTCTACACACTCTGAACCTCAGGCATGAATAGAGAGTTATCCTGGGCATACATGTTGTTACCATCATTCCCATCACAGGGGAACATTCATAGGGCTTAGAGTAAGGAAATCATAAGCATGAATCATTCAAGAAATCTAAGCTGGGCATATACCCATTATAACATGACCTTATGAGCCGCTAAGGCAAATCTTAAGGACTGAGTTCATAGAGCTGAGCATGCTGAGAGGAATGATTTTACACCCATTACGAGGGTCATGACATGAAGCTGAGATTTATAGAATCATGGAAGAAGAGTGGAATCACCATCTGAAGTGGTTACTTCTTATTTTATGAATCTGAGTATGAATACATGTAAGGCGTACTTGGAGCATAAACATGGGTATAACATGTTCACATACAACATGAGTAGAGTATCATATTGACTGAAGTACGAGAAGACACCTACATAAGCATGATTGATCTCCCATAATTAATGATCCTAGACCTTCACATTTGGTCGTCATCCTAAGGATTGAACCTGTTCTTAAGGCTAGGCTAAAATCACTATATCTAGACTTCCCATTTGCCTCTAAGTCTATCGCCTAAGCATTCATACTTATAACCATTTCCTACTGATCTTGGGCATAATTAAGTGCCCAAGTGCTATTTTATAACTTAGTTTAGTCATGTTTGTCTATTTATACACTTACATTCTCATGTGATTTTATGTAAATTTGGGTATGCACTAACCAACATGATTAATCCTTGTTTTGTAGGTGAAAACTGCATACAAGGGACTAAATAATAATGGGTGAAGTGAAGAAATGGAGTTGGAAGCGAATTGCAAAAGTTGGCAAGAAAGCATGCCATGGCAAGGCTGGCCGCGCCAGGAAGCGTGCCACGCTAGGCGTGTGCTGCGCCTAGCGCCGTGCCACGCCAAGGCCATGCGCGAGATGAGACAGCAATTCTAGGGCGCTTGCGCGCCAGCGCCGTGCCACGCTAGGCACTGCTGCACGCCACAGGCCGTGTCACGCAGACCATCGCGCAAGGGCAGCGCCATGCCACGTTGGCCATCGCGCCATGCCTCGGCCAATCATCATTTTAACGCGATTTTCAGTGAGCCTACGCGTTACCTCCATGGAACAGAGGCAAATTGGTGCTTTCAGCTCCGTGCCATAGAGCCATTTCATGACGGGCCAAAATTTGCAAATTCCCTATTTACTATAAATTAAACCTTTAGCTTCTAAAATCATTTGTCACGAAATATTTTCTGAAAACCGTAGAGGAGCGAAGGGAGAAGTGAAGAACTCACCTAGGGTTCACCAAATTTACATTCTCTTTTACCTATTCTTGTAAGTACACTACTCTAAACATGTTTTTGAGTATTTGTTCGAACATGAGTGGCTAAAACCCTTCCTCTAGGGTTGAGGCCACGTAATATGATTGTAATTGCATGAATTCATTTTGGTTTGAGTGGTTAATTGTTGTTTTGTCTTACATTCTTCATTATTGTTATTTTTATGCTTGATCACCATGAAAACAAATGCGTTAAGATTAGGTAAAATCGTGAAAGAGTAACCCTAGGCAAGAACATTGGAATGTAGGGAGCAAGTTCTTATCTTTAGATATGATTCGCGGTTAGGATAGAAAATATACCTAATTTGCCTTGCTTGGTTGCTAAAACGGGATGAGAGCAAGACACCGGCTTAGAATTATCACTCCACCACTAGTAGAAGTAGTTATGAAGCTAAGTTGGATCAAATGATTAGAGGTACGAAAGTCCCTAATCAAGAGCATAAACCCCGTAAACCACATCCATGTAGTTGAATTACCCACGAACTAGGTTATCACATCCCCGCTCAATGATGTAGTTGTGAGGCTAGTTTGTCGTGTTTAGAGGCTCAAGAGACCGTGAACATCACATTTTCAACTATGTGAGACAATAATTGATAATATCATACTTGAATCATTACAAAATGTAGCATTGCGTGATTATTCGGCCTTCGCTCTAGTTGCTTCTTATATTGTTTTTAGATTATTTTGTGACCACCCTAAAACTTAATTATAATTTACCGAAAACTTCTATAAACAACACTTGTGAAGGTTAATCTTCAACTTGAACTTGATAATTTACTGAATTGGTCCTGTCCCAGTGGGTTCGACATCCGACTCTTAAAAAGGGCCACCGTATTACTTGTACGACCGCGTATGCTTGTGTGTGCGCTGGAGCGCAACAAGTTTTTGGCGCCGTTGCTGGGGACCTGGCGAAGTTTAGTAAATTTTTCTCTTTTTGTGTGATTTTTAATTTCCTTAAGTGTTGAGAAACTTGGTATTAGTCTAATATATTGCAGGTGACAGGCTGTCCTTGTAGAGTTGGCAAGGAATAGGGAGCTAGTGGAACCGTTGCTTGAACCTGAACGTTAAATTCATTTATGCAAGAGGGAAGCTCTAGAGAAAAAGCTAAAGAGATTTCAGGAGAGGTTACAACAACACCTTCCAGCAGGACAAGCAAAGCTTTTACCTGATATTATGGCAGCCCGACTAGTTCGCGAAGTGGCTATCCCACTAGCGACAAATGTGACCTCTAGTATCCGTAAACCGGAACCTGGAGGGAAATTTGAATTGAAACAGAATATGGTGCAGCTATTACATTCTAGTGGCCATTTCACTAGGATGACTCATGAGGACCCACAACAGCACTTACAGAACTTTCTTGAGATTAGTGACACGTTCGTCCCCACCGGAGTGTCCACAGATTATGTACGACTTACCCTCTTCCCATTCTCATTGTTGGGAGAGGAAAAGAGGTGGTTGAAATATGAGCCACCGAATTCCATAACTTCTTGGGATGATTTGGCAAAGAAGTTCCTTATCAGATTCTTCCCTTCAGGCAAGACTGCCAAACTCAGGGAGTGAAATATAAAGCTTCAAGCAGAGGCCGGAGGAGAACTTGTATTTGTCTTGGGAGAGATTCAAGTCGTTATTGAGAGACTGTCCCCATCATCAGCATCCCAATGAAGTTCTAGCACATACCTTTGTGGAAAGTCTAGACCCACACACAAAAATTTTACTAGACTCTGCATCAGGTGGGCAAGCCTTAGAGAACACTTATGATGAGCTGTACACTTTGTTGAACAGGATTGCTCAGGGAAATCCAGAGTGGCACAGCGAGCCATCGAGAGGGGCAGGAAAGAGAATAGCAGGGCTGATATAGATAGATGGTGTAAATGCCTTGGCTGGAAAAGTAGCATCATTTCAACATTTGTAATAGAGCATCTACCAGCGGAATATTCACGAACAACTTGCTAAATATGTCAATGAACTTTTTAAATTGGTTGTCCTCCTCCTTCATTTTCATCAACTACTGGGGGTATGGAAGTGGTCATCTAGGTACATGGACTTTAGCACTTAAAGCCTCCTCTCCTTCTTCTTCATCACTCACAACTTGAGGAGGAGTATCAACCTCTTCCTCCTCCACTTTCTTCTTCTCATAAATAATAATAGGTGCACTTAGCACTCCATCTTTCCACTTCTCCTCATTATTCTTTACACACACATCTTCTTTGGGCTTCTCACCCGCATTCCCAACTATCTTACCATTTCTAATGACGATTGCCATGCAATGACCATCATTTTTCAGATTTGTCATAGTGTCACAGAGTGCCCTTCATTCAGGGATTCATTTGTGCTGACAAATGGATCATTTGGGATTCATGGTGTTTGATTGATGCTAATTTGGATCTCAAAGTTTTGGAAAGGTTAGACACCTCATCTCTTAATGCTTTCATTCCACTTTCGGTTGACTATACTTTCTTTAACACCCTGGCCAACATTTCTTCAATCTTTGAACTCCCTGGATCACTCACACTTGTTTGCATGGGGACTCCATTAGCTTTAGGGGGAGGTACATGTGGATTTGAACTTCAGCAATTATACCTCTCACCCTCCCTCTCATGCTCCCTTCATTGATCATTTCTATCTCTTCATGGCCCATCACGATTCCTCCAATATTGATTCCCATCATGAGGACGCCAAGGGCCTTGGTTGGCACCTTGGTAACCCTGATGAGAATACGCCATTTGGATCATCATGAATTGACACTCTTTCTCAAATATACCATATGGAGCATCATTCTCAAAGGAGTTAGAACCTTGAGCTCCAATAACATTATGCTTTTGGCTCTGGAGCCCATCATGTGTTTTGCAAGTAACTCCATTTGAATCATCATTTTTGATAGATTTTCATCCCTTTCCTCATCTCTTCTCCTCATCTGGACTGTCATGTCATTAGAAAGCTCATTTGAGGACACCTTGGTCTCTCTAATGTGCCAAGCTCATAGGTCTTTGTCATCTTATACAACAAGGCCTTTACAAGTCTGAATGTTTGGTTCATGATTGAACCACCAACAACATTGTTCACCACAGACATATTAATCGAGTCAAGTGACCGGTAGAAATTTGAAGAAGTACCCCATACGACACTCCATGGTTAGGAAAAATGGCCACTTTATTTTTAAACCTTAGCTACACCTCATGTATCGGTTCTCCCTGGAGCTTCCTGAAGTTCGTGATCTCATCACGCAATTGTAGCATCTGTGAGGATGGGAAAAACCTATCAAGGAACGCTTCAGTCAAGTCATTCCATGATGTGATTGACCCGGGAGAAAGCTCCTCAAACCATGTTGTAGCCTCTCTCGTCAAGGAGAAAGGGAATAGCCTCAAGCGAATCGAATCTTGGATGATGCTTGATATATTGAATGGTTGACAGATATCAATGAAGTTCCATAGATGCCAATTAGCATCCTCATTAACTAGTCCACCAAATAGCCCCTTTATTTATAGGAGATGTAGCATGGTGCTTGTGACATGGAATACTACATTCCCTATCATTGGTGGTAGGCGAATAGCACCAGCTATATTATGAGCAGTGGGCTCATCCTCTACATCCATGAATCCATCCAGGCTACCAACATCACTAGCATTGATTATTTTTCTCCTATTAGAGCAACAAAAATAACAAAAAAAAGTGAATGAAAATAAGATACAACACTAATGTGAATCAAGAAACAACAAATGGCAATCAAAGTCTAATCCCCGACAAAGGCACCATTTTTTGATAATGTCCAAAACACATCTCCCGTTAAGAAGGTTGCTATAATTGTTGACAAAACCAAATTTCCCAATGAGTGTCGGGGTCTAATCCAATGAGGATTAGATAACCAATTTATCAAATGTTGTAGACTAACTCACACAAGCGTATATCATGCATTAACAATAAAATGAAAGATTGGGGGAAGAAAGTAGAACAACTACCAAATAAAAATTTAAAATGAAGCAACAGGGAAAACACTTGTTGTAAGTATGATGAGAAACTAGGGGCTGTGTATTTAATGGGGCTTCGATTTGATAGCTATTGATTAAAATCCTTAGACTTAGGTAATTTATGGATATCTTGGCCTTGAGCTACACTCTAAGTTTCTCAACCGAAAGTGTGTCTACCTTGGGATTTGTCAAACCCTAAGGACAAATTTTATAACACAACCAAAAAATGCTTGAGGAAGGGGTTTAGACTATTTCTATCTCTAACCCCTGTATTGGAGTTTTGGAATTGGGTATAACCTATTTCTAGCACCTACCCAAAGATCTAAACTTCAATTCCTTATTATTGAAGTCTTACCCAATTTTACTGTCCTTTTTCAAGAAAGAATAAAACTAGAAAGATTAATCAATGTTTGCAACTATCAATTATCCAATTAAAACTTGAAGACATTAGTAGATCTATGCTTTCTACTCAAATCTAAGTTTAATTAACCAATACCTATTTAGATATACACACCAATCATCCACACACGCCCCTAGCAGGGAATGTAGCTACTCATGATGAAGAAAAGAGAAATTATACTGATGGAAAACATCTTAATTGCATTCATCATCAACAATTAAACTTAAGTCCCAAGTTTGGAGCTTTCAACAATGGAGTTTTACAAAAGAGAATGAAGAAGATCAGAAAATTGTACTAACTCTACAGTATTCTTCTCTCTTGTTCTCTCTACTCTCTCTAATGTGATGTATGCCAAAGTATGAAAAAAATATATGTTATTCCCTATACAATTGAGGTAAAAAATTCCCCTCAATTCTATGCACAACTATCCAAAAATACCCCTAGAAGCTTCTCAAGGCGTGTATGCTTATTGCGAGACGATTTTGCCCTTCACAGAACACGGGTCACTTGCACTAGCACTTGCGTATTGCAGGTGCCAATATGCGACTCGCAGATGCCTAATATGGCTTAAGAAGTGTTCTTTCTAGCTCTTCTGAGTGACATCTACAGCTCGTAGATATCGATCTGCGGCTCACAGTCCCGTTCCGTCAAATTTCCCATGTCTTCTGTGTGGCATCTGCGCAGATGTAGATATGCAACACACATGTACTTGATTCTCTTCCAGCAGATTGCTTTCCACTTAATTCCTTCGTCTTCTATATTTCACTCAAATGCCTGCATAAATGAAAAAGAGAAGACATAAAATCTTCCTAAATTGTGTTAAAACAAAGCAGTAACTCATACTTAAGAGCCAAATGAGTTCGTAAATTACCAACTCATCACCAGGGCTATGGCATATAATAGAGATAGGGGCAAGACAGAGGCAAGGCCAGTCACAGCACCAGCTAGGGATAAAGCATTGATAGTTGCTTAGGGCCATAATCGAGTAGTATCCCATAATATTGATAATATTCTAGATAATGAGCTAGTTCAGGCTAAAGAGGTGGGACCATGCTAGATGCCACTTGGATTTATCGCTACTCCAGTGCTTCAGGACATTCTACACTACATGCTAGGATTTCTTAAGGGGATGATACAATGGAGTGTTTTACCTAGTACACCATGCGACTCATAAGCTAGAGTTGGAGGACAAACTCCTGATCATGTAGTTGCTCAACGTTTTCAGATCCTGAGGGCCTAGTCAATTGGTGTTGTGCCTTTTAAACTTGGGGTATGCCTTTACTAGGAATCTCTCCACCCCTAGTTGCCATGCCTATCATGACAATCAACAAGCATAAGATATTTGATAGGTTTCAGAGGATAGATCCTGCTCTGTATAGTGGTGATCTTCATGATGATGCTTATAAGTTCCTTATCAGCTATCATGAGAAACTTCATAATTTGGGTTTGGTTCAGTCTCACAGTGGTGATTAAATAGCTTTTCACATGATTGGTCCTACCAAGCAATTGTGAGGGCCTATATTGAGACAAGACCAGCAGGATCTCCTTCTTTATCATGTGCACTTTTTACTCAGATTTTCTTAGAGAAGTTCATTTCTCATAGTGTGCGGAAGAAAAGGAGAGATCAGTTTGAGAAGCTTTGTCAAGAGGATATGATAATATAAAGGATAAGAATCCAAAAACTAGAGTATAAACTTAAAAAATGCGAAAGTAAAACTAGGAAATAATTTTAAAAAGTCCGAAGAAGAATTAAAGATATTGAAAATTCAAGAAAATAGTTCTAAGAACTTTTACGAACACAAGTTCCAAATATTTGATAAGATCCAAGTAACAACATAATAGTTATTACATGAACCAAATACCCGTACTTGAAAAATGAATCAAACTTAGGATTAGATCTTGATTGCTTCATGAGTAATATTAGAAAATAATTAATATGGATACTAATCATCTTCTAAGAATACTAAAAAGAAACCATAGATATAAGGAAGAAGTTATCTTACTAACTTGTACTATGAACTAGTTAGGTTGAAAGATAAATCCCATAGCAATTTGTCACAGAGGTTCAAAAGAGCTCTAAATATTAATATTCTTCAAATGTATCTTGAAATGAGGGAACAAAGCACCCCTTTATATAGTAGTAAAAAAAGGGGTTTGTCAAAGATAAAACTAAATGTAAATGATATTTCCTAGGGGCATAAAAGGCTTTTCGCACATAGTTCAATAAAGTCAATATAGAATAAAACAACTCTTAAATATAGATTCTAGAAACTAGATAAAAGGGACACTAGTTTTGGAGTGCTATATTCTCTCCATTTTTTGGAATATTTGGGCCTTATTACACCTCATTTTGAACTTTAATTTGATCCTCCAAATAAATGTAAGATATGAAAAAATTATCTTCTTCGGGATGGAGCTCTTCTTCCATCAAAAGATACTTTTTTAATTGCTAATTCCAACCAATTGATATTATCTTGAAATTTTCCTATTTGAAATCTTATCATGGGTCATTTTGGTACCTCCAAAGGTTTCTTTAAGGAAGTTTAGTTTCCATAGATGCTATCAGGACATAACATTTATAGATTTTTACATGAGATTCCATGTCTTATCACTCCATGCCTTGATTATTCTTCCCAATGAGACTGATAAGATTAATAGGTTTGCTAGAAGTTTTACTTGCCCTCTTCATTTTGAAACATAATAGGAATCAATGTCAGGTTCTATATTTTAGGTATTGGTGGGGTAAGCTAGGGAGGCTGAGTCCATTAAGAGAGAGGAATATGAGAAGTGGGCGAAAAGAAGTTTAGTTTCAGTGGTCATAGTGGTACCTCATATAAAGGTGGAGGTTATTCTAGAGGGAGTCCTTGTTATTATTACAACAGGAAAGTTCACATCGTGATATAGGTATCTGAGGGAATCCATCTTGGACATGGGTCTATAGTTCAGGATAGGCTCCTCACAGTTCTTCTCATAGACCTTCAAGTGTGGTGCCATTCAGGTCATTCTAGATCTTCCCTATAGATTTCGGAACGCAAGGGATGTTATGAGTGTGGTGACTTGGGACATTATTTAGGGATTTCCCCAAGTTGAGGCAGGGTGATTCATAGTAGGGCTCCCTGATTCCTGCACCCAGGTCATCAACACAGCCAGCCAGAGGTGATGCCTGAGTGGCACGGGTTTGGGAGATATTCAGGTTGAGAGGGACTGTGCCTACTACTATGCATTTATTGGTAGAATAGAGGTAAAGGCCTTTGATTTCGTGATCATAGGTATTATTCCAGTTTGCCATTGATAAGCTACATTTTTATTGGTCTTGGATCTAGTTTCTCCTATATGTTAGCATATTTTGCTTCGAGTCTATTTATGTTGTGTGATTCACTTACTGTGCCTATATATGTTTCTATAACCATGGGTGATTATGAGAAATGGATGAGGTATATTATTCTTATGCAGTTACCTTGGTAGAGTATGCTACTTGGGTGGGTTTAGTGATATTAGATATGGTGGACTTTGATGTTATCATGGGCATGGATTGACTTTCTGCTTGTCATATAATCCTATATTGTAATGCCAAGACGGTTACTTTAGCCATCATAGGTATTCCTATACTAGAATGGAATGGTACTTTTAGTAACTATACGAAGCAGGTGATCTCATTTCTTAGGGCTTAATAGATGGTTGAGAAGAGGTGTCTCATTTATTTAGATTATGTTTGTGATACCAATGCTGATACTCCTACTTTAGAGTTAGTGCCTGTAGTGAGGGAGTTCTCGAAGGTGTTTTTGATGGATCTTCCAAGTGTTCCACCTAACCGTGACATTGACTTTGACATTGATTTGGAGATGGATTCTCTACTCATTTTTATTTTGCCTTATCAGATGGTAGTGATAGAGTTAAAGGAATTCAAAGAGTAGCTTTAGGATTTGCTGAGTAAAGGGTTTATTAGACCAAGTGTCTCCTCTTATAGGTTCTCATATTATATTTATGAAGAGAAGGATGGATCTATGAGGATGTGCATCAACTACACATAGTTGAGAAAAGTGAACATCAAAAATATGTATCCCATACCATATATTGATGATTTGTTTGATCAGCTTAAGAGTGCTTTCATGTTTTCAAACATTGATTTGAGGTTCGGTTATCATTAATTGGGAATAAGGGCGGAGGATATCCCTAAAATTGCATTGAAGACCCGTTATGGTCATTATGAGTTCTTATTCATATCTTTTAGGCTAATCAATACTCCACCCATTTTCATGGAGTTGATGAATGTATTTTTTAGGACCCATTTGGATTTCTTTGTTATTGTATTCATCAATGAATTTTTAATGTATTTCATTAGTTGGAAAGAGCATGAGTAGCACTTGATTATACTTCAGACTTTGAAGGATAAGAGCCTTTATGCTAAATTATTTGTCACACCCCGCCTTGGGGGGTATGGTTGGCACCTGGTGCCCTACTAGGACCTGAACTGCTGGATTGCTAAGCCTGGGCACATCTGGTGCCTGGCTGACTCTAACTCGCATTTCTGGAAACAAAAGGCTATATAACGGCTGTAAACACAGCCCCCGGCCCATTGGCCTGTAGTCTCCTATACCTGTACTAACAGCTGACCAGAAACATATCAATATAGGGAAACCTATGCGGGCCGACAAGGCCACCATGCTGTCTAGTTATCTGTAACTCAACAATAAAATGCTAGAAGGCTACATGACCGGCAAGGTCACCACTACTGTCACACTATGGCCCCACACGGCCAACATAAAGGAAACAGAAGTACTAACAGCTAAACAACTGCACGGCCTCACACGACCGGCTTATCTAACCACAGGGAAATGTACAGACTGCAAGCCTCTAGGAGTAGCAATAGAAATGATCGGGACAGGGCCCCGACCTACCCATACTGTACAACACAGAAAAAGAAATACACCTCTGGGATTCAGTCTCCGGATGATAGGAGCTGAATACTCGATCATTGATAGGAATCACGTGGTATCGCCTGCTCGTCTATGAGTACCTGCAGGCAAGTAATACAGCGCCCCACCGGGCGTCAGTACCGCTGGTATTGAGTATGTAAAGCAATAACTGAAAGAAATATCTGAAAACAACAATACAACTGAGGAAACTGAAGTAGAAAGGAATAGATTAACTGTCTGATAATGTAAATCATACCTTCTCTTAATTATACTGGAAGGAGCAGGAGTCATACCTGGAAATGTATCGTTCTACTGCTGATCTACTCGTATCTAATGTATCATGGCATAACATAACATAACATAACATAGCACACACAAACCTTACCCGGCCCCCATAAGCCAGGAGGTACAACCAGCACAGAATCTATACCCCTACCCCGGTCATCCCATCTCCTATAAACCCTATAAGCATCCTGCCGATCCCCTGGGTATGCACTTGGGCTCGCTGAGCCCCTGACTATAACTGCATCTGAGTCCGGAGGACTCATGTATCAACACCCGGGCATATCCGCTCGACAGGGGTGTGTAAGGGCCGATCAAGGCACAAATATGGGGAAAGACTGGCATCCCATCTTCGTCCCCTATGGGACGGCATATCACTCCGTAGAGTGATGTATCCTCGTCCTCTGGCGGACGAGTCGATACAGCTATCAACCCTGGGGCGGTCATGGACGCTTAGTAGTCCAACCCAAACAATACAACGGTCTCAACTAGTAATACTATCTGCATGTCTCACATACTGAGGCTAATAGTGGTAAAGTATTGTATATACTATATGCTGAACTAGTGATAGTAATATATATGTACTTAATGCATGCTGAGGCTGATAATAGTATATATATATAAATATAGTCTTCTGCCAGACTGTACTGGGGCTAATGCTGAACAAGATATAGTGTTTCTGCTGAAAACTATGCTGTATACTGAGTTTCTATAGTAACATGATTTACTATTCCTAACATGCTTTCTAACTTCATTTTAACTTATCATTCTATTTCTGAGATGTATTATAGATATTACATTGCTTTACTGGGTTTCAACTGAATACAATGATATCCTAACATTCTGTGTCACATCACATGCTGAGCATGTTGTGGAATTCCTAATACTTATATTAGAATCTATATCGCGCCAACAAGTTTCGTGCAAGTTATAACCTGATGCTTCTAATATTGTACCAACATTCGTAATAAACATAATACATGACTTCCGAACATTCTACTGGCCTTTAGATTACTATACTGTACCGAGATTACTAACTTGCCAAGGAAACTAGCTTTACATACCTTATCCTCGAACTATCCGTCTGTCGGACGAGGCTCAGCCGGTACTTCAACTATTTTCTCCCAACTGCATTCATAAATATGTCAATTAATACTAAATACAGCTTTACTTTAAAAAGCAACGTCACTTTCGATATAGTTTATAGCCTAAACTTAGGCTTATCGAAAGACAGTCGAAAACCCGCTATTTTTTAGAGGTCCAGAAGGGAGAAATATTCACTTCACAGCTAGGAACACATAGACACTAGTTTAGAGCAATTCCACTTACCTTATCTCGGTAGCTCGACGATTCGTCGGCCGTATTTCACGAAACTAAATCCGTAGGAATGCTCTCTGCTGCTAAATACCTCGGTATCTGAGGTTAATTTGAGTTTGGAAAACGTTTAGCAGCGTATCGGACGAAAATTATATTACCTCCTTCGTTCTATTTCCTTTCTCTGATGGTTTGCTCTATTTTCTGGAAATTTCATAAGTGTTTAATCATTTAAAACCGAAGTGGGGCTTTATATACTTGGGCCTGGACAAGGCCAACGTGTCACGGAGCCAACGCGGAGGCTCCACCTCCGTGACACGTTGCCATCGCGGAGGGGCTCTGCCTCGGCTCCTTCCGCGATGGTTCGACAGATTTCTCGTCCGATCTTTTCCCGGGCCTTTCTCTAGCACGTATGGCTTTCAAATATGCTCGATCACCGTGCGAATAGGCCATCTAAGTATCGAAAATCTCACGGGGTATAACATTCTCCCCCCCTTAAGATCATTCGTCCTCGAATGAAAGCTGCTATCTAGAGGACTTCTCAATTTACTTTCAAGAAATATTTCGGTAGAGTTTCCCCTGTAATATGGACTATAGCAAAAACCTGAAATATAGAAAAGTCCAACACGGGTACTGCACGCAATACTTTAAGATTCATTGAATGGCTAAGTATCAATCTTTCTCATTTATACATATACAACCATAAGGTGCTACATAAGTAATAATACAGACATACCTGTCACCTGACTAGGCCTGGAATAGGTGAGGGTATCTAGTTTTCATATCTTCTTCAGCTTCCCACGTCATTTCCTCACGGTTCCTGTTACGCCACAATACTTTGACAGACGCAACGTCTTTAGTCCTCAACCTGCGAATTTGTCTGTCCAAAATAGCTACTGGAACCTCTTCATATGCTAACTCTTCTGTGACATGGACATCCTGAACTGGAACTACTGTAGAAGGGTCCCCCACGAACTTCCTTAACATAGAGACATGGAATACTGGGTGAACAGATGCTAACTCTAGAGGCAAGTTCAATTCGTATGAAACTCGGCTTATTCTTCGCCGAATATGATATGGCCCAATGAATCTCGGGCTAAGCTTGCCTTTCTTGCCAAATCTCATCACCCCTTTCATCGGAGACACTTTCAGATATACCCAGTCATTTACCGCAAATTCTAGATTTCTGCGCCGCATATCTGCATAAGACTTCTGGCGGCTCTGAGCAGTCAGTAAACGTTCTCGGATAAGCTTTATCTTTTCCTCTGACTGCCGAACCACGTCTGGGCCAACCAATGCTGATTCTCCTATTTCAAACCAACCAATCGGCGATCTGCATTTTCACCCGTATAATGCCTCGAAAGGCGCCATCTGGATGGCTGAATGATAGCTATTATTGTAGGCAAATTCAATCAATGAAAGATGCTCATCCCAGCTACCCCCAAAATCTAGTACACACGCTCGCAGCATATCTTCGAGCGTTTGGATAGTCCGCTCAGCATGCCCATCTGTCTGAGGGTGGAATGCTGTACTCAAGTTAATCTGCGTTCCCAAACCCTTCTGGAACGACTGCCAGAATCTAGCTGTGAACTGTGCTCCCCTATCTGAAATAATGGATACCGGCACTCCATGTAGTCTAACTATTTCTCTGATATATAATTCGGCATAATCCTCAGCCGAGAAGGTAGCCCTTATTGGCAAGAAATGAGCTGATTTTGTCAGCCTGTCAACTATTACCCAAATGGAATCATTTCTGCGTCCAGTACGGGGTAACCCTGTTACAAAATCCATGTTTATCGTTTCCCATTTCCACGCAGGCACCGTTATATCTTGCGTCAAACCGCCCGGCTTCTGGTGCTCCGCTTTCACTTGCTGACAGTTAGAACATATAGATACAAATTCAGCGATCTAAGCTTTCATACCTGCCACCAGTAGATGTCTCTGATGTCGTGGTACATCTTCGTCGCTCCTGGATGAAGGGAATAGCGAGCGTAATGTACCTTATGCATGATCCGCCCGCGAAGCCCTGAAACATTCGGGACACAAAGGCGGCCCTTACAGCGTAACATATCATCCTCAGTCATCTGGAAATCTGACTCCTTACCTTTCTGAATTCCATCTCTGAGCTGAACTAAATCGGGGTCCTCATACTGTCGTTCTTTTACCTCTGTAACTAATGATGACACAGCAGAATTCTGAATTACTGCTCTATTATTTTCTGTTTCCATTACTCGAACGGCTAAACCAGCTAAATGATGAATTTCTTTGGCTAACTCCCGCTTCTCAGGTCGTAAATACGCCAAACTCCCCATTGACTTACGGCTCAGGGCATCTGCTACAACATTGGCTTTCCCCGGGTGATACAGAATGTTCACATCATAATCTTTTAACAGCTCCAACCAACGGCGTTGCCGTAGATTCAACTCCCTCTGAGTGAAGATGTACTGTAGGCTCTTGTGATCTGTGTAAAAACAACATGGATACCATACAGGTAATGCCTCCACATCTTCAAGGCGTGGATCACTGCAGCCAATTCCAGGTCGTGGGTAGGGTAATTCTTTTCGTGTTTCCTCAGCTATTTGGAAGCATATGCAATTACTCTACCATGTTGCATCAACACACAACCCAACCCGACACCTGACGCGTCGCAATAGACTGAATAACCTTCTGTGCCTTCCGGCAAAGCTAATACTGGGGCGGAGGTTAATTTGTCTTTCAGTTCCTGGAAGCTCTGCTCGCATGCCTTAGTCCATTGAAACTTTGCTGCTTTCTGTGTCAATTTGGTAAGAGGCGCCGCAATGGTCGAGAACCCTTCAACGAACCTCCTGTAATATCCTGCCAACCCCAGAAAACTACGAACTTCAGTCGGAGTGGTAGGCCTAGGCCATGACTTAACTGCTTCTATTTTCTGCTTGTCTACCTGTATACTAGCATCCGACACGATATGCCCTAAAAAGGCCACTGAGTTAAGCCAGAATTCACACTTAAAAAATTTAGCATACAGCTGACGGTCCCTGAGAATCTGGAGCACTGTCCGCAAATGAGTCCGGTGATCTGCGTCAGAGCGAGAATTCACCAGAATGTCATCAATGAATACTATCACGAACAAGTCTAGGAAAGGTCTGAAAATACTGTTCATCAGGTCCATGAAGATTGCCGGGGCATTCGTTAACCCGAAGGACATGACTAGAAATTCAAAATGTCCATATCGGGTCCTGAACGCTGTCTTAGGAATATCTCTCTCACGTACTCGGACCTGGTGATATCCGGACCGCAAGTCAATCTTAGAAAAGTATCTGGCTCCCTGCAACTGATCAAATAAGTCATCAATTCTGGGAAGCGGGTACTTGTTCTTTACTGTAACTTTGTTTAATTGCCGATAATCTATGCACATTCGGAGTGAGCCATCTTTCTTCCTCACAAATAAAACTGGCGCACCCCACGGCGAAGTACTCGGCCTGATGAAACCTTTATCCAATAAATCTTTCAACTGCTCTTTTAATTCTCTGAGTTCCGCAGGAGCCATGCGATAAGGAGGAATCGATATCGGCTGGGTGCCTGGTAATAAATCAATAGCAAAGTCTATTTCCCTTTCTGGGGGAATACCAGGTAACTCGTCTGGGAACACATCAGGGAATTCATTCACCACCGGAACAGACTAGAGTGTTGGGGATTCTGCTCGAACATCCTGAACTCTGACCAGATGGTAAATACATCCCTTAGATATCAACTTTCTCGCCTGAAGGTAGGAAATAAACCTACCTTTTGGCGTAGCGGTGCTGCCCTTCCACTCCCGCACTGCTTCTCCTGGGAAGTGGAATCGGACCGTCTTGGTCCAACATTCAATGTTGGCAAAACACGGTACTAACCAGTCCATACCCATTATGGCATCGAAGTCTATCATTTCTAACTCGACCAGATCTACTGTGGTCTGACGGTCAGCAACCTCTACTGTACACCTGCGGTAGATTCGGCTAGCTGTGATGGAGTCACCGACGGGCGTGGATACTAAAAAGGGCTGCTGCAATAATTCTGGTGCAATACTAAACTTTCGTGCCACAAATGGAGTAATGTAGGACAAAGTAGACCCTGGATCAATCAAAGCATAAGCAGGGTGTGAGCAGATAGTTAGCATACCTGTCACAACATCAGGTGACGCTTCTGAATCTTGCCTCCCTGGTAAAGCATATATGCGGCTTGGACCCGCACCTGTACTGGAGGCCTCTGATCTGCCCCGACCCCTGCCTGCTGAAACTGAGGGCCTGCGCCCAGTCGAGGATGCTGTGGCTCGTGACCCTTCAGATGCCCTATCCTATCTATCTCGGTCCTCTCGGCCTCTGGCTGGGCAATCTTTCATCAAATGGCCTTCTTGGCCACAATTATAACATGCGGTGGAGCCATATCTGCATGCTCCAGGATGGCGTCGACTGTATATAGGGCAAAGTGGTAGGGTATACCTACTCTGCTCCGCCCTCCTCTGTAATGGTGAATCTGCCATCTGCGAGCCTCTGCCAGTCTCTGTCTGCCCCCTGCGGCTGAATCTACCCCCATGCAGCTATGGCGGAGGCGGGGGCCTGGGCGGCCTGTCTAACAATCGTGGCCTGGGTCCTCCCCGGGCCTCCCTCTGTAACTCAACTGGCCTGTTCCGGCGATGCTGCTCCTGATTGACCCTTCTGATCTCCCGATGTCGCTGTCTGATGCCCTCAATATTCTGGGCAAATGCCTGAACTCGAGCAATGTCTATGTCCTCTCGCAGTGTGGTCATAATACAAGTCTCAACATATTCTGGATTCAACCCCATGATAAAGCGGTGTACTCTGGATGCCAAGGTATCAACGAAAGATGGTGCATATCTAGCCAAAGAATCAAACCACAAGGAATATTCCCAAACACTCATGGCCCCCTGCTCCAGATGCAGGAACTGGTCTACCCGAGTCTGTTGAATCTCCCGCAGCAAATAGTGATCTAGAAAAGCTCCTAAAAAGCTGGACCAGGTGGGAGGGGAAACATCTCTCCCTCAGGACCTTTCCCAGCTTTTATACCTAACACGACGATGTCCCGTAACCGGAATGCTGCCAACTCAACTGATTCGGTAGGCGTGGCATGCATAACCCTAAACATTCTCTGCATTTGATCCAGAAAATCCTGAGGGTCCTCTGTCCGGTCCGTACCTGTAAACTGTGGGGGATTCAGATCTGAGAACTCTCGGACCCTAGAACTACCGGGCCCTCCTGATGACTCCGCAATTGTAGATGGCATTGGCTGACGCTGAGCAGCCATCATCTGTGCTAACATAACTACAACACTCCTAACCTCCTGGTCGGAAGGTATCGGTATAGGGACTGCTGAAGGTAGTGTCGCCCCAAGCGGCTCCTGATGTGGTGGAGACTGCTGAGAAGGCTGGGACGATGCCTCTGTAGTGCCCTCTGATCGGGCTGTCTCTAAACGAGGGTGAGGCATCCTGCTAGTGCCTTCCCCAACTGCAATATCTAAACTCCGGCCTGTGATAGGATGTCGCTGGTCTGACATTATCTGTAACCAAAGAATACAGTAAGTTTCAGGGACTCAACCCTATATTGTACCGCTCTACAGCACGACTGAATAAGAATAAAAGACAACCATCCTATCATGTCTTGCAGCCTCCTACCCATAGTATGTGGTGCACAACACATCCATGGACAGGACTCTACTTAGCACGGCTTGCAGACTCCCTGGGATACGACCTGCTCTGATACCAAGTTTGTCACACCCCGCCTTGGGGGGTATGACTGGCACCTGGTACCCTACTAGGACCTGAACTGCTGGATTGCTAAGCCTGGGCACATCTGGTGCCTGGCTGACTCTAACTCGCATTTCTGAAAACAAAGGGCTATATAACGGCTGTAAACACAGCCCCGGCCCATTGGCCTGTAGTCTCCTGTACCTGTACTAACAGCTGACCAGAAACATATCAATATAGGGAAACCTATGCGGGCCGACAAGGCCACCATGCTGTCTAGTTATCTGTAACTCAACAATAAAATGCTAGAAGGCTACGTGACCGGCAAGGTCACCACTACTGTCACGCTATGGCCCCACACGGCCAACATAAAGGAAACAGAAGTACTAACAGCTAAACAACTGCACGGCCTCACACGACCGGCTCATCTGACCACAGGGAAATGTACAGACTGCAAGCCTCTAGGAGTAGCAATAGAAATGATCGGGACAGGGCCCCGACCTACCCATACTGTACAACACAGAAAAAGAAATACACCTCTAGGATTCAGTCTCCGGATGACAGGAGCTGGATACTCGATCGCTGACAGGAATCATGTGGTATCGCCTGCTCGTCTATGAGTACCTGCAGGCAAGTAATGCAGCGCCCCACCGGGCGTCAGTACCGCTGGTACTGAGTATGTAAAGCAATAACTGAAAGAAATATCTGAAAACAACAATACAACTGAGGAAACTGAAGTAGAAAGGAATAGATTAACTGTCTGATAATGTAAATCATACCTTCTCTTAATTATACTGGAAGGAGTAGGAGTCATACCTGGAGTATCGTTCTACTGCTGATCTACTCATATCTAATGTATCATGGCATAACATAACATAACATAACATAGCACACACTAACCTTACCCGGCCGCCATAAGCCGGGAGGTACAACCAGCACAGAATCTATACCCCTACCCTGGTCATCCCATCTCCTATAAACCCTGTAAGCATCCTGCCGGTCACTTGGGTATGCATTTGGGCTCGCTGAGCCCCTGACTATAACTGCATCTGAGTCCGGAGGACTCCTAAATCAACACCCGGGCGTATCTGCTCGACAGGGGTGTGTAAGGGCCGATCAAGGCACAAATATGGGGAAAGACTGGCATCCCATCTTCGTCCCCTGTGGGACGGCATACCACTCCGTAGAGTGACGTATCCGCGTCCTCTGGCGGACGAGTCGATACAGCTATCAACCCTGGGGCGGTCATGGACGCTTAGTAGTCCAACCCAAACAATACAACGGTCTCAACTAGTAATACTATTTGCATGTCTCACATACTGAGGCTAATAGTGGTAAAGTATTGTATATACTATATGCTGAACTAGTGATAGTAATATGTACGTACTTAATGCATGCTGAGGCTGGTAATAGTGTATATATATAAATATAGTCTTCTGCCAGACTGTACTGGGGCTAATGCTGAACAAGATATAGTGTTTCTGCTGAAAACTATGCTGTATACTGAGTTTCTATAGTAACATGATTTACTATTCCTAACATGCTTTCTAACTTCATTTTAACTTATCATTCTATTTCTGAGATGTCTTACAGATATTACATTGCTTTACTGGGTTTCAACTAAATACAATGATATCCTAACATTCTGTGTCACATCACATACTGAGCATGCTGTGGAATTCCTAATACTTATATTAGAATCTATATCGCGCCAACAAGTTTCGCGCAAGTTTTAACCTGATGCTTCTAATATTGTAGCAACATTCGTAATAAACATAATACATGACTTCCGAACATTCTACTGGCCTTTAAATTACTATACTGTACCGAGATTACTAACTTGCCGAGGAAACTAGCTTTACATACCTTATCCTCGAACTATCCGTCTGTCGGATGAGGCTCGGCCAGTACTTCAACTATTTTCTCCCAACTGCATTCATAAATATGTCAATTAATACTAAATACAGCTTTACTTTAAAAAGCAACGTCACTTTCGATATAATTTTTAGCCTAAACTTAGGCTTATCGAAAGACGGTCGAAAACCCGCTATTTTTCAGAGGTCCAGAAGGGAGAAATATTCACTTCACAGCTAGGAACACATAGACACTAGTTTAGAGCAATTCCACTTACCTTAGCTCGGTAGCTCGACGATTCGTCGGCCGTATTTCACGAAACTAAATCCGTAGGAATGCTCTCTGCTGCTAAATACCTCAGTATCTGAGGTTAATTTGAGTTTGGACAACGTTTAGCAGCGTAATCGGACGAAAATTATATTACCTCCTTCGTTCTATTTCCTTTCTCTGTTGGTTTGCTCTGTTTTCTAGAAATTTCATAAGTGTTTAATCATTTAAAACCGAAGTGGGGCTTTATATACTTGGGCATGGACAAGGCCAACGTGTCACGGAGCCAACACAGAGGCTCCACCTCCGTGACACGTTGCCATCGCGGAGGGGCTCTGCCTCGGCTCCTTCCGCAATGGTTCGACAGATTTCTCGTCCGATCTTTTCCCGGGCCTTTCTCTAGCACGTATGGCTTTCAAATATGCTCGATCACCATGTGAATAGGCCATGTAAGTATCGAAAATCTCATGGGGTATAACATTATTGAAGTATGAGTTCTTCCTTAGTTCTGTGGCATTCTTGGGGTATGTAGTGTTTAAGTAGGATTTTATGGTGGATCAAAAAAAGATTGAGGTAGTGCTAAATCGGCCTACTTCTCCTACTGAGATTCAGAGTTTATGGGTTTGACATATACTATTGATTCTTTGTTTAAGGTTTCTCATCTGTGCATCTCCATTGACAATGATTACTCAAAAGAATGTATTGTTGCAGTGGTCTGATGATTGTTAGGCAAGCTTCCAAAAGCTCAAAACTTTGTTGACTTCAACTTTAATATTGACCTTACCTATGGAAGGTGAAGATGTTACTATTTATTTTGATGCTTCGTATATTGGAGTTTGGTGTGTTGATGTAGAAAGGCAAGGTGATAACTTATGCTTTGAGGTAATTGAAGATTCACGAGAAGTACTACCCTACTTATGACTTAGAGTTTGCAGTAATCGATTTGCTTTTAAATATTTGGAGGCATTATCTTTATGGTGTGCATTGTGAGATTTTTATGGATCATCACAACCTTCAGTATATTTTCAATCAGAGGGATGTCAATTTGAGATAGAGGAGATGGTTAGAGTTGTATAAGGACTATGATATGACTATTGCAGATGGAGGAACACCCCTTGTGTATGGATATTCAGTCGTTGGTTGTTGGATAATAACATTGTAAGGCTTGATGTTTTGTATCCTAGTAGAGTTCTTATTAGTGTTGAGGCTTAGTCATTAGTGAAACATATTAAGGCTTGACAGTTTGAAAATGAAAAGTTGTGCATGATTCAAGACAAACTGTTGATGGTAGAATTTAAGGAAGTCATTCTTTATATGAAGATGTTTTGATGATCAAGGGCCATATATGTGTACCAAGGGTAGATTACTGGACCAAGTTCATCCAGAATATCTTACAATTTGAGGTACTCTATTCAACTAGGAGTAGTAAAGATGCATCATAATTTGAAGCATCACTATTGGTGGTATCAGATGAAGAGAGATACTATGGAGTATGTATCTAGGTGCTTCAATTGTCAGCAGGTGAATTATGAACACCCAAAGACCGGGTGGTATGACTTAGAGGATGCATTTACCTGAGTGTGAGTAAGAATGATTTGCTATAGACTTTGTGGTGGGGTTGTCATAAACTTTAAGAAAGTTTGATGCTATTTGGGTTGCTGTGGATTGGTGTAACACCCTAGAAAATCTCTAATATCAGATCCTAGACATGAAATAGAAACTAGTAGAAAAATTAAACTTTTCCTACAGAATGACTCACACCATAAGCCGTGGTGTGAGGCCATGAGTCGTGGGATGACTCATGGTAAACAGTCTAGAAGCCTCATATCAAGTCACCATGACTCAAGGGACGAGTCTTTGGAGGAAATGACAACTCATTTAGTGGCTCATCTTGAGCAATCTAGCCAATGTTTCGTAACTTTGCATTTTTCCTCCCAAGGACCACGAGACCTGACCATGAGCCATGGTACCATTAAACGATCTGTCATGTATGGTCATATATGAGATGCAGAAAATGTTCAAAAATCGTTCCAGTGACCACGAGTCAAAGCACGACCCATGGTATGAAAGGACGGATCATCCTGATGAGCCGTGGTGTGACATTCATAAAGTGTTCAAGTTTTCTTCAGTGACGATGAGTCGTGCATTGATCCAAAGACTTGTGGCATGATGCCTGTTAGGACTAGATGACTATTTTCAATATGATTTCCCAAGAATATTTTCATAACTTCCTATGTTTTTAACTCCTAAATCAGGCCGTTCTAGGTTATGTTTGAAGGAAATTAAACGGGTACTAGTAGAATATCCCCTCATTCCTCTCCTAACATTGAAGAACTTCAAAAATCAGTATTCTCTCAAGAACACCTAGGGTTCTCTTCTTAATCTCTGGGGTCTTCAAACAACAAGTAGAAACTTTTCATTTTAGGTATATAGGTTTATCAATAAGGGTTTTCATTCACCCTTATGCTTAGAACTCAAGTCTTAAACTATGCTTTTGGAATGATTATATGAATTCATGATTTCTTGGGCTAAAATTCTTATATGCAAAAACTCTAATTCTTTTGTGATATGTTCTCTCATTATTCCATTATGTATTATACAATTATGCTGGGTTGAATTCTTTGGAAAATTCTTATGTGACCTTGGGCATATTTACATGCCCAAGTGCAATTGTATATGTTATTTTGAGTCATGTTTGTCGATTAAATTGAGTATAATCTCATGTATTTTATGTATATTTACATGCATGAACTAACCTATACTATTTTCCCATATTTGTAGGTGAAATGTGCTAAGGATGAGCTTATTATGAAGTAACTCAAGCAAGGAGGAAGCTCAGAATAAATGATAAAGAAGATGCATGAAGTTGCCAAGAAATAGAGGCTTTTGCGCCAGCAGTGTGCCATGCCGGTTGTGCTCTGCGTCCAGCTGCGTGCCACGCTAGGCGATGCTGTAATACCCCGAGAGTTTCTAAGGTTGCACTTGGGATTAGGAATGTGATCAAAAGTTAGAAAAATATCTCAGGACGAATCGTGGTATGAGTCTTGGAAAGATCAACGAGTTGTAGGATGAACTGCGATTTGAGGACTGAGCTACCTGGGATAGAAGGTATGAGTCATTGTATGGCCCATTGTTGGAGAGAACAGGTCGTTGTACAACTTATTAATTGGATGGAGGAACTGGATGAGTGAACCATGAGAGAAAACCACGAGTCGTAGGCTAGTGGTACGACTCATGGTTAGTGGTCGTAATGGGTTTCTGGTGTATCAAGTTTGGAAGGAACGAGTCGTGGTGTGAATTGTTGTGGGAAATAACAAATCATGGTCTTTACCTATGGGAAAGGACTGAGGATTTTGGTAGCAGTGACCATGGGTGGATCCAACTACTCGTCATTTGATGGTACGAGTAGTGGTCTGACCCGTGGGGAACTTCAGAAGTCAGGGCAAAATAGTGGTGATGACGGGTGGTAACCACGCATCATGGTATCGAGGTACGACTCGTGGTGTCAGTCATGCCTCCTGGAAGTGTGTAATTTTCTGTGAAATTAGTAGGGGCATTTTCATAATTCCTAAGCTCCTAAGCCCTAAACTACATCATTTTAAGCTCTGAATAAGGTGTTTTAAAGGGGTTAAACCTATTCTAAATCATTCCCCTCCCAAGCATGCAAAATTAGGAGTTCCCATTGAAGATCAAGCCTAGAATTCTTCAAGTTCTTCTCCAAATCTATTAGGATTTCAAAGACAAGTGAGATTCAGTTTACCAAGGTATGTAAGGCTATGAATGAGGGTTCCTTTCACTCTCATGCTCAAACTCTCCTCAAATTCATAAATCAAGTCTCAATCCAAGTTATGATCAAAAAAGGGGTTTTAACCCAATTTTATAGAATTCTCTATCAATTGTTTATGGGTCAATTCCGTTTATGTTTTAAAGTATATTTGAAGATTAATGGGTAGCTTTTAAGCATATTTTGATTACAAGTTCATGATTTCAAATTTTAGAAGATTATGCCCAATTATGCAAGTTCATGAAAAAGTCAAGTTTATGATTGATGATTTCAAGTATGATGAGATATCTAGTATGTATGAATGTTTACAAATTACTCATGTATGAATCTACAATTTTAATCAGTGAAGTCTATTTCAAGTATGAATGATTTTTTAAGATTTGGGCAAGCCCACACAAGGACAGTATGTATTATGATCTATCCAAGGCTAACAAGATCAAATAATAGATATGTATTTTGGAGTCAAAACTCCTCAAATGTATAGATTAAAGTTATGATGTTAGAATATGATTATATGAGCATAATACCTATTTTGGGAATAGTGTCTAGCATCGAGTAGGCTAGGGGTTCCAAGGTTCCCCTATCTCATAAATTACGCGCCAATGTAGGTATATTTTGGGGCCTCTCAAGAGAGTGTTTTCCCCTACCCAAGGGTACACTGTGATATCACACCTTACTTATCCTTTGCCCTGAAAGTCTAAGGATGGACCTTCTCCACGTGGGCAAGATGTGGGACCATCATGTGCTCATATATAGTGGTTGTCGGTTATGACGAGTCTCCCACTGTTCCTCATGATTTCAGTTATGCATGTCTATGACTTATGATATTATATTTCTCAACAGGTTTGACCTAATGATCAGTTTATAAGCTTTCACTTATGATTTTAGTTATGACAAGCCACATGATTCTATTTTTAGCTTTGGGCCACTCAACTCAGATATGAGATTCAGTTTATGACTATTCATGTATTCAGATATCAGCATGCAGTCCTTACCCTCATGATCTTATGATTTATGTTATGTGCATGACTTTTGTTATACTTACGCAACCTGTTTTACTTACCTTACTGTCATACCCCGCCTTGGGGGGTATGACTGGCACCTGGTGCCCTACTAGGACCTGAACTGCTAGACTGCTAAGCCTGGGAACATCTGGTGCCTGGCTGGCTCTAACTCACATTTCTGAAAACAAAGGGCTATATAACGGCTGTAAACACAGCCCCCGGCCCATTGGCCTATAGCCTCCTGTACCTGTACTAACAGCTGACCAGAAACATATCAATATAGGGAAACCTATGCGGGCCGACAAGGCCACCATGCTGTCTAGTTATCTATAACTTAACCATGAAGTACTGGATAGCTACGTGACAGGCAAGGTCACCACTACTGTCGAATTATGGCCCCACACGGCCAACATAAGGGAAACAGAAGTACTAACAGCTGAACAACTGCACGGCCTCACACGACCGGCTCATCTGACCACAGGGAAACATATACAGACTACAAGCCTCTAGGAATAGCAATAGAAATGATCGGGACAAGGCCCCGACCTACCCGTACTATACAACAAAAGAAAATGAAATACACCTCTGGAATTCAGTCTCTGAATGACAGGAGTTGAATACTCGATCGCTGATAGGAATCACGTGGTATCGCCTGCTCGTCTATGAGTACCTGCAGGCAAGTAATACAGTGCCCCACCGGGCGTCAGTACCGCTGGTACTGAGTATGTAAAGCAATAACTGAAAGAAATATCTGAAAACAACAACATAACTGATGAAACTGAAGTAGGAAGGAATAGATTAACTGTTTGATAATGTAAATCATACCTTCTGTTAATCATACTGGAAGGAGTAGGAGTCATACCTGAGGATTTATCGTTCTACTGTCGATCTACTCGTATCTACTGTAACACGGCATAACATATCATAACATAACATAGCACACACAAACCTTACCCGGCCCCCATAAGCCGGGGGGTACAACCAGCACAGAATCTATACCCCTACCCCGGTCATCCCATCTCCTATAAACCTTGTAAGCATCCTGCCGGTCCCCTGGGTATGCACTTGGGCTCGCTGAGCCCCTGACTATAACTGCATCTGAGTCCGGAGGACTCCTGAATCAACACCCAGGCGTATCCGCTCGACAGGGGTGTGTAAGGGCCGATCAAGGCACAAATATGGGGAAAGCTGGCATCCCATCTTCGTCCCCTGTGGGACGGCATGCCACTCCGTAGAGCGACGTATCCTTGCCCTCTGGCAGACGAGTCGATACAGCTATCAACCCTAGGGCGGTCATGGATGCTAGGTAGTCCAACCCCAAACAATACAACGGTCTCAACTAGTAATACTATCTGCATGTCTCACATACTGAGGCTAATAGTGGTAAAGTATTTGTATATACTATATGCTGAGCTAGTGATAGTAATATGTACGTACTTAATACATGCTGAGGCTGGTAATAGTATATATGTATAAATATAGTCTTCTGCCAGACTGTACTGGGTCTAATGCTGAACATGATACAGTGTTTCTGCTGGAAACTATGCTGTATACTGAGTTTCTATAGTAACATGATTTACTATTCCTAACATGCTTTCTAACTTCATTTTAACTTATCATTCTATTTCTGAGATGTCTTACAAATATTACATAGCTTTACTGAGTTTCAACTGAATACGATAATATCCTAACATTCTGTACTACATCACATACTGAGCATGCTGTGAAGTTTCTAACACTTGTATTAGAATCTATATCGTGCTAGAAAGTTTCCTGCTAAATACAACATGATGCTTCTAATATCGTACCAACATTCGTAATAAACATAACACATAACTTCTGAACATTCTACTGGCCTTTAAATTACTGTACTGCCTCGAGATTACTAACTTGCCGAGGAAACTAGCTTTACATACCTTATCCTCGAACTATCCGTCTCTCGGACGAGGTTCGGCCGGTATTTCAACTATTTTCTCCCAACTGCATTCATAAATATGTCAATTAATACTAAATACAACTTTATTGTAAAGAGCAACGTCACTTTCGATATAGTTTATAGCCTAAACTTAGGCTTATCGAAAGACAGTTGAAAACTCACTATTTTTCAGAGGTCCAGAAGGGAGAAATATTCACTTCACAGCTAGGAACACATAGACACTAGTTTAGAGCAATTCCACTTACCTTATCTCGGTAGCTCGACGATTCGTCGGCCGTATTTCACGAAACTAAATCCGTGGGAACGCTCTCTGCTGCTAAATACCTCGGTATCTGAGGTTAATTTGAGTTTGGACAACGTTTAGCAGCGTAATCGGATGAAAATTATATTACTTTTTCGTTCTCTCCCTGTTCCCCTGCGATTTCTGGGAATTTTAAAAGATTTAAATGAAATTAAACCGAAGTGGGGCTTATATACTTGGGCCTGGACAAGGCCAACGTGTCACGGAGCCAACGCGGAGGCTCCACCTCCGTGACACGCTGCCATCGCGGAGGGGCTCTGCCTCGGCTCCTTCCGCGATGGTTCGACAAGTTTCTCGTCTGATCTTTTCCTGGGCCTTTCTCTAGCACGTATGACCTTCAAATATGCTTAACCATCGTGCGAATAGGTCATTTAGGTGCCAGAAATTCTACGGGTTATAACATTCTCCCCCCCTTAAGAACATTCTTCCTCGAATGTACACTGCTATCTAGAGGACTACTTAACTTACTTTCTAGAAAAATTTTGGCAAAGTTTCCCCTGTAATATGGACTATAGCAAAAACCTGAAATGCAGAAAAGTCCAACAAAGGTACTACACGCAATATTTTTAGTCCTCAACCTGCGAATCTGTCTGTCTAAGATAGCTACGGGAACCTCTTCATATGCTAACTCTTCTGTGTCCTGGACATCCTGAACTGGAACTACTATAGAAGGGTCCCCTACGAACTTCCTTAACATAGAGACATGGAATACTGGGTGAACAGATGCTAACTCCGGAGGCAAGTTCAATTCGTATGCAACTCGGCCTATTCTTCGCCGAATCTGATATGGCCCAATAAATCTCGGGCTAAGCTTGCCTTTCTTGCCAAATCTCATCACCCCTTTCATCGGAGACACTTTAAGATATACCCAGTCATTTACCGCAAATTCTAGATTTCTGCGCCGCATATCTGCATAAGACTTCTGGCGGCTCTGAGCAGTCAATAAACATTCTCGAATAAGCTTTATCTTTTCCTCTGACTACCGAACAATGTCTGGGCCAACCAATACTGATTCCCCCACTTCAAACCAGCCCACCGACGATCTACATTTCCGCCCATATAATGCTTCAAAGGGCGCCATCTGGATAGCTGAATGATAACTGTTATTATCAGCAAATTCAATCAACGAAAGATGCTCATCCCAGCTACTCCCAAAATCTAGTACACACGCTCGCAGTATATCTTCGAGCGTTTGGATAGTCCGCTCAGCCTGCCCATCTGTCTGAGGGTGGAAAGCTGTGCTTAGATTAATCTGCGTCCCCAGCCCCTTCTGGAATGATTTCCAAAACCTAGCCGTGAACTGCGCTCCTCTGTCTGAGATAACGGATACTGGCACTCCATGCAATCTGACTATCTCTCAAATATACAACTCCGCATAATCTTCAGCCGAGAAAGTACTTCTAGCTGGCAGGAAATGAGCTGATTTAGTCAATATGTCAACTATTACCCATATAGAGTCATGTCTGTGTCTGGTACGGGGTAATCCTGCCACAAAATCCATATTCACTGCTTCCCATTTCCAGAGAGGCACAACTATGTCCTGAGTTAACCCGCCTGGTTTCTGATGTTCTGCTTTCACCTGTTGGCAGTTAGGACACTGGGCTACAAATTCAGTAATTTCTCTTTTCATACCTGGCCACCAGTAGTTCTCTTTGATGTCATGGTACATTTTTGTCGTACCGGGGTGAAGAGAATAACGGGCGTAATGTACCTCGTTCAGAATCTGCTGGTGGAGCCCTAAAACATCTGGAACATATAGACGGCCTTTACAACGCAGCACTCCGCCCTCTGTTACCTGAAAACCTGGCGTTTTCCCCTGCTAACCAGGTCAGGATTCTTATACTACCGTTCTTTTTATTTTCATAACTTATGACAACACGACGGTGTTCTTACCGCTCTGTTGTCCTTAATTTCTATTACGCGAACGGCTAAATTGACCAATTGATGTATCTTTCTGACCAACTCCCATTGCTCGGGCTGCCCACACACCACACTTCTAATAGATCCATAGCTAAGAGCGGTTGTTGCTCCATTACCTCTTCTTGGCTGATATAACATTTTCATACTTAGAGAGCTCGGCATATAATTGACGGTTATACTGACTTGTCTTGCCGAAGAGATCGACAGGTAGTTTACAGGTGTAACTAGAGCTTATCTGGCCCTCCGGCCACACGCTAAGGCTACTTGTTGCTGGGATAACCTGAATGACCGTCTGCGCACCTTGTGCCTTTATCTGATTAGAGGATCCTGATATTGACCATGACCTCTAATGATCTGGCTACATAACCTTAAATGACTGAATAGTCGGGTTGAATGACCCGAATGTGGTAGTAGTCTAACAATGCTCTAACTGTTCTACTTGAGTACTTATAGTTCATGCATAACTGCAGACTTGTGAGCATCTAATTGCTTTGTTATTTGCTTGAACCACTGTAAGGCTGGGCTTAATCAAACTTACTCCTAGGCGATCAATCTCTGGATCTTCACCGGGAGTCTACTGATCCCCTGATATTAATAAACATTGTGCTAGCAGGGTACTTATCAATTCCTTACGCCTTGTGTGTATCCACTTGGATTTATACTGCTATTCTGGAGAATTCTCGGTCTTATGAGCTATTCTGTAAATACTGGCCTTCTGCTAGGGCTCTATATCTGAATATCTTACGAGAACCAGCTGAAGTACTAGTCTGTCGCTGACTACTGATGTGGACCCTTCCTTGGGGTACCCATGGGTATTCTGACTGGGACGGCCGGCTGGCTTATGGGGTGTTCCACATAATAACTGCTAGGTTGGCTAAGGCCGACTCTCACCTACAAGGCTGGGAAAATGACGTACGACCACTTAACATACAAGAACAATTCTGGTATTGCTAATCTCTGAAATTTGCCTGTTCGACCTCTAATCCTGGTTCTAGCACATGCACTACTGTTATCGATCTTCAGGGATGCTTCCCTGCTAATGCAGGCGCCAGCTGGTCGGTAGATCTTCTAACTGTGCCCTTATCATTTAGCCATCTGGTTTAGGCCATTAACTCTGGTAAGCTCCTAGAGCCTAGATCTGGCAACAACACATAAGTCTATTAACTTAATAACTGAGAACTGAGATAGTTTCTATGACTTCATACGTAATTCACACTTAATCCGCCCTTTCTCTTCTCCTTTCCCTTTCTCCTTTCTTCTCTCCTTTTCTTTCTTTATTCTCCCCCTTTTGTTTTGGCAAGGGGGGGGGGGTCCTGCAATGCAATTTGTACATGCTTTCTATTACTAATCAGCATCTGTGATTGTACCCCTTATAGGCAGCTACTCACAACATATCTATTATCTGTATATATATGTATATCAATAGCTACGTACAATATGTACTGAATTCTGCGGTAATACATAATCTCTGATATGCTCTGCTGAGTCTCATACCGTACATGATACACCGCTTCTACGGACTAATAATATCTCCTGCCCTGACTTATCATTTCATTGCATTGTCACCCCATTCTGAAAGTAACAAACATAAACACTTTAGTTATTGTCTGCTGTTTGAAATTCCGCCACTCTTGCGATGTGGGGTCAACGTTCGAATCTTGTGGCCTTACTAGGCATATATTGAGAGCCCATGACTGTCTGCTGGGCCTTATCTCTAGGCTACACTAGATTAGAATTGTTGTATCGGTAACTTCTTAACTTCTCCATAGCGGACATACTGCAGTATTCTGAACCGCAATCTTACTGTCAGCCCGAGGCTTAATCCTTAATACAATATTTTATCAATTCGGGGGTCATTCTAATTTCCCCACAAGATCTGACATTCCTGCTTCTTTCCCTCATCTTACTTAAGCTGAACTCTGGGGTTTAAGGTACCTGCTCTTCATTGTTAACAAGATTGCTGGTCCAGTATCAGTTCGTACTTCCCCTGACTTGCAATCAGACCTATCTGATTCACATGACCCCTCACCCTTTCGATATCACTACCGGATCATAACTACAATCTTACAGGTATGTCTTGCTATCTGTTAACATACGTGGCGGACTTGGCCTTTTTCTGACTCGAACTTAACTATTACCCGGCATTCACCACTAATAGGTCCTTTACTCCTGCTTCGGGTAAGCTAACGGTCTTACTTGCTCTACTGGCTTATTATCATAAGGGTCTGCACAACTTACGGAATCATAGGGGCTCTTTATACTTTCTAATACTTACTAGGATCAATCAGCCCATCTTTACTTACTGCTTGGTTTGGCAACCCCATCTCAAGTCTTATGCCCCTTTACTATACTGGCATCAAAATCAAGAGGTAGGAATAGCGTTTTCTTATTGCAACGAATAAAAGCATTTAACCGTACCATATCCAAAAAGATGTATTTGGGATTCCTGCATTTCCCTCTCTTTCTTATACTTACCCGGTGGTCTGACCTTGTCAGTAATCTTAATCAGATCTTATATAGCTAATAAATAAATCAACTCGTATGCACATTACACTCCTAACTTCCTATTCTGACGTTATCAACGTATACTGGGGATATTACCGATAAAGGTATCATGCTGGGAGGTCTCGGGTACCTCCTCCCGCTGCTGTAGTTATCATGTAACTGGCTGATGCCTTCTTCTGTTGCCATATCTGATCTTCTGCCTGTAATAGGGTAATGCTGATCTGCCTTTGTATCTATAATCAAAGAATATGGTAAGTTTTTAGAGACTCCACCCTATACTGTACCGCTCTAAAGCACGACTGACTGAGAAGGAAGGGTAACCATCCTATCATGCCTCGCAGCCTCCTGCCTATAGTATGTGGTGCACAACACATCCATAGATAAGACTCTACTTAGCACGGCTTGCAGACTCCCTGGGACACGACCTGCTCTGATACCAAGTTTGTCACACCCCGCCTTGGGGGGTATGACTGGCACCTGGTGCCCTACTAGGACCTGAACTGCTAAGCCTGGGCACATCTGGTGCCTGGCTGGCTCTAACTCACATTTCTGAAAACAAAGGGCTATATAACAGCTGTAAACACAGCCCCCGGTCCATTGGCCTATAGCCTCCTGTACCTGTACTAACAGCTGACCAGAAACATATCAATATAGGGAAACCTATGCGGGCCGACAAGGCCAACATGCTGTCTAGTTATCTATAACTTAACCATGAAGTACTGGATAGCTACGTGACCGGCAAGGTCACCACTACTGTCGAATTATGGCCCCACATGGCCAACATAAGGGAAACAGAAGTACTAACAGCTGAACAACTGCACGGCCTCACTCGATCGGTTCATCTGACCACAGGGAAACATATACAGACTGCAAGCCTCTAGGAATAACAATAGAAATGATCGGGATAGGGCCCCGACCTACCCGTACTATACAACAAAAGAAAATGAAATACACCTCTGGAATTCAGTCTCTGAATGACAGGAGTTGAATACTCGATCGCTGACAGGAATCACGTGGTATCGCCTGCTCGTCTATGAGTACCTGCAGGAAAGTAATGCAGCGCCCCACTGGGCGTCAGTACCGCTGGTACTGAGTATGTAAAGCAATAACTGAAAGAAATATCTGAAAACAACAACATAACTGATGAAACTGAAGTAGGAAGGAATAGATTAACTTTTTGATAATGTAAATCATACCTTCTCTTAATCATACTGGAAGGAGTAGGAGTCATACCTAAGGATTTATCGTTCTACTGTTGATCTACTCGTATCTACTGTAACACGGCATAACATATCATAACATAACATAGCACACACAAACCTTACCCGGCCCCCATAAGCCGGGGGTACAACCAGCACAGAATCTATACCCCTACCCCGGTCATCCCATCTCCTATAAACCCTGTAAGCATCCTGCCGGTCCCCTGGGTATGCACTTGCGCTCGCTCAACCCCTGACTATAACTGTATCTGAGCCCGGAGGACTCCTGAATCAACACCCGGGCGTATCCGCTCGACAGGGGTGTGTAAGGGCCGATCAAGGCACAAATATGGGGAAAGCTGGCATCCCATCTTCGTCCCCTATGGGACGGCATGCCACTCCGTAGAGCGACATATCCTCGTCCTCTGGCAGACGAGTCGATACAGCTATCAACCCTAGGGCGGTCATGGATGCTAGGTAGTCCAACCCCAAACAATACAACGGTCTCAACTAGTAATACTATCTGCATGTCTCACATACTGAGGCTAATAGTGGTAAAGTATTTGTATATACTATATGCTGAGCTAGTGATAGTAATATGTACGTACTTAATACATGCTGAGGCTGGTAATAGTATATATGTATAAATATAGTCTTCTGCCAGACTGTACTGGGTCTAATGCTGAACATGATATAGTGTTTCTGCTGGAAACTATGCTGTATACTGAGTTTCTATAGTAACATGATTTACTATTCCTAACATGCTTTCTAACTTCATTTTAACTTATCATTCTATTTCTGAGATGTCTTACAGATATTACATTGCTTTACTGAGTTTCAACTGAATACGATAATATCCTAACATTTTGTACTACATCACATACTGAGCATGCTATGCAGTTTCTAACACTTGTATTAGAATCTATATCGTGCTAGTAAGTTTCCTGCTAAATACAACATGATGCTTCTAATATCGTACCAACATTCGTAATAAACATAACACATAACTTCTAAACATTCTACTGGTCTTTAAATTACTGTACTGCCCCGAGATTACTAACTTGCCGAGGAAACTAGCTTTACATACCTTATCCTCGAACTATCCGTCTGTCGGACAAGGTTCGGCCGGTATTTCAACTATTTTCTCCCAACTGCATTCATAAATATGTCAATTAATACTAAATACAGCTTTATTGTAAAGAGCAACGTCACTTTCGATATAGTTTATAGCCTAAACTTAGGCTTATCGAACGACGGTCAAAAACTCACTATTTTTCAGAGGTCCAGAAGGGAGATATATTCACTTCACAGCTAGGAACACATAGACACTAGTTTAGAGCAATTCCACTTACCTTAGCTCGGTAGCTCGACGATTCGTCGGCCGTATTTCACGAAACTAAATCCGTGGGAATGCTCTCTGCTGCTAAATACCTTGGTATCTGAGATTAATTTGAGTTTGGACAGCGTTTAGCAGCGTAATCAGATGAAAATTATATTACTTTTTCGTTCTCTCCCTGTTCTCCTGCGATTTCTGGGAATTTTAAGAGATTTAAATGAAATTAAACTGAAGTGGGGCTTATATACTTGGGCCTGGACAAGGCCAACGTGTCACGGAGCCAACGCGGAGGCTCCACCTCCGTGACACGCTGCCATCGCGGAGGGGCTCTGCCTCGGCTCCTTCCGCGATGGTTCGACAGGTTTCTCGTCCGATCTTTTCCCGGGCCTTTCTCTAGCACGTATGGCCTTCAAATATGCTTAACCATTGTGCGAATAGGTCATTTAGGTGCCGGAAATTCTATGGGGTATAACACTTACATACTCAGTACATTCCAAGTACTGACCGCATACTCTATGCTGTATTGTTTTATGATATAGGTTAAGACGCTTAGACTCAGTCCCACCATTAGCTAGTCTTCAGAGCTTAGTCTAGTTCTCTTATTGGTGAGTCCTCATCCTTCGAGGACCTTCAGATTGTTGAATTGTGTTACTTTCAGTTTTCATACATTTAGCGAGCTAGTTGGGGATGTTGTCCCATCAACACTTCAGTTATGTTAGAGGCTTTTTAGATAATATGTAGAGTGTTGACTCTATATGGTTATTATGTAATCAGACTTCCGCTTATTCATATATTCAGTTATCAGCTTCCGTTTCATGTATGCTCTTTAGTTGTTACGTTCATGCCATGGGTGGACTTGGAGCCATTCATGGTTCTAGGTTTCGTATCTGTCATGACCTGAACATAGTCCCGGATGTAGACACGAAACTTAGAACAATGGCTCTAAGTCGGCCCATGTCATGAACAGGACGACTAAAGCTCAACATAGTAAATTTGAAAATCTAACATTTTAAATAGCGGAAATCTGAAAATACTATAAAATATGAGAACGGAATACATAACATTGATCTGAAGCTGAATACATACTATGTTTGATAAGCCTCTAAAATTTGATGAGTTGATCGGACAAGACCTCAACTAACTCACTAATAACTGAAACTGAAAATAAACCGGTAAGAAGATCCTCAGAGGGTGAGAACACACCATCAAGCTGGGAAATGCTAACTCTGAACATCTGGCTAATGGCGGGTGTTGTGCCCCAACGTACGCGTAAGCGTACGCGGTTGTACAAGTAATACAGTGGATTTTTTAAGAGCCGAATGTCGAACCCATAGGGACTGGACTAATTCAGTGAATATTCAAGTTCAAGTGTAAGTTAACCTTCATAAGTGTTGATTTAAGAGAGTTTTAGATACTTGTAATTAAATCTAGGTGTGATCACAAAACAATCAGGAAACAATACAAGAAGTAACTAGAGTTAAGGCCTGATAATCATGCAATGCTACAATTCACAATGGTTAAAGTATGAAAACTTCAGTTGTTGTCTCACAAAGTTAAAATGCAGTGTTCATGGTCTATTGAGCCTCTAAACACGACAAACTAGTCTCACACCTGCATCATTGAGTGGAGATGTGACGTCCTAATTTATGAGCAATTTACTATGTGGAGGTGGTTTACAGGGTTCATGCCCTTGATTATGGACTTTAGTACCTCTAATCATTTAACCTGACTTAGTTTCACAACTACTTCTATGAGTGGTGGTGTGACAATTCTAAATCAGTGTCTTGCTATCATCCCGTTTTATTAACCAAGCAAGGAAAATTAGGTATAGTTTCTATCCTAACCGCGAATCCTATCGTAAAGATAAGAAATTGCTTCCTACATTCTTGTGTTCTAGCCTAGGGTTACTCTTTTGAGCTTTTACCTAATCTTAACAAGTTTCTTTTCATGGTGATCAAGCATAAAAACAATAATAATGAAGAATGCACGACAAAACAACAACTAAAAACTCAAACCAAAGATGAACTCATGCATTTACAATCATATCATGTGGCCTCAACCCTAGAGGAAGGGTTTTAGCCACTCATGTTCATACAAATACTCAAAAACATAATTAAAGTAATGTACTTACAAGAGTAGTTAAAACAGAATGAAAATTAATGAACCCTAGGTAAAGTTCTTCACTTCTCCCTTCACTCCTTTCTGTTGTTCTCAAAAATATTTTGTGATAATGAATTTAGAAGCTAAGGGTTCAATTTATAATAAGTTGGAAAAATGCAAAATTTGGCCTGTGGTGAAACAACTCCGTGCCATGCTTCCCATCACGGAGATTTGCCTCCGTGACACACTGACTATCGCAGAGATTTGCCTCCGTGACACCGCTGTTGCGGATGCTCACTGTTTGGCATCCCCTGCTCATATAAATTAATTCTTTGCTCCGTGGCACGTTGTTGGATGCTCCAATGCTTCTCCATGGCACGGAGTTGACTCCAAATGCCCTTTTTAGCTTGTCTCATCATCCAATCCATCCCTTAACATTTATCTTAGATTAGGACCATTATCTTCACATTGAGCTCCATACATTGGAGTTTCAACCTACAAAGAGAGCTAATCATATTTGTTAGTACATGGCCACAAATTACACAAAATACATGAGATTATTATTAAATTAAGGTAGAACATGGGTATAAAATAGTATTTGGGCATGTAAATATGCCCAAGATCACTACCCCACGCTAAAAGCCTTGTTCGTCCTCGAACAAATCCTTTACATATCATGCACAAGGAAGACTCACAAATTACGAATTGACGTAAGATGACTCAAATTAAGGATACAATGACCGTGTTAGATGGCAAGTTCAAATAAAGCATTCTATATATATAATATATAACACAATTCAAATCCAATACAACCAAGCTAAGACCTCCTAGCCTTAAGAATCGACTCTACAACCACAACAAACTCATGCACATTAGCCAATCAAGAAGTTCAACATGAATTCTATCTTTCCTCAAACATGTGCTCTCACAACAAGAGAGATACCCATTTTTCACTTGTAAGTTTTCCAATTATAACATGTATGGGTATATGAATAAGAATTTAACTCACTCTCACAAAGAATTCACATGCATCATACATTGACCCATAAGCTTGCCTTTAGTGTATTACTCCGCTAATTTAGGAATGTTTGAAGGTAAGATCAAGTAGGACTTATCAGGTTGTAATGTAAGCTAAGGGACAAGTAGGTACTATTCTGGCCAGTAATTGGCTATCTTCCCCAAGCACTTTTAATACATCACACTTTCATTACAGATATCTCTTCTCTTACTTCACCTTTATTCTTTTCACTCATAAATTTCCTCTTTTGTTTCCCATTTTTTTAAGCACACTTAGGTTATTAGTAAGGAGTACTTAAGCAACTTTTTCATTCTTTTGTTCTCTTACTCCCTACCATACTCATGCATTTTCAAACAAGCGCACCTCTAATCTTTTCCTCAACTCCCACAACTATTATTTTTCCTTCTTTTTCATGATTCTCACTCTTTTGCTCTTTTGGATTTTTCACTTAAGCGCTAAGGAGTTTTGGATTAACTTCAAGGCTATTGAAAAAAAAAGGATTAATCTTATGTTGCAGCTATCGAAGAATAGGCTTAAGGATCAATGGGGCTAACTAGGATAAGACATTCAAGGTAGGTAAAGCGAGGGGAAAAATTAGGCTCATTCAAAGAAATGCCTAAATCATCTCCTACAATCAACATCCCTCATTTAGTTTTGTATACACACCAGGCAAGTTCTAGAAACTACACAATAGCATGGAATATTCAAAAACCTTACCCTCATAACACAAGCTCAATTCAAGACAGATTAAGTAGACTCTTAACTCAGCTAATCACAAGAATTCAAAATTAAGCTTTAAGCACATAGAGTCACATTCAAAAGACTAGGTGTCTCAACCAAAGTTATACAACTGGTTAACATGCTTTCCAATTAAAACCACTTGCATCTTATAATCATGGACAACACATAACAAGAACATCAAACTATCAATTAGCTCAGGGTTCAAAGACAACACCAATTGACTAATTTTCCCTCAAGACGGTTGTCATCCATCCATCATCAGGAAAAATCCCTAACTATGACTGAAAATTTATGTACAAACAAATGAAATTTTTTATTTCTTAGTTCAAGGTGCCCCCTTCAAAAAAGAACCAAAAAGAAAAACCAAAGGGTGGGTGAACTGTGCTCAATTCATTCTTTTCAACAAAAACATTATACCCAGCACCAAATTCACCCAAAATAACTTAGCACAAAATTCTGAAATTTCCCTCACCCCACACTTAAAAAGATGTTATGCCCCCAAAGCATCAATTACAATTAAAACAAGCATGAGAGATACTTCTAAGGCCTCTAGGCCTAGATAACAACATGTTTTTCTCCATTTTTGAACTCATGGGGCTTTGACCCTACACTCATCTTTTCTTCATGCTCCTTAGCTTTCACTTTCATGGGTACTCGGACTTCCCTTGAATCTGTGCTTAAAAACCAAAATAAACAATAAGTGAAAAATAACCAAAATTCCAAACAAACTAAAAAGAAAGTGTACCTGTGGTATTCTTGGGTTGCCTCCCAAGCATCTCCTTATTTTACGCCGCGGCACGACGCATCAAGTTTCACCACTTTTCCCTCCACTTGAGGATATGAATCTCACCCCTAATTTCTTCTCCAGTTTCCTCTTATGCTCCAAGGGTGGTGGTGAAAAAATGAAAGGACCAAGCAATAGATGTCGTCTCTTGCACTTACTAGCCCTTACGTAAGTGAAGTCATTTTGTCTCTCGGAATCAACAAATTCAGAATATACGGGGCTTGTTCCTCAACTAAATCTTTCTCCACAAGCTTGGAAGACTCTATTTATAGGTTTTCAACCAAACTTAATGTCGAGAAATGCTTCGAGTGGGGTACAATACACCTCAACTCTGAAACTGCATTGTGCTTGACCTCCTTACTTGTGTACACCTTCTCCATATCAACATCCGACTCCACATGAATATCAAATGGTTGGAACTCTATCTCTCCTTTCATGAATGGATTGGTCATATGTGTGAGACCATCATGGAGATTCTCAGGATCTTCTAACTATTGAGCTTGTTCCAAGAACTCACCATTTTCTTCTCCTTGTTGTCCCTCTTGAGTATTGGCTAAGACTGTTACTTGAAAATCAACCCAATCTTCAGCCTCAGTCATTAACTCTGTGAACTTGGCTCTTATCATTTCTAGGGCCTCTCCATTTTCCTTAGTATGAAACCCTATTACTTCCTTTTGCTCCCTCATCACTTCTATCTGCTCAATGAACTGTTTTAACATGTTTTGGTGTTCCAAGTCTGCCTTTTCATCATTCCTGTACTCATCAAAAATAACAGAAGGATCATAGTAGGGGCTTGGGGAAGGGGCATATGAATTTAGACAACCATTCCAATGACCATCCTGACCACCACATATACTACAAGTATGACAGTGTTGCCACAAATGGGGTCCTCCATAATTCAGACAAGACTCATTAAAATATGAGTATGCACCATTCAACCCATTTGTGTTCCATGATGTCATGTCAAGAAGAGTATCAAACTCAAAATAAAATAAAATAAATCTAAAGATAATGTTTTTTTTAACACTTAGAAAATTTTATATCAACACCAAAATAAGAAATTCACCAATTTATCCAGTCCCTGGTGATGGCACCAAAAACTTGTTACGCCCCAGCACACGCGGTCATACAAGTAATACAATGGCTTTTTTAAGAGCCGGATGTCAAAACCACAGGAACTGGACTAATTCAGCAAATATTCAAGTTCAACTGTTAGTTAACCTTCGCAAGTGTTGATTTAAGAGATTTTTGGATACTTGTAATTAAATGTAGGTGTGATAACAAATCAATCGGGAAACAATACAAGAAGCAACTAGAGTTAAGGCCTGATAATCATGCAATGCTACAATTCACAATGGTTCAAGTATGAAAACTTCAGTTGTTGTCTCACAGAGTTAAAATGCAGTGTTCATGGTCTCTCGAGCCTCTAAACACGACAAACTAGTCTCACACCTACATTGATGAGAGGGGATTTGACATCCCAATTCGTAATTTACTATGTGGATGTGGTCTACGGGGTTCATGCCCTTAAAAACATAATAAAAGTAATGTACTTACAAGAGTAGTTAAAAGAGAATGAAAATTAATGAACCCAGGGTAGAGTTCTTCACTTCTCCCTTCGCTCCTTTCTGTTGTTCTCAAAAATATTTCGTGATAATGAATTTAGAAGCTAAGGGTTCAATTTATAATATGTTTGGAAAGATGCAAAATTTGGCATGTGGTGAAACAACTCCGTGCCACGCTGCCAATCGCGGAGATTTGCCTCCGTGACACGCTGGCTATCGCAGAGATTTGCCTCCGTGACACTCTGTTGTCGCGGATGCTCACTATTTGGCGGCCTCTGCTCATATAAATTAATTCTTTGCTCCGGGCATATTGTTGAACGCCCCAATGCTTCTCCGTGGCACGGAGTTGACTCCAAATATCCTTTTTATCTTGTCTCATCATCCATAATCCGTCCCTTAACATTTATCTTCAAGATTAGGACCATTATCTTCACATTGAGCTCCATACATTGGAAATTTCAACCTATAAAGAGAGCTAATCATATTTATTAGTCCATGGACACAAATTACACAAAATACATGAGATTATTCTTAAATTAAGGTACAACATAGGTAAAACATGGGTATAAAATAGTATTTGGGTATGTAAATATGCCAAAGATCAGTGGGACTGAACCTAAATGTCCGAGTGTAATACCCCAAAAGTGCCTAAGACTAGATCTGGGATTTAAAAATTAAAGTTGGCCGAATATGGGAATGTTCCACAGTATGGGTTACCTAACTGATCCTTGGTCCAACCAACGATCCTTGGGTGGCATCCATGGTGTGATACTGCAGGGGCGTAGTTGGGAGTAACGAGTGTAGAAATGACCCGTTGCCAGATGCAACGAGTCGTTATTTGTGTTCGTGGGGAGGCTGACCCCTGGTCTAGGATGAAGTGACGAGTTGTAGACTGACCTATTGCAGATAACAATTGGTCATGGTCAATGGCCATGGGAAGGAGTATTAAAACCTCCAAACAGTGTAACGAAAGGAAACCATGACTCGTTGGAAAGGAGAATGAGTCGTGGTGTGGCTCGTGGGAAGACTTGGTACAGGTAGTCAAGGGGGAAACAATGGACGACCTAATGGACCGTTGTATGAAGTAATGACTTGTACTGTCGAGTAGTGGAATTGAACCTGAGAATATGAAGTTGGGAAGTGGAGATGACGGATGGATACCACGAGTCGTGGTATCCAAGAATGACTGGTCAGGATGATCGTTGTTACCACCAGTGCAGAATTTTCAAGAATTTCATTAAGGGCATTTTCATTATTTTTAAGCCCTAGGGTCCTAAACTACATCGTTTAAGGCTCGAAATGCAGTTTTTTATGAGGGTAAAACCTATCTTAGGCTCATCCATATCCATGCATGCAAAATTAGAAAATTAGGGAGGTGATCAAGCTTGTTCATCTTCAAGTTTTCCTTCAATTTTCCGTTGGGCTTTCAAGGAGTGGTGAAATTTGATCTTCCCCAGGTATGTAGGGTTATGAATAGGTGAATCCTTTCACACCCATGCCCAATCCCTCTCTAAACTATGAATTTCCTATGTCAAATCTATGGGGTTTTAACCCAATACATGAAATTCCTAATCTCTACATGGGTATGATTTAAATGTGTATGTACTATTGAATTATGATTCATGGGCAAGTTTTATGTTATTTAGAATGAAAAATCATGTTCTAAGTTTATGAAATCAAAATGCCCAATTATGGAAAGTTCATAAAAGATGATATTTATGATGAATGTATGATTATGATGAAAAGCATATTTTCGAGCTACCCATGTTTATAATCATGTTTTCAAAATGAATTGAGTATTTTCAAGCATGTTAAGACATTGGGCAATGCCACATGTTCAAGTATGATTTATGATTTTCCTGAATTAAGCTTACCACATTGTTTTGGAGCGAAGACTCCCAATTATCTTTAAGCTTGTGGTATGTTTTGAGCTAAAGCTTCTCAAATGCATGATTTCATATTTGAGATGTATATAATTATTGAGCTTCGTCAATTAATGATGGTAAGCTTTGTTGAAAAATGATGGAGAGCATATGCATGTTTTTGGGAGTAGTGTCTAGCATCGAGTGGGCTAAGGGTCAATGACCCTATGCCTCAAAACTATGCACCAATGTAGGTTTATACTTATATATATTACTTTGGGACCTCTCTTGTGAGCTATAACTAGCCCTATTAGGCCAAGATATTGATATCAATATCATGGTATCGTCCTTAGCCCTGGCAAGGCTTTGGACGGCTCTACTCACTTGAGTGTGATAGTTGGGACCACGTAAGCTCTATCATGGTATGGCGGTTAAAAGACGAGTCTCCCATTGTTCCTCATGATTTCAATTATGCATGTTTATCATTCATGAGATTTATACATGTCCATATATTTTCTAAAGCAGGTTTGACCCAATGTTCAGCTTTATGTACGATTATCAGATTTCAGCCTTGGGTCAATTAATTCAGTTATGATGTTATGTTAGAATGAGATCATAATTTCAGAAAGAATGCATGCAATCCCTACTCTCGGATTCTTATTGTTTATGTTTTACATTATGCAGGTCTTTAAATGATTTTACTTATTTAAGCAATTTTACTTACCTTGCATCCCCGGTACATCCACATACTGCCCGCATACTCTATGCGGTATCATTTCATGATACATGCTACTATATTCAGACCCAACATCGTTAGTAGTTCATCTCAGAGTTTAGCATCGAACTCTTCGTGAGTCCTCATTATCTAAGGACCAGTTGATATCAGTTATCTTTTCATGTTCGGTTTTCTAGACTTGCCCGGTTAGTTGGGGGTTTTGTCCCATCAACCCATCAGAATGTTAGAGGCTTTCAGACTAAATGTAGTATTCAGCTGTTATAAATGTAGTACATTCAGTTTTCTATGTTATGTCACGTTTATGATTCCGTTATGTCTTTATGCTAAATATTCCACTTTATTGATATTGGGTTAGATGTATGTTCATGCTATGGGTCAACATGGAGTCTCTCGGGGCTCCTTGTACCGTGTCTTGATCTGGGCCTCTGTTCGGGTCGTGAAAAACTTGGTATCAGAGCAATAGATTTGATGTGTCCTAGGGTGACTGAAAGCTGCGTTAAGTAGAGTCTTTTTCTTGGGTGTGAAGTGCGACACACTTATGACGAAGAGGTTACGAAATGTGTAAGAAATGTTCCCTTCTTTCATGATCTATGTCGTGCGATGAAATGTCTCCCTATCCTTATAATTTTTGATATTCGCATTTGCAGAATCATGGCTCCCCAAAGAGTAAATGGTAGAAGGAATGGGAATGAAGATGGCCACTAGGATGGCAACGAAAATGGGCACCAGTAGGCCCCACCAGTCCAGGAGCATCATGCACTGGATCCAGTTGCCCATGCTGAATTTAGAGCAGCTATTGAGATGCTCGTGCAGGCCTTGACTGCTCAGGTCAATCAACAGGCTATTGCTCATGTCCCAAAATATGGCAATGCGGCGGCGGCTCGAGTTAGGGATTTCTTGAGAATGAACCAGTGAGAGTTCCTCGGGTCAAAAGTAGATGAGGACCTGCATGAGTTCATTGATGAGATTGTGAAGATCACACAGGTCGTGGGGGTGAATGATATTGAATGTGCAGAGTTGGCCTCATACCAACTAAAAGTGGTCACACACATCTGGTTTCGATAATGGAAAGATTGTAGGGCCGCCGGAGCAGGTCTTGTCACTTGGGGGAGTTTCATGCTGCGTTCTTAGATTGGTTCTTCCCTCCTGATATGCGGAAGCTGAAGGAATCCGAGTTCGTGATTCTTAAACAAGGTAGAATGACGGTGCAGGAGTATGCCCTTGAGTTCACTCACCTATCAAAGTATGCCTCGGAGTTAGTGGCTGATCGGAGGGCGCGGGTGAGCATGTTTGTTCATGGCGTGGAGGACAACTTGGGCAAAGATTGTAGGACCGCTATGCTCCACCAGGATATGAATTTCCTTTGGATAGTTTTGTATGCCCAGCAGATGGAGGCGGCGCATATGAGAGAAGGAAGGCCAAGAGGGCCAGGACTGATAATCACAGATTCTCACAATCGAGGTTAAGTGGTGGGCGCCGATAGTAGACCCACCAGAGATCTTCAACCCCAACATCTTCAGCATTGAGTGTGCCATTCCTAGGCATGATCATAGGAGGCGAGCATCAGGCTTGAGGGGTTAGAGCAACAGATCCATAGATTCTAATATCCCAGCTTGCCGCAGATGTGGTTGGAGCCATACAAGCCAGTGCATGGCAGGTTCAGGTGCTTGCTTCGTGTGTGGGAAGACCAGACACATGCATAGAGATTACCTGGCAGTGAGAAAGGACAATGATAGGGGACGAGGCCCAACATCTAGTTCAGTAGCCCCACCCGTATGCTCAGCACATCAGGGGGCATCTACCAGCATAGGTGGCAGTGCCTTAGCATCCCGCCAGGAGCAGGAGGTCTCCCTAGATGTAGTCACTCATATATTACAAGTTCTCCATTTTGATGTATATGCTTTGTTAGATTAGGGGGCTACCTTATCTTTTGTGACACCTTGTGTGACCAGTAGCTTCAGAGTCAGTCCCAAAGTCTTGTCTGAACCCTTCTCAGTCTCTACTCCAGTAGGTGATTCAGTTGTAGCTAGATGGGTGTACAGAGGTTGCCCAATCTCAGTCCATCAGAAAGTCACCTCAGCTAATTTGATAGAGTTATCCATGAACAATTTTGATGTTATCCTCGACATGGATTGGCTATTTGCATGTTATGCCTCAGTTAATTGTAGAACCCGGGTAGTAGAGTTTAGATTTCTGGGAGAGCTAGTCTTACAGTGGAAGGGTAGTTCAGCTATGCTTGTAGGTTGTTTTATTTCCTACCTTAAGGCCAGAAAGATGATTTCCAAAGGTTGTGTGTACCATATAGTTAGGTTTAAGGATGTGACGTCCGAGACCTCGACTATCCAGTCTGCTCCAGTAGTATGTGAGTATCCAGAGGTCTTTCTTGTTGATCTACCGGGAGTCCCTCCCGAGCGGGAGATTGATTTTGGCATTGACCTTCACCCCGATACGCAGCCTATATCTATTGCTCTCTACAGAATGGCTCCAACTGATATAAAGGATTTGAAGGAGCAGTTGAAAGACCTGTTAGATAAGGGTTTCATTAGACCGAGCAAGTTCCTATGGGGTGCACCAGTTCTTTTTGTCCAAAAGAAAGATGGTTCCCTTCGCATGTGTATTGATTATCGACAATTGAACAAGGTTACCATCAAGAACAGGTATCCTCTACCCAGGATTGATGATTTATTCGACCATCTTTAGGGTGCCAAGTGCTTCTCGAAGATAGATCTCAGATCTGGGTACCATTAGCTCAGAGTTCAGGAGAGCGATATCTCGAAGACAGCCTTTAGGACACGGTATGGTAATTATGAGTTTGTATTTATGTCTTTTGGACCAACAAATGCTCCTGCATCTTTTATGGACTTGATGAACAGGGTGTTCAAGCCATACTTGGATATGTTCATAATTGTGTTTACTGATGACATCCTGATATATTCTCGGAGCGAGGAGGAGCATGCCGCTCATTTGAGAGTAGTGCTGCAGACTCTCAAGGATCACCAATTATATACCAAATTCAGCAAATATGAGATTTAGTTGAACTCAGTGACATTTTTGGGCCATGTGGTATCAAGCGAAGGCATAAAGGTGGACTCTCAGAAAATAGAAGCGGTGAAGAATTGGCCTAGACTGGTGAATCCTTTAGATATTCAGAGCTTTTTGCATTTAGCCGTCTACTATCGAAGGTTTGTGGAAGGTTTCCCGTCTATTGCAACACCCTTAACCAAATTGACCCAAAAGAAGGTGAAATTCCAATGGTCAGAGGCTTGTGAGAAGAGCTTCCAAGAGTTGAAGGCTCGACTTACCTCAGCACCGGTGTTGACTCTACTAGAGGGTACCAATGGGTTTTTGGAGTATTTTGATGCTTCAAGGATCGGACTTGGGTGTGTATTGATGTAGCACGGAAAAGTTATAGCATATGCCTCTTGACAACTAAAGGTTCATGAGAAGAATTACCCGACCTATGATCTTGAGTGGCCATGGTGGTATTCGCCTTGAAGATATGGCGGAATTGTTTGTACGGGGTCCACGTGGATGTGTTTATGGACCATAAGAGTTTACAATATGTGTTTACCCAAAAGGATCTCAATCTTCGGCAAAGGAGGTGGTTGGAGCTACTCAAGGACTATGATATGAGTGTCCTTTACCATCCGGGTAAGGCCAATGTAGTGGAAAACGCACTTAGTAGACTCTCTATGGAGAGTGTGTCCCATGTAGATGAGGGAAAGAAGGAGATAGTGAAGGATGTGCACCAACTCATAAGGTTGGGAGTTTGGTTGGTTGACTCTACTGATGGCGGTGTTATTGTTCAGAACAGATCAGAATCGTCTTTGCTGACTGATGTAAAATATAAGCAAGATGAGGACCCGATTTTGGTAAAGTTAAAGGAAGCCATTCAGAATCAGAAGGTAGAGGTCTTCTTCAAAGGGGGAGATGGTGTGCTTCGGTACTAGGGTCGCTTATGTGTTCTGGATGTTGATGATTTGAAGAACTGAATGTTGCACGAGGATCATATATCTAGGTATTCTATCCATCCAGGTGCCACAAAGATGTACCGTGACTTACGAAAAGTCTATTAGTGGAATGGCATGAGGAAGGCCATAGCAGAATTTGTAGGTAAGTGTCCAAACTATCAGCAAGTGAAGGTCGAGCATCAGAGACAGGGAAGTGTGCTTCAGGATATCAGTATTCCTAATTCAAAATGGGAATAAATCAACATGGACTTCATCACAAGGTTTCCTCGCACTAGTCGACAATATGACTCCATTTGGGTTGTAGTAGACAGGTAGACGAAGGCTACTCATTTTCTACCGATCAAAACCATGGATTCGGTGGAGGACTATGCCAAACTATATATCCGGGGGCTAGTTCGATTACATGGAGTCCCTTGTCCATCATATCAGAAAGAGGTACCAAATTCACCTCTCAGTTTTGGAAGTCGTTTCAAAAAGGACTTGGTACTCAGGTTAAGCTCAACACAGCATTTCACCGGCAAACAGATGGTCAAGTAGAGCGGACAACTTCAAATCTTGAGGACATGTTGAGAGAATGCGTGATTGACTTCAAAGATAGTTGGGATGATCATTTGCCTCTTATCGAGTTTGCATACAATAACAACTACCATTCAAGTATTCAAATGGCACCGTTTGACTCTCTCTATGGGAAGAGATGTAGATCGCCCATTTGTTGGTTTGAAGTTGGTGAAGCTGTGATGATAGGGCCAAATTCGGTTCATGAGGCTATGGAGAATGTTCAACTCATATGGGACAGGTTGAAAATAGCTCAAAGTCACCAAAAGTCCTATGCCGATGTGAGAAGGAGGGAATTAGAATTCGAGGTGGATGACTGGGTGTTTCTGAAGGTGTCTCCCTTGAAGGGAATGATGCGGTTTGGAAAGAAAGGAAAACTAAGCCCTCATTATATTGTCCCTTATCGAATTATTAAATGGGTTGGCAAGGTGGCATATGAATTGGAGTTTCCCTTATAATTAGCTTCTGCGCATCCTATTTTCCATGTGTCGCTCTTAAAGAAGTGTTCGGGTGATATAGCGCTAGTTGTCCTAATGGACAGTGTTGGTGTGAAAGACAGTCTCAGTTATGAGGTGTTTCTAGTGGAAATACTGGATCATCAAGTTCGAAGGCTAAAGAATAAGGAAATAGCTTCAGTGAAAGTTTTATGGAGGAATCAGCACGTTGAAGGATCTACGTGGGAAGCCGAAGCAGACATCTTGGCTAGATACCCACATTTATTCTCTACCGGCTCAGTTCCAGCTTAAGGTATCAATTTTTGCCCTAAGACTCTAATTAGTTTTTATGTTCGGTTTTTGTGCCCAAGTTTCTTTCATTCTATCAGTTTTCGGTTTAAATGATCAGTATTTGAGTGTAATGATTGCATTTCTCTATTTTCTATGTTTTCCCACATTGGAGGATGAATGTTTCCAAGGAGGAGATATTGTAATACCCCGAAATTTTCTAAGACTAGACCCGAGATTTAAAAATGAAAGTTGGCAGAATTAGGAAAAAAATTCCACATAACGGGTCACCTAACAGATTGTTGGTCCAACCAATGACCCGTGGGAGTCATCCGTGGTAAGATACTGCAGGGGCGGAGTTGGGAGTAACGGGTCTAGGAACGACCCGTTTCTAGATGTAACAAGTTGTTGTTTGTGGTCGTGGGGAGGCTGACCCCTAGTTAAGGATGAAGTGACGAGTCATGGAATGACTCATTGCAGGTAACAATGGGTCGTGGTCAACGAATGTGGGAAGGAGTATTAAAACCTCCATTCGATGTAACGAAAGGAAACCATGACTCATTAGAAGGAAGAACAAGTCGTAGTGTGGCTCATGGGAAGACTTGGTACAGGTTGTCAACGGGGAAACAACGGACGACCTAATGGACCATTTTATGAAGTAACGACTCATCCTATGAAGTAGTGGGATTGAATCTGAGAATATGAAGTCGGGCAGTGGAGACGATGGATGGATACCATGAGTTGTGGTATCCAAGAACGATGTGTTAGGACGGTCGTTGTTACCACCAATGCAGATATTTCAGGAATTTCATTAAGGGCATTTTTGTTTTTCTAAGCCCTAGGGTCCTAAACTTGTCGTTTAAGGATCGAAATACAATGTTTTATGAGGGTAAAACCTATCCTAGGATCATTCATATCCATGCATGCAAAGTTAGAAAATTAGGGAGGTGATCAAGCTTGTTCTTCTTCATGTTTTCGTTCAATTTTCTATTGGGCTTTCAAGGAGTGGTGAAATTTGATCTTCCCCAGGTATGTAGGGTTATGAATGGGTGAATCCTTTCACACCCATGCCAAATCCCTCTCTAAATCATGAATTTCCTATGTCAAATCTATGGGGTTTTAACGCAATGAATGAAATTCCTAATTCTCTACATGGGTGTGATTTAAATATGTAAGTACTATTGAATTATGATTCATGAGAAAGTTTTATGTATTTACAATTGAAAATCATGTTCTAAGTCTATTAAATCAAAATGCCCAATTATGGAAAGTTCATGAAAGATGAGATTTGTGATGGATGTATGATTATGATGAGATATTATAATGAAAAGCATGTTTTCAAGCTACCCATATTTATAATAATGTTTTCAAAATGAATTGAGTATTTTCAAGCATTTTAAGGTATTTGGAAATGCCCACATGTTCAAGTATGATTTATGATTTTCCCGAATTAAGCTCATCACATGATTTTGGAGCGAAGACTCCCAGTTATCTTTCAGCTTGTGGTATGTTTTGAGCTAAAGCTTCTCATATGCATGATTTCAGATCTGAGATGTATTTGATAATTGAGCTTCGTCAATTGACGATGGTAAGCTTCGTTGGAAAACGATGGAGAGCATATGCATGTTTTTGGAAGTAGTTTCTAGCATCGAGTAGGCTAAGGGTTGATCACCTTATGTCTCAGAACTACACGCTAACGTAGGTTTATACTTATATATATATATATATATATATATATATATATATATATATATATATATATATATATATATATATATATTACTTCGGGACCTCCCTTGTAAGCTATCCCCTGCCTATTGGGCCACGAGCTTGATATCGATATCATGGTATCATCCTTAGCCCTGACCAGGCTTTAGACGACTCTACCCACTTGAGTGTGATAGTTGGGACCACGTAAGCTCTATCGTGGTATGTTGGTTAAAAGACGAATCTCCCATTGTTCCTCATGATTTCAGTTATGCATGTTCATCATTCAAGAGATTTATACATGTCTATATATGTTCTAAAGCATGTTTGACCCTATGTTCAGCTTTATCTATGATTATCAGATTTCAGCCTTGGGTTAATTGATTCAGTTATAATGTTATGTTATGATAAGATCATGATTTCAGAAAGAATGCATGCAAGCCCTACTCTTAGATTCTTATTGTTTATGTTTTACATCATGCATGTCTTTAAATGATTTTACTTATTTAAGAGGTTTTACTTACCTTGCATACTAGGTACATTTCACGTACTGACCGCATAATCTATGTCGTATCATTTCATGATATAGGCTCTGATATTAAGACCCAACATCGTTAGTAGTTCATCTTGGAGTTTAGCATCCAACTCTTGGTGAGTCCTCATTCTCCAAGGACTGGTTGATATCAGTTATCTTTTCATGTTTAGTTTTCTAGACTTGCTGGGTTAGTTGGGGGTTTTGTCCCATCAACCAATTAGACATGTTAGTGGATTTTAGACTAAATATAGTATTCAGCTGTTATAAATGCACTACATTCCACTTTCTATGTTATGTCATGTTTATGATTCCGGTATGTTGTTATGCTAAGTATTTCACTTTATTGATATTGAGTTAGATGTATGTTCATGCTACGGGTCGACTTGGAGTCTTTCGAGGCTCCTTGTCCCATGTCTCGAGCCGGACCTCCGTTCGGGTCGTGACACCGAGCCTGTATGATGAAACGATACAACATAGAATATGTGGTCAGTACTTGGAATATACCGAGTATGTAAGAAAAGTAAAAACGGATATTTAAAAAAATACATAAGAGTTCATAAGAGTAGGACAGTCTAATAAGGAGTGAATATCATAATATAAACATAAGAGCTCAAGGTTTTTAAACCATTCATAATCTAGTCATAGACATAATCATAAGAGAAATCTTATAAAAACATAACTTGAGCCAAAGTAATATAAACATGACAATGCAAAAATCATGAGGAACAATGGAAGAACTCATCTTAATCGACACCATCATTATAGAGCTTACATGATGCCCCAACTATCTCGCTCAAGTGGGCAGAGTCGTCCCAGGCTTGCAAGGCAAGGGACGTGAATGATGTGATATCACAAAGGGGTCCATGAATACATATACCTATGCTGGCACATAGTTCTAAGACTATGGGGTTTACCTGAATGCCGGGTCGACTCGATGCTAAACACTGCTCCCAAAACATGCTCATGAGGCTTATACAGTGATCATGGAATCATTTATAAAGTTTATGGCCAATAAATCATAACATGTTGATCATACTTGAAATACATGATTAGCCATGAATAAGAGCCCGTGAGTCGGCCACAAGTCATAAATTCATAAATCACGAAGAACATGCATATTTGTGAAAATTCATGTACTTGACATCCATAAATCCATAAAGAGTACTTGAAGAGAAATCATATCATAAATCACAACTCATAATTTAGGATTAGGAAGATCAAAATCATAATAGAATCATAACTTGACTTTTCATGAAAGTTTGTATAATTGGGCATAGATTGACTAAGATTTGAAATCATAAATTTTAATCAATTTAAGTATAAAATCTGCCCATAGGTCTTAAAACAACATTTTGAACATAAAGGGAATTGACCCATAATTAAATCAAAGAGAATCCCATGAATTTGAGGTTAAAACACATAAGATCATCCAATTTACTTTAATATTTGAATTCATAAACGTGGATTGATATTGGAGAATGAGAGTGAAGAGGGACTCTCATTCACAAATCCTACATACCTGGATAATCTGATCTTACACTCTCCCTTGAAAGCCCAAAGAAATTGGAGAGTTCTAGGCTTGATTTTCAAAGAGGGATTTTCAAAGAGGGACCTTTACTCTTACATGCATGGGAGTTGAATGAATAAGGATAGGTTTACCCCTCTTAAGATCCTCCTAACATAGCTTAAAATGACGTAATTTAGGATCTTAAAGCTTAGGATTTATGAAAATACCCGTAATAAAAAATCTGGAAATTGAACACTCCTAGGGACCACGACTCATACCATGAGTCGTACCATGACGTAATGACTCGTGGTCACGTCTCGTTACCACTGGTTGGGGGACTGATTCCTGAAGACCATGCCACGGGCGCCTGTCATGGGTTGTTACATCGCACCATGGGTCATGAGACTACCTATTGTCACTAGGCCCCGACATTTCTCTGAATCTTCGCACGATTACATCCCACGAGTCGTGGTTCCCCACCACGGGTCCTAACACCATCGGTGACAGCACCTCCATACCTAGAAACCATGACCCTTATCATGATTTGTTACAATGGACAACAAGTCATACCTTGGCTCGTTAGTCCAGATCTTCACACCTAACAGCTTATGAAGACTCCCACCAATGACTTGTCGTTCCTTTCCACGATTCGCACGACGAGTCTTCCTATGATATTTCTCAAACTTTTCTGCTGATCTCTTTTACAATTCCAAATCTAGCCTTAGGCACTTCTGTGGTATTACAATATCTCTCCCTTGGGAACATTCGTCCTCAAATGTAGGGTAAACATACTAAATCACTGGGGAAAAACCTGTCAACCCAAATACTGATCTAGAGCTAAAAACTGACGGAGTGGCTGACTCTGAACTGAAATACATGACCGAACTGAATTCATGAATCACACATAAACGCATGGTCATGAAAGAAACCGGGAAACATATACTGAACATGAAACTAAATAGAGTACTAAGGAGGAAACTGATACCTCAAGATGGAACTAAACCGAAAGGGAATAGATGCGGGTATTTAGCCATCATATCTGCTTTAGATTCCCATGTAGCTCCCTCAACATGCTGATTTCTCCACAAAATCTTTACTGAAGCTACTTGTTTTTTTCTTAGCTTCCGAACCTGACGATCAAGGATTTCAATCGAAACCTCTTCATAGTTAAGGATATCCTTCACACCTACGCTCTCCACCGGAACAACTAAAGCTGGATGACCCATGCACTTCTTTAAAAGCGACACATGAAAAACTGAATGTACTAAAGCCAATTCTGAGGGAAACTCCAACTTATAAGCCACCTTCCCAACACGTCTCAAAATCTTGTATGGGCCAGCATAACGAGGACTAAGTTTCCCCTTCTTTCCAAATCTCATCACTCCCTTCATGCGAGACACCTTCAAAAAAACCCAATCATCAACTTCAAACTCAAGTTCTCTCCTCCTCACATCCGCATAGGACTTTTGGCGACTCTGAGTTGTTTTCAACCTTTCCCTTATAAGCTGAACTTTCTCCATAGCCTCATGAAATGAATCTGGTCCTATCAATATAGATTCACCGACTTCGAACCAACCAATAGGTGATCTACACCTCCACCCATAAAGAGCCTCAAACGGAGCCATCTGAATGCTGGAATGGTAACGGTTGTTATATGCAAATTAGATGAGAGGTAAATGATTATCCTAACTACCCTTGAAATCAATGACACATGCTCTTAACATGTCCTCAAGAGTCTGAATGGTCTGTTAAGCCTGACCGTCTGTTTGCAGGTGAAAAGTTGTACTAATCTTGACTTGAGTACGGAGTCCCTTCTGAAACAACCTCCAAAATTGGGAGGTAAACTGAGTACCTCCATCAGATATGATGGACAAGGGAACTCCATGCAACTAAACTAACTCCCGAATATACAATTTAGCATAATCGTCCACCGAGTCATTAGTCTTGACCGGTAGGAAATGAGCTACTTTGGTTAACCTATCCACAATCACCCATATGGAGTCATACTGTCGATTAGTATGAGGAAACCCTATAAATAGATCCATATGAATTTCCTCCCACTTCCAAGTAGGGATACTAATGCCTTGAAGCACACCTCTAGGTATTTGATGCTCAACTTTTACCTATTGACAATTCAGACACTTCGCCACAAACTCTGCTGTGTCCTTCTTCATGCCATTCTACCAATAGACTTCCCGTAGGTCACGATACATCTTGGTGGAACCTAGATGTATAGAATATCTGGAACCATGAGCCTCATGCAATATCCGCTCCCTCAAGTCATCAATACCTGGAACACATAAATGACCCTAATATCATAGTACACCATCTCCCTCTTGGGAGAAAGCCTTCACCTTCTAATCTGAACCCCCTCCTTTAACTTTATCAAAATAGGATCCTCGTCTTGCTTATCCTTGACTTCGGTCACCAAAGAAGACTCTGATCCATTCTGAACAATGACACCAGCATCGGCCAAGTCAACAAGACGAACTCCTAGTCATGTAAGCCGATACACATCCTTCACTAACTCTTTCCTCTCCTCATCTACATGGGACACATTCTCCATAGAAAGCCTGCTAAGAGCGTCTGTCACTATGTTAGCCTTGACTGGATGACAAAAGACACTCATATAATAATCCTTAAGTAGATCCAACCACCTTCTTTGATGTAGATTTAGATCCTTCTTGGTAAACACGTACTGTAGCCTTTTGTGGTCCGTAAACACATCCACATGGACCCCGTATAGATAGTATCTCCAAATCTTCAAGGAAAATACTGCTGCTTCTAACTCGAGGTCATTAGTCAGATAGTTCTTTTCATGGACTTTCAACTGCGTAAAATAATAGGGTATAACCTTACCGTGCTGCATTAATACATAACCAAGGCTGATCCTTGAGGCGTCATAATATACCACAAACCAATCAGTACCCTCAGGTAGAGTCAACATTGGTGCTGAGGTGAGTTGAGTCTTCAACTCTTGGAAGCTCTTCTCACAGGTCTCAGACCATTGAAACTTCACTTTCTTCTGGGTTAACTTAGTCAATGGTGCTGTAATGGATGAAAACCCTTCAACAAACCTACGATAGTAACCAACTAAGCTCAAGAAACTCCTAATATCTGAAGGACTAACTGGTCTAGGCCGATTTTTCACAGCTTCTATCTTTTGAGAGTCCACCTGTACCCGCTCACTTGACACCGCATAACCCAAAAATGTTACTGAGTTTAATCAAAACTCACACTTGCTGAAATTAGCATACAACTGGTGATCCTTAAGAGTCTGTAGCACCACCCTTAAATTAGTGGCATGCTCCTCCTCGCTCTGAGAGTATATGCGAATATCATCTATGAACACAATCATGAACATGTCCAAATCTGGCATGAACACCCTGTTCATCAAATCCATAAAAGCTGCAGGAGCATTCGTTAGTCCAAAAGATATAACTACAATCTTATAGTGACCATACCGAGTCCTGAAGGCTGTCTTCGAGATGTCACTCTCTTTAACATTGAGCTGATGATATTCGAATCTGAGGTCTATCTTTGAAAAATGCTTGACACCCTAAAGCTGGTCAAACAAGTCATCAATTTTGGGGAGAGGATACCTGTTCTTGACTGTGACCTTGTTCAACTGCTGATAGTCAATGCACATATGGAGGGAACCATCCTTCTTCCGGACAAAGAGTATTGGTGCATCCCATGGGGATTTTCTAGGTCTGATGAAACCCTTGTCTAAGAGATCCTTCAACTACTCCTTCAACTTCTTTAGCTCAGTTGGAGCCATTTTGTAAGGAGGAATAGATATAGGCTACGTATCGAGAAGAAGGTTGATCTCTTGCTTGCGAGGAATTTCTGGTAGATCATCTGGAAACACTTCTAGATATCCGCACACTACGGGAACTGACTGAATTATCGGGGTTTTGAATGTAGCATCCTTAACCATAACTAGATAGTACACGCAACCTTTAGAGATCATCTTTCTGGCCTTAAGATAGGAAATGAAGCAACCTACAAGCACAACTGAACTACCCCTTCCACTTTAGGACTGGCTCACCTAGAAACTAGAACTCTACCACGGGTTCTATAATTCACTGAGGCATAACATGCATGTAGCCAATCTATGCCAAAGATAACATCAAACTATGTCATGGCTAGCACTACTAAATCTGCTGAGGTGACTTTTTGAAAGACTGTGATAGGGCAATTTTTGTACACCCGTCAAGCTATAACTGAATCACCGACTAGAGTAGAGACTAAGAAGGGTTCTGATAGGATTTTAGGACTGACTCCTAAACTACTAGCAACATAGGGCGTCACAAAAGATAAAGTAGCCTCTGGGTATAACAATGCATATACACCAAAGTGGAATACTCGTAATATACCAGTGACTACATCTGGAGAAGTCTCTTGCTCCTGATAAGATGCGAGGGTATAAAAACTTTTCTGGCGCTGACCACCACTTGTACTGGTGGACGCACCCTACTGAGCTGAGCGTGCTGGTGTTCCTACTGAATTGGTAGCCTGAGTATGGACCCTACCATTACCCTTCCTAGCAAATAGACACTTATGGCTCCTATGCTCAAATCTACCACACCCAAAGCAGATATCTAATCCAATCAAGCACTCCCTCCTGTGATTCTTACCACACTTCCCGTAGATTGAAAAGGTATGCTCTACCTGCATGCTCCTCTATCCCCTCGAACCTAATGCTCTGCTCCTCTTATGACCCAAGCGATCTAGATGGAGCACTGGTCAATGATGGCGCTTGAGCTAATGACCTCTAATGGGACTATTGACGATGCCCGCCTCCCGACCTCTACTGGGAGAACCCAAAACTATCTATCCTAGCCCTGTTGGATTCCCTCTCCCTCAAATGTGCTGCCTCCATCTGCTGGGCATACAAAACTAATCAAGGAAAGTCGATGTATTGATGAAGCATGGTGGTTGTACAATCGTTGACCAGGTAGTCTGTTACTCCATGCACAAACCTACTCACTCGAGCTCTCTGATCATCCACCATCTCCGGTGCATATTTGGACAAGCAGATGAACTCTAAAAAAATACTCCTGGACTATCATATTATTCTGCCTCAGGTTCAATAACTCAGTTTCCTTGATCTCCCACATCTCCCGGGGAAAGAACCGATCTAAGAATATGGTGAGAAACTCATCCCAACCAATGGGACCCATTCCAACTGCTCTGCAATCCTTCCACTATGTGAAGAAGATGCGGGCAACCCTTTTCAACTGATAAGAGGCTAGGTCTGCACACTCCTCCCCTATCTCCCCCATAATCTAGGTGATCTTTTGGATTTCATGAATAAACTCGTGTGGATACTCGTCCACCTTCGATCCGAGGAACTTCGAAGGGTTCATCCTGAGAAAGTCCGTAACTTTGCCGCTGCCGCATTCCCATTCTAGGGAACGTGCGCTACCGCCTGCTGGTTGACCTGGGCAATCAATGCTTGTGCCAACATCTGGATGGCTGCTCTAAACTCAACATGGGCAACCTGCTCAGGCACATGATCCTTGGGGGCTGGTGAGGCCTGCTGGTGACCATCTCCATTCCATTCTCATGGCCATTTCCATTTATATCTCTTCTTCCATTAACTCGAAAAAGAGGCATGATTCTGTAAATGTGGGTAGCACGAGTTATAAGGATAGAGAGACATTTCATCTCACGAGAAAGACCATGAAAGAAGGGAAATTTCCTAAAATGTTTCGTAGCCTCTTTGTCATAAGTGTGGCGCACTTAACATTCTTAAAAAAACTCTACTTAATGCAACTTTCAGACACCTTAGGATATTTCAAAACATAATGCTCTGATAACAAGTTTATCACGACCCGAACGTAGGCTCGGATGTAGACATGGAACCTAGAACCATAAATGGCTCCAAGTAGACCTATGTCATAAACATGATAGCTAAAGCTCGGCATAGTAAATGCGGAAATCTAACATTTGAAATAGTGGAAATTTGAAAATACTATAACATCTGAACAAAAGAATACATACCACTGATCCAAAGCTGAATACATACTATGTCGAATAAGCCTCTAAAATCTGATGAGTTGATGGGACAAGACCCCAACTTACTCACTAATAATTGAAATTGAAAATAAACTTGTAAGAAGGGCCTCGAAGGATGAGGACTCACCAACAAGCTGGGAAATGCTAACATTGGGATCTAGCTAATGGCGGGACTGAACGTGAATGTCCTAGCCTATATCATGAAATTATACAGCATAGAGTATGTGGTCAGTACTTCGAATGTACCGAGTATGATAGAAAAGTAAAAATGGAAAGTTTAAAAAAATATATAAGAGTTCATAAGAGTCGGACAGTCTAATCATGAATGAATATCATAATATAAACATAAGGTCTAAAGGTTTTCAAACCATTCATAATCTAGTCATAGACATAATGATAGGAGAAACCTTATAAAAACATAACTTGAGCCAAAGTAACATAAACAAGACAATGTATAAATCGTGAGGAACAATGGGAGAACTCGTCTTAACCGACACCATCATTATAGAGCTTACATGATGCCTCAACTATCTCGCTCAAGTAGGCAGAGCCTTCCCAGGCTTGCCAAGCAAGGGACGTGCATGACATGATATCACAAGGGGGTCCATGAATACATATACCTATGCTGGCACGTAGTTCTAAGACTACGGGGTTTACCTGAATACCGGGTCGACTCGATGCTAAACACTGCTCCCAAAACATGCACATGAGGCTTATATAGTGATCGTGGAATCATTTATAAAGTTTATGGCCAATAAATCATAACATGTTGATCATACATGAAATACATGATTAGCAATGAATAAGAGCCCGTGAGTTGGCCACAAGTCATAAATTCATAAATCATGAAGAACATGCATATATGTGAAAATTCATGAGCTTGAAATTCATAAATCCATGAAGAGTACCTGAAGAGAAATCATATAATAAATCATAAATCATAATTTAGGCTTAGGAAGAACAAAATCATAATAAAATCATAACTTGACTTTTCATTGAACTTTGCATAATTGGGTATAGATTGATTAAGATTTAAAATCATAAAATTTTAATCAATTTAAGTATAAAATCTTCTCATAGGTCTTAAAACAAAATTTAGAACATAAAGGGAATTGACCCATAGTCAAATCAAAGAGAATCCCATGAATTTGAGGTTAAAACCCCATAAGATCATCCAATTTACTTTAATACTTGAATTCATGGACATGGAGGGAAATTGGGGCATGAGAGTGAAGAGGGACTCTCAATCACAATCTTACATACCTGGATAATCTGATATTACACTCTCCCTTGAAAGCCCAAAGAAATTGGAGAGTTCTAAGCTTGATTTTCAAAAACGGACCTCTACTCTTGCATGCATGGGAGTTGAATGAATTAGGATAGGTTTACCCCTCTTAAGATCCTCCTAACATAGCTTAAAATGACGTAGTTTAGGACCTTAGAGCTTAGGATTTATGAAAATACCCTTAATGAAAAATCTAAAAATTGAACATTGCCAGGAACCATGACTCATACCACGAGTCATACCATGATGTAACGACTCTTGGTTGCCTCTCGTTGTTACCACTGGTTGGGGGACTGATTCCTGAAGACCACACCACGACCACCTATCACGGGTCGTTACATGGCACCACGGGTCGCAAGACTACCCCATGCCGCTAGGCCCCGACATTTCTTTGAACCTTCCATGATTACATCCCATGACTCGTGGTTCTTCACCACGGGTTGTGACACCATCCATGATAGCACCTCCATACCCAGAAACCACAACCCTTATCACTATCTGTTACAACAACTAATGAGTCATACCATGGCTCGTTAGTCAAGATCTTCACACTTAGCAGCTTACCATGACTCCCACCAATGAATCATTCTTTCCCACGACTCGTATGATGAGTCATCCTGTGATATTTCCCAAAACTTTTGGCTAATCTCTTTTCCAATTCCGAACCCAGCCTTAGGCACTCAGTATCTCAGTTCTGACCTATGTTTGGGTCGTGACAAACTTGGTATTAGAGAAAAATTTTAGAGTGTCCTAGGGTGTCTGGAAGCTGTGTTGAGTAGAGTCTTTTCCATGGGTGTGAAGTACGCCACACTTATGAGGGAGAGGCTACAAAACATTTTAGTAAATTTTTCATTCTTTCATGATCTCAGTCGTGCAATGAATTACCTCTATAACCTTCTAACTCATGCTATAAGCATTTGCAGAATCATGCCTCTCTGACGAGTAAATGGTAGAAGGAATGGAAATGGAAATGGCCATGAAGATGGCAATGGAGATGGGCACAAGAAAGCCCCGGCAGCACCAGAAGGTCCTTTGCCCGAGCAGGTCTATCATGCCGAGTTTAGAGTGGCTTTTTAGTTGTTGGCCCAGGCTTTGACCGCTCAGGTCAACCAGCAGGCGGGGGCCTATGTCCCTCATAATAGGAACGCAGTGGTGGCTCGAGTTTGAGACTTTCTCAGGATGAACCCACTGAATTTCTTGGGTCAAAAGTGGATAAGGACCCACATGAGTTTCTTGAGGAGATATAGAAGATCACCTAGATTATTGGGGTAACAGGAGAAGAGAGTGCAAATTTAGCCTCCTACTAGCTGAAGGGGGTTTCTTACATTTGGTACCGTCAATGGAGGGACAGAAGAGTAGTGGGCGTTGTTCTCGTGAGCTGGGATGAGTGCATGACAACCTCCTTAGAGAGATTCCTCCCTAGGAAGTTGAGGGAAGTAAAGGTGGCGAAGTTCATCAACATGAGGCAGAACAATATGAATGTGCAATGATAACATCCAAACAACACTCTTCTTCATGAAGGAGTGTAAATGGTCATTATATCAAAACAAATAACCCGACAAGTGTCGGGGTCGAATCGCACAAGGAATGTCAGCTGATCACATAATAGTCGTCTACTAAATTGATCTAATTCGCATCAATGTTGCAAGACAAATAAGAGAAAATTGGGGGAATCACACTTTATAAAATAAAATATGGAATTGCACACTAAAAACAGGGGCAAAGTATAAAAAAGACCAATGGAGAGACTACTAGGGGTGTGATACTGACAAGGGCTTCAATGGGTTGGAATTGTTAATTGCTCCTATCTTTACTCAACAATATGAATTAGCTGCATATTAGGCGACATCGTAAGTGTCTCAACCAATTAGATGTCTTATACCTCGGGTTTTCTCAAATCTCAAGGTTCCTCTTTGCAACAACCACATCAGCTTGGGTATGAATTCACTATTTCTAGCTCCAATCCTCAATGGATGTGTAATAATGAGTTTTGGCTATGTATAGCCCAACCACACATAATTATCACCAAAATACCCATTAGTATTTCCTCACCCGCACCTTAGTTTCCTTTTTCAAGCAAAATCAAAGTAAGGAAATGCAACCCACATTAGCAACTATGAGTTTTCAACATATAATTCAGCGGAAACACTAAAATTATACTAATTAAGTAAATCTAAGATCAAGTATACAATACCCAACCCATATCAACCCCAATCATTCACACACCCCTAGCAAAGAATTTAGCTACTCATGTAAGTAAAGTAAGACATTGCATTAAACAAAAATTCAATATCCATTCACAAACTTGAGTAAGAGAAATTCAAGCAAGGTCTGATCTCCAATGGAGTTTTATACTTTCTCAATGAAGAAGATGAATCTTTCTCTTTCTACTTCTCTCTGCATTCTATACAAGAAAAAAGCAATAAAACAATCAATACTTTCTAGAATGGAATATTTAGTTCTTTTATGAGAGGTATAAAAAAATGGTATAGATCTTCTCCTCTTTTTTTGTGCTTGACTTTTTTACCCTTGGCTGATGGGCCTCAATTGTGATTCATCGGCGGTTTGCTAGTGTAGGTTTTCGAAACATCGGTTAGCTCTAGCTGAAGAAAACTGAGACTTTGGCTCTTTAGTGCTGACAACAGCGGTTCATCGGTGCTGATCCGGGGACAGCCTATTGGTCACAACTCCTGGCAATAAGTTCCTTAGCACTTGGGAATTGGCATTAGTGGTTCACCAATGCTCATCTATGGTCCGCTAGTCTCCAACCTTCTTCCAGATAGTAGGCAACTGCAGTCAATCTGGTGTTTTGCCGGTGTCCTCAGGTGGAGCGCCGGTCATTAACTCTATTTCCATGTTTTTTTCTCAATTTCATGCTTTTCTCCATTCATGTTAAGTACCTGCAAGGATCAAAGAGAAAAGGAATAAAATCCACCTAATTGACTTGAAAACTAAGAAAAAACTCATGTTTAAGATCATAGTGAATTGGTAATTACCAACTCATCAAACCCCCAAACTTGAACCATTACTTGTCCTCAAATAATGCAATTCTTTTCAATTGAGCAAATGGACAGCATGCCAAACATGAAGTTATGCATCAAAATGAGCCTAAGATAACCCAAAAATTCTCACCAACCTAAGGAAAAAGAGAAAAGACTCCCCCAAAATGTGAAAAAATTTCAAGAGGTAACCACAATGAATAGGCATGATTCACAACTTCTTTCATTTTTCAAAACAAGGGCATGGTTTATCCAATCAAACACACATAGAATCTCAAATCATAATCATTTCGCATTCAAAGCTTGCCTTGAAGCTCACACTTCTCATGCCTCAATCACATCTTTACATCAATGCAAACATGTCCTCAAAGGAAGTGATGCCACTCACTACAAGAGGAAAACCCTTTTCTTTGTCATAAGACAATTCACACAACTTCACCCATAGGCTTGCACTTCGTGTAACTCGCCACTAATATAGAGCAACTAAACTCAGAATCAATTAGGACTTGTGGGTCATGATGAAGGCTAGGGGTAAGGGTAGGATAAATATTTAGCTCTGGTGACTAGAGCCTCCCTAATGCCTTTTTATGAACACTTTTAACCTCCCATCAAACTCTTTAGATTAATGATAACGCTCAAACTCACACTTCTAGATAAAGTATGAAGCTGTCGTTGTCAATAAAGAATGCAACTAAGAGGTTGGGGTCAAACCCACAGGGAATAGGGTAAGATCTAGACTAATGCCTGTAATTAAACTTGTTGGTGAGTTATCTCAAAATTGGGGGTTTTAAAAGAAAAAAATATTTAAAAAAATTATATTCGTGATGTAAATAAAGATTTGCAATCAACTAGGGTATGTTTTCCCCATGGATTCATAACTACTTCGGGTATACACACGCGATCAATCCCAATGCTTACTTGTAGAACAGATAACTTGGGTTCATCCAAATAACTGGTTTGTCCCTATTGGATGACTTTACTCAATCACCAGATCAAGTCTCATGAGTGATTTCAAACTAGCCATTACCAATATTTTTCAAATTTAACTAACCTATGACCATAGCTCAAGTTAATACAATGATCATAAAGACCAAGGCTTTGTTGTAATTCTCTTTTCCTAATCTCTACTTCTATAGGTTCAAGCAAGTAAAGAATTTGGGAAAGTTCTAATATTGTACACCGTTAAGAAACATTTAAAGATGAAGAGAATACAATACAAGTGTTTATCACTGATTTTGAATCACTTTTGTGTAACCCTATTTCGTTAATGCAACATGGTTCCCACAACCCCTACTTGTGGAGGTTTTAGCCTCTCATGGTTGTAAGATTACAATTTGCATTCATATACTTACAGAAAAAATTAGAAGAAAGAAAGATCTAAATATTAAACAACAATCTCAAGAACAATGTAGGAAATCAAGAATTTGATCCTAAGAATTGCTCTCCAAAACTTGATAGAAATTCACAAATATTATTCTTCACACGTCTACTTCATTTCTATGTTCTCTGACTAAAATAAAACATAAAAGCTATTTATATAGGCATTAGAAACCTTTTCCTAAGCTAAGAGGGAATTTTCCATATTTGGTGTCGTCTATGTCACGACTGGACCTACGACCCATAGCAGGATTGTATGGGTTGTACCTGCTTCTTGTACGTCCAAGGCTGCTGCAGATTTGTCTAAGTGTTGGTAGGCTGGTATTACTCATATCATAGTTGTACCAGTCATAAAATGCTTTCGTGGTTTGGCCCTGAGAACTCTGACATTTTATGAAATTTTCCACGAGTGTTGTGGTACGACTTGTACCTTCTTCCTACGACTCGTACTATTTGTTGTGTCTAAAGTTCTACCAAGTATTGAAGAATCTTCTGAAGTTCACCACTGCTCATGGTATGGTTCGTATGTTAATGCCATGATCCGTGAGTCCCTCCATACCAAGAGACCGCCTTTATGTAAATTTCTCTGAACAATTCTAGGACTCCAGTTATGGGTGTGAGGGAGTCATGACTTTAGGTCGTGATTTAGTTTTTGTGAGCATGGGAGGAGGGTACGCCTGGTTTTGAGTTTAAATAGTTTATAAGGCAGATTTGAAAAATCTGGGTCGAGTTGGGTAATTTTAAAATTTTGACCCGTCACGACTCATACCACGAGTCGTAGGATGACCCTATGACTCGTCCCTTGGACCCATAACAGAGAGATTGAGAAACTTAGCTTTGGACACATCTTATGATTCATACTATGGGGGTACAATTCGTACTATGACTCGTAGATATTTCTTTTATTGTGGTCCATGCCTTGCATAATTCATAGCCACAATGAGTTCTACGACGCGTACAATAAGGTTATGAGTTGTAGGACCAACCATACCCTAAAATAATAAACTTAAATATATCTCTGATTCTCACCACGACTCATGCTATGACTCGTACAACACTCTTACGGGTCGTACTGAGACCCATAGCACCTTCCTCTTCAGCAATTTTTCTGCCACCTATTTTTGTTTCCCCTACACACTGAACAACATAAGTTAATCAACTTGGGTTTCCTTCCAAGAAGTGCTTGATTTAACGTCACGGCACGAGAAGGTGGTTCGGTGTCACACCCCACCTTGGGGGGTATGACTGGCACCTGGTGCCCTACTAGGACCTGACCTGCTGGACTATTAAGCCTGGGCGCATCTGGCGCCTGGCTGGCGCTAACTCACATTTCTGGAAACAAAGGGCTATATAACGACTGTAAATATAGCCCCCGGCCCATTGGCCTATCGCCTGCTGTACCTGTCTTGGCAGCTAACCAGAAATATAGTAACTCAGGGAAACCTATACGGGCCGACAAGGCCACCATGCTGTCTAGCTATCTGCTGCTTAATCAAAAAGCACAAAAAGAAGCTACGTGACCGGCAAGGTCACCACTACTGACAAGTATGGCCTCACACGACCATCACAGAAGTAAGAAAGAGTAAATGCAACTATACAACTACACGGCCCCACACGACCGGCTTATCTGACCACAGGGACTACATACAGACTGCAAGCCTCTAGGAATAGTAATAGAACTGATCGGGACAGGGCCCCGACCTACCCATTCTATATACAACAAAAGGAACTGAACTACACCTCTGAAATTCAGCCTCCGGATGACTGGAGCTGAATACTCAACCGCTGACAGGGAGTCACGTAGAATCACCTGCTCGTCTAGGAGTACCTACAGGCAAGTAATGCAGCGCCCCACTGGGCGTCAGTACCACTGGTACTGAGTATGTAAAGCAACTGAAATACTATAACTGAAAATAACATCTGAAAGCAATAATATGACTGATGAAGCTGAAGTAGAAGGAATAACTTAACTGTCTGATGATGTAGATCGCACTTGTTCTTACTGATACCGAAGGAAGTAGGAATCATACCTGGAAGCGTATCATTCTACTACCAACCCACTCGCGTCTAATATAACATGGCATAGTATACATAACATAACACAGCACATACAAACCTTACCCGGCCCCCATAAGCCGGGAGGTACAATCAACACAGAATCTATGCCCCTACCCCGGTCATCCCATCTCCTATAGTGGCTGTAAGCATCCTGCCGGTCCCTGGGTATGCACTTGGGCTCGCTGAGCCCCTGACTATAACTGTACCTGAGTCCGAAGGACTCTAAATCAACACCCCGGGCGTACCCGCTCGACGGGGGTGTATAAGGGCCGACCAAGGCACAATATGGGGAAACTGGCATCCCATCTTCGTCCCCTTGCGGGACGGCATATCACTCCGTAGAGTGATGTATCCTCGTCCTCTGGCGGACAGTCGATACAGCTATTAACCCTGGGCAGTTAGGAATGCTAGGTAATCCAACCCCAATCAACACAACGGTCTCAACTAGTCATGCTGTCTGTGTATCTCATAAGCCAAAACTAATAGGCGTAAGGTATTATATAAATCATGTACTGGGCTAAAAATAACAATCTGTAGATGTCTGATACATGCTGTGGCAGGGAAGTATAAATATGAATATAGTTCCCTGTCTAACTGTACTGGGGCAAAGGCTATACAAGCGGGTGTTTCTGCTGAAGGCTATGCTGTTCACTAGGTTTCTGTATTAACATGATTTCCTATTTCTAACATGCTCTCTAAACCATATACAATTACTATTCTATATCTGGAATGCTTTACTGATGCTGTACTATCTTGCGAGGTTTCAGCTAAACACAACAATATCTTGGCAGGGCATATTATATCACATACTGAATATACTGAGCAATCTTACCCATTTATATTCGAATCTATATCATACGGATAGGTATCGTACACGTTACGGCCCAAAACTGCTCATATTGCACCAATATTCAAAATAACACGATAATTGATTTCTAAACATGCAACTGGTCTGTAAATTACTATACTGCTTCAATGCTACTTAACTTGCCGAGGAAACTTAACTTTACATACCTTATCTTTAAATATTCATCCGTCGGACGAGGCTCGGCCGGTACTTCTACTGCTTTCTCCCAACTGCATTCATAAATACGTCAATCAATACTAAATACAACGTTATTTAAAAAGGCAACGTCACTTTCGATATAGTTTATAGCCTAAACTTAGGCTTATCGAAAGACGGTCGGAAACTCGCTATTTTTCAGCGGCCCAGAAGGGAGAAATATTAACTTCTCAACTAGGAACACATAGACATAAATTTGGAGCAATTCTACTTACTTTAGTTCGGCGGCTCGCCGATTCGTCGGCCGTATTTCGTGAAACTAATTCCGTAGAAATGCTCTCTGCTGCTAAATACTAGGGTATCTAGGATTAATTTGGGTTTGGGCAGCGTTTGGCAGCGTAATCGGACGAAAATATTTAACCTCCTTTCGATTTCCCTCTGTTCAGTACGCTTCTGGAAATTATTAACTGATAACAATGAGTTTAACCCGAAGTGAGGGCTTTATATACCTGGGCTGGGACAATGGCAACGTGGCACGGAGCCATCGCGGAGGCCTCCCCTCCATGACACGCTGCCATCGCGGAGGGGCTCTGCCTTGGCTCCTCCCGCGATGGTTCGACAGGTTTCTCGTCCGATCTTTTCCCGGGCCTTTCCCTAGCACGTATGGCTTTCAAATATGCTTAACCAACGTGCGAGTAGGTCGTCTAAGTGCCGGGAATTCTACGGGGTATAACATTCTCCCCCCCTTAGGAACATTCATCCCCGAATGTATACTGCTATCTAGAGAACTGTTCACTCTAGTTTCTGGAAAAATTTTGGCAGAGTTGCCCCTGTAACATGGACTATTGCAAAAACCTGAAATGCAGAAAAGTCCAACACAGGCACTGCACACAATGTTCTACAATCCACTAGACAACTAAGTATTACTTCTCTCTTTATCATTTACAACATACATATCATAAAGTACTGTATAAATAATGATACGGACATACCTGTTATCTGACTAGACCTGAAATAGGTGAGGGTATCTGATTTTCATATCTTCTTCAGCCTCCCACGTCATTTCTTCCCGATTTCTGTTACGCCACAAAACTTTGACAGATGCAACATCTTTAGTTCTCAACCTGCGAATCTGTCTGTCTAAGATAGCTACGGGAACCTCTTCATAGGCTAACTCCTCTGTGACCTGAACATCCTGGACTGGAACTACTGTAGAAGGGTCCCCTACGAACTTTCTTAACATGGAAACGTGGAATACTGGATGAACAAATGCTAATTCTGGAGGCAAGTTTAACTCATATGCCACGCGGCCTATTCTTCGCCGAATTTGGTACGACCCAATGAATCTTGGGCTAAGATTGCCTTTCTTGCCAAACCTCATTACCCCTTTCATCGGGGACACTTTCAGATATACCCAGTCGTTTACCGAAAATTCTAGATTTCTGCGCTGTCTATCTGCGTATGACTTCTGACGACTCTGAGCGGTCATTAAACGTTCCCGGATAAGCTTTATCTTTTCTTCGGACTGCCGAACGATATCTGGGCCAACTAATGCTGATTCTCCTGCCTCAAACCAGCCCACCGGCGATCTACACTTTCGCCCGTATAATGCCTCGAAAGGCGCCATCTGGATAGCTGAATGGTAGCTGTTATTATAAGAAAATTCGATTAACGAAAGATGTTCATCCCAGCTACCCCCAAAATCTAATACACACGCTCGTAGCATATCTTCGAGCGTCTGAATTGTACGTTCAGCTTGCCCGTCTGTCTGAGGATGGAATGCTGTACTCAGATTAATCTGCGTCCCCAGACCTTTCTGAAATGACTGCCAGAACCTAGCTGTAAACTGTGCCCCTCTGTCTGAAATGATAGATGCCGGCACTCCATGTAACCTAACTATTTCTTTGATATATAATTCGGCATAATCCTCAGCTGAGAAGGTAGCCCTCACTGGCAGGAAATGAGCTGATTTCGTCAACCTATCAACTATTACCCAAATGGAATCATTTCTGCGCCTCGTACGGGGTAATCCTGTGACAAAATCCATATTTATTGCTTCCCATTTCCACATAGGTATTGATATCTCTTGAGTCAAACCGCCCAGTTTCTGGTGCTCGGCTTTTACCTGCTGACAATTAGAACATCTAGACACAAATTCAGCTATCTCAGCCTTCATACCTGGCCACCAATAGATGTCTCTGATATCGTGGCACATTTTCGTCGCCCCTGGATGAAGGGAATAGCGAGTGTAGTGTACCTCGTGCATGATCTGCCCACAAAGTCCTGAGACATTCGGGACACAAAGGCGGCCCTTACAGCGTAGCACACCACTCTCGGTTGTCTGAAAATCTGGCTCCTTACCCTTCTGAACTCTATCTCTGAGCTGGACTAAATCGGGATCCTCGTACTGTCGTTCTTTTACCTCTGCAACCAATGATGATACTGCAGAATTCTGAATTACGGCTCCATTATCTCCTGTTTCCATTACTCGCACGGCTAGCCCAGCTAACTGATGAATTTCTTTGGCTAACTTCTGCTTCTCAGGTCGCAAATACGCTAAACTCCCCATTGACTTACGGCTCAGGGCATCTGCTACAACATTAGCTTTTCCGGGGTGGTATAGAATATTCACATCATAGTCTTTTAACAACTCCAACCAGCGGCGTTGCCGCAGATTCAACTCTCTCTGAGTGAAAATGTACTGTAGGCTCTTATGATCTGTGTAAATATCAACATGAACTCCGTACAGATAATGCCTCCACATCTTCAAGGCATGAATTACTGCGGCCAATTCTAGGTCATGGGTAGGGTATTTCTTTTCGTGTTTCCTCAGCTGCCTGGAAGCATATGCAATTACTCTACCATGCTGCATCAACACATATCCCAATCCGACACCTGACGCGTCGTAATAAACTGAATAACCTTCTGTGCCTTCCGGCAGTGCTAATACGCGAGCGGAGGTCAATCTATCTTTCAGTTCCTGGAAACTCTGCTCACATGCCTCCGTCCACTGAAACTTTGCTGTTTTCTGTGTCAATTTTGTTAAAGGTGCTGCAATGGTTGAGAATCCCTCAATGAACCTCCGATAGTATCCTGCCAACCCCAGAAAGCTACGAACTTCAGTCGGGGTGGTAGGCCTAGGCCATGACTTAACTGCTTCTATCTTCTGTTTGTCTACCTGTATACCAGTATCTGAGACAATATGCCCTAAAAAGGCTACTGAGTTAAGCCAGAATTCACACTTAGAAAATTTTGCGTACAACTGGCAGTCCCTGAGAATCTGGAGCACTGTCCGCAAATGAGTCCGGTGATCTGCTTCGGAGCGAGAATACACCAGAATATCATCAATGAATACTATCACGAACAAGTCCAGGAAGGGTCTGAAAATACTGTTCATCAGGTCCATAAAAACTGCTGGGGCATTTGTTAGCCCGAAGGACATAACCAGAAATTCAAAATGTCCATATCGGGTCCTAAATGCTGTCTTAGGGATGTCCCTCTCACGTACTCGGACCTGGTGATATCTGGACCGCAAGTCAATCTTAGAAAAGTATCTGGCTCCCTGTAACTGATCAAATAGGTCATCAATCCTAGGAAGCGGATACTTATTCTTTACTGTAACTTTATTGAGGTGCCGATAGTCTATGCACATTCGGAGCGAGCCATCTTTCTTTCTCACGAACAAGACTGGCGCACCCCACGGGGAAGTACTCGGCCTGATAAAACCTTTATCTAACAAGTCTTTCAACTGCTCCTTTAATTCTCTGAGTTCTGCAGGAGCCATACGATAAGGAGATATTGATATTGGCTGAGTGCCTGGTAGCAAGTCAATAGCGAAGTCTATTTCCCTTTCTGGGGGAATACCAGGTAACTCATCAGGAAATACATCTGGGAATTCATTTACCACTGGGACAGACTGGAGTGTCGGAGATTCTGCTTGGACATCCTGAACTCTGACAAGATGGTAAATGCACCCCTTAGATATCAACTTTCTCGCCCGAAGGTAGGAAATAAACCTACCCTTTGGCGTCGCGGTGCTGCCCTTCCACTCCCGTACTGCCTCCCCCGGGAAGTGGAATCGGACCGTTTTGGTCCAACATTCAACATTAGCAAAACATGGTACTAACCAGTCCATACCCATTATGGCATCGAAATCTATCATTTCTAACTCAACCAGATCTACCGTGGTCTGACGATCGGCAACCTCTACTGTACACCCGCGGTAAATTCGGCTAGCTGTGATGGAGTCACCGACGGGCGTAGATACTAAGAAGGACTGCTGTAATGATTCTAGTACAATACTAAACTTCCGTGCCACAAATGGAGTAATATAGGACAAAGTAGACCCTGGATCAATTAGCACATAAGCAGGGTGTGAGCAGATAGTTAGCATACCTGTCACAACATCAGGCGATGCCTCTGAATCTTGCCTCCCTGGTAAGGCATATGTGCGGCTTGGACCCGCACCTGTACTAGAGGTCCCTGATCTGCCCCGACCCCTGCCTGCTGAAACTGGGGACCTGCGCCCAGTTGAGGATGCTGTAGCTCGTGATCCTGTTGATGCCCTATCCTGTCTGTCCCGGTCCTCACGACCTCTGGCTGGGCAATCTCTCATCAAATGGCCTTCTTGGCCACAAATATAGCATGCGGTGGAACCATACCTGCATGCTCCAGAATGGCGTCGACTGCATATAGGACAAAGTGGTAGGGTATACCTACTCTGCTCCGCCCTCCTCTGTGACGGTGAGTCTGCCGTCTGCGAACCTCTACCAGCCTATGACTGCCCCCTGCGGCTGAATCTACCTCCCTGTGACTGTGGTGGAGGCGGGGGCCTGGGCGACCTGTATGAAAATCGTGGCCTGGGTCCTCCCCGGGCCTCTCTTTGTAACTCAGCTAGTCTATCCCGGCGACGCTGCTCCTGATTAACCCTTCTGATTTCCCGATGTCGCTGTCTGATGCCCTCAATATTCTGGGCAAATGCCTGGATTCGGGAAATATCCATATCTTCTCGCAGTGTGGCCGTGATACAAGTCTCGACATACTCTGGGTTCAACCCCATAATAAAACGGTGCACTCTGGATGCCATGGTATCCACAAAAGCTGGTGCATATCGAGCCAAAGAATCAAACCGCAAGGAATATTCCCGAACACTCATGGCCCCCTGTTCTAGATGTAGGAACTGGTCTACCCGGGCCTGTCGGATCTCCCACGGCAAATAGTGATCCAGAAAGGCTCCTGAAAAGCTGGACCAGGTAGGAGGGGGGACATCTCTCCCTCGGGACCTCTCCCAGCTTTCATACCATAACACCGCAATATCTCGCAACCGAAATGCGGCCAATTCAACTGACTCAGTAGGTGTAGCATGCATAACCCTGAAGATTCTCTGCATCTGATCCAGAAAATCCTGGGGGTCCTCTGTGCGATCCGTGCCCATGAACTGTGGGGGATTCAGGGCTAAGAACTCTCGGACCCTCGAACTACCGGGCCCTCCTGATGCTTCTGCAACTGTGGATGGCATTTGCTGCCGCTGAGCAGCCATCACCTGTGCTATCATAACTACAACACTCCTAACTTCCTGATCGGAAGGTATCGGTATAGGGACTGCTGAAGATACTGTCGCTCCAAACGGCTCCTGACGTGGTGGGGACTGCTGAGGAGGCTGAGATGAAGCCTCTGTAGGGCCCTCTGATTGGGATGTCTCCAAATGAGGGGGAGGCATCCTGCTGGTGCCTTCCCCTGCTGCAATGTCTAAGCTCCGACCTGTGACGAGATGGCACTGGTCTGACATTATCTGTAGCCAAAGAATATGGTAAGATTTTTGGAATTCAACCCTATACTGTACAACTCTATAGCACGATTGAATCAGAATAAAAGACAACCATCCTATTATGCCTTGCAGCCTCCTACCCATAGTATGTGGTGCACAACACATCCATGGACAGGACTCTACTTAGCACGGCTTGCAGACTCCCTGGGATACGACCTGCTCTGATACCAAGTTTGTCACACCCCACCTTGGGGGGTATGACTGGCACCTGGTGCCCTACTAGGACCTGACCTGCTAGACTATTAAGCCTGGGCGCATCTGGCGCCTGGCTGGCGCTAACTCACATTTCTGGAAACAAAGGGCTATATAACGGCTGTAAATATAGCCCCCGGCCCATTGGCCTATCGCCTGCTGTACCTGTCTTGGCAGCTAACCAGAAATATAGTAACTCAGGGAAACCTATACGGGCCGACAAGGCCACCATGCTGTCTAGTTATCTGCTGCTTAATCAAAAAGCACAAAAAGAAGCTACGTGACCGGCAAGGTCACCACTACTGACAAGTATGGCCTCACACGACCATCACAGAAGTAAGAAAGAGTAAATGCAACTATACAACTGCACGGCCCCACACTACCGGCTCATCTGACCACAGGGACTACATACAGACTGCAAGCCTCTAGGAATAGTAATAGAACTGATCGGGACAGGGCCCCGACCTACCCATTCTATATACAACAAAAGGAACTGAACTACACCTCTGAAATTCAGCCTCCGAATGACTGGAGCTGAATACTCAACCGCTGACAGGGAGTCACGTAGAATCACCTGCTCGTCTAGGAGTACCTGCAGGCAAGTAATGCAGCGCCCCACTAGGCGTCAGTACCACTGGTACTGAGTATGTAAAGCAACTGAAATACTATAACTGAAAATAACATCTAAAAGCAATAATATGACTGATGAAGCTGAAGTAGAAGGAATAACTTAACTGTCTGATGATGTAGATCGCACCTGTTCTTACTGATACCGAAGGAAGTAGGAATCATACCTGGAAGCGTATCATTCTACTACCAACCCACTCGCGTCTAATATAACATGGCATAGTATACATAACATAACACAGCACATACAAACCTTACCTGGCCCCCATAAGTCGGGAGGTACAATCAACACAGAATCTATGCCCCTACCCCAGTCATTCCATCTCCTATAGTGGCTGTAAGCATCCTGCCGGTCCCTGGGTATGCACTTGGGCTCGCTGAGCCCCTGACTATAACTGTACCTGAGTCCGAAGGACTCTAAATCAACACCCCGGGCGCACCCGCTCGACGGGGGTGTATAAGGGCCGACCAAGGCACAATATGGGGAAACTGGCATCCCATCTTCGTCCCCTTGCGGGACGACATATCACTCCGTAGAGTGACGTATCCTCGTCCTCTGGCGGATGAGTCGATACAGCTATTAACCCTGGGCGGTCAGGAATGCTAGGTAATCCAACCCCAATCAACACAACGGTCTCAACTAGTCATGCTGTCTGTGTATCTCATAAGCCAAAACTAATAGGCGTAAGGTATTATATAAATCATGTACTAGGCTAAAAATAGCAATCTGTAGATGTCTGATACATGCTGTGGCAGGGAAGTATAAATATGAATATAGTTCCCTGTCTAACTGTACTGGGGCAAAGGCTATACAAGCGGGTGTTTCTGCTGAAGGCTATGCTGTTCACTAGGTTTCTGTATTAACATGATTTCCTATTTCTAACATGCTCTCTAAACCATATACAATTACTATTCTATATCTGGAATGCTTTACTGATGCTGTACTATCTTGCGAGGTTTCAGCTAAACACAACAATATCTTGGCAGGGCATATTATATCACATACTGAATATACTGGGCAATCTTACCCATTTATATTCGAATCTATATCATACGGATAGGTATCGTACACGTTACGGCCCAAAACTGCTCATATTGCACCAATATTCAAAATAACACGATAATCGATTTCTAAACATGCAACTGGTCTGTAAATTACTATACTGCTTCAATGCTACTTAACTTGCCGAGGAAACTTAACTTTACATACCTTATCTTTAAATATTCATCCGTCGGACGAGGCTTGGCCGGTACTTCTACTGCTTTCTCCCAACTGCATTCATAAATACGTCAATCAATACTAAATACAACGTTATTTAAAAAGGCAACGTCACTTTCGATATAGTTTATAGCCTAAACTTAGGCTTATCGAAAGACGGTCGGAAACTCGCTATTTTTCAGCGGCCCAGAAGGGAGAAATATTTACTTCTCAACTAGGAACACATAGACATAAATTTGGAGCAATTCTACTTACTTTAGTTCGGCGGCTCGCCGATTCGTCGGCCGTATTTCGTGAAACTAATTCCGTAGAAATGCTCTCTGCTGCTAAATACTAGGGTATCTAGGATTAATTTGGGTTTGGGCAGCATTTGGCAGCGTAATCGGACGAAAATATTTAACCTCCTTTCGATTTCCCTCTGTTCAGTACGCTTCTGGAAATTATTAACTGATAACAATGAGTTTAACCCGAAGTGAGGGCTTTATATACCTGGGCTGGGACAATGGCAACGTGGCACGGAGCCATCGCGGAGGCCTCCCCTCCGTGACACGCTGCCATCGCGGAGGGGCTCTGCCTCGGCTCCTCCCGCGATGGTTCGACAGGTTTCTCGTTCGATCTTTTCCCGGGCCTTTCCCTAGCACGTATGGCTTTCAAATATGCTTAACCAACGTGCGAGTAGGTCGTCTAAGTGCCGGGAATTCTACGGGGTATAACATTCGGTTACTCAGAATTCACCAAACCGCACTTGGGTTGCCTTCCAAGAAATTCTTGATTTAACATCACGGCACGATGCAAGTCTCTTGACTACTTAGACTTTGTCAAGGGACTCGAATTCATCCTCTATTGTTGAGACAACTCTGTATTCCTTTGGCTGCTCTATTGACCGACAGACATTGAATATGACCTCTTCTTTATTCAGTCTGGACTTCAACTGGCCAGCCTCCATGTCTACTAAGGCTCTCCTAGTGTCAAGGAATGGTCACCCCAAAATGATGGGGACCTCAAAATCAACCTCACAATCAAGGATCACAAAGTCCGCTGGGAATATGAATCTATCAACTTTAACAAGCACATTGACAGGATGCCCACAAACTTCTTTACAGCTCTGTCGGTAATTAGTAGTTGTATGGTAGTCGGTGTGGGGGCTCCCAAGCCCAACTACTTAAACACAACCAATGACATCAGATTGATGCTTTCTCCTAAATCATAGAGTGCCCTTGTGAATTCAACATCGCCAATTGTGTATGAAATAGTAAAGGCACCTGGATCTTCCTTCTTCTGGGCAAGGACGCATGAGGCTATAGCACTACAATGATGCACATTATCCATAGGCTCATAGCTCATGTACCTTTTCTTCGTGACAAGGTCCTTCATAAACATGGTATATCCCGGTATCTGTTCTAATGCCTCGACCAATGGTATGTTTATAGATAGTTTTTTGAGCATTGACAAGAATTTGTGAAACTTAACATTTTTCGCCTTCTTCTTCATTCTTTGAGGGAACAGTGGCGGTGGTCGTGGAATAGCCTTGTAAATTTGTGTAGCTCCTTTATTTTCTCCTTATTCAGCTTTAGGGCCGTTTTCAACATTTGGAGCCTCAGTTAAGTCAGCATCCTCATTATGCTCCTTCTCAGCAACATCCTCTTCATTGTCAATCATGTTTTCTTTCTTCCTTTCAACTACAATTGGCAGAGGGGGATCAACTATGGTCTTTTCACTCTTAGTCATCACAACCATGTAGTGTCCATCATTCTTTGGATTTTGGATTGTGTTGCTAGGTAGTGTACCCTTTTTCCTAGGGTTCATGGATGCTTACAGTTTCCTTAGCTACTGTTCGATCTGCTTGATAGCCGTAGCATGTGACTCCACTCTCTGACCCATGCATGATATATCACTACGCATGTCTTTAAGCTAATCATTTGTGGATCTTACCTTCTTTAGAATCTCAACCATCATGCTCTCTAGCTTCGACAGTCCATCCTCCCCCTCACGTGCCTTAGGAGGCACGTACAATCCAGCTCGGTCATTGCAGTAACCGTTATTCCTTCTCTAATCTCCCTTGAGCTCACGACCTCGACTTCTATCTCTGTACCCATTCAGTTGTAATTGTCTCTGTATTGGTTCTGACGTTGGTTTCCAGAACCTTGGCGCCAAGTGTCTTGTCCAGACCCTTGGGCGTTGGCTCGGAAACCCGCCATCTAGTTGTCCAAGAAGTGTTCCTCCTTCTCAGAATCTGAGTGGTCTGGCCTTGGCTCCTTTCACTGTGTCCCCACTATATTCACCTTTCTGGCTCCTGTTCCCATGATATGCTTAGTAAGCAAATCCAATGATGTGCGCATATGAGCCAATTCCTGGTCACATTCTTCTTTTTTCCTTCGTTGGTGTGCAGTCAAACCAACAGCATATGTACCAGCCACTGCTTTTGCTTCCTGGGTGTGCTATACTCTATTTGTCTTGGTTACTCTATCTAGAATAGTGGCACCTTGCTCCCAGGTGTGGATCATCAGTGCTCCTCCTGCCACTATGTTTGCTACTACTTTTGTACTGTTGTTCAATAATCTATAGAAAATCTCCAACAGATTGTCATCAGGAATTTTGTGGTTCGGGCACTTGGTCAACTTCTTCTTGAACCTCAACCAGCTTTCATGAAGTGCCTCAGTCTTCAGTTGTTAGAAATTATAGATTTTGTCTTTAAGCTAAAACATCCTGGAGGCTAGAAAGAATCTCTCTTAGAAAGCTTGCTTGAGCTCCCTTCAGTTGGTAATGGAGTCATTAGGAAACTCTGGTAACCATAATGTGGCTTCACCAGATAAAGAAAAGGGGAAGAGTCTTAGCCGTATAGCATCCTAGCTAACTCCAGGCAGCTTGTATGCCTTGCATATTCTAAAAAGTTCACTAGGTGCATGTTGGCATCATCAGCTGCGTGACCACTAAATACCCCCTTTCATATTCAATAATTGGATCATGGTGCTAGTGATGTCAAATTTTGCCCCAGCAGGCAGTGGTGGTGGTACTGTAGCTCTGGTTGACCCGACTTCATTAATGTCTGGGTCATCTTCATCGAAGAACTGAGGGGCATATCCTTGACCTCTGTTGCCCCTTCCATGTTGACCAACGTTAACAACCTCATCTCGCGCATCCTACGCATCCTGAAGTGCAGCTTGCCGAGCTAGCTCCATTTTCCTAGCTTCTTCAGCAATACGGGCATCTCTCTGCTCTTGGTTCTCCATCTTCCACAGTGATCTTTTTCAGTTCAAGATCCAATGGAATCAGGGAGTTTCCACTCCTACAAGTACTTGGCATTCACCATGAGACAACTTGTGGATATCCAAAAACAAAAAGAAAACATAATTTAGGAAATAATAACCAATAGTCAAATACAAGCATTTAATCTGATCATAGCCGTATTCTCCAACAACGGTGCCACTTTTTTTGATAACACTCAAACTCACACTTTCTAATAAAGTATGAGCAGTCTTTGTCAATAAAGAACCCAACTAAGAGGTTGGGGTCGAACCCACAGGGAATAGGGTAAGATCTAGACTAATGCCAGTAATTAAACTTGTTGGTGAGTTATCTCCAAATTAGGGGTTTTTAAAGAAAATAATATTAAAAAAGATTATATTTGTGATTTAAATCAAGATTTGCAATCGACTAGGGTAAGTGTTCCCTATGGGTTAATAATTCCTTCGGGTATACACACATGATCAATCCCAATGCTTACTTGTAGAATTGATAACTATGGTTCATCCAAACGACTGGTTTGTCTCTATTGGATGACTTTACTCAATCAGCAGGTCAGGTCTCATGAGCGATTTCAAACTAATCATTATCAATATGTTCCAAATTTAACTATCTTGCGACCATAACACAAGTTAATACAATGACATAAAGACCAAGGCTTTGTTGTAATTCTCTTTTCCTAATCTCTGTTTCTCTAGGTTCAAGCAAGTAAAGAATTCGAGAAAGTCCTAACATTGTACAACAGTAAGAAACGTTTAAAGATGAAGAGAATACAATACAAGCGTTTAGCATTGGTTTTGAATCACTTTTGTGTAACCCTATTTCATGAATCCACGATGGTTCCCAAAACACCTAGTTGTGGAGGTTTTAGCCTCTCATGGTTGTAAGATTACAATTTGCACTCATAGACAAATACATAATTAAATACTTACAGCAAAAATTAGAAGAAAGCCAGATCTAGTATCAAAGAACAATCTCAAGAACAATGAATGAAATTAAGAATTTGATCCCAAGAATTGCTCTCCAAAACATTATATAAATTCACAAATATTATTTTTCACATGTCTAATACTTTGTTTTTATTTTCTCTAACTAAAATAAAACATAGAAGCTATTTATATATACATTAGAAACCTTTTCTTATTTAAAAGGGAATTTTTCAAATTTGGCGCCGGCTGTGTCACGACTTGACCTACGACCCATAACAGGATTGTACGGGTCGTACCTGCTTCTCGTATGTCTTTGGTTGTTGCATATTTGTCTAAGTGTTGGCAGGCTAGTAAGACTCGTACCACAGTCCTACGAGTCATAAAACACTTCCATGGTTTGGCCTTGAGAACTCTGATAACTTCTGAAATTTTCCACAAGTGTTGTGTACGACTCGTACCTCCTTCTACAACTCGTACTATTTGTTGTGTCTGATGTTCTGCCAAGTATTGAAGAATCTTTGGATTTTCACCATGGATCACGGTACGGCTCGTATGTTGATGCTATGATCCGTGAGTCCCTCCGTACCAAGAGACTGCCTTTGTGCAAATTTCTCTGAATGATTCCACAGACTCCAGTTGCGGCTCGTACAATCATGGTATGATTCGTACTGAGAGTCGTATGTTACTTTCCTCTTAATTCAGCCTTCTGACTTTCACCACGATTCTTAGTATGGCTCGTACAATCAAGGTACGACTCGTATTGAGACTTGTACTTGGCTATTTTTCTGCATTTTTAGGCTTCTTTTGTATATATTTGCTCCAACACTTATTTTCCCTAAAATAAAAGTAAAAGTGCCTCATATCCGTATAAACATACCTAAGTCCATGCTATTTTCTCAATTTTAAGTGTCGAAAGTGTGGTAAACTCACAACACATCAACCAGTCCGCCTTATTCGTTTGTTTCATTCATATTCATATTTTATTTGTTAAAATCCCTCCTTGTAACTCCTTTGGCTCTCACATTATGCTTCATCTTAGCAAGAGGTAACACCATTTCACTATTCTTTTCTCATTTGATGATTCAAGGTTTCTCAACTCATCATATTATTTATTTTGATCACAATTTAGTGCTACCTCATATTTAAACTCATCATATTTCTCCCTTTCTTGTAAACCCCAAACTTAGGCTTTTTGCCTCTTTTCCATTGATTTTCTTATCTCTCCCTATGTATTGAGTTTCAAGCCCCCATTATTTTCATTCATTCATCACTAGAAATTAGGGAGGATGGGTGCCAAAGAAGAGAATTATAAAGGGGATTTGGGCTTGTAATGTGGTTTCCAAGAATAAACAGTCCAAAGGCTCAACATTGGCTAGCAAGGGAAGACGTTTTCGAAGGTCATTTTGGGTGAAGTGATTAATCAATAGAAAGCCTAAAATCATGTTCTAAGTGCAGTTACATCTACGATTTCCCCTTGACTCACACTTAGGGCAAGTTCTACACAAGTAGAGATTCATGAGACTCATTCAAATGACTTTACTGCACAAGGCATCACACCCATAGAGTTCACACAAGTCATCATTATCACTAGATTTTGATTCAAAACAACAGAGCTTGTGAATCCACAAGCCAAATAGGGAATATGCAGTGTATGATAAGAGAGTGCTATATTTCCCATTTCAAATGCCCATTTTTCTTTCAAATTCATTTTTCATGCGACATAAAATTTTTTGGTGGTACCTCTCAAAAACGGTTTCACAAAAGTCTCAAAGAAAAAAACATGACATTTTCCCTTAAGAGAGTCGCTTCACAATCTTGTCACGCCCAACTTTGGGGGGTATGACTGGCACCTGGTGCCCAACTAAGACCTGACCTGTTGAACTGTTAAGCCTAGGCGCGTCTGGCGCCTGGCTGGCTCTAACTCAAATTTTTGGAAACAGAGGGCTATATAACGGCTGTAAATACAGCCCCCGACCCATTGGCCTATAGCCTTCTGTACCTGTATTACAGCTGACCAGAAACAAGGTAATTCAGGGGAACCTATGTGGGCCGACAAGGCCACCATGCTGTCTAGTTATCTGCAACTCAAGCATAACATACTGAAAAGCTACGTGACCGGCAAGGTCACCACTACTGGCAAACTATAGCCCCAAACGGCCATTACAAAAGGAAAAAAAAAGAGTAAGGGCAACTATACAACTGCACGGCCCCACACGACTGGCTCATCTGACCACAGGGAATATATATAGACTGCAAGCCTCTAAGAAGGATAATAGAAATGATCGGGACAGGGCCCCGACCTACCCGTACTGTACAACAAAAGGAACTGAACTACACCTCTAGAAATTCAGTCTCCGGATGACAGGAGCTGAATATTCGACCGCTGATGGGGATCACGTGATATCGCCTGCGCGTCTATGGGTACCTGCAGGCAAGTAATGCAGCGCCCCACTGGGCATCAGTACCGCTGGTACTGAGTATGTAAAGCAAACTGAATACAACTGAATACAAGTAATATAACTAAAAATTCTGAATAGTAGGAGATAACTGAATCTGTAAGAACTGAAGGGATATCTGAAATCAATAACATAACTGTCAAAACTGAAATAAGAAGGAGTAGATAACTGTCTGATGGTGTAGATCGTACCTGTTCTTAAGCATACTGAAGGGAGTAGGAATCATACTTGGAGACGTATCATTCTACTACTAATCTGCTCGTATCTACTGTAATATAGCATAACATACATAACATAACATGGCATACACAACCTTACCCGGCCCCCATAAGCCGGGAGGTACAATCAACACAGAATCTATACCCCTACCCTGGTCAACCCATCTCCTATACTGGCTGTAAGCATCCTGCCGGTCCCCTGGGTATGCACTTGGGCTCGCTGAGCCCCTGACTATAACTGTATCTGAGTCCGGAGGACTCCTGAATCTGCACCCGGGCGTATCCGCTGGACTGGGGTGTGTAAGGCCGATCAAGGCACAAATATGGGGAAAAACTGGCATCCCATCTTCGTCCCCTGGCGGGACGGCATGCCACTCCTTAGAGTGACGTATCCTCGTCCTCTGGTGGACGAGTCGACACAGCTATTAACCCTGGGCGGTCATGGATGCTAGGTGATCCAACCCCAAACAATACAATGGTCTCAACTGGTAATACTATCTGAGTATCTCGCATGCTAAGGCTAATAGGGGTAAAGTATCATATATATTACATGCTGGGCTAATGATAGTAATCTGTACGTATTTAATACGTGCTAAGGCAGGTAAAGACGTATAAATATGAGTATAGTCTCCTGCCGGGCTGTACTGGAGCAAATGCTATATAAGACAATGTTTCTGCTGAAAACTCTGTTGTTTACTAAATTTCTGTATACACTATATGCTGGACTAGTAATAGAAATGTGTACATACTTAATACATGCTGAGGCTGGAAGTAATATATATGTATGTACGAATATTGTCTTCTGCCCGACTATACTGAGGCTAATGCTGAACATGATATAGACTTCCTGCTGGAACTATGCTGTATACTGATTTTCTATAGTAACATGAGTTACTATTCCTGACATACTTTCTAAACTTTGTTTTAGTCTACTATTCTATGTCTGAAATGCTTTACGGATACTATACTATTCCTCGGGGTTTCAGCTGAACACAACAATATCTTAACATAGCATATTACATCACATACTGATAGGTCTCGTACACGTTACAGCCCAATGCTTCTCATGTTGTACCAATGTTCATAATAACGCAATACTGAACTATACTGTATCTGAGATATTATCTGACTGTCTGCCTATACTGTAACTGAGATATCATCTAACTATCTGATGTTGCTTTGCTAACTTTGATTCTGAGTATATGTATATCCTAATATCATAAAAACACGCTTACTAAATTCAAACTGGACTTAGTGCTTGACTTATAAGTTCTTTCTTCTGTACATCACGCTATCTATCGTACTGGATTACTAACTTGCCGAAGGAATTAGCTTTACATACCTTATCCTTGAATTATTCGTCTGTCGGACGAGGCTCGGCCGGTACTTCAACTGTTTTCTCCCAACTGCATTCATAAACATATCAATTAACACTAAATACAACTTTATTTCAAAAGGCAACGTCACTTTCGATATAGTCTATAGCCTAAACTTAGGCTTATCGAAAGACGGCCAGAAACTCGCTATTTTTCAGCGGCCCAGAAGGGAGAAATATTCACTTAACAGCTAGGAACACATAGACACTGATTTAGAGCAATTCCACTTACCTTGGCTCGGTGGCTCGACGATTCGTCGGCCGTATTTCGCGAAACAAAATCCGTAGGAATGCTCTCTGCTGCTAAATACTTCAGTATCTGGGATTAATTTGAGTTTGGGCAGCGTTTGGCAGCGTAATCGGATGGAAATTAATTAATTTCCTTCGCCCCTCTCTGCTCTCTACGTTTTCTGGAAATTTTTATAAGTTTCTATCATTTAAAACTGAAGTGGGGCTTATATACTTGGGCCTGGACACGGGAAACGTGTCACGGAGCCATCGCGGAGGCCTCACCTCCGTGACACGCTGCCATCGCGGAGGGGCTCTGCCTCGGCTCCTCCCGTGTTGGTTCGACAGGTTTCTCGTCCGATCTTTTCCCGGGCCTTTCCCTAGCACGTATGGCTTTCAAATACGCTTAACCAACGTGCGAACAGGTCATCTAAGTGTCGGGAATTCTACGGGGTATAACATTCTCCCCCCCTTGGGAACATTCTTCCCCGAATGTATACTGCTGTCTAGAGAGCTATTCACTCTAGTTTCTGGGAAAATTTTGGCAGAGTTTCCCCTGTAATATGGACTATCGCAATGACCTGAAACGCAGAAAAAGTCCAATACAGGCACTGCACACAATATTCTACAATCCACTGGACAACTAAATATCACTTCTTTCTTTATCATTTACAACATACATACTAAAAAGTACTGTGTAAATAATGATACGGACATACCTGTCGTCTGACTAGGCCTGAAATAGGTGAGGATATTTGGTCCTCATATCTTCCTATGCTCCCCAAGTTATCTTCTCTCGGTTCTTGTTACGCCCTAATACCTTGATAGACGCAATATCTTTAGTGCGGAGTCTGCGAATCTATCTGTCTAGGATAGCTACTGGGACCTCTTCATAGGCCAGCTTCTTCGTAACCTGGATATTCTGGACTGGGACTACTCTGGACGGGTCCCCTATGCATTTCCTCAGCATAGCTACATAACAGACCGGATATATGGATTCTAATTCTGGAGGCAATTTCAACTAATGGTAACTGCTCATTTTGGCTATTACCGAAATCTAGCACACGTCTTCGAGCGTCTGAATTGGGCGCTCAGCCTGCTCATCTGTCTGAGAATAGAACGCTGTACTTAAATTAATCCGCGTGCCCAAACCTTTCTGAAATGATTGACAGAATCTAACTGTAAATTGTGCTCCTTCGTCTGAAATAATGGATACTGGTATTCCATGTAATCTGACTACCTTTATGATATACAACTCAGCATAATATTTGGCCGAGAAAGTAGCTCTTACTGGCGAGAACTGAGCTGATTTTTGTCAATCTGTCACCTATCACTCATATAGAGTCATGTCTGTGTTTAGTACGGGGTAATCTTGCTACAAAATTCATATTCATCGCTTTTCATTTCCAAAGAGGCACAACTATGTTCTAAACTAACCTTCCTGGTTTCTGATATTCTGCCTTCAACTGTTGGCAGTTAGGACACTGGGCTACCAGTAGTTCTTTTTAATGTCATGGTACCTCTCTGTCGTATCGGGATGAAGGGAATAGCGGGCGTAATGTACTTCGCTCATAACCTGCTGGCGATGCCCCAAAATATCTAGAGTACAAATGTGGCCTTTATATCGTCACACTTCATCCCCGGGTATTTGAAAATGTGTCATCTCTCCTTACTGAATCTTGTGTTCAAGTTAAACCTGGCTAGGGTTTCTATACTGCCGTTCCTTTACTTCCACCTCTAACCGCAATACTGCGATATTCTGTACTATCATTCTGTTATCCTTTATTTCTGCTATGCGAACGGCTAGACCGGCTAACTAGTAAAATTCTTGGGTCTACTCCCGCTGTTCAGGCGGTAAGTATGCCAACTCCCCATAGATCTATGGCTAAGGGCGTCTGCTACCATGTTAGCCCTTCTTGGATGATACAAAATTTTCGCTCTTGTAAGGCATAAGCTACTGCAGCTAACTGGGTAATACCCAAGTCGTGGGTGAGATAATTCTTTTCACGCTTCTTCAATTGCCTGAAAGTATAAACTGTTACTTTACCATGCTGCACCAATCCTCTGTACCTTCTAGCGATACAAACACTGGAGCTGATGTTAACCTGGCTTTTAACTCTTGGAAGTTCTGCTCACACACCTCAGTCTACTGGAACTTCACGGCCTTCTGTGTCAACTTAGTGAGAGGTGCTGTTTAAGGTGGAAAATCCTTCCATAGACCCTCTGAGGTATTCGGCTAACCGCAGGGACTGCGTACTTCGGTCGGAGTGGTAGGTCTGGCTATATCTTCGCTATTTCGATTTTTCTGTGTATCTGTCTGAACACCAACCTTTGACACAATATGGCCAACAAAAGCTACTAACTCAATCAAAATTTACATTTACAAAATTTGACATATAACTGACGGTCATACTGGTTTATTATACCGGAGAATCTGACAAGTAATCTACCGGTATAGTTAGAGCTTATCTGGCCTTCTGGCCGCATGCTAAGGCTACTTGTTGCTGGGATAACCTGAACGACTATCTGATCAGAGGGTCCTAATACTGACCATAATCTCTAATGATCTGGCTACATAACCTTAAATGACTGAATAGTCGGGTTGAATGACCCGAATGTGACAGTAGTCTAGTAATGCTCTAACTGTACTACTTGAGTACTTATAGTTCGTGCATCATCTCCAACTCGTGGGCATCTAATTGCTCTGTTACTTTGCTTAAACCACTGTAAGGCTGGACTTAATCAACTTACTCCCAGGCGATCAGTCTCTGGATCTCCACGGGGAGTCTACTGATCCCCCGATCTTAATAAACACTGTGCTAGCAGGGTACTATCAATTACTTATACCTTGTGTATATCCACTTGGATCTATACTGCTGTTCTGAGGAGTTCTCGGTCTTATAAGCTATTCTGTAACTACTGGCCTTCCGCTAGGGCTCTGTATCTGAATATCTTACGAAACCCAGCTGAAGTACCAGTCTGTCACTGACTACTGATGTGGACCCTTCCTTGGGGTACCCACGGGTATTCTAACTGGGACGGCCGGCTGACTTCTGGAGGGGTTCTACATAACAACTGCTAGGTTGACTAAGGCCGACTGTCGCCCACAAGGCTGGGAAAACGACGTATGATCACTTAACATGCTAGAACAATTCTAGTATTGCTAATCTCTGAAATTTGCCTATTCGGTCTCTAATCCTGGTTCCGGCAAATGCACTACTGTTACCGATCTTCAGGGATGCCTCCCTGCTGATGCAGGCGACAGCTGGTCGGTTGACTGTCTAACTGCGCCCTCATCATCTAGCCATCTGTCTTAGGTCAATAATTCTGGTAAGCTCCTAGAGCCTAGATCCGACAACAACACATGAATCTATCAACTTAATAACTGAGAACTGAGATAGTTTCTATGACTTCATACATAACTCACACTTAATCCTCCCTTCCTCTTCTTCTTTTCTTTCTTCTCTTTTTTTTTTGGCGGGGGGGCGTTTTGTAATGCAATCTGTATAGGCTTTCTATTATTAATCAGCACCTGTGATTGTGGCCCTTATAGGCAGCCACTCACAACATATCTATGATCTGTATACATATATATCACTAGCTACGTACAATATGTACTGATTTCTGCGGTAGTTCATAATCTCTGACAGGTTCTGCTGAGTCTCACATCGTACATGATACATTGATTCTACGGCCTAATACCATCTCTTGCCCCGACTTATCATTTCATTGCATTGTTACCCCATTCTGAAAGTAGCATCATAAACATTCTAGCTATTGTCTGCTGTTTGAAATTCCGCCACTCTTGCGATGTGGGGGTCAACGTTCGAATCCTGTAGCCTTACTAGGCATATATTGAGAGCCCATGTCTATCTGCTGGGCCTTATCTCTAGGCCACACTAGATTAGAATTGCTGTATCGGTAACTTCTTAACTTTTCCATAGCGGACATACTGCGGTATTCTGAACCGCGATCTTACTGTCAGCGCGAAGCTTAATCCTTAATACAATACTTTATCAATCCGGGGTAGTTCTAATTTTCCCACAAGATCTGACATTCCTGCTTCTTCCTCTCATCTTGCTCAAACTGAACTCTAGGGTTCAAGGTACCTGCCTTTCATCGCTAATGAGATTACTGATCCAGCCTCGGCCTATACTCCTTCTGGCGTATGTTCAAGCCCATCTGATTCACCTGACCTCTATATCTTTCGAGGTCACAACTAGATCATAACTATAATCTTACAGGTATGTCTTACTATCTGTTAGCATACATGGCAGACTTGGCCTTTTTCTGACTCAAACTTGACTATTATTAGACATTCATCCCTAGCAGGTTTGTTACCCCTACTTCGGGTAAGCTAACAGTCTTACTTTCTTTACTGGCTTGTTATCATAAGAGTCTGCACAGCTTACGTAATCATAAGGGCTCTCTATATTTTCTACTACTTACTAGGATCAATCAACCCTTTTCGTATTGCAACAATAAAAGCATTCAACTGTACCATATCCAAAAAGATGTATTCGGGATTCCTGCATTTTCCTTTCTTTTTTTTCATACTTATCTAGTGATCTGACCTTATCTGTAATCATAATCAGATCTCATATAACTAATAAATGAATCAACTCATATATACATTATATTTCTGACTTCCTATTCTGATGTTATCAACATATACTGGGAATAATGCCAATAACAGTATCACACTGGGAGGTCTCTGATACCTCCTCCAGCTGCTATAGTTATCCTGTAACTGACTGAGGTTCTCTTCTGTTGCTATTTCTGATCTTCTGCCTGTGATAGGGTACGGCTGATCTGCTATTGTATCTGTAATCAAAGAATACGGTAAGTTCTCAGGGACTTAACCCTATACTGTACCGCTCTAAAGCACGACTGACTGTGAAAGAAGGGTAACCATCATATCATGCCTCGCAGCCTCCTGCCTATAGTATGTGGTGCACAACATATCCATAGACAAGACTCTACTTAGCACGGCTTGCAGACTCCCTGGGATACGACCTGCTCTGATACCAAGTTTGTCACGCCCCACCTTGGGGGGTATGACTGGCACCTGGTGCCCAACTAAGACCTGACCTGCTGAACTGTTAAGCCTGGGCGCGTCTGGCGCCTGGCTGGCTCTAACTCAAATTTTTGGAAACAGAGGGCTATATAACGGCTGTAAATACAGCCCCCGGCCCATTGGCCTATAGCCTTCTGTACCTGTATTACAGCTGACCAGAAACAAGGTAATTCAGGGGAACCTATGTGGGCCGACAAGGCCACCATGCTGTCTAGTTATCTGCAACTCAAGCATAACATACTGAAAAGCTACGTGACTGGCAAGGTCACCACTACTGGCAAACTATGGCCCCACACGGCCATTACAAAAGGAAAAAAAAAGAGTAATGGCAACTATACAACTGCACGGCCCCACACGACCGGCTCATCTGACCACAGGGAATATATATAGACTGCAAGCCTCTAAGAAGGATAATAGAAATGATCGGGACAGGGCCCCGACCTACCCGTACTGTACAACAAAAGGAACTGAACTACACCTCTAGAAATTCAGTCTCCGGATGACAGGAGCTGAATATTCGACTCCTGATGGGGATCACGTGATATCGCCTGCGCGTCTATGGGTACCTGCAGGCAAGTAATGCAGCGCCCCACTGGGCGTCAGTACCGCTGGTACTGAGTATGTAAAGTAAACTGAATACAGCTGAATACAAGTAATATAACTAAAAATTCTGAATAGTAGGAGATAACTGAATCTGTAAGAACTGAAGGGATATCTGAAATCAATAACATAACTGTCAAAACTGAAATAAGAAGGAGTAGATAACTGACTGATGGTGTAGATCGTACCTGTTCTTAAGCATACTGAAGGGAGTAGGAATCATACCTGGAGACGTATCATTCTACTACTAATCTGCTCGTATCTACTGTAATATAGCATAACATACATAACATAACATGGCATACACAACCTTACCCGGCCCCCATAAGCCGGGAGGTACAATCAACACAGAATCTATACCCCTACCCTGGTCAACCCATCTCCTATACTGGCTGTAAGCATCCTGCCAGTCCCCTGGGTATGCACTTGGGCTCACTGATCCCCTGACTATAACTGTATCTGAGTCCGGAGGACACCTGAATCTGCACCCGGGCGTATCCGCTCGACTGGGGTGTGTAAGGCCAATCAAGGCACAAATATGGGGAAAAACTGGCATCCCATCTTCGTCCCCTGGCGGGATGGCATGCCACTCCTTAGAGTGACGTATCCTCATCCTCTGGTGGACGAGTCGACACAGCTATTAACCCTGGGCGGTCATGGATGCTAGGTGATCCAACCCCAAACAATACAATGGTCTCAACTGGTAATACTATCTGAGTATCTCGCATGCTAAGGCTAATAGGGGTAAAGTATCATATATATTACATGTTGGGCTAATGATAGTAATCTGTACGTATTTAATACGTGCTAAGGCAGGTAAAGACATATAAATATGAGTATAGTCTCCTGCCGGGCTGTACTTGAGCAAATGCTATATAAGACAATGTTTCTGCTGAAAACTCTGCTGTTTACTAAATTTCTGTATACACTATATGCTGGACTAGTAATAGAAATGTGTACATACTTAATACATGCTGAGGCTGGAAGTAATATATATGTATGTACGAATATTGTCTTCTGCCCGACTATACTGAGGCTAATGCTGAACATGATATAGACTTCCTGCTGAAACTATGCTGTATACTGATTTTCTATAGTAACATGAGTTACTATTCCTGACATACTTTCTAAACTTTGTTTTAGTCTACTATTCTATGTCTGAAATGCTTTACAGATACTATACTATTCCGCGGGGTTTCAGCTGAACACAACAATATCTTAACGTAGCATATTACATCACATACTGATAGGTCTCGTACACGTTACAGCCCAATGCTTCTCATGTTGTACCAATGTTCATAATAACGCAATAATAAACTATATTGTATCTGAGATATTATCTGACTGTCTGCCTATACTATAACTGAGATATCATCTAACTATCTGATGTTGCTTTGCTAACTTTGATTCTGAGTATATGTATATCCTAATATCATAAAAACATGCTTACTAAATTCAAACTGGACTTAGTGCTTGACTTATAAGTTCTTTCTTCTGTACATCACGCTATCTATCGTACTGGATTACTAACTTGCCGAAGGAATTAGCTTTACATACCTTATCCTTGAATTATTCATCTGTCGGACGAGGCTCGGCCGGTACTTCAACTGTTTTCTCCCAACTGCATTCATAAACATATCAATTAACACTAAATACAACTTTATTTCAAAAGGCAACGTCACTTTCGATATAGTTTATAGCCTAAACTTAGGCTTATCGAAAGACGGCCAGAAACTCGCTATTTTTCAGCGGCCCAGAAGGGAGAAATATTCACTTCACAGCTAGGAACACATAGACACTGATTTAGAGCAATTCCACTTACCTTGTCTCGGTGGCTCGACGATTCGTCGGCCGTATTTCGCGAAACAAAATCTGTAGGAATGCTCTCTGCTGCTAAATACTTCGGTATCTGGGATTAATTTGAGTTTGGGCAGCGTTTGGCAGCATAATCGGACGGAAATTAATTAATTTCCTTCGTCCCTCTCTGCTCTCTACGTTTTCTGGAAATTTTTATAAGTTTCTATCATTTAAAACCGAAGTGGGGCTTATATACTTGGGCCTGGACACGGGCAACGTGTCACGGAGCCATCGCGGAGGCCTCACCTCCGTGACACGCTGCCATCGCGGAGGGGCTCTGCCTCGGCTCCTCCCGCGATGGTTCGACAGGTTTCTCGTCCGATCTTTTCCCGGGCCTTTCCCTAGCACGTATGGCTTTCAAATACGCTTAACCAACGTGCGAACAGGTCATCTAAGTTCCGGGAATTCTACGGGGTATAACAAATCTATCATTGGAAATTGTCAACCAATTCAACAAAAAGAAAAGAAAAGAAAAGAAAAATAAATTGCTCCTTGGGAAAGAATCGTTGTATGAAGAAAACCCTTGGAGTTTATTTATTATCTACTATTCACAAAAGCGAAAATCAAACTTGGATCACGATGTTTTTTTGCAATATAAAAAAGACCCACTCAAAAACACTAACAACATTTCATTTAATTATTCCATAGCTCAACAACCTCAAAGATAAGATACACACTCCCCTCCCCCCAATTTAAAAGAACACATTGCCCCCAATGTAAAAAAAGAGGAACAACAAGTTGAAGGAGACTCCCTAAATGATTTAGTGATTGGGGCGAGGGGTCCATGACTATGTGTTTTCATCAAAATGCCATGAATCCATTTCTGGTACAGACGACATCAACGGATCAGGTGGGAGTTCCAGTGGTTTTCCTGGTTTGGGAACTACCCATTTTTCCGTCAGAGTTCTGAGCTCATGATATAAAGTGGTATCCACCCCACTGGGTTTCAGTAATGGATCTATTTCTCTCACAGTGAGTATCTGACAGGTTGGTGGCCGGCTATGATATATCTCTTCATCGGACATAATTTCTTAAGGATTGTCAAACCCCACACACCAATCATCCTGTGGCTCCTAGGCCCCTCAGACTGGGTAGCCATGATTGCGGGTTCATGGAGGTCAATATTGATAGAGAGTAGAGGATTCATATGCCTTGCCACATCACCCCTCAAGGTAATCACTTCATTCTATAAGACCTCAACTTTAGCATAGAGGTCTTTCAACTTTTCTCTTGTAGGTTGCATGGCCTTTTGAATGGCTTGCTAGATCAATTACTTTGGCCAACTTTATCATTTGGCTCTCATGAGTTTGGGCCATTTGTTCTATCTTTAACAGGTTAGTTGGCGGAGAGGCAGTGACTGTGGCTTCTTGGGAAGACCCTGAGGTTGTGTTAGAGAACATAGAAGGCGACGGGTTAATTTTGTCCACCATTACTTTGGGCCACTTTAAAGCTGGGGAATCTTTATTAGTTTTAGTGGTAATTTTAATCACTTCATCAACCCTCATATTTCTATCCAGTGGCTGAAAGAGAGGGCATGCGGCTCGCAAGCATAACATACTCACGAGGTTGGGATAAGGCAATGATGTCGCCTGCTGCTTGGCGTTCCTTTTGAATTGATCCACAATGATTTCCCCCACGTTGATGTGTATCTGATCCATGCCACAAGAATTGTGACCTCAATAGGGACCTACATTGTATTCTTTAAAGGGATAATTCGAGCACATATTAAATCCAGCCATTATTGTGGGTGCCTAGAATTCAATAACATAGAACATGGAATTATTCTAGGCACCCATTAAAATAAGTCACTACACTCATCTGATAACTGTGAGCTCCTCCTACCGCCCCCCTTGGGTACGTAGCTTAGGCCTTGGCCTCTAACAATGAACTGTGTCTGAGTCCGAAGACTCCTGCCTCTGGGCGCAAGTGCTCAACGGGGTAATCTGCTGCTATATCTGTGACTGAAACTGCCCCTGGGTGTAAACATGCAACAAGGTAATTTGATAAAAATCTGTTTCTGAAACTGCCCCCGGCCACAAGCTCACACAGAGTAGTCTGCCCCTGTAAACAGGGTTTCTGGCTCTGCGCAGAGTGAACTGAACTGCCCCTGCAAGCAGGGTAATTTGGACCGTATTATTATGGTGGTCAGCCATCATCTTCCTCTAGGCGGACGGTATCGCCCAGCTGGGGGCGGTATCTAAATCTGGTATCGACACAGCTATATCCCAGGGGCGGTGGGGATGCTAAAGGATACCCACATGCCATAACAAGTCTCAACATGCAAAACACATACACAACACGCATGCTCAAATGAAAAATACAAATCATATTCTGTTTTACACTGTTTCTGATTGCTGGGCTAACTACTACCTGGCCTCTATCTGTTTATCTGATTATTATTATCCGTGATCTGAAGCTATATCAGTTTCTAGAGCCATTTCTATTTCTGGAGTTATATCTGTATCTAGAGCTATATCGGTGTCTAGAGCTATTTCTATATCTGATTACTGATCTGATTATATCTGGATATAACTCAATAACATAGAACATGCCATCTATAACTGGATATAGCTCAATAATATAAAACGTGCCATCTATTACCAGATACAGTCTCAGCAAATCTAATACATACGATCTGTAATCTTGCTAATTCATTATACTGCCTTTACAACTTCCATTCTGGGTATTACATAAGAACATGCTAAGCTACTAGTGGATACCACATTGCTATCTAAAATCATCTGACTATCCATTATTCTAATTATCGCATGATACGTAATGATATACTAGCATGCTTATTGGAAATTATACTAAAATCATTCCTGTACACTGGGTATCTGTTAATAGCCTTTATTTTATTTATTTTCTAGACTGTACTTCCTGGCTTGCCGAAAGAATAGCTTTACATACCTGGTTTCAGATGAAAAACCAAATTAAATAGATAAAAGAGAGAAGTCAAATCCAAACAAATGCCAGTTGGCTAAATGCATCACTAAAACACTTTAATTAAAGAAGTCAATAGGCAACACTTCTTACAATTCTAGATCTTTGATCTCATATTATACTAATTAAATATTAACTAATTGATAATCCTATTAGCTGTCCAAATTTGACTCTTTATAGAGTTGATTAGAGATTTAATGTGGCTAGAGTAGACTTTGAAGAGTTAGAGCTAGCGTTAAGTAAATGCAATCTGCTATATTTAATTAAAACTAGGATATTTTTTTTGAAATAATGTTGAATAGTGATCTCATTAATGTCGTTGCTTGAACAATTTCCTCGTCTCAAATTATCTGTATTATTTTTTTTTATACCCCTTAAGAAAATATTAATTAGGAGGAGCATATTGACTATTTTATTCTTATTTACGTCTTAAAATATAATTTATTTTCATTAATTATTTGCTCTATTGAGGTGTTTATAGTCTTCAAAATAATTACTACTAAGAACAAAATGAAAAAAAATTAATTTTTGTCTTGAACTTTAAAATGACAAATATAATTCAAGACGGTCAAAAACTCGCGATTTCTCGAAAGTCCAGAAGGGAGAAATATTCACTTTAAGGCTAGGAGTATATTGACACTAATTTGGAGCAATTCCACTTACCTTAGCTCGGTAGCACGACGATTCGTCGGCTAAATTTCACGAAACTAAATCCGTAGGAATGCTCCTCACTGCTTAATACCTCAGTATCTGGTGTTAATTTGAGTTTGGACCATGTTTGACGGCATAATCAGACGATAATTTAGCAGTACTTTCGCACCCTCTCTGTTTCTCTTCGTGAGTTCTGGAATTTATTTGATATATTTATGAAATGAACCGAAGTGGAGGCTTTATATACTTGGGCCTGGACAGGGCCAACGTGTCACGGAGCCAACGCGGAGGCTCCACCTCCGTGACACGTTGCCATCGCGGAGGGGCTCTGCCCTGGCTCCTTCCGCGATGGTTCGACAGGTTTCTCATCCGGTCTTTTCCCAGGCCTTTTTCTAGCATGTATGGCTTTCAAATACTCTTAACCAACACGTAAATAGGCCATCTATGTGTTGGGAATTTTACGGGGTATAACAAATAAACCATTTTTCTTTGATTAACCGATGAACCGTATCCATTTTTTATAATGAACCTGTTTTGGCCCTGGTCCCTCCTTGGATATTGTGAACCTCAACATAGGAAAAATATCTAAGTTGAGGGTGGCTAGAGTAGGGGTGCATAAACAATGGAAATGAGGAAAAGGGAGAGACAAGAGAAAAGGTGAAAAATAATGTGTGGTGTGACAAATGAAAAAAAAGAGAGATGAAAAAGTTGAAAATTGTGAAAAAGAAAATTCAAAAAGAAAAAGAATTCTTGAAAAGGTTGAAAACACACCACACTCATACAAATGCATACAAAAGAGATGAAAAGGAAAGAAAAGAAAAAAAGGGTGAAATAGGTGAACAATTAAGCCAATGTATGTAGTGCCAAGGAAGGGTTAGTCACTTAAAAAGATCCCATATTTATCATGTCCATACCTAAAGCCTAAATTACAAGCTGAATCAAGTCCTATAGTGATCCTAATCTAACCATCTGACAAACCGAAGCAGAGAAAATAAGGGCAAGCCTATGGTATCTGATACACAATATTTGGAACTTCTTTGTGAGAGTTAGAGTCTCGCTTGTTCAGTCCCATTCCATAGCTGTTACTATACTTGTGAGTGGGGACTTCATTTGCTGTGAGGGTATAGATTTTATGTTTAAATCTACCAGTGGTCTATGTGAAAAGCATTGGTGATGACTTGATTTCCCGTTAATAGCTAGATGACATGTATTGATCTCTGCTTATCATATTTTGTGGTTGCTTGTAGTACATTAGCTGATATTGGTTCACAAAATATGGTCAAAAGTTGTTGAATTTATATTGCAAATTTTGTTTGGTATTGGCTGTAGTATCCTAGGTTTATTTTCTAGTAGAGCGTCGTGTTTAGTTTTTTCTTTTCTTTGCCTGAGGACATGCAAAAGTCTTAAGTTGAGGGTGTTGATGTGCTGTGAGTTTACAACACTTTCAACGCATAAAACTACGAAAATAGCATGAACTTAGGTGTGTTTACATGGATATAAGGCACTTTTTCCTTGATTACAGGACAAATAAGTGTTGGAGCAAAAATGTGCAAAAGAAGCCTGAAAGTGCAGAAAATGAGCTAATGTCACAGTCTCAAATGAGCTGTATGATGATGGTATGAGCCGTACTGAGAACCGTGAAAAGTTTCAGATGGTTGAATTGTGAAGAATGCAACTTACGACTCTTAGTACGAGCCGTAACTTGGAGTCGTGGAAATATTAAGAAGAATTGCACAAAGGCAGACTCCTGATACGGATGGAACTACGAACCGTGGCTAGAAGGTATGAATCGTACTAGGAGCAATGGTGAACTATAGAGGATTTTCAATTCTAGGAAGAACTTTAGATAGTACGAATCGTGGCTGGGAGGTACGAGTCGTACCACAACACTCATGAATAAATTCAGCAAAAGTCAGAGTTCTTAGAGCCAAACCACGGAAGCAACTCACGACTCATAGGAAGCATGTGCGAGTCGTACCAAGGCCCAACACTTAAGGTTCATAGGATCAGTCGTGGCTCAGGCGGCGCCAGTTATGGAAAATCACACTGTTAGCTTAGGAAAAGGATTATGTCTGTACTAATACCTTTTATGTTTTAGTTTCATCAGAGAACGATAGGAACATTAGAGAGAAGTAAGATAGGCGTGAAAACAATAGATATTTGAGGGAAAAACATAGAATTGAGTTGATTGACTTGTGATCAACCTTTTCTTGGATTCTTTCTTGATCTTTCAATTGTTCTTGAGGTTTTTCTGATATAATCAAAGAAGCTTTTATCTCACCTACGATTGTAAGTATTGAATTATGTGTTTAATAATGAATGCATATCACAACCTTGCAACTATGAGAGGCTAAAACCTCCATAGCTAGGGTTGCGGGAACCATGGTGGATTAACAAGCTAGGAATACACAAAAGTGATTAAAAACCAATGCAAAATGCTTGTATTGCATTATCTTCATGCTTAAACGTTTCTTAATGGTGTACAATGTTAGGACTTGCCCGGATTCTTTACTTTCTTGAGCCAAGAGAGGTAGAGATTAGGAAAAGAGAATTACAACAAAGCCTTGATATTGATGATCATTGTATTAACTTGAGCTATGGTCGCAGGATAGTTAAATTTGGGACACATTGATAACAGATAGTTTGAACCGCTCATGGGACCTGACCCGGTGATTGAGTATAGTCATTCAATAGGGACAAACCAGTATCAGTTCTACAAGTAAGCGTTGTTATTGATCACGTGTGTATACTCGAAGCAGTTTATCACGACCCGAGAGTAGACCCAAATCATAAACACAGGACAAGGAACCCTGAAAGGCTCCAAGTCGACTCATGGCTTAAGCATACATCTAAATCATTCATGTAAACCATAAGACTTAATGCAACAACATAGCGGAAGTTAAATCATGACATAAGATGGAAAGAAAGACAATACATAATCCATACATGACAGCTAGTTACTACATATTGTCTGAAAGCCTCTAATCATAACCAACGGGTTGATGGGAAAAAACCCCAACTAACCATGCAAATACTGAAAATTGAAAAGGAGTAATAAAGTCTGAACATATGTCCCTTGGAACATGAGGACTCACCAAAAAGGCTGATAGCTAGCTCTGAATGGACTACTGATGAGAATGAGCATATGAGCTAGGTCCTGTATCATGAGACGATACAATATGGAAAGTATGCGAGTCAGTACGTGGAATGTACCAAGTATGCAAGGTAAGTAAAACGAACATTTAAAAATGCATAAAAGTTCATAAGAGTTGGATGACATGATCATAATACTGAAATCATAAATAAACATAAGGCTCAAGGTTTTCAAAACATCCATAACTTATCACAATCATAGACATGAGTGGAAAACATTATAAAACATGTCTTGATCTAAAGAACATAATCATAATAGCATAAATAATGAGGAACAATGGAAGATTCTTCTAACCGACATACCCCATATGAGCACACATGGAGCCCGACCTGTAAACCTAGTCGGGAGGCCATCGGACCTTGCCGAGGGTAGAACCATGAAGGGTGTGATATCACTCATGAAAGGCCCAATAGGGCAAAAAGGGGATAGTCAGCAGGGAGGTCCCAAGCATGACCTACGGTGGCACGTAGTTCTAAGATTCGGGGCGTAACCTGGGCCTCGAACCTACTAGAGTTAAATACTACTCTCAAAACATATATAGTTCTCATATAATAATATATGGAAGATTCATAGGCTAGTTATAATCATGGTAATCATAAACAAGCTCGAGTATTCGTGAACTAGCTATGAAATAGGGCCTGTGAGTTGGCCAAAGTCATAAATCATAAATCATGCTTGACATATGGGCATTTCTCGATACTTAAACATACTTGAAATGCTTAAATTTTCTTGAAATCATGAGCGTAAAACATAAATAACTTGGAAACATGCTTTTAGATTGATAACTAACTTCATGCTTGGAATATTATCAAAACACAACCTTCATGGATTCCTCATAGATGGGCATCATGAATCTAAAACATTTAGTAAACAAGATAGTGATTGTAAACAATATAAAATCTACCCACTAATCAAAACCCATCAATTTAAACATGCTAGTAACATACCCATATCAATTACTTGAAGATTTATGCATTGGGTTTAAACCCCATAAGAATTGAGTTGCAGGAATTCATAGATTAGGGGGGAAATTGGGAATGGGTGTGGATTAAACCATCCATTCAAAACCCTACATAACTGATTGAAGCTAATCCTCACTTCCTTGAATGCCCAAGAGGAAATTGAAGAAGAAAACCGTGAAGACACCTTGATCACCTCTCTGACCCTCTTCTATACTTTGCATGCATGAATAAGAGCTTAGGGTAGTTTTCCCCTCTTAAACCCACCTTTTAGAGGTTAAAACGACGTAGTTTAGAACCCTAGGACTTAGGAATAACGGAAAATCCCTTACTTAAATTGAATAATTTTGTTGATTACCAGTCCCTACGAGGGACTGGATGACTCGTCGCTAGGGACCATGACTCGTGGCCTTGAGTCGTCATGTACACTACCAAAATTTACCATAGGACCCCACGAAGGACACCACGAATTGTGGTGAGTGACCACGACTCATGGTAACCATCCGTGGCCTACACTGCCCAACTATCCTTTCCAAGCATCTAGTCCAAGTCACAGGTGATCTCACGAGTCGTATGGCCTGACCACGACTTGTGGTCATGTCCGTGGTGACCCCCAGCCCATTCCACCTCCCTGCTTGACCACAAGTAACTTCACCACTCGTGGTCCCTCCTCACGGGTCACCTAACGACCCATTCTATGACCTGGTGCAGAATTTCAGTTTTTGTCTGTTTCAACTCCCGGGTCTGATCCTTGGGTTTTCGGGGTATAACAATATCTCCCCCTTGGGACCATTGATCCTTGAATGTTAGAAACACAAAGAAACAGCAGAAACGTACAATCTTTATATGCAATTTCTGACTATTTAAGCTGAAAACTGACGAAATGACTACCTCCGAAAAGGACTACACAACTGAACTAAATTCAGACATCATATACATTCACCATAACATAAAAAAACTTGCGCACATGAACTTAACATGGAAACTGATTAGAGTATTAGGGCAAAAACTGATACCTCAAACTGAAACTGAGCTGGTAAGGAATAGGTGAGGGTATTTAGCCATCATATCCGCTTCAGCTTCCCACATAGCTCCCTCAACATGATGATTTCTCCATAACACCTTTACTGAAGCTACTTCTTTGTTCGTTAGCCTCCAGACTTGACGATCCAATATCTCAACGAGAGTTTCCTCATAGCTGAGGCTATCTCTCACACCCACACTTTCCACCGGAACAACCAAAGTTGGGTCACCTAAGCACTTTTTCAAGAGTGATACATGAAAGACGGGATGAACTGAAGCTAATTCTGAATGTAACTCTAACTCATAAGCCACTTTACCCACACGTCTCATAATTCGATATTGGCCAACATAGCAGGGACTGAGTTTCCCTTTCTTTCCAAATCTCATCACTCCCTTCATGGGAGATACCTTCAAAAACACCTAATCATCAACTTTGAACTCGAGCTCTCTTCTTCTCCATCCTCATAGGACTTTTGGCGACTTTGAGTCATTTTCAACCTGTCTCTTATCAACTGAACCTTCTCCATCTCCTCATGAATCATGTCTGGCCCTATCATTGCTGCCTTACCAACCTCAAACCATCCGAGGGAGATCTAAATCTTCGCCCATAGAGAGCCTCAAACAGTGTCATTTGGATAATGGAGTGATAGCTGTTATTGTAAACAAACTTGATCAGGGGCAAGTGATCATCCCAACCACCTCTGAAGTCAATCACACATGCCCTCAACATGTCCTCGAGGGTCTGAATTGTCTGCTCCGCTTGACCATCCATTTGCGGGTGAAATGCTGTGATGAGTTTAACTTGAGTACCAAGCCCTTTTTGAAAAGACCGCCACAACCTGGACACCTCGGAATTCTTGACATAAAATTATAGGAGTTCGATTGGTCGACTTAACCGATGGCAGTGTTATTGTGCAAAACGAATCAAAATCATCCTTGGTAACGAATGTGAAAGCTAGACAACATGAGGATCTGATTTTGGTAAAACTAAAGGAAGCCGTTCGAAGTCAGAAGGTGGAGGTCTTCTCCCAGGGGGGAGATGGTGTGCTTCGGTACCAAGGTCACTTATATGGTCTAGATGTTGATGATTGAGGAGTCGGGCGTTGCGTGAGGCTCATGGATCCAGGTATTCTATCTATCCGGGTGCCACCATGATGTATCATGATTTATGGGGACTATATATTGGTGGAATGGCATGAAGAAGGATATTACAGAATTTGTAGCCAAGTGTCCAAACTGTCAGCAAGTAAAGGTTGTATATCAAGGGCTGGGAGTTGGTTTGATTGCATGGAGTGCCCTTGTCCATCATTTCAGACCAAGGTACTCAACTTACCTCTCAACTTAACATGAGTCGAATTAATGTCACGAGGCGGAGTCATAAAAGAAGGGAACATTTCCTAAACATTTCATAGCCTCTTTGTCATAAGTGTGGAGCGCTTCACACCCATGAAAAAAAAATCTACTTAACGTGGCTTTCAGACACCCTAGGACACTTCAAAACCTATGGCTCTGATACCAAGTTTGTCACGACCGAAGAGTAGAACCGGATAGTAAACACAAGACAAGGAACCCCGAAAGGCTCCAAGTCGACCCATGGCTTGAGCATACATCTAAATCATTCGCGTAAAGCAGAAGACTTAACATAACAACATAGTGAAAGTGAAATCATAACATAAGATAGAAGTAAAGACTATACATAATCCATACATGACAGCTGGGTACTACACATTGTCTGAAAGCCTCTAATCATAACCGACGGGTCGATGGGACAATACCCCAATTAACCCTACAAATACTAAAAACTTAAAGGAGCAATATAGTCTGAACATATGGCCCTCGGAACATGAGGACTCACCAAAAAGGCTGATAGCTAGCTCTGAATGGACTACTGATGAGGATGAGCCTGTGAGCCGGGTCCTGTATCATGAGACGATACAACATAGAAAGTATGAGGGTCAGTACGTGGAATTTACCGATTACACAAGGTAAGTAAAACAAACATTTAAAAATGCATAAAAGTTCATAAGAGTAGGACGACATGATCATAACAGCGAAATCATAAATAAACGTAAGGCTCAAGGTTTTCAAAACATTCATAACTTATCAAATTCGTAGACATGAGTGCAAAGCATTATAAAACATGTCTTCAGCCAAAGAACATAATCATAACATTCATAAATAATGAGGAATAATAGGAGATTCTTATAACCGATATACCCCATATGAGCACACATGGAGCCCGACCTGTAAACCTAGTCGGGAGGCCGTCGTACCTTGCCGAGGGTAGAACCATGAAGGGCGTGATATCACTCTTGAAAGGCCCATTAGATCAAAAAGGGGATAGTCACAAGGGAGGTCCCAAGCATGACCTACGGTGGCACGTAGTTCTAAGATTCGGGGCGTAACCTGGGCCTCGAACCTACTCGGTGTTAAATACTACTCTTAAAACATATATAGTGCTCATATAATAATATACAGGAGATTCATTAGGCTAGTTATAATCATGGTAATCATAAACATGCTTGACTGTTCGTGAACTAGCTATGAAATAGGGCCCGTGAGTGGGCCAAAGTCATAAATCGTAAATCATGCTTGACATGTGGGCATTGCCCGGTACTCAAACATACTTGAAATGCTTAAATTTGCTTGAAATCATGAGCGTAAAACATAATTAACTTGGAAACATTCTTTTAGCTCGATAACTCACTTCATTCATGGAATATTATCAAAATACAACCTTCATGGATTCCTCATTGATGGGCATCATGAATTTAAAACATTTAGTAAACAAGATAGTGATTGTAAACAATATAAAATCTTCCCACTAATCAAAACCCATCAACTTAAACATGCTAGTAACATACCCATATCGATTACTTGAAGATTTATGCATTAGGTTAAAGCCCCATAAGAATTGAGTTGTAGGATTTCAAAGATTATGGGGGAAATTAGGCATGTGTGTGGATTAAACCACCCATTCAAAACCCTAAATACCTGATTGAAGCTAATACTTATACTTCCTTGAATGCCCAAGAGGAAATTGAATAAGAAAACCTTAAAGACACCTTGATCACCTCTCTGACCCTCTTCTATACTTTGCATGCATGAATAAGAGCTTAGGCTATTTTTCCCCTCTTAAACCCACCTTTTAGAGGTTAAAACGACGTAGTTTAGAACCCTAGGACTTACGAATTGCGAAAAAACTCTTAAATCGCAGAATTTTGCTGACTGGCAGTCCCCACGAGGGACTGAACGACTGGTCACCAGGGACCATGACTCATGGCCTTGAGTTGTCATATACACTGCCAAAATTTACCATGGGACCCCATGGAGGACACCATGAATTGTGGTGAGTGACCACGACTTGTGGTCACCATCTGTGGCCTACACTATCGAACTATCCTTGCCAAGTATCCAGTCCAGGTCACGGGTGACCTCACAAGTCGTGTGGCCTGACCACGACTTGTAGTCATGCCTATGGTGACCCCCAGACCATTCCACCTCCCTGCTTGACCACGAGTCACTTCACGACTCATGGTCCCTCCTCATGGGTCACCTAATGACCCGTTCTATGACCTGGTGCAGAATTTCAGTTTTTCTCCATTTCAACTCCCTAGTCTGATCCTTGGGTTTTCGGGGTATAACACATCTATGAACCCATAGGGAACAATAACCCTAGTTAATCTTCAATCTTGATTTACATCATAATTTTAACCATTGTTTTAATTACTATTTTCTTGGAACCCCCAAATTAGAGTAACGAACCAACAAGTTCACTTATCGGTATTAGTCTAGATCTTCCATATTCCCTGTGGGTTCGATCCCAACCTCTTTGTTAGGTTCTTTATTGACAATGTCTGCTTCATACTTCAGCAGGAGGTGTGAGTTTGAGCGCTGTCAGTGGGAAAGTGAAAAGCGAGGGGAAATGGACAAGTGGGAAGGGTTTAATGAAATAATGGTTGTTTTGGGGATTTGGACAGGGTTTTTAGATTCCTGGGTCAGTTGGTGAATAGGTGGTTAACATTTTTAATGGAAATGTATACATGGATCTGTGCTTATTTGGAGATAGTCGGTGCGTATGAATGGTTCACTGGTTTGGGTGCCGATGATCATCACCTTTTCAGTTCTCTGGTTCATAGCTGGTGATAGTCCGATGTTTCTCGGGTTGGAACCTGTGATTCACTGGTTGATCCGCTGATGTTATCATAACTCCTATCTATATTGGTTGAAGCCGGTGTTTCACCAGCGGTTCACAGATTGGTATTGGCGATTCACCAGTTGGATCACTAAGAACACCCCCACTTCCAGGTTTACTATTTGGAGCTGACGCTTTACAGGCATGTGACTGAACAAGCGATTGGTGTCGGCGTTTCACCGGTAAGTTTTCGGTTTCCTCTCTTCTCTCCTCTTATTCTGTTCATCACCTGCGATAGGGAGGCGCCTTGCATTTTTGCACCAATATTTTTTACACCAGCATTCTACTGACCTGGCGCTGGTCCTGCCCTGTTCTTCTTCTCATAATGTTTGTACATCCAATCTACCTATAAAATCAAAAACAACAAAAATAAAAATAATGAAGATAAAAATGGTTGGGTTGCCACCCAAGAAGAACCTTAGTTAACGCCATGGTGCGACGGAGGCTCCTTATGTGCTATGGCTCATCCAGGTACATGACCTCTATTTGACCAACCTCCTCCGACACTCCCACATACTTCTTTACCCTTTAATCATTCACCTTGAATTTTTACCCATCTTCTCCTTCAAGTTCAATGACACCATTTCCAAAAACTTGGGACACCTTAAATGGCCCAGACCATTTAGATTTGAGCATCCTTGGGAATAACCTCATCCTTGAATTGAACAACAATATTGTTATACCCCAAGAACTGAAGAATCAAACCCGAAAGTGAATCGGGAGAAAAACTAGAAAATGTTGCAGCAGTTGCAGAATGGGTCACTTAACGACTCGTGAGGAGGCCTAACGAGTCGTCAAGTGACTCGTTGAGAAAGCCTAAGATGATGAAGGACACGAGGTCCTCACGGGTGATGTAACGACTCGTGGTCAGTCACCACGAGTCGTCATGTCAGTCGTGGGGAGGTCCTAGATAAAGATGGTAAAGTTTATTGTTGCGCTCCAACACACACCCAAGCATACGCGGTCGTACAAGTAATACACTGGCCCTTTTTAAGAGTCGGATGTCAAACCCACAGGAAATGGACTAATTTAGCAAATTATGAAGTTCAAGTGTAAGATAACCTTCACAAGTGTTGACTAGAGAAGTTTTCGGTAAATTATAATTAAGTTTTGGGTGGTCACAAAACAATCTGGAAAAAATATAAGAAGCAACTAGAACTAAGTTCGTATAATCATGCAATGCTACACTTTGTAATGGTTCACATATAAAATTATCAATTGTTGTCTCACATAGTTGGAAAATGTGATGTTCATATTCTCTTGAGCCTCTAAACGTGACAAACTAGCTTCACAACTATATCGTTGAGCGGGGATGTGACATCCTAGTTCGTGGGAAATTAAACTGCATGGATGTGGTTTACGGGGTTTGTGCTCTTGATTAGGGACTTTCATACCTCAAATCATTTAACCTGACTTAGCTTCACAACTACTTCTATGAGTGGTGGAGTGACAATTCTAAGCCAGTGTCTTGCTATCATCCCGTTTTATCAACCAAGCAAGGTGAATTAAGTATAATTTCTATCCTAATCGCGAATCCTATCGTAAGATAAGAACTTGCTCCCTACATTCTCTTGTTCTAGCCTAGGTTTACTCTCTCAAGCTTTTACCTAGCTTAACATGTATGATTTCATGGTGATCAAGCATAAAAACAACCATAATAAAGAATGTAAGACAAAACACCAATTAACATCTCAAACCAAAATGAATTCATGCATTACAATCATATCATGTGGCCCCAACTCTAGAGGAAGGGATTTAGCCACTCATGTTCATACAATAACTTAAAAACATCTTTAAAGTAGTGTACTTACAAGAATAGGTAAAATAGAATGTAAAATTAGTGAACCCTAGGTGAGTTTTTCACTTCTCCCTTCGCTCCTCTACAGTTTTCAGAAAATATTTCGTGACCATTGATTTTAGAAGATAAGGGTTTAATTTATAGTAGATAGGAAATTTGCAATTTTTGGCCTGTCATGGAATGGCTCCGTGGCATGGAGGTGAACGCACCAATTTGCCTCCATGCCACGAAGGTAATGCGGAGGCCCACTGGAATTTGCACTTAAATGTTTCTTGGCCAAGGCATGGCACGACATCCGGCGTGGCATGATGCTTGTCCTGCGCGATGGCCAGCGTGACATGGCCTGCGGTGCACAGCAGTGCCTAGCGTGGGATGGACGCTGGCGCGCAGGCGCCTTGTAAGGCAGCATTTCGTGCGCATGGCCTTGGCGTGGCACGACACTGGGCGCGGCACACGCACAGCGTGGCACGCTGCCTGGTGCGACCAGCCTTGCCATGGCATGTTTCTTTGCCATCTTTTGCAATTCACTTCCAACTCCATTCCTTCACTTCACCCATCATTATTTAGTTCCTCATATGCATTTTACACCTACAAAACAAGGACTAATCATGTCGGTTAGTGCATACCAAATTTACATAAAATCACATAAGAATGTAAGTGTATAATCAGACCAACATGACTAAATTAAGTTATAAAATAGCACTTGGACACGTAATTATGCCCCAGATCACTACCCCACACCTATATCCTTGTTCGTCCTTGAACAACTCTTTTACATCTCATGTATATAAAGACTCACACATAACTAATTTAGCAACAAAATTCAAGCTGCGACTACAACGATTGTTTTTAGATAGCAAGTTAAAAATCTTGCATGCACGATGTAAACATCAAAAGAAAATATGACTACGTTAAGACTTCCTCACCTCAAGAATCGACTCTCAATCTCGACAAACTCATGCGAATCAACTGATCAAGAGATCCGACATGAATTTTATCCTTTATTAAACATGTGCCCTCACAACAAGTGAGTTACCCATTTTTACTCACAAATTTTCAAATTATACCATGTACGGGTATATGGATAAGAATTAAGCTCACTCTCACAAAGAATTCACATGCCACATGTATTGACCCATAAGCTTACCCTTAGAGTTTTACTCCACTAATTTAAGAATGTTTGACCATAAGATCAAGTAGGACTTATCGGGTCGTAATGTAAGCTAAGGGACGGGTAGGTACTATTCTGGCCAGTAAAAGTGGCTATCTTCCCCAAGCGCTTTTAACACATCACACATTCATTACGGATATCTCTTCTCTTACTTCACCTTCATTCTTTTAAATCTTAAATTTCCTCTTTTGTTTCCCATTTCTTTAAGCACACTTAGCTTATTAGTAAGGAGTACTTAAGCAACTTTTTCATTCCTTAGTTTTCTTACTCCCAACCAATACTCAAGCATTTTCAAACAAGTGCACATCTAATCTTTTCCTCAAATCCCACAACCGTTATTTTTCCTTCTTTTTTCACGATTGTCACTCCTTTATTCTTTTAGATATTTCAGTTAAGCACTTAGGAGTTTTGGAGAAACTTCAAGGCTATTGAAAGAAAAGGATTAATCTTATGTTGCAGCTATCAAAGAATAGGCTTAAAGCTCAATGGGGCTAACTAGGATTAGACATTCAAGGTAAGTAAAGCGAGGGATTAAAATTAGGCTCATTCAAAGAAATGCCTAAATCATCTCCTACAATCGACATCCCTCATTTCGTTTTGTATACACACCAGGCAAGTTCTAGACACTACATAATAGCATGGAATATTCAAAAACCTTACACTCACAACACATGCTCAATTCAAGACAAATTCAGCAGGCTCGTAACTCAGCTAAACACAAGAATTCAAAATTAAGCTTTAAGCATAGAGTCACATTCAAGAGCCTAGGTGTCTCAAACAGAGTTATACAACTTACATTCTTCAACACTAACCATACTTGCATCTCACAATCATGTATAACACATAACAAGAACATCAAGCCATCAATTAGCTATGGGTTCAAAAACTAAAACCTATTGACTAATTTTCCCTCAAGACGGTCGTCATCCATCCATCGTTGGGAATAGTCCCTAGCTATGACTAAAGACAACTATGTACAGACAAAGAAAATTTTTATTCTTCGATTCAAAGTGCCCCCCGTCGAAAAAGAACCGAAAAGAAAAACCAAAGGGTGGGGAATCATGCTCAACTCAAAAAGTTTCCTCAACCAATACCTATTGTCACGCCCCGCCTTGGGAGGCATGACTGCACCTGGTGCCCTAACTAAGACCTAGACTGCTGGACTGCTGAGCCTAGGCACTTCTGGTGCCAGGCTGGCTCTAACTCTGGGTTCAAGAAAACGACGGGCTACATAACAGATGTAAATACAGCCTCCGGCCGACTAGGCCTATAGCCACCTGTAAGAAAACAACAGATAACCAGAACAATAGTAGTATAAAGGAACCTATGTGGGCCGACAAGGCCACCATGCTATCTAGTTATTTCTAAATTCAAGAAAACAAATGCTAAACTGCTATGTGACCGATAAGGTCACGCTACCAACTGAGTAAGACCCCACATGGCCATTATAAATAAGCTAAAACATACACACGGCCTCACACAACCGGTGCAGCTAACCACAGGGGATACACAATCAGCAAGCTTCTAAGAATACTAATAAGATAGTTGGGACAGGGCCCGGCCTACCCATACTGTACAAAAAAGAAAAGAAATAAACCTCTAGCTATCTAGCTCCGGATGATAGGAGCTGATGACTCTGTGGGCTGGTTGGAGTTACGAGGGATCGGCTCCTCGTCTATGAGTACCTGCAGGCAAGTAATGCAGCGCGCCCAAGCGGGCGTCAGTACCACTGGTACCGAGTATGCAAAGCAAACTAAACATAACTGAAGATAAACAGTAAACTGGTAGTTACTGAAATGACAGAGGATAGATAAAACTGTCTAGAATAGCAGAATTTGTACCGAGCTTAACTGTACTGGAAAGAAGATAAGAATCATACCTGTTGATGCGGTGTCCTGCTATTTATCAACTTAATAAGTAACATATACACACACACACACACACATATGTAGCATACAAGAACCTATACCAGCCCCCATAAGCCGGAAGGTGCCAATCAACACGCAATCTATATACCCCTACACGGGTCAAACCATCCAAAAATAAATTCACTCCACTCACCTTATAACTATGACCACCCCGTCGGCCCCCTGGGTGAGCAATTTGGGCTCTCTTGGCCCCTAACTATAACTGTATCTAAGTCCGGAGGACTCTTGTAACTGTAATGTGAGATCTGTATCTGTAATCTGTAATCTGTGCCCTTGGCGCAAGCACTCGACAGGGTATGCTATAATGCTGATCATCCTGCTATGGGGAATGCTGCATCCCATATTCGTCCTACTGCGGATGGCATTCCACTCTTTGGAGTGATGTATCCTCACCCTCTGGCGGGCGAGTGATGTGACCGCAAGTGTACGGGTCATGCAAGTAATATAGTGGCTCTTTTTACGAACTGGAATATCGAACCCACAGGGATTGGACCCATTCCTCTAACTATCCATTACAAGTGTGATCTTAAATACCAAAAAATGTTGGTTATAGAAGTTTTTGAGGGAGATTTTTAATTAAGTCTAAATTTGGTCAACGAAATATTCTGAATGCACTCTAGGAGCAACATAGAGTTAAAACCAGATAATCATGCGATGCTACGATTTGCAATGGGTTAAGTATGCAACTATCGATTATTATTTCACATAATTGGAATTGCATGTTCATGGTCTTTCGAGCCTCTAAACACGGCAAACTAGCCTCACCGCATCATTGTGAGCGAGGATGCTAATTTCTAGTTCGCGGGCAATTAATTATGTTGTGGTTTACGGGGAAACGATTAGGGACTTTCGCGCGTCTAACCATTTAACTCAACTTACCCTCACAACTACTTCTTTGAGTAGTGATGTTATAATCCTAAGTTGGTCTCTTAATAACCCCCGTTTTATCAACCAAGCAAGGTGTTAGGTATATTTCTATCCTAACACAAAATTATATCGTGAGATACAAACATGCTCCTTACATTCTCATGTCCTAACCTAGGTAATTCTTTCTCAAGCAATTGCCCAAGCTAACATATATGTTTTCATGGTGATCAATCATAAAAACAACCAACAATCCAAAATGCAAGATGAAAACAACAATCAATAACTTAATTCCAAAACAATTTCATAAAATCACAATCATAATTCATGGCTTCAACTCTAGAGGAAGGGTTCTTGCCATTCATGTTCGTAAAACTACAACTAACTACTACTAAACTAACATACTTACATGAATTTGGTAGATGAGAAGGGAATTTGACAAACCCTAGATGAGTTCTCCCACTTCTCCCTTCACTCCTAGGTAGTTTTCCAGAATAAAATTGTGACGCTCTGGAATTAGGAGCTAAGGGACCTATTTATAATAAATGAGAAATGTGCCCAATTTAGCCTGTCGTGAAATGGCTCCGTGTCATGGAGTGTATTGCGGAGCACTGCCTCCGTGACACGGAGGTAATGCGGAGGAACATTGGAAATCAACAAAAATCAACTCTAGGCAGCCCCTTGCCGCGATGCCCGGCGTGGCACGCTGCTCATGCGGCGCGATGGCATGCTGCTGGCGCGCAGCTGGCCTGGCGTGGCACAGCGCTGGCGCAGCCAGCCTTGCCTAGGCATGCTTCTTTGCTGGCTTTCGCCATTTGCTCCCGACTCCATTCCTCTACTTCACCAACTTATGAATTAGTTCCTCAAAATCGTCGAAGCCTACAAAACAAGGACTAATCATGTTGGTTAGCACATATATTCACATTTATATAGAATCACATGAAAATGTATAAAATAACTTAGATAAACAAGACTAAATTAAGGTATAAAGCATCACTCGGGCGTGCTATTTTTGCCCACGATCAGCGAGTCGACACAACTATTAACCCTGGGGCGGCAAGGAAGCTCTAAGGGTGCCCACATAACACAATCAGGTCTCAACAAACAACAATAATCACATATAACATGTATAATAAATCTAATAATACTGTTCATGTTTTGATATTCTGTTCTGATTCATTGACTGGATTAAACTAAATCTGGTACTGAGTTTGAAATGATATCTCGCTTTTTAATACTGATTTACTGACTTTTATTCTGAATATGACATAATAACGCAAACATACTTAATACTCGGCTTCTGGAACTTCCTTCTAGAATTTATTCTATTTTACTATACTGGAATACTAACTTGCCGAAGAAACTAGCTTTACATACCTCAGTTGTCGGCTTTCCGGCTAACCGGTGTAAACTCGGCCAATATTCAGTTATTTCTCCCAACTGTATTAGCATTCATAGCAATTAGAATTAAATTCATCAATATTCTGGAAGAAAATACTATTTTGAATATATATATATAGCCCAAACTTGGACTTATCGAAAAACGGCTGAAACCTTGCTATTTCTCAGAAGTCCAGAAGGGAGAAATACTCACTTTAGGACTAGGAGTATATTGACACTAATTTGGAGCAATTCCACTTACCTTAGCTCGGTAGGACGAAGATTCGCCGGCCGAATTTCACGAAACTAACTCCGCAGGAATGCTCCCGACAGCTTAATACTTCACTACCAAAGATTAATTTGAGTTTGGACCACGTTTAATGGCGTAAACGGACAGAATTTTATGTTTAAAACTCGTTCTCACCTGTTCTGGTCTAGTTCTGGAAATTAAATTGTGTGAAAATGAATTTTAAAAGGAAGTGGAGCTTTATATAGTTGGGCCTGGACACCCCCCTTCGTGGCACATTGGCCATCGCGGAGGGGAAGCCTTCGTGACACGCTGCCTGTCGCGGAGGGGCTTTCCCCGACTTCCTCTTTATGTTGGATTTATCGAATGCGATTTAAGCATTTGTCGAATGCGATTTTATAAGTCGCATTTGCCTTGAAATGCTCCGACTTGGCGCTTGTCCAGTCTTCCCCCCGGGCCTCTTCCTAGCATGTATGGCATTCTAAAACTCTTAACCAACATGCAAATAGGCCATCTAAATGTCAATAATTTATGGGGTGTAACACCTATAAAGCACTGAATTCACCCGAAATCATTAAGCACAAAATTTTGAAATTTCCCTCACCCCACACTTGAATCATTCTATGTCCCCAAAGAATCCAATTAAAATTCAAAAAGGGTGAGAAATACTCCCTGGGGCCTCTAGGCCTAGCTAACAAATGTTTTTCTTCATTTTGAACAAGTGGATATTCGACCCCACACTTTCCCTCTTTCATGCTTCTTAGCTTCATCCTCCAAGGGTACTCAGACTTCCCCTCCATCTATGCTTAATTATCCACCAAAAACAACAACAAGATGAAAATACAAAAAAATCCACACAAATGAAAGAAATTAACATTGTACCTGTGGTAACCTTGGGTTGCCTCCCAAGCAGCACCTAATTTTACCTCGCGGCACAACATGGACTACCTTTTTAGGACATCCTCATAGTCGTGTTCCCTTTCTAGAACCATCTTCTTCTCTTTTTTTGTTTTTCGAGGGAACAGCCGCCACTCTGTCCCTCTCTTCCTCCAACTCCTCTCCATCAGATTCGGGCTGAAAAGTAATCCTCTCCTTTAGCCATGGACCTATGGAATCTGCCACCCCACCCTTAGCCTCTGATAACACACTGACCTTACAAAGGTCTCTGTAATGTTTGGGTGGGTTAATCTCTTGATAGACCCGAAAGAGTTCTTCTTCATTATTGACCCTAATTTTCAAGGTCTCTACTCTTACATTAATAATCACTCCTCCAGTGGCCAAGAATGGCAGTCCCAAGATCAGGGGTACTTTTACATCAACTTGGAAATCCAATATAATGAAATCAGCGGGTATGATGAACTTACCCACTTTGATGAGGAGATCCTCAATTATTCCATCTGATGCCACTAGCAATTTGTCTGCAAGCTGCAACATCAATCGTGTTGGTCTCGGTTGACCCAACCCCAAGGTGTTAAACAAAGATAGGGGCATTAGATTAACTGCTGCCCCTAAATCACATAGAGCTCTTATCACCTCAGCTTTACCAATTTGCATGTGGAGGGTAAAGCTCCCTGGGTCTTTGAGCTTTTTAGGTATCTTGCTCATTACCCTGTAGCTGCACTCCTTAGTCAATGCTACTGTGTAAACATCCACCAATCTGATTTTGTTGGCCACCACATCTTTCAGGTACTTAGCATACTTGGGCATTCCATGCAAAACATCAAGCAAAGGCAAATTTATGTGAAGTTCTTTGAAAATATCAAAGAACTTTCTAAAGCATTCCTCCTCCTTGCTCTTTTTGAGTCTTTGCGGGAATGGTGGTGATGGTCTCTATGCTGGCTGCAATGATGATTGTGCATTTTGTTGCACAACACTCTGATTCTCTCCCTCGTCAGTGAATGGTCCCTTTCTAACCAACTCCGACTGCACCTCATTTCTCCTCTCTTTTGGTGGTGCATCAGCCAATTGCCTGCCACTCCTCAGACTGATGGCATTGACCTATCGAGGGTTTGTGTCTGTGTCACTAGGCAATCCTCCCTATGGTCTAGTGTGGTGAGCAACTGCTATTTGACCCATCTGCTTCTCTAGATTGCGGGTGGCCAACTGCTGATTTTTCAAATCTGATACCATCCTCGCCTGATTCTCTGCTAATTGGGTCTATGTCTCCATAATCTTCTGCAACATCTCCTCAATGTTTCTGCTTAACTAGCCACCATTCTGCCTGTTCTGTTGTTGATACTATTATTGCTGAGGTTGCTGGTAGCTTTGACTTTGATTCCCACCCCAAGAAAAATTCGGGTGGCTCTGCCAATTCTTGTTGTAATTGTTCCCAAAATTCTGATTGTTTCTCTGAACATTCCTAAAAAATTGACCGACTTAGGATTGGCCTCGCAGGATTCTGCATTGTGCCCATTATTGGCACATATTTCACACCAACTAGGAACTTGCTGAAATGCATTTACCTGTCCCTACTGTTGGTTCATACTCAGTTTATTGAACTGAGTCATCATCTGATGCTGAAATGATGCTATCTGAGTAGCCAAGGCATTTACACCATCCACCTCTATCAGCCCTCCTGTTCTCTTTCCTGACCTTCTCGATGACTCCCTGTGCCACTCATGATTCCCTGAGCAATCCTGTTCAACAAAGTGTACAACTCATCATAAGTTTTCTTTAATGCTTGCCCACCCGATGCAGAGTCTAGTAAAATTTTTGTGTGTGGATCTAGACTTTCCACAAAGGTATGGGCTAGCACTTCATTGGACTGCTGATGATGGGGGTAGTCTTTCAATAATGACTTGAATCTCTCCCAAGCTAAATACAAGTTCTCCTCTGGCCTCTACTTGAAGCTTAATATTTCACTCCTGAGTTTGGCAATCTTTCCTGAAGGGAAGAATCTGATGAGGAACTTCTTTGCCAAATCGTCCCAAGAAGTTATGGAATTTGGTGGTTCAGATTTCAACCAACTCTTTGCCTCTCCCAACAATGAGAATGGGAAGAGGGTAAGTCGGACATAATTTGTGGACACTCCGGTGGGGACGAATGTGTCACTAATCTCAAGGAAGTTCTGTAAGTGCTGTTGTGGGTCCTCATGAGTCATCCCAGTGAACTGGCCACTAGAATGTAACAGCTGCACCAAATTCTGTTTCAATTCAAAGTTCCCTCCAGGTTCCAGTTTGCGGATACTAGAGGTCTACATTTATCGCTAGAGGGATAGCCACTTCGCGAATTGGTCGTGCTGCCATGATCTCAGGTAACAAATTCGCTTGCCCTACTGGTGGGTGTTGTTGTAACCTCTCTTGAAGTCTCTTTATCTTTCGCTCTAGAGCTTCCCTCTTGAGTAAATGAAGTTGACGTTCAGGTTCGAGCAACGGTTCCACTAGCTCCCTATTCCTTGCAAGCTCTGCAAGGACAACATGTCACCTACAATATATAAGACTAAGACCAAGTTTCTCAACACTTAAGGAAATTAAAAATCACACAACAACAACAAAATTTAGTAACTTAGCCAGTTCCCGTCAACGATGCCAAAAACTTGTTGCGCTCCAATGCACACGCAAGCGTACGCGGTCGTACAAGTAATACAGTGGCCCTTTCTAAGAGCCAGATGTCGAACCCACAGGGAATGGACCAATTTAGCAAATTATGAAGTTCAAGTGTAAGAAAACCTTCACAAGTGTTGATTAGAGAAGTTTTCGGTAAATTATAATTAAGTTTTGGGGTGGTCACAAAACAATCTGGAAAAAATATAAGAAGCAACTAGAGCTAAGGCCGTATAATCATGCAATGCTACACTTTGTAATGGTTCACATATGAAATTATCAATTGTTGTCTCACATAGTTGGAAAATGCGATGTTCATGGTCACTCGAGCCATTAAACGCGACAAACTAGCTTCACAACTACATCGTTGAGCGGGGATGTGACATCCTAGTTCGTGGGCAATTCAACTGCATGGATGTGGTTTACGGGGTTTGTGCTCTTGATTAGGGACTTTCGTACCTCTAATCGTTTAACCTGACTTAGCTTCACAACTACTTCTATGAGTGGTGGAGTGACAATTCTAAGCCGGTGTCTTGCTATCATCCCGTTTTATCAACCAAGCAAGGCGAATTAAGTATAATTTCTATCCTAATCGCGAATCCTATCATAAGATAAGAACTTTCTCCCTACATTCTCTTGTTCTAGCCTAGGTTTACTCTCTCAAGCTTTTACCTAGCTTAACATGTATGATTTCATGGTGATCAAGCATAAAAACAACCATAATAAATAATGTAATACAAAACAACAATTAACATCTCAAACCAAAATGAATTCATGCATTACAATCATATCACGTGGCCTCAACCCTAGAGGAAGGGTTTTAGCCACTCATGTTCATATAATAACTTAAAAACATCATTAAAGTAGTGTACTTACAAAAATAGGTAAAAGAGAATGTAAAATTAGTGAACCCTAGGTTTTCAGAAAATATTTCGTGACCATTGATTTTAGAAGATAAGGGTTTAATTTAGAGTAGATAGGAAATTTGCAATTTTTGGCCTGTCATGGAATGGCTCCATGGTACGGAGGTGAACGCACCAATTTACCTTTATGCCACGGAGGTAACGCGGAGGCCCACTGGAATTTGCACTTAAATGTTGCTTGGCTGAGGCATGGCGCGACAGTCGGCGTGGCACGACGCTTGTCCTGTGCGATGGCCAGTGTGACACGACCCGCGGCGTGCAGAAGTGCCTAGAGTGGCATGGCCATTGGCGCACAAGCGCCTTGGAAGGCAGCATTTCGCGCGCATGGCCTTGGCGTAGTACGGGACTGGGCGTAGCACACGCACAGCGTGGCACGCTACCTGGCGTGGCCAGCCTTTCCATGGCATGTTTCCTCGCCATCTTTTGCAATTCACTTCCAACTCCATTCCTTCACTTCACCCATCATTATTTAGTCCCTCATATGCATTTTACACCTACAAATCAAGGACTAATCATGTTGGTTAGTGCATACCCAGATTTACATAAAATCACATAAGAATGTAAGTGTATAATTAGACCAACATGACTAAATTAAGTTATAAAGTAGCACTTGGGCACGTAATTATGCCCAAGATCATTTATCCAGTGTACTTAATGGATGGTACCTAACGAGTCATCATCAGTCCTAACGACCCGTTAGGAGGGCCATTACCAAGCCAAATGATTCTTCATGAATGACGAGGCAGTGCACTTGATGGCTAAACCAACGTATCGCGTGCCCTAGTAAAGAGTCGTTAGGTCATCCATTAGGACCCTCTGACATTTATTTTGAGTGATTTAAGTAAGGGCTTTTACGTAATTCCTAAGTTCTAAGGGCCTATACTACATCGTTTTAATCTCGTAATAGAGGGTTTTAAACAGAGAAAAACCCATCTTAGGTCATTTCTTCATGCATGGAAGGTTGAAGGTTTGAAGGGAAGAAATTAAGGAGAATTTCAAGGTTTTCAAGGGAAATCTCAGCTGGGTAATTAGGAGGAGTTAAGATTCTTCATTCCCAGGTATGTAAGGCTATGAGTGGGTGCTTCCTTCCACCACCCATGCCCATTGCTTATCAATTTGTGATTTGATTGTGATGATCAAGTATAGGTCTTCATTTAATTGCATGATTCTTACATTTGTACTCATGGGTATGATTAAATTGAGTTGATATTGGTGATTTACTGAGCTTGGACGGATTATATTCTTAATTTCTTTTGTCAAAATTGTTTTCCAAAAATTGAATCTAAAACATCCTTGTGTGGGTAGTTCCTAATAGAATGTGATGATAATGGAGTCAATGATGAAAAGCATGTTTTCAACCCTACCCATGATTTTGATAATGTTTTTCAAAGAAGATTAAATAGACCAAAGTATGATGGAGCTTTGGGTAGTGCCCGATGATGAGCATGAGTTATGATTTTTTTGAATTGACTTTATTACTTCATTTTGGAGTGAAATCTCCCAAATTATAATGTTTGTAAATGATTTGAATGGGTTCAATCATGATAAGATTTTGGGCAAGACCCTTATGTTGATAATGATGAAGTGATATTTCTAAAGTAGGCTTACCATATGACTTTTGGAGTAAAGGCTCCCACTATTCTTTGAGCTTATGGTGTGTTTCAAAGTAAAGCATTTCTCTATACGTAAATCCTTAATTGCTATGCATGTTATTGTCAAGCTTTGTCAAGGACAATGTTAAGCTTCATTTCACATGATGTTGAGTCTATGCATGATTTCATTCTAAGCTTTTTCGAAAGGACATTGTTAAGCTTCATATTTATATGATGTCTAGTGTATACGTGATTCCATAATGTCGGAGCCACGTAAGCTCTATCGTGGTATGTCGGTTAAGTGACCGCTGTCTATATCATTCGGGTTTGCATATCCATTACTCATGATAATTATGCTATGCATGCATGTTTAAAAAGCAAGGTTTGACTCATTGTTCAGCTTTTGATAGAAATGTTATGATTTAGCTTGAGTCATTTGATTTAGTCATGATATTATGAGGCCATGCATGACCATGTATAAAATAAGAATGATTTTATAATGAATGCTTGTGATCTCTTTCTTATCCTTAAAGTCTATCATATATGTATGAATTGTTTTAAAAGACTATTATTGCTCTAGCAATTTTACTTATCTTGCATACTCGGTACATTCCACGTACTGACCACGTACTTTCTATGTTGCATCATTTCATGATGTAGGATCGGGTTCTCAGGTTCAGCCTCGTTCGTAGCTGCTTATCAGAGCTAGCACCTGCTTGTTTGGTAAGTCCTTTTCTTCCGAGGACTAGATTTTTAGTTACCTTGAGTGTATTTTTAGTTTCAGTATTTCTGAGCTACTTGGGTGTGTTATCCCATTAGCTCGTCCGGATTAGAGGCTTATCAGACTTAGGCATGTATTAAGCTTCAGATGTTCATTTCGTTGTTATGTTAAGTTAGACTTCTGCTGAGTTTATATTATGTTTCCTTTACGCTTATTGAATGAGTTAGTGAATGCTTATGCCATGGGTTGACTTGGGGTCTCTTGGGGTCCCTTGTCCCGTGTCTACGATCCGGGTCTCCTCTCAAGTCGTGACAAACTTTGTATCAAAGTAAGGTTTGAAGTGTCCTAGGGAGTCCGAAAGTCGCGTTATGTAGAGTCTTTTTCATAGGTGTGAAGCCTGCCACACTTTTGATGAAGAGGGTATGAAACTTTTTAGGAAATATTCCCATCTTTCATAATCTACTCCTGTGATGAAGATCTTTCTATCCCTCTAATTCGTGATATTTGCGATTGCAGAATCATGGCTCCTCGAAGGATGAATGGAAGGAGAAATAGAGACGGTGAAGGCCACGAGGATGGCATGGGTCGTGGGCATTAGCAGGTCCCACCAGTTCAGGAGCCTCAGGCACCAGAGCCGGCCGCCCACACTGAGTTCCGGGCTGCTATCCAGATGCTTGCGCAGGCCTTGACCACTCAGGTCAATCAGCAGAATGGCAATGCAGTGGATGCTCGAGTCAGGGATTTCTTGAGGATGAGCCCGCTGGAGTACTTGGGATCCAAGGTACGTGAGAAACCACATGACTTCATTGATGAGATAGTCAGGATCACCCAGGTTATGGGGGTGAGTAGTGTTGAGTGCGCAGAGTTGGCCTCCTCTAGTTGAAGGGGGTTGCGCATATTTGGTTCCGTCAATGGAAGGACAACAGAGTTGCTGGAGTAGGTTTGGTCACTTTGGAAGAGTTCCATGTTGCATTCCTGGATCAGTTCTTCCCTTGGGAAATGAGGAAGCTAAAGGCAGTGGAGTTCATAAATCTGAAGCAAGGGAGGATGACGGTACTAGAATATTCCCTTGAGTTCACCAACCTATCGAAGTATGCTACTTAGTTAGTGGCTGACCAGAGGGTGCGAGTGAGCAGGTTTGTGCATGGGATAGCAGGTTACTTGGATAAGGAATGTAGGATTTCTATGCTCTATCAGGATATGGACTTCCCTTAGTTGGTGTTGTACGCCCAGAAGATGGAGGCAGCATGTACGACAGAGAGAGAGAGGCCAAGAAGGCCAGGACTGAGGACCACAGATTCTCCCAACAGAGGTCTGGAGGTGGGCACCATCAGCAGACCCACCAGAGATCATCCATCCCAGCTTTATCAGCCTTGAGTGTGCCATCTTAGCCTAGCCATGATCAGAGAGGATGAGCATCAGGCTCGAGGGGTCAAAGCAGCAGGCCCGCAGATTCAGGTGTTCCAGCTTGTCACAGATGTGACCGAGGGCATACAACCCAGTGCTTGGTAGTTCAGGTGAATTTTTTGGGTGCAGGCAACCTGGACACATTCTTAGAGATTTTCTAGCAGTAAAACAGGATCAGGTTGGGGGCCATGTCCCAGATTCTAGCTCAGCAACCCCACCCCTCAGCTCAACACATGGGGCATCTACCAGTGCAGCAGGCGGTCAGCGCCAGAACAAATTCTATTCCCTAACATCCCGTCAGGAGTAGGAGGTCTCCCCGAACATGGTTACTGGTATGTTACGAGTCTTCCATATTGATGTTTATGCTCTGTTAGATCTAGGGGCCACCTTTTCCTTTGTGACACCTTATGTAGCTAGTAGCTTCGGAGTTAGTCCCGATGTCTTGTCAGAATCCTTCTCGATTTCTACTCTAGTAGGTGACTCAGTTATAGCTAGACGGGTGTATAGAGATTTCCCAGTCTTGGTTCTCCATAAGGTCACCTCAGCAGATCTAATAGAGTTAGCCATGAATGATTTCGATGTTATTCTCAACATGGATTGGTTGTATGCTTTCTATGCTTCCATTAATTGCAGGACCAGATCAGTAGAGTTCAGATTCTCAAGTGAATCAGTCTTAAAATGGAAGGGTAGTTCAGTTGTGCCTGTAGGTCGATTTATTTCCTACATTAAGGCCAGAAAGATGATTTATAAGGGCTACTTATACCATCTAGTTAGGGTTAAGGACGTGGAGTTTGAGACCCCGACTATCCAGTCAGTTCTAGTAGTACGTGAGTATCTAGAGGTCTTTCCTGATGATTTACCAGGTATTCCTCCTGAGCGATAGATTGATTTCGGTATTGACCTCCTTCCTGATACGTAGCCTATATCTATTCCTCCCTACAGGATGGCTCCATCCGAGCGAAAAGAGTTGAAGGATCAGTTAAAGGATTTGCTAGATAAGGGTTTCATTAGACCAAGCCAGTCTCCATGGGCCATACCAGTATTTTTTGTTTGGATGAAAGATGGTTCCCTTCGTATGTTCATTGATTATCGACAGTTGAACAAAGTCAATGTCAAGAACAGGTATCCCCTACCCAGGATCGATGATTTATTCGATCAAATTCAGGGTGCTAAGTGTTTGTTGAAGATAGATCTCAGATCTGGGTATTATCAACTCAGAGTTCGGGAGAGTGATATCCCGAGGATGACATTCAGGATACGGTAAGGTCATTATGAGTTTGTAGTGATGTATTTTTGACTAACGAATTCTCCTGCGGCTTTTATGGACCTGATGAACAGGGTGTTCAAGCAATATTTGGACATGCTCGTGATCATGTTCATCAATGAAATTTTGGTATACTCCCGGAGCGAGGAGGAGCATGTCGCTCACTTGAGAGTAGTGCTCTAGACCCTCAAGGACTGCCAATTGTATGTTAAATTCAACAAGTGTGAGTTTTGGTTGGACTCTGTGGCATTCTTGGGCCATGCGGTGTCTAGCGAAGGCATAAAAGTAAACTCGCAGAAAATTGAAGCGGTGAAGAATTGTCCCAGACCGGTGAATCCTTCGGATATTCAGAGTTTCTTGGGCCTAGCTGGCTACTATCAGACGTTTATGGAGAGTTTCTCACCCATTTCAATGCCTTTGACTAAGTTGACTCAGTAGAAGGTAAAGTTTCAGTGGTAGGAGGCTTGTGAGAAAAGCTTCCGAGAGTTGAAGGCTCGACTTACCTTAGCACCAGTATTGACCCTACCCGAGGGTAACAATGGTTTCGTGGTGTATTGTGATGCTTCTAGAGTTGGACATGGGTGTGTGTTGATGCAGCTTGGGAGGGTGATAACTTATGCCTCTCGACAGCTGAAAGTGCATGAAAAGAATTACCCGACCCACAATCTTGAATTGGCCGCAGTGGTGTTCGCATTGAAGATATGGCGGCATTACTTGTATGAGGTCTACGTGGATGTATTTACAGACCACAAGAGCTTGCAATATGTGTTCACCCAAATAGATCTAAATCTTCGGCAAAGGAGGTGGTTGGAGTTACTTAAGGATTATGACATGAGTGTCCTTTACCACCGGGGCAAGGATAATGTGGTTGCGGATGCACTTAGTAGACTCTCAATGGAGAGTGTGTCCCATGTGGATGAGGGGAAGAAAGAGTTGGTGAAAGATGTTCACCGGCTTGCAAAGCTGGGAGTTAGATTGATCGATTCGACCGATAGCGGTGTTGTTGTGCATAACAGGTTGGAATCCTCCTTGGTAGTTGATGTTAAATCCAAGCAAGATGAGGATCCAATATTTAGGGAGCTGAAGGAGGTGGTGAAGAATCAACGTGCTATGATACCAGGGCCGACTATGTGTTCAAGACATTGATAATTTTAGAGTTTGGATATTGCATGAGGCACATGGTACTAGATATTCTATTCATCCAGGGTCCACAAAAATGTATTGGGATTTGCGGGAAATCTATTGGTGGGATGGTATGAAAAGGTAGCGGAGTTCGTAGCAAAATGTCTAAACTGTCAGCAAGTAAAAGCCGAGCATCAAAGACCTGGAGGTGTACTTCAGGATATTTCCATGCCCACTTGGAAGTGGGAAGAAATCAGTATGGACTTCATTACAGGTCTACCTCGTACTCACCGGAAATACGACTCCATTTGGGTAGTGGTGGATAGGTTGACCAAGGATGCACACTTCCTATCAGTCAAGACTATAGATTCAGCAGACGATTATGCTAAGTTGTATATTCAGGAGTTAGTTCGGCTTCATGGAGTACCCTTGTCTATTATTTCAGACCGAGGTACTAAGTTTACTTCTCAATTCTAGCGTTCATTTCAAAAAGGGCTCAGAACTCAGGTTAAGCTAAGCACATCTTTTCATCCTCAGATGGACGGCCAAGCGGAATGAACCATTCAGACTCTTAAGGATATGTTGCGGGCATGTGTTATGGATTTCAAAGGTAGTTGGGATGATCATTTGCCCTTAATTTAGTTCGCTTATAATAATAGTTACCACTCTAGTATCTAGATGGCACCGTTCAAGTATCTCTACGGGCGAAGGTGCAAATCTCCCATCGGATGATTCGAGGTTGGTGAGGAAGTTGTGGTAGGACCAAATTCGGTTCATGAGGCGATGGTGAAGGTTTAGTTGATAAGGGACAGGTTGAAAACATCTCAAAGTCGTAAGAAATTGTATGCTGATGTGAGAAGAAGAGAATTGGAGTTTGATGTAGACGACTTGGTGTTTCTAAAGGTATCTCCCATGAAGGGGGTCGTGCGGTCCGAAAAGAAAGGTAAACTCGGTCCCCGCTATATTGGTCCCTACCGAGTTGCGAGAAGAGTTAATAAGGTGGCGTATGAGTTGGACTTGCCCTCAGAATTGGCTTCAGTTCATCCCATGTTCCATGTATTTCTTTTGAAGAAGTGCTTGGGTGATCCAGCCTTGGTGGTTCCGATAGACAGCGTTGGTGTGAAAGACAATCTCAATTATGAGGAAATTCCAGTTGAAATTTTGGATCGACAAGTTCGAAGTCTGAGGAAGAAAGAGGTAGCTTTAGTTAAGGTTTTATGGAGGAATCAACATGTTGAAGAAGCTGCGTGGGTGGCTGAAGTGGACATGATGGATAGATACCCATATTTGTTCTCTACCAGCTCAGTTCCGACATGAGGTATCAGTTTTTGCCCTAATTCTCTAATCAATTTCCATGTTCAGTTCATGTGCGCAAGTTTGAATTATGATATGATAAATGTATGTGATTCCTGAATTTAGTTTAGCTATGTGGTTCTTTTCGGAGGTAGTCATTCCATGAAATTTCAATTAAAATCATCAGTATGGGAGCATGATAATTGCTTCTTTCTATTTTCTACTTGTTTCTAACATTCAAGGACAAATTTTACCAAGGTGGAGATATTGTTATATCCCGAGAACTCAAGAATCGGACCCGAAAATGAATCAGGAGAAAAACTGGAAAATGTTGCAGCAGTTGTAGAACGGGTCACTTAACGACTCGTGAGGAGGCCTAACGAGTCGTCAAGTGACTCGTCAGGAGGCCTGAGATGATGAAGGACTCGAGGTCCTCACAGGTGATGTAACAACTCGTGGTCAATCACCACGAGTCGTCATGTCAGTCATGGGGAGGTCCTAGAGAAAGATGGTAAAACTTATCCAGTGTACTTAATGGATGGTACCTAATGAGTCGTCGTCAGTCCTGACAATCCGTTAGGAGGGCCGTTACCAAGCCAAATTATTCTTCATGAATGATGAGGCAGTGCACTTGACAGGTAAACAACAGATCGCGTGCCCTAGTAACGAGTCGTCAGGTTATCCATTAGGATCCCCCGACAGTTATTTTCAGCAATTTCAATAAGGGCTTTTCCGTAATTCCTAAGTACTAAAGGCCTATACTATGTTGTTTTAAGCTCTTAATTGAGGGTTTTAAGCATAGAAAAACCCATCTTAGGCCATTTCTTCATGCATGCAAGGTTGAAGGTTTGAAGGGAAGAAATTGAGGAGAATTTCAAGATTTTCAAGGGAAATCTCAGCTGGGTAATTAGGAGGAGTTAAGATTCTTCAATCCCAGGTATGTGAGTCTATGAGTGGGTGCTTCCTTCCACCACCCATGCCCATTCCCTATCAATTTGTGATTTGGTTGTGATGATCAAGTATGGGTCTTCATTTAAATGCATGATTCTTGCATTTCTAGCCATGGGTATGATTAAATTGAGTTGATATTGGTGATTTACTGAGCTTGGACGGATTCCATTCATAATTTCTTTTATCAAAATTGTTTTCTAAAAATTGAATCTAAAACGTCCATATGTGGGTTGTACCTAATAGAATGTGATGATGATGGAGTAGATGATGAAAAGCATGTTTCCAACCTTACCCATGATTTTGATAATGTTTTTCAAAGAAGATTAAATAGACCCAAGTATGATGGAGCTTTGGGTAGTGCCCGATGATGAGCGTGAGTGATGATTTTCTTGAATTGACTTTATTACTTCATTTTGGAGTGACATCTCCCAAATTATATTGTTTGCGAATGATTTGAATGGGTTCAAACATGATAAGGTTTTGGGCAAGGCCCTTATGTTGATAATGATGAAGTGATATTTCTAAAGTAGGCTTACCACATTATTTTTGGAGTAAAGACTCCCACTATTCTTTGAGCTTGCGGTATGTTTCAAAGTAAAGCCTTCTCTATGCATAAATCCTTAATTGCTATGCATGTTATTGTCGAGCTTTTTCAAATACAGTGTTAATATTTTTTCACATGATGTTGAGTCTATGCATGATTTCGTTCTAAGATTTTTCGAAAGGACATTGTTGAGCTTCATATTTATATGATATCTAGTGTATATGTGATTCCATAATGAGCTTTGTCGATAGACAATGTTAAGCTTCATTTCACACGATGTTGATCTTATGCATGATTTCATGTTGAGCTTCATCACTAGATGATGTTGAGATTCATATTTATATGATGTAGAGCAATGCATGTTTTGGGAGAAGAGTCTAGCATCGAGCGGGCTAAGGGTTGACTACTCTACGTCCCAGAACTACGCGCCAACGTAGGTTGATTCTATTATATTATTGGGACCTCCCTTATGAGCTATACCAGGCCAGATTGGGCCTCTGATCTTGATATCGATATCATGGTATTATCCATAGCTCTAGTAAGGTTATGGACGGCTCTGCCCACTTGAATGTAATAGTTGGGACCATGTAAGCTCTATCGTGGTATGTCGGTTAAGTGACGAGTCTCTCGCTGTCTATATCATTTGGGTTTGCGTATCCATTACTCATGATAATTATCTTATGCATGCATGTTTATAAAGCAAGGTTTGACTCATTGTTCAGCTTTTGATATAAATGTTATGATTTAGCTTGAGTCATTCAATTTAGTCATGATATTCTGAGGCCATGCATGACCATGTATAAATTAAGAATGATTTCATAATGAATTCTTGTGATCTTTTTCTTATCCTTAAAGGCTATCATATATGTATGGCTTATTTTAAAAGACTATTATTGCTCTAGCAGTTTTACTTATCTTGCATACTTGGTACATTCCACGTACTGACCACATACTTTCTATGTTGCATCGTTTCCTGATGCAGGATCGGGTTTCAGGTTGAGCCTCATTCCTAGCCTCTTATCAGAGCTAGAACCTACTTGTTTGGTAAGTCCTCATCTTCCAAGGACTAGAGTTTTAGTTACCTTGAGCGTATTTTTAGTTTCAGTATTTCTCAGCTACTTGGGGGTGTTGTCCCATCAACTCGTCCAAATTAGAGGCTTATCAGATTTAGACATGTATTCAGCTTCAGATGTTCATTCTGATGTTATGTTAAGTTATACTTCCACTGAGTTTATGTTATATTTCCTTTATGCTTATTGAATGAGTTAGTGAATGCTTATGACATGGGTTGACTTGGGGTCTCTCGGGGTCCCTTGTCCCGTGTCTATGATCCGGGTCTCCTCTCGGGTCGTGACAAATACCAACTCTCCCAGAACAAAATTTTGATGCACAATTTTCTAGTCATGGTAATGCTTCATGCGAGCCTTATAAATAGCGGCATTCTCATATTCCCGCATTTAAAATTCATCCAACTCATACATATTCTCCACTCTCCCTTGGATGGCTCTCCCCTAATCAAGGTTCAAACTCTTCAGTGCCTACAAGGCTTTATGTTCTAGATCAACAGGGAGGTGGCAAGCCTTGCCAAAAACAAGCTAGTATGGTGGCATTCCAATTGGTGTTTTGTATGCAGTACCATACGCCCACAAGGCATCATCTAGCTTCCAAGCCCAATCTGTTATGTTCACATTGATTGTTTTAGTCAAGATAGATTTGATTTCCCAACTGTGGATGATAAGGGGGGCCACTTTGTGCTTCACATGGTACTTGGCTAGCAATGTGCTGAACAATCGATTTCAAAAGTGTGATCCTCTATCACTAATGATGGCTCTAGGGTGCCAAACCATGAGAAAATATACTTTTTCTAAAAGGTTATTATGCACCTCCCCTCATTGTTGGGACACGCTACAGCTTCTACCCACTCATAGACATAATCAACAGCCACCAGAATGTATGTGTTTCCATAAGAGCTCATAAAAAGGCCCAAAAAATCGATCCCTTACATATCAAACAATTCCACCTCTAAGATTGGTGTCAAAGGAAGTTCGTGCCTCCTCGAAATGCTCCATGTTCATTGACACTGATCACACTACTTTACAAAGTCATGGGCATCCTAATTAAGGGTAGGCTAATAAAATCCACATGGTAGTACTTCTGCCACTATTCGAACACTCCCATAATGGCCCCCAACCGGTGACGAATAACAAGCCTCTAGAATTGTTACCATTTCAACATCTGGGACACACCTACAAATTATACCATCAGCACAACTATGGAAAAGGTAGGGTTCATCCTAATAAAACTACCGAACATCATGCATGAATCTCTTCTTTTGATGAAAGGTCAACCCCTCGGGTGTGATATTGATTGCCAAATAATTAGCAAAATATGCAAACCAAGGTGTTAAGTCGTGGGTTTCAGTTAGAATGTGTTCATTAGGGAAGTCATCATTAATCTCCTCATGTACTCTTGACTGACCATTTATCTCTAGGCGTGATAGATGGTCAGCTACTTTATTCTTACATCCCTTCCAATCCTTTACTTCAAAGTTGAATTCCTTCAACAATAGGACCCACTTAATAAGCCTGGGTTTAGCATCTTTCTTGGTCATGAAATATCTGAGTGTCGTATGGTCCGTGTGCACCACCACTTTGGTTCCCAACAGGTATGCCTGGAACTTTTCAAACACAAATACCACAGCGAGCAGCTCTTTTTTTCTCATTGTGTAGTTGGTTTGTGCATCATTTAGGGCTTTGCTAGCGTAGTCAATTGGGTGAAAAATCTTTTCCTTCTGCTGACCAAGGACTACCCCTAACACTACACCACTGGCATCGTACATTAGCTTAAAGGGCTTTGATCAGTCTGGTGCCATGATGATTGGAGTGGATACTAGCTTTTCTTTCAATTCAACAAAAGCCCTCATACACTCTTCATCAAAATTGAATTTTGCCATCTTTTTCTAATAATCAAAATAAAGGATGAGCTATCTTGGAGAAATCTTCAACGAAACGGTGGTAAAATCCCGTATGTCCTTGAAAACTCCTAATACTCTTCACAGTGCTTGGTGGAGATAACTGAGCAATGTCATTAATCTTGTCTTGGTCTACCTCAATCCCTTTCTCCAAAATTTTATGTCCTAGAACAATCCCTTCTTTTACCATGAAATGATACTTTTCCCAATTAACTACTAAGTTTTACCTCTCAGATCTCTTCAACACCTCTTTTAGGTGTACCAAGCAATCTTCAAATAAATTTTCCACAACTGATAAGTCATCCATGAAGAATTCCATAGTATCCTCCACCATATTCGAAAAAATTGACATTATACACCTCTGAAAAGTGGAAGGAGCATTGCAAAGCCCGAAAGGCATCCTCTTGAATGCAAAAGTCCCATAAGGACATGTAAATGTGGTTTTCTCTTGATCTCTGAGAGCAATAGAAATTTGATTGTATCTTGAGTAACCATCCAAAAAACAATAATATTCTTTCCCAGCCAAGCGATCTAGCATTTGGTCAATGAAGGGGACTGGAAAGTGATCTTTTTTTGTCCACGAGTTCAACTTGCGGTAATTCATACACACCCTCCATCCGGTAACTAGGCGAGTTGCAATCAACTCATTCTTTTCATTCGGTACAACTGTAATTCCCCCTTTCTTTGGCACGCATTGGGCAGGACTTACCCAACGACTATCAACTATAGGATACATAACTCCCGCATCTAACCATTTGATAATTTCTTTTTTGACTACCTCCTGCATTGGTGGCTTCAAATATCTCTAAATGCTGAATTGAAGGGTTGCAATCCTCTTGAAAGTTGATCTTGTGAGTACAAATACTCACAGGTATACCAGTGATATCAACTGAATACTATCCTATTGCTTGTACATGCCTTTTTAATATTGCTATAAGTTCGTCTACATGTTGGTGGGTGAGCTTTGCTAAGATAATCACTGGCAGTGTCTCATTTTCCCCCAAATATGCATATTGCAAATGAGCAGGTAATGGTTTGAGTTCAAAGACCAAAGATACAATTATGGATGGTTGTGATGATGGGGTTTTCCTATTTTGAAGTTCAAGATCGTGTTTCCTCGGTTGAAAGGTGTAGTTTCCTAGCCTTTTGCTCACGTGGCACACCTCTTCTAATCCTTCATTGTTCAAGAGAATGCTAGCAAATATTAATTCCAAAATTTCTTCTTCCACCTCCCATCCCACTGCTTCTTCATCCATGTTGGTTGCGGGTGGTGGAGTCTTTCTTTCCTTTTTAACCTGCTGAGTTTCCATTTGAGATGCTAACAAGTTCATTCTGTCCTCTAACTGTCTTATGGCCATCTTATGATCTTTCACTATTTTACTGACATCTAAATCACTTTGCAACTCCTGAATTCCAAAATCAGTCAAAACAACTTGCTCACGCACCACCTCAAGCATGCTTTCAACGCGAGATCAGAGTGACTCGTCATTTCCTTGGCTACTCATCTAAGCTGAATAGACAGAGTTCTGACCTTGATTTTCATTACAAGGACACCCATAGCCCTGATTGGCTTATTGATACCTTATATGAAAACCCATCATACAATTCGCTAGCAACTCGATTTGCTTCATCACTAACACTATGGCTTTTCTTTCCTCTCTCCTCCACATTTAATCCATCAATTGGAGGGTTTCAACATATGATGCCCTCTCGTGGTCTCTCAGTATCCTTTCAAAGGGTCTCATTAGCATATCATCAACAACTCAACAATGGAAAATTAAAGCACAAAATGCTAAATTAGCTCAACTCACTTGCCAAAATGCAAAAATCAACTCAAAGTAACAAAACTATAGGCTATCAAACAACATTCCCTGAAAACGGTGCCATTTTTTATAACATCCAAAATACACTCTTTTTCATGAAGGAGCGTAAACTGTCGCTGTATCAAAACAAATCACCCGAAGGGTGTTGGGGTCGAATCCCACAAGGAATGCCAGCTGATTATATAATAGTCGTCCATTAAATTAAACTAATTCATATCAATGTTGCAATACATATAAGAGAATTGGGGGAATCAAGATTTAAAAAATAAAATATGGAATTGCATACTAAAAACAGGGGAAAAGTATATAAAAGTCCAATGGAGAGACTACTAGGGATGTGATATTGACAAGGGCTTCAATGGGTTGGAATTGTTAATTGCTCCTATCCTTACTCAACAATATGATAAGCTATGTATTAGGTGACATCTTAAGTATCTCAACCAATTAGATGTCTTATACCTCAGGTTTTCTCAAAAACCAAGGTTCCTCTTCACAACAACCACATCAGCTTGGGTATGGATTCACTATTTCTAGCTCCAATCCTTAATGGATGTGTAATAATGGGTTTTTGCTATGTCTAGCCCAACCTCACATAATTACCACCCAAATACCTATTAGTGTTTCCTCACCCATACCTCAATTCTTTTTTTCAAGAAAAATCAAGTAAGGAAATGCAATCCACATTTGCAACTATGAGTTTTCAACTTAAAATTCAGAGAGGAACACTAAAATCAGACTAATTGAGTAAATCTAAGATCAAATACACAATACCCAACCCAAATAAACCCAATCCTTCACACACCCATAGCAAAGAACTTAGCTACTCATGTAAGTAAAGTAAGACATTGCATTGAACAAAAATGCATTATCTATTCACAAACTTGAGTAAGAGAAATTGAAGCAAGGTCTGAACTCCTATGGAGTTTTCTACCTTCTCAATGAAGAAGATGACTCTTTCTCTTTCTACTTCTCTCTACTTTCTATACAAGCCAAAAGCAATAGAATAATCAATACTTTCTAAAATGGAATATTTAGTTCTTTTATGAGAGGTATAAAAATAGGGTACAAATCTGCTCCTCTTTTTTCGTGCTTGACGTTTTTACCTTTGGCTAATGGGCCTCACTTGTGATTCACTGGAGGTTCGCTGGTGCAGGTTCACATAATACTGGTCCGCTCTAGCTGAAGGACAGTGAGATTTTTGGCTCTTCGCTACTGACACTAGCGGTTCGTCGGTGCTAATCCATGGACCGCTAGTCGGTCACAGCTCCTAGTAGTAAGTTCCTTAGCACTTCAGCGTTGGCACCGGTGGTTCACCAGTGCTTATATGCATTTCACCAGTATCCTTTGGTGGAGCACCGATCATCAACTCTATTTCCATCCTTTTGCTCAATTTCATGCTTTTCTCCATTCAAGTTACATACCTACAAGAATTAAAGACAAAAGACATAAAATCCAAATAATTGACTTGAAAACTAAGAAAAAACTCATTTTTAAGAGCTTAGTGAGTTAGTAAATTACCAACTCATCATGCAATAGTACGCCTTGGAGTTCATCTGGCTGTCCAAGTATGTGGAGATGGTTGCGGATCAGAGAACCCGTATGAACAAATTTGTGTATGAAGTGTCAGATTCGCTAGTCAAGGAGTGTAGGATCGCAATGCTAGATAGTGATCTAGACTTCTCTAGATTGGTTATATACGCCCAACAGATAGAGGCAGATCAGATGAAGGAAAGGGAGAGAGAAGCCAAGACGGCCAGGACAGGCAGCTTTGGGTTTTTCCCACAGAGGTTCGGTGGCAGACATCGTCAATAGTCCCACTAGAGATCATCAGTCCCAACCGTTATCAGCTAATGTGCTATCCAGATCTAGGCATGATCATAGGGGAAGGACATCAAGCTCTAAAGGACAGGGCAGCCCAGCGTGCCAGTTTGCGGCAAGTGTGGCAGAAAGCACCTCGGGGAGTGCCTAGTGGGTTCAGGTGCATGTTTCGGGTGTGGTAAGCCTGTACATCTGCTCAGAGACTACCCTTCCGCTAGACAAGACCATAGTAGAGGCCATGATGCATCCATTAGTTTAGCAGCTCCACTATCATGTCCAGCTCAGGAGGGTGCATCCACTAGTGCAAGTTGTGGTCAGCGTCAGAATAGATTTTACTCTCATCTCATCAGGAGCAGGTGGTCTCTCTAGATGTGGTCACTGGTACGTTGCGAGTATTTCATCTTGATGTATATGGATTGATAGATCTAGGGGCTAATTTATCTTTTGTGAAACCTTATGTTGCTATTAGTTTTGACGTCAGTCCCAAAATCCTCTCAGAGCCCTTCTCAGTCTCTACTCCAATGGGTGACTCGGTTATAGCTTGACGGGTATACAAAAATTGCCCTATCACAGTCCTTCAGAAAGTCACTTCAGCTGATTTAGTAGAATTAGACAAGACTAATTTTGATGTTACCTTTGGTATGGATTAGTTGCATGCACGTTATGCCTCAGTGAATTATGGAACCTGTATGGTAGAATTCTAGTCTTCGAGTGAGCCAGTCCTAGAATGGAAGGGTAGTTCATTTGTGCCTGTAGGTTAGTTTATTTCCTACCTTAAAGCCAAAAAGATGATTTATAAAGGTTGCATGTACCATCTAGTTCGGGTTAAGGATGCTACATCTCAGACCCTAACTCTTCTATCTGTCTATGTTGTATGTGAGTGTTCGGAGGTTTTCCTAGATGATCTACCAGGAGTCCCTCCCGAGCAAGAGGTTGGCTTTGGTATTTACCTTCTTCCCAATACGCAGCTGATGAGTTGGTAATTTACCAACTCACTAGGCTCTTAAACATGAGTTTTTGCTTAGTTTTCAGGTCATTTAGGTGGAGTTCATGCTCTTTCTCCTTGATCATTGCAGGTATTTAACTTGAATAGAGAAAAGCATGAAATTGAGCAAAAAACATGAAAATAGAGTTGAGGACTGGCACTTCATGAGAGGAAATCGACAAAATGCCAGTTGATCGTGGTTGTCTACTGTGCTAAGGAAGGATGGAGACCGGCGGACCATCGATCAACATCGGTGAACTTCCGATGCCAATACCAAAGTGATCAAGAACTTACTGGCCATCAGTTGTGACCGAATGGAGGTCCCTACCTCAGTATTGGCAAACCACCAGTGCCAACACCAAAGCACTCACGATCTCACTGTCCTTCAGCTGTGATTGACTGGCGGCCCGCGGACAAACACTTGAAAATTGCCGGTGAGTCACAAGTGATGCCCGCTAGTAAGAGGTAAAAAAATCAAGCATGAAAAAGAGAGGAGAAGATATGTACCCTATTTTTGTACATCTCTAAAAGGAACTAAACATTCCAGAATTTCTATATCAGATTTTCATTAATCTATTAGCATTATAGTGAAGTAGAGAGAGGTAGAGAGAGAAACAATCTTCTTCTTCTTGTACAAGGTAGAAACTTCATTGGAGCTCAAACTCTTGTTGAAATTTTCTTACTCAAGTTGTGAATGGATATTGAAGTTTTATTCAATGTCTCTTTCTACTTCCGTGAGTGGCTAAATTTCATGCTAGGGGTGTGCGAATGATTGGGGTTGATTTGAATTGGGTATTGTGTATTTGATCTTAGAATTTCTCTATTAGTATAATTTTAGTATTTTCTCTGAGTTTTAATATTAATACTTATAGTTTCAAATGTGGGTTGAATTTACTTACTTCAATTTTGCTTGAAAAAGGAATTTGATGTATGGCTGAGGAAATACTAATGGGTAATTGGGTGTTGATCATATGGGGTTGGGCTAGACGTACGCATTGAGAATATAAGCTATAAGTAGTTAATTCTCACCCAAGTTGATGTGGTTGTTGTGAAAAGAACTTTGTGGTTTGAAAAAAAACCGAGGTTAATGCATCTAATTGGTTGAGAAACTTAGGATGCTACGTTGACTGCAAGTAATTATGCTATTGAGTAATGCTAGAAGCTTTTAGCAATCCCAATTCAATGATGCCCCTATCAACATCACACCCCTAGTAATTTCTCCTTTGGTGTTTTCTATGCTTTACCTCTGTTTTCGTGATAGAATTCCTCTCTTAATTAACAAATTGCATTTCTCCAAATTTTTACTTCATCAATTTTGAAACATTGATACAAATTACTTCAATTTAATAGACAACTCTTGTATGGTCGACTCACATTCCCTATGGGATTCGACACAGACACCTGTCGGGTATATTTGTTTTATCAATGACCGTTTACATTCTCTCATCAAACGGAGTGAATTTGGATGTTATCAATACTAAGTAAGGTGAGTAATGAATTTGAAACTTAGAATGATACTTGAAGCTTTTTCCAACAATGGTCGACCCAAGTCCTTTTCTACTTTTGTGTAGTGGAAGAAGTGGTGTGATATGGTAAAATGAAAAGGATGGTGGTTTTTAATAGAAGGGAAAGAAAGGTGAAGGGATTCGTGGAATTGAAGGTGGATTTAATGGTGGAGTGTGGGAAGTTGAAGTGGTGGTTGATGGGTTATGGAAATAAGAAAGTGGTAAAGAAAATAGGGTTTTTAGGAAGTGGGGAGAAGTTTAAAAGACATGGGTCAGACCGGGGTGAGATTTGGTCAACGGGTCGGTCAACATTTAAAAACGTAATTCATACCTGCACTTGTGATGAACCTGCAGCCGCAGATTTGAAACTGCAAAGTGTAGTTCATGCACAGGTGGCCCTCATTTAGCCCAATTCATTGTTTTGATTCTGTGCCTCTCCTGCATTTCATGGATCTTCAACTTTGTGTCAGAGGGCACAAGTTTCAGCTATTTTCATGATTTCCTCTAGGTGTGTTGCCTTAGACCTGCGCTACACCTGCAACTCGCAGATCTATTCCTGCATTTCGTAGGTGAGGCACGGGTCCTTAACACTTTACTAGGCATTCTGGACCACACCTGTGCCTGACCTGCGCTCTGTAGGTTAATACCTGTGTATTATAAGTCCCACGCAGGTGCTCATCGCTTGTTTTCTTCCATTTGATTTCAATTCAATCAACCTACACAATAAAGACAACAAAAATGTGATGTAAAAACAAATCAAAAGGCACTTGGGTTGCCTCCCAAGAAGTACTTGGTTTAACATTGCAGCACGACGGTTTGTCCTCACAACTCCATCATTCATTTGGAGGTTTGTCCTCCTCCTCAAGATCAACCCTTGCTCATTTTTGTCATTCATCACTGTTATCACCTTGCATTCATCAGGTGGTTCCATTGGTTGACATACATTGAATATTATTTCATCACTACCAACTCAAAACTTCACCTCTCTAAGCTCCACATAAACTAAAGCTTTCCCTTTGGCCAAGAGTGGTCGCCCCAAGATAATGGACACCTCAATATCAACATCCAATCCAACATGAAAAAGTCAGCTGAAAGGATAAATTTGTCAACCTTGACCAACACATCTACAAGAATTCCCATTGGGCATTTTATACAGAGATCCACCATTAGCAACCTCGTTGTTGTATGCTTGGGACTTCCCAAACCTAACTTCTTGAATGTCATGACAACAATCATGTTTATGCTCGCCCCCGAGAATGTAAAAATCTTTGTGGAACATGTAAACCCCCAATTGTGCATAGAGTTGTGAATGCTCTGGGGTCCTCCCTTTTTGGAGCAAGGTTACTTGCCATCACAACGCTATAATGATGTGACACCTCCATTGTGTTCACATTAACTACTCTTTTCTTTTCAGAAGCTCCTTCATGAACTTTGCATATCCGGGCATTTGGAGCAAGGCATCAACTAGCGGGATGTTGATGGATAACTTGCTGAACATGTCAATAAGCTTTCTAAACTGATTTCCTCTTTCTTCTTTACTAGCCACTGAGGATAAGGAGGTGGGACTCTAGGCACTTAGCCTTTAGAATTGGGGGCCTCCTCGCCCTCTTCATCAACATTCTCAGTTTTAGGAGGAGCATCAACTCCTTCCTCCTCTAACATCACTTCATTATAAACACAAATAGGTGCTCTAGGAACCTTCTCATTCACTTCATCTTCACTTGTTTTTGAATCTACAAATATATTGGGCTTATCACCCGCATTAGTAACAACTTTCCCATACATAGTAACAACTTTCTCGCTCCCTGTGACAATAGCCTTGCAATGATTATCATTCTTTGGGTTTGACATTGTGTGACTAGGAAAGGTTCCTTTCATTCTTGGGTTCCCAACATATGTTTATCCATCAACTCTACCTTGGTCATCATCTTAGCTAAAGTTTCATCTCTCTCTTCATCGCGCCTTCTCTACTCGGTTGGTAGATATCTAGAAGATGCACTACTTGCGGACACCCCAGTGTCCCTCATGTGCCAAGCTCTATTCATTTTGTTCATCCTATCAAGAAGTCCCTTAGCCATGCCAAATGTTTGTTCCATGATTGAACCCCCTGTAAAAATTGTTTGTCATTGATTTTTTTATAGAGTTAATAGACCTACAGAAACTTTGGAGAAACACCCCATCGGGTAGATCATGGTTGGGGCACATAGTGACCTTCTTTTAAATTGGAGCCACACTTCTTGAATCGGCTCTCATAGAAGTTTCCTAAAATTTGTAATCACATCGCTCAACTGGAGAATCCAGGAAGGTGGAAAGAATCTGTCAAGGAATTCTTTAGTTAGCTCATTCCCCGATGTAATGGACCTGGGACAACAACTCCTCCAACCAAACTGTGGCCTCTCCCATAAAAGAGAATGGGAATAATCTCAAACGGATGGATTCCTGACTAGTGTTGGTAATGTTGAGCGTTTGGCATATTTCAATAAAGTTTTGGAGGTGTCGATTAGCATCCTCACTAGCTTACCCCTCGAATAACCCCTTCATTTTTAATAAATGCAACATGGTGCTTTTAATGTGAAAGACTGCATTCCCTACCGTAGATGGTAGGTGATTTGGACCAGATACATCATTAATCATGGGATCATCCTCTCCCTCCATTAAACCATCCATGCTACTTCCACTGCTAGAATGACTCATTTTCACATACCTAAACAAATAGAAAAAACACAACCGCAATATAAAAACAACACAAGATGCAAAAACAATGTTGAATTACTAAACAAGTAATGGAAAACACACTCAATTCCCTGGATATGACGCCAATCTTTTGATAACTCTCAATAAATCTCTCCCAATAAAGAGAGGTGGCAGCGGTCGTTGTCAAAAACAAAACTTCCGATGAGTGTCGGGGTTGAATCCCACAGAAAATCGAGATTGACAAGCCAAAAGTTGTAAACTAACTCAAATTCGAATACATCATTGTCAACATAAGTAAAATAAACATATGGGAAGAAAAAGGGGAAAACAATATTGAATCTAAATTTATAAAGCTAAATCAAACAAAGGGCTATTTCAAGCAATAGAAAAGGGCTAGGGATGTGCAACGAATGAAGTGTTAACTAGACTAGGATTGATTCAATTGCCTTAACTTCAATTTCTAGCATGGGTAGCGTGGATCAAATCATATACTCTTGTTTTTCAACCACAATGATGTTTTTGCCATGGGTTTTCTCAAACGCCAAGGTCCCAATAAAAAATTAACCACACCGAGCTTGAGGAAAAGTCAAGCTATTTCTTGCCTTAATACTTTAATGGAGTGCGGATGTGGATTTTGAGTATCACTAGCTCAACCCGGCACATCCACACTCCAAATCCCCACTAGTGTTTCCTCACCCATATCTCACTCTTCTTTCTCAAGCTCAAGCAAGATAAGTAAATAAAACTAGTGTTTGCAACCGCTAGTTTTCACTTAAAATTCAGAGGGAATAATAGATCCATGCATTTAGATTAAATCTAAGAATAATTGATCAATACCTAATAAAATTAAATACCCATCAAGCACACACTCCTAGATAGAAAATTAGCTACTCATAAATAGAGATAAATAAATGATACTCAGATAAATCTTCAAAAGTCACCATCATGAATAGTAATATCAAACTTTTAAATGCAACAATGGTGTACCTAGCTCAAAATAGTGAAGAAGAAGAAGAAGAAGAAGAACAATGTACTCATCTCTCTCTCTCTCACTACTTCTCTCTACAATTCAATGTTGAGATATGATGTCTTATGACATGGATGTGTATAATTGGGAAAATTCCGAACATTCCCTTAGGCTCAGCTATTCCAAATTTTCCCTTGGAAGCTTCTCTGATGTACTTGTTCCTCAACTGAACGATTTTTACCCTTTTCAGTGATTTGGTCACTTGTGAGGCACCTGTGTTTCATAGGTGCCCATTTGTGAGCCGCAACTGCTTCACAGATTGGGGAAGCTCTATTCCAGTGTGTCCTACATTTGCACCTACAATTCGCAGGTGCCAACTTGCGTGTCGTAGGTTCACTTCACCATCTTCCAAGTGTAACCTGCGTTTGCACTTGCATTTTACACTTTCCCTTATCCGGAACACATATTCCTCACCTCCCACATCTGCTTTTTTGTTCAATTCCTCTAACTCATCATATATTCACAAATCATAAGAGCCTCCAATATTTGTTTCAGCAGAAGGAGCTAAATTTGAGGTAGAGAAGGTAATTAGAGTTGCTGAAGGATTACAATGTAAGCATTCGATACCGTCTAGGAAATGCTAATGTGAGGTTGATGCATTAAGCCATAAATATATATGGCGTTTAAGTTACATTGAGGCTGATAAAGTTAAAATGGTAAAGACCTTGCAACAGTTAACTGATTTTGCATATCCGATTATTAGACACTAAAGATAGAGGCGTTATAGTTCAGAATACCATAAAATCCTCCCTTTGCGTAAAAAGTTAAGTAGAGGCAGAGAATTATCTAGAGTTTGTGTTGCTGAGCGATACCATATCGCAGGAGTAGTAGAAACTATTTTAGTGTGGGCCAATTAGAGTTCTCAAATATTAGACTTGCTTGTGTGGTCCCAATGTGGGTAAGCTAAAGGATCAGATTATGACTGAAGCTCCTTATTGCCCTTACTCAGTACATCTAGGTGCCAGGAAGATGTATCGTGACCTGAGATAGCTCTATTGGTGGCATGGTATGAAGAATGACATTATGTGTTATATGGATTAGTGTCTTAATTTCCAGCAGGTAAAAGTTGAGCATCAACGGCTGGGAGGCCTGACGTAGAATCTAGAGATCCCAACATAGAAATGGGATGTGATCAATATGGATTTCATTATAGCTTTGCCTTAGACGAGCAGGAAGAATGATTCGATCCAGGTTATTGTTGATAGATTAAAAAAATTAGATCATTTCTTGCTAGTCATGACTACTAATATAGCTAAGGGTTATGCAAGACTATACATGCGTGGGATTGTCTGCCTTCATGGAATACCTTTATCTATTATTTCAAAAGAGGCACGCAATTTAAAACAGACTTCTGATAGTCTTTCCAAAAAGGTCTAGGCATTCAGGTGTCACGCTCCGCCTTGGGGGGTATGACTGGCACCTGGTGCCCTACTAGGACCCGAACTGCTAGACTGCTGAGCCTAAGCTCTTCTGGTGCCTGGCTGGCTCTAACTCTTATTTATGGAATCAACAGGCTATATAACGATTGTAAATATAGCCTCCGGCCGACTAGGCATATAGCCACCTGTAAGCAGACAACAGCTAACCAGAACAACAGTAGTGTGAAGGAACCTATGCAGGCGACAAGGCCACCATGCTGTCTAGTTACTTCTGAATCAAGAAAACAAGTGCTAAACTGCTACGTGACCGACAAGGTCACCACTACCAACTGAATGAGTCCCCACACGACCATCATAAACAAACTAAAACATACGCACGACCTCACACGACCGGAACAACTAACCATAGGGAATATACAATCTGCAAGCCTCTAAGAATACTAACAATATGGTCGGGACAGGGACCCGGCCTACCCATACTATGCAACAAAAGAAAAGGGATAAACCTCTAGCTATCTATCTCCTGATGACTGGAGCTGATGACTCTGTGCTGGCTGGAATCATGAGGGATCGGCTCCTCATCTATGAGTACCTACAGGCAAGTAATGCAGCGCCCCAAACAGGTGTCAGTACCGCTGGTACTGAGTATGTAAAGCAACAACTGGAAAATAACTGAAGACAAGCAATATAACTGATGGTACTAAAATAAAAAGAAATAGACTGTAACTGACTGTATGTTTGCGTTTAAGACTGTCCTCAACTATACTAAAAGGAGTAGGAGTCATACCTGGAAATGTAGCATTCTGCTGTCAATCTATTCATATCTAACATAACGTGACATAATATAACATAATATAACATAGAATAGCACACATAAACCTTACTCGGCCCCCATAAGCCGGGAGGTACAACCGACACGCAATCTATACCCCTACCCCGGTCATCCCATCTCCTATAGTAACTGTAAGCATCCTGCCGGTTCCCTGGGTATGCACTTGGGCTCGCTGATCCCCTGACTATAACTATACCTAAGTTTGGAGGACTGCTGAATCAACACCCCAGGCGTACCCGCTCGACGGGGTTGTATAAAAGCCGACCAAGGCAAAATATGGCATCCCATCTTCGTCCCCTAGGGGACGGCATGCCACTCCATAGAGCGACGTATCCTCTCCCTCTGGCGGATGAGTCGATACAGCTATTAACCCTGGGGCAGTCATGAATGCTACGCAATCCAGCCAAAAACAATACAGTCAGGTCTCAACTAGTAGCACTAACTGCGTATACTACATGCTGAAACTAGTGATAGTAATGTGTATGTATATACTACATGTTGAAACTAATGATAGTAATATGTATGTATTTCATACATGCTAAAACTAATAATAGTATCTACATAATTTTCTGTCATACTGTGTTGAATCTGATACTGAACAAGATATAATATTTCTGCTAAGAATCATGCTGTATAACTGAGTTTCATAGTAAACATGATTTTCTACTTCTAACATTCTTTCTAAACTTCATTTTAGACTACTTTCCTACTTTTGAAATACCTTACGGAACTTATATTGCTTTACTAAGTTACGGCTGAACACAATGATGTCCTTCCATACCTTACTAAGTTACATACTGGACATGCTGTACTGTTTCTGAAACTTTCTACTAGAATATATCGTGCTAGTAAGTTTCACGCTACACATGACATGATGTTGCTAATATCATACTAAAATTCATACTAAACATAATATGCGGCTTCTGAAACATTCTACTGGCACTTGAACTATTTTACTATACCGGCTACTAGCTTGCCGAAGAAACTGTCTTTACATACCTCAGTTGTCAGCTTTCCGGCTAACTGGCGTAACTCGACCAATATTCAGCTATTTCTTCCAACTGTATTCATATTCATAGCAATTAGAACAAAATTCAACAATATCCTGGAAGAAAACATCACTTTTAATATATATATAGCCCAGACTTTGGCTTATCGAAAAACAGCCGGAAACTCGCTATTTCTCGAAAGTCCAGAAGGGAGAAATACTCACTTTAGGGCTATGAGTATATTGACACTAATTTGGAGCAATTCCACTTACCTTAGCTCGATAGCACGACGGTTCGCTGGCCGAATTTTACGAAACTAAATCCATAAGAATGCTCTCTGCAGCTTTATACTCCGGTATCTAGGATTAATTTGAGTTTGGACCGCATATAATGGCGTAATCAAAAGGAAATTTCTATTAGACCTTCGTGCCCTCTGTTTTCTTATGTACTCTCTGTTATTCTCTGGAAATATTTATGAATTTTATCACTTAAAACCGAAGTTTGGGGGCTTTTATACTTAGGGCTGCATGATTTTGGGCAAATTTATATGCCCAAGTGATACTCAAATATGTCATTTTAGCCTTGTTTATCTATCAATGTTTATACATTTTCATGTGATTGGTAATAAAATTTGAATTTATACTAACCAACATGATTAGCATTGTTTTACAGGTAAAATGTAATTTTGGGAAGCTAAAATGCGTGTTGGAAGAGATCGGGGTTGGACTTGGATATGAGCAAAGGACAAGGTATTGGAAGGCATAAAATAAAGAGGCTCCGCGATGGAGCCATGTCACGCTGCCATCGCCGAGGCATTCTGCCTGGATAGGGAATTTTTGCCCAATTTCTAGTATGGGTTGGCGTTGGGTCCATGGCACGGTGGCCTGGCTCCGCGTTGCACGCCGTGCCACGTTGGGGCTTATTACGTGGACCCCCAACTTCCAGTGAGGGTCCGCGTCAGTGGCGTGTCACGGAGGCAGTGCTCCGCGATGCACTCCGTGACACGTTGCTTGTTATTCCGGGAAAAATTCCCACTAGTGTAAATAGAACACTTAGGTTCATTTTTCAATATTCTGATTTGGTGGAGCAAGAACGTGGGTTACAGGCAGTTGAGGGGACGAAATTATCAGGGTTTTTCTCTCTTTCCTTCTCCTTGAATTCACTTGCTTGTATGTTTAACACTCATTTAATGATGTTTAATCCACAAATGAGTGGCTAATTCCTCTTCTTGCTGAGGTTAAGAACACTTGTAATGAAATGTGATTATTGATTCTTTGGTTTTTCATCTTTTCTTCCATGGTTGTTCTATTGATTCTTGTTCTTACTGCATTAATGTGTGGCCTATGTTAATGTATATCTAAAAAGTCCGGTTTCACTCGAGAGAGCAAGAAATTGGAAAGTTGTGAATTAATACGATATGATCCTTTCTTAGTTTGGGAAAATTGAGAATTGATTTACCTTCAGGATAGAAATATACCTGAAAGTCGTATTAGTCAATATAGGAACTGGGTTTGTATGGCTAGAACATGAATTTTTGTTTAATCACAGAAATGTAGGTGGACGGTTCATGATTCTTAAGTTGGGTTAAATACGAGAGTTTTAATCCATTGGCATTAGTTCTTGACTAGCAACCGGAGGAAAAGTTAACCAATTTATATCAATAATTTATTTCCTTACATGTTCAATTACCCTCAGTATGCTCACATTCATAGTTCAGACTCACATTAGATATTTGTTTTAGACTTGGCATAAAAATTAGAATCCGAAAATATCTAACTCTTGGTTACACTGTTGTCTTCATTGTTAGAATTAAAATACAGTATACTTGAGCAGATTGTTACCTTATCCCAGTCCCTGTGGGATCGATACTTGGCTTACTTGAGCCACTTTACTACTTGTTCGACCACGTGCACTTGCATGTAGCTTTATACCCAAAGCAAAAGCACCGAACAAGTTTTTGGCGCCGTTGCCGGGGACTGGCAATTGGTGAAATTTTCTTAAGTGTTAATTTACTATATTTTTTTTTTCTTAGTGTTGACAACTTGGTCTTAGCCTATATTTTGTAGATTTAATCTCTGTTGAACACTGGCAAGAGACAAGGAGCTGGTGGACTCGTATTTAGAGCCAGAAAAATTATTTCATCGTCAGCAGAGAGAATCTCTAGAAAGAAAGCTGCAGTTGCTCAGACAAACATTCATGGAACAACAACAAAATCCACCAGTAGTACGGGCAATGTTAGTGCCCGAAGAAGTAGCAGCTCGGCCGGTTAGCGAGGTGGCAATCCCACATGCTAATAATGTCACATCTAGCATCCGCAAACCTAAGCCAGGAGGGAGGTTTGAGCTTAAATAAAACATGGTGCAATTGCTGCACACTAGCGGGCAGTTTACAGGTCTCCCTCATAAAGATCCACAGCAGCATCTCCAAAATTTCTTGGAGATAAGTGACACTTACATCCCCGCTGGAGTGTCATCAGATTATGTCCGGCTTACATTGTTCCCATTTTCACTATTGGGAGAAGCCAAGAGGTGGTTGAAAGCTGAGCCACCTAATTCTATTTCTACGTGGGATGATCTTGCAAGGAAATTCTTGATACGATTTTTTCCCTCCGGTAAAACAGCAAGACTTAGAAGTCAAATTCTAAGTTTCAAACAGAGAGAGGGAGAGAATCTATATCATGCTTGGGAGAGATTCAAGTCCATGTTGCGGGATTGTCCTCATCATCATCAATCCAATGATGTGCTGGTGCACACTTTTATCGAGGGTTTGGAACCCCATACAAAAATATTGCTAGACTTAGCAGCTGGGGAATAGCGCTGGAGAAAACTTATGAGGAGCTGTATACCTTGTTGAACCGTATTTCGCAGGGCAATCCGGAGTGGAATGCTTATTCATCAAGAGGAGGGACAAGGAAAGCAATAGGAGTTCTAGAAGTGGATGGTTTTACAGCTATTGTTGCACAGATAGCTGCCTTACAGAATCAACTCAACACCCACTTCAGTAACATGACAATGAACCAGCCTCAAGCCCTAGTGAATGTAGTGCAGCAGATTTGGTGTGAAGTGTGCGGGAGCAGTGAGCACTCAACTGAGTGTTGTGGAGCAAATCCGGATTCGGTGAACTTTGTGGGAAATATACAAAGGAACAACCACCAACAGTATGGCAACATCTACAATTCCAATTGGAGGAATCATCCGAATTTCTCCTGGGGTAGCAACAACCATCAGGGGCAAAGTTCGAGTCAGGGTGTGCAAAGGAACCAAGGAGGGCAGCAGAATTATCAAGCACAATTTAGAAACAACAATGCACCTCCTCCACCACCATCACCCAGCATTGAGGAGATGTTCAAGACGATGATAGCTAACCTAGCTCAATTGCAGGCTGACTATGTGAAATTGGCAGCCGAGGTGAAAAACAACCAGTTAGCTACCAAGGCACTTGAATATCAATTTGGGCAATTTGCTGGAGCCCTAAATACCAGGCCTAGAGGAGGACTTCCGAGTGACACAGATCCCAACCCCAAGTAGGTGAATGCGGTGACCACAAGGAGTGGTTTGCAGCTGAAAGAGGTGGAACCAGAAAGACCACCTCAACAATCGGGACCAGCAGAAGTCGAGAGGGAGCAAAGTGATGAGAGGGGGAAGTCAAAAGAAGCTGAATCAGAAAGACCACCACCCCCGTTCCCTCAATGATTAAAGAAACACAAGGAGGAGGCGTGTTTCAAGAAATTCATGGAGGTGCTGAAACAGGTACATATTAACTTACCTCTTGTTGATGTTTTGCAAGGAGTGCCGAAGTATGCCAAGTATATAAAGGACATCGTGGCAAACAAAAGTCGGTTGACTGAGTATGCTACGGTGGCTCTTACGGAGGAGTGCACTTCCCGGATACAAAACCGACTGCCCACAAAGCTCAAAGATCCTGGGAGCTTTACTATACAAATTACTATTGGGAAGAGTATCCGAGCTCGTGGATTATGTGATTTGGGAGCGAGCATTAATTTGATGCCGTCATCGGTATTCAAAAAGCTGGGTCTAGGGAGTCCTAGACCCACAACAGTGATCTTTCAATTGGCGGATCGGTCCTTAGCTAGACCTGATGGCATTGTGGAGGACGTTCTGGTGCAAGTTGGCTCCCTGATCTTCCTTGTAGATTTCGTTGTGCTGGATTTTGAACCTGACGCGGAAGTCCCATTTATTTTGGGACGTCCTTTCTTGGCGACCGGGAAAGTGCTGATTGATGTAGCTATGGGGCAGCTAACCATGCGAGCACACGACAGGTGGAAGTGTTTGATGTGTACAAGGCCTCCAAGCTCCCGACTGTGTACGAGGAACTCTCGGTGATCAATGTGATTGATCGAGTTGATAATGCGCGGATAAAGGATTCACGAGAGTTATTGGGAAAACCACCTGAACGATGTAAGCACTACTGGGGGGGGACGGTGGTCGAGAGAAAACGTCCATCACCCTAGAGGACAACTGAGCTGAATGAAGTCGAGCCGCGATGGTAAACCAGGCGCTGCACGGGAGGCAACCCGTGAAATTTCTCTTTGTATATTGTGAATAGATTTATTTATTTATTTTTGTTCATTTTCTTTTATTTTCTTGATTAACAACAAAATTTTTAGTTTTTGTTTTTGTTTTTATTTTTATTTTGAGTGAAACCTATAATTCTAACCAATTTCTTATAGTAGAATGAATTTCAGGTCGAACGGAAGGAAAATATACAAGGAATCGCAAAGGAAAATTCGAGGTATGAAAATCAAGAAAAAGTGGCAAAACAGTGAGCTAGGACAATAGCTCCGTGTCACTGAGGAGGGCCTCCGCGTTACCCTCCATGACACGTTGAGGTATAAATCCGGAATTTTAAAAGAATTCCAGAACACCCTCGCGTCAGCTCCGTGTCACGGAGGCAGTGCTCCGCGATGCACTCCGTGACACGTTGCTGTGTATATCGCGACGGGTCACACCGGGTCGCCGGGTGACCCGAGCGATTTTTCCACTTTTAAACCCCGAATCCCCCTCAATTTTCCGTATTTCTCACACACTCCGCGACCAATCTCCCTAAAACCCCTCCCCCTTCAACGTGACATGGAATAGGCCTAGGATTTCATTGAGTTTTCTTCAATTCTTCAAATTTAAGGTATGTTCCTCAATTCCATCTCATTTCTTGTCGATTTTTTTCGATATTGAGCATGTGATGTGAGCTAAACTTGCCCTAAGTAGAAATTAAGCATAAATTCAATTTAATTTTTGTTGATGGATGTTCGGAGTATCATGGTGATCGCTTGAACTCGTTAATTGCATAATTTATTTGAATTTTTGTTGATACAATCATAGCTAGGGCTTATTTTTGAATTTGAAGTGGAAAAATGTAGTGAACTAGTGAAATTCACGATCGGTTGTACATGTTGAGTGAGATGAGTCGATGTGCTAGTTGTTATTATGCTAAAAGACCGACGAATTCTCGGGTTAGGGGAACATTGAAATTTTCAAGAATTGGGTGAGTTGTATAGGTTCATATAGATAAAGTCTTGTTGTTTTCGTTTCTTTGTTTCTCCTTGCTAAGTGCGATAAGATAAAATGTTATCGATGGTAATGATTGTGGTTAGCTGTACGAAGTCTGAGTAGTACATAGAATACATACCGTCGAATTCTTCGAATGCACTAAGCATGGTTGTATATTTGGTTGTTTGTTTGTGTAAATAGGTATGATCTTGCCGTAATGTTGTAATTTTAGCTAAGGACTAAGTGTGGGTTAGCCTAGCTTAACCTGACCTTAGTCGAAGTTAATACTCATTGGCTAAACATTAAACTTGTCTATTTGGGTTGACAGGAAAAATGGCAAGCAGGCAAGAAAAGGGGAAAGGCGCATCAACATTTGGCGCCGGAAGAAAGAGAATCAGACTGGGCACAGCAGTCCCAGCAGCACCAGTGGTTCCACGCAGCCAACGCCGCCAATATGGAACAAGGTGGGTGAAAGAAGAGGGGAAGAAGTGGTATGCCAAGCACAAGGAGAGCAAGTACTTCCCCGAGGAACATATAGCTCGGGAACCGTTGGCACAGGAGTTCCCTAGGATTGTCCACAGGATCGAGGCAGCTGGGCTCAATTTCATCTTTGAAGAGCCCAAGGAATGCCACTTGAACCTGGTTCGGGAATTCTATGCTAATTGGAACCCGACTCTCAGAAGTCACACCATCAAAATCAGAGGGCAAATAGTCACCTTTGAGCCCCACCACCTCCATGCTATCATAGGGGCGCGGGACACAGACGCCCACGTACTTCGATAGCTGAACATCACTCCACCATATGCGGACATCAGACGCACCTTGTGTGGAACCCGATCGACAGCTAGATGGAGCAGACACAAGGAGAGGGGCTACCATCAGACTTTGTCCTATTCACAGATGAATAGGGAAGCCAGGATATGGCTTAAGAATGTCTGTTCCTGCCTAATCCCGAGGGTACATATGACAGATGTAACCCGAGATCGTGTATGCCTGGTGTACGCCCTGATGAAAGGGTTGGAGATCAACGTGGGGGCGGTGATTATTTCCGCCATGAAGAGAGCCCGGTTGCATCAGGGGAACAAATACGGATTTGGTGGACTACTCACCATATTCCTAAGGGGCCTAGATGTTGAGGAAGAGGCCCTTGACTACATTCCACAGATGGAGCGGCGGGCCTTAGATGTCACCAAAACTAAGGCTCCCGACACCACCCACGAGCCAGTGCTTACACTAGGAGAGCGACATGCTCGTCATGATCAGTATATGGCTCGCATGTATGGGATGCAGATGCTCCAGCTGAGGATAGGCGGGAGGTTGGCAACAGAGGAGGAGCTATGGCAGCTCGAGCTAGACTACCCTTTTGGCGAAAACGCCAGGGCTCTATGCCGAGTGGGGCCAGCATTTGTAGAGCCCACGGATGATGATGTCCCCACAGACGAGGAGACATGTCGGGAGGACTCCGATGTGGAGTCCGATGATGATGACGGGGGTGATTCAGACATGGGAGACGAAGCAGCAGCACCTGATGAAGAAGTGGAGTATTTTGATTGATCAGGGAGTTCCACCACCCAATTTTTATGCTATTTTAATTTTTGTGAACACTGGGGACAGTGTTCGACATAAGTGTGGGGTGGGAGTAGTTAGGTGTTGGTTGTGCTGTTATGTATGTCCTAATCTATTGTTGTGCTGTGAATAAAATATTCTGACCCTGTGATTTGTGAGTGTTAAGTTGTTATCCTGTATTGTTATTATATGTGAAACTATTGTGTGTTGCTGAATGTTGAATGTTGCTAGCTGATTTGGTACATATTTTTGTTTATCGACATGATCGATATTTTTAATTTTTTTTTTCAATTCTTGGGTTTCTTGGCGTTTGTTTTCGGTTCTTTTACCGAGAATGGTCCCATTGAACCGAAGTCCTAGTTAGTGACCATTCCTTATGATGGATGGATGACGACCGTCTTAAGGGAAATGTAGTCGTTAGGAGTAGGCTTTTCATTTATTTTTCAGTTGTACTCTGGTTGCGTGTTGTACATGATATTTAAAATGCAAATGTGATTCGTATGAAAGCATGCAACTTTGTAAATATGTTGAGGTACCTAGGCAATAGAGTCGATTCAGTGTGATTAAGGCTTAATGTTTGAATTCGTGCAATTAGCTGATTGAAGAGTCTGTGAATACATCTTGAATTGAGCATGTGCAATAAGTGTGAAGTGAGGTTTTGTTATTCCAAGCTATTGTAAAGTGTCTAGAACTTGCTTAGTGTGTATACAAAACGAAATGAAGGAGGTGTATTGTAGGAAAGGGTGTAGGCATTTCTTTGTTTTTAACCGAAAGTTTCTATTTTTCATTATTATACCCACCTTGATTGTGTACCCTAGTCAGCCTGTTTAGCCTTTAGCCTATTAATTTTTTTCTTTTGTCAAAAAGTGTAAACCGAGCTTAATCCCTTCTTTTCATTAGCCACAAATTTGATCCAAAACTCTTAAGCGCTTAAGAAGAGAAAATCATTTTCCCAAAGTGTCAAAGAGTGAGAATGGTGAAAAGAAAAGAAAAGCAGAGTGATGGAAGAAAAGAAAAGGTTGAAGGTGCACTTGTTATAAATAAACTATAATGAAGGTGCATGAATAATCTTTGTTGTTGTGTCAAGTGTGCTTAATAAGATGGGCCAAACTAAAGAAATACTTCAAGAATGGGAGGATGAAGAAAGAAACAATGCCCATGAGTTGATGGGATGTATTGAAAAGGCACTTAAGGATACTAGTGGCTATCATTGGCTAGCCCAATATTTACTAGTTTCGTAGCTTACATTACAACCCGTTAAAGTCCTATGTGATCCTACATCACACTTATTTATATTAGTGGAGTACTACACTAAAGGCAAGCTTATGGGTCATGACATGATGCATGTGAATTCTTTTGGGAGAGAGAGCGAAATTGTGTTTTTATGCCCCTGCGTGAAATTTTGTGAGTTCATATGATCAAAAAGGGGAAAATTCTCTTGTGTTGTGAGGCCACATGCTTGATGAAAGATTAATTTTCATGTCGGATGTCTTGATCAGCTGATTTGCATGAGTTTGCCAACATTGAGAGTCGATTCTTAAGTCTAGGAGGTCTTGATGTATTGAAGGTCATTGCATTGATAGGAGCATGCATGTTTTCTTGATGATTTGTTGTATTGAATAATCGGTATGACCGTAACCTAAATTGTCGAACCAAAGTAGCGAGGTTTGGGTGTAAATTGCATGAGGTGTAAGATTGTTGTTCGAGGACGAACAAGGATTTAAGTGTGGGGTAAGTGATCTTGGGCAAATTTATATGCCCAAGTGATACTCAAATGTGTCATTTTAGCCTTGTTTATATATCAATGTTCATACATTTTCATGTGATTGGTAATTAAATATGAATTTATACTAACCAACATGATTAGCATTGTTTTGCAGGTAAAATGTAATTTTGGGAAGCTAAAATGCGTGTTGGGAGAGATCGGGGTTGGACTCGGATGTGAGCAAAAGACAAGGCATTGGAAGGCATAAAATAAAGAGGCTCCGCGATGGAGCCGTGTCACGCTGCCATCGCGGAGGCATTCTGCCTGGATAGGGAATTTTTTCCCAATTTCCAGTGTGGGTTTGCATTGGGTCCGTGGCACGGTGGCCTAGCTCCGCGTTGCACGCCGTGCCACGCTGGGGCTTATTACCTGGACCCCCAACTTCCAGTGAGGGTCCACGTCGGTGGTGTGTCACGGAGGCAGTGCTCCGCGATGCACTCCGTGACATGTTGCTTGTTATTCCGGGAAAAATTCCCACTAGTATAAATAGAACACTTAGGTTCATTTTTCAATATTTTGATTTGGTGGAGCAAGAACGTGGGTTACAGGCAGTTGAGGGGACGAAATTATCAGGGTTTTTCTCTCTTTCCTTCTCCTTGAATTCACTTGCTTGTATGTTTAACACTCATTTAATGATGCTTAATCCACAAATGAGTGGCTAATTCATCTTCTTGTTGAGGTTAAGAACACTTGTAATGAAATGTGATTATTGATTCTTTGGTTTTTCATCTTTTCTTCCATGGTTGTTCTATTGATTCTTGTTCTTACTGCATTAATGTGTGGCCTACGTTAATGTATATCAAAAAAGTCCGATTTCACTCGAGAGAGCAAGAAATTGGAAAGTTGTGAATTAATACGATATGATCCTTTCTTAGTTTGGGAAAATTGAGAATTGATTTACCTTCAGGATAGAAATATACCTTAAAGTCGTATTAGTCAATTTAGGAACCGGGTTTGTATGGCTAGAACATGAATTTTCGTTTAATCACAGAAATGTAGGTGGACGGTTCATGATTCTTAAGTTGGGTTAAATACGAGAGTTTTAATCCATTGGCATTAGTTCTTGACTAGCAACCGGAGGAAAAGTTAACCAATTTATATTGATAATTTATTTCCTTACATCTTCAATTAACCTCAGTATGCTCACATTCATAGTTTAGACTCACATTAGATATTCATTTTCACATTAGATATTTGTTTTAGACTTAGCATAAAAATTAGAATCCGAAAATATCTAACTCTTGGTTACACTGTTGTCTTCATTGTTAGAATTAAAATATAGTACACTTGAGCAGATTGTTACATTATCTCAGTCCCTGTGGGATCGATACTTGGCTTACTTGAGCCACTTTACTACTTGTTCGACCACGTGCACTTGCGTGTAGCTTTATACCCAAAGCAAAAGCACCGAATACTGCACCTCACCTCCGTGGCACGTTGGCCATCGCGGAGGTGAGCCTCTGTGGCACGTTGTCCATCGCGGAGGGGGTCTTCCAGCCTCCTCTTGTGATGGTTTGACGTGTCTCTTATCCGGTCTTTTCCCCGGCCTTTTCCTAGCATGTCTGGCATCCTAAAACCTTAACCAACATGCGAATAGGCTATCTAAACGTCAAGAATTTACGGGGTGTAACATCAGGTAAGCCATAGTACATATTTTGATCCCCAGATTGATGGATATGACAAACGCGCTACACAACCACTTGAAGATATGTTGCGTGCTTATGTTTTAGACTTTGGTGGAATTTGGAATTATCATGTTTCTTTGTTAGAGTTTTCTTATAATTACAACTATCACATGCGCTTCAGGTGGCTCCTTGAAGCTTTATATGGATGTAAGTTTAGTTCACCAATAGGCTGGTTTAAGCTCAATGAGGAAGACTTATTAGGGCCATATTTGGTTCAGTAGGCTACTGATAAGGTGAAGATAATGAGAAATAGACTTCAGACAGCTTCGAGCAGGAAGAAATCTTATGTTATGGTACATCATCGAGTGCGCGAGTTCGATATTGATTATTGGGTTTTCATAAAGGTATCACCTATGAAAGGCATATTGCATCTTGACAAAAAGGGCAAGTTGAGTCCTCTGTATGTTGGGCCTTATAGGATCATTCTTAGGCCTACGAGTTATAGTTACCAGAAGAGCTAGTAGCGATACATCCTAAATTCCATATGTTGAAGTTATGGAAGTGAGTTGGAGATCCAGCCGATGTTATGCCTATAGATCTGATGACATCCAAATTCACTCCTCGTAAAAAAAGAGTAAACGGTCATTGGAAAAATAAATATACCCGATGAGTATGGAACAAGAGTTGTCTATTAAGTCAAACTATGAAGCTCATTGCATTGAAAACAAACAAACAAAAATTTAGGGGTTCAAAAGATAACTATTAAAATGTTAAAATAACTATTGATCAATCAACAAGATAACCAACTTGAATTACAAATTTGAGCAAGAGCTAGGAGTATGCTTTTGAATGGGGCTTCAATTAGATTAGAAATGCCTAGGAAATCAAATTATTACTCATAAATATAAACAACCATGGATGAGGTGGCACCCGATGTATTTCAACCACTAGGGTGCCTTTTACCTCAGGTTTTCTCAAACACCAAGGTCCCAAACAATATCATCATTAAGACTTGGGTCAGATTTGAGTTATTTCTAGTCTCAAATCGCTGAAGGGTGAACGATTATGGGTTTTAGCTATCTCTAGCCTAACCACACACAATCAACACCCAATTACCCACCATTGTATTCTCACCCATACACAATTTTTCCTTTTCAAGCAAAAATAGAGTAAGTAAACATCACCCACATTTGCAACTATGAGTACTTTAATTATATATTGGGAGAAAACAACAAATTTATATTAAATGAGTAACTGTAAGATTAATCTAGCAACACCTAGTCCAATTTAACTCCAATGCATGCACACTCCCCTAAAAAAGAGATTTAGCTACTCATTGATGAGAAACATGAAATTATATCAACAATTAAAATCATGAAGATCATCATTAAGTGTTAAATTCAAACTCACAATTGTCTTCAATGGAGGTTTTTAACTTGAAGAAGAAGAAGAAAAAGCTACTCAAAATTTTTCTCTCTAACTTTCTACAAATCAAGAATGGAATGATATGGTACTTTCTAAAAAATGTACAGAAATAGATCAAAAAAATGCTCCTAAAATCTCGTGCTGGATGATTTTACCCTTCCTGCATCTGAACTTTAGGAATAAGCATGTCATGTGACATTATGCTCCTAAATTCTTTACATCTGAACTTTAGGAATAAGCATGTCATGTGGGATTATGCACAAGGGACCACTACAAACCTAGACAACTCAAAGATCGCTCACCAACACAAAAGAAAAGAGGAGGCTCGACACTATATGCAAATGCTTCAAGAGATAACCACAATCAATTTGGCATGATTCATATTAGATTCCTTCATTCAAAACAAGGGGCCGTGTTGTTCATAGAAAGATTATAGAGCATCTCATTTCATTAAAGATTCACATTCAAAGTTTGCCTTCAAGCTCACTACAATCTTGTCTCAATCATATCATTTTGCACGTGCAAGCACAAGGAGGTGATGCTACTCACAACAAGAGAGAATCCAATTTAGTTATCACGCAATTCACACACAAGGGATTATAGGATGAAACAAATATGCTCACTCTCACAAAAAAATTGTCATGCACAAAACATGACCCATAGGTGTCACGCCCTAAAATTGCGGTAGGGCCCAACTGGCACTCGATCCATGGTTGATCAAGAAGTCGGCTATATAGCGTCTAAAAATGCAACACTAAGGCCGACCAAGAGACCTTTCACAACCAACAAAGATAAATACTGGACCCATAAGATCTTGATAATGATGAATAAGCAATCTAGAAAGCCGACAAGGCTACAATAAAGCTAAACATTACAATGGAAAACCAACACGACTACCCAACAAAAGTACTATACAAGCTAGTCCACATCAACGTCTACAGAGTAAACAAACAAAATGCACGAGACAGGGCCACAATCTGCCCATGCTGTACACAAAACTCATAATAGTCAAAACTAGGACATGTCTCCTGGAAGAGAGGAGCATACCACTATTCTGCTGAAATCTGGCTCCAATTGCGTCTGACGATCTGAGCCTCGGCCTGTACCTGCAGCACAATTGTAGGAGGGGTCCCTAGATGAAGGGACGTCAGTAAGAATAAAATGTACTAGTATGTAAGGTTAAAAACTGTAAACATATAGGATAATAGTGATAACTGAGCCAGAAATAAGGAATAACAAACATGGAATCCTGAAAATCAAAACCTGACGATAACTCAATATTGAAATGTAAATGCAACCATCTAATGCATTATAAAAACTACAACTAAAATGCTAGTGACCAGCTGACCATAAAATCCATATAAAATTTTTCCAGCCAGTGTACCACGCTAGGGTAAAAAATAAAAATGCCTCCAGCCGGTGTGCCACATAGGGGTAAAATGAAAAAACCTCCAGCTGATGTACCACACTGGGGTAAAATCAATAAATCTTAATAATAAGCATAAATGGAGCCGATATGGCTTGTATTGGTTCAATTTGACATGTATATCATAGAAATGACGAATACTAAATTTGTGGCCTGCGTAGGCCTGCTTCTTAATGCGTAACTGCAAATGAGCACATATAACATGTAAATATAGAAAATAGGACATAAATGAAAGTATTCAAAACTTATATAAATCATAAGGAACTGCGGATGACATAAGAGTTTCAACAAGATTTATAGATCATGTTCAAAAGGACATTAGAGCTCGAAGACTCACTAACTTGTCGTTCGGCTTAAAGGAAAGGGATTATGATATCTTCCCTTGGCTTGGAATATTTCATAACATACAAATAAGATAAAGGACAACCATAACAAGTGAATGCTAATTCAATAAACTCATTTAACCTTAATAGCTTAGATGTCTTTACTTGGCTTTACATCATTTACACGTAATCATCTTAGCTCTTTCACCAATTTCAGTTTGCAAGCATACTTTTAAACACATTTAACATCACACACATATATAACATACAGTAAGTACCAGCTAACAGTTCCCACGCTGAGGGGTCTCCAGCTCGATGTACAACTACAACAATAATCGACACGATATCCCACTTTAAATACCTCACGTGGGCTAGACATAATCTCAACATTTAACCTCACTCAAACATGAAACTTTAAATGCTTAAATGAAGATTAACATACTGCATCAAGACTTGTAAAGAGGTTTCTGGCTCATTCAATCCAGAACGCACAAATCATGCTTAAATGAACGATGGACGAGTGCCTTACATACCTTTCTCCAATGAACTTTTCTTTAGCCTATTTCCTATTTCAATAATCAGCCTTTGACCTCCTTAATCCAGTGGTTTTATATTAAAACAACAAGCTTAATCTGTAGCACAAAATGCAGCCTTGAATAACTAAACAAAGGCAGTCACAATAGCAACAAGAACACACGACAACATCAACAAAATTTAGCCATTTTCCCAACTAGTTTTCACTAACTTTTGAGGGAGCAAAAAGAGGAAATTTTACCTTAGTCCTTCTGTAATTATTCCCCTCAATATAAAGTATAATTCCAGAAAAATAGCCAGCCGAAAAGCCTAAGGAAAACGAGCAAAACTTAGCTCACAAACAGTCCATCGACAGCTCACTTAGCTGCCAATTTTCAGCTTTTCGCTTTGCAATTTGAGAGGTTTAAAAGGGGTAAAATCCTTACCATTACTCTTGGTTTCAATACATAATCAAAGATGGATATATAGGTAGCCCAAACATATTTTGAAATTCCGAAAACCACCTTCAAAACCTTGCCAAAACGAGCTCCAAAATACCCCTAGCACACTTGGCAAAGTATTCTCAACTTGTCTTGTGATATGCTTGAACTTTTCTTGATGTTTCCTACTTGATTTTCTTTGTTCTAGATTCTGGAATTGAGAGAGAAATGGAATCCTTAGAAATCTAGTCGATTTATATTGAGATGAAAATGTTTTCTACAAGTGAAAAATCAGCTTTTAAGTAAATAGGGCGGTGGAGGCGCTTGGGCATCCTGCCCACATCACCATTCAGGGTGCTTCGGTAAAATACCCATACCTTCTTACTCCGAGCTCTAATTGACAATAGGTTTGATGTTCTAAAAGCTAGACACAAGGACCTTTAATTTGATAGGTCGTGGGACTTCTAGTTCATTATATATTGGGAGATATGATCGTTTAAATTTGACCCTTATTTATGAACTTAACATACTCTTTGCTTTTCCATTCGTACACATTTCCCTTGTAATCTACGATTCATATACAACCCGTACTTCAATTAACATGGCATACAATCATCAAATAATCACCAAAAAATTTTTTGGGTGTAATACTCTCCACCCCACTTAGGAACATTCGTCCTTGAATGGAAATTAATTTCGCTTAATATGCTTCAAAATAGATACTAAGTAACTTAGGTATCAAACACATACCTCAATATCACATCGACATCATTAATAGGTGAGGATATTTATTCTTCATTTCCTCCTAAGCCTACCAAGTTACTTCCTCAATGTTATTACTTTGCCACAATACTTTAACCAAGGCGACTTCTTTAGTGCAAAGTTTCCTGACTTGCCGGTCAAGAATCGGAACTGGGACCTCGGTGTAGGTCATCTCCTCAGAAATTCGTACATAATTGAAAGGCATAACATGGGTTGGGTATCTTATACACCTCCGTAATATCGATACATGAAATACTAGGTGGAGTGCCGCTATCTCTGGGGGCAATTCCAGCTCATAGGCTACTTTTCCTATCCTGTGGATAACTGTAAGGCCCAACATATCTAGGGCTCAGCTTTCCCTTTTGGCCAAATCGCATGACACCTTTCATAGGCGATACTTTCAAGAAGACCCAACCATCAACAACAAACTCCAGCGCTCGACAACGTACATTTGCATAAGATTTCTCCTGCTCATGGTCGTCTGAATTTGATCTCCAATAATTTTCACCTTATCAATAGCCTATTGCACTAAGTCTGGCCCTAATAACTTTGCCTCACTGAGTTCAAACTAGCCCACTGGAGACCTGCGCTTTTGCCTATATAAAAGATTCATATGGGTCCATCTGATTACTCGTTTGGTAGCTATTATTTTAGCGAACTCAATCAAGGAAACATGATCATCCCAACTTCCGCCAAAATCGAAAACATAGGCACGCAAGTCACGGACTTCAACCAGAATTTGCATTTGCTGAACTTGGTGAACAACCGGCGGTTTCAGTGTGTCTTAAGCACTATCCTCAGGTGATTAGCATGTTCTTCCTCATTTTCAAGTGTCTGAATAAAGCATTCAGCTTGTCCATTTGTCTAATACTGAAATGCGGTACTGAGGCTTACTTGAGCGCCCAGGCCTTTCTAGAAAGACTTCCAAAAGTTTGCGGTGAACTAAGAACCTTTGTCAGAAATAATGGATAAGGGGACGCCATGTTGGCAAACTATCTCCTGTATATACAACCTGGCATAATCCTCTGCGATATAAGTTGTCTTGACTGGAAAAAAGTGAGCTGATTTAGTCAATCTATCTACTATTACCCAGATAGAATAATGCTTCTTTCTCGTTCGAGGCAATCTTTTAATAAAATCTCTATTAATCACCTCCCATTTCTAAGCTGAAATTGCTATTTCCTGCATTAGAGTTCTATGCCTCCGGTGCTCGACCTTCACCTGCTGGAAATCGGGACACTGAGTCATAAGATTTGTGATTTCCTTTTTCATGCCATTCAACCCATATAGTTGCCTCAAGTCATGATACATCTTCTTGGAACCAGGGAGTACTGAATATCGAGAGTACTGAGCTTTATTCATAATTTGTTCCCGTAGCTCACCCACATTAGGTACACATAAACGACCCCTTGTATCTAAGAACTCCATCGGGTCCACAACAAAATGGGCTATGTTTCTACTATGGTGTACTGTGTCTCAGTAAGACTAACTCTGCATCATTATATTGTCGTTGCTTAACTTTCGCTACCAAGGACAATTTTGTTGTGTTTTAGACAATATCACCCCCATCTTCGGTATCTGGTAATTGAATATGTATGTCAGCCAACTGCTAGAGTCTTGGTCATTTCAATCCTATCAACTTGAATATGACTCAAGCTACCGATAGACTTGCGACTTAACACATCAGCTACAACATTTGCATTGCCCGGATGATACAAGATGCTAACATCATAATCTTTTAGCAATTCTAACCACCTTCTTTGACGTAAATTTAACTCCTTCTGCTGGAATAGGTACTAAACGATCTTATGATCCATAAAAATATCAAAATGTACCCCACACAGGTCGTGACTCCAGATCTTCAGCACGAATACCACCGCTGCTAATTCTAGATCATGGGTAGGGTAATTCTGCTCGTGCTTCCTCAGGTACCTTGAAGCATAGGCTATGCCTTTGTCGTGTTGCGTCAAAACACAGCCTAAGCCAATCCTGGAGGCATCAAAATAAAGAACATAACCCTCTGAACCTTCTGGAAGAGTCAAGAAAGGTGGTGAGGTCAACCTATCTTTAAACTTCTAAAAACTGCGCTCACACGCCTCTAACCACGGAAACATAGTTGCTTTATGAGTCAACTTTTATAATGGCGTGGAGATAGTAGAAAAACCTTCTACAAAATCTGCAATAGTAACCTGCCAATCCTTGCAAACAATAAACCTCTATAGGATTCAAAGGTCTGGGCCAACTTTTTATTGCCTCTATCTTCTGACTATCCACTCTTATACCTTCAGCTGTAATTACATGACCAAGGAAAGACATAGATGTTAGCCAAAATTCACATTTAGAAAATTTAGCATGCAATTTGTGCTCTTGGTGAGTCTGTAACACAGCTCTCAGGTGATCTGCATGCTCATCCTCTGATTGTGAATAAATCAGGATGTCATCGATAAAGACAACCACAAATATATCAAGGAAGGGACTAAACACCCTATTCATTAAATCCATAAAAGTTTTTGGGGCATTAGTAAGCCTAAATGAGATCACTAAGAACTCATAATAGCCATATCTGGTTATGAAGGAAGTCTTAGGGTTATCAACTTCCTTAACCCGTAACTGATGGTACTCAAATCTCAAATCAATCTTTGAGAAGCATCTGACACCCTGTAACTAATCAAACAGGTCATTAATCATAGAAAGTGGGTCCTTGTTCTTAATAGTATCCTTATTCAGCTTCCTGTAGTCAATACATATTCTTAATGACCCATCTTTCTTTCACCCAAAGAGCACTGGTGCACCCTAAGGAAAAACATTGGGTCGAACGAATCCTTCTTGAGCAGATCTCTCAACTGCTCCTTCAATTCCCTTAGCTCTGTTGGATCCATTTTGTTAGGAGGTACCAATATAGGCTTAGTAACTAGAAGTAGATCAATATAAAAATCTATCTCCCTTTTAGGAGGAATTCCAAGCAATTCCTCTGGAAAGACCTCGGGAAACTCATTTAGAATAGGAATTGACTGGAGAATCGCAAGTTCAGATTCCAAGTTTCTTGCTGAACCAAGTGAGAAATACAACCTTTTGATATCAACTTTTGAGCCTTAAGGTATGAAATAAACTTACCTTTAGGCGTAGCGGCATTACCTTGCCATTCCCGGACTAGTTCACCAAGAAAATGAAATCTGACAACCATGGCTCTGCAATCAAAATTAGCATAATATGCCGCCAAACAATCCATACCCATAGTGCAATCAAAATCAACCACTTCAAGCTCAACTAGATAAGTTAAGGTTATCTATCATATACCAATACTACATAGTTACGGTAAACTCATCTAGCTAATACAGATACGCCGATTGGCGTAGAAACAACAAATGGTACATATAATAACTCATGGATTGTCTCAAACTAACTCGCAACTAATGGTGTAACATCAGAGAATGTAGAATCAGGATCAAGAAAGACAGATACTGCACGAGAATAAATAATCAAAAAGTACCTATAACAACATCAGGTGGGGCCTCCTAGTCTTGTCGACTGCCTAAAGCATAAAATCAATTTTGGTTTGCCCCAGAATTAGAAGCTTTTCTCCCTCTACCTCTTCCACGGCCTACAACCAACAGAGGATCAGGTCTAGGAGGTCGAATAGAGGATGATGAAGTAACCGCTGATTGCTCTGATCGCGCTTGATCCGCCTCGACCCTATTTGAACAATCCCTCATAAAGTGCTTTGGATTCCCAAAATGATAGAATACATTTTGCCCCTGATGGAACTGACCTGAATGAGATCTCCCACATTGAGGACAAGGTAGCAATGGTGGTCTCCTCTGCCCGGTCACTCCTATTGTCAAGAAATAGATAGAGCTGGGCCCTGGTCTCTTCTCTATCCCTTAAACTGAGGTGGAGCACTCCCTATAGGCCTAACTAACTGCCTGGATGATTGAGCCCCTGGGTCACCCTGCGGCCCTATGTAAGGACTCACGGTCCTAGCTCTCTTCCTTTGCTCCTGCTGTCTTTGAGTATCACATAATGGATGAATCAAATCCTCCTCCCTCTAGGCAAAAGCCTGAATTCGTGCAATGTCCATATGCTCTTGAATAGATACCCCCAAACAATCTTGAGCTATATGAAACCCCAACACAGACACGAATAAATGAACTCTATACTCCATTGTCTGAACCATGTGGGGAGCATAACTGGCAAGAGAAATAAACCAAAGGAAATACTCACACATACTCATACTACCCTGCTCTAGATGCAAAAACTGCTAGCTCGAGCCTGTCGAACATCCTAGGGTAGATAGTGGTGCATAAAGGCCTCAGAGAACTCTTCCCACTCAACTGGCAGTGCATCGCCTCCTCTAGATGGAGCCCAAGCCTCATACCACAATATAGCCACATCACGTAATTTGAAGGCCGCCAACTCTTCTTCCTCAGTCACTGTAGCTTGCATTACCTTCAACACCCTATATGTCTGATCAATAAAGTTTTGAGCATCCTCACTCGGGTCTGATCTAGTGAATATGGGAGGGCTCAAACTCAAGAACTCGCGGGTCCTGGAACTCTCAGTTTCTTGGCCTCTATGTCTCTCTATTGCCTCAAATCGCTGCCCTGACCTGCAGCTATACGAGGCAATAGCTAAATAGCTCCCTCAAGACCCTGTCCTTCTAGAACAACCAGAGGTACCACAGGCGCGGAAGGGTCTACCACTGTACTACCCTCAGGTATTGCTAGTACGGGAGGAGCTAGAGGTCTATTTTCCACTACTCTAACTGGTGCTGGAGGAACTATAATACCTGGGGAAGGAGACTCACTCTGAGACCCTAACCTGTCTCCCTGATCCACTGGAGGGCGACTAGTACCCTCTCCAACGGTTGTGCCAATAAACCTCGTACTCATCTTCCTTGTCATAAGCATACTCTGAAACAATAACACAATATAGATATCGCATTACTTATGACCTCACCCTATAACACGAACTATTAGAAAAAGAGGTGAAACTATTCCTAGATGTCCTGTAGCCTCCTGATTATAAGTATGATGAACAACATACCCATAAGCAAGAATTTACTTGACACAGCTTTGTGGACTCCCTAGGGCACGACTTCACTCTAATACCAAGTCTGTCATGCCCCAAAACTAGGTAGGGCACAACTGGCACTCGATCCGTGATTAATCGAGAAGCCGGCTATATAGTGTCTGAAAATGTAACAGTAAGGCCGACCAAGCCACCTATCACAACCAACCAAGATAAATATCAAACCCATAAGGTCTCGATAATGACGAATAAGCAATCTACAAAGCCAACAAGGCTGCAATAAAGCTAAACATAGCAATGGAAAACCAACATGACTACCTAACCAAAACTACTATACAAACTAATCCACATCAGCCTATACCAAGTAAACAAACTAGAATACACGGGGTAGGTCCCTGACCTACCCATGGTATACACAAAACTCAAAATAGTCAAACTAGGACATGGCTCATGGAAGAGAGAAGCATACAACTATTCTGCTGAAATCTAGCTCCTATTGTGTCTAATGATCTGAGCCTCGGCCTGTACCTACAGCTTGATTGCAGGAGGGGTCCCTAAATGAAGGGACATCGGTACAAATAAAATATACTGGTATGTAAGGCTAAAAACTGCAAACATATAAGATAATAATGATAATTAAGCTAGAAATAAGGAATAGCAATAATCTGGAATCCTGAAAATCAAAACCTGACTATAACTCAATATTGAAGTGTAAATGCAACCATCTAATGTACAATAAAAACTACAACATAAATGCAAGTAGCCAACTGACCATAAAATCTATATAAAATTCATCCAACAAGTGTACTATACTAGTTAAAAAATAAAAATGACTCCAGTCGGTGTACCACACTGGGGTAAAATCTATCTAGCAGTGTGCCACACCGGGGTAAAATCAATAAATCTTAATCATAATCATAAACAGAGTCGATATGGATTGTACTGGGTCAATTTAACACATATAGCATAGAAATGATGAATACTAAATCTGTGCCTGCATGGGCCTCCTTCGTAATGCATAACTGCAAGTGAGCACATACAAAATATAAATCTAGAAAATAACACTTAAATGCATGTATTCAAAACTTGTATAAGTCATAAGGAACTGCGGATGATCTAAGAGTTTCAACAAGATTTATAGATCGTGTTCAAAGGGACATTACGGCTCGGAGACTCACTAGCTTATCATTTGGCTTAAGGAAAAGAGATTATGAAATCTTCTGTTGGTGTGGCATACTTCATAAAATATACATAAGATAAAGGACAACCATAACAGGGCAATCCTAATTCAGTAAGCTCGTTTAACCTTAAACGCTTACGACGTCTTTACTTGGCTTAAAATCGTTTACACGTCATCATCTTAGATCTTTCACCAATTTCAGTTAGAAACCATACCTTTAAACATATGTAACATACCACACATATATAACATACAGTAAGTTCCAGCAAGCTAACAATGCCAACACTGAGGGGTCTCCAACTTGATGTACAACTACGACAACAATCAATACAATATCCAACTTTAAATGTCTCACTTGGGCTAGACATAATGTCAACATATAACCGCACTCAAACATGAAATTTTAAATGCTTAAATGAAGCCTAACATAATGCTTCAAGACTTGTAATGAGGTTTCTGGCTCATTCAATTCATAACGCACAAATCGTGCTCAAAAGAATGATGGATGGGAACCTTACATACCTTTCTCCGATGAAATTTTCTTTAGCCTATTTCCTATTTTAAAAATCAGACTTCAACCTCCTTAATCCAATTGTTTTATAGGACAAAAAAGATTAATCTATAGCATAAAATGCAGCCAACATAACTAACCAAAGGCAGTCATGATAGCAACAACACACGGCAACATCAACAACAGTTAGCCATTTTCACAACTAGTTTTCACTAACTTTTGAGGGAGAAAAAAAGGAAATTTTACCTTAGTTCTGCTGTAATTCTTCTCCTCAATATGAAGTATAATTCCAGAAAAAGAAACAACCAAAAAGCCTAAGGAAAACGAGCAAAACTCAGCTCACAAATAGTCCATCGACAGCTCACTTAGCTGCCAATTTCCAGCTTTTCGCTTTGCAATTTGAGAGGTTTAAAATGGGAGAAATCATTACCATTCCTATTGGTTTCAATACATACTCAAAGGTGGATATATAGGCAGTCCAAACAGATTTTAAAACGCAAACACCTTCAAAACATTTCCAAAACGAGCTCCAAAGCAGCCCCTAGCACACTTGGCAAAGTATTCTCAACTTGTCTTATGATTTGCTTGAACTCTGCTTGATGTTTCCTCCTTGATTTTCTTTTTTCTAGTTTCTGGAATTGAGAGAGAAATAGAATCCTTAGCAAGCTGGTTGATTTAGATTAAGATAAAAATATTTTCTACAAGTGAAAAATCAGATTTTAAGTAAATAGGGCGATGGAGGCGCTAGGGCGTCATGTCCGCATCACTGCTCGGGGTGCTTTAATATAATCCCTATAACTTCTTACTCCGAACTATGATTGACAAGAGGTTTTATGTTCTGAAAATGAGACTCAAGGATCATTAATTTGATAGTCGTGGGGATTCTAATTCCTTATATATTGGGAGATATGGTCATTTAAAATTGACCCTTATTTATGAACTCCACATACTCTTTACTTTTCCGTTCATACACATTTCCCTTGTCATCTATGACCAATATATAACCCGTACTTCCCTTAACATATTATACAAACATCAAATAATCCCCAAAAAAATTTTAGGGTGTAATATTCTCCCCTACTTAGGAACATTCGTTCTCGAATGGAAATTAATATCGCTTAATAAGCTTCAAAATAGATACTCAGTAACTTAGGTATCAAACACATACCTCAATATCACGTCAACATCATGAATAGGTGAGAATATTTCTTATTCATTTCCTCCTCAGCCTCCCAAGTTACTTCCTCGATGTTATTACTTTGCCCTAATACTTTAACAAAGACGTCTTCTTTTGTCCAAAGTTTCCTAACTTGCAGGTCAAGAATCAAAACTGGGATCTCGGTGTAGGTCATCTCCTCGTATATCTGGAAATTATCGACAGGCATAACACGAGTTGGGTCTCCTATACACTTCCGCAACATCAATACAAGAAATACTGGGTGGACTACCACTGGCTCTGGTAGCAATTTCAACTCATAGGATACTTTTCCTATCTTGCGGATAACTGTATAAGGCCCAACATATCTAGGGCTCAGCTTGCCCATTCGGCCAAATCGCATGACACCTTTCATAGGAGATACTTTCTGGAAGGCCCAATCATCAACAACAAACTCCAACATTCGAAGACGTACATCTGCATAAGACTTCTGCCTGCTCTGGGCCGTCTGAAGTCGATCTATAATAAGTTTCACCTTATCAATAGCCTGTTGCACTATGTCTGGCCCCAATAACTCTACTTCACTGAGTTCAAACCAGCTCACTGGTGACCTACACTTTTGCCCATATAAAGCTTCATATGGGTCCATCTGAATACTCACCTGGTAGCTATTATTATAGGTGAACTCAATCAAGGAAACATGATCATCCTAACTAAAACACAAACACGCAACATATCTTCAAGTGTCTGAATGGTGCATTCAGCTTGTCCATCTGTTTGAGGATGAAATGCAGTACTGAGGGAGTGCCCAGGCCTTTTTGGAAAGACTTCCAGAAGTTTTCTTGAACTGAGAACCTCTGTCAGAAATAATGGATAAGGGGACACCATGTTGGCGAACTATCTCCCGTATATACAGCCTGGCATAATCCTATGCGGCATAAGTTGTCTTGACTTGAAAAAAGTCAGCTGATTTAGTCAATATGTCTACTTTTACCCAGATAGAATCATGCTTCCTGCTTGTTCCAGGCAATCCTATAATAAAATCCATATTAATCTCCTCCCATTTCCTGGCTGGAATTTCTATATCCTGCACTAGACCTCCAGGCCTTTGGTGCTCGACCTTCATCTGCTAGTAATTGGGATACTGAGTCATAAGACCTATGATGTCCTTTTTCATTCCATTCCACCAATATAGATGCCTCAGGTAACGATACATCTTCGTGGCTCTTGGGGGTACTGAATATTGAGAGTAATGAGCTTCATTCATAATCTGATCTCGTAGCTCACCCACATTAGGTACACATAGATGACCCTGGTATCTAAGAACTCCATCGAGTCCACAATCAAATAGGCTATGTTTCTACTGCGGTATACCATCTCTCAGTAAGACTAACTCTACATCATCACATTATCGTTGCTTAACTTCCGCTACCAAGGACGATTTTGTTGTGTTTTGGATAATAACACCCCCATCTTCGGCATCCAGTAACAGAATCTATAAGTCAGCCAACTGCAGTAGAGTCTTAGTCATTTCAATCCAGTCAACCTGAATATGACTCAAGTTACGTATAGACTTGCGACTTAACGCGTCAGCTACAAAATTTTCCTTGCCCAGATGATACCGGATGCTAACATCATAATCTTTTAGAAATTCTAACCACCTTCTCTGGTGTAAATTAGACTCCTTCTGCTGGAATGGGTATTGAAGGCTCTAATGATCCATACACATATCAACATGTACCCCATACAGGTAGTGATGCTAGATCTTCAACATGAACACCTCAGTAGGAACACCACCGCTGCCAAATTATAGATCATGGGTAGGGTAATTTTGCTTGTGCTTCCTCAACTGCCTTGAAGCAAAGGCAATGAATTTTCTGTGTTGCGTCAAAACACACTAAGTCGATCCTGGAAGCATCACAATAAATCAGAAAACCCTCAGTACCTTCTGGAAGAGTCAAGACAGACGCTGAGGTCAACCTATATTTCAACTCCTAAAAAGTACACTCACACTCCTCTGACCACTGAAACTTAGTTTCTTTATGAGTCAATTTTGTTAATGGCATGGAGATAGTAGAAAAACCTTCTACAAATCTGTGATAGTAACCTGCAAATCCCCGAAAACTATGAACCTTTGTAGGATTCAATGGTCTGCCAACTCTTTACTGCCTGTATCTTCTGACTATCCACTCTTATAACTTCAGCTGTAATTACATGACCAAGGAAAGCCACAGATGTTGGCCAAAATTCACACATAGAAAGTTAAGCGTACAATTTATGCTCCTGGAGAGTTTGTAACATAGCTCTCCTGGTGATCTGCATGCTCAGCCTCTGATTGTGAAAAAATCAGGATGTCATCAATAAAGACAATCACGAATACATCAAGGAAGGGCCTAAACACCCTATTCATTAAATCCATAAAAGCTGCTGGAGCATTAGTATGCCCAAATGACATCACTAAGAACTCATAATGGCCATATCTGCTTCTGAAGGCATTCTTAGGGACATCAACTTCCCTAACATGTAGCTGATGGTACCCGAATCTCAAATCAATCTTTGAGAAGCATCTGACACCCTGTAACTGATCAAACAGGTCATCAATCCTGGGAACTGGGTACTTTTTCTTAATCCTAACCTTATTCAGCTTCTTGTAGCCAATACACATTCTTAAGGACCCATCTTTCTTTTGCACAAAGAGCACTGGTGCACCCCAAGGCGATACATTGGGTCGAATGAATCCCTTCTCGAGCAGATATGTCAACTTCTCCTTCATTTTCCTGAGCTCTGCTAGAGCCATTCTATAAGGAGGGATTGCCATAGGCTAAGTACCTGGAAGTAGATCAATATTAAAATAAATCTCCCTTTCAGGAGAAATTCCAAAAAAATCCTCTGGAAAGACCTCGGGAACCTCATTTACAATAGAAATTGGCTGGAGAGTTGTAGGCTCAAATTCCAAGTTTCTTACCGAACCAAGTGAGAAATACATCCTTTGGATATCAACTTTTGAGCCTTAAGTTATGAAATAAACTTACCTTTAGGTGTAGCAGCATTACCTTGCCATTCCCAAACTGGATTGCTAGGATAATGGAATCTGACAAACTTGGCTGCAATCAACATTAGCATAACATGTCGCCAAACAATCCATACCCATAATGATATCAAAATCAACCATTTGAAGCTCAAATGGATCCGCTAAAGTTGATCTATCACATACCAATACTACATAGTTGCGGTAAACTCGTCTATCCAACATATATTCATCGATTAGCGTAGAAACAACAAATGGTATAGATAATAACTCAGGGACTGTCTTAAACTGACTCACAACCAATGGTGTAACTTAAAAGAGTGTAGAACCAGGATTAAGCAAGACATATACTACACGAGAATAAATAATCAAAGTACCATTAGGTGAGGCCTCCTGGTCTTGTCGACCGCCCAAACACTAAAATCGATTCTAGGTTGCCACAGAACTAGAAGCCTATCTCCCTCTACGTCTGCCACGGCCTGCTGCCAACTTAGGATTAGATATGGGAGGTTGAACAGAGGATGACGAAGTAACTGTTGATAGCTCTGATTGCACCTGATCTGCCTCAACCTTATCTGAACAATCCCTTATAAAGTGCTCTGGCTACCCACAAAGATAACATACATTACACCCATGACAACACTGACCTGAATAAGATGTTCCACACTGAGGACAAGGCGGCAATGGTAGTCTCCTCTACCCCTCCTTCTCCTGTCATCGAGAGCTAGATGGAGCTGGGACCTGGTCTCTTCTCTATCTCTTAAACTGAGGTGGGGCACTCCCTACAGGCCTAACTGATTGCCTAGATGACTAAGCCTCTAGGTCACCCTGTGGCCCTCTGTAAGGACCCATGGTCCTAGCTATCTTCCTTTGCTCCTTCTGTCACCGAGTATCTTGTAATTGATGAACCAAACCCTTCACCCTCTGAGCAAAAGCCTGAATTCGTACAACGTCCATGTGCTCCTGAGTAGATACCCCTAAACAATCTCAAGCTATATGAAGCCCCAACCCTAACATGAACTGATGAACTCTATCCTCCATCATCTAAACCATGTACAAATCATACCTTGCAAGAGAATTAAAGCAAAGGCAATACTCACACACACTCTACCCTTCTCTGGATGCAAAAACTGCTCAGCTCGAGCCTGTCGAAGCTCCCAGGGTAGATAGTGGTGCATAAAGGCCTCATAGAACTCTTCCCAGTAAGCTAGCGGTGCATCGACTCTTGTGGATAAAGCCCAAGCCTCTTACCACAATATAGCCACATCACGTAGTGTAAAGGCTGCCAACTCTACTTCCTCAGTCATTATAGCTCGCATCACCTTCAACATCCTATATGGATGATCAGTAAAGTCCTGTGAATCATCACTCAGGTTTGATCTGGTGAATATGGGAGGGCTCAAACTCTAGAACTCGCAGGCCCTGGAACTCTCAGTTGCCTGACCTCTATGTCTCTCCATTGCCTCCAATCGTTGCTCCTGACCTGCGGCTATACGAGCCATCAGCTGAACTTCTCCCTCAAGACCCTGTCCTTCCAGAAGCACAAGAGGTACCACAGGCGTGGGAGGGTCTGCCACTCTACTACATTGTAAAATATGCCCCTGAATCATTATTCAACATTAGAAACATGTATAGAGAATACTCATGATTGATACTCTGAGAATCCATATGTTGGGTTGAAACCCCATAGATTCATCAACTAGAATTTTCATGAAATTGGCGAGGTATTCGGCATGGGAGTGGATGATTACACCCATTCATAGCCCTACATACCCAGAGAAATATGATTTCACAAACCCTCTTGAAATGCCAAACGAATTTGGGGAAGAACTTGATGAATCTAAGCTTGATCACCCTTAGGAACTTCTAGACTTGCATGCATAAAAGAGAATAGGATTATAATGAACATACCCCTCTTAAAACACACTTTTCTGATCTTAAAACAACATAGTGTAGGCCTAGAAACTTAAGAATTACGGAAAAGCTCTTAATAAATTCGCAGGAAAATGCACACTGCCAGTCCCCACGAGGGACTGGACGACTCATGCCCAACACCACGACTCGTGGTCTCAAGTCATTGCCTGCATTGAAATCTTTCCTTTTGAGGGTCACCACAACTTGTGGTGCACCCAAGGACTCATGGTGACCAAATCACGACCAACATTGCCCAAACTTCATAAACCTTCAATCAACTCTTGACCACGGCAAACACGACGAATCGTGGTGCTGACCACGATTTGTGGTCACACCCGTGGTCACCCCCAAATCCACAAATTCAGCCAAGTCTTCCTTCCTCCCCACGAATCACTTAATGACTCATGGTGGACCTCACGGGTCACTGGATGACTCGTCTTGTGACCTGGTGCAGAAAATCCTATTTCCTCTATTTCAACCCTCGATTTTGATCTTACGGCTTTCGGGGTATTACAATATCTCCCCCTTGGGAACATTAGTCCTCAAATGTGGGAAATCCTACTAAAAAGCTGAGAAATGCAATCATCATACTCAAATACTGAACATTTTGAACATTTAAGCTGAAACTAATGGAGTGACTGACCCCGAGCTGAACTACATGACTAAACTAAATTCATGAATCACACATACATATATTGACAATAAAGAAACTAGGGGACATGAACTGAAAATGAAACTGAATAGGGTACTAGGGAGGAAACAGATACCTCAAGATGGAACTATGCCAGAAGGGAATAAATGTAGGTATTTTTCCATCATATCTGCTTTGGCTTCCCACATAGCTCCCTCAACATGTTGGTTCCTCCACAAAACCTTTACTAAGGCCACTTATTTATTTCTTAGCTTCTGAACCCGACGATCAAGTATTTCAACCGGAACCTCTTCATAACTAAGGCTATCCTTCATATCTACACTCTCCTCTAGAACAACTAGAGCTTGATCACCCAGACACTTCTTTAAGAGCGATACATGGAAAACTGGATGAACTGAAGCTAATTCTAAGGGCAACTCCAACTCATAAGCTACCTTGCTAACTCGTTTCACAATCCAGTAGGGACCAACACAACGATGATTGATTTTCCACTTCTTTCCGAACCTCATCACTCCCTTTATGGGGGATACCTTCAAATATACCCAATCATCAACTTCAAACTCTAGTTCTCTCCTCCTCACATCTGCATAGGACTTTTGTTGACTCTGAGCTATTTTCAACCTTTCCCTTATAAGTTGAACCTTATTCATCGCCTCATGAACTGAATCTGGTCCTATCGTTACGGCTTCACCGACTTCAAACCAACCAATAGGGATCTATATCTCTACCCATAAAGAGCCTCAAACGGAGCCACCTAAATGCTGGAATGGTAGCTTTTGTTATATGCAAACTCAATGAGCTGCAAATGATCATCCCAGCTACCATTGAAATCAATCACACACGCTCTCAACATATTCTCAAGACTCTAAATGGTCCGCTTGGCCTGACCATCTATTTGCGGGTGAAATGCTGTGCTAAGCTTGACCTTAGTAGCGAGTCCCTTTTGAAACGATCTCCAAAACTGGGAGGTAAACTGAGTACCTCTATCTGATATAATGGATAAGGGCACTCCATGCAACCGAACTAACTCCCTAATGTACAATTTGTCATAATCCTACGCTAAATCAATAGTTTTGACCTGTAGTAAATGAGTTGCTTTAGTCAATCTGTCTAGAACCACCCAAATGGAGTCATATTGTCGACGAGAAAAAGGCAACCCTGTAATGAAGTCCAAATTGATTTCCTCCCACTTCCAAGTAGGCATACTAATGTCTTGAAGCACACTCCCAAGTCTTTGATCTTAACCTTCACCAGTTGACAATTCAGACACTTAGCCACAAACTCTGCTATATCCTTCTTCATGTCATTCCACTAGTAGACTTCCCATAGGTCACGGTACAACTTGGTGGCAACTGGATGTATAGAATATCTGGAACCATGAGCCTCATGCAACATCCGCTTCCTCAATTAATCAACACCCGGTACATATAAATGACCCTGATATCGTAGCACACCATCTCCCCCTTTGGAGAAGACCTCCACTTTCTGATTCTTAACGGCTTCCTTCAGCTTTACTAAAATAGGATCCTCGTCTTTTCTAGCTTTGACCTTAGTCACCAAGGAAGATTCTGATCCATTCTGAACAATAACACCACCATCCGTCGAATCAACAAGACAAACTCCTAGTTGTTCAAGCCAATACACATCTACATTAGATCTTTCCTCTCCTCATCTACATGGGACACACTCTCTATAGAAATCCTGCTAAGAGCGTCTGCCACCACATTAGCCTTGCTTGGACAATGAAGGAAACTCATATCATAATGTTTATGAAGCTCCAACCATCTCCTCTAGTGTAGATTTAGATCCTTCTGGGTGAGCACGTACTGTAGGCTTTTGTGGTCTGTAAACGCATCTACATGAACCCCATACAGATAGTGTTTCCAAATCATCAAGGACAATACTACCATCGCTAACTCAAGATCATGAATTGGATAGTTCTTTTCATGGAGTTTCAACTTCCTGGAAGCATAGGCTATAACCTTATCGTGCTGCATTAGTACACAACCAAGGCCGATCCTTAAAGCGTCGCAATATACCACAAACCCATCAGTACCTTCAGGTAGGATCAATACTGGTGCTGAGGTGAGTCGAGTCTTCAACTCTGGGAAGCTCTTCTCATAGACTCTAACCATTGAAATTTCACCTTCTTCTAGGTCAACTTAGTCAATGCTGCTGCAATGGATGAAAACCCTTCAACGAACCTCCGATAATAACAAGTTAAACCAAAGAAACTCCTAATATCCGAAGACTCACTGGTCTAGGCCAATTCTTCACCACTTCTATCTTTTGATAGTCCACCTATACCCCCTCACTTGACACCACATGACCCAAAAATGCCACTGAGTTTATTCAAAACTTGCACTTGCTGAATTTAGCATACAACTGACAATCCTTCAAGGTTTGTAGCACCACCCTTAAATGAGCAACATGGTCCTCCTTACTTTAAGAGTATATAAGGATGTCAGCTATGAACACAATCACAAACATATCTAAGTATGGCTGGAACACCCTGTTCATCAAATCCATAAAAGCTACAGGAGCATTCATTAGTCCAAAAGACATAACTACAAACTCATAGTGATCATACCGAGTCCTGAAGGCTGTCTTCGGAATATCACTCTCTCTAACTCTAAGTTGATGATACCTGGATCGGAGGTCTATCTTTGAAAAGCATTTATCACCCTGAAGCTAGTCAAACAAATCATCAATCTTGGGGAGAGGATACCTATTCTTGATAGTAACTTTGTTCAATTGTCGATAATCAATGCACATCCAAAGGGAACCATCCTTCTTTAGGATAAAGAGAACTGGTACAGCCCATGGGGATTTGCTAGATCTAATGAAACCCTTGTCTAAGAGGTCTTTCAACTGATCCTTCAACTCCTTTAGCTCATCTAGAGCCATTCTGTAAGGATGAATGACATAGGCTGCGCATCGACAAGAAGGTCAATACCAAAAGTGATCTGCCGCTATGGAGGGATTCCTGATAAATCATCTGGAAACACTTCTGGATACTTACGTACTACGAGAACTAACTAGATAGTCGGGGTCTCGGATGTAGCATCCTTAACCTAACTAGATGGTACACACAATGCTTAGAGATCATCTTTCTGGCCTTAAGGTAGGAAATAAAGTGACCTATGGGAACAACTGAACTACCCTACCACTCTAGGACTGGCTCACCCGGAAATATGACTTCTATTTCACGGGTTCTACAATTGACTGAGACATAACATGCATGTAGCCAATCCATGTAGAAGATAACATCAAAAGCGTTCATGGCTTGCTCTACTAAATCTGCTGAGGTGATTTTCTAAAGAACTTTGACAGGGAAATTTCTATATACCCATCGAGCTATAACTGAATCACCGACTGGAGTAGAAACTGAGACAGATTTTGATAGGATTTCGGGACTGACTCCCAAACTACTGGCTACATAGGGCATCACAAAAGATAAAGTATCCCCTGGATCTAACAATGCATATGCATCAAGGTGTAATACTACTAACATACCAGTGACTACATCTGGGGAGACCTCCTGCTCCTGACGAGATGCTAGGGTATAGAATCTGTTTTGGCGCTGACCACCACCCGCACTAGTAGATGCTCCTTGTTGAGTTGAGCGTGTTGGTGGAGCTGCTGAACTAGAGGCTGCTTCTTGGCCCCTTTCATCTCCCTATCTGGGTGCTAGGCAATCTCTAAGAATATGTTAAGGCTTCCCACACCCGAAACAAGCACCCGAACCTGCTAACCACTGACCCCTATGTCTCCGGCCATGCCTACCACACTTTGGAATGCTGGACTTTGCGGGTCTGCTACCCTGATCTCTAGAGCCTAATGCTCGTCCCCTCTCGTCATGCCTAGATCTGGATGGCACACTTATAGCCAATGGCGCTGGGGCTGAAGATCTCTAGTGGGGCTACTGACGGTGCCTACCACCAGGTCTTTGTTAGGAGAACCCAAAGCTAACAATCCTGGCCCTCTTGGCCTCTCTCTCCCGCTCACTTACCTGTACCACTTTTATCTGCTGGGCGTACAAAACTATTTGAGGAAAGTCAATGTCCTAATGAAGCATCGCGGTCTAGCAATACTTGACAAAATAGTCTACTATACTATGCACAAACTGACTCATTCGGGCTCTCTGATCTGTCACCATCTTCAATGCATACTTAGACAGGTGAGTGAACTCCAAGGAATACTCCTAAACTTTCATCCTTTCTTGATTCAGGTTCACAAACTTGGCTGCTTTAATCTCCCTCATCAAACTAGGGAAGAACCAATCCAAAAATGTGGTATGGAACTCATCCCAACCAATGGGGCCTACTCCAATTGTCCTGCTATCTTTCCACTGCTTGAACCAAATGTGCGCGACCCCTTTTAGCTGATACGAGGCTAGATCGGCGCACTTCTATCTAGTCACCCCAATGATGTGGGTGATCTTTAGAATCTCATCATTAAACTCGTGTGGATCCTCGTTAACCTTTGACCTAAGGTACTTTGGAGGGTTGATCATCAGAAAATCACTAACTCTTGCCGCTGCCGTATTCCCATTTTGAGGGACATGCACTATCGCCTGTTGGTTGACCTGGGCAGTCAAAGCCTGAGCTAGCATCTGAATGGCAGCCCTAAACTCTACATGGGCCACCTTCTTGGGTACATGATCCTTATGGGCTGGTGGGGCTTGCCGGTGCCCATCCCAATTGCCATCCTCACGGACATTCCCATTTACATTCATTCTTCCGTTAAATCGGCGAGGAGGCATGATTCTACAAATGCGTATAGCACGAGTTAGAAGGATAGAGAGATATTTCATCGCACGACTTAGATCATGAAAGAAGGGAACATTTCCTAAAATGTTTCATAGCCTCTTCGTCATAAGTGTGGTGCGCTTCATACCCATGAAAAAAGACTCTACTTAACGCGGTTTTCAGACACCCTAGGACACTTCAAAACCTAATGCTCTGATACCAAGTTTGTCAAAGATATTAACATAGTCTTGGATCGAGACATGGGTCAAAGAACCCCGAGAAACTCCAAATCGACCCATGGCATGAACATGACATCTAAACTCAACATAATCAAGCGGTAGTCTAACATATATAATATAGCGGAAGTCAGAAAATAACATAAAATATGAATAGATAACACAAGTTTGAAACTGAATACATGATATGTCTGATAAGCCTCTATTACTGACGTGTTAATGGGAAAAGACCCCAACTAACTCAGTATAGTCTGAAACTGGAAATACTAAATACAACTAATAAAGGGACCTCGGAAGATGAGGATTCACCAACTGAGGCTGGGAGATGCTAATACTGAGAGTTTGGCTAATGGTGGGACTGAGCCTGAATATCCGATCCTGTATCATGAAACGATACAACATAGAGTATGCGGTCAATACGTGGAACGTATCGAGTATGCAAGGTAAGTAAAATCGATGAATAAGTAAAATCAGTGATCATGCATAACATAAAACATTTCATTAGAAGAGTTTGAGAGTAGGTCTTGCATACTATTATTTGAAAAATGAGATAAACATAACTGAATATTATAACTGAATCAAATGACCCAAATCTGAAAACTAATAATCATAAGTAAAATTGAACATAGGGTCAAACCTGCTAAAAACATAATATCATGATTGATGAACATGCATAATTGTAATCATGAGGAACAATGTGAGACTCGTCATATAATCGGCATTACCACAAAAGAGCTTACATGGTCCCGACTATTACATTCAAGTGGGAGGAGCCATCCAAAGCCTTTCCATTACTAGGGACGCTACTAGGATATCGATATCAAGCTGAAGGCCCCTTGGTGGCTGGGGAAGCTCACAAGGGAGGTCCCAAATAATCTAAACATACATACGTTGGCACGTAGTTCTGAGGCATAGGGTTGACTGACCCTTAGCCTACTCGGTGCTAGACACTATTCCCAAAAATATGCATATGCTCTCCATCGTCTCTCAACGAAGCTGACCATCGTCTAGTGATGAAGCTGACTCATAATATACATGCATAATTTGAAATAATAACATGAGGAGCCTTTGGCTCAAACTGTACAACTGAAAATAGTGGGAATCTAGACTTCAAAACCATGTGGTAAGCTAATACGTGAAATTTAGATAAGTCATGAAACATACTTGATCATATGGGCTTGCCTGATACTTAAACATGCTTGACATAGACTTGATCATTCGAAAACATGAACATGGACATGGGTAATTCAAATCATACTTTCGTCATATACATCTCATCATGCTTGAATACATATATCATAATAATTCTTCATGAACTTCCATGGATGGACATCATAATATATAAAAACTTGAAAACATAATTTATAATTGAAAACATTATAAAATATTCCCATGAATCATAATTCAACATTAGAAACATGTATAGATCATACCCATGATTGGTACTTAGGGAATTCACATGTTGGGTTAAAACCCCATAGATTCATCAACTAGGATTTTCATGAAATTGAAGAGGGGTTGGGCATGGGCGTGGATGAATACACCTATTCATAACCCTACATACCTGGAGAAATCTGGTTTCACAAACCCTCTTGAAAGCCCAAAGAAATTTGGGAAAGAACTTGATGAATCTAAGCTTGATCACCCTTAGGAGCATGTAGACTTGCATGCATGGAAGAGAATAGGGTTAGAATGAACTTACGCCTCTTAAAACACACTTTTCTGAGCTTAAAATTATGTAGTATAGGCACGAGGAACTTAGGAATTATGAAAAAGCCCTTAATAAATTAGCAGGAAAATGCACATTGCCTTTCCCCATGAGGGACTGGATGACTCATACCCAACACCATGACTCATGGTCTCAAGTTGTTGCCTACACTGAAATCTTGCCTTCTGAGGGTCACTACAACTCATGGTGCAACGAACAACTCGTGGTGACCAAATCGTGACCAACATTGCCCAAACTTCTTAAACCTTCAATCAACACTTGACCATGGCTAACACAACGAATCGTGGTGCTGACCACAACCCATGGTCACCCCCAAATCCCAAAATTCAACCAACTATTCCATCCTCCCCATGAGTCACTTAAGGACTCCTGTTTCACCTCACGGTTCACTAGATGACTCATCTTATGACCTGGTGCATAAAATCCTATTTCCTCCATTTCAACCATCAGGTCTAATCTTAGGGCTTCTGAGGTATTAAAGTAGGGCGCTACTAGAACTCGATCCATGATTGATTGAGAAACTGGCTATATAGCGTCTGAAAATGTAATAACGCTAAGGCCGACCAAGCCACCTGCCACAACCAACCAAGATAAATACTAGACCCATAAGGTCACAATAATGATGAATAAGCAATCTAGAAAGCCAACAAGGCTGCAATAAAGCTAAACATAGCTATGGAAAACCAACACAACTACCCAACCAAAACTACTATACAAACTTGTCCACATCAGACTCTACAGAGTAAACAAACTAGAAAGCACAACACAGGGCCTAGTCCTACCCATGCTATACACAAAAGTCAAAATAGTCAAAACTAGGACATGGCTCCAGAAAAGAGGAGCTTACCACTATTCAATTGAAATCTGGCTCCTTTTGCGTCTGATGATTTGAGCCTCGACCTGTACCTACAGCACGATTGCAAGAGGGGTTCCAAGATAAAGGGATGTCAGTACGAACAAAATGCACTGGTATATAAGGCTAAAAACTATAAACATATAAGATAATAATGATAATTGTGCCAGAAACAAGGAATAGCAATAACCTGGAATCTTGAAAATCAAAACCTGACAATAACTCAATATTGAAGTGTAAATGCAACCATCTAATGCACAATGAAAACTATAATTGAAATGCCAATGGCCAGATGACCATAAAATCCATATAAAATTCATCCAGCCAGTGTACTACACTGGGGTAAAAAATAAAAATGCCTCCAGCTGGTGTACCACACCAGGGTAAAATCCATCCAGCTAGTGTGCTGCACTGTGATAAAATGAAAATACCTCCAACCGATGTACCACACTAGGGTAAAATCAATAAAAATTAATCATAATCATAAACAAAGCCGATATGGCCTGTATTGTTTCAAATTAACATGTATAGGCTAGAAATGACGAATACTAAATTTGTGGCCTGTATAGGCCTCCTTCATAATGCATAACTACAAGTGAGCACATATAACATGTAAAGATAGAAAGTAACACTTAAATGCATGTATTCAAAACTTGTATATATCATAAGGAACTGTGAATGACCTAAGAGTTTCAACAAGATTTGTAGATCGTGTTGAAAGTGACATTAGAGCTCGGAGACTCACTAGCTTGTCCTTCGGCTTAAGCGAAAGGGATTATGAAATCTTCCCTTGGCGTGGCATATTTCATAATATACACATAAGATAAAGGACAACCATAAAAAGGCAATCCTAATTCAATAAGCATAACCTTAATAGCTTGGATGTCTTTACTTGTCTTAAAATCATTTACACGTCATCATCTTAGCTCTTTCACCAATTTCAGTTAGCAAGCAGACTTTTAAACACATTTAACATCACATACATATATAATATACAATAATTACCAGCTAACAGTGCCCACAATGAGGGGTCTCCAACTCGATGTACAACTACGACAATAATCAACACGATATCCCACTTTAAATGCCTCAAGTAGGCTAGACATAATCTCAACATTTAACCTCACTCAAACATAAAAATTTAAATGCTTAAATGAAGCTTAACGTACTGTCTCAATACTTGTAAAGAGGTTGCTGGATCATTCAATTCACAACGCACAAATCGTGCTGAAAAGAACGATGGACGGGCGCCTTACATACCTTTCTCCAATGAACTTTTCTTTAGCCAATTTCCTATTTCAATAGTCAGCCTATTACCTCCTTAATCCAGTGGTTTTATAGGCCAACAACAATCTTAATCTATAGCACAAAATGTAGCCTAGAATAACTAACCAAAGGCAGTCACAATAGCAACAAGAACACACAACAACATCAACAATATTTAGCCATTTTCTCAACTAGTTTTCACTAACTTTTGAGGGAGAAACAAGAGGAAATTTTACCTTAGTTCTGCAGTAATTCTTACCCTCAATATGAAGTATAATTCCAGAAAAATAAAAATCCATAAATCTCAAGGAGTATGAGCAAAACTCAGCTCACAAATAGTCCATCGACAGCTCACTTAGCTGCCAATTTCCAGCTTTTCGTTTAGCAATTTGAGAGGATTAAAAGGGGAGAAATCCTTACCATTCCTCTTGGTTTTAATACATACTCAAATATGGATATATAGAAAGTCCAAAAATATTTTGAAACGCATAAAAACACCTTAAAAACCTTGCAAAAACGAGCTCCAAAACAGCCCCTAGCACACTTGGCAAATCATTCTCGATTTGTCTTGTGATTTGCTTGAACTTTGCTTGATGTTTCCTCCGTGATTTTCTTTGTTCTAGCTGCTGGAGTTGAGAGAGAAATAGAATCCTTATCAAGCGGGTTGATTTAAATTGAGATGAAAACATTTTCTACAAGTGAAAAATCAGATTTTAAGTAAATAGGGTGGTGGAGGCGCTAGGGCACTGTTCGTTCTGTTTGTTATATGGGTATATAACTGCACGCAAGTGCACGTGGTCGAACAAGTAGTAAAGTGGCCTAAGTAAGCCAAGTATCGATCCCACAGGGACTGGGATGAAGTGCAATCTGCTCAAGTGTACTATATTTCAATTCTAAAAATGCAGACAACAGTGTAACCAGGAGTTTAATATTTTTGATTGCTAATAATTATGCTAAGTCTAAAACAATTATCTAATGTGAGTCTGAACTATGAATGTGAGCATGCTGAGGTTAAACGAACATGTAATGAAATTAATTGTCGATATAATTTGGTTAGCCTTTTCCTCCGGTTGCTAGTCAAGAATTATTGCCAAGGGATTAAAACTCTCGTATTTAACCCTACTTAAGAATCATGAACCATCCACCTACATTTCTGTGATTAAATGCAATTCAGGTTCTAGCCATACAAAACCAATTCCTAAATTAACTAATACGACTTTCAGGTATATTTCGATCCTGAAGGTAAATCGATTCTCAATTTTCCCAAACTAAGAAAGGATCATATCCTATTATTCACAACTTTCCAATTTCTTGCTCTCTCGAGTGAAACCGGACTTTTTGGATATACATTAACGTAGGCCACACATTAATGCAGTAAGAACAAGAATCAATAGAACAACCATGGAAGAAAAGATGAAAAACCAAAGAATCAATGATCACATTTCATTACAATTGTTCTTAACCTCACCAAGAAGATGAATTAGCCACTCATTTGTGGATTAAACATCGTTAAATGAGTGTTAAACATACAAGCAATTGAATACAAGAAGAAGGAAAGAGAGAAAAACCCTGATAATTTCGTCCCCTCAACTGCCTGTAACCCACGTTCTTGCTCCACCAAGTCAGAATATTGAAAAATGAACCTAAGTGTTCTATTTATACTAGTGGGAATTTTTCCCGAAATAACAAGCAACGTGTCACGGAGTGCAGTGCTCCGCGATGCACTCCGTGACACGCTACCGATGCGAACCCTCACTGGAAACTGGGGGTCCAGGAAATAAGGCCCAACGTGGCACGACGTGCAACGTGGAGCCAGGCCACCGTGCCACGGACCCATCGCGAACCCTCTATGGAAATTGGGCAAAAATTCCCTATCCAGGCAGAAGGCCTCCGCGATGGTAGCGTGACACGGCTCCATCGCGGAGCCCCTTTATTTTGTGTTTTCCAATGCCTTGTCCCTTGCTCACATTGGAGTCCAACCCCGATATCTGCCAACATGCATTTTAGCTTCCCGAAATTACATTTTTCCTGCAAAACAATGCTAATCATATTGGTTAGTATAAATTTACATTTTATTACAAATTACAAGAGAATGTATAAACATTGATAGATAAACAAGGCTAAAATGACACTTTTGAGTATCACTTGGGCATATAAATTTGCCCAAGATCACTTACCCCACACTTAAATCCTTGTTCGTCCTCGAACAACAATCTTACACCTCATGCAATTTACATCCCAACCTCGCTACTTTGGTTCGACAATTTAGGTTACGATCATACCGATTATTCAATACAGCAAATCATCAAGGAAACATGCATGGTCCTATCAATTCAATGACCTTCAGTACATCAAGACCTCCTAGACTTAAGAATCGACTCTTGATATTGGCAAACTCCTAGAAATCAGCTGATCAAGACATCCGACACGAAAATTAATCTCTCATCAAGCATGTGCCCTGACAATATAAGAGAATTTTCCCCTTTTGATCATATGAACTCACAAAATTTCAAGCAGGGGCATATAAACACAATTTCTCTCTCTCTCCCAAAAGATTTCACATGCATCATGTCATGACCCATAAGCTTGCCTTTAGTGTACTACTTCACTAATATAAAGAAGTGTGATGTAAGATCACGTAGGACTTTAACGGGTTGTAATGGAAGCTACGAAACTAGGAAATATTGGGCTAGCCAATAATAGCCACTAGCATCCTTAAGCGCTTTTTCAACACATCCCATCAAACTCATGGACATTGTTTCTTTCTTCATCCTCCCATTCTTGAAGTTTTTCTTTAGTTTGGCCCATCTTATTAAGCACACTTTTCACCACAACAAAGATTATTCATGCACCTTCATTATAGTTTATTTATAACAATTGCACCTTCAACCTTTTCTTTCCTTCCACCTCTCTGCTTTACTTTTCTTTTCACCATTCTCACTCTTTTGACACTTTGGGAAAATTATTTTCTCTTCTTAAGCGCTTAAGAGTTTTGGATCGGCTTTACGGCTAATGAAAAGAAGGGATTAAGCTCGGTTTACACTTTTTGACAAAAGAAAAAAATAATAGGTTAAAGGCTCAACGGGCTGACTAGGGTACACAATCAAGGTGGGTATGATAATGAAAAATAGAAACTTTCGATTAAAAACAAAGAAATGCCTACATCCTTTTCTACAATACACCTCCTTCATTTTGTTTTGTACACACACCAGACAAGTTCTAGACACTTCACAATAGCATGGAATAACAAAACCTCACTTCACACTTATTGCACATGCTCAATTCAAGATGTATTCACAGACTCTTCAATCAGCTAATTACAGGAATTCAAACATTAAGCCTCAATCACACTGAATCGAACTCTATGGCCTAGGTATCTCAACACATTTACAAAGTTGCATGCTTTCATATGAATCACACTTGCATTTTAAATATCATGTACAACACGCAACCATAATTCCGCAACCATAAATTAACTACAAGTTTTGGGATGCAACCCACAAAAGAAAAACAACTGAAAAATAATTGAAAAATCTACTCCTAACGACTACATTTCCCTTAAGACGGTCTTCATCCATCCATCATAGGGGACGGTCGCTAACTAGGACTTCGGTTTAATGGGACCCTTCTCGGTAAAAGAACCAAAAACAAACGCCGAGAAACCCAAGAAGTAAAAAAAAAATTTAAAAATATCGATCATTTCGATTTTCAAAATATCGATCACTTCGATAAACAATCATATGTACAAACTCAGCTAGAAACATTCAACAACACACAACAGTTTCACATATATCTACAATACAGAACAATAACTTACAATCACAAATCACAGGTCAGAAAATTTTGTTCACAGCACACCAACAGATTAGGATATACAAAACAGCATAACCAATACCTAACTACTCCCACCCCACACTTATCTCGAACACTGTCCCCAGTGTTCACAAAAAATTAAAATAGCACAAAAATCGGGTGGTGGAACTCCCTGATCAATCAAAGTACTCCACTTCTTCATCAGGTGCTGCTGCTTCATCTCCCATGTCTGAATCACCCCCATCGTCATCCTCGGACTCCACATCGGAGTCCTCCCGATGTGTCTCCTCATCTGTGGGGACATCATCATCCTGGGCTCTATAAATGTTGGCCCCACTCAGCGTAGAGCCCTGACGTTTTCGCCGAAAGGGTAGTCTAGCTCGAGCTGCCATAGCTCCTTCTCTGTTGCTGGCCTCCCGCCTATCCTCAGCTGGAGCATCTGCATCCTATACATGCGAGCCATGTACTGATCATCACGAGCATGCCGCTCGCCTAGTTTAAGCACTGGCCCGTGGGTGGTGTTGGGAGCCTTAGTTTTAGTGACATCTAAGGCCCGCCGCTCCATCTGCGGGATATAATGAAGGGCCTCTTCCTCGACATCCAGGCCCCTCAGGAAGGTGGTGAGTAGCCCACCAAATCCGTATCTGTGCCCCTGATGCAACCGGGCTATCTTCATGGCGGAGATAATCACCGCCCCCACATTGATCTCCAGCCCTTTCATCAGGGCGTACACTAGGCATACACGATCCCGGGTTACATCTGTCATATGTACCCCCGGGATTAGGCAGGAACAAACGATCTTTAACCATATTCTGGCTTCCCTGTTCATCTGTGAATAGGGAAAAGTCTGATGGTAGCCCCTCTCTTTGTGTCTGCTCCATCTAGCTGTCGATCGGGTTCCACACGAAGTGCGTCTGATGTCCGCATATGGTGGAGTGATGTTCAGATGTCGAAGCACGTGGGCGTCTGTGTCCCGCGCCCCTAGGATAGCATTGAGGTGGTGGGGCTCAAAGGTGACTATTTGCCCTCTGATTTTGATGGTGTGACTTCTGAGAGTCGGGTCCCAATTGGCATAGAATTCCCGAATCAGGTGCAAGTTGCATTCCTTGGGCTCTTCAAAAATGAATTTGAGCCCAGCTGCCTCGATCCGGTGTACAATCCTATGGAACTCTTATGCCAACGGTTCCCATGCTATGTGTTCCTCGGGGAAGTACTTGCTCTCCTAGTTCTTGGCATACCACTTCTTCCCCTCTTCTGTCACCCACCTGGTTCCGTATTGGCGGCGTTGCCCCGTGGAACCGCTGCTGCTGCTGGGACTGCTGTGCCCAATCTGATTCACTTTCTTTCGGTGCCCGATGTTGATGCGCCTTTCCCTTTTTCTTACCTGCTTACCATTTTACCTGTCAATCCAAGTAGACAAGATCAATGTTAAGCCAATGAATATTAACTCCGACTAAGGTCGGGTTAAGCTAGGCTACCCCACACTTAGTCCTTAACCAAAATTACAACATTCCGGCAAGATCATGCTTATTTACACAAACCAACAACCAACTATACAACCACGCTTAGTGCATTCAAAGAATTCGACGGTATATATTCTATGTACTACTCAGACTTCGTACAGCTAACAACAATCATTACCCTCGATAACATTTTATTCCATCGCACTTAGCAAGGAAAAACAAAGAACAGAAACAACAAGAATTTATCTACATGAACCTATACAACTCACCCAATTCTTGCAAATTTCACTATTTCCCCAACCCGAGAATTCGTCGGTTTTTTTTTTACAGCATAACAATTTGCACATCGACTAATCTCACTCAACATGTACAACCCGGCATGAATTTCACAAGTTCACTACATTTTCCACTTCAACTTCAAAAACAAGCCCTAAATATGATTGTATCAACAAAATTCGATTAAATTATGCAATTAGCGAGTTCAAGCAATCACAATGATACTCCGAACATTCATCAACACTAATTCAATTGAATTCACGCTTAATTTCTGCTTAGGGCGAACTTAGCTCACATCCCATGCTCAATATCAAAGAAAATTGATAAGAAATGAGATGGAATTGAAGAACATACCTTGAGATTGAAGAATTGAAGGAAACTCGTTGAATTTCTTGGTCCGTGTCACGTTGAAAGGGGAGGGGTTTTAGGGGGTTTGGTCACAGAGTGTGTGAGCAATAAAGAAAATTTGAGGGGGATTCGGGGTTTAAAAGTAGAAAAATCACGCGGGTCACCCGGCGACTCGGTGTGACCCATCGCGATATACACAGCAACGTGTCACGGAGTGCATCGCGGAGCACTGCCTCCGTGACACAGAGCTGTCGCGAGGGTACTCTGGAATTTTTTAAAATTCCGGATTTATACCTCAACGTGTCACGGAGGGTAACGCGGAGGTCCTCCTCCGTGTGACGGAGCTATCTCCCTAGCTCACTGTTTTGCCACTTTTTCTTAATTTTCATACCTCGAATTTTCCTTTGCGATTCCTTGTATATTTTCCTCCGTTCGACCTGAAATTCATTCTACTACAAGAAATTGGTTAGAATTATAGGTTTCACTCTTAATAAAAATAAAAACAAAAATTAAAACTAAAAATTTTGTTGTTAATTAAGAAAAAGAAAAAGAAAAATCTATTCACAATTTACAAAGAAAAATTTTTCACGGGTTGCCCCCCGTGCAGCGCCTGGTTTACCGTCGCGACTCGACGTCGTTCAGCTCAGCTGTCCTCTAGGGTGATGGATGTTTTCTCTCAAAAACCGTCCTCCCTCCAGTAGTGCTTACACCATTCCGGTGGTTTTCCCAATAACTCTCGTGAATCCTTAATCTGCTCATCATCGACTTGATCAATCACATTGATCACTGAGAGTTCTTCGTACACAGTTAGGAGCTTGGGTGCCTTGTACACATCGAACACTTCCACCTTGTCGTGTGCTCGCATTGTTAGCTTCCCTACAGCTACATCAATCAGCGCTTTCCCGGTCGCCAAGAAAGGACGTCCCAAAATAAATGGGACTTCCGCGTTTGGTTCAAAATCCAACACGACGAAATCTACCGGGAATATCAGGGAGCCCACTTGCACCAGAACGTCCTCCACAATGCCATCAGGTCTGGCTAAGGATCGATCTGCCAATTGCAAGATCACTGTTGTGGGTCTAGGACTCCCTAGACCCAGCTTTTTGAATACCGATGACGGCATCAAATTAATGCTTGCTCCCAAATCACACAATCCACGAGCTCGGATACTCTGCCCAATAGTAATCTGTATAGTAAAGCTCCCAAGGTCTTTGAGCTTTGTGGGCAGTCGGTTTTGTATCCGGGAAGTGCACTCCTCCGTGAGAGCCACCGTAGCATACTCAGTCAACCGACTTTTGTTTGCCACGATGTCCTTTACATACTTAGCATATTTTTGCACTCCCTGCAAAACATCAACAAGAGGTAAGTTAATATGTACCTGTTTTAGTACCTCCATGAATTTCTTGAAACACGCCTCCTCCTTTTGTTTCTTTAATCGTTGAGGGAACGGGGGTGGTGGTCTTTCTGATTTCGCTTCCTTAGTCTTCCCCCTCTCATCACTTTGCTCCCTCTCGACTTCTGCTGCTCCCGATTGTTGAGGTGGTCTTTCTGGTTCCACCTCTTTCAGCTGCAAACCACTCCTTGTGGTCACCGCATTTACCTGCTTGGGGTTGGGATCTGTGTCGCTCGGAAGTCCTCCTCTAGGTCTGGTGTTTTGGGCTCCAGCAAATTGCCTAAATTGATATTCAAGTGCCTTGGTAGCTAACTGGTTGTTTTTCACCTCGGCTGCCAATTTCACATAGTCAGCCTGCAATTGAGATTGATTAGCTATCATAGTCTTGAACATCTCCTCAATGCTGGATGATGGTGTTGGAGGAGGTGCATTGTTGTTTCTGAATTGTGCTTGATAATTCTGCTGCCCTCCTTGGTTCCTTTGCCCACCCTGACTCGAACTCTGCCCCTGATGGTTGTTGCTACCCCAGGAGAAATTCGGGTGATTCCTCCAATTGGAATTGTAGCTGTTGCCATACTTTTGGTGGTTGTTCCTTTGTACATTTCCCACAAAGTTCACCGAGTCAGGATTTGCTCCACAACACTCAGCTGAGTGCTCACTGCTTCCGCACACTTCACACCAAATCTGTTGCACTGCATTCACTGGGGCTTGAGGCTGGTTCATTGTCATGTTACTGAAGTGGGTGTTGAGTTGATTCTGCAAAGCAGCTATTTGTGCAGCAATAGTTGTAAACCCATCCACTTCTAGAACTCCTGTTGCTGTCCTTGTCCCTCCTCTTGACAAATCAGCATTCCATTTCGGATTGCCCTGCGAAATACGGTTCAACAAGGTATACAACTCCGCATAAGTTTTCTCCAGCGCTTGTCCCCCAGCTGCTGAGTCTAGCAATATTTTTGTATGGGGTTCCAAACCCTCTATAAAAGTGTGCACCAACACATCATTGGATTGATGATGATGAGGACAATCCCGCTACATGGACTTGAATCTCTCCCAAGCTTGATATAGATTCTCTCCCTCTCTCTGTTTGAAACTTAGAATTTGACTTCTAAGTCTTGCAGTTTTACCAGAGGGAAAAAATCGTATCAAGAACTTCCTTGCAAGATCATCCCATGTTGAAATAGAATTAGGCGGCTCAGCTTTCAACCACCTCTTGGCTTCTCCCAATAGTGAAAATGGGAACAATATAAGCCGGACGTAATCTGATGACACTCCAGCGGGGATATAAGTGTCACTTATCTCCAAAAACTTTTGGAGATGCTGCTGTGGATCTTCATGAGGGAGACCTTTAAACTGCCCGCTAGTGTGCAGCAATTGCACCATATTCTGCTTAAGTTCGAACCTCCCTCCCGGCTAAGGTTTGCGGATGCTAGATGTGACATTATTAGCATGTGGGATTGCCACCTCGCGAACCGGCTGAGATGCTACTTCTTCGGGCACTAACATTGCTTGTACTACCGATGGATTCTGTTGTTGCTCCATGATTGTCTGTCTGAGCAACTACATCTTTCTTTATAGGGCTTCTCTCCGCTGACGATGAAATAATCTTTCTGGCTCCAAATACGAGTGCACCAGCTCCTTGTCTCTTGCCAGTGTTCAACAGAGATTAAATCTGCAAAATACAGGCTAAGACCAAGTTGTCAACACTAAGAAAATAAAAATATAGTAAATTAACACTTAAGACAAATTCACCAATTGCCAAGTCCCCGGCAACGGCGCCAAAAACTTGTTCGTTCTGTTTGTTATATGGGTATATAACTACACGCAAGTGCACGTGGTCTAACAAGTAGTAAAGTGGCCTAAGTAAGCCAAGTATCGATCCCACAGGGACTGGGATGAAGTGCAATCTGCTCAAGTGTACTATATTTCAATTCTAAAAATGCAGACAACAGTGTAACCAGGAGTTTGATATTTTTGATTGCTAATAATTATGCTAAGTCTAAAACAATTATCTAATGTGAGTCTGAACTATGAATGTGAGCATGCTGAGGTTAAACGAACATGTAATGAAATTAATTGTCGATATAATTTGGTTAGCCTTTTCCTCCGGTTGCTAGTCAAGAATTATTGCCAAGGGATTAAAACTCTCGTATTTAACCCCACTTAAGAATCATGAACCATCCACCTACATTTCTGTGATTAAATGCAATTCATGTTCTAGCCATACAAAACCAATTCCTAAATTGACTAATACGACTTTCAGGTATATTTCTATCCTGAAGGTAAATCGATTCTCAATTTTCCCAAACTAAGAAAGGATCATATCCTATTAATTCACAACTTTCCAATTTCTTGCTCTCTCGAGTGAAACCAGACTTTTTGAATATACATTAACGTAGGCCACACATTAATGCAGTAAGAATAAGAATCAATAGAACAACCATGGAAGAAAAACTAAAAAACCAAAGAATCAATCATCACATTTCATTACAATTGTTCTTAATCTCAGCAAGAAGATGAATTAGCCACTCATTTGTGGATTAAACATCGTTAATTGAGTGTTAAAAATACAAGCAATTGAATACAAGAAGAAGGAAAGAGAGAAAAACCCTGATAATTTCGTCCCCTCAACTGCTTGTAACCCACGTTCTTGCTCCACCAAGTCAGAATATTGAAAAATGAACCTAAGTGTTCTATTTATACTAGTGGGAATTTTTCCCGGAATAACAAGCAACATTTCACGGAATGCAGTGCTCCGCGATGCACTCCGTGACACACTACCGACGCGGACACTCACTGGAAACTGGGGGTCCAGGAAATAAGGCCCAACGTGGCACGACGTGAAACGCGGAGCCAGGCCACCGTGCCACGGACCCATCGCGAACCCTCTCTGGAAATTGGGCGAAAATTCCCTATCCAGGCAGAAGGCCTCCGTGATGGCAGCGTGACACGGCTCCATCGCGGAGCCCCTTTATTTTGTGCTTTCCAATGCCTTGTCCCTTGCTCACATTGGAGTCCAACCCCGATATCTTCCAACATGCATTTTAGCTTCCCGAAATTACAATTTTCCTGCAAAACAATGCTAATCATGTTGGTTAGTATAAATTCACATTTTATTACCAATTACATGAGAATGTATAAACATTGATAGATAAACAAGGCTAAAATGACACCTTTGAGTATCACTTGGGCATATAAATTTGCCCAAGATCAGGCATCATGTCCTCATCACCGCTCAGGGTTCTTCGATAAACTGCCCATAACTTCTTACTCCAAACACTGATTGACAAGAGGTTTGATGTTCTAAAAACTAGATTCAAGGAGATTTAATTTGATAGGTCTTGATACTTCTAATTCATTATATATTGGAAGATATGGTCATTAAAAGTTGACCCTTATTTATAAACTTCACATATTCTTTGCTTTTCACTTTGTACACATTTCCCTTGTCATCTACGACCAATATACAACCCGTACTTCCATTAAGATAGGATACAAATATCAAATAATCACCAAAAAATTTTTAGGTTGTAACAATAGGCTTGCCCTTCATGTAACTCACCACTAATTTAGAGTTGCTACTCTTACAATCAATTAGGACTTGGAGATCATGATGTAGGCTAGGAGTAAAGGTAGGATCAGTTTTAAGTTTTAGTAACTAGAACCTCCCTACTTCCCTTTTGTGAATCTCATTGCATGCTCCATTTTCATCTTAGATTACCTCATCTTATCTCTCCTTAAACATCATTTCCACTTTTGACAAGAGCCCTCCTTATGTCTCCGCAGTATCAAGTTTTCTTCTTAATTGAGCAAGAGGCAACACCTTTTTACAATTAAGTTCTTTTCAATTTATGAATAATTTATCATTTATTTTTTTCTTTCATCACATTCCCGACAAGGGAAACAACCAAACAACAATTAAAAACTACCAATCATCCACAATATCAGTAATTTTTCCTGACAAGGGCAGCACAAAAACAAAAAAACAAGCCCGAAAATGGAACAAGAATTCACAAATAATAACAATAAGAGAGACACTCATCCCACTCCCAACTATAACAATACATTCTCACCAATGTATGCATAAAAAATATGAAGGGTGGTTGGAGCTCCCTAAAATGGATACTCCTCTTCTTCAGAGCTGGCCACATGTGACTCCTCCTCCCTGCCCAAGCCCTCGAATAGATCATCAACAGGGACCTGGGCTGTGGATAGAGTAGCCATTGCTGCATCAAGAGCACTCAAAACCGGATCTTCCAGTGGTGCTCGCTCCCGCTATTCTTGCACTTTAGCCTGGAGAGATACGACAGCCCCCTCCACCACATCTACTCAGGAGTAGAGTTTGGTTAAGCTATCAAAAACATTTTTCATCTTCTGCTTCACGATTCTAGCAATTAGGATCTGGAGACTCTTTCTAGCTTTTGGAGCTGGCTCTCACGAGAAGCAGCCATTTTGGCCAGCTCTTATATGCCGCTTGGGCGAGAGGATGTGGGGGGAGTTGAAGGCCCTTAAAACGGTGCTTCTCCAGATGTATGACTTAATGTCTTAGGGTACGCCATATTATGGTCGGGATAAATGGGGTTCTCTTCTATGCCATGGGAGGTGGAGCCTCAAAAGCCTGTAGTCTTTTTCTCTTCAAAGTGGGTCCCTCAACATCCCTTTTTCTCTCCACATTGATCACATCAGTGGTAGAGCTAGGAGACTCATAAGGAAAGAGTGGCACACCTATATTGATGCATAGTTGAGAGATCAATACCGCATATCGCATTGACATTCCCTGCTTCCTGTCCTTTCTTTTCATTTGAGTGGCCATGATCTTCAAGATGTTGATTGGCACCCCTATCATGATATAGGAGATGAGGATAGTAGCTTCCAGGTTCACTCTATAGTCATTCTTTGATGGAATGATTCAGCCACACACAAACTCCACTCATAGTTTTGCCTCAAACTTGAGGTCATGCCTCAAAATCTCCTCACCCATAGAACCCCATAGTGGCTGCCCACTAGTGTTGATCGGAGCTATCCATTTAAATTGAGCTTCTTTGCTGGCCACTCTTTTGGGATACTCAGTTCCTGGGTCAATCTCATCAGCCCAAAATAATGCATTGATGGCATTTGGAGTGATGTCAACCTCCACACCACTAATCCGAATTGAAGGCAGACAAGGGAATTCATTAACTTTCCCCTTATGCTTCATAGCATCTTGCTATGCCTGGTATGAAGTATAAAACTCAGGCAACAAGTTGGTGTAGTACTTTGGTAGAGGCTCAACAAATATATGCCATTGACGGTGGTTGAATTGGGAAATGATGTTGGGAAAGTCATTTCTCATCCCAACCAGATTGAATCTCTTCTCCGTTGTGATGGATCGGCCCTCACAAGTGGCATAGTGTACCTTTATGTCGGGCACACAAAATATGATTGCCTCCTTTGTGTTGGTGGGGGCTGACTTTGACTTGGCCTTCCCTTTGCTCTTTCTTTTTACGGGGGGAAGGAGCCTTGCCCTTGTCAGACTGCCTGGATGAAGTCACAATTCTCAAAGCCATGTTAGTGCCACAAAAAAACAACATTTCTTTTTGTATTTTCAATAATAAAAAAGAAAAATCAACAGCTATCCTAAGCTAAGTAAAGATATGATAAATATTGGATGACCAACAATTTGAAGGATCAGAATCAAATACTGGTGGTACTGGCGAGAAAACTACGAAATGCAGGTGGGGACCCGTGAATCACTGTTGAACTGTCGGTACATTACAGAAGACTAGGTGAAACATCATTAATTCGGTGTTTTTCTAGTCTTGACCTGTGAAGCGCTGGTGAAATGTGGATTGGGGCAATAGCCTGAAGCCTTGCATCCCGGCCTGCATTTCTATTAATGTTTCGCCGTGACTTACCGGCGATTCACCATGAACGTTGTTCAGTGAATGTCACCCCCAAACTCAGTTTAAGAAAACTTCTTCACATTCATGACTCACTCAGTAATTGCACATTGCGATTTTATTCTCTCAAGCAACGCAACAAAAATAAAAATGATGAATTACCCTTAAGAAAGACATCACTCTATCTATCATTGGGCAAATCGTGCATTCTAAGCACATGGAACTACTCAGACTTCACCCCTAAATAGTATATCAGTCACACTACAAAATAAATCATTTTTACCACAAAAGACACCCACATTAATATTCAACATTTTATCACCACGCCCAATCATACCCACAATATGAAAAACATTCAATTCACGAAAAAGCACAATATGAGAGAGGGGGAACATGAGTGGGGATAATTTCTCATCTTTCATGCTTGATTTTAGATTCATATTTGCACACATAAGCAACATTAAAGTTGGGATACACATACCAATTTGAGAATTTGAGAAGTACAGAAATTAAAGCTTTGATCTTTCCCAAGAATGGCGATACAAAGAGTGGAAGTTTTAAGTTTCTAAGAGGGAGTTTGAGTGAGTTGGAGTGAGAATAAGAGAATGAGAATGGGGTTTAATATAGGTTGAAGAGAGGGAGTGTGATTGGGTAGTAAAGAGATGGGTGTTAACGGAGGGATGTTGGGAAGGTGAAAAGGGTATGGTAAGGTGAAAATGTGAAGAGAGAGGTCTTGGGAAGGTAAAAAGGGGTGTTTAACCAGTTTAGGTAAATTTTAAAGTGTTACAGGTTAGGTTAGACAATGGGTCAGTCCACATTCAATATATACTTACTTGCCTCTACCGGTACTAGACCTGCAACTACCGGTGGGTACCGGTGTTTCATCGGTTCAAGCGTCGGTGCCTTCTTGAATGCCTAGTTCACTGTTTGCTCACTACTACCCATCTGCATTTCATGGATCATCACCTGCTTTTTGCTGGTGATTCATAGCTTACCCTTTTATTTTTCAACTTTCCTCTAGGTATACTGGTTCACACCTACGCCAAACAAGCGTTTTGTGGACTGCTTTCGACATTTCATCGGTGATCCACCAGTTCTCTCTTCTTTTTCCACATATAGGACTACACCTACATGTGGGCGGTTACTCACACTTGAGCACCAGCATTTCACCGGTCTAGCACAATTGGCCCCTTGTTTTCCTTCTTATTTCTCATCCAATCATCCTGCAAAAACAAAATCAATAAAGCATCAAGGTATCAAAACATAAAAATTGCCTCCCAAGAAGCACCTTATTTAACATTGTGACACGGTGAATACTTCCTCTAATGTATGTTTTCTAGAGGATAATCCTCCGAATCAGCCTCATAACACAACCTTCGCCTTATGCTACTTCATCATTTCAAACCCCTATCACCTTGCACTCATCCGGGGGCTTAGTGGTTTAACACACCTTCAAGTTTACTTCCTCACCTCCCACTCGAAATTTCAGCTCACTAAGCTCCATATTTACCAACGGTATGCCTGTGGCAAGTAATGGTCTTCCCAAGATGATAGGTACTGCAACATCCATATCACAACAAACCACGACAAAGTCAGATGGAAGGATGAACTTGTCAACCCAAACCAAGACGTCCTCTAACACTCCCACCGATTCTTTATGGATCAATCAGCCATCAACAGCCTCATTGAGGTGAGTTTGGGACTTTCTAATCCTAACTTCTTGAAAATATTAGAGGCATCAGGTTTATGCCTGCCCTAAGATCACATAGGGGGTTTCTGAGCACAAACAACTCAATGGTGCAGGGGATAGTAAAGGCTCACGGATCCTCTCTTTTGGGAGCAAGATTTCTTGCCGTCATGGCACTGCAATGGTGTGTCACTTCCCTTACACCAGCATCAATAATCCTCTTTTTCTTCAACAAATCTTTCATAAACTTGGCATAACCAAGAATTTGAAGCAAAGCATCCATTAGAGGTATATTGGTGGAAAATTTACTAAACCTCTTAATGAATTTTTGGAATTGATTGTCCTGCTTTTTCTTGGCTGACCTCTAAGGATACAAAAGTGGAATCCTAGGCTCTTGGCCTATGTAGGGTAAAGCCTCTTTGCTCGTTTCCTCTTCAATAACATCATTCACGGGAGTTACATCAACTTTTTCCTCATCCAATTCTTCTTCCATCATTCACAATCATTGGTACTTTTGGCAGAAAATACTTTACTTCATCACTACTTGTTTTTGAGTCAATAACATCTTTAGGCTACACACTCACATCTTCCAACAGTTTGCCACTTCTAGTCACAATTGCCATACAATGGCCATCCTTCTTCAGGTTTGGTACGGTGACACTAAGAAGTGTCCCTTTCATTTAGGGATTCATTTGGGCAGAAAAATAATTCATTTGCCCTTCCAAGTGTTTTGTTGATGCCGAGTGGGAGTTCACTATTTGGGCGAGGTTCACACCTCCCTTTTCAATTCCTTGACTCCACTATTAATGGACTCCAGTCTCTTGAGTACTCTAGCCAGCATCTCTTTAATCTTGGAGCTACCCACATTGCTCACATCAAGTTGTAATCGGGGGTTTTCAGCCTTTGGAGGGGGAACACATGGGTTTGATCTTTGGTGATAACATTCCCCATCACTATTTTGATCTCGGTTACCCATCTTTCATTACAATCAACCCAGCCCTAGTTGTCGCGGTTTCTCCAACCTTGATTCTCTTACCTTGGGTGCTAAGGGCATTGATTGGCACCTTGCTACCCTAGGAGAGAACCCCCCATTTCATTTTCCATGAATTAACATTCCTCTTTATACCTCGGTGATGAGGTTTCCATCCTTCATACGGCATTGGACCATGGGTCCCCATGGAATTGATGCTCTTGGAACATGTACTTATGACGTTCTTCATCATCAACTCAAGATGGGTCATTATTTTCGCCAGAGTCTCATCTCGATCCTCGTCCCTCTTTATCATCTTATCGGTCATAAAAGATGAACCTGCACCACTCGGAGGTACTTCAATTTCCTTATGTGCTAAGCACGGTTCGTTTTAGTCACTCGATCCAACAAAGCTCTAGCAATTCCATAGGGTTGGTCCATAAGAGATCCACCGACCTGGTGTGTCTGATGGGCAGTTGTCCTTTTGACATATTTTATGATATGAGACTTATGACATCACTACCAACCTGACACGTTTGGTGGGTAGTTGTCCCTTGGGTATGTGGCCTCTGAGACAAACCCCTCGGTAGGGTAGTATTTCCTTTATTTAGTTGGATTAGTATTTGAATACGCACTATGTTACTTATTTGTAAGATGTTGTGACTTGGAGATGTGCCTACTTGATTATATCCATGCAATGTGTTACATTTAGCTTTGATATCAGTTTCCAGATTCTTGGATGGGTCCTATCTTTTCTCCGACCTTCAGTATCTTGGATATGTTTGTATTTTCAGTTGAAGCCTTACATACAAGTCCATTTCATTTATACTAAATCCCTTCACCCGAGAACCCTTTTTTTCCCACAATTGTGTTGTAGGTATCAATAGAGGCTTAGACTATCAGGCCCAGTAGGAGTCAGAATTCAGCAACATAGTGGTATGCTCCTCTCTTTTAGGACCATGTCCCAGTTTTGTCTATTTTCTAGAGTTTTTATGTACAGTTTGGGTAGGCCGGGGCTCTATCCCATGCATTTCATCTTATTAGTCTCTAGAGGCTTTATATTCCATAATTACACCTCTATGATAAGAAGTATAATATCGTCGATGTCAAATATAGAACCTAACAAGGTTGGGGTCGAATCCCTCAGGGAATTGGTGAAAGTAAGTCTTATGTGAGTATTTGATTTTAGTCAAATATTTTCGTAAAACTGGTCTAGGGATTGTGTTTCGATTCACTATCAATCAAATGCAAAGAATACCAACTATGATTTATTACTATTGATTTCATGAAGAAAGTAAACTAGGGTTATGGTCATCATATTTTCATAACGATATTTGGTGAATGACTGCAGTAGACACATTTAACACTATGTGTGTAGGTTGTTAACTCAACTATCCTATAGGAATGTTTCTCAACCTACTCACAAAGGTATCACTATCATCTTCTCAAACTAAGGTGATCATCGATGAGTTACAATAATTAACCTAGGTTGATTAATCTTATTATAACATTAACCATCAGTCAAGGATTAACGCCTTGAATCGCTATCACCAATTTTTTCATCCATATTTATACACCTTAATCAAGCATGTCAAACCTAGGGTTTGTTTTAATATTTGCACCATAAGAAGTTATTCAATGCAAAAGAATTAATAATACACCCAATTGCATTAGACTCATCCATGCATCAATCACCATTATTACGTCATTCTACTATGAATCACGCAACCCCAGTAATGGAACTTAGCCACACATGATCATTGAACTCATAACAAAAGTCATATTCATCAAAGAAGATTTAACTTACAAAGAAGAGATGAAACCTTGATTATGATTCTAATAACCCAACAATATTTCTTCAAGAATCTTTAAAAAGTAATGTCCAAAGTTGATCTTTTTCTCTCTACAAAGTAACGTACAAGTTACTTTTTTCTCTCTACAAAGTAACGTACAAGTTACTTTTTTCTCTCTTAAAATTCTAATGAAAAAAATAAACCTAGCAGCTTCTATATATAGTCTAGAATAATTCAAAATTGTAATGAAAAAACGGAGTCTCGCTTCTCAGGTGACACCCAAGTTGACGTCCCATCGGTAAGGTGACAGTCCATCACTTGGGCCGTCACTCCTTATCCAGTGTATCATCAAATCTCCATCTTGATGACAGTATGCTTGATGGTCCTTCAAAGTGGTGATGGTCCATCACCTAGGCTGTCACTTTCACTTTTTTTTGTTCATCTTGTGTTTAAGCCCGACGGTGGGGGGTGATGGTCCATCACACTGGTGACGACCCATCAGATAGGCCGCCAAGTTGTTGTTTCATCCTATTTCACACCATGTATTTGACTTGCTTTATCTTTTTGTATAATAAACACCAAACCATCAAAATAACAAAAAGTTGCTCAAGAACTTGCATCATTCATAGTTAAAAGCATCAAATGCGTTGTCAAATGCTAGCGCATCAGCACCATTAACTTAGAATGTTTGATTGTCCTCAAGAAACATACCAACCACCTCATTAAAGCAAAATAAAATCAGGATAACTACAACAGTTGTTATACTCAAAGTAGATTATTTCGCATTTAACACTCCCTTTTTTACAAATAGGACATGAACATATGGAATTCATTAAACATATTGATTCGTGGGAATCTACAGATGACATGATGATATCAAGATAGTACTTTACATACACCAACAACTATCCTAACAACCATCCATCATTAATCCATTTCTAGTACCCTCACCATAAAAAAGTCCCAACTCACGTATAAAGTTATTTTCCTGGGAACTAGAACAAGACACTCAATCTCACAAAAAAATTCATAACAAAGCACATGCGAAACCATAATCTTGCCTTTATCATAACTGTTTCAGGTTCTTCGGACACTTGATTAGGATCACTATAGGACTTTCTTGGCTTGTAACGTAGGCTTGGGGACAAGTATGATACATATAGATAAAGTGACTTGACCCTCCTTGGTGTTATGTTATTTCCCTTGCTCTGCTCTTATTTTATCTCCCTTATTCTCTTTTATTTATTTTCCTTCTCAACTCATGGGTGTGGTTTTCATTTGGATTTTCTTTTTCCTTATCAAAGCATCAATATATTTATTTTCTTGTCTTTTTCTTTTTCATTGGATATTTGTTCCCTTTTCTTTCATTTTCTTTATCAACCATACCACACCCATTTATTTTCAATGAGCAGATTCTATCTTCCATACCGAACTTTCTATGCAACCCTACTACAACCATCCTCAACTTAGGCAATTTGCCTAACTTGAGGTACACAATATCCAAGGAGGGACCAGGGCCAAAATAGGTTTATTGTAAAAAATATAGGTAGATAAATAGGCTAATGAAATGAATGGGTCAATTAGGCTCAGTGGACTAATTACAAAAGATGGCCTATGATCCTTTCCTAATCAGTTAACCTATAACCTTAGAAAGATAAACCGGTTAAGTTCTAGATGCATGCACAATGTAAGAACAACAACAATTAATCTCATACACACTTGGCAACAATTTGCACTATCAACAACTAATTATCAGAATATGCCCTAGCTTAAGCACAATTGCTATATCAATATACAAATAATGTCAAGCATAGATCCTTGAAAGTCAATATGTTACAAAGATATACACATGCCACATCAAAAGATTGTAGGGGTCTCCATTTTCCAACATTTTTAACAAAATAATGTTCATTTCCAAACCTGCTTTAATTTTCTCCAAATTTTCTTTTATAGACCAAATAACAAACAATTTCAAAATCAACTCGTGTGAAAGATTCACAGGTACCCCACCCCCAACAAAAAATGGCATTGTCCTCAATGTATATATCTAAAATTCCCAAATTGGAAGTAGGTAAGCATGTCAATCTCTATAATCCAGAGTCTGGCACAATTATCTTGGTTGGAGCAACCCCAGACACTTCAACTGTGGCTTCAGTGGTGACTGTCTCGCACTCAAAGGATTAGGCGTGGCAGACTCTGTAGCTGGAGGTGGTGTGATGAGAGTCTACGACTCTGAAGAAATTGTGGCACCTGTGACATGTCCCTAAAATCGGTCAGCTAAATTGGAGGAGGCCCTACATACCCGAGCTCGCATCTCCTCAATGTGTATCTCCTCTTCTACCCTAGACTATTTAGAGCCTCTCGCAACTTAGCTTTTGTTTTTTTGCTTTCATATGCTTCTTCTTCTTGTGGGATATTCCCTCATCTCCAGTATCATTTAGTTGCCTTTTAACTACGGCCCTAGGCTGCTTGCCCAGCAAATCAATAAAGGGTAGATCATCCTCCGACTCCTCAAATTCGGGAATTGGGAAATTTTGGGACTGCTGCTCCTGTTGCAATTTTAGAATGTCATCTCGAGCCTTTTTCAGCTTAGCCACAAACCATGACAATCCTGGCACTCTGAGATCTTTTTGCCTATCATTCACCCTGTCATGACCCGAACATAGGCTTTGATTGAGACACAGGACAAGAAGCTCCAAGAGACTCCAAGTTGACCCATGGCATGAACATACATATAACTTAATCAATAAATGCGGAAGATCAAACATAATAAACATAACAAAAGTCTAAACATAACATAACATCGGAATACAACATGAATCTGAAGCTAAAAAACAATCTATGTCTGTAAAGCCTCCAATTATGATGAGTTGATGGGATAAGACCCCAACTAACTCTCTAAGTCTGAAACTGAAAATGTAAAAATAACCGATAAGGAATGGTCCTTGGGAAATGAGGACTCACCACTGAAGCTGGATGCTAACTCTGGAAGATGGCTAATGACGGGGCTGAGTCTTAAGATCGGATCCTGTATCATAAAATGATACAACATAGAGTATGCAGTCAGTACGTGGAATGTACCAAGTATGCAAGGTAGGTAAAATCGCTTAAGTAAGTAAAAACAATAGTAATGCATTTCATAAAAACATAATCAAGATAAGAATCTGAGAGTAAGACTTGCATGCTATTTTCTAAAATCATCATCTGAACATAATATTATATCATAACTGATCCAAACAACCCAAAGGTGAAAACTGAACATTGGGTCAAACCTGCTTAAAAACATAATATCAAGAATGATAAACATACATAACTAAAATCATGAGGAACAATGGGAGACTCATCATGTAACTGACATTACCATGATAACGCTTACGTGGTCCCGACTATCACACTCAAGTGGGCAGAGCCGTCCAAAGCTTTGCCAGGGCTAAGGACGCCACAATGACATCGATATCAAGCTGAAGGCCACTTGGGGAAGGGAAAAGCTCCAAAGGAGGTCCCAAATAATCTTATCATACCTATGTTGGCGCATAGTTATGAGGCATAGGGTCGACTGACCATTAGCCTACTCAGTGTTAGACACTATTCCCAAAAACATGCATATGCCCTCCATCGTCTTTCAATGAAGCTGACCATCATCTAGTGACGAAGCTGAATAATAGCATACATGCATAATTTGCAATCATAACATGAGGAGCCTTGGCTAAAACCATACCACAAACTGAACATAATTGGTTGTCTTGACTCCAAAACAATGTGGTAAGCTAATTCTTGAAATCATAAATCATACTTAAACATATGGGCTTGCCCAACACTTAAACTTGCTTGAAAATACTTGATTTACTTGAAAACATGATTGTAGACATGGGTAACTTAAAAACATGCTTTTCACATACTTGAATATACATTATAGATCTCAACTTTACGGAACTTCTCATGGATGGGCATCATAATTTATAAAATTTGAAAACATGAATTATAAATTGAAAACATTGTAAAACCTTCCCATGAATCATTATTCAGCAATAGAAACATGCATAGATCATACCCATGGTAGAAACTTAGAGAATTCCTGCATTCGGTAAAACTCCATAGGATCAACATATAGATTTGCATGAATTAGTGAGTGATTGAGCATAGGTGTGGACAATTTCACCCATTCATGAACTTAAATATGAGGGAGAATCTGATTCTACAACTTTTCTGATTGCCCAAGGAATAATTGAGGAAGAACATTGAGAGATTAAGCTTGATCAACCCTCTAGACTTCTAAACTTGCATGCATGAATTAGGAATGGCTTAGGATGAACTTACCCTTCTTAAAACTCACTATTCATAGCTTAAAATGACGTAGTATAGGCCTTAGGATCATAAAAATTACGAAAAAGTACTTAATAAACTCACAGGAGAAAACTGACTGCCAGTCCCAATGAGGGACTGGGCGAGTCTTCGTCCAAGGCTATGACTCATGGCCACAAGTCGTCAAGTGCACTGCAAGAATTTCACTAGGCTCATCACGGCGGACATAACGAGTCATTACTTGTGATCACTACTCGTGGTCACCTCCCATTGCCTTTACTGCCCATTTCCTTCTTCCTTCGCCTCACCCTTGACCACGACCAACTCAACGAGTCGTGGTGCTGATCACGACTCATGGTCATGTTCGTGGTGACCCAAAAACCAGAAATTCCAACTTAAGTCCAAATCCTCCCATTTAAACTCCTGGGTCTGATCTTAGGGTTTTCGGGGCATTACAATATCTCCCCCTTTGGAACACTCATCCTTGAATGTTGGAAAACATACAGAAAAGAAAAGAAACACTATCATCATATTAAAATACTGATCATATAAGATGAAAACTAACATATTAACCACCTCCGAACTGAACTACATAACTGAACTGAAAACTGACGGAACGACCACCTCCGAACTGAACTACTTAAGTGAATTGAATTCATGAATCATAAGTACATACTTTGACATGAAAGAAGCTGGAACACATGAACGGAACATGAAACTGAATAGAGTTTTAGGGCAAAAACTGATACCTCAAGCTGGAATTGAGCCGAAAGGGACTAGATGTGTGTGTCTAGCCATTATATCTGCCTCGGCTTCTCACGTAGCTCCATCAATATGTTGATTCCTCCATAAAACCTTGACTGAAGCTACTTCCTTATTCCTTAGATTACGACCCTGCAGATCCAAAACCTCCTCCGGAACCTCTTCATAACTAAGGTTGTCTTTCACACCGACACTGTCCACCAGAACAACTAGAGTTGGATCACCAAGCACTTATTTACAAGAGATACATGGAAAACTAGATGAACTGAAGCTTATTCTGAGGGAAACTCCAACTCATATGCTACTTTGCAAACTCGTTTCACAATTCGGTACTAGACAACATAATGGGGACTTAGTTTTCCATTCTTTCTGAACCTCATCACTCCCTTCATATGAGATAGCTACAAAAACACTCAATCATCGACTTCAAACTCAAGTTCCCTTCTTCTCACATTCGAATAGGACTTTTGGCGACTCTGAGCTAAAATTTCTCCATGGCCTCATGGACTGAATCTGGTTCTACAATCGCAGCTTCACTGACTTCAAACCAACTAATAGGTGATTTACATCTCCGCCATAGAGAGCCTCAAATAGAGCCATTTGAATGCTGGAATGGTGGTTGTTGTTATACGCAACCTCAAGGAGAGGCAAATGATCATCCCAACTAACCTTGAAGTTAATCACACACGCTATCAACATGTCCTCGAGAGTCTGAATGGTTCACTTTGCTTGACTATATATTTGCAAGTGAAATGGTGTATTGAGCCCTTAGTACCAAGTCCATTTTCAAATGTTCTCCAAAATTGGGAGGTAAACTGAGTACCTTTGTCTGATATGATGGACAATGGCACTCCATCCAATTGAACTTACTCTCAAATGTGCAACTTAGGATAATCCTTTGCTGAATCAGTGGTTTTGACCAGTAGAAAATGAGCTTCTTTGGTCAACCTATCCACAACCACCTAAATGTAGTCATACTTTCGATGAGTGCGAGGCAAACCTGTGATGGAGTCCATATTAATCAATTCCCACTTCCAAGTAGGGATGCTAATATCTTGAAGCACACCTCCTGGTCTTTGATGCTCAACCTTCATTTATTGACAATTGGGACACTTAGCGACAAATTCTGTTGTGTCGTTCTTCATGCCATTCAACCAATAGACTTCCTGTAGGTTGCAATACATCTTGGTTACACCTGGATGTATGGAATATCTGGAACCATGAGCCTCGTGCAACATCCGATATCTCAAATCATACACATTGGGAACACATAAACCACCATGGAATCAAAGCACCCTATCTCCCCCTTTGGAGAAGACCTCTACCTTATGATTTTTAATGGCTTCCATCAGCTTTACCAAGATAGGATCCTCGTCTTGTCTAGCTTTCACATCAGTCACAAAGGATAATTCTTATCCATTCTGAACAACAACTCCACTATCAGTCAAGTTAACCAAATGAACTCCCAACCGTGCAAGTTGATGCACATCCTTCACCAGCTCCTTTCTCCCTTTATCTACATGAGACACACTCTCCATTAAAAGCCTACTAAGAGCATCTGCTACAACATTAGCCTTTTGCCCGGATGGTAAAGGACACTCATATCATAATCCTTAAGTAGCTCCAACCACCTCCTTTGACGTAGATTTAGGTCCTTCTGGGTAAACATGTATTATAGGATTTTGTAGTCCATAAACACATTCATATGGACCCCATACAAATAATATCTCTAAATCTTCAAGGCAAATACTACCGCCTCCAATTCGAGATCATGAGTCAGGTTATTCTTTGAATGAACCTTTAGCTGCCTGGATGCAAATGCTATAATCTTACCATGTTGCACTAATACACAACCAAGGCCGATCCTCGAAGCATCACAATATACCACAAACCCATCGGTACCCTCGGGTAGGGTCAACACTGGTACTGAGGTGAGTCGAGTCTTCAACTCTTGGATGCTCTTCTCACAAGCCTTCAACCATTGGAACTTCACTTTCTTCTCGGTCAATTTAGTCAACGGGGATGCAATGGATGAAAACCCATCAAGAAATCTCCGATAATACCCAACAAAACCCAAGAAACTCCTAATATCCGAGGGATTCACCGGTCTGGCCCAATTCTTTACCGCCTCTATCTTTTGATAGTCTACCTGTACACCCTCACTTGACACCACATGACCAAAAAATGCCACTGAGTTTTACCAAAACTCACATTTGCTGAATTTAGCATACAACTGGTGATCCTTAAGAGTCTGAAGCACCACCCTCAAATGAGCGGCATGCTCCTCCTTGCTCCAAGAGTATATTAGGATGTCATCTCTGAACACGATCGCAAACATATCAAAGTACGGCTTGAACTCCCAATTTATCAAATCCATAAAGGATGCAGGAGCATTCGTTACTCCAAAATACATAAGTACAAACTCATAGTGACCATACAGGGTCCTGATGGTTGTCTTCGGGATGTCACTCTCCCGAACCCTGAGCTGATGGTATACGGATCTGAGGTCAATCTTCGAAAAGCACTTAGCACCCTGAAGTTGGTTAAATAAATCATCAATTTAGGGGAGTGGATATATTTTCTTGACAGTAACATTGTTTAATTTCTGATAATCAATACATATATGAAAAGAGCCATCCTTCTTTCAGACAAAAAGAACTGGTGCACCCCATAGGGATTTGCTAGGTCTGATGAAACCCTCATCTAGAAGGTCCTTCAATTGATCCTTCAACTTCTTTATCTCAGCTGGAGCCATTCTATACAGAGGAATAGATATAGGTTGCGTATCAGAAAGAAGGTCAATACAAAAATTGATTTTCCTCTTGAGAGGGATTCCCGATAGATCATCAGGGAACACTTCTGGATACTCACATACTACTGGAACTGACTGGATAGTCGGGGTCTCAAATGTAGCATCCTTAACCCTAACTAGATAGTACACACAACTCTTAGAAATCATCTTTCTAGCCTTAAGGTAGGAAATGAAATGACCTACAAGCACAGCTGAACTACCTTTCCACTCTAGGACTGGATCACCTGGAAATCGGAACTCTACCGCACGGGTTCTACAATTAACTGAGGCATAACATACAAATAGCCAATTCATGTCGAGGATAACATCAAAATAGATCATGGCTAATGCTACTAGATCTGCTGAGGTGATTTTTTAAAGGAATGTGATAGGGCCATTTCTATACACCCATTGAGCTATAACAAAATCGCCGACTAGAGTAGAGACTGAGAAGGGTTTTGATAGGAATTCGGGACGGAATCCAAAACTACTAACAACATAGGGCATCACAAAGGATAAGGTAGCCCATGAATCTAATAATGCATACACATCAAGGTGGAGAACTCGTAGCATACCAGTGACTACATCTGGGGAGACCTCTTGTTCCTGGTGGGATGCTAGGGCATAGAATCTATTTTGGCACTATCTGCCACCTGTGCTAGTAGATGCCTCTTGTTGAGTTGGGCATGCTGGTGGGTCGGCTGAACTAGAAGCTGGGCCTCGGCCCCTATCACGACCCTCTCTAATTGTTGGGCAGTCTCTAAGAATATGTCCGGGCTTTCCACACCCGAAGCAAGCACCTGTACCCGCCAAACATTGACCCATGTGCCTCCGGCCACACCTGTCACAAACTGGGACACTGGAATCTATGGGCCTGCTGCTCTGGCCTCTAGAGCCTAATGCTCGTCCTCTCTGGTCGTGCCTAGATCTGGATGGCACACACATAGCCGATGATGTCGGGGCTGACGATCTCTAGTGGGACTATTGACGATGCCCCACCATTTGGTCTCTACTGACAGAACCCATAATTGTCTATCCTGGCCCTCTTGGCATCTCTCTCTCTTAGATGCACCACCTCTATCTGCTGGGTGAACAAGACTATCTTAGGAAAATCCATATCCTGATGAAGCATAGCGGTCTTGCAATCCTTGTCCAGGTAGTCTGCCACTCCATGTACAAATCTGCTCTCTCGAGCTCTCTAATCAACTAATAACTCTGGTGCGTACTTGGACAGACAACTAAACTCTAAGGCATACTCCTTCACCATCATCTTTTCTTGCTTTAGAATCACAAAGTTGGCCGCTTTCAGCTCCCTCATCTCACGAGCAAAGAACCGATCTAGAAAAGCGGCATAGAACTCATACCAACTGATAGGGCCTGCTCAAACTGCCCAACTATTCATCAATTGTTTAAATCTACTCACCCACATGACCTGGGTGATCTTTAGAATCTTGTCGATGAACTCATATGAATCCTCGTCCACCTTTGACCCAAGAAACTCTAGAGGGTTTATCCATAGGAAATCTCTGATTCTCAGTGCCGCCGCATTCCCATTCCGAGGAGACATGCGCCACCGCATTCTAATTAACCTGGGCGGTCAAGGCCTATGCTAGCATCTGAATGGATGCCCTGAACTCAACGTGAGCAACCAACTCCGGTGCATGGTTCTCAAGGGCTGGTTGGGCCTGTTGATGCCTGCCTCCATTTCCATTTTCGTGGCCATTCCTGTTCCTATTTGTTTTGTCGTTAACTCTGCAGGGAGGCATGATGCACGAGTTAGAAGGACAGAGAGACATTTCACCGCACGACATAGATCACCATAGAAGGGAACATTTCCTAAACATCTTGTAGCCTTTTTGTAATAAGTGTGACGTGCTTCACACCCATGAAAAAGACTCTACTTAACGTGGCTTTCAGACACCCCAGGACACTTCATATCTATTGCTCTAATACCAAGTTTATCACGATTTGAACATAGGCCCGGATCGAGACACGGGACAAAGAGCCTCGAGAGACTCCAAGTTGACCCATGGCATGAAAATACATCTAACTCAATCAATAAAAGCGGAAGATCAAACATAGTAAACATAGAGGAAGTCTAAACATAACGTAACAACATAATATAACACGAGTCTGAAGGTGAATACAACCTAAGTATGAGAAGCCTCTAATTTTGATGAGTTGATTGGACAAGACCCCAACTAACTCTCTAAGTCTGAAACTAAAAATGTAAAGATAACCGGTAAGAAATGTTTCTCTGTAGATAAGGACTCACCACTGAAGCTAGATGCTAACACTGAAATTGGCTACTGACGGGGCTGAGTCTGAAGATAGGAGCCTGTATCATCAAACGAAATAGCATAGAGTATGCGGTCAGTATGTGGAATGTATCAAGTATGCAAGGTAACTAAAACAGTTTAAGTAAAAACAGTAGTAATGCATTTCATAAAAAACATAATCAAGACAAGATTCTAAGAGTAAGAATTGCATGCTATATTCTGAAATCATGATATGAACATAACTGCATATTATAACTGATCGGAATGACCCAAAGCTGAAAAATGATAATCATAAGTAAACTGAACATTGGGTTAAACCTTCTTAAAAACATAATATCATGAATGATAAATATGAATAACTGAAATCATAAGGAATAGTGGGAGACTCGTCATGTAACCGACATTACCACGATAGAGCTTACGTGGTCCTGACTATTACACTCAGTTGGGAAGAGCCATCCAAAGCCTAGCCAGGGCTAAGGATGCTACCATAATATCTATATCAAGTTGAAGGCCCCTTGGGGCAGGGGAAAGCTCAAAAGGAGGTCCCAAATAATCTCATCATACCAATATTAGCACGTAGTTCTGAGGCATAGGGTTAACTGACCCTTAGCCTACTCGGTGCTAAACACTACTCCTAAATATATACATATGCTCTCCATCATTGTTCAATGAAGATGACTGTCATCTTGTGGAGAAGCTGAATAATAGCATACATGCATAATCTGAAATCATTACATGAGGAGCCTTGGCTCAAACCATACCAAAAGTTGAACATAATTGAGAGTCTTGACTTCAAAACCATGTGGTAAGCTAATTCTTGAAATCATAAATCATACTTGAACATATGGGCTTGCTCAATAGTTAAACATGCTTGAAACTACTTGATTCACATAAAACCATGATTATAGACATTGTAACTTAAAAACATGCTTTTCTCATAAATATCTCAATATACTTGAACATACATCATAAATCTCAACTTTCATGAACTTCTCATGGATGGGAATCATAATTTATAAAACTTGAAAACATGATTTATAATTGAAAACATTGTAAAACTTACCCAGGAATCATATTTCAACAATAGATACATGCTTAGATCATACCCATGGTAGAAACTTAGGGAATTCTTGCATTGGGTAAAACTCCATAGGATCGGTATATAGATTTTCATGAATTAGAGAGGGATTGGGCAAGGGTGTGGACAATGTCACCCATTCATGAACTTACATACCTGAGAGAATCTGATTCTACAACTTTTCTGATTGCCCAAGGAATAATTGGGGAAGAACCTTCAGAGATTGAGCTTGATCACCCCTCTAGACTTCTAAACTTCCATGCATGCATTAAAAATGTCTTAGGATGAACTTACCCTTCTTAAAAATCACTATTCAGAGCTTAAAATGATGTAGTGTAGGCCTTAGGATCATAGGAATTACGGAAAAGTGCTTAATAAACACACAGGGAAAAACTGACTGCCAGTTCCAACGAGGGACTAGACGAGTAGTTGTCCAAGGCCACAACTCGTGGCCACAAGTCATCAAGTACACTGCCAAAATTTCACTGGGCTCATCATAGGGGAGTTAACGAGTCGTTACTGGTGATCATGACTCATGGTCACCTCCTGTTGCCTTTAATGCCCATTTTCTTCTTCCTTCACCTCGCCCTTGACCACGACCGACTCAACGTGTTATGGTGCTGACCACGACTCGTGGTCATGTCTATAGTGAACCAAAAACTATAAATTCTAGCTTAAGTCCAACTCCTCACCATGAGTCACTTAATGAATCGTGGTCATCTTGACGGGTTATAGGACGACTCGTTCTGTGACCAGGTTCAGAAAATCCTATTTTCCCCGTTTCAACTCCCAAGTGTAATCTTATGTTTTTTGGTGCATTACAAAATCTCTCCCTTAGGAACATTCGACCTCGAATGTTGGAAAACATATAGAAAAGTAGAGAAACGCGATCATCATATTCAAATACTAATCATATAAGCTAAAAAATGATGAAACGACCACCTCCGAAATGAACTACATAACTGAACTGAATTCTTGAATCATACGTACATACTTTGACAAGAAGAAAGTTGGAACACATGAACGGAACATGAAACTGAATAGTGTTTTAGGGCTAAAACTGATCTCTCAAGATGGAACTGAGCTAGAAGGGAATAGATGTAGGTATCTAGCCATCATATTTTCCTCGGCTTCCAGCTCCCTCAACATGATTATTCCTCCACAAAACCTTGACTGAAGCTGCTTTCTTGTTCCTTAGCTTACTAACCTGCCGATCCAATACCTCCACCAAAACCTCTTCATTACTAATCCTGCCTTTCACACCGACACTATCCATCGAAACAACTAGAGCTCTATCACCCAAACACTTCTTTAAGAGCGATAAATGGAAAACTGGATGAACTGAAGCTGATTCTGAGGGAAACTCCAACTCATATGATACCTTGACAACCTGTTTCACAATCCGGTACAAGCCAACATAACGGAGGCTGAGTTTTCCTTACTTTCCAAACCACAACACTCCCTTCATGGGAGATACGTACAAAAACATCCAATCATCAACTTCAAACTCAAGTTCCCTCCTTCTGACATCCGCATAATACTTTTGGCGACTCTAAGATATTTTCAACCTATCCCTTATAAGCTGAACTTTCTCCATGGCCTCATGGACGAATCTGTTCCTATCATTGCAGCTTCACTGACCTCAAACCAACCAACAGGCAATCTACATCTCCACCTACAGAGAGCCTCAAATAAAGCCATCTAAATATTGGAGTTATTGTTATACGCAAACTCAAGGAGAAGCAAATGATCATCCCAACTACCTTTGAAGTCAATCATACATGCTCTCAACATTTCCTTGAGAGTCTAAAGAGTTTGTTCCACCTAACCATCTGTTTGCGGGTGAAATGTTGTACTAAGCTTGACCTGAGTACCAAGTCCCTTTTGAAATGATCTCCAAAGTTGGTATGTAAACTGAGTACCTCTGTCTGATATGATAGACAATGGAACTCCATGCAATTGAACTAACTCTCCATATTAATCTCTTCCTACTTCCAAGTAGGGATTCTAATATCTTGAAGCACATCTCCCAGTCTTTGATGCTCAACCTTCACCTGTTGACAATTGGGACAACTTAGCCACAAATTCTGCTATGTCCTTCTTCATGCCATTCCAACAAGAGACTTTCCTAGGTCACGATACATCTTGGTGGCATATAGATGTATGGAATATCTGGAACCATGACCCTCATGCAACATCCAATTTCTCAAATCATCAACATCCGGAACACATAAATGACCCTGGTATGGAAGCACCCTATCTCCCTATTTGGAGAAGACCTCTACCTTCTGATTCGAAACGATATCCTTCAGCTTTATCAAAATAATATCCTCGTCTTGTCTAGCTTTCACATCAGTCACCAAAGATGATTCTGATCCGTTTTGAACAATAACTCCACCATCGGTCGAGTGAACCAAATAAACTCCCAACCGTGCAAGCCGATGCACATCCTTCACCAACTCCTTTCTTCGCTTATCTAAATGGGAAACACTCTCCATAGAAAGCCTACTAAGAGCGTCTGTTACCATATTAGCTTGCTCGGATGGTAAAGGACACTCATATAATAATCCTTAAGTAGCTCCAACACCTCCTTTACATAGATTTAGGTCCTTTTGGGTAAACACGTATTGTAGGCTTTTGTGGTCCATAAACACATCCACATGGACCACGTAAAAATAGTGTATCCAAATCTTCAAGGAGAATACTACCGCCGCCAATTCGAGATCATGAGTTTGGTAATGTTTTCATGAACCTTTAGCTGCCTGGATGCATATGCTATAACCTTACCACGTTGCATCAATAAACAACCAAGGACGATCCTAAAAGATTCACATTATACCACAAACCCATCGGTACCCTCGGGAAGGGTCAACACCAGTGCTGAGGTGAATCGAGTCTTCAACTCTTGGAAGATCTTCTCACAAACCTCCGTCCATTGGAACTTCACTTTCTTCTAGGTCAATTTAGTCAATGGGTCTGCAATGGATGAAAACCCCTCAATAAATCTCTGTTAATACCCAACTAAACCTAAGAAACTCTTGATATCCGAGGGATTCACCGGTCTGGGCCAATTCTTTACCGTCTCTATCTTCTGAGAGTCTACTTGTACACCCTCACTTGACACAAAATGACTCAAAAATGCCATTGAGTTTAACCAAAACTCACATTTGCTGAATGTAGTATATAACTAGTGATCCTTAAGAGTCTGAAGCACCACCCTCAAATGAGCGGCATGCTACTCCTCGCTCCAAGAGTATATCAGGATGTCATCTACGAACACAATCACGAACATGTCCAAGTATAGCTTGAACACCCTATTCATCAAATCCATAAAAGTTGTAGGAGCATTTGTTAGTCTAAAAGACATACTACAAACTCCTAGTGACCATGCCGGGTCCTGAATGCTATCTTTGGGATGTCACTCCCCCAAACCCTGAGCTTATGGTATCCGGATCTGAGGTCTTTCTTCGAAAAGCACTTAGCACCCTGAAGCTTGTCAAACAAATCATCAATTCTGGGGAGTGGATATCTTTTCTTGATGGTGACCTTGTTCAATTGCCGATAATCAATACATATACGAAGAGAACCATCCTTCTATTGGACAAAAAGAACTTGTGCACCCCTTGGGGATTTTCTAGGTCTAACGAAACCCTTTTCTAGGAGGTCCTTCAACTGCTCCTTCAACTCCTTTAGCTCTACCGGAGCCATTCTGTAAGTTGGAATAGATATAGGCTGCGTATCGGGAAGAAGGTCAATACCAAAATCAATTTCCCTCTCATGAGGGATTCCCAGTAGATCATTAGGGAACACTTCTTGTTACTCGCATACTACTGGAACTGACTGGATATTCGGGGTCTCAAACGTAGCATCCTTAAACCTAACTAAATGGTACACGCAACCCTTAGAAATCATCTTTTTGGCCTTAAGGTAGGAAATGAAATGACCTACAGGCACAACTGAACTACCTTTCTACTATAGGACTGGATCACCCAAAAATTGGAACTCTACCGCACAGGTTCTACAATTAACTAAGGCATAATGTTATACCCCGTAGAATTCCCGGCACTTAGATGACCTATTCGCACGTTGGTTAAGCATATTTGAAAGCCATACTTGCTAGGGAAAGGCCCGGGAAAAGGATCAGATGAGAAACCTGTCGAACCATCGCGGGAGGAGCCGAGGCAGAGCCCCTCCGCGATGGCAGCATGTCACGGAGGTGAGGCCTCCGCGATGGCTCCATGACACGTTGCCCTTGTCCAGGCCCAAGTATATAAAGCCCCCACTTCGGGTTAAATTCATTTCCATTACCTAATAAATTCCAGAAGCGTACTGAACAGAGGGAAATCGAAGGGAGATTAAATAAATTCATCCGATTATGCTGCCAAACGCTGCCCAAACCCAAATTAATCCTAGATACCAAGGTATTTAGCTGCAGAGAGCATTTCTACGGAGTTAGTTTCGCGAAATACGGCCGACGAATTGGCGAGCCGCCGAACTAAAGTAAGTAGAATTGCTATAAATTAATGTCTATGTGTTCCTAGCTGAGAAGTAAATATTTCTCCCTTCTGGGCCGCTAAAAAATAGCGATTGTTTGACCGTCTTTCGATAAGCCTAAGTTTAGGCTATAAATTAAATCGAAAGTAACGTTGCTCTTTACAATAACGTTGTATTTAGTATTGATTGACGTATTTATGAATGCAGTTGGGAGAAAACAGTAGAAGTACCGGCCGAGCCTCGTCCGACGGACGAATATTCAAAGATAAGGTATGTAAAGTTAAGTTTCCTCGGCAAGTTGAGTGACATTGAAGCAGTATAGTAATTTACAGACCAGTTGCATGTTTAGAAATCGATTATCGTGTTATTTTGAATATTGGTGCAATATGAGAAGTTTTCGGTTGTAACGTGTACGATACCTATCCGTACGATATAAATTCGGGCGTAAGTGATTAAGATTGCCCAGTATATTCAGTATATGATGTAATATGCCATGTTAAGATATTGTTGTGTTTAGCTGAAGCCTCGTGAAGTAGTACAGTATCCGTAAAGCATTTCAGACATAGCATAGCAACTAAATAAAGTTTAGAAAGCATGTTAGAAATAGGAAATCATGTTAATACAGGAACTCAGTAAACAGTATAGCTTTCAGCAGAAACACCTTCTTGTATAACCTTTGCCCCAGTACAGTTTGACAGGAGGCTATATTCATATTTATACTTACCTGTCTCAGCATGTATCAGACACTTATAGATTGCTATTATTAGCTCAGTATGTGATTTATATGATACCTTACACCTGTTAGCCTTAGCTTATGAGATACACAGACAGCATGATTAGTCGAGACCATTGTATTGATTGGGGTTGGATTACCTAGCATTCCTGACCGCCCAGGGTTAATAGTTGTATCGACTCGTCCGCCAGAGGACGAGGATACGTCACTATACGGAGTGATATGCCATCCCGCAAGGGGACGAAGATGGGATGCCAGTTTCCCCATATTGTGCCTTGGTCGGCCCTTATACACCCCCGTCGAGCGGGTACGCCCGGGGTGTTGATTTAGAGTCCTTCGGACTCAGGTACAGTTATAGTCAGGGGCTCAGCGAGCCCAAGTGCATACCCAGGGACCGGCAGAATGCTTACAGCCACTATAGGAGATGGGATGACCAGGGTAGGGGCATAGATTCTGTGTTGATTGTACCTCCCGGCTTATGGGGGCCGGGTAAGGTTTGTGTGTGCTATGTTATGTTATGTATGCTATGCTATGTTGTATTAGACACGAGTGGGTTGGTAGTAGAATGATACGCCTCCAGGTATGATTCCTACTTCCTTCGGTATCAGTAAGAACAAGTACGATCTACATCATCAGACAGTTAAGTTATTCCTCCTACTTCTGCTTCATCAGTCATATTATTGCTTTCAGATGTTGTTTTCAGTTATATAATTTCAGTTGCTTTACATACTCAGTACCAGTGGTACTGACGCCCAGTGGGGTGCTGCATTACTTGCCTGCAGGTACTCCTAGACGAGCAGGCGATTCTACGTGACTCCCTGTCAGCGGCTGAGTATTCAGCTCCAGTCATCCGGAGGCTAAATTTCAGAGGTGTAGTTCAGTTCCTTTTGTTGTATATAGAATGGGTAGGTCGGGGCCCTATCCCGAGCAGTTCTATTACTATTCCTAGAGGCTTGCATTCTGTATGAAATCCCTGTGGTCAGATGAGCCGGTCGTGTGGGGCCGTGCAGTTGTATAGTTGTCTTTACTCTTTCTTACTTCTGTGATGGTCGTGTGAGGCCATAGTTGTCAGTAGTGGTGACCTTGCCGGTCACGTAGCTTCTTTTTGTGCTTTTTGATTAAGCAGCAGATAACTAGACAGCATGGTGGCCTTGTCGGCCCGTATAGGTTTCCCTGAGTTACTATATTTCTGGTTAGCTGCCAAGACAGGTACAGAAGGCTATAGGCCAATGGGCCAGGGGCTGTATTTACAGCCGTTATATAGCCCTTTATTTCCAGAAATGTGAGTTAGAGCCAGCCAGGCGCCAGATGCGCCCAGGCTTAACAGTCTAGCAGGTTAGGTTTTAGTAGGGCACCAGGTGCCAGTCATGCCCCCCTCCCAAGGTGGGGTGTGACAAACTTGGTATCAGAGCAGGTCGTATCCCAGGGAGTCTGCAAGCCGTGCTAAGTAGAGTCCTGTCCATGGATGTGTTGTGCACCACATACTATGGGTAGGAGGCTGCAAGGCATGATAGGATGGTTTTCTTTTATTCTGATTCAGTCATGCCATATAGCGGTACAGTATAGGGTTGAATTCCTAAAATCTTACCATATTCTTTGGCTACAGATAATGTCAGACCAGCGCCATCCCGTCACAGGTCGGAGCTTAGACATTGCAGCAGGGGAAGGCACCAGCAGGATGCCTCCCCCTCATTTGGAGACAGCCCGATCAGAGGGCCCTACAGAGGCTTCATCTCAGCCTCCTCAGCAGTTTCCACCACGTCAAGAGCCGTTGGAGCGACAGTATCTTCAGCAGTCCCTATACCGACACCTTCCGACCAGGAGGTTAGGAGCGCTGTAGTTATGATAGCACAGATGATGGCTGCTCAGCGTCAGCAAATGCCATCCACAGTTGCAGAAGCATCAGGAGGGCCCAGTAGTTCGAGGGTCCGAGAGTTCTTAGCCTTGAATCCCCCACAGTTTACAGGCGCGGACCGCATAGAGGACCCCCAAGATTTTCTGGATCAGATGTAGAGAATCTTCAGGGTAATGCATGCTACACCTAATGAGTCAGTTGAATTGGCCGCATTCCGGTTGCGAGATATTGCGGTGTTATGGTATGAAAGCTGGGAGAGGTCCCGAGGGAGAGATGTTCCCCCTCCCACCTGGTCCAGCTTTTCAGGAGCCTTTCTAGATCACTATTTACCGCGGGAGATCCGACAGGCCCGGGTAGACCAGTTCCTACATCTAGAACAGGGGGCCATGAGTGTTCGAGAATATTCCTTACGGTTTGACTCCTTGGCTCGATATGCATCGGCTTTCGTGGATACCATGGCATCCAGAGTGCACCGTTTTATTATGGGGTTGAACCGAGAGTATGTCGAGACTTGTATCACGGCCACACTGCGAGAAGATATGGATATTTCCCGAATCCAGGCATTTGCCCAGAATATTGAGGGCATCAGACAGCGACATCGGGAAATCATAAGGGTTAATCAGGAGCAGCGTCGCCGGGATAGGCCAGCTGAGTTACAAAAAGAGGCCCGGGGAGGACCCAGGCCACGATTGTCAGACAGGCCGCCCAGGCCCCCGCCTCCGCCACAGTCACAGGGAGGTAGATTCAGCCGCAGGGGGCAGTCAGAGGCTGGTAGAGGTTCGCAGACGGCAGATTCACCGTCACAGAGGAGGGCGGAGCAGAGTAGGTATACCCTACCACTTTGCCCTATATGCAGTCGACGTCATTCTGGAGCATGCAGGTATGGTTCCACCGCATGCTATATTTGTGGCCAAGAAGGCCATTTGATGAGAGATTGCCCAGCTAGAGGTCGTGAGGACCGGGACAGACAGGATAGGGCAGCAACAGGATCACGAGCTACAGCATCCTCGACTGGACGCAGGCCCCCAGTTTCAGCAGGCAGGGGTCGAGGCAGATCAGGGGCCTCCAGGTAAGGTGTGGGTCCAAGCCGCACATATGCCTTACCAGGGAGGCAAGATTCAGAGGCATCGCCTGATGTTGTGACAGGTATGCTAACTATCTGCTCACACCCTGCTTATGTGCTAATTGATCCAGGGTCTACCTTGTCCTATATTACTCCATTTGTGGCACGGAAGTTTAGTATTGTACCAGAATCATTACAGCAGCCCTTCTTAGTATCTACGCCCGTCAGTGACTCTATCACAGTTAGCCGAATTTACCGCGGGTGTACAGTAGAGGTTGCTGATCGTCAGACCACAGTAGATCTGGTCGAGTTAGAGATGATAGATTTCGATGCCATAATGGGTATGGACTGGTTAGTACCATGTTTTGCTAATGTTGAATGTTGGACCAAAACGGTCCGATTCCACTTCCCGGGGGAGGCAGTACGGGAGTGGAAGGGCATCACCGCGACGCCAAAAGGTAGGCTTATTTCCTACCTTCGGGCGAGAAAGTTGATATCTAAGGGGTGCATTTACCATCTTGTCAGAGTTCAGGATGTCCAAGCAGAATCTCCGACACTCTAGTCTGTTCCAGTGGTAAATGAATTCCCAGATGTATTTCCTGATGAGTTACCTTGTATTCCCCCAGAAAGGGAAATAGACTTCGCTATTGATTTGCTACCAGGCACTCAGCCAATATCAATACCTCCTTATCGTATGGCTCCTGCAGAACTCAGAGAATTAAAGGAGCAGTTGAAAGACTTGTTAGACAAAGGATTTATCAGGCCGAGTACTTCCCTGTGGGGTGCGCTAGTCTTGTTTGTGAGAAAGAAAGATGGCTCGCTCCGAATGTGCATAGACTATCGGCAGCTAAACAAAGTTACAGTAAAGAACAAGTATCCGCTTCCTAGGATTGATGACCTATTTGATCAGTTACGGGGAGCCAGATACTTTTCTAAGATTGACTTGCGGTCCAGATATCACAAGGTCCGAGTACGTGAGAGGGACATCCCTAAGACAACATTCAGGACCCGATATGGGCATTTTGAATTTCTGATTATGTCCTTCGGGCTGACGAATGCCCCAGCAGTCTTTATGGACCTGATGAACAGTATTTTCAGACCCTTCCTAGACTTGTTAGTGATAGTATTCATTGATGATATTCTGGTGTATTCTCGCTCTGAAGCAGATCACCGGAGTCATTTGCAGACAGTGCTCCAAATTCTTAGGGACCGCCAGTTGTATGCTAAATTTTCGAAGTGTGAATTCTGGCTTAACTCAGTAGCCTTTTTAGGGCATATTGTCTCAGATGCTGGTATACAGGTAGACAAGCAGAAGATAGAAGCAGTTAAGTCATGGCCCAGGCCTACCACCCCGACTGAAGTTCGTAGCTTTCTGGGGTTGGCAGGATACTATCGGAGGTTCGTTGAGGGATTCTCAACTATTGCAGCACCTTTAACTAAATTGACACAGAAAGCAACAAAGTTTCAGTAGACGGAGGCATGTGAGCAGAGTTTCCAGGAACTGAAAGACAGATTAACCTCCGCCCCAGTACTAGCACTGCCGGAAGGCACAAAAGGTTATTCAATCTATTGCGACGCGTCAGGTGTCGGATTGGGCTGTGTGTTGATGCAGTATGGTAGAGTAATTGCATATGCTTCCAGACAGCTGAGGAAACACGAAATGAATTACCCTACCCATGACCTAGAATTGGCCGCAGTAATTCATGCCTTGAAGATGTGGAGGCATTATCTGTACGGAGTTCATGTTGATATTTACACAGATCATAAGAGCCTACAGTACATTTTCACTCAGAGGGAGCTGAATCTGCGGCAACGCCGCTGGTTGGAGTTGTTAAAAGACTATGATGTGAATATTATATACCACCCCGGAAAAGCTAATGTTGTAGCAGATGCCCTGAGCCGTAAGTCAATGGGGAGTTTAGCGTATTTGCGACCTGAGAAGCAGAAGTTAGCCAAAGAAATTCATCAGTTAGCTGGGCTAGCCGTTCGGGTAATGGAAACAGGAGATAATGGGGCTGTAATTCAAAATTCGGCAGTGTCGTCATTAGTTGCAGAGGTAAAGGAACGACAGTATGAGGATCCCAATTTAGTCCAGCTCAGAGATAGAGTTCAGAAGGGTAAGGAACCAGATTTTCAGATAACCGAGGATGGTGTGCTACGATGTAAGGGCCGCCTTTGTGTCCCAAACGTCTCAGGCCTTCGTGGGCAGATTATGCACGAGGTACATTACGCTCGCTATTCCCTTCATCCAGGGGCGACGAAAATGTACCACGACATCAGAGACATTTACTGGTGGCCAGGTATGAAAACTGAGGTAGCTGAATTTGTATCTAGATGTGCTAATTGTCAGCAGGTAAAAGCAGAGCACCAGAAGCCGGGTGGTTTGACGCAAGAGATAATGATACCTATGTGGAAATGGGAAGCAATAAATATGGATTTCGTAACAGGGTTACCCCATACTAGACGCAGAAATGATTCCATTTGGGTGATAGTTGATAGGCTGAAAAAATCAGCTCATTTCCTGCCAGTAAGGGCTACCTTCTCAGCTGAGGATTATGCCGAATTGTATATCAGAGAAATAGTTAGATTACATGGAGTGCCGGCATCTATCATTTCAGACAGACGGGCAAGCTGAACGTACAATTCAGACGCTCGAAGATATGCTACGAGCGTGTGTGTTAGATTTTGGGGGTAGCTGGGATGAACATCTTTCGTTAATCGAATTTTCTTATAATAACAGCTACCATTCAGCTATCCAGATGGCGCCTTTCGAGGCATTATACGGGCAAAAGTGTAGATCGCCGGTGGGCTGGTTTGAGGTAGGAGAATCAGCATTAGTTGGCCCAGATATCGTTCGGCAGTCCGAAGAAAAGATAAAGCTTATCCGGGAATGTTTACTGACCGCTCAGAGCCGTCAAAAGTCATATGCAGATAGACGGCGCAGAAATCTAGAATTTTCGGTAAATGACTGGGTATATCTGAAAGTGTCCCCGATGAAAGGGGTAATGAGGTTTGGCAAGAAAGGCAAGCTTAGCCCAAGATTCATTGGGTCGTACCAAATTCGGCGAAGAATAGGCCGCGTGGCATATGAGTTAAACTTGCCTCCAGAATTAGCATCTGTTCACCCAGTATTCCACGTTTCCATGTTAAGAAAGTTCGTAGGGGACCCTTCTACAGTAGTTCCAGTCCAGGATGTTCAGGTCACAAAGGAGTTAGCCTATGAAGAGGTTCCCGTAGCCATCTTAGACAGACAGATTCGCAGGCTGAGAACTAAAGATGTTGCATCTGTCAAGGTATTGTGGCGTAACAGAAATCGGGAAGAAATGACGTGGGAGGCTGAAGAGGACATGAAAATCAGATATCCTCACTTATTTCAGGCCTAGTCAGATGACAGGTATGTCCGTATTATTAGTTACACAGTACTTTATGGTATGTATGTTGTAAATTATAAAGAAAGAAGTGGTATTCAGTTGTCCAGTGGATTGTAGAATATTGTGTGCAGTGCCTGTGTTGGACTTTTTCTGCGTTTCAGGGCGTTGCGATAGTCCATATTACAGGGGAAACTCTGCCTAAATTTTTCCAGAAACTAGAGTAAGCAGTCCTCTAGATAGCAGTATACATTCGAGGACGAATGTTCCTAAGGGGGGAAGAATGTTATACCCCGTAGAATTCCCGGCACTTAGATGACCTATTCGCACGTTGGTTAAGCATATTTGAAAGCCATACGTGCTAGGGAAAGGCCCGGGAAAAGGATCGGACGAGAAACCTGTCGAACCATCGCGGGAGGAGCTGAGGCAGAGCCCCTCCGTGATGGCAGCGTGTCACGGAGGTGAGGCCTCCGCGATGGCTCCGTGACACGTTGCCCTTGTCTAGGCCCAAATATATAAAGCCCCCACTTCGGGTTAAATTCATTTCCATTACCTAATAAATTCCAGAAGCGTACTGAACAGAGGGAAATCGAAGGGAGATTAAATAAATTCATCCGATTACGCTGCCAAACGCTGCCCAAACCCAAATTAATCCTAGATACCAAGGTATTTAGCTGTAGAGAGCATTTCTACGGAGTTATTTTCGCGAAATACGGCCGACGAATTAGCGAGCCGCCGAACTAAAGTAAGTAGAATTGCTATAAATTAATGTCTATGTGTTCCTAGCTGAGAAGTAAATATTTCTCCCTTTTGGGCCACTAAAAAATAGCGAATTTTTGACCGTCTTTCGATAAGCCTAAGTTTAGGCTATAAATTAAATCGAAAGTAACGTTGCTCTTTACAATAACGTTGTATTTAGTATTGATTGACGTATTTATGAATGCAGTTGGGAGAAAACAGTAGAAGTACCGGCCGAGCCTCGTCCGACGGACGAATATTCAAAGATAAGGTATGTAAAGTTAAGTTTCCTCGGCAAGTTGAGTGACATTGAAGCAGTATAGTAATTTACAGACCAGTTGCATGTTTAGAAATCGATTGTCGTGTTATTTTGAATATTGGTGCAATATGAGAAGTTTTCGGTTGTAACGTGTACGATACCTATCCATACGATATAGATTCGGGCGTAAGTGATTAAGATTGCCCAGTATATTCAGTATATGATGTAATATGCCATGTTAAGATATTGTTGTGTTTAGCTGAAGCCTCGTGAAGTAGTACAGTATCCGTAAAGCATTTCAGACATAGCATAGCAACTAAATAAAGTTTAGAAAGCATGTTAGAAATAGGAAATCATGTTAATACAGGAACTCAGTAAACAGTATAGCTTTCAGCAGAAACACCTTCTTGTATAACCTTTGCCCCAGTACAGTTTGACAGGAGGCTATATTCATATTTATACTTACCTGTCTCAGCATGTATCAGACACTTATAGATTGCTATTATTAGCTCAGTATGTGATTTATATGATACCTTACACCTCTTAGCCTTAGCTTATGAGATACACAGACAACATGATTAGTCGAGACCATTGTATTGATTGGAGTTGGATTACCTAGCATTCCTGACCGCCCAGGGTTAATAGCTGTATCGACTCGTCCGCCAGAGGACGAGGATACTTCACTCTACGGAGTGATATGCCGTCCCGCAAGGGGACGAAGATGGGATGCCAGTTTCCTCATATTGTGCCTTGGTCGACCCTTATACACCCCCGTCGAGTGAGTACGCCTGGGGTGTTGATTTAGAGTCCTTCGAACTCAGGTACAGTTATAGTCAGGGTCTCAGCGAGCCCAAGTGCATACCCAGGGACCGGCAGAATGCTTACATCCACTACAGGAGATGGGATGACCAGGGTATGGGAATAGATTCTGTGTTGATTGTACCTCCCGGCTTATGGGGGTCGGGTAAGGTTTGTGTGTGCTATGTTATGTATGCTATGCTATGTTGTATTAGACGCGAGTGGGTTGGTAGTAGAATGATACGCCTCCAGGTATGATTCCTACTTCCTTCGGTATCAGTAAGAATAGGTACGATCTACTTCATCAGACAGTTAAGTTATTCCTCCTACTTCTGCTTCATCAGTCATATTATTGCTTTCAGATGTTGTTTTCAGTTATATTATTTCAGTTGCTTTACATACTCAGTACCAGTGGTACTGACGCCTAGTGGGGCGCTGCATTACTTGCCTGCAGGTACTCCTAGACGAGTAGGCGATTCTACGTGACTCCCTGTCAGCGGCTGAGTATTCAGCTCCAGTCATCCGGAGGCTGAATTTCAGAGGTGTAGTTCAGTTCCTTTTGTTGTATATAGAATGGGTAGGTCGGGGCCCTGTCCCGATCAGTTCTATTACCATTCCTAGAGGCTTGCATTCTGTATGAAATCCTTGTGGTCAGATGAGCCGGTCGTGTGGGGCCGTGCAGTTGTATAGTTGTCTTTACTCTTTCTTACTTCTGTGATGGTCGTGTGAGGCCATAGTTGTCAGTAGTGGTGACCTTGCCGGTCACGTAGCTTCTTTTTGTGCTTTTTGATTAAGCAGCAGATAACTAGACAGCATGGTGGCCTTGTCGGCCCATATAGGTTTCCCTGAGTTACTATATTTCTGGTTAGCTGCCAAGACAGGTACAGAAGGCCATAGGCCAATGGGCCGGGGGCTGTATTTACAGTCGTTATATAGCCCTTTGTTTCCAGAAATGTGAGTTAGAGCCAGCCAGGCGCCAGATGCGCCCAGGCTTAACAGTCTAGCAGGTTAGGTCTTAGTAGGGCACCAGGTGCCAGTCATGCCCCCCTCTCAAGGTGGGGTGTGACACATAACATGCAAATAGCCAATCCATGCTGAGGATAACATCAAAATCGGTCATGGCTAACGCTACTAGATTTGCTGAGGTGATTTTCTGAAGGACAGTGATAGGGAAATTTCTATATACCCATCGAGCTATAACTGAATCTCCGACTGGAGTAGAGACTGAGATGGGTTCTGATAGGATTTCGGGATTGAATCCAAAACTACTAGCAACATAGGGAGACACAAAGGATAAAGTATCCCCTGGATCTAACAATGCATACACATCAAGGTGGAAAACTCATAACATACCAGTGACTACATCAGGGGAGACCTCCTACTCTTGGTGGGATTCTACTGCATAGAATTTGTTTTGGCGTTATCCTCTACCTGTTCTAGTAGATGCCCCTTGCTGAGCTGGGCATGCTGGTAGGGATGCTGAACTAGAAGCTGCGCCTCGGCCCCTATCATGGCCTTGTCTAGCTACTAGGCAATCTCTAAGCATATGTCTAGGCTTCCCACACCCGAAGCAAGCACCTGTACCCGCCAAACACTGATATGTGCCTCCGACTATACCTGTCGCAATATGGGATACTAGAATATGTAGGCCTGCTGCTTTGGACTCTAGAGCCTAATGCTCGTCATCTATGATAATGCCTAGATCTGGATGGCACACTCATAGCCAATGATGTCGGGGCTGACGATCTCTTTGTGGGACTACTGACGGTGCCCACCACCTGGTCTCTACTGAGAGAACCCATAACTATGTTTCTTGGCCTTCTTGGCCTCTCTGTCTCAGATGCACCACCTCCATCTACTGGGAGAACAAGACTATCCGAGGAAAATCCATATCCTTATGAATCATAGCGGTCCTAAAATCCTTGTCCAGGTAGTCCGCCACTCCATGTACAAACCTGCTCACTCGAGCCCTCTAATCAACCACTAACTCTGGTGCGTACTTGGATAGACGAGTGAAATCTAAGGCATACTCTTGTGTTGTCATCTTTCCTTTCTTTAGATTCACAAACTCGGCCGCTTTCAGCTCCCTCATCTTACAAGGAATGAACTGATCTAGAAAAGCGGCATGGAACTCATCCCAACTGACAGGGCCTACTCTAGCTACGCTACTATCCTTCCATTGTTTAAACCAATTGTGCGCAACCCCCTTCAATTGATATGAGGCTAATCAGCGCACTCCTCTACGGTCAGCCCCACGGCCTGGGTGATCTTTAAAATCTCATAAGTTAACTCATGTGGATCCTCGGCCACCTTTGAACCAAGAAACATTGAAGGTTTCATCCTTATGAAATCTATGACTCTCTCCACCGCCGCATTCTCATTCTAAGGGACATGCATCAATGCTTGCTGATTGACCTAGATGGTTAAGGCCTATGCTAGCATCTGAATGGCTTCCCTGAATTCAGCATGGGAAAATAGCTCCGGTGCATGGTTCTCATGGGCTGGTGGGGCCTGTTGATGCCTGCCTCCATTGCCATCCTCGTGGCCATTCCTGTTCCCATTTATTCTCTTGTTAACTCTGCGGGGAGGCATGATTCTGCAAACGTGTACCACCAGTTAGAAGGATAGAGAGACATTTTACCGCAAGACATAAATCATGAAAGAAGGGAACATTTTCTAAACGTCTCGTAGCCTCTTGGTCATAAATGTGGGGCTCTTCACACCCATGAAAAAGACTCTACTTAACGTTGCTTTCAGACACCCTAGGACAATTCAAACCTATTGCTCTGATACCAAGTTTATCACAACCCAAACATAGGCCCAGATTGAGACATGAGACAAGGAGCCCCGTGAGACTCCATGTCGACCCATGGCATGAACATACATCTAACTCAATAAATAAAAAGCGGAAGATCAAACATAATAAACATAGTAGAAGTCTAACATAATATAACATCAGAATACAACACAAGTCTTAAGCTGAATACAATCTATGTCTAAAAAGCCTCTAATTTTGATGAGTTGATGGGACAAGACCCCAACTAACTCTCTATGTTTGAAACTGAAAATGTGAAAATAACTGATAAGGAATGGTCCTCGGGAGATGAGGAATCACCACTGAAGCTAGATGCTAACTCCAAAAATTGGCTAATGATAGTGCTGAGTTTGAAGATCGAAGCCTGTATCATAAAACAATACAAGATAGAGTATGCGGTCAGTATGTGGAATGTACCGAATATGCACGATAAGTAGAACTGCTTAAGTAAGTAAAAACAGAAGTAATGCATTTCATAAATACATAGTAAAGATAAGACTCTGATAGTAAGGCTTGCATGCTATTTTCTGAAATCATGTTCTGAACATAACTGCATATCATAACTGATTTGAATGACCCAAAGCTGAAAACTGATAATCATAAGTAAAATTGAACATTGGTCGAACCTGCTTAAAAAAATAATATCATGAATGATAAACAAGCATAATTGAAATCATGAGGAATAATGGGAGACTCGTCATGTATTCGACATTACCACAATAGAACTTACGTGGTCCCGACTGTTACACTCAAGTGGGCAGAGCCGTCCAAAGCCTTTTCAGGGCTAAGGACGCTACCATGATATCAATATCAAGTTGAAGGCCCCTTGAGGCAAGGGAAAGCTCCAAAGGAGGTCCCAAATAATCTGATCATACCTATGTTGGGCGTAGTTCTAAGGCATAGGGTTGACTGACCCTTAGCCAACTCGGTGCTAGACACTAATCCAAAATACATGCATATGCTCTCTATCGTTTTTCAACGAAGCTGACCATCGTCTAGTGATGAAGCTGAATAATAGCATACATGCATAATCTGAAATCATAACATGAGGAGCCTTGGCTCAAACCATACATAATTAGGAGTCTTGACTCCAAAACCATATGGTAAGCTAATTCTTTAAATTATAAATCATACTTAAACATATGGGCTTCCCTAATACTTAAATATGCTTGAAAATACTTGATTCACATGAAACATGATTATAGACATGGGTAACTTAAAAACATGCTTTTCTCATAAATATCTCAACATACTTGAACATACATCATAGATCTCAACTTTCATGAACTTCTCATGGATGGGCATAATAATTTATAAAACATAAAAATACGATTTATAATTGAAAACATTGTAAAACTGTACCATGAATCTTTATTCGACAATAGAAACATGCTTAGATAATACCTATGGTAGAATCTTGGGGAATTCATGCATTGGGTAAAACCCCATAGGATCAACATATAGATTTTCATGAATTAGAGAGGGATTGGGCATGGGTGTGGATAATTTCACCCATTCATGACCTTACATACCTAAGAGAATCTGATTCTATAACATTTTTGATTGCCCAAGGAATACTTGGGGAAGAACCTTGAGAGATTGAGCTTGATCACCCCTCCAGACTTCTAAACTTGCATGCATGAATTAGGAATGATTTAGGATAAACTTACCCTTTCTTAAAACTAACTATTCAGAGCCTAAAACGATGTAGTATATGCCTTAGGATCATAGGAATTACGGAAAATCCCTTATTAAACTCGTAGGGAAAAACTGACTGCCGGTCCCAATGAGGGACTGGACGAGTCATTCTACCAAGGCCACGACTTGTGGCCACAGGTCATCAAGTGCATTGCCAAAATTTCACTAGGCTCATCACCGGGGACTTAACGAGTCTTTACTGGTGATCACGACTTGTGGTCACCTCCTATTGCCTTTACTGCCCATTTTCTTATTCCTTCACCTCGCCCTTGACATCGACTGACTCAACGAGTCATGGTGCTGACCACGACACATGGTCATGTCTATGGTGATCCAAAACCAGAAATTCCAGCTTAAGTCCAACTCCTCACCACGAGTCACTTAACGACTCGTGGTCATCCTGAAGGGTCACAGGACGACTCATTCTGTGACCTGATGCAGAAAATTCTATTTTTTCCATTTCAACTCCCGAGCCTGATCTTAGGGTTTTTGGGGCATTACACACCCTCTCCTCCATAGCATAAATGTGAGAGTGAACGTTTTCATATGGCTCTAAAGCAGTTGTGATAGCGCGATCAACAAAAAGGCCTAGCTGCTCAGCAAACAACTTCATTTGCTTCTCCTGTCTATCTACTTTCTTGACCACCCTAGCAAAGTTTGCCAGTGTGAATGCATTCTGTGAAAACTGAGGCATGGCAGACGACTGTCCGGCTGGTTCGGTATGTGTTAAAAACCGACACGCAAGTGTACGTGGTCAAACAAGTAATAAAGTGGCTAAGTAGCCAAGTATCGATCCAAGGAGGCTGCTCTGGATATGCAAAATTTCCTAGTTCACTATATTTCTATTCTATTTCTAACTATGCTAACAACTATCCAATCAAGAATTTAGGGAGTTTTGTTTCTAAACTAATTATATACTAAACTTAACAACTATTATTTACGTTGAATTCAGACAATGGATATGCTCATGCCAAGGTTAACAACGAGTAATGGAGTTGATAATTATGATAATTTGGTCATCCTCTTGTTCATATTGCTAGTCAAGAACATTTGCCTAGAAATTAAAACTTCCGTATTTAATTTCACTTTAGAATCATAAACCATTCGTCTACATTTCTGTGATCAAATGAAATTTATGACCTAACACTACAATTCCGGTTCCTAAATTGACTAATATGGCTTTCAAGTATATTTCTATCAAGAAAGCACATCAAAACCCAATTTTCCCAAATCAAGTTAAGAACAATACCCTATTAATTCACAACTTTCCAATTTCATGCTCTCTCGAGTGAAATTGGACTTTTTAGATATACATTAATGGTGGCCAATCAAGAATGTACTAAGCACAAGAATTAATAGAACAATATGCAAGAAGAAGAAGAAACCATATCAATTATTACCAATAATCATTACACAAGTTCAAAACCTCAGCAAGAAAGGAATTAGCCACTCATTCTTGGATTAATCGTCCTAGAATGAGTGTAAATCATGCATACAATTGAAGGAAAAGAAGAAGGGAAGAGAAGAAAACTCTTATCTTTTCTATTCTTCAACTGCCACAAAACCACGTTCCTCTCTCCCCCAAGTCTGAATTATGAAAAATAAACCTAAGTGTGCTATTTATATTAGTAGGAATCTTTCTCGGAATAACAAGCAACGTGTCACGGAGTGCATCGCGGAGCACGGCCTCCGTGACACGCTACGGACGCGGAGGCTCTCTGGAAAATCACCCGAAATTGGCCCAGGCAGCACCCTGCCGCGTTGGCAGCGTGTCACGCTGCTTGGGCAGCGCGTTGCAGCCCCTTGGTCGTGGAGGCCACCTGCCGTGGCACGTTGCCAACGCACAGGTGGGCTGTTTTGAGCGGCATGCCTGCCGTGGCACCTTGTCGACGCGCCGGTGGGCTGTTTTTTGCCTCTTCCTTGCCGACGTTCGCGTGTTAATTCCATTTCCAAGCTTCTACTTCACCAACTCATGGATTAGTTACTCAAACATCATCAAAACCTACAAAACAAAGGCTAATCATTTTGGTTAGCACATATCTCCACATTATATAAAATTACATGAAAATATATACAATAACTTAGATAAACAAGACTAATTTAAGTAATAAAGAGTATCTCGGGAATATATTTTTGCCCGTGATCACAACCCCACACTTAAAGCCTTGTTCTTCCTCGAACAACCTTTTACATATCATGCATATGGAGACTCCCACATAACTAATGTAGCAAGATAATTCAAGTTACGGCTATAATGATTACGTAAGATACAAGCTAAAAATAGAGCATGCCTGATTTGATCATTGAAATGAAGTACAACCATGTTAAGACTTCTTAACCTCAAGAATCGACTCTCAATTTTAGCAAACTCATGCAAATCAACTGATCAAGAAATCCCACATGAATTATATCCTTCATTCAACATGTGCCCCTCACGGAAAGAGAGTTACCCAATTTCACACGCAAAAACAATTTTTATATCACAACATGTGTGGGTACATGAATAGAATTACGCTCACTCTCACAAAGAATTCACATGCATTATGTAATGACCCATAAGCTTGCCCTTAGTGTTTTATTCCACTAATATAAGGATGTGTGAATGTAAGATCAAGTAGGACTTTTTAGGTTGTAATGTAACTCAGGTGCGGGTAGGTACTATTATGATCAGTAATAGTGACTATCTTTCCTAAGCGCTTTTAATACATCACGCCTTCATTACAAACTTCCCTTCCCTCACTTCACCTTTTTTTCTCCTTTTAGTTTTCTTTTTCCTCTTTTGTTCCCCCATTTCTTTCGACACTTTTAGCTTATTAGTAAGGAGTACTTAAGCAATATGTTTCATTCATTCCTTTTCTTACTCCCTACTAATAACCAACCATTTTCACACAAATGCACCTTTTTCCTTTTCTCAACTATTTACAACTTGTTATTTTTCCTTCTTTTCCATTCTTCTCACTCCTTTACCCTTTCGGATTTTTCCTTTAAGCGCTTCGGAGTTTTGGTTCAATTTCAAGGCTAATGAAAGAAAAAGGATTAAGCTTATGTTGCAGCTGTCAAAGAATAGGCTCAAGGCTCAATGGGGTTAACTAGGATTAATTTTTCAAGGTAGGTATAATGAGGGATAAAAGTTTGGTTCATGCAAAGAAATGCCTATATCATTTCCTACAATTCACATCCTTCATTTCGTTTTATAAACACACCAGGCAAGTTCTAGACAATCCACAATAGCACGGAATACTCAAAAACCTTACACTCATGGCACATGCTCAAATCAAGACACATTCAGTAGACTCTTACTCAGCTAATCACAAGAATTCAGAATTAAGCTTCAAACATATTGAGTCAAATTCAAGAGCCTAAGTGTCTCAAACAAAGTTATACAATTGCATGCTTCATACTGAACATACTTGCATCTTACAACCATGTATAGCACATAACAAGAACATCCAGCACCAATTAGTTATGGTTTCAAAACCCAAAACCTATCGACTAATTTTCCTCAAGACGGTCGTCATCCATCCATCGTCGGAAACAGTCCCTAGCTATGACTAAAAAAACTTTATATACAGACCAAGGAAAGAAAGAAAAAAGAAAAAAAAATTTTATTCTTCGGTTCAAATACCCCCCGTCGGAAAAGAACCGAAAAGAAAAACCAACGGGTGATGAAGTCATGCTTAATTCACAAAAAATTTTCAAATTTTTCAAATTTTCAAATTTCTCACCAACTTTTGTACAAGCATTACATTCACCAAAAATTATTAAGCACAGAAATTTTGAAATTTTCCAGAAATTTCCCTCACCCCACATTTAAATCATGCTATGTCCGCATAGCATCAAACTAAAGGTTACAAAGGGTGAGAAATACTCCCTGAGGCCTTTAGGCCTAGCTGACAACATGGTTTTCTTCAACTATGGACAAGTGGGTGTTCGACCGCACACTTTTTCTTTTCCATGCTTGTTAGCTTCCTCCTCCACGGGTACTCAGACTTCCCCTCCATCTGTGCTTAACTTTCCACCAAAACAACACAAGATGAAAAATAAATAAAATAAACATAAATGCAAGAAATTAAAATGGTACCCATGGTACCCTTGGGTTGCCTCCCAAGCAGCGCCTAATTTTACGTCGCGGCACGACGTACCAAGTTTCACCACTTTTTCCTCCACCTTGAGGATATGAATCTCACCCCTAATTTCTTCTCTAATTTCCTCTTATGCTCCAGGGGTGGTGGTGAAAAATTGTAAGGACCAAACAGTAGATGTTGCCTTTTGCATTTATTGGTCCTTAAGTAAGCGAAGTCATTATGTCTTTCTGAGTTAGCAAATTTCAAAATATATGGTGCTTGGTCCTCCTCTAGACATTTCTCTACAAACTTGGAAAACTCTATTTCTATGTTGTCAACCAAATTTAACGTTGAAAAATGCGTAGAGTGTGGTCCAATACACCTTAACTCTGAAACTGCATTGTGCTTGACCTCCTTACTTGTATACACCTTCTCGACATTGTCATCTATCTCTCCATTGATGTCAAATGGGGGATATTCTTTCTCTTCTTCCATGAATGGATTTACTATAGATATGAGCCAATCACGGGGACACTCAAGAGATTCTAATTGTTGGGCTTCATCCAAGAATTCACCCTTGTATTCCTCTTGTAGTTCCTCTTGAATATCAGCTAAAACTGTCACCTGCGAATTATCATAAGCTTCAGCCTCAGCACACATCTCCGTGAGTTTGACGCTCATCCTGCTTACAGCCTCGGCATTCTCCTTTTGCTGAATTATCAATTCTGCCACCGACTCCTTCATTGCTTCTGATTGCTCCAGGAGTTGTTTCATCATGTCCTCTATTTGAACTTGGCGTCCCAAGTCCTCATTTTCAACATGCCTATATTCAGCAAAAACAACAGAATGATCATAGCGGGGGCTTGGGGGAGAGGAATAGGCCTTTGGACAATCACCCCAATGGCCATATTGACACCCACATATATTGCACATGTTACATTTTTGCCACAAGTGGGGTCCTCCGCAATTCATACAAGATTCGCTGAAATATGCGTATCCACCATTTATATTCCAAGATGTCATGTCAATGAGGGTATCCAAAAGAGAGAAAAATTAAAATGCACAAAGAATTGAAACAAATACTAAAACCAAGTTGTCAACACTTAAGAAAATAAAACAAAAATATAGTAAATTTACACTTAACACAATTTCACAAATCGCCTAGCCTCCCCGGCAACGGCGCCAAAAACTTGTCCGGCTGGTTCGGTATGTGTTAAAAACCGACACGCAAGTGTACGTGGTCAAACAAGTAATAAAGTGGCTAAGTAGCCAAGTATCGATCCAAGGAGGCTGCTCTGGATATGCAAAATTTCCTAGTTCACTATATTTCTATTCTATTTCTAACTATGCTAACAACTATCCAATCAAGAATTTAGGGAGTTTTGTTTCTAAACTAATTATATACTAAACTTAACAACTATTATTTACGTTGAATTCAGACAATGGATATGCTCATGCCAAGGTTAAGAACGAGTAATGTAGTTGATAATTATGATAATTTGGTCATCCTCTTCTTCATATTGCTAGTCAAGAACGTTTGCCTAGAAATTAAAACTTCCGTATTTAATTTCACTTTAGAATCATAAACCATTCGTTTCTATGATCAAATGAAATTTATGACCTAACACTACAATTCCGGTTCCTAAATTGACTAATACGGCTTTCAAGTATATTTCTATCAAGAAAGCACATCAAAACCCAATTTTCCCAAATCAAGTTAAGAACAATACCCTATTAATTCACAACTTTCCAATTTCATGCTCTCTCGAGTGAAATTGGACTTTTTAGATATACATTAATGGTGGCCAATCAAGAATGTACTAAGCACAAGAATTAATAGAACAATATGCAAGAAGAAGAAGAAACCATATCAAGTATTACCAATAATCATTACACAAGTTCAAAACCTCAGCAAGAAAGGAATTAGCCACTCATTCTTGGATTAATCGTCCTAGAATGAGTGTAAATCATGCATACAGTTGAAGGAAAAGAAGAAGGGAAGAGAAGAAAACTCTTATCTTTTCTATTCTTCAACTGCCACAAAACCACGTTCCTCTCTCCCCCAAGTCTGAATTATGAAAAATAAACCTAAGTGTGCTATTTATATTAGTAGGAATCTTTCCCGGAATAACAAGCAACATGTCACGGAGTGCATCGCGGAGCACGGCCTCCGTGACACGCTACGGACGCGGAGGCTCTCTGGAAAATCACCCGAAATTTGCCCAGGCAGCACCCTGCCGCGTTGGCAGCGTATCACGCTGCTTGGGCAGTGCGTTGCAGCCCCTTGGTCGCGGAGGCCACCTGCCGTGGCACGTTGCCAACGCGCAGGTGGGCTGTTTTGAGCGGCCTGCCTGCCGTGGCACCTTGTCGACGCGCCGGTGGGCTGTTTTTTGCCTCTTCCTTGCCGACGTTCGCGTGTTAATTCCATTTCCAAGCTTCTACTTCACCAACTCATGGATTAGTTACTCAAACATCATCAAAACCTACAAAACAAAGGCTAATCATTTTGGTTAGCACATATCTCCACATTATATAAAATTACATGAAAATGTATACAATAACTTAGATAAACAAGACTAATTTAAGTAATAAAGAGTATCTCGGGCATATATTTTTGCCCGTGATCAATGACGTCATAGTTGAGCCCACTCCCGATTGTGTTGCAGCTACACCAGAAGTAGATGGTGTGGATGTGGGAATCCGATCAGCATGGCAAACTAACTCTGTTCTAGTAGCTTCTCCAGTTGGTTAGTGGTTTTGTCAGTTTCCTTTACTATTTGACCACTGGACCCAAACACCTCTTGTTTTTGGAGTTTTAGTTTATATCGTGATTCATCCCTCGACTTCTCCAAGTCATACTTCTTTTGTAGCATATGCTTCCACATTAATACAGTCAATATGGGGAGATGAGCCTCTCTGCATAGCCAAGTTATTAAGCATGGAAATTGTAAAGTGGTAGATAACTTCATTGCTCTACAATGCGTCTCCTCAGTGATAAGCACTCCAATGTTGAATGGGAACCCAGAAATCAGGCTAGCCACCAGTAGTGCTCTATCTTCAGCCAAAGTGTTATCTCCCCCTATTGGGAATAGCCAAAATCGAACCACTGCCCACCAAAATTTTGCTGCAAATGACACTGTGGACTTCACTCTTCTTTCCTTGGTATTTGTCATCCAAGAGGGCTAACCATCCATTAGAACCTGTGATAACCACCCACAGTGATCATGCCACACTCTCATTAGATATTCAAACTCGGCAACGCTTGTTGGTGGTGTAAAGTCAGGCCCAAAGAGAATCCTATTTATGGTCTCCACTGAGATGTCTACCATTTCTCCCTTTACTGGTATTCAGCCTTCTAGGCGCATTTCTGACGGTTTTTGCCCCTTTTTGCATGGATCCTCAGTACAAGAAGCATGACCATTAGAGAGGGGAAATTCAATTGTTAAAAATTCAAATTCTGTCGCTATAAATCAATAACGACTGATAATAATCTAGTCATCACCGGTCACTAAAAGCTTTGACGGTAAAAATTAATGAACGGACTTCATGTTCGGTTGTTAAAGACTTGTAGCAACAAAAATATTCTTGTTGTTATATGTACCTTCTAGTGACCAATTTTCCCTTCGCTAATGCTTATTTAACTATATGACAATCAGGTCATTAAAGAGTATTAAAGATCATATTTCCCTTTGCTACTGTAAAATTGTATTAAATATAATTAGATAAATTCATATTTTTCAAAGTGATGACCGAATAGGAATCATTATTTCATTCACGCACCGACATAAAAAATTAGTATTTCATACACACACTGACATAAAAAATAATACCAAATAATTAATATTATTGTAAAATTTCATTGTTAATTACAAAGAACAAAAGATACATATTAAAAAAAATATACTTATCCAAATCGTAAGACATTTTTATCAACTCCTTAAAAACTGAAAAATAGAATTGTAGCATATGTACAAATTACAACATCTTTAAAACACCACTACCAAAAAAAAAATCAATCGCTTGTTTTGATCTGCAATTTCTTCAAAGGATATGTTCTTCAGACTTCAAATTATTGATTTGTTAAAAGAACAAGTTCATGTTAACTAAGTGACAAGATTCCCACAATCTACTTTATTTTAAAAACAAATGAATAATTTAATAACAAACTAAAAAATTGAAGTAATTATTATTTTTATTAAAAAAAAAAGCATCCAATAAATAGCTTCAAGAAAGTACACCTTGAAACTGATTGAACGAATGCATCCAATAAATAGCTTCAAGAAAGTATATCATCTGTTTCAGTAGGATGAGATTTAGACTAATTTATACGCAAGTATCAAATGCCCTTAAACTCAAGTATCAAAAGAACAACAACAGTTAGTAGAATAAATCTATATTTTGGCTAGATAATAGAAAATACAGAAGCCATAATTCTTTACCAAGTTACTGATATTGCAACTTCCAAGTGCAAAGGGAATCAATAAGCAAGGTGCTTTGATCAAACTGAAACTTACACGTCGCTACAGGATGCACTTGCAATTAATGGCATCCCCATTGTGCTCTTAATATTTTAAGTCGCAGACTCAGCATTAGCACCAAGTGACAAACAAAAAAAATAACAAGTTTTCTTACAAGGCAACATACTTGACTTATTAACCTATTTTTTCCCTAGATCTAAAAGTCAAATTTTAAAGAGCTAAAGTACCACTATGAGTTTTCAGTTCTTAAAATGGAAACACCTGAATAGATGGAAGAGGTCTAATCTTCCACATCCACTCCATCATTCTACGACGAGAATCAACTCCGATTCAGGCTAGCTCTCAGAATTAGACCAGCACATTCCAAATCAGGGAATTTCTTAGTATGAACCCTCCATTATTTATCGGTTCTAAGGTGGAAGAAGACTCCCAGAACTTCATATATAAGATACAGAAAATGCTCTAGGTCATGCACATTAATGAGACGGAGGAAGTTGAGCTTGCCTCCTACCAGTTGAAGGGCATTTCTAACACATGGTATGATTAGTAGCAGATATCCCGAGAGGATAATGCAACCCCAAAAATGTGGGACAACTACATGAAAACTTTCATGGGCCACGTTTTACCACTAAGATGAGGGAGGCCAAGACCGAGGAGTACATAATTCTCAAACAGGATAATATGAGTTTGGGGGAGTATGGACTCAAGTTCATCTAGTCCTATGTTGCTCCAGAGATGGTCCCACCCATGAAAGCCAAAATGAAGTGATTTGTGCACCATCTAAGAAAGCACATGATAAGTGAATATGCAACATCGTTTCTTCACCCAACATGGATATGTCTATGCTAATGATATATCCCCAATAGACCGAGGATAGAAAGATAGCAATTAGACTCTCCCGGGAGTAGCCAGAGGGCAAAAGGGTTAGGTCAGCTGGTGATGATAACAGTTACAGGAAGGACAGTAACAGACCTGCATTCCATTAGAGGTCATCAAGACTTAATCTGTCCATAGCCAGTGCAATTCCCCAAGGTACCAAAATGATCAGTAAAGGTATAATAGTTTGAGTTATTGCCACAAAGCTTCAAGCTCTCAATCGCCGGCCAGTGTGACTAATGAGAGGCCAAAAGTACTTATTTTCATCCTTTATTTTTCTCGCGTCTTAGTACTTTTGTTGTCTCTTTAAGTATCATTTCTATGGGATATGCTTATATTACTATGTGGTTGTTTTATATGTGTTTAATAGGTAAATATGATAAAAATCAACCTAAAATGAGTTGTAAAGGGGGTTCAGAGCTTTGGAGAACCTTTGGATGAATTTTCTGACAAATCCAAGAGGGGGCATTAAGTTGTGACTGCACTAGAGCCCAAAATTGAGAAAAATAAAAGTGTATAAAGTTGGTGCAATAGAAGGTGCACAACGCCAACCCCGAAACTTCAAATGAACGAAAATTTCATTAGTGGAGTGTACTGCTGGGCACGTCGCACCTGGGGTTTTCGAAATCTTATATTTAAAATTTTTGTTCCAAACTTAAGTAGGGATAAGGCAGTATATTCCACCACTATATGTATTATCCCTAAACATTTTAGAAAGGGTTGTTGGCAATTATATCACAGAGCAAAGGAAAAACGAGTTTTTCTTCTTGAATTACATCTTCTCGTAACTTTCTATCCATTCTTTCTAGTAAACTCATGAATTCCCTTCATATTTTAGGGATTGTGAGTACCTAAATATTAGAGTTCTAGATTTTTGGAAAAAACATGAAGGTTGAATGTTTATTATTGTTTATATTTATTAAAGCTTTCTACTATTGAGTTATTTATTTCTTCTAGGGCTGAATTGTTTGATTATTTAACGAAATAGTTTATCATTACACACGACTCATTTATTGAACTTTAAGGAGAGAATCTTGAGGTATATAAGAAGGAATATGACTTTTTTGTGAATCTAATCGGAAAAGGAGAACGATTCGCTAATGTGGATAGAAATATATCCATTAGCCTTTCTTAGTGGATATAAATGAAATATTACATGCACTCACTATTATCTGATGACCATAGAAATATAGGCATTAGGGATAGTCAAATAGTCTTAGAGTTACCGAAAAGATGCTAAACTAAGTGAAATCAACCTACAACTAGTAACTCACAAAAGTGAATAAATATAACAATTTGATATTCTAACTAGATTGTAGAAATTACTGAAACCCTAGATCTTTTACATCATTTGAGAGACAACCAACCTTTTAAGTGTTTTCTTAAGTCTTTCAACTTTTTTAGTTAGTAGTATAACCAACACTCCTAGAATTATTTGTTTATTTTTGAATAGTTTGAATAAGAGTATAATTGGACGAACAATCTCACATGTCTATGTAGGGATGATATCTAGACTTCACCATCTTATAATACTTGACGACCATGTGTGCTTGCGTGTGCATTTGAATGCACCAAGTTTTGATGTCGTTGTTTGAGGACTTGAAAAAGATTGTTCTTATAGTTTGAACTTTTATTTAGCTATTCAGTTTTTATTTTGTCTCTTATTTTTGGTGCTCCTCAAGTCATAGGTTAGTGTATGCTACACACTTAGAGTCAAGGCTATCCCATGATTCCCCTTGATCCTAAAATCAAAATAACACTCCGAGAGAGGAGACAAATGGCAGAAGACAATTCATAATCTGAATGCGATTGAGAAAAGAAAAGCGAGATTGGCTTGCCATGTAATACCAGAGAGGATTCCTATGTTAAATTTTGCCAGACCTAGCCTAGAGAATGCATCAAAGGCTATTGTAAATCTTGACGTCAGAGAAATTTTGCACTGAAAGAAGGTACAGTGTGGCTGGTGCTAAATACGTGAAAATATCAGGATAACCCATATGAAGACCCACATAAGCACTTAGTCACATTTGTTGAGCTAAGAGAAAATCTTCACTAATAAAATGTCTCAAACGAATATGTGAAGCTAACACTCTTTCCCTTCTCACTGGTTGGAGAAAAAAAAAGGAATGGCTATAGAGTGACCATGCAGGATCTATTACCTCTTCATAGATTTTATCAAATAAATTTCTCAATAGACTTTTCTCTTCAAGAAGAACAAAAGAGTTGAGAGGAAAGATATCCAGGTTCACTTAGAAAGATAGAGAATCTTTGGCTCAGGCTTGGGTGTGATATAAAGGCTATCTGAAAGATTTTCCACATCACATGCAACCCAAAGAAATTAGTAGCCATAACTTTATTGATGGACTGAGGCAAGAGTCCAAGATATTGTTAGATAGTACAGCTCAAAGGAAAATTTTGTCCAAGAGCTATCATGAAATTGAGGCTTTGTCGGAATTGATGTCTGCAGATAGTTAAGACAATCAGGAGATGACTGGAGCATTTACCACTCAAAAGGGACTAGGTATGTTAGAGGTTGATGGTGTCACAGCTATACGGTCAGAAAATAGCCAGCTTGTGAATGCATACAAGTTGATAGCTAGACCACTGGTTTAATAAGTTAAGCAAGTTCAAATAGCTTGTAAGCTCTATGGAGAGGGCCATGCTTACATGAGTTGCCCATTATGTCAATAATCTATTTACTATGTGGGGCAACAAAGCAGAGGTTGTGATAACCAAGGAAACTAGTTTCGTAGTAATTTCAACTAGAATGTAAAGAGCCTAGCTTGGGGTGAAAATCAAAATGGTTAGACCTCAGACAAGCTTTTAGCTTTCTCCACCTTAAGAAGCGATCAATTCTCTATAGGAGTAGATGAAGCAAATGATGACACAACAACAACATGCCATAGCAAAACAACAAGTTGTAACTTAACAGAAGGCTATTATAAATGATATGCAGAAGTCTATAAATGAGCTGGAGAGACAGATGGGACATTGGCTTTTCTATAGCATGCTAGACTTGTGGGCGCCTTACTAAGCTTTACAGAGCCCAATATAAAATAGGTAATAGCTATCTCTTTAAGAAGTGTAAAGGAGTTAGTTGTAGCTCCATATCCAAAGGAAGTGCACCAAGAAGACAAAGTATTGCAAAAAGTAGAGCCAACACCCAAAAGAAAAATTGTGAGGAAGGAAAGTAAAAACCTTCCCTACCATTCCCAAAGAGGCTCATTCTAATGCATGCCACAGAGTATGAACGGAAGGCAGAAGTTGAGGAAAAAGTTTGTTGAGCAGCCTAAAGTGTAGTTGAGAGACCTCCACCACCTTGTCCATAGAAGTTGTAGAAAAGCAAGAGTGAGTCTATTCAAGAAATTCCTCTTTATTTTCAAGGAGATACACATAAACATCCCTTTGATTGATGCTCTAAAGGAGATGCCCAAATATGCAAAGTATCTTAGGGATGTTTTTGCTTGCAAGAAGAGATTGACAGAGTATGAGACAGTTGCACTTACTAAAGATTGCAGCTCAACGGTGTTTAGTAAGCTTCCCCAGAAGCTTAATGACCTCAGGAGTTTCACCATCCCCATACTAATTGGTGAAAGTGAAGTGTGGAAAGCATCAATTTGATGTCCTTATCTATGTCCAAGACACTTCATTTAGGAGAATTGAGGCCCACTACTATCCTTTTGCAACTGGCTGACAAATCTTATATCACTCTAGAAGGCATTATTGAGGACATTCTTATTCGAGTTGTTATGTTTGTAATTCTTGTTGACTTCATAATTCTTGATCTTAAAGTAGATAAAAAGGTTCCAATTATATTGGGAGTGCCCATTCTTAGCCAATAGAGGGGAGGCCCATTGATGTTAGAGGAGAAAAGCTCAAGATGAGAAAACAATAATAAGGAAGCTACTTTTAATGTGTACAAATCTATATCCACCCCTTTACCCTATAAAGACTTATGCATGATCACAGAGGTGGTCTATGATAAGTGTGGGGTGGAGAAAGAGAATGCTAAAAAACCTCTGGTAATATAATAGTAGAAAGCATTATCAAGTTGCTCACATTCAGTACATGGTTGGAGCATGAGCTCAATGGTGGTGAGGTGGAGCAAAATGGAAGAAGGAACAAATCTGATGTTCTCCAAAAAGAAGGACAAAACGTACGAGGGTATCTTGAGCTGAGAGATTCGTAGCATCGTGATGCTAAATGATGCGCTTGTTGGGAGGCAACTCAATTTCTTATATTTTATATACAGTGTCACATTTGTTTATATTTGTGTGTAGAGAAGGGAAAGCTGAATACCTAAAGTTAAAGCTAAGCAACATGTTTTGAGTTTAAGTGTGGGGTTACACGATCGTGAATCAAAGAAACATGCTGCTAACTAGGCCCTAGAGAGTCTCAAGGAGTATTTCTCATCCATGTATTATGTTATTATATAGAGTCTCTAAGGACAAAGGATGGATTAAGTGCGAGGTGAGGTAATATTTTTTGATATTTTACCCAAAATCGGGTGAGGAAAAAGGATGACTTTAAGTGTTGGGTGAGTATGCCATGAGTTTTTATTTGAAATTTTTTGATAAGACATGTCTCATCCACCATTCAGTTTTTTTACGGCCTAGTTTCTTTTTCGAAGGGGAGACCTTTGAACCAGGTAAATTTTTCTTTATTAAGAGTAGTTTTAGAAATAATTTAGCTGAAGAAAAGGCATTTTCTAATGATGGATGATTAATGACCATCTTGAAGGAAGTTAGTCATTAGGAAGTATTTAGGAAACTTGAGCCGTAGAATCATTTGAATGCTAAGTGCTTGATTATGTGCTAATTTGACTAAATGATGCAAGTATTGATTTTGAAAGTTGAAAACATGTTGTGGAAAAAATGAAGACCTCTTCTTAGACATCTAGGCTCATTTACTAGACTCTTGTGTGATTTTATTAATTTGATATAGAATTATTTCTATTATTTACCTAATTGAGTGTCTACATGAATCCATCTTGAGTTGAACATGTTCCATGTGTGTGTGAGACAATTTTCATACACTCCATGCTTTCATATTGATGTGTAGAACTTTTCTGATGTGTATGCTAAATGAAATAAAAAGTGTTGAATTTAGGAGATGATATAAGCATTTCATTGATTAACCTACTTTTATCTTATTAATTACCTTCCCATAAGTGGTATCCTTAATTAGCCATGTTGAGCCTTTAGCCTATTCTTTTGGTAACCTCGATCAGAGAAAAATCTCTTTCTTCTAATTGACCTTTGATTTAATTCAAATGACTCTTAAAGCATTTTAATCGAATTTTTATTTCATATTTAAAAGAAGCACAAGGGGGAAAATGGATATGTTGAAGAGTGGAAGCCTAAAGAAAAATTTTAAGGGTGCAAGAATGTGAAACAAAATATATGTTATGAGTAGAAAGAAAAAATATAGCAAGTTGAGCGATCCATACTACCTACCAATAATTATATGCTTAAATAAAGGGAGAAATAAGGAATAATGGAGGGAAAGTAAAGTAGAAAGAAAAAAAATTAGGAAGTTGAAGATTGTGCTTAACAAAGTTCAAAAATTTGTGGAGTAGTAAAGTGCTTAGGGAGGTTAGTCACTATTTTAGCCAAATAATTCCTACCTGTCTCTTAGCCTACATTATAACCATTTAATTCATATTTTATTCTAATTTTGATATTCTTATATTCGTGGAGTATCTACACTAAGGGAAAACCTATGGTTCATCATATAAGGCATGAGAAGTTCTTTATGAGAGTGAGCATGAATTCCTTTATTTGTATGCCCATATATGTGATTCTTTCATATTCTTATGAGTAAAATGTAGGTAGCTCTCTTGTTTGTGAGAGAACATGATAAACAAAGGATAGGTGATATATTTAATCTCTTGATTAGGTGCCATACGTTTGTTAGTGAATATTAAAAATGCTTGAGTCAATTCTTGAGGCTAGGTTGTCTTAAAAGGTTGTTCTTAAGCTTATTTTGAAAGTTGAGGCATGTTATTATTGGAACTGAAAATTTTAGTAGGGTCATAGTAGTTGTTAGCTGAGCAGACCTATTTAATTGGTGTTTTCCATGTAGAGATAAGGTATAGAGCTTAAATTTCTTGCTCGAGGACGAGCAAGGGTCTAGGTTTAGAGTGTTGATGAGAGGCCAAAAGTACATTTTTCATCCTCTGTTTTCCTCGTGTTATAGTACTTTGGCCATCTCGTTGAGTATCATTTGTATGGATTATTCTTATATTCCTATGTTATGATTTTATAGTATTATATAGATAAATTTGGTGGAAATCAACATGAAATAAGCTATAAAGGGATGTTCAGAGTTTCGGAGCTACTTTGGATGATTTTTCAGAAAAAATCAAGATGGGGAATTGAGAGGCGTACTGCATGAGGGCCCAAACATCAAATAAAAATAAAAGTGTAGCAGGTTGGTGCAATAGGAGGCGCATCGCGCCTACCCCAAAACTTTAGATGGATGAAAATTTCATCAGTGGAGCGCATTAAGGGGCATGTCTCGCCTAGGGGTGTCTGAAATAGAAATTGAATTTTTGAAAAAAAAAATTCGAACTTTAGTAGGGATCAACGGGTATATTCCAAAACTATATATATTAACCCTAAATGTTTTAGAAAGGGTTGTTGATAATCATATATTAGAGCGAAGGCATGATGAGTTTGTCTTCCCGAGTTACTTCTTCTTCTAACTTTCTATTAATTTTTTCGTGTAAACTCAAGAATTCCCTTCATCTTTTAAGGATTATGAGTAGCTAAAAATTATAATTCTAGAATTTTGGTGTAAACATTAAGGTTGAATATTGATTATTGTTTATATTTATCAATGTTTTTCACTATTCAGTTATTTATTTCTTGTTGGGCTGAATTGCTTAATTATTTGATGATATAGTTGAGCATTACATATGAATCGATAATTGAAATTGAAAAAGATAATTGTGATGGATATAAAAAGAATAGGGCTTGTTTGTGAACCTTATAAGAAAAGGTGAATGATTCACTAATATGGATAGAAATATACTGATTAGCCTTGCTTAGTTGATACAGACGAAATCTTACATGCATTTCACTTTTATCCAAAGATCATAAAAATATAAGCATTAGGGATAGTCAAGTAGTCTTAGAGTTATCAAAAAGATGCTAAACTAAGTGAAATCAACCTGCAACTAGTAACTCAAGAAAATGAATAAATATAGCAATTTGATACTACAACTAAATTGTAGAAATTTCCAAGATCCGGGAACTTTTATATCATCTAAGAGACAACCAACCATTTAAGTGTTTTTTAAACTCTTTACATTTGTTTCACTAGTAGTATAAACAACTCTCCAAGAGTTATTTCTTTATTTTTGAATAGTTTGAATAAGATTTTAAATTAGACAAACAATTTAAAAAATATTTGTGGATATGGTATTTGAACTTCACCGTCTTATATTACTTTACGATCACGTGTGCTTGCGAGTGTGTTTGAATGCATCTGTGACTCATGATGTCCCACAACTTCCCTCATGTAGCAAGTGTGGAAGAAGACACTGGGGGGATGTCGAACAAGGGAAAGTGGATACTTTGAATTGCCTAGACCCACTAGGGGCATGATATGAATAGAAGTTGTGGGTCGAACCGCTTATATGCTTTAGTAGGCCGCCAAGACCTAGAGGCATCTCCAAATGTTCCTAAAGGTGTAATAACAATTTTTGCTCTGTATGCATATGCTCCTATGGACATGCTCTTATGGATCCTGGATCTACTTTGTTGTATGTGATACCTTATATTGCTCAGAGGTTTGGGTTAGAACCCGAACGACTCCATGAACCTTTCTTAGAATCAACTTCGATCGATGAGTTAGTAGTTGTAGAGCAAGTTAGAATGCCATGACCCGAGCATGGACCCCGAACAGCGATAGCGACCCAGAACCACAAATGGCTCCAAGATAACCCATGATACTTGCATGGAATATTTGAGAGCATTACTAAGAGGTAATAGATCATAAACACAACATAAGAGGAAGTCAACATATCATAAATCATGAACGTAGGTAACAAATCAACAACGCTAAACCTTCTAGACATAGCAATCTGAAAAGCCTCTAACCATACGATGAGCTGATGGGACAATACCCCCAACTAGCTCGCTATGTCTGAAGCTAAAAGACATAAAAGAAAGAGACATGAACCAAAATTGTCGTCCTTGGATTATAAGGACTCACCTGATCACTCAAACCTATATAATGAGACGATATATTATAGAGTATGCGGTCAGTACTTTGAATGTACTGAGTATGTAGAGAAAGTAAAACATGCTCATAAAATAGTAAAACAAGGCTATGAGTAAAGCCTAAAATGAAACATGAGAATACAACACATGCTAAATTCATAACCATATAATAGTCATACACACAAGTTTTTCATCATAGTTGAAATATAATGACCTAAGGTTTGAAAGTAGAAATCACTTAAGTTACCATATTTGAAATCATAAGTAAAAACTCATAAACTAGTCAATGGGTCAAATATTCTATAAAAGATAGTGATATAAGTTATGAACATAATAACTTAAAACATGAGGAATAATGGGAGGCTCATTATAATCGACACATGATGATAGAGCTTACATGTTGTCCCAACTATCTCACTTAAGTGGGTAGAGCCATCCCAAGTTTGTCAAGGCAAGGAATGATTAAGGTGATTTCCTCATGTTATGCTACCTTGAATTATCATACTAAGGTGATTTCATTCCAGTTTCAAAATGAATCGATACTAGAATGAAGGGCTAATTGTAGTCCCAGAGGATAGATTTATTTTCTAACTTAAGTAAAAAAAACTTAATTTCCAAAGAGTGTCTATACCACCTAGTGAAGGTGAGCGACACCACTGCCGAGAAAGCGAACAGTACTAGTGGTTAGTGAGTTCCTAAAGGTGTTCCAAAATAAGCTTCCAGGGATACCTCCTAAGAGGGAGAATAACTTTGGAATTAATGTTATTCCCAAAATGAATCCTATTTCTATTATCCCATACAAAATGGCACCAACAAAGTTGAAAGAGTTAAAAGAGTAGTTGACGGACCTTCTTGATAAAGGATTTATTCAACCCAGTATCTCACTATGGGGTACACCGGTCTTACTTGTCTGTAAGAACAATAAGACCTTATGGATGTGTATTGATCACTGTCCCCAGTTGAGTAAGGTCACCATAAAGAATAAGTACTCATTACTGAGAATTGATCAGCCAATACGCCAAGTGTTTCTCCTAAATTGACATTAAATTAGGGTATCACCAATTGAGCTCAGATAAAAGGATATCATGAAGATGGATTTTAGGACCTGATAACTTTATGAATTTCGTGTCATGTCCTTTGAATTGAAAAAATGCACCAACAACTTTTGTGGATCTCATGAATAAAGTATTTAAAATTGTACCTCAACTTGTTTGTGATAGTGTTTATCAATACCATATTGATGTATTTGAGGTATGAGGGTGACCATGCAGACCACATCAGAATTGTGTTGCAGACACTTAGAGATCATTAGTCATATGCTAAGTTCTCCAAGTGTGTGTTATGGATAGATTCAGTGGATTCTTAGGCCATGTGGTATAGACTAAAGGCATTAAAGTACGTCCTCAAAAGATTGAGGTGGTGAGGATTGATCGAGACCCACAACTCCCACAAAGAGTAGGAGATTTTTGGGTTTGGCAGGTTACTGCAAATGGTTTGTGGAGGAATTCACCTCTATATTCTCTCCACTAACCATATTAACTCAAAAGTGGATGAAGTTTTAGTGGTCAGAGGCCTTTCAGAGGAATTTCCAAGGATTGAAGACCAGGTTGACTATAGTTCCAGTGTTGACTTTGCAAGAAGGAAGTGATGGGTTCGTAGTGTATTATCATGTAGCAGGGATAGGTCTTGTATGTGTGTTAATGCAGAAATGGAAAATAATATCATATGCTTTCAAAAAGCTCAAAGTTCATGAGAGAAACTGTCATGCCCAAAAACTGGGGTAGGGTGTGACTGGCTCTCGACTCCAAAGTCATCGAAAAATCGGCTATATAGCATCTGAACTGTAACCCTTAGGCCAATAGGATCACCTATCACAGTCAGTCATAAAATAGAAATGAACCAACCAGGTCTCAACAAACATAACAAATATAGTGTGCTGACAAGGCCATGATAGAAACTAAAATAAACTGTGGAAGGCTAGCAAGGCCATAAACTAAGTTGAAACTGAACTACTATACAACTAGTCCACAAAAGACTCAAAAAGAAACAATCGTGAATGCACAAGATAGGGCCCCGACCTACCCAAATGTACATAAAAAACTCAAAATGACCAAATCAAACATAGGAATCCTGAATGAAAGGAGCATACCAACTCTTTGCTAGATCTGGGATCCTACGGTATCAGTTGATTTGAGCTCCTATCTGTACCTGCAACACGATTGCAGGGGTCCGCAAGTGAAGGGACATCAGTACAAAGAAATGCACTGGTATGTAAGATTGAAAGTTATAAACTAAGTAATGCCAAAGATATATGAACCAGAGAAGGGAATAACAACAACCTGATACTCCGGAACCTGTTAACATAAAAAATGGAAAATAACAGCTTAACATAACTCAAAACATAGGGTAGAGAGAGATACTCGATAACTCTATAATAGACTACCCTAGATGTCGAATCTATGTATGAGTATAACATAACTGACTCATATGCCAACACTTCAAACTTAGATCGAAGTTTATGAGAATCAACTCAATGGCTACATGATACTTGGACCAGGATTTAAGTAAGGATACCTAATAGTCAGAACAAGACTTAAGAGTTGCCTGATATTTGTACTAGGACTTTATACAGTCGACCTAATACTTAGACCAGGTTTTTCATATATCATCCTTCACACAATAAGACATCTGATACTCGGACCAGAGAGGGCATGCGACATCGTACAATCACCCATCCAATACTCGAACCAGAGAGGGCATGTGATAAACAAAATCCAAATCATGAAAATGATCAACTGAACAATGTAATATATATCTGACTCAGATACCAGGTCCAACTTGGAGGACCAACTCAATAATGCAAAGTAACATGACTCAAACAAGGGGTCCAACTCGGAGGACCTACTGAACATAACTACCTAGAAACTAATAGAAAGGGTACATAAAATATAACTTCACTTGAAAGCTTAACATGAACATGAGAATCCGGGAACATGACACTGGACCTCGCTTACGGGTTCTTAAAACCAACTTTGATACTTAGACTCATATTTTGAATACTAGGAATCCACATGAATACATAGATTTAATTTAGAAATCTTAGACTCAACTTGAACTCAACTGGGAGAACTAAGACTAAATTATCGATACTTAGCGTCTTCGATACTTTAGCATCCGGTAACTCGGTAACTTGTCAATAACTTAAGCAATAGGAGTTGTAGAATTTATTTTAAGCCTTAAGAATTTTAAAACATATATACATGAATTTAGGTGACCATATCAAGTAAATATTGCGTTGGTATGCTCGTTTACCCTTACTAGCTTGACATTTGTTCTTAGAGTACGTGATTCTTACGTTGCCTTTACATAAGGTTACTAGAACCTCATACATGATTAAAATAACATATGTAATATAACATAGAGGACCATATAACAATTCCTATGTTGAGGGGTCTCCAACTTGATGTACAACCATGAAAACAAATCGACACAACATTACACTTTAAGCGCCTCCTTGGGGCTAGACATAATCTCAACATTTAGTTTCATCAAACATGGGAATTAAAGCTTAAATATATCTTGACATACTTCCTCAACACACATGATAAGTTTTATTGCTCATTCAACTCACAATTCACGAATTGTGCTTGAAAGAACAACGGATGGGATGCTATACATACCTTTTTTCGATGAACATTCCTTAGCCGATTTCCTACTTCACTGACCAGTCTTTAACCTTATTAGTATTTTGAATTCATAGGTCAACAACAAGCTCAATCTGTATCAAAAAATTCAGCACAAATAATTCACCAAATGGCAGTCACAACAACAACAATAACTCACAGCAACACCAACAACTATAGGCACTTTCTTTACTTGTTTTCACAAGCTTTTGAGGGTGAAAATAAGAAGGGACAATTACCTTGATTATGTTGTAATATTTCCCCAAAATTGAAGTATATTTACATCCAAATAAACTGCCAAAAATTATAGAAAAATCGAGATACAACTCAGCCCGATAAAAGTCCAACGGCAGCTCACTTAGCTGCCAAATTCCAGCCTTGTTGCTTGTAATTTAAGGGGATTAAAGAGGGTAAAATTCTTACCTTTCTTCTTGGATTTAATCATTATTCAAAGATGCACAAATAGTAAGTATAAAACAGCTTCAAAATGCAGTAAATCTCCTCCAAATCACTGCCAAAACGAGCTCCAAAACAGTCACCAAAATAGCAGCTCACAAGGCTTCTACCGCCTAGTTTTGGCTAGGATTTGATTCAAGTTTATTAGATTTAATCACTTACCGTTTTAATTGACATAGTTCTTGGATAAAATAGGAGGGTTTACCTTCAATTTTCTGCCAGAAAACGCAGCACCTTGGCTGTCCAAAACGCAGCAAAACAGCCTACAAACACACCACCTTCACCTTGCAAAAGAACTCTTAACTTGCCTTGTGATTTGATGGAATTTAACTTAATGTTTTCCCTTCACTTTGACATGGTTATTTTCTGTAAATTGAGAGAATATAAGGGTGGAAACAATCAGCTCAATTCTGGAAAATATAAATGTGATTTTATAATACAAAACTCAAAATATAAAGGGGTTTGGGCGGTGGCCACGTCACTGCTCGATAGTGCAACTGTAAAATGCCCATAACTTTTTATTTCTAACTCCGATTGATGAGCGGTTAGATGTTTTAAAAACTAGATTCAAATATCTTTCATTTGGTAGGTCGTGGGGCTCCTATTGAGATTGGGAAACACGGTTGTTTAAATTTGACACTTATGAACTTCACATACTCTTCGCTTTACCCTTCGTACATGTTTTCCTCCTCACCTGTGACCAATATATCACCCAAACTTCCCCTAAGATATAATACAAAAATCAAATAATTACTAAAAAAATTTCGGAGTGTAATATCCTCCCCTTCTTCAAAACATTCATCCTTGAATGAGAATGAACTTCGCTTAACATGCTTCAAGATACATATTCAATAACTTAGGTATCGAATACATACCTCAATATCACATCGATATTGTAAATAGGTGAGGATACTTCTTCTTCATTTCTTCCTCAGCTTCCCAAGTTACTTCTGCAACGTTGTTATTTCTCCATAATACTTTAATAGATGTGACTTCCTTAGTTCGAAGCTTCCTGACTTGCTGATCAAGGATGGCAATTGGGACCTCTGTATAGGTCATCTCCTCAGAAATTGGACATCATCATGTTACACTCCAAATTTTTTTTTTGATATTTATATGTCGTATTAAGGGAATTATTGATTGTATGTTAGTGGTAGGTGAGGAGGAAAACATGTGCAAAGGGAAAAGCGAAGAGTATGTGAAGTTTGTAAGTAAGGGTCAACTTTAAACAAAAATATCTCCAACTATATAATGATTTAGAAGTCCTATGACCTATCAAATGAAAGGTATTCGAATCTAGTTTATAGCAAAAACATCGCTCGTCAATCGAAGTTCGGAAAAAAAAGTAATGGTTGTTTGAAGATAGCACTATCGGCAGGGAAAGCGCCGTGGCACGGAAACTGAGATAGGCAGGCAGCAGGCCCGCTCACGCGCGTGCGAGGGCACGTCGCACGGGCGCCGCACGAGGGCACCACCCAGCCCACCTATATGAAGTAATTTTGAGCGAAAAAGCTTATTTCTACTCCATTTCACCTCATTGTTTTTTCAAAATTCGCAGAATTAAGAGACCTGTTACATGGTAAAAAGATACCCGAGGTAAGAAACTTCACTTTTGTCTCTTTTGGTCCTTAGGAAGAGAACCTTGAAAAGAAGTCATGGCTGGTTGTTGTCTTGTTGTTGATTGTGGTGTCGCTGCATTTTTAGCTGGTTCTAGATAGAGTAAAGAGTAGGAGTCTACTACTACTTTAGCTAATAACATCTCCAAGAAAGGGCAAGTAATTCCCTTTCAAATTTCTATGAGTTTGTGAGATTAAAACTTTGAGAATGTTGTAGAACTGTGTTATTGTTTCTTTGTGTGTTCTTGTGGCATGTTGCTGCCCTTGGTGAAATGAAGTTTCTGTTTTTTGTGGTTTTAAATTGTACTTGGAAGGAGCTTAAGGTGTAAGATTTAAAGGAAGGTTTTCTGAAAAAATTAGAGTCGATGTGCCAAGGTATGTAAAGGTGTCCCTTTCCTTATTTTTCAAGCATGAAACTAAGTCATTGAAAGGACCAATATTCCTATGTTTTTAAAATCATATTGATGTATGTATGATTCTTCCCAAAGGGTTGGAAGTACATGGCATAAAGCTTGAATCATTAAGAATGTTTGACACAAATAAATGTGAAGCGAAAGATGTAACTTCTATACGATTATTGTCGCAGTTGTAAATTGAGTCTGAAGTCCCCTTAACATGGACACCGTGAGCTGGTACCTTGTAGTATATTGTACATTTTATGGTTAATATAATTTAAGATCTGGTCACTAAGTGAAATTGGTAAGAAATGCTAAGACGATGACGTGTGATCGAACCTAAGTTAAGAAGATGATGCTAAGCCGGCTGAGGGTAAATGAACTTATTGAAATGCGTGTTCATAATATGGTTATACCCTCCTATATGTTTATGTTTTAAAGTTCTTAAGGTAAAAAAGAGATTTTAGGTTTCCCCTCCTCAAACCTAAGCAAGAGACATGTAATGAATAGGCTAACTCGATAGATGTTAACGAGGAAAGCGTGACTAAGTTGTTAATCTTTTTGTGAAATTATAAAAACGGAAGATAAGAGTAAATATTATACCTTTTAACGTAATGCATGATTAATATGCTCTCTGCCATAATTTCTTTCTCTAACCTTTGAACGACGTTAAAATATAAGAAAGACACGGTTTAGCAGATAAAGTTGTCAATTAGGTAAAGAGGTAAGTGCGTATAAGAATTGATATAATAGTGAACATGAGAGTAAAGACTTGAGTGTAGAGTGAATCATGTTTGAAAAAGAAGTAATGATGAATAAGTAAAGTAGAGCTAAAGGTTGTTAAATTGGATAATAAGGGTTACGATTGTGAACAAGTTACGCAAACAGCTAGGAAGATTAACCCTGTTCTAAAGACGTTTAGTAAAAGAGTTATAAATAAAGTTATTTCTATTCAATATGTGTTAAGTTGATGAATGTATAGTAAAGTGTTAACTTCTGATGAAATGATTAGAATCGTATATCTTTTAGAGAGAAACTTAAGTTAAAGAGAAGTTTTTCGTTATGTTTTCAAACAATTTTGTAAAGTTATCCATTCTAAGTGTTGAAATTATCTTTCAAATCTTATGGGGGTTAATCCTAAAGCTTCTAAGCTATGCATAGTGATGCCTAGCTTTCTTAAACTCCTTAGTTAATTACAAAGTTGTCTAAGTCAATTCAGCGTCGTCCGAATTACAGCTATAAGTCCTTTTTTCCCTATAAGGAAACACTTACAGAGTTGCTTATGAGTTCTCAAGATGAAAAAAATTCCAATCTCAGATTCTTAAGTTATGTCTTCACATCCCTAAGTTATGTTGGAGTGTGTTATGATATTCTAAGATGTTTTCAAGAGATCATATTCCGACAAACGTGCTAATGTCTTGGTCAAGTATTTGAAGTTGCGTACAAGTCTAAGAACTCATGTCTTTATAAGTTTTTCCAATAGTAAGTGTTAATGTATATGATTTTCATGTTATAACATACAGTTAAATTCTTTCATTTATATTCAAGTCATATATTTATATGTTTAGCTCTTGAGTTATCATTTGAATTTCCTAAATTCAGAGGAGAGATTCTACCATGTACCAATGTTCTTAATGTTTAAGTAAGTATAAGCACATGCTATGATAATGATCAGTTAAGCTCAGAACTTTGAATACTTGAAAATCTCCTTGTCATGCCCCTCCTTGGGGGGTATGACTGACACCTGGTTGCCTACTAGGGTCTAGACTGATCTAACTGGATTTATGAACTTCTGCTGCAAACTTACTTCCAAAATTAAGAAAACAACGGGCTATATCTCGGTAGTAAACACAACCCCCAGCCGACAAGGCCGCATAACCACTTGTAAAATAACAGAGTTACCTAGAAACAGATAATGATAGGGAGTACTATGCGGGCCAACAAGGCCACCATGCTATCTAGTTATAACTAAAATAAAAATCTCGCGTCTTACACATGCTATAGCCGACAAGGACACTACTCAACAGCTAAATAAGGCCCTACGCGGCCGTCATCACAAAATGAAACACACATTTGGGCCCCTCACGGCCAACAACAGACTAACCACGGGGAACTGTACATCTGCAAGCCTCTTGGAGTAGAATAGTGGTCGAGACAGGGCCCCAACCTACCCATAAATTGGACAATAAAAAAAAGTAGACCTTCTAGCTACTAGCTCTGGAGGAAGGGAGCTGACTGTACTGCTAACCCTGGCTGGAAGCTACGCGGGTCCTGGTCTGTGCCTATCCATACCTACAGGCAAGTAATGCAGCACCCACGGAGGGTGTCAGTACAATATGTACTGAATATGTAAGGCTTTAAAGTAATAACTAAATGAGAACTAAAGAACTAAAATCATCATAAAGAAGGAAAAGAGTTTAACCAGACTGATCTAGCTATCTGTAGTATTTAATTAATAAGATACAAATATACATAAACAAGAACCTAATCGGGCCCCCAATAGCCTTATCAGGTACAAGCAATATACGTTCTACTATCTGGTTGCTAATGATTGCAGTATACTGTAACTCAAGATAGTCCTCATAGCTTCGGTCTAATAGAACTCACTGTGGCCCTCACAGCCTCAATCTATTAGAACTCGCTATGGCTCGCGGCCTCAGTAGAATTGGACTCGATATGGCCCTCTCAGCCATAGTAAAAAAGAACTCAATATGGCCCTCGCGGCCTCAGTATAACATAACTCAATATTTCCCTTGCAGCCTCAATATAACAGAACTCAATATGGCCCTCGCGGCCTCAATATAACAGAACTCTATATGACCCTCGCAGCGTCAATATAACAGAACTCTATATGGCCCTTGCATCCTTAATACAACAGAACTCTATATAATATGATGGCTAATCACAATAGATATGACTTTGACTCTCTTACTGGGACTCAAACTGTATTATAATACTAAGGAAGCTAACTTGCCGAAGGAATTCGCCTTAACATACCTCGATTCTTGTTTCCTCAGTAATTGGTGAGTTTTAACTGGTATTCAATAGCCCTTCCTAACTGGAATCGTACAACTGAGAGAATGAGACTAGTTTCAGTACTAAATTTGGCAGAAATAATTGCTTATAATGCTAATATTGACTATACTTCAACTTAATGAAACACGGCTTAAAACGTATAATTTCCCGAGAGTTCATAAGGGAGAAATACTTACTTGAACCTGTGATTGTATAGAAATAAGTTTGCAGAAATTCTATTAGATTTTACCCCGCGGAGTTATGATTCATCAGGGGAATTTCATGAAAATAACTCCTTAGTAATGCTCCCTACAGGCTTAGGATTCAATATCCGAAGTTAATTTGAATTTGGACGGCGTTTCTTAGCATAAACGGAGATAATTTAATTGAAAATGCCATCTGTCTCTTCCCTAACCACGGGTTTGTTTACTTTGGAAAGGATACTAATGAAAACATTAAACTTATATATAATTTGGGCGGTGGACACGGGGTCCATGGCACAGACCCCAATGCACCAATCCTGGGCCGTGCCACAGAGCCCAACGCGCTAGGGAGGGGTCCATGACACGTTGTCCCTTCGAGCAGCTAGTCCGACCCTCTCCCTTGCAAGCTTGACTCTGCGCTCGTTCGACCTTTTCCCTAGGCCCTTTGTCGTACGCGTCATACTCTAAATCTATTGACTAACATACGAATGGGCCAACTAAATGATAAGAACTTACGGGGTATAACATCCTCCCCTCTTAGGAACATTCGTCCTCAATTGTCACTTATAGGAGTTTAACTTTTCCAACTGGTATTCTGGAAAAATTTTGACAATCTCCCCTATAATATGGAATATCTAAAAACCCTGAAACGCAGAAAAGTTCAACACAGATATCTTACACAACACTATAATAACTCTTGCACAGCTAAGAGATAGCCAATCAGACAGTACTGATAAAATAAGTAATAAAATAACAACTTCATAACAATACCATTTTAACTTTATAATCTGAGTGAATCTTGGAAAAAGTGAGGATATCTAGACCTCATGTCATCCTAAGCTTCCCAGGTTATCTCTTCTTTCTTTCTGTTCCTCCACAACACTTTAACGGATGCCATATCTTTAGTTCTCAGCCTGCGAACCTGTTGATCTAATATTCCAACAGGAATCTCTTCGTAAGCTAGTTCTTCAGTGACCTAAATATCTCCAACTGGTACCACCCGGGATGGGTCACCTATACACCTTCGCAACATAGATACGTGAAATACTGAATGAACAGATTCTAACTCTGGAGGCAACTCTAATTCATATGCCACTCGACCTATTCTTCGGATGATCTGATACGGCCAAATGAATCTCGGGCTAAGTTTTCCCTTCTTACCAAATCTCATCACGCCCTTCATCAGCGACACTTTAAGGAATACCCAGTGATTCACATTGAATTCTAAGTCCCTGCACCGTACATCGGAGTAGGATTTCTTATGACTTTGAGCTGTTAGTAACCGTTCTCTAATAAGTTTCACTTTCTCTTCTGACTGGTGGATCAGGTCTGGCCTAACTAACCCTGCTTCTCCTACTTCAAACCACCCAACTTAGGACCTGCATTTCTTCCCATATAATGCCTCATAAGGCGCCATCTATATGGAAAAATGGTAACTGTTATTATATGCAAACTCAATAAGGGGTAAATGCTCGTCCCAGCTCCCTCCAAAGTCTATCACACATGCTCGTAACATATCCTCAAGTGTCTAAATGGTGCGCTCTTCTTGTCCATCTATCTGGGGATGAAAGGTTGTACTCAGTTTAACCTGTGTCCCCAAACCTTTCTGAAATGACTGCCAAAATCTAACTGTAAAATGTGCTCCTCTGTTAGAAATAATAGATACTGGAACACCATGCATTCAGACTATCTCATTGATGTATAACTCTGCATAGTCTTCAACTGAAAATGTAGTTCGAACTGGTAGGAAGTGAGCTAATTTCGTCAGTATGTCAATGACAACTCAAATAGAGTCAAAATTTTGTTTAGTACGGGGTAACCCTATCACAAAGTCCATATTAAGTGCTTCCCATTTCCACATTGGTATAGTCATCATCTGAGTTAATCCGCCAGGTATGTAGTTCTCAGCCTTCACCTACTGACAATTAGGGCACTAGGCTACAAAACGGCTACATCTTTCTTCATTCTGGGCCACCAGTTTATCTCTTTTATGTCCTGGTACATCTTCGTCGAGCTAGGATGAAGAGAGTAACGAGAATAGTGTACCTCTGCCATAATCTGCTGGTGGAGCTTTGCTGTATCTGGAACATAGAGGAGACCTCCGTACCTCAATACCTTATCTTCAGCTACCCTAAAAGCCACTAGTTCACCTTGTCAAACTTTATCTCTAATCTGTGGTAAATGAGAGTCCTCATACCACCATTCTTTTACATCTACCACTAAGGAAGATACTACTATATTCTGAATAATTGCCCCATTGTCCCCTGAATCTATTACCTGAACTGCTAAACTGGCTAATCGATGCAACTCTCGGGCCATCTCCCACTTTTCTGGCCTCAGATATGCTAAACTCCCCATAGATCTGCGATTGAGGGTATCTGCTACAATATTAGCTTTCCCTGGATGATACAAGATGCTCACGTCGTAATCATTTAGCAACTCTAACCAACGGCGCCGTTGCAAATTCAACTCTTTCTGTGTGAAAATATACTGGAGGTTCTTATGATCCGTGAAGATATCCACATGTACACCATAAAAGTAATGCCTCCATATTTTTAAGGCATGTATAACTGTAGCTAACTCTAGATCATGGGTGGGATAGTTCTTTTCATGATTTCTAAGCTGTCTGGAGGCATAAGCAATTACCTTCCCGTGTTGCATTAGGACACACCCTAACCCCACACTTAAAGCATCACAACACACGGCATACCCCTCTGAACCTTCTGGCAATGCTAACACTACTACCGACGTCAACCTGTTTTTAAATTCATGGAAACTCTGGTTACAAGCCTCGGTCCACTGAAATTTGGCTGCTTTATGAGTCAATTTAGTCAAGGGCATCGATTGGGTAGAAAAGCCCGCCACGAACCTCCAGTAATACCCGACTAGACCTAGAAAACTACAAACTTCTATGGGAGTGGTAGGTATGGGCCATGTCTTTACTACCTCTATTTTCTGTGAGTCAACTTGAATACCAGCCTCTGATACAATATGGCCCAAGAAAGATGCAGAACTCAACCAAAACTCATATTTAGAGAATTTTGCATATAGCTAGCAGTCTCTGAGGGTCTGAAGTACTGTCCGCAAATGATCCCTGTGTTCTGCTTCTGAGCGGGAGTATACAAAAATATCATCAATAAACACGATCACGAACAAATATAAGTATGGCTGGAAGATATTATTCATTAAGTCCATAAACTATTGGAGCATTTGTCAATCTGAAAGACATAACTTCAAACTCGAAATGACCATACCTGGTCCTAAATGTCGTCTTCGGGATATCCTTCTCCCACACCCGAACTTGATGGTATCCGGATCTTAATTCAATTTTAGAAAAATATTTCGCCCCTTGCAGCTGATCAAGCAAATCATCTATCATGGGAAGCAATTATTTATTTTTGATAGTCACTTTATTCAACTGCCGATAATCTATGCACATACGGAGGGAGCCATCTTTCTTTCTCACAAATAGAACTGGTGCACCCCACGATGACGTACTTGGCCTGATAAAACCCTTATCTAAAAAATCTTTTAGTTGTTCTTTCAATTCCCTCAATTTAGTCAGAGCCATTCCATATGGAGGGATGGATATAGATTGAGTATCTGGCAGCAAATCAATAGAGCAATCAATTTCCCTTTCTGGAGGGATGCCAGGGAGTTCATCTGGAAACACATCTAGAAATTCATTAACCATTAGGATGGACTGAAGAGTAGGGGACTCTGCTTGCCTATCCCGTACCCTAACAATATGGTAGATATAACCCTTTGCTATCAACTTCATTACCTTAAGATAGGATATGAACTTAACCCTTGGCGTGGGTGTACTACCTCTCCATTCTCGCACTACCTCCCTTGGGAAGTGGAATCGGATGATTCTGGTCCAATATTCTACAGTAGCATAACACGGTGCCAACCAATCCATACCCATACTATATCGAAACCAATTATCTCTAGTTCTACTAAATCTGTTGAGGTTTGATGACCCACAATCTCTACTGTACAACCCCGACAAATTCTTTTAGCAATAATAGAGTCACCTATAGGTGCAGATACTAAAAAAGGGCTGAAGCAGTTTTGGCACTATATCAAACTTTCAGGCTACTAATGGAGTAACGTATGACAGAGTAGAGCCCGGATCTATCAAAGCATAAACTAAGTGAGAACGGACATCTAATATACCTGTCATAACATCTGACAACGACTTTGACTCCTGTCACCCTCGTGGTGCATATGTGTAGTCCTAGACGCTGGCTGAACTGGATGCTCCGGATCTACCTTGGCCCCTGCCAGCTGGAACTGAGGGTCCGCGCCTTACATAGGGTGTTGGGGCATACGAACCTGCTAAAGACCTATCCTACTGACCTTGGATTCTTTGGCATCTAGTCGGACAATTTCTCATCATATGCCCCTCCTTCCCACAAGAATAGCAGGTTGTGAAGCCATACTTGCACCTCCCCAGGTGCTGCTTGTGGCAAGTACTGCATTATGGCACTGCTAATTCTGTCTGATCCGGTCCTCTCTGCTGCTGTGAGCCTGATGCCCTTGAACTCTCACCTGGACCTGACTATCTATGATGATCTGATCTGCTACTCTGCCGCTACTGGAACGAGGGCCTAGGCGGCTTATCTAATAAATGAAGTCGGGGTCCACCTGAAAAATCTGCCTGAAAGTCTGCGGGCCTACCCCTCTGACACTGCTCCTGACCTACCCTCTCCATAGTGTACTGATGCTGCCTGAGCTCCTCTATATTCTAAGAAAATTCCTTCATCCATGAAATATCCATATCCTCTCATAATGTGGCTGTAAGACATGACTCCACATACTCTAGCGCAAGTCTCATAATGAACCGATGCACCCTGGCTGGCATGGTGTCAACAAACGAGGGAACATATCTGGCTAAAGAATCAAACCTCAATGAATATTCTCTGACACTCATTTTGCCCTTCTCAAGGTGCAAGAACTGCTCTACTCTGTCCTACCGGACCTCTCGGGGTAAGTAATGATATATGAAAGCCTCAGAGAAAATAGGCCACGTAGGTGGAGGTGCATCTCTACCTCAGGATCTCTCCCAACTCTAGTACCACAAAACTGCTACATCTCGTAATCAAAATACTGCTAGCTCAACTGATTCGGTAGACGAGGCATGCATAACCCTGAATATCCTCTGCAACTGATCTATAAAATTCTGGGGATCCTCTCTACGACCGGTCCCTGTAAACTGTGAGGGACTCAGAATGAGAAATTCATGAACTCTCGAGCTACCAGGACCCTCAGTGGGCTCAGCTATAGTTGGTACTACTGGCGGAGGCTAATTCTGGGCAGCCATCATCTAAAGCCACGTATAAAATTCTCCTCCAAGCTCCTAATCCGATGGTACTGGAATAGCTGGGGATGGTACTGGTATATCTACTTCCCTGGTGGGCTCTGAGTGCGGTGGTGAGTGCTGGGGAGATCGAGGGGATGTCTCCCTGTTGCCCTCAGACTGGGTCAACTCTGATTGGGGCTCCATACTGGTGCCCTCTCCTGCCGTCATATCTAAATCTCGACAAGTTGCATTCCATTGTACATCTAACATTTTTCTTTGTAAATAACAAAATAACGTAAGCTTAGGGGATTACCCTATACAACTCAGCTCTATAGCACGGCTGAAGGAGAAAGAAGAGTAACCACACTATTATGTCTCATAGCCTCCTCTCTATAGAATGTGGTGCACAACACATCCATAGACAAGACTCTACTTGACACGGCTCGAAGACTCCCTGGGATACGACCTTCTTTGATACCAAGTTTGTCATGCCCCGCCTTGGGGGGTATGAATAGCACCTGGAGCGCTACTAGGGTCTGGACTGATCTGACTGGACTTATGCACTTCTGGTGAAAGCTTACTTCCCAAATAAAGAAAATAATGGGCTATATCTCGATTGTAAACATAGCCCCCGGTCGACAAGGCCGCATAGACACTTGTAAAATAAAATAGCTACCGAGAAACAGATAATGATAGGGAGTCTTATGCGGGCCGACAAGGACACTATGCTGTCTAGTTATAACTGAAATGAAAATCAGGCGACTTACACATGCTATAGCCGATAAGGCCACTACTCAATAGCTAAACAAGGCCCCACACGGCCGTCATCAAAAAATGAAACACATATCTGGGCCCCACACGACCAACAACAGACTAACCACAGGGAACTGTACATCTGCAAGCCTCTAGGAGTAGAATAGTGGTCGAGATAGGGCCCCGACTTACCCATAAACTAGACAATCAAAAAAAAAGTAGACCTTCTAGTTACTAGCTCTGGAGGAAGGGAGCTGACTGTACTGCTAACCCTAGCTGGAAGCTACGCAGGTCCTGGTCTGTGCCTATCAACACCTACAGGAAAGTAATGCAGCGACCACGGATGGTGCCAGTACAATATGTACCAAATATGTAAGGTAGTAAAGTAATAACTGAATGAGAGCTGAAGAACTAAAATAATCATACGGAAGAAAAAGAGTTTAACCTGAACGATCTCGCTATCTGTAGTATTTAATTAACAAGATACAAATATACACAAACAAGGACCTAATCGGGCCCCCGCAAAGCCTGGAAGGTACAACCCATACAGAATAACTTACTTGGGCCCCCAAAAGCATCGACAGGGACAAGCAATATATGTTTTACTATCTGGTTTCTAATGATTCCAGTATACTGTAACTCAAGATGGTCCTCACATCCTCGATCTAATAGAACTCATTATGGCCCTCACGACCTCAATCTACTAGAACTCTCTATGGCCCTTGCGACCTTAGTAGAATCGGACTCGATATGTCCCACGCGGCCTCAATACAAGAGAACTCAATATGGCCCACCCAGCCTCAGTATAACAGAACTCAATATGGCCCTCGCACCTCAATATAACAAAACTAAATATGGCCCTTGCGACCTCAATATAACAGAACTCTATAGGGCCTTCGCGGCCTCAATATAACATAACTTTATATGGCCCTCACGACCTCAATATAACATAACTCTATATAACACGATAGCTAATCATAATAGATATGCCTTTAACTCTCTTACTGGGACTCAAACTGTATTATAATACTCGAAAAGCTAACTTGCCGAAGGAATTTGCCTTAACATACCTCGATTGTCGTTTCCTCAGTAATTGGTGAGTTTTAACTGGTATTCGGTAGCTCTTCCTAACTGGAATCGTACTACTGAGAGAATGAGACTAGTTTCCGTACTAAATTCAGCAGAAACAATAACTTATAATACTAATATAAACTATACTTCAACTTAATGAAACACGGCCAAAAATGTATAATTTTCTGAGAGATAAGAAGGGAGAAATACTTACTTGAAGCCTGTGATCGTATAGAAATCATCTTGAGGCTATTCTGATAGCTTTTACTCGACGCAGTTATGATTCGTTGGGCGAATTACACGAAAATAACTCCGTAGTAATGCTCCCTATGGGCTTAGGATTTAATACCCGAAGTTAATTTGAATTTGGATGGTCTTTAATATCATAAAAGGAGGTAATTTAACTGAAAATGCCACATCTCTCTTCCCCAACCATAGGTCTATTTTTTTGGAAATGATACTTATGAAAACATTAAACTTATATATAATTTGGACGGTGGACATAGGGTTCATGGCACAAATGCCAACGCGCCAATCTTGGGCCGTTCCACGGAGCCCAACGTGCCAGGGAGGGGTCTGTGACACGTTTCCCCTTCGGGCAGCTGGTCTGGCCCTCTCCCTTGCAAGCTTGAATCTGCGCTCGTTCGACCTTTTCCCCGGGCCCTTTCTCGTACGCGTCGTACTCTAAAACTCTTGACTAACGTACAAATAGGCCAACTAAATGTTAGGAAGTTACGGGGTGTAACACTCCTGGAGGTCACTCAGTTAACTAAATACGAGTTTATAAGTTAGACGGAAGTCTCATACATTATATGTCTGTAGTTCAGCTCTCAGCTCTACATATATGTTAAGCATTATGACAAATAACTCCAAGTTCCAAGTTATAATTTACATGTTTTCCTACAAATAAGACAAATGAATTAAGAACTATATGTACTCATCGACGTGATAAGTTGATAACAGAACTCCTTGTATAGTTGTCGATACATGTAAAGGAACCACCCTGTGGGCAGTATATATATGTAGGTCCTAGATGTTAAAAGATTGTATAAAAATGAGAATCTATGTGCTTCTACTCAAGCGATAGGCTATGTTGGTAAGATTATTTGTAGGATATTGATTGTAAGCCTACTAAAATTCTTCGTCTTCTAAACCTCCTAAAGGTCCGTCAAGTCACTCAGTTGGCATGTTTGTATATAATTTGACAGATTTACGTGATATATGTGCATATTTGCTAATTTTACATGGTATATGTGCTCACTTGCATTTATGTCTTACGAAAAAGATCTATTACGACCACAGATTTAGCATTTGTCATCTCAATGCTATATGTGTTAAATTGACGCGGTATGAGCTCCATTGGCTCCATTCATGATTATGATTGAGATATTTTTATTTTATCCCGGTATACTACATCAGCTAGAGATACTTTTATTTTACCCTAGTATGGTACACCAGCTGGATATATTTGTATTTTACCCTAGTGTGGTACACTGGCCGGAGATATTTTTATTTTACCCTTGTGTGGTACATTGGCTAGAGGCATTTTTACATGAATTTTATGGTCGGCTGGCTGCCGGCATTACATTTATAACTTTTCTTGTGCATTACTTGGTTGCATTTACACTTCATATTGAGTTATTGTCAGGTTTCGATTTCCAGGATTGCTTGTTACTATTCCTTATTTTTGGCTCAGTTATTATTTCTATCTTATATGTTTACAGTTTTCAGCCTTATATACTAGTACATTTCATTCGTACTGACGTCCCTTCGCCTGGGGACCTGCATTTGTGTCATAGGTGTAGACAGAGGCCCGGACTGCCAGTTGCAGTAGCATTTTGTGAGATCAGTGAATGTGTAGGTATGATCCTTTCTTCTGAAGCTAGGACTTAGTTATTTCATCTTGAGTTTTGAGTTATAGTTACGGGTAGGTCGGAGCCCTATTTTGACCATCAGTTAAATTTACTCATTAGAGGCTTTGTGGACTTAGTATGTATAGTATTATTCAGTTTTGGGCTTTGTCGGCTTTTTGTTGATTGGTTTAGTATAGTCATGGCCTTATCGACATTTCAGTTATTTATTTGTGGTAGTTGAGACCTTATGGGTCAAGATGTTTACTCCAGTTGATTGTGATAGGTGGCTTGGAAGGCCTAGGTGTTATAGTTATATATGCTATATAGTCGGCTTCCCGGTCAGTCAGGTATCACGATCTAGTCAAGCCCTCCCCCATTTTTGGGGCGTGACACATAAATAGGCATTATACGGGTCGGGTCTCCTACACACTTCCGGAACATCGACACATGAAACATTAGGTGGACTGCCGCTAGCTCAGGCAACAACTTCAACTCATAGGCTACTTTCACTATCCTGCGGATAATCTGTAAAGCCCAACATATGTAGGGCTTAGATTTCGCTTTTTGGAAAAATCGCATGAAACCTTTCATAGGCGACACTTTTCTAGAAGATGCAATCATAAAAAATGAACTTTAATGCTCGACGGCATATGTCAGCATAAGATTTCTATCTACTCTAAGCTATCTGAAGTCATACTCTGATATGCTTTAATTTGTCCATAGCCTACTGCACTTAGATCTGGCCGCAATAATTCTGCTTCTCTATTACCTAGATGGAGTCACACTTCCTTCTTATCCGCGGCAACCCAGTAATAAAATCCATATTAATTACTTCCCACTTCCAATCAAGAGTCTCCATATTCTGAGTCAAACCTCCATGTCACGCCCCAAGCCTACACCCTGGACGTAACACGATACTTGAAGCCAAAAGTGACCCCCAGTCAACCCCTGGTCTATCATACACTAGCATTCTGAGTAAACATGCACAACGAATGTTTTAAATAACAGATTTATCAGTTTAAGAAAATGTAAAGACTGAAAGTAGAGAAAGAAATAATATATCTAAAATTAAATTCTAAAAGACAAGTCTGGTCTGAAAGCCAACTACTGAGGAGTTATTGGGACAGGTCCCTAGATAACTCTAAGTATAAACAAAACCATATCTTACTGAAGTAAATAAACAAAGCCCTCTAAATGAGGAGGACTCACATTCAGATCTGCTGAAATGGAATGCTCTGAAACTGAAGTAACTATCTGTGTTGAATCTGAGAACCTGCAGCTGTATCGTGAAACCATACAGTATGAAAATCATGCGTCAGTACTTTGAATGAATTGAGTAAGTCGGAGAAACATACTGAATATAAAGTCTGAACTAAAATGACATGCCATGACCAACAAGTAAGCTGAACTGAACTATTGATATAATCTGAAATGGTCAAGACGGCCCTATTTGATGGTCAAGGACATGCCCTGAGTCTAAAACACTAAATTTGAGATATTGTATGATCTTGGGCAGATTTATATGCCCAAGTGATACTCAAACGTATCATTTTTGTCTTGTTTATTGTGCAATGTGTATACATTTTCATGTAATTGGTAATAAAATGTGAATTTATACTAACCAACATGATTAGCATTGTTTTGTAGGTAAAACATGATTTTGAGGAGCTAAAATGCATGTTGGAACAATATCGAAGTTGGACTTGGATGCGAGCACGGAAAAGACATTGGAATGCACAATGTAAAGGGGCTCCGCGATGGAGCCGTGCCACGCTACCATCGCGGAGGCACACTGCATGGAGGATGAATTAATTTCGCAATTTCCAGTGAAGCCTCGCGACAGCTCCGTGGCACGGAGGCAAGCCTCCGCGTTGCATGTCGTGCCACGTTGAGGCTATATTCCCGGACCCTGGATTTCCAGTGAGGGTCCGCGTCCACGCCGTGTCATGGAGGCAGTGCTCCGCGTTGGCTTCCGTGACACGTTGCTTGTTATTCCGGGAAAAATTTCCACTAGTATAAATAGAACACTTAGGCTTATTTTTAATTAATTCAGACTTGGTGGAGCAAGGACGTGGGTCAGAGGCAGTTGAGGGACGAAAAAGCTAAGGGATTTTCTCTCTTTCTTTCTTCTTTCAATCAATTGTTTGTATGATTAACACTTGTTTTAGGATGATTAATCCACAAATGAGTGGCTAATTCTCTTCCTTGCTGAGGTTATGAACAATGGTGATGAATTTTGATTATTGAATTGTATGGTTTTTCATCTTCTTCTTCTATGTTGTTCTATTAATTCTTGTTTCTACTGCATTATTGTGTGGCCGGCATTAATGTACATCTAAAAAGTCCAATTTCACTCGAGAGAGCACGAAATTGGAAAGTTGTGAATTAATAGGGTATTGTTCTTAACTTGATTTGGGAAAATTGGGTTTTGATGTGCTTTCCTGATAGAAATATACTTGAAAGCCGTATTAGTCAATTTAGGAACCGGAATTGTATTGCTAGGTCATAAATTGCATTTGATTACAGAAATGTAGACGGATGGTTTATGATTCTTAAGTGAGATTAAATACGAGAGTTTTAATCTCTTGGCTAATGTTCTTGGCTAGCAACTAGAAGAGAAGAATAACCGAATTATGATGATAATCAAGTTCATTACTTGTTCTTAACCTTGGCATGCTCATATCCATAGTTTCAATTCACAGTAAATATTTGTTAATAGTTTTAGTATATAATTTATAAACAAAAATTATTTAACTTTTTGGTTACGTTGTTGTCAGCATAATTAGAAGTAAGCTAGAATATAGTATACTTAAGCAATTTTACTTATCCAGAGTCTCCTTGGTTCGATACTTGGCTTACTTAGCCACTTTATTACTTGTTTGACCACGTGCACTTGCGTGTCGGTTTTAACCTATACCAAAACACCCGAACAAGTTTTTGGCGCCGTTGCCGGGGAGACTAGGCAATTGTTGAAATTGTGTTAAGTGTAAATTTACTGTATTTTTGTTTTATTTTCTTAAGTGTTAACAACTTGGTCTTAGCCTGTATTTTGCAGACTTGATTTCTGTGAACACTGGCAAAGGTCAAGGAGCTGGTGGAATCTTACACAGAGCTTGAACGTGAATTTCATAGTAAACGCAGAGAAGCTCAACAAAAGAAGCTGCAGTTGCTCAGACAGAATATAATGGAGCAACAAAATCCACCGGTTGTGAGGGCAGAGTTAGTGGCCGACGAAGCAGCAGCAAGGCCGGTTCGCGAGGTGGCAATCCCACATGCCAAAAATGTACATTCAAGTATCTGCAAACCAGAGCCTGGAGGGAGATTTGAATTAAAGCAGAATATGGTGCAACTTTTGCACACAAGCGGGCAATTTACCGGTCTCCCTCATGAAGACCCACAACAACATCTCCAGAATTTTTTGGAGATAAGTGACACTTATATACCCGCTAGAGTGTCACCTGATTATGTTCGGCTCACCCTATTTCCGTTTTCCTTACTTGGTGAAGCCAAGAGGTGGTTAAAAGTTGAACCACCAAATTCTATATCAACGTGGGATGATCTTGCACGGAAGTTTTTGATAAGATTTTTTCCCTCTGGTAAAACAGCCAGACTTAGAAGTCAAATTCTAAGTTTCAAACAGAGGGAGGGAGAAAATTTATATCAAGCCTAGGAAAGATTTAAATCCATGTTGCGGGACTATCCTCATCATCATCAGTCCAATGAGGTGTTGGTACACACATTTATTTAGGGTTTGGAACCCCATACTAAAATTTTGTTAGACTCAGCAGTTGGAGGGCAAGCGCTGGAAAAGACTTATGAGGAGCTGTACACTTTGCTCAACCGAATTTCACAGGGCAATCCAGAATGGAATGCAGATTCATCTCGAGGTGGAGCAAGGAAAGCAGCAGGAGTGCTTGAAGTGGATGGATTTACAGCTATCGCTGCACAGATAGCTGCCTTGCAGAATCAGTTGAACAACCACTTCAGCAATATGAACTTGAACCAGCCTTCAGCTTCAGTCAATGCGGTCCAGCAAATGTGGTGTGAAGTGTGTGGTAGCAGTGAGCACTCAGCTGAGTGCTGTGGAGCAAACCCAGATTCGGTTAACTTTGTGGGCAATGCACAAAGAAATCAGCAGCAGTTTGGTAGTGGCTACAACTCAAATTGGAGGAACCATCCAAATTTTTCGTGGGGTAGGAACAACCAACAAGGCCAAAGTTCGGGTCAGGGTATGCACAGGAATCAAGGAGGGCAACAGAACTACCAATCTCAATTCAGAAATCACAATGCCCCTCCTCCACCACCATCACCTACCATTGAAGAAATGTTCAAGACCTTGATCGCTAATTAGGCGCAATTGCAGGCTGACTATGTTAAATTTGCAGCCGAAGTGAAGAATAATCAATTAGCGACCAAGGCTCTTGAGTATCAATTTGGGCAATTTGCTAGTGCCCAAAACACAAGGCCTAGAGGAGGACTGCCTAGCGACACGGATCCTAATCCGAAGCAGGTAAATGCAGTGACCACGAGGAGTGGTTTGCAGTTGAAGGAGGTGGAACCGGAAAGACCGCCTCAAATGTCAGGAGCAGCAGATGTTGAGGGAGAGCAACTTGCGGATAAGGGGAAGACTAAAGAAGCTGAATCAGAAAGGCCTCCACCCCCGTTCCCTCAACGACTCAAGAAACACAAGGAGGAGGCGTGTTTCAAGAAATTTATGGAGGTGCTTAAACAGGTACATGTTAATTTACCTCTTGTTGATGTCTTGCAGGGAGTGCCAAAATATGCTAAATATATTAAAGACATCGTGGCCAACAAAAGTCGTTTGACTGAGTATGCCACGGTAGCTTTGACGGAGGAATGCACTTCCCGGATCCAAAATAGACTGCCTACGAAGCTAAAAGACCCTGGAAGTTTTACTATCCAGCTAACAATTGGGCAGAGTATCTGAGCTCATGGATTGTGCAATTTGGGGGCGAGCATAAATCTGATGCCATCTTCGGTATTTAGGAAGTTAGGTCTAGGGAGTCCTAGACCTACAACCGTAATCTTGCAGCTAGCAGACAGATCCTTAGCTAGGCCGGATGGCATTGTTGAGGATGTGCTTGTGCAAGTGGGATCTCTCATTTTTCCGGTCGATTTTATTGTTCTGGATTTTGAACCAGATGCTGAGGTCCCATTTATTTTGCGACGACCCTTTTTGGTAACCGGAAAAGCATTAATCGACGTGGCTGCGGGTCAGCTTACAATGTGAGCACATGACAAGGTAGAAGTGTTCGATGTGTACAAAGCACCCAAGCTCCCGATTGTAAATGAGGAACTCTCGGTGATCAATGTGATTGATCATGGGAATACTAAACAAATGAATGATTCCCGGGAGTTGATGGGATGACCACTAGATAAAGGTGAGCACTACTGGGGGGAGGACAATGATCGTGAAAAATCGTCCGTCACCCTAGTGGATAACTGAGCATAAAGGACGTCGAACCGCAACGGTAAACCAGGCGCTGCACGGGAGGCAACCCGTGAATAATATTTTTTCTTTTGTTTAGTAAAGTGTAAATAGTTTTTATTTTAATTTTTCTTTTTCTTGATTTTGTATAAATTTTTCATTTTAGTTAGTATTTTTCATTTTAATTAGGGAAATCTATTAAGCTAACCAATTTTGTTTAGTAAGGTGATTTTCAGGTCAACCGGAGAAAAATGTGCATGGAATCGGGAAGGAAAAGGCAAGGTATGAAAAAATGAATAAAATGAAGAGACAGAGCACTGGGCGATGGCTCCGTGTCACGGAGGAGGGGCTCCGCGTTACCCTCCGTGACACGTTGAGGTTAAATCTGGATTTTTTAAAAAATTCCAGAGGACCATCGTGTTAGCTCCGTGTCACGGAAGAAGGGCTCCGCGTTACCCTCTGTGACATGTTACCCTATATTTTGTGACGGGTCACACCGGGTTGCCGGGTGACCCGCATATTTCTTTCATTTTAAACCCTGAATTTTTGCCCTTTTTCCCCATTTCCTCTCTTCTCCGCGACCAAACACCTAAGTTCCCTCTCCCAACCAACGTGCCACGCTACTAAGAAAACAATTTGTCAAGTTTCTTCGGTTATTCAACGTAAAGGTATGTTTTCCTCGTTTCTCTCAAGTTATTGTCGATTTTAGTCGAATTTGAGCATGGGAGGTGAGATAAATCACCCTAATTAGCAATTTAGCATGAAATTGAATTATTCTTTGATTGATAAATGTTCGAAATGTTGTAATTAGAGTTTGAACTTGTCGATTGCGTGAATGATTCAAATTTGATTGTAAAATTGAATTCTAGGGCTGGGGTTGTTGAAATCGAATTGGGTAACTTGATAAATTGGTGAATTATATGCCGGGGTGTGTTTGTGAATTGAGATAAGTCGTTGTAAATATTGTTTGAAGGTAATAGACGACGAATTCTCTGTTTTTGGGAAAATGTAAAAATGGTTCAAATTGGTTTGGTTATTTGGATTCGTATGTATATAGAATTTTTGTCATTGTTTTTTTTGTTTGTTGTCTTCGTTGCTAAGTGCGATGGTTGAATTGCTAGCGATGGTAGGATTGGGATTAGCTATATGAAGTCTGAGTAGTACGCTAAAGTTATACTGTCGAAATTTTTTTGTGAACGCACTAAGCATAAATTGTATAGTTGTTTGTTTTTGGTGTAAATGAAGTGATCCTTGCCGTAGTATCGTAAGAGTAGCTAAGGACTAAGTGTGGGGTAAACTTAGTTTAACCCGACCTTAGCCGAAGATAATATGCATTTAGCTTGACATTGTGCTTGTTTATTTATGTTGACAGGTACAATGGAGAGTAGGCAGGATAAGGGTAAAGGTGCTTCTACTTCAGGCACCGGGAGAAAACGCATGAGACTGGGCACTGCAGTCCCAGCTGCACCAGCTGTTCCGCGCGGCCAACGCCGCCAGTACGGAACGAGGTGGGTGACCGATGAAGGGAAGAAGTGGTACGCTAAACATAAGGAGAATAAGTACTTCCCAGAGGAGCATATTGCACGGGAACCACTAGCACAGGAGTTCCCCCGTATTGTGCAGAGAATCGAGGCAGTTGGGCTCAACTTCATATTTCAGGAGCCCAAGGAGTGCAACCTACATTTAGTCTGGGAGTTCTATGCAAATTGGAACCCGGCCATCAGAAGCCACACAATAAAAATCAGAGGGCAGATTGTCACTCTGGAACCCCAGAAATTAAATGCCATCATTGGAGCGCAGGACACAGACTCCCACGTTCTCCGCCAGCTGAACATCACCCCACCATATGCCGATATCAGACGCACTTTGTGTGGGGCTCTATCCACAGCCCGATGGAGGAGACATAAGGAGAGGGGTTACCACCAGACTCTGCCGTATTCTCAAATGAACAGGGAGGCAAGAATATGGCTGAAAATAATTTGTTCGTGCCTGATCCCGGGGGTGCACATGACGGATGTGACCCGGGACCGTGTGTGCCTGGTGTATGCCCTGATGAAAGGGCTAGAGATTAATGTTGGGGCGGTCATCATATCCGCCATGAAGAGAGCCCGACTACACCAGGGCCACAGGTATGGGTTCGGCGGACTCATCACCACCTTTATCCGGGGCCTCGATGTCGAGGAAGAGGCTTTGGACTACATCCCGCAGTTGGAGCGGAGGGCCCTTGATGTGACCAAAACCAAGGCCCCCGACACCACACACGGGCCAGTGTTGACACTGGGCGAGCGACATGCTTGTGACGATCAGTACATGGCACGGATGTTTGGTATGCAAATGCTTCAGCTCGGGATTGGTGGGAGACCAGCCACGGAGGATGAGTTATGGCAGCTGGAGCTGGATTACCCATTTGGCGAGAATGCCAGAGCTTTGTGCCGAGTGGGGCCAGCCTTCGTTGAGCCCACTGACGATGATGTCCCCACGGACGAGGAGACACATCGGGAGGACTCTGATGTGGAGTCCAATGACGACGATGGAGGTGACTCGGACATGGGCGATGAGGCAGCAGCACCGGATGAAGAAGTCAAATATTTCGACTGATCAGGGAGTTCCACCACCCGAAATTTTTGTGATTTTTAATTTGTGTGAACACTGGGGACAGTGTTCGATTTAAGTTTGGGGTGGGGAGTAGCTACGTGCTAGGGCTGGGCTGATTTGTTGTAGGTTCTTCCTTTGTTTTGTTTGTATGTTTATGTTTCCCTGTGGGTTTGAGTGCAAACTGATTTGTATTTGTATCTGTACATATTTTTGTGGTAATTGATGTGTGTTGTGAAAAGTTGTGGTTGCCAGTGTAAATTTTTTGTAAATTTTGTAAATATTTTTTTTTCTATCGAAATGATCGATATTTTTAAATTTTTTGCGAAAATATTTTGTACATAGTAAAATATTTTGTAAATATTTTTCCATCGAAATGATTGATGTTTTGCAAAAAATTTTCAATTTTTATTTTTGGGTTTCTCGGAGTTTGTTTTCGGTTCTTTTACCGAGAATAGTCCCATTGAACCTATGTCATAGTTAGTGACCGTTCCCTATGATGGATGGATGACGACCGTCTTAAGGGAAATGTAGTCGGTAGGAGTAGTGATTTTAATTAGTTTTCAGTTTTTTTTCTTTCTTTGGTGGATTGCATCACTGAACCTGTAGTTACTATATGGTTGTGAAATTTTGGTTGCGTGATGTAACTGATATTCAAAATGTAAAAGTGATTCCTATGAAAGCATGCAATTTTGTAAATATGTTGAGTTACCTAAGCTGTAGAATTCGATTCGGTGTGATTGAGGCTTAATTTTTGAGTTCATGTAATTGGCTAATTAAAGAGTCTGTGAATGCATCTTGAATCGAGCATGTGCATAAAGTGTGAAGTGAGGTATTGTTATTCCATGCTATTGTGAAGTGTCTAGAACTTACCTAGTGTGTGTACAAAACGAAATGAAGGAGGTGTAGTGTTAGAAAGGATGTAGGCATTTCTTTGTTCTAACCGTGAGTTTCTATTTTTTTCTTGTCATACTCTACCTTTTTATGTGATTGTATACCCTAGTCAGCCCGTTGAGCCTTTAGCCGATTATTTCTTTCTTTTGTCCAAAATTGTATAAACTAAGCTTTATTCCTTCTTTTCATTAGCCGTAAAGTCTATACAAAACTCTTAAGCGCTTAAGAAGAAAAAAAATTTCCCAAAGTGTCAAAGAGTGAGAAGAGTGGAATGAAAAAGAAAAGCAGAGTGAGGAAAGAAAAGAAAAGGTTGAAGAGGCACTTTTTATAATGAAATGATAATGAAGGTGCATGAAAAACCTTTGTGTCATGTCAAGTGTGTTTGGTGAAATGGGCCATACGAAAGTAAACCAGCATGAATGGGATGATGAAAAAAGAAAAGAGAGAAAAAATGTTCATGAGTTGATGGGAATGTGTTGAAAAGGCGCTTAAGGATGCTAGTGACTATTATTGGCTAATCCAATATATACTAGTTCCATAGCTTCCATTACAACCCATTAAAGTCCTACTTGATCTTACATTGCATTTCTTTATATTAGTGGAGTAATACACTAAGGGCAAGCCTATGGGTCATGAAATGATGCATGTGAATTCTTTTGGGAGAGAGAGTGAAATTAATTTTGACATGCCCCTACTTGAATGTTTGTGTGTTGCATGAACAAAAAAAGGGGGAAGATTCTCTAGAGTTGTGAGGGCACATGCTTGATGAAAGATTGATTTTCGTGTCGGATATCTTGATTAGCCGATTTGCATGAGTTTGCCGATATCGAGGGTCGATTCTTAAAGTCTAGGAAGTCTTAATGTATTAAAGGTCATTGCATTGTTAAGACCATGCATGTTTTCTTGATGATTTGCAAAAATTGAATAATCGGTATGACCGTAGCTCAAATTGTCGCACCATAGTGGCGAAGGTTGGGATGTAATTTGCATGAGTTGTGTATGTGTTGTTCGAGGACGAACAAGGATTTAAGTGTGGGGTAAGTGATCTTGGGCAGATTTATATGCCCAAGTGATACTCAAACGTATCATTTTCGTCTTGTTTATTGTGAAATGTGTATACATTTTCATGTAATTGGTAATAAAATGTGAATTTATACTAACCAACATGATTAGCATTGTTTTGTAGGTAAAACATGATTTTGAGGAGCTAAAATGCATGTTGGAACAATATCGGAGTTGGACTTGGATGCGAGCACGGAAAAGACATTGGAATGCACAATGTAAAGGGGCTCCGCGATGGAGCCGTGCCACGCTACCATCGCGGAGGCACACTGCCTGGAGGATGAATTAATTTGGCAATTTCCAGTGAAGCCTCGCGACAGCTCCGTGGCACGGAGGCAAGCCTCTGCGTTGCATGCCGTGCCACGTTGAGGCTATATTCCAGGACCCTGGATTTCTAGTGAGGGTCCGCGTCCACGCTGTGTCACGGAGGCAGTGCTCCGCGTTGGCCTCCGTGACATGTTGCTTCTTATTCCGGGAAAAATTCCCACTAGTATAAATAGAACACTTAGGCTTATTTTTAATGAATTCAGACTTGGTGGAGCAAGGACGTGGGTTAGAGGCAGTTGAGGGACGAAAAAGCTAAGGGATTTTCTCTCTTTCTTTCTTCTTTCAATCAATTGTTTGTATGATTAACACTTGTTTTAGGATGATTAATCCACAAATGAGTGGCTAATTCTCTTCCTTGCTGAGGTTATGAACAATGGTGATGAATTTTGATTATTGAATTGTATGGTTTTTCATCTTCTTCTTCTATGTTGTTCTATTAATTCTTGTTTCTACTGTATTATTGTGTGGCCGACATTAATGTACATCTAAAAAGTCCAATTTCACTCGAGAGAGCAAGAAATTGGAAAGTTGTGAATTAATAGGGTATTGTTCTTAACTTGATTTGGGAAAATTGGGTTTTGATGTGCTTTCCTGATAGAAATATACTTGAAAGCCGTATTAGTCAATTTAGGAACCGGAATTGTATTGCTAGGTCATAAATTGCGTTTGATCACAGAAATGTAGACGGATGGTTTATGATTCTAAAGTGAGATTAAATACGAGAGTTTTAATCTCTTGGCTAATGTTCTTGGCTAGAAACTAGAAGAGAAGAATAACCGAATTATGATGATAATCAAGTTCATTACTTGTTCTTAACCTTGGCATGCTCATATCCATAGTTTCAATCCACAATAAATATTTGTTAATAGTTTTAGTATATAATTTATAAACAAAAATTATTTAACTTTTTGGTTACGTTGTTGTCAGCATAATTAGAAGTAAGCTAGAATATAGTATACTTAAGCAATTTTACTTATCCAGAGTCTCCTTGGTTTGATACTTGGCTTACTTAGCCACTTTATTACTTGTTTGACCACGTGCACTTGCGTGTCGGTTTTAACCTATACCAAAACACCCGAACATTGTACTGAACTGAGCTGCTTATTCTAATACTGGACTTGACTAACTAGTGGGAGAGTCTATAACCGACATATAACCACATGAGCTAGGCGTGGAGTCCGATGTATAAGCCCCATCGGAAGGACCCAATATACCTTGCCAGGGTATAAAGGCATGAACTGGTGATCACAAAAAAATATCTGGGGCCAATCGGACCAAGTAATACTGTAACCTACGCTGGCAACGTAGTTCTGGGAACCTGGGTGCACTGGAACCCCGGCCTGCTCGGTGCTAAGTTCTACTCTCACTGAAAACCTAAACTGAACTACTAAGCTGATAGCTCAAAACTGAGGCCCAAGACTAGTCAGGGACGAATAACTGCATGTACCATGAGAGCCTTATCAGACCAGATTCTGAAACTGGGTTCTAAGATTGGTCAGAGCTGCTTGTCTAGAAGTGTCGTAACCGTCTACAGAACAACTAATAACTTAACTGGGGTCCTGGGGGCTGGTCAGAGCTATAACTGAATGTCATCACCGCCTAATGGACCAAATAAATGAAATCTGAATCTGAGTTTGAAAATTGGGAGGCACCACTGACACTTCAAAAATAAACTGGAGTCAAATTGATCAGTTGACATTTTCTAGACAACACTAAAGTTGCTAAAGTCCGACTGAAGCTAGACTGATATGATTCTGACTGAGACTAGACTGATAGAGTTCTGTGTTATAGTTGACCAAATTACTAAGCAGCTAATAGAGAATTTCATTCAACGTACGAAAGTCATTCTGATTAATGGGATAATTACCCAACACATACGCAACGCAAGAAAATTCTAGGAATTCAACCCAAAGAATTTTTCATTCACTAGAGGGAATTTAACAAGTAAACTCATTACTCAAAAATTTTAGGGCTCAAATTTACTTTTGTAATAATACTGACAATTTGATGAGGAACGGATGAAGATTATTTTAACAGTAAGTATAAACATCATTCTGAGTGAAATCAATGAAAAATAAACATGAATGCTTCTCATATTCGAAAGGTCAGGGCTTAGAATTGATGGAAGAAATTGAGGAGGGCTTTAGGGATGCCAGGGAAGGATAATCCCCTTGCTAAAACCCCACATACCGGTGCGGAATTCCCTGAAGAAGAGGACCTAGACTGTTGCGATGTCTGAATAACCCTAAGTCTGCTAGAGAGTTTCTTGGGAGAACCGTTGATGAAATTCTGAGTGTAGGCGTGAGAATGAGGGGAGAAAACCGCTCAAACCCTTTAATAGTTCTGAATTTAGGTTCAAAACTACGTATTTTAGGGACTAAGTAGATAGGAGATTACTAAAATAACCCTGGTAAAATTCTGAAAAATGGTTGATGGGGTCCCAATGGGTTACTCAACGAGTCGTTAGTTGGGACCACAACTCTTTGGGACCTCTCGTTGGGTCTACTACCCGAATTCACTGAAGTCACCATGAGGGACTCAACGAGTCGTGGTCATTGACCATGACTCATGGTCACAATTCATGGACCACACTGTCTCATTATAGGGATTTAATGCCCAGTCTTGTAATGGGTGACTTAATGAGTCATCTACACTGATAACGACACGTTGCACCCACTCGTCAAGTACACTGGACGACTATATATAATACCAACTAGAGCTTGCCCACGAGTTCGCTAGCGGGTCATGATCAGTGACCACGACTCATGAGGTCCCTCGTTGGTTACACTCTCCCCATTTATTTCAAATTTCCAGCCTCCTCCTCATGGCTCACCTAACAAATCGCGGGATCACCTAACGAGTCGTTAGGTGGGTCGCTCTGCAACATTTCTACAATTTCTCATATTTTCTCAATTAAGTCTCGAAAATTGATTTTGAGCTTCCAGGGCATTACAATATCTACCCCTTGGAAACATTCATCCTCGAATGTTAGAAAACTCAATAACTAGAAAAATAATAATCAAAGCATTCAAATATTGCTTATTCAACTTCAAAACGACTTACATGAGTACCTTCGTTTCAGCGAACATAACTAAACTGAATTTTTACTTTTCATAAACACAACCAAAATCAGAAAGAAAATCTAGTTACATGAACTAAATTCAACAACTAGTTCTGGTCTTAAAACTAAATTCATATATCAAACTACAGCAGAGTCGGTAGAGAACAAGTGTGGGTATTTGGCCCTCATATCTGCTTCGGCCTCCCACGTAGCTCCTTCAACTTGCTGATTCCTCCATAAGACCTTGACTGAAGCTATTTCCTTATTCCTCAATCTACAAACCTGACGGTCTAGGATTTGGACTAGTACTTCCTCATAGGTGAGGTTATCCTTGACTACTACATTATCCAATGGCACCACAGAGGTTGGATCTCCGATACACTTTTTCAAAAGTGGTACATGGAAAACTAGATGTACAACTGCTAGTTCAAAGGTAACTCTAGCTCATAGGCTACCTTGTCGATACACCGTAAAATTCTATAAGGTCCCACATACCTTGGACTGAGCTTCCCCTTCTTTCCACACCTCATCACCTCTTTCATGGGTGAAATTTTCAGGTACATCCAATCATCAACATCAAACTCCAACTCTCTTCTCCACACATCGGCATAAGATTTCTGGCTGCTTTGAGCTGTTTTTATCCTTTCTCGGATGAGCTAAACTTTTTGCATTGCCTCATGAATCGAGTCTGGCCCTATCAAAGTAGCTTCACTGACTTCAAACCATCCTATAGGAGATCTACACCTCCTACCATACAATGCCTCAAACGAGGCCATCTAAATGATAGAATTGTAGTTGTTGTTGTACGCAAATTCGATAAGAAGCAGATGGTCATCCCAATTACCCTTAAAATAGATTGCGCACACTCTTAAGATATCCTATAGAGTTTGAAAAGTTTTCTCAGCTTGCCCATTTGTCTACGGGTGAAAAGTTGTACTGAGCTTGACCTGAGTGCCAAGTCCCTTCTGAAAAGACTTCCAGAAATGAGAGGTAAACTGGGTACCCCTGTTTGAAATAACAGCCAATGGCACCCCATGAAGTCTGACCAGCTCCCGAATATATAGTTTAGCATAACTCTCAGTTGAATTTGTGGTTTTGACTAGGAGGAAATGTACTAACTTAGTCATTCGGTCTACTATTACCCAGATTGAGTCATGTTGTTGACAAGTCCAAGGTAGACCCGTAATGAAGTCCATGTTTACTTCTTTCCACTTACAGGTGGGTATGCTGATATCCTGGGTCATACCTCCTAGTCTCTGGTGTTCTACCTTGACCTGCTAGCAGTTCAGGCACTTAGCCACGAATTCGGCAATGTCTCTTTTCATGTCGTTCCACCAATAAATGTCCCTCAAGTCACGATACATTTTAGTAGCACCAGGGTGAATGGAATACCTTGAGCTATGTGCCTCAGCCGAAATCTACTGTCTTAACTCACCAACATCTAGCACGCACAATCTGCCCTGGTAACGAAGCACCCCATCTCCCCCTTGAGAGAAAGCCTCAACCTCCTTTCTGAGGATTGCTTTTTTAAGTTTAAGTAGAACTGAATCTTCATCATGTCTGGACTTAACTTCTACTAACAAGGATGAATCTGACCCGCTTTGCATTACCACGCCACCTTCAGCTGAATCCACCAACTGCACCCCTAACTGGGCTAGCATGTGAACTTGTTTCGCTAGCTCCCTCTTGCCTTACTTATGTGAGCTACACTTCCAATAGACCACCTGCTTAGGGCGTCAGCCACCACATTGGCCTTACTTGGGTGATACAGCACACTCATGTCATAATCCTTTAGCAGTTTCAACCACCGTCTCTGGTGCAGGTTGAGGTCTTTTTGACTGAACACATACTGAAGGCTCTTGTGATCTGTGAACACGTCCACGTGAGCTCCGTACAAGTAGTGTCTCCATATTATTAATGTGAATACCACCACTGCCAACTCCAAGTAATGAGTTGGAGAATTCTTCTCGTGAACTTTGAGTTGCCTAGATGCATAGGATATCACTTTGCCCCACTGCATTAGAACGAAAGCATGTCCAACTCTAGAGGCGTCACAATATACTACAAACCTATTTGTTCCTTCTGGTAGGATCAAAATTGGAGCGGTAGTGAGTCGAGTCTTCAACTCCTGAAAACTCTTCTCACACTCATCCGGCCACTGAAATTTTACCTTCTTCTGGGTTAACTTGGTCATAGGGGATGCTAAGGAGGAGAACCCTTCAACAAACAATCGATAATAACCTGCTAAGCCCAAGAAACTCCTAATCTTGGTAGGAGAGGTAGGTCTGGGCCAATCCTTTACTGTTGTAATTTTATGAGGATCTATTTGTATCCCTTTGCCTGTTACCACATGACCTAAGAATGACACAGACTTCAACCAGAATTCGCACTTATTTGGCCAATAGCTGGCGATCTCGAAGGGTCTATAATGCTAACCTTAGATGATTGGCATGCTCTTCCTCATTTCTGGAGTACACCAGAATGTCGTCGATAAATACGATGATGAACATATCTAGGTACGTCTTGAAAATCATATTCATTAGGTTCATGAAGGATGCTAGGGCGTTTGTTAACCCAAAGGACATCACCACAAACTCATAGTGACCATACCGAGTTCTGAATGCCATTTTCGGTATGTCACTCTCTCTAACCCTTAACTGATGGTACCCCAACCTGAGGTCAATCTTGGAAAAACAACTGGCTCCCTGAAGTTGGTCGAATAGATTGTCAATTCTTGGCAAAGGGTGATCTTGGGAAGATTTATATGCCCAAGTGATACTCAAACGTATTATTTTCGTCTTGTTTATTATGCAATGTGTATACATTTTCATGTAATTGGTAATAAAATGTGAATTTATACTAACCAACATGATTAGCATTGTTTTGTAGGTAAAACATGATTTTGAGGTGCTAAAATGCATGTTGGAACAATATCGGAGTTGGACTTGGATGCGACCACGGAAACGACATTGGAATGCACAATGTAAAGGGGCTCCGCGATGGAGCCGTGCCACGCTACCATCGCGGAGGCACACTGCATGTAGGATGAATTAATTTGGCAATTTCCAGTGAAGCCTCGCGACAGCTCCGTGGCACGGAGGCAAGACTCCGCATTGCATGCCGTGCCACGTTGAGGCTAGATTCCCGGACCCTGGATTTCCAGTGAGGGTCCGCGTCCACGCCGTGTCACGGAGGCAGCGCTCCGCGTCGGCCTCCGTGACACGTTGCTTGTTATTCCAGGAAAAATTCCCAATAGTATAAATAGAACACTTAGGCTTATTTTTAATTAATTCAGACTTGGTGGAGCAAGGACGTGGGTTAGAGGCAGTTGAGGGACGAAAAAGCTAAGGGATTTTCTCTCTTTCTTTCTTCTTTCAATCAATTGTTTGTATGATTAACACTTGTTTTAGGATGATTAATCCACAAATGAGTGGCTAATTCTCTTCCTTGCTGAGGTTATGAACAATGGTGATGAATTTTGATTATTGAATTGTATGGTTTTTCATCTTCTTCTTCTATGTTGTTCTATTAATTCTTGTTTCTACTGTATTATTGTGTGGCCGACATTAATGTACATCTCAAAAGTCCAATTTCACTCGAGAGAGCAAGAATTGGAAAGTTGTGAATTAATAGGGTACTGTTCTTAACTTGATTTGGGAAAATTGGGTTTTGATGTGCTTTCCTGATAGAAATATACTTGAAAGCCGTATTAGTCAATTTAGGAACCGGAATTGTATTGCTAGGTCATAAATTGCATTTGATCACAGAAATGTACACGGATGGTTTATGATTCTAAAGTGAGATTAAATACGAGAGTTTTAATCTCTAGGCTAATGTTCTTGGCTAGCAACTAGAAGAGAAGAATAACCGAATTATGATTATAATCAAGTTCATTACTTGTTCTTAACCTTGGCATGCTCATATCCATAGTTTCAATTCAATGTAAATATTTCTTAATAGTTTTAGTATATAATTCATAAACAAAAATTCTTTAACTTTTGGTTACGTTGTTGTCAGCATAATTAGAGGTAAGTTAGAATATAGTATACTTAAGCAATTTTACTTATCCAGAGTCTCCTTGGTTCGATACTTGGCTTACTTAGCCACTTTATTACTTGTTTGACCACGTGCACTTGCGTGTCGGTTTTTAACCCCTACCACAGCACCGGACAAGTTTTTGGCGCCGTTGTCGGGGAGACTAGGCAATTGGTGAAATTGTGTTAAGTGTAAATTTACTCTATTTTTGTTTTATTTTCTTAATTTTTGACAACTTGGTCTTAGCCTGTATTTTGCAGACTTGATTTCTGTGAACACTGGCAAAGGAAAAGGAGCTGGTGGAATCTTATACAGAGCCTGAACGTCAATTTCATAGTAAACGCAGAGAAGCTCTACAAAAGAAGTTGCAGTTGCTCAGACAGACTATAATGGAGCAACAAAATCCACCGGTTGTGAGGGCAGTGTTAGTGCCCGACGAAGCAGCAGCAAGGCCGGTTCGCGAGGTGGCAATCCCACATGCCAACAATGTACATTCAAGTATCCGCAAACCAGAGCTTGGAGGGAGATTTGAATTAAAGCAGAATATGGTGCAACTTTTGCACACAAGCGGGCAATTTACCGGTCTCCCTCATGAAGACCCACAACAACATCTCCAGAATTTTTTGGAGATAAGTGACACTTATATACCAGCTGGAGTGTCACCTGATTATGTTCGGCTCACCCTATTTCCGTTTTCCTTACTTGGTGAAGCCAAGAGGTGGTTAAAAGCTGAACCACCAAATTCTATATCAACGTGGGATGATCTTGCACGGAAGTTTTTGATAAGATTTTTTCCCTCTGGTAAAACAGCCAGACTTAGAAGTCAAATTCTAAGTTTCAAAAAGAGGGAGGGAGAAAATTTATATCAAGCCTGGGAAAGATTTAAATCCATGTTGCGGGACTGTCCTCACCATCATCAGTCCAATGAGTTGTTGGTACACACATTTATTGAGGGTTTGGAACCCCATACTAAAATTTTGTTAGACTCAGCAACTGGAGGGCAAGCGCTGGAAAAGACTTATGAGGAGCTGTACACTTTGCTCAACCGAATTTCACAGGGCAATCCAGAATGGAATGCATATTCATCTTGAGGTGGAGCAAGGAAAGCAGTAGGAGTGCTTGAAGTGGATGGATTTACAGCTATCGCTTCACAGATAGCTGCCTTGCAGAATTAGTTGAACAACCACTTCAGCAATATGAATTTGAACCAGCCTTCAGCTTCAGTCAATGCGGTCCAGCAAATGTGGTGTGAAGTGTGTGGCAGCAGTGAGCATTCAGCTGAGTGCTGTGGAGCAAACCCAGATTCGGTTAACTTAGTGGGCAATGCACAAAGAAATCAGCAGTAGTTTGGTAGCGGCTACAACTCAAATTGGAGGAACCAGCCAAATTTTTCTTGGGGTAGCAACAACCAACAAGGCCAAAGTTCGGGTCAGGGTATGCACAGGAATCAAGGAGGGCAACAGAACTACCAATCCCAATTCAGAAATCACAATGCCCCTCCTCCACCACCATCACCTACCATTGAAGAAATGTTCAATACCATGATCGCTAATCAGGCGCAATTGCAGGCTGACTATGTTAAATTGGCAGCCGAAGTGAAGAATAATCAATTAGCGACCAAGGCTCTTGAGTATCAATTTGGGCAATTTGCTAGTGCCCAAAACATAAGGCCCAGAGGAGGACTGCCTAGCGACACGGATCCTAATCCAAAGCAGGTAAATGCAGTGACCACGAGGAGTGGTTTGTAGTTGAAGGAGGTGGAACCGGAAAGATCGCCTCAAAAGTCAGGAGCAGCAGATGTTGAGGGAGAGCAACTTGCGGATAAGGGGAAGACCAAAGAAGCTGAATCAGAAAGGCCTCCACCCCCATTCCCTCAACGACTCAAGAAACACAAGGAGGAGGCGTGTTTCAAGAAATTTATGGAGGTGCTTAAACAGGTACATGTTAATTTATCTCTTGTTGATGTCTTGCAGGGAGTGCCAAAATATGCCAAATATATTAAAGACATCGTGGCCAACAAAAGTCGTCTGACTGAGTATGCCACGGTAGCTTTGACGGAGGAATGCACTTCCCGGATCCAAAATAGACTGCCTACGAAGCTAAAAGACCCTGGAAGTTTTACTATCCAGCTTACAATTGGGCAGAGTATCCGAGCTTGTGGATTATGTGACTTGAGGGCGAGCATAAATCTGATGCCATCTTCGGTATTCAGAAAGTTAGGTCTAGGGAGTCCTAGACCTACAACCGTAATCTTGCAGCTAGCAGACAGATCCTTAGCTAGGCCGGATGGCATTGTTGAGGATGTGCTTGTGCAAGTGGGATCCCTCATTTTTCCGGTTGATTTTATTGTTCTGGATTTTGAACCAGACGCTGAAGTCCCATTTATTTTGGGATGAACCTTTTTGGCAACCGGAAAAGCATTAATTGACGTGGCTGCGGGTCAACTTACAATGCGAGCATATGACAAGGTAGAAGTGTTCGATGTGTACAAAGCACCCAAGCTCCCGATGGTAAATGAGGAACTCTCGGTGATCAATGTGATTGATCATGGGAATACTAAACAATTGAATGATTCCCGAGAGCTGATGGGAAGACCACCAGATAAGGTTGAGCACTACTGGGGGGAGGACAATGATCGTGAAAAATCGTCCATCACCCTAGTGGATAATTGAGCATAAAGGACGTCGAGCCGCGACGGTAAACCAGGCGCTGCACGGGAGGCAACCCGTGAAAAATATTTTTTTTCTTTTGTTTAGTAAAGTTTAAATAGTTTTTATTTTAATTTTTCTTTTTCTTGAGTTAGTATAAATTTTTCATTTTAGTTAATAGTTTTTCATTTTAGTTAGGGAAATCTATTAATCTAACCAATTTTGTTTAGTGAGGTGATTTTCAGGTCAACCGAAGAAAAATGTGCATGGAATCGGGAAGGAAAAGGCAAGGTATGAAAAAATGAATAAAATGAAGAGACAGAGCACTGGGGCGATGGCTCTGTGTCACGGAGGAGGGGCTCTGCGTTACCTCCGCGACACGTTGAGGTTAAATCTGGATTTTTTAAAAATTCCAGAGGACCATCGCGTTAGCTCCGTGTCACGGAGGAGGGGCTCCGCGTTACCCTCCGTGACACGTTGCCCTATATTTTGTGACGGGTCACACCGGGTTGCCGGGTGACCCGCGCATTTCTTTCATTTTAAACCCCGAATTTTTGCCCTTTTTCCCCATTTCCGCTCTTCTCTGCGACCAAACACCTAAGTTCCCTCTCCCAACCAACGTGCCACGCTACTAAGCAAACAATTTGTTAAGTTTCTTCGGTTATTCAACGTAAAGGTATGTTTTCCTCTACTCTCTCAAGTTTTTGGCGATTTTAGTCGAATTTGAGCATGGGAGGTGAGATAAATCACCCTAATTAGCAATTTAGCATGAAATTGAATTATTCTTTAATTGATAAATGTTCGGAATGTTGTAATTAGCGTTTGAACTTGTCGATTGCGTGAATGATTCAAATTTGATTGTAAAATTGATTTCTAGGGCTGGGGTTGTTAAAATCGAATCGGGTAACTTGGTAGATTGGTGAATTATATGCCGGGGTGTGTGTGAATTGAGATAGTCGTTGTAAATATTGTTTGAAGGTAATAGACGACGAATTCTCTGTTTTTGGGAAAACGTAAAAATTGTTCAAATTGGTTTGGTTATTTGGATTCGGATGTATATAGAATTTTTGTCATTGTTTTTGTTTGTTGTTTTCGTTGCTAAGTGCGATGGGTGAATTGCTAGCGATGGTAGGATTGGGATTAGCTGTATGAAGTCTGAGTAGTACGCTAAAAGTTATACTGTCGAAAATTTTTTGTGAACACACTAAGCATAAATTGTATAGTTGTTTGTTTTTGGTGTGAATAAACTGTTCCTTGCCGTAGTATCGTAAGAGTAGCTAAGGACTAAGTGTGGGGTAAACTTAGTTTAACTCGACCTTAGCCGAAGATAATATGCATTTAGCTTGACATTGTGCTTGTTTATTTGTATTGACAGGTACAATGGCGAGTAGGCAGGATAAGGGTAAAGGTGCATCTACTTCAGGCACCGGGAGAAAACGCATGAGACTGGGCACTGCAATCCCAACTGCACCAGCTGTTCCACGCGGCCAACGCCGCCAATACGGAACGAGGTGGGTAACCGATGAAGGGAAGAAGTGGTACGCTAAACATAAGGAGAGTAAGTACTTCCCTGAGGAGCATATTGCACGGGAACCACTAGCACAGGAGTTCCCCCGTATTGTGCAGAGAATCGAGGCAGCTGGGCTCCGCTTCATATTTCAGGAGCCCAAGGAGTGCAACCTACATTTAGTCCGGGAATTCAATGCAAATTGGAACCCGGCCATCAGAAGCCACAGAATAAAAATCAGAGGGCAGATTGTCACTCTGGAACCCCAGAAATTAAATGCCATCATTGGAGCGCGGGACACAGACGCCCACGTTCTCCGCCAGCTGAACATCACCCCACCATACACCGATATCAGACGCACTTTATGTGGGGCTCGATCCACAGCCCGATGGAGCAAACATAAGGAGAGGGGTTACCACCAGACTCTGCCGTATTCTCAAATGAACAGGGAGGCAAGAATTTGGCTGAAAATAGTTTGTTCGTGCCTGATCCCGCGGGTGCACATGACGGATGTGACCCGGGACCGTGTGTGCCTGGTGTATGCCCTGATGAAAGGGCTAGAGATTAATGTTGCGGCGGTCATCATATCCGCCATGAAGAGAGCCCGACTACACCAGGGCCACAGCTATGGGTTCGGCGAACTCATCACCACCTTTCTTTGGGGCCTCGACGTCCGAGGAAGAGGCTTTGGACTACATCCCGAAGTTGGAGCGGAGGGCCCTTGATGTGACCAAAACCAAGGCCCCCGACACCACACATGGGCCAGCGCTGACACTGGGCGAGCGACATGCTCATGACGATCAGTACATGGCACGGATGTTTGGTATGCAAATGCTTCAACTCCGGATTGGTGGGAGACCAGCCACGGAGGATGAATTATGACAGTTGGAGCTGGATTACCCATTTGGCGAAAACGCCAGAGCTTTGTGCCGAGTAGGCCAGCCTTCGTTGAGCCCACTGACGATGATGTCCCCACGGACGAGGAGACACGTCGGGAGGGCTCCTATGTGGAGTCCGATGACGACGATGGAGGTAACTCGGACATGGACGATGAGGCAGCAGCACCGGATGAAGAAGTCGAATATTTCGACTGATCAGGGAGTTCCACCACCCGAAATTTTTGTGCTTTTTAATTTTTTGTGAATGCTGGGGACAGTGTTCGATTTAAGTGTGGGGTGGGGAGTAGCTAGGTGCTGGGGCTGGGCTGATTTGCTGTATGTTCTTCCTTTGTTTTGTATGTATGCTTATGTTTCCCTGTGGTTGTGAGTGCAAACTGATTTGTATTTATATCTGCACATGTTTTTGTGGTAATTGATGTGTGTTGTGAAAAGTTGTGGTTGCCAGTGTAAATATTTTGTAAATTTTGTAAATATTTTTTTTTCTATCGAAATGATCGATATTTTTAAAATTTTTGCAAAAATACTTTGTACATAGTAAAATATTTTGTAAATATATTTTTCCATCGAAATGATCGATGTTTTGCAAAAAATTTTGAATTTTTATTTTTTGGGTTTCTCGGAGTTTGTTTTCGGTTCTTTTACCGAGAATAGTCCCATTGAACCGATGTCATAGTTAGTGACCGTTCCCTATGATGGATGGATGACGACCTTCTTAAGGGAAATGTAGTCGGTAGGAGTAGTGATTTTAATTAGTTTTCAGTTGTTTTTTCTTTCTTTGGTGGATTGCATCACTGAACCTGTAGTTACTATATGGTTGTGAAATTTTGGTTGCGTGTTGTAACTGATATTCAAAATGTAAAAGTGATTCGTATGAAAGCATGCAATTTTGTGAATATGTTGAGTTACCTTGGTTGTAGAATTCGATTCGGTGTGATTGAGGCTTAATTTTTGAATTCATGTAATTGGCTAATTAAAGAGTCTGTGAATGCATCTTGAATCGAGCATGTGCATAAAGTGTGAAGTGAGGTATTGTTATTCCATGCTATTGTGAAGTGTCTAGAACTTGCCTGGTGTGTGTACAAAACGAAATGAAGGAGGTGTAGTGTTGGAGAGGATGTAGGCATTTCTTTGTTTTAACCGAGAGTTTCTATTTTTTTTCTTGTCATACTCTACCTTTTTATGTGATTGTATACCCTAGTCAGCCCGTTGAGCCTTTAGCCGATTATTTCTTTCTTTTGTCCAAAATTGTATAAACTAAGCTTTATTCCTTCTTTTCATTAGCCGTAAAGTCTATACAAAACTCTTAAGCGCTTAAGAAAAAAAAAATTCCCAAAGTGTCAAAGAGTGAGAATAGTGGAAAGAAAAAGAAAAGCAGAGTGAGGAAAGAAAAGAAGAGGTTGAAGAGGCACTTGTTATAATGAAATGATAATGAAGGTGCATGAAAAACCTTTGTGTCATGTCAAGTGTGTTTGGTGAAATGGGCCATACGAAAGTAAACCAGCATGAATGGGATGAGAGGAAAAAGAAAAGAGAGAAACAATGTTCATGAGTTGATGGGAATGTGTTGAAAAGGCACTTAAGGATGCTAGTGACTATTATTGGCTAATCCAATATATACTAGTTCCATAGCTTCCATTACAACCCATTAAAGTCCTACTTGATCTTACATTGCATTTCTTTATATTAGTGGAGTAATACACTAAGGGCAAGCCTATGGGTCATGACATGATGCATGTGAATTCTTTTGGGAGAGAGAGTGAAATTAATTTCTACATGCCCCTACTTGAATGTTTGTGAGTCGCATGAACATAAAGGGGAAGATTCTCTTGAATTGTGAGGGCACATGCTTGATGAAAGATTGATTTTCGTGTCGGATATCTTGATTAGCTGATTTGCATGAGTTTGCCGATATCGAGAGTCGATTCTTGAAGTCTAGGAAGTCTTGATGTATTAAAGGTCATTGCATTGTTAAGACCATGCATGTTTTTTTTGATGATTTACAAAATTGAATAATCGGTATGACCGTAGCATAAATTGTCGCACCATAGTGGCAAAGGTTGGGATGTAATTTGCATGAGTTGTGTATGTGTTTTTCGAGGACGAACAAGGATTTAAGTGTAGTGTAAGTGATCTTGGGAAGATTTATATGCCCAAGTGATACTCAAACGTATCATTTTCGTCTTGTTTATTGTGCAATGTGATTACATTTTCATGTAATTGGTAATAAAATGTGAATTTATACTAACCAACATGATTAGCATTGTTTTGTAGGTAAAACATGATTTTGAGGTGCTAAAATGCATGTTGGAACAATATCGGAGTTGGACTTGGATGCGAGCACGGAAACGACATTGGAATGCACAATGTAAAGGGGCTCCGCGATGGAGCCGTGCCACGCTACCATCGCGGAGGCACACTGCATGTAGGATGAATTAATTTGGCAATTTCCAGTGAAGCCTCGCGACAGCTCTGTGGCGCGGAGGCAAGCCTCCGCGTTGCATGTCGTGCCACGTTGAGGCTAGATTCCCGGACCCTGGATTTCCAGTGAGGGTCCGCGTGCACGCCGTGTCACGGAGGTAGTGCTCCGCGTTGGCCTCCGTGACACGTTGCTTGTTATTCCGGGAAAAATTCCCAATAGTATAAATAGAACACTTAGGCTTATTTTTAATTATTTCAGACTTGGTGGAGCAAGGACGTGGGTTAGATGCAGTTGAGAGACGAAAAAGCTAAGGGATTTTCTCTCTTTCTTTCTTCTTTCAATCAATTGTTTGTATGATTAACACTTGTTTTAGGATGATTAATCCACAAATGAGTGGCTAATTCTCTTCCTTGCAGAGGTTATGAACAATGGTGATGAATTTTGATTATTGAATTGTATGGTTTTTCATCTTCTTCTTCTATGTTGTTCTATTAATTCTTGTTTCTACTGCATTATTGTGTGGCCGACATTAATGTAGATCTAAAAAGTCCAATTTCACTCGAGAGAGCAAGAAATTGGAAAGTTTTGAATTAATAGGGTGTTGTTCTTAACTTGATTTGGGAAAATTGGGTTTTGATGTGCTTTCCTGATAGAAATATACTTGAAAGCCATATTAGTCAATTTAGGAACCGGAATTGTATTGCTAGGTCATAAATTGCATTTGATCACAGAAATGTAAACGAATGGTTTATGATTCTAAAGTGAGATTAAATACGAGAGTTTTAATCTCTAGGCTAATGTTCTTGGCTAGAAACTAGAAGAGAAGAATAACCGAATTATGATTATAATCAAGTTCATTACTTGTTCTTAACCTTGGCATGCTCATATCCATAGTTTTAATTCAAAGTAAATATTTGTTAATAGTTTTAGTATATAATTCATAAACAAAAATTCTTTAACTTTTGGTTACGTTGTTGTCAGCATAATTAGAGGTAAGCTAGAATATAGTATACTTAAGCAATTTTACTTATCCAGAGTCTCCTTGGTTCGATACTTGGCTTACTTAGCCACTTTATTACTTGTTTGACCACGTGCACTTGCGTGTCGGTTTTTAATCCCTACCACAGCACCGGACAAAGGGTACCTATTCTTAACTGTGAACTTGTTTAGTTGACGATAATCTATGCACATTCTGAGGGTACCGTCCTTTTTACTCACGAATAGCACTGGAGCACCCCAGGGAGAGATGCTGGGTTTGATGAAACCCTTATCAAGAAGGTCCTTTAACTACTCCTTCATCTCCTTAAGCTCCGCTGGAGCCATTCTATAAGGAGGGTTAGAGATGGGCTGAGTGTCTAGAAGGAGATTTATCCCGAAGTCTATTTCCTATGCAGGGGTAACTCCAGGAAGATCTTCAGGAAATACATCTGGGAACTCGCTGACAACCGGAACTAACTAAATGGTTGGGGCCTCAGAGTTGGAATCTTTGACCCGAACTAGATGATATAAACATCCCTTGGAAATGAGTTTCTGGGCCTTAAGGAAGGAAATAAACCTACCCTTAGGCGTTGAACTATTGCCCGACCATCTAACATGGGCTCAGCTAGAAACTGAAACTTGACAACTCTAGTCCTACAGTCAACTGAGGCATAGCAGAAGTGTAGCCAATCCATGCCCAGAATAAGGTCGAAGTAGACCATGTCTAGCCCTACAAGATTAACTGGAATGATTTTATTCAAGACTGAGACTGGGCAGCTTCTATACACCCGGCTGGCCCTAACTGACTCGCCAACTGGGGTGGAAACTAAGAAGGGTTCTGAGAGGTCCTCTGGGCTGATGTTGAACTGAACTGGTACATAAGGAGTTACAAACGAAAGAATAGCTCCTGGATCTAGGACGGCATACACATCTAGGTGGAAGAGACGTAATATACCAGTAACTACGTTAGGTGAGCTTTCCTGATCCTAATGAGAAGAGAGAGCATAAAAATGATTATGGCGTTGACCGCCATCTGTACCTGATGGGTTTGTCTGCTGAGCTGATCGGCCTGCTGGAGATGATGAGGTGGTGGATTATGAACTCCCACATCCTGCTGATAGGCACTCCCTAAGCCTGTGTCCATGCTGTCCACACCCAAAGCACCCCTCTCGTCCCTGAATGCATTCTCCTGGGTGATTCCTACCACACTTGGGACAAGCTGGATACTTGTTTCCTATACTGTGGGCCTAAGACTGAGTGCCAGAAGACCCACCCCTCCGATCCTAGTGGGATCGAAAGGTTGGGGAGCTGGCTGAGCTAGGTTTTGGGGCCCTTTGCTATTGCTGCTGTGGGCGGTTACCACCGCCAGATCTCTGGTGGCCGAAATCCGTATGACCAGTTCTTTCCCGTTTGATCTTACATTCCATATCTTTCAAGTTCTCTGCCTCAATCTGCTGGGCATACACAATTAAGCTAGAAAGGTCCATGTCCTTGATTAGCATTGCTGTCCTACACTCTTTAAGGACCAGATTAGATACTCTATTTATAAACTTCAGCATGCGAGCCCTTGGCTCGTCCACCATCTCTAGAGCATAATTTGATAGACTAGTAAACTCCAGAGCATACTCCTCCACTTTCCGGTTTCCCTGTCGTAGGTTCATAAACTCTGCCATCTTAGCCTCCCTCAGCTCCAGGGAAAGAACCTATCCAGAAAAGTTGTATGAAACTCCTCCCACTCAACCGGTTCTGCTTCTGCTGACCTCCCTCTTCTACTGCTCGTACCAAACGTGGGCTACCCCTTTTAGCTGGTAGGAAGTCAGGTCAGCACTCTCGGAGGAGCTGATATACATGATCCTGATGATCTTTCTAATCTCATCTACAAAGCCTTGTGGGTCCTCTCCCCCCTTTGTTCCGTGAAAGTCTGGAGGGTTCATACGGGTGAAATCCCGCACCCCAGCAGCAGCTGCAGACCCATTTGTGGCTATTGGAACCACCTGCTGGTTCACTTGATTGGTGACGGTCTGATCAAGAAACTGAATTGTCGCCCTGAATTCGGTGGTAGACACAGAGTCATCCTGAGGAACTACTGGAGCTGGTGGAGCGGGTCTATTGGCGCTTCGGGCTCTGCGTCCATTTCCACCTCGAGGAGGTATTCTTCACTGAAAGGAAATAGGAAACGATTCAGAAAGAAGCCTTTGGAATTGGACTTTAACACACAATAAAGAGCATGAACAAAAGGGGAATTTTTTCCCTTAATAACATCTCGTAGCCTCCTCGTCAAAAGTGTGGCGCGCTTCACACCCATGAAAAAGACTAAACTCGATGTGGCTTTCAGACTTTCTGAGGATACTCTAAACCTAGTGCTCTGATATCAAGTTTTTCATGCCCCGAGCCTACGCCTGGATGTAACACGGTACTAGAAGCCACAAGTGACCCCAAGTCAACCCCTGGTCTATCATACACTAGCATTCTTAGTAAACATTCATAGCGGAAGTTTTAAATAACAGATTTATCAGTTTAAGAAAATGTAAAGACTGAAAATAGAGAAAGAAATAATATATCTGAAATTCAATTTTGAAAGACAAGTCTCATCTAAAAGCCAACTACTAAGGAGTTGCTGGGACAGGTCCCCAGCTAAATCTAAGTCTAAACAAAACCATATCCTGCTGAAGTAAATAAAGAAAGACCTCTAATGAGGAGGACTCACACTCTGATCTGCTGAAATGGAATGCTCTAAAATTAAAGTAACTATATGTGCTGAATCTGAGAACTTGCAATTGTATCATGAAACGATACAACATGAAAATCATGCGTCAGTACTGTGAATGTACTCAATAAGTGGGAGAAAAATACTGAATATGAAGTCTGAACTAAAATGACATGCCATGACCAATAGGTAAGCTAAACTGAACTACTGATATAATCTGAAAAGGTCAAGATGACCCTGTTTTATGGTCAAGGACATGCCCTTAGTCTGAAACACTAAATTTTAGATACTGTACTTAAATGAGCTGCTTATTCTGATACTGGACTGGACTGACTAGTGGAAGAGTCTATAACCGACATATAACCATGTGAGCTAAACATGGAGTCCGATGTATACACCCCACTGGTAGGACCCAATATACCTTGCTAGGGTATAAAGGCATGAACTGATGATTACAAAAAAAATATGTGGTCAATCAGACCAAGCAATATTGTAGCCTACGCTAGCAACGTAGTTCTGGGAACCTGGGTGCACTGGAACCCCGGCCAGCTCGGTGCTAAGTTCTGCTCCCACTAAAAAACCTAAACTGAAATACTAAGCTGATAGCTCAAAAATGGGTGCCAATACTAGTCAGGGACGAATAAGTGCATGTACCCTGAGAGCCTTATCGGACCAGATTTTGAAACTGGGTTCTAAGACTGGTTAGAGCTTCTTGTCTAGAAGCGTCATAACCGTCTATAAAAAAACTAATAACTGAATTGCGGTCGTCGGGCTGAATGTCACGACCACCTAATGGACCAAATAACTAAAATATGAATTTGAATCTAAAAATTGGGAGGCACCACTGACACCTCAAAAATAAACTAGAGTCAAACTGATCAGTTGACATTTTCTGGACAACACTCTAAGGTTGCTAAAATCTGACTGAAGCTAGACTGATATGATTCCTACTGATACTATACTAATAGAGTTCTGTGTTCTAACTGACTAAATTACTAAGCAGCTAATAGAGAATTTCATTCAACGTACTAAAGTCATTCTGATTCATGGGATAATTAAGGAGTCGTCTGCACTGACAACAACATGTTGCACCCACTCGTCAAGTATAGTGTACGACTATATATAATACAAACTAGAGCCTGCCCATGAGTGACCTAACGGGTCGTGGTAAGTGACCACATGAGGTCCCTTGTTGGGTACACTGCCCCCCTTCCTTTGAAATCTCCAGCCTCCTCCTCACGGCTCACCTAATAAATCATGGGGTCACCTAACGAGTCGTTAGGTAGGTCATTCTGCAACATTTCTGCAGTTTCCCATATTTTCTAAATTAAGTCCCGGATATTGATTTTGATCTTTCGGGGAATTACATTCTAGGTCTCTGGTTCATGGATTTTACCTGCTGGTAATTAGGACACTGGAGCACAAAACCTGTGATCTCCTTTTTCATGTCATTCCACTAATACAACTATTTCAAGTCACGATACATCTTTGTGGCACCTGGACGTACTGAATACCGAGAGTAATGATCTTCGCTTATAATTTTTCCCCATAGCTTACATACATTCCACACACATAAACGATATGGTATCTGAACTCTCTTTCTCCCACACTCAAACAAGGTCTGCTTCTATTGTGAAATGTTATCTCTTAGCACTACCAATTTTGGATCCTCATATTGTCACTAATTAACTTCTGACACCATGAAGGATTCTGCAGTGTTCTGAACTACTATATCTCTATCTTCAATATCTATCAACCAAAGATGTAGATTAGCTAATTATTGTATAGTCTTCACTATTTCAACTCTATCAGCTTCTATATCACTTAAGCTTCCCATAGACTTGTGGATTAATGCATCAACCACAACATTAGCTTTGCTAGGATGGTATAGAAGCTAACATCATAATCCTTAAACAATTCTAACTGCCTCATTTGTCATAAATTCACTCCTTCTGTTGGAACAGGTACTAAAGGTTCTTATGATCTGTAAAAATATCAACATGTAACCCATATAGGTAGTGACACCAGATATTCAGCATGAACACCTCCGCTGCCAACTCTAGATCATGGGCAGGGTAATTCTGCTTGTAGTTTCTCAGTTGCCTCGAAGCGTAGGCAATGACTTTTCCCTGTTGCATCAAAACACAACCTAAGCTAATCCTGGAATAATCAAAATAAACAACATAACCCTCTGTATCTTCTGGAAGAGTCAAGATAGGTGCTGAAGTCAACCTATCTTTCAATTTTTAAGAACTATGCTAGCGCGACTCTGACCAGTGAAACTTACTGCTTTATAAGTCAACAATGTCAATGATGTGGAGATAGTAGAGAAACCTTCTACAAATTTTCAATAGTAACCTACCAAACCCAGAATTCTACGAACCTTTATAGGACTCAACAGTCTGGGCAAACTCTTTACTGTCTCTATTTTCTAACTATCCACTCTTATATTGTCACGACTCGAACATAGGCCCCGACCGAGACATGGGAAAATGAACCCCGAGAGGCTCCAAGTCGACCCATGGCATGAACATGACATTTAAACTCAACATAATAATGCAAAATCCTAACATATAATAAGTAGCGAAACTCTGAAACTCTGATAACATCGAAAATCTGAATACATAACAGCAAATCTGAAATTGAAAACATATTATGTTTCATAAGCCTCTACAACTGATGAGTTGATGGGACAAGACCCCAACTAACTCAATAAGACTAAAACTGAAAATACTGAGCATAAACTGATAGAAGGGTCCTCGAAGGATGAGGACTCACCAACTCTAGTTGAGGAATGCAACTCTGAAGATCTGGCTAACGACAGGACTGAACCTGGATATTTGAGCCTGTATCATAAAATGATACATCATAGAGTATGCAGTTAGTACGTGGAATATACAAAGCATGCAGGGTAATTAAAACCGCTAAGTAAGTAAAAACATGAAATCGTGCAAATCATAAAACATGTCATCATAAGATTTTGAGAATAGGGCTTGTATGCTATTATCTAAAAACATGATTTAAACATAACTGAATATCATAACTGGATCGAATGACCCAAAGTTGACACTGACTATTCATAAGTAAAACTGAACACTGGTTTACACCTGCTGAAACATAATATCATGATTGATGAACATGCATAACTAAAATCACAAGGAACAATGGAAGACTTGTCATATAACCGACATTACCACGATAGAGCTTACGTAGTCTCGACTATTACACTCAAGTAGGTAGAGTCGTCCAAAGCCTTGACAGGGCTAAGGATGCTACCATGATATCGATATCAAGCTAAAGGCCCATTTGGGGAAGGGAAAGCTCAAGAGGGGGTCCCAAATAATCTAATCATACCTACGTTGGTAGTAGTTCTAAGACATAGGGTTGGCTGACCCTTAGCCTAGTTGGTGCTAGACACTACTCCTAAAAATTTGCATATGCTCTCCATTATTTTTCAATGAAGCTAACCATCGTCTAGTGATGGAGATGAATCATAACATGCATGCATAGTCTGAAATCATAACATGAGGAGCCTTGGGCTCAAGCCATACCACAAACTGAAAAGAGTGGGAGTCCAGACTCTAAAATCCATGTGGTATGCTAATAACATGAAATCGAGATAAATCATGAAAGATACTTGATCATATGGGATTGCCCAATACTTAAACATGCTTGAAATAGACTTTGATTACTTAAAACATGAACATAGACATGGGTAATTCGAAATTATGCTTTCATCATGAACATCTCACCATAATTAGAAGCATAGATCATAATTTCATCCTTTTCATGAACTTCCATAGATGGGCATCTTATTTGCAAAACTTTGAAATCATATTTTGTAATTGAAAACATTATAAAACATGCCCATGAATCCTAATTCAACATTAGAAACGTGCATAGAGAATACCCATGAAAGATACTTAGAGAATTCACAAGTGGTTAAAACCCCATAGACTCATCAGCTTAGAAATCACATGAAGTTGAAGAGGGATTAGGCATGGGAGTGGATGGATACACCCATTCATAACCCTACATACCTGGGTAAATTTTATTTGACAACCCTCTTGAATGCCCAAAGGAAATTGAAGAAGAATTAATGAACTTCTAGGCTTGATCACCCGTAGAGACTTCTAGGATTGCATGCATGGAGAGGGATAGGCTTAGAATGAGCTAAACCCTTTTAAGACACTTATCTGAGCTTAAAATGACATATTTTAGGTCTTAGAAACTTAAAAATTATGAAAAATCCCTTAATAAATTCGCAGTAAAATACACACTGCCAGTCCCAATGAGGGACTGGACAACTCGTTGTCAAGGACTACTCTCGTTGACAGCACTGGAAGCTTATCATCACTGGTCACCACGAGGACACCTCGACTCCTGGTGTGCACGATGACTCATGGTCGTTAGGAGCACTGCACAACCTTCAATTGTTTAGTCAAATTCATGACCACGGCTAACATAACGACTCGTGGTGCTGACCATGACTCGTGGCCTCACCCGTGGTCAACCCCCAAACCAAGAAATCCAACCAAGTTTTCTCTCCTCCCATGATTCAGCTAATGACTCATTCTGCACCTCACGGGTCTGGACGACTAATCTTGTGACCTGCTGCAGAAAATATTATATTTTCAACTATCGAGTCTGATCTTAGGGCTTTTCGAGTATTACAATTTCATGACCCGAACATACACCCGGATCATAGACGCGGGACAAGGAGCGTAGAGAGACCCCAAGTCAACCCATGAAATGAGCTTACATCTATTCAAATCACACGAGCGGAAGAATTAGCATAAGGAGGACGTATTTATAACATAGTAAAGGGGGAAACTGGTACAAAATTCATACATAATGGCTGATTACAACATACTGTCTGAAAAGCCTCTAATCATGAAATACGGGTTCATGGGACAACTCCCCATCTAACCCCACAATTCTGAAATTGAAAGAAAAGCATAGAGTCTGAACATAGGGGCCTTGGAAGATGAGGACTCATCAAATACGCTGATAACAATCTCTGAAGCACTACTAAGGTGGTTGAGCCTAAGAGCCAGGTCCTATATCATGAAACGATACAACATAGAAAGTATGCGGTCAGTACGTGGAATGTAATGACTATGCAAGATAAGTAAAATGGACATTTAAATATACAAATCTCATAAATGATCTTAAGAGTAGGACATCATGCACATATCATAAATATCATACTATAACATAAGGCTCAAAGTTTTTCATAACATTCGTAATACAATCGTAATCATAATAATAAGAGAAAATATTTATTTAACATGACTTGAGCCAATATACATAATCATAAACATGAATAAATAATGAGGAATAGTGGGAGATTCTCTTAACTGACATACCCCATATGAGCATACATGAAGTCCGCCCTGTAAACCTAGTTGGGAGGCCGTTCGTACCTTTCCAAGGGTATAACCATGAAGGGTGTGATATCACCATGAAAAGGGCCAATTGGGCTGGGGACAGTCATGAAGGAGGTCCCAACATACCTATAGTGGCACGTAATTTATGAAATCTGAGGCTTAGCCTGAGCCCCGAACCTACTCGATGTTCCATACTACTCCCAAAATATATATACTGCTCATAGTATAACTTGCATGAATTCATGGGCTAGTTAAATTATGATAATCATAAACATGCTTGTAAATACGTGAACTAGCCATGAAACAAGGCCTGTGAATCGGCCAAAACATAATTCATAAATCATAGGTTTCATGCGTACTTGTAGATTATACATATAACTTGAAAATCATGAAATCATAATGGGTAATAATTAAATCCATAATTTAAATTGCAAATCATGTTGGGTTCGTAAATATCATCAATTGAAGATAAGATCATAAATTGATTCATCATAGATCATGCATAATTAGTCTTAATTTGGTAGAAATCAAAATCAATAATTTCATAAGTAAAATAATTATGTAATCTGATCAAAATCCCAAAAATATAATGTAAATCATAAATCATAATAGCCCATTAACAAATCATAAAATTTTCACAAGGATTGGATTAAAACCCTATTAGATTTTTGAGAGAATTTTCATAAATTAATGGAGAATGGGCATGGGTGTGAAAGGAAACACACATGGATAGCCTTACATACCTGGGTAAGATCAGATTCTAGAGTTCCTTGAATGCCCAAAGGAGAATTGATAGGGAAAAGTTTGAAGCTATGCTTGATCTCTCTAAAACCCTCTTAATTTGCATGCATGGGAATGACTTATGCAAGAGGGGCTTAACCTATCTTATCATCCCCATAAAAATACATAAAACAATGTAGGATAGGGCCTTAGAGCATAGAAAGGTCGAAAATATCCTTAATGAAATCACCCTGAAAAACTGCATTGGTCGATCCCGCGAACGTACCAACGAGTCGTTGGTGGAACCTAGGACTCGTGGTACGGTCCGTCGTATCCACTGCCCTGAACTTAGCCTCAGATTCATACCACGGCTCGACAGGAAGAGTCGTGGTTCCTTCTAACAGGTCGTTAGATTAGTTGTTGTCAGCTTTCCTAAAAATCTAAAATTCCCTTACCACGAGCCTCACCATGACTCATGGTTGCTTCCAATGAGTCGTGGTATCCATCCGTTATATCCACTGGAAAATTTGTCAATCCAAACCACGACTGGTGACCACGGGTCTTTACTTCTCACCATGAGTCATTGGATGACCCATAGTATCCCCAATTGTTGAGGGCCAATTCCTCCCACGTCTGCTAACAACAACACGTGGTTTCCAACCACGAGTCGTTACATCACCCGTCCTATGACCTTTTTCCCCTTTTTTTTAGCCAACTTTAGATTTTGAACCCAAGTCTAATCTTAGGCACTTTCGGGGTATTACATACAATATGTCCCACTTGGGAACATTTGTCCTCGAATATGGGTTAACATACTGAAAAGTTTAGAAAGCAAACAGCTATATCAAATACTAAACATTTAAAGCTGATAACTGACGGAGTGACTTACTCCAGACTGAACTACATGACTAAACTGAATTCATGCATCATACATACATGAATTGACATGAAAGAAACTGGGGCACAAGAGCTAAACATTAAACTGAATAGAGTACTAGGGAGGAAACCGATACCTCAAGCTAAAACTAAGCTGGAAGGGAATAGATGCAGGTATTTTGCCATTATATCTGCTTAGACTTCCCACGTAGCTCTCTCAACATTTTGATTCCTACATAAAACCTTTACTGAAGCTACTTCTTTGTTTATTATCTTTTGGACCTAATGATCAAGTATTTACACCGGAACCTGCTCATAGCTAAGACTATCCTTCACCCACACTCTCCACTAGGACAACCAAAGCTGGGTCAGCCAGGAACTTCTTCAAAAATGATACATGGAACACTGGATGCACTGAAGCCAATTTTGAGGACAACTCCAACTCATACGCTACCTTTCCAACCCATTTCACAATTTGATACGAGCCAACATAACAGGGACTAAGCTTCCCTTCTTTACGAACCTCATCACTCCCTTCATAGGAGACACCTTCAGAAACACCCAATCATCAACTTCAAACTCAAGTTCTCTCCTCCTTACATCCGCATAGGACTTTTGATGAATCTGGGCTATTTTCAACCTTTGCCTTATAAGTTGAACCTTCCCCATAGCCTCATAAACTATCTGGTCCTATCAATGCAACTTCATCGACTTCGACCAACCAATAGGCGATCTACATCTTCGCCTATAGAGAACCTCAAACGGAGCCATTTGAATTTTGGAATGGTAGCTGTTGTTATATGCAAAGTCAATGATAGGAAAGAGATCATCCCAACTACCTTTAAAATCAATCACATAAGCTCTTGACATGTCCTCAAGAGTCTGGATGGTCCGTTCAGCCTACCCATCTATTTGAGGGTGAAATGTTACGCTAAGTTTGACCTGAGTACCAAGTCCCTTCTGAAACGATCTCCAAAACTAGGAGGTAAACTGAGTACCTCTATCTAATATGATGGAAAAGGGCACTCTTTGCAACTGAACTAACACCTGAATATACAACTTAGCATAATCCTCCGATGAATCGGTAGTTTTGATTGGCAGGAAATGAGTTGCCTTAGTTTGTCTACAACCACCCAAATAGAGTCATACTGTCGACGACTGCGAGGCAACCCTGTAATGAAGCCCATATTTATCACCTCCCACTTCTAAGTAGGAATACTAATATCTTGAAGTATATCTCTAGGTCTTTGATGCTCAACCTTCATCTGTTGACAATTCGGACACTTAGCCACAAATTATGTTATGTCCTTCTTCATTCCACTCCACCAATAGACTTCCTGTAGGTCACAGTACATATTGGTGGAACCTAGATGTATATAATATCTAGAAACATGAGCCTCATGAAACATTCGATCTCACAAATCAGCAACACCAGGAATGTACTAATGATCCGGATATCGAAGCACACCATGTCCCCCTTGAGAGAAGATCTCCACTTTCTGATTCTGAATGGCTTCTTGTAACTTTACCAAAATAGGATCCTCGTCTTGTATTCCTTTGACTTCGGTCACTAAAGATGATTCTTACCCATTATGAACAATAACACCTCCATTCTTCGAGTCAATAAGACGAACTCCCAACCATGCGAGCCAATGCACATCCTTCACAACCTCTTTCCTTTCCTCATCTACATGAGACATACTCTCCATGGAAAGCTTGCTAATAGTATCTGCCACCACATTGGCCTTGCCCGGATGATAAAGGACACTCATATAATAATCATTAAGAAGCTCCAACCACTGACATAGATTCAGATCCTTCTAGGTAAACACGTAATGTAGGATTTTGTGGTTCATAAGAACATCATGTGGACCCCACACAAATAGTGTCTCCAAATCTTTGAAGAAAATACTATCGCAGCCAACTCAAGGTCGTGAGTCGAATAATTCTTTTCATGGATTTTTAGCTACCTGGAAGCATAGGCTATAACTTTATCATGCTACATCAATACACAACCAAGGTCAATCCTTGAAGCATCACAATATACCACAAACCCATCAGTACCCTAGGGTAGGGTCAACACTGGTGCTGAGCTGAGTCGAGTCTTCAACTCTTGGAAGCTCTTGTCACAGGCCTCTGGCCATTGAAACTTCACTTTCTTCTGGGTCAATTTAATCAATGGTGCTGCAATAGATGAAAACCCTTCAAAAAACCTCCAGTAGTAACCAACTAAACCCAAGAAACTCCTGATATTTGAAGGACTAACTGGTCTAAGCCATTTCTTCACCGCTTCTATCTTTTGAGAGTCCACCTGTACACCCTCACTTGACACCACATGGCCCAAAAAATGCTATTGAGTCTAGAAAAACCTCACACTTGCTTAACTTAGCATATAATTGGTGATCCTTAAGTGTCTGTAACACCACCCTCAAATGAGCGACATGCTCCTCTTCACTTTGAGAGTATACGAGAATATCATCTCTGAACACAATCATGAACATATCGAAATAAGGATTGAACACCATGTTCATTAAATCCATAAAAGTTGTAGGAGCATTCGTTAGTCCAAAAGACAACAATACAAACTCATAGTGACCATACCGAGTCCTGAAGGCTGTTTTCGAAATGTCACTCTCCCGAACCCTGAGCTGATGGTATCCGAATCTGAGGTCTATCTTTGAAAAGCACTTAGCACCCTGAAGTTAATCAAACAAATCATCAATCCATGGGAGAGGATACCTGTTCTTAATAGTTACCTTGTTCAATTACCGATAATCAATGCACATATGAAGGGAACCATCCTTCTTCCGGAGAAATAGCATTGATGCACCCCATGGGGATTTTCTAGGTCTGATGAAACCCGTGTATAAAAGGTCGTTCAACTGCTCCTTCAACTCTTATAGCTCATCTAGAGCTATTCTATATGGAGGAATAGATATAGGGTGCATATTGGGAAGAAGGTCAATACCAAAATCGATCTCCCGCTTGGGAGGAATTCCCGGTAAATCATCTGGAAACACTTCTAGATATTCGCACACTACAAGAACTAACTGAATAGTAGGGGTTTCATATGTAGCATCCTTAACCCTAACTAGATGATACATGAACCTTTAGAGATCATCTTCCTGGCCTTAAGATAGGAAATGAGACCTATAGACAGCTGAACTACCCTTCCACTCTTGCACTGGCTCTCCCGGAAATCGAAACTCTACCATACAAGTTCTATAATTTACTGAGACATAACATGCATGTAGCTAATCCATGCCAAATATAACATCAAAGTCATGGCTAGCTCTACTAAATCTCCTGAGGTGACTTTCTAAAGGACTGTGACATGGCAATTTCTATATACCATTGAGCTATAATTGCTTCATCGAATGGAGTAGAGACTGAGAAGGGTTCTGATAATATTTCTAGACTCACTCAGAAACTACTAGAAACATAGGGCATCACAAAAGATAAAGTAGCCCCTAGATCTAATAATGCATATACATCAAGGTGGAATACTCATAACGTACCAGTGACTATATCTAGGGAGACCTCTTTCTCCTAACAATATGCTAGGGCATAGAATCTGTTCTGGCGCTGACAACCACCTGCACTAATGGATGCTCCCTACTGAGCCAGGTCTGCTGGTGAGGCTGCTGAGCTAGTGGCTTGGCCTCAGCCCCTATCATGGTCCTATCTGGTCTCTGAGCATATGTCCGGGCTTCCCACACCCAAAATAAGCACCTAAACCGGCTAAACACGGACCGGTGTGCATTTGGCCACACCTGCCACACTCTGGGATGCTGGACTCTATGGGTCTGCTACCTTGACCACTATAGCCTTATGCTCGTCCCCTTTGATCGCGCCTAGATCTGGATGGCACACTCATAGCTGAAGGCGTTGGGGCTGATGATCTCTGGTGGGACTTCTAACGGTGCCCACCACTAGGTCTCTGTTGTGAAATCCAAAGTTATCAGTCTTGGCCCTTTGCCTCTCTCTCCTGCTCACTCACCTATATCGCCACTATCTGTTGGGCATACAAAACTATCCAAGGAAAGTCAATGTCCTGATGAAGCATCGCGGTCCGGCTGTCTTTTATCAAACATACTGCTATCCCATGCTCGAACTAGCTCACTCGGGACCTCTAATTTGTCACCATCTCAGGTGCATACTTCAACAAGTGAGTGAACTCCAAAGTGTACTCTTGAACCGTCATGTTACCCTATCTTTGGTTCACAAACTTAGCTGCTTTAATCTCCCTCATCTCACGAGGGAAGAACCGATCTAGAAATGCGGCATCAAACTCATCCCAACTAATGGGGCCTGCTCCAACTATCCTGCTATCCTTCCATTGACTGAACTAAATGTCCGCAACCCCTTTCAACTAAGATGAAGCTAGATCTGCACACTCCTCCCCAGTCACCCCCATGATCTGGGTGATCTTCAGAACCTCATCAATAAACTCATGTGGATCCTCATCCACCTTTGACCCAAGGAACTCCAGAGGGTTCATCCACAAAAAATCTCTTACTTTTGCCGCTGTCGCATTCCCATTCTGAGAGACATGCGCTATCGCCTGTTGGTTGACTTAGGCAGTCAAAGCCTGAGCTAGCATTTGTATGGATATCATAAACTCTTCGTGGCAAACCTGTTCGAGTACATGATCCTTAAAGGCTAGTGGGGACTACTGGTGCCAATTCCCATTGCCAGTCTCGTGACCATTTCTATTTTCATTCCTTCTAATATTAACTCGGTGAGGATGCATGATTCTCCAAATGTGTATAGAATGAGTTAGAAGGATAGAGAGATATTTCATCGTACAATGTAGATCATGAAAGAAGGGAAGTTTCCTACAACATTTTGTAGCCTCTTATTCATAAGTGTGGAGCGCTTCACACCCATGAAAAAGACTCTACTTAACACGGCCTTCAGACACCCTAGGACACTTCAAAAGAACTACTCTGATACCACGTTTTTCATAATCCAAACATAGGTCCGGACAGAGACACGGGACGAAGAACCCCGAGAGCCTCCAAGTCGACTCATGGCATGAACATGACATCTAAACTCAACATAATAATGCAGAAATTTAACATCTAATAAGTAGCGGAAGTCTGAAAGTCGAATAACATTGAATATCTGAATACATAACAACAAATCTGAAACTGAAAACATACTATGTTTGATAAGTCTCTACTATTGAAAAGTTGATGGGACAAGACCCCAACTAACTCACTAAGACTGAAACTAAACATACTGAGCTAAACTGATAGAAGGGTTATAGAAGGATGAGGATTCACCAACTCAGGCTGAGGAATGCAACTCTGAAGATCTGGCTAACGATGGGAATGAACCTGGATATCCAAGCCTGTATCATGAAATGATATAACATAGAGTATACAGTCAGTACGTGCAATATACCGAGTATGCAAGGTAAGTAAACTGCTAAGTAAGTAAAAACGTGAAATCATGCACATCATAGAACATGTCATCATAAGATTCTGAGAGTAGGGATTGCATGCTATTATCTGAAAACATGATTTAAACATAACTAAATATCATAATTGAATCGAATGACCCAAAGCTAAAACTGACAATTCAAAAGTAAAACTGAACATTGGGTCACACCTGCGAAAAACATAATATTATGATTGATGAACATGCATAATTGAAATCATAAGGAAAAATGGGAGACTCGTCATATAATTTACGTTATCATGCTAGAGCCTACGTGGTCCCGACTATTACACTCAAGTGGGTAGAGTCGTCCAAAGCCTTGACAAGGCTAAGGATGCTACCATGATATCGATATCAAGATGAAGGCCCCTTTTGGGTAGGGAAAGCTCACGAGGGAGTTCCTAAATAATATGATCATACCTATATTGGTACGTAGTTCTGAGGCATAGAGCTGGCTGACCCTTAGCCTAATCGGTGCTAGACACTAATCCCAAAAACATGCATATGCTCTCCATCATTTTTCAACAAAACTGAACATCGTCTAGTGATGAAGCTGAATCAGAACATACATGCATAGTATAAAATCATAACATGAGGAGGCTTGGGCTAAAATCAAACCAGAAGCTGAAAATAGTGGGAGTCTAGACTCTAAAATCAATGTGGTAAGCTAATAACATGATATTGAGATAAATCATGAAACATACTTGATCATATGCAATTGCCAATACTTAAACATTCTTGAAATATACTTTGATTACTCAAAGCATAAACATAGACATGGGTAATTCGAAATCATACTTTAATCATGAACATCTCATCATAACTAGAAGCATAGATCATCATCTCATCTTTTCATGAACTTCCATAGATGGGCATCTTATTTGTAAAACTTTGAAATCATAATTTGTAATTGAAAACATTATAAAACATGCCCATGAATCATAATTCAACATTAGAAACATGCATAGAGAATAACCATAATAGATACTTACAGAATTCATGTTACACCCCGTAAGTTTCTATTGTTTACTTGGCATACTCGTACGTAAGTCAAGAGTTTTAGAGTACGATGGACATGAGAAAGAGCCAAGGGAAAGGTCGAACGAGCGCGGAATCGAGGTAGCAAGGGAGAAGGCTGGACAGGCTGCAACAGGGGCAACGTGTCATGGACCCCCTCCCTATGGGTTTGGCGCCATAACACGGCCCAAGATTGTCGTGATGGGGTCCGTGTCATGGACCCCCTGTCCACCTCCCATCGTTATACATATATTAAGTGGATTCTTTTTGTTTCAATACATAATTATATTCGTCCAGAATAGGAGAACCCTACGATTTCCATCCAAATTTCTTCCGATTATGCTCCTAAACGCTACCCAAATTCAAATTAACTTCAGGTATCAAGTTCTAAGCCCGCAAGGAGCATTACTACGGAGTTACTTTCTAAAAATACGCCATCAAATCGTAACTCTGCCGAGAAGAAGTTGTTAGAATTACTCCAAACTAATTCCTAAATGATCACAGGCTTCAGGTAAGTATTTCTCCCTTCTAAACTCCCGAGAAATTATAGGTTTTTGGCTGTATTGTGTGAAGTTGAAGTATTATTATTAGTAGTATTAAAATTTATAATTTTGGCTGAATTTGGTATTGAAATTTATCCCTTTTTCCTAGTAATACAGTTATAATTGGAAAGATCCGTTGAATTCAAACTGAAACTAGCCAGTTAATCAAGAATCGACGATCGAGGTATGTTAAGGCCAATTTCTTCGGCATGTAATTTCCATATTACTATAATATACTTTGAATCCAAGCAAGAGAGCCAAAAATTTGTTATTGTGAATAGTTGTTGTTGTTAGCTACCAGTACTTATGTTTAGTTTGGGATTCACTTTGCCCTGTATAGCCTTCCATGACCGACCCAGGGTTACTAGCTGTGTCATAGCTCGCCAGGGGCTAGATATCGTCGCTCCAAGGAGCGGTATGCTCTCTGCGAGGGACGAAGATGAGGTCTGAGGACCTTATATAGTCCATTCCATGGCTGGACTATTTATATGTCGTATCAGCACTACACCCCCGTCAAGCCTGGTGCCTGGGGTACAGACAACAGGGGTCCATCGGACTTAGAGACAACTACAGTTCAGGGGCTGAGCAGGCTCATTTACATACCCAGGTGTCTGGTAGAATTGCTACGGTTATTAGTTGACTCGTTTGACCATTTTAGGGGTATATAGATTGAAGTGTGCTTCCAAGGGGTTATGGGGGCCCTGAGTGGGTTATTCTGTGCTGGTTGTACATTTCGGCTTATAGGGGCCAGGTAAGGTTCTTGTTTGAGCTATTTACTATTAGATTAGACAGCAGGAAGTTAAGTTATTCAAGTTATACCTCTATCTCTTTCACTAAGTTACTTCCAGTTTCATCTTAAGTATTACTCAGTTATTTTCAATTATTGCCTTACATAGTCGGTACATAATGTATTGACGCCCATCTTGGGGTGGTACATTACTTGCTTGCAGGTGTGGATAGACGTGGACCAGGACCTTCTTAGCCTTCATCCAGAGTTACCAGTGCAGTCGGCTCCTTTCCTCCGGAGCTAACAGTTAGAAGGTTTACTCTTTTGATTGTACAGTTTATGGGTAGGTTAAGGCCCTGTCTCGACCATTATTCCACTCCTAGAGGCTCGCAGATCTTACAATTCCCTATGGTTAGTTTGTTGTTGGTCGCGTGGGGCCTATATATGTGTTAGTTCATATGGTGGCTATGTGGGGCCTTGTTTAGTTGTTAGATAGTGGCCTTGACAGCTATAGTATAGTTATAGTTGTCTGATTTTCATTTCAGTCATAACTAGATAGCAAGGTGTTCTTGTAAGCCCACATAGGATTCCCTTTATTTCCCTGTTGCTTGTTAGCTGTTTTCCTTACAGGTGGCTATAAAGCCTTGTCGGCTAGAGGTTGTGTTTACAACTAAGATATAGCCTGTTGTTTTCTTGAGATGAGTTGCAGGCTCGCACCAGATGTGCATGAGCATAGTTAGGTTAGTTAGATCCAGTGTGGCACTAGGTTTCAGTCATACCTCCCAATGTGGGGTGTGACAAACTTGGTATCAGAGTCGGTCATATCCTAGGGAGTCTGCAAGTCGTGCCAAGTAGAGTCTTGCCTATAGATGTGTTGTGCACCACATTCTATAGGTAGAAGGCTATGAGACATGTTAGGATGGTCACTCTTCTTTCTCTTCTAGTCGTGCTATAGAGCTGTCCTGTATAGGGTTGAGTCCCTAAGCTTATTATAATCTGCTTGTACACAGAGAAATGTCAGACATGCGATAGACCATGACTGGTAGGAAGTTAGACGTCGCAGTAGGAGAAGGCACTAGAAGGGTGCCTCAGTCAGAGTCAGCTTGATCTGAGGGCGATAGGGAGACTTAATCTTGGTCTCCCCAACACTCTCCACCACGCAAGGAAACATCGAGAGCGATAGATGTATCAGCACCACCTCTAGCAGCTCCTACACCGATACCATCAGACTAAGAGGTCAGGAGTGTTGTTTTCATGTAGCTCAGATGATGGTTGCGCAGCGCCATCCGGTGGCACCCGGGGTTGCTGAATTTTTAGGAGGACCTGGTAGTTCGAGGGTCTGAGAGTTCCTCGCTCTGAGTCCCCCGCATTTCACAAGGACGGATCAGGATGAGGACCCTCAGGACTGTTTGGACCATCTACAGTGGATCTTCAGGGTAATGCATGCCACGCCAGTGGAGTTGGTAGAGTTAGCGGTATTTCGGTAGTGGGACATAGTAGTATTATGGTACGAGAGTTGGGAGAGGTCCCGAGGTAGAAATGTTCCCTCTATTACTTGGTCTAGTTTTTCAGAGTCCTTCTTGGACCATTATTTGCTGCGAGAAATCCGACAGGCCCGGGTAGATTAATTTCTGCACTTAAAGTAGGGTTTGATGAGTGTTTGGGAGTACGCTATGAGATTTGACTCCTTGGCCCGATATGCACCATGTTTTGTAGACACTAGCCAGCCAGAGTGCACCGGTTCATTATGGGGCTGCTTCAAGAATATGTAGAGACTTGTTTTATGACCACTCTGCGGGAGGATATGGATATCGCCCGTATTCAGGAATTTGCTCAAAATATTGAGAGGATAAGGCAGCAATAGCGAGGGATAGAAAGGGCATGTCAGGAGTAGCGTCTCAAGGCTAGGCATAGTGACACTCAGGCAGAGTCTCAAGGCGGACCCAGGCCATGATTATCAGATAGACCACCCAAACCTCCACCTCCACAGCAGCAGTAGGGTGGTAGGCTAGGCCGTCAGGTGCATTTACGACCTTGCGAGAGCTCATAGCCATTGGGTTTGCAGCAGCAGAGGGGGTCAGAGCAGAGTAGACTCACTGTGCCATCATGCCCTATTTGCAATCGACATCACCTTGGGGCATGTAGGTTTGGTTCTACTACGTGTTACACCTGTGGACAAGAGGGTCACTTGATAAGGGACTATCCAACAAGGGGTCAGAGTGATGGGGACTGATAGGATAGATCTTCAATAGGGTCACATTCCCCAGCATCTCCAGTAAGGCGTAGGCCCTCAGCTCGAGCCGACAGAGGCCGAGGCAAGTCAGGGACATCAAGTTCAGGCACCGATCTTGATCGCACCTATGCTTTACCGGGGCGATAGGAGTCGGAGTCATCACCATATTGTGACAGGTATGCTGGACATCTGTTCTTATTCAGTTTCTGTTTTGATAGACCCAGGTTCCACTTTGTCTTATGTTACACTATTAATGGCCCGAAAGTTCGGTATAACACCAAAATTGCTTCAGCAACCCTTTTCAGTGTTGACGCCCATCGGTGATTCTATTATAGCTAAAAGGATCTATCGGGGCTGCACAGTAGGGGTTGTTGGTCGCCAAACTTTGATAGATTTAGTGGAACTAGATATTCTTGATTTTGATGCAATTATGGGTATGGATTGGCTAGAACCATGTTATGCCAATGTAGAATGTTGGACCAAGACTATCCGATTCCACTTTCTAGGGGAGGTAATACGGGAGTGGAAAGGCAATACAGCCACGCCAAAAGGTAGGTTTATATCTGATCTTGGGCAAATTTCTATGCCCAAGTGATACTCAAAGGTGTCATTTTAGCCTTGTTTATCTACCAATGTTTATATATTCTCATGTGATTAGTAATAAAATGTTAATTTATACTAACCAACATGATTAGCATTGTTTTGCAGGAAAAATGTAATTTCGGGAAGCCAAAATTCATGTTGGAAGAGATTGGGTTTCGACTCGGATGCGAGCAAGGGACAAGGCATTGGAAAGCACAAAATAAAGGGGCTCCGCGATGGAGCCATGTCACGCTACCATCGCGGAGGCCTTCTGCCTGGAGAGGGAATTTTCAGCCTAATTCCAGTGAGGGTACGCGATGGGTCCGTGGCACGGTAGCATGGCTCCGCGTTGCACACCGTGCCACGTTGGGCCTTATTCCCTGGACCCCCAGTTTCCAGTGAAGGTCTGCGTCGGTAGCGTGTCACGGAGGCAGTGCTCCGCGATGCACTCCGTGACACGTTGCTTGTTATTCTGGGAAAAATTCCCACCAGTACAAATAGAACACTTAGGTTCATTTTTCAATATTCTGACTTGGTGGAGCAAGAACGTGGGTTACAGGCAGTTGAGGGGACGAAATTATCAGGGTTTTTCTCTCTTTCTTTCTCCTTGAATTCAATTGCTTGTATGTTTAACACTCATTTAACGATGTTTAATCCACAAATGAGTGGCTAATTCATCTTCTTGCTGAGGTTAAGAACACTTGTAATGAAATGTGATTATTGATTCTTTGGTTTTTCATCTTTTCTTCCATGGTTGTTCTATTAATTCTTGTTCTTACTGCATTAATGTGTGGCCTACGTTATTGTACATCTAAAAAGTCCGATTTCACTGGAGAGAGCAAGAAATTGGAAAGTTGTGAATTAATAGGATATGATCTTTTCTTAGTTTGGGAAAATTGAGAATTGATTTACCTTAAGGATAGAAATATACCTAAAAGTCGTATTAGTCAATTTAGGAATCAGTTTTGTATGGCTAGAACATGAATTGCATTTAACCACAGAAATGTAGGTGGATGGTTCATGATTCTTAAGTGGGGTTAAATACGAGAGTTTTAATCCCTTGGCAATAATTCTTGACTAGCAACCGGAGGAAAAGGCTAACCAAATTATATCGACAATTAATTTCATTACATGTTCGTTTAACCTCAGCATGCTCACATTCATAGTTCAGACTCACATTACATAATTGTTTAGACTTAGCATAATTTTTAGAAATCAAAAATATTAAACTCTTGGTTACACTGTTGTCTGCATTGTTAGAATTGAAATATAGTACACTTGAGCAGATTGCACTTCATCCCAGTCCCTGTGGGATCGATACTTGGCTTACTTAATCCACTTTACTACTTGTTCGACCACGTGCACTTGCGTGTAGTTATATACCCATATAATGCGGAGACGAACAAGTTTTTGGCGCCGTTGCCGGGGATTGGCAATTGGTGAATTTGTTTTAAGTGTTAATTTACTATATTTTTATTTTATTAGTGTTGACAACTTGGTCTTAGCCTGTATTTTGCAGATTTAATCTCTGTTGAACACTGGCAAGAGACAAGGAGATGGTGGACTCGAATTTGGATCCAAAAAGATTATTTCATCGACAGCGGAGAGAAGCTCTGGAAAGAAAGCTGCAGTTGCTCAGACAGACAATCATGGAGCAACAACAGAATCCACCGGTAGTACGGGCAATGTTAGTGCCCAAAGAAGTAGCAGCTCGGCCGGTTCGCGAGGTGGCAATCCCACATGCTAATAATGTCACATCTAGCATCCGCAAACCTGAGTCAGGAGGGAGTTTTGAACTTAAGCAGAACATGGTGCAATTGCTGCACACGAGCGGGCAGTTTACAGGTCTCCCTCATGAAGATCCACAGCAGCATCTCCAAAATTTATTGGAGGTAAGTGACACTTATATCCCCGCTGGAGTGTCATCAGATTATGTCCGGCTTACATTGTTCCCATTCTCACTATTGGGAGAAGCCAAGAGGTGGTTGAAGGCTGAGCCACCTAATTCTATTTCTACGTGGGATGATCTTGCAAGGAAGTTCTTGATACGATTTTTTCCCTCTGGTAAAACAACAAGACTTAGAAGTCAGATTCTAAGTTTCAAACAGAGAGAGGGAGAGAATCTATATCAAGCTTGGGAGAGATTCAAGTCCATTTTGCGGGATTGTCCTCATCATCATCAATCCAATGATGTGTTGGTGCACACTTTTATAGAGGGTTTGGAACCCTATACAAAAATATTGCTAGACTAAGCAGCTGGGGGACAAGCGCTGGAGAAAACTTATGAGGAGCTGTATACCTTGTTGAACTGTATTTCGCAGGGCAATCCAGAATGGAATGCTGATTCGTCAAGAGGCGGAACAAGGAAAGCAGCAGGAGTTCTAGAAGTGGATGGGTTTACAGCTATTGCTGCACAGATAGCTGCTTTACAGAAGCAACTCAACACCCACTTCAGTAACATGACAATGAACCAGCCTCAAGCCCAGTTAATGTAGTGCAGCAGATTTGGTGTGAAGTGTACGGAAGCAGTGAGCACTCAGCTGAGTGTTGTGGAGCAAATCCTGACTCGGTAAACTTTGTGGGAAATGTACAAAGGAACAACCACCAACAATATGTCAACAGCTACAATTCCAATTGGAGGAATCACCCGAATTTCTCCCGGGGTAGCAACAACCATCGGGGGAATAGTTCAAGTCAGGGTGTGCAAAGGAACCAAGGAGGGCAGCAGAATTATCAAGCACAATTTAGAAACAACAATGCACCTCCTCCACCACCATCACCCAGCATTGAGGAGATGTTCAAGACTAAGATAGCTAATCAAGCTCAATTGCAGGCTGACTATGTGAAGCTGGCAGCCGAGGTGAAAAACAACCTGTTAGCTACCAAGGCACTTCAATATCAATTTGGGCAATTTGCTGGAGCCCAAAACACTAGACCTAGAGGAGGACTTCCGAGCGACACAAATCCCAATCCCAAGCAGGTGAATGCAGTGACCACAAGGAGTGGTTTGCAGCTGAAAGAGGTGGAACCAGAAAGACCACCTCAACAATCCTGAGTAGCAGAAGTCGAGAGGGATCAAAGTGATGAGAGGGGGAAGACTAAGGAAGCAGAATAAGAAAGACCACCACCCCCGTTCCCTCAATGATTAAAGAAACACAAGGAGGAGGCGTGTTTCAAGAAATTCATAGAGGTGCTAAAATAGGTACATATTAACTTACCTCTTGTTGATGTTTTGCAGGGAGTGCCGAAATATGCTAAGTATATAAAGGACATCGTGGCAAACAAAAGTCGGTTGACTGAGTATGCTACGGTGGCTCTCATGGAGGAGTGCACTTCACGGATACAAAACAGACTGCCCACAAAGCTCAAAGATCCTAGGAGCTTTACTCTACAAATCACTATTGGGCAGAGTATCCGAGCTCGTGGATTATGTGATTTGGGAGCGAGCATTAATTTGATGCCGTCATTGGTATTCAAAAAGCTGGGTCTAGGGAGTCCTAGACCTACAACAGTGATCTTGCAATTGGCAGATCGGTCCTTAGCCAGACCTGATGGCATTATGGAGGACGTTCTGGTGCAAGATGGCTCCCTGATCTTCCCGATAGATTTTGTCGTGCTGGATTTTGAACCAGACGCGAAAGTCCCATTTATTTTGGGACGTCCTTTCTTGGAGACAGGGAAAGCACTGATTGATGTAGCTGCGGGGCAGCTAACAATGCGAGCACACGACAAGGTGGAAGTATTCGATGTGTACAAGGCACCCAAGCTCCCGACGGTGTACGAAGAACTCTCAGTGATTAATGTGATTGATCAAGTCGATGATGAGCAGTTTAAGGATTCACGAGAGTTATTGGGAAAACCACCGGAATGGTGTAAGCACTACTGGGGGGAGGACGATTTTTGAGAGAAAACGTCCATCACCCTAGAGGACAACTGAGCTGAATGACGTCGAGCCGAGACGGTAAACCAGGCGCTGCACGGGAGGCAACCCGTGAAAAAGTTTTTCTTTTAAAATTGTGAATAGATTTTTCTTTTTTTTTTCTTGTTTAACAAAAAAAATTTTAGTTTTGTTTTATTTTTATTTTGAGTAAAACCTATAATTCTAACCAATTTCTTTGAGTAGAATGAATTTCAGGTCGAAGGGAGGGAAATTATGCAAGGAATCGCAAAGGAAAATTCGAGGTATGAAAATCAATAAAAAGTGGCAAAACAGTGAGCTAGGGCGATAGCTCCGTGTCACGGAGGAGGACCTCCGCGTTACCCTCCGTGACACGTTGAGGTATAAATCCGGAATTTTAAAAAAATTCCAGAACGCCCTCGCGACAGCTCTGTGTCATGGAGGCAGTGCTCCGCGATGCACTCCGTGACACGTTGCTATGTATATCGCGACGAGTCACACCGGGTCGCTAGGTGACCCGCGTGATTTTTCCACTTTTAAACCCCGATTCCCCCTCAATTGTTCCTTATTTCTCACACACTCCGCGACCAAACGCCCTAAAACCCCTCCCCCTTCAACGTGACATGGAATAGGCCAAGAAATTCATCGAGTTTTCTTCAATTCTTCAATCTCAAGGTATGTTCTTCGATTCCATCTCATTTCTTATCGATTTTCTTTGATATTGAGCATGTGATGTGAGCTAAGTTCTCCCTAAGTAGAAAATAAACGTAAATTCAATTGAATTAGTGTTGATGAATGTTCGGAATATCATTGTGATTGCTTGAACTCATTAATTACATAATTTAATCAAATTTTGTTGATACAATCATATTTAGGGCTTGGTTTTTAATTTGAAGTGGAAAAAGGTAGTGAACTTGTGAAATTCATGCCGGGTTGTACATGTTGAGTGAGATGAGTCGATGTGCTAATTGTTATGATGTTAAAAGACCGACGGATTCTCGGGTTAGGGGAATATTGAAATTTGCAAGAATTGGGTGAATTGTATAGGTTCGTGTAGATAAATTCTTGTTGTTTTCATTTCTTTGTTTTTCCTTGCTAAGTGCGATGGGATAAAATGTGATTGATGGTAATGACGGTGATTAGCTGTACGAAGTCTAAGTAGTACATAGAATATATACCGTCGAATTCTTCGTATGCACTAAGCATGTTTGTATTTTGTATAGTTGGTTGTTTATTTGTGTAAATAAAGATGATCTTGCTGGAATGTTGTAAATTTGGCTAAGGACTAAGTGTGGGATAGCCTAGCTTAACCCGACCTTAGTTGGAGTAAATATTCAGTGGCTTAACATTGATCTTGTCTACTTGGATTGACAGGTAAAATGGCAAGCAGGCAAGAAAAAGGTAAAGGTGCATCAACATCTGGTGCCGGAAGAAAGTGAATCAGACTGGGCACAGCAGTCCCAGCAGCACCAGCGGTTCCACGCGGTCAACGCCGCCAATACGGAACCAGGTGGGTGACGGATGAGGGTAAGAAGTGGTATGCCAAGCACAAGGAAAACAAGTACTTCCCCGAGGAACACATAGCACGGGAACCATTGGCACAGGAGTTCCCTAGGATTGTCCACAGGATCGAGGCAGCTGGGCTCAATTTCATCTTTGAAGAGCCCAAGGAATGCCACTTGCACCTGATTCGGGAATTCTATGCTAATTGGAACCCGACTCTCAGAAGTCACACCATCAAAATCAGAGGGCAAATAGTCACATTTGAGCCCCACCACCTCAATGCCATCATAGGGGCGCGGGACACAGACGCCCACGTGCTTCGACAGTTGAACATCACTCCACCATATGCGGACATCAGACGCACATTGTGTGGGACCCGATCGACAGCTAGATGGAGCAGGCATAAGGAGAGGGGCTACCATCAGACTTTGCCCTATTCACAGATGAACAGGGAAGCTAGAATATGGCTTAAGATTGTCTGTTCTTGCCTAATCCTGGGGGTACATATGACAGATGTAACCCGGGATCGTGTATGCCTGGTGTACGCCCTGATGAAAGGGCTGGAGATCAACGTGGGGGCGGTGATTATCTCCGCCATGAAGAGAGCCCGGCTGCATCAGGGGCACAGATATGGATTTGGTGGGCTACTCACCACAGTCCTGAGGGGCCTAGATGTTGAGGAAGAGGCCCTTGACTATATCCCGCAGATGGAGCGGCGGGCCTTAGATGTCACTAAAACTAAGGCACCCGACACCACCCACGGGCCAGTGCTTACACTTGGCGAGCGACATGCTCGTGATGATCAGTATATGGCTCGCATGTTTGGGATGCAAATGCTCCAGCTGAGGATAGGCGGGAGGCTAGCAACAGAGGAGGAGTTATGGCAGCTCGAGCTAGACTACCCTTTTGGCGAAAATGCCAGGGCTCTATGCCCAGTGGGGCCAGCATTTGTAGAGCCCACGGATGATGATGTCCCCACAGACGAGGAGACACGTCGGAAGGACTCCGATGTGGAGTCCGATGATGACGACGGGGGTGATTCAGACATGGGAGATGAAGCAGTAGCACCTGATGAAGAAGTGGAGTACTTTGATTGATCAGGGAGTTCCATCACCCGATTTTTGTGCTATTTTAATTTTTGTGAACACTGGGGACAGTGTTCGAGCTAAGTGTGGGGTGGGAGTAGTTAGGTGCTGGTTGTGCTGTTATGTATGTATGTCCTAATCTGTTGTTGTGCCTGTGAACAAATTTTTCTGACCCTGTGATTTGTTATTGTAAGTTGTTGTTCTGTATTGCAAATATATGTGAACCTGTTGTGTGTTGCTGAATGTTGCTAGCTGATTTTGTACATATTTTTGTTATCGAATTGATCGATATTTTTGTTAATCGAAATGATCGATATTTTTAAAAAAATTTCAATTCTTGGGTTTCTCGGTGTTTGTTTTCGGTTCTTTTACCGAGGATGGTCCCATTGAACCGAAGTCATAGTTAGTGACCGTTCCCTATGATGGATGGATGATGACCTTCTTAAGGGAAATGTAGTCGTTAGGAGTAGATTTTTCAATTATTTTTTAGTTGTTTTTCTTTTTTTTGGGTTGCATCCCAAAACCTGTAGTTACTTTATGGTTGCGGAATTATGGTTGCGTGTCGTACGTGATATGTGAAATGCAAAGGTGATTCGTATGAAAGCATGCAACTTTGTAAATATGTTGAGATACCTAGGCCATATAGTTCGATTCAGTGTGATTGATGCTTAATTTGAATTCCTGTAATTAGCTGATCGAAGAGTCTGTGAATATATCTTGAATTGAGCATGTGCAATAAGTGTGAAGTGAGGTTTTGTTATTCCATGCTATTGTGAAGTGTCTAGAACTTGCCTGGTGTGTGTACAAAACCAAATGAAGTAGGTGTATTGTAGGAAAGGATGTAGGCATTTCTTTGTTTTAAACCGAAAGTTTCTATTTTTCATTATCATACCCACCTGGATTGTGTACCCTAGTCAGCCCGTTGAGTCTTTAGCCTATTAATTTTTTCTGTCGTCAAAAAGTGTAAACTGAGCTTAATCCCTTCTTTTCATTAGCCGTAAGTTTGATCCAAAACTCTTAATCACTTAAGAAGAGAAAATTATTTTCCCGAAGTGTCAAAGAGTGAGAATGGTGAAAAGAAAAGAAAAGCCGAGTGATGGAGGAAAAGAAAAGGTTGAAGGTGCAGTTGTTATAAATAAACTATAATGAAGGTGCATAAATAATCTTTGTGTTGTGTCAAGTGTGCTTAATAAGATGGGCCAAACTAAAGAAATACTTCAAGAATGGGAGGATGAAGAAAGAAACAATGTCCATGAGTTTGATGGGATGTGTTGAAAAGGCGCTTAAGGATGCTAGTGGCTATTATTGGTTAGCCCAATACTTACTAGTTCCATAGCTTCCATTACAACCCGTTAAAGTCCTACGTGATCTTACATCATACTTCTTTATATTAGTGAAGTAGTACACTAAAGGCAAGCTTAGGGGTCATGACATGATGCATGTAAAGTCTTTTGGGAGAGAGAGCGAGATTGTGTTTATATGCCCCTGCTTGAAATTTTGTGAGTTCATATAATCAAAAAGGGGAAAATTCTCTTGTGTTGTGAGGGCACATGCTTGATGAGAGATTAACTTTCGTGTAGGATGTCTTGATCAGCTGATTTGCATGAGTTTGCCAATATCGAGAGTCGATTCTTAAGTCTAGGAGGTCTTGATGTATTGAAGGTCATTGCGTTGATAGGACCATGCATGTTTTCTTGATGATTTACTGTATTGAATAATCGGTATGACTGTAACCTAAATTGTCGAACCAAAGTAGCGAGGGTGGGATGTAAATTGCATGAGGTGTAAGATTGTTGTTCGAGGACGAACAAGGATTTATGTGTGGGGTAAGTGATCTTGGGAAAATTTATATGCCCAAGTGATACTCAAAGGTGTCATTTTAGCCTTGTTTATCTATCAATGTTTATATATTCTCATGTGATTGGTAATAAAATGTGAATTTATACTAACCAACATGATTAGCATTGTTTTGCAGGAAAAATGTAATTTCGGGAAGCTAAAATGCATGTTGGAAGAGATCGGGTTTGGACTCGGATGTGAGCAAGGGAAAAGGCATTGGAAAGAACAAAATAAAGGGGCTCCGCGATGGAGCCGTGTCATGCTGCCATCGCGGAGGCCTTCTGCCTGGAGAGGGAATTTTCAGCCTAATTCCAGTGATGGTACGCGATAGGTCCGTGGCACGGTAGCATGGCTCCGCGTTGCACGCCGTGCCACGTTGGGCCTTATTCTCTGGACCCCTAGTTTCCAGTGAAGGTCCGCGTCGGTAGCGTGTCACAGAGGCAGTGCTCCACGATGCACTCCGTGACACGTTGCTTGTTATTCCGGGAAAAATTCCCACCAGTATAAATAGAACACTTAGGTTGATTTTTCAATATTCTGACTTGGTGGAGCAAGAACGTGGGTTACAGGCAGTTGAGGGGACGAAATTATTAGGGTTTTTCTCTCTTTCTTTCTCCTTGAATTCAATTGCTTGTATGTTTAACACTCATTTAACAATGTTTAATCCACAAATGAGTGGCTAATTCATCTTCTTGCTGAGGTTAAGAACACTTGTAATGAAATGTGATTATTGATTCTTTGGTTTTTCATCTTTTCTTCCATGGTTGTTCTATTAATTCTTGCTCTTACTGCATTAATGTGTGGCCTACGTTATTGTACATCTAAAAAGTCCGGTTTCACTCGAGAGAGCAAGAAATTGGAAAGTTGTGAATTAATAGGATATGATCTTTTCTTAGTTTTGGAAAATTGATAATTGATTTACCTTCAGGATAAAATATACCTGAAAGTCGTATTAGTCAATTTAGGAATCGGTTTTGTATGGCTAGAACATGAATTGCATTTAATCACAGAAATGTAGGTGGATGGTTCATGATTCTTAAGTGGGGTTAAATACGAGAGTTTTAATCCCTTGGCAATAATTCTTGACTAGCAACCGGAGGAAAAGGCTAACCAAATTATATCGACAATTAATTTCATTACATGTTCATTTAACCTCAGCATGCTCACATTCATAGTTCAGACTCACATTAGATAATTGTTTAGACTTAGCATAACTATTAGAAATCAAAAATATCAAACTCTTGGTTACACTGTTGTTTGCATTGTTAGAATTGAAATATAGTACACTTGAGCAGATTGCATCCCAGTCCCTGTGGGATCGATACTTGGCTTACTTAAGCCACTTTACTACTTGTTCGACCACGTGCACTTTCGTGTAGTTATATACCCATATAACGCGGAGACGGACAATATCCTATCTTCGGGCGAGGAAGTTGATAGCAAAGGGTTGCATCTATAATATTGTCAGGGTTCAGGATGTCCAAGCAGAATCCCTCACTCTTCAGTCCATTCCAATAGTCAATGAATTTCCAGATGTATTTCCAAATGAACTTCCTGGTATTCCCCCAGAACGAGAAATCAATTTTTCTATCAACGTATTACAAGGTACTCAGCCTATATCCATCACTCCATACCGAATGGCTCCTGCTGAGCTCAGAGAATTGATGGAACAACTGAAAGATCTACTGGATAAGGGCTTCTTGAGGCCGAGTACTTCACCATGGGGTGCGCCAGTTCTGTTAGTAAGAAAGAAAGATGGCTCCCTCCGCATGTGTATAGATTACCGACAGCTAAATAAAGTAACTATCAAGAACAAATACCCACTTCCCAGGGTAGATGACTTGTTTGATCAATTACAAGGGGCAAAGTATTTCTCTAAGATCAACTTAAGGTTTGGGTATCACCAGGTTCAGTTTCGGGAGAGAGATATCCCAAAAATGGCCTTCAAGACTAGGTATGTCCATTTTGAATTCCTAGTCATTTCCTTCGGGTTGACGAATGCCCCTGCAGTGTTCATGGATCTAATGAATAGCATCTTCATGTCGTATCTGGATTTGTTTGTGATAGTATTCATTGATTACATTCTAGTGTATTCCCACTTAGAAGCACAACATCGAGATCATTTGCAAATAGTGTGCTCTAGGTTCTCAGGGATCACCAGTTGTATGCAAAATTTTCTAAATGCGAGTTTTGGCTGAATTCGGTAGCCTTTTTGGGTCATGTTCTGTCGGATGCTGGTATTCAGGTATATTCACAAAAGATTGTGGCAGTAAAGACATGGCCTAGACCTACAACTCCAACTGAGGTATGCAGTTTCCTGGGGTTAGCTGGGTATTATCGAAGATTTATAGAGGGGTTTTCTACTTTATCAGCACCTTTGACCAAGTTAACTCAGAATGTAGCTAAATTTCACTGGACTAAAGCGTGTGAACAGAGTTTCAGGAGTTGAAAAATAGATTGACATCAGTGCCAGTGCTAGCTTTGCCAGAAGGGTTAGAGGGTTACACAGTGCATTATGATGCTTCAGGTGTTGGGTTAGGGTGTGTTCTGATGCAACACAGTAAGGTAATTGCTTATGCTTTAAAGCTGCTGAGGAAATCGATCTAGAGTTAGCTGCAGTAGTTCATGCCCTGAAAATATGGAGGCACTATATGTATGGCGTCCACGTGGATATTTTCACCGATCATAAGAGTCTCTAGTATATCTTCACTTGGAAAGAGTTGAACCTACGACAACGTTGCTGGTTAGAATTGTTGAAGGACTATGACATGAATATTTTATACCATCCAGGGAAGGCTAATATTGTAGTAGATGCCCTTAGTAATAGATCAATGGGGAACTTAGTGCAATTGAGGCCCAAACAGAGGGAGTTGGACCGAGAATTACACTGGTTAACCAGTTTAGCCATCCGAATAGTAGATTCAGGAGATAGTGGGGCAGTGATTCAGAAAACAGTAGTATCATCCCTGTTTGTAGAAGTAAAGGAGCGGCAGTATGAAGATCCTAACCTGATACTGCTCAGAGATAAAATTCAGTGAGAGGAAGTATCAGCTTTTGAGGTAACCGAAGATAGGGTATTGAGATGTAGAGGTTGCCTCTGCGTTCCTAATGTGGAATGACTTTGCCAGCAGATCATGGCAGAGGTACATTATTCCCGTTATTCGCATCACCTAGGTTTAACAAAGATGTATCATGACATAAAAGAGATTTACAGGTGGCCGGGAATGAAAAAGGGTATAGCAAAATTTGTAGCACAATGCCCTAACTGCCAGTAGGTAAAAAGGGAACATCAAAAACCCGGTGGATTGACGCAGGAAATAGCAGTACCTATGTGGAAATAGGAAGCGATTAACATGGATTTTGTAATAGGGTTACCCTGAACCAAGCGCAAATTTGATTCTATCTGGGTAATTATTGACAGATTAATGAAGTCAGCTCATTTTCTTCCAGTCTGGACTACCTTCTCAGCTGAGGACTATGCTGAATTGTATATCAGAGAAATAGTTCGATTACATGGTGTCCCGACTTCTCTCATTTCTAACAGGGAGCACAATTTACAGCCAGATTCTGGCAGTCATTTCAAAAAGGCTTGGGGACACAAGTTAATCAGAGTACAACCTTCCATCCTCAAACAGACGGGCAGGCACAATGTATAATTCAAACCCTCAAGGACATGTTACGGGCATGCGTGCTAGACTTCAACGGCAGTTGGTATTAACACTCTTATTGACTTTTCTTTCAATAACAGATCATTCGGCAATCCAGATGGCGCCTTATGAGGCCTTATATGGGCAGAAATACAGGTCCCCAGTTGGTTGGTTCGAGGTGGGAAAATTAGAGTTAATTGGACTAGACATAATCCACCAGTCTGATGAGAAAGTAAGCTTATCAAAGAGCGCTTGTTAGTAGCTCAAAGCTGCCAGAAATCCTATTTCGATGTGTGGCGTAGAGATCTAGAATTCAGTGTTGGTGATTGGGTGTTTTCGAAAGTTTCACCAATGAAGGGCATAATGAGGTTTGGTAAAAAGGGCAAGCTTAGCCCTAGGTTTATTAGCCCATATCGGATCCTCCGAAGAATAGGCTGAGTGGCTTATGAGTTAGACTTACATCCAGAATTAGAATTCGTTCACCCAGTCTTTCATATGTCCATGCTGCAAAAATGTATAGGGGATCTATCCCGAGTCATGCCAGTCAACGACATCTAGGTCACTGAGGAGTTGACCTATGAAGAGGTTCAGTAGCCATATTAGATTGGCAGGTTCATAGGTTGAGAACAAAAGATGTCGCCTTTATTAAAGTATTTTGGAGGAACAGGAATAAAGAAGAGATAACCTGAAAAACTGAGGATGATATGGATTGTGGTTATCCTCACCTATTACAAGATTGATCCAGCTTTTTAGTTAAGGTGAGGTTGTTATTTTACTGCTTACGTTATCATTACTATTTACTGTTGTTTAGTTACCCCTCATTATTATGTAATGGTGGCTATAGTGCCCTATGAGATACCTGTATTGAACTTTTCTGCATTTTAGATTTTTCAGATAGTCCATATTACAAAGGAGACTCTGCCAAAGTTTTTATAAATCTTGGGTAAGAGAGTTAACTCCTTTAAGCCTGAGAATGACATTCGAGGACGAATGTTCCTAAGGGGGGAGGATGTTACACTCCGTAAGTTTCGATTCTTTAGTTGAAATACTCGTATGTAGGTCAAGAGTGTTAGAGTATGACACGCATGAGAAAGAGCCCGGGGAAAGGTCGAACGAGCACGGAATTGAGGTAGCAAAGGAGAAGGCCGGACAGGCTGCAACAGAGGGAACGTGTCACGGTCGCCCTCCCTACGCGTTGTGCACCATGACACGGCCCAAGATTGTCGAGATGGGTCCGTGTCACGGACCCCCTATCCACTGCCTAAAGTTATACATATGTTAAGTGGATTCATTTGGTTTCAACACATGATTATATTCTTCGTCCGAAATAGGAGAGCACCGCGATTTCCATCCAAATTTCTTCTGATTACACTGCTAAATGCTGCCCAAATTCAAACTAACTTTAGGTATCGAGTTCTAAGCCTACAGAGAGCATTACTACGGAGTTATTTTCTTAAAATACACCCGACAAATGGTAACCCTACCGAGCAAAAGTTGTCAGAATTGCTCCAAACTGATCCCTAAATTATCACAGGCTTCAAGTAAGTATTTCTCCTTTATGAACTCCCGGGAAATTATAGGTTTTCAGTCGTATTCTGCGAAGTTGAAGTAGTATTAGTAGTAGTATTAAAAGCTATACTTTTTGCCAAATTTGTTATTGAAATTGGTCCCTTTTCCCTGTAATAAAGTTACACTTGGAAAGAGCCGTTGATTCAATCTGAAACTAGCCAGTTAATCAGGAATCAGCGATCGAGGTATGTTAAGGTGAATTTCTTTGGCAAGTTAGTTTCCATAGTACTGTAATACAGTTTGAATCCCAACAAGAGAGCCAAAAGTTTGTTATTGTGAATAGATGTTGTTGTTAGCTGAGACTAGTACTTATGTTTAGTTTGGGATTGACTTTTCCCTGTATAGTCTTCCATAACCAACCCAGGTTACTAGCTGTGTTGTTGCCTGGCATGGGCTAGATGACGTCCCTCCAAGGAGTGGTATGCCGTCCGCAAGGGACGAAGATGATGTCTGAGGACCTTATACAGTCCATTTTATGGTTGGACTATTTATATGTCGTATCGGCACTACACCCCCTTCGAGTTTGGTGCCCGGGGTACAGACAGCAGGGGTCCACCAGACTCAAACATAGCTATAGTTCAGGGGCCGAGCAGGCTCAGTTGGAGAACTAGGGGTCTAGTAGGACGACTATGGTTATTAGTTGACTCATTTGACCACGTTAGGGGTATATAGATTGAAGTGTGCTAGCAGGGCTTATAGGGTCCCCAAGTGGGTTATTATGTGTTGGTTGTACCTTATGGCTTATGGGAACCACGTAAGGATCTTAGTTGTGCAATTTACTGTTAGATTAGGCAGCAGGAAGTTAAGTTATTCAAGTTACATCTCTATCTCTTTCACTTAGTTACTTCTAGTTTCATCTTAAGTTTTACTCAGTTATTTTAAGTTGTTACCTTACATATTGGTACATAATGTACTAACGCACATCTTGGGACGCTGCATTACTTGCCTATAGATGTGGATAGACCCAGACCAGGACCTTCTCAGCTTTCAGCCACAGTTACCAGTGTAGTCGGCTTCTTTCTTCCAGAGCTAACAGTTATAAGGTTTACTCTTTTGATTGTATGGTATATGGGTATGTCAGGGCCCTATCTTGACCATTATTCCACTCCTAAAGGCTTGCAGATTTTACAATTTCCCTGTGGTTAGTTTTCTGTTGGCTATGTGGGGTATATACATGTGTTAGTTCGTATGATGGTCGTGTGGGGCCTTGTTTACCTGTTAGATAGTGGCCTTGTCGGTAGTATAGTTATAGTTGTCTGATTTTCATTTCAGTCATATCTAGACAGCATGGTGGTGTTGTCAGCCTGCATAGGATTCCCTTTATTTGCCTATTGCTGGTTAGCTATTTTCCTTACAAGTGGCTATAAGGCCTTTTCGGCTGGAGGTTGTGTTTATAGCTGAGATATAGCCCGTTGTTTTCTTGTGATGAGTTGCAGGCTCTCACTAGACGTGCATAAGCCTAGCCAGGTTAGTCAGATTCCAGTATGGCACTAGGTGTCAGTCATGGCTCCCAAGGTGGGGCATGACAATTCACAATTGGGTTAAAACCCCATAGATTCATCAACATAGAAAACACCTAAAGTTGAAGAGGGATTAGGCATGGGAGTGGATGGATACACCCATTCATAACCCTACATACCTAGGTAAATTTGATTTTACAACCCTCTTTAATGCACAAAGGAAATGGAAGAAGAATTGATGAACTCTAGGCTTGATCAACCTTAGAGACTTCTAGGATTGCACATGGAGAGGGATAGGCTTAGAATGAGATAAACCCTCTTAACACACTTATCTGAGCTTAAAATGATGTAGTTTAGGTCTTAGGAACTTAGAAATTATGAAAAAGCCATTAATAAATTTAGAGGAAAATACACATTGCCAGCACTGGAAGCTTATTATCACTGGTCACCACGAGGGACACCACGACTCGTGGTGACTAGTCATTAGGAGTACTACAAAACCTTCAACCTTCGTGTATAACTCCTGACCACGACTAACATAACGACTCGTGGTGCTGACCACAACTCGTTGTCTCACCCATGGTCAACCCTAAAACCAAGAAATCCAACCAAGTTTTCCCTCATCCCCACGAGTCACTAATGACTCGTGGTGCACCTCACAGGTCACTATACAACTCATCATGTGACCTGGTGCAGAAAATCTTATCTTTTCTATTTCAACCCTTGGGTCTAGTCTTAGGGCTTTTGGGGTATTACATATACCTTCAGCTATAATTACATGACCAAGGAAAGAAACAGATGTTAGCCCAAATTCACACTTAGAAAATTTAGCACACAACTTGTGCTCCTGGAGAGTTTGTAATACAGCTCTCAAGTGATTGCATGCTCGGCCTCTAATCGTGAATAAATCAACATGTCATCAACAAAGACAATCAAAAACACATCAAGGAAAGGCCTAAACACCCTATTCATCAAATCCATAAAAGCTTCTGGGACATTAGTAAGCCCAAGTGAAATAACTAAGAACTCATAATGGTCATATGTGGTTCTAAAGGTAGTCTTAGGTATATCAATTTCTGTAACCCATAACTGGCGGTACCCCGACCAAAAGTCATTGTTTGAAAAGCATATGGCACCTTGTAACTGATCAAATAAGTCATCAATCCTGGGTAGTGGGTATTAATTCTTAATCATCACTTTATTCAACTGCCTTATAGTTAATACACATCCTTAACGAACCATTTTTCTTTTGCACAAAGAGCACTGATGCACCCCAAGGCGATACACTGGGTCAAATGAATCCCTTCTGAAGAAAATCTCTTTTTTTCTCCTTCAATTCCCTTAGCTTGGATGGAGCCATCCTGCAAGGAGGGACCGATATAGGCTGAGTACCTAAAAGTAGAGCAATGACAAATTCTATCTCCATCTCGGGAGGAACTCTAGGTAAGTCCTCTAGGATGACTACTGAAAACTCATTTACCACTGAGACTGAGTGGAAACTCACCGGCTTTCTTTCTAACTCGAACGAAGTAAGAAATGTAGCCTTTGGACACCATTATTTGGGTCTTAAGTTATGAAATAAATTTACCATTAGGTTTAGCGGCATTAACCTTCCATTCCAGGACTGGCTCATCCGAAAATTGGAATCTGACAATCTTTGTTCCGCAAACATTATCATAACACAATGCTAACCAACCCATACCTATGATAACATCAAAATCCATCATTCCAAGCTCAACTAGATCAGTTAATGTAGAACTATCATATATCTGAACAATACAATCACGGTACACTCTTTTAGCTAACATAGATTTGCCAATTGGCGTAGATATAACAAATGGCTAAGCCAACAATTCAAAAGTTGCCTCGAACTGAATCTTCATCATAGGAGTAATATATGGGAAAGTAGATCCTGGATTAATCAAAGCTTAAAAAGCACGGGATAACAACATCAGGCGATGACTCCTGCTCCTTGCAACAACCTAGAGCATAAAAATGATTTTGTAGTGTCCCTGAACTAGAAGCTTCTCCCATATTACCCTTACCATGGCCTAGTACAAGCTGAGAACTAGGCTTGGGAGGTCGAACCGAGGATGATGATTCTTCTACTGAACCCATCGGTTGTGCGGTATCATCCCTAGTCCTCATCGGACACTGTCTCATATAGTGACCAGTATATCCACAATTAAAACATACATCCTGACCCAAATGGCACTACCTTGGATGAATCTCACCGCAATGAGCACATGGGGGTATCATAGGTCTCTCCTTACATCAAGAACTTGATAGAGCTGAACTCTAATCTCTCCTCAATCCTCGTAGTTGAGGTGTATCACTCTCCATAGGTTGAGCTGATATATAGGAGACTTAACCCTAGAGTCTCCCTAGACTATATATTAGACCTCACAGTTCTAGCTCTCTTCCTCTACTCATGTCCCCTATGAGTATCACAAATCGAATGGACCAAATCCTCGGCCCTCTGAGTAAAGGCCTATATCCGTGCAATGTTCTTATTCTCCTAGGTAGATACTTCCAAATGATCACGAGCTATGTTGGTCCCATGGCCCTCGCACGAACCAATAAACCCTATCCTCCATCATTTGAACAAGGTGCGGAGCATACCTGGCCAAAGAATTAAACTGAAGTATATACTCCTATACACTCATATTGCCTACTCTAATTGTAAAACTTCTAAGCTAGAGTCTGTCAAAGCTCTCAAGGCATATATGAGTGCATAAATGCCTCAGAGAACTTTTCCCACTCGGCTGGCTATGTATAGGATCCTCTGGATTAAGCCCAAGCCTCATACCACAAAATAGCCACATCACGCAGCCTAAATGCGGCCAACTCAGCACCCTCTTTCCCTATCACTCGCATGACCTCCATCACTCTATATGTATGATTAATGAAGTCTTGGGGGTCCTCACTAGGATCTGATCTAGTAAAAATTGGAGGCCTCAAACCCATGAACTCACTGGCTCTAGAACTTTTTCAGCTGCCTGAACTCTATGTCGCTCCATCGCCTCCAACCTTGCTCCTATCCAGTAGCAATACGAGCCATTAGCTGAACAGCTCCCTCAAGACCCTGTCCTTTCAGAGTAATGGGGGTGCCACAAGCGTGGGAGAGTTTTCCACTCTCTCACCCTCAGGTACTGCTTGTGCAGGAGGAGTTATAGGTCTACCGACCTCTTTCTTAGCACATGTAAATAGAATTAAAGAATTAAAATTTCTTGGATTTGTTTTCACCTGAGTAGCTTCTCTTTCCCTCTTTAGTTCTTGATTTAGAGCTCAAACAGAACTTTTGCAACCAATCAAGCTTAGAAAAAGGAAACAATTTATGTCATACCAAATTGGACCTACTATTATCTCCTTCTTAAGTTACATGTTTGCAATGTCAGTTTATCAATGGTGCCTGTATGTTTAATCACCTGAACTAAAATTCTCATTACAGGTTCACATCTCATTAGCAGGGGACAAACACACGGGGCTGGAGGAACTATAGCACCTGGGGCAGGGGCCTCAATCTGAGCCTCTAACCCATTTCCCTTATCCATAGAAGGGTGACTAGTACCCTCTCCTACGACTGTGCCAATCAACTGCGTAGTCACCTTCCTCATTGCAGGCATACTCTGAAATAATAACATGACTTAGATATCGCAATACTTATGACCTCGCTTTATAGTACGAACTATTAGTAAAAGAAGTGAAACAACTTCTAAATGTCCTATAGCCTCCTTATTATAAGTATGGTGCACAACATACTCATAAGCAAGACTTTATTAGACATGGATTTGTGGACTCCTTGGGATATTATTTCTCTTTGATACTAAGTTTGTCATGTCTCGAAATTGGGCTAGGGCGCGATTGGCTCTCAACTCTAGAGTGATCGAGAAACTGGCTATATAGCGTCTGAACTATAACCCTTAGGCCAACAGGGCTGCCCATCACAGTCAATCATAGCATAGAAATGGACCGACCAGGTCTAAACAAATATATCAAAGAAAGTGTGCCAACAAAACCACAATAGAAACTGAAATAAATAGCGGAAGGCTAACCAGGCCACAAGCTAAGCTGAAACTGAACCACTATACCACTAGTCATAAAAGCCTCTAAAAATGTAAAAGAATGGGATAGAGCTCCAGGATACCCATATGTAGATCAAAAACTCAAAATGACCAAACCAAACATGGAGCTCCTGAAAGAAAGGAGCATACCAACTCTTAATAAGATCTTACTGTATCGGTCAATCTGAGCTCCGATCTGCACCTATAGCATGATTGCAGGGGTCCCCAGGAAAAAGAATATTAGTGCAAAGAAATGAACTGGTACATAAGACTAAAAGTTGTAAATTACGCAATGCCAAAGATAATTGAACCAGAGAAGGGAAGAGCAACAACCTAACACTCTGAAACCTATCAACATAAATAATGGAAAATAATAGTTGAACATAAATCAAAAGATAGTGTAGAGAAAGATATTCTATAACTCATTAACTAACTACCCTGTCTGCAGACTCTATGCATGAGTATAATATAACTAACTCATATGCCAACACTTTTGATACTTAGACCGGAGTTTATGAGAATCGACTTAGTGGTTACCTGATACATGGACCAGGATTTAAGTATGGCTACCTGATATGCAGACCAGGACTTTAAGAGTTTCTAGATACTTAGACTAGGACTCTATACGGCCGACCTGATACTTGACCAGGATTTCAGATATCATCCTTTGCTCAATCAGCTATCTAATACTCAGACTAGAGAGGGTGTGCGATATCACACAATCAGCCATCTTTACTCGGACCAGAGAGGGCGTGCGGTAAGCAATACAAATCATGCAAGTGAGCAACTGAACAATGCAATATATATCTGACTCAGATACCAGGTCTAACTCGGTGGACCAACTGAACAATGCAACTAACTAACTCAGATAACGGGTCCAACTCAGAGGACCTACTAAACATAACACCCTAAAAACTGATAGAAAGGGGACATTAAACATAACTTGACGTGAAAGCTTAACATGAACACGATACTTAGGGAATATGACACTAGACCTCGCTTATGGGTTCATAGAACCAATTTTGGATACATAGAATCAACTTTGGAATACATGGAATCCACATGAATACTTAGATTTAATTTAGCAAGATTAGACTCAAATTGAACTCAACTAGGAGAACTTAGACTCAATTAAGATACTTAGTGTCAACGTTCGCTACTTTAGCATCCGATAACTCGCTAACTTGTCAATAACTTAAGGAATATGAGTTGTGAGGTTTATTTTAAGCCTTAATAACTTTAAAACATATATACATAATGTTAGGTGACCATATAAAGGAATTGCTATGTTGGTACCCTCGTTTACCTTTACTAGCTTGACATTCATTCTTAGCGTACGTGATTCTTACATCGCCATTAAATAAGGTAACCAGAACCTCAAACATGATGAACATAAAACATATAATATAATGAAAAGGACCAATTAACAATTCCCATGCTGAGGGATCTCCAACCCGATGTACAACTATGACAACAAATCGACGCAATATTACACTTTATGCACCTCCTTGGGCTAGACATAATATAAATATTTAGCTTCAATAAAACATGGGACTTAAAGTTTAAATATAGCTTGACATACTTGCTCAACACACATGAGAATTTTGCTGTCTCATTCAACTCACAACTCATAAATCATGCTTGAAAGAACTATGGCCGGAACACCTAACATAACTATGGTTGGACTCCATGGCATTCTTGGGCCATGTGGTGTCTAGCAAAGGCATAAAAGTAGACTAGCAGAAAATTGAGACGGTGAAGAATTGGCCCAGACCGGTGAATCTTTCGGATATCTGGAGTTTCCTGGGCCTAGCAGGCTACTATTGGAGGTTTGTGGAGGGTTTCTCATCCATTGAAGCTCCTTTGACTAATTTGACTCAGAAGAAGGTGAAGTTTCAATGGTCGGAGGCTTGTGAGAAAAGATTCCAAGAGTTGAAGGCTCGACTTACCTCAGGACCAGTATTGACCTTACCCGAGGGTAATGTTCGACGCAAAACTACATGTAAGTGCACGTGGTCGTACAAGTAGTAAAGTGGCTTTATTTCAAGCCAAGTATCAATCCCACAGGGACTGAACTACGGTAGTAATTAACCTAAGTGTTAGTGAACGATATCTCTATGAATGTAGAAAACCAAACAAATAATGTTTTATGAGTTAAGATTACTAAATAATAAGAACCTAAGTAGAGATTATAATTTGATATCTGAACAATAGTAATGAACAAGCTGAGGTTAAGGCAAGCATGCAGGGATGTAATTTCTTAATTCAAATAAGCTAATCTTCTCTTCGGTTGCTAGTCAGGAATTAATCGCCTATGGATTGGATCTTTCGACTCCTACCCAATTAAAGAATCATGAACCTTATTCTACATTTCTGTGATATAAGAAACTCATGATCTAGCCATACATAACCAATTCCATACATTACTAATAAGACTTTCAGATATATTTCTATTTTGAACGTAAATCCATTCTCAATTTTCTCAACTAGGAAAAGATCATAACCTACCAATTCACATCTGTCCAATTACTTTCCTTTTAAGAATCAAAATTGGATTTCTAAGATATACATTAACATTGGCCAAACATTAATGTAGTAAAAACAAGAATTGATAGAACAACCATTGAAGAAAAGATGAAAACTGAAATAATTAATGATTACATTCCACTACAATTATCCTTAACCTCAGCAAGAGGTGAATTAGCCACTCATTTGTGGATTAAACATCTTCAAATAAGTAGAATTCATACAAGCAATTGAAATTAAAGAGAAAAAGGAAGAGAATAACCCTAGAATTTTCGTCCTCTCAACTACCTGCTACCCACATTCTTGCTCAAAAAAAGTCAGAATGTTTAAAATAAAACCTAAGTGTGCTATTTATACTAGATGGAATTTTTCCCAGAATAACAAGCAACGTGGCACGGAGTGTATCGCGGAGCACTGCCTCCGTGCCACGGTGGTATCGCGGACCCCCACTGGAACTCGGCTCCCAAGTAACTGCACCTCAGAGTGGCACGGCATGTATCGCGGAGCCTTGCCTCTGTGCCACGGAAGTAACGCAAACCTCCACTGGAATTTGACATAATTTATTCATCCCAGGCAGAATGCCTCGGCGATGGTAGCGTGACACGGAGCCATCGTGGAGCCCCTATTTTTGCCAACTACCCTTGTCAACTTCCACTTCTTGCTTCCAAGTCCATTCCCGCACTTCACCAACTTGTAGATTAGCTTCCAAAAATTCCTTCTACCGGAAAAACAACACTAATCATGTTGGTTAGTATAAATTCACATTTATCAAAGAATCACATGAGAATGTACACATAATAATAGATAAACAAGTAGAAATGAAGAATTTGAGTATCACTTGGGCATGAAATTCGGCCCAAGATCACTTACCCCACACTTAAAACCTCGTTCGTCCTCGAACGATACTCTCACATCTCATGCAATTGAAACCCACGCATAGTTAATTTGGCTCGACCATTCAAGCTACGGCTACACCGATTATTTAAGACAGCAAATCATCAAGCAAGCATGCATGGTTTCATCAATACAATGAAGTACACCACATTAAGACCTCCTAACCTCAAGAATCGATTCTCGATCTTGGCAAACTCGTGCAAATAAACTGATCAAGACATCCGACACGAAATTTTATCTCTCGTCAAGCATGTGCCCTTGCAACACAAGAGAATTACCCCATTTGCACTCATAAGATTTCAAAAACACTACATGCAGGGGTATATGAATACGATTTCGCTCGCTCTCCCGAAGAATTCACATGCATCATGTCGTGAATCATAAGCTTGCCTCTAGTGTTTTACTCCACTAATATAAGGATGCGTGATGTAAGATCACGTAGGACTTAATGAGTTGTAATGTAAGCTGAGGAACTAGTAAATACTGGGCTAACCAATAATAGCAACTAGCTTCGCTAAGCGTTTTTCAATACATCCCGCCTTCATTATAGACATTGCTTCTTCTTCCATCCTCTCATTCTTGAATTTTCTTCTTTGTTTTTTGTTTCCATTTCTTTAAGCACACTCGACTTATTAGCAAAGAGTATTTATGCATCTTATTTTTTTTGTTTCTCATTTATTTATTTTCTTACTCTCTACTATTAATTAATCAATTTCAACAAGTGCACCTTTGACCTTTTCTTTAGCTTTCACAACTTCCGCTTTCCTTCCGTTTCACACTTCTCACTCCTTTACCCTTTGGGAAAATTGTTTTTCTTAAGCGCTTAAGAGTTTTGGATCAAATTCACGGCTAATGAAAAGAAGGGGTTAAGCTCGGTTTGTACCTCTCAAAGAATAGGCTAAAGGCTCAATGGGGCTAACTAGGATGTAACATTAAAGGTAGGTATGATAAGGGAGAAACTTTTGGTTTATTCAAAGAAATGCCTAAATCCTCTCCTACAATCCACATCCTTTATTTCATTAGTACACACACCAGGAAAGTTCTAGACACTTCACAATAGCATGGAATAGTCGAAACCTCACCTCACACTCATTGAACATGCTCAACTTAAGACATATTCACAGACTCTTCAATCAGCTAATTACAAGAATTCACTATTAAGCCTCGATCACACCGTATCGAACTCTATGGCCTAGGTATCTCAACATGTTTAACACATTTGCATGCTTTCATACGAATCACGCTTGCATCTTAATATCATGTACAACACGTAACAAGAATTCCGAACCATTAATTAGCGACACGTTTGGGAAACAAACAAAAGAAAGAAGAAAAAAAAGAAAAAACTACTCCTATCGACTACATTTTCCTTAAGATGGTCGTCATCCATCCATCATAGGGAACAGTCACTATCTACAATGTCGGTTCAATGGGACTATTCTCGGGAAAAGCACCGAAAATAAAAACCGAGAAACGCAACAAAAAAAAATTAAACAAAAATTTTGATAGAAAAAGATAAAAATATAATTGAAAAATATTTACACATAACACACAACAGCAGCTTAAGATTCATTACAACACCAACATCAATTACATACACGAAACACAGAGTCACAGGATCACATTTGCACAATCATAACAAACATAAACACAACAGCTACCACCTAACTACTCCCACCCCACACTTAAATCGAACACTGTCCCCAGTGTTCACATAATTGCAAAATATCACAAAGGTTGGGTGGTGAAACTCCCTGATTAATCAAAGTATTCAATTTCTTCATCAGGTGCCAGCGCGTCGTCTCCCATATTAGAATCGCCCCCGCTGTCCTCGTCTGACTAAACATCTGAGTCCTCTCGGCGTGTCTCCTCATCGATAGGGACATCATCATCCACAGGCTCCACAAATGCAGGCCTCACAACTTGAGCTGCCACAGCTCATCCTTCGTTGCGGGCTGTCCACCGATGCGCAGCTGCAACATCTACATCCCGTACATGAGGGCCATGTATTGATCATCCTGAGCATGTCGCTCGGCTAGTGTGAGCACCGGCCCATAAGTAGTGTCAGGTGCCTTGGTTTTGGTGACATCCAAGGCACGCTTGTCAATCTGAGGGATGTAATAAAGGGCCTCCTCCTCAATACTGTGGCCCCTTAGGAACGTGGTAATCAAACCACCGAACCCATATCTATGCCCCTGATGCAGTTGGGCTCTCTTCATGGTGGAGATGATCACCACCCCAACATTGATTTCTAGCCCCTTCATCAGTGCGTACACCAAACGAACTCTATCCCAGGTGACATCAGTCATGTGCACCCTCGGGATCAGGCACGAACAAATAATCTTCAACCAAATCTGAGCCTTCATGTTCATCTGAGAATAGGACAATGTCTAATGGTAGCCCATTTCCTTGTGCCTACCCCACCTGGCTGTCGATCGGGCTCCACATAAGGTACGTCTGATGTCTGCATATGGTGGAGTGATGTTCAGCTGACGGAGGACATGAGCGTCTGTGTCCCGCGCCCCCAGGATTGAATTCAAATGGCAGGGTTCAAAGGTGACAACCTTCCCTATGATTTTGATGGTGTGGCTGCGTAAGGTCGGGTTCCAGTTGGCATAGAACTCCCGGATAAGATGGAGATTGCACTCTCTGGGTTCTTAAAAAATGAAGTTTAGCCCAGCAGTGTCAATCTTGTGTACAATTCGCGGGAATTCCTGTGCCAGTGGTTCCCATGCTATATACTCCTCCAGGAAGTATTTCGTTTCCTTATGTTTGGCATACCATTTTTTCCCTTCATCCGTCACCCATCTCATTCCATATTGTCGGCGTTGCCCTCTAGGAACTGTTGGTGCTGCTGGTATTGCTGTCCCTAATCTTACTCTCTTTCTGCTGGCGCCCGATGTGGATGCGCCCTTGCCCTTGTCCTGTCGTCCTGACATTGTTCCTGTACATTCAAACATACAATCCCAATGTTATTCAAGTCATAGTTAGCTACAACTAAGGTGGGGTTTAATTGGATCACCCCACACTTAGTCTTTAGCCGCAGTCGACACACTTCGACAAGACATTCATGTTTTTGCAATTCTTAACATTCAACATGCTTAGTGCATTCATATAAGTCGATGGAACAATTACTTTGTACTACTCAGACTTTGTACAATGAATAAAAATTTCTCCATCGATTCAATTGTATCATCATTAGCACTTTGCAATTTTATCACAACAACCTATGTAATTCTCCCATTGCATTCTCCCGAAAATCCCTCTTCTAACTTAGCATATTCAACATCAATCACAATACATTTCACTTCAAATAACATGCACAACCCAATTTTTCAACATTTTAAAGCATTTTGTCTTCTTCCTATTCAATCCTCAACCCTAGCTATCATTATCACAGGAATTTCAACAAAACATGCAACCATTAAGTTAATCTACTCACAACGATACTATGAACATCATTCAATCATAACTCAATTGATTTCAATCTTATTTCTCACTTAGGGAAAGGTTTCAACACAAAACATGTTCAAGAATCGAAAATGTGAGAAATAATAAGGAAAAATTCAAGAACATACCTTTACTTTGATGAAATTGAAGAAAACTCGAAGGAATCTGATCACTAAGTCCATTTCACGTTGGGGGAGAAGGGAATTTTGGGTGTGGGTCGCGGAGGAAATGAGAGAATAGGGAAAAATAAAGAAAATTAGGGTTAAAAGAGGGGTTTTTCATGCGGGTTACCCATTGACCTGAGGTAACCCGACGCGAAATACACCTCAACGTGTCACGGAGTGCAACGCGAAGCACTACCTCCATGACACGGTGCTATCGCGGACCCCCATTGGAACTCGGCTCCCAGGTAACTACACCTCAGCGTGCCACGACATGTATCGCCGAACCTTGCCTCCGTGCCACGGAAGTAACGCGAACCTCCACTGGAATTTTACATAATTTATTCATCCTAGGACGAATGCCTCAGCAATGGTAGCATGACACGGAACCATTGCGAAGCCCCTATTTTTTGCCAACTACCCTTGTCAACTTCCACTTCTTGCTTCCGAGTCCATTCTTGCACTTCACCAACTTGTAGATTAGCTTCCAAAAATTCCTTCTACCTGCAAAACAACACTAATCATGTTGGTTAGTATAAATTCACATTTAACTAAGAATCACATGAGAATGTACACATAACAATAGATAAACAAGTAGAAATAAAGCATTTGAGTATCACTTGGGCATGAAATTCTGCCCAAGATCAGGTAACAATGGTTTCATGGTGTATTGTGATGCTTCTAGAGTTGGACATGGGTGTGTGTTGATGCAGCATGGGAGGGTGATAGCTTATGCCTCTCAACAACTGAAAGTGCATGAAAAGAATTACCCGACCCATGATGTTGAATTGGTCGCGGTGGTGTTCGCATTGAAGATATGGCGGCATTACTTGTATGGGGTCCACATGGATGTATTTACGGACCACAAGAGCTTGCAATATGTGTTCACCTAGAAAGATCTAAATCTTCGGCAAAGGAGGTGGTTGGATTTACTTAAGGATTATGACATGAGTGTTCTTTACCACCCGAGCAAGGCTAATGTGGTTGCTGATGCTCTTAGTAGACTTTCAATGGAGAGTGTGTCCCATGTGGATGAGGGGAACAAGGAGTTGGTGAAAGATGTTCACCGGCTTGCAAGGTTAGGAGTTAGATTGATCGATTCAACCGATACCGGTGTTGTTGTGCATAGCGGGTCAGAATCGTATTTTGTAGTTGATGTTAAATCCAGGAAAGATGAGGATCTAATGTTGAGGAAGCTGAAAGAGGCGGCACGGAATCAGAAAGTGGAGGTTTTCTCACAAGGAGAAGATGGTGTGCAACGATATAAGGGCCGACTATGTGTTTCGGAAGTTGATAATTTGAGATTTTGGATATTGCATGAGGCACATGGTACCAGATATTCTATTCATCCAGGGTCCACAAAAATGTATCGAGATTTGTGAGAAATCTATTAGTGGGATGGTATGAAAAGGGATATTGTGGAGTTCGTAGAAAAATGTCCAAACTGTCGGCAAGTAAAAGCCAAGCATCAAAGACATGGAGATGTACTTCAGGATATTGCCATCCCCACTTGGAAGTGGGAAGAAATCAATATGGACTTCATTACAGGTCTACCTCGTACTCACCAGCAATACGACTCCATTTGGGTAGTGGTGGACAGCTTGACCAAGGCTACACACTTCCTACCGGTCAAGACTATGGATTCAGCAGATGATTATCCTATGTTGTATATTCGGGAAGTGGTTCGGGTTCATGGAGTGCCCTTGTCTATTATTTCAGACTGAGGTACTCAGTTTACTTCTCAATTCTGGCATTCATTTCAAAAAGGGCTCGGGACTCAAGTTAGGCTAAGCACAGCTTTTCATCCTCAGACGGATGGCCAACCGGAATGAACCGTTCAGACTCTTGAGTGTATGTTGCGGGCATGTGTTATGGATTTCAAAGGTAGTTGGGATGATCATTTTCCCTTTATCGAGTTCGCTTGTAATAACAGTTACCACTCTAGTATCCAGATGGCACCGTTCGAGGCTCTCCACGGGCGAAGGTGCAGATCTCCCATCAGATGGTTCGAGGTTGGTGAGGCAGCTGTAGTAGGACCAGATTCGGTTCATGAGGCAATGATAAAGGTTCATTTGATAAGGGACCAGTTGAAAACCGCTTAGAGTCATCAGAAATCATATGCTGATGTGAGAAGAAGAGAATTGGAGTTTGATGTAGATGACTGGGTGTTTCTAAAGGTATCTCCCATGAAGGGAGTCATGCAATTCAGAAAGAAAGGTAAACTCAGTGACCGTTATGTTGGCCCCTACCGAGTTGTGAGAAGAGTTTGTAAGGTGGCGTATGAGTTAGACTTGCCTTAAGAATTGTCTTCAGTTCATTTCGTGTTCCATGTATCGCTTTTGAAGAAGTGCTTGGGTGATCCAGCCTTGGTGGTTCCGATAGATAGCGTTGGTGTGAAAGACAGTCTCAGTTATGAGGAAATTTCGGTTGAAATTTCTGATCGACAAGTTCGAAGGCTGAGGAACAAAGAGGTAACTTCAATTTAAGGTTTTATGGAGGAATCAGCATGTTGAAGGAGCTACATGGGAGGCCGAAGTGGACATAATGGCTAGATACCCACATTTATTCTCTACCGGCTCAGATCTGACTTGAGGTATCAGTTTTTGCCCTAATTCTCTAATCAGTTTCCATGTTCAGTTCATGTGCACAAGTTTGAATCATGTTATGATAAATGTATGTGATACCTAAATTTAGTTTAGCTATGTGGTTCTTTTCGGAGGTATTCATTCCGTGAATTTTTTGTTAAAATAATCAGTATTAGAGCATGATAATTGCTTGGTTCTATTTCGTGCTTTTTTCTAACATTTAAGGATGAATGTTCCCAGGGGGGGGATATTGTTATACCCCGAGAACTTAAGAATCGGACCCGAAAGTGAATCAGGAGAAAAAATGGAAAATGTTGCAGCAGTTGCAGAAGGGGTCACTTAACAACTCGTGAGGAGGCCCAACGAGTTGTCAAGTGACTCTTGGGAAAGGCCTAAGATGATGAAGGACTCAAGTTCCTCACGAGTGATGTAACAACTCATGGTCAGTCACCACGAGTCGTCATGTCAGTCGTGGGGAGGTCCTAGATAAAGATGGTAAAGCTTATCCAGTGTACTTAACGGATGGTACTTAACGAGTCGTCGTCAGTCCTAACGACCCGTTAGGAGGGCCATTACCAAGCCAAATGAATTTTCATGAATGATGAGGTAGTGCACTTGACGGGTGAACCAACAGATCGTGTGCCCTAGTAACGAGTCGTCAGGTCGTTCATTAGGACCCCCTGATAGTTATTTTCAGCGATCTCAGTAAGGGTTACGTAATTCCTAAGTTCTAAGGGCCTATACTACGTTGTTTGAAGCTCATAATTGTTATACCCCGTAGAATTCCCGGCACTTAGATGACCTATTCGCACGTTGGTTAAGCATATTTGAAAGCCATACGTGCTAGGGAAAGGCCCGAGAAAAGATCGGACGAGAAACCGGTCGAACCATCGCGGGAGGAGTCGAGGCAGAGCCCCTCCGCGATGGCAGCGTGTCACGGAGGTGAGGCCTCCGTGATGGCTCCGTGACACGTTGCCCAAGTTCAGTCCCAAGTATATAAAGCCCCCACTTCGGTTTAAAATCATATTACACTTATAAATTTCCAGAGAAACGCAGTGAAGCCGAGGAAGACGAAGAAAATTAAATATTTTCGTCCGATTGCGCTGCCAAACGCCGCCCAAACTCAAATTAATCCCAGATACCCGAGTATTTAGCAGCAGAGAGCATTTCTACGGAATTAGTTTCGCGAAATACGGCCGACGAATCGGCGAGCCACCGAACTAAAGTAAGTAGAATTGCTCTAAATTAATGTCTATGTGTTCCTAGCTGAGAAGTGAATACTTCTCCCTTCTGGGCCGCTGAAAAATAGCGAGTTTTCGACCGTCTTTCCATAAGCATAAGTTTAGGCTATAAACTATATCGAAAGTAACGTTGCTCTTTACAATACAGCTGTATTTAGTATTAATTGACGTATTTATGAATGCAGTTGGGAGAAAATAGTTGAAGTACCGGCCGAGCCCCGTCTGACGGACGAATAATTCAAAGACAAGGTATGTAAAGTTAGTTTCCTTCGGCAAGTTAAGTAATATCAGTGTAGTGTAATAAATTACGGACCAGTAGAATGTTCAGGAGTCGAATATTGCGTTATTATGAATGTTGGTGCGATGTGAGAAATATTGGGTTGTAATGTATATGAAACCTATCAGTATGATACAGATTCTAACGCAGGTATTAGAGATTGCCCAATATACTCAGTATGTAATGTGATATGCCATGTCAGGATATGGTTGTATTCAGTTGAAACCCCGTATAGTAATGCAATACCCGTAAAGCACTTCAGAAATAGAATAGCAGACTAAAATGAAGTTCAGAAAGCATGTCAGGATTAGTAAATCATGTTACTATAGAAAGTCAATATACAGCGTAGTTTAGCAGAAAGATTAACTTTGTACATACATATATAGTACTTCCAGCCTCAGCATGTGTTAAGTATGTACCTATTTCTATCACTAGTCCAGCATATAGTGTATACAGAAACTTAGTAAACAGCAGAGTTTTCAGTAGAAACATTATCTTATATAGCATTTGCCCAGTACAGCCGGCAGGAGACTATATTCATATTTATATATCTTTACCTGCCTCAGCACGTATTAAATACGTACAGATTACTATCATTAGCCCAGCATGTAATATATATGATACTTTACCCCTATTAGCCTCAGCATGTGAGATACACATACAGTATTACCAGTTGAGACCGTTGTATTGTTTGGGGTTGGATTACCTAGCATCCATGACCGCCCAGGGTTAATAGCTGTATCGACTCATCCAGCAGAGGACGAGGATACGTCACTCTACGGAGTGGCATGCCGTCCCGCCAGGGAACGAAGATGGGATGCCAGTTTTTCCCCATATTTGTGCCTTGATCAGCCCTTACACACCCCAGTCGAGCGGATACGCCCGGGTGCAGATTTAGGAGTCCTCCGGACTTAGATGCAGTTATAGTCAGGGGCTCAGCGAGCCCAAGTGGATACCCTGGGACCGGCAGGATGCTTACAGCCACTATAGGAGATGGGATGACCAGGGTAGGGGTATAGATTCTGTGCTGGTTGTACCTCCCGGCTTATGGGGGCCGGGTAAGGTTTGTGTGTGCTATGTTATGTTATTTCATGTTATGTCATGTTGTGTTAGATACAAGTAGATCAGCAGTAGCACGATACATTCCAGGTACGACTCTTATCCCTACCAGTAAAGATTGAGAGGAGGTAGGGTTTACATTATCAGATAGATAAGTTATTCCTTCTACTTCAGCTTCATCAGTCATATTATTGCTTCCAGGTGTTGTTTTCAGTTATGTTATTTCAGTTGCTTTACATACTAAGTACCAGCGGTACTGACGCCCAGTGGGGCGCTGCATTACTTGCCTGCAGGTACCCATAGAGGAGCAGGCGATACCACGTGATCCCCATCAGCGGTTGAGTATTCAGCTCCTGTCATCCGGAGACTAAATTTCTAGAGGTGTAGTCCAGTTCTTTTTTGTTGTACAGTACGGGTAGGTCGGGGCCCTGTCCCGATCATTTCTATTATCGTTCCTAGAGGCTTGCAGTCTGTTTATATTCCCTGTGGTCAGATGAGCCGGTCGTGAGAGGTCGTGCAGTTATATAGTTGTTAGCATTCATTCCTTCTATTGTGATGGTCGTGTGGTGCCATAGTTATCAGTAGTGGTGACCTTGCCGGTCACGTAGCTTTTTAATACGCTATGATTGAGTTGCAGACAACTAGACAGCATGGTGGCCTTGTCGGCCCGCATAGGTTTCCCTGAATTAATATGTTTTTGGTCAGCTGCTAGTACAGGTACAGAAGGCTATAGGCCGATGGGCCGGGGGCTGTATTTACAGCCGTTATATAGCCCTTTGTTTCCAAAAATGTGAGTCAGAGCCAGCCGGGCACTAGAGGTGCCCAGGCTTAACAGTCCAGCAGGTTAGGTCCTAGTAGGGCACCAGGTGCTAGTCATACCCCCCAAGGCGGGGTGTGACAATAATAGAGGGTTTTAAGTAGAGAAAAACCCATATTAGGCCATTTCTTCATGCATGCAAGGTTGAAGGTTTGAGGGGAAGAAATTGAGGAGAATTTCAAGGTTTTCAAGGGAAATCTCAGTTAGGTAATTAGGAGGAGTTAAGATTCTTCATTCCCAGGTATGTAAGGCTATGAGTGGGTGCTTCCTTCCACACCCATGCCCATTCCATATCAATTTGTGATTTGGTTGTGATGATAAAGTATGGGTCTTCATTTAATTGCATGATTCTTACATTTCTACTCATGGGTATGATTAAATTGAGTTGATATTGGTGATTTACTGAGCTTGGACGGAATCTATTCTTAATTTCTTTTATCAAAATTATTTTCTAAAAATTGAATATAAAACGTCCATGTGTGGGTAGTTCCTAATAGAATGTGATGATGATGGAGCAGATGATGAAAAGCATGTTTCCAACCTTGCCCATGATTTTGATAATGTTTTCAAAGAAGATTAAGTAGACACAAGTATGATGGAGCTTTGGGTAGTGCCCAATGATGAGCATGAGTGATGATTTTCTTGAATTGACTTTATTACTTCATTTTGGAGTGAAATTTTCCAAATTATAATTTTTTCAAATGATTGAATGGGTTCAAGCATGATAAGATTTTGGGCAAGGCCCTTATGTTGATAATGTGTGATATTCCTAAAGTAGGCGTACCACATGATTTTTGGAGTAAAGGCTCCCACTATTCTTTGAGCTTATGGTATGTTTCGAAGTAAAGCCTTCTCTATGCTTAATTGCTATGCATGTTATTGTCGGTCTTTGTCAAGAACAATGTTAAGCTTTATTTCAGATGATGTTGAGTCTATGCATGATTTCGTTCTAAGCTTTGTCGAAAGGACATTTTTGAGCTTCATATTTATATGATGTCTAGTGTATACGTGATGCCATAATGAGCTTTGTCAATAGAAAATGTTAAGCTTTGTTTCACACGATGTTGATTTTACGCATGATTTCATGTTTAGCTTCATCACTAGACGATGTTGAGCTTCGTATTTATACGATGTAGAGCATTGCATGTTTTGGGAGAAGAGTCTAGCACCGAATGGGCTAAAGGTTGACTACCCTATGCCCCAGAACTACGCGCCAACGTAGGTTGATTCTACTATATTATTGAGACCTCCCTTGTGAGCTATCCTCGGCCCAATTTGCCCTTTGAGCTTGATATCGATATCATGGTATCTTTCGTAGCCCTGGCAAGGTTATGGATGGCTCTGCCCACTTGAGTGTAATAGTCGGGACCATGTAAGGTCTATCGTGATATGTCGATTAAGTGACGAGTCTCCCGCTGTCTATATCATTCGGGTTTGCATATCCATTACTCATGATGATTATCTTATGCATGCATGTTTAAAAAGCAAGGTTTGACTCATTTTTTAGATATTAATATAAATGTTATGATTTAGCTTGAGTCATCCGATTTAGTCATGATATTCTGAAGCCATGCATGACCATGTATAAAATAAGAATGACTTCATAATGAATTCTTGTGATCTTTTTCTTATCCTTAAAGGCTATCATATATGTATGACTTGTTTTAAAATACTATTATTGCTCTAGTGGTTTTACTTAGCTTGCATACTCGGTACATTCCATGTACTGACCAAATACTTTCTATGCTGCATCGTTTCATGATGAAGGATCAGGTTCTTAGGTTCAGCCTCGTTCATAGCCGCTTATCAAAGTTAACACCTGCTTATTTGGTGAGTCCTCATCTTCTGAGGACTAGACTTTCAGTTACCTTGAGCGTATTTTCAGCTTCAAATTTCCTGAGCTAGTTGGGGGTGTTGTCCCGTCAGCTCATCCAGATTAGAGTCTTATCACACTTAGACATGCATTCAGCTTCAGATGTTGATTTTGTTGTTATGTTAAGTTACACTTCCGCTAAGTTTATTTTATGTTTCCTTCATTCTTATTGAATGAGTTAGTTAATGCTTATGCCATGGGTTGACTTGGGGTCTCTCAGGGTCCCTTGTCCCGTGTCTACGATAGGAGTCTCCTCTCGGGTCGTGATAGAGCCTTGGCTCAAATTATACCACAAGCTGAATTGGGAGTCTTGACTCCAAAACCATGTGGTAAGCTAATTAACTTGAAATCATAAATTATACTTGACATATGGGCTTGCCCAATACTTAAACATGCTTGAAAATACTTGATTCACTTGAAAACATGATCATAGACATGGGTAACTTGAAAACATGTTTTTCATCATAAATCTCTCATCATACTTGAACATACATCATAAATCTCAACTTTCATGAACTTCTTATGTATGGGCATTAAAATTTATAAAACTTGAAAACATGATTTATAAGTGAAAATATTTTAAAACCTGCCCATGAATCATAATTCAATAATAGAAACATACTAAGATTACCCATGTAGAAACTTAGGAAATTCATGCATTGGGTTAAAACACCGTAGGATCAATATATAGATTTTCATGAATTAGAGAGGGGTTGGGCATGGTTGTGAACAAATTCACCCATTCATAACCCTACATACCTGAGAGAATCAGATTCTACAACTTCTCTAATTGCCCAAGGAAGAATTGAGAAGAACTTGGAGGAAATTGAGCTTGATCACCTCTCTAGACCTTTACTCCTGCATGCATGAATAAGAATAGCCTAGAATGAACTTAACCTTCTTAAAACTCACTATTCATAGCTTAAAATAATTTAGTTTAGGCCTTAGGATCATAGGAATTATGGAAAAGCCCTTACTAAATTCTCAGGGAAAACCTGACTACCAGTCCCAATGAGGGACTAGACGAGTCGTCGTCCATGGCCATGACTCATGTCCACCAACCATCATGCACACTGCCAATATTTCACCTTGGGCTCATCACGACGAACTACACGAGTCGTTACTGGTGATCACGACTCGTTGTCACCACTCGTGGTCTTCACTGCCAAAAACATACCTGGCTCACCATGAGGCACACCATGACTCGTAGTGCACCCAACGAGTCGTGGTGACCCACCTGTTAGGTGCCCTGCCCAATTCCTCCTAACTGAACCTCCTCCCTGAACATAATTGGATTAACGAGTCGTGGGGCTTACCACGACTTATGGTCATGTCCATGGGGACTCAAAACCAAAAATTTCCAACTCAAGTCATACTCCTCACCATGAGTCACTAAACGACTCGTGGTCAACCTGACGGGTTACAGGACGACTTATTCTGTGGCCTGGTGCAGAAAATCCTATTTTCTCCATTTTAATTATCAGGTCTGATCTTAGGGCTTCTGGGTTATAACAATATCTATCCCTTGGGAACATTCATCCTCGAATGTTGAAAATCATACAGAAAAGCAGAAAAATGCAATCACCATACTCAAATACTAATCATATAAGCTAAAAACTGACGGAATGACTAGCTCAGATTTAAACTACATGACTGAACTGAATTCATGAATCAAATATACATACTTTTACATGAAAGAAACTGAGGTACATGAACTGAGCATGAAACTGAATAGAGTTTTAGGGCAAAACCTGATAACTCAAGCTGGAACTAAGCCGGTAGGGAATAAATCTGGGTATCTAGCCATCATATCTACTTCATCTTCCAATGTAGCTCCCTCAACATGTTGATTCCTCCATAAAACTTAAATATAAGCTACTTCTTTGTTCCTTATCCTTTGAACCTGACAATCTAGTATTTCCACCAGAACCTCTTCATAACTAAGGATGTCTTTCACACCGACATTATCCACCAGAACACCTAGAGCTAGATCACCCAAACACTTCTTTAGGAGAGATACATGGAAAACTGGATGGACTGAAGCTAATTCTGAGGGAAACTCCAATTCATACGCCACCTTGCCAACTCGTCTCACAATCTGGTATAGACCAACACAATGGGGACTGAGTTTTCCTTTCTTTCCGAACCTCATCACTCCCTTCATGGGAGACACCTTCAGAAACACCCAATCATCCACTTCAAACTCAAGTTCTCTCCTCCTTACATCCACATAGGACTTTTGGAGACTTTGAGCTATTTTCAACCTGTCCCATATGAGTTGAACTTTCTCCATAGCCTCATGAACTGAATCTAGTCCTATCATTGCATCCTCACCGACTTCAAACCAACCATTAGGTGATCTACATCTTCGCCAATAAAGAGCCTCAAATAGAGCCATCTGGATGTTTGAATGGTAGTTGTTGTTATACGCAAACTCAATAAGAGACAAATGTCATCCCAATTACCCTTGAAGTCAATCACACATGCTCTCAACATGTCCTCAAGAGTCTAAATTGTCTGCTCTGCTTGACCATCCGTTTGCGGTGAAATGATATATTGAGCTTGACCTGAGTACCAAGCCCTTTTTTAAATGATCTCCAAAATTGAGAGGTGAACTGAGTACCTCTGTCTGATATGATGGACAAGGGAACTCCGTGCAGTCGAACTAGCTCTCGGATGTAGTTTGGAATAATCCTCCGCTGAATCTGTTGTTTTGACCAGTTGAAAATGAGAGGCTTTGGTCAACTTGTCCAAAACCACCCAAATAGACTCATATTGTCGATGAGTGTGAGGCAACCCTGTGATGAAGTTCATATTAATCTCCTCCTACATCCAAGTAGGGATACTGATGTCTTGAAGCACACCTCCCAGTCTTTGGTGCTCAACCTTCACTCGTTGACAATTTGGACTCTTAGCTACAAATTCTACGATGTCCTTCTTTATGCCATTCCACCAATAGACTTCCCACAGGTCATGGTACATCTTGGTGGCACCTGGATGTATCAAAAATCTGGAATAGTGAGCATCATGCAAAATTCGATTTCTCAAATCATCAACATCCAAGACACAAAAGCGACCCTGATATTGAAGCACACCATCTTCCCCTTTGGAGAAGACCTCTTCCCTCTAATTCTGAATGGCTTCCTTTAGCTTTACCAAAATAGGGTCCTCGTCTTGTTTAGCTTTCACATCAGTCACCAAGGATGATTCTGATATATTCTAAACTATAATACCACCATCAATCGAGCCCACTAAATGAACTCCCAACTTTTCAAGTCGATGCACATCATTCACTAGCTCCTTCCTCCCCTTCTCTACATGGGACACATTCTCCATAGTGAGTCTACTAAGTGCGTCTGCTACAACATTGGCCTTACCCGGATGGTAAAGGACACTCATGTCATAATCCTTGAGTACCTCCAACCACCTCCTTTGGCATAGATTTAGATCCTTCTGGGTAAACACATATTATAGGCTCTTGTGGTCCGTAAACACATCTATATGGACCCCATACAAATAGTGTCTCCAAATCTTCAATGCAAATACCACCGCCGCCAATTCAAGATCATGGGTCGGGTAATTCTTCTCATGAACTTTCGGCTGTCTGGAAGCGTATTCTATCACATTGCAATGCTACATCAATACACAACCATGGCCGATTCTAGAAGCATTGCAATACACCACACACCCATCAGTACCCTTCGATATGGTTAACACCAGTGTTGAGGTAAGTCGAGTCTTCAACTCCTGAAAGCTTCTCTCACAAGCCTCCGGACATTGGAACTTCACTTTATTTTGGGTCAATTTAGTCAATGGCGCTGCAATAGATGAAATTCCCTCAAAAACTCTCAAATAATAACCAGCTAAACCTGAAAAACTCCTAATGTCTGAAGGATTCACCGGTCTAGGACAATTCTTCACCGCTTCTATTTTCTAAGAGTACACCTTTATGCCCTTACATGAACCCATGTGGCCCAAAAATGCCACTAAGTTCAACCAAAACTCACTCTTGCTGAATTTAGCATATAATTGGAAATCCTTGAGAGTCTGTAGCACCACTCTCAAATGAACGACATGCTCCTCTTCACTCTGAGAGTATATCACGATATCATTTATGAACACAATCACGAATATATCCAAGTATGGATTGTACACCCTTTTCATCAAATCAATAAAAGCTGCACGAGAATTCGTTAGTCCAAAAGACATAACTGCAAACTCATAGTGACCATACCGCATCCTAAAGGCTATCTTCGGGATATCACCTCACGAACACTGAGCTGATGGTATCTGTACCTGATATCTATCTTCGAAAAGCACTTGGCACCCTAAAGCTGGTCAAACAAATCATCAATCCTAAGAAGAGGATACCTGTTCTTAATGGTGACCTTGTTCTATTGTCGATAATCAATACACATACGAAGAAAACCATCCTTCTTTCGGACAAAGAGAACTGGTGCACCCCATGGGGACTTGCTCAGTCTGATGAAACCCTTGTCTAACAGGTCTTTCAACTGCTCCTTTAGCTCCTTTGACTCCTTTAACTCAGCTAAAGCCATTCTGTAAGGAAGAATAGATATAGGCTGCATATCAGGAAGAAGGTCAATACCAAAATCAATCTCCTGTTCAGGAGGGATTCTTGGTAGATTATCTGGGAAGACTTCTGGATACTCACATACTCCTGGGACTGACTGGATAGTTAGGGTCTCAAAGGTAGCATCCTTAACCCTAACTAAATGGTACATGCAACCTTTGGAGATCATCTTTCTGGCCTTAAGGTAGGAAATGAAACGACCTATAGACACAACTGAACTACCCTTCCATTCTATGACTAGCTCACTCGGAAATCTAAACTCTACTGCCTGGGTTCTACAATTAACTAAGGCATAACATGCAAATAGCCAATCCATGCCGAGGATAACATCAAAATCGATCATGGCTAACTCTACTAGATCTGTTGTGGTGACCTTCTGAAGGATTGTGATAGGGAAATCTCTATACACCCGTCTAGCTATAACTGAATCACCGACTAGAGTAGAGACTGAGAAGGGTTCTGATAAGATTTCGGGACTAATTCCAAAACTCCTAGCAACATAGGGCATCACAAAGGACAAAGTATCCCTTGGATCTAACAGAGCATATAAATCAAGATGGAAAAGTCATAACATACCAGTGACTACATCCGGGGAGACCTCTTGAACCTGGAGGGATGCTATGGCATAGAATCAATTTCGGTGTTGACCGCCACCTGTGCTAGTGGATGCCCCCTGCTGGGCTAGGCGTGTGAGTGGAGCTGCTAAACTGGAAGCTGGCCCTCGAACCCTATCATGTACATTTCTAGCTGCTGGGCAATCTCTAAGCATATGTCTGGGCTTCTCGCACTCAAAAAAAGCACCTATACCCGCCAAACACTTACCCGTGTGCCTCTAACCACAGTTTCTGCGAACTGGGATACTAAAATCTATGGGCTTGCTGCTCTGACCCCTAGAGCCTGATGCTCGTCCCCTCTATTCATGCTTAGGTCAGGATGGCATGCTCATAGCTGAAGATACATGGGCTGAAGATCTCTGGTGGAACTACTATTGATGCCCACCGCCTAGTCTCGGTTGAGAGAACCTATAGTTGTTTGTCCTGGACCTCTTGGCCTCTCTCTCCCTCTGATGCACAGCCTCCATCTGCTAGGCGTACAAAACTATCTGATGAAAATCCATATCCTGATTGAGCATGGTGGTTCTGTAATCCTTGTCTAGATAGTTTTCCACCCCGTGAACAAACTTTCTCACTCGAGCCCTCTGATCAACTACTAACTCTAGGGTGTACTTTGATAGATGAGTGAACTCTAGGTCATACTCCTGGACTATCATTTTTCGGTGCTTTAGATTCATGAACTCAGCCGCCTTCAGCTCCCTCATCTGACGAGGGAAAAACCGATCTAAGAAAGTGACATGAAACTCATCCCAACTGATAGGGCCAGCTCCGACTGCCCTACTATCCTTCCACTGTTTAAACCAAATGTGTGCGATCCCCTTAAACTAATACGAGGCCAAGTCGGCACACTCCTCTCCATTCACCCTCATGACCTGGGTGATCTTTTGGATCTTGTCGATAAACTCATGGATCCTCATCCACCTTTGACCCAAGAAACTCTGGTGGGTTCATCTTTAGGAATTCTCTAACTCATGCTACTGCTGCATTCTCGTTCTGCAGAACATGTGCTATTGCCTACTAGTTGACCTGGGCGATAAAGGCCTGCACTAGCATCTGAATGGCTACCTAAATTAAGTATGGGAAACCGGCTCCAGTGCATAGTGCACATGGACTGGTGAGGCTTGTTGGTGCCCGTCTCCATTGCCATCCTCGTGACCATTTCCATTTTTATTTCTTCTGTCGTTGACTCTACAGGGAGGCATGATTTTGCAATTGCGAATAGCACGAGTTAGGAGGATAGAGAGACATTTCACCACACGACATAGATCATGAAAGAAGGGAACATTTCCTAAACGTCTCGTAGCCTCTTCATAGAAAGTGTGGCGCGCTTCACACCCATGAAAAAGACTCCACCTAATGCATCTTTCAAACACCCTAGGACACTTCAAAACCTATGGATCTAATACCAAGTTTGCCACGACCTAAACATAGGCCTGAGTCAAGACGCGGGACAAGGAGCCCCGAGAGATTCTAAGTCGACCCATGGAATGAGCATACATCTAATTTAATAAAATAAAGCGAAAGACTTAACATAATAAACATAGCGGAAGTCTAATCATAACATAACATCGGAACCGGAATTCACTTCATACATGACAAGATGATTACTACATACAGTCTGAAAGCCTCTACATATCTGATGGATTGATGGGACAACAGTCCCAACTAACCCAACAAGTTTGAAAACTAAAAATACTAAGATAACTGCTAACGAATGGTCCTCGGGAGATGAGGACTCACCACTTTAGCTGGATGCTGACTCCGGATCTGACTAATGATGGGGCAAAGTCTGAAGATCGAAGCCTGTAACATAAAATGGTACATCATAGAGTATGCGGTCAGTACATGGAATGTACCGAGTATGCAAGGTAAGTAAAACTATTTAAATAAGTAAAATCATTTACAACATGAATAACATAAAACATAATCAATATAAGAATCTGAGAGTCTATTTTCTGAAATCATGATCTAAACATAACTGAACATCATAACTAAATTGAACGACCCAAAGCTAAAATTTTATAATTATGAGTAAAACTGAACATTGGGTCAAACCTGCTTTAGAACATAAATATGTACATATCATGAATGATAACATGCATAACTGAAATTTTGAGAAACAATGGGAGGCTTATCATGTAACCGACATTACCACGCTAGAACTTACGTGGTCCCGACTATCACACTTAAGTGGGCAGAGTCGTCTAAAGCCTTGCAAGGCTAAAAACGCTACCATGATATCGATATCAAGCTGAAGGCCCCTTGGGCCAAGGGAAAGCTCACAAAGGAGGTCCCTAATAATCTGATCATACCTATGTTGGCTCATAGTTCTGAGGCATAGGGCTAACTGACCCTTAGCCTACTCGATGCTAGACACTACTCCCAAAAATATGCATATGCTCTCCATCATTTTTCAACGAAGCTGACCATTTTCTAGTGACAAAGTTGAATAATCATGTACATATAAATTCTAAAATCATACATGAGGAGCCTTGGCTCAAACCATACCATAAGCTGAACGTAATTGGGAGTCTTGACTCCAAAACCATGTGGTAAGCTAATTAACTTGAAATCAACAATTATACTTGAGATATGGGCTTGCCCAATACTTAAACATACATGAAAATACTTGATCCACTTGAAAACATGATCATAGACATGGGTAACTTAAAAACATGCTTTTCATCATAAATCTCTCATCATACTTGAACATACATTATAAATCTCAACTTTCATAAACTTCTCATGGATGGGTATTAAAATTTATAAAACTAGAAAACATGATTTATAAGTGAAAACGTTGTAAAACTTGCCCATGAATCATAATTCAATAATAGAAACATACTTAGATTATACCCATGTAGAAACTTAGAAAATTCATGCATTGGGTTAAAACCTCATAGGATCAACATACAGATTTTCAAGAATTAGAGATGGGTTGGGCATGGGTGTGAACAAATTCACCCATTCATAACCCTACATACCTTAAAGAATCATATTCTACAACTTTTCTAATTGCTCGAGGAAGAATTGAGAAGAACTTGGAGGAAATTGAGCTTGATCACCTCTATAGACCTTTACTCTTGTATGCATTAATAAGAACAGCCTAGAATGAACTTATCCCTGTTAAAACTCACTATTCATAACTTAAAACGATTTAGTTTAGGCCTTAGGATCATAGGAAATACAGAAAAACTGACTGCTAGTCCCAATGAGGGACTAGACGAGTCGCTGTCCAAGGCCACGACTCATGGCCACCAACCATCGTGCACGCTGCCAATATTTAGCCTAGGTCTCATCATGGGGAACTACATGAGTCGTTACTGGTGACCACGACTAGTGGTATTCACTTCCAAAACCATTCTTGGCTCACCATGAGGCACACCATGACTCCTACTGCACCTAACGAGTCATTGTGACCCACCCATTAAGTGCACTGCCCATGTTCTCCTACCTGAACCTCCTCCCTGACCACGACTGACTTAAAGAGTCATGGGGCTGACCACGACTCGTGTTCATGTCCATGGGGACTCAAAAACAGAAATTTTCAACTCAAGTCATACTCCTCACCACGAGTCACTTAACAACTTGTGGTCAACCTGACGGGTCGCAGGATGACTCGTTTTGTGACATGGTGCAGAAAATCCTATTTTCCCGTTTTAACTATCGGGCTTGATCTTAGGGCTTCTGGGTTATAACAAAGTAAGTGTGAAAATTAGATCCCGTTAGGTATATAAGGCTATGAATGGGTGCAATTGTCCACACCCATACCCAATTCTCTCCCAATTAATGATGTTCTAGTTGATAATTCCATGGGGTTTTTACCCAATGCATGAATTCCTAAGTTTTAATCGTGGGTATGATCTAAGCATGTTCTAGATGATGAATTATGATTAATGGGCAGATTTTACAATGTTTTAAATTATAAATTTTGTTTTCATGTTTTCTAAACTATGATGCCCACCCATGAATGTTCATGAATGTTGAGATCTATGAGATATATGTTCAAGTATGATATGATAGTTATGAAGAAAGTATGATTTCGAATACCCATGTTTATGTTCATATTTTCAAAGTGAATCAAGTTGATTTCAAGTATGTTTAAATATTGGGCAAGCCCATATGATAAAGTATGTCTTATGATTTCAGGAATTAGCTTACCACATGGTTTGGGAGTCAAGACTCCCATTATTTTCAGCTTGTGGTATGGTTCGAGCTAAGGTTCCTCATGTTATGATTTTAGATTATGCATGTAGGTTATTATTCATCTTTGTCAATAGACAATGCCAGCTTCATTGAAAAATGATGGAGAGCATATGCGTGTTTTTGGGAGTAGTGTCTAGCACCGAGTAGGCTAAAGGTCAGTCGACCCTATGCCTTAAAATTACGCGCCAACGTGCTATGATCAGCTTATTAGGGACCTCCTTTTGAGCTTTACCCCGCCCCAAGGGGCCTATAGCTTGAGATCGATATTATAGTAGCATCCTTAGCACTGGCAAGGCTTTGGACAGCTATGCCCACTTGAGTGTGATAGTCGGGACCACGTAAGCACTATCGTGGTAATTTCGGTTATACAATGAGTCTCCCATTGTTCCTTATGATTTCAATTATGCATGTATATCAATCATGATATTATGTTTTCAGAAGGTTTGACCCGATTTTTAGTTTTACTTATGATTATTATATTTCAACTTTAGGTCATTCGATTCAGTTATGATGTTCAATTATGTTCAGATCATGATTTCAGAAAATAGCATGCAAGCCCTATTCTCAGACTCTTATCTTGATTATGTTTTATATTTATGCATTTTCAATGATTTTACTTACTTAGCGTTTTACTTACCTTGCATACTTGGTACATTCCACATACTGTATACTCTTATGCTATATCGTTTCATGATACAGGTCCAAATATTCAGACTCAGCCTCGTCGCTAGACATCCTTCTAGAGTAGCATATCCAGTCTCAGTTGGTCAGTCCTCATCTCCCGAGGACCATTCTTTATCAGTTATCTTTACATTTTCAGTTTCATCTTAGAGAGTTAGTTGGGGTCTTGTCCCATCAACTCATCAAAAATAGAGGCTTTTAGACATAAATTGTATTTAGCTTCAGACTTGTGTTGTATGTTCTAATGTTATGCTATATTCAAACTTCCGCTATGTTTATTATGTTGATCTTCCGATTTTATTGATTGAGTTAGATGTATGTTCATTTCATGGGTCGACTTGAGGTCTCTCGGGACTCCTTGTCCTGTGTCTCAATCCGATCACATGTTCGGGTCATGACAAACTTGGTATCAGAGCATTAAGTTTTGAATTGTCCTAGGGTGTTCGAAAGCCGCATTAAGTAGAGTCTTTTCATGGGTGTGAAGTGCACCAAACTTATGACGAAGAGGCTACGATATGTTTAGGAAATATTCCCTTCTTTCATGATTTAAGTCGTGCAATGAGATGTCTCTCTATCCTTCTAACTCATGCTATACGCATTTGTAGAATCATGTCTCCCCGCAGAGTTAATGGAAGGAGAAACGGAAATAGAAATGTCCACGAGGATGGCAATGGAAACGGGCATCAGCAGGCCCCACCAGCCCATGTGGAGCATATACCTGAGCCAGTTGCCCATGCTGAGTTCAAGGCAGCCATTCAGATTCTAGCTACGGCCTTGACCGCCCAGGTCAACCAGTAGGCAGTAGCGCATGTCCCTCAGAACGAGAATGCGGCGGCAGCGAGGGTCAGAGATTTTCTAAGGATGGACCCTCCGGAGTTTATTGGGTCAAAGGTGGACGAGGATCCACATGAGTTCATCGACAAGATTCTAAAGATCACCCAAGTCATGGGGGTGACTGGAGAGGAGTGCGTCGATTTAGCCTCATATCAGTTGAAAAGGGTTGCGCACATTTGGTTTAAACAAGGGAAGGATAGTAGGGCAGTGGGAGCAGGCCCTATTAGTTGGGATGAGTTTCATGCCACATTTCTGAAGTGGTTCTTCCCTTGTTAGATGAGGGAGATTACAGTAGCTGAATTTGTGAATCTGAGACAAGGGAAGATAACAGTGCAGGATTATGCCTTAGAGTTCACTCATCTATCCAAGTACGCACCTGAGTTAGTGGTCAATCAGAGAGCTCGTGTGAGCAGGTTTTTACATAGAGTGGCATACTACCTAGACAAGGATTACAGGAACTCCATGCTTCATCAAGATATGGTTTTTCCTCGGATGGTTTTATATGCCTAGCAAATGGAGGTTGTGCATCTGGGAGAGAGAGAGGCCAAGAGGGCCAGGACAGACAACTATAGATTCTCTCAACAAAGACCAAGTGGTGGGCACCGGTAGCAGTCCCACTAGAGATCTCAGACCCAGCTCCATCGGCTATAAGTGTGCCATCCCATTCTAGGTGCAATTAGAGGAGAGCATCAGGCTCTAGAGGACAGAGCAGCAGGCCCGCAGAGTCCAGCATCCCAGAGTATTGCAGGTGTGGCCGTAGGCACACAGGCCAATGTTTGGCGAGTACAAGTGCTTGCTTCGGGTGCAGCAAACCCGGGCACATGCTTAGAGATTGCCCAGCAGCCAGACAGGATCATGATAGTGGTGGAGGTCCAGCTTCTAGTTCAGCAGTTCCACCAGCATGCCAAGCTCAGCAGGGGTCATCTACTAGAACAAGTGGCGTGATCTTGGGCAGATTTATATGCCCAAGTGATACTCAAACGTATCATTTTCGTCTTATTTATTGTGCAATGTGTATACATTTTCATGTAATTGGTAATAAAATGTGAATTTATACTAACCAACATGATTAGCATTGTTTTGTAGGTAAAACATGATTTTGAGGAGCTAAAATGCATGTTGAAACAATATCGGAGTTGGACTTGGATGCGATCACGGAAAAGACATTGGAATGCACAATGTAAAGGGGCTCCGTGATGGAGCCGTGCCACGCTACCATCGCGGAGGCACACTGCATGGAGGATGAATTAATTTGGCAATTTTCAGTGAAGCCTCGCGACAGCTCCGTGGCATGGAGGCAAGCCCCCGCGTTGCATGCCGTGCCACGTTGAGGCTATATTCCCGGACCCTGGATTTCCAGTGAGGGTCCGCGTCCATGCCGTGTCACGGAGGCAGTGCTCCGCGTTGGCCTCCATGACACTTGCTTGTTATTCCGGGAAAAATTCCCACTAGTATAAATAGAACACTTAGGCTTATTTTTAATTAATTCAGACTTGGTGGAGCAAGGACGTGGGTTAGAGGCAGTTGAGGGACGAAAAAGCTAAGGGATTTTCTCTCTTTCTTTCTTCTTTCAATCAATTATTTGTATGATTAACACTTGTTTTAGGATGATTAATCCACAAATGAGTGGCTAATTCTCTTCCTTGCTGAGGTTATGAACAATGGTGATGAATTTTGATTATTGAATTGTATGGTTTTTCATCTTCTTCTTCTATGTTGTTCTATTAATTCTTGTTTCTACTGCATTAGTGTCTGGCCGGCATTAATGTACATCTAAAAAGTCTAATTTCACTCGAGAGAGCACGAAATTGGAAAGTTGTGAATTAATAGGGTATTGTTCTTAACTTGATTTGGGAAAATTGGGTTTTGATGTGCTTTCCTGATAGAAATATACTTGAAAGCCGTATTAGTCAATTTAGGAACCGGAATTGTATTGCTAGGTCATAAATTGCATTTGATCACAGAAATGTAGACGGATGGTTTATGATTCTAAAGTGAGATTAAATACGAGAGTTTTAATCTCTAGGCTAATGTTCTTGGCTAGCAACTAGAAGAGAAGAATAACCGAATTATGATGATAATTAAGTTCATTACTTGTTCTTAACCTTGGCATGCTCATATCAATAGTTTCAATTCAAAGTAAATATTTGTTAATAGTTTTAGTATATAATTTATAAACAAAAATTATTTAACTTTTGGTTACGTTGTTGTCAGCATAATTAGAAGTAAGCTAGAATATAGTATACTTAAGCAATTTTACTTATCCAGAGTCTCCTTGGTTCGATACTTGGCTTACTTAGCCACTTTATTACTTGTTTGACCACGTGCACTTGCGTGTAGGTTTTAACCTATACCAAAACATCCGAACAAGTTTTTGGCGCCGTTGCCAGGGAGACTAGGCAATTGGTGAAATTGTGTTAAGTGTAAATTTACTGTATTTTTGTTTTATTTTCTTAAGTGTTGACAACTTGGTCTTAGCCTGTATTTTGCAGACTTGATTTCTGTGAACACTGGCAAAGGACAAGGAGCTGGTGGAATCTTATACAGAGCCTGAACGTGAATTTCATAGTAAACGCATAGAAGCTCTACAAAAGAAGCTGCAGTTGCTCAGACAGACTATAATGGAGCAACAAAATCCACCGGTTGTGAGGGCAGTGTTAGTGCCCGACGAAGCAGCAGCAAGGTCGGTTCGCAAGGTGGCAATCCCACATGCCAAATATGTACATTCAAGTATCTGCAAACCAGAGCCTGGAGGGAGATTTGAATTAAAGCAGAATATGGTGCAACTTTTGCACACAAGCGGGCAATTTACCGGTCTCCCTCATGAAGACCCACAACAACATCTCCAGAATATTTTGGAGATAAGTGACACTTATATACCCGCTGGAGTGTCACCTGATTATGTTCGGCTCACCCTATTTCCTTTTTCCTTACTTGGTGAAGCCAAGAGGTGGTTAAAAGCTGAACCACCAAATTCTATATCAATGTGGGATGATCTTGCATGGAAGTTTTTGATAAGATTTTTTCCCTCTGGTAAAACAGCCAGACTTAGAAGTCAAATTCTAAGTTTCAAACAGAGGGAGGGCGAAAATTTATATCAAGCCTGGGAAATATTTAAATCCATGTTGCGGGACTATCCTCATCATCATCAGTCTAGTGAGGTGTTGGTACACACATTTATTGAGGGTTTGGAACCCCATACTAAAATTTTGTTAGACTCAGCAGCTGGAGGGCAAGCGCTGGAAAAGACTTATGAGGAGCTGTACACTTTGCTCAACCGAATTTCACAGGGCAATCCAGAATGGAATGCAGATTCATCTCGAGGTGGAGCAAGGAAAGCAGTAGGAGTGCTTGAAGTGGATGGATATACAGCTATCGCTGCACAGATAGCTGCCTTGCAGAATCAGTTGAACAACCACTTCAGCAATATGAACTTGAACCAGCCTTCAGCTTCAGTTAATGCGGTCCAGCAAATGTGGTGTGAAGTATGTGGTAGCAGTGAGCACTCAACTGAGTGCTGTGGAGCAAACCCAGATTCGGTTAACTTTGTGGGCAATACACAAAGAAATCAGCAGTAGTTTGGTAGCGGCTACAACTCAAATTAGAGGAACCATCCAAATTTTTCGTGGGGTAGCAACAACCAACAAGGCCAAAGTTCGGGTCAGGGTATGCACAGGAATCAAGGAGGGCAACAGAACTACCAATCTCAATTCAGAAATCACAATGCCCCTCCTCCACCACCATCACCTACCATTGAAGAAATGTTCAAGACCATGATCGCTAATCAGGCGCAATTGCAGGCTAACTATGTTAAATTGGCAGCAGAAGTGAAGAATAATCAATTAGCGACCAACTCTTGAGTATCAATTTGGGCAATTTGCTAGTGCCCAAAACACAAGGCCCAGCAGAGGACTGCCTAGCGACACGGATCCTAATCCGAAGCAGGTAAATGCGGTGACCACGAGGAGTGGTTTGCAGTTGAAGGAGGTGGAACCGGAAAGACCGCCTCAAAAGTCAGGAGCAGCAGATGTTGAGGGAGAGCAGCTTGCGGATAAGGGGAAGACTAAAGAAGCTGACTCAGAAAGGCCTCCACCCCCGTTCCCTCAACGACTCAAGAAACACAAGGAGGAGGCGTGTTTCAAGAAATTTATGGAGGTACTTAAACAGGTACATGTTAATTTACCTCTTGTTGATGTCTTGCAGGGAGTGCCAAAATATGCGAAATATATTAAAGACATCGTGGCCAACAAAAGTCGTTTGACTGAGTATGCCACAGCAGCTTTGACGGAGGAATGCACTTCCCGGATCCAAACTAGACTGCCTACGAAGCTAAAAGACCCTGGAAGTTTTACTATCCAGCTAACAATTGGGCAGAGTATCCGAGCTCGTGGATTGTGCGACTTGGGGGCGAGCATAAATCTGATGCCATCTTCGGTATTCAGGAAGTTAGGTCTAGGGAGTCCTAGACCTACAACCGTAATCTTGCATCTAGCAGACAGATCCTTAGCTAGGTCGGATGGCATTGTTGAAGATGTGCTTGTGCAAGTGGGATCCCTCATTTTTCTGGTCGATTTTATTGTTCTGGATTTTGAACCAGACGCTGAAGTCCCATTTATTTTGGGACGACCCTTTTTGGCAACCGGAAAAGCATTAATTGACGTGGCCGCGGGTCAACTTACAATGCGAGCACATGACAAGGTAGAAGTATTCGATGTGTACAAATCGCCCAAGCTCCTGATTGTAAATGAGGAATTCTCGGTGATCAATGTGATTGATCATGGGAATACTAAACAAATGAATGATTCCCGAGAGTTGATGGGAAGACCACCAGATAAGGTTGAACACCACTGGGGGGAGGACAATGATCGTGAAAAATCGTCCATCACCCTAGTGGATAACTGAGCATAAAGGACGTCGAGCCACGACGGTAAACCAGGCGCTGCACGGGAGGCAACCCGTGAAAAATATTTTTTCTTTTGTTTAGTAAAGTGTAAATAGTTTTTATTTTAATTTTTCTTTTTCTTGATTTAGTACAAATTTTTCGTTTTAGTTAGTATTTTTCATTTTAATTAGGGAAATCTATTAATCTAACCAATTTTGTTTAGTAAGGTGATTTTCAGGTCAACCGGAGAAAAATGTGCATGGAATCGGGAAGGAAAAGGCAAGGTATGAAAAAATGAATAAAATGAAGAGACAGAGCACAGGGGCGATGGCTCCGTGTCACGGAGGAGGGGCTCCGCGTTACCCTCCGTTACACGTTGAGGTTAAATCTGGATTTTTTAAAAATTCCAGAGGACCATCGCGTTAGCTCCGTGTCACGGAGGAAGGGCTCCGCGTTACCCTCCATGACACGTTGCCCTATATTTTGTGACGGGTCACACCGGGTTGCCGGGTGACCCGCGTATTTCTTTCATTTTAAACCCCGAATTTTTGCCCTTTTTCCCCATTTCCTCTCTTCTCCGCGACCAAACACCTAAGTTCCCTCTCCCAACCAACGTGCCACGCTACTAAGCAAACAATTTGTCAAGTTTCTTCAGTTATTCAACGTAAAGGTATGTTTTCTTCGTTTCTCTCAAGTTCTTGTCGATTTTAGTCGAATTTGAGCATGGGAGGTGAGATAAATCACCCTAATTAGCAATTTAGCATGAAATTGAATTATTCTTTGATTGATAAATGTTTGAAATGTTGTAATTAGCGTTTGAACTTGTCGATTGCGTGAATGATTCGAATTTGATTGTAAAATTGAATTCTAGGGCTGGGGTTGTTGAAATCGAATTGGGTAACTTGATAAATTGGTGAATTATATGCCGGGGTGTGTTTGTGAATTGAGATAAGTCGTTGTAAATATTGTTTGAAGGTAATAGACGATGAATTCTCTGTTTTTGGGAAAATGTAAAAATGGTTCAAATTGGTTTGGTTATTTGGATTCGTATGTATATAGAATTTTTGTCGTTGTTTTTTTGTTTGTTGTCTTCGTTGCTAAGTGCGATGGTTGAATTGCTAGCGATGGTAGGATTGGGATTAGCTGTATGAAGTCTGAGTAGTACGCTAAAAGTTATACTGTCAAAATTTTTTTGTGAATGCACTAACCATAAATTGTATAGTTGTTTGTTTTTGGTGTAAATAAAGTGATCCTTGCCATATTATCGTAAGAGTAGCTAAGGACTAAGTGTGGGGTAAACTTAGTTTAACCTGACCTTAGCCGAAGCTAATATGCATTTAGCTTGACATTGTGCTTGTTTATTTATGTTGACAGGTACAATGGCGAGTAGACAGGATAAGGGTAAAGGTGCTTCTACTTCAGGCACCGGGAGAAAACGACTGAGACTGGGCACTGCAGTCCCAGCTGCACCAGCTGTTCCGCGCGGCCAACGCCGCCAGTACGGAACGAGGTGGGTGACCGATGAAGGGAAGAAGTGGTACGCTAAACATAAGGAGAATAAGTACTTCCCTGAGGAGCATATTGCACGGGAACCACTAGCACAGGAGTTCCCCCGTATTGTGCAGAGAATCGAGGTAGCTGGGCTCAGCTTCATATTTCAAGAGCCCAAGGAGTGCAACCTACATTTAGTCTGGGAGTTCTATGCAAATTGTAACCCGACCATCAGAAGCCACACAATAAAAATCAGAGGGCAGATTGTCACTCTGGAACCCCAGAAATTAAATGCCATCATTGGAGCGTGGGACACAGACGCCCACGTTCTCCGCCAGCTGAACATTACCCCACCATACGTTGATATCAGACACACTTTGTGTGGGGCTCGATCCACAGCCCGATGGAGCAGACATAAGGAGAGGGGTTACCACCAGACTCTGCCGTATTCTCAAATGAACAGGGAGGCAAGAATATGGCTGAAAATAGTTTGTTCGTGCCTGATCCCGGGGGTGCACATGACGGATGTGACGCGGGACCGTGTGTGCCTGGTGTATGCCCTGATGAAAGGGCTAGAGATTAATATTGGGGCGGTCATCATATCTGCCATGAAGAGAGCCCGACTACACCAGGGCCACAGGTATGGGTTCGGCGGACTCATCACCACCTTTCTCCGGGGCCTCGATGTCGAGGAAGAGGCTTTGGACTACATCCCGCAGTTGGAGCGGAGGGCCCTTGATGTGACCAAAACCAAGGCCCCCGACACCACACACGAGCTAGTGCTGACACTGGGCGAGCGACATGCTCGTGACGATCAGTACATGGCATGGATGTTTGGTATGCAAATGCTTCAGCTCCGGATTGGTGGAAGACCAGCCACAGAGGATGAATTTTGGCAGCTGGAGCTGGATTACCCATTTGGCAAAAACGCCAGAGCTTTGTGCTGAGTGGGGCCAGCCTTCATTGAGCCCACTAACGATGATGTCCCCACGGACGAGGAGACACATCGGGAGGTCTCCGATGTGGAGTCCGATGACGATGATGGAGGTGACTCGGACATGGGCGATGAGGCAGCAGCACCGGATGAAGAAGTCGAATATTTCGACTGCTCAGGGAGTTCCACCACCCGAAATTTTTGTGATTTTTAATTTGTGTGAACACTGGGGATAGTGTTCGATTTAAGTGTGGGGTGGGGAGTAGCTAGGTGCTGGGGCTGGGCTGATTTGCTGTAGGTTCTTCCTTTGTTTTTTTTGTATGTTTATGTTTCCCTGTGGTTGTGAGTGCAAACTGATTTGTATTTGTATCTGTACATATTTTTGTGGTAATTGATGTGTGTTGTGAAAAGTTGTGGTTGCCAGTGTAAATATTTTGTAAATTTTGTAAATATTTTTTTTCTATCGAAATGATCGATATTTTTAAAATTTTTGAGAAAATAATTTGTACATAGTAAAATATTTTGTAAATATTTTTCCATCGAAATGATCGATGTTTTGCAAAAATTTTTCAATTTTTATTTTTGGGTTTCTCGGAGTTTGTTTTCGGTTCTTTTACCGAGAATAGTCCCATTGAACCGATGTCATAGTTAGTGACCGTTCCCTATGATGGATGGATGACGACCGTCTTAAGGGAAATGTAGTCGGTAGGAGTAGTGATTTTAATTAGTTTTCAGTTTTTTTTCTTTCTTTGGTAGATTGCATCACTGAACCTGTAGTTACTATATGGTTGTGAAATTTCGGTTGCGTGATGTAACTGATATTCAAAATGTAAAAGTGATTCGTATGAAAGCATGCAATTTTGTAAATATGTTGAGTTACCTAAGTTGTAGAATTCGATTCGGTGTGATTGAGGCTTAATTTTTGAATTCATGTAATTGGATAATTAAAGAGTCTGTGAATGCATCTTGAATCGAGCATGTGCATAAAGTGTGAAGTGAGGTATTGTTATTCCATGCTATTGTGAAGTGTCTAGAACTTGCCTGGTGTGTACAAAACGAAATGAAGGAGGAGTAGTGTTAGAAAGGATGTAGGCATTTCTTTGTCTTAACCAAAAGTTTCTATTTTTTTCTTGTCATACTCTACCTTTTTATGTGATTGTATACCCTAGTCAGCCCGTTGAGCCTTTAGCCGATTATTTCTTTCTTTTGTCCAAAATTATATAAACTAAGCTTTATTCCTTCTTTTCATTAGCCGTAAAGTCTATACAAAACTCTTAAGCGCTTAAGAAGAAAAAAAATTTCCCAAAGTGTCAAAGAGTGAGAAGAGTGGAAAGAAAAAGAAAAGCAGAGTGAGGAAAGAAAAGAAAAGGTTGAAGAGGCACTTGTTATAATGAAATGATAATGAAGGTGCATGAAAAACCTTTGTGTCATGTCAAGTATGTTTGGTGAAATGGGCCATACGAAAGTAAACCAGCATGAATGGGATGATGAAAAAAGAAAAGAGAGAAAAAATGTTCATGAGTTGATGGGAATGTGTTGAAAAGGCGCTTAAGGATGCTAGTGACTATTATTGGCTAATCCAATATATACTAGTTCCATATCTTCCATTACAACCCATTAAAGTCCTACTTGATCTTACATTGCATTTCTTTATATTAGTGGAGTAATACACTAAGGGCAAGCCTATGGGTCATGACATGATGCATGTGAATTCTTTTGGGAGAGAGAGTGAAATTAATTTTGACATGCCCCTACTTGTATGTTTGTGTGTTGCATGAACAAAAAGGGGGAAGATTCTCTTGAGTTGTGAGGGCACATGCTTGATGAAAGATTGATTTTCGTGTCGGATATCTTGATTAGCTGATTTGCATGAGTTTGCCGATATCGAGGGTCAATTCTTAAAGTCTAGGAAGTCTTAATGTATTAAAGGTCATTGCATTGTTAAGACCATGCATGTTTTCTTGATGATTTACAAAATTGAATAATCGGTATGACCATAGCTCAAATTGTCGCACCATAGTGGCGAAGGTTGGGATGTAATTTGCATGAGTTGTGTATGTGTTGTTCGAGGACGAACAAGGATTTAAGTGTGGGGTAAGTGATCTTGGGCAGATTTATATGCCCAAGTGATACTCAAACGTATCATTTTCATCTTGTTTATTGTGCAATGTGTATACATTTTCATGTAATTGGTAATAAAATGTGAATTTATACTAACCAACATGATTAGCATTGTTTTGTAGGTAAAACATGATTTTGAGGAGCTAAAATGCATGTTGGAACAATATCGGAGTTGGACTTGGATGCGAGCACGGAAAAGACATTGGAATGTACAATGTAAAGGGGCTCCGCGATGGAGCCGTGCCACGCTACCATCGCGGAGGCACACTGCATGGAGGATGAATTAATTTGGCAATTTCCAGTGAAGCCTCGCAACAGCTCCGTGGCACGGAGGCAAGCCTCCGCGTTGCATGTCGTGCCACGTTGAGGCTATATTCTCGGACCCTGGATTTCCAGTGAGGGTCCGCGTCCACGCCGTGTCACGGAGGCAGTGCTCCGCGTTGGCCTACGTGACACGTTGCTTGTTATTCCGGGAAAAATTCCCACTAGTATAAATAGAACACTTAGGCTTATTTTTAATTAATTCAAACTTGGTGGAGCAAGGACGTGGGTTAGAGGCAGTTGAGGGACGAAAAAGCTAAGGGATTTTCTCTCTTTCTTTCTTCTTTCAATCAATTGTTTGTATGATTAACACTTGTTTTAGGATGATTAATCCACAAATGAGTGGCTAATTCTCTTCCTTGCTGAGGTTATGAACAATGGTGATGAATTTTGATTATTGAATTGTATGGTTTTTCATCTTCTTCTTCTATGTTGTTCTATTAATTCTTGTTTCTACTGCATTAGTGTGTGGCCGACATTAATGTACATCTAAAAAGTCCAATTTCACTCGAGAGAGCACGAAATTGGAAAGTTGTGAATTAATAGGGTATTGTTCTTAACTTGATTTGGGAAAATTGGGTTTTGATGTGCTTTCCTGATAGAAATATACTTGAAAGCCGTATTAGTCAATTTAGGAACCGGAATTGTATTGCTAGGTCATAAATTGCATTTGATCACAGGAATGTAGACGGATGGTTTATGATTCTAAAGTGAGATTAAATACGAGAGGTTTAATCTCTAGGCTAATGTTCTTGGCTAGCAACTAGAAGAGAAGAATAACCGAATTATGATGATAATCAAATTCATTACTTGTTCTTAACCTTGGCATGCTCATATCCATAGTTTCAATTCAAAGTAAATATTTGTTAATAGGTTTAGTATATAATTGATAAACAAAAATTATTTAACTTTTCGTTACATTGTTGTCAGCATAATTAGAAGTAAGCTAGAATATAGTATACTTAAGGAATTTTACTTATCCAGAGTCTCCTTGGTTCGATACTTGGCTTACTTAGCCACTTTATTACTTGTTTGACCACGTGCACTTGCGTGTCATTTTTAACCTATACCAAAACATCCGAACATGGCGGATAGCGCCAAAATAGATTATATGCCCTAGCATCCCTTCAGGAGCAGGAGGTCTCCCCGGATGTTGTCACTAGTATGTTACGAGTATTCTATTTGATGGATATGCATTGTTAGATCTAGGGGCTACCTTATCTTTTGTGACGACGTATGTTTCTAGTAGTTTCAGAGACAGTCCTGAAATCTTATCAGAGCCCTTCTCAGTCTCTACTCCTGTTGGTGATTTAGTTATAGCTAGACAGGTATATAGAAATTACCCTGTCATAATCCTTAAGAAAGTCACCTCAGCAGATTTAGTAGAGTTAGCGATGAGAGATTTTGATATTATCCTCGGCATGGATTAGCTATTTGCATGCTATGCCTTAGTGAATTGTAGAACCCATGCTGTAGAGTTCAAATTTCTGGGTGAGCCAGTCTTAGAGTGGAAGGGTAGTTCAGTTGTGCCTATAGGTCGTTTCATTTCCTACCTCAAGGCCAGAAAGATGATTTCTAAAGGTTGTGCCTACCATTTAGTCAGGGTTAATAATGCTAAGTCTGAGACCCCGACTATCCAGTCAGTTCCAGTAGTATGTGAAAATCCTGAAATGTTCCCAGATGATCCACCAGGAATCCCTCCTAAGAGGAAAATTGATTTTGGTATTGACCTTCTTCTCGATATGCAGCCTATATCTATTCCTCCATACATAATGGCTCTAGACAAGCTAAAGGAGTTGAAAGAGTAGTTGAAGGACCTTATAGACAAAGGTTTCATCAGACCTAGCAAATCCCCATGGGGTACACCAGTTCTCTTTGTCCACATTAAAGATGGTTCTCTTCGTATGTGTATTGATTATCGGCAATTGAACAAGGTCACCATTAAGAATTGGTATCCTCTCCCCAGGATTGATAATTTGTTTGAGCAGCTTCAGGGTGCTAAGTGCTTTTCAAAGATAGACCTTATATTCGGATACCATCAGCTCAGGGTTCGGGAGAGATATATTCCAAAGACAACCTTCAGGACTCGGTATGGGCATTACAAATTTGTAGTTATGTCTTTTGGACTAATGAATTCTACTATAGCTTTTATGGATTTGATGAACAGGGTGTTCAATCCATACTTGGATATGTTCGTAATTATGTTCATAGATGATATCCTATATACTCTTGGAGCGAGGAGGAGCATACCGCTCATTTGAGGGTGGTGCTACAGACCTTGAAGGATCATCAGCTATATGCTAAATTCAGTAAATGTGAGTTTTGGTTGAACTCAGTGGCATTTTTGGGCCATGTGGTGTCCAGTGATGGTGTTCAGGTAGACTCTCAAAAGATAGAAGCAGTGAAGAATTGGCCTAAACCAGTGAATCCTTTGGATATCAGGAGTTTCTTGGGTTTATCTGGTTATTATCGGAGATTTTTTGATGGATTTTCATCTGTTGCAGCACCTTTGACCAAATTGACCCAGATGAAGGTGAAGTTCCAATGGTCGGAGGCTTGTGGGAAGAGCTTCCAAGAGTTGAAGACTCGATCACTTCAGCATCAGTGTTAACCCTACCTGAGGGTACTAATGGGTTTATGGTATATTGTCATGCTTCGAGGATCGGCCTTGGGTGTGTATTGAGTAGCATGATAAGGTTATAGCATATGCTTCCAGGCAGCTGAAGGTTCATGGAAAGAATTACCTGACTCATGATCTCAAATTGGCGGCGGTAGTATTTGCCTTGAAGATTTGGAGACACTATTTGTACGGGGTCCATGTGGATGTATTTATGGACCACAAAAGCCTACAATATGTGTTTACCCAAAAAGATCTAAATCTACACCAAAGGAGGTGGTTGGAGTTACTCAAGGATTATGGTATGAGTGTTTTACCATACAGGGGAGGCTAATGTGGTAGCAAATGCTCTTAACAGGATTTCTATGGAGAGTGTGTCCCGTGTAGAAGAGGGGAGAAAGGATCTTGTAAAGGATGTGCATCAGCTTGCACGGTTGGGAGTTCGTTTGGTTTACTCAACCGATGGTGGTGTTATTGTCCAGAACAGATCAAAATCATCCTTGGTAACTGATGAAAAGGCTAGACAAGACGAGGACCTTATTTCGGTAAAGTTAAAGGAAGTTGTTCAGAATCAGAAGGTAGAAGTGTTCTCCAAAGGGGGAGATAGTGTGCTTCGATATCAGGATTGATTGTGTGTACCGGATGTTGATGATTTGAGAGATCGAATACTGCACGAGGCTCATGGTTCCAGATACTCTATACATCCAGATGCCACCAAGATGTACCGTGACCTACAGGAGGTCTATTGGTGGAATGCCATGAAGAAGGACATTGGAGAATTTGTGAATGCCCGAATTGTCAATAGGTGAAAGTGGAGCATCAAAGACCGAGATGTGTGCTTCAAGACATCAATATTCCTACTTGGAAGTGGGAGGATATCAATATGGACTTCATCACAGGGTTACCTCGCATGCGTCAACAGTATGACTTCATTTGGATGGTCGTGGAAAGGTTGACCAAAGAAACTCATTTTCTACCGGTCAAAAGTACTGATTTAGCGGAGGATTATTCTAAGTTGTACATTCTAGAGTTTTGTTGCATGGATTCCATTGTCAATCATATCAGATATAGGTACTCAATTTACCTCCCAGTTTATGAGACCGTTTCAAAAGGGACTTGGTACTCAAGTCAAGCTTAGCATGACATTTCACCCGCAAATGGATAGTCAGGCAGAGAGGACTATTTAGACTCTCAAGGACATGTTGAGAGCGTGTGTGATTGACCTCAAAGGTAGTTGGGATGATCATTTGCCTCTCATCGAGTTTGTATATAACAAAAGCTACCATTCCAGCATTCAGATGGCTCCATTGGAGGCTCTCTATAGGCAGATATGTAGGTCGCCTATTGGTTGGTTTAAGGTCGATGAAGCTGCGATGATAGGTCCAGATTCAGTACGTGAGGCTATGGAGAAAGTTCAACTCAAACGAGACAGTTTGGAAATAGCTCAGACTCGCCAAAAGTCCAATGCATATGTGAGGAGGAGAGAACTTGAGTTGAATTCGATGATTGGGTGTTTCTGAAGGTATCTCCCATGAAGGGAGAGATGAGGTTTGAAAGAAAAGCTTAGTCCCCATTATGTTGGCCCATACCGAATTGTGAAATGGGTTGGCAAGGTAGCATATGAATTGGAGTTGCCCTTGAAATTAGCTTCAGTCCATCTAGTTTTCCATGTATCGCTCTTAAAGAAGTGTTTGGGTGATCCAACTCTAGTTGTTCCGATGCACAGTACTAGTGTGAAAGACTTCGTTAGTTATGAAGAGGTTCTGGTGGAAATATTGGATCATCAAGTTCGAAGGCTAAGAAGTAAAGAAGTAGACTTAGTCAAGGTTTTATGGAGGAATCAACATGTTGAATGAGCTACGTGGGAAGTTGAAGCTGATATGATGGCTAGATATCCATATCTATTCCCTTTCGGGTCAGTTTCAACTTAAGATACCAGTGTCTTCCTTAATACTCTATTCAGTTTCATGTTCAGCTCATGTACCTCAGTTTATTTCATGTAAATGGATGTATATGTGGTTTGGGAATTCAGTTCAATCATGTAGGTCAAATCGGAATTTGTCACTCCATCACATTTTTGCTTATATGATCAGTATTTGAATATAATGATTTCCTTTCTCTGATTTTCTATATTTTTTCCAACATTCGAGGATGAATGTTCCCAAGGGGATGATATTGTAATGCCCCGGAAACCCTAATATCAGACCGGGGAGTTAAAAAGGAGAAAATAGAATTTTCTACACCAGGTCACAGGACGAGTCGTCCAATGACCCGTCAGGATGACCATGAGTCGTTAAGTGACTTGTGGTGAGGATTTTGACTTAGTTGGAAATTTTCAAGGTTGGGGTGACCATGGGTGTGACCACGAGTCGTGGTCAGCCCCATGATCCATTAGGTCACCCATGGTCAAAGGCAGTTGAAGGATGGAAGAAGAGCAGGCAGTGCACCTAACGACTAGACACTACGAGTCATGGGTCAATGCCACAAATCTTTGAGTGGGTTGTGATCAGCAGTTGGTTAGATATTAAATGTTTTGGTCAGTGAAGGCAATGACCGGTGACCACGAGTCGTGATCACTAATAACGACCCGTCCAGTCTCTCGTTGGAACTGGCAGTCTGTTTTTCTATGTGAGTTTATTAAGGGCTTTTCCATAATTCCTATGTTCCTAAGGCCTAAACTACGTTGTTTTAAGCTCTGAATAGTGAGTTTTAAGAAGGGTAAGTTCATTCTAAGCCTATCTTAATTCATGCATGCAAATTTAGAGGGTTTGACAGGTGATCAAGTCTAGTTCTTCAAAGTTCTTCCTCAATTCTCTTTGGGCAATCAAGGAATTGTCAAAATCAGATCCCTTCAGGTATGTAAGTATATGAATAGGTGCAATTTTTCACACCCATGCCCAATTCCCTCTCAATTCATGATGTTCTAGTTGATGATTCCATGGGGTTTTTACCCAATGCATGAATTCCTAGGTTTTAATCATGGGTATGAGCTAAGCATGTTCTAAATAATGAATTACGATTAATGGGCAGATTTCACAATGTTATAAATTATAAATTATGTTTTCAAGTTTTCTAAACTATGATGCCCATCCATGAATGTTCATGAAAGTTGAGATGCTAAATTTATAGTGGGCTGTAGCAGTAGTTTTAATTCTCTGTGTTGGTAGTTGATATTGTGATTGATAAAATCATGGTCTGAAATAGCTAGTAATGGTGATGACTTGAATATTGATGATGCTTTTTTACTTGTTATGTGATCATCTCTACTTAATTTGTTTTGTTAATTGAGAGTCAATTTTTTAGTGTCGTCATAAAGGTAGTGACCCTTATCGATGATGGTTGGATCATGACCATCTTAAGAGAAAATTATCCACAATTTCTTTTCATAGTCTAGGATGGAGTCAAAAATTACTACTTGTGTGCTCTTTTATCTTGCACTTAGAAGCTAAGCTAGAGGCAATGAAGTGCTTGAATTTATAAGAAGTAAAAATCCATGAGAGACACATAGGTTCTTTAATATAACTCAAAGAAGAAATAATCATAGATCTTAATAATGGTAGTTTCATTTCAAATTGATTGTGTGGATATGTAGCCATAGGAATCTGACTAACATCATAATTCCATGAGAGATGAGCTTTAATTGTAGTGTTTTGTATATAATGTAACATCTAGAACTTGCCTAAGTGTGCCTAGGATAGCTAGTTGCTAATAAAGTAGGATGTGATTAAGGCGTTTCTTTGAAAAAATCCATTTTGTCTATTGTTGTTGTACCTTCCTTAACACTATCTCTGGTTAACACCTTTGAGCTTCAAGCCTTAATTTTCTTCTTAGCCACAAAAGAAGCCTATTCCCCTTTGTCGTAAGACCTTCAGAATATTTTATCCAAAGATAGTCTGAGGCACTTTGAGAAATAAGGGTCCACTGAGTTAAAAAGAGTCAAGGAAAAGGGAAGAAAAAGAAAAAAAATGTGTGGATGATAAGAAGAGAAAATAGAAGAGGGGTGCCCACAAAAGGTGTTGTCTACTTACTACTAGAACATAAATGAAAAGATTTTAATTGTTTATCATTCTTGTAAACTTATAAGTAGAAACTAGCAGTCAAGTAGTAAAAAGGGGCATGAGAAAAGAGAAGAAAATTAGTAAAAGAAAAGGTGAGCAGTGAGAAAAAAAGGTGGACAAGAAAGATGAAAAAATGTCTTAAAGTGCTTAGGACTGATAGCCACTACTAAAGAAAATCATTTCTACTCATCCCTTAGCTGACATTACGACCAAGAAAAGTCCTTATGATCATACTCTTGTGGTATGCTACATGTGTATGATACATTGTTTCTAAGAGTGAGCGTGTCTTGCTTATTATGTTCCAAGCTTTAATTGATGATATGAGGGAAGGACCATCACTAAATAAGTTAGGACATAAGATGGTCAAAGTCGGTATCCTATGTGTTGCATTTTTCATACTTAATAATGTTGGCTCTGTTTTGAAAAGATGAGTCGGTTATAGAGGCTATGTAGTCTTGAATGTGAAAACTTCTGTGTGTGCTTGATATGAGTTGTTATAAATTGATTAACCACTAATGCATGTGCTCTGTGCTAGTTGCTTGAGTGACAATTGATAGGGAAATAAGTTGTGAGAAAAGATGTTCATGCACGTAAGTAAGGATTGTGTTCGAGGATGAACAATGGCTTAAGTGTGAAGTGGTGATGTTGGGCATATTCGTATGCCCATTTGCCATGCTTTTACCCATATTTTACCTTGTTTTGAGATAATAATCCTTATGAAAAGCATGAAGTCATGTTTATGTATGTTTTGTGAGCTAACAAATGTTTTATATGTGTTAGGAAATCAAGGAAAAAGGACTCAAAAATGATCCATGGTGTGAAGGAAGAAGAGTTCGCGAAAATTGGCTTGGCAAATAGCCGGCGTAGCGTGCTAGACCCCCAACTTTAGAGAGAATTATACTTAAGTTGGTGCATTGGTTGGCGTGGGTGGTAGGACCATAACTTCAGAGGAATTCTTGCTCAACACCTTGGAGAAATGAGTGGAGTGGCATGCTAGAAGCATTCCGAACATTTAGAAAAATTTTCCAACTCTTTGGTGTATTGGATGGAGTGGTGCACCAGACTCAAAACATCAGAAAATTTGACTAACACCTTGGTGTGTTGGCTGGTGCAGCGTGCCAGAGGGAAAACTTCAGAAGAATTTCAAGTCAAATTCTGGTGCAATAGATGGTACAGCGCACCAGGTGCTATCCGGGACAGATTTTTAAGTTTAAAAGCTACAATTCTCAAGGGAAGAAGATTCATTAGATCCCGTGATTATAAATAAAACATCTAGTGAAGTTTGTTAGAAATCATTCATCGCATTGATCACTTTGTACGCAATTCTTCGAGGAAGAGACAAGTTTATTTTCTTGGTTTCTTCTTTAACTTATGTTTTTTATTCTAATGATGAATCCTTTAGTTTTCCGCTTGAACATAAGTGGCTAAACTCTTGTGCTAGGATTTTGGCCATAAAAGATGGTTGAAGTTTGAAAGTTTGTTTATGCTAGTTCTTAATTCTTCATTAAAGGTTGTTATACTTGCTTATTTTCATTGCTTATTTGTTATCTTGATCACCTCACGAATAAATTTGTTGGCTTTTGGTTGAACTCGGGAGAGAGAACCCAAAAAGGTTAAAAGTAAGTATAGAACAGGTTTCAATGACTCTTGTCCAATGGGTTCAAGATAGATCTCATTATTGAGGATAGGAATATATCCTTCAACCCTATTCAGCTGAATACAAATAGCCACAACCATCATCTCATGCTTCTCCTGCAATCATAAGGATATAGGCATTAGGGTTCATGAGATAGTTCTTGGATGTTCGAGAGAATGGAAAGAAAAGAGATAGTAACATGCAACTAGCGACCTTAGGAACAATTAGTCTAGCATATTTAAGTCTTAAAACTCAACTTGAAGCGAAAGTGTCAAGACCCTAGATTCTATCATCATTTGAATTCCAACATTTATGAAAAATCATTCAATTTATTAGTTAATTTACTTTTCAAACTTTAATAGTAAAATCTCCAAACCATTTCCCATTTTTACCTGTGCCTATAGAATAGTGAAATAAGATGTTAACCTTAAGGAATTAATCTGTTAAGTCACTGAGGGATCGATAATTGAGACTTCATCATCCTATATTACTTGACGACCATGTGCGCTTGGGCAACTTAGTTAGTCATCATGCCAAAACTACACCTCGTAATGAAGTATAAAGCTATCACTGTCAAATATAGTAACTGAACTAGGTTGGGGTCAATCCACAGGGAATAGGGAAGAAATAATATGTTAATGATGAATAAATCAACATGTATTCAATAATTTGAAAGGGGGTTGCAAATAAATAAATTGTACTTCAAAATAATGATTGAGTTGTTACCAAATTAATGAAAAAAAATTAGAATTTTTGTTCCCCATGATTTCATATCGTAGTAGGCTTATTTTATTAGTGATCTATTGATAACGCTCAAACCACATCTCTTACTGAAGTATGAAGCAGACGTTGTCAATAAAGAACCCAACTAGAGGTTGGGGTCGAACCCACAAGGAATATGAGAGAACTAGATTACAGCCAGTTAGTGAACTTGTGAGGTAGTTACTTTAAAATTGGGGGGATCTAAAGAAAATCAATAACAAAAAAAAGTATTAAAAGTCTGGTGTTGAGTCAATATCAAAGGATAACTAGGGTTTATGTCCCCATGGGTTTATAACTTCTTTGGGTATACACTTGTGTTATCTCCAATACTTACTTATAGAATTTATAACTTAGATTCATTCAAACAACCGACCAGTCCCTATTAAATGACTATACTCAATCACTCGACCAAGTCTCATGAGCAGTTTCAAACTATCCGTTATCACTAAGTTCCAGATTTAACTATCCTACGACCATAGCTCAAGTTAATACAATGATTATCAAAATCAAGGCTCTGTTGTAATAATCTTTTCCTAATCTCTACCTCTTAGTCCTAAGCAAGTAAAGAATTCGGGCATGTCCTAATATTGCGCACCGTTAAGAAACGTTTAAGCATGAAGCGAATACAATATAAGTATTTGTATTGGTTTTAAAATCACTTTGTGTAATCCAAGCTTGTTAATCCACCATGGTTCCCACAACCCTAGCTATGAAGGTTTTTGCCTCCATAGTTGTAAGATAGTGAATTGCATTCATGATTAAAAACATAAATCAATCCTTACAAGAATGAATGAGAAAAACACTTTTTTTTAATTATTCAGCAAAATCTTCAAGAACAAATAGTAAGAACAAGAAGAATTCAAGAAAAGGTTGATCACAAGTCAAATCAACTCAATTCTCTCTTTCTCTCCTAAAAATCTCTTCTCTCGTTGCTTCCCTAAAAATTAAAACCTAAAAAGTATTTAGACAGACACAAGAATCCTTTTCCTAGGATGACAGGCTGAATTTCCCTATCTTGTTCCGCCTTCGTCAAGAGTCAACCTACGACCTGTAGCAGAATCCTACGACCCGTACCATCCTGTCGTACCTTGCATGACTGGCTGGATTTTGGCTAAGTGTTGGATCCTGGTACGACTCGTACCTCCATCCTACGATCCGTACTGAGCTCCCATGGTTTGACTCTAAAACTTTGAAATTCTTTTGAAGTTTATCACGACTTCCATGGTACCACTCGTACCTTCTTCCCACGGTTCGTACTTTCTTTCCGTAGCAGGAGTCAGCCTCTTATGCAAATTTTCTGATTCTTTTCATGACTCCATCACCGTGACTCGTACAAACTTGGTACGAATCGTACTAAGATTCGTACATTGCATCTCTTCAACCATAGCCTTTTGCAACTTTTCACGGCCATCAGTACGAATAGTAGGACCTTCCTACGGCTCGTACTGTGGACTACTGCACTTTGAGCCTATTTTGCATACTTCAGGCTTTCTTTTGCATTTTTTAGCTCGAACACCATTTATCCTGCAACCAAAGGAAAATTGCCTTGTATCCACATAAACACACCTAAGTCCATGCTATTTTCTCAGTTTTGAGCGTCAAAAGTTCTAATCCACAACACATCAACACCCTCAACTTAAGACTTTTGCATGTCCTCGGGCAAAGAAAAGAAAAACTAAACACGATGCTCAACTAGAAAATAGAATTAAGATACTACAGCCAATACTTAAACAAAACTTGCACTTTCTATACAAACTCTATTGACTCTTTCTCATGGAACAACATCAGCTAATGCATTACAAGCAACCTCAAAACATCATAAACAGGGATCAAAACATGTCATCCTGCTATCAATAGGAAATCAAGTTATCACCAAGGTTTTCCACACAGACCAATGGTAAAAGCAAATATAATCCATGTACCCTCACACAAATGAAGTCCCCACTCAGACATGAGATGTCAAACATAACATGGGACTAAATAAGTAAGGCGCTCACTCAAACCAAGAAGTTACAAGTATTATGTGTCAGATATACTATAGGCTTGCCATTATTTTCTCTACTTTGGTTTATCAAATGTTCAAGTTAGGATCATTATAGGACTTGATATAGCTTGTAATGTAGGCGTAGGGTTGAAACATGATAAATATGGGGGATTTTATAAGTGACTATCCCTTCCTTGGCATTACATACATTGGCTACACCATTCATCTATTTCACCCTTTTACTCTTTCAATCCTTTTTCTTTCCTTTTCACCCTTTTATATACATTTACATGGGTGTGGTGAGTTTTCAACTTTTTTAGCATTCTCATTTTCCTTTGAGTTTTCTTTTTCAAGATTTTCAGCATTTTTCATCTCTTTTCTTTTTTTGCTTTTCACCACACCTCATTTTTCACCATTTCTTTTACTCTTTTCTTTTCCTTTCTTCCGTCCCACCATTACGCACCCCTACTCTAGCCACCCTCAACTTAAGCATTTTGCTTATGTTTATGTTCACAATATCTAAGGAAGGACTAGGGCCAAAATAGGTTCATTATAAAAAAAATGGTTACTGTTAATCAGTAAATCAAAAAAACATAGTCATTTAAGGATCAAACTTGGGATCAAGGGATTCATGCAACTTTGGTAGAGTAATATAGGATAAAAGTGAGCTAAACAAAAATGTCCTATGATCATATCCTAACCAACCATCCATAACCTACGCAATGACCAACCAGGGAAGTTCTAAATCTTTAACAAAATACCGAACTGAATACTATACCTCACTCACACATGGTACATGAACTATTTTCACTTCACCTGTCTTGTTTATACATGTCTTGACAAGACTACACATGTTGACAAACTAAATGACATCAAAAGATCCACAACAATCATGCATATTGTCTCAAATACATAGCTAATGCATCAAAAAATTTTAAATAGGGTCAATTGTTTTTCAAAAACCAAAACTAGTGAATTTTTATTGGCTGAGTACTCCCAAGATACTTTCTAATCAAACAAAAATCACAAATTAAAAATAAAAATCCTACACATGTCGGTTCTACTAGATAGCATGCCTGAGGGGAAAGATATGGCAAGAAACACCCTCAGACGAATCAAAAATCCCAAAAGTATCACAAGTATACCCCCTCCCCTTTTCTAAAAGTAAGCTTCGTCCCCAATGCATCAACTATAAGAACATAGGGAAGAAAACATACATGTGGCTACTCAGACTTCACCTTCCATGGGTTGCCTCCCATGCAGCGCCTGATTTAACGTCGCGGCACGACGTGACTTTTGTGACTCCTCAAGCATCATCTAGGTATACTTCCTCTATTCTTTTTAACTCTTCCTCAACTCCCAGATACACTTTTATTCGTTTCCCATTTACTTTAAATCTTTTTCTTTCTTTGTCTCAAGTTTCACTACGCCATATGGAGACACTTGCACTACTTTGTAAGATCCCATCCATCTAGATTTCAACTTCCTAGGATGCAACCGGAGTCTTAAGTTAAACAGGAGGACCAAATCACCTGGGCTAAACTCCCTTCTTGCAATCTTTTTGTCATGGTAGATCTTCATTCTTTCTTTATAGATGGCTGCACTCTCATAAGCCTTAAGTCGGAATTCATCCAACTCATTAAGCTGGTTAAGCCTTAGCTTAGCAGCGTCATTCCGGTTCATGTTTAGCCTTTTCAGAGCCCATAATGCCTTATTCTCTAGTTCAACTGGTAAGTGGCATGCTTTTCCATAAACCAGCTAGTACGGAGATGACCCAATGGGAGTCTTATAAGCTATTCTGTAAGCCCACATTGCAACATTGAGCTTCCTTGACCAATCCATCCATCTAGTATTCACAGTCTTGGCCAGTATGGTCTTGATTTCCCTGTTTGAAACTTCCACTTGTCCACTCGATTGAGGGTGGTGACGTGTGGCCACCTTATGCTTGACACTATATTTTTGCAACAAGGTTTTGAAGAGGCGATTGCAGAAGTGAGATCCACTATCACTGATAATAGCTCTAGGAGTGCCAAACCTGGGGAAGATATGTTTTCGAAGGAATGTTGTAACACTCTTGTCTTCATTGTTTGGCAGGGCAATTGCCTCCAGCCATTTGGAGACATAATCCAAAATTCCCAAAATATACTTCATTCCATACAATTTAATGAAAGGGCCCATGAAATCAATCCCCCACACATCAAACAACTTTACTTCCAAGATGGGGGTTAGTGGCAACTCATGTCAACGGGTAATATTGCCCTGCCTTTGGCATTGGTCATAAGACTTGGTGAAGTCATATGCATCTTGGTGAATAGATGGCCAGAAATATCTGCATTATAAAATCTTATGTGCCATTCTGCTACCATTGTGATGACCCCCAACAGGAGATAAGTGACATGCCTCCAGAATGCTCAGCATCTCTACTTCTGGGACACACCTATGAATGATACCGTCTGCACAAATGCAAAATAAATATGGCTCATCCTAGTAATATCTGCGGGCATCAAATAATAACTTTTTCTTCTGCTGAGGAGTTAGGTCTGCTGGCATCACATCGCTAACCAAGAAATTTGCAAAATTGGCAAACCAAGGAATCAAATCCTACGATGCAGCTAGTACCTATTTGTCTGGGAAGGCATCATTGATCTCAAACTCCATCCTGTCCTTTGCTTCAGACTCAAGCCTAGATAGATGATCTGCCACCTGATTTTCTATTCCCTCTTGATCCTTCACCTCAAACTTAACTTCTTGAAGCAAGAGCACCCACCGAACCAATCTGGGCTTGGAATCCTTTTTAGACATCAGGTACCTCAACGTCGCATGGTCTGTATGAATAATCACCTTACTTCTAAGAAATTATGCTCGGAATTTTTCAAATGCAAAGACCATTGCCAGTAGTTCCTGTTTTGTGACCGTAGAATTCTTCTAGGCTGTATTGAGTGTTCTGCTGGTGTAATAGATTGGATGAATCATCTTTTCTCTCCTTTGGCCTAAAACAGCACCAAGAGCAACACCGTTAGTGTCACACATTACCTCAAAAGGAAGAGACCAAGCTAGAGATATAATGATAGGAGCAGTGGTGAACTTTTCCTTTAGACACTCAAAGGCCTTTAGACATGCCTCATCGAACATGAACTTTACCTCTTTCTCTAGTAATTTGCACAATGGATGTGCAATTTTTGAAAAATTCTTGATAAAGCGCTAGTAGAATCCTGCATGCCCTAAAGAGGTTCTGGCCCCTTTTACAGAAATAAGGGGTGGTAATACTGATATAACCTCTATCTTTTCCTTGTCCACCTCGATCCCCTTTTCTGAGATTTTATGGCCCAACACTATCCCTACTTTAACCATGAAATGACATTTTTCCCAATTTAGGACTAGATTGGTTTCTTCACATCTTTTCGGTGCTCTGACCAGATGATTAAGGCATGATTCAAATGAATCGTCTACAATAGAAAAATCATCCATAAACACTTCAATGGTGTCCTCCACCATGTCTGAGAATATTGACATCATACAACGCTGGAAGGTGGCTGGTGCATTACACAAATCCAAGTGGCATTCTTCTGAAGGCAAAGGTTCCATATTGATAGATGAAGGTTGTCTTCTCTTGATCTTTTGGAGAGATAGTGATCTGATTATACCTAAAATATCCATCAAGGAAACAATACCATCCTCTACCTGTGAGTCTATCAAGCATCTGGTCCAAAAATGGATTGGAAAATGGTGTTTCTGGGTACAGCGGTTGAGTTTCCTGTAATCCATGAATACACGCCATCCTATGACTGGTTGTGTTGGTATCATCTCTTTCTTCTCATTGGGCACTACTGTAATCCCTCCTTTCTTTGGCACGCACTGGACAGGACTTACCCACTGACTATCTGCTATGGGATATATCACCCCAGCGTTCAACCACTTGATAATATCCTTTTTGACAACTTCTTTCATTGGAGGGTTCAAGCGGCACTGATGCTCAATACTCCGCTTACAGTCTAGTTCAAGTTGGATATTATGAGTACATATTCTTGGTGGAATTCCAATGATATCAACTATGGTCCAACCAATTGCCTTTTTTTATCTTTTTATGATGTTCACCAAAGCTTCCACCAGCTCATCTGACAGGTCTACTGCAATTATGACTGGCAAAGTGTTGTGCTTCCCAAGGAATGCATACTTGAGATAAGGAGGTAATGCTTTCAGTTCAAGGATTGGTGGTACCTCCACAGATGGCTTGGCCGGCGGTGTTGAACGGTTCTTTAAGTCTAGGTCTAACCTCTTTGAGCTGAAGTTATATGACCCTGTCCCATTTAGAGAATTAACCATTTTTTGTGTATTTTGGGTTCATATCTTCTTCATAATTCATTATCAAAGCTGCCAATGCATCATCAGTCACAATCTCTTCCACAGGTGTTGGCAGCTTATTATGTTTCATTTGAATGTTAAAGAGAAAGCTTGTTCCTTTGACGTAGCCTGAGAGTCACTAAAGAAAGGCAAAGAAAAAGCGTAATAAGCAACGTAACTACCAACAAGTCAAATACAAGCTAATAACCTAGTTTCAGCCATATTCCCCCACAAAGGCGCCACTTTTTTGATAACACTCAAACCACACCTCTTACTGAAGTATGAAGCGAGCGTTGTCAATAAAGAACCTAACTAGAGGTTGGGATCGAATTCACAGGGAATATGGAAGAACTAGATTACAGTCGGTAAGTGAACTTGTGAGGTAGTTACTTCAAAATTGGGGGTTCTAAAGAAAATCAATAATAAAAACAAGCATATAAAAGTCTGGTGTTGAGTCAATATCAAAGGACAACAAGGATTTGTGTTCCCCATGGGTTCATAACTGCTTTGGGTATACACTCGTGATTATCTCCAATAATTACTTATAGAACTGATAACTTAGGTTTATCCAGACGACCGACCAGTCCCTATTGAATGACTACACTCAATTACTCGACTAAGCCTCATGAGCGGTTTCAAGCTATCCGTTATCACTAAGTTCCAGATTTAACTATCCTGCGACCACAACTCAAGTTAATACAGTGATTATCAAAATCAAGGTTCTGTTGTAATTTTGTTCTCCTAATCTCTAGCTCTTATTCCTAAGCAAGTAAAGAATTAAACATGTCCTAACGTTGTGCACCATTAAGAAATGTTTAAGCATGAAGAGAATACAATATAAGTATTTGTATTGGTTTGAAAATCACTTTGTGCAACCCTAGCTTGTTAATCCACCATGGTTCCCACAACCCTAGCTATGGAGGTTTTAGCCTCTCATAGTTTTAAGATTGTGAATTATTCATGATTAAAAACACAAATCGATACTTACAAGAATGAATGAGAAAAACACTTCCTGTAATTACTCAGCAAAATCTTTAAGAACAAATAGCAAGGACAAGAAGAATTCAAGAAAAGGTTGATCACAAGTCAAATCAACTCAATTCTCTCTTTCTCTCCTAAAAATCTCTTCTCTCGTCGCTTCCCTAAAAATTATAACCTAAAAAGTATTTATACAGACACAAGAATCCTTTTTCTAGGTTGATAGGGTGAATTTCCATATCTGGTTTCGCCTTCGTCACGAATCAACCTACGACTCGTAGCAGAATCCTACGACCCGTACCATCCTTTCATACCTTGCATGACTGGCTGGATTTTGGCTAAGTGTTGGATCCTAGTAAGACTCGTACCTCCATCCTACGATCCGTACTGAGCTCCCATGGCTTGACTATGAAACTTTGAAATTCTTTTGAAGTTTATCACGACTGCCATGGTACCACTCGTACCTTCTTCCCACGGTTCGTACTTTCTTTCCGTTGCAGGAGTCAGCCTCTTATGCAAATTTTATGATTCTTTTCACGACTCCATCACCACGACTCGTACAAACTTGGTATGAATCGTACTGAGATTTGTACATTGCATCTCTTCAACCTTAGCCTTCTACAACTTTTCACGTCCATCAGTACGAATCGCAGGACCTTCCTACGGCTCGTACTGTGGACTACACTTTGAGCCTATTTTGTATACTTCAGGCTTTCTTTTGCATTTTTTAGCTCCAACACCAATTTATCCTACAACCAAAGTAAAAGTGCCTTATATCCACATAAACACACCTAAGTCCATGCTATTTTCTTAATTTTGAGCATCAAAAGTGCTATAAATCCACAGCACATCATCTATCCTGGTGAATTTTATGTAAGACTAGCAATTAAGTTCATCTAACGTCTCTCGACCTACATATATAAATTTCATCTAAATCTTCTCGGACTATAGGTGTGTATATTTTTTCCTTTCCATAAGTCTTGGATTAACTATCCTTGGTTAAAGCTCAAGTTAATTAGATGGTTTGGTAGCCTACAAATTTCAACTATTATTCTCTTTTTCTAACTTCAACATCTTTGGTCGAGTAAGTTGAAGATACAAGCACGTTTCAATGTTTGCAACCGCTAAAACTCATTAAAACAAAGAGAATAATAATCCTCTCAATTCACCATTAAAAAATTACTATTTTATTTAACCTGTTTTCGTTAATCCATCATGGTTCTCACAAACCTAGCTTAAGAGATTTAGCCACTCTTGTTTTTGAAAGCAATAACATAAAATGTAGAAGAAATCATAATGAAATGCTTACAATAATATAAAATTGTTTAACAAATCTTTAAAGCTAAGTAGAATTAGAAGAACCTAATAAACTCTTCAACAAATATTCAACTAAGTAATTACACGAATTCATAAATTATAAATTGTACTAACTTGACACTAAATATTTAAAATATTCAAATCCCCTATAAAACCTCCTAAGAAGGGGTATATATAGTGGTAGATTAAGTCTTTGTTGTTCCTTCTTGGATTGAGATTTGACTTTTGTAGCTTCTGTTCCTACTTTAATTGGGATTAGAATCTTGGCTGCTCGACACAGCCTATGTGTCGTGCAGGCGATGGCGCCAAGACACTAGCACGCCGCGCTGCTCAATGCACCTACCTTGCCTATGTGTCACTCAGGCCATAGCACTGCTATGCTTGTGCGATCTCATCTTCTATTATACTTGTTTCCTCAACCCCTTTTTGCCATACTTGCTCTTTTTAGCCACAATTAAGTCCAAATCCATCACTTTATTTTTTGAAAATATCTAATCATGTGTGTTAGTACTTTTTCACAAATATCATATAAAATCAAAGAAAACACACATCATTTATTCTCAAAACATAGCTAAGCATGAAAAACATATGGCAAATAAGTGTGTAAATACACCCGACATCACCACCTCACACTTAAACTATTATTCATCCTTGAATAATCTGCTACTTCCCTCTCATATTCAATCACAAAATTCTCCATATGAATAGGTATACTTACACTTACGTTCATTAGACAAATCAATCGTGCTCCAATAATCCACTCAATATGCATATACGATCAACATTTAAATGTCAACAATTGAAATCACTTAGCTTTTAGGACTAACTCAAGAAAATATATTTGGGAACACGTGAATCATATTTAATTTAGCAATCAAGATACACCAAAATCTTACCATTATGTGCCCCTCACTATTTGGAGAGATGTCCTTTCACTTACATGATATATATGACAATATGAACTTGGGCATAGATAAACAAATTCCGCTCACTGTTTCAAAGAACTCAACATGTATGCAAATGATGACCTATAGGCTTACCCTTAGTGTAAATACTTCACTAATATGAAACATCGAATCTAAGATTAATTAGGACTTAAAATGATTGTAATGTAGGCTAAGAGACAGGTAGGAACTATTTGGCCAAGATAGTGACTGATCTCCCTAAGAACTTTAATACTTCACAACTCTTTCACTTTTTAGCATATGCTTCAATCTCCTATTTTCTCCTTATACCTCCTTTTATTTTTCAACTTTTTCAACTTGCACTTAGGTGACTTGTCACTACCCAAGTCTATACTCTGGACGAGAAACAATACTTGGAGGCACAAGTAACCCCAAGTCAACCCATGGTCTATCATAACACTAGTAACCTGAGTAAAATCATAGCAGAAGCCTTAAAGTAACAAAAATTATTTATGAAGTAGAACTAAATCATAAAGCTTTATACAATTGAAGACAAACTGAAAATCTAAATCTGTGTCTGTTTCTGAAAGCCATCTAGCTGATGAGTTGCTGGGACAAGCCCCCAGCTAACTCTAAGTCTAACTGAAAGAAAAGTAACTGAAGGAAAATAAACATCATCTTCGAAATATGAGGACTCACCACTAGCGCAGCTGATAACTCCTGGAGAAGATCTGCTAACGGTGCTGAGACTGAGAACCTATAGTTGTATCATAAAACGATACAACATAGAAGGTATGCATCGGTACATTGAATATATTGAGTAAGTAGGAGAAAACATATCACAGAGAATAAAATAACTGAATTGTAATGACATGCAATGACCAACTAAAATGTTGAAACTGAATAAACTGAAATATACTGAGATGGTCAAAATGACCCTGTTAGTTGATCAAAGAAATGTTGTAAATATGAGATACTAATCCAAACTATTATACTAAACTGATCTGAACTGAGTAATCTAAAGCTTCTCTGAGCTAAGCTAACTGCGACTGAATTGACTAGTGGGAGAGTCTATAACCGACATAAAACCACATGAGCTAGACGTAAAGTCTAATGTATACACACCATTGATAGGACCAAATATACCTTGCCAAGGTATAAAGGCATGAGCTAGATGATCATAAGTATGGGGCCATAAGGCCAATAAAAATAACCTATGGTGGCAACAGAGTTCCGGGAACCTTGGTGCTCTGGAACCCCGATTCGCTCGTGTTAAGTCCTACTCCCACTGGATAGTCCTAGACTGAGTACAAAGCTGATAGCTTGAAACTGCAGTCCAAGACTAAGTCAGGAATACCTATCTGGAAGTACCATGAGAGTCTTATTGGATTGAATTCTGTAACTGGTGTTCTAAGACTAGTCAGAGTTGTTTATCTAGAAGCATCGTAACCGTCTAAAGAACAAACTGTAATCTGAAGTTGGGGTTCCAAGACTGGTTAGAGCTTCTTATCTGGAAGTGTCATAACCATCTAAATAACCACTAAAATCCGATAACTAAGTCTAATACTGATAACTAGGAGGCACCATTGACACCTCAAGAATTAACTATAGTCAAACTGATCAGCTGACATTTCTAAACAAAACTGAGTATAATAATCTGACTGAGACTAGACTAATATGTATCTGACTGAAATTTCCACATAAACTAACAATATGGAGATCTCAAAACTACTAGAATCAAGCTACAGGGAAATTAATCCAACATGCAAGATTCTAATTTTTTACTGAACTGAGAATTAGGGCTAAATCATCCCACTAGATACAATTTTTAGAAATTTCTAGAAATAGGGAATAATAAAGTAGTTAAAATCATGAGAAATATTCCACTTGAAATCTTAGAGAAATTGGTCTGACAATTTTCTACATTTCAAACGCACAAGGCTATTACTGATAGAGAAAATGGAGAAGATTTTGGGGACACAAGAGAAGAACTATTCTCTTGTTGAATTCCCACATACCTGGATAAGAAATCCCTTAAGAAGAAAGCTTGAATTTCTGCAACTGACAAGAAGCCCTAGTTCTTGCTTGAGCGGAAATGTTTGGATACTAAGATTGATATTCTGAGAGTCTACGTGGGGAATGAGGGAGAAAACCATTTAATCCCTATAAATTCCTTGAAATTATACATAAAACAATGTAGTTTAGGGACTAAATAGGTGGGAAATTACAAAATATCTCTGGAATAAAAATCTAGAAACTAACCGACAGGGAAACAACGGGTCACTGAACGAGTTGTTAGTTGAGACCACGACTTGTTTGGACCAGTCATTGGTCCTACTATCCGGGTCCCTGGTTCACTAGATTTGGCAACAGGGATACCACAACTCATTAGATGAACAAATAGGTCATTGGTTCCTCCCGTGGGCACTGGACGAGGAAACTTGGAAGTCTTGACGACGGGTGACACAACGACTCATTGGTGGACTTAACGGGTCATTGTGTCCATTAATTAACTTCAGTGGAACAAGTCTTGGATTTCTAAGCTTGACTACATAGGCGGTCATAACTACTTGTTGAGGGACATGACGGGTCGTTGTTTCAACTCGTCATCACTGAAAGGGGTTTCTGGGGTTCTCACTTAATGACTCACACCACGAGTCATTATTTTTGATGATGACTCGTTGGTTGAGTCGTGGGGTCCTGGTAGGGGACTTCTAAGCTGGGGACCAACGAGTGACAGGACGACTAGTTGTTTCACATAACGGGTCGTTCCTTGTCCTGTTGGTTCCCGAAGGACCACACTTGGCTGACCATGACTGACACAACGAGTCGTTGGAGCTGACCACGACTCGTTGTCTCAGACGTTCTGAGACAAATTTTCTAGTTTTCTTCTGGATTTTTCTTGCAAGGTCTGAGTCTGGCGTAGGAAAGTTTTGGGGTGTTACGATATCTCCCCCTTGGATCATTCTTCCTCAAATGAAGACTAAAGCTACTGAAAACTAGGAAAAGAGCTGAAATTCCTAGACTGAGACTATGAGCTGGTTTCTTAAGGAGCAACTGACTCCAAACTGACTTAACCATGCTAATAGAGCTGATACAACTAGAATGCACATAAAACAAATCTGAATAGAGCTGATGAGTACGAAACTAAATAGAGTATCGAGGAAGGATTTAGTACCTGATGTTGGAACTGAACTGGAAGGGAATAAGTAAGGGTATCTGGCCATCATGTATGCTTTTTCTTCCCATATGGCTCCCTCAACTAGCTAATTCCAACACATAACTTTCATCAAAGCAACTTCCTTGTTTCTCAGCTTATGAACCTGGCGGTCAAGGATCTGAACTAGACCTCTTTGTAAGAGAGACAATCTTTTACTCCCACGTTGTCCAGTGGCACAACTGAAGCTGGATCACCGATGCACTTCTTCAATAGTGACACATGGAAGACTGGGTGCACCGATGCTAACTCTAAAGGTAGTTCTAACTCATATGCCACACTGCTAATTTGCTTCAGAATTCTGTAGGGTCCCATATATCTCGATTTGAGTTTCCTTTCTTCCCAAACCTTATCACCCCTTTCATGGATAAAATTTTTAGGTATACCCAATTATCCACTGCAAACTCTAATTCTCTTCTCCCCACATCAGCATAGGATTTCTGACGACTTTGTGTTATTTTCAACCGCTACTTGATTAGTTACACCTTCTGCATAGCCTCATGAACTGAGTTTGTCCCTATCAGGGTAGCTTCACCAACCTCAAATCACATGATAGGAGATCTACATCTCCTACAATATAATGCCTCAAACGGGCCCATCTGGATACTGGAGTGGTAGTTATTGTTGTAAGCAAACTCGATGAGAGGTAGGTGATCATCCCAACTGCTCTTGAAATCTATCACACATGCTCTCAGCATATCTTCCAAAGTTTGTATAATCCTCTCATTTTGTCCATCTATCTGTGGGTGAAAAGTTGTGCTGAGCTTTACCTAGGTACCAAGTCCATTCTGAAATGACTTCCAAAAATGCAAGGTGAACTAGGTACCTCTATCTGAAATAATGGACAAAGGCACCTCATGCAATCTGACCAAATCTCGGATGTAAAGCCTAGCATAATCCTCGGCTGAGTCTGTAGTTTTAATTGGGAGGAAATGTGTTGACTTGGTCATCCGGTCTACTATCACCCAAATTGAGTAATGTTGTCGATGAGTAGACCTATAATAAAATCCATATTCACTTCTTCCCACTTCCATGTGAGTACACTGATATCCTGAGTCATACCTCCCTGTCTTTAATTTTCCACCTTAACTTGCTGGCAGTTCGGGCACTTAGCTACAAATTCTGCAATGTCTCTCTTCATGTCGTTCCACTAGTAAATATCCCGTAAATTACAGTACATCTTAGTAGCACCTGGGTGGATAGAATATCTCGAACTGCGTGCTCCAGCCAGTATTTGCTTTCTCAAATCACCTACATTTGGTACATACAGCCTACCCTAGTAACGGAGTACACCATCTCCCCCTTGGGAGAAAGCCTCCACTTCTTTTCTGAGAACCGCCTCCTTCAGCTTAAGCAGTATGGGATCTTCATCCTGACTTAAATTCAACTACCAATGAGGAATCTAATCCACTCTGCACTGCTCTGCCCTCAACTGTATCAACCAACTACACTCCCAACCGAGCTAACCTATGGATATCCTTTGCCAGTTCCTTTTTTCCCTCTTCAACATGAGCCACACTCCCCATAGACATCCTGCTTAGGGCATCAGCCACCACATTGGCTTTTCCCAGGTGATAGAGTACACTCATGTCATAGTCTTTCAGTAGCTCCAACCATATTCTCTAACAAAGATTTAGATCTTTTGGACTAAACACATACTGAACGCTCTTGTGATCGGTAAAAACATCCACGTGAGTCCCGTAAAGGTAGTGCCTCCATATTTTCAACACAAACGCTACCGCTGCCAACTCTAGGTCATGAATTGGATAGTTCTTCTCATGAACCTTGAGCTGTCTGGAGGCGTAAGTTGTCACCTTACCCCGCTGCATCAGAACGCAACTGATTCCAACTCTGGAAGCATCACAATACACCACAAACCCGTCTGTTCCTTCCAGCAAGGTTAACACTAGAGCGGTAGTGAGTCGAGTCTTTAACTCCTGGAAACTCTTCTCATACGCATCTGACCACTAAAATTTCACCTTTTTTTAAGTCAACCTAGTCAAAGGAGATGAAATAAAGGATAAACCTTCCACAAAACCTCGGTAGTAACCGGCTAGACCCAAGAAACTTCTGATTTTGGTTGGGGAAGTAGGTCTTGGCGAGTCTTTCACTGCTGCTATCTTTTGAGGATCTACCTAAATACCCTCACCAGAGACCATGTGACCAATGAAAGTCATAGACTTCAATCGGAATTTGCATTTGCTGAACTTAGCGAACAACTGGCAGTCTCTGAGCATCTGTGGCACTATCCTCAGATGGTTAGCATGTTCTTCTTCGCTTTTGGAGTATATCAGAATGTCATCAATAAATATAATGAAGAACATGTCTAGATATGGCTTGAAAACCCTGTTCATCATGTCCATGAAAGTTGCGAGGAAATTAGTCAGTCCGAAAGATGTAACCACGAATTCATAGTGACCATACCATGTTCTGAAAGTTGTTTTCAGTGTGTCACATTCTCTTACCCTTAGTTGATGGTACCCCAATCTAAGATCTACCTTGGAGAAACAACTGGCTCCCTGAAGCTGATCAAATAAGTCGTCAATCCTGGGTAGGGGATACTTGTTCTTAACTATGACCTTGTTCAACTAACGGTAGTCGATACACATTCTGAGGGTACCGTCTTTCTTTCACACGAATAATATTGGAGCACCCTATGGAGAGATAATGGGCCTGATGAAGCCTTTATCAAGGAGGTCTTTTAGCTGCTCCTTCAACTCCTTAAGCTCAGTTTGAGCCATTCTGTAAGGAGGGTGGAGATAGCCTGAGTGTCTGGAAGAAGGTCTATATTGAAGTCTATTCCCTCTCAGGAGGAACTCCGGGAAGATCTATGGGAAACACGTCAGGGAACTCACGGACAACTAGAAGTAACTGAATAGTCGGGGTCTCAGAGCTGGAATCTTTGACGCGAACTAGGTGATAAATAAACCCTTTAGAAATAAGCTTTCTGGCCTTAAGGTAAGAAATAAACTGACCCTTAGGTGTTGAACTACTACCCGTCCACTCTAAAACTGGCTCATTAGGAAACTGAAATCAGAGAATCCTAGCTCTGCAGTCAATTGACGCATAATCGGAGTGAAATCAATCCATGACAAGAATGAGTTCGAAGTCAACCATGTCTAACTCTAATTGATAAGTTGGAATGACCTATTCAAGATTGAGGCTGAGCAGTTTCTATGTACCTGGCTGGATCTACCTGACTTGCCAACTGGGGTGGAGAATGAGAATGGTTTTGAGAGGACTTCTGGACTGATATCAAACTAAGACAGCTACGTAGGGAGTCACGAATGATAATGTGGCTCTTGGATCTAGTAGGGCATACACATCTAGATTGAAAAGGCGTAACACACCCATGACCACGTCAGGTGAGCTAACATGATCCTGACGAGAGGACAAACCATAAAAATGGTTTTGGTGTTGGCCTCCATCCGTACCTAAAGTGTTGGCCTATTGAACTGGTACGCCTATTGGAGCTGCTGAAGTAGTGGATTGAGATCTCCCCCGTCCTGCCGACAAGCATTCTTTGAGCTGATGACCAAGCTGTCCACATCAAAATCAACCCTCTAGGCCCTGAAGGCATTCCCCTAGATAGTTCTTTCCACACTTAGGGTAAGCTAGGTAACGATTGCTGGCACCGTGACTCTGGGACTGTGAGCCAGATGCTCCACCCCTCTGATCCTTGCAGGATTGGAAAGTAGAGGCACTTGCTAAAGTCGGTGTTGGATCCCTTTGCTACTGCTGTTGTTGTGGGCGACTACTACCGCCAGACCTCTGGTGGCTATAATCTGATTGGCCAGTCCTTGCCCGCTTGTTTTCCCGCTCCATGCCTTTTAGCTTTTCTGCCTCAATTTGTTGGGCATGAACGATGAGGCTGGAGAGATAAATATCTTTAATAAGCATTGCAGTCCTGCACTCTTTAAGGACCAAGTTCGATACTCTATTAATGAACTTCAACATACGAGCCCTTGGTTTGTCTACCATTTCTGGAGCATATCTGGAAAATCTTGTAAACTCTAATGCATACTATTCCACCATCTAATTTAACTCCTGTGAGTCCTCTCCCACCTTAGATCCGTGGAAAGCTAGAGGGTTTATTCGGGTGAAGTCCCGAACTCGGGCAGTTGCTGAGGACCCATTATTATTGACCTGAACCACCTGCTGGATCACCTGGTTCGTGACTATCTGCGCAAGTAGCTGGATCACTTTAAACTCTACGGAGGACACTGGGTCATCCTTAGGGGCTGTTGGAGCTGGTGGGGCAAGTCGGTGAGCAACACCGACCCTTCTTTTGTTACCACATCTTGGAGGCATGATTTCACTTAAACGAAACAGATCACGAGTTAGAAGAATGTTTCTAGAATTGAACTTCAATGCACGATAAAGAGTATGAACAAAAGGGAGTTTTCCTAATAATGTCACGTAGCCTTCCCGTCATAAGTGTGGCGCGCTTCACACCCATGGAAAGGACTCTACTCGATGTGGCTTTTAGACATCCTAGGATACTCTTAATCTAGTGCTCTGATACCAAATTTGTCACAACCAGAGTCTATACCCTGGACGAGACATGGTACTTGGAGTCACAAACATAACACTAGTTATATGAGTAAAATCATAGCGGAATCCTTAAAGTAATAAAAAGCATTTATGATGAAGAACTAATCATAAAGCTTTATACAATTGAAAACAAACTAAAAATCTAAATCTATGTCTGTGTTTGAAAGTCATTTAATAAGTGCTCGAATAAGCTCCCATCTAACTCTAAGTCTAACTAAAAGAAAAATAACTAAAGAAAAATAAACATCATCCTTGAAAGATGAGGACTCACCACCGGTGCAGCTGATAACTCCTGGAGAAGATCTGCTAACGGTGCTGGGTAAGTAGGAGAAAACATAACAAGGAGAATAAAATAATTGAACTATAATGACATGCAATGACCAACTATAATGCTGAAACTAAATAAACTGAAACATACTTAGATGGTCAAAATGACCCTTTCTAACGGTCAAAGACATGCCCTAAATCTGAGATACTGATCTGAACTATTGTAATGAGCTAATCTTAACTGAGTAATTTTATATTTCTCTAAGCTGAGCTAACTGGGGCTGAACTGACTAGTGGGAGAATCTATAACCGACATATAACCACATGAGCTAGATGTGGAGTCCAATATGTACACCCCATCGGTAGGACCCAATGTACCTTGCTAGGGTATAAAGTCATGAACTGGGTGATCACAAGTCTGGGGCCACAAGGACAATAAAAATAACCTACGTGTTATACCCTGAAAGCCCAAAGATCAAACTCGGGAGTTGAAATGGATAAACAGGATTTTCTACACCAGGTCACAGAATAAGTCATCCTGTGATCGTTCAGGATGACCACGAGTCGTTAAGTGACTCATGGTGAGTAGTATGACCTGAGTTGAAATTTCTGGTTTTGGGTCACCATGGACATGACCACGAGTCATGGTCAGGGGTGAAGTGAAGGTAGGAGGATTCGGAAGTTCACCTAACGGGTGGGTTACCATGACTCGTTTGGTGCACAATGAGTAGTGGTGTTTCCCTTGGTGAGCCCCAGTGAGTTTTGGCAGAGAAGGCAACGAGAGGTGACCACCAGTCATGGTCATTAAGGACGAACCGTTAGGTCCCTCGTGAGGACCCATTGAGGAAACATGGCCAGTGTACTTAACGACATGAGATCATGACTCATGCCTAGTGGTAACAACTCGTCCAATCCCTCATTGGGACTGGCAATCAGTTTTTCTCTGCGAATTTATTAAGGGATTTTCCGTAATTCCTATGATCCTAAGGCCTAAATTATGTCATTTTAAGTCATGAATAATGAGATTTAATAGGGGTAAGTTCATTTTAAGCTATTCCTATTCATGCATGCAAGTGTAGAAGACGAGAGATGATCAAGCTAAATTTCATCCAAGTTCTTCTCAATTCTTCCTTGGGCAATAAGAGAAGTGGTAGAATCAGATTCTCTCAGGTATGTAAGGTTATGAATGGGTGAAATTGTTCATACCGATGCCCAACTCCTCTCTAATTCATGAAATTCTATTGATAATTATATGGGTTTTATCCCAATTCATATGAAATCCTCACGATCTATCTATGGGTTAATCCTTCTAATGTATAAGTTCATGCTCTATGAATCATGGGCATATTTTATAACTATTTTAACTATAAACTTATGGATATAAATCTATACACAACTATGCCCAATTATGCGTGTTTATGATAAGTCAAGCTATCATCTCATGGTGATCTTAATCTTAACTAGCCCAACTATGATTTATGCTTTATGATTTGATTTCTCTCAAGTAGTTATCATGGATTTATGAATTTTCAAGTTTATGCATGTTTTCCAAGTATGCATGAAGTTCATGATTTATGGATTTATGATTATGGCCGACTCACGGGCCTTATTTTCATGGCTAGTTCACGTATTTCAAGCATGCTTATGATTATCATGATTTTTAACTAGCCTGTGAATCTCATGTATATTATCCTATAAAACTATATATATTTTAGGAGTAGTATTTAACACCGAGTAGACCCGAGGTCTAAGCATACCCCGAGTCTCAAAACTACGCGCCAACATAGCCACGATGGGACCTCCATGATACTGTCCCCTTTGCCTTAATGGGCCGTTTGTTGTGATATCGCACCTTCTTCATGGTTCTACCCTTGAAAAGGTACGAACGCCCTCCCGACTAGGGTATTTACAGGTCGGGCTCCCTATGTGCTCATATGAGGTATGTCGGCTATAAGAATCTCCAATTGTTCCTCATGATTTATGTATGGTTATGATTATATACTTTGGCTCAAATCATGTTTAATAAAGCTTTTCTCTTATGATTATGATTATGAATGGTTTAAAAATGTTTTGAAAACCTTGAGCCTTACGTTTACATTATGATATTTATGTTACGATCATGTTGTCCTACTCTTATGAACTTTATGTATTTTTAACTGTCTGTTTTATTTACCTTGCATACTCGGTACATTGCACGTACTGACCACATACTATATGTTGTATCGTCTCATGATACAGTTCCAAAGGATCTTTCTCAGCAACATCATTAGTCACTGCTTTCCCATTCAGACCTGTCCATCTAGCATCGGTGAGTCCTCATCTTCTGAGGACATTCAGTATTCATGGTTGTTATGCCTTTCTTTAGTTTCAGATTTGTTAGGTTAGTTGGGGGTGTTGTCCCATCAACCCATCAGATATGTTAGAGGCTTTCAGAACGTCGTAATCAGTTTGTCATGTATGATGTGAATTCTGGTTCTGATGTTATATTATGTTTAGACTTCCGCTATAATTATTATGTTAATTCTTTCTTCTTTATTGATTGATTAGATGTATGATCATGCCATGGGTCGACTTGGAGTCTCTCGGGGCTCCTTGTCCTGTATCTTGATTCGGGCCTATATTTGGGTCGTGACAAACTTGGTATCAGAGCAATAGGTTTTGAAGTGTCCTAGGGTGTCTGAAAGCCGCGTTAAGTAGAGTCTTTTTCATCGGTGTGAAGAGCACCACATTTATGACGAAGAGGCTATGAGACGTTTAGGAAATGTTCCCTTCTTTCATGACTCTATCTCGTGCTATGAGTTCAACTCTCTCCATTCCTCTAACTCGTGCTATACGCGTATGCAGAAACATGTCTTCTCAGAAAAATAATGGGAGTCAACCAGCCACACCAACTCTAATGGATCCCATGCAAGTTATGTATGCAGAACCCAGATTTTCCCTCAGACTGTTTATACGGGCCATGATTACCAAGCCTAACCAGCAGACTATCACATCAGTGAACCCTACCGGAGATGTGGAAACTACTAGGGTTCAAGAACTCACAAAAAGGAGCCCTTCTAAGTTTGGTGGTTCAAGTATGGATGGAGAGTTCAAGAGGGGAGAAGGTAGGAACAAAAGGCCCAGAACCGACGACTTGGAGCATCCCCAGCAAGGGTGAAGTAGTGGAAGTTGCGCTCAACCCCAGTAGAGGTCTATAGCTCAGGTTCAGGGAAGAAGGCCTCGGGTGAGGGAGATTACCTATCTAGTTTGCGAGAACTACTGGAAGAACCACCTAGGAAAGTGCATGGTGGGTTCAGATGTATGCTTCTATTGTGGCCGACCCAGACATAAACACAGGGATTGCCCTTCAGCCAAGCGAGACGGCCAGAGAAGCCATGCCTCGGCCACCCCTCCAGTAGCCCTATCAAGCCAATCAGCATGCCTGAAATGTGGTTAGAACACATGCGGGATGGTGTTTGGTAGATTCAGACACTTGTTATGGATGTGGGGAGGCCGGACACATGCACAGGAATTACCTATCGGCCAAGCAAGGCAAGGGTAGAAGCGGTGTGCCAATCACCGAATCAGCAGCTCCAGCAAATCGCCCATCCCAGCAGGACAGGTTACTAGGAGCAAGTGGCAGTCAGCCTCAGATGTAGTACCAAGTATGTTATAAGCCTTCCTATCGAACCTACCATGATCTCTAGTTCTAAGAACTACTGTATGAGGTACAAGATCCCTTTGTGCATTTTTAATATGAGATTTATTTCGTGGAAGGTAGGGAAATGGTAAGTGAATAGCCAAGTCAGGTTTTGAGCTTTCTAGTAAGGAAGTTCTAGAAATAGTAATTAAGGGTAGTCAATCCATCCTTATTTAGGTGTTTCCCTTTTTTTCAATCGATGCCACGGTCAACTCATGCTTATGTTCAAAACCCTAAGATGATAGGTAACCTCCAAGTCAACGATCCCAATACTACCCATTCAGCTTCATGCCATGACCCTTGTTACGTATGTAAACTCATGTCTCTTAGAATGCTCAGCTCTATGAACTCAGTCCCTAAGATTTTCCCTATCGGCTTATAAGATCGTGCTATATCAGGTATTTGCCCAGCTTGGATTTCCTAAATGATTCGTGCTCATGATTCCCTGACTCTAAACCCTATGGATGTTCCCCATGATGGAGATGATGGTTAAAATGGGTATGTTCAAGGTAACTCCCTATCCCTGCCTTAGGTTCCAAATATGTAGCGGTCTAAGAAGTGCAGTTATTAGCCGAGCGGGGAAGTGCAACAACCCGCATGGTCAATTTTTATTGTTGATCCATTTCCCTGGGTTAAACCTTTACATATCTTCATTTTGTTATTCATGACTTGCGGAGGTGGATGACACCGTTTCTGAGATGATCTAACGAAGATCGGGTGAGATTTTCGATTTTGGAGGGTTTGAAGTTTGAAAGGTTTGACCAGAGTCAACATTTAAGGTTAATGAGCTCGAGTTTGGATTCTAAAAGCTCTGTTTGTTCCAGATGGTGATTTATGACTTAGTTGGGTAGTTTGCATGGATCCCGAGGTGATTCGGGAGTGATTTGAACCTTTGGTTAAAATTATGAGCTTTGAGGAGGCTAAGTTTGACCACAGTCAACTTCCAATAAAAACAACTTTATATTGGTAATTTGATGGATCCAACTGGTCCTGAATGGGTTTTATGATTGAATTGCATATTTGGCTTGTGACCGGGGGATTCCAAATGAGTTTCAGGTGGATTTTAATGTTTTATGTGGTTAGCATGATTTTAAGCATAAGATGTGATGACTCAGAAGTTTGTTTTTAGTAAATTCTTAGCATGAATCGTAGGACTTGGTCTTGTTGACTTGACAGATGGTGGTGTCATTATTCATAATATATCAGAATCATCCTTGGTGACTATGTAAAAGCTAGACAAGAAGAGGACCCTAGTTTGGTAAAGTTAAAGGAAGCCGTTCAGAATCAGAAGGTAGAGGTCTTCTCTAAAAGGGAGATGGTGTGCTTTGATATCAGGGTTGCTTGTGTGTTCCGTATGTTGATGATTTAAGAGATCGGATGTTGCACGAGGCTCGTGGTTCCAGATATTCGATACATCTAGGTGCCACCATCATGTTCTGTGACCTACGGGTAGCCTATTGGTGGAATGGCATGAAGAAGTACATTGCAGAATTTGTAGCTAAGTGTCCAAATTATCAGCAAGTGAAGGTTTAGCATCAAAGACCAGGAAATGTGCTTTATGACATTAGTATCCCTACTTGGAAGTGGTAGGAAATCAATATGAACTTCATCACAGTGTTGCCTTGCACCCGTCGACAGTATGACTCTATTTGGGTGGATGGGACAGGTTGAAAACAACTCAAAGTCGCTAGAAGTCCTATGTGGATATGAGAAGGAGATATTTTGAGTTCAAAGTTGATGATTAGGTGTTTCTAAAGGTGTTTACCATGAAGGGTGTGATGAGGTTCAGAAAGAAAGGGAAACTAAGTACCGTTATAATTGCCCGTATCAGATTGTGAAACAAGTTGGCAAAGTAGCATATGAATTGGAGTTTCCCTCGGAATTAGCTTTAGTCCATCAAGTTTTCCATGTATCACTCTTAAGGAAGTGTTTGGGTGATCCAACTCTAATTGTCCCGGCGGACAGTGTCGATGTGAAAGACAGCCTTAGTTATGAAGAGGTTCCAGTGGAGATATTGGATCGGCAGGTTAGCAAGCTAAAGAACAAAGAAGTAGTTTCAGTTAAGGTTTTATGGAGGAATCAACATGTTTAGGGAGCTACATGGGAAGCTGAGGTAGATATGATGGTGAAATACCCACATCTATTCCCTATCGGCTCAGTTTTGGCTTAAGGTATCAGTTTCCTCCTTGATACTCTATTTAGTTTCATGTTTAGCTCATGTACCTTAGTTTCTTTCATGTAAAAGTACTTATGTATGATTCATGTATTAAGTTCAGTCATGTAGTTTAGATCGGAGTTAGTCATTCCATCAGTTTTCTGCTTATATGATTAGTATTTGAGTATGATGATTGCATTTCTCTGCTTTTCTTTATGATTTTCAACATTCGAGGACGAATGTTCCTGGGGGGGATATTGTCATACCCCGATAGCCCAAAGGTCAGACTCGGGAGTTGAAATGAAGAAAATTGGATTTTCTTCACCAGGTCACAAAATGAGTCATCCTGTGACCCCTTAGGATGACCACGAGTCGTCAAGTGACTCGTGGTGAGAGTATGACTTGAGTTGGAATTTCTGGTTTTGGGTCACCACGGACATGACCACGAGTCATCAGCCCTACGAATCGTTGAGTCAGTCGTGGTCAGGGATGAAGTGAAGGTAGGAGGATTTGGGCAATGCACCTAACGGGTGGGTTACCACGACTCGTTGGCACCAAGTTGTGGTGTGCCCCGTAGTGAGCCCCTAATGAGTTTTGGCAATGAAGGCAACGAGAGGTGACCATGATTCATGGTCTCCAAGGATGAACCTTTAGGTCCCTCATGAGGACCCTTTGAGGAAACATAGCCAGCTTACTTAACGGCAGGAGATCATGAGTCGTGCCCAGTGGTAACGACTCATCCAGTCCCTTGTTGGGACTGGCAGTCAGTTTTCTCTGTGAATTTATTAAGGGATTTTCCATAATTTCTATGATCCTAATGCCTAAACTTCGTCATTTTAAGTTATGAATAACGAGATTTAAGAGGGGTAAGTTCATTCTAAGTTATTCCTACTCATGCATGCAAGTGTAGAAGTCTAGAGAGGTGATCAAGCTAAAATTCTTCCAAGTTCTTCTCAATTCTTCCTTGGGCAATAAGAGAAGTGGTAAAATCATATTCTCTCGAGTACATAGGGTTATGAATGGGTGAAATTGTTCACACCCATTCCCAACTCCTCTCTAATTCATGAAATTCTATTGATAATTATACGGGTTTTTATCCCAATTCTCATGAAATCCTTACGATCTATCTATGGGTTAATCCTTCTCATATATAAATTCATTATTTATGAATCACAGGCAGATTTTATAACTATTTTAATTATAAACTTATGGATTTAAATCTAAACAAAACTATGCCCAATTATGCATGTTTATGAAAAGTCAAGCTATGATCTCATGACGATCTTAATCTTAACTAGCCCAACTATTATTTATGCTTTATGATGTGATTTCTCTCAAGTAGTTATCATGGATATATGAAATGTCAAGTTTGTACATATTTTACAAGTATGCATGAACTACATGATTTATGAATTTATGATTATGGCCATTCACGGCCCTTATTTTCATGGCTGGTTCACGTATTTCAAGCGTGCTTATGATTATCATGATTTTTAAATAGCCTATGAATCTCATGTATATTATTCTATGAGCATTATATATGTTTTGGGAGTAGAATTTAACACCGAATAGACTCAGGGTCCAAGCATACCCTGAGTCTCATAACTACGCGCCAACGTAGCCACGATAGGACCTCTATGATACTGTCCCCTTTGCCCTAATGGGCCCTTTGTTGTGATATGACACCTCCTTCATGGTTCGACCCTTGGCAAGGTATGAACGCCCTCCCGACTAAGGGTTTATAGGTCGGGCTCCATGTGTGCTCATATGGGGTATGTCGGTTATAAGACTCTCCCACTGTTCCTCATGACTTATGTATGGTTATGATTATATACTTTGGCTCAAGTCATGTTTAATAAATCTTTTATCTTATGATTAAGATTATGAATGATTTATAAATGTTTTTAAAACCTTGAGCCTTACGTTTGCATTATGATATTTATGTTACGATCATGTTGTCCTACTCTTATGAACTTTATGTATTTTTAACTGTTCATTTTATTTACCTTGCATACTCGGTACATTCCACGTACTGACCGCATACTCTATACTGTATCATCTCATGATATAGGTCCGAGGGATCTTTCTAACCAGCATCCTTAGTCACTACTTTCCCATTCAAACCTGTCCAGCTAGCATCAGTGAGTTCTCATCTTCTGAGAACATTCAGTATTCGTGGTTGTTATGTCTTTCTTCAGTTTCAGAATTGTCAATTCAGTTGAGGATGATTTCCCATCAACCCATCAGATATGTTAGAGGCTTTCAGACTATACGTTGTAATCAGTTTGTCATGTATGATGTGAATTCCGGTTCTTATGTTATGTTATGTTTAGACTTCCACTATAATTATTATGTCAATTCTTCCACCTTTATTGATTGAGTTAGATGTATGTTCATGCCATGGGTAGACTTGGAGTCTCTCAGGGCTTCTTGTGCCGTGTCTCGATCTGGGCTTATATTCGGGTCGTGACACTATGGTGGCAACGTAGTTCTGAGAACCTGGGTGCGCTGGAACCCTGGTCCACTCGGTGCTAAGTCATACTCCCACTAGATAGTCCTAGACTAAGTACAAAGCTGATAGCTCGAAACTGGTGCCCAAGACTAAGTCAGGAATACCTATCTAGAAGTACCTTGAGAGTCTTATCAGATCGAATTCTGTAACTGATGTTCTAAGACTGGTCAGAGCTACTTATCTGGAAGCGTCGTAACTGTAAAAAAAACTGTAATTTGAAGCTGGGGTTCTAAGACTGGTCAGAGCTGCTTATCTGAAAGTATCATAACCGTCTAAAGAACCACTAAAATTCGATAACTGAGTCTGATACTGATATCTGGAAGGCACCACTGACACCTCAAGAATTAACTGTAGTCAAACTGATCAGCTGACATTTCTGAACAACACTGAGTATAATTATCTGACTGAGACTGGACTAATATGTATCTAACTAATATTTCCACATATACTAACAATGTGGGGATCTCAAAACTGCTAGAATCAAGCTACAGGGAAACTAATCCAACACACAAGATTCTAAATTTTTACTTAACTGAGAACTAGGGGTAAATCATCCCACTAGATACAATTTTCACAAATTTCTAGAAATAGGGAATAATTAAGCAGTTAAAATTATAAGAAATATTCCGCTTGAAATCTTATAGAAATTGGTCTGAAAATTTTCTACATTTCGAACCCACAGGGCTATAACTGATAGAGAAAATAGAGAAGATTTTGGGGACACAAGGGAAGAAGTATTCCCTTGTTGAATTCCCACATACCTGGATAAGAAATCCTTAATGAAGAAAGCTTGAATTTCTGCAACTAACAAGGAGCCCTAGTTCTTGCTTGAGAGGAAAAGTATGGATTCTACGATCGATATTCTGAGAGTCTACGTGGGGAATGAGGGGGAAAACTGTTTACTCCCTCTAAATTCCCTGAAATTATACTTAAAACAACATAGTTTAGGGACTAAATAGGTGAGAAATTACAAAAATATCCCTAGAATAAAAATATGGAAACTGACCGATAGGGAACCAACGGGTCACTCAACGAGTCATTAGTTGAGACCACGACTCATTGGGACAAGTCCTTGGTCCTATTGTTTAGGTCCCTGTTCACTGGATCTAGCAACGGGGATACTATGACTTATTGGATGAACCAATGGGTTGTCGGTTCCTCCCGTGGGCACTGACGAGGAAACTTGGAAGGCTTGATGACGGATAACACAATGACTCGTTGGTGGACCCAACGGGTCATTGTGTCCAATCGTTACCTTCACTGGAAAAGTCTTGGATTTTTGAGCTTGATCCCGCGGGTTGTCACAACGACTCATTGTGGGACACAATGGGCCGTTGTTTCCACTCGTCATCACTGAAAGGGGTTTCTGGGGTTCTCACTTAACGACTCACACCACGGGTCATTGTTTCTGACGGCGACTCGTTAGTTGAGTCATGGGGTCCTAGCAGGGGACTTCTGAGCTGGGAACCAACGACTGACAAGACGACTCATTGTATCTCACAACAGGTCATTCCTTGTCCTGTTGGTTCCAGAAGGACCACACTGGGCTGACCATGACTTACACAATGAGTCATTGGAGCTGACCACGACTTGTTGTCTCAGTCGTTCTGAGACAAATTTTCTGGTTTTCTTCTAGATTTTTCTTGCAAGGTCTGAGTCTGGCCTAGGAAAGTTTCAGGGTGTTACATGACTAGTAGGGAATTTTCAACATTAAGCTCATTCACAAAATTTTTTTCGTTCATGATGCATTCATTCATTTTTGAAACTTTCTCTTTTTCTTTCTCAACTAATATCACCCTCCTTGTTATGCTTTTTTCACCATTTCCTTTTCTTCTCATTTTTATATTTTAACTTTTTCCATATTTTCTCCACTTATGCTCCTTTTATGTAAAATTCTTTATTCAAGTGCTCTAGGAGGCATTTCGATCAAATAAAGTTTAATAGAACAAAAGGGAATAAGCTTGTGATATGCTATCAAAAGAATAGGCTAAGGCTCAAAATAACTAACTAGGATAATCACATCAAGGTAAGTAAAATCGGGATATAAATAGGTTACTAAAAAAATGTCTATATCACTTCCTAGATTCAAGATCCTCATTCTGTTTGCACACACACCAGAACAATTCTAGGCATCAAATTGCAAGCATGGAGTATACAATAAAAATCTCACTCACACAATGACACAAATGGTTCAACAATGGCAATCAAGATTATATAAACACATATATCCATATTGAATGCATCACATTATTAAGCCTAATTTTTCAAGCATAGGAGTAAAGTTTCAAAAGTCTAAGTAATTCTATCTTTTCATGCATTTTTGAGTGAATCATGCAAAATCTCAATGATACCCTAACTGAAGCACCTAGCATTCATAAGGTCTCAAGTTCTTGTTCTCCTAATGACTAATTTTCTCTTAAGATGGTCATCATCCATCCATCATCAGAAACAGTCATGACTATGACTCAAAAAAATCTAGACACTCTAGTCGATTCTAAGGGACTATCCATCGAAAAAGTACCAAAAATAAAAAAAATGAGGGAATCAAAATAAAAAAAATAAAAAATCAAAAACACACTACGAGCTACCAGAAATAAAAAATTCTAGGACCACCATGAACAATTTTAGCAACTATGGCATACATGAAACAAGGAAGATTACTTCTCCTACCCCACACTTAGTCAATAACACTATCCTTAGTGCTAAAACAATAAAGTACAAGTATAAAAAAAAAAGTAAAAGAAGAACTCCCTAGGCCTAGTCCTCGTCATCTGCGGGGTAAAAATTTTCCTGGGAACCTACTCGCCATCGCAGACCTTGATGTGAAGTTTTTGCACCGCGTCACGAAGTCCCTTGCAAAATTTAAGTTTTTCTTCCTGTACACTTCAGCACAGAAATTGAGTCTAAAAATTCATAAAATTACGATGAAAACTAAGTTACCTTGGGTTGCCTCCCAAGAAGCACCTAAATTTAACATTGTGGCACGACGTGGGTATCTTGATTACTTAGACTTCATCAAAAAACTCCTTGAGTTGCCTCCCAAGAAGCGCCTGATTTATCATCATGGCACGACTCTCACTATTAACCTAAAAGAATCAAGGACAACAAAAAGAAGTAAATTAGGAAATAAGGAAGACTTTAAAGACCAATTAACTATTTCTAAATAGTATATCCCAGCAACGGCGCCGAAATTTGATCACATGCTAATTACACCTCGCAATAAAGTATAAAGTGGTCGTTGTCAAATATAGTAACCCAACTAGGTTGGGATCGATCCCAAAGGAAATAAGGAAGAAATAATATACTAATGATGAATAAATCAACCTGTAGTCAATATATCGGAACGGGGCTTCAAATAAAAAAAAAGTAATTCTAAATAATGATTAAGTTGTTATCAAATTAATGAGATAAAAGTAGGATTGTATTTTCCATGATTTCATAATTTAGTAGGCTTATTTCATTAGTGATCTATCCTGGTGAATTTGTGTAAGACTGACGATTAAGTTCATCTAACATCTCTCGACCTACATTGATGAATTTCACCTAAATCCTCTCGAACTTTAAGTGTGTATATTTTTCCCTCGCCGTAAGTCTTGGATTAACTATTCTCGATTAGAGCTCAAGTTAATTAGATGAGGGTTTGGTAGCCTCAAATTTCCATTATTATTCTATTTTCCTAACTTCAACCTCTTTGGTCTAGCAAGTTGAAGATATAGGCACGTTTCAACATTTACAACTGTTAAAACTCACTAAAACAAAGAGAATAATAATCCATTCAATTAACCATTCAAGAATCACTATTTTATTTTGCCACTTTTGTTAATCCATTATGGTTCCCACAACCCTAACTTAAGAGATTAGTAATCTTGGGCGTATTTATATGACCCAACGTCATATTTTCACCCATACTGGAGCCTAGTTGAGGATAATACCAATGTATTCATGCATGTTTTGAATGAATTATGTTTTTGGACTAATAAATGTGATTAGACTATTTGTAGGTGGAAAATACAATAATTTCAGCTTGATGTTGCGGATGGACGCTCGGAAATGAAGTGCAGGAAGTTAAGAGAGCTTAAAATTGACCTTGGAAGTTAATCTCGTGCCTCGGTGCAGATTGTTTGAGTTCAAAAACATGCCACGTGCACTTGGTAGGAAAGTTTGAAGTTGGAAGACAACAGCGAGCCTCCGTGATATCAACGTGCCACGGAGGAGGTTTGGTGCGATAGCCTCCGTGACAGTTGAGGTGCTTTAAGCCTGTGGAAGGTTCCAGTGAGGGTTCACATTTGGTCCATGTCACAGAGCATATTTGGCGGGTTAAGCTCCGTGACACGGAGCTTGGATTCCTTGAACTCCCTCAATTTCAGTGAGCCTCCGGGACAGCTCCGTGTCATGGAGCAGTTCCTCCGCGATGAGCTCCGTGTCACGAAGCTAGTTATTCACTGTGTATTTTTTTACTTGTATAAATAGAACACTTAGATTTTTTATTTTTCATTATCTGAAATATTAGAAAGAACGTGGGAAACGACAGTTGAGATAAGAAAACTCTAGGGTCCTTTCTCTTCTCTTTTCTTCAGAATTTCAATTGTTCTTATGCTAAAAACTTGTTTGGAGATGTTCAATCAAAGAATGAGTGGCTAATTCACCTCATTCTGAGGTTGAGGCTATTTGCATGATTGTATGATTTTATTTTATTTTCAGCTTGATGTTCTTCTATCATGAATGGTTATTTTTCTATTCCTGCTCTTTGTATTTTAGTGTTTGGCCAACATTAAGATAAATTCATAACATTAATTTGACTCTGAAAAGAGAATTATTAGGGTAAAATGAGGAATAGGTGAATGTGTTCTTATTTTGTTGTAACTTAAAGATAGGATTCGCGTGTGGGATAGAAATATACCTACAACACCACATTCTGTTAACGAAGGGAACAAATGCTTCTAGACCTAAGGTGAATGATTGCATCATAATTTAATACGTGTAGTTGAAAAATTCATAATTATGCAATTGTTTATAGGTTCGAAAGACCATAGTCAGATTTTAATCCCTCATAACCAGCAACCTGATAGAGAATGTAGCTAAAGAAAAATATAAGGTGTACATGATTGCGTCCCATGCCTTAACCTTAGAATATTCTTACTTATTGATTTAATCAATGTTCTTTGCTTCATAGATTGTTAGTTTCTAGATTTATATTTATAAAACTCTTAACTTATTGGGTTACTTACACGCTTGTGTAGAACAATTGTGAATACTGAAATATAAAAATCACTAAGTCAGTGTCCATGTAGGTTCAATATCCGGCTTGAAAGAGCCAATATATTATTTGTACGACCACGTGTACTTGCGTGTGCTTGGGAAACAATAAGTTTTTGGCGCCGTTGTTGGGGACTAGCAAAATTAGTGAAATTTTGGGTTTTAGTTTTTCTATTTTTTTACAAGTGTTGACAACTTGATCTTAGCTGCTATACATGCAGGTAAACGGATATTTCTGAAAGATGGCAAGGAATAAAGAACTAGTGGACCCATTGTTGGATCCTGAATGACAGTTCCATTTGCTAAGGAGAGAAGTTCTCGAAAAAAAATTACAGTTTTTACAAAGAGAGATTCTGGAACAACAACAACATCCACCAGTTGGGCAGGAAGTGTTATTTCCTAAAATGATGGCATCAAGACCAATATGCGAGGTGGCAATCCCACACGCGAACAATGTTAGCTCTAGCATTCGCAGGCCAGAGCCAAGAGGTAGATTCGAGCTAAAATGGAATATGGTGCAACTCTTGTATACCAACAGACAGTTTACAGGTCTTCCCCATGAAGACCCACAGCAGCACCTACAAAATTTTCTAGCGATAAGCGACACATACATACCCTCCGGGGTATCATCAGACTATGTGAGGCTTACATTGTTCCCATTTTCCTTGCTGGGCATAGCGAAGAGGTGACTGAAAGATGAACCACCTAACTCTATAACCACATGGGATGATCTAGAAAGGAAATTTTTTATCAGGTTCTTTCCTTCTAGGAAGACAGCAAAGCTCAAAAGTCAGATTCTAAGTTTCAAACAGAAAGATAGTGAAAACCCATACCAAGCTTGGAAGAGGTTCAAGTCTATGCTGAGATATTATCCTTATCATCACCAGTCAAATGAAGTGTTGGTGCACACTTTCATAATAGGCTTGGAGCCTCACACCAAAATCCTTTCAGACTCAGCAGTTGGTGGGCAAGCCTTGGAAAAGACGTATGAGGATTTGTACACATTGTTGAATCAAATTATGCAGGGCAACTCAGAATGGAATGCTGACACACCTAGAGGTGTGGTGAAGAAAGCAGAAGGCGTCTTGGAGGTAGATGGGCTAACAGCTATTGCTGCACAAATAGCTGCATTACTGAATCAGATGAACACTCACTTCAGTAACAGGAACGTGGGGAAAGCGCAAGCTCCTATCAATGCAGTCCAAAAAGTGTGGTGTGAAGTTTGTGGTAGCAGTGAACACTCAACTGGGACATATGGTGCTAACCCAGATTCAGTTTATTTTGTAGGGAATGCACAAAGGAGCAACAATCAGCGTTATGGCAATAATTACAACCCTAACTAAAGGAATCATCCAAATTTTTCATGGGGTGGTAATACTAACCAAGGCCAAAGTTCAAACCAGGGTATACACAGAAATTAGGGATCTGAATTTCCAGCCCCAGTTCAGAGGGAATAATTCTCCTGATCAATCCAGCATCATTGAGGATATGCTGAAGATAATTATAGCCAACCAAGCTCAGATGGTGGCTGACCAAGTAAAATTGACAGCCGACATGAAAAATCAACAACTAGCTACAAAGGCTTTGGAGATTCAGCTGGGACAGCTAGCTGGAGTACAGAATACTCAACCTAGAGGAGGGTTGCCAAGTGATATGGACACCAACCCAAAGTAAGTAAATGTTGTCTGATCTTGGGCATAATTTCGCGCCCAAGTGCTATTTTATAACTTAGTTTAGTCGTGTTTGTCTATTTATGCATTTAATTTCTCATGTGATTTTATGTAAATTTGGATATATACTAACCAACATGATTAGTTCTTATTTTTGTAGGTTAAAAATGCATTTGAGGAACCAATTTATGATGGGTGAAGTGGAGGAATGGAATCGAGAGCAAATTGCAAAAGCTGGCAAGAAGAAGGCAGCAAACAGGCCACCTGAACGACAGCACCGTGTTGCGCCTGGCACAGAGGCGCGACAGTGGCCGTGTCACGCCATCCATCGTGCTGCACAAGAAGCGTGCCACGCTACCATCGCAGCAAGCTTCTGCTGAGGCTTAATTTTTAGGTGATTTCCAATGTGTTGTCGCAATATCTCCGTGTCACAGAGGTAAAATTGGCGCGACCACCTCCGTGCCATGGAGCCATTCCATGACGGGCAAAAATTTTACATTCCCTATTTAATAAAAATTGAACCCTTAGCTTCTAAAATCATTTTGTCATGAAATATTTTCTAAAAACCGTAAAGGAGCGAAGGGAGAAGTGAAGAACTCACCTAGGGTTCACCAAATTTACCTTCTTTTTTATCTATTCTTGTAAGTACATCACTTTTATGTTTTTGAGTATTTATACGAACATGAGTGGCTAAAACCATTTCTCTAGGGTTGAGGCTACGTGATATGATTGTAATTGCATGAATTTGTTTTGGTTTGAGTTGTTAATTGTTGTTTTGTCTTACATTCTGCATTATGGTTGTTTTACGCTTAATCACCCTGAAAACAAATGCGTTAAGCTTAGGCAAAAGCTCGAAAGAGCAACCCTAGGCAAGAACAAGAGAATGTAGGGATCAAGTTCTTATCTTTCGATATGATTCACAGTTAGGATAGAAATTATACCTAATTTGCCTTGCTTGGTTGATAAACGGGATGATAGCGAGACACCGGCTTAGAATTGTCACTCCACCACTCGTAGAATTAGTTGTGAATCTAAGCTGAGTTAAACTATTAGAGGTACGAAAGTCCATAATCAAGAGCATAAACCACGTAAACCACATCCATGTAGTTGAATTGCCCACAAACTAGAAGGTCACATCCCCGCTCAATGATGTAGTTGTGAGGCTAGTTTGTCGTGTTTAGAGGCTTGAGAGACCATGAACATCGCATTTTCAACTATGTTAGACAACAATTGATAATTTCATACTTGAACCATTACAAAGAGTAGCATTGCATGATTATCCGGCCTTGGATCTAGTTGCTTCTTATATTGTTTCAGAGTATTTCTGTGACCACCCCTAGATTTAAATAGAATTTATCGAAAACTTTTATAATCAACAGTTGTGAAAGTTAATATCACACTTGAACTTGATAATTAGCTGAATTGGTCCAGTCCCTGTGGGTTCGACATCAGGCTCTTAAAAAGGGCCACTGTATTACTTGTAATACCACGTACGCTTGCATGTGGGCTTGGGCACAGTCACAACAAGTTTTTGGCGTCATTTCCGGGGAATCGGTGTGTTATACCTCGTAGAATTCCCGGCACTTAGATGACCTATTCGCACGTTGGTTAAGCATATTTGAAAGCCATACGTGCTAGGGAAAGGCCCGGGAAAAGATCGGATGAGAAACCCGTCGAACCATCGCGGGAGGAGCCGAGGCAGAGCCCCTCCGCGATGGCAGCGTGTCACGGAGGTGAGGCCTCCGCGATGGCTCCGTGACACGTTGCCCAAGTTCAAGCCCAAGTATATAAAGCCCCCACTTCGGTTTAAAATCATATTACACTTATAAATTTCCAGAGAAACGCAGTGAAGCCGAGGAAGACGAAGAAAATTAAATATTTTCGTCCGATTGCGCTGCCAAACGCCGCCCAAACTCAAATTAATCCCAGATACCCGAGTATTTAGCAGCAGAGAGCATTTCTACGGAATTAGTTTCGCGAAATACGGCCGACGAATCGGCGAGCCACCGAACTAAAGTAAGTAGAATTGCTCTAAATTAATGTCTATGTGTTCCTAGCTGAGAAGTGAATACTTCTCCCTTCTGGGCCGCTGAAAAATAGTGAGTTTTTGACCGTCTTTCGATAAGCCTAAGTTTAGGTTATAAACTATATCGAAAGTAATGTTGCTCTTTACAATACAGCTGTATTTAGTATTAATTGACGTATTTATGAATGCAGTTGGGAGAAAATAGTTGAAGTACCGGCCGAGCCCCGTCCGACGGACGAATAATTCAAAGACAAGGTATGTAAAGTTAGTTTCCTTCGGCAAGTTAAGTAATATCAGTGTAGTGTAATAAATTACGGACCAGTAGAATGTTCAGGAGTCGAATATTGCGTTATTATGAATGTTGGTGCGATGCGAGAAATATTGGGTTGTAATGTATATGAAACCTATCAGTATGATATAGATTCTAACGCAAGTATTAGAGATTGCCCAGTATACTCAGTATGTAATGTGATATGCCATGTCAGGATATGGTTGTATTCAGTTGAAACCCCGTATAGTAATGCAATACCCGTAAAGCACTTCAGAAATAGAATATCAGGCTAAAATGAAGTTCAGAAAGCATGTCAGGATTAGTAAATCATGTTACTATAGAAAGTCAGTATACAACGTAGTTCAGTAGAAAGATTATATTCATACATACATATATAGTACTTCCAGCCTCAGCATGTATTAAGTATGTACTTATTTCTATCACTAGTCCAGCATATAGTGTATACAGAAACTTAGTAAACAGCAGAGTTTTTAGTAGAAACATTATCTTATATAGCATTTGCCCAGTACAGCTGGCAGGAGACTATATTCATATTTATATATCTTTACCTGCCTCAGCATGTATTAAATACGTACAGATTACTATCATTAGCCCAGCATGTAATATATATGATACTTTACCCCTATTAGCCTCAGTATGTGAGATATACAGACAGTATTACCAGTTGAGACCGTTGTATTGTTTGGGGTTGGATTACCTAGCATCCATGACCGCCCAGGGTTAATAGCTGTATCGAATCGTCCACCAGAGGACGAGGATACGTCACTCTACGGAGTGGCATGCCGTCCCGCCAGGGTACGAAGATGGGATGCCAGTTTTTCCCCATATTTGTGCCTTGATCGGCCCTTACACACCCCAGTCGAGCGGATATGCCCGAGTGCAAATTCAGGAGTCCTCCGGACTCAGATGCAGTTATAGTCAGGGGATCTGCGAGCCCAAGTGCATACCCTGGGACCGGCAGGATGCTTACAGCCACTATAGGAGATGGGATGACCGGGGTAGGGGTATAGATTGTGTGCTGGTTGTACCTCCCGGCTTATGGGGGCCGGGTAAGGTTTGTGTGTGCTATGTTATGTTATTTCATGTTATGTCATGTTATGTTAGCTAAAGGTAGATCAGCAGTAGCACGATACATTCTAGGTACGACTCTTATCCCTTCCAGTAAAGATTGAGAGGAGGTAGGGTTTACATTATCAGATAGATAAGTTATTCCTTCTACTTCAGCTTCATCAGTCATATTATTGCTTCCAGGTGTTGTTTTCAGTTATGTTATTTCAGTTGCTTTACATACCCAATACCAGCAGTACTGACGCCCAGTGGGGCGTTGCATTACTTGCTTGCAGGTACTCTTAGACGAGCAGGCGATTCTACGTGACTTCCTGTCAGCGGTTGAGTATTCAGCTCCTGTCATCCGGAGACTGAATTTCTAGAGGTGTAGTTCAATTCCTTTTGTTGTGCAGTACGGGTAGGTCGGGGCCCTGTCCCGATCATTTCTATTATTCTTCTTAGAGGTTTGCAGTCTGTATATATTCCCTGTGGTCAGATGAGCCGGTCGTGTGAGGTCGTGCAGTTGTATAGTTGCCTTTACTCTTTCTTTCTTTTGTAATGGTCGTGTGGGGCCATAGTTTGCCAGTAGTGGTGACCTTGCCGGTCATGTAGCTTTTCAGTATGTTATGTTTGAGTTACAGATAACTAGACAGCATGGTGCCTTGTCGGCCCGCATAGGTTCCCCTGAATTGACATGTTTCTGGTCAGCTGTTAGTACAGGTACAGGAGGCTATAGGCCAAAAGGCCGGGGGCTATGTTTACAGCCGTTATATAGCCCTTTGTTTCCAGAAATATGAGTTAGAGCCAGCCAGGCACCAGATGTGCCCAGGCTTAACGGTCCAGCAAGTCAGGTCCTAATAGGGCACCAGGTGCCAGTCGTACCCCCCAAGGTGGGGTGTGACAAACTTGGTATCAGAGCAGGTCGTATCCCAGGGAGTCTGCAAGCCGTGCTAAGTAGAGTCCTGCCCATGGATGTGTTGTGCACCACATACTATGGGTAGGAGGCTGCAAGGCATGATAGGATGGTTGTCTTTTATTCTGATTCAGTCGTGCTATAGAGCGGTACAGTATAGGGTTGATTCCCTAAAATCTTACCATATCCTTTGGTTACAGATAATGTCAGACCAGCGCCATCCTATTACAGGTCGGAACTTAGACATTGCAGCAGGAGAAGGCACCAGCAGGATGCCTCCCCCTCATTTGGAGATAGCCCGATCAGAGGGCACTACAGAGGCATCATCCCAGCCTCCTCAGCAGTCTCCACCACGTCAGGAGCCACTTGGGGCGACATTACCTTCAGCAGCCCCTATATTGACTCCTTCTGACCAGGAGGTTAGGAGTGTTGTAGTTCTGTTAGCACAGATGATGGCTGCTCAGCGTCAGCCAATGCCATCTACAGTTGCAGAATCATCAGGAGGGCCCGGTAGTTCGAGGGTCCGAGAGTTTTTAGCCCTGAATCCCCCATAGTTCACAGGCACGGACCGAACAGAGGACCCCCAGGATTTTCTGGATCAGATGCATAGAATCTTCAGGGTTATGCATGCCACGTCTACCGAGTCAGTTGAGTTGGTCGCATTCCGGTTACGGGATATTGCGGTGTTATGGTACGAAAGCTGGGAGAGGTCCCGAGGGAGAGATGTTTCCCCTCCCACCTGGCCCAGCTTTTCAGGAGCCTTTCTGGATCATTATTTGCCGCGGGAGATTCGACAGGCCCGGGTAGACCAGTTCCTACATCTAGAACAGGGGGCCATGAGTGTTCGGGAATATTCCTTGCAGTTTGATTCCTTAGCCCGATATGCACCGGCCTTCATTGATACCATGGCATCCAGAGTGCATCGCTTCATTACGGGATTGAATCCAGAATATGTTGAGATTTGCACTACAGCCACACTGCGAGAGGACATGGATATTGCTCGCATTCAGGCATTTGCTCAGAATATTGAGGGCATCAGATCAGGGGCCTCCAGTACAGGTGCGGGTCCAAGCCGCACATATGCCTTACCAGGGAGGCAAGATTCAGAAGCATCGCCTGATGTCGTGACAGGTATGCTAACTATTTGCTCACACCCTGCTTATGTGTTAATTGATCCAGGGTCTACTTTGTCCTATATTACTCCATTTGTGGCACGGAAGTTTAGTATTGTACCAGAATCACTACAACAGCCTTTCTTAGTATCTACGCCCATCGGTGACTCTATCACAGCTAGCCGAATCTACCGCGGGTGTACAATAGAGATTGTTGACCGTCAGACCACAGTAGATCTGGTCGAGTTAGAAGTGATAGACTTCGATGCCATAATGGGTATGGACTGGTTAGTGCCATGCTTTGCCAATGTTGAATGTTGGACCAAAACGGTCCGATTCCACTTCCCGGGGGAAGCAGTACGGGAGTGGAAGGGCAGCACCGTGACGCCAAAAGGTAGGTTTATTTCCTACCTTCAGGCGAGAAAGTTGATATCTAAGGGGTGCATTTACCATCTTGTCAGAGTTCAGGATGTCCAAGCAGAATCTCCAACACTCCAGTCTGTCCTAGTGGTAAATGAATTCCCAGATGTATTTCCTGATGAGTTACCTAGTATTCCCCTAGAAAGGGAAATAGACTTTGCTATCGACTTGTTACCAGGCACTCAGCCAATATCAATACCTCCTTATCGTATGGCTCCTGCAGAACTCAGAGAATTAAAGGAGCAGTTGAAAGACTTGTTAGATAAAGGTTTTATCAGGCCGAGTACTTCTCCGTGGGGTGCGCCAGTCTTGTTTGTGAGAAAGAAAGATGGCTCGCTCCGAATGTGCATAGATTATCGACAGCTAAACAAAGTTACAGTAAAGAACAAGTATCCGCTTCCCAGAATTGATGACTTATTTGATCAGCGACTGGGGGCCAGATACTTTTCTAAGATTGACTTGCGGTCCGGATATCACCAGGTCCGAGTACGTGAGAGGGACATTCCTAAGACAGCATTCAGGACCCGATATGGGCATTTTGAATTTCTGGTTATGTCCTTCGGGCTAACGAATGCCCCAGCAGTTTTTATGGACCTGATGAACAGTATTTTCAGACCTTTCCTGGACTTGTTCGTGATAGTATTCATTGATGATATTCTGGTGTATTCACGCTCTGAAGCAGATCACCGGACTCATTTGCGGACAGTGCTCTGGATTCTCAGGGACCGCCAGTTGTATGCTAAATTTTCGAAATGTGAATTCTGGCTTAACTCAGTAGCCTTTTTAGGGCATATTGTCTCAGACGCTGGTATACAGGTAGACAAGCAGAAGATAGAAGCAGTTAAGTCATGGCCTAGGCCTACCACCCCGACTGAAGTTCGTAGCTTCCTGGGGTTGGCAGGGTATTATCGGAGGTTTGTTGAGGGATTCTCAACCATTGCAGCACCTTTAACTAAATTGACATAGAAAGCAGTAAAGTTTCAGTGGACGGAGGCATGCGAGCAGAGTTTCCAGGAACTGAAAGATAGATTAACCTCCGCCCCAGTATTAGCATTACCGGAAGGCACAGAAGGGTATTTAGTTTATTGCGACGCGTCAGGTGTCGGGCTGGGCTGTGTGTTGATGCAGCATGGTAGAGTAATTGCATATGCTTCCAGACAGCTGAGGAAACACGAAAAGAATTACCCTACCCATGACCTGGAATTGGCCGCAGTAATTCATGCCTTGAAGATATGGAGGCATTATCTGTACGGCGTCCATGTTGATATATACACAGATCATAAGAGTTTACAGTATATTTTTACTCAGAGGGAGCTGAATCTGCGGCAACGCCGCTGGTTGGAGCTGCTGAAAGATTATGACGTGAATATTCTATACCACCCCGGAAAAGCTAATGTTGTAGCAGATGCCCTGAGCCGAAAGTCAATGGGGAGTTTGGCATATTTACGGCCTGAGAAACGGAAGTTAGCCAGGGAAATTCATCAGTTAGCTGATCTAGCCGTACGAGTAAGGGAAACAGAAAATAATGGAGCAGTAATTCAGAATTCTGCAGTGTCATCGTTAATTACAAAAGTAAAAGAACGGCAGTATGAGGATCCCGATTTAGTCCAGCTCAGAGATAGAGTTCAGAAGGGTAAGGAGCCAGATTTTCAGATAACCGAAGATAATGTGCTACGTTGTAAGGGCCGCCTCTCTGTCCCAAATATTTCAGGACTTCGTGGGCAGATCATGCATGAGGTACACCACGCTCGCTATTCCCTTCACCCAGGGGCGACGAAAATGTACCACGACATCAGAGACATCTATTGGTGGCCAGGTATGAAAGCTGAGATAGCTGAATTTGTATCTAGGTGTGCTAATTGTCAGCAGGTGAAAGCAGAGCATCAGAAACCGGGTGGTTTAACTCAAGAGATAATGATACCTATGTGGAAATGGGAAGTAATAAACATGGATTTTGTAACAGGGTTACCCCGTACTAGACGCAGAAATGATTCCATTTGGGTAATAGTTGACAGGCTGACAAAATCAGCTCATTTCCTGCCAGTAAGGGCTACCTTCTCAGCTGAGGATTATGCCGAATTATATATCAGAGAAGTAGTTAGATTGCATGGGGTGCCGGTATCTATCATTTCAGACAGGGGAGCACAGTTTACAGCTAGATTCTGGCAGTCGTTTCAGAAAGGTTTGGGGACGCAGATTAATTTGAGCACAGCATTCCATCCTCAGACAGACGGGCAGGCTGAACATACGATCCAGATGCTCGAAGATATGCTACGAGCGTGTGTGTTAGATTTTAGGGGTAGCTAGGATGAACATCTGTCGTTAATCGAATTCGCTTATAATAACAGCTAACATTCAGCTATTCAGATGGCGCCTTTCGAGGCATTATACGGGCGAAAATGTAGATCGCCGGTGGGCTGGTTTGAAATAGGAGAATCAGCATTAGTTGGCCCAGACATTGTTCGGCAGTCCGAGGAAAAGATAAAGCTTATCCGAGAGCGTTTACTGACCGCTCAGAGCCGCCAGAAGTCATATGCAGATAGGCAACGCAGAAATCTAGAATTTTCGGTGAACGACTGGGTATATCTGAAAGTGTCCCCGATGAAAGGGGTAATGAGGTTTGGCAAGAAAGGCAAGCTTAGCCCAAGATTTATTGGTCCGTATCAGATTCGGCGGAGAATAGGCCGCGTGGCATACGAGTTAAACTTGCCTCCAGAGTTAGCGTCGGTTCACCCAGTATTCCATGTTTCTATGTTAAGGAAGTTCATAGGGGACCCTTCTACAGTAGTTCCAGTTCAGGATGTTCAGGTCACAGAGGAGTTAGCCTATGAAGAGGTTCTCGTAGCTATCTTAGACAGACAGATTCGCAGGCTTAGGACTAAAGATGTTGCATCTATCAAAGTATTATGGCGTAACAGAAATCGGGAGGAAATGACGTGGGAGGCTGAAGAAGATATGAAAATCAGATACCCTCACCTATTTTAGGCCTAGTCAAACGACAGGTATGTCCGTATCATTACTTATACAGTATCTTATGATTGTGCGTTTGTAAATGATAAAGAAGAGGTGACATTTAGTTGTCCAGTGAATCTTAGAATATTGTGTGCAGTGCCTGTGTTGGACTTTTCTGCATTTCAGGTTTTTGCGATAGTCCATGTTACAGGGGAAACTCTGCCAAAAATTTTTCCAGAAAGTAAAGTAAGTAGTCCTCTAGATGACAGTATACATTTGAGGACGAATGTTCTTAAGGGGGGGAGAATGTTATACCCCGTAGAATTCCCGGCACTTAGATGACCTATTCGCACGTTGGTTAAGCATATTTGAAAGCCATACGTGCTAGGGAAAGGCCCGGGAAAAGATCGGACGAGAAACCCGTCGAACCATCGCGGGAGGAGCCGACGCAGAGCCCCTCCGCGATGGCAGCGTGTCACGGAGGTGAGGCCTCCGCGATGGCTCCGTGACACGTTGCCCAAGTTCAGGCCCAAGTATATAAAGCCCCCACTTCGGTTTAAAATCATATTACACTTATAAATTTCCAGAGAAACGCAGTGAAGCCGAGGAAGACGAAGAAAATTAAATATTTTCGTCCGATTGCGCTGCCAAACGCCGTCCAAACTCAAATTAATCCCAGATACCCGAGTATTTAGCAGCAGAGAGCATTTCTACGGAATTAGTTTCGCGAAATACGGCCGACGAATCGGCGAGCCACCGAACTAAAGTAAGTAGAATTGCTCTAAATTAATGTCTATGTGTTCCTAGCTGAGAAGTGAATACTTCTCCCTTCTGGGCCGCTGAAAAATAGCGAGTTTTTGACCGTCTTTCGATAAGCCTAAGTTTAGGCTATAAACTATATCGAAAGTAACGTTGCTCTTTACAATACAGCTGTATTTAGTATTAATTGAGGTATTTATGAATGTAGTTGGGAGAAAATAGTTGAAGTACCGGCTGAGCCCTGTCCGACGGACGAATAATTCAAAGACAAGGTATGTAAAGTTAGTTTCCTTCGGCAAGTTAAGTAATATCAGTGTAGTGTAATAAATTACGGACCAGTAGAATGTTCAGGAGTCGAATATTGCGTTATTATGAATGTTGGTGCGATGTGAGAAATATTGGGTTGTAATGTATATGAAACCTATCAGTATGATACAGATTCTAACGCAAGTATTAGAGATTGCCCAGTATACTCAGTATGTAATGTGATATGCCATGTCAGGATATGGTTGTATTCAGTTGAAACCCCGTATAGTAATGCAATACCCGTAAAGCACTTCAGAAATAGAATATCAGGCTAAAATGAAGTTCAGAAAGCATGTCAGGATTAGTAAATCATGTTACTATAGAAAGTCAGTATACAGCGTAGTTCAGTAGAAAGATTATATTCGTACATACATATATAGTACTTCCAGCCTCAGCATGTATTAAGTATGTACTTATTTCTATCACTAGTCCAGCATATAGTGTATACAGAAACTTAGTAAACAGCAGAGTTTTTAGTAGAAACATTATCTTATATAACATTTGCCCAGTACAGCCGGTAGGAGACTATATTCATATTTATATATCTTTACCTGCCTCAGCACGTATTAAATACGTACAGATTACTATCATTAGCCCAGCATGTAATATATATGATACTTTACCCCTATTAGCCTCAGCATGTGAGATACACAGACAGTATTTTCAGTTATGTTATTTCAGTTGCTTTACATACCCAGTTCCAGCGGTACTGACGCCCGGTGGGGCGCTGCATTACTTGCCTGCAGGTACTCTTAGACGAGCAGGCAATTCTACGTGACTTCCTGTCAGCGGTTGAGTATTCAGCTCCTGTCATCCGGAGACTGAATTTCTAGAGGTGTAGTTCAGTTCCTTTTGTTGTACAGTACGGGTAGGTCGAGGCCCTGTCCCGATCATTTCTATTATTCTTCTTAGAGGCTTGCAGTCTGTATATATTCCCTGTGGTCAGATGAGCCGGTCGTGTGAGGCCGTGCAGTTGTATAGTTGCCTTTACTCTTTCTTTCTTTTGTAATGGCCGTGTGGGGCCATAGTTTGCCAGTAGTGGTGACCTTGCCGGTCACGTAGCTTTTCAGTATGTTATGTTTGAGTTACAGATAACTAGACAGCATGGTGGCCTTGTCGGCCCGCATAGGTTCCCCTGAATTGACATGTTTCTGGTCAGCTTTTAGTACAGGTACAGGAGGCTATAGGCCAATAGGCCGGGGGCTGTGTTTACAGCCGTTATATAGCCCTTTGTTTCCAGAAATATGAGTTAGAGCCAGCCAGGCACCAGATGTGCCCAGGCTTAACGGTCCAGCAAGTCAGGTCCTAGTAGGGCACCAGGTGCAAGTCGTACCCCCCTAGGTAGGGTGTGACACGGTGAAGTTTAGTAAATTTTTCTATTTTTGTGTGATTTTTAAATTTCCTTAAGTGTTGAGAAACTTCGTCTTAGTCTAACATATTGCAGGTGACAGGTTGTTCTTGCAGAGCTGGCAAGGAATAGAGAGTGAATGGAACCGTTGCTTGAACTGGAACGTCAAATTCATTTACCAAGGAGGGAAGCTCTAGAGAGAAAGCTAAAGAGACTTCAAGAGAGGGTACAACAACAACCATCGGCAAGATTGTCACCACCAGAAGTGGTAAAAAACTGAAGGAGTTGGTGCCAGAAAAGCCAGCACAAAAAGCTTTAATTATAGAGGAGGAGGCTGAGGACAATGATACATAAGTGGAGAGTGGAAATTCTATAGGAGCTACAAAGTCACCACCACCACCCCTTTTCCCTCAGAAATTGAGGAAGCATAAGGAAGAAGCATGCTTCCAAAAATTTATGGAAGTATTAAAAAAGGTACATATTAATCTTCCACTAGTGGATGTTTTGCAGGGTAAAGTATACAAAATACATAAAAGATATTGTGGTGAACAAGAACCGACTGATGGAGTATGCCATAGTTGCACTCACTGAGGAGTGTACATCACAGATACAGAACAGACTGCCTACAAAGCTCAAAGATCCAAGAAGTTTTACTATCTAGATCACCATTAGGTAGTCCATTAGAGCCCGTGGTTTAGGTTATCTGTGGGAGAGGAATAATTTGATGCCCACCTCATTGTTCAAGAAGTTGGATTTGGGTAGTCCAAGACCCACAACTGTGATTTTACAGCCAGCGGGCCGCTTGTTGGCCAGACCAGATGGAATTATGGAAGATGTGCTAGTGCAAGTGGGCTCCCTTATTTTTCTGGTGGATTTCATAATTCTTGATTTTGAGCTAGACCCAGAAGTCCTATTTATTTTGGGACGTCCCTTTTTGGCAACCGGAAGAGCCTTGATAGATGTAGCTGCAAGGCAGCTAACTATGATAGCCCATGACAAAGTGAAAGTGTTTGAGGTCTATAAAGCCATGTAGCTACCTTATATTTATGAGGAGTTTTCAACCATTAGTGTTATTGACCAAGAGTTAGCATTTCAGCTCATTAGCCCAAAGGATCCCTTGGAAAAAGCATTGGTAAGACATGATCAGTTCGGGGATGTTGCAACTTATGAAACGGTGCAAGCTTTGAATGCTGCCAACATGTTCTTTCGAAAGCAGGGGTTTGAATCCCTGCAGAGATCTTTGGATCCTCCACCCAAGCCATCTGTTGAGGAGGCCCCCAAATTGGAGCTGAAGGCATTGCCTCCACACCTCAAGTATGCATTCTTGGGTGAAGCTGATACATTGTTGTTCATTATTTCTTCAGGATTGACGGACTCACAAGTTCAAGAAGCATTGGTGGTTCTAAAAAAGAGAAAGAGAGTCATAGGATGGCAAATGTCAGACATCCGCGGAATCAGTCTGGCCTTCTACATGCACAAGATATTAATGGAGGAAGGACCCAAAATGATTGTGCAGCATCAAAGAAGGTTGAACCCAATGATGAAAGATGTGGTGAGGAAGGAGGTAATTAAGTTGTTAGATACAGGAGTGGTCTATCCTATATCTGACAGTGAGTGAGTCAGCCCGGTTTAGTGTGTCCTAAAGAAAGGGGGCATGAAAGTTATCACTAATGAGAAGAATGAGTTGATTCCTACTCGCATAGTCACAGGCTGGAGGATTTGCATGGACTACAGAAAATTAAATGCGGCCACTAGGAAAGACCACTATCCCATCCCATTCATTGACCAGATGTTGGACAGACTTGTAGGCCAGGAGTATTATTGCTTTCTGGATAGTTATTCTAGCTATAATCAAATAGCCATAGCCCCAAAAAATCAGGAGAAGACCATATTTACCTGTCCACATAGGACGTACACATTCAGGTGTATGTCATTTGGGCTATGCAATGCACCGGCTACTTTCCAACGATGCATGATGGATATATTTCATGACATGGTGGAAGACTATGTGGAAGTATTTATAGATGATTTCTCTATTTTTGGTAACTCATTTACTGTATGTTTGCAGAATCTGGACAAGATCTTGGCTAGGTGTGAAGATACAAACCTAGTGTTGAATTGGGAAAAGTGCCTGGTTTTAGTCAAGGAAGGCATTGTTCTTGGCCACAAAGTATCCCAAAGAGGATTGGAGGTTGATCGTTCCAAGGTAGAGGTTATTGAGAGGTTGCCACCATTGGTGTCTATTTAGGGTATCCTAAGTTTCTTGGGACACGCTAGGTTTTATAGGCGGTTCATTCAGTATTTTTCTAAGATCTCCAGACCAATGTGCAGACTACTAGAAAAAGATGTAAAGTTTGAGTTTAGGGAAGAATGTGTCAGTGCTTTTGAGGAGCTAAAGAAGAAGTTAGTGGAAGCTCCTATTCTAATTGCTCCGGATTGGGAACGCCCATTTAAGCTGATGTGTGACGCCAGCAATGTGGTTGTGGGTGCAGTACTGGGCAGAGGAGAGAAAAGATTTTTCACTCCATATACTATGCAAGCAAAACACTAGATGTTGCTCAGGCTAATTATACTGTCACAGAGAAGGGGATGCTAGCACTGGTGTATGCATTTGATAAATTCAGGTCCTATCTTGCTGGGAAAAAAGTGGTGGTGCACACAGATCATATAGTGATCCGATACTTATTCAACAAGAAGTATGCTAAGCCCAGAATGATTAGGTGGATATTATTGCTGTAGGAGTTCAATTTGGAAATTCAAGACAGGAAGGGCAGCGAAAATCAAGTAGCAGACCATTTGTCGTGGCTAGAGACAGGTCACATGTGACTGATGTTGGGCGCATCCGAGAAGAGTTCCCTGATGAGCATCTCTTGGCACTAAGTATGGAGAAACTCCCTTGGTATGCAGACATAGTGAACCTGATAGTAAGTGGAGTGTACCCACCAGAGGCAACCGCTCAACAACGAAAGAGGCTGAAGTATGAGTCTTGGTTCAACATGTGGGATGAACTATATTTATTCAAACAAGGTCCAGACCAAGTGATGAGATGGTGCATTCCAGAGAGCCAGGTGACACGGGTGTTGAGAAGCTGTTAATCCTCTCCATATGGCAGTCATCATGAAGGAGAGAGAATTGCTCATAAGGTGTTCTAGTCAGGTTTCTTTTGGCCAACTTTATTCAAGGATGCAGCAGCATATGTCAAGGCATGTGATCAATATCAGAGGATGGGTACAATCAGAGAAAACATGAGATACCTCGGCATAATAGCTTGGAAGTCAAGGTATTCAACATTTGGGGGATAGATTTCATGGGGCCATTTCCACCGTCATTCAGCAATCAATACATTCTGGTAGCGGTGGACTATGTCTCCAAATGGGTTGAGGCCGCAGCATTCCCCACTAATGATGCCAAGGTAGTGGCCAAATTTGTGAAGCAGCAGATCTTTTCTAGGTTTGGAACCCCACAAGTTATTATTAGCTACAGAGGTTCGCACTTTGTAAACAACTGGTTCCAAAACCTATTAGCCAAGTGTTAAGTCCGGCATAAGGTTGATACAACATACCACCCTCAGACTAGTGGACAGGTTGAATTATCAAATAGGAAAGTCAAGCAGATTCTACAGAAAATCGTGAATGCTCAATAAAAAGATTGGGCAAGCAAACTAGATGATGCTTTGTGGGCATATAGGACTGCCTATAAGTCACTGTATCGGTTGGTTTATGGGAAGGCCTTTCACTTTCTTGTGGAGCTTGAAAATCAAGCATATTGGGCTGTGAGGAAGTTGAACATGGATCTTGAATTAGCGGGGAAAAAGTGTCTATTGCAATTGCATGAACTGGAAGAGTTTCGGTGGCACGCCTATGAAAGTGCGAAGTTGTATAAAGAGAAGACCAAGAGAAGGCATGACAAGCACATAGTACCTCGAGTCTTCAAGCCTTGGCAGATCGTGTTACTATTCAACTCCCGGTTGAAATTATTTCTAGGGAAGTTGAGGTCCAAGTGGTTTGGACCATTTGAGGTGGCTAGGATGACCCCATATGGGGAAGTTGAATCGTGGCAAGAAGATAAAAGTGCCACATTTTTTGGGAATGGTCAAAGGTGCAAGCATTATTAGGGTGAGGGCGTTAACCGAGAGAAGACGTCTATCACCTTATCTGACGAATGAGTTTGAGTTGGTTCGTGCCTCTACGGTAAATCAGGCGCTACATGGGAGGCAACCCATGATTGTAATGTAATAATTAGGACTTATGTGCAAAAAAAATATTATAAGAAAATGATGTATATGTATATACGTATGGATGTATATGTATATATAATGTATTGATGAGTCTGAGCCATGGGTACACACTCCTTACATCGTGGATAAGAATAAGAAAGTGAAGGGAAAAACAATCTTGAAAGGAGTGAAGTGCTAAGAAAATAAAGTGCTGAAAAGGAAATGTTAATTATCTTAAAGTGCATAGGGATAAGAGTCACTATGACCCAAATAATCTTACCCGTCCCTTAGCCGACATTACAGCCCTCAAAAGCCCTTTTGATCTGACAGGTGATGTTATGCTCGGTTGAATAGTACACTATAGGCAAACTCATGGTGTGTTAGATATGCTTGAAATAATCTTTGGAGCGTGAAATAATCATTTGTAGAATGTGCTTAATTGTGGACATATTGGTCTCATGAGAATAGGGACAATGCATACAAGTGAGGGCACATGAGGGTAAGACTTTGGTGAAGCTAACGATCTCTACTATGACGTAACCATGTTGGCCAAATTTTCGGTTGAAAAGTTATTCATTAGGGCTTTTGTATTTCTGCATATGAATAAGTGAGAACCGTGCTTGATTGAATGAACTGTATTCCATGATTAAAGTGTTTAGCACAACCAGGTGTGAACTATCTAGTTCCATTGATGATGGTAATGTTTAAATCATGTCAAGGATGTTAAAGGATTGCCTGAGGACGAACAAGGTTATAAGTGTGGGGTGGTGATCTTGGGTGTATTTATACAACCCAACGCCATATTTTCACCCATACTGGAGCCTGGTTGAGGATAATACTGATTTATTCATGCATGTTTTGAATGAATTATGTTTGTGGACTAATAAACGTGATTAGACTATTTGCAGGTGGAAAATACAATAAATTCAGCTTGATGTTGCGGATGGACGCTAGGAAATGAAGTGTGGGAAGTTAAGAGAGCTTAAAATTGATCTTGGAAGTTAATCCCGTGCCTCGGTGGATATTGTTCCCGTTCAAAAACATGCCACATGCACTTGGTAGAAAAGTTTGAAGTTGGAAGGCAACAGTAAGCCTCTGCGACATCAACGTGCCACGGAGGAGGTTTGGCGCGATAGCCTCCGTGACACGTTGAGATGTTGTAAGCCAATGGAGGGTTCCAGTGAGGGTCCGTGTTTGGTCCGTGTCAAGGAGCACATTTGGTGCGTTAAGCTCCGTGACAAGGAGCTTGGCGTCCCAGAACTCCCTCAAGTCCAGTGAGCCTCCGCGACAGCTCCGTGTCACGGAGCAGTTTCTCCGCGATGAGCTCCGTGTCACAAATCTAGTTATTCACTGTGTATTTTTTCACTTGTATAAATAGAACACTTAGATCTTTTTACTTTTCTTATCCGAAATATTAGCAAGAACATGGGAAATGACAGTTGAGCTGAAGAAAACTCTAGGGTTCTTTCTCTTCTCTTTTCTTCAAAATTTCAATTGTTCTTATGCTAAAAAGTTATTTATAGATGTTTAATCAAAGAATGAGTGGCTAATTCACCTCATTCTGAGGTTGAGGCTATTTGCATGATTGTATGATTTTAGTTTATTTTCAGCTTCATGTTCTTCTATCATGAATGGTTCTTCTTCTATTCCTGCTCTTTGTATTTTAGTGTTTGGCCAACATTAAGATAAATTAATAACCTTAATTTGTCTCTGAAAAGAGAATTATTAGAGTAGAATGAGGAATAGGGGAGTGTGTTCTTATTTTGCTGTAACTTAAAGATAGGATTCGCGTGTGGGATAGAAATATACCTGCGATGCCACATTCGGTTAACAAAGGGAACAAATGCTTCTAGACCTAAGATGAATGATTGCATCACAATTTAATACGCATAGTTGCAAAATTCATAATTATACAATTTGCTAGAGGTTCGAAAGACCATAGTCAGACTTTAATCCCTCATAACCAGCAACCCAATAGAGAGTGTAGCTAAAGAAAAATATAAGGTGTACATGATTGCATTCCATGCCTTAACCTTAGAATATTCTTACTTATTGATTTAATCAACGTTCTTTGCTTCATTGATTGTTACTTTATCGATTTATATTTATAAAACTCTTAACTTATTGGGTTACTTACACACTTGTGTAGAACAATTGTGAATACTAAATTATAAAAATCACTAAGTTATAGTCCCTGTGGGTTCGATATCAGGCTTGAAAGAGCCACTATATTACTTGTACGACCACATTCACTTGCGTGCGCTTGGGCGACAACATTTAGTCGCTGATGTTTGTGAAAATAATAACATAAAATGTAGAAGAAATCATAATGAAATACTTACAATAACGTAAAATTGTTTTAAAAACCTCCAAATCTAAGTAGAATCAAAAGAACTTGGTGAACTCTATACAAATATTCGACTAAGTAATTACCCAAATTTGTAAAGTATGAATTGTGCAAACTTGACAAAAATTTTCAAAATATTCTAATCCCCTCTAAAACCTCCAAAAAAGGGTATATATAGTAGTAGATTAAGTCTTTGTTATTCCTTCTTGAATTGATATTGAACTTTATCATCTTCTGTTCCTACTTAAATTGGGATTGAAATCTTGGCTTCCAAACACAGCCTATACGCTGCATAGGCTATGGCGCCAAGACACTGGCGCGACACACTACTCCATGCACCAGCCTTGCCTGTGCGTCGCGTAGGGCATAGCACCGTTTTGCCTGTGCGATGCCATCTTCTATTATACTTGTTTCCTTAACCCCATTTTTTCATACTTGCTCTTTTTAGCCATAATTAAGTCTAACTCTGTCACTCTATTCCTTGAAAATATCTAATCATGTGCATTAGATCTTTTTCACAAATATCATATAAAATCAAAGAACACACACATCATTTGTTCTCAAAACATAGCTAAATATAGACAAAATATGCTAAATAAGTGTGTAAATATGCCCAACATCAGTTAGCTTCAATGTATTTTGTCTTACACATGTCTATGTTGACAAAGTGCATGGAAGACCTTTGTCTAGTTGTCATAAATGAGAATACAGGTGACCAAGGGAATTTGACTTATTAAGAAGTCCCAGCAACTATTCTTGATCTACAAGTTTTCAAGCTAAGAACTAAAGAGATTGCCTTAGTGAAAGTGTTGGAGAAATCAGAATGTTGAAGAGGCTATATGGAAAGTCGAGGGTGAAATGAAAGCGAAGTATCCCTAATTATTCCTCGACTAGGAGATAAATGCCCCAAACACTGATTCTAGCCTTACTCAGTGTTTTCATGCTCTATGCTTAAATAGAATTCTTCCATGCTCTATGAATTCTTGACTCATGATATATTCCCCTATTTTTAATGACCCGTGCCAATAATTGCTTACCCTTTATGATTCCATAAATTCTTCCCTTGCGGTTTGATGTCTACCAGTAATATGATTCCATCAGTGGAGAAGAGTTACAGGGGAGTGAGAAAGAGTTACAGTATCCGGTTGATTATGTTGTTTCATTTTAGTACTTTAGAAACCAATGATGGCTTAGTGTGATTTTTGTACATTATTCATTGATGTTGTGGTTCATTTTTTTGTAAGGCCTATGATGTTGTTTCTTTTTAGCTGATGTACGATTTGAAATTCTGGGATAGTATCAATTGCCAAGAAAACTCTGACAAAATTTAAAAAAATTTCATAGCCTACTAGTATCCTCAGTCATCATTCGAAGATGGATGATGCCACGGGAGAGATATTGTAGCATCTTGTATCCTCAAAAAAAATTTCGACCTTACTACATAATTTTGCTCGTGTTAAGAGAGTGTATATGAGGTATGAAGTCTTCAACCAAGTATGAAAATACTCGAGAGCTGAAATAACAGAACTAGAAAGTTGCACAAAATTCACTATGCAAGTGTGGTAAGTGATATACGGGCTGTGGATTGAATCTACAAGCCATGAATCCCACCATATATGGAGGCCATTCTAAGTCACTAAATTAACCTATGAAACAACATACGAACTGATACAAGAAATTAAAGGAAGATAACTAGCTAGACATAAAGTGATTGGAATTAACAACCCTTTTGAAAAGGCACAAGGATCTCTAACTCACAAATCAAGAAACACCTAGTTCTTAGGAAGACCTCAAGGGAGATGATCCCCTTGCAACTAACCTCTCTACACAATTAACAATCCTAGGCTAGACAAAAGCTAAGCAATCTACTATACTCAAAATATTCTTTGTTCAAAGTGATGAAAATATCTTATGAAAATTAAAAGAACTCCTGTTTATACTAAGTAAGGAAAAGGAGAAACTATTACAAATATGTCCTTAATGAATAAAGGTCCTGTTTGGATGGTCTTCCTTTTTCCTTGAAAATTAATATTATCCAATTTCACTTCTAACCACTTCTTCACTCTTTTAGACATCTTGTGCTCCTTCTTCTTCCCAAGCTACGATCCAAACATGGAATCCTTTGTATGTCTCACATATGCACTCAAGTGCCTCCTTTTTCATGAAGAGGCCTTGTAGATCTTGGAGCTCCCTTGCTTGGCTCCTTGTGAAAGGTCTTGAAGGAACATGGATTGCATTATTCTCCCCTTCTTGAAAAGAATTTTCCCTTAAATTCGAGGGGTCATCATCATGAATCACCATAGGGGAAATATCTTACACATTGAATATGTTGTGCACATGATAATCCGGAGGGAGATCCACCTTGTATGCATTATCATTCAACTTTTCAAGAACTTCAGATGGACCATCTCCTCTAGGAATGAGCTTGGTCTTCCTTTTGTTGGGAAACCTTTCCTTGCAAAAATGGACCCAAACCCAATCACCTGGTTCAAAAACAACTATTTTTCAGCCCTTCTGCTTGACGTTGCATATTAGAACCCATTAAACCTCGATTAGCATCATTATGTTCGATAAAAGGAATGAGGGAATCTCTAATGAAAAAAATATTGAAAAGGAAATTGGCTTTCTTGGCCATCTTTTGATTTTTCTTCTCAAGTTGGAGTCGCAACTTCTGATGCAAGGATTTCATGTCCTCGGCCCTTTTGTTTCCATCTAAACTCAACACAACATCTTGAGACAAAGGGGTTAGATCAAGGGTGGCCATTAGTTTGGGGGTGACATGATGTGAAAAACAACAATCTAGTACCAAGTCGGCCGCACAACTCCTTCTAAAAGTGGCTAAGGAACTTTGGGTCCCTATCACTCACTATGGTTTTAGGAATTCCATGAAATTTAACGACACGTTCAACAAACAAGGATGCAACATGAAAAGCTTTATCACATTTATGACATGCAATAAAATGAGCCATCTTTGAAAATCAGCCAATAACCACAAAAATGCTATCCCTACCCCTTCTAGTCCTCGGCAATCCCAACACTAAGTCCATAGAAATGTCAAGCCAAGGCATTTTGGGGTGTGGGAAGAGGGGTACACAAATAATGGAAAAGTAATCTAGATTTAGCACTACGACATTCAACACATTGACCACAAAATTTAGCAACATCACTACACATCTTAGGACAATAAAATTGTTCTTCAAGAATTCTCAAGGTTTTTTCAATTCCAAAATGGCCCATCAAAACCTCATCCTGTGCCTCTCTCACAAAGAGTTCCCTCCAAGAGCTCATTGTCACACATAAGCGCTTGTTTTTGAACAAGTAAGCATCAAATCTAGCAAAAGGAGTTGGGGGTTTATCTTTGAAGATTTGAGAAAATTTAGGGTCCTCGAAATATAAAGACTTTAAGATTTCAAAACCCATCAATTTGGAAGTCAAAGTAGTAATCAAAACATGCTTCCTAGACAAGGAATCCGCCACCACATTATCCTTCCCCTTTTTGTATTGGATTACACAAGCGAAAAGTTTCAAGAAATTAAATCCATTTGGCATGCCTCTTGTTCAAATTTCCTTGGGCCTTAAGATGTTTCAAGGACTCATTATCGGTTCTAATGACAAACTCTTTAGGCCACAAGTAATGTTTCCAATTACCCAAAGCTCTAATCAAAGCATAAAGCTAAAGATAATAGGTGAAATAATTCAAGGTCGCACCTTTGAGCTTCTCACTAAAATAAGAAATAGGCTTCAAATCTTGCATCAAAACGGAACTAATGACCACTTTACTGGCATCATATTTAATTTCAAAAGTCTTATCAAAGTTGGGCAATTGCAAAAATGGTGCGAAGCTAAGCATTTGTTTCAATGTTTCAAAAGACCTTGCTTGCTCCTCACCCAAATAAAAGGCACATCCTTTCAGGTCACCTTGGTCAAGGGAACAGCTATGGTGCTAAAACCCTTAACAAACCGCTTATAGAAACTAGTTAATCCATGAAAATTATGAACATCACCAACAGATGTAGGAGTTGGCCAATTTTTAATAGCGTCTATTTTGGATTCATCAACCTCAACGCCCCTTGAACTCACAACAAAACCCAAGAAAACAACTTCATCAACACCAAAAGAACATTTATCAATATCAACATAGAGTTTTTCACGTCGAAGCACATCAAAAACACATATTAAATGATCAACATGTTTATCCATGATATGCCATATAGCAACACATCATCAAAATATACAACTACAAATCTACCAACGAAAGGCTTAATCACATGGTTCATGAGGCACATAAAAGTACTAGGAGTGTTTGTGAGACCAAAAGGCATCACCAACCATTCATATAGACAATATTTGGTCTTGAATGTCGTTTTTCATTCATCCTTGGGTTTCATCCGGATTTGATGGTAACCGCTCCTAAGATCAATCTTGGAGAATATGTAATAACCATTCAATTCATCTAACATGTCATCAAGTCTAGGGATGAGATGGCGATACTTTACCGTGATTTTATTGATGGTGTAGCAATCGACACACATCCTCCAAGAGCCATCTTCTGGTGGCACCAAGATCACCAGAACTGCACATGAGCTCATGCTTTCTCTCACCACCCCATTTTCAAAGAGTGTATCCACTTTCTTTTGAAGTTCTTCGGGGTCCATTGGATTGAACCGGTAAGCCTGTTTGTTTGGAAATTGTGATCCCGGAATGAGGTCAATTTGATGCTCAATACCCCTCAAGGGTAGCAATCCCTTTAGGAGGTCCAATGGAAACACATCATCAAAATCCTGCAAAAGAGAAGAAATATGTCTAGGAAAAGAAGGGATTAGTTTGTTAGTAAGAAAAGAATAGTCCCTATGCATGATAAGGACCACCGGTTGCCTCTCTATCTTCCTTGATACATGCCAAAAAAGCCACCTTCAATTTTTTCGTAGGGTTCAACTCTCTTTCACTCTCCTTTCCGCACCAACTTCATTACTACCCACAACTCCCTTGTATTTCTCCTTCAAATCCTTCATTTTGATGTACATGCCACTCACTTGCACTGGATTCAAGGGGTAGAGAACATGTTTGTGCCCCTCATGTAAAAAAGAAATACCAATTGGTTCTACCATCATGATGAGTAGCTCTATCATATTGCCAAGGTCGCCCAAGTAGCAAATGGAAAGCTTGCATAGGCACCACATCACAAAGAATCTCATCTTGGTGTGTACCAATCTTGAATTTGATCACAACTTGGCGATGGACCCTCAGTTCCCCACAGTCACTCACCCATTGAAGTTTGTAAGGAGAAGAGTGTTTGGTGGTGGAAAGGTGAAAAAATCTACCAAAGAAGAACTTGCCACATTGATACAAATACCACTATCAACCAAGAAGCACACATTCCCTTTAGTGAGACACTTAGAATGGAATAGATTTTTTCTTTGAATAGGGTCATCCATAGATTTACTTATCATGGCACGACGCACTACATAATTTGGAATGGTGGGCTCCCCTTCCTGAGGCATATCACTGACTACCAAGACCCGCTTGGCTAGTCTACAAGGAACACCAACATATCACCATCTCCACACTCCTCATCAACTATAACATAACCCTCCACTTCGAGTTCATCAATGTCAACCCCCTCAACAACATCAACATTATCATAACAATAAAGACCATTACCCAACACAATGACCCCGATTGGGGCACTCGCTCATTTTATGACCAAAACCTTAACATTTGTGACATTTAAGAGGGCGAGAAGTGTTAACTCCTTCTTTTGGAGGAAGAATGATAGTAGGCCACTCCACTTGATTTCTTTTGACAAAAGGCTTATTGACATCTTGCATGACACCCTTGTCCTTTTGCTAATTGGAAGAAGAAGTGCCACCGACTTTGTTTTAGTTCCAAGTACCTTTCAAACCCCTTTATTTGTCAAACTTCTCCTCTTTGAGCCCCACCTATACCTCAATAGTCGCCTCAAGAGTTTCATCGATATCGTGATAGTGGTGGAGTCTCATGCGGGAAGCAATCTCCTTACTCAACCCGGCACTAAACTGAGTCACAGCATTCAAAGGATCTTTATCAAAATCAATCTATATCTTCAAGAGCTGGAACTCATCATAGTATTACTCTATACTTTTGGTGTCTTGTGAAGTGTAGATATTCTTTAGTTGCTCTTGGAAGTACCTCTTGGAAATATACTTCTACCTCAAAATTTCTTTCAACTCTTCCCAAGTTGGGTGGGATACAAACCATGCATCCTTCATGCTTTAACTTGAATTTCCCACCTTGTGGAAGCAAATCCCTCAAATTGAGCAATGGCATAAGACGTCTTCCAGATATCGGACATCACATTTGTCAAGAAGATCCTATCACATTGCATCACCCAATCAAGAAATACATCTGTGTTGCTTTAACCTTTGAAGGAAGGAAGAGAAACTTTGATGGAGTTGAGACTCATGTCTCAACCTCCATTATTGCCATTGAAGTCATGAACCCCATAAGGATCCGTAACATATAACTCATCATGGTAGCGCCTACCACGTTGACCATCTTTTCTATAATCACCTCCATTTCTACCCATGTGATGGATAGGGCCATGTCAAACTCCTCTTCCATGGTGAGGAACTTGAAAGATCATGTGTGGGCCTCCCATATGGGTGTGGTAATCATTGGGAACATCATCGAACTCCTCTTCCATGGTGAGGAACTTGAAAGATCATGTGTGGGCCTCCCATATGGGTGTGGTAATCATTGGGAACATCATCGAACTCCTCTTGAAGATCCTCATGGAAATCACCATCCAAAGGTTGGGCATTGCATAGTGGATGGACATTTCAAATTGGAAGGTGGGTATTTGGTGGAGGAAAAGGTATATGTGGGTATGGTGGAGGGATATGTGGTGGTGGTGGAGGGACAGAGGGTTGTGGTGGAGGAACATATGGGAGGGTAGGAGTAAGTAATGGAGTGGTAGAAGATGGTAAGGGAGTGGTGGAGGTGGGGTAGTACATTCTATGAAAAGTCCTTGGTGATATCGGGAAAGAGGAGTCATGACGGACTCCACTTGTTTGGCCATGGTGATAGAAATGAGTAGAAGAAGAGTCTCTATTTCTTGATTCAAGGACCACCAATAAATTTTCCATGATATTGAACCTTCCATCAATGCAGGAGAGCATGTGCATCAAATCAAGTAAGGTGGATTCCTTGGTGGGTTCCCGAGTCTCTTCAGTTGATTGGTCATCATACCTATGAAAGACACAAAAACAAAGCAAGCATACTTATTAAGTTAGTGAAAAGAATTCATACTCTCTCAAGAAAAGCTCACCTTAGATTCCTCACAATTGCCACAGCCAAAAATTGTAGCTTGTGTAATTCGTTAAGTTTCAAGTGTCCAAGCTCAACGTGAGGTCTAGAATGGAATCTTGCTGACTAAATGAATAAAGGAACAAGATAACATGGTGGAATCAAGAAAATTCAACAAGAATAAAGAAAAAAAGATAGAAGAAGAAGCACAAGAAAAAATCGTACTAAAAAAAACTAACAAACAGTAGGTGAAGTACTTGATGTTAGTAGTTTTGGAATGAAAAGATGAAGAAAATGAATAACTAATTAAACAACTAATTAAATGTGTTAAATATTATAAGAATCGAAAGAAACATGAGTTTGAAAGAAGAACTGTGAAATATGGACACTTGAAAAAAATTTTGGGTCCAAAAAGTCCCAACAGTTAGAAAAATTTTGGCCAAAAGCCAAAAACCTATTCTCTAAAACTGTGTTGCATGCGCCTCACACGCGACTAGTGAAGGAAATGCAACTGTCTGTTGCTTTGGCTGCTGAGTGTCGCCCGCGTAACGCTGACGCGACACTACGTTGGCACTTGCATGCCGCTGACGTGGCACTGAATGGCACCAATAGCTGATGTGGCGTCCATGTGAATGTTTTTTTTGCAAATCTGATTTATTTTCAACTAACAATTTCTACAAACGAACCCACTAACAAATTTTCAAAAACATAAAGGGAAGAAATGGATCAAAAGTATCTTTGGGTGTTCTTCTTCACCTTGAAGATATGAAGATCTTCAAAAACACCAAGAATATGAAGAACAAAACCCTTGATCAAAACATCTCCGAAGAACCTCAAATTTTTAGGATTTTCTTCCCGTTGATGTAGAGAAAAAACTCCAATCAATATTAAATCATAAAGCAACCTAAATAAACAAGATCCAAATGCAATTTTGTTCAAGTCTTCAAGCTTCAAGCTTCAAGGTCTTCAATGGCAAATTAACATCCAAAACTCAAATTTGCAAGACGAACCTAAGATCTAAACACGAAAAAAAACTAGAGAACAAGAATCTAGTGTCAAAAACAATAAATTAAGAAAAAAAATACAATTTTTTTGAATTTTGAGGAATTTCAATTTTTTGTGATTTGATACCTAAATCCCAAGATTAGTATTATAAGAACAATACTAATTCTAGCTGTAGATATCAAATGATACAAGAAATTAAAGGAAGATAGCAAACTAGACATAAAGTGATTGGAATTAGCAATCCTTGTGCAAAGGCACAAGGACCTCCAACTCACAAATCAAGAAACACCTAGTTTTTGGGAAGACCTAAAGGGAGATGATCCCCTTGCAACCAATCTCTCTACACAATTAACAATTCAAAGCTAGACAAAACCTAAGCAATCTACTATACTCAAAATATTCTTTATTCAAAGTCATGAAATCAACTATAAAAATTAAAAGAACTCCTCTTTATACTAAATAAGAAAAAGGAGAGACTATTACAAATATGCACTTAATGAATAAGGGCCTTGCTTGGATGGTCTTCCTTTTTCCTTGAAAATTAAGATTAGCCAATTTCATTTCTAGCCACTTTCTTCATTCCCTTGGTTATCTTGTGTTCCTTTTTCTTCCCAAGCTACGATCCAAATATGAAATCCTTTATTCATCTTCCATATGAACTCAAGTGCCTCCTTTTTCATAAAGAGGCCTTGCAGATCTTGGAGCTATCTACAAGGAGCTCCCTTGCTTGGATCCTTGTGAATGGTCTTGAAGGAACATGGATTGCATCACAAACCGCAGATGACATATACGAAGCTTACATTGCACCAGAGCTGACATCCCATTTTCTAAGTTTTTGTTTAAGCCTACAAAAATGATCTACGAACCGTAGAATGACCTATGAATTGTACTTATCCTCCGTATATGAAACTTCAGAGATTGTGCAAATGCAAAACCAATATACGAAATAACTTACGAACTGTACTTGATCTTTGTAAATGAAAACCCAGAAATGTTGAGGTACTAAATAAGGGATAGGAAGGATTCTATGGACTGTAGATTCATTCTACTATTTTCTTAAACTCGTGTAGAGGTTTTTTTTTGCTACATAACCTTAAAGAAGGTTTTTCTATGATTTGGTGATTCCATGTCTAAAATCTTCTAGAAACATATGTATCTAGCATGGTGCTACTTAAATCTCATATATGATTTTTGTGAAGTTTTATGAATATCCTTAAAAATGTTAAATTTATCGTTTTTCCCTAATGAATCAAAATTATAGAATTGATGAAATATTTTGAGGTTACTATCATAGGTTTGACCATGACCACATATGCTTGTTTTGAGATTATTATTGCCACAGAGTTTGTCCAAAGCCATACATAATTTTTGAGTTTAAGAATTTAATGTCTTATCATGACTTTGAGCTTTAAAGTAAAAGCATGATATCATAAATTAGTTTTAGCCTCTTGATTTAAAGTATGTATATCAATTTTGAGACCAAGTGCTAATAATAGGCATTCAAAAAAAGCATATTTTCATATTAAAGCCTTTTGATAAGGCTGAGCTTTTAAAATAGATATTAGTCAGATCATAATCCCGAGGCTATTTCAGTATCTGTATTTCCAAAATAGTGCAAGTGATTGAACGAGATGGCATGATCCTCTCAAGACAAGTGTCAAAGACTATGTTTGCTGGCATAGGGATGGAACATATCGAACACGGATGCATCCTAGATTTGTTCCCCTACAGTGGATGATTCATAAAATCTTGCGAGCAAGTTAATTTAGGCCTCCTACCAGGCAAGATAGGTGGTGACTTAGTAGGTGGGGCTATAAGGAATAGACTCTGTGTCTACATGTCATAATATGTCAATTATGTCATAAACCTCCACAGTATTTTTAATCAGTATTATCATACAGTATTTTCATATAGAATTTTAAGCTAGTATTTTCAGTCACAATATGAGTAAAAGATTTTAACAACGCAAATTGCATATTTTCTTTCAGAATCCTTCTGATGATTTCATGTATGATTTACTATGATTTAAATTCTTAGTTTCTCTACTCAGTATCCTATGTCTCATATTTTTTCCATCTTACATACAGTACAATTTCATGTACTATAGCCTCTCTTGCTGGGGGCGTTGTATTGTCTAGTTATGCAGCCCCAGGTACAGACATTTTCGGACAAGCAGATCAATAGACTTACATCAGTCAGCTTTTAGTGATCCCCACTCTCTTGTAGTGATTATCTTTTAGCAGTGTGTGTCTAATTTTGTTAGAGGTTATCCCAAGGACCTTATCCCAGTAATTAAGTACTTTCAGTTCAGTAGAGACTTCATAGACTATTAGAAAATATGTTCCTTTATTATTACTCTGATTTTAACCATCGTGTCACTTTTGTATAAAAGCAGTAATATTATGAAAAGTCTTAACTCGTTTGTACGATTTATATCAGCTCCACAAATTTTATTTTTCATATTCTATCTTATTTAGATAATGTTCACATTTTTATGTCAGTCCAGTAGTATGCTCAGGACAGTTTTATGTCAGTCTAGCAGTATGCTCGAGCCAGAAATGATGTCAGGTGCCGATCTCGCTTAAGCCTAGGCTGAGGCATGACAGCTACAATACTGGTGAAGGAGTCACTCATTAAATGGATATAGTAGTCATACTTCATAAATCTTGAATTAAAAGGAGGACAGTGTCATCAAGATGGAGGATTTAGAGGACTTAGAGAGAGAGATCCCGATTATGGGCATTATAGTCCTATAGGGGTTGAGAAGATTCATGGTGTTGTACGTAGAGTGTGTAGAGGTAGAGCGACCGCACGAGATCATAATGAACTTTTTAAAGAGTGCAGACATGGTAGATTTGAAATGGCAGATTAATATTTTTAATGTCCTTTTCAAGACATAGAGTATGCCTGAAGCATGAAGATGGAGTACGATAATCCATTATACAAAATCAAAAGTGAAATTTAGAATTGTAACAATTAAAAAAATATCAAACTGCTAAGCCAAACTATAAAAGTTTAAGAAATGATGGTTGAGCTGATGGTTAGGAGGGGCATGGCTATTTTCAAAAATCAATTCAGATTCATGTTGGAACACTGACTACATAAGCTATTCATCTCGTAAGGAGAATGGTGGAGTAGTATAAAAAGAGAAAGAAGGACTCATATATGATGTTCATCGACTTAGAATAGCCTTATGACAAAATCTCAAGAGAGATTCCGTAGAGATATCTAGATGCTAGAGGTGTACTAGTGTCGTACACTAGGACGATCATAAATATTTATGAAGGAGACAAGACCCGAGTAATGACCTTTTTAGGAGACTCAGAGCATTTTTCAATTTTAATGAGGTTGCAACAAGAATCAACCTTTAGCCTGTTTCTATTTTCCTTGGCATTGGATGTATTGACACGACAAATTCAGGGTGAGGTGCCATGATGTATGTTATTGCGGATAATATAATTTTAATTGATGAAACACATAACGGAGTTAATGCTAAGCTTAAGGTTGGGTTCAAGTTGGGTTGGACTAGGAAATGTGCAAGTTTAGTGATGTGATGCATGAGGCTGATGCAGTAATGAGGCTTGATACATGAATTATTCAAAAGAGAGAAAGTTTCATGTATCTTGAATCTACTATTCAAGAAAATGAGAAGATTAACGAAGATGTCAATTACTATATTAGTAGAGAGTGAATGAAATGAAAGCTTGCGTTCGGATACTTGAGTGATAAGAAGGTGCCAAAAATTTAAAGGCAAATTTTACGTAACGGCAGTTAAGCCAACTGTGTTGTTTGGATGGAGTATTTTCCAAAAACTCTCATGTTTAAAATATGCGATGTGGAAATGAAGATGCTGCACTAAATGTATGAGCATACTAGGAGAGATAGGACTAAAAATGAGAATGTCTGGGACAAAATGATGGTAGCTTTGGAGAGGACAAGTGTAACACCCCAAAGTTCCCTAAGATTAGGCTCGGGATTTGAAATTTAATCAGCAAAAAAATTTGCATTTTTTCTCAAAACGACTAATTGTACGAGTTGTGTCTTGAAGTAATGGGTCATAGGAGCAGTCGTGGTAAGTAGCATTTTTTCCTGGCCTAGTAACGACGACTCATGGTATGAGTTGTAGGTGGCAGTAACGAGTCAAGGTACGACTCTTTGTAGAAAACAAGGAGTCATGGAAGGTAGTCATGGTTTGGGTTGCTGAGGGAAGGTTTGATGTCACGAGTCATATTTGATATCATGAGTCATGGTATGATTTGTTGTAGGCAGTCAGTTTTTAATTACGTTTTTTCAGGGGTACTTTTATAAATTTCTAGGCTTTTAACCCTAAGTGACATAGTTTTGAATTTCTTAAAGAGTATTTTAAGGGATTTAACCTAGCCAAGTACTTATGCTCTCATGACTACAATAGATTTGAAATACTCTCTCATTGATCTTCATTAATTCTCTTCCAATCTTATTGGATTTTCCAAACAAGTTGAGGAGTCATTTTACCGAGGTATGTAGGGTTATGAATGGGGGAAAATCTTCCACCCTCATTCCCTTTCATGTCCAAATTCATGATTTCTCCTTCTTAAGTTCTAAATTGTGAAATTTTATATTTAACCCAAATCAATGCAATCTTCCATGCTATATCAATGAGTTCAATTCTCCCATGTTTGAATTGATGATTTATCGCTATTAGGGAAGATTTGGCTATCAATTTACTTACTAATTTATGATTTCAAGTTTATGAATATTATGCCCTAATATGCTTGATTTATAAATTTCAAGCTTATGAGCCCATGATTTCAAGTATGATGAATTATCAAAGTATGCCATGAAAATTATGAATTCTTAAGCTTATGAATTTTGTGATTTCAAGTTATGAAGGCTTATTCAAGCATGTGTGATTTTCATGAAATTCAAGTTCAGGTTTTATGGCCAACTTTATGGCATCCTTTTTATGGTTATTTTACGCATGTCAAGTATGATTATGAATTCATGTTTCGGCTAGCCCATGCAAGTTCAAGTATGTTTTCACGATAATGAATTATGAACCATATGCATATTTTTAGGAGTAGTGTCTAGAACCGAGTAGGCTATGGGTTCATCGAAATCCCGAGTCTTAGAACTATGTACTATCGTAGGTATATATTCATGTTCAAACCCTACGGGGACTCACAAGTGATATCACGCCGTAATCGTTCCTAGTATTGGCAAGCTTGGGACGGCTCTGCTCACTTGAGCGAGATAGTTGGGGCATCATGTAAGTCTATTATGATGGTGTCAGTTAAGACGAAGCCTCCCATTGATCCTCATGTTCATTTTTTATGATATTATGTCTTATAAAATATTTTGACTTGTTGATCAGTTTATGAGTTTTTACTTATGTTTTCAAGTAAAGTACGCTATATTTCTATTTCTAAACCTTGGTTCATTATGTTCAACTTGTGATAAATATCTTACAATTGTGCATATCTCAGTTACATGGCTTTTAGCATGTTTCCTCACTCTCATAATCTATCTTGATTTATACTCATGATTTCATACTATCGTTTACTAGCATGTTGTACTTTCTCTACATACTCAATACATTCAAAGTACTGACCACATACTCTATGCTATATCATCTCATGATATAAGTTTGGGTGATCCATTTCAGTCTCGTCGCTAGCTTGCTTCCGAGCAGTCCAGCTCTTTTGCAGTCTCGGTAAGTCCTCATCTTTCAAGGATATTTATTAATTTATGCTTTATGTCTATGGCTTGTAGTTTCAGCCTTAGCGAGCTAGTTGGGGTTATTGTCCCATCATCTCATCTTACATATATAGGCTTTCAGACATTTGTGTAGTAGATGATCAACATTGTTAACTCGTGTTTAAGCTTATGTCGTTATGTTACGTAGACTTCTGCTTATATCATGTTCATGCTTTAATTTCTACTTAGTAAAGCTCTTGTTCATGCTACGATTATGCCATGGGTTAACTTGGAGTCATTCGTGGTTCTAGGCCCGTGTCTCGATCTGAGGTCCATGCTAGGACCATGACAACAAGATGTGGAAAGCGAGGTTGAGATGATTTAGGCATGTGAAGAGGAGATTTCCTGATAACCCAGTGCGCAGATGTGCAAGATTGTCAAAGAATTTTAGATAGGTAGAAATAGGCTGGAGAAATATCGGAGAGAGGTGACTAGACAAGACATGATGTAGTTTCAGCTTACCTACGATATGACCCTAGATAGGAGGTTGTGAAGGATACGACTCAGGGCAATATGTTAATAGGGAGTAAAATGTTATTTAGCTAATTCACCCATATTGGTAGTCATAAATATTACATTTAATGTCTTGCATATAGATTTTTGAAGTTATCTATTATTTCTTGTATTCTTATTATTTTTGCATGTTTGACACGTTTTATTTTATATTTATCCTTAAATCGAAGATCTATCAAAAATATTCATTCTACCTCTAAGGAAGAGGTAAATTCTATGTAAACCCTATCTTTCCCAAACCTCACTTTGCGAGACTATACTATATATATTATTATTGGTGTTGCTTTGAAATAAGTTTGTTTATTTATTTTTTTATATTCATGTTTCAAAATATGTTACTCATATATTTTCTTCATTAATAATTATTGTTACCCCAATAAAATAATTAACATATGTTTAACAGTACATATATTTCTTAATTACTACAATATATGTTTTTCAAAAATTAAGATTAAAATGCATGTGATGAAAAATAGAATAAAAAACAAATGGAAAAAAACCGACAATATCAAATCGATCAAATTGATATCGTGTAAATAATTTCATTTTGATACAAATTGAACCAAACGGTCTCACGTACATTCCCTACCCGCTTGATTACAAATTTATTCATAAAATTATATATTTAAATAAAGATTCAAATTTATTCATAAAATTATATATTTAAATAAAGATTCACATAATACGGTGTATTTACTAATATTTTCCTAATTAATAAGAAATTTTGTCACAGAGAGACGAAAAAAAAAAAAGTCTTTAATATCAACACTTGGGAGGGAGGGTCTATCAAATGATCTGGTTTACCTAATGATAACCAAAGATTTTATAACCGTCAACCATTTACTATAATTTTAAGACTCCTAAGCTGGATTTATTTAGTATGGCTGCAAATTAACATGAGGAAAACTGGAAAATTAATAGGTCTTTTTGTTCCAGCACCCTGACACATGATATGTATTCACGCAATCATGGTAACATCAAATGCAACAACTGCGTTTCTAAGTTCCTGGATATATAGTACCATCACGGAGAAACGCTCTTACGTTAACCAACCAAAAACGAAAACAGTCCGTCCATTTAGATTATATGTAAAAGTGAAATCAAAAAGCAAAAAGCTGCCGCACACGTATTTTTAATCTGCCTTTTTGCCGTGTTTTATTTTGTTCGTAGCAAATTGCGAGTGCTTATCTTCAGCCAACTTGGAATGAACCTCGTTCCTCTCCGTGAAGTACCTCTCGAAAGCCCGTGGAAGAAATTGTGGAATCAAGAAACCAAACAGATTAATCGAAAAATATGCCAGATTAGCCGCTGCCAGTCCCTTTCCAAACCAATACCATGTAACATCCTGAAAATAATAAAGAAAATTTAGTTTCAAAAATTTCATGGAATTAGCTTCTAAAAGAATTAAGACAGTCCGACAAAATCAATCATTTTTTTTAATCTGTGTGACCCATCCTGGTTTAAATGGATACTCCATTTCTTGATTCAACGGGTTGAAGTGAAAATGACCACCAAGCTATAGGATAAAATGGGTCAACATAATGTAGTGGACAGGTCAAAATGAACACCGACCCAAATATATCAAAAATCATATTTCAAAATTAAGCTAATAATCTTTTAACAAAAAGACATTCGCTTTTGCTCTCTTTTATTTTTTAAATAAAGTAAAATCAAAGATTACGCCTGGTTGAGCGGCGTTTGTTGAGTTGTAATCGATTGTTTGACCATCTTGACTCGATGCTATTCAAGTCTCCTTGTGTTAATTTTACCCCGCAAGGTGTGAACAAATCGATCTATCTGAAACCTCTAAAAAAATATATTTTTTAAAAATGTGCAAGGCATTATAGATGAAGTACCTTGAATTGTGGATTTGCGGGCAAAGTCTTGTTGATCCACACATCTTGTATCCAATCAATCAAGACAAAGATCCTCCGAACAGTATAAAGCAGGGGAACAAGTGCCCTAACAGGAGGAGAAAAGAGGGACAATCCACTAATAATATTCTCAGTTAGAATTTGAAAAGAAAGCAAGAACAAGTGAGGCGTAGCAGAGCGAACCGCATGCTGATCGCCCCTAGCAAATCCACCCAAAACATATGCCAACGGCAAGAACAATCCAACAGTAGTGCCAGCAACCATATAAAGACGGAAAAACCGACTGCCCTGAAATATTTCCTGGGAAGTAGATGTCAGCGTGCCAAATGATGGAAAGGCGAATCGCGAAAGAAGCAAAAGATATGCGGATGCGAGAGCTGGGAAAATTAGATCAAGTAAAGGTACTAGACCACTGGCTGAGAAAACCATAATGAAAGCTACTAATTGTAGCTCTATTACTCGAAGTGATCCCATTATACCCACAGCTTGTTGTTGCTGATTTCCTTCCCTTTGCTCAGGTTTTGATGTCGTCTCATCTGCCTCCGAACGAGGAGCCATAGCTAAGGTTACCCCTGACATTTATTCTTGTTTTCCTATTATATGGAAGACCACGCTCTATCCTAATTTACCTATCATCCAAGAAAAAAAAAAGAATCTTTTTAATCAAGTGATAAGTTGATTGACATTAATTGATAGCTCTAATTTATTTAATAACCCATTAATTGACATCTAGTATAGTAATAAGTTGGTACTTTAAACTTATGTGACATTTTTTAAGTCTGTTTTAAAAAAATTTTAAATATTTTTATATTTAATAATAATTTAATTTTAAAACCTTCATCCCATTCTTAATGAAATAATTTATAACTATACAGACATGAATAACTTATTTTTATAATATAACTTATTTTAACTCACAAATTTCAAAACTTGTATACATTTTTTAAACTTCGTATCCAATCAAAACACTGACCGATAAACTAGAATAGAGGCAATAGTAAGTAATTTGTATAACATATTAAATCATGGCGGGGTAAGATTCTTTTCCTGTGAAGTTGACTTTTATACCATCTGCAGAATCACCTGAGACTTCTAAGGGGAAATAATGTTGGAAAAATAAAACAAATCCGAAAAGACGTGAATTGATGCTCCACATAAGTCTTTCATGTTATTAACTTATTACCAATATGGGGCTACACCTGAGCGCGGTACGTAAGTTGTCCATAGGTAAAATTAATATAATATTTAATTTATAATTTAAAAATTTATACAATGAATGCAAATATAATTTAAAAAAAATCTATGTATTATCTTCTTATGCGGGTAGAATAGTATAAATAATTAATACATGAATAATTAAATTTTTCATAACTAATTTTTATATAAAATAATATATAAATTTTCTTGTAACTCCATGAGATCATAATTTGCTTAAGTTTGAACTTATTATTGATCCGTTCATTTATTAACTTAGTCAATTTTAATTCAATTTATTTTAATTTATCAAAATTTAAACTAATATCTAGCCCAAATTTTATTTATGAAAAATCTTTATTTAATATTTTATATTTAATCACAATAAATAAAAATAATAATTTTATAAGTTATCAAAAGATTATAAAAGAGAAAATAAAGCAAGTAAAACTTAATTAGAATTGACGGATTGAGTTATAACCCGTATTTAACCCATTTCAGCTCAGATAACTATTGACGAAATTAATAATTGTCCATTTATTAATTCAACCCATTTTAACCCGTTCAAATTCAGCCCAACCCGCTCAGTTACCACCTGTGATTAATAGAATTTCTTAGCCAAAGAGTATTTTTAAAAAACATAATTAAAAAAATTACAACTTCTTTAATAAAATTACATAAATACAAACTATTTAAAATACACAATATAATATAAAATACTCTCTTTTCCTTTTCTTTCTTTATTTCTCTCTTTCTTTCTTTCTTTCTTTCTTTCTTTGCAGAAATTTTAAAAATCCTCCAAAAAATCCTTTATCTTCTCCATATTTATTTTTTCAAAAATTTCTATAATCTCTTTTTCTTCTCCATTTTTTGTTTTTCCAAAAAATTATCTATCTTCTCTACTTTTATTTTTCAAAATATTCAAAAATCCCTCTTTCTTCTTCATTTTTAAAGGATTTCCCGAAAATCCCTTTCTCCTTTTTTTTTCTTTTATAAATCAATTGTGATTTATTAAAAATTTATTTTTATTTCATCAAAATATTTTAAGATATTTGAATAAGAGGTGAGTTGATCCAAGGATACATCAAAGATATTTATGTATTAATAAAAATTGTGATATAAAAAATAAATGCTCATATATGCTTCAATTATATAATATAATATATTGATACACATATGTATAATATAATATACTATAATATATAGTATATGGTGTCTAATACGTATCATATTCATAATCTTTATATGTAAAAGACTAAAAAAAAAGTTATGAATTAAGACTATGAGAATAATATGAACAATTTTTCTTTAAAATATAATAATATATATTTAATACATATATTGTGTTAAATTTTTAGTATAAAAATTGTGCGTAATATAAAAATAAATGCACATATATGATTCAATTATATAATGTAATATATTAATATATATACGTATAAGATAATATATATTGTCTAGTATATATTATATCACTAAATGAAAAGAAAAATTTATGGATAATGAATATGAAGATGATATTAATAATTTTTTTAAAAAAATATAATAATACATATTTATTATATTTAAGATGTATATGGTGTTAAATATAACAATATATATTAAATTTTTATCATATTTAATCTACTTAAATTAGAAAAAAAATTAATACTTATATCATTTATAAAATACCATATTTATAATTTTATCCATTTAATTATGTATAATATATATATATATATATATATATGATATATTATATAATTAAGAAAATAGTTATAACTTTTATAACTATAATTTTAATAAATTATATTTATGTAACCTTCCCTAATTAATAATACCCGCATAACCTCAACTACCTAACAAATGACCCATAGGAACTTGAATATGAAACCAGAGGTTGAGGTAAACTTAATGGGTATTCCGATTTTAAATTTAATTTTTTACATATAGTTAATAATATTTTAATATAAATAAACAAATTCAAACTAAAATTGTGAAATTCCGTAGCCTTTTGTAGTTCCGCCCATATCTAAACATTAACCTCTAACCCCTGACAGGAAGCTATTCAATTGAATCCACTATACGTGCCAACTGCCAAGTGGTTTGTTGTGCCAAAATGAAAGATGTCATATTATTAGTATAGAATCTAGACAAAAGAGAGCTCTTTTTCGATAAAATAGACTTCTCTAATTCCTTCCTTTTTTTTATAGTATGAGAAAAAGATGGACGTTGTTACTTTCTTTCCTTCAATTAATGATATAGATTCTACTTAGCGCTTCAATAAATAAGGGCATGAAAAGACGAAAATGACACATGGGGGAGATGGTTGTAATATGTCTGAGAAATAAGAATTCAATTTGTAAAAGCCACGAATGTTGGCCAGAATTTCTAAAGATTTAAAAAAAAAATGTAGAGAAGAAAGAACCATAACGAGTAAAGCGTAGTGGATTAAATTAAAATGGGGAGAAAGGGAAATAAACGAAGTTTGAACGGGTTTGACAAAGTGATGAAATTAAACTTACAGTAGCAGAAGAGGAGCGATGACTTGCAGACTATTACAAAGAGAGAACTAAGGAGATGGATGAATTTTGTACAAGTAGGGAGATGCCTTGCTCATATCTTACTTGTCTCACCAATTGACACGTGTAACCGTTTCTAGGTGTACTAAGGGTGTACGTGGAAGTCCCTAAAAAAGCATACCAAGTACAGCAGGTAGCTTTTTGTTCACATTTTATTTTATTGTATTTTTTATTTGTTTCAAAAAAAAAAAAAGGCTCTGCCGCTAATGCTAGATAAAATTTGCGGTACTGAAATAATGATACCACTCTAATTAATAAGTTGGCAACAGTTTAACCAATAATTTATTTTAGCCGGTTTTGCTTTGCTACATGCAGATAGAAAATAGTTCACTGGTTACCCGGTTATTGCTCATGCGGATCTTACGAGTCTCTTATTCACCTATTCAAATTATTCTAACCTACATATTTTTATGAAATTAGGTATAAATAAGATTGTATTTTTAATTTTGATATGTGACTAAGTAAAGTGGGTAGGTATATTTCTATTCTAAACGTGAATCTTTCTTTAAAGATTGAGTTCAAGAACAAGCTCTATTCTATTATACATGTAATCTATGATTCTCTCTCTCGAATTCAATCCTAGATTCATAGATAACATTTAACTAGTGATGGAGAAATCAAAATAATTAAGCGTGTGATAGAATAAGCAAATCAATAATGATAATCAAAATATTAATGTAAAACTTCAACTACAACATTCATGAATATCCCATAACCATAAAATCAAAAAGGCTAGCCACTCGTGCTCGTAGAAAAATATAAGTCATGACTAACATTCAACTATAAAAATAAAAGAAAGAAAGAGATAAACTGTGTGAATCTTTCCTTTATGATGCTCGAGCCGTTCTTATGATCTTCGCCTATCAAAAGTTAGCTAATAATGTGTTTGACATGTATTTATATAATGCTTGAATGATCTTGAATCGAAATATTCGTATGATCCATAATGAACTCGGACATGAACAAAAATGCATTGGTGTGGCGCACTAAGCCAGAAGTTTAGACACATATTTTTTGACATTCAAGCTTGATATTGTACTGGTGCAGTGCACTGGACAGTGTGAGTGGCGGCTCACCAAGCTATTTTCGGGGACTTTCCATACTTTCATTTTTTCGTTCACACCTGGTGTTCAGGTCCTAAACTTGATTTTGTTTTTTTTTTTAATGAACTTCTACTTAGATCTCAAAAGCCTTTTTCATCCTTTTCAGCATCAAATCATCACTTTTTCACCAAATTACCTCCTACACAATAAAGCATAAATATTAAGAATAAGATAAAAGAAATGAACTTAAATACAAGAAAAGATAATAAAATATGAGGTAGCATGTAGCTAAAAGTATGTACTTCTAACTGCGTATCGCAACCTTATATTTGAGCCTTTGTTTGTCCTCAAGCAATTCTTACACTCTAAACTCACTATTAGTGCTTAGAGGACACTTCAAATAATCCTACCACCCATAATATAGGTTGATGCCAATATTTAAGCTCCACAAAATTTTCAAATTATCAAAACAAGTCTCCCTGATCATCATGCAAGACCTATAAGTCAAATCAACTAAACAAAAAACAAAACCCTAACCTCCTTACTCCAAGGACAGACTCTAACTCATCAAATTTAATTTCTCTCACCTACTCTATAAAGAAATTTAATAATCTCAGCTATCTATTATGAATGAAGTGCCCTCATCAGAAAAATAGTCCTCATACTCAAATCAAAGAATGAAATATAATTAAAGGACATAACATCAAAGAACATCTCCCACATTCACAAATGAATTCACATGCATGCAAAAAAAATACTAAGGGATGTGTAGGATAACTATATGACAGTGAGATATGCTTTCTGTAATACTCCGGGAAGGCCTTAGAATAGACCCGGGAGTTGAAGTTGAAAAGTGCAGAAAACTGGCAAAATATTACAGGATGGACTACAGAACGACTCGTATCAAACCACGAGTCATTGTATGCTATCGTTGGTTAGGGAAATGTTAGTGGCAGTGGAGACAATGAGAGGTATGACGACCCGTTGTGGGATACAATGGGCCATCCTTTTCAGTCGTGGTTAGGATCAGGCTGGGTGGCAGTGTGAACCACGGAAGACAGGACGACTCGTTGTGGGAAACAATAAGACATCATTAGCTATCGTGGGAAGGAGCTAGGATCTTCAGGAGGCCTTCAATGGGGTGAGACCACGACTCGTCGGAAGAAACCACGGGTCATGGTGAGGCTCATGGTAAGTGGGATAAGATTTTCTATTGAGAAAACAACGGACGGTGCAACGGACGGTGGTTTCGTCGGACGGGTCGTCCTGTTCGTCCGTTAGTTAAGTTCCGAGAGAAGGCATTCAGCAATCCATACTACGAGAGACAGGACGGTTCGTGGGTGGTTTCCACTACCCGTTGGTACCACCCGTGGGTTCCATCCGGCCAATTTTCAGGACAGGTTCATTAAGGGTATTTTCAACTTTTTCACTATATAAGGCCTTAAACTACGTCATTCTGTGTATTTTCTGAGTGTTATAAGATGGGTTAAGTCCCTAATGCATGCCCATTCCCATGAAAGAGCTTTTAGAGAGGTTTTAGAGAGATTCAAGGTCTTCTTCTCCAAGATTCCATCAATTCCTTTGTGGCTATTCAAGGAACATTGAAATCAGTCCTTTTCCAGTTACGTAGGGTCTTCAATGAGTAGATTCATCCACACCCATGCCACTACTCTATGATTTTACTCAAAATTTATTTAAAACTCATGGAGTTTTGTCTTTTATTTATATAAAAACTAATGATTTAATTATGGGTCTTGTGATTTTGAAACATTATCAAAATTTATGGATTTTAATCATATTTTGAGATTTAAAGTGATTATAATGTTGTTGATTTTGAATTCTAAGAAATTAAGCTTTATTATGTGTCACGCCCCGAGCCTACACCCTGGGCATAACACGGTAGTTGAAGCCACAAGTGATCCCAAGTCAACCCTTGGTCTATCAATCACTAGCATTATGAGTAAACATGCACAGAGGAACTTTAAAATAATATCATAAAATATTTATAAAAGACAAGTCTAAAACATAAAGTTCAAAACATTTGAATAATACAGATAAATTTGAAAACCATGTCTGTCTGAAAGTCATCTACTTAGGAGTTGCTGGGACAAGCCCCCAACTAACTCTAAGTCTAACTGAAATAATAATTCAACTAAAAGAAAGTAAAACAAGTCCCTCGAATGATGAGGACTCACACTTCGGCTGCAGCAGAGGAGTATCTGGATCGCAACAGCAAATGATGCTGAGTCTGGAAACTTGCAGCTCTATCATGAATCGATACAACATAAAAGTATGTGTCAGTACTTTGAATGTACTGAGTATGCGAGAGAAACATGAATGACATGAAAGAACTAGTAACTGAACTGGCATGACATGGAATGACCAACTGAAATGTTGAAAACTAAATCAACCGATATAAAACTAATATGGTAAAAAATGACCCTAGCTGATGGTCATAAACATGCCCTATGCTTGAAATACTGAGTCTGAGATACTGCACTAAACTGATCTGGGCTGAAGAATCTGAGAGTAAACTGTACTGACTAGTGGGAGAGGCTATAACTGACATATAACCACGTGAGCTAGACGTGGAGTCCGATGTACACACCCTGTCAGTAGGACCCAATATACCTTTCCAGGGTATAAAGGCATGGACTGTGAAAATCACTGTCAAAAGGGGGGCCGTTAGGCCAAGTAAATAAAACCTACGGTGGCAACGTAGTTATGGAACCTGGGTGCTGGAACCCCGGCCCTTTCGGTGCTAAGTCCTACTCCCACTGGATAATCTTATTACTGCTACTACTGACAAGCGGATAGATCAACACTGGGGTCCAAGACTATAATGACCCAGGGATAGTGTCAGAGAGTTTCCCTGAGCATCTTATAGGACCATATTTGGAAACTGAGTTCTAAGACTGGTCAGAGCTGCTTTTTTGGAAGCGTCGTAACCGTCTAGAGAGCAAACTAATAACTAAACTGTAGTCCGAGGCTGGTCAGAGTTATAACTGGAATGTCATGACCGCCTAATGGACCAAATAATTGTAGTCTAAATCTGAGTCTGATAACTGGGAGGCACCATTGACACCTTGAAAAGAAAACTGGAGTCAAACTGATTAGTTGACATTTCTAGACAACACTGAGTCTAATAATCTGTCTGAGACTGGACATGTAATTATCTGACTAAAATTTCCGCATACACTGATAATATGGGAATTTCAAATCTGTTAAAATCAAGCTACATGGAAACTAGTCTAACAAGCAAGATCCTAAATTCTACTAAACTAAAAATTAGGGCTAAATCATTCCACAAGATACAATTCTCATAAATGCCTAGAAATAGGAAATAATAAGCAGTAAAAATCATGAGAAATATTCTACTCAAAATTTTAAAGATATAGGTCTGACAAATCTCCTACATCTCGAATCCACAGGGCTAAACTGTTAGAGGAAAAACAACAAAGATTTTAGGGACACAAGGGAAGAACTATTCCCTTGTTGAATTCCCACATACCTGGTGAAAACTCGAAGAATTTCCTCAAGGAACTGAGAAGAAAAGGTTGCCCTAACTGTTGCTCTGAAATGCTTTGAGAGGAACTCTGCGTTTTTTTTTTGTTTTTGGAAGTCTGAGTGGTGAATGAGGGAAATAACCCATTACCCCCAACTAAAACGTCTAAAACTGAAGTTAAAACGACATGGTTTAGGGTCTAAAAGCATAGGAAAGTCGAATTTGCCCTTAATGAAATTTCCCTGAAAAATAGTTCTGGCCTCGACCACGAGTCATACCACGAAGTTACAACTCGTGGTCACCTCACCTTTTTTTCAATCTTCTGAAACTGGCCACGACTCGCATACCACGACTCGTAGTACCATCCTACGGGTCATACTGTCAGTCGTGGTATCATCCACCCATACCAACTACGACTTACCCAAGACTCCTCATCACAACTTGTTGCTACATCCTATGAGTTGTACCATGACCCATGATGACTCACTTTGGAATCACTCAGAATTTCACTACGACTCCTAACCACGAGTCGTACCTACACATCACGATTCATAGGACCACTCGTGATATGACCTCAGGCTCCCAAACTTCATCACTACTCGAGTCACGATTCATAGGTCCTCACCACGATTCATACATCGAGTCATCCTGGTGCAAATATTCCAGGTTTTTCTATAGTTTCAAACTTCAACTCTCGGGTCTATTCTTAGCCCTTCCCGGGGTATTACAATATCTCCCCCTTGGAAACATTCGTCCTCAAATTTAGTTAAAAAGCAACAACCATAAACATACAATTACCATATGCAAATATTGACCATTAAAATAGAAAACTAATGAAATGACTACCCCCGAAAAGAACTACATAGATGAACTGAATTCAAACATCACATATATATATCATATCATAAAACAAACTTGCACGCATGAACGGAACATGAAAAACTGATTAGAGGTTTGGGGCAAAAAATGATACCTCAAACTGAAATTGAGCCAGTTGGGAACAAGTGGGGGTATTTAGCCATCATATACGCTTCAGCTTCCCACTAGCTCCCTCAACATGCTAATTTCTCCATAATACCTTTACTGAAGCTACTTCCTTATTCCTCAATTTACGAACTTGACGGTCAAGGATCTGGACTGGTACCTCCTCATAGGTAAGACTATGCTTGACTGCCACACTATCCAATGGCACCACACAGGTTGGATCTCTAATGCACTTCTTCAGAAGTGACACATGGAAAACTGGGTGTACTACTGCTAGTTCTGAAGGTAACTCTAGCTCGTAGGCCACTTTATCAGTTCACCCCAAAATCGTATAGGGTCCCACATATCGTGGACTAAGCTTTCCCTTTTTCCCAAATCTCATCATTGCTTTCATGGGAGAAATTTTCAGGTATACCCAATCATCTACTGCAAACTCCAATCTCTTCTCCGTACATTGGCATAAGATTTTTAACGGCTCTAAGTTGTTTTCGACCTTCCTTGGATGAGTTGAACTTTTTGTATTGCTTCATGAACCGAGTCTGGCCCTATCAAGGTAGATTCTCCAACCTCAAACCACCCTATAGGGGATCTACACCGCCTACCATATAATGCCTCAAATGGGGCCATTTGAATGCTAGAGTGATAGCTGTTGTTGTACGCAAACTCGATAAGAGGCAAATGGTCATCCCAATTACCCTTAAAATTGATTGCACACGCTCTTAGCATATCTTCTACGGTCTGAATGGTCCGCTCAGCATGTCCATCTGTCTGCGGGTGAAAAGTTGTACCGACCTTGACCTGGGTACCTAGTCCTTTTTGAAAAGATTTCCAGAAGAGAGAGGTGAATTGGATACCTCTGTCTAAAATAATGGACAAAGGCACCCCATGCAGTCTGAGTAGCTCCCGAATATAAAGTCTAGCATAGTCCTCAGCTGAATCTATGGTTTTGATGGGGAGAAAATGTGCTGACTTAGTCATCCAGTCTACTACCACCTAGATAGAGTCATGTTGCCGACGAGTCCGAGGTAGACCGTAATGAAGTCCATGTTTATTTCTTCCCACTTCCATATGGGTATACTGATATATCGAGTCATACCTTCCGATCTCTGGTGTTCTACCTTTACTTGCTGGCAGTTCAGGAACTTAGCTACAAATTCAGCAATATCTCTTTTCATTCCATTCGACCAGTAAATATCCCGTAAATCACGGTACATCTTAGTAGCACTAGGGTGAATGGAATATCTAGAACAGTGCGCTTCGACCAATATCTACTTTCTTAACTTGCCGACATCTAGTACACATAATCTACCCTGGTAACAGAGCATAACATCTCCCCCTTTGGAGAAAGCTTCTATTTCTTTCTTGAGAACTGCTTCCTTAATCTTAAGTAGGATGGGATCTTCATCTTTTCTGGACTTAACCTCCACAACTAAAGAGGAATATAACTCGCTCTGCATTACTACACCACCCTCAGCCGAATCCACCAATTGTACGCCCAACCGGGCTAGACTGTGAATATCTTTAGCTAGTTCCTTTTCGCCTTCTTCTACATGAGCCACGCTGCCCATAGACACTCTACTTAGTGCATCAGCCACCACATTAGCCTTGCCCGTGTGATATAGCACGCTCATGTCATAGTCTTTCAGTAGTTCTAACCACCTTCTCCGATGAAGATTTAGGTCCCTCTGACTGAACACATACTGCAGACTCTTATGATCTGTAAATACATCTACGTGAGCTCTATATAAGTAATGTCTCCATATTTTTAACGCGAACACCACCGTTGCCAGCTCCAAGTCATGAGTCGGATAGTTCTTCTCATGGACTTTGAGTCGTCTGGAGGAATAGGCTATCACATTGCCCTGCTGCATCAAAATGCAACCAAGTCTAACTTTGGAGGCGTCACAATATACAACCAACCCATCTATTCCTTCTGGTAGGGTAAAAACTGGAGTGATAGTGAGTCGAGTCTTTAACTCCTGAAAACTCTTCTCACACTCATCCGACCACTGAAATTTCACCTTCTTCTGGGTTAACTTGTTCAGAGGAGATGCTATAGAGGAGAAACCTTCCACAAAATGTCGGTAATAACCTGCTAAGCCCAGGAAACTCCTAATTTCAGTAGGAGAGGTAGGTCTGGGCCAATCCTTCACTACTGCTATCTTATGAGGATCTACTTGTATCCCCTCACCTGAGACCACATGACCCAAGATAGTCATAGACTTCAACTAGAATTCACACTTGCTGAACTTGGCGAATAACTAGCGATCTCTGAGAGTCTGTAATGCTAACCTTAGGTGATTGGCATGTTCTTCTTCATTTATGGAGTACGCCAGAATGTCATCAATAAATATAATGACGAACATATCCATGTACTTCTTGAAAACCCTATTCATCAAATCCATGAAGGCTGCTGGGGCGTTCATTAACCCAAAGGACATCACTAGAAACTTGTAGTGACCATACCAAGTTCTGAATGGTGTTTTCAGTATGTCACACTCTCTAACCCTTAACTGATGGTATCCTGACCTGAGATCGATCTTGGAGAAATAACTAGCTCCCTAAAGCTGGTCGAACAGGTCATCAATTCTAGGTAGGGGATATCTGTTCCCTGTACTGTGGGCCTGAGACTCAGTTCCAGATGACCCACCCATACAATCCTGGCGTGACCGAAAGCTTGGGGCACTAGTTGAGCTCGGTGCTGGGGCCCTCTGCTATTGTTATTGCTGCTGCTATTGGTGGCTACTACCACCAGATCTCTGGTGGCCAAAATATGAATGACCAGTTCTTGCCCACTTGTTCTTACGCTCCATATCCTTCAACTTCTCGACCTCAATCTGTTGGGCTTAAACAATTAGGCTAGAGAGGTTCATGTCCTTGATCATCATCGTGGTCCTGCACTCCTTGAGGACCAGATTAGAAACTCCATTAACAAACTTCAGTATGCAAGCCCTTGGCTCGGCCACCATCTCTGGAGCATACTTTGATAACCTTGTAAACTCCAGAGCATACTCCTCCACTGTCTTGTTGCCCTGTTGCAAGTTCATAAACTCTTCCATCTTAGCCTCCCCCAGCTCCCGAAGGAAAAACCTGTCCAAAAAAGTTGTGTAGAACTCCTCCCACTCCACCGGTCCTGCTTCCGCCAGCCGCCCCTCCTTCCACAGCTCATACAAAACCTGGGCTACCCTTTTAAGTTGATAGGCAGCCAGGTCAGCACTCTCGAATAAGCTGAAACCCATAATACGGGTAATCTTCCTGACCTCATCTACAAACTCTTGAGGGTCCTCCCCCACTTTAGACCCTTGGAATGATGGAGGGTTCATATAGGTGACGTCTCGCACCCTTGCTGCTACTGCAGAGCCATTCGTGTTCACTGGCACAACTTGCTGATTTACCTAGTTGGTCACAGTTTGGGCCAGTAACTGAATAGCCGCTCTAAGCTCTATGGTAGAAACCAACTCATCTTAAGGAGCTGCTTGGGCTGGTGGAGCAGGTTTGTTGGCATTACCAACCCTTCTTCCGTTACCGTGTCTGGGAGGCATGGTTTACTGAAATGAAACAGAGCACAAATTAGAAGGGAATTTCTGGAATTGAACTTTGATGCACGATAAAGAATATGAACAAAGGGAATTTTCCTAATCACATCTCGTAGCCTCCTCGTCATAAGTGTGGCGCACTTCACACCCATGAAAAGGACTCTACTCGATGCTTCTTTCAGACTTTACGAGGATACTCTAAACCTAGGGCTCTGATACAAAGTTTGTCACACCCCGAGCCTATACTCTAGGTGTAACACGGTACTTGAAGCCACAAGTGACCCCAAGTCAACCCCTGGTCTATCAATCACTAGCATTCTAAGTAAACATGCACATTGGAACTTTAAAATAATATCATATTACATTTATGAGAGACAAGTCTAAAACATAAAGTTCAAAACATTTGAATAATAAAGATAAATTTCAAAACCATGTCTATCGAAAGGCAACTAACTGAGGAGTTGCTGGGACAAGCCCCCAGCTAACTCGAAGTCTAACTAAAATAATAATTCAACTGAAAGAAAGTAAAACAAGGCCCTCGAATGATGAGGACTCACACTTCAGGTACAATAGAGGAGTATCTGGATCGCAACGGCTAATAATGCTAAGTTTGGGAACCTGCAGCTGTATCATGAAAAGATAAAGCATAAAATTATGCGTCGGTACTTTGAATATACTGAGTATGCGAGAGAAACATGAATGACATGAAAGAACTAGTAACCGAACAGCATGACATGAAATGACCAACTAAAATGCTGAAAACTAAATCAACTGATATAAACCTAATATGGTCAAAAATGACCTTGGATGATAGTCATAAACATGCCCTATGTCTAAAATACTGAGTCTGAGATACTGCACTGAACTGATCAGGGCTGAAAAATCTGAAAGTAAACGGTTCTAACTAGTGGGAGAGGCTATAACCGATATATAACTAGGTGAGCTAGACGTGGAATCTGATATACATACTCCGTCGGTAGGGCCCAATATACCTTTCTAGGGTATAAAGGCATGGACTGTGAAAATTACTGTCAAAAGGGGGGCTGTTAGGCTAAGTAAATAAAACCTATGGTGGCAACGTAGTTCTAGAACCTGGATGCGCTGGAACCTCGGCCCTTTCGGTGCTAAGTCCTACACCCACGGGATAATCATATTACTGCTACTACTGACAAGCGGATAGCTCGATACTGGGGTCCAAGACTATAATGACTCAAGGATAGAGTCAGAGAGTTTCCCTGAGCGTCTTATAGGACCAGATTTGGAAACTGAGTTCTAAGACTGGTCAGAGCTGCTTATCTGGAAGCGTCGTAACCGTCTAGAGAACAAACTGATAATTGAACTGGGGTTCGAGGCTGGTCAAAGTTATAACTGGAATGTCATGACCGCCTAATGGACCAAATAACTGTAGTCTGAATCTGAGTCTGATAACTGGGTGGCACCACTAACACCTTGAAAAGAAAACTGGAGTCAAACTGGTCAGCTGACATTTCTAGACAACACTAAGTCTAATAATCTGACTGAGACTGGAAATGTAATTATCTGAATAAAATTTCCGCATACACTGATAATATGGGAATTTCAAATCTGGTAAAATCAAGCTACAGGGAAACTAGTCCAACAAGCAAGATCCTAAATTCTACTGAACTAAAAATTAGGGATATATTATTCCACAGGATACAATTCTCATAAATGCATAGAAATAGGAAATAATAAGTAGTAAAAATCATGAGAAATATTCTACTCAAAATTTTAAAGATATAGGTCTGACAAATCTCCTACATCTCGAATCCACAGGGCTAAACTTTTAGAGGAAAAACAACGAAGATTTTAGGGACACAAGGGAAGAACTATTCCCTTGTTGAATTCCCATATACCTGGTGAAAACTCGAAGAATTTCCTTGAGGAACTTAGAAGAAAAGGCTGCCCTAGCTGTTGCTCTGAAATGCTCTGAGAGGAAATCTGCGTATTTTTTTTTTGGAAGTCTGAGGGGGGAATGAGGGAAATAACCCATTACCCCCCACTAAAACGTCTAAAATTGAAGCTAAAACGACATGGTTTAGGGTCTAAAAGCATAAGAAATTCGAATTTGCCCTTAATTAAATTTCCATGAAAAATAGTTTTGGCCCCGACCACGACTTGTACCACGAGTCGTACCACAAAGTCATGACTCGTGGTCACCTCACCATTTTCTTTCAATCTTTCTGAAACTAGCCACGACTCCTAGTACCATCCTACGGGTCGTGCTGTCAATCGTGGTATTATCCACCCATACCTACTATGACTTACCTACGACTCCTCAAAACAAGTCGTTGCTACATCCTACGAGTCGTACCATGACCCGTGAAGACTCACTCTGGCGCCACTGAGAATATCACCATGACTCCTAACCACGAGTCGTACCTACGCGTCATGATTCATAGGACCACTCGTGATATGACCTCAGGCTCCCGAACTTCATCACGACTCGAGTCATGATTCGTAGGTCTTCATCACGATTCGTACCTCGAGTCATCCCGGTGCAAAAATTCCAAGTTTTTCTGCAGTTTCAAACTTCAACTCCCGGGTCTATTCTTAGCCCTTTCCGGGGTATTACATTATGCATGCTCCATGATGAATCGATTTATGATCTACTATTTCCATTGTTGATATTTAAAAGCCCAACATGATTTATGATTTGAAATGTGAATTTATTTAAATACCCACTATGATTTGATGATTTCAAGTCATACGTATGATCTACAAGTATGCATGAACCTATGATTTATAAATTATGTTTTTGGCCGACTCACGGGCCTCATGTCATGGCTAGTTCACGTATGTTAAAGCACGTTTACGATTATCATGATTTAACTAGCCCATGAACTCATGTTTTTATTATTATGAGCACTATATATGTTTTGAGAGTAGTATCGAACACCGAGTAGGTTCGGGGCTGCGGCTAAGCCCTGGATCTCATGAACTATGTGTCACCGTAGGTATGTTGGGACCCCTTTCATATTTTTTCCTGGACAAAATGGCCCTTTTAATGTGTGATGATGTTGTTCATAGTTCCTACCCTTGGCAAGGTACGAACACCCTCCCGACTAGGGCTACAAGTCGGCTTTATGTGTGTTCATATGGGGTATGTCGGTTAAGAGAATCTCCCACTATTCCTCATGGTTTATGCATGTTATGATTAAGTATGTTGGCTCAATTTATGTTAAGAAAGATCTTCTATTATGATTATGACTATGTTTATGTAATGAATGTTTTGAAAACCTTGAGCCGTATAATATGTTATAACGATTTATGAACGAGCATACTGTTCTAGTCTTATGCTTTTATGAACTCATATATGTTTTAAATGTACGTTTTGCTTACCTTTCATAATCAGTACATTCCACGTACTGACCGCATACTTTCTATGTTGTATCTCAGGCTCATCCTCACCCGTAGATAGATTCGGACTTACTCTCAGCGCACTTGGTATGTCCTCATGTTCCAAGCGCTACGTATTCAAACTCCATGTTATTACTTCAGTTCTTGGATGTTGGATTAGTTGGGGAATTTTTCCATCAATCTGCCTTTTATGATTAGAGGCTTATCAGATTACAAGTTGTAATATTTCGTATTGTTTAAGTCTTGTACACATTTTTTTCCTTATGCTATGTTATGATTACGTTCTCTATGTTAAGTATTCCACTCATGTGATTGAATTAGATGTATGCTCATGCCATGGGTCAACTTGGGGTCTCTCGGGGCTCCTTGTCCCGTGTTTACGATCCGGGTGTACGTTTGGGTCATGACAAACTTGGTATCAGCGCCATAGGTTTATGTGTCCTAGGGAGTCTAAAATCCGTATTAAGTAGAGTCTTTTTCATGGGTGTGAAGCGCCCCACACTTATGACGATGAGGCTACTATTTGTTTAGGAAATGTTGCCTTCTTTCATGATCTATGTCATACGATGAATGTCCTTTACTCCTCTAATTCGTGCTGTTCGCGTTTGAAGAATCATGCCTCCACGTCGAGTTAATGCCAAGAGGAACAATAATGGTAATGATCATGAGGGTGCCCATGATGGTGAGCATTAGCCAGCTCCACCCGCTCATGAGGAGCATGTACCAGAGCCGGCTGCCCCTGCTGAGTTTAGGGCGGCGATTCAGATGATAGCACAGGACATGACTACCTAGGTCCAGAATTAGACGGTGGTGCATTTCCCTCAGAATGGGAATGAAGCAGCAGCTAGGGTGAGGGATTTCTTGAGGATGAGCCCTCTAAAATTCACGGGGTCAAAGGTGGATGAGGACCCACACGATTTTATAGAGGAGTTTCTGAAAATTTCTCAGGTTATGGGGGTGAACAATTGGGAATGCGTTGACTTTACCTGGTACCAGCTAAAAGGGGTAGCACATATATGGTTTAAGCAATGGAGAGATGCCAGGGCAGTGGGTACAGGACCGATAGGTTGGGATGAGTTTCACACTGTATTCAGGATCAATTCTTCCCTCGGGAGATGAGGGAGCTCAAGGCGGAAGAGTTTGTTAATCTGAAGTAAGGTAGCATGTATGTCCAATATTATGCACTAGAGTTCACCCGGTTAACTAAATATTCTCTAGAGTTGGTGGTGAATTCGCGGCTCGGCTGAGACGCTTTGTGCATGGAGTAGCAGATTACTTGGATAAAGATTGTCGTATCGCCATGCTTCACCAGGACATTGACTTTCCCCGTATTGTATTGCATGCGCAGCAGATGGAGTCGGTCTATAGGAGGAAGAGAGAGGCCAAGATGGATGGTACTGACAGCTACAAGGTTTCTCAGACTAGGTCAAGGGGTGGACCACATCAGCAGACCCGACACAAGTCTATTGCTCCAGCTCCATCATCAGCCAGCATGCCATCCAGGGTTCAGGAGAGACTAGAAGAACAGGGCTACAGGATCAGTGGATCATGATAGCATGCAGGTGGATCGCACTTTTCCAGCTTGTGCGAGATATGGTAAAAATCATCCCGGGAGGTGTCTGGTTGGTGCAGATGCTTATTTCGGGTGTGGCAAACCGGGACATAGGATCAGAGATTGCCCTGCAGTCAGTTCTATCGCTCCAGCAGCATGACCCCCTCTGCAGGGTGCCTTCACTAGTTCAGCAGGTGCTCAGTGCCAAAATAGGTTTTATTCCCTAGTGCCTCGCCAGAAGCAAAAGGCTTCACTAGATGTGGTCACGGTATGTTGCAAGTCTTCCATATTGATGTTTATGCTTTGTTAGATCTAGGAGCTACCTTGTCTTTTGTGACCCCTTACATTGCTAGTAGTTTTGGAGTTAGTCCTGAAATTCTGTCAGAACCCTTCTTCGTATCTACTCTAGTCGGTGAATGAGTTGTTGCTAAGCGGGTATATACAGATTTCCCCATCACAGTTTTGCATAAGGTTACCTCCGCGGACATAGTGAGTTGTCCATGACAGACTTTGATTTCATCTTGGGTATGAATTGGGTTTTTTCATGTTATGCTTCGATTAATTGTAGGACCCATGTAGTGGAATTTCGATTTCTGGGTGAGTCAGTTTTGGAATGGAAGGGTGATTCCTGTACCAGCCAGTCGGTTTATTTCATACCTTAAGGCCAGGAAAATGATCTCTTAGGGTTTCATGTACAACCTAGTTAGGGTTAATGATGTAGAGTCCGAGTCCCCGACTATTCAGTCAGTTCCGGTGGTGTGTGAGTATCCGGAGGTATTCCCCGATGATTTGCCAGGTGTCCCTCCCGAGAGGGAGATTGATTTCGGAATAGATCTTCTTCCCGACACACAACCTATATCTATTCCTCCTTACAGGATTGTTCCATCCGAGCTAAAGGAGTTAAATGAACAGTTGAAGGACTTGTTGGATAAGGGTTCATTAGACCGAGCAAGTCTCCATGGGGTGCGCTGGTTCTCTTTGTTCGAAAGAAGGATGGATCCCTTCGGATGTGTATTGACTATCGGTAGCTGAATAAGGTCACTGTCAAGAATAGGTACCCCTTTCCCAGGATTGATGATTTATTTGACCAGCTCCAGGGTTCCAAGTGTTTCTCGAAGATAGATCTTAGGTTCGGACATCACCAGCTCCGAGTTCGGGAGTGTGATATTCCAAAGACAGCCTTCAGGAACCGGTATAGCCATTATGAGTTTGTAGTTATGCCAGTTGGACTAACCAATTCTCCTACAACTTTTGTGGATCTAATAAATAGGGTATTCAAGGTATATTTGGACATGTTCGTGATTTTTTTCATTGATGACATTGATCTTGGGCATAGTTACGTTCCCAAGTGCTATTTTATAGTTTAATTTAGTCTGGTTTGCCTAATTTACACTTACATTTTTATGCATTTTTGTGTAAATTTGGGTATGCACTAACCAACATGATTAGTACTTGTTTTGTAGGTGTAAAATGCATATGAGGGACTAAATAATGATGGGTGAAGTGAAAGAATGGAGTTGGGAGTGAAATTGCAAAAGATGGCAAGAAAACATTCCATGGCAAGGCTGGCCGCACTAGGCAGCGCGCCATGCTGTGCGTGTGCCACGCCCAGTGCCGTGCCACGCCAAGGCCATGCACGCGAGATGCTGCCCACCAAGGCGCCTGCGCGCCAGTGTCCGTGCCACGCCAGGCACTGCTGCGTGCTGCAGGCCGTGTCATGCTGGCCGTCGCGTGAGAGGAGCTCCGTGCCACGCCATGTGTCGCACAGGCATTTCGTGCAACACCTGCCGAGGATGCAAATTCCAGTGGGCTTCCTCATTACCTCCGTGGCACGGAGGAAAATTGGAGTTTCACCTCCGTGCCACAGAGCCATTCCAAGACAGACCAGAAATTGCAAATTTCCCATTTACTATAAAATAACCCTTAGCTTCTAAAATCAGGGGTCATAAAATATTTTCTGGAAACCGTAGAGGAGCAATGGGAGAAGTGAAGAATTCACCTAGGGTTCACTAATTTTATATTCTCTTTTACCTATTCTTGTAAGTACTCTACTTTAACGATGTTTTAAAGTTATTGCACGAACATGAGTGGCTAAGCCCTTCCTCTAGGGTTGAGGCTATGTGATATGATTGTAATGCATGAATTCATTTTGGTTTGAGTTGTTAATTGTTGTTTTGTCTTACATTCTTTATTATGGTTGTTTTTATGCTTGATCACCATAAAAACATACATGTTAAGCTAGGTAAAAGCTTGAAAGAGTAACCCTAGACAAGAACATAGAAATGTAGGGAGAAAGTTCTTATCTTTCGATATGATTCACAATTAGGATAAATAATATACCTAAATTGCCTTGTTTGGTTGATAAAACGGGATGATAGCAAGACAATGACTTAGAATTGTCACTCCACCACTCGTAGAAGTAGTTGTGAAGCTAAGTTAGGTTAACTGATTAGAGGTACGAAAGTCCCTAATCAAGAGCACAAACCCCGTAAACCACATCCATGTAGTTGAATTACCCACGAACTAGGATGTCACATCCCCGCTCAATGATGTAGTTGTGAGGCTAGTTTGTCGAGTTTAGAGGCTCGGGAGACCATGAACATCGCATTTCCAACTATGTGAGACAACAATTGATAATTTCATACATGAAAAATTACAAAGTGTAGCATTGCATGATTATCCGGCCTTAGCTCTAGTTGCTTCTTATATTGTTTCCAGATTGTTTTGTGACCACCCCAAAACTTAATTATAATTTACCGAAAACTTCTATAATCAACACTTGTGAAGGTTAATCTTACACTTGAACTTAATAATTCACTGAATTGATTCAGTCCCTGTGCGTTCGACATTCGGCTCTTAAAAAGGGCCATTGTATTACTTATACGATTGCATATGTTTGCGAGTGCGCTGGAGCACAACATACATCCTTATATACTCCCGGAGCGAGGAGGAGCATGCCTCTCATTTGAGGGTAGTGCTTCAGACCCTCAAGGATTGTCAGTTGCATACAAAGTTTAGCAAGTGTAAATTTTGGCTGGACTTAGTGGCATTTCTGGGCCATGTGGTCTCGAGTGAGGGCATAAGGGTGGATTCTCAAAAAATTGAAGCGGTGAAGAATTGGCCTAAATCGGTGAACCCTTCATAAATTTGGAGTTTCTTGAGCTTGGCATGCTACTACCAAAGATTTGTTGAAGGATTTTCATCAATTGCATCCCCACTGACTAGGTTGACTTAGAAAAAGCTGAATTTCCAATGGTCGGATGCTTGTGAGGAAAGATTCCAAGAGTTGAAGACCCGACTCACTTCAGCACTAGTGTTGACTTTATTCGAGGGTATTGATGGCTTTGTTGTGTATTGTGATGCTTTGAGAGTCGGAATGGGATGTGTGATGATGCAGCATGGGAAGGTAATAGCATATGCCTCGAGACAGCTGAAAGTTCATGAAAAGAATTACCCGACCCATGATCTTGAGTTGGCCGCGGTGGTGTTTACATTGAAGATATGGCAGCATTACTTGTATGGGGTCCACGTGGATGTATTTACGGATCATAAAAGCTTACAATATGTGTTTACACAAAAAGATCTAAATCTTTGGCAAAGAAGGTGGTTGGAGTTACTAAAGGACTACGACATAAGTGTCCTCAACCATCCGAGCAAGGCTAATGTGGTTGCGGATGCACTTAGTAGGCTCTCTATGAGAGTGTGTCCCACGTGGATGAGGGAAAGAAGGAGTTGGTGAGAGATGTCCATCGACTTTCAAGGTTGGGGGTTAGATTGATCACTCAACCGATGTCAACGTTGTTGTGCAGAATGGGTCAGAATCGTCCTTGGTAGTTGAAGTCAAATCCAAGCAAGATGAGGATTTGATTTTAAGGAAGCTGAAGGGAGCAATGCAGAGTCAAAAGGTGTAGGTTTTCTCCTAAGGGGGAGATGGTGTACTACGGCATCAGGGTCAGCTATGTGTTTCGAACATTGATAATTTGAGGGTTCAGATATTTCATAAGGCACATGGTACCAGATATTCCATCCATCGGGATCCACGAAGATGTATCGATACTTGCGGGAAATCTATTGGTGGGATGGTATGAAGAAAGATATCGTAGAGTTCGTAGCCAAGTGTCCAAATTTTTAGAAACTGAAGGTCGAACATCAAATGTCGGGAGGCGTACTTCAGGATATAAGCATCCCCACTTGAAAGTGGTAAGAAATTAATATGGGTTTCATTATAAGCCTACCTCGTACTCGATGACACTATGATTCCATTTGGGTGGTAGTAGATAGGTTAACAAAGGCTGCACACTTCCTACCGATCAAGACCATGAATTCAGCGGATGAGTATGCCAAGCTATATATTCGGGAGTTGGTTCGACTTCATGGAGTGCCCTTGTCCATTATTTTAGACCGAGGCACTCAGTTTACCTCCCAGTTCTGGTGGTCTTTTCAGAAGGGACTTGAGACTCAAGTCAAGCTCAACACGGTCTTTCATCTGTAGACAGATGGCCAGGAGGAACGAATAAACAAGACTCTCGAGGACATGTTGAGGGCATGTGTTATGGATTTTAAAGGTCATCGGGATGATCATTTGTCCTTAATCGAGTTTGCTTATAATAACAACTATCCCTCTAGTATCCAGATGGCACCATTCAAGGCTCTGTATGGGCGTAGGTGCAGATCTCCCATAGAATGATTTGAGTTTGGTGAGGTAGCTATGATAGGGCCAGATTCGGTTTACGAGGTGATGGTGAAGGTGCAGTTGATAAGGGACCGATTGAAAATCGGTCAAAGTTATTAGAAATCATATGCTGATGTGATGAGAAGGGATTTGGAGTTTGATGTGGATTACTGGGTATTTATCAAAATATCTTCCGTGAAGGGAGTCATGCAGTTCAAAAAGAAAGGGAAACTCAGTCCCCGCTATGTTAGTCCCTACCGGGTTGTGAGGAGAGTTGATAAGGTGGCGTATGAGTTGGACTTGCCCTAAGAGTTATCTACGGTTCATCCAATGTTTCATGTGTCACTTTTGAAAAAGTTTTTTGGTGATCCAGCCTTAGTAGTCCTGGTGGACAGTGTTGATGTAAAACACAGCCTTAGTTATGAAGAGGTACCCATGGAAATATTAGATTGTCAAGTCCGTAAGCTAAGGAACTAGGGAGTAGCCTCAGTTAAGGTTTTATGGAGAAATCAGCATATTGAGGGAGCTACATGAGAAGCCGAAGCGGATATGATGGCTAGATACCCACATTTGTTCTCTACCGGCTCAGTTCTGACTTGAGGTATAAGTTCTACTCTATGATCACATTTAGTTTTCATGTTCAGTTCATGTGCACAAGTTTCTTTTATGTGCATAAATGTGTATGTGAGGTATAAGGTCAGTTCAGCTATGTGGTTTGGTTCGGAGGTATTCATTCCGTGAAAATTTCGGTTAAAATGATCTGTATATGGCTATGATAAATTATATGTTACTATTTACTGCTTGTTTTCGACATTCAAGGATGAAAGTTCCAAAGGGGGAGATATTGTAATACCCCTGGAAGGCCTTAGAATAGACCCGGGAGTTGAAGTTGAAAAGTGCAGAAACTGGAAAAATATCACAGGACGGACTATAGAACGACTCGTGGTATCAAACCACGAGTCATTGTATGCTGTCGTGGGATGGGGAAATGTTGGTGGCAGTGGAGACAACGAGAGGTATGACGACCCGTTGTGGGATACAAGGGCGGGTCCTTTTCAGTCATGGTTAGGATTAGGCTGGGTGGCAGTGTGAACCAGGAGAGACATGATGACTCATTGTGGGAAACAACAAGCCGTCGTTAGCTGTTATGGGAAGGAGATAGGATCTTTAGGAGGCCTTCAATGGGGTGAGTCCATGGCTCATTGGAAAAAACCATGGGTCATAGTGAGGCTCGTGGTAAGTGGGATCAGATTTTCTATGGAGAAAACAACGGATGGTGCAATAGACCGTGGTTTCATGGGATGGGTCGTGCTGTCCGTCCGTTGGTTAAGTTCCGAGAGAAGGCATTCAGCAGTCTATAATACAAGAGACAGGACAGGCCGTGGGTGGTTTCCATGACTTGTTGGTACCACCGTGGGTTCCATCCGACCAATTCTCAAGGCAGGTTCATTAAGGGTATTTTAGACTTTTTCACTATATAAGGCTGTAAACTACGTCATTTTGTGTATTTTCTGAGTGTGATAAGATGGGTTAAGTCCCTAATGCATGCCCATTCCCATCCAAGAGCTTTTAGAGAGGTTTTAGGGAGATTCAAGGTCTTCTTCTCCAAGTTTCCATCAATTCCTTTGTGGGTATTCAAGGAACATTGAAATCAGTCCTTTTCCAAGTATGTAAGGTCATCAATGGGTGGATTCATCCACACCCATTCCCCTTTTCTATGATTTTACTAAAAATTTATTTAAAACTCATGGGGTTTTGTCTTTTATTTATATAAAAACTAATGATTTTATTATGGGTCTTGTGATTTTGAAACATTATCATAATTTATGGATTTCAATCATCTTTTTAGATTTATAGTGATTATAAATGTTGTTGTTTTTGAATTCTACAAAATTAAGCTTTATTATGCATTCTCCATGATGAACCTATTTATGATCTACTATTTTCATTGTTGATATTTAAAAGCCCAGCATGATTTATGATTCGAAATATGAATTTATTTAAATACCCACTATGAGTTGATGATTTTCAAGTCATATGTATGATCTACAAGTATGCATGAACCTATGATTTATAAATTATAGTTTTGGCCGACTCAAGGGCCTCAAGTCATGGCTAGTTCACATGTGTTCAAGAATGTTTATGATTATAATGATTTAACTAGCCCGTGAACTCATGTATTTATTATTATGAGCACTATATATGTTTTGGGAGTAGTATCGAACACCAAGAAGGTTCGGGGCTTCGGTTAAGCCTCGGATCTCATGAACTACGTGCCATCGTAGGCATGTTGGGACCCCTTTCATATTTGTCCCTGGCCCATTTCATGTGTGATCACGCCCTTCATAGTTCCTACCCTTAAGGTACGAACACCCTCCCGACTAGGGCTACAAGTCAGGCTTTATGTGTGTTCATATGGAGTATGTCGGTTAAGAGAATCTCCCATTGTTCCTTATGGTTTATGCATGTAATGATTATGTATGTTGGATAAAGTTATTTTAAGCAAGCTCTTCTATTATGATTATGACTATGTTTGTATTATGAATGTTTTGAAAACCTTGAGCCGTATGATATGTTATAACGATTTATGATACGAGCATACTCACCTATTCTTATGATCTTTTATGAACTCATATATGTTTTAAATGTCCGTTTTACTTACCTTGCATACTCAGTACATTCCACGTACTGACCGCATACTCTCTATGCTGTATCATCTCATGATACAGGTCCTAGTTCTCAGGCTCATCCTTACCCACAGATAGATTCAGACTTGACTTAGCGCCCCTGGTGAGTCCTCATGTTCCGAGGGCTACATGTTCACACGCCATGTTATTTCTTCAATTCCTGGATGTCGGATTAGTTGGGGAGTTGTCCCATCAATCTGTCTTTCATGATTAGAGGCTTATCAGACTACAAGTTGTAATCTTCTGGATTGTTTAAGTCTTGTTCTCATTTTTTTCCTTATTCTATGTTATGATTAGGTTCTCTATGTTAAGTCTTCCGCTCATGTGATTGAATTAGATGTATGTTCATGCCATGGGTCGAATTGGGATCTCTTAGGGCTCCTTATCCCATATCTATGATTCGGGTGTATGTTTAGGTCGTGAAAAACTTAGTATCAGAGTCATAGGTTTATGTGTCCTAGGGAGTCTGAAAGCCGCATTAAGTAGAGTCTTTTTCATGGGTGTGAAGAGCGCCACACTTATGAAGAAGAGGCTACTAGATGTTTAGGAAATGTTCCCATCTTTCATGATCTATGTCGTGCGATGAATGTTCTTTACTCCTCTAATTCTTGCTATTCGCATTTGTAGAATCATTCCTCCACGTCAAGTTAATGCAAGGAGGAGCAGTAATGGTAATGATTATGAGGGTGCCCATAATGGTGAGCATCAGCCAGCTCGTCCCGTTCATGAGGAGCACGTACCAGAGCCAGCTACCCATGCTGAGTTTAGGGCGACGATTCAGATGCTGGCACAGGCCATGACTGCCCAGGTCCAGAATTAGACGGTGGCGCATTTCCCTCAGAATGGGAATGTAGTGGCAGCTAGGGTGAGGAATTTCTTGAGGATGAGCCCTCCGGAGTTCACGGGTCAAAGGTGGTCGAGGACCCACACAATTTATAGAGGAGATTCTGAAAATTTCTCAGGTTATAGGGGTGAACAATGGGGAATGCATTGACTTGACCTCATACTAGATAAAGAGGGTAGCACATATATGGTTTAAGCAATGGAGAGATGCCAGGGCGACGGGTGTAAGCCCTATAGGTTGGGATGAGTTTCACACTGTATTCATGGATCGGTTCTTCCCTCGGGAGATGAGGGAGCTCAAAGCGACAGAGTTTGTTAATCTAATGAAAGGTAGCATTTCTGTCCAAGATTATGCATTGGAGTTCACTCGGTTATCTAAATATTCTCCGGAGTTGGTGGCGGATCAGCGGGCTCGGGTGAACCGCTTTGTGCATGGAGTAGCAGATTACTTGGATAAAGATTTCGGGATTGTCATGCCTCACTGGGACATTAACTTTCCCCGTATTGTATTGCATGTGCAGCAGATGGATTCGGTCTATAGGAGGTAGAGAGAGGCCAAGAGGACCAGGACCGACAGCTACGGGGTTTCTCAGGCCAAGTCAGGGGGTGGACCACGTCAGCAGACCCAACATAAGTCCATTGCTCCAGCTCCATCATTGGCTGGCACCACCATCTAGGTTTAGGGGAGACCATAGTAACAGGGCTACAGGATCGAGGGACCATGATAGCATACAGGTGGAGCGCACTTTCCCAGCTTGTTCGAGATGTGACAAAAATCATCTCGGGAGGTGCCTGGTCGGTGCAGATGCTTGTTTCGGGTGTGGCAAACCGGAGCACAGGATCAGGGATTGCCCTGCAGTCAATTCTACCGCTCCAGCAGCATGACCCCCTCAGCAGGGTGCCTCCACTAGTTCAGCAGGCGGTCAGTGCCGAAATAGGTTTTATGCCCTAGTGCCTTGCCAGGAGCAGAAGGCTTCACCAGATGTGGTCACGGGTATGTTGCAAGTCTTCCATATTGATGTTTATGCTTTGTTAGATCCATGAGCTACCTTGTCTTTTGTGACCCCTTACATTGCTAGTAGTTTTGGAGTTAGTCTTGAAATTCTGTCAGAACCGTTCTCCGTATCTACTCTAGTCAGTGAATCAGTTGTTGCTACGCGGGTATATATGAATCGCCCCATTACAGTGTTACATAAGGTTACGTCCGCGGACCTAGTAGAGTTGGCTATGACAGACTTTGCATGTTATGCTTCGGTTAATTGTAGGACTCGTGCAGTCGAATTTCGATATTCGGGTGAGTCAACTTTTGAATGGAAGGGTAATTCCGCTGTACTAGCCAATCGGTTTATTTCATACCTTAAGGCCAGGAAAATGATCTCTAAGGGTTGCATGTACCACCTAGTTAGGGTTAAGAATGTAGAGCTTGAGACCCTGACTATTCAGCTAGTTCCAGTGGTGTGTGAATATCCGGAGGTATTCCCCGATGATTTGGTAGGTGTCCCTACTGAGCGGGAGGTTGATTTCGAAATAGATCTTCTTCCCGACACGCAACCTATATCTATTCCTCCTTACAGGATGGCTCCATCAGAGCTAAAGGAGTTAAAAGAACAGTTGAAGGACTTGTTGGATAAGGGTTTCATTAAATCGCCCAAGTCTCCATGGGTTGTGCTAGTCCTCTTTGTTCGGAAGAAGGATTGATCCCTTCGGATGTGTATTGACTATCGGCAGCTGAATAAGGTCACTGTCAAGAATTGATACCCCTTTCCCAGGATTGATGATTTATTTAACCAGCTCCAAGGTGCCAAGTGTTTCTCAAAGATATATCTCAGGTCCCGATATCACCAGCTCAGAGTTCGGGAGTGTGATATTCCAAAGACAGCCTTCAGGACCCGATATAGCCATTATGAGTTTGTAGTTATGTCTTTTGGACTAACCAATGCTCCCACAGCTTTTATCGATCTAATGAATAGGGTATTCAAGGCATATTTGGACATGTTCGTAAATTTTTTCATGGATGACATCCTTATATACTCTCCAGCGAGGAGGAGCATTCCACTCATTTGAGAGTAGTGCTTTAGACCCTCAAGGATCGTCAGTTGTATGCAAAGTTTAGAAATTGTGAATTTCGGCTAGACTCGGTTGCATTTCTGGGCCATGTGGTGTCGAGTGAGGGCATAAGGGTGGATTCTCAGAAAATCGAAGTGGTGAAAAATTGGCCTAGACCGGTGAAAACTTTAGAAATTTGGAGTTTCCTTGGCTTGGCAGGCTACTACTGAAGATTTGTTGAGGGCTTTTCATCAATTGAAGCCCTACTGACCAGGTTGACTCAAAAAAAGGTGAATTTCCAATGGTCGGATGCTTGTGAGGAAAGCTTCCAAGAGTTGAAGACCTAACTCACTTCAGCACTAGTGTTGACTTTACCCGACAGTACTGATGGCTTTGTTGTGTATTGTGATGCTTCGAGATTCGGACTGGGATGTGTGTTGATGTAGTGTGGAAAGGTAATAGAATATGCCTAGAGACAGCTGAAAGTTCATGGAAAGAATTACCCGACCCATGATATTGAGTTGGCCATGGTGGTGTTTGCACTGAAGATATGGCAGCATTACTTGTATGGGGTCCACGTGGATGTATTTATGGATCACAAGAGCTTGCAATATGTGCTCACACAGAAAGATCTAAATCTTCAACAAAGGAGATGGTTGGAGTTACTAAAGGACTACGACATGAGTGTCCTCTACCATCCGAGCAAGGCTAATGTGGTTTCGGATGCACTTAGTAGGCTCTCTATGGAGAGTGTGTCCCACGTGGATGAGGGAAAGAAGGAGTTGGTGAGAGATGTCCATCGATTTGCAAGGTTGGGGGTTAGATTGATCGACTCGACCGATGACGACGTTGTTGTGCAGAATGGGTCAGAATCGTCCTTGCTAGTAGAAGTCAAATCCAAGAAAGATGAGGATTTGATTTTAAGGAAGCTGAAGAGAGCAGTGCGAAGTCAAAAGGTGGAAGTTTTATCCTAAGGGGAGATGGTGTACTATGGTATCAAGGTCGGCTGTGTGTTTCAAACATTGATAATTTGAGGGTTCAGATATTGCATGAGGCACATGGTACCAGATATTCCATCCATTCGGGTTCCACGAAGATGTATCGGGACTTGTGGAAAATCTATTGGTGGGATGGTATGAAGAAGGATATCGCATAGTTCTCCAAGTGTCCAAACTGTCAGCAAGTGAAGGTCGAACATCAAAGTGCGGGAGGCGTACTTCAAGATATCAGCATCCGCACTTGGAAGTGGGAAGAAATTAACATGGATTTCATTACAAGCCTACCTCGTACTCGGTGACACTATGATTCCATTTGGGTGGTGGTAGACAGGTTAACAAAGGCTGCACCCTTCCTACAGGTCTAGACCATGGATTCAGCGGATGATTATACCAAGCTGTATATTCGGGAGTTGGTTTGACTTCATGGAGTGCCCTTGTCCATTATTTCAGACCAAGGCACTCAGTTTACCTCCCAGTTCTGGCGGTCTTTTCATAAGGGACTGGGACTCAAGTCAAGCTCAGCACGGTCTTTCATCCGCAGACAGATGGCTAGGAGGAACGAACAACCCAGACTCTCAAGGACATGTTGAGGGCATTTGTTATGGATTTTAAAGGTATTTTGATGATCATTTGTCCTTAATCAAGTTTGCTTATAATAATAGCTATCCCTCTAGTATCCAGATGACACCGTTCGAGGCTCTTTACGGGTGGAGGTGTAGATCTCCCATCGAATGGTTTGAGGTTGGTGAGACAGCTATGATAGGGCTAGATTCAGCTCACGAGGTGATGGTGAAGGTGTAGTTGATAAAGGACCGGTTGAAAACCGCTCAGAGTCGTTAGAAATCATATGCTGATGTGCGGAGAAGGGATTTGGAGTTTGATGTGGACGACTAGGTATTTCTAAAAATATCTCCCATGAAGGGAGTCATGCGGTTCAGAAAGAAAGGGAAACTCAGTACCTGCTATGTTAGTCCCTACCGGGTTGTGAGGATAGTTGTGGCGTATGAGTTGGACTTGCCCTCATAGTTATTTGTGGTTCATCCTGTGTTTCATGTGTGACTTTTGAAAAAGTGTTTGGGTGATCCAGCCTTAGTAGTCCTGGTAGATAGTGTTGGTGTAAAAGACAACCTCTGTTATGAAAAGGTACCTGTGGAAATATTAGATCGTCAAGTCCGTAAGCTAAGGAATAAGGAAGTAGCCTCATTTAAGGTTTTATGGAGAAATCAACATGTTAAGGGAGCTACTTGGGAAGCCGAAGCGGATATGATGGCTAGATACCCATATTTGTTCTCTACCGGCTCAGTTCTGACTTGAGGTATCAGTTCTACTCTATGATCCCATTTAGTTTTCATGTTCAGTTCATGTGTACAAGTTTCTCTTGTGTGCATAAATATGTATATGAGGTATGAGGTCAGGTCAACTATGTGGTTTGGTTCGGAGGTAGTCATTTAGTGAAAATTTCGGTTAAAATGATCTATATATCGCTATTGTAAATTGTATGTTCCTGTTTACTACTTGTTTCCTACATTCGAGGACGAATATTTCCAAGAGGGAGATATTGTAATACCCCGGGAACGCCTTAGAATAGACCCATGAGTTGAAGTTGAAAAGTGCAGAAAAGTGGCAAAATATCATAGGACGAACTACAGAATGACTCGTGGTATCAAACCATGAGTCTTTGTATGCTGTCATTGGTTGGGGAAATGTTGGTGGTAGTGGAGAAAATGAGAGGTATGACGACCCGTTATGGGATACAACAGGTCGTCCTTTCAGTCGTGGTTAGGATCAGGCTGGGTGGCAGTGTGAACCACGGGAGACAGGATGAATCATTGTGGGAAACAATGAGCCATCGTTAGCTATCGTGGGAAGGAGCTAGGATCTTTAGAAGGCCTTCAACGGGGTGAGACCACAACTCATTGGAAGAAAGCATGGGTCATGGTGAGGCTCTTGGTAAGTGGGCTCAGATTTTCTATTGAGAAAACAACGGACGGTGCAATAGACTGTGGTTTCGTAGGACGGGTCGTCCTGTCCATCCGTTGGTTAATTTCTGAGAGAAGGAATTCAGCAGTCCATACTACGAGACACAGGACAGGCCGTGGGTGGTTTCAACGACCCATTGGTACCACACGTGGGTTCCGTCCGGCCAATTTTCAGGGCAGGTTTATTAAGGGTATTTTAGACTTTTTCACTATATAAGTCCCTAAACTACGTCGATTTTTATATTTTCTGAGTGTGATAAGATGGGTTAAGTCCCTAATGCATGCCTATTCCCATGCAAGAGCTTTTAGAGAGGTTTTAGAGAGATTCAAGGTCTTCTTCTTCAAGTTTCCATCAATTCCTTTGTGGGTATTCAAGGAACATTGAAATCAGTCCTTTTCCAGGTATGTAAGGTCTTCAATGGTTGGATTCATCCACACCCATGCCCCTACTCTATGATTTTACTCAAAATTTATTTAAAACTCATGGGGTTTTGTCTTTTATTTATATAAAAACTAACGATTTAATTATGGGTCTTGTGATTTTGAAACATTATCATAATTTATGGATTTTCATCATCTTTTGAGATTTAAAGTGATTTGAATGTTGTTGATTTTGAATTCTAAGATATTAAGCTTTATTATGCATGCTCCATGATGAACCGATTTATGATCTACTATTTTCCATTGTTGATATTTAAAAGCCCAACATAATTTATGATTCGAAATATGAATTTATTTAAATACCCACTATGATTTGATAAGTTTCAAGTCATATGAATGATCTACAAGTATGCATCAACCTATGATTTATAATTATGTTTTTGGCCGACTCACGGGCCTCAAGTCATGGCTAGTTCAGGTATGTTCAAGCATGTTTATGATTATCATGATTTAACTAGCCCATGAACTCATGTATGTATTATTATGAGCACTATATATGTTTTGGGAGTAGTATCAAACACCGAGTAGGTTCGGGGCTCCGGTTAAGCCCCGAATCTCATGAACTGCGTGCCACCGTAGGTATGTTGGGACCCCTTTCATGTTTGTCCCTGGCCCATATGGCCCTTTTCATGTGTGATCACGCTCTTTATGGTTCCTACCCTTGGCAAGGTACGAACACCCTCCAGACTAGGGCTACAAGTCGGGCTTTATGTGTGCTCAGATGGGGTACGTCGGTTAAGAGAATCTCCCACTATTCCTCATGGTTTTTGCATGTTATGATTATGTTTGTTGGCTCAGGTTATGTTAAGCAAGCTCTTCTATTATGATTATGACTATGTTTATGTTATGAATGTTTTGAAAACCTTGAGCCGTATGATATGTTATAACGATTTATGATACGAGCATGCTATCCTATTCTTATGATATTTTATGAACTCATATATGTTTTAAATGTCCGTTTTACTTACCTTGCATACTCAGTACATTCCACTTACTGACCGCATACTTTCTATGCTGTATCATCTCATGATACAGGTCCCAGTTCTCAGGCTCATCCTCATCCATAGATACATTCGGAGTTTCTCTTAGCGCACTTGGTGAGTCCTCATGTTCCGAGGGCTACATGTTCACACGCCATGTTATTTATTTAGTTCCTGGATGTTGATTAGTTGGGAAATTGTCCCATCAATCCGTCTTTCATGATTAGAGGCTTATCAGACTACAAGTTGTAATCTACCATATTGTTTAAGTCTTGTAGTCATTTTTTCCCTTATGCTATGTTATGATTACGTTCTCTATGTTAAGTCTTCTGCTCATGTGATTGAATTAGATATATGCTCATGCCATGAGTCGACTTGGGGTCTCTTGGGGCTCCTCGTCCCGTGTCTATGATCCGGGTGTACGTTTTGGGTCGTGACTCTTCCCTAAGCACGTTTTGCACGTTTAGACCTCAAACCCATTAGTTTTACTACACTAAATTTTTTAGCTCTCTTTTCATCAATTATTTTTCAAGTCTTCCCCTTTTATTTTTTTCCTTCTAACGTTTCTTTCTTCTTCTTTTTCTCAATTATTTTTATTATTTTTTTAATATCATATTCCTTTTAAAATGGATTTTCATCAAAAGTACCTCATCAATGGCCACTTTTTATATTTGACCATCTCTTTTCTTCATATTTATAATTTTTATCTATTTCTATGCGGAAATGCTCAAGAAAGTAGGATGAAAAAAATTAAAAATCCAAATAGATAAGTCAACACAAATATACAACTACCAAAAATGAAGATATATAGGCTCAAAGCTCTAATTAGTGATAAACAATATCTGAACATTCTAAAAATTTTAAAACAATCAAAGAAATCCCATCACTATCTTCTAAACTATCAGCACTTACAATTTTGCTTTAATAACATATAGGACAAGTTGTAGACTAAGATTCAATATATGGGATATATATAAAAAACTCTCACCTCATTTGGCACAAGTCTCCCTTAAGACGATTCTATTCTATTCTTAGACAAACAAGGTCATAACAAACTATAAAAATAAGAAAAGAGATATGTATATAGTCACTATCATGAGTCTAGGTGTTATAAAATATGCTTTTGTCACACCCCGCCTTAGGGGGTATGACTGGCACCTGGTGCCCTACTGGGACCTGAACTGCTGGACTGCTAAGCCTGGGCACATCTGGTGCCTGGCTGGCTCTAACTCATATTTCTGGAAACAAAGGGCTATATAACGGCTGTAAACACAGCCCCCGGCCTATTGGCCTATAGCCTCCTGTACCTGTACTAACAGCTGACCAGAAACATATCAATTCAGGGAAACCTATGCCGGACGACAAGGCCACCATGCTTTCTAGTTATCTATAACTCAATCATGAAGTACTAGAAACTACGTGACCGGCAAGGTCACCACTACTGGCAAACTATGGCCCCACACGGCCAACATAAAAAGAAAGAAAGAGTACTAACAACTATACAACTGCACGGCCTCACACGACCGACTCATCTGACCACAGGGAGATATATACAGACTGCAAGCCTCTAGGAATAGCAATAGAAATGATCGGGACAGGGCCCCGACCTACCCGTACTATACAACAAAAGAAACTAAAATACACCTCTGGAATTCAGTCTCCGGATGACAGGAGCTGAATACTCGACCGCTGACAGGAATCATGTAGTATCGCCTGCTCATCTATGAGTACCTGCAGGGAAGTAATACAGCACCCCACCGGGCATCAGTACCGCTGGTACTGAGTATGTAAAGCAATACTGAAAAAAATATCTGAAACAATAATATAACTGATGAAACTAAAATAGAAGGAATAGATTAACTGTCTGATAATGTAAGTCGTACCTTCTCTTAATCATACTGGAAGGAGTAGGAGTCATACCTGAGGATTTATCATTCTACTATCGATCTACTCGTATCTACTGTAACACAGTATAACATATCATAACATACATAGCATACACAAACCTTACCTGGCCCCCATAAGCCGGGAGGTACAACCAGCACAGAATCTACACCCCTACCCCGGTCATCCCATCTCCTATAACCCCTGTAAGCATCCTGCCGGTCCCCTGGGTATGCACTTGGGCTCGCTGAGCCCCTGACTATAACTGTACCTGAGTCCAAAGGACTCCTGAATCAACACCCGGGCGTATCCGCTCGACAGGGGTGTATCAAAGCCGACCAAGGAATAATATGGGGAAAACTGGCATCCCATCTTCGTCCCCTGTGGGACGGCATGCCACTCCATAGAGCGACGTATCCTCGTCCTCTGGCGGACGAGTCGATACAGCTATCAACCCTGGGGCGGTCATGGATGCTAGGTAGTCCAACCCCAAGCAATACAACGGTCTCAACTAGCAATACTGTCTGCATATCTCACATGTTGAGGCTAATAGGGGTAAAGTATCGTATATATTACATGCTGAGCTAGTGATAGTAATCTGTACATATTTAATACGTGTTGAGGCTGGTAAATATATACATATGAATATAATCTCCTGCCAGACTGTTCTGGGGCTAATACTGAACAGGATATAGTATTTATGCTGAAAACCATGTTGTATACTGAGTTTCTATAGTAACATGATTTACTAGTTCTAATATGCTTTCTAGCTTCATTTTAACTTGTCGTTCTATCTCTGAGATGTCTTACAGGTATTACATTGCTTTACTGGGCTTTAGACTGAATAAAATAATATCTTAACATTTCATATTACATCACATACTGAACATGTTGGACAGTTTCTAACACTTGTGTTAGGATCTATGTCATCCTAGTAAGTTTCACGCAAGTTACAACTTGATGCTTCTAGTACCGTATCAACATTCACAATAAACGTAACACTTGATTTCTGAACATTCTACTGGCCTGTAAATTACTATATTGTACCGATATTACTTCACTTGCCGAGGGAACTGGCTTTACATACCTTATCCTTGAACTATTCGTCCGTCGGACGAGACTCGGCTGGTGCTTCAACTATTTCCTCCCAACTGCATTCATAAATATGTCAATTAATACTAAATGTAGCTTTATTGTAAAGAGCAATGTCACTTTTGATATAGTTTATAGCCTAAACTTAGGCTTATCGAAAGACGGTCGAAAACTCGCTATTTTTCAGAGGTCCAGAAGGGAGAAATATTCACTTCACAGTTAGGAACACATAGACACTAATTTAGAGCAATTCCACTTACCTTAGCTCGGTGGCTCGACGATTCGTCGGCTGTATTTTACGAAACTGAATCCGTAGGAATGCTCTCTGCTGCTAAATACCTCAGTATCTGGAGTTAATTTGAATTTAGACAATATTTAGCAGCGTAATCGGACGAAAATTATATAATTTCTTCGTTCCTTTTTCTCCCTCTGCGTTTGCTCTCTGTTCTCTGGAAATTTTAAATGTTTTTATCATTTAAAACTGAAGTGGGGCTTTATATACTTGGGCCTGGACAAGGCCAACGTGTCACGGAGCCAACGTGGAGGCCCCTCCTCCGTGACACGCTGCCATCGCGGAGGGGCTCTGCCTTGGCTCCTTCCATGATGGTTTGACAGGTTTCTCATCCGATCTTTTCCCGGGCCTTTCTCCAGCACGTATGGCCTTCAAATATGCTTAACCAACGTGCGAGTAGGTCATTTAGGTGCCGGAAATTCTACGGGGTATAACATTCTCCCCCCCTTAAGAACATTCGTCCTCGAATGTACTCTGTGATCTAAAGGACTACTTACTTTACTTTCTAGAAAAATTTCGGCAGAGTTTCCCCTGTATATGGACTATAGCCAAAAACCTGAAATGCAGAAAAGTCCAACACCGGTGCTGCACATAATAATCTAGGATCCACTGGATAACTAAGTATCAATCTTTCTCATTCACACACATACAATTATAAGGTACTGCATAAGTAACAATACGGACATACCTGTCGCCTGACTAGGTCTGAAATAGGTGAGGGTATCTGGCTTTCATATCCTCTTCAACTTCCCACGTCATTTCCTCACGATTCCTGTTATGCCACAATACTTTGACAGATGCAACATCTTTAGTCCTTAACCTGCGAATCTGTCTGTCTAAGATAGCTACGGGAACCTCTTCATATGCTAACTCTTGTGTGACCTGGACATCCTGAACTGGAACTACTGTAGAAGGGTCTCCTACGAACTTCCTTAACATAGATATATGGAATACTGGGTGAACAGATGATAACTCCGGAGGCAAGTTCAATTCGTATGCAACTCGGCCTATTCTTCACCGAATCTGATATGGCCCAATGAACCTTGGGCTAAGCTTGCCTTTCTTGCCGAATCTCATCACCCCTTTCATCGGAGATACTTTCAGATATACCCAGTCATTTAACGCAAACTCTAGATTTCTACGCCGCATATCTGCATAAGACTTCTGGCGGCTTTGAGCAGTCAGTAAACGTTCTCGAATAAGCTTTACCTTTTCCTCTGACTGCCGAACAATGTCTGGGCCAACTAATACTAATTCCCCCATTTCAAACCAGCCCACCGGCGACCTACATTTTTGCCCGTATAATGCCTCGAAAGGCGCCATCTGAATAGCTGAATGATAACTGTTATTATAAGCAAATTCAATCAACAGAAGATGCTCATCCCAGCTACCCCCAAAATCTAGTACACACGCTCGCAACATATCTTCGAGCGTCTGAATTGTACGTTCAGCCTGCCCATCTATCTGAGGATGGAATGCTGTGCTCAAGTTAATCTGCATTCCCAAACCTTTCTGAAACGACTGCCAGAATCTAGCTGTGAATTGTGCTCCCCTATCTGAAATAATGGATACTGGCACTCCGTGTAATCTAACTATTTCTCTGATATATAATTCGGCATAATCCTCAGTCGAGAAGGTAGCCTTCACTGACAGGAAATGAGCTAATTTTGTTAGCCTGTCAACTATTACCCAAATGGAATCATTTCTGCGTCTGGTACGGGGTAACCCTGTTACAAAGTCCATGTTTATCGCTTCCCATTTCCACATAGGCACCATTATGTCTTGCATCAAACCACCCGGTTTCTGGTGCTCTGCTTTCACCTGCTGACAGTTAGAACATCTAGATACAAATTTGGCTATCTCAGCTTTCATACCTGGCCACCAGTAGATGTCTTTGATGTCGTGGTACATTTTGGCCGCTCCTGGATGGAGGGAATAGCGAGCGTAATGTACCTCATGCATGATCCGTCCGCGAAGCCCTGAAATATTCAGGACACAGAGGCGGCCCTTACAGCGTAGCACATCATCCTCAGTTATCTGAAAATCTGACTCCTTACCTCTCTGAGTTCTATCTCTGAGCTGGACTAAATCAGGGTCCTCGTACTGTCGTTCTTTCACCTCTGTAACTAATGATGACACAGCAGAATTCTGAATTACCGCTCCATTATTTTCTGTTTCCATTACTCGAATGGCTAAACCAGCTAACTGATGAATTTCTTTAGCTAGCTCCCGCTTCTCAGGTTGCAAATACGCCAGACTTCCCATTGACTTACGGCTCAGGGCATCTGCTACGACATTAGCTTTTCTGGGGTGGTATAGAATATTCACATCATAATCTTTTAACAGCTCCAACCAGCGGCGTTGTCGTAGATTCAACTCCCTCTGAGTGAAAATGTACTGTAAGCTCTTATGATCTGTGTAAATATCAACATGGACGCCGTACAAGTAATGCCTCCACATTTTCAAGGCGTGAATTACTGCGGCCAATTCTAGGTCATGGGTAGGATAATTCTTTTCGTGTTTCCTCAGCTGTCTGGAAGCATATGCAATCACTCTGCCATACTGCATCAGTACACAACCTAACCCGACGCCTGACGCGTCGCAATAGACTGAATAACCTTCTGTGCCTTCCGACAATGCTAATACTGGGGTGGAGGTTAATCTGTCTTTCAGTTCCTGGAAGCTCTGCTTGCATGCCTCTGTCCATTGAAACTTTGCTGCTTTCTGCGTCAATTTGGTTAGAGGTGCCGCAATGGTCGAGAACCCTTCAACGAACCTTCTGTAATATCCTGCCAACCCCAGAAAGCTACGAACTTCAGTCGGAGTGGTAGGCCTAGGCCATGACTTAACTGCTTCTATTTTCTGCTTGTCTACCTGTATACCAGCATCTGAGACGATATGCCCTAAAAAGGCCACTGAGTTAAGTCACAATTCACACTTAGAAAATTTAGCATACAACTGGCGGCCCCTGAGAATCTGGAGAACTGTCCGCAAATGAGTCCGGTGATCTGCTTCAGAGCGAGAATACACCAGAATTTCATCAATGAATACTATCACGAACAAGTCCAGGAAAGGTCTGAAAATACTGTTCATCAGGTCCATGAAAACTGCCGGGGCATTCGTTAACCCGAAGGACATAACTAGAAATTCAAAATGCCCATATCGGGTCCTGAACGCTGTCTTAGGAATATCTCTCTCACGTACTCGGATCTGGTGATATCCGGACCGCAAGTCAATCTTAGAAAAGTATCTGGCTCCCTGCAGCTGATCAAATAAGTCGTCAATTCTGGGGAGCGGGTACTTGTTCTTTACTGTAACTTTGTTTAGTTGCCGATAATCTATGCACATTCGGAGCGAGCCATCTTTCTTCCTCACAAACAAGACTGGCGCACCCCACGGTGAAGTACTCGGCCTGATGAAACCTTTATCCAACAAATCTTTCAACTGTTCCTTTAATTCTCTGAGTTTTGCAGGAGCCATACGATATGGAGGAATCGATATCGGCTGGGTGCCTTGTAATAAATCAATAGCAAAGTCTATTTCCCTTTCTGGGGGAATACCAGGTAACTCGTCTGGAAACACGTCAGGGAATTCATTTACCACTGGAACAGACTGGAGTGTCGGAGATTCTGCTTGGACATCCTGAACTCTGACCAGATGGTAAATACATCCCTTAGATATCAACTTTCTCGCCTGAAGGTAGAAAATAAACCTACCTTTTGGCGTAGCGGTGCTGCCCTTCCACTCTCGCACTGTTTCTCCTGGGAAGTGGAATCGGACCGTCTTGGTCCAACATTCAACATTGGAAAAACACGGTACTAACCAGTCCATACCCATTATGGCATCGAAGTCTATCATTTCTAACTCGACCAGATCTACTGTGGTCTGATGGTCAGCAACCTCTACTGTACACCCGCGGTAGATTCGGCTAGCTGTGATAGAGTCACCGACGGGCGTAGATACTAAAAAGGGCTGCTGCAATAATTCTAGTGTAATACTAAACTTTCGTGCCACAAATGGAGTAATGTAGGACAAAGTAGACCCTGGATCAATCAACACATAAGCAGGGTGTGAGCAAATAGTTAGCATACCTGTCACAACATCAGGCGACGCTTCCGAATCTTGCCTCCCTGGTAAAGCATATGTGCGGCTTGGACCCTCACCTGTACTGGAGGCCCCTGATCTGCCCCGACCCCTGCCTGCTGAAACTGAGGGCCTGCGCCCAGTCGAGAATGCTGTGGCTCGTGATCCTGCTGATGCCCTATCCTGTCTATCCCGGTCCTCTTGACCTCTGGCTGGGCAATCTTTCATCAAAAGCCCTTCTTGGCCACAACTATAACATGCGGTGGAGCCATATCTGCATGCTCCAGGATGGCGTCGACTGCATATAGGGCAAAGTGGTAGGGTACACCTACTCTACTCCGCCCTCCTCTGTAATGGTGAATCTGCCATCTGCGAGCCTCTACAAGTCTCTAACTACCCCCTGTGACTGAATCTACCCCCCTGCGACTGCGGCAGAGGCGGGGGCCTGGGCGGCCTATCTAACAATCATGGCCTGGGTCCTCCTCGAGCCTCCCTCTGTAACTCAACTGGCCTGTCCCGGCGACACTGTTCCTGACTGACCCTTCTGACCTCCCGTTGTCGCTGTCTGATGCCCTCAATATTTTGGGCAAATGCCTGAACTCGAGCAATGTCCATGTCCTCTCGCAGTGTGGCTGTAATACAAGTCTCAACATATTCTGGATTCAACCCCATGATGAAACGGTGTACTCTGGATGCCATGGTATCAACAAAGGCCGGTGCATACCGGGCTAAGGAATCAAACCGCAAGGAATATTCCCGAACGCTCATGGCCCCCTGCTCTAGATGTAGGAACTGATCTACCCGAGCCTGTCGAATCTCTCGCAGCAGATAGTGATCCAGAAAAGCCTCTGAAAAGCTGGACCAGGTGGGAGGGGAAACATCTCTCCCTCGGGACCTTTCCCAGCTTTCATACCATAACACAGCGATATCTAGTAACCGGAATGCTGCCAACTCAACTGATTCGGTAGGCGTGGCATGCATAACCCTGAAGATTCTCTGCATTTGATCCAGAAAATCCTGAGGGTCCTCTGTCCGATCCGTACCTGTAAACTGTGGGGGATTCAAGGCTAAGAACTCTCGGACCCTCGAACTGCCGGGCCCTCCTGATAACTCCGCAACTGCAGACGGCATTGGCTGACGCTGAGCAGCCATCATCTGTGCTAACATAACTACAACACTCCTAACCTCCTGGTCGGAAGGTGTCGGTATAGGGACTGCTGAAGGTAATGTCGCCCCAAGTGGCTCCTGACGTGGTGGAGACTGCTGAGGAGGCTGGGACGATGCCTCTGTAGTGTCCTCTGATCGGGCTGTTTTTAGACAAGGGGGAGGCATACTGCTGGTGCCTTCCCCTACTGCAACATCTAAGCTCCGACCTGTGATAGGATGGCGCTGGTCTGGCATTATCTGTAACCAAAGAATATGGTAAGCTTTTAGGGACTCAACCCTATATTGTACCGCTCTACAGCACGACTGAATAAGAATAAAAGACAACCATCCTATCATGCCTTGCAGCCTCCTACCCATAGTATGTGGTGCACAACACATCCATGGACAGGACTCTACTTAGCACAGCTTGCAGACTCCCTGGGATACGACCTGCTCTGATACCAAGTTTGTCACACCCCGCCTTGGGGGGTATGACTGGCACCTGGTGCCCTACTGGGACCTGAACTCCTAGACTGCTAAGCCTGGGCACATCTGGTGCCTGGCTGGCTCTAACTCATATTTCTGGAAACAAAGGGCTATATAACGGCTGTAAACACAGCCCCCGGCCTATTGGCCTATAGCCTCCTGTACCTGTACTAACAGCTGACCAGAAACATATCAATTCAGGGAAACCTATGCGGGCCGACAAGGCCACCATGCTGTCTAGTTATCTATAACTCAATCATGAAGTACTAGAAACTACGTGACCGGCAAGGTCACCACTACTGGCAAACTATGGCCCCACACGGCCAACATAAAAGAAAGAAAGAGTACTAACAGCTATACAACTGCACGGCCTCACACAACCGACTCATCTGACCACAGGGAGATATATAAAGACTGCAAGCCTCTAGGAATAGCAATAGAAATGATCGGGACAGGGCCCCGACCTACCCGCACTATACAACAAAAGAAACTGAAATACACCTCTGGAATTCAGTCTCCGGATGACAGGAGCTGAATACTCGACCGCTGACAGGAATCACGTAGTATCACCTGCTCGTCTATGAGTACCTGCAGGCAAGTAATGCAGCGCCCCACCGGGCGTCAGTACCGCTGGTACTGAGTATGTAAAGCAATAACTGAAAGAAATATCTGAAACAATAATATAACTAATGAAACTGAAATAGAAGGAATAGATTAACTGTCTGATAATGTAAGTCATACATTCTCTTAATCATACTGGAAGGAGTAGGAGTCATACCTGAGGATTTATCGTTCTACTGTCGATCTACTCGTATCTACTGTAACACAGTATAACATATCATAACATACATAGCATACACAAACCTTACCTGGCCCCCATAAGCCGGGAGGTACAACCAGCACAGAATCTACACCCCTACCCTGGTCATCCCATCTTCTATAACCCCTGTAAGCATCCTGCCGGTCCCCTGGGTATGCACTTGGGCTCACTGAGCCCCTGACTATAACTGTACCTGAGTCCGAAGGACTCCTGAATCAACACTCGGGCGTATCCGCTCGACAGGGGTGTATCAAAGCCGACCAAGGCATAATATGGGGAAAACTGGCATCCCATCTTCGTCCCCTATGGGACGGCATGCCACTCCGTAGAGCGACGTATCCTCGTCTTTTGGCGGACGAGTCGATACAGCTATCAACCCTGGGGAGGTCATAGATGCTAGGTAGTCCAACCCCAAGCAATACAACGGTCTCAACTAGCAATACTGTCTGCATATCTCACATGTTGAGGCTAATAGGGGTAAAGTATCGTATATATTACATGCTGAGCTAGTGATAGTAATCTGTACGTATTTAATACGTGCTGAGGCTGGTAAATATATACATATGAATATAATCTCCTGCCAGACTGTTGTGGGGCTAATACTGAACAGGATATAGTATTTCTGCTGAAAACCATGCTGTATACTGAGTTTCTATAGTAACATGATTTACTAGTTCTAATATGCTTTCTAGCTTCATTTTAACTTGTCGTTCTATCTCTGAGATGTCTTACAGGTATTACATTGCTTTACTGGGCTTTCAACTGAATAAAATAATATCTTAACATTTCGTATTACATCACATACTGAACATGCTGGACAGTTTCTAACACTTGTGTTAGGATCTATGTCATCCTAGTAAGTTTCACGCAAGTTACAACTTGATGCTTCTAGTACCGTATCAACATTCACAATAAACGTAACACTTGATTTCTGAACATTCTACTGGCCTGTAAATTACTATACTGTACCGATATTACTTCACTTGCCGAGGGAACTGGCTTTACATACCTTATCCTTGAACTATTCGTCCGTTGGACGAGACTCGGCCGGTGCTTCAACTATTTCCTCCCAACTGCATTCATAAATATGTCAATTAATACTAAATACAACTTTATTGTAAAGAGCAACATCACTTTCGATATAGTTTATAGCCTAAACTTAGGCTTATCGAAAGACGGTCGAAAACTCGCTATTTTTCAGAGGTCCAGAAGGGAGAAATATTCACTTCACAGTTAGGAACACATAGACACTAATTTAGAGCAATTCCACTTACCTTAGCTCGGTGGCTCGACGATTCGTCGGCTGTATTTTATGAAACTAAATCCGTAGGAATGCTCTCTGCTGCTAAATACCTCAGTATCTGGAGTTAATTTGAATTTAGACAACGTTTAGTAGCGTAATCGGACGAAAATTATATAATTTCTTCGTTCCTTTTTCTCCCTCTGCGTTTGCTCTCTGTTCTCTGGAAATTTTAAATGTTTTTATCAGTTAAAACCGAAGTGGGGCTTTATATACTTGGGCCTGGACAAGGCCAACGTGTCACGGAGCCAACGTGGAGGCCCCTCCTCCGTGACACGCTGCCATCGCGGAGCCTCGGCTCCTTCCGCGATGGTTCGATAGGTTTCTCGTCCGATCTTTTCCCGGGCCTTTCTCCAGCACGTATGGCCTTCAAATATGCTTAGCCAACGTGCGAGTAGGTCATTTAGGTGCCGGGAATTCTACGGGGTATAACAACTTTTTTATTTCAATACTCCGGCACATAGAAAAAGATTTTCTCTCGAAATTAGGCTTAGCTATGTTAATATCAAACCAGTCAAAAAGCCCTTAGGATTTCTAATTCACTCTTCTGTCTTAATTCTTGTTAGTTACTACCAAAATAATTTTAAATTTTTAGCCGATTCAAGTTACATGCCATACAAAAGAATCGATGCACAAAGAAAAATTAAACATAATTATTAACTAGTTAACAAAAAAGATAAGAAACTAATACAATGATAAATGGATGTTGTATTACTACAAGAAAAAATAATTACTGTGTCCCATTATTCTTGCAAAAGACGGGCTAGGACATGTGACCACTCTTTCAACAGGTTTAAAGTTGAAGAGTCATCATTTAACTAGTTAAGGTGCGCTAAAGCATCGTTTATTAAATTAAATGTAATTAATTTTATTTAATTATTTTGCTTCACTAGAGATCGAGTAAGAGTTTAAATTACCTTGAAAGAAAATATTAAGTGCCTTTGAAGGTTCATAATTCTGAGTCCTTTTCGCATTTAGAATTATGTGAAATTAAGGAAATTTATTGAAGTTTAAAAGTAAAATAAATCGAGCAGATATTTTAAATATATTAAGTTGCTAATTTTTTAAGGCTTTCAAAGAAAAACTAGATGTGAAATTCTAAGAATAGTAATGAATTTAAAGTAGGTTCCCAATCCTATATACGAATCATCACATACTAGGCAAAACACGCATAGATTCAAAATGAGAACTATCACATTTTAAATAAAATCAAACAAAACTGGGAGCTTTAATGATTTTTTCTATAAAGTCAAACAAAAAATAGGAAGCTTTAATAATACTTTTTTCTGATAAGCCAAGATGTATACTATCATAATAAAGAATATCATTGAAAACTCAAGCCTAAAGTGCACATGGTCAATCTGTAACGACCCCTCTAATTGTTATGAGATGGTTAGGGTTATAACACCCTTGTTAGAGTCTTCGTCATGAAAGTGAGCTAAAATAATACTCAAGGGTGGAGAAGTTTAAAAGCTGAAACCTGAATTGTGAAAAATGATATTGTTTTGTGTCCCATAAGGGAATGATCTAGTGAATTAGACCTCCGTAGGAAATTTTGAGATCATGAGTGAATTTGCAGTGATGTTTTACAGCGTGGCGCGCATTTGAGTTATGATGTGATGTCCTGATGTGATAGTTGTGTTGTGAGATGGAAAATTATTCAGTTTTACCAAGCTACTGGTTAACGAGGAATTACTATAGCAGTGGGTTTTCTGCTGCAGTAAGACTACCGTAGCGATGGTTGGTGAGATGCTAAATCTCGCCATAACAAGACCTTAGTCTCCATAGCAGGTCTATTGCAAGGAAGGTGGTAACAACTACAGCGAAGGTAATGACTGCTGCAGTGAACGACCGAGACAAAATGCATGCACAAGTGAGTTATTTTGAGGTATTAATGTAACACCCTAAAAGTTTCTAAGATTAGATACGGGATTGAAAATATGATCAGCAGAAAAAGTTTAAAAAATATCTCAGAACGACTCATTGCATGAGTCGTGGTGTGGAGTAATGGGTCGTGGGATTGAGCCGTGGTGAACTTCTGGTTGTCAGGTCCTAGACCAATGAGCCAAAGTACGACCCGTTTATTGATGTGATGACTCATGGTCAGTATCTTTAGAGAAAGAGCCTGGGACGATGAGTCACGGTATGACTCGTAGGTCCCTTTAACGGGCCATTGTCAGGAGTCGTTATTTGATTTTTAGGGTGACTAGGCTTGGTAGGACTAGTCATGGTATGACTCATTGTGGAAAACAACGAGCCATGGTAAGTGGTAGTGGTGAGAATCAGTAAAGTTGGGGAATCATAGTCTAGTGGAAATGGAAGGGTGCAACAATCCATTGTCACAAGTAACATTCCGTAGTTTGTATTCATTAGGAGAATTCCATAAACCATGCATGATGTCAGTGGTGACAATAAGAGAAAATGACGGGTTGTGGTGATGAGTAACGATTCATCCTGTCTAGTTGTCATTTGAAGGTCTGAGAACTGGGGAAAGTTGGATGGTTGTGACGAGTGATACCGCGAGTCGTGGTATGGAAAGACGATTTGTGGAGAGTCGTGGCATCTAGAAATGAGTTTTTTTCACAAAATTATTAAGGGTATTTTCATAAATTTTAAGCTCCTAAGTCCTAAACTCGTTGTTTTAAACCCTGAAAATAGTGTTTTAAGGGGGTCTAACCTACTCTAAGCCATTAGGCTCTCATGAATGCAAAGTTTTGAGTTTCTCTTTGAAGATCAAACTAGAACTCCATCAATTCTTCTCCAAATTCTCTTGGGATTTCAAAGATAATTTGAGAATCAGTTTACCCAGGTATGTAGGGTTATGAATGAGAGTTTTCTTTCACTCTCATGCCCAAATTTCTCCTCAAGTTCATGAATTCACATTCTAATTCAAGTATATGATTTTATAGGGTTTAACCCAATTTTATGAAATTCTCTATGATATGTTTATGGGTCTAATCGCCACATATTCCAAAGCATGTTTTAAATTTAATGGGAAAATTTTATACACAATTTGATTATAAATTTATGATTTCAAGTTATTAGAAAATATGCCCTATTATGGAATTTTTATGAAAAGTCAAGTTTATGATTCCTAGTTTCAAATATGATGAGATATCCAACATGAATGAATGTTTATGAATTTCCCATGTATGAATCCATGATTTTGACTTATGAAGCCTATTTTAAGTATGCATGATTTTATGATTTCGGCAATCCCACACAAGTTAAGTATGTTTTCATGATTTAGCCAAGCCTAATAAGATCAACTTATCATATGTTTTGGAGTCAAGACTCCCAATGCAGTTTATGATATGTTTTGGATTCAAGATTCCCCATGCTCAGATTTTAGACTATGCATATAATTATGATTTCAGTTTTGTTGAAAAATGATAGGAGACTATGCATGTTTTTGGAAGTAGTGCCTAGCACTGAGTAGGCTTGTGGTTCCAAGGTTCCCCAATCTTAGAACTATGTGCCAACATAGGTATATATATATTTTTTGGGATCTCTCAAGAGAGTTTTTCCCTTTCCCTAAGGGGCCTAAGCTTGATATTGATATCATGATATTATCCTTAGCCTTGGAAATATTTTAGATGGATCTACCCACTTGAGTGTGATAGTTGGGGCATCATGTAGGCTCTATCGTGATGGGGTAAGTTATGACAAGTCTCCCATTGTTCCTCATGATTTCAGTTACTCATGTTCATGACTTATGATATTATGGTTACAACAGGTTTGAGCCAATGATCAGTTTATGAGCTTTTACTTACGATTTTAGTTATGATAAGTCATATAATTTCTATTTCTAACCTTGGGTCACTATGTCAGATATGATAATCAGCTTATGACTATGTATGTCTCCGATTCAGTTTTCAACATGCAATCTTTACTCTTATGATCTATTAATTTATAATTATATGCATCATTTCATTTAACATTTATTAAGCATGTTTTGCTTACCTTACATACTCAGTATATTTAAAGTATTGACCGCATACTCTATGCTATATAATTTCATGATATATTTTCAAGTGATCCAGTTTAGTCTCGCCGATAGCTTGCTCTCCCTATCAACTCAATTTAGCCCTGCCTTGGGTAAGTCCTCACTATTCGAGGGCATCTACCATTTCAGTTTTGTGTTGTCATTTTGTTTCAGACTTGGGTATAGCTGGGGGCTTGTCCCAATATCTCATCAGTTAGTAGAGGATCCCAAACATAGATTAGTATATTCAGCTTGAGACTTAGTATTGAGATGTTATCGCTCAATATACGTTATGTTATTCAGACTTCCTCTTATTCATGTTTAATTTATCAGTTTCCACTTTAATATAAGCTCTTTAGTTGCTATGTTTATGCCATGGGTCAACTTGTAGCAATTCGCAGTTCTAGGCCCCGTGTCTCGGTCCGGGGTCCCAGCTCGGATCATGACAATTCTCCTCATAACTCCGAGGCACGAAATATGTGAGCTAAGAGATGATTTTCCAAGGCTAGGGTGTATCCCACCTTCAAGGTAAGATTTCTCACGAAAACCTTTCGTCTATCAATCCCCTAGTCCCTGTTCGGTGCTATTCCGATTGGTATTATATATTATAAACTGACACGCAAGTGCACGTGGTCAAACAAGTAATAAAGTGGCTAAGTAGCCAAGTATCGATCCAAGGAGGCTCAAGATATGTAAAGTTGCCTAGTTTACTATATTCCTATTTCACTTCTAATTATGCTATCAACAATGTAACCAACAGTTACTTAAGTTTTTGTTTCTAAACTATATATACTAAAATTAATAACAAATATTTACTGTGAATTCAGACAATGGATATGAACATGCCAAGGTTAAGAACAAGTAATGAACTTGATAATCATGATAATTTGGTTAATCTCTTCTTCATATTGCTAGCCAAGAACATTCGCCTAGAAATTAAAGTTTTCGTATTTAATTTCACTTTAGAATCATAAACCATCCGTCTACATTTCTGTGATCAAATGCAATTTATGACCTAGCACTACAATTCCGGTTCCTAAATTGACTAATACGACTTTCAAGTATATTTCTATCAGGAAAGCACATCAAAACCCAATTTTCCCAAATCAAGTTAAGAACAATACCCTATTAATTCACAACTTTCCAATTTCTTGCTCTCTCGAGTGAAATTGGACTTTTTAGATGTACATTAATGGTGGCCAATCACTAATGCAGTAAGAACAAGAATTAATAGAACAACATGAAAGAAGAAGAAGAAAACCATATCAATTATAATCAAAATTCATTACACATGTTCAAAACCTCAGCAAGGAAGAGAATTAGCCACTCATTTGTGGATTGATCATCCTAAAATGAGTGTAAATCATACGTACAATTGATACAAAGAAGAAAAGAAGAGAAGAAATCCCTTAGCTTTTTCGTTCCTCAACTGCTCCTAACCCACGTCCTTGCTCTCCACTTCTGAACTCATTCTAAAAACTAAAAACTGCTTAAAATAAACCTAAGTGTGCTATTTATACTAGTGGGAAATTTTTCCCGGAATAACAAGCAACGTGTCACGGAGGCCAACACGGAGCACTGCCTCCATGACACGGCGTGGACGCGGACCTTCACTGAAATTTCAGGGTCCGGTAAATTAGCCTCAACGTGGCACGGAGGCCAACGCGGAGGCCTCTCTCCGTGCCACGGAGCTGACGCGAAGGCACACTGGAAATTGCCATTTTAATTCCTGTTCTGGCAGTGTGCTACCGCGATGGTAGCGTGGCACGGCTCCATCACGGAGCCCCTATAAAATGTGCATTCCAAGGTCTTTTCCACGCTCGCATCCAAGTCCAACTCCGACATAGTTCCAACATGCAATTTAGCTCCTAAAAATCACATTTACCTGCAAAACAAATGCTAATCATGTTGGTTAGTATAAATTCACATTTTATTACCAATTACATGATATTATATACACATTGCAAAACAAACAAGGTAAAATTGATACGTTTGAGTATCACTTGGGCATATAAATCTGCCCAAGATCATTTACCCCACACTTAAATCCTTGTTCGTCCTCGAACAACACATACACAAATCATGCAAATTACATCCCAACCTTCATCACTATGGTGCAACAATTTACGCTACGGTCATACCGATTATTCAATTTTTGCAAATCATCATGAAAACATGCTTGGTCTTACAATACAATGACCTTTAATACATCAAGGCTTCCTAGACTTTAAGAATTGATTCTTGATATCGGCAAACTCATGCAAATCAGCTAATCAAGAAATCCGACACGAAAATCAATCTTTCATCAAGCATGTGCCCTCACAACTCGAGAGAATCTTCCCCTTTATGTTCATGCAACACACAAACATTCAAGTAGGGGCATATAAAAATTAATTTCACTCACTCTCCCAAAAGAATTCACATGCCTCATGTCATGACCCATAAGCTTGCCCTTAGTGTATTACTCCACTAATATAAAGAAATGCAATGTAAGATCACGTAGGACTTTAATGGGTTGTAACGGGGCTATGGATCTAGTATATATATATTGGATTAGCCAATAATTGTCGCTAGCATCCTTAAGCGCCTTTTCAACTCATTCCCATCGACTTATGGACATTGTTCCTCTCTTTCCTCTTTTTCTCCCATTCATGCTGGTTTCCTTTCATACAGCCCATTTCATCAAACACACTTGACACAAAACAAAGGGTTTTCATGTACCCTCACTATCAATTAATTACAACAAGTGCCTCTTCAACCTCATCTTTTCTTTCCTCACTTTGCTTTTCTTTTTCTTTTCACTCTTTTCACTATTTGGGAAACATTTTCTTTTCTTTGTAAGTGCTTAAGAGCTTCTTATAGACTTTAAGGCTAATGAAAAGAAGGAATAAAGCTTAGTTTATACACTTTTGGACAAAAGAAAGAAAGAAATCGGCTAAAGGCTCAACGGGCTAACTAGGGTATACAACATATAAAAAGGTAGAATTTGACAAGAAAATAAATGGAAACTATCGGTTAAAACAAAGAAATGCCTACATCCTTTCCAACACTACACCTCCTTCATTTCGTTTTGTATACACACCAGGCAAGTTCTAGACAATTCACAATGGCATGGAATAACAATACCTCACTTCACACTTCGTGCACATGCTCGAATCAAGATGCATTCACAGACTCTCTAATTAGCCAATCACATGAATTCAAAATTAAGCCTCAATCATCCTGAATCAAATTCTATAGCCTAGGTAACTCAACATATTTACAGAATTGCATGCTTTCAAACGAATCATTTTCACATTTTGAACATCAGTTACAACACGCAACGAAATTTTAGCAACCATAAGCAACTACAGTTCATTGATGCAATCCACCAAAGAAAAAAAATTAAAAACAAATAAAAATCCTACTCCTACCGACTACATTTCCCTTAAGACGGTCGTCATCCATCCATCATAGGGAACGGTCACTACTATGACATCGGTTCAATGGGACTATTCTCGGTAAAAGAACCGAAAACAAACTCCGAGAAACCCAAAAAAATAAAAATCGAAAAAATTTTGCAACACATCGATCATTTCAATAGAAACATATTTACAAAAGATTTTGATAATTGCAAAATATCTTCGCAAAAAAATTTTGAATTTCTACCGATCATGTCGATAGAAAAAAATATTTACAAAATTTACAAAATATTTACTCTAGCAACCATAACTTTCAAAAACACACATCATCAGCCACAAAACAAATATATACAGATACATCACAAATCAGTTCACCACAGGGAAAGCACAAACATCCATACAAACCAAGGAAAAAAAAACATACAGCAAATTAGAGCCTTGTCCCAGCACCTAGCTACTCCCCACCCCACACTTAAATCGAACACTGTCCCCAGTGTTCACAAAAATACAAAGCACAAAATTTTGGGTGGTGGAACTCCCTGCTCAGTCGAAATATTCGACTTCTTCATCCGGTGCTGCGGCCTCGTCGCCCATGTCTGAATCAGCTCCATCGTCGTCATCGGACTCCACATCGGAGTCCTCACGACGTGTCTCCTCATCAGTAGGGACATCATCATCTGTCGGCTCAATGAAGGCTGGCCCCACCCGACATAAGGCTATGGCGTTCTCGCCAAAGGGGTAGTCCAGCTCCAGCTGCCATAATTCTTCCTCGGTGGATGGTCTCCCACCAATCCGTAGCTGAAGCATCTGCATGCCAAATATACGGGCCATGTACTGATCGTCCCGAGCATGTCGCTTGCCCAAAGTCAGTACAGGTCCGTGTTTAGTGTCGGGGGCCTTCGTCTTTGTCACATCGAGGGCCCTCCGCTCCAACTGCGGAATATAGTCCAAGGCTTCTTACTCAATGTCGAGGCCTCGGAGGAAGGTGGTGATGAGTCTGCCAAATCCGTATCTGTGGCCCTGGTGCAGTCTGGCTCTCTTCATGGCGGATATTACTACCACCCCCACATTAATCTCAAGCCCTTTCATAAGGGCATACACCACACAGACACGATCCCGGGTCACGTCCGTCAAATGGACTCCCGGGATCAAGCACGAACACACAATCTTCAGCCATATTATGGCCTCCCTGTTCATCTGCGAATAAGGCAGAGTCTGGTGGTAACCCCTCTCCTTATGTCTACTCCATTGGGCTGTGGATCGAGCCCCACACAACGTACGTCTGATGTCGGCGTACGGTGGGGTGATGTTTAGCTGGCGGAGAACGTGGGCGTCTGTGTCCCGCGCTCCAACGATGGCATTCAGCTGCTGGGGTTCCAGAGTGACAATCTGCCCTCTGATTTTCACTGTGTGGCTTCTGATGGCCAGGTTCCAATTTGCATAAAATTCCCGGACCAAATGAAGGTTGCACTCCTTGGGCTCCTGAAAAATAAAGCTGAGCCCAGCTGCCTCGATTCTCTATACAATGCGAGGGAACTCCTGTGCGAGTGGTTCCCTTGCAATATGTTCCTCCAGGAAGTACTTGTTTTCTTTATGCTTAGCATACCATTTCTTCCCTTCATCGGTTACCCATCTTGTTCCGTATTGGCGGCGTTGGCCGCGCGGAACAACGGGTGCAGCTGGGACTGCGGTGCCCAGTCTCATCCTTTTCCTACCTGTGTCTGAGGTAGAAGCACCCTTGCCTTTATCTTGTCTGCTCGCCATTGTACCTTTTAGATGAAGAACCGAAGAAATTTGATGTTTTCCTTGCCTATTAGTGTGGCACGTTGGTTGGGGAGGGGAAATTGGGTGTTTTGGTCGCGGAGGAGAAGAGAAATGGGGAAAAATTGGGCAAAATCGGGGGTTTATTTAAAGAAAACACGCGGGTCACCCGGCAACCCGGTGTGACCCGGCACTGAATAAGGGGCAACGTGTCACGGAGGGTAACGCGGAGCCCCTCCTCCGTGACACGGAGCCAACGCGCCAGTGCACTGTTTCTTCAATTAATTTGATTTTTCATACCTTGCCTCATTTTCTCGATTCCATGTATATTTCCTCCGTTATACTTGAAAATCACCTCACTAAACAAAAATTGGTTAGATTAATAGATTTTCCTAACTAAAATAAAAAATACTAACTAATATGAAAATCTAAACCTAATCAAGAAAAGAAAAAGAAAAATAAAAATTGGAAATAAACAAATAAAAACAAAAATAAAGATAAAAACTAACTACACTATGCAAAAAGAAGAAAAATAAAATATTTTTCTCACGGGTTGCCTCCCGTGCAGCGCCTGGTTTACCGTCGCGGCTCGACGTCCTTTAAGCTCACTTGTCTACTAGGGTGATGGACGATTTGTCCCGATCATGGTCATCCCCCCAGTAGTTCTCAACCTTATCCGGTGGCCTACCTAGTAACTCTCGGGAATCACTCATTCCATTAGCATTCCCATGATCAATCACATTGATCACCGAGAGTTCCTTATAAACAGTCGGGAGCTTAGGTACCTTGTACACATCGAACACTTCGACCTTGTCATGTGCTCGCATCGTGAGTTGACCCGCAGCTACATCAATTAATGCTTTTCCGGTTGCCAAAAATGGTCGTCCCAAAATAAATGGGACTTCAGCATCTGGTTCAAAATCCAGAACAATGAAATCGACCGAAAAAATGAGGGAGCCTACTTGCACTAACACATCCTCAACAATGCCATCCGGCTTAGCTAAAGACCTATCTGCTAGCTGCAAGATTACCGTTGTAGGTCTAGGACTCCCTAGACCTAACTTTCTGAATACCGAAGATGGCATCAGATTTATGCTTGCCCCCAAGTAGCATAATCCACTAGCTCAGATACTTTGCCCAATAGTAAGCTGGATAGTAAAACTTCCAGGGTCTTTCAGTTTTGTGGGCAACCTATTCTGAATACGGGAAGTGCATTCCTCCGTTAAAGCTACCGTGGCATACTCAGTCAAACGACTTTTGTTAGCCACGATGTCTTTAATATATTTCGCATATTTTGGCACTCCCTGCAAGACATCAACAAGAGGTAAGTTAACATGTACCTGTTTAAGTACCTCCATGAATTTCTGGAAACACGCCTCCTCCTTGTGTTTCTTAAGTCGTTGAGGGAACAGGGGTGGAGGCCTTTCTGGTTCAGCTTCTTTAGTCTTCCCCTTATCCGAGATTTGCTCTCCCTCAACATCTGCTGCTCCTGACTTTTGAGGCGGTATTTCTGGTTCCACCTCCTTCAACTGTAAACCACTCCTCGTGGTCACTGCATTTACCTGCTTCGGATTAGGATCCGTATCGCTAGGTAGTCCTCCTCTGGGTCTAGTATTTTGGGCACTAGCAAATTGCCCAAACTTATATTCAAGAGCCTTGGTCGCCAACTGATTGTTCTTCACTTCGGCTGCCAATTTAACATAGTCAGCCTGCAATTGTGCCTGATTAGCGATCATGGTTTTGAACATTTCCTCAATGGTAGGTGATGGTGGTGGAGGAGGGGCATTGTGATTTCTGAATTGAGCTTGATAATTTTGTTGCCCTCCTTGGTTTCTGTGCATACCCTGCCCTGAGCTTTGGCCTTGTTGGTTGTTGCTACCCCACGAAAAATTCGGATGGTTCCTCCAATTTGAGTTGTAGCCACTACCAAACTGCTGCTGATTTCTCTGTGCATTGCTCACAAAGTTAACAGAATCAGGATTTGCACCACAGCATTCAGCTGAATGCTCACTACTACCACACACTTCACACCACATCTGTTGAACTGCATTGACTGAAGCTGAAGGCTGATTCAAATTCATATTGCTGAAGTGGTTGTTTAACTGATTTTGCAAAGCAGCTATCTGTGCAGCGATAGCTGTAAACCCATCCACTTCAAGCACTCCCGCTGCTTTCCTTGCTCCACCTCTTGAAGAATCTGCATTCCATTCTGGATTGCCTTGTGAAATTCGGTTGAGCAAAGTGTACAGCTCCTCGTAAGTCTTTTCCAGCGCTTGCCCTCCAGCTGCTGAATCTAACAGAATTTTAGTGTGGGGTTCCAAACCCTCAATAAATGTGTGTACCAACACCTCATTGGACCGATGATGATGAGGACAGTCCCGCAACATGGATTTAAATCTTTCCCAGGCTTGATATAGATTTTCTCCTTCCCTCTGTTTAAAACTTAGAATTTGACTTCTAAGTCTGGCTATTTTACCAGAAGGGAAAAATCTGATCAAAAACTTCCGTGCAAGATCATCCCACGTTGATATAGAATTGGGTGGTTCAACTTTTAACCACCTCTTCGCTTCACCAAGTAAGGAAAATGGAAATAAGGTGAGCCGAACATAATCAGGTGACACTCCAGCGGGTATATAAGTGTCACTTATCTCCAAAAAGTTTTGGAGATGTTGTTGTGGATCTTCATGAGGGAGACCGGTAAATTGCCCGCTTGTGTTCAAAAGTTGCACCATATTCTGCTTTAATTCAAACCTCCCTCCAGGCTCTAGTTTGCGGATGCTAGAATGTACATTGTTGGCATGTGGGATTGCCACCTCGCGAACCGGCCTTGCTGCTGCTTCATCGGGCACTAACACTGCCCTCACAACTGGTGGATTTTGTTGCTCCATCATAGACTGTTTAAGCAACTGCAGCTTCTTTCGTAGAGCTTCTCTACGTTGACTATGAAATTCACGTTCAGGCTCTAAGTACGATTCCACCAGCTCTTTGTCCCTTGCCAGTGTTCACAGAAACAAACTCTGCAAAATACAGGCTAAGACCAAGTTGTTAACACTTAAGAAAATAAAAATAAAAATACAGTAAATTTACACTAAACACAATTTTACAAATCGCCTAGCCTCCCCGGCAACGGCGCCAAAAACTTGTTCGGTGCTATTCCGATTGGTATTATATATTATAAACCGACACGCAAGTGCACGTGGTCAAACAAGTAATAAAGTGGCTAAGTAGCCAAGTATCGATCCAAGGAGGCTCAAGATATGTAAAGTTGCCTAGTTTACTATATTCCTATTTCACTTCTAATTATGCTAACAACAATGTAACCAACAGTTACTTAAGTTTTTGTTTCTAAACTATATATACTAAAATTAATAACAACTATTTACTGTGAATTCAGACAATGGATATGAACATGCCAAGGTTAAGAACAAGTAATGAACTTGATAATCATGATAATTTGGTTAATCTCTTCTTCATATTGCTAGCTAAGAACATTCGCCTAGAAATTAAAACTTTCGTATTTAATTTCACTTTAGAATCATAAACCATCCGTCTACATTTCTGTGATCAAATGCAATTTATGACCTAGCACTACAATTCCGGTTCCTAAATTGACTAATACGGCTTTCAAGTATATTTCTATCAGGAAAGCACATCAAAACCCAATTTTCCCAAATCAAGTTAAGAACAATACCCTATTAATTCACAACTTTCCAATTTCTTGCTCTCTCGAGTGAAATTGGACTTTTTAGATGTACATTAATGTTGGCCAATCACTAATGCAGTAAGAACAAGAATTAATAGAACAACATGAAAGAAGAAGAAGAAAACCATATCAATTATAATCAAAATTCATTACACATGTTCAAAACCTCAGCAAGGAAGAGAATTAGCCACTCATTTGTGGATTGATCATCCTAAAATGAGTGTAAATCATACGTACAATTGATAGAAAGAAGAAAAGAAGAGAAGAAATCCCTTAGCTTTTTCGTTCCTCAACTGCTCCTAACCCACGTCCTTGCTCTCCACTTCTGAACTCATTCTAAAAACTAAAAACTGCTTAAAATAAACCTAAGTGTGCTATTTATACTAGTGGGAAATTTTTCCCGGAATAACAAGCAACGTGTCACGGAGGCCAACGCGGAGCACTGCCTCCGTGACACGGCGTGGACGCGGACCTTCACTGGAATTTCAGGGTCCGGTAAATTAGCCTCAACGTGGCACGGAGGCCAACGCGGAGGCCTCTCTCCGTGCCACGGAGCTGACGCGAAGGCACACTGGAAATTGCCATTTTAATTCCTGTTCAGGCAGTGTGCTACCGCGATGGTAGCGTGGCACGGCTCCATCGCGGAGCCCATATAAAATGTGCATTCCAAGGTCTTTTCCATGCTCGCATCCAAGTCCAACTACGACATAGTTCCAACATGCATTTTAGCTCCTAAAAATCACATTTACCTGCAAAACAAATGCTAATCATGTTGGTTAGTATAAATTCACATTTTATTACCAATTACATGATATTATATACACATTGCAAAACAAACAAGGTAAAATTGATACATTTGAGTATCACTTGGGCATATAAATCTGCCCAAGATCAGTCCCTGGAATCATTGGAAGGTCATTAATGGTGGGCTGAGAGTTAGAACCTTAAAAATCATGAAAGTTAGGGGAATTTGAATGTATATAAATGATTATTATTTCCTAGGATTTTAAGTTGTTTATTTTGCACCTCCTAGGATGGAATTGAATGTTTTAGTTCATAATTATGATAATTTGAGATCTAGAATTCAATAAAGATGAGACCTTTAGCATAAAAACTTCTTTAAAGGGGTTTAAAAGAGTGGAAACTCTATGAATTAGGGTGGTGTGATCATTGTAGAATTAGACTATGGAAAAATAACCTGTGGGTAATGAATTAAACCTTGATAACGGGTAGAATTGGGTGGGTTTGAATTTTCAAGGCTATGATTTGAAGAGTAGATGATTAAATGCTCTTATGTTGTTTTTAGACTTTGAGGATTTTGAGGCATTGAGGAAAGTGAAGCTCCAGTAAAGTAGCTTTATTATACAAGTTCTTCGATTGAGATAGGTAATGATTTATTTGGAGTTAGACTTTAATTAGTCTATTGTATGTATTGTGAATTGATAAAGCATGCTTGAGTCTTTGGACATGGACGTTTTTGATATTGTGAATTGACAATGTTATGTGAATAAGCTATTAATTTGTCTATGTCTATTCGATATAATTGTTGATTATGGTGTGTACTTATGATGATCAATGTGTACTTGTTATTGTTGTCTTGCATGACGATTGAAAGGAAAGCATACTAAGATGTGTTGATGATTGAATAGTACATCATTTTTCTAGTATAAGTGGCTCGAGTCTGATGTGAGCTGATGGATGAGTGAGTTATCTGATTAATGAGTGGCTCGAGTCTGATATGAGTTGATGGACAAGTGATTATATGATTGATGAGTGGCTCAAATTTGATGTGAGCTGACGGATGAGCATAATGAGTGGAAGCAGGTACCACATCGATATGGTACATGGAAACCTAGGGTCCTCTGTAGGTCATAACAGGATGGGCAAACTTAAGACCTACTGGCATGTGTATATAGATGAGTGATAGATTGGGTTCAGATAAAATACCAATGATACTCATAAGATACAGAGGCTATGTTGTGACTCAGTGTGGACATGATTCCATGATTTCATTTGATTGTATTATGATTGCAAGTTTTATGTGATATTTTCTAACATCTAACTTTAGGAGACTTATATCTTCTGTGATTAATTGACATTGTTAGGCCTGAGGTTAATGTATTACTTGGGTGTAGTTGACTATCTGACTAACTGGACTATTGGTAATATGTAGTCAAGCTTGTTATTTTTTTTATTGAATTGTGATATATATAATTGTTACTAATCTGAGTCAGCTTATGATGCCCAGTACATAATGTTTATATTGATGCTACTCTTGAACTTTTCTTTGAGTGCAGACTGTGTTCCAGAGCCTTCTTCATGACTTCACATTTAGAACAACTAGTTGACTGATCTGAGGGTGATTTATTCTCTATAGGCTGCCACATATCCTCTTTTGAAATGGTGTCTATTCTTTTCAAAAATTTCTTATACTTTCTTTTGTTTTACCAATTTAGGCATTATTAGTTAGAGTCCTTACACGATGATTTTCGGATTTTAGGATTGTAATGGTTAGACTTCTGCTATTGCTTTATATTTAATTAGTATTTTATTATTTATATTTTAAGTTCTTGAAATTGGTTAAATTATTGGTTAGTTTGTACAACATGGTTCACCCACAAAAGGGTAATGTGGGTGCCAATCATAGAGATTTGGATCGTGGAAAAATCGATATATGACGCCTCGGACTTTTGCACTAAGTTTGAAATCATCTAGGTATGTAGATAGACCTAAACCCAACTAATATTTTAGAAACTAGGTGTTAAGATCAATTCTTATGTGTGTGAGTGCATCCGGTACGAATTAAGGTCATAAGGAACTTTTAGCATAGAATTGAGTTGAGAGCTTACCTACCAATTGAGTTTTCATGTAAGTTCTTACAAGGGTAAACTTTAAATGACTATAATTATAAATTTATGAAGTAATTTTTTGGGTGATTCAACCTGTCAAATTGAATCTCTTTGAGTCTTCTTTTCAACGCATTTGACCTTGCGTTAATAGGAATTCAGAGTAAAAAATTATAGACATTTTACTGAGGCACTATTAACATAGGGGCTTTAAGAGGTACTCTGCGCCCGAACCTAAACTTCAGAGGAAAACAATTCATCATATAGGCGCTATAAGAGGCACTCTATGCCCAAGACCAAACTTCAGACCAAAATTTTTCAGTAAGGTGGTGTTATAGTAGGCGTGGTGCACCAACCCCTGTCCCGACCCCACTTCTATATGTATCTTATGTTTTGTATTGAAAATCATTCCAAACATCGCCCATGCGGCAGCCAACCAACTCTATTTTGCTCTTTAAGTTTCCATGGTTTTGAAGTAGATTAAGCCCTCCAAACATCTTCAATCACAAGTTCCTCTAAGGTAGATCTTCTCCTTCATTCCTAAGATTAAAGTAATGATTCCTAACCCTAAGATATGGGTTTTAATGTGGTTCTTGATGCAAAACCCTAGAAATCATTGAGGACACCAGTTCTTAATATTTTTAGAGCTAGTTTTCCTGATTCTCCATTGATGATTGGAGCATTTAGGTATGTAAGGCTAATCATAGTAAGAAATTCCATTCTTCGTCGTGACCTATATCTAGCACTATTCATATAAGTTAAATCTAGGGATTTTCCCAATTTCTTGATTTGATCTTCTTTCATATGAGTTGAATTGTTCATTGATTGAATTCTCCATATTGAGTTGTATCTTTGTATCTCTTGATTGTTAATGATAATTCCTACTCTCTTGGTTGATTGTTGATTATAGTTCATGTCTCTTATCCCTTGGATCCAATTGCACTAAAGTCATTATTTTTGAAAGCCTTGTATTTTGAGATAAATGCATTGTTTTTATGACTAAAGTTGTAGATTTTAAGAGAGTTTTCATAAAGCGATTTCTATAGAAAGTTAAGTATATAGCATGATTTTTAAAAGTTAAAGTAAAGTCTTATTTTTTAAACATAGAGATTTTGAGCATGGAAGCTCACAAGCTTTTATAGAGATTTTGAGCCAAGGCTCATCAGAAAAGTACAGAGATTTTTGAGCCAAGGCTCAACATAGTTTTTAAATATCTATTATAAATATAGCTAAAGTACTTTATAAAAGATGTTTTCAGTTTCTTTAGATAGACATATTTATATGAGCATAGTTTTTTGGAGGATTATTTAGCTCCGAGATGGGTGAAGAGTTCAGATAACCCATAAGCCCTAGAACTACGTAGTCAACATACGGTAGAATTGTATTGGTTCGAGTGACTCCTTAGATAGCCCCTGGTAAGGGCTTGGTATGGATCTACAATTTAGTTTGTCCCCTGCCGTGGAAAGGCTTTGAAAGACTCTCCCAACTTGGGCAAGAAGTTGGACATCATATGTTGATTCATGATATATGTCGGTTATAAGAAACTATGATGTTGCCCAAGTGCACGCAAGAGCACGTGGTTGTCAAATAATATAGGACAATGAAGTCTCGATTATCGATCCCTCAAAGACTTATCAGATCAATCATTTAAAGTTACTTCTTTCTTTCACTATTCTAACAAAACATCTAAAATGGGGAATGGTTTGTAGAATTAAACTGCTAAACTTAAAATATAAAATTAACTAAAGATTGTTGCAAACTTGTTTGTACTTCAAATGATGATAAAAATCTAGGGAATTGACATTTTCATTTCATGTTGAGTTTTTAAGACGTGATTACACTATATTAATTCTTCCTAAGGTTGCTAGTTGCAAGTTACTATCCCATTTCTTTCCACTCTCTCGAGCATGCAAGAACTATCTCATGAACCCTAACACCTATATCCGTATTATCGCAGGAGAAACATGAAATGACGGTTATGCCTATTTGTATTTCAACTAAATAGGGTTGAATGGTATATCCCTATCCTCAACAACAACTTCAACCTTCAACCAATGGGCCAAAGGATCTTCAAACTCCCGTTTTACATTTAGTTTTAACCCTTTTGGTTCTCTTTTCCAAGTTAAACCAAAAGCCAGTAGATTTACTCACAAGGTGATTAGTCTCGTGAATAAGCAATTAAAACAAGTCAATATAAACAAACTTTACTGAAGAATCAAACTATCATTAATCGGTCTATCAAACTTCAGCCATCAACTATGACCAAAACCCTAGAATAGGCATTTTGCCACTCATAGACAAGCAACAAAACATAGATATAATCATCATTCTCAGTAAAATAATAAAGAAAAGAAGAAACATAAGTAGAACTTGTCTCTCCTCTAAAAACAGTGCTTACAACCTTCTATGATCAAACAAAATGATGTATGATCCGCTAAAAATTCCTTAGATGTTATATTTATTGGTGAGCCTATGTTGGGCATATTTCATGCCCATTTGCCTTGTTTTTGCCCATCTTTTACCTTGTTTTGAGTTCATAATACTTATGAAACGCATAAATTCATATGTTTGTGTATTTTGTATGCTAAAAATGATTTAAGGTGTTTTTAGCAGGAAACCAAGGGAAAAGGACCCAAAATGAACCAACGTTGAATATTTGAGAATCTGAGAAAAATGTTCCGGGGATATGGCTGGTGCCCAGCGCCCGACCCTCCACTCCTTGATAAAATTTCATCATTTTTGGTGCTATGGCTGGTGCCCCGTTTCATCATTTCATGTTTCTCCTGCGACCATAGGGATATAGGCGTTAGGCTTCATGAAATAGTCCTTGGATGCTAGGGATAGTAGAAAGGATTGGGATAGTAACTTGTAACTTGAAATTAGCAACCATAGGAAGAATCGTTGTAGTGTAATCACATCTTGAAAACTTAACCTGAAACCAAACAAGTGCCTTTTCTCTAGATTTTCATCATCAACGAAGTAAAACCAATCTTGCAACCGTTTTTAGTTATTTTTACATTTAAAGTTTTAGTAGTTTAATTTCCCAAACCATTCCCTGTTTCAACTATTTTGTTACAATAGAAAAACAAAGTTATAATCCTATAATGATTGAATTGACAAGTCATTGAGCGTACAATAATCGGGGCTTCCAGTCCTATATACTTGACGACCATGTATGCTTGTGTGTGATTGGGTGACATCAAGTTTTTGGCGCCGTTTCTGGGGACTTGAATATTGTTTGATCATTTGTAGGTTAGGATTTTATTCTACTATTCTGTATTTTATGTTTGTTTCTTTGTTTTTGTAAATGTTTAGAGGGTTGTGTGCTCAGTTTATGTCAAGTACGAGAAGTCAAGTCACTTTTGGCTTCTCTTGTTCTTGAGATTGAGAGGACCTTTAGAAGGTAAATCATGGAGAATAATGAGCAAGAACAGGGCAACAACCAAGAGAGAGTTCCAGTGTTGACTTTGCAAGGACGAACTTTGGAGAACGCTTCTAAAGAGATCGTCAAGATGGCTATCACTGGAAACTTTGAGCTGAAGGAAGGGATCGTGTGGTTGGTCCAACACACTTTCCAATATCAGGGCAAGCCGCACAAGGATCTCTACAGGCATCTGATGACGTTTGTGGAGCTGAGTGAAAATTTCCATTACCAGAACATGTTTGATGAATATGTGAAGCTGACTTTGTTTCTGTTCTCACTGATTGGTGAAGCTAAGGAGTGGCTTCAAAATGAGCTAGAATGTTCCATCACCATATGAGAGGCTCTTTCCAACAAATTCATCAACAAGTTTTTCTCTTCATGGAGTACCAAGGAGTTGAGAGGGAAGACCTTCGGGTTTGTATAGAAAGATGGTGAGACCTTAGCTCAGGCATGGGAACATTACAAAGGTTATTTGAGGGATTGTTCACTCCACATGTAGACTAAGGAGGTAATTGGGCACAACTTTATAGAGGCTTTGAAGCCTGAGCCAAAGATCCTTCTTGATTCTACTACACAAGGACAAATTCTGTCCAAAAGCTATGATGAAAATGAGGCTCTCCTAAACCTCATGTTAGTGGGAAGTCGGATTATCAAGACTCAAGCAGAGGGTTCGCAACAGCTAAGGTGTCAAGGAAGCTTAAAGTAGATGGTGTTGCAGCAATCAAAGCAGACATTGGCCAACTAGTGAATGTGATTAGCAAACTTGTAACCATACTAGCAGGAAGCCAAGTACAGCAGGTACATCAGGGGCAAACTCCACCGCCATCTTGTAAAGCATGTGGAGAAATCATGCGTATGCAGGTTGTCCACTTAATCCTGAATTTGTATTTTTTGTGGGAAAACAAAATCGTGGTGGAGGTTTTGTGGGTAATGGATAAAATCAGGGGTACCATAATGTAGCAAATACCTTATGGGGAGGGAACCAGAACTTCCACAGGCCCCAAAATAGTTATCCAAGACCTTGGGGCAAACAATTGAGCAGTTCTCTTGAGGAGACGATGAAGCAATGGATGGTGCAACAGACTTAGGTAGTGAACGAGATGCAAAAGTCCAACCATGAGTTTGAGAAGCAGATGGGGCAATTGGCCCTACAATAGACCAACAGACTAAAAGGGGAACTTCCGAGTAACACCGAGAAGAACCCTAAAGAAACTGTGAGCACAACCTCTTTGCGCAGTGGTAAGGAGCTGGATGAGGTGATCTGCAGAGAAAAGAAGGTTGATGATTAGCAGGTTGAGAAGTACAAGAGTGTTGTCGGGGAGTCGAGCAACTCACAACCAAATGTTGTAGTATCTAGACCACTGCCCCCATTCCCACAGAGGTTTCAAAAGTAGAATGAGGATACATCTTGCAAGAAGTTTCTTGAATTATTAAAGCAGGTACATGTTAACATTCAATTGGTAGAGATTTTACAGGAAGTACCTGAATAACATTGTGGATAACAAGAGGCGGTTAGCAAAATTTAAAACTGTGGCTCTTACCAAAGAGTACCGTTCTCTAGTTCAGGATAAAATTCCTAAAAAGCTTGAGGACCTTGGGAGCTTCACCCTTCATATGGTGATTGAAGACAAGGAAGTTGGTTCAGCCTTATGTGATTTTGGTGCTAGCATCAATTTGATTCCTGCATTTATAATACCCCGAAAGTGCCTAAGATTAGACCTGGGATCAAAAATAGAAGTTGACTGAAAAATGGAAGGAGGTTGCCGGACGGACGACCCAATGGATCGTTGGTACACCAATGAACCGTTGGAGCCAGTTGTGGGAAGTGAAGGCCTGGTGACAGTGTAAATAATGAGTGATATACCGACTCGTTGCTGGGAATAACGAGTCATTGTTTGTAACCGTGGTGGGTACTGAACTTTGACATTTGGGGATGTAACGGGTCATCCCACAACCCGTCATGAGATGTACCGATTCATGGTCATGAATCATTGTAGTGGAGCATGTAAATTCCAGAGGACCTAACAGAAGGAAGCCACAACTCGTTGGATGGACTAACGAGTCGTGGTGAGGCTCGTTGTGAGTAGAAGTTCAAGATCTTCCGGAGTCAAATGATGATTGAACCAAAGACCTGTTAGATGAAAGGACGACTCATCTTGTTGAGTCGTGTATTGAATTTTATATCAAGGACTTGGTAGTGTAGGTGACGGATCAATACAACGAGTCATGGTGTCCACCAATGACTCGTTGGTATGTCCGTTAGATCATCCAATGTAGATTTTTCTGGGTATTTCTTTAAGGGTATTTTCGTTATTCCTACTCTCTAGGTCCCTAAACTACATCATGTTATGTTATTTTCTGAGTATGTTAAGATAGGTTAAGCCCTCCTAACCAATTTATTCTCATGCATGCAAAGTTAGGAAGAATTAAAAGTGATCATGCTAGTTCTCAAGATCATCTTCAACAATTCTCCTTTGGGCTTTCAAAGAGTGTTGAAATTTGATCTTACTTAGGTATGTAGGGTTATGAATGGTTGTTTTAGTGCACACCCATGCCCAATCTCTCCTAATTCATGAAATTTGGTCAAAAATCTTATGGGGTTTTAACTTGAATTTTTGTGAAATTCTAATGATTTACTAATGGGTTATTATATTTCGAGATTTACATCATGTTTTATGAATTTTTATCAGATCCTACAACTATTTTGATTTCTACTAATTTATCCTAATTATGTATGATCCATGATGAATCGAGTTATTATTCTTACTTCAATTGAGGATATTCACAAACCCATCATGATTTATGATTTGAAATATGGATTTATTCAAATACCCATTATGATTTTATGATTTGCAAGGTATATGTATGATTTACAAGTATGCATGAATCCCATGATTTATGAACTATGTTTTGGCCGACTCACAAGCCTTGTTTCATGGCTAATTCATGTATTTACAAGAATGTTTATGATTATCATGATTTAACTAGCCCATGAATCTCATCATATTATAATATGGGCACTATATATGTTTTGAGAGTAGTATTTAACACCGAGTAGTTCGGGGCATAGATTCGGCCCTGGATCTCATAACTACGTGCCACCTTAGGACATGTTGGGAACTCCCTTGTGACTGTCCCTAGACCAAATGGCCCTTTTCATGGTGATATCACGCCTTTCATGGTTCTACCCTTGGTAAGGTACGAACGCCCTCCCAACTAGGGTTACAAGTCAGGCTCCATGTGTGCTCCTATGAGGTATGTCAGTTAAGAGAATCTCCTACTATTCCTCATGATTTATGCATGTTTATGATTATGTATATTGGCTCAAGTCATGTTAAATAAAGCTTTTCTCTTATGATTGTGATTACGATTGTATTACGAATGCTTTTGAAAACCTTAAGCCTTATGTTATGTTACGATATTTATTTATGAGCATGTTGTCCTACTCTTATGATCTTTTATGATTTTTATGCATATTTTAAATGTCTGTTTTACTTACCTTGCATACTCGGTACATTCCACATAGTGACCGCATACTTTCTATGCTGTATCATTTCATGATACAGGACCCAACTCTCAGGCTCATCTCCATCATTAGTCCATCTCAGAGTTAGCTATCAACCTTATTGGTGAGTCCTCATGTTCCGAGGGTCGTATGTCTAGACATTGATGATATTCCTTTGTTTTAGTTTTGCCGGGTTAGTTGGGGATGTTGTCCCATCAACCGATCTTATATGATAGAGGCTTCCGGACAGTTTGTAGTACTCAACTTATATGTATGTTCTAGTACTTTCTGCTCATTAGCTATGTTATGTTACGTTTGTGTTTCTGCTATATAGCATGTTCAGTATTCCGCCTTAAGTGATATGAAGTTAGATGTATGCTTATGCCATGGGTCGACTTGGGGCCTCTCAGGGTTCCTTGTCCCGTATTACGATCTAGGTCTATGTTTGGGTCGTGACAAACTTGGTATCAGAGCAATAGGTTTGAATGTCCTAGGGTGTCTGAAAGCTTCGTTGAGTAGAGTCTTTTTCATGGGTGTGAAGCACGCCACACTTTTGATGAAGAGGCTACGAGACGTTTAATAAATGTCCCCTTCTTTCATGATCTATGTCATGCGATGAAAAGTTTTTCTATCCTTCTAATTCATGCTATTCACGATTACAGAATCATGGCTCCTCGAAGAATGAATGGTAGGAGAAATGGAAATGGTGAAGACCACGAGGATGGCAATGGACACGGGCATCAGCAAGCCCCACCAGTTCAGGAGCCCCAAGCACTAGAGCCAGTTGCCCATGCCGAGTTTTGGGAAGCTATCCAGATGCTAGCGCAAGCCTTGACCGCTCAAGTCAATCAACAGGCTATTGGACATATTCTATAGAATGGCAATGCGACAGGGGCTCGGGTCAGAGATTTCTTGAGGATGAACCCGCTGGAGTTCCTTGTGTCCAAGGTAGATGAGGATCCACATGAATTCATCGAAGAGATTCTAAAGATCACCCAGGTCATGGGGGGGGGGACAAATGGAGAGTTTATTGATTTTGCCTCTTATCAGCTGAAAGGGGTGGCATATATATGGTTCAAGCAATGGAGAGATGCTAGGGAAGTGGGTACAGGCCCTATAGGTTGGCAAGAGTTTCACGCGGCATTTCTGGATTGGTTATTCCCTCGTGAGATGAGGGGACTAAAGGCGGCCAAGTTTGTAAATATGAAGCAGGGTGATATGTCAGTTCAGGAGTACGCTTTGGAGTTCACACGTTTATCCAAGTATGCGCTAAATTTGGTGGCAGACCAGAGGGCTCGAGTGAGCCGATTTGTGCATGGAGTGGAGGACTACCTAGATAAGGATTGTAGGATCACCATGTTGCATCGGGATATAGATTTTCCCCGCATAGTGTTGCATGACTGTACAACTATTTTGATTATAAAATATTGATTTTGATTTCTACTAAATTTAGCCTAATTATGTATGATCCATGATGAATCGAGTTATGATTCTTACTTCAATTGACGATATTCACAAACCCATCATGATTTATGATTTGAAATATAGATTTATTCAAATACCTATTATGATTTGATTATTTTCAAGGTATATGTATGATCTACAAGTATGCATGAATCTCATGATTTATGAATTATGTTTTGGCTGACTCACGGGCCTTGTTTCATGGCTAGTTCACGTATTTACAAGCATGTTTATGATTATCATGATTTAACTAGACCATGAATCTCATGCATATTATAATATGAGCACCATATATGTTTTGGGAGTACTATTTAACACCGAGTAGGTTCGGGGCATCGGTTCGACCCCGGATCTCATAACTACGTGCCACCGTAGGACATGTTGGGACCTCCCTTGTGACTGTCCTATACCAAATGGCCCTTTTCATGGTGATATCACGCCTTCCATGGTTCTACCCTTGGCAAGGTACGAACACCCTCCCGACTAGGGTTACAAGTCGGGCTCCATGTGTGCTCGTATGGGGTATGTCAGTTAAGAGAATCTGCAACTGTTCCTCATGATTTATGCATTTTTATGATTATGTATATTGGCTCAAGTCATGTTTAATAAAGCTTTTATCTTATGATTATGATTACGATTGTATTACGAATGTTTTGAAAACCTTGAGCCTTATGTTATGTTACGATATTTTTGTTATGAGCATGTTTTCCTACTCTTATGATCTTTTATGAGTTTTATATATATTTTAAATATCCATTTTACTTACCTTGCATACTCGGTACTTTCCACGTACTGACCGCATACTCTCTATGCTGTATCATTTCATGATACAGGACCCAGCTCTTAGGCTCATCTCCATCATTAGTCCGTCTCAGAGTTAGCTATCAACCTTATTGGTGAGTCTTCATGTTCCGAGGGTCGTATGTCTAGACATTGATGATGTTCCTTTGTTTCAGTTTTACCGGGTTAGTTGGGGATGTTGTCCCATCAACCCATCTTATATGATAGAGGCTTTCAGACAGTTTGTAGTACTCAACTGATATGTATGTTCTAGTTCTTTCCGCTCATTATGCTATGTTATGTTATATTTTTGTGTCCCCTATATCACATGTTCAGTATTCCGCCTTAAGTGATATGAAGTTAGTTGTATCCTTATGCAATGGGTCGACTTGGGGCCTCTCGGGGTTCCTTCTCCAGTGTTACAATCCGGGTCTACATTCAGGCCGTGACAGCATCCCTGTTCAAAACTTTGAGGCTAGGTGAACCTCGCCCTACCATAGTGACTCTGCAGCTTTCAGACCAATCTCTGGCCTATCTTTATGGAATAATAGAAGATGTCTTGATAAAGGCGGGATCTTTCATTCTTCCGGTGGACTTCATAATCCTAGATTACGAATCTGATGTAGCAGTTCCCCTCATTTTGGGGAGCTGATTTTTAGCCACCGCTGATGTCGTCATACAAGTAAAGACGAGCAAAATGTCTATGAAGGTGGATGGTCAAGAAGCAGTTTTTGAGGTGTTTAGATCAGCAAGGATGCCTCCTCACTATGAGAACTTCACAATTAAGCCGATAGTAGAACCCGGATGATGTAATCAGTTGGTTGAGCAGCGTGGGCTTCATGAAAGTTTTTTGAATTGTCAGTTTGGTAACCATTTCACTTGGATGAAGAGAGACAGTGACCATAATCATGCCACAACATTAAATCAGGCGCTGCATGGGAGGCAACCCATCGTTCTAGAATTATTACATTTTTCTTTGTTTTGTCGAGACGAGCAGAGCTTAGGAGGCAGAAAGAGCTAGAAAAATAAGCTTAAAAAGGTTAAGTCTAGGGTGAGATACCTAGCGTGGGGCGCTAGGTGTTAAACTCTAGAAGAAAAAAAATTTGATAGGTGGTGCTATGGGTGGCGCGCTGTGCCAACCCCAATCCCAAAAGAATTTTTTTTTACTAATTCTTTGGTGAAACAGAGGGGGCGGCGTGCCAGGTGCCTCTTGGTCGAAAATGTCTTGGTCAAAATGGGTTAATGTTCACCCAAAGACCTTAAAATTACCAAAAACCTAGGCCTCACACCTTTATTTAAATTTCCACTCATCCTTTCCATCAAAAATTTGAAAAACAAAAAAGGCAAAAATTCTGTCTCCTCCCTCTCTTAAAAACCGTAACTCCCCCCTCTCCCTTCCTTTGTTGCCTTCTTCAAGGTTTGGTGAAGCTCCTCTTCTCAACTCAATTAAGTATCCTTCTTCTCTCTTGTTTAGGAAAAGTTGAAAGTATGCTCCCACACCCTTCTTCTGTATGATTAAAGACCCAAATCATCACTGTTGGTGAAAAGCATAAGTTTCACATTGTGGGTTTTATGAGCTTTAATGTCTTAAATTTTTCCATGATAATGTGTATCCTTAACGGATTAACTTATTTTTGGTTGAATATCATGATTTGAAGTTATGGGGATGAACAAGGATGGTGGATTGAATTCATGAATTTAGTGGATAGATGCATTAATTGTACAGAGAGAAAGTACACGGGTATTCAATTCTTTAATGTGAATAAGTCTTGAGTTGTAGAAATTCATGTTAGTTCATTATGGATGGCAATAAATTGTTTGTTGAGTTGTTGAATGTGTTGAATAATGCTACCTCCATTTATGAATTGCTTGATTAAGAATTGAAGGAGGGAAAAATGAGAGAGATGGCCAATTGAGGCAATCTTGAAAAGATAAATATGAGAGGAGAGTTGAAGAATTCTTGAACTTGGTTGTAGTTAGAATTGGTGAATGACTATTTGTTGTGAGGGTTTGATGATGATGTGGGAAGTCTTGAGTACCCAATTGGATAAAGTCTCACCACTATGCTAGCAAATTAAGTGTGGGGTCAATTTAGCACCTTCAACATTTAATTAGTTAGCTTTGTTATTCACGAACTAATCTTGTGTAGTTCTTGATTTTTGGTTGACAGGTATCATTGAACCGAAAGGAAGAAAAGGAATGGAGATTGAAGGTTGTAGAAAAAGGTCTAAAGAGGCTCCGAAAAGGTACAACAGAGCTAGTTCATTAGCAGCTAATGCTAGCCCTGCTAAACAATTTGGAGCACAGGCTTTAGAGCCTCATGAGCTTACTTGGTTCAACACACAGAAGGAGGCTAAGTATGCTCCTGAAAACTGGATTGATGAGAGTCGCCTGGCCCTTGAGTTCCCTGCTATTTGGGACAAGCTCCATAAGTTGGGAGTTGGATACATCTTTGCAGAGCTGGAGGAATGCAACCTCACCTTGGTTAGGGAGTTCTATGCAAACTGGGACACATTATTTGGAGAGAGAACCAAAGTGAAGTTAAGGGCTCAGGTAGTGCTTCACTTACAAAAGGTTCAATGCTTTCCTTGGAACAATTGCAGTAGACCCTTCAGAGTACTTTATCTTGCTATAGAGGCCTCCTTATTGTGACATCCGTCGCACTCTCTGTGGTGGCACTCATCCGCTATATATGCAAGGGACCATAAGGGCATTTACTCCACACTTGCGTTCTCCTACTTAAAAAGAGAGGCGAAAGTTTGGGTAAAGATATTTTGTGTCGTGTTTCTCCCAGGGACTTATATGACATAAATCACTAGAGAGAGAGTTGTGCTAGTGTACATGCTTATGAAGGGATACCAATTAACCTTGGTACGGTGCTCTAGGACAATATGAGGAGATCATGGGACAGTTGTAGGTGGAAATATTGTTGTGGGAGTCTCTTGACCCAATATTTGCGAGGCAGACATTAAGGAGGAAGAAGCAGATCTTCACCGACCTCTAACAGGGCACCTAGTAGGGAAGATGATTGATGTTACAAAAGTGAAGGAGACCATCTTCTTCCACAGCTCAAAGCCTCACTATAGCTAATCGTCAAGCTTGTGATGAAAGCTGGCAAGATCGTGTATTTGGGATGCTTGACTTGCATCTGAGGATAGGCGGCCGACCTACCAAAACCGAGGAGATGGCTTCCCTTTAGGATAGATACCCAGTCACGAAGTGTGCCATGCATATGTCGCGAGTGGGGCCTTCCTTCCAGGAGCTGCTTGATGATGATGAGGCCACGTTGCTGACTGATGGTGTCGATGATCTGGATAATGATGATGATGCTACTACGGGAGCCATGCAGGTTGATAGCGATGATGATGAGGATAAGGATCAGGATTACAATCCTGATGTTGATGCTTAGTGGCCCAGGAAGTTCCTTTTCCCTACCTTTTGATATGATTGTGTGTGCACTAGGAACAGTGCACTGTTTAAGTGTGGGGTGGAGGAAAGATTCCTGTTTGTTCTTTATTTTCTATATTTGTAGTAGGCCATAGTTCATTCTTTGTAGTAGTAGCTCTATAATTTGTTAGGTCTTGGTTTGTAATAGCTAGTATGATGATGATGACTTGTGATACCTTGGGATATTGGATACTCTGTTTGTCGTTAGTAGATGATATTGTTAGTTTTAGTTTAATTTCTTTTAGTTTGTGTTGTTGGTCAAGGGTGAGTATATTCATTGACCTTTTTTTTTTGAAATTTTCATATCTCACCCAACCTTCGCTTTTTCTAATGGCCTCGGTTCTTTTTCAAGGGGAAGTCCTTTGAACCGGGTAAATATTTAATTTTTTAGGAGTCATTGTAGTCATAGAGTAGTGACCTTTCCCTATAATAGATGGATGACAACCATCTTAAAGGAATTTCATCACGGGGTTTTTTTAGGATTGAGCCATAGATATTCACTTGTGTGCTTGTTGACATTCTACTTAGCTACTATGCTAGAGATAGTAAAGTGGTCATCTTGAATGCATAAATGAAGAATCCATGAAAGACACTCATATCTCATTAATTTGACTCAAAATGATTCTTAGGTCTTAATAATGAAAACAAAAATGTCATTCAATATATGTTACACCCCGTAAGATGTTAACAATTAGTAGGCATATGCATGGATTTGTGACGAGTAAGGAGAGCATGACGCATGTGGGAAGAGCCTCAGAAGTAGGGTCAGACGACGCCAGGCCATGAGGGGCCAGCTAGACGCACTAGCCTGCCTGCGCGCTGGGCAGCGCGACGCGCCAGGTAGGCCAGCGCATGGAGTGGCCCGACGCGGGGGCTGGTAGGCGTGTTGAGTAGCGTGGGGCGCCACCCCTTGCCACTGCCCATGTATATATATAGGCCTTGCTCATTTTATTCATTTCACAAAGTAAAACCCATTACATAACTAGAGGGAGCACACAAGGTTTCATGAATTTTTCATCAATTACTATACCAAATCCCACCAAAACATAAATTAACTTTGGGTAACGAGTTCTAGGCCTATGGGAAGCATTACTACGGAGTTATTTCTTGAAAATTCACTTGGCATACTGGGACTCTGCTGAGTAAAGGTTGTCAGAAATACTCGAAATTGAATCCTAAACGACCATAGGCCTTAGGTGAGTATTTCTCCCTTCTGAACTATCGAGAAATTGCGGGTTTTCACCAAATTATTCAGAGTTGAATTGTAGTTACCATTATTATTAAAAGTTATCATTTATGTCGAGTTTAGTATTGAAGTTAGCCCTATATTCTCAGTATAAGGGCTGCATTTGGAAAAACCACTGGTTACAAGTTGAAACCTGCCAGTTAAACGGAAGTCGGCACTCGAGGAATGTAAGGCTATCCTTTCAGAAAGTTATGTTCGTCGTAAAGCTAGCACGACTTATGTATCTACAGTACTTCAGTATAAACCTATTATGGTCAGTTGTTATGAAATGAATTGGGACGATAGCGATGATATAGTAACCTTCGTCAGAATTAACCCTAGCCAGCTTGATTGTTGTTACGATACTCAGGGTTTGGATGTTGTTGCCTATGGATTATGCTCGCAAGAGCAGTATGATGTACAGAGGGACCAGATGGAGGCCATGAGGGTTGTATCCAGTTTTCATAATTTCTATTATGACCCATAGTCGAGCCAAGGCTTAGGGTCTAGCTACAACAGTTATATTATGGCCCATAGTCAAGCCAAGGCTCGGGGCCTAGTTATAGTAGCTACAATATGATCCATAGTCGAGCGAAGGCTCGGGATCCAGTTATAGCTACTATAGTATGATCCATAGTCGAGCCACGACTCAGGATCCAGTTACAGCAGTCACATTATGACCCATAGTCGGGCCAAGGCCTGGGGTCCAGTTATCAGAGATTACATTGTGACCCATAGTCGAGCCAAGTCTCGGGGTCCAGTTATACAGCTCAGACACCTCAGACACAAATATATCTACAGGAGCCTATCCGACTTTGATACAGTTTTAGAGAATGAGTATTCTTGAGTTACAATATGTTTATGAACCTTTAGTAGCCAGATAGTAGAGTGTACACTATTTGTACTTGCCGGGGCTTATGGGGGCCCATGTAGGTTATTCTGTGCTGTTTGTACCTTCCAGGATTATGAGGGCCTAATTAGGTTCTTGCTTGTGTGTGTATACTTGTTAGTTAGATGTTTTAGATGGTAATATCATTCAGGTTAAACTCTTACCCTTCTTCATGATAACTTCAATTCTATTAACTTTCAATCAGTTATCATTTTACTGCCTTGCATATTTGGTACATATTGTACCAACGCCCATCCTTGGGGCGCTGTATTTCTTGCCTGTAGGTGCGGATATATGCAGTTCGGGGCATTCTTAGTTATCAGCTGGAGTAGCCGTTCATTCAGCTCCTTTCCTCTAGAGTTGATAGATAGAAGAGGTTTGTTCTTTTTTTTTGTTATAGTTTATGGGTACGTCGGGGCCCTGTCTCGAAAATTATTCCACTCTTAGAGGCTTGCAGGCTACAGATTTCCAGTGGTTAGCTTTTGTTGTTGGGCGTGTGGGGCCTATGTATGTTTTATTTCATGTGACGACCATGTGGGGCCTTGTTTAGCTATTAGTTAGTAGCATTGTCGTCCATAGTATAGTTTAGTTGCCTGATTTCATTTCAGTTATAAGTAGACAGCATGGTGGCCTTGTCGGCCCGCATAGGACCCTGTTATTGTGTTGTTGCTGGTCAGCTATTTTCCTTTTACAGGTGGCCTTGTCGGCGAGAGGCTCTATTTACAACTGAGATATAGCTCATCAAGTTCTTAAATTAAGTTACAAGTGTGCACCAGTAGTGCACCAGGCCAGTCAGGTTAGTCTAGATCCCAGTTTGGCACTAGGTGCCAGTCATGCCTCTAAAGGTGGGGCAAGACAAGCTTGGTATCAGAGCAAGTCGTATCCCAGGGAGTCTGCAAGCCGTGTCAAGTAGAGTCTTGTCTATGGGTGTGTTGTGCACCACATTCTATAGACAGGAGGCTACGAGGCATAATAGTGTGGTTACTCTTCTTTCTCCTCCAGTCGTGCTATAGAGCTGTGCGGTAGAGGATAACTCCCTAAGCTTATGTTATTCTACTTATTTACAGAGAAATGTCTAACACACGATGGACTATGACTGGTCGAGAATTTGATGTTGCAGTAGGAGAGGGCACTAGTAGGCGACCCCATTCTGAGTCAGCCCGATCTGAGGGTCATAGGGAGACGTCACCTCGATCTCCCAAGCACTCACCGCCGCACTCAGAGCCTACTAGGGCAGCAGATATACCAGTACCACCCCCAGCCATTCCTATACTCGCTGATCAGGAGCTCAGGGGTGCATTCTATATGTTGGTTCAGATGATGGCTGCCCAGCATTGGCCTCAGCCAGTAGTACCAGCTTCCATTGAGCCCACTGAGGGTCCGAGTAGTTCGAGAGTCCATGAGTTCCTTTCTCTGAGTCCCCTACAGTTTACAGTGACGGATCATAGGGAGGGCTCTCAAAACTTCATAGATCAGTTGTAGAGAATATTCAAGCTTATGCATGCCTCGTTCATAGAGTCAGTTGAACTAGTAGTATTCCGATTGCGAGATGTAGCTATTTTTTGGTATGAGAGTTAGGAAAGATCCAGAGGTAGAGATGCACCTCCACCTACGTGTCCTAGCTTCTCTGAGGCTTTTATAGAACACTATTTGCCCCGAGAGGTCCGATGGGGTGTTTGTTATATGGGTGTATAACTACACGCAAGTGCACATGGTCGAACAAGTAGTAAAGTGGCTTAAGTAAGCCAAGTATCGATCCCACAGGGACTGGGATGAAGTGCAATCTGCTCAAGTGTACTATATTTCGATTCTGAAAATGCAGACAACAGTGTAACCAAAAGTTTGATATTTTGTTTTATAATTTTTATGGTAAATCTAAAATAACTATCTAATGTGAGTCTGAACTATGAATGGGAGCATGCTGAGGTTAAACGAACATGTAATGAAATTAATTATCGATATAATTTGGTTAGTCTTTTCCTCCAGTTGCTAGCCAAGATCTATTACCAAGAGATTAAAACTCTCGTATTTAACCTCACTTAAGAATCATGAACCATCCACCTACATTTCTGTGATTAAATGCAATTCATGTTTTATCCATACAAACCCGGTTCCTAAATTGACTAATACGACTTTCAGGTATATTTCTATCCTGAAAGTAAATCAATTCCCAATTTTCCCAAACCAAGAAAAGATCATATCCTATTAATTCACAACTTTCCAATTTCTTGCTCTCTGGAGTGAAACCGGACTTTTTAGATATACATTAACGTAGGCCACACATTAATGCAGTAAGAACAAGAATTAATAGAACAACATGGAAGAAAAGATGAAAAAACCAACTTAATCAACAATCACATTTCATTACAATTGTTCTCAACCTCAGCAAGAAGAGGAATTAGCCACTCATTTGAGGATTAAACATCTTTAAATGAGTGTTAATCATACAAGCAATTGAATTAAAGAAGAAAGAAAGAGAGAAAAAACCCTGATATTTTCGTCCCTCAACTGCCTGTAACCCACATTCTTGCTCCACCAAGTCAGAAATATTGAAAAATGAACCTAAGTGTTCTATTTATACTGCTGGGAATTTTTCCTGGAATAACGAGCAACGTGTCACGGAGTGCATCGCGGAGCACTGCCTCCGTGACACGCTACGGACGCGGACCCTCACGGGAACTGGGGGTCCAGGAATTAAGGCTCAACGTGGCACGGCGTGCAACGCGGAGCCAAACCACCGTGCCACGGACCAGACGCAGACCCTCTCTAGAATTTGGGCGTAATTTCCCTATCCAGGCAGAAGGCCTCCGCGATGGCAGCGTGACACGGCTACATCGCAGAGCCCCTTTATTTCCTGCTGTCCACTGCCTTGTCCCGTGATCGCATCCAAGTCCAACCCCGATATCATCCAACATGCATTTTAGCTTCCCGTAATTACATTTTACCTGCAAAACAATGCTAATCATGTTGGTTAGTATAAATTCACATTTTATTACCAATTACATGAGAATGTATACACATTGCTAGATAAACAAGGCTAAAATGGTACTTTTGAGTATCACTTGGGCATATAAATTTGCCCAAGATCACTTACCCCACACTTAAATCCTTGTTCGTCCTCGAACAACAATCCTACACTTCATGCAATTTACATCCCAACCTCGCTACTTTGGTTTGACAATTTAGGCTACGGTCATATCGATTATTCAATACAACAAATCATCAAGAAAACATGCATGGTCTTATCAATGCAATGACCTTCAATACATCAAGACCTCCTAGACTTTAAGAATCGACTCTCGATATTGGCAAACTCATGCAAATCAGCTGATCAAGATATCCGACACGAAAATTAATCTTTCATCAAGCATGTGCCCTCACAACACAAGAGACTCTTCCCCTTTTTGCTCATATGACTCATAAAATTTTAAGCAGGGGCACGTAAACACAATTTCACTCTCTCTCCCAAAAGAATTCACATGCATCATGTCATGACCCATAAGCTTGCCCTTAGTGTATTACTCCACTAATATAAAGAAGCGCTATGTAAGATCACGTAGGACTTTAACGGGTTGTAATGGAAGCTACGGAACTAGTAAATATTGGGTTAGCCAATAATAGCCACTAGCATCCTTAAGCGCCTTTTCATCAGTAGGTTGGTTTTTGAACCCATAGCTAATTGATGGCTTGATATTCTTGTTATGTGCTATAAATGATTGTAAGATGCAAGTATGTTTAGTGTTGAAGCATGCAAGTGGTATACCTATGTTTGAGACACCTAGGCTCTTGAATTTGACTTGATATGATTGAAGCTTGAGCATGTGCAAAAAGTGTGAAGTAAGGTGTTGTTATTCCATGCTATTGTGAAGTGTCTAGAACTTGCCTGGTGTGTGTACAAAACGAAATGAAGGAGGTGTATTGTAGGAAAGGATGTAGGCATTTCTTTGTTTTAACCGAGAGTTTCTATTTTTACTTGTCGTACACACCTTGATTGTATACCCTAGTCAGCCCGTTGAGCCTTTAGCCTATTATTTTTTTCTTTTGTCATAAAGTGTAAACCGAGCTTAATTCCTTCTTTTCATTAGCCGTAAAGTCTATACAAAACTCTTAAGCGCTTAAGAAGAGAAAATCATTTTCCCGAAGTGTCAAAGAGTGAGAATAGTGAAAAGAAAAAGAAAAGCAGAGTGAGGGAAGAAAAGAAAAGTTTGAAGGTGCACTTGCTATAAATAAACGATAATGAAGGTGCATGAATAATCTTTGTTGTTGTGTCAAGTGTGCTTAATACGATGGGCCATACTAAAGAAAAACATCAAGAATGGGATGATGAAAAAAAAAAGAAACAATGTCCATGAGTTGATGGGATGTGTTGAAAAGGCGCTTAAGGATGCTAGTGGCTATTATTGGCTAACCCAATATTTACTAGTTCCGTATTTTCCATTACAACCCGTTAAAGTCCTACGTGATCTTATATAGCACTTCTTTATATTAGTGGAGTAATACACTAAGGGCAAGCTTATGGGTCATGACATGATGCATGTGAATTCTTTTGGGAGAGAGAGCGAAATTGTGTTTACATGCCCCTGCTTAAAATTTTATGAGTCATATGAGCAAAAAGGGGAAGAGTCTCTTGTGTTGTGAGGGCACATGCTTCATGAAAGATTAATTTTCGTGTCGGATATCTTGATCAGCTGATTTGGATAAGTTTGCCAATCGACTCGATTCTTAAAGTCTAGGAGTTCTTGATGTATTGAAGGTCATTGCATTGATAAGACCATGCATGCTTTCTTGATGATTTGCTGTATTGAATAATCGGTATGACCGTAGCCTAAATTGTCGAACCAAAGTAGCGAGGTTGGGATGTAAATTGCATGAAGTGTAGGATTGTTGTTCGAGGACGAACAAGGATTTAAGTGTGGGGTAAGTGATCTTGGGCAAATTTATATGCCCAAGTGATACTCAAAAGTACCATTTTAGCCTTGTTTATCTAGCAATGTGTATACATTCTCATGTAATTGGTAATAAAATGTGAATTTATACTAACCAACATGAGTAGAATTTTTTTGCAGGTAAAATGTAATTTTGGGAAGCTAAAATGCATGTTGGATGATATCGGGGTTGGACTTGGATGCGATCACGGGACAAGGCAGTGGACAGCAGGAAATAAAGGGGCTCCGCGATGGAGCCGTGTCACGCTGCCATCGCGGAGGCCTTCTGCCTGCATAGGGAAATTACGCCCAAATTCCAGAGAGGGTCCGCGTCTGGTCCGTGGCATGGTGGTTTGTCTCTGCGTTGCACGCCGTGCCACGTTGAGCTTTAATTCTTGGACCCCCAGTTCCAGTGAGGGTCCGCATCCGTAGCGTGTCACGGAGGCAGTGCTCGTATGTCCCATCATATTAAGCACACTTGACACAACAACAAAGATTATTCATGCACCTTCATTATCGTTTATTTATAGCAAGTGCACCTTCAACCTTTTCTTTTCTTCCCTGACTCTGCTTTTCTTTTTCTTTTCACCATTCTCACTCTTTGACACTTCGGGAAAATGATTTTCTCTTCTGAAGCGCTTAAGAGTTTTGTATAGACTTTACGACTAATGAAAAGAAGGAATTAATCTTGGTTTACAATTTATGACAAAAGAAAAAAATAATAGGCTAAAGGCACAACGGGCTGACTAGGGTATACAATCAAGGTGTGTACGACAAGTAAAAATAGAAACTCTCGGTTAAAACAAAGAAATGCCTACATCCTTTCCTACAATACACCTCCTTCATTTCGTTTTGTACACACACCAGGCAAGTTCTAGACACTTCACAATAGCATGGAATAACAACACCTTACTTCACACTTTTTGCACATGCTCAATTCAAGATGTATTCACAGACTCTTCAATCAGCTAATTACAGGAATTCAAACATTAAGCCTCAATCACACTGAATCGAACTCTATGGCCTAGGTATCTTAACATATTTACAACGTTGCATGCTTTCATACGAATCACCTTTGCATTTTAAATATCATGTACAACACGCAACCAGAATTTCACAACCATATAGTAACTACAGGTTTTGGGATGCAACCCACCAAAGAAAAAAAACTGAAAAATAATTGAAAAAAAACTACTCCTAACGACTACATTTCCCTTAAGACGGTCGTCATCCATCCATCATAGGGAACAGTCACTAACTATGACTTTGGTTCAATGGGACCATTCTCGGTAAAAGAACCGAAAACAAATGCCGAGAAACCCAAGAAGTAAAAAAATGTTGAAAATATCGATCATTTCAATAGAAAAAAGAATGTACAAAATATTTTGAATTTTTTTTTAAAAAAAAATATCGATCATTTCGATAAAAAAATTATGTACAGAATCAGAATCAGCTAGCAACATTCAGCAACACACATTAATTTCACATAAATTTACAAATACAAAACAACACTTTAACAATTCACAACTCACAGGGAACACAAAATTTCACATGCACGACAACAGAATAGAGCATACATACAAAATAGCCCAGCCCAGCACCTAACTACTCCCACCCCACACTTAGCTCGAACACTGTCCCCAGTGTTCACAAAAATTAAAATAGCACAAAATCGGGTGGTGGAACTCCCTGATCAGTCAAAGTATTCCACTTCTTCGTCGGGTGCTGCTGCTTCATCTCCCATGTCTGAGTCGCCCCCGTCGTCATCATCGGACTCCACATTGGAGTCCTCCCGATGTGTCTCCTCGTTTGTGGGGACATCATCATCTGTGGGCGCTACAAATGCTGGCCCCACTCGGCATAGAGCCTTGGCGTTTTCGCCGAAGGGGTAGTCTAGCTCGAGCTGCCATAGCTCCTCCTCTGTCGCCGGCCTCCCGCCTATCCTCAGCTGGAGCATCTGCAATCCATACATTCGAGCCATATACTGATCATCACGAGCATGTCGCTCGCTAAGTGTAAGCACTGGCCTGTGGGTGGTGTCGGGAGCCTTAGTTTTAGTAACATCTAAGGCCCGCCGCTCCATCTGTGGGATATAATCAAGGGCCTCCTTCTCAACATCTAGGCCCCTGAGGAAGGTGGTGATTAGTCCACCAAAGCCATACCTGTGCCCCTGGTGCAACCGAGCTCTCTTCATGGCGGAGATAATTACCGCCCCCACGTTGATCTCCAGCCCTTTCATCAGGGCGTACACCAGGCATACACGATCCCGGGTTACATCTGTCATATGTACCCTCGGGATTAGGCATGAGCAGACTATCTTCAGCCAGATTCGGGCTTCCCTATTCATCTGTGAATATGGCAAAGTCTGGTGGTAGCCCCTCTCTTTGTGTCTGCTCCATCTAGCTGTCGATCGGGTCCCACACAATGTGCGTCTGTTGTCCGCATACGGTGGGGTAATGTTCAGCTGTCGGAGTACGTGGGCGTCTCTGTCCCGCGCTCCTATGATGGCATTGAGGTGGTGGGGCTCCAAAGTGACTATTTTCCCTCTGATCTTGATGGTGTGACTTCTGATAGTTGGGTTCCAGTTGGCATAAATTCTCGAACCAAGTGCAAATTACATTCCTTGGGCTCTTCAAAGATGAAATTGAGCCCAGCTGCCTCGATTCGGTGGACCATCCTAGGGAACTCCTGTGCCAATGGTTCCCGTGCTATGTGCTCCTCGGGGAAATATTTGTTTTCTTTGTGCTTCGCGTACCACTTTTTCCCCTCATCAGTCACCCATCTAGTTCTGTATTGGCGGCGTTGGCCGCGTGGAACTACTGGGACTGCTGTGTCCAGTCTGATTCGCTTCCTTCTGGCGCCCGAAGTTGATGCGCCTTTCCCTTTCTCTTGCCGGCTTGCCATTTTACCTGTCAATCCAAGTAGACAAGATCAATGTTAAGCTAACAGATATTAACTTCAGCTAAGGTCGGGTTTCGCTAGGTTACCCCACACTTAGTCCTTAGCTACAGGTACAACAATACGGCAAGATTATCTTTGTTTACACACGATAACCAACTATACAATCATGCTTAGTGCGTTCGAAACATTCGACGGTATATCTTCTGCGTACTACTCAGACTTCGTACAGCTAATCAAAATCACTACCATCGCTAACATTTTACCCATCGCACTTAGCAAAGTAAAACAAAGAAACAAAAACAACAACCAAAATTTATCTACACGAACCTATACAACCAACCAAATTCTTACAAATTTCAACATTCCCTTAACCCGAGAATCCGTCATTCTATTAACATCCTAACAATTTGTATATCGACTCATCTCATTCAACATGTACATCCCGGCATGAAATTCACAAGTTCAATACATTTTCAACTTCAAATTCAAAAACAAGCCCTAGAATTGATATTATCAAGCAAATTCGATTAATTTATGCAATCGACAAGTTCAAGCAATCATAACGACATTCCGAACATTCATCAACAATAATTAAATTGAATTCATGATTAATTTCTACTTAGGGCAATTTAGCTCACCTCACATGCTCAATATCGAAGAAAATTGACAAGAATTTGAGAGGAAATCGAAAAACATACCTTGACTTTGAAGAATCGAAGAAAACTTATTGAATTTCTTAGCCTACTCCGTGTCACGTTGATGGGGGATGGGTTTGGGGGGTTTGGTCGCGGAGAGATTGAAATATAAGAGAAAAGGGAGGGTTTTCGGGGGTAAAAAGTAGGGAAATCACGCGGGTCACTCGGCAACCCGGTGTGACCCGTCGCGATATATAAGGCAACGTGTCACGGAGTGCATCGCGGTGCACTGCCTCCGTGACACGGAGCCATCGCGAGACTGTTCTGGAAATTTTAAAATTTCCGGATTATACCTCAACGTGTCACGGAGGTAACACAGAGGTCCACCTCCGTGACACGGAGCTATCGCCCCAGCTCACTATTTGCCACTTTTTGTTAATTATCATACCTCGACTTTTCCTTGCGATTCCGTGCATATTTTCCTCCGTTTGACCTGAAACTCATCTCACTATACAAAATTGGTTAGAATCATAGGTTTCACTCTAAATACAAATAAAACAAAAACTAAAACAAAAATTTTTGTAGTAAATCAAGAAAAAGAAAAAGAAAAATCTATTTACACTTTACAAAAAGAAAGAAAATTTTTTTTCCCACGGGTTGCCTCCCGTGCAGTGCCTGGTTTACCATCACGGCTCGACGTTGTTAAGCTCAGTTGTCCTCTAGGGTGATGGACGATTTCTCTTGATCACCGTCCTCCCCCCAATAGTGCTTACACCGATCCGGTGGTTTTCTCATTAACTCCCGTGAATCCTTAATCTACTTATCATCGCCTTGATCAATCACATTGATCACCGAGAGTTCTTCATGCACCATCGGGAGCTTGGGTGCCTTGTACACATCGAACACCTCCACCTTGTCATGTGCTTGCATTGTTAGCTTCCCCGTAGCTACGTCAATTAGTGCTTTCCCGGTTGCGAAGAAAGGACGTCCCAAAATAAATGGGACTTCCGCGTCTGGTTCAAAATCCAGCACGACAAAATCTACCGGGAAAATTAGGGAGCCAACTTGCACCAGAACGTCCTCTACAATGCCATCAGGTCTGCCTAAGGACCGATCCACCAACTGCAAGATCACAGTTGTGGGTCTAGGACTCCCTAGACCCAACTTTCTGAATACCGAAGACGGAATCAAATTTATGCTCGCTCCCAAATCACACAATCTACGAGCTCGGATGCTCTGCCCAAAAGTAATCTGGATAGTAAAGCTCCAAGGGTCTTTGAGCTTTGTGGGCAGTCTATTTTGAATCCAGGAAGTGCACTCCTCTGTTAGAGCCACCGTAGCATACTCAGTCAACCGACTTTTGTTTGCCATGATGTCCTTTATATACTTAGCATATTTCGGCACTCCCTGCAAGACATCAACAAGAGGTATGTTAATATGTACCTGTTTTAGCACCTCCATGAATTTCTTGACACACGCCTCCTCCTTGTGTTTCTTTAGTCGTTGAGGGAACGGGGGTGGAGGTCTTTCTGATTCAGCTTCCTTAGTCTTCCCCTTTCAGTACTGTGCTCCCTCTCAACTTCTGCTGCTCCCGACTGTTGAGGTGGTCTTTCGGTTCCACCTCTTTCAGCTGCAAACCACTCCTTGTTGTCACCGCATTTACTTGCTTGGGATTGGGATCCGTGTCGCTCGGCAGTCCTCCTCTAGGCCTTTTGTTTTGGGCACTAGCAAATTGCCCAAATTGATATTCAAGTGCCTTGGTAGCTAACTGGTTGTTTTTCACTTCGGCTGCCAATTTCACATAGTCAGCCTGCAATTGAGCTTGGTTAGCTATCATGGTCTTGAACATCTCCTCAATGCTGGGTGATGGTGGTGGAGGAGGTGCATTGTTTCTGAATTGTGCTTGATAATTCTGCTGCCCCCCTTGGTTCCTTTGCACACCCTGACCCGAACTTTGCCCCTGATGGTTGTTGCTACCCCATGAGAAATTAGGGTGATTCCTCCAATTGGAATTGTCGCTACTACCATACTGTTGGTGGTTCCTTTGCGCATTACCCACAAAGTTCACCGAGTCAGGATTGGCTCCACAACACTCAGCTGAGTGCTCACTGCTTCCACACACTTCACACCACATTTGCTGTACTGCATTAACTGGGGCTTGAGGCTGGTTCATTGTCATGTTGCCAAAGTGGGTGTTAAGTTGATTTTGCAATGCAACTATCTGTGCAGTGATAGCTGTAAACCCATCCACTTCAAGCACTCCTGCTGCTTTCCTTTTCCCACCTTTTTATGAATCAGCATTCCATTCTGGATTGCCCTGCGAAATATGGTTCAACAAGGTGTACAGCTCCTCATACGTTTTCTCCAGCGCTTGCCCTCCAGCTGCTGAGTCTAGCAATATTTTGGTGTGGGGTTCCAAACCCTCTATAAAAGTGTGCACCAGCACATCATTGGACTGATGATGATGAGGACAATCCCGCAACATGGATTTGAATCTCTCCCAGGCCTGATATAAATTTTCTCTCTCTCTCTGTTTGAAACTTAGAATCTGACTTCTAAGTCTTGCTGTTTTACCGGAGGGAAAAAACCGTATCAAGAATTTCCTTGCAAGATCATCCCACGTAGAAATAGAATTTGGTGGCTCAGCTTTCAACCACCTCTTGGCTTCTCCCAATAGTGAGAATGGGAATAATGTAAGCCGGACATAATCTGATGACACTCCAGCGGGGATGTAAGTGTCAATTATCTCCAAAAAATTTTGGAGATGCTGCTGTGGATCTTCATGAGGGAGACCGGTAAACTGCCCGCTAGTGTGCAGCAACTGCACCATATTCTGTTTAAGTTAAAACCTCCCTCCTGGCTCAGGTTTGCGGATTCTAGATGTGACATTATTAGCATGTGGGATTGCCACCTCGCGAACCGGCCGAGCTGCTACTTCTTTGGGCACTAACACTGCCCGTACTACCGGTGGATTCTGTTGTTGCTCCATGATCGTCTGTCTGAGCAACTGCAACTCTCTTTGTAGAGCTTCTCTCCGTTTACTGTGAAATATCTTTTCTGGCTCTATATACGATTCCACCAGCTCCTTGTCTCTTGCTAGTGTTCAACAGAAATTAAGTCTACAAAATACAGGCTAAGACCAAGTTGTCAACACTAAGAAAATAAAATACGGTAAATTAACACTTAAAACAAATTCACCAATTGCCAAGTCCCCGACAACGGCGCCAAAAACTTGTTCGGGGTGTTTGTTATATGGGTGTATAACTACACGCAAGTGCACGTGGTCGATCAAGTAGTAAAGTGGCTTAAGTAAGCCAAGTATCGATCCCACAGGGACTGGTATGAAGTGCAATCTGCTCAAGTGTACTATATTTCGATTCTAAAAATGCAGACAACAGTGTAACCAAAAGTTTGATATTTTGTTTTATAATTTTTATGCTAAATCTAAAATAACTGTCTAATGTGAGTCTGAACTATGAATGAGAGCATGCTGAGGTTAAACAAACATGTAATGAAATTAATCATCGATATAATTTGGTTAGTCTTTTCCTCCAGTTGCTAGCCAAGAACTATTACCAAGAGATTAACACTCTCGTATTTAACCTCACTTAAGAATCATGAACCATCCACCTACATTTCTGTGATTAAATGCAATTCATGTTCTAGCCATACAAACCCGGTTCCTAAATTTACTAATACGACTTTCAGGTATATTTCTATCCTGAAAGTAAATCAATTCCCAATTTTCCCAAACCAAGAAAAGATCATATCCTATTAATTCACAGCTTTCCAATTTCTTGCTCTCTCGAGTGAAACCGGACTTTTTAGATATACATTAATGTAGGCCACACATTAATGCAGTTAGAACAAGACTTAATAGAACAACATGGAAGAAAAGATGAAAAACCAAAGAATCAATGATCACATTTCATCACAATTGTTCATAACCTCAGCAAGAAGAGGAATTAGCCACTCATTTGTGGATTAAACATCTTTAAATGAGTGTTAATCATATAAGCAATTGAATTAAAGAAGAAAGAAAGAGAGAAAAAACCCTGATATTTTCGTCCCTCAACTGTCTGTAACCCACGTTCTTGCTCCACCAAGTCAGAAATATTGAAAAATGAACCTAAGTGTTCTATTTATACTGCTGGGAATTTTTCCCGGAATAACGAGCAACGTGTCACGGAGTGCATCGCGGAGCACTGCCTCCGTGACACGCTACGGACGCGGACCCTCACTTGAACTGGGGGTCCAGGAATTAAAGCTCAACGTGGCACGACGTGCAATGCGGAGCCAAACCACCGTGCCACGGACCAGACGCGGACCCTCTCTGGAATTTGGGCGTAATTTCCCTATCCAGGCAGAAGGCCTCCGCGATGGCAGCGTGACATGGCTCCATCGCGGAGCCCCTTTATTTCCTGCTGTCCACTGCCTTGTCCCGTGATCGCATCCAAGTCCAACCCCGATATCATCCAACATGCATTTTAGCTTTCCAAGATTACATTTTACCTGCAAAACAATGCTAATCATGTTGGTTAGTATAAATTCAGATTTTATTACCAATTACATGAGAATGTATACGCATTGCTAGATAAACAAGGCTAAAATGGTACTTTTGAGTATCACTTGGGCATATAAATTTGCCCAAGATCATCCTACAGGCAAGAGTAGAGTAGTTTTTGCATCTGGAGCAGGGCAGAATGAGTGTTATAGAATATGCTTTAAGATTTGATTCCTTAGACAGACATGTGCCCTCATTTGTCGATACTATGCCAGCCAGGGTGCACCGGTTTATTACGGGACTTGCATTGGAATATGTGGAGTCTTTCATTACAACCACACTGCAAAAGGATATGGATATCTCACGAATCCAGGCCTTTGCTCAGAATATAGAGGAGCTCAGATAGCATCAGGTACGCCGTGGAAAGGGCAGGTCAGGAACAATGTCGGAGGACTAGACCTGCTGATTTTCAGGGTGGGCCCATGATCTTGGGCAGATTTATATGGCCAAGTGATACTCAAACGTATTATTTTCGCCTTGTTTGTGTGCAATATGTATATATTCTCATGTAATTGGTAATAAAATGTGAATTTATACTAACCAACATGATTAGCATTTGTTTTGCAGGGAAAATATGATTTTTAGGAGCTAAAATGCCTGTTGGAACTATATCGGAGTTGGACTTGGATACGAGCGTGGAAAAGACATTGGAATGCGCAAAGTATAGGGGCTCCGCGATGGAGCCGTGCCACGCTACCATCGCGGAGGCACACTGCCTGGAGAGGAAATTAAATGTCAAATTCCAGTGAGGCCTCGCGACAGCTCCGTGGCACGGAGATAGGCCTCCGCGTTGGCCTCCGTGCCACGTTGAGGCTAATTTACCGGACCCTGGATTTCTAGTGAAGGTCCGCGTACACGCTGTGTCACGGAGGCAGTGCTCCGCGTTGACCTCCGTGACACGTTGCTTGTTATTCCGGGAAAAATTTCCCTCTAGTATAAATAGCACACTTAGGTTTATTTTAATTAGTTCAGACTTGGTGGAGCGAGGACGTGGGTTAGCAGCAGTTGAGGGACGAAAAATCTAAGGGATTTCTTCTCTTCCTTTCTTCTTTCAATCAATTGTATGTATGATTTACACTTGTTTTAGGATGATCAATCCACAAATGAGTGGCTAATTGTCTTCCTTGCTAAGGTTTTGAACATGTGTAGTGAATTTTGATTGTAAATGATATGGTTTTCTTCTTCTTCTTCTTTCATGTTGTTCTATTAATTCTTGTTCTTACTGCATTAGTGCTTGGCCGACATTAATGTACATCTAAAAAGTCCAATTTCACTCGAGAGAGCAAGAAATTGGAAAGTTGTGAATTAATAGGGTATTGTTCTTAACTTGATTTGGGAAAATTGGGTTTTGATGTGCTTTCCTGATAGAAATATACTTGAAAGCCGTATTAGTCAATTTAGGAACCGGAATTGTATTGCTAGGTCGTAAATTGCATTTGATCACAGAAATGTAGACAAATGGTTTATGATTCTTAAGTGAAATTAAATACGAGAGTTTTAATTTCTAGGCTACTGTTCTTGGCTAGCAACATGAAGAAGAGATTAACACAATTATTATTATAATCGAATTCATTACTTGTTCTTAACCTTGGCATGCTCATATCCATAGTTTAAATTCACAGTAAATAATTGTTAATAGTTTTAGTATATATTTTATAAACAAAAACTCATTAACTGTTGGTTACGTTGTTGTTAGCATAATTAGAAGTAAGATAAGAATATAGTATACTTAGGCAAATTTTACATATCCTGAGCCTCCTTGGATCGATACTTGGCTTACTTAGCCACTTTATTACTTGTTTGACCACGTGCACTTGCGTGTCGGTTTATAATATATAATACCAACCGAAATAGCCCGAACAAGGTTTTGGCGCCGTTGCCGGGGAGGCTAGGCAATTGGTGAAATTGTGTTAAGTGTAAATTTACTGTATTTTTGTTTTATTTTCTTAAGTGTTGACAACTTGGTCTTAGTATTTGTTTTAATTCTTTGTTCATTTTAATTTTTCTCTCTTTTGGATACCCTCATTGACATGACATCTTGGAATATAAATGGTGGATACGCATATTTCGGCGAATCTTGCATGAATTGTGGAGGACCCCACTTGTGGCAAAACTGTAACACGTGCAATATATGTGGGTGTCAATATGGCCATTGGGGTGATTGTCCAAAGGCATATTCCCCTCCCCCAAGCCCCTACTATGATCCTTTTGTTGTTTTTGCTGAATATAGGTATGTTGAAAATGAGGACTTGGGACGCCAAGTTCAAATAGAGGACATGATGAAACAACTCCTGGAGCAATCAGAAGCAATGAAGGAGTCGGTGGCAGAATTGATAATTCAGCAAAAGGAGAATGCAGAGTCTATAAGCAGGATGAGCGTCAAACTCGCGGAGATGTGTGCTGAGGCTGAAGCTTGTGATAATTTGCAGGTGACAGTTTTAGCCGATATTCAAGAGGAACTACAAGAGGAATACAAGGGTAAATTTTTGGATGAAGCCCAACAATTAGAATCTCTTGAGTGTCCCCGTGATCGGCTCATACCTATACAAAATCCATTCATGGAAGAAGAGAAAGAATATCTCCCATTTGACCTTAATGGAGAAATAGATGTCGATGTTGAAAAGGTGTACACAAGTAAGGAAGTCAAGCACAATGCAATTTCAGAGTTGAGGTTGATTGGATCACACTCGAAGCATTTTTTGACATTAAGTTTGGTTGAAAACACAGAAATAGAGTCTTCCATGATTATAAAGAAATGTCTAGAGGAGGACAAAGCCCCGTATATTCTGAAATTTGCTAACTCGAAGCAACGAAATGACTTCACTTACTCAAGAGCCAATAAGTTCAAAAGAAAACATCTACTGCTTGGTCCTTACAATTTTTCACCACCACCCCAGGAGCATAAGAGGAAATTAGAGAAAACATTAGGGGTGAAATTCATATCCTCAAGGTGGAGGAAAAAGTGGTGAAACTTGGTACGTCGAGCCGCGACGGTAAATCAGGCGCTGCACGGGAGGCAACCCGTGAAAAATATTTTCTTTCTTTTTTTTTTAGTGTAAATAATTTTTATTTTTTTATTTTTCTTTTCTTGATTAGGTTTAGATTCTTGTTTTAGTTAATATTTTTCATTTTAGTTAGGGAAATCTATTAATCTAACCAATTTCGTTTAGTGAAGTGATTTTCAGGTCAAACGGAGAAAAATATGCATGGAAGAGGGAAAAATAAGGCAAGGTATGAAAAAAAAATAATTTTATTGAAGAAACAGTGCACTGGCGCGTTGGCTCCGTGTCACGGAGGAAGGGCTCCGCGTTACCCTCCGTGACACGTTGAAGGCAAAATCCGGATTTTTAAAATTTCCAGAGAGCCATCGCGTTGGCTCCGTGTCACGGAGGAGGGGCTCCGCGTTACCCTCCGTGACACGTTGCCTTATATTTGGTGCCGGGTCACACCGGGTTGCCGGGTGACCCGCGTGTTTTTCTTTAAATTAACCCCGATTTTGCCCAACTTTTCCCCATTTCTTCTACTCTCCACGACCAAAACACCCATTTCCCCCTCCCCAACCAACGTGCCACGCTATTAGGCAAGGAATACGTCAAGTTTCTTCGGTTCTTCAACTCAAAGGTACGTTTTCCTCGTTTCTCTCAAATTTTTGGCGATTTTAGTCAAATTTGGGCATGTGAGGTGATATATATCACCCCAAGTAGCAATTTAACATGCTGTTGAGTTATTTGTGATTGATATATGTTCGGATTGTTGTAATTAGCGGTTGAACTTGTCGATTACGTGAATAATTCGGATTTGAGTGAAAAATTGCATTCCAGGGCTTGGGTTATTGAATTTGACTTGGGCAACTTGATAATTTGATGAATTCGATGCCGGGGTGTGGTTCTAAATTGAGATAAGTCGAGTTAAATGTTGTGTGAATGTTATAGGAAGACGAATTCTCGAATTATTGGGGAAAATGCGAAAATTGTGTAAATTGGTTTGATTATTTGGATTCGATTGTATATGGAATGTTTTTGCCTTTGTTTTTATTTGTTGTTGTTGTTGCTAAGTGCGATGATTGAATTGTTAGCGATAGTAGGATTGGGATTAGCTGTATGAAGTCTGAGTAGTACGCTAACCGTTATGCTGTCGAAATTTTTTTTGTGAACGCACTAAGCATAAAGTGTATACTTGTTGTCTTTGGTGTAAAGAGAGTTATCCTTGCCGTAGTTTTGTAAAAGTAGCTAAGGCCTAAGTGTGGGGTAAACGTTGTGTAACCCGACTTTAGCCTAAGTTAACATCTTTATAGCTTAACTTTGTGCTTGTTAATTTATATTGACAGGTACAATGGCTAGCAGACAGGATAAGGGCAAGGGTGCTTCTACCTCAGGCACCGGACGGAAAAGATTGAGGTTGGGCACTGCAGTCCCAGCTGCACTAGCTGTTCCGCGCGGCCAACGCCGCCAATATGGAACAAGATGGGTAACCGATGAAGGGAAGAAGTGGTACGCGAAACATAAAGAAAACAAGTACTTCCCCGAGGAACATATTGCACGGGAACCACCTGCACAGGAGTTCCCACGTATTGTGCAGAGAATCGAGGCAGCTGGGCTCAACTTTATATTTCAGGAGCCCAAGGAGTGCAACCTTCATTTGGTCCGAGAGTTCTACGCAAATTGGAACCCGTCCATCAGAAGCCACACAATAAAAATCAGAGGGCAGATTGTCACTCTGGAACCCCAGCAATTTAATGCCATCGTTGGAGCGTGGGACACAGATGCCCACGTTCTCCGCCAGCTAAACATCACCCCACCGTACGCCGACATCAGACGTATGTTGTGTGGGGCTCGATCCATAGCCCGATGGAGTAGACATAAGGAGAGGGGTTACCACCAGACTCTGCCTTATTCGCAGATGAACAGGGAGGCCAGAATATGGCTGAAGATTGTGTGTTTGTGCTTGATCCCGGAAGTTCACATGACGGATGTGACCCGGGACCGTGTCTGCTTGGTGTATGCCCTTATGAAAAGGCTTGAGATTAATGTTGGGGCGGTAATTATATCCACCATGAAGAGAGCCAGACTACACCAGGGCCACAGATACGGATTTGGCGGACTCATCACCACCTTCCTCCGAGGCCTCGATGTCGAGGAAGAAGCCTTGGATTACATTCCGCAGTTGGATCGGAGGGCCCTCGATGTGACAAAAACTAAGGCCCCCGACACCACACACGGGCCAGTGCTGACTTTGGGCGAGCGACATGCTCGTGACAATCAGTACATGGCACGTATGTTCGGCATGTAGATGCTTCAGCTACGGATTGGTGGGAGACCAGCCACCGAGGAAGAATTATGGCAGCTGGAGCTGGATTACCCATTTGGCGAGAATGCCAAAGCCTTATGCCGGGTGGGACCAGCCTTCGTGGAGCCGACTGAAGACGATGTCCCTAACTGATGAGGAGACACGTCGGGAGGACTCCGATGTGGAGTCCGATGACGATGATGGAGCTGACTCAGACATGGGGGACGAGGCAGCAACACCAGATGAAGAATTTGAATATTTCGACTGATCGGGGAGTTCCACCACCCGATATTTTGTTTTGTAATTTTTGTGAACACTGGGGACAGTGTTCGATTTAAGTGTGGGGTGGGGAGTAGCTAGGTGCTGGGACTTAGGCTCTAATCTGGTGTATGCTTTTTCCTTGGTTTGTATGTATGTTTGTGCTACCCTGCTGTGAACTGATTTGTGTGTATCCGTATATATTTTTGTGGTTACTGATGTGTGTGATGCAAAGTTGTGGTTGCCAGTGTAAATAGTTTGTAAATATTTCTTTCTTATCGAAATGATCGATATTTTTCAAAATTTTTGCGAAAATATTTTGCACTTATCAAAATCTTTTGTAAATATTTTTCTATCGAAATGATCGATGTGTTGCAAAATTTTACGGTTTTTATTTTGTTTGGGTTTCTCGGAGTTTATTTTCGGTTCTTTTACCGAGAATAGTCCCATTGAACCGATGTCATAGTTAGTGACCGTTCCCTATGATGGATGGATGACGACCGTCTTAAGGGAAATGTAGTCGGTAGGAGTAGGATTTTAATTTGTTTTTAATTTTTCTTTGGTGGATTGCATCAATGAACTGTAGTTGCTTTATGGTTGCAAAAATTTCGTTGCGTGTGTAACTGATGTTCAAAATGTGAAAGTGATTCGTTCGAAAGCATGCAAGTTGGTAAATATGTTGAGTTACCTAGGCTATAGAATTTGATTCAGTATGATTGAGGCTTAATTTTGAATTCATGTGATTGGCTAATTAGAGAGTTTGTGAATGCATCTTGATTCGAGCATGTGCATGAAGTGTGAAGTGAGGTATTGTTATTCCATGCCATTGTGAATTGTCTAGAACTTGCCTGGTGTGTATACAAAACGAAATGAAGGAGGTGTAGTGTTGGAAAGGATGTAGGCATTTCTTTGTTTTAACCGATAGTTTCCATTTTTTTTCTTGTCAACTCTACCTTTTTATATGTTGTATACCCTAGTCAGCCCGTTGAGCCTTTAGCCGATTTCTTTCTTTCTTTTGTCCAAAATTGTATAGACCAAGCTTTATTCCTTCGTTTCATTAGCTGTAAAAGTCTATACAAAACTCTTAAGCGCTTACAAAGAAAAGAAAATGTTCCCAAAGTGTTAAAGAGTGAAAAGAATGAAAAGATAAAGAAAAGCAAAGTGAGGAAAGAAAAGACGATGTTGAAGAGGCACTTGTTATAATTAAATGATATTGAGGGTACATGAAAACCCTTTGTTTTATGTCAAATGTGTTTGACGAAATTGGCAGTACGAAAGTAAACCAGCATGAATGGGAGAAAAAGAGAAAAGAGAGGAACAATGTCCATGAGTAGATGGGAATGTGTTGAAAAGGCGCTGAAGGATGCTAGCGACTATTATTGGCTAATCCAATATATATACTAGATCCATAGCCCCGTTACAACCCATTAAAGTCCTACTTGATCCTACATTGCATTTCTTTATATTAGTGGAGTAATACACTAAGGGCAAGCCTATGGGTCACGACATGATGCATGTGAATTCTTTTGGGAGAGAGAGTGAAATAAATTTTTATATGCCCCTACTTGCATGTTTGTGTGTTGCATGAACAAAAAGGGGAAGATTCTCTTGAGTTGTGAGGGCACATGCTTGATGAAAGATTGACTTTCGTGTCGGATTTCTTGATTAGCTAATTTGCATGAGTTTGATTATATCAAGAATCAATTCTTAAAGTCCAGGAAGTCTTGATGTATTAAAGGTCATTGTATTGTAAGACCAAGCATGTTTTCTTGATGCTTTGCAAAAATTGAATAATCGGTATGACCGTAACGTAAATGGTCGCACCATAGTGACGAAGGTTGGGATGTAATTTGTATGAGTTGTGTATGTGTTGTTCGAGGACGAACAAGGATTTAAGTATGGGGTAAGTGATCTTGGGCAGATTTATATGCCCAAGTGATACTCAAACGTATTATTTTCGCCTTGTTTGTGTGCAATATGTATATATTCTCATGTAATTGGTAATAAAATGTGAATTTATACTAACCAACATGATTAGCATTTGTTTTGCAGGAAAATATGATTTTTAGGAGCTAAAATGCATGTTGGAACTATATCGGAGTTGGACTTGGATACGAGCGTGGAAAAGACATTGGAATGCGCAAGGTATAGGGGCTCCGTGATGGAGCCGTGCCATGCTACCATCGCGGAGGCACACTTCCTGGTGAGGAAATGAAATGTCAAATTCCAGTGAGGCCTCGCGACAGCTCCGTGGCACGGAGATAGGCCTCCGCGTTGGCCTCCGTTCCACGTTGAGGCTAATTTACCGGACCCTGGATTTCCAGTGAAGGTCCGCGTCCACGCCGTGTCACGGAGGCAGTGCTCCGCGTTGACCTCCGTGACACGTTGCATGTTATTCCGGGAAATATTTCCCTCTAGTATAAATAGCACACTTAGGTTTATTTTAATTAGTTCAGACTTGGTGGAGCAAGGACGTGGGTTAGCAGCAGTTGAGGGACGAAAAATCTAAGGGATTTCTTCTCTTCCTTTCTTCTTTCAATCAATTGTATGTATGATTTACACTTGTTTTAGGATGATCAATCCACAAATGAGTGGCTAATTCTCTTCCTTGCTAAGGTTTTGAACATGTGTAGTGAATTTTGATTGTAAATGATATGGTTTTCTTCTTCTTCTTTCATGTTGTTCTATTAATTCTTGTTCTTACTGCATTAGTGCTTGGCCGACATTAATGTACATCTAAAAAGTCCAATTTCACTCGAGAGAGCAAGAAATTGGAAAGTTGTGAATTAATAGGGTATTGTTCTTAACTTGATTTGGGAAAATTGGGTTTTGATGTGCTTTCCTGATAGAAATATACTTGAAAGCCGTATTAGTCAATTTAGGAACCGGAATTGTATTGCTAGGTCGTAAATTGCATTTGATCACAGAAATGTAGACGAATGGTTTATGATTCTTAAGTGAAATTAAATACGAGAGTTTTAATTTCTAGGCTACTGTTCTTGGCTAGCAACATGAAGAAGAGATTAACCGAATTATTATTATAATCGAATTCATTACTTGTTCTTAACCTTGGCATGCTCATATCCATAGTTTAAATTCACAGTAAATAATTGTTAATAGTTTTAGTATATATTTTATAAACAAAAACTCATTAACTGTTGGTTACATTGTTGTTAGCATAATTAGAAGTAAGATAAGAATATAGTATACTTAGGCAAATTTTACATATCCTGCGCCTCCTTGGATCGATACTTGGCTTACTTAGCCACTTTATTACTTGTTTGACCACGTGCACTTGCGTGTCGGTTTATAATATATAATACCAACCGAAATAGCCCGAACAGCCCAGGTCCCATCTATTAGGTAGGCCACGTAGGCCCCCATTTCAGCAGCAACAGGATAGTATATTAGATCGTTACACGCTGTCAGGTCCCGACGAAAGTTCACAAGCACCAGGTTCGCAGCAGCAGAGGGCGCTAGATCAGATCGGGTCAGCAGTACCACAATGTAGTACCTGTCATAGTATGCATTCAGGGAGATGCAGGTATGGTTCCACCACCTATTATTCTTGTGGACAGGAGGGACACATAATGAGGGATTATCCGACTAGACGTCAGAGCTGTCAGGATCAGCAGAATAGGTCCTCAGCAGGATCATATGCCCCAACACCTTCTATAGGGCGTAGGACTTCAGCTCCAGCCGGCACAGGCTGAGGTAGATCAGGGTCATCCAGTTCAGGGAGCGGTCAGGATCGCACATATGCATTACTGGGGAGACAGGAGTCAAAGTCATCGCCAGATGTTGTCACAAGTATATTAGATGTTTGCTCTCACTCAGTTTATGCTTTGATAGACCCGAGCTCAACTTTATCAAATATTAATCCGTTAGTGGCCCAAAAGTTTGATATAGTGCGATAATTGCTTTAGCGACCCTTTGCAGTGTCTACAGCCGTTAGTGACTATATTATTGAAAAAAGAATTTACCGGGGTTGTACAGTAGAGATTGTTGGTCACACGATCTTAGAAGATCTAGTAGAACTAGAAAGGATCAATTTTGATGTGATTATGGGTATGGATTGATTGGCACCATGTTACACCATTGTAGAGTGTTGAACCAGAATTGTCCGATTTCACTTTCCAAGGGAAGTAGTACAAGAGTGGAGGGGTAACACATCTACGCCAAAAGATAAGTTTATATCCTATCTCCGGGTGAAAAAGTTGATAGCAAAGGGTTGTATCTATCATATTGTTAGGGTTCGGGATATGCAAGCAGAATCCCCGACACTCTAATCTATTCCAGTGGTTAATGAGTTCCCAAATGAATTTTCTGGTATTCCCCCAGAGAGGGAAATAGATTTCTCTATAGACTTGCTACCAGGTACTCAACCTATATCTATTCTTCCATACCGAATGGCTTCGGCTAAATAGAGAGAATTGAAAGAGCAGCTGAAAGATTTGTTAGATAAGGGTTTTATCAGGCTGAGTACGTCACCGTGGGTGCATCAATCTTGTTTGTGAGAAAGAAAGATGGATCCCTCCGCATGTGCATAGATTATCAGCAATTGAACAAGGTTACTATTAAGAATAAATACCCACTTCCCAGGATAGATGACTTGTTTGATTAGCTATAAGGAGCGAAATATTTTTCCAAAATTGACTTGAGATCCAGATACCACCAACTTCGAGTTCGGGAGAAAGATATCTCGAAGACGGCTTTCAGGACCATGTATGGTAATTTTGAGTTCCTATTTATGTCTTTCGGGTTGAAAAATGCACCAGCAGTGTTCATGGACCTAATGAATAGTATTGTCAGGCCATATTGAGATCTTTTTGTGATAGTATTCATTGATGATATTCTGGTGTACTCTCGCTCAGAAGCGGAACACAAAGATCATTTGCGAGCAGTACTTTAGATCCTCAAGGACCGCCAACTATATGCAAAGTTCTCTAAATGTGAGTTCTAGTTAAATTCGGTATCTTTGTTGGGCCACATTGTATCAGAGGCTAGTATTCAGGTTGATTCACAGAAAGTAGAGGCAGTAAAGACATGGCCTAGACCCACAACTCCAATAGAGGTTCGTACTTTCCTGGGATTAGCTGGGTATTACAAAAGGTTCATGGAAGGATTTTCTACCCTATCAGTTCCCTTGACTAAATTGACTCAGAAAGAAGCCAAATTTCATTAGACCAAGTCCTGTGAGTAGAATTTCCAGGAATTGAAAAATCGTTTGACATCGGCGCCAGTGTTAGCTTTGCCAGAAGGCTCAGAGGGTTACACTGTGTATTACGATGCTTCAGCAATTGGGTTAGGGTGTGTTTTGATGCAACCGGAAGGTAATTGCGTATGATTCAAGGCAATTGAGGAAAAATGAAAAGAATTATCCCACCCATGACCTGGAGTTAGCTGTAGAGATTCTCACCTTAAAGATAAGGAGGCATTACTTGTATGGGGTGCATGTTGAATTTTTACTGATCATAAAAGCCTCCAGTACATTATCACGCAGAAGGAGTTGAATTTGTGGCAGCGACGTTGGTTAGAATTGTTGAAAGACTATGATATGAATATCTTGTATCACCCCGGGAAGGCCAATATTGTAGCTGATGCCCTCAGCCGCAGATCCATGGGCAGTTTAACGCATCTGAGACCAAAACAACAGGAAATAGCCCGAGAATTGCACAAGTTAGCCAGTTTAGCAGTTCGGGTAGTGGATTCAGAGGATAATGGGGCTATAATTCAAAATACAACAGTATTGTCCCTGGTGGAAGAGGTAAAGGAGCAGAAGTATGAGGACACTCATTTAGCACATCTCAGAGATAAAGTTTAGCAATGTGAATTATCATCTTTTAAGGTAACCGAAGATGGGGTTTTGTGGTACAGAGGTCATCTCTGCATTCCGGATGTAGTAGGGCTCCGCCAATAGATTATTGCAGAGGTACATTACTCTCATTACTCTCTTCATCTAGGTTCAATGAAGATTTACAATGACATAAAAGAGGTATATTGGTGGCCTAGATTGAAGAAAGGTGTAGCCGAATTTGTAGCGCAATGTCCTAATTGCCAACAGGTAAAAGTTGAACATTAGAAACCTAGTAGCCTAACTCAGGAAATAGCTATACCTATGCGGAAATGGGAGGTAGTCAATATTGAAATTATGACAGGATTACTCCATACTAGGCACATAGTTTACTCTATTTGGGTTATTATGGATAGGTTGATGAAATCAACTCACTTTCTGCCAGTCCGGACTACATTTTTTGCCGAAGATTACACTGACTTATAAATTAAGGAAATAGTTTGATTGAATGGTGTCCCATCATCTATTATTTCAGACAGAGGGGCACAGTTTACAGGTGATTTCAGAAAGGTTTGGGGACACAGGTTAATCTGAGTACAGCATTCCATCCCCAGACAGATGGCCAGGAAGAGCGCACCATTCATATGTTCGAGGATATGTTACGAGCGTGAGCGCTAGATTTTGGAGAAAGCTGGGATGAGCATTTACCTCATAAAGAATTTTCATATAATAACAGCTATCATTGTATAATTCAGATGGCGTCCTATGAGGCATTATATGGGCGGAAATGCAAGTCTCCCATCTGATGGTTTAAAGTAGGAGAGGCAGAGTTAGTCAGACCAGATATGATCCACCAGTCAGAAGAGAAAGTAAAACTTATCAGAGAGAGGTTACTGACAGCCCAGCATCATAAAAAATCCTACTTCGATGTGCAGCGTAGAGACTTGGAGTTTAATGTTAACGATTTGATATTCCTTAAAGTGTCACCGATGAAGGGCGTGATGTGATTTGCAAGAAAGGAAAACTTCGACTGAGGTTCATTGGGATATATTGGATCCTTCGAAGAATAGGCCAAGTGGAATACGAGAGTTGCCTCAAGAGTTAGAATCTGTTCACCCAGTCTTTCATGTGTCTATGTTGCGAAAATGTATAGGGGACCCATCTCGGGTTGTGTCAGTTGAGGATATCCAAGTTATTGAAGATTTACCTTACAAAGAGGTGCTAGTTGCAATATTAGATATGCATATTCGTAGACTGAGAACTAAAGATATAGCCTCCGTTAAACTGCTGTGGAGGAACATACATAAAGAAGAGATGACATGGGAAACTGAGGACGACATGAGGTCTAGATATCCTCACTTGATCCAGGATTGATTCAGATTATGCAGTTAAGGTGATGTTGTTATTCAGTTGTTATTTTACTGCTTATGTTATCAATACTATTATCTGGCTACCTATTTGTGGTGAAATAGCTGTTTATAGCATCCTGTGAGGTGCCTATGTTGGACTTTTCTGCATTCCTGGTTTCTGGATAGTCCATATTATAGAGGAGACTCTGCCGAAATTTTTCTAAAGTGCTAGTTAAAAAAGTTAACTGCTTTAAGCCTGAAGATAACGAATGTTCCTAAAAGGGGGGGGGGGAGAATGTTACACCCCGTAAGATGCTAACGATTAGTAGGCATACACGTGGATTTTGTCACGAGTAAGGAGAGCTTGACGCATGTGGAAAGAGCCTCGAAAGCAGGGTCGGACGAGGCCAGGCCGCGAGGGGCCAGTGTTCGGGTGTTTTGGTATAGGTTAAAACCCACACGCAAGTGCACGTGGTCAAACAAGTAATAAAGTGGCTAAGTAAGCCAAGTATCGAACCAAGGAGACTCTGGATAAGTAAAATTGCTTAAGTATACTATATTCTAGCTCACTTCTAATTATGCTGACAACAACGTAACCAAAAGTTAAATAATTTTTGTTTATAAATTATATACTAAAACTATTAACAAATATTTACTGTGAATTGAAACTATGGATATGAGCATGCCAAGGTTAAGAACAAGTAATGAACTTGATTATCATCATAATTCGGTTATTCTTCTCTTCTAGTTGCTAGCCAAGAACATTAGCCAAGAGATTAAAACTCTCGTATTTAATCTCACTTAAGAATCATAAACCATCCATCTACATTTCTGTGATCAAATGCAATTTATGACCTAGCAATACAATTCCGGTTCCTAAATTGACGAATACGGCTTTCAAGTATATTTCTATCAGGAAAGCACATCAAAACCCAATTTTCCCAAATCAAGTTAAGAACAATACCCTATTAATTCACAACTTTCCAATTTCGTGCTCTCTCGAGTGAAATTGGACTTTTTAGATGTACATTAATGTCGGCCACACACTAATGCAGTAGAAACAACAATTAATAGAACAACATAGAAGAAGAAAATGAAAAACCATACAATTCAATAATCAAAATTCATCACCATTGTTCATAACCTCAGCAAGGAAGAGAATTAGCCACTCATTTGTGGATTAATCATCCTAAAACAAGTGTTAATCATACAAACAATTGATTGAAAGAAGAAAGAAAGAGAGAAAATCCCTTAGCTTTTTCGTCCCTCAACTGCCTCTAACCCACGTCCTTGCTCCACCAAGTCTGAATTCATTAAAAATAAGCTTAAGTGTTCTATTTATACTAGTGGGAATTTTTCCCAGAATAATAAGCAATGTGTCACGGAGGCCAATGCGGAGCACTGCCTCCGTGACACGGCGTGGACGCGGACCCTCACTGGAAATCCAGGGTCCGGGAATATAGCCTCAACGTGGCACGACATGCAACACGGAGGCTTGCCTCCGTGCCACGGAGCTGTCGCGAGGCTTCATTGGAAATTGCCAAATTAATTCATCCTCCATGCAGTGTGCCTCCACGATGGTAGCGTGGCACGGCTCCATCGCGGAGCCCCTTTACATTGTGCATTCCAATGTCTTTTCCGTGCTCGCATCCAAGTCCAACTCCGATATTGTTCCAACATGCATTTTAGCTCCTCAAAATCATGTTTTACCTACAAAACAATGCTAATCATGTTGGTTAGTACAAATTCACATTTTATTACCAATTACATGAAAATGTATATACATTGCACAATAAACAAGACGAAAATGATACGTTTGAGTATCACTTGGGCATATAAATCTGCCCAAGATCAGCCAGCGTGGCACACCAGCCTGTCTGCGCGCTGGGTAGCGCGGCACGCTAGGCAGGCCAGCACATAGAGGGGCGCGACGCGGGGGCTGATTGGTGTGTTGGACAACGTGGGGTGCCACCCCCTGCCACTGCCCATGTATATAGTCCTTGCCCATTTTCTCATTTCACAAAGTAAAACCCATGACTTAACTAGAGGGAGCACGTAAGGTTTCATGAATTTTTCATCAATTACTATACCAAACACCGTCCAAACGTAAATTAACTTTGGGTAACGAGTTTTAGGCCTACGGAAAGCATTACTACAGAGTTATTTCTCAAAAATTCTCTCGGCATATCAGGACTCCACTGGGTAAAAGTTTTCAGAATTACTCCAATTTGAATCCTAAATGGCCACAACCTTAGGTGAGTATTTCTCCTTCTGAATTCTCGAGAAATTGCAGGTTTTCATCAAATTATTCAGAGCTGAATTATAGTTACTATTATTATTAAAAGTTATCGTTTATGCCGAGTTTAGCATTGAAGTTAGCCTTGTTTTCTCAATATAAGGGCTACATTTGGACAAAACCGCCGGTTACAAGTTGAAACCCGCCAGTTAAACGGAAGTCGACACTCGAGGTATGTAAGGCTATCCTTTCGGCAAGTTATGTTCATCGTAAAGTTAGTAAGACTTATGCATCTACAGTACTTCAGTTTATACCTATTGTGGTCAGCTTTTATGAATTTAATTGGGATGATAGCGATGATATAGTAACCTTCATCATAATTAACCCTAGCTATGCTGATTGGTGTACACGATACTTAGGGTTTGTATGTTGTTGCCTATGGGGTTATTCTCGCAAGTGCAGTATGATGTACAGAGGGACTAGATGGAGGCCATGAGGGCTGTATCCAGTTTTCAGAATTTCTATTATGACCCATAGTTGAGCCAAGGCTTGGGGTCTAGCTACAGAAGTTACATTATGGCCCATAGTCAAGCCAAGGCTCAGCACCTAGTTATAGTAGCTATAGTATGATCCATAGTCGAGCCAAGGCTCGGGATCCAGTTACAATTGCTACAGTATGATCCATAGTCGAGCCAAGGCTCGAGATCCAGTTATAGCAGTCACATTATGACCCATAATCGGGCCAAGGCCTGGTGTTCAATTATCAGAGATTATATTATGACCCATAGTCGAGCCAAGGCTCGGGGTCCAGTTTTACAGCTCAGACACAGATACAACTACAGGAGCCTATCTGGCTCAAATACAGTTTCGGAGAGCGAGTATTCCTGAGTTACAGTATGTTTACGAACCTTTAGTAGCTAGATAGTAGAGTGTACATTGTTTGTGCCTGCTGGGGCTTATGGGGGCCCGGTTAGGTTCTTGTTTGTGTATGTATACTTGTTAATTAAATGTTTCAGATGGTGAGATCGTTCAGGTTCAATTCTTACAATTCTTCATGATTACTTTAGTTCTATTAACTTTCATTCACTTATCATTTTACTGCCTTACATATTCGGTACATATTGTACTGATGCCCATCCTTGGGGCACTGCATTACTTTCCTGCAGGTGTGGATAGACGCGGTTCAGGGCATTCTTAGTTATCAGCTGGAGTTGCAATTCATTTAGCTCCTTTCCTTCAGAGTTGATAGATAAAAGAGGTTTGTTCTTTTGTTGTACAGTTTATGGGTAGGTCGAGGCCCTGTCTCGAAAATTATTCTACTCTTAGAGGATTGCAGGCCATAGATTTCCAGTAGTTAGCTTTTGTTGTTTGTCGTATGGGTCCTATGTATATTTTATTTCATGTGATGGCCGTGTGGGGCCTTGTTTAGCTATCAGTTAGTAGCCTTGTCGGCCATAGCATAATTTAGTTGCTTGATTTTATTTCAATTATAAGTAGACAACATGGCGGTCTTGTCGGTCCGCATAGGATCCCTGTTATTGTGCTGTTGCTGGTCAGCTGCTTTCCTTTTACAGGTGGCCTTGTCGGCCAGAGGCTGTATTTATAGCTAAGATATAGGTCATCGATTTCTTAATAAAGTGTAAGTCTGCATATATATATCAAGCTAAAAATGAATCAACAACGACAAGCTGATTTCTAATCATAGGAGAAAAGCTTCATTAAACATGACTTGAGCCAAAATAACATAAACATAACCATGCATAAATCATGAGGAACAATGGGAGGACTCGTCTTAACTGACACCATCACGGGGATGAACATGCGTGGTGATATCACAGGGATCCTATAATATATATATACATATACCTATGGTGGCACATAGTTCTGAGACCATGGGATTTTCTCTGAACGTGGGGTCTACTCAGTACTAGACACTGCTCCCAAAAACATACATATGGGGCTCATATCGTAATAATAAAATCATTCATGAAGTTCATGGCCAAATAAGTAATAACATGACGAATCCCACTTGAAATACATGAATAACCATGAATAAGGGCTTGTGAATCGGCCAAAAGTCATAAATCCTTAAATCATGAAATGCATGCATACTTGTAAAACATGTATACACTTGATATTCATAAATCCACGATGAGTACTTGAGAGCAATCATATCATAAATCATAAATTATAATTTAGGGCTTAAGAAGATCAAAATCATAATGGAACCATAAATTCACTTTTCATGAAATTTACATAGTTGTGCATAATTTAATTAGAAGTTGAAACTATAATTTAATAATCAAAATAATTACAAAATCAGCCCATAACTCATATAAATGAATTGATACATGGAAGGAATAGACCCAAAAATAGATCATAGAGAATTTCACAATAATTGAAATAAACCCCATAAGATCATGAAATTTGAATCTAGAATTGAAATCCATGGAATTGAGAAGAATTTGGACAATGAGAGTGAAAGGAACCCTCATTAATTGTTACACACCATAAGTTTCTAATATTTAGACGGCCTATTCGAATGTTGGTTAAGAGTTTTAGAATACAATACGTACAAGAAAGGGCCCAGAGAAAGGTCGAACGAGCACGGAGTCGGGACCGCGTGGGAGAAGGCCGGAACAGCAGCCCAAAGGGGAAACGTGGCACAGACCCTCCCTGACGCGTTGGGCTTCGTGACATGACCCAGAATTGGAGCGACAGGGTCCGTCCCAAGGACCCTTGTCCACCGCCCCAAGTATATATAAGTCCCTCCTTTTGATTTCATTTCATTTCCAAACTATATAGGGGCAGAAGAGGGAAACTACGAAGAAAACAAATAAGATTCGTCTGTTTACACTATGAAATATTGCCTGAATTCAAATTAACTTCAGGTATTGAAGTTTAAGGTTGTATGGAGCATTGCTACGGAGTTATTTTCACAAACCTCACTCGGAGAATCGTAACTCCGCCGAGCCAAAGTTGTCAGAATTGCATCACACTAATTTCTATATGATCACAGGCTTTAGGTTAGTATTTCTCCCTCCTGAACTTTTGAGAAATTATATGTTTTCGATCGTTTTGGCAAGCTGAAGTATAGTTGATATTTATATTGAAATGATTTTTGCTAAATTTAGTACTGAAATCAGCCTTATTCTCCCAGTTGTATAATACCATTAGAAGGAGCTACTGCATACAAACTAAAACTCACCAATTAATCAGAAATCGGCCATTGAGGTATGTTAAGGCGTATTCTTTCGGCAAGTTAGTCTCTTCAGTATTGTAGCTTAGTTAAAATCCTAGTAAGAGAACCAAGAACATATGAATTTTGATTAGCTTAGACCAGTATCCTATACCTAGCTTGGGAATGACTTCGCCCCGTATAGCCTTCCATGACCAAACCAGGGTTATTAGCTGTGTCGTAGCCTGCTAGGGGCGATATGATGTCGCTCTACAGAGCGATATGCCATCCGTGAGGGATGAAGATGGGGTACCAGGTCCGCATATAGTCCATTCCATGGTTGGACTATTATATGTCGTATCAACACCACTCCCTATCGATCCTGGTGCCGGTGGTGCAAATATCAGTAGTTCATTAAACTCAAACACAACTACATCCAGGGGCTGAGCAGGATTACTTGCAAACCCAGGGGACTGGTAAGATGGCTATAGCTATTAGTTGACCCAGTGTGACCTTGATAGGGGTATATAGATTGAGGTGTACTTACCAGGTCTTATGGGGGCCCCAGGTGGGTCATTCTGTGCTGGTTGTATCTTCCGGCTTATGGGGGCCTGGTAAGGTTCTTGATTGCTTTAGGTATTGATAAATTAGATAGTAGAAAGTTCAGCTATGCAGGTAGAATCTCTATCCTTCCTCTTTTTAGTTATTTTCAGTTTTATTTCCTCTATTCGTTTATTTACAATTATTGCCTTACATATTCGATACATATTGTATTGACGCCCTTCTTGGGGGCGCTGCATTACTTGCCTGTAGGTGCCGATAGACGTCGATCAGGACCTTCTTAGCTTTCTATCAGGACTAGTAGAGCAGTCAGCTCCATTCCTCCGGAGCTAATAGATTAGCAGGTTGACTCTCTTTTGTTGTATAGTATGGGTAGGTCGGGGCCTTGTCTTGACCAGTATATCACTCCTAGAGGCTTGCAGATTGTTTCAGATTCCCTATGGTTAGTTGCTGTTTGCCGTGTGGGGACCGTATGTGTTTTATCTTACGTGTTGGCCGTGTGGGGCCCGTATGTGTTTTATCTTACGTGTTGCCCATGTGGGGCCTTGCTTAGCTGATAGTTAGTGGCCTTATCGGCCATAGCTTATTTTAGCACTGGTTTTACTTTTCTGTCATAACTAGACATCCTGGTGGTCTTATCAGCCTGCATAGGATCCCCTATCATTATCTGTTTCTGGTTAGCTGTTGTATTTTATGGGTGGCTATAAGGCCTTGTTGGCTGGGGGCTGTATTTACAGCCGAGATATAGCCCGTTGTTTTCTTGACTTGAGCGTTAGTGTTAGTCGTGCACCATAGGTGTGCAAGCTCATCCAGGCTAGTTCAGACCTTAGTAGGACACCAGGTGCCAGTCATGCCTCCCAAGGTGGGGCATGTCAGAGCAGGTCGTATCCCTGGGAGTCTGAAAGCCGTGCTAAGTAGATTCTTGTTTATAGATGTGTTGTGCACCACATTCTATTGGCAGGAGGTTGCGAGGCATGATAGGATGGTCACTCTTCTTTCTCTTCCAGTCATACTGTAGAGCTGTACAGTATAGGGTCGAGTCCCTAAGCTTACCATATTCTTCTTGTCTATAGAGAAATGTCAGACTCGCGACATACAACGATTGGCAGGGAGTTGGACATAGCAGCAGGAAAGGGCACTAACAGGGTGCCTTGGCTAGAGTCAGCCCAATCTGAGGGCAGCAGGGAGACTCCACCTCGGTCTCCCCCGCAATCTTTGCTCCATTAGGAGCCATCTGGAATAGTGTAAACATCGGCACCCCCTCTAGCAGTGCCTATACCGATGCTATCCGATCAGGAGGTTAGGAGTGCTATTGTTTTGCTAGCTCAGATGATGGCTGCACAGCGTCAGCTAGTGGCACCCGCAGTCGCGGAATCTTCAGGAGGACCGGGCAATTTAAGGGTCCGAGAGTTTCTCGCATTGGGTCCCCCATAATTTATAGGGACAGATCGAGATGAGGACCCTCAAGACTTTCTGGATCAATTGCAGCAAATTTTTAGGGTGATGCATGCTACACCTGCAAAGTCAGTTGAATTGCCAGTAGTTCAGCTACGGGATATTGCAGTATTATGGTACGAGAGTTGGGAGAATATGTCCCTCCTCTGACCTGGCCCAGTTTTTCAGAGGCCTTCCTGGATCATTATTTTTCATGGGAAATTCGATAGGCCCGGGTTTATTAGTTTTTACATCTAGAGCCGGGCTCAATGGGTATCCAGGAGTATGCCATGAGGTTTGATTCCCTGGCCAGATATGCATCGGCCTTTGTACATACTATGCCAACCAGGGTGCACCAGCTTATTATTGGGCTAAATCTAGAATATGTGGAGACTTGTATTACGGTGACTCTGCGAGAGGAAATGGATATTGCCCGTGTCCAGGACTTTGCCCAGAATATCGATGGAATCAGGCAGCGACAACGGGAGTTAGAAAGGGTAAGCCAAGAGCAGCACTGCGGGACTAGACTGAGTAATGTGCAGGAAGAACTTCAGGGCGGACCCAGGCCACGATTATTAGACAGACCACCTAGACCCCCACCTCCACATCAGCAAAAGGGGAGTAGATCTAGTCGCCGGGAGCCGTTAGGGCCCGACGTGAGTTCACGGCCAGCGAGTTCGCAGCAGCAGAGGGGTCAGAGCAGAGTAGATTTACTGTACCACTTTGCCCTATCTGCAGCCGATTTCACTCCAGGGCATACAGGTACGGTTCCACGGCATGTTATACATGTGGACAAGAGGGTCATTGGATGAGGGATTGTCCAGCTAGGGGTCAGAGTGATCGGGACCGACAAGATAGATCTTCAGTAGAGTCATGTGCCCCAGCATCTCCAGTAGGGCGTAGGCCCTCATCTCCAGCCGGCAGAGGCCGAGGCAGACCAGGGGCGTCTAGTTCAGGTACCGATCCAGATGACACTTATGCCTTACCTGGACGACATGATTCAAAGTCATTACCGGATGTGGTGATAGGTATGCTGGACATTTTCTCTCATTCTGTTTATGTATTGATAGATTCAAGATCCACCTTGTATTATATCACCCCATTAGTGGCCCGAAAGTTCGGTATTATGCCAGAATTTCTTTAGCAACCTTTTTTAGTGTCTACTCCCATCGGTGACTCTATTATAGCCAAGAGGGTCTACCGGGGATGCACAGTAGAGGTTGTGGGTCATCAGAATTTAGTAGATTTGATAGAATTAGAAATGATTGATTTCGATGAAATTACGGGTATGGATTGGCTGGCGCCATGCTATGCCAATGTTGAGTGTTGGACCAAAACTGTCTGATTCCACTTTCCATGAGAGGTAGTATAGGAATGGAAGGGTAATATGGCCATGCTGAAAGGTAGGTTTATTTCCTATCTTCAGGCGAGAAAATTGATAGCAAAGGGATGTATTTATCATATTGTCTCTGTTAAGGATGTTCGAGCAGAATCTCCGACTCTTCAGTTTGCACTAGTAGTTAATGAATTTCCAGATGTATTCCCAGATGAACTTCCTGGTATTTTCCCAGAATGGGAAATCGATTTCCCAATTGATTTACTGTCAGGTACTTACCTATACCCATCCCTCTGTACCAAATGGCTCCTGCCGAACTCAAGGAATTGAAGGAGCAGTTTGAAGATCTGTTAGATAAGGGCTTCATCAAGCCGAGAACTTCACCGTGAGGCACACCGATCCTATTTTTGAGAAAGAAGGATGGCTCCATTCGTATGTGTATAGACTACCGACAGCTGAATAAGGTCACTATCAACAATAAGTATCCACTTCCCAAAATAGATGACTTGTTTGATAAGTAACAAGGGGTGAAGTATTTCTCAAAGATTGACTTAAGGTCTGGGTACCATCAGGTTCGGGTTCGCGAGAGAGATATTCCAAAAACTGCTTTCCGGACCAGGTATGGCCACTTCGAATTTTTAGTCATGTCCTTTGGGTTGACGGAAGCTCCAACAGTGTTCATGGATCTGATGAACAACATCTTTAGACCGTATCTGGACTTGTTCATGATAGTATTTATCGATGATATCCTTATGTATTCCCGTTTAGAAGCAGATCACCGAGATCATCTATGAATAATGCTCCAGATTTTCAGAGATCGTCAACTATATGCAAAATTTTCTAAGTGTGAATTTTGTTGAATTTAGTGGCCTTTTTGGGCCATATTGTGTCAGATGCTGGTATTCAAGTAGATTCGCAGAAGATTGAAGCAGTAAAAACATGGCCTAGACCTACCACTCCAACTAAGATACGCAGTTTCCTGTGGTTAGCCGGGTATTACAAAAGGTTCGTGGAAGGATTTTCTACCTTTTAGCAGTGCCTTTGACCAAGCTGACTCAAAAAACAGCTAAATTTCACTTGACTGAAGCATGTGACCAGAGCTTCCAAGAGTTGAAACATAGATTGACCTCAGCACCAGTATTAGCCTTTCCAGAAGGTTCAGAGGGTTATGCAGTGTACTGCGATGCTTCGGGCGTCGGGTTAAGATGTGTTCTGATGCAACATGGTAAAGTAATTTCTTACGCTTCCTAACAGCTGAGGAAGCATGAAAAGAACTACCTCACCCGTGACCTGGAGTTGGCCGCGGTAATTCATGCCTTAAAAATATGGAAGCACTATCTGTATGGTGTCCATGTAGATAGTTTTACTGATTATAAGAGCCTCCAGTAAATTTTCACACAGAAAGAGTTGAATCTGTAGCGCCGCTGGTTAGAATTATTGAAAGACTACGATGTGAATATTTTATATCACCCAAGGAAGGCCAGTGTTGTATCAAATGCCCTCAGCCGTTAATCCATGGGAAGTCTGTTACACCACGTAAGTATCTAATGTTTAAACGGCCTATTCATACATTGGTTATGAGTTTTAGAGTGCAATGTGTGAGAAAAAAGGGCCCGACGGAAGGTCGAACGAGCACAGAGTCGGGATTGCGCGGGAGAAGGCCGGGCCAGCTTCCCAAAAGGGCAATGTGGCACAGACCCCCTCTCGCCGCGTTGGCTCCGTGGCATGCCCATAAAATGGTGAGTTGGGGTCCGCACCACGGACCCCTGTGCAGTGCCTCAAGTGTATATATAACCCTCCCTTTGATTTCATTTGATTATGCATATATACATACGGCCAGTAGAGGGGTAGAACGAAGGAAACTAATATTTTTCTTCTGTTTATGCTATGAAACGCTGCCCGAATCCAAATTAACTTCTGGTATTGAAGTTTAAGGCTGCAGAGAGCATTGCTATGGAGTTATTTCCACGAAATTCGCTCGGTGAATTGTAACCCCGCCGAGCCGAAGTTGTTAGAATTACACCAAACTAATTTCTATATGACCGCAGGCTGTAAGTAAGCATTTCTCCCTTCTGGACTTTTTAGAATTTACGAGTTTTCGACCGTGTTTTGTCAAGTTGAAATATAGTTAATATTTATATATAAAGTTATCGTTTTCTTCGAATTTAGTACTAAAATTAGCCTTATTCTTCCAATAATACGATTGCAGTTGAAAAGACCAGTTGAATACGAGCTGAAACTCGCTAGTTAATCAGTAATCGGCGAACGAGGTATGTTAAGGTAGTTTCCTTCGGCAAGTTAGCTCCTATAGCATTATAATTCAGTTTAAGTCCGGTAAGACAATCAGAAGTACGTTCATCATGAATATTTATTTTTATTAGCTGAGACTAGTAATCCATGCATAGTTTGGGATTTGATTTGCCTATATAGCCCTCCATGACCAACCGAAGGTTATTAGCTGTGTCGATGCCCTCTAGGGGCGAGATGATGTCGTTCCAGAAAGAGCGACATGCCATCCGCGAGGGATGAAGATGGGGTCCCAGGTCCCCATAGAGTCCATTCCATGGCCGGACTATTATACATACGCCATATCGGCACCACACCCTCAACAAGCCTGGTGCCCAGGGTGCAGATATCAAGAGTCCACTGGACTCAGATACAGCTATAGTCAGGGGCCGAGCGAGCTCAGTTGCGGACCCAGGGGACTGGTAAGACGGCTATAGTTACTAGTTGACCAATTATGGCCTTGTTAGGGGTGTATAGATTGAAATGTACTCACCAGGGTTTATGGGGGCTCCAGGTGGGTTGTTCTGTGCTGGTTGTACCTTCCGACTTGTGGGGGCCAAGTAAGATTCTTGTTTGCTTTAGTTATTGATAGACTAGATAATAGAGAATCCAGCTACTCAGGTATTATTCCTACCCCTTTTCTGTCGATCATTTTCAGTTCTATCTTTTATATTTAGTCATTTACAGTTATTGCCTTACATACTCGGTACATGTTATACTGACGCCCTTTCTGGGGTGCTGCATTACTTGCCTGCAGGTACGGATAGACGAGGAGCAGATCCCTCTTAGCCTCCAGCCAGAATTAGCAGAAGATTCGGCTCATTTCTCTTGGAGCTTGTAGATAAAAGGTTGTTATTTTGATTGTACAGTTTATGGGTAGGTCGGGGCCTTGTCCGACCATCCGATTACTCTTAGAGGCTTGCAGATTGTTTCTATTTCCCTGTGGTTAGCTGTTATTGGCCGTGTGGGGCCCGTACGTACTTTAGTTTACGTGGTGGCTGTCTGGGACCCATATGTGTTTTAGTTTACATGTTGGCTGTGTGGGGCGTTGTTTAGCTAACAGATTAGCGGCCTTGTTGGCCATAATTTAGCTTAGCACTGGTTTTACTTTACAGTCATAACTAGACATCATGGTCGTCTTATCAACCTGCATAGGATTCCCTGTTATTGCCTAGTTCTGGTAAGATGTTTTCCTTACATATGGCTATAAGGCCTTGTCAGCCAGGGCTTGTGTTTACAACCGAGATATAGCCCGTTGTTTTCTTAATTTAAGAGTTAGAGTTAGTACTGCACCAGAAGTGCTTAGGCTCAGTCAGCTCAGTTAGTTCAGATCCTAGTAGGGCAACAGGTGCTATTCATGCCTCCCAAGGTGGGGTGTGACAAAGTTTGGCATATTTGATGCGCAAAAAGAGGGAACTGGTTCAAGAATTGCATCAGCTAGCTAGTTTAGCCATTCGAATAATAGATTCAGGAGACAGTGGAATAGTGATCCAGAATACTGCGGTTTCATTGTTGGTCGTAGAGGTGAAAGGACGGTAGTATGAAGACCCTAACCCGGTTTAGCTTAGAGATAAGGCTCAGCAAGGGGAAGTTGCAGATTTCAAGATAACCGCAGATGAGGTCTTGAGATGTAAGGCCGCCTTTGTGTTCCGGATGTGGCAAGCCTTCGCCAGCAGATCATGGGCAAGGTACATTATTCCCGTTATTCTCTTCATCCAGGTTCAATGAAGATGTATCATGATATAAAGGAAATTTATTAGTGGTTGGGAATGAAAAAGGAGATAGCAGAATTTGTAAAATAATGTCCTAATTGCCAATAGGTGAAGGCTGAACATCAAAAACCCGGTGGATTGACACAGGAAATAGCAGTGCCTATATGAAGATGGGAAGCAATCAATATGGACTTTATAACTTGGCTACCCCGTACTAGACGCAGATTTGATTCTATCTGGGTGATTATTGACAGGTTGATGAAATCAACTCATTTTTTGCCAGTGAGGGCTACATTCTCAGCTGAAGACTATGCTAAACTGTATCTCAAAGAGAGATTACATAGTGTTTTGTTATCAATCATTTCTGATAGAGGGACACAGTTCACAGCTAAATTTTGGCAATCCTTCCAGAAGGGTCTAGGGACACAGGTTAATCTGAGTATGGCCTTTCATCCTCAAATTGATGGGCAGGTAGAACGTACAATTCAGAAGCTCGAGATATGTTACGGGCGTGTGTACTGTACTTTGGGGGCAGCTGGGATGAATATTTACCCCTTATTGAGTTTGCCTACAATAACAGCTATCATTTGGCGATCCAGATGGCACCCTATGAGGCCTTATATGGGTGGTAGTGCAGGTCTCCAGTTGGTTGGTTTGAGGTTGGAGAATCAGAGTTAATTGGACCAGAGATAATCCACCAGTCAGAAGAAAAATTAAAGCTTATCAAAGAACGTCTGCTGACAGCTGGGAGCCGCCAAAAATCTTACGCTGATGTACGACGTAGAAACCTGGATTTTAGTGTAGGTGACTGGGTATTTCTGAAAATTTCACCAATGAAGGGCATGACGAGATCTGGTAAAAAGGGAAAGCTTAGCCCAAGATTCATAGGGTCGTACCAAATCCTCCATAGAATAGGCCAGGTGGCGTATGAGCTAGATTTGCCTTCATAATTAGAATCTGTCCACCTGATCTTTCATGTGTCGATGTTACAGAAGTGCATAGGAGAACCGTCCCAAATTTTTCCAGTTGAGGATATTCAAATTACCGAGGAATTAGCCTACGAAGAGGTTCCACTAGCCATATTAGATCGATAGGTTCGCCGATGAGAACTAAGGATGTCGCTTCTATTAAGGTATTGTGGAGGAACAGAAATAGGGAAGAAATGACTTGGGAAGGTGAAGATGATATGAGATCCAGATATCCTCATTTGTTCCAAGCTTAGCTCAGATCATGTAGTTAAGGTACTTTTATTGATTCAGTTGTTACTTTACGTATATATCGGGTGTAGTTGACTCTAGCTCTATTGTGAAATAGTTGCCATAGTATTGTGTGAAGTACCTATGATGGACTTTTCTGCGTTTCATGATTTTCAGATAGTCTATATTATAGGGGAGACTCTGCCAAAATTTTTTCAGAATAAATAGTTAAAAGAGTTAAGGTTCCTGTAAACTGAAGTTAACATTCGAGGACGAATATTTCTAAGGGGGAAGGATGTTACACCCTGCAAGTTTCTAATGTTCAGACAGCCTATTCATACATTTGTTAAGAGTTTTAGAATACCATACGTACGAGAAAGGGCCTGAGAAAAGGTAGAACGAGCACAGAGTCGGAACCGTGCGGGAGAAGGCCGGACCAGCTGCCCAAAGGGGCAACATGGCATGGCCTAGAATTGGCACGATAGGGTCCGTGCCATGGACCCCTTTCCACCACCCCAAGTATATATAAGTCCCTCACTTTGATTTCATTTCATTTCCAAAGTATATACAGGCAGAAGAGGGAAACTACGAAGAAAACAAATAAGTGTCCTCCGTTTATGCTACGAAACGTTGCTCGAATTCAAATTAACTTTAGGTATTGAAGTTCAAGGATGAAGGGAGCATTGCTACGGAGTTATTTTCATGAAACTCGCCGGTGAATCGTAACCCCTCCGAGCCAAAGTTGTCAGAATCGCGTCAAACTAATTTCTATACGATCAAAGGCTTCAGGTGAGTATTTCTCCCTCTTGAACTTTTGAGATATTGTATGTTTTCAATCGTTCTGGCAAGCTGAAGTATAGTTGATATTTATACTGAAAGTTATCATTTTGGCTAAATTTAGTACTAAAATCAGCTTTATTCTCCCAGTAGTATAATACAATCGGAAGGAGCTATTGAATACGAACTGAAACTCGCCAATTAATCAGAAATCAGCAATTGAGGTATGTTAAGGCATATTCTTTCACCAAGTTAGTCTCTTCAGTATTGTAGCTCAGTTAAAATCCCAGTAAGAGAACCAGGAACATATGAATTCTGAATAGCTGTTGTTATTAGCTAAGACCAGAATTCTATACGTAGCTTGGGAATGACTTTGCCTTGTATAGCCTTCCATGACCAACCCATGGGTTATTAGTTGTGTCGTCGCCCGCCAGGGACGAGATGACGTCACTCTACGGAGCGGTATGCCGTCCTCAAGGGACGAAAATGGGGTCCCAAGTCCTCATACAGTCCATTCCATGGCTGGACTATTATATGCCGTATCGGTACCACACCTCCGTCAAGCCTGGTGCCTGGGGTAAAAATATAAGGAGTTCACTAGACTCAGACCCAGCTATAATTAGGGGCCGAGCGGGCTAAGTTGTAGACCCAGGGGACTGGTAAGACGGCTATAACTATTAGTTGACCCAGTGTGACCTTGATAGGGGTATATAGATTGAGGTGTACTCACTTGGGCTTATGGGGGCCCCAGGTGGGTCATTTTGTGCTGGTTGTACCTTTCGGCTTATGGGGGCCAGGTAACATTCTTGATTGCTTTAGTTCTTAATAAATTAGATAGTAGAAAGTTTAGCTATGCAGGTAGAATCTCTATCCTTCCTTTTCAGTTATTTTCAGTTCTATTTCCTCTATTTGGTTATTTACAATTATTGCCTTACATATTCGGTACATATTGTACTGACGCCCTTCTTGGGAGTGCTGCATTACTTGCCTGCAGGTACCGATAGATGCGGATCAAGACCTTCTTAGCTTTCTATCAGGACTAGCAGAGCAGTCAGCTCCATTCCTTCGAAGCCAATAGATTAGTTGTTGACTCTCTTTTGTTGTACAGTATGGGTAGGTTGGGGCCTTGTCTTGACCAGTATATCACTCCTAGAGGCTTGCGGATTATTTCAGATTCCCTGTGGTTAGTTGTTGTTGGCCATGTGGGGCCCATATGTGTTTTATCTTACATGTTGGCCATGTGGGGCATTACCTAGTTGATAGTTAGCGGCCTTATCGGCCATCGCTTAGTTTAGCACTGCTTTTACTTTTCTATCATAACTAGACATCTTGATTGTCTTGTCGGCTCGCATTGGATCCCCTATCATTATCTGTTTCTGGTTAGCTATTGTATTTTACAGGTGGCTATAAGGCCTTGTCGGTCGGGAGCTGTATTTACAGCCGAGATATAGCCCGTTGTTTTCTCGACTTGAGCGTTAGTGTTATCCGTGCACCAGAGGTGCGTAAGCTCAGCCAGGCTAGTTCAGACCTTAGTAGGGCACCAGGTGCCAGTCATGCCTCCCAAGGTAGGGCGTTACATTGATTGCCTCACATACTTGGGTAAATCAATTTCACACTCCCACTTGAAAGCCCAAAGGAAATTGGAGAGAATTTGATGAAATTCCTCAAATTTGATCTTCAAGGAAGGCTCTAGATTGCATGCACGGAGTGGTGATACTTATAATAGGTTTATCCCCCTTAAAACCATGCTAACTGAGCTTTAAATGAGGTAATTTAGGACCTTAGGGCTTAGGAATGATGAAAATACCCTTAATGAAAAACCTGGAAAATCTGCACTGCCAGTGACCACGACTGGTCCAACGGATCGTTACAAGCTCCCACTAGTCATTTCTTCTCTCATTGTCTTATCCCTATTTCCTGTTTTAGGTATCCTACCACGACCGGACAGGACGAGTCGTTACAAGCTCCAATGACTCATCGTTGCCAACCATCGTCACCACTGCTCCTATCCTGGGATTCTTCCCAACGGACACTTATAACGACTCATTGTTCCCAATAAGGAGTCATCCCATGACTCGTGCCAATCCCTATTTACCAAGACCATCCTCCTAAGGACTCATTCCAATGATCCGTTACTTTAACCAATGGGTCGTCCTGAGACCCGTTACTTCCCAGCCTACTCTGCAGATTCTCACTACGAGCACCTCCAATGGGTAGTTTGTCCAACCAACGACCCATACAACGAGTCGTTCTAAGAAAATTTTTAGATATTCTTATACTTTTCATTTCAAATCCTTAGTCTAGTCTTAGATACTTCCGGGGTCTTACAATATCTCCCCCTTGGGAACATTTATCTTCTAATGTGGGTAAACATACTTAAAAGCTAGGAAATGCACTACCATGCCTACTACTAAACATTTAAGCTTAAAATTGATGGAGTAACTAACTCTGGTCTAGAATACATGACTGAACTAAATTCATAAATCACACATACATACATTGACTTGAAGGAAACTAGAGAAACATGAATTGAACATGTAACTGAATAGAATACCAAGGAGGAAACTGATACCTCAAGCTGTAACTGAGCCAGAAGGGAATAGATGTGGGTATCTAGCAATCATATTTGCTTCGACTTCCCACATAGCTCTCTCAACGTGCTGGTTCCTCCCCAACACCTTCCCTGAAGCTATTTCCTTGTTTCTTATCTTCCGAACCTGACGATCAAGTATTTCTACCGGAACCTCCTCATAGCTAAGGCTATCCTTCACACCGATACTGTCCACCGGAACAACTAGAGATGGATCACCCAACACTTCTTTTAGAGCGATGCATGGAAAACTGGATGGACTGAAGCTAATTCTGAGGGCAACTCCAACTCATATGCTACCTTGCTAGCCCGTTTCGCAATCCGGTGCGGACCAACATAATGGGGACTGAATTTTCCTTTCTTTCTAAACCTCATCACTCCCTTCATGAGGGATACCTTCATAAATACCCAATCATCAACTTTAAACTCGAGCTCCCTTCTCCTCATATCCGCATAGGACTTTTGGCAGCTTTGAGCTATTTTCAACCTGTCCCTTATAAGCTGAACTTTCTCCATGGCCTCATGGAGTGAATCTAGTCCTATCATCGCAGCTTCACTGACTTCGAACCAACCAATAAGTGATCTACACCTTCGCCCATAGAGAGCCTCAAACGAAGCCATCTGAATGCTAGAATGGTAGCTATTATTATATGCAAACTCAATAAGAGGCAAATGATCATCCCAACTACCCTTGAAATCCATCAGACACGCTCTCAATATATCCTCCAGAGTTTGAATGGTCCGCTCCGCCTGACCATCTATTTGTGGGTAAAATGTTGTGCTAAGCTTAACCTGGGTATCAAGGCCCTTTTGAAACGATCTCCAAAAACTAGGAGGTAAATTGAGTACCTCTATATGATATGGTAGAAAAGGGAACTCCATGCAACTGAACTAACTCCCGAATATACAACTTAGCACAATCCTTCGCTGAATCGGTAGTTTTGACCGGTAGAAAATGAGCGACTTTAATCAACTTGTCCACAACCACCAAATAGAGTCATACTACGGCATGTACAAGGCAACCCTATAATGAAGTCGATATTGATCTCCTCCCACTTCCAAGTAGGAATACTAATGTCTTAAAGCACACCTCCAGGTCTTTGATGTTCCACTTTCACCTGTTGACAATTCGGACACTTTGCCACAAACTCTACTATGTCCTTCTTCATGCCATTCCACTAATAGACTTCCCATAGGTCATGATACATCTTGGTGGAAATTGGATGGATAAAATATCTAAAACCATGAGCTTCATGCAACATCCGCTCTCTCAAGTCACCAGCATCTGGGTACACACAAATGACCTTGATATCGGAGCATACCATCTCCCCCTTGGGAGAACACCTCGACCTTCTGATTCTGGACCGCTTCCTTCAACTTCACCAAAATAGGATCCTTGTCTTGCCTAGCCTTAACATCTGTCACTAAAGATGATTCTGATCCATCCTAAACAATGACCCCACCATCCGTCGAATCAACCAGATGAACTCCTAATCGTGCAAGTCGGTGCACATCCTTTACTAACTCCTTCCTTTCCTTATCTACATGAAATACACTCTCCTTGGAAAGCCTACTAAGAATGTTTGCAACCACATTCGCCTTGCCCCGATGATAAAGGACGCTTATATCATAATCTTTAAGAAGCTCCAACCATCTCCTCTATTGTAGATTTAGATCCTTTTGAGTAAACATGTACTGTAGGCTTTTGTGGTCCATAACCGCATCTACATGGACCCCGTATACATAGTGTCTCCAAATCTTCAAGGAAAATACTACCATCGCCAACTCGAGGTAGTGAGTCAGGAAATTTTTTCTTATGAACCTTCAACTTCCTGGAAGAATAGGCTATGACCTTACCGTGCTGCATGAGTACACAACTAAGGCCAATCCTCGAGGCGTCACAATATACCACAAACCCTTCGATACCCTAAGGTAGAGTCAACAATGGTGCTGAGGTGAGTCGAGTCTTCAACTCTTGGAAGCTCTTCTCACAAGCCTTCAACCATTGAAACTTCACTTTCTTCTAGGTTAATTTAGTCAATGAGGATGCAATGGATGAAAAACCCTTAAAAAATCTCTAATAATGACCAGCTAAAACCATAAAACTCCAGATATTCGAAAGATTCACCAGTCTAGGCCAAGTCTTTACCACTTCTATCTTTTGAGAGTCTACCTGTACACCCTCACTTGACACCACATGACCCAAAAAGGCCACCGAGCTCAAACAGAACTCACATTTGCTGAACTTAACATACAACTGGCGATCCTTAAGAGTCTGTAGCACCACCCTCAAATGTGCAGCATGCTCCTCCTCGCTCCGCGAGTATATGAGAATATCATCTATGAACACAATCACAAACACATCTAAATTTAGCTTGAACACCCTGTTCATCAAATCAATAAAAGCTACAGGAGCATTAATTTGTCAAAAAAAGACATAGCTACGAACTCATAGTGACCATACTGAGTCCTGAAGGCTGTGTTCGGAATATCACTCTCCCGAACCCTGTGCTGATGGTATCCAGATCTGAGATCTATCTTTGAAAAGCATTTAGCGTCGTGAAGCTGGTCAAACAAATCATCAATCCTAGGGAACAGGCACCTATTCTTGATTGTGACCTTATTCAATTGCTGATAATCAATACACATTCAAAGAGAACCATCCTTCTTGCGGACAAAGAGAACTGGTGCACCCCATGGGGATTTGCTAGGTATAATGAAACCCTTGTCTAAGAGATCTTTCAATTTCTTCTTCAACTCCTTTAACTCGACTGAGGCCATCCTATAAGGAGGAATAGATATAGGCTGTATATCGTAAAGAAGGTCAATACCAAAATGATCTCCCTCTCGGGAGGGATTCCCGGTAACTCATCTGGAAACACTTCTGGATACTCACACACTACGAAAACTGACTGGATAGTCAGGGTTTCAGATGTAGCATCACTAACCCTAACTAGATGGTACACACAACCTTTAGAAATCATCTTTCTAGCCTTAAGGTAGGAATTGAAGCGACCTACAGGAACAACTGAACTACCCTTCCTCTCTAGGACTGGCTCACTCAGAAATCTGAACTCTATTGCATGGGTAGTGATCTTGGGCAAATTTATATGCCCAAGTGATACTCAAAAGTACCATTTTAGCCTTGTTTATCTACCAATGTGTATACATTCTCATGTAATTGGTAATAAAATGTGAATTTATACTAACCAACATGGTTAGCATTGTTTTGCTGGTAAAATGTGATTTTGGGAAGCTTAAATGCATGTTGGATGATATCGGGGTTGGACTTGGATGCGAGCAAGGGATAAAGCATTGGACAACATGAATTAAAGGGGCTCCGCAATAGAGCCGTGTCACACTGCCATCGCGGAGGCCTTTTGCCTGGATAGGGAAATTACGCCCAAATTCCAGAGAGGGTCCGCGTCTGGTCCGTGGCACGGTGGCTTGGCTCCGCGTTGCACGCCGTGCCACGTTGAGCTTTAATTCCTGGACCCCCAGTTCCAGTGAGGGTCCGCGTCCGTAGTGTGTCACCGAGGCAGTGCTCCGCGATGCACTCCGTGACACGTTGCTCGTTATTCCGGGAAAAATTCCCAGCAGTATAAATAGAACACTTAGGTTCGTTTTTCAATATTCTGACTTGGTGGAGGAAGAACGTGGGTTACAGGTAGTTGAGGGACGAAAATATTAGGGTTTTCTCTCTCTTTCTTTCCTCTTGAATTCAATTGCTTGTATGATTAACACTCATTTAAAGATGTTTAATCCACAAATGAGTGGCTAATTCCTCTTCTTGCTGAGGTTATGAATAATTGTGATGAAATGTGATCATTGATTCTTTGGTTTTTCATCTTTTCTTCCATGTTGTTCTATTAATTCTTGTTCTTACTGCATTAATGTGTGCCCTACGTTAATGTACATCTAAAAAAGTCCGGTTTCACTCGAGAGAGCAAGAAATTGGAAAGTTGTGAATTAATAGGATATGTTCTTTACTTGGTTTGGGAAAATTGGGTATTGATTTGCTTTCAGGATAAAAATATGACTGAAAGTCGTATTAGTCAATTTAGGAACCGGGTTTGTATGGCTAGAACATGAATTGCATTTAATCACGGAAATGTAGGTGGATGGTTCATGATTCTTAAGTGAGGTTAAATACGAGAGTTTTAATCTCTTGGCAATTGTTCTTGGCTAGCAACTGGAGGAAAAGATTAACCAAATTATGATGATAATCAATTTCATTACATGTTCGTTTAACCTCAGCATGCTCTCATTCATAGTTCAGACTCAAATTAGATAATTGTTTTAGCTTTAGTATAAAAATTATAAAACAAACTATCAAACTTTTGGTTACACTGTTGTCTGCATTTTTAGAAGTAAAATATAGTACACTTGAGCAGATTGCACTTCATCCAAGTCTCTGTGGGATCGATACTTGGCTTACTAAAGCCACTTTACTACTTGTTCGACCACGTGCACTTGCGTGTCGTTTTATATACCCACAAATCATGCGAACAAGTTTTTGGCGCCGTTGCCGGGGACTTGGCAATTGGTGAATTTGTTTTAAGTGTTAATTTACTGTATTTTTATTTTCTTAGTGTTGACAACTTGGTCTTAGCCTATATTTTGCAGACTTAATTGCTGTTGAACGCTGGCAAGAGACAAGGAGCTGGTGGAAACATATATAGAGCCAGAAAGGATATTTCACAGTAAACAGAGAGAAGCTCTACAAAGAAAGCTGCAGTTGCTCAGACAGACGATCATGGAGCATCAACAGAATCCACCGATAGTACGAGCAGTGTTAGTGCCCGAAGAAGTAGCAGCTCGGCCGGTTAGCGAGGTGGCAATCCCACATGCCAATAATGTTACATCTAGTATTCGTAAACCTGAGCCAGGAGGGAGATTTGAACTTAAGCAGAATATGGTGCAGTTGCTGCACACTAGCGGGCAGTTTACCGGTCTCCCTCATGAAGATCCACAGCAGCATCTCCAAAATTTTTTGGAGATAAGTGACACTTACATACCCGCTGGAGTGTCATCAGACTATGTCCGGCTTACATTGTTCCCATTCTCATTATTGGGAGAAGCCAAGAGGTGGTTGAAAGCTGAGCCACCAAATTCTATTTCTACGTGGGATGATCTTGCACGGAAGTTTTTGATACAGTTTTTTCCCTCCGGTATAACAACAAGACTTAGAAGTCAGATTCTAAGTTTCAAACAGAGAGAGGGAGAGAATTTATATCAGGCCTGGGAGAGATTCAAATCCATATTGCGGGATTGTCCTCATCATCATCAGTCCAATGATGTGCTGGTGCACACTTTTATAGAGGGTTTGGAACCCCACACCAAAATATTGCTAGACTCAGCAGCTAGAAGGCAAGCGCTAGAGAAAACTTATGAGGAGTTGTATACCTTGTTGAACCGTATTTCGCAGGGCAATCCAGAATGGAATGCTGATTCATCAAGAGGTGGGACAAGGAAAGCAGCAGGAGTGCTAGAAGTGGATGGGTTTACAGCTATCGCTGCACAGATAGCTGCATTGCAAAATCAACTTAACACCCACTTCAGCAACATGACATTGAACCAGCCTCAAGCCCCAGTTAATGCAGTACAGCAAATGTGGTGTGAAGTGTGTGGAAGCAGTGAACACTCAGCTGAGTGTTGTGGAGCCAATCCCGACTTAGTAAACTTTGTATGTAATGCGCAAAGGAACCACCAACAGTATGGTAGTAGCTACAATTCCAATTGGAGGAATCACCCTAATTTCTCATGGGGTAGCAACAACCATCAGGGGAAAAGTTCGGGTCAGGGTGTGCAAAGGAACCAAGGAGGGCAGCAGAATTATCAAGCTCAATTCAGAAACAACAATGCACCTCCTCCACCACCATCACCCAGCATTGAGGAAATGTTCAAGACCATGATAGCTAACCAAGCTCAATTGCAGGCTGACTATGTGAAATTGGCAGCCGAAGTGAAAAACAACCAGTTAGGTACCAAGGCACTTGAATATCAATTTGGGAAATTTGCTAGTGCCCAAAACACAAGGCCTAGAGGAGGACTGCCGAGCGACACGGATCCAAATCCCAAGCAGGTAAATGCAGTGACCACAAGGAGTGGTTTGCAGCTGAAAGAGGTGGAACCAGAAAGACCACCTCAACAGTCGGGAACAACAGAAGTTGAGAGGGAGCACAGTACTGAAAGGGGAAAGACTAAGGAAGCTGAATCAGAAAGACCTCCACCCCCATTCCCTCAACGACTAAAGAAACACAAGGAGGAGGCGTGTTTCAAGAAATTCATGGAGGTGCTGAAACAGGTACATATTAACTTACCTCTTGTTGATGTCTTGCAGGGAGTGCCGAAATATGCTAAGTATATAAAGGACATCGTGGCAAACAAAAGTCGGTTGACTGAGTATGCTACGGTGGCTCTAACGGAGGAGTGCACTTCCCGGAGTCAAAATAGAATGCCCACAAAGCTAAAAGACCCTAGGAGTTTTACTATCCAGATTACTATTGGGCAGAGCATCCGAGCTCGTGGATTGTGTGATTTGGGAGCGAGCATAAATTTGATGCCATCTTCGGTATTCATAAAGTTGGGTCTAGGGAGTCCTAGACCCACAAATGTAATATTGCAATTGGCGGATCAGTCCTTAGCCAGACCTGATGGCATTGTAGAGGACGTTCTGGTGCAAGTTGGCTCCCTAATTTTCCTGGTAGATTTTGTCGTGCTGGATTTTGAACCAGATGCGGAAGTCCCATTTATTTTGGGACGTCCTTTCATGGCAATCGGGAAAGCACTAATTGACGTAGCTGCGGGGCAGCTAAAAATGCGAGCACATTAAAAGGTGGAGGTGTTCGATGTGTACAAGGCACCCAAGCTCCCAATGGTGCAAGAAGAACTCTCGGTGATCAATGTGATTGATCAAGGTGATGATAAGCAGATTAAGGATTCACGGGAGTTAATGGGAAAACCACCAGATCGGTGTAAGCACTACTGGGGGGAGGACGGTGATCAAGAGAAATCGTCCATCACCCTAGAGGACAATTGAGCTTAACGACGTCGAGCCGCGACGGTAAACCAGGCGCTGCACGGGAGGCAACCCGTGAAAATTTTTTCTTTCATTTTGTAAAGTCTAAATAGATTTTTCTTTTCTTTTTCTTTTTCTTGATTTACTACAAAATTTTTCATTTTAGTTTTTGTTTATTTGTATTTAGAGTGAAACCTATAATTCTAACCAATTTTGTATAGTGAGATGAATTTCAGGTCTAACGGAGGAAAATATGCACGGAATCGCGAAGGAAAAGTCGAGGTATGATAATTAATAAAAAGTGGCAAACAATGAGCTGGGGCGATAGCTCCGTGTCACGGAGGTGGACCTCCGCGTTACCTTCGTGACACGTTGAGGTATAACCCGGAAATTTTAAAAATTTCCAGAATAGTCTCGCGATGGCTCTGTGTCACGGAGGCAGTGCACCGCGATGCACTCCGTTACACGTTGCCTTGTATATCGCGACGGGTCACACCGGGTCGCCAGGTGACCCGTGCGATTTCCCTACTTTTTAACCCCGAAAACCCTCCCTTTTCCCTCATTTTTTAATCTCTCCGTGACCAAACCCCCCAAAACCCATCCCCCATCAACGTGACACGGAGTAAGGCAAGAAATTCAACAAGTTTTCTTCGATTCTTCAAAGTCAAGGTATGTTTTTCGATTTCCTCTCAATTCTTGTCGATTTTCTTCGATATTGAGCATGTGAGGTGAGCTAAATTGCCCTAAGTAGAAATTAATCATGAATTCAAGTAAATTGTTATTGATGAATGTTCGGAATGTCGTTATGATTGCTTGAACTCGGCAATTGCATAAATTAATCAAATTTGCTTGATAATATCAATTCTAGGGCTTGTTTTTGAATTTGAAGTTGAAAATGTAATGAAATTGTGAATTGCATGCCGGGATGTATGTGTTGAATGAGATGAGTCGATGTAAAAATTGTGAGGATGTTAATAGAACGACGGATTCTCGGGTTAAGGGAATGTTGAAATTTGTAAGAATTTGGTTGGTTGTATAGGTTCGTGTAGATAAATTTTTGTTGTTGTTTTCGTTTTTTTGTTTTTTCCTTGCTAAGTGCGATGGTTAAGATGTTAGCGATGGTAGTGATTGTGATTAGCTGTACGAAGTCTGAGTAGGACGCAGAAGATATACCGTCGAATTTTTCGAACGCACTAAGCATGATTGTATAGTTGGTTATTGTGTGTAAATAAAGATAATCTTGCCGTATTGTTGTAACTGTAGCTAAGGACTAAGTGTGGGGTAACCTAGCTTAACCCGACCTTAGCTGAAGTTAATATCCGTTAGCTTAACATTGATCTTGTCTACTTGGATTGACAGGTAAAATGGCAAGCCCGCAAGAGAAAGGGAAAGGCGCATCAACTTCGGGTGTCGGAAGGAAGCGAATCAGACTGGGCACAGCAGTCCCGGCAGCACCAGCAGTTCCACGCGGCCAACGCCACCAATATGGAATGAGATGGGTGACTGATGAGGGGAAAAGTGGTACGCAAAGCACAAAGAAAACAAATATTTCCCCGAGGAGCACATAGCACGGGAACCATTGGCACTGGAGTTCCCTAGGATGGTCCACCGGATCGAGGCAACTGGGCTCAATTTCATTTTTGAAGAGCCCAAGGAATGCAATCTGCACTTGGTTCGAGAATTTTATGCCAACTGGAACGCGACGATCAGAAGTCACACCATCAAGATCAGAGGGCAAATAGTCACTTTGGAGCCCCACCAGCTCAATGCCATCATAGGAGCGCAAGACACAGACGCCCACGTACTCTGACAGCTGAACATTACCCCACCGTATGCGGACATCAGACGCACATTGTGTGGGACCCGATCGATAGCTAGATGAAGCAGACACAAAGAGAAGGGCTACCACCAGACTTTGCCATATTCACAGATGAACAGGGAAGCCCGAATTTGGCTGAAGATAGTCTGCTCATACCTAATCCCTGGGGTACATATGACAGATGTAACCCGGGATCGTGTATGCCTGGTGTATGCCCTGATGAAAGGGCTGGAGATCAACATGGGGGCGGTAATTATCCCCGCCATGAAGAGAGCCCGGTTGCACCAGGGGCACATGTATGGCTTTGGTGGACTACTCACTACCTTCCTCAAGGGCCTAGATGTCGAGGAGGAGGCCCTTGATTATATCCCGCAGATGGAGCGGCGGGCCTTAGATGTTACTAAAACTTAGGCTCTAGACACCACCCACGGGCCAGTGCTTACACTTGGCGAGCGACATGCTCGTGATGACCAGTATATGGCTCGAATGTATGGGATGCCGATGCTCCAGCTGAGGATAGGCGGGAGGTCGGCAACAGAGGAGGAGCTTTGGCAGCTCGAGCTAGACTACCCCTTCGGCGAAAACGCCAGGGCTCTATGCCGAGTGGGGCCAGCATTTGTAGAGCCCACAGACGATGATGTCCCCACAGACGAGGAGACACGTCGAGAGGACTCCGATGTGGAGTCCGATGATGACGACGGGGGCGACTTAGACATGGGAGATCAAGCAGCAACACCCGACGAAGAAGTGGAATACTTTAACTGATCAGGGAGTTCCACCACCCGATTTTGTGTTATTTTAAATTTTTGTGAACACTGGGGATAGTGTTCGAGCTAAGTGTGGGGTGGGAGTAGTTAGGTGCTGGGCTGGGCTGTTTTGTATGTATGCTCTATTCTGTTGTCGTGTATGTGAAAATTTGTTTGTCCCTGTGAGTTGTGAATTGTTAAGTTGTTGTTCTGTTTGTAAATTTATGTGAAATTGATGTGTGTTGCTGAACGTTGCTAGCTGATTCTGATTTTGTACATATTTTTGTTATTGAAATATGTTAAGTGAGGTTAAATACGAGAGTTTTAATCTCTTGGCAATTGTTCTTGGCTAGCAACTAGAGGAAAAGATTAACCAAATTATGATGATAATCAATTTCATTACATGTTCGTTTAACCTCAGCATGCTCTCATTCATAGTTCAGACTCAAATTAGATAATTGTTTTAGCTTTAGTATAAAAATTATAAAACAAACTATCAAACTTTTGGTTACACTGTTGTCTGCATTTTTAGAAGTAAAATATAGTACACTTAAGCAGATTGCACTTCATCCAAGTCTCTGTGGGATCGATACTTGGCTTACTAAAGCCACTTTACTACTTGTTCGACCACGTGCACTTACGTGTCGTTTTATATACCCACAAATCACGCGAATAGGTAGTACAATTGACTAAGGCAAACTATGCAAGTAACCAATCTATGCCAAAGATAACATCAAAGTTGATCATGATTAACACTACTAAATCTGCTGAGGTGACTTTATGAAGTACTGTAACAGGGCAATTTCTATATACCCGTCGAGCTATAACCGAATCACCGACTAAGTAGAGACTGAGAAGGGTTCAAATAAAATCTCGGGACCAACTTCAAAACTACTAGAAACATAGGGCGTCACAAAAGGTAAAGTAGCCCCTAGATATAATAATGCATATACATTAAGGTGGAATACTCGTAACATACCAGTAAACACATCTAGCGATGTCTCCAACTCCTGTCAAGATGCAAGGGTATAAAACCTATTTTGGCGCTGGCCACCCCCTGCATTAGTGGATGCACCCTGCTGAGCTGGTAGCCTGAGTACGACCTCTACCATCACCTCGTCTAGCCAACGGACACTCCTGGAGCCTATGCCCGGGTCTACTACACCCAAAACAGATATTTTGACCCAATCAAGCACTCCCCTATATGATTCTTGCCGAACTTCCTACAGGCTGGGAAAGTACGCTCTGTCTACATGCTACTCTGGCCCCTCGAACCTAAGGTTCTGCTCCTCTAATAACCTCACAGTCTGGACGGTGCAATAGCCGATGATGGCACTGTAGCTAATGACCTATTATGAGTCTGCTAGCGATATCCACCTCTCGATCTCTACTGGGAGAACCCATAGCTATCTGTCTTGGCCCTCTTGGCCTTTCTCTCTCTCAAATGCACCACCTCCATCTGCTAGGCGTACAAAACCATCAGGGGAAAATCAATATCCTGTTGAAGCATGGCTGTCCTACAATCCTTGTCTAGATAGTCCGCCACTCCACGTACAAACTTGCTCACCCGAGCTCTTTGATCTGCCACTAGCTCTCATGCATACTTGGACAAATGAGTGAACTCCAAAGCATACTCCTGGATTGTCATGTTACCCTGCTTCAGGTTCACAAACTCCGCTGCTTTAATAACCCTTATCTCACGAGGGAAGAATCGATCCAGAAATGTGGTGTGAAACTCATCCCAAGCAATGGGCCCCACTCCAACTGCCCTGCTATCCTTCCATTTCCTAAACCAGATGTGTGCAACCCCTTTCAACTGATACGAGGCTAGATCGACGCATTCCTCTTCGATCACCCCCATGATTTGGGTGATCTTCAAAACCTCATCAATGAGCTCGTGTGGATCCTCCTCCACCTTTGGCCCAAGAAACTCCGGAAGGGTCATGCTCAGAAAATCTCTGACTCTCGCTGCCGCTGCATTCCCATTCTGAGGGACATGTACTACTGCCTGTTGATTGACCTGGGTGGTCAAGGCCTGAGCTAGTATCTGTATGGCTTCCCTGAGCTTTGCATGGGCAGCCAGCTCGAGTACATGCTCCTTATAGGCTGGTGGGTCCTGCTGGTGTCCATCTCCATTGTCATTCTCGTGGCCATCTCCATTCCTATTTCTTCTTCGGTTGACTAGGCGAGGAGGCAAGATTCTACAAACACGTATAGCGTGAGTTAGAAGGATTGAAAGACATTTTACCACACAACATAGATCATGAAAGAAAGGAACATTTCCTAAACATCTCGTAGCCTCTTCGTCATAAGTGTGCCGCACTTCACACCCATGAAAAAGACTCTACTTAACAAGGTTTTCAGACACCCTAGGACACTTCAAAACCTAATTCTCTAATACCAAGTTTTTCACGATCCGAACGTAGATGCGGATCGAGACACGGGACAAGAAACCCCGAGAGGCTCCAAGTCGACCTATGGAATGAACATAACCTCTAAACTCAACATAATAAAGCGGAATTCTGCATATATATATATATATATATATATATCAAGATAAAACTGAATCAACAATGACAGGCTGATTTCTACATAATGTCTGAAAGGCCTCTAGCATAACTGATGAGCTAATGAGATAGCACCCCTTACTAGCTCGATAAAGTCTGAAACTGAATGAACATAACAAACTATAAATGATTGAACGTCCTAAAAGGATGAGGATTCACCAACACCGGCTAGACAGGTTTGAGAGGGAAGCGGGGACTAATGATGTGGCTAAGACTGATCCCTCGAACCTGTATCATGAAACGATACAACATAGAGTATGTGACCAGTATTTGGAATGTACAAAGTATGCAAGGTAAGTCAAAACAAACAGTTAAAATACATAAGAGTTCATAAGAGTAGGACAACGTGATCATAAATTAAATATCATAATGTAAACATAAGGGCTCAAGGTTTTCAAAATATTCATAAATCATTCATAATCATAATCATAGGGGAAAAAGTTCATTAAACATGACTTGAGCCAAAATAACATAAACATAACCATGCATAAATCATGAGGAACAATGGGAGGACTCGTCTTAACTGACACCATCATGATAGAGCCTTACATGATGCCCCACTATTTCGACCAAGTGGTCAGGACCATCCCCGGCTTGCCAGGCAGGGGGATGTGCAAGTGTGGTGATATCACAGGGATCCAATAATAAATATATACATATCGCTACAGTGGCACATAATTCTGAGACCACGGGTTTTTCTTTGAACACCAGGTCTACTCGATGCTAGACACTGCTCAAAAAAATATGCACACGTGGCTCATATCGTAATTATAAAATCATTCATGAAGTTCATGGCCAAATAAATAATAACATGACGTATCCCACTTGAAATACATGACTAGCCATGATAAGAGCCCGTGAATTGCCCAAAAATCATAAATCCATAAATCATGAAATTCATGCATACTTGTAAAACATGTATATACTTGATATTCATAAATCAATGATGAGTACTTGAGAGCAATCATATCATAAATCATAAATCATAATTTAGGGCTTAAGAAGATCAAAATCATAATGGAACCATAAATTGACTTTTTATGAAATTTGCATAGTTTGGCATAATTTAATTAGAAGTTGAAACTATAATTTAATAATCAAAATAATTATAAAGTCAGCCCAGAGCTCATAAAACATGAATTGATACATGGAAGGAATTGACCCATAGATAGATCATAGAGAATTTCACAAGAATTGAAATAAACCCCATAAGATCATGAAATTTGAATCTAGAATTGAAATCCATGGAATTAAGAAGATTTTGGAGCATGAGAGTGAAGGGAACCCTAATTCATAGCCTCACATTCCTTTGTAAATCGATTTCACACTCCCACTTGAAAGCCCAAAGGAAATTAGAGAGAATTTGATGAAATTCCTCAAACTGATCATCAAGGAAGGCTCTAGGCTGCATGCATGGAGTGGCGATATAGAGAATAGGTTTATCCCCCTTAAATTGTCATGACCCGAGCGTATACCCGGATTATAGACATGGGACAAGTGACCCCGAGAGACCCCAAGTCAACCCTGCCATAAGCACTCAATAACTCATTTAATAGAAATGAAGAAACCTAATGGTAAGCTCAGCGGAAGTCTAACTTAACATAACAACAGAATGAACATCCGAAGCTGAAAACATGTCTAAGTATGATAAGCCTCTAATCTGGACGAGCTGATGGGAGAATGCCTCCAACTCGCTCAACAATACTGAAACCAAAAATACAACCAAGATAACTGAAAGTCTAGACCTCGAAAGATGAGGACTCACCAACCAAGCAGGTACTGTCTCTGATCAGCGACTACTAACGGGGTTGGACCTGAGAATCGGATCCTGCATCATGAAACGATGCAATATAGAAGGTAGCGGTCAGTATGTGGAATGTACAGAGTATGCAAGGTAAGTAAAACCGCTTTGATAACATAAATCATTTAAAACCATTAATACATATAAAAAGCTTTTAAGAGTAAGTGGAAGACTATATGCATTCATTCTGAGATCATACTCTCATCATAACGAGTTCATGCATGGCTTCAGAATCTCATAACTGACTTGAATGACTCAAAGATAAAACATAACATTTATATTAAAATTTGAAAAATGAGTCAACCTTGCTTCCTGAACATGCATGCATAAGAGAATAATCATGAGTAATGGATATGCACATTCAAATGATATAGACAGTGGGAGACTCGTCACTCAAGCGACATACCACGATAGAGCTTAAGTGGCTCCGACTATTACACTCAAGTGGGCAGAGCCGTCCATAACCTTTCCAGGGCTAGGGACGCTACCATGATATCAATATCAAGCTGAAAGGGGCCATTCAGGTCGGGGATAGCTCACAAGGGAGGTCCCAATAATATAATAGAATCAACTTACATTGGCGCGTAGTTCTGGGGCATAGGGTTATCGACCCTTAGCCCGCTCGGTGCTAGACTCTTCTCCCAAAACATGAAATGCTCTACATCGTATAAATACGAAGCTCAACATCATCTAGTGACGAAGCTCAACATGAAATCATGCATAAAATCAACATCGTAGGAAATGTAGCTCAACATTGTATATTGACAAAGCTCATTATGAAATCATGCATACACTAGACATCATATAAATATGAAGCTCAACAATGTCATTTCGACTAATATTTGAATAAAAATCATAGTTAGACTCAACATCATGTGAAATGAAGCTTAACATTGCCCTCAACAAAGCTCAACAATAATATAAATATCAATAAAGGATTTATGCTTAGAGAAGGCTTTATTTGGAAACATACCACAAGCTAGAATTCATAATAAGGGTTAAAGGAAAATTTCATCTCAACCATGTGGTAAGGTCATGTCGGGGAAAATCACTATTTAAAATCATCATTTGGGCATAACCCAAAGATCTACCATACTTGGATCTATTTAATCTTCTTTGAAAACATCATCAAATCATGGATAAGGTTGGAAACATGCCTTTCATCATCTACTCCATCATCATCACATTCTATATGAACTATCCCCACATGGGCGTTTTAGATTCAATTTTTAGAAAAATAATCTTGTAAAAGAAATTAAATTAGAATCCACCCAAGCTCAGTAAATCGCCAATATCAACTCAATTTAATCATACCCATGAGTAGAGATGTAAGAATCATGCAATTGAATCAAACCCAATACTTGATCATCACAAACCAATCACAAATTGCTAGGGAATTAGCATGGGTGTGGAAGAAAGCACCCACTCATAGCCTTACATACCTGGGATTGAAGAATCCTAACTCTTCCTAATTTCCCAGCTAAGATTCCAATTGGAAACCTTGAGAATTCACCTTGATTCTTCTCCTCAGACCCCCAACCTTGCATGCATGAAAGTAATGGCCTAAGATGGGTTTTTCTCTGCTAAAAACCCTCTATTACGAGCTTAAAACGACCTAGTATAAGCCCTTAGGACTTAGGAATTATGGAAAAGCCCTTACTGAAATAGCTGAAAATAACTGTCAGGGGGTCCTAACGGACGTCGCGATGACTCGTCGCCAGGGCTCACGATCCGTTGGTTTGCTCGTGAGGTTCACTGGGTAAATGGTTTGCCGGGGCTCCTACGGAGTGACATGAAGACTCATCCCCAGAAGCCACGACTCGTTTCCACTCCTCGTCAAGTGCACAGGATCAATTTTCCAATCTTTCTCTAGAAACACCCCACGACTGACATGACGACTCGTGGTGTCTGACCACGAGTTGTTACGTCGCCCGTGGGGACCTCGAGTCCCTCATCCTCCCAGGACTTTCCACGAGTCACCTGACGAATCGTGGGGTCTCCTCACGAGTCGTTCAGTGACTCGTTCTGCAACTGTTGCAACATTTTCCTATTTTTTTCTCCGATTCCCCTCGGGGTCCGATTCTTGAATTCTCGAGGTATAACAATATCTCCCCTTGGGAAAATTCATCCTTGAATGTTACAAAAAAAAAAGGAAACAGAAACAAGCAATTATCATACTTCAATACTGATTATTTTAACCGAAATTTCATGGATTGACTACCTCCGAAAAAAACCACATAGCTGAACTAAATTCAGGCATCACATACTTTTATCATAACATTATTCAAACTTGCGCACATGAACTGAACATGAAAACTGATTAGAGAATTAGGGAAAAAACTTATACCTCAAGTCAGAACTGAGCCGGTAGAGAACAAATATGGGTATCTAGCCATCATGTCCTCTTCGGCCTCCCATGTAGCTCATTCAACGTCCTGATTACTCCATAAAACCTTAACCAAAGCTACCTCTTTGTTCCTCAGCCTTTGAACTTGTCGATTCAAAATTTCAACCAGAATTTCTTCATAATTGAGGTTGTCTTTCACACCAATGCTGTCTACTGGAACTACCAAGGATGGATCACTCAAGAATTTCTTCAAAAGTGATACATGGAACACGGGATGAACTAAAGCTAATTCTGAAGGCAAGTCCAATTCATACGCCACCCTACGAACTCTTCTTACAACCCGGTAGGGGCCTACATAGCGGGGACTGAGTTTACTTTTCTTTCTGAACCGCATGACTCCCTTCATGGGAGATACCTTTAGAAACACCCAATTGTCTACACCAAACTCAAATTCTCTTCTCCTCACATCAGCATATGATTTTTCACGACTCTGAGCGGTTTTCAATTGGTCCCTTATCAACTGAACCTTCATCATCGCCTCATGAACCGAATCCGGTCCTACCATAGCTGCCTCACCAACCTCGAACCATCCAATGGGAGATCAACACCTTCGCCTATAGAGGGCCTCGAACGGTGCCATCTGGATACTAGAGTGGTAACTATTATTATAAGAAAACTCGAACAAGGGCAATTGATCATCCCAAATACCTTTAAAATCTATAACACATGCGCTCAACATATCCTCAAGAGTCTGAATGGCTCGTTCTGCTTTGTCGTCCGTCTGACTATGCAAAGCCATGCTTAGCTTAACCTGAGTCTCGAGCCCCTTTTGAAAAGAACGCCAGAATTGAGAAGTAAACTGACTACCTCGGTGCAAAATAATAGACAAGGGCACTCCATGAAGCCGAACCAACTCCCAAATATACAACTTAGCATAATCGTCTGCTGAATCCGTGGTCTTGACCGGTGGGAAGTGTGCAGCCTTGGTCAACCTGTCCACCACAACTCAGATGGAGTCGTATTGCTGGTGAGTACGAGATAGACCTGTAATGAAGTCTGTATTGATTTCTTCCCACTTCCAAGTGGGTATGGCAATATCCTGAAGTACACCTCCAGGTCTTTGATGCTTGACCTTCACTTGCTGATAGTTTGGACATTTGCTACGAACTCCGCAATATCCTTCTTCATACCATCCCATTAATAGATTTCTCGTAAATCCCGATACATTTTCGTGGATCCTGGATGAAAAGAATATCTTGTACCTGTGCCTCATGCAATATCCGAATTCTCAAATTATCAACGTCCGAAACACATAGTCGACCCTGGTATCATAGCATACCATCTCCCTATTGGGAGAAAACCTTCACTTTTTGACTCCACATCGTCTCCTTCAGCTTCCTCAATATAGGATCCTCATCTTGCCTGGATTTAACATCAACTACCAAGGACAATTCTAACCCGTTATGCATAACAACACCGCCATCGATCGAATTAATCAATCTAACTCCCAGCCTTGCAAGCGGGTGGACATCTTTCACCAACTCCTTCTTCCTTCATCCACATGGGACACATTCTCCACTGAGAGCCTACTAAGCGTATCCAACTATATTAGCCTTGCTCAGGTGGTAAAGGACACCCATGTCATAATCCTTACGTAACTCCAACCACCTCCTTTGCCAAAGATTTAGATCCTTCTGTGTGAAAATATATTGAAAGCTCTTGTGATCCGTAAATACATACACATGGACCCCATACAAGTAATTTCGCCATATCATCAATGCGAACACCACCGCAGCCAATTCAAGACTGTGGGTCGGGTAATTCTTTACATGCACCTTCAACTGTCAAGAGGCATAAGCTATCACCCTTCCACACTGCATCAACACACACCCAAGTCCAATCTAGAAGCATCACAATACACCATGAAACCATCATTACCCTCGGGTAGGGTCAACACTGGTGCCGAAGTAAGTCGAGCCTTCAACTCTTGGAAGCTTTTCTCATAAGCCTTCGGCCATTGAAACTTCACCTTCTTCTAAGTCAAATTAGTCAAAGGCGCTGCAATGGCTGAGAAACCCTCCACAAACCTCCGAATAGTAGCTAGCTAAGCCCAAGAAACTCTTAATATCCAAAGGATTCACCGGTTTGGGCCAATTCTTCACCGCCTCAATTTTTTGTGAGTCTACTTTTATGCCTTCGCTGGAACACCACATGGCCCAAGAATGCGACGGAGTTCAATCAAAACATACACTTGTTGAACTTTGCATACAATTGCGGTTCTTGAGGGTCTGGAGCACTACTCTCAAGTGAGCAGCATGCTCCTCCTCGCTTCGAGAGTATACCAAGATGTCATCAATGAACACGACCATGAACATGTATAAATATGGCTTGAACACTCTGTTCATCAGGTCCATAAAAGCTGCAGGAACTTTTGTTAGTCCAAAAGACATAACTACAAACTCGTAATGACCATACTATGTTCTGAATGACGTCTTTGGGATATCACTCTCCCGAACTCTGAGCTAATGATACCCATATCTGAGATCTATCTTCGAGAAACACTTAGCACCCTGAAGCTGATCGAATAAATCATCTATCCTGGGTAAGGGATACATGTTCTTGACAGTGACTTTGTTCAACTATCGATAATCAATGCATCATACGAAAAGAACCATCTTTCTTCCGAACAAATAATATTGGTGCACCCTATGGTGACTGGCTTGGTCTAATAAAATCCTTATCTAGTAAATCCTTTAACTGATTCTTCAACTCTTTTAGCTCGGCTGGAGCCATCTTGTAGGTAGGAATAGATATAGGCTACATATCGGGAAGGAGGTCGATACCAAAGTCAATCTCTCGCTCGGGAGGAATACCTGGCAAATCATCTGGAAAGACCTCTGGGTACTCACGTACTACTGGGACTGACTAGATAGTCGGGGTCTCTGATTCAACATCATTGACCCTAATGAAATGATACATGCAACCCTTGGAAATCATCTTCCTGGCCTTGAGGTAGAAAACGAAGCGACCTACAGGCACAACTAAACTACCCTTCCATTCTATGACTGGCTAACCCGAGAATCTAAACTCTATTGACCGGGTCCTACAATTAATGGAAGCATAAAAAGCATACAACCAATCCATGCCGAGAATAACATCAAAATCGGTCATGGCTAACTCTATCAGATCTGCTTAGATGACCTTATGGAGAACCAAGACAGGGCAGTTTCTATACACCCATCTAGCTATAACTGAGTCACCTACTGAAGTAGAAACCGAGAAGGATTCTGACAAGACATAGAAACTGACTTCGAAGCTACTGGCTACATAAGGTGTCACAAAGGACAAGGTGGCCCCTTGATCTAACAATGCATAAACATAAACATGGAAGACTCGTAACATACTAGTAACCACATTCGAGGAGACCTCCTGCTCCTGAAGGGATGCTACGGCATAGAATCTGTTCTGGTGCTTACCGCCAGTTACACTGGTAGATGCCCCCTGACATGCTGAGTGAGGTGGTGGGGCTGCTAAGCTAGAAGCTGGGCCACGACCCCCAACCTGATCTTGTCTTGCTATTGGACAATCTCTAAGCATGTGTCCCGGTTGCCCGCACCCGAACCTGCCAAGCACTGGCCTATATTCCCTCGGCCACATCTACAACAAGATGGAACACCTGAATCTGTGGGCCTACTGCTTTGACCCCTCGAGTTTGATGCTCGCCCTCTATGATAATTCCTAGGCCGAGATGGAACACTCAAGGTTGATGAAGCTGGGGCGGATGATCTCTCATGGGTCTATTGACGGTGCCCACCATAACATTTATATCAAAAGCTGAACAGTGAGTCGAACCTTACTTCCCCAACATGCATGCATAAGATAATTATCATGAGTAATGAGTATGCACATTCGAATGTTATAGATAGTGGGAGACTCATCACTTAACCGACATACCACGATAGAGCTTATGTGGTCCCGACTATTACACTCAAGTGGGCAGAGCCGTCCAAAACCTTGCCAGGGCTAGGGACGCTACCATGATATTGATATCAAGCTGAAAGGGGCCATTCAGGCTGGGGATAGCTCACAAGGGAGGTCCCAATAATATAATAGAATCAACCTACGTTGGCGCATAGTTCTGGAGTATAAGGTTATCGACCCTTAGCCCGTTCGGTGCTAGAATCTTCTCCCAAAACATGTAATGCTCTATATCGTATAAATACGAAGCTCAACATCATTGAGTGATGAAACTCAGCATGAAATCATGCATAAAATAAACATCGTATGAAACGAAGCTCAACATTGTCTATTGACAAAGCTCATTATGAAATCATGCATACACTAGACATCATATAAATATGAAGCTCAACAATGTCATTTCAACAAATATTTGAATAAAAATCATAGTTAGACTCAACATCATGTGAAATGAAGCTTAACATTGCCCTCAACAAATCTCGACAATAATGTACATATCAATCAAGGATTTACGCATAGAGAAGGCTTTACTTGGAAACACACCACAAGCTAGAATTCATAATAAGGGTTAAAGGAACTTTTCTTCTCAACCATGTGGTAAGCTCTTGTCGGGGAAACTCACAATTTAAATCATCATTTGGGTATAACCCAAAGCTCTACCATACCTGGGTCTATTTAATCTTCTATGAAAACATCATCAGAATCATGGGTAAGGTTGGAAACATGCCTTTCATCATCTACTCCATCATCATCACATTCTATATGAACTATCCCCACATGGGCATTTTAGATTCAATTTTTAGGAAAATAATTTTTTAAAAGAAATTATATTAGAATCCACCAAAGCTCAATAAATCTCCAATATCAACTCAATTTAATTATACCCATGAGTAGAGATGTAAGAATCATGCAATTGAATTAAAACCCAATACTTAATCATCACAAACCAATCACAAATTGCTAGGGAATGGGCATGGGTGAGGAAGGAAGCACCCACTCATAGACTTATATAACTGGGATTGAAGAATCCTAACTCTTCTTAATTGCCCAGCTAAGATTCCAATTGGAAACCTTTAGAATTCACCTTGATTCTTCTACTCAAACCCCCAACCTTGCATGCATGAAAGTAATGGCCTAAGATGGGTTTTTATCTGCTAAAAACCCTCTATTACGAGCTTAAAATGATGTAGTATAGGCCCTTAGAAGTTACGTATTACGGAAAAGCCCTTACTGAAATCACTGAAAAATAACTATTTGGGGGTCCTAATGGACGACCCGATGACTCGTCGCCAGGGCTCACGATCCGATTCACTGGATAAATGGTCTACCGGGGCTCCGAAAAAGTGACATGACAACTCTTCCCCAGTAGGCATGACTCATTACCACTCCCCATCAAGTGCACTGGATCAATTTTCCAATCTTCCTCTAGAACCACTCCACGACTGACATGATGACTCGTGGTGTCTGACCACGAGTCGTTACATCGCCTATGGGGACCTGGATTCCCTCATCCTCCCAGGCCTTCCATGAGTCACCTGACGACTCATGGGGTTTCCTTATGAGTCGTTCAGTGACTTGTTCTGCAACTGTTGCAACATTTTCCAGTTTTTTTCTCCAATTCACTTCTGGGTCTGATTCTTCAATTCTCGGGGTATAACAAAAATACTACTAACTAATATTAAAATGACGTAGTTTATGACCTTAGGGATTAGGAATTATGAAAATACCATTAATGAAAAACTTGGTAAATCTGCACTGCCAGTAACCACGACTGGTCCAACGGATCATCACAAGCTCCCATGAGTCACTGCTTCTCTCATTATCTCATCCCTATTTCCTATCTCAGGTCTCCTACCACGACTGAGAAGGACGAGTCGTAACAAGCTCGTCATTGCCATCCGTCGTCACCAATGCTCCTATCCTGGGATTCCTCCCAACAGATACTTACAATGACTTATTGTTCCCAACAATGACTTATTGTTCCCAACAACGAGTCATACTATGACTCTTACCAACCCCTTTTTACCCACACCATCCTCCTAACAACTCATTCCAATGATCCATTGCTTCAACTAATGGGCGTCTTGAGACCTATTACATCCTAGCCTACTCTGTAGATTCTGACCACAAGTGCCTTCAATGGGTCGTTAGTCCCACCAATGACCCGTACAATGAGTCGTTCTAAGAAAAAAATTCAGATTTTATGCTACTTTTCATTTCAAATCTGAGTCTAGTCTTTGGCACTTCTGGGGTATTACAAGAAAGCCGAGTAGACTCTTGTTTCCACGAGAGGTGAGCTAAATTGTCTTATGTGAACATATTGTAACATCTAAAACTTTCCTTAGTGTACATAGGATAACTAGTTGTTAGGGAGTTAGGATATGATCAAGACATTTCTTTGAAAAAGCCAAGTTTTTCCCATGTTGTTCACCTTCTTGTACATTCTCCCTAGTTAACCCCATTCGAGCCATAAGCCTTATTCTTTCTTAGCCATGAAAGCAGCTTAATACCTTTCTCTGTAAGACCTTAGACTTGTTGATCCAAAGTAGTCTTACGCACTTTGAGAGTTGAAAGTAAAGGTTCACAGAAGTATAATATTAAAGGAAAAAGAAGAAAAAAAATTGTTGTGGTGATAGAAGAAAAACAGGAAAGGGGTGCCCACAAAATTGTGTTGTTACTTGCTGCTAGGAAAATGAAATGATAGAGCTTTAATTGAAAAATTCTTATTGATGTTATAAGCAAAGACTAGCAGTGAAGTAGTGAAAAAGGGCATGAGAAGAAAAGAAAGAAAAAGGGGGAGTTAGTGAAGGGTGAGCAACAAAGAAAGGTAGTGGGCTTGAAAAGTGAAAAATGTCTTAAAATGCTTAGAGAGGTAGTCACTATAAAAGAAATATCATTATCATCCATCCCTTATCCAACATTACAATCAAGAAAAGACCTTGTGATCCGAATCTCTTGAAACAACCAAGTAGTCTAAATGTACATGAAGGGCAAGCTTATGGTATGTGACATATATGCATTACATTGTTTATGAGTGCGAGAGTGCCTTTATTTCTATGTGCCATGTGTTGGCATTGATAATCTGAGAGAGGAACATCACTGAAAGTGAGGAGCCCAAGATGTCTATGTCGGTGTACTACTTGTTGCATATTTCATACTTAATCATGTTGGCTCTTTGTTTTGAAAAAAATGAATTAGTTATTGACGTTGTGTTGTCTTGATTGTGAAAACTGACATGTGCTTGATGAGAAGTGTTGCATGCTAATGAACCACTTGATTTATACTCTATGCTAGTTAGTTGAGTGTGAATTATTAGAGGTAACAAGTGTGATGGTAAAATACCAGTTTATGTATGGATTTAAGGATTGTTCGAGGACGAACAATGGTTTAAGTGTGGGGTGGTGATGTTGGGCATATTTCTATGCCTATTTGCCTTGTTTTATCCATATTTTAACTTGTTTTGAGTTCATAATCCTTATGAAATGCATAAATACATATGTTTGTGTGTTTTGTATGCTAACAAATGATTTGAGGTGTTTTGAGCAGGCAACAAAGAGAAAAGGACCCAAAATGAACAATGGTTGAAAATTTGAGAAGTTGAAACGAAGGTTCAGGGGCTGTGGTTGGTGCCCACCGCCCGACCCTCCACTCCTTAACAAAATTTCATAATTTTTTGTGATATGGCTCGCACCTCACGCCAGCTCCTTAACATACAGAAGATGATCATTCAACACTTCGGCGAGATGGTGGGCGTAGAGCCCCAGAGCTTCCAGATTTGGAGAAAATCACCAAAATTCTTGTGAGATAGAGAAGGCCGCGCGCTCGAAGGGTCTAAATGTGCAAGAATTTGACTAACACTTTGGTGTTATGTTGAGAGTGGCACGCCAGAGGTGCTATAAGTGCAGAAAAATTGGCTAAGTCCTTGGTGAGATGATGGGGGCGGCGCACCAGGTCCATCCAAGAGCAGAAATTGTTGGAAATTTAACTAAGTCTGTGGTGAGATGGTGGGGGCAGCACGCCAGACCCTTTCTGAGTGGAAATTGTTTATTTTAAAGCTAAGTGTTAGAGGGAAGAAGCGTCATTTGAAGGCTCAACTATAAACACAATCGCTAGGTCATTTGTTACACATCCTTTGACAGTCTTTTATTAATTTTTACATTACGCAGTTCATCTGTGGAGGCTCGTAAGTCGTTTGGAAGGAATACAAAGTTTTACACTAGGTTTCTTCTCTTATTTACTCTCTATTCGAATGATGATGATTAAGTATTAATTTTTCCACTTGTATATGAGTGGATAAACTCATACTATAGGGTTTTAGCCATGGTGGATGGTTGAATGTTCGAAAGACTGATTTAGTCTAGATTCGATTCTTCATTATGGTTGTTTGTATTTACTTTTTTTAATTGCTTATTTATGAGATTGATCATCTTATATGTAAATCTATTATCTTTCGATTGAAATAGGAAAAGGGAATCAAAAGGGTTAAAGGTAAATACAGAACAATAATTCAAAGACCCTCGAACCCATTGGTAAGAGGATAGAAGTTATTGCTGAGGATAGGCATATACCCTTCATACCCGTTTAGTTGAAATTTAAGTAGGCATAATATTCGTTTCATATTTCTCCAACGACTATAGGGATATAGACATTAGGGTTCATGAAATAGTCCTTGGGTGCTAGGGATAGTCGCAAGGATTGAGATAGTAACTTGCAACTAGCAACCATAGAAAGAATCATTGTAGTGTAATCACGTCTTGAAAACTCAACCTGAAACTAAACAAGTGCCATTTCCCTAGATTTCATCATCATCGAAGTGAAACCAAGCTTGCAACCATCTTTAGTTATTTTTACATTTAATGTTTTAGTAGTATAATTTCCCAAACCATTTCCTATTTCAATTGTTTTGTTAGAATAGAAAAATAAAGTTGTAACCTTATAATGATTGAACTGACAAGTCTCCGTGGGTACGATAATCGAGGCTTTCAGTTCTATATTACTTGACAATCATGTGCGCTTGCATGCACTTGGGTGATATCAGCCTTCAATGTTTCACTTTTTCCCTCAAGTATTTAGATTTTAAATATCAGCCCCAGAATGTTGGGAAAATTTCCTATGTCTAGAGTGCTTCTGCGGCTCCATGCCATCCATCTGACCAAGGTGTTAGTCAAATTCCATCTCCGAAGGTAGGGACCTAGCGCCCCATTCCATCTATTGCACCAACTTTGGTGCATATTTCTTTGAAGCGCAAGTGTTGGCGCACCACGCCAGTCATAGCCCTAGGTCGACTTTCACGAACTCTTCTTCTTCTTCACACCTCGAGTCATTTTTGGGTCATTTTTACTTGGTTTCCTATTAAAAACATCTAGAAACATACATTAGCTCACAAGAGACATGTAAACATGAATTTACGCAGTTCATAAGGATTATGAACTTAAAACAAGGATAAATATGACCAAAAAAATGGGAAATGGGGGCATAAGAATTTTCCCAACATCACCACCCCACACTATAACCATTGTTGGTCCTCAAACAAACCTCAACTCCATGCACAAACTCATATTTTCTCACCACTTATCACCTCTATAAATTTAAATTCAAACAACTAACAAAGAGCATATGATTAAGTGGTTCACCAACTTCTCACAATTCACACCAAGCACATGCAGAGTTTTCACATTCAAGACTAGACGACTTCTATAACAGACTCATCTTTTCAAAAAAGGGCCTACATGATTAAATATGAATCATGAAACACATAGTACACCGACTTAAATATCTTATGCCCCTCACTTTTAGTGATCTTCCTCTATCAAATTATCAATGCAAAGCATGGAACATAATAAATAAAGCACGCTCACACTCAGAAATGATGTATCATACATATGCAACATACCATAAGCTTGCTCTTTAGGTACACATAGAATACTTAGTCATTTAAAGAGATTAATATCATAAGGACTTTTCTTGATTTTAATGTCATCTAAGGGATGGATAGGAATGATTTTTCTTTTATAGTGACTACCAATCCTAAGTACATTTAAGACCTTTTTTTATCTTTCAAGTCCACCACTCTTTCATTGTTGTTCACCCTTCACTTTACTCACCCTTTTTCCTTTATTTTCATGCCCTTTATTCACTACTTGAATGCTAGCCTTTGCTTATGGAATTACTATGAATATTCACTCTTAACACTCTTTCTTTCATTGACCTAGCAGCAAGTAAACAACATATTTGAGGGCACCCGTTCTTTCTACTTTCTCTTCTTACTTTCCACACAATTTTTTCTTTCTTTCCTTTCCCTTACCGTTCATGCATTGGTGGACCTTGACTTTCAAGCCTCAAAGTGCCTAAGACTACTTTGGATCAAAAGTCTGGAGGTCACACAACAAAAAGTGAATAAGCTACTATTGTGGCTAAGAAAAGAATAAGGTTTAAAGCTCAAGAGGGTTAACTAGGAAAAATATTCAGAAAGGTAAAACAAATATGGGAAACATGGATTTTTATAAAGAAACACCTTAATCATCTCTTAACACTCTAACATCTAGCCATCCAACATACACTAAGGCTAGTTCTAGAGACTACAATATGTACAAAGCAATGAAATTAATCTTGCCTCATATGGAATTAAGATTCTAGTCGATTTCCTACAACTACACATTTATACAATCATATTGAATGACATTTTTCATTATTAAGCCCTACAAGTGTCTTGAGTCGAATTAAAGAACTTTGTGTGTCTCTCATAGAATTCTCACTTAAGATGACCACTTCATTGTCTCTAGCTTAGCATCTAAGTGGAACGTCAAAGAGCACACAAATGGTTTATGTCTAACTCAAACCAAAAAATAAAAAAAGAATGTGACTAGGCGGTTGCCCCATTATAGTGTTGCAAAAGGTTACGTCCACAGACCTAGTAGAGTTGGCCATGAAAGACTTTGATATCATCTTGGGTATGGATTGGTTGTTTGCATGTTATGCTTCGATTAATTGTAGGACACGTGCTGTAGAATTCAGGTTTCCGGGTGAGCCAGTTTTGGAATGGAAGGGTAATTATGTTATACCAGCCGATCGGTTTATTTCATACCTTAAGGCCAGGAAAAGTATCTCTAAGGATTGCATGTACCACCTAGTTAGGGTTAAAGATGTAGAGTCCGAGACCCCGACTATTTAGTCAGTTCAAGTGGTGTGTGAGTATCCGAAGGTTTTACCCGATGATTTGCCAAGTGTTCCTATGGAGAGGGAAATTGATTTTGGTATATATCTATTACCCGATACACAACTGTAACACCCCAAAAGTCTCTAAGACTAGATCCAAAACAAGTGAGTCGATATATTTCAATGCCCTAGACTTTTGGGCTAAGTTTTGAACCGTTCTAGATGTATGGATAGGTCTGAGCCCAATGAATTCTATGGATACTAGGTGTTAATATTGATTCCCAAGTTTTAGAAGTGCAATGGATGCAAATTAAGATCATAAGGAACTTCTAGCACAAAGTTGAGTTGAGAACCTTTTTACCCATTGAGTTTTCGTACAAGTTCTAGCAAGGGTCAACTTATAACGACTATAGAGCCCATTTTTACAAAGTGTTTTTGGGTTATTAAGTATATAAAATAGAATCCCTTTTAGTCTTCTTTCAACACATCCGACCTTGCGTCAATCGGAGTTCAAAGTATAAAGTTATGAGCAATTTAGTGAAACTGCATTAGCATCACAAAACCATTCGTTAGTTGACTCGTTAAGTCACCTAACGAATCGTTAAGTGACCCGTTAGGTGGAAAAAATTTCTAGAAAGCTTAATTTTCACAGGGGACTTCACGACTGGTCAAGTGACCCGTCAAGTCACCTCATGAATTGTTAAGTGACTTGTTAAGTGGAAAAATTTGTCAAAAATTCCAGTAGACTTCACGGATTGGAATCACGACTCGTCCAGTACCTCACGAGTCGTGATGTCCCTCGTGAGGACTGGCAGGGTCCCTTTTCCTGTGAAATTTCAGGGGTGTTTTCATAAAATCCTATGTTCCTAACTTCTAAACTACGTCGTTTTGACTATTATTTGGGACGTTTTTAAGGGTTTCTTCAAGTCTAAACCCTCATTCTCACTAGAAACTCTCAAAGCCCTTCTTCTTCCCCTCCTCACAAGATTCAAGGAATTCACCAAGGTATTCATCAAGTTTCAAGGGAAAACTTCGAGCAAGGTTTCTTCTACCAGGTGTGCGGGTCTTTAAACAAGGATAATCTTCCATCCTTGTGCCCCAAAAATGTTTTTATCAAAATGCCCAATTTCAATTATTCTAGAAGAGCATGACCTAGGGGTATTTTTTAAATTGATGGTGAATTCTTCTATTATTCTCTAAATTATAAGACCTGATATGATTATGAGTTGATTACGATGTAAAATAATTGGGTTCCCTTGAATTATGTGTTGGGTGATAAAAAATGTGGGGTTAAGGTATATTCTTCATAAATGGCTTGAACTTTGAATGAGGCTTTATTATTGTTCACTCAATTATCGTACTTACTTGCATCCATGTTTAATTATGTGAAGGTCGTATGATTATCCTTGAGAACTTGAATGTGCCATTGATAGATATGGTGAGAAGAAATCAGAGTTCATGGGCTTAAATAATTGAGAGTAAAATATGCTTGTATTTTATGCTTCGATGAAATTGATTGGGTATGAGGTAAAAATTATGGTAATGGCCTAATTAAGACATCCTTCTCATGAATTGGATTAAATCTCTAAATGGGTCTTATGAAATTATAATGTACGTTTCTCCCATGATTTTATTGTAAATATATAGGCTATAAGTTAAGTACATGGCTACCCATAAATCTAGAATATATGAATCAATATATGCATGTTAAGGTATGAATCGGATTTATGGATCATGAATTACTATATGATACATGTTGAATGATATGAAGCTGAAACTTAATGTGAATCTATAGATACTCACTAATGTAAGATGTTTGAAGAAACATTGATGTGGCTCTATGATGAAATGAATTATGATGATATAAAGCATGATATTGATATTTTTCAAATGTTGGGTTTGTTGTTAGTAGAAAGTAGCCCCGATCGTTCCGAAATGAATATAGTATGATGAAAGCAGTGTATGCTTATGCTTTTGACTAGCTGTAGTAGCATAGATCAGATAGATAGTGTCAGATAAGTACTCCTCATGTTCTAGCTCAGTCGGGATCCTCCATAGTAGAGAGTGACTCCCTAGCTCAGTTGGGATCCTCCATAGCAGAGACTGACTCCCTAGCTCAGTCGAGATCCTCCATAGCAGAGAGTGACTCCCTAGTTCAGTCGGGATCCTCCATAGTAGAGAGTGACTCCTTAGTTCAGTCGGGATCCTCCATAGCAAAGAGTGAATCCCTAGTTCAGATAGGTTCCTCCATAGTAGAGAATGACTCCTTAGTTTGGCTGGGACTCCCCATAGTAGAGGATGACTCATTTAATTATGTTATTAGCATAAATCAATTCTGTATGATCCAGATTTCTGATTTATAACAGACTTAAAATAATAATAATCAGTCTCAATTATCAGTAGTGATCCAGTACAGTGTGTGATGCTAAATTCAGATTCAGCTCTTATTAGATGTTTAGAACTTGATCCTTATGCATGACTTCGATGATGTTTCATAAATGAGATCCAAGGGAAAGTTTCATATATATGTGTGTGTGTACGTGAATCATAAGACGGTAGTGGCATGTTAAATTAGTTATGTTGATGTACTTGGTTATTTCCTTTTCGTATACTTGTTTATTTAATTATTTATTTCATCTGGCATGCTCAGTACATTCCAAGTACTGACCACATGCCTTTTGTGCTATATCGTTTCATGATATACATTCAGGATTCCAGACTCGGCCTCGTGGTTAGATACACTTCATCTGTTCTCAACCGCTAGTGGTGAGTCCTCATCTCCTGAGGACGCGATTTATGTTCACTCTTTCTTTATGTTTCGATTTTGAGATTTTAGGAGTTAGCTGGGGGCTTGTCCCAGCAACTCATCTATTCAGTAGAAGGCTTTAAGACTTATCTAAATAGATTTAGCGTTATATCTAGTGTTGTTACATTCATAATTATGGATTTTCTATTTGACTCTTGTAGTTAGCTTCCGCTTAATCATGTTATTGGTTGTTTCTTTGATAAGTGTTATTCTATGATTATGCAATAGGTCGACTTGGATCCTTTCGGGGTTCCTTGTCTCGTGTCACGGCAAGGGTGTAAACTCAAGTCGTGACAACAACCTATCTCCTTTCTTCCTTACAAGATGGCTCCATCCGAGCTAAAAGAGTTAAAATAATAGTTGAAGGACTTGTTGGATAAGGGTTTCATTAGACCGAGCAAGTCTCCATGGGGTTCATCGGTTCTCTTTGTTTGAAAGAAGGTGGGTCCCTTCAAATGTGTATTGACTATCGGCAGCTGAATAAGGTCACTGTCAAGAACAGGTACCCCTTGCCTAGGATTGATGATTTATTTGACCAGCTCCAGGGTGCGAGGTGTTTCTAGAAGATTGATCTCAGGTCTGGGTATCACTAGCTCAGAGTCCAAGAGAATGATATCCCAAAGACAGCCTTCAGGACCCAGTATGATTATTATGAGCTTGTAGTTATGTCATTTGGACTGACCAATGCTCTTGCAACTTTTATGGATCTAATGAACAGGGTGTTCAAGGTATATTTGGACATGTTCGTGATTGTGTTCATTGATGACATCCTTATATACTCCCTGAGCGAGGAGGAGCATGCCGCTCATTTGAGAATAGTGCTTCAGACCCTCATGGATCGTCAATTGTATGACAAGTTTAGCAAGTGCAAGTTCTGGTTGAACTCGGTAGCATTTTTGGGCCATGTAGTATCAGGCGAGGGTACAATAGTATATTCTCAGAAAATCGAGGCAATGAAGAATTGGCCTAGACCGGTGACTTCTTCAGAAATTCGGAGTTTCTTTGGCCTAGCAGGCTACTATAGAAGATTTGTTGAGGACTTTTCATCAATTGCAGCCCCATTGACCAGGTTGACTTAGAAAAAGATAAAGTTCCAGTGGTTGGAGGCTTGTGAGGAAATCTTCCAGGAATTGAAGACCCGACTCACTTCAGCACCAGTGTTGACTTTACCCCAGGGTATGGATGGCTTTGATGTATATTGTGATACTTGGAGAGTTGGACTGGGATGTGTGTTGATGCATCATGGGAAAGTAATAGCATATGCCTCTCGCCAGCTGAAAGTTCACGAAAAAAATTACCTGACCCATGATCTCGAGTTGGCAGCGGTGGTGTTTGCATTGAAGATATGGCGACATTACTTATATGGGGTCTACGTGGATGTATTCACAGATCACAAGAGCTTGCAGTATGTGTTCACGCAGAAAGATCTCAATCTTTGGCAAAGAAGGTGGTTGGAGTTATTAAAGTACTACGATATGAGTGTTCTTTACCTCCCAGGCAAGGCTAATATGGTGGCGGATGCACTTAGTAGGCTCTCTATGGAGAGTGTGTCCCACGTATATGAGGGAAAAAAGGAGTTGGTGAAGGATGTCCACCGGCTTGCAAGATTAGGAGTGACCTTGTCTATTATTTCCAACCGAGGTACTCAGTTTTGGCGGTGTTTCCAAAAAGGGGTTTGGACTTAGGTTAAGCTCAGCACAACATTCCATCTGCAAACGGATGGCCAGGCGGAGCGGACAATCCAAACTCTTGAGGACATGTGTTATGGATTTTAATGGTAACTGGGATTATCATTTGCTCTTCATCGAGTTTTCTTATAATAACAGTTATCACTCCAGTATCCAAATGGCACCATTCGAGGCTTTCTATGGGCGGAGGTGTAGATCTCCCATCAGATGATTTGAGGTTTGTGAGACAGCTATGATAGGGAGAGATTCAGTTCACGAGGTGATGGTGAAGGTTCAATTGATAAGGGACCGGTTGAAAACCACTCAGAGTTGTCAAAAATCATATGCCGATGTGAGAAGAAGAGATTTGGAGTTGGAGGTGGACGATTGGGTATTTCTAAGGGTATCTCCCATGAAGGGAGTCATGCGGTTCGAAAAGAAAGGGAAACTCAGTCCCCGCTATGTTGGCCCCTATCGGATTGTGAGGAGAGTTAGTAAGGTAGCGTATGAGTTGGACTTGCCCTCGGAGTTATATTCATTTTATCCTGTGTTTCATGTGTCACTTTTGAAAAAATGTTTGCTTGATCCAGCTTTAGTAGTCCCAGTGGACAGCGTTAGTGTAAAAGACAACCTCAGTTATGAATAAGTACCTGTGGAAATATTAAATCATCAAATCTGTAAGCTAAGAAACAAAGAAGTAGCTTCAGTTGAAGTATTATAGAGAAATCAGCATGTAGTAAGAGCTACGTGCAAGCCGAAGCGAATATGATGGCTAGATACCCACACATGTTCTCTACCAGCTTAGTTTCAATTTGAGGTATCAGTTTTTGCCCTAATTCTCTAATCAGTTTTCATGTTCAGTTCATGCTCACAAGTTTGTTTTATGATATGGTAAATATATGTGATGTCTGAATTCAGTTTAGTTATGTAGATATTTTTGGAGGTAGACAATCCATCACTTTTCAACTTAAATGATTAGTATTTATACATGGTCATTTCTTATTTCTGAGTTTTCTGCATATTCCTAACATTAAAGGATGAATGTTCCCAAGGGGGAGATATTGTTATACCCCGAGAACTCAAAGATTGGACCCAAGAGTTGAAACAGGGAAAAACTAAAAATCTGGGTTGCAGGCACAGGACGAGTCATTGGACGACTTGCGAGGAGACCCCACGAGTCGTCAGGTGACTCGTGGGGAGACTTGTATGAAAGGATGGTTGAAGGTCCCCACAGGCAAGGGAACGACTCGTGGTCAGTTACTGAGAGTCATCAAGTCAGCCGTGGGGTGAAGTTGGAAAATAAAATGGAAGGATTGACCAATATACTTAACGGAAGGAGACCACCACTCGTCATGTAAAGCAACGAGTCGTGGTATGAGTCGTTTGGAGGAATTTCAATAAAATGGTTTTAAGGAGGCAGTGAACTTGACGAGTGGTGGCCACGAATCGTGCCCATCGGTAACGAATCATTAGGTCATCCGTTAGAGGTTCCAGTGACCAGTTCAGACAAAGTACTTAACATGCAAAGTGATGGATTGTGAGGACTGGCAACGAGTCGTCAGGTTAGTCGTTGGGGACCCCTGAAAGTTGTTTTCCTGCGAGTTAGTAAAGGCTTTTATGTAAATTCCTAAGATTCTAAGGCCTAAACTACAATGTTTTAGGTTATGAATAGGGAAATTTAAAGGGATTAAGTTCAGATTTCACTCCATTCTTTCATGCATGCAAGGTAGAGGAAGTTAGGGAGTGAATCAAGCATAGGATTTATCAAATCCATTGCAATTTCTTCTTGGGTCATCAAGTGAGATGTAGAACCAGATAATCCCTGGTATGTAAGGTCGTCAATGGGTGAATTCTTCTATACCCATGCTCCTACTCTTTTATTTTTACTTAAAATTTATCAAAAACTCATGGGGTTTTGTATTTGACTTAAATAAAATTTGATGACTAAATTATGGATTTTGTGATTTTGAAATATTATCATAATCTATGAATTTTGATCATCTTTTGAGATTTAAATTGATTGTAATATTGTTGATTTTGGATTTTCTAAATAATTAAGCTTAATTATGCATGCCCCATGATGAATCGATATATGATCTATTATCCCATTGATGTTCTTTACGATCTCAACATGAATTATGTTTGAATTATGAATTTATTATGTTACACATTATGATTTTATGAAATTCAAGCTATATGCATGATCTATAAGTATCTATGAATCCTACTAATCATGAATTATGCTTTGGCCAACTCACGGGCCTCATGTCATGGCTAGATTACATATGTTCAAGCATGTTTATGATTATCATGATTTAACTAGCCCATGAAATCATGTATGTATTATAATGAGCATTATATATGTTTTGGGAGTAGTATCGAACACCGAGGAGGTTCGAGGCTCAGGTTAAGCCCATGATCTCATGAACTACATGCTACCGTAGGTATGTTGGGACCTCTTTCATGTTAGTCCCTGGCCCAAATGGCCCTTTTCATGGTGATATCACACTTTCATGGTTCTACCCTTGGCAAGGTACAAACACCCTCCCGACAAGGGTTACAAGTCGGGCTCCATGTTTGCTCATATGGGGTATGTCGGTTAAGAGAAGTCTCCCACTATTCCTCATGATTTATGCATGTTATGATTTTTTATGTTGGCTCAATTCATGTTAAGTAAATCCTTTTTATTATGATTATGATTATGTTATGTTACAAATGTTTCGAAAACCTTTAGCTATATTTGATGTCATTATGATATTACGGTATGAGCATGACGTCCTACTCCTATGATCATTTATGAACTTTATATACATGCTTTATATGTTCTCTTTACTTACCTTGCATAGTTAGTACATTCCACGTACTGATTGCATACTTTCTATGTTGTATTGTCTCATGATACGGGTCCCAATTCTCAGGCTCATCCTTACCTATAGATAAATTCAGATTTTCTCTCAGCGCACTTGCTGAGTCCTCATGTTCTGAGGGATACATGTTCACACTCTATGTTATTCCTTTCAGTTTCTGGATGTTGGATTAGTTGGGGAGTTGTACCATTAATCCTCCTTTCATATTTAGAGGCTTATCAGACTACAAGTTGTACTCCGTCGTATGGTATAAGTCTTGTACCGATTTTCCCTTAAGTTATGTTATGATTACATTCTTTATGTTAAGTATTCCGCTCATGTGATTGAATTAGATTTATGCTCATTCCATGGGTCGACTTGGAGTCTCTCGGGGCTCCTTGTCCCGTGTCTACGATCTGAGTGTACGTTTAGGTCATGACATGGAAGCATTCTCCAAAGGGGGATACAGTGTGCTCCGTTACAAGGGCAGGTTGTGTGTTCCGAATGTGGATGACTTGAGGCAGCGAATAACAGAAGCTCACTACACCAGGTACTCCATCAACCTAGGTGCCACCAAGACGTACCATGATTAACGGGAAGTCTACTAGTGGAATGGCATGAAGAAGGACATTGCAGAATTCATGGCTAAGTGTTCAAATTGCCAGCTGGTCAAGGTTGAACATCAGAGACCTATGGATATGAATTAAGATATCAAAATTCCTACTTGGAATTGGGAAGATATAAACATGGGCTTCTTCATAGGTTTACCTCGTACTCATTGACAACATAACTCAATTTAGGTAGTGGTACACCAGATGACTAAGGAAGCACGTTTCCTACTAGTCAAAACTACAGACTCGGTAGAGGATTATGCTGGAATATATACCTGAGAGATAGTACAAATACATAGATTCTTATTATCCATCATTTCATATAGGGGTACTAAGTTCACCTCGCAATACAAGAAGTCCTTTAAAAAAGGACATGGTACTCAAGTTAAGCTCAGCACAGCTTTTCACCCACAGAAAGATGGCTAGGCTGAGTAGGCAATTCAAACTTTGAAGGACATGTTGAGGGCTTGTACGATCAATTTTAAGGGTAGTTGGGATGATCACCTACCTCTCATTGAATTTGCATACATCGACAACTGCCACTCCAGTATTCATATGGCCCCGCTTGAGGCATTATATGGTAGGAGGTGTAGATCTCCTATAGGGTGATTTGAGGTTGGTGAAGCTACCTTTATAGGACTTGGTTCAGTACATGAGGGCCTTGCAGAAGGTTCAATTTATCAGGGAATGGCTGAAAACAGCTCAAAGCCAACAAAAATCTTATGTAGATGTATGAAGAAGGGAGTTGGAATATGTGGTGGATGTTTGGGTATAGTTGAAAATTTCATCTATGAAAGGAGTGATTAGATTCGAGAAGAAAGGGAAGCTAAGTCCCAGGTATATTGGCCCTTACAGAATCTTGAGATGCATTGGCAATGTGGCTTACGAGTTGGAGTTGCTTGCAGAGTTAGCATCAGTGCACCCAGTCTTTCGTGTGTCCGTGTTGAATAAATGCATCGGTGGCCCGACCTTAGTAGTACCTCTAGGGAGTGTTGTGTAAAGGAAAACCTCTCTTACAAATAAGTTCAAGTTTAGATCCTAGATCTTCAGTTTTGTAAGCTGAGAAACAAGGAGGTCGCTTCAGTAAAGGTCTTATAGAGGATCCAACTAGTTAAGGGAGCTACACGGGAAGTAGAATTACACATGACGACTAAATACTCTCACTTATTCCTTTCCAACTCAGCTTCAACATCAAGTACTAAATTCCTCCTTAGTACTCTATACAGTTCCTTACCCTTCAACTCTATTCATGTTTTAAGGTGCACTCTAGTAGCCTAACTCAGTATATAAGTTTATCTCAATTCAGAGTTAGTCACTCCTTCAGTAATCAATTTTCAGTTTTCAGTTCTGGGATTGAAGTTCTTTCCCTATCTTTTCAGCTTACTTAGTCTTCATTCGAGGATGAATGTTCTAAAGGGTGAGATGTTGTAGCACCCCAAAAATCCCTGGGACTAGCCTTCAAACTAAAAATCTTACCATGTAGAAAATTGGATAAAAGGTCTCAATACGAGTCACAATATGACTCATAAGACAGTAGTACGAGTCGTACCAGGACTCGTGATAGGAGGGTCAGGGAAAATAATGGAGGTGGCTGGAAGAAACCATGACTACATGTCACAATTCATACCATCATGGTATGGATCGTATTTATCAGCTATGGAAAACTTAAGAGAAAAGGTCATGAACTCCAGGAAAAACCATGAGCCAAGGTATAACTTGTGGTTGTTGGGTACGGCTCGTACCATCTAGTCGTGACTTGAATTTCAAAGAAATTTTCAAAAGACTTTGAGAAAGCTATGAATCGTAGTAAGACCCATAGTAGGATCTCACGAATCGTGGTAGACTTCCATGGAAAACTTTAGAGAATAGTGTTGAGCAGGGCCCCTAACCCCGGATGTCAGTACGGATCGTATGATCCTGGTATGACTCGTAGGTTGAGTCGTACCACCTAACAGTCAGAATTTTAATAACAGTTTCCAGGGGAATTTCTGTAAAACCTTAACATCCTAACTTCTAAACTACATCATTTTGGGGTAAATTGTTAGTGATTAAGAGGAGTTAGTCAATTCTTTCCCCTTATTTCTCAAAGAATCTCTCAAAACTAGAACATAAGAGTGTAGGGTGTCTCTCCAGCAAGTATAAGGGTTTCAATCTTCGACATATATTCTCAAGGATTTTCTTTGGAAATTCTTCTTTAGGTAAATGGGACTTCAACAAAGGTTTCCTCTCGCCTTTGTGTCCCAAATTCTTCAGTATCCTAGCCTGAAATTCAAGAAATCATGACCTAGGGTTTCTATTTAGTTGTTGAAATTCCTTATCTCCCCAATGTTTTAAATATCCATGTGTACGATCATTTTATGACTGAGATGTTACTCCTTGACTTGTAAATGCTTTCAGATTCTCGATTTTTGCAAGACTCTTGGGTTGATTCTTTTAGGATTTAAAAGCTAGTCTGAAATGCTATGTTTTTCCATGGAATGTTGTATAAGTATGATTTTCATCATATATGTATGTCAACTTAAGGTTAATATTTTAGATTTCTTTATATACATGGTCTTCCCCATAAATGTCAGCTGATCAATTTGACTTTTATCAGTCTTTTGAGATACTCAGTAAATTCAGTAATATAAATTTACCAGCTCAATAGTCGTTCTTTAGACTATTACGACGCTTTCAGATAAATCATCTCTGACAGGTCTTAGAACATAGTTTATTTTGTGTCCTTAGACTCTCAAAACACTTCTAGATAGGTAGTTCTGACCTAAATCCTAAGACATCAATTTCGAGCTATCACTACAGTTAGACACAATTAGGACTTTTAGTAGGAGTAGACTTAACACCGAGCGGGCAGGTGTTTAGCGAACTGAGGTTCCCAAAACTACATTTCCATCATAGGTTTTAGCCTAAATGGGCTCCAGACAGTGACCACTTTGTCCAACTACTATACCTTGGCAAGATATAGGTGGCTTTTTTGATGGGGGGTGATGTGCTGTGAGATTACAGTACTTTTGGCGCTCAAAACTAAGAAAATAGCATGGACTTAGGTATATTTATGTGGATATAAGGAACTTCTCCTTTGTTTACAAGATAAATTGGTTTTGGAGAAAATATGTGCAAAAGATAGCCTGAATGTGTACAAAGTAGGCTCAACTCACAGTTCACAGTACGAGCTATAGGAAGGTTCTACGAGTTGTAGTGCTGGTCATGAGATGTTTCAGAAGGCTAAGGATGAAGACGTGCATCATACTATTCTCAGTACGAGTTGTACAAAGCTTGTAGGGGTTGTGGTGAAGAAGTCGTGAAAAGATTCAGACGATTTGCACAAGAGACTGACTCCTGCTACAAATAGGTTGTACGAGTCATGGAATGAAGGTAGGAGTCGTTCCATAGCAATCGTGAAGAACTTCAAAAAATTTGCAAAGTCTCAGAGTCAAGCCACGGAAGCACAGTACAAATCGTAGGAAGAATGTACAAGTCGTACTAGGATCCAACACTTAGCCAAATTTCAGCTAGCCAACTGACATACGAGAAGTAGGTATGATCCGTACCTGCCTGCTATGAATCGTAGGATGGGTCATGCTACATGAGGCTTCAATTATGGAAATACACCCTTTTAGCCTAGGAAAATGATTTTTATGTCTATATAAATACTTTTTATATTTTATTTTCATAGAGAGAGGTGACTAGAGGCAATTAGGAGTGATTAGAATTGATGAGCAGCGAAATTGAGGAATCTTAGATGTGAGAATTGAATTGTTCAACTTGTGATCAACCTTTTCTTGATCTTCATATTGTTCTTAAGGATTTTGCTAATTAATACAAAGAAATTTTTCTCTCATTCATAAACGTAAGTGTTGATTTATGTATTTAAACATGAATGCAGGTCACAATCTTGCAACTATGAGAGGCTAAAACCTCCATAGCTAGGGTTGTGGGAACAATGGTGGATTAACAAGATAGGGTTACATAAAAGTGATTCAAAACCAATGCTAAACACTTGTATTATATTCTCTTCATGCTTAGAGGTTGCTTAATGGTGTACAATATTAGGACATGCCCGAATTCTTTACTTTCTTGGGTCTAGAGAGGTAGAGATTAGGAAAAGAGAATTACAACAAAGCCTTGATCTTGATGATCATTGTATTAACTTGAGCTGTGTTAGCAGGATGGTTAAATTTGGGACATATTGATAACGGTTAATTCACAATCGCTCATGAGACCTGGTTTGGTGATTGAGTATAGTCATTCAATAGGGACTGGTCAGTCATTTGAATGAACCTAAGTTATTAGTTTTACAAGTAAGCATTGGTGATGATCACGTATGTATATCCGAAGAAAGTATGAACCCATGGGGAACACAAAACCCTAGTTATCTTTCATTTTTGATTTCAACTAAAGCTTTAACTATGTTTTTAATTACTTTTTTCTTTAGAACCCCCCTTTTTTGAGTAATTACCTAACAAGTTCACTTATCAGCTTTAGTCTAGATCTTCCCTATTCCCTGTATGTTCGATCCCAACCTCTTTGTTGGGTTCTTTATGGACAACGTCCACTTCATACTTCGATAGGAGGTATGGTTTGAGAATTATCAAAAAGTGACACTTTTGCCGGGGAATACGGTTAAGACTAGATTATTTGCTTGTATTTTGACTTTTTGGTAGTTATTTTCCTTTTTACACTTTTCTTTGTTTTTATTTTGTGACTCTCTCAGGATACATCAAGGGAACAATCCCTCGCTCAAACAGTCAGATGGAATGTGATAAGATGCCAATGCTTTTGGAAGAGATGATGACTATTGATACATTGATAGATGTGATGATGAATTATGAGGGAGACGGGAGACCGAAATACATGAGGATGGTGAACTCTTTAAATGGAATGGGGTCATCTAACTTCATCCCAAATAAGTTAGACCCAGATCTAAAGAATCGTTCAACGCCCCCGCCAAGCCATCTGTGGAGGTTCCACCAGTCCTTAAGATGAAAGCATTACCTCCCTATCTCAAGTATGCATTCCTCGGAGAAAACAATACCTTGCCACTCATAAATGCAGCAGACCTATTAGATGATCAGGTGGGAGCTTTGGTCAACATACTAAAATGGTACAAAAAGGCAATTGGCTAGAACATAGCTGATATTATTGAAATCCCACCAGGTATATGTTCCCATAAGATCCAACTAAAGCTATATTGTAAATCGAGTATAGAACATCAGGATCGCCTGAACCCTCTAATGCAAGAAGTTGTAAAGAAGGAAATTATCAAGTGACTGGATGCTGGTGTCATATACCCCATCGCAGATAGCAAGTGGGTGAGCCCAGTTTAGTGTGTACCAAACAAAGGTGGAATTACAGTGGTTCCCAATGAGAAGAATGAGTTGATACTGACACGATCAATCACAGGATGTCGTGTATTCATGGATTACAAGAAACTCAACCACTGGACTCAAAAGGACCACTTTCCAATGCCATTCTTGGATCAGATGCTTGACAGACTGGTAGGTAGAGGTTGGTACTGCTTTGTTGACGGATATTCAGGATATAATCAAACTACCATCGCTCCAGAAGACCAGGAGAAGATGACCTTTAGTTTCCCATATGGAACTTTTTCTTTCAGAAGAATGCCATTTGGATTGTGCAATGCACCAGCCACATTCTAACGCTGTATGATTTCCACATTCTTAGACATGGTAGAAGACACCATTGAAGTATTTATGGATGATTTTTCTATTGTAGGTGACTCATTTGAATCTTGCCTTGACCATTTGGGTAAAGTATTGAAAAGATGTGAAGAAACTAATTTGGTGCTAAGCTGGGAAAAATGTCATTTTATGGTTAAGGAGGGAATAGTGTTGGGTCATAAAATTTCGGGAAAGGGGATTGATGTGGACAAAGCAAATATTGAATTTATAGTAGGTTTGCCACCCCTATTTCCCTAAATGGGTTTAGGAGCTTTTTAGGGCATACAGGATTCTACAGACGATTTATCAATTATTTGTCAAAAATTGAACAGCCACTGTGCAAGTTACTTGAGAAGGAGGTAAAGTTTATGTTCAATGAGGCATGTCTAAGGGCTTATGAGTGCTTAAAAGAGAAACTCACCAATTCTCTTATCATCGTGGCTCCAGATTGGTCTCTTCCATTTGAGGTAATGTGTGATGTTAGCGGTGTTTCTCTTGGCGCTATCTTGGGCCAAAGAAGAGCAAAGATCTTTCATTCGATCTACTATGTTAGTAAAACACTCAATGCAGCCCAGAAGAATTACACAGTCACAGAACAGGAGCTACTGGATGTGGTCTTTACATTCGAAAAATTCCAAGCATACTTTCTTGGAACCAAGGTGATCATTCATACAGACCATGCCGCTTTGAGGTACTTGATGTCCAAAGAGGATGCTAAACCCAGATCGATTCAGTGGGTACTTTTGCTCCAAGAATTTGAGTTTGAGGTTAATGATCGAAAGGGAATGGAAAATCAAGTGGCAAACCATCTATCCAGGCTCGAATCCGAAGCAAGAAAAAAGGAGGAAATTTATATTAATGATGCCTTCCCAGATGAACAGGTACCAACTGCATCACAGGATTTGATTCCCTAGTTTGCAGACTTTGCAAATTACTTGGTTAGTGATATGATATCAGCAAACCTAACTCCTTAGCAGAAGAAGAAGTTCTTATTTGATGCCTGAAGATATTACTGGGATGAGCCTTATTTATTTCGCATTTGTGCGATGGGATCATTCATAGGTGTGTGCCTGAAACAGAAATGTTGAGTATTCTGGAGGCCTGTCATTCATCTCCTATTGGGGGTCTTCAAAGTGGTATCAAAACTTCGCATAAGATTTTACAATGCAGATATTATTAGCTTTCTATTCATCAAGATGCATATGACTTCGTCAAGTCTTGTGATCAATGCCAAAGACAAGTCGATATTACCCGTAAACATGAGTTTCCATTGACCCCTATCTTGGAAGTTGAGTTGTTTGATGTATGGGGCATTGATTTCATAGGCCCATTTGTTAGCTTATATGGAATGAAATACATCTTGGTGGCAGTAGATTATGTCTCCAAATGGGTGGAGGAAATTGCACTCCCAAACAATAAAGGCAAGAGTGTTACAACATTCCTTCGGAAGCATATCTTTACCAGATTTAGCACTCCTAGAGCTATTATCAGTGATGGTGAATCTCATTTCTGTAATCGCCTCTTCAGGACCGTGTTGGAAAAATACGGTGTTAAGCACAAGATGGCCACACCTTACCACCCTCAGTCAAGTGGACAAGTTGAAGTTTTGAACATGGAAATAAAGACCATCCTGGCCAAGACAGTGAATACTAACCGGACAGATTGGTCTAGAAAGCTTGACGATGCGCTGTGGGCTTACCAAACAGCTTAAAAGACCCTCATTGGCTCATCTTCATACCAGCTAGTTTATGGAAAATCATTCCATCTACCAGTTGAATTAGGGCATAAGGTGTTATGTGCTCTAAAAAAGTTGAATATGAACTGGAATGAAGCAGCCAAGCTGAGACTTAACTAGCTTAATGAGTTGGATGAATTTTGACTTAGGGCTTATAAGAGTGCAACCATTTCTAAAGAAAGGATGAAGATCTACCATGATAATAAGATTGCAAAAAGGGAGATTAACCCAAGTGATTTGGTCTTGCTGTTCAACTCAAGACTCCGGTTGTACCCTAGAAAGTTGAAATCAAAAGGGATGGGGCCATACAGAGTAGTACATGTGTCCCCATATGGTGCAGTGGAACTTGAGAATAAAGAAGGTGAAAGGTTAAAAGTAAATGGGCAAAGAATAAAGTTGTATCTGGGAGATGTGGAGGAATTAAGAGGAATAGAGGTAGTATACCTTCAGGATGTTTGAGGAGTCACAAAAACCACGTCGTGTCGCGATGTTAAATCAGGCGCTGCATGGGAGGAAACCCATGAATGGCGAAGTCTGAGTAGCCTCAGGTATGTTCCCTTCTCTATGTTCTTATAGTTCATGTTTCGGGGACGAAGCTTAATTTTAAAAAAAGGGAGGGGGTGTACTTATGATTTTTGGGATTTTTGATTCATCCGAGGGTTTTTCTTTCCTTATTTCTTTTCCCTCGGACATGATGTGTAGTAGAATCGACATGTATAGGATTTTTTTAGTTTGTTATTTTTGTTTAATTAGAAAATTACATAGGAGTACGCAGCCAATAAAAATGCACAAGTTTTGATTTTTGAAAAAAAGTTGACCTTGTTTAAAATTTTTTGATGCATTAGCTATGTATTTGTGACTGCATGCATGATTTCTGTGGATCTTTTCATGTCATTTAGTTTATTAGTATGAGGAGTCTTGTTAATCCATGTATAAATTAGACAAGTGAGGTGAATGTAAGTCATGTACCATGAGTGAGTGAGGTGTATTACTTAGTTCAATTGTGTTGAAGATCTAGATCTTGCCTGGTTGGTCTTTGCATAGGCTAAGGATGGTTGGTTAGGATATGAGCATAGGCATTTTTTTGTTGAAGCTCACTTTTAGCCTAAATAACCCTACCAAAATTATATGAATCCCTTGATCCCAATTTTGAGCCTTTTATTAGACCAATTTTCTTTGATTAACCAATTAACTGCAACCATTTGTTTATAATGAACCTATTTTGGCCTTGGTCCTTCCTTGGACATTGTGAACCTCAACATAGGCAAAACGCCTAAGTTGAGGGTGGCTATAGTAGGGGTGCAAAAGTGATTGGAACGAGAAAAGGTTGAGAAAAGAAAAAAAGGGTTAAAAATGAGGTGTGGTGTGAAGAGCAAAAAAATAAGGAGATGAAAAAAAAGTTGAAAATCTTGAAAAAGAAATTTTAAAAGAAAAAATGTTGGAAAAAATGAAGCCGCCACACCCATACAAATGTACATGAAAGAGGTAAAAAGGGAAAAAAAGGAATGAAAAGGAAAAAGGGTGAATAGGGGAATGGTGTAGCCAATGTATGTAATGCCAAGGTAGGAATAGTCACTTAAAAAATCTTTCATATTTAGCATGTCCAGCCCTAAAGCCTACATTACAAGCCACAACAAGTCCTATAGTGATCCTAATGCGACCATCTGATAAACCGAAGTAGAGAAAATAAGGGCAAACCTATGGTATCTGATACATAATACTTTTAACTTCTTTGTGAGACTAAGTTCCTTACTTGTTTAGTCCCATGCAATGTTTGACACTATATATATATATATATATATATATATATATATATATATATGAGTAGGGATATGAGGGTACATGGATTATGTTTAATTTTATCATTGGTCTATCTGAAAAACATTGGTGATGACTTGACTGCTTGTTGATAGATAGATGGCATGTCTTGTTCCCTGTGTATCATGTTTTGTAGTTACTTATAGTATATTAGTTGATGTTGATTCATGAAAAAGGGTCAGAAATTATTGAATGCATAGTGCACATTTTGTTTAGTATTGGTTGTAGTATCCTAGGTTTACTTTCTAGTTCAGCGTCGTATTTAATTTTTCTTTTTCTTTGCCTGAGGACATGCAAAAGTCATAAGTTGAGGGTGTTGATGTGCTGTGAGATTACAACACTTTTGACGCTCAAAACTAAGAAAATAGCATGGAATTAGGTATAATTATGTGGATATAAGGAACTTTTCCTTTTTTTACAGGATAAATTGGTGTTGGAGCAAAGATGTGCAAAAGACAGCCTGAAAGTGTACAAAATAGGCTCAACTCACAGTTCACAGTACGAGCCGTAGAAAGGTTCTACAATTCATACTACTGGTCGTGAGAAGTTTTAGAAGGCTAACGATTAAGAGGTGCATCATATGATTCTCTGTATGAGTCGTAAAAAGTTTGTACGGGTCGTGGTGAAGAGGTCGTGAAAAGATTCAAAAGATTTGCACAAGAGGCCGACTCCTGCTACTGATAGACAGTCCGAGTCATGGAATGAAGGTACGAGTCGTACCATAGCATTCGTGAAGAACTTTAGAAAAATTGAAAAGTCTCAGAGTCAAGCCATGGAAGCATAGTACGAATCATAAGAAGAATGTACGAGTCATACCAAGATCCAACAATTAGCCAAATTTCAGCCAGCCAACTGACATACGAGAAGTAGGTACAATCTGTACTTACCTGCTACAAATCTTAGGATGGCTCGTGCTGCAGGCGACTTTAGTTATGGAAATACACCCTGTTAGCCTAGGAAAAGGATTTTTATGTTTGTATAAATACTTTTTATATTTTATTTTCATAGAGAGAGGTGACTAGAGGTAATTAGCTTTCAGAGTGTGACATACAAAAAATAGCTTTCAAAACTTGGTATGGTCACTACGAATTAATGGTTATGTCCTTAAGACTGACTAATGCCTTCGCAACTTTCATGGACTTGATGAATCGAGTCTTCAAGTAGTATCTAGATATATTCATCATTGTATTTATCGACGACATTCTGGTACACTCCAAGAATGAGGAAGAACATGCTAATCACCTGAGGATAGTGCTTCAGATGCTCAGAGACCGCTAGTTGTTCGCAAAATTCATCAAATGAGAATTCTTGATGAAGTTCGTGACTTTCCTTTGTCACGTGGTCTCGGGTGAGGGTATTCAGTTGGATCCCCAGAAAATAGCAGCGGCGAAAGACTGGACTAGAACTTCCTCCCCAACCAAAATCAAAAGTTTCTTGTGTCTAGCCAGTTATTACCAATGTTTTTGGAAGGCTTTTCCTCTATAGAATCCCTATGACTAGGTTGACTCAGAAGAATGTGAAATTTCAGTGGTCAGATGCATGTGAGAAGAGTTTCCATGAGTTAAAACTCGACTCACTACCGCTCCAGTATTGACCATGCCGGAAGGAACAAATGGATTTGTAGTGTATTCCGATGCTTATAGAGTTGGACTTGGTTGCATTCTGATGCAGCGGGATAAGGTGATAGCCTATGCCTCAAGTATGTGCTCAGTTAGAAAGACCTAAATCTTCGTCAGAGAAGGTGGTTGGAACTACTGAAGGACTATGACATGAGCATGTTGTATCACCCAGTTAAAGCCAATGTGGTGGTTAATGCCCTAAGCAGAGTGTCTATCAGGAGTGTGGCTCATGTTGAAGAGGGAAAAAGTTAACTGGCAAAGGATATCCAAAGATTAACTCGGTTGGGAGTACATTTGTTTTATACATATGAGGGCGGAGTAGTGGTGCCGAGTGGATCAGATTCCTCATTGGTAGTTGAAGTTAAGTCAAGGAAGGATGAAGATCCCATACTGCTTAAATTGAAGGAGGCAGTTCTCAGAAAAGAAGTGGAGGCTTTCTCCCAAGGGGAAGATGTGTACTCAGTTACCAGGGTAGGTTGTGCGTACCGGATGTGGGTGATTTAAGATAGTAGATACTGGCTAAAGCACATAGTTCGAGATATTCCATCCACCCAGGTGCTACTAAGATGTACCGTGATTTATGGGATATTTACTGGTGGAACGGCATGAAGAGAGACATAGCATAATTTGTAGCTAAGTCCCCAAACTGCCAGCAAGTCAAAGTAGAACACCAGAGACTAGGAGGTATGACTCAGGATACCACATACCCATATGGAAGTGGGAAGAAATAAATATGGATTTTATTACGGGTCTACCTCAGACTCGTCAGCAACATGATTCAATCTGGGTGATAGTAGACTAAATGACTAAATCAGCACACTTCCTCCCAGTTAAAACTATAGACTCAATAGAGGACTATGCTAGTCTTTATATCCGGGAGTCGGTCAGACTTTATGGGGTGCCCTTGTCCATTATCTCGGACAGAGGTACCCAGTTTACCTCTTACATCTGGAAGTCCTTTCAAAAAGGATTGTTACCCAGGTCAAGCTCAGCACAACTTTTCACCCACAGAAAGATAGACAAGAAGCGCAGAGTATTCAGACTTTGGAAGATATGTTGAGAGCGTGCGTGATTGATTTCAAGGGCAGTTGGGATTACCATTTGTATCTCATTGAGTTTGCGTACAACAATAGCTACCACTCTAGTATCCAGATGGCCCCATTTGAGGCATTGTATGGTAGAAGATATAGATTTCCTATCAGGTGGTTTGAGGTTGGTGAAGCTAGTCTAATCAGGCCAGACTAAGTTCATGAAGCAATGCAGAAAGTACAACTCATCTGAGAAAGGATGAAAATAGCTCAGAGCTTTAAAAAATGTTATGCTAATGTGAGGAGAAGAGAATTAGAGTTTGCAGTGGATGATTGGGTTTATCTAAAAGTTTCTCCCATGGAAGGGGTGATGACATTTGGGAAGAAAGGAAAACACAATCTGAAATATGTGGGACCCTACAGAATTTTGAAGCGAATTGGAAGTGTGGCATATAAGTTAGAACTAAGTCCAAAGTTAGCTCGGTGCACCTAGTCTTCCATGTGTCCCTATTGAAGAAGTGCATCGGTGATCCAACTTCAGTTGTGCTGCTAGAAAGCATGGGAATAAAAGATAGTCTCTCTTACAAAGAGGTTCCAGTTCAGATCCTTGACCATCAGGTTCGTAAGTTGAGAAACAAGGAAGTTGCTTCGGTGAAAGTTTTGTGGAGGAACCAGCTAGTTTAGGGAGCCACATGGGAAGCAGAAGCAGACATGATGGCCAGATACCCTCACTTATTCCCTTCCAGTTTAGTACCGACATCAGGTACAAAATTACTCCTCAGTATTCTATTAAGTTCCATACTCATCAGCTCTATTTAGATTTTCTGTGTGCATTCTAGTTGCATCAGCTCTGTTACTATGGTTAATTAAGCTCAGAGTCAGTTACTCATTCAGAAACCAGCTGATAGTCTCAGTCTAGGAATTTCAACTCTTTTCCTAGTAGTCCAGTAGTTTTAGTCTTCATTCGAGGACAAATGATACTAAAGGGGAGATATTGTAACAACCCAAAACTTTCTGAGACCAGAATAAGACATGAAGAAAATCCAGAAGAAAAAAAAAGAAAAAATTCCTCAAAACATGAGACAATGAGTCGTGGTCAGCTCCAATGACTCGTTGTGTCAGTCGTGGTCAGCAAGGCTTGGTCTCTCGGGAACCCAAGAGACAAGGAACGATCCATTGTGAGAAACAATGAGTCTTCTTGTTAGTGATGGTTTCCCCAGCACAGAAACCCTTTCCAGGACCCCACGACTCAACTATCGAGTCATTGTCAGAAACAATGACTCGTTGTGAGAGTCATTAGGTGAAAACCCTGAAATCCCCTTCCAATAACAACCAGTGGAAACAACGATCCGTTGTTTCCCACAATGAGTCATTTTCATCACCTAACGATCCGTAGACATTTTTAAAAATCCTTCCAGTGAACCTAACGACTAGACACAACGACCCATTGGGTCAACCAACAAGTCATTGTGTCACTCATCGTCAAACCCTCCAAGTTTCCTCTAACGGTGGCCACGAGAGGAACCACCGACTTGTTGGTTTATCTAGTGAGTCTTGGTGACTCCCTTTTCCAGATCCACTGTGTTCTAGCACCAGGCGATGGGACCAACGAGAGGTCCCAATGAGTCGTGGTCTCAACCAACGACTTGTTGAGTGACCCGTTGGGACCCTGTCGGCCAGTTTTTAGATTTTATTTCCAGGGTTATGTTTGTAATTTCCCACCTATTTAGTCCCTAAAATACATCATTTAAGAATTATTTCTGAGATAATAAGGGGATTGAATAGTTTTCCCCCTTATTCCCCACTCAGACCCTCAGAAAACAATCGTAAAATTCTCTCAGGAACTCTTAGAGCAAGAACTAGGGCAGTCTACTTCTCCTCAAATTCTTCAGACTTTCTTATCAGTTAGTCACCCAGTCTTCCCTTGCTTCCCTAAAAACATTTTCTAATTTCTTCTCTATCAGTTATAGCCCTGTAGCTTCAAAATGTGAAAAATTTTTCTGACCGATTTCTTCGTGGATTCAAAGGGAATATTTCTCATGCTTTTATATTTCTATTTTTTTCGGATTTGTAGAAATTGTGAAATATTGTAGCTAGTAGCATAATTCATCCCTAGTCACAGCTCAGTAAAAATTAGAAACTTATGGGTTGAACTAGTTTTCCCTGTAGCGTGGTTCTATTAGTTTTGGGATGCACATGTATTTAATATATGTTAGAATCTTAGTTAGAATCATGTTAGTCTAGTCTTAGTCATATTTTTAGCAATCTCGGTGTTGTCCAAAAAAATGTCAGCTGATCAGTTTGACTACAGTTAATTCTTAAGGTTTCCGTGATGCCTCCAAGTTATCAGTATTAGACTAAGTATAAGATTTTAGTTTGTTTTATAGACGGGTATGATACATCCAGATAAGCAGCTCTGACTGGTCTTAGAACACCAGTTACAGAATCCAGTCCGATAAGACTCTCACAGTACTTCTAGATAGGTATTCCTGACTTATTCTTGGGCCCCAGTTTTGAGCTATTAGTTTAGTAGTCTGTCTAGGACTACCTAGTGGGAGTAGGACGTAGCACCGAGCGGACCAGGGTTCCAGTGCACCCAGGTGCCCTGAACTACGTTGCCACCGTAGGATATATTTTATTAGCCTCATCGCCCATACCTGTGATCACTCAGTTCATGCCTTTATACCCTAACAAGGTATATTGGGCTTTATCGATAGGGTGTATACATTAGACTCCACATCTAGCTCACGTGGTTATATGTTGGTTATAGACTCTCCTACTAGTCAACTCAGTAAGTCTCAGATTAGTCTGTTCAGATCAGTTCAGTATTGTATTTCACATTAGTATCTCAGATTTAGAGCATTTCTTTGACCATCAGAAAGGGTCATCTCGACAACCTCACTATAACACAGTTTTTCAGTTTCAATATTTTCAGTTGGTCATTGTCACGACTTGAACGGAGACCCGGATCGTAGACACGGGGCAAGGGACCCCGAGAGACCCCAAGTTGACCCATGGCATAAGCATTCAATTAACTCATTCAATAAATATGATGTAAACATAATTATAAACTCAGTGGAAGTCAAACTCAATATAACAATAGAATAAATATCTAAAGTTGAATACACGTCTAACTCTGATAAGCCTCTAGTCTGGATGAGCTGATGGGATAATATCCCCAACTAGCTCAACAATATTGAAACTAAAAGGACATCTAAAACAACTGAAGGTCTAGTCCTCGGAAGATGAGGTCTCACTAAATAAGAAGGTGGTAACTCTGATCAGCGTCTATGAAAGGGGCTGAACCTAAGAACTGGATCCTACATATTGAGTCGTGGTCTCAACCAACGACTTGTTGAGTGACCTGATGGGACCCTGTTGGCCAGTTTTTATATTTTATTTCCAGGGTTATGTTTGTAATTTCCCACCTATTTAGTACCTAAAATACATCATTTAAGAATTTTCCGAGATAATAAGGGGATTGAACAGTTTTCCCCCTCATTCCCCACTCAAAACCTCAGAAAACAATCGTAAAATTCTCTCAGGAACTCTCAGAGACAGAACTAGGGCAGTCTATTTCTCCTCACATTCTCAAGGGATTTCTTTGGACTTTCTTATAAGTTAGTCAGCCAGTCTTCCCTTCTGTCCCTAAAAACTATCTAATTTCTTCTCTATCAGTTATAGCCCTGTAGCTTCAAAATGTGAAAAAATTTTCAGACGGATTTCTTTGTGGATTCGAAGGGAATATTTCTCATGCTTTTATATTTCTTATTTTTTCCAGATTTCTAGAAATTGTGAAAGATTATAGCTAGTAGCATAATTCATCCCTAGTCACAGCTCAGTAGAAATTAGAATGTAGCGTGGTTCTATTAGTTTTGGGATGCACAAGTATTTAATATTTGTTAGAATCTTAGTCAGAATCATGTTAGTCTATTCTTAGACATATTTTTAGAAATCTCAGTGTTGTCCAGAAAAATGTCAGTTGATCAGTTTGACTACAGTTAATCCTTGAGGTGTCCGTGATGCATCCCAGTTATCAGTATTAGATTCAGTATCAGATTTAGTTTGTTTTTTAGACGGTTATGATACTTCAAGATAAGCAGCTCTGACTGGTCTTAGAACACCAGTTACAAAATATAGTCCGATAAGACTCTCACGGTACATCCAGATAGGTATTTCTGACTTAGTCTTGGGCCCCAGTTTTGAGCTATTAGTCTAGTAGTCAGTCTAGGACTACCCAGTGGGAGTAGGACATAGCACCGAGCGGACTGGGGTTCCAGTGCACCCAGATTCCCTATACTACGTTGCCACCGTAGAATATATTTTATTTGGCCTCATGGCCAAGACCTGTGATCACTCAGTTCATGCCTTTATACCCTAACAAGGTATATTTTGTCTTATCGATGGGGTGACTACATCGGACTCCACATCTAGCTCACGTGGTTATATGTTGGTTATAGACTCACCTACTAGTTAACTCAGTCAGTCTCAGATTAGTCAGTTCAGATCAGTTCTGTACAGTATTTCAGATTAGTATCTCAGAAAAAGATCATTTCTTTTACCATCAGACAGGGTCATCTTGACAACCTCAGTATAACACAGTTGTTCAGTTTCAGTATTTTCAGTTGGTCATTTTCATGACTTGAACGGAGGCTCGAATTGTAGACATAGGAAAAGGGACCCGAGAGACCCCAAGTCGACTCATGGCATAAGCATTCATCTAACTCATTCAATAAATATGATGAAAGAATAATTATAAACTCAGCAGAAGTTGAACTCAATATAGTAACAAAATAAATATGTGAAGCTGAATACACGTCTAACTCGATAAGCCTCTAATCTAGATGAGCTGATGGGACAACACCCCCAACTAGCTCAACAATACTGAAACTTAAAGGACATCTAAAACAGCTGAAGGTCTAGTCCTCGGAAGATGAGGACTCACCAAATAAGCAGGTGCTAACTCTGATCAGCGGCTATCAACGGGGATGAACCTGAGAACCGAATTTGGCATCATGAAGCGATGCAACATAGAAAATATGCAGTCAGTATGTGGAATGTACCGAGTATGCAAGGAAGTAAAACCGCTCTAACAAGGTAAATCATTTAAAGCAATTCATAATATATCATAAACCTTTAAGTGAAAGTAGAGGGCTATATACATTCATGAAATCGTACTCTTATCATAACATGACAATGCATAGCTTTAGAATATCATGATTTACTCGAATGACTCAAAGGTGAAACATAACATTTATATCAAAAGATGAAATGAGTCAAACCTTGTTTTATGAACATGCATGCATAAGTAATCATCGTGAGTAATGAATATGCAAATTTGAATGCTATAAACAGTGGGAGACTCGTCACTTAACTGACTTATGATGATAGAGCTTACGTGGTCAAAGCTATCACACTCAAGTGGGTTGATTCTTCCATAACCTTGCCAGGGCGATGGACGATACCATGATATCGATATCAAGCTGAAGGGCCAATGGGGTCGGGGATAGCTCGCAAGGGAGGGCTCGATAATATAATAGTATCAACCTACATTGGCGAGAAGTTCTGGGGCACAAGGTAATCGACCCTTCACTTGCTCGGTGCTAGACTCTTCTCCCAAAAATATGCAATGCTCTACATCGTATATAACAAAGCTCAACATCGTCTATTGACGAAGCTTAGCTTGAAATCATGCATAACTCAACATCGTATGAACGAAGCTCAACATTGTCCATTAACAAAGCTCATTAATGAAATCATCCATAGACTTGACATCATATGAAAATGAAGCTCAACATTGTCCTTCGACAAAGCTCAATAATGCCATACATCTCAATTATAAGTTCATGAATATGACAAGCTTTATTTTGAAACATACCACAAGCTCAATCATAGGTGGGAGCATCTACTCCAAATCATGTGGTAAGCTACATCTAGAATTATTTATTCAACATACCACAACCTCGAATTTATAATAAAAATTGAGAAATTTCACTTTAAACAATGTGGTAAGCTTATGTTGGGAAAATCACCACTTTAATCAACATGCGGGCATCACCCAAGGAACGATCATTTTAGAATACCATATATTCATTTGGAAAATAACATTAAAATAATGGGTAGTTTTAGAAACATGCTTTTCATCATCAAATTCATCATCATCACACATTTACCATAAATCGCCTCTTTTATGAAATCTTCACCCATGGCGTTTTAGATTCAAACAATGTTTATAAGGAAAAACAATTTAGAATCCACCCAAGCTTCATAAATCATCAATATAAACTCAATTTAATCATACCCATGTATAGAAATTGAAGAATTATGCAATTGGACAAAACCCCATACTTGATCATAGACTTAACACATTTTGATAGGGAATGGGCGTGGGTGTGGAAGAAAACACCCCCTCATAGCCTTACATACCTGTAAATAGTGAATTCTAACACCCTCCAATTTCACAGCTGAGATTCCAATTGGAACCCTTGAGATTTCACCTTGAAACTTCCCTTCAAACCATCAAACTTGCATGCATGAGAGTAATATCTTAGAATAGCTTTTCCACTGCCCAAAACCCATTAAAACAAGCCCTAAACGATGTAGTATAGGTCTTAGGAACATAGGAATTATAAAAAGACCCTTACTAAATTCGCAGGAAACCACTGCCAAGTGACCCTAACAGGTGAGATGATGATTCATCAGGACGGGAAACGGAAACGACTAGTTGAGTCACCCATCAAGTACACTGGTCAACTGATCTGCTGGGGCTCGTAACGAGGGACATAACGACTCGTGCCTCGAGACCATGACTCATGGTCACCTTCTATCTGGTACACTGCCTTAATTTCCAATAAAATTCAATTTGTTGCTCACGGCTCACCTCACAAGTCGTTGGGACTAGCCACGACTCGTGGGGTCCCATCCGTTAAGTACACTAGACAAATCCTCCATTAACCTTCCAACTCCACCGCATGATTGACATGATAGCTCGTGGTGGCTGACCATGAGTCGTTACTTCACCCGTGGGGGCCTCGATCCCTTGATCACCTCATGCCTTCTCACGAGTCACATGAAGACTCGTGGTGTCTCCTCACGAGTCGTCTCATGACTCATCCTGTTCCTACAACATCAATTGTCCAACTTTCCTATTATACCTCTCCGGTCCGATCTTTAAGATCCCGAGGTATAAAAATATCTCCCCCTTGTAAACATTCCTCCTCGAATGTTAGAAACACATAGAAAATGCAGAGACATGCAATCATCATAATCAAATACTTATTACTAAAATCGAGAATTGACGAAATGACTACCTTAGAAAAGAACTACATAGCTAAACTGAATTCAGGCAACACATACACATTCACACACATCAAAGAAACTTGAGCACATTAACTGAACATGGAAACTGATTAGAGAATTAGGGAAAAAACTGATACCTCAAACTGGAACTGAGCCGGTAAGGAACAGGTGGGGGTATTCAGCCTTCATAGACACTTCGGCTTCCCACATAGCTCCCTCAACATGCTGGTTTCTCCACAACACCTTCACCGAAGATACTTCCTTGTTCCTCAACCTCCGAACCTGACGATCCAAGATTGCAACCGAAATTTCCTCGTAATTGAGGCTATCTCCCACATCAACACTTTCCACCGGGACTACTAAAGATGGATCACCCAAGCACTTTTTCAAGAGCGATACATGAAAGACGAGATGAAACTGAAGATAACTCTGATGGAAAGTCCAACTCATACGCTACCTTACCAACTTTTCTCATAACCCGGTAGGGACCAACATAGCGGGGACTGAGTTTTCCTTTTTTTCCAAACTGCATGACTCCTTTCATAGGAGATACCTTTAGAAATACCCAATCATCAACCTAAAACTCCAAATATCTTCTCCTCACATCCGCATATGACTTTTGATGACTCTGAGCAGTTTTATGCTGGTCCCTTATCAACTGAACCTTCACCATAGCCTCGTGAACCGAGTCTAGCCCTATCATAGATGACTCACCAATCTCAAACAATCCGATGGGCGATCTACACCTCCACCCGTAAAGAGCCTCGAATAGTGCCATTTGGATATTGGAGTGATAGTTGTTATTGTAAGCGAACTCGATCAAGGGCAAGTGGTCATCCCAACTACTTTAAAATCCATCACATAGTCTATCAACATATCCTCAAGAGTTTGAATTTTCCATTCTGCCTGGCCATCCGTTTGGGGATGAAATGTTGTGCTGAGCTTAACCTGAGTCCAAGCCCTTTTTGAAACGATTGCCAAAACTAAGAGGTAAATTGAGTACCTCGGTATGAGATAATAGACAATGCAACTCCATGAAGTCAAACCAACTCCCGAATGTACAATTTGGCATAGTCATCCGCCGAATCTATTGTTTTGACCAGTAGGAAGTGTGCAGCCTTGGTCAACCTATCGTCCACCACCCAAATGGAGTCATACTATCGGTGAGTACGAGGTAGGCCAATAATGAAGTCCATGTTGATATCTTCCCACTTCAAAGTAGGAATGTTAATATCCTACAATACGCCTCCCAGCCTTTGGTGCTCAACCTTTACTTGCTGACAGTTCGGGCACTTTGCTACGAATTCGGCAATATCCTTTTTCATGCCGTTCCACCAATATATTTCCTGCAAGTCATGATACACCTTGGTGGTACCCAGATGGATAGAATATCTGGATCCATGTGCCTCATGCAATATCCGGTCCGTTAAATTATCGACATCTGGAACACATAAATGACCTTTGTACTGTAGTACACCATCTCCCCCTTGGGGGAAAACCTCCACCTTTTGACTAGAAGTAGGATCCTCATCTTGCTTAGATTTGGCATCAACCACCAAGGACGATTCTGCCCCATTCTGCACAACAACATTGCGATCAGTCAAGTCAATCATTTTAACTCCCAACCTCGCAAGTCGATGAACATCCTTCACCAAGTCCTTCTTTTCCTCATCCACATGGGACACACTCTCCATAGAGAGTCTACTAAGTGCGTCTGCTACCACATTAGCCTTACTCGGGTGGTAAAGGACATTCATGTCACAGTCCTTTAGTAGTTCCAACCACCTCCTTTGCCGAAGATTGAGGTCTTTCTATGTAAACATATATTGTAAGCTCTTGTGATCCGTGAATACATCCACGTGGACCCCATACAAGTAATGCTGCCAGATCTTCAATGCAAACAGCACCGCGGCCAATTCAAGATCACGGGTCGGGTAATTCTTTTCATGAACTTTCAACTGCCTCGAGGTATATGCTGTCACTTTCCCATTCTACATGAACACACACCCAATTCCCACTTGCGAAGATTCATAATACACCACAAAACCATCGGTACCCTCAGGTAGGGTCAACACTGGTGCTGATGTGAGTTGGGTCTTCAAATCTTGGAAGCTTTTCTCACAAGCCTCCAATATTGAAACTTCACCTTCTTTTGAGTCAGCTTGGTCAATGGTGCGGCAATAGAGGAAAAACCCTCCACAAATCTCCGGTAGTAACTCGCTAAACCCAAAAAGTTCCTGATATCTGATGGGTTCACCGGTCTGGGCTAGTTCTTTACCGCCTTGATCTTCTGAGAGTCTACTTATATACCCTCTCCTAATACCACATGGACTAGAAATGCCACCAAGTCCAACCAAAACTCACATTTGCTGAACTTCACATACAACTGGCGATCCTTGAGGGTCTGAAGCACTATTCTCAAGTGGGAGGCATGCTCCTTCTCACTCCTAGAGTATATAAGGATGTAATCAATGAACACAATAACGAAGATTTCCAAATATGCTTGAACACCCTGTTCATTAGATCCATAAAAGCTGCAGGGGCATTGGTTAGTCCAAAAGACATGACAACAAAGTCATAGTGACCATACCGAGTCCTAAAAGCGGTTTTCGAGATGTCACTCTCCCGAACCCTGAGCTGGTGATACCCGAACCTGAGATCAATCTTGGAGAAACATTTGGCACCCTGAAGCTGGTCAAAAAAATCATCGATCCTAGGTAAAGAATGCCTGTTCTTGACAGTGACTTTATTCAACCGCCGATAGTCAATGCACATTTGAAGTGAACCATCCTTCTTCCGAACAAAAACGTTGGTGCACCCCATGGAGACTTACTCGACCTAATAAAGCCCTTATCTAACAATTCCTTCAACTGATCCTTCAGCTCTTTTAGCTCAGCTGGCAAAATTTTGTAGGGTGGAATAGATATAGGTTGTGTGTCGATAAGAAGATCTGTACCAAAATCAATCTCCCGCTCTGGAAGGACACCTGACAAATCACCAGGTAAGACCTTTGGATAGTCACATACTATTGGTACGGACTGGATAGTTAGGGTCTTGGACTCCTTAAGGTAGGAAATAAATCGACCTATAGGCACAACTGAACTACCCTCCCATTCTAAGACAGGCTCACTCAGAAATCTAAACTCTACTGATCGGGTCCTATAATTAACTGAAGCATAGAATGCAAATAGCCAGTCTATGCCAAGAATAACATCAAACTTGTTCATGGATAACTCTATCAACTCTGCTAAAATGATTTTATGAAGAACTGAGATCGGGTAATCTCTATACACCAGTCTTGCTATAACTGAGTCAGCTACTAGAGTAGAAACTAAGAAGGGCTCTGATAAGACAACATGACTGACTCCAAAGCTACTGACTACATATAGTGTCAAAAAAGATAAGGTAGCCCCCGAATCTAGCAATGCATATACTTCAATATGAAAGACTCTCAACATACCGGTTACTACATCTGGTGAGGCCTCCTGCTCCTGACAAGTGGCTAAAGCATAGAATCTATTCTGGAACTGCCCACCATCTTTACTAGTAGATGCTCCCTGATGTGCTATGCATGGGGGAGTGGATGCTAAACTAGAAGTTGGGCCTCGACTCACAAACGGATCATATATCATAGGGGACAATCTCTAAGCATATGTCTAGGCTTCCCACTCCCAAAACAAGATCCTTACCCTACTAAACACTGGCCCATGTGTCCTTAGCTGCACCGGCGACAAGCTGAAATGCTGGAGTCTGCGGGCCTACTGCTCTGATCCCATGAGCCTGATGCTCACTCCCTCTAATAATTTTTGGGCCTAGATGGCACACTCAGTGCTGAAGTTACTGGGGCTGATGATCTCTGGTGGGTCTGTTGTCGGTGCCCACCACCGGACCTCTGCTGATAGAATCTGTGGTCCTCTATCCTGGCCCTCTTAGCCTCCTTGTCCGTCGAATGTGCTGCCTCCATATGCTGAGTGTACAACTCAATGGAGGGAAGTCCATGTCCTGATGGAGCATAGTTGTCCTGTAGTCCTTATCCAAATAACCTTCTATACCATGCACAAATCTGCTCACCCGCGCCCGCTGGTCGGCCACTAACTTCTAGGCTTGCTTAGATAGGCGGGTGAACTCAAGGGCATACTCTTGAATAGTCATCCTTCCTTACTTCAAATTCACAAATTCAGCTGCTTTCAACTCCCTCATCTCTTAAGGGAAAAACCGATCGAGGAATGGAACCTAAAACTCCTCCCATGTGACTGGACCTGCTCCAGCGACTCTGTTGTCCTTCCACTGATGGAACGAAATATGAGCAACCCCATTCAATTGGTAGGAGGCTAACTCTACGCACTCAAGACTGATCACCTCCATAACCTGGGTTATCTTGACAATCTAATTAATGAAATAATGTGGGTCCTTATCTACCTTGGACACCAGAAACTCTGGCGGGTTCATCCTCAAGAAGTCCCTGACTTGAGTCTCCGTCGCATTGCCATTTTGCTAAACATGCGCAATGCCCTGCTGATTGACCTAAGTTGTCAAGGCCCACACAAGAATCTGAATGGCAACTCAGAACTCAGCATGAGTGGCTGGCTCCAGTGCCTGAGGCTCCTAAACTAGTGGGGCTAGATGATGCTCATGACTGTTTCCATCCTCGTGGCCCTCACCACCACCATTCCTCCTTCCATTCCTCCTTCGAGGTGTCATGATTCTTAAATCGCATATGGCACAAATTAGAAGAACAGAAAGGCTTTTCATCACATGACATAGATCATGAAAGAAGGAAACATTTCCTAAAACGTCTAGTAGCCTCTTTTTCATAAGTGTGGCGCGCTTCACACCCATGAAAAAGACTGTACATAACGCGACTTTCAGACTCCCTAGGACACATCAACCTATGGCTCTGAGACAATGTTTGTCATGACCGAATGGAAGCTCGGATCATAGACACGAGACAAGGGACCCCGAGAGACCCCAAGTCGACCCATGGCATTAGCATTCAACTAACTCATTCAGTAAACATGATGAAAATGTAATTATAAACTCAGCGGAAGATGAACTCAATATAAAAAAAGAATAAATATTTGAAGCTGAACACACGTCTAAGTCTAATAAGCCTCTAATCTGGATAAGTTGATGGGACAACACCCCCAACTAGCTCAACAATACTGAAACTGAAAGGACATCTAAAACAACTGAAGGTCTAGTTATCGGAAGATGAGGACTCACCAAATAAGCAGGTGCTAACTCTGATCAGCGGCTACGAACGGGGATGAACTTGAGAACCGAATCCTACATCATGAAATGATGCAACATAGAAAGTATGCGGTTAGTACGTGGAATCTACTGAGTATGCAAGGTAAGTAAAACCTCTCTAACAAGGTAAATCATTTAAATCATTTCATAATATATCATAAACCTTTATGTGAAAGTAGAGGTCTAGATGCATTCATTCTAAAATCATACTCTTATCATAACATGACCATGCATAGCTTTAGAATATCATGATTGACTCAAATGACTCAAAGTTGAAATATAACATTTATATGAAGAGATGAACAATGACTCAAACCTTGTTTTATGAACATGCATGCATAAGTAATCATCATGAGTAATGAATATGCAAATCTGAATGATATAAACAGTGGGAGACTCGTCACTTAACTGACACACCACGCTAGAGCTTACGTGGTCCCAACTATCACACTTAAGTGGGTAGAGTCGTCCATCACCTTGCCAGGGTGATTGATGATACCATGATATCAATATATAGATGAAGGGCCAATCGGGTAGGGGATAGCTCGCAAGGGAGGTCCCAATAATCTAATAGTATCAACCTACGTTGGCGCATAGTTCTGGGGAACAGGATAATTGACCCTCAACCCGCTCAGTACTAGACTCTTCTCCAAAAAACATGCAATGCTCTACATTATATATAACGAAGCTCAACATCGTCTATTGATGAAGCTCAACATGAAACCATTCATAACTCAACATCGTGTGAACGAAGATCAACATTGTCCATTGACAAAGCTCATTAATGAGATCAGGCTTAGACTTGACATCATATGAAAATGAAGCTCAACATTGTCCATAGACAAAGCTCAATAATTCCATACATCTCAATTATAAATTCATGCATATGAGAAGCTTTATTTCCAAACATACCACAAGCTCAATCATTGGTGGGAGCATCTACTCCAAATCATGTGGTAAGCTACGTCTAGAATTATTTATCTGACATACCACAAGCTAGAATTTATAATGAAAATTTGGAAATTTCACTTTAAACAATGTGGTAAGCTTATGTCAGGAAAATCAACGCTTTAATCATCATGTGGGAATCACCCAAGGCTCTGTCATTCCAGAATCCCATCGAATTAATTAGGAAATAACATCAAAATCATGGGTAGTTTTAGAAACATGATTTTCATCATCAAATTCATCATCATCACACATTTACCATAAATCACCTCTTTTATAAACTCTTCACCCAGAAAATAAATTTTATCAGGAAAAACAATTTAGAATACGCCCAAGATTCGTAAATCATAAATATAAACTCAATTTAATCACACCCATGCATAGATATTGAAGAATCATGCAATTGGAGAAAACCCCATACTTGCTCATAAACAATTTCAACTCATTTTGATAGGGAATGGGCATGGGTGTGGAAGAACACACATGGGTGTGGAAGAAAACACTCACTCATAGACTTACATACCTGGAAATGGTGAATCTGACACCCTCCAATTGCCCAGCTAAGATTCTAATTGGAACCCTTGAGATTTCACCTTGAACCTTCCCTTCAAAACTTCAAACTTGCATGCAGGAGAGTAATGTCTTAGAATAGGTTTTCCCCTGCTAAAAAATCCACTAAAAACGAGCCTTAAACGACGTAGTATAGGTCTTAAGAACTTAGGAATTACTAAAAGACCCTTATTAAAATAGAAGGAAAACACTTTCAGGTGACCCTAACTGGTGACCTGAGGATTCATCAGGATGAGCAATGACTCGTCGAGTCGCCCGTCAAGTACACAGGTAAACTGACCTTCTGGGCTCGTAACGTGGGACATAATAACTCGTGCCTCGATATCATGAATCGTGTTCACCTTCCGTCTGGTACACTGCCTAAATTTCCAATAAAGTTCAACTTGTTGCTCACGGCTCACCTCACGTGTCGTTGGGACTGTCCATGACATTGTGAGGTCCCATTTGTTAAGTAAACTGGACAAATACTCCTTTAACCTTCCAACTCCACCCCGTGATTGACATGAAGGCTCGTAGTGGCTGACCATGAGTTGTTACTTTACTCGTGGGGACCTCGATTCCTTGATCACTCCAAACCTTCTCACGAGTCACCTAATGACTCGTGGGGTCTCCTCACAAGTCGTCTCACGACTCATCCTGTGACTGCAACATCAATAGTCCAACTTTCCCATTTTAACTCTCGGGTCTGATCTTTGAGCTCCCTGGGTATAATAGTCATTTTATGTCTTTCCAATTCAGTTATTTTATTCCTTGTATATGATTTCTCTCACTTACTTAGTACTGATGCATACCGTTTATGTTGTATCATTTTATGATATAGCTGCAAGATCTCAATCTTAGCCCCATTAGCAGATCGGTTTTGGAAGTTTTCAGCTGCATAATCGATGAGTCCTCATCTTTCGAGATCGAGATGATTACTTTTTAGTTATGTTTTCTATAGTTAGATTTAGAGTTAGCTAGGGCTTGTCCCAATAACTCATCAAATAGATGGCTTTCAGACACAAACAGAGTTTTTCATATTTTCAATTTTGCTTCTAGTTGCATAGAACTTTTGATTTTGTTCTTTTCATAAAATATTTATTTTATTATATCAAATCTTCCGCTATTATTTACTCAGAATGTCAGTGTTATGACAGACCATGGGTTGACTTGGGGTTACTCGTGACTCCAAGTACCATGTCTCGTCCAGGGTATAGACTCTGGGCATGACATTTACTCATAAATGACACATCAATTATACACACATATACAAATTGATAATCGAAGTCTAACACGTAGGTAAACCATAACTTACCTGGATACCATGTTATTGACAAGAAATGATGGGGTTTCGTTCTTTCTTGAGCTATGGTGTTTTTATAGAGAATCATCCGGGAGGAGGGTGGAATCCTTGCCTTTCCCTAGCACCTTATTCCTTTTCTTGGTTGAATAACCAAACTTTCATTACATGGAATTTTTAATGACTAATCTTTATTATAATAGGATATGGATTTTAAAAGTAGAAGAAACACAGAGTGCTGGTTCACATCTTCAACTGCAGTGGTACCGCTATGGAGAAAAAGTGTCTGCCGCAGTGCTACCGCTATGGAGAAAAACTGTCTACAGCAGCGGTCCTGTCACCAGGTCCCAGTAAATTTTCTTTAACCCATCCTTTTAAATAATCAACCAACCATTTATTCTATTCGAGGTTATAAATTTAGACTCTTAAAAATTTTAAATTTTTATGCCAATGTCGTTAAGGCTTTCTAACTACCAGATTGGTCATTGTATTAGATACTAATTAAATAATCGTTCATCCCCGAATGGCTTCTCGAGAAATGCAATGGTTTTGTATCAAATCATGATCAAAATATATGAGGGGTTATAATCATGGTCCCTCCCTCTGTACTATGGTCTTACCATCATCACTTCCGAGTTTTAACCAGCATTTCCACCAGGCTCCCTTTTGCGATGTCTTCGATGTCAACTGACGACCTCATGGACATGATGCACAAATATTTCCTTTTCAACTGAAAAGAAATAACATGTTCATTATTTCTACCCATGGTTTTCACATTAGGATTGACCTATTTTGTCCCAAGTCTCCCATATTTCTCAATTGTAACCTGCATTCGCATACCCTTTTTGCTCATGCAATCCTTACGTAATTACTTGCCTCGTATAGTGTTCCCATAATTTGGCACTCGGGATATTTTTGACCCCCATAAGATTTTGGAACATTGAACACTTGTTACTGGATTAGAGCCATTTACTGCACCGGTGCTTATCCCACCATAGTGGTCTCGTTGCCATGAAAAATTGTCCTCTGCTGCAAAATACAAATCAATTTTAAATAGGTAAAGGGACAATTTTTGGTTCATTACCCACTTCTTCAGCTTTGACTTTTTTTCAAATCCTCTCTACTCTTGCGTGATTTTGTCATGACCCCATTCTACACCTTGGATGCGACACAATACTTAGAGTCACAAGTGAAACCAAGATAACCCTTGGCATAGCATATTGCTGACATACTAAAATTGAAATAGAAACTGAGTGGAAGCTACCGAAGTGTAGAAACAACCCTTTATGAGAAAAGATAAAATCAGGTAAATACTGGATGTTTTAGACATACTGATGATAATAAGCTAAAATGGATACTACGCTTTCGAAAAGCCTCTACTAACTGATTAGTTGCTGGGATAAGCCAACAGCTAACTCTAAAGACTATAAATGGGAAGTGATAATTACAGATAATAAATACTTCGGTCATCAAAAAATGAGGACTCACCACTATCAACTGCTGGATATCAGCGGTGATGCTAACTGCAATGCTGAGGTTAGGTACCTGAGCCTATATCAAAAATAATATAGCATAGAAAGTATGCGTCAATACTTTGAATGCACAGAGTATGTTAAGCTATGCAATTTAAGACATAAACATACTAATAAGAAAATTATAATTAAAAGTGCTGAAGTAATATGAAATGACCCTGTCTAAAAGTATAAATGTCGTAAATAGCCTGAAATCTTAAAATACTGTCAAGCTAGTAAAAACTAATTAAATGATCATATGCATGTTATGAGATCTAAGACTGGCATTAGGGAGAGCCTGTTAACTGACATATAACCACATGAGCTAAACATAGAGTTCGATGTATTCGCCTCATCGATAGGACCCAATATACCTTGCTAGGGTATAAAGGCATGGTTGTGTCATCACTAACTGATGCCAATTCAGGCTAAAGACCTATGGTGGCACATAGTTTAGGGGACCTATGATCGCTAAAACCTAGTCTACTCGGTGTTAAGTACTGCTCCCAACTGGACTCTTAAGTATAACTAACTGAACAAATTAGCTAAAACTGGTGTCTTAAGGCTAAATCAGAACTACATATCTGGAAGTGTCCTAAGAGCCTAAAAGGCTTAGTGAAGGAAAATGATAAAATGCTGGTACTACTGACATTATTGAAATTACTGAGTGTGCTGACTATGCTAATAGTACTGTAAAGCATGGTTAAACAAATCATCGGAAAATCATATATACTTTGAAAAATCTTACTATTTTCCAAACATTGCTAGTTCATGAAATGAAATATCATAATCATTCAAGAAAAAAGAATCTGTATTGACGGTTTACAAGTTAATATTAACATCTTGATTATAGCATGGTACTAGTCATGAAAACTCTAAAAGATTAAGGAAAATAGCGAATTTCAACAGCTAGAAGAAAATCCTAGGCCATGATTTCTAGGAAACTTAAAAACTAGGGTTCACTGGTTATTTTGGGACACAAGGGTGGAAAGAGTATACTTGCTAAATGTCCACATACCTGTAGAAGAATTCCCAGAGAAAAACACTTGAAATTTGGAGAAGAAAGTTGAAGGCCTAATTCTTGCCTGAAATGCTTGTTTGAGTTCTTACGATTAAGTTCTGAAAGATTAGGAATGAATAAGAATAGAGGGTAGACTAATCCCCTAAATTCCCCTTGCAAAATATCCCAATACAATGTAGTTTAAAACTTAGAAGCATAAAATATTACTAGAATACCCTTAGGAAAAATAACCTAGGAACTACCTTCCAGTCCTCATGACTCACACTATGAGTCATTGGTTGTCACCACGACTCGTGGTTAGAGTCGTCACTTGAGTCTTGATTTTTCACCTTCTAAACTCCAACCAATGGACACCCATCACGACTAGTCCTTGGATACCATGAGTCATTCCATGACTCATGGTCTGTGAGCCAACCTTGCACACCGTCTGATTGTCCATCCCATGACTCCTCCTACGACTCATTACTAGATGTGATGGTTTGTTACATGGCTCATTGTATAAGCGGCAGACCCTCTAACTGTCCATCCCATGACTCCTCATACGAGTCGTTACTAGATGTGACGGGTTGTTACATGACTCATTGTATAAGGGGCATCCATAACCATGTTTTTGGACATTACCCCCCGGACATAAGTTATGATCCGTACCACAATTCAATGAACTCGTTGTTTGCACTCATACCATCTAAAACCCCAGTGGTTATACTCTAAAATTGGTCCTGCGGAAGCATACCATGACTTGTACTCGGTTAACATAAGTCATGCGTTGACACATTATCACTAAAACAACCTGATACAGTTCTCTGAAGTTTGTCCCATGATAAATTACTATAGCTTGTGGTATGTTCTAATGAGTCGCACTAAGACTCGTGGGTTTTGGAATCTGGGACGAAAAATTTCAGGATGCTCAATATGAGTCTAATCAAAAGTCGTGGTACCTTCCAATAAGTCATACCAAGGCTTGTTCTGGGACAAATTCATTCACTCCTTGCTAGTTCCATGGTTCATATCTAAGGTCTATTGTTAGGGACTTTTGGGGTGTTACAATATCCCTCCCTTGGGAAGATTTATCCTAAAATAGGGACTAAATAAGTTGGAAATATAGGGAATGAGCTGTATTCTCGAAACTGCAATCTCAAAACTGACAACTACAAACTAAAATCTGATGGAGTGACTGATTCTGAACTTAGATACATTACTAGACTAAGGTCATGTACCAAGGATGCACACTAAGGCATGAATAAGAATGATGAGCATGAAATTGATAAGGAACTGAATAGAGTATTAAGGAGGAATTTAGTACCTGATGTTGAAGCCATGCTGGAAGGAAAAGATGAGGGTATTTAACCATCATATCTACTTCATATTCCCACGTATCTCCCTATACAAGCTGATTCCTCCATTGAAATTTCACTGATGCGACCTATTTGTTCCTCAACTTACGAACCTGACAGTCCAAAATATGTAATGCGACCTCTTCATAGGAGAGACTATCTTTTACACAAACACTCTCTTAATGCAAAACTGAATTCGAATCATCGATGTATTTTTTCAACAAAGACACATGGAAGACTAGATGCACTGATGCTAACTCCGCAGGCAATTCCAACTCATAAGTCATATTACCAATGTGTCTCAAGATTCTATAAGGACCACTATAAAGGGGACTGAGTTTTCTTTCTTCCCAAACCTTATCACCCCTTTCGTAGGTGAAATTTTCAAATATACCCAATCATCCATAGAAAACTCCAGCTATCTTCTCCTTACAACAACATACGATTTCTGTCAACTTTGAGCTGTTTTTAGCCATTATTTGATAAGTTGAACCTTCTACATGGATTTATGTACTAAATCAGGCCCTATTAATGTAACTTCATAAACCTCAAACCATCTTATAGGAGACCTACATCTCCTACCATATGATGCCTCGAACGAGGCCATCTAAATACTGGAGTGGTAGCTACTATTGTATGCAAACTCGATGATAGGTAAGTGATCATCCCAATTACATTGAAATCGATCATGCAAGCCATCAACATATCCTACAGAGTCTTAATAGTCCACTCACCATGGACATTTGTCTGCGCATGAAAAGTTGTACTGGTTTAACCTGGGTACCAAGTCCCTTTTGAAAGGACTTCTAGAAATGTGAGCTGAATTGAGTACCCCTATCTAAAATGATGTAAAAGGGACTCTATGCAGTCTGAAAAACTCTTGGTTGTATAGTCTAGCATAGTCCTCTATTGAATCTATGGGTCTTAATTAGTAGGAAATATGCTAACTTAGTCATTCGGTCTACAACCACCCAAATTGAGTCATGTTGTAAGCGCGTATAGGATAGACCCGTAGTAAAATCCATGTTGACTTCTTCCCATATCCAAGTTGGAATGCTTATATCCTGAGCATACCGCAGTTATTTGATGTTCAACCTTGAGCTATTAATAGTTTGGACACTTAACCACAAATTCTGCAATGTCCTTCTACATGCCATTCCGCCAATAGACTACCCATAGATTATGGTACATCTTGGTGGCACCTGGGTGGATAGTGTACCTAGAGGTGTAATCTTCTGTTAGTATCTGTTGTCTCAACTCATCTACATCAAGAACACATAATCTGCCTTGGTAATGAAGAACACCATCTCTCCCTTTGGAGAATGCTTCTACCCCCTTTTTGAGGATTGTTTCCTTCAATTTAAGTAGGATCGGGTCCTCATCTTGCTTTAACTTAACCTTCACTAAGAAAGAGGAATCTGCTCCATTTTGTATTATGACTCCACCCTCTTTTAAATCTATCAATCGGACTCCTAGCTGAGCTAGCCTGTGAACATCTTTTGCCAACTCCTTCTTATCATCCTTAATATGAGCAACACTCCCTATAGAAAACCTACTAAGGGCATCAACCATTATATTGGCTTTGCCCTAGTGCTTCAACACGCTCCATCTTAATCTTTTAACAATTCTATCCACCTCTTCCAATGAAGATTCAAATCCTTCTAACTGAACAGACACTGCAAGCTTTATATTGTCAGTGAACACATCTACATGGACGCCATAAAGGTAGTGCTTCAAAATCTTTAAGGAAAATACTGTCGCTGCTAACTCAAGATCATGAGTTGGATATTTCTTTTCATAAATTTTGAGCTGTCTAGAGGCATATGCTATCACTTTTCCATTTTGGATCATAACATATCCAAGCTAATTCTGGAGGCATCACAATTGACCACAAACCTATCTGAGCCTTCCGGTAGTGTCAAAACTAGAGCTGTAGTGAGTTGAGTCTTCAACTCTTGAAAACTCTTCTAACATGAATTATACCACTGAAACTTCACATTCATTTGAGTTAGTCTGGTCAAAGGAGAGGCAATGGAGGAGAATCCCTCTACGAATCATCTGTATTAACTGGATAGGCCCAAGAAACTCCTCATGTCTAATAGAGAAGTGGTTCTTGGCTAGTCCTTCACTGTCGCTATCTTTTTAGGATCTATCTAAATACCCTCGCTGGAGACAACATGACTGAGGAATGCCACTAATTTCAACTAGAATTCACACTTGCAAAATTTAGCAAACAACTGGCAGTTCCTAAGAGTCTTAGAACTATCCTAAGGTGATCTGCATACTCCTCCTCTATGCTAGAGTAGACTAGAATATCTTCTATGAAGAAAATGACGAACATTTCCAAGTACTGCTTGAATAGCCTGTCATCAAGTCTGTAAAAGATACAGGAGAATTCATTAGTCCAAAACACGTAAGTATGAATTCATAGTGACCATGCAAAGTTTTGAAGGCTATTTTCGAAATGTCACATTCTCTGACCCTAAGTTGATGGTATCCTGATCTAAGGTCTACCTTGGAAAAATAGCTAGCTCCCTTGATTTGGTCGAACAAGTCATTTATCCTGGGTAGAGGATACCTATTCTTGAATGTAACCTTATTCAGTTTATGGTAATTGATGCACATTCTAGTGTACAGTCCTTCTTTCAGACGAATAGGATTAGGGCACCCCGTGAAGATATGCTTGGTCTTATGAAACCCTTGTCCAAAAGGTCCTTTATCTATTCTTTTAACTCTTTAAGCTCAGGTGGAGCCATTTTATAAGGAGGAGTTTAGATAGGCTGGATATCAGGGAGAAGATCTCTGCCGAAATCTATCTCTCATTCAGGAGGAGCACTGGGACGATCCTCGGGTAACATGTTCGGGATCTTATTCACGATTGGAACTGACTGAAGAGTTGGGATTTTGAAACTAGAATCCTTAACCTAACAAGATGATATATGTATCCCTTAGAAATTATTTTCCTAAACTTAAGTTAAGGGATAAACCGACCCTTAGGCGCTAAAGTACTACCCTCCACTGTAGGACTGGCTCATTCGAGAACTAGTACTTAACCACTCTAGTTCTATAATCAACTGAGGCATAACAAGAATGTACCCAGTCAATTCCAAGAATGAGGTCAAAATTGACCATATCTAACTCTACTAGATCAACTGTGGTGACTTTTTGTAACGCCGTGATCAGGCAATTTCTACATACCCGATTGGCTCCAACTGACTCACCAATCAAAGTAGAGACTAAAAATGGCTCTGAGAGAATTTCTAAACTAAAATCAAACTGGATAGTGATATAAGTAGACACGAGGGACAGTGTGGCTCCTAGATCTAGTATATCATAAACATCTATCTGAAAGAGAGGTAACATACCACTGACTATGTGTCACAGCCAGAGTTCATATCCTGGCTGCGAAATGATACTAAGGATCACAAGTGACCCAATGTAAACCCATGGTAAAGCATACTTCTACTACGACTAATCTGTTAAAAATAATAATAAGTGGAAGCTGACTAAAGAAACAAGAAAACACAGATTTATAACAAAAAATTTGAACATACACTAAAAAACCCATACTGAATGTATAAACACTGATAGAAAGCCTTCTAAAAAGAACTGATGACTTACGAGGACAAACCCCTAGCTAACTATAATATATGGAAATCCAAACTGAAAACCATAAAACTGAAAGAGAAATTTCGGCCCTCAATAGATGACGACTCACCATTGAAAGCTACTGGAGAATCACTGAATGGAACTAGCTGCGGTACTGAGGCTGGGTACCTGTGCCTATATCGTAAAATGATATAACACATAGAAATATGCGATCAGTACTTGATGTACTGAGTATGTGAGATATAAGCTAAACATAAGAATACTAATAATATGTAATTTTACTGACAAGACATGCACTGACTATATCTACAATCATAAGTACTAAAAGAAATTGAAAATCAAACAATACTAAAGAACTAATAACTGTCTGAAGGTCATAAGCATATCCTAGAATTTGGAAGACTGAACTAAACTAGAGACTAAGATTGTACTGGTCTGAACTATACTATGGAGAGACAATAACCAATATGTAACCACGCGAGCTAGATGTGAAGTTCAATGCATAAACCCCATCAAAGAGAGCACACTTTACCTTAATAGGGTATAGTGGTTGAGCTGTGTGATCACTATCTGGAGCCTATTCAAGCTAATAACCTACGATGGAACGTAGTTTAGTTAACCTGGATACGCTGAACCTCGACTTACTCAGTGCTAAGTACTACCCCCACTGAAAACCTACTTATGTATAACTGGTTGATAGCTCAAAATTGATGTCCTAGGACTAAGTCAGAACTACTTATCTGAAGCATTCTGAGAGTCTAAGGACCTGAAAGAAACTATGTTCTAAGAGTTGTTAGAGCTGCTTTGTTTGAAAGTGTCATGACAGTCTGCAGAATGACAATCATGCAGATAAACTAATACTACTAAATTTAATAAAAGACTGATAAAGAGTCAAATTGATCGGTTGACATTTCTAGAGAATACTGAGTATATCTATAGTCTAAAAAGAATAACTTTAAGTCAAATCAAATAAGCTGAGGATTTATGCTCAAATAACATTTCATTAAAAAAACATTCTATATGAACTTTTAAATCATGAAGAATCAACCAAAATATCATAATAAACTAGGGAGACGATTATATTATGAAATCTACATAACAATCATGTGCTAGGGTGATAAAATTTAGCAGGACAACTGGAGATTAGGAGCACTAATAATTTATTTGAAAAATCCCTAATTCATAACTCTTGTAGAGCTAGAATAGAAAAAGTTTTTGAGAGAAATCTTTTTAAGACACAAGGATGCAAGAATCCCTTATTGAACTCCCACATACCTGAAGAAGAAAGTCCATAAGAAGAAGCTTGGAAAATCTAAGTAAAATGGATGCCCTAGCTCTTGCTTGAAACTAGCTGTTTGAGTTTTCTATGTACTAATTCTGTGAGTTTTTGGAGAGAGAGAGAGAGGAAGAAGTCGATCAACTCCCTAAATTTCCCTCTAGCTGCACCCCAAACAAAATAGTTTAGGAGTTAAAATAGCGGGAAGTTACAAAACTTCCCCTAGAAGAACGTATGAAAAATTGCTCGTCAGGATCCAACGGGTCACACAATGAGTTGTTGGTTGTGACCATGACTCATTGAGACCAATTGTTGGTCTTGGGTCTTAAAAATTTAGTTTCTGGAATTGACCAATGGAAAAATAGGATGATTCATTGAATGTATAAATGAGTCATTATGTCCAATCATAGTCACCGGAATGATTTCGAACAACTTCTGAACTTCTTCTAACAGACAAAACGACTCATTGGTTCAGACAATGAGTCATTGTCACTTTTCGCCACTAATGGAAATTATGAAATGATTTTTTGACTTGACCAACAAATGAGAACAATTACTCATTGGCTGGGACAACGGGTCATTGTTTCAACTCATTGTCACTAGAGGAATTTCTAACCCTTTCTGGATCTCGTCTAACGACTTCTTACGACGGGTCTTTATACTCAACAATGACTCATCGTCTGGCTCATTGTTTTGGAGGAGGTTTTGATAGCATTCCAGGATTAACAGGACGGTTAACACAATGACTCGTTATGGTGTGTGATAGGTTATTGTACCACCCGTTATATCTGAGGATTGAAATCTGAATGGCTGACAACAACTTAGATAATGGGTCAGTGTTATTGGCAATGACGCATTAATTGGGTCATTCTGAGACAAAAATTTTCTTCTATTTCATTCCAAGTATAAGTTTGATCTAAGGAACTTTTGGGGTGTTATCTACCCCTTAGGAACACTCATCCTTGACTGAAGGCTAAATAAGTTGAAAGACTGGGGGAAAGAGTTGTAATCCCCAATTGAAGACCATAAGCTTATTATTGAAGGGGTGAATGACTCCGAACGGAGGTAGAGATACTAACTAAAGTTATGCAACTTGGATGCACATTAAAATATGAATAGGGCTGATAAGTATGAAACTGAATAGAGTACTGAGGAGGAATTTAGTACCTGATGGTGAAGCTAAGATTGAAGGAAATAGGTAATGTATTTAGCCATCATGTTTGCCTCCGCTTCCTATGTAACTTCATCAACTAAATGGTTCCTCCATAAGACCTTTACTGAAGCAATCTATTTGTTCCTCACTGTACGAACCTGGCGGTCTAGGATCTGAACTGGAACTTCTTTGTAAAAGCGGTTGTCCTTTAACCCAGCACTCTCTAGAGGAACTATTAATGTTGGGTCACCACTGCATTTCATCAACAAGGACACATGGAAGACTGGGTGCACAGATGCTAACTCTGCAGGCAACTCCAGCTAATAAGCCACATTGCCAATGCACCTCCGAATTTTTTATGGACCAACATATCTGGGAAGGATCTTTCCTTTCTTCTCGAATCTCATCACCCCTTTCATAGGTGAAATTTTAAGATATACCCAATCATTTACAATAAACTCCAACTCCCTTCTTCTTACATATGCATACGATTTCTATCGGCTTTGAGTTATTCTCAACCTTCCCTGATAAATTGAACATTTTTCACGACCTCATGCACTAACTCAGATCCTATAAAGGTTGCTTTACCAACCTTAAACCACCCTATAGGAGATCTGCACTTCCTTCCATATAATTCCTTAAACGGGGCCATTTGAATACTGGAGTGGTAGTTATTAATATATGCAAGTTTGATGAGACGTAGGTGATCATCCCAACTACCTTTGAAGTCGATCATGCAAGCCCTCAACATATCCTCCAAAGTCTGAATGGTATGCTTAGCCTGGCCATCTGTCTGTGGGTGGGAAGCTGTGTTGAGCTTGACTTTAGTACCAAGTCCTTTTTGGAATGACTTCCAGAAGTGCGAGGTGAACCGAGTACCTCTATCTGAAATGATGAACAAGGGAAAACCGTGTAGTCTGACTAACTCTCGGATGTACAGTCTAGTATAATCCTCTGCTGTGTCTGTGGTCTTAATAGGTAGGAAATGTGTTGATTTAGTCATCCAGTCTACAACCATCCAAACTGAGTCATGTAGCCGGTGAGTACGAGGTAAGCCTATTATGAAGTCCATGTTCACTTCTTCCCACTTTAATGTAGGAATGCTAATATCCCAAGTAATACCTCCTAGTATCTGATGTTTGACATTTATCTGTTGGCAATTTGGACACTTTGCCATGAATTCTACAATGTCCTTCTTCATGCCATTCCACCACTAGACTTCCCATAGATCATGGTACATTTTGGTGGCACCTGGGTGGATAGAGTACCTGGTGTTGTGAGCTTTTGTTAGTATCTGCTACCTTAAATCATCTACATCTAGAACACACAACTTGCCTTAGGTAACGGAGCACACCATCTCCCCCTTTGGAGAGTGCCTCCACCTTTTTCTGTAGGACTGTTTCCTTCAATCGGAGTAGAATTGGGTCTTCATCCTACTTTGACTTAACCTGAACCACTAGGGAAGATTCTTGCACATTCCGGACTACAACTCCAGCTTCGGCTATGTCAACCAATTGTACCCCTAACTGAGCTAGTTTGTGAACATCCTTTGCCAATTCCTTCTTACCATCATCAACATGAGTCACTCCCCATAGACTTCCTACTGAGGGCATCAGCCACTACATTGTCCATTCTCGGGTTATACAACACGTTCATGTCGTAGTCTTTCAACAACTCTAACTACCTTCTTTGACGAAAATTTAGGTCCTTCTGACTGGACATATATTTAGGCTCTTGCGGTCAGTAAAAACATCTATATGAACCCCATAAATATAGTGTCTCCAAATATTCAGAGGAAACACTACTACTGCCAGTTCGAGATCATGAGTAGGATAGTTAACTCATGAACCTTGAGTTGTCTGGAGGCATAAGCTATTATCTTACCGTGTTGTATCAGAACACAACCAAGGACAACTCTGGAGGCATCATAATAGATCACAAACCTGTCTGAACCTTCTGGCAGAGTTAGAATTGGTGATGTGGTGAGTCGAGTCTTCAACTCCTGAAAGCTCTTCTCACATGCATCAGGCCACTGAAACTTCACCTTCTTTTGAGTTAGTTTTGTCAAAGGGGATGCAATGGAAGATAACCCTTTAACAAACCATCTGTAATAATAGGCTAGACCTAAGAAATTCCTAATGTCTGATGGAAAGGTGGGTCTTGGCCAGGCCTTAACTGCTGCTATCTTCTGAGGTTCCACCTGAATACCTTCTCTAGAGACCGCATGGCCGAGGAAGGCAACTTATTTTATCCAGAAATCGCAATTGCAAAACTTGGCAAATAACTGGCGGTCCTTGAGAGTCTACAACACTATCCTCAATTGGTCTACATGCTCCTCCTCTATTTTGGAGTAAACTAGAATATTATATATAAAGACATTGACGAACATGTCCAGGTACAACTTGAATACCCTTTTTATCAGATTCATAAAAGCTACAGGAGCATTAGTTAGTCCTAAAGAAATAACTTCGAATTCATAGTGACAATACTAAGTTCTGAAGGCTATTTTCAGAATTTCACATTCTCTGACCCTAAGCTGGTGGTATCCTAATCTGAGATCTATCTTGAAAAAATAACTAGCTCTCTGAAGTTGGTCAAAAAAATCATCAATACTTGGTAGAGGATACCTATTCTTGACTGTGACCTTGTTCAGCTGACAATAGTCGATGCACATTCTGATTGTACCATCTTTCTTTCACATAAATAGGACTAGGGCACCCCATAAAGAGATATTAGGTCTGATGAAGTCCTTATCAAGAAGGTCTTTTAGTTGTTCCTTCAACTACTTAAGCTCAGCTGGTGCCATTCTATAGGGAAGAATAATTATGGGCTAGGTATTTGGGAGAAGGTCTATGTCAAAGTCTATTTCTCACTCGCTCGGCACTTCAGGAAACACATCAAGAAACTCAATTACAATTGAAATTGAATGAAGTATCGAGGTCTCAAAACTAGAATCATTGAACCTAACTAGGTTAGAACTGTATCGTTAAGTAATCGTTTTCCTATCCTTAAGGTATGAGATGAACCGACCCTTAGGTGCTGACACACTACCCTCCCATTCTAGGACTGGTTTGTTAGGAAACTGGAATATAACGATCATGGTTTTGTAATCAACTGAGCCATAGAAAGAATGTAACCAGTCCATGCCAAGGATGATGTCAAAGTGGGCATATCTAACTCTACAAGATTAATTGAGGTGACTTTATGCAACACTGTGACTGAAAAATTACTATATACTCGATTGGATCTAACTGACTCGCCAACCGGACTAAGACTGAAAAGCGTTCTAGAAGTTTCAGACTAATATCAAACTGGACAGCTATATAAGGAGTCACGAAGGAAAGTGTAACCCCTGGATCTAGTAAAGCATACATACATTTATCTGAAAGAGACGTAACATGTCAGTCACTACGTCAGGTGAGTTCTCCTGGTCCTGACGGGAGGATAAAGCATAGAAGCGGTTTTGGCATTGACCGCCACCTGTACCTAAAGTAGTACCCAGCTGTGCTGGACAGCCTAGTGGAGCTACCTATTTCTACCTCAAGTTCATGAACTCGGCCTCCTTAGCCTCCCTTAACTATCGGGGAAAGAACCTATCCAGGAATGCAACCACAAATTCGCTCTGTTTGACCAGACCTGCACCAACCCATCTCCCTTCCTTCCACTTCTTATACCTAATCTTGAGTCACACCCTTCAACTGATAAGCAGCCAAATCTGCATTTAAGTTGGGTAACACCCATGATTTGGGTGATCTTATAAATCTCATCAATGAATTCCTGCGGGTCATCATCTACTTTAGACTCATGAAATGTTGGGAGATTCATCCAGGTAAAATGCCAAACTCTGGCAGCAGCTGCAGACCCATTAGTTTTTACTGACACAATGACCTGCTGGCTAACCTGGTTGCTCATTGCTTGAGCCAGCATCTGAATAGCAGCCTAGAACTTTACATATGACACTTGATCATCCTAGCCGTCTGCTAGTGCTGGTGGGGCTGTCTGATTAGTATTTCCGGCCCTCCTTCTATTTCCTCTCTTGGGAGGCATTATCGACTGAAAAGGAATAGAGTATGAGTTAGGAAGATGTGTTAGAGTCTAAAACTCTACGCACAATAAGAATCATGTATAAAGGAATTTTCCTAAAAATGCCTCATAGCCTCCCCCTCACAAGAATGGCGCGCTTCACACTCATAGAAAGGACTCTACTTCATGCGTCTTTCACACATCCTAGGACAATCTAAACTTGATGCTCTAATACTAAGTCTGTCACTACCCGAGTTCACACCTTGGACGCGACACAGTACTTATGATCACAAGTGACCCCAACCAAACCCACGGTAAAGCATACTTCCACTAAGACTGATCTCCTGAAAATAACAACAAGCGGAAGCTGACTAAAGAAACAACAAATACTGATTTATAACACAAAATCTCAACATACACTGAAAAAACCAAACTAAATCTATACACACTATTTGAAAGCCTTCTAAAAAGAATTGATTAGTTATTGGAACCCCCCCCCCCCCAGCTAACTCTAATATCTGGAAATCCAAACTAAAAAATATAAAACTGAAAGTGAAACTCCGGCCCTCGACAGATGAGGAATCACCACTAGAAGCTATTGAAGAATCACTAAGAAGAACTAGCTGCAGTGTTGAGGCTGGGTACTTGAGCTTATAAAATAAAAACATATAGCATATAGAAATATGTGATTAGTACTTTAAATATACTGAGTATGTGACATATAAGAAAAACAAAAAGAATATGGATAATATTTAACTGTATTGACAAGACATGCTATAACCATATCTGGAATCGTAAGTAGTGAAAGAAACTGAAAATCTAACAATACTGAAAAACTAAATTATTTGAAGGTCATAAGCATATCCTGAAATATAGAAGACTGAACTATACTAGAGACATGAATGTACTAGTATGAAATATATTGTGGGAGAGCCTAAAATCGACATGTAATCACGTGAGTTAGACATGGACTTTGATGTATAAACTCCATCGAAGAGAGCCCACTTTACCTTGCTAGGATATAGGGGTTGAGCTATGTGATCACTGACCGGAGCCCATTTGGGCTAATAACCTATGGTGGCACATAGTTTTGGGAACCTGGGTGTGCTAAACCCCAGCCCGCTCGATGCTAAGTACTACCCCCATTGAAAACATACTTATTTCTAACTGGTTGATAGCTCGAAATTGATGTCATAGGACTAAGTTAAAACTACTTATCTGAAGTGTTCTGTGTTTCTAAGGACTTGAAAGAAACTGTGTTCTAAGAAATGTTAGAGTTGCTTTGTTTGAAAGTGTCGTGACAGTCTGCAGAATGACAATCATGTTGATAAACTAATACTACTGAATTTAATAAAAGATTGATAAAGAGTCAAACTAATCAGCTGACATTTCTAGAGAATACTGAGCGCATTCTTAGTCTATAAATAATAACATTAAGTCAAATCAAACAAGCTGAGGATTTATGCTCAAATAAAATTCCATGAAAAAGTAAAGCATTCTCGACCAATATTTAAATCATGAAGAATCAACCCATATATCATAATAAACTAGGGAGATGATCATATTATGAAATCTATATAACAATTATATGCGAGGGTCATAAAAATTAGTAAGACAACAGGAGTTTAGGAGCACTCATAATTTATCTAAAAAAGCCCTAATTCATAACTCTTGCAAGGCTAGAATAGAAAAGGTTTCTTCGGGAAATTATTTTAGAACAGAAGGATGGAAGAATACCCTTGTTGAATTCTCACATACCTGAATAAGAAATTCCCTGAGAAGAATCTTGGAAGATCTGAGAAAAATGGATGCCCTATCTCTTAGTTGGAACTAGCTGTCTAAGTTTTCTACGTAATGATTCTATGAGTTCTCAGAGAGAATGAGATGAAGAAGTCGATCAACTTCCTTAATTCCCCTCTTACCGCACCAAAAACGATGTAGTTTAGGAATAAAAATAGCGTGAAGTTACAAAAATGCCCATTAAAAAAGTCCGACAAAATGTCCGTTAAGATCTAACGGGTCATACAACGAGTCGTTAGTTGTGACCGTGACTCGTCAGGACTATTCATTGGTCTTGGGTCATGAAAATTTAGTTTCTATACTCAACAAATGGACGGACAGGACAACTTGTTGAATGTAACGATTCATTGTTTCCAGTCGTAGTCACGGGAAAGATTTCAAACAACTTCTGAACTTCTCTCAATGAATGACACAACGACTCATTGGTTGACAGAATGCATCATTGTCACTGTTCATCATCACTACTGGAAATTCTGAATGATTTCTGGAGTTGACCAATGGAAGGGAACATCGATTCGCTGGACGGGACAATTTTCATGACTTTAACATAGGTCCAGACTGAAACATGGAACCAAAAACCACGAATGGCTCCAAGTCGACCTATGGAATAAACGTAGCAACTAAAGAGCATAAATTCATGGAAATTTATAAACTAAACATGAATAAGAGGAATTCAACACACACAATAATCATAAACTGAGTCAACACTGACAAGCGGAGATTCTACATAATGTCCGAAAAGCCTCTAACATAACTAAAGAGTTGATGGGATAACATCCACAACTAGCTCGATAAAAGTATGTAACTGAAATAATAAAACATCAAACTGAATTGAATGTCCTCGGAAGATGAGGACTCACCAACACTAGCTAGACTGGCCTGATACAGAAATAGGTTTAATGGCACGGCTGAGTCTGATCGCTCGAACCTGTATCATGAAATGATACAGCATAGAGTATGCAGTTAGTACTTTGAATGTACTGAGTATGCAAGATAAGTAAAAAAGGTCTTATAAAATACATAAGAGTTCAAAAGAGTAGGACAGTTTAAAACATTAAGTGATAATCATAACATAAACATGAGGCTCAAGGTTTAAAAAACTATTCATAACCTTTTCATAATCGTAATCATAAGAGGAACCTTGTAAATCATAACTTGAGCCAAAGTATCATAACATGACAATGCATAAATCATAAAGGAACAATTTGAGCACTCATCTTAACCGACACCATCATGATAGAGCTTAGATGATGCCACAACTATCTCACTCAAGTGGGCAGAGCCGACCCAAGCTTGCCAGGCAAGGAACATAAGTAGCGTGATATCACTAATAGGGACCCCATAGGATTAACCATGACTATATACCTACTTTGGCACATAATTGTGAGACCTCGAAGTTTACTTAAACATTGGGCCTACACGGTACTAAACACTACTCTAAAAAATATACACATGAGGGCTCATATAATTATCATGAAATCATATATGAAGTTCATGGCTAGTTAAATAATAACATACTTGATCATACTTGAATTACATGATTAGCCATGAAATAAGGGCCTGTGAGTCGGCCAAAATCAAAAACTCATATATCGTGAATACATGAGAAAATCACCATACTTGAAATTCATAGATTCATGAAGAATACTTGTAGGAAATCATATCATAACTCATAAACCATAAATTAAGAATTACGAGAATCAAAATCATAATTGAATCATAAACTTGATTTTTCATGAAACTTGCATAATTGGGCATAAATTTTTAAGAACATGAAAAAATAAATTAATAACAAAAATAGGTATAAAATATGCCCATAGATCTTAAAATATGCTATGAAACATAAAGGGAATTTTCCCATAAATAAATCATAGAAAATTTCATTAAATTGGGATAAAAGTCCATAGGATCATGAACATGATCTAGAACTTAAATTCAAGAATTAAGGAGAATTTTTGAGCATAAGAGATAAAGGAGCTCTCATTCATATCCCTACATATCTGGGTTAAATGAATCTACACTTATCTTTGAAAGCTAGAGAGATTTGGAGAAGGAATTGAAGGGCTTAAGCTTGATCTTCAAGGGAACCCTCTAAACTTGCGTGCATGGAGTTGAATGAATTAGAATAGGTTAATCACCCTTAATACACTTATTCCAGGGCTTAAAATGACATAATTTAGGGATTTGGATGTTAGGATTTACGAAAGTACCCTTAATAAATTCGTAGGAAAATTGTTCTATCAGTTGTCACAAATCATACCAACAGTCATATAATCCTCTTAAGACTCATGGTATCCTCCTCTACTGACCAAGTATGAAACCTCTAACCCTCTTAATATTTCCATGAATCTTACTACAACTGGTACACCATCCTACAAGTCGTACCATCAGCCATACCATCAATCACTGGATAACTTTAAAGACTTGCTACGACTCCTGATCACAGGTCGTACCCATATACTACAATTCGTAGTGGGGACTCATGGTTTGGGGAAAAAATCTCTAACCTGATCCACAAGTCTTGCTACGACCTGTACTACTAAGATATGACTCGTAGGTTGAGCCATATTGAGGAAAAAGTGTATATTTTTTTACTGAACTCATTTCCAATCCTCTCATCTAGTCTTAGGAACCTTCAGGGTATTACAATATCTCCCCCTTGGGAACATTAATCCTCGAATGTGAAGTAAACATACTGAAAAGATGGGGAAAGAAACTAAAATCTTAAATACTAAACATCTGAGCTGAAAACTAATTGAGTGACTGACTTCGGACTGATATATATAACTGAACTGAATTCATAAATCACACATACATGCACTAACATAAAAAGAACTGAGAGACATGAAGTAGACATGAAACTAAATAATTAAGGAGAAAACTGATACCTCATGTTGAAACTGAGTCTAAAGGAAATAAATGCGGGTATCTAGTTATCATATTTAGTTATCATATCTACCTTACATCACCATAGGACTTCTGACGACTCTGAGCTAGTTTGAGCCTTTCCCTTATAAGTTGATCTTTCTTCAGAGCCTCTGTAATACCTCGAGAACCCAAGGATCAGATCCAGCAGTCAAACGGGGAAAATCTGGAAAATGGCTTTCAGTTGTAGGATGAGTCATTGGACGACTCATGAGGAGACCCCACGAGTCGTCAAGTGACTCGTGGGAAGGCCTGGAGGAAGTGTAGGATTGAGGTCCCCACGAGTGAGGGAATGACTCGTGGTCAGCCACCACTAGTCGTTATGTTAGTCGTAGGGGTGAGGGTGAAGATTAATTGGGAGAATGGGATAGTGTACTTGATGAAAGGTGACCACGAGTCATCATGTCCCCAACTACCAGCCCTATCAGATTTAGTATCCAATATACTTGACGAGTGACTCATCGAGTCGTTGCCCGCCCTGACGAGTCATCAAGTCACCCGTTAGGGTCACCTAGCGATGTTTTCCTGCGAATTTAGTAAGGGTCTTTTCATAATTCCTAAATTTATAAGACCTATACTACGTTGTTTAAGGCTTGTTTTTATAAGGTTTTAAGAGGGGAAGACCTATTCTAAGCTAGTTCATTCCATGCATGCAACTTGAGTGCTTTAAGGAAGGATTTAGAGCAAGTTTTGAAGGTTTCCATCGGAATCTCATCTTGGGCAATTAGACAAGTGTTAAAATCATCCCTCCTAGGTATGTTAGGCTATGAGTGGTTGTCTTCTTCCTCATCCATGCCTAATTCCTATAAAATTGTGATAAATTGTCTATGATCAAGTATGGGGTTTTATCCAATTGCATGATTCTTCAATCTCTATACATGGTTATGATTAGATTGTATTTATATTGTTGGATTATGAAGCTTGGGCAGATTCTAAGTTGTTTTTTCTTATAAAAATTGTTTTCCAAATTTTGAATCTAAAACGCCCATGGATGATGAGTTCATAAAAGAAGTGATTTATGACAAATGTGTGATGATGATGATGTTGATGATGAAAAACATGTTTCTAAAACTACCCATGATTATGTTGTCGTTTTCAAAATGAATTGATTAGATCAAAGTAAGGTAAAGCTTTGGGTAATGCCCACATGTTGATTTAAAGTGCTAATTTTCCCGACATAAGCTTACCACATGGTCGGGTCTACGTTCGGGTTGAGACAAACATGGTATCAAAGCAATAGGTTTGATGTGTCCTAGGGAGTCTGAAAGTCATGTTAGCTAGAGTCTTTTTCATGGGTGTGAAGCACACCACACTTATGATGAAGAGTCTACTAGAAGTTTTACGAAGTGTTCCTTTCTTTCATGATCTATGTCATGCGATGAAGAGCCTTTCTATCCTTTTAATTCGTGTTATTCGCGATTGCAGAATCATGGCTCGTCAAAGGATGAATGGATGGAGGAATGGAGGTTGTGAGGGCCATGAGGATGGAAACGGTCATGAGCATCAGCCATCCCCACCAGTTCAAGAGCCTCAGGCACCGGAGCCAGCCGTTCATGCTGAGTTCCGAGCTGCCATTCAGATGGTTGTGCAGGCCTTAACCATTCAAGTCAATCAGCAGGCCGTTGCACATGTTCCGCAAAATGGAAATGCGGCGGCGGCTTGAGTCAGGGACTTCTTGAGGATGAACCCCTCGGAGTTTCTAGGGTCTAAGGTAGATAAGGATCCGCATGATTTCATTGATGAGATTGTCAATAACACCCAGGTTATGGGGGTGAGTAGTGTTGAGTGCTCAGAGTTGGCCTCCTACCAGTTGAAGGGGGTTGCGTATATTTGGTTTTCCAGTGGAAGGAAAGCAAGGTCACAGGAGCATGTCCGATCACATAGGAGGAGTTTCAGGTTGCATTCCTAGATTGGCTCTTCCCTCAAGAGATAAAGGAGTTGAAAGTAGCTGAGTTCTCAAATTTAAGCAACAAAAAGGATGACTATTCAAGAGTACGCCTTTGAGTTCACCCGCCTATCTAAGTATGCCCCAGAGTTAGTGGCCGACCAGCGGGCGCGGGTGAGCAGATTTGTGCATGGTGTAGTAGGATATTTGGAAAAGGACTACAGGACAGCTATGCACCATCAGGAAATGGACTTCCCTCGCATTGTGTTCTATACTCAGCAGATGGAGGTGGTGCATGTGAGGGAGAGGGAGGCCAGAGGGCCAGGACTGAGGACCAAAAATTCTCTTAGTAGAGGTCCGGTGGTAGGCACCAAAACCAGACCCACCAGAGATCATCATCCCCAGCATCTTCAGTGTTGAGTGTACCATCTAGGCCTAGACATGATCAGAGAGGGTGAGCGTAAGGCTCGAAGGGTCATAGAAGTGGACCCGCAAACTCCAGCATTCTAGATTGTCGCAGGTGCGGCCGAGGACACAAAGGCCACTGTTTGGCAGGGTCAGGAGCTTGTTTAGGATGTGATCAGCCTGGACATATGCTGAAGGATTGTCCTGCTACAAGACAGGATCAGGTTGGGGGCCGAGGCCCAGCTTCTACCTCAGCAGTCCCTCCCCCACACATAGCATATTAGGGGGCATCTACTAGCACAGCTGGCAGGTAGCGCCAGAAAAGATTCTATTCCTTAGCCACTCGTTAGGAGTAGGAGGCCTCACCAGATGTCGTCACCGATATGTTGAGAGTCTTTCATGTTGATGTATATGCTTTGTTAGATCTGAGGGCGGCCTTGTCTTTTGTGACACCTTATATGGCTAGTAGCTTCGGAGTTAATCCTGATGTCTTATCAGAGCCCTTCTCAATTTCTACTCCAGTAGGTGACTCAATTATAGCTAGACGAGTATATAGAGATAGCCCAGTCTCATATCTTCATAAGGTCATCTCAGCAAACTTGATAGAGTTGGCCATGACTGATTTTGATGTTATTCTTAGCATGGATTAGCTATTCTCACATTATGCTTTAGTTAATTGTAGGACTCGGTTAGTAGAGTTTAGATTTCTGGGTGAGCCTATCTTCGAATGGGAGGGTAGTTCAGCTGTGCCTGTAGGTCGATTTATTTCCTACCTTAAGGCTAGGATGATGATTTCTAAGGGTTGGATACCATCTAGTTAGGGTTAAGTGCATGGAGTCCGAAAATCCGACTATCCAGTCCATACCAGTAGTACATGACTATCCAGAGGTCTTTCCTGATGATTTGCTAGGTGTCCCTCCCGAGTGGGAGATCGATATCGGTATAGATCTTCTTCCCTATAGACAACCTATATCTATTCTGCCTTACAGAATGGATCCTGCCGAGCTATAAGAGCTAAAGGATCAGTTGAAGGACCTCTTATATAAGAGATTTATTAGGCTGAGTAAGTCTCCATAGGTACACCAATGTTATTTGTTTGGAAGAAGGATGGTTCACTTTGGATGTGCATTGACTATCGACAGTTAAGGTCACCATCAAGAACAGGTATCCTTTAACCAGGATCAATGATTTGTTTGACCAGCTTTTGGGTGCCAAGTGTTTCTCCAAGATTGATCTTAGATCCGGGTATCACCAGCTCAGCATTTGGGAGAGTGACATCTCGAAAACCTCTTTCAGGACTCAGTATGGTCACTATGAATTTGTTGTTATGTCTTTTGGACTAACCAATGCCCTTGCAGCTTTTATGGATCTTATCAAGGAATATTTGGACATGTTCATGATTGTATTCATTGATGACATCCTTATATACTCTTGGAGTGTGGAGGAGCATACCGCTCACTCGAGAATAGTGCTTCACACCCTCAAGGTTCGTCAGTTGTATACAATGTTCAACAAATGTGAGTTTTGGTTGGACTCGATGGCATTTCTAGGCCATGTGGTATTAGGAGCGGGCATAAAAAAATATTGAGGCAGTAAAGAGTTGGACAAATCGGTGAACCCATCAGATATCAGGAGCTTTTTCGGCTTAGTGGGTTACTATCGGATATTTGTGGAGGGTTTTTCCTCTGTTGCCGCACCATTGACTAAGTTGACTCAAAATAAGGCGAAGTTTCAATGGTCGGAGGCTTGTGAGAAAAGCTTCCAAGTGTTAAAAACCCGACTCACTTCAGCACCAATGTTGACCCTACCAGAGGGTACCGATGGTTTTGTGGTGTATTGTGATGCTTCACGAGTCGGACTTGGGTGTGTGTTATGCATCATGGGAAAGTGATAGCTTATGCCTCGAGACATTTAAAAATCCATGAAAAGAACTACCCGACCTATGATCTTGAATTGGCCGCAGTGGAAGTCTTCTCCCAAGGTCGTCTATGTGTTCAAGATGTTGATAATTTGAGGGACTAGATATTACAAGAGGCACATGGATCCAGGTATTCTATCCATATGGGTACCACCAAGATGTATCATGACTTGCAGGAAATATATTGGTGGAACGGCATGAAGAAGGACATTGTAGAATTCATAGCCAAGTGCCCAAACTATCAGCAAGTGAAAGTTGAGCATCAAAGGCCGGGAGGCATATTGCAGGGTGTTAATATTCCTACTTGGAAGTGAGAAAAGATTAATATAGATTTCATTACAGGCCTACCTCGTACTCGCCGACACTATGATTCTATTTGGGTGGTAGTAGACAGGTTGACCACGGCTGCACACTTCCTACCAGTCAAAACCACAGATTTAGTGGATGATTATTCCAAATTGTATATTTGGGAGTTGGTTCGACTTCGTGGAGGGCCGTTGTCTATTATTTCTGACCGAGGTACTCAGTTTACCTCTCAGTTTTGGCGATCTTTCCAAACGGATAGTCAGGCGGAGCGGACCATCCAAACTCTTGAGTACATTTTCAGGGCCTGTGTGATGGATTTTAATGGTTTTTGGGATGATCACTTGCCTTTAATCAAGTTTTCTTAAAGTAACAGCTATCACTCCAGCATCCAAATGGCACCATTCGAGGCTCTTTACGGGCGGAGGAGTAGATCGCCCATCAGATGGTTTGAGGTTGGAGAGGTAGCTATGATAGGGGCAGACTTGGTTCACAAGGCTATGGTGAAGGTTCAGTTCATAAGGGACAGGCTGAAAACTGCTCAGAGTCATCAAAAGTCATATGCAGATGTGAGAAGAAGGGATTTGGAGTTTGAGGTGGACGATTAGATATTTCCAAAGGTATATCCAATGAAGGGAGTCATGTAGTTCAGAAAGAAACGAAAACTCAATCCCTGCTATATTGGACCCTACTAGGTTATGAGAAGAGTTGGTAAGGTAGCGAATGAGTTGGACTTGCCATTTGAGTTATCTTCAGTTCATCCCGTCTTTCATGTATCGCTCTTGAAAAAGTTCTTGGGTGATCCATCTTTAATTGTCTCGGTTGAAAGTGTTGGTGTGGGAGATAGCCTCAATGACGAGGAAATTCCAGTTGTAATCTTGGATCGGCAGGTTCGGAGGCTGAGGAACAAAGAGGTAGCTTCGGTGAAGGTGTTGTGGAGAAACCAACATGTTGAGGGAGCTACGTGGGAAGCCGAAGCGGCTATGATGGATAAATACCCCCACCTGTTCCCTACCAGCTCAGTTTTAGTTTGAGGTATTAGTTTTTGCCCTAATTCTCTAATTAGTTTCCATGTTCAGTTCATATGCACATGTTTTAATTATGTTATGATAAATGTATGTGATGTCTGAATTCAGTTCAGTTGTGTAGTTCTTTTCGGAGGTAGTCATTCCGTCATTTTTCAATTAAAATAATCAGTATTCGCATATGAAAATTTCATGTTTTTGTTTTCTGCTTGTTTATAACATTCGAGGATGAATGTCCCCAAGAGGGAGATATTGTAATACCCCGGGAACCCAAGGATCATACCTAGGAGTCAAACGGGGAAAATCTAGAAAATGGCACTTCAGTTGCAGGACGATTCATTGAATGACTCGTGAGGAGACCCCACGAGTCATCAAGTGACTCGTGGGAAGGCATGGAGGAAGTGTAGTATTGAGGTCCCCACGAGTGAGGGAACGACTCGTGGTCAGCCACCACGAGTCGTCATGTTAGTCGTGGGGGTGAGGGTGAAGATTAATTTGGAGAATGGGATAGTGTACCTGACGGAAGGTGACCACGAGTCGTGGTGTCGAGACACTAGTATTTATGTACCATATTACCAGCCCTATCAGAGTTATTATCTAGTTTACTTGACAAGCGACTCGACGAGTCATTGCCCTTCCTGACGAGTCGTCAGGTCACCCGTTAGGGTCAATTGGATGGGGTTTTACCCAATAGCATGATTCTTCAATCTCTATGCATGGGTATGATTAGATTATATTTATATTGATGGATTATGAATCTTGGGTGGATTCTAAGTTGTTTTTCCTTATAAAAATTGTTTTCCAAATTTTGAATCTAAAATGCCCATGGATGATGAGTTCATAAAAGAAGTGATTTATGACAAATGTGTGATGATGATGAGGTTGATGACTAAAGCATGTTTATAAAACTACCCATGATTATGTTGTTGTTTTCAAAATGAATTGATTCGATCAAAGTAAGATAAAGCTTTGGGTGATGCCCAAATGTTGTTTTAAAGTGATGATTTTCCCGACATAAGCTTACCACATTGTTTGAGGTGAAATATCCCAATTTTTATTATAAATTCTATCTTGTGGTATGTTGAGTAAATATTTCTACATGTAACTTACCACATGATTCGGAGTAGATGCTCGCACCTATGATTGAGATTGTGGTATGTTTCGGAATAAAGCCTCCTATATGCATGAATTCATAATTGAGATGTATGTCAATGTTGAGCTTCATATCCATATGATGTCTAGTCTATGCATGATTTCATTATGAGGTTTGTCAATAGACAATATTGAGCTTTGTTTCATACGATGTTGAGTTATTCATGATTTCATCTTGAGCTTCGTCAAGGGACGCTGTGGAGCTTTGTCAGTAGACAATGTTGATCTTCGTCAACAGACGATGTTGAGTTTGTTATATGTGATGTAGAGCATTGCATGTTTTTAAGAGAAGAGTCTAGCACCGAGCGGGCTAAAGGTCGATTACCCTATGCCTTAGAACTACGCGCCAACATAGGTTGATACTATTATATTATTGGGACCTCCCTTGTGAGCTATCCCCAGCCCGATTGGCCCTTCATCTTGATTTTGATATCATGGTATCGCCCATCGCCCTGGAAAGGTTATGGACGTCTTTACCCACTTTAATGTGATAGTTGGGACTACATAAGCTCTATCGTGGTATGTTGGTTAAAGGACGAGTCTCTTACTGTCTATAACGTTCAGATTTGCATATTCATTACTCGTGATGATTACCTTATGCATACATGTTCTAAACGTAATGATTGACTCAATGTTCAACTTTTGATATAAATGTTATGTTTAGCTTTGATTCATTCGAGTCAGTCATGATGTTGTAAAGCTAAGCATGGTCATGTCATGATAAGACTTCGATTGCAGAGTGAATGCATGTATCCCTTCTACTTATACTTGAATGCTTGTGATATGCATGAAAATTTTTAAATGATTTACGTTATTAAAGTCGTTTTACTTACCTTGCATACTCGGTACATTCCACGTACTGACCGCAAACTTTATAGGTTGCATTATTTCATGATGTAGGATCCGATTCATAAGTTGAGAAACAAGGAGGTCAGATTAATAAAAGTCTTATGGCGAAACCAGCTAGTGGAGAGAGATACATGGAAAGAAAAAGAAGACATGATGGCTAAATAACCTAATTTATTCCCTTCCAGTTCAGCTTCAACATCAGGTATTAAGTCCCTCCTTAGTGCTCTATTCAGTTCCATACTTGTCAGCCTTGTTCATTTTTGAAATGTGCACCCTAGTTGCATGAGTCCAGTTACTATGTTTCACCTCAGTTGGGAGTCAGTCACTCCTTGAGTAGTCAGTTTATAGCTTTTAGTGTGGGACTTCAGCTCTTTTTTTCGCCCCCAGTCTTTCAGCTTATTTAGCATTCATTCGAGTTTGAATATTCCTAAGGGAGAGATATTGTAACACCCCAAAATTTTCTGAAACTAGCCTCTAGATTTAAAACTTTATTATGTAGAAAATTGGGAAAAAGACCTCAGTACGAGTCACAGTACGAATCATATAATCAAGGTACAAGCCGCACCTGGACTCGTAACAGGAGTGTTGGAGGAAAATATTAAGTCTGATTGGAGGAATCACGAATGGATGTTACGACTCATACCAAGATTGTACAGATCATACAACCAGTCATAGATAAGTTTAGAGAAATGATCAGTTATATTATGGGTAACCACGAGTCACCTTAAGACTCGTGGTAGGCTGGTATGGACCGTACATTGAGTCATGAGTTGAATCAAAGGAATGTTCAGGAGGAAGTTACGGACTAAGGTACGAATCATAGGATACTTGTATGATTCATAGGAGGATTCCATGGACAACTTTAGAGAAAAGGTATGGAGTAAGGTTCCTAACCACGAGTCAAGATACGAGCCATAGGTTCCTGGTGTGATTCGTATGTTGAGTCGTACCACCTGTCCGACATAAATTTTAAAGCAGTTTCCAGGGGTATTTTTATAACTTTCCATTATTTTAATCCTAAGCTACATAATTTGGGGTATGTTTATAGGGGAATTTAGGAGGGGGTTGACCGATTCTTCTCCTCATTCTCTCTCAAACTCTTAGAAACACAATGCGAAGAAACACAGGCATCTCAAAGTGAAAGCTAGGGCATTCCGGTTTCCTTCAAATTCTCAAGGGTTCTCTCAGGGATTCTACTCCAGGTATTTGGGATTCCTATAAGGGAATTTCTTTCACCCTTGTATCCCAAAATTCTTATGGAAGACCTTATCTGTTCTAGTCTTGTGAAAGATTGAAACTAGGGTTATTCTTCAGATAGATTATAATTCTCCTCCTTGTTGTGATTCTTGATGTTTTCTAGGATTATTACTAGTTGTTATTCATACTTGGTACTTCATTTCATGCATTATGTATTTTAGCCCTAATCTTTAAATGTGACTTTGAATGAGACTTGCATGATTTAGGGTCCCGATATTAACATTGTTTTATCAAGATAATTTATTTAAAGATCACGAAATTTAGTACAGACACATGATTAGAAGTTAGTCTTTTCGGTGTATTCAGTCTCAGAGTCTCAGTGGATACTTAGTATTCTTAGTATTCCATAGACATATTAGCTGATCAGTTTGACTACTTTTTTTCTTTAGGAATTCAGTAACCTCAGTAGTACCAATTATAAGTTTGTTAGTTGTTCCTTAGATCATTACGACACTTTTAAATAAAGTAGATCTCACGAGTCTTGGAACATAGTTACTTTTAGGTCCTTATACTCTCATAACACTTGAAGACAAGTAGTTTTGACATAAGTCTTAGGATATCATTTTTGAGCTATCAACCAAGTTAGTCAAATTAGGTTTTCCAGTGGGAGTAGAACTTAGCACCAAGCGGGATAGGGTTCAGCGCACCCAGGTTCCTAGAACTACATTGCCACCACAAGTTATTAGCCCGAATGGGAATTAAATAGTGATCACCAAGCTCAGCTACTATACCTTGGCAAGGTATAATGGGCCTTCTCCGATGGGGGTATAGATCAGACTCCACATGTAGCTCATGTGGTTACATGTCTGTTATAGGTTCTCCCACATTATAGTGCAGTACAGTTCAGTCCAGTACAGTCACTGTCTCCAGTTCAGTTCAGTCCTCAAGAACTTAGGATATGTGTATGACCTTCAGACAGCTACTTGCACTTTCGGCTGAGTTTCAAATATTTCAATATTTATTTTCAGTTATAGTCATTGCATGTTTTGTTAGTTCAGCTTATAGAATGTCAGTATCTGTACATTTACTTCATATCTCACTTACTTAGTACATTCGAAGTACTAATGCATACAGGCGCAGGTTCTCAGTCTATGTTGCGTCATCTTATGATACAGGCGCAGGTTCTCAGTCTCAGCATCGTCAATAGTTTTTCTCCAATAAAATCCAACAGAGATCAGTGGTGAGTCCTTATTTGTTAAGGGTCAGAGTTTCATTTCCAGTTGTTCTATTTGGTTATCTTAGTCTCAGATCTTATAGTTAGTTGGGGGCTTGACAAGCAACTCATCAATTCTTATATGGCTTTCAGATAGAGTCATAGTCTAGTAGTATGCTATGCCATGGGTTAGCTTGGGGTCACTTGTGGTCCTAAGCAACATGTCATGTCCAGTGTGAGAATTGGGTTGTGACTTCATGGTTCATGTCTCTTATCCCATGGATCCAATTGCATGAAAGTCATCATTTTTGAAAGACTTGTATTTTGAGACAAATGCATTATTATGTGACTAAAATTGAGTAAATTTTAAGAGAGTTTTCATAAAGAGATTTGTATAGAAACTTTAGTTTATAGCATGATTTTCAAAAGCTAAAAAATGTCTTATTTTTGAAACTCATAGATTTTGAGATAGAAGCTCACAAGCTTTTACAGAGATTTTGAGCCAAGGCTCATTAGTAAAGTACAGAGATTTTGAGCCGAGGCTAAACAGAGTTTTTAAACATCTCATTTAACTCTAGCTAAAGTGCTTTATAAAAGATATTTTCAGCTGCGTCAGATAGGCATAATTATTTGAGCATAGTTTTTTGGAGGATTATTTAGCACTGGGATGGTGAAGGGTTCAGATAACCTGTACGCCCTAGAACTACGTAGCCAGCGTAAGTTAGGATCATGTCGTTAGTTTGGGTGACTCCTCAAATAGGCCCTAGTAAAGGTAAGGTATGGATTTAGTTCGTCCTCTGCCTTGGCAAAGTTTTAGATGGATCTCCCAACTTGGGCAAGAAGTTGGACATCATGAGCTCATTCATGATGTATATCAGTTATGAGAAACTATAAACTAAAGTTATACATATATATATACATGTATTTTCATAGCTTGTTTTGATGCGTAGTTTTATGGCATTACTACTTACACATCTTTCTTACTTGTGTTTTAATGCATCATTTAGAGTTTCAGATTCATTTAGTTGCTTATTTCAGTTCAGAGATCCTTATTTATCTATTGTATCATTCAACCATTTTACATACCATACATTCAATCATGCAGACGCCATTTAGCACTGCATTTTGTTATGATGTAGATTCAGATAGATAGGATAGGAAGTACACAAATCTCTAGGATCTTCTGCATTTAGCTTTAGTGAGGCCTTCTACCTTCCAGAGAGCTCCGGTCGTGTTCATATTTTGTTTTAGTAAAAATTGAGATAGCCATGGGAATTTTTTCCTGGTACCTACCTTTTAGACTTAGAGGCTTCATAGACTAGTTAAAGAGTTATGTCATTGATGTTACTTATTAACATTATTCTCAGTTGTAGTTTATTGATTTTGTCTTTTATTATGTTGAGGTCATTGTAGTTATTTTTTCTATGCAACTAGTAGTATGCCAGGGCAAGAGTTTGCTTAGGTCACTTGAGGTTTGGATGCCAATCAGGCCCAGGGCGTAGGCTTAGGGCATGACACGATATTTATAGCATATAGTAAGACTAAATAAACCAAAAGAAAAAAAAAGGAAGAGAAAGGTCTTCAATTGTGTAAATAGTGATAGAGAGAGCCAAGAATTCAAACTTGAGCATTTCCCATCTAACGAGCTTTTTTACTTTACAGCATGGAAATGAACGGAAGGCCAATTAATTAAGAAATTGAACTTCAATTGAAGCAATAATAAACTGCAATGATGAGAAAGTTGTTACTAAAATATGTGCCACCTTTCTTTTTGTGGAAAACTTAATATAAGAGATTAAAAATAAATAAATGAACAATCCACAAATTAAAGTCAACTATAAGAGTTAGCGTGGGATCATGGTATACCGAGGCTGACAATAGGCTCAATGTGATATTACTTTCCTCTATTCTTTTTTGATATAATTGACTCTCTTAAACGTCTTAAAACGAGATTACAAAAATTCCAAGTGTACTAAATAAATATTTAAAAATTTAAAAGTCGTGTGAAATTTGAAAGTGCTATGTGTTTAAATTTGTATTGAATTATGTCAAAAATTTAGCTTAATAATAAAATTTATCAAATCTTTGATACTTTTAAAAGAGTGAAATATAAAATTAGGCAAGGAGGGAGTAGCGAGTAAATTTATTCTTAAAAAGTTATATGTGCGCTTCATACAAGAAGTCAGTTTTATCTTGTCATTTGTCATAATCTTTTATTATGTACTTGACACCACTTAGGGTGACGCTCCACTTGTGTTGACTCCATTAGATGATGTAGTTGAACTTTGAGCGACAATTTCCCCTCAATTATAATTTACTTGTAAAGAAAAAATGATGAGAGTATGTACGTTTTTTACTAATCAAAAGAACTAGGCTCCAGATTAAGTTATGAGTATGGTTAGTTATTTACATCTAGGAAACTAGGCTCTTGAAATATATACTGAGTTTCTCGACTTACTATTCTATGTCAGAATAACAGCGAATACTCAAATGTAGTAAATATCTAGCCGTGAAGTTAATCATAACTAGTACAAAGATATGATCCATACCATTTGAAATTAGGAGAATTGAGATAAACATCAAAGTGACGTGCCTATGCATTGTTAAAAGGAAGAGGAAATAGTTGGCCAAAACCTAAGGATGTATTCAACTGAGTACTAAAAATATTTTTGACACGACCCAAAATAGGCGGATTGTGGGAGCACCTACAACGACTCTAGTTCGATAGGAGAAACCCTTTTTGAAAAAACATTTATAAATAATAAATTTCTCATTAATCAACATATATAAATAATTCTTTGATATTTACAATACAATCACTGTAGAAGACATAACTCCCCCACGATCTAACAGGTACAAGAGTTCTATTTGAGATACTAACAGTAAGAAAATGACACAGCTTCACCTGCGGAAAGAATTGTAGAGATTGTTACTGAGTAATATCACGTCAATCATGAAACTGTAAATCACCTTCCGCAACATACACCCAAAAAGGTGTAACAAGGTAGTATCAGTACACCACACGTACTGGTAGGCATCATTGGCTAACTAAGATTAGTGCACGGAAACATACAATCGATAAATTCTTCAGTTAAATAGGCAATTATATGTCTATACACAATCAAAAATTCAACAATAAATTCATCAACTTCATTTTACATTTATGTATACTGTTAAATTCAACAATCAATTCATCAACTCCCTAAGTTTCTCTACTAGTTCCATTGTCTCGCTGCAGCGGTAACTTAATCGCTACATCGATCCCATAGCAGCAAAAAATTGCTGCTCCAGCGATACCCTGACTAGGTAGTACTTCGATTTTACTGACACTTATCTTTTCCAACTCACCATTAAATAACTATAAACCTCTCGCTCTTTACATAAATTGATACCCATTAACTATGTCCGTTCTTGTAACCGGAGATTTTTTTAGTGACCTAGCAATACCATAAAGGTGTCGGTTATCTAGTTATTTAGCCATCATTAATCCTCATTAGCCCATATTATCATATTAAAATTCCTATCTCTATACCTTGATAACATAACCATTTCTACAGTCAGGACCCATCCAATACGAAATAATATTAACACGAACCTATTGCATGGAACTAATGACAAAATCAACTTAGTTCGAACAATTTATACTCCTTCAAATCAGGCAATTAATTCAGGGGATGGATCACAGTACACATTGATTATCATGATTGCACTTTTAGTTTATGAATCGTATTAAGAATTTTTTATCAGTTTAGAGTTCATTCAAACAAGACCATCAAAATATATTAATCAAATTATTGACATACCCAAGACATTAGTCACAGTCCCATTCATCACGATTTCAAATTATAATTAAGTAAAAGTGTGGGAAATTAGATGTACATCCAAAGAAACACAAGGGTATTAATATACTTGCACTCATATTTATGTATTCCAACATTGTTGTCTGCTTCCCATTATTCATTGGCTCAACCTCATGATATTTCACTATTCAGGGAAAATATTCATTACGAATATCTCATATATCAAGTCACCCCTATTTTAGGATACTACTGCTTGCAGTAAATTCTCTGTATCTATCATAGTTATTAACTCGTTACCAATTTCATAGTCACACGATATTCAAGTTCTTCTGATAAAGTCTTTAACTTGATAATTCATTATTAAAATTTCATATTAGTACCCATCTTTCTACTTACAAAAGTCAATAATATACAATTAGGTATACCCCACTCAAAATACACCATTAAGAATATACTGTCTAGATATACTATGTGGAACCCACTATCAACAATCTATAATTAAGGAACTAACCATATTTGGTAATTACAACATAGTATTTATCACCTTTTTCTTTTCTTATTCTTTGGATTATTTCCCCCATCCTTATTAGTTATTTCACTATGGTTTTATACCGGTCGTTCTCGGCATTATATATTTTTATTTTAAGGTAAGATCCCAACCTTTTTGAGACCAGACCTAGATATTGCAAGAAAATCTAGAAGAAAAAAATTGGAAAAAGGCCTCAGAATGACTGAGACAACTAGTCGTGGTTAGCTCCAACGACTCATTGTGTCAGTCATGGTCAGCAGGGCTTGGTCACTTGGGAACCCACGAGACAAGGAAAAACCCTTTGTGAGAAAAAATGAGTCATCCTGTCATTCGTGGTTTCCCCAACACAGAAACCCTTTCCAGGACCCCACGACTCAACCAACGAGTCAATGTCAAAAACATGACCCGTTTGAGAGTCGTTGGGTGAAAACCCTTAAATCCCCTTCCAGTGATGACGAGTGGAAACAATGACCCATTGTTTCCCACAATGAGTCATTGTCATCACCCATCGTGCCATCTTAGACATTTTTTGAAATCCTTCTAGTGAACCCAACGACTGGACACAACAACCCATTGTCACCTGTCGTCAGACCCTCTAGGTTTCCTCTTACAGTGGCCATGGAAGGAACCAATAACCCGTTGGTTCATCAAATGATTCGTGGTGACTCCCTTTGCAAGATCCAGTGTGTTCTAGTCCCATGTAGTAGGACCAATGAGAGATCCCAATGATTCGTGGTCTCAACCAATGACTTGTTGAATGACCCATTGGGACACTTTTGGCCAATTTTAAGATTTTATTTCTAGGGTTATGTTTGTAATTTCCCACCTATTTAGTACCTAAACTATGTCATTTTAAGAATTATTTCAGAGATAATAGGGAAATTTAACGGTTTTCCCCACATTCCCCACTCAGACCCTTAGAAAACAATCGTAAAATTCTCTCAGGAACTCTCAGAGTAAGAACTAGGGCATTCTACTTCTCCTCAAATTCTCAAGGGATTTATTTGGTCTTCCTTATCAGGTTTGTGAGAATTCAACAAGGGGTAGTTCTTCCCTTATGTCCCTAAAACCTTGTCTAATTTCTTCTCTATTAGTTATAGCCCTGTAGCTTCGAAATGTGAAAAGTTTTTAGACAGATTTCTTTGTGGATTCAAAGGGAATATATCTCATAGTTTTAGATTTCTTATTTATTCCCTATTTCTAGAAATTGTGAAATATTATAGCTGGTAGCATAATTCATCCCTAGTCACAGCTCAGTAGAAATTAAAGACTTGTGGGTTGAACTAGTTTTCCCTGTAGCATGGTTCTATTAGTTTTGGGATGCACATGTATTTAATTTATATTAAAATCTCAGTTAGAATAATGTTAGTCTAGTCTCAGTCAGATTTTTAGGAATCTCAGTGTTGTCAAGAAAAATGTCAGCTGATTAGTTTGGCTACATTTAATCCTTGAGGTGTCCGTGATGCCTCCCAGTTATCAGTATTAGAATCAGTATCAAATTTTAGTTTGTTCTTTAGATGGTTACAACACTTCCAGATACACAACTATGACCGATCTTAGAAAACCAGTTACAGAATTCTATCTGATAAGACTCTCAGGGTACTTTCAAATAGGTATTCCTGACTTAATCTTGGGCCCCAATTTTTAGCTATCAGCTTAGTAGTCAGTCTGGGACTACCCAGTGAGAGTAAGACTTAGCACCGAGCAGACAAGGGTTCTAGCGCACCCAGGTTCCCAAAAGTACGTCGCCACCGTAGGATATATTTTATTGGCCTCATAGCCCAGAAATGTGATCACTCAGTTCATGCCTTATACCATGGAAATGTATATCAGGTCCTACCGATAGCTTGTATACATCAGACTCTACGTCTAGCTCACGTGGTTATATGTTAGTTATAGACTCTCCCACTAGTCAACTCGGTCAGTCTCAGATTAGTCAGTTCAAATCAATTCTGTATCGTATTTCAGATTAGTATCTCAGAAAAAGATCATTTCTTTGACCATCAGACAGGGTCATGTTGACCACCTCAGTATATCATAGTTATTCATTTTAAGTATTTTTAGTTGGTCATTGCATGTCTTTCCAATTAAGTTATTTTATTCCTTCTGTATGATTTATCTCACTTACTAGTACATTCAAAGTACTGATGCATACTGTATCATTTTATGATGCAGCTGTAGGATCTCAGTCTCAACCTCATTATCAGATCGCCTTTAGAAGTTTCCAGCTACATCATCAGTGAGTCCTCATCTTTCGAGGATGAGGCTTATAACTTTTCAGTTATATTTTCTCCAGTTAGATTTAGAGTTAGCTGGGGAACTGTCCCAGCAACTTATCAGATAGATGGCTTTCAGACATAGATAGAGTTTTTTCATATTTTCATTTTTGCTTCCAGTTGCATAAAACTTATAATTTAGTTCTTTTCTAAAAATGATTTATTTTATTATTTCTAATCTTCCTTTATGTATTTACTCAAAATGCCAGTGTTATGATATAGCACGGGTTGAGTTGGGGTTACTCATGACTCCAAGTACCGTGTCTCATCCATGGTATAGACTTGGGATGTGACAAACTTAGTATCAGAGCACTAGGCTTAGAGTATCCTAGGATGTCTGAAAGCCGCGTCGAGTAGAGTCTTCTTCAGTGGTCTGAAGTGCGCCACACTTATAACGGGGAGGCTACGAGATGTTATTAGGAAAACTCCATTTTGTTCATACTATTTATTGTGCATTGAAATTCAATTCCAGAAATGTTCTCCTAACTCGTGCTCTGTTTCGTTTCAGTGAAAATCATGCCTCCATGACATGGTAACTAAAGACGGGCCAGTAACGCTCACTGACCTGCCCCACAAGCTCCAGCAGCCACTCAAGATGACTCAATATCCATTATAGAGTTCAGGGCAGCGATCCAACTGCTTGCCCAGATAGTTTCATCTCAAGTGAACTAGTAGGTGGTTCCGATCAACAACAATGGGTCCGTAGCAGCTGCCCGAGTTTGCGACTTTAGTCGGATGAGCCCTCCGATTTTCCATGGATCTAAGGTGGGAGAGGACCCGCAAGAGTTCGTGGATGAAACTAAAAAGACCACCCGAATTATGGGTGTCAGTTCCTCGGAGAGTGCTGACTTGGTTGCCTACCAGCTGAAAGGGGTAGCCTAGATCTGGTACGAACAGTGAAAAGAGGGGAGACCAGCAGGAGCAAGACTTGTGGAATGAGAGGAGTTCCCTACAGCCTTCCTTGACCGATTCTTTCTCGGGAGCTCAGGGAGGAAAAAGTGGCAGAATTCATGAATCTGAAATAGGGAAATTGAACGGTGGAAGAGTATGCATTGGAGTTCACAAGGTTGTCTAAATATTCTCTAGAGATGGTAGCCGAGCGAAGGGCTCGTATGCTGAAATTTATTAATGGGGTGTCGAACTTGGTCCTCAAGGAGTGCAGCAATGCTTATTAAGGACAGTGATTTCTCCAGCCTCTTAGTACATGCTCAGCAAATTGAGGTAGAAAAACTAAAAGACTTTGATTGGGAGAACAAACGGGAAAGAGCTGGCCAGTCGGATTATGTCCATCAGAGATCTGACAATAGTAGCCACCCACAGTAGCAGCTATAGAGGGCTCCAACCCCAATTTCAGCTAGTGCCCCTACTTTCTGATCCTACAAGGATCAGAGAGGTGGAGCATCTAGCTCACAATCCTAGAGTCATAGTGCCAACAACTGATACAACTACCCAGCTTGCCCTAAGTGTTGCAAAATCCATCTAGGAGAGTGTCTTCAGGGCCGAGAGGGTTTTTTTGGGTGTGGACACCTTGGTCATCAGCTAAAAGAATGCTTTTCAATAGGAAGGGGGAGATTAAAATCCACCGCTTCAGCAACTCCAATAGGCTGACCAGCTCAGTAGGCCAACGTTTCAGGTACAGATGGTGGCTAACGCCAAAACCGTTTTTATGCATTATCTTCTCGTTAGGATCAGGAGAGATTGCCTAATGTGGTCACGGGTATGTTACGCCTTTTTATCTATACGTGTATGCCCTACTAGATCTAGGATCCATCCTCTCGTTTCTAACTCCTTATGTAGCAGTCCAGTTCTATATCTGTCTGGAGGTCCTCATAGAATATCTCCACCCTAGTTGGCGAGTCAGTTAGAGCCAGTCGGGTGTATACGAACTGCCTAGTCTCAATTTTTAGTGAGGTCATTCCAGCTGATCTTGTAGAGTTAGACATGGTCGACTTTGACTTCATTCTTAGCATAGATTGGTTACACTCTGGTTATGCTTCAGTCGACTGTAGAACTAGGGTCGTTAAGTTTCAGTTCCCTAATGAGCCAAGTTTAGAGTGGATGATTAGTAGTTCAGCGCCTAAGGGTTGGTTTATTTCCTATCTTAAGGCCGAAAAGCTTATTTTCAAAGGGTTTATTTATCATCTAGTTCAGGTAAAAGATTCTAGCTCTGAGACCCCGACTATACAGTCAGTTCCAGTTGTTAGTGAGTTCCCTTATGTGTTTCCTTAAGATCTTCCGGAGTTCCTCCTGAGTGGGAAATAGACTTCGGTATAGACCTTTTCCAAACACTCAGCCCATCTCCATCCCTCCTTACAGAATGATTGCAGCTGAGCTTAAGGAGTTAAAGGAGTAGTTAAAAGACCTTCTTGATAAAGGTTATATCAGACCCAACATCTCTCCCTGGGGTGCTGCAGTACTATTCCTGCGAAAGAGTGATAGGACCCTCAAAATGTGCATCGATTACGGTCAGTTGAACAAGGTTACAGTCAAGAACATGTATCCCTTAACCAGGATTGATGACTTGTTTGATCAGATTTAGGGAGCCAGTTATTTCTCTAAAATAGATCTCAGGTCGGGGGTATCATCAGCTGAGAGTCAGAGTGTGACATACCAAAAATAGCTTTCTGAACTTGGTATGGTCACTACGAATTCATGGTTATGTCCTTAAGACAGACTAATGCCTTCACAGCTTTCATGGACTTGATGAATAGAGTCTTCAAGTAGTATCTAGATATGTTGGTCATTGTATTTATCGACGACATTCTGGTATACTCCAAGAATGAGGAAGAACATGCTAATCACCTGAGGATAGTGCTTCAGACGCTCAGAGACCGCTAGTTGTTCGCAAAATTCATCAAATGCGAATTCTTGTTGAAGTTCGTGACTTTCCTTTGTCAGGTGGTCTTGGGTAAGGGTATTCAGGTGGATCCCTAGAAAATAGCAATGACGAAAGACTGGACTAGAAATTCCTCCCCAACAAAAATCAGAAGTTTCTTGTGTTTAGCCAATTATCACTGATGTTTTTTGGAAGGCTTTTCCTCTATAGCATCCCTATGACTACGTTGACTTAGAAGAATGTGAAATTTCAGTGGTCAGATGCATGTCAGAAGAGTTTCAAGGAGTTAAAAACTCGACTCACTACCGCTCTAGTATTGACCTTTCCAGAAGGAACAAATGGATTTGTAGTGTATTCCGATGCTTCTAGAGTTGGACTTGGTTGCATTCTGATGCAGCGGGATAAGGTGAATGCCTATGCCTCCAGACAACACAAGGTTCATGAGAAGAACTATCCGACTCATGACTTTGAGTTGGCAGCAGTGGTGTTTGAATTAAGATATGGAGGCACTACCTGTATGGGGCTCATGTGGATGTTTTCATCAATCACAATAGCCTTTAGTATGTGCTCAGTCAGAAAGACCTAAATCTTCATCAGAGAAGGTGGTTGGAACTACTGAAGGACTATGACATGAGCATGCTGTATCACCCGGTTAAAGCCAATATGGTGGTTAATGCCCTAAGCAGAGTGTCTATCGGGAGCATGGCTCATGTTGAAGAGGGAAAAAGTTAACTGGCAAAGGATATCCAAAGATTAACTCGGTTGGGAGTACATTTGTTTGATACATATGAGGGCGGAGTAGTGGTGCTGAGTGGATCAGATTCCTCATTGGTAGTTGAAGTTAAGTCAAGGAAGGATGAAGATCCCATACTGCTTAAATTGAAGGAGGCGGTTCTCAGAAAAGAAGTGGAGGCTTTCTCCCAAGGGGAAGATGTGTACTCTGTTACCAGGGTAGGTTGTACGTACCGGATGTGGTTGATTTGAGATAGTAGATACTGGCTAAAGCACATAGTTCGAGATATTCCATCCACCCAGGTGCTACTAAGATGTACCGTGATTTATGGGATATTTACTGGTGGAACGGCATGAAGAGAGACATAGCATAATTTGTAGCTAAGTCCCCAAACTGCCAGCAAGTCAAAGTAGAACACCAGAAACTGGGAGGTATGACTTAGGATATCAACATACCCATATCGAAGTGGGAAGAAATAACTATGGATTTTAATATGAGTCTACGTCAGACTCGTCCGCAGCATGATTCAATCTGGGTGATAGTAGACTAAATGACTAAGTCAGCACACTTCCTCCCAGTAAAAACTATAGACTCAACTGAGGACTATGCTAGTCTTTATATCCGGGAGTTGGTAAGACTTTATGGGGTGCCCTTGTCCATTATCTTAGACAGAGGTACCCAGTTCACCTCTCACTTCTGGAAGTCCTTTCAAAAGGGACTTGGTACCCAGGTCAAGCTCAGCACAACTTTTCACCCACAGATAGATAGACAAGAAGCGCAGAGTATTTAGACTTTGGAAGATATGTTGAGAGCGTGTGTGATTGATTTCAAGGGCAGTTGGGATTACCATTTGTATCTCATTGAGTTTGCGTACAACAATAGCTACCACTCTAGTATCCAGGTGGCCCTGTTTGAGGCATTGTACGGTAGAAGGTATAGATCTCCTATCAGGTGGTTTGAGGTTGGTGAAGCTACTCTAATCAGGCCAGACTAAGTGCATGAAGCAACGCAGAAAGTACAGCTCATCTGAGAAAGGATGAAAATAACTCAAAGCTGTCAAAAATGTTATACTGATGTGAGGAGAAGAGAATTAGAGTTTGCAGTGGATGATTGGGTTTATCTAAAAATTTCTCCCATGATATGGGTGATGAGATTTGGGAAGAAAGGAAAACTCAATCTGAAGTATGTGGGACCCTACAGAATTTTGAAGTGAATTGGAAGTGTGGCATATAAGTTAGAACTAAGTCCAAAGTTAGCATCGGTGCACCCAGTCTTCCATGTGTCCCTATTGAAGAAGTGCATCGGTGATCCAACTTCAGTTGTGCTGCTAGAAAGCATGTGAATAAAAGATAGTCTCTCTTACGAAGAGGTCCTAGTTCAGATCCTTGACCATCAGGTTCGTAAGTTGAGAAACAAGGAAGTTGCTTCAGTGAAAGTTTTGTGGAGGAACCAACTAGTTGAGGGAGCCACTTGGGAAGCAGAAGCAGACATGATGGCTAGATACCCTCACTTATTCCCTTCAAGTTTAGTACCGACATCAGGTACAAAATTACTCCTCAGTATTCTATTAAGTTCCATACTCATCAGCTCTATTTAGATTTTCTATGTGCATTCTAGTTGCATCAGCTCTGTTACTACAGTTAATTCAGCTCGGAGTCAGTTACTCCTTCAGAAACCAGCTGATAGTCTCAGTCTAGGAATTTCAACTCTTTTCCTTGTAGTCCAGTAGTTTTAGTCTTCGTATAAGGACAAATGATACTAAAGGGGAGATATTGTAACACCCCAAAACTTTCTGAGACCAGGCTCAGACATGAAGAAAATCTAGAAGAAAAAAAAAGAAAAAATGCCTCAAAACATGAGACAATGAGTCGTGGTCAGATCCAATGACTCGTTGTGTCAGTCGTGGTCAGCAAGGCTTTGTCTCTCGCGAACCCAAGAGACAAGGAACAATCCATTGTGAGAAACAATGAGTCTTCTTGTTAGTCGTGGTTTCCCCAGCACAAAAACCCTTTCCAGGACCCCACGACTCAACTATCGAGTCATTGTCAGAAACAATGACTCGTTGTGAGAGTCGTTAGGTGAAAACCCTGAAATCCCCTTCCAATAACAACAAGTGGAAACAACGGGTGGAAACAATGACCCGTTGTTTCCCACAATGAGTCATTTTCATCACCTGTCATGCTAATGTAAACATTTTCAAAAATCCTTCAAGTGAACCTAACGACTAGACACAACGACCCGTTGGGTCAACCAACAAGTCATTGTATCACTCATCGTCAAACCCTCCAAGTTTCCTCTAACGGTGGCCACGAGAGGAACCACCGACCTGTTGGTTCATCTAATGAGTCTTGGTGACTCCCTTTTCCAGATCCACTGTGTTCTAGAACCAGGCGATGTGACCAACGAGAGGTCCCAATGAGTCATGGTCTCAACCAACGACTTGTTGAGTGACCCGTTGGGACCTTGTCGGCCAATTTTCAGATTTTATTTCCAGGGTTATGTTTGTAATTTCCCACCTATTTAGTCCCTAAAATACATCATTTAAGAATTATTTCCGAGATAATAAGGGGATTGAATAGTTTTCGCCCTCATTCCCCACTCAAACCCTCAGAAAACAATCGTAAAATTCTCTCAGGAACTCTCAGAGCAAGAACTAGGGCAGTCTACTTCTCCTCAAATTCTTCGGACTTTCTTATCAGTTAGTCACCCAGTCTTCCCTTGCTTCCCTAAAAACTTTTTTCTAATTTCTTCTCTATCAGTTATAGCCCTGTAGCTTCAAAATGTGAAAAATTTTCTGACCGATTTCTTTGTGGATTCAAAGGGAATATTTCTCATGCTTTTATATTTCTATTTTTTCCGTATTTATAGAAATTGTGAAAGATTGTAGCTAGTAGCATAATTCATCCCTAGTCACAGCTCAGTAGAAATTAGAAACTTATGGGTTGAACTAGTTTTCCCTGTAGCGTGGTTCTATTAGTTTTGGGATGCACATGTATTTAATTTATGTTAGAATCTTAGTCAGAATCATGTTAGTCTAGTCTTAGTCATATTTTTAGCAATCTCGGTGTTGTCCAAAAAAATGTCAGCTGATCAGTTTGACTACAGTTAATTCTTGAGGTGTTTGTGATGCCTCCAAGTTATCAGTATTAGACTCAGTATAAGATTTTAGTTTTTTTTAGACGGTTACGATACTTCCAGATAAGCAGCTCTGACTGGTCTTAGAGCACCAGTTACAGAATCCAGTCCGATAAGACTCTCACGGCACTTGTAGATAGGTATTCCTGACTTAGTCTAGGGCCCCAGTTTTGAGCTATTAGTTTAGTAGTCTGTCTAGGACTACCCAGTGGGAGTAGGACGTAGCACCGAGCGGACCAAGGTTCCAGTGCACCCAGGTTCCCTAAACTATGTTGCCACCGTAGGATATATTTTATTAGCCTCATCGCCCAGACCTGTGATCACTCAGTTCATGCCTTTATACCCTGACAAGGTATATTGGGCCTTGTCGATGGGGTGTATACATTGGAATCTACATCTCGCTCACGTGGTTCTATGTTGGTTATAGACTCTCCTACTAGTCAACTCAGTCAGTCTCAGATTAGTCTGTTCAGATCAGTTCAGTATTGTATTTCAGATTAGTATCTCAGATTTAGAGCATTTCTTTGACCATCAGACTGGGTCATCTTGACAACCTTAGTATAACACAGTTGTTCAGTTTCAGTATTTTCAGTTGGTCATCGTCACGACTTGAACGGAGACCCGGATCGTAAACACGGGGCAAGGGACCCCGAGAGACCCCAAGTTAACCCATGGCATAAGCATTCAATTAACTCATTCAATAAATATGATGAAAACATAATTATAAACTCAGTGGAAGTTGAACTCAATATAACAATAGAATAAATATCTGAAGCTGAATACACGTCTAACTTTGATAAGCCTCTAGTCTGGATGAGCTGATGGGATAACACCCCCAACTAGCTCAACAATATTGAAACTAAAAGGACATCTAAAACAACTGAAGGTCTAGTCCTCGGAAGATGAGGACTCACCAAATAAGTAGGTGCTAACTCTGATCAGCGGCTATGAATGGGGCTGAACCTAAGAACCGGATCCTGCATAATGAGTCATGGTCTCAACCAACGACTTGTTGAGTGACCTTTTGGGACCCTGTCGGCTAGTTTTTAGATTTTATTTCCCGGGTTATGTTTGTAATTTCCCACCTATTTAGTCCCTAAAATACATCATTTAATAATTTTCCGAGATAATAAGGGGATTGAACAGTTTTCCCCCTCATCCCCCTCAGATCCTCAAAAAACAATCGTAAAATTCTCTCAGGAACTCTCAAAGACAAAACTAGGGCAGTCTATTTCTCCTCACATTCTCAAGGGATTTCTTTGGACTTTCTTATTAGGTAGTCACCCAGTCTTCCCTTGTGTCCCTAAAAACTGTATAGTTTCTTCTCTATAAGTTATAGCCCTGTAGCTTCAAAATGTGAAAATTTTTTCAGACCGATTTCTATTTGGATTCGAAGGGAATATTTCTCATGCTTTTATATTTCTAATTTTTTTCGGATTTCTAGAAATTGTGAAAGATTTTAGCTAGTAGCATAATTCACCCCTAGTCACAACTTAGTAGAAATTAGAAACTTATGGGTTGAACTAGTTTTTCCTGTAGCGTGGTTCTATTAGTTTTGGGATGCACATGTATTTATTTTTTGTTAGAATCTTAGTCAGAATCATGTTAGTCTACTCTTAGACATATTTTTAGAAATCTCAGTGTTGTAAAAAAAATGTCAGCTAATCAGTTTGGCTACAGTTAATCCATGAGGTGTCCGTGATGCATCCCTGTTATCAGTATTAGATTCAGTATCAGATTTAGTTTGTTGTTTAGACGGTTATCATACTTCAAGATAAGCAGCTCTGACTTGTATTAGCAGACCAGTTACAAAATACAGTCCGATAAGACTCTCACGGTACTTCCAGATAGGTATTCCTAACTTAGTCTTGCACCCCAGTTTTGAGCTATTAGTTTAGTAGTTAGTCTAGGACTACCCAGTGGGAGTAGGACGTAGCACCGAGTGGACCAGGGTACCAATGCACCCAAGTTTCCTGTACTACGTTGCCATCGTAGAATATATTTTATTGGCCTCATGGTCAAGACTTGTGCTCACTCAGTTCATGCCTTTATACCCTAACAAAGTATATTTTGTCTTACCGATGGGGTGAATACATCGGACTCCACATCTAGCTCACGTGGTTATATGTTGGTTATAGACTCACCCACTAGTCAACTCAGACAGTCTCAGATTAGTCAGTTCAGATCAGTTCTGTACAGTATTTCAAATTAGTATCTCAGAAAAAGATCATTTCTTTTACCATCAGACAGGGTCATCTTGACAACCTCAGTATAGCACAGTTGTTCAGTTTCAGTATTTTCAGTTGGTCATTGTCATGACTTGAACGGAGGCTCGAATTGTAGACATAGGAAAAGGGACCCGAGAGACCCCAAGTCGACTCATGGCATAAGCATTCAACTAACTCATTCAATAAATATGATGAAAACATAATTATAAACTCAGCAGAAGTCAAACTCAATATAGCAACAAAATAAATATGTGAAGCTGAATACACGTCTTACTTGATAAGCCTCTAATCTGGATGAGCTGATGGGACAACACCCCGAACTAGCTCAACAATACTGAAACTTAAAGGACATCTAAAAAAACTGAAGGTCTAGTCCTCGGAAGATGAGGACTCACCAAATAAGCAGGTGCTAACTCTGATTAGCGGCTATGAACGGGGCTGAACCTGAGAACCGGATCCGGCATCATGAAGCGATGCAACATAGAAAATATGCAGTCAGTACGTGGAATGTACCGCGTATGCAAGGAAGTAAAACCGCTCTAACGAGGTAAATCATTTAAAGCATTTCATAATATATCACAAACCTTTAAGTGAAAGTAGAGGGCTATATACATTCATTCTGAAATCGTACTCTTATCATAACATGACCATGCATAGCTTTAGAATATCATGATTTACTCGAATGACTCAAAGCTGAAACATAACATTTATATCAAGAGATGAACAATGAGTCAAAACTTTTTTTATGAACATGCATGCATAAGTAATCATCGTGAGTAATGAATATGCAAATTTGAATGATATAAACAGTGGGAGACTCGTCACTTAACCGACTTACAATGATAGAGCTTACGTGGTCAAAGCTATCACACTCAAGTGGGTTGATTCTTCCATAACCTTGCCAGGGCGATGGACGATACCATGATATCGATATAAAGCTGAAGAGACAATTGGGCCGGGGATAGCTCACAAGGGAGGGCCCGATAATATAATAGTATCAACCTATGTTGGCGCGTAGTTCTGGGGCACAGGGTAATCGATCCTTCACCTGCTCGGTGCTAGACTCTTCTCCCAAAAATATGCAATGCTCTACATCGTATTTAACGAAGCTCAACATCGTCTATTGATGAAGCTCATCATGAAATCATGGATAACTCAACATCGTATGAATGAAGCTCAATTTGTCCATTAACAAATCTCATTAATGAAATCATGCATAGACTTGACATCATATGAAAATGAAGCTCAACATTGTCCTTCGACAAAGCTCAATAGTGCCATACATCTCAATTATAAGTTCATGCATATGAGAATCTTTATTTCAAAACATACCACAAGCTCAATCATAGGTGGGAGCATCTACTCCAAATCATGTGGTAAGCTACGTCTAGAATTATTTATTCAACATACTACAACCTAAAATTTATAGTAAAAATTGAGAAATTTCACTTTAAACAATGTGGTAAGCTTATGTTGGGAAAATCACCACTTTAATCAACATGCGGGCATCACCCAAGGAACTATCATTTTAGAATCCCATATATTCATTTGGGAAATAACATTAAAATCATGGGTAGTTTTAGAAAAATACTTTTCATCATCAAATTCATCATCATCACACATTTACCATAAATCGCCTCTTTTATGAAATCTTCACCCATGACGTTTTAGATCCAAATTTTAGTAAACAATGTTTATAAGGAAAAATAATTTAGAATCCACCCAAGCTTCATAAATCATCAATATAGACTCAATTTAATCATACCCATGTATAGAAATTGAAGAATCAAGCATTTGGAAAAAACCCCATACTTGATCATAGACTATTTTAACTCATTTTGATGGGGAATGAGCATGGGTGTGGCAGAAAACACCCCATCATAGCCTTACATACCTGTAAATGGTGAATTCTAACACCCTCCAATTGCCCAGGTGAGATTCCAATTGGAACCCTTGAGATTTCACCCTGAACCTTCCCTTCAAACCTTCAAACTTGCATGCATGAGAGTAATAGCTTAGAATAGGATTTCCACTGCTAAAAGCCCACTAAAACAAGCCTTAAATGATGTAGTATAGGTCTTAGGAACTTAGGAATCACAAAAAGACCCTTACTAAATTCGCAGAAAAACACTGCCAAGTGACCCTAACAGGTGACCTAATGATTCGTCAGGAAGGGACACGACTAGTTGAGTCACCCATCAAGTGCACTGGTCAACTGATCTGCTGGCGCTCCTAACGAGGGACATAACGACTCGTGCCTCGAGACCATGACTCGTGGTCACCTTTCGTCTGGTACACTGCCTTAATTTCCAATAAAATTCAATTTGTTGCTCACAGCTCACCTCACAAGTCGTTGGGACTAGCCACGACTCGTGGGTCCCATCCGTTAAGTACACTAGACAAATCCTCCATTAACCTTCCAACTCCACCCCAAGATTGACATGACAGCTCGTGGTGGCTGGCCATGAGTTGTTACTTCACTTGTGGGGGCCTCGATCCCTTGATCACTCCATGCCTTCTCATGAGTCACCTGAAGACTCGTGGGGTCTCCTCACGAGTCGTCTCATGACTCGTCCTGTGCCTACAACATCAATTGTCCAACTTTCCTATTATAACTCTCAAGTCTGATCTTTGAGCTCCCGGGGTATAACAATATCTCCCCCTTGGGAACATTCATCCTCGAATGTTAGAAACACATAGAAAATGCAGAGACATGCAATCATCATAATCAAATACTTATTACTAAAATCGAGAACTGACGAAATGACTACCTTAGAAAAGAACTACATAGATAAACTGAATTCAGGCAACACATACACATTCACACACATCAAAGAAACTTGGGCACATTAACTGAACATGGAAACTGATTAGAGAATTAGGGAAAAAAATGATACCTCAAATTGGAACTGAGCCGGTAAGGAACAGGTGGGAGTATTTAGCCTTCATAGCCACTTCGGCTTCCCACATAGCTCCCTCAACATGCTGGTTTCTCCACAACACTTTCACCGAAGCTACTTCCTTGTTCCTCAACCTCCGAACCAGACGATCCAAGATTGCTACTGAAATTTCCTCATAACTGAGGCTATCTCCCACATCAACACTTTCCACTGGGACTACTAAAGCTGGATCACCCAAGCACTTTTTCAAGAGCAATACATGAAAGACGAGATGAAACTGAAGATAACTCTTATGGAAAGTCTAACTCGTACGCTACCTTACCAACTCTTCTCATAACCCAGTGGGGACCAACATAGCGGGGACTGAGTTTTCCTTTCTTTCCGAACCGCATGACTCCTTTCACAGGAGATACCTTCAGAAATACCTAATCATCAACCTAAAACTCCAAATATCTTCTCCTCACATCCGCATATGACTTTTGATGACCCTGAGCAGTTTTCAGCTGGTCCCTTATCAACTGAACCTTCACCATAGCCTCGTGAACCGAGTGTATTCCTATCATAGCTGCCTCACCAATCTCAAACAATTCGATGGGCGATCTACACCTCCGCCCGTAAAGAGCCTCGAATAGTGCCATTTGGATACTGGAGTGATAGCTGTTATTGTAAGCGAACTCAATCAAGGGCAAGTGGTCATCCCAACTACCTTTAAAATCCATCACACAGGCTCTCAACATATCCTCAAGAGTTTGAATTGTCCATTCTGCCTGGCCATCCGTTTGGGGATGAAATGTTGTGCTGAGCTTAACCTGAGTCCAAGCCCTTCTTTGAATGATCACCAAAATTGAGAGGTAAATTGAGTACCTCGGTATGAGATAATAGACAATGGAACTCCATGAAGTCAAACCAACTCCGGAATGTACAGTTTGGCATAGTCATCCGCCGAATCTGTTGTTTTGACCACTAGGAAGTGTGCAGCCTTGGTCGACTTGTCGACCACCACCCAAATGGAGTCACACTGTCGGTGAGTACGAGGTAGGCCAATAATGAAGTCCCTGTTGATCTCTTACCACTTCAAAGTAGGAATGTTAATATCCTGCAATACGCCTCCCAGCCTTTGGTGCTCAACCTTCACTTGCTGACAGTTCACGCACTTTGCTACGAATTCTGCAATATCCTTTTTCATGCCGTTCCACCAATATATTTCCTACAAGTCATGAAACACCTTGGTGGTACCTAGATGGATAGAATATCTGGATCCATGTGCCTCATGCAATATCCGGTCCTTTAAATTATCGACATCTGGGACACATAAATGACCCTGGTACTGTAGTACACCATCTCCCCCTTTGGAGAAAACCTCCACCTTTTGACTAGAAGTCGGATCCTCATCTTGCTTAGATCTGACATCAATCACCAAGGACGATTTTGCCCCATTCTGCACAACAACATCGCCATCGGTCGAGTCAATCATTTTAACTCCCAACCTCGCAAGTCGATGAACATCCTTTACCAAGTCCTTCTTTTCCTCATCCACGTGGGACACACTCTCCATAGAGAGTCTACTAAGTGCGTCCGCTACCACATTAGCCTTACCCGGGTGGTAAAGGACGTTCATGTCACAGTCCTTTAGTAGTTCCAACCACCTCCTTTGCCGAAGATTTAGGTCTTTCTATGTAAACATATATTGTAAGCTCTTGTGATCCGTGAATACATCCACGTGGACCCCATACAAGTAATGCCACCATATCTTCAATGCAAACACCACCGCGGCCAATTCAAGATCACGGGTCGGGAAATTCTTTTCATGAACTTTCAACTGTCTCGAGGTATATGCTATCACTTTCCCATGCTACATGAACACACACCCGATTCCAACTTGCGAAGATTCATAATACACCACAAAACCATTGGTACCCTCAGGTAGGATCAACACTGGTGCTAAAGTGAGTTGGGTCTTCAAATCTTGGAAGCTTTTCTCACAAGCCTCCAATATTGAAACTTCACCTTCTTCTGAGTCAGCTTGGTCAATGGTGGGTCAATAGAGGAAAAACCCTCCACAAATCTCCAACAGTAACCCGCTAAGCCCAAAAAGCTCCTGATATCTGATGGGTTCACCGGTCTGGGCCAGTTCTTTACTGCCTTGATCTTCTGAGACTCTACTTATATTCCCTCTCCTAATACCACATGGCCCAGAAATGCCACCAAGTCCAACAAAAACTCACATTTGCTGAACTTCACATACAACTGGCGATCCTTGAGGGTCTGAAGCACTATTCTCAAGTGGGAGGCATGCTCCTTCTTACTCCTAGAGTATATAAGGATGTAATCAATGAACACAATAACGAACATTTCCAAATATGCTTGAACACCCTATTCATTAGATCGATAAAAGCTGCAGAGGCATTGGTTAGTCCAAAAGACATAACCACAAATTCATAGTGACCACATCGAGTCCTTAAAGCGGTTTTCGGGATGTCACTCTCCCGAACCCTGAGCTGGTGATACCCGGACCTGAGATCAATCTTGGAGAAACATTTGGCACCTTGAAGCTGGTAAAAAAAATCATCGATCCTAGGTAAAGGATACCTGTTCTTGACAGTGACTTTATTCAATCGCCGATAGTCAATGCACATCTGAAGTGAACCATCCTTCTTCCAAACAAAAAACACTGGTGCACCCCATGGAGACTTACTCGGCCTAATAAAGCCCTTATCTAACAATTCCTTCAACTGATCCTTCAGCTCTTTTAGTTCAGCTGGATAAATTTTGTAGGACGGAATAGATATAGGCTGCGTGTCGGTAAGAAGATCTATACCAAAATCAATCTCCCGCTCTGGAGGGACACCTGACAAATCACCAGGAAAGACCTTTGGATAGTCACATACTACTGGTACGGACTGGATAGTCAGGGTCTCAGACTCCACGTCCTTAACCCTAACTAGATGGTACAAACAACCCTTAGAAATCATCTTCCTGGCCTTAAGGTAGGAAATAAATCGACCTATAGGCACAACTGAACTACCCTCTCATTCTAAGACAGGCTCACTCGGAAATCTAAACTCTACTGACTGGGTCCTATAATTAACTGAAGCATAGAATACAAATAGCCAGTCTATGCCAAGAATAAAATCAAACTTTGTCATGGATAACTCTATCAAGTCTGCTGAAATGATTTTATGAAGAACTGAGACCGGGTAATCTCTATACACCCATCTAGCTATAACTGAGTCAGCTACTGGCTACATATGGTGTTAAAAAAGATAAGGTAGCCCCCGGATCTAGCAATGCATATACTTCAATATGAAAGACTCTCAACATACCAGTTACTACATCTGGTGAGGCCTCCTGCTCCTGACAAGTGGCTAAAGCATAGAATCTATTCTGGAACTGCCCGCCAGCTTTACTAGTAGATGCTCCCTGATGTGTTGTGCATGGGGGAGGGGCTGCTAAACTAGAAGTTGGGCCTCGACTCAGAACCAGATCATATGTCATAGGGGGACAATCTCTAAGCATATTTCCAGGCTTCCCGCACCCAAAACAAGCTGCTGACCCTGCCAAACACTGGCCCATGTGTCCTTAGCCGCACCTGTGACAAGCTAAAATACTGGAGTCTGCGGGCCTACTGCTCTAATCCCTCGATCCTGATGCTCACTCCGTCTGATAATTTTTGGGCCTAGATGGCACACTTAGCGCTGAAGTTGCTGGGCTGATGATCTATGGTGGGTCTGTTATCGGTGCCCACCTCCGGACCTCTGCTGATAGAATCTGTGGTCCTCCGTCCTGGCCCTCTTAGCCTCCTTGTCCCTCGAATGTTCTGCCTCCATATACTGAGTGTACAACACAATGGAGGGAAGTCCATGTCCTGATAGAGCATAACTGTCCTGTAGTCCTTACTCAAATAACCTTCTATACCATGCACAAATCTGCTCACCCGCGCCCACTGGTCGGCCACTAACTCCAAGGCCTGCTTAGACAGGCGAGTGAACTCAAGGGAATACTCTTGAATAATCATCCTTCCTTGCTTCAAATTCATAAATTCAGCTGCTTTCAACTCCCTATTCTCTTAAGGGAAAAACCGATCGAGGAATGCAACCTGAAACTCCTCCCATGTGACCGGACCTGCTCCGGCGACTCAACTGTCCTTCCACTGATGGAACCAAATATGAGCAACCCCTTTCAATTGGTAGCAGGCTAAATTTACGCACTCAAGACTGATCACCTCCATAACCTGGGTGATCTTGATAATCTAATTAATGAAATAATGTGGGTCCTCATCTACCTTGGACCCCAGAAACTCTAGCGGGTTCATCCTCAAGAAGTCCCTGACATGAGTCGCCGTTGCATTTCCATTTTGCTGAACATGCACAACGCCCTGCTGATTGACCTGAGCTGTCAAGGCCCACGCAAGCATCTGAATGGAAACTCAGAACTCAGCATGAGGGGCTGGCTCCAGTGCTTGAGGCTCCTAAACTAGTGGGTCTGGCTGATGCTCATGACTGTTTCCATCCTCGTGGCCCTCACCACCACCATTCCTCCTTCCATTCCTCCTTTGAGGAGTCATGATTCTTAAATCGCAGATGGCACAAATTAGAAGAACAGAATGGCTTTTCATCGCATGACATGGATCATGAAAGAAGGAAACATTTCCTAAAACGTCTAGTAGCCTCTTTTTCATAAGTGTAGCGCGCTTCACACACATGAAAAAGATTGTACATAACGCGACTTTCAGACTCCCTAGGACACATCAATCTATGGCTCTGATACCAAGTTTGTCACGACTGAATGGAAGCTCGGATCGTAGACACGAGACAAGGGACCTCAAGAGACCCCATGTCGACCCATGGCATTAGCATTCAACTAACTCATTCAATAAAAATGATGAAAACGTAATTATAAACTCAGCAGAAGTTGAACTCAATATAAAAAAAGAATAAATATTTGAAACTGAATACACGTCTAAGTCTGATAAGCCTCTAATCTAGATAATTTCTATCGGCTTTGAGCTATTCTCAACCTTCCCTGATAAATTGAACCTTTTTCACGGCCTCATGCACTAACTCAGATCCTATAAAGGTTGCTTTACCAACCTTAAACCACCCTATAGGAGATCTGCACTTCCTTCCATATAATTCCTTGAACGGGGCCATTTGAATACTGGAGTGGTAGTTATTAATATATGCAAGTTTGATGAGACGTAGGTGATCATCCCAACTACCTTTGAAGTCGATCATGCAAGCCCTCAACATATCCTCCCAAGTCTGAATAGTATGCTTAGCCTGGCCATCTGTCTGTGGGTGGGAAGCTGTGTTGAGCTTGACTTTAGTACCAAGTCCTTTTTGGAATGACTTCCAGAAGTGCGAGGTGAACCGAGTACCTCTATCTGAAATGATGAACAAGGGAAAACCGTGTAGTCTGACTAACTCTCGGATGTACAGTCTAGTATAATCCTCTGCTGAGTCTGTGGTCTTAATTGGTAGGAAATGTGCTGATTTAGTCATCCAGTCTACAACCATCCAAACTGAGTCATGTAGCCGGTGAGTACGAGGTAAGCCTATTATGAAGTCCATGTTCACTTCTTCCCACTTTAATGTAGGAATGCTAATATCCCAAGTAATACCTCCTAGTATCTGATGTTTGACATTTATCTGTTGGCAATTTGGACACTTTGCCATGAATTCTACAATGTCCTTCTTCATGCCATTCCACCACTAGACTTCCCATAGATCATGGTACATTTTGGTGGCACCTGGGTGGATAGAGTACCTGGTGTTGTGAGCTTTTGTTAGTATCTGCTACCTTAAATCATCTACATCTAGAACACACAACTTGCCTTAGGTAACGGAGCACACCATCTCCCCCTTTAGAGAGTGCCTCCACCTTTTTCTGTAGGACTGTTTCCTTCAATCGGAGTAGAATTGGGTCTTCATCCTACTTTGACTTAACCTGAACCACTAGGGAAGATTCTTGCACATTCCGGACTACAACTCCAGCTTCGGCTATGTCAACCAATTGTACCCCTAACCGAGCTAGTTTGTGAACATCCTTTGCCAATTCCTTCTTACCATCATCAACATGAGTCACTCCCCATAGACTTCCTACTGAGGGCATCAGCCACTACATTATCCATTCTCGGGTTATACAACACGTTCATGTCGTAGTCTTTCAACAACTCTAACTACCTTCTTTGACGAAAATTTAGGTCCTTCTGACTGGACACATATTTAGGCTCTTGCGGTCAGTAAAAACATCTATATGAACCCCATAAATATAGTGTCTCCAAATATTCAGAGGAAACACTACTACTGCCAGTTCGAGATCATGAGTAGGATAGTTAACTCATGAACCTTGAGTTGTCTGGAGGCATAAGCTATTATCTTACCGTGTTGTATCAGAACACAACCAAGGACAACTCTGGAGGCATCATAATAGATCACAAACCTGTCTGAACCTTCTGGCAGAGTTAGAATTGGTGATGTGGTGAGTCGAGTCTTCAACTCCTGAAAGCTCTTCTCACATGCATCAGGCCACTGAAACTTCACCTTCTTTTGAGTTAGTTTTGTCAAAGGGGTGGCAATGGAAGATAACCCTTTAACAAACCATCTATAATAATAGGCTAGACCTAAGAAATTCCTAATGTCTGATGGAAAGGTGGGTCTTGGCCAGGCCTTAACTGCTGCTATCTTCTGAGGTTCCACCTGAATACCTTCTCTAGAGACCGCATGGCCGAGGAAGGCAACTTATTTTATCCAGAAATCGCAATTGCAAAACTTGGCAAATAACTGGCGGTCCTTGAGAGTCTACAACACTATCCTCAATTGGTCTACATGCTCCTCCTCTATTTTGGAGTAAACTAGAATATTATATATAAAGACATTGACGAACATGTCCAGGTACAACTTGAATACCCTTTTTATCAGATTCATAAAAGCTACAGGAGCATTAGTTAGTCCTAAAGAAATAACTTCGAATTCATAGTGACAATACTAAGTTCTGAAGGCTATTTTCAGAATTTCACATTCTCTGACCCTAAGCTGGTGGTATCCTAATCTGAGATCTATCTTGAAAAAATAACTAGCTCTCTGAAGTTGGTCAAAAAAATCATCAATACTTGGTAGAGGATACCTATTCTTGACTGTGACCTTGTTCAGCTGACAATAGTCGATGCACATTCTGATTGTACCATCTTTCTTTCACATAAATAGGACTAGGGCACCCCATAAAGAGATATTAGGTCTGATGAAGTCCTTATCAAGAAGGTCTTTTAGTTGTTCCTTCAACTCCTTAAGCTCAGCTGGTGCCATTCTATAGGGAAGAATAATTATGGGCTAGGTATTTGGGAGAAGGTCTATGTCAAAGTCTATTTCTCACTCGCTCGGCACTTCAGGAAACACATCAAGAAACTCAATTACAATTGAAATTGACTGAAGTATCGAGGTCTCAAAACTAGAATCATTGAACCTAACTAGGTTAGAACTGTATCGTTAAGTAATCATTTTCCTATCCTTAAGGTATGAGATGAACCGACCCTTAGGTGCTGACACACTACCCTCCCATTCTAGGACTGGTTTGTTAGGAAACTGGAATATAACGATCATGGTTTTGTAATCAACTGAGCCATAGAAAGAATGTAACCAGTCCATGCCAAGGATGATGTCAAAGTGGGCATATCTAACTCTACTAGATTAATTGAGGTGACTTTATGCAACACTGTGACTGAAAAATTACTATATACTCGATTGGATCTAACTGACTCGCCAACCGGACTAAGACTGAAAAGCGTTCTAGAAGTTTCAGACTAATATCAAACTGGACAGCTATATAAGGAGTCACGAAGGAAAGTGTAACCCCTGGATCTAGTAAAGCATACATACATTTATCTGAAAGAGACGTAACATGTCAGTCACTACGTCAGGTGAGTTCTCCTGGTCCTGACGGGAGGATAAAGCATAGAAGCGGTTTTGGCATTGACCGCCACCTGTACCTAAAGTAGTACCCAGTTGTGCTGGACAGCCTAGTGGAGCTACCTATTTCTACCTCAAGTTCATGAACTCGGCCTCCTTAGCCTCCCTTAACTATCGGGGAAAGAACCTATCCAGGAATGCAACCACAAATTTGCTCTATTTGACCAGACCTGCACCAACCCATCTCCCTTCCTTCCACTTCTTATACCTAATCTTGAGTCACACCCTTCAACTGATAAGCAGCCAAATCTGCATTTAAGTTGGGTAACACCCATGATTTGGGTGATCTTATAAATCTCATCAATGAATTCCTGCGGGTCGTCATCTACTTTAGACTCATGAAATGCTGGGAGATTCATCCAGGTAAAATGCCAAACTCTGGCAGCAGCTGCAGACCCATTAGTATTTACTGACACAATGACCTGCTGGCTAACCTGGTTGCTCATTGCTTGAGCCAGCATCTGAATAGCAGCCTAGAACTTTACATATGACACTTGATCATCCTAGCCGTCTGCTAGTGCTGGTGGGGCTGTCTGATTAGTATTTCCGACCCTCCTTCTATTTCCTCTCTTGGGAGGCATTATCGACTGAAAAGGAATAGAGTATGAGTTAGGAAGATGTGTTAGAGTCTAAAACTCTACGCACAATAAGAATCATGTATAAAGGAATTTTCCTAAAAATGCCTCATAGCCTCCCCCTCACAAGAATGGCGCGCTTCACACTCATAGAAAGGACTCTACTTCATGCGTCTTTCACACATCCTAGGACAATCTAAACTTGATGCTCTAATACTAAGTCTGTCACTACCCGAGTTCACACCTTGGACGCGACACAGTACTTATGATCACAAGTGACCCCAACCAAACCCACGGTAAAGCATACTTCCACTAAGACTGATCTCCTGAAAATAACAACAAGCGGAAGCTGACTAAAGAAACAACAAATACTGATTTATAACACAAAATCTCAACATACACTGAAAAAACCAAACTAAATCTATACACACTATTTGATAGCCTTCTAAAAAGAATTGATTAGTTATTGGAACCCCCCCCCCCCCCAGCTAACTCTAATATCTGGAAATCCAAACTAAAAAATATAAAACTGAAAGTGAAACTCCGGCCCTCGACAGATGAGGAATCACCACTAGAGGCTATTGAAGAATCACTAAAAAGAACTAGCTGCAGTGTTGAGGCTGGGTACTTGAGCTTATAAAATAAAAACATATAGCATATAGAAATATGTGATTAGTACTTTGAATATACTGAGTATGTGACATATAAGAAAAACAAAAAGAATATTGATAATATTTAACTGTATTGACAAGACATGCTATAACCATATCTGGAATCGTAAGTAGTGAAAGAAACTGAAAATCTAACAATACTGAAAAACTAAATTATTTGAAGGTCATAAGCATATCCTGAAATATAGAAGACTGAACTATACTAGAGACATGAATGTACTAGTATGAAATATATTGTGGGAGAGCCTAAAATCGACATGTAATCACGTGAGTTAGACATGGACTTTGATGTATAAACTCCATCGAAGAGAGCCCACTTTACCTTGCTAGGATATAGGGGTTGAGCTATGTGATCACTGACCGGAGCCCATTTGGGCTAATAACCTATGGTGGCACATAGTTTTGGGAACCTGGGTGTGCTAAACCCCAGCCCGCTCGATGCTAAGTACTACCCCCAATTGAAAACATACTTATTTCTAACTGGTTGATAGCTCGAAATTGATGTCATAGGACTAAGTTAAAACTACTTATCTGAAGTGTTCTGTGTTTCTAAGGACTTGAAAGAAACTGTGTTCTAAGAAATGTTAGAGTTGCTTTGTCTGAAAGTGTCGTGACAGTCTGCAGAATGACAATCATGTTGATAAACTAATACTACTGAATTTAATAAAAGATTGATAAAGAGTCAAACTGATCAGCTGACATTTCTAGAGAATACTGAGCGCATTCTTAGTCTATAAATAATAACATTAAGTCAAATCAAACAAGCTGAGGATTTATGCTCAAATAAAATTCCATGAAAAAGTAAAGCATTCTCGACCAATATTTAAATCATGAAGAATCAACCCATATATCATAATAAACTAGGGAGATGATCATATTATGAAATCTATATAACAATTATATGCTAGGGTCATAAAAATTAGTAAGACAACAGGAGTTTAGGAGCACTCATAATTTATCTAAAAAAGCCCTAATTCATAACTCTTGCAAGGCTAGAATAGAAAAGGTTTCTTCGGGAAATTATTTTAGAACAGAAGGATGGAAGAATACCCTTTTGAATTCTCACATACCTGAATAAGAAATTCCCTGAGAAGAAGCTTGGAAGATCTGAGAAAAATGGATGCCCTATCTCTTAGTTGGAACTAGCTGTCTAAGTTTTCTACGTAATGATTCTATGAGTTCTCAGAGAGAATGAGATGAAGAAGTCGATCAACTTCCTTAATTCCCCTCTTACCGCACCAAAAACGATGTAGTTTAGGAATTAAAATAGCGTGAAGTTACAAAAATGCCCATTAAAAAAGTCTGACAAAATGTCCGTTAAGATCTAACGGGTCATACAACGAGTCGTTAGTTGTGACCGTGACTCGTCAGGACTATTCATTGGTCTTGGGTCTTGAAAATTTAGTTTCTATACTCAACAAATGGACGGACAGGACAACTTGTTGAATGTAACGATTCATTGTTTCCAGTCGTAGTCACGGGAAAGATTTCAAACAACTTCTGAACTTCTCTCAATGAATGACACAACGACTCATTGGTTGACAGAATGCGTCATTGTCAGTGTTCATCATCACTACTGGAAATTCTGAATGATTTCTGGAGTTGACCAATGGAAGGGAACATCGATTCGCTAGACGGGACAATTTTCATGACTTTAACATAGGTCCAGACCGAAACATGGAACCAAAAACCACGAATGGCTCCAAGTCGACCTATGGAATAAACGTAGCAACTAAAGAGCATAAATTCATGGAAATTTATAAACTAAACATGAATAAGAGGAATTCAACACACATAATAATCATAAACTGAGTCAACACTGACAAGCGGAGATTCTACATAATGTATGAAAAGCCTCTAACATAACTAAAGAGTTGATGGGATAACATCCACAACTAGCTCGATAAAAGTATGTAACTGAAATAATAAAACATCAAACTGAATTGAATGTCCTCGGAAGATGAGGACTCACCAACACTAGCTAGACTGGCCTGATACAGAAATAGGTTTAATGGCACGGCTGAGTCTGATCGCTCGAACCTGTATCATGAAATGATACAGCATAGAGTATGCAGTTAGTACTTTGAATGTACTGAGTATGCAAGATAAGTAAAAAAGGTCTTATAAAATACATAAGAGTTCAAAAGAGTAGGACAGTTTAAAACATTAAGTGATAATCATAACATAAACATGAGGCTCAAGGTTTAAAAAACTATTCATAACCTTTTCATAATCGTAATCATAAGAGGAACCTTGTAAATCATAACTTGAGCCCAAGTATCATAACATGACAATGCATAAATCATAAAGGTTGATATCATATTGAGAGCTATGAGCCTATCCCAACATTCGCTCTCTCAAGTCATAACACATAAATGACCCTAATATCGAAGTACACCATCTCCCTCTTGGGAGAATATGTCCACCTTATGATTCTGGAAATCCTCCTTTGTCTTTACCAAGACAGGATCCATCTTGCCGAGCCTTGAATTTAGTCACCAATGAAGATTCTGAACAATTCTGAATAATGACATCACCATCTGCCGAGTCAACAAGGCAAACCCCTAAACGAGCAAGCCTATGGACATCTTTTGCTAACTCACTCCTCCCATCCTCAAAATGAGACAAATTCTCCATGGAAATACTTCTAAGAGCATCTGCCACTACATTGGCCTTGCCCGGGTGATAAAGGACACTCATGTCATAGTCCTTGAGAAGCTCTAACCACCTTTTTTGTTGCAAATTCAGGTCCTTCTATGTGAACATATACTAAAGGCTCTTGTGGTCTGTGATTACATCCACATGCACCCCTATAAGTAGTTTCTCCAAATCATCAATGCAAACACCACCATTGCCAACTCTAGGTCATGCGTCGGGTGATTCTTCTTGTAAGTCTTAAGCTATCTAGAGGCATATGGAATAACCTTACCATGCTGCCTCAACACACAACCAAGAACAACACTATAGGCATCACAATACACAATGAAACTATCCGTGCCCTCTGGTAAAGTCAATGTTGGGGCTGAAATGAGTCGAGTCTTTAACTCCTGAAAACTCTTCTCACAGGAATCCGACCACTGAAATTTGACCTTCTTCTAGGTCAACTTAGTCAGTGGTACTGCAATGGAAAAATCCTCCAAAAAACCTCCTGTAGTAGCCAGGTAAACCCAAAAAGCTCCTGATCTCAAAAGGATTAACTGGTCTAGGTCAATTCTTCACCACCTCTATCTTTTAAGAGTGCACATGTACACCCTTGCTAGACACCACATGGCCCAAAAATGCTACTGAGTTCATCCAAAACTCACACTTACTGAATATAGAAAATAGTTGGCGATCCTTAAGAGCCTGTAGCACAATTCTCAAGTGAGTGGGATGCTCCTTCTTGCTCCGAGAGTATATGAGTATATCACCTATGAAGACGATCACGAACATATCTAGATACTAGTGGAACACCCTATTCATCAAATCCATAAAATTTGCAAGACCATTCATTAGTCCAAAAGACATAACTATGAACTCATAGTGACCATACCGAGTCTTGAAAACTATCTTAAGGATGTCACTCTCTCTAACTCTTAGCTGATGATATCTGGATCTGAGGTCTATCTTTGAGAAACACTTAGTACCCTGAGTTGGTCAAACAAGTCATTAATCATAGAGAGGGGATACTTGTTCTTGATTGTGTCCTTGTTCCCTTTCCGACAAATAATGCACTTCCTAAGGGAACCATCCTTCTTCCGAACAAAGAGAACTGGTGCACCCCACGGGGATTTACTAGGCATGATGAAATCCCTATCTACGGGGTCATTCGACTCCTTTAGCTTGGTTGGGATCCATCTTATAAGAAGGAATGGATATAGTCTGCATATTAGGGAGAATGTTGATACCAATGACAATCTCTCGCTCGGGAAGGACTCTTGTTAGATCATCAGGAAGCACCTCTAGATATTCACACACTATAGGAACTGATTGAAGAGTCGGGGTCTCGGACGTAGCATCCCTAACTCGAACTAGAAAGTAAACACAACCTTTAGAAATCATCTTCCTGGCCTTAATATAAGAAACAAAGCGACCTATAAGAACATTTGAACTACCTTTCCATTTTAGGATTGGGTCACTCGAAAATAAAAACTCTATCGTATGGGTTCTACAATTTACAAAGGCATAACATGCATGCAACCAATCCATACCATACATAACATCAAAATCGATTATGTCTAACTCTACTAGGTTGGCTGAGGTGACTTTTTGAAAAACTGTGAAAAGGCACTTTTTGTATATCCATCGAGCTACAATTGAGTCACTGATTGGAATAGAGACAGAAGGGTTCTTATAGGAATTTGGGACCGACTCTGAAACTAATAGCAAAATAAGGAGTCTGTTATACCCTAAAAGCCCTAAGATCAAACCCGGCAGTTAAAATGGAGAACAAGGTTTTCTACACCAGGTCACAGAATGAGTTGTCTTATGACCCATTGGGATGACAACGAGTCATTAAGTGACTCGTGGTGAGGAGGTTTGACTTGTTGGAATTTTTCATGTTGGGGTGACTACGGGTGTGACCCCGAGTCATGGTCAGCCCCATGAGCCGTTTGGTCTCCCGTGGTCAGGGATGGATAAAGGAAGAGGATTTATGGGATAGTGCACTTAATGGGTCCTCACCATGACTCATTACGAAGCACCACGAGTTGTGGTGTCGCCTGAGGTGATGCCCTTGTTATTTTGGAAATGTAGTGGGCGAGAGGTGTCCACGAGTCAAGGTCACCAATAACGACTCGTGATGTTCTCCATGTGAGCTCCAGGTAAAGATTTGGCAGTGCACTTGAGGACGGTGGTGATGACTCATGGTAAGAAGTAACGACTCGTCTAGTCCGTCGTTGGGACTAGTAGTCTTTTTTCCTCTACGAATTTAGTAAGGGATTATCCGTAATTCCTATGATCCTAAGGCCTAAACTACGTCATTTTAAGCTATGAATAAAGAGTTTTAAGAGGGGTAAGTTCATTCTAAGTTATTCCTATTCATGCATGCAAGTTTAGAGGTTTTGGAGAGGTGATCAAGCCTTGTCATTCAAGTTTTTCATCAATTCTTCATTGGAAAATCAAGGGAGTTGTAGAATCAGTTCTTCTCAGGTTTGCAGGGTTATGAATGGGTGAAATTGTTCATACCCATGCCTAATTCTTCTCTAATTCATGAAATTATATTGATAATTATATGGGGTTTTACCCCAATTCTTATGAAACCCTTATGATCTATCTATTGGTTAATCCCTTTCATATATAAATTCATGTTTTATGAATCATGGGCAGATTTATATCTATCTAGATTTAAATTCTTACAAAACTATGACCAATTATGCATATTTCATGAAAGTTAAAGTTAATTCATTAACCCATTATGATTTATGACTTATGATATGATTTCTATCAAATACTTATCATGAATTTATGAAAGGTCAAGTTTACACATGTTTATAAGTATGCATGGATTTCATGATTTGCGGATTTATGACTCTTGGCCAATTCACAGGCCCTTGTTCATGGCTAAACATGTATTTAAATTGGGGATCAATGATGATGTTATTTAATTTATCCATGAAATTCAAGAATGATTTTATGGTTATTATACGAGTCTAACGTGCATGTTTTGGGAGCAGTGTCTACCACCTAGTAGCCCAGACTACGCCGGTGTCTCATAACTATGTGCCACCATAGGTTTATTTATATATATTTCAATATTAATGGATCCCCTCTTCGTGATATCACATACTGCACGTCCCTTACCTAGCAAGCCTGGGATAACTCTGCCCACTTGAGTGAGATAGTTGGGGCATCATGTAAGGCTCTACTATAATGGTTTCGGTTATGACGAGTTCTTCCATTGTTCCTTATGATTTATGCATGGTTATGTTTATGCACTTTGGATCAAATCATGCTTAATAAAGCTTTTCTCTTATACTTATGATTATGAATGATTTACGAATGTTTGAAAACCTTGGGCATTATTATGATATTTATGTTATGACCATGTGTTCCTACTCCTATGAACTTTTATATATTTAAACTGTCCATTTTACTCACGTTGCATACTCGGTACATTCAACATACTGACCGCATACTTTATGTCATATCGTCTTATGATATAGGCTCCGACATCCAAGCTCAGTCCTGCTTGTCAAATCTCCGGAGTTAGCTATTCCTAGTAACTGGTGAGTCCTCATCTTGCGAGGGCCTTATCTTATCAATTGTATTAAATCTTTCAATTTCAGACTTATTGGGTTCGTTGGGGGTGTTGTCCCATTAACCCATTAGATATGTTAGAGGCTTTCACACGTTGTGTAGTAATCAGCTTATCATGTATGATGTAAATTCTAATGCTGATGTTATGTTATGTTTAGACTTCCGCTATGTTTATTATGTTAAATCTTCCGCCTTATTAATTGAGTTAGATGTATGTTCATGCCATGGGTCGACTTGGAGTCTCTCAGGGCTCCTTGTCCTATTTCTCGATCTGGGCCTATGTTCAGGTCATGAAAAACTTGGTATCAGAGCTATAGGTTTTGAAGTATCCTATGGTGTCTGAAAGCTGTGTTAAGTAGAGTCTTTTTCATGGGTGTGAAGCATGCCACACTTATGAAGAAGAGGCTATGAGACATTTAGGAAATGTTCCCTTATTTCATGGTCTATGTCATGCGGTTAAATGTCTCTCTATCCTTCTAAATCATGCTATTTGTGATTGCAGAATCAAGCCTCCCCGCAGAGTCAATGGCAGAAGAAATGGAAATGAAAATGGCCACGAGGGTGGCAATGGGGACGAGCACCAACAGGCCCCACCAGTCCATGCGAAGCACATACCAGTGTTGGTTGCCCACGCAGAGTTCAGGACATCCATCCAGATATTAGTCCAGGACTTGACCACCCAAGTCAATTAGCAGGTGGTGGCGCATGTCCCTCAGATCGGGAATTCATCGGCAGTGAGGGTTAGAAACTTTCTAGGGATGAACCCTCTCGAGTTCCTGGGAACGAAGGTGGACGAGGATCCACATGAGTGAATTGAGGAGATTTTGAAGATCACCCAAATAATGGGGGTGACTGGGGAGGAGTGTGCTGATTTGGCCTCATTTTAGTTGAAGGGGTCGCACACATTTGATTCAAACAGTGGAAGGAAAGTAGGACCGTGGGAGAAGGTCCCATTGGTTGGGAGGAGTTTCATATTGCATTTCTGGATCGGTTCTTCCCTTGTGAGATAAGGGATATCAAAGCAGCGGAGTTTGTGAACATGAAGCAAGTGAGATTACACTCTGATGTGCCCACTAATGTATGAGTCATACAAGTAATACAGTGGCCCTTTTGAAGTGTCGTATGTGGAACCCATAGGGAATAGACCTATTCAGCTAATTATCAAGTTCACGTGTGATATTAAATTCTGCAAGTGTTTATTATAGACTTTTTCGAGAAATTTAATTAAGACTAGATGTGGTCAATGACATACTCTGAATTCATTCAAGGAGAAACTAGAGTTAAAGCCGGATAATCGTGTGGTAATATGATTTGCGATGGTTTCAGTATGAAACTATCAATTGTCGTCTCACATAATTAGAATTGAATGTTCATGGTCTTCCGAACCTCTAAACACGACAAACTAGCCTCACTACTACTTTGTTGAGTGAGGATGTTTTTTCTAGTTCGTGGGCAATTCACTACGTGGATGTGGTTTATGGGGTTTATGCCATTGATTTGGGTACTTCCGTACCTCCAACCATTTAACCAATCTTAGCTTCACAACTACTCCTTCGAGTGATGGAATACGATTCTATGTTGGTGTCTTTCTATTTTCCCATTTTATCAACCAAGCAAGGTATTAGGTATATTCCTATCCTAACCACAAATTATATCGTGTGATACAATCTTGCTCCCTACATTCTCTTGTTCTTGCCTAGGTTATCTTTCTCAAGCATGTACCTAAGCTTAACGCATGTGTTTTCATGTTGATCAATCATAAAAAAACCAATAATTAAGAATGCAAGACAAAACAACAATTAATAACTAAATTCCAAAACAAATTCGTAAAAACACAATTGTAACTCATGGCTTCAACCCTAGAGGAAGGGCTCTAGCCACTCATGTTTGTAAAATTACAAGAAAACATTATTAAAGTAACATACTTACAAGAATTGGTAGAAGAGAAGATGAAATTGATGAACCCTAGGTGAGTTCTCCCACTTCTCCCTTCACTCCTAGGTGGTTTTTCAGAATAAGATCGTGACAAAATGATTTTAGGAGCAAAGGGACCTATTTATAGTAAATGAGAGATGTATAAAATTATGCCCGGCATGGAATAGCTCCGTTTCATGGAGGTTATCGCACCAATATTCCTCCGTGACACGGAGGCATCGCAGCGCACACTGGAAACTCACAAAACCGTCGGCAGGCAGCACCTTGCCGCGTTGGCAGCATGTCACGCTGCTTGTGCAGCGAACTAGGTGGCGTGTTATGGCCTTGGTCGCGCAGCCTGCCTGCCGTGGCATGTTGCCAATGCGCAGGTGGCCTGTTTCGCGCATCCTCCTTTCCGACGTTCACGTTTTAATTCCGATTCCATGCCTCCACTTCACCAACTCATGGATTAGTCCCTCAAATTCATTTTAAACCTACAAAAACAAGAAATAATCATGTTGGTTCGTGTATATATTCACCTTTACATAAAACTACATGAGAATGCATATAATTAAGTTGATAAAGAAGACAAAACTAAGTTATAAAGCATCACTCGGGCATGCTATTTTTCCCGAGATCACCTACCCCACACTTAAAGCCTTCTTCGTCCTCGAACAACCCTTTTACATCTCATGTAAATGAAGACTCACACATAACTAATTTAGTAAGACAATTCAAGCTACGGCTATAATGATTATTTAAGATAGCAAGTTAAAAATAGAGCATGCACGATTTAATCAATGAAATGATATACAACTTCGTTAAGACTACCTAACCTCAAGAATCGACTCTCAATCTTAGCAAACTCATGCAAATCAACTGATCAAGAAATCCGACATGAATGTTATCTCTCATTAAACATGTGCCCTCACGACAAGAGAGTTACCCATTTTTACTCACACATTTTCAAATCACAACAAGTATGGGTATATGAATAAAATTATGCTCGCTCTCTCGAAGAATTCACATGCTTCATGTAGTGACCCATAAGCTTGCCCTTAGTGTTTTACTCCACTAATTTAAGGATGTATGAACGTAAGATCAAGTAGGACTTAATTGGTTGTAATGTAAGCTAAGGGACGGGTAGGTACTATTTTGGCCAGTAATAGTGTCTATCTTTCCCAAGCACTTTTAATAACTTCAACCTTCATTAAGGACATCTCTTCCCTTACTTCACCCTCATTCTTTTCAATCCTGAATATTTTTTTCTTCTTGTTCCCCTTTTTTTAAGCACACTCATCTTAGTAGTAAGGAGTACTTAAGCAATTTTTTTCATTCATTTAATTTCGTACTCCCTACTAATAATCAACCATTTTAACACAAGTGCACCTTTGTCCTTTTCTCAACTTTTACAACTTGCTACTTTTCCTCCTTTTTCCCATTTCTAGCTCCTTCACTCTTCTAGTTTTTTTTTCTTTCGCGCTTAGGAGTTTTCGATCAAATTCAAGGCTAATGAAGGAAAAAGGATTAAGCTTATGTTGTAGCTATCAAAGAATAGGCTCATGGCTCAATGGGGCTAACTAGGATTAAATATTCAAGGTAGGTAAAGTGAGGGATAACATTTAGGTTCATTCAAGAAAATGCCTAAATCATCTACGACAATTCACATCCTTCATTTCGTTTTATATACACACCAGGCAAGTTCTAGACATTCCACAATAGCACGGAATATTCGAAAAACTTACACTCACAGCACATGCTCAATTCAAGACACATTCAACAGACTCTTACTCAGCTAATCACAAGAATTCAAAATTAAGCTTCAATCACATTGAGTCAAATTCACGAGCCTAAGTGTCTCAAACAAGGTTATACACTTCTTACGTGCTTCAACACTAACCACACTTGTATCTTACAATCATGTATAGCACATAACAAGAACATCAAGCCATCAATTAGCTACGGGTTCAAAAACCAAAACCTATTGACTAATTTTCCTCAAGACGGTCGTCATCCATACATCGTCGGAAATAGTCTCTATCTATGACTAAAAACATTATAAACAGACAAAGAAAATTTTTATTCTTCGGTTCAAAGACTCCCCGTCGGAAAAGAACCGAAAAGAAAAACCAACGGTTGATGAAGTCATGCTTGACTCACAAAAATTTTTCAAATATTTCTCACAAGCATTACATTCACCAAAAATCGTTAAGCACAAAAAATTTGAAATTTCCCTTGAAATTTCCCTCACCCCACACTTGAATCATGCTATGTCCCCATAGCATGAAATTAAAATTAAAAAGGGTAAGAAATACTCCCTGAGCCTCTATGCCTAGCTAACAACTTGCTTTTCTTCAAGTTTTCATAAGTGGGTATTTGACCCACACTTTTTCTCTTCCATGCTTGTTAGCTTCCTCCTCCACGGGTACTCAGACTTCCTCTCCATCTGTGCTTAACTTTCCACCAAAAACACAAACACGATGAAAATAAAAAAAATCAACACAAACAAAAAATCACAAATTGTATCTGTAGTACTCTTGGATTGCCTCCCAAGCAGCGCCTTATTTTACGCGCGACAAGATGTGAACTATCCTTTTCAAGACATCCTCATACCTGGGTTCCCGTTCGAAAACCATCTCCTTTTCTTTTGATGTTTAGAGGAAACAACCTCTACTCTGTTCCTCTCTTCCTCCAACTTCTTCACACTCTGAAGCCCTTCATCAGACTCGGGCTGAACACTTGTCATTACCTTTTGCCATGGACCTGATGAATCCCCCACTCCACACTCATCCTCTGACAACACACTAACCTTACAAAGTTTTCTATAGTGTGTGGATGGGTTCATTTCTTGGTATACTCGAATGAGTTCTTCTTCATCTTCGACCCTCATTTTTAGGGTCCCTGCTCTCAACTCAATTACCGCTCCTCCGGTGTCCAAGAAAGGTCGTCCCAAGATTAAGGGTACCTGGTCGTCAACATGAAAATCTAAGATAATAAAATCAGCAGGTATAATAAACTTACCCACTTTGATGAGAAGGTGCTCTATTATTCCATCAGGTGCCACTCGCGACTTATCCGCCAGCTGCAGCATCAACCTTTTTGGCATCAGTTTTCCCAACACCAAGGTGTTAAATAAAGATAGGGGCATTAGATTAACTACTGCCCCTAGATCACACAAAGATCGTAGCACCTTAGTTTTACCACTTTGAATGGGGAGGGTAAAACTCCCTGTGTCTTTGAGCTTTTTTGGAATTTTGCTCAATACCCTATGACTGCACTCCTCAGTCAGTGCTACTGTCTGGACATCCACCAATTTGACTTTGTTAGCCATCACGCCTTTGAAGTATTTATCATACTTGGGCATTCCCAGCAAAACATTAATAAGAGGAAAATTTATGTGAAGTTCTTGGAAAATCTCAAAGAACTTTTTGAAGCATTCCTCCTCCTTGCACTTTCTTAATCTTTGAGGGAATGGTGGTGGTGGTCTTTGTGTGGGCTGCAATGAAGATTGTGCATTTTGTTGCACAACACTCTGATTTTCTCCCTTGTCATTGGATAGTCCTGGTCTAACCAACTCCGGCTGCACCTCATTTCTCTTCTCTTTAGGCATTGCATCAGCTAATTGCTTGCCGTTTCTCAGACTGATGGCATTGACCTGCCGGGGGTTAGGATTTGTGTCACATGGTAGTCCTCCCTACAGTCTCATGTTTTGAGCAGCTGCTATCTGACCCATCTGCTTTTCTAGATTGCGGGTGGCCACTTACTGATTCTTCAAGTCTGATGCCATCTTTGCCTGATTTTCTGCTAACTGAGTCTGGGTCTCCATGATTTTTTGCAATATTTCCTCAATGATGCTACTCAACTGGCCATCATTCTGCCTATTATGCTGATACTGCTACTGTTGAGGTTGCTGATAACTTTGCTTTTGATTTCCACCCCAAGAAAAATTCGGGTGGGTCTGCCAATTCTTATTGTAGTTGTGTCCAAAATTCTTATTGTTCCTCTGAACATTACCAACAAAATTGTCTGATTCTGGATTGGATCCACAAGATTCTACATTGTGCCCATTATTTCCACAAATTTCACACCAACTTGGAGCTTGCTGAACTGCATTAACCCGACCCTGCTGTTGGTTCACACTCAATTTATTGAACTGAGTCATCCTCTGATGTTGGAATGAAGCTAATTGTGCCGCCAAGGCATTCACACTATCTACCTCTATCAACCCTGCTCTCTTTCCTACCCCTCTTGATGATTCACTATGCGACTCTGGATTTCCCTGTGCAATTTTGTTCAACACCGTGTATAACTCATCATAAGTCTTCTCTAAGGCTTGCCCACCCGATGCAGAGTCTAGTAAAATTTTAGTGTGTGGGTCTAGACTTTCTACAAAGGTATGATCCAGCACTTCATTTGATTACTGGTGACGGGGACAGTCTCTCAATAATGACTTGAATCTTTCCGAAGCCAAATATAAATTCTCATCAGGCCTCTACTTGAAACTCAGTATTTCACATCTCAACTTTGCTGTCTTGCCTGAAGGAAAAAATCTGATAAGGAACTTCTTTGCCAAATCATTCCATGAAGTTATGGAGTTCGGTGGCTCAACTTTCAACCACTTCTTTTCCTCTCCCAACAATGAAAATGGGAAGAGGGAAAGTTGGACATAGTCTGTGGATACGCCGGTGGGGACAAACGTGTCACTAATCTCAAGAAAGTTCTGTAAATGCTGCTCCATGTCCTCATGTGCCATCCCAGTATATTGACCACTAGAATGTAACAGCTGCACCATGTTCTGCTTCAATTCAAAGTTCCCTCTAGTCTCCGGTTTACGGATACTAGAGTTCATATTAGTCGCTTGTGGGATTGCCACTTCGCGAACTGGTCTAGCTACCATTGCTTCCGATGACACTTGTGCTTGTCCTGCGGGTTGTTGTTGTTGTACCTTTTCTTGAAGTCTTTTTAGCTTTTTCTCAAGAGCTACTCTCCTTCGCAAATGGATTTGACGTTAAGGTTCAAGCAACGGATCCACAAGCTCTCTATTCTTAGCCAGCTCGGCAAGACAACCTGTCACCTGCAATAAGTCAGACTAAGACCAAGTTTCTCAACACATAATGAAATTTAAAAATCACACGAAAACAGACAAATTCACTAAAATTAGTCGTGTCACCGGCAACGGCGCCAAAAACTTTATGTGCCCGCAAGTGTACGAGTCGTACAATTAATACGGTGGCCCTTTTGAAGATCCGAATGTCGAACCCTGGACCCATTCAGCTAATTATCAAGTTCAAGTGTGATATTAAATATGCAAGTGTTGATTAAAGAACTCTTTGAGAAATTTAATTAAGTCTAGATGTGGTCAACAACATACTCTGAATTCATTCAAAGAGCAACTAGAGTTAAAGCCGGATAATCATGCGATACTACGATTTGCGATGGTTTAAGTATGAAACTATCTATTGTCGTCTCACATAATTATAATTGCATGTTCACGGTCTTCCGAACCTCTAAACACGACAAACTAGCCACACTACTACATTGTTGAGCGAGAATGTTATTTCTAGTTTGTGGGCAATTCACTACGTGGAAGTGGTTTATGGGGTTTATGCCATTGATTTGGGTACTTCCATACCTCCAACCTTTTAACCAATCTTAGCTTCACAACTACTCCTTTGAGTGATGGAATACGATTCTAAGTTGGTTTCTTTCTATCTTCCCATTTTATCAACCAAGCAAGGTATTAGGTATATTCCTATCCTAACCACAAATTATATCGTGAGATACAATCTTGCTCCCTACATTCTCTTGTTCTTGCCTAGGTTATCTTTCTCAAGCATGTACCTAATCTTAACGCGTGTGTTTTCATGGTGATCAATCATAAAAACAACCTTAATTAAGAATGCAAGACAAAACAACAATCAATAAATTAATTCCAAAATAAATTTGTAAAAACACAATCATAACTCATGGCTTCAAGCCTAGAGGAAGGGGTCTAGCCACTCATGTTCGTAAAATTAGAAGAAAACATTATTAAAGTAACATACTTACAAGAATTGGTAGAAGAGAAGATGAAATTGATCAACCCTAGGTGAGTTCTCCCACTTCTCCCTTTATTCCTAGGTGGTTTTTCAAAATAAGATCGTGACAAAATGATTTTAGGAGCTAAGGGACCTATTTATAGTAAATGAGAGATGTATAAAATTATGCCCGACATGGAATAGCTCCGTGTCACGGAGGTTATCGCGCCAATATGCCTCCATGACACGGAGGCATCGCGGACGCACACTGGAAACTCACAAAATCGTCACCAGGCAGCCCCTTGCCACATTCGCAGCGTGTCACACTACTTGTGCAGCGTGCTAGGTGGCGTGTCACGGCCTTGGTCGCGCAGCCTGCCTTCCGTGGCATGTGGCCAATGCGCAGGTGGCCTGTTTCGCGCATCCTCCTTGCCAACGTTCGCATTTTAATTCCGATTCCATGCCTCCACTTCACCAACTCATAGATTAGTCCCTCAAATTCATTTTAAACCTACAAAAAGAAGAACTAATCACGTTGGTTAGTGTATATATTCACATTTACATAAAATTACATGAGAATGCATATAATTAAGTCGATAAACAAGACAAAACTAAGATATAAAGCATCACTCAGGCATGCTATTTTGCCCGAGATCACACTCCAGGAGTATACTTTGGAGTTCACCCATTTGTGTAGGTATGCCCCAGAGCTAGGGGCTGATTAGAGGGCTCGGGTGAGCATATTTTTACATAGAGTGGCAGACTACTTGGAGAAGGATTGCAGGATCTCCATGCTTCATCTGGATATTGACTTTTGCTGGATAGTTTTGCATGCCCAACAGATGGAGGCGGTGCATCTGAGAGAGAGAGAGGCCAAGAGGGCCAGGACAGATAATTATGGGTTTTCTCAATAGAGATCACGAGGCGAACATCACCAGCAGTTGCATCATAGGTCATTAGCTCTAGCGCCATCATCAGTTAGTGTCTCATCCAGACCCATAGGTGACTAGAGATGTAGGGCCTCAGGTTCGAGGGACCATAGGAGCATGCAGATAGAGAGCACTTTTTTGGCCTGCGGGAAGTATGGCAAGAATCATACAGGAGAGTGCCTATTGGGATCGGATATCTATTATGGGTGCGGTATATCCGGCCACATATAACGAGACTGTCCCTTGAATAGATAGGGTGATGGTAGAGGTCATGCTCAAACTACCAAAACAGCAGTAGCACCAGCACGCCTAGCCTAGCAGGGTGCATCCACCAGTGGAGGTGGCGACCAGCATCAGAACATGTTTTATGCCCTTGCCTCCCACCAGAAGCAGGAGACTTCACCAGATGTGGTTACCGGTATGTAATGAGTATTCCATCTTGATGTATATGCATTGTTAGATCCAAGGGCTACTTTGTCTTTTATGATGCCCTATGTGGCTAGTAGTTTCGGAGTCAGTCCCAAAATCTTGTCAGAACCCTTCTCAGTCTCTATCCAGTTGGTGATTTAGTTATAGCTAGACGGGTGTATAGAAATTATCCGGTCACGGTCCTTAAGAAAGTCACCTCAACAGATTTAGTAGAATTAGCCATTACCAATTTTGATCTTATTCTCGATATGGATTGTTTGTTTGCATGTTATGCCTCAGTTAATTATAGAACTTGGGCAGCAAAGTTCCGATTTCTGAGTGAGCCAGTCTTAGAATGGAAGGGTAATTCAGTTATTCCTGTAGGTCATTTCGTTTCCTACCTTAAGGCTAGAAAGATGATCTTTAAGAGTTGCGTGTACCATCTATTCAGGGTTAAGGATGCTACATCTGAGACCCTGATTATCTAGTTTGTTCCAGTAGTATATGAGAATACAGAAGTGTTCCTAGATGTTCTACAGGGAATTCCTCCTGAGCGGGAGATCGATTTTTGTATTGAACTTCTACCCGATACGCGGCCAATATTTATTCCTCCTTACAGAATGGCCCCAGCTGAGTTAAAAGAGTTGAAGGACCTTTTAGAAAAAGGTTCATTAGACTAAGAAAATCCCAAGAGGGTGCACAGTTCTATTTTTCTAAAAGAAGGATGGTTCTCTTCGTATATGTATTAATTATCGGCAATTGAACAAGGTCACCATCAAGAACAGGTATCCTCTTCCCAGTATTGATGATTTGTTCGACCAGCTTCAGGGTTCCAAGTGCTTTTCAAAGATAAATCTCAGATTCGGTTACCATCAGCTCAGGGTTTGTGAGAGTGATATCCCAAAGACAGCTTTTAGGACGCGGTATGGTCATTACGAGTTTGTAGTTATGTATTTTGGACTAACGAACGCTCCTGTAGTTTTTATAGATTTGATGAACAGGGTGTTCAAGACATACTTAGTTATGTTCGTGATCGTGTTTATCGATGACATCCTGATATACTCTCGAAACTAGGAAGAGCATGCCACTCATTTGAAGGTGGTGCTACAGACTCTCAAGGATCACCAGTTATATTCTAAATTTAATAAATACAAATTTGGGTTAAACTCAGTGGAATTTTTTAGCCATGTTGTGTCGAATGAGGGTATAAAGGTGGACTCTCAGAAGATAGAAGCGGTGAAGAATTGGCCTAGACCAGTGAATCCTTCAGATATTAGGAGCTTCTTGGCCTTAGCGGGTTATTATCGAAGATTTGTTAAGAGATTTTCATCTAATGTAGCGCCATTGACCAAACTGACCCAAAAGAAGGTGAAGTTCCAATGGTAGGAGGCTTGCAAGAAGAGTTTCCAAGAGTTGAAGACTTGACTCACCTCAACACTGGTGTTAACTCTACCTGAGGGTACCCATGGGTTTGTGGTGTGTTACCATGCTTCTAGAATCGACCTTGGTTGTGTATTGATGAAGCATGGTAAAGTTATAGCATACGCTTCCAGGCAGTTGAAGGTTCATGAGAAGAATTACCCAACCCATGATCTTTAATTGGCGGCGGTGGTATTTGCCTTGAAGATTTGGAGACACTATTTGTACTGGGTCTATGTCGATGTATTTACGGAACATAAAAGCCTACAATATGTGTTTACACAGAAGGACCTAAATGTATGCCAAAGGAGGTGTTTGGAGCTACTCAAGGATTATGATATGAGTATCCTTTATCATCCAGGTAAGGCCAATGTAGTAGCAGACGCACTTAGTAGACTCTTTATGGAGAGTATGTCCCATGTAGATTAGGGGAGGAAGGAGCCGGTGAAGGATGTGCATCAACATGCAAGGTTGGGAGTTCATCTGTTTGACTCGACCGATGGCGGTGTTATTATCCAAAACGTATCAGAATCGTCCTTGGTGACTGATGTAAAAGCTTGAAAAGACGAGGACATTATTTTGGTAAAGTTAAAGGAAGCTGTTCAGAATCAAAAGGTAGAGGTCTTCATAAAAGGGGGAGATGGTATTCTACGATATCAGGGTCGTCTGTGCATTACGAATGTTGGTGATTTGAGAGATCGGATGTTGCACAAGGCTCACAGTTCCAAGTATTCGATACATCTAGGAGCCACAAAGATTTACAGTGACCTATGGAAAGTCTATTAGTGAAATGGCATGAAGAAGGTCATAGCAGAATTTGTGGCTAAGTGTCCCAATTGTCAATAGGTGAAGGTTGAGCATCAGGTCAAGATCATTTCTAAGGGGATTTCTTACTTAGGTCAAGCTCAGTACAACATTTCATCTGCAATGGATGGTCAGGCAGAGTGGACTATTCAGACTCTCGAGGACAAGTTGAGGGCATGCGTTATTGGCTTCCAGGGTAGTTGGGATGATCCTTTACCTCTTATTGAGTTTGCATATAATAGAACTACAATTCTAGCATTCAGATGGCTCTGTTTGAGGCTCTCTATGAGCGGAGATATAGATCATGTATTAGTTGGTCTGAAGTCGATGAAGCTGTGATGATAGGACCAGATTCAGTCCATGAGGCCATAGAGAAAGTTCAGCTTATACGGGACAGATTTAAAATAGCTCAAAGTCACCAAAAGTCCTATGCGAATGTGAGGAGGAGAGAACTTGAGTTCGAAGTTGATGATTGGGTGTTTTTAAAGGTGTCTCCCATGAAGGGAGTGATGAGGATCGGAAAGAAAGGGAAACTCAGTGCCCGTTATGTTGGAATGTACCAAATTGTGAAACGGGTTGGCAAGGTAGCATATGAGTTGGAGTTACCCTCAAAATTTGCTTAGTCGATCCAGTCTCATCATTAGCAGTCCTCTCTTGTTGGGCATGTGATTCATTGTCATCTTCATCATCATTCTTAGCTGCAATTCCCTTGTGATCCTTCGTGGCTGAGGCCCCATTGATCTTGGGCAGATTTATATGCCCAAGTGATACTCAAAAGTACCATTTTCGCCTTGTTTATCTAGCAATGCGTATACATTTTCATGTAATTGGTAATAAAATGTGAATTTATACTAACCAACATGATTAGCATTGTTTTGTAGGTAAAATGTGATTTCGAGAAGCTAACATACATGTTGGACGATATCGGAGTTGGACTTGGAATCGAGCAAGGAAAAAGGCATTAGACTGCACAAATTAAAAGGGCTCCGCGATGGAGCCGTGTCACGCTGCAATCGCGGAGGCATTCTGCCTGGAGGGTGAAAATTCATCAATTTCCAGTGGAGGTTCACGTCAGCTCCGTGGCACGGTGGCTAGCCTCCGCATTGCACACCGTGCCACGTTGGTGTTAAATTCCCGGACCCCCAATTTCAGTGAGGGTCCGCGTTCATGGCGTGTCACGGAGGCAGTGCTCCATGATGCACTCCGTGACACGTTGCTCATTATTCCAGGAAAAATTCCCACTAGTATAAATAGAACACTTAAGTGTATTTTTCATAATTCAGACTTGGTGGAGCAAAGACGTGGGTTACAGGCAGTTGAGGGACGAAAAGTTCAGGGTTTTTTCTCTCTTTCTTTCTTCTTTAATTCAATTGTTTGTATAATTAACACTTGTTTTAGGATGATTACTCCACAAATGAGTGGCTAATTCCCTTCCTTGCTGATGTTATGAACACTTGTGATGAATTTTGATTATTGATTATATGGTTTTTCATCTTTTTCTTCCATGTTGTTCTATTAATTCTTGTTCTTACTGCATTGGTGTGTGGCCTACATTAATGTACATCTAAAAAGTCCGATTTCACTCGAGAGAGCACAAAATTGGAAAGTTGTGAATTAATAGAATATTGTTCTTTACTTGATTTGGGAAAATTGAGTTTTGATGTGCTTTCCTGATAGAAATATACTTGAAAGCCGTATTAGTCAATTTAGGAACCGAAATTGTATGGCTAGCACATGAATTGCATTTGATCACAGAAATGTAGACGGATGGTTCATGATTCTTAAGTGAGATTAAACACGAGAGTTTTAATCTCTTGGCAATTGTTCTTAACTAGCAACTGAAGAAAAGATTAACCAATTTATGATGATAATCAGTTTCATTACATGTTCTTTAACCTCGGCATGCTTTTATCCATAGTCCAAATTCAAAGTAGATAATTGTTTATAGTTTAGTATAAAATTTATAAAACAAATTATTCAATTTTTTGTTATTTAGTTGTCAGCATATTTAGAAGTAAAAATATAGTATACTTGAGCAGATTGCACTTATCCCAAGTCCCTGTGGGATTGATACTTGGCTTACTAAAGCCACTTACTACTTGTTCGACCACGTGCACTTGCATGTCGGTTTTATAACCCCAAAAAACGTACCGAACAAGTTTTTGGCGCCGTTACCGGGGACTTGGCAATTGGTGAATTTGTATCAAGTGTTAATTTTACTGTATTTTTATTTTCTTTTCTTAGGTGTTGACAACTTGGTCTTAGCCTGTATTTTGCAGACTTAATTGCTGTGAACACTGGCAAGAGACAAAGAGCTGGTGGAATCTTATATAGAGCCAGAACGTATATTTCACAGTAAACAGAGAGAAGCTCTACAAAGGAAGCTGTAGTTGCTCAGACATACCATTATGGAGCAGCAAAATCCACCGGTAGTAAGGGCAGTGTTAGTGCCCGAAGAAGCAGCAGCAAGGTCGGTTCGCGAGGTGGCAATCCCACATGCCAACAATGTTACATCCAGTATCCGCAAACCAGAGCCTGGAGGGAGATTTGAACTCAAGCAAAATATGGTGCAATTGTTGCACATAAGCGGGCAATTTACCGGTCTCCCTCATGAAGACCCACAACAGCATCTCCAAAACTTTTTGGAGATAAGTGACACTTATATACCCGCTGGAGTGTCACCTGATTATGTTCAGCTTACATTATTTCCGTTCTCATTGCTCGGAGAAGCCAAGAGGTGGTTGAAAGCTGAGCCACCAAATTCTATTTCAACGTGGGATGATCTTGCACGAAAGTTCTTGATAAGGTTTTTTCCCTCTGGCAAAACAACAAGACTTAGAAGTCAAATTCTGAGTTTCAAACAGAGGGAGGGAGAAAATTTATATCACGCCTGGGAGAGATTTAAATACATGTTGCGGGACTGTCCTCATCATCATCAGTCCAATGACGTGTTGGTGCACACATTTATTGAGGGTTTGGAACCCCATACCAAAATATTGCTAGATTCAGCAGCTGGAGGGCAAGCGTTGGAAAAGACTTATGAGGAGTTGTGCACCTTGCTAAACCGGATTTCACAGGGCAATCCAGAATGGAATGCTGATTCATCACGAGGTGGAACAAGGAAAGCAGCAGGAGTGCTTGAAGTGGATGGATTTACAACTATCGCTGCATAGATAGCTGCCTTGCAAAATCAATTGAACAACCACTTCAGCAACATGGCATTGAACCAGCCTTCAGCTCCAGTTAATGCAGTCCAGCAATTGAGGTGTGAAGTGTGTGGAAGCAGTGAGCACTCAGCTGAGTGCTGTGGAGCCAATCCTGACTCGGTAAACTTTGTGGGGAATGCACAAAGAAATCATCAGCAGTATGGGAGTAGCTACAATTCAAATTGGAGGAACCATCCAAATTTTTCATGGGGTAGCAACAACCATCAAGGCCAAAGTTCGGGTTAGGGTGTGCAGAGGAATCAAGGAGGGCAACAGAACTACCAATCTCAATTCAGAAATAACAATGCACCTCCTCCACCACCATCACCCAGCATTGAGGAGATGTTCATGACCATGATCACTAACCAAGCGCAATTGCAGGCTGACTATGTTAAATTGGCAGCTGAAGTAAAAAATAACCAGTTAGCGACCAAAGATCTTGAGTATCAATTTGGGCAATTTGCTAGTGCCCAAAATACAAGGCCTATAGGAGGACTGCCAAGCGACACGGATCTGAATCCGAAGCAGGTAAATGCAGTTACCACAAGGAGTGGTTTGCAGCTGAAGGAGGTGGAACCAGAAAGACCACCTTAACACTCGGGAGCAGCAGAAGTTGAGGGGGAGAAAAGTTCGGAAAGGGGGAAGACCAAAGAAGTTGAATCAGAAAGACCTACACCCCCGTTCCCTCAACGACTTAAGAAACACAAGGGGGAGGCGTGTTTCAAGAAATTCATGGAGGTGCTTAAATAGGTACATGTTAACTTATCTCTTGTTGATGTCTTGCAGGGAGTGCCTAAATAAGCTAAATACATAAAAGACATCGTGGCAAACAAAAGTCGGTTGACTGAGTATGCCACGGTGGCTTTATCGGAGGAGTGCACTTCCCGGATCCAAAACAGACTGCCCACGAAGTTAAAAGACCCTGGGAGTTTTACTATCCAGCTTACTATTGGGCAGAGCATCCGAGCTCGTGGATTGTGTGACCTGGGAGCGAGCATAAATCTGATGCCATCTTCGGTATTCAGAAAGTTTGGTCTAGGGAGTCGTAGACCTACAACCGTAATCTTGCAGTTGGCGGATCGATCCTTAGCTAGGCCGGATGGCATTGTTGAGGATGTTCTAGTGCAAGTTCACTCCCTAATTTTCCCGGTAGATTTTATTGTTCTGGATTTTGAACCAGACGCGGAAGTACCTTTTATTTTGGGACGACCCTTCTTGGCAACCGGGAAAGCATTAATCGACATAGCTGCGGGGCAACTCACAATGCGAGCACACGATAAGGTAGAGGTGCTCGATGTGTATAAAGCACCCAAGCTCCCGATGGTTCATGAAGAACTCTCGGTGATCAATGTGATTGATCATGGTAATGCTAAGCAGCTGAAGCATTCCCGAGAGTTAATGGGAAGACCACCGGATAGGTGTAAGCACTACTGGGGGGAGGACAGTGATCGTGAGAAATCGTCCATCACCCTAGCGGACAATTGAGCTTAAATGACGTCGAGCCGCGACGGTAAACCAAGCGCTGCATGGGAGGCAACCCGTGAAATTTTTTTTTTCTTTCATCTTGTACAGTGTAAATAGATTTTACTTTTTCTTTTTCTTGATTTATTACAAAATTTTTCTTTTTAGTTAGTATTTTTTATTGTTAGTTGGGAGAAACCTATTATTCTAACCAATTTTGTGTAGTGAGATGATTTTCAGGTCAAACGGAAGAAAATGTGCACGGAATCGTGAAGGAAAAGGCGAGGTATGAAAAATTAATAAAATGTAGAAGACAGTGAGCTGGGGCGATAGCTCCGTGTCACGGAGGAGGACCTCCGCGTTACCCTCCGTGACACGTTGAGGTATAACCCGAAAATTTTAAAATTTCCAGAAAGCTATCGCGATGGCTCCGTGTCACGGAGGCAGTTCACCGCGATGCACTCCGTGACACGTTGCCGTGTAAATTGTGACGGGTCACACCGGGTTGCCGGTTGACCCGCGTGTTTTTCTACCTTTTAAACCCCGAAAACTCCCCTTTTCCCCTCATTTTCGATTTCCTCCGCGACCAAACATCCAAAAACCCCTCTCCCACCAATGTGCCACAGCTTAAGGCAACAAATTATCGAGTTTTCTTCAATTCTTCAACGTTAAGGTATGTTTTCCGATTCTCTCTCAACTTTTTGTCGATTTTATTTGAAATTAAGCATGGGAGGTGAGATAAATCGCCCTAAGTCAAAATTAAGCATGAATTCGAGTTCTTTGTTGATTGATAAATGTTCGGAATGTTATAATGATCGTTTGAACTTGTCGATTGCATGAATTATTCGAATTTGATGGAAGAAATCAATTGTAGGGCTTGTTGTTGAATTTGAAGTTGGTAATGTGTTGAATTCGTGAATTCTATGTCGGGGTGTACTTGTTAAATGAGATTAGTCATTGTAAAAAAATTGTTTGAATGTTAATTGATGACGAATTCTCGGGTTTAGGGGAAATGTTGAAATTTGTTCAAATTTGGTTGGTTGTATAGGTTCATGTGTATAGAATTTTTGTTGTTGTTTTTGTTTCGTTGTTTTTCTTTACTAAGTGCGATGGTTAAAATGCTAGCGATGGTAGTGATTGTGATTAGCTGTACGAAGTCTGAGTAGTACGCAGAAGTTATACCGTCGAATTTTCTTTTTTTAAACGCACTAAGCATGATTGTATAGCTGGTTGTTTTGTGTAAATAAAGTTATACTTGTCATATGGTTATAACTGTAGCTAAGGACTAAGTGTGGGGTAATTTAGCGTAACCCGACCTTAGCCGAAGTTAATATTTATTTAGCTTAACATTGAGCCTGTTTACTTGGGTTGACAGGTAAACATGGCAAGCCGACAAGATAAAGGAAAAGGTGAATCAACTTCAGGCACCGGAAGGAAAAGACTCAGACTGGGCACAGCAGTCCCAGCTACACCAGCAGTTCCACGCGGCCAGCGCCGCCAATACGGAACGAGATGGGTGACTGACGAGGGGAAAAAGTGGTATGCCAAGCACAAAGAGAACAAATATTTCCCCGAGGAGCATATAGCACGGGAGCCATTAGCACAGGAGTTCCCTAGAATGGTTCAACGGATCGAGGCAGCTGGGCTCGGTTTCATATTTCAGGAGCCTAAAGAATGCAACCTGCACCTGGTCCGGGAGTTCTATGCTAATTGGAAGCCGTCAATCAGAAGCCACACCATCAAAATCAGAGGGCAGATAGTCACTCTGGAACTCCACCAACTCAATGCCATCATTGGAGCGCAGGACACAGACGCCCACGTTCTCCGCCAGCTGAACATTACCCCATCGTATGCCGATATCAGACGCACACTGTGTGGGGCCCGATCTACAGCTAGATGGAGCAGGCACAAGGAAAGGGGCTACCACCAGACTCTGCCATATTCTCAAATGAATAGGGAAGCCCGAATCTGGCTGAAGATAGTCTGCTCGTGCTTAATCCCGGGGGTACACATGACTGATGTGACCCGGGACCGTGTTTGCCTGGTGTACGCCCTGATGAAAGGGCTGGAGATAAATGTAGGGGCGGTCATTATATCCGCCATGAAGAGAGCCCGATTGCACCAGGGCCACAAGTATGGTTTCGATGGACTACTCACCACCTTTCTCAGAGGCCTCGACGTCGAGGAGGAGGCTTTGGATTATATCCCGGAGTTGGATCCGCGGGCCTTGGATGTGACCAAAACTAAGGCTCCCGACACCACCCACGGGCCAGTGCTGACACTTGGCGAGCGACATGATCGTGATGACCAGTACATGGCGCGGATGTATGGGATGCAAATGCTCCGGCTCAGGATAGGTGGGAGACCAGCCACAGAGGAGGAGCTATGCCAGCTCGATTTAGATTACTCGTTTGGAGAAAACGCCAGGGCTCTATGTCGAGTGGGGCCATTCTTTGTAGAGCCCACTAACGATGATGTCCCCACAGACGAGGAAACACGTCGGGAGGACTCCGATATGGAGTCTGATGACGACGCCGGAGGCGACTCGAACATGGGAGATGAGGCAGCAACATCTGATGAAGAAGTGGAATACTTTGACTGATCAGGGAGTTCCACCACCCGATTTTGTGCTATTTAATTTTTGTGAACACTGGGGACAGTGTTCGGTTTAAGTGTGGGGTGGGAGTAGTTAGGTGTTGGGCTAGGCTGTTTTGTTTGTATGTTCTCTATATTTTTGTATGTTGTGTGTCCCTGTGTTTGTGAATTTTCAAATTGTTCTGTATTTGTAAATATTTGTGAAATTGCTGTGTGTTGTTGAATGGTTGCTAGCTGATTCTGATTCTGTAAATATTTTCTTTTATCGAAATGATCGATAATTTTTTTTAAAAATTTCTTCAAAATATTTTGTACATAAATTTTTCTTTCGCTATCGAAATGATCGATATTTTGCAAATTTTTCAAATTTTTTAATTTTGGGTTTCTCGGCGTTTGTTTTCGGTTCTTTTACCGAGAATGGTCCCATTGAACCGACGTCTTAAGTAGTGATTGTTCCCTATGATGGATGGATGACGACCGTCTTAAGGGAAATATAGTCGGTAGGAGTATTGTTTTTCCAATTATTTTCGTTTTTCGTTGGTGGATTGCATCCCGAAACTTGTATTTACTATATGGTTGCGAAATTTTGGTTGCATGTTGTACCTGATATTCAAAATGCAAAGGTGATTCGTATGAAAGCTTGCAATTTTGTAAATATGTTGAGATACCTAGGCGGTAGTGTTCGATTTGATGTGATTGAGGCTTAATGTTTGAATTCATGTAATTAGCTGATTGAAGAATCTATGAATGCATCTTGAATCGAGCATGTGCATAAAGTGTGAAGTGAGGTATTGTTATTCCATGCTATTGTGAAGTGTCTAGAACTTGCCTGGTGTGTGTACAAAACGAAATGAAGGAGGTGTATTGTTGGAAAGGATGTAGGCATTTCTTTGTTTTAACCGAGAGTTTCTAATTTTCTTGTCATACTCCCCCTTTCTGTGATTGTATACCCTAGTCAGCCCTTTGAGCCGTTAGCCGATTATTTCTTTCTTTTGTCCAAAAAGTATAAACCGAGCTAAATTCTTTCTTTTCATTAGCCGTAAAATCTATACAAAACTCTTAAGCGCTTAAGAAGAGAAAATAATGTTCCCAAAGTGTCAAAGAGTGAGAATGGTGAAAAGAAAAAGAAAAGCAAAGTGAGGAAAGAAAAGAAAAGGTTGAAGGTGCACTTGCTATAAATAAATGATAATGAAGGTGCATGAATAACCTTTGTTATTGTGTAAAGTGTGCTTAATGAAATGGGCCATACTAAAGTAAATCATCAAGAATGGGATGATGAAAAAAGAAAAGAGAGAAACAATGTCCATGAGTTGATGGGAATGTGTTGCAAAGGCGCTTAAGGATGCTAGTGGTTATTATTGGCTAATTCAATATATACTAGTTCCATAGCTTCCATTACAACCCATTAAAGTCCAACTTGATCTTACATTGCATTTCTTTATATTAGTGGAGTAATACACTAAGGGCAAGCTTATGGGTCATGACATGATGCATGTGAATTCTTTTGGGAGAGAGAGTGAAATTATTTTTACATGCCCCTACTTGAATGTTTGTATGTCACATGAGCAAAAAGGGGAAGATTCTCTTGAGTTGTGAGGGAACATGCTTGAGGAAAGACTGATTTTCGTGTCGGATATCTTGATTAGCTAATTTGCATGAGTTTGCCAATATCGAGAATCAATTCTTAAAGTCTAGGAAGTCTTAATGTATTGAAGGTCATTGCATTGTTAAGACCATGCAGTTTTTCTTGATGATTTGCAATATTGAATGATCGGTATGACCGTAGCTTAAATTGTCGTACCATAGTAGCGAAGGTGGGGATGTAAATTGCATGAATTGTATGTTTGTTGTTCAAGGATGAACAAGGATTTAAGTGTGGGGTAAGTGATCTTGGGCAGATTTATATGCCCAAGTGATACTCAAAAGTACCATTTTCGCCCTGTTTATCTAGCAATGTGTATACATTTTCATGTAATTGGTAATAAAATGTGAATTTATACTAACCAACATGATTAGCATTGTTTTGTAGGTAAAATGTGATTTCGAGAAGCTAACATTCATGTTGGACGATATCGGAGTTGGACTTGGAATCGAGCAAGGAAAAAGGCATTGGACTGCACAAATTAAAGGGGCTCCGCGATGGAGCCGTGTCACGCTGCCATCGCGGAGACATTCTGCCTGGAGGGTGAAAATTCATCAATTTCCAGTGGAGGTTCGCGTCAGCTCCGTGGCACGGTGGCTAGCCTCCGCGTTGCACACCGTGCCACGTTGGTGTTAAATTCCCGGACCCCCAATTCCAGTGAGGGTCCGCGTTCACGGCGTGTCACGGAGGCAGGGCTCCGCGATGCACTCCGTGACACGTTGCTCATTATTCTGGGAAAAATTCCCACTAGTATAAATAGAACACTTAAGTGTATTTTTCATAATTCAGACTTGGTGGAGCAAGGACGTGGGTTACAGGCAGTTGAGGGACGAAAAGTTCAGGTTTTTTTCTCTCTTTCTTTCTTCTTTAATTCAATTGTTTGTATGATTAACACTTGTTTTAGGATGATTAATCCACAAATGAGTGGCTAATTCCATTCCTTGCTGAGGTTATGAACACTTGTGATGAATTTTGATTATTGATTATATGGTTTTTCATCTTTTTCTTCCATGTTGTTCTATTAATTCTTGTTCTTACTGCATTGGTGTGTGGCCTACATCAATGTACATCTAAAAAGTCCGATTTCACTCGAGAGAGCACAAAATTGGAAAGTTGTGAATTAATAGGATATTGTTCTTTACTTGATTTGGGAAAATTGAGTTTTGATGTGCTTTCCTGATAGAAATATACTTGAAAGCCGTATTAGTCAGTTTAGGAACCGGAATTGTATGGCTAGAACATGAATTGCATTTGATCACAGAAATATAGACGGATGGTTCATGATTCTTAAGCGAGATTAAATACGAGAGTTTTAATCTCTTGGCAATTGTTCTTAACTAGCAACTGGAAGAAAAGATTAACCAATTTATGATGATAATCAGTTTCATTACATGTTCTTTAACCTCGGCATGCTTTTATCCATAGTCCAAATTCAAAGTAGATAATTATTTGTAGTTTAGTATAAAATTTATAAAACAAATTATTCAATTTTTGGTTATTTAGTTGTCAGCATATTTAGAAATAAAAATATAGTATACTTGAGCAGATTGCACTTATCCCAAGTCTATGTGGGATCGATACTTGGCTTACTAAAGCCACTTACTACTTGTTCGACCACGTGCACTTGCGTGTCGGTTTTATAACCCCAACAAACGTACCAAACACCCATCATTTCCTTCCTCTCAGCTAGGTGGGTCCCTTGAGAGTGGAGTCGGAGATGCAACCATGGTTGCCAGATTAATAGGGCATTTAGTCCTATACCTGGTCTATCGCTTCTCCAACTATTTCTCATCTATCTGATACTCCTCAACTGAGCCACTCGACTCTTCTAAGGATGATGGTTCATCTCATAGTTTTTTAGCCGAGGGCTGGCCCTTCTCCTACCTCTATTTCTTGGCTGAACCCTTCTTGGGAGTTCCTTTTGGTGCCATTGTACATGTAGAATAACCGTTAGTATCTAAGATCAGAGTATGTGAATATGTTAATTCAGTGGCTGCCTACAGATAGGACAAGAGACCTAAGAAATCATTGTCATTGACAACAACTCGTGAAGTCCTTCGCGGTCTATATGTTCAACTATTTCATCTTGTTCCAGTAAACTTAATGACTTGATTAACGAGTCGTTGCTTGTGGCAATGATTCGTTAAGTCAGTCGCGGTCTTTAGTTTTAGAATACCATATTTTTCTTCTCCCACTCAGGATGAGTCACATAATTAGTTGTGAGGTGATGCCATGACACATTACATGATTTTTCCTTAAGATTTCTTAAGTGTCAGTGATGACGAGTCATGTAACGACTCATTAGGAAGGCCCACGAATCGTTATATTAGGCGTCGTCACTGAGACAACCTGTTGAGTCTTAGTCCATCATCACAAGTATGTAGGGTTACTCAGAATTCACCCATGTCAAATTTTCTCATTTTATTTTGGTGGGAGTTGGGTGGGAAAAACAATCAACGCTTCGTTTCCAAAGCAATTAAAAATCGTAATGCCCACTGACTCAATGGGTGTAAGAAACCCAAGCCAACCGATACTAAATCACAATAAAACTAACTCATTCATTCAACACATTCTACCACAAACTCATCAACATTTATCCATTTAGGTTAACCATTATTGTGTTTGCAACTGTAAGCAATCAAGGACATGTCGACTGGGTTTTTTTAATTTTGGGATCAAATTCAAAAATTCATAGACATGTTCTAATTGAATATAGGAGGCATTACAATACTCAGTTTTAGGAGGATGTTCAAGGAGAGAAAATGAGAAGTCGAGTAGTTATGCTTCACGGAGTGCGGGAAGGGATGGTGATCGTGATAATGTGTCGGTGTGTTTGTGTATGTGAAAGTGAAGATGGTAAGTAATGAGGGGGGAGGGAACCATTTTAGAGAATGGCTTTAACCATTTGTGGAAATCATGGTGTTTTAAACAAAAATAAATCAAATTAACCATTTCTCGCGTGGGTCGGGTTGGGTGATTCAAAATGAGGCATATGAACTATGACCCACGTAATGAGTCATTTCTCATGACCACGACTCGTTATGTCATATGTTACATTAGTCAATAGAGAAAACATAATTGGGATCAAACAACTCAGTCAACGACTCGTGATGTTACCCAACAAGTCGGGTCTTGAGTCCTTGGCCCTGTAATCTTGGTGGACTTTTAGTTTTGTCTGGATGAGGTACTTGACAACACGTTAAGTGACCTCGTGATTCATTAAGTCACTCACCATTGACGTGCCAAAATTTAATGTTTTCTGCTTCAATGGCCACGAATGGTCTTGATGAGTCATTCAGTCAAGTAACGACTCATTTTGTGATTTTTGGCACCAGATTCTAAGGTTCAAAACTTTCCTTCCAGCTCCATATTTCTCATCTTACTTACCATCACATATCAACACACGTAAGCACTATATTGGTATTACAATTACAACTTGGGTTGCCTCCTAATAAGCACCTAATTTAATGTCGCGGCAAGACGCGGGTTTTTTGATTAGTCAAACTTCACCAAGATACCTCCATGGGATGCCTCCCATGCAGCATTTGATTTAACGTCACAGAACGAAGCAAGTCCTCGGGTTACTCAGACTTCATCTAGAGCCCAAAGGTCCACCATTTTAATTTCTTCACTCTTCCCTAGATATGCTTTCACCCATTGGCATTCACCTTGAACCGTTTTCCTTTATGATTTTTCAACTCAATTGCACCATAGGAGAATACTTGGACCACTCGAAATGGTCCCAACCATTTGGACTTCAACTTGCCAAGAAACAAGTGAAGCCTAGAATTAAATAACAACACCGTATCTCCAGGTTTGAACTCTCTTTGCTCAATATTCCAGTCATGTTGTATCTTCATCCTCATTTAAATTTTTGAACATTCATAGGCTTTTAAACAAATCTCATCTAGCTCATTCTACTGATCAAGCCTCAATTCACAGCATCGCTCCAATTTAGATTTAGCGTCTTGAGCGCCTACGTGGCTTTGTGCTCAAGCTCAATCAGAATATGACATGCTTTCCTATACACAAGCTGATAAGGAGACATACCTATAGGGGTCTTGAATGCAGTCCGATAGGACCATAACACATCATCCAGCTTCCAAGACCAATTTGCCGGTTAGCATTCGCAGTCTTCACTGAGATGGTCTTTATCTCCCAGTTGGAGACCTCAACTTTCCCACTAGATTGTGGATGATAAGGTGTTTCAACCGTGTGTTTCACCTCATATTTTTCCAGTAATCTCCGAAACAACTGGTTGCAAAAGTGCGAACCCCCATCAGTAATGATTGCTCTCGGAGTCCCAAATCTGGAGAAAATATTCCACTTCAAGAATGTTGTGACACTCTTACCATCGTTGTTTGGAAGCGCAATTGCCTCCACCCACTTAGAAACATAGTCCACAGCTACAAGTATGTACTTTATCCCATTTGATCTCACAAATAAGCCCATAAAGTCAATTCCCCAAACATCAAACAACTTAATGACAAGGATGGGAGTAAGAGGGAGCTCATGCCTTCTTGATATGCTTCCTTGCCTTAGGCATGCATCATATGCCTTTGCAAAATCATGTGCATCTTGGTGAATGGTTGGCCAATAGTACCCACATTGTAGAATTTTGTGGGTTGTGTGAATCCCGCTATAATGACCCCCAACAGGGGATGAGTTATAAGACTCCAATATGCTCAACATCTTAGCTTCGGGCACACTTCTACGAACTACCCCTTCAACAAATATGCGGAATAGGTAAGGCTCATCCCAGAAAAACTTTCGCACATCTGACATGAATTTCATTCTCTAGTGAAAAGATAAATCTTTTGTCACTACATCACTCACCAAATGTTTAGCGAAGTCCACAAACCATGGAATGAGATCCTGGGAAGCAGCCAAAACCTACTCGTCGGGGAATGTGTCATCTATATTAAGCTCATCTCTAAGTGTTGCATCTGCTTCTAGTCTCCACAAGTGATTTGCCACCTGATTTTTGATCCCCTTCAGGTTCTTAACCTCAAACTCGAACTCTTGCAGCAACAGAGCCCATCTAATCAACCATGGTTTGGCATCCTTCTTTGCCATCAGATAACGTAGAGCTGCATGGTCTGTATGAACTATCACCTTAGTTCCGAGCAAGTATGCCCAAAACTTCTCGAATGCAAGTACCACAGCTAACAGCTCTTGTTCCGTCATGATGTAATTCTTCAGAGCTACATTAACTGCCTTGCTAGCATAATAAATGCGATGAAAAATCTTATCACGCCTTTGGTAAAAAATAGCTCCTAGGGCCAACCATCTAGCATCGCACATAACCTCAAAAGATAAGGACCAATAAGGTGCCACTATGATCGAGGCAGTAGTCAATCTCTCCTTCAAGCATTCATATGCCTTTAAGCAAGCATCATCAAACACAAACTTCACTTCTTTCTCAAGTATCTTGCACAAGGATATGCAATCTTTGAGAAGTCCTTGATGAATATTCAATAAAATCCCGCATGACTTCTAACACCCTTCACAGAAATTAGAGGTGGTAGACTAGAAATTACATCAATATTTGCTCTGTCTACCTCAATGCCCTTACCTGAAATCCTATGGCCTAGCACAATACCCTCTTTGACCATGAAATGGCACTTTTCCTAATTAAGCACCAAATTAGTCTTTTCGCACCGCTGCAGCACCTTTCTCAAGTGAGCCAAACAATCATCAAATCAGTCATCCACCACCAAAAAATCATCCATAAAGACATCAATGGTTTCCTCCACCATGTTAGAGAATATGGACATCACGCAACATTGAAAAGTGGCGGGCGCATTATATAACCCAAACGACATCCTCTCGAAAGAAAATGTCCCATAGGGGCATGTAAAAGTGGTTTTCTCTTGGTCTTCAGGGGCTATAGAGATCTAATTGTACCCTGAATAACCATCAAGAAAGCAGTACCACTCTCTAACTGCAAGTCGGTCTAGCATCTAATCCATGAATGGCATCAGAAAAAGATCTTTCTACGTCCAATGGTTTAGCTTCCGATAGTCCATGCATACTCTCCAACCTGTGACTGGCCTCGGTGGAATGAGATCATTATTAGCATTAGGAACCACAAAGATTCCTCCCTTATTGGGTACATACTGAACTAGGCTCACCCATTTGCTGTCAGCAATAGGACAAACCACACCTGCATCCAACCACTTAACAATTTTATTCTTGACTACCTCTCACATAGGCGAATTCAATCTACGCTGATGCTCAATACTTAAAATACAATTAGGCTCAAGCTGAATCTTATATGTGCAAATACCGGATGGGATCCTAAAAATATCTTCTATGGCCGACCCAATAGCCTTCTTATACCTCTTTTGAACTAAGACCAAAGCGTCCACTTACCATTCCACCATGTCTGCTGCTACTATTACTGGTAATGTGTTTCCAGTCCCAGAAATACATATCGTAATTGAGGTAGGAGTGCCTTGAGCTCCAAAACTAGAGGCTCCTCAATAGATGGCTTGGCCGGTGGGGTCACACGACTTTTTAGATCAAGATCAATCTTCTTTGGAGCATAAGTATACGACCCCATACCTGCAAGTGCATTACTGATCTCCTCATCCCCTTGAGTCTCCTCAGCATCAACATTCATAAACACTACTACTAAATCCTCAATACTCACCCTCTCACTAATAGCCATGATTGGAAGCTCAACCTCCATACTATCAATCACTGAGACCACCCGCATGTTGTTTCATGGACTGGCACACATTAAATGTTAACTCTTCAATGTTCAATCAAAATTTTAGTTGTCCGGTCTCCGTGTACATAAGAGCACACCCGATGGCGAGGAATGGTTTCCCCAAGATAACGTGAACCTTAAAATCAACCTCACAGTCCAAAATAACAAAGTCAGCCAGATATGAAAAGAGCTCCACCTTTCACCAGAACATCATAAAGAATCCCTACCATATATTTTCACCATGTGATCTGCCGTCAATAGAAGCATTGTAGTTAGTTTGGGGGCTCTCAAGCCCAACTGTCTAAATACAGCCAATGGCATCAGATTAATACTAGCACCCAGATCACATAACGCCTTAGCAAAGTTAAAGGCTCCAATAGTGCATGGTATTGTGAAAGCTCTAGGGTCTTCTTTCTTCTGCACAAGAGACCGAGATGATATTGCACTATAGTGTGCAAATTATCACCAGGCTCAAATCTCACGGTCCTCTTTTTAGTGACAAGATCCTTCATAAATTTAGCATAAAGAGGAATTTTCTCAAGTGCCTCAACAAATGGGATGTTCACAGATAATTATTTCAGCATTGAAATAAATTATAATACTTCCCATCTTCGACCTTCTTCTTCAGCCTCTGTGGGAAAGGGGGAGGAGGACTAGGAATGGGTGTTACCTTTTGAGATACCTCTGTTATACCCCGAAAGTGCCTAAGATTAGACTCACGAGTTAAAAATTTAAAACTGCTGAAACTGGGGAAATTGTTACAGAATGAGAGGTCCTACAGATCGTTGGTTCAACCAACGACCTGTTGGAGTGATCCGTGGAAGGAGTATGGTTTTGGGGCAATGGAGACAATGACCAGTATAATGCGTCATTGTAGGAAACAACGAGGCATTGTTGGTATCCGTGGTAAGATGTGGACTTGAGATTCAGGGAAGTAACGGGCCAGCAAACGACCCGTCATGAGGTACCATGGATTGTGGTGAGCAGTCATTTTTAGGATGGTGAGACCGCTAGTGTATGTGAAGGAACGAGACCACAACTCATGGTTCTAGTAATGAGTCATGCTAAGGCTCATGGTTTGAGAAAGTATAAAATTGGCAGAAGGAAACCACGGTCAAATAATGACTCGTTGAAGGTAAGAACGAATCGTTGTTTTAGTCTTTGTTTGAGCCAAGGCCTAAGCCTGGACAGTGCATAGCACGGAAAGATACCATGGGTCGTGGTATCCTCCAATGACCTGTTGGGTCATCCGTTATTTGGTCCAGTGAGCAGTTTTTCTGCGTAATCAATAAGGGTATTTCCATCATTCTTATGTCCTAAGGCCCTACAGTATGCCGTTTAAGGATCATTTTAGTGGGTTTTAGGAGGATAAAACCTATTCTAGGTTATTTTTTCCATGCCTGCAAACTTGAGAGGTTGAAGAGGTGATTCAAGGCTAGTATTCAAGGTTTCCATCTAATTTCCTCTTGGATAATCAATGATTTGGTGGAATCAATCCCTTCGAGGTGTGTAGGGTAATGAGTGGGTGTTTCCTTCGACACCCATGCCCAACCTCTATCTATGTATGAGAAATTCCTATGATCAAGTTATGGGGTTTTCACCCAACTGCGTAATTCTTCAATTTCTACACATGGGTACGATTAGATTATGTTTCTATTGGTGAATTGTGAAGCATGGGCACATTTTAAATTATTTTCAATCAAAATTGTGTTTTCTAGTTTTATGAAATTAAAGGCCCATGGATGAGAAGTTCATGAAAGAAGAGAGTGATGATGAATGTATGATGATGAGATTTAATAATGAAAAAAATATTTCTAAAGCTACCCATGATTATGATATTGTTTTCAAAATGAATTGAATAGATCCAAGCATGATAAAGTTTTGGTCAAAGCCCTTATATCGAGTATGATCATGTAGTATCTTTAAAGTAAGCTTACCATATGGTTATTAAGTAAAGGCTCGCACTTATCTTTGAGCTTGTGGTATGTTTCAAAATAAAGCTTCTCATATGAATGAATTCATTATTGAGATGTATGTTATTATTGAGCTTCATTTTCATACGATGTCGGGTCTATGCATGATTTCATTATTGAGCTTTGTCAATTGAAAATATTGAGCTTCGTTTTCATATGATGTTGAGTTTATGCATGATTTCATTGTTGAGATTTGTCATATACAATGTTGAGCTTCGTTATTAAACAATGTTGAGTATATGCATGTTTTTGGGAGAAGAGTTTAGCACCGAGCAGGCTAAGGGCTGATTACCCTATGCCCCAAAACTATGCGCCAACGTAGGATGATACTTATATATATTATATTGGGACCTCCCTTGTGAGCTATCCACTGCCCCGATTGGGCCCTGAGCTTGATATTGATATCATGGTATCGTCCTTAGTCTTGGCAAGGCTTTGGACGGCTCTACCCACTTAAGTGTGATAGTTGGGGCAACTTATGTGTGATAGTGTGATATTGATATCATGGTATCGTTCTTCAGTCAATCCTTTAACATGGACCAAACAATGACTCATGGTGCTGACCATGACTCGTGGTCATACCCGTGGTCACTTCACTACTAAAAATCTCGACCATGTCCAACCTCCTCCCCACGACTCACCTGACGAGTCATTTCCCTGACCATGGCTCGTTACTTCCCTCATGGTCACCTATTGACCATGAGTTCCTTTCAATATTACCTTTCCCTCACGACTCACTTCATGCCTCATGGGATACTTCACAGGTCACTAGATGACTCATCCTGTTACCTGGTGTAGAAAATCCTATTGTCTCCATTTCAACTCCCCCGTCCGATCTTAGGGTTTTTGGGGTATTACATGTGCAGGTTGAAATCAGTCCAAAAGTCCTCTCAAAACTATTCTCATTCTATACCCCAGTTGGTAAGTTAGTTAGAGCCAGCCATGTGTGTAGAAACTGCCCAGTCTCAGTATTGGGTAAAGTCATTCTAGCTGATCTAGTGGAGTTAGACATGGTCGATTTCGACCTCATTCTTGGAATGGATTGGTTACACTCCGGTTATGCCTCAGTCGACTTCAAAGCTAGCGTCATCAGATTTAAGTTTCCTAATGAGCTAGTTCTTGAATGGAGAAGTAGTAGGTCAATGCCTAAGGATCGGTTTATTTCCTACCTTAACGAAAGGAAGCTCATTTCTAAAGGGTTCATCAATCACCTTGTTCGGGTCAAAGATTTCAGCTCCGAGACCCCAACTATCCAGTAAGTTCTTCTTGTTAATGAATTCCCTAACGTGATTCCCGAAGATCTTCCTGGAGTTCCTCCTGAGCGGGAAATAGAATTCGGCATGGACCTTCTTCCTAACACTCAGCCCATCTCCATTCCTCCTCAGAATGGCTCTAGCTGAACTTAAGTAGTTGAAGGAACAACTAGAGGACCTTCTTGATAAGGGTTTCATCAGGCCCAGCATCTCTCTATGGGGTGCTCTAGTGTCGTGCGAAAAAAAGATTGTACTCTCAGAATGTGTTATCGACTACTTTTAGCTGAACAAAGTTACAATTAAGAACAAGTAACCTACCTAGGATTGATGACTTTTTCGATCATCCTCAGAGAGCTAGTTGTTTTTCCAAGGTAGATCTTAGGTCGGGGTATCATCAACTTAGAGTCAGGGAATGTGACGTACCGAAAATAGCCTTCAGAACTCAGTATGGTCACAATGAATTCGTGGTTATGTACTTTGGAATAACTAATGCCCCTGCAACCTTCATTGACTTGATGAAGAGGGTATTCAAGCAATATCTAGACATGTTCGTCATTGTATTCATTAATGACATTCTGGTATACTCCAGAACGACGAAGAACATGCTAACCATCTGAGGATAGTGTTGCAGATGCTCAGAGACCACCAGTTGTATGCTAAATTCAGCAATGTGAATTCTGGTTGAAGTCAGTGACTTTGCTCAGTCACGTGGTCTCAAGTGAAGGTATTCAGGTAGATCCTCAAAGGTAGCAGCGGTGAAAGACTGGCCAAGACCTACTTCCCCAACTGATATCAAAAGTTTCCTGGGTCTAGACGGTTATTATCGGCATTTTGTAAAAGGATTTTCCTCTATTGCATCTCCTCTAACTAAGTTAATTCTAAAAAAAGGTGAACTTTCAATGGTCAGATGCGTGTGAGAAGAATTTCCAAGAGTTGAAGACCCGACTCACTACTGCTCTAGTTTTAACCTTACCAGAAGGGACAGATGGGTTCATGGTATATTATGACGCTTCAAGAGTTGACTTGGTTGCGTTCAGAAGAAGCGGGGTAAGGTGGTTACTTACGGCTCCAAATAGCTCAAGGTTCATGAGAAGAACTATCCAACTCATGATCTCGAGTAGGCAATAGTGGTGTTCGCTTTGAAGATATGGAGGCATTACCTTTATGGGGCTCACATGGATGTTTTCACCAATCACAAGAGCCTTCAGTATGTGTTTAGTCAGAAAGACATGAATCTTCATCATAGATGGTGATTGGAGCTATTGAAAGATTACGACATCAGTGTGTTATACCACCCAGGCAAGGCCAATGTGTTGGTTGATTTCCTAAGAAGAATGTCCATGGGGAGCGTTGCTCATGTTGAAAAGAGCAGAAAAGAACTGGAAAAGGATATTCACAGGTTAGCTGGGTTGGGAGTTTAGTTGATTGACTCAGCTGAGAGCAGAGTAGTACTTTAGAGTAGGTCAAAATCTTTGTTACTTGTTGAAGTTAAGTCAAAGAAGGATGAAGATCGCATATTTCTTAAGCTAAAAGAAGCAGTTCTCAGAAAAGAAGTGGAGGATTTTTCCAAAAGGGGAGATGGTGTGCTTCGTTACCAGAGCAAACTTTGTGTACTGGATGTAGGTTTGTAATACCTTATAAGTGCGTAGGAGAAGACCCAGAAGTGAAAAGTTGAAAACTACAAAAAATGGGGGAGAATATCTCAGGACAGGTCAAGGTACGACTCATGGGGACATATCACGGGTCGTTGTAATGAGTCGTGGTTAAGTCTAGGTTGGGTAACGGCATAAACCATGGGAGACATGACGACTCATTGTGGTAAACAATGAGTCATTGTTAGAAGTCGTGGGAAGGAGTTAGGTTCTTCAGGTGGCATACAACGGGCGTCCCAACGACCCGTTAGGAGAAACCATGAGTCGTGGTTTATGGTCATTGTTGGAGGTTGAGTTTTCAAGTGGGCTTGACGGAGGGAAGCAACGACTCGTTGTTTGTAGTGACGAGTTGTGGTGTGACCCGTTAGAAGATGAGATGCCAAGGTTCACGGGGCAATCCACGGATGATGTAACGAGTCGTGGGTTGAAAGGACGGGTAATCCTGACCATCCCTTGGTTGGTTTTGAGAGAAGACTTTCACCAGTTTATTTTATGAGAGACATGATGGATCATTGGTGGTTCCCATGACCCATTGGTACCAACTGTGGCTTCCATCTGGCCAGTTTTCAAGGCAGGTTCATTAAGGGTATTTTTGACTCTTTCAAGATATAAGGTCCTAAACTACGTTGTTTTGGCTTGGAAAAGCTGGGTTTTTAAGAAATAATCCTTCCTGAACTCTCATTCATGCATGCAAGAATTTTGATAGGTGTTCTAAGGGGGATTCTAAGCTTTTCACTTCAACTCTTCCGAATTCACTCTTGGGCTTCTATGGTGAGTTAGAATTCGATAATCCCAGGTATGTAAGGTCATCAATGGGTGGATCCTTCCACACCCATGCTCCTACTCAATCATTTTACTTATAAATTATCAAAAACTCATGGGGGTTTTGTATTTGACTTGTATAAAATTTAATGATTTTATTATGGGTCTTGTGATTTTTAAATCTTATCATGATCTACTGATTTTGATCATCTTTTGATATTTAAATTGATTATAATATTATTGATTTTTCATTTCTAAAAAATTAAGCTTGATTATGCATGCCCCATGATGAATCGATTTATTATCCATTGATCCATTGATGTTTTTGATAAGTCTAACATGAATTATGAATTTATTTATGAATTTATTATGTTATCCATTATGATCTTATAAAATTCAAGTTATATGCATGATCTATAAGTATGTATGAATTTTATCAATCATGAATTATGTTTTTGGCTGACCCACGGGCCTCAGGTCATGGCTAGTTCTTATATGTTCAAGTATGTTTACGATTATAATGATTTAACTAGCCCATGAACTCATGTATGTATTATTATGAGCACTATATATTTTTTGGGAGTAGTATCGAACACCAAGTAGTTTCGGGGCTCAAGTTAAGTCCCGGATCTCATGAACTACATACCACCATCGGTATGTTGGGACCCTTTCATGTTTGTCCCTGGCCCAAATGGTCCTTTTTCATGTGTGATCACACCCTTCATGGTTCCTTCCCTTGGCAAGGTACGAAGACCCTCCCGATTAGAGTTACAAGTCGGGTTTCATGTGTGTTCATATGAGGTATGTCCGTTCAGAAAATCTCCCATTGTCTCTCATGATTTGTGCATGTTTATGATTAAGTATATTGGCTCAAGTCATGTTCAATAAAGCTTTTCTCTTATGATTATGATTACGATCATATCACGAATGTTTTGAAAACCTTGAGCCTTATGTTATATTATGATATTTATATTTTGAGCATGTCATCCTACTCCTATGTTCAATTATGAGTTTTTAATATTTTAATTGTCCATTTTACTTGCATACTCAGTACATTCCACATACTGACCGCATACTTTCTATATTGTATCGTCTCATGATACAGGTCCCAATTCTTAGGCTCATCCTTACTCGTAGATAGATTTAGATTTGCTCTCAGCGCACTTGGTGATTCCTCATATTTCGAGAGCTACATGTTCACACTCTATGTTATTCCTTTTAGTTTCTGGATGTTGGACTAGTTTGGGATTTGTCCCATCAATTGGCTTTTTATGTTTAGAGGCTTATCAGAATACAAGTTGTATTCCGCCGTATTGTATAAGTCTTGTACTAATTTTCCCTTATGCTATGTTATGATTACATTCTTTATGTTATGTCTTCTGCTCATGTGATTGAATAAGATGTATGCTCATGCAATGGGTCGACATGGGATCTCTCAGCGCTCCTTGTCTCGTGTCTACGATTCGGATGTATGTTTGGGTTGTGATAAACTTGGTATCAGAGCCATAGGTTTATGTGTCCTACGGAGTCTGAAAGCCGCGTTAAGTAGAGTCTTATTCATAGGTGTGAAGCGCGCCACACTTATGACGAAGAGGCTACTAGACATCTAGGAAATGCTCCCTTCTTTCATGATCCATGTCGTACGATGAACATCCTTTACTCTTCTAAGTCGTGCTATTCACATTTGCAGTATCATGCCTCCATGTTGAGTTAATTCTAGGAGGAATGGAAATTGTAATGATCATGAGGGTGCCCATTATGGTGAGCATCAACCAGCTCCACCTGTTCATGAGGAGCATGTACCAGAGACAGCCGCTTACATTGAGTTTAGGGCTGAGATTCAGATGCTAGCACAGGCCATGACAGCTTAGGTTTAGAATTAGACTGTGGCACATTATCCGCAAAATGGGAATGCGGCAGCTGCTAGGGTGAGGGACTTCTTGAGGATGAGCCCTTCCGGAGATCACATGGTCGAAGGTAGACAAGGACCCACATGACTTTATTGAGGAAATTTTTAAGATCACTCAATTTATGGGACTGAACAATGGGAAATGCGCCGATTTGACCTCCTACCACCTAAACGGGGTAGCACATATATGGTTTAAGCAATGGAGGGATGTTAGGGCGGAGAGTGCAGGCTCGATAGGTTGGGATGAGTTTCACACCGCGTTCATGGATTGGTTCTTCCCTTAGGAGATTAGGGAGCTTAAGGAGGCCGAGTTTGTTAATCTGAAGCAGGGTATATGACGGTCCAGGAATATGCATTGGAGTTTACTCGGCTATCTAAATATGCTCCGGAGTTGGTGGTGGATCAGCGATCTTGGGTGAGCCATTTTGTGCATAGAGTAGCAGATTACTTGGACAAGGATTGTCGGATTACCATGCTTCACTGGGACATTGAATTTTCCCATATTGTATTGCATGCGCAGCAGATGGAGTCGGTCTATAGGAGGCAGATGATCTTGGGCAGATTTATATGCCCAAGTGATACTCAAACGTATCATTTTTACCTTGTTTGTTGTGCAATGTGTATATAATATCATGTAATTAGTAATAAAATGCGAATTTATACTAACCAACATGATTAGCATTTGTTTTGCAGGTAAATGTGATTTTTAGGAGCTAAAATGCATGTTGGAACTATGTCGGAGTTGGACTTGGATGCGAGCGTGGAAAAGACCTTGGAATGCACATTTTATAAGGGCTCCGCGATGGAGCCGTGCCACGCTACCATCGTGGTAGCACACTGCCTGAACAGGAATTAAAATGGCAAATTCCAGTGTGCCTTCGCGTCAGCTCCGTGGCACGGAGAGAGGCCTCCGCGTTGGCCTCCGTGCCACGTTGAGGTTAATTTACCGGACCCTGAAATTCCAGTGAAGGTCCGCGTCCACGCCGTGTCACAGAGGCAGTGCTCCGCGTTGGCCTCCGTGACACGTTGCTTGTTATTCCGGGAAAAATTTCCCACTAGTATAAATAGCACACTTAGGTTTATTTTAATGAGTTTTTAGTTTTTTAGACTGAGTTCAGAAGTGGAGAGCAAGGACGTGGGTTAGTAGCAGTTGAAGAACGAAAAAGCTAAGGGATTTCTTCTCTTCTTTTCATCTTTCTATCAATTGTACGTATGATTTACACTCATTTTAGGATGATCAATCCACAAATGAGTGGCTAATTCTCTTCCTTGCTGAGGTTTTGAACATGTGTAATGAATATTGATTATAATTGATATGGTTTTCTTCTTCTTCTTTAATGTTGTTCTATTAATTCTTGTTTTTACTGCATTAGTGATTGGCCAACATTAATGTACATCTAAAAAGTCCAATTTCACTCGAAAGAGCAAGAAATTGGAAAGTTGTGAATTAATAGGGTATTGTTCTTAACTTGATTTGGGAAAATTGGGTTTTGATGTGCTTTCCTGATAGAATATACTTGAAAGCCGTATTAGTCAATTTAGGAACCGGAATTGTAGTGCTAGGTCATAAATTGCATTTGATCATAGAAATGTAGACGGATGGTTTATGATTCTAAAGTGAAATTAAATACGAGAGTTTTAATTTCTAGGCTAATGTTCTTGGCTAGCAACATGAAGAAGAGATTAACCAAATTATCATGATTATCAAGTTCATTACTTGTTCTTAACCTTGGCATGTTCATATCCATTGTCTAAATTCACAAGTAAATAGTTGTTATTAATTGTAGTATATATAGTTTAGAAACAAAAACTCAAGTAACTATTGGTTACATTGTTGTTAGCATAATTAGAAGTGAAATAGGAATATAGTAAACTAGGCAATTTTACGTATCTTGAGCCTCCTTGGATCGATACTTGGCTACTTAGCCACTTTATTACTTGTTTGACCACGTGCACTTGCGTGTCGGTTTATAATATATAATACCAACCTGAGCAGAACACCGAACAAGTTTTTGGCGCCGTTGCCGGGGAGGCTAGGCGATTTGTAAAATTGTGTTTAGTGTAAATTTACTGTATGTTTATTTTTATTTTCTTAAGTGTTAACAACTTGGTCTTAGCCTGTATTTTGCAGATTTTATTTCTGTGAACACTGGCAAGGGACAAAGAGCTGGTGGAATCTTACTTAGAGCCTGAACGTGAATTTCATAGTCAACGTAGAGAAGCTCTACGAAAGAAGCTGTAGTTGCTTAAACAGTCTATGATGGAGAAACAAAATCCACCAATTGTGCGGGCAGTTTTAGTGCCCGATGAAGCAGCAGCAAGGCCGGTTCGCGAGGTGGCAATCCCACACGCTAATAATGTACATTCTAGCATCCGCAAACCAGAGCCTGGAGGGAGGTTTGAATTAAAGAAGAATATGGTGCAACTTTTTCACACAAGCGGGCAGTTTACCGGTCTCCCTCATGAAGATCCACAACAACATCTCCAAAACTTTTTGGAGATAAGTGACACTTATATACCCGCTGGAGTGTCACCTGATTATGTTCGGCTCACCTTATTTCCATTTTCCTTACTTGGTGAAGCCAAGAGGTGGTTAAAAGCTGAACCACCCAATTCTATATCAACGTGGGATGATCTTGCACGGAAGTTTTTGATCAGATTTTTCCCTTCTGGTAAAACAGCCAGACTTAGAAGTCAAATTCTAAGTTTTAAACAGAGGGAAGGAGAAAATCTCTATCAAGCTTGGGAAAGATTTAAATCCATGTTGCGGGACTGTCCTCATCATCATCAGTCCAATGAGGTGTTGGTACACACATTTATTGAGGGTTTGGAACCCCACACTAAAATTCTGTTAGATTCAGCAGCTGGAGGGCAAGCGCTGGAGAAGACCTATGAGGAGCTGTACACTTTGCTCAACCGAATTTCACAAGGCAATCCAGAATGGAATGCAGATTCTTCAAGAGGTGGAGCAAGGAAAGCAGCGGGAGTGCTTGAAGTTGATGGATTCACAGCTATCGCTGCACAGATAGCTGCTTTGCAAAATCAGTTAAACACTCACTTCAGCAATATCAATTTGAACCAGCCTTCAGGGTCAGTCAATGCAGTTCAACAGATATGGTGTGAAGTGTGTGGTAGTAGTGAGCATTCAGCTGAATGCTGTGGTGCAAATCCTGATTCTGTTAACTTTGTGGGCAATGCACAGAGAAATCAACAGCAGTTTGGTAGTGGCTACAACTCAAATTGGAGGAACCATCCGAATTTTTCGTGGGGTAGCAACAATCAACAAGGCCAAAGTTCAGGGCAAAGTATGCACAGAAACCAAGGAGGCAACAAAATGATCAAGCTCAGTTCAGAAATCACAATGCCCCTCCTCCACCACCATCACCGACTATTGAGGAGATGTTCAAAACCATGATCGCTAATCAGGCACAATTGCAGGCTGACTATGTCAAATTGGCAGCCGAAGTGAAGAATAATCAGTTGGAGACCAAGGCTCTTGAATATCAGTTTGGGAAATTTGCTAGTGCCCAAAATACTAGACCCAGAGGAGGACTACCTAGCGACACGGATCCTAATCCGAAGCAGGTAAATGCAGTGACCACGAGGAGTGGTTTACAGTTGAAGGAGGTGGAACTGGAAAGACCGCCTCAAAAGTCAGGAGCAACAGATGTTGAGGGAGAGCAAATCTCGGATAAGGGGAAGACTAAAGAAGCTGAACCAGAAAGGCCTCCACCCCCGTTCCCTCAACGACTTAAGAAACACAAGGAGGTGGCGTGTTTCCAGAAATTCATGGAGGTACTTAAACAGGTACATGTTAACTTACCTCTTGTTGATGTCTTGCAGGGAGTGCCAAAATATGCGAAGTATATTAAAGACATCGTGGCTAACAAAAGTCGTTTGACTGAGTATGCCACGGTAGCTTTAACGGAGAAATGCACTTCCCATATTCAGAATAGGTTGCCCACAAAATTGAAAGACCCTGAAAGTTTTACTATCCATCTTACGATTGGGCAAAGTATCCGAGCTCGTGGATTATGCGACTTGGGGGCAAGCATAAATCTGATGCCATCTTCGGTATTCAGAAAGTTAGGTCTAGGGAGTTCTAGACCTACAACGGTAATCTTCCAGCTAGCAGACAGGTCTTTAGCTAATCCGGATGGCATTGTTGAGGATGTGTTAGTGCAAGTACGCTCCCTCATTTTTCTGGTCGATTTAATTGTTCTGGACTTTGAACCAGATGCTGAAGTCCCATTTATTTTGGGACGACCCTTTTTGGCAACCGAAAAAGCATTAATTGATGTAGCTGCGGGTCAACTCACGATGCGAGCACATGACAAGGTCGAAGTGTTCGATGTGTACAAGGTACCTAAGCTCCCGACTGTGTATAAGGAACTCTCGGTGATCAACGTGATTGATCATGGGAATGTTAATGGAATGAGTGATTCCCAAGAGTTACTAGGAAGGCCACCGGATAATGTTGAGAACTACTGGGGGGATGACCATGATCGGGACAAATCGTCCATCTCCCTAGTAGACAAGTGAGCGTAAAGGACGTCGAGCCGTGACGGTAAACCAGGCGCTGCACGGGAGGCAACCCGTGAGAAAAATATTTTATTTTTTTCCTTTTTGCACAGTGTAGTTAACTTTTATCTTTATTTTTGTTTTTATTTTCTATTTCCAAGTTTTATTTTTCTTTTCCTTTTCTTGATTAGGTTTAGATTTTCATTTTAGTTAATATTTTTTTATTTTTAGTTAGGGAAATCTATTAATTTAACCAATTTTTGTTTAGTGAGGTGATTTTCAGGTATAACGGAGGAAATATACATGGAATCGAGAAAATGAGGCAAGGTATGAAAAATCAAATTAATAGAAGAAACAGTGCACTGGCGCGTTGGCGCCGTGTCACGGAGGCAGTGCTCCGCGTCGGCCTCCGTGACACGTTGAAGGCAAAATCCGGATTTTTCAAAAATCCAGTAAGCCAACGCGTTGGCTCCGTGTCACGGAGGAGGGGTTCCGCGTTACCCTCCGTGACACGTTGCCCCTTATTCAGTGCCGGGTCACACCGGGTTGCCGGGTGACCCGCGTGTTTTCTTTAAATAAACCCCCGATTTCGCCCCATTTTTCCCCATTTCCCTCTTCCCTCCGCGACCAAACACCCATTTTCCCCTGCCCAAGCACCGAGCCATGTTCCTAGGCAAGGAAAAACATCAATTTTCTTCGGTTCTTCAATTCAAAGGTATGTTTTCATCGTCTATCTCAATTTTTTGGCGATTTTTGTCAAATTTGGGCATGTGAGGTGAGATATATCACCCTAGGTAGAAATTAAACATGAATGTTGGATTATTTGTGATTGATACATGTTTGGATTGTTGTACTTAGTGTTTGAACTTATCGATTGCATAAATAATTCGAAATTGATCATAGAATTGTATGCTAGGGCTTGGGTTGTTGAATTTGACTTGGGCGACTTGATAGGTCGGCAAATTAGATGCCGGGGTGTGTTTATTATTTGAGAGAAGTCGTAGTAAATATTGTGTAAATGTTAAGAGACGACGAATTCTCGAATTTTTGTGGGAAAATGCAAAACGTGTGTAAATTGGTTAGATTGTTTAGATTAGATTACATATAGAATGTTTTTATTGTTGTTTTTATTTTGTTGTTGTTTTTGTTGCGAAGTGCGATGTGTGAATTGTTAGCGATAGTAGGATTGGGATTAGCTGTATGAAGTCTGAGTAGTACGCTAACCGTTATGCTGTCAAAATTTTGTTGTGAACGCACTAAGCATGAAGTGTAGAGTGTTGTCTGTAGTGTAATTAGAGTTATCTTTGCCGTAATTTTGTAAACGTAGCTAAGGCCTAAGTGTGGGGTAAATATTGTGTAACCCGACCTTAGCCGAAGTTAACAAGTTTTTAGCTTAACGTTGTGCTTGTTTGTGTAAATTGACAGGAACAATGGCTAGCAGACAAGATAAAGGCAAGGGTGCTTCTACCTCAGGCACAGGTAGGAAAAGGATGAGACTGGGCACCGCAGTCCCAGCTGCACCCGCTGTTCCGCACGGCCAACGCCGCCAATACGGAACAAGATGGGTCACCGATGAAGGGAAGAAATGGTACGCGAAACATAAAGAAAACAAGTACTTCCCCGAGGAACATATTGCAAGGGAACCACTCGCACAGGAGTTCCCTCGCATTGTACAGAGAATCGAGGCAGCTGGGCTCAACTTTATCTTTCAGGAGCCCAAGGAGTGCAACCTTCACTTGGTCCGGGAATTTTATGCAAACTGGAACCCGGCCATCAGGAGCCACACTATAAAAATCAAAGGGCAGATTGTCACTCTGGAACCCCAGCAGCTGAATGCCATCGTTGGAGCGCGGGACACAGACGCCGACGTCCTCCGCCAGCTAAACATCACCCCACCGTACGCCGACATGAGACGTACGTTGTGTGGGGCTCGATCCACGGCCCGATGGAGTAGACATAAGGAGAGGGGTTACCACCAGACTCTGCCTTATTCGCAGATGAACAGGGAGGCCAAAATATGGCTGAAAATTGTATGTTCGTGTTTGATCCCAAGAGTTCATATGACAGACGTGACCTGGGACCGTGTCTGCTTGGTGTATGCCCTTATGAAAGGGCTTGAGATTAATGTTGGGGCGGTCATAATATCTGCCATGAAGAGAGCCAGACTGCACCAGGGCCACAGATACGGGTTTGGCGGACTCATCACCACCTTCCTCCGAGGCCTCGACATTGAGGAAGAAGCCTTGGATTATATTCCGCAGCTGGAGCGGAGGGCCCTCGACGTGACAAAGACTAAGGCCCCCGACACTACACACGGACCAGTATTGACTTTGGGCGAGCGCCATGCTCGTGACGATCAGTACATGGCCCGTATGTTTGGCATGCAGATGCTGCAGCTACGGATTGGTGGGAGACCAGCCACCGAGGAAGAATTATGGCAGCTGGAGCTGGACTACCCCTTTGGCAAGAACGCCAGAGCCTTATGTCGGGTAGGGCCAGCCTTTGTGGAGCCGACAGATGACGATGTCCCTACTGATGAGGAGACACGTCGTGAGGACTCCGATGTGGAGTCTGATGACAACGATGGAGCTGATTCAGATATGGGCGACGAGGCCGCAGCACCGGATGAAGAAGTCGAATATTTCGACTGAGCAGGGAGTTCCACCACCCAAAATTTTATGCTTTGTATTTTTGTGAACACTGGGGACAGTGTTCGATTTAAGTGTGGGGTGGGGAGTAGCTAGGTGCTGGGGACATAGGCTCTAAATTGTTGTATGTTTTTTCCTTGGTTTGTATGTATGTTTGTGCTTTCCCTGTGGCGAACTGATTAGTGATGTATGTGTATATACTTGTGTGTGGTTAATGATGTGTGTTTTTTAAAGTTATGGTTGCTAGTGTAAATATTTTGTAAATTTTGTAAATATTTTTACAACTATCGACATGATCGATATTTTTCAAAATTTTTGCAAAGATCTTTTGCAATTATCAAAATCTTTTGTAAATATCTTTCTATCGAAATGATCGATGTGTTGCAAATTTTTTTTTTCGATTTTTATTTTTTGGGTTTCTCGGAGTTTATTTTCGGTTCTTTTACCGAGAATAGTCCCATTGAACCGATGTCATAGTTAGTGACCGTTCCCTATGATGGATGGATGACGACCGTCTTAAGGGAAATGTAGTCGGTAGGAGTAGGATTTTTATTTGTTTTTAATTTTTTTCTTTAGTGGATTGCATCAATGAACTGTAGTTGCTTATGGTTGCTAAAATTTCGTTGCGTGTTGTAACTGATGTTCAAAATGTGAAAGTGATTCATTTGAAATCATGCAATTCTGTAAATACGTTGAGTTACCTAGGCTATAGAATTTGGTTCAGTATGATTGAGGCTTAATCTTGAATTCATGTAATTGACTAATTAAAGAGTCTGTGAATGCATCTTGATTCGAGCATGTGCATGAAGTGTGAAGTGAGGTATTGCTATTCCATGTCATTGTGAATTGTCTAGAACTTGCCTGGTGTGTATACAAAACGAAATGAAGGAGGTGTAGTGTTGGAAAGGATGTAGGCATTTCTTTGTTTTAACCGATAGTTTCCAATTTTTTTTCTTGTCAAATTCTACCTTTTTATATGTTGTATACCCTAGTCAGCCCGTTGAGCCTTTAGCCGATTTCTTTCTTTTGTCCAAAAATTGTACAAACTAAGCTTTATTCCTTCTTTTCATTAGCCTTAAAGTCTATAAGAAGCTCTTAAGCGCTTACAAAGAAAAGAAAATGTTTCCCAAAGTGTTAAAGAGTGAAAAGAAAAAGAAAAGCAAAGTGAGGAAAGAAAAGATGATGTTGAAGAGGCACTTGTTGTAATTAATTGATAGTGAGGGTACTTGAAAACCCTTTGTTTTGTGTCAAGTGTGTCTGATGAAATGGGCTGTATGAAAGTAAACCAGCATGAATGGGAGAAAAAGAGAAAAGAGAGGAACAATGTCCATGAGTCAATGGGAATGAGTTGAAAAGGCGCTTAAGGATGCTAGCGACTATTATTGGCTAATCCAATATATATATATACTAGATCCATAGCCCCGTTACAACCCATTAAAGTCCTACGTGATCCTATATTGCATTTCTTTATATTAGTGGAGTAATACACTAAGGGCAAGCTTATGGGTCATGACATGAGGCATGTGAATTCTTTTGGGAGAGAGAGTGAAATTAATTTTTATATGCCCCTACTTGCATGTTTGCGTGCTGCATGAACATAAAGGGGAAGTTTCTCTCGAGTTGTGAGGGCACATTCTTGATGAAAGATTGATTTTCGTGTCGGATTTCTTGATTAGCTGATTTGCATGAGTTTGCCGATATCAAGAATCAATTCTTAAAGTCTAGGAAGCCTTGATGTATTAAAGGTCATTGTATTGTACGACCAAGCATGTTTTCTTGATGATTTGCAAAAATTGAATAATCGGTATGACCGTAGCGTAAATTGTTGCACCATAGTGACGAAGGTTGGGATGTAATTTGCATGATTTGTGTATGTGTTGTTCGAGGACGAACAAGGATTTAAGTGTGGGGTAAGTGATCTTGGGCAGATTTATATGCCCAAGTGATACTCAAACGTATCATTTTTACCTTGTTTGTTGTGCAATGTGTATATAATATCATGTAATTAGTAATAAAATGCGAATTTATACTAACCAACATGATTAGCATTTTTTTTGCAGGTAAATGTGATTTTTAGGAGCTAAAATGCATGTTGGAACTATGTCGGAGTTGGACTTGGATGCGAGCGTGGAAAAGACCTTGGAATGCACATTTTATAAGGGCTCCGCGATGGAGCTGTGCCACGCTACCATCGCGGTAGCACACTGCCTGAACAGGAATTAAAATGGCAAATTCCAGTGTGCCTTCGCGTCAGCTCCGTGGCACAGAGAGAGGCCTCCGCGTTGGCCTCCGTGCCACGTTGAGGTTAATTTACCGAACCCTGAAATTCCAGTGAAGGTCCGCATCCACGCCGTGTCACGGAGGCAGTGCTCCGCGTTGGACTCCGTGACACGTTGCTTGTTATTCCGGGAAAAATTTCCCACTAGTATAAATAGCACACTTAGGTTTATTTTAATGAGTTTTTAGTTTTTTAGACTGAGTTCAGAAGTGGAGAGCAAGGACGTGGGTTAGTAGCAGTTGAAGAACGAAAAAGCTAAGGGATTTCTTCTTCTTTTCATCTTTCTATCAATTGTACGTATGATTTACACTCATTTTAGGATGATCAATCCACAAATGAGTGGCTAATTCTCTTCCTGAGGTTTTGAACATGTGTAATGAATTTTGATTATAATTGATATGGTTTACTTCTTCTTCTTTAATGTTGTTCTATTAATTCTTGTTTTTACTGCATTAGTGATTGGCCAACATTAATGTACATCTAAAAAGTCCAATTTCACTCGAAAGAGCAAGAAATTGGAAAGTTGTGAATTAATAGGGTATTATTCTTAACTTGATTTGGGAAAATTGGGTTTTGATGTGCTTTCCTGATAGAAATATACTTGAAAGCCGTATTAGTCAATTTAGGAACCGGAATTGTAGTGTTAGGTCATAAATTGCATTTGATCACAGAAATGTAGATGGATGGTTTATGATTCTAAAGTGAAATTAAATACGAGAGTTTTAATTTCTAGGCTAATGTTCTTGGCTAGCAACATGAAGAAGAGATTAACCAAATTATCATGATTATCAAGTTCATTACTTGTTCTTAACCTTGGCATGTTCATATCCATTGTCTAAATTCACAAGTAAATAATTGTCATTAATTGTAGTATATATAGTTTAGAAACAAAAACTCAAGTAACTATTGGTTACATTGTTGTTAGCATAATTAGAAGTGAAATAGGAATATAGTAAACTAGGCAATTTTACGTATCTTGAGCCTCCTTGGATCGATACTTGGCTACTTAGCCACTTTATTACTTGTTTGACCACGTGCACTCTTGCGTGTCGGTTTATAATATATAATATCAACCTGAGCAGAACACCGAAAGCAGAGAGAGGCCAAGAGGGAAAGGACCGACGCTACAGGGTTTCTCAAGCCAAGTCAGGAGGTGGACCACGTCAGCAGTCCCTGCACAGGTCCATTACACCAGCACAATTATCGGCCAGCACGCCATCCAGGTTCAGGGGAGACCAGAGGAGCAGGGCTACAGGATCGAGGGATCATGGTAGCATGCAGGTGGAGCGCACTTTCCCATCTTGTGTGAGGTGCGACAAGAATCATCACGGGAGGTGCCTGGTTGGTGCGGATGCTTTTTTTTGGTGTGGAGAACCCGAACACTAGATAAGAAATTGCCTTGTAGCTAGTTCTACTACTCCAGCAGCATGACCCCCTCAGCAGGGTGCCTCCACTAGTTCAGCAGGCGGTCAGCTCCAAAATTGATTTTATGCTTTAGTACCCCGCAAGATATGGTCACGGGTATGTTGCAAGTCTTCCATATTAATGGTTATGCCTTGTTAGATCCAGGAGCTACTTTGTCTTTTGTGATCCCTTATATTTCTAGTAATGTTGGAGTTAGTCCAGAAATTTTGTTAGAACCATTCTCTGTATCTACTCTAGTCGGTGAATCAGTGGTAGCTAGGCGGGTATATAGAGGTTTCCCCATCACTGTGTTGCATAAGGTTACCTCCGAAGATTTAGTAGAGCTGGCCATGACTGACTTTGATATCATCTTGGGTATGTATTGGTTGTTTTCATGTTATGCTTCGCTTAATTGTAATACCCGTGCAGTGGAATTTCAATTTTCGGGTGAGTCAATTTTGGAGTGGAAGGGTAACTCAGTTGTACCCGCCGGTCGGTTTATTTCATATCTGAAGGCTATGAAAATTATCTCTAAGGGTTGCATTTACCACCTAGTTAGGGTTAAGGATGTGGAGTCCGAGACTCCGACTATTCAGTCAGTTCCGATAGGGTGTCAATATCTGAAAGTTTTCCTCGACGATTTGCCATGTGTTCCTCCGGAGAGGAAAATTGACTAGGGTATTGATCTATTGCCCGATATGCATCCTATGTCTATTCCTCCCTAAAGGATGGCTCCAGCCGAGCCAAAAGAGGTAAAAGAAAATTTGAAGGACTTGTTGGATAAGGGTTTCATTAGACCTAGCAAGTCTCCATGGGGTGCACTGGTTCTATTTGTTCGGAAGAAAGATGGTTCCCTTCGAATGTGAATTGATTATCGGCAGCTGAATAAGGTCACTGTCAAGAACAGGTACCCCTTGCCCAAGATTGATGATTTATTTGACTAACTCCAAGGTGATAGGTATTTCTCTAAGATAGATCTCATGTCTGGGTATCATAAGCTCTGAGTTCGAGAGGGTGATATCCCAAAGACATCCTTCAGAACCCGATATTGCCACTATGAGTTTGTAGTTATGTCATTTGGACTACCCAATGCCCCTGCAGCTTTTATGGACCTGATGAACAGGGTGTTCAACCAATACCTGGACATATTCATGATCGTGTTGATCAATGACATCCTTATATAATTTACGAGCGAGGAGGAGCAAGCCGCTCATTTGAAGACAGTGTTGCGAATCCTCAAGGATCGTCAGTTGTATGAAAATTTTAACAAGTGTGAATTTTTTCTAAACTCGGTGACATATCTGGGTCATGTGGTATCCAGTGAGGGCATAAAGGTAGATTCTCAGAAAATTGAAGCGATGAAGAATTGGCCCAGATCAGTGAATCCTTCAGAAATTTGAAGTTTCTTGGCCCTAACAGGCTACAATCGAAGATTCATTGAGGGTTTTTCATCAATTGCAACCCCATTGACCAAGTTGACTCAAAAAAAGATAAAGTTCCAATGGTCGGAGGCTTGTGAGAAAAGCTTTTCAGAATTAAAGACTTGACTCATTTCAGCACCGGTGTTGACCTACCTAAGGGTACCGATGGTTTTATGGTGTATTATGATGCTTCGCTAGTCAGACTGGGGTGCATGTTGATGCAGCATGGGAAAGTAATGACATATACCTCTCGACAGTTAAAGGTTCATGAAAAGAATTACCCAACCCATGACCTTCAGTTGGCCATGGTGGTGTTTGTATTGAAGATATGGTGGCATTACTTGTATGGGGTCGATGTGGACATGTTCATGGATCATAAGAGCTTGCAATATATGTTCATGCAGAAAGATCTCAATCTTCGTCATAGGAGGTGGTTAGAGTTATTAAAGGACTACAACATAAGTGTCCTTTACCACCCCGGGAAAGGCTAATGTGGTGCCGGATGCACTTAGTAGGCTCTCTATGTGGAGTCTGTCCTACGTGGATGAGGGAACGAAGGAGTTGGTGAAAAACGTCCACTGACTTGCAAGGTTGGGAGTTAGACTGATTGACTCGACCGATGGCGGCGTTGTTGTGCAGAATTGGTTAGAATCGTCCTTGGTGAATGATGTCAAATCAAATCAAGATGAGGATTCGATCCTGAAGAAACTGAAGGAGGAGGTGCAGAGTCAAAAGGTAGAGGTTTTCTTCCAATGGGGAGATGGTGTGCTACGATACCAGGGTCATCTATGTCTCCCATATGTTGACAATTTGAGAGTTTAGATATTTCAAGAGGCACATGGTACCAGATATTCTATCCATCCCAGATCCACAAAGATGTATGAGGACTTGCGAGAAATCTATTGGTGGGATGGTATGAAGAAGGATATTGCAGTGTTCATAGCCAAAGGCCGAAACTATCCGCAAGTGAAGGTCAAGCATCAAAGATCGGGAGGCGTACTTTAGGATATTAGCATCCCGATTTGGAAGTAGGAAGAGATTAATATGGATTTCATTACAGGCCTACGTCGTGCTCGACGACACTATGATTCCATTTGGGTGGTGGTAGATAGGTTAACTAAGGCTGCACATCTCCTACCGGTCAAGACCACGGATGCAGTGGATGACTATGCCAAATTGTATATTTGGGAGTTGGTTAGACATCAAAGAGTGCCCTTGTCTATTATTTCATACTGAAGTACTGATTTTACCTCCTAGTTCTAGAGGTCCTTTCAGAAGGGACTTGGGACTCAGGTGAAGCTCAGCACAGCCTTTCATCCGCAAACAGATGGCCAAGCCGAATGAACAATCCAGACCCTTGAGGACATGTTGAGGGCATGTGTTATGGATTTTAAAGTTAGTTGGGATGATTATTTGCCCTTGATTTAATTTGCTTATAATAACAGTTATCACTCTAGTATCCAGATGGCACCGTTCAAGGCTCTTTATGGGCGAAGGTGTAGATCACCCATTTGATGGTTTGAGGTTGGTGAGGCAGCCCTGATAGGACCTGATTTGATTTATGAGGCCATGCTAAAGGTCTAACTGATAAGGGAATGGTTAAAAACCGCTCAGAGTCATCAGATATGGTATGCTGATGTAAGGAGAAGGGATCTGGAGTTTGATGTGGATGACTGGGTATTTTTAAAGGTATCTCCCATGAAGGGAGTCATGCGGTTTGGGAAGAAAGGGAAACTCAGTCCTTAATATGTTGGTCCCTACCGAATTGTGAGGAGAGTTGGTAAGGTGGTGTATGAGTTGGAGTTACCATCGGAGTTATCTTCAGTACATCCCGTATTTCATGTATCACTCTTGAAAAAGTGCTTGGGTGATCCAGCCTTAGTAGTTCTGGTGGATAGCATTGGGGTAAGGGACAACCTCAGTTATGAAGAAAGTCCTATTAAAATCTAAGATCGTCAAGTCCGTAAGCTAAGGAGCCAAGAAGTAACTTCAGTTAAGGTTTTATGGAGAAACCAGCATGTTGAGAGAGCTACGTGGGAAGCCGAAGCAGATAGGATGGTTAAATACCCACATGTATCCTCTATCGGCTCATTTCTGACTTGAAGTATCAGTTTTCCTCTATGATTCTATCTAGTTTTCATGTTCAGTTCATGTGCGCAAGTTTCTTTTATGTGTATGAATGTGTATGTGAAGCATGAGATCAGTTCGACTATGTGTTATAAATCGGAGATAGTCATTCCGTAAAAATTTCGGTTAAAATAATTAGTATTCGAGTATGATAATTGTATGTCTTTTATTCTGCTTTTTTCTAACATTTGAGGACGAATGTTCCCAAGGGGGAGATATTGTAATACCCCGGATGTACGCAGGAGTAGACCTAGAAGTGAAAAGTTGAAAACTGCAGAAAATGGGGGAAAATATCTCAAGACGGGTCAAGGTACGACTTGTGGTGAAATATCACGGGTCGTTGTAATAAGTCGTGGTTAAGTCTAGGCTGGGTAACAGCATAAATCACAGGAGACATGACGGCTCGTTGTGGGAAATAGTGATTCACTGTTAGCAGTCGTGGGAAGGAGTTAGGTTCTTCAGGTGGCCTACAACGGGCATCCTAACGACCTGTTAGGAGAAACCACGAGTCGTGGTTTATGGTCGTTGTTGGAGGTTGATTTTTCCAATGGGCTTGATAGAGGGAAGAAACGACTCGTTGTTTGTAGTGACGAGTCGTGGTGTGACCAGTTAGAAGATGAGATGCCAAGGTTCAGGGGGGAAAACCACAGATGATGTAATGAGTCATGCTTTGAAAGGACGGGTCGTCCTGACCATCCGTTGGCTAGTTCCGAGAGAAGACTTTCAGTAGTTCATTCCAAGAGAGACATGATGGATCGTTGGTGGTTCCCACGATCTGTTGGTACCACCTGTGGGTTCCATCCGGCCAGTTTTCAGGGCAGGTTCATTAAGGGTATTTTTGATTTTTTCACGATATAAGGCCCTAAACTACGTCGTTTTGGCTTGGGAAAGCTGGGTTTTTAAGAAATAATCCTTCCTAAACTCAAATTCTTGCATGCAAGGATTTTTATAGGTGTTCTAAAGGGGATTCTAAACTTTTCACTTCAATTCTTCCAAATTCACTCTTGAGCTTCTAAGGAGATTTAGAATTCTATAATCCCAGGTATGCAAGGTCATCAATGGGTGGATCCTTCCACACCCATGCTCCTACTCAATGATTTTACTTATAGATTATCAAAAACTCATGGGGGTTTTCTATTTGATTTGTATAAATTTAATGATTTAATTATGGGTCTTGTGATTTTGAAATTTTATCATAATCTACTGATTTTGATCATCTTTTGAGATTTGAATTGATATAATATTGTTGATTTTGAATTTCTAAACAATTAAGCTTGATTATGCACGCCCCATGATGAATCAATTTATGATCCATTGATCCATTGATATTTTTATAAGCCCAACATGAATTATGAATTTATTATGTTGTCTATTATGATCTTATGAAATTCATGCTATATGCATGATGTACAGGTATGCATGAATTTTGTCAATCATGAATTATGTTTTTGGCCGACCCACGGGACTCAAGTCATGGCTAGTTCTTATATCTTAAAGCATGTTTATGATTATCATGATTTAACTAGCCCATAAACTCATGTATGTATTATTATGAGCAGTATATATCTTTTGGGAGTAGTATCAAACATCGAGTAGGTTCGAGGCTCAAGTTAAGCCCCGTATCTCATGAACTATGTGCCACCGTAGGTATGTTGGGACCCTTTCATGTTTGTCCCTGGCCCAAGTGGCCTTATTTCATGTGTGATCACTCCCTTCATGGTTCCTAGCCTTGGTAAGGTACGAACAACCTCCCGACTAGGGTTACAAGTTTGGCTTCATGTGTGCTCATATGTGGCATGTCGGTTAAGAGAATCTCCCACTGTCCCTTACGATATATGCATGTTTATGATTGTGTAAATTGTCTCAATTCATGTTCAATAAAGCTTTTTTCTTATGATTATGATTATGATAATATCACGAATGTTTTGAAAAACTTGAGCCTTATGTTATATTATAATATTTATGCTATGATCATGTTGTCTGACTCCTATGTTCAATTATGAGTTTTGAATATTTCAAATGTCCGTTTTACTTACCTTTCATACTCAGTACATCCCACGTACTGACCGCATGCTTTCTATGCTATATCAGCTCATGATACATGTCCTAGTTCTCAAGCTCATCCTCACTCGTAGATAGATTCAGATTTTCTCTCAGCGCACTTGGTGAGTCTTCATATTTCGAGGGCTACATATTCACACTCTATGTTATTCCTTTCAGTTTTTGGATGTTGGATTAGTTGGGGAGTTGTCCCATCAATCCGCCTTTAATGTTTAGTGGCTTATCAGACTACAAGTTATATTCTGCCGTATTGTATAAGTCTTGTACTATTTTCCCTTATGCTATGTTATGATTACATTCTTTATGTTAAGTCTTTCGATCATGTGATTGAATAAGATGTATGCTCATTCCATGGGTCTACTTAGGGTCTCTCGGGGCTCCTTGTCCCATGTCTACAATCCGGGTGTATGTTTGGGTCGTGACAAGGTGACTTAAGACAGAAAATATTGGCGGTAGCACATAGCTCCAGATATTCTATCCACCCAGGTGTCACTAATATGTATCGTGATCTACAGGAAGTCTACTGGTGGAATAGCATAAAAAGAGACATTGCAGAATTTGTGGCTACGTGCCCGAATTTCTAGAAAGTCAAGATGGAACATCGGAGACCTTGGAGTATGACTCAGGATATCAGCATACCCACCTATATGTGGGAAGAAGTGAATATGGACTTTATTATAGGTCTACCTCGTAATCGCCGGCATCATTACTCAATTTGGGTGATAGTGGATTGGACTCAGCAGAGGATTATGCTAGGCTATATATCCGAGAGTTAATTAGACTACATGGGGTGCCCTTGTCCATCATTTTTGATAGAGATACCTAGTTTACCTTGTATTTCTGGAAGTCATTTCAGAAAGGACTCGGTACTCAAGTTAAGCTCAGTACAGCTTTTCACCCTCAGACAGATGGACAAGTTGAGCGGACTACTCATACCTTAGAAGATATGTTGAGATCTTGTGTGATCGATTTCAAGCGCAGTTGGGATGATCACTTGCCTCTCATCAAGTTTGCCTACAACAACAGCTACCACTCTAGTATTCAGATGGCCCCTTTTGAGGCATTATATGAGACTTAGGTCCTCTATAGGGTGGTTTGAAGTTGGTGAAGCTACCTTGATAGGGCCAAGCTTAGCCATGAAACTATGCAGAAAGTGCAACTGATCAGGGAAAGGTTGAAAACAGCTTAAAGCCAATAGAAATCTTATGTTGATATGAGGAGAAAAGAGTTAGAAGTTTATGTAGATTATTGGGTTTACCTGAAAATTTCACCTATGAAGGGAGTGATGAGGTTTAGAAAGAAAGCTAAACTAAGTCCAAGGTATGTGGGACCCTATAGGATTCTGAGGAGAATTGGCAGTGTGGCGTATGAGCTAGAATTACCTTTAGAGTTAGCATTTGTACACCCAGTCTTCCATGTATCACTATTGAAGAAGTGCATCAGTGATCCAACCTCAGTTGTGCCACTAGATAGTGTGGGAGTGAAGGATAGTCTTTATTATGAAGAGCTCGTAGTTCAGATCATAGATCGTCAAGTTTGTAAGCTGAGAAACAAGGAATTCACTTCAGTGAAAGTCTTGTGGAGGAACCAGCTACTTGAGGGAGCCACATGGGAGGCGGAAGCAAACATGATGACCAAGTACCCTCATATATTTCCTTCCAGTTTAGTTTCAGCATCAGGTATTAAATTCCTCCTCAATACTCTGTTCAATTCCGCACTCATCAGCTCTATTCATATTTTCAATATGCATCCTAGTTGCATCAACTCTGTTAGCATGGTAAAATCAGTTTGGAGTCAGTCATTCCTTCAGAAATTGGTTCATAGTCTCAGTTTGGAATTGCAGCTCTTTTCCTAGTTTTCCAGTAGTTTTAGCCTTCATTCGAGGACAAATGATACCAAGGAGGAGATATTGTAACACCCCAAAATTTTCCTAGACAAAAATCAATCCTTGTATATAAGAACCCAGAAGAATCAAAAACTTTTACCACAGAATGACCCAGACAACGGATTGTGGTCACCTCTAACAGGCCATTATCTGAGCCATTGTCAGCTATGTAGAATTTCCCTCCGAGAACCAACGACGCATAGGAAGACTCGTTGTAAGAAGTAACGAGCCATTCTGTCATCTGTTGCATCCCATGTTTAGACACCTACCTGATATCTCCAAAAGAAATTGAGTGGAACTAATAGCTCATGGTTCCTAGGAACGAGCCATTGCTACTACCCGTAACCAAGTCCCAAGTCCTAGCAGTGCTAACCATGAGTTGATGCAACGACCCGTTGGTTCTACCAATGAGTCATTGCGTTGCCTGTTGTCTTAGGGCCCAGATTCCCCTACCAGTGATAATAAAGGGTATCAACGACCTGTTTGTTTACCCAACGAGTCGTGATATCCTCCCGTGATCCTATTCCAGTGAGCTCAATTATTGGACCTAAGACCAACGATTTGTTCCAATTGGTCGTGGTTTCGACCAACGACTCGCTGTGAGGCCCATTGGATCCTGTCGGGTGGTTTTCCAAATTTTCTCCTAGGGTTACTTTAGTAACTTCTAATCTTTTTAATTTCAAAACCTTATCGTTTTGAGACTCATTTAGGGGAGAATTAAAGGGGTAGAATGACGTTCCCTCTTCATTCCTCTCATTCTCTCGAAAGTCAGAATGTAGAAATAGTTAGGAGCACAGAGCAAGACAAGGGTTTGGATTTCTTCTTCTCAGAATTTCTCAAGGATTTTCTTAAGAATCCTTCACTAGGTATGTGAGTATTTAGATAAGAAATTGTCCTTCCCTTTTGACCAAAAATCCATCTAACTTTTCTTATCAGTTCTAAGCCCTGAGTTTTCGAATGTGAGTAAATCAGTCAGATTATTTCTATTTCGTATGGAATATTGTTCATGTTAACTGTTGCTATATTTCCACTTTCTAATGATCATGTTGATACTGTTTCCAGTAAAATGGGTTTTAGCCCTAACTCCATGAATAGGGTCTGGCATAGTTGACTAGATATTGATGTTGCTTGACTTTATCAGTGTTGGAAATTCTTTGTTATTATTATCAGTTAAATTCTCAGTCAGTTGAATTCTAACTTAGTTTCAGTAATGATGTTGGTATTTTCAGTATATATTAGTAATGTCAGCTGATCAGTTTGACTATAGCCTTTTCTTGAGGTGTCAGTAATGCCTCCCAGGTCTTAATTATCAGTTATCAGTTACCAGTTAGTTCTAGAAACAGTTACGATGCTTCCAAATAAGCAACTCTGAGCAGTCTTAGAACACCAGTTACAAAACCCGGTCGGATAAGATCTCGGGGTACTTCCAGATAAGTATCCCTGATTTAGTCTTTGGACCCCAGTTTTGAGATATCAGCTTAGTAGTTAGATTAGGAATATTCGGTGGGAGTAGGACTTAGAAACAAATGACTGGGGTTCTAGCGCACCTAGGTTCCCAAAACTACGTCGCCACCATAGGTTTTTTTATTAGCACAAGGGCCCTAGATTTGTGATCACCCAGTTCATGCCTTTATACCCTAGCAAGGTATATTGGGTCCTATCAATTGGGGCATTTATATCAAACTCCACGTTTAGCTCACGTGGTTATATGTCGGTTATAGACTCTCTCACTAGTCAGTACAGTCTCAGTTCATTTCAGTTTATATTAGCTTAGTATTTTAGATCAAGGACATGTTTATGACCATCAGCCAGGGTCATTATCAACCATATCAATTATATTTCTTTTGTATCAATTTTCAGTATTTCAGTGGTCATTTCATGTCATCTCAGTTTAGTTGCTTGCTCTGTCATGCTTATTTTACCTCTCTCTTACTCAATACATTCCAAGTACTGATGCATACTTTCTATGTTTTATCGTACGATGATACAGGTGCAAGTTCTCAACCCCAGCATCATCGGTAGATTTCCTTCAGATGATACCAGCAACAACATTTGGTGAATCCTCATGTTTCGAGGATGATGTTTATTTTTAGTTAGTCACTTTCAGTTCGACTTTAGAGCTTTCTGGGAACTTGTCCCAGTAACTCATCATTTAGTAGTTGGCTTTCAGACATAGACTCGGATATTTAATATAATTTTTCAGATATATGGACTTTTGTCAAATCAGTTTTCTTAAATGATTTCATTTAATTAAAGCTTCCGCTTATGTTTACTCAGTTTACTAGTGTTATGATAGACCATAGGTTGGCTTGGGGTTATTTGTGACTCCAAATACAGTGTCTCGTCCAGGGTATAGATTTGGGTCGTGATAGATCTATAACTTCTGACAACTGAAAATGAAGGCACTTCATGAAACCTGGTTGAGATTTAAAAAGAAACTGACCAAGTGCCCAAACCATAAAATTCTAGATGGCAGTTTCTTGGAGATTTTCTACAGGTTATTGAATAATAGCACAAAAGCTATAGTGGATACTGTGGCAGGAGGAGCACTGATGAGTCACACGTGAGAGCAAGCTGCCATTATTCTTGACAGAGTGACTAAGACTAATAGGGCCTGGCACACCAGGAAAGTGGAAGCAGCTGCAGGTACGTACGTTATTGGTATGACTAAAGACCAACCAAAGAAGGAGTAGCAGCGTGATCATAAATTGGCCCACATATGTACATCATTAAACCTGCTCATGAAGCATATCATGGCGTTGTGGCCAGAAAGGTAAATGCAGTGGGAGCTTAGAGATAGGAATCGGGGCAGGAGAATTTAGATCCAGAGGAGGACGCAAACTTCTTGGACAACCAAATGGCGGAAGGAGAATGGAGAAATAATGATGGTTATTATAACGACCGCACAGGTTTGTATGTCCCTCCTAATGCATGTGAGGGTGAGACTGGACCCTCAAGATTGGAGAACATGATGGCTGAGATTCTTAAAAAGGTAAAATCCATTGATGATCAGCTAAGAGATATCTGATCGGATATATCAGGTATGAACCAAAAATTTGAATTGCATGCCACTACTATCAAGCAAATTGAGCAACAGCTGGGTCAAATGTCGGCTTCCCTAAATCAGAGGTAGAAGGTAACACTTCTTAGAAACAAAATGCAAAATCCAAAGAATAACTGTCACTGTATGGCTATGATGACTAGGAGTGGAAAGACCACAGTTGATCCCCCTCTGTCGGATGTAGTTGAGATGGAAAGACAAAAGGAGCTAGAGATCGTGGAAGATGAGGTTGCTGAGCAAAAGCTTAAGGAAGAGGCTGAGTTGACTGAGGCTCCAACTGGTGAAATGGAGTCTTAAGCTAAAAAGAGTAAGAATAAAGGGGGTACGCAAATTTATAAGGCTATCCCTCGACCACCGCCACCATTCCCTTAAAGGAAGAAGAAGAAGGCGAAAGATGTTAAGTTCCAAAAATTCCTTTCTATGCTCAAAGAGTTGTTTGTTAACATACCATTGGTCGAGGCATTGGAGCAGATGCCTGGATATACCAAGTTTATGAAGGACATTATTACTAATAAAAGGTCCATGAGCTATGAGCCGGTGGGTAACTTACATCATTGCAGTGCCATAGCTTCACAGGTCCTTGCTCAAAAGAAGGAGGATCCAGGTGCCTTCACCATTCCGTGTAAAATTGGTGATTACGAGTTTTTTAAGCCACTTTGTGACTTGGGAGCAAGCATCAACTTGATGCCATTAGTTGTATTCAAATAGCTAGGAATGGGAGCCCCCACACCGACATTAATGTGGCTATTAATGGCAGACCATACAGTGAAAAGGCCAGTGAGGGATCTTAGTTGATTTTCTTGTCATGGTGGACCATTTCATCTTCCCAGCGGACTTCGTAATCCTTGATTGCAAGGTTGATTTTGATGTCCCCATTATCTTGGGGCTCTATTACTGGCCACTGGGAGAGCCTCGGTAGATGTGAAAGCTAGCCAATTAAAGTTCAGGCTAAACAAAGAGGAGGTAACTTTCAATGTCTGCCGATCAATAAAGCAGCCCAACGAGTTCAGGGTTCTCAGCAATTTGTGATGATTTCAAGTTTCTTGACAAATTTTGAGTAGTCAAGAGACTTTTGTCGTGCCGCGATGTTAAATCAGGCGCTTCTTGGGAGGTAACCCATGTGGTGGTTTGGTGAAGTTTGAGTAACCAGACCACCTGTGTCGTGTTGCGATGTTAAATCAAGCGCTTCTTGGGAGGCAACCCAAGTAACTTAACTTTTCTATGTTCAGTGTGTGGGTAAAACAAAAACATGTGGGAGAAATTTCATACTAGACCAAGAGAAATTTCAGACCATACCAGTACTACGAGTCTTAGTACGACCCGTAAGAGGATTGTACGAGCCATAGTGATAGTCATGGTAAAAAGAAGAAGCAAAAATTCAGGCTACGGTTGGTCATTACGACTCGTACCATATTTGTATGGGTCGTAGTACTCTCTGTAGCTATGAATTGTGCTAAGTGTAGAATATACGAGAAAGTGACTTACGAGTCATTACACGAAATGTTCCACAGTTGTACGGGTCGTACCTAGTACTCGTAGGTCCCTAGGTAAGCTCTCTCAGTCCTCTGCTACAGTCCAAGGGACAAGCCATAGGTTTCACCTACGACTCGTGATATGTATCATGATGGGCTAAATAAATTTCTTTGACCTGACTCGACCTGGATATCCAAAGATCTGCCCTACACTTATTTAAATCAAATTGCTCATTCTTCCACTCCCATGCTAATATAAAAAGCAAGCCCACAATTCTCACCCAACATTCTCACACCTGTAAACTCAAAAATTTGAATTGATTCAAGCTTGATGTCATGCAAAATCTCATTTATACACTCGCGGTTCCAACCCCAACCATTGAAGCAAGCAAAACGTCAAGCAAACACTTGAGAATTGAAGTAAGTAAATTTGTTAAATAATGCCAAAAGCTTGACTTGTATGAGATACCACTGAACACTGTAATACCTTGAACCAAACAACAATGGGTCAAGGAAGATAATCAGTAGCTTTTATGAATGATTGAATGGGTAGGAATTGAAATTGGTCGAACAACTTAACCTCACGGCTGACACTGTGTTATGGGATGTAATGAATGTTAGGAATCAATTGAGTAAACCTAAAATGGTCATTGATGGCATAAAATGGGGAAGCTGAGTACCCTAACTAAATTAAGTGCTTACCTGAACAACTGAGCAAAAATAAAGAGGTGGGCAGGCTTCACGCGTCTTTTGATGACTCGTGGTTTCATACCATGACTTGCATGATGACTCATTGGGACTGTCCCAGGTGAATAAAAATATAATTGTTGGTACGAATCCTGGTATGATTCATGGGATCCCACTATGATTCATATCTGGTCATCATACCATGAAGAAGTAAGGGTAAAAATCAAAAGGAGATTGTACAACCCTACCTACGACTCATGAAAACAAAGTACAATCGGTAACACGAGTTGTAGAAAAATACAGAAGAATAAAATTCAAGGAATCCCTTAGTACGACTCATAGTACGAACTGTACCATCATGGTACGAGTCATAACTAGGAGTCGTGACAGGACTGTTATAAACCACAAGTCTTATTATGTGTCATACTACCATTGTATGACCCGTACTGTAGATTCGAGGAAAACTTCAAAGGGTATTTTTCTTGTTTTATTTTTCTTGCTTTATTTTTCTCAAATCATACATACTATCCTTTTTCGCCACATGTACGATGACAATGAAGAAAAGAGCAACCAAATCTTCCCAGGACAAGAGAGCTAGAGCGGAAATAGCTGCTCGGAGGGAATTGAGAGATGAGCCCTTCGACTCTAATCAAGCAGGAAGCTCCCCTAGTGGTTCGGTGGAAGAGTACCAGGTAGAGACATCTGACACTGATGAGCCACGAACCACTAGGGCTCAAGAAAAGTCATAGTCTGAATCCACTTCTGCCACTCCAGTTAATGCTTCCCAATCTGAAGAGGGAGTAGAGGAATAGGCTCTAGAGCCCAAGAGTGACTCTAACGATGATGAGGGGTTCACGGAGGCCCAATCCGAAGATGGAAAAAAAGAGGCACGGTCAAAAGAAGGAGATGATGCGGAGGAAATTGAGCAGACCTCGCCTATAGAAAGGCATACTATGAGGTGGCAGGTTCCCCAGGCATAGGATATTTATGATCAGGGCTTGGCACTCACATCCAAGAAACACCCCAGGACACTATCCAGGAAGAACCGCGGATCCTCACTAGTGCCTTGAGGAGATGAAGTGGATCTTTAGCTTCTATGGGTTCGAGTGGATGGCTAGGACCCTCACTGATATAGTCAGGAATATCTATGCCAATTATTATGCGACGTTGTAGAAGAATGCACAGACCGGAAAACAACTAAAGAAGCAGCCCAAAATTGACAAAGTATTGGTCTGGGGGTAAGAAGTAAAGATTTCTGAGAAAACTATTGCCCCGATGCTCTATGGGCCATAGTTCATTGCTCTATCATCCATAGTAGAGTTCAACTACTAGATAGACACCATGAAATGGATAAAGAAATTGTGTAATGAGGAGAGACAAAGCCATCTCAATTGGTTAGCCAGATTCATAGCAGAGGATAAGGAGGAAGCTGGGTGGGTGGTTGGTGCAAAGAAGGTCACCAAATCTTTATTGAACTTCATAGTAAAGGCCTGCTGGACACTAATCTGCCACAGACTGATGTCGACTATAATTGATAATACACTCAAGGCAGATAAGGCAACTCTAGTAGCATGCATCAGGTCTCGGCATAAGATCAATATCCCAAGGGTGATAGCAAATGAGATCCGAGATCATGCTCTTGGTTTAGCACCACCATGTCATTTCTGAGCCTTATCTATCGGATGTGTAGAGACGCTAGTATCTGATTACTAAAAGATACTGATGTTGAGATTAGAGACCAGAGGACGACAGATATAGGGCTGATCTGCGATGAAATAAACCCGGTGAGTGGGGCTAGACTTCCATCTACAATCTCGATACCAGGGACAACTGGGGGCGAGTAGGTTAATGCCCCCACCTCAGTGGAGTAGGATGAGACACTAACTACAGATGCCGGTCATATTAGAGGCATCTCCCAGCACTTCTACTACACCTCTATGGGTCTCCCGAGCCAGACACCAGCTGGGTATATTTTGGTCCCTCATGAATTCCTTCAAAAGTTAGTAAAGAGGCTGACGGTGACTGAAAGGAAAGTGTAGTATGTGATGGAGAGCGTCAATCCTTGGGTAAAGGCATAGATCAAGGAGGCTATGAGGGGGTTGCATGGGTGGATAGATGAATTCATGTGCCGATTCAATGAGCACTTTGCAAAGTAGCTGAACACTAGCAGTCTCTGGGATTCATAGCATCCCCCACTCTTCTAGACTTAGAGCTAAGCTCGATGAGGAGCTAGAATTGGAGGCATACTGGGTTCCTCGATTTCTAGTAGAGGAAAAGGTAAGAAGAGGATCTTGGAGGAATATTAAAATGATCCCTCAAAGAAGAAGGAAAAGAAGGAGAAGAAAGAGAGAAACAAGCAAGACTAAAGAGCCTGCAAGCTCACGACGCACATATGTCGGACTTGTAAGAGCGATCCAGAGGAGTGAGGAGCTCCACTGCTTCCCAGAGAGTGATCGTGGGTGGTGAGGACCCTTTGGGGGAGCCAAAATCAGCTAGAGTTGATCTTCAGGTCATGAAAGCGATTGAGCATGATGTGGAGGTAACCAATCCCCCAAGAAATGTACAATTAAGTGTGTCGGCCACCGCTAGCGCCACAGATGCAGTGGAGGTACCACTGTCGTAGGATGACAAGAGCGCTTAGTGCACCGCAGGATGATAGGAGTGATTTGTGCACCATAGGTATGTCCATTTCCCTTGTGCTTATATATTTTATGCTTTGGGGACAAAGAATGTTTTTCAAAGGGGTGTGTACTTGTATTTTTTGGGAGTTTTGATTTTTCCGAGGGTTTTTCTTGCCTTATTTTTTTTCCCTCAGACATGCTATCTAGTAGAGCCAGCATTTTTAGGTTTTCTTTGTTTAATTTGAAGTAGCTTAGACTTACTTTGTAGTGAATAAATAAACTAGTTTGATGTTTTTGAAAAAACTTGACCCTATTGGAAATTTTTTATGTTAGCTACGTAGTTAATCAGAATTGCATGACTTTTGTAGATATTTGTATGGAATTTAAGTTATAAGCATGAGTAATTGTAGTTTATCCGTGCATGAACTGGACAGGTAGATTCAATGCAAACCAATACTTGCCCGATTGGTTTTTGCATACACTTTAGGATAGTTGGTTAGGAGATGATCATAGGCTGTAATTGATTGATGAGCTACTTTAGCCTAAATTACCCTACCAAATGATGATGAATCCCTTGATCCTTATTTTGAGTTGTATATTGACCATTTTTCTTTGATTAACCTTTAATTTTACCCATTTTTTGTTATGATGAACCTTTTTTTGCCCTGGTCCGCCCTTAGAAATTGTAAAACTCAACCCAGGAAAAATGCCTAAGTTGAGGGTAGCTATAGTAAGGGTGCATATATTGTGGAAGGTGAAAAAGGGAAAGAAAGGAAAATGGGTTAAAAATTAGGTGTGGTGTGACAAGAAAAGAAAAAAGAGCTGAAAAAGAAAAATAAAAAGAAAATACAAGGGGAAAAGGAATTAAAAAAATAAGAAAAACACACCATACCCATATATTGCATGAAAATGGAGAAAAGGAAGGAAAAAGTTGATAGAGTGAAAAATAGAGTAAAAAGTATAATGTGGAGCCACAAGTATGAGCTACCAAGAATGGTTTAGTCACTAAATTTCATATTTACCGTACCTAGCCCGAAGCCTACATTACAAGATGAACAAAGTCATACAGTGATCCTAGTTTAGCTGTCCGAAGAGCAGTAGAGAAAATAAGGGCAAGCCTATGGTATCCGATGTGATGTATTTGAAACTTCTTTGTGAGAGTGAGAGTCTAATTTGTTCGGTGCCTAATTTCACATTGTTATATATATGTGAGTATTGGAGACTTCTTTTGTTGTGATGGTACCTGATTTGTGTTGTATTTTACCAATTATCAATGTGAATAACATTGGTTATAGCGCCATTCTCTACTGATAGTTGGATGCCATATCTTGATCCTTGTATATCATTGATTATGGTTAAATGTGTGCATAGCTGACTTAGTTTGAATAGAATATGGGTCAATTAGATGATTATGGTACATATTGTAAATTTCGTTGTGGTGGCTGTAGGTATTCTAGGTTTACTTTCTAGTTAAGCATCGTTTTAAGTTTTTGTTTTCTTTACTTGAGGACATGCAAATGTCTTAAGTTGAGGGTGTTAATATTCTGTGAGATTACTGCACTTTTGACGGTTAAAATTAGGAAAATAGCATGGACTTAGGTGTATTTATATGGATATGAGGTACTTGTACTTTGTTTTTAGGGAAAATAGATGTTGGAGTTGAATTGTGCAAAAGATGGAGAAAAATGCAGAGAAGTGGCTTAGTATAGGTCTTAGTACGAGTCGTAGTGAGAATCGTGGAAAGGTCCAATAGAAAATTGTGAAGCAAAGGCAAGTTACAGCTCATGGTACGAGCCGTACCATCCTAGTACAAGTCGTACCATGGCAGTCGTGGAAAGTTCCAGGAGAAATTGCACAGGCCAAGTATCCTGGTCTTTTTGCCAAGGCAAGTTTCCTTTGCAAAGGCAAGTTTCCTTTTCTTTTTGCTACCAATGATCTTGATGCAGTGTTTTCGTCACGACCCGAACATGGCCCGGATCGAGACACGGGACAAGGAGCTAGGAGAGACTCCAAGTCGACCCATGGTATGAACATACATCTAACTCAATCAAGTAAAGCGGAAGACTCAACATAATAAACATGGCGGAAATCTGAACATTACATAACAATCTGAATATACAACCCAAGTCTGAAGCTGAATACAATCTATTGTCTGAAAAGGCTCTAATTCTGATGAGTTGATGGGACAAGACCCCAACTAACTCTCTAAGTCTGAAATTGAATATAAGAGGATACATGATGAATATAAGAGGATACATGATAACAAATGGTCCTCAGGAGATTAGGACTCACTAATAGTGACTGGATGCTAATCTCCAAAAACTAGCTAGTGACGGGGTTGAGTCTGATGATCGGATCCTATATCATGAAACGATACAACATAGAGTATGCGGTCAGTACGTCGAATGTACCGAGTATGCAAGGCAGGTAAAACTACTTAAATAAGTAAAATCAATTAAAACATGCATAATATAAAACAACATCAAGATAAGAATCTGAGAGTAGGGCTTTCATGCTATTTTTTGAAATCATGAACATAATTGAACATCATAACGGAATCGAATGACCTTAAGCTAAAATCTGATAATCATAAGCAAAACTGTACATTAGGTCAAACCTTCTTTATAAAATATATATATCATAAATGATAACATGCATAACTAAAATCATGAGGAAAAATGGAAGACTCGTCTTTTAACTAACATTACCACGATAGAGCTTACGTGGTCCCAACTATCATACTCAAGTGGGTAGAGCCATCCAAAGCCTTGCTAGGGCTAAGGACGATACCATGAGATCGATATCAAGCTCAAGACCCCTTGGGGCAGGGGAAATCTCACATAGGATATTCCAAAATATGAAAGTAATCCTATGTTGGCACATAGTTCTGAGGCACAGGGTTGGCTGACCCTTAGCCTACTCGGTGCTAGACACTACTCCCAAAAACATGCATATGCTCTCCATCGTTTTTCAACAAAGATAACCATCGTCTTGTGATGAAGCTAAATAATAATATACATGCATAGTTGAAATCATAAGATAAGGAGCCTTGGCTCAGACCATACAACAAGATGAACATAATTAGGAGTCTTGACTCCAAAACCACGTTGTAAGCTAATTAACTTGAAATCATATATCATACTTGGAAATTTGGGCTTGCCCAATACTTAAACATGCTTGAAAATACTTAATTCACTTGAAAACATGATCATAGACATGAGTAACTTGGAAACATGCTTTTCATCAATAATATCTCATCATACTTGAACATTCATCAAAAATCTCAACTATCATGAACTTCTTATGGATGTGCATTGTAATTTATAAAACTTGAAAACATGATTTATAATTGAAAATATTGTAAAACTTTCCCATGAATCATAATTCGATAATAGAAACATCTTTAGATCATACCAACGGTAGAAATTTAGAAAATTCATGCATTGGGTTAAAACCCCATAGGATCAACATATAAATTTTTCATGAATTAGAGAGGGATTGGACATGGGGCTGAATAAATTCACCAATTCATAACCTTACATATTGAGAGAATCGGATTCTATAATTTCCATGAATGCCCAAGGAAGAATTGATGAAATCTTGAAGGAAAAATAAGCTTGATCACCTCTCTAGACCTTTACCCTTGGATGCATGAATAAGAATAGCCTAGAATGAACTTACCCCTCTTAAAACTAGTTATTCATAGCATAAAACAATGTAGTTTAGTCCTTAGGATCCTAGGAATTACGGATAAGCCCTTAATAAAATTTTAGAAAATAACTGACTGCCTGTCCCCACGAGGGATTGGGCAAGTTGTTACCAGGGGAACAAGTCGTCATCTGCGGCCGTGAATTCCACTGCCACTTTTCCTCAAGGGGCCTCCACGAGGGACCTAATGACGCATTACTGGTGGCCATGACTTGTGGTCACCACTTGTTAGTTCCACTGCCAAAACCTTAAATCATTAGTAACCTGCTGACCATGACTAACCCAATAAATCGTGGTGACTGACCACGACTCGTGGTATCCAAATCATGGGGTACACTACCACTTCTCCTTCATCTTCCAATTTCCCTTGACCACGGGTGACTTGACGATTCGTGGTCATACCCATGGTCACCCTAACTATGAATTTTCTAGATAAGTCAGCACCCCTCTCCACGAGTCACTTAATGACTCGTGGTCCACCTGACGGGCCGCATGGCGACCAGTTCTGTGACCTTGTGCTGAAAATCCTGTTTTATCCATTTCAACTCATATCTAAGGTTGTCTTTCACGCCGACACTATCCACTGGGACAACTAGAGCTGGACCACCCAAACACTTCTTTAAGAGCGATACACAAGAAATAGGATGAACGAAATATAACTCTAAGGGCAACTCCAATTCATATGTCACCTTGCAAACCCGCGCCACAATCAAGTAGGGGCTAGCATAACGAGGACTGAGTTTTCTTTCTTTCCAAACCTCATCACTCCCTTCATGGGAGATACCTTCAGAAACACCCAATCATTTACTTCGAACATAAGTTCTCTCTTTCTCACATCAGCATAGGACTTTGGCAACTATGAGTTATTTTCAAGCTGTCCCGTATGAGTTGAACCTTCTGTATGGCCTCATGCTGTAATGCCCCAGAAACTCAAAGAATCTAGGACCTAAATAAAAAAATCTAGAAATCTATGCCAATTATCATAGAACGACTCACCTAATGGGTCATTGAGAGACCTAATGGCTTGTTAGGTAAGTCGTGCGAAGGAGGTCTGAGAAATGATAAGGGAGAGGATCTGTACCCAATGGAAGACCTCACAAGTTTTGGTCAGGTCCTACGACTCGTTAAGTCACTCGTGGTCAGGCCGGTGTCAAAATTTTAGGAGTTGGGCAGTGCACTTGACGGATGGTGACCACGAGTCATGGTCACCTGTAATGACTCGTTATGTCCCCCGTTACCAGCCCTAGTCAGTTATTAGGCAGTGTATCTAATGAGTTTCACCACGAGTCATCATCAGTGGTAACGACTCATTGTGTGACTCGTGGTCAAGCCTACTATAGAAATTTCAAAAGTGAGACAGTGTGGTCCACGACTGGTGACCACGAGTCGTGGTCAGTGATCACGACTCGTTAGGTCCCTCATGGTAACATATAGGGGGTTCCAACAGTGTAATCAACGAGTGTGACCATGAATCATGGTCAGTCACCACGGCCTATTAGGTCACCCATTGCGGTCACCTATCAGTTTTTCCCAGCGATTAACTATGAGCAATTTAGTAATTTCCTACTCTCCTAAACTTTAAACTACGTCTTTTTGGATGTAATTTTAGAATTATTAGAGGGTTTGAGCGGTCCCCCCTCATTCCCACGTTCATTGTCAGAAAGATTATCGAAGAGTCTCTCAAGAACCCTTCAAGCAAGCCTAGGGTTTTTCCTCCATTGCAGCAGACCAAGCTTTCTCCTTCAAGAAAATTCAACTCCAGTATGTGGGTATTCAACAATGGAAGTTGTTCTTCCATTGTGTCCCCCAAAACCCTCCCATAGTTTCTCTATCAGTTTTACTCTGAGTTTTCGAATACACAAAAATTACATGTTATTATTCGATAATTTCACATAGAATGATATCCTTGCTTATTATTGATACGATCTCCATCAAGTCTTACCTAAATTTTTGATGTTCTTGCTAAAGTGAATTTAAGCCCTAAATTTTTGAGAAAAAGACTATTTGTGTAATTAAATTCCGTCTAGTTTGTGAAGTGTGATTTGAGCTGAATTTTCTACTATTTCTTATTTTTTATATGTTGAGAAAATACTCCATTGATAGGATTGATTTTAGCCTTGTCGGATAATATTTCTTTAATTCTTGAAATTTTGCCATATTATGGAATTCTCGTAATGTTTTGAATGAGTTGGGTTCTCTATTAGCTACTTAGTAGTTCAGTTCACTTAGAATGTAGAACCTCTTCAAAACTATTCAGAACTTGTCAACTAATAAGTTTAACTTCAGTCTTTTCCCAAGGTGTCAGTGGTGCCTCCCAGTTATTAGAATCAGTTTATTGGTCCATTAGGCGGTCATGACATTTTAGATATATAGCTCTAACTAGCCTCAATACATTAGTTCATTTTACAATTTGTTCTTTGATTGTTACAACACTTCCAGATAAACAACTCTGACTAATCTAGAACCCAGTTTCAGAATCTGGTCTGACAAGACTATTAGGGTACTTTCAATTATATGTCCTTGACTAGTCTTGGACCCCAGTTTCAAGCTATCAGCCTGGTAGTTAAGTATAGGTTTTCTAGTGGGAGTAGGACTTGGCACCAAGCCGGTCGGGGTTCCAGCACACCCAGGTTTATAGAACTACGTTGCCAGCGTAGGTTATAGTATTACTTGGCCTGATTGGCCCCAGACTTTTGTGATCACCCAGTTCATGCCTTTATACTCTAGAAAGGTATATTGGGTCCTATGAGTGGGGTGTATACATCGGACTCCAAGTCTAGCTCACGTGGTCATATGTTTGTTATAGACTCTCCCACTAGTCAGTCTAGTCTAGTTTCTGAATAAGCAGCTCAGTTCAGTACAGTATCTCAGACTCAGAACTTTCAGACTCAGGACATGTCCATGACCATCAGAAAGGGTCATCTTGACCATCTTAGTTTACTTTAGTAATTCAATTCAATTTACTGTTGGTCATTGCATGTAAATTTCAGTTCAGACATTATATTCAGTTATGTTTTCTCCCACTTATTCAGTACATTCAAAGTACTGATGCAAATTTTTATGTTGTATTATTTCGTGATACAGTTGCAGGTTCTCAAACATAGCACTATTAGTCGCTGCGGTTTAGATCCTCCACATCAGCAGTTGAAGTGTGAGTCCTCATCATTCGAGGGTCTTATTTAATTTCTTTCAGTTAGTTCATTATTTTTAGCTAGACTTAGAGTTAGCTGGGGGCTTGTCCCAGCACCTCATCAGTTAGAGGGCTTTCAGTTTCTTACAAAATTAATTTCAGACTTCATATGTTCTTAAACTTTATGTTTTCAGTTTTATTTTCATAAATGCTTTTATGCTATTATTTCAAAGCTTCCGCTATATTTGTTTTGCTCAGAATATCAGTGTATGATAGACCAGGGGTTGACTTGGGATCACTTGTGGCTTCAACTACCGTTTCCCATCTAGGGTGTAGAATTGAGGCGTGACAAACTTGGTATCAGAGCTCTAGATTTAGAGTATCCTCGAAACGTCTAAAAGCCGCATCGAGTAGAGTCCTTTTCATGGGTGTGAAGCACGCCACACTTATGACGAGGAGGCTATGACATGTTATTAAGAAAACTCTCTTTTGTTCATACTCTTTATCGTGCGTTAAAGTTCAATCCCAAAAACGCCCTTCTAACTCGTGCTCTGTGTCATTGCAGTGACGCATGCCTCCCAAACGCGGTAATGGAAGAAGGGCCGGTAACGCTAACAGACATGCCCCACCAGCCCCGGCATCTCCTCAAGATGATTTGGTATCTACCGCCGAATTCAGAGCGGCCATTCAACTGCTGGCCCAAACATTCACCAACCAGGTGAACCAGCAAGTGGTGCCGATGAACACCAACGGGTCTACAGCAACTGCGAGGGTGCGGGACTTCACCCGTATGAACCCTCCTTCTTTTTAGGGATCCAAAGTAAGGGAGGATCCGTAAGAGTTCGTAGATGATATCAAGAAGATTACCCACATTATGGGTGTTAGCTCCTCGAAGAGTGCTGATTTGGTTGCCTACCAGCTCAAAGGGGTAGCTCATGTCTGGTATGAATAGTGGAAAGAGGGGCCGCCAGCGGGAGCAGTACCAATAGAGTGGGAGGAGTTCCATGCAGCTTTCTTGGATAGATTTTTCCCTCGAGAGATGAGTGAAGCAAAAATGGCGGAGTTTATGAACTTGAGATAGAACATAACAGTGGAGGAGTATGCTCTAGTGTTTACCAGGCTGTCTAAGCACACTCCATAAATGGTAGCCGGGCCAAAGGCTCGCATGTTGAAATTTGTGAATGGGATGTCAAACCTGGTTTTAAAAGAGTGAAGGACAGTGGTGCTGATTAAGGATATAGACCTCTCCAATTTGATTGTCTATGCCTAGTAGATTGAGGCCGAAAAGCTTAAGGATATGGAGAGGAAGAACAAACGGGCAAAGACTGGCTAGTCAGATTATGGCCATCAGAGATCTAGCAGTAGTAGCTACCCACAACAACAGCAACAACAACAACAATAGTAGAGGACCCCAGCACCCAGCTCAGCCAGCACCCCAACCTTCCAATCTCGTCAAGATTAGAGGGGTGGAGCATCTGGCACTCAGTCTCAGAGCCACAATGCCAGAAGTAGGTATCCAGCTTACCCCAAGTGTGGCAAGAACCACTTGGGAGAGTTCCTTCAGGGTCGAGAGGGTTGGTTTGGTTGTGGACAACTCGGACATTGGCTCAAGGAGTGCCCATCAGCCGGGCGAGGGAGATCACAATCCACCACATCATCATCTCCAGCAGGTCGACCAGCCTAGCAGGCTAACACATCAGGTTCAGGTGGCGGTCAGCTCCAAAATAGTTTCTATGCTCTGTCTTCCCGTCAAGATCAGGAGAGCTTACCTGACGTAGTCACAGGTATGTTACGTCTCTTTTATCTAGATGTGTATGCCCTCCTAGATCCAGGAGCCACTCTTTTATTAGTGACTCCCTACATAGCAGTCCAGTTCAATATCAGTCCAGAGGTCCTCTCAAAACCCTTCTCAGTGTCCATCCCAATTGGCGAGTCAGTTAGAGCCATCCGGGTTTATAGAAACTGCCCAGTCTCTATCCAGAATAAAACAATTCCAACTGATCTCTTAGAGTTATAAATGGTCAACTTTGACCTTATTCTTGACATGGATTGGTTACACTCCTGCTATGCCTTAGTTGATTGGAACTAGAGTGGTCAAGTTCCAGTTTCCAAATGAACCAGTGTTAGAATCGATGGGCAACAGTTCAGCGCTTAGGGGTACGTTTATTTCTTACCTTAAGGCCCAGAAACTCATCTCCAAGGGGTGTATTTATCATCTAGTTCGGATTAAGGATTCTAACTCTGAGACCCCGACTATCCAGTCAGTCCCTGTGGTTAGCGTGTTCCTAGATGTGTTTCCTGAGGATCTTCCCGGAGTTCCCTCTAAATGGGAAATAGATCTCCCAAACACTCAGCCCATCTCCATCCCTCCTTACAGAATGGCTCTAGCTGAACTTAAGCAGTTGAAGGAGCAGTTAAAAGATCTTTTTAACAAGGGTTTTATCAGACCTAGTGTCTCTCCCTGGGGTGCTCCAGTGCTATTCGTGTGTAAGAAAGATGGAACCCTCAGAATGTGCATAGATTACTGTCAGCTGAACAAGGTCACAGTCAAGAACAGGTATCCCCTACCTAGAATTGAAGACCAGTTTGACCAACTTCAGTGAGCCAATTATTTCTCAAAAATCAATCTTAGTTTAGGTTACCATCAGCTAAGGGTCAGAGAATGTGACATACCGAAAATAGTATTAAGAACTTGGTATGGTCACTACGAGTTTGTGGTGATATCCTTCGGGCTAACAAACACCCCAACAGTTGTCATGGATTTGATGAATAGATTCTTCAAGCAGTATCTAGATATGTTCGTCATTGTATTTATCTATGACATTCTATTATACTCTAGAAATGAGGATGAACATGCCAATCACCTAAGATTAGCATTACAGACACTCAGGGACCGCCAGTTCAGCAAGTGCGAATTCTTGTTACAGTCCATGAATTTCTTAGGTCATGTGTTCTCAGGTGAAGGAATACAAGTAGACCCTCACAAGATAGCAGCAGCGAAAGATTGGCCCAAACCTACCTCTCCTACTGAAATCAGGAGTTTCTTGGGCTTAGCTAGATATTAGCGATAGTTTGTGGAAGGCTTCTCCTCTATAGAATCTCCTCTGACTAAGTTAACCCAGAAGAAGGTGAAGTTTTAGTGGTTCTATTGAGTGTGAGAAGATTTTCTAGGAGTTGAAGACTCGACTAACTACCGCTCCAGTTTTGACCTTGCTAGAAGGAACAAATGGGTTGGTTGTTTATTCTGATGCTTCTAGAGTTGGACTCTTATTCGTTCTAATGCAGCGGGGCAAAGTGATAGCCTACGCCTTTAGATAGCTCAAAGTTCATCAGAAGAACTATCCAACTTTTGACTTGGAATTGGCAACGGTGGTGTTTGCGCAAAAAATATGGAGGCATTACTCATATGGAGCTCATGTAGATGTATTTACAGATCATAAGAGTCATCAGTATATGCTGAGTCAGAAGGATCTAAATCTACGTCAGAGAAGGTGACATGAGTGTGCTGTATCATCTGAGTAAAGCCAATGTGGTGGCTAACCCCCTAAGTAGACGGTCTATGGGGAGGTCGCTCACATTGAGGAAGGCAAGAAGGAGTTAGCGAAGGATGTTCACAGACTAGCCTGGTTAGGGGTGCAGTTGGTGGATTCAGCCGAAGGTGGTGTGGTAATGCAAAGCGGGTCGGATTCATCCTTTGTAGTTGAAGTCAAGTCTAGATAGGATTAAGATCCCATCATACTTAAACTTAACAGAGCAGTTCACAGAAAGGAAATAGAAGCTTTCTCCCAAGGGGGATATGGGTTGCTCCGTTATCAGGGCAGGTTGTGTGTACCAGAAGTTGGTGAGTTGAGATAGCAGATATTGGTTGAGGCACACAACTCGAGATACTCCAATCACCCAGGTGCTACTAAAATGTAATGCGATCTACGGGATATGTACTAGTGGAACGACATGAAGAGAGACATTGCTGAATTCGTAGCCAAGTGCCCAAACTGCCAGAAAGTCTAGGTGGAGAAATAAAGACCAGGAGGCATGACTCAAGCTATCAGTATACCCACATGGAAGTGGGAAGAAGTAAATATGGAATTCATTACTGTTATACCCCAGGAGCTCAAAGATCGAACCCGGGAGTTGAAATGGGGAAAATTGTGAAATTGATGTTGCAGACGCAGGACGAGTCGTCAGACCCTACTAGTCGTCAAGTGGCTCGTGGGGAGGCCTAGGGGAAATAAAGGATTGAGGTCCCCACGAGTAAGGTAACAACTCTTGGTCAGTTACCACGAGTCGTCATGTCATTCGTGGGGTGTTATGAAAAAATAGATGGAGGAGCTGACCAGTAGACCTAACCCCACGAGTCGTGGTCTGTCCCGACGACTCATGAGGTGAGTCGTGAGCAACAAGTTGAATTTTATTGGAAATTAAGGCAGTGTACCAGACAGAAGGTGACTACGAGTCGTGGTCTCGAGACATAAGTTATCATATCCCCCGTTGCGATCCCTGTTAGAGTTATTAACCAGTGCACTTGAAGAGTGACTCTATGAGTCGTTGCCCATCCTGACGAGTCATTAGGTCACCCATTCGGGTCACCTAGCAGTATTTTCCTGCAAATTTAGTAAGGGTCTTTCGTAATTCCTAAGCTCCTAAGTCCTATACTACATCATTTAAAGCTCGTTTTAGTAGGTTTTTAGCAGTGGAAAACCTATCCTAAGCCATTATTCTCACGCATGCAAGTTTGAAGGTTTGAAGAGGAGGTTCAAGGTGAAATCTAAAGGTTTCCATTGGAATCTTAGCTTGGGCAATTAGAGGGGGTTAGAATTCACCATTCCCAGGTATGTACGGCTATGAGTAGGTGTCTCCTTCCACACCCATTCCCAATCCCTATCAAAATGTGATAAATTATATATGATCAAGTATGGGGTTTTATCCAATTGCATGATTCTTCAATCTCTATATATGGGTAAAATTAGATGGTATTATATTGGTGATTTGTGAAGCTTGGGTGGATTCTAAATTGTTTCCGCTATAAAATTTATTTTTCAAAATTTGAATCTAAAACGCCTATGGATGATGAGTTTATAAAAGAAGGAATTTACGGTAAATGTGTGATGATGATGAGATTGATGATGAAAAGTATGTTTCTAAATCTACCCATGATTATGTTGTTGTTTTCAAAATGAATTGATTAGATCCAAGTATGATAAAGCTTTGGGTGATGCCCACATGTTGGTTTAAAGTGACGATTTTTCCAGCATAAGCTTACCATATTGTTTGAAGTGAAATTTCCCAATTTTTATTATAAATTCTAGCTTTTAGTATGTTAGTAACTATTTCTACGTGTCGCTTACCACATGATTTGGAGTATATACTCCCACCAATGATTAAGCTTGTGGTATGTTTCGAAATAAAGCCATCTATATGCATGAATTCATAATTGAGATGTATGTCATTATGATCTTTGTCAATAGACAATGTTGAGCTTCGTTTCAAACGATATTGAGTTATGCATGATTTAATCTTGAGCTTTGTCAATAGACAATGTTTAGCTTCATAAATAGACAATGTTTAGCTTCGTTATATACAATGTAGAGCATTGCATGTTTTTGGGAGAAGAGTCTAGCACCGAGTGGGTTAAGGGTCGATCACCCTATGCCCTAGAACTACGCGCTAACGTAGGTTGATACTATTATATTATGGGGAACTCCCTTGTGAGCTATCCCCGGCCCCATTGGCCCTTCAGCTTGATATCGATATCATGGTATCGTCCATCGCCCTAGCAAGGTTATGGATGGCTCTACCCACTTGAGTGTGATAGTTGGGACCACGTAAGCTCTCCCACTGTCTAAATCATTTAGCTGGCATATTCATCACTCATGATAATTATTTTATGCATGCATGTTCAAAGAGAAAGGTATGATTGATTATTCAGCTCTTGACATAAATGTATGTTTTCAGATTTGAGTCATTCGAGTTAGTCATCATGTTCTAAAGCTATGCATGGTCATGTTATGATTAGAGTGCAATTTCATAATGAATGCATGTAGCCTTCTACTTACACTTAAAAGCTTATGATATGTATGAATTGCTTTAAATGAGTTATGTTACGCAGGCAGTTTTACATACCCTGCATACTCGGTACATTCCACATACTGATTGCATACTTCTATGCTGCATCATCTCATTATGCAGAATTCGGTTCTCAGGTTCAACCCTGTTCGTAGTCGCTACTCAGAGTTAGCACCTGCTTCATTGGTGAGTCCTCATCTTTCGAGTACTAGACCTTCAGTTGCTTTAGATTTCCTTTCAGTTTCAGTATTATTGAGCTAGTTGGGGGTGTTGTCCCATCATCTCATTCACATTAGAGGCTTATCAGACTTAGATGTGTATTCAACTTCAGATATTTATTCTATTATTATATTAAGTTTGACTTTCACTGATTTTATAATTATGTTTTCTTCATGTTTATTGAATGAGTTGGTTGAATGCTTGTGACATGGGTCAACTTGGGGTCTCTCGGGGTCCCTTGTCCCGTGTCTACGATCCGAGCCTTCGTTCGGATCGTGAAAAACTTGGTATCAGAGCCATAGGTTTGAAGTGTCCTAGGGAGTCTGAAAGTCGCGTTAGGTAGAGTCATTTTCATCGGTGTGAAGTGCGCCACACCTATGAAAAAGAGGCTACTAGACATTTTAGGAAATGTTCACTTCTTTCATGATCTATGTTGTGCGATGAAAAGCCTTTCTATCCTCCCAATTTGTGTTATTTGCGATTGAAGAAACATGGCTCCTAAAAGGATGAATGGAAAGAGGAATGGAGGTGGTGAAGGCCACGATGAGGGAAACGTTCATGAGCATCAGCTAGACCTACCAGTTTAGGAGCCTCGGGCACCGGAGCCAGCCGCTCATGTTCAGTTCCGTTCTGCCATTCAGATTCTTGCGCAGGCCTTGACCACTCAAGTCAATCAGTAGGCCATTGAGCATGTTCCGCAAAAGGGAAATGCGGCAATGGCTCGAGTCAAGGACTTCTTGAGGATGAACCCGCAGGAGTTTCTGGGGTCCAAGGTAGATTTGAACCCGTATGATTTAATTGATGAGATTGTCAACATCACCCAGGTTATAGGGGTAAGTAATGTTGAGTTTGTAGAGTTGGACTCCTACCAGTTGAAGGGGGTTGTGAATATTTGGTTTCGCCAGTGGAAGGACATCAGGGTGGCAGGAGCCAGTCCGATCACATAGGAGGAGTTTCGGGTTGCATTCCTAGATCGGTTCTTCCCGTTAGAGATGAGGGAGTTGAAAGCATCTGAGTTCGTGCATTTAAATCAAGGAAGGATGACTGTTTAGGAGTACTCCCTTGTGTTCACCCGCCTATCTAAGTATGCCCCGGAGTTAGTGACCGACCAGCGTGTGCGGGTGAGAAGGTTTGTGCATGGTATAGTAGGATATTTGGACAAGGACTGCAGGACAGCTATGCTCCCTCAGGACATGGACTTCCTTCATATTGTTTTGTATGCTTAGCATATGGAGGCAACACATTCAAAGGAGAGGGAGGCCAAGAGGGTCAAGACTGAGGACCACAGATTCTCTCTGCAGAGGTCCAGTGGTGGGCACCGACAGCAGACCCACCAGAGATCATCAACCCCAGCATCTTCTGCGCTGAATATGCCATCTAGGCCTAGACATGATCAGAGAGGGCAAGCGTCATGCTCGAGGGGTCATAGTAGTAGGCCTGTAGACTCCAACATTCCAGCTTGTCATAGGTGCGATCGAGAACACATAGGCTAGTGTTTGGCAGGGTCAGGAGCATTTTTTGGATGTGGGCAGCCTGGACTTATGCTCATAGATTGTCCCCTCGGCGAGACAGGATCAAGTTGGGGCCGAGGCCCAACTTCTAGTTCAGCAGCTCCACCCCCACGTACAGTACATCAAAGGGCATCTACTAGCACAACTGGCGGGCAGGGCCAGAACATATTCTATGCCTTAGCCACTCTTCCAATGCAGGAGGCTTCACCAGATGTAGTCACCGGTATGTTGAGAGTCTTTCATGTTGATGTATATGCTTTGTTAGATCCGGGGCCTACCTTGTCTTTTGTGACACCGTATATAGCCAGTAGCTTCGGAGTCAGTCCTGATGTTTTTTCAGAGCCCTTCTTAGTTTCTACTCTAGTAGGTGACTCTGTTATAGTGAGACGGGTGTATAGAGATTGCACGGTCTTAGTCCTCCGTAAGGTCACCTCAGCAAACTTGATAGAGTTAGCCATGATCGATTTTGATGTTATTCTCGACATGGATTGGCTGTTTGCATTCTATGCTTCAGCAAATTGTAGATTCCGGTCAGTAGAGTTAAGATTTCTGGGTGAGCCAGTCTTAGAGTGGAAAGGTAGTTCAGGTGTGCCTGTAGGTGTATTTGTTTCCTACCTTAAGGCCAGGAAGATGATTTCTAAGGGTTGCATGTACCATCTAGTTAGGGTTAAGGACATGGAGTCTGAGACCCCGACTATCTAGTCCGTACTAGTAGTACGTGAGTATCCAGAGGTCTTTCCTAATGATTTTCCAGGTGTCCCTCCTTAGCGGGAGATTGATTTCGATATAGATCTTCTTCTGGACAAGTAGCCTATATCTATTCCGCCTTACAGAATAGTTCTAGCCAAGTTAAAGGAGTTGAAGTATCAGTTGAGGGACTTGTTAGATAAGGGCTTTGTCAGGCTGAGTAAGTCTCCATGGGCGCATCGGTATTATTCATTCGAAAGAAGGACGGTTCCCTTCGTATGTGTATTGACTATCGGCAGTTGAGCAAGGTTACCGTCAAGAACAGGTACCCCTTACCCAAGATCGATGATTTTTTTTACTAGCTTCAGGGTGCCAAATGTTTTTGCACGATTGATCTCAGGCCCGAGCATCACCAGCTTAGGGTTCGAGAGAGTGACATCCCAAATACCATTTTCAGGACTCGGTATGGTCACTACTAATTTGTTGTTATTATTTTTAGATTAACCAATTCCCCTGTATCTTTATGGATCTAATGAATAGGGTGTTCAAGGCATATTAGGACATGTTGGTTATTATGTTCATTGATGACATCCTTATATACTCTCGGAGAGAGGAGAAGCATTCCGCTCACTTGAGAATAGCCCTTCAGACCCTTATCGTCAGTTGTATGCAAAGTTCAGCAAATGTGAGTTTAGGTTGGATATAGTGGCATTTCTAGGCCATGTGGTATCATGTGAGGGCATAAAAGTAGAATCTCAGAAGATCGAGGAGGTAAAGAATTGGCCCAGACCAGTGAATCCATCAGATGTTAGAAGCTTTTTGGGCTTAGCGGGTTACTATCGTAGATTTGTGGATGGTTTTTCATATATTGCTGCACCATTGACCAAGTGACTAAGAAGAAGGTGAAGATTCAATGGTCGGAGGCTTGTGAGAAAAGCTTCCAAGAGTTGAAGACCCGAATCACTTTAGCGCTAGTGTTGACTCTACCCGAGGGTATGGATGGGTTTGTAGTGTATTGCGATGCTTCGCGAGTTGGACTCGGGTGTGTGTTGATGCAACATGGGAAAGTGATAGCATATGCCTCGAGACAGTTGAAATTTCATGAAAAGAACTACCCGACCAATGATCTTGAAATGGTTGTGGTGGTGTTTGCATTGATGATATGGCGGCATTACTTGTATGGGGTCCATGTGGATGTATTCAAAGATCACAAGAGCTTGCAATATGTGTTCATGCAGAAACATCTCAATCTTCAGCAATGGAGGTGGTTGGAGCTACTAAAAGACTACAACATGAGTGTCCTTTACCAATCGGGTAAGACTAATGTGGTAGCGGACGCACTTAGTAGACTTTATATGGAGAGTGTGTCCCACGTGGATGAGGGAAAGAAAGAGTTGGTGAAAGATTTCCATTGACTTGCAAGGTTGGGAGTTAGATTGGTCGACTCGACTGATGGCGGCATTGTTGTGCAAATCGAATCAGAATTGTCCTTGGTGACGGATGTGAAGGCTAGGCAAGGTGAGGATCCAATTCTAGTAAAGATAAAGGAAGTTGTTGGAAGTCAGAAGGTGGAGGTTTTCTCCCAATGGGGAGATGGGGTGCTGCAGTACCAGGGTCATCTATGTGTTCTAAATGTTGATAATTTGGGGGACCGGATATTGCATGAGGCACATGGGTCCAGGTATTCCATCCATCCGGATGCCACCAAGATATATCATGATTTGTGGGAAATATATTTGTGGAACGGTATGAAAAAGGACATTGCAGAATTTGTAGCCAAGTGCCTGAACTGTCAGCGAGTGAAAGTTGAGCATCAAAGGCAGGGAGTTGTACTTCAGGATATTAGCGTTCCCACTTGAAAGTGCGAAGAGATTAATATGGATTTCATTGCAGGCCTACCTCGTACTCGCCGACACTATGGTTCCATTTGGGTGGTGGTCAACAGGTTGACCAAGGCTGCACACTTTATACCGGTCAAAACCATAGATTCAGCGGATGATTATGCCAAATTGTATATTCGGGAGTTTATTCAACTTCATGGAGTGCCCTTGTTATTTAAGAATGAGGTACTCAGTTTACCTCCCAATTCTGGTGTTCTTTTCAAAAGGGACTTGGGACTCAAGTTATGCTTAGTACAGCCTTTCATCCGCAAACAGACGGCCAGGCAGAACGAATAATTCAGACTCTCGAGTATATGTTGAGGGCATTTGATCAAGTTTTCTTACAATAACAACTATAACTCCAGTATCCAAATGGCACCGTTCGAGGCCCTCTATGGGCGGAGGTGTAGATCGCCCATTGGATGGTTTGAGGTTGGTGAGGTAGCTATGATAGTGCCAGACTAGGTTCCCGAAGCTATGGTAAAGTTTCAGTTGATAAGGGACAGGCTGAAAACTGCTCAGAGTCATCAAAAGTCATATGCAGATGTGAGAAGAAGAGATTTGGAGTTTAAGGTTGATGATTGGGTATTTATAAAGGTATCTCCCATGAAGGGAATCATGCGGTTCAGAAAGAAAGGAAAACCCAGTCCCTTCTATATTGGTCCCTACCGGGTTATGAGAGAGTTGGTAAGGTAGCGTATGAGTTAGACTTGCCATCTGAGTTAGCTTCAGTTCACCCCGTGTTTCATTTGTCTCTCTTAAAAAATTGCTTGGGTAATCCATCTTTACATGTCCCAGTGGAGAGTGTTGGTGTGGGAGATAATTCCAGTTGCAATCTTGGATCGTTAGGTTCGGAGGCTAGAAACAAAGAAGTAGCTTTGGTGAAGGTGTTGTAGAAAAACCAGCATGTTGAGGGAGCTACATGGGAAGCCGAAGCAGCTATGATGGCTAAAATTCAACATTAGCATAACACGCTGCTAACTAATCAATTCCCATGATAACATCAAAATAAACCACTCCCAGATCAACTAGATTAGCTAATGTAGATCTATCACATACTTGAACAGTACAACCACAATACACTCTTTTAGCTAACACAGATTCGCAAATTGGAATAGATACAACAAATAGCTTAGCCAACAATTTAGGAGCTATCTCAGACTGACTCACTATTAGAGGAGTAACATAAGAAAAAGTAGATCTTCGATAAATTAAAGCATAAACAACACGGGAGAATATAATCAAAGTACCTACAATAATATTAGGCGATGACTCCTAGTCCTAGCGACCACCTAGAGCATAGAAGCGGTTCTACACTATCCCTGAACAAGAAGCTTCTCAACTCTTACCCTTACCATGGCCTTCTGCAGGCTAAGAACTAGGCCTAGGAGGTCGAACTTAGGGTGATGATGCTGCTGCTGAACCCGTCGACTGTGCGGTACCACCTTTGGTCCCCATAGGACACTATCATATGTAATGATCAGGCTGTCCACAATGATAACATACATCCTGACCCACAAGGTACTTCCCAATATGACTCTTACTGTAGTGAGCACATAGGAGTATCGGAGATCTCTCCTGACGTCGGGAATCGGATAGAGTTGAACTCTAGTCTCTCCTTAGTCTTCCTAGCTGAGGTGGACCACTCTCTACAGGTCGAGCCAGCTATTTGGACAACTGATCCTTAGAGTCCCCTCTAGACTATCTATAAGACCTCGTAGTTCTGGCTCTCTTCCTCTGCTCTTGTCCTCTACGAATATCACGAATCATGTGGACTGAATCCTCGGCCCTCTGAGCAAAGGCCTATATCCATGCAATGTCCATATGCTCCTAGGTAGATACTCCCAAAAAATCACGAGCTATATGAATCCCTAGCCCTAAAATGGATCTATGAACTCTATTCTCCATTGCTTGAACTAGGTGCGGAGCATACCTGGCCAAAGAATTAAACCATAGGCAGTACTCCCGCACACCCAAACTGCCCTTCTCTAAATGCAAAAATTGCCCCCTTCAAGCCTAGCGAAGCTCTCGGGGTCAATACTGGTGCATAAAGGCCTCAGAGAACTCCTCCCACTCGACTGGTTGTGCATCAGCTCCTTCAGATTGAGCCTAAGCCTCATACCACAAAATAGCCACATCACGAAGTCTTAGCGCGACCAACTCTACCCCCTCTGTAACTGTAGCCTGCATGACCTTTAACGCTCTATAGGTATGATCAAGGAATTCCTAGGTTGTCCACAGTGATAACATACATCTCGACCCAAAAGGCACTTCCCTAGATGACTCTTACTATAGTGAGCACATGGGGATATCAGAGGTCTCTCCTGACATCGGGAATTAGATACAGCTAAACTCTAGTCTCTCCTCATTTCTCATAGCTGAGGTGGAGCACTCTCCGCTGGTCGAGTCGGCTGTTTGAATGAATGAACCCTGGAGTCCCCTCTAGACTCTCTATAAGACCTTGCAATTATGGCTCTCTTCCTCTACTCCTGTTCTCCATGAATATCATGTATCATGTGGACCAAATCCTTGGCCCTCTAACCTAAGTCCTATATCCATGAAATGTCCATATGCTCCTAGGTAGATGCTCCCAAACAATCACAAGCTATATGAATCCCAAGCCCTAACATGAATCAACAAAATCTATTCTCCATCGCTTTTGATCCAGGTGTGGAGAATACCTAGCCAAAGAATTAAACCAAAGGCAATACTCCCGCACACTCATACCCCCCTGCTCTAAATGCAAAAAATGCTCCGCCCGAGCTTGGCGATGCTATCGGGGTATATATTGGTGCATAAAGGTCTCACAGAACTCCTCCCACTCGACTGGCTATGCATCAGCTCCTTTGGATCGAGCCAAAGCCTCATAACATAAAATAGCCAGATCACGAAGTCTGAAGGTGACCAACTCTAGCCCCTTTGTCACTGTAGCCCGCATGACCTTTAACACTCTCGGCTCTGATCTGGTAAATACTAGAGGGATCAAACTCATGATATCGCGGGCTCTAGAACTCTCATCCACCTAACCTCTATGCCCCTCTGTCGGCTCCAACCATCGACTCCAACCATCGCTGGTTGATCGCAGGCATCCACTGGAGTAAAGAACAAATGCAACCGGCAGCTCACAGAATTGCATCTGGCGAACCGCCAGTGCCAAATGCTGAACATCGCCGGACACTATCATCAACCAATCGGCGGCCCGTAGATAGACACCGGCAAATCACCGGTGACTCGCAAATGAAAGACGCCTGAAAAGGGAAAAATGTCCTGCCCTGAAAAAGTGGAGAATGTTATGACCTACTTTTGTAAATATTCTAGAAAAAGTACTCTGAAGAGAATATTAAATATTCCCATTACTTGTGTGAGAGAGAGAGAGAGAGAACTCTATTGGAGAAGAAAAGAAATATTTGAATATTACTTTTTCATCTTCATCTTCTTCAGGAAGGTACAACCACCATTATAAATATATTTTGAGTTTGATTTTGCTTACTCTTATTGATGAAATTAGTTTATTGATAAATATGCTCTTGTGTTTCTAATTATGCATAACTAAATGTATAGCTAGAGGTGTGTGATGATGGGCGTTTCATTTGATTGGGTATTGCAATATTTGTCTTGTTATTACTTAATTAGTGTAAATCTATTGAATTCTCCTCAAATTATAGTTGATTTCTCGTAGTTGCAAATATGGGTATTGTTTTCTTACTTAATTTTGGCTTGAAAAAGAACAATTAAGTAATGAGGGAGAATTTAATGGTGGATCAGAATTTGATTATGTAGGGTTGGGCTAGAAATAGACAAAACCCATGGTCATAATCCATTTAGAGGTTAATGGCTAGAAATATCTTAGACACTAACCCAAACCTTATTAGAATAGTTGAATTGCACCTTGAGGTTCGAAAGAACTTGAGGAAAATTTTAGATTTTTAACTGATCCATGGATCGACCCGACCCGAAAATTTAAAAACACTAGTCAAACCCCTGCAGATTCCCATAAACCCCCTTCTTCCACCTTCACACTTTCCCATTACACCTTTCCACCTTCCACATTACCCTTTCCACCTTCCCACCATTAAAATCACCTTTTTACCTACCTATCCCCTTTCCTCCTTCTCTCCTATAAAACCCACACCCTATCCCTCATCTTTTTCACTACTCACTTTACTCTTATCTACGCTAAAGCAAGACTAAAGTGTGTGAAGCTTTCTTGTGCAAACTTTGATTCTTCTCATCTTTGTGCTTTCCAAGCCATCTGGTATGTCACTTTTACTCTGTTTTAACTACCAATTGGCATAATATGATTGTTTTTGAGATTGGGACCACAAAAATACCCCCAAATCATATATCCCTATTACGCTCTTGTTGTGATAGATGATACTTTGCTATTAATTTTTTTTTGAGAGTGTGGGTGTAGTTATATCATATGTGTACCAATATGCGTTTGGCCTTTGATAAAATGATCTTTCTTTAGTGTGTAGATTTTGAGTTGAGGGTAAAGTCTGGGTAACACCATGTGTGCTTCTAATACCTGACTTGCTTGATGATAGATTTGCTGACGTCATTCTTAAGGGAAATCATCTGTAGTTAATGTTAAAATGGCATGAGTTAGTGTTTGTGAGGGTAAGATATGTTACTGCTATTTTGAGGCATTGGGGACGATGACCACCGGCAAATCATTGGTCAGGTCCAGTGAAACGCTGGATGGAATGCCGGTTCAAGCGAAATGGATTCAGGCAACTGCCTTGAAACTGTGTTCCATCAGTTCCTTTCAGATCATGATTAGTGACTCTCCGATGAGTCACCGGTTACTAGTGAAATTTACCAATGTTCTGCCAAGCATCGGTGGTTCCTCGGCGTTTTGTGGATCCCTTTCTGTGTTTTGTCGGTGTCTCGCCAGTACTGCCAACACTTCATATTTTAGAAAATTCTACTTGTTTGTCATCCAATGATTATAATTCCTTGTCTTAGTTTAGGACAGATGATAGTTTTTGTTTTTATTTTATTTCCTCTTATATAAAAACACAAAAAGAAAATATGGTTGTTTGGAACTACATGGTTTTTGCAGAATTATGTCTTCATCTAGGGACCCAAGCAAGGGAAAGGGCATCGCCACTTTAAGAGCAAAGGGAAAAGGGAAAGCCAAAGCTACCTCAGCACCCGCCAATACTAGAGGGCCTATAATCTTTTGTGAGCCCAACATGAAGGGACACTATGTTATTTGTGAAGGCTTCTCCATCACTGTGACACTTTGATTTGGCAGGATTGAGGGGCGAATTCCCCAACATCACTACCCAATTCACCGATCACCAGTGGCATGTATTTTCCAACCCACTCCCAAATTTCTATAGGAGCTTGGTGCCTCAATTCTATGCTTCTTACTAGGCCAAGCAGGAGAGGATGAAACACAGAGGCAAAGTTGAATGAGTTTTCATGCCTACCTTCTGTGTTGGTGAGAGGTGACGAGGTCTACATTACCCCTCCAGCCATGAACTAGCTATTTTTGGAGGATAAAATTGATGAGGGCACGGAGTATTCAGTCTACCTCGCTAATAAAGAGGACCAACTCAGTGTCATTTCTCCAGTCATTGCCACTGGCACAGCTCTATGGGCATCTATGGGTGGTGAGATATCTCTACATGATCTATGCTTAGAGGCCAAGTTGTGACTCGACTTCATTTGTGGTCGAATCATGCCCTCCAAGAATGAACAGCGGGTGAATTTGGAAGTAGCCATCCTTATCTATTAATTATGATAGGGGTCCCTATCAACATTGGCGAGATAGTGGCCAATCAAATGAGGAGAAAGGCTAGGAAATTTGGAACTTCAATGCCATACATGGTACTTATATCGCAACTTTGCTTGAGAGCGGGAGTACACCTTTTCCCAGATGAGACCCCTAGTTCTGCCTCCGGTGTGATCTCCGTTACCTACAAAAGGGACGTTGATGCTCCCAAGAACAAGAGGCAGTGAATGCAAGCCTTTGAGGTTCCAGATGAGCTCGCCACTCCTAGTTCAAAGCCAATGCCCTTTTTCCCCTGATCTTAACATGCCCCATCCTAAGGCATCGGGTCAGGCTTCTGGAGGTGAATTAGTTCGAGGCTCCTCACCTCCTCCCACCTCCTCACACCCCAGTTGGGCTTCAGAAGGTTGTATAACTGACCCACTCACATGAATACCAACTCCAAAGACTAGTTAAGAGCGTCCCTGACCTTATCATGAAAATAGTCAAGAAAGAGTTGAAGTCGACTAAGGACAACTTGAGCAAGCTGTGTTCTCATGTAGATGTGGTGGAGGGAGCTGCCGCCTCTCTTGGGGCTGAGGTTCAGGAATGGAAAAGTCGAAAACCTATGGCAGCACCTGACATGAGTTCTCTTTATATCATTATGGCTGCCCCTTCAACAACTCAAGGCCCTATAGACCATTTGTTTGAGGGCTTAGGTGACAATGAGGATAACGTGGATGATGTCGACCAAGTTAGGGATGAAGCAGCCGGTGATGGTGATGGTGATGAAGTCAATGAAGAGTGACCACAATAGGAAGTCCATTCCCTTTTTTAGTTTTTATGCATACATTGGGGACAACGTAAATTTTTTAGTTGGGGGCGGGTTGAGTGTTGTGGTTTTTGATGAATTTGTGCCCTTGTTGGGCTTGTCTTTGATGATATTGTGCCCTTGTCAAGCCTATCATTGATTAAATTGTTTTGTGCCCTTGTCGGGCATGTTAATTTCTGGGTTTGAAGCCTTTGTTGGGCCTAAAATGAAATGAAATGAAAGGTTGTTACTGCATGAATGGGTCCTTACATTAATTTCCCAATGTTGCATTGTGATCAAAAGTTTGATTGTCGCCTTTCTAAATAGTAGATAGTAATTAAACTCCAAAGATTTTCTTCATACCATGGTTATTTTCCAAGGAGCATTTTCGTTTTTTTTAATTGTCGAACCGGGTTGACATTTTCCAATGGTAGATTGTGAGGCGACTCTCTTAAGGGAAAATTCCATGTCTTTCTTTGAGTCTTTTGTGGAACTATCTTTGAGATGTACCACCAAAAATTTTTGTGTGGCATGAAAAAAAATGAAAATGGGCATTTGAAATGACAAATGTAGCATTCTCTTTTTATATATTACACATTCCCTATTTGGCTTGTTGATTTGCATGCTCTCATGTCTTAAATCAAAATCTTGTGATAATAATGACTTTTGTGAACACTTCGGGTGTGATGCCTTGTGTGGTAAGGATTTTTTGAATGAATCTCATGCATCTCTTCTTGTCTAGAACTTGCCCTAAGTGTGACTCAAGGAGAAATCCTAGATGTTGCTGCACTTAGGACATGATTTTAGGCTTTTATTTGATTAGTCACTTCACCAAAAATGACTTCCAAAAATGTCTTCCCTTGCTAGCCAATTTTGAGTATATGGACTATCTATTATTGGAAACCACATTACAAGCCAATGTCCCTTTTTGTAACCCTCTTCTTGGCACCCATCCTCCCTAATTGCTACTGATGAATGAAGGAAAATAATGTGGACTTGAAGCCCAAGACATAGGGAGGGATAAGGAAATCAATGAGAAAGAGGCAAAAAGCCTAAATTTGGGGGTTTACAAAAAAAGGGGTGGGGGGAGGGGAATGTGATGAGCCTAAATGTGAGGTAGCATAAAATTGTGATAAAAAGAAATGCAGTTATAGGTTGAGAAACCTTGAATTATCAAAAGAGAAAAAGAATAACGAAATTGTGTTACCTCTTGCTTAGACAAGGCTTAATGTGAGAGAGCCAAAAGAGCAACAAGGAAGGCCTTTGATAAATAAAAGATGATTATAGATTAAAAAGGAGGAATAAGGTGAAGTTATCTAAAAAGTTGGATGGGGAGGATAAAAATGTTCACATAAAGGCATTAGGGAGGTTCTAGTCACTAAAGCTAAATATTTGTCCTACCATTACCTCTAGCCTTCATTATGACCTGCAAGTCCTAATAAATTTTGAGTGTAGTTGATCTACATTAGTGGCGAATTATACGAAGTGCAAGCCTATGAGTCAAGTTGTGTGCATAGAGATTTCTTTTATGAGAGTGAGTGTGATCATCTTTTTGTAAAATCCCTTATGTGTGCATTGAATTATGATAAATAAAGGGGATTCTATCTTGTAATGAGTGGCATCACTCTCTTTTGAGGACATACCTGCATTGAGGTAAAGGTGTGTTTGAGGCATTAGCAATGTGAGCTCCAAGGCAAACTTTGAATATGAAGTAATTATGAATTGAGATGCTATATATATTAGATTGGATAAATTATGGCCTTGTTTTTCAAAATTAAAGTAGTTGTGAATCATGTCTATGAATTGTGGTTGCCTCTTGAAACTTTTCCATATTTTTAGTGGGAATTGCTTCTCTTTTTTGTGTGTTGGTGAGAATTTTTGGGTTGTCATAGATTACGTGGTCATTGTTGCATAGAATCTTGTGGAGTGACATGCTACTCTATTTGCTCAACTGATAAGAATTGCAGAACTTGAGGACAAACAATAATTCAAAATTTGGGGGTTTGATGAATTGGTAATTTACCGACTCATTAGGCTCTTAAGCATGAGTTTTAGCTTAGTTTTCAAGTCTTTTAGTAGATTTTATGCCCTTTTTCTGTTGGATGTTGCAGGTACGTAACTCGAATAGAAGGAGCATGAAATTGAGCAAAAAGGAGGAGTTCAAGTGAAAATTGACGCTTTACCGGAAGACACCGGCGAAACGCCGATTGACCACAGGTATCCACTAGAGTGAAGAATAAATGCAAATGACAGCTCGCGAAATCGCATCCGGCGAACTGCCGATGCCAAACGCCGAACTTCACTAGACACTATCATCAAACAATCTGCGGCTCGGGGATAGACACAGGCAAAGCACCGTGCCTCGCAAGTGAAAGACACCTGAAAAGGGAAAAACGTCCATCCCGTAAAAAGAGGAGAATGTTATGACCTACTTTTGTACATATTCTTGAAAAAAATACTCTGAAGAGATTATTGAATATTCCCATTACTTTTGAGAGAGAGAGAACTCCATAGGAGAAGAGCAGAAATATTTGAATATTACTTTTTCATCTTCATCTTCTTCAGCAAGGTATAACCACCATTGCAGAGATATTTTGAGCTTGATTTTACTTACTCTTAATAATGAAATTGTTGAGTTTATTGATAAATATTCTCCTGTGTTTCTCAAATATGTAGCTAAATCTATAGCTAGAGGTGTGTGATGATGAGTGTTTGATTTCATTGGGTATTGCTAGATTGTCTTGTTATTACATAATTAGTGTAAATCTATTGAATTCTCCTCAAATTATAGTTGATTGCTCATAGTTTCAAATATTGGTATTATTTTCTTACCTGATTTTGGCTTGAAAAAGAAGAATTAAGTAACGGGGGAGAATTTAATAGTGAATTGGGATATGATTATGTGGGGCTGGGCTAGAAATAGACAAAACCCATGGTCATAATTCCTTTAGAGGTTGTTGGCTTGAAATAGCTCAGCCACTAACCCAAACCTTATTGTAATAGTTGAATTGCACCTTGAGGTTCGAAAGGACTTGAGGATAAGGCACCCACGTGGTTGAAAAACATCAGGCTCCATCTTTTTCTAAGGTTATTTATACATATTACTAATAACTTGATTTCCTAGGAAATACCAATTTGATTGACATCCGATCTGCACCATACTTCTAGCCTTTGCTCATTATTGTTTCTCGATTTTTGTTATCTTTCTCTCTTGATTAGCTGATTTTAGAGTCTACAATATTATTGCATTCATTTCCTCCAAAATGTACTTTTACGTTTTCATTTCTTGGATACAAATCAATTCAATTCACTAAACAACTCATGTGTAAATCATTCTATATTCTCTGCGGGATTCGACCCACACCCATTGGGTTATTTGTTTTGATACAACGATCTCTTACATTCTCTCTAAACGAGGAGTTTATTTTGAGCATTGTCATTATGCTATTTCAATTGTAGAATTTAGCAATCTAGTTGGGGTTGTTGTCCCATCAACTTATCAGATAGTTTAGAGGATTATCAAACATTATGTAGATTTTCAACTTTGTCGAGTGTTGACTCTATTTGTGATCATTATTATACGTTATGTTATTCAGAATTTCAGTTATTCATGTTTCAGTCATCAATTTCCCTTTTGATGTATGCTCTTTAGTTGTTATATTCATGCCATGGATCGATTTGGAGCATTCATGGTTCTAAGTCTCGTGTCTCAGTCCGGGGTCCCAGCTCGGGTCATGACATGTACTATTGGTGCGGGATGAGCTGGAGGTCTACCTGCCGCTACTCTAACTGGGGCTTGAGGAACTTTACTAGCTGGGGCAGGGGACTAGCTCTGAGCCTCTAATCTATCCCTCTGATCTACTGGATAATGCTAGAGCCCTCTCCCGTTGTTGTGCCAATCAATAGAGTAGTTATCTTCCTCGTCATAGGCATATTTTTAAACAATAACATGACTTAGATATCGCAATTACTTATGAACTTGCTCTGTAGCACGAACTATTAGTAAAAGAAGTGAAATGACTCCCAAATGTCATGTAGTCTCCTGATTATAAGTATGGTGCACAACATACCCATAAGAAAGACTCTACTAGACACGTCTTTGTGGACTCTCTAGGACAGGACTTTGCTCTGATACCAGGTTTTTCATGCCTCAAAATTTAGGTACGGTGCAACTGCCACTCGATTCTAGATTGATCGAGAAGTCGCCTATATAGCATCTAAACTGCAACCCTTAGGCCTACAGGGCCACCTGTCACAGTCAACTATAACATAGAAATGGACCAACCAGATCTCAATAAACATAATAAAGATAGTATGCCAACAAGACCACAATGGAAATTGAAAAGAACTGTGAAAATCCATCCAGGCTACAAACTAAACAACTGTACAACTAGTCCAAAAAAGCTTCTAAAGGAGTAAAGTAATACTAAATGCACGAGACAGGACCCCGGCTTACCCATCAGTACATCAAAACTCAAAATGACCAAACCAAACATAAGGCTCCTGAAAGAAAGGAGCATACCAACTCTGCTATGGATCTAGGCTTCTACTCTATCGGTCGATCTGAGCTCCTGTCTGCACCTACAATATGATTGTGGGGGTTCCTGGGCAAAGAGATGTTAGTACAAAGAAATTCACTAAAATGTAACCCCGAAAGCTGTAAATAAAGCAATGCCAAAGATAAACTGAACTAGAGATGGGAATAGCAACAACCTGACACTCTGGAACCTAACAATGGCAAATAATAGATAATTATAACTCAAAAGATAGGGTAGAGAGAGATATCTATAACTCTATAACTGGCTTCCTATGTGCAGACTCTATACATGAGTATAACATAACTGACTCATATACTAACACTTTCGATACTTGGACCAGAGTTTATGATAATCGACTCAGTGGCTACCTGATACTTGGACCAAGATTTAAGTATGGCTGCATGATACTCGGACCAGGACTTTAAGAGTTGGATGATACTTGGACTAGGACTTTATACGGTTGACCTGATACTTAGACCAAGATTTTCATACATATTTCTTCGCACATTCAGCCATCTGATACTCGGACCAAAGAGGGCATGCGGAATTGCTCCCGCGGCATCGCACAATTATCCATCTAATTCTTGGTCCAGAGAGGGCATGTGGTAATCAAAGAAAATCATTCCAATGAGCAAACTAAACTGAGACTAGTAGCTGAACAATGCAATATATCTATATTTGACTCAGATAATGGGTCCAACTCAAAGGACTAACTAAACAATACAAAGTGACTGACTCAACAATGCAAAATAACTGACTTAGATAAGGGGTCCAACTCGGAGGACCAACTAATCATCATAACCCTAGCAACTAACAGAAGGGGACATAAGACATAGCTTGACTTGGAAGCTTAACATGAACATGAGACTCGAGGAACATGAGGATGGACCTCACTTACGGGTTCTTAGAACCAACTCTGGATACTTACACCCACTTTGGAATATTTCGATTCAACTTAGAAAGCTTCCACTCAACTTAAACTCAAGTGGAAGTACTCAGACTCAATTATAGATACTTAGCATCAACGTCCGCTACGTTAGCACCTGGTAACTAGATAACTTGCCAAGAGATTAAGGAATAGGAGTTACGGAATTCCTTTTAGTCCTCAAGAACTCTAAAACATCTATACATAAAGATAGCTGACCATGTTAAGAAAATTCTACGCCAGTACCCTTGTTTCCCTTTCTAGCTAGACATTCATTCAAAACGTATGTTATTCTTACGTCGCCAACTTAGCTTCATTTATAATTTCATAAGGTGACCATAATCTCATACATAATCAACATAAAATATATGGCATGATGTAAAGAATCAGCTAACAATTCCCATGTTGAGGGGTCCCATAACAATCGACACAATATTACATTTTAAATGCCTCTTTGGGCTAGACATAATCTAAACATTTAGCCTCAATCCAAAATGAAACTTTAAATATTAAATGGAGCTTAACATACTGCCTCAAGACATGTAAGAAATTTTCTGGCTCATTCAACTCACAATGCACGGATCGTGCCTGAAAGAACGACGGATGGGGCGCCGTACATACCTTTTTCCGATAAAATTTTCTTTAGCCGATTTCTTATTTCAATGATCAGACATCAATGTCCTTAATCCCTTGGAATTGTAGGCAAAAATTAATCCTATTCTGTATCATAAAATTCACACCAAAATAACTTACCAAAGGCAGTAACAATAGCAACAACAACACACAGCGACATCAACAACATTTAGCCATTTTCTCTAGTTGTTTCCATTAGCTTTTGAGGGTGTAAGTAAGAGGAAAAATTACCTAAATTCTTCTGTAGTCCTTCCCCTCAGTATGAGGTATATTACCAGCCAAAGAAACTGCCAAAAATCTTAAAAGAAATGAGCAAGATCTCAGCTCAAAACAGTCCAATTGGCAGCTCGCTTAGCTGCCAAATTCCAGCCTTTTAGCCAGCAATTTGAGGGGTTTAAAGAGGGAGAAATTCTTATATTTCCTCTTGGAATTAATCCCTAACTCAGGGTGTATATATAAGAAGTGTAAGTAGATATTAAAATGTATGAACTTCTCCCAAAACAACAGCCAAGAACTAGCTCCAAAACACACCTTACACACTTGGAAATGAACTCTCTTCTCTTGTCTTGTATTTGGATGGACTTTTGACTTGATGTTTCCTCTCTAATTTACCTTGGTTTCTGCTAGAGATATAGAAAGAATTTAAGAGTTTAAGTAGGCAGCTCGAAATCTGAAAAGGTGAAAGTGATTTTATAATCCTAAACTCAAAATATAAAGAAGTTTGGGTGGTGGCCATTTTTAGGGCGGTGGCCACGTCACTGCTCGAAAGTGCCATCGTAAAATATCTATAACTTTTTCTCCAATATCGATTGACGAAAGGTTTGATGTTCTGAACACTAGACTCAAAGATCTTTCATTTAACAGGGCATGGGGCTTCTAACTCATTATATATTGGGAGATATGGGCATTTAATATTGACCCTTACTCATTAACTTCACATACTCTTTTCTTTTCCCTTCGTACATGTTTCCCTCCTCATCTACAACCAATATATAGCCCGTACATCCCTTAACATAGCATAAAAACATCAAATAATTATCAAAAATTTTTTGGGGCGTAAAAACTGAAATCATGAGAAATATCATATGCTTAATTCATATTGAAAATCATGCATACGGATATCATAGTAGAATAATATATCCAAATAGACCATATTTTCGAAAATAATGTTAAACCATGGCTGAACCTTGCAAATCATACTAGTACCAAATTATGGGAATACATTAGGATGATTTCGTAAATTGTATACACTATTCATCAAAAAAGTATTGAAACATGTAAGATTTCTAGAAATCCTTCATAGAATGAAAACCCTAAGACATGGTTTCTAGATAATTGATCTTGGGCAAATTTATATGCCCAAGTGATACTCAAATGTGGAATTTTAGCCTTGTTTATCTATCAATGTGTATACATTCCTATGTAATTGGTAATAAAATGTGAATTTACACTAACCAACATGATTAGCATTGTTTTGCAGGTAAAATGTAATTTTGGGAAGCTTAAATGCATGTCGGAATATATCGGGGTTGGACTCGGACGTGAGCAAGGGACAAGGCAGTGGAAAGCATCAAATAAAGGGGCTCCGTGATGGAGCCGTGTCACGCTGCCATCGCGGAGGCCTTCTGCCTGGATAGGGAATTTTCGCCCAATTTCCAAAGAGGGTACGCGATGGGTCCGTGGCACGGTGGCATGGCTCCGCGTTGCACGCCGTGCCACGTTGGGCCTTATTTCCTGGACCCCCAGTTCCAGTGAAGGTCCGCGTCGGTAGCGTGTCACGGAGGCAGTGCTCCGCGATGCACTCCGTGACACGTTGCTTGTTATTCCGGGAAAAATTCCCACTAGTATAAATAGAACAATTAGGTTCATTTTTCAATATTCTGACTTGGTGGAGCAAGAACGTGGGTTACAGGCAGTTGAGGGGACGAAATTATCAGGGTTTTTCTCTCTTTCCTTCTTCTTGTACTCAATTGCTTGTATGTTTAACACTCATTTAACGATGTTTAATCCACAAATGAGTGGCTAACTCATCTTCTTGCTGAGGTTATGAACACTTGTAATGAAATGTGATCATTGATTCTTTGGTTTTTCATCTTTTCTTTCATGGTTGTTCTATTAATTCTTGTTCTTACTGCATTAATGTGTGGCCTACGTTAAAGTACATCTAAAAAGTCCGGTTTCACTCGAGAGAGCAAGAAATTGAAAAGTTGTGAATTAATAGGATATGATCTTTTCTTAGTTTGGGAAAATTGAGAATTGATTTACTTTCAGGATAGAAATATACCTGAAAGTCGTATTAGTCAATTTAGGAACCGGGTTTGTATGGCTAGAACATGAATTGTATTTAATCACTGAAATGTAGGTGGATGGTTCATGATTCTTAAGTGGGGTTAAATACGAGAGTTTTGATCTCTTGGCAATAGTTCTTGGCTAGCAACCGGAGGAAAAGACTAACCAAATTACATCGATAATTAAATTCATTACATGTTCGTTTAACCTCAGCATGCTCTCATTCATAGTTCAGACTCACATTAGATAGTTGTTTTAGATTTAGCATAAAAATTATAAATCAAAATATCAAACTTTTGGTTACACTGTTGTCTGCATTTCTAGAATTAAAATATAGTACACTTGAGCAGATTGCACTTCATCCCAGTCCCTGTGGGATCGATACTTGGCTTACTTAAGCCAGTTTACTACTTGTTCGACCACGTGCACCTGCATGTAGCTTTATACCCAAAGCAAAAGCACCAAACAAGTTTTTGGCGCCGTTGCCGGGGACTGGCAATTGGTGAAATTGTTTTAAGTGTTAATTTACTATATTTTTGCTTTCTTAGTGTTGACAACTTGGTCTTAGCCTATATTTTGCAGATTTAATTTCTGTTGAACACTGGCAAGAGACAAGGAGCTGGTGGACTCGTATATAGAGCCAGAAAGAATATTTCATAGTAAGCAGAGAGAAGCTCTACAAAGAAAGCTGCAGTTGCTCAGACAGACGATCATGGAGCAACAACAGAATCCACCAGTAGTACGGGCAATGTTAGTGCCCGAAGAAGTAGCAGCTCGGCCGGTTCGCGAGGTGGCAATCCCACATGCTAATAATGTCACATCTAGCATTCGCAAACCTAAGCCAGGAGGGAGGTTCGAACTTAAGCAGAATATGGTGCAATTGTTGCACACGAGCGGGCAATTTACAGGTCTCCCTCATGAAGATCCACAACAGCATCTCCAAAATTTTTTGGAGATAAGTGACACTTACATCCCCACAGGAGTGTCATCAGATTATGTCCGGCTTACATTGTTCCCATTTTCACTATTGGGAGAAGTCAAGAGGTGGTTGAAAGCTGAGCCACCGAATTCTATTTCTACGTGGGATGATCTTGCGAGGAAATTCTTGATACGATTTTTTCCCTCCGGTAAAACAACAAGACTTAGAAGTCAAATTCTAAGTTTCAAACAGAGGGAGGGAGAGAATTTATATCAGGCTTGGGAGAGATTCAAGTCCATGTTGCGGGATTGTCCTCATCATCATCAGTCCAATGATGTGCTGGTGCATACTTTTATAGAGGGTTTGGAACCCCACACAAAAATATTGCTAGACTCAGCAGCTGGAGGACAAGAGCTGGAGAAAACTTATGAGGAGCTGTATACCTTGTTGAACCGTATTTCGCAGGGCAATCCGGAATGGAATGCTGATTCATCAAGAGGCAGGACAAGGAAAGCAGCAGGAGTGCTAGAAGTGGATGGGTTTACAGCTATTGCTGCACAGATAGCTGCATTACAAAATCAACTTAACACCCACTTCAGCAACATGACAATGAACCAGCCCCAAGCCCCAGTTAATGCAGTGCAGCAAATGTGGTGTGAATTGTGTGGAAGCAGTGAGCACTCAGCTGAGTGTTGTGGAGAAAATCTTGACTCGGTAAACTTTGTGGGAAATGTACAAAGGAACAACCACCAACAGTATGGTAATAGCTACAATTCCAATTGGAGGAATAACCCTAATTTCTCCTGGGGTAGCAACAACCATCAGGGGCAAAGTTCGGGTCAGGGTGTGCAAAGGAACCAAGGAGGGCAGCAGAATTATCAAGCACAATTCAGAAACAACAATGCGCCTCCTCCACCACCATCACCCAGCATTGAGGAGATGTTCAAGACCATGATATCTAACCAAGCTCAATTGCAGGCTGACTATGTGAAATTGGCAGCCGAAGTGAAAAACAACCAGTTAGCTACCAAGGCACTTGAATATCAATTTGGGCAATTTGTTGGAGCCCAAAACACCAGGCCTAGAGGAGGACTTCCGAGCGACACAGATCCCAATCCCAAGCAGGTGAATGCAGTGACCACAAGGAGTGGTTTGCAGCTGAAAGAGGTGGAACCAGAAAGGCCACCTCAACAATCGGGAGAAGCAGAAGTCGAGAGGGAGCAAAGTACTGAAAGGGGGAAGACTAAGGAAGCTGAATCGGAAAGACCACCACCCCCGTTCCCTCAACGATTAAAGAAACACAAGGAGGAGGCGTGTTTCAAGAAATTCATGGAGGTGCTGAAACAGTTACATGTTAACTTACCTCTTGTTGATGTTTTGCAGGGAGTGCCGAAATATGCTAAGTATATAAAGGACATCATGGCAAACAAAAGTCAGTTGACTAAATATGCTACGGTGGCTCTAACGGAGGAGTGCACTTCCCGAATTCAAAATCGACTGCCCACAAAGCTCAAAGACCCTGGGAGCTTTACTATATAGATTACCATTGGGCAGAGCATCCGAGCTCGTGGATTGTGTGATTTGGGAGCGAGCATAAATTTGATGCCGTCATCGGTATTCAAAAAGCTGGGTCTAGGGAGTCCTAGACCCACAACAGTAATCTTGCAATTGGCGGATCGGTCCTTAGCCAGACCTGATGGCATTGTGGAGGACGTTCTGGTGCAAGTTGGCTCCCTGATTTTCCCGGTAGATTTTGTCGTGCTGGATTTTGAACCAGACGCGGAAGTCCCATTTATTTTGGGACGTCCTTTCTTGGCAACCGGGAAAGCACGAATTGACGTAGCTGCGGGGCAGCTAACAATGCGAGCACACGACAAGGTGGAGGTATTCGATGTGTACAAGGCACCCAAGCTCCCGATGGTGCACGAAGAACTCTCGGTGATCAATGTGATTGATCAAGGCGATAATGAGCAGATTAAGGATTCATGAGAGTTATTGGGAAAACCACCGAATTGGTGTAAGCACTACTGGGGGGAGGACTGTGATCGAGAGAAATCGTCCATCACCCTAGAGAACAACTGAGCTTAACGACGTTGAGCCGCGATGGTAAACCAGGCGCTGCACGGGAGGCAACTCGTGAAAAATTTTTCTCTTTGTAATGTGTGAATAGATTTTTCTTTTTCTTCTTCTTGATTTACTACAAAATTTTTAGTTTTATTTTTGTTTTTATTTTTATTTAGAGTGAAACCTATAATTCTAACTAATTTCGTGTAGTGAGATGAATTTTAGGTCAAACGGAGGAAAATATGCACGGAATCGCAAAGGAAAATTCAAGGTATGAAAATTAATAAAAAGTGGCAAAACAGTGAGCTAGGGCGATAGCTCCGTGTCACGGAGGAGGACCTCCGCGTTACCCTCCGTGACACATTGAGGTATAAATCAGGAATTTTTAAAATTCTAGAATAGGCTCCCGACAGCTCCGTGTCACGGAGGCAGTGCACCGCAATGCACTCCGTGACACGTTGCCAGGTATATCGCGACGGGTCACACCGGGTCGCCCGGTGACCCGCGTGATTTTCCCACTTTTAAACCCCGAAAACCCCTCATTTTTCCTTATTTTTCAATCACTCCGCGACCAAACTCCCTAAAACCCATCCCTCTTCAACGTGGCACGGAATAGGCCAAGAAAATCATTGAGTTTTCTTCAATTCTTCAACTTCAAGGTATGTTCTTCGATTTCATCTCATTTCTTGTTGATTTTCTTCGATATTGAGCATGTGAGGTGAGCTAAGTTTGCCCTAAGTAGAAATTAATCATGAATTCAATTGAATTGTTGTTGATGAATGTTCGAAATATCCTTATGATTGCTTGAACTCGTTAATTGCATAATTTAATTGAATTTTCTTGATATCATCATTTCTAGGGCTTGTTTTTGAATTTGATGTGGAAAATGTAGTGAACTTGTGAAATTCATGTCGGGATGTACATGTTGAGTGAGATGAGTCGATATGCTAGTTGTTGTCATGTTAAAAGACCGACGGATTCTCGGGTTAGGGGAATATTGAAATTTGCAAGAATTGGGTTGGTTGTGTAGGTTCGTGTAGATAAATTCTTGTTGTTGTTTTCGTTTCTTTTTTTTTCTTTCTAAGTGCGATGGATTATAAGGTTATCGATGGTAATGATTGTAGTTAGCTGTACGAAGTCTAAGTAGTACATAGTATATATACCGTCGAATTCTTCGTATGCACTAAGCATGTTTGTATAGTTGGTTGTTTATTTATGCAAATAAGCATGATCTTGCCGGTATGTTGTAACTGTAGCTAAGGACTAAGTGTGGGGTAACCTAGCTTAACCCGACCTTAGCCGAAGTTGATATCCATTGGCTTAACATTGATCTTGTCTACTTGGGTTGACAGGTAAAATGGCAAGCAGGCAAGAATAAGGGAAAGGCGCATCAACTTCTGGCGCCGGAAGGAAGCGAATCAGACTGGGCACAGCAGTCCAAGCAGCACCATCAGTTCCATGCGGCCAACTCCGCCAATACGGAACAAGGTGGGTGAAGGATGAGGGGAAGAAGTTGTACGCAAAGCACAAAGAAAACAAATACTTCCCCGAGAAGCATATAGCATGGGAACCGTTGGCACAGGAGTTCCCTAGGATTGTCCACTGGATCGAGGCAGCTGGGCTCAACTTCATCTTTGAAGAGCCCAAAGAATGTAACTTGCACCTGATTCGGGAATTCTGTGCCAACTGGAACCCGACGCTCAGAAGTCACACCATAAAAATCAGAGGGCAAACAGTCACATTTGAGCCCCACCACCTCAATGCCATCATAGGGGCGCGGGACACAGACGCCCACGTGCTCCGACAGCTGAACATTGCCCCACCGTATGCGGACATCAGACGCACCTTGTGTGGGACCCGATCGACAGCTAGATGGAGCAGACACAAGGAGAGGGGCTACCATCAGACTTTGTCATATTCACAAATGAACAGGGAAGCCAGAATATGGCTAAAGATCATCTGTTCCTGCCTAATCCCAGGGGTACATATGACAGATGTAACTCGGGATCGTGTATGCCTGGTGTACGCCCTGATGAATGAGCTGGAGATCAACGTGGGGGCGGTTATTATCTCCGCCATGAAGAGAGCCCGGTTGCATCAGGGGCACAGGTACGACTTTGGTGGACTACTCACCACCTTCCTCAGGGGCCTAGATGTTGAGGAAGAGGCCCTTGATTATATCCCGGAGATGGAGCGGCGGGCCTTAGATGTTACTTAAACTAAGGCACCCGACACCACCCACGGGCCAGTTCTTACACTTGGCGAGCGACATGCTCGTGATGACCAGTATATGGCTCGCATGTATGGGATGCAGATGCTCCAGTTGAGGATAGGCGGGAGGCCGGCGACAGAGGAGGAGCTATGGCAGCTCGAGCTAGACTACCCCTTCGGTGAGAATGCCAGGGCTCTATGCCGAGTGGGGCCAGCATTTGTAGAGCCCACAGATGATGATGTCCCCACAGACGAGGAGACACGTTGGGAGGACTCCGATGTGGAGTCCGATGATGACAACGGGGGTGATTCAGACATGGGAGATGAAGCAGCAGCACCTGACGAAGAAGTGGAGTACTTTGATTGATCAGGGAGTTCCACCACCCGATTTTTGTGCTATTTTAATTTTTGTGAACACTGGAGACAGTGTTCGAGCTAAGTGTGGGGTGGGAGTAGTTAGGTGTTGGCTGTGATGTTATGTATGTATGCTCTAATCTGTTGTCGTGCCTGTGAAATTTTATTGTTCCCTGTGATTTGTGAATTGTTATGTTGTTGTTCTGTATTGTAAATTTATGTGAAATTGACGTGTGTTGCTGAATGTTACTAGCTGATTTTGTACATATTTTTGTTATCGAAATGATCGATATTTTTAAATGATTTTGTACATATTTTTGTTATCTAAATGATCGATATTTTTAAAATATTTTTTCAATTCTTGGGTTTCTCGGCATTTATTTTTGGTTCTTTTACCGAGAATGGTCCCATTGAACCGAAGTCATAGTAGTGACCGTTCCCTATGATGGATGGATGACGCCCGTCTTAAGGGAAATGTAGTCGTTAGGAGTAGGTTTTTTTTCAATTATTTTTCAGTTGTTTTCTTTTGTGGGTTGCATCCCAAAACCTGGAGTTAGTTTATGGTTGCAAAATTCTGGTTGCGTGTTGTACATGATATTTAAAATGCAAAGGTGATTCGTATGAAAGCATGCAACTTTGTAAATATGTTGAGATACCTAGGCCATAGAGTTCGATTCAGTGTGGTCGAGGCTTAATGTTTGAATTCTTGTAATTAGCTGATTGAAGAGTCTGTGAATACATCTTGAATTGAGCATGTGCAATAAGTGTGAAGTGAGGTGTTGTTATTCCATGCTATTGTGAAGTGTCTAGAACTTGCCTGGTGTGTGTACAAAATGAAATAAAGGAGGTGTATTGTAGGAGAGGATGTAGGCATTTCTTTGTTTTAACCGAAAGTTTCTATTTTTCATTGTCGTACCCACCTTGATTGTATACCCTAGTTAGCCCGTTGAGCCTTTAACCTATTATTTTTTTCTTTTGTCAAAAAGTGTAAACCGAGCTAATCCTTTCTTTTCATTAGCCGTAAAGTCTATACAAAACTCTTAAGCGCTTAAGAAGAGAAAATCATTTTCCCAAAGTGTCAAAGAGTGAGAATGGTGAAAAGAAAAGAAAAGCCGAGTGCTGGAAGAAAAGAAAAGGTTGAAGGTGCACTTGTTATAAATAAACTATAATGAAGGTGCATGAATAACCTTTGTTGTTGTGTCAAGTGTGCTTAATAAGATGGGCTAAACTAAAGAAAAATGTCAAGAATGGGAGGATGAAAAAGAAAAAAAGAAACAATGTTCATGAGTTGATGGGATGTGTTGAAAAGGTGCTTAAGGATGCTAGTGGCTATTATTGGCTAACCCAATATTTACTAGTTCCGTAGCTTCCATTACAACCAGTTAAAGTCCTACGTGATCTTACATCGCACTTCTTTATATTAGTGGAGTAATACACTAAGGGCAAGCTTATGGGTCATGACATGATGCATGTGAATTCTTTTGGGAGAGAGAGCGAAATTGTGTTTACATGCCCCTATTTAAAATTTTGTGAGTCATATGAACAAAAAGGGGAAGACTCTATTGTGTTGTGAGGGCATATGCTTGATGAGAGATTAATTTTCGTGTCGGATATCTTGATCAACTGATTTGCATGAGTTTGCCAATATCGAGAGTCGATTCTTAAGTCTAGGAGGTCTTGATGTATTGAAGGTCATTGCATTGATAGGACCATGCATGTTTTCTTGATGATTCGCTGAATTGAATAATTGGTGTGACCGTAGCCTAAATTTTCGAACCAAAGTAGCGAGGTTGGGATGTATATTGCATGAGGTGTAGGATTGTTGTTCGAGGACGAACAAGGATTTATGTGTGGGTAAGTGATCTTGGGCAAATTTATATGCCCAAGTGATACTCAAATGTGGAATTTTAGCCTTGTTTATCTATCAATGTGTATACATTCTCATGTAATTGGTAATAAAATGTGAATTTATACTAACCAACATGATTAGCATTGTTTTGCAGGTAAAATGTAATTTTGGGAAGCTTAAATGCATGTTGGAAGATATCGGGGTTGGACTCGGACGTGAGCAAGGGACAAGGCAGTGGAAAGCATCAAATAAAGGGGCTCCACGACGGAGCCGTGTCACGCTGCCATCGCGGAGGCCTTCTGCCTGGATAGGGAATTTTCGCCCAATTTCCAAAGAGGGTACGCGATGGGTCCGTGGCACGGTGGCATGGCTCCGCATTGCACGTCATGCCACGTTGGGCCTTATTTCCTAGAGCCCCAGTTCCAGTGAAGGTCCGCGTCGATAGCGTGTCATGGAGGCAGTGCTCCGCGATGCACTCCGTGACACGTTGGTTGTTATTCCGGGAAAAATTCCCACTAGTATAAATAGAACAGTTAGGTTCATTTTTCAATATTCTGACTTGGTGGAGCAAGAACGTGGGTTACAGGCAGTTGAGGGGACGAAATTATCAGGGTTTTTCTCTCTTTCCTTCTTCTTGTACTCAATTGCTTGTATGTTTAACACTCATTTAACGATGTTTAATCCACAAATGAGTGGCTAATTCATCTTCTTGCTGAGGTTATGAACACTTGTAATGAAATGTGATCACTGATTCTTTGGTTTTTCATCTTTTCTTCCATGGTTGTTCTATTAATTCTTGTTCTTACTGCATTAATGTGTGGCCTATGTTAATGTACATCTAAAAAGTCCGGTTTCACTCGAGAGAGTAAGAAATTTGAAAGTTGTGAATTAATAGGATATGATCTTTTCTTAGTTTAGGAAATTTGAGAATTGATTTACTTTCAGGATAGAAATATACCTGAAAGTCGTATTAGTCAATTTAGGAACCGGGTTTGTATGGCTAGAACATGAATTATATTTAATCACAGAAATGTAGGTGGATGGTTCATGATTCTTAAGTGGTGTTAAATACGAGAGTTTTAATCTCTTGGCAATAGTTCTTGGCTAGCAACCGGAGGAAAAGACTAACCAAATTACATCGATAATTAATTTCATTACATGTTCGTTTAACCTCAGCATGCTCTCATTCATAGTTCAGACTCACATTATATAGTTGTTTTAGATTTAGCATAAAAATTATAAATCAAAATATCAAACTTTTGGTTACACTGTTGTCTGCATTTCAAGAATTAAAATATAGTACACTTGAGCAGATTGCACTTCATCCCAGTCCCTATGGGATCGATACTTGGCTTATTTAAGCCACTTTACTACTTGTTCGACCACGTACACTTGCATGTAGCTTTATACCCAAAGCAAAAGCACGGAACAATAATTTCATTTGCTAGGGTTTCCGAAATTCTTGGGACACAAGGGTGGAAGGAGACCCTTGTTGAAGTCCCACATACCTTATCCTTGGCCTCACAACTATCAACATCAAGCCACAATCCTTATATAATGTCAATCTATAATAATTATATGGATACAAATTTCAATCAATAGCTTAATGATGAAATTCAAATCATAGAGGAATTTCATCGAACACCCGGAGGGCATAGAAAATTAGAGCCTCTTGTGGGTGGGGTGTCCTAACACACACCTCTTTATACAGCCCCTTAACAACAAGCATAACCATTAGAAGTCCAACCAAAACAACTATATCAATCCTCTACACCAAAACAATCTCATAAACCCTATCTCTATGTCATCATATAAATTCATGGCTTCCTAGCACCCTCCCATGAGTCATGACCTTAGAAAGGTTTTAGGAGAGTTACTTACCTTGGAGGATGGAGGGGTGGTCAAGATTTTTGAGAAGAGAGTTGTAAGTGTTCTAGAGCTTGGGAGGTGGAATGCTCTCAATGGTTCCTAGGAATTTACATCAAGAATTGCATTAGAACCCATATATTAGGGTTAGGAAATCATTAGCTTAACCTTAGGAATGAAGGAGAAGACTTAACCTGGAGAAACTTGTGATTGGAGATATTTGGAGAGCTTAACTTCTCTTCAAAATCATGAAATTTAGGGAGAGTATAAGGTCTGGACGTTTGGCTGTCATATCGATAATGTGCGGACTGATTTCCAGCTTAAAATATAGGATATATATACAAGTAGGGTCGGGACAGGACCAAGTGCATCGCGCCAACTATAGCACCATCCTGATTCTTATGGCATTCGGCCTCTGGTGCACCGTGCCTACCATAGCGCCATTCTAATGAGTTTTTCTCCTAAAGTTTTGTCTCAGGTGTGGTGCATCACCCAATATGCCAAATATGATAAAATTTTGTATGAAGTATAGGGTCGGGTGTGATGCGCCTACCTTGACAGTGCCTTAGTAAAATGCCTATAACTTTTTTCCCGAAATCCAATTGATGAACGGTTGGATGAGTTGGATAGATGACTCAAATGGATTCAATTTGAATGTTGAATCACCAAAAAATACTTCATAAATTAGTGGTTAAGATCATTTGAAGTTGGCCCTTTTATATGAAAACTCAATTAGTAAGAAGGCTCTCAACTCCAGTTTGTGCTAGAGGTCCCTTATGACCTTAATTCGCATCCAATGTACTTCCCACAGTTAAGAATTGATCTTTACAATTAGTTTTCATAAAATAATTTGTCAGTTTCGGGTCTGTCTACATACCTAGATGGCTTCAAACTTAGCCTGTAAGTCCGAGGCATTACATTATTTCCTCCTTGGGATCATTTGTCCTCGAATGAAGACTAATAAAGCTGAAAAGATATGAAAAGAGGTGTAACCCCAATACTAAATGCTAAACACTAAATACTGATGGAGTGACTGACTCCAGACTTAGATACATACATTGAAATGATTTCATGAAACATGCATTCATACTAAGATATGAGAGTAACTAAGGGACATGAAACTGAGCGGAATACTAAGGAGGAATCTATTACCTCATGCTAGAATTTAGCAAGAAGGGAAGAGGTGAAGACATTGTTCATCAAATATGTTTCGTCTTTCCACATAGTCCCCTCTACAAGGTGACTCCTCCAAAAGGGCTTTTACTAAATGACGTCCTTATCCCTCAACTATACAACTTTTTATTCTTATCATGAAAATCACCCAACATTGAGCTCTAATAAAGGAGTCACTAGTCACATAACACAGTGGTTCACCTGTACATCCTCACATCATTAAAGCCTATCATTATAACCATCTTATGGCTTCTCTGTAGCCTACACTGTCCTATCATTTTTCTATCTCCGTGGCATGGGTAATATCCGCAGTTCATGAACTTCTACATAGTGGGAACCTAAGGCATAAATAAAGAGTTATTACTAACGTACACTTTTTTCCCATCATTTATGTCATGTGTGAACATACAATGGGCTTAAAGTAAGGAAATCATAAGAACAAATATTTCAAGAAGCTTAATCTGAGCATGTACATAATGTAGCATGGTCTTATTATCCATTAAGGTGAATCTTAAGGATTGTGTTCATAGAGATGAGCATACTAGGAGGCATGAGTTTACTTACATAATTGGTTTCATTACATGAGTTTGAGATTTATGGAATCATGGTGTAAGACTAGGATCGCTGTCTGAATTGGTTACCTATCATTCTTGATATCTAAACATAGGCATGAGTAGAGTGTAATTTTGACTGCAACATAGGTGATTACACCTGAATAGGAATGGATCAACATCCCATGGATACTATTTTTGGAAATTCCCTATTAGAACACTCAAGATTTGATTTGGCCTTCAACTTATCAACTCCCCCTTAGCTTAAAGTCATCATTCTAAGTCTCTTGGATCTTTTCTTAAGGCTAGGCTAACATCACCAAATCTTGACTTCCCATTCGCCTCTAAAGCTATCACTAAAGGCTTCATATTTATACCATGTCATACCATCCATATGATATATCTCATACTAGAATGCAAAAAGGAATCTTATACCTTATACTATGGATCTTGGGCTTAACAAAAAGCATCAACATGAAAAGATCATAACATACATGTCTGGTGTTGTCCGCCACCTAGACTAGATTATGCGCGCTGCTGAGATAGGCGAGTTGTCGAAGTTGCTAAAATGATAGATTGAGTCTTTCCATATCAGACTAGAGGGAAATTCTTTATTCTATATCCCAATTGACCATATCCAATACAACCTTCCTTACTGATCAAACGCTCTCTAAGATGTTTCCTTCCATAGTTCTTATAATCCGGGAAGGTACGACTATCAACATCACTTTGCCGGGCTGATGGACAATCTCAAAGTCTCTGATCGGGCTTCCCACACCCAAAGCAAACATATCTATCAATTTAATAGTTTTTGAGATGGTTCCTTCCATATTTATTGCAAACGGGGAAGGTTCGACCTCCAAACATGGACCCTTGAGACCTAGAGCCTGGTACTCTACCCCTCTACTCCCCGCTGAATCTAGAAGATGGAATATCGGCTATTGAAGGTGCTGGATTTGATGACCCTTGGTGAAATTGTGAGTGATTCTTACTACCTGACGTTTGCTGAGAAAACTCAAAATTGCCACTTCTGGCTCTCTTAATCTCCCTTTCCCTTTCCTTAAACTTCTTGTCCATCTTCAAGTAGTGGATTTTAGACGGGTTCATTCTAGTGAGGTCCCAAACCCTAGTAGCTGTCGCTTTTTCATTAAGATTTGCAGGTGCGACTGCCTATTGGATAAGCTGAGCTATCATGGCCTGTGCCAACATATTAAAGGTAGCCCTAAACTCTGCATTAGTAACTTGCTAACTCGAGGGGTCTACTGGAGTTGGTGGAGCTTGTTGATTTCCGTCATCATTTCTTCTTCCGTCTGCTTCTCCGGAGATATTATTTGCGAACGTGTTGAGCACACATTAGAAGGGAAATTTTAGAGTTTGCACTCTATTAAACGATAAGAATCAAGAAAGAAGAAAATTTTCTTAAAACGTCTTGTAGGCTCTTCCTCATAAGTGTGGCGTGCTTCACACCCATGAACAAAACAACTTGATGCAGCTTACAGACACCCTAGGACACTCTGAACCTGATACTATGATACCAAGTTTATCACGACTCGAGCCTACACCCTGCACGCGACACAATGCTTAGAGACATAAGTGACCCAAGCTAACCCATGGCATTACATAATTTTAACATACATCAACTTATAAAAAATATTAAGCGGAAGTTATCTATGAATAAAACACTCTTTTAAGAGAATAAGATAATAGGTGACAAATACTAATGTCTGAATAATACTGAGGATATAAAATTGAGACTAACACACTTTTTCTGAAAGCCTTCTAAAAAATGATGAGCTACTTGGACAAGTCCCCAGCTAATTCTAAAGTCTGAAACTAAAATAATACTGAAATAAAGAAACACAATTCCCTTCCTCGGAAGATGAGGACTCACCAGTGCCAGCTAATAGAGTCTGAACATTTTCTAACCGTGGGCTAAGCTTGAATACAGGGATCTATATCATAAAATGATATAGCATATAGAGTATGCGGTTAGTACTTGGAATGCTCTAAGTATATGGGAAACACAACTAAAATATAGAACATGTGGTAAATCTGAGGGAAAACTATACATAAAACATGGCTGAATACATAAATTGAGATTTGACCCTATCTGAGGATGCATGATTACTGACATGGTATGCTACTCTGAAACATTTAATGAAATACAAGTAAAACTAGTTTTTAGGGTCATGTACTTGTACTTAAACGAAATCTGTAATCATAAACTGAAAACTGTAACTGTCACGAATTGTACTAGACCAAATCTGAAACAGTATTGTAGGAGAGCATATTAACCGACATATAACAACGTTAGCTAGATGTGGAGTTTGATGGATAGACCCCATCAAATATAGCCCATTATACCTTGACAAGGTATAGTGTCTGGTCTAAGTGATCACTAACTAAGGCCCTTTCGGGCTAATAAACGATGGCACACAATTCTTTGAACCTAGTGTGCTGAACCGCGGCCCGCTTGGTGCTATGTTTAACTCCCAACCGAAAACATTATTATAACTATTACTAATAGCTCAAAACTGATGTCCTAAGACTAAGTCAGAACTACTTATCTGAAAGTGTCTTGCGAGTCTAAAGGACCTGAAAGAAGTTGGTGTTTTAGGACTTCTTAGATGTTCTTTATCTAAAAGTGTATTGGCAGTCTAAGAACCATGTAAGAAACGGGTATTCTAAGACTTTTCAAAGCTTCTTTATCTGAAAGTTCCATGATAGTCTAAAGAACACTGAACATGCTGATAATACTGAAATCATGAAGAAAATCATATGTTTAATTCATATGGAAAATCATGCATACAGAGATCATGGTAGAATAATATGTCCAAATAGACAATATTTTTGAGAAAAAGTTAAACCGTGTTGAACCTTGGAAATCATACTAGCATCAAATTGTGGGAATACATCATGTAATTGAGGATAAAATCATGAAATATATATGCTATTTACCATAAAAGTCTTGAAACATGGAACGAAATACGAGAAATCCTTCATAGAATGAAAACCCTAATACATGGTTTCTAGAAAATTTAACTTGCTAGGGTTTTTGAAATTCTTGGGATACAAGGGTGGAAGGAGACCCTTGTTGAAGTCCCATATACCTTATCCTTGGCCTCACAACTATAAACATGGAGCCACAATCCTTTTATAATGTCAATCAACAATAATTTTATGGATAGGAACTACAATCAATAACATAATGATGAAATCCAAGTAATAGAGGAATTTCATTGAATACCGTGCGGGAATAGGAAATTCAAGCCTCTTATGAGTGGGGTGTCCTAACACCCACCTCTTTCTACAGCCCCTTAAAAATAAGCATAACCATTAAGAGTCCAACTAAAAATACAACATTCATTCGCAAAACCAAAGCTATCCCATAAACTCTATCCCTAGGTCATCATATGAACACATGACTTCCTAGCACCGTTACATGAGTCTTGACCTTAGAAAGGTTTTAGGAGAGTTACTTACCTTGGAGGAAGGAGGGGTGCAAAAGATCTTTGAGACAAGAGCCCAAGGTGTTCTTGAGATTGAAAGGTAGAATGTTCTCAATGATTCCTAGGTTTTGCATCAAGAATCGCATTAGAACACATAGCTTAGGGTTAGGAAATTCTTTATTTAACCTTAGCAACGAAGGATAAGACTCACCTTTGACGAACTTGTGATTGGAGATGTTTAGAGACCTTAGTTCCTTATCAAAATTGTGAAATTTAGGGAGAATATAATGTCTAGACGTTTGGCTATCATATTGGTAATATTAGGACTAATTTCCAACTTAAAACATAATATATATGTAGAATTGGAGTCGGGACAGGGCCTAGTGTATCGCACTAGCTATAGCACCAACCCGATTCTTCTAGAATTTGGCCTCTGGCGCGCCACGCTTGCCATAGCAACACTCTGATGAATTTTTTTCGTCTGATGTTTGGTCCAGGGTGCGTTGTGCCTCCCAATGCACCAAATTTGATAAAAAATTTCTCTAATGTTTATGGTCGGGATCGATGCGCCACTCAATGCGCATACCTTGATAGTTCCTTAGTAAAATGCCCATAATGTTTTACTCCAAAATTCGATTGATGAATGATTGGATGAGTTTGAAAGAAGACTCAAAGAGATTCAATTTGAAAGGTTGAATTATCCAAAAATACTTCGTAAATTAGTAGTCATTAATTCGAATTTGATCCTTGAAAGATATTATATGAAAACTCAATTGGTAAGAAGACTCTCAACTCAACTTTGTGCTACAGGTTCCTTATGACCTTAATTCGCATCCAATGTACTTCCCACACTTAAGACTTGATCTTGACACCTAGTTTTCGTAAAAATATTAGTCAGGTTCGGGTCTATCTACATACCTAGACGGCTTCAAACTTAGCCCAAAAATCAAATTCATTACATTATCTCTCCCTTGGGATATTTCCTCTTGAATAAAGACTAATAAAGCTGAAAAGATAAGGAAAGAGTTGTCACCCTAATACTGAATGCTAAACACTAATTATAGATGGAGTGACTGAATCCCGACTGAGATACATGCTCTTAACTGATTTCATGAAACATGCATGCATACTAAGACATGAGAGTAACTAAGGAACATAAAACTGAGTGAAATAATAAGGAGGAAACTATTACCTCAAGATGGAATTGAGCTGGAAGGGAACAGGTGAGGGAATTGTTCATCATATCTATTTCGTCTTTCCACATAGCCCCCTCTACAAGCTGACTCCTCTAAAAGGGCTTTCGCTGAACAACCTCCTTATCCCTGAAGTATACAACTTTTTATTCCATTCATGAAAATCACCCAACCTCGAGCTCCAATCAAGGAGTCACTACTCACACAACACAGTGGTTCACTTGTACATCCTAACATCATTAAAGCCTATCAATATAACTATCTTATGGTTCCTATTTATCCTACAATATCCAAGCATTTCTCTGTCTACGTGGAATGGCTAATAACTACCACTTCATGAACTTCTATACACTAGGCACCTAAGGAATTAATAGAGAGTTATTACTAACATACTCATGTAACCATTATTTATGTCATACGTGAACATACATAGGGCTTAAAGTAAGGAAAGCGTAAGCACTTCATTCAAGAAACCTAATCTGAGCATATACATAATGTTGCATAGCCATATTAGCAGTAAAGGCGAATCTTAAGGACTGTGCTCATAGAGCTGAGCATACTGGGAAGCGTCAGTTTACATATGTAATTGGATTCATGACATGAGGGTGAGATTTATGGAATCATAGAGTGAGACTGGGATCACTTTTTGAACCTGTTACCTATCATTATGGAAATCTAAACATAGGCATGAGTAGCGTGTAATTTTGACTACTGAATAGGAATGGATCAACATCTCATAGATACTATTTTTTGAACTTCCCTATTATAGACTAAAGATTTGATTTGGGCTTCGACTTATCATCTCCCCCTTAGCTTAATGTCATCATTCTATGTCTCTTGGATCCCTTTTTAAGCTAGGGTAGCATCACTAACTCTTGACATCCCATTCGCCTCTAAAGCTATCACTGAAGTCCTCATACTTATAACCATTTCATACCAACCACAGGATAACTCTCATACTAGAATGCCAAAAGGGATCTTATACCTTATATTGTGGCTCCTGCGCCTAGCAACAAGGATCAGCATGAAAGATCATAATATACCTATGACTTTTTCTGGCGTTGTCTGCCATCTGAATTAGATGATGCATGTTGCTAAGATGGGTGAGCTGTCGGAGATGCCTAAATAATGGATTGGGTCTTCCCACGTCTGGCTAGAGGGAAATTCTTCTATAGCCAAACTGACCACATTCGAAACAACCTTCCTTGCTGAGCAAACACTCCTCGAGATGTTTTTTTCCACAGGTATTACAATCCAACAAGGTACGACCATTGACGTTGCTTTGCCGGGCTGATGGACAATCTAAAAGTACGTGATCGAGCTTCCCACACCCAAAGCAAACATCTCTACTGGTTAAATAGTTTCTAGGGTGGTTCCTTTCACATTTCTTGCAAGCTGGGAAGGTAGAGCCTCCAGACATGGCCTCTTGAGACCTAGAGCCTGGTTCTCTACCCCTCTATTCACCCTTGAATCCGAGAACTGGAATACCAGCTAACGAAGGTGCTGGAGCTGATGATCCCTGGTGGAACTAAGAGTGATTCCCACTACCTGTCTTTTGCTGAGATAACTCAAAATTGCTAGCTCTGGCTCTCTTATTCTCCCTTTCCCTTTCCTTAAAAGTTTTGTCCATCTTTAAGCAGTGGAGCTTAGATGGGTTCATTCTAGTGAGGTCCCAAACCCTAGTGGTTGTCGCTTTTCTGTTAGGATTCTTAGGTGCGATTGCCAGCTGGTTAAGCTAAGCTGTCTGGCCTGTGCCAACATATAAAAGGCAGCCCTGAACTCTGCATTAGTAACTTGCTCACTCGAGGGGCATACTGGAGTTGGTGGAGCTTGTTGATTTTCGTTATCGTCTCCCCTTTCGTCTGCTTCTCCAGAAGACATTATCTGTGAACGTGTTGAGCATGAGTTAAAAGGGAAACTTTATAGTTTACACTCTATCGCATGATAAGAATCATGAAAGAAGGAAAATTTCCAAAAATGTCCTATAGCCTCTTCCTCAAAAGTGTGGTGCGCTTTAAACCCATGAACAATAGTCTACTTGTAGCGGCTTTTAGAGACCCTAGGATACTCTAAGACTGATGTTCTAATGCCAAATTTGTCATTACCCGAGTCTTCACCTTGTGCGTGACACGGTTCCTAGAGCCATAAGTTAATCCAAGCTAACCCATGACATAGCATAATTCTAACATAATGCAACTTATAAGAAATCTTAAGCAGAAACTCTATGAATGAAACATTCTTTTAAGAGAATAAGATAATAGCTGATAAATACTGAAGTCTGAACAACACTGAGGATATAAAGCAGAGACTAACACAGTTTGTTTGAAATCCTTCTAAAAATTTATAAGCTACTGGGACAAGTCTCCAGCTAAATCCAAAGTCCAAAACTAAAATTTATACTGAAATAAAGAAACATAACTCCTATCTCAGAAGATGAGGACTACATCGCACCAGCCTGATTCTTCTGGAATTCAGCCTCTAGCACGTTGCACCTGCCATAGCGCAACTTTGATGAATTTTTTTCGTCTAAAATTTGGTCCCGGGTGTAGTGCACCTCCCAATGTGCCAAATTTGATAAACATTTCCTCTGAATTTTAGGGTCAGGTGCGATGTGCCTACCTTGATAGTGCCTTGTTAAAATGCCCATAATATTTTACTCCAAAATTCGATTGATGAACGGTTAGATACATTAGAAAGAAGACTCAAAGAGATTCAGTTGGAAGGGTTGAATCAGCCAAAAATACTTTGTAAATTAGTACTTATGGTAAGTTGAAATTGACCCTTGTAAGAACTTATACGAAAACTCAATCGGTAAGAAGGCTCTAAACTTAACTTTGCGTTACAGGTTCCTTATGAACTTAATTCTCATACAATGTACTTCCCACACTTAAAAATTCATCTTAGGACCTAGTTTTCATAAAAAAATTAGTCCTTTTCAGGTCTATCTACATACCTATATGGATTCAAACATAGCCCAAAAGTCCAAGGTAACTACATTATCTCCCCCTTGGGATCATTTGTCCTCGAACGAAGACTAATAAAGCTGAAAAGATAAGGAAAGAGTTGTAACTCCAATATTGAATGTTGAACACTGAATACTGAAGGAGTGACTGACTTCGAACTTAGATACATACGCTGAACTAATTTTATGAAACATGCATGTATACTAGGACATGAGAGTAACTGAGGGACATGAAGCTGAGTGGAATACTAAGGAGAAAACTATTACCTCATGCTGGAATTGAGCTGGAAGGGAAGAGGTGAGGGCATTGTTCATCATATCTGTTTCATCTTTTCATGTAGCCTCCTCTACAAGCTGATTTCTCCAGAAGGGCTTTCACTGAATGACCTCCTTATCCCTAAAGTATTCAACTTTGTCTTCTTATCATGAAAATCACCGAACCTAGAGCTCAAATCAAGGAGTCACTAGTCACACAACACAGTGGTTCACTTGTACATCCTCACATCATTCAAGCTTATTACTACAACCATATTATGGCTCCTCTGTAGCCTACACTATCCAAGCATTTCTCTGTCTTCGTGGCATGGCTAATAGCTGCACTTCATGAACTTCTACATACTGACATCTAAGGCATGAATAGAGAGCTATCACTAACGTACACATTGTAACCATCATTAATGTCATTGGTGAACATATACAGGGCTTAGAGTAAGGAAATTATAAGCACAAATCATTCAATAAACCTAATCTGAGCATGTACATAATGTATCATGGTCTTATTAGTAGTTAAGGTGAATCTTGAGGACTGTGTTCATAGAGTGAAGCATACTGGGAAACATTAGTCTACATACGTTATTGATTTCATGACATGAGGCTGAGATTTATAGAATCATGGGATAAGATTGGGATCGCTATATGAACCGGTTACCTATCGTTCTGGAAATCTAAACATAAGTATGGGTAGAGTGTAATGTTGACCGCAACATAGGGGAAGACGCTTGAATATTATCTATCTAGATAAAGTCAATCATGTACAATTTATTTAAAGTAGTAAGGTAAAAATTTGCAACACACGTTGACAAAGACTTGTTATATTAAAAGTATCAACTTCCTAACTTGAAAAATAAATTACCTAAATACCTTTATAAATAATTAAATATCTAAACTATCCTAAATAAGATAATTGAAAACACCAAGAAAATTACCATCACAAGTCACAACTCTTAATACCTAACCAAACCTACCAGGCTCTCCAAACATTTCGAATAATTCCTCACAATGACGCTATACAGACAACTCAAAAGCAGAAAAAAGAGCTTACTTTTGACAAAGAAAAGTAAAAAGAAAAAAGAGGTCTCAAATTTATTTTTGAAAGTGGATATATTTAGTATAATAATATTAGAACCTCTAAATCTCAATGTGATGAGAGCAACAAGATTTAGAAAGCAAATTATCACGACCAATGCAAACAAAACAAAAAATAAAGAGATGTATATTTTAATTTGTTAACCATCACATACATATAAAAAGGTTAGAAGTTTTAACCTTTCGTTGTTATCTTATTCAAAACTGGTGCACAATCATTTATCGTGATAACAGTATTGACTTTGGTTTGGTTGAACACAATACCAAAGTCATATATAAAGAAAAAAATGTAATAATCCAGGTTCTACTTTCTCTACTCATTCTTTAATTTTTTTGCCTAAGTAATTTATGAAATGAATGATCTACAAAAATTACAACACATATTTATTATTTGATGATCCATACAGTATAACTTGAATATATGCATGATTAAAAGTAATATATGCTTGAAGAATTTTTTTTTTGATACTTTTGACTAAATAAAACAGTTTAATGGACATTTTGGTAGCATGTAAGATTTGAAAGATACTTTCAAGTTTATAAGAACACGAGATAGAGTTACATTAATACTTGATAATTATCTTTAGATCATGAAAATGATATATATTAGTACTTTTCTTGAATGTATAAATTGATTTTAGTAATTATTATGATAATTTTGAGATCCATGAAAATACTCCTTATTATTAGTATATTATTAAGAATTCAGTCAAGGTTGAAAGATCATTGATGTATACTTGATATTCTTTAATGGAAGAATAAAATATTAATACTATCGGTATTATACTTAACAATAAAATATGTGGTTACCTACATATGAGAAGAAATGGTCTTTAGCCCTATATAAATTCTTTTTTAGTTTTGTGACTTTTTACCAGAGATCTTCATTTTTACACATAAAGATCATCATTTTAACACATAAGAGATTTGAAAAAGTAATTTTCTTCTATTCAAGTTGTAAAAGGGCAAGAGATGTTGTTTTCTCCCAACATACATATATGACACTTGGAATATTTTAAAATATGGGGTGCTTAACTAATGATTAAGGGTGTGCTCGATATGAAGAAATATGTTTTTGGAAAAGTAATTTTTAGGATAAGTGGGTTTCTTACTTCTTTTTTGTATTTGATAAGTAAAAAAAATTATTTTAAAAATATTTATATACAATCTAAACAATCACTATGTAAGGTGGGGGTGAAGAGGTGTGTTTGAGGTTGGGGAAGACATAATCAATGTGCAATGCCACTTGTGGAACTTATTTTTCCTACTTTCACAACAAAAATAATTTTTCTCATTTTTAAGAAACTTGATTTCTTGGAGAAAATATTTTCAAAAAATTTTGACTAATCGAACATGAAAAGTTTGAAAGCATTTTCTGAAAAATATTTTCCTCCCTACAGACACACCCTAAAATATTATACGAGGTGCTTAACATTCCCTCTATCATTATCTATACTTTATTTATCTAGAAAATAATAAGTTGAGGAGAGAATCACTTGATTAAATATTTGATTTATAATGCACAATTAATTTTTTTAATTAATTTATTTATTTACTAAAACCCCCTTGCCAAGGAAGAGAAGTCATATGACTGCTCCATCTGGCGAAGAGTTGCTCCCGTTTAATCTTCTTCTTAAAAATTAAATTTCATATTTTCTTCTCACTTTTGATCTTCTCTATTAACAGTTTGCTCCGCCTCTAAATTTTAGTGGGCGATGATTCAACGAAGTTAATTTGACATATCCAAATAAAATATTTTAACTTAGATTTATGTCACTAAAGTTTCGGGTGACATACTTTGTGCTCTTAAATATTTAAATTGATAATTGCACTGGGCTTAAAAAAATTATTTATCGATGTTGTTTGCATCATATCAGGTAGCCATAAAATGGTTATTACGTAATTGCTTTATCTTTTTTGTTTCTATCCTTTCTTTTTCTTGATTGAATTTTTAATTTATTTTATTTTGTTCTTTATTTGAGTTTAAGTATAGAGTGTTTGATAAGATTTTCCTCACCAACTATCGAAAGTCTTGCAAGCAGCCTACACTAAGCTACACGATCTAGAAGCTAAAGTGAATCTTTTTTTGGCAAAGGCCAAGCTGAAAAAATAGGCATTGCGATGTGAGGAGTTTTACTCGGAGAAATAAAAGGAACACGTATTAGACATTTTGAAATTAAATATGTTTTGAGAAATTAGCATATGTCGAGTTTGAATATAAAAGGGTTACTTTTTTTTATAATAAATAAAATAAATGACAAATACTTAGGGTACGTCGTGTTATTCTTTTTTTCTTTACTTATTTGATAGTAGTTTAAGTTTTGCAATTTTCTAACATGAGACCGAGTTTTCACATCTTCCTTCATTGTACACTCTTTGTACCCATTCATTCATATATTGAATACTTCAGGTTTGATTTAGAGGCCATAGTATATATGTGTGTGTTAGGGTAGTTTAAATTTATAAATTTTAATGGTTATAAATAGATCAAGAAGAACAATTTATGAGTATAGTGGGGAAATAAGGGTGAAAATAAGAAATAAATATCCATGAGTTAGTCTGGTCTATTATTTATTTCATTTTCAAGTGTTAATCTTTGCATGCTAGGGGGGTGAGGGTTGAAAAAATAAAAGTTTATACTAATAAATATATAAAATAACTAATTTCTTTCAATTTTAAAGCAACTTATCCAAAAATTCAAAGGAATATATGATATATCAATATTTTGTTATTGTTTTTTCAATGCAAATATTGTTTTCAAATCACGCTTTTATAATGAAATAACCAATCCAGTTAATATTTTTTGTTATTCTACATACTTTCTTGATGTTTTATGAAACCATTTGAGATAAAGGACCTAAATGATCATGAAAAATAATAAAAATATTCTATACTGCGTAATTAGTAGAGAATTGAAAATTTGAAATTTATGAGTTCCTATATCGAATTCAAGTTAAAATTACAATAATAATTTTATTCACACACACACACACACACACACACACACACACACACACATATATATATATATATATATATATATGCACAAGCTATTGATTCGCAGGAACCATTATTTTAGCCTCTACATATGTTGTTAATAGTTATAACAATAATGAGAACATGCTCGCATATAATGATCTTCACTTAAATTCACTCCAATTTTGGAAGTATAAACGGTCGACACAAATATAATATCCAACTAAGAGTAGGGTCAAATTCATAGGGACTTTGGTAGACCCAAACTATCTAGCACTCATCAATTTAGATTTGAGAGTTTAGAGACTATTCGAATTAGGGTTAGGAGAAATATAGCTATAACTAAGGAATGTAATTGTTAGAGATTATAATCAAATAATGAGAAGTACTAGGGAAATGACCCCGAGTTTGGATCGATCCACCTAAATCACTCAATATCATCAAATTGAGAATGGGTTATTGTTGGGCGTGCAAACAATAACATAAGCAGCCAATGGGTATCTTTCAATAACATAAATAATGTCAATCCACCTCAATTTTATCAAATTAAAGAGAAATTCCTTCTATTATTGCATTTTTCCAGTTGAAATACAACCTATATTTAGGTGAACCCATTAAACAATGGTTAGAGCCTTTATTTATCATTGATTGATGCTAACACAACCTAAACTGGATCTTTCAAAAATAATAAAGGTGATTGAGATGGATTAAATGACTTTCATCATCAATCAAACTTTACAAATTACAACTCAATCAAATGTTTTTAAATCCACAATCAGTTTTACCCAAGTAAGATAGTTATGGTTCACAATCCAAGATTTGGGTTTAGCTACCCATAGCAAGAAGAGAAGAAGAAAGAAAGTAATTGAGCATCTTATCAATGAACTGTAAATTGGAGAAGAAAACTTGTTTATGAATTTCAATCTTCAAATTACAAGATGGATCCACTTTCTATGCTATCTAATTATGATAAACTATGAATTATTCTATCTACTTCAGTCTAAGATGAGACATCAGAAAAAGATGAGAAAAATATTATTTATACTAAGCCTTAAAAACTCCTAATTCACTAAAAATTGGAAGGTCCCTGGTATGCACGGACAGACCGTCCTTTACTTCATCGATTAAAATTGGATTCTTCTAAATTGTTGTCCATCCATTGATTGGCGGATGGTCCGTTCTTCAGTTCATCCTTTGATTCTGGAATTCTTTTGAGTGAACCATCTTTTGATTGATGGGCCATTTTCTGGAAAAATGGTTCGTCCTTCACCTCGTCAGCTGCTAACCACTTTGAAGTGGTTTCTAGATCAAGCATGACCTGATGGACATTTGAAGGTACGAACTATCCTTTGCTTTGTCTTTTGGGAAGATTTGTGTGTTTAACTCCTCTTTTCTTTATTTAACTTTGGTTATTGAAACATAGAATAATGAGGTGACTTTTGACTTAAATTAGCACCTAAAGACATGCAAAATTTTATGAAATGAAGCAAAGATATGTTGCAAACTCCTGACATATCAGCACCCCCAACTTAAAGCATTTGCTTTTCCTCAAGAAACTAAAATGAGAAAATCAACCTAACATCTAAGTTAATGTCCCGACATCACAAAATACAATGACTAGGGTGGTTTTGACGGACAACTATAAATACACAATTTCAATCTAGCCACCTCGTCCATCCATCAAAATTAGTTTTCTCACAACTGTTAGCACCAAGCATGCAGTCTGCACTAATGACATCATACCAACATACACACACCTAGATTTGAGAAGTAAAACATGCTAGACATTTACATCCATATGCCCTCACAATCAGACTAAGTATCCATTTTTTGAAGCAATAATAACACACATTTCAAGAACATACAAGATTAAGAGAGGAGAAAAATACTTAATTCTCATAAAGAAGTTCATAAGATAGGTCACAACTACCATGATTTCCTATTTACTCAAATGCCTTTTCCTTTGGATATTTGGGTTGAAATCACACAAAGGGCTTTTCTAAGCTTATAATGATGGTCAAAGGGTTGGTAGAGTATACATATGGTCTTCAGTGACTCATTTACCATCCTTGAACACTACATCACTTTTCTACTACCTTTTTTACATTTAGGATCCCTTCTTTTACTTACCTTCTTTTCTTAGAAACTTTTCACACCCCAAGGTATTTTTGTGAGCTCAATTTCCATTTTCTCTTTTTCTTTTTTATTTTATATTATTTTTTTAGCACATTGCTCAATACACCTTGGGATATGATCAAATATTCATCTTTGCCCTACTTCTTTCTTTTCCACCTTGTCAACCCTAACGTACATCTTTTTTCATGCCCCTAAACTCGGGTAGGACACGATTGATACTTGATTCTAGATTGATTGAGAAGCCGGCTCCATAATGTCTATAATTGTAACACTGAGGCTAACCAAGCCACCTGTCATGATCACCTAACATAAATATTGGACCCATAGGATCTCAATAATAACGAATAAATAGTTGGAAAGTCGATAAGGCTACAATAAAGGTAAGCTGAGCAATGGGAATCCAATAAGAACACACAACAGAACTAACTATACAAACTAGTCCACATAACCCTCTAAAGATAATGAAACTGAAATGCATGGGACAAGGCCGCGACCTTCCCATATTGACCACAAAACTCAAAATAAGTAAAACTAAAAGACAACTCCTAAAAGAAAGGAGCATACAAACACTCGCTAAAGTCTAGCCTCCTACTGCATTTGCTGATCTAAGCCTCTATGTGCACGTACAACACGATTGTAGGGGGGCCCAAAGCGAAGGGACGTCAACACGAATAAAATGTACAGGTATGTAAGACTAAAAATTGTAAACGTATAAGATAAAAATGATAATTGAGTAGGAAATAAGAAATACTAACAACCTGAAAATATGAAAACCGACACTGGAAAATAAGTCTATACTGAGGTGTGAATGCCATCGAGTAATGCACAAGAAAAACAATAACTATAGTGTCGGCTGCCATCCAGTCATAAAGTCCATATAAAGTCCATCCAGTTGATGTACAACACCAGGTATCATCCATAGAGTAAACGTTCCATCGAAATAAGCATATCGAGGGGTAGGTCAATAGGTATATGTCCCGCCAGAATAAGCACATCAAGGGATAGGTCAATGGGTATACATTCTACCGGAATAGAACATTAGGTGGTAGATCAATAGTCTCAATCATAATCATAAGTGGAACCGATAGGTCTTACACTGAGTTAGTGTAGCACATATAGCATAACAATGATAAATTCTAAGTCCATGGCCTAGATAGGCCTCTTTTGTAATAGATGACTGCATGTAGGCACAAATAACATATAAAGCTTGAATATAGCACTTAGATACACATATTCAAAGACTTATTAAAATCATATAAGGATGCGTACAACACAAGAGTTATTATAAGATTCATAGAGCGCGTTCTAAGCATATTAGCACTCAATAACTCAGTAACTTATTGCTCGGCTTAAAGGAGTAGGATTATGAAATCTCCCTTTTGCCTCACATATCTCATAATTTACGCATAAGAAAGTAGATGACCATGTTAAAACATTTTTATTTTGGTGCACCTATTTACTCTTTCTAGGCTTGACATCATTTTTTAGCTTAGGTTCATTTAATCGTCGTTGTCTTAGCTTTCCTTACCAATTTCATTTAGAAACCAGCATGCTAAGCACATTTAACATCATATACATAACATAATGTAAAGGACTAAATCACAGTTCCCACGTTGAGGGGTCTCCATACTCAATCTATAGCTACACCAATCATAATACGAGAACAAGCATAAATAAGACATTTTCACTTCACTTTCGCTTGTTCCAACACCTTTATTCATTCAAGATCAATACTATGTATTCCTTACTCTTTAGGAGAATTACACATGTATCATGTTACTCTCTGGAATTTTTTTTTATGATTATTTGATGGTTATATGTCATATTAAGGGAATTATGGGTCGTATGTCGTCCGTAGGTGAGGAGGGAAACATGTGCAAAGGGAAAAGCGAAGAGTGTGTGAAGTTTGTAAATAAGGGTAAAATTTAAATGGTCATATATCCAAAATTATAATGATCCATAAGTCCCATGACATGACAAATGAAAGGTATTTGAGTCTACTTTATAGTGAAAAAAACCGCTCGTCAATCGGAGTTCAGAGTAAAAAGTTATGCTCGTTTGAAGACACCACTGTCGGCTGAGAAAGCACCCAGGTGCGCGGGCGCCGAGACAGGCAGGCAGCAGGGGTCCATGCGCGAGGGCATGTCGCACGGGCGCCACATGCGGGCGCTTCCCAAACCCTTGCTAGCCCGCCTATATGAAGTAATATTGAGCTAGAAAGCTCATTTTTACTCCGTTTTAGTTGATTTGTTTTTCAGAATTCAGAGAATTCAAAGACCTATAACATGGTGAAAAGATATTTCAGGTAAGAAACATCAATATTGTCTCTTTTGGGCTTTTAAAACAGAACCTTGGAAGGAAGTCATGACTTGTTGTTGTCTTGTGGTTGATTGTTGTATTGCTTGTGTTTTTAGATGATTCTAGGAAGAGGAACAGTAGGAGTTTACTCCTACTTGAGCTAATAACATCTCCAAGAAAGGGTAAGTATTTCCCTTTTTGATTTCCTTAAGTTTATGAGGTTATAACTTGGAGAATGTTGTAGTATTGTTTTGTTGTTTATTTGTGTGTTTTTGTGGAATGTTGCTGCCCAATTTTTCTAGAACATTGGTGAACTGAAGTTGCTGCTTGTTCGGTTTGTAAATTAGACTTTGAAGGATCCTGAATGAGTAAGCTTGAAAGGAAGATTTTCGGCAAAATTAGAGTCGACGTTGCAAGGTATGTAAAGGCGTCCCTTTCCTTGTTTTTCAAGCACGAAACTAAGTTACTGAAAGGATCAATATTCCTATGTTTTTAAAATCATATTGAGGCATGTATGATCCATTACAAAAGGTTGGAAATACTTGTAATAAAGCTTGAATCGTTAAGAATGGTTGAAGCGAACAAATGTGAAGTGAAAGGTGTAATTTTTATATGACTGTTGCCATGGTTCCAAATCAAGTCTGAAGTCCCCTTAATATGGGCACCGTGAGCTGGTCCTTTGCAGTGTACTGTATATGTGATGTTTAATATATGTTAAGATCTTGTCACTTAGTGAAATTGGTAGGAAATGCTAAGACGACGACATATAATTGAACTTAAATTGCTTAAGATAAAAAGTAGATTTTATGTTATTCCTCTTTAAGCTAAGCAAGCGGCACGTAGCGAATAAGCTAAATTGATACATGTTAAGGGGGAAAGCGTGTCTATGTTATGAATTAGGCAAAGAGGTAAGTGTGTATAGGAATTGATGGAATAGTGAACACTAGGGTAACGACTTGAGTGTAGAGTGAATAATTTTTTGCAAAGAAGTTAAGATGAATAAGGAAAGTAGAGCTATAAATTAGACGATACGAGTTACGCTTGTGAACGAGGTAGGCAACAGCTAGGAAGATTAACCCTGTTCTAAAGACGTTTAGCAAAAGAGTTATAAATTAAGTTGTTTATGTTCAATATGTGTTACGTTGATGAATAACCACTAAAGTGTATACCTTCTACAAAATAATTAGAGTTGAACATCTGCAAAATAGTAACTTAAGTTGAGAAGCTCTCTGCTATACCCGTAAAGAATTATTTTAAGTTATCTATTCTAAGTGTTGAAATTTCTACCATGTCTGAAAAGGATAATCCTAGGATCTTCTAAGTCACTTATGATTATGTAATAAGCTCCACAGATAATTGCAAAGTTATGTAAGTGAATCCATCATCACCCGAATTATGACTATATATCTTTATTTACCTATAAGGCATCACTTAGAGAGTTACTCACGAGTTCCCAATTTATAGAGCTCCAAGTCTCAGATCCTTAAGTTATGTCTTTATGTCCATAATTTATGTTGAAATGTGCTAGCTGATCTAAGAAGTTTTTGAGAGATCATATTTTGAGAATTATGCTAATGTCTCGGTCAAGTATATGATGTTGTATACAAGTCTAAGAACTCCAGTCTTTATATGTCTTCCCAGTAAGAAGTCTTAATGTGTATGATTTTCATGTTATAAAATACAGTTGAATTCTTTTAGTTATATTCAAGTCATGAGTCTTTATGTTTAGCTCTTGTTGAGATATCAGTTGAATTTCCTAAATTCAAAGGAGAGATTCTCCCAGGTACCAATGTTCCTAATGTCTAAGTAAGTACAAGTGCAGACTATGATAATGATCAGTTAAGCTCAGAACTTTGAATACTAGGAAGTCTCCTGGAGGTCATCTAGTTAACTAAATATGAGTTATACATTATATAGAAGTCTTATACGTTGTATGTTTGTAGTTCAGTTCTCAACTCTATGTATATGACAAATAACTCCAAGTTCCTAGTTATAATTTCCATGTTTTCCTGCAAATAAGTCAAATAAATTAAGAACTATATGTGCTTATCTACATGATAAATTTGGCAATGAAATTCTAATGTATAGTTGCAAATACAGGTTAAAGGAACCACCTGGTAGGCAGTGTATATTTGTAGTTTCCAAATGTTAAAGAATTGTGTAGAAATGAGCTCTATGTGTTTCTATCCAAGTTATATGTTCAATTGGTAGGATTATTTGTAGGACATTGTTTGTAAGCATACAAAAGTACTTATGTTGTCTAAACCTCTTGAAGGTCCTTCAAGTAACTGAGTCGACATGTTCATGTATAATTTGACATCCATCCCATCTTTATTCCTCCTTACAAAATGGCTACAACTAAGCTTAGGGAGTTGAAAGAATAGTTGAAAGACCTTCTAGATAAGGGCTTTATCAGACCCAACATCTCTCCATGGGGTGCTCCTGTGTTGTTGTGTGAAAGAAAGACGGTACACTATGAATGTGCATTGACTACTGTCAACTGAACAAGTCACAATCAAGAATAAGTATCCCCTGCCAAGGATTGACGACTTGTTTGATCAGCTTTAGGGAGATAGTTTGTTCTCCAAGGTAGATCTCATATTGGGATATCATCAGCTTAGGGTCAGAGAATGTGACATACCAAAAACAGCCTTCACAATGCGGTACAATCACTGTGAATTTATGGTTATGTCTTTTGGACTAACCAATGCTCCTGCAACTTTTATAGACCTAATGAACAGGGCATTCAAGCCGTACCTAGACATGTTCATCATTGTGTTCATAGATGACATAATGGTATTCTCCAAAAATGAGGAGGATCATGCTAACCACCTGAGGATAGTGCTGCAAACTCTTAGAGACCGCCAGCTATTTGCTAATTTAATAAGTGTGAATTCTGGCTGAAGTTTGTGGCTTTCCTCGGTCATGTGGTCTCAGGGAGGGTATTAAGGTGGATCCTCAAAAGATAGCAGCGGTAAAAGATTGGCCAAGACCCACTTCCCCAATAGATATTAGAATTTCTTGGGTTTAGCCAGTTATTACTGATAGTTTGCAGAGGGGTTTTCTTCCATTGCATCTCCTCTGACTATAATGACTCAGAAAAAGGTGGATTTTCAGTGGTCAGATTCATGTGAGAATACTTTCCATGAGTTTAAGACTCGACTTAGTATAGCTCTAATTTTGATGTTGCAAAAAGGAATAGATGGGTTCGTAGTTTATTGTGATGCTTCCTGAGTTGTCCTCGATTGCGTTCTGATGTAGTGGGGTAAGGTGATAGCTTATGCCTCCAGATAGCTCAAGGTTCATGAGAAGAACTATCTGACTCATGATGTTGATTTAGCGATAATGGTATTTTCCTTGAAGCTATGAAGACATTACCTTTATGGGTTTCACGTGGATGTTTTCACTGATCACAAGAGCCTTCAATACGTGTTCAGTCAGAAGGACTTGAACCTTCGTCATAGGAGGTGACTGGAATTATTGAAAGACTATGGCATTAGTATGTTATATACTCAGGCAAGGCCAATGTGGTGGTGGACTCCTTAAGTAGGATGTCTATGGGAAGAGTTGTTCATGTTGAAGAGGGCAAAAAGGAGTTTGCAAAAGGTATCCACAGGTTAGCTCAATTGGGAGTGCAGTTAGTTTATTCAGCTGAGGGTGGAGTCGTAGTCCAGAGTGGATCAGAGTCCTCACTAGTGGTAAAGGTTATGTCAAAGAAGGATGAAGACCTCATTCTACTCAAACTGAAAGAAACAGTTCTAAGAAAAGAGGTGAAAGCTCTCTCCGAAGAGGGAGATGGTGTACTTTGTTACCAAGGCAGGTTGTGTGTTTCAAATGTAGATGTCATGAAATAGTGGATACTATGTTGCACCCCGCAAGATGTTAGCAGCTAGTGTGCATGTGCATGGGCTTTTGGTGAGTAATGAGAGCTTGAAGCATGCAAGACAAGCTAGGCCATCGTCAAGTGGTTTAGCATGGTTGGGCGAGGCTAGGCCGCGAGGGCCTGCGTGATGCACAAACCCTGCCTATCTGATGGGCAGCTCGAGGCGCCAGCCCTGCCTATGCGATGGGCAGCGCGAGGCGCCAGCCCTGCCTATGCGATGGGCAGCGTGAGGCGCTAGCCCTGCCTGCGCGATGGGCAGCGCGGGGCGGCAACCTCACTGGCGTGATGGCCTGCGCGAGGCGCCCCCCTGCCAATCAACTCCCACCTAAAAATACATGTTAAGTTCAAGTTTAAAGCATAACAAACATTTCCCTAAGTCAAAACTCATTGTTCACAGAGGGTTTCTCTATTTGTCTTACATTTTTCACCAAATTAAGCAGCCAAACACTGTCCAACCAAAAATTCACCTTGGATAACGAGTTCTAGACCTACGAGGAACATCTCCGCGGAGTTATTTCTTGAAAATTTGCTCGGAGTATCGGAACCCTATCGAGTAAAGGTAGTCGGAATTACTTCAAATTGAGTCCTAAGCGGGTACAGGCAATAGATAAGCATTTCTCCCTTCTAAACTCTCGATAAATTATGAGTTTTCGGCCAAGTTAAACAAAGTTGAATTATAGTTAATATTATTATAGAAAGATACCCTTTTTTTCGAGTTTAATATTGAAAATGCCCCTATTCCCTCAGCATAAGGGCTTCAATTAAATGGAACTGCTGTCTACATATTGAAACTAATCAGCTAAATGAGAATCGACATTCGAGGTATGTTAAGGCTTATCCCTTTGGAAAGTTATTCTCGTCATATAATGATACGACCTATGTTCTTGAACAGAGATAATGATCCTATATGTTGTAATTAGCTGTTGCTAGTAGATAAGAATCATGTATGTTGTGATTAGCTGTTGTCCGTAGATTAGATTATGACCATATATGTTGCGGTTAGCTGTTAAAAAGCATATTGAGAATATCTTGAAGTATCCTTCATTGGGAAGGAGTATGTTAAGTGTGACCCACGCTAGAAGCATTATAGAAACTCCTTTATTCTTCCGTCACTCTATTAGTAGAATTCTGGTGTTTTGCTGCGTTCCAAGGCCTTAGAAGTTTAGGGTTAGCTGTTGGGCCTGAGTTGGTAAGTTGGACAGCATAAGGCGCAACTGAGCGATATAATTATCAATTTGGTGCCTATGTTGTCAGTGAAGCTTTCCTAGAGGCCATTAGCGTATCTTGACGCCTCTAGGGCTGAAATTTTGATAGGATGGTCTTACCCTAGAGCCAGAGACACTAGGGTTGCCTAGTGAAATGAGTTACAACATTCCATTTAGTTAGCCACTGCCAGTGACTGTTGGTTGCAGTCGACTTAGTGTTTGTCATCCAGGTCGCCTAGGAAACCATCCTAGTTACTACAAGCCTGGTAGACCAGCTGATACCCTAAGGAGGGAACCTTATTAGTAGCTCGATGTGGGGCTAATGCCCAGCTTACTCATATAGGGACCCATGTACAGGGTACCTCAAGGGGCTTGGTCTAGATAAACCTGCCTACGAGGCTATGAATTGCCCAGAAAAGCCATATAAAATCTAAGCAGACCAAGTTAATATCTAAGGGACTAGAACCATAGTAGTATGGTATTACCTTCAGGCTAAGAATCACAGTAAGCTTCCTGTGGAAGGTTAAGGCTGACTACTTAGGAGTGTGTCCGATTAGTAGCATCCCTACAGTCGTTCTAAGCGAGGGAACTATATAGTTGGTTGGCATGACATTTAGATTATTATTTAGGACACTCCAGACCTCACCCTATTTTGTCTAGACCATTAGAGATTATGATTACTATCAGGACCCTCTAATAAGGTTTAGGCACGCGGGGTGTGCCTGTTGGCAGCTATACAGACTACTCTAGGGGCGAGAGCGGTTGCATTAGGCCATAATAGCTAGATATGCCTTTTGAGAGGCTATATTGAGACTAAAATATAGTATATCGGTTGGGATTTACCCATCCTAGGAGAGCCTTCCGTTGACCAACTTCAGGTTGCTAACTGTGTCATCGCGTACGGTGTTATATGATGTTGCTCAGAGAGCTATATGATTATGTTTCAAGGAGCTATGTGATGTCCCAAGGACTATATTCAGGCCTAAGGTCCATATTACAGTCCATCCACAAATGAACTTTTACTTTTATGTCGTATCGGCATGACTAACCCTCCGCCGAGCATTGTCTGCCCAGGGTGCAGTTATAGGAGCCCATCAGGCTCAAACACAGTTACAGGAGTCCAGTGGGCTTAGAGGCAGACCTAGAAGCCAAGTAGGTTGGTTATAGCACCAATAGAATCATAAGATCCTGGATAGGGGCATATAGATTGAATTGTACTTGCCAGGGCTTATGGGGGTCCCGATAGGTTATTTCTGTGTTGCCTTCTCCTTCCATGCTTGTGGGGGCCAGGTTAGGTTCTTTTTTGTATACTTTCTTGTTAGTCGTAGCCTATGAATGTATAGTCGTATAGTTTCAACTGATATACGTGTAGTATTTTACTAGATGCAGGTTATGGATAAGAAAGCTTACAAGTTAACTTCTGCCCTTCTTGCTATTCACTTTTAGTTTTTTATCAGTTCCTATTTAGTCTTATTTATTGCCTTACATATTCAGTACTTACTGTACTGACGCTCAACTATGGGGCACTACAAACCTTCCTATAAGTTTAGATAGATAGATCGCGAGATCTCCTAGCGGCTATTCAGAGTTAGCAGATTGGCCAACTCCTTTCATTAGGAGTTGCCAGGCTGTAGAGGTTTATCTATCTTTTACTTGTATAACATTTGGTAGGCCAGGGCCCTGTCCTGACTAATATTTTCACTCTTACAGACTTGCAGACTACAGTCTTTGATTAGTTGGTTGTTGTTGGCTGTGTGGGCCTATGTATGTCTTATTTGGTATGTTGGCCGTGTGGGGCCTAGTATAATTTCCTGTTTTCATTTCTGTTATAAATAGACAACATGGTGGTCTCGTCGGCTCGCATAGGATCCATTATTTTTATGTTGGTTGGGTTAGTTGTCTTCCTTTACAGGTGCAGCGTGGCCTTGTTGGCCCAATGTTGTGTTTACAGCTGAGATATATTAGTTTTTTTCTTGGTTGTGAGTCGTTGGTAGGCACCAGAGGTTCATACGTGCAGTCAGGTCAGCCCAGATCCAATTGTGGCATTAAGTGCCTCCCAAGGTAGGGTGTGACATACTGGTAGAAGCACACAACTCTAAGTGTGCTATTTATCTAGGTGCCACTATGATGTACCATGATCTACGAGAAATCTATTGGTGGAACGACATGAGGAAGGACATCACATAAAATGTAGCTAAGTGGATGAACTGCCAACAGGTTAAAGTTGAGCATCAAAGACTTGGGGGTATGACTCAGGATATCAACATCCTTAAGGGAATTGGGAGGAAGTGAATATGGACTTCATCAAAGGTTTACCTCGTACACATAGATAACATGATTAAATTTGGGTGGTTGCAGACCAGATGACTAAGCCAGCATATTTCCTACCGATAATGACTACAGACCTAGCTGAGGATTATATTGACTGTACATTCGAGGGATTCCCCTTGTTCATCATTTTATATAAAGGGACTCAGTTCACCTCGCATTTTTGGAAGTCATTTCAGAAGGGACTTGGCACTCAGGTCAATCTCAGCACAACTTTTCACCCACAGACAGATGGACAAACTGAACGGACCATTTAGACCTTGGAAGACATGTTAAGAGGTTGTGTGATTGACTTCAAGGAATGTTGGGATGATCGCCTCCTCTCATCAAGTTTACATACAACAATAGCTACCACTCTAGTATTTAGATGACTCTGTTTGAGGCATTAAATGGTAGGAGGTGTAGGTCTCCTATAGGGTGGTTTTAGATTGGTGAAACTATTTTGATAGGTCCAGATTTAGTTCATAGGCTATGCAGAAAGTGCATATTATCATAATAAGGTTTAAAATAGCACAGAGCCGATAGAAATCATATGCAAATGTAAGGAGAAGAAAGTTGGAGTTTGTTGTAGATGATTGGGCTTATCCTAAGATTTCACCCATGAAAGGGGTGATGAGGTTTGGGAAGATTGAAAATCTCAGTTCGAGATATATGGACCTTATAAAATCCTGAGACGCATTTGCAATGTGGCTTACGAGTTAGAGTTACCTGCAGAGTTAGCATTGGTGCATCCAGTCTTCCATGTCTCATTTTTGAAGAAGTGCGTCGGTGATTTGACCTCAGTAGTGCCTCTAGAGAGTGTTGGTGTAACGGACAACCTCTCCTACGAAGAAGTTGTAGTTGAAATCCTAGACCGTCAGGTTCGTACGCTAAGGAACAAGGAAGTATCTTTAGTAAAGGTTTTGTGGAAAATCAACTCATTGAGGGAGCTACGTGGGAAGCTGAAGCAGATATGATGGCTAAATACCCGTATCTTTCCCTCCCAGCTCAGTTACAACTTGAGGTATCGATTTTCGCTCTAATACTCTCTTCAGCTTTATGCATAAATAATGTTTCCCAGTTTCTTTCATGTTAGTGCATGTATGTGTGATTTCTATGTTCACTTTAGTCATGTATTTCAGTTCGGAGTCAGTCATTCTTTCAGTTTTCAGCTTTAGATGTTCAGTAATTGGAATGGCAGTTCGATTCCCTGCTTTTTTGATATGTTTACCCACATTCGAGGACAAATGTTTCCAAGTTGGAGATATTGTAATACCTTAAAAGCTTCTAAGATCAGACACAAGGGTTCAAGTGGAGAAAACAGGAAAATATTGCCCAGGTCACAGGAAGAGTAGTCTAGTGACATGTGGAGAGACTCCACGAGTTGTGGAGTACCTCATGAAGTGAAGGCTGGTTTTGAGAATTCGTGGTCAGGGGGTGACCATGAGTGGAAGTCGAAAGTTGTGGAGTACCTCACGACTCGTGAAGTGAGTCGTGGTAAAGGTGGTCAATGATTTAAGGTTTGATTTTTTAGAGATGTCACAAGGGGAGTCATGAGTCGTGGTTACCTCATGACTCGTGAAGTGAGTTGTGTTTGTTCTTTGAAATTTAAGATGGGATTTTCCAGTGTTGACAACAGATTGGACTTCACGACTCGTCCCGTACCTCATGAGTCGTGATGTCCCTCGTGAGGACTAGCAAGGTTAGTTTTCCAGCGATTTTAGTAAGGGTATTTTTGTAATTCCTATGATCCTAGGTCCTAAACTACGTCGTTTTGGTATTATTTTAAGAGGTATTTAGGGAGTTCTTCGATAGTTTCTTCTCATTTTATCTCACTCTCTCAAGTTAGTAAATAGAAAACTCAGCCTGGAGGTGTAAAACAAGAATAAGAGTTTAGTCTTCTTCCCAGATTACTCAAGGATTTTTCTCAGATATTTCTACTCCAAGTGTGTGGGAATTCAACAAGGGAATTTGTCTTCCTTTGTGCCCCAAAACCCTTCTGACAATCTTTAGTAGTTCTAGCCCTGAAGATCAAAGTTAGGGTTTGTTTATCAGTTAGATTGTGAATTTCCTTATTGTTATAATCTCCATGACTCTTGGAAGTTGTTGTTAGCTATACTTCTTATTGATATCTCTTACCATGAAATATGTATTTTAGCCCTAGTTGATAAATGTGTTTTAAAGGAGTCTTGCACAATTTTCTAGATACAACATTGCTTGATCCTGATTGTTCTTGAAATCACCAGGATAATACAGTTGTATGATTAAGAGTTGAGTTATTGATTGTATAGTCTTAGTAAGTATATAGAAAAATTCAGTATCTTACCGAAATGTCATCTAATCAGTTTGACTATATTCAGTTATCAGTTGTCAGGTCGTTCTTGAGACGGTTACAACGCTTTCAGATAAAGCAACTCTCGCCAGTCTTAGAACCCTTAGTCTCAATTATCAAGTCCTTCAGACACTCAAGATAGTTCCAGATCAGTATTCCTGACTTAAGTCTTAGGACATCAGTTTCGAGCTATCAGCCTAGTAGTCATAGTTACGATTTCCAGTGGGAGTAGGACTTAGCACCAAGTGGGCCAGGGTTCAGCACACCCAGGTTTTCAAAACTACGTTGGCATAGTAAGTTATTAGCCTAAATGGGCCTCAGACAATAATCACCCAGTTCAGCTACTATACCCTGGCAAGGTATAGTGGGCCTTCTCCAATTGGGGGTACACATCGGTCTCCAAGTCTAGCTCACATGGTTACATATTTGTTAGAGACTCTCTGTTATGACCAGAGCGGAGGCTTGGATCGTAATACGGGACAAGGAGTCCTGAGAGACCCCTAGTCGACCCATGGCATAAGCATACATCTAATCTCAATCAAGAAACTGAATAATCAATGAAATACTCATAGCACAAGTCAAACTTGAACACAACATCAGAATATGAAATCCAAAGCTGAATACATACATATGTCTAAAAAGCCTCTAAACATGACGAGCTGATGGGACAAGACCCCAACTAACTCAACAAATCTGAAACTGAAATACATATAAGAGATTTGAATAGTCTAGTCCTCGGGAGATGAGGACTCACCCACAATATGAATGCTAACTCTACTAAGCTGACTGCGAGTGGGGCTGAACCTCAGAGTCGGGTCTTGTATCATGAAATGATACAAAATAGAGTATGCAGTCTGTACGTGGAATATACCGAGTATGTAGGGTAAGTAAAACCGCTATAGTAAACAAAATCATTTTAAGACCATGCAGAATATGAACTTAAACATTAAGTGTCTGAGAGTAGGGCTTGCATGCATTCTTTCTGAAATCATGATCTCTTCATAACATAGCATGACATAACTTCATAACATCATAACTGAATCAATTTACTCAAAGCTAAAATCTGACATTTATAAATAAAGATGGACATTGAGTAAAACTTGCTTTAGAACATGCATAAATATATAAATCTCCTGAGTAATGAAACATGCATATCTTAAATCATGAGGAAAAATAGGAGACTCGTCTTTTAAACAACATACCACGATAGAGCTTATATGATCCTAACTATCACACTCAAGTGGTTAGAGCCATCCAAAGCCTTGTCAGGGATAGGGACAATACCATGATATCGATATCAAGCTGAAGGCCCATTCGGACAGGGGAATCTCACAAGATATGTTCCGAAGTAATATATAAAAGTATCAACGTACGTTGGCACATAGTTCTGAGGCATGGGATGATTGACCCTTAGACAGGTAGGTGCTAGACATTACTCTCAAAAACATGCATATGCTCTACATCATTTTATAGCGAAGCTCAACATCGTCTATTGGCGAAGCTCAATACTCAAATACATCTCAAATATGAATTCATGCATATGAGAAGCTTTAGCTCAAACATACCACAAGCTGAGAATTATAATTGGGAACCTTCGCTCTAAAATCATGTGGTCAGCTATGCATAAGAAAAATATCAACTCAAAACATACCAAAAGCTGAAAATATAATTGGGAGTATTTGCTCCAAAACAATGTGGTAAGCTTAATTCGGGAAAATCATCATTCATACTTATCATGTGGGCCTTTCCCAAAGCTTTATCATACATAGGAATACTCAATTCTTATCAAAAACATAATTGTAACCATGGGTAGCTTCCAAAAATGCTTTTCATTATAATATCTCATCATCATCATATATCCTTCACAAATCTCATCTTTCATGAACATCTCATCAATGGGCTTTTAATTCACAAAACTGGAAACATGATTTTAAATTGGAAACATTATAAATATTACCCATGCATCATAATTCGATAGTAGAATCATAATCAAATCATACCCATGTATAGAAATAGAAGATTCATGCATTTGGGTTGAAACCCCATATATTAGACATAGAATTTCATACTTTAGAGAGGGGCTAGGCATGGGTGTGAAAGAAATCACCCATTCATAACTCTACATACCTGTTGGTAGCTGATTCTAACACTTCCTTAGATGCCTAATAGGAAATTGAAAAGAAATTGATGAATGCTAAGCTCGATCACCCTCTCAAGTCTTCTACCTTGCATGCATGAATGAATGAGGCCTAAAATGTACTTAACCCCTTTAAAAGTCACTATTCATAACTCAAAACATTGTAGTTTAGGCCTTAGGAACTTACGAATTACGGAAAAGCCCTTACTAAATTCACAGAAAATAACTGCCAGGTGGTCCTAGCGAAGGACCTAACGACTCGTTGCTGAGGTTCACAACTCGTGGAGTCGTCCGTTAAGTGCACTAGTTCATCTGATCTTCTGGGCTCGTCACGGGCAGACTAACTACTCATTACTGGTGACCACAAATCGTGGTCACCATCCATGATGTACACTGCCTTGCCTTAACAAAATCTATTCCATGCTTGATCACGACTCACCCCACGAATCATGGGGCTTACCATGACATGTGGGGACCTTCTGTCAAGTCCACTGCCACTTTTGCTTTTCTTTTCTTATTCACCCTCCCCACAACTGACCCAACGACTCCTGGGGCCTGACCATGTGTAGTGGTCATGACCAGGGGATCTCACTCCAGTTTTTCTCATTAAATCCCTAGGCCTCCAACATGAGTCACCTCACAACTCGTGGGCTCCTTCATGAGTCTTCTCACGACTCATTCTTAGTCTGATGCCGAATTTCACTCTTTCTCAGTTTCAACTCCCAGGTCTGATTTTTGGGCTTCTGGGGTATACAATATCTCCCCCTTGGGAACATTCATCCTCGAATGTTAGAAAACACACAGAAAAGCAGAGAAAATGCAATCATCTTATACAAATACTGATCATTTAAACCAAAAATTAGTGGACTGACTACCCACAATTCAAACTACATAGCTGAACATTCACAGATCATACACACATACATATACATAAAAGCAACTTGCGCATATGAACTGAACATGAAACTAAATAGGTTCTGAGTGCAAAACTAATGCCTCAAGATGAAATTGGACCGATAGAGAATAAATACGGGTATCTATCCATCATATCCGCTTCGGCTTCCCACATAGCTCCTTCAACAAGTTGATTCCTCCATAACACTTTAACTGAAGCTACTTCATTGTTCTTTAGCCTTCGAACCTAAAAATCCAATATTTCCACCGGAACCTCCTCACAGCTAAGGCTGTCTCTCATACCAACATTGTCCTGTAGGACAACTAGAGCTGGATCACCCAAACACTTCTCCAAAAGCGATACATGTAACACAGGATGCACAAAAGCTAATTCTGAAGGAAAATCCAACTCATAAGCCACCTTGCCAACTCATCTCACTATCCGATAAGGGCCGACATAGCGGGGACTAAGTTTCCATTTCTATCCAAACTGCATCACTCCCTTCATGGGAGACACCCTCAGAAATACCCAGTCATCGACTTCGAAATTCTAACTCTCTTCTTCTTACGTCCACATAAGACTTTTGGCCACTCTGGGCAGTTTTCAACCTGTCTCTTATCAACTTAACCTTCTCCATTGCTTTATGGACCGGATCCGGCCCTGTCATTGCCGCCTCACCAACCACAAACCATCCGATGGGTGATCTACATCTCTGCCCGTAGAGAGCCACGAATGGGGCCATCTGAATACTAGAGTGATAGTTGTTACTGTATGCAAACTCGATAAGTGGCAAATGCACATCCTAGAGACCTTTGAAGTCAATTACGCATGCTATCAACATGTCCTCGAGGATCTGCATTTTTCGCTTCGCTTGACCATCCGTTTGCGGGTGTAATGCTGTGCTAAGCTTAATCTGTGTGCCCAATCCTTTTTTAAAAGTTCTTCCAAAATTGAGAGGTAAATTGAGTACCTCGATCTGAAACCATGGATAAGGGTACTCCATGCAATCGGACCAACTCTCGAATATATAGTTTGGCATAATCCTCTACTGAATCCGTGGTTTTAACAGATAGAAAATGATAGTCTTTGTCAACCTATCTACCACAACCCAAATGGAATCATATTGTCAATGAGTACGTGGTAATCCTGTTATGAAATCCATGTTAATCTATTCCTCCTTCCAAGTGGGAATGTTTATATCCTGAAGTATGCCTCCGGGCCTTTGATGCTCAACCTTTACTTGCTGATAGTTCGAACATCTAACGACGAATTCCGTAATATCATTCTTCATAATATTCCACTAATAGATATATCGTAAGTCATAGTACATCTTGGTTGCACACGAATGGATAGAAATTCCAGGATCTATGAGCCTCATGCAACATCCGGCTCCTCAAATCGTCCACGTCCGAAACACATAAGTGACCCTAGTACCAAAGCACACCATCTCCCCCTTGGGAGAAGACCTCCACCTTCTGACTTTGAATGGTGTCCTTCAACTTTACCTAAATCTGGTCCTTATCTTGTCTAGCTTTCACATCAGTCACCAAGAATGATTCTGATCCGTTCTGCACAACAACACTGCCATCCGTAGAGTCAACCAACCTAACTCCGAACCTTGCAAGTCGATACACATCATTCACCAACTCCCTCTTCCCCTCATTAATATGGGACAGACTCTCCGTAGAGAGTCTACTAAGTGCGTCTGCTACCACATTACCCTTACCCGGATGGTAAAGGACACTCATTCGTTGTCCTTGAGTAGTTCCATCCACCTTCTTTGTCGAAGATTGAGATCTTTCTGCATGAATACATATTGTAAGCTCTTATGGTCTGAAAATACATCCACGTGGACCGCATACAAATAATGTCTCCATATCTTCAAGGCGAATACCACTGTGGCCAATCCCAGATCATGTGTCGGGTAATTCTTCTCATAAACTTTCAATTGTCTAGAGGCGTGGGTTATGACTTTCCCATGCTACATCAGTACACACCCAAGTCTGATCCTTGAAGCATCAAAATAAACCAAGAATCCATTGGTACCCTCAGGTAGGGTCAACACCGGTGCTATGGTAAGTCGAGTCTTCAACTCTTGGAAGCTCTTCTCACAAGCCTCCGACCATTGGGACTTCACCTTCTTCTGGGTCAATTTTGTCAAAGGGGCTGAAATAGATGAGAAACCCTCAACAAATCTCTGATAGTACCAAACTGAACCCAAGAAACTCCGAATATCAGAAGGATTCACCTGTCTAGGCCAATTCTTCACTGCCGCTATTTTTTGAGAATCCATCTTGATGCCCTCACTTGATACACATGGCCCAAAAAGGCTATGGAGTTCAACCAGAACTCACACTTGCTGAACTTGGCATACAATTGGCTGTCCATAAGAGTTTGAAGCACTATTCTTTAATGAGCGGCATATTTCTCCTCGCTTTGAGAGTGAATAAGGATATCATTAATGAACACGATCACAAACATGTCCAGGTATGGCTTGAACACCCTTTTCATCAAGTCCCTAAAAGCTGCAAGAGCATTCGTTAGTCCAAAAGACATAACTACAAACTCATAATGATCGCATCCGGAAGGTTGTCTTCGGGATATCGAACTCCTGAACTCTGAGCTGATAATACCCGGATCTGAGATCTATCTTTGAGAAACAATTGGCACCCTGAATCTGGTCAAATAAATCATCAATCTTGGGTAGAGGATACCTGTTCTTGATGGTGACTTTGTTCAATTGTCGATAGCCAATGCACATTCGAAGGGAACCATCCTTGTTTTGGACAAATAAGATTGCTGCACCCCATGGAGACGTGCTCGGTATAATGAAACCCTTATCTAACAAGTCCTTCAACTTCTCTTTCAACTCCTTTAGCTCAGCTGGAGCCATTTTGTACTGAGGAATAGATATAGGTTGCATGTCGAGAAGAAGGTCAATACAAAAGTTGATTTCCCTCTCGGGAGGAACACCTGGTAAATTATCTGGAAATACTTATGGATACTCACTTGCTATTGGAACTGACTGGATAGTCAGGGTGTCGGACTCAACATCCTTAACCATAACTAGATGTCATAACCCTTAGAAATCATCTTTCTATCCTTAAGGTAGGAAATGAAACAACCTACAGGCACAACAGAACTACCCTTCCATTCTACGACTGGCTCACCTAGAAATCTTAAATCTACTACCTGAGTTCAATAATTAACTGAAGCATAGCATGCAAATATCCAATCCATGCCGAGAATAACATAAAGACTGGCAACCTCCAGGTGATGTGTTGCATTTAGGGTGTAGACTCGGTTCATGACATGTCACACCCCACCTTGGGGGGTATGACGGGCACCTGATGCCTGCTAGACTCTGGGCTACTAATCGGTCTAGCCTGAGCACATCTGGTGCTTTGGCTGACTCTGGCTCTATTTCAAGAAACGAATCAGCTATATAGCGACTGTAAATACAGCCCCCGGCTGATTAGGCCTATAGCCACCTACAATGTACAACAGCTAACCAGAATAATGACACTATAATCCAAAGCTACTGCTATTCACTTTGTGACCGAAATGTCACCAACTATAATTAGAAGAAGGCCCCACGCGGCCAACAGCAACAACTAAACATATATATACAAGCACGGTCCCACACGACTGACTCCACTACCACAGGGAAACATCAAACTGCAAGCCTCTCGAAAGTAATAATAGAATGGTCGGGACAGGGCCCCGACCTACCCAAACTGTAATCAAAAAGGAAATAGGAGCAACCTCCGACTGTCTAGCTCCGGAGGATAGGAGTTGATAACTCTCTAACTAGATCACGAGGGATCGACTCCTCATCTATGTATACCTGCAGGCAAGCAATGCAGCGCCCCCATGGGCGTCAGTACCACATGTACTAAGCATGAAAAGCAAACTGGAATATACAACTGAAATGCATAACAATAATAACATGAAGTATAAGCAGGAAATAACTGAGTCTATCTGGCTGAGGATAACTGGGGAGAGTTTACCTATTCTGTAACTAAACTGGGCATACCTGACGACATGCCATCCTACTATCTATCAGTATCTAATAGCACATATAGATATACATATAAATACACACAATACCTGGCCGACCCCCATAAGCCGGAAGGTGCCAACCAACAGAACAATCTATTTACCCCTACCCGGGTCTAAACCAACCTAAAGTAAGTCACTCCACTCATCTGATAACTGTGAGCTCCTCCAACCGGCCCCCTTGGGTACGTAGCTCAGGCCTTGGCCTCTGACAATGAATTGTGTCTGAGTCCGAAGACTCCTGCCTCTGGGCGCAAGTGCTCAACGGGGTAATCTGTTGTTGTATCTGTGACTGAAACTGCCCCAGGGTGTGAACACACAATAGGGTAATTTTATAAAAATCTGTTTCTGAAACTGCACCCGGCCACAAGCGCACACAGAGTAGTCTGCCCCTTTAAACCGGGTTTCTGGCTCTATGCAGAGTGAACTGAACTGCGCCTGCAAGCAGGGTAATCTGGACCGTATTATTATGGTGGTCAGCCATCATCGTCCTCTAGGCGGACGGCATCGCCCAGCTGGGGGCGGTATCTGAATCTGGTATCGACACAGCTATAACCCAGGGGCGGCGGGGATGCTAAAGGATACCCACATGCCATAACAAGTCTCAACATGCAAAACACATAAACAACGAGCATGCTCAAATGAAAAATACTAATCATATTCTGTTTTACACTGTTTCTGATTGCTGGGCTAACTGCTACCTGGCCTCTATCTATTTATCTGATTATTATTATCCGTGATCTGAAGCTATATCAGTTTCTAGAGCCATTTTTGTTTCTGGAGCTATATCTATATCTGGAGCTATATCGGTGTCTGGAGCTATTTCTATATCTGATTACTAATCTGATTATATCTGGATATAACTCAATAACATAGAACATGCCATCTATAACTGGATATAGCTCAATAATATAAAACGTGCCATCTATTACCGGATACAGTCTCAACAAATGTAATACATACTATCTGTAATCTTGCTAATTCATTATACTGCCTTTACAACTTCCATTCTGGGTATTACGTAAGAACATGCTAAGCTACTAGCGGATACCACATTACTATCTGAAATCATCTGACTATCCGTTATTCAGAATATCACATGATACGTAATGATATACTAGCATGCTTGCTGGAAATTGTACTGAAATCGTTCCTGTACGCTAGGTATCTGTTCATAGCCTTTATTCTACTTATTTTCTAGACTGTACTTCTTGGCTTACCGAAAGAATAGCTTTACATACCAGGTTTCTGAGTACCCGACTGACCGATGTGATTTCCGCCGGTACTTCTGCTGTTTCTCCCAACTACATTCATATACATGTCAATTAGAACTAAATACACCAATATTCTGAAAGAAAACGTCACCTTCGATATATTTATAGCCAAAACTTTAGCTTATCGAAATATGGTAAAAAACTTGATATTTCTCGAAAGTCCAGAAGGGAGAAATATTCACTTTAAGGCTAGTAGTATGTTGACACTAGTTTAGAGCAATTTTACTTACTTTAGCCCGGTAGCACGACGATTTGTCAGCCGAATTTCACCAAACTAAATCCGTATGAATGCTCGTTACTGCTTAATACCTCGGTATCTGGAGTTAATTTGAGTTTGGACAACGTTTGACAACGTAATCGAGCGATAATTTAATAGTACTTTCGCACCCTCTCTGTTTTCTCACGAGTTCTGGAAATTAAATGATGAAATACTAAAATGAACAGAAGTGGAGGATTTATATACTTGGGCCTGGACAGGGCCAACGTGTCACGGAGCAATCGTGGAGGCTCCACCTTTGTGACACGTTGCTATCGCGGAGGGGCTCTGCCCCGGCTCCTTCCGCGATGGTTCGACAGGTTTCTCGTCCGGTCTTTTTCTGGGCCTTTTTCTAGCATGTATGGCTTTAAAATACTCTTAACCAACATGCCATTAGGCTATTTATTCATTTAAAATTTATGGGGTGTAACATCCTTCCCCCCTTAAGAACATTCATCCTCGAATGACATATCTTAACTGGATGACTTAACCCTAGAAAATTTTTGGCAGAGTTTCCCCTGTATTATGGACTATCTCAAAATTCCTGAAAAGCAGAAAAGAACAATACATGTACTCCACACGATATAAAATATTCATATATAACTGTCCATAATCAATAGACTATTTTCATATATGAAATATAAGCATTCATAAGGAAAAACTGTTTTAACATACCTCTTGTTTGCCTATACCTGGAATAAGTGGGGATATCTGGCTTTCATGTCCTCCTCGGCTTCCCAGGTCATCTCTTCTCGGTTCCTGCTACACCACAATACCTTGACAGGCGCGATATCTTTAGTTCTCAATCTATGAATCTGTCTGTCTAAGATAGCTACTGGAACCTCCTCATATGCTAACTCTTCTATGACCTAGACATCCTAAACTGGAACAACTGTGGAAGGGTCTCCTACGAACTTCCTCAACATAGATACATGGAATACTGGGTGAATAAACTCTAATTCTGGGGCAGGTTCAATTCGTATGCTGCTCAGCCTATTCTTCGCCGAATCTGATATGGACCAATGAACCTCAGGCTAAGCTTGCCTTTCTTGCCAAATCTCATCACCCCTTTCATCGGAGACACTTTCAAATATACCCAGTCATCCACTACAAATACTAAATTTCTGCGCCGCATATCTGCCTATGACTTCTGGCGGCTCTGAGCAGTCAGTAGGCGTTCTCTGATAAGCTTTACCTTCTCTTCTGACTGTTGAATGATGTCTGGCCCAATCAATGCTGATTCCCCCACTTCAGACCAGCCAATCGGCGATCTGCATTTTCGCCCATACAATGCTTCAAAGGGCGCCATCTGGATGGCTGAGTGATAGCTATTATTATAAGAAAATTCAATTAACGGCAAATTCTCATCCCATCTACCTCCAAAATCTAGTACACACGCTCGTAACATATCTTCGAGCGTCTGGATAGTTCGTTCTGCTTGCCCGTCTGTTTGAGGATGAAAGGCTGTACTTAAGATAATCTGTGTCCCCAGGCCTCTCTGGAACGACTGCCAGAATCTCGCTGTAAATTATGCTCCTCTATCTGAGATAAAAGACACTGGAACATCGTGCAATCTGAATATCTCTCTAATATATAGTCAGCATAATCCTCAATAGAGAATGTAGTTCGTACTGGCAGGAAATGGGCTGAATTTTTTAATTTGACAATGATTACCCAAATAGAATCATTTATGCGTCTAGTAAGGGGTAACCCTGTCACAAAATCAATATTTATCGCTTCCCATTTCCACAAAGGCACGGCTATATCCTGCGTCAGACCGCCCGATTTCTGGTGTTCTGCTTTCACCTACTGGTAGTTAGGACATCTGGATACATATTCAGCTATTTCAGCTTTTATACCTGGCCACCAGCAGATGTCTCTGATGTCGTGGTACATTTTCGTTGCACCTGGATGGAGGGAATAGCAAGCATAATGTACCTCATGCATGATCTGCTGGCGAAGCCCTAAAACATTCGGGACACATAGGAGGCCCTTACAACACAGCACTTCATCATCAGTCACTTGAAAATCTAGCTCCTTACCTTTCTGAACGCTATCTCTGAGCTAGACTAGATTAGGGTCCTCATAGTGCCGTTCTTTTACCTCTGTAACTAACGATGACACAACAGAGTTCTGAATCACCATTATGTTATTTTCTGTTTGTACTACTCGAACGGATAAACCAGCTAGCTGATGAATTTCCTTGGCTAACTCCTGCTTCTCGGATCGCAAATACGCTAAACTCCCCATTGACTTACGGCTGAGGGCATCTGCTACTACATTAGCTCTCCCTAGGTGGTAGAGAATATTTACTTCATAATCTTTCAGCAATTCTAACCAGCGACGCTGCCACAGATTTAACTCCCTCTGTGTGAAAATGTACTGCAGGCTTTTATGATCTGTAAAAATGTCTACATGAACGCCATACAGGTAATGCCTCCAGATTTTCAGAGCGTGGATCACTACGGCCAGTTCCAGGTCATAGGTCAGATAGTTCTTTTCGTGCTTCCTCAGCTGTCTGGAAGCATAAGCAATTACCTTTCCATGCTGCATCAGCACATAACCCAGTCCAATGCCTGAAGCGTCGCAATACACCGCATACCCATCTGTTCCTTCTGGCAATGCTAGTACTGGGGCGGAGGTCAATCTGTCTTTCAACTCTTGAAAACTCTGCTCACATGCCTCCGTCCACTGAAATTTCGCTGCTTTCTGTGTCAGCTTTGTCAGAGGTGCTGCTATAATGGAGAATCCTTCAACAAATCTCCGGTAATACCCTGCTAAACCCAGGAAACTGCGGATCTCGATCGGAGTGGTAGGTCTGGGCCATGTCTTGATTGCCTCTATTTTTCGTGTGTCCACCTGTATACCAGTATCCGACACGATATGCCCCAAAAAGGCAACTGAGTTCAGCCAGAACTCACACTTGGAAAACTTGGCGTACAGCTGACTGTCTCTAAGGATCTACAGTATTGTTCATAAATGGTTCTGGTGATCTGTCTCTGAACGATAATATACCAGAATATCATCGATAAATACTATCACGAACAGATCCAAATACGTTCTGAATATGCTGTTCATTAGGTCCATAAACACTGCGGGAGCATTTGTCAGCCCAAAAGACATGACTAGAAATTCAAAGTGACCATATCTGGTCCTGAAAGCAGTCTTTGGAATGTCCCTCTCACGAACTCGGACCTGGTGGTATCCGGACCTCAGATCTATCTTAGAGAAACATCTGGCCCCCTACAACTGGTCAAATAAATCATCTATTCTAGGAAGCAGATACTTATTCTTTAGTGTAACTTTGTTTAGTCGCCGGTAATCTATACACATGCGGAGCGGGCCATCTTTCTTTCTCACAAATAAAACTGGCGCACCCCACGAGGAAGTACTAGGCCTGATGAAGCCTTTGTCGAGCAAATCTTTTAACTGCTCTTTCAACTCTCTAAGCTCAGCTGGTGCCATGCGATACGGGGGAATGGATATAGGTTGAGTCCCTTGCAACAAGTCAATTGCAAAATCTATCTCCCTTTCGGCAGGGATACCAGGCAACTCATCTGGAAATACGTCAGGGAATTCATTGACCACTGGAACAGATTGATGGGTCGGAGGTTCCACCCGAACGTCCTGGACTCTAACTAGGTGGTAAATACATCCCTTTGCTATTAATTTTCTCGCCTGAAGGTAGGAAATAAACCTACCTTTTGGCGTAGCTGTGCTCCCTTTCCACTCTCGCACTACTTCCCCCTTAAAGTGAAATCGGACCGTCTTGGTCCAGCATTCTAAGTTGGCATAGCATGGCACTAACCAGTCCATACCCATAATGGCATCGAAGTCAACCATCTCAAGTTCTATTAAGTCTACTGTGGTCTGGCGATCAGCAACCTCTACCGTACACCCTCGGTAAACTCTTTTAGCTGTAATCGAGTCACCGACCGGTGTAAGCACTAAAAAGGGCTGCTGAAGCAATTCTGGTTCGATATCCAATTTCTAGGCCACAAATAGGGTAATATATGACAAGGTAGACCCTGGATCAATCAATACATAAATAGGGTATGAGCAGATAGTCAATATACCTATGACCACGTTGGGAGATGCCTCTGAATCCTGCCTCCCTGGTAATGCATAGGTACGGCTGGGGCCTGCACCTGAGCCAGAGGCTCCTGATCTACCTCGACCCCTATTTGCTGAACCTGAGGGTCTGCGCCCTGCTGAGGCTGGTGGAGCTCGTGGCCCTGCTGATGCTCTATCCAGACTATCCCCGCTACCCTATCCTCTGACTGAATAATCTCTCATTAAATTCCCTTCTTGTCCGTAGTAATAGCACCCTGAGAAGCCTTTCCTACAGGCTCCAGAATGGGGTCGGTGGCATATAGGACAAGGGGTAGGTGTAAATCTACTCTGTTCTGCCCTCCGTTGCTGAGGTGATGCTACTGTCCGTAAACTGCTACCGGACTCTAACTGACTCCGGCGAACAAATATTCCTCTCTGCTACTGTATCGGAGGTAAAGATCTGGGTGGCCTATCTGAAAACCACGGTCTTGGCCCCCTCGGGATTTCCCCCTGAATCTCTGCGGGGGGTCTGTTTCTACGGCGCTGCTCTGAAGTCGCCTGCCTGTCGCCCCGCTGCCGCTGTCTCAGGACCTCAATTGTCTGTGCGAAGGCCTGTACCCTGGCTATGTCCATGTCTTCTCTCAATGTAGCCATCATGCACGTCTCTATGTAATGTGAATTCGGGCCCATAATAAAGCGATGGACTCTAGACGACATGGTGTCCACAAATTTTGGAGCATAGCGGGCTAAGGAGTCGAACTGTAAAGAATACTCACGGACGCTCTTGGTCCCCTGCTCTAAGTGTAAGAACTGGTCCATCCGGGCCTGTCTAACCTCCCGGGGTAAGTAGTGGTCCAGGAAGGCCTCTGGGAAGCTGGACCAAGTAGGAGGGGCTGCATCTCTTCCCCGAGATCTCTCCCAACTTTCGTACCACAAAACAACAATATCCCTCAACCGGAACACTGGTAATTCCACTAATTCTGCTGGGGTTACGTGCATGACTCTAAAGATTCTCTGTATATGGTCCAAAAAGTGTTGAGGGTCCTCCGCTGAATCTGACCCTGTAAATTGAGGGGGTCCCAATGCCAAGAATTCTCTAACCCTGGAACTACCTGGCCCACATAGAGATTCTGCTGCTGCAGGTGGTACCGGCTGATGCTGAGTAGCTAGCATCTGGGTTAACATAACCACCGCACTACGTAGCTCCTGATCAGATGAAGTGGGTGTAGGAGCTATGGGAGGTGGTGCTACCTCAAATGGTGTCTGGCGAGGAGGAGACTGCTGGGAGGGTCGAGATGACACCTCCGTATCGCCCTCAGACCGGGCTGAATCTGGCTGTAAGTGAGGCATCCTGCTGGTGCCTTCGCCCACCGCTGTATCCAATATCCTGCCTGTAGCAGGGTGCCACTGATCTGCCAAAGTATCTGCAGACAAAGAGGGTGGTAAATTTCAAAAGAACCAACCCTATACTGTACTGTACTATGGCACGACTAAGTATGAAGGAAGGGTAGCTATCCTATTATGCCTCGCAGCCTCCTGCCTATAGTATGTGGTGCACAACCCATCCATAGACAAGACTCTACTTAGCACGACTTGTAGACTCCCTGGGACACGAACTGCTCCGGTACCAAGTTTGTCACACCCCACCTTGGGGGGTATGATGGGCACCTGATGCCTGCTAGACTCTGGGCTGCTAATCGGTCCAGCCTGAGCACATCTGGTGCTTTGGATGACTCTGGCTCTATTTCAAGAAACGAACCGGCTATATAGTGGCTGTAAATACAGACCCCAGCAGATTAGGCCTATAGCCACCTACAATGTACAACAGCTAACCAGAACAATGACACTATAATCCGCAACTACTGCTATTCACATTGTGACTGAAAGGTCACTAACATTAATTAGAAGAAGGCCCCACGCGGCCAACAGCAACAACTAAACATATATATACAAGCACGGCCCCACACGACCGGCTCCACTACCACAGGGAAACATCAAACTGCAAACCTCTAGGATGTAATAATAGAATGGTCGGGACAGGGCCCCGACCTACCCAAACTGTAATCAAAAAGGAAATAGGAGCAACCTCCGACTGTCTAGCTTCGGAGGATAGGAGCTGATAACTCTGCTGACTAGATCACGATGGATCGACTCCTCGTCTATGTGTACCTGCAGGGAAGCAATGCAGCGCCCCCACGGGCGTCAGTACCACAGGTACTGAGCATGTAAAGCAAACTGGAATATACAACTGAAATGGGTAACAACAATAACATGAAGTATAAGCAGGAAATAGCTGAGTCTATCTGGCTGAGGATAACTGGGGAGAGTTTACCTATTCTGTAACTTAACTAGGCGTACCTGACGACGTGCCGTCCTACTGTCTATCAGTATCTAATAGCACATATATATATACATATAAATACACACAATACCAGACCGACCCCCATAAGCCGGAAGGTGCCAACCAACAGAACAATCTATTTACCCCTACCCGGGTCTAAACCAACCAAAAATAAGTCACTCCACTCATCTGATAACTTTGAGCTCCTCCTACCAGCCCCCTTGGGTATGTAGCTCAGGCCTTGGCCTCTAACAATGAACTGTGTCTGAGTCCGAAGACTCCTGCCTCTGGGCGCAAGCGCTCAATGGGGTAATCTGCTACTGTATCTGTGACTGAAACTGCCCCTGGGTGTAAACACGCAATAGGGTAATTTTATAAAAATCTGTATCTGAAACTGCCCCCGGCCACAAGAGCACACAGAGTAATCTGTCCCAGTAAACAGGGTAATCTGGCTCTACACAGAGTGAACTGAACTGCCCCTGCAAGCAGGGTAATCTAGATTGTATTATTATGGTGGTTAGCCATCATCATCCTCTAGGCGGATGACATCGCGCAGCTGGGGGCGGTATCTGAATCTGGTATCAACACAGCTATAACCCAGGGACAGCGGGGATGCTAAAGGATACCCACATGCCATAACAAGTCTCAACGTGCAAAACACATACACAGCAAGCATGCTCAAATGAAAAATACTAATCATATTCTATTTTACACTGTTTCTGATTTCTGGGCTAACTGCTACCTGGCCTCTATCTGTTTATCTGATTATTATTATCCGTGATCTGAAGCTATATCAGTTTCTAGAGCCATTTCTATTTCTGGAGCTATATCTGTATCTGGAGCTATATTGGTGTCTGGAGCTATTTCTATATCTGATTACTGATCTGATTATATCTGGATATAACTCAATAACATAGAACATGCCATCTATAACTGGATATAGCTCAATAATATAAAACGTGCCATCTATTACCGGATACAGTCTCAACAAATGTAATACATACTATCTGTAGTCTTGCTAATTCGTTATACTGCCTTTACAACTTCCATTCTGAATATTATGTAAGAACATGCTAAGCTACTAGCGGATACCACATTACTATCTGAAATCATCTGACTATCTGTTATTCTGATTATCGCATGATACGTAATGATATACTAGCATACTTACTGGAAATTGTACGGAAATCGTTCCTGTACGTAGGGTATCTATTCATAGCCTTTATTCTACTTATTTTCTAGACTGTACTTCCTGACTTGCCAAAAGAATAGCTTTACATACCTGGTTTTTGAGTACCCGACTGACCGATGTGATTTTCGCCGGTACTTCTGCTGTTTCTCCCAACTACATTCATATACATGTCAATTAGAACTAAATAGACCAATATTCCGAAAGAAAACGTCACCTTTGATATATTTATAGCCTAAACTTTGGCTTATCGAAAGACGGCAAAAAACTTGCTATTTCTCGAAAGTCCAGAAGGGAGAAATATTCACTTTGAGGCTAGTAGTATATTGACACTAGTTTGGAGCAATTCCACTTACCTTAGCCCGGTAGCACGATGATTTGTTGGCTAAATTTCGCGAAACTAAATCCGTAGGAATGCTCCATACTGCTTAATACCTCGGTATCTAGAGTTAATTTGAGTTTGGACCACGTTTGACAGCGTAATCGAGCGATAATTTAATAGTACTTTCGCACCCTCTCTGTTTTCTCACGAGTTCTGGAAATTAAATGATGAAATACTGAAATGAACCGAAGTGGAGGCTTTATATACTTAGGCCTGGACAGGGCCAATGTGTCACGGAGCCATCACGGAGGCTCCACCTCCGTGACATGTTGCCATCGCAGAGGGGCTCTGCCCCGACTCCTTCCTCAATGGTTCGACAAGTTTCTCGTCCGGTCTTTTCCCGGGCCTTTTTCTACCATGTATGGCTTTCAAATACTCTTAACCAACAAGCCATTAGGCTATTTATTCATTTAAAATTTATGGGGTGTAACATGACATATATCTTCTCCCACAGAAAGCCTCAAATAGGGCTCTGAATGCTGGAGTGGTAACTATTATTGTAGACAAACTCAATGAGAAGCAAGTGATCTTCCCAACTTCCCTTGAAATCCATCACACTTTCTCTCAACATGTAATCCAAGGTCTAGATAGTATGCTCATCCTGACCATCTCTCTGTGGGTGAAAAGTTGTGCTAAGCTTTACCTGAGTACCAAGGCCTTTTTGAAACGATCTATAAAATTGTAAAGTAAACTGAGTACCCCTATAATAAATGATGGACAAAGAGACTCCACACAGCTTGACTAAAGCTTGACTGTAAAGTCTAGCATTGCCCTTTACTAAATTTGTAGTCTGAACTAGAAGAACATGTGCTGACTTAGTCATCAGATCTGCAATCAGCCATATAAAATCATGCTGTCAACATATACAAGGAAATCCTATAATGATGTCCATATTGATCTATTCCCAATTCCATATAGGAATACTGATATCTTGTGGCATACCACCCACCCTCTGATGCTTAACCTTTCCTTATTGACAATTTGGACATTTATCCACAAATGCTGCAATATCCATCATCATGCCATTCCACCAATAGACTTCCCATAGATCAAGGTACATCTTGGTGGCACTAGGATGGATAGAATATCAAGAGCTGTGAGCCTCTCTCAACATTTTCTCTCTTAAGTCATCTACATTCAGAAAACACAATCGACCCAGATATCGAAGTATACAATCTCCTCCTTGGGAGAAAACCTCCACTTTCTATTTTTGGACAGCTTCCTTCAACTGCACTAAGATAGGCCGTTGACTTAACTTTTGTCACCAATGAAGATTCTGATCCATTCTGCACAATAACACCACTATTTGCTACATCTGTAAGGCGAACCCCTAAGCGAGCAAGCCTATGGATATCTCTTGCCAACTCCTTCTTTCCATCTTCCACATGAGCTACACTCGCCATGGACAACCTACTAAGAGTGTCAACCACTACAATTGCCATCCCTGGATGACAAAAAACACTCATGTCATAATCCATGATAAGCTCAAACCATCTCCTTTGCCGCAAATTTAGGTCCTTCTGAGTAAACACATACTGAAGGCTCTTTGATCTTGGGTAGAATTGCATGCCCAGGTGATACTAAAATGCTTCATTTCTACTTGTTTATCTATCGTTACGTGTACATTCTCATGTAATTCTTAGTTCAATGTGAATTTATACTAACCAACATGATTAGTGTTGTTTTTTAGGTAAAAGGAAATTTTGGAAGCTAATATATATGTTGGTGAAGTGCAGGAATGGACTTGGAAACAAGGAGTGGAAGTTGACAAGGGAAAGCAGCAAAAATAAGGGCTCCACGATGGAGTCGTGTCACACTGCCATCGTGGAGGTATTCTGCCTCGGATGAATTAATTTTGTCCAATTCCAGTGGAGGTTCGCGTTACCTCCGTGACACGGAGGCAGTGCTCCACGATGCACTCCGTGTCATTTGCAGTGTAATTACCTGGAACCTCAAGTTCCAGTAAGGGTCCCCGATACCCCCGTGGCACGGAAGGAGTGCTCCGCGATACACTCCGTGCCATGTTTCTTGCTATTCCGGGAAAAATTCTCAATAGTATAAATAGCACACTTAGGTTTTATTTTAAACATTCTGACTTGGTTGAGCAAGAACGTGGGTTACAGGCAGTTGAGAGGACGAATATTCTAGGGTTCTTTCTCTTTCTCTTTAATCTCAATTGTTTGTATGAATTCTACTTATTTGAAGATGTTTAATCAACAGATGAGTGGCTAATTCACTTTTTGCTGAGGTTAAGAATAATTGTAGAGGAATGTAATTGTTGATCATGTCAGTTTTCATCTTTTCTTCAATGGTTGTTCTATCAATTCTTATTTTTACTGCATTAATGTTTGGCCAATGTTAATGTATATATAGAGATCTAATTTTGATTTTTAAAAGGAAAGAAATTGGACAGATATGAATTGGTAGGATATGATCTTTTCTTAGCTGTAAAAATTGGGAAAAGATTTACATTCAGAATAGAAATATATCTGAAATTTTTATTAGTCAATTAAGGAATCGGTTATGTATGGCTAGAGCATGAAATTCTTATATCACATAAATGTAGATTAAGGTCTCATGATTCTTAAATTGGGTAGGAGTCAAAAGATCCAATCCATAGGCAATAAATTCCTAACTAGCAACTGAAGAGAAGATTAACTGAATTGAATTGATAAATTACATCCCTGCATGTTTGTCTTAACCTCAGCTTGTTCTTTGCTATTGCTCAGACTCAAATTATAATCTTGACATAGATTCTCATTACTTAGTAAACTTTAACTCTTAAAACATTATTTATTTGGTTGTCTGCATTCATAGAGATATCGTTCACTGACACTGAAGTTAATTAATATCGTAGTTCAGTCCCTGAGGGATCAATACTTGGCTTGAAATAAGCCACTTTACTACTTGTTCGACCACGTGCACTTGCGTGTAGTTTCCACAACCGAACATGTTTTTGGCGCCGTTGCCGGGGACTGGCAATTGGTAAATTTATTTTCTTAGTGTTAGTTTACAAATTCTATATAAGTGTTGACAACTTGATCTTAACCTTTCTCTTGCAGATACTGAATTCTTCTAAACCTTGGCAAGAGATAAGGGGTTTATCGATTCATTTATAGAGTCGGAGAGACAATTTCATCGTCAAAGAAGGGAAGCTCTAGAGAAAAAGCTACAGTTACTAAGAAAGGAAATTCTGGAGCAACAACAGAATCCACCACTTGTGAGGGCGGTTTTAGTGCCCGAGGAGATGGCAGCAAGGTCGATTCACGAAGTGGAAATACCACATGCAAACAATGTTACATCTAGTATTCGCAGACCAGAGCTAGGAGGGAGGTTTGAGCTTAAACAGAACATGGTGCAGTTGTTGCACACCAGCGAGAAATTCACAGGTCTCCCTCATGAAGATCATCAACAACATCTCTAAAACATTTTGGAGATAAGTGACACTAACATTCCCGCTGGAGTATCATCCGACTATGTGAGGCTTACATTATTTCCATTCTCATTATTGGGGGAAGCAAAGAGGTGGTTGAAAGTTGAACCACCTAACTCTTTCACTACGTGGGATGATCTTGCAAGAAAGTTTTTGATACGATTATTTCCATTCAGGAAGACAGCCAGACTTAGAAGTCAGATTCTAAGTTTTAAACAAAGAGAGGGTGAGAATTTGTATCAAGCTTGGGAGAGGTTCAAATCAATGTTAAGGGATTTTCCTCACCATCACCAGTCTAATGATGTGTTGGTGCATACATTCATTGAGGGTTTGGAACCACATAAAAATTTTTGCTAGACTCAGCAGCTGGTGGGTAGGCATTGGAAAAGACTTATGAGGAGCTTTATACTTTGTTGAATCGTATTTCACAGGGAAATCCAGAATGGAATGCGGACTCATCACGAGGAGGAACAAGTAAAGCGGCAGGAGTCTTTGAGGTGGATGGTTTTACAGCTATCGCTGCACAGATAGCTGCGTTGCAAAATTAACTCAACACCCACTTCAGCAGTATGAGATTGAATCAAGCACAAGCCCCAGTCAATGCAGTTCAGCAGGTTTGGTGTGAAGTATGTGGGAGTAATGAACACTCAGCTGAGTGTTGTGGTTCAAATCTAGATTCGGTGAACTTTGTTGGGAACGTTCAGAGGAATAATAATCAATAGTATGGTAATAGTTACAACTCAAATTGGAGGAATCATCCAAATTTCTCTTGGGGGTAGTAATAGCGATCAAGGACAGAGTTCGAATCAGGGAGTGCAGAGAAATCAAGGTGGGCATCAGAATTTTCTGTCTCAATATAGAGGAAACAATGCACCTCCTCCACCACCCAACAATATTGAGGACATGCTCAAAACAATTATAGCTAACCAAGTGCAAATGCAGGTTGATTATGTGAAATTAGTGGCTGACATGAAAAATCAGCAGTTAGCTACAAAGGCATCGGAGTACCAGTTTGGACAGTTAGCTGGAGCTCAAAACACCAGGCTCGGAGGAGGACTACCGAGTGATACTGACCCAAATCCCAAGCAAGTCAATGTAGTGACCACAAGGAGCGGACTACAACTTAAGGAGGTGGAACCAGAAAGACCACCTCAGCAATCTGGAGCAGTGGAAAAAGATGGGGAACATGATGATGAGACGGGGAAGGAAAAGGCAGATGAGGCAAAAAGACCACCACCCCCGTTCCCTCAAAGATTAAAGAAGCACAAGGAAGAAGCTTGCTTTAAGAAGTTCATGGAGGTGCTGAAACAGGTACACATTAATTTACCTTTGGTTGATGATTTGCAGGGAGTGCCAAAATATGCAAAGTATATGAAGGACATCGTAGCAAACAAAAGCAGATTGACGGAGTATGCTACGGTGGTGCTTACAGAGGAGTGCACTTCCTGGATACAGAACAGGTTGCCGACAAAGCTCAAGGATCTTGGGAGCTTTACCATGAAGATCATAATCAGACAAAGTATTCGAGCCAACAAATTATGTGATTTGGGAGAAAGCATAAACTTGATACCGACATCGGTGTTCAAGAAGTTGGGGCTGGGCAGCCCTGGACCAACTATTGTGATCTTGCAGCTAGCTGACCGTTCTTTGGCCAGAGCAGATGTTATTGTGGAGGATGTGCTAGTGCAAGTGGGCTCCCTTATTTTCCCGGTGGATTTTATTATCTTGGATTTCGAGCCGGATGCGGAAGTCCCATTTATTTTGGGACGTCCTTTCTTGGCAACCAGGCGAGCGCTGATTGATGTGGCTACGAGGTAGCTAACCATGCAAGCGCATGATAAAGTGGAGGTGTTTGATGTGTATAAGGATATGAAGCTACCAGCCATTTATGAGGAGCTATCAGCAATCAACGTGCTAAATCAGGAAGAAATTCTTCAGATTGTTGATTCTTAGGATCCATTGGAGAGAGCTTTGATGGGCTCTGATCATTTCATAGACAGGGCTACGTGTGAGATGGTGCAGATGTCGAACGAACCAAAATGGTTTCCCAGGAAGCAAGACTTTCATCCATTGATGAGGTCCTTGGAACTATTTCCAAAACCATCAATTGAGGAAGCACCAAAATTGGAGTTGAAGACATTGCCTCCACATCTGAAGTATGTATTTTTGGGGGAAGATGACACCTTGCCAGTCATCATCTCCGCGGAATTGACAGAGGCAGAGGTGAAGGATGCATTGGTGGTTCTCAAGAGGCAGAAAAAAGCAATGGGGTGGCAAATGTCAGACATTAGGGGAATTAATCCAGCTTTTTGCACACACAAGATTTTTATGGAAGAAGGAGCAAAGCCAACTGTACAACATCAGTGGAGGTTTAATCCGGTGATTAAGGATGTAGTTAGGAAGGAAGTGGTCAAGTGGCTTGATGCAGGTGTGGTCTATCCCATTTCAGACAGTGAATGGGTCAGTCTCGTTCAGTGTGTCCCAAAGAAAGGAGGGATGACCGTGGTCACCAACGAGAAGAATGAGCTGATTCCTACATGCACAGTCACAGGCTGGCGAATTTGCATGGACTACAGAAAGCTCAATTTGACCACGAGGAAAGATCATTCTCCTTTCCCATTTATTGATCAGATAATGGACAGGTTGGCAGGGAAAGAATACTATTATTTCCTTGATGGATATTATGGCTATAAACAAATAGCCATAGCACAGGAGGACCAGGAGAATACCACTTTTACATGTCCTTATGGGACATATGCTTTCAGGAGGATGCCATTTGGTCTATGCAATGCACCCGCCACATTCCAGAGATGCATGATAGCGATCTTTCACGATATGGTGGAAGATTTTGTCGAGGTATTTATGGATGATTTTTTTTGTTTTTCGGTAATTCGTTTGCTACATGTTTGCAGAATCTTGACAGGGTGCTAGCTCGATGTGAAGACTCCAACCTTGTACTGAACTGGGAGAAATCTCATTTTTTAGTCAAGGAGGGTATCGTCCTTGTCCATAAGGTGTCATGCAAGGGGTTGGAAGTCGATCGTGCAAAGATTGAAGTGATCAAAAAGCTACCACCACCAGCGTCAGTGAAGGGTGTTCGCAGTTTTCTCGGACATGCAGGGTTCTACAGACGGTTCATGAAGAAATTCTCTAAAATTTCTAGAATGATATGTTGGTTGCTAGAAAAAGAGGTGAAGTTTGAGTTTGACGAGGATTGTGTTAAAGCATTCGAGGAGTTGAAACAGAAGCTGGTAGAAGCACCTATTCTCATTTCTCCGAATTGGAAGCAACCATTTGAATTACTGTGTGATGCAAGTGACGTGGCTGTAGGAGCTATATTGGGGCAGCGGAGGAATAGAATTTTTCATTCCATTCATTATGCAAGAAAAACACTGGACGCAGTCCAAGTCAATTATACAGTCACAAAAAAAGAGATGCTAGCATTGGTGTTCGCATTTGATAAATTCAGGTCCTACTTGGTGGCTTCTAAAGTAGTGGTGTATACCAATCATGCATCAATTCGATATTTGTTTAATAAGAAGGATGCAAAGCCCAGACTAATCAGATGGATATTGTTGCTACAAGAGTTTAACCTAGATATTCGGGACAGAAAGGGGAGCGAAAATCAAGTGGCAGATCACCTATCACGATTGGAAAGCCGGTTGCATGTGAAGGAAGGTGACAGCATCAAAGAAGAGTTTCCGGATGAGTAGTTCTTGGCAATAAGGGAAGCTAAAATCCCATGGTATGCAGACATTCTGAATTTGCTGGTAAGTGGAGTCTACCCACCGGAGGCTACGACTCATCAAAGAAAGAAGTTTAGACATGATTGCAGGTATTACATGTGGGATGAGCAGCATCTGTTTAAGAAGGGACAGGATCAGGTGATGAGAAGATGCATTCCAGAGAGCCAAATTGTAGAAGTATTGAGGAGTTGTCACTCATCATTGTATGGAGGGCACCACGGAGGCGAGCGGACAGCTTACAAGGTGCTACAGTCAGGTTTCTTTTGGCCTACAATATTTAGAGACTCTATGGCATATGTAAAAATGTGCGATAGATGTCAAAGAACAAGCACAATTGGTAGAAGGCAGGAGATGTCATTGCAGCAGATATTAGAAGTGGAGATCTTTGATGTATGGGGAATAGATTTCATGGGCCCGTTCCCACCGTCATTTGGTAATCGTTACATCTTGGTAGCCGTTGATTATGTATCTAAGTGGGTCGAGGCAACAACTTTCCCTAGGAATGACAACGAGGTGGTGACAAAATTTGTGAAAAAGCATATTTTCACTAGGTTCGGGACACCCCGAGCTATTATCAGTGATGGAGGGGCTCATTTTTTAAATGCGAGTTTCAAGAATTTTCTAGCTAAGTATGGGGTGCAGCACAAGGTATCAACAACATATCACCCCCAAACTAGTGGGCAAGTGGAGGTGTTGAACAAAGAGATAAAGAAGATTCTACAGAAGACAGTGAATGCATAACGAATTTATTGGTCAAGCAAACTCAATGATGCGTTGTGGGCTTATAGAACTGCGTACAAGACACCCATTGGGACTTCTCCGTACATATTGATCTATGGAAAGGCATGTCATCTGCCTGTGGAGCTGGAACATCGAGCTTTTTAGGCCGTGAGAAAGCTAAACATGGATCCGGAGCTAGCAGGGAAGAAGAGGCTGATGCAACTCAGCGAACTTGATGAGTTTCGATGGCATGCTTATGAAAGTGCCAAATGCTGCAAGGAGAAAACGAAGAGGTTGCACGATAGGCATATGGTGCATCGGATCTTTGAGCCGGGGCAGAAAGTGTTGTTATTTAATTCAAGACTGAAGCTTTTTCCAGGTAAATTACGGTCCAAATGGTCAGGGCCGTTTGAAGTGGTGAGAATGACCCCACACGGGGTAGTGGAGTTGTGGCAAGAAGATAGAAGTGCCACATTTTTGGTGAATGGGCAACGATGTAAGCATTATTTGGGTGAGGACGTTATTCGAGACAAGACGTCCATCACTCTAGAGGATGATTGAGCATGAATGGCGTCGAGCCGCGATGGTAAATCAGGCGCTGCACGGGAGGCAACCCGTGAATGTGTTGTAATAGAAGAGTAGAATTATTTTATGAAAAAAGAGAAAAAAAAGATAAAGAAAGAAAAAGAAAACTAATAAATTTTTTGCATTGAAACCTATGATTTCTAACCAAATTCTTGTGGTGAAATGATTTTCAGGTGGAACGGAGGGTAAGAATACAAAAAAACGGAAAGGAAAAAAATCAAGGTGAGAAAATAAAAATTGGCACATTACAGTGAGCTTGCGCGATGGCTCCTTGTCACGGAGGAGGGCCTCCGCGTTACCCTCCGTGACACATTGAGTCTTATTCCAGATTTTTATAAAAATCAAGACTGCTTGCACGATGGCTCCGTGTCACGGAGGCAGTGCTCCGCATTGCGCTCCGTGACACGTTGAGGGTTATTTCACCTCGAGTCACCGGGTAACCCATGTGAAAAACCCCTTTTAAACCCCAATTTCCTTCATTTTCTTCCTACTTTTTCATTCCCTCCGCGACCCACACCCAAAATCCCCTTCTCCCCCAACGTGACACGGACCTAGGGATCAAATTTCTTTGAGTTTTCTTCGATTTCATCAAAGTAAAGGTATGTTCTTGAATTTTTCCTTACTTTTGCTCAAATTTTCAATTCTTGAACATGTTTGGTGATTAAAACTTGCCCTAAGTGAAAAATAAGCTTGAATTTTCTTGAGTTATGATTGAATGATGTTCATAGTATCGTTGTGCGTATATGAACTCAATGATTGCATGTTTTGTTGAAATTCTTGCGAAATTGATAGCTAGGGTTGAGGATCAAATAGGAAGAAGATTAAATGTTTTGAAATGTTGATGAATTGGGTTGTGAACGTTGGGTGAAGTGAAATGTATTGTGATTAAGGTTGAATATGCTAAATTAGAGGAGGGATTTTCAGGAGATTGCAATTGGAGAATTACATAGGTTGTTGAAAACTTTCTAACTGCTATGATGATGTAATTGAATTGATGGAGAAATTTGTGTTCATTGTATGAAGTATGAGTAGTACATAGTAATGGTTCCATCGACTTATATGAATGCACTAAGCCTGTTGAATGCTAAGAATAGCAACATCATGAATGTCTTGTCGAATTGTGTTGATTGCGGCTAAAGACTAAGTGTGGGGTGATCCAATTAAACCCAACCTTAGTTGTAGCTAATTATTACTTGCATAACATTGGGACTGTATGTTTGAATGTACAGGAACAATGTCAGGCCGACAAGACAAGGGCAAGGGCGCATCCACATCGGGCGCCAGCAGAAAAAGGGTAAGATTGGGAACAGCAGTTCCAATAGCACCAGCGGTTCCTAGAGGTCAACGTAGACAATACGGAACCCGATGGGTGAGAAATTAAGGGAAAAAGTGGTATGCTAAAAATAAAGAAACCAAATACTTCCCAGAAGAGCAGATAGCACGGGAACCGCTAGCACAAGAATTCCCTCGGATTGTACACCGGATTGACACCGCTGGGCTAAACTTCATTTTCGAAGAGCCCAGGGAGTGCAATCTCCATCTTATCCGGGAGTTCTATGCCAACTGGAACCCGACTTTACGCAGTCACACCGTTAAAATCAGAGGGCAAGTTGTCACTTTTGAGCCCCATCATTTGAATGCAATCCTGGGGGCGCGGGACACAGACGCTCATGTCCTCCGTCAGCTAAAAATCACTCCACCCTATGCGGACATCAGACACACCTTATGTGGAGCCCGATCGATAGCCAGGTGGGGCAGGCATAAGGAGAGGGGCTACCATCAGACATTTCCCTACTTTCAGATGAATCGGGAAGCCCGAATTTGGTCGAAGATTGTGTGTTCCTGCCTGATCCTGGGGGTGCACATGACAGATGTCACCCGGGATAGAGTATGTCTAGTGTATGCCCTGATGAAGGGGCTGGAATCAATGTGGGGGCGGTGATCATCTCCGCCATGAAGAGAGCCCGACTGCATCAGGGGCATAGATACGGGTTCGTTGGTCTGCTCACCCATTCTTGAGGGGCCACGATATTGAGGAGGAGGCCGTAGATTACATCCCACAGATCGACAGGCGTGCCTTGGATTTCACCAAAACCAAGGCACCTAACACTACTTTTGGGCCAGTGTTCACACTAGCAGAGCGACATGCTCGGGATGATCAGTACATGGCCCGCATGTACGGGATTCAGATGTTGCAGCTGCGCATCAGAGAACGGCCCGCAACAGAGGATGAGCTGTGGTAGCTCAAGTTGGATTACCCATTCAACAAGAATGCCCGAGCTTTATGCAGAGTAGGGCCCGCATTTGTGGAGCCCATGGATGATGATGTCCCTACTGATGAGGAGACACGCCGGGAGGACTCGGATGTGGAGTCGGACGAGGACGACGAGGGCGATTCTGATATGGCCGACAAAGCACTAGCACCTGATGAAGAAGTTGAATAACCTTTGTGATATTTTGAAATTATGTGAACACTGGGGACAGTGTTCGGTTAAAGTGTGGGGTGGGAGTAGTTAGGTGCCAGCTGCTTTGTTTATATTTTGTTTTTGTTTGTTGTGCTTGTGCTAAATGTGACCTTGTGACTCTGTGTTTACTATTCTGTAGTTAATGTGGTGTTGTAATGAATGTTAAGTTGCTGTTGTGTTGTGTGTAGCTGCTGTTGGTTGTGTTGTGTAAATATTTTTCAAATTATATTTTTATCTTTTTCTATTGAAAGTATTTGTTGAAACTTTTTTTATGTTGGGTTTCTCGGCTTTTGTTTTCGGTGTTTTTACCGAGAATAGTCCCATTGAATCGACGTCGTAGATAGCTTCTGTTCCCTATGATGGATGGATGACGACCGTCTTAAGGGAAATGTAGTCGATAGGAGTAGTTTTTTTCTTTTTCTTCTTTCTTTTGTTTGTGTCCCAAACGTATCGCTAATTCATGGTTCGAAAGTCTTGTTATGTGTTGTACATGAGATAATGATGCAAGTGTTATTCGTATGAAAGCATGCAAATGTGTTAAACATGTTGAGATACCTAGGCCATAGAGTTCGATTCGGTGTGATCGAGGCTTAATAGTGAATTCTTGTAATTAGCTGATTGAAGAGTCTATGAATATGTCTTGAGTTAAGCATGTGCAATGAGTGTGAGGTGAGGTTTCGACTATTCCATTCTATTGTGAAGTGTCTAGAACTTGCCTGGTGTGTGTGCTAAACAAAATGAAGGATGTGTATTGTAGGAAACAATGTAGGCATTTGTTTGAATAAACTAAAAGTTCTCCCTTATCATACCTACCTTGAATGTACATCCTAGTTAGCTCCATTGAGCCTTTGGCCTATTTTTTTCTTTCTTTGAAGAGGTACAAACCGAGCTTAATCCCTTCTTTTCATTAGCCGTGAATTTGATCCAAAACTCTTAAGCGCTTAAGAAAAAACAATTTTCCGAAAGTGTAAAGGAGTGAGAAGTGTGAAACGGAAGGAAAGCGGAAGTTGTGAAAGTTAAAGAAAAGGTCAAAGGTGCCCTTGCTGAAACTAAAAAAATAAAGATGTATAATTACTCTTTGCTAGTAAGTCGAGTGTGCTTAAATAAATGGGAACAAAAACAAAGAATAAAATTCAAGAATAAGAGGATGGAGGAGGAAGCGATGCCCGTAATAAAGGTGGGATGTATTGAAAAGCGCTTAAGGAAGCTGGTTGCTATTATTGGTTAGCCTAGTATTTACTAGTTCCTTAGCTTACATTACACCCCATTAAGTCCTACGTGATCTTACATCACGCATCCTTATATTAGTGGAGTAAAACACTAGGGGCAAGCTTATGGTTCATGACATGATGCATGTGAATTCTTTGGGAGAGAGAGCGAAATCGTATTCATTACCCCTATATGTAGTGCTTTGGAAATCGTATGATGGCAAATGGGGTAATTCTCTTGTGTTGTGAGGGCACATGCTTGACGAGAGATAAAATTTCGTGTCGGATGTCTTGATCAGTTGATTTGCACGAGTTTGCCAAGATCGAGAATCGATTCTTGAGTTTAGGAGGTCTTAATGTGGTGTAGTTCATTGTATTGATGAGACTATGCATGTTTTCTTGATGATTTGCTATCTTAAATAATCTATATAGCCGTAGCTTGAATGGTCGAGCCAAATTAGCTATGCGTGAGTGTCAATTGCATGAGATGTGAGTGTATTATTTGAGGACGAACAAGGTTTTAAGTGTGGGGTAAGTGATCTTGGGCAGAATTTCATGCTCAAGTGATACTCAAATGCTTCATTTCTACTTGTTTATCTATCGTTATGTGTACATTCTCATGTAATTCTTAGTTAAATGTGAATTTATACTAACCAATATGATTAGTGTTGTTTTGTAGGTAAAAGGAAATTTTGAAAGCTAATATATATGTTGGTGAAGTGCGGGAATGGACTTGGAAACAAGGAGTGGAAGTTGACAAGGGAAAGCAGCAAAAATAAGGGCTCCACGATGGAGTCGTGTCACGCTGCCATCGCGGAGGCATTCTGCCTTGGATTAATTAATTTTGTCAAATTCCAGTGGATGTTCGCGTTACCTCCATGACACGGAGGCAGTGCTCCGCGATGCACTCTGTGTCACGTTGAGTGTAATTACCTGGAACCTCAAGTTCTAGTGAGGGTCCGCGATGCCCCCGTGGCACAGAGGGAGTGCTCCGCGGTACACTCCGTGCCACGTTTCTTGTTATTCTGGAAAAAATTCTCAATAGTATAAATAGCACACTTAGTTTTTTTTTAAACATTCTGACTTGGTTGAGCAAGAACGTGGGTTACAGGCACTTGAGAGGACGAAAATTCTAGGGTTCTTTCTCTTTCTCTTTCTCTTTAATCTCAATTGTTTGTATGAATTATACTTATTTGAGGATGTTTAATCCACAAATGAGTGGCTAATTCACTTCTTGCTGAGGTTAAGAATAATTGTAGAAGAATGTAATATGTTGATTATGTCTGTTTTCATTTTTTTTTTCAATGGTTGTTCTATCGATTCTTGTTTTTACTGCATTAATGTTTGGCCAATGTTAATGTATATCTAGAAATCCAACTTTGATTTTGAAAAGGAAAGAAATTGGACAGATGTGAATTGGTAGGATATGATCTTTTCTTAGCTGTAAAAATTGAGAAAATATTTACATTCAGAATAGAAATATATCTGAAAGTCTTATTAGTCAATTACGGAATCGGTTATGTATGGCTAGAGCATGAAATTCCTATATCACAAAAATGTAGATTAAGGTCTCATGATTCTTAAAATGGGTAGGAGTTGAAAGATCCAATCCATAGGCAATAAATTTCCGACTAGCAGTCGAAGAGAAGATTAGCTGAATTCAATTGATAAATTACATCCCTGCATGTTTGTCTTAACCTCAACTTGTTCATTTCTATTGTTCAGACTCAAATTATAATCTTGACTTAGATTCTCATTACTTAGTAAACTTTAACTCTTAAAACATTATTTATTTGGTTGTCTATATTCATAGAGATATCATTCACTGACGTTGAAGTTAATTAATACCACAGTTTAGTCCCTGTGGGATCGATACTCTGCTTGAAATAAGCCACTTTACTACTTGTTCGACCACGTGCACTTGCGTGTAGTTTCCACAACCGAACACTCTTATGGTCCATAAACACATCAACATACCCTCAGGTAGGTTTAAAACTATTGTAGAAATAAGTCGAGTGTTTAACTCTTGAAAACTCTTTTCACCAGCCTCGGACAACTGGAATTTGACCTTCTTTTGAGTCATCTTGGTTAGAGGTGAGGCAATAAATGAAAATTGTTCAACAAACCTCCCTTAGTAGCCATCTAAACCCATAAAGCTTCTAATCTCTGTAGGGTTGACAGGTCTAGGCTAGTTCTTCACCGTCTCAATCTTCTGAGAGTCTACCTGTACAACCTTGCTAGACACCACATGCCCAACTAATGCAATTGACTTCAGCCAAAACTCACACTTGCGGAATTTAGGAAACATCTTATGGTCCTTAAGAGTTTGCAACACGATCCTCAAATGAGAAACAGGCTCCTCCTTACTCCAAGAGTGTATGACGATATCAATCATGAAGAAAATAATGAACGTATCTTATACATCTCGAATACCCTATTAATCGAATCCATAAAAGCTGCAGGAACATTATTTAGTCAAAAAGACATAACTAAAAACTCATAATAACTATACCAAGTCCTAAAGGTTGTTTTCAGAATGTCACACCCCCTAACTCTGAGCTGATGATAGCCGCATGTGAGGTCTATCTTGGAAAAGCAACTAGCACCTTAAAGCTGATCGAACATGTTATCAATTTTGAGAAGGGAATACTTATTCTTAATTGTGGCCATGTTCAACTGGTGATAGTTGATACACATCCTAGGAACCATCTTTCTTTCACACGAACAGGACTGGAGCACCCCACGACGACTTACTAGGCTTGATGAAAACCTTATCTAAGAGATCCCTCAACTGTTCATTCAACTCCTTAAGCTCAGCTGGAGCCATTTTGTAAGGAGGAACGAACATGGACTGTGTATTAAGAAGGAGGTCAATCCCAAAGTCAATCTCCCTCTTAGGAAGAATGCACGGTAGTTCATCTATGAACATCTCTAGATACTCACAAACAATAGAAACTGACATGAGAGTCAGGGTCTCCGATGTAGAATCCTTAACTCGAACTAGATGGTATACACAACCCTTGGAGATCATCTTTCTGACCTTAAGGTAGGAGACAAAGTTACCTACAGGGACTGCCTAACTATCCTTGCACTCTAGGACTAGTTCACCTGGGAATCCGCGCTCTACGGTTCGGGTTCTAAAATTAACTGAAGCATAAAAGCATACAACCAATCCATGCCAAGGATAACATCAAAGTTTGTTATTTGAAACTCTACTAAGTTTACTAAGATGACATTCCAAAGAACTATAATGGGGAAATTTCTGTATACTCTCTGTGCTAAAATTGACTCGCTGACTAGAGCAGAGACTGAGAAGAGTTCTAAGAAGATTTAGGGATTGACACCAAAATTGTTAGCAACATAGGGAGTAAGAAAGGATAATGCGGCCCCTGGATCTAGCAATGCATAAACATCAAGATAAAAAACTCATAACATAACCGTGACCACATTCGATGAACCCTCCTAGTCTTAACATGAAGAAAATGCATAGAATGGTTCTTGAGTTGTCCGCAACCTACACTAGATGATGCACCTTGCTGGATCTACTAAAGAAGTATCTAGGGTACGACCTTTACCATTACCGTATCTAGCTGAAGGACAATCCTTGAGTCCGTGTCCGGGCTTCTCACAATCGATGCAAGCATCTGAACCAACTAAGCACTCTCCGGGATAGTTCCTACCATACATCTTGCAAGATGTGCATCCTCCTGACATTCTCCCTTAAGTCTTAGGGCTTGATTCTCTACCCCTTTTATCACCCCGGGTCCTGGATAGAATGCTAGCTGAAAATAGAGCTAGGGCTGATGAATTATGTGGGACTGGTAGCAATGTCCACCTCTTGACCTCTGCTGAGAGTACTCAAAGTTCCATTTCCTAACCCTCTTGGTCTCCCTCTCTTTCTCCTTTATCTTCTCCTTATCTATCTGCTGAGCATAGATCATAAGTTGAGAGATATTCATGTCACTAATACGCATAAGGGTTCTACACTCTTTGACCAGGGAATCTGAAAACCCTGACCTAAACTTGCTCATGCGAGCCCTCAGTTCAGCAACCATCTCCAGAGCATACTTGGACAGCTGGGTGAACTATAAGGCATACTCTTGAACCATCATGTTATTCTGCCAAAAACTCTGCTACCTTTGCTTCCCTCAAATCTCGAGGAAATAACTTTTCCAAGAATGTTGTCATGAACTCATCCCAATCTGCAGGAACTACTCCAGACCTACGACCTTCCTTCAACTGCCTAAACCATATGTAAGCTACTCCCTATAGCTTATAGGAGGCCAAATATGCACTCTCCACTATTAAAACCCCCATAATATGAGTAATCTTCTGGATTTCCTCAATAAACTCTTATGGATCCTTGTCCACCTTAGAACCATAAAACACTGGCGAGTTCATCTTGGTGAAGTCTCACACTCTAGCCGCTAAAGCACTCCCCTTGATGTTCACAGGTACAACCACCTACTGGTTGGCCTGGGCTATCATAGCCTGTGCCAGTATCTAGAAAGTAGCCCTAAACTCAACATGAGTCATCTGCTAATTCAAAGGATCTGCTGGAGCTGGTGGGGCTGGCTGATGTCTATTTCCTTTACCATTTCTGTTGCCATTTCTCCTTCCCTTTGCTCTTTACGGAGGCATTTTCTACAATCGCGTATATTATGAGTTAGAAACAAGGGAGAGTTGGAATTCATTGAATGATATAGAATATGAAATAAAGGAAGTTTCCTAAAACTTCTCGTAGCCTCTTCCCCATAAGTTTGGTGCGGCACACTTCAGACCTATGAAAAAGACTCCACTTAATGCAACTTTTAGACACTCGATGATACACTTATACCTGATACTCTGATACCAAGTTTGTCATGATTAGAGCGAAGATCTCAGACATAAAACGGGATCTAGAATGAATGGCTCCAAGCAAACCTATGGCATATGAATACCTTAATCATGAGCATATAACTAAGCGAAAGTAAATTATGAAACATATGATAAGAGGAAGTCTAAGATAGCTTAAAATGTCAAACTGAGATGAAAAGTCAACTTTTGAATATTTATCTATCATCAAGTCTAAAAGCCTCGACTCATAAGATGAGCTAAGAGGACAAAATCCCCAACTAGATCTACTAAGTCTGAAACTGAAATGACATAAAAAGTACATGATCAAAATCGACATCCGCGGATGATGATGACCCACTAAAACCGTGCTGAATAAGAATCTAGAGAAAGATTGAATCAAGCAACGGGGCTGAGACTGATCACCTAAACCTACATCATGAGACGATATAGCACAAAAGTATGCAATCAGTACTTTGAATGTACTGAGTATGTAGGGTAAATAAAAACATAAGAGTATGGACAACATGCTAAAAATCATGATCGTGGTATAGGCATAAAACATGAGTTGTTCATAATAAGATGACGTACAATGACTCAAGATCTGAAAGAAAAACCATAAAGCTTGTATATTTGAAAACATAAGTAAAACTCATAATCTAATTGTCACGACACGAACGTGGGCCCGGATTGAGACACGGAACAAGGAACCCCAAGAGACTCCAAGTCGACTCATAACATGAACATAACTTCTAACTCAATCAATAAAAGTGGAAGATCAACATAATAATCATAGAGAAAGTCTAAACATAACATAAAATTTTGATGTACAACATGAGTATGAAGTTGAATACAATCTATGTTTGAAAAGCCTCTAATTCTAATGAGTTAATGGGACAAGACCCCAACTAACTCTCTAAGCCTAAAATTGAAAATACGTAAACATAATTGAACAGAAAGGGGCCCTTCACAGATTAGGACTCACCAATAGAGACTGGATGCTAACTCCAGAACTAGCTAATGAAGGGGCTGAGTCCGAAGATCGGAGCCTCTATCATAAAACGATACAACATAGAGTATGTGGTCAGTACGTTAAATGTACGGAGTATGCAAGGTAAGTAAAACCGTTTAAGTAAGTAAAATCATTAAAACATGCATAATACGAAACATAATCATGATAAGAATATGAGAGTAGGGCTTGCATGCTATTTCCTGAAATCATGATTTGAACATAACTAAATATCGTAACTGATTCAAATGACCCAAAGTTTAAATCCAATAATCATGAGTAAAACTAAACATTGGGTCAAACCTACTTTAGAACATATATATAGATATCATGAATTATAAACATGCATAGCTGAAATCGTGAGGAACAATAGGAGACTTGTCATATAACCGACATTACCATGATAGAGCTTACGTGGTCCCGACTATCACACTCAAGTAAGCGGAGCATTTCAAAGCCTTTCCAGGGCTAAGAACGCTACCATGATATCGATATCAATTTGAAGGCCCCTTGGGGCAGGGGAAAGCTCACAAAGGAGGTCCCAAATAATCTGATCATACTTGCGTTGGCTCGTAGTCTTGAGGCATAGGGTTGAATGACCTTTAGCCTACTCGGTTCTAAACAATACTCCCAAAAACATGCATATTCTCTCCATCATTTTTCAATGAAGCTAGCCATCGTCAAGTGACAAAGCTGAATAATCATATACATAGATAATATAAAAATATAAGATGAGGATCCTTGGCTCAAACCATACCACAAGCTGAACATAATGTGGAGTCTTGACTCCAAAACCATGTGTTAAGATAATTGACATGAAATCAGAAATCATTCTTGAACATATGGGCTTTCCCAATATATTAAACATGCTTGAAAATACTTGATTCACTTGAAAACATGACCATAGACATGGGTAACTTGAAAAAAAGCTTTTCTCATAAATATCTCATCAGACTTGAACATACATCATGGATCTATACTTTCATCAACTTTCATGGATGGGCATCATAATTTATAAAACTTGAAAACATGATTATAATTGAAAATATTGTAAAACTTGCCCATGAATCATAATTCAATAATAGAGACATGCTTAGTGTTCGGCTGGTTGGAATACCTACACGCAAGTGCACGTGGTCGAACAAGTAGTAAAATGGCTAGAGTAGCCAAGTAGCGATCCCACAGGGACTGGACCAAGGTAATAATCGAATTAAGCGTTACTAAACTCTAACTCTAATAATGCAGACAACAGTTTCAAGAAGATTTTGGGGGTTTGTTTCCTTATTTATACTAATCTAAAACAAATGTACAAATTGAGTTTGAGCTATAATAATGAGCATGCTGAGGCTAAAACGAACATGCAGGGAAGCAATTTATTAATACAAATTGGTTAATCTTACCTCCGGTTGCTAGTCAAGAATTATTTCCTATGGATTGAAACTCTCGTATTTAACCCAACTTAAGAATCATGAACCTTCCACCTACATTTCTGTGATAAGAAGAAATTCATGTTCTAGCCATACGAAACCGATTCCTTAATTGACTAATACGACTTTCAGATATATTTATATTCTGAAGGTAAATCAATTCTCAATTTTCCCAAACCAAGAAGAGATCATATCCTATTAATTCACAACTTTCCAATTTCTTTCTGTTTCGAGCGCAAACCGGATTTTTTAGATATACATTAATATTGGCCAAACATTAACGCAGTAAGAACAAGAATTAATAGAACAACCATGAAAGAAAAGATGAAAAACCAAGATGATCAATAATTACATTCCACTACAAATGTTCTTAACCTCAGCAAGAAGTGAATTTAGCCACTCATTTGTGGATTAAACATCGTTAAATGAGTGTAAATCATAGAAATAATTGAAATAAGGAAGAAAGAGATAGAGAAGAACCCTAAGAATTTCATCCCCTCAACTGCGTGTAACCCACGTTCTTGCTCAACCAAGTCAGAATTATTAAAAATAAACCTAAGTGTGCTATTTATACTAGTGGGAATTTTTCCCGGAATAACAAGCAACGTGTCACGGAGTGCATCGCGGAGCACTACCTTCGTGATACGCCACAAACGCGGACCCTCACTGGAATCCGGTCCTCCAGGTAATTATGCCCAACGTGCCACGGCATGCAACGCGGGGCTTGGCCAACGTGCCACGGCCCTAACGCGGAGCTTCATTGTAACTTGGCATATTTTTATCATCCGGCGCAGAATGCATTCGCGATGGCAGCGTGACACGGCTCCATCGCGGGCCCCTTAGTTTGCTGCATAACATGAGCCTTTTTCACTACTCGCTTCCGAGTCTCTTCCCGATTTCTCCCAACATGCATCTTAGCTTCCTAAAATTATATTTTTCCTGCAAAAGAACAATAATCATGTTGGTTAGTATAAATTCACATTTTACTACAAATCACATGAGAAGGTACAATTATCAATGTATAAACACGACGAAATAAAGCATTTGAGTATCACTTGGGCATATAATTCTGCCCAAGATCACTTACCCCACACTTAAAACTTTGTTCGTCCTCGAACAATAATCTCACATCTCATGCAATTGACACCCAATCATAGCTACTTTGGCCCGACAATTCAAGCTACGGTTATACCAATTAATTACATAGCAAATCATCCAAAAAACATGCATATTCTCATCAATACAGCGACATTCAACACATTAAGACCTCCTAGACTCACGAGTCGACTCTCGATCTCAGCAAACTCATGCAAATCAGTTGATCAAGACATCCGACACGAAATTAAATCTCTCCTCAAGCATGTGCCCTCACAACCCAAGAGAATTTCCCCTTTTTCAATCATATGATCTCAAAAGCATTATATGCAGGGGCATATGAACACGATTTCGCTCTCTCTCTCAAAGAATTCACATGTATCATGTCATGACCCATAAGCTTGCCTCTAGTGTATAACTCCACTAATATAAGGACGAGTGATGTAAGATCACGTAGGACTTGATGGGTTGTAATATAAGCTAAGGAACTAGTACATACTGGGCTAACCAATAATAACAACTAGCACCCTTAAGCGCTTTTCCATACATCCCACCACATTAGGGGCATTGTTTCTTCCTTCATCCTCCCATTCTTGAAGTCTTTCTTTATAATTTTTTTCCCATATCTTTAAGCACACTCGACTTAATAACAAAGATTAGTTATACATCTTCCTTTTATTAAATTCGACAAGTGCACCCTTGACCTTATCTTTACTTTCACCACTTCCGCTTTTCCTTTCTTTTCACAATTACCACTCCTTGACACTGTGGGAAAATTACTTTTCTTGAGCGCTTAAGAGTTTTGGATCAAATTCATGGATAATGACAAGAAGGGGGTTAAGCTCGGTTTGTACCTTTTCGACAAAAGAAAAGAATAGGCAAAAGGATCAATGGGCTAACTAGGAATTACATTCAAGGTAGGTACAATAATGAAAAAAAACATTCGGTTAAAGCAAAGAAATGCCTACATCCTTTCCTACAATACACATCCTTCATTTCATTTCGTACACACACCAGGCAAGTTCTAGACACTTCACAATAGCATGGAAGAAACGAAACCTCACCACACACTCATTGCACGTGCTCAACTCAAGACATATTCACAGACTCTTCAATCAGCCAATTACAAGAATTCAAACATTAAGCCTCAATCATACCGCATCGAATTCTATGGTCTCGGTATCTCAACATGTTTAAAAAGTTGCATGCTTTCATACGAATCACCTTTGCATTCTATATCATGTACAACATGCAACCTGAATTCCGAACCATAAAGTAAAGACACGTTTGGGATACAAATAAACAAAAGAAAAAAATTAAAAAGAACAGAAGAAATCTACTCCTATCGACTACATTTCCCTTAAGACGGTCGTCATCCATCCATCATAGGGAACGGTCACTATTTACGACTTCGGTTCAATGGGACTATTCTCGATAAAAGCACCGAAAACAAACGCCGAGAAACCCAATCAAAAAAAAAGATTTCATGAAAAATGTTAAAGATATTGATAATTTCGATAAAAAAAACAATATTTACACAACCAGCTAACAACAACTCCATGCAGCACACAACAGCTTCACATTAATTACAATAAAAAACATAAACATCGAAATCACAGGGTCACAATTTTTGAACAGGCACAACAACAAAACAGAAGCGTAAATAACAACAAAACAACCAACACTTAACTACTCCCACCACACACTTAAATCGAACACTATCCCCAGTGTTCACAAAATTCAACATAGCACAAGAGTAGATGGTGAAACTCCCTGATCAATCGAAGTATTCGAATTCTTCATCAGGTGCGGTTGCCTCGTCCCCCATATCCGAATCACCTCCGCTATTATCATATGACTCAATATCTAAGTCCTTGCGGCGCGTCTGCTCATCTGTGGGGACATCATCATCAGTGGGCTCCACAAAAGCTGTCCCCACTCGGCATAAAGCCCTGGCATTTTCGCCAAAAGGGTAGTCCAACTCTAGCTACCACAGCTCATCTTCTGTTGCTGGCCTCCCGCCTATGCGCAACTGTAGCATCTGCATCCCAAACATGCGGGCCATATACTGATCATCCCGAGCATGTCGCTCGGCTAATGTGAGAACTAGCCCGTGAGTGGTGTCGGGTGCCCTAGTTTTGGTGACGTCTAAGGCCCACCTCTCCAGCTGCGGTATGTAGTCAAGGGCCTCCTCCTCAACATCTAGGCCCCTCAGGAAAGTGGTCAGCAAGCCACCAAACCCATACCTGTGCCCTTGATGCAAACGGGCTCTCTTCATGGCGGAGATGATCACCGCCCCAACATTAATCTCTAGCCCTTTCATCAGAGCGTATACCAAGCATACATGATCCCGGGTGACATCTGTCATGTGCACCCCCGGGGTCAGGAGGAACACACAATCTTAAGCCAAATTCTGGCTTCCCTGTTCATTTGAGAGTAGGGCAGCGTCTGATGGTAGCCCCTCTCCTTATGCCTGCTCCACCGTGTTTTCGAACGGGCTCCACACAGAGTGCGTCTGATGTACGTATATGGTGGAGTGATGTTCAACTGCCGGAGTACATGGACGTCTGTGTCCCGCGCCCCCAAGATGGCATTAAGGTGATGGGGCTCAAAAGTGACTACCTGCCCCCTTATTTTGATAGTGTGACTTCAGAGTGTTGGGTTCCAGTTGGCGTAGAACTCCCGAATCAGGTGGAGATTGCACTCCTTGGGCTCTTCAAAGATGAAGTTCAGCCCGGCAGCGTCAATCCTATGAACGATTCTGGGAAACTCCTGTGCCAACGGCTCCCTAGCAATGTGCTACTCGGGGGAGTATTTGCTTTCCTTATGCTTTGTGTACCATTTCTTCCCTTCCTATGTCACCCATCAGGTTCCGTATCGATGGAGTTGGCCGTGCGGAACCGCTGATGCTGTTGGGACTGCCATTCCCAGTCTAATCCTTTTCCTTCCGGCGCCCGATATAGACACACCTTTTCCTTTATCTTGCCTGCTTTTCATTGTTCCTGTCAAATCAAGAAGACAGTCCCAATGTTATTCAAATTAGAATTAGCTTTAACTAAGGTTGGGTTAAGCTAGTCCACCCCACACTTAGTCTTTAGCCATAATCACAACATTACGGCAAGACAAGTCGCACTTCCCAATTTACAACAAGAAACAACAACATGCCTTGTGCATTCAGAGAATTCGATGGAATATATTTTACGTACTCCTCAGACTTCGTACAGTTAATCAACACATCACCATCAATATCATTTCATCCCATAGCAGTTACCACATAAAAACTCTTAACACAACCTATGCAATTCACCAAGTTCTATGCAATTCACAATTTCATTCTCCCAAAAAGTCCATCATTTACTTAGCATATTCATAACAAGCACAACATAATTCACCTTACCCAACATGAGAAACCCAATCATTTTCAAATTTTCAACCAAATTTAGCTTCTTCCTATTCAAATTCCAACCGTAGCTACCAATTTCGCACAAATTCAATCAAACATGTATTTATCGAGTTCATACAATCATAACAATACTACGAACATCAATAAACAATAACTTAAATGAATTCATGCTCAATTTACACTTAGGGCAAGCTTTAGTTACCTCACATGCTCAAAAATTGACAATTTCGGCCAAAACTGAGGTTAAGTTCAAGAACATACCTTTAATTCATTGAACTTGAAGAAAAGTTGAAGAAAATATGATCCTAGGTCCGTGTCATGTTGGGGAGGGGGGATTTTGGGTTGTTTGTCGTGGAGGGGAGTGAAAAATGGGAAAAAATTGGTGTTTTAGGGGTTAAAAAAAAGGTTTTTCGCGCGGGTCACCTGGTGACCCGGTGTGACCCGTCGCGAATAACACTTCAACGTGTCACGGAGGGAAACGCGGAGAACACCCTCCGTGAAATGGAGCCATCGCGCAGGGATTCTGGAATTTGTAAAAAATTCCAAAACACCTTCAATGTGTCACGGAGGGTAACGCGGAGGCCCTCCTCCGTGACACGTTGCCATCGCGCAGGCTCACTGTTTTGCCACCTTTTATTATTTTTCTCACCTCGATTTTTCCTTTGCGATCCTTTGCCTTTTTACCCTCCGTTCAACCTGAAATTCATCTCACAACAAGAAATTGGTTAGAATTTATAGGTTTCACATAAAATACAATTTTTTTGTTTTTATTTTTATTTTTTTCTGATTTTTTTTCTTTTCTTTCTTTTACGAAATCTATTCAAATATTACAAATATTCCACGGGTTGCCTCCCGTGCAACGCCTAGTTTACCGTCGCGGCTCGACATCATTGAAGCTCAGTCATCCTCTAGGGTGACAGATGTCTTCTCTCGACTACCGTCCTCACCCCAGTAATGCTTACATCGCTGCCCATTGACTAAGAATGTGGCACTTCGATCTTCTTGCCACAACTCTACTGCCCCGTGCGGGGTCATTCTCACTACCTCAAATGGCCCTGACCATTTGGACCGCAGCTTCCCTGGAAACAACTTCAATCTTGAATTGAAGAGCAACACTTTTTTCCCAGGCTCAAAAATACGATGCACCACAATCTTGTCGTGCCACCTCTTTGTTTTTTCTTTGTAGTACTTGGCACTCTCATAAGCATGCCAATGAAACTCTTCAAGTTCGCTGAGTTGCATTAGCCTCTTCTTGCTCGCTAGCTCTAAGTCCATATTCATTTTCCTCACTGTTCGGGGTGTTATATGGGTATATAACTACATGCAAGTGCACGTGGTCGAACAAGTAGTAGAGTGGCTTAAGTAAGCCAAGTATCGATCCCATAGGGATTGGGATGAAGTGAAATCTGCTCAAGTGTACTATATTTCGATTCTAAAAATGCAAACAACGGTGTAACCAAAAGTTTGATATTTTGTTTTATAGTTTTTATGCGAAATCTAAAATAACTATCTAATTTGAGACTGAACTATAAATGAGAGCATGCTGAGGTTAAACAAACATGTAATGAAAGTAATTATCGACATAATTTGGTTAATCTTTTCCTCCAGTTGCTAGCCAAGAACATTTGCCAAGAGATTAAAACTCTCGTATTGAACCTCACTTAAGAATCATGAACCATCCACCTACATTTCTGTGATTAAATGCAATTCATGTTCTAGCCATACAAACCCGGTTCCTAAATTGACTAATACGACTTTCAGGTATATTTCTATCCTGAAAGTAAATCAATTCCCAATTTTCCCAATCCAAGTAAAGATCATATCCTATTAATTCACAACTTTCCAATTTCTTGCTCTCTCGAGTGAAACCGGACTTTTTAGATATACATTAACGTAGGCCACACATAAATGCAGTAAGAACAAGAATTAATAGAACAACATGGAAGAAAAGATGAAAAACCACTATGATCAACAATCCATTTCACTACAATTGTTCATAACCTCAGCAAGAAGAGGATTTAGCCACTCATTTGTGGATTAAACATCGTTAAATGAGTGTTAAACATACAAGCAATTGAATTCAAGAAGTAGGAAAGAGAGAAAAACCCTGATATTTTCGTCCCTTCAATTGCCTGTAACCCACGTTCTTGCTCCACCAAGTCAGAATATTGAAAAATGAACCTAAGTGTTCTATTTATACTAGTGGGAATTTTTCCCGGAATAACGAGCAAAGTGTCACGGAGTGCATCGCGGAGCACTGCCTCCGTGACACGCTACGGACTCGGACCTTCACTGGAACTGGGGGTCCAGGAAATAAAGCCCAACGTGGCACGACGTGCAACGCGGAGCCAAGCCACCGTGCCACGGACCTATCGCGAACCCACACTGGAATTGGGCTGAAAATTCCCATCCAGGCAGAAGGCCTCCACGATGGCAGCGTGACACGGCTCCATCACGGAGCCCCTTTATTTTATGCTGTCCATTGTCTTGTCCCTTGCTCGCATCCAAGTCCAACCCCGATATCCTCCAACATGCATTTTAGCTTCCCGAAATTACATTTTACCTGCAAAACAATGCTAATCATGTTGGTTAGTATAAATTCACATTTTATTACCAATTACATGAGAATGTATACACATTGATAGATAAACAAGGCTAAAATGACACTTCTGAGTATCACTTGGGCATATAAATTTGTCCAAGATCACTTACCCCACACTTAAATCCTTGTTCATCCTCGAACAACAATCCTACACTTCATGCAATTTACATCCCAACCTCGCTACTTTGGTTTGACAATTTAGGTTACGATCATACCGATTATTCAATACAGCAAATCATCAAGAAGCATGCATGGTCCTATCAATGCAATGACCTTCAATACATCAAGAACTCCTAGACTTTAATAATCGACTCTCGATATTGGCAAACTCATGCAAATCAGCTGATCAAGATATCCGACACGAAAATTAATCTCTCATCAAGCATGTGCCCTCACAACACAAGAGAATCTTCCCCTTTTTGCTCATATGACTCACAAAATTTTAAGCAGGGGCATGTAAACACAATTTCGCTCTCTCTCCCAAAAGAATTCACATGCATCATGTCATGACCCATAAGCTTGCCCTTAGTGTATTACTCCACTAATATAAAGAAGTGCGATGTAAGATCACGTAGGACTTTAACTGGTTGTAATGGAAGCTACGAAACTAGTAAATATTGGGTTAGCCAATAATAGCCGCTAGCGTCCTTAAGCGCCTTTTCAACACCTCCCATCAACTCATGGACATTGTTTCTTTTTTCCTCCTCCCATTCTTGATGTTTTTCTTTAGTTTGGCCCATCGTATTAAGCACACTTGACACAACAACAAAGATTATTCATGCACCTTCATTATAGTTTATTTATAACAAGTGCACCTTCAACCTTTTCTTTTCTTCTATCACTCTGCTTTTCTTTTCTTTTCACCATTCTCACTCTTTTGACACTTTGGGAAAATTATTTTCTCTTCTTAAGCGCTTAAGAGTTTTGTATAGACTTTACGGCTAATGAAAAGAATGGATTAAGCTCGGTTTACACTTTTTGGACAAAAGAAAAAAATAATAGGCTAAAGGCTCAACGGGCTGACTAGGGTAGACAATCAAGGTGGGTGCGACAATGAAAAATAGAAACTCTCAGTTAAAACAAAGAAATGCCTACATCCTTTCCTACAATACACCTCCTTCATTTTGTTTTGCACACACACCAGGCAAGTTCTAGACACTTCACAATAGCATGGAATAACAACACCTCACTTCACAATTTTTGCACATGCTCAATTCAAGATGTATTCACAGACTCTTCAATAAGCTAATTACAGGAATTCAAACATTAAGCCTCAATCACACTGAATCGAACTCTATGGCCTAGGTATCTCAACATATTTACAAAGTTGCATGCTTTCATACGAATCACCTTTGCAATTTAAATATCATGTACAACACGCAACCAAAATTTCGCAATCATACAGTACTACAGGTTTTGGGATGCAACCCACCAAAGAAAAAAACTGAAAAATAAACGAAAAAACTACTCCTAACGACTACATTTCCCTTAAGACGGTCGTCATCCATCCATCATAGGGAACGATCACTACTATGACTTCGGTTCAATGGGCCCATTCTCGGTAAAAGAACCGAAAACAAATGCCGAGAAACCCAAGAAGTAAAAAAAAATGTTGAAAATATCGATCATTTCAATAGAAATAAAAATATGTACTAAATATTTTTAAAATATCGATCATTTCGATAACAAAAATATATACAAAATCAGCTCGCAACATTCAGCAACACACATCAATTTCACATAAATTTACAAATACAAAACAACAACTTAACAATTCATAAATCACAGGGAACAACAAAATTTCACATGCATGACAACAGATTAGAGCATAAAAACATCACAGCACAGCCCAGCACCTAACTACTCCCACCCCACACTTAGCTCGAACACTGTCCCCAGTGTTCACAAAAATTAAAATAGCACAAAAATCGGGTGGTGGAACTCCCTGATCAATCAAAATACTCCACTTCTTCGTTCGGGTGCTGCTGCTTCATCTCCCATGTCTGAATCACCCCTGTCGTCTTCATCGGACTCCACATCGGAGTCCTCCCGACGTGTCTCCTCGTCTATGGGGACATCATCATCCGTGGGCTCTACAAATGGTGGCCCCACTCGGCATAGAGCCCTGGTGTTTTCGCCGAAGGGGTAGTCTAGCTCGAGCTGCCATAGCTCCTCCTCTATCGCCGGCCTCCCACCTATCCTCAGCTGGAGCATCTGCATCCCATACATGCGAGCCATATACTGATCATCACGAGCATGTCGCTAGCCAAGTGTAAGCACTGGCCCGTGGGTGGTGTCGGGTGCGTTAGTTTTAGTAACATCTAAGGCTCGCCGCTCCATCTGCGGAATATAGTCAAGGGCCTCCTCCTCGACATCTAGGCCCCTGAGGAAGGTGGTGAGTAATCCACCAAAGCCGTACCTGTGCCCCTGATGCAATCGGACTCTCTTCATGGCGGAGATAATTACCGCCCCCACGTTGCTCTCCAACCCTTTCATCAGGGCGTACACCAGGCATACACGATCCCGGGTTACATCTGTCATATGTACCCCCGGGATGAGGCAGGAACAGACAATCTTCAGCCATATTCTGGCTTCCCTGTTCATCTGTGAATAGGGCAATGTTTGGTGGTAGCCCCTCTCTTTGTGTCTACTCCATCTAGCTATCGATCGGGTCCCACACAAGGTGCGTCTGATGTCCGCATTCGGTGGGGTAATGTTCAGCTGTCGGAGCACGTGGGCGTCTGTGTCCCGCGCCCCTATGATTGTATTGAGGTGGTGGGGCTCCAAAGTGACTATTTACCCTCTGATTTTGATGGTGTGACTTCTGATAGTCGGGTTCCAGTTGGCATAAAATTCCCGAACCAGGTGCAAGTTACATTCCTTGGGCTCTTTAAAGATGAAATTGAGCCCAGTTGCCTCGATTCGGTGGACCATCCTAGGGAACTCCTGTGCCAATGGTTCCCGTGCTATATGCTCCTCGGGGAAGTATTTATTTTCTTTGTGCTTTGCGTACCACTTCTTCCCCTCATCTGTCACCCACCTTGTTCCGTATTGGCGGCGTTGGCCGCGTGGAACTGCTGGTGCTACTGGGACTGCTGTGCCCAGTCTGATTCGCTTCCTTCCGGTGCCCGAAGTTGATGCGCCTTTCCCTTTCTCTTGCCTGCTTGCCATTTTACCTGTCAACCCAAGTAGAAAAGATCAATGTTAAGCTAACGGATATTAACTTCGACTAAGGTCGGGTTAAGCTAGGTTACCCCACACTTAGTCCTTAGCTACAGTTACAGCATACCGGCAAGATTATCTTTATTTACACAAATAAACAACCACACTTATACAATCATGCTTAGTGCGTTCGAAGAATTCGACGGTATATCTTCTGTGTACTACTCAGACTTCGTACAGCTAATCATAATCACTACCATCGCTAACATTTTGTCCATCGCACTTAGCAAGGAAAAACAAAGAAATGAAAACAACAACAAGAATTTATCTACACGAACCTATATAACCAACCCACTTCTTGCAAAATTTCACTATTTCCCTAACTCGAGAATCCGTCGGTCTTATTAACATCCTAACAATTAGTACATCGACTCATCTCATTCAACATGTACATCCCGACATGAATTTCACAAGTTCACTACATTTTTCACTTCAAATTCAAAAACAAGCCCTAGAAATGATATTATCAAGCAAATTCGATTAATTTATGCAATTAACGAGTTCAAGCAATCATAACGACATTCCGAACATTCATCAACAACAATTCAATTGAATTCATGATTAATTGCTACTTAGGGCAATTTAGCTCACCTCACATGCTCAATATCGAAGAAATTCGACAAGAATTGAGGTGGAATCGAAGAACATACCTTGAAGTTGAAGAATTTACACAAACTTGATGATTTTCTTAGCCTACTCCTAGTCATGTTGAAGGGGGATGGGTTTTGGGGGGTTTTAGTCGCGGAGTGATTTAAAAATAAGGGAAAGGGAGGGGTTTTCAGGGTTAAAAAGTAGTAAAATCGCGTGGGTCACCCGGCGACCCGGTGTGATCCGTCGCGATATACACGGCAACGTGTCATGGAGTGCATCGCTGTGCACTGCCTCCGTGACACGGAGCCATCGCGAGCCTGTTCTGGAAATTTTTAAAAAATCCGGATTATACCTCAACGTGTCACGGAGGGTAACGTGGAGGTCCACCTCTGTGACACGGAGCTATCACCCCAGCTCACTGTTTTGCCACTTTTTATTAATTTCCATACCTCGAATTTTCCTTTGCGATTCCGTGCATATTTTCCTCCGTTTGACCTGAAATTCATCTCACTATACAAAATTGGTTAGAATTATAGGTTTCACTCTAAATAAAAATAAAACAAAAACTAAAATGAAAAATTTTGTAGTAAATCAAGAAAAAGAAAAAGAAAAATCTATTTACACTTAACAAAAAGAAAGAAAAATTTTTCACGGGTTGCCTCCCGTGCAGCACCTGGTTTTCCATCGTGGCTCGACGTCGTTAAGCTCAGTTGTCCTCTAGGGTGATGGATGATTTCTCTTGATCACCGTCCTCCCCCAGTAGTGCTTACACCGATCCGGTGGTTTTCCCATTAACTCTCGTGAATCCTTAATCTGCTCATCATTGCCTTGATCAATCACATTGATCACCGAGAGTTCTTCGTGCACTATCGGGAGCTTGGGTGCTTTGTACACATCGAACACCTCTACCTTGTCGTGTGCTCGCATTGTTAGCTGCCCCGCAGCTACGTCAATTAGTGCTTTCCCGGTTGCCAAGAAAGGACGTCCCAAAATAGGGAGCCAAGTTGCACCAGAATGTCCTCCACAATGCCATCAGGTCTGGCCAGGGATCGATCCGCCAATTGCAAGATTACTGTTGTGGGTCTAGGACTCCCTAGACCAAACTTTCTGAATACCAATGACGGCATCAAATTTATGCTCGCCCCCAAATCACACAATCCACGAGCTCGGATGCTCTGCCCAATAGTAATCCGTATAGTAAAGCTCCCAGGGTCTTTGAGCTTTGTGGGCAGTCTGTTTTGAATCCGGGAAGTGCACTCCTCCGTTAGAGCCACCGTAGCATACTCAGTCAACCGACTTTTGTTTGCCACAATGTCCTTTATATACTTAGCATATTTCGGCACTCCCTGCAAAACATCAACAAGAGGTAAGTTAATATGTACCTGTTTCAGCACCTCCATGAATTTCTTGAAACATGCCTCCTCCTTGTGTTTCTTTAATCGTTGAGGGAATAGGGGTGGTGGTCTTTTTGATTCAGCTTCCTTAGTCTTCCCCCTTTCAGTACTTTGCTCCCTCTCAACTTCTGCTGCTCCCGATTGTTGAGGTGATCTTTCTGGTTCCACCTCTTTCAGCTGCAAACCACTCCTTGTGGTCACTGCATTCACCTGCTTGGGATTGGGATCTGTGTCGCTCGGAAGTCCTCCTCTAGGCCTTGTGTTTTGGGCTCCAGCAAATTGCCCAAACTGATATTCAAGTGCCTTGGTAGCTAACTGGTTGTTTTTCACTTTAGCTGCCAATTTCACATAGTCATCCTGCAATTGAGCTTGGTTAGCTATCATGGTCTTGAACATCTCCTCAATGCTGGGTGATGGTGGTGGAGGAGGTGCATTGTTGTTTCTGAATTGTGCTTGATAATTCTGCTGCCCTCCTTGGTTCCTTTGCACACCCTGACCCGAACTTTGCCCCTGATGGTTGTTGCTACCCCATGAGAAATTAGGGTGATTCCGCCAATTGGAATTGTAGCTATTACCATACTGTTGGTGGTTCCCTTGTACATTACCCACAAAGTTTACCGAGTCAGGATTGGCTCCACAACACTCAGCTGAGTGCTCACTGCTTCGACACACTTCACACAACATTTGCTGCACTGCATTAATTGGGCTTAGGGCTGGTTCATTGTTATGTTGCTGAAGTGGGTGTTAAGTTGATTTTTCAATGCAGCTATCTATGCAGCAATAGCTGTAAACCCATCCACTTCTAGCACTCCTGCTGCTTTCCTTGTCCCGCCTCTTGACGAATCAACATTCCATTTCGGATTGCCCAGCGAAATATGGCTCAACAAGGTATACAGCTCTTCATAAGTTTTCTCCAGCGCTTGTCCTCCAGCTGCTGAGTCTAGCAATATTTTTTTGTGGGGTTCCAAACCCTCTATAAAAGTGTGCACCAGCACATCATTGGACTGATGATGATGAGGACAATCCCGCAACATGGACTTGAATCTCTCCCAGGCCTGATATAAATTCTCTCCCTGTCTCTGTTTGAAACTTAGAATTTGACTTCTAAGTCTTGCTGTTTTACCAGAGGGAAAAAACCGTATCAAGAATTTCCTTGCAAGATCATCCCACGTAGAAATAGAATTCGGTGGCTCAACTTTCAACCACCTCTTGGCTTCTCCCAATAGAGAAAATGGGAACAATGTAAGCCGGACATAATCTGATGACACTCCAGCGGGGATGTAAGTGTCACTTATCTCCAAAACATTTTAGAGATGCTGCTGTGGATCTTCTTGAGGGAGACCGGTAAACTGCCCGCTAGTGTGCAACAATTGCACCATATTCTACTTAAGTTCAAACCTCCCTCCTGGCTCAGGTTTGCGGATGCTAGATGTGACATTATTAGCATGTGGGATTGCCACCTCACGAACCGGCCGAGCTGCTACTTCTTCGGGCACTAACACTTCCCGTACTACTGGTGGATTCTGTTGTTGCTCCATGATCGTCTGTCTGAGCAACTGCAGCTTTATTTGTAGAGCTTCTCTCCGTTTATTGTGAAATATTCTTTCTGGCTCTATATACGAGTCCACCAGCTCCTTGTCTCTTGCCAGTGTTCAACAGAAATTAAGTCTGCAAAATACAGGCTAAGACCAAGTTGTCAACACTAAGAAAATAAAAATATAGTAAATTAACACTTAAAACAAATTCACCAATTGCCAAGTCCCCGGCAACGGCGCCAAAAACTTATTTGATGTGTTATATGGGTATATAACTACACGCAAGTGCACATGGTCGAACAAGTAGTAAAGTGGCTTAAGTAAGCCAAGTATCGATCCCAAAGGGACTGGGATGAAGTGCAATCTGCTCAAGTGTACTATATTTCGATTCTAAAAATGCAGACAACGGTGTAACCAAAAGATTGATATTTTGTTTTATAGTTTTTATGCGAAATCTAAAATAACTATCTAATTTGAGTCTGAACTATAAATGAGAGCATGCTGAGGTTAAACAAACATGTAATGAAAGTAATTATTGACATAATTTGGTTAATCTTTTCCTCCAGTTGCTAGCCAAGAACATTTGCCAAGAGATTAAAACTCTCGTATTGAACCTCACTTAAGAATCATGAACCATCCACCTACATTTCAGTGATTATATGCATTTCATGTTCTAGCCATACAAACCCGGTTCCTAAATTGACTAATACGACTTTCAGGTATATTTCTATCCTAAATGTAAATCAATTCCCAATTTTCCCAAACCAAGTAAAGATCATATCCTATAATTCACAACTTTCCAATTTCTTGCTCTCTCGAGTGAAACCGGACTTTTTAGATATACATTAACGTAGGCCACACATTAATGCAGTAAGAACAAGAATTAATAGAACAACATAGAAGAAAAGATGAAAAACCACTATGATCAACAATCCATTTCACTACAATTGTTCATAACCTCAGCAAGAATAGGATTTAGCCACTCATTTGTGGATTAAACATCGTTAAATGAGTGTTGAACATACAAGCAATTGAATTCAAGAAGAAGGAAAGAGAGAAAAACCCTGATATTTTCGTCCCTTCAAATGCCTGTAACCCACGTTCTTGCTCCACCAAGTCAGAATATTGAAAAATGAACCTAAGTATTCTATTTATACTAGTGGGAATTTTTCCCGTAATAACGAGCAACGTGTCACGGAGTGCATCGCAGAGCACTGCCTCCGTGACACGCTACGGATGCGGACCTTCACTGGAACTGGGGGTCTAGGAAATAAAGCCCAACGTGGCACGGCGTGCAACGCGGAGCCTAGCCGCCGTGCCACGGACCTATCGCGAACCCACACTGGAATTGGGCTGAAAATTCCCATCCAGGCAGAAGGCCTCCGCGATGGCAGCGTGACACGGCTCCATCACGGAGCCCCTTTATTTTATGCTGTCCAATGTCTTGTCCCTTGCTCGCATCCATGTCCAACCCCGATATCCTCCAACATGCATTTTAGCTTCCGGAAATTACATTTTACCTGCAAAACAATGCTAATCATGTTGGTTAGTATAAATTCACATTTTATTACCAATTACATGAGAATGTATACACATTGATAGATAAACAAGGCTAAAATGACACTTTTGAGTATCACTGGGGCATATAAATTTGCCCAAGATCACTCACGACCCAGAAAGGTCGGTGCTCTAGCTCCACTGGCAGATGACACGCTTTACCATAGACCAATCGGTATGGAGAAGTTCTAATTGGTGTTTTGTAAGCAGTTTTGTATGCCCACAACGCATCATCGAGTTTGCTTGACCAATCACTATGTTGTGCATTCACTGTTTTCTGGAGAATCTGCTTCACTTCTCTATTCGACACCTCCACTTGCCCACTAGTTTGGGGGTGATATGTTGTTGCCACCTTGTGGCGCACCCCATACTTGGCTAGTAGCTTCTTGAATCTTGAATTTACGAAATGAGCCCCTCCATCACTGATAATGGCTCGAGGTGTCTCGAACCTGGTGAGAATGTGTTTTTTCAGAAATTTTGTTACCACCTTGTTGTCATTCCTGGGGCAAGCTATTGCTTCAACCCACTTTGATACATAATCAACGGCCACCAAGATGTAACGATTACCAAATGACGGTGGGAACGGGCCCATGAAATCTATTCCCCATACATCAAAGGTCTCCACTTCCAATACATTCTACAGCGGCATCTCTTGCCTTCTACCTATTGTTCCCGTACGCTGACATCTGTCACACATTTTGACGTATGCCATAGAGTCTATGAACAGTGTAGGCCAAAAGAAAGTTACCTGTAGAACCTTGTGCGCTGTCCGTTTGCCTCTGTGGTGCCCCCCATACAATGAAGAGTGACAACTCCTTAAAACCTCAGCAATCTGGCTCTCCGGGATGCATCTTCTCATCACCTGATCCGATCCCTGTTTAAACAAGAATGGCTCATCCCAAATAAAATACCAGCAATCATGCCTCAATTTTTTTCTCTACTGAGTTGTAGCCTCCGGTGGATAGACTCCACTCACTAGCAAGTTGACTATGTCTGTATACCAGGGAACTTCAGCTTCCCCTATTGCCAAGAGCTGCTCATCCGGGAACTCCTTATTGATGTTATCACCTTCCTTCACATGCGACCGGCATTCCAATCGTGATACGTGATCTGCCACCTGATTTTTGCTCCCCTTTCTGTCCTTAATTTCGAGGTCGAACTCTTGCAACAATAGGATCCATCTGATCAGCCTGGGCTTTGCATCCTTCTTGTTAAATAGATACCGAATCACTGCATGATCGGTATACACCACTACTCTCGAACAAACCAAATAGGACCTGAATTTATCAAATGCCAACACCAATGCTAGCATCTCCTTCTCTGTGACTGTATAATTACTCTGGATAGTGTTCAGTGTTTTGCTTGCATAATGAATAGAATGAAAGATTCTATTTCTCCTCTGCCCCAATACAGCTCCCACAGCCACATTGCTTGCATCACACATCAATTGAAATGGTTGTTCCCAATCCGGAGAAATAAGGATAGGTGCTTCTATCAATTTCTACTTCAACTCCTTGAATGCTTTAACACACTTATCATCCAACTCAAACTTCACCTCTTTTTCGAATAATTTGCATAATGGTCTAGAAATTTTTGAGAAATTTCTGATGAACCGTCTGTAGAACCCTGCATGCCCAAGAAAACTGCGAACACCCTTCACCGACACAGGTGGTGGTAACTTCTCAACAACTTCGATCTTAGCACGATCGACCTCAAACCCCTTGGAAGACACTTTATGGCCAAGGACGATACCTTCCTTGACTAAGAAATGGCATTTCTTCCAGTTGAGTACAAGGTTGGATTCTTCGCAGCGAGCTAGCACCCTGTCAAGATTCTGCAAACAAGTAGCAAACGAATTACCGAAAATAGAAAAATCATCCATAAATACCTCAACGAAATCCTCCACCATGTCGTGGAAGATAGTTATCATGCATCTCTGGAATGTAGTGAGTGCATTGCATAACCCAAATGGCATCCGCCTAAAAGCATATGTCCCATAAGGACAGGTGAAAGTAGTCTTCTCCTGATCCTCCGGTGCTATGGCTATTTGGTTATAGCCAGAGTACCCATCAAGGAAACAACAATATTCATGTCCAGCCAACCTGTCTAATATCTGATCAATGAACGGGATAGGATAATGATTTTTCCTTGTGGCTTCATTAAGCTTCCTATAGTCCATGCAAATCCGCTTATTTTTTTCATTAGTGACCACGGTCATCCCTCCTTTCTTTGGAACGCACTGAACGGGGCTGACCCATTCGCTGTCCGAGATAGGATAGACAACACCTGCATCAAGCTACTTAATTATTTCTTTCCTAACCACATCCTTCATTGCTGGATTTAACCTTCGCTGAGGCTGAACAATTGGCTTTGCTCCTGTCTCCATGAAAATCCTGTGTGTGCAAAAAGCTGGATTGATACCCTAGATATCTAACATTTGCCAGCCCATTGCTTTCTTCCTCTTTCTGAGGATACCCAATGCTGCCTTCTCCTGTGCCCCCGTCAATTCTGCGGAGATGATGACCGGCAAATTCCCATCTTCCCCCAGAAAGACATATTTTAAATGGGGAGGCAGTTCTTTCAATTCCAGCTTTGGTGCTTCCTCAATAGACGGTTTCGGAAATGATTCTAGAGACCTCATTAGAGACTGAAATTCCTGCTTCCTAGGATGCCTTTGTGGCTCATTCAACATTTGTACCACCTCATAAGCATCCTTATCTCCAAAATGATCGGAGTTCATCAACACTCTTTCCAATAGGTCTTGAGATTCAACAATCTGATGAATTTCTACTTGATCAAGCACACTAATTGCTGAAAGCTCCTCATGTATGGCTGGCAGCTTCATAGCCTTGAATACATCAAATACCTCAACTTTATCGTGTGCCTGCATAGTTAGCTGCCCTGTAGCTACATCAATAAGTGCTTTCCCAGTTGCCAAGAAAGGACGTCCTAAAATAAATGGGACTTCTGCATCCGGCTCAAAATCCAGCACAATGAAGTCAACCGGGAAGATAAGGGAGCCCACTTGCACCAACACATCCTTCACAATGCCATCTGGTTTGGCCAAAGAACGATCTGCTAGTTGCAAGATCACTGTTGTCAGTCTAGGACTGCCTAGCCCCAATTTCTTGAATACCGATGTTGGCATCAAGTTAATGCTCGCTCCCAAATCACATAATCCATGAGCTTGGATACTCTGCCCGATTGTAAGTTGAATTGTAAAGCTCCCAGGGTATTTGAGCTTTGTGGGAAACCTATTTTCTATCCGTGAAGTGCACTCCTCCGTAAGCGCCATTGTAGCGTACTCCGTCAACTTGCTTTTATTCGCCATGATGTCCTTGATATATTTTGTGTACTTCGGCACTCCCTGCAAAACATCAACAAGAGGTAAATTAATGTGTACCTATTTAAGCACCTCCATGAACTTTTTGAAACATGCTTCCTCCTTGTGTTTCCTTAGTCTTCGAGGGAATGGGGGTGGTGGTCTTTCTGGTTCAACTTCCTTCTCCTTCCCCCTATCATCAATGTGCTCCCTCTCCTTCTCCACTACTCCCGACTGCTGTGGTGGTCTTTCTGGTTCCACCTCCTTGAGTTGCAAACCACTCCTTGTTGTCACTGCATTTACTTGCTTGGGCTTGGGGTCAGTGTCACTTAGAAGTCCTCCTCTCGTCCTGGTGTTCTGAGCTCCAGCTAGTTGCCCAAACTGGTACTCCAATGCCTTTGTAGCTAACTGATTGTTCTTTACATCGGCTGCCAATTTCACATAGTCAGCCTACAATTATGCTTGGTTAGCTATCACAGTTTTGAACATTTCCTCAATGCTGGGTGATGGTGGTGGAGGAGGTGCATTGTTGCTTCTGTATTGCGACTGATAGTGTTGCTGCCCTCCTTGATTTCTCTGTGCTCCCTGACTCAAACTCTGCCCTTGATGGATGTTACTACCACAAGAGAAATTCGGGTGACTTCTCCAATTAGAGTTGTAGTTGTTGCCATACTGTTGGTGATTATTTCTCGGTACATTACCAACAAAGTTTACTAAATCAGGATTCGCACCACAACACTCAACTGAGTGTTCAGTACTGCCACACACTTCACACCAAATTTTCTGCACTACATTCACTGGGGCTTGAGAATGATTCATGCTCATATTGCTGAAGTGGGTATTGAGTAGATTCTGTGACGCAACTATCTGTGCAGCGATAACTATAAAACCATCCACTTCTAAGACTCCTGCCGCTTTCCTTGTTCCTCCTCTAGAAGAGTCCGCATTCCACTCTGGATTTCTCTGCGAAATATGGTTCAACAAGGTATACAACTCTTCATAAGTTTTTTCTAATGCTTGTCCCCCAGCTGTTGAGTCTAGCAAGATTTTTGTGTGGGGTTCCAAACACTCTATGAAAGTATGCACTAGAACATCATTAGATTGATGATGATGAGGACAATCCCGCAACATAGATTTGAATCTCTCCCAGGCTTGATACAGATTCTCTCCCTCTCTCTGTTTAAAACTTAGAATTTGACTTCTAAGTCTTGCTATTTTACCGGATGGAAAGAACGGTATCAAGAATTTCTTTGCAAGATCATCCCAAGTAGTGATGAAATTAGGTGGCTCAGCTTTCAACCACCTCTTTGCTTCTCCCAAAAGTGAAAATGGGAACAATGTAAGCCTGACATAATCGGGTGACACTCCAGCGGGAATGTAAGTGTCACTTATCTCCAAATAGTTTTGGAGATGTTGTTGTGGATCCTCATGAGGGAGACCTGTGAATCGCCCGCTGGTGTGCAACAATTGCACCATATTCTGTTTAAGCTCGAACCTCCTTCCTGGCTCAGGTTTGCGAATGCTAGATCTAACGTTGTTAGCATATGGGATTGCCACTTCGCGAACCGGCCTAGCTGCCATTTCTTTGGGCACTAACACTGCCCTTACAAAGGGTGGATTCTGTTGTTGCTCCAGGATGGTCTGTCTGAGCAACTGCAGCTTTCTCTCTAGAGCTTCTCTCCTATGTCGATAGAATTGTCTTTCCGGCTCTAAGTGTGAATCCACCAATTCCTTGTCCCTTGCCAGTGTTCAACAGAATTCAATATCTGCAAAAGACAAGCTAAGACCAAGTTGTCAACACTAATAAGAAATAGTAAACTAACACTTAAGACAACAATTTTGTACCAATTGCCAGTCCCCAACAACGGCGCCAAAAACTTGTTCGGCTGTTTGGAATACCTACACGCAAGTGCACGTGGTCGAACAAGTAGTAAAATACCTAGAGTAGCCAAGTATCGATCCCACAGGGACTGGACCAAGGTAACAATTGAATCAAGCGTTAATAAACTCTAACTCTGATAATGCAGACAACAGTTTCAAGAAGATTTTGGGGGTTTGTTTCCTAATTTATACTAATCTAAAACAAATGTAAAAATTGAGTCTGAACTATAGTAATGAGCATGCTGAGGCTAAAACGAACATGCAGGGAAGCAATTTATTGATACAAATTGGTTAATCTTTCCTCCGGTTGCTAGTCAAGAATTATTGCCTATGGATTAAAACTCTCGTATTTAACCCAACTTAAGAATCATGAACCTTCAACCTACATTTCTGTGATAAGAAGAAATTCATGTTATAGCCATACGAAACCGATTCCTTAATTGACTAATATGACTTTCAGATATATTTCTATTCTGAAGGTAAATCAATTCTCAATTTTCCCAAACCAAGAAGAGATCATATCTTATTAATTCACAACTTTCCAATTTCTTTCTCTTTCGAGCGCAAACCGGATTTTTTAGATATACATTAATATTGGCCAAACATTAACGCAGTAAGAACAAGAATTAATAGAACAACCATGAAAGAAAAGATGAAAAACCAAGATGATCAATAATTACATTCCACTACAAATGTTCTTAACCTCAGCAAGAAGCGAATTTAGCCACTCATTTATGGATTAAACATCATTAAATGAGTGTAAATCATACAAATAATTGAAATAAGGAAGAAAGAGATAGAGAAGAACCCTAAGAATTTCGTCCCCTCAACTTCCTGTAACCCACGTTCTTGCTCAACCAAGTCAGAATTATTAAAAATAAACCTAAGTGTGCTATTTATACTAGTGGGAATTTTTCTCGGAATAACAAGCAACGTGTCACGGAGTGCATCGCGGAGCACTACCTCCGTGACATGCCACAAACGCGGACCCTCACTGGAATCCGGTCCTCCAGGTAATTATGCCCAACGTGCCATGGCGTGCAACGCGGGGCTTGGCCAACGTGCCACAGCCCTAACGCGAAGCTTCTCTGTAACTTGGCATATTTTTATCATCTGGGGCAGAATGCATCTGCGATGGCAGCGTGACACGGCTCCATCACGGAGCCCCTTAGTTTGATGCATAACTTGAGCCTTTTTCACTGCTCGCTTCCGAGTCTCTTCCCGATTTCTCCCAACATGCATCTTAGCTTCCTAAAATTATATTTTTCCTGCACAACAACACTAATCATGTTGATTAGTATAAATTCACATTTTACTACAGATCACATGCGAAGGTGCAGTTACCAATGTATAAACACGACGAAATGAAGCATTTGAGTATCACTTGGGCATATAATTTTGCCCAAGATCACATAGATCATACCAAGGGTAGAAACTTAGGAAATTCATGCATTGGGTTAAAATCTCATAGGATCAACATATAGATTTTCATGAATTAGAGAGGAATTGGGCATGGGTGTGAACAAATGCACCCATTCATAATCCTACATACCTGAGAAGGATTGATTATTCAACTCCCTTGATTGCCCAATGAAGAATTGATGAAGAACTTGGAGAACTATACTTGATCACCTCTCCAAAACCTCTAAACTTGCGTGCATGAATTAGGAATAGCTTAGAATGAACTTACCCTTCTTAAAACTCACTATTCAGAGCTTAAAATGACGTAGTATAGGCCTTAGGATGATAGCTATTACAGAAAAGCCCTTTATAAACTCTTAAGGAAAAATTGATTGCTAGTGCCAACGAGGGAGTGGACGAGTCATTACCCATGACCACGACTCGTGGATCCTGTCGTGACTTTCACTGCCCAAAAACATTAAATCCTTAACAACCTACAAACAATGACTCACTTAATGAATCGTGGCATTGACCACGACTCGTGGTGTCTAGTCGTTAGGTACACTACTGACCCTTTCTTCATCCTTTAACTGCCCTTGACCACGGGTGACCATATGACTCATGGGGCTGACCACGACTCGTGGTCACACCCGTGCTCACCCAATTTGAAAATTTCCAAACAAGTCAAAACACCACACCACGAGTCACTTAATGACTCGTGGTCATCCTTACAGGTCACAAGGCGAATCGTTCTATGGCTTAGTGCAGAAAATCCTGTTTTCTTTATTTCAACTCCCGGGTCTGGTCTTAGGATTTTCGCGGAATTACAATATCTCCCCCTTGAAAACATTCATCCTCGAATGTTGGAAAACTTATAGAAAAGCAGAGAAATGCAGTCATCATGTTAAAATACTTATCATCTAAGTTGAAAACTTACGAATGGACTACCTCCGAACTGAACTACATGGCTGAACTGAATTCATAAATCATAAATATATACTTTGACGTGAAGAAACTAGGGCACATGAATTGAACATGAAATTGAATAGATTTTAGGTCAAAAATTGATACCTCAAGCTAGAACTGAGCCGAAAGGGAATAGATGTGGGTATATAGTCACTATATCTGCTTCAGCTTCCCAAGTAGCTCCTTCAACTTGTTGATTCCTCCATAAAACTTTGACTGAAGCTACTTACTTGTTCCTTAGTTTACGAACCTAACGATCCAATATTGCTATTAGAACCTCCTCATAACTAAGGTTGTCTTTACCCCTACACTCTCCCCTAGAAAAACTAGAGCTGGATCTCCCAAACACTTCTTTAAGAGCGATACATGGAAAATGGGACAGACTGAATCTAATTATGAGGGTAACTCAAACTTATATGCTACCTTGCCAACCCGTTTCATAATCCGGTACGGGCCAACATAATGGGGATTGAGTTTTCCTTTCTTTTAGGACCTTATCACTCCCTTCATGGGAGACACCTTTAGAAACACCCAATCACCAACTACCAACTCAAGCTCTCTCCTCCTCACATCCGCATAGGACTTTTGGCGACTTTGAGCTATTTTCAACCTGTCCCGTATGAGCTGAACTTTCTCCATGGCCTCATGATTTGAATCTGATTCGATCATCGCAGCTTCACCAGCTTCAAACCAACCAATAGGCGATCTACATCTCTTCCCACAGAGAGCCTCAAACGGAGTCATCTGAATGTTGGAATGGTAGTTGTTGTTATACGCAAACTCAATGAGAGGAAAATGATCATCCCAACTACCTTTAAAGTCAATCATGCATGCTCTCAACATGTCCTTGAGAATCTAAATAGTCCACTCCGCTTGGACATCCGTTTGCGGGTAAAATGTTGTACTGAGCTTGACTTGAATACCTAGTCCCTTTTGAAACAATCTCCAAAAGGGGAGGTAAACTGAGTCCTCTGTTTGATATGATGGACAATGGCACTCCATGAAACCGAACTTGCTCTCAAATTTATCGTTTGGCATAATCCTCTGCTTAATTAGTGGTTTTGACTGGTAGAAAATGAAAGGCTTTGGTCAACCTGTCAACGACCACCCAAATAAAGTCATACAACTGATGAGTGCGAGGAAAACCTATAATGAAGACCATATTGATCTCTTCCCACTTCCAAGTAGGAATACTGATATCTTGAAGCACACCTCCCAGTCTTTGATGCTCAACCTTCACCTATTTACAACTGGGACTCTTAGCTACAAATTCTGCTATGTCCTTCTTCATGCCATTCCACCAAATAGACTTTTCGTAGGTCACGATACATCTTGGTGGCTCCTGGATGTATGGAATATCTGGAACCATGAGCCTCATGCAACATCCAATCTTTCAAATCACCAACAACCGGAACGCATAGATGGCCCTGATATCGAGCACACCATATACCCCTTCGGAGAAGACCTCTACCTTCTGATTCTGAACGGCTTCCTTCAACTTTACAAAAATAGGGTCCTCGTCTTGTGTTGCTTTACATCAGTCACCAAAGATGATTCTGATCTGTTCTTCATGATAACTCCACCATCAGTCGAGTCAATCGAACAAACTCCCAACCGTGCAAGCCGATGCACATCCTTCACCAGCTCCTTCCTTCCCTCGTCTACATGGGCCACACTCTCCGTAGAGAGCCTACTAAGAGTGTCCACTACCATATTATCCTTTCTTGGATGGTAAAGGACACTCATATGAAAGTCCTTGAGTAGCTCCAACCACCTTCTGTGATGGAGATTCAAATCCTTTTGGATAAACACATACTTTAGGTTTTTGTGGTCCATAAACACATCCATATGGACCCCGTACAAATAGTGTCTCCTTCAATTCTTGAAAGCACCTCTCACAAGCCTCCAACTATTGAAACTTCACTTTATTTTGGGTCAAATTGGTTAATGGTGCTGCAATAGATGAAAAACCCCTCAACAAATCTCCGATAATAACCAGTTAAGCGTAAGAAGCTCCTGATATCTGAAGGATTCACCAATCTAGGACAATTCTTCACTGTTTCTATCTTCTGAAGTCAACCTTTACACCCTCACTTGACACCACATGGCCCAAAAATGTGTCACAACCCGAACATGGGCCAGGATCGAGACATGGGACAAGGAACCCCGAGGGACTCCAAGTTGACCCATGGCATGAACATACATCTAGCTCAATCATAAAAATGATAGATCAACATTATAAACTTAGAGGAAGTCTGAAATAAGCATAACATCAGAAATACACACGAATCTAAAATTGATTACGTTCTATGTCTGAATAGCCTCTACATCTGATGAGTTGATGGGACAAAACCCCAACTAACTCTGTAAAGCTGAAAACTAAAGATACTCAATCATAATTGAAATAAAGAGGGGCCCTCGACAGATGAGGTCTCACCAACAGGGACTGATGCTGACTTTGAAAGTTGGCTAGTGGCTGGGCTGAGTTTGAAGATCAGAGCCTGTATCATGAAATAATACAGCATAGAGTATGCGGAAAGTACGTGGAATATACCGAGTATGCAAGGTAAGTAAAATAGATGTTTAAAATACATAAAAGTGCATAAGAGTAGGACAACATGATCATAACAAAAATATCATAATGTAACATATGGCTCAAGGTTTCAAAACATTCATAAATCATTCATCATCATACTTCTCGGAAGAAAAGATTTATTAATCATGACTTGAGCCAAAGTATATAATCATAATCATATATCTATCAAGAGGAATAGTGGGAGATTCTCATAACCGACATACCCCATAGGAGCACACATAGAGCCTGACCCATAAACCCCTAGTCGGGAGGGTGTTCGTACCTTGCCAACAGTAGAACCATGAAAGGCGTGATATCACTCATGAAAGGCCCATTTGGGGAAAAAAGGGGGACAATCTCAAGGGAGTTCCCATTATGACCTACGGTGGCACGTAGTTCTGAGATTTGGGGTAAAACCTAGGTCCCGAACCTACTCGATGTTAAATACTACTCCCAAAACATATGTAGTACTCATAGGATAATCCAGATGAGATTCATAAGCTAGTTAAATCATGATAATCATAAGCATTCCGTTAAAATACGTGAACTAGCCATGAGGATAAGGCTCCTAAGTCAGCCAAAATCATAAATCGTAAATCATGAGGTTCATGCATACTTGTAAAACATGTATATACTTAGTAATAATAAATTCATGATGAGCATTTGAGTAAATCCATATCATAGATCATAAAATATGATGGACTAAAGAACATCAAGATCAAGGTAAAATCATCACTCGGCTTATCATAGAACATGCATGATTGGGCATAATTTTATAGAAATTTAAATCAATAAATCCATAATTGAATTCGTTGTAAAATCTACCTATGATTAATAAAATATGATGTGATACATGATAGATCGTTAGGATTTCATTAGAATTTGGAATAAAACCCCATAAAAGTTTCAAATAGAATTTCATGAATTAGGAGATATTGGGCATGGGTGTGAACGAATTCACCCACTCATAACCCTACATACCTGAGAGACTTGGATTCTATCACTACGTTACTTGTCCAAGAGGAATCAAAGAGCAATTAATGAAGAACCTTGGGGTTTTATGCTTGATCAACTTCTACACTCTTGAATTTTGCATGCATGGGTTTTGAATAGGTTAGAATGAATTAACCTATGTTAATACACCCTGAAAATAATTTAGAATGATGTATTATAGGACCCTAGGTCTTAGGAATGACGATACAACCCTTAATAAATTCGTGGTTAAAAATTGACTGCCAGTCTTAATGAGGGACTGGATGAGTCATCGTCCAAGGTCACGAGTCATTGCATCAGTCATCGTATGCAATGTCCATTTTCCTCCATGGCTCCCCAGGAGGGACCTAAGACCTCTCGTGGCCTCCACTGTCAAAAATTCCCGCTGACCCTTGACTGATCTTGACCACGACTGACTTAACGAGCCGTGGGGTATATCTATGACTCGTGGTCATGAATGTGGTGTCTTCCCATCACAAAATTTCTGAAATTAAGGCCAAGCCTTCACCACGAGTCACCTAACGACTCGTGATCACCTCCCACGGGTCACACAATGACTCGTTCTATGACCTGGTGTAGATTTTTGAGTTTTCTCCATTTCATCTTTCGGGTCTAATCGTAGGGCTTTTGGGGCATTACAATATTTCCCCTTGGGAACATTCATCCTCGAATGTTAAAAAGCATACAAATGCAATCATTATATTCAAACACTGATCATTTACGCTAAAACCTGACGGAATGACTACCTCCGAACTGAACTACATGTCTATACTGAATTCACGAACCATACATACGTACTTTGACATGAAAGAAACTTGGGCACATGAATTGGACATGAAAAATAAATAGAGTACTAGGGCAAAAACTGATACCTCAAACAGAAAACTGAGCCGAAAGGGAATAGGTATGGATATCTAGCTATCATATCCACTTTGCCCATGTAGCTCCCTCAACATGTTGATTCCTCCATAATACCTTGACTGAAGCTACCTCCTTGTTCCTTAGCCTCCAAACCTGACAATCCAATATTTCCACCGAAATCTCCTCATAACTAAGGTTGTCTTTCACACCGACACTGCCCACCAGGACAACTAGAGCTGGATCACCCATCACTTCTTTAGGAGCGATACATGAAAAAATAGGGTGAACGGAAGCTAATTGTGAGGTCAACTCCAATTCGTATGTCACTAACCTTGGGCGTATTTATAGACCAAACTCCGTATTATCAACCATATAGGGGCCTAGTTGAGGATAATATTGATTATTTGTGCATGTTTTGGGTTAATTATGTTTTCATCCTAATAAATGCGATGTGACCATTTACAGGCGGATAAGACAATAAATTCAGCATGATGTGGCGGATGATACTTGGACATGAAGTACGGAAATTTTGGAGAGCATAAAAATTGAATAGGGAATTCACTTCCATATCATGTTGGGAATTGTTCACATTAAAAAACGTGCCATAGTTCCTAGGTAGAAGAAAGAAATTTAGTAAATTTTGAAGGCATAAAACAATGAGGGTCCGCATTTGGTCCGTGTCACGGAGGACATACAGCGCGTTGCTTCACAAATTTCAAATTTCAGGTGAAGGTCCGTGACAAGTCCATGTCACGGAGGAAATCTAGCGCGTCTCCGTGACATGGAGTAATGACTTCCAGGTTTCAAAACTTCTAGTGCACCGCTGCGACAGGTCCATGTCACAGAATGATTTCTCGGCGATGAGCTCCGTGCCACGGAGGTACTTTGTCGCTGAGTAATTTTTCACCTGTATAAATAGAACACTTAGATTTTTATTTTTCATTATCTAAAATATTGGAAAGAACATGGGAAACAACAATTGAGCTGAAGAAAATTCTAGGGTTCTTTATCTTCTCTTTACTTCTGAATTTCAATTACTCTTATGTTAGAAACTTGTTTAGAGATGTTTAATCAACGAATGAGTGGTTAAATTACCTCATTCTGAGGTTTAGGTTATTTGCATGATTGTATAATTTCATATTATTTTCAGCTGAATTTTCTTCTATAATGAATGGTTGTTCTTCTATTCTTGATTTTTGCTATTTTAGTGTTTGGCCAACATTAAGATAAATTTATAATCTTAATTTGACTCTGAAATGATAATTATTAGGGTAGAACGAGGAATAGGGGAATATGTTCGTATCTTTGCTGTAAATTGAAGGTAAAATTCGCGTGCAGGATAGAAATATACATGAAATTCCATATTCGGTTAACAAAGGGAACAAATCCAACTAGACCTAAGATGAGTTATTGCATCCCATTAATATATGTAGTTGAAAGGTTCATAAGTAGGCAATTGGCTAGAGGTTCGGAAGACCACAGTAAGACTTTAAGATTCCCCAATCATCAACCCGATAGAAAAAGCAACTGAAGAAAAATATACGTTATACATGATTGCCTTACATGACTTAACCTTTGATTGTTCTTGCTATTCTTTTAATCAACTTTCTTAGCTTCATTTAGTATTACTTTTTATATCACTATTTATAAAACTCTTAATTTATTGTGCTACCTATATACTTACGTAGAATAATTGTGAATACTAAAATAGGAAAAAGTCACTAAGTTATAGTCCCTGAGGGTTCGATATCTGGCTTGAAAGAGCCAGTATATTACTTGTACAACCACGTGCACTTGCACGCATTTGGGCGGCAACATGTATTTGGTGCCATTTCCCGGGACTGGCAACGTTAGTGAAATATTTGAGTTTTAGTTTCGCAAGTTTTTGTGCAAGTGTTAACAACTTGATCTTAGCTGCTATACTTGCAGGTACAGGGAAATTTCTTAATGCTGACAAGGAATAAAGAATTGGTGGACCCATTTTTTAAGCCATAAAGACAGTTTCATCGGCAAAGGAGAGAAGCTCTCGAAAGGAAGTTGCAGTTGCTACAGAGGGAAAATCTGGAACCACAACAGCATCCACCAGTTGGGCAGGCAGATCTAGTGCCTGAAGTAATGGTAGCAAGACCAGTACATGAGGTGGCAATCCCACAAGTGAACAATGTTACCTGTAGCATCCACGGTCCGGAGCTAGGAGGTAGATTTGAGCTGAAATAGAATATGGTGCAACTTTTGCATACTAGTGGACAATTCACCAGTCTCCTCCATGAAGACCCACCATAACACCTACAAAACTTTTTGTAGATCATTGAAAGATACATACCAATAGGGGTATCATCAAATTATATGAGGCTTACATTGTTCCCGTTTTCCTTTCTGGCGGAAGCGAAGAGGTGGCTGAATGCTGAACCACTTATCTCTATTACCACATGGGATGATCTGGCAACGAAATTCTTGATCAGGTTCTTTCCTTCTGGGATGAAAGAGAGTCTTAGAATTTAGATTCTAAGCTTCAAGAAGAGAGATGGTGAGAACCTGCACCAACCATGGGAAAGGTTCAAGTCGATGTTGAGAGATTTCCCTCACCATCACCAGTCAAATAATGTGTTGGTGCACACTTTTATAGAAGGCTTAGAACCTCACACCAAATCCTGTTAGACTTTGCAGTTGGTGGAAAAACCTTGGAAAAGACATATGAGGAACTGTATGCACTGCTAAACCGAATTTCACAAGGTAATCCAGAATGGAATGCTAACTCACCTAGAGAAATGGTGAAAAAAGCAGCAGGCGTCTTAGAGGTAGATGGACTCACAACTATTGCTGCACAGATAGCTGCATTACAAAATCAGATAAACACTCATTTCAGTAACATGAGCTTGGGGAAGCCATAAGCTCCAGTCAATGTAGTCCAGCAAGTATGGTGTGAAGTTTGTGGCAGTAGGGAGCACTCAGCCGAGACGTGTGGTGCCAACCCAGACTCATTTTATTTTGTTGGGAATGCTCAGAGGAGCAACAATCAACAATATGGCAACAATTTCAATACTAACTGGAGGAACCAACCAAATGTTTGTTGGGGTGGTAGTAGTCACCAAGGCCAAAGTTCGAATCAGGGTCCTCACAGAAATCAAGGGGCACACCAAAATTTCCATCCCCAATTCAGAAGTAATAATGCGCCTACTCAGTCCAGCAACTTGAGGTTATGTTGAACACCATTATAGCCAATCAAGCTCAGATGGCAGCTGACCAAATAAAATTGATAGCTAATTTGAAAAACAAACAGTTGGCTACAAAGGCTTTGGAGATTCAGCTGGGAAGCAAGCTATAGCACAGAACACTCGACCCCAAGGGGGGTTTCCATGTGACACAGACACCAACCCTAAACAGGTAAATGCTATCACTACCCGGAGTGGAAAACAACTAAAAGAGTTTGGTGCCCTAAAAGCTAGCACAAAAAGATGAAACAATAGAGGAGGCTGAGATTAATGATAAGGAAGTGGGGAGTGGAAAGTCAACAGGAGCTGTAAATTCACCACCACCAACCCCATTCCCTCAGAGATTGAGGAAGCATAAGGAAGAAGCATGCTTCCAAAAATTTATGGATGTATTAAAGCAGGTATATATTAATCTTCCATTAGTGGATGTTTTTTAAGGTATTCCTAAGTATGCCAAGTACATAAAGGATATTGTGGTGAACAAGAGTAGACTGACGGAGTATGCCACAGTTGCACTTACTGAGAAGTGCAGTTCACGGATACAGAATAGATTGCCTACAAAGCTCAAAGATTCGGGAAGTTTTACTATCTAGATCACCATTGGTCAATCCATTAGAACTCGTGGTATATGTGATCCTGGGGCAAGCATTAATTTAATGCCCACCTTTGTATTTAAGAAGTTGTGTTTGGGTAGTCCAAGACCCACAACTGTGATTTTGCAGTTAGCTAATCGCTCGTTGGCGAGGACAGATGGAATTGTAGAAGATGTCTTAGTGCAAGTGGACTCCCTTATTTTTCTGATGGATTTCATAATCCTTGACTTTGAGACAGACTCGGAAGCCCCATTTATTTTGGGACGTACCTTTTTGGCAACCGTATAAGCTTTAATAGATGTAGCTGCAGGGTAGCTAACTATGAGAGCCCATGACAAGGTGGAAATATTTGATATCTACAAAGCCATGAAGCTACCTGCTATTTATGAAGAGTTATCAGCCACTACTGTTATTGACCAAGAGTCCGCACTTTTGACTATTAGCCCAAATGATCACTTGGAAAGAGCGTTGGTGGGACATGATCAGTTCGGGGATGTTGCAACTTATGAAATGGCGCAATCTTTGGATGAGGCCTAAATGATCTTTCAAAAGCAGGATTTCGAATCCCTTCAGAGATCCTTAGAGCCTCCACCCAAACCGCCAATCGAGGAGTCCCCTAAATTGGAGCTAAAAGCATTGCCTCCACACCTTCAGTATGTATTTTTGGAAGAAACTGACACATTGCCAGTTATTATTTCGTCAGGACTAATAGATTCACAGGTTCAAGAAAGATTAGTGGTTCTGAAAATGAGAAAGAGAGCCATAGGATGGCAAATGTCCGACATCTATGGAATCAGTCCGGCCTTCTACATGCACAAGATATTAATGGAGAAAGGATCCAAGCCGATTGTACAATATAAAAGGAGGTTGAACCCAGTAATGAAAAATGTAGTGAGGAAGGAGGTGATTAAGTGGCTAGATGCAGGAGTGGTATATCCGATCTCTGACTGTGGTGGGTCAGCCTAGTTCAGTGTGTCCCAAAGAAAGGGGGCATGACAGTTGTCACTAATGAGAAGAATGAGTTGATTCCTTCTCGCACGGTCATAGGTTGGAGGATTTTCATGGATTACAGAAAATTATATGAGGCCACTAGGAAAGATCACTATTCCATTCCGTTTATCGATCAGATATTTTACAGACTTTAAGTCCAAGAGTATTAATGCTTTTTGGATGACTATTCTTGCTATAATCAAATAGCTATAGCCAAAAAGATCAGAAGAAGACCATATTTACCTGTCTGTATGGGACATACGCCTTCAACCGTATGCAATTTGGGCTATGCAATGCACCAGCCACCTTCCAACGATGCATAATGGCTAGATTTTTATGACATGGTCAAAGATTGTATAGAGGTATTTATGGATGATTTCTCTATTTTTGGTAACTCGTTTGATGTATGTTTGCAGAATTTGGACAGGGTCTTGGCTAGGCTTAAAGATACAAACCTAGTACTGAATTGGGAGAAGTGTCACTTTCTAGTCGAGGAAGGCATTTTCCTTGGCCACAAAGTGTCACAAAGTGGCTTGGAGGTTGATCATGCCAAGGTAGAGGTGATTGAGAAGTTTCCACCACTAGTGTCTGTAAAGGGTTTCCGCAATTTGTTAGACCATGCTAGGTTTTATAGGCAATTTATTCGAGATTTCTCAAAGATCTCCAGACCGATGTGTCGATTGCTGGAAAAATATGTAATGTTTGAGTTTGGGCCAGAATGTGTTTGTGCTTTCGAGGAGCTAATTAAGAAGTTGGTGGAAGCTCCTATTTGATTGCTCCTAATTGGAAATGCCCATTTGAGCTGATGTGTGATGCTAGTGATGTGGTCGTGGCTATAACACCGGGGCAGAGGAGAGAAAAGATTGTTCATTCCATACACTATGCAAGAAAAATGTTGGATCTTGTTCAGGCTAATTATAATGTTGCAGAGAAGGAGATGTTGGCGCTTGTGTATGCATTCAACAAATTCAGGTCCCATCTGGTGGGGTAAAAAGTGGTGGTTTACAAGGATAATGCATCCATTCGATACTTATGCAAGAAGAAGGTTGCTAAACCTAGGTTGATTTGGTGGATATTATTTCTGCAGGAGTTTAATTTGGAAATTGGAAACAGGAAGGGTAGTGAAAATCAGGTAGCAGACCATTTGCCGCGGCTAGAGGACAGGTCACATGTGAGTGATGTTCGGAGAATCTGAGAGGAGTTCCCTGATGAGCAACTTTTGGCACTTAGCATGGCGGAACTTTGTTGGTATGCAGTCATAGTGAACCTGATAGTAAGTGGAGTGTACCCACCAGAGGCAACCTCTATATAAAGGAAGAAGTTGAATCATGAGTGCTAGTTCTATATATGGGATGAACCATATCTATTCAAGAAAGGGCTAGATCAAGTGATGAGACGGTGCATTCCTGATAGTTAGGTAACATAGGTGTTGAGAAGTTGTCATTCCTCGCTGTTTGGCGGTCATCATGGGGGAGAGCGCACTGCTCATAAAGTGCTTCAGTCAGGTTTCTTTTGACCAACTTTATTCAAGGATGCAGCAGCATATATAAAGTCTTGTGATCAACGCCAGAGAAAGGGTACAATCAGCAGAAAACATGAGATGTCGTTGCAAAACATCTTGGAAGTTGAGGTATTTGACGTGTGGGGGATACATTTCATGGGGCCATTTCCACCATCATTCGACAATCAATATATTTTTGTAGCAGTGGATTATGTTTCCAAATGGGTTGAGGCCGCAGCTTTTCCCACTAATGATGCCATGATAGTGGCTAAGTTTGTGAAGAAGAAGATTTTTTCTAAGTTTGGAACTCCATGAGCTATTATTTGTCACGGAGGTTCGAACTTTGTTAATAACTAGTTTCGGAACCTAATGTCCAAATATGGAGTTCGTCATAAAGTTGCTACAGCATACCACCCTCAGACTAGCGGCCAGGTAGATGTATAGTACAGGGAAGTCAAGCAGATTCTACAGAAAACTGTAAATGCTCAACGAAAGGATAGGGCAAGCAAACTAGTTGATGGTTTGTGGGCATATAGGACTGCCTATAAGACACCAATTGGGACTTCACCTTATCAGTTAGTTTATGGGAAGGCCTGTCACTTTCTTGTGGAGCTTGAACATCAGGAATATTGGGTTTTGAGGAAGCTGAACATGGAACTTGAGTTAGCTGGGAAAAAGCGGTTGTTTCAATTCTATGAGTTGGATGAGTTTCGGTGGCCTTCCTATGAAAGTGCTAAGCTATACAAAGATAAGACCAAGAGGTGGCCTGACAAGCATATAGTGCCTCGAATCTTCGAGCCTGGACAGATGGTGTTACTATTCAACTCTCGGTTGAAGTTATTTCTAGGGAAGTTGAGGTCTAAGTGGTCTGGACCATTTGAGGTTGCTAGGATGACCCCGTATGGGGCGGTTGAATTGTGGCAACATAAAAGTTCCACATTTTTGGTAAATGGTCAAAAGTGTAAGCATTACTAGGGTGAGGGCGTTAATCGGTAGAAGATGTATATCACCTTAGTTGAGGAATGAAAGTGTGTTGGGTCGTGTCGAGACGGTAAATCAGGCGCCGCATGGGAGGCAACCTGTGAGTGTAATGTAATAGTTAGGATTTACTTTCAAAAAAAAAGTTGTCATGCCACGACTAAAACTATGACGCTGGGTGGGAGACAACACACTATTTTCTAACTTATTGGTGTTTTTAGGTATATTGCAGGATGCTATAGAGCGAAAAAAATTATTTAGGGGACAAACACATTGCAGGAGCAAAAATTAACGCTGAAAGTGCAAAAGGTAAGTGAAAACGAAACTTAGGCCCAAACGATGAGCCTGCGCGATAGCTCTTTATCACGGAGCTTGATCTCCACGTTTAGTTCCGTGTCACAGAGTCGTACTAAACAATGGCATCATAATCCAATGAGGGTGCGCGATGATGGAGTGTCACAGAGCTATTCCTCTATGATAGGCTCCATGACACGTTGACGTGTAATTCGTTACGGGTTTCATTAAAATGTCGGGTCGACCCACCCTAAATTCTCCCCTTTTTAATTACAAATTCCACTGTTTCACTCCATTTCCATTCATATCCATGACAAAACACCCATTCCCCTCCCCTCGTGAGCATGCCACGACTTAGGGCTTGAAGAATCACCCCTTCTCTTCATAAAAATCAAGCTTCACAGGTAAGTTTCGGTTTTCTCCCTCTTCTCTCATGTAAATTCTTGACATGAACATGTGTGTAAGTAAGGGTAAACCCTAAGGCATGTGTACTTGGTGGAAACAAGTTTGTGTTGGGTAATCATGATATTACTTGATGATATTTGCTTCTTGCACTTGGTAATAATATGGTTTCTTAAATTTGGCATAGAAATTAAGTGTGGGGTTCTTGAAGGGTTGAGGGAAGATGACAAGGGGGAGTAAAAAATGTAAAATAGGGAAATTCTTGCCTTTTTTCTACAATTAGTTTTGCAAGTTGGTTGTAAATTGCACTGGTCTCCTCTGAGTACCATCCAAATGGGGTGAGTAAAGAGGGAACCATGGTGTAGTAATAACGCAAGCATGAATGGTTGGCTGTGCATTTTAAATCAGGAGAGTGTTGTAAGGCCGAAACATGGCAATTGTGCATTACATGTATAGTAGGAAATGTTTAATAGACATACTACACTATGCCTAAGCCCATTGTGCAAAAACGTTGTTTTTTGTAAATATGGGCATTCATAAATTGTAACTACTCTTGATTACAAGTCCTGAGTTGCTTGAAGTTTGAGTAAAGAAAAACTAACTCCCTGTAAATGCTAGTGTCATGGGTCTGAGTTATTTGACTGTATGAAGTCTAATTAGTACAAGATAATTGCAAATTTTAATATCTCAGAGCAAAGTGCCTTAAGTGACAATGTGGTCTAATGTTGTGTGTGCTGAATCTTGTAAAAATGCTTATTATGCTACAATGTGGGAGAAACTAGTCATTGTGGTGTATAGACGGGGAAGTTTGAGTACTTGAATAAGTATGATTAGTGAACCCACGCTACCAACTAAGTGTGAGGTAATCAACCAAAGCCCTCACTTAGTGTTGGCTAGCCATGTTAAATACTGATGAATTTGGTCTCTGTGTTTTGGATGAATAGGAACAATGTATGATAGACAAGATAAAGGGAAGGTGTTTCATCCTCCGGCACAAGCCGAAAAAGGCTCCGAATGGGCAAAGCTGTGCCAGCAGCCCCACCAGTTCCCAGGGGAAAAAAAGGCGATTTGGCACCAAATGGGTGGTGGATGAAGGTAAAAAATGGTATGCAAAGCATAAGGAGTAAAAATACTTCTCAGAGGAGCAAATTGACCGGGAAAGTTTGGCATAAGAGTTCCTCTGTATAATGCAAAGGATACACACCTTGGGCATGGACTTCATTTTCAATGAGTGCAAGCAATGTAATTTACACATGGTGCGGGAATTTTACGTGAATTGGGACCCCACTCTTCGTAGCCACACAGTTAAGATTCAGGGTCAAGTCGTCCCTTTTAAGGCACACCACTTAAATGCCATGCTGGGGACCCCTGACACAGATCCACATCCACTCTGCCAGCTTAATATCACCCTGACATATGATGACATTCGGCACACATTATTTGGGTAGCGATCAACAGCCAGATGGATTCACCACAATGAAAAAGGGTACCATCAGACATTGCCCTATTCATAGATGAACAGAGAGGCAAAAGTTTGGCTGAAGATTATCTGTAGCTGCCTCATTCCAGGGGTACATATGAATGATGTCACCAGGGACAAGTTCTGCCTGGTATATGACTTAATGTGGATGTGGAGATCAATGTTGGGGCTGTGATCAAATCAGCCATGAAAAAGGCGAGGTTGCACCAGAGGCACAAGTATGGTGTTGGTGGCTTACTCACCACCTATCTAAGGATCCAGGACATTGAAAAGGAGGCTCTAGACTATAGACCAATGGTAGAATGGCACGCTGTGGATGTGACCAAGACTAAGGTGCCAGACACCACATATGGGCCAGTTCTCACAATAGCCGAATGACACGCTTGAGATGACAGCTATGCAGCCAGGATGTTCGGAAAGCAAATATTGCAGCTGCTCATTGGTTGATGGTTCGCAACAGAGTAGGAGCTCTAGCAGGTGGACAGGGACTATTTAATAAATGAGCATGCCAGAGCTATGTGTAGGATTGGGCCATCGTTTGTAGAGCCCGTGGACAATGATGTACCCATTGATGAGGAGAGGCACTGGGAGGACTCAGACATTGAGTTAGACGATGATGAGGGGGATTACTCTAACCTTGGTGAGGAGGCCTTCGCACCCAATGAGGAGATTGAAACAATTCTTTTATCAGGGAGTCTTTACTACCCTAACTCTATTTTTGGATTGATCTGTTGCAAGCACTGGGGACAGTGCTCATTATAAGTGTGGGGTTGTCATTTGTGTGTATCTATTTAATTGATTCCCTGACTGTGACATGTATAAACTGGTAACAACTAGACACTATGGCATCTAATTTGTGGCTAGGAACAAGATTTGGTACTTGGTCTGTAATAGCTAGTAAGCTTATTTGTTCTGTTCCTAGACTGTTGCTTGTAAACTTATTTGTTCTGTTGCTTGTGATTATTTTTCAATTTTTTTCTTTCTTGGGTTTCTCGGCTTTTGTTTTCGGTGCTTTTCCAAGGAATAGTCTCCTTGAACTGAATAGGACTTTACTTTTTTTAGTCATAGGTAGAGATTGTTCCCTATGATGGATGGATGATGACCATCTTAAGGGAAATTAGTCATGCTTAGGAAATAAAACCATCACTAAAGGGCTAAGGTACTTCACTTGGTCGAATGTTAGACTTCATGGAATATACATTTGAACAAGCAAATAGTGAGGATAAAATGGTAGGATCGCATAATGCCTTGGTGTTCAACTCTAAACTATAAATTGTAGGCTTAATTTTGTTTGACACTCAATGTGGATAAAATCGTAAAAAGGGTATAAGTTAACTATGTTGGAACCTATGTGCCATGTGTGGTGAGAACTAGTTATATTTCTTGGTAACCAACATCTAGAATTTGCCTTGCGTGTATGAAAAAGCTGAAAGTGGTATTAAACTTAGCGGATATGATTAAGGCACTTCTTTGTGAACCGAGCTAGTTGACCTGTCTCACTCATTGTCCCTTACCTTGACGCCATCCCTAGTTATCCCCATTTGAGCATTCAAGCCTAATGTTATTGGAATAGCCTCACTAAGTAGCCTTACCCTATTTGTTCGAATGGACTCAATGTTACTTTGGTCCAAATAGGTCCTATTGAACTTTATTGAGACATTATTTCAAAGGAGACGATCAAAGGAACGGGTGAAGAGTAAAGGGAGGAAGAATTGGTGTGTGTACTCAATTTGTTGGTCATAAGCTATATGTAAAAAAAAGTATGTATATACTTATACACATGTATATATATAGTGTATTGATGAGTTTAAGCCAATGGTACACACTCCTTACATCTGGGATAAGAATAAGTACGTGAAAAGCACAAACAATTTTTAAGGAGGTGGAGTGAAAAGGGAAAGAAGTAAGGCGCTAAAAGAAAAATGTGTAATTGTCTTAAAGTGCATAAGGATAAGAGTCACTACAACCCAAATAATCCTACCAGCCCCTTAGCCAACATTACAACCCAGAAAAGCCTTTGTGATCCTACAAGTGATGTTGTGCTCAGTTGAGTAGTACACTACAGGCAAACTCATGGTGTATTAATTTTTCCTGAAATAATCTTTGGAGCATGAGTGAATCAATTATAGAATGTGCTTAATTGTGATCATATTGATCTCATTAAAGTAGGGACATTACATATAAGTGAGAGCACATGATGTTGAATCCTTGGTGAAGCTAATGACCTCGCTACTATGATTCAGACATGTTGGCCAAATTTTCGGTTGAAAAGTTATTCATTAGGGCTTGTGTGATTCTGCTTATGAATATGGTGAGTGAAGACCATGCTTGATCAAATGAATTGTATTCAATGATTAAATTATTTAGCACAACTAGGTGTGAGCTATATGGGTCAACTAATGATGGCAATGTTGTTGAAATCATGTCTAGGATACTAAAGAATTGTCCGAGGACAAAAAAGGTTATAACTGAGGGGTGGTGATCTTGAGCATATTTATACAACCAAACTATGTATTTTCAACCATACAGGGGCCTAGTTGAGGATAATATTGATGTATTCATGCATGTTTTGGGTTAATTATGTTTTCGCACTAATATATGTGATGTGACTATTTGCAGGTGGATAAAACAATAAATTCAGTGTGATGTGGCGGATGATACTCGGACTTGAAGTATGGAAATTTTGGAGTTCTTAAAAACTGATTTGGGAATTAACTTTTGCGTCACATTAGGGATTGTTCACGTTGAACAACGGGCCATAGTGTCTGGGTAGAAGAAAGAAATTTAGTAAATTTTTAAGGCACGAAACAGTAAGGGTCCGCTTTTGGTCCGTGTCATGGAGGAGATATGGCGCGTTGAGCTCCGTGACACGGAGCTTAATAATTCAGAAATTTCAAATTCCCAGTGAAGGTTGGTGACAGGTCCGTGTCACGGAGGAAATATAGCACGTTCAGCTCTGTGACATGAAGCAATGGCTTCAAGGTTTCCAAACTTCCAGTGCACCTCTGCGACCGCTCCGTGTCACGAAGTGATTTCTCTGCGATGAGCCCCATGCCACGGAGCTAGTTTGTCAATGAGTAATTTTTCACCTTTATAAATAGAAAACTTAGATTTTTATTTTTCATTATCTGAAATATTGGCAAGAACGTGGGAAACAGCAGTTGAGCTAAAGAAAATTCTAGGGTTCTTTCACTTCTCTTTACATCTAAATTTCAATTATTCTAATGTTAGAAACTTGTTTGGAGATGTTTAATCAACGAATGAGTGGCTAAATTACCTCATTCTAAGGTTAAGGTTATTTGCATGATTGCATAATTTCATATTATTTTCAGCTGAATTTTCTTCTATAATGAATGGTTGTTCTTTTATTCTTGATTTTTGCAATTTTAGTGTTTAGCCAACATTAAGATAAATTTATAATCTTAATTTCACTCTGAAAGGAGAATTATTAGGGTAGAACGAGGAATAGGGGAATATGTTCTTATCTTTTCTATAAATTGAAGGTATGATTCGCGTGCATGATTGAAATATACATGAAACACAATATTTGGTTAACAAAGGGAACAAATCAAACTAGACCTAAGATAAGTTATTGAATCCCATTAATATGTGTTGTTGCAAGGTTCATAAGTAGTCAATTGGCTAGAGGTTCAAAAGGCCATAGTCAGACTTTAAGATTCCCCAATCATCAACCCGATAGAAAAAGCAGCTGAAGAAAAATATAAGTTATACATGATTGCATTACATGCCTTAACCGTAGATTGTTCTTGCTATTGTTTTAATCAACTTTGTTAGCTTCATTTAGTATTACTTCATATAGCACTATTTATAAAACTCTTAATTTATTGTGCTACCTATATACTTGCGTAGCATAATTATGAATAATAAAATAGGAAAAAAGTCACTAAGTTATAGTCCCTGAGGTTTCGATATCCGGCTTGAAATAGCCACTTTATTACTTGTACGACCATGTGCGCTTGCGTGCATTTGGGGGGCAACAGCCACCTTGCTAACCCATTTCATAATCCGGTAGGGGCCAACATAACAAGGGTTTAGTTTCCCTTTCTTTCCAAACCTCATCACTCCCTTCATGGGAGACGCCTTCAGAAATACTCAACCATCCACTTTGAACTCTAATTCTGTCCTTCTCACATCGGCATAGGACTTTTGGCGACTTTGAGCTATTTTCAACCTGTCCCATGTGAGATCAACCTTTTCCGTAGCCTCATGGACTGAATTTGGTTCTATCATAGGAGCTTCACCAACTTCAAACCATCTAATTGGTGATCCACATCTCCGCCCAAAGAGAGCCTCCAACGAGGCCAGCTGAATGCTGCAATGATAGTTGTTGTTATACGCAAACTCAATGAGCGGCAAATGCTCATCCCAACTACCCTTGAAGTCAATCACGCATGCTCTCAACATGTCCTCGAGAGTTTGAATCGTTCGCTCCGCCTGACCATCGGTTTGCGGATGAAATGCTGTACTGAGCTTGACCTAAGTACCAAGTCCTTTTTTAAACGACCTCCAAAATTGGAAAGTAAACTGAGTACCTCTGTCTGATATGATGGAAAAGGGCATCCCATGCAACGAAACTAGCTCTCGAATCATCAACACCCCGAACACACCAACTACCCTGATATTGAAGCACACCATCTCCCCCTTTGGAGATGACCCCTACCTTCTGCTCTTGAACGACTTCCTTCAACTTCACTAAGCTAGGATCCTCGTTTTGTCTAGCTTTTACATCTGTCACCAAGGATGATTCTGATCCATTCTGAATAACGACACCACCATTCGGCTAGTTAACAAGACAAACTTCTACAATCTATGCTAAGAATTTTGAAGTCCCAAACCTCCAAGTTTTCCCTTGTTATGCTTAAGATCATGCCAAATATGCAAAATATTTAAATCCACCTGAAAATCATTCAGAATCCCCCGATCACAACCCAAATATGAAATTTAATCATGAAACACATTCCGGACCTGTTGGGATCGTCTAATAATCGATATAAGGTCATTTGAATTGAAAGTCGACTGTATTCAAACCTTTCTTACCCAAAGCTCATAAATTCAACCAAAGGTTCAAATCACTCTTGAATTAGCTCGATATCCATGCAAACTACCCAACTAAACATAAATCACCATCTGGAATCAACAGAGCTTTCAGAATCAAAATTCGATCTCGTCAACTTGAAATGTTGACTTTTTTCAAACCCCTCAAACCTCAAACCCTCCAAGATCGAAAATCTTACCCAATCTTCATTAGATCATCACAGAAATGGTGTGATCCACCACTGCATGTCATGAATAACAAAATAAGGATATGAAAAGGTTTGATATAGGAAAACGGATCTAAAATCACAAAATTACCACATTAGTTGTTACACTCCCAGGTTTGGCTAATAATTGCACTTCCTGGACTTCTACATACCCGACAAATAAGGCAGGGATAGGGAGTTACCTTGAATGTACCCATTTTAACCATCATCTCCATCAGGGGGAACATTTATAGGGTTTAGATTAAGGGAATCAGGAGCACTAATCATTTAAAAAATCTAAGTCGGGCATATACCTGATATAGCACGATCTTATGAGCCGATAGGGTAAATCTTAGGGACTGAGTTCACAGAGTTGAGTGTGCTAAGAGACATGAGTTCACATACATAACGAAGGTCATGACATGAAGCTGAATGGGTAACATTTGGATCACTTACTGACAGGGTTACCTATCATCTTAGGATTCTGAACATAAGTATGAGTTGAGTGTAGCATCGAGGGAAACATAAGGGGAACATCTAAATGAGGGCGGGTTGACTACTCCCAAATACTATTCGTAGAACTTCCTTACTATAAAACTCAAGACCGTAATTGGACCTTTACTTACCATTTCCCTACCATCCACAAAATAAGTCTTATATTAAAATGCACAAAGGGATCTTGCACCTTGTACAGTAGTTCTCAGAACTAGCAATCATGGTAGGTTCGATAGGAAGGCTTATAACATTCCTGGGACTACAGCTAAGGTTGACTGCTACTTGCTCTTTCTAATGTGACCTGTGGGATGGGTGATTTGCTGGAGCTGCTGATCCGGTGATTGGCGCACCGGCTCCACCCTTGCTCTGCTTGGCCGATGGGAAATTTCTGCACATGTGCCCAGCCTCCCCACATCTATAACAAACGTCTAAACCTGCCAAACACCATCCCGCGTGTGATATACCACATTAAAAGCATGCCAACTGGCTAGATAGGATTGCTGGAAGGGTGGCCGGGGCACACCTCTCTAGCCGTCTTGCTTGGATGAAAGGCAATCTCTATGTTTATGACCAAGTTGGCCTCAATAGAAGCAAACATCTGAACCCGCCAAGCACTTTCCTAGGTGGTTCTTCCCATAGCTCTCGCAAACGGGATAAGTAATCTCCCTCACCCTGGGCTTGTATCCCCAAACATGAGCTGGAGACTTCTGACAAGGTTGAGACCGACTCTCACTAGTCGACCCTTATTGGGAACTCTTATGGTTTTCGGTCCTGGGCCTCTTGTTGCTCCTTTCTTCCCCCTTATGCTCTCAATCCATATTCGAATCACCAAACGTAGAGGGGCTCCTATTCGTCAGTTCTTGAACCTTAGTAGTTGCTCCCTCTCCAATAGGGTTCACTGATGCGATAATCTGTTGGTTAGGCTAGGTGATCATCGCCCGTATCAACACTCTGAGGGTGACCCTGAGTTCTGCATCCGTAAGTTGCATAGGACCCATTGGACTTAGTGGGGCTTATTGACTCCAGTTGTTGTTATCAGAAGACATGTTTCTGCATATGCGTATAGCATGAGTTAGAGGAATGGAGAGAGCGAACTCATGGCACAAGATAGAGTCATGAAAGAAGGGAACATTTCCTAAATGTCTCGTAGCCTCTTCATCATAAGTTTGGCGTGCTTCTTACCCATAAAAAAGATTCTACTTAACGTGACTTTCAGACACCCTAGGACACTTCAAAACCTATTTCTCTGATACCAAGTTTATCCCAACCTAAACATGGGCCCGGATCGAGACACGGGACAAGGAACCCCGAGGAACTCCAAGTCGACCCATGGCATGAACATACATCTAGATCAATCATAAAAATTATAGATCAACATGATAAACTTAGCAAAAGTCTGAAATAAGAATAACATTAGAAATACACACAAATTTGAAGCTGATTACATTCTATGTCTGAATAGCCTCTACATCTGATGAGTTGATGGGACAAGACCCTAACTAACTCTCTAAAGTTGAAAACTAAAGATACTCAATCATAACTGAAATAAAGAGGGGCCCTCGATAGATGAGGTCTCACCAACAGGGACTGATGCTAACTCCGAAAGTTGGCGAGTTGCGGGGCTGAGTCTGAAGATCGGAGCCTGTATGATGAAACAATATAACATAGAGTATGCAGTTAGTACGTGGGATGTATCGAGTATGCAAGGTAAGTAAAACAGATGTTTAAAATTCATAAAAGTTCTTAAGAGTAGGACAAAATGATTATAACATAAATATCATAATGTAACATAAGGTTCGAGGTTTGAAAACATTCGTAAATCATTCATAATCATACTCTCTAAAGAAAAGCTTTATTCAACATGAATTGAGCCAAAGTATATAATTATAATCATACATAAATCATGAGGAATAGTGGGAGATTCTTATAACCGACATACCCTATATGAGCACACATGGAGCCCGACCTGTAAACCCCTAGTTGGTAGGGCGTTCATACCTTGCAAAGGGTAGAACCATGAATGGCGTAATATCACTCATGAAAGGCCCATTTGGGGCAAAAAAGGGGACAGTCTCAGCGGAGGTCACATCATGACCTACAGTGGCATGTAGTTCTATGATTCGGGGCAAAAAGTGAGCCCCGAACCTACTCGGTGTTAAACACTACTCCCAAAACATACACAGTGCTCATCGTATAATATACATGAGATTAATAGGCTAGTTAAATCATGATAATAATAAGCATGATTGTAAGTACATGAACTAGCCATGAGGATAAGGCCCGTGAGTCTGCCAAAATCAAAAATCGTAAATCATGAGGTTCATGCATACTTGTAAAACATGAATATACTTAGTAATCATAAATTCATGATGAGCATTTGAGTAAATCCATATTGATCATGGGCTAAAATAGCATGCCCGAGTGATGCTTTATACCTTAATGTATTCTTGTTTATCTAATTTATTTTATACATTTTCATGTAATTTTATATAAATGTGAATATATGTGCTAACCAACATGATTAGTCCTTATTTTGTAGGTTTCAATGATTTGGATGAACTAATTTATAAGTTGGTAAAGGAAAGGAATAGAGTCGGAAGTAATCGACGGAAGTCGGCAAGGAGTAGGCATGGCAAGCGAGCAGATACGGCAGCAACGTGCAACGGCAGGCCAGCCCTGCGCCAGTAGCATGCCATCGCGCTGCCCAAGCAGCGTGACACGCTGCCAATGCGGCAAGAAGGCTGCCTAGAGTCGATATTTGTTGATTTCCAGTGTGCCTCCGCGTTACCTCCGTGTCACAGAGGAAGTGCTCTGCGATACACTTCGTGACACGGAGCCATTCCACGACAGGCTAAATTATGCACGTTTCTCATTTATTATAAATAGGTCCCTTAGCTCCTAATTCCATTTGGTCACGATTTTATTCTGGAAAACTACCTAGGAGTAAAGGGAGAAGTGGGAGAACTCACCTAGGGTTTGTCAAATTCCCTTCTCATCTACCAAATTCATGTAAGTATGTTAGTTTAGTAGTAGTTAGTTGTAGTTTTACGAACATGAATGGCAAGAACCCTTCCTCTAGGGTTGAAGCCATGAATTATGATTGTGATTTTATGAAATTATTTTGGAATTAAGTTATTCATTGTTGTTTTCGTCTTGCATTCTGGATTGTTGGTTGTTTTTATGATTGATCACCATGAAAACATATATGTTAGCTTGGGCAATTGCTTGAGAAAGAATTACCTAGGTCAGGACATGAGAATATAAGGAGCATGTTTGTATCTCATGATATAATTTCGTGTTAGGATAGAAATATACCTAACACCTTGCTTGGTTGATAAAATGGGGGTTATTAAGAGACCAACATAGGATTATCACATCACCACTCGAAGAAGTAGTTGTGAGGGTAAGTTGAGTTAAATGGTTAGACGCACGAAAGTCCCTAATTGTTTCCTCGTAAACCACAACATAATTAATTGCCCGCGAACTCGAAATTAGCATCCTCGCTCACAATGATGCACTGAGGCTAGTTTGCCGTGTTTAGAGGCTCGAAAGACCATGAACATGCAATTCTAATTATGTGAAATAATAATCGATAGTTGCATACTTAACCCATTGCAAATCGTAGCATCGCATGATTATCTAGTTTTAACTCTATGTTGCTCCTAGAGTGCATTCAGAATATTTCGTTGACCAAATTTAGACTTAATTAAAAATCTCCCTCGAAAACTTCTATAACCAACGTTTTTTGGTATTTAAGATCACACTTGTAATGGATAGTTAGAGGAATGGGTCCAGACCCTGTGGGTTCGACATTCCCGTTCTTAAAAAGAGCCACTATATTACTTGCACGACCCGTACACTTGCGGGCACGTCACATATCATAGATCATAAACATGATGGGTTGAAGAACATCAAAATCAAGGTAAAATCATCACTCGATTTATCATAGAACATGTATGATTGGGTATAATTTTATAGAAACTTAAATCAATAAATATATAATCAAATTAGTTGTAAAATCTTCCCATGATTCGTATAATATGATGTGATGCATGAGAGATATTAACCCATAGATAGATCATTAGGATTTCATACGAATATGGAATAAAACCCCATAAGATTTCAAATAGAATTTCATGAATTAAGCGAGATTGGGCATGGGTGTGAACATATTCACCCATTCATAACCCTACTTACCTAAGAGACTTTGATTCTATCACTTTCTTACTTGCCCAAGAGGAATTGAAGAGCAATTGATGAAGAACCTTGGGGTTTTATGCTTGATCACCCTCTACACTCTTGAATATTGCACGCATAGGTTTTGAATAGGTTAGAATGAATTAATCTATCTTAATTCACCCTGAAAATAACTTATAATGACGTAGTATAGGACCCTAGGGCTTAGGAATGAAGATACTACCCTTAATAAATTCACAGTTAAAAATTGACTGCCAATCCCAATGAGGGACTAGATGAGTCATTGTCCAAGGTCACGATTAGTGGCATCAGTCGTCGTGTGCACTTTCCATTTTCTTCCATAGTTCCCCACGAGGGACCCAAAAAATCATGGTTGGTGACTACGACTCATGATCACCTCTCGTGGCCTCCACTGTCAATAATTCCCACTAACCGCTAACTGATCATGACCACAGCTGACTCAACGAGTCGTGGGGTCTGACTACGACTCGTGGTCATGCCCGTGGTGTCTTCCCGTCATAAAATTCAAAAATAAATCCTAACCCTTCACCATGAGCCACCTAATGACTCATGGTCGCCTCCCACGGGTCACAGAATGACTCATTCTGTGACCTGGTGCAGATTTTCCAGTTTTCTCCATTTCAGCTCCTAAGTCTGATATTAAGGCTTCCGGAGCATTAGAAAATTCCACTGAGTTTAACTAAAACTCGCATTTGCTGAACTTAGAATATAGCTGACGATCCTTGAGGGTCTGTAGCACACCCTCAAATGAGCAGCGTGCTCCTCCGCGCTCCGAGAGTATATAAGGATTTCATCTATGAACACAATCATGAACATATCCAAGTATGGCTTGAACACCCTATTCATCAAATCCATAAAAGATGAAGGAGTATTCATTAGTCCAAAAGACATAACTAGTAACTCGTAATGACCACACTGAGTCCTGAAGGCTATCTTCGGGATGTCACTCTCCCGAACCCTGAGCTTGTGGTATCCGGATTTGAGGTCTATCTTCGAAAAACACTTAGCACCCTGAAGCTGGTCAAACAAATCATCAATCCTACAGAGTGGATACATGTCTTGATGGTGACCTTGTTCAGTTACTGATAATCAATACATATACAAAGAGAACCATCATTCTTGTGGACAAAGAGAACTGGTGCACCCTATGGGGATTTTCTCGGTCTAATGTATCCCTTGTCTAAAAGGTCCTTCAACTGCTCCTTCAACTAATTTAACTCAACTAGGGCCATTCTATAAGGAGGTATAGATATAGTCTACGTATAGAGAAGAAGGTCAACACCAAAATCAATCTCCCTCTCGGGAGGGATTCCCGGTAAATCATCTGGGAACACTTATGGATACTCACATACTACTAGAACTGACTGGATAGTCGGGGTCTCGGACGTAGCATCCTTAACCCTAACTAGATGGTACATGCAACCTTTGGAGATCATCTTTCCAGCCTTAAGGTAGGAAATGAAATGACCTACAGGCACAACTGAACTACCCTTCCACTCAGGGATGGGCTCACCCGAAAATCTAAACTCTACTACTCGGGTTCTATAATTAACTGAGGCATAACATGCAAATAGCCAATCCATACCGAGGATAACATCAAAATTGGTCATGGCTAACACTACTAGATCTGCTGAGGTGACTTTCTAAAGAACTATGATAGGGCAATCTCTATACACCCGTCGAGATATAACTGAATCACTGACTATAGTAGAAATTGGAAAGGGTTCTGATAGGACTTCAGGATTGACTCCGAAACTACTAGCACCATAGGCTGTCACAAAAGACATAGTAACCCCTGGATCTAACCAAGCATATACATCAAGGTGGAAAACTTGCAACACACCAGTGACTACACTTGGGGAGACCTCCTATTCTTGGCGGGATGCTAGGACATAGAATCTGTTTTGTCGCTGACCGCCACCTGTGCTAGTAGAAGCCCTTTGCTAAGCTGGGTGTGCTGGTGGAGCTGTTGAACTAGATGTTGGACCTCGGCCTCTATCATGGCCCTGTCTAGCTACTAGGCAATCTTTGAGCATATGCTCGAGCTTCCTACACCCAAAGCAAGCACCTGTACCCTCCAAACACTGACTCATGTGTTTCTTGGCCACACCGGTCACAACTTCAATACTGGAATCCGCGGGCCTACTGCTCTGACCCCTAGAGCTTGATGCTCGTCCGTTATGGTTGTACCTAGGTCTGGATGGCACACTCATAGCTGAAGATGCTGGGGCTTAATATCTATGGTGGGACTATTCTCAGTGTCCACCACCTGGTATCAATTGAGAGAACCCATAACTATTTGTCCTGTACCTATTGGCCTCTCTCTCCCTTAGATGAGCCGCCTCCATATGCTGGGCATACCAAAAATTTCCGAGGAAAATACATATCCTAATGAAACATGGCGGTCCTCCAATCTTTTTCCAGGTAGTTTGCCACCATATGTAGAAACCTGCTCACTCGAGCTCTCTAATCGACCACTAACTCTTGTGTGTACTTGGTTAGACGAGTGAACTCTAGGGCATATTCCTGCACTGTCATATTTCCTTGTTTTAGATTCACGAACTCGGCCTCTATCATCTCCCTCATCTCACGAGGGAAGAACTGATCTAGAAAAGCGATGTGAAACTCATCCCAACTGATAGGGCCTGCTCCGACTTCTCTACCATCCTTCCACTATTTGAACAAAATATGCGCAACCCCTTTTAATAAGAGGCTAAGTCGACGCACTCCTCTCCATTCACCCCTATTGACCTGGGTGATCCTTAGAATCTCATCGATAAACTCATATGGATCCTCGTCCAACTTTGACCCAAGTAGCTCTTAAGGGTTCACCCTCAAGAAATCTCTGACTCTTGCCGCTATTGTATTCCCATTATGAGGGAAATGTGCTACTGCCTGCTGGTTGACTTGGGCGGTCAAGGCCTATGTTAGAATCTGAATGGCTTCCTTGAACTCAGTGTGGGCAACTGGCTCTACTGTATGATCCTCAAGAGCTGGTGAAGCCTGCTGGTGTTCGTCCCTATTTCCATCCTCATGGCCTTTTCCATTTCTGTTTCTTCTACTGTTAACTCTGTGAGAAGGCATGATTCTGCCAACACGTATAACACGATTTAGAAGGACAGAGAAACATTTCACCGCGCGACATAGATCATGAAAGAAGGGAACATTTTCTAAACGTCTCTTCGCCTCTTCATCATAAGTGTGGCGCACTTCACACCTATGAAAAAGACTCTACTTGAAACCTTAGGACACTTCAAAACCTAATTCTCTGATACCATATTTTTCAGGACCCGAACATGGGCCCGAAACAAGACACGGGATTAGAAACCCTGAGAGACTCCAAGTCGACCTATGGCATGAACTTAACTTCTAAATCAATCAATAAAAGCAGAAGATAAACATAATAATAATAGTGGAAGTCTAAACATAACATAAAATTTACATGTACAACACGAGTCTAAAGTTGAGTACAATCTATGTCTAAAAAGCCTCTAATTCTGATGAGTTGATGGGACAAGAATCCAACTAACTCTTTAAGTCTGAAACTGAAAATAAGTAAAAATAACTGAATAGAAAGGGGCCTTAAACAGATGAGGACTCACCAATAGCGACTAGATGCTAACTCCCGGAACTAGTTAGTGACGAGGCTGAGTCTAAAGATTAAAGCCTATATCATAAAACGATACAACATAGAGTATGCGGTCAGTACATGAAATATACCGTGTACGCAAGGTAAGTAAAACTGCTTAAGTAAGTAAAACCATTAAAACATGCACAATATGAAACATAATCAAGATAAGAATCTGAGAGTAGGGCTTGCATTCTATTTCCTGAAATCATGATCTAAACCTGAATATCACAACTGATTCGAATGACCCAAATCTGAAATGTGATAATCATAAGTAAAACTTAACATTGGATCAAACCTGCTTTAGAACATATATATAGATATCATGAATGATAAACTTGCATAACTAAAATCATGAGGAACAATGGGAGACTCATCATATAACTTACATTATCACGATAGAGCTTACGTGGTCTCGACTATCATACTCAAGTGGGTAGAGCTGTCCAAAACCTTGCCAGGGCTACGAATGCTACCATGATATCGATATCAAGCTGAAGGCTCCTTTGGGTAGGGGAAATCTCACAAAGGAGGTCCCAAATAATCTGATTATACCTACTTTGGTGCGTAGTTCTGAGGCATAGGGTTGACTGACCCTTAGCCTACTCGGTGCTAGACACTACTCCCAAAAACATGCATATGCTCTCTATCATTTTTAAACGAAGCTGACAATCGTCAAGTGACGAAGATGAATAATTGTATACATAGATAATCTAAAATTATAACATGAGGAACCTTGGCTCAAACCTTAGCACAAGCTGAACATAATTGGGAGTCTTGACTCCAAAACAATGTGGTAAGCTAATTGACATGAAATCATAAATCATACTTGAACATATGGTATTGCCCAATACTTAAACATGCTTGAAAATACTTGATTCACTTGAAAACGTAATCATAGACATGGGTAACTTGAAATCATGCTTTTCTCATAAATATCTCATCATACTTGAACCTACATCATGGATCTCAACTTTCATAGATGGGCATCATAATTTATAAAACTTGAAAACATGATTATAATTGAAAACATTGTAAAACTTTCCCATGAATCATAATTCAATAATAGAAATATGCTTAGATCATACCCATGGTAGAAACTTAGGAAATTCATGTATTGGGTTAAAATTCCATAGGATCAACATATAGACTTTCATGAATTAGAGAGGGATTGAGCATGGATGTGAACAAATTCACACATTCATAACCCTACATATCTGAGAAGGACTGATTCTATAACTCCCTTGATTGCCCAATTAAGAATTGATTGAGAACTTGGAGAACTAGACTTCATCACCTCTCCAACACCTCTAAACATGCATGCATGAATTAGGAATAGCTTAGGATGAACTTACCCTTCTTAAAACTCACTATTAAGAGTTTAAAATTACATAGTATATGCCTTAGGATCATAGGAATTACGGAAAATCCCTTAATAAAATCGCAAGAAAGAACTGACTGCTAATGCCAACGAGGGACTGGACGAGTCGTTACCCATGACGATGACTCGTGGTCTCTTGTCATGACTTTCGATGTCCCAAAACATTAAATCCTTAACCAACTGCTGACCAAGACTCACCTAACAAATCGTGGCGTTGATCACGACTCGTGGTGTCCAATCATGAGGTACACTATCGGCCCTTTCTTCATCTTTCAACTGCCCTTGACCACGGGTGACCTAACGGCTCATGGGGCTGACCACGACTCATGGTCACCCCAACTTGAAAATTTCCAAACAAGTCAAAACTCCTCACCACGGGTCACTTGACGACTCGTGGTCATCCTGACAGGTCATAGGACGACTCGTTCTGTGACCTGGTGCAGAAAATCCTATTTTCTCCAATTCAACTCCTAGGTTTGGTCTTAGAATTTTTGGGGAATTGCACTAATCGATTGGTCAAAATACACTATAAAGCATGATATCATAATTCTTGAACATGAACAACATAAAACATGAGGATCAATGGGAGATTCTTATAACCCACCTACTCCAAGTGACAATCATGGAGCCCAACCTATAATCCTAGTTGCGATGGAATCCATACCTTACCAAGGGTAATAACCATGAAGGCATGATATCACTCATGAGCCCAGTAGTGTAAGGAAGACACTCTCAACTGGCGAGGACTCCTTAGGCTAGGGGCAAGGGAGACACTCTCAACTGGTGAGGACCCCTTATCCTATAGTGGTACATTGTTGTGAGGCCTGAGTACGCTGAACCCCGGCCTACTAGGTGTTAAATACTACTCCTAAAATCATTCATAGTGCTCTCATAATCATAGGACATGAGTATAACATGCACTAGTTTAAAAACATGGTGAATACATTGATTCCGTGACATCCATGAACTAGCCTTCAAAACAATTGCTGAAAATTACAGCCATGATACATAGCTTGACATTCATGAAATTCATGTATACTTGAGTAAATCATCATAACTTGAAAGTAGAGAATAATGAGATTTTTTTCTACTAAAATCATGTAATCATAATCATAAATCATATACAGGATAATGAGAGAATCAAATTCAGAAGAGATTCATAGAGTTTTTCATAAAAGGGTCTAACACTAGAAATTCATCAAAGTCATAATAAGAGACTTAAAGGAATTGAAATCATGTAATTGAGCTTGAGATTGGGCATGGGTATGGAAGAAATCCCCCATTCAAGACCTCACATACCTGGGCTTTGATGAATTATTGCTAGAATTGAGTTCCAAGAGAATTGGGATGAATAAGAACCCTCATTGCTTGAGAGCCTTGAGGGGTTTGATCTTCAACTTATGTTGTTTGGGAGAGGAATGAGAGTTTAGGCTTATCCTAACCCTTAAATACTCCCCTTAGGAAACACAAAATGACCTTATTTAGGATTTAAACAATAGAAATTTACAAAAGTACCCCTGGGAAATAGCACTTAAAATTCTATCTGCCAATCATCATTACTCATACCACGAGTTGTTGGTTCTCACCACGACTCATGGTGACTAGTCGTTGCAAATTGGTTTTGATTTCCACCTCTCTGACCTTCACACAATGGCCCTCTACAAAGACTCTTCCCTTCTTTTCATGAGTCATCATATGACTTGTGGTCAGGGAGTCCATGTTACACTATTTTCTGAACTTTGTCGAACGACTCCTCATCATGACTCATTACAAGGACCAACGAGTCGTCCTGTGACTCATTATATCAGGATTTTCTCTGTAGGCGCAACCAATGACTTATAACCACTTGTACCACCCTGCCTTGACTCGTGGTATGGGCTCGTCGCCCAAGGGATGAAATTTTTTAGGCTCACCATGACTCTACCAATGAGTTGTCAGATCAGACAACGACTCGTATGCCTAGTCATTCTGATAAATTCTCAGATTCCCCTACTGGTTTCTACTCCAAGTCTAGGGTATGATCTTAACGTCTTTTTGAGATGTTAAAAACATTGCCCAAACACAGAAAGAAACCCACAAACAAACCACCTTTCCTTTGCAAATGATCTTCTTCACTTAGCTTGTTTTTTGGTTGAATTTTACTTGATGTTTCCTCCTTCTTTTCCCTTAATTATTTGCTGGAAATTAGAGAAAATTATAAGGTATAAACAAGCAGCTCTAGATTTGGAAAAGTATAAAATTAATTAGAAAACACATTAAATGGATATTAGTGACTTTAAGGCAATGGACTCAGCTCTATGGCACACAGGACATCATGGAGATTCTCCTCCGTGACACGCTGGTCTGTGCCGTACCTAGCCAGTCCATGTCTGGTCAACCTTGCCCGTCACATCATTTATGCATTTTATTCTTGGCACTTCCTATCGTTTATACTTCATATACTTTATATTTTTCTGTTACACCCCATATATTTCTGTAGTACGACCGTCATGTGCGTATGTACATTGAGCATTCTAGCATATAACACATCTGAGAGAAGGCCCGAGATATGAATACATGGTCATGTTGTTGAACGGACGGGTAGCTGGGACTACAAGGCTGGGCATGCTGGGCGCTGTGTTTCACAACCTGCCCCAACACATCGTGCTATAGGTACAGTACGATGGAGGGTGCTCCGCACACCCCCTACCACCGCCTAGTTATATATATAGATCCCTCTTAATGAAATTAAATCATTAGATAAAATATCCCTTAGCCAAACAGAGCACCCGTGCAAATTTCATCCAATTTCCTTCAAAATTACGCCATCAAACTCCGTCTATCACAAATTCACCTTGGATAACGAGTTCTAGGCCTATGGGAAGCATCTCTACTGAGTTATTTCTTGAAAATTCACTTGGTATATTGGAACCCCACCAAGTAAAGGTTGTTGGAATTGCTCCAAATTGGATTTTAAGCGGCCACAGGTAATAGGTAAGCATTTCTCCCTTCTAATTCTTGAGAAATTATGGGTTTTCGGCCAAGTTAAATAGAGTTGAATTATGGTTAGTATTATTATTGAAAGATATCATTATTTTTCAAATTTAGTATTGAAATAAGCCTTATTCTCTCAGTATAAGGGTTGCAGTGAGTGGAACGGCTGGTTATCGGTTGAAACTAAATAGCTAAATAAGAGTCGGCATTTGAGGTATGTTAAGGATTATCCCTTCGGCAAGTTATTCTAGTCGTATAATGATACGACCTATGTTCTTGAATGGAGATAATGATCCGATATGTTGTAATTAGTTTCGTTTAGTAAATAAGAATCATGTATGTTGTGATTAGATGTTGTCAGTAGATTATGGCTATATATGTTGTGGTTAGGTACTAGAAAATGTATTGAGAATATGTGCTGCAGTATTCCTTATTGGGAAGAGTGTGTTAAGTGTGATACAGGACTCCTCAGTTCTTTTATTCACTGCATTAGTAGAATTTGATGTCTTGTTTTCATGCCAAGGCCTTAGATATTTGTGGATAGTTGTTGGGCCTGAATTGGTAAGTAGAATAGCATAGGGCACAGTTGGGAAATATAACTTTAATTTGAAGCCTACATTGTCAGTAAAGCTTGCCCAGAGTCCCTTGGCATACCTTGATGCCTCCAGGGCCCGAATTTAGATAGGACGGTCACATCTTAGAGTCAGCGGCACTAGGGATGTCTAGTGAACTGAGTGACAACCTTCCATCTAGTTAGCTACTGCCAGTGACTGTTAGTTTCAGTCAACTTAATTTTTTCCATACAGGTCGCCCAGGAAGTCATCCCAATTGTACAAGTCGATAGAATCATGGATACCCTAAGAAGGGAACCTTATCAGAAGTTGAATGAGGGGCTAATGCCCCAGCCTGCTCTTATAAGATACACAGGTACAGGTTGCCGAGAGTGGCTAAGTCTAGACAGATTTACCTACGAGGTTAGAAATCACCCAGAGAAGACATATGAAATCCGAATAAACCAAGTTAATGTCTAAGGTACTAGGATCTAGTCCATAGTAGTACGGTATTACCTTTAGGCTAAAGATCACAGTAAGCTGTTTGTGGAGAGTTAAGACTGAATGCTTACGAGCATGTCTGATTAGTAGCGGTCCTACAGTTGTTCTTAGTGGAGGAACTACATGGTTGGTCACCTGCGACCTTACAAATATCTTATGAGCTATCCTTGTCTCAGCACGACCTCCATACTATTGCTTAGGTCACCCGGACCTCGACCTTTTCCATCTAAGTCAACAGAGGTTATGATCACTACTAGGACCCTCTGGCCAGGTGTAGGCACAGAAACTATGCCTATTGGCAGCTATATAGACCAGTTCAGGGGGAGTAATAGGAGTGAACACAAGGGACGTATTGAGGTCTAGTCACCTCTAGACTCCTCTATGCCACAGTGGCATCATGATCCTCAATCGAGCCAAGGCTTGGGGTCTAGTTACAAGAGCCCAGATGGCTAAGATACAGTTACAGGAGCCCAAATGGCTCAGATACAGTTATAGGAGACTAGATGGCTCATATATAGTTATAGTAACCCAGACAACTCAGATACATTTATAAGAGGCTAGACGGCTCAGATGCAGTTACAGGAGTCCAAATGGCTCAGATGCAGTTACAAGAGCCTAGATGACTCAGATACAATCATAGGAGCCCAAATGGCTCGGATTCAATTACAAAAGCCCAGATGGCTCAGATACAGTTAGAGGAGCCCAGATGGCTCAAATACAGTTGCAGAATCCCAAATGACTCAGATATAGTTACAGTTATAGTTACTTGTAGGGCTATAGGGGTATACAGACTGACTGGCACCTGCCGAGGCTTATTGGGGCCCAGGTAGATTGTCTCTATGTTGATTGTACCTTCCAGGCTTATGGGAGCTAGGTTAGGTTCTTGTTTGTATACTTGACTATTATCTACAGCTTATGAATGTATAGTTGTACAGCTTCAGCTCATATACGTGTAATGAGTTACTAGATGCAGGTTATGGATAAGACAACTTGCAAGTTATCTTCTGCCCCTTCTTTCTATTCTCTTTCAGTTCTTTATCAGTTTATATTCAGCCTTATTTACTACGTTACAGAATAGGAACATATTGTACTGACGCCCAATTATCGAGCACTACATACATGCCTACAGGTTTAGACAGAGTTTAAGACCGCTGCTAACAGCTTTTCCGAGTCAGCAGATCGGCCAACTCCTTTCATTCGGAGTTGCCAGGTTATAGAGGTTTATCTGTCTTTTATTTGTATATCATTTGGGTAGGTCGGGGCCCTGTCCCCACAAATATTTTCACTCCTAGAGGCTTGTAGACGACAGTCTTTAGTTAGTTGGTTGTTGCTAGCCATGTGGGGCCCATGTATGTCTTGTTTTATGTGTTGGCCGTGTGGGTCCTAGTATAACTATTTGTTTTTATTTCTGTTATAACTAGACAACATGGTGGTCTTGTCGGCCGCATAGGATCCCTATCATTGTTATGTTGGCTGTGCTAGCTGTTTTCTTTTATAGGTGATGCGTGGCCTTGTTGGCCCGAGGCTGTATTTACAGCCAAGATGTAGCAGTTTTTTTTTCTTAATTTTAAGTCACTGGTAGGCACCAGAGGAGCATATGCCCAGCCATGTCAGCCCAGATTCCAATGTGGCATAAGGTGCCAGTCATGCCTCTCAAGGTGGGGTGTGACAAAATTGGTATCAGATTAGGACGTATCCCAGGGAGTCTACAAGCCATGTTCAGTAGATTCTTTCTTATAAATGTGTTGTGCACCATATTTTATAAGCAGGAGGCTACGAGGTGTGATAGTATGGTTACCCATCCTTCTACTTAGATCATGCTATAGAGCCTAGTTGTATAGGGACGAGTCCCTAAGCTTTCCTTGTTATGTCTGTCTAGAATAATGTTTGATATGGAGCAAACTTCAGTAAGCCACAAGTTAGCTACGGTAGTAGGAGAGGGTACTAGTAAGGTGCCACAGTTGGGGGACAGTCAGCCTAAGGCTAGAGTAGACATCTTTTAATCTCCCCAACATCCTCCCGAGGCACCAGGAATCTCATAATGTAATAGATATGTCAGCATCGTCCCCAGTTACTTCTTCATCCTCAGAATAGGAGGTCAGGAGTATAGTATACATATGAGTTGGCTCACTTAGTAGGCAGCTAGAATTAGATAGGGACAACAGTTAATGTTGGACTACCTGAAATATACAAAGGATTGTGCGAGGTTTGTACCTCCAGCCTTTAGAGTTTGTTGAATTTCATGCATTAGCCCTGTTATAGAATGATAGGGTCATTTTCCACCTCCCGACTTATTCTTTCAACACAATAGAAAGCATAAGTATCAATGTCATGTTTCCCAGAATAAAGAGTAAAGAAGGGCTAGAACTGTTGATTCCGAGAAGGATTAGAAAGTAGTTGAGAACGCTAGTGTTTACAAAGTAACCTAGACCCTCACGGTAATAACTCAGGAGGGAAGATCAGATTACCAATAGCACTCAAGTGCGTGTGAGAGTCGATAAGAGGTAGACCCCCTGCAATAGAAAATCTCTGGTGAAAAATAGGCTAATTCCATAATAGTGTGCTAGCGACGGTAGGATATACCTTCAAAATAATGGCTATGGCCCTAGTTTTTTATGTCAAAGGACAGAGAGATTATATGAATGAAATTGGCCCGAGTGCGGATCAGAACGATACAGGTGATGTCTCCCAAATTACACCTCACAATTGAGATATAAGTGGTCGATTGTCAAATATAGTATCCAACGAAGGTTTAGGTCGATCCCACAGGGAACATGATAAGAACTTAGGTTAATGCGAATAACTATTACTATTGATTGACTTATTTCCAAAGGGGGAAATATAGAACAATAAACAAAAGAAAAATTAATGAATGCTTGTATCAAATTGGTTTTATATTCAATTTACGACTACACTAGGATTGTGTTCCCCAAGATTTCATAACCACAAGGATTATACACTAGTGATCTTTTCCGGTGTTTAACATGCAATATTTGTAAGTTAGGTTCACCTAAATGGTTGGTCCCCAATCTAAATGATTTTCACCATGCAACATGGTCTGTATACGGTTGTACTTTAGTTGACCCTTACCCTTAATATCGGATTAGCTATCCCTCATACAAGTTCAAGCTATTATATGAGGGTTGGTAGCCTCAAATCTCCGTTGTTAATCCCATTTCCCATTCTTTACCTCCTTGATCTAGTAAGTAAGAATAAGGCAAGTCCTAATGTTTGCAACCATCAAGAATCAATTAAAACGAAGGGAAAAACAATACATGCATAGAACTTTGTTCAAGAATCACTAAGTATTTTTACCTATGTGTGTTAATTCATCTTGGTTCCCACAAACCTAGTTTATGGGTTTAGCTACTCATGTTAGTGTTATTGCAATCACAAAATATAGAAGAAATCATAATTGCAACTTACAAAGTATCGTACAATAAAAACCAAGTAGATAGAATAAAATTGCAATGTAGCTTCTGTATCTTGAATCAAGAACAATTTTATGAAAACTTTCTCAAGAATATCACTCAAGATTCTACAAAAAATCATCCTCCGAACACTCTTCTAAAATAAACCTAAAACTGGGTGTTTATAATACAAAGAAATCCTTTTCCTAAATAAATCTGGAAACCAGGTCGGCAGTGGCAACGGGCCATGTGAAGGATCATTAGGCCTTCTGACGAGTCATTCCTTGCTTTAAAACAGTCGTCCTCAGCAGCATAACCAGGCTTGGCAATGGGTCACCTAACGACTCGTCGTGCCTTAGCATGAGTCGTTAGGTCCATCGTGGTCTAATTCCTTAGCAATTCTAGTGCACCTCACGGATAGCTCCAGTGGCCTTCCAATGAGTCGTTCCTTTAGGTGACGACTAGTGATGTCTCTCGTCAACTTCACTAGACACTTGATTGAATTTTTGCCTTCAAAACCTAACAGTTTATCTCACGACTCGTTACCAAGTGTAACGAGTCGTTCCTCCAACTTGTCAAGTGCACTATTTTACTTCTTCAAAACATCATCTTTTTTCCAAGCCTCAAGTGGCGGGTCGTGCCTCCTGCCAATGACTCATTTAGGGCCTAGCTGTCCTCTTTCAGTTGTTTTCATCATTAATTCGACCAAAATCACTTCCAGACCTATTTTCCTGCACATTACGCACAAAATACCTAATACCTATATAAACATACCTGGAATGTGCATAATTTCTTGGTTTTTAGTATCGAAAGTACTGTAAAATCACAGAACATCAACACCCTAAACTTAGAACTTTTGCATGTCCTCGGGAAAAAATAAAACAAAACAAAACAATCTACTTCGACGATTCAATCGGAAAAACTTTAGGAAACTTACAAAAGTCATCAAAATCAAATTTTCTAACCCCTCCCTCATCATATCAACTGAAAACACTATGCATATGCAAAATTTCCAACCATAACAGATAGGAACCGAAACATGGCATAACACTGTCATCTGCAACCACGCACATAAATCCATAGCACTGCCCCAGATAATTTGCAGACGATTTTGTTGACCAAGTGCTCTCACCTCAAAGAAGTCCCACACTCACACATGTGTATATGATTATGTCATATATTTCTCTTGTGACTAGGTAAGATCCACTCAGTCTCACAAAGAAATTCGAATTGTATGCATGCAATTCCATAGGATTGCCTTTTCTTTCAATACCTTAATTTTCGGACAAGTAGCTAGGATCGCTATAGGACATTTTGGGTTGTAATGTAGGCTCAAGTTTGGGTGTGGTACATATGGGTTTTAGTAGCTCAACCCTTCTTGGCACTATGCATTTTTACTCCACTTTTCACCTTTATTTCTATTTTCTCCCTTTTTCCTTTTTTCTGCTTTTCCTTTTCTTTGCTTTAGACACTACGGATGCAGTTACTTTTTATTCAACAAAAACTTATTAATATCACACATTATTCTTCTTTTCTTTTCTTGCTTTTCGTCATGCATACTGCACCCTCTCTCTTTTCTTCTTTTTCATTACCCAACCTTACTTCCACCTGACTCTTCTTACTCACCCCTATCAGAGCCACCCTCAACTTAGGCGATTTGCCTGAGTTGAAGTTCACAATATCCAAGGAGGGACTAGGGCCAAAATAGGTTCATTCATAATAAAATCAGGTAGGTGAATTGGTGTGAATGAAAAAAAAAAGGTCAATTAAAGCTCAAACATTTGGATCAAGGGATTTTATTCATTTTGGTAGGTCTTTTAGGCTAAAGTGGACTCATAAATCAAAAACGGCCTATGATCCTTTCCTAGTTCCTTATCCTCCATCTCTGTACGATTGACCAGGCAAGTTCTAGATTGACACACACAATCGAATTCAGCTATTAGACCTCACTTCACACATAGCACCGGTCAACATCATGAATTCTACTAATCGCTAGTTCAGGTATAGCCATACAATGGTAAACAAATTCACAGTTCCAATGCCATGCAAAGATTCACAAAGGTCATAATTGTCAACTCTCACATACACATATACAAAATTTTTTAGAGGGGTATCAAATAATCAAAAATCAAAATATCAAACAATTTTAGCTCTTGAATTCTTTAAGTTTTCCTAAATTTCTTCTGACTAACACACGAAAAACAAAGACACAAAATAAAATCCTAAACATGCCGGTTCTACTAGATATGGAACACCCGAGGGAAAAGATATCTGGCAAGAAAAATCCTCGGGTTATGTTCAGAAAAATAGAATGCACAGGTATCCCTCCCCTCCCCCATCAAAAAAGCATGTGTCATCCTCGATGCATATATATACAATACAAAAACTAAGGTAATAGGAAACATACCCTTGTGACCTAGGTGTCAGCTACCTTGTTGGTGGAGGGTGTAGATATGCCTCCAACATCAACTCCAATATTTTCGTCTTCCAGGCACATTCTCAGATCCAACTAAGCTCGTTCCTTCACCACGAGCTCTCGCTGCCTCAGTCTCAGCTCTTAGTTGACCCTCTTCTCTTGATTTGTGCAGCGCTCTCTCCATCTCACTCTGCTCTCATTTTTGCTGATGGAGCAGAGATGTATCAACATCATAACTTGCCTCCTCACGAGGCCTCTTCCCCTTTGCATGTGCCACCGGCTCCTCCGTGATGAAATCAAAAATCAGTGGTAGCTCCTCCTCAAACTCGTCATTCATCACGGGGAGGATCGGTGGAGGTACCGCAACTTTCTTTTGTGCGGCCAAGTCCCGCACCTCGGATCGTAGTGCTCCATGCTCGCGTACTATCGGCATAACTCTAGCGCCTATAAATGTGCAAGGCACTCGTCCATCCTTCTCTCAAAATCATCCAGTAGCCCACGCACTGAACTGGATAGTGTCTCAAACTCCTCTGACACCCACGGCTTGACCTGCTCCATCAAGACTTTGACTTGTAGAGCCGTGTGTGGCTGCTTCTTCTCTGTTATTGCTAGCCGCCTAGCCATGTCAACCAAAAACTCCTGTGAAACCATGACTAGGTCGGCTGAGCTGTATCATGGAGGTGTGACTGATGGTCTGGATGATTCTGCTGCTGTAGATGAAGATTCCGGAACATCGGCAGATGTGGAGGCATCCCCTGCATCTGTAGCCTCAACCTTTCTACCTATATCTCTACCCTCACTAGGCTCGGTCGCTAACTCGGCGAACTATGATGCATTAATCTGCATGTCGCTGCCAAATGCCTCTGCTATTATGGTCGCTCCAGCAGATGCAGATGCCTGAGTCTTTGCCCTTGATACCGGGTTTGTATCATCTCTAATCAACCTGATATCGGTAATCTTCTGAACTACCACTCTCTGATCAACTGATGGCAATTCTAGCACTCGAGACTCCCAAAAGAGTTTGTCAATCAAGCATGGGAAGGGAATCATTGTACGATCATTTACATCCCTCTCCCGAATCTCTTCAATGATGAACTGCGGGAAATTGATTATGTACCCTTCCATTATGTTGGCTACCAGTGCTGCTCTATCAGGTGAGAGTATATTATCATTTCTTGTTGGTACCAGCTTGTCCCTAACTAGTGACCACCAAAATTTAGCCTGGAAATTCAAAGTGGCATTCTTTATCTGTGACTTAGTACCATGCAGCCATTCAACTAACGGTCCCTTTGTGGCAATAATACGAGAAAGCCAAGTGTACTACTGTATGCGCTCCATGCTATTCAACTTCTTTGTTTTGACTTTTCGCAACTCGGATACCCTATGATCAAACTCCTCGGTGTTCATCGTATCTAGATATTCTGGCCCGTACAACATTCTGAAAATTGTCTCCTCAGATATGGCAACTGAGGTCTCACGCAGCATCACTTGATTCAAGGCAGGCCGCTTGTTCCAATCCTATTCTCCTAGTGCTAACCGCTGCAAAGTGGCTACATATGCTGCATAGAACTCGCAAACCAGGCATGGGATATAACTTCCTGAAGGCTCGGTCAACCACACGAACTTGTATTTCTTAAATACTGCCTGTAGCTCAGGAAGATCTTTCAACCCGGTGGTGATCAGCCTTGGCTCCTTATAAATTCTCCGCTTCGGATAGCCTTTGTTATTTGGAGCAATATACCGATTGTATATAGCCCTCATGCCATGGACACACTATTTGCTCACATTTCTTGGTTGCTCATTCGATGTGCCCGATGTCTCAATCAGCTCATTGTCCGAGTCCCCTAGCTGGGCATGTGACTCATCTACTGTCTATGTATTGTGCCCAGCTATGGGAGCCTACGGAACAAGTGCAGCAGCAGCCCTAGTGCTTTCATTAGTGCGGCTGGGTGGATCTCTAGCTAGTGGACTAGGAGTATTGACCAGGGCTATCGGATTTGAACTTTGTTGAGCCCTAGCCTTGGTCGTCCTCCGCATCAGCTGTTCCTCCGACACTTCATATTCCTCTTCAGAGCCACTCGACTCTTCAGAGGAGGATGGATCATCTCGCAGCCTTCTGTATGATGGTTGACTACGCTCAGGTACATGCTTTTTGGTTGGACCCTTCTTTGGTGTGCCTCGTGGATCCATTGTACCTATGGAAACAAGGTTAGAACACAAAAGGAGATGAAATAGAAAATATTTTTAACTGGTGCTAGTGGTCCTAATGGGTGACCAAACGAGTCGTTGCCTCTGGCAATGATTCATGAAGTCAGTTGTTACCCTAGGCTGGACATTTTTTCAAATAGGTCTAGTGTACTTAACGATTTGTCCCAATGAGTTGTTCCCCGAGGCAACGAGTCGTTAGGTCATTCATCAAGTACACTGCCTCAGCAATCTAATTTTCCCACTTAGCACAAGCTACATGACGAGTCGTTTGGTGACCCAACGACTCGTGATGTGGCTCGTGCTCAAGAGTTCTTGTTCATCTTCTTCTTCTTTCCAATTTTCAATTCCACAAACACACAACTTCATTTAATCATCAACCCAGGTGACTACATGATCGAAAATCAATGTTTCATTCATCCTAGGGTTTATCTACATCACTGGGCACGTAGGAACACAATGTAAATCAAAGAATCATTCAAGCTCACTAGTTCATGGGTCTTCAAAATTTCTTGATTGAATGCAACAATTATTCAAAGTGTTTGTGTGGGGAAGAGCACTTACAATGTAACTTATCAAAGATGGAGTGCAATAGCAGTTGTGCTTGTTCTTCAAAAAATGTGTGTGCAATGATGAAGACATTTCAATGGTGTTTTTTGATGGGTTTGCGTGAAGAAGGGGAAGAAGAGAAGAGGGAAATTTGAAGTTTTTAACGGGGAGTATTAAATTGGGTTCTTTAATTTTATTTATTAACTTTTCCAAATTTACAGTCGTGGGTCGGGTTAGGTCAACTTACCTGGGGACCTGATGACTCACATAACGACTCGTGTTGTTACCCAACGAGTCATTCCCTGAGTCGTGGTCCTTTTCCTATTATAGTTTCAGAACGGGTCACTTGATGACTCGTTTGGTTTCTAAGAAATTCGTTGGGTGAACCGTCATCACCCTTTTTCTTTAAGTTTATGCTTGATGGGGGACTAAACGATTTGTTACTTGGAGAAACGATCTGTGAAGTCACCCGTTGCTCCCCTGTTTTCTACAGTTCTCTTCACGACTGGCTAAACGTGTCGTCAAGTCAGACGACGAATTGTTCTATGATTTTTCTGCACTAGAACTGAAGTTCCAATTTTTGGTTCCAACCTCAGATTTTCCATCATATTCACCTGCACCCATCAACAAACATTAACACTAACCTTTTATTACATTTACAACTTGTGTTGCCTCCCAAGAAGCGCTTGATTTAACGTCGCGGCACGACGGGGGTGTTTTGGCTACTCCGACTTCACCAAAACACCTCCATGCGTTGCCTCCCATGCAGCGCCTGATTTAACATCGCGGCATGACGCAAGTCACTTGACTACTCAAAATTCGTCAAGTGACTCTTCCCCATCCTCCAATGCAGAAATTATGCTAAATTCCTTGGGTTGTTTCATGATTCGGCTAATGTTGAAGGTAACCTCTTCTTTGTTTAACCGAAATTTCAACTGCCCTGCTTCCACATCAACTAGGGCCCTACCTGTTGCAAGGAATGGTCGCCCCAAAATAATGTGGACCTCTGAATCGACTTCGCAGTCCAAAATCACGAAGTCTGCTAGGAATATGAACTTATCCACTTTGACTAGAACATCAAACAAAATCCCCACCGGCTTAACTGTTCGGTCAGCCATCAATAACCGCAACGAAGTCGATGTGGGGGTTCCCAAGCCTAACTTTATAAATACTGCTAAGGGCATCAGATTTACGCTAGCTCCCAAGTTACAAAGTTCCCTTGCAAACTCAACCTCCCCAATGGTGCAAGGTATAGTAAACACACCTCGGTCTTCCTTTTTCTATGCTAGGACCCTGGTAGTGATGGCACCGCAATGGTGCAGATTATCAGCCAGTTTCAAACTTACGGTTCTCTTTCTGGTGACGAGGTCCTTCATAAATTTAGCATATCCGGGCATTTGCTCAAGTGCCTCCATCAATCGGATATTCACAGATAGCTTCTTGAGCATGTAGATAAACTTCTTATATTTTCTATCTTCAGCTTTCTTCTTCAAGCGCTGGGGTTAAGGAGGAGGAGGTCTAGGAATTGTTGTGAGTTTTTACTGCGCCTCCTTCTCCTTCCCATGGCCATCTCCTTGCTCCTTTGCACTACTCGAAGCAGTTTGCACATCTTAGTTCCCAACCAACGTTGGGTTGTCAATATCCACTACATCATCATCATTTATCAACCTGGGCCTTTCTAGCTCTTCAACTACGACTGGCCTCGGTGGATCAACTGTGGCCTTCCCTCTCCTAGTAGTGATAGTCATGTAGTGATCGTCATTTTTCGAATTTTGAACAGTATTACTGGGAAGTGTGCCTTTCTTACTTTGAATCACTACAACAAATATCTGGCACATCTGCTACTCAATTTTCTTGATTGCCACAGCATGTGACTCTACCTTTTGGTTTAAGCTAGAAATATCAGCGCGAAGCTCCTTAAAGTGGTTTTCTGTTGCCTCCATCTGCTTGAGCACTTTGGAAAGCATATCTTGGACCCTTGAACCACTTGACTCTTGCTCTTGGTTCTGTTACAAACCACCCCTATCATTTTTATGCTCCTCTCACTTTTTCCAGTCCCCATTGTCTCGGTATTGGACCCTGTTGAAATTATCATCCTTGTAGAAGTTCTGACCTTGGTTCCCTTGACCTTGACACCAAGAGTCTTGGTTAGACCCTTGGGTGTTGGTCCAGAAACCCATCCTCTTATCATTCAAGTAATTGACATCTTCTTCAGACTCAGACTCGCACCCATCATTTCTCGGGGCTTTGCCCTAAGAACCTACAACATTCACCTTTCTGCTCCCATTCTCATTAAGTGCTTAGAAAGCAACCCCATGGTGGTGTTTATCTCTTCAATTTCCTGGTCACACTCCTCATCTTTTATCTGCTGTTCGGCAGACATACCAACCATATAAGAACCAGCCGGAACCTCCGACTCTCTAGTGTGCCAAGCTCAGTTGGTTTTAGTAATCTTGTCCAGAAACTCCATAGCCTCTGCATAAGTATGACTCATGAAGGATCCTCCTGAGATGGTATCATCAACCTCCTTTGTGTTGGAATTCAGAGACCGGTAAAAGATCTCCAATAGTGTATCATCCGGAATCCTGTGGTTTGGCACCTTCTTGAGCTTTTTGTTGAACTGCAGCCAGGTCTCATGGAGTGCCTCAGAATTTAGCTACCTGAAGTTGTATATTTCATCCTTTTGCTGCAACGCCTAGGATGGTGGGAAGAACCTTTCAGGAAAAGCTCTCTTGAGCTCTCCCTAAGTAGCGATGGAGTCGTTCGACAACTCAGCCAATCACATCGTCGCCTCACTCCTAAGATAAAATGGAAGTAACCTCAATCTGATCGCATCCTAGCTGACCCTTGGCTGCTTGTATACCTTGCATATACCCATGAAATTTGTCAAGTGAGCGTGGGCGTCATCAGATGCATGACCTGCGAATATTCCCTTCATATTCAGTAGTTGAATCATTGTACTTGCAATATCGAACTTTGCCCCAGCAAGCAAAGGAGGAGGGACTATCGCTCCAGTGGCACCATCTTCATCAATGTCTACATCCTCTTCCTCATCAAAATATCGATGTCGCTGGTGCTCTGTAGCTCTGGGTCGTCTAGCTCTTTCAGCTTCTACAGCTAGACGCTGCTCTTTAGCAACTCTAGCTAACTCACGATCTCTAGCCCGAGCTTGGTCTTCGGCCAACATCCTTATTGTGGCTTGATGCACTGTTTCTTGCTCATGTATGTTATCCATTCTCCTCAGGTTTCTCAACATTAACTCAAGTTTGTGATCAATTGGTATCAAGGGATGTCCTTGACTTCTAGTGTCGGGCATGCACAAACCTAAGACCTGTTAAGCAACCAAAACAACAAAAGAAAAATAAAACAAAGAAATAAGAACCAATAGTAAAGTTAACACAATTAATAAAAGCCTTAGCCGTATTCCCCGGTAACGGCGCCAAAATGTGATGTCGCCCAAATTACACCTCGCAATTGAGATACAAGCGGTCGATTGTCAAATATAGAACCCAATGAAGGTTGAGGTCGATCCCACAGGGAATATGGTAAGAACTTAGGTTAATGCAAATAACTATTACTATTGATTGACTTATTTCCAAAGGGGGAAATATAGAATAATAAACAACAGTAAAATTAATGAATGCTTGTATCAAATTGGGTTTATATTCAATTTACGACTAGACTAGGATTGTATTCCCCAAGATTTCATAACCACAAGGATTATACACTAGTGATCTTTTCTGGTGTTTAACATGCAATATTGGTAAGTTAGGTTCACCTAAATGGTTGGTCCCATATCTAGATGATTTTCACCACGCAACTTGGTGTGTATACGGGTGTACTTTAGTTGACCCTTACCCTTAATATCGGATTAGCTATCCCCCTGACAAGTTCAAGCTATTAGATAAGTGTTGGTAGCCTCAAATCTCCGTTGTTAATCCCTTTTTCCCATTCTTTACCTCCTTGATCCAGTAAGTAAGAATAAGGCAAGTCCTAACATTTGCAACCATCAAGAGTCTATTACAATGAAGGGAAAAACAATACATGCATAAAACACCGTTCAAGAATCACTATGTATTTTTACATATTTGTATTAATTCATCTTGGTTCCCACAAACCTAGTTTATGGTTTTATCTACTCATGTTTGTGTTATTGCAATCACAAAATATAGAAGAAACCATAATTACAACTTACAAACTATTGCAGAATAAAAACCAAGTTGATTGAATAAAATTCCAATGTAGCTTTCGTATCTTGAATCAAGAACAATTGTATGAAAACTTTCTCAAAAATGTCGCTCAAGATTTTCCGAAAAATCATCCTCCGAACACTCTTCTAAAATAAACCTAAAACTGGGTATTTATAATACAAAGAAATCCTTTTCCTAAATAAATCTGGAAACCAGGTCGGTAGTGGCAACAGGCCATGTGACGGATCGTTAAGCTTTCTAACGGGTCATTCCTTACTTTAAAATAGTGTTCCTCAACAGCATACCCAGGCTTGGCAATGGGTCACCTAACGACTCGTCGTGCCTTAGCATGAGTCGTTAGGTCCCTCATGGTCTACTTCCTTAGCAATTCCAGTGCACCTCACGGATAGCTCCAGTGGCCTGCCAATGAGTCGTTCCTTCAGGTGATGAGTCTTGATGTCTCTCACAAACTTCACTGGACACTTGATTGAATTTTTCTCTTCAAAACCTAATGGTTAACGTCAACTCGTTACCAAGTGTAATGAGTCGTTCCTCCAACTCGTCAAGTGCACTATTTTACTTCTTCAAAACTTCATCTTTTTTCCAGCGCCTCAAGTGACGGGTTGTGCCTCCTTCCAACGACTCGTTATGTGCCTAGCAATCCTCTTTCAGTTGTTTTCAGCATTAATTCGACCAAAATCACTTCAAGACCTGTTTTCTGGCACAATACGCACAAAATACCTTATACCCATATAAACATACCTGGAATGTGCATAATTTCTTGGTTTTAAGCGTCGAAAGTGCCATAAAATCACGGCACATCAACAAGTTGGTAGACTTGGTCAGTAATATCTGTTCGGTCTATTTGGTATAACTACACGCAAGTGCACGTGGTCGAACATGTAGTAAAGTGGCTCAAGTAAGCCAAGTATCGATCCCACAGGGACTGGACTAAGGTATCAATCTAATCAAGTGTCAATAAACTTTAACTCTAAACTATAGACAACAGTGTGAAGAAGATTTTGATATTTTGTTTCCTAATTATATACTAAATCTAAAACGAATATACAATTTGAGTCTGAACTATAAATATGAGCATGCTGAGGCTAAAATGAACACGTAGAGAAATAAATTATCGATACAATTTGATTAATCTTTCCTCCGGATTGCTAGTCAAGAATTATAGCCTATGGATTAAAACTCTCGTATTTAACCCAACTTAAGAATCATGAACCTTCCACCTACATCTTTGTGATAAAAAGAAATTCATGTTCTAGCCATACAAAACCGATTCCTTAATTGACTAATATGACTTTCAGGTATATCTCTATCCTTAAGGTAAATCAATTCTAAATTTTCCCAAAATAAGAAACGATCATATCCTATCAATTCACAACTTTCCAATTTCTTGCTCTCTCGATTGAAGCCGGACTTTTTAGATATACATTAACATTGGCCACACATTAACGCAGTAAGAACAAGAATCAATAGAATAACCACGGAAGAAAAGATGAAAAACCAATTTATCAATAATTACATTTCAATACAAATGTTCTTAACCTCAGCAAGAAATGAATTTAGCCATTCATTTGTGGATTAAACATCATTAAATGAGTGTTAATCATACAAGCAATTGAAATAAAGAAGGAGACAGAGAAAAACCCTGAGATTTTCGTCCCCTCAACTGCCTGTAACACACGTTCTTGCTCCACCCAGTCAGAATTATTAAAAATGAACCTAAGTGTTCTATTTATACTAGTGGGAATTTTTCTCGGAATAACAAGCAACGTGTCAAGGAGTGTATCGCGGAGCACTGCCTCCGTGACACGCCACCAACGCGGACCCTCACTGGAATCCGATCGTCCAAGTATTAAAACCCAACGTGGCACGGCGTGCAACGCAGGGCTAGGCCAACGTGCCACGTCCCCAACGTGCAACTTCACTGGAATTTGGCATATTTTCAGCATCCAGGCAGATTGCATCCGCGATGGTAGCGTGACACGGCTCCATCGCGGAGCCCCTTTAATTCGTGCTTTCCTTGTTGTTTTTTCCTTGCTAGCTTCCGAGTCCAATCCCGATTTCTCCCAACATTCATCTTAGCTTCGTAAAATTATATTTTTCCTGCCAAACCACGCTAATCATGTTGGTTAGTATAAATTCACATTTTATTACAATTCACCTGAGAATGTACAAACATCGATAGATAAACAAGACAAAATGACACATTTGAGTATCACTTGGGCATATAAATCTGCCCAAGATCACTTACCCCATACTTAAATCGTTGTTCTTCCCCGAACAATAATCTTACACCTCATGCGATTGACACCCAATCCTGGCTACTTTGGCTCAACAATTCAAGCTACGGTTATACCGATTATTTACTATAGCAAATCATCAAGAAAACATGCATGTTCTTATCAATACAATGACCTTCAACACATTAAGACCTCCTAGACTCAAGAATCGACTCTCGATATCGGTAAACTCATGCAAATCAGCTGATCAAGATATCCGACACGAAATTCAATCTCTCGTCGAGCATGTGCCCTCACAACACAAGAGAATTTTCCCCTTTTTAATCACATGAACTCAAAGACATTACATGCAGGGGCATATAAACAATATTTCGCTCTCTCTCCCAAAAGAATTCACATGCACCATGTCATGAACCATAGGCTTGCCTTTAGTGTATTACTCCACTAATATAAGGACGTGTGATGTAAGATCACGTAGGACTTAACGGGTTGTAGTGTAAGCTACGGAACTAGAAAATACTGGGCTAACCAATAATAACAACTAGCCTCCTTAAGCGCTTTTTCAATACATCCCATCAACCTTATGGGCATTGTTTCTTCCTTCATCCTCCCATTCTTGAAGTTTGTCTTTATTTTTGTTCCCATATCTTTAAGCACACTCGACTTAATAACAAAGATTAGTTATACGTCTTCATTATATTTAATTTATAGCGAGTGCACCTTTGACCTTTTCTTTCCCTTCATCACTCTGCTTTTTCTTTTCTTTTCACCATTCTCACTCCTTGACACTGTGGGAAAATTATTTTTTTCTGGAGCGCTTAAGAGTTGAGTTTTGGATCAAATTCATGGATAATGAAAAGAAGGGGTTAAGCTCGGTTTACACCTTTTTGACAAAAGAAAAAAATATAGGCTAAAGGCTCAATGGGCTAACTAGGATGTACATTCAAGGTAGGTACGATAATGGAAAAAAAAAATTTCGGTTAAAGCAAAGAATTGCCTACATCCTTTCCTACAATACACATCCTTCATTTGGTTTTGGGCACACACCAGGAAAGTTCTAGACACTTCACAATAGCATGGAAGATACGAAACCTCACCACACACTCATTGTACATGCTCAACTCAAGACATATTCACAGACTCTTCAATCAGCTAATTACAAGAATTCAAACATTAAGCCTCAATCACACCGAATCAAACTCTATGGCCTAGGTATCTCAACATATTTACAAAGTTGCATGCTTTCATACGAATCACCTTTGGATTTTAAATATCATGTACAACACGCAACCAGAATTCCGAACCATAAAGTAACGACACGTTTGGGATACAAACAAACAAAAGAAAAAAACTTAAAAAAGAACAAAAGAAATCTACTCCTATTGACTACATTTCCCTTAAGACGGTCGTCATCCATCCATCATATGGAACGGTCAGTAATTACGACTTCGGTTCAACGGGACTATTCTCGGTAAAAGAACCAAAAACAAACGCCGAGAAACCCAAAAATAAAAAATTTCATGAAAAATTTTAATCGATAATTTCGATAAAAGAAAAATATTTACAAAACCATCTAACAACATTCAACAACACACAACAGCTTCACATTAATTACAATATAGACATACACACAAAAATCACAGGGTCACAAGTTTTTCCAAGCACAACAATAGAACAGAGACATTAATAACCACAACAACCAGCACCTAACTACTCCCACCCCACACTTAAATCGAACACTGTCCCCAGTGTTCACAAAATTCAGCATAACACAAAAGTGGGTGGTGAAACTCCCTGATCAATCGAAGTACTCCATTTCTTCGTCAGGTGCCGCTGCCTCATCTCCCATGTCTGAATCGCCCCTATCGTCATCATCTAACTCAACATCGCATTCGTCGCGATGTGTCTCCTCATTTGTGGGGATATCATCATTAGTGGGCTCCACAAAAGTTGGCCCCACTCAGCTTAGAGCCCTGGCATTTTCGCCAAAAGGGTAGTCTAGCTTGAGCTTCCACAGCTCATCTTCTGTTGTCAGCCTCCCGCCTATGCGCAGCTGGAGCATCGTCACCTGAACATGCGGGCCATGTAATGATCATCCCGAGCATGTCGCTCGGCTAGTGTAAGAACTGGCCCGTGAGTGGTGTCGGGTGCCTTAGTTTTGGTGACATCTAAGGCCCGCCTCTCCATCTGCGGGATGTAGTAAAGGGCCTCTTCATCAATATCCAGGCCCCTTAGGAACGTGTTCAGTAAGCCACCAAACCTGTACCTGTGCCCTTGATGCAAACGGGCTCTCTTCATGGCGGAGATAATCACCGCCCCAACATTGTTCTCCAGCCCTTTCATCAAGGCATAGACCAAGCACACACCATCCCGAGTGACATCTGTCATATGCACCCCTGGGATCAGGCAGGAACAAACAATCTTAAGCCATATCCTGGCTTCCCTATTCATCTGTGAGTAGGGCAATGTCTGATGGTAGCCCCTCTCCTTATGCCTGCTCCACCGTGCTGTAGACCGGGCTCCACAGAGAGTGCGTTTGATGTCCGTATATGGTGGAGTGATATTCAGCTGCCGGAGTACATGGGTGTCTGTGTCCCGCGCCCCCAAGATGGCATTAAGGTGATGGGGCTCAAAAGTGACTACCTGCCCCCTTATATTTATGGTGTGACTTCTTAGTGTCGGGTTCCAGTTGGCATAGAACTCCCGAATCCGGTGAAGATTGCACTCCTTGGGCTCTTCAAAGATGAAGTTCAGCCCGGCTACATCAATCCTGTGGACAATCCTGGGGAATTGTTGTGCCAACGGTTCCATAGCGATGTGCTCCTCGGGGAAGTATTTGCTTTCCTTATGCTTTGCGTACCATTTCTTCCCTTCCTCTGTCACCCATCAGGTTCGATATTGCCGACGTTGGCCGCGCGGAATAGCTGGTGTTGTTGGGACTGCTGTTCCCAGTCTGATTCTTTTCCTTCCGGTGCCTGATGTAGATGCGCCCTTCCCTTTATCTTGCTTGCTTGCCATTGTTTCTGTCAAACCAAACAAACAGTTCCGATGTTATTCAAATTACAATTAGCTTCGACTAAGGTTGGGTTAAGCTAGGCCACCCCACACTTAGTCTTTAGCCACAATCACCACATTACAGCAAGACAATCCTCTTTTTCTAACTTTCAAAAGGAAAAAAAAAACAATAACAAAAATGCCTCATGCATTCAGAGGGTTCGAAGAAATAAATTCTCTGTACTACTCAGACTTCGTATAGCTAATCCACTATTACCATCGATAACATTTCATCACATAGCACTTAGCGCAAATTTCTATCAATAAAACCAATGCAATTCCCCTAATTTCTATGCAATTTCAACAATTTCATTATTCCGACAATCCGTCGCGCCTTTAGCATCTTAACGTTAAGCACAACATAATTTACCTCACTCAACATGCACAAACCAACAAGACTTTCACATTTCAACTCAATTTTAACTTCTTCATATTCAAATTCTAACCCTAGCTACAATTTCACAAGAATTTCAATCATCCATGTATTTATCGAGTTCATATAATCACAACGTTACTACGAACATCAATTAACAATAGCTTACATGAATTCAAGCTCAATTTACAACTAGGGAAAGTTTTCCTCACTTCCCATGCTCAAAATCGGAAAAATTAGACAAGAAATGAGATGAAGTTAACAAACATACCTTCAATTCGATGATATCAAAGAAAAGTTGAAGAATTTTAGCTCCTAAGTCCGTGTCACATTGGGGAAGGGGGGATTTTGAGTTGTTTGTCGCGGAGGGGAGTGAAAAATGGGAAAAATTGGGTGTTTTTAGGGTTGAAAGGGAGGTTTTTCGCGCGGGTCACCCGGCGACCCAGTGTGACCCGTCGCGAATAAAACTTCAACGTGTCAGGGAGGGTAACGCGGAGCACACCCTCCGTGACACGGAGCCATCGCGCAGGTGCTCTGGAATTTGTAAGAAATTCCAAAACACCTTTAACGTGTCACGGTGGGTAACGTGGAGGCCCTCCTCCGTGACGCGGAGCCATCGCGCAGGCTCACTGTTTTGCCACTTTTTATTATTTTTCTTACCTCGATTTTTCCTTTGCGATCCTTTGCATTTTTACCGTCCGTTCAACCTGAAATTCATCTCACAACAAGAAATTGGTTAGAATTTATAGGTTTCACATAAAATACAATTTTTTTGTTTTTATTTTTATTTTTTTTATTTTTTTCTTTCCTTTTTTTTCTCTTCTATGAAATCTATTCACATATTACAAAAATTTCGTGGGTTGCCTCCCGTGCAGCGCATGGTTTACCGTCGTGGCTCGACGTCATTAAGCTCAGTCATCCTCTAGGGTGACAGATGTTTTCTCTCGACTAGCGTCCTCACCCATGTCATGCTAACACTTCTCTGGTAGTTTCCCCAATGGCTCCCATGACTCAACGCTCTGAGCACTATCCACTTGATCAAGCACGTTGATCACTAAGAGTTCCTCGTACACGGCCGGCAGCTTTGTAGCCTTGTACACCTCAAACACCTCCACCTTGTCATGGGCCCGCATAGTTAGCTTCCCTGCCGCTACATCAATAAGTTCTTTCCCGGTCGCCAAGAAAGGACGTCCCAAAATAAATGGGACTTCCGCGTCTGGCTCAAAATCTAGCACGACGAAGTCTACCGGGAAGATAAGGGAGCCCACTTGCACCAGCACGTCTTCCACAATGCCATCAGGTCTGGCTAAGGAACGATCCGCTAGTTGCAAGATCACTGTTGTTGGTCTAGGACTCCCTAGCCCCAACTTCTTGAATACCGATGTCGGCATCAAGTTAATGCTCGCTCCCAAATCACATAATCCACGAGCTCAGATACTCTGCCCAATTGTAATTTGAATTGTAAAGCTCCTAGGGTCCTTGAGCTTTGTGGGCAACCTATTTTGTATCCGTGAAGTGCACTCTTCCGTAAGCGCCACCATAGCGTACTCAGTCAACCTTCTTTTGTTTGCCACGATGTCCTTGATATATTTCGCGTACTTCGGCACTCCTTGCAAAACATCAACAAGAGGTAAATTAATGTGTACCTGCTTAAGCACCTCCATGAACTTTTTGAAACAAGCTTCCTCCTTGTGTTTCCTTAGTATTTGAGGGAACGGGGGTGGTGGTCTTTCTGGTTCAGCTTCCTTCTCCTTCCCCCTATCATCATTGTGCTCCCTCTCCTCTTCACCTGCTTTCGACTGCTATGGTAATCTTTCCGGCTCCACCTCCTTGAGTTGCAAACCACTCCTTGTGGTCACTGCATTTACCTACTTGGGGTTCGGATCAGTGTCACTTGAAAGTCCTCCTCTCGGCCTGGTGTTTTGAGCTCCAGCAAATTGCCCAAATTGGTACTCCAACGCCTTTGTAGCTAACTGATTGTTCTTTACATCGGCTGCCAATTTCATGTAATCAGCCTGCAATTGAGCTTGGTTAGCTATCATTGTCTTGAACATCTCCTCAATGATGGGTGATGGTGGAGGAGGTGCTGCATTGTTGCTTCTGTATTGCGACTGATAGTTCTGATGCCCTCCTTGATTTCTCTGCGTTGCCTGACTCAAACTTTTCCCTTGATGGTTTTTGCTACCCCAAGAGAAATTCGGGTAATTCCTCCAATTGGAATTGTAGCTGTTGCCATACTGTAGGTGGTTATTTCTCTGTACATTACCAACAAAGTTCACCGAATCAGGATTTGCTCCGCAACACTCAGCTGAGTGTTCATTACTCCCACACACTTCACACCAAATCTGTTGCACTACATTCACTGGGGCTTGAGACTGGTTCATGCTCATGTTACTGAAGTGGGTGTTGAGTTGATTCTGTAACGCAACTATCTGTGCAGCAATAGCTGTAAAACCATCCACTTCAAGGACTCCTGCTGCTTTCCTTGTTCCTCCTCTTGACGAATCCGCATTCCACTCCGGATTCCCCTGCGAAATACGATTTAACAAGGTGTACAGCTCCTCATAAGTCTTCTCTAATGCTTGTCCCCCAGCTGCTGAGTCTAGCAAGATTTTTGTGTGGGGTTCCAAACCCTCTATGAAAGTATGCACCAGCACATCATTGGATTGGTGATGATGAGGACAATCCTGCAACATAGATTTGAATCTCTCCCAGGCCTGATACAGATTCTCTCCCTCTCTCTGTTTAAAACTTAGAATTTGACTTCTAAGTCTTGCTGTTTTACCGGATGGAAAGAACCGTATCAAGAATTTCTTTGCAAGATCATCCCACGTGGTGATGGAATTAGGTGGATCAGCTTTCAACCACCTCTTAGCTTCTCCCAAAAGTGAAAATGGGAACAATGTAAGCCTGACATAATCTGATGACACTCCAGCGGGGATGTTCGTGTCACTTATCTCCAAAAAATTTTGGAGATGTTGCTGTGGATCCTCATGAGGGAGACCTGTGAACTGCCCGCTGGTGTGCAGCAATTGCACCATGTTTTGTTTATGCTTGAACCTCCCTCCTGGCTCAGGTTTGCGGATGCTAGATGTGACATTGTTACCATGTGGGATTGCCACCTCGCGAACCGACCTAGCTGCCATTTCCTCGGGCACTAACATTGCCCTTACAACTGGTGGATTCTATTGTTGCTCCAGGATTGTTTGTCTGAGCAACTGCAGCTTTTTCTCTAGAGCTTCTCTCCTTTGGCTATGGAATTGTCTTTCTGGCTCTAAAGATGAGTTCACCAGCTCTGTGTCTCTTGCCAGTGTTCAACAAAAATTAGTATCTGCAAAATACAGACTAAGACCAAGTTGCCAACACTAAGAGGAAATAGTAAACTAACACTTAAGAAAAATTTACCAATTGCCAGTCCCCGGCAGCGGCTCCAAAAACTTGTTTGGTGGTTTGGAATGCCTACACGCAAGTGCACGTGGTCGAACAAGTAGTAAATTGGCTCAAGTAAGCCAAGTATCGATCCCACAGGGACTGGACTAAGGTATCAATCCAATCAGGTGTCAATAAACTTTAACTCTAAACTACAGACAACAGTGTGAAGAAGATTTTGATATTTTGTTTCCTAATTTTATACTAAATCTAAAATGAATATACAATTTGAGTCAGAACTATAAATATGAGCATGTTGAGGCTAAAAGGAACACGTAGAGAAATAAATTATCGATACAATTTGATTAATCTTTCCTCCGGATTGCTAGTCAAGAATTATTGCCTATGGATTAAAATCTCGTATTTAACCAAACTTAAGAATCGTGAACCTTCCACCTACATCTCTGTGATAAAAAGAAATTCATGTTCTAGCCATACAAAACCAATTCCTTAATTGACTAATACGACTTTCAGGTATATCTCTATCCTGAAGATAAATCAATTCTCAATTTTCCCAAACTAAGAATAGATTATATCCTATCAATTCACAACTTTCCAATTTCTTGCTCTCTCGAGTGAAACCGAACTTTTTAGATATACATTAACGTTGGCCACACATTAACGCAGTAAGAACAAGAATCAATGAATAACCATGGAAGAAAAGATGAAAAACCAATTTATCAATAATTACATTTCAATACAAATGTTCTTAACCTCAGCAACAAATGAATTTAGCCACTCATTTGTGGATTAAACATCGTTAAATGAGTGTTAATCATACAAGCAATTGAAATAAAGAAGAAGGAGACAGAGAAAAACCCTGAGATTTTCGTCCCCTCACCTGCCTGTAACCCACGTTCTTGCTCCACCCAGTCAGAATTATTAAAAATGAACCTAAGTGTTTTATTTATACTAGTGGGAATTTTTCCCGGAATAATAAGCAACGTGTCACGGAGTGCATCGCGGAGCACTACCTCCGTGACACGCCACCAACGCGGACCCTCACTGGAATCCGGTCGTCCAAGTATTAAAACCCAACGTGGCACGGCGTGCAATGCGGCGCTAGGCCAACGTGCCACGGCCCCAATGCGCACCTTCACTGGAATTTGGCATATTTTCAGCATCCAGGCAGAATGCATCCGCGATGGTAGCGTGACACGGCTCCATCGCGGAGCCCCTTTAATTCGTGCTTTCCTTGTTGTTTTTTCCTTGCTAGCTTCCGAGTCCAATCTCGATTTCTCCCAACATTCATCTTAGCTTCGTAAAATTATATTTTTCCTTCAAAACCACGCTAACCATGTTGGTTAGTATAAATTAACATTTTATTACAATTTACTTGAGAATGTACAAACATCGATAGATAAATAAAGACAAAATGACACATTTGTGTATCACTTAGGCATATAAATCTGCCCAAGATCATTATCCTTGTCAGTAAGATGCAGGGGGAAGCACGAGTATTTAACTCAAGAGGGGAACATAATCACCTCCAGGCGATAGCGGGTTGATAGAACTTGGAATCGACATTGAATGTCAAGAAACAAGCATTAGGATTACATTTAGAGGATAGTGAGGTTGTATCCTAGAATACTGCAATGTTACCACTAGTTGTGGAGGAAAAGGAGTGACGGTACAGAGACCCTAGCCTAGTGCAACCAGAGATAAGGCCCAACAGAAGGAGTCACCGGCCCTTAAGATAGTAGGGGAGTGTCTTGAGACCCAGAAGTCGACTCATGTACTAAATGTGGTAGGGCTTCGTCAGTAGATTTTAGCAGGGAATACCATGTCCTTCATTCCCCCACTCGGGTTTGACGAAAGTCGTTAGGTTATAAAAGAGATCTACTGCTGGCACAAGAAGCAGAAGGATATTATCGAGTTGTGGAACAGAGCTCCTAGGCCAGCAAGAGCAGGTTGGGCATCAGAAACCGGGTAGCCTAATTCAGGAAATAGCCATGTCTGCGTAATAATGGAAATTAGACAATAGGAATATAGTTACAGGGTTACCATGTACCAAGCGTAAACCTGACCCTATTTGGGCAACTGTTGAAAGGCTAAGGGGATCAACACATCTCTTGCTGGTCTGGATTATGTTTCAGCTAAAGATTATGCTCAATTAAATACTAAAGAAATATTCCAGCTATGTGGGGTCTCAATGTCTATTAACTTCTGACTTAGGGACACAACTCACACCTATGTTTTAGAAAGACGTTCAGAACACATTGGGATGCATATTAATTTGAGTACGACTTCTCGTCCCCAAACAAATAGTCAAGCAGAGTATACAATTCAGACATTTAGAGATTTGTTATGGGTGGAAATGTAGACCCCCTAAATGATGACCTGAAGCAGGTAAATTAGGCGTAGTTGAACCTGGCATACTACATCAGTCAAATGAAAGAAGTTAAGCTTATCAGGAAAGATGTACTGGCAGCCCAGGGTCATTGAAAGTCCTACCCCGCAGCGACTGGGTATTCCTAAAAACATCGCCAATGAAGGGCGTTATGAGATCTGATAAGAAGGGAAAGGCCATCCCTAGATTCATTAAACTTTACTGGATCCTTCGGATGATCGGCCAAGTGGCCTACGAGATAGAATTAACTTTGAGGTTAGGATCTGTTCATCAACACTTTTCTAGAGCGTAGAAGACTTAGTCTTAGATTAATCTAATTGGGGATACTCAAGGTACAAAAGCACTATTCCACGGAAAGACTCCAATAGTTATAGGAGCCATTTTGAGAACCAAAGTTGTTGCCTATTAGTGTATCATTAGGGGACAGAAATATAGAAGAAATGAATTGAAAAACTACGAATGATGTGAACTCTTGATAGTTTCAGTTGTTCTGGGCTCTACAACGATGGTATACAAACCAAGACAATTTAAGTTAAGGCAAGATAGTTTCAGATGTTATACAGTTGACTTTGTTGCTATTATTATCAGTTGTTTACATATACATGGTAGAGCTATGCTTCAGTTGCAAGTAGCGTCCTGTGAGATGCCTTGGTTGAACTTTTCTGTGTTTTAGGTATCTGGATAGTCCAGAATACAGAGGAGAATTTCCCAAAATTTTTCTTGCAATAGTTAAAGCAGTTGAGTCTTTTAAGCCTAAATATTACATTCGAGGACGAATGTTCCTAAGGGGGGAAGGATGTCACACCCCGTAAATATTCATTGTACGACCGCCGGGGGCACACGTACATTGAGAATTCTAGCATATAACGCATCTGAGAGAAGGCCACACCAGCGCGTCATTGAACAGATAGGAGGCCGGGACCATATAGGTCGGCCGCGCTAGGCGCGGCATCGCACAACCTTCCTCAGTGCATGTACTGACGCGATGTGCCATCGGTACGGCTTGATGGGGATGCAGTAGCACAACCCCGTACCACCTCCTAGTTATATACATAGGTCCCTATTGATGAAATTAAATCATTAGATAAAACATCCCTCGGTCAAAATAGAGCACCTACACAAATTTCATCCAATTACCTTCGAATTACGCCGTCAAACTTTGTCTAAACACAAATTTGTCTTGGATAACGAGTTCTAGGACTACGGGGAGCATCTCTGCGGAGTTATTTTTTGAAAATTCTCCCGGTATACTAGAACTCTACCGAGTAAAGATTGTTAAAGTTGCTCCAAATTGGATTATAAGTGGCCACTTTAAATAGGTAAGAATTTCTCCCTTCTAAACACTCGAGAAATTGTGGGTTTTCAGTCGAGTTAAATAGAGTTGAATTACGGTTAATATTATTATGGAAAGATACCCTTATTTTCTGAATTTAGTATTGAAACTAGACCTATTCTCTCAGTATAAGGTCTGCAGTAAGTGGAACCGCTAGTTACCGATTGAAACTAAACAGTTGAACGAGAATCGACATTCGAGGTATGTAAAGGCTTATTCCTTCGGCAAGCTATTATCATCATATAATGATACGACCTATGTTCTTGAATGGAGATAATGATCCGATATGCTATAATTAGCTGTTGCTAGTAAATAAGAATCATGTATGTTGTGATTAGCTGCTATCAGTAGATTATGACTATATATGTTGTGGTTAGCTGCTAGAACACGTATTGAGAATATGTATTGCAGTATCCCTCGTTGGGAAGAGTATGTTAAGTGTCACGCATGACTCCTCTGTTCTTTTGTTCACTACATTAGTAGAATTTTGTGTCTTGTTGTCATGTAAAGGCCTTAGAGGTTTGTGGATAGCTGTTGGGCCTGAGTTGGTAAGTTGAACAGCATAGGGCGCAGTTGGGAAATATAACCTTCAATTTGATGCCTGTATAATCAGTAAAGCTTTCCTAGTGGCCCTTTGCGTACCTTGATGCCTCCAGGACCCGAATTTGGACAGGATGGTCACACCTTAGAGTCAGCGGCACCAGGATTGTCTGTGAACAGAGTGACAGCCTACCATCTAGTTAGCTACTGCCACTGACTGTTAGTTTCAGTCAACTTAGTGCTTGCTATATAGGTCGCCCAGGAAGTCATCCCAGTTGTACCAGTCAAATAGACTCATGGGTACCCTAAGAAGGGAATGCTATCAGTAGCTGAATGGGGGGCTAATGCCCCAGCCTTCTCTTATAACATACTCAGGTACAGGTTGTTGATAGTGGCTAAGTCCGTACAGAATTACTTATAAGGTTAGGAATTTCCTGGAGAAGAAATATGATATTTGAACAGAACTAGTTAATGTTTACGGGACTAGGACCATAGTAGTACGGTATTACCTACAGGACAAAGATCACAGTAAGCTGTCTGTGGAGAGTTAGGACTGGGTTGTTAGGAGCATGTTCGAATAGTAGCAACCCTACAGTTGTTCTCAATGGAGGAACTACATAGTTGGTCACCTACGACCTCACAGAGAGCTTATGAGTTATCCTTGTCTCAGCATGACCTTCAGACTATCGCTTAGATCACCCAAGCCTCAACCTTTTTCATCTAAATAGATGGAGATTGTGATCACTACCAGGACCCTCTGGCCAGGTGTAGGCACACAAACTATGCTTTTTGGCAGCTATATAGACCAGTTCAGGTGCGAGTAAGAGGAGAGGCCGCAAGGACCGTATTGAGGTCTAGTCACCTCTAGTCTCCTCTATGCCACAATGGCATCACGACCCTCAATCGAGCCAAAGCTTGGGGTCTAGTTATAGTAGCCCAGATGGTTCAGATACAGTTTCAGGAGCCTAGATGGCTCAGATACACTTACAGTAACCCAGATGACTCAGATACAATTACAGGAGCCTAGACTGCTCAGATGCAGTTACAGGAGCCCAAATGGCTAAGATGCAGTTACAGGAGCCAAAACTGCTCAAATACAGTCACAGGAGCATAAATGGCTCAGATGTAATTACAAGAGCCCAGATGACTCAGATACAGTTACAAAATCCTAGATGGCTCAAATATAGTTATAGGAGCCGAAATGGCTCAGATCCAGTTACACTTATAGTTACTAGTAGGGCAATAGGGGTATATAGACTAATTGGCACCTACCGAGGCTTATGGTTCCCAGGTAGATTATCTCTATGTTGATTGTACCTTCCAGGCTTATGGGGGCCATGTTAGGTTCTTTTTTGTATACTTGACTTTTAGCTATAGGATATGAATGTATTATTGTATAGCTTCAGCTCATATACGTGTAGTGACTTACTAGACGCAAGTTATGGATAAGACAACTTACAGGTCATCGCCTGCCACTTCTTTCTATTCACTTTCTGTTCTTTATCAGTTTATATTCAACCTTATTTACTTCCTTACATATTCGGTACATATTGTACTAACCCCTAACTTTGGGGCGCTGCATAGTTACCTGCAAGTTTAGACAGACAGAGTTTAGGACCACCAATAGTAGCTTTTTCGACTCAGCAGATCGGCCAATTGCTTTCATTTGGAGCTGCTAAGTTGTATAGGTTTATTTGTCTTTTTTTGTATAGCATTCAGGTAGGTCGGGGCCTTGTCCTGAACAATATTTTCACTCCTAGAGGCTTGCAGATGACAGTATATAGTTAGTTGGTCGTTGTTGGTCGTATGGGGCCCATGTACGTCTTAGTTTATGCGTTGTCCATTTGGGGCCTAGTATAGCTTCTTATTTTTTTCTGTTATAACTAGACAACACGGTGGTTTTGTCAGCCCACATAGGATCCATCGTCATTATTTTTTCTAGGTTAGCTATTTTCTTTTACAGGTGTTGTGTGGCCTTGTCGACCTGAGACTATGTTTACAGTTGAGATATAGTAGTTTCTTTCTTGATTTTGAGTCGCTGGTAGGCACCAGAGGTGCCTATTCCCATCCAGGTCAGCCCAGATTTCAGTGTAGCATTAGGTGCCAGTCATGCCTCCCAAGTTGGGGCATGCCATTTTTGATGTAAATGTTCAATGACATTAACCAATTAACGACAACTTTCTTGAGATACTTTCAATATCAAAATAATTTTGGGATGTAACATCCTCTCCCCTTAGAAATATTCATCCCCAAATGAGAGTTAACTTCACTTAACAACTTTAAAAGTACATAATAAGTAACTTAGGTGTCAAATACATACCTCAATATCATATCGATGTCACAAATAAGTGAGGATACTTCTTCATGATCTCCTCCCCAGCTTCCCAAGTCACTTCTTCGATGTTATTACTCCGCCACAACAATTTAACTGAGGCGACTTCTTTAGTCTAAAGCTTCCTAACCTGTTGATCAAGAATGGCAACTGGGACTTCTATATAGGTCATCTCCTCATAAACCTGGACATCCTCTACAGGTATAATACGTGTTGGATCTCCGATGCACTTCCGTAGCATTGAAATATTAAATACATGATAGACTACTGCTAACTCTGGTGGTAACTCTAACTCATAGGCCACTTTGCCTATCCTACGGATGACTCTATAAGTCCAAATATATCTAGGGCTCAACTTTCCCTTTCTACCAAAATGTATAATGCCTTTCATAGGGGACTCCTTTAGGAAGTCCCAATCGCCAACAACGAACTCTAGCGCTCGACATCGTACATCCGTATAAGACTTCTGCCTGCTCTAGGCTATCTGAAGTCGGTCTCTTATAATTTTCACCTTATCAATAGCCTGCTACACCAAGTCTGGTCCCAATAGCTCTACCTTGATAAGTTTAAACCAACCTATTGGCGATCTGCGCTTCCGCCCATACAAAGCTTTATATGGAGCCATCTGAATACTCGTTTGGTAGCTATTGTTATAGACATACTCTATCTAGGAAATATGATCATCCTAGCTCCTTCCAAAATCTAAAATATAGGCATGCAACATATCTTTTAGCGTCTGAATAGTACGTTCGGCCTGTCCATCTGTCTAAGGATGAAATGCCGAACTGAGATTCACTTCAGTAACTACGCTCTTATAGAAGGACTTCCAGATGTTTTCTATGAACTATGTGCCTCCGTTTGAAATAATAAATAGGGGAAAATCATACAAGGGAATTATCTCCCATATATATAGTCTAGCATAGTCCTCCACAGGGAATTATCTCCCATATATATAGTCTAGCATAGTCCTCCACAGCATAAGTGGTCTTGACTGGCAAGAAGTGAGTTGATTTAGTTAATCTATCAGTTATTATCTAGATAGAATCATACTTCCTGCTCATTCGAGGCATCCCCATGATAAAATCCATGTTAATCACTTCCTATTTCCAGGATAAAATCTCTATGTCCTGCTTCAGGCTTCCAGGCCTCTAGTGCTCAACCTTCACCTGCTGGCAATTAGGACACTGAGTCACAAAACCTGTGATATCCTTTTTCGTGACATTCAACCAATATAGATGTCTTAGGTCATGATACATCTTTGTAGCACCTGACTGTACTGAGTATCGAGAATAGTAAGCTTCAGTCATAATTTGTTCCCATAGCTTACCCATATTAGGCAGAGATAAATGACCCTGGTGTCATGACCCGAACATAGTTCCAGACCAAGACACTGAACCTAGAACCACGAATGGCTCCAAGTTGAGCAAAGACATGAATATAGCGGCTAAAGAGAATATATTAAATGGAAACTGATAAACTAAATATGAATAAGCAGAAGTTTTCATACATAATGATCATAAACAGAGTCAACATTAACAAAGAAGAAATTCTACATATCATCTGAAAAAGCCTCTAACATAACATAATCATAACATCATGAGAGTAAGGACTGTATGCTGATATCTGAAAACATGTATTGTCATAAACTGAATTTCTATATTTGAATAGAATGACCCAAAGTTGAAAATAAAATCATATGGCTTGCCATTTCTAAAATCATAAGTAAAATCTTATAAGCTGATCATTGAGTCAAACCTGCTGAAAATATAATACCATGTCACAAACATGGATAACTGAAATTATGAGGAACAATAGAAGGACTCTCCTTAATAGACACCATCATGATAGGGACACATGATGCCCCCACTATCTCTCTCAAGTGGGTAGAGTCGTCCCAAGCTTTCCACGGCAAGGAACGAAACTTGGCATGATATCACTAATAAGGACCCCATAGGGTTATTCATGAATATATACCTATAGTGGCACATAGTTCTGAGACCTCGGAGTTTACCTAAATGTCGAACCTACTGGTGATAGGCACTACTCCTAAAAACATGCACATGAGGGCTTATATAATTATCGTGAAATCATACATGAAGCTCATGCGCTAGTTAAATCATAACATACTTGATCATATTTGAAATACACGACAAGCCATGAAATGAGGGCTCGTGAGTCAGCCAAAATCATAAACTTATAAATCATGAAGAACATAAATGCTTGAGAAAACCACCATACTTGAAATTCACAAATTCATGAAGAGTACTTGTAGGAAATAAGATCATAAATCATAAATCATAATTTAGAGCTTGAAGAATCAAAATCATAATAGAATCATAAACTTGACTTTTTATGAAACTGGCATAATTAGGCATAATTTTCTAAAAACTTGAAACAATGTATTTATAATCAAAATAGGTATAAAATCTGCCCATAAATCATAAAACATGCTTTGAAACATAACGGGAATTGACCCACAAATAAATCATAGAGAATTTCATAAAATTAGGATAAAACCCCATAAAATCATGAACTTGAATTCATTGAATTGAGGAGAATTTTTGGCCATGGTAGTGAAAGGAACTCCTATTCATAGCCCTATATACCTGGGTAACTCGAATTTATACTTGACTTTGAAAGCCCAAGAGATTTGAGAAGAATTTGGAGGGTTTTAGGCTTGATCTTTAATACATAGGTCTAGACTTGCATGTATGGGAGGGGAATGGTTAGAATAGGCTTAAACCCTCTTAATACACCTCTTTCAGAGCTTAAAACGACGTAGTTTAGGGATTACGAGCTTAGGATTTACTAAAACACCCTTACTAATATTGCAAGAAAACTAATACTTCCAGTCACCACAAGGGACCTAACGAGTCGTTATGACCACTAATGACTAGTGGTCCTCACTTGTTACCTTTATTCGAAAATCTTCATTTATTAAATTTCTTTTCCCTACGGGCCACTTGACGAGGCATTAGGTGCATGAAAAATTGTCCCTCCTCTGTTGCCAATACTTCCAATTCCTCCTCTCACATAATTAACAAGAGGCACCACGACTTGTGGGGTGACACGATGACTCGTTGCCCCACCCGTCAAGTCCCAGAAAAAATCTCATTCTTCCAACTTAGCCCATACCTAATGCTTCACTGGATGATCCATCAAGTGGCTCAATGGGTCACCTGATGAGTTGTTTTGTGACCTGGTGCAAATTCTTACTTTCTTAGTTTCAACCCTAGGGTCAGATCTTACGGAGTTTTGGGGTATTACAATATCTCACCCTTGGGAACATTCATCCTCATATGTCGATAAAAATACTAAATAGTTGGGAAAAGGAATGCAATTCCAAATATTGAATATCTGAAGCTGAAAACTAACAAAGTGACTGATTCTGAACTAACAAAAGTGTGATCCACCATCACTGATGACTGCACTAGTAGTGCCAAATCTAGCGAAGATGTGCTTCCGCATAAATGTTGTAACACTTTTGCCTTCATTGTTAGGTAGTGCAATAGCCTCCACCTATTTGGAGACATAATCCACTGCCACCAAGATGTATTTCATCCCATATAACTTAACAAATGGGCCCATTAAGTCTATACCCCATATATTCAAATAGCTCAACTTCCAGAATAGGGGTTAATGGCAACTTATGCTTATGGGTAATGTTGCCCTGCCTTTGAAACTGATCACATGCCTTGGCATAATCATGGGCATCTTGGTGAATAAAGGGCTAGTTATACCTGCATTGCAAGATTTTATGTGTAGTTCAAATACAACAATGATGACCCCCAACTAGGGATGAATGATAGGCCTCTAGAATGCTCAATATTTCTACCTCTGGCACACACCTACGAATGATCCCATCTGCACAAATGCAAAATAAGTATGGTTCATCCCAATAGTATCTTCGGGCATCGAATAAGAACTTCTTCTACTAGGGAGTTCGGTCTGCTAGGATCATGTCGCTAACCAAATAATTTGCAAAGTCGGTGAACTAGGGAATCAAGTCTAGAGATGTAGCTAGTACCTTCTCATTTGGGAATACATCATCAATAGCAGTCCCCTCTCTTGCCATAGCTTCAGATTCTAGCCTGGATAAGTGATCAGCTACCTAATTTTTAGTACCTTTTCAATCTTTGACCTCAAACTCGAATTTTTGAAGCAACAACACCCACCTAATTAACCTGGATTTAGCATCCTTTTTAGACATCAGATATCTCAGAGTGACATGATTTGTATGGATGATCACCTTAGTTCCAAGAAAGTATGCTCAAAACTTCTCGAATGCCAAAACCATGGCTAGTAGCTCTTGTTCTGTGACCGTGTAGTTCTTTTGGGATGTGTTGAGTGTTTTACTAGAATAGTAGATAGGATGTAAAATCTTTGCTCTTCGTTGGCCCAAGAAAGCACCAAGAGCAACCCGCTAGCATCACATATTACTTCAAATGGAAGAGACCAATCTGGAGCTATGATAATAGAAGCATTGGTGAGTTTCTCTTTCAAGCACTCAAAAGCCCTTAGATATGCCTCATCAAACACGAACTTTACCTCCTTCTCAGCAATTTGCACAATGGTTGTGCAATCTTTGAAAATTCCTTGATAAACCTCCTATAGAATCATGTATGTCCTAAAAAGCTTCTGACCCCTTATACAGAAATAGGGGGTCACAAACCTACTATAACTTTAATTTTTTCCTTGCCCACCTCAATCCCTTTTCCCGAGATTTTGTCACCAAGTACTATTCCTTCCTTGACCATAAAATGACATTTTTTCTCAATTTAGGACTAGATTAGTTTCTTTACATCTATTCAACACTTTTCCCAAGTGTTTAAGAAAAGATTCGAATAATTCACCCACAATTGAGAAGTCTTCCATGAATACTTCGATGTGTCCTCCATGTCTAAAAATATCGACATCATGCAGCGCTAGAATATGACCGGTGAATTGCACAATCCAAATGGCATTCTTCTAAAAGCAAATGTTCCATACGGACAGGTGAAGGTAGTCTTTTCTTGATCTTCTGGGGTGATAGTGATCTGATTATATCTTGAGTAGCCATCAAGAAAATAGTACCAACCTCTACCTGCCAATCTGTCAAGCATCTGATCCATGAATGGCATTGGAAAGTGGTCCTTCTGGGTCCAGTGGTTGAGTTTCCGATAATCCATGCATACATGCCATCCTGTAACTAGACGTGTTGGTATCAACTCATTCTTCTCGTTGGGTACCACTTTGATCCTACCTTTCTTTGGTACACACTATAATGGACTCACCCACTTTCCATCTACAATAAGGTAGGTTAATACCCCGAAAGTGCCCAAGACTAGACCCAGGATTTAAAAAATGGAAACTGGCAGAAGTCTAGAAAATGTGTCTCAGAATGACTCATGGTACGAGTCATTAGATGTTCCAACGACCCGTTAGGACACTCGTGGTCAGGGTCTGCAGAAATAAGCTCAACGGTAATGGGTCCATTGTACGACTCATAGGAAGATGCAATGGGTCATAGGTCGTGGTCGTTGGTTGTCACCAGGGTACCAGGGATAAAAGGTATGAGTCATGGAATGACTCATTATGAGTAACAATAAGTCGTGGTAAGTTCCCGTGGGAAGGAGAATGAAAATTTCTAATCGAGGTGACGGATTGAACCCACGACTCATTGGAAGTAGGCGCAATTCGTAGTGTGACTCGTGGGATGTGCAGATGCAGGTCATTAGGGAAAGTAATGGGAGGAGATAATGGATCGTTGTTTGATGCAACGACCCCTCCAGTCAAGTCATGGTACTAGAATCCGAGAGTTTAAGATATAATAGGGGATGTAACAGATGGATACCACGAGTCGTGGTATCAAGGTATGACTCGTGGGATCAATCGTGGTCACTAGCAGTGCAGAATTTTCAAGTTTTCATTAAGGGAAATTTCATAATTTCTAAGTCCTAGGATCCTAAACTACGTTGTTTCAGGCTTAAAATGAAGTGTTTTATGAAGGGTAAATCTATTCTAGGCTCATTCACATCCGTGCATGCAAATTAAAGGGTTTAGAAGGTGATCAAGTTTAGGTTTTCTTCAAGTTTTCTTCAATTCTTTATTGGGCAATTAGAAAAGTGGTAGAATCAGATCCTATAAAGTATATAGGGTTATGAATGGTGAGTTCGTTCACACCCATGCCCAATCCCTCTCTAAATCATGAACATTCATATGTTAATCCTATGGGATTTTAACCCAATGCATGAAATTCCTAATTTTCTACATGGGTATGATCTAAATATGTTTCTACTATGGAATTATGATTCATGGACAGTTTTTACATTGTTTTCAAATATAATTATCTTTTCAAGCTTTGTAAATTAAAATGCCCAATTATGAGAAGTTCATAAATGTTGAGATTTATGATGAATGTTCAAGTATGATGAGATGTTATTGATGAAAAACATGTTTTCAAGTTACCCATGTTTATGATCATGTTTTCAAGTGAATTGAGTATTTTCAAGCATGATAAAAGTATTGGAAAATTCCCTATATGTTCAAGTACGATTTATTATTTCACAATTAAGTTTACCACATGGTTTTGGAGTTAAGACTCCCCTTTGTGTTCAGCTTGTGGTATGGTTTGAGAAAAAGCTGGTCATATTTGATTTCATATTGATATGTATTTTATTATTAAGCTTCATCAATATATGATGGTAAGCTTTGTTGGAAAACGATGGAGAGCATATGCATATTTTTAAGAGTAGTGTCTAGTACCGAGTAGGCTAAGGGTCAATCAACCCTATGCCTCAGAACTACGTGCCAACGTAGGTTTATACACATCATATTTATACTTTTGGACCTCCCTTGTGAGCTATCCCCTGCCCCAAATGGGCCTCGAGCTTGATATCTATATCATGGTATCGTCCATATCCCTAGTAAGGCTTTAGATGGCTCTACCCACTTGAGTGTCATAGTTGGGACCACGTAAGCTCTATTGTGCTAATGTCGGTTATATGACAAGTCTCCCACTGTTCCTCATGATTTCAGCTATGCATATCTATCATTCATGATATATCTATGTATGTTCTATAGAAGGTTTGACTCAAATGTTCAGTTTTACTTATGATATCATATTTCAGCTTTGGGTCATCGATTCAGTTATGATGTTATGTTATGTTGGATCATGATTTCAGAAAATAACATGCAATCCCTGCTCTCAGATTCTTGTTTTGATGATGTTTTATTCCTTGCCTTTTCTTCCTCGTCCAGTGACGAACTTGCTCCCTCGTCGTCGTTCAATGAGAACGGATAACAGGCTCATGGGATTGACGTGAGGGGGCAGTGATGGCTATATTTATGGGAGCAAACTCCAAGAGAATATGAAGCCCATGGATACGAGTTATGCCTTGGAATGAAAGACAATTCTATATCCACTTTGTCTACGAACAAGGAAGCTAAAGCATGTTTTAAATGATTTTATTTATTTAAGCATTTTTACTTACCTTACATACTCGGTGCATTCCACGTACTTACCGAATACTCTATGGTGTATCATTTTATGATACAGGATACGACCTTCAGACTCAGCCCCGTCACTAGCAAGCTTCTGGAATAAGCATCAGTCCTTGTTGGTGAGTCCTCATCTCTCGAGGGCCCCTCTCTTATTTAGTTATGTTTCCGTATTTTCAATTCTGACCTAGAAGTTCAATGGGGTCTTGTCCTATTAACTCATCAAACTTAGAGGCTTTTCAGACAATAGATCGTATTCAACTTCAAACTCATGCGCATTTTCTGATTGTATATTATGCTTAGCCCTCCGCTATGTTATTATGTTAAGTATTCCGCTTTATTTGATTGAGTTACATGTATGTTCATTGATCTTGAGCAAATTTATATGGCCAAGTGATACTCAAATGTGTCATTTTACCTTGTTTATCTATCGATGTTTGTACATTCTCATGTGAATTGTAATAAAACGTGAATTTATGCTAACCAACATGATTAGCGTTGTCTTGCAGGAAAAATATAATGTTATGGAGCTAATATGCATGTTGGGAGAGATCGTAATTGGACTCGGAAGCTAGCAAGGGAAAAAGCACAAGGAAGGCACGAATTAAAGGGGCTCCGCGATGGAGCCGTGTCACGCTGCCATCGCGGATGCATTCTGCCTGGATGGTGAAATTATGCCTAATTCCAGTGAAGGTGCGTGTTGGGGCCGTGGCACGTTGGCCTAGCCCCGCGTTGAACGCCGTGCCATGTTGGGCCTTAATATCTGGATGACCGGATTCCAGTGAGGGTCCGCATTGGTGGCGTGTCACGAAGGCAGTGCTCCGCGAGACTTGGTGGAGCAAGAACGTGGGTTACAGGCAGTTGAGGGGACGAAAATCTCAGGGTTTTTCTCTATCTCCTTCTTCTTTATTTCAATTGCTTGTATGATTAACACTCATTTAACGATGTTTAATCCATAAATGAGTGGCTAAATCCCCTTCTTGCTGAGGTTAAGAACGTTTGTATTGAAATGTGATTATTGGTAAATTGGTTTTTCATCTTTTCTTCCATAGTTGTTCTATTGATTCTTGTTCTTACTGCATTAATGTGTGGCCAACGTTAATGTACATCTAAAAAGTCCGGTTTCACTTGAGAGAGCAAGAAATTGGAAAGTTGTGAATTGATAGGATATGATCTTTTCTTAGTTTGGGAAATTAAGAATTGATTTACCTTCAGGATAGAGATTTACCTGAAAGTTGTATTAGTCAATTAAGGAATCGATTTTGTATGGCTAGAACATGAATTTCGTTTTATCACAGAAATGTAGGTGGAAGGTTCATGATTCTTAAGTTGGGTTAAATACGAGAGTTTTAATCCATAGGCAATAATTCTTGACTAGCAACCGGAGGAAAGATTAATCAAATTGTATCGATAATTTATTTCTCTACATGTTCATTTTAGCCTCAGCATGCTCATACTTATAGTTCAGACTCAAATTATATATTCGTTTTAGACTTAGTATAAAATTAGGAAACAAAATATCAACCCTTTCTTCACATTGTTGTCTGCAATTTAGAGTTAAAGTTTATTGACATTTGAGTAGATTATTACTTTAGTCTAGTCTCTGTGGGATCGATACTTGGCTTACTTGAGCCACTTTACTACTTGTTCGACCATGTGCACTTGCGTGTAGTTATACCAAACAAGACGAACAAGTTTTTGGCGCCGTTGTCGGGGACTGGTAATTGGTAAATTTTTCTTAAGTGTTAGTTTACTAATTCTTCTTAGTGTTGACAACTAGGTCTTAGCCTGTATTTTGGAGATACTAATTTCTGTTGAACACTGGCAAGAGACAAGGAGCTGGTGGACTCATATTTAGAGCCGGAAAGACAATTTCATCGTCAAAGGAGAGAAGCTCTAGAGATAAAGCTGCAGTTGCTCAAATAATCAATCCTGGAGCAACAACAGAATCCACTAGTTGTAAGGGCAATGTTAGTGCCCGAGGACATGGCAACTAGGCCGGTTCGCGAGGTGGCAATCCCACATGCTAACAATGTCACATCTAGCATTCACAAACCCAAGCCAGGAGGGAGGTTCGAGCTTAAACAAAACATGGTGTAATTGTTGCACACCAGCGGGCAATTCACAGGTCTCCCTCATGAGGATCCACAACAACATCTTCAAAATTTTTTGGAGATAAGTGACACTTACATCCCAGCTGGAGTTTCATCAAATTATGTCAGGCATACATTGTTCCCATTCTCACTTTTGGGAGAAGCTAAGAGGTGGTTGAAAGCTGAGCCACCTAATTCCATCACCACGTGGGATGATCTTGCAAAGAAATTCTTGATACGGTTCTTCCGATCCGGTAAAACAGCAAGACTTAGAAGTCAAATTCTAAGTTTTAAACAGAGAGAGGGAGAGAATCTGTATCAAGCCTGGGAGAGATTCAAATCTGTGTTGCGGGATTGTCCTCATCATCACCAATCCAATGATGTGCTGGTGCATACTATCATAGAGGGTTTGGAACCCCACACAAAAGTCTTGCTAGACTCAGCAGCTGGGGGACAAGCATTGGAGAAAACTTATGAGGAGCTATATACCTTGTTAAATCGTGTTTCGCAGGGAAATCCGGAGTGGAATGCGGATTCATCAAGAGGAGGAACAAGGAAAGCAGCAGGAGTCCTAGAAGTGGATGGTTTTATAGCTATTGCTGCACAGATAGCTGCGTTACAGAATCAACTCAACACCCACTTCACTAACATGAGCATGAACCAGTCTCACGCCCTAGTGAATATAGTGCAGCAGATTTTGTGTGAAGTGTGCGGGAGTAGTGAACACTCAGCTGAGTGTTGTGGAGCAAATCCTGATTTAGTGAACTTTATTGGTAATGTACAGAGAAACAACCACCAATAGTATGGCAACAGCTACAATTCCAACAGGAGGAATCACCCGAATTTCTCTTGGGGTAGCAATAACCATCAAGGACAAAGTTCGAGTCAGGGGGCGCTGAGAAATCAAGGAGGGCAGCAGAACTATCAATCACAATACAGAAGCAACAATGCACCTCCTCCACCACCATCACCCAGCATTGAGGAGATGTTCAAGACAATGATAGCTAACCAAGCTCAATTGCAGGCTGACTACGTGAAATTGGCAGCCGAGGTAAAGAACAATCAGTTAGCTACAAAGGTGATGGAGTACCAGTTTGGGCAATTTTCTGGAGCCCAAAACACCAGCCCTAGAGGAGGACTTCCGAGTGACACTGATCCCAACCCCAAGCAAGTGAATGCAGTGACCACAAGGAGTGGTTACAGCTTAAAGAAGTGGAACCAGAAAGACCACCTCAACAGTCGGGAGCAGTAGAAACTGAGAGGGAGCAAAGTGATGAGAGGGGGGAAGAAAAAGGATGCTGAACCAGAAAGACCACCACCCTCGTTCCCTCAATGATTAATGAAACACAAGGAGGAGGCGTGTTTCAAAAAGTTCATGGAGGTTCTTAAACAGGTACACATTAACTTACCTCTTATTGATGTTTTGCATGGAGTACCGAAGTACGCAAAGTATATTAAGGACATCGTGGCGAACAAAAGTAGGTTGACTAAGTACGCTACGGTGGCTCTTACGGAGGAGTGCACTTCCCGGATACAAAACAGGTTGCCCACAAAGCTCAAGGACCCTGGGAGCTTTACAATACAAATTACAATTGGGCAGAGTATCCGAGCTCGCGGATTATGTGATTTGGGAGCGAGCATTAACTTGATGCCGACATCGGTATTCAAGAAGTTGGGGCTAGGGAGTCCTAGACCAACAACAGTGATCTTGCAACTAGCAGATTGTTCCCTGGCAAGACCTGATGGCATTGTGGAGGACGTGCTGGTGCAAGTGGGCTCCCTCATCTTCCCGGTAGACTTCGTTGTGCTGGACTTCGAGCCAGACGCGGAAGTCCCATTTATTTTGGGATGTCCTTTCTTGGCTATCGGGAAAGCACTTATTGATGTAGCTGCAGGGCAGCTAACCATGCGAGCATGCGACAAGGTGGAGGTGTTTGATGTATACAATGCTACCAAGCTCCCGGCTGTGTACGATGAATTCTCGGTGATCAACGTGATTAATCAAGATGATGTTGTCTAGAGCATGGAGTCACGGGAGTTATTGGGGAAACCACCGGAGCGATGTAAGCATTACCGGGGTGAGGACGGTGGTAGAGAGAAAACGTCTGTCACCCTAGAGGATAACTGAGCTTAATGACGTCGAGTCGCGACGGTAAACCAGGCGCTGCACGGGAGGCAACCCGTGAAATTTTTTGTAATATTTTAATAGATTTCATAGAAAAAAAAAGAAAAGAGAAAAAAATGAGAAAGATATAAAAAATAAAAACAAAATTTGTATTTTATGTGAAACCTATAAATTCTAACCAATTTCTTCTTGTGAGATGAATTTCAGGTTGAACGGAGGATAAATGTGCAAAGGATCGCAAAGGAAAAATTGAGGTAAGAAAAATAATATAAAGTGGCAAAACAGTGAGCCCACGCGATGGCTCCGTGTCACGGAGGAGGGCCTCCGCGTTACCCTCCGTGACACGTTGAAGGTAATTCTGGAATTTTTACAAATTCCTGAACACCTACACGATGGCTCCGTGTCACGGAGGGCATGCTCCGCGTTACCCTCCATGACACGTTGAGGGTAATTTTGTGTCGGGTCACACCGAGTCGCCGAGTGACCTGCGCGAAAAACCTTCTTTTTAACCCCTTTTTTCCCTCATTTTTCCCATTTTTCCACTCCCCTCCGTGACAAACACCTCAAAACCCCCCTTCCCCAATGTCACATGGACTAGGAGCTCAAATTTGTCAACTTTTATTCGATATCATCGAATTGAAGGTATGTTTGTTAACTTCATCTCATTTTTTGCCTTATTTTTTCGATTTTTAGCATAGAAAGTGAGGAAAACTTGCCCTAAGTGTAAATTGAGCATGAATTCATGAAATTATTGTTGATTGATGTTCATAGTATCGTTGTGATGGTATGAACTTGATAAATACATGTTTGATTGAAATTCTTGCGAAATTTTAGCTAGGGTTAGAATTCAAATATGAAGAAGTTAAAATTGAGTTGAAATGTGAAATTCTTCTTAGTTTATGCATGTTGGGTGAGGAACATTATGTTGTGCTTAACGTTAAGACGATTAAGGCGCGACGGATTGTCGGGTTAATGAAATTGTTGAAATTGCATAGAAATTGGGAGAATTGTATCGGTTTTATTGATAGAAATGTTTGCTAAGTGCTATGTGATGAAATGTGAACGATGGTAATGTTGTGGTTAGCTGTACGAAGTCTGAGTAGTACAAAAGAATTTCTACCGTCGAATTCTCTGAATGCAGAGGCATACTTGTTTTGTTGTTTGTTTTTTTTTAATTGGAAATAAGTATGATCTTGTCGTAATGTTGTGATTGTGGCTAAAGTCTAAGTGTGGGGTGGCCTAGCTTAACCCAACCTTAGTCGAAGCTAATTTTAATTGGAATAACATTGGACCTGTCTGTATGGTTTGACAGAAACAATGGCAAGCAGGCAAGATAAAGGGAAGGACGCATCTACGTTGGATGCCGGAAGGAAAAGAATTAGACTGGGAACAGCAGCACCAGCGGTTCCACGTGGCCAACGCCGTCAATATGGAACCCGATGGGAGACAGAGGAGGGGAAGAAATGGTATGAAAAGCATAAGGAAAGCAAATACTTCCCCGAAGAACACATTGCTAGGGAACCGTTGGCACAGGAGTTTCCCAGGATTGTCCACAGGATTGAGGCAGCCGGGTTGAACTTCATCTTTGAAGAGCCCAAGGAGTGCAACCTGCACCTAATTCGGGAATTCTACGCCAACTGGAACCCGACACTCAGAAGTCACACCATAAAGATAAGGGGGCAGATAGTCACTTTTGAGCCCCATCACCTTAATGCCATCTTGGGGGCGCGGGACACAGACGCCCATGTGCTTCGGCAGCTGAATATCACTCCACCATACGCGGACATCAGACACACTTTGTGTGGAGCTCGGTCTACAGCACGGTGGAGCAAGCATAAGGAGAGGGGCTACCATCAGATATTGCCCTACTCACAGATGAACAGGGAAGCCAGGATATGGCTTAAGATTGTTTGTTCCTGCCTGATCCCGGGGGTGCATATGACAGATGTCACCTGGGATCGTGTGTGCTTGGTATACGCCCTGATGAAGGGGATGGAGATCAACGTTGGGGCGGTGATCATCTCCTCCATGAAGAGAGCTTGTTTGCATCAAGGGAACAACTACGGGTTTGGAGTCTTACTGACAACATTCCTGAGGGGCGTGGATATTGAGGAGGAGGCCCTTCACTACATCCCGCAGATGGAGAGGCGGGCCTTAGATGTCACCAAAACTAAGGCACCCGACACCACTCACGGGCTAGTGCTTACACTAGCCGAGCGACATGCTCGGGATGATCAGTACATGGCTCGCATGTTCGGGATGTAGATGCTCTAGCTGCACATAGGCGGGAGGCCGGCAACAGAAGATGAGTTATGGCAGCTCGAGCTAGACTACCCTTTTGGCAAAAATGCCAAGGCTCTATGCCGAGTGGGGCCAGATTTTGTGGAGCCCACTGATGATGATGTCCCCACAGATGAGGAGACACATCGTGATGACTCTGATGTGGAGTCAGATGATGACGACGGGGGCAATTCAGATATGGGAGACGAGGCAGCGGCACCTGACGAATAAGTGGAATACTTTAATTGATCAGGGAGTTTCACCACCTACTTTTGTACTGTGCTGAATTTTGTGAACACTGGGGACAGTGTTCGATTTAAGTGTGGGGTGGGAGTACTTAGGTGTGGGTTGCTGTTGTTATTAATGTATGTCTTTGTTCTGTTGTTGTGCTTGGATAAACTTGTGACCATGTTATTTTGGTATGTATGTCTGTATTGTAATTAAGGTGAAGCTGTTGTGTGCTGTTGAATGTTGTTAGCTAGTTTTGTACATATCTTTGTTTTATCGAAATGATCGATATTTTTAAAAAATTTCATGAATTTTTTAATTTTTGGGTTTCTCGGCATTTGTTTTCGATTCTTTTACCGAGAATAGTCTCATTGAACCGAAGTCATAATTAGTGACCATTCCCTATGATGGATGTATGACGACCTTCTTAAGGGAAATGTAGTCGTTAGGAGTAGATTTCTTTTGTTCATTTTTTCTTTTAGTTTTTTTCTTTTATTGGTTTGCATCCTAAAACTTGTCGTTACTTTATGGTTGCGAAATTATGGTTGCGTGTTGTACATAATATTTGAAATGCAAAGGTGATTTGTATGAAAGCATGCAACTTTGTAAATATGTTGAGATACCTAGGCCATAGAGTTCGATGTGGTGTGATTGAGGCTTAATGCTTGAATTCTTGTAATTAGCTGATTGAAGAGTCTGTGAATATGTCTTGAGTTGAGCATGTGAAATGAGTGTATGGTGAGGTTTCGTTTCTTCCATGCTATTGTGAAGTGTCTAGAACTTGCCTGGTGTGTGTACAAAATGAAATGAAGGATGTGTATTGTAGGAAAGGATGTAGGCATTTCTTTGCTTTAATCGAAAGTTTTTTTTTCATTATCGTACCTACCTTGAATGTACACCCTAGTTAGCCCATTGAGCCTTTAGCCTATTTCTTTCTTTTGTCAAAAAGGTGTAAACCGAGCTTAACCCCTTATTTTCATTATCCGTGAATTTGATCCAAAACTCTTAAGCACTCAAGAAGAAAAAATAATTAAATAATTTTCCCACAGCGCCAGGGAGTGAGAATTTTGAAAACAAAAGAAAAAGCAGAGTGATGAAAGGAAAGAAAAGGTCGAAGGTGCACTTGGTATAAATTAAATATAATGAAGATGTATAAATAATCTTTGTTATTAAGTCAACTGTGCTTAAAGATATGGGGTCGAAAATAAAGACAAACTTCAAGAATGGGATGATGAAGGAAGAAACGATGTCCATAAGGTTGATGGGATGGATTGAAAAAGCGCTTAAGGAGGCTAGTTGTTATTATTGGTTAGCCCAGTATTTTCTAGTTCTGTAGCTTACATTATAACCCGTTAATTCCTACGTGATCTTACATCATGTGAGTTGAGTAATACACTAAAGGAAAGCCTATGGTTCATGACATGATGCATGTGAATTCTTTTGGGAGAGAGCGAAATCTTGTTTATATGCCCCTGCATGTAATGTTTTGAGTTCATGTGATTAAAAAAGGGAAAATTCTCCTTTGTGGTGAGGGCACATGCTCGACGAGAGATTAAAATTCGTGTCGGATATCTTGATCAGCTGATTTGCATGAGTTTGCCAATATCGAGAGTCGATTCTTGAGTCTAGGAGGTCTTAATGTGTTGAAGGTCATTGTATTTATAAGACTATGCATGTTTTCTTGATGATTTGTTGTATTAAATAATCGGTATAACCGTAGCTTGAATTGTCGAGCCAAAGTAGCCAGGATGGGGTGTCAATTGAATGAGGTATAACATTATTGTTCGAGGACGAACAAGGATTTAAGTGTGGGGTAAGTGATCTTGGGCAAATTTATATGCCCAAGTGATACTCAAATGTGTCATTTTACCTTGTTTATCTATCGATGTTTGTACATTCTCATGTGAATTGTAATAAAATGTGAATTTATGCTAACCAACATGATTAGCGTTGTTTTGCAGGAAAAATATAATGTTATGGAGCTAAGATGCATGTTGGGAGAGATCGGGATTGGACTCAGAAGCTAGCAAGGAAAAAAGCACAAGGAAGGCACGAATTAAAGGGGCTCCGCGATGGAGACGTGTCACGCTGCCATCGCGGATGCATTCTGCCTAGATGGTGAAATTATGCATAATTTCAGTGAAGGTGTGCGTTGGGGCCGTGGCACGTTGGCCTAGCCCCGCGTTGCACGTCGTGCCACGTTGGGCCTTAATACCTGGACGACCGGATTCCAGTGAGGGTCTGCGTTGGTGGCGTGTCACGGAGGCAGTGCTCCGCGATGCACTCCGTGACACGTTGCTTGTTATTCTGGAAAAAATTCCCACTAGTATAAATAGAACACTTAGGTTCATTTTTAATTATTCTTACTTGGTGGAGCAGAACGTGGGTTACAGGCAGTTGAGGGGACGAAAATATCTGGGTTTTTCTCTATCTCCTTCTTCTTTATTTACATTGCTTGTATGATTAACACTCATTTAACGATGTTTCATCCACAAATGAGTGGCTAAATCCCCTTCTTGCTGAGGTTAAGAACGTTTGTATTGAAATGTGATTATTGATAAATTGGTTTTTCATCTTTTCTTCCATGGTTGTTCTATTGATTGTTGTTCTTACTGCATTAATGTGTGACCAATGTTAATGTACATCTAAAAAGTCCGGTTTCACTCGAGAGAGCAAGAAATTGGAAAGTTGTGAATTGATAGGATATGATCTTTTCTTAGTTTGGGAAAACTGAGAATTGATTTACCTTCAGGATAGAGATATACCTGAAAGTTGTATTAGTCAATTAAGGAATCGGTTTTGTATGGCTAGAACATGAATTTCGTTTTATCACAGAAATGTAGGTGGAAGATTCATGATTCTTAAGTTGGGTTAAATACGAGAGTTTTAATCCATAGGCAATACTTCTTGACTAGCAACCGGAGGAAAGATTAATCAAATTGTATCGATAATTTATTTCTCTACATGTTCATTTTATCCTCAGCATGCTCATACTTATACTTCAGACTCAAATTATATATTTGATCTTGGGCAAATTTATATGCCCAAGTGATACTCAAAAGTGTCATTTTAGCCTTGTTTATCTGTCAATGTGTATACATTCTCATGTAATTGGTAATAAAATGTGAATTTATACTAACCAACATGATGAGCATTGTTTTGCAGGTAAAATGTAATTTCGGGAAGCTAAAATGCATGTTGGAGGATATCGGGGTTAGACTTGGATGCGAGCAAGGGACAAGACATTGGACAGCATAAAATAAAGGGGCTCTGGGATGGAGCCGTGTCACGTTGCCATCACGGAGGCCTTTTGCCTGGATGGGAATTTTTAGCCCAATTCCAGTGTGGCTTCGCGATGGGTCCGTGGCACGGTGGCTTGGCTCCGCTTTGCACGCCGTGCCACGTTGGGATTTATTTCCTGGACCCCCAGTTCCAGTGAAGGTCCGCATCCGTAGCGTGTCACGGAGGTAGTGCTACGCGATGCACTCCGTGACACGTTGCTTGTTATTCCGGGAAAAATTCCCACCGGTATAAATAGAACACTTAGGTGCATTTTTCAATATTCTGACTTGGTGGAGCAAGAACGTGGGTTACAGGCAGTTGAGGGGACAAAAAATTTCTCTCTTTCCTTCTTCTTGAATTCAATTGCTTGTATGTTTAACACTCATTTAATGATGTTTAATCCACAAATGAGTGGCTAAATCCTCTTCTTGCTGAGGTTAAGAACAATTGTAGTGAAATGGATTGTTGATCATATTGGTTTTTCATCTTTTCTTCCATGGTTGTTCTATTAATTCTTGTTCTTACTACATTAATGTGTGGCCTACGTTAATGTATATCTAAAAAGTCCGGTTTCACTCGAGAGAGCAAGAAATTGGAATGTTGTGAATTAATAGGATATGATCTTTTCTTGGTTTGGGAAAATTGGGAATTGATTTACTTTCAGGATAGAAATATACCTGAAAGTCGTATTAGTCAATTTAGGAACCGGGTTTGTATGGCTAGAACATGAATTGCATTTAATCACATAAATGTAGGTGGATGGTTCATGATTCTTAAGTGAGGTTAAATACGAGAGTTTTAATCTCTTGGCAATAGTTCTTGGCTAGTAACCGGAGGAAAAGACTAACCAAATTATGTCGATAATTAATTTCATTACATGTTCGTTTAACCTCAGCATGCTCTCATTCATAGTTCAGACTCAAATTAGATAGTTATTTTAGATTTAGCATAAAAATTATAAATCAGAATATTAAACTTTTGGTTACACTGTTGTCTGCATTTTTAGAATCGAAATATAGTACTCTTGAGCAGATTGCACTTCATCCCAGTCCCTGTGGGATCGATACTTGGCTTACTTAAGCCACTTTACTACTTGTTCGACCATGTGCACTTGCGTGTAGTTATATACCCATATAACGCAGACTGAACAAGTTTTTGGCACCGTTGCCGAGGACTTGGCAATTGGTGAATTTGTTTTAAGTGTTAATTTAATATATTTTTGTTTTCTTAGTGTTGACAACTTGGTCTTAGCCTGTATTTTGCAGATTTAATTTTTGTTGAATGCTGGCAAGAGACAAGGAGCTGGTGGACTCGTACATAGAGCCAGAAAGAATATTTCACAGTAAACGGAGAGAAGCTCTACAAAGAAAGGTGCAGTTGCTCAGACAGACGATCATGGAGCAACAACAGAATCCACCGGTAGTCCGGGCAGTGTTAGTGCCCGAAGAAGTAGCAGCTCGGCCGGTTCGCGAGGTGGCAATCCCACATGCTAATAATGTCACATCTAGCATCCGCAAACCTGAGCCAGGAGGGAGGTTTGAACTTAAGCAGAATATGGTGCAATTGCTGCACACTAGCGGGCAGTTTACCGGTCTCCCTCATGAAAATCCACAGCAGCATCTCCAAATTTTTTGGAGATAAGTGACACTTACATCCCCGCTGGAGTGTCATCAGATTATGTCCGGCTTACATTGTTCCCATTTTCTCTATTGGGAGAAGCCAAGAGGTGGTTGAAAGCTGAGCCACCGAATTCTATTTCTACGTGGGATGATCTTGCAAGGAAATTCTTGATACGGTTTTTTCCCTCCGGTAAAATAGCAAGACTTAGAAGTCAAATTCTAAGTTTCAAACAGAGAGAGGGAGAGAATTTATATTAGGCTTGGGAGAGATTCAAGTCCATGTTGCGGGATTTTCCTCATCATCATCAGTACAATGATGTGCTGGTGCACACTTTTATAGAGGGTTTGGAACCCCACACAAAAATATTGCTAGACTCAGCAGCTAGAGGACAAGCGCTGGAGAAAATTTATGAGGAGCTGTATACCTTGTTGAATCGTATTTTGCAGGGAAATCCGGAATGGAATGTTGATTCATCAAGAGGCGGGACAAGGAAAGCAGCAGGAGTGCTAGAAGTGGATGGGTTTACAGCAATTGCCGCACAGATAGTTGCATTACAAAATCAACTTAACACCCACTTCAGCAACATGACAATGAACCAGCCTCAAGCCCCAGTGAATGTAGTGCAGCAGATGTGGTGTGAAGTGTGTGGAAGCAGTGAGCACTCAGCTGAGTGTTGTGGACCTAATCCTGACTCGGTAAACTTTGTGGGGAATGTGCAAAGGAACCACCAACAGTATGGTAATAGCTACAATTCCAATTGGAGGAATCACCCTAATTTCTCCTGGGGTAGCAACAACCATCAAGGGCAAAGTTTGGGTCAGGGTGTGCAAAGGAACCAAGGAGGGCAGCAAAATTATCAAGCACAATTCAGAAACAACAATGCACCTCCTCCACCACCATCACCCAGAATTGAGGAGATGTTCAAGACCATGATAGCTAACCAAGCTCAATTGCAGGCTGACTATGTGAAATTGGCAGCTGAAGTGAAAAACAACCAGTTAGCTACCAAGGCACTTGAATATCAATTTGGGCAATTTGCTGGAGCCCAAAACACAAGGCCTAGAGGAGGACTTTTGAGCGACACAGATCCCAATCCCAAGCAGGTGAATGCAGTGACCACAAGGAGTGGTTTGCAGCTGAAAGAGGTGGAACCAGAAAGACCACCTCAACAATCGGGAGTAGCAGAAGTTGAGAGGGAGCAAAGTACTGAAAGGGGGAAGACTAAAGAAGCTGAATCAGAAAGACCACCACCCCCGTTCCCTCAACGATTAAAGAAACACAAGGAGGAGGCGTGTTTCAAGAAATTCATGGAGGTGCTAAAACAGGTACATATTAACTTACCTCTTGTTGATGTTTTGCAGGGAGTGCCAAAATATGCTATGTATATAAAGGACATCGTGGCAAACAAAAGTCGGTTGACTGAGTATGATACGGTGGCTCTAACGGAGGAGTGCACTTCTCGGATTCAAAACAGACTGCCCACAAAGCTCAAAGACCCTGGGAGCTTTACTATACAGATTACTATTGGGCAGAGCATCCGAGATCGTGGATTGTGTGATTTGGGAGCGAGCATAAATTTGATGCCGTCATCGGTATTCAGAAAGTTGGGTCTAGGGAGTCCTAGACCCACAACAGTAATCTTGCAATTGGCAGATCGATCCTTAGCCAGACCTGATGGAATTGTGGAGGATGTTGTGGTGCAAGTTGGCTCCCTAATTTTCCCGGTAGATTTTGTCGTGCTGGATTTTGAACCAGACGCGGAAGTCCCATTTATTTCGGGACGTCCTTTCTTGGCGATCGGGAAAGCATTAATTGACGTAGTTGCGGGGCAGCTAACAATGCGAGCACATGACAATGTGGAGGTGTTCGATGTGTACAAGGCACCTAAGCTCCCGATGGTGCACGAAGAACTCTCGGTGATCAATGTGATTGATCAAGGCAATGATGAGCACATTAAGGATTCACGAGAGTTAATGTGAAAACCACTGGATCGGTGTAAGCACTACTGGGGGGAGGACGGTGATCGAGAGAAATCGTCCATCACCCTAGAGGACAACTGAGCTTAATGACGTCAAGCCGCGACGGTAAACCAGGCGCTGCACGGGAGGCAACCCGTGAAAAAAAATCTTTGTAAAGTGTAAATAGATTTTTCTTTTTCTTTTTCTTGATTTACTACAAAATTTTAGTTTGTGTTTTTGTTTTATTTTTATTTAGAGTGAAACCTATAATTCTAACCAATTTTGTATAGTGAGATGAATTTCAGGTCAAACGGAGGAAAATATGCACGGAATCGCAAAGAAAAATTCGAGGTATGAAAATTAACAAAAAGTGGCAAAACAGTGAGCTGGGGCGATAGCTCCGTGTCACGGAGGTGGACCTCCGCGTTACCCTCCGTGACACGTTGAGGTATAATCCGGATTTTTTTAAAAACTAATTCCAGAACAGGCTCGCGACGGCTCCGTGTCACAGAGGCAGTGCACCGTGATGCACTCCGTGACACGTTGCCGTGTATATCGCGACGGGTCACACCGGCTCGCCGGGTGACCCGCGTGATTTTACTACTTTTTAACCCCAAAAAAACCTCCCTTTTCCTTATTTTTCAATCACTCCGTGACCAAACTCCCCAAAACCCATCCCCCTTCAACGTGACACGGAGTAGGCTAAGAAAATCATCAAGTTTGCTTCAATTCTTCAAATTCAAGGTATGTTCTTCGATTCCATCTCATTTGTTGTCGATTTTCTTCGATATTAAGCATGTGAGGTGAGCTAAGTTTGCCCTAAGTAGAAATTAATCATGAATTCAATTGAATTGTTGTTGATGAGTGTTCGGAATGTCGTTATGATTGCTTGAACTCGTTAATTGCGTAAATTAATCGAATTTTCTTGATAATATCATTTCTAGGGCTTGTTTTTGAATGTGAAGTGAAAAATGTAGTGAACTTGTGAAATTCATGTCGGGATGTACATGTTGAATGAGATGAGTCAGTGTGCTAATTGTTAGGATGATAAAAGACCGATGGATTCTTGGGTTAGAGGAATATTGAAATTTTGCAAGAATTGGGTTGGTTGTATAGCTTCGTGTAGATAAATTTTTTGTTGTTGTTTTCGTTTCTTTGTTTTTCCTTGCTAAGTGCGATGGATAAAATGTTAGAAATGCTAGTGATGGTGATTAGCTGTACGAAGTCTGAGTAGTACACAGAAGATATACCGTCGAATTCTTCGAACGCACTAAGCATGTCTGTATAAGTTGGTTGTTTATTTGTGTAAATAAAGATAATCATGCTGGTATGTTGTAACTGTAGCTAAGGACTAATTGTGGGGTAACCTAGCTTAACCCGACCTTAGTCGAAGTGAATATCCGTTGGCTTAACATTGATCTTGTCTACTTGGGTTGACAGGTAAAATGGCAAGCAGGCAAGAGAAAGGGAAAGGCGCATCAACTGCGGGCACCGGAAGGAAGCGAATCAGACTGGGCACAGTAGTCCAGTAGCACCAGCAGTTCCACGTGGCCAACGCTGCCAATACGGAACAAGATAGGTGATGGATGAGGGGAAGAAGTGGTACGCAAAGCACAAAGAAAACAAATACTTCCCCGAGGAGCACATAGCACGGGAACCATTGGCACAGGAGTTCCCTAGGATGGTCCACCGGATCGAGGCAGCTATGCTCAACTTTATCTTTGAAGAGCCCAAGGAATGCAATATGCACTTGGTTCGGGAATTCTATGCTAACTAGAACCCGACTATCAGAAGTCACACCATAAAAATCAAAGGGCAAATAGTCACTTTGGAGCCCCACCACCTCAATGCCATCATAGGGGCGCGGGACACAGACGCCCACGTGCTCCAACAGCTGAACATTACCCCACCATATGCGGACATCATACGTACCTTGTGTGGGACCCGATCGACAGCTAGATGGAGCAGACACAAAGAGAGGGGCTACCACCAGACTTTTCCCTATTCACAGATGAACAGGGAAGCCAGAATATGGCTGAAGATTGTCTGTTCCTGCCTAATCTCAGGGGTACATATGACAAATGTAACCCGGGATCGTGTATGCCTGGTGTACGCCCTGATGAAAGGGTTGGAGATCAACGTGGGGGCGGTAATTATCTCCGCCATGAAGAGAGCCCGGTTGCATCAGGGGCACAGGTACGGCTTTGGTGGACTACTCACCACCTTCCTCAGGGGCCTAGATGTCATGGAAGAGGCCCTTGACTATATCCCGCAGATGGAGCGGCGGGTCTTAGATGTTACTAAAACTAAGGCACCCGACACCACCCACGGGCCAGTGCTTACACTTGGCGAGCGACATGCTCGTGATGATCAATATATGGCTCGCATGTATGGGATGCAGATGCTCCAGCTGAGGATAGGCGGGAGGCCGACGACAGAGGAGGAGCTATGGCAGCTCGAGCTAGACTACCCCTTCGGCGAGAACGCCAGGGCGCTATGCCGAGTGGGGCCAGCATTTGTAGAGCCCATGGATGATGATGTCCCCACAGACGAGGAGACATGTTGGGAGGACTCTGATGTGGAGTCCGATGATGACGACGGGGGTGATTCAGACATGGGAGATGAAGCAGCAGCACCCGACGAAGAAGTGGAGTACTTTGATTGATCAGGGAGTTCCACCACCCGATTTTTGTGCTATTTTACTTTTTGTGAACACTGGGGACAGTGTTCGAGCTATGTGTGGGGTGGGAGTAGTTAGGTGCTGGGCTGTGCTGTTATGTATGTATGCTCTAATCTGTTGTCGTGCATGTGAAATTTTGTTGTTCCCTGTGATTTATGAATTGTTAAGTTGTTGTTCTGTATTGTAAATTTATGTGAAATTGACGTGTGTTGCTGAATGTTGCTAGTTGATTTTGTATATATTTTTGTTATCGAAATGATCGATATTTTCAACAAATTTTTTACTTCTTGGGTTTCTCGGCGTTTGTTTTCGGTTCTTTTACCGAGAATGATCCCATTGAACTGAAGTCATAGTTAGTAACCGTTCCCTATGATGGATGGATGACGACCGTCTTAAGGGAAATGTAGTAGTTAGGAGTAGTTTTTTTCATTTATTTTTCAGTTTTTTCTTTGGTGGGTTGCATCCTAAAACCTGTAGTTACTGTATGGTTGCGAAATTCTGGTTGCGTGTTGTACATGATATTTAAAATGCAAAGGTGATTCGTATGAAAGCATGCAACTTTGTAAATATGTTGAGATACCTAGGCCATAGAGTTCGATTCAGTGTGATTAAGGCTTAATGTTTGAATTCCTGTAATTAGCTGATTGAAGAGTCTGTGAATACATCTTGAATTGAGCATGTACAAAAAGTGTGATGTGAGGTGTTGCTATTCCATGCTATTGTGAAATGTCTAGAACTTGCCTGGTGTGTGTGCAAAACGAAATGAAGGAGGTGTATTGTAGGAAAGGATGTAGGCAATTTCTTTGTTTTAACTGAGAGTTTCTATTTTTCATTGTCGTACCCACCTTGATTGTCTACCCTAGTCAGCCCGTTGAGCCTTTAGCCTATTATTTTTTCTTTTGTACAAAAAGTGTAAACCGAGCTTAATCCCTTCTTTTCATTAGCCGTAAAGTCTATACAAAACTCTTAAGAGCTTAAGAAGAGTAGATAATTTTCCCAAAGTGTCAAAAGAGTGAGAGTGGTGAAAAGAAAAGAAAAGCAGAGTGATAGAAGAAAAGAAAAGGTTGAAGGTGCACTTGTTATAAATAAACTATAATTAAGGTGCATGAATAATCTTTGTTGTTGTGTCAAGTGTGCTTAATACGATGGGCCAAACTAAAGAAAAACATCAAGAATGGGAGGAGGAAAAAAGAAACAATGTCCATGAGTTGATGGGATGTGTTGAAAAGGCGCTTAAGGATGCTAGTGGCTATTATTGGCTAACCCAATATTTACTAGTTCCGTAGCTTCCATTACAACCAGTTAAAGTCCTATGTGATCTAACATCGTACTTCTTTATATTAGTGGAGTAATACACTAAGGGCAAGCTTATGGGTCATGACATGATGCATGTGAATTCTTTTCGGAGAGAGAGCGAAATTGTGTTTACATGCCCCTACTTAAAATTTTGTGAGTCATATGAGCAAAAAGGGGAAGATTCTCTTGTGTTGTGAGGGCACATGCTTGATGAGATATTAATTTTCGTGTCGGATATCTTGATCAGCTGATTTGCATGAGTTTGCCAATATCGAGAGTCGATTCTTAAAGTCTAGGAGGTCTTGATGTATTGAAGGTCATTGCATTGATAGGACCATGCATGTTCTTGATGATTTGTTGTATTGAATAATCGGTATGACCGTAACCTAAATTGTCGAACCAAAGTAGCGAGGTTGGGATGTAAATTGCATGAAGTGTAGGATTGTTGTTCGAGGACGAACAAGGATTTAAGTGTGGGGTAAGTGATCTTGGGCAAATTTATATGCCCAAGTGATACTCAAAAGTGTCATTTTAGCCTTGTTTATCTATCAATGTGTATACATTCTCATGTAATTGGTAATAAAATGTGAATTTATACTAACCAACATGATTAGCATTGTTTTGCAGGTAAAATGTAATTTCGGGAAACTAAAATGCATGTTGGAGGATATCGGGGTTGGACTTTGATGCGAGCAAGGGACAAGATATTGGACAGCATAAAATAAAGGGGCTCCGCGATGGAGTCGTGTCACGTTTCCATCACGGAGGCCTTCTGCCTGGATGGGAATTTTCAGCCCAATTCCAGAGTGGGTTCGCGATGGGTCCGTGGCACGGTGGCTTGGCTCCGCGTTGTACGCCATGCCACGTTGGGATTTATTTCCTAGACCCCCAGTTCTAGTGAAGGTCTGCGTCCGTAGCGTGTCACGGAGGCAGTGCTCCGCGATGCACTCCGTGACACGTTGCTTGTTATTCCGGGAAAAATTCCCACCAGTATAAATAGAATACTTAGGTTTATTTTTCAATATTCTGACTTGGTGGAGCAAGAACGTGGGTTACAGGCAGTTGAGGGGACGAAAACATCAGGGTTTTTCTCTCTTTCCCTCTTCTTTAATTCAATTGCTTGTATGTTTAACACTCATTTAACGATGTTTAATCCACAAATGAGTGGCTAAATCCTCTTCTTGCTGAGGTTAAGAACAATTGTAGTGAAATGGATTGTTGATCATATTGGTTTTTCATCTTTTCTTCCATGGTTGTTCTATTAATTCTTGTTCTTACTGCATTAATGTGTGGCCTACGTTAATGTATATCTAAAAAGTCCGGTTTCACTCGAGAGAGTAAGAAATTGGAAAGTTGTGAATTAATAGGATATGATCTTTTCTTGGTTTGGAAAAATTGGGAGTTGATTTACTTTCAGGATAGAAATATACCTGAAAGTCGTATTAGTCAATTTAGGAACCGGGTTTGTATGGCTAGAATATGAATTGCATTTAATCACAGAAATGTAGGTGGATGGTTCATGATTCTTAAGTGAGGTTAAATACGAGAGTTTTAATCTCTTCGCAATAGTTCTTGGCTAGCAACCGGAGGAAATGACTAACCAAATTATGTCGATAATTAATTTCATTACATGTTCGTTTAACCTCAGCATCCTCTCATTCATAGTTCAGACTCAAATTAGATAGTTATTTTAGATTTAGCATAAAAATTGTAAATCAAAATATTAAACTTTTGGTTACACTGTTGTCTGCATTTTTAGAATCGAAATATAGTACACTTGAGCAGATTGCACTTCATCCCAGTCCCTGTGGGATCGATACTTGGCTTACTTAAGCCACTTTACTACTTGTTCGACCACGTGCACTTGCGTGTAGTTATATACCCATATAACGCAGACCGAACAATATTCGTTTTAGACTTAGTATAAAATTAGGAAACAAAATATCAACCCTTTCTTCACATTGTTGTCTGCAATTTAGAGTTAAAGTTTATTGACATTTGAGTAGATTGTTACTTTAGTCCAGTCTCTGTGGGATCGATACTTGGCTTACTTGAGCCACTTTACTACTTGTTCGACCACGTGCACTTGCGTGTAGTTATACCAAACAAGCCGAACATTCATTCCATGGGTCGACTTGATGTCACACCCCGCCTTGGGGGGTATGACTGGCACCTGGTGCCCTACTAGGACCTGAACTGCTAGACTGCTGAGCCTGGGCACATCTGGTGCCTGGCTGGCTCTAACTCACATTTCTGGAAACAAAGGGCTATATAACGGTTGTAAACACAGCCCCCGGCCCATTGGCCTATAGCCTCCTGTACCTGTAATGACAGCTAACCAGAAAAATGCAACTATAGGGAAACCTATGCGGGCCGACAAGGCCACCATGCTGTCTAGTTATCTGCAACTCAACAATAAAATACTAGAAGGCTACGTGACCGGCAAGGTCACCACTACTGTCGAGTTATGGCCCCACACGGCCAACATAAAAAAAAAGTAAAAGTACTAACGGCTATACAACTGCACGGCCTCACACGACCGACTCAGCTAACCACAGGGAAATATATACAACTGCAAGCCTCTAGGAATAACAATAGAAACGATTGGGACAGGGCCCCGACCTATCCATACTGTACAACAAAAAAAATGAAATACACCTCTGGAATTCAGTCTCCAGATGACAGGAGCTGAATACTCGATCGCTGACAGGAATCACGAGGGATCGCCTCCTCGTCTGTGAGTACCTGCAGGCAAGTAATGCAGCGCCCCACCGGGCGTCAGTACCGCTGGTACTAAGTATGTAAAGCAATAACTGAAAGGAACATCTGAAAACAACAATACAACTGATGAAACTAAAATAGGAAGGGGAAAGATTACCTGCCTGATAATGTAAAACTATGCCTACTCTTAATCATACTGAAAGGAGTAGGAGTCATACCTGGAGACGTGTCGTTCTACTGCTGATCTACTCATAACTAATGTAACATGGCATGACATAACATAACATAACATAGCACACACAAACCTTACCCGGCCCCCATAAGCCGGGAGCTACAACCAGCATAGAATCTATACCCCTACCCCGGTAATCCCATCTCCTGTAATAACTATAAGCATCCTGCCGGTCCACTAGGTATGCACTTGGGCTCGATGAGCCCCTGACTATAACTGCATCTGAGTCCAGAGGACTCCTGAATCAACACCCGGGCGTATCCGCTCGACAGGGGTGTGTAAGGGCCGATCAAGGCACAATATGGGGAAAACTGGCATCCCATCTTCGTCCCCTATGGGACGGCATGACACTCCGTAGAGCGACGTATCCTCGTCCTCTGGCGGACGAGTCGATACAGCTATCAACCCTGGGGCGGTCATGGATGCTAGGTAATCCAACCCCAAGACAATACAGTGGTCTCAACTAGTAATACTATCTGCATATCCCATATACTGAAGCTAATAGTAGTAAAGTATTTGTACATACTATATGCTGAACTAGTAATAGTAATATGTACGTATTTAATACATGCTGAGGCTGGTCAATATATATATGTATGAATATAGTCTCCTGCCAGACTGTTTTGGGGCTAATACTGAACAGGATATAGTGTTTCTGCTGAAAACCATGTTGTATACTGAGTTTCTATAGTAGCATGATTTACTAGTTCTAACATGCTTTCTAAACTTCATTTTAACCTATCATTCTATTTCTGAGATGCCTTACAGATATTACATTACTTTACTGGGTTTCAACTGAACATGATAATATCCTAACATCCTGTACTACATTACATATTGAGCATGCTGTGCAGTTCCTAACACTTGTATTAGAAACTATATCGTGCTAGCAAATTTCGCGCAAGTTATAACTTGATGCTTCTAATATCGTACCAACATTCGTAATAAATATAACACATGACTTCTTGAACATTCTACCGGCTTTTAAATTACTGTAATGTACCGAGTTTACTAACTTGCTGAGGAAAACTAACTTTACATACCTTATCCTCGAACTATCCGTCTGTCGGACGAGGCTCGGCCAGTACTTCAACTATTTTCTCCCAACTGCATTCATGAATATGTCAATTAATACTAAATACAGCTTTATTTTAAAGAGCAACGTCACTTTCGATATAATTTATAGCCTAAACTTAGGCTTATCAAAAGACGGTCGAAAACTCACTATTTTTCAGAGGTCCAGAAGGGAGAACTACTCACTTCTCAGCTAGGAACACATAGACACTAGTTTGGAGCAATTCTACTTACCTTAGCTCGGTGGCTCAACGATTCGTCGGCCGTATTTCACAAAACTAAATCCGTAGGAATGCTCTCTGTTGCTAAATACCTCAGTATCTGGGGTTAATTTGAGTTTGGACAATGTTTAGCAGCGTAACCGGATGAAAATTATATTACCCCCTTCGTTCTTTTCTCTTCTCTGTTGTTTCCTCTCTGTTTCACTGAAAATTATAAGTTTAAAATGATTTAAAACCGAAGTGGGGCTTTATATACTTGGGCCTGGACAAGGCCAACGTGTCATGGAGCCAACACGGAGGCTTCACCTCCATGACACGCTGCCATCGCGGAGGGGCACTGCCTCGGCTCCTTCCGCGATGGTTCGATAGGTTTCTCGTCCGATCTTTTTTTCCCGGGCCTTTCTCTAGCACGTATAGCCTTCAAATATGCTTAACCAACATGCGAATAGGTCATCTAGGTGTCGGGAATCCTATGGGGTATAACATTTGAAGTCTCTCAAGGCTCCTTTTCCCGTGTCTCGATCCAGCCTATGTACAGATCGTAACATATTTGGTATTAGAGCAATAGATTTCAAGTGTCTTATGGTGTCTGAAAGCTGCATTAAGTAGAGTCTTTCTGATGGGTGTGAAGCACGCCACACTTATGATGAAGAGGCTTTGAGATGTCTTGTGGTGAAATGTCTCTCTATCCTTCTAACTCGTGCTATTCGTGAATACAGAATCATGCCTTTCCGCAGAGTAAACGGCAGAAGGAAAAGAAATGGAAATGGCCACGAGGATGGCAATTGGGGACGGGCACCAACAAGCCCCACCAGTCCACGAGCACCATGCACTGGAGCCGGTTGCCTACGCTTAATTTAGGGTAGCCATTTAGATGCTAGTGCAAGCCTTGAGTGCTCAGCTCAACCAGCAGGCAGTGGCGCATGTCCCCCGGAATGGGAATGTGGGCGACAATACGAGTCAGAGATTTCCTAAGGATGAACCCACCAGAGTTTCTTGGCTCTAAGGTGGCGAGGATCCACATGAGTTTATCGATGAGATTGTGAAGATCACCAAGGTCATGGGGGTGAATGGAGTAGAGTATGCTGATTTGGCCTCATATAAGTTGAAAGGGGGTCGCACACATTTGGTTTAGACAGTGGAAGGATAGTAGGGTAGTCAAGGCAGGCCCTATCAGTTAGGAGGAGTTTCACTATGCTTTTCTAGATCGGTTTTTCCCTCGTGAGATGAGGGAGTTGAAGGCAACTGAGTTCGTGAACCTAAAAAAGTGGAAGATGATGGTGGAAATTATTCCCTAGGAGTTCACTCGTCAATCAAAATATGCCCCAGAGTTAGTTGCTGATCAGAGGGCGCGAGTGAGCAAATTTGTTCATGGGATGGCGTACTATCCAACAAGGATTGCAAGATCGCTATGCTCCATCAGGATATGGATTTCCCTCGGATAGTCTTATACGCCCAGCAGATGGAGGTGGCACATCTGAGGAAGAGAGATGCTAAGAGGGCCAAGATGGACAACTAAAGGTTCTCTCAGCGGAGGCCAGGTGGTGGGCACTGACAGCAGACCCACTAGAGATCTTCCGCCCCATCATCTTCAGTGATGAGTGTGCCATATAGACCTAGGCACGACTAGAGAGGGTGAGCATCAGGCTCTAGGGTCAGAGCACCAGGCCCGCGAATTCTAGTGTTCCAGTTTGCAGCAGGTGTGGTCGGGGGCACACGGGTCAGTGCATGTCAGGTACAGGCGCTTGCTTCGGGTGTGGTCATCCCAGACATATGCTCAAAAATTTCCTAGTAGCTAGACAGGGCCATGATAGGGGCCGAGGCCCAGTTTCTAGTTCAAAAGCTCCACCCGCACGCCCAACCCAGTAGGGGGCATCTACTAGCACAGGTGACTGTCAGCGTTAAAATAGATTCTAGGCCTTAGCATCTCGCCAGGAGCAAGATGTTTCCCCGTATGTAATCACTAGTATGTTGCGATTTTTCCATCTTAATGTATATTCTTTATTAGATGCAAGGGCTACCTTGTCTTTTATGATACCTTATGTGGCTAGTAGTTTCAAAGTCAGTCCCAAAATCTTGTCAGAACCCTTCTCAGTCTCTACTTTAGTGGGTGATTCAGTTGTAGCTAGATGGGTGTTGTTACACCCTGTAAAATTCCCAACACATAGATGGCCTATTCGCGTGTTGGTTAAGAGTATTTGAAATACATACATGCTAGAAAAAGGCCCGGGAAAAGACCGGACGAGAAACCTGTCGAACCATCACGGAAGGAGTCGGGGCAGAGCCCCTCCGTGATGGCAACGTGTCACGGAGGTGGAGCCTCTACGATGGCTCCGTGACACGTTGGCCCTGTCCAAGCCCAAGTATATAAAGCCTCCACTTCGGTTCATTTCAGTATTACATCATTTAATTTCCAGAACTCGTGAGAAAACAGAGAGGGTGCAAAAGTACTATTAAATTATCGCTCAATTACGCTGTCAAACGCGGTCCAAACTCAAATTAACTCCAGATACCGAGGTATTAAGCATTAAGGAGAATTCCTACGGATTTAGTTTCGCGAAATTCGGCCGACGAATCATCGTGCTACCGAACTAAGGTAAGTGGAATTTCTCCAAATTAGTGTCAATACACTCCTACCCTTAAAGTGAATATTTCTCCCTTCTGGACTTTCGAGAAATAGCGAGTTTTTGACCGTCTTTCGATAAGCCAAAGTTTAGGCTATAAATATATCCAAAGTGACGTTTTGTTTCAGAATATTGGTGTATTTAGTTCTAATTGACTTGTATATGAATGTAGTTGGGAGAAACAACAGAAGTACTGACGGAAATCACATCGGTCAGTCGGGTACTCAAAAACCAGGTATCTAAAGCTATTCTTTCGACAAGCCAGGAAGTACAGTCTAGAAAATGAATAGAATAAAGGCTATTAACAGATACCCAGCGTACAGGAACGATTTCAGTACAATTTCCAGCAAGCATGCTAGTATATCATTACGTATCATGTGATAATCAGAATAACGAATAGTCAGATGATTTCAGATAGTAATGTGGTATCCGCTAGTAGCTCAGCATGTTCTTACGTAATACCCAGAATGGAAGTTGTAAAAGCAGTATAAGGGATTAGCAAGATTACGGATAGTGTGTATTACATTTGTTGAGACTGTATCTGGTAATAGATGACACATTCTATATTACTGAGCTATATCCAGTTATAGATGGCATGTTTTATGTTATTGAGTTATATCCAGATATAATCAGATCAGTAATCAGATATAGAAAAAGCTCCAGACACCGATATAACTCCAGATACAGATATAGCTCCAGAAAAAGATATGGCTCTAGAAATTGATATAGCTTCAGATAACGGATAACAATAATCAGATAAATATATAAAGGCCAGGTAGCAGTTAGCCCAGCAATCAGAAACAGTGCAAAACAGAATATAGCATCAGTTGTTTTACGGACTGGCCTTGAAATAAAAAAAGAGAATATGATTAGTATTTTTCATTTGAGCATGCTTGTTGTGTATGTGTTTTGCATGCTGAGACTTGTTATGGCATGCGGGTGTCCTTTAGCATCCCCGCCACCCCTGAGTTATAGCTGTGTCGATACCAGATTCAGATACCGCCCCCAGCTGGGCGATGGCGTCCGCCTTGAGGACGATGATGGCCGACCACCATAATAAATACGGTCCAGATTACCCTGCTTGCAGGGGAAGTTCAGTTCACTCTGCGCAGAGCCAGATTACCCTGTTAACAGGGGTAGACTACTATGTGTGCGCCTGTGGCCGGGGGCAGTTTTTGATACAGATTTTTATAAAATTACCCTATTGCGTGTTTACACCCAGGGGCAGTTTCAGTCACAGATACAGCAGTAGATTACCCTGTTGAGCGCTTACACCCAGAGGCAGGAGTCTTCGGACTCAGACACAGTTCATTATCAGAGGCCAAGGCCTGAGCTACGTACCCAAGGGGGCCGGTAGGAGGAGCTCACAGTTATCAGATGAGTGGAGTGACTTATTTTTTATTGGCTTAGACCCGAGTAGGGGTAAATAGATTGTTCTGTGGGTTGGCACCTTCCGGCTTATGGGGGTCGGTTAGGTATTGTGTGTATTTATATGTATATCTATATGTGCTATTAGATACTAATAGACAGTAGGACGACACGTCGTCAGGTACGCCCTGTTTAGTTACAGAATAGGTAAACTCTCCCCAGTTATCCTCAGCCAGATAGACTCTGCTACTTCCTGCTTATATGTCATGTTATTGTTGTTACCCATTTCAGTTGTATATTTCAGTTTGCTTTACATGCTTAGTACCAGTGGTATTGACGCCCGTGGGGGCGCTGCATTGCTTGCTTGCAGGTACACATAGACGAGGAGTCGATCCCTCGTGATCCAGTCAGCAGAGTTATCAGCTCCTATCCTCCGGAGCTAGATAGTCGGAGGTTGTTCCTATTTCCTTTTTTATTACAGTTTGGGTAGGTCGGGGCCCTATCCCGACCATTTTATTATTACTTCCTAGAGGCTTGCAGTCTGATGTTTCCTGTGGTGGTAGAGCCGGTCGTGTGGGGCCGTGCACGTATATATGTGTTTAGTTGTTGATGATGGCCACGTGGGGCCTTCTTCTAGTTATAGTTAGTGACCTTGTCGGTCACAAATGTGAATAGCAGTTGCTTCGGATTATAGTGTCATTGTTCTGGTTAGCTATTGTGCATTGTAGGTGGCTATAGGCCTAATCGGCCAGGGGCTGTATTCACAGCGGTTGTATAGCCGGTTCGTTTCTTGAAATAGAGCCAGAGTCTAGCAGGCATAGGTGCCCGTCATACCCCCCAAGGTGGGGTTTGACAAACTTGGTATCAGAGCAGTTCGTGTCCCAGGGAGTCTGCAAGCCGTGCTAAGTAGAGTCTTGTCTATGGATGTGTTGTGCACCACATATTATAGGCAGGAGGCTGCAAGGCATAATAGGATGGTTACTCTTTCTTCATATTCCGTCGTGCATAGAACAGTACAGTATAGGGTCGAGTTCTTAAAACTTATCATATTCTTTGTCTACAGATTAAAAAAATGGAAGACTAATGACACCCTCCCACAGGTAGAAGGTCGGATACAGCGGCGGGCGAAGGCACCAACAGGATGCCTCACTTACAGCCAGATTCAGCCCGGTCGGAGGGCGATACGGAGGTGTCATCTCGACCCTCCCAGCAGTCTCCGCCTTGCCAGACACCATTTGAGGCAGCACCGCCTCCCACAGCTCCTGCACCCACTTCATCTGATCAGGAGCTACGTAGTGTGGTGGTTATGTTAACCCAGATGCTAGCTACTCAGTGTCAGCCAGTACCACCTGCAGCAGCAGAATCCCTAGGTGGGCCAGGTAGTTCCAGGGTTAGAGAATTCCTGGCATTGGGACCCCCTCAGTTTACAGGGTCAGATTCAGCGGAGGACCATCAGGACTTTTTGGACCAAATGCAGAGAATCTTAAGAGTCATGCATGTAACCCCAGCAGAATTAGTGGAATTAGCAGCGTTCCGGTTAAGGGATATTGTTGTCTTGTGGTACGAAAGTTAGGAGAGATCTCGGGGAAGAGATGCAGCCCCTCCTACTTGGTCCAGCTTCTCAGAAGCCTTCCTGGACCACTACTTACCCCGGGAGGTCAGACAGGCCCGGATGGACCAGTTCTTACACTTAGAGCAGGGGGCCAGGAGCGTCCGTGAGTATTCTTTACAGTTCGACTCCTTAGCCCGCTATGCTCCAGCATTTGTGGACACCATGTCGTCCAGAGTCCATCGCTTTATTATGGGCCTGAATTCAGATTACATAGGGACGTGCATGATGGCTACCTTGAGAGAGGACATGGACATAGCCAGGGTACAGGCCTTCGCACAGACAATTGAGGGCCTGAGACAGCGGCAGTAGGGCGACGGGCAGGCAACTTCAGAGTAGCGCCATAGAAACAGACCCGCTGAGATTCAGGGGGAAATCCCTAGGGGGCCGAGACCACGGTTTTCAAATAGTACACCTAGATCTTTACCTCCGGTACAGCAGCAGAGAGGCAGATTTGTTCGCCGGAGTCAGTCAGGGTCCGGTAGCAGTTTACGGGCAGTAGCATCACCTCAGCAGTGGAGGGCATAGCAGAGTAGGTTTGCACCTACCCCTTGTCCTATATGCCACCGACCCCATTCTGGAGCCTGCAGGCAAGGCTTCTCAGGGTGCTATTACTGTGGACAGGAAGGGCATTTAATGAGAGATTGTCCGGCCAGAGGACAGTGTAGCCGGGATAGTCTGGATAGAACATCAGCGGGGCCACGAGCTCCAGCAGCCTCAGCAGGGCACAGACCCTCAGGTTCAGCAAATAGGGGCCGAGGTAGATCAGGAGCCTCTGGCTCAGGTGCAGGCCCCAACCGTACCTATGCATTACCAGGGAGGCAGGATTCAGAGGCATCCCCCGACGTGGTCACAGGTATATTGATTATCTGCTCATACCCTATTTATGTAATGATTGATCCAGGGTCTAACTTGTCATATATTACACCATTTGTGGCCCGGAAGTTGGGTATCGAACCAGAATTGCTTCAGCAACCCTTTTCAGTGCTTACACCGGTCGGTGACTCGATTACAGCTAAAAGAGTTTACCAAGGATGTACGGTAGAGGTTGCTGATCGCCAGACCACAGTAGACTTAATAGAACATGAGATGGTCGACTTTGATGCCATTATGGGTATGGACTGGTTAGTACCATGCTATGCCAACTTAGAATGCTGGACCAAGATGGTTTGATTTCACTTTCCGTGGGAAGCGGTGCGAGAGTGAAAAGGGAGCACAGCTACACCAAAAGGTAGGTTTATTTCCTACCTTCAAGCGAGAAAATTAATAGCAAAGGGATGTATTTACCACCTAGTTAGAGTCTAGGATGTTCGGGTGGAACCTCCGACTCTTCAGTCTGTTCCAGTGGTCAATGAATTCCCTGACGTATTTCCAGATGAGTTGCCTAGTATCCCTCCCGAAAGGGAGATAGATTTTGCAATTGCCTTGTTGCCAAGGACTCAACCTATATCCATTCTCCCGTATCGCATCGCACTAGCTGAGCTTAGAGAGTTGAAAGAGCAGTTAAAAGATTTGCTCGACAAAGGCTTTATCAGGCCTAGTACTTCCCTGTGGGGTGCGCCAGTTCTGTTTGTAAGAAAGAAAGGTGGCTCACTCCGTATGCGTATAGACTACCGGCAGCTGAATAAGGTAACGGTTAAAAACAAATACCCACTCCCTAGAATAGATGATTTGTTTGACCAGTTGCAGGGGGCTAGATGTTTCTCTAAGATAGATCTGAGGTCCGGATACCACCAGGTCTGAGTTCGTGAGAGGGACATTCCAAATACTACTTTCAAGACCAGATATGGTCACTTTGAATTTCTAGTCATGTCTTTTGGGCTGATGAATGCTCCCGCAGTGTTTATGGACCTGATGAACAGCATATTCAGACCGTATTTGGATCTGTTCGTGATAGTATTTGTTGATGATATTCTGGTATATTCTCGTTCAGAGACAGATCACTAGAACCATTTACGAACAGTACTCCAATCCCTTAGGGACCGTCAGTTGTATGCCAAGTTTTCTAAGTGTGAGTTCTGGCTGAACTCAGTTGCCTTTTTGGGGCATATCATGTCGGATGCTGGTATACAGGTGGACACACAGAAAATAGAGGCGGTCAAGACATGGCCCAGACCTACCACTCTGACCGAGGTCCGCAGTTTCCTGGGTTTAGCAGGGTATTACCGGAGATTGGTTGAAGGATTCTCCACTATAGCAGCACCTCTGACAAAGCTGACACAGAAAGCAGTGAAATTTCAATGGATGGAGGCATGTGAGCAGAGTATTCAAGAATTGAAAGACAGATTGACCTCCGCCCCCGTACTAGCATTGCCAGAGGGAACAGATGGGTATGCGGTGTATTGCGACACTTCAGGCATTGGACTGGGTTGTGTCCTGATGCAGTATGGAAAGGTAATTGCTTATGCTTCCAGACAACAGAGGAAGCACGAAAAGAACTATCCGACCCATAGCCTGGAATTGGCTGCAGTGATCCACGCTCTGAAAATCTGGAGGCATTATCTGTATGGCGTTCATGTAGACATTTTTACAGATCATAAAAGCCTGCAGTACATTTTCACACAGAGGGAGTTAAATCTGCGGTAGCATCGTTGGTTTGAATTGCTGAAAGATTATGACGTAAATATTCTCTACCACTCAGGGAGAGCTAATGTAGTAGAAGATGCCCTCAGTCGTAAGTCAATGGGGAGTTTAGCGTATTTGCGACCCGAGAAGCGGGAGTTAGCCAAGGAAATTCATCAGCTAGCTGGTTTAGCCATTCAAGTAGTAGAAACAGAAAATAACAGAGCGGTGATTCAGAACTCTGTTGTGTCATCGTTAGTTACAGAGGTAAAAGAACGGCAGTATGAGGACCCTGACTTAGTCCAGCTCAGAGATAGAGTTCAGAAAGGTAAGGAGCCAAATTTCCAAGTGACTGAGGATGAAGTGCTACGTTGTAAGGGCCACCTATGTGTTCCAGATGTTTCAGGGCTCTGCCAGCAGATTATGAATGAGGTACATTACGCTCGCTATTCCCTCCATCCAGGAGCAACAAAAATATACCACGACATCAGAGACATCTACTGGTGGCCAGGTATGAAAGCTGAAATATCTGAATTTGTATCTAGATGTCCTAACTGCCAACAGGTGAAAGCAGAACACCAAAAACCGAGCGGTCTGACGCGGGATATAGACGTGCCTTTGTGGAAATGGGAAGCGATAAATATGGATTTTGTAACAGGGTTACCCCGTACCAGGCATAGACACGATTCTATTTGGGTAATAGTTGACAGGCTGACAAAATCAGCTCATTTCCTGCCAGTGAAAGCTACCTTCTCGACCGAGGATTATGCCGAAATATATATCATAGGAATAGTTAGATTACATGGAGTGCCGGTATCTATTATTTCAGACAGAGGAGAATAGTTTACAGCTAGATTTTGGCAGATGTTCCAGAGGGGTCTGGGAACGCAGATTAATTTGAGCACAGCATTCCACCCTCAGACAGATGGACAGGCTGAGCGCACTATTCAAGCGCTCGAAGATATGCTACGAGCGTGTGTACTAGATTTTGGGGGTAGCTGGGATGAGCATCTGCCGTTGATTGAATTTGCCTATAATAACAGTTATCATTCAGGTATCCAGATGGCGCCCTTTGAAGCATTATACGGGCGGAAATATAGATCATCCGTCGGCTGGTTTGAAGTGGGGGAGATAGCGCTGATTGGGCCAGATATTATTCGTCAGTCAGAAGAGGTGGTGAAGCTTATCAGAGAATGCTTACTGACTTCTCAGAGCCGCCAGAAGTCTTATGCAGATATACGGTGCCGAAATATAGAATTTGCAGTGGATGACTGGGTATATTTGAAAGTGTCTCCGATAAAAGGGGTGATGAGATTTGGCAAGAAAAGCAAGCTTAGCCCGAGGTTCATTGGGCCATATCAGATTCGGCGGAGAATAGGCCGAGTTGCATACGAATTGAACTTGCCTCCAGAGTTAGCGTCTGTTCACCCAGTATTCCATGTATCTATGTTGAGGAAGTTCGTAGGAGACCCTTCCACAGTTGTTCCAGTTCAGGATGTCCAGGTCACAGAAGAGTTAGCGTATGAAGAGGTTCCAGTAGCTATCTTAGACAGACAGATTCGTAGATTGAGAACTAAAGATATTACGTCTGTCAAGGTATTGTGGCATAACAGGAACCGAGAGGAGATGACTTGGGAGGCGGAGGAAGATATGAAGACCAGATACCCTCATTTATTTCAAGCCTAGTCAGGCGACAGGTATGTTAGTACTATTATCTTATACAGTGCCTTATAGTATATATAAATGAGAAGGTCTATTTTAATCTATCATTTAAATACGATAGTATTATGTGGAGTACCCGTACGGGACTTTTCTGCATTTCAGATTTTTGGGATAGTCCATATTACAGGGGAAACTCTAACGAAATTTTTCTAGAAACAAGTTGGGTAAGTTGAGAAGTCCTCTAGATAGAAGTTTACATTCGAGGACGAATGTTTTTAAGACGGGGAGAATGTTACACCCCGTAAAATTCCCAACACATAGACGGCCTATTTGCGTGTTGGTTAAGAGTATTTGAAAGTCATACATGCTAGGAAAAGGCCCGGGAAAAGACCGGACGAGAAACCTATCGAACCATCGCGAAAGGAGCCGGGGCAGAGCCCCTCTGCGATGGCAATGTGTCACGGAGGTGGAGCCTCCGCGATGGCTCCGTGACACGTTGGCCCTGTCCAGGCCCAAGTATATAAAGCCTCCACTTCGGTTCATTTCAGTATTACATCATTTAATTTCTAGAACTCGTGAGAAAACAGAGAGGGTGCGAAAGTACTATTAAATTATCGCTCAATTACGCTGTCAAACGCGGTCCAAACTCAAATTAACTCCAGATACCGAGTTATTAAGCAGTAAGGAGCATTCCTACGGATTTAGTTTCGCAAAATTCGACCGACGAATTGTCGTGCTACCGAACTAAGGTAAGTGGAATTGCTCCAAATTAGTGTCAATATACTCCTAGCCTTAAAGTGAATATTTCTCCCTTCTGGACATTCAAGAAATAGCGAGTTTTTGACCGTCTTTTGATAAGCCAAAGTTTAAGCTATAAATATATTGAAAGTGACGTTTTCTTTCAGAATATTGGTGTATTTATTTCTAATTGACTTGTATATGAATGTAGTTGGGAGAAACAACATAAGTATTGACGGAAATCACATCGGTCAGTCGGGTACTCAGAAACCAGGTATGTAAAGCTAGTCTTTCGGCAAGCCAGGAAGTACAGTCTAGAAAATAAATAGAATAAAGGCTATTAACAAATACCCAGCGTACAGGAACGATTTCAGTACAATTTCCAGCAAGCATGCTAGTATATCATAACGTATCATACGATAATCAGAATAATGGATAGTCAGATGATTTCAGATAGTAATGTGGTATCCGCTAGTAGCTCAGCATGTTCTTACGTAATACCCAGAATGGAAGTTGTAAAAGCAGTATAAGGGATTAGCAAGATTACGGATAATATGTATTACATTTGTTGAGATTGTATCCGGTAATAGATGGCATATTCTATATTATTGAGCTATATACAGTTATAGATGACATGTTCTATGTTATTGAGTTATATCCAGATATAATCAGATCAGTAATTAGATATAGAAATAGCTCCAGACACCGATATAACTCCAAATGCAGATATAGCTCAAGAAATAGATATGGCTCTAGAAATTGATATAGCTTCAGATCACGGATAACAATAATCAGATAAACAGATAAAGGCTAGGTAGCAGTTAGCCCAGCAAAAACAGAATATTGCATCAGTTGTTTAATATGGACTGGCCTTGAAATAAAAGAAGAGAATATGATTAGTATTTTTCATTTGAGCATGCTTGTTGTGTATGTGTTTTGCATGTTGAGACTTGTTATCGCATGCGGGTGTCCTTTAGCATCCCCACCGCCCCTGGGTTATAGCTGTGTCGATACCAAATTCAGGTACCGCCCCCAGCTGGGCGATGTTGTCCGCCTAGAGGACGATGATGGCTGACGACCATAATAATACAGTCTAGATTACCCTGCTTGTAGGGGCAGTTCAGTTCACTCTGCGCAGAGCCAGATTACCCTATTTACAGGGGCAGACTACTCTGTGTGCGCTTGTGGCCAGGGGCAATTTCAGATACAGATTTTTATAAAATTATCCTATTGCGTGTTTACACCTAGGGGTAGTTTCAGTCACTAATACAGCATCAGATTACCCCGTTGAGCGCTTGCGCCCAGAGGCAGGAGTCTTTGGACTCAAACACAATTCATTGTCAGAGGCCAAGGCCTGAGCTACGTACCCAAGGGGGACGGTAGGAGGAGCTCACAGTTATCAGATGAGTAGAGTGACTTATTTTTGGTGGTTTAGACCTGGGTAGGGGTAAATAGATTGTTCTATTGGTTGGCACCTTCCGGCTTATGGGGGTCGGTTAGGTATTGTGTGTATTTATATGTATATCTATATGTGCTATTAGATACTGATAGACAGTAGGACGAAACGTCGTCAGGTACGCCCAGTTTAGTTACAGAATAGGTAAACTCTCTCCAGTTATCCTCAGCCAGATAGACTCAGCTACTTCCTGCTTATATGTCATGTTATTGTTGTTACCCATTTCAGTTGTATATTTCAGTTTGCTTTACATGCTTAGTACCTGTGGTACTGACGCCCGTGGGGGCGCTGCATTTCTTGCCTGCAGGTACACATAGACGAGGAGTCGATCCCTCGTGATCCAGTTAGCAGAGTTATCAGCTCCTATCCTCCGGAGCTAGACAGTCGTAGGTTGTTCCTATTTCCTTTTCTATTACAGTTTGGGTAGGTCGGGGCCCTATCCCGACCATTTTATTATTACTTCCTAGAGGCTTGCAGTCTGATGTTTCCTGTGGTGGTGGAGTCGGTCGTGTGGGGCCGTGCATTTATATATGTGTTTAGTTGTTGATGATGGCCGCGTGGGGCCTTCTTCTGGTTATAGTTAGTGACCTTGTCGGTCACAAATGTGAATAGCAGTTGCTTCGGATTATAGTGTCATTGTTCTGGTTAGCTGTTGTGCATTGCAGGTGGCTATAGGCCTAATCGGCCGGGGGCTGTATTTACAGCCACTATATAGCCGATTCGTTTCTTGAAATAGAGCCAGAGTCTAGCAGGCACCAGGTGTCCGTCATACCCCCCAAGGTGCGGTGTGACAGGTGTATAGAGGATGCCCAGTCACAGTCCTTCAGAAAGTCACCTCAGCAGATCTAGTAGAGTTAGCCATGACCGATTTTGATGTTATTCTCAGAATGGATTGTCTATTTTCATGTTATGCCTCACTTAATTGTAGAACTTGGGCAGTAGAGTTCAGATTTCTGGATGAGCTGGTCATAGAGTGGAAGGGTAGTTCAGTTGCACCTGTAGGTCGTTTCATCACCTACTTTAAGGCGAGAAAGATGATCTCCAAAGGTTGTGTATACCATCTAGTTAGGGTTAAGGATGCGACGTCCGAGACCCCAACTATCCAGTCAATCCCAGTAGTATGTTAGTATCCAAAAGTCTTTCCAGATGATCTATTGAGAATCCCTCTCAAGCGGGAGATTGGTTTTTGTATTGAACCTCTTCCTGATACGCAACCTATATCTATTCCTCCTTATAGAATGGCCCCAGCTGAGTTAAAGGAGTTGAAGGAGCAGTTGAAAGACCTTCTAGATAAGGGGTTCATTAGACCGAGCAAATCCCCTGTCACGACCCGAGTGTAGACCCGGATCATAGTCACGGGACAAGGGACCCCGAGAGACCCCAAGTCAACCCATGAAATAAGTATTCACTAACTCCTTCAATAAACATGAAAAAACACAATCATAAACTCAGCGGAAGTCTAACTTAATGTAACAACAGAATGAACGTCTAAAGCTGAATACATGTCTAAGTCTGATAAGCCTCTAATCTGGACGAGCTGATGGGACAATACCACTAACTAGCTCAACAATACTGAAACTGAAAATACAATCAAGATAAGTGAAAGTCTAGTTCTCATGAGGGCTCACCAACCAAGTAGGTACTGACTCTGATAAGCGACTACGAATGGGGCTGAACCTGAGGACCGGATCCTGCATCATGAAACTATGCAGCATAGAAAGTATGTGGTTAGTACGTGGAATGTGTCGAGTATGAAAGGTAAGTAAAACTACTTAATAAAATAAATCATTTCTTTTAAAACCATTCATACATATCATAATCTTTCAAAAGTAAGTAGGAGACTACATGCATTCATTTTGAAAGCGTACTCTTATCATAATGAGTCTATGCATAGGTTTAGAACATCATAACTAACTCGAATGACTCAAAGCTAAATCATAATATTTATATCAAAACTGAACAATGAGTCAAACCTTTCTTTTTCAACATGCATGCATAAGATAATGATCATGAGTAATGGATATGCGAATTCGAATGATATAGACAGTGGGATACTCGTCACATAATCGACATACCACGATAGAGCTTACGTGGTCATGACTATTACACTAAAGTGCACAGAGCCGTCCAAGACCTTGCCAGTGCTAAGGACGCTACCATGATACTGATATCAAGCTCATGGGCCATTAAGGCCGGGGATAGCTCACAATGTAGGTCGAAAATATAATAGAATCAACCTACTTTGACGCGTAGTTCTGGGGCATAGAGTTGTCGAACCTTAGCCTGCTCGATGCTAGACTCTTCTCCCAAAAAATGCAATGTTCTACATCAGATATAACTAAGCTCAACATTGTCTATTGACGAAGCTCAACATGAAATCATGCATACCTCAACATCGTATAAAATGAAGCTCAACATAGTCTATTGACAAAGCTCATTAATGAAATCATGCATAGACTTGACATCATATGAAAATGAAGCTTAACATTGTCCTTCGACAAAGCTCAATGGTGCCATACATCTCAATTATAAATTTATGCATATGAGAAGCTTTATGGAAAAACATACCACAAGCTCAATCATAGGTTGGAGCATCTACTCCAAATCATGTGGTAAGCTACATGTAGAAGTATTTACTCGACATACCACAAGCTAGAATTTATAATAAGAATTGGGAAATTTCACTTTAAATAATGTGGTAAGCCTATGCTTGGAAAATCATCACTTTAATCAACATGTGCGTATTACCCAAAGCTCTATCATTCTAGAATCCAATCGATTAATTAAGGAAACAACATCAAAATCATGGATAGTTTTAGAAACATGCTTTTCATCATCAACTTCATCACCACTATACATTTACTATAAAATCACCACTTTTATGAACTCTTCACCCATGGGCGTTTTAGATTCAATTTTTAGAAAAACAAATTTTATAGGAGAAACAAGTTAGAATTCGCCCAAACTTCGTAAATCATCAATATCAACTCAATCTAATCATACGCACGAATAAAGATATAAAAATCATGCAATTCATCAAAACCCCATATTTGATTATTCATAATTTAACACTAATTGATATGAATTGGGCATGAGTGTGGAAGGAAGATACCCGTTAAGACCCTACATACCTGGAAATGAGAAATTCTATCACCCTTCAATAGCCCAAGGTCAGATTCCAAAGAAAACCTTGTAGTTGGCCTTGAATCACCTCCTTCAAGCCTTCAACCTCGAATGCATGGGGAGTATGCACTTAGAATATGTCTTCTCCTACTATAACCCTTCAGAATGAGCCCTAAACTATGTAGTATAGAGCCTTAGGAATAGGAAATAACAGAAATGCCTTTACTGAATTCGCTGAGAATTGATCACTGGGCCAAACAACGGGTCAACCAACGGGTCATTGGAGGATATCACGACCCATGGTATCTACCCGTGCTATGCATTGTTCCAGTCATATCTCGGAATCAAACCACGGACGAACAGGATGAGTAGTTCTAGGCTCCAGTGGGTCATTGAACTAGTCGTTGATTGATTCTCCTGAACCTTCTGAGCTTCTACCCAACGAGCCTCACCATGGCTCATCGTACACTTCAACGGATCGTGGTTACTATCTATCCTTTCTCATTGAGATCTGGGCTGCCTTACCACGACTGCGCATATTTGGTCATTGCAAGCCACAATGGGTCATCGCATGACCCGTCATACCTTCCTACTGCCAAGTCCACTTGCTACCACGACAATAAAGGATGGCTCGTCGTTACTTACCACAGGTCGTTGTATCAACTGTTGTTTCCCTCTGGTACCTAACCACCTGAACTCACGACCACCAATGACGGCCCGTGGTTACTTACAACGGGTCGTGGTACCTGTCATCCAGCAACCTTTTTCCCAACTTACAGTTGTTTTGCCTTTTAGCCTACAAGGTCTACTCCTAAGAACTTTCGGGGTATCACAATATCTCCCCCTTGGGAACGTTAGTCCTTGAATGTAGGAAACAATAAACAAAGATAAACATACAATTTATCATTCTCCACTGTTGATTATTTTAACCAAAATTTCACGGAATGACTACCTCCGAAAAGAACCACATAGGTGAACTAATTTCTGGCATCACATACATTTATCATAACATAATTCAACTTGAGCACATGAACTGAACATGGAAACTGATTAGAGAATTAGGGAAAAACTGATACCTCATGTTGGAACTGAGCCGGTAGAGAACGAATGTGGGTACCTAGCCATCATGTCCGCTTCGGCCTCCCATGTAGCTTCTTTAATAAGTTGATTCCTCCATAAAACCTTAAATGAAGCTACCTCTTTGTTCCTCGGCCATCAAACTTTTCGATCCAAAATTTCAACTGGAATTTCTTCATAACTGAGGTTGTCTTTCATACAATGCTGTCTATTGGAACCACCAAGGATGGATCACGTAGGCACTTCTTCAAAAGCTACACACAGAAGACGGGATGAACCGAAGATAACTCCGATGGTAAGTCCAACTCATGCGCCACCTTCCCAACTCTTTTCACAATCTGGAAGGGACCAACATAGCAGGGACTGAGTTTCCCTTTCTTCCCAAACCGCATGACCCCTTCATGGGAAATACTTTTAGAGATACCCAGTCAGCCATATTAAACTCCAAATCTCTTCTCATCACATCAGCATACGATCTCTGACGACTCTGAGCGGTTTTCAACTGGTTCCTTATCAACTGAACCTTCACCATCGCCTCATGAACCTAATTTAGTCCTATTATAGACGCCTCACCAAGCACAAACCATCCGATGGGAGATCTACACCTTCGCCCGTACAAAGCCTCGAACGGTGCCATTTGGATACTAGAGTGGTAACTATTATTATAAGCAAACTCAATCAAGGGCAAATGATCATCCCAACTTCCTTTAAAATCTATAACACATTCCCTCAACATGTCCTCAAGGGTCTGGATTTTTCGCTTGGATTGACAATTCGTTTGTGGATGAAAGGCCGTGCTGAGCTATACTTGAGTCAGGAGTCCCTTCTGAAAAGACCTCCAAAATTGAGAGATAAATTGGGTACATCTATCTAAAATGATGGACAGCGGCACTCCATGAAATAAAACTAACTCCCATATGTACAACTTGGCATAATCCTCTATTGAGTCGGTAGTTTTGACCGGTAGAAAATGAGCCGCATTAGTCAACCTGTCCACAATAACCCAAATGGAGTCATATTGCCTACAAGTCTGGGGTAAGCCTATAATGAAGTCCATATTGATATTTTACCACTTCCAAGAGGGGATGGTAATATCCTGAAGTACGTCTTTGGGTCTTTGATGCTCGACTTTCACTTGCTGACAGTTTGGACATTTCGCTACAAACTCCGCAATATCCTTCTTCATACAATCCCACCAATAGATTTCTCGCAAGTCCCGGTACATCTTCATGGATCCTAGATGAATAGAATATCTGGTACCATGTGCCTCATGTAATATCAAAACTCTCAAATCATCAACATTTGGGACGTATAGATGACCCTAATATCATATCCCTTGGGAGAAAACCTCCACCTTTTGACTCTGCACCACCTCCTTTAGTTTCCTCAAAATTGGATCCTCATCTTTCTTGGACTTAACATCAACCACCAAGGATGATTCTGATCCGTTAGGTACAACAACACTGCCATGGGTTGAGTCGATCAATCTAACTTGTAGCCTTGTGTGCCGGTGGACATCCTTCACCAATTCCTTCTTTCCCTCATTCACGTGCGACACACTTTCCATGGAGAGTCTACAAAGCGCATCTGCAACCATCTTTGCTTTGCCCAGGTGGTAAAGGACACTCATGTAATTGTCCTTAAGTAATTCCAACCACCTCCTTCGCCGAAGATTTAGATCCTTCTAGGTTAACACATACTGCAAGCTCTTGTGATCAGTAAATACATCCACGTGGACCCCATACAAGTAATGCCGCCATATCTTCAATGCAAACACCACGGCCAAATCAAGATCACGGGTCAGGTAATTCTTTTCATAAACCTTCAGCTGTCTCGAGGCGTATGCTACTACCTTCCCACCCTGCATCAACACACATCCCAGTTTGACTCTCGAAGCATCACAATAGACAACAAAGCCATCACCTACCCTCAGGTAGTGTCAACACTGGTGCTGAGGTGAGTCGGACCTTAAACTCTTGGAAGCTTTTCTCACAAGCATCCGACCATTGAAATTTCACATTTTTCTGGGTCAACTTAGTCAAAGGTGCTGCAATGGATGAGAAACCCTCAAGAAACCTCCGGTAGTAGCCGGCTAAGCCCAAGAAACTCCGAATATCCGAACGATTCACCGGTCTTGGCCAATTCTTCACTGCCTCAATTTTCTGTGGATCTACTTTTATGCCTTCGCTAAACACCACATGGCCCAATAATGCCACGGAGTCCAACCAAAACTCACACTTGCTGAAATTTGGATACAATTGGCTATGCTTGAGGGTCTGAAGCACTACTCTCAAGTGAGCCGCATGCTCCTCCTCGCTCTGAGAGTATATTAAGATGTCATCAATGAACACAAACACGAACATGTCCAAATATGGATTGAATACCCTGTTCATCAAGTCCATAGAAGCTATAGGAGCATTCGTTAGTCCAAAAGACATAACTACAAGCTCGTAATGACCATACCGTGTTCAGAACACCGTCTTCGGGATATCACTCTCCCGAACTCTGACCTGATGATACCTAGATCTGAGATCTATCTTTGAGAAACACTTAGCACCCTGAAGCTGATCAAACAAATCATCAATCCTGGGTAAGGGGTACCTGTTCTCGACAGTGACTTTGTTCAACTGTCGATAATCAATGGAATTACAAAGGGAACCATCTTTCTTCTGCACAAATAAAACCAGTGCACCCCATGGAGACTGGCACAGTCTAATGAAGCCCTTATATAGTAAATCCTTTAACTAATCCTTCAACTCTTTTAACTCAGCTGGGGCCATCTTGTAAGGAGGAATAGATATAGGCTGCGTATCAGGAAGAAGGTCAATAACGAAGTCAATCTCCCGCTCGAGAGGATTACCTGGAAATTATTAGGAAAGACCTCTGGATACTCATGTACCACTGGAACTGACTGGATAGTTGGGGTCTTAGACTCGACATCCTTGACCCTAACCAAATGATACAACAAACCCTTAGAAATTATCTTTTTGGCCTTGAGGTAGGAAAAAAAGTGACCTACAGGCACAGCTGAACTGCCCTCCATTCTAAGACTGACTCATCCAAAAATCTAAAATCTACTGACCGGGTCCTACAGTTCATGGAAGCATAACAAGAATACAACCAGTCCATGCCGAGAATAACATCAAAATCGGTCATGGCTAACTCTATCAGATCTGCTGAGGTGACCTTATGGAGGACCAGAACCGGCCAATCTCTATACATTCGTCTAGCTGTAACTAAGTCACCTACAAGAGCAGAAACTAAAAAGGATTCTGACAAGACATCAGGACTGAATCTGAAGCTACTAGCTACATAAGGTGTCACAAAGGATAAGGTGGCCGCTGGATCTATTCTGGTGTTGACTGCCAGCTGCACTTGTAGATGCCCCTTGATGTTTTGAGCGAGGGGGTAGGGTTGCTGAGTTAGAAGCTAGGCCACGGCCCCCAACCTGATCCTGTCTCGCTGCTGGACAATCTCTAAGCATGTGTCTGGGTTTCCCACACCCGAAACACTCATTTGAACCTGCCAAGCACTGGCCAGCATGCCCTCGGTCACATCTGCGACATGCTGGAACACCTGAATCTGTGGGCCCACTACTCACCCCTCGAGCCTGATGCTCGCTCACCCCTAGGCTGAGATGGAACACTTAAAGCTGATGAAGCTGGGGCGGATGATCTCTAGTTGGTCTGCTGACGGTGCCTACCTCCTGACCTAATTCGAGGAAATCTTTGATCATCAGTCCTAGCCCTCTTGGCCTCTATCTCTCTCTCTCTTGAATGTGCCTCCTCCATCTGTTGGGCGTACAACACTATCCAATGAAAGACCATGTCCTGATGGAGCATAGCAATCTTGCATTCCTTATCCAAGTAACTTGTTATCCTATGCACAAACTTGCTCACCCGTGCCCTCTGGACAGCCACTAACACCTGAGCATACTTCGATAGGCGGGTGAACTCAAGCTAATACTCTAGTATTGTCATCCTCCCTTGCTACAAATTTACGAACTCAACTGCCTTCAGCTCCCTCATCTCCCAAGGGAAGAACAGATCTAGGAATGCAACATGGAACTCTTCCCAAGTGACCAGACCTGCTTTGTCGACCCTTCTATCCTTCCATTAACGGAACAAGATATGTGCAACCCCCTTCAACTAGTAGGAGGCCAACTCTGCGCACTCAACATTACTCACCCCCATGACATGGTTGGTCTTGATAACCTCATCCACGAACTTATGGGGGTCCTCATCTACCTTCGACCCAAGAAACTTCGGTGGTTCATCCTTAAAAAGGTCCCTGACTCGCGTCGCCGCTGCACTGCCATTCTGCGGAACATGTGCAATAGCCTATTGATTGACCTTAGCGGTCAAGGCCTGCGCAAGCATCTGGATAGCGGCCCAAAACTCAACATGGGCAGTTGGCTCCATTGCTTGAGGCTCCTGAACTGGGGGGACCTGCTGATGCCCACGACCCATACCATCCTCGTGGCCTTCACCATCTCCATTTCTCCATCCGTTCACTCTTCGAGGAGCCATACTCTGCAATCGCGAATAGCACAAATTATAGGGATAGAAATACTCTTCATTGCACGACATAGATCATGAAAGATTGAAAAATTTCCTAGAACGTTTCATAGACTCTTCATCATAAGTGTGCCGCGCTTCACACTCATGAAAAAGACACAATTTAACGTGGCTTTCAGGCTCCCTACGACACTTCAAACCTATGGCTCTGATACCAATTTTGTCACCACTCGAGCGTAGACCTGGATCGTAGAGACAAGGGACCTCGAGAGACCCCAAGTCAACCCATAACATAAGCATTTACTAACTCCTTCAATAAACATGAAGAAAAACAATCATAAACTCAGCAGAAGTCTAACTTAACATAATAATAGAATGAACGTCTAAAGCTAAATACATGTATAAGTCTGATTAGCCTCTAATCTGGATGATCTGATGGGACAATACCAAGGATATACAGATATGCTAGCGGAAAATTCAAGGATTCAGAGCGGCACTACCATTCAACCTTCAAGGAAATTCTAGCTGTGAAAAATGGAATCAAGAAATTCATATTTTTCCTAATTGACACTGAATTTCTCATCGAGATGGATATGAAGGCGTTCCTGAAGATGATCCAGTTAAATCCAAAGATACTTCCACACTCGCAAATCCTCAGATGGGCACAATAGTTCTCACCCTATAAATTCCAAGTGAAGAGCCTGAAAGGGAAAGATAATTTCCTAGAAAACTTCCTATCGTGACCAAATGAATTCTCAAAAAAGGTTTTTGCTAGAGAAGCCCAAGAATATGAAGGAACCAGCCGGCCATGTGTTCATGCTTACTAACCCACCAGGTCCCATGTCATCAAGGCTGCCAAGCCATCCGCCAGACATGTTCAGTCAATATATGGACCCATTCGACCCATCCATCCTGATTGAAAGACAGACTTTCTATGAGCTACAAGTTTTCAGGAAATGCAACTTTGCGAGATCGTTAAAACAGAGTTTGCTTGATACTAGCTTCTTCGTCAGCAAACATGGAGTCCGATGGGATCCAGGTGGAGAATGCTCAAACCCACCAATGGCACCTTCACATGTTGTCCCACCAGATAATGGATGATGATGTATGCAAGAAGTGTGCAAGACTCTAGAAGCTCACCGCCTCAGATCACCCGCCGAAATTTACTACCCATATGAAGACAAAAGCGGGCCCCACTTCACATGCTTTTCACATGGGTTCCTTGTGCATACTAGGCTAGCCGTTTTATTAGGTCGTTCGGTATATTAGGCATCTATTATTACTAGGCTTTGTAGATAAGTTATTTTAAATATGCGTGCTAGACTTGTCTTTATCAAGCCATGTAAATAAGTGTGCCGTTTTCGTTTTGTTAGGCTTTCTATAAAGGTGTGCAAAGTCTTATCTTGTAGTCTCCTAACCTCTATATAAATAGGGATAGGCTGTTTATCAGAGTAAAGTAGAGTAGAGAAGAGTAGAGTAGAGTCGAAGAGAATCAAATAGAATCATCAGAGTCTATAAAGAATTTCCTATGTTCAATAATATGAGTGTTTGCTAAATTCTCTCTTGTTCTTCCTTTCCAAAGGCATGGTATGGATGATCTTTGAAGTACAATAGGAAACCAAAACGTCGGGTAAGCAAGCCTGTTACAAGTACAATAATTTTTCGAAGTTTATAAACACCTAAATTTATAAGTAGAGTAAAAGATTTCCCGAGTTGTGTAGCTTGGCAAACCGTCCAGGTGGATGTAGAAGCTAGCCACTTTTTGTAGGGAAATTCTTTTATTTCTATGATGAAATTTATTGTTCGACTGACTTGGCAAGCCGTCCTCCGGGATGTTGAAGCCGAGTTTCGTGGCAAGTCGTCCTTCGGGATGTTGAAGCCCAGTCCCCCTTCATAGGAAAACTATTGTGCTTGCAATCTTACCGCTTTGTCCGCCGTTTTCTCGCCCTATCTTACTCCACATCTGCTATCAAGCCCTCTGCTTACACCTTTTGGTATTAGAAATCACGCTGCCTTGCCCGCCGTTTTCTCGCCTTGTCTTACCCTTTTGGTATCAGAGCCCTCTGCGTACCTTTTTGGTATCAGAGCCATCTATGTACCCTTTTGGTATCAGAGCTCTCTGTGTACCCCCTTTTGGTATCAGAGCCATCTGCGTACCCAACTAGCTCAACAATACTGAAACTGAAAATACAATCGAGATAACTGAAAGTCTAGTCCTCGAAAGATGAGGACTCACCAACCAACCAGGTACTGACTTTGATAAGCAACTACGGATGGAGCTGAACCTGAGGACCGGATCCTACATCATGAAATGATGCAGCATGGAAAGTATGCGGTCAGTACGTGGAATGTACCGAGTATGTAATTTAAGTAAAACAGCTTAAATAAAATAAATCATTTCTTTTATAACCATTCATACATATCATAAGCTTTCAAAAGTAAGTAGGAGATCATGCATTCATTCTGAAATCGTACTCTTATCATAACGTGTCCATGCATATCTTTAGAACATCATAACAGACTCTAATGACTAAAAGCTAAAAGTCAACATTTATATCAAAACTGAACAATGAGTCAAACCTTTCTTTTTTAACATGCATGCATAAGATAATGATCATTAGTAATGGATATGCGAATTTGAATGATATAGACAGTGGGAGATTCATCACTTAACCGACATACCACGATAGACTTACATGGTCCCGACTATTACACTCAAGTGGGTAGAGCCGTCCAAAACCTTTTCAAGGCTAAGGACGCTACCATGATATCGATATCAAACTCATGGGCCATTAAGGCCAGGGATGGCTCACAAGGGAGGTCCCAAATATAATAGAATCAACCTACGTTGGCGCGTAGTTCGGGGGCATTGGGTTGTCGACCCTTAGCCCGCTTGGTGCTAGACTCTTCTCCCAAAACATGCAATGCTCTACATCATATATAACTATGCTCAACATCGTCTATTAATGAAGCTCAACATGAAATCATGCATAACTCAACATCGTATGAAATGAAGCTCAACATTGTCTATTGACAAAGCTCATTAATGAAATCAAGCATAGACTAGATATCATATGAAATGAAGCTCATCATTGTCCTTAGACAAAGCTCAATGGTGCCATACATCTCAATTATAAATTCATACATTTGAGAAGATTTATTTCAAAACATACCACAAGCTCAATCATAGGTGGGAGCATCTACTCCAAATCATGTGGTAAGCTATATGTAGAAGTATTTATTTGACATACCACAAGCTACAATTTAAAATAAGAATTGGGAAATTTCTCTTCAAACAATGTGGTAAGCATATGCTGGGAACATCATTACTTTAATCAATGTGTGGGTATTAGCCAATGCTCTATCATTCTAGAATCCAATCGATTTATTTAGGAAACAACATCAAAAACATGGGTAGTTTTAGAAACATGCTTTTCATCATCAACTTCATCACTATTTCATATTTACCATAAATCACCTCTTTTATGAACACTTCACCCATGGGAGTTTTAGATTCAGTGTTTAGAAAAACAAATTTTACAAGAGAAACGAGTTAGAATCTTCCCAAGCTTCATAAATCATCAATATCAACTCAATCTAATCATACCCATGAATAGAGATATCAAAATCATGCAATTGATCAAAACCCCATAATTGATTATTCTTAATTTAACACCAATTAAGAGGAATTGGGCATGGGTATGGAACAAAGACACCCATTAAAACCCTACATACCTCGAAATGAGGAATTTTATCACACTTCAATTGCTGAAGGTTAGATTCTAAAAGAAACCTTGAATTTGGCCTTTAATCACCTCCTTCAACCCTTCAACCTTGAATGCATGGGGAGTATGCACTTAGAATAGGTATTCCCCTACTAAAACCTTCAAAACGAGCCCTAAACGACGTAGTATAGAGCCCTAGGACTACGAAATGACAGAAATACCCTTACTGAATTCGCTGAGAACTTATCATTGGACCAAACAATGGGTGAACCAACGGGTCATGGGAGTATAACACGACCCGTGGTATCTACCTGTTCTATGCATTGTCCCAGTCATATCTCAAAATCAAACCACGGACGAACAGGACGAGTCGTTCTAGGTTCCAACGGGTCGTTGAACTAGTCGTTGATTGCACCCCCCGAACCTTCTGAACTTCTACCCAACGAGCCTCACCATGGCTCATCGTATGCTTCGATGGGTCGTGGTTACTATCCGTCCTTTCTCACTGAGATCTGGGCTCCCTTACCACGGCTGCACAAAATGGGTCGTTGCAAGCCACAACGGGTCATTGCCATCGACAACGGGTCGCTGCATGACCCGTCATACCTTCCTACTGCCAAGTCCACTTCCTACCAAGAAAAAAAACAATGGCTCATGGTTACTTACCATGGGTCATTGAATCAACCATTATTTCCCTCTGGTACCTAACCACCTGAACCCATGACAACCAATGAAAGGGTCGTGGTTACTCACCATGGGTCGTGGTACTTGTTGTCCTGCATCCTTTCTCCCAAATACACCAGTTTTTCTTTTTAGCTTCCTGGGTCTACTCCTAAGCACTTCCGAGGTATTACATCCCCATGGGGTGCACCAGTTCTCTTTGTCCAAAAGAAATATAGATCTTTTCATATGTGTATTGGTTATCAACAATTGAACAAGGTCACCATTAAGAACATGTATCCTTTATCTAAGATTGATGATTTGTTTGACCAGCTTCAGGGTGCGAAGTGCTTTTCGAAAATAGACCTAAGATCAAGATATCATCAGCTTAGGGTTTGAGAGAGTGACATCCCAAAGACAGCCTTCAGGATGCGGTATGGTCATTATGTGTTTGTAGTTATGTCTTTTGGACTAGTGAATGCTCCTACAACTTTTATGGATTTGATGAATAGGGTGCTAAATCCATACTTGGATATGTTCGTGATCATGTTTATCGATGACATCCTGATATACTCTCGGAGCATGGAGGAGCATGCCGCTCAGTTGAGGTTGGTACTACATACTCTTAAGGATTGCCAACTATATGCTAAATTTAGTAAGTGCGAGTTTGGGTTGAACTCAGTGGCATTTTTCCATATAGTATCAAGTGAGGGCATAAAGATGGACTCTCAAAGAATAGAAGCGGTGAAGAACTGGCCTAGACCGGTGAATCCTTCAGATATCAGGAGCATTTTGGGCTTAGCTGGCTTCTATCGAAGATTTGTTGAGGTCTTTTCATCTATTGCAGCTCCAACCAGATTGACCCAAAAGAAGGTGAAGTTCCAATGATCGGATGCTTGTGAGAGGAGCTTTCAAGAGTTGAAAACTCGACTTACCTCAGCACTAATATTAACACTACCATAGGGTATCGATGGGTTTGTAGTGTATTGCGATGCTTCTAGAATCGGCCTTTGTTGTGTATTGATGAAGCATGGCAAGGTTATAGTATATGCTTCTACACAGCTAAAAGTTTATAAGAAGAATAATCCGATCCATGATCTTGAATTGGCGGTGGTGGTATTTGCCTTGAAGATATGGAGACATTTTACTATGGGGTCCATGTTGATGTGTTTACACAATATAAGAGTCTACAATATGTTTTTACCTAGAAGGATCTAAATCTACGGCAAAGGAGGTAGTTGGAGCTACCTAAGGATTATGGCATGAGTTTCCTTTACCATCCAGTCAAGGCTAATGTAGTAGAAGACGCACTTAGTAGACTCTTTATGGAGATTGTGTCTCATGTGGATGAGGGGTGGAAGGATCTGGTGAGGGATGTGCATCGGCTTGCAAGGTTGGGAGTTCATTACCGATGGCGGTGTTATAGTTCAGAATGGTTCAGAATCATCCTTGGTAACTATTGTAAAATCTAGATAAGACGAGGATCCCTTTTTTGTAAAGTTAAAGGAAGTCGTCCAGAATCAGAAGGTGGAGGTCTTCTCCAAAGGGGGAGATGGAGTGCTTCGATATCAGGGTCGCTTGTGTGTCCCAGACGTTGATGATTTGAGAAATCAGATGTTGCATGAGGCTCACAATTCTAGGTATTCAATCCATCCAGGTGCCACCAATATGTACCATGAGTTATGGGAAGTAGATTGGTGGAATGGCATGAAGAAAGACATCGCCGAATTTGTAGCTAAGTGCCCAAACTGTCCGCAAGTGAAGGTTGAGCATCAGAGACTAGGAGGTGTGCTTTGGGATATTAGTATTTTCTACGTGGAAGTGGGAAGATATCAATATGGACCTTATCACTAGGTTGCCTCGCACTAGTCGGCAGTATGACTCCAATTGGATTGTTGTAGACAGGATGACCAAAGCCGCTCACTTTCTACTGGTCAAGACTGTTCGCGATTTGTTGCTACGGTTAAAAACCGACACACAAGTGCACGTGGTCAAACAAGTAATAAAGTGGCTAAGTAGCCAAGTATCGATCCAAGGAGGCTCAAGATATGTAAAGTTGCCTAGTTTACTATATTCCTATTTCACTTCTAATTATGCTAACAACAATGTAACCAAGAGTTACTTGAGTTTTTGGTTTCTAAACTATATATACTACAACTAATAACAACTATTTACTTGTGAATTCAGACAATGGATATGAACATGCCAAGGTTAAGAACAAGTAATGAACTTGATAATCATGATAATTTTGGTTAATTCTCTTCTTCATGTTGCTAGCCAAGAACATTAGCCTAGAAATTAAAACTCTCGTATTTAATTTCACTTTAGAATCATAAACCATCCGTCTACATTTCTGTGATCAAATGCAATTTATGACCTAGCACTACAATTCCGGTTCCTAAATTGACTAATACGACTTTCAAGTATATTTCTATCAGGAAAGCACATCAAAACCCAATTTTCCCAAATCAAGTTAAGAACAATACCCTATTAATTCACAACTTTCCAATTTCTTGCTCTCTCGAGTGAAATTGGACTTTTTAGATGTACATTAATGTCGGCCAAGCACTAATGCAGTAAGAACAAGAATTAATAGAACAACATGAAAGAAGAAGAAGAAAACCATATCATTTACAATCAAAATTCACTACACATGTTCAAAACCTTAGCAAGGAAGAGAATTAGCCACTCATTTGTGGATTGATCATCCTAAAACGAGTGTAAATCATACGTACAATTGGTAGAAAGAAGAAAGGAAGAGAAGAAATCCCTTAGCTTTTTCAATCTTCAACTGCTACTAACCCACGTTCCTGCTCTCCACTTCTGAACTCTGTCTAAAAACTAAAAACTAATTAAAATAAACCTAAGTGTGCTATTTATACTAGTGGGAAATTTTTCCCGGAATAACAAGCAACATGTCACGGAGGACAACACGGAGCACTGCCTCCGTGACACGGCGTGGACGCGGACCTTCACTAGAATTTCCAGGGTTCGGAAAATTAACCTCAATGTGGCACGGAGGCCATCGCGGAGACCTATCTCCGTGCCACGGAGCTGACGCGCAGGCACACTGGAAATTGCCATTTTAATCCTTGCTCAGGCAGTGTGCTACCGCGATGGTAGCGTGGCACGGCTACATCGCGGAGCCCCTATAAAATAAGCATTCCAAGGTCTTTTCCACGCTCGCATCCAAGTCCAACTCCGACATAGTTCCAACATGCATTTTAGCTCCTAAAAATCACATTTACATGCAAAACACATGCTAATCATGTTGGTTAGTATAAATTCGCATTTTATTACCAATTACATGATATTATATACACATTGCACAACAAACAAGGTAAAAATGATACGTTTGAGTATCACTTGGGCATATAAATCTGCCCAAGATCACTTACCCCACACTTAAATCGTTGTTCGTCCTCGAACAACACATACACAAATCATGCAAATTACATCCCAACCTTCGTCACTATGGTGCAACAATTTACGCTACGGTCATACCGATTATTCAATTTTCGCAAATCATCAAGAAAACATGCTTGGTCGTACAATACAATGACCCTTAATACATCAAGGCTGCCTAGACTTTTAAGAATTGATTCTTGATATCGGCAAACTCAAGTAAATCAACTAATCAAGAAATCCAACACGAAAATCAATCTTTCATCAAGCATGTGCCCTCACAACTCGAGAGTAATTTCCCCTTTATGTTCATGCAACACTCAAACATGCAAGTAGGGGCATATAAAAATTAATTTCACTCTCTCTCCCAAAAGAATTCACATGCCTCATGTCATGACCCATAGGCTTGCCCTTAATGTATTACTCCACTAATATCAAGAAATGCAATATAGGATCACGTAGGACTTTAATGGGTTGTAACGGGGCTATGGATCTAGTATGTATATATTGGATTAGCCAATAACAGTCTCTAGCATCCTTAAGCTCCTTTTCAACACATTCCCATCGACTCATGGACATTGTTCCTTTCTTTTCTCTTTTTCTCCCATTCATGCTGGTTTACTTCCGTACAGCCCATTTCATCAAACACACTTGACACCAAACAGAGGGTTTTCATGTACCCTCACTATCATTTAATTACCACAAGTGCCTCTTCAACCTCATCTTTTCTTTCCTCACTTTGCTTTTCTTTTTCTTTTCACTCTTTTCACTCTTTAACACTTTGGGAAACATTTTCTTTTCTTTGCAAGCGCTTAAGAGCTTCTTATAGACTTTAAGGCTAATGAAAAGAAGGAATAAGGCTTAGTTCATACAATTTTGGACAAAAGAAAGAAATCGGCTAAAGGCTCAACGGGCTGACTAGGGTATACAACATATAAAAAGGTAGAATTTGACAAGAAAAAAAATGGAAACTATCGGTTAAAGCAAAGAAATGCCTACATACTTTCCAACACTACACCTCCTTCCTTTCGTTTTGTATACACACCAGGCAAGTTCTAGACAATTCACAATGACATGGAATAGCAAAACCTCACTTCACACTTCATGCACATGCTCGAATCAAGATGCATTCACAGACTCTTTAATTAGTCAATTACATGAATTCAAGATTAAGCCTCCATCATAATGAATCAAATTCTCTAGCCTAGGTAACTCAACATATTTACAGAATTGCATGCTTTCAAACGAATCATTTTCACATTTTGAACATCAATTACAACACGCAACGAAATTTTAGCAACCATAAGCAACTACAGTTCATTGATGCAATCCACCAAAAAAAACTAAAAACAAATAAAAATCCTACTCCTACCGACTACATTTCCCTTAAGACGGTCGTCATCCATCCATCATAGGGAATGGTCACTAGCTATGACATCGGTTCAATGGGACTATTCTCGGTAAAAGAACCGAAAACAAACTCCGAGAAACCCAAAAAAAAAATCGAAAAAAGAAAAAAAAAATTAAAAAATTTTTGCAACACATCGATCATTTCGATAGAAAGAAAATATTTACAAGTGCAAAATATTTTCGCAAAAATTTTGAAAAATATCGATCATGTCGATAGAGAAAAAAAATATTTACAAAATTTACAAAATATTTACAATGGCAACCATACTTTAAAAAACACACATCATTAACCACACAACAAATATATACACATACATCGCAAACCGTTCACAACAGGGAAAGCACAAACATACATAAACATCAAGGAAAAATTATACAGCAGTTTAGAGCCTATGTCCCAGCACCTAACTACTCCCCACCCCACATTTAAATCGAACACTGTCCCCAGTGTTCACAACAATACAAAGCACAAAAATTTGGGTGGTGAAACTCCCTGCTTAGTCGAAATATTCGACTTCTTCATCCGGTGCTGCGACCTCGTCGCCCATGTCTGAATCAGCTCCATCGTCGTCATCGGACTCCACATCGGAGTCCTCACGACGTGTCTCCTCATCAGTAGGGACATCGTCATCAGTCGGCTCCACATAGACTGGCCCCACCTTACATAAGGCTCTGGCGTTCTCACCAAAGGGGTAGTCCAGCTCCAACTGCCATAACTCTTCCTCGGTGGCTGGTCTCCCACCTATCCGTAGCTGCAGCATCTGCATGCCGAACATACGGGCCATGTATTGATCATCACGAGCATGTCGCTTGCCCAAATTCAATACCGGTCCGTGTGTAGTGTCGGGGGCCTTAGTCTTTGTCACGTCGAGGGCCCTCCGCTCCAACTGCGGAATGTAATCCAAAGCTTCTTCCTCAATGTCGAGGCCTCGGAGGAAGGTGGTGATGAGTCCGCCAAACCCGTATCTGTGGCCCTGGTGCAGTCTGGCTCTCTTCATGGCGGATATTATGACCGCCTCTACATTAATCTCAAGCCCTTTCATAAGGGCATACACCAAGCAGACACGGTCCCGGGTCACATCTGTCATATGGACTCCCGGGATCAAGCACGAACATACAATTTTTAGCCAAATTCTGGCCTCCCTGTTCATCTGCGAATAGGGCAAAGTCTGGTGGTAACCCCTCTCCTTGTGTCTACTCCATCGGGCTGTTGATCGAGCCCCACACAACGTACGTCTGATGTCGGCGTACGGTGGGGTGATGTTTAGCTGGCGAAGAACGTGGGCGTCTGTGTCCCGCGCTCCAACGATGGCATTCAGCTGCTGGGGTTCCAGAGTGACAATCTGCCCTCTGATTTTTATAGTGTGGCTTCTGATGGTCGGGGGGTTCCAGTTGGCATAAAATTCCCGGACCAAGTGAAGGTTGCACTCCTTGGGCTCCTGAAAAATAAAGCTGAGCCCAGCTGCTTCGATCCTCTGTACAATGCGAGGGAACTCCTGTGCGAGTGGTTCCCTTGCAATATGTTCCTCGGGGAAGTACTTGTTTTCTTTATGCTTCGCGTACCATTTCTTCCCTTCATCGGTGACCCATCTTGTTCCGTATCGGCGGTGTTGGCCGCGCGGAACAGCGGGTGCAGCTGGGACTGCAGTGCCCAGTCTCATCCTTTTCCTGCCGGTGCCTGAGGTAGAAGTACCCTTGCCTTTGTCTTGTCTGCTAGCCATTGTACCTGTCAATTTACACAAACAAGCACAACGTTAAGCTAAAAACTTGTTAGCTTCGGCTAAGGTCGGGTTACACAAAATTTACCCCACACTTAGTCCTTAACAATATCTACAAAATTACAGCAAGGATAGCTCTATTCACAACCCCAAACACAAACAACTATACACATATTGCTTAGTGCGTCGTAACAAAATTTTGACAGCATAACGGTTAGCGTACTACTCAGACTTCATACAGCTAATCCTAATCCTACTATCGCTAACACTTCAACCATCGCACTTCGCAACAAAAACAACAACAAAAATAAAAACAACTATAAAAACATTTTATATACAAGCTAATCTAAATAATCTAACCAATTCACACATTTTATGCATTTTCCCACAAAAATTCGAGAATTAGTCGTCTTTTAACATTTACAAAATATTTACCACGACTTATCTCAAATAATAAACACACCCCGGCATCAATTTCACCAAACTATCAAGTTGCCCAAGTCAAATTCAACAACCCAAGCCCTAGAATACAATTCGACAATCAATTTCGAATTATTTACATAATCGACAAGTTCAAACGCCAAATACAACAATCCGAACATAATCAATCACAAAATAATTCAATATCATGTTTAATTTCTACCTAGGGTGATATATCTCACCTTACATGCCCAAATTTGACAAAAAATCGCCAAAAAATTTAGTTAGATGATGAAAACATACCTTGGAATTGAAGAACCGAAGAAACTTGACGTTTTTCCTTGCCTATTAACGTGGCACGTTGCTTGGGGAGGGGGAAATGGGTGTTTGGTCGCGGAGGGAAGAGGGAATGGGGAAAATAGGGGCGAAATCGGGGGTTTTAAATTAAGAAAACACGCAGGTCACCCGGAAACCCGGTGTGACCCGGCACTGAATAAGGGGCAACGTGTCACGGAGGGTAACGCGGAGCCCCTCCTCCGTGACACGGAGCCAACGCTTTGGCTTACTGGATTTTTGAAAAATCCAGATTTTGCCTTCAACGTGTCACGGAGTGTAACGCGGTGCATTGCCTCCGTGACACGGCGCCAACGCGCCAGTGCTCTGTTTCACCAATAAATTTAATTTTTCATACCTCGCCTCATTTTCTCGATTCCATGTATATTTCCTCCGTTATACCTGAAAATCACCTCACTAAACAAAAATTGGTTAAATTAATAGATTTCCCTAACTAAAATGCAAATCTAAACCTAGTCAAGAAAAGAAAAAGAAAAATAAAACTTGGAAATAGAAAAGAAAAACAAAAATACAGATAAAAATTAACTACACTGTGCAAAAAGAAAAAAAAATAAAATAAAATAAAATATTTTTCTCACGGGTTGCCTCCCGTGCAGCGCCTGGTTTACCGTCGCGGCTCGACGTCCTTTAAGCTCATTTATCTACTAGGGAGATGGACGATTTGTCCCGATCATGGTCATCCCCCCAGTAGTGCTTGCATCTCAGCCCATTTACCAAGAACGTAGCACTCCTATCTTCTTGCCACAATTCTACAGCCCCGTGAGGGGTCATTCTCACCACTTCAAATGGTCCCGACCATTTAGACCTCAGCTTACCAGGAAACAATTTCAATCTTGAATTAAAAAGCAAAACTCTCTGTCCCGGTTCGAAAATGCGATGCACCACATGCTTGTCATGCCATCTTTTGGTTCTTTCCTTGTAGTACTTCGCACTCTCATAAGCATGCCAGCGAAATTCATCAAGTTCACTGAGCTGCATCAGTCTCTTTTTACCCGCTAGCTCTAGGTCCATATTTAGCTTTCTGACAGCCCAGAAAGCTCAATGCTCAAGTTCAACCGGGAGATGACATGCTTTGCCATAGACCAATCGGTATGGTGACGTTCCAATAGGTGTCTTATAAGCAGTTCGGTAGGCCTACAACGCATCATCAAGTTTACCAGACCAATCATTCCGTTGTGTGTTCACCGTTTTCTGAAGAATCTGTTTTACCTCCCTATTTGACACCTCTACTTGCCCACTAGTTTGTGGGTGGTAGGCTATGGCCACTTTATGGCGCACCCCATACTTAGTCAGTAATTTCTTGAAGCTTGCATTGACAAAATGAGCCCCTCCGTCACTGATAATTGCTCGGGGTGTCCCAAACCTTGTGAGAATGTGTTTCTTCACAAACTTCGTTACTACCTTGTTATCATTCCTGGGGCAAGCTATTGCTTCCACCCATTTTGATACATAATCTACAGCCACCAAGATGTAACGATTTCCACACGACGGTGGGAATGGACCCATGAAATCAATGCCCCATACATCAAAGGGCTCAACTTCCAGTATGTTCTGCAAAGGCATCTCTTGTCTTCTGCCAATTGTTCCTGTCCGCTGGCATCTATCACACATTTTTACATACTCCATAGAATCTCTGAACAGGGTCAGCCAAAAGAAACCTGACTGAAGAACCTTGTGTGCTGTTCTCTCACCTCCGTGATGCCCTCCATACAACGAAGAACGGCAGCCCCTTAACACCTCTGCTATCTGACTCTCTGGGATGCATCTTCTCATCACCTGGTCTGGTCCCTGCTTGAACAAATATGGCTCATCCCATACATAATATCGGCTGTCATGCCTCAATTTTCTTCTTTGCTGATCTGTTGCTTCAGGTGGGTAAACTCCGCTCACTAGCAAGTTGACTATGTCAGCATACCAGGGAACTTCAGCTTCTCCCACTGCCAAGAGTTGCTCATCTGGGAAGTCCTCATTAATGTCATCACCTTCCATCATATGCGACCGACTTTCCAGTCGTGATAGGTGATCTGCTACCTGATTTTCACTCCCCTTTCTGTCTCTAATCTCAAGGTCGAACTCCTGTAGAAATAAGATCCATCTGATCAATCTGGGCTTAGCATCTTTCTTGTTGAATAGGTATTGAATAGCTGCATGATCAGTGTATACCACCACTTTCGAACCCACCAAATAAGACCGGAACTTGTCAAATGCAAACACCAGAGCTAGCATTTCCTTTTCTGTGACTGTGTAATTGCTCTGAGCCGTATTCAGTGTCTTGGTTGCATAATAAATAGAATGAAAAATTCTATTCTTCCTTTGTCCCAATACAGCTCCCACAGCCACATCACTGGCATCACACATCAGCTCAAATGGTTGTTCCCAATCAGGAGAGGTAAGTATGGGTTCTTCTATCAATTTCTGCTTCAACTTTTCAAATGCTACAACACACTCATCGTTCAATTCAAACTTGACCTCCTTTTCTAGCAGCCTGCATAGCGGTCTAGAAATGTTGGAAAAGTTTTTAATGAATCATCTGTAGAATCCTGCATGTCCCAGAAAACTGCGTACACCTTTCACGGATACTGGTGGTGGCAATTTCTCAATAACCTCAATTTTAGCACGATCGACTTCCAACCCCTTTTTAGAAACTTTGTGGCCTAGGAAAATCCCCTCCTTCACTAAGAAGTGGCATTTCTCCTAGTTTAACACAAGGTTGGATTCTTCACATCGAGCCAGCACCCTGTCAAGATTCTGCAAACAAGTAGTAAACGAATTACCGAAAACAGAAAAATCATCCATAAATACCTCAACAAAATCTTCAACCATGTCATGTAAAATAGCCATCATGCATCTCTGGAATGTGGCGGGTGCGTTGCATAACCCAAACGGCATCCGCCTGAAAGCATATGTCCCATAAGGACAGGTGAAAGTCGTCTTCTCTTGATCCTCCGGAGCGATGGCTATTTGGTTATAGCCAGAGTACCCATCAAGGAAGCAATAATACTCCTGCCCTGCCAATCTGTCAAGTTTTTGGTCAATAAAAGGAATGGGGTAATGGTATTTCCTCGTGGCTTCATTTAGTTTTCTGTAGTCCATACAAATTCTCCAGCCTGTGACGGTTCGTGTAGGGATTAACTCATTTTTCTCATTAGTGATTACAGTCATCCCCCCTTTCTTAGGAACACATTGAACGGGACTGACCCACTCACTGTCTAAAATTGGGTAGACTACACCTGCATCAAGCCACTTGATTATTTCCTTCCTTACCACATCTTTCATTGTTGGATTAAGTCTCCTCTGCGGCTGAACAGTTGGCTTGGCTCCTGTCTCCATGAATATCCTGTGTGTGCAGAAAGCTGGATTTATACCCTGAATGTTAGACATTTGCCAACCCATTGCTTTCTTCCTCTTCTTTAAGACCCCCAAAGCTGCCTTTTCCTGTTCCTCCGTCAAGTCTGCAGAGATAATAACTGGTAACGTCTCTCCCTCCCCCAAAAAGATATATTTTAAATGGGGAGGTAATTCTTTCAGTTCCAATTTCAGTGCCTCCTAAACAGACGGTTTCGGCAACGGCTCTAGTGATCTCATCAATGACTGAAATTCCTGTCTCCTCGGATGATTAGGTGCTCCATCCAACAATTGAACCATTCCACAAGCTTCACTATCCCCAAAATGATCAAAATGTGTCAACGCTCTTTCCAATGGGTCTTGAGATTCAACAACCTGCTTACTTTCTCCATGTTCAACCACACTGATTTCCGAAAGCTCCTCATGTATAGTCGGTAGCTTCAAGGCTTTTAACACATCAAATACCTCCACCTTGTCATGTGCTTGCATTGTAAGTTTACCCGAAGCTACATCAATTAATGCTTTTCCGGTTGCCAAAAAGGGTCGTCCCAAAATAAATGGGACTTCAGCATCTGGTTCAAAGTCCAGAACAATAAAATCGACAGGAAAAATGAGGGAGCCTACTTGCACTAACACATCCTCAACAATGCCATCCGGCTTAGCTAAAGACCTGTCTGCTAGCTGCAAGATTACCGTTGTAGGTCTAGGACTCCCTAGACCTAACTTTCTGAATACCGAAGATGGAATCAGATTTATGCTTGCCCCCAAGTCGCATAATCCACGCGCTCGGATACTTTGCCCAATAGTAAGCTGGATAGTGAAACTTCCAGGGTCTTTCAGTTTTGTGGGCAACCTATTCTGAATACGGGAAGTGCATTCCTCCGTTAAAACTACCGTGGCATACTCAGTCAAACGACTTTTGTTAGCCAAGATGTCTTTAATATACTTCGCATATTTTGGCACTCCCTGCAAGACATCAACAAGAGGTAAGTTAACATGTACCTGTTTAAGTACCTCCATGAATTTCTGGAAACACGCCTCCTCCTTGTGTTTCTTAAGTCGTTGAGGGAACGGGGGTGGAGGCCTTTCTGGTTCAGCTTCTTTAGTCTTCCCCTTATCTGAGGTTTGCTCTCCCTCAACATCTGCTGCTCCTGACTTTTGAGGCGGTCTTCCCGGTTCCACCTCCTTCAACTGTAAACCACTCCTCGTGGTCACTGCATTTACCTGCTTTGGATTAGGATCCGTGTCGCTAGGTAGTCCTCCTCTGGGTCTAGTATTTTGGGCACTAGCAAACTGCCCAAACTGATATTCAAGTGCCTTGGTCGCCAATTGATTGTTCTTCACTTCGGCTGCCAATTTGACATAGTCAGCCTGTAATTGTGCCTGATTAGCGATCATGGTTTTGAACATCTCCTCAATAGTCGGTGATGGTGGTGGAGGAGGGGCACTATGATTTCTGAATTTAGCTTGATAATTTTGTTGCCCTCCTTGGTTTCTGTGCATACCCTACCCTGAACTTTGGCCTTGTTGATTGTTGCTACCCCACGAAAAATTCGGATGGTTCCTCCAATTTGAGTTGTAGCCACTACCAAACTGCTGCTGATTTCTCTGTGCATTGCCCACAAAGTTAACAGAATCAGGATTTGCACCACAGCATTCAGCTGAATGCTCACTACTACCACACACTTCACACCACATCTGTTGAACTGCATTGACTGAAGCTGAAGGCTGGTTCAAATTTATATTGCTGAAGTGAGTGTTTAGCTGATTTTGCAAAGCAGCTATCTGTGCAGCAATAGCTGTGAATCCATCCACTTCAAGCACTCCCGCTACTTTCGTTGCTCCACCCCTTGAAGAATCTGCATTCCATTCTGGATTGCCTTGTGAAATTCGGTTGAGCAAAGTGTACAGCTCCTCATATGTCTTCTCCAGCGCTTGCCCTCCAGCTGCTGAATCTAACAGAATTTTAGTGTGGGGTTCCAAACCCTCAATAAACGTGTGTACCAACACCTCATTGGACTGATGATGGTGAGGACAGTCCTGCAACATGGATTTGAATCTTTCCCAGGCTTGATATAGATTTTCCCCTTCCCTTTGTTTAAAACTTAGGATTTGACTCCTAAGTCTGGCTGTTTTACCAGAAGGGAAAAATCTGATAAGAAACTTCAGTGCAAGATCATCCCACGTTGATATAGAATTGGGTGGTTCAGCTTTTAACCACCTCTTGGCTTCACCAAGTAAGGAAAATGGAAATAAGGTGTGCCGAACATAATCAGGTGACACTCCAGCGGGTATATAAGTGTCACTTATCTCCAAAAAGTTTTGCAGATGTTGTTGTGGATCTTCGTGAGGGAGACCGGTAAATTGCCCGCTTGTGTGCAAAAGTTGCACCATATTCTGCTTTAATTCAAACCTCCCTCCAGGCTCTGGTTTGCGGATGCTAGAATGTACATTATTAGCATGTGGGATTGCCACCTCGCGAACCGGCCTTGCTGCTGCTTCATCGGGCACTAAAACTGCCTGCACAACTGGTGGATTTTGTTGCTCCATCATAGACTGTTTAAGCAACTGCAGCTTCTTTCGAAGAGCTTCTCTACGTTGACTATGAAACTCACATTCAGGCTCTAAGTAAGATTCCACCAGCTCTTTGTCCCTTGCCAGTGTTCACAGAAACACAATCTGCAAAATACAGGCTAAGACCAAGTTGTTAACACTTAAGAAAATAAAAATACAAATACAGTAAATTTACACTAAACACAATTTTACAAATCGCCTAGCCTCCCCGGCAACGGCGCCAAAAACTTGTTCGCGGTTTGTTGCTACGGTTAAAAACCGACACGCAAGTGCACGTGGTCAAACAAGTAATAAAGTGGCTAAGTAGCCAAGTATCGATCCAAGGAGGCTCAAGATATGTAAAATTGCCTAGTTTACTATATTCCTATTTCACTTCTAATTATGCTAACAACAATGTAACCAAGAGTTACTTGAGTTTTTGGTTTCTAAACTATATATACTACAACTAATAACAACTATTTACTTGTGAATTCAGACAATGGATATGAATATGCCAAGGTTAAGAACAAGTAATGAACTTGATAATCATGATAATTTTGGTTAATTCTCTTCTTCATGTTGCTAGCCAAGAACATTAGCCTAGAAATTAAAACTCTCGTATTTAATTTCACTTTAGAATCATAAACCATATGTCTACATTTCTGTGATCAAATGCAATTTATGACCTAGCACTACAATTCCGGTTCCTAAATTGACTAATACGACTTTCAAGTATATTTCTATCAGGAAAGCACATCAAAACCCAATTTTCCCAAATCAAGTTAAGAACAATACCCTATTAATTCACAACTTTCCAATTTCTTGCTCTCTCGAGTGAAATTGGACTTTTTAGATGTACATTAATGTCGGCCAAGCACTAATGCAGTAAGAACAAGAATTAATAGAACAACATGAAAGAACAAGAAGAAAACCATATCATTTACAATCAAAATTCACTACACATGTTCAAAACCTTAGCAAGGAAGAGAATTAGCCACTCATTTGTGGATTGATCATGGAATTTCCAGGGTTCGGAAAATTAACCTCAATGTGGCACGGAGGCCATCGCGGAGACCTATCTCCGTGCCACGGAGCTGACGCGCAGGCACACTGGAAATTGCCATTTTAATCCTTGCTCAGGCAGTGTGCTACCGCGATGGTAGCATGGCACGGCTCCATCGCGGAGCCCCTATAAAATATGCATTCCAAGGTCTTTTCCACGCTCGCATCCAAGTCCAACTCCGACATAGTTCCAACATGCATTTTAGCTCCTAAAAATCACATTTACCTGCAAAACACATGCTAATCATGTTGGTTAGTATAAATTCGCATTTTATTACCAATTACATGATATTATATGCACATTGCACAACAAACAAGGTAAAAATGATACGTTTGAGTATCACTTGGGCATATAAATCTGCCCAAGATCAAAGACCACTAATTCAATGGAAGATTATGCCAAACTATACATCGAGCACTAGTTCAATTGCATGGAGTGCCCTTATCCATCATATAAGACAGAGGTACCCAATTTACCTCTCAGTTTTGGAGGTCATTTCAAAAAGTATTGGGTACTCAGGTTAAGCTCAATATAACATTTTACCCGCAGACAGATGGTGAAGCGGAGCGGACAATTCAGACTCTAGAGGACATGTTGAGAGCATGTATGATTGACTTCAAGGGTAATTGGGATGACTATTTTCCTCTTATTGAGTTTGCCTACAATAACAGCTACCATTCCAGCATCTAGATGTCTCCATTTGAGGCTCTCTATGGACGGAGATATAGATTGCCTATTGGTTTGTTTGAAGTCGGGGAAGCTACAATGATAGGACCAGATTCATTCCATAAGGCCATGGAGAAGGTTCAACTTATACGAGGCAGGTTGAAATAACTCAAAGTCGCCAAAAGTCTTATGCCTATGTGAGAAGGAGGGAACTTGAGTTTGAAGTTGATTATTGGGTGTTTCTAAAGGTGTCTCCCATGAAGGGAGTGATGAGGTTTAGAAAGAAAAGAAAACTCAGCCCTTGTTATATTGGCCCTTATTGGATTGTGAAGTGGGTTGGCAAGGTGGCATATGAATTGGAGTTGTCTTCAAAATTAGCTTCCGTGCATCCTATTTTTCATGTATCACTCTTAAAGAAGTGTTTGGGTGATTCATCTCTAGTTGTCTCGGTGGACAGTGTCGGTGTGAGAGACAGCCTTAGTTACAAGGAGGTTCCGGTGGAAATATTGGATCGGCAGGTTCGAAGGCTAAAAAGCAAGGAAGTAGATTCAGTTAAAGTTGTATGGAGGAATCAGCATGTTGCGGGAGCTACGTGGGAAGCCAAAGCAAACATGATGGCTAGATACCCACATTTATTCTCTAATGGCTCAGTTCCATCTTGAGATATCAGTTTTTTCCCTAAAACTCTATTCAATTTCATGTTCAATTCATGTGCCCTAGTTTCTTTCATGTGAATGGATGTGTATATGATTCTTGAATTCAGTTTAATCATGTAGTTTAAATCTGAGTTAGTCATTCTGTCAGTTTTCAACTTATATGATCAGTATTTGTGTATCATTGTTGCATCTCTCTATTTGCTATATGATTACCCACATTCGAGGATGAATGTTCCCAAGGGGGAGATATTGTAATACCCCAAAAGTGCCCAAGACTAGACCAGAGATTTAAATAATAAAAAGTGGCAGAAGTCTGGAAAATGTGTATCAAAATGGCTCGTGGTACGAGTATGACTTGTTGGGACACTAGTGGTCAGGTTCTATAGAAATAGGCTCAGAGGTAACGGGTCAATTGTACGACTTGAAGGAAGATGCAACGGGTCGTAGGTCATGGTCATTGGTTGTCACCAGGGTACCAAGAATGGAAGGTACAAGTCATAGAACGACTCATTGTGAGTAACAATGAGTTGTGGTAAGTGTCGGTTGGAAGGAGTAGGAAAATTTCCAGTCAAGGTGACGGATGGAACCAACAACTCGTTAGAAGTAGGCACGATTCGTGGTGTTACTCGTGGGAAGACCAGATGTAGGTCATCAGGGAAAGTAACGGGAGGATCAACGGATCATTGTTTGATGCAATGGCCTGTCCTTTCAAGTCGTGGTATTAGAATCTGAGATGTTAAGATATAATAGGGGATGTAACGGACGGATACCAGTAGTAGTTGTATCAAGGTACGACCCGTGGGATCAGTCGTGGTCACTGGCAGTGCAGAATTCTCAGTTTTCTCATCAAGGGTAATTTCATAATTCCGAAGTCCTTGGATCCTAAACTACATCGTTTTAGGCTCGAAATGAAGTATTTTATGAAGGGTAAATCTATTCTAGGCTCATTCACGTCCATGCATGCAAATTGAAGGGTTTAGAAGGTGATCAAGTTTAGGTTTTCTTCAAGTTTTCTTCAATTCTTCATTGGGCAACCAGAACAGTGGTAGAATCATATCCTATCAGGTGTGTAGGGTTATGAGTGGGGGAATTCGTTCACACTCGTGCCCAATCCCTCTCTAAATCATGAAAATTCATATGTTAATCCTATGGGGATTTAACCCAATGCATAAAATTCCTAATTTTCTACATGAGTATGATCTAAATATGTTTCTACTATTGAATTATGATTCATGGGTAAGTTTTACATTGTTTTCAAATATAATCATGTTTTCAAGCTTTATAAATTAAAATGCCAAATTATGAGAAGGTCATGAAAGTTGATATGATGACAAGTATGATGAGATATTATTAATGAAAAGTATGTTTTCATGTTACCCATGTTTATGATCATGTTTTCAAGTGAATTGAGTATTTTCAAGCATGATTAAAGTATTGGACATTGCCCATATTTTCAAGTATGATTTATGATTTCACGATTAAGCTTACCACATGGTTTTGGAGTTAAGACTCCCCTTTGTGTTCAGCTTGTGGTATCGTTTGAGAAAAAACTCCTCATATATGATTTCAGATTGATATGTATTTCATTATTAAGCTTCGTCAATTTACAATGGTATGCTTCATAGAAAAACAATGGAGAGCATATGCATATTTTTGGAAGTAGTGTCTAGCACCGAGTAGGCTAAGGGTCGATCAACCCGATGCCTTAGAATTATGTGCAACGTAGGTTTATACATATCTTATTTATACTTTGGAACCTCCCTTGTGAGCTATCCCCTGCCCCGAATAAGCCTCGAGCTTGAGATTTATTTCGTGGTATCATCCTTAACCCTGGCAAGGCTTTGTACGACTCTACACACTTGATTTTGATAGTTGGGACCACCTAAGCTCTATCTTGGTAATATTGATTATATGATGAGTCTGCCAATGTTCCTTATGATTTCAGCTATGCATGTTTATCATTCATGATATATCTATATATGTTCTAAAGCAGGTTTGACTCAAATGTTTAGTTTTACTTATGATTATCATATTTCAGCTTTGGGTCCATCAATTCAGTTATGATGTTATGTTATGTTTAGATCATGTTTTCAGAAAATAGCATGCCAGCCCTACTCTCATATTCCTATTTTGATGATGTTTTATATTATGCATGTTTTAAATGATTTTACTTATTTAAGCGATTTTACTTACCTTGGATACTCAGTACATTCCACGTACTTACCGCACAATCTATGTTGTATTATTTTATGATATAGGATCCGATCTTCAGACTCAGCATTGTCACTAGCCAGCTTCTAGAGTTAGCATTAGTCCTTGTTGGTAAGTCCTGATCTGTCGAGGGTGCCTCTCTTATTCAGTTATGTTTGCGTATTTTCAGTTCTGACCTAGAGAGTTAGTTGGGGTCTTGTTCTATCCTGTCAACTCATCAGACTTATAGGCTTTTCAGACAATAGATTGTATTCAGATTCAGACTCATGTGTATTTTCGGATTGTATATTATGCTTGGACTTCCGCTATGTTATTATGTTAAGTCTTCCGCTTTATTTGATTGAGTTAGATGTATGTTCATTCCATAGATCAACTTGTAGTCTCTCAGGGCTCCTTGTCCCGTGTCTCGATCCAGGTCTATGTTTGGGTCGTGATAGGTAGACTACACCAGCGTCTAGCCACTTGATAATCTTTTTTTTCACTATTTCTTGCTTTGGTGGGTTCAGGCGTCGTTGATGTTCTATACTTGTTGTGCAGTTTGGCTCGAGCTGTATCTTATGAGTACATATGCTGGGAGGAATCCCGACGATATCAGCTATGGTCCAACCAATTGCGTTTTTATGCCTTTTTAATACTGTGACCAAAGCTTCTACTGGTCAGATTGTCAAATGTGCTGCAATAATCACTGGCAAAGTGTTGTCTTCACCCAAGAATGCATATTTCAGATGGGGCGGTAGTGCCTTCAGTTCAAGGACTGGTGGTACCTCTACTAATGGCTTTGCTGGTTGCATTGAACGGTTCATCAAATCAAGGTCTAACTTCTTTGTTGTGAAGTTATATGACCCCATTCCATCTAGCGCTTGCACCGTTTCCGTGTACTCTGGTACCCCATCTCCTTTTTAATTCATCAAGATAGCTGCTAAGGTGTCAATAGTCATCATCTCATCCACAGGCACTAGCAGTTTCTTGTGTTCCATATGGGTGTTTGCAAAGGGGTCGTTTCCTTGATGTCGTCCTGAATGAATCACAAAAGTAAAATGATGAAAACGTAAACGGGGAAATAACAACCAAAAGTCAAATACAAGCAATTAATCTAATCTTAGTTGTATTCCCTAACAACGACGCCACTTTTTGGTAACGCTCAAACTCACACTTCCTAAAAAAGTATGAAGCGGTCATTTTCAATAAACAACCCAACTAAGAGGTTGGGGTCGAAACCACAGGCAATATGGTAAGATCTAGACTAATGCCGATAAGTGAACTTGTTGGTGAGTTATCTCCAAATTGGGGGGTCTAAATAAGACAATATTAAAACAAAGATTATGGTTGTGATTTAAATCAAGAATTACAAACAACTAGGATAATTGTTCCCCATCTGTTCATAACTACTTCTCGTATACACACATGATCAATCCTAATGCTTACTTGTAGAACTGATAACTAGGGTTCATCCAAACGAGTGGTTCGTCCTTATTGGATGACTATACTCAATCACCGGGCCAGGTCTCATGAGCGCTTAAAAACTAACCATTATCAATATGTTCCAAATTTAACTATCCTGCAACCACAGCTCAAGTTAATACAATGATTGTAAAGACCAAGGATTTGTTGTAATTCTCTTTTCCTAATCCCTACTTCTCTAAGTTCAAGCAAGTAAAGAATTCGGGAAAGTCCTACGTTGTATACCGCTATGAAACATTTAAAGATGTAGAGAATACAATACAAGCTTTTCGCATTGGTTTTAAATTACCTTTGTGCAATCCTAGTTCATTAATCCATCATGGGTCCCACAACCCCTAGTTGCCGAGGTTTTAGCCTCTCATGGTTGTAAGATTATAATTTTCATTCATAGACAAACACATAATTAAATACATACATCAACAATTAGAAGGAAATCAGATTTGATTATCAAAGAACAACCTCAAGAACAAAGTAGGAAATAATGAATTTTATCTCAAGAGCTCCTCAAAACTTGATAAAGCTTCACAACAATAACTATTCACACATCTCCTCCCTCAATTCTATTCTTCTCTCACTAAAATAAAACATAAAGGTTGTTTATATAGGTATTAGAAACCTTTTCCTAAGCTAATAGGGAGTTTTTCATATCTGCTGCTGACTGTGCTACGACCGGACCTATGACCCATAGCAGGATTGTACGAATCGTACCTGCATTCTGTAAGTTCTTGGCTGTTGAAGATTTGGCTAAGTGTTGGCATGTTGGTACGACTCCTTAATTCATCCTACGAGTCATACATTGCTTTCTGGTTTGGCCTTGGGAACTCTTACATCTTCTGGAATTCTTCACGAGTGTTGTGGTATGACTCATACCTTCTTGCCACAACTCGTACTGTCTATAGTGTCTGAAGTTCTGCCAAGTACTGAAAAATCTTCTAAGGTTCACCACGACTCCTGGTATGATTCCCACATTTATTCCACGATTTGTGAGTCCATTCGTACCAGGAGTCTGCCTTTATGCAATTTCTTCTGAATATTTCCATGACTCAAGTTACGGCTCGTACCATCTTGGTAATGCTCGTATTGAGAGTCGTATGTTGCCTTCTTCCAACTTTAGCCTTATTATTTTCATCACAGTTCTCAGTACGGTTCGTACAATCAAGGTACGACTCGTACGGAGACTAGTACTTGGGCTAATTTTCTACATTTTAGGGCTTCTTTTGCACATCTTTGCTCCACCACTTATTTTCCCTGAAATCAAAGTATAAGTGTCTTATATCCATATAAACATACCTAAGTCCATGCTATTTTCTAAGTTTAAGCATCAAAAGTGTTGTAAACTCACAACATATTAGGCATCTGACCATTGAAATTTGACTTTCTTGTAGGTCAACTTAATAAATGGTGTTGCAATAGATGAAAATCCTTCGACAAACCTCCTGATATCTGAAGTATTAATTGTTCTAGGAAAATTCTTTACATCTTCTATCTTTTGGGAGTCCACTTGCACACCCTCACTTGACACCACATGGTCCAAAAAATGCTACAAAATCCAACCAAAACTCACACTTGCTGAATTTAGCAAATAGCTGGCAATCCTTGAGGGTCTATAGCACCACCCTCAAATGAGCAGCATGCTCCTCCTCGCTTTGAGAGTATATGAGAATGTTGTCTATGAAGACAATCATGAACATGTCCAAATATGGCTTGAATATCTTGTTCATTAGATCCATGAAAGTTGCAGGAGCATTCTTTAGTCCAAACGACATAACTACAAACTCATAGTGATCATGCCGAGTACTGAAACCTGTCTTCGGAATGTCACTCTCCCTAACTCTGAGCTGATGATACCTGGATCTAAGGTCTATCTTTGAGAAACACTTATCACCCTAAAGTTGGTCAAACAAGTAATCAGTTCTGGGGAGGGGATACTTGTTCTTCGTTGTAACCTTGTTCAACTACCAATTATCAATACACATATGAAGAGACCCATCCTTCTTCCAAACAAAGAGAACTGGTGCACCCTACAGGGACTTGTTAGGACTAATGAAGCCCTTATCGAAGAGATCCTTCAATTGTTCTTTCAACTCCTTTAGCTCAGCTGGAGCCATTCTATATGGAGGAATAAATATAGATTGCATATCGGGAAGAAGGTCAATACCAAAGTCAATCTTCCACTCGGGAGGGACTCTTGGTAGATCACAAGGAAAACCTCCGGATACTCACATACAATAGGGACAGATTGAAGAGTTGGGGTCTCGAATGTAGCATCCGTAACCTAAACTAGATGGTACATGCAACCCTTGGAAATCATCTTTCTAGCCTTAAGGTAGGAAACAAAGTGACCTATAGGCACAACTGAACTACCCTTCCATTCTACAACCGGCTCACTCGGGAACTAGAATTCAACTGTATGAGTTCTAAAATTCGCTGAGGCATAAAATGCATAAAACCAATCCATGCCAAATATAAAACGAAATCAGTCATGTCTAACTCTACTAAATCGGCTGAGGTGACTTTCTGAAAGACTGTGACAGGGCAATTTCCGTATACCCATCGAGCTATAACTGAGTCACCCACTGGAATAAAGACTAAGAAGGGTTCTGATAGGATTTTGGGACTGAATCCAAAACTAATAGAAACCTAAGGATTCATATAAGATAAACTAGTATGTGCCAACATCGGTCTCATGCTTGGGCAAAAGACCTGTTGGTGCTGGAGGGGCTTGCTGGTGCCCATCTCCATCTTCATGACCATTTCCATTTTCATTTATTCTACCAGTTACTCGGCATAGAGGCATGATTCTGAAAATGTGTATGACACGAGTTCGAAGGATAGAGAGATACTTCATTGCACGACATAGATCATGAAAGAAGGAAAATTTCCTAAAACATCTTGTACCCTCTACCCCATAAGTGTGGCGTGCTTTACACCCATAGAAAAAACTGTACTCAATGCAGCTTTTAGACACCCTAGGACACTCTAAACCTTTGCTCTGATACCAATCTTTTCACGACCCGAACATAGGTCTGGACCGAGAAACGAAATCTAGAATCATGAAAGGCTCCAAGTCGACCCAAGGCATGAACATAGTGGCTAAAGAGCATATATTAAATGGAAATTGATAAACTAAACATGAATAAGAAATAGTCGGCATACATAATGATCATAAATAGAGTCAACACTAACAAAGTGGAAATTCTACATATCGTCTAAAAAAGCCTCTAACATAACTGAAGAGTTAAAGGGGGGACAGCATCTCCAACTAGCTCACTGAATGTCTAAAATTGAAAATAACACAACTCAACAATCTGAAGGTCCTCAAAGGTTGAGGACTCACCAACAACAGACTGGACTAAGCTCTAGAGACTGGCTAACGATGGGACTGAGTCTGAATGTCTGATCCTGTATCATGAAATGATAAAGCATAGAGTATGCAGTTAGTACTTTAAATGTATTGACTGCGCAAGGTAAGTGAAACAGCTTGAATAAATATAACTGAAATCATGCACATAACATAAATCATAAGATCATGAGAGTGAGCACTGCATGCTGATATCTAAAAACATGTATAGTCATAAACTGAATTTCCATATCTGAATAGAATGATCCAAAATAGAATCATATGGCTTGCCATATCTTAAATCATAAGTAAAATCTTAAAAGCTAATCATTGAGTCTAACCTGCTGAAAAATACAATATCATGTCACAAATATGCATTACTAAAATGGGAGGACTCATCTTAACTGACACCATCATGATAGAGCCACATGATGCCCAACTATCTCGCTCAAGCAGGCAGAGCCGTCCCAAGCTTGCCAAGGAAAGGAATGATACTTGGCATGATATCAATAATAAGGACCCCATAGGTTAACCATGAATATATATCTATGGTGGAACATAGTTTTGAGACTTCAGAGTTTACCTGAACGTTAGGCCTACTCGGTGCTAGACACTACTCCAAAAAACATGCACAAGAGGGCTCATATAATTATTGTGAAATCATACATGAAGTTCATGGGCTAGTTAAATCATAACATACTTGATCATACATGAAATACATGACTAGCCATGAAATAAGGGCCCCTGAGTCGGCAAAAATCATAAACTCATAAATCATGAAGAACATACATGCTTGAGAAAATCACTATACTTGAAATTCATAAATTCATAAAGAGTACTTATAGGTAATCATATCATAAATTGTAAACCATAATTTAGAGCTTGGAGAATCGAAATCATAATAGAATCATAAACTTAACTTTTAATGAAAATTGCATAATTGGGCATAATTTTGTAAAAACGTGAAACAATGTATTATAATTAAAATAGGTATAAATCTACCAATAAATCTTAAAACATTCTTTGGAACATGAAGGGAATTAACCCACAAATAAATCATTCAGAATTTCATAAAATTAGGATAAAACCCCATAAGATCATGAACTTGATCTAGAACTTGAATCATCGAATTGAGGAGAATTTTTTAGCATGAAAGTGAAAGGAACTCCTATTCATATCCCTAAATACATGGGTAACTTGAATCTATACTTGACTTTGACAAACCATGAGATTCGAGAAGAATTTGGAGGGTTCTAGGCTTGATCTTCAATGGAGAGGTCTAGACTTGCATGCATGGGAGGGGAATGGTTAGAATAGGCTTAACCCCTCTTAATAGACCTATTTCAGAGCATAAAACACGTAGTTTATGGCCTAGGAGCTTAGGATTTATGTAAACACGCTTACTAATTTCGTAGAAAAACTAATACTGCCAGTCACCACGAGGGACCTAACGAGTCGTTGGGACCACTAACAACTCGTGGTCCTAACTCGTTACATTTACTGGAAAATCTTTATTTAGTGAACTTCTTTTCCCCACAGGCCACTTGATGAGTCGCTAGGTGCACGACAACTCATCCCTCCATCCTTTATCAACACAACCAATTCCTCCTCTCACACACTTAACTTGAGACACCACGACTCGTGGGGTGACACGATGACTCGTCGCCCCACTTGTCAAGTGCCATAACAAATCTCGTTCTTCCAACTTAGCCTACACCTAATAGGTCACCTGACGATCCATCAAGTGACTCAACGGGTCACCCGACAAGTCGTTCTGTGACCTGGTGAAAATTTTCCTTCTTTCTTAGTTTCAAACTCGGATCTAATCTTAGGGACTTTGGGGTATTACACCTAGTATCTAACTCCATCTAGTCCTTAATCAAATAAGCTCTGCTTATGCTGCAATACGTTATATCTTGAAAAGACTAACTATGCATCATCATGTTGTCTCTCCTCAATTTCTGCTACCAAGGATGATTCTATCATGTTCTATACAACAACACTCCATCTCCAGAATCCAATAATCGAATTTGTAATCCAGCCAACTACTGTAGGGTCTTCGTTATTTCAACTTTGTCATCCTGAATATGACTCAAGCTACCCATAGACTTGTGACTCAGCGCGTCAGCTACAACATTCGCCTTCCCTAGATGATATAAAATTCTCACATCATAATTTTTTAGCAGCTCTAACCATCTTCTTTGCCTCAAATTAAACACTTTCTGCTGGAACAAGTACTGGAGGTTCCTATGATCTACGAATATATCAACATGTACCCTGTGTGGGTAGTGGCGCCATATCTTTAATGCGAACAACACTACGACCAACTCAAGATAAGGGGGAGCATAAATTTGCTTGTGCCTCCTTAGCTGTCGAGAGGCATAAGTAATAACTTTGTCATGCTGCATTAAAACATAGCCTAGCCCAACTCTGAAAGCATCACAATACTCCACATAACCCTCGATACCCTCTAGAAGAGTAAGGATAGGTGCTAAGCTTCAACTCCTAAAAACTCTGGTCACATGCCTCTATCCACTGAAACTTAGCTACTTTATGAGTCAACTTTGTCGATGGAGCGGATATGGTAGAAAAACCTTCTTCAAATCTGCGATAGTAGCCTGCTAAACATAGAAAGCTACAAACCTCAATAGGATTCAGGGGTCTAGGACAATTCTTCACAACTTCTATTTTCTAGATATCCACCTTTATACCTTCAGCTGTAATCATATACTAAGGAAAGCTAAAAATGTTAGCCAAACTCACATTTAGAAAATTTAGCATATAACTTGTGTTTCTAGAGAGTTTGCAACACCGCTCTCATATGACCTACATGCTCGGCCTCGGATCGTGAGTAAATTAGGATTTCGTCAATGAAGATGATCACAAGTACATCAAGAAAGGGCTTAAACACCCTCTTCATTAAATCCATAAAGGCTTATGGGGCATTAGTAAGCCCAAATGACATCACCAAAAACTCATAGTGACCGTACCTGGTCCAAAAAGCAGTCTTAGGGATATCAACTTCCCTAACTCATAACTGATGGTACCCAGACCTCAAATCAATCTTCAAAAAATATCTAGCACCCTGGAACTGATTAAACAAATCATCAATCCTAGGAAGTGGATATTTATTCTTAATCATCACTTTATTCAACTACTTGTAGTCGATGCACATTCTCAACGACCTATCTTTCTTTCGCACGAACCGTACTGGTGCACTCCACCGTGGCACACTGGGTTAGAAGAAACCTTTATCGAGCAGATGTTTAAGATGCTCCTTAAGTTCCCTTAGTTCTACCAGAGCCATTTTATATGGAGGTATTGATATCGGCCGAGTACCTAGAAGTAGGTCAATAGCAAAATCTATCAACCTTTAAGGAGGAATTCTAGTCAAATAGTCTAGGAAGACTTCTAGGAACTCATTTACAATAGGAATAGACTTACCTTTAGGCATAGCGATATTACCTTGCTATTCCTGGTTTCGCTCACCTGGAAAGTCAAAATCTAACAAGTTTGGCTCTGTGATCAACATTTGCATAACAGACTATCAACCAATCCATACCCATAATGACAACAAAATCAACCATTTCAAGCTCAACTAGATTAGCTAGGTTGATTTATCACATACTAACACTGCACAGTTTTGATAAACCCATCTAGCTAACATAGATTCACCAATTAGTATAGAAACAGAAAATGGTCTAGACCATAACTCTAGAACTGTCTCAAACCAACTCACAAAAAATGGTGTAGAAAAATAGAGTGTAGAATCAGGATCAATCAAGGGATACACATCATGAGAATGAATAATCAAAGTACCTGTAATAACATCAGGTGACGCCTCCTGATCCTGCCGACCACCCAAATGATAAAATCAATTTTGGGTTGCCTCGAAACTAGAAGCCTCTCTCCCTCTTCCTCAGCCATGATGTGATGCAATGTGAGGAATAGGTCTAAGAGGCCAAACCGAGGATAATTAAGCAATTGTTGATCTCTCTTACTGTGCCTGGTCTACATCGGCCCTATCTGGACAATTCCTCATAATGTGCCCTGGTTGCCCACAACGATAATATACATTTTTCCCCTAATGGAATTGGCCTAAATGGGACCTCCTATATTGGATACGACAATGTTAATTTCCCCTTCCCCGATCGCTCCTTTCGTTGTGAGATGGATGGAGCTGGGCCCTGGTCTCTCATCTTCCCTAAAGTTGAGGTAGGTCACTCCCTGTAGGTCTAGCTAACTGCTTAGATGAATGATCCTCAGGGTCACTTTGAGGCCCTTTGTAAGGACCTACGGTCCTATCTCTCTTCCTCTGCTCCTATTTCCTGCGAGTTTCCCGCAATTGACGAACCAAATCCTCCAGCCTCTGGGCAAAAGCCTACATTCGTGCAATGTCCATATGCTCCTAAGTAGATACCCCGAAAGAATCATGACCCACATGAGTCCCCAACTCTGACACAAACTGATGGACTCTGTCCTCCATTGTTTTCACCATGTGTGGAGCATACCTGGACAGAGAATTAAATTGAGGAAATACTCGTGCATACTCATGCTACCCTGCTATAGGTGTAAGAACTACTCATCTCGAGCCTGCCGAAGCTTTTGAGGTAGATACTAGTGCATGAAGGCCTCATAGAACTCTTCCTACTCAACTAGCGGTACATCAGTTCCTCTAGATTGAGCCCAAGCCTCATACCACAATATAGCCATTTCATGTAGCCTGAATGCTGCCAATTTTACTCCCTCTATCGTTATAGCCCTCATCACCTTCAACACTATATACATCTGATCAATAAAGTCTTGGGGATCCTCGCTCGGGTCCGATCCAATAAATACTCGAGGGCTCAAACTCAAGAACTTGTGGACTCTGGAACTGTTAATTGTATTACCTCGGTGCCCTTCTATTTCCTCAAACTGCCACTCCTAGCCAACTGATATGTGAGCCATCAGTTGAACATCTCTCTAAAAAGCCTGTCCTTCTAGAACAACTGGAGGTGCCACTCTATCACCCTCATGTATCACTAGGGCGGGGGGAGCTGGAGATCTATCTACTACAACTCCTACTGGGGCTGAAGGAACTGTGGTAGTTGGGGATGAAGGAACTGTGGTACCTGAGGCAGGAGACTCACTCTAAGCCTCTAATCTATCTCTCTGATCCTCTAGAGGGAGACTAGTACCCTCTCCTGCGGCTGTGCCGATCAATCTCGTAGTCATCTTCCTCGTCACATGCATACTCTGAAATAATAACATGATTTAGATATCATAATACTTATGGCTTTGCTCTATAGTACGAACAATCAATGAAAGAATGGAAACAACTCCTAAATATCCTGTAGCCTCCTGATTATAAGTATGGTGCACAACATACTCACAAGCAAGAATTTACTAGACACAGCTTTGTGGACTCCCTGGGGCACGACTTCACTTTGATACTATGTTTGTATCCTCAAAACTGGGGTAGGGCATAACTGGCACTCGATTCTAGATAGATCGAGAAGTCGTCTATATAATGTTTATAACTGTAACCCTTAGGCCATCTAGGCCACTTGTCACGATCAACAAACATAGATACTAGACCATAGCGTCTCAACAATAACGAATAAACAACTAGAAAGCCGACCAGGCTACACTAAAGCTAAGTTGAGCAATGAAAAGCTGACAAGGCCACACAATGGTAGTAACTATACAAACTAGTCCACATAAGCCTCTAAAGAGCAAACAAAACTGAAATGCATGGGATAGGGTCCTTACCTACCTTTACTATACACAAAACTTAAAATAACTAAAATTGGAACACAGCTCCTGAAAGAGAGGAGCATACCAAAAATTGGCTGAAGTTAGGGCTCCTATTGTGATTGCCGATCAGAACCTCTACCTGCAGCTACAACACAATTGTTGGGGGTCCAGGTGAAGGGATGTTAACAAAAATAAAATGTATTGATATATAAGGCTGAAAACTATAAAAATATAAGATACGAATGATAATTGAGCAAGAAATAAGGAACAGTAACAACCTGAAAATCTGAAAACTAACAGTGGACAATAACTCTATACTGAGGCGCAAATGCAATCACGTAATGAACAATAAATCTATAATTGTAGTGTCGACGGCCAGCTAGTCATAAAGTCCATATAAACTCCATTCAACCAGTATACCATATCAGGGAATCATCCATAGGATAAACATCCCGTCAGAATGAGCACATCAGGGGGTAGGTCAATGGGTATATGTCCCACCGTAATAAGCACATTGAATGTAGGTCAATGGGCATACGTCTCGCTGGAATAGCATATTGGGGGGTAGGTCAATAGTCTTAATAATAATCATAAGTGGAGCCTATAGGGCTTACACTGAGCCAGTCTAGCATATATAGCATAACAATGGTAAATTATGAGTCCATGGCCTGGATAGACCTCTTTTGAAACACAGGAATGGACGTAGGCACAAATAACATGTAAAGCATAAATAGCACTTAGATACAAGTACTGAAAGAATTATAAAAATAATTTAAGGATGTAGATGACACAAGAGTTACTATAAGATTCATAGACCATGTTCTAAGGATACTAGAGCTAGAAAACTCGGTAACTTATCGCTTGGATTAAGGGAGAAGGATTATGAAATCTCCCTTTGGACTCACATATATAATAATGTACACATAAGAAAGTAGACAACCATGTTAAGGCATTTATATTTTGTTCCACCTATTTACCCTTACGAGGCTTGATGTCGCTCTTTAACTTAGGTTCGTTTATTCGTTGTTGTCTTAGCTTTCCTTACCAATTTCCTTTAGCAACCAGCACGCTAAGATCATTTAACATCAAATACATAATTATAATGTAAAGAACCAGATCACAATGTCCACGCTGATGGGTCTCCAGACTCCATTTATAGCTATGACAACAATAATATGATAACAAGCATAATTAAGACATTTTCACTTCACTTTTGCTTATTCCCAATACTTTTATCCATTCAAGATCAATGAAAAGTATTGCGAACTATTTGGGAAGAATTATGCATGTATCAACATGAGCATAGAAGCATAAGAATATTGGTCCTTTCAATGATACGTTTTCGTGCTTGAAAAATGAGGATGGGAACGCCTTGACATACCTTGTTCCAACAAATTTATTTAGTCGGATTTTTTCCTCCAATCATCCAATTTTAGACCTCGTTTAATTCCTTGAGGTGACAACTATAAAGTAAGCTGTTTTAAGCCAATTGTTCTGTCATGCCCCAAAATTGAGGTAGGCATAATAGGCACTCAATTCTAAATTAATCGAGAAATTGGCTATATAACATCTATAATAGTAACATGAAGGCCTAAAAGGTCAATTGCCATGGTCTACCAGAGTAAATACTAATAACAAAGCAAGTGGATAGTCGAATGGCTTCCAATAAAGATAAATTGCAAACAGAAGGCCGACAAGGCCGCACAACCAAAACAGCTATACAATCGGTCTACATAAGCCTCTAGAGAGTAATTAGTTGAAATGCACTGGACAGGGCACCGACCTACCCAAACTATACAACAAAACACAAAAATAATCATAATGGGAACATAGCTCCTGGAAGAAAGGAGAATAAAACTACTCTGCTGAAATCAGAATCCTATTGCGACTGTCGATCCAAGACTCTACTTGTACCTGCAGCACGATTACATGAAGGGGGTCCCCGGGCGAAGGGACATCAGTACGAATGAAATGTTCTAGTATGTAAGGCTAAAATAGTAAACATAAATACATCCAAGATACTGAAAGCTAGAGTAGAGAATAGGTGCCACTTACGAATCAATACAAATATATATTAATTAATCAATGATTAAAAAATTGAAATTTAAATGCAAACAAATAGTATACATTTATGATTTTAATATAAATACCGAATAAAAATAGATGCAATAAAGGGAGAATAAATAGCTAATTTATTATTTACAAAGTATGTGAATACAGAATATGATACAACATGTGAATACAATCAAGTAAGCACATATATAAGACATGCTTCATTATCCTTAAATTATATAGTTGGTGATCAAACAATGACCTAACTTGGTCAATCAATGATGTCCTGTAGAGATGGTCGTCTCAAAGGTATCATAACTAAAGGGACATCTGCCCACCTAACATAACTACGTCAGTGGTAAGTTCATAAGTCTCATAACTGAAGGACAACTTCCCACCTGACATAATCGCATCGGTGGAAAGTTCATTAGTCTCATATATCAAATATGCCAAAGGACAACTGCCCACCTAACATACCTTGTTGGTGGTAAGGTGATAGTCTCATTTATGAAGGATAACTGCCTACCTGATATGCTGTGTCAGTGGTAAGGTCACAGTCTCATATATGGAGCCGACCGAGCTCATATCATGTTTGTCTAACACATATGGCATAAAACGACAAATTTCAAGACTACGACCTGAATAGGCCTATTTCGTAATTCATAGCTGCACATAAGAACATATATCACATAAAACTTTCAAATAGCACTTATATGCACATACTCAAAGACTTACACAGTTATAAGAAGGTTCAAATGACACAAAGAATTCAACAAGCTCTATAGACGACACTTAGGCATATTTAGAATTCGGAAACTCGATAACATGAGGTTTAGCTTAAGGGAGAGGAATTACGGAGTCTCCCCTTAGCCTCACTTACCTAATATCATATCTATGAGATAAAGTACAACCATGACAAGGCATTTTCACTTTAACAAGCTCATTTACCCTTATTAGCTTGCGACATCTTTACTTAACTTAAAATAATTTACATGTCGTCATATTGGCTCTTTCACTAATTTCACTTAGCAACAAGACATTTAAAGACATTTAACATCACATATATATAAAATAAAGTAAAGGACCATCTCAGGGTGCCCTCGATAATGGGACTTCAGACGTGATTTATAACTACAATACAATTGGAAGTAACATGTATTTCCTCACGCTTATTTGTTCCAAACATGTTTAACGATTCAAACTCAATGTCATGAATTTTTGGACCTTTGGAAAAAGTTATACTTTCTTTAATATGAGTGTGAATACATAGGAATATTGGCCCTTTTGGCGGTATAAATTCGTCCTTCAACAACAAGGATAGGACGCCTTTACATACCTCCCTTTAACGTGCTTTCTTTAGTTGCTTATCTCATTAAACAACCAGAACTTATCCCCTTCAATTGCTTAATTTTATAAAAATGTGACAAGGCTGTTTCATGCCAATTTATTCAGCCAAAATGTCACATCCACAACAGCCACCACAACAACACACAAGACAACATTTTAGCATAATACTACAACTTGTTGTACACACCTTTAAGAAAAGAATGGAAATAGGAAATAACCTAACTTCCTTTGTAAACAACTCCCATCAATATGGAGAATATTTCCTCTAACAAACAGCTACAAAACCTTAAAAAATGAGCAGTATCCTTCTGGAAAATAGCACCAAAATGGTAGCTAAACTTGGCGCCCAACCTCTAGTATCAAGCTAGGATTCTTGCAAGTTTAGATACTAGAATCACTTATGTTTTGCTGGGGGCTTATTCTTTTTTAAAATAGGACTATTTGACTTCAACGTCTTATCCAAAAGGGAAGCAACCTTTCTGTCTAAAACACAGCAAAAACAGTTCACAAAATACACCAAAAATACCTCCAATTTCTAGTCTTTTATTCATGAATTTAAGCAAGGATAGTAATAGAATTATTACCTCTTTCACTTGTATTTAATATCTACCAAAAGGGAATATATATGTAGCTTATAACTGCTTCAAAAATACAGCAACTTTACCACAACAACACTACCCAAACGCTACTACAAGGCAACAACAACTTCACCACAACGTTGCCTTCACTTCCATTAATTTTTGCTCGATTTTTGATGGTGTTTCCTTTATGGATTCCTCTTGATTTCTTAAGCTTGCTTCCTGGAAAATAAAGAGGTATATGTGTGTAAGAAGTATCTTAATTCTGGATAGTATGAATAATTAATCATAAGCCAAACTTTAGATATATGTCTAATTGGGGCGGTGGTGTCTTTTTAGGGTGGTGGCCAAGTCGTTGCTTGATAGTGCCCCGGTAAAAGCCTTATAACTTCTTACTCTGAACTCCGATTGGCAAATGATTTGATGTTTTTGAAACTAGACTCAAATAACTTTAATTTGATAGGTCGTAGGACTTCTAACTCATTATAGATTTGGACATAATTTATATTTGACCCCTACTTATAAACTTCACATACTCTTTGCTTTTCCCTTCATATATGTTTCCCTCCTCACATACGAATAATATATAGCCCATATTTGCCTTAACATAGCATACAAATATCAAATAATTATCAAAAAATTTCTGAGGTGTAACATCCTCCCCCCTTAGAAACATTCGTCCTCGAATGAGGGTTAACTTCACTTAACACGTTCTAGGAACATATAACCAGAAACTTAAGATAGTGACATAGCAAATACATACCTCTCTATCATATCAATGTCGTAGATAAGTGGGGTAATTCCTTCTCATCTCCTTCTCTATTTCCCAAGTTACTTCTTCAACATTATTACTTCGCCATAATACTTTAATGGAGGCGATTCTCTTAATTTGAAGCTTCCTAACCTGCCTATCAAGGGTGGCAACTGGGACATATGCATAGGTCATCTCCTACGAAATCTATACATCCCCAATAGGCATAATATGGGCTGGATCCCTAATGCATTTTTATAGCATCGAAACATGAAATACTGGATGGACTGTTGCTAGTTCTGATAGTAACTCTAACTTATAGGCCAGTTTGCCTACTCTATGGATGATCTTATAAGGCCCCACATACCTAGGTCTTAACTTGCCTTTCTTACCAAAACGCATAACACCTTTCATAGGTGATACCTTTAGGAACACCCAATCGCCAATGGCAAACTCTAGCGCCCGACGATACACATCTGCATAGGACTTTTGTTTGCTCTGCGCTGTTTGGAGTCGATCTCTGATAAGTTTCACCTTGTCAACAGCTTGCTGCACCAAATCTGGCCCCAATAGTTCTCCCTCGTTGAGTTTGAACCAATCCACTGGTGACCTATATTTTTGCCTATATAGAGCTTCATATGGGTAAATCTAAATACTCGTCTGGTAGCTGTTATTATAGGCAAACTCTATTAAGGATACATGATCATCCCAGCTTCCACCAAAATCCAGCACATAGGCACACAATATATCTTCGAGTGTCTAAATGGTGTGTTCAGTGTGTCAATCCGTTTGAGGATGAAATGTTGTACTGAGACTTATCTGAGTGCCTAGATCTTTCGGGAAAGATTTCCAGAAGTTTGCTATAAACTAGGCATCTCTATTAGAAATAATGGATAAGGGAACACCATAAAGGCGAACTATCTCATGGATATAAATTTTATCATAGTCCTCATCCACATAGGGAGTTCGGATAGGCAAGAAATGGGTTGATTCCGTTGGCCTATCGACAATAACCTAAATAGGATCATGCTTCCTGCGCGTCGGAGGCAAAGCTATGATAAAATCCACATTGATCACCTCCCATTTCCATATTGGGATCTCTGTGTTTTGAATCAAGCCTCCAGGTCTCTAATGCTCAACCTTCACTTGTTGACGAGTTAGAGCATTGAGTTACGAAACTTGTGATGTCCTTCTTCATGACATTCCACCAATACAACTCTTATACCCCATAAGATTTCTGACACCTAGATGGCCTATTCGCATGTTGGTTAAGCATATTTGAAAGCCATACGTGCTAGGGAAAGGCCCGGGAAAGGATCGGACGAGTAACCTGTCGAACCATCATGGAGGGAGCCGGGGCAGAGCCCCTCGCGATGGCAACGTGTCACGGAGGTGGAGCCTCCGTGTTGGCTCCGTGACACGTTGGGCCTATCCAGGCCCAAGTATATAAAGCCCCCACTTCGGTTTGTGAGGTTATATTTCTTATTAATTTCCAGAAAATGCAGAGAAACAGAGAGAGACGAAGGGGGGTAATATATTATCGTTCGATTACCCTGCCAAACATAGTCTAAACTCAAATTAACCTCAGGTACCGAGGTATTTAGCAGCGGGGAACATTCCTACGAATTTAGTTTCGCGAAATTCGGCCGACAAATCGTCGAGCTACCGGACTAAGGTAAGTGGAATTGAATGTGTTCCTAGCTGTGAAGTGAATACTTCTCCCTTCTGGACTCCTGAAAAATATCAAGCTTTCGACCGTCTTTTGATAGGCCTAAGTTTAGGCTATAATTATATCGAAAGTGACGTCGTCTTTCATAATAGTGTTGTATTTAGTGCTAATTGACATATTTACGAATGCAGTTGGAAGAAATAGCAGAAATACTAACCGAGCTACGCCAGTTAGTCGGGAAATCAGAAGCGAAGGTATGTAAAACTAGTTTCCTCGGCAAGTTAGTAGTCTCGGTATGGTAAAATGGTTCAAAGGCCAGTAGAATGTTTCAGAAGTCGTGTGTTATGTTTAGCATGAATATTAGTACGATATTGGAAGCATCATGTTATGTATAGAGTGAAACTTGCTAGCATGATATAAATTCTAATACAAAGTGTTAGGAACTGTACAGCATGCCAGTATGTGATTTAGTAAAGTATGTTAGGAAATTATTGTGTTCAGTTGAAACTTAGTAAAGCAATATAAGTCGCTGTAAGGTATATTAGAAATAGAATGGTAGCCTAGAATGAAGTTTAGAAAGCATGTTAGAAATAGTAAAGCATGTTACTACGAAACTCAGTTGTCCAACATGATTTCCAGCAGAAAAATTATATCTTGCTCAACATTAGACTCAGCACAGTATGACAGCATGATTATATATATACCATTATCAGTCTCAGCATGTATTAAACATATACATATTACTATCACTAGTCAGCATATAGTATGTACAGATACATTATCATCACTAGCTTCAGCATGCGGTATACGCAGTTAGTATTACTTGTTGAGACCACTGTATTGTCTTGGGATGGATTACCTAGCATTCATGACCGCCTCAGCGTTAATAGCTATATCGACTCGTCCGCCAGAGGACGAGGATACGTCGCTCTACGGAGTGGCATGCCATCCCACAGGGGACGAAGATGGGATGCCGGTTTCCCCATATTGTACCTTGGTCGGCCTTTATACACCCCCGTCGAGCGGGTACGCCCGGGGTGTTGATTCCGGAGTCCTCCGGACTCAGGTATAGTTATAGTCAGGGGCCTCAGCGAGCCCAAGTGCATACCCAGGGGATCGGCAGGATGCTTATAGTTATTATAGGAGATGGGACGACCAGGGTAGGGGTATAGATTGCGTGTTGATTGTACCTCCCGGCTTATGGGGGCCGGGTAAGGTTTGTGTGTGCCATGCTATGTTATATTATGTTATGCCATGTTACACTAGATACGGGTAGATCGACTATAGAGAGATACATTTCCAGGTGTGACTCCTACTCCTTCCAGCATAGTTGAGAGTTGGCATAGCTTTACATTTTCAGTCAGTTTAGTCTATTCCTTTCTATTTCAGTTCCATCAGTTGTATTGTTGTTTTCAGATATCTTTCAGTTGTTGTTTTACATACTCAGTACCAGTGGTACTGACGCCCCTTGGGGGTGCTGCATTACTTGCCTGCAGGTACTCATAGACGAGGAGGCCATCCCTCGTGATCCTAGCCAGCACAGAGTCATCAGCTCCTGTCATCCGGAGCTTGATATTTCAGAGGTTTACATCATTTCCTTTTGTTGTATAGTACGGGTAGGTCAGGGCCCTGTCCCGACCGTCTTTTCAGTATTCCTAGAGGCTTGTAGACTGTATATATTTCCCCGTGGTCAGTTGAGCCGGTCGTGTGAGGCCGTGCGGTTTGTTATAGCTGTTTAGCATTTCAATTTATGTTGGCCGTGTGAGGCCTTATCCAGTCAGTAGTGGTGACCTTGCCGGTCATGTAGTTATTCAGTATTCCATCGTTGAGTTACAGATAACTAGACAGCATGGTGGCCTTGTCGGTCCACATCGGTTCCTTGTTATGAGTATGTTTCTGGTTAGTTGTCATCACAGGTATAGGTGGCTATAGGCCAGTTGGAGGCTGTGTTTATAGTTGTTATATTGCCCGTTGTTTCCCTAAATCCGAGTTAGACCCAGCCAGGCACCAGATGTGCTTAGGCTCAGTAGTCTAGCAGTCTAGGTCCTAGTAGGGCAACAGGTGCCAGTCATACCCCCCAAGGCGGGGTGTGACAAACATGGTATCAGAGCAGGTCGTATCCCAGGGAGTCTGCAAGCCGTGCTAAGTAGAGTCCTGCCCATGGATGTGTTGTGCACCACGTACTATGGGTAGGAGGCTGCAATGCATGATAGGATGGTTGCTTTTTATTCTTATTCAGTCGTGCTGTAGAGCAGTACAACATAGGGTTGAGTCCCTAGAGCTTATTGTATTCTTTGGTTACAGATAATGTCAGACCAGCGAAATCCTATCACAGGCCAGAGCTTAGACATTGCAGCAGGGGAAGGCACCAGCAGGATGCCTCACCCTCGTTTAGAAACAGCCCGATCAGAGGGCACTACAGAGGCATCGTCCCAGCCTTCTCAACAGTCTCCACCACATCATGAGCCACTTGGGGCGACACTACCTCTGGCATTCCCTATACTGATACCTTCCGACCAGGAGGTTAGGAGTGCTGTAGTCATGTTAGCACAAATGATGACTGCTCAGCGTCAGCCGATGCCGTCTACAGTTGCGGAGTAGTCAGGAGGGCCCGGTAGTTCGAGTGTCTGAGAGTTCTTGGCTCTGAATCCCCCACAGTTTACAGGTACAGACCAAACTGAGGACCCTCAGGATTTTCTAGATTAGATGCAGAGAATTTTCATGGTTATGCATGCCACGCCTACAGAATCGGTTGAGTTGGCAGCATTTCGGTTACGGGACATCGCCGTATTGTGGTATGAAAGCTGGGAAAGGTCTCGAGGGAGAGATGTTTCCCCTCCGACCTGGTCCAGCTTCTCAGGAGCTTTTCTGGATCACTATTTTCCACGGGAGATTCGACAGGCCCGGGTGGACCAGTTTCTACATCTAGAGCAGGGAGCCAGATACTTTTCTAAGATTGACTTGCGGTCCGGATATCACCAGGTTCGAGTACGTGAAAGAGATATTCCTAAGACAGCGTTCAGGACCCGATATGGACATTTTGAATTTCTAGTTATGTGCCTTTGGGTTAACGAATGCCCCGGCAATATTCATGGACCTGATGAACAGTATTTTCAGACCTTTCCTGGACTTGTTCGTAATAGTATTTATTGACGACATTCTGGTGTATTCTCACTCTGAAGCAGATCATCGGACTCATTTGCGGACAGTGCTACAGATCCTCAGGGACCGCCAGTTATACGCTAAATTTTTTAAGTGTGAATTCTGGCTTAACTCAGTAGCCTTCCTAGGGCATATTGTGTCGGATGCTGGTATACAGGTTGACAAGCAGAAAATAGAAGCAGTCAAATCATGGCCTAGGCCTACCACTCCGACTGAAGTTCATAGCTTTCTGGGATTAGCAGGATATTACAGGAGGTTCGTTGAAGGGTTCTCGACTATTGCGACACCTCTGACTAAGCTGACGCAAAAAGCAGCAAAGTTTCAGTGGACAGAGGCATGCGAGCAGAGCTTCCAAGAACTGAAAGATAGATTAACCTCCGCCCCAGTGTTAGCATTGCCGGAAGGTACAGAAGGTTATTCGGTGTATTGCGACACATCAGGCGTCGGGTTAGGTTGTGTGTTGATGCAGCATGGTAAAGTGATTGCATATGCCTCCAGACAGCTGAGGAAACACGAAAAGAATTACCCCACCCACGACCTGGAGTTAGCCGCAGTAATCCACGCCTTAAAAATGTGGAGGCATTACCTGTATGGTGTTCATGTTGATATTTTCACAGATCACAAGAGCCTACAGTATATATTCACTCAGAGGGAGTTGAATCTGCGGCAACGTCGCTGGTTGGAGCTGTTAAAGGATTATGACGTGAATATCCTGTACCACCCGAGAAAAGCCAATATTGTAGTAGATGCTCTCAGTCGTAAGTCCATGGGAAGTTTGACGTATTTGCAGCCCGAGCAGCAGGAATTGGTCAGGGAAATACATCAGTTAGCTAGCCTAGTCGTTCGTGTAGCAGAAATAGAGGACGGTAGAGCGGTAATTCAGAACACCGCCGTGTCATCATTAGTTGTGGAAGTAAAAGAACGGCAATATGAGGATCCTAACTTGATCCAGCTCAAAGGAAGGATCCAGCAGGGTAATGCGCCAGATTTTTAGATAACTGAGGAAGAAGTGTTGTTATGTAAAGGTCACCTATGTGTTCCAGATGTTTCAGGGCTCCGCCAGCAGATTATGAACTAGGTACATTACGCCCGTTATTCTCTTCACCCCGGTGTGACAAAAATGTACCATGATATCAAAGAAAACTACTGGTGGCCAGGTATGAAAAGAGAAATTGCTGAATTTGTAGCCCAGTGTCCTAACTGCCAATAGGTGAAAGCAGAACATCAGAAACCAGGCGGTTTGACTCAGGATATAACTGTACCTCTCTAGAAATGAGAAGCAGTGAATATGGATTTTGTAGCAGGATTACCCCGTACTAAACATAGACATGACTCTATATGGGTGATAGTTGACAGATTGACAAAATCAGCTCATTTCCTGCCGGTAAGAACTACCTTCTCGGCCGAAGATTATGCGGAGTTGTATATCCGAGAAATAGTCAGGTTGCATGGAGTACCAGTATCCATTATTTCAGAAAGAGGAGCACAGTTTACGGCTAGATATTGGCAATTGTTTCAGAGGGGTCTGGGAACGCAGATTAATTTGAGCACAGTATTTCACCCTCAGACAGATGGACAGGCTGAGCGCACTATTCAAACGCTCGAAGACATGTTGCGAGCGTGTGTGCTAGATTTTAGTGGTATTTGGGATGAGCATTTGTCGTTAATTGAATTTGCTTATAATAACAACTATCACTCAGCCATCCAGATAGCGCCTTTTGAGGCTTTATACGGGCAAAAATGCAGATCGTCGGTTGGCTGGTTTGAAATAGGAGAATCAGCGTTGGTTGGGCCAGACATTGTTCAGCAATCAGAGGAAAAGGTAAAGCTTATCCGAGAATGTTTACTAACTGCACTGAGCTGCCAGAAATCATATGCAAATATGCGGCGCAGAGACCTGGAGTTTGATGTGAATGATTGGGTATTTTTGAAAGTGTCTCCGATGAAAGGGGTGATGAGATTCGGCAAGAAAGGTAAGCTCAGCCCGAGGTTTGTTGGGCCTTATCAGATTCGTCGAAGGATAGGTCGAGTAGCATATGAGTTGAACTTGCCTCCAGAATTGGAATCCGTTCATCCGATCTTTCATGTATCTATGCTAAGGAAATGCATAGGAGACCCGTCTAGAGCAGTCCCAGTCCAGGATATTCAGGTTACGGAAGAGCTGGCCTATGAAGAGGTTCCAGTAGCCATCTTAGACAGACAGATTTGCAGATTGAGAACTAAGGATATTGCGTCTGTCAAGGTATTGTGGCATAACAGGAACCGAGAGGAGATGACGTGGGAGGCTGAGGAAGATATGAAAGCTAGATATCCTCACTTATTCCAAGCCTAGTCAGGCGACAGGTATGTCCGTGTTATTGTTTATGCATTACTTTATAGTTGTGTATATATAAATGAGAAATATTGATGTTTAATTATCTAGTGAATCTTAAAGTATTATGTGCAGTACATGTATTGGACTTTTCTGTGTTTCAGGTTTTCGGGATAGTCCATATTTCAGGGGAAACTCTGCCGAAATTTCCTTAGGAGCAAGTTGAGTTAATTGAATAGTCCTCTAAATAGCACTTTCATTCAGGGACGAATGTTCCTAAGGGGGGGAGAATGTTATACCCCGCAAGATTTCCGACACCTAGATGGCCTATTCGCACGTTGGTTAAGCATATTTGAAAGCCATACGTGCTAGGGAAAGGCCCGAAAAAGGATCGGACGAGTAACCTGTCGAACCATCACGGAGGGAGCCGGGGCAGAGCCCCTCCGCAATGGCAACGTGTCACGGAGGTGGAGCCTCTGCGTTGGCTCCGTGACACGTTGGGCCTGTCCAGGCCCAAGTATATAAAGCCCCCACTTCGGTTTGTGAGGTTATATTCCTCATTTAATTTCTAGAAAACGCAGAGAAACAGAGAGAGACGAAGGGGGGTAATATATTATCGTTCGATTACGCTGCCAAACGTAGTCTAAACTCAAATTAACCTCAGGTACCGAGGTATTTAGCAGCAGGGAGCATTCCTACGGATTTAGTTTTGCGAAATTCAGCCGACAAATCGTCGAGCTACCGGACTAAGATAAGTGGAATTGCTCCAAACTAGTGTCTATGTGTTCCTAGCTGTGAAGTGAATACTTCTCCCTCCTAGACTCCTGAAAAATAGCAAGCTTTCGACCGTATTTCGATAGGCCTATGTTTAGGCTATAATTATATCGAAAGTGACGTCGTCTTTCATAATAGTGTTGTATTTAGTGCTAATTGACATATTTATGAATGAAGTTGGGAGAAATAGCAGAAATACTAACCGAGCTATGCCAGTTAGAAGGGAAATCAGAAGCAAAGGTATGTAATACTAGTTTCCTCGGCAAGTTAGTAGTCTCGGTATAGTAAAATGGTTCAAAGGCCAGTAGAACGTTTCAGAAGTCATGTGTTATGTTTAGCATGAATATTAGTACGATATTGGAAGCATCATGTTATGTATAGAGTGAAACTTGCTAGCATGATATAAATTCTAATACAAAGTGTTAGGAACTGTACAGCATGCCAGTATGTGATTTAGTAAAGTATGTTAGGAGATTATTGTGTTCAGTTGAAACTTAGTAAAGCAATATAAGTCGCTGTAAGGTATATTAGAAATAGAATGGTAGCTTAGAATGAAGTTTAGAAAGCATGTTAGAAATAGTAAAGCATGTTACTACGAAACTCAGTTGTCCAACATGATTTCCAGCGGAAAAACTATATCTTGCTCAACATTAGACTTAGCACAGTATGACAACATGATTATATATATACCATTATCAGCCTCAGCATGTTTTAAATATATACATATTACTATCACTAGTCAGCATATAATATGTATAGATGCATTATCATCACTAGCTTCAGCATGTGGTATACGCAGTTAGTATTACTAGTTGAGACCACTGTATTGTCTTGGGATGGATTACCTAGCATTCATGACCGCCCCAGGGTTAATGGCTGTATCGACTCATTCACCAGAGGACGAGGATACGTCGCTCTATGGAGTGGCATGCCGTCCCACAGGGAACGAAGATGGGATACCGGTTTCCCTATATTGTGCCTTGGTCGGCCTTTATACACCCCCGTCGAGCGGGTACGCCCGGGATGTTGATTCAGGAGTCCTCCGGACTCAGGTACAGTTATAGTCAGGGGCTCAGTGAGCCCAAGTGCATACCCAGGGGATCGGCAGGATGCTTATAGTTATTATAGGAGATGGGACGACCGGGGTAGGGGTATAGATTGCGTGTTGATTGTACCTCCCGGCTTATGGGGCCGGGTAAGGTTTGTGTGTGCCATGCTATGTTATATTATGTTATGCCATGTTACACTAGATACGGGTAGATCGACAATAGAGCGATACATTTCCAGGTATGACTCCTACTCTTACCAGCATAGTTGAGAGTAGGCATAGCTTTACATTTTCAGTCAGTTTAGTCTATTCCTTTCTATTTCAGTTCCATCAGTTGTATTGTTATTTTCAGATATCTTTCAGTTGTTGTTTTACATACTCAGTACCAGCGGTACTGACGCCCCTTGGGGGTGCTGCATTACTTGCCTGCAAGTACTCATAGACGAGGAGGCGATCCCTCGTGATCCTAGCCAGCGCAGAGTCATCAGCTCCTGTCATCCGGAGCTTGATATTTCAGAGATTTACATCATTTCCTTATGTTGTACAGTACGGGTAGGTCGAGGCCCTATCCCGACCATCTTGTCAGTATTCCTAGAGGCTTGTAGACTGTATATATTTTCCCGTGGTCAGTTAAGCCGGTCGTGTGAGGCCGTGCAGTTTGTTATAGCTGTTTAGCATTTCAGTTTATGTTAGCCGTGTGAGGCCTTATCCAGTCAGTAGTGGTGACCTTCCCGGTCACGTAGTTATTCAGTATTCCATCGTTGAGTTACTAATAACTAGACAGCATGGTGGCCTTGTCGGCCCGCATAGGTTCCTTGTTACGAGTATGTTTCTGGTTAGCTGTCATCACAGGTATAGGTGGCTATAGGCCAGTTGGAAGCTGTGTTTAGAGCCGTTATATAGACCGTTGTTTCCCTGAATCTGAGTTAGAGCCAGCCAGGCACCAGATGTGCTTAGGCTCAGTAGTCTAGCAATCCAGGTCCTAGTAGGGCAACAGGTGCCAGTCATACCCCCCAAGGCGGGGTGTGACAACAACTGCCTCAGGTCACAATACATTTTGGTAGCACCCGAGTGTACTAAATATCATGAAAAATGATCCTTATTGATAATCCATACCCATAGCTCGCCCACACTAGGAAAACATAAGTGGCCTTGGTACCTAATGACTCCATCTGACCGCAATCTAATAAGTTCTGCTTTTACTACAGTATATTATCCCTCAATGATACTATTTCTAGGTCATCGTACTGATGCTGTGTAATTTCAGTTACCAAGGATGATTCTACTGTATTTTGGACCACGGCACCCCCATCTCCGCTATCTAACAACTAAATTTGTAAGTTAGCCAACTGTTGTAATGCCTTTGCCATTTTAATCCGAGCAGCCTGGATATGACTCAAGCTATCCATAGATTTGTGACTCAATGTGTCTGTTACAACATTTGCTTTGCCCAAATGATATAAGATGCTTACATCATAATCTTTTAGCAACTCTAAACACATTCTTTGTCTCAAATTCAGCTCTTTCTACTTGAATTAATACTGGAGGCTCTTATGATTTGTAAAAATATAAACATGTACCATATACAAATAGTGACGCCATATTTTAACTGCAAACACTACTATTGCCAACTCCAGATAATGGGTAGGGTAATTTTCTCATGCTTCCTCAACTGCCTCAAAGCATAGGTGATAACTTTTCCATATTGCATCTGCAAATAGCCCAACCCAACTCTGGAAGCATCACAATAAACTACATACCCCTTTGTACCTTCTGGGAGTCAATACAAGTGCTGAAGTCAATCTATTCTTCAATTCCTAGAAGCTACACTCATACGCCTCTATCCACTAAAACTTAGTGGCCTTATGGGTTAACTTTGTCAACAGCGTAGAAATGGTAGAAAAAACTTCTATGAACCTGCAGTAGTAATCTATTAAACCCAAAAAGCTACGAACCTCTGTAGAATTCAGTGGTCTGGGACAATTTTTTACCACCTCAATTTTCTGACTATCCGGCCTCATACCTTTATCTGTAATCACTTGACCTAAAAAAGCTATAAATGATAGCCAAAATTCGCATTTAAAAAATTTAGCATACAACCTATGCTCCTGGAGAGTCTGCAACACAACTCTCAGATGACCCGCATGCTCTTCCTCGGATCGAGAGTAAATCAGAATGTCATTAATGAAAATGATTACGAATACATCAAGGAAGGGTTTAAACATCCTATTCATCAAGTCCATAAAAGTCGCTGAGGCATTAGTAAGCCCAAATGACATCATCAGAAACTCATAATGCCCATACCTGGTACTGAAAGAAATCTTGGGGACATCAACTTCCCTAACCTGTAACCGGTGGTATCCAAACTTTATATTGATCTTTGAAAAGCATCTGGTGCCCTATAAGTGATCAAATAGTTCATCAATCCTGGGAAATAGACTTATTCTTAATAATTACCTTATTCAGTTGCCTATAATCAATACACATCCTCAATGACCAATCTTTCTTTCGCACGAACAACACTGGTGCATCCCTGGCGACACACTAGGCCAGATAAAACCCTTTTTGAGAAAATCTTTCAACTTTTAATTTAATTCTCTTAGCTCGGCTAGGGCCATTCTATACGGAGGTATTGATATCAGTTGGGTGCCCAGAAGTAAGTCAATAGCAAATTCTATCTCCCTTTCAGGAGGAACTCCAGGCAAATCTTCTAGGAAGACATCCGATTTACTATAGGAACTGACTAGAGAATTGCAGGTTCACGTTCCAAGTCTATTATCCAAACCAAATGCGAAATACAACCTTTGGATATCAACTTTTGAGCCTTAAGGTATGAAATAAACTTACCTATATGCATAGCAGCATTATCTTGCTATTCCCAGACTGGCTCGCCCCAAAAGCAGAATCTAACAACTTTGGTTCTACAATCAACATTAGCATAACACGCCTCCAACCAATCCATGACCATAATGACATCAAAATCAACCATCTCCAACTCAATTAGGTCAGTTAAGGTCAATCTATCATACACTATCACTACACATTTTCGATAAACCTGCCTAGCTAACACAAATTCGCCAACCGGCGTAGAAATAGCAAATGGTCAAGACAGAAATTTAGGGATTATATCAAACTAAATTGCACCCTATGGTGCAACATAAGAGACTGTAGAACCAAGATCAAGCAAGGCATACACATCACGAGAATGAATAGTCAAAGTACCTGTAACAACATCAGGGGACGCCTCTTGGTCCTGCCGACCACCCAAAGCATAAATATGTTCTGAACTGTCCCTAAGCTAGATACCTCTCCCCCTGAGTCCCTACCTAGGGCAAAAATGTTGAGGAATACATCCTGGAGGGACATCTGGAGGTGATAAAGTCGCAGATGATCCCAATCACTGAGTAGTCTAGCCCTCCCTCTGTTTGAACAAAACCATTTAATATGACCTGGATGCCCACAATCATAACATACTGGGTGCCCTGACAGCATAGACCTACATGTGTCCTTCCACATTGAGTACAAGGGGCAATGGTGGCCTTCTCTTCTCCTGCCACAATGAAGAAAATGAACTCTGGTCCCATCTCTGCCCATGTGGCGGAAATGGAGCACTCTCTACAAAACATGCCAACTACCTGGATGAATGAGCCCCTAAGTCACCCCAACGCTCTTCGTAGGAATTTTCAGTCTTGACCCTCTTCCTTTGTTCAATTCCCCTATGAGTATCCCGCAACTGATGAATTAAATCCTCTGCCCTCTGGGCAAAAGCTTGAATCTATGCAATATCCATATGATCCTACGTAGATACCCCCAAACAGTCATGAGCTATATGAGTCCCTAGTCCAACAAGAATCAGTGAACCCTATCCTCCATTGTTTGGACCATGTGCAAAGCTGTCACGACCCGAACAGAGGCCCAGATCGTAACACGGGACAAGGAGTCCCGAGACACCCTAAGTCGACCCATGGCATAAGCATACATCTCATCTCAATCAAGAAATTGAATAATCAACAACATACTCATAGCGGAAGTATAACTTGAACACAACATCAGAATATGAAATCCGAAGCTGAATACATACATATGTCTGAAAAGCCTCTAAACATGACGAGCTAATGGGACAAGACCCCAACTAACTCAATAAATCTGAAACTTAAATACATATAAGATCTAACTAGTCTAGTCCTCGGGAGATGAGGACTCACCCATAATTGTAATGCTAACTCTGATAAGCTGACTACGAGTGGGGATGAACCTGAGAGCCAAGTCTTATATCATGAAATGATACAACATAGAGTATGCGGTCAGTATGTGGAATGCACCGAGTATGTAGGGTAAGTAAAACCGCTAAAGTAAGAAAAATCATTTTAAGACCATGCATAATATGAACTTAAACATTAAGAGTCTGAGAGTAGGGCTTGCATGCATTCTTTCTGAAATCATGATCTCTTCATAACATAACATGACATACCTTCATAACATCATAACTGAATCGAATGACTCAAAGATAAAATCTGAAATTTATAAATAAAGCTAGACATTGAGTCAAACTTGCTTTAGAACATGCATAAATATCTAAATCTCATGAGTAATGAGACATGCATATCTTAAATCATGAGAAACAATGGGAGACTCGTCTTTTAACCGACATACTACGATAGAGCTTACGTGGTCCCAACTATCACACTCAAGTGGGTACAGCCATCCAAAGCCTTTCCATGATATCGATATCAAGCTGAAGGCCCATTCGGACAGGGGAAGCTCACAAGGGAGGTCCCGGAGTAATATATAATAGTATCAACTTATGTTGGTGCGTAGTTTTGAGGAAAAGGGTGATCGACCCTTAGCTGCTCGGTGCTAGACATAACTCCCAAATACATGCATATGTTGTACATCATTTTATAACGAAGCTCAACATCGTCTATTGACGAAGCTCAATACTCAAATACATCTCAAATATGAAATCATGCATATGAGAAGCTTTAGCTCAAACATACCACAAGCTGAGAAATATAATTGGGAGCCTTCGCTCCAAAACCATGTGGTAAGCTATGCATAGGAAAAACTTTAACTCAAAACATACCACAAGCCGAAAATATAATTGGGAGTATTTGCTCCAAAACAATGTGGTGAGATCAGTTCGGGAAAATCATCATTCATACTTAACATGTGGGCATTGCCCATAGCTTTATCATACTTAGGAATACTCAATTCTTATCGAAAACATAATTGTAAACATGGGTAGCTTCACAACATGCTTCTCATTATAATATCTCATCATCATCATATATCCTTCACAAATCTCATCTTTAATGAACATCTCATCAATGGGCTTTTAATTCACAAAACTAGAAACATGATTTTAAATTGGAAATATTAAAAAAATTGCCTATGCTTCATAATTCGATAGTAGAATCATAATCAAATCATACCCATGTATAGAAATAGAAGATTCATGCATTTGGGTTAAAACCCCATAAATTTGACATAGAATTTCATACCTTAGAGAGGGGTTGGGAATGGGTGTGAAAGAAATCACCTATTCATAACCCTACATACCTATTGGTAGCTGATTCTAGCACTTCTTTAGATGCCCAATAGGAAATTGAAAAGAAATTGATGAATGCTAAGCTTGATCACCCTCTAAAGTCTTCTGCACTGCATGAATGAATGAATGAGGCCTAAAATGAACTTAACCCCTTTAAAAGTCACTATTCATAACTCAAAACGTCGTAGTTTAGGCCTTAGAAATTTAGGAATTACGAAAAAGCCCTTGTTAAATTCACAGAAAATAACTATCAGGTGGTCCTAACGGAGGATCTAACGACTTGTTGCTGAGGGTCACGACTCGTGGAGTCGTCCGTTAAGTGCATTGCTTTATCTGATCTTCTGGCTCATCATGGGCAGCCTAACAACTCGTTACTGTGACCACGACTCGTGGTCACCATCCGTGATGTACATTGCCTTGCCTCAACAAAATCTATTCTATTCCACCTCTTAGAAAGAACATAACTTAAATAAAAATATTCCATGCTTGATCATGTCACCCCATCAATCGTAGGGCTGACCACCACTCATGGGGACCTTCCGTCAAGTCCACTTCCCCATTTTCTTTTCTTTTCTTATTCACCCTCCCCATGGCTAACCCAATGACTCGTGGGGCCTGACCACAATTCGTGTTCATGCCCGTGGGGTCTCACTTCTATAGTTCTTCTCATAAATCCCTAGGCCTCCCCCACGAGTCACCTCACAACTCGTGGGCTGACCTCATGAGTCTTTCCACGACTTATTATGTGTCTGATGCCAAATTTCACTCTTTCTCCGTTTCAACTCCCGGGTCTAATATTTGGGCTTCTAGGGTATAAAAGTATCTCCCCCTTGGGAACATTTGCCGTCAAATGTTAGAAAACACACAAAAAAGAAGAGAAAATGCAATCATCTTATTCATACTGATTATTTAAACTGAAAATTGGCAGAATGACTACCTTCTATTCAAACTACACAGCTAAACTAAATTCACGGATCATACACACATACATACAAATAAAAGAAGCTTGTGCACGTGAACTAAACATGAAACTAAATAGGTTCTGAGTGCAAAACTGATAGCTCAAGCTAAAACTTGACCGGTAGAGAATAAATGCAGGTATCTAGCCATCATATCCACTTCTGCTTCGCACGTAGCTCCTTCAACATGTTGATTCCTCCATAACACTTTAACTGAAGCTACTTCCTTGTTCCTTAGCCTTCGAACCTGACGATCCAATATTTCCACCGAAACCTCCTCATAGCTAAGGCTGTCTCTCCCACCAACACTGTTCGCAGGGACAACTAGAGTTGGATAACCCAAACACTTCGTCAAAAGCGATACATGAAACACAGGATGTATAGAAGCTAATTCTAAAGGCAACTCCAACTCATAAGCCACCTTGCCAACATGTCTCATTATCCGACACAAGCCGACATAGCGGGGACTTAGTTTCCCTTTCTTTCCAAACCGCATCACTCCCTCCATAGGAGACACCCTCAGAAATACCCACTCATTGACTTCAAATTCTAACTCTCTTCTTCTCATATCCATATAAGACTTTTGGCGACTCTCGGCAGTTTTCAACCTATCTCTTATGAACTGATCCTTCTCCATTGCTTCATGAACCGAATCCGGCCCTATCATCGCCACCTCACCAACGTCAAACCATTTGATGGACGATCTACATATCCGCCATAGAGAGCCTCAAATGACGGCATCTGAATACTAGAGTTATAGATGTTATTATATGCAAACTCGATAAGTGAAAAATGCTCATCCTAGCTACCTCTGAAGTCAATTGTGCATGCTCTCAACCTTTTGACCATTTGTTTGCAGGTGAAATGTTGTGGTGAGCTTGATATGTGGTCCCAATCCTTTTTTAAATTACTTTCAAAACTGAGAGGTAAATTGAGTACCTCGATTCCAAATGATGGATAAGGGTACTCAATGCAATTGGACCAACTCCCGGATATATAGTTTGGCTTAATCCTCCGCCCAATCCGTGGTTTTAAATTGTAGAAAATGAGCAGCCTTGGTCGACCTGTCTACCACAACCCAAATGGAATCATATTGTCGATGAGTACGAGGTAACCCTATTACGAAATCCATGTTAATCTCTTCGCACTTCCAAGTGGGAATGCTGATATCCTGAAGTAAGCCTCCTGGCCTTTTATGCTCAACCTTTATTTGCTGACAGTTTGGACACTTGGCTACGGATTTCGCAATATCCTTCTGCATGTCATTCTACCAATAGATTTCCCGTAAGTCACGGTATATCTTGGTGGCACCCGGATAGATAGAATACCTGGATCCATGAGCGTCATGCAACATTTGGCTCCTCAAATCGTCCTTGTCCGGAACACATAAATGACCCTGGTACCGAAGCACACTATCTCCCCCTTGGGAGAAGACCTCCACCTTCTGACTTTGAACGGCTTCCTTCAACTTTACCAAAATCGGTTCCTCATCTTGTCTAGCTTTCAAATCAGTCACCAAGGATGATTCTGATCCGTTCAGCACAACAACAACACCATCGGTCGAGTCAACCAACCTAACTCCCAACCTTGCAAGTCGATGCACATCTTTAACCAACTCCATCTTCCTCTCATTCACATGGGACACACTCTCCATAGAGAGTCTACTAAGTGCGTCTTCTACCATATTAGCCATGCCCGGATGGTAAAGGACACTCATATCGTAGTCCTTGAGTAGTTCCAACCTCTTCCTTTGTCAAAGATTGAGATCTTTTTGTGTAAACACATACTATAAGCTCTTATGGTCCAAAAATACATCCACGTGGACCCCATAAAAATAATTTCGCCATATGTTCAAGGAGAATACCACCAAGGCCAATTCCAGATCATGGGTCGGGTAACTCTTCTCATGAACTTTCAACAATCTAGAGGCGTACGCTATGACTTTCCCGTGATGCATCAATACACACCCAAGTACGATCCTTGAAGCATCACAATACACCACAAATCCATCAGTGCCCTCAGGTAGGGTCAACACTGGTGCTAAGGTATGTCAGGTCTTAAACTCTTGGAAGCCTTCTCACAAGCCTCTGACCATTAGAACTTCACCTTCTTCTGGGTCAATTTGGTCAAAAGGGGCTACAATAGAGGAGAAACCCTCAAAAAATCTCTGATAGTAACCAGCTAAACCCAAAAAACTTTGAATATCTGAAGGATTCACCGGTCTAGGCCAATTCTTCATCGCTTCTATTTTATGAGAATCCACCTTGATGCCCTCACTTGATACCACATGGCCCAAAAAGGCTACAGAGTTCAACCAGAACTAGCACTTGCTGAACTTGGCATACAATTGGCTATCCTTCAGAGTCTGAAGCACTATTCTCAAATGAGCGGCATGTTCCTCCTCGCTCCGAGAGTATATAAGGATATCTGATCTTGGACAAATTTATATGCCCAAGTGATACTCAAAAGTATCATTTTCGCCTTGTTTATCTAGCAATGTGTATACGTTTTCATGTAATTGGTAATAAAATGTGAATTTATACTAACCGACATGATTAGCATTGTTTTGTAGGTAAAATGTGATTTCGGGAAGCTAAAATGTATGTTGGATGATATCGGAGTTGGACTTGGATGCGAGCAAGGAAAAAGGCATAGGACTGCACGAATTAAAGGGGCTCCGCGATGGAGCCGTGTCATGCTACCATCGCAGAGGCATTCTGCCTGGAGGGTGAAAATTCACCAATTTCCAGTGGAGGTCCGCGTCTGCTCCGTGGCACGGTGGCTAGCCTCCGCGTTGCACGTCGTGCCACGTTGGTGTTTAATTTCTCGGACCCCCAGTTCCAGTGAGGGTCCGCGTTCACGGTGTGTCACGGAGGCAGTGCTCCGCGATGCACTCCGTGACACGTTGCTCATTATTCCGGGAAAAATTCCCACTAGTATAAATAGAACACTTAAGTGTATTTTTCATAATTCAGACTTGGTGGAGCAAGGATGTGGGTTACAGGCAGTTGAGGGACGAAAAGTTCAGGGTTTTTTCTCTCTTTCTTTCTTCTCTAATTCAATTGTTTGTATGATTAACACTTGTTTGAGGATGATTAATCCACAAATGAGTGGCTAATTCCCTTCCTTGCTGAGGTTGTGAACACTTGTGATGAATTTTGATTATTAATTATATGGTTTTTCATCTTTTTCTTCCATGTTGTTCTACTAATTCTTGTTTCTACTGCATTGGTGTGTGGCCTACATTAATGTACATCTAAAAAGTCCGATTTCACTCGAGAGAGCACGAAATTGGAAAGTTGTGAATTAATAGGATATTGTTCTTTACTTGATTTGGGAAAATCGAGTTTTGATGTGCTTTCCTGATAGAAATATACTTGAAAGTCGTATTAGTCAATTTAGGAACCGGAATTGTATGGCTAGAACATGAATTGCATTTGATCACAGAAATGTAGACGGATGGTTCATGATTCTTAAGTGAGATTAAATACGAGAGTTTTAATCTCTTGGCAATTGTTCTTGGCTAGCAACTGGAAGAAAAGATTAACCAATTTATGATGATAATCAATTTCATTACATGTTCTTTAACCTCGGCATGCTTTTATCCATAGTACAAATTCAAAGTAGATAATTGTTAGTAGTTGTAGTATAAAATTTATAAAACAAATTATTCAATTTTTGGTTATTTAGTTGTCAGCATATTTAGAATTAAAAGTATAGTATACTTGAGCAAATTGCACTTATCCCAAGTCTCTGAGGGATCGATACTTGTCTTACTAAATCCACTTACTACTTGTTCGACCATGTGCACTTGCGTGTCGGTTTTATAATACCCATACTGCGCACCGAACAATATCATAAATGAACACGATCACGAACATGCCTAGGTATGGCTTGAACACCATGATCATCAAGTCATAAAAGTTGCAGGAGCACTCATTAGTCCAAAAGACATAACTACAAACTCATAATGACCATACCGCCTCCTAAAGGTTATCTTCAAGATATCACAATCCTGAACCCTGAGCTGATAGTACCCGGTTCTGAGATCTATCTTTGAGAAACACTTGGCATCCTGAAGTTTGTCAAATAAATCATCAATCTTGGGTAGAGAATACCTATTCTTGATGGTGACTTTGTTTAGTTGTCGATAGTCAATGCACATCCAAAGGGAACCATCCTTCTTTCGGAAAAATAATACTGGTGCACCCAATTGAGACTTGCTCGGTCTAATGAAACCCTTATCTAACAAGTCCTTCAACTGCTCTTTCAAATCCTTTAACTCGGCTAGAGCCATCCTGTAGGGAGGAATAGATATAGGTTGTGTGTCGGGAAAAAGATCAATACAAAAGTCGATTTCCCTCTTGGGAGGAACACCTGGTAAATCATTTGGAAATTCTTCTGGATACTCACGTATTACTGGAACTGACTGGATAGTCAGGGTCTCGGACTCAACATCAACCCTAACTGGATGGTACACACAACCCTTCGAAATCATCTTTCTAGCCTTAAGGTAGGAAATGAAACGACCTATAGGCACAGCTGAACTACTCTTCCATTCTAAGATTGGCTCACCCAGAAATCTAAACTCTACTGCCTGGGTTTTACAATTAACTGAGGCATAGCATCCAAATAGCCAATCCATGCCAAGAATAACATCAAAATCAGTCATGGCTAACTCTATCAAATCTTCTAAGGTGGCCTTATGAAGGACTGAGACTGGGGAATCTCTATACACCCGTCTATCTATAACTGAGTCACCTACTGGAGTAGAAACTAAGAAAGGTTCTGACAAGACTTCGGGACAGACTCTGAAGCTACTGGCCACATAAGGTGTCACAAAAGACAAGGTAGCCCCCAGATCTAACAAAGAATAAACATCAATATGGAAAACTCATAACATACAAGTGACTACATCCGGGGAGACCCCCTGCTCCTAACGGGATGCTAAGGTATAGAATCTATTCTGGCGCTGACTGACAGTTGTGCTAGATGCCCCCTGATGGGCTGAGCGTGCGGGAGGGGCTGATGAACTAAAAGCTGGGCCTCGATACCTAACATGATCCTGCCTTATTTCTAAGCAATCTCTAAGCATGTGTTCGGGCTTCCCATACATGAAGCAAGCACCTGAACCTGCCAAGCACTGGCCTGTGTGGCCCCAACCACATCTGCGACAAGCTGGGATGCTAGAATCTGGGGGTCTACTACTCTGACCCCTCGAGCCTGATGCTCGCTCTCTCTGATCATGTCTAGGCCTGGATGGCACATTCAATGCCCAAGATGCTGAAGCTAATGATCTCTGGTGAGCCTGCAGTTGGTGCTCACCACCTGACCTCGGCTGGGAGAATGTATGGTCATCGGTCTTGGCCCTCTTGGCCTCCCTCTATCTCAGATGTGCCGCCTTCATCTGCTGGGTGTACAACACTATTTGTGGGAAATCCATGTCCCGGTGGAGCATAGCGGTCCTACAATCCTTGTCCAAATATCCTGCCACTCCATGCACGAACCTACTCATATGCGCCCTCTGATCAACTACTAATGCTGGGGCATATTTCGATAGGCGAGTGAACTCGAGGGCATACTCTTGTACTAATATTCTCCCTTGCTTCAAATTCAAGAACTCAACTGCCTTTAGCTCCCTCATCTCATGAGGGAAGAACTGGTCTAGAAATGCAACACAGAACTCTTCCCAAGTGACAGGACCTGCTCCGGCAACCCTGCTATCCTTCCATTAGCGAAACCAAATATGCGCGACCCCTTTCAACAGGTAAGAGGCCAACTCTGCGCGCTTAACCCCATTCACCCCATGACATGGGTGATCTTGATAATCTCATCTATGAATTCATATGGGTCATCATCAACCTTAGACCCAAGGAACTCCGGCGGGTTCATCCTCAAGAAGTCCCTGACGCGAGCCACCGCTGCATTGCCATTTTGCGGAACATGCACAATGGCCTGCTGATTGACCTTAGCGGTCAAGGCCTGTGCAATCATATGAATAGCGGCCCGAAACTCAGCATGCGCAACTGGCTCAAGTGCTTGGTGCACCTGAACTGGTAGGGCCTGCTGGTGTCCATTCCCGTTTTCATCCTCGTGGCCTTCACCATTCCCTTTTCTCCTACCATTCATTCTTCTGGGAGCCATGATTCTGCAATCGCGAATAGCACGAATTAGAAATATAGAAAGACTTTTCATCGCACAACATAGATCATGAAAGAAGGGAACATTTCCTAAACGTCTCGTAGCCTCTTCTTCATAAGTGTGGCGCGCATCACACCCATGAAAAAGGCTCTACTTAACGTTGCTTTTTAGACACCCTAGGAAACTTCAAACCTGTTGCTCTGATACCAAGTTTGTCACAACCCAAATTAAGTCTCGGATTGTAACACGGAATAAGGAGCCTTGAGAGGCCCCAAGTTGACCCATGGCATAAGCATACATCTAATCTAAATCAAGAAACTGAATAATCAACAAAATACTCATAGCAAAATTCTAACTTGAACACAACATCAGAATACGAAATCCGAAGTTGAATACATACATATGTCTGAAAAGCCTCTAAACATGACAAGCTAATTGGACAAGACTCCAACTAACTCAACAAATCTGAAACTGAAATACATATAAGAGATTTGAATAGTCTAGTCCTTGGGAGATGAGGACTCACCCACAATATGAATGTTAACTCAGATAAGCTGATTACGAGCAATGTTGAACCTGAGAGACGAGTCTTGTATAATCAAATGATACAATATAGAGTATGCGGTCAGTACCTGGAATGTACGGTATATAGGGTAAGTAAAACCGCTAAAGTAAACAAAATCATTTTAAGACCATGCATAATATGAACTTAAACATTAAGAGTCTGAGAGTAGGGCTTGCATGCATTCTTTCTGAAATGATGATCTCTTCATAACATTACATGACATAGCTTCATAACATCATAAATAAATTGATTGGTTCAAAGCTAAAATCAGACATTTATAAATAAAGCTGGACATTGAGTCAAACCTGCTTTAGAACATGCATAAATATATATAGAACTCATGAGTAATGAAACATGCATATTTGAAATCATGAGAAACAATGGGAGACTTGTCTTTTAACAGACATACCACGATAGAGCTTATGTGGTCCCATGTCATGACCCGAGCATAGACCCGGATCGTAGACACGGGACAAGGGACCCCGAGAGATTCCAAGTCGACCCATGGGATAAGCGTACAACTAACTCATTCAATAAACTGAAAAAATCATCAATATAACTCAGCGGAAGTCTAATTCAACATAACATCATAATAACATCCGAAGCTACACATTCATAAGTCTGAAAAGCCTCTAGACTAGACGAGTTGATGGGACAAAACCCCCAACTAACTCAACAATACGGAAACTGAAATGTGACATGAAGCTGAAAGTCTAGTCCCCAAAAGATGAGGACTCACCACTCACGTAGGTGCTAACTTTGATAAGCGATTACGAGCGGGGCTGAACCTAAGAATCGAATCCTGCATCATGAAATGATGCAGCATAGAAAGTATGCGGTCAATATGTGAAATGTACCGAGTATGCAAGGTAAGAAAAACCACACTAGCAAAGTAAATCATTTAAAACATTTCATGCATGTCATAAGCTTTCAAATATAAGTAGGAGGCTACATGCATTCATTTTGAAATCGTACTCTTATCATAAAATGATCATGCATGGCTTTAGAACATCATAACTAACTCGAATGACTCAAACATGAAACATAATATTTATATCAAAAGCTGAACTAATGAGTCAAACCTTGCTTTTAAAACATGCGTGCATAAGGTAGACATCATGAATAATGAATATGCAAATCTAAACGATATAGATAGTGTGAGATTCATCACTTAACTGACATACCATGATAGAGCTTACGTGGTGCCGAGTATCACACTCAAGTTGGCAGAGCCATCCCAAACCTTGTCAGGGCTAAGAACGCTACCATGATATTGATATCAAGCTGAAGGGCAAATCAGGCCGGGGATAGCTCACAAGGGAGTTCCCAATAATATAATAGTATCAACCTACATTGGTGTGTAGTTCTGGGGCATAGGGTGATCGACCCTTAACCCGCTTGGTGCTAGACTCTTCTCCCAAAAACATGCAATGCTCTACATCATATATAATGAAGCTCAACATCGTCAATTGACGAAGCTCAACATCGTCTAATGACAAAGCTCAATATGAAATCATGCATAACTCAACATCGTAGGAAACGAAGCTCAACATTGTCTATTGACAAAGCTCCTAATGAAATCATGCATAGACTTGACATCATACGAAAATGAAGCTGAACATTGTCCTTTGACAAAGCTCGGTAATGACATACATCTCAATTATAAATTCATACATATGAGAAGCTTTATTTCATAACATACCACAAGCTAGAATTTATGAAAAACTGGGAAGCTTCACTTCAAACACTGTGGTAACCTTATGTCGGGAAAATTGTCACTTTAAATCAACTTGTGGGAAATGCCCAAAACTTTATCATGCTAGGATCTACTCGTTTCTTTCTGAAAACAACATCATAATTATGGATAGCTTTAGAAAAATGCTTTTCATCATTAAATCTCATCATCATCATACATTCAACATCATTCTCTTCTTTCATGAACTTCTCATCCATGAGCATTTAAATTTCATAATTTAGAAATCACAATTTGGATTAAAAACAATTTAAAATCTGCCCAAGCTTCACAATTCATCAATATCAATATAATCTAATCATACCCATGTATAGAGATTTAAGAATTATGCAATTGGGTAGAAACCCCATACTTGATCATAGGCAATTCATCATGTTTTGATAGAAATTGGGCATGGGTGTGGAAGAATACACCTACTCATAGCCTTACATACCTAGAATGGTGAATTCTAACACCCTCTAATAGCCCAAGCTAAGATTCCATTAAAAACCTTGAGATTTTGCCTTGAATCTCCTCTTCAAAACTTCAAACTTGCATGCATGGGAAGGACGGCTTAGAGTAGGTTTTCCCCTGCTTAACACCCACTAAACGGAGCCTTAAACGACGTAGTATATGTCTTATGAACTTAGGAATAACGAAAAGACCCTTACTGAATTCGCAGGAAAACACTGCCAAGTGATCTTAACGGGTGACCTGACGACTCATCAGGACGGGCAACGACTCGTCAAGTCGCCCATCAAGTACACTGCCTCAATTCCCAATAAAACTCCACCTTCTTGCTCACGACTCACCTCATGAGTCGTTGGTACTGACCACGACTCGTGGAGTCCCATCCGTTAGGTACACTGGACAATCTTCTTATAAAAAATCCAACTCCACCCTACGATTGACATGACGACTCGTGGTGGTTGACCATGAGTTGTTCCCTCACTCGTCGGAACCTCAATCCTCACTTCCCCCAGGCCTTCCCACAAGCCACTTGAAGACTCGTGGGGTCTCCTCATGGGTCTTCCCATGACTCGTCCTGTGCCTGCAACATCAATTTTATAATTTTTCCGTTTAAACTCTCGGGTTTGATCTTTAAGCTTTTGGGGTATAACAATATCTCCCCCATGGGAACATTCATCCTCGAATGTTAGAAACACACAGAAGACACAGAAACATGAAATCAATATACGCAAATACTGATTATTAAAATAAAAAACTGACGGAATGACTACCTCCAAAAAGAACTACATAACTGAACTAAATTCAGACATCACATACATTTATCATAACAGGATTCAAACTTGTGCACAGGACCTGATCATGGAAACTGATTAGAAAATTAGAGCAAAAATTGATCCCTCAAACTAAAACTGAGCTGGTAAGGAACAGATGGGGGTATTTAGCAATCATAGCCGCTTCGGCTTCCCACATATCTCCCTCAACATGTTGGTTCCTCCACAACAACTTCACCGAAGCTACTTGTTTATTCCTTAGCCTCCAAACCTGACGATCTAAGATTGCAACTGGAATTTCCTCTTAACTGAGGCTATCCCCCTTACCAACACTTTCCACGGGGACTACTAAAGCTGGATCACCCAAGCACTTTTTCAGGAGCAACACATGAAACATGGGATTTACTGAAGATAACTCTAATGGTAAGTCCAATTTATACGCTACCTTACTAATTCTTCTCATAACCCTGTAGGGACCAATATAGAGGGGACTGAGTTTTCCTTTCTTTTCGAACCGCGTGAACCCCTTCATGGGAGATATCTTTATAAATACCCAATCATCAACCTTAAACTCCAAATCTGTTCTTCTCACATCCCCGTATGACTTTTGATGACTCTAAGAAGTTTTCATCCTATCCCTTGTCAACTGAACCTTCACCATCACCTCGTAAATCGAATCAAGTCCTATCATGGCTGCCTCACCAACCTCAAACCATCCGATGGGCGACCTACACCTCACCCTGTAAAGAGCCTCAAACGGTGCCATTTGGATACTGGAGTGATAGCTGTTATTGTAAGCAAACTCGATCAAGGGCAAGTGATCATCCCAACTACCTTTGAAATCCATCACAGAGGCTCTCAGCATGTCCTCAAGAGTCTGGATTGTCCGTCCCGCCTGACCATCCATTTGCGGATAAAATGCGGTGCTGAGCTTAACCTGAGTCCAAGCCCTTTTGGTAAAGACTGCCAAAATTGAGAGGTAAACTAAGTATCTCGGTTTTAAATAATAGACAAGGGAACCCAATGAAGTCGAACCAACTCCCGAATATACAATTTGGCATAATCATCTATTGAATCTGTGGTTTTGACCGCTAGGAAGGGTGTAGCCTTGGTAAACCTGTCTACTACCACCCAAATAGAATCATAGTGTCGGCGAGTACGAGGTAGGCCTGTAATGAAATCCATATTAATCTCTTCCCACTTCTAAGTAGGAATGTTAATATCCTTCAATAGACCTCCTGGCCTTTGATGCTCAACTTTCACTTGCTGACAGTTCAGGCACTTAGCTACGAATTCTGCAATGTCATTCTTCATGTCGTTCCACAAATATATTTCTTGTAACTCATGATACATCTTGCTGGTACCCAAATGGATAGAATACCTGGATCCATGTGCCTCATGCAATATCCGGTCCCTCAAATTATCAACATCTGGAACACATAGTCGACCCTGGTACCACAGTACACCATCTCCCGTTGGGAGAAGACTTCCACTTTTTGACTTCGAACGGCTTCCTTCAGCGTTACTAAAATCGGATCCTCATCTTGTCTGGCCTTCACACTCATCACTAATGACAATTCTGAGCCGTTTTGCACAACAATGCCACCATCAGTTGAGTCGACCAATCTAAATCCCAACCTCGCAAGTCGATGAACATCTTTCACCAACTATTTCTTTCCTTCTTCACGTGGGACATACTCTCCATAGAGAGTCTACTAAGTGCATCTGCTACCATATTAGCCTTGCCCGGGTGGTAAAGAACACTCATATCATAGTCCTTAAGTAGCTCCAACCACCTCCTTTCCCGAAGATTAAGGTCTTTCTACGTGAACACATATTGCAAGTTCTTATGATGTGTGAATACATCCACGTGGACCCCATACAAGCAATGTCGCCATATCTTTAATGCAAACAGCACCGCGGTCAATTTAAGATCATGGGTCGGGTAGTTCTTTTCATGAACTTTCATCTGTCTAAAGGCATATTCTATCACTTTCCCATGTTGCATTAACACACACCCAAGTCCAACTCACGAAGCATCACAATACACCACGAATCCATCCGTACCCTCGGGTAGAGTCAACACCGGTGCTGAACTGAGTCAGATCTTCAACTCTTGAAAGGTTTCCTCACAAGCCTATGACCATTGAAACTTCACCTTCTTCTAAGTCAACTTAGTCAATGGTGCGCAATAGATGAAAAACCCTCCATAAATCTCCGATAGTAACCCGCTAAGCCCTGAATGCTCCTAATATCTGATGGGTTCACCAGTCTGGGTCAATTCTTTACCGCCTCGATCTTTTGAGAATCTACCTTTATGGCCTCACCTAATACCACATGGCCTAGAAATACCACCGAGTCCAACCAAAACTCACATTTGCTGAACTTTGCATACAACTGACGATCCTTGAGGGTCTGAAGCACTATTCTTAAGTGAGCGACATGCTCCTCCTCGCTTCGAGAGTATAAGGATGTCATCAATGAACACAATAATGAACATGTCCAAATATACCTTGAACACCCTGTTCATGAGATCCATAAAAGCTGCAGGGGCATTGGTTGGTCCAAAAGACATAACAACAAATTCGTAGTGACCATACCGAGTCTTGAAAGCGGTTTTCGGGATGTCACTCTCCCAAAACCTAAGCTGGTAATACCTGGATCTGAGATCAATCTTGGAGAAAAACTTGGCACCCTGAAGATGGTCAAACAAATCATTGATCCTGGGTAAAGGATACCAATTTTTGACGGTCAATGTAGATCTGAAGCGAACCATCCTTTTTTCGGACAAACAACACGGGTGCACCCCATGGAGACTTACGCGGACAAATAAAGCCCTTATCTAATAGTTCCTTCAACTGACCCTTCAACTCTATTAACTTGGATGGATCTATTCTATAGGGCGAAATAGATATAGGTTGCATGTCGGGAAGGAGATCTATACCGAAATCAATCTCCCACTCAGGAGGGACACTTGGCAAATCATGATGAAAGACCTCTGAATACTCACGTACTACTGGTATGGACTGAACAGTCGGGGTCTCGGACTCCACGTCCTTAACTCTAACTAGATGGTATAAACAACCCTTAGAAACCATCTTTCTTGCCTTAAGGTAGGAAAAATCGACCTAAAGGCACAACTAAACTACCTTCCTATTCTAAGACAGGCTCACCCAAAAAACTAAACTCTACTGACCGAGTCCTACAATTAACTAAAGCATAGCATGCAAATAGCCAATCTATTCCGAGAATAACATCGAAATTGGTCATGGCTAACTCTATCAAGTCTGCTGAGGTGACCTTATCAAGAACATAGACCTCGCAATCTCTATACACCCGTCTAGCTATAACTGAGTCACCTACTATAGTAGAAACTTAGAATTTCTCTGATAAGACATCGGGGCTGACTCCGAAGCTACTGGCCACATAAGGTGTCACAAAAGACAAGGTAGCCGCCGGATCTAATAAAGCATATACATCAACATGAAAAACTCTTAACATACCAGTGACTACATCTAGTGAGGCCTCCTGCTCTTGGCGAGTGTCTAAGGCATACAATCTGTTCTAGTGCTGCTCGCTAGCTGTGCTAGTAGATGCTCCCTGATTGTTGTGTGGGGGGGAGGGGCTTCTAAACTAGAAGCTGGGCCTCGGCCCCCAACCTGATCCTGCCTCACAGCGGGAAAATCTCTGAACATATTTCCAGGCGGCCCACATAAAAAACAAGCTCTCAACCCTGCCAAACACTGGCTTGTGTGTCCTCGGTCGCACCTGCAACAAGCTGGAATGCTGGAGTCTACGATTCCACTATTATGACCCCTCGAGCCTGATGATCTCCCTCTCAAATCATGTCTAGGCCAAGATGGCATACTCAGCACTGAAGATGATGGGGCTGATGATCTCTTTTGGGTCTGCGGTCGGTGCCCACCACCGGACCTTTGCTGAGAGAATCTATGCTCCTCAGTATTGGCCCTCTTGGCCTCCCTCTCCCTCAAATGTGACGCCTCCATCTACTGAGCATACAACACAATGCGAGGGAAGTCCATGTCCTGATGGAGCATAGTTGTCCTACAGTCCTTGTCCAAATATCCTGTTATACCATGCATAAATCTACTCACCTGTGCCTGCTGGTCGGCCACTAACTCTAGGGCATACTTAGATAGGCGGGTGAACACAAGGGCGTACTCTTGAACAGTCAACCTTTCTTGCTTTAAATTCACAAACTCGGCTGCTTTCAACTCCCTCATCTCTCGAGGGAAGAACCGATCTTTGACAACCTAAAACTCCTCCCATGTGATCGGGCCTGCTCTTGCGACCCTGCTGTCCTTCCACTGGAAGAACCAAATATTCGCCAACCCCCTTCAACTGGTAGGAGGCCAACACTGCACACTCAACACTACTCACCCCTATAACCTGGGTGATCTTGACAATCTCTTCAATGACATCAAGCGGGTCCTCATCTACCTTGGACCCAAGAAACTCCAAAGGGTTCATCTTCAAGAAGTCCCTGACTCGAGCCACTGCCGCATTGCCATTTTGAAGAACATGCGCCAAGGCCTGCTGATTGACCTGAGCGGTGAAGGCCTGCACAAGCATCTGAAGTGGTAATTCGGAACTCAGCATGAGCGGCTGGCTCCGGTGCCTGAGGCTCCTGAACTGGCGGGGCTGGCTGATGCTCATGACCGTTTCCATCCTCGTGGCCTTCACCACCTCCATTCCTCCTCCCGCTCATCCTTCGAGGAGCCATGATTCTACAATCGCGAATAGCATGAATTAGAAGGATAGAAAGGCTCTTCATCACACGACATAGATCAAAAAAAGGAACATTTCCTAAAACTTCTAGTAGCCTCTTCGTCATAAGTGTGGTGCGCTTCACACCCATGAAAAAGACTCTACCTAAAGTGGCTTTAAGACTCCCTAGGACACAACAAACCTATGGCTCTAATACAAAGATTGTCACGACCCGAGCGTAAACCTGGATCATAGACACGGGACAAGGGACCCCAAGAGATCCCAAGTCGACACATGGCATAAGCGCACAACTAACTCATTCAATAAATTGAAGAAATCATCACTATAACTCAGTGGAAGTCTAATTCAACATAACATAAGAATAATATCCGAAGCTACACATACATAAGTTTGAAAAGGATCTAGACTAGATGAGTTGATGGGACAAAACCCCCAACTAACTCAACAATACGACACTGAAACATGACATGAAGCTGAAAGTCTAGTCCTCGAAAGATGAGGACTCCATCATGTTGATGAATTACTAAGACAATCAAGGGAGAAATGAACAAATCCCATTCAATACTCAAATCAATTTATGAAGAACATACTACACTCATACATTCTCAACCTATATTTCATAATTCAAGATAACCCATTAATTAATAATCCAATTAAATTCATAATCGCATGAGATACTAGCATTTAAGAAAAATAAAGAAGTATTTACCCTTTTTAAAAATCCTATATCATGATTTTCTAGAATTATCAAAATTGGTATTTAATGAAAATGTTTTTGGGGAACAAGGATGGAAGAATATCCTTGTTGAAAAACCCGCATAGCTGGTAGACGAAAATCCCACTTGATTTGCACCTTGAAGCCTTGATGAAATCCCTTAAATCTTGAAAGAAGGGAGGTAAAAGGGTTTGGGAGAGTGTTTTTGAGAGAATCAAAGATTAGGTCTAGAAAAGCCCTTAAAAACATCCCCAAACTTTCCTAAAATGACATCACTTAAGAACTAAGAGCAAAGGATTTTACCCAAACACCCCTGATAAAACTTAAAAATCTGGCCGAACTGGAACCCACGACGCACATGACGAGTCATTGTTACACCAAACAACTTGTTAGGTGAACTCGTCAAGTACTCTGGAAATTCCTTTAAAACAAAGATTCTCCGTCCTAACGACTTACTTGATGAGTCATTACCACCCTAAACGACTCGTGCATCCACCCGTCATGAACACTGCCTAAGGCTTCCCCAGCCTCCACCCAGCAACCAACATGACGAGTTGTTGTCAGGCCAGACGACTCGTCAAGTCATCCGTTGCCACTGCCTCCTTGACTCCCATACCACGACAGCACACGACGACTCATGGTATCCTATCACGAGTCGTTAAGTCCATTTTGAGATATTCTTGCCAGTTTTCTGCACTTTTCCAATTAAACTCCCGAGTCTTATTCTTAGGACCCTTTCCGGGGTATTACAATATCTCCCCCTTGGGAACCATCCCTCTTCGAATGTTAGCTGAATATGCTGAAAAGATAGACGAAGTCAATACCCAACTAGTCAATCAATCACAACTAAGCACCAATGAAGTATCTGACGCCGGACCAACCCTATTCACCAAATCTGAAAATTCACATATAGCATACTCACCATGACTCAAGGAAAACTGAAGAACTTGAAACCAACATAGAACTAGACAAAACACTGAAAAGAATTCTTTCCCCCTCTTTGGTCCAGCACGAAACTGATACAGACTAAACTTTCGTTCCCAAATCGCTTCTCGATATTAAGCTGGATTCACAATATCTAATCTAACTGAGAGTAAGGATTTCATAAGCATGAGTCATTCCCGATGTCAAAACTGAGCACATACATGAGATAATCTGACTCTACTGAGTTAACAAACAACTCCCAAAGACTGAGTTTAATACGAACACATAAGAAAACATGGATTAACACATATAACTAACTCATAACATGAAGATAAGCAATAAGGACTCATAGGGCAAGGATGGCATCACTAGCTGAAACGGTTACCTCTAAAACTCGGGAATCTGCACATAGGGATATACATAACTTAACTCTAACCGAGATACAAAGGAGGTTATCTAAACTTAGTAGAGTTCGACATACTGCAACTGCTAAGGCAGAAAACCCTTTATGAGAATTCTCAAGGTCCAACTTACTTCACATACTCACTATCTCCCCCCTTGACTTAAGACCATCATTCTAAGGCTCCCGAATCAAGTTAGGCTAAATTACTACTTCTTAACTCCTCTTTCACTTCGAACCTCCACCACAAGCCCTATACTAACAGCTACACACATTACACATCAACATTCTCTTTTCGTAATCACAACAGTGCTTCTTCTTCAGTATTAAGGTTGGCAACATATAAGGGAACGACACAAGATTCACAACATACCTATGGCCGCTACTGGCACCTTTCCCTTATCCTGATGGGTTGCTACTACATAAGAGCGGTTTTGACAATGTCTGCCTCCTGGGTTAGAGGATGTACCCTGCTAAAATGAGCGGGCTATCAGAGCTGCTGAAGAGGTGGCTGAGAATCTACTCTCACCTTGCTTAGCCGTTGCGCAATCTCGGTGCTTATGACCTACCTTTACGCACCAAAAACAAACATCCAAACAGGCCATGCATACTCCCAAGGGGTGATTCCACAGCTCACACACAATGGGTACGTAATCTCCCTTACTCTGGGCTTATATGGAGTACTGGCTGTCGAAAGTGCTGGGGATGCTGATCTATGATAGTGGTGTGAGTGATACCCGGTACCCAACCTCTGATGGGAGAACTCTAAGTCTCCAATCGTAGGCCTCTTGGCCTCTCTCTCTTTTTCTTTCACCTGTTCTACTTCCATCTGTGGAGAAAATATTACCAAGCGTGGGAAGTCTATGTCCCGGTGCAACATGGCAGTCCTGCATTCTTTGACCAAGGAGTGCGACACTCCATTCACAAGTCTACTTACTCGGGCCTACTTGTCGGTTACCATTTTCGGTGCATACTTAGATAGCCGAGTGAACTCCAATGCATACTCCTGGACAGTTATGTCATTTTATTTCAAGTTAATGAACTTTTCCACCTTTGCCTCCCTCAACACCCAAGGGAAAAACCTGTCCAAGAACGCAGCTATAAATTCATGCCAACCTATGTGACCCACTTCAATTCCCCGACTGTCTCTCCACTGACAATACCAAATGTAAGCAACTCCCTTTAACTGGTAGGAGGCTAAGTTCGTGCTCTCATTCCCCGTCACTCCCATGATGTGAGTAATCTTCTATATCTCCTCCAAAAACTCATATGGGTCCTCATCCACCTTTGACCCCAAGAATTTTGGTGGGTTCATCAGAAGAAAATCTCTTATCCTTGCTGCTGCTTCATTCCCATTCTGAGGAGCTCGGGCCACCGCCTGCTGGTTAATCTGAGCGATCAGGGCTTGTGCCAACATTTGAAAGGTTGCTCAGAACTCAGCATGAGTAACATGATCATTCATTGGGTCTGCCTGGGCTGGTGGTACCTGCTGGCGATCGTTGCCACATCTTCTTCCATTTGCTCATCTGGGAGGCAGCATGAGTTAGGGGAGGAACTATTTAGAGCTTCATACTCTACGCACGATAAGAACCATGAAGAAAAGGGAACACTCTTAAAACGTCTCATAGCCTTTTCATCATAAGTGTGGCGCGCTTCACACCCATGAAGAGGACTCTACATAACGCAGCTTTCAGACACCCTAGGACACTCTAAACCTTTGCTCTGATACTAAGTTTGTCACGACCCGAGAGTACACCTGGATCGTAGACATGGGACTAGGAACCCCGAAAGGCTCCAAGTCGACCCATTGCATAATCATCGCATATATTTAAGGTAAGAAACATCTAACACCATGAACAAGAGGAAGAAAATAACAAAAGTCTAATATGATCCATAAAGACAATTTAATAATACTTAGATACATAGCTAAAACTGTCTAGACAAGTCCGAAAGCCTTCTACTAAACTAATAAGTTGCTGGGACAAGCCCCCAGCTAACTCCCAAAGTCTGAAAACTGAAAGATAATAAAACAAGAACATAAACCACGTCCTCAGAAGATGAGGACTCACCACTAACAACTAGGAGAGGAAGGAGCGTATCTAGCCATGCGGATGAACCTGGAGACCTGAATCTATATCATGAAACGATATAGCACAAGAGGCGTGTGATCAGTACTTGGAATGTGCCGAGTATGTAAGAAGCGTATTTAAACTAATTCATAATATATATATACCAAAAGGAAGTAATGTAAAATATATTAATAGCGATGTAATTGAAATGAGATACGACAATCTTATATGAGATTCACATATTCAGTTAACATAACCACATTATAAAGACATACATTAATGTAGATCAATCAATGCACACAAAAGCAGTAATCAACATGATACAGAGATGCAATGCCGTGACTAATATCATGAGGGTCCCTGACTGTCTAAGGGGGAGTCCCTGACTGTCGAAGGGATCCTCCCTGACAATCAAAGGGAAACATTCTCAGCTAAAAAGAATTCCTGACTGTCGAAGGGAGAGAAAGCTCTTGTATAGAGAGTCGCTGGCGGACTAGAGAAGACATACTCCACTAATGACTAAGAGAAGACATACTCCACTAACGACTAAGAGAAGGCATACTCAACTAACGACTAAGAGAAGACATACTCCACTGATGACTAAGAGAAGACATACTCCACTAACGACTAAGAGAAGACATACTCCACTAACTACTAAGAGAAGGCATACTCCACTAACGACTAAGAGAATACATACTCCACTAACGACTAAGAGAAGACATACTCCACTAACGACTAAGAGAAGGCATACTCCACTAACGACTAAGAGAAGACATACTCCACTAATGACTAAGCTAGCCTAATTTACTACAGCTAATCAGAGACAAGAACATTCACCACTTTCATCATGCAACACTCATCTTTAACAGGATTAGAATTATCTTATAACAGGCATAGGCTCAAATAGTTGACATATTAGTCACAGGCCGTAACATCATGATTCACATTATCGCAGAACCAATTTCCTCATTAGCTTTAACATCACCACCCTACGACGTGCTATAATTTCGTACTAGCATTATTCTATCCTGATATCTTGATTCTGTACTCACCTCATTCAATAGGTAATATAAGATCAAACATGATTTATAGAATTTAACTCATAATCCATCAAGGATGCATAACTTCATGTAACTAGGTTACAACCATTTCTCATACTTGTCATAATCACTCCATTTATGAACTCTTTAGCCATGGGAATTTTAGAGTCTATGGTTTTAAAAAATGATTTTTAGTGAAGAAACCAATGTAGAATCCGCCAAAGCTTCATAGTTCAACAATGGAGATGCGATCTTTTCATGTCCGATCAATTAAATCTAAAACATGGTGATGACACATAATTTACTTCAATTACTCAAGCCCACAACTCTTACTCAATCCAACATGGTCATCAATATCAAAATAAAGTCATTACGGTTAATTATGCAATATTTCTACGATTCTATCATGTTCATGAATTACTACGACAATCAAGGGAGAAATGAACAAATCTCATTCAATACTCAAATCGATTCATGAAGAACATACTACACTTATACATTCTCGACCTATATTTCATAATTCAAGATAACCCATCAATTAATAATCTAATTAAATTCATAATCACAGGAGATAATAGAATTTAAGAAAAATAAAGAAGAATTTACCCTTTTTACAAATCCTATATCATGCTTTTCTAGAATTATCGAAATTGATATTTAATGAAAATGTTTTGGGGGCAAAAGGATGGAAGAGTATACTTGTTGAAAAACCCGCATACCTGGTAGACGAAAATCCCACTTTATTTGCACCTTGAAGCCTTGAAGAAATCCCTTGAATCTTGAAAGAAGGGAGGTAGAAGGGTTTGCGAGAGTGTTTTTGGGAGAATGAAAGATTAGGTCTAGAAAAGCCCTTAAAAACGTCCCCAAACTTTCCTAAAACGACATCACTTAAGAACTGAGAGCATAGGATTTTACCCAAACACCCATGAGAAAACTTAAAAATCTGGCCGAATGGGAACCCACGACTGACCTGACGAGTCATTGTTACACCAAATGACTCGTTAGGTGAACACGTCAACTACACAGGAAATTCCTTTAAAACCAAAGCTTCTCCATCCTAACGACTTACTTGACGAGTCGTTACCACCCTAAATGATTCGTCACATCCATCCGTCATGAACACTGCCTAAGGCTTCTCCGGCCTCCACCAACGACCAACCTGATGAGTCTTTGCCAGGCTAGACAACTCATCAGGTCATCCGTTGCCACTGCCTCCCTGACTTCTATACCATGACAGCACACGAAGACTCATGGTATCTTACCACGAGTCGTTAAGTCACCCGTTCTGAGATATTCTTGCTAGTTTTCTGCACATTTCCAATTAAACTCCCGAGTCTTATTCTTAGGCCCTTTTCTGGGTGTTACACTGACCACGAGTCATTCCCTCACTCGTGGGGACCTCAATCCTACACTTACTCCAGGCCTTCCCATGAGCCACCTGACGACTTGTTGGGTCTCCCCGCGAGTCGTTGTCCGGTGCTGCGGTAGGGGTTAAAAACCGACACGCAAGTGCACGTGGTCAAACAAGTAATAAAGTGGCTAAGTAAGCCAAGTATCGAACCAAGGAGACTCTGGATAAGTAAAATTGCTCAAGTATACTATATTCTATCTTACTTCTAAATATGCTGACAACAACGTAACCAAAAGTTAAATAATTTTTGTTTATAAATTATCTACTAAACTATTAACAAATATCTACTTTGAATTGAAACTATGGATATGAGCATGCCAAGGTTAAGAACAAGTAAAGAACTTGATTATAATCATAATTCGGTTATTCTTCTCTTCTAGTTGCTAGCCAAGAACATTAGCCAAGAGATTAAAACTCTCGTATTTAATCTCACTTAAGAATCATAAACCATCCGTCTACATTTCTGTGATCAAATGCAATTTATGACCTAGCAATACAATTCCGGTTCCTAAATTGACTAATACGGCTTTCAAGTATATTTCTATTAGGAAAGCACATCAAAACCCAATTTTCCCAAATCAAGTTAAGAACAATACCCTATTAATTCACAACTTTCCAATTTCGTGCTCTCTCGAGTGAAATCGAACTTTTTAGATGTACATTAATGTCGGCCACACACTAATGCAGTAGAAACAAGAATTAATAGAACAACATAGAAGAAGAAGATGAAAAACCATACAATTCAATAATCAAAATTCATCACCATTGTTCATAACCTCAGCAAGGAAGAGAATTAGCCATTTATTTGTGGATTAATCATCCTAAAACAAGTGTTAATCATACAAACAATTGATTGAAAGAAGAAAGAAAGAGAGAAAAACCCTTAGCTTTTTCGTCCCTCAACTGCCTGTAACCCACGTCCTTGCTCCACCAAGTCTGAATTCTAAAAAATAAACCTAAGTGTGCTATTTATAGTAGTAGGACTCTTGCCCGGAATAACAAGCAACGTGTCACGGAGTGCATCGCGGAGACCGGTCTCCGTGACACGCTACGGACGCGGAGGCCCTCTGGAAATCACCCGAAATTGGCCCGGGCAGCACCCTGCCGCGTTGGCAGCGTGTCACGCTGCTTGGGCAGCGCGTTGGCAGCCCTTGGTCGCGGAGGCCACCTGCCGTGGCACGTTGCCAACGCGCAGGTGGGCTGTTGTGAGAGGCCTGCCTGCCGTGGCACGTTTCCAACGCGCCGGTGGGCTGTTTTGTGCCTCCTCTTTGTCGACATTCGCGTGTTAATTCCGTTTCGAAGCCTCTACCTCACCAACTCATGGATTAGTTGCTCAATAGTCATCAAAACCTACAAAACAAAGGCTAATCATGTTGGTTAGCACATATCTTTACTTCATCTAAAATTACATGAAAATGTATACAATAATCTTAGATAAACAAGACTAATTTAAGTCGTAAAGAGTATCTCGGGCATATATTTTTGCCCGTGATCACAACCCCACACTTAAAGCCTTGTTCGTCATCGAACAACCTTTTATATATCATGCATATGGAGATTCCCACATAACTAATTTAGCAAGATAATTCAAGTTACGGCTATAATGATTACGTAAGATACAAGCTAAAAATAGAACATGCCTGATTTGATCATTGAAATGAAGTACAACTATGCTAAGACTTCTTAACCTCAAGAATCGACTCTAAATCTTAGAAAACTCATGCAAATCAACTGACTAAGAACTCTCACATGAATTATATCCTTCATTCAACATGTGCCCCTCACGGAAAGAGAGTTACCCAATTTCACACGCAAAAACAATTTTTATATCACAACATGTGTGGGTACATGCATAGAATTACACTCACTCTCACAAAGAATTCATATGCATCATGTAATGACCCATAAGCTTGCCCTTAGTGTTTTATTCCACTAATTTAAGGATGTATGAATGTAAGATCAAGTAGGACTTTTTAGGTTGTAATGTAACTCAGGTGCGGGTAAGTATTATTATTGCCAGTAATAGTGACTATCTTTCCTAAGCGCTTTTAATACATCACGCCTTCATTACAAACTTCCCTTCCCTCACTTCACCTTTTTCTCTTTTCATCTTTATTTTTCCTCTTTTGTTCCCCCCTTTCTTTAGGCATTTTTAGCTTATTAGTAAGGAGTTCTATAAGTAACTTTTCATTTATTTGTTTTCTTACTCCCTACTAATACTCACCCGTATTCAAACAAGTGCATCCTCTCCCTTTCTCAACTTTTGCAATTGCTACTTTTCCTTCTTTTTCATTCTTCTCACTCCTTTGCTCTTTCGGATTTTTTCCTTTAAGCGCTTAGGAGTTTTGGTTCAATTTCAAGGCTAATGAAAGAAAAAGGATTAAGCTTATGTTGCAGCTGTCAAAGAATAGGCTCAAGGCTCAATGGGGTTAACTAGGATTAATTTTTCAAGGTAGGTAAAATGAGGGATAAAAATTGGTTCATTCAAAGAAATGCCTAAATCATCTCCTACAATTCACATCCTTCATTTCGTTTTATATACACACCAGGCAAGTTCTAGACATTTCATAATAGCACAGAATACTCAAAAACCTTACACTCATGGCACATGCTCAAATCAAGACACAATCAGTAGAATCTTACTCAGCTAATCAAAAGAATTCAGAATTAAGCTTCCATCATATTGAGTCAAATTCAAGAGCCTAAGTGTCTCAAACAAAGTTATACACTTGCATGCTTCACACTGAACATACTTGCCTCTTACAATCACGTATAGCACATAACAAGAACATCAAGCACTAATTAGTTATGGTTTCAAAAACCCAAAGTCTATCGACTAATTTTCCTCAAGACGGTCGTCATCCATCCATCGTCGGAAACAGTCCCTAGCTATGACTTAAAACTTTATATACAGACCAAGGAAAGAAAAAGAAAAATTTTATTCTTCGGTTTAAATACCCCCCGTCGGAAAAGAACCGAAAAGAAAAACCAACGGGTGATGAAGTCATGCTTAATTCACAAAAAATTTTCAAATTTTTCAAATTTCTCACAAGCATTACATTCACCAAAAATCGTTAAGCACAACAAAAATTTTTAAAATTTCTTTGAAATTTACCTCACCCCACACTTAAATCATGCTATGTCCTCATAGCATCAAATTAAAAATTTAAAAAGGGTGCGAAATACTCCCTGAGGCCTTTAGGCTTAGCTAACAACATGCCTTTCTTCAACTTTGCACAAGTGGGTGTTCAACCCCACACTTTTTCTCTTCCATGCTTGTTAGCTTCCTCCTCCACGGGTACTCAGACTTCCCCTCCATCTGCGCTTAACTTTCCACCAAAACAACACAAGATGAAAATAAACAAAAATTAACTCAATTGCAAGAAATTAAAATGGTACCCATGGTATCCTTGGTTTGCCTCCCAAGCAGCGCCTAATTTTACGTCGCGGCACGACGTATCTAGTTTCACCGCTTTTTCCTCCACCTTGAGGATATGAATCTCACCCCTAATTTCTTCTCTAATTTCCTCTTATTCTCCAGGGGTGGTGGTGAAAAATTGTAAGGACCAAGCAGTAGATGTTGCCTTTTGAACCTATTGTCCCTTAAGTAAGCGAAGTCATTTTGTCTCTCTGAGTTAGCAAATTTCAAAATATAAGGGGCTTGGTCCTCCTCTAGACATTTCTCTATAAGCTTGGAAGGATCTATTTCTATGTTTTCAACCAAACTTAATGTCGAGAAATGCTTCGAGTGTGTTCCAATAAACCTCAACTCTGAAACTGCATTGTGCTTGACCTCCTTACTTGTAAATACCTTCTCAGCATCGACATCTATCTCTTCATTAATGTAAAATGGGGGATACTCTATCTCTTCTTCCATGAATGGATTCTCCATAAGTGTGAGCCCATCACGGGGACACTAAAGAGATTCTAATTGTTGGGCTTCATCCAAAAATTCACCCTTGTATTCCTCTTGTAGTTCCTCTTGAATATCGGCTAAAACTATCACCTGCAATTTATCACAAGCTTCAGCCTCAGCAATCATCTCCGTGAACTTGACGTTCATCCTTTCTAGAGCCTCTGCATTCTCTTTTTGCTGAATTCTCAATACTGCCATCGCCTCCTTCATTGCTTCTGATTGCTCCAAGAGTTGTTTCATCATGTCTTCTATTTGAGCTTGGCGTCCCAAGTCCTCATTTTCAGCACGCCTATATTCAGAAAAAACAACAGAAGGATCATAGTAGGGGCTAGGGGGAGGGTAATATGCATTCGAACAGGCATCCCAATGGTCATCTTGACCACCACATATATTACACGTGTTACATTATTGCCACAAGTGGTGTCCTCTGCAATTCAGACAAGTTTCACTAAAATATGAGTATCCACCATTGAAACCATTTATATTCCACGATGTCATGTCAATAAGGGTATTCGAAAAAGAAAAAGTAAAATGCAAAAGAATTAAAATAAACACTAAGACTAAGTTGTCAACACTTGAGAAAAATAAAAATACAGTCAATTACTCTTAAAACAAATTCACCTATTGCCAAGTCTCCCCGGCAGCGGCGCCAAAAACTTGTCCGGTGCTGTGGTAGGGGTTAAAAACCGACACGCAAGTGCACGTGGTCAAACAAGTAATAAAGTGGCTAAGTAAGCCAAGTATCGAACCAAGGAGACTCTGGATAAGTAAAATTGCTCAAGTATACTATATTCTATCTTACTTCTAAATATGCTGACAACAACGTAACCAAAAGTTAAATAATTTTTGTTTATAAATTATATACTAAACTATTAACAAATATCTACTTTGAATTGAAACTATGGATATGAGCATGCCAAGGTTAAGAACAAGTAAAGAACTTGATTATAATCATAATTCGGTTATTCTTCTCTTCTAGTTGCTAGCCAAGAACATTAGCCAAGAGATTAAAACTCTCGTATTTAATCTCACTTAAGAATCGTAAACCATCCGTCTACATTTCTGTGATCAAATGCAATTTATGACCTAGCAATACAATTCCGGTTCCTAAATTGACTAATACGGCTTTCAAGTGTATTTCTATCAGGAAAGCACATCAAAACCCAATTTTCCCAAATCAAGTTAAGAACAATACCCTATTAATTCACAACTTTCCAATTTCGTGCTCTCTTGAGTGAAATCGGACTTTTTAGATGTACATTAATGTCGGCCACACACTAATGCAGTAGAAACAAGAATTAATAGAACAACATAGAAGAAAAAGATGAAAAACCATACAATTCAATAATCAAAATTCATCACCATTGTTCATAACCTCAGCAAGGAAGAGAATTAGCCACTCATTTGTGGATTAATCATACTAAAATAAGTGTTAATCATACAAACAATTGATTGAAAGAAGAATGAAAGAGAGAAAAACCCTTAGCTTTTTCGTCCCTCAACTGCCTGTAACCCACGTCCTTGCTCCACCAATTCTGAATTCTGAAAAATAAACCTAAGTGTGCTATTTATAGTAGTAGGACTCTTGCCCGGAATAACAAGCAACGTGTCACGGAGTGCATCGCGGAGACCGGCCTCCGTGACACGCTACGGACACGGAGGTCCTCTGGAAATCACCCGAAATTGGCCCGGGCAGCACCCTGCCGCGTTGGCAGCGTGTCACGCTGCTTGGGCAGCGCGTTGGCAGCCCTTGGTCGCGGAGGCCACCTGCCGTGGCACGTTGCCAACGCGCAGGTGGGCTGTTGTGAGTGGCCTGCCTGCCGTGGCACGTTGCCAATGCGCCGGTGGGCTGTTTTGTGCCTCCTCTTTGCCGACGTTCGCGTGTTAATTCCGTTTCCAAGCCTCTACCTCACCAACTCATGGATTAGTTGCTCAAAAGTCATCAAAACCTACAAACCAAAGGCTAATCATGTTGGTTAGCACATATCTTTACTTCATCTAAAATACATGAAAATGTATACAATAATCTTAGATAAACAATACTAATTTAAGTCGTAAAGCGTATCTCGGGCATATATTTTTGCCCGTGATCAGTCGTCCCGTGACTCGTCCTGTGCCTACAACATCAATTTTACAGTTTTCCTGTTTCAACTCCCTGGTCCGATCTTTGAGCTTGTGGGGTATGACATCCCAATGATCACACTCAAGTGGTAGAGTCGTCAAAGCCTTGCCAGGGCTAGGAACGATACCATGATATCGATATCAAGCTGAAGGCCTATTCGGGCAGGGGAAGCTCACAAGGGAGGTCCTGAAGTAATATATAATAGTATCAACCTAGAGTCAACAGTACCAGGGTTGCCTAGTGAACTGAGTGGCAACCTACTATATAGTTGGCTACTGTTAGTTTCAGTCAACCTAGTGCTTGTCGTATAGGTCGCCCAGGAATTCATCCCAGTTATGCAAGTCAGATAGACTCGTAGGTACCCTAAGGAGGGAACCTTATTAGTAGTTGAATGTGGGGCCAATACTCCAGCCTGCTCTTATAGATACCCAGGTATAGGTTACCGTGAGTGGTTAGGTCCAAATAAACCTGCCTATGAGGCTATGAATCACCCAAAGAATTTGTATGAAATCTGAGTAGACCGGGTTAATGTCTAAGGGACTAGAACCACAGTTGTATGGTATTACATTCAGGCTAAGAATTATAGTAAGCTACCTATGGAAGGTTAGGGGCTAACTTCTTAGGAGCATGTCCGATTAGTAGTAGTCCTACAGTTGTTCTAAGTGAAGAAACTAAATAGTTGGTCGCTTGCGACCTTACGGATTGATTATGAGCTATCAGTGTCCTAGCATGACGTTCAGAGCATCATTTATGCCACTCCAGACCTTGACCTATTCCGCCTAGACTATTAGAGATTATGATCACTGCCAGGACCCTCTGATCAGGTGTAGGCCTATGGGTGTGCCTGTTGGCAGCTACACAGACTATTCTAGAGGTAAGTAGTGGTTGCATTAGACCTTAAGAGCCAAATACGCCTTTCAGTGGCTATATTGAGATTAAAATATAGTATATCAATTGGGATTGACCCCACCTTAGGATAGCCTTCTCTTGACCACCTTCAGGGTTGCTAACTGTGTCATCGCCTATAGGGCTATTAATTGTTCAGAGGAGCTATATGATGTTGCTCAGAGGAGCTATATGATGTTGCTCTGAGGAGCTAGCTGATGTTTCTCAGAGGAGCCATGTGATGTATGACGGGACCATACTCAGGCCTAGGCAATATTTATGTCCACCCATATATGGACCTCTTTTTATGTCGTACCAGCATTACTGACCCTCTATCGAGCCTTGTGTGTCCAGGGTTCAGTTACAGGAGCCCAATGGGCTCATACACCATTATAGGAGTCCAACGGGTTCAGTTGTAGACCTAGAAGCCAGGTAGGTTTGCTATTGTACCAGTAGAATCATAAGAACCTGGTTAGGGGTACATAGATTTGATTGTACTTGCCATGGCTTATGGGGGCCCTAGTAGGTTATATTTGTGTTGGTTGCACCTTCAGGCTTATGGGGGTCAGGTTAGGTTCTTATTTGTATGCTTGCTAGCTAGTTGTAGCCTACAAAGGTATAGTCGTGCAGTTTCAGCTCTTACTAGTGTTGAGATTTATTAGATGCAGGTTATGGATAAGAAAGCTTTCAGGTTAACTTCTATCCCTTCTTTCTATTCACTCTCAGTTCTTATCAGTTTTATTCAACTTTACTTACTGCCTTACATATTCAGTACATATTGTACTAACGCCTAATTATGGGGTGCTGCATTCTTTCTTGTAGGTTTAGACAAACAGATTGCAGGATCTCCTAATAGTTATTCAGAGTCAGCAGATTGGCCAGCTCCTTTCATTCAGAGATGCCAAGTTGTAGAGGTTTACCTGTCTTTATCTGTATAGCATTTGGGTTGGCCGGGGCCCTGTACCAACCAATATTTCCACTCTTAGAGGCTTGCAGACTACAGTCTTCAGTTAGTGGTTCGTGTTGGCCGTGTGGGACCTAGTATAGCTTCCCATTAGCAGCCTTGTCGGCTATAGTATGAATATGACTGTCGGATTTTCCTTCTATTATAACTAAACAGCATGGTGGTCTTGTCGGTCCGCATAGGATCCCTTTATTGTTGTGTTGCTGGGTTAGTTGTTTTCTTTTACAAGTTGCTATATGGCCTTGTTGTCCCGAGATTGTGTTTACAGCCGAGATATAGCAGTTTGTTTTCTTGATTTTGAGTCACTGGAAGGCATCATAGGGGCAAATGCCCAGCCAATTCAACCCAGATCCAAATGTGGCATTATGTGCCAGTCATGCCTCCCATGGTGGGGCTTGACAAACTTGGTATCAGAGCAGGTCATATCTCAGGGAGTCTGCAAGCCATGTCTAGTAGAGTCTTATTTATAAATGTGTTATGCACCATATTTTATAAGCAGGGGGCTATGAGGCATGATAGTATGGGTATCCCTCCTTTTTCAAATCGTGCAATAGAGTCGAGTTGTAGAGGGTTGAGTCCCTAAGATTTCATTTTCATGTCTGTCTAGAGTAATGTTTGATATAAGACAGACTCCAGCCATCCATAAGTTAGCTACAGCAGCAGGAGGTGCCACAGTTTGGGGACTGCCAGCCTGAAGGCGAAAGAGGATGTCTTTTAATCTCCCCAGTATACTCCCGGGGCACCAGGAACCTCATAAGGTAATGGGTATGCCAGCACCATCCCTAGTTCTTTCTACACCCTCGAAATAGGCGGTCAGGAGTGTGGTATATATATGAGTTCGCCTACTTAGCGGACACTTAAAATTAGATAGGGATAGCAGTTAATGTTAGGTTACTTGAAATATACGAAGGATTGTGTGAGGTTTGCACCTCTAGCTTTTAGAGTTTGTTCAGTTTCGCATCCTAGCCCTGTTATAGAATGATAGCATTATTTCCCACCTCCAAACCTTTTCTCAGTATGACAGAAAGCGTAAGTATTAATGCGATATTTCGCAGAATGAATAGTAAAGAAGGGCTAGGACCGTTGATTCTGGGAAGTGTTAGAAAGTGATTAAGATCCCTAGTGTTTAAATAAGTCACCTAGACCCTCACGCCAGTAAAGCAGGAGGGCAGTTAATATTGCTAGAAGCAACCAAGTATGTGTAAGAGTCCATAAGCAATAGACACCCAACAATAGTAAAGCTCAGGTCAGAAATAGGCCAATTCCACCGCAGTGTGCTGATGATAGTAGTAAATACCTGAAGAATAATGTCTGGGGCCCCTAGTTTGTTATGCTGAAGGACAGAGAGATTGTACAAGGGGAACCAGCCCAAGTGCGGGTTGGGACAATATAGGTTGGTATACTTGACTAGTAGTATCCTTGCTAGTACGGTGCATGGGGCACGAACCCTGGCTTTCAGCCTATAAGAGTAAGAGCAGGACATGAATATCAAGCTCTAGGGGAAAGATGAACTACCTCTAGGCTGTAGCGGGATGACAGAGCTTGGAATCGGCGCTGAATGTCGAGAAATAAGCATCGGGCTAACATTTAAAATATAATGAGGTTGTATCCTAGAAAGCTGCAATATCACCACTAGTTATGGACGCAAAGGAGTGACGGTATGTAGACCCTAGCGTAGTACAGCCCAGAGACAAGGCCTAGCAGGGAGTCATTGGCCTTTGAGATGATAGGCGGTGGAGTCTTGAGACCCAGAGGTTGACTCTGTGTTCCAAATGTGGCAGGGCTTCATTAGTAGACTGTAGCAAATGTACACCATGTCTGTTATTCCCTCCACCCAGAGTTTGACGAAAATGCATCAGATTATAAAAGAGACCTACTGATGGCATGGGAAGAAGAAAGATATTGTCGAGTTGTGGCATAGAGCTCTAATGACCAGCAAGGGAAGGATGGACAACAAAAATTGGGTAGGCTAATTCAGGAGATGGTCGTGCCTACACCGAAGCGGGAAGTAGTCAGTCCGAGTATAGTTACAAGGTTACTTCGTACCAAGTGTAAACGTGACCCCATTGGGTCATTGTTGAAAGGATAATGAGATTAACTTATTTCTTGCCAGTCAGAATGTAAATTCAGCTAAAGACTATGCTAAATTGAATACTAAACATTCTGGTTATATGGTGTCTCAGTGTCTATTAACTTCTGACAAAGGGGAACAACTCACAGTTAGGTTTTGGAAAAGCTTTCAAAACAGATTGGGATGCATGTTAATTTAAGTACGGCTTATCATCCCCAAACAAATAGCCAAGAAGAGCACACGATTCAGAAGCCCGGAGATCTATTATGGGTGGAAATATAGGCCCCCTATATGATGACCTGAAGCAGGTAAACTACAGGTAGTTAAACCGGGCATACTACATCAGTCAGACAGAAAAAATTAAACTTATCAGAAAATATGTACAGGCATCCCAGGGTCATCAAAAGTCCTACTCTAACGTATGGTGTAGGAAGTTAAGGATTGAAGCAGCAACTAGGTATTCTTGGAAACTTCACCAACGAAGGGCGTTATTAGATCTAATAGGAAGGGTAAGCCCAGCCTTAGATTCACTAAGTTGTACCGGATCCTCTAGAAGACAAACCAAGTGGCCTATGAGATATAGTTGTCATCGGGGCTAGGATCTGTTCATCAACATTACGCAAGCACGTAGGAGACCTTTTCTCAGGTTGACTCAGTCGGGGATGCTCAGGTGGAAGAAGAGACATCCCACGAGGAGGCTCCAATAGTTATACTTGATCATCAGGTTCGTAGGAGCTATCTTGAGCACCACATATGTAGTTTACTAGAGAATTGTGGGGGAACAGAAATATAAAAGGGATGAATTGAAAGGCTAGGGATGATATGAAGTCAGAATATCTTTAGTTGTTCTAGGCTCTACGATGATAGTATACAGACTCAGCTGATTTCAGTTAACGCAAGATAGTTTCAAATGTTATATAGTTGCCTTTGTTGCTATCGCTACCATTTTCTTACATATATATCATAGAATTATGCTAGTTAGTTGCGTGCAGCATCCTGTGAGGCACCTATGTTAGACATTTCTGTGTTTCAGATTTTTGGATAGTCCACATTACAGAGGAGACTCTGCCAGAATTTTTCTAACAATAGTTAAAGTGATTGAACCCCTAATGCTTAAGATTACATTTGTGGATGAATGTTCCCAAGGGGGGATGATGTTACACCCCGTAAGTTCCTACCATTTAAACTATGCGTGCATACTTATACAGAGAGTTTTATAGTATGGCACATATGGGAAAAAGGCTGAAGAGTAGAGCGCACTAGTGCATCATCAAGCGAGCAGGAGGCCGAAGCAGAGGCAGAGCGCAAGGAGCACCTCTGCCTCGGTGCCTTGAGAAGTGTGTCGCGCCTGATTCTTGGCACTATGGACGGAGCCCCCACCCTCCACCCCCCCCCCCCCCGGCCCCCCTGCTACTACCTCAAGAATTATAAAAATACACACTTCACATTTTAGAACTCTTTTTCAATAAGTCCCCAAATCAGAGAGGTGAGGGTAAGCGACAATTTCAACATTTTCTACCGATTTAAGCCGTTAAGCTCCGTTCAAACACAAATTCATCTTGGAATAGCGATGTATAGGCCTATGAGGAACGTCTTTGCAGAGTTATTTCTTCAAAATTCACTCAGAGTATCGGAACTCCGCCAAGTAAAAGTTGTTGGAATTACTTCTAATTGGATCCTAAGCATCTACAAGTGATAGGTAAGCATTTCTACCTTCTAAACTCTCGGGAAGTTGTGGGTTTTTAGCTGAATTAAACAAAGTTGAGTTATAGATAACATTATTGAAAGATATCATTGTTTGGAGATTCCTACTATTGAAATAGTCTTATTATCTCAGCATAAAGGCTGCAATTAAGTGGAATCACTAGCTTCATATTGGAAATTGTTCGAAAAAATGAAAGACGGCATTCGAGGTATGTTAAGGCTTATCTCTTTAGCAAGTTATCCCGTCATATATTGATACGACCTATGCCACGGAAGTAGATAATGATCTTATACGTTGTTATTAGTTGTTTCAAGTAGATAATAATTATGAATGTTGTGGTTAGCTGCTATAAGACGTAATGAGGTTATACCATAGTATCCCTCATTGGGAGAGGGTTTGTTCAGGGTGACTAATGTTGGGAGCGTCATAAAGATTTCCCAAGTTCATTTATTTACTGTTTAGAAGTATCCTAACGTTTCACTGTCATGCCAAGGCCTTAGAAGTTTATGGTCAACTGTTGGGCCTGATTTGGTAAGTTGGACAACATAGGGTGTAGCCGGGGGATATAACTTTCAGTTTGACACCTATACTATTAGTGTAGCTCGCCCAGAGGACTTTGGCATACCTTCACGCCTCCAGGGCCAGAATTTGGATAGGATGGTCTTACCCTAGAGTCAGTGGCACTAGGGTTGCCTAGTGAACTGAGTGGCAGCATGCTATATAGCTGGCTACTGTTAGTTTCAGTCGACTTAGTGCTTGTCGTACAGGTCGCCCAGGAAGTCATCCCAGTTGTGCAAGTAAGATAGACCCATGGGTAACTTAAGGAGGGAACCATATTAGTAGTTTAATATGGGGCCAACACCCCAGCCCGCACTTATAGATACCCAGGTATATGTTGCCGCAAGTGGTTAAGTCCAGATAAACCTGCCTACGAGGCTATGAATCACTTAGAGAAGTAATATAAAATCTGAGCAGACTAAGTTAATGCCTAAGGAACTAGAACCACAGTAGTACGGTATTACCTTCCAGCTGAGAATTATAGCAAGCTGCTTGTGGAAGGTTAAGGGTTAACTGCTCAGGAGTATGTCCGATTAGTAGCAGCTCTATAGTTGTTCTAAGAGAAGGAACTAAATAGTTGGTCTCCTACGACCTTACGGTTCGCTTATGAGCTATCATTGTCCTAGCATGACATTCAGAGTATCGTTTAGACTCCAAACCTCGCCCTATTATGCCTATACCATTAGAGATTATGATCACTTCCAGGACCCTCTAATCAGGTGTAGGCTACGGGGTGTGCCTGTTGGCAGCTACATAGACTATTCTAGGGGCAAGCAGCGATCGTGTTAGACCTTAAGAGCTAGATATGCCTTTTGAGTGGCTAGATTGAGATTCAAGTGTAGTACAGTTGGGATTGACCCCACCTACGATAGCCTTCCATGGACCAACTTCAGGGTTGCTAACTGTGTCATTACCTACGGGGCTATTGATAGCTCAGAGGAGGTATATGGTGTTTCTCATAGGAGCTATATGATGTTGCTCAGAGGAGCTATGTGATGTCCAACGGGACCATACTCAGGCCTAGGCCATATTATATCAATCCATATATGGACCTTTTTTTATGTCGTACCGACATTACTAACCCTCTATCAAGCCTTGTTTTCCCAGGGTGCAGTTACAAGAGCCCAATAGGCTCAAACATAGTTATAGGAGTCCAGTGGGCTCAGTTGCAAACCTAGAAGCCAAGTAGGTTGGCTATAGTACCAGTAGAATCATAAGAACCTGATTAGGGGTATATAGATTGGATTGTACTTTCCAGGGTTGATGGGGCCCCCGGTAGGTTATTTCTGTGTTGGTTGCACCTTCCATACTTATGGGGGCTAGGTTAGGTTCTTTTGTATGCTTTCTTGCTAGTTATAGCCTAAGAAGGAATAGTCGTGTTGTTTTAGCTCTTACTAGTGTTGTGATTTGTTAGATGTTGGTTATGGATAAGAAAGCTTACAGGTTAACTTTTGTCCCTTCTTGCTATTCACTCTAAGTTCTTATCAGTTTTGTTCAACTTTACTTACTGCCTTACTTATTCGGTACATATTGTACTGACGCCCAATTGTGGGGCACTGCAAACTTGCCTGCAGGATTAGACAGATAGATTGCGGGATCTCTTAATAGTTATTCAGAGTCAGCAGATTGGCCAGCTCCTTTCCTTTGAAATTGCCAGGTTGTAGAGGTTTACCTGTATTTATTTGAACAGCATATGGGTAGGCCGGGGCCCTGTCCCAACCAATATTTCCACTCTTAGAGGCTTGCAGACTACAGTCTTTAGTTAGTGGTTCATGTGGGGCCTAGTATAGCTTCCCGTTAGCAGCCTTATCGGCTATAGTATGAATATGACTGTCGGATTTTCCTTATGTTATAACTAGACAGCATGGTGGTCTTGTCGGCCCGTATAGGATCCCTTTATTGTTGTGTTGTTGGGTTAGCTGTTTTTTTTTACAGGTTGCTATGTGTACTTGTCGGCTCTAGGTTGTGTTTACAGCCGAGTTATAGTAGTTTGTTTTCTTGATTTTGAGTCACTGGAAGGCACCAGATGGGCATATGCCCAGCCAGGTCAGCCCAGATCCCAGTGTGGCATTAGGTGCCAGTCATGCCTCCCAAGGTGGGGCATGGCAAAGATACTGATTTTGTCAAATGCAACGTTACAAACCATTGCAAATACCAATTTATGCAATAAATTTTATGAGGCTATGAAAATGATTTAGTTGACATATTACACCAATTATTAGGAGCTATTACAATGGTCTAATATAGCAATATGACCAGTTGTAAATAATTGTTTACCAATATAATAAAATATAGTACATCAAAATTTATAAAAGCTATGAAATGAAACTAGTAATCAACTAAATCATTATACATAATATCCAGCTAGTAGTACCCACATATAAAAGAAAAACATACAATATTGTTTGACAATTCAAGAGTTAACATACATAAATTTACAAAAAGTTCACAAATAAAAACATTCCTCGAACATCTGAAGGTATGGCCACAAACAACCATTGCTCTTGAGTAAGGTCTTCACTTCTTCAGTTCTCATTTTGTTCATTTGCTTCACCTACAAATTCATCGGGCGCAACAATTTTCAGAGAGTGGAAAAATGCATTTCTCAATCTCATATTGCTATCAAGTAGTTCCCACGAAGCAAACCCACCAATTAAAATGAACATTATCAAGACAAATTAAAGTTCATCACTATGATTCTTTCCATGAAGATGTTCTCTATTCTCATAAAAGAGAAGATAATTGCAAATAATGAGTTTTTAGTTTCTATCCAAACCAAACTTTACTAGTCTAATATACACTAGATGAATCATGAGTAGAGGCCCAATATTCTGAGTTATGATATAACAAAAGCAAGGAGAAAATAAGGCGCACAGTCGTGCAAAAGATATCAAAAATTAAATACAGAAAAGGCTCAAAAATACTCTCAATCTATTAGAAATGGTCAAACAATGCCTTCCTTCCACCTATTGGATTAAAAATGCCTTTAACGTTTTTTTTTTCTAAGGTTCAAAAATGCGCTCGATTAATAGAAGTATGACATGGAATTTACTTAAATAAGTGGTCATTTTTTATTCGCAAGCACAAGTTTTTTACCAAATAAAAAGGCCCAACCCAACCCAACACCCAAACCCATTTCATTTAAGCTTTTCCTCTCTTCTTTCTTCCTGTACTTTCTTTCTTCCCCAATAATAGAAGATAAACAACTTATAATCCAAAAATAGCAGCTAAATTGCAACATTTAACTCAGGTAAAACAGATAAAATTCAAATTTTAAGCCAAAAAACATAGCTAATATGCAGAATTTAAATCCTAAAAAATAGCAGTTTTAACCCAATAAATAGCAGCTATAATACATAATAATATAGCAGAAAGTACACCATTATATAACGCCAAAATGTCTTTCACTTAAACATCAATTTAAAGCATTACATAGCAGATTCATCTGCATTTCGACACCTAAATAACTTTAAAACTATACTAAAAAGTACTACATTGCATAGCTTTATTCCTCTGTTCATTTCTAGCATCAAACTTACTAGACTACATCATTTCAAGCGCCACAAAATCAAAGAAAATACCCCTCAACACTATAAGAAAACTCTTTATTTTAGCACTTGGAGACTCATTTTGAAATGATTTGAAATCAATTCTCAATAGTGATTATGCGACCAACCTTGATAATGAGAAAAAACTAAACTTTTCGACATTGAAGAGGGAAAAAGGAAATAACAAATTAAATACAAAGGTTAAATTGAAGAAAGGGTAAGATGAAAGTTATGGGGAGGAAAGAAAGAAAGAAGAGATATAAAAGTTTAAATCTCCATGCGAGAGGAAGAGCAGGATGTATGAAAGATATAAAATCTAGGTTAGATTTCTTTAAAATGGGTTTGGGTTGGTTCTTTTTATTGGTTCAAAAACTTGTTGTTGGCCAATAAAAAATGGTCACTTATTTAATTAAATTTCATGTCATACTTCTGTCAAATGGGGGCATTTTTTAACCTTATAAAACCTTTAAGGGCATTTTTAATTCAATAGGTGGAAGGAGGCATATTTGAACCATTTCTAATAGATTGAGGGTATTTTTGAGTATCTTTTGAATTAAATATTTTTTCTTATTTATTAAGTTGGCTAGTCTGAAATAACAGATAGTTGCAAGAGAGAGCTAATAAGTCTTGATAGAGTTAACTTCTTAGCTAACTACACACCTGTACAGTTTAATATGCAACTTGTATGAGATAAATTAGATTTAATTTTAATTGAAAAATTAAGCAATAAATAAGACATATGTGATTGAATGCTCTTGGACTTTTAAAACTTCTTGAAGAGCTGCTCAAACTAGGGCTTGCAATACAAAACACCATTCACAAAGTAGTAATTACTCATCTAAGAAAATATCACTTATATATGAGTTTCTGTGGACCAAAACACCTTAAGTCGGACTGGACATGTTCATAATTATGGTACATTTTCTAAATGGTTGAGCTTGTAACATTCTTGATGCTCAATATACAACTCCCAATGTAGTATGATCTAGTAACAAGATATTCAATGAATGGAAAAGAAACTGGAGCATCTTTATCATCCTTACCTAAAGACGACGATTGCAGCATTTGGATATGTCATCTTTAGGCATTAATTCTGATCCACAACCTTCACTTATCATGTTTTCAGATCACAATAGAAGCTATATGAAGAAGCTCAATATTCTCAATCACTAATAGGAGCCCCAAAATCCAACAAAACTTTATGATTATAGCTGAAAATAATAAGCGAGTATTTTGAAGGATTTGTGTGTCCTCTATAGTACCAAAGTTCCATTCAAATTAATTCCCACCAGACCACGCCATTAGTTCTTCTTTGCATAATCCCCAATCCTTTAAAGAAAGATAATTAAGAAGATGAATTGTTGACAATTAATATATATTCTTCAAATATTTCAGCTTTCTCATAATATCAACTAGTGATATTTAAAGAGCTTGACAACTACTAAACAGAAAAGGAGCCAAAATGCAGCTCAACGAAATCTAAATGTTGGTATGGCAAGAGACATGGAAAACTCTTTTCAACTAATATTTTTTTCTATTGTTTCAGCCACATAATTTAAAATCAAGAAAATCATGCTTACATGAATAAAATATAACTTAACAAATATAGAGGATTCATGTAATCTACCAAACTAGCATGAAATTGCGATATGATTGACTGATAGAGAAGGAGTACTACATCAGATTAATTAGTCACTTCTTGCGAATAAAAGAGGCTCGCCCCCTCACCCAGCTATGTACCGTCATGTCCTTGAATTTGATGGTTCTAGCTCCCAGCTTTATCAACTTCATTGTTTCCCAATTAATGAAACCATTTCCAATGATATAACTGCCTTTCTTGATTCGTCTTTTCAACCTTCCTGAGACTATATAATACTAGTATCCTCTATTCGTTTTAAAAGTAAAATAACAAATCTTCTACTAATAATTAGAATACAATATGAATATTAAAGTAGTGTAGTATTAATTCCAATCGCCATCACTAATAAGTCAAAATTGAAAGATACTATTTTTATACTTACAACTAACATAAATATTTATAACTAATAAATTTTAGTATTTGAACACGGGTGAAATGTTAAGAAATTTTTTCAATAATTTTAAACAAAAAGTGTATAATTGTCATTCACAAACATCAACTAATTTCGAATATAGTTTTGACTTTCAAGTATTTCTTTTAGTTCCAGTTTTCTTTTCTTTTTTACACTTCAACCAAATATTGTTAAAACACCCACTTAATGATGTGACAATCTACGTTGTTCTAACTCTTCAAAAGTTTTGTAGGGTGCATGTCAAATTCTCCAAAAGTAATGTATTTTTTGAGGATCCAACACAGGTGTGGTAACACTTTTGGAGTTCTTGGGCATCATAGATGATAATAAGTAACGTTAGAGAGAACCCACAACAAACCTTTTATCCTTTAAAAGGGGATATCAAACACAACTTATAAGTCCAAAGCCAAAAAAATACTAGCACCACCGTGGAAGTTGAGAAAGTCTTCCACATGAGTCATGACCAGGAGGAGTCGGAGAAACTAGCTATTTAAAAAAATATTCACTTCAGGTCTCTCTCCGCGTACCATAAAGGTTCAATAATATTTCATATGATGAAAGATGTAATCCTAGAAAAGTCAATTGCTTTATTATTTCTTTCATATATATGAAAAAAAAGACATGTGATATGGTGAAGCATGTAATCCTAGAGATCGTAGAAAAAGTGTCTCACAATAAAGCCTAAAAGCATAGACATAGCAGATTTAGGTTGCTCCTCAGGATGAAACACCTTGGAAACATTAAAGAAATAATTGAGATTGTCCAAAGGAGAACACGGAATAACAAGATCTTTCCACAGGAACCGGTCGAATTTCAAGTCTGTAGCAAAATATGATTCAACAAAAATACTATGTAAATGATCATTATTTCTTTAATCTCTATAGTATTCGGATCACAGTTATCTTCTAGTAAAATATAAATAGAAGTCGAATCATTATGTTTATCAATTTAATAAAAATTATCATTATGTTCAATAGTTACTATATTAGATTAATCACTCATCTTACTATATTAGATTAACCACTTATCTCTTGAAAGAATAATGAAAGCTAACTCTATCATATTTTAATAATATTTTTAAGTTGGTGTATATCTTAAGTCAAAACTTCTTTATCTATGTATTGATTAACGTACATATATACTTTTTATTTTGTATCTATGTTTATGAGAATATATTGTGTTGATATTATTAGAATCTCTTTATTTTTATGAGAATATATTGTGTTGATATTATTAGAATCTCTTTATTTTGTTTTTACATATTTGTTGCTTAGATATTTGAATTTATACATTCAAATTCAACTATAAAAAGTGCCCAAGCAATTACCTACTATTGAATCCATAGTCTGGATGTGTTTCACATCTGATCCTAATATAAGAAAATACTTGAGATAAAATTATTTTAAGATGCTTTTGAGTACTGTTCTGTATCAACAAATTTTTATTTTTGACAACCTTTGACAGGTAAATGTAGTAGTTAGGGAAAACAGTTGTAATAAAAAAGGGACATCTACTAAGGCACGATGAAATATTTAAGATAGAAAAATATGTTGAACATGTTAATTCCAAAGAACAGGATTATGCATTTAGCATATTAGACGCCTATATGAAAGATGAGCTTTTTTTAGATCTATACGAAAGAAGAACTTTTCAGCTAAATCGGCCCCAATAGATGAGATTTAATGTGACTCAGTTAATACAATTTCGCATACATCAAACTTCTAAATCAAGTAAATTCTTTTGTATCAAATTCATGAAACATGAAAATGAGATATCATGACATACAAACACATGCAATTAGTCTGGAAAAGAGCCATAAAAGATCTCCCTTGTCAAAGTTTCATCTTTTTATGTAATACAAAGTGAAGGGTCTTTACCACCACAATCCAATATATTAAAACTCTAAAAACCTAAAATAATTAGAGTTTGATTGTTCATAATCAGAAAGATAAAATTTCAAACCTAAATTAACAAAAAAAATGAAATTAAATCTTAGTTACTCCAACCCACAAGACTATCTTGAATCTCCAAAATAATCAGCCAATGAAATCAAAAAAAAAATAATAGCAATTGCAAAAGATGAACCAAATCGGCATTCATAATCATGATAAGACAAGACCCATACCCATAAATCACATGGCTCGACTAGATGCATTAAGGAGTACAATAAAAGAAAATTTGACAACTATATATAACTACAATGGAAGTATTCCATGAAAAATAAGGTGAACTATATGTAACTAAACTCTAAAAATGATAAGATAACAAAAATACCTTCTGGGTTCTCAATACAGATAGAAGATAAACCAAACAACCAATGAAGAAAGAGAAATGAAGTTGGACCTTACCAGATGTGTGGGTTTGCCGGAGCATTTGGAGATTTCTTGGATATCTTTTATGAAAGTGGATCAAAAATAGAGTTTGGCTCTTATTCAACGTCTTCATCAGCTTAAGTATTTTAGAATTTTAAGGATTTTTTTTAAAAACTTTTAAAAAGGATGGGATGGGTATAGTGAAAACAAGAGGAGGGAAAATAGGGCGGAAAACAAAAACCATTGCAATAGCTAATTTATCACAAGACCCGTTGCCATAGAGGTATTTATTGTGGTGGTTAGGGTAACTGTTGCAATAAATACCTCTGTGGCAATAGTTTTTAAACTAATGCAAAAATTAATTTTTTTAAGTGTTCTATTAGAGATGAGGGTTTATTACAACGGTTATAACTGTTGTATTAGATCGTCTATGGTAACGGTTATATAACCGATGCTAAATAAACATTGCAATAGGTATAATTTCTGGTAATGGAAGAGCAAAATCGTTTAGAAGGAAAATACATACTTGGGAAGCTTCCAAGGGTGTTTTGGGGACATGTGCAAGGAATATATGTAGATTTTTTACTCTATTTGGATGTACATGATTGAAGAGGAGAGATATTGATAAAGAGAGTACAATTTTCTACTTTCTTCTTCTTCTGCCTTGTGAGAACACCAATATTGAAGATATGAAGCTTTGGATTGATTTTAATTGCTTATGATTAATGGTATGAGGAATTCCTCTTTGGCATAATTTCTCGTTCCCTAATTATGAGCAGCTAATTTCTCTTCTAGAGGTGTTGCGTAAATGATGGTGTTTAGAATTGATTGGGTATTGACTAATTGATCTTAGAATTGATTATAATGCTTGAATCGATTAATTTCATCAAGTTTTAATCTGAATATTAATGGTCGCAAATATTAATTGAGTTCTCTAACTTTGCTTTTGCTTGAGAAAGAGAAGTGAAGTTGGGTAAAACTTTTAATATTGAGGAATTAGAGCTTTTAATCTATAGGTTAGAGATAGAAATAGTCTATACCCAATTCAAGCTTCGTTAAAGGGATAGAGCTAGAAATAGTCTATGTCCACTCAAGGAATGTTTGGTTGTTTTGTAGACCTTGATTTTGGGGTTTGAGAAAACCCAAAATATACACACTCTTTTGGTTGAGAAACTTAGAGTGTCGCTAAAACTAAAGTTATTCATACACTAATTGATTCTAAGACTTTAAGTTAATATGTATCAAGATGATGCCCGATCAAATGAATACTCGTAGCCTCTCTAATCTTGTCAAGAACAATCATGTTACCTTGTTTTGACTACATGTTTGCATTTGATACTTGTTTAAACCAATTCCTCCGATTGTATTTTATGTTTAGACATGATGCTTTCTCTTATGAATTAATTTATAAATTTTTGTAAATCTAGCCTCCAATCTATGCGGGAAATCAACCCTAACTCTTGTTGGGTACTTGTTTTGCATACAACCATATCCACCTCCTTAATTGAAGAGTTATTTTGGATGTGATAAAAATGCGTCACTATTGGGGATTGGAAATTGATTGTCATTTGTTCATTTGTTGATTCACATTTGTATTGCGTTTGTGTTTCTTTTATGTTGTTTTGTTGCTTTTGTTGGCTGAACAGGATAAAGGATGAGCCACGCTAGTGATAAAGGCAGTATTGAACGGTTCGTGTATGTTGAAGATGAACCAGTAGCTCATGGTGGGGCTAGTGCAATTCCCCTATCTACAACAATAGGGAATGCGGTGTTTTATATTACTAGCACCATGCTACACCTTATCCAAATGAAAGAATTGTTTGGTGGCCTTTTCGATGAAGATGTCAACTGGCACATAAGGAGTTTTTTTGAAATTTTCCAGCCATTCAATATCATGAACATTAGCCAAGAGTCAATTTGGCTAAGGTTGTTCCCATTCTCTCTCATGGGAGACACTATGTCTTGTTTGGAGGTGCTACCTCCAGGTTCTATAACATAATAGAATGAGTTAACCGAGGCGTTCCTAGATCGGTTCTTTACACCCTCTAGAATGTAGCAATTGCATGATGAAATCACAAACTTCCAATAACTTTCGGGAGAACCATTACATAGGGTGTGGTTGAGATTCAAGAAGAAGGTGGTCTTGTGTCCTAATCATGGATTATAGGATGGAGTGCTCTTCCAAAGCTTCTATGGATTTCTTAAATTCATCAATAAGTCCGTGGAAAACAATTTAGCCAGTGGTTCAATCATGAATAAAGCTTTTGAACTTGCAAGGCCCTCTTAGATAGAATGGCCAAGTTGAACCGATATTGCCATACAAGGGAGAACGAAGTGTCCCCAAGTTTTACCTCTAATCTAATGAAAAATGAGATGAGGAGAAACGAGGAAGAGAGGATGAGACCATGGAAAAGTTGATGACTCAAATGGAGTTGCTAGCTAAGCACATGATGGGCTCCGGAGTCAAGAGTGTGAATGTTATTAGAGCTCAAGGAAACAATTCTCTTGTGGGTAATGCTCCATATGCTATGTTCGATGAAGAGTGTCAATACATGTGTCATGAACCGAGCTTGAACCCCAGATTGAAACACGGGACCTAGAACTACAAATGGCTCTAAGCTAACACATGGCACATAATTAGCATGAAAGAGAGCACATTTAAAGTGGAAATAAACTAGAACTCAACATAAGCGAAAGTCTATATAACATAAGAACACAAGCATATACACGAGTCAACAACGCTGAAGCATCTGGTACATAACCTTCTGAAAGCCTCTAAGTATAAGATGGAGCTGATGGGACAATACCCCCAACTATCTTGCTAAGTATGAAACTAAAAGACATAAACAAAAGAGTCATCAACCAAAACTGCTGCCCTCGGATCATGAGGACTCACCAAACTGGAATCGTACTGGACTGAAGCGGGAAAGAGCTAATGTCGGGACTGAGACTGGTCACCCAAACCTATATCCTAAGATGATATAGCATATAGTATGCGATCGATACTTTGAATGTACTGAGTATGTAGAGAAAGTAAAACATATATGTAAAATGATAGTCTGCAATCATGAATAAAAAACAAAATAGAACATAAGGGTAGGGACAACATGCTAACAGACATATTCCCAAACTAAATAAAATCATGAGATATTCATTATAAGCTGAATATAATGACCCAAGGTTTAAAAAAAGAAATCATGTAGTGTACCATACTTGAAATCATAAGTGAAAACTCATAAACTGATTAATGGATCAAATACGCTAAAAAACATAATATCATAAGACATGAACATGAGTATCTTAAAATATGAGGAATTATAGGAGGCATCGTCATAACCGACACCATCATGATAAAGCTTACATGATTCCCCAACTATATCGCTCGAATGGGAAGAGTCATCCTAAGACTTGCCAGGGCAAAGAACGATGAAGGTGTGATATCACTACTGTGCCCTCGGGCGGGAGAAACACTCTCTTGAGAGGTCTCAAATATGAATATATATCTACGGTGGTGCGTAGTTATGAGACCTGGATCCTCGGAATCCATGGTCGACGCGGTGCTAGACACTACTCTCAAAACATGCATATATCTCATAATCATGTTTCCAAAACATAGCTTTAATCTATACCATGGAATTCTTGACTCAAACTTCTCTGTAAAACTGATCTTACAAGCCTTGGCTAAAAATTATGGGAAACATACTTGACTTTACATGGGCTTGTTCAAATCATGAAATCACACATACCTGAATAATGCATCATAATTCAAAATTATGGAATCATAAGTTTAAGGATTTTTAAACATTTATGCATACTTTGATAATTCATGATACTAGAAATTATGGTCTCATAAGCTTGAAATTCATAAATCATGCATAATAGGGCAAAATCACAATAAGCTTGAAATCATTAATTCACGAGGAATTTGAGAGTTAAATCTACCTTAATAACCATATTTCATCAAATAAAACATGAGAGAACTGAACCTATAGAGATATCATGGATAATTGCATGGAATTGGGTTAAACCCTAGAATTTCATAATTTACAACTTAAGAAGTAGAGATCATGGAATTTATCTTGAAAAGGACATGAAGATGGAAGGATGTAATACCCTGGGAGTGCCTAAGAGTAGACCTGGGAATTTAAATTTCAAAACTGCTGAAAGTTGGAGAAAAGTTGCAGAATGAGAGGTACAACAACTCGTGGTAAGTAACCACGAGCCATTCTGAGCAGTTGTGGAAAGGGGTTAGGCCTGGTGGTAGTGTAAACATCGAGTGTTATAACGACTCATTTCTTGTAGGAACGATCCGTTGTTTGAAGTCGTGGTAAGGAGGTGAACATTTATAGTTGTCACGCCCCGCCTTGGGGGGTATGACTAGCACCTGGTGCCCTACTAGGACCTGAACCACTAGACTGCTAAGCCTAAGCACATCTGGTACCTGGCTAGCTCTAACTCAGATTTTTGGAAACAAAGGGCTATATAACGGCTGTAAACACAGCCTCCGGCCAGTTGGCCCTATAGCCACCTGTACCTGTACTAACAGCTAACCAGAAACACATCAATATAAAGGAGCCTATGCGGGCCGACAAGGTCACCATGTTGTCTAGTCATCTGAAATAAACTAGGGAAATACTAGAAAGCTACGTGACCAGCAAGGTCACCACTACTGTCAAGCTATGGCCCCACACGGTCAACATAAAAGAAACAGAAGTACTAACAGCTATACAACTGCACGGCCTCACACGACTGGCTCATCTGACCACAGGAAAATGTATACAGACTGCAAGCCTCTAAGAATACTGATAAGATGGTCGGGATAGGGCCCCGGCCTACCCATACTGTACAACAAAAGAAAAGGGATAAACCTCTAGCTATCTAGCTCCGGATGACTGGAGCTGATGACCCTGTGAGCTGGCTGGAATCACGAGGTATCGACCCCTCATCTATGAGTACCTGCAGGCAAGCAATGCAGCGCCCCCAAGGGGCGTCAGTACCACTGGTACTGAGTATGTAAAGCAACAACTGAAAGATATCAGAAAACGACAATACAACTAATGGAACTGAAATAGAAAGGAATAGACTAAACTGACTGAAATATGTAAAGCTATGCCTACTCTCAACTATGCTGGAAGGAGTAGGAGTCATACCTGGAAATGTATCGCTCTACTGTCGATCTACTCGTATCTAGTGTAACATGGTATAACACAATATAACATAGCATAGCACACACAAACCTTACCCGGCCCCCATAAGCCGGGAGGTACAATCAACACGCAATCTATACCCCTACCCCGGTCGTCCCATCTCCTATAATAACTATAAGCATCCTGCCGATCCCCTGGGTATGCACTTGGGCTCGCTGAGCCCCTGACAACTGTACCTGAGTCCGGAGGACTCCTGAATCAACACCCCGGGCGTACCAGCTCGACGGGGGTGTATAAGGGCCGACCAAGGCACAATATGGGGAAAACCGGCATCCCATCTTTGTCCCCTGTGGGACGGCATGCCACTCTGTAGAGAGACGTACCCTCGCCCTCTGGCGGACGAGTCGATACAGCTATTAACCCTGGGGCGGTCATGAATGCTAGGTAATCCAACCCCAAGACAATATAGTGGTCTCAACTACTAATACTATCTGCATATACCACATGCTGAAGCTAGTGGTGATAATGTATCTGCACATACTATATGCTGACTAGTGATAGTGATATGTATGTGTTTAATATATGCTGAGACTGATAATGGTATATATATATATATATATATATATATACTCTTCTGTCATACTATACTGAGTCTAATGTTGAACAAGACATAGTTTTTCTGCTGGAAATCATGTTGTATAACTGAGCTTCTATAGTAACATGATTTACTATTTCTAACATGCTTTTTAAACTTTATTTTAATCTACCATTCTACTTCTGAGATACCCTTCAGATACTTATATTGCTTTACTAAGTTTCAACTGAATACGATAATATCCTAACATACTTTACTAAATCACATACGGGGCATGCTGTACAGTTCCTAACACTTGTATTAGAATTTATATCAGGCTAGCAAGTTTCACTCTATACATAACATGGTGCTTCTAATATCGTACCAATATTCATAATAAACATAACACACGACTTCTGAACATTCTACTGGCCTTTGAACTATCTTACTATTGCGAGACTATTAACTTGTCGAGAAAACTAGCTTTACATACCTTCGCTTCTGATTTCCCGACTAACTGGCATAGCTTGGTCAGTATTCCAGCTATTTCTCCCAACTGAATTCATATATATGTCAATCAATACTAAATATAACTTTATTCTGAAGGACGACATCACTTTCGATATAATTATAGCCTAAACTTACTTATCGAAAGACGGTCGAAAATTCGCTATTTTCCAGAAGTCCAGAAGGGAGAAGTATTCATTTCATAGCTAGGAACACATAGACACTAGTTTGGAGCAATTCTACTTACCTTAGTCCGGTAGCTCGACGATTCGTCGGCCGTATTTCGCGAAATAAAATCCGTAGGAATGCTCCCTTCTACTAAATACCTCGGTACCTGAGGTTAATTTTGAGTTTAGACTACGTTTGACAACGTAATCGAACGATAATATATTACCCCTCTTCGTCTCTCTCTGTTTCTCTGCGTTTTCTGGAAATTAATAAGAAATATAACCTCACAAACCGAAGTGGGGGCTTTATATACTTGGGCCTGGACAGGCCCAAGGTGTCACGGAACCAACGCGGAGGCTCCACCTCCGTGACACGTTGCCATCGCGGAGGGGCTCTACCCCGGCTCCTTCCGCGATGGTTCGACAGGTTACTTCGTCCGATCTTTTCCCGGGCCTTTCTTTAGCACGTATGGCTTTCAAATATGCTTAACCAACGTGCGAATAGGCCATCTAGGTGTCGGGAATCTTATAGGGTATAACAATAGTGGACTTGACGGACGGATACCATGACCCATTGGAGGACACAAAGAGTCGTGGTGAGACTCGTTGTGGAGGAGTTCAGAAATTTCAGAAGAGGAGACAACAATTGAAGGAACGACTCGTGGTATCTAAGGATGAGCCATCTTGTCTATTCATTGTGTGAATCCAAGAGAAGGCTGGGACAGTGCATAGCACGGATAGGTACCACGGGTCGTGGTACCTTCCAACGACCTGTTGGATCGTCCGTTGTTTGGCCCAGCGAACAAATTTTTGTGAATTTAGTAAGGTTATTTCTGTCATTTTCTAAATTCTAGGGGCCTATACTACGCTGTTTAAGGCTAGTTTTGGAGGATTTTAGTAGGGGAAAACCTATTTTTAAGTGTATTCCTTCCACGCATGCAAGTTTATAAAATTTAGGAGGTGATCAGGAACTTTCCTAAGGGGTTTTCTTCCAATTTCTCTTTGGGCAATCAGTGAGGTGGTAGAATCACCCCTTCCAGGTATGTAGGGTTTTAAATGGGTGTCTTCCTTCTACACCCATGCCCAATCTCTATCAAAATATGATGAAATGTCTATGATCAAGTATAGGGTTTTACCCAATTGTATAATTCTACAATTTCTATAGATGGGTATGATTAGAATGCATTTATATTGATAAATTGTAAAGCTTGGGTAGATTCTAAATTGTTTTCAATATAAAAATTGTTTTCCAAAAATCTTGAATCTAAAATACCCATGGATGAGAAGCTCATTAAAGTAGTGAATGATAATGAATGCATGATGATGTTGACATTTGATAATGAAAAGCATGTTTCTAAAGCTACCCATGATTATGATATTATTTTCAAAATGAAATGAGTAGATCCTAGTATGATAAAGCTTTGGGTAATTCCCACATGTTTATTTAAAGTGATGATTTTCCCGACATAAGCTTATCACATTATTTGAAGTGATGTTTTCCAGATTTTTCATAAATTCTAGCTTGTGGTATGTTGAGTTAAATATTTCTACATGTAGCTTATCAAATGATTGGGAGTAGATGCTCCCATTTATACTTGAGCTTGGGGAATGTTTCGAAATAAAGCTTCTTATATGCATGAATGCATAATTGAGATGTATGTCGATATTGAGCTTTGTCAAAGGACAATGTTGAGCTTCATTTTCATATGATGTCGAGTTTATGCATGATTTCATTAATGAGCTTTGTCAATAGACAATGTTGAGCTTCGTTTCATATGATGTTGAGTTATGCATGATTTCATATTGAGCTTTGTCATTAGACGATGTTGAGCTTCACCAATAGACAATGTAGAGTATTACATGTTTTTGGGAGAAGATTCTAGCACCGAGCGGGTTAAAGGTCGATCACCCTATGCCCCAGAATTATGCGCCAACGTAGGTTGATACAATTATATTATTGGGACCTCCCTTGTGATCTATCCCCATCCCAATTGGCCCTTAAGCTTGATATCAATATCATGGTATCGTCCGTCGCCCTGGAAAGGTTATTGACAGCTCTACCCACTTGAGTGTGATAGTTTGGACCACGTAAGCTCTGTCGTGGTATGTCAGTTAACTGACGAGTCTCCCACTATCTATGTCATTCAGATTTGCATATTCATTACTCATGATGATTACTTTACGCATGCATGTTCTAAAAGCTAGGTTTGACTCATGTTTTAACTTTTCAATATAAATGTTATGTTTCAGCTTTGAGTCATTCGAATCAATCATGATGTTATAAAGCTATGCATGGTCATGTTACAATGAGATTATTATTTCAGAAAGAATGCATGTATATCCTTCCTCTCATGTTGAAAGCATATGATATGTTATGAGATGTTTAAATGATTTCTTTTACTTAAGCGGTTTTACTTACCTTGAATACTCTGTACATTCCATGTACTGACCGCACACTTTCTATGTTGTATCATTTCATGATACAGAACTCGGCTCGCAGCTCCAGCACTGATCTTAATCAGCTTTACAGAGTCTTTATCAGCTCGAGATTGGTGAGTCCTCATCTTTCAAGGACTAGACCCTCAGTTTCATGTCGTATTTTAGTTTCATGTTTTGTGGACTTAGTTGGGGTCTTGTCCCATCAACTCATCTAGACTAGAGGCTTTCAGACTTATATATGTACAGCTTTAGATATTGTTCTAATGTGCTATTGTATGAGACTTATGCTAAGTTTATATTTATGTCTTCTTCATGATTATTAAATGAGTTAGTTGAATCCTTATGCCATGGGTCAACTTGGGGTCTCTAGGGGTCCCTTGTCCCGTGTCTATGATCCGGTCCCCATTCGGGTTGTGACAAAGGATTTCCCTCATTCATAACCTTACATTCCCGAACTTGAAGAATCTTCAACTTGATTGGAGACCCAAAGGGAATTGAGATGAAGAAGAAGATGAATTCCTAACTTCTCTTGAGAGGATTTAATCTTCACTTAGGAGTGTTAGGATTAGTATGAGGGTTTATGATGATTAAAACCCTTAGAACACCCTTTAGGAGGCTTAAAATGCCTTATTTTAGGAGATAAGAACTTAGGAATTACGAAAACACCCTTAAGAACCCAACTAGAAAAATGACTCTGCCAGACTCAATGACCCACTTAAGTATCAATTGGGTCTCACCACGAGTCGTTGCCTGACGAATTACCAACTAGTGCCAAGTTTTTGAATTTTTCTGATCTTTTATTGATGCCTCACTTGATGATTCATCGCATCACTTAATGAATTACTTTACCACTCATTATAACTCTCTTAAACTCAACTTTTCTAAGCTTCTCTGCACCCAACGACTCACTTAATGAGTCATTAAGTGGACTAACAGGTCACTTGACTACTCGTTCTGTGTTCTGGTGTAGTTTTGCCTATTTTCTCCATTTCTATACTTAGGTCTGATCTTAGGGTCTTTTGGAGTGTTACATTATCTCTCCTTTGGAAACATTCATCCTCGAATGTAGATTAAGAATATTGGAAAGCTAGGAAAGGAACTACAATAAAAAAACTGAACAACCATCATTGAAATTGACGAAGTGACTGACTCCGAACTGAGATACATGACTGAGCGGAATTCATGAAACATACATACATGCTATGACATGAAAGGAACTGAGAGGCATAAACTTGACATGAAACTGAATAACATACTAAAGAGGAAAGTGGTACCTCATGCTGAAACTGAGCCGGAAGGGAAAAGATGCAGGTATATAGACATCATATCTGCTTCGGCTTCCCAGGTAGCTCCCTCAACAAATTGATTTCTTCATAAGACCTTCACTGAAGCTACTTCCTTATTCCACAATTTCTGAACCTAATATTCAAGGATCTCAATTGGAATATCCTCATAGGTAAGGCTATCCTTCACTCCAATGCTCTCAATGTATCAACTAAAGTTGGATCAAGAATGAACTTTTTCAACAAAGATACATGGAAAATTGGGTGCACTGAAGCTAACTTCGCTGGTAGCTCCAACTCATATGCCACCTTGCCTACTCCCCTCAGAATCCTATAAGGACCAACATATCAGGGACTAAGCTTCCCTATCTTACCGAACCTCACAATTCCTTTCATGGGAGACACCTTCAAAAACACCTAATTGTCAACCCCAAGCTCAAGCTCTCTCCTCCTAACACCCGCATAAGACTTATGACGACTCTGAGCTATCTTCAGCCTTTATCTAATCAGCTGAATGTTCTCTATAGCCTCATGAATTGAATTTGATCCTATCAACATAGCCTCAGCTATCTCGAACTATCCAATTGCTGATCTACACCTCCGCCCATAAAGAGGTTCAAATGGAGCCATCTGAATGTTAGAGTGATACTTATAGTTATAGGCAAACTCGATGAGAGGTAAGTGATTATCCCAAATACCCTTGGATTCAATCAAACACGCTCTCAATATGTCCTCAAGTGTCTGAATGATCTGCTCGGCCTGACCATCTGTCTGTAGATGAAAAGTTTTTCTAAGCTTAATCTAAGTACCAAGTCCTTCTTACATGATCTCCAGAACTGAGAGGTGAACTAGGTATCCCTATTTGAGATAATGGATAAAGGAACTCCATGCAACCAAACTAACTCCCAAATATATAATCTAGCATAATCCTTGACAGAATCTGTAGTTTTGACCGACAAGAAGTGAGATGATTTGGTCAAGCTGTCTACAATCACCCAAATAATGTCATACTATTAGTGCGTATGAGGAAACTCTATAATGAAATCCATGTTGATCTCTTCCCACTTCCACATAGGAATACTAATGTCCTGAAGCATACCTCCAGGTCTCTGATGCTCAACCTTCACGTATTGGCAATTCGAACACTTAGTCATAAATTCCTCTATGTCCTTCTTCATGACATTCCATCAATAGACTTCCCTCATGGTACATATTTGTGGTACCTAGATGGATAGAGTATCGAGAGCTATGAGCCTCGCTCAACATCCATTCTCTCAAGTTATCTACAACCGCGACACATAATCGACCCTAATATCATAGTACCCCATCTCCCCCTTAGGAGAAAACCTCCACTTTTTGATTTCGGACTGCTTTCTTCAACTTCACTAGGATAGGATCCCCATCATGCCATGCTTTAACTTAACTCACCAATGAAGATTTCGACCCATTCTGAGCAATAACACTATCATCCAATGAATCTTTAAGGAAAACTCCTAAACTAGAAAGCCTATGGACATCCTTCACCAACTCCTTCCTCCCATTCTCAACATAGGACAGACACTCCATGGATAGCCTATTAACAACATCCGCCACTACATTGGCCTTTCCCAGATGATAAAGGACACTCATGTCATAGTCCTTGAGAAGCTCTAGCCATCTCCTTTGCTGCAAATTTAGATCCTTCTGGGTAAACACACATTGTAGGCTCTTGTGATCATTGAACACATCTGCATGCACCCCATATAAATAATGACTCCAAATCTTTAAGGCAAACACCACCGCTGCCAACTCGAGGTCATGCGCCGGGTAATTCTTTTATGAGTCTTAAGCTGTCTCGAGGCATACACAATGACCTTACCATGTTTTATCAACACAAAACCAAGACCAATCCTAGAGGCATCACAATATACAATGAAACCATCCTGTGCCCTTTATTAGGGTCAAGACTGGAGTTGAAGTGAATTAAGTCTTTAACTCCTGAAAACTCTTCTCACAAGCATCGGACCATTGAAATTTGACCTTCTTCTAGGTCAATTTAGTCAATGGTGCCACAATGGATAATCCCTCTATGAACCTCCGTAGTAGCCAGCTAAACCCAAGAAGGTCTTAATATAAGTGGGACTAACAGATCTAGGCCAATTCTTCACCGCTTCTTTCTTTTGAGAGTCTACCTGCACACCCTCACTAGACACCACATGACCAAAGAATGCTACTGAGTTAAACCAAAACTAACACTTTCTAAATTTAACAAACAATTGATGATTTGTGAGAGTTCGCAACACAATTCTCAAATGAGCGGCATGCTTCTCCCCGCCCCGAGAGTATATGAGGATATTATCTATGAAGACAATCATGAACATATCCAAATACGAATTGAACACATTGTTCATCAAGTCCATAAAAGTTGTAGGAGCATTTTTTAGTCCAAAATATATAACCACAAACTCATGGTGACCATACCGAGTCCTGAAACCTGTCTTTGGAATATCACTCTGAGCTGATGATAGCCGGATCAGAGGTCTATCTTTGAAAAACACTTAGCATCCTGAAGATAGTCAAACAAGTCATCAATCCTAGGGAGGGGATACTTATTCTTAATTGAGACTTAGTTCAACTGTCGATAATCAATACACATCCTAAGAGCCATCCTTCTTCTGAACAAAGAGAACTTGAGCACCCCATGGGGACTTACTAGGTCTGATGAAACCTTTATCTGAAAGGTCCTTCAATTGCTCTTTCAACTCCTTAGCTCGGCTGGAGCCATTCTATAAGGAGGAATGGATATGGATTGCGTATGAGGGAGAAGGTCAATACAAAAGTCAATCTCTCGCTTGGCAGGAACTCCTAGTAGGTCATCTAGGAACACCTTCGGATACTCACATAGTACAAGAACTGACAGAAGAGTCGAGGACTCAGATGTAGAATCCTTGACCTAAACTAGATTGTATGCACAACCTTGGAGATAATCTTTCTGGCCTTGAGATATTAAACAAAGCAACCTACAGGCACAACTTAACTACCCTTCCACTCTAGGACTGGTTCGCGCAAAAAATAATACGAGTTTTACAATTGACTGAAGCATAACAAGCATGCAACTAATTCATACCGAAGATAACATCGAAATCGGTCATATATAACTCCATTAAGTCGGCATAGGTAACTTTCTAAAGAATTGCAATAGGGTAGTTTTTGTATAACCATCGAGCTAAAACTGACTCACCGGTAGGAGTGGAGACTCAGAAGGGTTCTGACATGATTTTAGAACTGGCACCGAAAGTAATAGCAACATAAGGAGTCACGAAAGATAATGTAGCCCCTGGATTTAATAATTTGTAAGATTCAAGATGGAATATTCATAACATACCAGTGACCACATTGGTTGAGCACTCTTGCTCCTAATGAGATGAAAGTGCGTAGAACCTGTTCTGGTGTTGTCCGCCACCTGCACTAGAAGAGGCACCCTACTGAGATGAGCGAGTTATTGGAGCTACTAAAGTGGTGGTTAGGCCACAACCTCTACCATCACCCTGATTGGTTGAAGAACAATCTATGAGCATATGTCTAGGATTCCCATACCCTAAGCAAATATTTAGGCCAACCAAGCACTCTCCAGGGTGCTTCTTACGACACTTCTTGCAAGATGGGAAAGTTTGCTCTCCGTCATACTTCCCTGACCCCTAGAGCTTGATACTTGGCCCCTCTAATGACCCCTGGGTCTGGATGATACACTAGCTAATGATGGGGATAGGGCTAATGACCTCTGATGAGACTGTGGGCGATGCCCCCCTCCTAACCTCTACTGGAAATACCTGTAGCTCCCTGTCCTAGCCCTCTTGGCCTCTCTCTCCTTCTTCTTTATTTGCTCTACCTCTATCTTCTTGGAAAAAATCATTGATCAAGAGATGTCGATGTCCACTAATCAACAAAGAAGTCCAACACTCCTTGACAAATGAATCTATGACCCCATTCAAGAACTTGCTCATAAGAACCCTTGGATCAGCAACCATCTCCACTACATACTTGGACAGTTGGGTGAACTTCAGGGCATACTCCTGAACAGTCATATCATTTCTTTTAGATTGACGAACTTGGCTACCTTTGCTTCTCTTAATTCTCGTAGGAAAAATCTATCCAAGAAATTCGTAACATGAGTAGCTTAAAGCATAAGGAACAATGGGAGGCTTCGTCATAACTGACACTATCACGATAGAACTTACATGATGCCCGAACTATCTCGCTCAAATGGGCAGAGCCATCCTAAGCCTTGCCAGGGTAAAGAATAGTGAAGTTATGATATCACTAGTGTGCCCTCGATTGGGGGAAACACTCTCTTGGGAGGTCCCAAATATGAATATATACATATGGGGCGCGTAGTTATGAGACCTAGGTACTCGGAATCCCTGGCCTACTCGATGATAGACACTACTCCTGAAACATGCATATTGCTCATAATCATGTTCTCTAAACATAGTTTTAATCTATTTCTTAGGATTCTTGATTCCAAAACATCTCTGTAAAACTGATCTTATTAGCCTTGGCTAAAAATCATGGGAAACATACTTGACTTTACATGGGCTTTCCCAAATCATGAAATCATACATACTTGAATAATGCTTCATAATTCAAAATCATGGAATAATATGTTTAAGAATTCATATACATTCATGCATACTTTGATAATTCATCATACTAGAAATCACAGACTCATAAGCTTGAAATTCATAAATATTGCACAATAGAGAAAAATCATCGTAAGCTTGAAATCATCAATTCATGGAGAATTTTAGAGTTAAACCTACCCTAATAACCATATTTCATCAAATAGAACATGAGAGAATGGAACCCATAGAGATATCATGGATAATTGCATGGAATTGGTTTAAACTCTAGAATTTCACAATGTAGAACTTGAGAACTAGAGATCATGGAATTTAGCTTGAAAAGGGTGTGAGGGTGGATGAATTTTCCCCATTCATAACCGTACCTAACTGAGCTTAAAAAATCTTCAACTTGATTAGAGACCCAAAGGGAATTGAGATGAAGAAGATGATGAAACCCTATCTTCTCTTGAGGGGATTTGATCTTCACTTAGGAGTGTTAGCTGTAGAATGAGTGTATGGGATGATTAAAAACCTTAAAAACACACCTTTAAGAGGCTTAAAATGACTTAGTTTACGATACAGGAACATAGAAATTATGAAAACACCCTTAAAAACTTGACTGAAAAAATGACTATGCGGACTCAAAGACCCACTTATTAATCCATTAGGTCTCACCACGGGTCGTTGCCTGATGTCACGCACCACCTTGGGAGGCATGACTAGCACCTAGTGCCATACTGGGATCTGAACTGACCTGACTTGGCTTATGCACTTCTGGTGCACGCCTGATCTTTAATTCAAGAAAACGACGGGCTATATCTCGGCTGTAAATACAACCTCCGGTCGACCAGGAAGCATAGCTACATGTAAAAAGAAAATAGCTGACCAACAACATGCAGTAAAGGGGGTCCTATGAAGGCCGACAAGACCACCATGCTGCCTAGTTATGTCATAATGAAAACAGGCAATCAGAATTATACTATGGCCAAAAAGGCCATTAACTAATATCTAAAGTAGGCTCCACATGGCCATCACGCAAAAGAAAACATACATAGGCCCCACACAGCCAACCACAAAACTAGTACTAGAGATCTGTAGCCTGCAAGCCTCTAAGAGTAGAATAATGGTCGGTACAGGGCCCCGACCTATCCATAAATTGTTACAATCAAAAGAACAAACCTTCTAACTAACAACTTGATAACGCTCAAACCACACTTCCAAGTGAAGTATGAAGTGGACATTTTCAATAAAGAACCCAAACTTTTAGGTTGGGGTCGAACCCACAGGAAATATGGAAGATCTAGATTACAACTGGTAGATGAATTTGTATGGTAATTACTTCACAATGGGGGAATTCTAATAAAAAACAAAATAAAAATAAACAGCAGTCAAGATTGTATTTGTGATTCAATAATTAAAGGATAACTAGGGTTTGTGTTCCCCATGGGTTCATAACAGCTTTGGGTATACACTCGTGATCTATTCCAACATTTTACTTATAGAACTGATAACTTAGATTCATTCAAACGATCGACCAATCCCTATTGAATGACTATCCCCAATTACTCGACCAAGTCTCATGAGTTTTGCAAACTAACCGTTATCACTAAGTTTTAGATATAACTATCCTGCAGCCACAGCTCAAGTTAATACAATGATCATCAAAATCAAGGCTCTGTGATAATTCTCTTTTCCTAATCGCTACCTCTTCGACCAAAGCAAGTAAAGAATTCAGGCACTTCCTAATGTTGTACACCACTAAGAATCATTAAAGATGAAGACAATACAATATAAGTATTTAGTATTGGTTTTAGACTCACTTTGTGCCACCCTAACTATTTAATCCACCATGGTTCCCACAACCCTTGCTATGGAGGTTTTAGCCTCTCATAGTTGTAAGGTTGTGATTTGTGTTCATTATTGAAAAGATATAACAATACTTACAAAGATGGTTGAGAAAAACAATTCCTTCAATTAAACCGCGAAATCTTGAATAACAAGTAGCATGAACAAGATGAATTCAAGAAAAGGTTGATCACAAGGTTGAACCAACTCAATTCTCTCTTTCAATGACGTAAAATTGCTTACTACAATGTTTTCCTACTAGAATTAAGTCTACTCATCGTCCCCTGTTAAAAATAAAACATAAAAGGTATTTATAAAGGCATAAGAATCTTTTTCCTAAACTAACAGGACTGCTTTCCATATTTGTTGCCGACCTCGTCACAGGTCCGCCTACCACTCGTAGGGACTTCTCACGGATCGTAACATCAACTCGTGGCTTGGAGTGTTGGCTGAATTTTGGCTAAGTGTTGGGACAAGGTACGATTCATACCAACGTGCTACGACTCGTACGATGACACTCGTGGCTTGATCCTGATCTTTTGAACTTTTTCTGATGGTACAACTCGTACCTTTATCTCACGGGTCGTAGGGTGCTCTCGTACTGAGAATCAGCTTTCTGTGCAATTCTTTTGATTTCTTCATGACTAGCTACCATGACTCGTACTACCATGGTACGATCCATGACAAGTTTCATAAGTTAAGTCTTCCAAGTTAACTTTCAACTTTTGATCAAGGTCCTCAGTACGACTCGTAGGTCCATCCTACGGATCATACTATGGTCTGCACTTTTTGCCCTTTTTGAACACTTTTAGCTTCCTTTTGCAATTTATTGTTCCAACGCCCATTTATCCTAGAATCAAAGGAAAAGTGCCTCATATCCACATAAATACAGCTAAATCCATGCTATTTTCTTAGTTTTGAGCGTCAATAGGGCTGTAAATTCAGAGCACATCAACACCCTCAATTTAAGACTTTTGCATGTCCTCGGGCAAAGAAAAAGAAAAACTAAACACGACGCTCAACTAGAAAATAAACTTAGGTTACTACAGCGAAAACTCAAATAAATTTTTGCACTGTATGTACAAACTCTATTGACCCTTCCTCTTGAAACATCATTAGCTAATGTATGACAAGCAACATCAAAACCTCATATTCAGGGATCAAGACATGTCATCTAGCTATCAACAAGCAATCAAGTCATCACCTATGTGTTTCACATAGACCAATGATAAAAGCAAACATAATCCATGTACGCTCAGAAAAAATGAAGTCCCCACTCTCGTATGGAGTATCAACTGAAACATGGGACTAGGAAAATGAAGCACTCACTCTCTCAAAGAACTACAAGTATTATGCATCAGATACCATAGGCTTGCCCTTATTTTCTCTGCTTTGGTTTGTTTGATGGTCAAATTAAGATCACTGTAGGACTTGATATTGCTTGTAATGTAGGCTTAGGGCTGGACATGATAAAGATGAAAGATTTTATTAGTGACTATCCCTTCCTTGGCACTACATTTATTGGCTACACCATTCTCCTATTTCACCCTTCATTCTTTTTGTCTCCTTTTCTTCCCTTTTCCCCTTTTATGAACATTTGAATGGATGAGGTGATTTTTACACATTTTTCAACACTTTCAAGCTATTTTTCTTTTCTCTTGTTTTTTCATTATTCTCAAATTTTCAGCTTTTTACTTTTTCACCTCACCACACCTTTTTTCACCATTTTCTTTTTTTTTTTCTTCTTTTTCTTTTCTTTCCTTTTCTCCCTTTCCCCCCATTTATACACCCCTACTTTAGCCACCCTCAACTTAAGTATTTTTCTTATGTTGAGGTTCACAATATCCAAGGAAGGACCAGGGCCAAACATGTTCGTTATAAACAAATGGGTACGGTTAGCAGGTAAATCAAAGAAATATGGTCAATTTAGGCTCAAAATTGGGATCAATGGATTCATGACACTTTGGTAGGGCAATATAGGCTAAAACTGAGCTAACACAAAAATGGCCTATAATCATATCCTAACCAACCATCCTCAACCTATGCAGAGACCAACCGAGCAAGTTCTACATCTTCAACAACATACCGCAACAACTACTAAGACCTCACTCACACATGGTACATGAACTATTTTCACTTTACCTGTCTGGTTCATACATGGATTAACACGACTGGTACAATTAATAACTAAATGACATAAAATGATCCACAAAAATCATGCATTGTTGTCACAAATACATAGTAAAATTTTTAAACAAGGTCAATTTTTCAAAAACAACAAAAGTAGTGCATATCCAGTAGATGAGTATTCCTAAGTTATTTTCTAATCAAACAAAAATCACAACTAAGAACAAAAAATCCTAACACATGCCGGTTCTACTAGATCGCATGTTTGAGGGAAAAGAAACACGGCAAGAAAAACCCTCAGTCGACCAAAAATATCCTAGAAACACAGCAAGAAAAACCCTCAGTTGACCAAAAATATCCCAAAAATACAAGTACACCCCCCATCCACCATTTTTAAAGAATGAGCTTCGTCCCCGAAGCACAAAATATAAGCTTGAAAGAAAAAGGGACATACCTGTGGCTACTCAGAATTCGCCTCTGTCATCTCATAAAGGTGGTACCTCCGCAGTAGTAGTGGCGCTAGTGGTGGCCAGCGCACTCAATGGTGGAACAATGGGGGTAGTGGTACCCCCCTCAGTGACTGTAGCTATTTGAACGACCTCTGTGGAAACCAGAGCTGAATGTGGCTCACCCGAAGGGTCATGGCCATTAGCAAGCTCAGGATGAGCTGTGGTGGAGCTTCCTGCTCCTCTAACTCTCTCATACAGCTCAGTCATATGCTCCTCATAAGCTCGCATTCTCTCCACTCTATCCCACTTGCGCTCTTTCTTCTCCTTCCTTTTCTTCTTTTTCACACTTTCCTCACCAACATCTTCAATAACTCTCTTTTTGCCTTTATCACCGAACAGTTGGCCCCCAGTATGCTGCCAAGTCAATATCCTCCTCAAGCTCTACATCCAGGTCTAGAAGAGTGGGGGCTGCTATAACAGTTGGTTGCCGTAAGCACAACTCAACCACTTGGCTCCGAAGAGGCCCTAACTCCTCATAGAGGCTGCCGGTGTTTAACTACTCCGCCATCCTCATGTTGAATCTACTCTCAAAACTATCCAGGTGAGCATGAAGGGCCTGAGCTGCTGCATCTATGTAGGATTTGACCCATGGCTTTACATTCTCCATCATTGCCTGAATTTTGTGCTCGGTCATGGTCAATCTCTTTGCCAGCTTTTGGAGGAAATCCTTTGGTACCAAGATGTACCCTGCTGGAGTCTAAGTTTGTACACTGGGCTGCAATGTAGTTGAGGTGCTGGGAGCTGACTCTGAGTGACCGTCATATATAGCTGGTGTCTCGCTTTACTCCTGAGTACTAGGGACATTCACCTGTATGTCCGCTGTTGGCTGAGCTACTGGGATAGTTGTGGGCATTCTGGATCTTCTTAACAGGTTCATCTCATCCCGGATAAGGCCTATATCAACAATTCTTTGGTCTCCGATCAATCTCTCATCACCCAGTTGTACTCTCGCCTCCCTGCACAAATTGTATACAAGGCTCGGGAATGGAATGGTAGTGCTTACTTCTACTGCCCTATCTCATATCTCGGTAGCTATGATCTTCGAGATGTTAAGAGGGTAGCGGGACATGAGGCATGCCACGAATGCCGCTCTAACAGCACTCAGCATGTTATCATTGACTTTGGGCGCTAATCGGTGTCTCACCAATGTCCAGCAAGCCTTATCAATGAATTTTAATGATTTATTTGTCACTTTCTTTCCACCTGTAACCCACTCACCCTCATCCTTATTCTCAGCTATAACCTCCGCTAGCCATTGCAACTGCCTTTGTCACTTACCCCTGCTCAGACTCCTACTCTACTTCATCGCCTCAACTCAGTAATCATATTCTGGGGTTATCCTGGTTGGTTTGAACTGAGTTCCATACAACATCCATGCAATAGTCCGATCAGATAAATCAAAAACTCGCCCTCGGACTAGAACACTCTCCAAGCAAGGCTGCTCCTTTATCTTTTTCCCCTCCTTTGCTTTCTCCTCCATTGTGGCCAGGTAGTTGGCGTAGAACTCCCAGACGATCTCCTCAGTGTATTGTGAAGGTGTCTTTTCCATCCACTCTAGCCCATAGAAGCTAAGAATATGCTTCATCTCCTCAACTGCATTCAAGGAATTAGTGAGGATCTGCGCTTCTTCTTGGATTCTTCTCTTTGGTTTGTTCTTGGCGGTGAGAGCTATGTCTTGTTCATATATCTCTTTAGCACCCGACACTCTCCACTGCATTGTTCTGTTTTCTCTAGCAGGGGTCTCCTCCTCCACTGCTTCCTCACTGCTTTTTGCATCATCATGGATCCCTTATGACCCTTCCTCAGTGTTTGAGTCTGTTCCCAGCCTTTGTTGTTCCTCTCTAGCCCCCTCTTCAGACTGGGGAGCTTGACCGCATGTGGCCATGGTTGCTTCGGCTTGAACCTTTGCTCTTTCCCTAGTGGTTCTTGTCTCATCTGTGTTTGAGGTGTCTACTTGATAATCCTCAAGTGAACCACTAGGTGAATCTCCAGCTTGCTCAGACTCTGAGTCCGTTGTTTCATCTATCAATTGCCTGCGGGCTTGTGTTTTGTCTACCCTGCGTTTGTATGTCATTATACCTGGAGAGAAAGAGGTTAGTATTCCATTTTTGAGAAAGAAAAATCAGATAGAAGAGTTGCAGTTTCTCATCACGAGTCCTCAGTACGAGTCGTACCTCGAAGGTACAACTAGTGAGGAGTCCTGATGGTGCCCCACGACTTGCAGGTATGACTCGTACCATGAAGGTATGATCCGTACCTTGAGTCGTCTGATGAAGTCCCATTTTAATCATATTCTGTTTTTCACTATGACTCGTGGTACGACCCGTAGGTCGATTCCACGAGTCGTAGGGTGGGCTTCCCAAATTGATTTTCCAAGATAGGTGGTATGAGCACTCAGTATGATTCGTAGTGTTGTCCTATGACCCGTACTATGCTACATACCCTTTTTCAGCCCAATTTTATGATTCTTTTAGATCAGTGTGTAGGTGTTTGTTTTGCACATTTTTAGGTATTCAGATTTCCCCAGGTCTAGCATTAGGTACCCTACCTTTTTACACCACTTAATCCTCCCCTACCCTTTACTCCCTTTAGGTGTTCTAGGGCCAAAATTCAATCAATTTACAGTGGGTTTTCGGTTGAGTTGTAGTTTTTTGCTCATACCCATTGATTTTCAAGTATACCCAGTGAGTCTTATAGGTTTTCGATTCCCTCAAGTTCACATTCAAGCATTAAGAAATTAGAATGTAAACCACTTACTTGATTCGTGATTCATAGGCTGGAAATCAAATGTGAGGGCTTTGACACTCAACTGAAGCACGAATTTCTAGATTAATTTCTTGATGTTTGGGAAGCTACAGGTGTTGGGAAGAAAGTTCTCAAGTTGTGGGTTTTGGGGTTTTGAGGTGTTAGCGTGGGAAGATGGTTGATTTTGAAGTTTAAGTAGGTGAGGGTCAATTTAAAAATCTCGGCCGAATCGGGTCAATTTGACCCATCACGACTCGTAAGAGCAACCTACCACTCGTTCCTGGCCCGTAATGACTTTAGTTATAGAGAACTTACCTGGTGACCTACGAGAGCATCCTACGACTCGTACCATGAAGGTACGAATCATAGGATGAGTCGTGGGTTAGAATTTTCTTAGATTTTTCTCTGCTTTTCACCTCTTTTGCTACCACGACTCGTAGGACCTCACCATGAGTCGTACTGAGATCCTATAGCAGCAGATTTTTCAGCCACCGGTTTTTGTTTCCTTGCACACTGAGCACATATTTAGATCAATAACTTGTGTTGCCTCCCAAGAAGCACTTGATTTAATGTTGCAACACGACGCAAGTGGTCTGATTACTCAGATTTCACCAAACCACCACTTGGGTTGCCTCCCAAGAAGCGCCTGATTTAACATCGTGGCATGACACAAGTCTCTTGACTACTCAAAATTCGTCAAGTGAGTCATACTCATCCTCAAGTGTTGAGATCACACTAAATTCCTTTCGCTGCTTCATAGTCCGACAGATGTTGAAGGTGACCTCTTCTTTGTTTATCCTGAATTTCAACACGCCAGCTTCAACATCTACTAGAGCTCTCCCAGTGGCAAGGAATGGTCGCCCCAGAATGATGGGGACCTCATAATCGACCTCGCAATCCAAGATCACGAAGTCTACTTGGAATATAAACTTATCAATCTTGACGAGAATATCAACCAGGACGCCCACTGGTTTCTTTACTGTTCTGTCGGCCATCAGTAGCCGCATGTTGGTTGGTGTGGGGACTCACAATCCTAGCTTCTTGAAGAATGCCAAGGGAATCAGATCAATGCTAGATCCCAGATCACAGAGCGCCCTTGCGAAATCAACATTACTAATGGTACAAGGTATCGTGAAGGCACCTGGGTCTTCCTTTTTCTAAGCTAAGACCCTTGTTGCTATGGCACTGCAGTGATGGACATTTTCAACGGGCTCATAGCTTACAGATCTTTTCTTCGTCACCAAGTCCATCATGAATTTTTCATATCTCGGCATCTGCTTATATTCACATAAAGTTGTTTGAGCATTGAAAGAAATTTTTGGAACTTACCGTTGTCTGCCTTTTTCTTCATCCTTTATGGGAATGGAGGCGGTGGTCTCGGGATAGCCTTTTGCACTAGAATTTCCCCTTGATCAATGTTGCCCTCCTTCTCACCCTTAGGGGCCTATTGCAACTCATCATGTTGTGTCTCATCACCAATCTCTTCTTCCTCCATCACGCTCTCTTTCCTCCTTTCAACTTCCACAGGGAACGGGGGGTCAACTGTCGTTTTACCACTCCTAGTCATCACTGCCATGAAATGAGCATCATTCTTTGGATTTTGGACATTGTTGTTAGGAAGTGTACCCTTTTGTCTTGGGTTCATTGATGCCGACAGTTGCCCAAGTTTGTGCTCTATCTGCTTGATAGCGGTGGCGTGAGATTCCACTTTTTGACCCATGCTAGATAAGTCACTTCAAATTTCTTTTAACTGATCATCCGTGGACCTCACTTTTTTTAGCATTTCGGCCATTATACTCTCCAACTTTTATTGTCCAGCTTCCCCTTCTCGTGCGTTAGGAGGAACATAGAATCTAGCCTGGTCGTTGCGATATCCATCATTCTTCTCCATTCTCCCTCTCGCTCACGACCGCGGCTCCTATCTCTGACGCCGTTCCTATTGTAGTTTTCTATGTATTGGTTCCGACCTTTATTTCCAGAACCTTGGCGCCAATTGTCTTGTCCAGGCGCTTGGGCATTAGCTCGGAAACCCGTCGCTTGGCTATCTAGGAAGTTTGTCTCTTCCTCAAAATCAGAGTGTTCTGCTCCCTGCTCCCTTCCTTGTGTTCCCACTGCATTTACCTTTTTGGATCTTGCTCCCATGATATGCTTTGTCTACAAATCCAATGATGTGCGCATGTGAGCCAACTCCTGGTCGTGTTCTTATTCCTTCCTTCATTGGTTTGCAGTCAAACCAACAACATATGTACCTACCACTACATCAGCCTCCCTCGTATGACAGGCCTTATTTGTCTTTGTCACCCTATCAAGGATAGTGACTGCTTCCTCCCAGGTGTGACTCATCAATGCTCCACCCGCCACCATGTCTGCTACAGCCTTGGTGCTATTATTAAGAGACCTATAAAAGATTTCCAACAAACTGTCATCTGGGATTTTATGATTCGGGCACTTAGTCAACCTCTTTTTAAACCTCAACCAGGTTTTATGAAATGCCTCCATCTTAATCTGCCGAAAATTATAGATCTCATCTTTTAACTGTAACATCCTTGATGGGGGAAAAGAATCTCTCCAAGAAGGCTTGTTTAAGCTCCCTCCAATTGGTTATGGAGTCGTTGGGCAACTCTGATAACCACAAAGTAGCTTCCCCTGATAGAGAGAAAGGGAAGAGTTGGAGTCTTATTGCATCCTTGCTTACTCTGGGCAACCTGTATGCCTTGCATATTCCTACAAAGTTCATCAAATGCAGGTTGGCGTCATCCGCTGCGTGGCCACTGAACACCCCCTTCATGTTTAGCAGTTGAATCATGGTGCTCGTAATGGCAAATTTGTCCCTAGTGGGAAGAGGTGGTGGCACAATTGCTCCAGTTGACCCAACCTCATCAATATCTGGGTCTTCGTCATCGAAGAACTGAGGGGAAAATCTCTGAGCTCGGTTTCCCCTCCCATGTCGACCAGGGTTTACCACCTCATCTCTATCATCACCTGCTTGCTGAAGTGAAGCTAACCAAGCTAGCTCGACTTGCGTAGCTTCTTTAGCTAAGCGGGCTTCTCTCTACTCAGAGTTTTCCATTTTATGTAGTGTTCGTTTGATTTTGGGATTGAGTGGAACAAGGGGATCTCCTCGACTCCGAGTGCTTGGCATCCACTGGAGGACAACCTGTGGGTATCAAAGAAAAACACAAAAATAGACATAATTAAGGAAATAATTACCAAAAAGTCAAATACAAGCAAATAACCTAGTCTTAGTCGTATTCCCCGACAATGGCGCCACTTTTTGATAATGCTCAAATCACAGTTCCAACTTAAGTATGAAGCAGACGTTGTCAATAAAGAATCCAAACTTATAGGTTGGGGTTGAACCCATAGGGAATACGGAAGATCTAGATTACAGCCGGTAGATGAACTTGTATGGTAATTACTTCACAATGGGGGAATTCTAATTAAAAAAATAATAAAAATAAACAACAGTCAAGATTATATTTGTGATTCAATAATTAAAGGATAACTAGGGTTTGTGTTCCCCATGGGTTCATAACAGCTTTGGGTATACACTCGTGATCTATTCCAATACTGTACTTATAGAACTGATAACTTAGATTCATTCAAACGATTGACCAATCCTTATTTCAATGACTTTCCTCAATTACTCAACCAAGTCTCATGAGTTTTTGCAAACTAACCGTTATCACTAAGTTCCACATATAACTATCCTACGACCACAACTCAAGTTAATATAGTGATCATCAAGATTAAGGCTCTGTGATAATTCTCTTTTCCTAATCTCTACCTCTTCGACGAAAGCAAGTAAAGAATTCAGGCACTTCCTAACATTGTACACTGCTAAGAATTATTAAAGATGAAGAGAATACAATATAAGTATTTAGTATTGGTTTTAGACTCACTTTGTGCAACCCTAACTGGTTAATCCACCATGGTTCCCACAACCCTCGCTATGGAGGTTTTAGCCTCTCATAGTTGCAAGGTTGTGATTTGTGTTCATTATTGAAAACATATAACAATACTTACAAAGATGATTGATAAAAACAATTCCTTCAATTAAATCATGAAATCTTGAATAAGAAGTAGCAAGAACAAGATGAATTCAAGAAAAGGTTGATCACAAGGTTGAACCTACTCAATTCTCTCTTCCAATGATGTAAAATTGCTTACTACAATGTTTTCCTACTAGAATTAAGTCTACTCGTCGTCCCCTGTTAAAAATAAAACATATAAAAAGTATTTATAGAGACACAAGAATCCTTTTCCTAAACTAACAAGACTGCTTTCCACATCTGCTACCGACCTCGTCACAGGTCCACCTACCACTTGTAGGGGCTTCTCACGGATCTTGACATCAACTCGTGGCTTGGAGTGTTGGCTGAATTTTCTCTAAGTCTTGGGCCAAGGTATGATTCGTACCAACGTGCTATGAATCATAAAATGACACCCATGGCTTGATCCTGATCTTTTGAACTTTTTCTGAACTTCACCACTACCGGTATGGTACAACTCGTACCTTCATCTCACGGGTCATAGGGTGTTCTCGTACTGAGAATCATCCTTCTGTGAAATTCCTATGGATTTTGTCACGACTGGCTTACCAGGACTCGTATTACTATGGTACGATCCGTGACAAGTTTCATAAGTTCAGTCTTCTAGGTTAACTTTCGGCTTTTGATCAAGGTCCTCAATACGACTCGTAGGTCCATCCGACGGATCATACTATGGTCTGCACTTTTTGCCCTTTTATGCACACTTTTAGCTTCCTTTTGCAATTTATTATTCCAACACCCATTTATCCTGAAATCAAAGGAAAAGTGCCTCATATCCATATAAATACACCTAAGTCCATGCTATTTTCTTAGTTTTGAGCATCAATAGTGCTGTAAATTCATAACACATCACAACTCCGGGGAGAAAGGAGCTGATTAGATTGCTGACTTGGCTGATGACTATGGAGGTCCTGAACTACGTCTACCCATACCTGCAGGCAAGTAATGCAGTAGCCTAAAGATGGGCATCAATACAACATGTACTAAATATCTAAGACAGTAAATGAAAATGACTGAGTAATACTGATAATGAAACTGAAACAATTCAATAGGAGGGATAGATAGTTAACCTGAATAACGTTACAACTTGCTTTACAACTAACAATAAATAGTGCAAATAAGAATCTTACCTGGCCCCCATAAGCCCGGAAGGTACAACCAGCATAGAATAACCCATCCGGGGCCCCCATAAGCCCTGGCGAGCACACTCCAATCTATATACCCCTAACAAGGTTAAAATGAGTCAATAGGTAACTATAGCCAACCTATTGGTCCCCTTGGCCTGCAACTAAGACCTCTCGGCTCCTGATCTATAGTTGTGTCTTAGTTCGGTGGACTCCTAATAACTTCACCCTGGGCACCAGGCTTGACGAGGATCAGTGATGCTGATACGACATAAAAATAATAGTCTAGCCATGGAATGGATTATAATATGGCCCTTGGTCCTCTGTGTAGTCCCTTGGAAAAACATCTAGCTCCTTGGAGAAATCCGTATAGCCCCGCAGGCAACGACACAACTAGTAACACTGGGTTGGTCACGGAAGGCTATATAGGGCAGGGTCAATCCCAATCCGAACAGAAGACGCTAATCTCAGACTTATAATAGAAGCTAACCGCAGCAATCATGCTTCTGATGTTCTTACAAGAGTCTAGGTCGTATCACAACATGATAGGAACAACTTGCTGATGGAATTTTCCTTAACATACCTTGAGAATGCTGATTTCTGATTTAACTGGCGAGGTTTTACTTGCAATCGACAGTTCTTTCCAACTGTAACCTTTATACTGAGAGAATAGAACTAATTTTAATACTAAACTCAGAAAATATTGATAACTTTTGATAATAAAGTTAACTATAATCAAACCTCAAATAACTTGGCCGAAAACCTATAATTCCCCAGGAGTTTAGAAGGGAGAAGTGCTTACCTAATGCATATGGCCGGATAGGAGTCAATTTGGAGCAATTTTGAAAACTTTTACTTGGTGTAGTTCCGGTTTTCAGAGCAAATTTTTGAGAAATAACTCTGTAGTAATGCTTTTTGTAGGCCTAGAACTCGTTAGCCAAAGTTAATTTGAGATTGGACAGTATTTGGTAGCATAATCAGCGAAAAACCAACAAAGTTGTGTGTTCTCTCTACTTCCAGCTGTAGGTCTTTTTTATGAAATGATATAAAATAAAGGAGGGGCTTATATATAACTTAAGGCAAGTGGCAGGGGGGCACCTCGCGCCAGCAAGCCCCCACGCTGTGCCTCCCAAAGCAGCAGATGGCCTTGCACGCAGTGCTGGCCAATGCATTGCCACCCCTCGCGACCTAGCCTCGCCCTATCCTTCTTCCGATTCTTTTTCCACACGCGTCAAGATCTCCTTACTCATCAAAAATCAACGTATTTACCTACTAACCATTGACATTTTACGGGGTGTAACATCCACCCCCCTTAGGAACATTCATCCTCGAATGTCATCCTCAGGCTTAAAGGAGTTAACTCTCTTAGCCAAGATTTAGAAAATTTCGAAAGAGTCTCCTTTGTATTATGGACTCTCTGAAAACCTGAAACGCAGAAAAGTCCAACATAGGCACCTCATAGGATGCTATAAAAAGCTATTTCACCACAAAGAGGTAGCCATCTAAATAGTACAGACAATGTAAGCAGTAAAATAATAACTGAATAACAACATCACCTTAACTGCATAGTCTGAATCAATCCTAAAACAAGTGAGGATATCTAGACCTCATGTCATCCTCAGCTTCCCAAGTCATCTCTTCTTTATTCCTATTCCTCCATGGTACTTTAACAGAGGCTACATCTTTATTCCTTAACCTATGAACTTGCCAATCTAGTATGGCCACAGGAACCTCTTCGTAGGCTAACTCCTCGGTGACTTGAACATCTTCGACTGGCACTACTTGGGACGGATCTCTTATGCATTTGCGCAACATTGACACGTGAAAGACTAGATAGACAAATTCTAGCTCGGAGGCTATTCTAGCTCATATGCCACTCGGCCTATTCTCCGGAGGATCTGATACGGGCCAATAAATCTAGGGCTAAAATTGCCCTTCTTATCGAATCTCATCACACCCTTCATTGGCGAAACCTTGATAAATACCCAATCATCAACCTAAAATTCCAAATCTCTACGCCGTACATCAGAAAAAGACTTATGGAAACTCTAGGCTATTAACAAGCCCTCTCTGATAAGTTTTACTTTCTCTTATGACTGGTGAATTATATCAGGTCCAACTAACTAGGACTCCCCTACTTCAAACCACCCGATAGGGGACCTGCATTTTCGCCCATATAAGGCCTCATAAGGCACCATCTAAATTGCAGAGTGATAACTGTTATTGTATGAAACTCGATAAGAGGTAAATGCTCGTCCCAACTTCCTACGAAGTCTATCACACACGCCCGTAACATATCTTCAAGCATCTGAATTGTGCGTTCTGCCAGACCGTCTATCTGAGGATGGAATGTTGTACTCAAATTAACCTGTGTCCCCAATCCTTCTAGCTATGAACTGCGCCCCTCATTCAGAAATAGTCGAGGCGGGGACACAATTCAGTCGGACTATTTCTTTAATATACAACTCAACATAGTCTTCGGCAGAGAAGGTAGTCCTGACTGGTAAGAAATGAGCTGACTTCGTTAATCTGTTGACAATGACCCAAATAGAATAAAATCTATGCCTAGTACGGGGTAATCCTTTCACAGAGTCCATGTTTATCGCTTTCCATTTCTACATAGGCACTGCTATATCCTAAGTTAATTCGTCGGGTTTCTGATATTTGGCCTTTACCTGCTGACAGTTAGGAAGTTATGCTATAAATTCCACGACGCCCTTTTTCATTCCAGGCCACCAGATATCTCCTTTATGTCATGATACATCTTCGTCAAACCTGGATGAAGAGACTAATAAGAATAATGTACCTCTGCCATGATGTCACCCCCCGCCCTGGGAGGCATGACTAGCACGTGGTGCCCTACTGGGATCTGATTGAGCTGACTATGCCTAAGCACTCCTGGTGCAAGGCTAATGCTAACTCTGAAATCAAGAAAATAATGGGCTATATCTTGGCTGTAAACACAGCCCCCGGCCGACAAGGCCTTATAGCCACCTGTCACAGGAAAACAGCTAACCAGAAACACATGGCAATAGGGAGTCCTATGCAGGACATCAAGGCCACCATTATATCTAGTTATGACTGAAACTTAAATCTGGTGCTAAACCAGGCTATAGCCAACAAGGCTGCTAACAATCAGCTAAACAGGGCCCCACGCGGCCAACAACAGCTAACCACAGGAAATAGAAACAATAAGCAAGCCTCTAGAGTAATATGATGGTCGGGACAGGGCCCCAACCTACCCATGAACTATACAATCAAAAGGAGTAAACCTTCTATTTATAAGCTGTGGAGGAAAGGAGCCGACTTTTCTGCTAATCCTGGCTGGAAGCTTAGAGGGATCTGCTCCTCATCTATTCATACGTGCAGGCAAGTAATGCAGCACCCCAAAAGGGCGTCGGTACAACATCTACCCAGTATGTAAGGCAATAACTGTAAATAACTGAATATAAAAGATAGAACTTAAAATGACTGAAACAAAATGGATAGGAGTCATACCTGGGTAGCTAGATTCTCTATTATCTAGTATATCAATAACTAAAGCAAACAAGAACCTTACCTGGCCCCCATAAGCCGGAAGGTACAACCAACACAAAATAATCCACCTGAGGTTCCCATAATCCCTGGTGAGTACACATCAACCTATATACCCTCTATCAGGGTCACAATGGGTCAACTGGTAACTATAACCATCATACCGGTCCCCTGGGTCTGCAATTGAGCTCGCTCGGCCCCTGACTGTAGCTGTGTTTGAGTCCAGTGGACTCCTGATATCTGCACGCCAGGTACCAGGCTCGTCGGGGGTGTGGTGCCGATACGGCGTTTGTATAATAGTCCAGCCATGGAATGAACGAGGACCTGGGACCCCATCTTTATCCCTTGCGGACGGCATGCCACTCTTTCTAGAGCAACGTCATCTCACCCCTGGCAGGCGTCGACATAACTAATAACCTTGGGGTTGGTTATGGAGGGCTATATAGGCAAATCCAATCCCAAACAAAGCGTAGGATACTAGTCTCAGCCAATAACAACAACTATTCATGATTAACGTACTTTTGATCATCTTACTGTGATTTAAACTGAAATATAATGCTATACGAACTAACTTACCGAAGGAAACTGCCTTAACATACCTCGATCGTCGATTGTTGATTAACTGACAAGTTTCATCTCGTATTCAACTGCTTCTCTCAACTGCAATTGTATTATTAGGAGAATGAGGCTAATTTCAATACTAAATCCGAAGAAAATGATAACTTTAGATATAAAAATTAACTATATTTCAATTTAATGGAACAAGGTTGAAAACTCGTAATTTCTCGGAAGTCCACAAGAGAGAAATTCTTACTTTAAGCCTGTGATCGTATTAACACTAGTTTGGAGCAATGCCAACAACTTTAGCTTGGCGGGGCAATAATTCTCCAGGCGAATTTCGCGATACTAACTCCGTAGAAATTCTCCCTGCAGCCTTAAACTTCAATACCCAAAGTTAATTTGAATTCGGGCAGCTTTTCATAGCGTAAACAGAAGAAAAACATTAGTTTCCTTCGTTGTTTTCCTCTCTGGCCGTGGATATATACATATATAATGAAATGAAAACATAGGGAGGGATATATATATACTTGAGGCAGTGGACAGGGGTTCGTGGCACGGACCCTAACGCGCCATTTTATGTGCATGCCACGGAGCCCAACGTGGAGGGAGGGGGTCCATGCCACATTGCCCTTTTGGGCAGCTGGCCCGGCCTTCTATCGCGCAGTCCCGACTCTGTGCTCATTCGACCTTCCCTCGGGACCTTTTCTCATATGTATTATACTCTAAAACTCATAACCAACATACGAATAAGCCGTCTAGATATTAGAAACTTACGGGGTGTAACATTCCCCCCCCCCCCAGTAGAAACATTCGTCCTCGAAAGTCTTACTTTAGCTTATAGGCAGCTTAACTCTTATAACTAATTATTCTGGAAAAGTTTCGGCAGAGTCTCCCCTATAATATGGACTATCCGAAAATCCTGAAACACAGAAAAGTCCAGTACAAGCACTTCACATAATACTATCAAAACTATTTCACAATAAGGCTAAAGTTCACTAAGCAATATATATAACACAAATCATGAAATAACGACCGAGTCAATAACTTACCTTAACTACATAATCTGGTTTAAGCATGGAACAAATGAGGATATCTAGGTTTCATGTCGTCCTCAGCTTCCCAAGTCATTTCCTCTCTATTCTTGTTTCTCCATAGTACTTTAACTGAAGCGACACCCTTTGTTCTCAGCCCGCGAACCTGTCAATCTAATATAGCTACTGGAACCTCTTCATAGGCTAATTCCTCAGTAACTTGGACATCCTCAACTGGGACAAATCGGGACGGATCCACTATACACTTTTTCATAGCATCGACACATGAAAGACCGGATGGACGAATTCCAATTCTGAAGGCAAATATAGCTCGTATGCCACCTGGCTTATTCTCCGGAGTATTCGATACGACCCAATAATCTTGGGGATGAGCTTACCCTTTTTGCCAAACGTCATCACGCCTTTCATCGACGAGACCTTCAAAAATACCCAGTCACCTACATTGAACTCCAGGTTTCTACGCTGTATATCCGCGTAAGATTTCTGGCGGCTCTGGGCTACCAGCAGACGTTCTTTGATAAGCTTTACTTTCTATTCTGACTGATGAATTCTATGTGGCCCTACTAACCCTGATTCTCCAACCTCGAACCAGCCAACTGGGGACCTGCATTTCCGCCCATATAAGGCCTCATAAGGTGCCATTTGGATTGCCGAATGATAACTGTTATTGTAAGCAAACTCAATAAGTGGTAAGTGTTCATCCCAGCTGTCTCCAAAATCCAACACACACGCTTGTAACATATCCTCGAGCATCTAAATTGTACGTTCCACCTACCCGTCTGTTTGAGGATGGAAGGTCGTACTCAGATTAACCTGCGTCCCCAGACCTTTCTGGAAGGATTGCCAAAATTTTTCTATGAACTGTACCTCTCTATCGGAAATGATTGATACTGGAACACCATGCAATTGTACTATTTCTCTGATATACAATTCAGCGTAGTCCTCGGCTGAGAAGGTAGCCCTGGTTGGCAGAAAGTGAGCTGATTTCGTCAACCTGTCAATAATCACCCAGCTGAAATCAAATTTACGCCTGGTACGAGGTAACCCTGTCACAAAATCTATATTAATTGCCACCCACTTCCACATAGGCACCGCTATCTCTTGTGTCAGTCCGTCGGGTTTCTGATGTTCGGCTTTCACCTGCTGGCAATTAGGACACTGAGCTACAAACGCTGTTATCTCCTTTTTCATCCCCGGACACCAATAAATTTCTTGTATATCATGGTACATCTTCGTTGAACCTGGATGAAGAGAATAACGAGATTAATGTACCTCACTAATAATCTACTGGCAAAGTCTTGCTACACCCGGGACACAAAGGTGACCCCTATGCCTCAAAACTCCATCTTCTATTACCTTGAAATCCGCTACCTCCCCTTCCTGAGCCTTATTTTTGAGCTAGGCTAGGTGAGGGTCTTCATATTTCCACTCCTTTACTTCTACCACTAATGATGATACTATAGTATTCTGAATCACTGCTCCGTTGTCCCCTGAATCTACTATACGAACGGCCAGATTGGCCAACTGGTGCAATTCTCGAGCTAGTTCTCACTGTTCTGGCTTCAGGTATGCTAAGCTTCCCATGGATTTACGGCTGAGGGCATCTGCTACAACATTGGCTTTTCCTGGATGATACAAAATATTTACATCATAGTCTTTCAATAATTCTAACCAGTGGCGCTGCCACAGATTCAACTCTTTCTGTGTGAAGATATATTGGAGGCTCTTGTGGTTAGTAAAAATATCTACATGAACACTGTACAGATAGTGCCTCCATATTTTCAAGGCATGCATGACTGCGGCTAATTCCAGGTCATGAGCGAGGTAGTTCTTTTCATGTTTCCTCAGCTGCCTGGAAGCGTAAGCAATTACTTTACCACGTTGCATCAGAAGACATCCTAACCCGACACCCGAAGCATCACAATACACTGCATACCCTTCTGACCCATCCGGTAAAGCTAATACAGGTGCTGATGTTAGTCTATTTTTTAGCTCTTGGAAACTCTGTTAACATGATTCAGTCCAGTGAAATTTGGCTACTTTCTGAGTTAACTTGGTCAAGGGTGCTGACAGAGTAGAAACCCCTTCTACAAACCTCCTGTAGTAACCGGCTAACCCCAAGAAACTGTGTACCTCGGTTAGAGTTGTCGGCCTAGGCCATGTTTTTACTGCCTCAATCTTTTGGGAATCTACCTGGATACCAGCTTTTGACACAACATAACCCAGGAAGGCCACTGAATTAAGCCAAAACTCACACTTGGAAAATTTTGCATATAACTAACGATCTCTGAGAATCTGGAACACTGTCCGTAAATGATCCTGATTTTCTACTTTTGAGTGGGAATACACCAGAATATCATCAATAATACTATCACAAATAGGTCCAGATATGGTCTAAATATATTGTTCATCAAGTCCATGAACACCGCTGGAGCATTCGTCAACCCGAAGGGCATGACTAGAAATTCAAAGTGGCCATATCTGGTCCTGAAAATGATTTTCGGAATATCTCTCTCTCGAACTCGAATCTGATGATACCCAGATCTTAAAGCAATCTTGCAAAAACACTTTTCCCCTTATAACTAATCGAACAAATCATCTATTCTGGGAAGTGGATACTTATTCTTGATAGTGACTTTATTCAGTTGCCGATAATCTATACACATGCGGAGGGAGCCATCTTTCTTTCTCACAAACAAAACTGGCGCACCCCATGGTTAAGTACTCGGCCTGATAAAGCCCTTATCTAGCAAATCTTTCAACTGCTCCTTTAATTCTTTGAGCTCAGCAGGAGCCATCCGGTATGGAGGAATGGATATAGGCTGTGTACTCGGTAATAAGTCAATCACAAAGTTGATTTCCCGTTCTGGGGGAATACCAGGAAGTTCATCTGGGAATACATCTGGAAATTCATTGACCACTAGAATAGACTGAAGAGTCGGAATTCTTCTTGGAAATACTGAACCCTGACAATATGATAAATACATCCCTTTGCTATCAATTTTATCGCCCAAAGATAGGAAATAAACCTACCTTTCGGCATAACTGCACTACCTTTCCACTCCCATACTGCTCCCCAGGAAAGTGGAATCAGACAATCTTGGTCCGGCATACTACATTGGCATAACATGGAGCTAGCCAATCCATACCCATAATTACATCAAAATCAATCATCTCTAATTCTACCAAATCTGCTAAAGTCTAGCGACCAACGACCTCTACTATGCACCCTCGGTAGACCCTTTTAGCTATAATGGAACCACCGATGGGGGTAGACACTGAAAAAGGTCGCCGAAGCAATTCCAGCGTGATACCTAACTTTTGAGCCACTAATGGTGTAGCATAAGATAAAATGGAGCTTGGGTCTATCAAAGCATATACGGAATAAGAGCAAATGTCCAACATACCTGTCTCAACATTCGGTGACGACTCTGACTCCTGTTGCCCCGGTAAAGCATATGTGCGATCTGGACCGGTACCTGAACTGGAGGCCCCTGATCTGCCTCAGCCTCTTCCGGCTGGAACTAAAGGCTTGCGCCCTGCTGAAGGGGCTGGGGCACGTGACCCTACTGAAGACCTATCCTGTCGATCCCGATCTCCCTTCCATATAGATAGACAGTCCCTCATCCAATGACCCTCTTCTCCACATGCATAACATGCTATGGAACCATACCTGCATGCCCTAGAATGACGTCGGCTACAAATAGGGAAAGGTGGTATAGTAAGTCCGCTTTGCTTCAACCCCCTCTGCTGCTGTGATTCTGCTGGTTCTGAGCTCTCGTTGGACCCTGGTTGTCCCTGACGACCAAGCCTGCTCCCCTGCTGCTGTTGTGGAGGTGGGGGTCTGGGTGGCCTATCTGATAATCGTGGTCTGGGTCCACCCTGGGACTCGGTCTGCATATCACTAGGTCTACTCTTGCGGCGCTGCTCCTGACTTGCCCTCTCTATCCCTTGCTGCCACTTCCGTATCCTCTCAATGTTCTGGACAAATGCCTGCACATGAGAAATATCCATGTCCTCTTTCAAGGTAGCTATGATACAGGTCTCCACGTATTCTGGATTCAGCCCAATAATGAACCGATGCACCCTGGTTGGCATAGTATCTACAAAGCCGGTGCATATTGGGCCAAGGAATCAAATCTCATAGCATATTCTCGAACATTCATCGAGCCCTGCTCTAGGTGCAAAAATTGATCTACCCTGGACTGGGGGATCTCCCGTTGCAAATAATTATCTAGAAAGGCCTCTGAGAAACTGGACCAAGTCAGAGGGGGAATATCTCTGCCTCGGGACCTTTCCCAACTTTCGTACCATAGTACCGCAATGTCCCACAACCGAAATATGACTAATTCCACTGATTCTATAGGGGTGGCATGCATTACCCTAAAAAATTGGTGCAAGTGGTCCAGAAAATCCCGAGGGTCCTCATCCCAATCTGTCCCTATGAATTGCAGGGGACTCAATGCAAGGAATTCTCAGACTCTCGAGCTACTAGGCCCTCCTGAGGATTCTGCAACTACAAGTACCATGAGCTGACGCTGTGCAGCCATCATATGAGCTAACATAACAACGACACTCCTAACCTCCTGATCGAATGGTATCAGTATAGAGACTGCTGGAGGTGATGCCGACAAATTTGCCACTCTGAGCGGCTCCTGGCATAGTGGAGAATGTTGGGGAGATCGAGACGAAACCTCCCTGTCGCACTCAGATCGGGCTGACCCTAACTGGGGCACCCTGCTAGTGCCTTCCCCTGCTGCAATGTCCAATCTCCTGTCAGTCGTGGTGTGTCGCGAATCCGGCATTTCTCTATAGACAAAAAGAATATGGTAAGCTTAGGGACTCAACCCTATACTGTACAGCTCTATAGCACGACTGAGTAGGAAAAAGAGTAACCATCCTAACATGACTCGCAGCCTCCTGCCTATAGAATGTGGTGCATAACACATCCATAGACAAGACTCTACTTAGCACGGCTTGCAGACTCCCTAGGATATGACCTGCTCTAATATCAAGTTTGTCACGACCCGCCCTGGGAGGCATGACTGGCACCAGGTGCCCTACTGGGATTTGACTGAGCTGACTAAGCCTAAGCAGTCTTGGTGCAGGGCCAATGCTAACTCTGAAATCAAGAAAATAACGGGCTATATCTCAGCTATAAGCACAGTCCCCAGCCAACAAGGCCTTATAGCCACCTATCACAGGAAAACGGCTAACTAGAAACACATGGCAACAGGGAGTCCTATGCGGGCCGACAATGTATCTCCTGTCTGAGTTTCCTACACTGTTAACTTGAGCGAATGAGAGAAATAAGAGTAAATCATCGACTAATCCACCTAAATCCCTCTGAATATAACCCTAAATAGACATAGTTTAAGTCCTAGAAGCTTAAAAATTATGAAATGCCCCTACTAAAAACACAGAAATTTGGACCCTGCCATTCCTAACAAGGGACATGACAACTTATGAGGTACTGGACGAGTCATGGGGTCCAATCTATCATCAATACTGGAAATCCTGACTTAAAATTCAACCCCAGATGATGACCCACTTCACGAGTCGTGAGCTACATCACAACTCGTGACTCCCCTCATGGTGTCTCCGGAGATTCAAACCTTCAATATTTGCCCCTCTTGACCATGGCTCACTTCACAGGTCATGATGTGACTTCACAGCTCGTGGGTTCCACTCATGGTCAACCACGACCATGATTCCTCCAAGGAAACCCTTCACTTCACGAGTCACACCACGACTCATGGAGCACTTCACGGGTCACTGGATGAGTCATCCTATGACATGGTGCACAATTTTCCTGTTTTCTCTGTTCAATCCCCGAGTCTGATCTTAGAAACTTTTGGGGTGTTACAATATCTCCCCCTTGGGAACATTCTTCCTCGAATAAAGGCTAAATAAGCTGAAAGACCAAGAGATGAGCTTCAACCTCCAACTACAACCTGTAAACTAAATTTTGAAGGAGTGACTGACTCTGAACTAGAACAAGAATACTAATTGAGTTGATGTGACTAGGATGCATATGGAAAACATGAATAAAGTTGATGAGTAGAGAACTAAATAGAATAGTGAGGAGGAATATAATACCTGATGCTCGAACTAAACTGGAAGGGAATAAATGAGGGTATTTAGCCATCATGTCTGCTTCTGCCTCCCATGTAGCTCCCTCAACTAGTTGGTTCCTCCACAAAATGTTTACCAAAGCGACCTCCTTGTTTCTCAACTTTCAAACCTGTCAGTCTAGGATCTGAACTGGGACTTATTTATAAGAGAGACTATCTTTCACCTCCAAACTATCTAGTGGTATAACTGAGGTCGGATCACCGATGCACTTCTTCAATAGTGACACATGAAAGATTGGATGCACTGATGTTAACTCTGTAGGTAACTCTAACTTATAGGCCACATTGCCAATACGTCTCAGGATTCTGTAAGGTCCTACATATCTCGAACTGAGTTTTCCTTTCTTTCTGAACCACATTACCCCTTTTATAGGTGAAATCTTCAGATAAACCAAATCACATACTAAAAACTCTAGTTCTCTTCTCCTCACATCTGCATATGATTTCTATCAGCTCTGAGTTGTTTTCCACCTTTCTCCGATAAGTTGCACTTTTTGCATAGCCTCATGAACTGAATCTGGCCCTATTAAAGAAGCTTTGCCAAACTCAAAACCACCCTGTAGGAGACCTACACCTCCTACCATATAATGCCTCAAATGGGGCCATCTGAATACTGGAGTGGTAGCTGTTGTTGTATGCAAACTCGATGTGAGATAGGTGATCATTCCAACTTCCCTTGAAGTTGAACAAACAAGATCTCAACATGTCTTCTAAGGTCTAAATAGTCTGCTCAGCTTATCCATCTATCTGTGGGTGAAAAGCTATGCTGAGCTTGACCTGAGTACCAAGTCCTTCCTGAAATGACTTCCAGAACTGCGAAGTGAACTAGGTACCTCTATCTGAAATAATGGCCAAGGGAACCCCATGAAGTCTAACTAACTCCCGGATGTATAGTCTAACATAATCCTCCATTAAGTCTGTAGTCTTAACTGGGAGGAAATGTGCTGACTTAGTCATCCGATCTACCACCACCCAAATGGAATCATGTTGTCGTCGAGTACGGGGTAGACCTGTAATGAAGTCCATATTCACCTCTTCCCACTTCCACTGTCACGAATCGAAGATAGGCCCGGATCAAGACACGGGACAAAGAACCCTGAGAGGCTCTAAGTCGACCCATGGAATAAACATAACATCTAACTCAACATAATAAGGCGAAAGTTGAATATATACAAAATAGAGAAAATCTTAAAATCTAATAACATCGAATATATGAATACATAATAGCAGTCTGAAACTGAAAAAATACTATGTTTGATAAGCCTCTACATACTGACGACTTGATGGGAAAAGACCTCAACTTAATCAGTAAAACTAAAACTAAAGATACTGAATACAACTGATAAAAGGGTCCTCAAAGGATGAGGATTCACCAACTCTGGCTGGGAGGTGCTATCCTGAGGATCTGACTAATGGCGGGGCTGAACTTAGATGTCGGAGCATGTATCATGAAACGATACAATATAGAGTATGTGGTCAGTATGTGAAATGTACCGAGTATGTAAGGTAAGTAAAATCGTTAAGTAAGTAAAATTAGAGGTCATGCATATCATAAAACATTTCATCATAAGAGTCTAAGGGTAGGGCTTGCATGCTATTATCTAAAAAAATGATTTAAACATAACTGAATCAAATGACCCAAAGCTGAAATTAACTATTTATAAGTAAAACTAAACATTTGGGGACAAACCTATTGAAAACATAATATCATGGCTAATGAACACACATAACTAAAATCATGAGGAGCAATGGGAGACTCATCATATAACCGACATTACCACGATAGAGCTTACGTGGTCCCGACTATTAAACTCAAGTGGGCAGAGCCGTCCAAAGTCTTGCCAGTGCTAAGGGAGCTACCATGATAGGGCAGGGAAAGCTCACAAGGGAGGTCCTAAATAATTTGAACATACCTACATTGGCACGTAGTTCTGAGGCACAGGGTTTTCTGACCCTTAACCTACTCGGTGCTAGACACTACTCTCAAAAACATGCATATGCTCTCCATCATTTTTGAATGAGGCTAAACCATCGTCTTGCGACGAAGCTGAATCATAACAATACATGCAAAATCTGAAATAATAACATAAGGAGCCTTGGCTCAAACCATACCACAAGCTGAAAAGAGTAGGAGTCTAGACTCCAAAATCCATGCGGTAAGCTAATAACATGAAATTGAGATAAATGATGAAACATACTTGATCATATGGGCTTTCCCAAACTTAAACGTACTTGAAATAGACTTTGATAGTAAAAATATGAATATAGACATGGATAATTCAAAATCATACTTTCATCATATACATCTCATCATGCTTGAAAACATATGTAATAATCTCAACCTTTCATGGGCATCATAATTGGGCATCATAATTGTAAGACTTTGAAAACACAAATTTGTAATTGAAAACATTATAAAAGATGCCCATGAATCACAATTCAAAATTAGAAACATGAATAGATTATACCCATGATAGATACTTAGAAAATTCACAAGTTGTGTTAAAATCCCATAGATTTATCAACTACAATTTTCATGAATTTGAGAAGGGATAGGGAAAGGGAGTGGTTGAATACACCCACTCATAACCCTACATACCTGTGTAAATCTAGTTTCACTCCCTCTTGAAAGCCCAAAGGAAATTGAAGAGAAATTGAGGAAGTTCTTCAAGTTTGATCTCCAAGAAAGAGCTCTAGTTTGCATGAATGGAATGGTAAGACTTAGAATAGGTTTAACACCCCTTAAAACCCTACTAACTAAGCTTAGAAAAATGTAGTTTAGGACCTTAGAGCTTATGAATTATGAAAATACCCTTAATGTACTGCCAGTGACAATGAGCGAAACAACGGGTCGTTCTTTGATACCACGACTCGTGGTATCCACCCGTTACTTCCTTCCTCCATTCATTCAATTATTTGATCCTATAACAAATAATCGACATAATGGGTTGTTACTCCAAACGATGACCCGTTACTACCTTCTGTTACCTCGCTAAATTCCAACTTAGGTCTCCAACCACGACCGGCTAGGACGAGCCGTTACTGGTCTCAATGACTCATTGTTTTAGATCGTTGCCACCACTGCTCACCTTCTGGAAGTCCCCCTAATGGAAACCTACCATGGCTCATTATTCCATACAACGAGTCATTTCGTGACTCATTTTACTTACCTTGCATACTCGGTACATTCCACTCACTGACCGCATACTTTATGTTGTATCGTTTCATGATACAGGCTCCAATCTTTAGACCCAACACCGTCTTTAGCTCATTTCCAGAGTTAGCATCTAGTTCATTGGTGAATCCTCATCTCCCAGGGACCAGTTGATAGTAGTTATCCTTTATGTTCGGTCTCCAGACTTGCCGGGTTAGTTGGGGGTGTTGTCCCATCAACCCATCAGATATGTTAGAGGCTTTTAGACTATATGTAGTATCCAGCTGTAATGTATGAAGTGCATTTCTCTTTCTATGTTATGTCATTATTATACTTCCGCTATATTATTATATTGAGTATTCTTCTTTATTTGATTGAGTTAGATGTATTTCATGCCATGTGTCGATTTGGAGTCTCTTGGGGCTCCTTGTCCCATGTTGCAATTCGGGTCTACATTTGGGTCATGACAAACTTGGTATCAGAGCATTAGGTTTTGAAGTGTCCTAGGGTGTCTGAAATCCGTGTTGAGTAGAGTCTTTTTCATGGGTGTGAAGTGCGTCACACTTATGATAAAGAGGCTATGAGGCGTTTAGGAAATGTTCCCTTCTTTCATAATCTATGTCATGCAATGAAATGTCTCCCTAGTCTTCTAACTTGTGCTATTCATGATTGCAGAATCATGGAACCCCACAGAGTTAAAGGTAGAAGGAATGGGAATGGAAAAGTCCATGGGAATGGAAAAAGAGACGGCACCAACAAGCCCCACCAGTCCAGGAGCACCATGCACCAAAGTCGATTGCCCATGCTGAATTTAGGGCAGCTATTCAGATGCTAGCGCAGGCCTTGACTGCTCAGGTCAACCAGCAGAAGGTGGCGCATATTCTACAAAATAGAAATAAACGACAGCTCGAGTCAGAGATTTCTTGAGGATGAACCCACCAGAGTTTCTTGTATCCAAGGTGGACGAGGATCCACATGAGTTTATCGATGAGATTGTGAAGATCACCCAAGTCATGGGAGTGAATGGAGTAGAGTGTTCTAAGTTGGCCTAATATCTGTTGAAGGGGGTTGCACACATTTGGTTTTAATAGTGGAAGGATAGTAGGGCAGTCGGAGCAGGCCCTATAAGTTGGGAGGAGTTTCACATTGCTTTTCTAAAATGTTTTTTCCCTTGAGAGATGAGGGAGTTAAAGACAACTGAGTTCGTGAATCTTAAGCAGGGCAAGATGATGGTACAAGAGTATGCCCTTGAGTTCACTCTCTTATCAATGTAGGCCCCAGAGTTAGTGGTCGATCAGAGGGCGAGAGTGAGCAGGTTTGTTCATGAGGTGGCAAACTATTTGGGCAAAGATTGCAGGACCGATATGCTCCACCAGGATATGGATTTCCCTCAGATAGTCTTATATGCCCAGCAGTTGGAGGAGACTCATATAAGGGAGAGAGAGGCCAATAGGGCTCGGACAGACAGCTATGGGTTCACTCAGTAGAGATCCAATGGTGGTCACCGCCCTCAGATTTAGTAAAGGTCACTAGCCCCAGCACCATCATCAGCCAGTGTTCCATATAGACCCAAGGGTGATCAGAGGAGCAGGGCCTCAGGTTCGAGGGACCATATAGGCATGCAGGCAGAGCGCATGTTTTCAGCCTACGGGAAGTATAGCAAGAGTCATGCCGGGGAGTGCTTGCTCGGCTCAAATATCTGTTATGGGTGTGGTAGGTCTGACCACATGCGCTGAGCATGTCCATTGGCTATATGGGGTGATTATAGAGGCCGTGCACAAACTATCAGGTTAGCAACAGCTCCAACACACTCAGCTCCGCAGGGGGCATCCACTAGTGGGGGTGGCGGGCAGCACCAAAACAGATTCTATGCCCTTACCTCGCGTCAGGAGCAGGAGACTTCACCAGATGTAGTTACTGGTATGTTACGAGTGTTTCACCTTGATGCTTATGTTATGTTAGATCCAGGGGCTACCTTGTCATTTGTGGCACCTTATATTGCTAGTAGCTTTAGAGTTAGTCCTGAAATTCTGTCAGAATCATTCTCAGTCTCTACTCCCATTGGTGATTCAGTTGTAGCTAGGCGGGTGTATAAAAGTTTCCCGGTCACAGTATTGCAGAAAGTCACCTCCACAAACCTAGTAGAGTTAGCCATGACTGACTTTGATGTTATTCGCAGCATGGACTGGTTGTATGCATGTTATGCTTCTATTAATTTTAGGACCAGTGCGGTGGAGTTCCGTTTTCCGGGTAAGTGAGTTTTAAAGTGGAAGGGTAGTTCATCCGTGCCTGTAGGTCATTTTATTTTCTATCTTAAGTCTAGGAAGATGATTTCTAAGGGTTGTGTATACCATCTAGTTAGGGTTAAGGATGTTGAGTCCAAGACCTCGACTATCCAGTCAATCCCAGTAGTCAGTGAATATCCAGAAGTTTTCCCAGATGATCTATCGGGAATCCCTCCCAAGCGGGAGATGGATTTTTGTATTGACCTTCTTCCTGATACGCAACCTATATGTATTCCTTCTTATAGAATGTCCCCAGCTGAGCTAAAGGAGTTGAAGGAGCAGTTCAAGGACCTGTTAGATAAGGGTTTCATTAGACTGAGCAAATCCCCATGGGGTGAACCAGTTCTCTTTGTCCGAAAGAAAGATGGTTCTATTCGTATGTGTATTGATTATCGAAATAGAACAAGTCACCATCAAGAATAGGTATCCTCTACCTAGGATTGATGTTTTGCTTGACCAGCTTCAAGGTGCCAAGTGCTTTTCGAAGATAGATCTCAGATCCGGGCACCATCAGCTCAGAGTTCAGGAGAGAGACATCCCGAACACAACCTTTAGGACGCATTATGGTCATTATGAGTTTGTAGTTATGTCTTTTGGACTAACGAATGCTCCTGTAGCTTTTATGGAATTGAGGAACAGGGTGTTCAAGCCATATTTGGATATGTTTGTGATTGTGTTTATTGATGAAATCTTGATATACTCTCGGAGCGAAGAGGAGCATGTCACGACCCGAACGTACACCCAGATCATAGACACGGGACAAGGGACCCCGAGAGACCCAAGTCGACCCATGGAACATGCATACAACTAATCTTCTCCAAATAAGCGGAACGATAATCATAAAGACATAGTGGAAATGAAATTATAGCGTAACATCATGAAATACTGAACATATACACAACTGAGCACTACATACTTTTTTGAAAGCCTCTAATACATAAGATGGATTGATGGAATAACATCCCCAACTAACCCAACCAAAACTGAACATAAACAACATGAAAGTTTATCAAACAGCCCTTGGAACATGAGGACTCACCAATAAGCTGAAAACGAAGGCTGAGATGGACTAAGGATGAGGATGAGCCTGAGATCCGGATCCTGTATCATGAAATGATACAACATAGAAAGTATGCGGTTAGTACGTGGAATGTACCGAGTGTGCAAGGTAAGTAAAATGGACATTTAAAAGTAAAATAAAACTCATAAGTAACATAAGAGGAGGACATCATGCTTGTATCATAAACTTCATAAGAAAACATAAGGCTCAAGGCTTCCAAATCATTCACAAAACGTTCATAATCATAATCGTAAATAAACTTTATCAAAACATAACTTTAGCCAATAACGTAAACATAACAATGCATAAAAACATGCGGAACAATGGGAGGACTCGTCATAACCGACACCATCATGGTAGAGCCTTTCATGATGCCCCACTATCTCGCTCAAGTGGGCAGAGCCGACCCTGGCTTTCCAAGCGAGGGTCGTGCATAAGGCGTGATATCACATTTGAGGGGATCATTATCAATACATCAAATCATTTACAACCCATGGTAGCACGTGGTTATGAGACACCGGCGTAGTCCTTTGAACGCCGAGCTGCTCGGTGCTAGACATGACTCCCAAAAACATGCATATAGGCTCATACATAAACCATTAACATCATGCATAAAAATTCATTGGATAAGATATAACATTTATCATCATTGATCCCCTCTAAAACATGCTTAACCAAGAATCATGGGCCCTTTTTATCGGCCAACATCATAAATCAATAAATCATGAAATTCGTTTCATAAATCGAAAACCATGCCTCAACATGTGGGCATTGCCCAATACCTCATCATATTCAATTCTCTCAAAACATGTAAACATGGGTAACTTGAAAATCATGTTTTTCCATCACCAATAAACTCATATTATAGAGTATTCATCATAAATCGTAACATCCATGAACTTTCATCAAATGTGCAATTTGGATTTAGAAGCTTGAAATATGAATTAGAGAAAATAATAATAAAACCTGCCCATCATTCATAATTCAATAATTAAAACTCAATTAAATCATACCCATAAGGAGAAAACACATTGTCATGCTTTGGGTAAAACCTCATAGAATTTGAGTAGGAGAATTCATGAATTAACTTGAAATTTGGGCATGGGTGGGGAAGAATTTCACCCATTTTAAAACCCTACATACCTGGGAATGGATGGACTTAGAGTTCCTTGAACACCCACAAAGAAATTGATGATAATTTGGGGAAGAAGTCCTTGAATCTCCCAAAAACCTCTATAAGCTTTTGCATGAGAATGGGCATGCATAAAGGGCTTAACCCATCTTATCTAACTCAGAAATATATCTAAAATGACATAGTTTAGGCCTTAGGGACTTAGGAAGTTATGAAAACACTCTTATTAAAACACAGGAATTTCTGGTCACCAGTCCCCACGAGGGACCTAACGTGTCGTTGCCATAGGGCACAACTCGTGGCCTTGATCCGTTGAGTCCATTGCCCAAACATCTAAGGGAACCCCACGGGTGACTTCACAAGTCGTGAGGTCAGACCACGACTCGTGGTCACCTTTCGGGGCCTACACTGTCCATCCCAACCTGGCAAAACATCCAAGGTAGACCACGGGTGACCTCACGAGTCGTGAGGTCTAGCCATGACTCGTGGTCAGGCTCGTGGCCTCCTCACTCGGGATTTGCCAGGCAATGCTGACCACGAGTCACTTCATGACTCGTGGTCACTCCTCATGACCTACCTCACGGGTTGTTCTATGACCTACCTCACGGGTCATTGTACGACCTACCTCATGGGTCGTTCTGTGACCTGGTGCGAATTTTCATTTTTTCTCCGTTTTTTACTTCTGGGTCTGATCCTTGGTTTCCTGGGGTATAACAATATATCTCCCCCTTGGGAACATTCATCCTCGAATGTTAGAAACATGCAGAAAACTCAGAAACAAGCTATCACCATATACAATTACCAGTCATTAAAGTCGAAAACTAACGGAATGACTACCTCCGAAAGGAACTACATAGCTAAATTGAATTCAGACATCACATACATTTACCATATCATAAAATAAACTTGTACACGTGAATTGAATAGGAAAAGTTGATTAAAGTTTTAGGGAAAAAATGATACCTCAAATTGAAACGGAGCCGGTAGGGAACAAATGAGGGTATTTAGCTATCATATCTTCTTCGGATTACCACATAGCTCCCTCAACATGCTAATTTCTCCATAATACTTTAACTGAAGCTACTTCTTTGTTCCTCAGCCTCCGAACCTGATGATCCAAGATTTCAATGGGAATTTCTTCATAACTGAGGTTGTCCTTCACTCCAATGCTATCTACCGGAACCACCAAGGCTGGATCACCCAAGCACTTCTTCAAAAGTGACACATGAAAGACGGGATGAACCAAAGATAGCTCCGAGGGTAAGTCCAACTCGTACGCCACCTTACTAACTCTTCTCACAACCCGGTAGGGGCCAATATAGCAGGGACTGAGTTTCCCTTTCTTCCCGAACCGCATGACTCCCTTCATGGGTGATACCTTTAGAAATACCCAGTCGTCCACATCAAACTCCAAATCTCTTCTCCTCACATCAGCATACGATTTTTGATGACTCTGAGAGGTTCTCAACCGGTCCCTTATAGACTGAACCTTTACCATCGCCTCATGAACCGAATCTGGTCCTATCGTAGCTGCCTCACCAACCTCGAACCATCCGATAGGAGATATACACCTCCGCCCATAAAGAGCCTCGAACGGTGCCTTCTGGATACTAGAGTGGTAACTGTTATTATAAGCAAACTCGATCAAGGGCAAATGATCAACCCAACTACCTTTAAAATCCATATCACATGTCCTCAACATATCCTCAAGGGTCTGAATAGTTCGTTATGCCTGGCCGTCTATTTGCGGATGGAAGGCTGTACTAAGCTTAACTTGCATCCCAAGTCTTTTTTGAAAAGAACACAAGAATTGATAGGTAAACTAAGCACCTCGGTCTGAGATAATAGACAAGCGCACTCCATGATGTTTAACCAACTCCCGAATATACAACTTAGCATAATCATCCACTGAATCCTTGGTCTTGACTGGTAGGAAGTGTGCCGCCTTGGTTAACCTGTCGACCACCACCCAAATGGAGTCGTATTATCGACGAGTATGGGGTAGAGCTATAACGAAATCCATATTAATTTCTTCCCACTTTCAAGTGGGAATGCTGATATCCTAAAGTACGCCTCCCAGCCTTTGATGCTCGACTTTCACTTGTTGACAGTTTAGGCATTTCGCTATGAACTCTGCAATGTCCTTTTTCATACCATCCCACCAATAGATTTCTCGCAAGTCCCGATACATCTTCGTGGATCCCGTTTGGATAGAATATCCAGTACATGTGCCTCCTGTAATATCCGAACTCTCAAATTATCAACGTCTAGAACACATAGTCAACCCTGGTATCACGGCACACCATCTCCCCCTTCGGAGAAGACCTCCACCTTCTTACTCTGCACCCCCTCCTTCAGCTTCCTCAATATTGGATCCTCATCTTTCCTGGATTTAACATCAACTACCAAGGACGATTCTAACCCATTATGCCCAACAACAACACTATCGGCCGAGTCGATCAATCTGACTCCCAATCTTGCAAGTCGGTGGACATCCTTTACCAACTCCTTCTTTCCCTCATGCACATGGGACACACTCTCCATTGAGAGTCTACTAAGGGCATCCGCAACCACATTAGCCTTTCCCGAGTGATAGAGGACACTCATGTCATAGTCCTTTAGTAACCAACAACCTCCTTTGTCGAAGATTTAGATCCTTCTATGTGAACACATATTGCAAACTCTTGTGATCCATAAACACATCCACATGGACCCCATACAAGTGATGCCGCTATATTTTCAATGAAAACACCACCGCAGCCAACTCAAGATCATGGGTAGGGTAATTCTTTTCATGAACTTTCAGCTGTCTCGAGGCATATGTTATTACCTTAGCATGCTGCATCAACGCACATCCCAGGCCAACTCTCGAAGCATCACAACACACTACAAAGCCATCAGTACCCTCAGGTAAGGTCAACACTAGTGCTAAAGTCAGTCGGGCCTTCAACTCTTGGAAGTTTTTCTCACAAGCATCTGACCGTTGGAATTTTACCTTTTTCTGAGTCAACCTGGTCAATGGGGCCGCAATTGATAAAATCCCTCAACAAATCTTCGGTAGTAGAATGCTAAGCCCAAGAAACACAGAATTTCTGAAGGATTCACCAGTCTGGGCCAATTCTTCACCGCCTCTATCTTCTGGGAATCTACCCTTATGCCTTCTCTTGATACCACATGACCTAAAAATGCTACCAATATTAGCCAAAATTCACACTTGCTAAACTTTGCATAAAGCTAACGATCCTTGAGGGTTTGCAGCTCTATTCTCAAATGAGTGGCATGCTCCTCCTCACTCCGAGAGTATATTAAGATGTCATCAATGAACACAATCATGAACATGTCCAAATATGCCTTGAACACCCTATTCATCAGGTCCATAAAAGTTGCAGGAGCATTGGTTAGCCCAAAAGACATAACAACAAATTCGTAGTGACCATACTAAGTTGTGAAAGCAGTCTTCGGGATGTCACTCTCCCGAAATCTTAGCTGGTGATACCCGGACCTGAGATCGATCTTGGAGAAGCACTGGGAACCCTGAAGCTGGTCAAACAAATCATAGATCCTGGGTAAGGGGTACCTGTTCTTGACGGTAACCTTGTTTAACTGCCGATAGTCAATACACATGCGAAGGGAACCGATCTTCTTTCGAACAAATAAAACTGGTGCACCCCATGAAGACCGGCTCGGTTTAATGAATCCCTTATCCAACAAATCCCTTAATTGATCCTTTAATTCCTTTAGCTCGACTGGAGCCATCCTGTAAGGAGGAATAGAAATAGGCTACATATCTGGCAATCAATCAATACCAAAATCAATTTTCCTTTCCTGAGGAACACCTGGCAAATCCTCGGGAAGCACCTCTGGATACTCGCACACCACCCGAACTGAGTGGATAAGCGGGTCTCGGACTCCACATCCTTAATCCTAACTACGTGGTACATGCAAACCTTATAGATCATCTTTTGGGCCTTAAGATAGGAAATAAATCGACCTACTGGCACCGTTGTTGTTGCCCGCAAGTGTATAGGTCGTACAAGTAATATAGTGGCCCTTTTTAAGAGCTGGATGTCTAACCCACAGGGACTGGACCAATTCAGCTAACTATAAAGTTCAAGTGTGATATTAAATGCCACAAGTGTTGATTATAGAAGTTTTCGATAGAGTTAATTAAGTCTAATTGTGGTCAATGAAATACTCTGAATTCATTCAAGGAGCCACATAGAGTTAAAGCCGAAGAATGATGCGATACTATGATTTGCAATAGATTAAGTATGAAACTATCAATTGTCATCTCACATAATTAGAATTGCATGTTCATGGTCTTCCTAACCTCTAAACACGACAAACTAGCCTCACTACTACATTGTGAGCGAGGATGCTAATTCTAGTTCGTGGGCAATTAACTATGTGGATGTGGTTTATGGGGTTATGCCATTGATTAGGGTACTTTCGTACCTCCAACCATTTAACCAAACTTAGCTTCACAACTACTTCTTCGAGTGGTGGAGTGACAATTCTAAGCTGGTGTCTTTCTTTCTTCCAATTTTATCAACCAAGCAAGTTATTAGGTATATTTCTATCCTAACCACAAAATCTTATCAAAAGACAAGAACTTGCTTCTTACATTCTTATGTTCTTCCCTAGGTTTGCTTTCTCAAGCATTTGCCTAAGTTTAACGTATGTGTTTTCATGGTGATCAATCATAAAAACAACCATAATTAAAAATGCAAGACAAAACAACAATGAATAACTGAATTCCAAAGCAAATTCATAAATAACACACTCATAACTCAGGGCTTCAACCCTAGAGGAAGGGTTCTAGCCATTCAAGTTCGTAAAATTACAAGAAAACATTGTTAAAGTAACATACTTGCAAGAATTGGTAGATGAGAAGATGAAATTGATGAACCCTAGGTGAGTTCTCCCACTTCTCCCTTCACTCCTAGGTGATTTTTCAGAATAAAATCGTGACAAAATCATTTTAGGAGCTAAGGGACCCATTTATAGTAAATGAGAATTGTACAAAAATATGACTGTCGTGGAATGACTCCGTGTCACGAAGTGTATCGCGGAGCACTGCCTCCATGACATGGAGGTAACGTGAATGCACACTGGAAACTCACAAAACCGTCGCCAGGCAGCCCCTTGCCGCATTGGCAGGGTGTCCACTAGGTGGCGTGTCACAGCCTTGGTCGCGCAGCCTGCCTGCCGTGGCACCTTTCCAACGCGCAGGTGGGCTGTTTCACGCATCCTCCTTGCCGACTTTCGCGTTTTCATTCCGATTCCATGCCTCCACTTCACCAACTCATGGATTAGTCCCTCAAATTCATTTTGAACCTACAAAAACAAGAACTAATCATGTTGGTTAGTACATATATTCACATTTATATAAAATCACATGAAGATGTATATAAATAAGTAGATAAACAAGACTAAATTAAGTTATAAAGAATCACTCGGGCATGCTATTTTTTTCGAGATCAACCGCCGAACTACCCTTCCACTCCAAAACTGTCTCACCTGGAAAACAAAACTCCGCGGTATGGGTCCTACAATTAATCGCGGCATAACATGCAAACAAACAATCCATACTAAAAATAACGTCAAAAGCAGTCATGGTTAACTCTACCAGGTCTACGGAGGTAACCTTGTGCAACACCATAATCAGGCACCCTCTACATACCCGCCTAGCTAGAACTGAATCACAGACTGGAGTAGATACGGAGAATGGTTCTTTCAAAATTTTAGGACTAACTCCAAAACCACTAGCAATGTAAGGGGTCACAAAAGACAATGTAGCTCCCAGGTCTAACAAGGCATAAACATCGATCTGAAAGACACGCAACATACCAGTGACCACGTCTGGTGAAGTCTCCTTCTCCTGGCGTGAGGCAAGGGCATAGAATCGGTTTTGGTGTTGTCCGCCACCTCCACTAGTCGATTCTCCCTGCGGAGAGGAAGGAGTCAGAACTTCTGCTGTCCTGGTAGTCTGTGCACGACCCCTATCATCACCCTGTCTAGCATATAGACATGCTCAGCGCATGTGCCCAGATCTACCATACCTAAAATAGACATCCGAGCCGTGCAGGCACTCCCTGGTGTGACTCTTGTCGCACCTCCTACAGGCTGGAGAGGTATACTGTAACTGCGTGCCCCTCTGATCCCTCAACCCTGAAGCCCTACTCCTATGATCACCCCTGGTTCTGGATGGAACACTAGCTGATGATGGTGCCGGGGCTAGCGACCTCTGCTGAAACTATAGACGGTAGCCACTGCCAGACCTCTGATATAAAAACCTACGACTGTCTGTCCGAGCCCTCTTTGCCTCCCTTTCCCTCGCATGAGTCGCCTCTATCTGTTGGGCGTACAACACTATGCGAGGAAAGTCCATATCCTGGTGGAGCATAGCAGTCCTACAATCCTTGTCTAAATAACCAGCCACGCCATGAACAAATCGGCTCACCCGCGCTCTCTGGTCCATCACTAACTCTGGGGCATATTTGACAACCAGGTGAACTCAAGAGAATACTCCAGCACTGTCATTTTCCCTTCTTGAGGTTCACAAACTCCGTTGCTTTCAAATCCCTCATTTTCCCGAGGGAAGAACCTATAGAGAAAGGCCATATGGAACTCATCCGAGCTGATGGGACCTACTCCCGCTTCGCTGTTGTCCATCTATTGCTTGAACCAAATATGAGCAACCTCTTTTAGCTGGTAAGAGGCCAAGTCAACACACTCCCCATTTGTCACCCCCATAATGTGAGTGACCTTCAAGATCCCTTCAATAAACTCGTGTGGATCCTCATCCACCTTTGATCCCGCAAACTCAGGAGGGTTCATCCTCAAGAAGTATCTAATCCGAGTCGTCATTGCATTGCCATTTTATGGGACCTGCGCAACAGCCTGCTGGTTGACCTGAGCGGTCAAGGCCTACGCCAATATCCGAATAGCTTCCCGAAACACAGCGTGTGCAGCAGGCTCCTGTGCCTGAGCCTCCTGAACAAGTGGCGCTTGCTGATGCCCATGGTCATTGCCATCTCCGTGGACTTCATCATTTCTATTCCTCCTTTCGTTCATTCTCCTAAGGGTAATAATTCTGCAATTGCGAATTACACGAATTAGAAGGATGGATAGGCTTTTCATTGCACAACATAGAACATGAGAAGGGATCATTTCCTAAACATTTAGTAGCCTCTTCGTCATAAGTGTGGCGCGCTTCACACCCATGAAAAAGACTCTACCTAACGCGGATTCCAGACTCCCTAGGACACATCTAAATCTATGGTTCTGATACCAAGTTTGTCACAACTAGAACATACACCCAAATCATAGACACCAGACAAGGGACCCTGAGAGACCCCAAGTCGACCCATGACACATGCATACAACTAATCTTCTCCAAATAAGCAAAACGATAATCATAAAGACATAGCAGAAACAAAATTATAATGTAACATCATGAAATATTGAACATATACATAGTTGAGCACTACATATTTCTCTGAAAGCCTCTAATACATAAGATGGGTTAATGGGACAACATTCAAAACTAACCCGACAAAAACTGAATATAAACAACCTAAAAGTTTATCAAATGGCCCTCGGAACATGAGGACTCACCAATAAGCTGAAAATGTAGGCTGAGATAGACTAAGGATGAGGATGAGCCTGAGATCCAAACCCTATATCATGAAACGATACAACATAGAAAGTATGTGGTTAGTACGTGGAATGTACCGAGAATGCAAGGTAAGTATAATTGACATTTCAAAGTAAAATAAAACTCATAAGTAACATAAGAGGAGGACATCGTGCTTGTATCATAAACTTCATAAGAAAACATAAGGCTCAAGGCTTCCAAATCATTCATAAAATGTTCATAATCATAATCGTAAATAAACTTTATCAAAACATAACTTTAGCCAATAACGTAAACATAACAATGCATAAAAACATGCAGAACAATGAGAGGACTCATCATAACCAACACCATCATGGTAGAGCCTTTCATGTTTCCCCACTATCTCACTCAAGTGGGCAGAGCCGACACTGGCTTGCCAGGCAAGGGTCGTGCATAACGCGTGATATCACGTTTGATGGGATCATTATCAACAGATCATATTATTTACAACTGGCACGTGGTTATGAGACACAGGCGTAGTCCTTTAAACGCCAGGCTGCTCGGTGCTAGACACAGCTGTCAGAAACATACATATAGGCTCATACATAAACCATTAACATCATGCATAAAAATTCATTAGCTAAGATATAACATTTATCATCATTGATCCCCTTTAAAACATGCTTAGCCAAGAATCATGGGCCCTTTTTATCGACCAATATCATAAATCGATAAATCATGAAATTCGTTTCATAAATCATAAACCATTCTTCAACATGTGGGCACTACCCGATACCTCATCATATTCAATTCTTTCAAAACATGCTCTTAAATATGGGTAACATGAAAATCATGTTTTTCCATCATCAATAAACTCAAATTATAGAGTATTCATCGTAAATCATAACTTCCATGAACTTTCATCAAATGGGCATTTTGGATTTAGAAGCTTCAAACATGAATTAAAGAAAATAATTATAAAACCTACCCATCATTCATAATTCAATAATTAAAACTCAATTAAATCATACCCATATAGAGAAATCACATTGTCATGCTTTGGGTAAAACCCCATGGAATTTGAGTAGGAGAATTCATGAATTAACTTGAAATTTGGGCATGGGTGGGGAGAATAACTTCACCCATTTTAAAACTCTACATACCTGGGATTGGATGGACTTAAAGTTCCTTAAATACCCACAAAGAAATTGATGAAAATTTGGGGAAGAAGGCTTTGAATCTCCACAAAACCTCTCTAAGCTTTTGCATGAGAATGGGCATGCATAAAGGGCTTAACCCATCTTATCTAACTCAGAAATATATCCAAAACGACGTAGTTTAGGCCTTAGGGACTTAAGAAGTTACGAAAACACTCTTATTAAAATGCAAAAATTTATGGTCACCAGTCCACACGAGGGACCTAAGGGGTCATCTCCACAGGGCATGACTCGTGGCCTTAATCCATTGAGTCCACTTCCCAAACATCCAAGGGAACCCCACGGGTGACTTCACGAGTCGTGAGGTCAGACCATGACTCGTGGTCACCTTCCGTGGCCTACACTGTCCATCCCAACCTGCCAAAACATCCAAGGTAGACCACGAGTGACCTCATGAGTCCTGAGGTCTGGAAAAGACTCATGGTCAGGCCCGTGGCCTCCTCACTCAGGCTTTGCCAATCCATGCTGACCATAAGTCACTTCATGACTCGTGGTCACTCCTCACGACCTATCTCACGGGTCGTTCTATGACCTAGTGCGAATTCTCTGTTTTTCTCTATTTTCTACTTTCGGGTCTGATTCTTGGGTTCCAAGGATATAACAGAGCATGCCGCTAATTTGAAGGTGGTGTTACAAGCTCTTAAGGATCGGCAGCTATATGCTAAATTTAGCAAGTGCAAGTTTTGGTTGAACTCAGTGGTGTTTTGGGATATTTGGTATCAAGTGAGGGTATAAAGGTAGACTCTCAAAAAATAGAAGTGGTGAAGAATTGGCCTAGACCGGTGAATCCTTCAGATATCTAGAGCTTCTTGGGCTTACTTGGCTACAATCGGAGATTTGTCGAGGGCTTTTCATCTATTGAAGTGCCATTGACCAAATTGACCCAAAAGAAAGTGAAATTGCAATGGTTGGAGGATTGTGAGAGAAGCTTTCAAGAGTTGAAGACTCGACTTACCTCGCACCAGTGTTAACTCTACCAGAGGGTACTGATGGGTTTGTGGTGTATTGTGATACTTAAAGGATCGGACTTGGTTGTGTTTTGATGTAGCACGGCAAAGTTATAGCATATGCCTCCAAACAGCTAAAAGTTCATGAGAAGAATTACCTAACCCATGATCTTAAATTGGCGGTGGCGGTATTCGCCTTCATGATATGGAGGCATTTTTTGTATAGGGTCCATGTAGATGTGTTCACGGACTATAAGAGTCTACTCTATGTGTTTATCCAGAAGGATCTCAATCTTTTTCAAAGGAGGTGGTTGAAGCTGCTCAAGAACTATGATATGAGTGTCCTTTACCAACTGGGCAAGGCTAATGTTGTAGCAGTCGCACTAGTAGACTCTCTATGTTGAGTGTGTCCCATGTGAATGAGCGAATAAAGGAGCTGGTGAAGGATGTGCATCGACTTGCAAGGTTGGGAGTTTGGTTGGTTGACTCGGCCGATGGCGATGTTATAGTTCAGAACGGATCAAAATCATCCTTGGTGACTGATGTAAAAGCTAGACAAGACGAGGATCTCATTTTGGTAAAGTTAAAGGAATCCATCCAGAATCAAAAAGTAGAGGTCTTCTCCAAAGGGGGAGATGGTGTGCTTCGTATCAAGGTAACTTATGTGTTCCAAACATTGATGATTTGAGAAATTGGATGTTGCATGAGGCTCATGGTTCTAGGTATTCAATCCATATCGGTGCCTCCATGATGTACCATGACTTATTGGAAGTCTATTAGTGGAATGGCATGAAGAAAGACATCACAGAATTTGTGGCTAAGTGTCCAAACTGTCAGCAAGTGAAGGTCGAGCATCAGAGACCAGGAGGTGTGCTTCAAGATATTAGCATTCGTACATAGAAGTGGAAATACATCAGCAATATGACTCCATTTGGGTTATTGTAGACAGGTTAACCAAAGCCGCTCATTTTCTACCAGTCAAAACCATTGATGCCGCAAAGGATTATGCCAAACAATACATTCGAGAGTTGGTTCGATTGCATGGAGTGCCCTTTTCCATCATAATAGACATAGGTACCCAATTTACCTCTCAATTTTGGAGGTCGTTTCAAAAAAGACTGGGTACCCATTAAGCTCAACACAGCATTTCACCCGCAAATGGATGGTCAAGTGGAGTAGACAATTCAGACTCTCAAGGACATATTGATAGCATGTGTGATTGACTTCCAAGGAGTTGGGATGATAATTTGCCTCTTATCGAGTTTGCATACAATAACAACTACTATTCCAGTATTCCGATGGCTCCGTTTAAGGCTCTCTATGGGCGGAGATGTAGATTGCCTATTGGCTGGTTTGAAGTTGGTGAAGCTAAATTGATAGGACCATATTCAATCCATGAGGCTATGGAGAAGGTTCAACTCATTTGGGACAGGTTGAAGACAGCTCAAAGTCTCCAAAAATCCTATACCGATATGAGAAGGAGAGAACTCGAGTTCGAAGTGGATGATTAGGTGTTTCTGAAGGTGTCTCCCATAAAGGGAGTTATGCGATTTGGAAAGAAGGAAAACTCAGCCCTCATTATGTTGTCCCCTACCGGATTGTGAAACGGGTTGGCAAGGTGGCATATGAATTGGAGTTTCCCTCAGAATTAGCTTTTGTGCATCCTGTTTTCCATGTATCGCTCTTAAAGAAGTGTTTGGGTGATCCAGCTCTAGTTGTTTCGGTGGACAGTATTGGGTGAAAGACAGCCTTAGTTATGAGGAGGTTCCGGTGGAAACACTAAATTGTCAGGTTAGAAGGCTGAGAAACAAGGAACTAGCTTCAGTCAAAGTTTTATGGAGGAATCAACAGGTTGAGGGAGCTGCATGGGAAGCCGAAGCAGACATGATGGCTAGATACCCGCATTTATTCTCTACCGGCTCAGTTCCAGCTTGAGGTATAACTTTTGCCCTAAAACTCTATTCAGTTTCATGTTCAATTCATGTTCCCCAGTTTCTTTCATGTATATGGATGTATGTATGATTCATGAATTCAGTTCAGTCAGGTAGTGTAAATTGGAGTTAGTCATTCCGTCAGTTTTTAGCTTATATGATCAGTAATTGAGCATGATAGTTGTATTTCTCTATTTTCTTTATGCTTTCCCACATTCAAGGACGAATATTCCCAAGGGAGAGATATTGTAATACCTCGGAAGTGCCTAAGACTAGACCCGGGAATTTAAAAATGGAAGTTGGCAAAAATCTAAGAAATTTTCACGGAACGGGTCATGTAACGGATCGTTGGGCATTTGTGGTGAGGCACAGCAGGGTCGAAGTGGGGAGTAACGGGTCAAGGAATGACCCGTGGTTTGATATCACGAGTCATTATTGGTGGTCATGGTGGGACTGGTCCTTAGTCTAGGAGGAAGTAACGGGCCGTAGGACGACTCGTCGTGAATAACAACGGATCATGGTAAGTAACCATGGGAAGGAGTAGGAAAATCTCCAGTCGATATGACAGGCGGAAACCACGACTTGTTGGAAGGAGGCACAAGTCGTGGTATGGCTCGTGGGAAGGCCCAGGTACAGGTCGTCAGGGAGAAATAATGAGAGTATCCAATGGACCATTGTCTGATGTAAAGACTCGTCCTATCGAGTCGTAGTGTAAGAATCTGAGAAGTTAAGGTTTTTCAGTGGATGTAATGGACGGATACCACGAGTCGTGGTATCCTGGTATGACCCGTAGGATCACCCGTGGTCACGTACAATGCAGAATTTTAAGGAAATTCATTAAGGGTATTTTCATCATTTCTAAGTCCTAGGGTCCTAAACTACGTTGTTTAAGGCTCGAAATGCAGTGTTTTATTAGGGAAAAATCTATCCTAGGCTCATTACCATCCATGCATGCATATTGAAGGGGTTTAGGAGGTGATAAAGTTAGAATTCTTCAAGCTTTCCTTCAATCTTTCGTTGGTCTTTCAAGGAGTGGTAAAATCAGATCTTCCCAATGTATGTAGGGTTATGAATGGGTGATCCGTTCACACCCATGCCCAATCCCTCTCTAAATCATGAAAATTTTTTTGTTGATTCTATGGGGTTTTAACCCAATGCATGAAATTCCTAATTCTCTACATGGGAATGATCTAAATGAGTTTTATTATTGAATAATGTATCATGGGCAAGTTTTACGTTGTTTTCCAATAAAATCATGTTTTAAGCTTTATAAATTAAATACCCATTTATGAGAAGTTTATGAAAGTTAAGATTTATGATAAATGTTCATGTATGATTAGATATTATTGATGAAAAGAATGTTTTCAAGTTACCCATGTTTATAATCATGTTTTCAAGAGAATTGAGTATTTTCGAGCATGTTGAAGTATTAGGCAATGCCCATATGTTCAAGTATGATTTATGATTTATGATATGGATTTCATGATTGATCAATTTATGACGTTGGCTGATTCATGGGCCCTTGATTCATGGCTAAACATGTATGAAAATGGGGATTAATGATGTTAATGTTTAATTGGCCATGAATCTCATGAATGATGTTTATGATTTACATACGAGCCTAATGTGCATGTTTTTGGGAGCAGTGTCTAGCACCATAGTAGCCTGGTGTTCAAAGGACTACGCCTATTTCTTATAACTACTTGCCGCCATAGGTTTATATTGATACATTACATTGTTAATGGATCCGCTCTTTCGTGATATCACATACTGGATGTCCTTTGCCTGGCAAGCCTGGGACGACTCTGCCCACTTGAGCGAGATAGTTGGGGCATCATATAAGGCTCCACAATGATGGTGTCATTTATGACGAGTCCTCCCATTGTTCCTTATGATTTATGCATGGTTATATTCATATTATTTTGGCTCAAGCTACGTTTAATGAAGCTTTTCTCCTTTCATTATGATTATGACTGGTTACGAATATTTTGATCTTGAGCCTTATGTTACATTATAATATTTATCTTATGAGAATGTTTTCCTACTCTTATGAACTTTGATGTATTTTAAATGTCAGTTTTACTTACCTTGCATACTTGGTACATCCACGTACTGACTGCATATTTTATGCTGTATCGTTTCATGATACAGGCTCTGATCTTCAGACCCAGCACCGTCTTTGGCTTGTTCCTGGAGTTAGCATCTAGTTCATTGGTGAGTCCTCGTCTTTCGGGGACCAGTTGATAGCAATTATCGTTTATTTTTAGTTTCCAGACTTGTCGGGTTAGTTGGGGGTGTTGTCCCATCAACCTATCAGATATGTTAGAGGCTTTCAGACTATATAAGTATCCAACTTTCATGTATGAAGTGCATTTTTCTTTCTATGTTATGTCATTATTATGCTTCCGCTATGTTATTATATTGAGTATTCCGCTTTATTTGATTGAGTTAGATGTATGTTCACGCCATGGGTCGACTTGGAGTCTCTCGGGGCTCCTTGTCCCCTGTTGCGATCCGGGTCTATGTTCGGGTCATGAGAAAAGAGCCTAAAATGGAGTCATCTAAATGCTGGAATGGTAGCTATTGTTATATGCAAACTCAATGAGAGAAAAATGATCATCCCAACTACCCTTGAAATCAATCACACATTCCCTCAACATATCCTTAAGAGTATGAATTGTCCGTTCACCCTGGCCATCTGTTTGCGGGTGAAATATTGTACTAAGCTTGACCTGAGTACTAAGTCCCTTCTGAAAAAATATACAAAACTTGGACGCAAACTGAGTACCTTTATCTAATATAACAGACAAGGTCACTCCATGCAACCGAACTAAGTCCCGAATGTACAACTTAGCATAATCTTCCACTAAATCGGTAGTTTTGACCGGTAGAAAATTAGCTTCTTTAGTCAACCTGTGGACAACCACCCAAATTGAGTTATACGAGGCAACCCCGTAATAAAATCCATAATGATTTCCTCCCACTTCCAAGTAGGGATACTAATGTCTTGCAGCACACCTCTAGGTCATTGATGCTCAACCTTCACCTGTTGACAATTAGGACACTTAGCCACAAATTCTGCTATGTCTTTCTTCATGCCATTCCACCAAGTCGCGGTACATCTTGGTGGCACCTGGATGTATAGAATATCTTGAACCATAAGCCATATGCAACATCTGCTCCCTCAAGTCATCAACACCCAAAACACACAAGTGACCCTGATATCAAAGCACCCCATCTCCCCCATTGGAGAAGACTTCTACCTTCTGATTCTGAATGTCTTCCTTCAACTTTACCAAAATAGGATCCTCGTCTTGTCTAGCTTTAACTTTGGTCGCTAAGGATGATTATGATCCATTCTAAATAATGACACCACCATCTGTCGAGTCAACCAGATGAACTCTTCGTCATGCAAGTCGGTGCACATCCTTCACTAACTCTTTCCTTTCCTCATCTACATGGGTCACACTCTCCATAGAAAGCCTGCTAGAGCATCTGCCACCACATTAGCCTTGCCCGATGATAAAGGACACTTATGTCATAATCCTTTAAAATCTCCAACCACCTCCTTTGATGTAATTTAGATCCTTCTAGGTAAACACGTACTATAGGCTTTTGTGGTCCGTAAACACATCCACATGGACATCGTAAGATAGTGTCTCCAAATCTTCGAGGAAAATACTACCTCCGCCAACTCGAGGTCATGACAGGGATAGTTCTTCTAATGGACCTTCAGCTTCCTGGACGCATATGCTATAACCTTACCGTCCTGCATTAATATACAATCAAGATAGATCCTCGAGGCATCACAATATACCATAAACCTATCGATACCCTCAAATAGGGTCAACACTGGTGCTGAGGTAAGTGATCACGGGCAAAAATATATGCCCGAGATACTCTTTATTACTTAAATTAGTCTTGTTTATCTAAGTTATTGTATACATTTTCATGTAATTTTATATAATGTGGAGATATGTGCTAACCAACATGATTAGCCTTTGTTTTGTAGGTTTTGATGATATTTGAGTAACTAATCCATGAGTTGGTGAAGTAGAAGCTTGGAAACGGAATTAACACGCGAACGTCGGCGAAGAGGAGGCACAAAACAGCCCACCGGCGCGTCGACAAGGTGCCACGGCAGGCAGGCCGCTCAAAACAGCCCACCTGCGCGTTGGCAACGTGCCACGGCAGGTGGCCTCCGCGACCAAGGGGCTGCAACGCGCTGCCCAGGCAGCGTGACACGCTGCCAACGCGGCAGGGTGCTGCCTGGGCCAATTTCGGGTGATTTTCCAGAGAGCCTCCGCGTCCGTAGCGTGTCACGGAGGACGTGCTCCGCGATGCACTCCGTGACACGTTGCTTGTTATTCCGGGAAAGATTCCTACTAATATAAATATCACACTTAGGTTTATTTTTCATAATTCAGACTTGGTGGAGCTAGGACGTGGGTTAGCAGCAGTTGAGGGAAGAAAAAGCTAAGAGATTTCTTCTCTTCCTTTCTTCTTTCTACCAATTGTACGTATGATTTACACTCGTTTTAGGATGATCAATCCATAAATGAGTGGCTAATTCTCTTCCTTGCTAATGTTTTGAACATGTGTAGTGAATTTTGATTGTAAATGATATGGTTTTCTTCTTCTTCTTTCATGTTGTTCTATTAATTCTTGTTCTTACTGCATTAGTGCTTGGCCTACATTAATGTACATCTAAAAAGTCCAATTTCACTCGAGAGAGCAAGAAATTGGAAAGTTGTGAATTAATAGGGTATTGTTCTTATCTTGATTTGGGAAAATTGGGTTTTGATGTGCTTTCCTGATAGAAATATACTTGAAAGTCATATTAGTCAGTTTAGGAACCGGAATTGTATTGCTAGGTCGTAAATTGCATTTGATCACAGAAATGTAGACGAATGGTTTATGATTCTTAAGTGAAATTAAATACGAGAGTTTTAATTTCTAGGCTATTGTTCTTGGCTAGCAACATGAAGAAGAGATTAACCGAATTATTACTACAATCAAATTTATTACTTGTTCTTAACCTTGGTATGCTCATATCCATAGTTTAAATTCACCGTAAATAATTGTTAATAGTTTTAGTATATATTTTATAAACAAAAACTCAATTAACTGTTGGTTACGTTGTTGTTAGCATAGTTAGAAGTAAAATAAGAATATAGTATACTTAGGCAATCTTCACATACCTTGAGCCTCCTTGGATCGATACTTGGCTTACTTAGCCACTTTATTACTTGTTTGACCACGTGCACTTGCGTGTCGGTTTTTAACCCTATAGCAAACCACCGAACAAGTTTTTGGCGCCGTTGCCGGGGACTCGGCGAAGTTTTGATAGTTTATCTATTTTTGTGTGATTTGTGAATTTCCTTAAGTGTTGAGAAACTTGGTCTTAGTTTGTTTATTTGCAGGTGATAGGTTGTCCTGCCGAGCTGGCTAGAAATAGAGAGCTTGTGGAACAGTTGCTAGAGCCTGAACGTCAAATCCATTTGCGAAGGAGAGTAGCTCTAGAGCAAAAGCTGAAGAGACTTCAAGAAAAGGTACAACAACAACCACCCGCGGGGGACAAGCACATTTGTCATCAGCAGCAATGGCAGCAAGACCAGTTCGCGAAGTGGCAATCCCATTAGCGACGAATGTGACCTCTAGCATCCGTAAACCGGATCCTGGAGGGCACTTTGAGCTTAAACATAACATGGTGCAGCTGTTACATTCTAGTGATCAATTCACTGGGATGACACATGAGGACCCCAACTGCACCTACAGAGCTTTTTAGAGATTAGTGACACGTTTGTCCCCACCGGTGTGTCCACAGATTATGTCCGATTGACCCTCTTCCCATTTTCACTATTAGGAGAGGCGAAAAAGTGGTTGAAGGCTGAGCCACCGAACTCCATAACTTCATGGAATGACTTCAAATTGAGAAGAAGTTGGAGAAAGAGAGGAACAGAGTGGAGGCTGTTTCCTCTAAACAGCAAAAGAAAAGGAGATGGTTCTCGAAAGAGAACCCAGGTATGAGGATGTCCTGAAAAGGATAGTCCAAGTCGGGCCACGACGTAAAATAAGGCGCTGCTTAGGAGGCAACCCAAGGGTACCTCAGGTACAATTTGTAATTTTGATTGTTGTGTTGCGTTTGTTAGTTTCATTTTGTTTGTGTTTTTGGTGGAAAGTTAAGCACAGATGGCGGGAAGTCTGAGTACCGAGACGGTGGAAGCTAAAGAGCACGGAAAAGAAGAAGTGTGGGGTCGAACACCCACCTCTTAAAACTTGAAAGGAAAGCATGCTTTTAGCTTGGCATAGAGGCTCAGGGAGTATTTCTCATCCTTTAAATTTTAATTTGATGCTATGAGGACATAGAATTATTTAAGTGTGGGGTGAGGGAAATTTCAAATTTCTAAATTTTTGTGCTTAACAAGTTTGTGGTGAATGTAATGCTAATGCTTGAGAAATTTGAAAAATTTGAAAATTTTTTGTGAATTAAGCATGACTTCATCACCCGTTGGTTTTTCTTGTCGGTTCTTTTCCGACGGGGAGTCTTTGAACCGAAGAATAAAAATTTTATTTTTTCTTTCCTTTGTCTGTATATAGTGTTTTTAGTCATAGTTAGGGACTGTTTCTGATGATGGATGGATGACGACCGTCTTGAGGAAAATTAGTCGGTAGGTGTTGGGTTTTGAAACCATAACTAATTGGTGCTTGATGTTCGTGTTATGTGTTGTACATGATGGTGAGATGCAAGTATGTTCAGTGTTGAAGCATGACAGTATATAACTGTGTTTGAGACACTTAGGCTCTTGAATTTGACTCAATATGATTGAAGCTTAATGTTCGAATTCTTGTGATTAGCTGAGTAAGAGTCTGTTGAATGTGTCTTGATTTGAGCATGTGCCATGAGTGTAAGGTTTTTGAGTATTCTGTGCTATTGTGGAATGTCTAGAACTTTCCTGGTGTGTATATAAAACGAAATGAAGGATGTGAATTGTAGGAGATGATTTAGGCATTTCTTTGAATGAACCAAATGTTTATCCCTCATTTTACCTACCTGGAAAGATTAATCCTAGTTAGCCCCGTTGAGCCTTGAGCCTATTCTTTGACAGCTGCAACATAAGCTTAATCCTTTTTCTTTCATTAGCCTTGTGTTTGATCGAAAACTCCTAAGCGTTTGAGTGGAAAAAATCCGAAGGAGTAAAGGAGTGAGAAGAATGAGAAGAAAGGAAAAGTAGCAAGTTGTAGAAGTGAGAAAAGGACAAAGGTGCACTTGTGTGAAAATGGTTGATTATTAGTAAGGAGCAAGAAAACAAATTAACGAAAAATTATTTATAGAACTCCTTACTAATAAGCTAAAAGTGCCTAAAGAAAGAGGGAACATAAGAGGAAAAAGAAAGCTGAAAGGAGAAAAAGGTGAAGTAAGGGAAGGGAAGTTTGTAATGAGGGTGTAATGTATTAAAAGCGCTTGGGAAAGTTAGTCACTATTATTGGCCAGAATAGTACCTGCCTGTCCATTAGCTTACATTACAACCCATTAAGTCCTACTTGATCTTACATTCACACATCCTTAAATTAGTGGAATAAAACACTAAGGGCAAGCTTATGGGTCATTACATGACGCATGTGAATTCTTTGTGAGAGTGAGCGCAATTCTATTCATGTACCCACACATGTTGTGATTTAAAAATTGTTTTTGCGTGTGATTGGGTAACTCTCTTTCCGTGAGGGGCACATGTTGAATGAAGGATATAATTCATGTGGGATTTCTCAATCAGTTGATTTGCATGAGTTTGCTAATATTGAGAGTCGACTCTTGAGGTTAAGAAGTCTTAACATAGTTGTACTTCATTTCAATGATCAAATCAGGCATGCTCAATTTTTAGCTTGTATCTTACGTAATCATTATAGCCGTAACTTGAATTATCTTGCTAAATTAGTTATGTGGGAGTCTCCATATGCATGATATGTAAAAGGTTGTTCGAGGACGAACAAGGCTTTAAGTGTGGGGTTGTGATCACGGACAAAAATATATGCCCGAGATACTCTTTATTACTTAAATTAGTCTTGTTTATCTAAGTTATTGTATACATTTTCATGTAATTTTATATAATGTGGAGATATGTGCTAACCAACATGATTAGCCTTTGTTTTGTAGGTTTTGATGATATTTGAGTAACTAATCCATGAGTTGGTGAAGTAGAAGCTTGGAAACGGAATTAACACGCGAACGTCGGCGAAGAGGAGGCACAAAACAGCCCACCGACGCGTCGAAAAAGTGCCACGGCAGGTGGCCTCCGCGACCAAGGGGCTGCAACGCGCTGCCCAGGCAGCGTGACACGCTGCCAACGTGGCAGGGTGTTGCCTGGGCCAATTTCGGGTGATTTTCCAGAGAGCCTCCGCGTCCGTAGCGTGTCAAGGAGGCCGTGCTCCGCGATGCACTCCGTGACACGTTGCTTGTTATTCCGGGAAAGATTCCTACTAATATAAATAGCACACTTAGGTTTATTTTTCATAATTCAGACTTGGTGGAGCTAGGATGTGGGTTAGCAGCAGTTGAGGGAAGAAAAAGCTAAGAGATTTCTTCTCTTCCTTTCTTCTTTCTACCAATTGTACGTATGATTTACACTCGTTTTAGGATGATCAATCCACAAATGAGTGGCTAATTCTCTTCCTTGCTAAGGTTTTGAGCATGTGTAGTGAATTTTGATTGTAAATGATATGGTTTTCTTCTTCTTCTTTCATGTTGTTCTATTAATTCTTGTTCTTACTGCATTAGTGCTTGGCCTACATTAATGTACATCTAAAAAGTCCAATTTCACTCGAGAGAGCAAGAAATTGGAAAGTTGTGAATTAATAGGGTATTGTTCTTAACTTGATTTGGGAAAATTGGGTTTTGATGTGCTTTCCTGATAGAAATATACTTGAAAGCCGTATTAGTCAGTTTAGGAACCGGAATTGTATTGATAGGTCGTAAATTGCATTTGATCACAGAAATGTAGACGAATGGTTTATGATTCTTAAGTGAAATTAAATACGAGAGTTTTAATTTCTAGGTTATTGTTCTTGGCTAGCAACATGAAGAAGAGATTAACCGAATTATTATTACAGTCGAATTCATTACTTGTTCTTAACCTTGGCATGCTCATATCCATAGTTTAAATTCACCGTAAATAATTGTTAATAGTTTTAGTATATATTTTATAAACAAAAACTCAATTAACAGTTGGTTACGTTGTTGTTAGCATAGTTAGAAGTAAAATAAGAATATAGTATACTTAGGCAATCTTCACATACCCTGAGCCTCCTTGGATCGATACTTGGCTTACTTAGCCACTTTATTACTTGTTTGACCACGTGCACTTGCGTGTCGGTTTTTAACCCTATAGCAAACCACCGAACAGTAAGTCGAGTCTTAAGCTCTTGGAAGCTCTTCCCACAAGACTCTGGCCATTAAAACTTCACTTTATTCTGGGTCAACTTAGTCAATGGTGCTACAATGGATGAAAGCCCTTCAACAAACCTCTAGTAGTAACTAGCTAAACACAAGAAACTCCTAAAATCTGAAGGACTCACTGGTCTAGGCCAATTCTTCACCGCTTCTATCTTTTGAGAGTCCACCTATACACCCTCACTTGACACCACATGATCCAAAAATGATATTGAGTCTAGAAAAAACATACACTTGCTAAACTTATCATATAATTGGTGATCCTTAAGAGTCTCTAGTACCACCCTCAAATGAGCAGCATGCTCCTCCTTGCTCTGAGAGTATATGACAATGTCATTTATGAATACAATCACAAACATATCCAAATACGGCTTGAGCACCCTATTCATCAAATCCATAAAAGATGGGGGCATTCGTTAGTCCAAAATACATAACTACAACTCATAGTGACCATACCGAGTACTGAAGGTTGTCTTCAAAATGTCATTCTCTCGAACCTGAGCTGATGATACCAGGATCTGAGTTCTATCTTTGAGAAACACTTGGAACCCTGAAGCTGGTCAAACAAGTCATCAATTATGGGAAGAGGATACCTATTCTTAATGGTGACCTTGTTCAACTGCCGGCAATCAATGCAAATCTGAAGGGAACCGTCCTTCTTCCGGACAAAGAGAATAGGTGCACCCCACGGGGATTTTCTTGGTCTGATGAAACCCTTTTCTAAAAGGTCCTTCAATTTCTCCTTCAACTCCTTTAGCTCAGCTGAAGCCATTTTGTAAGGGGAAATAGATATAGGTTGCATATATGGAAGAAGGTCAATACCAAAATCGATCTCCCACTCGATAGGAATTCCCGATAAATCATCTTAAAACATTTCTAGGTATTCACACACTACAGGAATTGACTGGACAGTCGGGGTTTCGGACATAACATCCTTAAGCCTAACTAGATGGTACACACAACCCTTAAAAATCATTTTTCTGGCCTTAAGGTAGGAAATGAAGCGACCTACAGGCACAGCTGAACTATCCTTCCATTCTAGGACTGGCTCACCCGGAAATCAGAACTCTATCGCACGGGTTCTACAATTTACTGAGGCATAACATCCATGTAGCCAATCCTTGCCAAAGATAACATAAAAATATGTCATGGCTAGATGTACTAAATCTGCTGAGGTGACTTTCTGAAGGACTGTGATCGGCCAATTTCTATACACCCATTGAGCTACAACTTAATCACCGACTGGAGTAGATATTGAGAAGGGTTCTGATAGGATTTCAGGACTGACTCCGAAACTACTAGCAATATAGGGCGTCACAAAAGATAGTGTAGCCTCTAGATCTAACAAAACATATACATCAAGGTGGAATACCCGTAACATACCAGTGACTACATCTAGAGAGGCCTCCTTCTCCTAACGATATGTGAGGGCATAAAATCTTTTCTGACGCTGATCACCACCTGCACTAGTGGAGGCTCCCTGCTAAACTGAGCGTGCTGGTGGAGCTGTTGAACTAGTGGCTGGGTCTCGGCCTCTACCATGGTCTTCTCTAGCTGCTGGGGAATCTTTGAGCATATGTTTGAGTTTCCCACACCCGAAACAAGCACCTATACCTACTAAGCACTGACCAGTGTGGCTCCGGCTACAGCTGGCATAAGATGGAATATTGGGCTCCACAAATCTGCTCCACTGACCTCGAGAGCCTTATGCTCTTCCCCTCTGGTTGCTCCTAGATCTGGATGGCACACTTGTTGCTGATGGTGCTGGGGCTGATGATCTTTGGTGGGACTGCTGACAGTGCCCATCATCAAGTCTCGGCTGGGAGAATCCAAAGCTATCAGTCCTGGGTCTCTTGGCCTCTCTCTTCCGCTCACTCACTTGTACCACCTCTATCTGCTAGGCATACAGAAATATTCGAGGAAAGTCAATGTGCTAATGAAGCATCACGGTCCAATAATCTTTGACCAACTAGTCTTTTATTCCATGCATGAACCGGCTCACTCGAGCCCTCTGGTCTTCCACTATCTCGGGTGCATACTTGGAGAAGCGCGTGAACTCCAAAGCATACCCCTGGACCATCATGTTGTTCTGCCTCAATTTCACAAATTCCGCTGCTTTGATTTCCCTTATCTCTCAGGGAAAGAATCGATCCAAAAATGCAGTATGGAACTCATCCCAAACAATGGGGCCCTCTCCAACTGTCTTGCTATCCTTCCATTTCCTGAACCAGATGTGCACAACCCCTTTCTACTGATACAAGGCTAGATCTGCACACTCCTCCCCAGTCCCCCCATGATCTGGGTGATCTTCATAACTTTATCAATACACTCATGTTGATCTTTTCCCACCTTCAATCCGAGAAACTATGGAGGGTTCATCCTCAGAATATCTCTAACTCTCGCCGTTGCCACATTCCTATTTTGAGGGACATGCACTACTGCCTGTTGGCTGATTTGGGCAATAAAAGTCTAAGCTACCATCTAAATGACAGCCCTAAACTCTGCATAGGCCATCTACTTGGGCACATGAACCTCGGGGGCTGGTGGGGCCTGCTAGTGCCCATCCCCATTGCCATTCTCATGGCCATTTTCGTTTCCATTTCTTCTTCCGTTAGCTCAGCGAGAAGGAATGATTCTGAAAAAGCAAATAGCACGAGTTAGAAGTGTAGAGAGACATTTCATTGCACGACTTAGATTCATGAAAGAAGGGAACATTTCCTAAAACATTTTGTAGCCTCTTCGTCATAAGTGTAGCACGCTTCACACCCATGAGAAAAACTCTACTTAATGCGGCTTTTAGACACCCTAGGACACTTCAAAACCTAATGCTCTGATACCAAATTCTTCACGACCCGATCATAGCCCTAGATCGAGACACAAGACAAAGAACCCTAAGAGGCTCCAAGTTGACCCATGGTGTGAATAGGACATCTAACTCAACATAATAGTATGAAAGTCTAACATATATAAACTAGCAGAAATCTAAAAATTTGATAACATCAAATATCTGAATATATAATAGTGATATGAAACTGAAAACATACTATGTCCAATAAGCCTCTACATACTGATGAGTTGATGGGACAAGACCCTAACTAACTCACTAAAATTGAAACTGAAGATACTGAATAGAACTGATAAAAGGGTCCTCAAAGGATGAGGGCTCACCAACTCTGGCTGAGAGGTGCTACTCTGAGGATTTGAGTAATGGCGGGGCTGAACATGGATGTCGGAGCCTGTACCATGAAATTATAGCCCCGAATCGAGACACAGGACAAAGAACTCCGAGAGGCTCCAAGTCAACCCATGGCATGAACATGACATCTAACTCAATATAATAGTGTGAAAGTCTAACATATATAAAATAGCGAAAATCTAAAAATCTGATAACATCAAATATCTGAATACATAATAGTGATATGAAACTGAAAACATATTTTTTCTGATAAGCCTCTACACACTGATGAGTTGATGGGACAAGAGCCCAACTAACTCACTAAAACTGAAACTAAAGATACTGAATACAACTGATAAAAGGGTCCTCAAAGGATGAGGACTCACCAACTCTAGTTGAGAGGTGCTACTCTGAGGATCTGAGTAATGGCAGGGCTGAACGTGGATGTCGGAGCCTGTATCATGAAATTATACAACATAGAATATACAGTCAGTGCATGGAATGTACTGGGTATGCAGGTAGGTAAAACCGCTAAGTAAGAAAAATCAGAGATCATACATATCATAAAAAATTTCATCATAAGAGTTTGAGGGTAGGGCTTGCATGCTATTATCTAAAAACATGATTTAAACATAACTGAATATCATAACTGAATTGAATGACCCAAAGCTGAAACTAATTATTCATAAGTAAAACTTAACATTTGGGGTCAAACCTGCTGAAAACATAATATCATGACTGATGAACATGCATAATTGAAATCATGAGGAATAATGGGAGACTCGGCATATAACCGACATTGCCATGATAGATCTTACGTGGTCCCGGTTATTACACTCAAGTGGGATGAGCCATCCAAAGCCTTACCGGGGCTAAGGGCGCTACCATGATATCGACATCAAGCTGAAGGCCCATTGAGGGCAGGGAAAGCTCACAAGCGAGGTCCCAAATAATCTGAACATACCTACGTTGGCATGTACTTCTTAGGTATAGGGTTGTCTGACCCTAAGCCTACTCGATGCTAGACACTACTCCTAAAAACATGCATGTGCTCTCCATCATTTTTCAACGAGGCTGAACCATTGCCTTGCGATGAAGTTGAATTATAACAATACATGTAAAATCGAAAATCATAACATGAATAGCCTTGCCTTAATCCACACCACAAGCTTAAAAGAATAGGAGTCTAAACTCCAAAATGTATTTGGTAAGCTAATAACATAAAACTGAGATAAATCATGAAACATACTTGATCATATGGGCTTTCCCAAACTTAAATATGCTTGAAATAGACTTTGATAGTCAAAAATATGATTATAGACATGGGTAATTTGAAATAATACTTTCATCATATACATCTCATCATTCTTGAAAATATATGTCATAATTAGTAACACCCCGAAACTTGCCTAGACCAAACTCATACCTTGCATGAAAAACTAGAGGAGACCAGAAAAAAATTTATGTCTGAATGACTGAGACAATGAGTCATTGTCAGTTGTAACGACCCATTGTCTGGGTCGTGGTAAGCCAGGCCTGTTGTCCTTCGGGAGCCAATGAGACATGGAATGACCCATTGTGAGAAGCAATGAATCGCCCTATCACTCATTGCATTTCAAGCTCAGAAACCAATTGAACCCTTTCCAGTAACCCATGAGTCGTCTGATGAGTTATCGTGTGAAGTAATGACTCATGGGGTTACTCGTTAGTTGGACTCCAAGTATTGTTGAAAATCCTTTCCCATATCAACGAGAAGCAACAATGACCCGTTGTACACACAACGAGTAATTATTTCCATCCATGGCAATAGGACCATAAATCCCTCAATTGTTCCAGTGTTGATCACAAGCAGACACAATGACCCCTTGGTTCTACCAACGAGTCATTGTGTCATCCATTAGCTGAAGGACCAAGTATTCCTACTAGTGACAACGAGAGGTACCAATGACCCGTTGGTTAATCCAACAAGTGGTGGTTCCCTTGGTTGCCAGTTTCCAGTGAGCCCTAATCCCAGGCCTAGGACCAACAAATGGTCCCAACGAGTCATGGTATCAACCAACGACTCGTTGTGTGACCCGTTGGTCCCTGTCGAGCAATTTTCCAGATTTTTTTAGGGACATTTTTATAACTTTCCACCTTTTTAATCCCTAAACTATGTCGTTTTGGGTTATATTCAGGGGATTTAAGGAGGTAGACGACATTCCCTATTCATTCCTCTTATTCTCTCAAAGTCATAATGTAGAAACTCAGTCAGGAAGCACAAAGCGAGCAAGGGTTTCAATTTTTCTTCTCAGATTTCTCAAGGGTTTTTTCTGGTATTTCTACACTAGGTATATAGGAACTTAACAAGGGAATTGTCCTTCCCTTGTGCCCCAAAATCCATATGGAATTTCTTAATAGTTCTAGCCCTTAGATTTCGAATTAGGGAAAATTTTCAGCATGATTCTTATTAATTCATATGGAATGTTGTTCATATTTTTTGTTTCTATGTTTCCACTAATTAGTGATCATATTGTTAAATTCTTCCTGTAATATGACTTTAGCCCTAATTTGATAAGTGTAGTAATTTGGGTCTTGCATAGTTGATTAGATATTATTTTTTCTTGACTTTGTTAGTGTTGGAAATTCCATGTTATTACTATCATATGAATTCTCAGTCAGTTGCATTCCAGTTTAGTCTCAGTCAAAATGTTAGTATCTTTAGTATCTTTCAGTAGTGTCAGCTGATCGGTTTGGCTATATTCGTTTCTTGAGGTGTGAGTAATGCCTCCAAGTTATCAGTTATCAGTTATTAGTTAGTACTTTAGATGGTTACGGTGCTTTTAGATGAGAAGCTCCGACCAGTCTTAGAACCACCAGTATCAGTCTCAGTTTGTTCTTTAGATGGCTACGATTCTTCCATATAAGCAGCTCTGGCCAGTCTTAGAACACCAGTTATAGTTATCCGGTCCGATAAGACTCTCAAGGTACTTCCAGATAAGTATCCATGGCTGAGTCTTGGGCCCCATCTTCGAGCTATCAGCTTAGTAACTAAATTAGGACTATCTAGTGGGAGTAGGACTTAGCACCGAGTGGACTGGAGTTCTAGCGCACCCAGGTTCCCAGAACTACCTTGCCACCGTAGTTTATTAGCCTAAATGGGCCCAGACAATGATTTCACTATTCATGCCTTTATACCCTGGCAAGGTATAATGGGTCCTTTTGATGGGGCGTATATATCGAACTCCACGTTTAGCTCACATGGTTATATGTCAGTTATAGACTCTCCCACTTGTTAGTATAGTATTAGTTTAGTTCAATACAACTCAGTTTAGTTCAGTTCAGTATGTCAGTTTTAGGACATGTTTATGACTATCATTTAGGGTCATTATCGACCATATCAGTTATAGTTAAGTTCTATCAGTATTTCAATATCAGTTGGTCATTTCATGTTATTTCAGTTCAATAATTATTTTCCATGCTTATTGTATCCCTCACTTTCTTCAGTACATTCAAAGTACTGACGCATACTTTCCATGATGTATCGTGTTATGATACAAGCGCGAGTTCTCAGTCCCAGCATCGTCAGTAGTTCCCTCCGACGATTTTAGCAGCCGCACCAGTTGGTGAGTCCTCATCTTCCGAGGATGATATTTTCCTTTCAGTTAGTTTCTTTCAGTCAGATTTTAAAGTTAGCTGGGGGCTTGTCCCAGCAACTTATCAGATAGTAGTTGGCTTTAGGACATAGTTGTTCATTATGATTTCTAGTTATGTTTACTTTCAGCAGTATTGATTACTTTATTATTTATGAAGCTTCCGCTTATGTTTACTCAGTTTACCAATGTAATGATAGACCATGGGTTAGCTTGGAGTCACATGTGGTACCAAGTACCGGATCTCATCCAGGGTATAGACTCGGGTGGTGACAAACTTAGTATCAGAGCACTAGGTTTAGAGTATCCTAGGATGTCTGAAAGCCGTGTCAAGTAAAGTCCTTTTCATGGGTGTGAAGCGCGCCACACTTATGACAGGGAGGCTACAAGACGTTATTAGGAAAACTCCCTTTTATTCATACTCCTTATCGTGCGTTTAAGTCTAATTCCATAAATGTCCTCCTAACTCGTGTTCTATTCATTTCAATGAAACTATGCCTCCAAAACAAGGAAACGGAAGGAGGGCTAGCAATGCCAACCAGCTCTAGCAGCCCCTCAGGACGACAAAGTGTCCTCAGCAGTATTCCGACCGACAATCCAGTTGCTGGCTCAGATGGTGACTAATCAAGTGAACCGGCAAGTGGTTCCAGTGAATACAAATGGCCCCGCAGTAGCTGCTAGGGTTCAGACTTCACCCGAATGAAGCCTCCAGCTTTTCATGAAACCAAGGTGAGAGAGGACCCGTAAGAGTTTGTAGATGAGGTGCGAAAGATCACCCGGATTATGGGTGTTAGTTTCAGGAAGAGTGCTGATCTGGCTTCCTACTAATTGAAAGGGGTGGCTCAAATTTGGTAAGATCAGTGGAAGGAGGGGAGACTAGCAGGTGAAGAACTAGTAGGGTGGGAAGAGTTCACCACAACATTTCTAGATAGATTTTTCCCTCGGGAGTTGAGGGAGGCTAAGGTCACTGATTTCATAAACTTACAGCAGGGTAACAGGACCATGGAGGAATATGCATTGGAGTTCACTCGGTTTTCAAGGTATGCTCCAGAGATGGTAGTCGAGCTAAGGTATCGAATGCTTAAATTCGTCAACGGGGTATCAAACCTGGTACTTAAGGAGTACAACACTGCAGTGCTCATTAAGGACATTGACCTCTCCATCCTCATCATTCATGCCCAGCAGATTGAGGCAGAGAAGCAGAAGGTAGAGTAGTAATGCAGAGTGGGTCATAATCCTCATTAGTGGTTGAGGTTAAGTCAAAGTAGGATGAAGATCCTATACTGCTTAAGCTGAAAGAAGCAGTTCTAAGAAAGGAAGTGGAGGCTTTCTTTAAAAAGGGAGATGGTGTGCTACGTTACCAGGGCAGATTATGTGTACCAGATGTAGGTTACTTGAGACAACAAATACTGGCAGAAGCACACAACTCCGGATATTCTATCCACCCAGGTGCCACTAAGATATACCATGACCTACGAGAAATCTACTAGTGGAATTGCATGAAGAGGGACATTGCAGAATTCGTGGCTAAGTGCTTAAACTGCCAACAGGTTAAAGTTGAACGTTAGAGACCTGGGGGTATGACTCAGGATATCAGCATACCCACGTGGAAGTGGGAAAAAGTGAATATGGACTTTGTTACAGGTCTCCCTCGTACTCGTTGGCAGCATGATTCAATTTGGGTGGTAGTCGATCACATGACCAAGTCAGCACATTTTCTCCTAGTTAAAACTATAGACTCAGCCGGGGATTATGCTGGGTTATATATCCGGGAGTTAGCCAAGGGTGCCCTCGTCTAGCATTTGAGATAGAGGTACACAGTTCACCTCGCATTTCTGGAAGTCATTTCAGAAAGGACTTGGTACTCAGGTTAAGTTCAGCACATCTTTTCACCCTCCGATAGATGGACAAGCTGAGTGGACTATTCAGACCTTATAAGATATGTTGAGAGCTTGTTTGGTTGACTTCATGGGAAATTGGGATGATCACTTACCTCTCATCAAGTTTTCATACAACAACAGCTACCACTCCAGTATTCAGATGGCCCTTTTTGAGGCATTATATGGTAGGAGGTGTGGGTCCCCCATAGGGTGGTTTGAAGTTGGCAAAGCTACCGTGATAGGACCAGACTCAGTTCATGAAGCTTTGCAGAAAGTGCAACTCATCAGAAAAGATTGAAAATAGCTCAAAGCCGACAAATATCATATGCAAATGTGAGGAGGAGAGAGTTAGAATTTGTTGTAGATGATTGGGTTCACCTGAAAATTTCACTCATGAAGGGGGTGATGAGGTTTGGAAAGAAAAGGGAAACTCAGTCCGAGGTATGTAGGACCCTATAGGAATCTGAGGAGAATTGGCAGTGTGGCTTATCAATTAGAATTACCTTCAGAGTTAGCATATGTGCACCCAGTCTTCCATGTTTCACTATTGAAGAAGTGCATCAGTGATCTGAGCTTAGTTGTGCCAATAGGCAGTGTGGGAGTGGAGGATAGCCTCTCTTTCGATGGAGTCCCAATCCAGATCCTAGACCGTTAGGTTCGTAAGCTGAGGAACAAGGAAATTTCTTTAGTGAAAGTCTTGTGGAGGAACCAGCTAATTGAGGGAGCTTCATGGGTGGCCAAGCATAAATGATGGCGAAATATCCCCAATTATTCCCTTCCAATTTAGCTTCAACATCATGTATTAAATTCATCCCTAGTACTCTATTTAGTTTAGTACTCATCAGCTTTATTCATGTTTTCAGTGTACACACAAGTTGTGCCTTCTCAGTTAGTATGACTAAATTAGTTCGGAATCAGTCACTCTTTTAGAAACCAGCTTATAGATTTAGATTGGGAATTGCAGATCTTTTTCCATGTTTCCAGCAGTTTTAGCCTTCATTCAAGGACGAATGATCCCAAGGAGGAGATATTGTAATACCCCAATACTTTCCTAGACCAAACTTAGACCTTGTATGAAAAACCATAGGAGACCAAAAAAAAATTGTCTCAGAACTACAGAGACAATGAGTCGTTCTCAGCAGTAATGACCCATTGTCTAGGTCGTGCTCAGCCCGGCCAGTTGTCCTTTGGGGACAACAAGACATGGAATGACCCATTGTGAGAAGTAATGAGTCGTCCTGTCACTCGTTGCATTCCCAGCTCAGAAACTAGTTAAACCCTTTCCAGGAACCCACGAGTCGTATGATGATTTTTCATCTAAAGTACCAACTCGTGGGGTGACTCGTTAGTTGGAGTCCAGTGTTGTTGAAAATCATTTCTAGTATCAATGAGAAGCAACAATGACCCCTTGTATCACACAATGAGTCATTTTTTTCATCCATGTAAATAGGACCAGAAATCCCTCAGTTGTTCCAGTGTTGACCAAGGGCAGACACAACGACTCGTTGGTTCTACCAACGAGTTGTTGTGTCATATGTTAGCTAAGGGACCAGGTTTTCCTGCCAGTGACAACAAGAGGTACCAATGACTGGTTGGTTCATCAAACAAGTCATAGTTCCCTTCATTTCTAGTTTCCAGTGAGCCCTAATTCCAGGACCAAGACCAATGACTGGTCCCAACAAGTCGTGGTATCAACCAACGACTCATTGTGTGATGTGTTGGTCCCTGTCGGGTAGTTTTCCAGATTTTCTTTCTGGGGCATTTTTGTAACTTCTCACCTTTTTAATCCCTAAACTATGTCGTTTTGGGTTATATTCAGGGGATTTAGGGAGGTAATTGATGTTTCCTTTTCATTCCTCTCATTCTCTCAAAGTCAGAATGTAGAAACTCAGTCAGGAAGCACAGAGCAGGGGCAAGGGTTTCAATTTTTCTTCTAAGATTTCTAAAGGGTTTTCTTCGGGATTACTACACAAGGTATGTGGGAATTTAACAAGGGAATTGTCCTTCCTTTGTGCCAAAAAATCCATCTGAAATTTCTTATCAGTTCAATCCCTGAGACTTCAAATTAGGGAAACTTTTTCAGCCAGATTCTGATTATTTCATGTGGAATGTTGTTCATATCATTTGTTGCTTTGTTTCCACTAATTAGTGATCATATTGTTAGCTTCTTCCTGTGATATGACTTTAGCCCTAATTCGATAAGTGCAGTAATTTGGGTCTTGCATAGTTGATTAGATATTAATTTTGCTTGACTCTGTTAGTGTTGGAAACTCCATGTTATTACTATCATATGAATTCTCAATTAGTTTCATGATAGTTTAGTTTCAGTCAAAATGGTAGTATCTTCAGTATTTCAGTAGTGTCAGCTGATCAGTTTGATTATAGCCAATTCTTGAGGTGCCAGTAATGCCTCCCAGTTATTAGTTATCAGTTAGTTTTTTAGACGGTTACTAAGCTTCCAGATAAGCAGCTCTGGCCAGTCTTAGAACCAGTTACAGTTATCCAGTCTGATAAGACTCTCAGGGTACTTTCAGATAAGTATCCCTAACTTAGTCTTAGGCCCCAGCTTCGAGCTATCAGCTTAGTAACCAGATTAGGACTATCCAGTGGGAGTGATACAACGAGTTTCTGCACTGCTAGTGACAACGAGTGATACAACGGGTCATTCTTTGATACCACGACTCGTGGTATCCACCCATTACTTCCTTATTTAATTCTTTCAATTCTCTGATCCTGTAACAACGACTTGAAAGAATGGTTCATTACTCCAAACGACAACCCATTACTACCTCGCGTTACCTCGCTAGATTCCAACTTAGGTCCCCAACCATGACTGGTCAAGACGAGTCATTATTGGTCCCAATGACTCATCATTTTCGGTTGTTGCCACCACTTCTCACCTTCTGGAAGTCCCCCGAATGGAAACCTACCACGACTCATTATTCCATACAATGAGTTGTTTCATGACTCGTGCCCTCCACCTTGACAAGGACCACCCTCACAACGACCTCTTACCACAATCCGTTACATCAACCAACGGGTTGTCCTTAGACTCGTTACCACATAACCTCCTACTACAAAACCTGAATATGAGTGTCTTCCACGGGTCATTAGATCCTTCAACGACTTGTACCACGAGTTGTTCTGAGTAAAATATCAGATTTTTCTATTGCTTCTCATTTCAAATTCGCGAGTCTAGTCTTAGGCACTTCCTGGGTAATAAGTCCACATGGGTATGCTAATATCCTGAGTCATACCCCCAGGTCTCTGATGTTCAACTTTAACCTGCTGGCAGTTCGAATACTTATCCACAAATTCTGCAATGTCCCTCTTCATGACGGTCACCCGGTAGATATCCCGAAGGTCCCGATACATCTTAGTAGCACCTGGGTGAATAGAATATCTGGAGCTATGTGGTTCTGCTAGTATTCACTGTCCCAACTCATCTACATCAGGAACACATAGTCTGCCCTAGTAACGAAGCACACCATCTCCCCCTTTGGAGAAAGCCTCCACCTCTTTTCTTGGAACTAGTTCGCTTTATCGTCCACCTTCTGATGCAATGTTGAATTTGGTTGGATTGGCTCAGCTCAATAGAGGGAATTGATTTCTTCGGGAGTTATGGGCACCTTTTGGCCACACACCCATACAAATAGTAGGCATGTCAATGTATTTGTGCGTCCCTTGTGTTTTAGGAGACTTTTTCGCACCTTGTATGATGCATAGAATTCCCACACCAACTCTGGAAAATAAGGGTCGACATGTATGGTAAATGGACCCCAATCCTATATGACTTTGATAGTAAATATCAGGGAAAGCATTTTTGAAAGACTCTACCTCAAACTGAGATTCTACATGGATGGATCGCTTCTCCTAGAAAGAGACATAATACTCTTCCATTCTAGCAAGCCCAAAGTGATTAAGCGTTATACGCTAGGCCTCCTCAGAAGATAGGCTTGGTGCGTTGTTGTTTCTCATTGATGCTTTTCCTTTGTGAGGCCGTTTAGATGTGTACATGATGGAGAATACTAAGGTTAGAATTATGCACACATTTAAAAGAAAGCTCAGAGTATAATAAAAAATAAAAATCAAATGAGAAGAAGAAGTGATCCAGGTGACACAGGCAAACCATTAGCGCAAGGCGGATGCGGAACCGGGAAGCGCTGATAACCTGCCAGCATTAATTAGTGGGATAGATAAAGACCATAGCCACCGTCGCCCCACTGGAAGATCACCGTTCTTGAATCGCAAAATGTTGATGAATTCCGGGTTCATGACAGACCGAATTGTGCAATCGAACCCACGATTTAACTGGCGATTCACTGAACACAACCGGCAATTCTCCTATGAGCGGCCTCTTATGCAGTTAAACCCACATGTTCCCCATACTTTAATACACACAGATTTCTACCAAATTAACAATGACAAATTTCCCTTAAGAAAGGTGTTAGACTATCTATCATCGGGCAACTTGTGAGGGTGACCCACTTGGGGTTACTCAGACTTTACCCAATACATCACCAAATAAAACATGGCAACCATATAAAAACAAAATACAGCCAGACATTGTGAAATAAAACATGAGATAATCAAATAAAAGAAAAACATCATCAATAGTTGTTCAACATATGCATAATGGAGGGTGTTCATTCATAATTAGAGCATGATCTAAAGAAACCATACCAAATTGGGATGTGGTAAGAAATGGTGGAAGCTTGCACTTATGCCTACTGATAATGTTTTTGAATATGAAGGAGTGGAGATGATGTGAGAATGGAATTAGGGAGTTGTATTTAAGTGGGAAGAGAGGGGAAGTTGATTGGACAAGAGTAATGTGGTTATTAATGGAGATTAGGTGGAAGAATGGTTTTTTGGGGGAAGATGAGAGATGGTGGGAAAAAGAGTAATTGAGGACTATTATGTTTAAGACCGGTCAAACTTTTAATAGGAAGATAAATCCAGATCGGGGAATACCGGTGACCGCCGATGCGAACCGACGATTTTCCAATATGGCCGCCAATTACCTTTACCTGTGAGAGTTTCCTGATTCAGGATCGGTGAATGACCGACACCTCACAGAGTGATACGAGCGTTTCACCGGGTGAGACACTGATGTTAAGATTACTCCCAGGTACACTAGTTGAGACTGACAACTCGTTGGCGGTTTGCACTTTGTAGTGGCGCTTCACCGGATGAGTCACCGACTGACTTTGAATCCCCATGTGCACTGGATAGATTTTGTGACCCATCGGTGGTTTGAGAAGCGAAGTTGGCATTTTTCCGGTGGGTTACCGATTGTCTCCCAATTTATCCTACATTCTGTTGCATTGCCAGGGAGAGGACGGCGCCTGGCGCTTTTGCATCGGCGTTCTGCTGGTGTAGCACCTTTCATTCCCTGTCCTTTTCTTCCTTGAAGTGCACCTCCCTACAGGAAAAATCAAAAACAACAATGCATTAAAAATGTTCAATAAGAGTAGAGAATAAAATGCTTGGGTTGCCTCCCAAGAAGTGCCTTAGTTAACTCGTGGCACAACGAAGGTCTCTTACACTTTATGGTTCATCTAGGTATAAGACCTTTATTCGGCCAACTTCTTCCAACACCCCCAGATATCTTTTTACTCATTGACTATTCACCTTGAATTTACCCCTATTTTCTCCTTGAAGCTCTATGGCACGATTTTTGTAAACATGAGAAACCTTGAATGGCCCTAACCATTTGGATTGTAGCTTCCTTGGGAATAGACTCAACTGTGAATTGAACAACAACACCAAGTCCCCTGGAGCAAAGTTGGGCTGGAAAACTTTTTGGTCATGATAATGTTTCATTCGGGCTTTGTAAATAGTTGCATTCACATATGCCCTCATTCTGAATTCTTCCAACTCATGCAGATTTTGTACTCGCCCTTGGACAGCTCTCCCTCATTAAAGGTTCAAGCTTTTCAATGCCCACAAGGCTTTGTGTTCTAATGCAACAGGGAGGTGGCATGATTTGCCAAAAACAAGCTGATATGGGGACATCCCAATCGGTTTCTTGAGTGAGTCTGATATGCCAACAAGGCATCATTTAACTTTCGAGCCCAATCTATTTTGTTTGCATTGACTGTTTTAGTCAAGATAGATTTGGTTTACCGATTTGAAACTTCTACTTGGCTGCTGGTCTGTGGGTGATAAGGGATGGACACTTTGTACTAAACACCATATTTGGATAACAAGGTGTTGAATAGTCAATTGAAAAAATGTGATCCCCCATCACTAATGATAGCTCTGGGAGTGCCAAATCGGGAGAAAATGTATTTCTTCGAGAAGGCTATTCCGCTCCTCCCTTCATTGTGGGGTAATGCTACAGCTTCTACCCATTTGGATATATAATCAACCGCCACCAAGATGTACGTATTTTCATAAGATCTCACAAAAGGGCCCATGAAATCTATCCCCCATACATCGAACAACTCAACCTCCAAGATTGGTGTTAACGAAAGTTCATGCCTCCTTAAGATACTCCCTATTTGTTGACACTAATCGCATTGCTTCACAAATTCATGGCCATCCTGCTGTAGGGTAGGCCAATAAAATACACACTGTAGCACCTTTGCTACTGTCCGCACACTCCCATAATGGCCCCCAACAGGTGAAGAATGCCAAGCCTCTATGATTGGGACCATCTACACTTTTGGGACACACCGTCGTATTAAATCATCCACGCAACTCCAAAAAAGGTAAGGTTCATCCCAATAAAATTTTCGAAAATCATGCCTGAATTTCTTCTTTTGATGAAAGTTTAAACCCTTGGGTATTATGTTTTTTCCAAGTAATTAGCAAAATTGTCAAACCACGGTGTTAAATCATGGGTCGCAGCTAGAATATGTTCATCGGGGAAAGCATCATTGATCTCCTCATGTACTCCCGGCTGACTACTTGTTTCTAGGCGTGATAGATGGTTGGCCACTTGATTCTCACACCCCTTATGATTCTTCACCTCAAAGATGAATTCCTGCAACAATAGAAACCACCTAATAAGCCTAGGTTTAGCATCTTTCTTAGCCATCAAATATCTGAGCGTCGCATGGTCCGTGTGCACCACCACTTTGGTTCCCAACAAGTATGCTCGAAACTTTTCAAACGCAAACACAACAACAAGTAACTCCTATTTAGTCACTGCATAGTTTGTTTGTGCGTTATTTAGAGCTTTTCTAGCATAGTAAATGGGATGAAATATCCTATCTTTCTGCTAACCAAGGACTGCTCCTAATGCTACCCCACTAGCATCGCACATGAGCTCAAAGGGTTTTGGCTGATTAGGTGTTATAATGATTGGGGAGGAAATCAACCTTTCTTTTAGCTCCACAAAGGCTTTCATACACCCCTCATCGAAATTGAACTTTGCTTCTTTCTCCAAAAATCGAAACAAAGGATGAGCTATTTTAGAGATATCTTTAATAAAACGATGGTAAATTCTCGCATGTCCGAGGAAACTCCTAACACCCTTCTCTGTGCATGGTGGAGGTAATTGAGCAATGGAATTAATCTTGGCTTGATCCACCTCAATCCCTTTCTTAGAAATTTTGTGCTCCAAAACAATTCCTTCTTTCACCAAAAAATGACATTTTTCCCAATTTAGGACTAAATTTGTCTCCTTACATCTCTTCAATACCTCTTCTAAGTGCACAAAACAATCTTCAAATAAATCCCCCACAACTGAAAAGTCATCCATGAAGACTACCATAGTGTCCTCCACCAAATCTGAAAAGATGGACATCATACATCGTTGGAAAGTGGCTGGGGCATTGCAAAGGCCAAAAGGAATCCTCCTGAATGCAAAAGTTCCATACGGACATGTAAAAGTAGTTTTCTCTTGATCCTCAAGCGATCGAAATTTGGTTGTACTCCGAGTATCTATCCAAGAAACAATAATATTCTTTTCCAGCAAACCTATCTAACATTTGATCAATGAAGGGCACCGGGAAGTGATCGTTCTTTCTCCAAGAGTTTAACTTACGGTAGTACATGCAAACTCTCTATCCAGTAGCTGGGTGAGTTGCAATTAATTCATTCTTTTCATTCGGGACAACCATAATGCCTCATTTCTTTGGCACACACTATACAAGGTGTTACACCCCATAAGTTCCTATTATTTAACTGATGCATTCATACGTATGTCGAGAGTTTTAGAGTATGACACATACGGGAAAAGGGTTCAAGGAATGAATGAATGAGTATGGATTCAAGCGAGCAGGAGGTTGGGGCGGGAGGCCAGGCGTAGTGGGCACCGAACCATGCTGGCCAGCCCGACACCTTGAGCGGCACATCGCTCCTGACTCTTGGCACTACAGGCGGTGCGACCCACCACTTTTTATATATATATATATATATATATATATATATATATATATATATATATATATATATATATATATGTTTTAAGGGTTGAGTTTGTTTCATTTGAAAACATATTCCTTGGCCAAGAATAGAGAAAAAACGCAACTTTCATTAGATTTTCATCAAATTACTCCATCAAACTCCTTCCAAACGCAAATTAACTTCGGGTAACAAGTTCTAGGCCTACAGGAAGCATCTCTGTAGAGTTATTTCCTGAAAATTCGCCTGGTATACTGGAACCCAGCCTAGTAAAGGTTGTCAGAGTTGCTCCAAATTGGATTCTAAATGGCCACAGGCAATAGGTAAGCATTTCTCCCTTCTAAACTCTCAAGAAATTGTAAGTTTTTGTCCAAATGAAATGGAGTTGAAGTTATAGTTAACCCTTTTGAAAAGATATTGTTACTGGTCGTTCTTATTGTTGAAAATAGTTGTATTCTCTTAGTGTAAAGGCGGCAACTGAGTGGAATTACTGGCTTCAAGTGGAGAACTATTTAATGAATGAAAGTTGACATTCGAGTTATGTGAAGGTTTATCCCTTTGGCAAGTTATTCTCATCGTATGATGATATGACCTATGTTTTTGAACGTAGATAGTGATCCTATATGTTGTAACTAGATGATGTTAGTAGATAAGGATTATACATATTGTGATTAGCTGTTGTCAGTAGATTATGATTATATAAGTTGTGGTTAGCTGCTAAAGGATGTTTCGAGAGTATTTTATGGTATCCCTCATTGAGAAAGAATATGCTAAGTGTGACTCACGTTAGGAGCGTCATAGAAACTCCTATAGTTTTATGTTCATTGTATTAATAGAATTCTAGTGTTTTGCTGCCAAGCCAAGGCCTTAGAAGTTTAGGGTTAGCTGTTAGGCCTGATTTGATAAATTGGACAGCATAGGGCGTAGCTGAGTGATATAACTATCGGTTTGGAGCCTATATTGTCAGTAAAGCTCGCCTAGAAGCCGATGGTGTACCGTGATGCCTCCAGGGCCAGAATTTGAATAGAATGATCTTATCGTAGAGTCAGCGGCACCAGGAGTGCCCAATGAAATGAGTGATAGCCTGCCCTGTAGTTAGCCACTTCTAGTGACTATTAGTTGCAGTTGACTTAGTATTAGTCATACAGGTCACCTAGGAAGTCAGCCTAATTGCCCAAGTCACATAGACCCCTGAGTACCCAAGGAGGGTACCTCGTCAGCAGTCGAATGCGGGGCCAACGGCCTAGTTTGCTCTTATAAATACTCAGGTACAGGTTGCCGCAAATGGCCAGGTATAGGTGAACTTTCCTACAAGGTTAGAGATCACCAGAGAAGATACATGGAATTTGAACAGACCAAGTTGAGATCTGAGGGTCTGGAACTATAGTAGCATAGTATTACCTTCAAGCTGAGAATCATAGAAAACTGCTTGGGGAAGGTGTTACTCCCCGTAAGTTTTAAGAAGTAGTCGGCCTATTCATATGTTTGTTATGAGTTTTAGAGTGCAACACGTATGAGAAAGGGCCTGGGGAAAGGTCAAATGAGCGCGGAATCGAGATCATGCGGGAGAAGGCTGGAGCAGGCCGCAACAGGGGCGGCGTGTCACAGACCCCCTACCTCCGCATTGGGCTCCGTGGCACACCCGTAAATTGCCGCGATGGGGTCCGTGCTGTTCACCGCCTCAAGTATATATAAGTTCCTCCCTTTGACTTTATGTTATTTTCCTAAGTTTATATAGCTAGAGAGGGAAAACACGAGGGAAACAAATAATTTTCCTCAGTTTGCACTGTGAAATGCTGCCCAAATTCAAATTAACTTCGGGTATTGAAGTTTAAGGCTGCAGGGAGCATTGCTATGGAGTTAGTTTCGCAAAATTCACCTGGAAAATCGTATCTCCATCGAGAAAAAGTGGTTGGAATTTCTCCAAACTAATTTCTATACGATCACAGGCTTCAAATGAGTACTTCTCCCTTTTGAACTTTTTAGAAATTATATGTTTTCGACCGAGTTCCGTTAAGTTGAAATATAGTTAATATTTATATATGAAATTGCCGTTTCCACCAATTTTAGTACTGAAATTAGTCTTATTCTCTCAGTCATACGGTTTAAATCGAGAAAAGCTATTGAATACGATTTTGAACTCATCAGTTGATCGAAAATTGTTAATTGAGCTATGTTAAGGCGAATCCCTTCGGCAAGTTAGCTTCTTTAGTATCATGACTCAGTTTGAATCCCTATACGAATACCATAAGCATATTGGTTACGATTAGTTGTTGTTATTAGTTGAGACCAGTATTCCACATTTAGTTGGGATTGACTATGCCCTATATAGCCCTCCAAAACTAACCTCAGGGTTACTAGCTATGTCGACGCCCGCAAGGGGCTAGATGACGTTGCTCCGAGGAGCGATATGCCATCCATGAGGGACAAAGATGAGGTCGGAGGTCCTCATACAGTCCATTTCATGGATGGACTACTCTTATGCCATATCGGCATGCCCCGTTGAGTTCAGTACCTGGGGTAAGGCAGCAGGAGTCAACCGAACTCAGACACAACTATAGTTCAGGGGCTGAGTGGGCTCACTTGTAGACCCGGGGGATGGGTAGGACGACTATAGTTATTAGATGATGCATTATGACCTTATTAGGGGTATGTAGATTGAAGTGTACCCACCAGGGCCTATGGGAGCCCCTGAGTGGGTTATTCTATGCTGGTTGTACCTTCTGGCTTATGGGGGCAAGGTAAGGTTTATGTTTGCTTTAGTTACTGATAAATTAGAAAATAGGAAGTTCAACTATTCAGGTATGATCTCTATCCCTCCATTTAAGTTATTCTCAATTTCATTACTTTATTTCGGTTATTACAACTATTTCCTTACATACTCGGTACATATTGTATTGACGCCCTATTTGGGGTGCTACATTACTTGCCTGCAGATACGGATAGACGAGGAGCAGGTCCCTCTTAGCTTCCAGTCAGGATTGTCAGCACAGTCGGCTCCTTTCCTCCAGAGCTTGTAGATAGAGGGCTTACTCTTTTTGATTATACAATTATGGGTATGGCGGGGCCCTGTCCCGACCATCATATTACTCCTAAAGGCTTGCAGATTGTTTCTATTCCCCTGTGGTTAGCTATTGGTGGCAGTGTGGGGCCCATATATGTTTTAGTTTATGTGTTGGCCATGTGGGGCCTTGTTTAGCTGTTAGTCAGCGGCCTTGTCCGCCATAGCTTAGTTTAGCACCGGATTTACTTTTTAGGCATAACTAGATATCATGGTGGCCATTGGCCAACATAGGTTGCCTTTTTATTGCCTATTTCTAGTTAGCTGTTTTTCCTTTACAGGTGGCTATAAGGCCTGGTCGGCCAGAGGTTGTATTTACAGCCGAGATATAGCTGGTTATTTTCTTAATGGGGAGTAGGCCTGCACCAGGAGTGCCCAGGCCTAGTTAAGTCAGTTCAGATCCTAGTAGGGCACCAGGTGCCAGTCGTGCCTACTGAGGTAGGGCGTGACAAACTTGGTATCAGAGTCGGTCGTATCCGAGGGAGTCTACAAGTCGTGCTAAGTAAAGTCTTGTCTATGAATGTGTTGTGCACCACATACTATAGGTAGAAGGCTGTGAGGCATGTTAGGATGATTACTCTTCTTTCTCTTCCAGTCGTGCTATAGAGCTATCTTGTATAGAGATGAGTCCCTAAGCTTACTATAACCTGCTTCTCTACAGAGGAATGTCGTACGCACGACGGACCGTGACTGGCAGGGAGTTGGATACTGCAGCAGGGGAAGGCACTAGCAGGGTGACTCAATCATAGTCAGCCCGATCTAAGGGAAACAGGGAGACTTCATCTCGGTCTCCCCAACCTTCTCCGCCACGCTAGGAGCCTTCCCGAGTGGCAGACGTGTCGGCACCGCCTCCAACAGTTTCTATTTTGATGCCCTCAAACCAGGAGGTCAGGAGTGTTGCTTTCATGATAGCTCAGATGATGGCTGCGCAGTGACAGCCAGTGGCACCCGTGGTTGCTGAGTCTTTTGTAGGACCGGGTAGTTCGAGGGTCCGAGAGTTCCTTGCTCTGATCCCCCGCTTTCATAGGGATGGATCGGGATGAGACCCTCAAGTATTTTTGGACCAGTTGCAATGGATTTTCAAGGTAATTCATGCCACACCTGCGGAGTCAGTTGTGTTGGCGATATTCCAGTTACGGGATATAGAAATATTATGGTACGAGAGTTGGGAAAGGTCCCGATGTAGGGATGTTCCCCCGCCGACTTGGTCCAACTTTTCAGAGGCCTTCCTGGATCACTATCTTCTGCGCCGAAATCTGACAGTCCCAGGTTGATCAATTCTTGCACCTAGAGCAGGGCCCGATGAGTGTTCGGGAGTACGCTATGAGATTCGACTCCTTGGCCCGATATGCACTAGCTTTCGTTGACACCATTCCACCTAGGGTGCATCGGTTCATTATGGGGATGCTTTCAGAATATATGGAGACCTGTGTTATGGCTACCTTGCGAGAGGACATAGATATCGCCCATATCCAGGCATTTTCTCAGAATATAGAAGGGATCAGGCAGCGACAGCGAAGGATAGAAAGGGGAAGGCAGGAGCAGCACCGCAGGGCTAGACCTAGTGATACTCATGTAGAGTCTCAGGGCAGACCCAGGCCACGACTGTCAGATAGACCACCCAGACCCCCACTTCCATAGTAGCAACAGGGTGGCAGATCTGGTCGTCGGGGGCATCCAAGACCCGGAGAGAGTCTGCGACCATCGGGTTCAAAGCAGCAGAAAGGGTCAGAGCAAAGTACACTCACTGTGCCACCTTAACCTATTTGCAGTCGCCGTAATCTTGGAGCCTGTAGGTATGGTTCTACGGCGTGTTATACTTATGGGCGAGAGGGTCATATGATGAGAGACTATCCAGCCAGGGGTTTGAGCAGTCAGGACTACCAGGATAGATCTTCAGCAGGGTCACGTGCCCCAGCATCTCCAGCAGGGCGTAGAACCTCAGGTTCAGCCGACACAGGCCAAGGCAGACCAGGGGCATCCAATTCAGGCATCGGTCTGGATCGCACTTATGCTTTACCGAGACAATAGGAGTCGGAGTCGTCACTGGATGTTGTGAAAGGTATACTAGACATTTTCTCTCATTCTGTTTATGTTTTGATAGATCCAGGTTCCACTTTGTCTTATGTCACCCCATTAGTGGCCTAGAAGTTTTGTATCACATCGGAATTGCTTCAACAACCTTTTTCGGTGTCCACACCCATCGGTGATTCAATCATAATTAAAAGAGTCTATCGGGGGTGCACAGTAGTGGTCATTGGTCACCATACTTTAGCATATTTGGTAGAATTAGAGATGATCGACTTTGATGCAATTATGGGTATGGATTGGCTAGCACCATATTATGCCAATGTTGAGTGTTGTACCAAGACTGTCCAATTCCACTTTATAGGGGAGGTATTACGGGAGTGGAAAGGTTGTCCATCCAAGCCAAAAGGGTAGGTTTATTACCTATCTTCGGGCGAGAAAATTGATAGCGAAGGGCTGTATTTATAATATTGTTAGAGTTCAGGATTTTCGAGCAGAATCTCTGACTCTTTAATCCATTCCAGTAGTTAATGAATTTCCAAATGTATTCCCAGATGAACTCCATGGTATTCCCCCGGAATGGGAGATCGATTTTGCAATTGATTTACTACCAGGTACTCAGCCTATATCCATTCCTCCGTACCGAATGGCTCCTGTTGAGCTCAAAGAATTGAAGGAACAACTGAAAGATCTGCTAGATAAGGGCTTTATCAGGATGAGTACTTCACCGAGGGGAGCGCCAGTTCTGTTTGTGAGAAAGAAGGATGGCTCCCTCTGTATGTGTATAGACTACCGACAGCTGAATAAAATCACTATCAAGAATAAGTACCCGTTTCCTAGAATAGACTACTAGTTGACCAGTTAAAGGAGGCAAAGTGCTTCTCAAAAATTGAATTAAAATTTGGGTATCATCAGGTTCGAGTTCGGGAGAGAGATATTCCATAAACCACTTTCGGGACCAGGTATGGCCATTTTGAATTCCTAGTTATGTCCTTCGGATTGACGAATGCTCCAGCAGTGTTCATGAATTGATGAAAAACATCTTCAGGCCGTACCTAGACCTGTTTCTGATAGTATCCATTGATGATATTTTGGTATATTCCCGCTCAGACACAGAACATCTGGATCACTTGCAAACAGTACTCCAGATTCTCAGGGATCTTTAGTTATATGCAAAGTTTTCTAAGTGTGAGTTTTGGCTGAATTCAGTAGCCTTTCTAGATCACGTCGTGTCAGGAGCTGGTATCCAGGTGGACTCACAAAAGATCGAGGCTGTAGACATGGCCTAGACCGATAACTCCGACTGAGGTACATAGTTTTCTGGGGTTAGCCGGATATTACAGAAGATTTGTAGAGGGGTTTTCTACTTTATCAGCACCTTTTGCTAAGTTAACACAGAAAGTAGCCAAATTTCACTGGACTGAAGCATGTGAGCAGAGTTTTTAGGAGTTGAAAAACAAGTTTACATCAGCACCAGTATTAGCTTTGCCAGACAGATTTGAGGGTTGTGCAGTTTATTGTGATGCTTCGGGTGTCGGATTAGGATGTTTCTGATGCAACATGGTAAGGTAATTACTTATGCTTCAAGACAGTCAAGGAAGCATGAAAAGAATTACCCCACCCACTATCTGGAATTGGCGACAGTTATTCATGCCTTGAAATATGGAGGCACTATCTATATGGTGTCCACGTGGATTTTTCACTGATCATAAGAGCCACCAGTATATTTTCACACAGAAAGAGTTGAATTTGCGGCAGCGCCACTGGTTAGAATTATTGAAAGACTATGATGTAAATATTTTGTACCATCTAGGGAAAGCCAATGTTGTAGCAGATGCCCTCAACTATAAATCCATGGGGAGTTTAGTATACCTGAAGCCAGAACAGCGGGAACTGGCCCGAGAATTGCATCAGTTAGCCAGTTTGGTTGTCCGTATAGTATATTCAGGAGACAACAGGGCAGTAATTCAGAATACGGCAGTTTCATCATTGGTTGTGGAAGTGAAAGAACGGCAGTACAAAGACCCTAACCTAGTTTAGCTCAGAAATAAGGCTCAGCAAAGGGAAATAGCGGATTTTGAGGTATCTGAGGACGGAGTTCTAAGGTTTAGGGGCCGCCTTTGTGTGCCGGATGTGGCAGGACTTCGCCAGCAGATTATGGGCGAGGTACATTATTCCCGTTTTCTCTTCATCCAGGTTCAACAACGATGTATCATGATATAAAAGAAATTTACTGGTGGTTGGGAATGAAAAAGGAGGTAGCAGAATTCATAGCACAATGTCGTAATTGCCAATAGGTGAAGGTCTATTGAAGGCTAAACATCAAAAACCTGGTGGATTGACACAGGAAATGGCAGTGCCTATGTGGAAATAAGAGGCAATTAATATGGATTTTATAATAGGGTTACCTCGCAGCAGGCATAAATTTGATTCTATCTGGGTGATTATTGATAGGTTGTCGAAGTCGGCCCATTTTTTGCCAGTCAGGGCTACCTTCTCAGCTAAGACTATGCTAAATTGTACATAAGAGAGATAGTCCAATTGCATGGTGTTCCAATATCAATTATTTCTGACAGAGGGGCGCAGTTCACAACTAAATTTTGGTAATCCTTCCATAAGGGTCTGGGGACACAGGTTAATCTCAGTACAGCCTTCCCTCCTCAAACAAACGATCAGGTAGAACATACAATTCAGACGCTCGAGGATATGTTACAAGCATGTGTGTTAGACTTTGGAGGCAACTGAGATGAGCACTTGTCACTTATTGAATTTTCTTACAATAACAGTTACCCTTCAGCGATCCATATGGTGCCTTATGAGGCCTTATATTGGCGAAAATCTAGGTCTACGGTGGGTTGGATCGAGTAGAAGAATAAGGATTAATTAGGCTATATATTATCCATCAGTCAGAAGAGAAGGTGAAGCTTATCAGAGAATGCTTGCTGACAGCTCAAAGCCGCCAAAAATCCTATGCTGATGTGTGGCGAAAGAACTTGGAGTTTGATGTAGGTAACTGGGTGTTTCTGAAGGTTTCTCCAATGAAGGGCGTGATGAGATTTGGTATGAAGGGAAATCTCAGCCCGAGGTTTATTGGACTGTATCGAATCCTTCGGAGAATAGGGCAGGTGGCATATGAGTTAGACCTGCCTTTAGAATTAGAATATGTTCATCCGATCTTTCATGTGTTGATGCTACGGAAGTGTATAGGGGATCTATCCCGAATTGTGCCAGTTGAGGATGTCCAAGTCACTGAGAAATTAGCCTATAATGAGGTTCCAGTAGCTATATTGAATCGATAGGTTCGCAGGCTAAGAACTAAAGATGTCGCTCCGGTTAAGGTATTGTGGAGGAATAGAAACAGAGAAGAGATGACCTGGGAAGCTGAATATGATATGATATCCAGATATCCTCATTTGTTCCAGGCTTATCTAAGACCATGCAGTTAAGGTACCTTTAGTGATTCAGTTGTTGTTTTATGATTTGTGTCATATATATCTAGTGTAGTTTACTCTAGCCTTATTGTGAAATGGTTGCCATAGTACTGTGTGAAGTAACTTTGTTGGACTTTTCTACATTTCAGGATTTTCAAATAGTCCATATTATAGGGGAGACTCTACCGAAATTTTCCAGAATAAGTAGTTAAAAGAGTTAAGGTCCTTGTAAGTTGAGGTTAACATTCGAGGACGAATGTTCCAAAGGGGGGGAGGACGTTACACCCTGTAAGTTTTTAACGATTAGTTGGCCTATTCATACGTTGGTTAAGAGTTTTAGCGGTGTATCACGGACCCCCTACCCCAATGTTGGGTTCCGTGGCACCCCCATAAATTGCCGCGATGGGGTCCGCACTTATCCACTTCCTCAAGTATATATAAGTTCCTCTCTTTGATTTTATGTTATTTTCCTAAGTTCATATGGCCAGAGAGGGAAAACACGAGGGGAACAAATAATTTTCCTCCGTTTGCACTGTGAAACGCTGCACGAATTCAAATTAACTTCGGGTATTGAAGTTTAAGGTTGCAGGGAGCATTGCTATAGAGTTAGTTTTGCGAAATTCGCCCAGCAAATCCTAACTCCACCGAGCCAAAGTGGTTGGAATTTCTCCAATCTAATTTCTATACCATAACAGGCTTCAAGTGAATACTTATCTCTTTTGAACTTTTGAGAAATTATATGTTTTCGATCGAGTTCCGTTAAGTTGAAATATAGTTAATATTTATATATAAAGTTATCATTTCCGCTGATTTTAGTAATGAAATTAGTTTATTCTCTCAATCATATGGTTTTAGTCGAGAAAAGCTATTGAATATGAATCCAAACTCGTCAGTTGATTGAAAATCATCAATTGAGGTATGTTAAGTCGAATCCCTTCGGCAAGTTAGTTTCTTTAGTATCATGACTCAGTTTGAATCCCAGTACGAATACCATAAGCATATTGGTTACAATTAGTTGTTTTTATTAGTTGAGACCATATTCCATATCTAGTTGGGATCCACTATGCCCTGTATATCCCTCCATAACCAACCCCAAGGTTACTAGCTGTGTCGACGCCCGCAAGGGGCTAGATGACGACGCTCTGAGGAGCGGTATGCCATCTGTGAGGGATGAAGATGAGGTTTGAGGTCCTCATATAGTCCATTCCATGGTTGGACTACTCTTATGTCGTATCAGCACACCCCGTCGAGTTCGGTACTTGGGGTACACAGCAAGAGTCCACCGGACTCAGACACAACTATAGTTCAGGGGCCAAGCAGGCTCAATTGAAGACTCAGGGGATCGGTAGGATTGCTATAGTTATTAGATGATGTAGTATGACCTTATTATGGGTATATAGATTGAAGTGTACCCACCAGGGCCTATGGGGGTCCCCGAGTGGGTTATTCTGTGCTAGTTGTACATACCGATTTATGGTTGCCAAGTAAAGTTTTTGTTTGCTTTAGTTACTGATAAATTAGAAAATAGGAAGTTCAACTATTCAGGTATGATCTTTATCCCTCCATTTAAGTTATTCTCAGTTTCATTTCTTTATTTCAGTTATTACAACTATTGCCTTACATACTCGGTACATATTGTACTGACGCCCTATATGGGGCGCTGCATTACTTGCCTGTAGGTATGGATAGATGAGGAGCAGGTCCGTCTTAGCTTCCAACCAGGATTGTTAGCACAGTCGTCTCCTTTCCTCTAGAGCTTGTAAATTGAAGGCTTAATCCTTTTGATTGTATAGTTATGGGTAGGTCGGGGCCCTGTCACGACCATCATATTACTCCTAGAGGCTTGCAGATTGTTTCTATTCCCCTGTGGTTTACTGTTGGGGGCCGTTTGGGGCCCATATGTGTTTTAGTTTATGTGTTGGCCGTGTGGGACCTTGTTTAGCTGTTAGTCAGTGGACTTATCGACCATAACTTAATTTAGCACTAGATTTACTTTTCAGTCATAACTAGATATCATGGTGGCCTTATCGGCCCGCATAGGTTGCCTTGTTATTGCATGTTTCTGGTTAGTTGTTTTTCCTTTACATGTGGCTATAAGGCCTTGTCAGCCGGATATAGCCCCTTATTTTCTTAATGGGGAGTAGGCCTGCACCAGGAGTGCACAGACCTAGTTAAGTCAGTTTAGATCCTAGTAGGGCACCAGGTACCAATTGTTCCTCCCAAGGTGGGGCATGACAGAAGGTTAGGTGCTTACTTCTCAGGAGCATGTTCAATTAAGTAGCAGCCCCACAGTTATCCTAAGCGAAGAAACTAAATAGTTGGTTGTCCGCGACCTTATGGTTTGCTTACGAGCTATCATTGTCCTAGCATGACATTCAGAGTATCTTAGGCCACTCCAAATCTCACCTTATCTAGTCTAGACCATTAGAGATTATGAACACTGCCAGGATTCTCTGATCAGGTATAGGTACACAAGGTATGCCCGTTAGCAGCTATACAGACTATTCTAGGGGTGAATAGCGGTCGTGTTAGGCCTTAAGAGCCCGATACGCTTTTTGAGTGGCTGGATTGAGACTAGAATGCAGTATATGGTTGGGACTAACCTACCCTGGGATAGACTTCCGTTTTCCAACCTCAGGGTTACTAGATGTGTCGTTGTCTACAGGGCAATATGTATAGCTCCAAGGAGCTATATGTTGTCCTAAGGGACTATGCTGAGGCCCAAGGGCCATATTAAAGTCCATTCCATGGCTGGACTTTTATATTTATGTTGTATCGGCATCACTAACCCTCCTCGAGCCTATGCTCAGGGTGCAATTATAGGAGTCCACCGAAGTTAGACACAGCTACAAGAGCCGAGCAGGCTCAGTTGCAGACCCAAGGGATAAGCAGGTTGGCTATAGTTATTTGTTGACTTATTTTGACATTGTTAGGGGTATATAAATTTAAGTGTTCTCGCCAAGGCTTATGTGGGCCCCAAGCGAGTTATTCTGTGTTGGTTGTACCTTTCAAGCTTATGGGGCCAAGTGAGGTTTTTGTTAGTATTCTTGCCTGCTAGTTATAGCTTATGACTATATAGTTGTACAGTCTAAGCTCCAATACTTGTGGTGTTTTACTAGATGCAGGCTATGGATAAGAAAGCTTACAGGTCAATTTCTGGCCCTTTTTGTTATTCATTTTTAGTTCTTTATCAGCATTTATTCATCTTTTCATTACTGCCTTACATATTTGGTACATATTGTACTGACACCCAACTATGGGGCACTGCATACTGACCTGCAAGTTTAGACAGACAGATTGCGGGGTCTCCTTTCAGTCGGAGTTGCCAGGTTGTAGAGGTTTATTTGTCTTTCATTTGTATAGCATTTGGGTCGGCCAAGGCCCTTTCCTGACCAATATTTTCACTCCTAGAGGCTTGCAAACTACAGTCTTCAGTTAGTTGGTTGTTGTTGGCTATGTGGGGCCTATGTATGTCTTATTTTGCGTGTTGTCCATGTGGGGCTTAGTTTGGCTAGTTAGTTAGAAGCCTTGTTGGTTATAGTACGAATATGACTGTCTGCTTTTTTTCTGTTATAACTAGACAACATGGTCGTCTTGTTGGCCCGCATAGGATTTCTTTATTGTTGTGTTGGTTGGGTCAGCTATTTTTTCTTCAGGTGCTGTGTGGCCTCGTCAGCCCAAGGCTATGTTTATAGCCGAGATATAGCAGTTTTTTTTCTTGATTTTTCATCACTAGTTGGCACCAGAAGTGCGTATGCCTAGCCAAGTCAGCCCATATCCCAGTATGACATTAGGTGCCAGTCATGCCTCCCAAAGTGGGGCATGACAAACTTGGTATCAGAGTAGGTCGTATCCAAGGGAATATGCAAGCCGTGTCTAGTAGAGTCTTACTTATAAATGTTTTGTGCACCCTATTTTGTAAGTAGGAGGCTACGGGGCATGATAGGATGGTTACCCCTTCTTTTTCTCAGATCGTGCTATAGAGCCGAGTTGTATAGGGTTGAATCCCTAAGCTTTCCATTTTCATGCCTGTATAGAATAATGTTTGACATGGGACAGACCTTAGACAGCAACAAGTTGGCTACATCAGCAGGAGAAGGGTACCAGTAAGATGCCACAGTTTGGGGACAGTCAGCCTAAGGGTATAAGTAGACGTCTTTTAATTCCCCCTAGTATCCTTTGGTGGCACCAGGAATCTCATAAGATAATAGATATGCCAGCATCGTCCCCAGTTCCTTCTTTAGCCTCGGGAATAGGAGGTCAACAGTATAGTATATACATGATTGGCTTACCTAGTAGATTTTTAGAATTAGATAGGGGCGGCAATTAATGTTGGGATATCTGAAATATGCAAAGGATTGAGGGTTGTACCTCCAGTTTTTAGAGTTTGTTGGATTTTGTGCTTTAGCCCTACATAGCACGATGGGGTCACTTTCCACCTTCGTTCCTTTAGTACAACAAAGGGTGTAAGTATCAATGCCATATTGCTAGAATAAATAGTAAAGGAAGGCTAGAATTGTTGACTCGGAGAATGATTAGAAGAGTGGTTAAGACCCCTACTGTTTACAAAGTTTTCTAGACCCTCACGATAGTAAATCAGGAGAGCAGATAAGATTGTCAATAGCATTCAAGTATGTGTGAGAATCCATAGCAAAGCTTAGGTCAGAAATAGGCTAATCCCGCCGCAGTGTGCTAATGACAATAGAACATTCCTGCAGAATGATAGCCATGGCTCTAGTTTGTTATGTCACAGTACAGAGAGACTACATAGGGGAAATTGGCCGATTGCGGGTAAGAATGATCAGGTGGGTAGATTTGGCCAGTAATATTCTTGCCGGTTCTGTGCATGGAGCATGAACCCCAAATCTCAGAGCATGGGACCACCACTGAATGTCGAGGAATGAGCATCGATCTGACATTTAAAGGATAGTAAGTTTGTAACCTAGAATACCGCAATATTGCCACTAGTTGTGGAGGTAAAGGAGCGACGGCACAGAGACTCTAACCTAGTACATCCAAGAGACAAGGCCCAACAAGGAGTCATCGGCCTTTGAGGTAATAAGGTGTGGAGTCATGAGACACCGAGGTCGACTCTTTGTCCCAAAGATGGCAGGACTTCATTAGTAGACTATAGAAAAGGTGCACTATGCTCGGTACTCCCTTCACCCAGAGTTTAATGAAAAAGTATCAGGTTGTAAAGAGAGATCTACTGATGGCATAGGAAAAGGGAAGATATTATTGAGTCATTGCACAGGGCTCCAATGACCAGCTAGGGAAGGCTGGGCAGGAGGAACCGGGCAGGCTAATTTAGGGGATAGCCACGCCTGCATGGAAGTGGAGAATAGTTAGCAGGAATATAGCTAGAGGGTTGCTCTATATTGGGGGTAAATTTATCCCTATTGAGTCCTTGTCAAATAGTTAGTGAGGTGAACTCATTCTTGTCGATCAAAGTTATGTTTCAGTTAAAGATTGCACTGAGTTGAATGCTAAAGAAATAGTTCTGCTACATGATGCCCCAGTGTTTATCAGTTTTGGCAGAAAGGTACAACTCACCATTAGGTGTTGCTGAGGGTGGTAGGTTGGATTGGGGAGAAAATTAGCTTGAGTATAGCTTCGCGTCCCTAGATAAATAACCAAGTAGAGCACCCAATTCAGATGTCGGGAGATCTGTTATGGGTGGAAATGCAGGCCCCTATACGATGACCTGAAGTGGGTAATTTGGGGGTAGTTGAACCGGGCATACTAATACATCAGCCAAACAAAGGAAGTTTAGCGTACTGGGAAAGATGTACTTGCCACCCAGGGCCACTGTTTAGCGTACTGGGAAAGATGTACTTGCAACCCAGGGCCACTGGGAGGCGTACTCTAGCGTATGGCATAGGGAATTAAGGATTGAAGCATCAACTGGGCATTCCTGAGAACCTCTTAGAAGATCTGATAAGAAGGGCAAGCCCAACCCTAGATTTATTAGACCTTACCGGACCCTCCAAAAGATCATCCAGATGGACTATGAGGAAAAGGCACCTTCGAGGCTAGGATTCCCCCCCCCCCCCAGTTTGTTCTTATAAATACTCAGGTACAGATTGCCACATATGGCCAGATCTAGGTGAACTTGACTGCAAGGTTAGGGATCACTAGAGAAGATACATGGAATCTGAACAGACCAAGTTGAGATCTAAGGGTCTGGAACTATAGTAGCATAATATTACCTTCAGGTTGAGAATCATAGCAAACTGCCTGAGGAAGGTTAGGGGCTGACTACTCAGGAGCATGTTAATTAAGTAGCAGCCCCACAATTGTCGTAAGTGAAGAAACTAAATAGTTAGTCATCCGCAACCTTATGGCTTGCTTACGAGCTATCACTATCCTAGTATGACATTCAGAGTATTGTTATGCCACTCCAAATCTCTCCATATCCAGTCTAGACCATTGGAGATTATGAAAACTGCCAGGATTCTCTAATCACGTATAGTCACACGAGGTATGCCCGTTAGCAGCTATACAGACTATTCTAGAGGCGAGTAGCGGTCGCGTTAGGCCTTAAGTGCCAAATATGCCTTTTGAGTGGCTAGATTGAGACTAGAATTCAGTATATGGTTGGGATTGACCAACCCTAAGATAGCCTTCCATTGTCCAACCTCAGGGTTTCTAGCTATGTCGTTGCCTACGGGTCTATATGGATCGTTCCAAGGAGCTATATGTTGTCCAAAGGGACTATGCTAAGGCCCAAGGGCCATATTATAGTCCATTCCATGGCTGGACTTTTATATTTATATCGTATCGGCATCACTGAGCCTAGTCGTGCCTAGTGCCTTGGGTGCAGTTACAGGAGTCCACCAAACTCAAACACAGCTACAGGACCGAACGAGCTTAGTTGCAGACCCAGGGGACATGCAGGTTGGCTATAGTTACCTGTTGACTTATTTTGACCTTGTTAAGTGTATATAAATTGAAGTGTGCTCGTCAGGGCTTATGGGGGCCCCGAGCGGGTTATTCTTTGTTGGTTTCACCTTCTAGGTTATGGGGGCTAGGTGAAGTTCTTGTTTGTATTCTTGCCTGCTAGTTATAGCTTATGAGTGTATAGTTGTACAATCTTAGCTCTTATATGTGTGGTGTTTTACTAGATGTAGGTTATGGATAAGAAAGCTTACAGGTTAATTTCTACCCCTTCTTGTTATTCACTTTTAGTTCTTTATCAGCGTTTATTTACATATTCGGTACATATTGTACTGACACGCAACTATGGGGCGCTGCACACTTTCTTGCAGGTTTAGACAGACAGATTACAAGGTCTCTTAGAAGTTATTCAGAGTCAGCAGATTGACCAGCTCCTTTCATTCGGAGTGGCCAAGTTGTACAGGTTTATTTGTCTTTCATTTGTATAGCATTTGGGTAGGCCGAGACCTTGTCGCAACCAATATTTTCACTCCTAGAGGCTTGCAGACTACATTATTCAGTTATTTGTTTGTTGATGGCCATGTGGGGCCTATTTATGTCTTATTTTGCGTGTTCGACGTGTGAGAACTAGTTAGCCTTGTCAGCTATAGTATGAATATGACTGTCTGCTTCTTTTCTATTATAACTAAACAGCATGATGATCTTGTCGGCCTACATAGGATCCCTTTGTTGTTGTGTTGGCTGGGTCAGTTGTTTCTTTTACAGGTGTTGTGTGGCCTCGTTGGCCCGAGGCTGTGTTTGCAGCCAAGATATAGCAGTTTGTTTTCTTGATTTTGCCTCGCTGGTTGGCACTAGAAGTGCGTATGCCCAGCCTGGTCATCCCAGATCCCAGTATGGTATTAGGTGCCAGTCATACCTCCCAAGGTGGGGTGGGACACAAGGCTTACCCAACTACTGGCGGCAATAGGATATACCACTCCTGCATCTAGCCATTTAATAATCTCCTTTTTACCACCTCTTGCGTAGGTGGATTCAGGTGCCTTTGATGCTCGACTGATGGGCTACAATTCTCTTGAAGATTAATCTTATGAGTGCAAATCCCCATAGGAATACTGATGATATCAGCTATTGACCACCCTATAGCTCGAATATGCCTTTTCAATACCACGATGAGTTTTTCTACTTGGAAAGGGTGGAGCTTTGCTGAAATAATGACCAGGAGTGTCTTATTTTCCCCAGGATATGCATATTGCAAATTAGTAGGTAATGGTTTGAGCTCCAGTTGCGGGGCTACAACAATAGACGACTATGATGGTGTGGTTGTCCGATTCTTTAGGTCGAGGTCGAGCTTCCTTGGTTGGAACGTATAAGTTCCTATCCCTTTGCACACCTGACAAACCTCCTCTAGTTCTTCACCTCTCAAGAAAAGGATAGAAAATGCTTCTTCCACAATCTCTTCTTCCATTTCTCATCCAAATATACCTTTATCCCTGATTGCTTGCGGTGGTGAAACATTTGTTTTCTTTGTTAATGTTGAGTTGCCTGATAATGCTCAAACCACACTTCTAACTGAAGTATGAAGCGGACGTTGTCAATAAAGAACACAACTTAGAGGTTGGGGTCGATCCCACAGGGAAATATGGAAGATCTAAATTACAGCCGGTAGATGAACTTGTATGGTAATTACTTCACAATGGGGGGAATTCTAATAAAAATCAATAATAGAAATAAGAAGCAGTCAAGACTATATTTTTGAATCAATAATTAAAGGATAACTAGGGTTTGTGTTCCCATGGGTTCATAACAGCTTTGGGTATACACTCGTAAGCTTTACCAATACTTACAGAACTGATAACTTAGGTTCATTCAAACGATAGACCAATCCCTATTGAATGACTATCCTCAATTACTCGACCAAGGCTCATGAGTTTTGCAAACTAACTGTTATCACTAAGTTTCAGATATAACTATCCTATGACCACAGCTCAAGTTAATACAATGATCATCAAGATCAAGGCTCCGCTGTAATTCTCTTTTCCTAATCTCTACCTCTTCGACCAAAGCAAGTAAAGAATTCAGGCACTTCCTAACATTGCGCACCGCTAAGATTCATTAAAGATGAAGAGACCACAATATAAGTAATTAGTATTGGTTTTAGATTCACTTTTTGCAACCCTAACTTGTTATTCCACCATGGTTCCCACAACCCTAGATATGGAGGTTTTAGCCTCTCATAGTTGAAAGATTGTGAATTGTGCTCATGATTGAAAACATAAAACAATACTTACAAAGATGATTGAGAAAAAAAATTCCTTCAAGTAAACCACAAAATCTTGAATAACAAGTAGCAAGAACAAGATGAATTCAAGAAAAGGTTGATCACAAGGTCGAACCAACTCAATTCTCTCTTCCAACGATATAAAATTGCTTACTATAATGTTTTCCTACTAGAATTAAGTCTATTCATCATCCTCTTCTATGAAAGATAAAACATAAAAAGTATTTATATAGACACAAGTATCCACTGCTTTCCATATCTGTAGCCGACCTCTTCATGGGTCCACTTATGACTCGTAGGGGCTTTTCATGGACCGTGACAGCTACTCATGGCTTGAAGTGTTGGCTAAATTTTGGGTAAGTGTTGGGATAAGGTACGATTCGTACCAACATCCTACGACTCGTACATTGCACCCATTGCTTGATCCTGATACTTTGAACTTTTTCTGAACTTCACCACGACCGATTATGATACGACTCATACCTCCTTCTCATGGGTCGTAAGGTGCTCTCGTACTGAGAATCAGCCTCCTGTGCAATTCTTTTGTATTTCATCAAGACTGGATTCGCACGACTAGTACCACCATGGTACGATCCGTGACAAGTCTCATAAGATCAGTCGTCCAAGTTAAACTGTCAGCTTCTTATCAAGGCCCTCAGTATGACTCATAGGTCCATCCTACGGATCGTACTGTGGACTGCACTTTTTGCCCTTTTTTGCACACTTTTAGCTTCCTTTTGCCATTTATTGTTCCAATACCCATTTATCGTGAAATCAAAGGAAAAGTTCCTCATATCCACATAAATACACCTAAGTCCATGCTATTTTCTTAGTTTTGAGCGTCAATAGTGCTTTAAATCCACAACACATCAACACCCTCAACTTAAAACTTTTGCATGTCTTCAGGCAAAGAAAAAGAAAAACTAGATACGACACTTAACTAGAAAATAAACTTAAGAACCTACAGCCAAAACTCAAACAAATTTGTGTACTCTATATACAAACTCTATTGACCCTTCCTCTTGAAACATCATTAGCTAATGTATTGCAAGCAACTTCAAAACATCATATTCAGGGATCAAGACATGTCATCTAGCTATTAACAAGCAATCAAGTCATCACCTACGTGTTTCACTCAGACCAATGGTAAAAGCAAACACAATCCATGTACCCTCACAAAAAATGAAGTCCCCACTCTAGTGTGAAGTATCGAATGAAACATGGGACTAAGCAAATGAAGCACTCACTCTCTCAAAGAACTGCAAGTATTATGCATCAGATACCATAGGCTTGCCCTTATTTTCTCTATTTTGGTTTGTTAGATGGTCAAATTAAGATCACGATAGGACTTGATATGGCTTGTAATGTAGTCTTAGGGATGTACATGATAAAGATTAAAGATTTTATGAGTGACTATCCTTTCTTTAGCACTACATTCATTGGCTACACAATTCTCCTATTTCATCCTTCATTTTTTTTTGTCTTCTTTTCTTCCCTTTTTCCCATTTTAACAATATTTGCATGGGTGAGGTGATTTTTCACATTTTTCAACACTTTCAAGCTATTTTGAATTTTTCTTCTTTTTTCTCAATATTGTCAAATTTTCAGCTTTTTACTATTTCACCTCACCACACCTTTTTTCACCATTTTTTTCTTTCTCTCTTCTTTCTTTTCTTTCCTTTTCTCCCACTCCCACCATTTATGCACTCCAACTCTAGCCACCGTCAACTTTAAGCATTTTGTGTAAGTTGAGGTTCACAATATCCAAGGAAGGACCAGGGCCAAATAGGTTCATTATAAACAAATGGGTACAGTTAACAGGTAAATCAAAGAAATATGGTCTATTAAGGCTCAAACTTGGGATCAAGGGATTCATGAAACTTTGGTAGGGAAATATAGGCTTAAAAGTGAGCTAACACAAAAATGGCCTATGATCATATCCTAACCAACCATCCTCAACCTATGCAGAGACCAACCGGGCGAGTTCTAGATCTTCAATAACATACCGCAATAAATACTAAGACCTCACTCGCACATGGTACATGAATTATTTTTACTTTACCTGTCTAGTTCATACATGGCTTAACAAGACTAGCACTATTAATAACTAAATGACATGAAATGATCCACAGAAATCATGCATTGTTGTCACAAATAAATAGCAAAACTTTTTTTAAACAGAGTCAATTTTTCGAAAACAACAAAAGTAGTGCATATCCATTGGCTGAGTTTCCTATATTACTTTCTAATCAAACAAAAATCACAACTAAAAACAAAAATTCCTAACACATGCCGATTCTACTAAGCATGCTTGAGGGAAAAGAAATGCAGTAAGAAAAACCCTCAGAAGAACAAAAATCTCCCAAAAAAATGCAAGTACAACCCCCCTTTTTTAAAAAAATGAGCTTCGTCCCCGAAGCATAAAATATAAGCATGAAGGGAAAAGGGACATACCTGTGGCTACTCAGAGTTCACCTCTGATGGGTTGCCTCCCATGCAGCGCCTAATTTAACGTCGCGGCACAATGTTACTTCTGTGGCTTCTCAGGCATCATCAAGGTATATTTCCTCCACTCTTTTCAATTCATCTTCATCTCCCATTATCTCCATAATTCATTATCAAAGCTTCCAAAGTATCATAAGTCACAATTCCTTCCACTAAGGTTGGCAACTGATCGGGTTCCATCTTTTGGTGTTCGAGTGAAGGGTTTATCCCTAGATGAAAGCATGAGGATGTCACAAAAGAAAAACAAAAGAAAAAGAAAAAGTCAAGAGTAAAGTAACTACCAACAAGTCAAATACAAGCTAATAACCTAGTCTTGGTCGTATTCCCCGGCGACGGCGCCACTTTTTGATAAAGCTCAAACCACACTTCCAACTAAAGTATGAAGCGGACGTTGTCAATAAAGAACCCAACTTAGAGGTTGGGGTCAATCCCACAGGAAATATGGAAGATCTAGATTATAGCCAGTAGATGAACTTGTATTGTAATTACTTTACAATGGGGAGAATTCTAATAAAATTCAATAACAGAAATAAGTCAGTAGTCAAGATTATATTTGTGAATTAATAATTAAAGGATAACTATGGTTTGTGTTCCCCATGGGTTCATAACAGATTTGGGTATACACTCGTGAGCTTTACCAATACTTACTTACAGAACTGATAACTTAGGTTCATTCAAACGATCGACCAATCCCTATTGAATGACTATCCTCAATTATTCGACCAAGTCTCATAAGTTTTGCAAACTAATCGTTATCACTAAGTTCCAGATATAACTATCCTGCGACCACAGCTCAAGTTAATACAATGATCATCAAGATCAAGGCTCTGTTGTAATTTTCTTTTCCTAATCTCTACCTCTTCGACCAAAGCAAGTAAAGAATTCAGGCACTTCCTAACGTTGCGCACCGCTAAGAATTACTAAAGATGAAGAGACAACAATATAAGTAATTAGTATTGGTTTTAAACTCACTTTGTGCAACCCTAACTTGTTATTCCACCATGGTTCCCACAACCTTAGCTATGGAGGTTTTATCCTCTCATAGTTGCAAGGTTGTGATTTGCATTCATGATTAAGAATAAAAATCAATACTTACAGTAATGATGGAGAAAAACACTTCCTTCAATTAATCAATAAAAATATTGAAAAACAAGTAGCATGAACAAGATGAATTCAAGAACAGGTTGATCACAAGTTAAGACCAACTTAATTCTCTCTTCCAACGATGTAAAATTGCTTACTACAATGTTTTCCTACTAGAATTAAGTCTATTCGTCGTCCTCTTCTATGAAAAAAAACATAAAAAGTATTTATATAGACACAAGAATCCTTTTCCTAAACTAACAAGAATGCTTTCCATATCTGTAGCCGACCTCGTCACAGGTCCACCTACGACTCGTAGGGGCTTCTCACGGACCGTGAAAGCTACTAGTAGCTTGAAGTGTTGGCTGAATTTTGGCTATATGTTGGGCCAAGGTATGATTCATACCAACATCCTACGACTCGTGCATTGCACCCGTGGCTTGATCCTGATACTTTGAGCTTTGTCTGAACTTCACCACGACCGATTATGGCACGGCTCGTACCTCCTTCTCACGGGTTGTAAGGTGCTCTCGTATTGAGAATTATCCTCCTGTGCAATTCTTCTGGATTTCATCATGAATGGCTTCCCACGACTCGTACCACTGGCGTGCCCGCAAGTGTACGGGTCGTGCAAGTAATATAGTGGCCCTTTTTAAGAGCCGGATGTTGAACCCACAGGGACATGACCAATTCAGTTAACTATCAAGTTCACGTGTGATATTAAATACCGCAAGTGTTGATTATAGAAGTTATAGTAGAGTTTAATTAAGTCTAAATGCGGTCAATGAAATACTCTGAATTTATTCAAGGAGCAACATAGAGTTAAAGCCGGATAATCATGCAATACTACGATTGGCAATGGTTTAAGTATGAAACTATCAATTATCGTCTCACATAGCTAGAATTGCATGTTCATGGTCTTCCGAACCTCTAAACATGACAAACTAGCCTCACAACTACATTGTGAGCGAGGATGCTAATTCTAGTTTGTGGGAAATTAACTACGTGGATGTGGTTTTACTTTGGTACCTCCAACCATTTAACCAAACTTAGCTTCACAACTACTTCTGCGAGTGGTGGAGTGAAAAATCTAAGTCGGTGTCTTTCTCTCTTCACATTTTAGCAACCAATCAAGGTATTAGGTATATTTCTATCCTAACCACAAAATCTTATCAAAAGACAAGAACTTGCTTCCTACATTCTTATGTTCTTCCCTAGGTTTGCTTTCTCAAGCATTTGCCTAAGTTTAACGTGTGTGTTTTCATGGTGATCAAACATAAAAACAACCATAATTAAGAATGCAAGACAAAACAACAATCAATAACTTAATTCCAAAGCAAATTCGTAAAAACACACTCATAACTCATGGCTTCAACCCTAGAGGAAGGGTTCTAGCCATTCAAGTTCGTAAAATTACAAGAAAACATTATTAAAGTAACATACTTACAAGAATTGGTAGATGAGAAGATGAAATTGATGAACCCTAGGTGAGCTCTCCCACTTCTCCCTTCACTCCTAGGTGGTTTTTCAGAATAAAATTGTGACAAAATGATTTTAGGAGCTGAGGGACCTGTTTATAGTAAATGAGAATTGTACAAAATTATGCCTATCGTGGAATGGCTCCATGTCACGGAGTGTATCGCGGGGCACTGCCTCCGTGACACGGAGGTAACACGAATGCACACTGGAAACTCACAAAACCGTCGCCAGGCAGCCCCTTGCCGCGTTGGCAACATGTCACGCTGCTTGTGCAGCGCGCTAGGTGGTGTGTCATGGCCTTGGTCGCACAGCCTGCCTGCCGTGGCATGTTGCCAATGCGCAGGTGGGCTGTCTCGCGCATCCTCCTTGCCGATGTTCGCGTTTTAATTCCGATTCCATGCCTCCACTTCACCAACTCACGGATTAATCCCTCAAATTCATTTTGAACCTAAAAAAAAGAACTAATCATGTTGGTTAGTGTATATATTCACATTTACATAAAATTACATGAGAATGCATATAATTAAGTCGATGAACAAGACAAAACTAAGTTATAAAGCATCACTCGGGCATGCTATTTTGCCCGAGATCACCTACCCCATACTTAAAGCCTTGTTCGTCCTCGAACAACCCTTTTACATCTCATGTAAATGAAGACTCACACAAACTAATTTAGCAAGACCATTCAAGCTACGGCTATAATGATTATTTAAGATAGCAAGTTAAAAATAGAGCATGCACCATTTAACCAATGAACTTATATGCAACTCCGTTAAGACTTCCCAACCTCAAGAATCGACTCTCAATCTTAGCAAACTCATGCAAATCAACCTATCAAGAAATCCGACGTGAATGTTATCTCTCATTAAACATGTGCCCTCACAACAAGAGAGTTACCCATTTTTACTCACACATTTTCAAATCATAACAAGTATGGGTATATGAATAAAATTACGCTCGCTCTCACGAAGAATTCACATGCATCCTGTAGTGAACCATAAGTTTGCCCTTAGTGTTTTACTCCACTAATTTAAGGGTGTATGAACATAAGATCATGTAGGACTTAATGGGTTGTATTGTAAGCTAAGGGACGGGTAGGTACTATTCTGGGCAGTAATAGTGACAATCTTCCCCAATCGCTTTTAATACATCCAACATTCATTAAGGACATCTCTTTTCTTACTTCCTCCTCATTCTTTTCAATCCTGAATATTTTTTCTTCTTGTTCCCGTTTCTTTAAGCACACTTAGCTTATCAATTAGGAGTACTTAAATAAATTTTTCATTCATTTATTTTCTTACTCCCTACTAATAATCAACCATTTTCACACAAGTGCACCTTTGTCCTTTTCTTAAGTTTTACAACTTTCTACTTTTCCTCCTTTTTCCCGTTTCTCACTCCTTCACTATTTCGGATTTTGGATCAAATTCTGGATCTAATTCTGGATTTTACGCGCTTAGGAGTTTTGGATCAAATTCAAGGCTAATGAAAGAAAAAGGATTAAGCTTATGTTATAGCTATCAAAGAATAGGCTCAAGGCTCAATGGGGCTAACTAAGATTCAATATTCAAGGTAGGTAAAATGAGGGATAACATTTAGGGTCATTCAAAGAAATGCCTAAATCATTTCCTACACTCTACATCCTTCATTTCGTTATATATACACCAGGCAAGTTCTAGACATTCCACAATAGCACAGAATATTCGAAAACCTCACACTCACAGCACATGCTCAATTCAAGACACATTCAGCAGACTCTTACTCAGCTAATCGCAAGAATTTAGAATTAAGCTTCAATCACATTGAGTCAAATTCACGAGCCTAAGTGTCTCAAACATAGTTATACACTTCTTACATGCTTCAACACTAACCACACTTGTATCTTACAATCATTTATAGCACATAACAAGAACATCAAGCCATCAATTAGCTACGGGTTCAAAAACCAAAACCTATTGACTAATTTTCCTCAAGACGGTCGTCATCCATCCATCTTCGGAAACAGTCCCTAACTATGACTAAAAACACTATATACAGACAAAGAAAATTTTTATTCTTATTCTTCGGTTCAAAGACCCCCCGTCGGAAAAGAACCGAAAAGAAAAACCAATGGGTGATGAAGTCATGCTTGACTCACAAAAATTTTTCAAATATTTCTCACAAGCATTACATTCACCAAAAATCGTTAAGCACAAAAATTTTGAAATTTCCCTTGAAATTTCCCTCACCCCACACTTGAATCATGCTATGTCCTCATAGCATCAAATTAAAATTTAAAGAGGGTGAGAAATACTCCCTGAGGCCTCTACGCCTAGCTAATAGCATGCTTTTCTTCAACTTTGCACAACTGGGTGTTCGACCCCACACTTTTTCTCTTCCATACTTGTTAGCTTCCTCCTCTACGGGTACTCAGACTTCCCCTCCATCTGTACTTAACTTTCCACCAAAAACAACACAAGATGAAAATAAACAAAATCAACACAAACAAAAATCACAAATTGTACCTGTGGTACCCTTGGGTTGCCTCCCAAGCAGCGCCTTACTTTACGTCACGGCACGATGTGGACTATCCTTTTTCAGGACATCCTCATACCTGGGTTCCCGTTCGAGAACCATCTCCTTTTCTTTTGATTTTTAGAGGAAACAGCCTCCACTCTGTTCCTCTATTCCTCTAACTTCTTCACACTCTAAAGCCCTTTATCAGACTCGGGCTGAACACTTGTCATTACCTTTGGCCATGGACCTGATGAATCCCCCACCCCACACTCATCCTGTGACAACACACTAACCTTACACAGGTTTCTGTAGTGTGTGGATGGGTTCATTTCTTGGTATACTTGGAAGAGTTCTTCTTCATCTTCGACCCTCTTTTTCAAGTTCCCTGCTCTCACGTCAATTACCGGTCCTTCGGTGGCCAAAAATGACCGTCCCAAGATTAAGGGTACCTGATCATCAACATGAAAATCTAAGATAATAAAATCAGCAGGTATAATAAACTTACCCACATTGATGAGAAGGTCCTCTAATACTCCATCAGATGCCACTCGCGACTTATCTGCCAGCTGCAGCATCAACCTTGTTGGCCTCGGTTATCCCAACCCCAGGGTGTTAAATAAAGATAGGAGCATTAGATTAATTGCTGCCCCTAAATAACACAAAGCTCGTAGCACCTCAACTTTACCTATTTGTATGGGGAGGGTAAAACTCCCTGGGTCTTTGAGCTTTTTTGGAATTTTGCGCAATACCCTGTAACTGCACTCCTCAGTCAGTGCTACCGTCTGGACATCCACCAATCTGACTTTGTTGTCCATCACGTCTTTCAAGTATTTCTCATACTTGGGAATTTCCTGCAAAACATCAATAAGAGGCAAATTTATGTGAAGTTCTTTGAAAATCTCAAAGAACTTTTTGAAGCATTCCTCCTCCTTGCTCTTTCTGACTCTCTAAGGGAATGGTGGTGGTGGTCTTTGTGCTGGATGCAATGAAGATTGTGCATTTTGTTGCACAACACTCTGATTTTCTCCCTTATCATTGGATGGCCCTAGTCTAACCAATTCCGGCTGCACCTCATTTCTCTTCTCTTTATGCACTGCATCAGCTAATTGCTTGTCGCTTCTCAGACTGATGGCATTGACCTGTCAACGCTTAGGATCTGTGTCACTTGGTAGTCCTCCCTGCAGTCTCATGTTTTGAGCAGCTACTATCTGACCCATCTGCTTTTCTAGATTATGGGTGGTCACTTGCTGATTCTTCAAGTCTGCTGCCATCCTCGCCTGATTCTCTACTAACTAAGTCTAGGTCTCCATAATTTTTTACAATGTTTCCTCAATGTTGTTGCTCAACTGACCGTCATTCTGCCTATTCTACAGATATTGTTGCTGTTGAGGTTGCTGATGACTTTGCTTTTGGTTTCCACCCCAAGAAAAATTAGGGTGGCCCTGCCAATTTCTATTGTAGTTGTTTCCAAAATTCTAATTGTTCTGCTGCACATTCCCACTAAAATTGATTGATTCCAGATTGTCTCTACAAGATTTTGCATTGTGCCCATTATTTCCACAAATTTCACACCAACTTGGAGCTTGCTGAACTGCATTAACCTGGCCCTGTTGTTGGTTCATACTCAGTTTATTGAACTGAGTCATCATCTGATGCTGGAACGAAGCTAACTATGCCGCCAATGCATTCATACCATCTACCTCTATCAACCCTGATCTCTTTCCTGCCCCTCTCGATGACTCACTGTGCCACTCTGGATTTCCTTGAGCAATTCTATTCAACAAAGTGTATAGCTCATCATAAGTCTTCTCTAAGGCTTGCCCACCCGATGCAGAGTCTAGTAAAATTTTTGTGTGTGGGTCTAGACTTTCTACAAACGTATGAGCCAGCACTTCATTTGATTATTGGTGATGGGTACAGTCTCTCAATAATGACTTGAACCTTTCCCAAGCCAAATATAAATTCTCATCAGGCCTTTGCTTGAAACTTAGTATTTCACTTCTCAACTTCGTAGTCTTGCTTGAAGGAAAAAATCTGATAAGGAACTTCTTTGCCAAATCATTCTACGAAGTTATGGAGTTCGGTGGCTCAGCTTTCAACCACATCTTTGCCTCTCCCAACAGTGAAAATGGGAAGAGGGTAAGTCGGACATAATCTGTGGACACGCCGGTGGGGACAAACGTGTCACTAATCTCAAGAAAGTTCTGTAAGTGTTGCTGCGGGTCCTCATGTGCCATCCTAGTGAATTGACCACTAGAATGTAACAGTTGCACCATGTTCTGCTTCAATTCAAAGTTCCCTCTAGGCTCCGGTTTACGGATACTAGAGTTCACATTAGTCGTTTGTGGGATTGCCACTTCGCGAACTGGTCTGGCTGCCATTGCTTCCGGTGACAAATGTGCTTGTCCTGTGGGTGGTTGTTGTTGTACCTTTTCTTGAAGACTTTTTAGCTTTTTCTCAAGAGCTACTCTCCTTTGCAAATGGATTTGATGTTCAGGTTCAAGCAACGGCTCCACAAGCTCTCTATTCTTAGCCAGCTCGGCAAGACAACTTGTCAACTGCAATTAGTCAGACTAAGACCAAGTTTCTCAACACTTAAGGAAATTCAAGAATCACATAAAAACAGATAAATTATCAAAACTTCGTCGAGTCCCCGGCAACGGCGCCAAAAACTTGGCGTGCCCGCAAGTGTACGGGTCGTGCAAGAAATATAGTGGCCCTTTTTAAGAGCCGGATGTCGAACCCACAGGGACATGACCAATTCAGTTAACTATCAAGTTCAAGTGTGATATTAAATGCCGCAATTGTTGATTATAGAAGTTATCAGTAGAGTTTAATTAAGTCTAAATGTGTTCAACGAAATACTCTGAATTTATTCAAGGAGCAACATAGAGTTAAAGCCGGATAATCATGCGATACTACGATTGGCAGTGGTTTAAGTATGAAACTATCAATTGTCGTCTCACATAGCTAGAATTGCATGTTCATGGTCTTCCGAACCTCTAAACATGACAAACTAGCCTCACTACTACATTGTGAGCGAGGATGCTAATTCTAGTTCGTGGGCAATTAACTACGTGGATGTGGTTTTACTTTCGTACCTCCAACCATTTAACCAAACTTAGCTTCACAACTACTTCTGCGAGTGGTGGAGTGAAAAATCTAAGATGGTGTCTTTCTCTCTTCCCATTTTATCAACCAAGCAAGGTGTTAGGTATATTTCTATCCTAACCACAAAATCTTATCAAAAAACAAGAACTTGCTTCCTACATTCTTATGTTCTTCCCTAGGTTTGCTTTCTCAAGCATTTGCCTAAGTTTAACGTGTGTGTTTTCATGGTGATCAAACATAAAAACAACCATAATTAAGAATGCAAGACAAAACAACAATCATTAACTTAATTCCAAAGCAAATTCGTAAAAACACACTCATAACTCATGGCTTCAACCCTAGAGGAAGGGTTCTAGCCATTAAAGTTCGTAAAATTACAAGAAAACATTATTAAAGTAATATACTTACAAGAATTGGTAGATGAGAAGATGAAATTGATGAACCCTAGGTGAGTTCTCCCACTTCTCCCTTCACTCCTAGGTAGTTTTTCAGAATAAAATCGTGACAAAATGATTTTAGGAGCTGAGGGACCTATTTATAGTAAATGAGAATTGTACAAAATTATGCCTGTCGTGGAATGGCTCCGTGTCATGGAGTGTATCGTGGGGCACTGCCTCTGTGACAAGGAGGTAATGCGAATGCACACTGGAAACTCACAAAACCGTCGCCAGGCAGCCCCTTGCCGCGTTGGCAGCGTGTCACGCTCCTTGTGCAGCGCGCTAGGTGGTGTGTCACGGCCTTGGTCGCGCAGCCTGCCTGTCGTGGCATGTTTCCAACGCGCAGGTGGGCTGTTTCGCGCATCCTCCTTTCCGATGTTCACGTTTTAATTCCGATTCCATGCCTCCCTTCACCAACTCATGGATTAATCCCTCAAATTCATTTTGAACATACAAAAACAAGTACTAATCATGTTGGTTAGTGTATATATTCACAGTTACATAAAACTACATGAGAATGCATATAATTAAGTCGATGAACAAGACAAAACTAAGTTATAAAGCATCACTCGGGCATGCTATTTTGCCCGAGATCAACCACCATGGTACGATCCATGACTAGTCTCATACGATCAGTCTTCCAGGTTAAATTGTCAACTTCTTATCAAGGCCCTCAGTACGAATCGTAGGTCCATCCTATGGATCATACTATGGACTGCACTTTTTGCCCTTTTTTGCACACTTTTACCTTCCTTTTGCCATTTATTGTTCCAACACCCATTTATCCTAAAATCAAAGGAAAAGTGCCTCATATCCACATAAATACACCTAAGTCCATGTTATTTTCTTAGTTTTGAGCATCAATAGTGTTGTAAATCCACAAGACATCACTGCCACTTGAGATGCTAACACATTCATCCTGTTCTCTAACTGTTTTATTGCTACGTCATGATTTTTCACGGTCGTAGTGAGGTCCAACAATTCACTTTGCAATTCCTGAATTCTTGAATCAATTGAAATAACTTTTTCAAGTACCACCTCAAGAGTGTTTTCCGTGCGAGATAAGTGTGAATCATCGCTTCCTTGGCTACTCTTTCCGCTAAACCGATATCATTTTGACCTTGATTTTCATGATAAGAATACTCATAGCCTTGGTTGTCTTGATGGTACCTTATATGAAAACCCTTCATATAATTCGTTAATAGCTCTATCTGTTTTATCATGACCAGCAACATTGTATCTTTCCTCCTCTCTACGCCATATCTTATCTACAAGTTTGATTGTCTCCACATAAGGTTCCCCTAGGGTTCTCGCAACAACCTTACAAAGAGGCTCATAAGCAAATCAGTGATCACCTAATAATGGCAAGTTGAAGTACCCACTATGGTAATAAAATCCAACTAACAATGGTGCAAGACCAATTCAAATTAACAATCAACATAAGAATATCAAGCGCTAGTCCCCGGCAACGGTGCCATTTTTGATAACATCCAAAATACACTCTTCATTACATAAGAGAGTAAACGATCGTTGTATCAAAGAAAATATCCCGACAGATATTGGGGTCAAATTCCACAGAGACTAACAAGTGATATGCGCAAGTGTTGTTTGGAAATTTGAAATTAGTTCGCAACACTCAATAGAAAACAAAGTAAATACTTTGGGGGAGACTTGATGTCAACAATATGGTATAGATTCTAACTCAGCTAATTAGAATAGCAAAATAACCAAAGTTGTAGACAATAATGAGAGGGACTAGAGGTTTGGTGTAGATGATGTGCTAATTAAACAGGGCTATGATAGATCATCTCATAATTTCAAATTGTGTAAATAATTTTGGATAGGTGGGCATTCTATGTTTTTCAACCTCATAAATGCCTCTTTCTAGAGTTCCTTCGAACCACTAGACACAACTAAATTAGTCCAATCAAGTTTGGATTAATAGATGCACTAATCTCTAGCTATTAGCTATTAATTAGGAATGAGAATATGGGTTTTGGCTATATCTAGCCCAACTCTACAACATCACATCCATTTCTCCCATTAAATTCTGTCACAATACTCGATTCTTCTCTTTCAAGCAGAAATCAAGTAAGAAAAGTAGACCCACATCTGCAACTGTGGATCATCAATTATAAATTAGAGCGAACTTAACAGCTTTACACTAATTAAGTAATATTAAGATCAGTCTAGCAATACCCAATCTAATTAAGAACCCATCACCATACACCTCTAGTTGATGATTTAGTTACTCATGGTTAAGAAACTAAAGACCGTATTCAACAATAAACTCATTGATTTTAATAATAAGAGCAGTAAAATTAAATTCAAGAATATGTCTTCAACAATGGTGATACCTTGCTAAAGAAGAAGATGAACAAAAGAAAAAAATATTTAACTATTTTCACCAATAAAATTCTCTTTCTTCCTCAGCAAAAAGAATGTTTAAAAAGCTAAAATTAAGATTTGATATGTCATGCCCCACCTTGAGAGGCATGATTGGAACCTAATGCCATATTGAGATCCGGGATGATCTGGCTGGGACTATGCACCTCTGGTGCCTACAAGCAACTCAAAATCAAGAAAATATACTACTATATCTTGGTTGTAAATACAGCCTCGTGCCGACAAGGCCATGCAACACCTATAAAGGGAAACAACTAACCCTGCCAACATAACCATAAAAGGGATCCTATGTGGGCCGACAAGACCACCATGCTGTCTAGTTATAACAGAATGAAAACTAGGCAGTCATATTCGTATTATAGCTGACAAGGCTGCTAACTAATTAGCTAAATTGGGCCCCACACAGCAAACACATAAGATAAGGCATACAAAAGTCCCACACTGCTAGCAACAACCAACTAACTGAAGATTGTAATCTGCAAGCCCCTAGGAGTGAAAATATTGGTCGGGACAGAGCCCTGGCCTACCCAAAACTGTACAACAAAAGAGCAAACTCCCACTACCTAGCAACTCCAAACAAAAGAAGCTGACCAATCTGCTGACTCTAAATAGCTGCTAACGGAGGTCCTGAAGCCAGTCTGTCTAAACCTGCAGGCAAGTATGCAGTGCCCCATAGGATACTGCGATATACTCTCATTATGTTTTCTAGCAGCTAACCATAACATACATAATCATAATTTACTGATAGCAGCTAATCACAACAAATAAGCTCATTATCTACTGGCAGCAGCTAATTACAATCTACAGGATCATTGTGTTGTGTCGAAGGCATAGGTCATATCACTATATGAAGAGAATAACTTGCTGAAGAGATAAGCCTTAACATACCTCGAATGCCGACTTTCATTCTCCCAAATAATTTCTAACCTGCAACTAGTAATTCCTCTCAATTGCAGCCTATACACTAAGAGAATAAGGCTATTTCAATAGTAATAATTGGTGAATACTAATATACATCCATAGGGTTAACTATAACTTTAACCTCATTTCATTCAGTCGAAAACTTACAATTTCGCGAGAGTTTAGAAGGTAGAGATGCTTATCTATCACCTGTAACCGCTTATGACTCAATTTGAAGAAATTTCGACAACACTTACTCGGCAGGGTTCCGATACTCCGAGAGAATTTTCAAGAAATATCTCCGTAGAGATGCTTCTCCTAGGCCTTGAACTCGTTATCCAAGATGAATTTGAGTTTGGACGGAGTTTAGTGGTGTAAATTGGCTAAAAAGGAAGGAAAAGTAGAGAAAAAATGTTGTAGGGCCGAATTCTGAACTTAGGGAAATGTTTATAATGTTTCCAACTGTAACACCCCAGATAATTTGAGCAATAAAATCATTATTTTGAGGTAGTACTAAGAGTACATAATAGGCTACGAAGAAATTTTTATGAGTTATTTGAGTCACTCTATGGTCGTATTTAAGATTGGACGTCGATCAAGTTGTAGAACAAAATTTGAAAAAAGTTATCGCAAAATTTCCTTCTTGAGATTCTTTGAAATTTAGGTCAAATGTCTTGAAGCGTTTCTCCCAATATATAAGGATTTATGGGGTGTGCGACCTATCAAATTAAAGATCTATGAGTCCAATTTCCATTGCATCAAACTGTTTGTCAATCCGATTTCAGAGTAGAGAGGTATTTGCATTTTCGCAAGACCGCTCAAGCAGGCACGTCACATGGGTCTAAGGAGGTGGAAGGCTATTTAAGCCCCTTTGGTCATTTGTTCTTCATCAAAATTCATTTTCCAGCAACCTAATTCGTATAAAACCTCTATCAAGTCCTCTCAATAGTTTTCCTTTGGGGGGTTAGAATCCATGGCTCAACATGATTTTGGTGTCGGAAAGTCGAAAATCACGTGTAGCTTGCGTTTTGGTGTCTTTTCCGGGCTGTTGGTGGATGTTTCACGGTGAAGCTATTTTTAAGACATATTCCTTTGGTTTTCCTTGGTTTTTGAGTTTGGTTATAGTTTTGTTAACCCCGTTAGGTTGTTGTCTCGGAGTTTCTACCGTGAATTCCTATGAATCTTGTTGGATAAGCTTCGTTTGCCTTGTTTTGTTGTTGAGTTGTGTTGGCTACATCTTGGTAGAATCTTGGACTGCATTTAGGAAGTATCTTCGTGGTGTTGAAGGTTCGAGTTTGGCTAGGATCGAATCTAAGGTATGTTAGGCTTGTCCCTCCCTTTGTCAGCATGAATTCCGTAGTCATTGTCGTTCGTGTTGACGTGTGTGTTGGCTGTCTTGTGATGACTTGTGTTATGTTATTATTGAAATCTTGATCTTCTATTTATATTGTGATAAAGTTGTTTTGGTTGGTGGCTCGGGCTTGAGTGCAGAGAATCATAGTTATGGCAAATTATTAGGCTCGTATCGAGAGGTCGTGTGTGAACATGTGGTTCTCGTAGCAAGTTATGGGCTGTTAGTGTGAATAATATAAGGTGATGATATTTGCAAGTGAATGAGGGATTAGAGTGGTTAAGGTCAATGGTTGCGACGATCTTTTGTTATATTCGAATCGGGGATCGTGTCGACCATGTCAATGGCACGTGATGGCCATGGTAACATTTGGGCTAATTTGGTCGTGTCCCTTGATGTTAGTGGTAAGTATAGTGGCTTGTGTGATGTTTGTAATGTTGGGCATAGACTGGTTAGGATGGTAATCCTTAGCTCGTCGGTGGTCGGTTAGACGTGAAAGAATAGCACTATGTTGTATTAGTCGGGTTATGGAGTTTGAGAGCCGATTGTGGGTTCTTTGAGAATGCATTATTATTGTTGTGGATTGTGTGTGTGTTGTGTTCGAGGCCTTGTTTCTTGTTGATACCCGATGCACAAGAATTATTTCAGCTAGGGGTCGAGCCCGAGGTACCTTGTGGCTTATGTACCCAACGCACGAGAGTGTTTCCAGCTAAGGGGTTGAGCCCAAGGAGTGATATGACCTACAGGGTTGAGGATGATGTCCTCCGTAGTGTCAAGTTGAGACATGATTTGAGAGTGCTCTGACATGTCTGAGCCTTCCTGGGATTGTGATTTGGTTTTCCCAAATGGATTGAGCTCCACTAACTGTGCAGCCAAGAGAGAGTCCGACAGTGCTTGGTTGATGATGTTCACTGACTGGTGTTTACTTTTGATATGCTTGGCATTATATTATAATTGTTGCTTGTGTTATATGTTATCTAATAGGAGTGGATGTAAGATATTGGCTGCTGTTAGCTGGAGGCCGTTTAGAGGTCTAGAGGCGATGACAGGTGAGCTATGTTTGCTAGGTGTCATTGCGTTATTGTTTACTTCTGGACTTGCCGGGCTTATGGGGCCAGGTAGGTTTTGTTTGTATATTTTTTTGCACTTGCCAGGATTATGGAGGCCAGTTAGGTTCTATGTGTTTACTTATGTCGAGTTCTCCTTCTGCAATATCTGGTATATCTATTGATCTCTAATCTATATCTTCTAGTTGTTTCTACCTTTCATATTCGGTACACTATTGTACTGACGCCCTAGTCGGGGAGCTGCATTCATTCCTGCATGTGATAGTGGGCTGTTAGATCAAGTTCGTGGGTGTTGAGTGGAGTTCCAGCTGAGTTAGTGCTCTCCAGGTCTTTCAGAGTCACCAGATGTTTGAGTTAACGATAGTTCGGGGCCTTGTCCCGATCATTTGATTACTAATGTATTCATAGAGAGGCTCATAGACATTGTTGTGGTTTTAGTATGTTGCTATAGGCTAGGTGGGCCATGTTTTATAGTTGTTTTCCATTCTGTGGCCTTGATGGCATATAGTATCTATCTTTTGGGTTGGTCAGGTGAGCCAGTTTTCGCTATAGTCTATCGTCTTACTCTAATTTTATAGTTGTTGTGTTGTCGAACCTCATTTGTTCTGGCCTTTGTTTTATTTTTGGGCATTTTGTATGCTCATATCAGGGGTGGCACCAGGTGCCAGTCATGCCTCCCCGGGTTTTGGGGTGTGACACCAACTTCAACTATCACACATATATATATAAGTGGGGTCGGTGGAAGGGAGGTGCCTCACACTGGCCATCACGCTAGGGAGGCTGTCGCGCCGCGCTGCCTATCATGCAGGTAGGGCCGGCGCCTTGCGCTGCCCATCACGCAGGCAGGGCCGGCGCCTCGCACTGCCCATTACGCAGGCAAGGCTGGCGAGTCGCGCAAGCCCTCATGGCCTGGCCTCGCCCGACCTTTCTAATCCACTCGACAATGTCCTCGCTCATCTTGCTTTCGAGGCTCTTCCTACACGCATCAAGCTCTTATTGCTCACCACAAGCCCATGTGCACTATCCACTAAAATCTTGCGGAGTGTAACATCATCCCCCTTAGGAGCATTCGTCCTTAAATATAATCTTTAGGCTTAAAGGACACAACTCTTTTAACTAATGCTAGAAAAATTTCGGCAGAGTCTCCTTTGTATTATGGACTATCTGAAAACCTAAAACATAGAATGTCCAACATAGACATCTCACAAGATGCTACAAGAAACAATACAACATAGCTTCATATCATAAAGGCGTATAACTAAACAATATTGATATCATACGTAACCACACAATAGCTGAACAACAATCTCATCTCAACTACTTAATCTAGGTCAAGTCTGGAATAAGCGAGGATATCTAGACCTCATGTCGTCCTTAGCTTCCTAGGTCATCTCTTCTACCTTTTTGTTCCTCCATATGATTCTACTAGGCTACAGCTTTGGCTCTCAAGATAGCCCCTATGGTCTACCAATCTAGTATAACTACTGGAGTCTCCTCGTGGGACAGTTCCTCTTTGACTCAAGCATCCTCGGCTGGAATAACCCGAGAAAGGTCTCTTACGCACTTGTGCAACATTGATGAATAGATCCTAGTTTCGAAGGTAACTTTATCCCATAGGCCACTTGGCCGATCTTTTGGAGGATACAGTATAGCTTAGTGAATCTAGGGCTGGACTTGCCCTTCTTATCAGTTCTCATTACGCCTTCATAGGCTAGACTTTAAGGAATACCCAGTCGTTGCTTCAATCCTTAACTCCTTACACCATACGTTAGGGTAGGACTTTCGACAACTCCGGGTTGTCGGTACATATCTTCTAGTGAGTTTAACTTTTTTTTCCCTAACTAATGTAGTGTGGCCGGTTCACCTAACCTGGTTCAGGTCATCATATAGGGGACCTGCACTTCAATCCGTAGTACAACTTCAGGCATCTAATTTGTGTGCTCCGCTTGGCCATTTGTTTGGGGACAAGAATCCATACTCAACTTAATATGTATCCCCAATCTATTCTGAGAGCCCATCCAAAACCGAGTTGTAAGCTGTGCCCTTTTGTCAAAAGCTAATAGACACTGAGACACCACATAGCTGGAATATTTCTTTAGTATTTAATTCAATGTAATCTTTAGCTGAAACATAATTATGACTGACAGGAAATAAGTTAGTCTCATTAGCCTTTCAATAATGGTCCAACAGGGTCACATTTATGCCTGGTATAAAGTAACCTCGTAACTATATTCGGACTAGCTACTTCTCACTTTCGCACAGGCACTGGTATTTCGTGAATTAGCCTGCCCGATTACTGTTGTCCAGCCTTCCCATGCTAGTCATTGGATCTCCGTGCCACAACTCAACAATGCCTTTCTTCTTCCCATCCCATCAATAGGTATCTTTTATAACTTGACACATTTTCATCAAACTCTGGGTGGAGGGAACAATGGGCATGGTGTACCTTTGCTACAATCTGCTAACGAAGCCTTGCCATATTTGGAACGAAGAGTTGACCTCAGGTCTCAATACTCTGCCTCCTACTATCTCGAAGGCTAGTGATTCTTCCCACTAGGCCTTATTCTAACTGCACTAGGCTAGGGTATCCGCACTGTCACTCCTTTGCCTCTACAACTGGTGGTAATATTGCAGTATTCTAGGTCATAATCTCACTACCCTTTAAATGTCAACCTGATGCTTACTCCTCGACATTTAGTGACGATCCCAAGCTCTATTAGCCCGCTATAGCCTAGAAGTGGTTTTGTTCTTGTCCAGAGCTCGATGTTCATGTCTTGCTCTTACTTCTATAAGCTAACAACTAGGTTTCATGCCCCATGTACCATCCTGGCAAGGATACTACTGGCCAAGTCTAGAAACCTATATCATCCTGACCAACCCTTGGGTCGGTTCCCTCATATAATCTCTCTGTCCTTTGACATAATAAGCTGAGGGTTGTAGGCTCTATTCTCCAGGTATCTCCTACTGCCATCCACACACTATGGTGGGATTAGTCTATTTCTGATTTGAGCTTTACTGTTACTGGGGGTTTATTACTTATGGACTCTCACAAATACTTGAGTGCTACTGGCAATCTTATCTGCCTTCCTAATTTACTACCGTGAGGGTCTAGGTAACTTTTTTGACACTAGGGGTCTTAACCACTTTCTAATTCTTCTTGGAATCAACAGTTCTAGCCCGCCTTTACTATTTTTTCTAGGAAACATGGCATTGATACTTATGCTTTCTGTTGTACTGAAAAAAACAAGTTGGGAGGTGGAAAATGACCCTATCATTCTACAACAGGGCTAAGGCGCGAAGTTCAACAAACTCTAAGGCTGGAGGTACAAACCTTGCACAATCCTTTGCATATATCAGGCAATCCAACATTAACTGTTGTCCCTGTCTAATTCTAAATTTCTACTAAGTAAGCCAACTCATATATATACTTTACTCCTTACCTCCTATTCTGAGGCTGAAGCAGGAACTGGGGACGATGCTGGCATATCTATTACCTTATGAGATTCCTAGTGCCCTAGGAGTATGCTGGGGAGATTAAAAATCGTCTTCTATTACCATTACGATGACTGTCCCCCAACTGTGGCGCCTTACTAGTACCCTCTCCTGCTGCTGTAGCTAACTTGTGGCTGACTAAAGTCTGACCCATATCAAACATTATTCTGGAGAGACATAACAAGGAAAGCTTAGGGACTCATCCCTATACAACTCAGCTCTATAGCACGATCTAAGAAAAAAGAGGGGCAACCATACTATCATGCCGCGTCGCCTCCTACTTATAAAATGTGGTGCACAACAAATTTATAAACAAGACTCTACTAGACACGGCTTGCAGACTCCCTAGGATATGACCTGCTCTGATACCAAGTTTTTGACGCCCCACCTCGGGAGGCATGACTAGCACCAAATTCCACACTGGGATCTGGGCTAACCTGGCTGGGCATATGCACCTCTGGTGCCTACCAGCGACTCAAAATCAAGAAAATAAACTGTTATATCTCAGTTGTATATACAGCCTTAGGCCGACAAGCCATGCAGTCCTTGTAAAAGGAAACAGCTAACCCAGCCAACATAACCATAAAAGGGATCCTATGCAGGCCGATAGGACCACCATGCTTTCTAGTTATAACAGATTGAAAACCAGGCAGTCATATTCGTACTATAGCCGACAAGGCTGCTAATTAATTAGCTAAACTAGGCCCAACATGGACAACATGTAAAATAAGGAATACATAGGCCCCACACGGCCAACAACAACCAACTAACTAGGGACTGTAGTCTGCAAGCCTCTAGAAGTGAAAATATTGGTCGGGATAGGGCCTCGGCCTACCCAAAACTATACAACAAAAGAGCAAACTCTCACTACCTGGAAACTCCGAACAAAAGGAGCTGACCAATCTGCTGACTCTGAATAGCTTCTAATGGAGGTCCTAAAACTTTTCTATCTATACCTGCAGGCAAGGATGCAGCGCCCCATAGTTGGGCGTCAGTACAACATGTACTGAATATGTAAGGCAGTAGTAAAAATAATTTGAATCGAAGCTAATAAAGACTGAAAGTAAGTAGCAAGAATGGGCAGAAAATAACCTATAAGCTTTCATATATGTAGCCTACATCTAGTAATTCACTACACATATATAAGTTGACGCTATACGACTATACATTCATAAGCTATAACTAGCAAGCAAGTATACAAACAAGAACCTAACTTGGCCCCCATAAGTCGGGAAGGTACAATCAACACAGAGATAACCTACCTGGGCCCCCATAAGCCCTGGCAGGAGCCAATCAGTCTATATACCCCTATTGGTACCCCTGAAGCTCTGTAAGTAACTGTAACTATATCTGAGCCATTTGGGCTCTTGTGGTTGTATCTGAGCCGTCTAGGCTCCAATAACTGAATATGAGCTGTCTGGGCTCTTGTAACTGAATTCGGGCCTTTTCACCCCTGTAACTATATCTGAGCCATCTGGGCTATTGTAACTAAATGTGAGTCGTTTGGGCTCTTATAACTAAATATAAGTCGTCTAGGCTCCTGTAGCTGTGTTTGATCCATCTGGGCATCTGTAATCATGCCTGAGCCATCTAGGCTCCTGTAATCATGTTTGAGCCATCTAGGCTCTTGTAATCATGTATGAGCCATCTGAGCTCCTGTAATTATGTCTGAGCCATCTGAGCTCCCGTAACTGAATATTAGCCATCTAGGATCCTGTAGCTATGTCTGAGCCATTTGGGCAGCTGTAATCATTTCTGATCCATATGGGCTCTTATAACTGAATATGAGTCGCTGGGCTCCTTAGGCCTAATGTGACCGCCACTCTTACTCGCCCCTGAGCTGGTCTATATAGCTGCCAATAGGCACAATCTGTGTGCATACACCTGGACAGAGGGTTCTAGCAGTGATCACAACCTCCGTCGACTTAGGAGAAAAAGGTCGAAGTGGTGACCTAAGCGATAGTATGAAGGTCATGCTGAGGCAAGGATAACTCATAATCTATCTTTAAGGTCGCAAGTTACCAATTATTTAGTTCCTCTGCTGAGAACAACTATAGGATTGCTACTACTAATTGGACATGCTCCTAAGAAGTCAGTCCCAACTCTCCACAGACAGCTTACTATAATTCTTAGCCTGAAGGTAATACTGTACTAACATGGTTCTAGTCCCTTAGACCTTAACTTGGAATATTCGGATTTCATATGTCTTCTCTGGGCAATTCATAACCTCGTAGGTAAGTCTATCTTGGCTTAGCCGCTCGCGACAACCTGTACCTAATTATCTTATAAGAGCAGGCTAGGGCGTTGGCCCCGCATTCAGCTACTGATAAGGTTTCCTCCTTAGGGTACCCATGGGCCTATCTAGCTTGTACAACTGGGATGACTTACTGGGCAACCTGTATGGAAAGCACTTAATTCGACTGAAACTAACAAGTCACTGACACTATCCAACTACATGGCAAGCTGACCTACAATTCACTAGGCAACCCTAGCATCGCTGACTCTAGGGTAAGACCATCCTATTCAAATTCTAGCCCTGGAGGCATCAAGGTACGCCAACGACCTCTGGGCAGGCTTCACTGACAATACAAGCATCAAACTTAAAGGTATATTTCCCGGATGTTTCCTACGCTATCCAACATACCAGATCAGGCCCCACAGCTAACCATAAACTTCTAGGGCCTTGGCATGACAGTAAAACATTAAAATTCTGCTAATACTATGAACAAAAGAATAGAGGAGTTTCTATGACTCTACTAGCATAAGTCACACTTAGTATACTCTTTCTCGACAAGGGATACTACAATACACTCTCAGTATGTTTTCTAGCAGCTAACCATAACATACATATTCATAATCTACTAATAATAGCTAATCACAACATATAAGCTCATTATCTACTGGCAGCAACTACTTACAATATACAGGATCATTGTCTTATTTCGAAGACGTAGGTCGTATCACTATACGACAAGAATAACCTGCCGAAGAGATAAGCCTTAACATACCTCGAATGCTGACTTTTGTTCACCCGAACAGTTTCTAACCTACAACCAGTAATTCCCCTCAATTGCAGCCTATACACTGAGAGAATAAGGCTATTTTAGTAGTAGGAATTAGTGAATAACAATATCTTTTAATACGGTTAACTATAACTTCAACCCGATTTCATTCGGCCAAAAACTTACAATTTCTCGAGACTTTAGAAGGTAGAGGTACTTATCTATCAACTGTAGATGCTTAAGACTCAATTTGAAGTAATTCTGACAACCCTTACTCTGCGGGGTTCCGGTACTCCGAGAGAATTTTCAAGAAATAACTCCGCAGAGATGCTTCCTGTAGGCCTAGAACTCGTTATCCAAGATGAGTTTACGTTTGGATGGAGTTTAGCAGCATAAATCAGCGAAAAATAGAGGAAAAGTAGAGAGAAAACATTGTGGGCCTGAATTCTGATCTAAGGGAAATGTTTTTAGTGTTTCCAACTTCAACTATAAACACACACAAACACACACACACACACATATATATATATAAGTGGGGTCGGTGGAAACGAGGCGTCTCACGCTGGCCATCGCGCCAAGGAAGCTGCCGTGCCACACTGCCCATCACGCAGACAGGGCCGGTGCCTCTCGCTTCCCATCTCATAGGCAGGGCTAGCGCCTCGGGCTGCCCATCACGCAGGCAAGGCTGGCGCGTGGCGCAGGCCCTCACAGCCTGGCCTCCCCCGACCTTGCCGATCCACTCCATGATGTCCTTACTTGTCCTACCTCTGTGGCTCTTCCCCCACGCGCCAAACTCTTATTGCTCACCACAAGCCCACGTGCACACGCACTAGCCACTAACATCTTGCGGGGTGTAACATGATATGTCTAGAGTGTTTCTTTCTAGAATATATCTGAAGATAGGGCAAACAATCCCTCTTTTTCAGTATTGGATACATTTTCCCCTGCTCAGGCATTTTTGCACTTGCGAAAAAGTACCGGCGGTTCGCCAGTTACATTCTACGAATCTCCGTTTATCATCAATTGCTCCTTCAATGATTTCCAGTATCCTTCGGCAGGTCCTTCGGTGATTCGCCAGCCTCCAATTATGCTACGCCAATTTCTTTCTCTTTGATCCAGCAAGTTCAGGTGCCAGTCGATAAGTTAATCAGTCATTTGCCGGCTGATGTCTGCGACAGACCATTGCTTTAGTTCCTCAAGGTAGTGATCATCTACGTTTGGCTAGCGTTTCACCTTCTCCGATGAAGCGCCAATTTTCACCTGATTTCCTTTTTTTTTTACTCCACTTCTTGCACTTTATCATATTAGATATCTTCACATAAAAAGGCAAAAAGGGCATAAAATTCATCTAAATGACTTGAAAACTAAGCTAAAGCTCATGCTTAAGAGCCTAATGAGTTGGTAAATTACCAACTCATCAACCAATGCTCCCCATGGACATCCTGCTTAAGGAACCAGTCACCACATTAGCCTTGCCTGGGTGGTATAGTACACTCATGTCATAGTCTTTCAATAACTCCATCCACCTTCTCTAACGAATGTTCAAGTCCTTCTAACTAAACACGTACTGAAGGCTCTTGTGGTTAGTGAAAACATCCAAGTGAACCCCATAAAGGTAATGCCTCCATATTTTTAAAGAAAACACCATTGCTGCCAATTCAAGATCATGAGTCGGGTAGTTCTTCTCATGAACCTTGAGCTTTCTGGAGGCATAAGATATCACCTTACCCCGCTGCATCAGAATGAAATCAAGGCCAACTCGGGAAGCATCACAATAGACTATGAATCCATCTGTTCCTTCTGGTAATGTCAAAACTAGAGCGTCAGTGAGTCGAGTCTTCAACTCTTGGAAACTCTTCTCACATGCATCTAACCTCTGAAACTTCACCTTTTTTCTGATTTAGTTTAGTCAGAGGAGATGCAATAAAAGAAAACCACTCTACAAACCGTCGGTAGTAACCGGCTAAACCCATGAAACTCTTGAGATCTATTGGGGAATTGGGTCTTGGCCAGTCGTTTACCACATCTATCTTTTGAGGATCTACTTGAATACCCCCACCTGAGACCACGTGACTAAGGAAGATTATTGACTTCAGGAAGAATTTAGCGAACAATTGACAGTCTTTGAGAGTCTACAACACTATCCCCAGGTGATTAGCATGATCCTCCTCATTTCTGGAGTATACCAAGATATCGTCTATGAACACAATGAAGAACATGTCTAGGTATGTCTTGAACACCCTGTTGATCAGGTCCATAAAAGCTGCAGGGGAATTGGTTAGTCCAAAAGACATAATCACAAATTCATAGTGACCATACCGAGTTTTGAAGGCTATTTTTGGTATGTCATATTCCCTGACCCTAAGTTGATGATATCCTGATCTGAGATCTACCTTGGAGAAACAACTAGCTCCCTAATGCTGATCAAACAAGTCGTCAATCATGGGTAGGGGATACCTGTTCTTAACAGTAACTTTTTTTAGTTGACGTTAGTCAATGAACATTCTAAAGGTGTCGTCTTTCTTTCGCACGAACAACACTGGAGCACCCCACGGAGAAATACTGGGTCTGATTAAGCCCTTATCTAGAAGGTCTTTCAGCTATTCCTTTAACTCCTTAAGTTCTGCTGGAGGCATTTTGCAAGGAGGAATAGAGATGGGCTGAGTGTTTGGAAGAAGGTCTATATTGAAGTCTATTCCCACTCGGGAGGGACTCCGGGAAGATCTTGGGAAACACATCAAGAAATTTATTGACAACTGAGACTGACTGAATAGTTGGGGTCTCAGAGCTAGAGTCTCTAACCCGAACTAGGTGATAGATGCACCCTTTAGAAATCATTTTATTTGCCTTAAGGTAGGAAATAAACCGTCCCTTAAGCGCTGAAACCTGATGACTCTAGTTTTGCAGTCTACTGAGGCATAACCGGAATGTAACTAATTCATGCCAAGAATGAGGTCGAAGCTGACCATGTCTAGATCTACTAGATCAACTAGAATGACTTTACTCAACACTGAGACTGGGCAGTTTCTATATACCTGGCTGGCTCTAACTGACTCATCACTGGAGTAGAGACTGAGAACGATTCTGAGAGGACTTCTGGACTAATACCGAACTGAATATCTACATGAGGAGTCACGAATGAAAGTGTGTCTCCTAGATCTAGTAGGGCATAAATATCTAAATGGAAAATAGTAACATATCCGTGACCACATTAGGTGAACTCTCCTAATCCTGACGAGAAGATAAGGCATAAAAATGATTTTAGCACTGGCCGCCATCTGTACCTTAAGTAGTACCCTGTTGAGTTGGGTGACCTGCTGGGGCTGCTGAGGTAGTGGACTGAGCCTTTCCCCATCCTGCTGACGGACAATCTCTTAATCTATGGCCCAACTGACCACAACCAAAACAACCCTCCTTGCCCAAACGACACTCCCCTGGGTGCTTCTTGCCACACTTTGGGCAGGATAGAAATGAGTGGCTGCTGAGACATGACTATGGTATTGGGAGCCTGATGCTCCACTCTTTCGGTCCTTGGGGGATCAGAAAGTAAGGGCACTGGCTGATGTGCATGCTGGAGGTATCTGCCACTGCTGCTGTGGGCGATTACTGCTGCCTGACCTCTACTGACCATATTCAAACTGTTCAGTTCTATCCCGCTTGCTTTTCCTCTCTATATCCTTCATCTTTTCTACCTCTATCTGTTGGGCATGAATGATGAGATTGGAGATGTCAATGTCTTTGATCAGCATTGCAATTCTACATTCTTTAAGCACCAAGTCTGACACTCCATTCACAAACTTAAGCATATAAGCCCTTGAGTCAGCGACTATCTCTGGAGCATACCTTGAAAGGGCATACTCTTCCACTGTTCTATTATTCTACCTTAAATTCAGCAACGTTAGCCTCCCTCAATTCCTGAGGAAAGAATCTGTCGAGAAATATCGTAGAGAACTCGTCCCACTCCACTGATCCTGCTTTAGTTAGCCTCTCCTCCTTCCATTAGTTTTACCAAATCTGAGCCACCCTTTTTAACTAGTAGGCGGCCAGATCAGCACTCTCTACGGAATTGTCTGGAAGTTAGCTAAGCGAGAAGCTTTGATAGAGGAAGCCCCACCCAATAGTGTCTCTACCCTACTAGTCCTAGTCCTAGTACTAGATACTAGATAGACAGGCCAAGACCCATGACCTAGGTGATCTTTCACACCTCGTCCACAAACTCCTACGGGTCAGCTCCAACTTTAGATTCATGAAAAACTAGAGGGTTCATTTAGGAGAAATCTCGAACCCTGGCAGCTACAGTAGACCCGTTCACATTCACCGAGACCACCTACTGGTTCACTTGGTTGGTCATGGCCTAAGCCAATAGCTAGATTGCTTCTCTAAATTCTGTAAAGGACACTTGATCGTCCTGAAGGGCTGCTGGAGCTGGTGGGGCAGGTTGATTTGCATTCCCGTTTCTCCTCCCGCTTCCTATTTTTAGTGGCATGTTATCACTAAAGCGAGTAGAGCAAGAATTAGGAGGCACTTTTGGGATTAAGTTCAACGCACGATAAGGAGTATGAACAAAAGAAAATTTTCCTAAAAACACCTTGTAGCCTCCCCCTCATAAGTGTGGCGTGCTTCACACTCATGAAAAGGACTCTACTCGACGTGGCTTTCAGACATCCTTGGATACTCTAAACCTAGTTCTCTAATACCAAATTTTTCATGACCCGAGTTTACACCCTAGACACGACACGGTACTTGGTGCCCCAAGTGACCCAAGCTAACCCATAGCTTAACATCACATTGGTAAACTAAAACAACATAGCGAAAGCTAGAAACATAATTGAAAAATCTGATTTTAAAATAAGAAATGTCTGATAAAAATACTAAAACCTATGCAAATATTGCAAAACAAGCTGATGAATGCTATGTTTGAAAGCCAACTAATAACTAATGAGTTGTTGGGACAAGCCCCCAGCTAATTCTAAAATTTGAAAGCTAGAACTGAAATGGAACTGAAGCCTTGTTCTTAAAAGATGAGGACTCACCATTATCGAGCTACTGAAAATTGTCCGAGGGGAACTACTGACGCTGCTGTGACTGTGCACCTGCACCTATATCATAATATGATACAACATATAAATATGGATCAGTATTTTGAATATACTGAGTATGCGAGATGTAAGCGAAACAAAAATAGTACATAACTGAGCTGAGATGACATGAAATGAACAACTATAACCTGATGAGTACTATGATATATTTGTAATAGTGAAGTACAAGAACTAACTGATAGTCATACACATGTATTGAAATCAGAATGACTGAATTGAGCTAAAATGAGACTGAGCTATATTGACAAGAGGTGTTGTACTAAACTGTGGGAGCAACTTTAACCGACATGTAACCACGTGAACTAAACGTGGAGCTAATGTATACCCCATCGCTGAAGGCCCACTATACCTTGCCAGGGTATAGTAGTTGAACTAGGTGATCACTGTCTGCTGCCCATTCAGGCTAAAATCTATGGGGGTAACGTAGTTCTGGGAACCTGGATGGGCTGAACCCTAACCCGCTCGGTGCTAAGTCCTACTCCTATTGGAAGTCCTAATTGTGACTGCTAGGCTGATAGCTCAAAACTGATGTCCCCAGACTTAAGTCAGGAGTACTTATCTGGAAGTACCCTGAGAGTCTAAAGGACCTGATAACTGAAAACTAGTGTTCTAAGCGTGGCCAGAGCTGCTTTATATGAAAGCGTCGTAACCGTCTAAAGAACAAACTGATAACTGATACTAAGGAGTGCTACTGAGCTCCTCAAGAACTGACTATAGTCAAACTGATTAGTTGACTTATTGAAAGATATTGAAATGGCTAAATATTGACTGAGGCTGAACTAGCACTCAAACTGACTATTCACTCACTTGATGATAATAACATGGAAATTTCAAGAACTAACAGAGTCAAAGAAACATTTTTATCTAGACAATTATGCAAGACCCAATTTACTGTATTCAAAGAAACTAAGGCTAAAACATTATTCCATGAAGAGAATAAAAACATTCTTGATAAGTAGTGAAGACTTTCAAGAATTCATCAAAACTGCAATCTAAAAGGAATATTCATAATATGATTGAAAGATAACCCTAGTTTTGATCTTCAGGGCTAGAAATGATATAGATTCTTGAAGAATTTTGGGCACAAGGGAAGAACAGTTCTCTTGTTGAATTCCCACATACCTAGAGTAGAATTCCTTTAGAACAATCTGGAAATCTAAGGGGAAGAATGAAACACTTGATCTTACTCTATATCTCATGTTTGTGTTCCTATGCTGCTAACTTGAAAGAATGAGAGAAATGAGAGGAAATCATCAACTAATCCCCTTAAATCCCTCTGAATATAAGCCTAAAAGATTGTAGTTTAGGGCCTAAGAGCTTAGGAATTATGAAAATACCCCTACTAAAAATATTGAAATTCATACCCTGCCAGTTTTCATGAGGGACATCACGACTCGTGAGGTACTAGATGAGTCATAGGGTCTAATCTGCTGTCAAGACTGGAATTCCCGACTTAAAATTTAACCCCAGAGGATGACCCACATCATAAGTCGTGAGGTACACCACGACTCGTGACTCCCCTCATGGTGTCTCCGGAGATTCAAACCTTCAATCTTTTCCCCTCTTGACCACGACACACTGTAGGTGTCGTGAAGTGACTTCACGGCTCGTGGGTTCCTCTCGTGGTCACCCCTGACCACAATTCCCCCAAGGCGAGCCTCCACTTCACGAGTCACTCCACGACTCATGGAGTACTTCACGGGTCACTAGACGAGTCGTCCTGTGACCTCGTGCACAATTTTTCTATTTTTTCTGTTTCAACCCCCAGGTCTGATCTTAGGAAATTTTTCGGGTGTTACAGGCAAAGCTGGAGGATGACATTGTCTATGATTGAATGACTGAACCCTAATGTGATGGGTAAATGTATATATAAGATTGGTTCAATTTATGAAAGTTTATGCTCTCAAATTCAAGGAAAAAAATGTAAACCTTCCCTATGGGTGTTACACCCCGTAACTTCCTAATGTTTAGTCGGCCTATTTGTACATCAATCAAGGGTTTTAGAGTTTGAAACATACAAGGAAGGGCCCGAAAAAAGTTTGAACGAGCACGGAATCTAGGTTGCAAGGAGAAGGCCGAACATGCTGCCACAAAGGGGCAACGTGTCACGGATCCCCTCCTTGCGCGTTGGGCGCCGTGGCATGGACCTGGCTTTCAGCGTTGGGGTCCGTGACACGGACCCTGTGCCCACTGACCATGTCTTATAAATATTAAGGTTATCATTTTATTTATCATATCAAATAAACATCCCCTCCGCTAGCAATAGAGAACCACACAACTTTCACCCAAATTTGTCAAGAAAGAGCATGTAAAGTGTGATACAAGTTGGAAGCATCATAGGAACTCATCAGTTTTCAATATATTGTATTAGTAGAATTTGATGTCTTATGGTCAGGCCTAGACCTTAGAAGCTCGTAGATAGTTATTAGGCCTGAGTTAGTAAGTTGAACAACATAGGCGCAGCTTGGCCATATGGCCACTAGTTTGGCGCCTATATTGTTAGTGAAGCACGCCGAAAGGCAATTGGTGTACCCTTACGCCCCAAGGCCAGAAATATAGATAGAAAGGCCACATTTTAGAGTCAGCAGCCTAGTGGTTGTCTACTGACTGAGTGACAGTCTGCCATCTAGTTAGCTACTACCAGTGATTGTCAGTCCCACTTGACTTAGCATTCGTCATACAAGTCACCTAGGAAGCCAGCCCAGTCATCCAGGTCAAATAGACCCATGGGTACCCTAAGGAAGGGGACCTTATTAGCAGCTAGAGGTAGGTCCAGTGCCCCAGCCTGTGCTTATAAGATACGCAGGTACAGATTGCTGTGAGTGGCTAGATCTATATAGACTTGTTTTTAAGGTTAGTAATCGCCCAGAAAAGTCATATAAGATTGGACCAGACCAAGATAGGGTCTAAAGGACCAGCACCGTGTTAGTACAACACTACCCTCAGTCTAAGAATGTCAATAAGCTGCCTGTGGAGGATTAGGGGTCGATCGCCCAAAAGCATGTTATTCGGTAGGACATTAAGAGTATTGTTAGGCCACTCCAGGTCTCTCCCTATCCAGTTTATACCATTAGAGATCATGATCACTACCAGGATCCTCTGATCAGATGCAGGTGCACGGGGTGCCTACTAGCAGCCTTACAGACTATTCTAAGGGGTGAGCAATGGTAGCATTAGGCCCAGAAGGCTAGATACTCCTTTTGAGTGGCTAGATTGAGATTTCAGTACAACACCTTGGTTGGGGTTGCCCTTACTTAGGAGCCTTCCGTGACCTCTCCAGGGTTACTAGCCATGTCGACGCCCGCCAGGGTCTAGATGACGTCGCTCCAAGGAGCGATATGCCTCCCGTGAGGGACGAAGATAGGGTCCCATGTCCTCATACAGTCCATTCCATGGTTGGATTATTTTATGTCGTATCGGCACCACAACCCCGTTGAGCCTGGTGCCTGGGGTGTAGATATTAGGAGTCCACTAGACTCAGACATAGCTACAAATCAGGATCCAAACGGGTTCAGTTGCAGACCCGGGGGGATAGGTAGGTTGGAGATAGCACCAGTGGAGTTGTAGAAACTTGGATAGGGGTATATAGATTGAGGTGTACTTGCCAGGACTTATGGGGGCCCGAGTAAGTTATTTCTGTGTTGCTTGTACCTTCCGGCTTATGGGGGCCAGGTGAGGTTCTTGTTTGTATTTTTGTTTGCCAGTTATAGTTTATGAATGTGTAATTACACAGTCTTAGCTCATGTAGATGTAGTGTTGGTTAGATGCAAATTACGAATAAGCAAGCGTATAGGTTAATCTTTCTGACCTTGTTTCTATTTACTTCCAATCCTTATCAGCTTATTTACTACCTTACATATTCAGTACATATTGTACAGACGCCCTCCCCTGGGTGCTGCATTACTTGCCTGCATGTTTAGACAGACAGAGTTCAGGATCCTCAGTAGCAGTTGTTCAGAGTCAGCAGTTTGGTTAGTTCCTTCCATTCGGGGTTTCCAGGTTGTAGAAAGTTTAGTCTTCCATTTATATAGCATTTAGGTAGGCTGGGGCCCTGTCTCGACCACTATTTGTATTCCTAGAGGCTTGCAGACTATAGTTGTCAGTTAGTTGGGTGTCGTTGGCCGTGTGGGGCCCATATATACTCTTTTTACATGTTAGCTATGTGTGGCCTAGTATAGCACCTGATTTTCACTTCAGTTATAACTAGATATCATGGCGGCCTTGTCGGCCCGCATAGGATTCCCTGTTATGGTCTGTTGATGGTTAGCTGTTTTCTTTACAAGTGGCTATAAGGCCTTGTCGGTCGGAGGCTGTGTTTATAACCGAGATATAGCCCGTTGTTTTCTTGAGTCGAGTTGCAAGCTTGCGCCAGATGTGCATAAGCCTAGCCAGGTCAGTCAGATTCCAGTGTGGCACTAGGTGCCAGTCATGCCTCCCAAGGTGGGGCATGACAAACTTGGTATCAGAGCCGTTCGTATCCTAGGAAGTCTATGAGACGTATCTAGTAGATTCTTTCTTATACATGTGTTGTGCACCGCATTCTATAAGCAGGAGGCTACGAGGCATAATAGTATGGTTACCCTTCCTTCTCAGATCGTGCTATAGAGCTGAGTTTTACAGGGTTGAGTCACTAAGCTTTCATTGTTATGTATTCCTAGAGAAATATGAGATATGAGGAAGACTCCTGCTATCCACAAGATAATTACAGCAGCAGAAGGAAGTATTAGTATGATGACATAGTAGGGGGATAGCCAGCTTGAGAACGAGGGAAAATATCTTTTAATTCTCTCTGTAATTTCCTAGGGCACTACGAATCTCAAAAGGTAGTAGATATGCCAGCACCGTCCCCAGTTCTTTTCACAGCCTCAGAGTAGTAGGTTAAGAGCATAGTATACATATAATTCGACTTACCTACTAGATATATAAGATCAGATAGGGGCGACGGTTAATGTTCGTTTTCCTAGAGGGTACGAGAGAAGGGGGAATTGCGGGAGTCGAACCTCCAACCCTTTCATTGTCGTACAGTTCCATACCTCAGTCCCATTGTAGTAAGAAACAACTGTCTTCTGCCTCCCAGTTGTGTTTTCAGTGCAGCAAAGATGCGTAAGAATTGAGGCGATGTTGCCCAGAGTAAATGGTAAAGGAGGGTTAGATTTGTTGACTCCTAGAAAGTGTTAGGAAGTGGTGGAGACCCCTAGTGTTTAAGTAAATTTTCTACACCTTTATGGTAGTGAATCAGGAAAGCAGATAAGACTACAGTAGTACTCAAAGTACATGTGAGAGTCTACAAGGAAACAGAACCACCTCCAGGTTGAAGCAGATTGACAAAGCATGGGATCATCGCTGAATGTAGAGAAATAAGCATCGGGCTGACAGTTAACTGGTAGTGAGGTTGCAACCCAGAATGTTGCAATATTACCAACGATTGTGGAAGTGGAGGAGTGGCGACACAGAGATTTTAACTTAGTACAATCCAGAGACAAGACCCAGTAGGAAGTTATTGGCCTTTAAGATAATAACGGGTTAGGTTATAAGGCCCAAAGGTTGACTCTGTGTCCTGAAAGTGGCAGAACTTTGTCAGCAGACTCTAGCTAAGGTGTATTATGTCTGTTACTCCCTTCACCCAGAGTTTGACGAAAATGCATCAAGCTGTAAGAAAGATCTACTGATGGTAGGGGAAAAGGAAGGCATTATTGAGTCATAGCGCAGAGCTTTAATGACCAACCGGGGAAGGCTAGCCAGCAGAAACTGAGCAGGCCAATTTGGGAGATCGTCATGCCTACAAAAGGAGAGGAGAATAGTCAATATGATTATGGTCAGAAGGTTACCTCATACCAGGTGTAAAGTGACCTCACCTGAGTTAGTGTAGAAAGGCTACCAAGGTCAATTCATGTTTTGCTAGGTGAGTTATATTTCAGCTAAAGGTTATGTCGAATTAAAAGCTTAAGAAGTAGTTTGATTGCGTAGAGCCCAAGTATCTAGTCAATTCTAGAAGAAAGGTACAGCGTATAGATAAGTTTTAGCATGGCTTTCAGAACAGGTTGGGATGCATGTTAAGTTGAGTATGACTCCTCGTCTCTAAACAAATGGCTAAGCAAAGCACTCGGTTTAGATGCCGGAGATCCTTTGCGGGTGGAGATGTAGGCCCTCTATATGATGACTTGAAGCAGATAAATCAAGGTAGTGAACCAGGTCATATTATAACAAACAGATGGAATAGGTTAAACTTATCAAGGAATGGGTACCGATAGCTCAGGGTCGTCGAAAGTCTTACCCAAACGTACAACATAGATAGTTAAGGATTAAAGCAGCGACTGAGTATTCCTAAAAGCTTCACAATAAAAGGAGTTATGAGATTTGGAGAAGGGTCAAGCTTTGCCTTATGTTCATTGGCCATATCATATCTTCCCGGAAGTAGGCAAAAGTGGCATATGGGCTAGAATTGCCTCCAAAACTGAAATTGGTCCATTCAGTCTTTTGCATGTCAATGTTGTGAAAACATATAAGAGACCCATCCCAAGTTGTGTCCCATTGAGAATGTTCAAATTATCGGGGAATTAACCTATAAAGAGGTTCGAGTTGCCATACTAGATTAGTAAGTTCGAAGGTTGAGAACTTAAAGATGTAGCCTCAGTTAAAATACTGTGGAAGAATAAGAATAAAGAAGAGATCACCTGGGAAACTGAGGACGACACGAGATCCAGATATCCTCATTTGTTCCAGGATTAATCTAGGTTATGCAGTTAAGGTAAAATTGTTGTTTAGTTGTTATGATATGATTCATTTAGCCATATTGATCAGTTGACTACTATCTTGTTGTGAATTAGTTGCTATAGTGCCCTGTGAGATGCCTGTATTGGACTTTTCTGCGTTCAGCTTTTTCAGATAGTCCATATTACAGGGGAGACTCTGTCAAAAAATTTTCAGAATAGTAGTCAAAAGAGTTAAACTCCTGTAAGCTTAAGTGACCTTCGAGGACGAATGATCCTAAAGGGGGGAGGATGTTACACCCTGTAAGTTCCTAATAGTTTAGTTGTTCTATTCATACGTTAGTCAAGAGTTTTAGAGTTTGACACGTATGAGGAAGGGACCGGAAAAAGGTCAAATGAGAATGGAATCGAGGTTGCAAAGGAGAAGGCCAGACATGCTGCCACAGAGGGGCAACGTGTCACGGACCCCCTCCCTATGCGTTGGGTGCCATGGCATGGCCCTGGATTGCCTCGTTGGGGTCCGTGACACGGACCCTATGTCCACGGCCCAAGTCTTATATATATTAAGTTGATCATTTGATTTATCATATCAAATAAATAGCCCCTCAGCCAGCAAGAGAGAACAACGCAACTTTCACCCAAACTTCTTCCATTAACATTGCTAAATGCCGTCCAAATCCAAATTTACTTCAGGTATCGAATTATAAGCTTGCATGGAGCATTACTGTGGAGTTAGTTTCTTGAAATTCACTCAGCAAATCATAGCCCTGCCGAGTAGAAGTTATCATAATTGCTCCAAATTGATTCCTAATCAGCCAGGTATCAAGTAAGCATTTCTATCTTCTGAACTTTCGTGAAGTTATAGGTTTTCGGCCGTATTTTACGAAGTTGAAGTATTATTGTTATTAGTATCAAAAGTTATTATTTTGGCCGAATTTGGTATTAAAATTAGTTCATTTTTCTCCCAGTATCAGGGCAACAGTTGGAAAGAGTTGTTGAACACAACTAAAACTCGTCAAATAATCGGGAATTGTTGATCGAGGTATGTAAGGCTTATCCCTTCGGCATGTTATTCTCGTTGTGAATGATACAAATTATGTTCTTGAATGGAAACAACGGTTCCTCATGTTGCAAATAGTTCCTATTAGTAGATTGTGATCAGATATCTTGTGGTCAACTGTTGTTTGTAGACTATGAAGGGATATAGGTTGGATTTAGCTGTTAGAAAACATATACATATTATATTACAGTATCCTTTGTTCGGCTGTTTGTCATATGGGTATATAACTACGCGCAAGTGCACGTGGTCGAACAAGTAGTAAAGTGGCTTAAGTAAACCAAGTATCGATCCCACGGGGACTGGGATGAAGTGCAATCTGCTCAAGTGTACTATATTTCAATTCTAACAATGCATACAACAGTGTAACCAAGAGTTTGATATTTTTGATTTCTAATAATTATGCTAAGTCTAAACAATTATCTAATGTGAGTCTGAACTATGAATGTGAGCATGCTGAGGTTAAACGAACATGTAATGAAATTAATTGTCGATATAATTTGGTTAGCCTTTTCCTCCGGTTGCTAGTCAAGAATTATTGCCAAGGGATTAAAACTCTCGTATTTAACCCCACTTAAGAATCATGAACCATCCACCTACATTTCTGTGATTAAATGCAATTCATGTTCTAGCCATACAAAACCGATTTCTAAATTGACTAATACGACTTTCAGATATATTTCTATCCTGAAGGTAAATCAATTCTCAATTTTACCAAACTAAGAAAAGATCATATCCTATTAATTCACAACTTTCCAATTCTTGCTCTCTCGAGTGAAACCGTACTTTTTACATGTACATTAACGTAGGCCACACATTAATGCAGTAAGAACAAGAATTAATAGAACAACCATGGAAGAAAAGATGAAAAACCAAAGAATCATCACATTTCATTACAAGTGTTCTTAACCTCAGCAAGAAGATGAATTAGCCACTCATTTGTGGATTAAACATCGTTAAATGAGTGTTAAACGTACAAGCAATTGAATTCAAGGAGAAAGAAAGAGAGAAAAACCCTGATAATTTCATCCCCTCAACTGCCTGTAACCCACGTTCTTGCTCCACCAAGTCAGAATATTGAAAAATGAACCTAAGTGTTCTATTTATACTGGTGGGAATCTTTCCCGGAATAACAAGCAACGTGTCACGGAGTGCATCGCGGAGCACTGTCTCCGTGACACGCTACCAACACGGACCTTCACTGGAAATTGGGGGTCCAGGGAATAAGGCCCAACGTGGCACGGCGTGCAACGCGGAGCCATGCTACCGTGCCACGGACCTATCGCGTACCCTCACTGGAATTAGGCTAAAAATTCCCTCTCCAGGCAGAAGGCCTCCGCGATGGCAGCGTGACACGGCTCCATTGCGGAGCCCCTTGATTTTGTGCTTTCCAATGCCTTGTCCCTTGCTCGCATCCGAGTCCAAACCCGATCTCTTCCAACATGCATTTTAGCTTCCCGAAATTACATTTTTACTGCAAAACAATGCTAATCATGTTGGTTAGTATAAATTCACATTTTATTACCAATCACATGAGAATATATAAACATTGATAGATAAATAAGGCTAAAATGACACCTTTGAGTATCAGTTGGGCATATAAATTTTCCCAAGATCACTTACCCCACACTTAAATCCTTGTTCGTCTTCGAACAACAATCTTACACCTCATGCAATTTATATCCCACCCTCGCTACTTTGGTTCGACAATTTAGGTTACGGTCATACCGATTATTCGATACAGCAAATCATCAAGAAAACATGCATGGTCCTATCAATGCAATGACTTTCAATACATCAAGACCTCCTAGACATAAAAATCGACTCTTGATATTGGCAAACTCATGCAAATCAGCTGATCAAGACATCCGACATGAAAGTTAATCTCTCATCAAGCATGTGCCCTCACAACACAAGAGAATTTTCCCCTTTTTGATTATATGAACTCACAAAATTTTAAGCAGGGGCATATAAACAAAATCTCACTCTCTCCCAAAAGACTTCACATGCATCATGTCATGACCCATAAGCTTGCCTTTAGTGTACTACTTCACTAATATAAAGAAGCGTGATGTAAGATCACGTAGGACTTTAACGGGTTGTAATGGAAGCTACAGAACTAGTAAGTATTGGGCTAACCAATAATAGCGACTAGCATCTTTAAGCGCCTTTTCAACACATCCCATCAAACTCATGGACATTGTTTCTTTCTTCATCCTCCCATTCTTGAAGTATTTCTTTAGTTTGGCCCATCTTATTAAGCACACTTGACACAACACAAAGATTATTCATGCACCTTCATTATAGTTTATTTATAACAAGTGCACCTTCAACCTTTTCTTTTCCTCCATCACTCGGCTTTTCTTTTCTTGTCACCATTCTCACTCTTTGACACTTTGGGAAAATGATTTTCTCTTCTTAAGCGCTTAAGAGTTTTGGATCAAACTTACGGCTAATGAAAAGAGGGGATTAAGCTCAGTTTACGCTTTTTGATGACAGAAAAAATTAATAGGCTAAAGGCTTAACGGGCTGACTAGAGTACATAATCCAGGTGGGTATGATAATGAAAAATAGAAAATTTCGATTAAAAACAAAGAAATGCCTACATCCTTTCCTACAATACACCTCCTTCATTTCGTTTTGTACACACACCAAGAAAGTTCTAGACACTTCACAATAGCATGGAATAACAAAACCTCACTTCACACTTATTGCACATACTCAATTCAAGATATATTCACGGACTCTTCGATCAGCTAATTACAGGAATTCAAATTAAGCCTCAATCACACTGAATCGAACTCTATGACCTAGGTATCTCAACATATTTACAAAGTTGCATGCTTTCATATGAATCACCTTTGCATTTCACATATCCCGTACGACACGCAACCATAATTCCGCAACCATAAAGTAACTACAGGTTTTGGGATGCAACCCAAAAAAAGAAAAACAACTGAAAAATAATTGAAAAATCTACTCCTAACTACTACATTTCCCTTAAGACGGTCGTCGTCCATCCATCATAGGGAACGGTCACTAACCATGACTTCAGTTCAATGGGACCATCCTCGGTAAAAGAACCGAAAACAAACGCCGAGAAATCCAAGAATTGAAAAAAATTTAAAAATATCGATCATTTCGATTAACAAAAATATCGATCAATTCGATAACAAAAATATGTACAAAATCAGCTAGCAACATTCAGCAACACACAACAGGTTCACATATATTTGCAATACAGAACAACAACTTACAATCACAAATCACAGGGTCAGAAAAATTTGTTCACAGGTACAACAACAGATTAGGACATACATACATAACAGCACAACCCGCACCAAACTACTCCCACCCCACACTTAGCTCGAACACTGTCCCCAGTGTTCACAAAAATTAAAATAGCACAAAAATCGGGTGGTGGAACTCCCTGATCAATCAAAGTACTCCACTTCTTCATCAGGTGCTGCTACTTCATCTCCCATGTCTGAATCACCCCCGTCGTCATCATCGGACTCCACATCGGAGTCCTCCCGACGTGTCTCCTCATCTGTGGGGACATCATCATCCGTGGGCTCTACAAATGTTGGCCCCACTCGGCATAGAGCCCTGGCATTTTCGCCAAAAGGGTAGTCTAGCTCGAGCTGCCATAGCTCCTCCTCTATTGCCGGCCTCCCGCCTATCCTCAGCTGGAGCATTTGCATCCCATAAATGCGATCCATATACCGATCATCACGAGCATGTCGCTCGCCAAGTGTAAGCTCTGGCCCATGGGTGGTGTCGGGTGCCTTAGTTTTAGTGACATCTAAGGCCCGCCGCTCCATCTGCGGGATATAGTCAAGGGCCTCTTCCTCAACATCTAGGCCCCTCAGGAATGTGGTAAGTAGCCCACCAAATCCGTATTTTTTCCCCTGATGCAACCGGGCTCTCTTCATGACGGAGATAATCACCGCCCCCATGTTGATCTCCAGCCCTTTCATCAGGGCGTACACCAGGCATACACGATCCCGGGTTACATCTGTCATATGTAGCCCCGGGATTAGGCAAGAACAGACAATCTTAAGCCATATTCTGGCTTCCCTGTTCATTTGTGAATAGGGCAAAGTCTGATGGTAGCCCCTCTCCTTGTGCCTGCTCCATCTAGCTGTCAATCGGGTCCCATACAATGTGCGTCTGATGTCCGCATACGGTGGAGTGATGTTCAACTGTTGAAGCATGTGGGCGTCTGTGTCCCGCGCCCCTATGATGGCATTGAGGTGGTGGGGCTCAAATGTGACTATTTGCCCTCTGATTTTTATGGTGTGACTTCTTAGAGTCAGGTTCCAATTGGCATAGAATTCCCGAATCAGGTGCAAGTTGCATTCCTTGGGCTCTTCAAAGATGAAGTTGAGCCCAGCTGCCTCGATCTGGTGGACAATCCTAGGGAACTCCTGTGCCAATGGTTCCCATGCTATGTGTTCCTCGGGGAAGTACTTGTTTTCCTTGTGCTTGGCATACCACTTCTTCCCCTCATCCGTCACCCACCTGGTTCCGTATTGGCGGCGTTGGCCGCGTGGAACCGCTGGTGCTGCTGGGACTGCTGTGCCCAGTCTGATTCGCTTTCTTCCGATGCCAGATGTTGATGCGCCTTTCCCTTTTTCTTGCCTGCTTGCCATCTTACCTGTCAACCCAAGTAGACAAGATCAATGTTAAGCCAATGAATATTAACTTCGACTAAGGTCGGGTTAAGCTAGGCTACCCCACACTTAGTCCTTAGCCAAATTTACAACATTCCGGCAAGATCATCTTTATTTACACAAATAAACAACCAACTATACAAACATGCTTAGTGCATACGAAGAATTCGACGGTATATATTTTATGTACTTCTCACACTTCGTACAGCTAACCACCGTCATTACCATCAATCACATTCTATCCCATCTCACTTAGCAAGGAAAAATAAAGAAATGAAAACAACAAGAATTTATCTACATGAACCTATACAATTCACCCAATTCTTGCAAATTTCAATATTCCCCTAACCCGAGAATCCGTCGGTCTTTTAACATCATAACAATTAGCACATCGACTCATCTCACTCAACATGTACAACTCGGCATGAATTTCACAAGTTCACTACCTTTTTCCACTTCAAATTCAAAAACAAGCCCTAAATATGATTGTATCAACAAAATTCGATTACTATGCAATTAACGAGTTCAAGCAATCACAATGATATTCTGAACATTCATCAACACTTATTCAATTGAATTTACGTTTAATTTCTACTTAGGGAGAACTTAGCTCACATCACATGCTCAATATCAAAGAAAATCGATAAGAAATGAGATGGAATCGAAGAACATACCTTGAGATTGAAGAATTGAAGAAAACTCGATGACTTTCTTGGCCTATTCCGTGTCACGTTGAAGGGGGAGGGGTTTTAGGGGGTTTGGTCGTGGAGTGTGTGAGAAATAAGGAAAAATTGAGGGGGATTCGGGGTTTAAAAGTGGAAAAATCATGCGGGTCACTCGGCGACCCGGTGTGACCCGTCGCGATATACATAGCAACGTGTCACGGAGTGCATCGCGGAGCACTGCCTCCGTGACAGGGAGCTGTCGCAAGGGCGTTCTGGAATTTTTTTAAAATTCCGGATTTATACCTCAACTTGTCACGGAGCGTAACGCGGAGGTCCTCCTCCGTAACACGGAGCTATCGCCCTAGCTCACTGTTTTGCCACTTTTTATTGATTTTCATACCTCGAATTTTCCTTTGCGATTCCTTGCATAATTTCCCTCCGTTCGACCTAAAATTCATTCTACTCAAAGAAATTGGTTAGAATTATAGGTTTCACTCAAAATAAAAATAAAACAAAACTAAAAATTTTGTTGTTAAACAAGAAAAAGAAAAAGAAAAATCTATTCACAATTTACAAAGAAAAACTTTTTCATGGGTTGCCTCTCGTGCAGCGCCTGGTTTACCGTCTCGGCTCGACGTCATTCAGCTCAGTTGTCCTCTAGGGTGATGGACATTTTCTCTCGAAAACCGTCCTCCCCTCAGTAGTTCTTACACCATTCCGGTGGTTTTCCTAATAACTCTCGTGAATCCTTAAACTGTTCATCATCAACTTGATCAATCACATTGATCACTAAGAGATCTTCGTACACCGTCGGGATCTTGGGTTCCTTTTACACATCGAATACTTCCACCTTGTCGTGTGCTCGCATTGTTAGCTGCCCCGCAGCTACATTAATCAGCGCTTTCCCGATCGCCAAGAAAGGACGTCCCAAAATAAATGGGACTTCCGCGTCTGGTTCAAAATCCAGCACGACAAAATCTACCAGGAAGATCAGGGAGCCAACTTGCACCAGAACGTCCTCCACAATGCCATCAGGTCTGGCTAAGGACCGATCTGCCAATTGCAAGATCACTGTTGTGGGTCTAGGACTCCCTAGACCCAGCTTTTTGAATACCGATGACGGCATCAAATTAATGTTCGCTCCTAGATCACATAACCCACGAGCTCTGATACTCTGCCCAATAGTGATTTGTATAGTAAAGCTCCTAGGATCTTTGAGCTTTGTGGGCAGTCTGTTTTGTATCCGGGAAGTGCACTCCTCCGTGAGAGCCACCGTAGCATACTCAGTCAACCGACTTTTGTTTTCCATGATGTCCTTTATATACTTAGCATATTTCGGCACTCCCTGCAAAACATCAACAAGAGGTAAGTTAATATGTACCTGTTTTAGCACCTCCATGAATTTCTTGAAACACGCCTCCTCCTTGTGTTTCTTTAATCGTTGAGGGAACGGGGGTGGTGGTCTTTCTAATTCTGCTTCCTTAGTCTTCCCCCTCTCATCACTTTGCTCCCTCTCGACTTCTGCTACTCCTGATTGTTGAGGTGGTCTTTCTGGTTCCACCTCTTTCAGCTGCAAACCACTCCTTGTGGTCACTGCATTCACCTGCTTGGGGTTGGGATCTGTGTCGCTCGGAAGTCCTCCTCTAGGTCTGGTGTTTTGGGCTCCAGCAAATTGCCCAAATTGATATGCAAGTGCCTTGGTAGCTAACTAGTTGTTTTTCACCTCGGCTGCCAGTTTCACATAGTCAGCCTGCAATTGAGCTTGATTAGCTATCATAGTCTTGAACATCTCCTCAATGCTGGGTAATGGTGGTGGAGGAGGTGAATTGTTGTTTCTGAATTGTGCTTGATAATTCTGTTGCCCTCCTTGGTTCCTTTGCACACCCTGACTTGAACTCTGCCCCTGATGGTTGTTGCTACCCCAGGAGAAATTTGGGTGATTCCTCCAGTTGGAATTGTAGTTGTTGCCATACTGTTGGTGGTTATTCCTTTGTACATTTCCCACAAAGTTTACTGAGTCAGGATTTGCTCCACAACACTCAGCTGAGTGCTCACTGCTTCCACACACTTCACACCAAATCTGCTGCACTGCATTAACTGGGGCTTGAGGCTGATTCATTGTCATGTTACTGAAGTGGGTGTTGAGTTGATTCTGTAAAGCAGCTATCTGTGTAGCAATAGCTGTAAACCCATCCACTTCTAGAACTCCTGCTGCTTTCCTTGTTCTGCCTCTTGACGAATCAGCATTCCATTCCGGATTGCCGTGCGAAATACGGTTCAACAAGGTATACAGCTCCTCATAAGTTTTCTCCAGCGCTTGTCCCCCAGCTGCTGAGTCTAGAAATATTTTTGTATGGGGTTCCAAACCTTCTATAAAAGTGTGCACCAACACATCATTGGATTGATGATGATGAGGACAATCCCGCAACATGGACTTGAATCTCTCCCAAGCCTGATATAGATTCTCTCCCTCTCTCTGTTTGAAACTTAGAATCTGACTTCTAAGTCTTGCTGTTTTACCAGAGGGAAAAAATCGAATCAAGAACTTCTTTGCAAGATCATCCCACCTAGAAATAGAATTAGGTGGCTCAGCCTTCAACCACCTCTTGGCTTCTCCCAATAGTGAGAATGGGAACAATGTAAGCCGGACATAATCTGATGACACTCCAGTGGGGATATAAGTGTCACTTATCTCCAAAAAATTTTGGAGATGCTGCTATGGATCTTCATGAGGGAGACCTGTAAACTGCTCGCTCGTGTGCAGCAATTGCACCATGTTCTGCTTAAGTTCAAACCTCCCTCCTGGCTCAGGTTTGAGGATGCTAGATGTGACATTATTAGCATGTGGGATTGCCACCTCGTGAACTGGCCGACCTGCTACTTCTTCGGGCACTAACATTGCCCGTACTACCGGTGGATTCTATTGTTGCTCCATGATTGTCTGTCTGAGCAACTGCAGCTTTCTTTCTAGAGCTTCTCTCCGCTGTCGATGAAATAATCTTTCTGGCTCCAAATTCGAGCCACCTGCTCCTTGTCTCTTGCCAGTGTTCAACAGAGATTAAATCTGCAAAATACAGGCTAAGACCAAGTTGTCAACACTAAGAAAAATAAAAATATAGTAAATTAACACTTAAAACAAATTCACCAATTGCCAATCCCCGGCAACGGCGCCAAAAACTTGTTCGGCTGTTTGTTATATGGGTATATAACTACACGCAAGTGCACGTGGTCGAACAAGTAGTAAAGTGGCTTAAGTAAGCCAAGTATCGATCCCACAGGGACTGGGATGAAGTGCAATCTGCTCAAGTGTACTATATTTCAATTCTAACAATGCATACAACAGTGTAACCAAGAGTTTGATATTTTTGATTTCTAATAATTATGCTAAGTCTAAACAATTATCTAATGTGAGTCTGAACTATGAATGGGAGCATGCTGAGGTTAAACGAACATGTAATGAAATTAATTGTCGATATAATTTGGTTAGCCTTTTCCTCCGGTTGCTAGTCAAGAATTATTGCCAAGGGATTAAAACTCTCATATTTAACCCCACTTAAGAATCATGAACCATCCACCTACATTTCTGTGATTAAATGCAATTCATGTTCTAGCCATACAAAACCGATTCCTAAATTGACTAATACGACTTTCAGGTATATTTCTATCCTGAAGGTAAATCAATTCTCAATTTTCCCAAACTAAGAAAAGATCATATCCTATTAATTCACAACTTTCCAATTTCTTGCTCTCTCGAGTGAAACCGGACTTTTTAGATGTACATTAACATAGGCCACACATTAATGCAGTAAGAACAAGAATTAATAGAACAACCATGGAAGAAAAGATGAAAAACCAAAGAATCAATAATCACATTTCATTACAAGTGTTCTTAACCTCAGCAAGATGATGAATTAGCCACTCATTTGTGGATTAAACATCGTTAAATGAGTGTTAAATATACAAGCAATTGAATTCAAGGAGAAAGAAAGAGAGAAAAACCCTGATAATTTCGTCCCCTCAACTGCCTGTAACCCACGTTCTTGCTCCACCAAGTCAGAATATTGAAAAAATGAACCTAAGTGTTCTATTTATACTGGTGGGAATTTTTCCAGGAATAACAAGCAACGTGTCACGGAGTGCATTGCGGAGCACTGCCTCCGTGACACGCTACGACGCTGACCTTCACTGGAAACTGGGGGTCCAGGGAATAAGGCCCAACGTGGCACGGCGTGCAACGCGGAGCCATGCTACCGTGCCACGGACCTATCGCGTACCCTCACTGGAATTAGGCTGAAAATTCCCTCCCCAGGCAGAAGGCCTCCGCGATGGTAGCGTGACACGGCTCCATTGCGGAGCCCCTTTATTTTGTGCTTTCTAATGCCTTGTCCCTTGCTCACATCTGAGTCCAAACCCAATCTCTTCCAACATGCATTTTAGCTTCCCGAAATTACATTTTTCCTGCAAAATAATGCTAATCATGTTGGTTAGTATAAATTCACATTTTAATCACATGAGAATATATAAACATTGATAGATAAACAAGGCTAAAATAACACCTTTGAGTATCACTTGGGCATATAAATTTGCCCAAGATCATCCTTTGTCAAGAAAGAGCATGTAAAGTGTGATACAAGCTGGAAGCATCATAGGAACTCATCAGTTTTCAGTATATTATACTAGTAGAATTGGATGTCTTATGGTCAGGCCTAGACCTTAAAAGCATGTAGATAGTTATTAGGCCTGAGTTAGTAAGTTGAACAACATAGGCGTAGCTCGGCCATATGGCCACTATTTTGACGCCTGTATTGTTAGTGAAGACGCCCAGAGGCCATTAGCGTACCCTTACGCCCCAGGGCCAGAAATATAGATAGGTTGGCCATATTTTAGAGTCAATAGCCTAGGGTTTGTCTAGTGAACCGAGTGACAGTCTTCCATCTAGTAATTAGCTACTACCAGTGATTGTCAGTCCCAGTTGACTTATCATTCGTCATACAAGTCACCCAAGAAGCCAGCCCAGTCATCTAGGTCAAATAGACCCGTGGGTACTTCATTTAAAATCTTCTGCAGTATTGGGCTTTGGGTTATTTATCATGCACTTCTGTTATCCCTAAGGAAGGGGACCTTATTAGAAGCTAGAGGTAGGGTCAGCGCCCCAGTCTGTTCTTATAAGATACGCAGGTGCAGATCGCTGTGAGTGGCTAGATCTATATAGACTTGTTTTTAAGGTTAGTAATCACCCAGAAAAGTTGTATAAGATTGGACAAGACCAAGATAGGGTCTAAAAGGACCAACACCGTGTTAGTACAACACAACCATCAGGCTAAGAATGTCAGTAAGCTGCCTGTGGAGGATTAGGGGCCGACCTCCCAAAAGCACGTTCAGTCAGTAACAACCCTACAGTTGTTCCAAGCAGAGGGACCAAGTAACTAGTCATCCGCGACCCAACGATTGTTTATGAGTTATAGTTGTCCGAGTAGGACATTCAGAGTATTGTTAGGCCACTCCAGGTCTCGCCCTATCCAATCTAGACCATTAGAGATCATGATCACTACAAGGATCCTTGATCAGATACAGGTGCACGAGGTGCCTGCTAGCAGCCTTACAAACTATCCTAAGGGGCGAGCAGTGGTAGCGTTAGGCCCAAAAGGACAGATACGTTTCTTGAGTGGCTAGATTGAGATTTTCAGTACAACACATTGGCTGGGGTTGCCCTTACTTAGGAGCCTTTCGTGACCTCCCGAGGGTTACTAGCTGTGTCGGCGCCCATTAGGGGCTAGATGACGTCGCTCTAAGGAGCGGTATGCCATCCGCGAGGGACGAAGATGGGGTCGCAGGTCCCCATACAGTCCATTCCATGGCTGGACTATTTTATACCATATCGACACCACACCCCCGTCGAGCTTGGTGCTTAGGGTGCGGATATCAGTAGTCCACTAGACACAACTACAGATCAGGAGCTAAGCGGGTTCAGTTGCAGACCTAGAGGGACAGGTAGGTTGGCGATAGCACCAGTAGAGTCATAGAAAACTGGATATGGGCTATATAGATTGAGGTATAGTTGCCAGGACTTATGGGGGCCCAGTTAAGTTATTTCTGTGCTGCTTGTACCTTCTAACTTATGGGGGCCAGGTGAGGTTCTTGATTGTATTCTTGTCTACCAGTTATAGTTTATGAATGTGTAATTATACAGTCTTAGCTTGTACATGTAGTGTTGGTTAGATGCAGATTACGAATAAGTAGGAGTACAGGTTAATATTTCTGCCCTTGTTTCTATTTACTTCTAGTCTTTATCAGCTTATTTACTGCCTTACATATTCAGTACATATTGTTCTGATGCCCTCCCCTGGGTGCTGCATTACTTGCCTCCACGTTTAGACAGACAGAATTCAGGATCCTCAGTAGCAGTTGTTCAGAGTCAGCAGTTTGGTCAGCTCCTTTCATTCGGGGTTGCCAGGTTGTAGAAAGTGCATTCTTCCATTTGTACAACATTTGTATTCCTAGAGGCTTGCAGACTATAGTTGTCAGTTAGTTGGGTGTCGTTGGCCTTGTGGGACCCATATATATCTCTTTTTACGTGTTGGCTATGTGGGCCTAGTATAGCGCCTGATTTTCAATTAAGTTATAACTAGATATCATGGTGGTCTTTTCGGCCTGAATAGGATTCCCTGTTATGATCTGTTGCTGGTTAGCTGTTTTCTTTTACATGTGGCTATAAGGCCTTGTCAGCCGGAGACTGTGTTTAAAGTCGAGATATAGCCCGTTGTTTTCTTGAGTCGAATTGCAGGCTTGCACCAGATGTGCATAGGTCTATCCAAGTCAGTCAGATTTTAGTGTGGCACTAGGTGCCAGTCATGTCTCCCTAGGTGGGGCATGACAATGGAACACCCACAGTAGGCCCTCACTAACGGGAGGTGAGCCTTGGTGATGGAAGAGACATAACCACTAGCCAGTTTATCCCATTCATTGATTTGACTGGAAGAAGCCACTCAAACTTTGAAATCATTTTAAAATTTCTAAGACTCAGGAACTATCATGTCTACGATGGGTTGGGGGGAGGAATTTCGGATTTTGGCCTTTCTTTGGCCCCCCGCCGGATAGAAAAGGCAAAAAGGACTAATTAGTATTTTCTAAAGAAGAAATGCTTAGGTACTATATGAGGATTGAAGATGTTACGAAGAATGAAAGAATATTTGAAGATTTGATGATTAGAAGATATGGACATTTAAATATAATTCTTTGAAAGTTAGATCAACATAAAGAAACAAAGGAAAAAATTGAAAGTAATAAAGTATTTATAGGAGTGAGCATAATCATGATCGTGGTAAGCTGAACCATTCTAAGCAGAGGATTGATGACACATGGCGGTAGTATTTAATGTGATGGGAAAGGTGTCCTTTTGGATTTCAAGAGATGTTTAAGATGTCTTTCTACCTAAGAAAACTTTTGATTTTTCCATCCAAAAGAGGCGTTAATGACTATTTCGCTTCCTGAAAGCTTCCTAGATTGGCACTTGAAAAAACCGGGGGGACTATTTGTATAGGAGAAATGTTATTTCAAACACATGCCTAAGGCAAATAGCGTCACGTGTCATCAAGATATCGAGGATAAAAACATGATAAGTCAGCTAAGAAGAAAGTAAATGAGGTCTCGGTGGATAAATTCGAAAACATCCTTTGGGCACTGAAAAAGGTGACTGAGAATAATTATAGAGAAATTTCAAGAAGAGGATGGTGACTCCGAGTTCGATATTAACAACTCAAACTCAAAGGCACGATGAAAAGGACAACAACATGTAAGCAGCATCGCACAAGGAATCTACTGATGATAAATTGATGACTGACATTCATAATGACCTAGTATGAATGTCATGATTACCACTATAAACTATAGGGCCCAGTTGGAGACATTTAATTGATCGTAGTACTTTAGCAAAAAATAATAAATAGGTGCTTCCTTCACTTGTACAAACTCACTTGATGAACAATTGAATACTATATAACTATCTTTTGCTCTCATCTACTCTCGGTTGTTCTTTTTACCACTGGTAACTTGCTGACAATATAGATTTCTAAGAGTTGAGGTACCGGAGACTATGAACACGTATAAGGATACAATCTCATAGTCTCTTCTTTGTGTTATATTAAGTTTGTCATACATATATTTTACCTATTAATCATCTTAACTGTTATTTTTCATCTTATTAACTTCAATACTAGGATTTAATTCATATTGCATGTTTATGACCTCACTACAAATTTAATTGTACTGACTTTATTGGTAAATAATTATGGAGTTAATATCTCCAAAGGCTACTCAATTATGACAATTTATGTTGCAAACTCATTGAACTTTGATTTGTATCAGTAAAATCAATCAATTTATAACTTTTCTTCACAAATCACTCAACTAAATATATCATAAAAGAAAATCTGACATTGCAAAGTAATTTAATATTTTATGAATGTAAATATGGACCCCACATAAATAATTTTTTTTAAAATCCCATTTTTTATACCCAAATCACCCTCCTCCCACCCTCACGTCAAAATGATCTTTATCAAAAACCATTCAAACTAGGTATTTTTTATATATATTATATCTATGATAAAGTTCATAGTTATATACTTTTGATGAAATTAATTAGCTCATATAAAGTATACATGCATATTATTTAAATTAAAAAACTTAGTCGAAATAAGGTTTTTCTCCAATAATAATAACAATTGTTTTTCTTCAAGTCATTCTGGTGGCTTACTCAGTTTAAATATCTCACATATTTTATGAGTCAATTTCATCAAAGATCACGTCATCTTATGTTTTAATAATAACATATCGATACTCAATTTTAATAAGTACAAAGGACTAAAGCAACACATACATCATTTCAAAACAAGCCCCAACAGTGTTGTTAGTATCATTGTTATCTTTAGATATTTTTACGAGCTAATTCTATCAAACATCACATCGTCTTACATTTTAATAATAACATATATAATACTTATGAAAATTTTTTAGATGAAATCCAATTTCATGTGTGATTGGATGGATTGGGTATAAGAAACGATTTTTTTGTAATTTTATTTATTTGCAAAATTCATGTTTACATGACATAAATAATTAAATTATTGTATGATGTAAAATTTTCTTTTATGATATATTTAGTTGAGTGATTTTGTAAGAAAAAAGGTATAAGTTAAGTAATTTTATTGATACAAACTAAAATAACGACTTTACAGTATAAATTATCATAATTGAGTGGATATTAACTCAACAATTATGAGGTTGCTTTATTTTTTACTTTAATGGTTCGGAAACTCACAGGGAAAGAAGATGGAATCACCCTTATCTAGAAAACGGGAATCGGAATTTATCTCTACAATCACAATGATTGTATCAGGCATTGTTCATGACGGGAGAAGCGTGGCATGCAGTGACTAAGCCAAGGCATAGCAATGGAGAGATTCATGAAAATGTTGTGACTTTATCCATGTCAACGTTATGGTTAATAACTCATATGTCATTATCAAGTCCTTAATTTCGAGGAATTTATATGAATATGTGAGAACATGAGGGAAAGTTCTTCAATAAACAATTCGAGGAAACATGAGGGGCATTATTAATCTGTGAGGGCAACTTTTTCCTTATGGGATTGGCAGGTTCAAGTGACGTTAGCAGTTTCTTGGCATCCATGGTTTCATAAGACATCAAATGTTTTGGTTGATGATCTTAAATTTGAAAGTTATACTCTTTCTATTACCTCACTGCAGCACCATAGATTCTAATTTGGAATATTCTCTTTACATGCAAAATGGTACAAGTATAAAGGTGAGCGAAGTGACACCAAACTGAGTCAAATGGACAGTTTGAGGAACATCTCGTGTGTGCCAAATCATATGAAACAAATAAAAAAAAATGTAAGACAAACAAATTAAAATAGAAAAAGTATATATATATATATATCAATCAAGTGGAATACAACTAAAGTGGGAATAAGGCATGACCTGCCTACACTGTCATCTGTAATCAATTAACTCGTCAATCAACTTGGAGGATTAATAGACATTGGATCTAAATGCTCAAAATATCAAGTAATTATAATGCCGCGCTAATTACATAGACAACAGATTTCTATCTCTACTCTATATTGGGATTAAGAAATAACAGTTTCCTGCAGCGTTTAGTTTCATGTGTACTTTCAGTGCAATATACATGCTCATAGCCTCACCAAGGTTTCAAATCTCCAGCTGGACCTGCTGTCCAGTTCAGTCTCTTTTCTCCTGGCTTCAGATAGGTAGTCTTGTCATGAGGTAATTTGCGAGCAAGCCCGTTTAAGATTTGATGAAATGCATCTCTAGGTTGGGCTGGTTGTGGGAACAACATGGCCTTCTTCATTGATGGATTGGCTAGAAACCTTTGCTTCCTTAGGACTACATGTGGTGGTATAGAAGTGAGTATAGTATCCAAGTAGGGTACATCTTTTTCTGCGACAAACACACCAATATCTTCCCAAGGGATAGCGTCAGCAAAAGGCAAAACAATGTCATCTGCTATGATGACAGGTATGCAACCAAATACTACACTTTCTACCAATCTAGGACTCCATGGAGCCCAACCCAAAGGGCACAAGCAGAAAATGGCTCGTTGCATGTCCTCATAATATGTACTTGGGTGGTCAGTCGAGATGTCAAAAAGTGGATTGTTCTTGAAATTCTCCCAAATTGACGCCCTTGCTCCTCTGTTCATCCGAATTAATATTGCAGCAATGAGTCCAAAATGCATTAATTTCAATAGCTAGTGATTGTACATGTATTATTAGACGAACCAAGCTAGCTTGGGTTTAAGGTGCATTGGTTAATTTCTTAACAACGTCTTGGTAAATCAAGCTCTCAATTCCCCTGCCTTTTACATTTTTTTCCCCTTAATTTTCAAGTGATATTATCAGCTGGCACATCCCAAGCAACCAATTAAGCTTGCTTTGCTACCCAAGATTTCTGTTGAACTACTCATCCATAATGACTTTATTGAGAGACTCAGCTCTAATATTAATTTAGAGATAGATATAGGTACCTGGCGTAATAACCACCCTCGGGATCATTGTTGATATCATAAAACAAGCCACGAAAATAAACAAAGATGGACCTTGGGGTGTCCGGGAGAATCAAGTGAGCCTGCATCTTTTGAGGGGGTGCATATGGTGGTATTGTGATTGAACCCTCATTCAAACAAACATGGTTCCGCTGTCCAAAAGTTTGAACTAAAGTAGCACGCTGAAGCAATGGAAGAATGCCTCGTTCAATAGCTTTCTCTTCCTGCAACATCGAACAGCAGATGTGCATTACTAACACAATATCTTAAACTATGCATTACATAATCTATATGTATTAATACTTATATCAGAAAGCACATATATGTATATATAGAGGGAGTCGTGAATATAAGCTTAGTAAAACACTCAGATCCTTTTCATCCAAAATAAAAACAACCAAGAGTACAAACGCTGAAACCGTAAAAAGTTTTATATTTAAAGAACTTGAAACTGTGAAGAAAATCCAGAAAGTAACCAAAACTAAACCGAAAAACCGACTTTGTTTAAGTGGCATATTACCATCAAATTTACAGATGTGAATCATACCATCCATCAATCAATAGTATCTTTGGATATTTTAGCTTTCAGTTATACAGGGATTGCTTATATTACGTTCGAACCCATCTTTAGCAGTACCCGTTGACACCAATTATGCATCACATGGAGATTTCTTGAAGTCACTGAGTACTTGCTTGAAAATCTAGGTGCTGGAAAATAGGGAAGAGAAACACTCTTAATCCCTCAAAGATAAGTGAACGAAACAATTTTTCTTTACTTGCTTACATTATTAATCATTCGCTTTGAAAACAAGTAAAATTCTACCAACTTGACTTTGCATTTTTAGCCTATAAAAAATGACTATAATATCTTGACATTTATAGAACTATCCTAGCATGTACCTAGTTTAGAGCATATATTATCATTTAAATCTGTTGGTTCCTCTCTATTTTCAAATTCATTTATTCAATGATATATGTATCCTGACATTAATATCCTAAAATTAATTAACTAAATTCATGTATCACACAAATTAAAACTTTTTCTTCAACAATAGACACCGAAGCCAAAGACATTTTCTTACAAATCAACAGACAATAGGGAGTGGTAATTTGTTCGAAGATCATATACTAATAACAGGAAATCCATCTCTGAAGTACCACGAAAACACACCACTCAGTAGTATTTCCAATCATTTCTGAAAGCATCATATTCTTTGAAAATTTCTTAGTCCATCATTATCAAGCAGCTCAGTCTCTAATCAGCAGGCCCAAATTCCGTTCACCTAATTGTATGCTCATTGCAATCGATGTGATTGGTAACAGAGAAACCACTGATTGGACATGAGTTTGATTTAGGGCATAGGATAGCCAGATTGTATTGATTCAGCCGAGGGTCTATCATAAATAATTTTTCTATCTTTTCAAGATAAAGATAAGGTAGGTGTACACTTCATCTTTTTCAAACCTTACCTGTAGAATTACATTGGATTTATTATTATTATTTCAGGGTAGACTAGTAGTCCATAGTCCAAAGAAAAAGAATAATCAGATATCCTAACCCATTGTTATTTTAGATAGTACGCTTCGCGGTGCATAAATTAAATACACAAATTAGACCATAGCAGCACATAGAAAATTGGGAAGAAATTTAAAAAAATCTTACTTGATAATGAAAACAAGCTCCAAAATCATGAGGAACGAGAAAGAAGTGATCAGCTCCTTCTGTTCTATTCCAGTAAGGCCAGTTTGTAGAGATGAGTTGTATTGCGCTCCTCATAATCCGTGGAGATTTGAAGGGCAAAGGCAACCCATTAGGTGTCAGGTCACAAGTAGCATACACGGGGGTATAAAACCAATCAGCTTCTTCAGGATTCAGAGTTCGAACAGCACTCGATAAAAGGAATCGATGCATGAAGATTTCAGCAGCAAACATATGAGTGAGGCATCTTGGATCTTTTTGCAGGAGTTTTTTGTTATATTTGCTTGGTAGTTCATATATGTAAACTTTCAGTCTTCCTACTGGATCATCTTCCAGGACATCACCAGCGCTTCCTGATATCAAAAACGACAACTCTTTCAAAAGTCGGGAAGTAACAAAAATGTTATGGTAAAGCTAATTGGTGACTTTAAGAATAAATTCAAACTTTTAGTAAAGCTGTGATCCCCAGAATAACACGGGCCAAACTAAATCATGATAAAGAGAAGATGTATGAATTCGGAAAAGGAGGGGAGGGCGGGGGATGTACCAGAAATCCTCTCGGTAGTAACAGAAGCTGCATTGGGAAGCTTTTTCCCAACAGCAATGGTGCTGGGTACCAGCAGCAGAAAGACCCAACTAATCAACCTAAATGGAGAATAATGCATGTTTAGATACTTATTTGATTTGTTCGGAAAATTAAAAGGCACTACGCAGAGGACGACGACTATATCAGCAAAATGAACATGCGGTTTGTTGGCAAGTCGTAGACAATTTTTGGTAAGGAGTTACTGTTGTGTTCGGGTAGCTACCTTATTATTAGGTTCAATGTATCTTCTCATTTCATTAGTTTCGTACACATGCCTTCTTTTTCCAATGTAGCTAAATTAAATTTACCTTCTAGCTTGTAGTAGCAGCAAAGACAAGTTTCTTGCTTTCATTCCTTTTCCTTTTCTATTGAACGGCAATGATACTACCAATGGATTGTGCTATAACATATGACAATGAAGTATTTCGAGTTTCAAATTGGAAAAATTTAATAAATAACTATAGTTTGGAGTGTAGTTATCATCACTACCTATTAATTTATTTATTTACCATTATTTAAAACCTCAGTATTTGAGTCCAAAGACTTATTGTTAATGACGATAAACCAAGACAAGATTTGTGAAGCATTTATTCCTATACTAGAGCAATTGGCCCGATCTTGTATTAGGATGGGCCAAGAATGGCCCTACTGATGTACAATAGGATGGAATTGAAGGATGATCCTAGTTTTGTACAATTCTTTGTTCAGAATTTGTTCCTTCGAATAAGGCCATTTACATGCAAAATAGACTTATTTCCAAATCTTACGGGGCAGGCCCAGCGTCCGGGGTTGTTGAGGTGTGAGGCTCTCCCTCCCTCTAGTCCTTTTGTTGATTTCCCCATTCACAAGCTCCAATGAGTACGTGTGGTAATACGGTTTATATATGTTGCCTCATTAGAAATCTTACTAGAAAAAAATCTTATCAAATAAAAACCTCGTTTAAGAAAAAGATGCAATATTTATTTTCAGTCCTCTCTTGGGCGTCCATCTCTGGTTCTACCCTAAGATTAGTTCTCTCGATCTTCGAGGGGCATAGTCCCAATGTCGGGGCATTTCTTCCTGTTATCATAAGTTAGTAAATAAAAATGGATTTGGGTAAAATAATTGGTACCTTTTTTTTAGTAATAATATTGTTTTAGATTGCTTCCAATAGTTTGGTATCTATGCACCCATTTCTTTTTTGGGTTGTACGCTCCTTTTTTATTATGCCGATAATTTGGTAGGTCCCTCCCAACTAGGCTGAACTTTCTAACAATAAATTTCTTGGTACCGATCGTTACTTTCGTGAGGACATGGTCCCCAATTTTAAAGTTGTGTCGGTTAGACTACTTGTTGAAGCACCTTTCTATCTTTTATTTTTGTTCCATCATACTGACTTGAGCTACATCCCTCCGCTTCTCAAGTAAATTTAAGCTAGTGTCCATGGCCTCAAAGTTGGTTTTCTTTGATAATTGTGTAAACCTTAAGTTGGGCTTGTCGATCTCAACCAGTATCAAGACCCCTGCACCATAGACAAGGGAATAAGGCGTTTCTCTGGTGTAGTTTTGAAAATGGTTTGGTAATTCCACAATAGTTGGGGTAACTTCTCCAGCCATCTTTCCTTAGCTTGATATAGCTTTTTCTAAATGTTTGAATCAAATTATTATTCGCAGAATTAGCTTGCCCATTTGCATTTGATTGGTAAGGGAAGAAGTTATTCTTTTAATATTTGCTCTTCTAAGAACTTCGTGACTTTCAACACGACGAGCTATGGCCCATTTTCACAAACAATCTCCTTTGGGACCCTAAATCTAAAAATAGTGTGATCCTATAAGAAGTCTATCACTTTGCGCTCCCTAACGTTCTTGTAGACTCCAGCCTTAACTCATTTTGGAAAAATAATCAGTTAGAACTAATAAAGTTTTTTACCTAAATAGGAGCCACGGGCAAAGGCCCACTATGTCCATTCCCTATTTCATGAATGAACATGATAATATGGCTGATGATGTGGTTTTATCGGCTAGTGAATTATTCGAGAAAACCGTTGGCACTGGCCACATTTATGCATAAAGGCCTTTGTGTCTTGTTCCATTCATATCTAATAATATCCGACCCTTATAAGTTTACGCACCAACGACTCATGCCTGAAGTGATTTCTGTAGCTGCCTTCGTGTATTTCCGTAATTAAATAATCAGTTTCCCTAGGTCCTAGGCATTTGGCCAAGGGGCCATGAAAAGATCTTCGGTACAATTGGCCCTCGACTAGGAAATAATGGGTCGCTTTAGTTTTTAGGTCCTCGGACGCCTAGCTATCCTCGAGAAAGGTACAATTCTACAAATAAGAAATGATATCACTGCACTGATTCCAAGTTAAATATATGGAGTTTATCTCACTCGAGTTTGAATCCAAGAGAGGTGGAGAAGTTGCATTATCGTGTCCAATCCCAATTTGGAGATGCCAATCGATGATCCAAGGTTGGCCAAAGCGTCTTGTCACACCCCAAACCGAGAGGTGTGACCGGCACCTAATGTCGCACTTAACCAAGCGAACCCTATCAATTCTAACGATAATAGGACAGAACCAATGAGGTTCAGCATCCCAATAACTAAACAATCAGAATAATTATAGTATGAATGGAATCTGGCACATGAACCAATCCAAAAGATATACAATAGAAAGACAAGGCACAAAATAAATTTTAACCTGTAAATTAGGGCCTTCCATGCCTACAACAGCAACACTACAACCACAACAACATCTACAAGCCTCTACGAATACAACAGTAATCAAATGATCAGGATAGGGCCCCGATCTTCCCATAATTTAAAACTTCTGGCAACTCTGAAAGACTTGGAGCTTACTGACTCAGCTAGAACTCCACTCAGCAACCAAGTACTCAAGCTACCTGCAGGCATGAATGCAGCATCCCGACTAGGGCATTAGTACAATAATATACTGAGTATGTAAGGTGAAAGAAAAGACAATAAAACTCAAATTTCAATCAACATACGTGAAGATTAATGAAAGCACACAAAATCTACCTGGTCTTCATAAATCTGGCAAGTCTAAAAACAAAAATTACCAAACAAACAGACAACTATATGGCACCTAGCTGACACAACTCACACGTCACCACTTGTACTATATCATCCAATTCACTTGCCCGATTCTACTTTAGGGCCTCCTGTTATCACGACCATACCAAGTCACATCTAGCATCCACAGCTAATCAAACGAGAAATAGTATACAATGCAATAAACTATGTATATCAATTACAATCAAGGCCTGGCCAGACTATTCACGACACACAGGTTATCCATAATACAATTACAACCATCTCAAAACCTCTCATAAGTGCTGGTTGTTGATCCACATAAGCTCAATCCTACTGAGGGAATTAATCATTACCTCAGAAAGTCTCTAGCATGTCAGAATAGCTCACAAGTCATGCCTTATCTCAACACCACCAGAGGAAAGGAATCATACTCTGTAGGTCATCTTATTCCTCGGGCTCACCCTGCAGCCAGAATGACTCACGTTCTTTGGGTGATCATAAGCCTCAAGGCACCACACAATTTGTAACCCATAATTTCACACAATTTTACATTCAAACAGCCCGCATCTGGCTACCCATTTCCACCAACCGACTATCACAATATAACGCTAACTTCATGTATCTAATCGTCCTACGATGCTCCCTAAACTAACCTAAGGATAATAATCCTATCGAGTCTAACCTCCAAGATTTACAACCATACTAAGAGGTATTACACTCGACACCAATCCAACCACTTATATACTTATCCAATTCTATCCCCAATTTTCCAACGAACATCTTAAATTCTCCGATAAGACGATCATAATCACATGCGAATTTAGCGCCCACATCCTCGCACCACCAATCTAATTCTTTATTAGACCACCGATTAAATATTACAATAACTATGTCAACCAACTCCTAGAATCAAAACCATCCCACAACACAAGATAAGGATAGAAGCTCCTATGGAAACTTATCCATACAATTGCCCCACAAGCATCGTTATCGAGACGTGTTTATCGCTTGCCCCAATTTTACCTATCAATGCTCAACCCAAGCCACCAACCAACCAATCTTAATCTCTCCCACATACATGTATAACACCTTAATACAACCATAAGAATGCATCAAAGGAACAAAAATTTCAAGTTGAACAACCTATCACAACATACTCCATATTCACCTCTTACTAGAGATCTACCGACATACGACAACCCTTCAATCTAATGACTGATCTCATGGACTCAATTAGTGAGGGAAAGAATTCAATTCCACGGCCTCTAAACAATAAGGTTATCAACACAAATATCCAATCACAGGGGCATCAAGGTTTGCATAATAACAATGAAAGCTTAATTCCGACAAAAGTTATGCCTAAAAGGGAAAATGAAAGCCTTGGCATACCTCGAATCTGGAAAATACAACTAAGTTGAATATTCACTCCTATAAGTGCCAAGTTACTGGATAATAGCAGCCTTCAATATATCCAAAATCACATCTATAAAGTTGCTACAAGATAGCAATACAAACGAATCGTAATCAGGAAGATTTCAATAGAAACACCATTTCACAAGTCTAACAACTACGACAAGCTCATCTCAAAGATGGAAAGGTGGAAATCAAGAGGTGGGAAACTTACCATAGACACTAAAAATATCAAAAACGCCACCAAAACGTGAACTACACAGAGAGTTAGACTTTTGGATCTTCGATTTCACTTAGCCTCATGTTTTCTAACATCAAAATCACCTAGAATATAAAGGGAGAGTTCTAGGGAGGGTTTCCACCGCCTCCCTATTTCCAGAAATGAGATATTAGACTAAAGAACCAACCAAACACACCCTTATACAAGGCTACCTAGGCAAGTAATCCACGTTGCACAGCCCCTTGTGGAGGAAGACGAGCGTGTCGCGCGCCTCCTTGGGGACTATCATTGCCATATCGTGCAGGCAGACCATCTCCTGGGACTTTTAGGATTTGACCTGTCTCCCGTCCCTTTGAGAGAAATCTTAACCCTCGATCTTCCCTTGATGTACAATAAATAGCCACAAAATTAGACTCATATGTTTGAATCCTGTCAACAAAATTGATCTAACCACATAGGGTGTTACACATCTGCATTCATATTTTCCTCTCAAGTAAATTTATCTTAGCCTTTATTCTTTGAATCAGGTTAATACGATTTTGACTTTGTTATGATATTTCTGCATTTGTTCCTCCTTAGCTTCATTTATGCAATGAACGTGGTTGACCATAAGCTGTGAGTCATTTCTTACATATTCAAGTCCCTGTGCTAATTTTAAACCTTCAAACACTACCTCATACTTAGTCTCATTATTAGGCGAAGGAACTGATAAAGCTCAAAACCACACCTCTTACTGAAGTGAGAAGCGGACGTTGTCAATAAAGAACCCAACTAGAGGTTGGGGTCGATCCCACAGGGAATAGGGAGGCTGGATTATAGACGGGAACTGAACTTGTAAGGTCGTTACTTCAAAATAGGGGGATTCTAAAGAAAATCAATAATAAAAGAAAATATCAAAATCCTGATGTTATGTCAATATCAAAGGATAACTAGGGTTTATGTTTCCCATGCGTTCATAACTGCTTTGGATATACACTCGTGATTATCACCAATACATACTTATAGAACTGATAACATAGGTTCATTCGAACGACCGACCAGTCCCTATTGAATGACAATACTTAATCACTCGACCAAGTCTCATGAGCGGTTTCAAACTATCCATTATCACTAAGTTCCATATTTAACTATCCTGCGATCATAGCTCAAGTTAATACAATAATCATCAAGATCAAGGCTCCGTTGTAATTCTCTTTTCCTAATCTCTACCTCTTCGACCAAAGCAAGTAAATAATTCGGGCATGTCCTAACGTTGCACACCATTATGAAACGTTTAAGCATGAAGAGAATATAATATAAGTGTTTGCATTGATTTTAAGATCACTTTGTGTAACCCTAGCTTGTTAATTCACCTTGGTTCCCACAACCCTAGATATGGAGGTTTTAGCCTCTCATAGTTGAGCGGTTGTGATTTGCATTCATGATTAAGAATAAAAATCAATACTTACAATAATGATAGAGAAAAAACACTTCCTTCAATTACTCCAAAAAAATCTTGAAAAACAAGTAGCAAGACCAAGATGAAATCAAGAACAGGTTGATCACAAGTTAAGACCAACTCAATTCTTTCTCTCTCTCTCAAGGTTTCTACTCTCTAAAACTATCAAACTAACGTCCCTCTATAAAAATAAAACCTAAAACATATTTATACAGACACAAGAATCCTTTTCCTAAGCCAACAAGTTGAATTTTCGTATATGTCACCGCCAGTGCCACGACTCGACCTACGATCCGTAGCATGCTCCTACAACCTATAGCTTCCTCTCGTACAATCTCAGCTAGCTAAATTCTGACTAAGTGTTGGATCTGGGTAAGACTCGTACCATCAACTCACGACTAATACTGAGCTCCCGTACTTTGAATCAGGGATTTTGAAGTTTTTCTAAAGTTCATCATGACCAAAATGCTACGACTCGTATCTTCGTCTTACAAGTCGTACTTTCTTCTTGTAGCAGGAGCCAGACTCAGATGCAATTCTTCTGGATTTCATCACGACTCGTATAGGCCTACTACGAATCATACTGGGACTCGTGGGTCGCATCTGCTCAGCCTTAACTTTCAGCAACTTCTCACGGCCACCAGTACGACTCGTAGGTCCTTCCTACGATTCGTACTGTGGTTTGCACTTTTTGCGCATTTTTCACTTTTTAAGATATCTTTTGCAATTTTCAGTTCCAACACCTATTTATCTTGTAACAAAAGGAAAAGTACCTCATATCCATATAAATACACCGAAGTCCATGTTATTTTCTTAATTTTGAGCGTTGAATGTGCTGCAAATCTATAGCACATCAACACCCTCAACTTAAGACTTTTGCATGTCCTCAGGCAAAGAAAAGAAAAACTAGAACACGATGCTCAACTAGAAAATAGACTTAAGATACTACAACCAATACTCAAACAAACCTGCACTTTCTATACGAACTCTATTGACCTTTCTCATGGAACCACATCAGCTAATGTACTATAAGTAACCTCAAAATATCATAAACATGGATCAAAACATATCATTCATCTGTCAATAGGTAATCAAGTCATCACCAATGTTTCCCACATAGACCAATGGTAAAAGCCAATATAATTAATATACCCTCACACAAATAACGTCCCTACTCAGATATGAAATGTCAAACATGATGTGGGACTAAGCAAGTAAAGCGCTCACTCTCTCAAAGAAGTTACGAGTATTATGTGTCAGATACCATAGGCTTGCCCTTATTTTCTCTGCTTTGGTTTTCTAGATGGTCGAGCTAAGATTACTATAGGACTTGGTATGACTTGTAATATAGGTTCAGAGCTGGACATGATAAAGATGGAAGATTTTATAAGTGATTATTCCTTCCTTGGTACTACATACATTGGGTACACCATTCACCTAATTCACCCTTTTATTCTTTCATTCCCCTTTTTCCCTTTTTCTCCTTTTTATTCACATTTGCATGGGTGTGGTGAGTTTTCACTTTTTTCAGCATTTTCAAAATTTCTTTAAGCTTTATTTTTCAACATTTACAACATTTTTCATCCTTCTGTTTTCATCTCACCACACCTCATTTTCCACCATTTCTTTCTTTTCTTTTCTTTTCCTTTCTTCCATTCCCACCTTTTATGCACCCCTACTCTAGCCACCCTAAACTTAAGCATTTCGCTTATATTGAGGTTCACAATATCCAAGGAAGGACCAGGGCCAAAACAGGTTCACTACAAAAAATGGGTACGGTTAATCGATAAATCAAAGAAACATGGTCTATTAAGGCTCAAACTTGGGATCAAGGGATTCATGCAACTTTTGGTAGGGCAATATAGGCTAAAAGTGATCTAAACAAACAATGGACGATGATCATATCCTGACGAACCATCCTTAGCCTATGCATAGACCAACTAGGCAAGTTCTAGATCTACAACACAATACCGAAATGACTAATATACCTCACTCACACATGGTACATAAACTATTTTTACCTCACCTGTCTGGTTTATACATGGCTTAACAAAACTACTCATTCTGACAAAATAAATGACATCCAAAGATCCACAGGAATCATGCATGTTTTCACAAATATATAGCTAATGTATCAGAATATTTTTAAATAGGGTCAATTTTTTTTACAAAAACCAAACTAGTGCAATTTTCTTGGCTGAGTACTCCTAAGCTACTTTCTAATTAAACAAAAATCACAAAAAGTAAAAATAAAAATCCTACACATGCTGGTTCTACTAGATAGCATGTCTGAGGGAAAAGAAACACGGCAAGAAAAACCTTCATATGGAAAGAAAATCCCAAAAATTACAAGTACGCCCCCTCCCCTTTTTGAAAAGTTGGCTTCATCCCCAAAGCATCATCTAGAAGAACATAGGGAAGAGAACATACCTGTGGTGCACTAGGCGCTTCTGTCATCTCGCGGAGCTAGTACCTCCGTTGCAATAGTGGTGCTAGAGGTAGCCGGCATGCTCAATTGTGGGTCAATATTCGCCCCCTCAGCAGTCGTGGCTACTTGGACAGCCTTTGAAAATATCTGGGCTGAATGTGGCTCTCCCAAAGGGTCATGGCCACATGCAAGCTCGGGCTAGGGTGCAGTGGAGCTGCCTACTCCTCTAGCTCTCTCATGTAGCTCAGTCATATGTGTTTCATGAGTCTGCATGCTCGTTGCTCTAGCCCACTTATGCTCTTTTCTCTCCTCTTTATTCTTTTTCTCAAACTCTCCTCACTAGCATCTCCAATAGCTCTTTTCTTGCCTTAATCACCAGCTGCAGTCGGCTCCCAGTATGTTGCCAAATTAATATCCTCATCAAGCTTGGCATCTAGGTCTGGAAGAGTGGGGGCTGCTAACACTGTTGGTTGTCGTGATGACAACTAAACTACTTGGCTCCGAAGAGCCCCCAACTCCGCATGGAGACTACTGGTATTGGTCTGCTCTGTCATTCTCTCATTGAAATGGCTCTCGAAACTATCTAGGCGGGCATGTAGAGCCTGAGCTGCTGCCTCTATCTCTGACTTGACCCATGGATTGACATTATCCATCATGGCCTGAATCTTATGCTCTGCCATGGTTAATATCTTAGATAGCTTGTGGAGGAAGTCCTGTGGTACCAAGATGTACCTTGCTGGTGTTTGAGCCTGCATGTTGGGTAGTGGTGTAGCTGAGGTGCTAGGAGCTGACTCTGAATGACTGACGTTTGTAGCCGGTGTCTCGCTTTGCTCCTGTGTAATAGGGACATTCACCTATACGTCCCCTGCTGGCTGGGCTACTGGGATAGATGTGGGAATTCTGGATCTGCTTATCGGGTTCATCTCATCCCGGATAAGGCCTATATCTGTAATCCTTTGGCCTCTGATCAACTGCTCATCACCCCGCGGAACTTCTGCCTCTATACATAATCTAAATACAAGACTTAGGAATGGGATAGTAGTGCTTATTCCCACTGCCCGGTCTCGTATCTCATCAGCTATGATCCTTAGAATATTGATGGGGTAGCGAGACATGAGGCATGCAACCAAAGTCGCTCTGTCAGCACTCAGTGTGTTGTCACTGGCCGTAGGTGCTAACTGATGGCGCACTAGTGTCTAGCAGGCTTTTTCAATGAATTTTAGTGAATTCTTGGTCACCTTCTTTCCACCTGTAACCCATTCAGCCTTATCCTTATTCTCAGCAATCACCTCTGCTTGCCATTGCAACTGCCTCTGTCGCTCCTGCACACTCAAGGATCTGATCTTCTTCATTGCCTCCACCCTGTAATCATACTCTGGAATTATCCTAGTAGGCAAGAACTGTGGGCCGTACAACAATCGAGCAATAGTCCGCTCGAATATATCAACTTCTCGACCTCGGACCATAACACTCTCTAGACGAGGCTGGTCTTTTATTTTCTGCCCTTCCTTTCCTTTACCTCCATGGTGGCCAAGTAGTTGGCATAGAACTCCCGAATTATGTTTTCTGTGTACTATGTTGGAGTCTTGGACATCCACTCAAAACCATAGAAGCTAAAATCCGCTTCATCTCCTCAACTTTATTCAATGCGATTGTGAGGATCCGCGGTTCTTCTTGAATGCTCCTCTGCGGCTTATTTTTTGTAGTGAAAGAGATGCCTTGTTCATAGATTTCTTTGGCTCCCGGCACTCTCCACCGGATTGTACGGTTTTCCCTAGGTAGGGTATGCTCTTGTGCAACAACAAGAGCCTCTTCCTCTAACTCATCACTGTCACTTTCCTCTTCACTCTGGGTCTCTCCTAACCCTTCTTCAGCATTGGAGTCGCTCCCTAACTTTTTACGTTCCTCTCTAACTCCCCTCTTCATACTAGGGAGCTTGAGAAGATGTGGCAGTGGTTGCTTCAGCTTGGGCCTTTGCTCTCGCCCTAGTGATTCTGGTTCCATCAGTGTCCGAGGTGTCTACTTGATACTCCTTAATCGAACCACTAGGTGAGTCTCCGACCTTGTCAGACTCTGAGTCCGTCAGTTCATCAATCAATCTCCTTTGGGCTTTTGGTTTTTCTGCCCTGCGTTTGTATGTCATTGTACCTGTAGAGAAAGAATTTAGCATTCCGTTTTTGAAAAAGAGAAATTTGAAAAAAAAGTTGCAGCTTTTCATCACGGGTGGACAGTACGAGTCATACCACGAAGGTACGACTCATAGGAGGTCCCAGATTCTGAGTCATCTAAGCTACGACTCGAAGGTACAACTCATACCATAAAGGTATGGTCCGTACATTGAGTTGTTTAATGTAGATCCAATTTAATGTTCTTCAAAATTTTTCTACAACTCATGGTACAACCCGTAGGTCGATTCCACGATTCGTACTAAGAGATTTGCTGTGTGACATTGCTCAATTTTGGGCTACGAGTGCTCAGTACGACTTGTAGTGTCTAACTACGATCCGTACTGTGCCTCATACCCTTTCCAACCTTTGTTGTATTTTGTTTTCTCAGTGTGCGTTGGTTCTTTTTGTCACATTTTGGGTACTCAGAATCCCCCCAGGTTTAGGCATATTTCTAACTCATTTTAACAGTGCTCAACCCTCCCCTTTTTCTTTTGGCCATAACCTGTATCCTATAACCCCTTAAAAAAGCTTTTGAAGTTTCAAACTCAACCCAACAATCAACATTCATTTAAGTTTTTATGAGTATCACAATTTCAACCCAATAAAATTGTATTTCCTTTTGAACCTATTTTTTTCGAGTATCATAGTCGACTCACAAGGGCTTGAGTTTCGGCCCCTTCCACTTTTATTCATGAGTGATTGAAGAAATTCAAAGTGGAATACTTACTTGTTTGTTGTTTCATGGACCAGAAATCAACTTCTAGGGCTTTGCAAACTTAGTTGGAGCAAGGATTTTTGCTCGATTCCTTGGTGATGAGAAGCTACAGGTGTGGGGGAAGTTACTTCATTTGTGGGTTTGTGCTGATTACGTTGGAGAAGGGTGTAATTTGAAGTTTAAATAGGTAGGGACACATAAAAAAAATTCTAGGCTGAATCGGGTCATTTTGACCCGTCACAACTCGTACCACGAGTCGTAGGTAGACCCCATGACTTGTCCCCTGGACTCATGGGCAAGTTGTTAAAGAAAACTTACCTGACGACCTACGAATACATCATATGACTCGTACAATTATGATACGATCCGTAGGATGACTCGTAGGTCGGGGCTTGGAATCTTTTTGTTCTTAACCTCACCACGACTACTGCTACGGCTCGTAGGATCTCATTACGGGTGTACTGAGAGCCATAGCAGCTGATGTTTCAGCCTCCCGTTTTCAATTTTCCCTGCACAATGAGCACACATTAGTTCAATAACTTGGGTTGCCTCCCAAGGAGCGCTTGATTTAATCTCGCCGCATGACGTAGGTAGGTTGGTTACTCAGACTTCACCAGTTAACCACTTGGGTTGCCTCCCAAGAAGTGCCTGATTTAATGTCGCGGCATGATGCAAATCTCTTGACTACTCAAAATTCGTCAAGTGATGAGATCACACTAAATTCCTTGGATTGCTTCATTATCTTGCAGATGTTGAATGTGACCTCCTCTTGATTCAGCCTAAACTTCAACAGGCCAGCTTCTACATCTACTAGAACTCTCGCGGTCGCAAGGAATGGTCTCCCCAAAATGATAGGGACCTCACAATCAACCTCGCAATTCAAAATCATGAAGTCTGCTGGGAATATAAATTTATCTACCTTGACAAGCACATCGATCAGGATCCCCATTGGCTTCTTAGCTGTTCTATCGGCCATCAGTTGCCGCATGTTGGTCAGTGTAGGAGTTCTCAATCCTAACTTCTTGAATACAGCCAAAGGCATCAAATTAATGCTAGCTCCCAGATCACAGAGTACCTTTGCGAACTCAACATTAACAATCATACATGGTATAGTGAAGGCACCTGGGTCCTCCTTATTCTGTGCTAAGATCCTTGTAGCTATGGCACTGCAGTGATGCACATTGTCAATAGGCTCATAGCTCACATATCTCTTCTTTGTCATTAGGTCCTTTATAAACTTTGCATATCCTGGCATTTGCTCTAATGCTTCGACCAATGGTATGTTCACAGACAGCTGCTTAAGTATTGAAAGGAATTTATGGAACTTACCATTTTCCACCTTCTTCTTCATCCTTTGGGGGAATGGTGGTGGTGGTCGTGGGATAACTTTTTGCACTTGCGTTTCCCCTTGATCCATGATAGTTTCCTTCTTACCTCTCGGGGTCTCTTGCAACTCACCAGTCTCTTTCTCAGCACTAGTATCATCATCCTCAATTATGCTCTCTTTCTTCCATTCAACTTCAACAGGAAACGGGGGGGTTAACTGTGGTTTTACCGCTCCTAGTCGTTACCGCCATACAATCTGCGCCGTTCTTCGGATTTTGGACAGTTTTACTAGGTAGTGTACACTTTTGTATAGGGTTCATTGATGCTGATAGTTGCCTAAGTTGGTGTTCAATTTGCTTGATGTTAGTAGCATGTGATTCCACCTTTTGACCCATACTTGAAATATCACCTCGGATCTCCTTCAGTTGATCATCGGTGGACCTCACCTTCTTCAACTTCTCAGCCATCATGCTCTCCAACTTTTATTGCCCAGTCTCCCTTTCTCGTGCATTTAGAGGTAGATAGAATCCATCCCGGTCATTGCAATAACCATCATTGTGCCTCCAATCACCTTTGCGCTCACAACCTCGGCTCCTATCTATGAACCCATTTCTGTTGTAGTTGTCTCTATACTGGTTACGACCTTGATTTCCAGAGCCTTGGCACCAATTGCCTTGTCCAGACGCTTGGGAGTTGGTTCGGAAACCCACCACCTGGCTATCCAAAAAGATTACCTCCTCCTTAGAATCAGAGTGATCACCTCCTTGATCCCTTCCTTGAGTACCCACTGCATTAACCTGTTTGGCTCTAGCTCCTATAATATTCTTTATCAGCAAGTCCAATGATGTGCGCATGTGAGCCAACTCCTGGTCGCGCTCTTCTACTTTTCTTCGCTGGTCTACAGTCAAACCAACAACATATGTGCCTGCCACTGCATCAGCTTCCCTCATATGTCAGGCCTTATTTGTCTTAGTCACCCTGTCAAGAATGGTGGAAGCTTGCTCCCAGGTGTGACTCATCAATGCTCCTCCATCTACCATGTCTGCTACGGCCTTGGTGCTATTGTTCAGAGACCTGTAAAAATTTTCCAACAAACTATCATATGGAATTTTGTGGTTGGGGAACTTATTCAATTTCTTTTTGAATATCAACCATGTTTCATGAAGTGCCTCAGTCTGGATCTGTTGAAAATTATAGATATCTTTTAGCTGTAACATCCTGGACGAGGGAAAGAATCTCTCCAAAAAGGCCTATTTAAGCTCCCTCCAGTTGGTTATGGAGTCGTTTGGCAACTTCGATAACCACAAAGTAGCTTCCCCTGATAGAGAAAAAGGGAAGAGTCTGAGCCGTATTGCATCTTAGCTTACTCCGGGCAACCTGTGCGCATTGAATATTCCTACAAAGTTCATTACGTACAGGTTGGCGTCATTCGCTGTGTGACCACTAAACACCTCTTTCGTATTTAGCAATTGAATCATGGTGCTTGTAATATCAAATTTGGCCCCAACGGGCAGTGGTGGTGGAACAATTGCTCCAGTTGACCCGACTTCATCAATATCTAGGTCATCATCATCGTCAAAGTACTGAAGGGCAAATCTATGAGCTCTGTTGCCCCTCCCTTGTTGAACAACATATACCACTTCATCTCTTTCATCTTCCGCATGTTTTAGTGCAGCTTGCCGAGCTAGCTCGGCTTGCCTAGCTAGCTCGGCTTGCCTAGCTTCTTCAGTTATGTGGGCCTCTCTTTGCTCGTGGTTTTCCATGTTACATAATGCTCTTTCGATTTATAGATTTAATGGAACAAGGGGATCTCCTCTACTCCGAGTGCTTGGAATTCACTGAAGAACAACCTGTGGGTATCAAAAACACAAAAATAAACGTAATTAAAGAAACAACTACCAAAAAGTTAATTACAAGCTAATAACCTAGTTTCAGCCGTATTCCCTGACAATGGCGACACTTTTTAATAACGCTAAAACCACACCTCTTACTAAAGTGAGAAGTGGAAATTGTCAATAAAGAACCCAACAAGAGGTTGGGGTCGATCCCACAGGGAATAGAGAGACTGGATTATAGCCAGTAACTGAACTTGTAAGGTAGTTACTTCAAAATAGAGGGATTCTAAAGAAAATAAATAATAAAAGCAAATATCAAAATTCTGATGTTAAGTCAATATCAAAGGATAACTAGGGTTTGTGTTCCCCATGGGTTCATAACTTCTTTGGGTATACACTCGTGATTATCACCAATACATATTTATAGCAGTGATAGCTTAGGTTCATCCAAAAAACTGACTAGTCCCCATTGAATGACTATACTCAATCACTTGACCAAGTCTTATGAGCAGTTTTAAACTATCGGTTATCACTAAGTTCAAGATTTAACTATCCTGCGACCACAACTCAAGTTAATACAATGATCACCAAGATCAAGGCTCCGTTGTAATTCTATTTTCCTAATCTATACCTCTTTGACCAAAGAAAGTAAAGAATTCGAGCATGTCCTAATGTTGCGCACCGTTAAGAAACGTTTAACCATAAAGAGAATACAATATAAGTTTTTGTATTGGTTTTAAGATCACTTTGTGTAACCCTAGCTTGTTAATCCACCTTGGTTCCCCCAACCCTAGCTATGGAGGTTTTAGCCTCTCATAGTTGAGCGGTTGTGATTTTCATTCATGATTAAGAATAAAAATCAATACTTACAGTAATGATGGAGAAAAACACTTCCTTCAATTAATCCACAAAAATCTTGAAAAACAAGTAGCATGACCAAGATGAATTCAAGAACAGGTTGATCACAAGTTAAGACCAACTCAATTCTCTCTCTCTCAAGGTTTGTACTCTCTAAAACTATCAAACTGACGTCCCTCTATAAAAATAAAACCTAAAACATATTTATACAGACACAAGAATTCTTTTCCTAAGCCAACAGGGTGAATTTCTGTATCTGTCGCCACCAATGCCACAACTCAACCTACAATCTGTAGCATGCTCCTATGACCCGTAGCTTTCTCTCGTACAATCTCAGCTGGCTAAGTTCTGGCTAAGTGTTGGATTTGGGTATGACGCATACCATCAAATCATGACTCATACTGAGCTCCCGTACTTTGAATTAGAGATTTTGAAGTTTTTCTGAAGTTCATCACAACTAGAGTGGTACAACTCGTACCTTAGTATTACGGGTTGTCCTTTCTTCTCATAGCAGGAGCCAAACTCAGATACAATTCTTCTAGATTTCATCAAGACTTCCTCATTATGATTCATACAGGCCTGCTACGAATTGTACTAGGACTCGTGGGTCACATCTGCTCAGCCTTAACTTTCAGCAACTTCTCATGGCCACCAGTACGACTCATAGGTCCTTCCTACGATCCGTACTGTGGTCTGCACTTTTTTCCCATTTTGTACTTTTTAAGATATCTTTTGCAATTTTCAATTCCAACACCTGTTTATTCTGTAACAAAAGGAAAAGTACCTCATATCCACATAAATACACCTAAGTCCATGTTATTTTCTTAGTTTTGAGCGTCGAATGTGCTGCAAATACACAACACATCAGGAACACTTTTTATACCCTGCTTGGTAGTTTCTCCAGACGAGGTGATTAGGATGATGCCTATACGGGTGCTTTTTACATTAGATTCCTTGCCCATATACAGGGTCTAAACCCGTGGCATTGTACTGGAGGCTAAAACTACCTTCTTCTCCATGCTTTGCAATATACCCAAACTAAAATTTTCCACCAAATTCACTAAGATTTATGACTTAATGATAGTATGGGGATGATAGGAATGTCTTACTCACTTATCTCAATTTTCCACTTGGCCAGTGATCACGCCCAAATTACACCTCGCAATTGAAGTATAAAGTGGTCACTGTCAAATATAGTCACCCAACATAGGTTATGGTTAATCCCACAGGGAATAGGGAAGAAACAATATGTTAATGATGATTAAACTAACTTGTAATCAATATTTCGGAAGGGTGTTGCAAATAAAAAAAAAAGAAAATACTGCTAACAATGATTGAGTTATGTATCAAATTATCAAGACAAAACTAGAATTGTGTTTTCCATGATTTCATAAGTTAGTAGACTTTTATTAGTGATCTATCTTGGTAAATTTTGTGTAAGACTGATGATTAAGTTTATCTAATGTCTCTCGATCAACATAGATGAATTTCACCTAAATCCTCTTGAACTTTAGGTGTGTATATTTCGTCCTTGCCATAAGTCTTGACTTAATTATCCTCGGTTAGAGATCAAGTTTAATTTAGATGAGGGTTGGTACCCTCAAATTGTCATTGTTATTCTCTTTTCCTAACTTCAATCTTCTTGATCGGGCAAGTTGAAGATACGAGTAATTAAGCATTAAGATGAAGAAAATAATAATCCAGCCAATTCACCATTCAAGAATCTCTATTTTACTATGCATACTTTTGTTAATCTATTGTGGTTCCCAAAAGCCTAGATTAAGAGATTTAGCTTCTTATGTTTATGAGAAGAAAAATAAAAGATGTAGAAGAAATCATAATGAAATACTTATGATATATAAAGTTATTTAACAAAATCTCCAAAGCTATATTGAGTCACATGAACTTGATAAATTTCTAACAAATATTCAACTAAGCTATTACATAAATTTGTTTTTGGACTAAGGTAGCATAATATACCTCAATGTTGGACTAGAAATTACATGCTTAAGAACATGTAATAGAGGGTATTTATAATAGTAGATTAAGCCTTTGTTGTTCTTGTTTGGATTAGAATTAGGTTTTGCAGCTTCTGTTCCTAGTCGAACTGGAATTGTAATCTTTGGTCGTCCAGTAGACCCTATGCTTTGTGCCTCTCTCTGCACCATATCCTTGGAACTTCATGCCGCTTGGTGCGCCATCCAGGCCTATGCATTGCGCAGGCCATAGCACAGCTATGCCTGTGTGATGCCAACTTCTATCATACTCATTTCGTCAATCCCATTTGCCCATTCCTACTTTTTTTAGCCACAATTAAGCCTAAATTCATCACTTTAATACCTAAAAGCATCTAATCATGTGTGTTAGCTCTTTCTCACATATATCACATAAAACGAAAAACACACACATAATTTATTCTCAAAATATAGCTAAGTATGGGCAAAATATGGTTAATAAATGTAGAAATACGCCCTTCATGAGCTAGTCTACCTGAGAGCTCTGACTTGTGGAGGATCTCTCTTAGTAGGAAGGTGGATACTATACTAATTGAATGAAACTGAAAATAAGGCTTGAGCTTGCGAGCCACTGTACAAGCACTAGGGGCAATTATTCTAGATGGGAGATTACGCATTACTGCCACTTCATACACAATCAGGTATAGGAGCGACTTTTTTCATTCTTTGGTTTCTCAATCAAAGGGGATATAGATGAGTAATACTTGAGATCCCATAGCGCCTATTGACATTCCCACGTCCAATTAAAATTATTCTTTTTTATCAACAAGCCATGAAGTTTTGGCACCAGTTTCAATATCTTGATATGAACTTCCCTACTATAGGTAACCTTTTGTTGAGCCTTTGTAAATATTTGGCATTTTCAACTGTTCAAAATTTCCTTAATTTCTTTAATCTTATTTTTTTTCACTTCGATCCCCCTATTTGAAATGAGAAAATCAGGGAACTTTCATAAACTAACCCCAAAACGCAGTTCTTTGGGTTGAGCTTCATGTTGTATTTTCGGAGGATGTCAAAGGTTTCCTACAAATGTTTCAAATGGTCCTTTGTTTCTAGAGAATCTAAAAGATTATCATCGATATATACTTGCATGGATTTTCCTATATGTTCCTCAAACATTTTAGTCACTAGCCACAAGAAAGTGGCCCCAATACTTTTGAGCCCAAATTACATAACATTATAACAATAAGTTCCATAATCTGTGAAAAATGAAGTTTTCTCCTAGTCCTCGGGATCCAACCTGATATGGTTGTGTCAGGAATAGGCATATAAGAAATTGAGCAACTCGTGCCCCGCTACTGCATCCATTTCCTGATCAATGTAAGATAGGGGGAAAGCGTATTTTGTACACCTTGTTTAGATACTTAAAATCTACATGCGTCCTAAATTTGTTAAACTTCTTAGGAACTACTACTATGTTAGCTAACCTATCTAGATATTTAATTTCCCTAATGAATCTAATAATGTAGTTTACTTACCTCCTTCTTGAAGAATTGGTTGTGGTCAAAGGCAAGTGACTATTTACTTTGCTTCATTGGAGGATGAAACAGGTCCATAGTGAGTTTGTAGGTTACTAAATCAAATGAAATTCCTGTTATATCAATAGGACCACATAAAAAAGTATGTATTAACTCTTAAAAATTTAATAAATTTTAGTCTGAGTCTAATGCTGAGACCTAAATCCAGGTATACCTTTATTTCTAGGAGATCTACAAAGAGGATAACCTTTTCAAGTTCCCCTGCTGTCGATTTTGCAATGTTTACTTCTTCCTGGGCTTTGAATGGTCGAGGCACAGAAAGCTAGTTCTGTTCCTCCTCTCCAAACTCACCCTTTTCCAATTGATCTCCCATCGACTTTAGTCATCTGAATATGTTTGATCTAGTGAGAAAGATTCCAGATATGACTCACCTCATGCCACCACAACAGTTAGGGTATTCATCTCTATGACGACTATAGAATCTCTTTGTATTCCTCCACCCCCAAGGGGTGGGAAAATTTAAGACCTAGTAAAGATTCGATGGGACCGCCCGCATCTATTGTATCCATGACCTTCTAGGATGATATTTGTTACACCATAAAAAAATTTTGATGTGTAAAACTGTCGGGAGAATAAAATTTAAAAGAGGTGATTAAATCATTGAATGGATATATGGGGGTTGATTAAAGATTTGAATTGATGTTTTAAGCCAAAGGGAGCTTGGTAACAAAATTTGAGTTCACGTGTTATTACGAGAAAATATTTTTAACAAGTCTCGTATATGGTCTAAATTAAAATAATTATATCTCCCAATATATAATGAGTTAGAAATCTCACAACCTATGAAATTAAAGATCCTTGTGTCTAGTTTTCAGAACATCAAATCACTTGACAATTGGCGTTCGGGGTAAAAGGTTATAGGTATTTTATCATGTACCACCATGCAATGACACGAGCATGATGACATAGCGGGTCAAACTAATATCTTTTTATTGACTTGTTGGATCACTTTCATGATACTTATAGATTTGTCTAAGTTTTGGAACCCCTAAGTTCTCTCTATACTTTGAAGAAAAACACAAGGGAAATCAAGGTAAAAACTCTATCAATCACAAGCAAGAACACAAGGTAAGTTGGCTAGTCTTTGCAGGTTGTGTGTGTGATCTCGTGAATGAGTTTTGTTGTGTTTTTTTGCTTCTTGTTTTGGAGAAATACTTGGATAATAAGACACTGTATATATTCAAGATTTAATCACAATAGAAAGTTAAGGATTTCAACTTGTTTTGGTCACTCAAACTAGCAAGTAAAGTAAGGAAATGAAGTATGGTTTGATAAGTATTTTTGTGTGATGTTTGAGGTGTAGTTGCTGCCCGTTTTTGGTGGTTTTCCACTGTGTTGGAGCTTCATATATGCTCCTTTGTTTGTAGGTATTGAACAAGGTAATTTAGGTAATTTCCTACTTCTATTTTTCCCCTTAAAAATGTGTAAAAACAAGTCATAGAAAATTGTTGAAATTGTTGTTTTGTTGTGATGTTTGGCTGCCTATTTTAGAGGTGTTGGTGCAGCAACCTTGGTGTTGAATTGAGGCCAAGAACTAGAGTAATTACAATTCATATTATTCAGATTTAATCATCAAGAAAGTAAGTAAAACTCTATTTTGAGTCCTCTCAAGTTTGAGGTACTTTAAGTATGTAAAAATCATGAATGTTGATGAATGACGTTGAGTTTGTGGATATTTGTGGTATGTTTTGGTCATGTTTTATGTCTGGTATTATGTACCCAAGTCAAGTCTCATTTCATGAATTATGAACTAGTAAGTTGAAGGTGCTTTTGATTGCTAACTAGTGAGAGAAGTTGGCTAGAAGAACACGGCAAAATAAGGTGTGTAAAGGCATCATTCCCCTTGTTTTTCAAGCACAACTTTGTACCGTTTAAAGGACCTATAATTATGCATTTTGAACTCATGCTTGGAAATGTATGACTCTGTCCAAAGAGTTATAAATTCTTGGCATTAATTTTGAGTTGGTAAGAGTGGATTGGAATAAGTAAATGGTGAAGAAAAAATATCTTACTTATGTTTGTTATCGTATTATGATTGTCGTAGCTATAGATTGAGTTGGAGACCCCTCAGCATTGGCACTGTGATCTGGTCCTTTAAATTATGTTACATATGTGATCTTAAATGTGTTTGGCATGCCGGTTAGTAGGAGAATTTAGTAAGAAAAGATAAACCACGATGGCTGCACAAATCTAAGCTAAGGATTGAGGTTACGACCAATTAAGGGTAAATGAACTTATTGAACTAGAACTATCTTTTTATGGTTGTCCTTTATCTTATGTTTATGTTATGAAATATTCTAGGCCAATAAGAGACTTCATAATCCCTTTCCCTTAAGCCGAACGATAATCTAAAAAGTCTCCGAGCTCTAATGTCCCTTGTAACACGATCTATAAATCTTGTTGAAACTCTTGTGTTATCCGCAGTTCCTTTTGATTTATACTAGTCTTGAATAAATGAATTTAAGTCTCATTTTCTAGCTTTACATTTTATATGTGCTCACTTGCAATTAGTGTTACAAAGGAGGCCTATGCAGGCCATGGATTTAGCACTCATCATTTCTATGCTATATGTGCTACACTGACTCAGTTTAAGCCCTATCTGCTCAATCTATAATTATGATTAAGATTTATTGATTTTACCTTGGTGTGGTACACCTACTAGATGAATTTTTATTTTATCTCGGTGTGGTACACTAGCTGGACAGATTTTACCCCGATGTGGTACACTTGCTGGACGTATTTTTATCTTACCCCAGTGTTGTACATCGGCTGGATGGATTTTATATGAATTTTATGGTCTTCTAGTCACCAATATTACAGTTATAGTTTTTGTTGTGCATTACTTGGTTGCACTTGCACTTCAGTATTGAGTTATTGTCAGGTTTCGGTTTCTAGGATTTCAAGTAATTACTGTTCATTATTTGTAGATCCATTTTCATTGTTATCTTATATGTTAACAATTTTCAATCATACATACCAGTATATTTCATTCATACTGATGTCCCTTTGCCTCGGGAGCCCTCTTGTAATCGTGTTGCAGGTACATGTAGAGGCTCAAATTGTCATATGTAGTAGGAGCCAGATTTGAGCGGAGTAATAGTATGATCCTCTCTTCTAGAATCCATATCCTAGTTTTGATTATTTTGAGTCTTGTGTATAGCATGGGTAGGGGCCCTATCCCGCGCATTTCAGTTTGTTTTGATTGTGTAGCCTTGTTGGCTTTCCGTTGCTTTTGTTTAGCTTTATTGTAGCCTTGTAGGCTTTCAAGTTGCTTATTTGTTATTGTCGAGGCCTTACAGGTCCAGTATCCATCTTGGGTGATTGTGGCAGATGGCTTATGATCTTGGGCAGAATTTCATGCCCAAGTGATACTCAAATACTTCATTTTGACTTGTTTGTCTATCATTATTGTGTACATTCTCATGTGATTTGTAGTTAAATACTAACCAACATGATTAGTGTTGTTTTGCAGGTAAAATGGAATTTTGGGAAGCTAAGATACATGTTGGTAAAAAAAATCGGGAATGGACTTGGAAACAAGTAGTGGAAAAGGACAAGGAAGAGCAGCAAAAATAAGGGCTCCGTGATGGAGCCGTGTCACGCTGCCATCGCGGAGGTATTCTGCCTCGGGTGAATTAAATATGGCAATTTCCAGTGGAGGTTTGCATTACCTCCGTGGCACGTTGGCCAGGCTCCCCGATGCAGGCCGTGGCACATTGAGGTGAAATTGCCGGGGAGCTGAATTCCAGTGAGGGTCCGCGATACCTCCGTGGCACGGAGGGAGTGCTCCGCGATACACTCCGTGCCACATTGCCTGTTATTCCGGGAAAAATTTCTTAATAGTATAAATAGCACACTTAGGTTTTATTTTAAACATTCTAACTTGGTTGAGCAAGAACGTGGGTTACAGGCAGTTGAGGGTACGGAAATTCTTGGGTTCTTCTCTATCTCTTTCTCTTTTATCTCAATTGTTTGTATGAATTCTACTTGTTTGATGATGTTAAATCCACAAATTGAGTGGCTAAATTCACTTCTTGCTGAGGTTAAGAATAATTGTAGTGGCATGTAATTGTTAATCATTTCAGTTTTCATCTTTTCTTCAATGGTTGTTCTATCAATTCTTGTTCTTACTGCATTAATGTTTGGCCAACGTTAATGTATATCTAAAATATCCAATTTTTATTTTGAAAAGGAAAGAAATTGGAAAGATGTGAATTGGTAGGATATGATCTCTTCTTAGTTTGGAAAATTGAGAATTGATTTGCATTCAGAATAGAAATATATTTGAAAGTCTTATTAGTCAATTAAGGAATCGGGAATGTATGGCTAGAACATGAAATTCTTTTATCACAGAAATGTAGATTAAGGCTCATGATTCTTAAGTTGGATAGGAGTCGAAAGTTCCAATCCATAGGCAATAATTCTTGACTAGGAACCGAAGGAAAGATTAACTGAATTGTATTGATAAATTAATTCCCTGCATGTTCATTTTAACCTCAGCTTGCTCATTACTATTGTTCCAACTTACTGTATAATTTTGCCTTAGATTCTTATTAATTAGTAACTCAAACTCTCAAAATATTATTTATTTGGTTGTCTGCATTCTTAAAGATATAGTTCATTAACACTTAAGTTAATTAGTACCATAGCTCAGTCCCTGTGAGATCGATACTTGGCTTTACTTAAGCCACTTTACTACTTGTTAGACCACGTGAACTTGCGTGTAGTCACCAAACCACCCAACAAGTTCTTGGCGCCGTTGCAGGGGACTGGCAATTGGTAAATTTATTTTCTTAGTGTTAGTTTACAAATTCTATATAAGTGCTGACAACTTGGTCTTAGCCTTTCTCTTGCAAATATTGAATTCTTCTGAACGCTAGCAAGAGACAAGGAGTTGGTGGATTCATACATAGAGCCGGAGAGACAATTTCATCATCAAAGAAGGGAAGCTCTAGAGAAAAAGCTACAGTTGCTCAGACAGGCAATTCTGGAGCAACAACAGAATCCACCACTTGTGAGGGCAGTGTTAGTGCCTGAGGAAATGGCAGCACGGCCGGTTCGCGAAGTGGCAATCCCACATGCTAACAATGTTACATCGAGTATTCGCAGACCAGAGCCAGGATAGAGGTTTGAGCTTAAACAGAACATGGTGCAATTGTTGCACACCAGCAGGCAATTCACAGGTCTCCCTCATGAAGATCCACAACAACATCTCCAAAACTTTTTTGGAGATAAGTGACACTTGCATCCCCACTGGAGTATCATCCGATTATGTAAGGCTTACATTATTCCCATTTTCATTATTGGGGGAAGCAAAGAGGTGGTTGAAAGCTGAACCACCTAACTCTATCACCACTTGGGATGATCTTGCAAGAAAGTTTTTGATAAGATTCTTTCCATCCGAGAAAACAGTAAGAATTAGAAGTTAGATTCTAAGTTTTAAACAAAGAGAGGGGGAGAATCTGTATCAAGCTTGGGAAAGGTTCAAATCATTGTTAAGGGATTGTCCTCACCATCACCAGTCCAATGATGTGTTGGTGCACACTTTCATAGAGGGTTTGGAACCCCACACAAAAATTTTGATAGACTCAGCAGCTGGGGGAGAAGCATTAGAAAAGACTTATGAGGAGTTGTATACTTTGTTAAATCATATTTCGTAGGGAAATCCAGAGTGGAATGCGGACTCTTCAAGAGGAGGAACAAGAAAAGCGGCAGGAGTCTTTGAGGTGGATGGTTTTACAGCTATCACTGCACAGATAGCTGCATTGCAAAATCAACTCAATACCCACTTCAGCAATATGAGCTTGAATCAACCAAAAGCCCCAGTTAATGTAGTGCAGCAGGTTTGGTGTGAAGTATGCGGTAGTAATGAACACTCAGCTGAGTATTGTGGTGCAAATCCAGATTCAGTGAACTTTGTTGGGACGTCCAGAGAAATAATCACCAGCAGTATGGCAATAATTACAACTCAAATTGGAGGAATCATCCGAATTTCTCTTGGGGTCGTAACAGCCATCAAGGGCAGAGTTCAAATCAGGGTGCGCAGAGAAATCAAGGGGGGCATCAGAATTATCAGTCTCAGTACAGAGGAAACAATGCACCTCCTCCACCAACCAACAACATTGAGGAAATGTTTAAAACAATGATAACTAACCAAGCTCAAATGCAGGCTGATTATGTGAAATTAGCGGCAGACTTAAAAAACAACCAATTAGCTACAAAGGCGTTGGAGTACCAATTTGGACAACTAGCTGGAGCTCAAAACACCAGGCTCAAAGGAGGACTACCGAGTGACACTGACCCGAATCCCAAGAAGGTCAATGAAGTGACCACAAGAAGTGGATTACAACTCAAGGATGTGGAACCAGAAAGATTACCTCAGCAATCAGGAGTAGTGGAAAAAGATAGGGAACATAATGATGAGAGGGGGAAGGAGAAGGCAGCCGAGGCAGAAAGACCACCACCCCCGTTCCCTCAAAGATTAAAGAAACACAAGGAGGAAGCTTATTTTAAAAAGTTCATGGAGGTGCTTAAACAGGTACACATTAATTTACCTTTGGTTGATGTTTTGCAGGGAGTGCCTAAATATGCAAAGTATATCAAGGACATCGTAGCCAACAAAATTAGATTGACGGAGTATGCTACGGTGGCGCTTACTGAGGACTGCACTTCCCGGATTCAGAACAGGTTGCCAACAAAGCTCAAGGACCCTGGGAGCTTTACAATTCAGATCACAATTGAGAAAAGTATCCGAGCTCGCGGACTATGTGATTTGGGAGCGAGCAGGTGTTCAAGAAGTTGGGGCTGGGAAGTCTTAGACAGACTACAGTGATCTTGCAGTTAGTAGACCGTTCTTTGACCAGACCAGATGGCATTGTGGAGGACATGCTAGTGCAAGTGGGCTCCCTCATATTCCCGGTAGATTTTATTGTCTTGGATTTTGAGCCGGATGCGGAAGTCTCATTTATTTTGGGACGTCCTTTCTTGGTAACCAGAAGAGCTTTGATTGATGTAGCTGTAGGCTAGCTAACCATGAGAGCGCATGACAAAGTGGAGGTATTTAATGTGTATAAGGCCATGAAGCTTCCAGCCATCTATGAGGAGTTTTCAGCAATCAATGAGCTAAACCAAGTAGAAATTCTTCAGATTGTTGATTCTCGAGATCCATTGGAGAGAGCGTTGATGAGCTCTGATCAATTCGGAGATAGAGATACTTATCAGATGGTGCAAATGCTAAATGAATCAAAATGGTATCTCAGGAAGAAAGACTTTCAGCCATTGATGAGGTCCCTGGAACCATTGCCAAAACCATCTATTGAGGAAGCACCAAAATTGGAGTTGAAGACATTGCCTCCACATTTGAAATACGTCTTTTGGGGGGAAGATGAAACCTTGCCAGTCATCATCTTCGCAGAATTGATGGAGGCACAGGTAAAGGATGCATTGGTCGTTCTCAAGAGGAGCAAGAAAGCAATAGGCTGGCAAATGTCAGACATTTGGGGTATCAATCCAGCTTTTTGCACACACAGAATTTTCATGGAGGAAGGAGCAAAGCCAACTGTACAACATTAGCGGAGGTTGAATCCGATGATGAAGGATGTGGTTATGAAGGAAGTGATTAAGTGGCTTGATGCAGGTGTGGTCTATCCTATTTTAGACAGCGAATGGGTCAGCCCCATTCAGTGTGTCCCAAAGAAAGGAGGGATGACCGTGGTCACCAATGAGAAAAATGAGCTGATCCCTACACGCACAGTCACAGGCTGGCGGATTTGCATGGACTACAGAAAGCTCAATAAGGCCACAAGGAAAGATCACTATCCTATCCCGTTTATTGATCAGATATTGGACAGATTAGCTGGTCAAGAATATTATTGTTTCCTTGATGGCTATTCTAGCTATAACCAGATAGCCATAACACCGGAGGACCAGGAGAAGACTACTTTCACATGTCCTTATGGGACATATGTTTTCCGACGGATGCCATTTGGGTTATGCAATGCACCCGTCACATTCCAGAGATGCATGATAGCGATCTTCCACGATATGGTGGAAGATTTCGTTGAGGTATTTTTGGATGATTTTTCTATTTTCGGTAATTCGTTTGCTACTTGTTTGTAGAATCTTGACAGGGTGCTAGCTCGTTGTGAAGAATCCAACCTTGTACTCAACTGGGAGAAATGTCATTTCTTAGTCAAGGAGGGTATCGTCCTTGGCCATAAAGTGTCTTGCAAGGGGTTGGAAGTCGATCGTGCAAAGATCAAGGTTATTGAAAAGCTACCACCACCTGTGTCAGTGAAGGGTGTTCGCAGTTTTCTCGGACATGCAGGGTTCTACAGATGGTTCATCAAGAACTTCTCTAAAATTTCTAGAACAATATGCAGGTTTCTAGAAAAAGAGGTGAAGTTTGAGTTTGATGAGGATTGTGTCAAAGCATTCGAGGAGTTGAAACAGAAGTTGATAGAAGCACCTATCCTCATTTCTCCGGATTGGGAGCAACCATTTGAATTAATGTGTGATGCAAGCGATGTGGCTATAGGAGCTGTATTGGGGCAGTGGAGGAATAGAATTTTTCATTCTATTTATTATGCAAGAAAAATGTTGGACGCAGCCCAAGTCAATTATACAGTCACTGGAAAGGAGATGCTAGCATTGGTGTTCGCATTTGATAAATTCAGGTCCTATTTGGTGGGTTCTAGAGTAGTGGTGTATACCGATCATGCAGCGATTTGGTATCTGTTTAACAAGAAGGATGCAAAGCCCAGGCTGATTAGATGGATCTTGTTTCTACAAGTGTTTGACCTAGAGATTCGGGACAGAAAGGGGAGCGAGAATCAAGTGGCAGATCACCTATCGTGATTGGAAAGCCGGTCGCATATATAGGAAGGTGACAACATCAAAGAAGAGTTCCCGGATGAGCAGCTCTTGGCAATAAGGGAAGTTGAAATCCCTTGGTATGCAGACATTGTGAATTTTCTAGTGAGTGGAGTTTATCCACCGGAGGCTACAGCTCAGCAAAGAAAGAAGTTGAGGCATGATTGCAGATTATATTTGGGATGATCCGTACTTGTTTAAGCAGGGACCGGATCAGGTGATGAGAAGATGTATTCTGGAGAGCCAGATTGTAGAAGTGTTGAGGAGTTGTCACTCTTCATTGTGTGGAGGGCACCACGGAGGCGAGCGGACGGCGCACAAGATGCTACAGTCAGGTTTCTTTTGGCCTACACTATTCAAAGACTCTATGGCATACGTAAAAATATGCGATAGAGGTCAAAGAACAGACACAATTCGTAGAAGGCAAGAGATGCCACTGCAGCAGATATTAGAAGTGGAGATCTTTGATGTATGGGGTATAGATTTCATGGGCCCGTTCCCACCGTCATTTGGTAATCGTTACATCTTGGTGGCCGTTGATTATGTATCAAAGTGGGTTGAAGCAACAGCTTGCCCCAGGAATGACAACAAGGTGGTAACAAAATTTGTGAAAAAGCACAGTTTCACCAGGTTCGGGACATCCCGAGCCATTATCAGTGATGGAGGGGCGCATTTTGTAAATGCAAGTTTCAAGAATTTGCTAGCTAAGTATGTTGTGCGCCACAAGGTAGCAACAACATGTCATCCCTAAACTAGTGGGCAAGTGGAGGTGTCGAACAGAGAAGTAAAGCCGATTCTACGGAAGACAGTGAATGCACAACGTAGTGATTGGTCAAGCAAACTCGACGATGCGTTGTGGGCTTATAGAACTGCGTACAAGATACCAATTAGGACTTCTCCGTACAGATTGGTCTATGGAAAGGTATGTCATCTGCCTGTGGAGCTAGAACATTGAGCTTTCTGGGCCGTGAGGAAATTGAACATGGATCTAGAGCTAGCGGGGAAGAAGAGGCTGATGCAACTCAGTGAACTTGATAAGTTTCGTTGCCATGCTTATGAAAGTGCCAAGTGCTACAAAGAGAAAAAAAAGAGGTGGCATGATAAGCATATGGTGCATCGGATCTTTGAGCTGGGGCAGAAAGTATTTCTATTCAATTCAAGATTGAGGCTTTTTCCAGGAAAATTGCGATCCAAATGGTCAGGGCCGTTTGAGGTGGTAAGAATGACCCCGCACGGGGCGGTGGAGTTGTGGCAAGAAGATAGAAGTGCCATGTTCTTAGTAAATGGGCAGCGATGTAAGCATTATTGGGGTGAGGACGTTATTCGAAAGAAGACGTCCATCACTCTAGAGGATGATTGAGCAATGAATGACGTCGAGCCGCAATGGTAAATCAGGCGCTGCAAGGGAGGCAACCCGTGAAATTGTTGTAATAGATGAGTAGAACTATTTGAAAAAAAAAAGAAAAAAAAAAGAAAAAGAATAAATAAATAAATAAATAAAAATTTTGTTTTGTGTTGAAACCTATGAATGCTAACCAATTTCTTGTGGTGAAGTGATTTTCAGGTGGAACGGAGGGGAAAAATGCAAAGAAACGCAAAGGAAAAAATCGAGGTGAGAAAAATAAAAATTGACACATTACAATGATCCTACACGATGGCTCCGTGTCACGAGGGAGGTGCTCCACGTTACCCTTCGTGACACGTTGAAGAGTGTTCCGGATTTTTTAAAAATCCAGAACACTGGCGCGATGGCTCCGTGTCACGGAGGGGGTGCTCCGCGTTACCCTCCGTGACACGTTGAGTGTTATTTCGCGTCGGGTCACACCGGGTCGCCGGGTAACCCGCGCGAAATATCATTTTAAAACCCCGATTTCCCTCATTTCTTCCCTTATTTTCCCTTCCCTCCTGACCAACACCCCAAATACCCTTCTCCCCCAATGTGACACAGACCTAGGCATCAATTTTCTTCAAGTTTTCTTCAATTTCATCGGATTAAAGGTATGTTCTTGAACTTTACCTCATTTTTGCTTGAATTTTTGATTCTTGAACATGTGTAGTGATTGAACCTTGCCCTAAGTGAGAATTAAGCTTGAATTCATTTAAGTTATTATTGATTGATGTTCATAATATCATTGTGAGTATATGAACTCGATGAATGCATGTTTTAGTGAATTTTTGCGAAATTGGTAGCTAGGGTTGGAAATTGATTAGGAAGAAGTCTAAAATTGTTTGAAATGTTGGACAAAATTGGGTTGTGCATGTTGGGTGAATTGAATTATGTTGTGATTAATGTTGAGTATGCTAAGTAGACAAGGGATTTTCGGGATAATGAAATTGGTGACTTGCATAGGTTGTTGAGAACAAAAATTTGGCTAAGTGCTATGATGTTGAAAGTGAATCAATGGGGATAATTTTATTCATTTTACGAAGTCTGAGTAGTACATAGTAATTGTACCATCGATTTATATGAATGCACTAAGCCGGTTGAATGTTAAATATTGGGAAAGCATGAATGTCTTGTCGAATTGTTTGGGGTGCGGCTAAAGACTAAGTGTGGGGTGACCTAATTAAACCCAACCTTAGTTGTAGCTAGTTATGATTTGAATAACATTCGGATTGTATGTTTAAATGTGCAAGAACAATGTCAGGCAGACAAGAAAAGGGTAAGGGCGCATCCACATCGTGCGCCGGCAGAAAAAGAATAAGATTGGGAACAGCAGTTCCAGCAGCACCAGCGGTTCCGAGAGGCCAATGCCGACAATACGGAACCCGATGGGTGACTTACGAAGGGAAGAAGTGGTATGCAAAACATAAAGAAACCAAATACTTCCCGGAAGAGCATATAGCACGGGAACCGTTGGCACAGGAATTCCCGTGGATTGTACACCGGATTGACACCGCTAGGCTTAACTTCATCTTCGAAAAGCCCAGGGAGTGAAATCTCCATCTCATCCTGGAGTTCTATGCCAACTGGAACCCGACCCTCCGCAGTCACACTGTCAAAATCAGGAGGCAGGTTGTCACTTTTGAGCCCCATCACCTGAATGCTATATTAGGGGCGCGGGACACAGACGCCCATGTCCTTCGGCAGCTGAACATCACTCCACCTTATGCGGACATCAGACGCACTCTATGTGGAGCACGATCGACAGCAAGGTGGAGCAGGCACAAAGAGAGGGGCTACCATCAGACACTGCCTTACTCTCAGATGAACAGGGAAGCCAGGATTTAGCTAAAAATTGTGTGTTCCTATTTGATCCCAGGGATGCACATGACAGATGTCACCCGGGATCGAGTGTGCTTGGTGTATGCCCTGATGAAGGGGCTGGAGATCAATGTTGGGGCGGTGATAATCTCCGCTATGAAGAGAGCCCGACTACATCAGGGGCACAGATAAGGGTTCGGTGGTTTGCTTACCACATTCCTGAGGGGCCATGATATCGAGGAGGAGGCCCTATATTACATCCCACAGGTTGACAGGCGTGCCTTGGATGTCACCAAAACCAAGGCACCTGACACTACTCATGGGCCGGTGCTCACCCTAGCCGAGCGACATGCTTGGGATGATCAGTATATGGCCCGTATGTACAGGATGCAGATGCGGCAGTTGCGCATTGGCGGGAGGCCTACAACAGAGGAGGAGCTGTGGCAGCTCGAGTTGGATTACCCATTCGGCGAGAATGCCCGAGCTCTATGCAGAGCGGGGCCCGTATTTATGGAGCCCGTAGATAATGATGTCCCCACTGATGAGGAGACACGACGGGAAGACTCAGATGTTGAGTCAGATGAGGACAACGGGGGCGATTCTGATATGGGAGACAAGGCAACGACACCTGATGAAGAAGTTGAATACTTCGATTGATCAGGGAGTTTCACCACCCACCTTTGTGATATGTTGAAATTATGTGAACACTGGGGACAGTGTTTGGTTTAAGTGTGGGGTGGGAGTAGTTAGGTGCCAGCTGCTTCGTTTTTGTTTTTATTTATGTTTATGTTTTGTGTTGTTGTGCCTGTGAAAAATGTGACCTTGTGACTCTATGTTATGTGTTCTGTAATTAAGTGGTGTTGTAATGAATGTTAAGCTGTTATGTGCTGTTGTTGAATGGTTGTTTTGTAAATATTTTTGTTTTCTATTGAAATTATCGAAATTTTTAATTTTTTTTTGTTAAATTTCATTTATGTTGGGTTTCTCGGCCTTTGTTTTCGGTGCTTTTGCCGAGAATAGTCCCATTGAACCGAAGTCGTAGACAGTGACCGTTCCCTATGATGGATGGATGACGACCGTCTTAAGGGAAATATAGTCGATAGGAGTAGTTTTTTTCTTTCTGTTCTTTCTTTTGTTTGTTTCCCAAACGTGTCGCTACTTCCTGGTTTAGAATTCTTATTACGTGTTGTACATGATATTAAGTTGCAAAGGTGATTCATATGAAAGCATGCAAATGTGTAAACATGTTGAGATACCTAGGCCATAGAGTTCAATTCGGTGTGATCGAGGCTTAATAGTGAATTCTTGTAATTAGCTGATTGAAGAGACTGTGAATATGTCTTGAGTTGAGCATGTGCAATGAGTGTGAGGTGAGATTTCGATTATTCCATGCTATTGTGAAGTGTCTAGAACTTGCCTGGTATGTGTACTAAACAAAATGAAGGATGTGTATTGTAGGAAAGGATGTAGGTGTTTCTTTGAATAAACCGAAAGTTTCTCCATTATCATACCTACCTTGAATGTGCATCCTAGTTAGCCCCATTGAGCCCTTAGTCTATTTTTTTCTTTCTTTGAAGAGGTACAAAATGAGCTTAATCCCTTCTTTTCATTAGCCGTGAATTTGATCCAAAACTCTTAAGCGCTCAAGAAAAATAATTTTTCCCACAGTGTAAAGGAGTACAAAGTGTGAAATGGAAGGAAAAGCGGAAATGGTGAAAGTTAAAGAAAAGGTCAAAGGTGCACTTACTGAAATTAAATAAAATAAAGATGTATAACTAATCTTTGCTAGTAAGTCAAGTGTGCTTAAAGAAATGGGAACAAAAACAAAGAAAAAACTTCTTCAAGAATGGGAGGATGAAGGAAGAAAAAAAATGGCCGTAATGGTGGTGGGATGTATTGAAAAGCGCTTAAGGAAGCTAGTTGCTATTATTGGTTAGCCCAGTATTTGCTAGTTCCTTAGCTTACATTACAACCCGTTAAGTCCTACGTGATCTTACATCACTCGTCCTTATATTAGTGGAGTAATACACTAGAGACAAGCCTATGGTTCATGACATGATGCATGTGAATTCTTTGGGAGAGAGAGCGAAATTTTATTCATATACCCCTACATGTAGTGCTTTGGAAATCATATGATAGCAAATGGGGTATTTCTCTTGTGTTGTGAGGGCACATGCTTGATGAGAGAGTAATTTCGTGTCGGATGTATTGATCAGTTGATTTACACGAGTTTGCCAAGATCAAGAATTGATTCCTGAGCTTAATAGATCTTAATGTGATATACTTCATTGTATTGATGAGACATGCATGTTTTCTTGATGATTTGCTATATTGAATAATTGGTATAGCCGTAGCTTGAATTGTTGAGCCAAAGTAGCTATGCGTGAGTGTCAAGTGCATGAGATGTGAGAATATTGTTCGAGGACGAACAAGGTTTTAAGTGTGGGGTAAGTGATCTTGGGCAGAATTTCATGCCCAAGTGATACTCAAAAGCTTCATTTCGACTTGTTTGTGTATCATTATTGTGTAAATTCTCATGTAATTTGTAGTTAAATGTGAATTTATACTAACCAACATGATTGTTTTGCAGGTAAAATGGAATTTTGGGAAGCTAAGATACATGTTGGTAAAAAAAATCGGGAATGGACTTGGAAACAAGGAGTGGAAAAGGACAAGGAAGAGCAGCAAAAATAAGGGCTCCGCGATGGAGCCATGTCACGCTGCCATTGCGGAGGTATTCTGCCTCGGGTGAATTAAATTTGGAAATTTCCAGTGGAGGTTCGCGTTACCTCCGTGGCACGTTGGCCAGGCTCCGCGATGCAGGCCGTGGCACGTTGAGGTGAAATTTCCTGGGAGCCGAATTCCAGTGAGGGTCCGCGATACCTCCGTGGCACGGAGGGAGTGCACTGCGATACACTCCGTGCCACGTTGCCTGTTATTCTGGGAAAAATTCTCAATAGTATAAATAACACACTTAGGTTTTATTTTAAACATTCTGACTTGGTTGAGCAAGAACGTGGGTTACAAGCAGTTGAGGGGACGAAAATTCTTGGGTTCTTCTCTATCTCTTTCTCTTTTATCTCAATTGTTTGTATGAATTCTACTTGTTTGATGATGTTAAATCCACAAATGAGTGGCTAAATTCACTTCTTGCTGAGGTTAAGAACAATTGTAGTGGCATGTAATTGTTAATCATTTCAGTTTTCATCTTTTCTTCAATGGTTGTTCTATCAATTCTTGTTCTTACTGCATTAATGTTTGGCCAACGTTAATGTATATCCAAAAAATCCAATTTTGGTTTTGAAAAGGAAAGAAATTGGAAAGATGTGAATTGGTAGGATATGATCTCTTCTTAGTTTGGAAAATTGAGAATTGATTTACATTCAGAATAGAAATATATCTGAAAGTCTTATTAGTCAATTAAGGAATGGGGAATGTATGGATAGAACATGAAATTCTTTTATCACAGAAATGTAGATTAAGGATCATGATTCTTAAGTTGGATAGGAGTCGAAAGTTCCAATCCATAGGCAATAATTCTTGACTAGCAACCGAAGGAAAGATAAACTGAATTGTATTGATAAATTAATTCCCTGCATGTTCGTTTTAACCTCAACTTGCTCATTACTATTGTTCAGACTCACTGTATAATTTGGCCTTAGATTCTTATTAATTAGTAAACTCAAACTCTCAAAATATTATTTATTTGGTTGTCTGCATTCTTAAAGATATAGTTCATTAACACTTAAGTTAATTAGTACCGTAGCTCAGTCCCTGTGGGATCGATACTTGGCTTTACTTAAGCCACTTTACTACTTGTTCGACCACGTGCACTTATGTGTAGTCACCAAACCATCGAATAGCATAGTCGTCCTAAACCTTATAGTTATAGAAATTATATAGCCGATTTCTCCGTCTAGTTGTAGCGAAGCTAGTCGCGCCCTACCCCAATTTTTGGGTGTGAGAGACTTAGTGTATGATCGAAGTTGTGTCCCAGGGAGTCCATAAAGTCGTGTTTAGTAGTGTCTTTCTTACGGGTATGTTGTGCACCATACTCATAATCAGGAGGCTACAGGGCATTTAGGGGTTATTTCACTTCTTTTATTAATAGTTCATGCTATAGAGTAAATCCATCAATATAAAGATCATATTTTTGTTTCAGAGTAATGCCAGTGATGAGGAAGATGACTAGGTGGTTGATTAGTACAGTCATGGGAGAGGGTGCCAGTCGCCCTCTAGAGGACCAGGGAGATAGATTAGAGGCTCAGAGTGAGTCCCCTACCCCAGATATCGTAGTTCATCTACCCCAGCTAGCGTTCCAGCAGATAGATCTCCAGCTCCTCCCGCCCTGGTTATACATGAGGGTGATAGAGGGGTAGACCCCCCAGCACCTGTGGCACCCCTGATAGGTCTAGAAGGACAAGGTTTTGAGGGATCTATTCAATTTATGTCTCATATAGCCGTAGGTTAGAAGTAGCAATTAGAGGTGATAGAGGGAGATAAAGGCCAAACAATCGAGAGTTCCAAGGCCTACGAGTTCTTACGTTTAAGCCCTCCGGTATTCACCGAACTAGATCTGAGCAAGGATCCTCCAGACTTTATTGATCAGACATATAGGGTGTTGAAGGTGATGCAGGCTATAGTGACTAAGGGAGTAGAGTTGGCGGCCTTCAGACTACGTGATGTGGCTATATTGTGGTATGAGCTTGGGCTTGATCTAGAGGAGCTGATGCACCGCCAACTGAGTGGGAAGAGTTATCCAAGGCTTTTATGCACCACTATTTACCTCGAGAGCTTCAACAGGCTCGAGCTGAGTAGTTTTTGTACCTAGAGCAGGGCAGTATGTGTGTGCGCAAGTATTTCCTTCGACTTAATTATTTGGCTAGGTATGCTCCGCATATAATTTAGACTATGGAGGATAGAGTTCATCTGTTTATGTTAGGGCTAGGGCCTCATATAGATCGAGATTGTTTGGGGTTACTACTTAGGAGCATATAGATATTGCATGGATTCAGGCTTTTACCCAAATGGCGAAGGATTTGATTTATTATATATGGGATGCTAGAAGACAGCAGGAGCGAAGGAAGAGAAATAAGACCGTGGGTCCTTACAGAGGGCCATAGAGTAACCCAGGGGCTCAGTCATCCAGGAAGTCAGTTAGGCCTGTAGGGAGTGCCCTACCTTAGCTTCAGGGTTAGAGGAGAGTACAGGGCCCAGCTCCATCTAGCTCTCGATGACACGAGTGGGCGGGGTAAAAGAAACCACTATCGCCACCTTGTCCTCAATATGGGAGATCCTATTCAGGCCAGTGTTGTCAAGGACAGAATATATGCTATCATTGTGGGTAGCCAGGGCACTTTATAAGGGATTGTCCTGATAAGGTCGAGGCGGATCAGGTGCGGTCAAAATGATTAGCGGTTGCTTTATCATCCTCAGTTTGACCTCCCATACATAATCCTCAATTGGAAGTAGATTGTTGCAGAGTCATAGGGAGAGAGGCTTCTGATTTTAGGGTAAACCCAGAATCGAATTTATGCTTTAGGCGTTCGGCAGGACCAAGAAGCCTCACTTAATGTTGTTACAGGTACTCTGATTATTTATTCTCATGCAGTATATGCCTTGCTTGATCCTAGTTCTACACTCTCTTATGTTACACTGTTGGTCGTGAGTCAGTTTGAGGCAGTCCCTGAGTTATTGTCTAGACCATTTGCTGTTTCTATGCCAATTGGTGAATCCGTGTTAGCTAGACAGGTTTACCGAAATTGTGTAGTATTGGTATGTGATATATCAACCCTAGCTGATCTAGTTGAGCTTGAAATGGTTGATTTTGATGTCATTATGGGTATGGATTGGTTGGCGACATGTTATGCTAATGTTGATTGAAGAGAAAAGGCTGTTAGATTCGATTTTCCCGGCGAGCTAGTCTGGGAATGGAAAGATAATTCCGCTATGCCTAAAGGTAAGTTTATTTCATACCTTAAGGCTTAGAAGTTGATATCCAAAGGCTAAATTTCACACTTCTTTCGAGTAAGATATTTGGAACGTGAGCCTACGACTCTCAAGTCAATTCCTGTTGTAAATGAGTTCCCTGACATCTTTTTTAGAGGATTTGCTTAGAATTCTTCCTGAAAGGGAGATAGATTTTGCTATTGACTTACTTCCAGGTACTCAACCAATATCGACACCTCCATATAGAATGGCTCTGGTAGAGCTAAGAGAATTAAAGGAGCAGTTGAAAGATTTGCTCGAAAAAGTCTTCATCCGGCCCAGTGTGTCAACGTGGGGTGCACTAGTGTTGTTTGTGCAGAAGAAAGATGGGTCATTGAGAATGTGCATCGACTACAGGCAGCTGAATAAGGTAACCATTAAGAATAAATATCTGCCTCCTAGGATGGATGTCATGCCCTGAGTCTACACCCTGGACGTAACACGGTACTTGAAGCCCCAACTGACCCCAAGTCAAACCCTGGTCTATCATTCACTAGCATTGTAAGTAAACATGCACAATGGAACTTTGAAATATTATCATAAAACATTTATGAAAGACAAGTCTAAAAATATAAAGTCCAAAACATTTGAATCATACTGATAAATCTGAAAATCAAGTCTGTCTGAAAGCCATCTAACTAAGGAGTTACTGGGACAAGCCCCCAACTAACTCTAAGTCTCATTGAAAATAATAAATGTCTGAAAGAAAGAAAATAGTTTCCTCGGATGATGAGGACTCACACGTCACTGCTGAGGTGGAGAATCTGAACTGCGGCGGCTAACAGTGCTGAGTCTGAGAACCTGCAACTGTATCATGAAACGATACAGCATAAAAGTATGCGTCAATACTTCGAATGTGCTGAGTATGCGAGAGGAATACACTGATAGAAGTAAATGACTAAACTGGAAAGACATTCAATTACCAACTAATTATCTGAGCTGAAATAATCTGAAGTATCTGAGATAGTCAAAACGACCCTATCTAGTGGTCAAAGGCATGCCCTAAATCTGTAATACTGAATATGAAATACTGCACTGAACTGAACTAATAGAACTGAAACTGGATTGAGATTCTTATTTTGAAGCTGGACTGGACTGACTAGTGGGAGAGTCTATAACCGACATATAACCATGTGAGCTAGATGTGGAGTCCGATGTATACACCCCATCGGTAGGACCCAATATACCTTGCCAGGGTATAAAGGCATGAACTAGGTGATCACAAAAGTCTGGGGCTAATAAGGCCAAGTAATACTGTAACCTACACTGACAACATAGTTCTGGGAATCTGGGTGTGATGGAACCCCGCCCGCTCGGTACTTAGTTCTACTCCCACTGGAAAGCCTAAACTAAATTACTAAACTGATAGCTTGAAACTGGCGGTTAGGGACGTATAACTGCATGTACCCTGAGAGTCTTATCGGACCAGATTCTGAAACTGGGTTCTAGACTGGTCAAAGCTGCTTGTTTGGGAGCTTCGTAACCGTCTAAGAATAAGTTGTAACTGAACTGGGGTCCGCGGGCTAGTCAGAGCTATATGCTAGAATGTCATGGCCGCCTAATGGACCAAAACTATAATCTGCGTTTGATTCTGATAACTGAGAGGCACTACTGACACCTTGGGAAAAGATTGAAGTCAAACTGATTAGTTGACAATTTTCTAGATGATTCTGAAGAGATTCTACGTTCTAACTTTTCTGAATTACTGACAGCTAATAGAGAACTCAGCTTATCCCAACAACACAGGAATTTTCACAATATTCTGAAAGCTCAAGAATAACAGAAATCTCACCCGACAAGGCTAAACTCATTCTTATCAATGAAATAATTGCTCAACATATATATAGTAAGAATTTCTAGAAAATTTATCCCAAAACAATCTTCATTCACTAGATGGAATTTAATAAGCAAAAATCATTACTCAAAAGTTAGGGCTTAAATTCACTTTTGTAAGAATCATTACTCAAAAGTTAGGGCTTAAATTCACTTTTGTAAGAACATTGACAAATTAATTAGGAACTGATAAAGATAATATGGACAATCAGCATGGATATTATTCTAGATGAAGTTAACGAAAACTAACATGAAATTCATTCGTATTTGAAAGCTCAGGGCTAAAACTAATAGGGAGATTACGGGAAGATTTTGGGGAACACAAGGGAAGGACAATTCCCTTGTTGAATTCTCATATACCTGACTAAAATTCTCCCGGAGAAGAAGACTTGAATTGATGCAATTGTTGAGAACCCTAAGCTTTCTTGAGAGTTTCTTGAGAGGACTTTCGATAAGTTTCTTGAGAATAAATGTGAGAATAAGGGGATGAACCATCCAAACCCTCTAATAAGTCTGATTTTACATCCAGAACGATGTGGTTTAAATCTTAGAAGAGTAGGAAATTACTAAATATCCCTTAGAAATTCGCTGGGAAAAACTGAAAGGTACCCTTAACGAGTCATGGTGACTGACCACGACTCGTGGTAACTCCCATCGATACACTGCCTGGGATCCTTAGTATGCCCCCATGAGGGACCCAACGAGTCGTGGTCTATGATCAAGACTCGTGGTCACCAATCATGGATCACATTGTCTCATTCTGGATATTTAATACTAAGTCCAGTACTGAGTCACTTAACAAATCGTCAGCACAGAGAACGACTCGTTGCACCCACTCGTCAAGTACACTGGTTAACTAAATATACTCTTAAATCAGACCCGACCACGGGTGACTTTATGGGTCATGGTCATTGACCATGACTCGTGATGTCACTCTTTATGTACACTGCCTCCCTCCTTTACATTATCCGGCCTTCTCCTCATGGCTCACCTAACGAGTTGTGAGGTTACTTAACGACTCATCAGGTGGGCCGTTCTGCAACATTTCTGTAGTTTTTCAGATTTTTCTAATTTAAGTCCCAAATATTAATTTTTGTTTTAGGGGCATTACAATATCTCCCCCTTGAAAACATTCATCCTCGAAAGTTAGAAAACACACAGGAAAGCATAGAATAACAATCAAGGTTCCAAATACTATTCATTTAACTCCAAAACTGACGGAACAACTACCTCCGTTTCAAAATACATAACTGAATTGAATTCTCTTTTCATACATACATTCAAAAACATAAAAGATAGTTGAACACCTGAATTGAGTCATGAAAACAAAAATTGAGTTCTAGGGTCAAAACTAATATCTCAAACTGTGCAAGAGCCGATAGAGAACAAAAGCGGGTATTTGGCCATCATATTTGCTTCGGCCTCTCACGTAGCTCCTTCAACCTGCTGATTTTTCCATAAAACCTTGACTAAAGCTATCTCCTTGTTTCTTAGCTTACGAACCTGACAGTCAAGGATCTGGACTGGTACCTCCTCATATGAGAGACTATCCTTTATTCCCACGCTGTCCAATGGCACAACTGAAGTTGGATCTCTGATGCACTTCTTCAGAAGTGACACTTCGAAAACTGGATGTACAACTACTAGCTCTTAAGGTAACTCTAACTCATAGGCAACATTGCCGATACGCCTCAAAATTCTATAAGGTCCCACATACCTTGGACTGAGCTTCCCTTTCTTTCCCAACCTCATCACCCCTTTCATGGGCGAAATTTTCAGGTATACCCAGTCATCAATTGCAAACTCCAACTCTCTTCTCCTCACATCGGCATCAGATTTTTGGTGGATCTGAGCTATTTTCAACCTTTCTCGAATGAGTTGAACTTTCTGCATTGCCTCATGAATCGAGTCTAGCCCTATCAAGGTAGTTTCTCCAACTTTGAACCACCCTATAAGAGATCTACACCTTCTACCATACAATGCTTCAAATGGGGCCATCTGGATACTAGAATGTTAGTTGTTATTGTATGCAAACTTGATAAGAGGCAAATGGTCATCCCAATTACCTTGAAATCGATCGAGCATGTTCTTAGAATATCTTCTAGAGTCTGAATAGTCCGCTCAGCTTGACCATCTGTCTGCGGGTGAAAGGCTGTATTGAGCTTGACCTAAGTGCCAAGTCCCTTCTAAAAAGACTTCCAGAAGTGGGAGGTAAACTAGGTACCCCTGTTTGAAATAATGGCCAATGGCACCCTATGAAGTCTAACTAACTCTCAGATGTAAAGTTTGGCATAGTACTCAGCTAAGTACGTGGTTTTAACAGGGAGGAAATGAGCTGACTTAGTCATCCGATCTACTACCACCCAAATTGAGTCATGTTGTCGGCGAGTCTGAGGTAGACCCGTAATGAAGTCCATATTCACTTCTTCCCACTTCCATGTGGGTATACTGATATCTTGAGTCATGCCTCCGGGTCTCTGGTATTCTACCTTGACTTGCTGGCAATTCGGTCATTGTGCTACAAATTCGTTGATATCCCTTTTCATGCCATTCTACCAGTAAATATCCCGCAAGTCGCGGTAAATTTTAGTAGTACCAGGGTGAATAGAGTATCTCGAGCTGTGTGCCTCAGCTAGTATTTGCTGTCTCAACTTACCAACATCCGGTACACACCACCTGCCCTGCTAACGGAGCACCCCATCTCCCCCTTGGGAGAAAGTTTCTATCTCTTTTCTGAACACTGTTTCCTTAAGTTTAAGTAAAGTGGGATCCTCATCCTGTCTGGATTTGACTTCAACTACCAAAGATGAATCTGACTCGGTTTGCATTAGCACACTACCTTCAGCTGAATCCACCAACTGCACCCCTAACCAGGCTAGCCTATGAACTTCTTTCGCTAACTCCTTCTTTCCTTCCTTAATGTGAGCCACACTTCCCATAGACCGTTTGCTTAGGGCATCGACCACCACATTGGCCTTATCTAGGTGATACAGTACACTCATGTCATAATCCTTTAGCAGTTCCAACCACCGTCTTTGGCACAAGTTTAGGTCCTTCTGGCTGAACACATATTGAAGGCTCTTGTGATTTGTGAACACATCCATGGGAGCCCCGTACAAGTAGTGTCTCCATATTTTTAGCGCGAATACCACCACTGCCAATTCCAAGTCATGAGTTGGATAATTCTTCTCATGAACTTTGAGCTTTCTGGAAGAATAGGCTATCACTTTTCCCCGCTACATCAGAATGCAACCGAGTTCAACTCTAGAAGCGTCACAATAAACAACTAACCCGTCTGATCCTTTTAGTAAGGTTAACACTAGAGCGGTAGTGAGTCGAATCTTCAACTCCTAGAAACTCTTCTCACACTCATCTGACCACTGGAATTTCACCTTCTTCTGAGTTAACTTGGTCAGAGGAGATTCTATGGAGGAGGAACCTTCTACAAACCGTCGGTAATAACCCGCTAAGCCCAGAAAACTCCTGATTTCAGTTTGAGAGGTCGGTCTAGGCCAATCTTTCACTGTTGCTATCTTATGAGGATCGACTTGTATCCCTTCACCTGAGCCCACATGACCCAAGAAAGTCACATACTTCAACCAGAATTCACACTTGCAGAACTTGGCGAATAACTGGCGATCTCTAAGAGTCTGTAATCCAAACCTTAGGTGATTGGCATGATCTTCTTCATTTCGGGAGTACATCAGAATGTCGTCGATAAATACAATGATGAACATATCCAGGTACTACTTGAAAACCGTATTCATCAATTCCGTGAAGGATGCTGGGGCGTTCGTTAACCCAAAGGACATCACCACAAACTCATAGTGACCATACCGAGTTCTGAATGCTATTTTTGGTATGTCACTCTCTCGAACTCTTAACTGATGGTACCCTGACCTGAGATCGATCTTGGAAAAATAGTTGGCTCCCTGAAGTTGATCAAACGGATCATCAATTCTGGGCAGAGGGTACTTGTTCTTAACTATGAACTTGTTCAGCTGACAGTAATCTATGCACATTCTGAGGGTACCTTCTTTGTTACACACGAATAACACTGAGCACCCCAGGGAGAGATGTTGGGTCTGATAAAACCATTGTCAAGAAGATCTTTTAGCTTCTCCTTCAACCCCTTAAGCTCCACGGGAGCCATTCTATAAGGAGGGATGGAGATGGGCTGAGTATCTAGGAGGAGATCCATTTCGAAGTCTATTTCCTACTCAGGGGGAACTCCAAGAAGATCTTCAGGAAATACATTCGGGAACTCGCTGACAACTGGAACTAACTTAATGGCTGGGGTCTCAGAGTTGGAATCCTTGACCCGAACCAGATGATATAGACATCCTTTGGAAATGAGTTTTTGGGCCTTAAGGTAGAAAATAAACCTACCCTTTGGTGATGAACTATTGCCTATCCATTCTAATACTGGCTCCTTAGGAAACTGGAACTTGACAACTCTAGTTTTGCGTTCAACTGAGGCATAGTAGGAGTGTAACCAATTCATGCCGAGAATAAGATCGAAATTGACCATGTCTAGATCTGCGAGATCATCTGGAATTACTTTGTTCAGGATTGAGACTGGGCAATTTCTATACACCTTGCTGGCTCTAACTAACCCGCCAACTGGGGTGGAGACTAAGAATGGTTTTGAGAGGACCTCTAGACTTATATTGAACTGAACTGCTATATAAAGAGTTACGAACAAAAGAGTATCTCTTGGATCTAAGAGGCATATACGTCTAGATGGAAGAGATGTAACATACCAGTAACTACGTCAGGTGAGCTTTTCTGATCCTAACGGGAAGATAGAGCATAGAAACAATTTTGGCGCTGACCGCCATCTGTACCCGATGTGTTAGCCTGTTGGGCTAGTCGACCTGCTGGAGCTGATGATGTGGTAGATTGATATCTCCCTCGCCCTGCTGACGGGCACTCCCTAAGCCTGTGTCTAAATCCACACCCAAAGTAGCCTTCTCGTCCCTGAAGGCATTCTCCTGGGTGATTCCTACCATACTTGGGACAAGATGGATACTTGTTCCTGATACTGTGAGCCTGAGACTGAGCGCCAGATGACCTACCCCTCCCATCCTGGTAGGACTGAAAGGATGGGGCGCTGGCTGAACTAGGTGTTGGGGCTCTCTGCTGTTGTTGTTGCTGGGGTTGTGGCTGTGGGCGGCTACTACCGCTAGACCTATAATGGCCGAAATATGACTGGCTAGTCCTTGCTTGCTTGTTCTTATGTTCCATATCTTTCAGCTTTTCGGCCTCAATCTGTTTGGCATACACAATTAAACTAGATAGGTCCATATCGTTGATTAGCATTGTCGTCCTGCACTCCTTGAGGACCAGATTAGATACTCCATTTACAAACTTCAACATGCGAGCCATTGGCTTGGCTACCATATCTAGAGCATACTTTGATAGTTTGGTAAACTCCAGAGAATATTCCTCCACTGTTCTATTCCCCTAATGCAGATTCATAAATTTCACCATCTTAGCATCCCTCAGCTCCCCAGGAAAAAACTTGTCCGGAAAGCTCTGTGGAATTCTTCCCACTCCACTGGTCCGGCTTCTGTTGGCCGTCCTTCCTTCCATTGGTCATGCTAGACTTGGGCTACTCCTTTTAGTTGGTAGGCAGCCAAGTCAGCACTGTCAGAGGAACTGACACCCATAATTCAGTTGATTTTTCTAATCTCATCCACAAACTCTTGTGGGTCCTCTCCCACCTTTGTTCCATGAAAATCTGGAGGGTTCATTCGGGTGAACTACCACACCCTCGCAGCTGTTGCAGACCCGTTGGTATTCATTGACACCACTTGCTGGTTCACCTGGTTGGTGACTGTTTGGGCGAGTAGTTGAATGGCCGCCCTAAATTCAGTGGTAGACACCGAATCATCTTGAGGAGCTCTCGGGGCTGGTGGGGCAGGTCTATTGACGTTATTGGCCCTTCTTCCATCATCGCATCTGGGAAGCATGGTTCATTGAAACAAAACAGAGCATGAATTAGAAGGGAATTTCTAGAATTGAACTTTAATGCACGATAAGGAGTATGAACAAAATGGAATTTTCCTAATAACATCTTGTATCCTCCTCGTCATAAGTATGACGCGCTTCACACCCATGAATAAGACTCTACTCTATGCGGCTTTCAGACTTTCCGAGGATACTCTAAACCTAGCGCTCTAATACCAAGTTTGTCATGCCCTGAGTATATACCCTAGATGTAACACGGTACTTGAAGCCACAAGTGGCCCAAGTTAACACCTAGTCTATCATTCACTAGCATTCTAAGGATACATGCACAGTAGAACTTTGAAATAATATCATAAAACATTTATGAAAGAGAAGTCTAAAAACATAAAGTCCAAAACCTTTGAATCATATTGATAAATCTGAAAATCAGGTCTATCTGAAAGCCATCTAACTGAGGAGTTACTGGGAAAATCCCCCAACTAACTCTAAGTCTATTTGAAACTAATAAATATCTAAAAGAAAGAAAATAGTTCCCTCGGATGATGAGGACTCACACATCATTGCGGAGGTGGAGAATCTGAACTACGGCGGCTAGCGGTGCTGAGTCTGAGAACCTGCAGCTGTATCATGAAACGATACAGCATAAAAGTGTGCGTCAGTACTTTGAATGTACTGAGTATGTGATAGGAATATACTGGTAGATGTAAATGGCTAAACTGGAAAGACATTCAATGACCAACTAATTATCTGAATTGAAATAATCTGAAGTATCTGAGATGGTCAAAACGACCCTATCTAATGGTCAAAGGCATTCCCTAAATCTGTAATACTGAATTTGAAATACTGGACTGAATTGAACTAAACTAACAGATCTGAAACTGGACTGAGATTCTTATTTTAAAGATGGATTGGACTGACTAGTGGTAGAGTCTATAACCGACATATAACCACGTGAGCTAGACGTGGAGTCCGATGTATACACCCCACTGGTAAGACCCAATATACCTTGCCAGGGTATAAAGGCATGAACTGGGTGATCACAAAAGTCTGAGTCCAATCAGGCTAAGTAATACTGTAACCTAGCTGGCAACGTAGTTCTAGAAACCTGGGTGCGCTTAGACCCCAGCCCGCTTGATGCTAAGTTCTACTCCCACTGGAAAAGCCTAAACTGAACTACTAAGCTGATAGCTCGAAACTAGGGTCCAAGACTAGTCATGGACATATAAATGCATGTACCTTGATAGTCTTATGGGACCAGATTCTGAAACTGAGTTCTAGACTGGTCAGAGCTACTTGTCTGGGAGCGTCGTAATCGTCTAAGAACAAGATGTAACTGAATTGGGGTCTGGGGGCTGTTCAGAGCTATATGCTAGAATGTCATGACCGCCTAATTGACCAAAACTATAATTTGAGTCTGATTCTGATAACTGAGAGGCACCACTGACACCTCAGGAAAAGACTGAAGTTAAATTGATTAGTTGAAAATTTTATGGATGATTCTAAAGAGATTCTATGTTCTAACTGTTCTGAATTACTAACAGCTAATAAAGAACTCAACTTATCGAACAACACGAGAATTTTCATAATATGCTAAAATCTCAAGAATTACAGAAATCTCACCCGCCAAGGCTAAACTCATTCTTATCAATGGAATAATTGCTCAACATATATATAGTAAGAATTTCTAAGAAATTCATCCCAAAAAAATCTTCATTCACTAGATGGAATTTAGTAAGCAAAAATCATTACTCGAAAGTTAGGGCTTAAATTCACTTTTGTATGAACATTGACAAATTAATTAGGAATTGATAAAAATAATATGGGTAATCATCATGGATATTATTCCAGATGAAGTTAATGAAAAATAACATGAAATTCATTCGTATTCGAAAGCTCAGGGCTAAAACTAATAGGGAGATTATGGGATGATTTTGGGTAACGCAAGGGAAGGATAATTCCCTTGTTGAATTCTCACATACCTGACTAAAATTCTCCAGGAGAAGAAGACTTGAACCACTGCAATAGTTGAGAATCCTGAGCTTGCTTGAGAGGACTTTCGTAAGTTTCTTGAGAATAAACGTGAGAACGAGGGGAGGAACCATCCAAACCCTCTAATAAGTATGATTTTATGTCTAAAATGACATGTTTTAAAGCTTAGGAGAATAGGAAATTACTAAATAGCCCTCAAAAATTCGCTGGGAAAAACTGACAGGTTCCCCTAACGGGTTGTGATGACTGACCACGACTCGTGGTCAATCCCGTCAGGTACACTACCTGGGATCCTCAGTAGGCCACCACGAGGGACCCAATGAGTCATGGTTTATGATCATGACTCGTGGTCACTAGTCGTGGACCACACTGTCTCATTTTGAAGATTTAATGCTAAGTCCAGTAACGAGTCACTTAAAAAGTCGTCAGCACAGATAATGACTCGTTGCACCCACTCGTCAAGTACACTGGTTAACTAAATATACTCTCAACTCATACCTGACCACAGGTGACTTAACGAATCGTGGTTAGTGACCACGACTTGTGACGTCACTCGTTAGGTACACTGCCTCCCTCCTTTACATTATCTAGCCTTCTCCTCATGGCTCACCTAATGAGTCATGAGGTTACTTAACGACTCATCCGGTGGGCCGTCCTACAACATTTCTGCAGTTTTCCAGATTTTTCTTATTTAAGTCCCGGATATTGATTTTGAGTTTCTGGGGAATTACAATGGATAACTTGTTTGAATAGTTATAGTGTGCCAGATGCCTTTTGAAGATTGATTTGAAGTCTGGATACCATTAACTATGAGTTAGGGAGGTTGATATCCCTAAGATTGCTTTTAGGACCCGATACGACCATTATGAGTTCCTAGTGATATCATTTGGGCTTACTAATGCCCCAATGGCTCGTATGGACCTAATGAATCGGGTGTTTAGGCCCTTTCTTGATGTATTTGTGATTGTCTTCATTGATGATATTCTGATTTACTCGTGATCAGAGGCCGAGCATGCTGATCATCTAAGAGTAGTATTTCAGACTCACTAGGAGCACATGTTATATGCTAAATTTTCTAAATGTGAGTCTTGACTGACACCTGAAGCTTTTCTTAGCCAAGTGATTATAGTTGACAGTATAAGGGTAGATAGCCAGAAAATAGAAGTTATGAAGAACTGGCCTACACCCTTGAATCTTATAGAGGTTCGTATCTTTCTGGGATTAACATGTTAGTACCGCCGGTTTGTGGAAGGTTTCTTTACTATCTATGCACCATTGCAAAGTTTACTCATAAGTAGCTAAATTTAAGTGGACATTGGCATATGAGCGGAGTTTTTAGGAGTTGAAGGATAGGCTGATTTCAGCACCTGTCTTGAGTCTCCCAGAGGGTGTTGAGGGTTATGTGGTGTATTGTGATGCTTCTAAAGTTTGTCTAGGTTATGTTCTGATGCAACACGACAAGGTTGTTGCTTATGCCTCTAGACAACTGAGGAAGCATGAACAAAATTATCTTATCCACGATGTTAGAGTTGGTTGCAGTGGTATTAGCGTTGAAGATTTGGCGACATTACTTATATAGGGTACATGTTGATATCTTCAGGGATTATAAAGCCTCCAATACTTGTTTCAGCAGACAGAGTTGAATTTGAGGCAAAGAAGATGGTTAGAGTTGCTAAAAGATTATTATGTGAGTATCTTGTATCATTCAGGCAAGGCAAATGTTGTAGCTAATACGCTAAGTCACAAGTCTATGGGTAGCTTGGGTTATATTCAGGTTGACAGGATTGAAATGGTGAAGACTCTACAACAGTTGGATGATTATAGATTTGATTACTGGATGCCAGAGATAGGGGTGTTGTAGTCCAAAACACAGCAAAATCGTCCTTGGTAGCTGAAGTTAAGCAGCTACAATATGATGATGCTGAGTTAGTCATACAGAGAGACAATATACCGCAGCAGAAGTAGATCTTAATTGATTGCAGACCCAATGGAGTTCTTAGATACCAAGGTCATCTATGTGTGTCTAATATGGGTGAGCTACAAGAACAAATTATGAATGAAGCTCATTTCTCTTAATATTCAGTATATCCAAGTACCACAAAGATGTATCATGACATGAGGCAGCTATATTGGTGGAATGGCATGAAAAAGAACATCATAGGTCTTGTGACTCAGTGTCCTAATTGCCAGCAGGTGAAGGTTGAGCACCAGAGACCTAGAGATTTAATGCACGATATAGAAATTCCAGCCTAGAAATCGGAGGTGATTAATAAGGATTTTATGACAGGATTGCCTCATATGAGCAGGAAGCATGATTCTATCTGGGTAATAGTTGATAGATTGACTAAATCAACTCAGTTCTTGCCAGTTAGGACTATGTATGTTGTAGAGGATTATGATAGACTCTATATACAGGAGATAGTTCGCCTACATGATGTCCCCTTATCCATTATTTCTTATAGGGTGCTTAGTTTACAGCAAACTTCTGGAAGTCTTTCCAGAAAGGCTTGGTCACTTAGGTAAGCCTTAGTACCGCATTTCATCCTAAGTAGACAAACAAGCTGAACGCATTATTCATACGCTCGAAGATATGCTGCATCTCTGTGTTTTAGATTTTGGCAAAAGCTGGGATGATCATTTTCCTTGATAGAGTTTGCATATAATAACAACTACCAGGTGAGTATTCAGATGGCCATGTACGAAGGCGAAAGTGTAGGTCACCTGTGGCTGGTTCGAACTCAGTGAGGTTGAGTTATTGGGGCCAGAATTAGTGCAACAAGCTATTGACAAGGTGAAATTTATTGGAGACCGACTTCAGATAGGCCAAAGTAGTCAAAGTCTTATGCGAATGTATGTCATCAGGCACTAGAGTTCACTGTTAGTGATTGAGTTTTCTTAAAGGTGTCTCCTATGAAGGGTTTTATGCATTTTGATAGAAAGAAAAAGTTGAGCCCTAAATATATTGGGTCTTATAAAATCATTCGCAGGATAGACAGAGTGACCTATGAGTTGGAGTTACCACCAGAGCTAGCGGCAGTCCATCTTGTATTTCATGTTTCGATGCTGGGAAAGCGCATAGGAGATCCATCCCATGTCATGCTTCTTGAGGATGTCCAAATTTCTAAGGGAATGACCTATACAAAGGTCCCAGTTGCCATTCTTTGTTGTAAGGTCAAAAAGCTTCATATTAAGGAAGTCTTCTCAGTTAGTGTTGTGGCAGAATAACAATATCGAGGAAGTGACTTGGGAAGCTGACGAGGAGATGAAGAAAAAGTACCCTCACTTATTTGTGACATCGATGTGATTTTGAGGCATGTATTTGATAATTAAGTTATTGATTATGTATTCTTAACGCATGTCAAGTGAAGTTAACCCTTATTCGAGGACGAATGTTTCTAAAGGGGGAGAATGTTACACCCCGAAAATTTTTGATGTTAAAAACTGCCGGGAGAATGAAATTCTAAAGGGGTGATTAAATCATGGAATGTATATATGGGGGTGACTAAAAAATTGAATTGAATTTTTGAGCCAACGGGAGCTTGTTAACAAAATTCGAGTTTACGGTTTATTACGAGAAAATATTTTTAATAAGTCTCGTATATGATATAACTTAGAATGATCATATCTACCAATATATAATGAGTTAGAAGTCCAAAAATATATCAAATTAAAGGTTTTTTATTGTAGTTTTCATAACATCAAACCGCTCGTCAATTGGAGTTTGGAGTAAAATTTTTTAGGCATTTTACCGCGCACCACCATGCGATGATGCAAGTATGACGACCTAGTGGGTCAAATTAATATCTTTTTATTGACTTGTTGAATCACTTTTGTGATACTTCCGGATTTCCCTATGTTTTGGAACCCCTAAGTTCTCTCTCTATTTTGAAGCAAAGCACAAGGGAAATCAAGGTAAAAATTCCATCAATCACAAGCAAGAACACAACGTAAGTTGGCTAGTCTTTGTAAGTTGTGTGTGTGATCTTGTGAATGAGTTTTTTTGCATTTTTGGGAAGTGTTTGCTGCGTGTTTTGGATTAAAAAATTTGGATAATAACACATTCTATATTGTAAAGAGTTAATCACAAGAGAAATGTGAGGATTTCTACTTGTTTTGCTCACTCAAATTAACAAGTAAAGTAAGGAAATGAAGTATTGTTTTGATATGTATTTTTGTGTGATATTTAGGGTGTAGTTGCTTCCCTTTTTTGGTGGGTTTTTCCACTGTTATGGATCTGAATATACACTTCTTTAGTTGTAGGTATTGAACAAGTTAATTGAGGTTATCTCCTTTTTCCATTTTTCGCCTTAAAAGTGTGTAAGAACAAGTCATAGAAAATTGTTTGAAATTGTTGTTTTTTTGTGATGTTTGGCTGCCTATTTTTGAGGTGTTGGTGCAGCAAATTAGTTGGATTTAATCATCAATAAAGTAAGTGAAAATCTCTTTTGAATCCTCTCGAGTTTGAGGTACTTAAAGTGTAAAAATCATGAAAGTTGATGAATGTTGTTGTTGAGTTTGTGAAATTTTCGTGGTATGTTTTGGCCATGTTTTGTGGCTGGAATTATGACCTAAGTCAAATAACATTTCCTGAATTATGAACTAGGAAGTTGGAGGTATTTTTGGTGGTTAACTAGTGAGAGAAGTTGGCTAGAAGAACACGACAAAACAAGGTATGTAAATGCGTCATTCCCCTTGTTTTCCAAGCACGACTTTGTACTGTTGAAAGGACCTATACCTATGAATTTTAAACTCATTTTTGGACATGTATGACTCTTTCCAAAGAGTTATAAAAGTTTGGCTTTAAGTTTGAGTTTGTAAGAGTGGAATGCAATAAGAAAATATGAAGCAAAAATGTCTTACTTACATTTGTTACCGTATTATGATTGTCGTAGCTATAGAATGAATCTAGAGACCCCTCAGCATAGGAACTATGATCTAGCCTTTAAATTATGTTACATATTTGATGTTGAATGCATTTGGCATGCTAGTTACTAGGAGGATTTAGTATGAAAAGCTAAACCATGATGGCTGAATGAATCTAAGCTAAGGATCGAGGTTGCGATCAATTAAGGGTAAATGTGCTTATTGAACTTGAACTGCCTTGTTATGGTTATCCTTTATCTAATGTGTATGTTATGAAATATGTTAGTCCAAGAGGAGACTTCATAATTCCTTTCCCTTAAGACGAGCGTAAGCTTGCAAGTCTCCGAGCTCTAATGTCCCTTGTAACACGATCTATAAATCTTGTTGAAACTCTTATATCATCTGTAGTTCTGTATGATTTATACGAGTCTTGAATACATGAAGTTAAGTGCCATTTGCTAGCTTTACATATTATATGTGCTCATTTGCAGTTATGTGTTATGAAGGAGGCCTACGCAGGCCATAGATTTGGCATTCATTATTTTTATGCTATATGTGTTAAATTGACTCAGTTTAAGCCCTATCAACTTAATTTATGTTTACGGTTAAAATTTATTGATTTTACCCCAGTGTGGTACACTAGCTAGAGGCATTTTTATTTTTCCATATTGTGGTACACTAGCTAGACGGATTTTACCCCGGTGTGGTACACCAACTAGATGAATTTTATATGAATTTTACAGTTGACTGGTCGCTGATAATACAGTTATAATTTTTGTTGTGCATTACATAGTTGCATTTGCACTTAAGTATTGAGTTATTATCAAATTTCAGTTCTTAGGATTTTAGGTTGTTACTATTCCTTATTTCTTGCTCCGTTTTCATTATTATCTTATATGTTTACAGTTTTAACCTTACATACCAGTATATCTCATTCGTATTGATGTCCCTTTTCCTGGGGACCTCTCCTGCAATCATGCTGTAGGTACAGGTAGAGGCTCAAATCATCAGACACAGTAGGAGCTAAATTTCAGTGGAGTAGTGATACGCTCCTCTCTTCTAGGAGCCATGTCCTAGTTTTAATTATTTTGAGTTTTGTGTACAGCATAGGTAGGTCGAGTCCGTGTCCCATGAATTTTAGTTTGCTTACTCTTTAGAGGTTGATGTGGACTAGTTTGTATAGTTTGTTTTGGTTGGTATCCTTGTTGGCTTTCCATTGCTCTATTTAGCTTTATTGTAGCCTTGTCGACTTTCGAGTTGCTTATTCGTTATTGTGGAGACCTTATGGGTACAGTATCTATCTTGGGTGATTGTAACAAGTGGCCTAGTTGGCCTAAACTCATTTATAGATGTTATATAACTAGTTTCTCAATCCAATAGTATCGAGTCTAGTCGCGCCCTACTCCAGCCATAATATTGAACTAGGAGTTCTGAGTAACCTTTTGGTATTGTTGGCAACATTACCTCCCCCCAGGTAAGTTTGCTTGTCATGTTATGGTTGACCAACAATGTAACACCTCATGCCTTCCGAAAGGATCCCCATCCTTAGTAAGTAACGCTTCATGATATTTAAGGAGTTTAGATGGTGTGTGAGGCCTTTAATGAAGTATTAAAGTACTCGAGAGTTGAAATAACAAATGTGAGAAATTGTAGAAAATTAACTGTGCAGGTATTGTAGATTAAATACGGATCGTAGAATGATTCTACGAACCGTATATCAGGGCACTAAGGATTTTATTGATTTTATTGAGTTGTTGTTTAAGGCTTACATCCATTTTATGAACTATATGTCTCCACCATAAGTGGAAACCCTATTTCTTAAGTCATTGTTTAAGGCCTATGAAGACAACTTATGAACCATAGATTGAATCCATAAACCATGCCTAGGACCCTAGATGGAACTTCAAAGAATTGGTTTTCCCTTGATTGACAGACCAACCATTCTATGGACCATTTAATGATTTTATGCTCTGTCATTGGCTCTGTAAATCAAACTTCACAGAGTCAAATTTTCACAAGTTCAATAGACAACTTTGACCTACTAATCATAGATCGACTTTACAATCCGTAACAATGCCTAGATGTCTATAAGTTAAATTTTTCTCGATGGCTATTTAAGTCAGAGACCGATTTTTCATACTCGCTTTTTTGACCTTTAAAGTTTAGAACCAACTTTTCTCTCTTCTTCAAGATTTCCTCCTCCAAGGGAAGTCCCTTTCCAAGTATTATTTTCATGGAGTTTTCTTGCATGCATGTGATGACTTAGTCATTCTTAGCTTCTCTACTCCTAGGGGTGCAAAGGAAATCCCCTTCTAGCTCAAAGAAGATATAACACCCCAAAAGTCCCTAAGATCGGACTCAAGGACTGAATCGAAGAAAATAAGAAAACCTACACCAGGACACAGAATGAGTCGTGGTATGACTCGTTAAGTGAACTAACGTGCCGTGGTGTGACCCTTTAAGTGGTGCACGTTGGTTGAAAAGTGGAGTTTCAGAGAATCTCGACGACTGGTTAATTGACCCGTTAAGTGACATGACGAATCGTCAAGTGAGGCATCAAAAGAAGATTAGAAAATTTGAGAAAAACTTTCCACTAGGAAAGAGTCAAGTGATGACCCATCAAGTCTCCCAATGAGTCTCTAGTCACTTGTTGGGTCTGGCAGTGAGTAATTTCCTGCGGAGTCATTAAGGGTGTTTTTATAATTTCTAAGTTCGTAACTCCTAAACTAAATTGTAATAAGCCTCCTGAAGGGTGTTTTTAAAGGTTTTAATCATCTTAAGAACTCATTCTACTCCTAACACCCTAAGTGAAGATCAAACCTCTCAAGAGAAGCTAGGGTTTCATCATCTATTCCATCTCAATTCCCTTTGGGTCTCCAATCAAGTTGAAGTTTCTTCAAGCCTAGCTATGTAGGGTTGTGATTGGGGGGAATTCTTCCACCCTCATGCCCAATTTCATCCCTAGTCTATCATTTTAATTCTCGAATCATGTTATGTTGAAATTCTAGGGTTTAACCCAATTTCATGCAATTATCCATGCTATCTCTATGGGTTCAATTCTCTCATGTTCAAATTGATGAAATACAGTTATTAGGGCAACTTTTACTGTCAAATTTCTCATGAATTGATTATTGCAAGTTTATGATAAGTATGCCCTATTATGCATGATTTATGAAATTCAAGCTTATGAGCCCACGATTTCAATTATGATGAATTATCAAAGTACGCATGAATATTTTAGGAATTCTTAACTTATGATCTCATGATTTCAAATTATGAAGATTATTTCAAGTATGCATGATTTTATGATTTGGGCAAGCACATGTAAAGTCAAGTATGTTTTATCATGATTTTAAATAAGGCTTACAAGATCAGTTTTATAGAAATATTTGGAGTCAAGACTTCTAAGAAACATATTTAAGTTATGTTTTGATAATATAATTATGAGCTATATACATGTTTTGGGAGTAATGTCTTGTCACGCCCTAAGTCTATACCTTAGACAGGACACGGCACATGAAGTTATAAGTAACACCAAGTCAACCCATAGTCTATTATAGCACTGGAATTCTGAGTATAAACATAGCAAAAGCTTTAAAGTAATAAAATAAAACATTTATGAAGAAGAACTAAATCATAAAGTTTAAAACAACTGAAATAAAGCTGAAAATCTGAAACTATGTCTGTGTCTGAAAGCCATCTATCTGATGAGTTGCTGTGACAAGCCCCCAGCTAACTCTAAGTCTAATTGAAATAAATATAACTGAAAAGAAATAATCCTCTTCCTCAAAAGATGAGGACCCACCAATGATGCAGCTGAAAATTCTGAAAGAGATCTACTAACGGTGTTGAGACTGAGAACCTGCAGTTGTATCATAAAATGATACAACATAAAAGGTATGCATCAGTACTTTGAATGTACTGAGTAAGTGAGAGAAACCATAACACGAAGGATGAAGTAACTGAATTGTAAAGATATGCAATGACCAACTGAAGTGCTGAAACTGAATAAACTGAATATACTGAAATGGTCAGAATGACCCTGTCTGATGGTCAAAGACATGTCCTAAATCTGAGATACTAATCTGAATTACTGTACTGAACTGATCTAAACTGAGTTGTCTGAAATTGTTCTAACTGAGCTTATCTGAGATTGAACTGAACTGACTAGTGGGAGAGTCTATAACCGACATATAACCACGTGAGCTAGACGTGGAGTCCGATGTATGCACCCCATTCATAGGACCTAATATACCTTGCCAAGGTATAAAGGCATGAACTGAGTGATCACAAGTCTAGGGCCATGAGGCCAATAAAATATAACCTACGGTGGCAACGTAGTTCTGGGAACTTGGGTGCGCTGGAATCCCAGTCCGTTCGGTGCTAAGTCCTATACCCACAGGATAGTCCTAGACTGACGACTACGCTTATAGCTCAAAATTGAAGCCCAAGACTAAGTCAGGAATACCTATCTGGAAGTACCCTGAGAGTATGATCAGACCGGGTTCTATAACTGGTTTTCTAAGATTGGTCAGAGCTGCTTATCTAGAAGCATCATAACCATCTAAAGAACAAACTGTAATCTAAAACTGAGGTCCTAAGGTTGGTCAGAGCTGCTTATCAGAAAGTGTCATGAATGCCTAAAGAACCACTAAAATCTAATATTGAGTCTAATATTGATAATTGGGAGGCATCACTGACACCTCAAGAATTAACTGTAGCCCATATGATCAGCTGACATTTCTGTAAAATATTGAGTATGCTAAAAATCTAACTGAGACTAGAGTAACATGAATCTGACTGAAATTTTAACATAAACCTAACAATATGCACATCCCAAAATTGATAGAACTAAACTGCAGGGAAAACTAGTTCAACCCGCAAGATTCTAATTTCTACTGAGCTAGGAACTAGGGTGAAATGATTCCACTAGATACAATTTCCACAAATTTCTAGAAATAGGGAATAATAAATCCATTAAAATCATGAGGAATATACTACTCAAAATTTTAATGATATCAGTATGACAATCTTCTACATTTCGAATCCACAGGGCTAAACTAAAAGAGGAGAATAACGAAGAATTTAGGGACACAACGGAAGAACTATTCCCTTGTTGAATTCCCACATATCTGATGAATAAATTCTGAGAAGATCCCTTGGGAATCTGGGAAGAAGCTGATTGCCCTAGTTCTAGCCCTAAGAGTTTCTGCGTACTGAGTCTAAGTGTTGAGAGAAGGAGTGAGAGGATTGATCACCCTTTTAACTCTCTCCTGGGCATGCCCAAATGACGTAGTTTAGAGTCTAGGAATTTAGAAAATTACTTAAATGCCCCTAAAAATCTCACAGAACAATCACCCTACCCGTCCCAACGAGGCACTGGACGATTCGTGGTTACTGACCATGACTCGTGGTCTGCCCTGTTGCCTACACTGTAAATTGCATGCTGATAGTCACCACGAGCTACTCGACGATCGGTTACTGGTGACCATGACTTGTGGTCACCTCCCGTCATCCTCACTGTTGAAAGACACCTTAGGGTTACCACAAGCGACACCACGACTCGTGGTGTCCCAGATGAGTTGTGATGAGGACTCGTTAAGTGCATTGCCAAATTTCCCCAATGTCCAATCAATACTTGACCACGGATCACATCACGACTCGTGGTCACACCCGTGGTCACCCTATTTTCAAATTTTCCTACCAAGTCTGGACCCTTCCCCACGAGTCACTCTATGACTCGTTGCCTACCCCACAGGTCACCTGACGACTCATTTTGTGACATGGTGCAGAAAAACCTATTTTCTTTGTTTCAACTCTCGAGACTAATCTTAGGATTTTTGGGGCATTACAATATCTCCCTCTTGGGAAAACAATTCATCCTCAAATGTTGGAAAACACACAAAAAAGCAAAGAAATGCATTCACTGGATTTAAATACCAAACAAGTAAGCTGAAAACTAACGAAATGACTGCCTCTGAACTGAATTACATGACCGAGTTGAATTTATGAGTCACACTTACCTACATTAACATGAAAGAAATTGGGGCACATAAACTAAACATGAAATTGAATAGAGTTTTAGGGAGAAAATTGATACCTTAGACTAAAACTGAGCCGGAAGAGAATAAATGTGGGTATCTGGCCATCATATCTGCTTTGGCTTCCCAGCTAGCTCCCTCAACATGTTGATTCCTCCACAAAACTTTGACTGAAGCTACTTCTTTGTTTCTCAGCTTGCGAACCTGATGGTCAAGGATCTGAATTGGGAACTCTTCGTGAGAGAGACTGTCTTTCACTCCACACTGTCTAGTGGCACCACTGAAGTTGGATCACCGATGCACTTCTTCAATAGTGATACATGGAACACTGGGTGCACAAATGATAGCTTTGAAGGTAATTCCAGCTCATAAGCTACATTGCCAATTCACCTCATAATTCTGTAGGGTCCTACATATCTCAGACTGAGTTTTCCTTTCTTCCCAAATCTCATCACCCCATTCATTTGTGAAGTTTTTAGATAAACCCAATCATCCACTGCAAACTCTAACTCTCTTCTCCTCACATCAACACAAGATTTCTAATGGTTCTGAGCTGTACTTTCTACATAGCTTCATGAATGGAGTCTGGCCCTATCAAGGTAGCTTCACCAACCTCAAACCACCTTATAAGAGATCTACACCTTCTACCATATAATGCCTCAAAAGGGGCCATCTAAATATTGGAGTGGTAGCTGTAGTTGTATGAAAACTCAATGAGAGGTAGATGATCATCCCAACTGCCCTTGAAATTGATCACACATGCTCTCAGCATATCCTCTAAATTTTGTATAGTGCGTTCAGCCTGTCCAGCTGTCTGTGGGTGAAAAGTTGTGCTGAGCATGACCTGGGTACCAAGTCCCTTTTGAAATTACTTTTAGAAATACGAGGTGAACTGGGCACCTCTATCTAAGATAATGGATAAGGACACCCCATGAAATCTAACGAACTCCCAGATATAAAGCCTTTCATAGTCCTTAGCTGAGTCTATAGTTTTAACTAGGAGAAAATGTATTGACTTGGTCATCCGGTCTACTATCACCTAAATTGAGTCGTGTTGTTGATGAGTCTGAGGTAGACCTGTAATAAAATACATATTTACTTCTTTCCACTTCCATGTGGGTATGCTGATATCCTTAGTAATACCTCCTGGTCTCTGGTGTTCCACATTAACTTGCTGGCAGTTCGGGCACTTAACTATAAATTCTGCAACGTCTCTCTTCATGCCGTTCCACCAGTAAATATCCCATAAATCACGGTACATTTTGTAGCACCTGGGTGGATGGAATATCTCAAACTGTGTTCTTCAGACAATATCTGCTATCTTAAACCACCCAAATCCTATACGCACAACCTACCCTAGTAACGGAGTACACCATCTCCCCCTTGGGAGAAAGCCTCCATTTCTTTCCTGAGAACTGCCTCCTTCAGCTTAAGTAGTATGCGATCTTCAACCTGCCTTGACTTAACTTTAACTACCAACGAGGAATCTGATCTACTCTGCACAACTACTCCATCCTTAACTGTATCAACCAACTGCACTCCCAACCGAGCTAACATGTGGATATTCTTTGCCAGTTCCCTTTTGCCCTCTTCAACATGAGCCACGCTCCCCATAGACATCCTGCTTAGGGTATCAGCCACCATATTGGCTTTGCTCGGCTGATACAGGACACTCATGTCATAGTCGATCAGTAGATCCAACCATCTTCTCTGATGGAGATTTAGATCTTTCTGACTGAACACATACTGAAGGCTCTTGTGATTGATAAATACTTCCACGTGAGCCCTGTAAAGGTAGTGCCTCCATATTTTCAATGCAAACACCACCGCTGCCAACTCCAAGTCATGAGTCGGATAGTTCTTCTCATGAACCTTGAGCTATTTGGAGGTGTAAGCTATCACCTTACCCCGCTGCATTAGAACACAACTGAGTCCAACTCTAGAAGCGTCGCAATTCACTACAAACCCATCTGTTCCTTCTGGTAAGGTCAAAACCGGAATGGTAGTGAGTTGAGTTTTTAACTCCTAGAAACTATTCTCACACGCATCTGACCACTAAAATTTCACCTTTTTCTGAGTTAACCTAGTTAGAGGAGATGCAATAGAGGAAACACCTTCCACAAAATATCAGTAATAACCGGCTAGACCGAAAAACCTTATGATTACGGTTGGGGAAGTAGGTTTGGGCCAATCTTTCATTGATTCTATCTTTTGAGGACCTACCTAAATACCCTCAGCCGAGACCATGTGACCAAGGAAAGTCACAGACTTCAACCAGAATTTGCATTTGCTAAATTTTCCAAACAACTGGCAGTCTCTAAGCGTCTGAAGCACTATCCACAGGTGATTAGCATGTTCTTCCTGATTTCTATAGTATACTAGAATGTCTTCAATAAATACAATGACGAACATATCTAGATATTGCTTGAAAACCCTATTCATCAGGTCCATGAAAGCTGCAGGGGCATAACCACGAATTCGAAGTGAACATACCGAGTTCTGAAAGCTGTTTTCGATATGTCACATTCTATGACACTTAGTTGATGTTACCCCGACCTGAGATCTATCTTGGAGAAAAAACTGGCTCCTTGAAGCTGATCAAACAAGTCGTCAATCCTGGGTAGGGGATACTTATTCTTGACTGTGATCTTGTTCAACTGACGGTAATCGATGCACATTCTGAAGGTCCCATCTTTCTTTCGCATGAATAATACTAGAGCACCCTAGGGAGAGATGTTGGTGCTGATAAAACCTTTACCAAAGAATGTACTTTGTCTGCTCCTTCAACTCCTTAAGCTCAGCTGCAGCCATTCTATAAGGAGGGATGGAGATGGGCTGAGTGTCTGGAAGAAGGTCTATGCCAAAGTCTACCTCCCGCTCAGAAGGGACTCCGCAAAGATCTTTGGAAAACACGTTAGGAAACTCGCTGACAACTGGAACTGACTGGATAGCTGGGGTCTTAGAGCTTGAATTTCTGACCCAAACTAGATGATAAATATCCCCTTTGGAAATAAGCTTTCTAGCCTTAAGGTAGGAAATAAATTGACTCTTAGGCACTAACTACTGCTCGTCCAGTATAAAGCTGACTCATTAGGGAACTGAAACCTGACGACCCTAGTCCTGCAGTCGACTAAGGCATAATCGGAGTGTAATCAATCCATGACAAGAATAAGGTCAAAGTCAACCATGTTTAACTCTACAAGATCAGCTGGAATGACCTTATTCAAAATTGAGACTGGGTAGTTTCTATATACTCGGCTGGCTCTAACTGACTCGCCAATTGGGGTGGAGACTGAGAATGGTTCTGAGAGGACATCTGAACTGATATCAAACTAGACAACTATATAGGGAGTCACGAACGATTGTGTATCTCCTGGATCTAGTAGGGAATACACGTCTAGATGGAAAAGGCGTAACATACCCGTGACCACGTCAGGTGAGCTCTCCTGATCTTGATGAGAGGACAAAGCATGAAAATGGTTTTGGCGTTGGCCACCATCCATACATGAAGTATAAGCCTTCTGAGTTGGTCAGCCTGCTGGAGCTGCTGAAGCGGTGGATTGTGATCTCTCCTGTCCTACTGACGGGCATTTCTTGAGCCGATGACCAAGCTGTCCACACCCAAAACAACCCTCTCAGCCCTGAAGGCATTCTCCTGGATTGTCTTGCCACACTAGGGGCAAGTTGGGCAGCTCTAGTGGTTGCTAGCACTATGACTCTGGGATTGTAAGCCAGGTGCTCCACCCCTTTGATCCTTGCAGGATCGGAAGTAGGGGCACTGGCTGAAGTGGGTGCTGGAGCCCTCTGCTACTGCTGCTACTGTGGGAGGCTACTACCGCCAGATCTCTAGTGGCCATAATCTGACTGGCTAGTCCTTGCCCTCTTGTTTTCCCATTCCAAGAATTTTAGTTTTTCTGCCTCAATCTGCTGGGCATGAACTATGAGGCTTGAGAGGTTGATTCCTTTATAAACATTGCAGTTCTGCACTCCTTGAGGACCAAGTTTGATACTCTTTTAATGAACTTCATCATGTGAGTCCTTGGATCGACTACCATCTCAGGAGTATATTTAGACAACCTTGTAAACTCCAGTGTATACTCTTCCACCATCCGATTTCCCTATTTCAGGTTCATGAATTCAGCCACCTTAGCCTCCCTGAGCTCCCAGGAGAAGAATCTATCTAGGAAGGCTGTAGTGACTCCTCCCATTCCACCGATTCTGCCCCCGCTGGTCTCCTCTCCTTCCAATATTCATACCAGATCTAGGCTACCCCTTTTAGTTGGTAGGAAGCTAGGTCGGCACTCTCAAAGGAGCTAACATCCATAATTTGGGTGATCTTCCTAATCTCATCCACGAACTCCTGTGGGTCCTCTCCTACCTTAGATCCATGGAAAAATGGAGGGTTCATCCGAGTGAAGTCCTGAACTCGAGAAGCTATTGCTGACCCATTAGTGTTGACCGAAACCACCTACTAATTCACCTAGTTGGTGACTGTCTGTGCGAGCAGCTGGATAGCAGCTCTGAACTCTGCGGAGGACACTGGGTCATCCTAAGGGGCTGCTGGAGTTGGTGGGGCAGGTTAGTGAGCATTGCCGGCCCTTCTTCCGTTACCACGCCATGGAGGCATGATTTCATTGAAATGAAACAGAGCATGAGTTAGGAGAATGTTTCTGGGATTGAACTTGGACGCACGATAAAGAGTATGAATAAAAGGGAGTTTTTCTAATAACGTCTCGTAGCTTCCCAATCATAAGTGTGGTGCGCTTAACACCCATGAAAAGGACACTACTCGATGCAGCTTTCAAACTTTCTAGGATACTCTAAACCTTGTGCTCTGATACCAAGTTTGTCATGCCCCGATTCTATACCCTGGATGGTACACGGTATTTGGAGTCACAAGTAACCCCAATTCAACCCATGGTCTATCATAACACTGGAATTCTGAGTAAAAACATAGCGTAAGATTTAAAATAATAAAATAAAACTTTTATGAAGAAGAACTAAGTCATAAAGTTTAAAACAACTAAAACAAAGCTGAAAATCTGAAACTATGTCTGTGTCTGAAAGCCATCTATCTAATGAGTTACTGGGACAAGCCCCCAACTAACTTTAAGTATAACTGAAAAAAAAAATCCTCGTCCTCAAAACATGAGGACTCACCAATGATACGGCTGAAAACTTCTGAGCGAGATCTGCTAACGGTGTAGAGAATGAGAATCTGCAGCTATATTATAAAATGATACAATATAAAAGGTATGCCTCAGTACTTTAAATTACTGAGTAAGTGAGAGAAACCATAACACAAATGATGAAATAATTGAATTGTAAAGACATGCAATGACCAACAGAAGTGCTGAAACTGAATAAATTGAATATATTGAAATGGTCAGAATGACCCTGTCTGATGGTCAAAGACATGCCCTAAATCTGAGATACTAATCTGAAGTACTGTACTGAATTGATCTGAACTGAGTAGTCTGAAATTGTTCTATCTAAGCTAATCTGAGACTGAATTGAATTGACTAATGAGAGAGTCCATAACCGACATATAACCATGTGAGCTAGACGTGGATTCCGATGTATATACCCCATTGGTGGGACCCAATATACCTCAACAGGGTATAAAGGCATGAAATGAGTGATCACAAGTCTGGGGCCATGAGGCCAATAAAATATAACCTACGGTGGCAACGTAGTTCTGGGAACCTGGGTGTGCTGAAACCTTGGTCCACTCGGTGCTAAGTGTTACTCCCACATGATAGTCCTAAATTGACTACTAAGCTAATAGATCGAAACAGGGGCCCAAGACTAAGTCAAGAATACCTATCTTGAAGTACCCTAAGAGTCTTATTGGACCGGATTCTGTAACTGGTGCTTTGAGACTGGCAGAGCTGCTTACCTGTAAGCGTCGTAACCGTCAAAAGAACAAACTGTAATATGAAACTGGGATCCTAAGGCTGGTCAGAGATGCTTATCTAAAAGTGTCATGGCTTCCTAAAGAACCACTAAAATCTAAACTGAGTCTAATACTGATAACTAGTAGGCATCACTAACACCTCAAGAATTAACTGTAGCCAAATTGATTATTTGACATTTCTAGGCAATTCTAAGTATGCTAAAAATCTGATTGAGACTAGACTAACATGAATCTGACTGAAATTTCAACATAAATTAACAATATGCGCATCTCAAAACTGATGAAACCAAGTTACAGGGAAAACTAGTTCAACCCGCAAGATTCTAATTTCTACTGAGCTGGGAACTAGAGCTAAATGATTCTACTAAATACAATTTCCACAACTTTCTAGAAATAGGGAATAATAAAGCAATTAAAATTATGGGGAATATAATACTCGAAATTTTAAAGATATAAGTCTGACAATCTTCTATATTTCGAATCCACAAGGCTAAATTGAAAGAGGAGAACAATGAAGAATTTGGGGACAAAAGGGAAGAACTATTCCCTTGTTGAATTCCCGCATACCTGGTGAAGAAATTCTGAGAAGATCCCTTGAGAATCTGGTAAAAAGCTGATTGCCCTAGTTCTAGCCCTGAGAGTTTCTGCATACTAAGTTGAAGTGTTGAGAAAAGGAGTGAGAGGAATATGTCGATCACCCTTTTAACTCTCTCTTGGACGTGTCTAAAATGACGTAGTTTAGAGTCTAGGAGTCTAGAAAATTACTGAAAATCCCCTAAAAATCTCACAAAAAAATCACCCTGCCAGTCCCAATGAGGGACTGGACAATTCGTGGTTACTGACCATGACTTGTGGTCTACCCCTTCGCCTACACTGGAAATTGCATATTGATAGTCACCACGAGCTACTCAATGACCCGTTACCGGTGACCACCACTCGTGGTCACCTCCCATCGTCCTGCTTCCAAAAGCCACCTAGGGGTCACCATAGGCGACACCACGACTCGTGGTCTTTTAGATGACTCGTGGTGAGGACCCGTTAAGTGCATTGCAAAATTTCCCTAGTCTCTAATGAATTCTCGACCACGAATCATATCACGACTCGTGGTGTTGACTACGACTTGTGGTTGCACCAGTGGTCACCCTATTTTCAAAATTTTCTACCAAGTCTAGACCCTTCCCCACGAGTCACTCCACAACTCGTGGCCTACCCCATGGGTCATAGGACAACTCGTTCTGTGACCTGGTGCAGAAAATCCTATTTTCTCTGTTTCAACTCCCTAGTCTGATCATAGGATTTCCGGGGCATTACATGTCTAGCACCAATTAGGCTAGATATTCTGAGGCCCCCGATACGCGCCATCATAGGTATATATTTATATTTGGGACCTCCCAAAAAGTGTTTTTCCACGCTCGAAAGGCACATTGTGATATCACACCTTATTGTCCTTTGCCCTGGCAAGGCTTAGTATGACTCTCCTCCGTGTGGGCAAGTGTCACGACCCGAAAGGAGGCCCCGATCTAGACACAGGACAAGGAGTCCCGAGAGACTCCAAGTCGACCCATGGCATGAACATACATCTAACTCATCTAATAAGATGGAAGAATCAACATGATAATTATAGCATTAAGTCTAAAATAAACATTACAATAGAATACATAATCTGAAGCTGAATAAATCCTTTGTCTGAAAAGCCTCTAAACATGATGATTTGATGGGACAAGACCCCAACTAAATCAATAAAGATGAAATAGAAAATACATAGAGGGAATCTAAATAAGTCTAGTCCTCGGGAGATGAGGACTCACAAACAAGAGTAAGATGCTAACTCTGAAGACTGGCTATGAACGGGGCTGAGTCTGAGAGCCGGGTCCTGTATCATGAAACGATACAACATAGAGTATGCGGTCAGTACGTGAAATATACCGAGTATGCAAGGTAAGTAAAGCCTCTTAAATAAGTATAATCTTTTAAGAACATGCATAATGTAAAACATAAACCATAAGAATATGAGAATAGGGATTGCATGCATTCTTTCTAAAATCATGATCTCGTCATAACATAACATAACATCATAATTAAATCGATTGACTCAAAGCTGAAATCTGATAGAAATGAGTAAAACTAAACATTGAGTCAAACCTGCTTTAGAACATATATAGATATAAAAATCTCATGAATGATGAACATGCATAACTGAAATCATGAGGAACAATGGGAGACTCATCTTTTAACCGACATACCACGATAGAGCTTACATGGTCCCAACTATCACACTCAAGTGGGTAGAGCCGTCCAAAGTCTTGTCAGGGCTAAGGATGATACCATGATATCGATATCAAACTCGTGGCCCAATAGGGCAGGGGATAGCTCACAAGGGAGGTCCCGAAGTAATATATATATATATATATATATATATATATATATATATATATATATAAGTATAAACCTACGTTGATGCGTAGTTTTGAGGCATAGGTGATGGACGCTTAGCCTACTCGGTGCTAGACACTACTCCCAAAAACATGCATATTCTCTCCTCATTTTTCAAATAAGCTCAACATCATCTATTCACGAAGCTCAATAATCAAATACATCTCAAATCTGAAATCATGCATATTAGAAGCTTTAGCTCAAAACATACCACAAGCTGAAAGATGATTGGGAGTCTCTCCAAAATCATGTGGTAAGCTTAATTCGAGAAACTCATAAATCATGCTTGAACATATAGGAATTGCCCAATACTTTCACATGCTTGAAAATACTCAACTCATATCAAAAACATGATAATAAAATTGGGTAGCTTGAAAACATGCTTTTCATCATAATATCTCATCATAATCATACATTCGTCACAATCTCATCTTTCGTGAACTTCTCATCAATGGGCTTTTTAATTCATAAAAATTGAAACATGATTTGGTTTGAAAATAATATAAAACTTTCCCATGATTCATAATTCAATGGTAGAAATATATTTAAATCATACCCATGTAGAGAATTAGGAATTTCATGCATAGGGTTAAAAACCCATAAAATTGACATAGGAAATTCATGATTTAGAGAGGGATTGGGCATGAGTGTGAAAGGATTCACCTATTCATAACCGTACATACCTGATTATAGCTGATTCATACACTTCCTTGAATGCCCAAGAAGAAATTGTAGAGAACCTTGAAGGATTTGCCTTGATCACCTCTCTAGACTATCACTCTTGCATGCATGAATGAAAATGTCCTAAAATGAACTTAACCCTCTTAAAAAACATCATTCATAACTTAATATGATGTAGTTTAGGCCTTTGGATCTTAGAAATTATGGAAAAGTCTTACTAAATTTATAGAAAATAACTGCCAGTCAGTCCCCATGAGGGACATGACGACTCGTCGCCTCTGGCCACGACTCGTGGCATGATCTGTCAAGTACACTGCTTATCAAGACTTCTAGTCTCGTCATGGGTAAGGGTGGAAAGGGAGCCGGGTTAGAACCGATCTCGGTAACGGACCCAGTACCGGTAAGACCCGATTCCGATGGGTCTAGTATAAATTGGTATAAGGGGTACCGGGTAGGGGAACCAGTGTGAAATGGGAAAATTTATCGGTTGAAAAGGTACCGGTAGACCCGGTTCCGGTCTGGTTTCGGTACCGGTTAATGGTCAGATTTTTAAATTTTTCTTGTAGTGATTGTTAGGAGCCGTTTGGCAATAGGCCGGTGGGCAGACCAACGGCTCCTAATAGCTCCCCCCCCAAACACCCTCCTATCCCCCTAACACCTCTACACTATAAATATATCCCATATTCATCCTATTTTTCTCACAAAATCTTCAATTATCCCTATTATTTTCTCAAAGACTAAAACTCACAAATTCTCTCTAGTTTCTACTCTCTAATCTTTTAATTTTATATTTTGTGGTATTAGCTAATTGGAATTAAGAGATATCTTTGAAGCCATTTGCAAGCTTCGTCATCTCTCAATTTTGGCTTTTAACGTCTTAGTAAAACGCAAACGTTCGGTACATTCATTCCAACTTTAATCTCCTTATTTATTTACTTATAAATTTTTTGTTATTATATTTATATTGCTTTTTAATTTGTTATTTATTTTTTATTTATTTAATATCTCTATTTGCTGATTTTATATTTTAAATATTGATGCCGGTAAACAAAGTAGAGGTAAAAGAATTATGGGTGCTACTAATAGGGGACGTGGAAATAGTTCTAGATCATTACCACCGCCGTCACCGCTTAGATTTAGTAATGTAGATGAAACTTATGTTGATGAAACTTACTTACCACATCAAGAACCTTATGATGTTAATTCTACTACTCAATTATATCATGATACCATTGATAGAATTTATACTAATTTGAAGAAGACTTAAAGGATTCTCAAGAGGTACAAGAAGAAGAGTTAGAGGAGCTCCCTACCCTTACTAGTCAGGTTACGGAATTACCTACATTTACTAGGGCCACTAGGGCCGAACATCCTAAAAGGTCATTTGATTGGCAATTTATGGAGTAAAATAGTGAAAAAACTACTGCTACTTGTTTAAAATGTAAGAAAGTATTAAAACATTTGACTGGAGGATCGAAAGGTGGGACGGGATTGCTAACTAAACATTTGAGATCGTGTAATAAAGAATTTGCTCACCTAGAAGCTGTTGTTAAGGCTAAAAAAATGGCACACCTTTGCCTGAAGGATTTATAGGAGTAGGAGGGTCTAACATGGTTCAAACTATTTTAAATAGGACTAACCCGGCTGGCTCAAGCACAAACGTCATATATAGTCAGGAAAAAAGATTGTCAAGAATTAGCTAAAATGGTAGATGTTTGTGGTTTACCTTTCAGTTTTCCTACACATCCCGATTTTATTCATTATATTCGAGAGGTGTATAATTCATATTTTCAAGGTTTTTCTAGAAACACAATTAAAAATAATATTTTTAAATATCAAGCTGAACACTATCATTATCTTCATTGTCTCTTTATATATTTTGATAGTAGAATATCTATTACTTCTGATATGGGTCGTAGTATTAATGATAATGATTATTTTACTGTTATCGCTCATTGAATTGATCATGAATGGAATATGCAAAAAAGAATAATAAAATATAAATATGTAAAAGAGAGTAAAACCGGTTTAAACATAGCTATTACAATATGAGGTATTTTATAATATTTTAATCTTTGTGATAAAATAATGGGTATCATTTTAGACAATGCTTCTAGTAATTTGAAAGCAGTTAATGTTTTAAAACCTAGACTTTGTCCAATTGATAATTATGTTTTTCATGTTAAATGTGTTGCACATATTTTTAATTTAGTTATAAAAGATGGTCTTGATACTTTTGGACTTAGTTGTTAAAATGTTAGACTTGCTTGTGCTTGGATTTTTAAAGCAAAAATAAAGGCTAGACTTGTTGAATATAAAAATAATTGGGTAGAATGTCAACTTGAATATAGAAAAGTTACAAAAGAAGTGTCTATTAGATGGAACTCTTTATATGAATTGCTTGAAGTAGCTTATATTTATCGCATGCCTATATAATTAGTTTATAATGCTTATAGTGCAGATACTTATTCAAGACTTTGTGATGACAATTAGGCTTAAGTTTATGAAATCATTAAATTTTGAAAAACCTTTTATACAGCTATAAATGCAACATCTGCTCAATATTATCCAAACATTTCTTTAGTGTTAGTAAATATTACTGCTATTTCAAGGGAATTTGCAATATTTAAAAAAATTAAAATGTTTAAAGAGCCTATTCAATATATGATTGAAAAATTCAAAAAATATTTTTTCCCTATTCCCCAAATTTTTTTGACTTCTACTTTATTCAACCCTTTTTATAAAGCTCAAGGTGTTGAAAAAATGGTTGAAGCTATTTATACAAATTTAAAATTCAATCGGATGAATTGCCAACCGTTGAGATGTGTAATAGTAGTATAATACCTAAAGCTAGAAACTTATATAATGTATATAGAACAATCAAACAAAATGTTCCACCGACTCGACATGTTAATTCTAGGCCTAGGGTAGAAGATATTGATGACTTGATGGGTGATTGTCTTGGTCTCCAATCATCTAACAGTAATGATTTTGATTCATATATTTCGCAGGTACGAGATAGCATCAGAGATGCAAATGGAGAGCCGCAACTTTTGGCGTGGTGGAAGAACCATAGAGAACAATATCCAAGCCTTTCAAGGGTGGTTCGAGATGTCTTAACCATTCAAGCATCTTCAGTAGCTCCAGAGCAAGCTTTCAATGCGGGAAGATTTATTATTGGGGACCACCGGCATTCTTTGGCAAAAGACAGTTTAGAAATATCGGTGTTATTAAGAGATTGGATAAATGCTGAACTTTGGACTGCAAAGTTATCGACCCAAATTGAAGATGAAATAGATAAAGTATTTGGGGAAAATAGTGATGATGACATGGACGCAATGGAGGAACAAGGAAGAGTACCGGTTCCAGATAATATTAGAGAAGACGTGATAAATAAGTTACGAAAACAACATTTTAGAGATTATAGATTTTAGTTATTTAGTATAATAATAGAGACCTAATTGAAATAGAATCCTTCCTAGAAGGCGGCTGCTAGATTAGGTACTCTTTTAGTCTTGAAAATATTTTGTAATACATGTATGAATTTATTTATTTGAATAAATTTATAGGCTATTCACCTTAATTTTTTTTAATAATTGTATTTTATTTAATGCAGCTCATTTTATAGATACTTAGTATTACTTACTTAAAATTTAATTTATATTTGATTTGCTAACTTAGTAACTTACCGAGTTACTTCATAAATTTATTATTATTTACTATTTTACCAAAACTTTAACAAGATACAATTTAACTAGTTTTGACTTTTGTAAAATTAATTAGTTATTTTTGTAAAAAAGTTCATAAGTATTAACTTTAAAATATTTAATAAGTTATTTAAAATATATAAAAGTTCATAAGTTATTGACTTTAAAAAATATTATGAAAAAATATTCCCAAAAAAATTGTTAACTTAAATTCTTAATAGACTAATAATTAGACTAATGGACTAATAATTAAAAAATTATAAAAACTCTTTAAAAAAAAGAAATGAATTTTTTTAAAAAATAATTGGACCTGTTTTCGAACCCCGTCCGACCTGATATCGCACCGGTAATACATGGATCGGACCGGACAATGTGGAATACCCTGTAGACCCGTTTTCGGAAAAAACTAGTCTGGTGGTTCCGGTTCCTGTCCGTTGCCACCCTTATTCATGGGTGACATCACAATTCATTACTGGTGACCACGAGACCACGACTCGTGGTCACCATTCGTCACGTATACTACTTGCGATTTTATTTTGCTTCATCATGCTACTCACGACCTTCCCCACGAATCGTGGTGACTGACCATGACTCGTGGGATCCTTTCGTTAGGTACACTGCCTTACACTTTACCCCTTCTCACATTCTGAGGCCATGACTAAACTGACAAGTCGTGGGGCATGACCATGACTCGTGGTCTCATCCGTGGGGATCCAAATTCCCAAATTTCAACTCATCTCCTGGCCTCACCACGAGTCACATCACGACTCGTGGGCTGCTCTCACGGGTCACCTCACGACCCGTTCTGCGTCCTGATGCCAGTTTTAAGTTTTTCTCCGTTTCAACTTCTGGGTATGATCTTTGGGATTCCGGGGTATAACAATATCTCACCATTGGTAACATTCATCCTTGAATGTTGAAAAGCATATAGAAAAGCATAGAAATTAAATCATCATATTCAAATACTGATCATTTAAGCTGAAAATTGATGGAATGACTATCTACGATTTAAACTATATAGCTGAACTGAATTCACGAATCATACATGCAGCGATTTACATAAAAGAAACTTGGGCACATGAACTGAACATGAAAACTTAATAGAGTTTTAGGTCAAAATAGGTACCTCAAGCTGGAACTGAGCTGGTAGAGAATAAATGTGGGTATCTAGCCATCATGTCCGCTTCGGCTTCCCACATAGCTCCTTCAACATGTTTATTCCTCCATAACACTTTGACTGAAGCTACTTTCCTGTTCCTTAGCCTTCGAACTTGACGATCCAATATTTCCACTGGAACCTCCTCATAACTGAGACTGTCTTTCACACCAACACTGTCCACCGAAACTACTAGAGTTGGATCACCCAAATACTTCTTTAAGAGCGATACATGGAATACAGGATGCACATAAGTTCTGAGGGCAACTCCAATTCGTATGCTACCTTGCCAACCCAGTTTACAATCCTGTAAGGGCCAATATAGCGAGGGCCGAGTTTTCCTTTCATTCCAAACTGCATCACTCTCTTCGTGGGAGACACCTTCAGAAACACCCAATCATCCACTTCGAATTCTAATTCCCTCCTTCTCACATCGACATAGGACTTTTGGAGACTTTGAGCTGTTTTCAACCTTTCCCGTATGAGTTGGACATTTTCCATAGCCTCGTGGACCGAATCTAGTCTTATCATTGTCACTTCACCAACTTCGAACCAGCCAATAGATGATCTACATCTTCTCCCATAGAGAGCCTTAAACGAAGCCATCTGAATAATGGAATAGTAGCTGTTATTGTAAGCAAACTCAATAAGAGGCAAATGATCATCCCAACTACCCTTGAAGTCAATCACGCGTGCTCTCAACATGCCTTCAAGAGTCTGAATTGTCTGCTCCACTTGACCATCCGTTTGCGGGTGAAATGTTGTGCTGAGCTTAACCTGAGTACCTAGTCCTTTCTGAAACGACCTCAAAAATTGAGAGGTATATGGGGTATCTCTGTCTGAAATGATGGATAAAAGCACTCCATAGAATCGAACTAGCTCCCAAATATATTGTTTGACATAATCCTCCGCCGAATCCGTGGTTTTGACTGGTAGAAAATAAGCGGCCTTGGTCAACATGTCTAGCACAACCCCAATGGAGTCACATTGTCGATGAGTACGAGGTAAACCTGCAATGAAGTCCATATTAATTTCTTCCCATTTCCAAGTAGGAATACTGATATCTTGAAGCATGCCTCCCGATCTCTTGTGTTCAACCTTTACTTGATGACAGTTTGGACACTTAGCTACAAATTCTTCTATGCCCTTCTTCATGCCATTCCACCAATATACTTCTCATAAGTCACGATACATCTTGGTCACCTAGATGGATAGAATACCTGGATCTATGAGCCTCGTGCAACATCCGGCTCCTCAAATTATCAACATTCGAAACACATAAGTGACCCTGGTATCGAAGCACACCATCTCCTCCTTTGGAGAAGACCTCTAACTTCTGATTTTGAATGGCTTCCTTTAACTTTACCAAAATCGGATCCTCATCTTGTCTAGCTTTTACATCAGTCACCAATGATGCTTATGATCCATTCTGAACAACAACACCGCCATCGGTCGAGTCAACCAACCTAACTCCCAACCTTGCGAGTCGATGCATATCCTTCACCAGCTCCTTCTTCCCCTCATCCACATGAGACACACTCTCCATTGAGAGTCTACTAAGTGCGCCTACCACTACATTGGCTCACCCAGATGGTAAAGGATACTCATATCATAGTCCTTGAGTAGCTCCAACCACTTCCTTTGTTGAAGATTGAGATCCTTCTGGGTAACCACATATTGTAAACTCTTATGGTACGTAAACACATCCACGTGGACCCTGTACAAATAATGTAGCCATATCTTCAATGCGAATACCACGGCTGCCAACTCAAGGTCATGGGTCGGGTAATTCTTCTCATGAACTTTTAGCTATCTGGAGGCATATGCTATAAATTTTCCATGCTGCATCAATACACACCCAAGTACGATCCTTGAAGCATCACAATACACCACAAACCCATCGGTACCCTTCGGTAACACTGGTTCTGAAGTAAGTCGAGTCTTCAACTCTTGGAAGCACTTCTCACAAGCCTCCGACCATTGAAATTTAACCTTCTTCTATGTCAATTTGGTCAAAGGTGCTGCAATTGATGGGAAACCTTCCATGGATCTTCAATAGTATCCAGCTAAACCCAAGAAGCTCCGAATATCTGAAGGATTCACCGTCTAGGCCAATTCTTCACCGCTTCTATTTTTGAGTGTCCACCTTTATGCCTTCACTTGATACCACATGGCCCAAAAACACCATTGAGTTCAACCAAAACTCACACTTACTGAATATGGCATATAATTGGCGATCCTCGAGAGTCTGTAGCACCATTCTCAAATGAGCGACATGATCCTCCTTGCTCTGAGAGTATATCAAGATTGATGTAAGTCCATAAAAGCTGCCAGGGCATTCGTGTCACGACCCGAACATAGGCCTGGATCGCAACACGGGACAAGTGATCGTAGGCAAAAATAGCATGCCCGAGTGATGCTTTGTACCTTAATTTAGTCTTGTTTATCTAATTAATTATATACATTTTCATGTGATTTTATATAAATGTGAATATATGTACTAACCAACATGATTAGTCCTTGTTTTGTAGGTTTCAATGATTTTGAGGAACTAATTTATAAGTTGGTGAAGTAGAGGAATGGAGTCGGGAGCAATTGGCGAAAGTCGGCAAGAAGCATGCCTTACCAAGGCTGGCCGCCCCAGGCAGCGTGCCACGCTGTGCGTGTGCCGCGCCCAGCGCCGTGCCACGCCCATGCCAAGCGCAAGAGACAAGGCAACATGTAGGCAGGCTCCAGCGCGCCAGCGCCGTGCCACGCCAGGCTAGCTGCGCGCCAGCAGCATGCCATCGCGCTGCATGAGCTGCGTGTCACGCCGGCCAGCGCGGCGACCCTCGGTAGCATGTCATCTTCAGGAAATTTCCATAGAGCCTCCAAGTTACCTCCGTGTCACGGAAGCAGTGCTCTGCGATACACTCCGTGACACGGAGCCATTCCACGACAGGCTTAATTTTGTAAAATTCTCATTTACTATAAATAGGACCCTTAGCTCATAAAATCATTTGGTCACAATTTTATTCTGGAAAACCACCTAGGAGTGAAGGGAGAAGTGGGAGAACTCATCTAGGGTTTGTCAAATTCCCTTCTCTTCTACCAATTCTTGTAAGTATGTTAATTTAGTTGTAGTTTCTTGTAGTTTTACGAACATGAATGGCTAGAACCCTTCCTCTAGGGTTGAAGCCATGAATTATGATTGTGTTTTTATGAATTTGTGTTCGAATTAAGTTATTGATTTTTTTTTGTCTTGCATTCTGGATTATTGGTTGTTTTTATGATTGATCACCATGAAAACATACTTGTTAACTTAGGCATTTGCTTGAGGAAGAATTTACCTAGGTCAAAACATGAGAATGTGAGGAGCATGATTGTATCTCACGGTATAATTTGTGTTAGGATAGAGATATACCTAATGCCTTGCTTGGTTGATAAAATGGGATGACTTAGAGACTGACTTAGAATTATCACATCACCAATCGAAGAAGTAGTTGTGAGGCTAAGTTGAGTCGAATGATTAGGTGTACGAGAGTCCCTAATCATTTCCACGTAAACCACATCCACGTAATTAATTGCCCATGAACTAGAATTAGCATCCTCGCTCACAATGTTGCAGTGAGGCTAGTTTGTCGTGTTTATAGGCTCGAAAGGCCATGAACATGCAATTCTAATTATGTGAGATGAAAATTAATAGTTTCATACTTAAACCATTGCAAATTGTAACAGCGCATGATTATCTGGTTTTAACTCTATGTTGCTCCTAGAGTGAATTCAGAGTATTTAGTTGACCCAAAATTAGACTTAATTAAACCTTTTTGAAAACTTCTATAATCAACATTTTTGGTATTTAATATCACACTCAAATTAGATAGTTAGAGGAATGGGTCCAGTCCTTGTGGGTTCGACATTTCGGTTCTTAAAAAAAAAGAGCCACTATATTACTTGCATGACCCGTACACTTGCGGGTGTCAATAAGTTTTTGGCACCGTTCCCGGGGACTCGGCGAAGTTTTGATAATTTATCTATTTTTGTGTGATTTTTAAATTTTCTTAAGTGTTGAGAAACTTGGTCTTAGTCTGATTATTTGCAGGTGACAGGTTGTCCTGCCGAGCTGGCTAAAAATAGAGAGCTTGTGGAACCGTTGCTTGAACCTGAACGTCAAATCCATTTGCGAAGGAGAGTAGCTCTAGAGAAAAAGATGAAGAGACTTCAAGAAAAGGTACAACAACAACCACCCGTAGGACAAGCACAATTGTCATCGGAAGCAATGGCGGCTAGACCAGTTTGCGAAGTGGCAATCCCACAAGCGACTAATGTGAACTCTAGTATCCATAAACCAAAACCTGGAGGAAACTTTGAATTGAAGTAGAACATGGTGCAGCTATTACATTCTAGTGGTCAATTCACTGGGATGGAACATGAGGACCCGTAGCAGCACCTACAGAACTTTCTTGAGATTAGTGACACGTTTGTCCCCATCGACGTGTCCACAGATTATGTCTGACTGACCCTCTTCCCATTTTCATTGTTGGGAGAGGCGAAAAAGTGGTTGAAGGCTGAGCCACCGAACTCCATAACTTCGTGGAATGACTTGGCTAAGAAGTTCCTTACCAGATTCTTTCCTTCAGGCAAGACTATAAAGTTGAGAAGTGAGATACTAAGTTTCAAGCAGAGGCCTGATGAGAATTTATATTTGGCTTGGGAAAGATTCAAGTCATTATTGAGAGACTTCCCCCATCACCAGCAATCAAATGAAGTGCTGGCTCATACCTTTGTAGAAAGTCTAGACCCACACACGAAAATATTACTAGACTCTGCATCGGGTGGGCAAGCCTTGGAGAAGACGTATAATGAGTTGTACACTTTGTTGAACATAATTGCTCAAAAAAATCTAGAGTGGCACAGTGAGTCATCGAGAGGGGCAGGAAAGAGATCAGGGTTGATAGAGGTAGATGGAATGAATGCCTTGGCAGCGCAGTTAGCTTCGTTCCAGTATCAGATGATAACTCAGTTCAATAAACTGAGTATGAACCAACAACAGGGCCAGGTTAATGCAGTTCAACAAGCTCCAAGTTGGTGTGAAATTTGTGGTAACAATGGGCACAATGCAGAATCTTGTGGAGCCAATCTGGAATCAGTCAATTTTGTTGGGAATGTGCAGCGGAACAATCAGAATGTTGGACACAACTACAATAGAAATTGGAAGGGCCACCCATATTTTTCTTGGGGTGGAAACCAAAAGCAGAGTTATCAGCAACCTCAACAACAGCAGTATCAGCAGAACAGGCAGAATGATGGTCAAGTGAGCAGCAACATTGAGGAAACATTGCAGAAAATCATGGAGACCCAGACTCAGTTAGCAGAGAATCAGGCGAGGATGGCAACAGACTTGAGGAATCAGCAAATGGCCACCCGCAATCTTGAAAAACAAGTGGGTCAGATAGCAGCTGCTCAAAACATGAGATTGCAGGGGGGACTACCAAGCGACACAGATCCTAACCCCCGATAGATCAATGCCATCAGTCTGAGAAGCTGCAAGCAATTAGCTGATGCAGTGCCAAAAGAGCTGAGAAAGGAGGTGCAACCGGAGTTGGTTAGACCAGGACCATCCAGCAACACGGGAGATAATCATAGACCATGAATTATGATTGTGTTTTTATGAATTTGTGTTGGAATTAAGTTATTGATTGTTGTTTTGTCTTGCATTTTGGATTATTGGTTATTTTTATGATTGATCACCATGAAAACATACTTGTTAACTTAGGCATTTGCTTGAGGAAGCATTTACCTAGGTCAGGACATGAGAATGTGAGGAGCATGATTGTATCTCACATTATAATTTGTGTTAGGATAAAGATATACCTAATGCCTTGCTTGGTTGATAAAAGGGGATGATTTAGAGACCGACTTAGAATTATCACATCACCAATCGAAGAAGTAGTTGTGAGGCTAAGTTGAGTCGAATGATTAGGTGTACGAGAGTCCCTAATCATTTCCACGTAAACTACATCCACGTAATTAATTTCCCACGAACTAGAATTAGCATCGTCGCTCACAATGTTGCAGTGAGGCTAGTTTGTCATGTTTAGAGGCTCGAAAGGCCATGAACATGCAATTCTAATTATGTGAGACGACAATTAATAGTTTCATACTTAAACCATTGCAAATCGTAACAACGCATGATTATCTGGTTTTAACTCTATGTTGCTCCTAGAGTGAATTCAGAGTATTTAGTTGACCCCAAATTAGACTTAATTAAACCTTCTCGAAAAATTCTATAATCAACATTTTCGGTATTTAATATCACACTCGAATTAGATAGTTAGAGGAATGGGTCCAGTCCCTCTGGCTTCGACATTCCGGTTCTTAAAAAAGAAGAGCCACTATATTACTTGCACGACCCGTACACTTGCGGGCATCAACAACAAGGAGCTCCGCGAGACCCCAAGTCAACCCATGGCATAAGCATACATCTAACTCAATTAAAGAAATTAAATAATCAACAATATAATCATAGTGGAAGTCTAAACTTAAACATAACATTAGAATACACAATATGAAGTTGAATACAACCATATGTCTGAAAAGACTCTAAACACGACGAGTTGTTGGGACAGGGCCCCAACTAACTTAACAAGCTGTAACTGAAAATACATAAGGAAATCTAAGTCATGTAGTCCTCGGGAGATGAGGAATCACCAACAATGCAAAGGCTAACTATGATAAGATGACTACGAACGGGGCTGAACCTGAGAGTCGGATCCTATATCATGAAACGATACAACATAGAGTATGTGGTCAGTACGTGGAATGTACCGAGTATACAGGGTAAGTAAAACCGCTTAAATAATAAAATCTTTTTAGAAAATGCGAAATGTAAACATAAATATCAAGAATCTGAGAGTCGGGCTTGCATGTATTCTTTTGGAAATCATGATCTCATCATGATATAACATATCATCATAACATATCATAACATAATCGATTGGCTCAAAGATGAAATCTGATATTTATAAGTAAAGCTAAACATTGAGTCAAACCTGCTTTGGAACATGCTTACATATGTAAATATTATGAGTAATAAACATGCATAACTGAATCATGAGGAACAATGGGAGACTCGTTAACCGACATACCACGATAGAGCTTACGTGGTCCCAACTATAAAACTCAAGTGGGTAGAGCCGTCCAAAGCCTTTGTAGGGCTAAGGACGATACCATGATATTGATATCAAGCTTGTGGCCCAATAGGGCAGGGGATAGCTCACAAGGAAGGTTCCAAATTCATAATTTATAAACCTACGTTGACGCATAGTTCTGAGGAAAAGGGTGATCGACCTTTAGCCTACTCGGTGCTAGACACTACTTCCAAAAGCATGCATATGCTCTACATCGTTATTCAACGAAGCTCAACGTCGTCTATTGACGAAGCTCATCAATTAAATACATCTCAAAGCGAAAATCATGCATAAGAGAAGCTTTAACTCAAATCATACCACAAGCTGAAAGATAATTAGGAGTCTTCACTCCAAAACTATGTGGTAAGCTATGCATATGAAAAGCTTTAACTCAAACATACCACAAGCTAAAAGTATAAGTGGGAGCGTTCTCTCCAGAACCATGTGGTAAGCTTAATTCGGGAAATCATCAATCATACTTTGAACATGTGGGCATTGCCCAAAGCTTTATCATTCTTGAAAATACTCAATTCATATCGAAAATATGATTATTAACATGGGTAGCTTGAAAACATACTTTTCATCATAATATATCATCATCATCATACATTCGTCGCAAATCTCTTCTTTCATGAGCTTCTCATCAATGGGCTTTTCATTCATAAAGCTAGACATGATTTTTAATTGAAAAAATTATAAAACTCGTCCATGCTTCATAATTCAATAGTAGAAACGTATTTAAATTATACCCATGTAAAGAATTAGGAAATATGCATTGGGTTAAAATCTCATAGATTTGACATAGAACATTCATGATTTAGAGAAGGAATAGGCATGGGTATGAAAGGAACCATCCATTCATAACCCTACATACCTGTTGGTAGCTGATTCTTACACTTCTTTGAATTCCCAATAGGAAATTGAAGAGAAATTGATGAATGCTAGGCTTGATCACCCTCTCTAGTATTCTACCTTACATGCATGAATGAATAAGGCCTAGAATGAACTTAGACCCTTTAAAAGTCACTATTCATAACTCAAAACGATGTAGTTTAGGCCTTAGAAGCTTAGGAATTACAGAAAAGCCCTTACTAAATTCACAGAAAATAACGGTCAGATGGTCCCAATGGCGGACCTAACGACTCGTCCCCTCTGACCACAACTCGTGGCTTGATCCGTGAAGTACACTGCTCAACAGGTATCCTGGGCTCATGACAGACAACTTAATGACTCATTACTGGGACTCGTGATGTACACTGCCTCCATACCAAGAATTCCTCAGCTAGTTGACCATGACCCTCCCCAGGAATCGTGGGGATTGACCACGACTCGTGGGGTCCTTCTATCGAGTACACTGCCTCTCCTCTACTCTTTTCCTTTTCACTTACCCCACGACTCACCTAACGACTCGTGGGGTCTGACATAAGTCGTGGTCATGCCCGTGGGGTCTCATTTCTCAAGTTTCACATTAAATCCCTGGGCCTCCCCATGAGTCATATCACGATTTGTGGGCTCCTCTCATGGGTCTCCTCATGACTTGTTCTGTGTCTGGTGCCAGATTTTTAGTTTTTCTCCGTTTCAACTTCTGGATCAGATCTTTGGCCTTCCAGGGCATAACAATATCTCCCCCTTATGAACATTCATCCTAGAATGTTGGAAAATATACAGAGAAGCAGAGAAATGCAGTTATTATATTCAAATACTGATCATTTAAACCGAAAACTGACGGTACGATTACCTTTGATTCAAACTACATAGCTGAACTGATTTCGCAAACCAATACACACATCCCTATACATAAAAGAAACTTGGACACATGAACTGAACATGAAAACTAAATTGAGTTTTAGGTCAAAACTGATACCTCAAGCTGAAACTGAGCTGGTAGAGAATAAATGTGGGTATCTAGCCATCATATCCGCTTTGGATTCCCACCTAGCTCCTTCAGCATGCTGATTCCTCCATAACACTTTAACTTAAGCTACTTCCTTATTCCTTAGCCTTCGAACTTGAAGATCCAGTATTTCTACCGAAACCTCCTTATAGCTGAGGCTGTCTTTCACACCAACACTGTCCACCGGGACAACTAAAGATGGATCACCCAAACACCTCTTCAAGAATGACACATGAAATACAGGATGCACATAAGCTAATTCTGAGGGCAACTCTAACTCATAAGACACCTTGCCAACATGTCTCACTATCCTGTACGGGCCGACATAGCGGGGACTAAGGTTTCCTTTCTTTTCAAACCTCATCACTCCCTTCATAGGAGACACCTTAAAAAATATCCAATCATCAACCTCAAATTCTAATTCTCTCCTCCTCACATCGGCATAGGACTTTTGGCGGCTCTGGGCAGTTTTCAACCTGTCTCTTATCAACTGAACCTTCTCCATAGTCTCGCGAACCAAATCTGGTCCTATCATCGCCGCTTCGCCAACTTCAAATCATCCAATGGGTGACCTACACCTCCGCCCATAGAGAGCCTCGAACGGTGCCATCCCGATACTGGAACGATAACTGTTATTGTGTGAAAACTCGATAAGAGGCAAATGATCATCCTAGCTACCTTTGAAGTCAATCACACATGCTCTCAACATGTCCTCGAGGGTCTGGATTGTCCGCTATGCTTGACCATCCATTTGCGCGTGAAACGTTGTGCTGAGTTTAACCTGTGTTCAAAGCCCTTTTTGAAATGACTTCCAAAATTGAGAGGTGAATTGAGTACCTCTGTTTGAGATGATGGATAAGGGCACTCCATGCAATTGAACTTGCTCTCGAATATATAATTTAGCATAGTCCTCCACCGAATCCATTGTTTTGACCAGTAGAAAATGAATGGCCATGGTCAATCTGTCCACCACAACCCAAATGGAGTCATATTTTCAGCGAGTGCGAGAAAAACCTGTGACGGAATCCATGTTGATCTCTTCCTACTTCCTAGAAGGTATACTGATATCTTGAAGCACACCTCCCGGCCTCTGATGCTCAACCTTTACTTGCTGAGAGTTTGGAAACTTTGCTATGAATTCTACAATATCCTTCTTCATGCCATTCCACCAATAGACTTCTCGTAAGTCACGATACATCTTAGTGGCACCTAGATGGATAGAAAACCTGGATCCATGAGCCTCGTGCAACATCTGGCTTCTGAAATCATCAACATCTAGAACACATAGATGACCCTTGTACCAAAGCACACCATCTCCCCTTTGGAGAAGACTTCTACCTTCTGATTTTGAACGGCTTCCTTCAACTTTACCAAAATCGGGTCCACATCTTGCCTAGCTTTTACATCAGTCACCAATGACGATTCTGATCCGTTCTGAATAAGAACACTGCCATCAGTCGAGTCAACCAACCTAATCCAAACCTTGAGAATGGATGTACATCTTTCACCAACTCCTTCTTACCCTCATCAACCTGATACACTCTCCATAGAGAGTCTACTAAGTGCATTCGCTACTACATTGGCCTTACCCGGATGATAAAAGACACTCATATCATAGTCCTTGAGTAGATCCAACCATCTCCTTTGTCGAATATTGAGGTCCTTCTATGTAAACACATATTGAAAGCTATTATGGTCCGTAAATACATCCATGTGGACCCCATACAAGTAATGTCTCCAAATCTTCAAGGCGAATACCACTACGGCCAATTCAAGATCATGGGTCGGGTAATTCTTCTCATTAACTTTTAGCTGCCTGGAAGCATATGCTATAACCTTCTCTTGCTGAATCAATACACACCCAAGTCTGATCCTTGAAGAATCACAATACACTACGAACCTATCGGTACCCTCTAGTAGAGTTAACACTGGTGCTAAAGTAAGTCGAGCCTTAAACTCTTGGAAGCTCTTCTCACAAGCCTCTGACCATTGGAATTTCACCTTTTTCTGGGTTAATTTGGTCAAAGGTGTTGCAATCGATGAGAAATCTTCCATGAACCTTTGATAGTAGCTAGCTAAACCTAAGAAGCTCCAAATATCTTAAGGATTCACCGGTCTAGGCCAATTCTTCACCGTCTCTATTTTCTGAGAATCCACCTTTATACCCTCACTTGATACCACATGGCCCAAAAATGCTACAGAGTTCAACCAAAACTCGCACTTGCTAAATTTGGCATATAATTGGCATTCCTCGAGAGTCGAAGCACTATGCTCAAATGAGTGGCATGTTCCTTCTCGCTCTAAGAGTATATCAGGATGTCATCAATAAACACAATCATGAACATATCTAGGTATGAGTTGAACACCCTATTCATCAAGTTCATAAAGGTTGCATGGGCATTTGTTAGTCCAAAAGATATAACTACAAACTCATAATGACCATACCGCGTCCTGAAAGTTGTCTTCAGGATGGTACACTCTCAAACTCTGAGCTGATGGTATCTGGATCTGAGGTCTATCTTTGAGAAACACTTGGCACCCTGAAGCTGGTCAAACAAATCATCAATCCTGGTGGAGGATACCTGTTCTTGACGGTGACTTTATTCAATTGCCTATAATCAATACACATTCAAAGAGAACCATCTTTCTTTCGGACAAAGAGAACTGCTGCACCCCATGGCGACTTACTTGGTCTAATGAAACCCTTATATAACAGGTCCTTCTACTGTTCCTTCAACTCCTTTAGCTCGACTGGAGCCATTCTATAGGGAGGAATAGATATAGGTTGCGTTTCGGGAAGAAGGTCAAAACCAAAATCAATTTCCCCCTCGAGAGGGATTCCCGGTAAATCATCTGGAAAGACTTCTGGATACTCACGTACTACTAGAACTGACTGAATAGTCGGGGTCTCAGGTTCAACATCCTTAACCCTAACTAGATGGTGCACACAACCTTTAGAAATCATCTTTCTAGCCTTAAGGTAGGAAATGAAATGACCTACAGGCACAACTGAACTACCCTTCCATTCTAGGACTGGCTCACCCAAAAATCTGAACTTTACTGCCCGGGTTCTACAATTAACTGAGGCATAACATGCAAATGTCCAATCCATGCCGAGGATAACATTAAAATAGGTCATGGCTAACTCTATCAAATCTGCTGAGCTGACTTTCTGAAGGACTTAGATCGGGCAACCTTTATACACCCGTCTGGCTATAACTGAGTCACCCACTGGAGTAGAAACTTAGAAGGGTTCTGACAAAATTTCGGGACTGACTTCGAATCTACTAGCCACATAAGGCATCACAAAACACAGGGTTGCCCCCGGATCTAGCAAAGCATAAACATCAAGATGGAAAACTTGTAACATACATGTGACTACATCCGGGGAGACCTCCTACTCCTGGCGAGATGCTAAGGCATTGAATCTGTTATGGCGTTGACCGTCACCAGTGCTAGTAGAACCCCCTTGATGTGCTGCGCGTGCGGGAGGTGCTGTTGTACTAGAAACTGGGCCTCGGGCCCCATCGTGATCCTGTCTCACAACTAGGCAGTCTCTAAGCATGTGTCCAGGATTCCCACACCCGAAAAAAATGCCTATACCTTCTAAGCACTGGCCTGTATGCCCCGGACCACATCTGTGGCAAGCTGGGACACTAGAATCTGTGGGTCTGCTGCTCTAGCCCTTAGAGCCTGATGTTCGCCCCCTCTGATCATGCCTCGGTCTAGATGGCACACTCAATGCTGAAGATGCTGGGGCTGATGATCTCTAGTGGGTCTACTGCTGATGCCCACCACCTGACCTCGGCAGTGTGAATCTGTGATCATCAATCCTGGCCCTCTTGGCCTCCCTCTCCCTCAGATGTGCCGCCTCTATCTGCTGGACGTACAAGACTATCCGAGGGAAATACATGTCCTAGTGAAGCATAGTGGACCTACAATTCTTATCCAAATAGTCCGCTACCCCATGAACGAACCTACTCACCCGTGCCCTTTGATCAACCACTAACTCTAGGGCATACTTTGACAAGCGAGTGAACTCAAGGGCATACTCCTACACCGTCATCCTTCCCTACTTCAGATTTACGAACTCAGCTGCCTTTAGCTCCCTTATCTCACGAGGGAAGAACCGATCCAAGAATGCAACATGAAACTCTTCCCAAGTGATAGGGTTTGCTCCGATAACCCTGCTATTTTCCATTGGATAAACCAGATATGCGCAACCCCTTTCAACTGATACGAGGCCAACTCTGCGCACTTAACTCCATTAACCCCCATGACCTCGGTGATCTTCACTATGTCATCTATGAACTAATGCGGGTCCTCACCCACTTTTAACCCGAGAAACTCTAGCGGGTTCATTCTCAAGGAACCCATGACTCGTGCCGCTTTCGCATTTCCATTTGCAGAATAGGTGCAACTGCCTGCTAATTGACCTGAGCTATCAAGGCCTGCACGAGCATCTAAATAACTACCCAAAACTCAACATGGGCAACTGGCTCTGGTGCAAGGTGCTCCTTAACCGGTGGGACCTACTGGTGCCCGTTTCCATTGTCATCCTCGTGGCCTTTTCCATTCCCATTCCTTCTTCCATTCATTCTTCGAGGAGCCACGATTCTGCAATCGCGAATAGCACGAATTAGAAAGATAGGGAGGCATTTTATTACATGACATAGACCATGAACGAAGGGAACATTTCCTAAATGTTCAGTAGCCTTTTCATCACAAGTGTGATGCGCTTCACATCCATAAAAAAGACTACTTAAAATGGCTTTCAGACACTCTAGGACACTTCAAACCTATTGCTCTGATACCAAGTTTTTCACGACACGAACAGAGGCCTCGATCGCCACACAGGACAAGGAGCGCCGAGAGACCCCAAATCGACCTATGGCATAAGCATACATCTAATGAGTTGTTGGGACAAGGCCCCCAACTAACTCAACAAGCTGTAACTAAAATATACATAAGGAAATCCAAGTAGTCTAGTCCTCGGGAGATGAAAACTCACCAACAACGCAAAGGCTAACTTTGATAAGCTGACTATGAACGGGGCTGAACCTGAGAGTCGAATCCTATATCATGAAACGATACATCATAGAGTATGCGGTCAGTACGTGAAATGTACCGAATATGAAAGGTAAGTAAAACCGCTTAAGTAATAAAATCATTTAAGACAATGCGTGATGTAAACATAAACATCAAGAATCTGAGAGTAGGGCTTGCATGCGTTCTTTCGGAAATCATGATCTCATCATAATATAACATATCATAAGATAATCAATTGGCTCAAAGCTGAAATCTGATATTTATAAGTAAAGCTAAACATTGAGTAAAACCTACTTTGGAACATGCTTACATATGTAAATATTATGAGTAATGATCATGCATAACTGAATCATGAGGAATAATGCGAGACTCGTCCTTTTACTGACATACCACAATAGAACTTACATGGTCCCAACTATCACACTCAAGTGGGTAGAGCTATCCAAAGCTGTTACGCCCTGCCTTGGGAGGCATGACTGGCACCTGGTGCCCTACTAGGACCTGGACTGCTGGACTACTGAGCCTAAGCACTTCTGGTGCCAGGCTGGCTCTAGCATAAGGGAACCTATACGGGCCGACAAGGCCACCATGCTGACTAGTTATCACTGAAAAGTAGAATCAAGTGCTAAACTAATCTATGACCGACAAGGTCACCAACTGAAAATTGAACAAGGCCCCACACGGCCATCACATGCAAACTAAAAACATACACATAGCCCCACACGACCGGTACAACTAACCACAAGGAATATACAATCCGCAAGCCTCTAAGAATAATAAGATGGTCGGGACAGGGCCCCGGCCTACCCATACTGTACAAAAAAAAAGGGAAGTAAACCTTTAGCTGTCAAGCTCCGAATGATATGAGCTGAAGACTCTGTACGCTGGCTGGAACTACGAGGGATATGCTCCTCGTCTATAAGTACCTGCAGGCAAGTAATGCAGCACCCCAAAATGGGCGTCAGTACCACTGGTACTGAGTATGCAAAACAATAACTGAAAATAACTGAAAGTAAACAATAATACTGATAGATACTGAAGTAATAGAAGGCGGGCTGAGACTGACTGAAAAGAGCGTAACTTTACTGAAGAGAGTAAGAGTCATACATGATAACATGGCGGTCTACTTTCTATTTATTAATAACTAACACAACATAGCATACAAGAACCTTACCAGCCCTCATAAGCCGTAAGGTACCAATAACCACACAATCTATATACCCCTACCTAGGTCATACCATCCACCTAGTAACTATGAGCATCTAGCCGGCCCCCTAGGTACGCAACATGGGTTCGCTGGGCCCCTGACTATAGTTGTATCTGAGTTTGGAGGACTCCTGAAATCTGAAATCTAAAATCTGAAATCTGTAATCTGAAATCTGAAATCTGCACCCCGGGCGCAAGCGCTCGACAGGGGGTGTGGTATAGTGCTGATTAGCCTGCTATGGGGAATCTGCATCCCATCTTCATCCGCTGGCGGATGGTATGCCACTCCATAGAGCGACGTATCCTCACCCTCTGGTGGGCGAGTCGACACAGCTATTAACCCTAGGGCGGTCAAGGAAGCTCTAAGGGTGCCCAACACAGAACAATCATGTCTCCGCAGATAGCAATAGACACATGTAATATATATATTGGATCTGATAATAATATTTATGTTCTAGTATTCTGTTCTGAATCTCATATTGAAATGTACTGAAGCTGATACTGAAATATACTTAATCTATAATAATATTTCTGGAATATTCTGCTGGGACTTATACTGTTTTATTGAATTTCATGCTGAACACTATATTATATTTCTAATATGCTTACTGAATTTCATACTGAACATAATATATGACTTTTGAAACACTCTACTGAAATTCGTACTATTTTGCTATACTAGAACTACTGGCTTGCCGAAAGAAACTGCCTTTAAATACCTCAACTGCCGACTTTCTGATTAACTGGCGTAGCTCGGCTAGTGTTCAGCTATTTCTCCCAACTATATTCGTACTCACGAAAGAATATAAATAATTCTACTATTATTTTTGAAAGAAACCACATTATGGCTATACCTACTGTTCGGTGCTTTTGCTTTGGGTATAAAGCTACACGCAAGTGCACATGGTCAAACAAGTAGTAAAGTGGCTCAAGTAAGCCAAGTATCGATCCCACAGGGACTGGAATAAGGTAACAATCTGCTCAAGTGTACTATATTTTAATTCTAACAATGAAGACAACAGTGTAACCAAGAGTTAGATATTTTTGGGTTCTAATTTTTATGCTAAGTCTAGAACAAATATCTAATGTGAGTGTGAAATATGAATGTGAGCATACTGAGGTTAATTGAACATGTATAGAAATTAATTATCGATATAAATTGGTTAACCTTTCCTCTGGTTGCTAGTCAAGAACTATTGCCAATGGATTAAAACTCTCGTATTTAACCCAACTTAAGAATCATGAACCGTCCACCTACATTTCTGTGATTAAATGAAATTCATGTTCTAGCCATACAAAACCGGTTCCTAAATTGACTAAAACGACCTTCAGGAATATTTCTATCCTGAAGGTAAATCAATTCTCAATTTTCCCAAACCAAGAAAAATTCATATCCTATTGATTCACAACTTTCCAATTTCTTGCTCTCTCGAGTGAAACCGGACTTTTTAGATGTACATTAATATAGGCCACACATTAATGCAGTAAAAAAAGAATCAATAGAACAACCATGGAAGAAAAGATGAAAACCCAACTTAGTCAACAATCACATTTCAATACAATTGTTCTCAACCTCAGCAAGAAGAAGAATTAGCCACTCATATGTGGATTAAACATCATTAAATGAGTGTTAAACATACAAGCAATTGAATTAAAGAAGAAGGAGATAGAGAAAAACCCTGAGATTTTTGTCCTCTCAACTACCTGTAACCCACGTTCTTGCTCCACCAAGTCAGAATCATTAAAAATGAACCTAAGTGTTCTATTTATACTAGTGGGAATTTTTCCCAAAATAACAAGCAACGTGTCACGGAGTGCATCGCGGAGCACTGCCTCCGTGACACGCCACTGACGCAGACCCTCACTGAAAACTGGGTGTCCAGGTAATAAGGCCCAATGTGGCACAGCGTGCAATGTGGAGCTAGGCCACCGTGCCACGGCCCCAACGCGCACCCTCACTAGAAATTGCCAAAAATTCCCTAGCCAGGCAGAAGGCCTCCGCGATGGCAGCGTGACACGGCTCCATCACGGAGCCTCTTTATTTTGTACCTTCCAATGCCTTGTCCTTTGCTGACATCCGAGTCCAACCCCGATCTCTCCCAACATGCATTTTAGCTTCCCAAAATTACATTTTACCTGCAAAACAATGCTAATCATGTTGGTTAGTATAAATTCACATTTTATTAACAATCACACGAGAATGTATCAACATTGCTAGATAAATAGGGCTAAAATGACATATTTAAGTATCACTTGGGCATATAAATTTGCCCAAGATCACCTACTGCCTATTCTTTGACTTATCGAAGAACGACCGAAAACTCGCTATTTCTCAGTGGTCTAGAAGGGAGAAATACTCACTTTAATGCTGGAAGTATATTAACACTAGTTTGGAGAAATTCCACTTACCTTAGCTCAGAGTGACGACGATTCGCCGGCCGAATTTCGCGAAACTAACTCCGCAGGAATGCTCCCAGCAACCTTATACTTCGCTACCCAAAGTTAATTCAAGTTTGGACTGCGTTTGACGGTGAAACGGAAGGAAATTTAATCAAACCCTTCGTTCCCCTCTATTTTCTATTTGTTTACTGGAAATTATATGTAGGGAAAATGATTTAAAATGAAGTGGGAGCCTTATATACTTGGGTCCTTTAAGTTGCATTTGTCGAATGCGATTTATAAATCGCATTTGCCTTGTGACGCTCCGACTTGGCGCTTGTCCGGTCTCTCCCCGAGCCCTTTTCTCACATGTATGACATTCTAAAACTCTTAACCAACATGCGAATAGGCCAACTAAGTGTCAAGAACTTATGGGGTGTAACAAAAGCCTTACCAGGGCTAGGGACGATACCATGATATCAATATCAAGATCGTGGCCCAATAGCGAAGGGGATAGATCAAAAGGGAGGTCCCAAAGTCATAATGTATAAACCTACCTTGGAGCGTAGTTCTGAGGCATAGGGGATCAACCTTAAGCCTACTCGGTGCTAGACACTACTCCCAAAAACAAGCATATGCTCTACACCATTATTCAACGAAGCTCAAGTGACAGTTTGCCATGTGGTTAGCTACTACCAGTGATTGTCAGTCTTAGTTGACTTAGCATTCATCGTACAGGTCACCCAGGAAGCTAGCCCAGTCGTCCAAGTCAGATTGACCCGTGGGTACCCTAAGGAAGGGGACCTTATTAGCAGTTAGAGGTAGGACCAGTGCCCTAGCCGGTTCTTATAGGATACTCAGGTACATATTGCCGTGAGTGGCTAAGTCTATATAAACTTGTTTATGAGGTTAGAAATCTCCCAGAAAAGTCATATATAATCTAAGCACCAGTAGAGTCAGGAGACTAGTAGGCTGGCTATAGCACCAGTAGAGTCATAGAAACCTGGTTAGGGGTATATAGATTGAAGTGTGCTCGGTAGGGCTTACGGGGGTCCGAACGGGTTAGTCTATACTGATTGTACCTTCCAGGCTTATGGGGGCCATGTTAGGTTCTTGTTTGCATCTTTGTCTGCTAGCTATAGCTTATGAATATATGATTGTGCAATCGTAGCTCATGTACGTGTAGTGTTTTGTTAGATGCTGATTATGAATAAGCCAACTTACAGATTAAGTCTTCTACCCCTCTTTTCTACTTACTTTCAGTTTTAACAGTTTCCATTCAGCTTTTATGACTGCTTTACATATTCGGTACATATTGTACTGACGCCCAATCATGGGGCACTGCATTACTTTCCTGCATGTTTAGACAGACAGAGTTCAAGTTCTCCAGTAGCAGTTTTTCAAAATTCGCAATTAGGCCAGCCCATTCCATTCGGAGTTTCCCGGTTATAGAGATTTCAGTATTTTGGTTGTATAGCATTTTGGAAAGGCTGGGGCCCTGTCTCGACCACTATTTGTATACTTAGAGGCTTGCAGACCACAGTCGTCAGTTAGTTAGTTGTTGTTGGCCGTGCGGTGCCTAAATTAGTTATGTTTTGTATGTTAGCCGTGTGGGGCCTAGTGTACTAGCTTGTTCTCATTTCTATTATAACTAGACAATATGGTGGTGTTGTCGGCCTGCATAGGATCCTTTTTGTTGCCTGTTGTGGGTTAGCTGTTTTTATTTATGGGTGGCTATACGGCCTTGTCGGTCAGGGGCTGTGTTTACGACCAAGATATAGCTTGTTGTTTTCTTGAGTTATGTTGTAGGCAGACACTAGACGTGCATCAGCCCAGCTAGGTCAGCCAGATCCCAGCTCGGCACTAGGTGCCAGTCATGCCTCCCAAGGTGGGGCGTGACAAACTTGGTATCAGAGAAGTTCGTATCCTAGGGAGTCTGCAAGCCGTGTCTTGTTGAGTCTTGCTTATAAATGTGTTGTGCACCACATTCTATAAGCAAGAGGCTACGAGGCATGATAGTATGGTTAGCCCTCCTTCTTCTCAGATCGTGCTATAGAGCAGAGTTGTATAGAGTTGAGCCCCTAAGCTTTCATTGTTATGTCTGTCTAGAATAACGTTCGATATAAGACAGACTCTATCCAGTCACAAAATGACTACAGCAGCAGGAGGAGGTACCAGTGAAGTGCTACAGTTAGAGGGACAATTAGCCTAGGGACAGAAGTGGGTGTCTTATAATCTCCGCAGCATCCTCCCAGGATACCAGGAATTTCATGAGATAATAGATGTGGCAGCACCGTCCCTAGTTCTCCCTACGGTCTTAGAATGGGAGGTCCGGAGCATGGTATACGCACATGAGTTAGCCTACCAAGTAGCCTTCTAGAATTAAACATGGACGACAAGTAGCGTCAGATTACCTAGAATATACAAAGGATCGTGCGAGTACAACAGAAAGTGTGGGTAGCACTGCCATGTTGCCCAAAATAAAGAGTAAAAGGGAACTAGAATTGTTGACTTCAAAATGGATTAGAAAATTGTTAAGACTCCTAGTATTTACAAAGTTACCTAGACCCTCACGATAGTAAACAAGAAGGGTGGACAAGATTGCTAGTAGTACTCAAGAGCGTGCGAGAAAGTCCATCAGCGATAAACCCCCAGCAATAGCAAAGCATCGATTAGAAAGAGGCTGATTCCACCATAGTATGCTAAGGGCAGTAGGGCATATCCACAAGGTAATAGATATGGCCCTAGTTTGTCATGCCAAAGGATAGGGAAGTCGTATAAACGAATTGGCCTGGGAGCAGGTTAGAATGATACAAGTCGATAGACTTGGTTAGTAGTATCCTTGATAGTATGGGGCAAAGGGAACGAGTACTTAGCTCTGGGGAAGGAAAGAGAATCACCCCCAGGTTAAGAGTAAATTGACAGAGCAGCCGAATCTCGAGGAATAAGCATCGGATTGACAGTTAAGAGATAGTGAGATTGTACCCTAGAATGCGGTAATATCATCGTCAGTTGTGGAGGTAAAGGAGTGATGACATAGAAACTTTAACTTAATATGGCCTAGAGACAAGGTCTAGTAGGAAGTTATTGGCCTTTGAGAAAATAAGGGACAGAGTTATAAGATCCAAAGGTTGACTCTGCATTTCAAAGGCGGAAGTACTTCATTAGCAAACCATGGCCAAGGCGCACTAAGTTCATTATCCCCTCTACCCAGATTTTAACGAAAACGTATCAGTTTGTAAAGAAAGACTTATGAATGGCATGGGAAGAGGGAAGGTATTGTTGAGTCGTCGCATAAAACTCTAATGACCAGCCAGGGGTGGCTGGATAGCAAGAACTGACTAGGCCAATTTAGGAGATGGTCGTGCCTGCAAAGGAAGTGGAGAATAGACAATATGATTATAGATAGAAGGTTACCTTGTATTAGGTATAAATTGAACTTATTTGAGTTAGTGTAGAAAGACTAATGAGATCAGCTCATGACTCGCCAAATGGATTCATGTTTTAGGCAAAGCTTATGTTGAGTTAAATACTTCCAGAAGTAGTTGGGCTACATGGAGCCCCAGTGTTTGATAAACTCTAACAGAAAGGCGCAATTTACAACTACGTTCTAGGAAAAGCATAAGAACAGATTGGGACACATGTTAATTCAAGTACAACCTCTCTCCCAAACAAATAGCTGAATAGAGTATACAATTCAAACGCTCGAAGATCCATTATGAGTGGAAATGTAGGCCCCCTATATAATAACCTGAAGAACATAAACTAAAGGTAGGGAATACTAATACGTCATCCAAATAAAGATAGTTAAGCTTATTGAGAAGGATGTTTCAGAAGCCCAGGGTTATCAAAAGTCCCACTCTAATGTATGGTGTAAGGAGTTAAGAATTGAAGCAGCAATTGGGAATTCCTGAAAACTTCGGCAATGAAGGGCGTTATGCAATCTGACAAGAAGGGCAAGCTCAGGTTTAGATTCATCAAGCCTTACCGTACCCTCCGAAAGATCGTCCAAGTAGCCTACAAGATGAAGTTGCCTTCAGCCATGATCCATTTATCAACACTACGCAGGCGCATAAAAGACCCTTTATCAGATTAATCCAACTGGAACACCTAAAGTACAGGGGCATTGTTCCATGGAGAGACTCCAATAGTTATGGGAGCCGTCTTGAGAACCAGAGTCGTAGCCCATTACAGTACCATGGGCAAATGGAAATATAGAAAAAATGGGTTGAAAAACTACAAATGATGCAAATTCTGGATAGTTTCAGTTATTTTAGGCCCAACACTGATAGTATATAGAACCAGATGATTTAAGTTACGGAAAGATAGTTTCAGACATTATACAGTTGACTTTGATGCTATTATTATCAGTTGAGTATGTCATATGTGACATAGCTATCTTTCAGTTGCAAATAGCGCCCTGTGAGATGCCTGTGCTGGACTTTTCTGTGTTTCAAGTTTCCGGATAGTCCATATTATAGGGGAGACTCTGTTGAAATTTTTCCCAATTACTAGTTAAGAGAGAGTTAACTCCTTGTAAGCTTGAGAATAACATTCAAGGATGAATGTTCCTAAGGGGAAAGGATGTTACACCCTGTAAAAATGTTAACGTTTAGTAGACGTGCGTATGAGTGGCAGTGAGTAAGAAGGGCTTGTTGCATGTGGGAAAAGCCTCGGAAGTCGACACAGACAGGAACAACGCGTACAGGGCTAGCACGACGCACCAGCTAGCAATGCACTAGCCAGCGCGGCGCGCCAGCCCTACTGGTGCCTTGAGAGGTGCGATGCTCTAGGCCCGTAGAGCAAGGAGGGGTGCAACGCAGGGGTACTTTGGCACATTTGACGGCGCGGGGCCCCACCAGTCCACCACCCTTAAGTATATAAATAATCTTCTAGTTCAATTGTAAGTCATTTCCAACATAGGCCTCATCCAAAGAAAGAGCAACACATAACTTTTATACAATTTTCTTCTGATTACGCTGCCAAACGCCGTCTAAATTCAAATTAACCTCGGGTATCAAGTTCTAAGCCTACAGGAAGCATTACTATGGAGTTATTTTCTTGAAATTTGCCCGGAAACTCATAACCCCGCTGAGCGAAGGTTGTCAGAATTGCTCTAAACTGATTTCTATATAGACACAGGCTTTAAGTAAGCATTTCTCCCTTCTGAACTCTCGAGAAATTATAAGTTTTTGGCTGTATTTTAAGTAGTTGAATTATAGTTTTTATTAATATAAAAAGTTATCATTTTAAGCCGAATTTGGTATTGAAATTCATCTTTTTCTCCCAGTATAATGGTTACAACTGAAAAGAGCTGACGAATACAAGTTGAAACTCGTCAGTTATTTAGGAAATGCCAGTCGAGGTATGTAAGCATTATCCCTTCAGCAAGTTATTCTCCTCGTATAGTGATACAACTTATGCCTCTGAAGCAAGACCATGATTCTGTATAAAGTAATTAGATGATGCTAGTAGATAACGAGTATATACATATACGTGTTATGGCTAGCTGCTATCAGTAGATTGTGATTAGAATTGTTGTGGTCAGCTGTTTCTGTAGACTGTTGTTATACCCCGAGAACCCAAAGATCGGACACGGGAGTTGAAATGGGAAAATTTTGGAATTTATGTTGCAGGCACAGAATGAGTCGTGGAAGGACTCGTGAGTAGACCCAATGAGTCTTCAAGTGACTCATGGGAAGGCCCAGGATAAAGGGAGGATCAAGGTACCCATGAGGGAGATAACAACTCGTGTCCAGTCCCCAAGAGTCTTCATATCACCGTGGGTCATGAGAAAGCCTATGGACTTTTAATGGAGGATGAGGCAGTGTACTTGATGGGCCAGACGATGAGTCATTTCCCATCTCGACGAGTCGTCAGGTCACCCGTTAGGGTCACTTGGCAGTTATTTCCTGTGAATTAGTAATGGCCTTCCCGTAATTTTCTGAATCCTAAGGCCTAAACTATGTCGTTTTAGGGTCAGAATAGGGTATTTTAAAGGTAATTAGTTCATGTTAAGCCTCATTTATGCATGCAAGAGTTAGAGAGGGGAGTAGAAGTTGATTCAAGTGTTCTTCCTCAAAATTCTCCAAATTCCATCTCGAGTTTTCAAGGGAAATTAAGGACCGAGTGTTTCCAGGTATGTAGGGTTTAGAATGGGTGAATCCTTTCACAACCATGCCCTAAATTCCATTTTAAATTATGAATTCTCCTATTCAAGTCTATGGGGTTTTACCCAAATGCATGAAAATGTGATTTCTCTTCATGGGTATGATTTAATTGGGTTTCAATTACTAAATTATGAATTATGGGAAGGTTTCATATTATTTTCTTTAAAATCATGTTTAAAGATTTTTAAATCTAAATGCCCATTGATTAATGTTCATGAAAGTTCTGATTTATGATGAATATTCAATATCTTGAGATTTATTTATTGTGGAAAATCATGAATTCAAGTTACCCATGCTTATGAGCTTATTTTGAAAGAATTGAGTATGTTCAAGTATTGGGCAATGCCCACATACTGATGAATGATGTACGATTTATGAATGAATTACATGATTTATCTATTTATGATGTTGGCCAATGAAAAGGGCCTTTGATTCTTGGATAAGCATGTTTTAAAGGGGATCAATGATGATAAATGTTACATCTTAGACAATGAATTTTAATGCATGATTTTGTTGATTATGTATGAGTGTATATGCATGTTTGTGGGAGCTGTGTCTAGCACCGAGCAACCCGACGTTCAAAGGACTATGCCGGTGTCTCATAACCACGTGCCACCGTGTGTTTCTAATGATGTATTATATTGACAATGATCCCCTCAAATGTGATATCACGCCTAATAGAAGACCCTCACCTGGCAAGCCAGGGTCGGCTCTGCCCACTTGAGCGAAATAGTTGGGGCATCATGAAAGGCTTTACCATGATGGTGTCAGTTTTGACGAGTCATTCCATTTTTCCTCATGATTTATGCATTGTTATGTTTATGTTATTGGCTCAAGTTATGTTTCAATAAAGTTTACTTACGATTATGAGGATGAATGATTTATGAACGATTTGAAAGTCTTGAGCCATATGTTTTCTTACAAAGTTTATGATGCAAGCATTATGTCCTCCTCCTGTGCTTATTTATGAGTTACTTAACTTTTAACACCCATTTTACTTACCTTGCATACTCAGTACATTTCATGTGATGACCGCGTACTTTATATGTTGTATTGTTTCATGATACAAGATCCGGATCTCAGGCTCATCCTCATCCTTAGTTCATCTCAGTTTACGCTCTCAGATTGTTGGTGAATCCTCATGTTCCGAGGGCCGTTTGACAGACTTTCAAGTTACTTATGTTTTAGTATTTGTTGGGTTAGTTGGGGATGTTGTCCCATAAACCCATCTTACGTAGTAGAGGCTTTCAGATAGGATGTAGAACTCAGATCATGTATATGCCTAGTACTTCCGGTTATTACGCTATGTTTACATTTCTGCTATGTTTTATGCTACGTTTTTCAATTTATTAAATGAGACTAGATGTATGCATGTGCCATGGGTAGACCTGGGGTCTTTCGGGGTCCCTTGTCCCATCTCTACGATCCCGGTGTACGTTCGGGTCATGACAAACTTTATATCATAACAATAGGTTTGAAGTGTCCTAGGGTGTCTGAAAGCCGCGTTAAGTAGGGTCTTTTTCATGGGTGTGAAGCGCGCCAGACTTATGACGAAGAGGCCATTAAATGTTTAGGAAATGTCCCCTTCTTTCATGTCCTATGTCGTGCGATGAAAAGTCTCTCCATCCTTCTAATTCGTGCAATTCACAATTGTAAAATTATGGCTCCTAGATGAATGAACAGAAGGAGGAAAGGAAATGATGAAGGCCATGGAGGTGGCAATGACCATGGGCATCAGCAAGCCCCACCTATTCAGGAGCCCCAGGCATAAGAGCCAGTTGCCCATACTGAGTTTCGGGAAGCTATTCAGATGTTGGCGCAGGCCTGGACCGCTCAGGTCAACCGGCAGGCTGTTGCGCAGGTTCCACAGAATGGCAATGCAGCGACGGGTCGTATTAGAGACTTCTTCAGGATGAACCCTCCTGAGTTTATAGGATCAAAGGTGGACGAGGATCCACACGAGTTCATTAAAGGGATCTTGAAGGTCACTCAGGTTATGGGGGTGACAAATGGGGAGTGTGTGGACTTGGCCTCTTATCAGCTAAAAGAGGTTGATCATATTTGGTACAAGCAATGGAAGGACAGCAGGGCAGTGAGGGCGGGCCCTATCAGTTGGGATGAGTTCCACATGGCTTTTCTCGACAGGTTCATCCCTCGAGAGATGAGGGAGTTGAGGGCAGCTGAGTTTGTGAACCTCAAGCAGGGAAAGATGATAGTTTTGGAGTATTCACTTGAGTTTGCTCGTTTGTCAAAATATGTCCCATAGTTAGTGATGGATCAGACGGCGCGGGTGAGCCGATTCGTTCATGGTGTGGCTGGCTATTTAGACAAGGATTGCAGGACTGCCATGCTTCACCAGGATATGGACTTTCGTAGCATAGTGTTCTATGCCCAGAAGATGGATCCGGCTCATTCAAAAGAGAGGGAGGCAAAGAGGGCTCGGAAGGATAGTCGTGGGTTTTCGCATCAGAGGACTGGCGGTGGCTACCATCCGTAGTTTCAGCAGAGATCACCAGCCCTAACACCATCATCAGCTAGTGTTCCATACAAACCCAGGAGTGATTAGAGGAGTAGGGCTTCAGGGTCGAGGGATCAGAGAGGCACCCAGTTATAGTATACCTCTCCAGCCTGCGGGAAGTGCGGCAAGAGTCATCCGAGGAGTGCGTACTCGGTTCAGACATTTGCTATGGGTGTGATAGATCTGGGCACATGTGTCGAGCATGCCCATATGATAGACAGGGTGATGATAGGGGTCGTGCACAGGCCACCAGGACAGTAGCAGCTCTGTTCGCGGCTGGTTCGGTATGTGTTAAAAACTGACACGCAAGTGTACGTGGTCAAACAAGTAATAAAGTGGCTAAGTAGCCAAGTATCGATCCAAGCAGGCTGCTCTGGATATGCAAAATTTCCTAGTTCACTATATTTCTATTCAATTTCTAACTATGCTAACAACTATCCAATCAAGAATTGAGGGAGTTTTGTTTCTAAACTAATTATATACTAAACTTAACAACTATTATTTACGTTGAATTCAGACAATGGATATGCTCATGCCAAGGTTAAGAACGAGTAATGGAGTTGATAATTATGATAATTTGGTCATCCTCTTCTTCATATTGCTAGTCAAGAACGTTTGCCTAGAAATTAAAACTCTCGTATTTAATTTCACTTTAGAATCATAAACCATTCGTCTACATTTCTGCGATCAAATGAAATTTATGACCTAACACTACAATGCCGGTTCCTAAATTGACTAATACGGCTTTCAAGTATATTTCTATCAAGAAAGCACATCAAAACCCAATTTTCCCAAATCAAGTTAAGAACAATACCCTATTAATTCACAACTTTCCAATTTCATGCTCTCTCGAGTGAAATTGGACTTTTTAGATATACATTAATGGTGGCCAATCAAGAATGTACTAAGCACAAGAATTAATAGAACAATATGCAAGAAGAAGAAGAAACCATATCAATTATTACCAATAATCATTACACAAGTTCAAAACCTCAGCAAGAAAGGAATTAGCCACTCATTCTTGGATTAATCGTCCTAGAATGAGTGTAAATCATGCATACAATTGAAGGAAAAGAAGAAGGGAAGAGAAGAAAACTCTTATCTTTTCTATTCTTCAACTGCCACAAAACCACGTTCCTCTCTCCACTCTTGAACTCTGCTAAAAACTAGAACTAAAAGAAGACTCGTTTAAAAATAACCTAAGTGTGCTATTTATACTAGTGGGAAATTTTTCCCGGAATAACAAGCAACGTGTCACGGAGGCCAACACGGAGCACTGCCTCCGTGACACGGCGTGGACGCGGACCCTCTCTGGAAATTGCAGGGTCCGGATAATTGGTCTCAATGTGGCACGGAGGCCAACGCGGAGCACTATCTCCGTGCCACGGAACTGACGCGCAGGCACACTGGAAATTGCCTAATTAATTCCTGCCCAGGCAGTGTGCTACCGCGATGGCAGCGTGGCACGGCTCCATCGCGGAGCCAGTGTAAAATGTGCCATCCAAGGTCTTTTCCACGCTGGCATCCAAGTCCAACTCCGACATAGTTCCAACACGCATTTTAGCTCCTAAAAATCACATTATCCTGCAAAACAAATGCTAATCATGTTGGTTAGTATAAATTCGCATTTTATTACCAAATACATGATATTATATACACATTGCACAACAAACAAGGTAAAAATGATACGTTTGAGTATCACTTGGGCATATAAATTTGCCCAAGATCACTTACCCCACACTTAAATCCTTGTTCGTCCTCGAACAACACATACACAACTCATGCAAATTACATCCCAACCTTCGTCACTATGGTGCAACATTTTACGCTACGGTCATACCGATTATTCAATTCTTGCAAATCATCAAGAAAACATGCTTGGTCGTACAAGACAATGACCTTAATACATCGAGGCTTCCTAAACTTTTAAGAATTGATTCTTGATATCGGCAAACTCATGCAAATCAACTAATCAAGAAATCCGACACGAAAATCAATCTTTCATCAAGCATGTACCCTCACAACTCGAGAGAAACTTCCCCTTTTATGTTCGTGCAGCACACAAACATGCAAGTAGGGGCATATAAAAATTAATTTCACTCTCTCTCCCAAAAGAATTCGCATGCATCATGTCATGACCCATAGGCTTTCCCTTAGTGTATTACTCCACTAATATAAAGAAATGCAATGTAGGATCAAATAGGACTTTTAATGGGTTGTAACTGGGCTATGGATCTAGTATATATATATTGGATTAGCCAATAATAGTCGCTAGCATCCTTAAGCGCCTTTTCAACTCATTCCCATCGACTCATGGACATTGTTCCTCTCTTTTCTCTTTTTCTCCCATTCATGCTGGTTTACTTTCATACAACCCATTTCATCGGCACACTTGACACAAAACAGAGGGTTTTCATGTACCCTCACTATCATTTAATTACAACTAGTGCCTCTTCAACATCATCTTTTCTTTCCTCACTTTGCTTTTCTTTTCTTTTCACTCTTTTCACTCTTTAACACTTTGGGAAACATTTTCTGTTCTTTGTAAGCGCTTAAGAGCTTCTTATAGACTTTAAGGCTAATGAAAAGAAGGAATAAAGCTTAGTTCATACAATTCTGGACAAAAGAAAGAAATCGGCTAAAGGCTCAACGGGCTGACTAGGGTACACAACATATAAAAAGGTAGAATTTGACAAGAAAAAAATGGAAACTAACGGTTAAAACAAAGAAATGCCTACATCCTTTCCGACGCTACACCTCCTTCATTTCGTTTTGTATACACACCAGGCAAGTTCTAGACAATTCACAATGACATGGAATAGCAAAACCTCACTCACACTTTATGCACATGCTCGAATCAAGATGCATTCACAGACTCTTTAATTAGTCAACTACATGAATTCAAAATTAAGCCTCAATCATAATGAACCAAATTCTCTAGCCTAGGTAACTCAACATATTTACAAAATTGCATGCTTTCAAACGAATCATTTTCACGTTTTGAACATCAATTACAACACACAATGAAATTTTAGCAACCATAAGCAACTACAGTTTATTGATGCAATCCACCAAAGAAACTAAAAACAAAACATCTACTCCTATCGACTACATTTCCCTTAAGACGGTCGTCATCCATCCATCATAGGGAATGGTCACTAACTATGACATCGGTTCAATGGGACTATTCTCGGTAAAAGAACCGAAAACAAACTCCGAGAAACCCAAAATTAAAACTTCAAAATTTTTGCAACACATCGATCATTTCGATAGAAAATATTTTCAAACTATGTTGATAAATGCAAAATCTTTTCGCAAAAATTTTGAAAAATATCGATCATATCGATAGAAAAAGAAAAAATTTACAAAATTTACAAAATATTTACAAAGGCAACCATAACTTTTTAAAGACACACATCATTAGCCACAAACAAATATATACACATCATTCACAAATCAGTTCACAAGAACAGGGAAAGCACAGACATACATAAACGTCAAGGAAGAATATACAGCAGATTTAGAGCCTATGACCCAGCACCTAACTACTCCCCACCCCACACTTAAATCGAACATTGTCCCCAGTGTTCACAAAAATACAAAGCACAAAATTTTGGGTGGTGGAACTCCCTGCTTAGTCGAAATATTCGACTTCCTCATCCGGTGCTGCGGCCTCGTCGCCCATATTTGAATCAGCTCCATCGCCGTCATCGGACTCTACATCAGAGTCCTCACGACGTGTCTCCTCATCAGTAGGGACGTCGTCGTCAGTCGGCTCCACAAAGGCTGGCCCCACCTTGCATAAAGCTCTGGCGTTCTCGCCGAAGGGGTAGTCCAGCTCCAGCTGCCATAATTCATCCTCGGTGGTTGGTCTCCCACCTATCCGTAGCTGCAGCATCTGCATGCCGAACATACGGGCCATATACTGGTCGTCACGAGCATGTCGCTCGCCCAGAGTCAGCACAGGTCCGTGTGTAGTGTCAGGGGCCTTGGTTTTTGTCACATCAAGGGCCCTCCGCTCCAACTGCGGAATGTAATCCAAGGCTTCTTCCTCGATGTCAAGGCCTCGGAGGAAGGTGGTGATGAGTCCGCCAAACCCGTATCTGTGGCCCTGGTGTAGTCTGGCTCTCTTCATGGCGGATATTATAACTGCCCCCACATTAGTCTCAAGCCCTTTCATAAGGGCATACACCAGGCAGACACGGTCCCGGGTCACGTCTGTCATATGCACTCCCGGGATCAAACACGAACATACTATTTTTAGCCAGATTCTGGCCTCCTTGTTCATCTGCGAATAAGGCAGAGTCTGGTGGTAACCCCTCTCTTTGTGTCTCCTCCATCGGGCTGTGGATCGAGCCCCACACAATGTACGTCTAATGTCGGCGTACGGTGGGGTGATATTGAGCTGGCGGAGAACGTGGGCGTCTGTGTCCCGCGCTCCAACGATGGCATTCAGCTGCTGGGGTTCCAGAGTGACAATCTGCCCTCTGATTTTAATAGTATGGCTCCTGATGGCCGGGTTCCAGTTGGCGTAGAATTCCCGGACCAAGTGAAGGTTGCACTCCTTGGGCTCCTGAAAAATAAAACTGAGCCCAGCTGCCTCAATCCTCTGCACCATGCGAGGGAACTCCTGTGCAAGTGGTTCCCTTGCAATATATTCCTCCGGGAAGTATTTGCTTTCCTTGTGCTTATTATACCATTTCTTCCCTTCGTCGGTGACCCATCGTGTTCCGTATCGGCGGTGTTGACCGCGTGGAACAGCAGGTGCAGCTGGGACAGCAGCGCCCAGTCTCATTCTCTTTCTGCCGGTGCCTGAGGTTGAGGCACCCTTGCCTTTATCTTGTCGGCTAGCCATTGTACCTATCAATTTACACAGACAAGCACAATATTAAGCTAAAAACTTGTTAGCTTCGGCTAAGGTCGGGTTAAACAAAATTTACCCCACACTTAGTCTTTAACAAAATTTACAACATTTTAGCAAGGATAACTCTATTTACACCCCCAAACACAATCAACTATAAACATGTTGCTTAGTGCGTTCACAAAATTTCGACAGCATAACGGCTAGCGAACTACTCAGACTTCATACAGCTTACCCAATCCTCCTATCGACAGCTATTCACCCACAGCACTTAGCAACAATAACCACAACAGAAATAAGAACAACAATACAAACCTACTATATACAAATAATCTAAGCAATTCAACCAATTCACACATTATGCACTTCCCCACAGAAATTTGAGAATTAGTCGTCTTTCCACAATTAAACAATAGTTACCACGACTTATCTCAACTACTAAACACACCCAGGCACCAATTTCATCAAACTATCAAGTTACCCACGTTCAAATCCAACAACCCAAGCCCTAGAACTCAATTCGACAATCAATATTGAATTATTCAATCAATCGATAAGTTCAAACGTCAACTACAATAATCCGAACATAATCAATCACAAAATAATTCACATCATGTTTAATTATTTTACCTAGGGTGATATATCTCACCTCACATGCTCAAAAGTGACAAAACTCGCCAGAAATTTGAGATCGAAGATGAAAACATACCTTGGATTTGAAGAACCGAAAAAAACTTGACGTTTTCCTTGCCTATCAACGTGGCACGGAGCTTGGGGGTAGGGGAATGGGTGTTTGGTCACGGAGGGTAGAAGGAATGGGGAAATTTGGGCGAAAATCGGGGGTTTATTTAAAAGAAACACGCGGGTCACCCGGAAACCCGGTGTGACCCGGCACTGGAATAAGGGCAACGTGTCACGGAGAGTAACGCGGAGCCCCTCCTCCGTGACACGGAGCCAACGCGTTGGCTTACTGGAATTTTAAAAATTCCAGATTCGCCTTCAACGTGTCACGGAGGTCAACGCGGAGCATTGCCTCCGTGACACGGCGCCAACGCGCCAGTGCTCTGTTTCACCAAATTTTTTTTTTTTCAAACCTCGCCTCGTTTCCTCGATTCCAAGTATTTTTCCTCTGGTATACCTGAAAATCACCTCACTAAACAAAAATTGGTTAAATTCATAGATTCCCTACTAAAAAAAATAAATAAAATAAAAATTACTAATTAAAATGCAAATCTAAGCCTAGTCAAGAAAAAGGAAAGAAAATAGAATAAATGAAAAACTTTACACTAAGGAAAGAAAAAAAATATTTTTCACGGGTTGCCTCCCGTGCAGCGCTTGGTTTAACGTCGCGGCTCGACAGCCTTTATGCTCACGTGTCTACTAGGGAGATGGACGATTTGTCTCGATCATGGTCATCTCCCCAGTAGTTCTCAACCTCGTCTGGTGGCCTACCTCGTAACTCTCGGAAATCACTCACTCCATTTGCATTCCCATGATCAATCACGTTGATCACCGAGAGTTCCTTATAGACATTCGGGAGCTTAGGTGCCTTGTACACGTCGAACACCTCAACCTTGTCGTGTGCTCGCATTGTGAGTTGACCCGCAGCTACATCGATCAATGCCTTTCCGGTTGCCAAAAATGGTCGTCCCAAAATAAATGGGACTTCTGCATCTGGTTCAAAATCCAGAACAATGAAATCTACCGGAAAAATGAGGGAGCCTACCTGCACTAGCACATCCTCAACAATGCCATCCGGCTTAGCTAAGGACCTGTCTGCTAGCTGCAAGATCACTGTTGTGGGTCTAGGACTCCCTAGCCCTAACTTTCTGAATACCGAAGATGGCATCAGATTTATACTTGCCCCCAAGTCGCATAACCCACGAGCTCGGATACTTTGCCCAATCGTCAGCTGGATAGTAAAACTTCCAGGATCCTTTAGTTTAGTGGGAAACCTGTTCTGAATACGGGATGTGCATTCCTCTGTTAAAGCCACCGTGGCATACTCAGTCAAACGACTTTTGTTGGCCACGATGTCTTTGATATACTTTGCATATTTTGGCACACCCTGCAAGACATCAACAAGAGGTAAGTTAACATGTACCTGTTTGAGTACCTCCATGAATTTCTGGAAACACGCCTCCTCCTTGTGTTTCTTAAGTCGTTGAGGGAACGGGGGTGGAGGCCTTGCTGGTTCAGCTTCTTTGGTCTTCCCCGTATCTGAGGTTTGTTCTCCCTCAACATCTACTGCTCCTGACTTCTGAGGCGGTCTTTTAGGTTCCACCTCCTTTAATTGTAAACCACTCCTTGTGGTCACTGCATTAACCTGCTTAGGATTTGGATCCGTGTCGCTAGGTAGTCCTCCCCTGGGTCTAGTATTTTGGGCACTAGCAAATTGCCCAAACTGATATTCAAGAGCCTTGGTTGCCAATTGATTGTTCTTTACTTCGGCTGCCAGTTTGACGTAGTCAGCCTGCAATTGTGCCTGGTTGGCAATCATGGTCTTGAACATTTCCTCAATAGTCGGTGATGGTGGTGGAGGAGGGGCATTGTGATTTCTGAACTGATTCTGATAGCCTTGTTGCCCTCCTTGGTTTCTGTGCATACCCTGCCCTGAATCTTGGCCTTGTTGATTGTTGCTACCCCACGAAAAATTCGGATGATTCCTCCAATTCGAGTTGTAGCTACCACCAAACTGCTGTTGATTCCTCTGTGCATTGCCCACAAAGTTGACAGAATCAGGATTTGCACCACAGCACTCAGCTGAATGCTCACTACTACCACACACTTCACACCACATCTGTTGGACTGCATTAACTGAGGCTGAAGGCAGGTTCAAATTCATAGTGCTGAAGTGAGTGTTTAACTGATTTTTCAAAGCAGCTATCTGTGCAGCGATAGCTGTGAATCCATCCACTTCGAACACTCCCGCTGCTTTCCTTGCTCCACCCCTTGAAGAATCTGCATTCCATTCCGGATTGCCTTGTGAGATACGGTTGAGCAAAGTGTACAACTCTTCATAAGTCTTCTCCAGCGCTTGCCCTCCAACTGCTGAGTCTAACAAAATTTTAGTGTGGGGTTCCAAACCCTCAATAAAAGTGTGTACCAACACCTCATTTGACTGATGATGATGAGGACAGTCCCGCAACATGGACTTGAATCTTTCCCAGGCTTGATAAAGATTTTCTCCCTCCCTCTGTTTAAAGCTTAGAATCTGACTTCTAAGTTTAGCTGTTTTACCTGAAGGGAAAAATCTGATCAAGAACTTCTTTGCAAGATCATCCCACGTTGATATAGAGTTGGGTGGTTCAGCTTTTAACCACCTCTTGGCTTCACCCAATAAGGAAAATGGAAATAAGGTGAGCCGAACATAATCAGGTGACACTCCAGCGGGTATGTACGTGTCACTTATCTCCAAAAAGTTCTGGAGATGTTGTTGCGGATCTTCGTGAGGGAGACCGGTGAACTGCCCGCTCGTGTGCAAAAGTTGCACCATATTTTGCTTTAACTCAAATCTCCCCCCAGGCTCTGGTTTCCGGATGCTGGAATGTACATTATTAGCATGTGGGATTGCCACCTCGCGAACTGGCCTGGCTGCTACTTCCTCGGGCACTAACACTGCCCGTACAACTGGTGGATTGGGTTGCTCCATCGTAGACTGTTTGAGCAACTGCAGCTTCTTCCGAAGAGCTTCTCTACGTTGACTATGCAATTCACGTTCTGGCTCTAAGTAAGATTCCACCAACTCCTTGTCCCTTGCCAGTGTTCACAGAAATAAAAATCTGCAAAATACAGGCTAAGACCAAGTTGTTAACACTTAAGAAAATAAAATACAAATACAGTAAATTTACACTAAACAAAATTTTACAAATCGCCTAGACTCCCCGGCAACGGCGCCAAAAACTTGTTCGCGGCTGATTCGGTATGTGTTAAAAACCGACACGCAAGTGTACGTGGTCAAACAAGTAATAAAGTGGCTAAGTAGCCAAGTATCGATCCAAGGAGGCTGCTCTGGATATGCAAAATTTCCTAGTTCACTATATTTCTATTCAATTTCTAACTATGCTAACAACTATCCAATCAAGAATTGAGGGAGTTTTGTTTCTAAACTAATTATATACTAAACTTAACAACTATTATTTACGTTGAATTCAGACAATGGATATGCTCATGCCAAGGTTAAGAACGAGTAATGGAGTTGATAATTATGATAATTTGGTCATCCTCTTCTTCATATTGCTAGTCAAGAACGTTTTCCTAGAAATTAAAACTCTCGTATTTAATTTCACTTTAGAATCATAAACCATTCGTCTACATTTCTGTGATCAAATGAAATTTATGACCTAACACTACAATGCCGGTTCCTAAATTGACTAATACGGCTTTCAAGTATATTTCTATCAAGAAAGCACATCAAAACCCAATTTTCCCAAATCAAGTTAAGAACAATACCCTATTAATTCACAACTTTCCAATTTCATGCTCTCTCGAGTGAAATTGGACTTTTTAGATATACATTAATGGTGGCCAATCAAGAATGTACTAAGCACAAGAATTAATAGAACAATATGCAAGAAGAAGAAGAAACCATATCAATTATTACCAATAATCATTACACAAGTTCAAAACCTCAGCAAGAAAGGAATTAGCCACTCATTCTTGGATTAATCGTCCTAGAATGAGTGTAAATCATGCATACAATTGAAGGAAAAGAAGAAGGGAAGAGAAGAAAACTCTTATCTTTTCTATTCTTCAACTGCCACAAAACCACGTTCCTCTCTCCACTCCTGAACTCTGCTAAAAACTAGAACTAAAAGAAGACTCCTTTAAAAATAACCTAAGTGTGCTATTTATACTAGTGGGAAATTTTTCCCGGAATAACAAGCAACGTGTCACGGAGGCCAACGTGGAGCACTGCCTCCGTGACACGGCGTGGACGTGGACCCTCTCTGGAAATTGCAGGGTCCGGATAATTGGTCTCAACGTGGCACGGAGGCCAACGCGGAGCACTATCTCCGTGCCACGGAACTGACGCGCAGGCACACTGGAAATTGCCTAATTAATTCCTGCCCAGGCAGTGTGCTACCGCGATGGCAGCGTGGCATGGCTCCATCGCGGAGCCAGTGTAAAATGTGCCATCCAAGGTCTTTTCCACGCTCGCATCCAAGTCCAACTCCGACATAGTTCCAACACGCATTTTAGCTCCTAAAAATCACATTATCCTGCAAAACAAATGCTAATCATGTTGGTTAGTATAAATTCGCATTTTATTACCAAATACATGATATTATATACACATTGCACAACAAACAAGGTAAAAATGATACGTTTGAGTATCACTTGGGCATATAAATTTGCCCAAGATCAAGCTCCAGCCCATTCCACTCTGTAGGGAGCATCAACTAGTGGAGGTGGCGGACAGTGCCAAAATCGATTCTATGCCCTTGCCTCGCGCCAAGAGCAGGAGACTTCGCCAGACATGGTCACTGGTATGTTGCATGTATTTCATATTGATGTTTATGCCTTGCTAGATCCTTGAGCTTCCTTGTCTTTCGTGACTCCTTACATTGATAGTAGCCTTGGAGTTAGTCCTGAGACCTTGTCAGAACCGTTTTCTATTTTGCCACCTATTGGTGATTCGATCATAGCTAGACGAGTATATAGAGAATGCCCGGTCACTGTGTTATATAAGGTTACCTCCGCAGACTTTGTAGAGTTATCCATGACTGACTTTGACGTTATTCTTGGCATGGATTGGTTATTTACATGTTATGCTTCGATTAATTATGGGACCCGTACGGTGGAATTTCATTTTTCGGGTGAGTCGGTGTTGGAGTGGAAGGGTAGTTTGGCAGTACTAGCAGGTCGATTTATTTCCTACCTTAAGTCCAGGAAGATGGTCTCTCAAGGTTGCATGTACCACCTAATTATGGTTAAGGATGTGGAGTCTGAGACCCCGACTATTCAGTCGGTTTTGGTAGTGTGCGAATATTCGGAGGTGTTTCCTGATGATTTGCCTGGTGTTCCTCCGGAGAGGGAAATTGATTTTGGTATTGATCTAGTACCCGATACGTAGCCTATCTCCATTCCTCCCTACAGGATGGCTCCGGAAAAACTAAAGGAATTGAAGGATCACTTAAAGGATCTGTAGGATAAGGGTTTCATTAGACTGAGCCAGTCTCCATGGGGTGCACCAGTTCTATTTGTCAAAAGAAGGACGGTTCCCTTCACATGTGTATTGACTATCGGCAGTTGAACAAGGTTACCGTCAAGAACAGGTACCCCTTACCTAGGATCGATGATTTGTTTGACCAGCTTCACGGTGCCAAGTGCTTCTCCAAGATTGATCTCAGGTCCGGGTATCACCAGCTCAGAGTTCGAGAGAGTGACATCCTGAAGACCACTTTCAGGACTCGGTATGGTCACCACGAATTTGTTGTTATGTCTTTTGGATTAACCAATGCCCTGCAACTTTTATGGATCTAATGAACAGGGTGTTCAAGGCATATTTGGACATGTTCTTGATTGTGTTCATTGAAGACATCTTGATATACTGATGGAGCAAGGAGGAGCATGTCGCTCACCTGATAGTAGTACTTCAGACCCTCAAGGATCGTCAGCTATATGCAAAGTTCAGTAAGTGTGAATTTTTGTTGGAGTTGGTGGCATTTTTTGTCCATGTTGTTTCAAGCGAAGGCATAAAGGTGGATTCGCGAAAAATTGAAGCGGTGAAAAATTGGCCCAGGCCGGTGAACCCTTCAAAAATTCGGAGTTTCCTAGGTCTAACTGGCTACTACCGGGGTTTGTTGAGGGTTTCTCATCTATTGCGGCACCTTTTACTAAGATGACTCAAAAAAAGATGAAGTTCCAATGGTCATAAGCTCGTGAGAGAAGCTTCCAAGAGTTGAAGACCCGACTCACTTCAGCACCAGTATTGACTTTGCCCGAGGGTACTAATGGCTTTGTTGTATATTGTGATTCTTCGAGAGTCGGACTGGGATATGTGTTGATGCAGCGTGGGAAGGTAATAGCATATGCCTTAAGAGAGCTAAAAGTTCATGAAAGGAATTACCTGACCCATGATCTTGAGTTGTCCGCGGTGGTGTTTGCATTGATGATATGGCGACATTACTTGTATGGGGTCCACGTGGATGTATTTACAGATCACAAGAGCTTTTAATACGTGTTCACACAGAAGTATCTAAATCTTCGACAAATGAGGTGGTTGGACTTACTAAAGGACTACAACATGAGTGTCCTCTACCATCAGGGCAAGGCTAATGTGGTTGCGGGGATGCACTTAGTAGGCTCTCTATAGAGAGTGTGTCCCACGTGGACGAGAGAAAGAAGGAGTTGGTGAGAGATGTCCATTAACTTACAAGGTTGGGAGTTAGATTAATCGACTCGACTGATGACGACGTTATTGTGAAGAATGGGTCAGATCGTCCTTAGTGGTCGATGTCAAATCTAAGCAAGATGAGGATTTGACTTTGAGGAAGCTGAAGGAAGTAGTGCGGATTAAAAAGGTGGAGGTTTCTCCCAAGAGGGAGATGATTTGCGATACCAGGGTTGACTATGTGTTCTGGACGTCGATAATTTAAGGGTTCAGATATTGCATGAGCCACATGGTACCAGATATTCTATCCATCTGGGATACACGAAGATGTATCGGAACTTGCGAGAAATCTATTAGTGGGATGGTATGAAGAAGGATATTGCGGAGTTTGTAGCTAAGTGTTCAAACTGTCAGCAAGTGAAAGTCGAGTATCAAAGGCCGGGACTTCAGGATATTAGCATTCCCACTTGAAAGTGGGAGGAAATAAATATGGATTTTGTTACAGGCCTACCTCGTACTCGCTGACACTATGACTCCATTTGGGTAGTGGTAGACAGGTTAACTAAGGCTACACACTTCCTGATGGTCAAGACCATGGATTCAGCAGATGATTATGCCAAGTTGTATATTCAGGAGTGGGTTCGACATCATGGAGTGCCCTTGTCTATTATTTCAGACCGAGGTACTCAGTTTACCTCTCAGTTTTGGCGGTCTTTTCAGAAGGGACTTGGGACGCAAGTTAAGCTCAGTACAACCTTCCCTTCGCAAACAGACGGCCAGGCAGAATGAACCATTCAGACCCTCGAGGATATGTTGAGGACATGTGTTATGGATTTCAAAGGTAGTTAGAATGATCATTTTCCCTTAATCGAGTTTGCTTATAATAATAGCTATCACTCTAGTATCCAAATGGCACCATTCGAGGCTCTTTACGGGAGAAGGTGTAGATCTCCCACTGGATGGTTTGAGGTTGGAGAGGCATCTATGATAGGGCCAGATTCGGTTCACAATGTGATAGTGAAGGTTCAGTTGATAAGGGACCAGTTGAAAATTGCTCAGAGTCATCAGAAATCGTATGTTGATGTGAGGAGAAGGGATCTGGAGTTTGATGTGGATGATTGGGTATTTCTAAAGGTATCTCCCATGAAGGGAGTCATTCAGTTCGGAAAGAAAGGGCAACTCAGTCCCCGCTATGTTGGCCCCTACTGGGTTGTGAGTAGAGTTGGTAAGGTGGCATATGAGTTGGACTTGCCTTCGGAGTTATCTTCAGTTTATCCCGTGTTTCATGTGTCTCTCTTGAAAAAGTGCTTGGGTGATCCAGCTTTAGTAGTGCCGGTAGACAGTGTTGGCGTTAGGGATAGCCTCAACTACGATGAAATTCTGGTGAAAATCTTAGATCGTCAAGTCCATAAGCTAAGGAACAAAGAAGTAGCTTCAGTTAAAGTATTGTGGAGAAATCAGCATGTTGAGGGAGCTATGTGGGAAGTCGAAGCGGATATGATGGCTAAATACCCACACCTGTTCCCTACCGGCTCAGTTTCAGTTTGAGGTACCAATTTTGCCCTAAGCCTCTAATCACTTTTTCATGTTCAGTTCATGCATACAAGTTTGTTTTATGATATGGTATATGTATGAGATGTCTGAATTTAGTTTAGTTATGTAGTTCTTTACGGAGGTAGCCATTCCATCGGTTTTCGATTTTAATAATCAGTATTTGCATATGATGATTGCATGTTTTTACGTTTTCTGCATTTTTATAACATTTGAGGACGAACGTTACCAAGGGGGAGATATTGTTATACCCCGGGAACCCAAAGATCGGACCCGGGAGTTGAAACGGGAAAATTTTGGAGTTTATGTTGCAGGCACAGGACGAGTTGTTGGATGACTCGTGAGAAGACCCCACGAGTCGTCAAGTGACTCGTGGGCAGGCCTTGAATAAAGGAAGGGTCGAGTTCCCCACGAGGGAGATAACGAATCGTGGCCAGTCCCCACGAGTCGTGTCACTCATGGGGTGAGGTTGGGTTTAAGTTAGAAGAAGCTCCAAGTGTACCTTACGAATGGGACCCCATGAGTCGTGGCCTGTCCTAACGACTCGTGAGGTAGGCCGTGAGCAAGCCTATGGACTTTTAATGGAGGATGAGGTAGTGTATTTGACGGGCCACACGACGAGTTGTTTCCCATCCTGATGAGTCGACGGATTACGCTATGTTTACATTTCTGCTATGTTTTATGCTACGTTTTTCACTTTATTAAATGAGACTAGATGTATGCATATGCCATGGGTCAAATTGGGGTCTCTCGGGGTCCTTTGTCCTGTGTCTACTATCCAGGTGTACGTTCGGGTCGTGAAAACTATGAATATATGTATGTTGTGGTTAGTTGCTAGAACTTGTACATAGATTATACCGCAGTATCCCTCATCGGGAAAGAACATGTTAAGTGTGATACGCGCTAGGAGAGTCGTAGAAACTCTTCTACCCTCTAGTTCATTGTATTAGTAGAATTGTATGTTATTTCAAGGCCTAGACCTTATAAGCTCGTGAATAGTTATCCCACCTGAGTTAGTAAGTTGAACAACATAGGCGCAGCTAGGCGATATAACTACCAGTTTGGCGCCTTTGTAGCCAGAAAAGCATGCCCAGAGGCCATTGGTGTGCCTTTACGTTCTTGGGACAGAAATTCAAATAGGAAGGCCATACTTTATAGTCAGCAGCCTAGGGTTGTCTAGTGAACTGAGTGACAGCTTGCCATCTGGTTAGCTACTACCAGTGATTGTCAGTCTCAGTTGACTTAGCATTCTTCATACAGGTCGCCCAAGAAGACAGCCCAGTTGTCCAGGTCAGATAGACCCGTGGGTACCCTAAGGAAGGGGACCTTATTAGCAGTTAGAGGTTGGGCCAGCGCCCCTGTCGGTTCTTAAAGGATACTCAGGTACAGCTTGCCGTGAGTGGATAAGTTTATATAAACTTATCTATAAGGTTAGAAATCACCCAGAAAAGTCATATATAATCTAAGCAAACCAAGATGAGGTCTAAGGGCCTAGCACCATGTTAGTACAGTACTACCCTGTCACGACCCGAACGTACACCCGGATCGTAGACACGAGACAAAGGACCCCGAGAGCCCCCAAGTCGACCCATGGCACATGCATACATCTAATCTCATTTAATGAAGTGGAATACTTAGCATAAAACATATCGGAAAAGTAATCGTAGGATAACATCATAAAATACTAGATGTACACATAAGCTGAGTACTACATATTGTCTGAAATCCTCTACAACATACGATGGGTTGATGGGACAATATCCCCAAATAACCCGAACAATATTGAAACACAAGATAACATAAAAGTTTGTCAAACGGTCCTTGGAACATAAGGACTCACCAATAATCTGAGAGCGTAAGTTGAGATGGACTAAGGATGAGGATGAGCCTGAGATCCGAACCCTGTATCATGAAATGATACAGCATAGAAAGTATGCGGTCAGTATGTGGAATGTACCGAGTACGCAAGGTAAGTAAAACGAATGTTAAAAGTAAAATAAACTCATAAATAAACATAGGAGAAGGACATCATGCTTGTATCATAAACTTCGCAAGAAAACATAAGGCTCAAGACTTTCAAATCGTTCATAAATTATTCATTATCATAATCTTATGTAAACTTTATCAAAACATAACTTGAGCCAATAACATAAATATGAAAATGTATAAAACATGTGGAACAATGGGAGGACTAGTCTTAACCGACACCATCATGATAGAGCTTTACATGATGCCCCAACTATCTCAGTCAAGTGAGCAGAGCCGACCCTGGCTTGCCAGGCGAGGGTCCTGCATTAGGCGTGATATCACATTTGAGGGGATCATTATCAATACAATATATCATTAGAAACCCATGGTGGCACGTGGTTATGAGACAATGGCGTAGTCCTTTGAACGTCAGGCTGCTCGGTGCTAGACATGGCACCAAAAAACATGCATATAGGGTCATACATAAATTAATAACATCATGCATTAAAATTCATTGGCTAAAATATAACATTTATCATCATTGCTCCCCTTTAAACATGATTATCCAAGAATCAAAGGCCCTTTTTATTGGCAAATATCATAAATCAATAAATCATGTAATTCGTTTCATAAATCGTAAGTCATTCTTCAACATGTGGGCATTGCCCAATACTTCAACATACTCAATTCTTTCAAATATGCTCATAAACATGGGTAAGTTGAATTCATATTTTCCCATCATAAATAAATCTCAAAATATTAAACATTCATAATAAATCATAACTTTCCATGAACTCTCATCAAATGGGCATTTTAGATTTATAAAGCTTGAAACATGATTTTAAATAAAATAACACAAAACCTGCCCATCATTCATAAATCAATAATTAAAACTCAATTAAATCATGCCCATAAAGAGAGATCACATTTTCATGCATTTGGGTAAAACCCCATGGAATTGAATAGTAGGATTCATGATTAAATTCGAAATTTGGGCATGTGTGTGGAAGAAATCACCCATTCTAAACCCTACATAACTGGGAAGGATGAATCTTCCACCTCACTGATTGCCTAAGGAGAAATTGGAAGAAGAATCCCTTAGAAAAGATCTTGATCACCTCCTAAATTTCATAAACTTTCATGCATGAAAGGAATACACTTAGAATAGGTTTTCCCCTGCTAAAAACCCAAAAAATGAGCTTAAAACGACGTAGTATAAGGCCTTAGGATGAAGAAATGATGGAAATACCTTACTGATTATGCAAAAAATTGCCCACTGGACCAAATAACGGACGAACCAATAGGACGTTGGAAGATACCACTACCCGTGGTATCCGCCCGTGCTAAGCACTTCCCCCATACATATCTCGAAATCAAATCATGGACACACAGGACGGGTCGTCCTAAGTTTCAACGGGTCGTTCCTTCAATCATTGTTTCCATCTTCTGAAACTCTGCACTTCTATTCAACGAGCCTTACCACGACATGTTGTAAGGTACAACAGGTCGTGGTTCCTATCCATCATTTTCCACTGGAGATCTGGGCTCCCTTACCACGACTCTTCACAACGGGTCGTGGCATGACCCGTTAAACCCCCCAACTGCTAAGCCCATTTCCTACCACGACCACTAACAGCGACTCGTTGTTTCATACAATGAGTCGTTGCATCAATTGTTGCCTCCACTGCCACCTAAACACCTGAACCCATGGCTACCAACAATGGCTCATGGTTACGTACCACGAGTCGTTGTACCTCTCGTCCTACAACTTTTTCCCCAACTTTTAGCAGTTTTGTATTTTAGCTTCCTGGGTATACTCTTACGCACTTTGGGGTATTACAATATCTCCCCCTTTGGAGCATTCTTCTTCGAATGTAGGAAACAAGAAGCAAACAGAAACATACAATTTATCATAGCCATATATTGATCATTTTAACCGAATTTTTCACAGAATGACTACCTTCGAATAAAATCACATAGCTGAACTGATCTCATATTTCACATACAAATTCATAAACATAAAAGAAACTTGTACACATGAACTGAAAATGAAACTAGATAGAGTCATACGGCAAAAATTGGTACCTCAAGTCGGAACAGCGCTAGTAGAGAACAAATGTGGATATCTAGCCATCATATCAGCTTCGGCTTCCCATGTAGCTCCCTTAACATGCTGATTTCTCCAAAATACTTTAACTGAAGATACTTCTTTCTTCCTTAGCTTACAAACTTGACAATTTAAGATTTTCACCAGAATTTCTTCATATCTAAGGCTATCCTTTATACCAACGCTGTCTACCAGGACTACTAAAGTTGGATCACCCAAGCACTTTTTCAAGAGCGATACATGAAACACGGGATGAACTGAAGATAACTCTGAAGGCAAGTCCAATTCATACGCCACCTTACCAACTCTCCTTATAACCCGGTAAGGACCCATATATCGGGGACTGAGTTTCCCCTTCTTCCCAAACCGCATGACTCCATTCATGGGAGATACCTTTAGAAATACCCAATCGTCCACCTCAAACTCCAAATTTCTTCTCCTCACATCTGCATATGATTTCTGACGACTCTGAGCGGTTTTCAACTGGTCCCTTATGAACTGAACCTTCACCATCGCCTCGTGAACTAAGTCTGTCCTATCATAGCCGCCTCACCAACCTCAAACCATCCGATGGGAGATCTACACCTTCGCCCGTAAAGAGCCTCGAATGGTGCCATTTGGATAATGGAGTGATAGCTGTTATTATAAGCAAAACTCAATTAAGGGAAAATGATCATCCCAACTACCTTTAAAATCCATGACACATGCCCTCAACATGTCCTCAAGAGTCTGGATTGTCCGTTCCACCTGGCCATCCGCTTGCGGATAGAATGCGGTGCTGAGATTAACCTGAGTTCCAAGCCCCTTTTGGAAAGACCGCCAATATTGGGAGGTAAACTGAGTACCTCGGTCTGAAATAATAGAAAAGGGCAACCCATGAAGTCGAACCAACTCCCGAATAAACAACTTTGCATAATCATCCGCTGAATCTGTGGTCTTGACCGGTAGGAAGTGTGCAGCCTTAGTTAACCTGTCTACCACCACCCAAATGGAGTCACAGTGTTGGCGAGTGCGAGGTAGGCCTGTAACGAAATCCATATTTATCTCCTCCCACTTCCAAGTGGGAATGCAAATATCCTGAAGTACACCCCACAACCTTTGATGCTCAACCTTCACTTGCTGACAGTTTAGACATTTGGCTACAAACTCTGCAATATCCCTCTTCATAGCATCCGACCAATAGATTTTCTGCAAATCCTGATACATCTTCGTAGATCTCGGATGGATGGAATATCTAGTACCATGTGCCTCATGCAATATCCGAACCCTCAAATTATCAACGTCTGGGACACATAGCTTACCCTGATATCATAGACATCATCTTCCCCTTGGGAGAAAACCTCCACCTTTCGACTCCGCACTGATCCCTTCAGCTTCCTCAAAGTCAGATCCTAATCTTGCTTAGATTTGACATCGACCACTAAGGACGATTCTGACCTATTCTGCATAATAACGCCGCCATCAGTCGAGTCGATCAATCTAACCCCCAACCTTGCAAGTCAATGGACATCTCTCACCAACTACTTCTTTTCCTCGTCCACGTGGGACACACTCTCTATAGAGAGCCTATTAAGCGCATCCGCAACAACATTAGCCTTGCCCAGATGGTATAGGATACTCATGTCGTAGTCCTTTAGTAACTCCAACCACCTCCTTTGCCAAAGATTTAGATCTTTCTGTATGAACACATATTGCAAGCTCTTGTGATCCGTAACTACATCCACGTGGACCCCATACAAGTAATGCCACCATATCTTCAATGCAAACACTACTGCAGCCAACTCAAGATCATGGCTCAGGTAATTCTTTTCATGAACTTTCAGTTGTCTCGAGGCATATGCTATTACCTTCCTACGCTGCATCAACACATATCGCAGTTCGACTCTCGAAGCATCGCAATATACAACAAAGCCATCAGTACCCTCGAGCAAAGTCAACACTGGTGCTAAAGTGAGTCAAGTCTTCAACTATTGGAAGCTTTCCTCACAAGCATCCGACCATTGGAACTTCACCTTTTTCTTAGTCAACTTGATCAATAGGGCTGCAATTGATGAAAAGCTCTCAATAAATCTTCGCTAGTAGCCTACTAAGCCCAATAAACTCTGAATTTCTGAAGGATTTACCGGTCTAGGCCAATTCTTCACCGCCTCAATCTTTTGAGAATCTACCCTTATGCCTTCACTTCATACCACATGACCCAGAAATGCCACTAAGTCTAGCCAAAATTCACACTTATTGAACTTTGCATATAGTTGACGATCCTTGAGGGTCTGAAGCACTACTCTCAGGTGAGCGGCATGCTCCTCCTCACTCTGAGAGTATATAAGGATGTCATCAATGAACACAATCACGAACGTGTCCAAATATGGTTTGAACACCCGATTCATTAAGTCCATAAAAGATGCAGGAGCATTTTTTTAGTCCAAAAGACATAACCAAAAACTCATAATGGCCATACCGTATCCTGAAGGCTGTCTTCGGGATATCACTCTCCCGAACTAGGAGCTGATGGTACCCAGACCTGAGCTTTATCTTCGAGAAACATTTGGCACCCTGAAGCTGGTCAAACAAACCATCAATCCTGGGTAAGGGGTACTTTTTCTTGACGATGACTTTGTTCCATTGTCGATAGTCAATGCACATACAAAGGGAACCATCCTTCTCCCAAAAAAATAGAACCGGTGCACCCCATGGAGACTGGCTCGGTCTAATGAAGACCTTATCCAATATATCCTTTAACCGATCCTTCAATTCCTTTAGCTCGATTGGAGCCATCTTGTAGGGAGGAATAGAGACAGGTTGTGTATCAAGTAAGAGATCAATGCAGAAATCGATTTCCCTCTCAGGAGGAACACCTGACAAATTGTGGGGAAAAACATCTGGATACTCACACACCGCCGAAACTGATTGGATAGTCGGGGTCTCGGACTCAACATCCTTAACCCTAACTAGATGATACATGCAGCCCTTAGAAATCATCTTTCTAGCCTTAAGATAGGAAATAAATCGACCTTCTGGTACCGCCGAACTACCCTTCCACTCCAACACTGACTCACTCGAAAAATGAAATTCCACTGTACAATTCCTACAATTAATTGAAGCATAACATGCAAACAACCAGTCCATGTAAAGAATAACATCAAAGACAGTCATGGCTAACTCTACAAGCTCTGCGGAGGTAACCTTATGCAACACAGTGACTGGGCATTCTCTATATACTCGTCTAGCTATGACCGAATCACCAACAAGGGTCAAAACCGAAAATGGTTCTTACAAGGTCTCCGGACTAACTCCAAGGCTACTAACAATGTAAGGAGCAACGAAAGAAAAGGTAGCTCCCGGATCTAGTAAGGCATAAACATCAATATGAAAGACACGCAACATACCAGTGACCACCTTTGGCGAAGTTTCCTACTCCAGGCATGAGGCAAGGGCATAGAATCGATTTTGGCGCTGTCTGCCACCCCCACTAGTCAATGCTCCTTGCGGAGTAGAACGGGATGGAGCAGCTGCTGACCTGATGGTCTGTGAATGACCCCTATCGTCAACCTTTCTAGAATATGGGAACGCTCGGTGCATCTACCGAGATTTACCACACCCATAGCAAAAAATTAAATCGAGCAGGCACTCCCCGGCATGACTCTTGTCGCACTACCACATGCTGGAGAGGTATACTCTAACTGGGTTTCCCTTTGATCCCTCGACCCTAAAGCCCTGCTCCTCTGATCACTCTTGGGTCTGGATGGAACACTAGATGATGATGGTGCTGGGGTTAGTGATCTCTGCTGAAACTATGGATTGTAGCCACCGTCGGACCCCTGATGTGAAAACCCATGGCTATCCGTCCGAGCCCTCTTTGCCTCCCACTCCCTAGCACGAGCCGCCTCTATCTGCTGGGCATACAATACTATTCGAGGAAAGTCCATATCCTGGTGAAGCATGGTAGTCCTGCAATCCTTGTCTAAGAAACCAGCCACACCATGAATTAATCGGCTTACCCGCGCTCTCTGATCCATCATTAACTCCGGGCCATACTTTGACAAACAAGTGAACTAAAGCGAATACTCTAAAACTATCATCTTTCCTTGCTTGAGGTTCAAAAACACCGCTGCTTTCAACTCCCTCATCTCCCGAGAGAAGAATCTGTCGAGAAAAGCCATATGGAACTCATCCCAACGGATAGTACCCGCTCCCGCTGCCCTACTATCCTTCCGTTGCTTGTACCAAATATGAGAGACCGCTTTTAGCTAATAAGAGGCCAAGTCCACACGCTCCCAATTTTTCACTCCCATAACCTGAGTGACTTTCAAGATCTCTTTAATGAACTCGTGTGGATCTTCGTCCACCTTTGATCCCGTGAACTCAAGAGGTTTCATCCTCAAGAAACCTCTAATCCGAGTCGCCGCTGCATTGTCATTTTGTGGGACCTACGCAATAGCCTATTGGTTGACCTGAGTGGTCAAGGCCTGCGCCAACATCTGAATAGCCACCCGAAACTCAGCGTGGGTAGCTGGCTTTGGTGCCTGGGGCTCCTGAACAGGTGAGGCTTACTAATGCCCATGGTCATTTCCACCTCCATGGCCTTAATCATTTCCATTCCTCCTTCTATTCATGCTTCTAGGAGCCATAATTCGGCAATCGCGAATTGCATGAATTAGAAGGATGGAGAGACTTTTCATCGCATGACCAAGAACGTTAAAGAAGGGAACATTTCCTAAACGTCTAGCAGCATCTTCATCATAGGTGTGGCACGCTTCACACCCATGAAAAAGACTCTACTTAATGCGAGTTTCAGATACCCTAGGACACTACAAACCTATGGCTCCAATACAAAGTTTGTCACGACCTGAACATACACCCGGATCGTAGACACGAGACAAGGGACCCCGAGAGACCCCAAGTTGACCCATGGAACATGCATACATCTAATCTCATTTAATGAAGTGGAATACATAGCATAAAAAATATCGTAAAATTAATCATACCATAACATCAGAAAATACAAGACGTACACATAAACTAAATACTACATATTGTCTGAAAGCCTCTACTACATACGATGGGTTGATGGGACAACATCCCCAAATAACCCAACGATATTGAAACACAAGATAACATAAAAGTCTGTCAAACAGTCCTCGGAACATGGGGACTCACCAATAATCTAAGAGCGTAAGCTGAGATGGACTAAGGATGAGGATGAGCCTGAGATCCGGATCCTGTATCATAAAATGATACTGCATAGAAAGTATGCAATCAGTATCTGGAATGTACCGAGTATGCAAGGTAAGTAAAACGGATGTTAAAAGAAAAATAAACTCATAAATAAACATAGGAGAAGGACATCATGCTTGTATCATAAACTTTGTAAGAAAACATGTCGCACAAGACTTTCAAATCATTCTTAAATCATTCATTATCATAATCGTATCTAAACTTTATCAAAACATAACTTGGGCCAATAAAATAAATATGAAAATGCATAAAACATGCGAAAAAATGGGAGGACTCATCTTAACCGACACCATCATGGTAGAGCCTTTCATGATGACCTAACTATCTCAATCAAGTGGGCATAGCCGACCCTGGCTTGCTAGGCGAGGGTCGTGCATTTTGCGTGATATCACATTTGAGGAGATCATTATCAATACAATATATCAGTACAAACCCACGGTGTCACGTGGTTATGAGACACCAGCGTAGTCCTTTGAATGTCGGGCTGCTCGGTGCTAGACACGACTTCCAAAAATATACATATAGGATCATACATAAATCAATAACATCATGTATTAAAATTCATTGGCTAAAATATAACAATTATCATCATTAATCCCCTTTAAACATGCTTATCCAAGAATCAAAGGCCATTTTCATCGGCGAACATCATAAATCGATAAATCAAAACTTGGGCATGGGTGTGGAAGAAATCACCCATTCTAAACCCTACATACCTGGGAAGGATGAATATACCACCTCACGGATTGCCTAAGGAGAAATTGGAAGAAGAATCCCTTAGAAAAGCTCTTGATCACCTCCTAAATTTCATAAACTTGCATGCATGGAAGGAATACACTTAGAATAGGTTTTCCCCTGCCAAAACCCCAGTAAAACTATCTTAAAATGACGTAGTATAGGGCCTTAGGATGAAGATATGATAGAAATACCCTTACTAATTAAGCAGAAAATTGCCCACTGGACCAAACAACGGATGAACCAATAGGCCGTTGGAAGATACCACGACTCGTGTATCCACCCGTGCTAAGCACTTCCCCAATCCATATCTCGAAATCAAACCACGGACACACAGGATGGGTCGTCCTAAGTTTCATCAGGTCGTTCCTTCAGTCGTTGTTTCCTTCTTCTGAAACTCTGCACTTCTATTCAACGAGCCTCACCATGAATCATTGTAAGGTACAATGGCCGTGGTTCCCATCCGTCATTTTCCATTGGAGTTCTGGGATTCCTTACCACGACTCTTCACAACGAGTCATTGCAAGCCACAATGGGTCATTGCATAACCCGTTAAACTCCCCAACTGCTAGCCCATCTCCTATCACAACCACTAACAATGACTTGTTGTTTCATACAAGGAGTCATTACATCAATTGTTGCCTCCACTGCCACTTGAACACCTGAACGCACGACTGCCAATAACAGCTCGTGGTTATGTACCATGAGTTATTGTACCTCTCGTCCAGCAACGTTTTCCCCAACTTTCAGTAGTTTTGCGTTTTAGCTTCCCGGGTTTACTCTTAGGAACCTTTGGGGTATTACACACCCACAGGCTAAGAATGTTAGTAAGCTGCCTGTTGAGGATTAGGGGTCCATCACTCAAAAGCATGCTCGGTCAGTAACAACCCTACAGTCATTCTAAGTAGAGGAACTAAGTAAATAGTCATCTATGACCCCATAGTTATTTATGAGTTATAGTTGTCCGTGTAGGACATTCAGAGTTATGTTAGGCAACTCCAAATCTCTCCCTATCTATTCTAGACCATTAGAGATCATGAACACTACCAGGATCCTCTTAGCAGATACAAGTGCATGGTGTGCCTGCTAGTAGCCTTACAGACTATCCTAGGGGGCGAGAAGCTATAGTGTTAGGCCCAAAAGGCCAGATATGCCTTTTGAGTAGCTAGATTGAGATCTCAGTACAGCACCTTGGTTGGGGTTTCCCTCACTTAGGAGCGTTCCATGACCACCCCAAGATTACTAGCTGTGTCGTCACCTGCAAGGTGCTACATGACGTCTCTCCAAGAAGTGATATGCCATCCGCGAGGGACGAAGATAAGGTCCAAGGACCTTATACATTCCATTCCATGGCTAGACTATGTTATGTCGTATCGGCACCATACCTCCGTCAAGCCTAGTGCCTAGGGTGCAGATATCAGGAGTCCACAAGACTTAGACACGGCTATAAATCAGGAGCTGAGTGGGCTCAGTTGTAGACCCAGGGGACTGGTAGGTTGGATATAGAACAAGTAAAGTCATAGAAACATGGTTAGAGGTATATAGATTGAAGTGTGCTTGCAAGGGCTTATGGGGGCTCGAGCGGGTCAGTTTGTGTTGATTGTACCTTCCAAGCTTATGGGAGCCAGGTTAGGTTCTTGTTTGCATCTTTGTCTGCTAGCTATATCTTATGAATATATTATTGTGCAGTCGTAGCTCATGTACGAGTAGTGTTTTGTTAGATTTATATTATGAATAAGCCAGCTTATAGGTTAAGTCTTCTACCCCTCTTTTCTACTTACTTTCAGTTTTAACAGTTTCCATTCAGCTTTTATGACTCTTACATATTCGGTACATATGGTACTGATGCCCAATCATGGGGCGCTACATTACTTGCCTGCAGGTTTAGACAGACAGAGTTCAATGTCTCCAATAGCTGTTGTTCAAAATCCGCAGTTGGGCCAGGTCCTTCAGTCAAAGTTGCTAGGTTGTAGAAATTTTAGTATTTCAGTTGTATAGCATTTTCGGTAGGTCGTGGCCCTATCCCGACCACTATTTGTATTCCTAGAGGCTTGTAGACCACAGTTGTCAATTAGTTAGTTGTTGTTGGCCGTGTGGGGCCTAAATTAGTTGTGTTTTGTATGTTGTCCGTGTGGGGCCTAGTATAGTGGCTTGTTCTCATTTTTGTTATAACTAGACAACATGATGGTCTTGTCGGCCAGCATAGGATCCCTTTTGTTTCCTACTGTGGGTTAGCTATTTTTATTTACAGGTGTCTATACGGCCTTGTCGGCTAGGGGCTGTGTTTACGACCGAGATATAGCTCGTTGTTTTCTTGAGTTGTGTCGCAGGCAGTCACTAGACGTGCATCATCCCAGCTAGGTCATTCCGATCCCAACTTGGCACTAGGTGCCAGTCATGCCTTCCAAGGAGGCATGACAATTTCTTTCATGTATTTTGGCCCAAATTCTTTCTTCTCCCTTGTCTGATTTTATGACATAGCTAAGGTTTAGAATACTTTCTTATTTTAAATCATCTAGTTTGTTTAGTTTTATCTTAAAGGAAATAGGCTAAAATCAAATTCTCTTTGTTCACTAGTTAATCCCCACATAATAAATGAATCTGAAAGGGACACAAATTTGGACCTCAAAAGGTGCCTAACACCTTCCTTTCGAAGTAACCTGAACCCTTACCCGACTCTAGCAAGCTAGGCTAGTTAAACAGACCTTTAGTATAGAATGGGTGCCCTAACGCACCTTAATTCATTAAGTGGCGACTCTTCTTTCATATAATCTTAAACGAGTTGTCACATGTTGAGCCCCGCTTTTCGCGAGAAAAATGCGATGCGACAACATGGTCACTCTACTGAGGACTTTAGGTTCTAACCATTACGGTTTTTAATTATGTGAGTTTTACATGTTTTGAGTGCTTTATTTATCCGTGCTTGTTTTTGAAATTCATATTTTTTAACTTTTGCTATTGTTTGCCTTAAATAACTTATCTTCTTTCGTAACTTATTTTTCTTCCTTCTTCTGCTTTATTTTGCTTCCTTAATTGATAAAAATTTGTTTCATCTTTTAGAGATTTCTTTTGTCTTTTTTTAAATGTTTGATTGACTTCAAATTTTAAACCTCAGAAAGAATTAACTTTTTTCATATTTTGGTTTTCTTAATTAATTTCCTTTTATGTTTATATGCTTTTCTTAAATGATTTAGTTTCCATACATATTCATCCATTTTCCTAATTCCAATTATCTGTATCCTTTCACAAATTATTCATTTCATTTTTTTAGAAAAATATTACTAATGACTAATGAGCTTGTTTTGTTGCCTTGTTTATTTCTTTGTGTTCTTGTTATCGCTTTCCTTATAAACTGCATATTTTTTTAATAGCTTCCTGTCACGCCCCACCTTGGGGGGAATGACTGGTGCTTGGTGCCACTATGGGATCTAAACTGACCTGGCTGGGCTTATGAACTTTAGGTGCATGCCTGCAACTCAATTCAAGAAAACGGCGAGCTATATCTCGGCTGTAAACATAGCCTCCGGCCGACAAGGCCGCATAGCCACTTGTAAAAAGAAAACAGCTAACCAACAACAAGCAGTAAAAACAGATCCTATGTGGGCCGAAAAGACCACTATGTTGTCTAGTTATATCGTAATGAAAACAGGCATCCAGAACTACACTAATAGCCGTCAGGGATGCTAACTAATAGCTAAACTAGGCACCATACGGCCATCACACAAAATAAAACATACATAGGCCCCACACGTTCAACAAAAAAGAACTAACACTAGAAATCTGTAGCCTGCAAGCCTCTAAGAGTGAAATAATAGTCGGGACAGGGCCCCGACCTACCCATAAACTGTACAACAAAAGAACAAACCTTATAACTAACAACCCCGGAGTAAAAAAGTTGATTAGAATACTGACTCGGTTGATGACTAGGGAGGTCCTGAACTGTGTCTATCCACATCTGCAGGCAAGTAATGCAACACCCCAAATATGGGTGTCAGTACAATATGTATTGAATATGTAAGGCGGTAAATGAAAATGACTGGATGATGTTGACAATGAAACTAAAAACAATTCAATAGGAGGGATAGAGATATAACCTAAATAGCCTTACAACTTGTTGTATAACTAACAATAAGTAATGCAAACAAGAACCTTACCTTTCCCCCATAAGCTCAAAAGGTACAACCAGCATAGCATAACCTGCCCGGGCCCCCCATATGTCCTGGAAAGCTCACTTCAATGTGTATACCCCTAACTAGGTCAAAAGGAGTCAACAGGTAACTATAACCAACCTATCAGTCCCCTAGGTCTGCAACTACACCCGCTCGGCTCCTGTAGCTATGTCTGAGTCCAGTGGACTCCTGTAACTGCACCTTGGGCACCAGGCTCGATGAGGGTCAGTGATGCCGATACGACAAAAATATAAAAGTCTAGCCATGGAATGGACTTTAATATGGCCCTTGGGCCTCAACATAGTCCCTTGGGACAACATATAGCTCCTTGGAGCGATCCATATAGCCCCGTAGGAAACAACACAGCTAGTAACCCAGAGGTTGGACAACGGAAGGCTATATAGGGTAGGGTCAGTCCCAATCTAAACAAAAAAAATGCTAATCTCAAACTAATAGTAGCAGCTAACCATAATATTCATATTTCTAGCTTCCTTACAAGGACTTGGGTCGTATGCCGAAAGAATTCGCCTTAACATACCTCAAATGATGATTTTTGATTAACTGGTGAATTCCAACTTGCAACCGGCAATTCTACCCAACTGAAGACCTTATACTAAGAGAATAGGGCTAATTTCGATGCTAAATTCAGCAAATAACAATAACTTTAGATAATAATATCAACTATAATTCAACTTCAAATAACTCGGTCAAAAACCTACAATTTCCAGAGGGTTCAGAAGGGAGAAACGCTTACCTAATCCTTGTGGCCGTTGAGGATTTAATTTGGAGTAATTCTAGCAACTTTTACTTGGTGGAATTCTGGTATGCCGAGTGAAGTTTTGAGAAATAACTCCATAGAAATGTTTCCCGTAGGCCTAGAACTCATTACCCGAAGTTAATTTGCATTTGGACGCCATTTGTAGCATAATTTGATAAAAATCTAATGAAACTTGTGTGCTCTCTCTGTTTTTGGTCGTGGGTTCCTTTGGAAATGAATTGAAATAAACGAAGGGCTTATATATACATGCATGTCTGGTGGTACAGGGGCGCTTCGTACTGACCAAAGTGCCACAAATGTGTGGCGCCGCGCCTCCTAGGGCGCCAGTAGGCCTGGCGCGCGCACTGCCCAGCGCTCAAGTCGACTGGTGCGTCGTGCTGGCCCCTCGTAGCCTGGCCTCGCCCGATCCTACTTTCGGGGCTCTTCCCACACACGTCAGGCTCTCCTTACTCATCACAAATCCATGCGTATGCCTACTAACCGTTACCATTTTATGGGGTGTAACATCCTCCCCCTTAGGAACATTCTTCCTCGAATGTCATCTTCAGGCTTAAAGGAGTTATCTCTTTTAACCAATACCTAAAAAAATTTCGGCAGAGCCTCCAGCCTATGAAATGTGGTGCACAACACACCCATAGACAAGACTCTACCACGCAAGACTTTCAGATTCCCTAGGATACGACCTGCTCTGATACCATGTTTGTCATACCCCACCTTGGGGGGCATGGCTGGCACCTGGTGGCACCCAAGGATCTAAACTGACCTGGCTAGGCTTATGCACTTTTGGTGCATGCCTGCAACTCAATTCAAGAAAATGAAGAGCTATATCTTGGCTGTAAACACAGCCTCCAGCCGACAAGGCCGCATAACCACTTGTTAAAAGAAAACAACTAACAAATAACAAGTAGTAAAAAGGGATCATGTGCGGGCCGACAAGAGTACCATGTTGTCTATTTATATCGTAATGAAAATAGGCAATCAGAACTATACTATAGCCGACAAGGTTTCTAACTAATAGATAAACTAGGCCCCACACGACTGTCATGCAAAATAAAACATATATAGGCCCCACACGGCCAACAATAAAAAACTAACACCAGAAATATGTAGCCTGCAGGCTCTAAGAGTAGAATAATGGTCGGTACGAGGCCCTGACCTACCCATAAACTGTACAACTAAAGAACAAACTTTCTAACTAACAACCCAGAGTAAAGGAGCTGATTAGACTACTGACTTGGCGGATGACTAGGGAGGTCCTGAACTGCGTCTATCTGCACCTGCAGGCAAGTAATGCAGCACCCCAAAGATGGGCGTCAGTACAATATGTACCGAATATGTAAGACAATAAATGAAAATGACTGGATGGTGCTGATAATGAAACTGAAAAAAATTCAAAGGAGGGATAGAGATATAACCTGAATATCCTTATAACCTATTGTATAACTAACAATAAGTAATGCAAACAAGAACCTTACCCGGTCCCTATAAGCCCGAAAGGTACAACTAGCACAAAATAACCCGCACAGGGCCCCCGTAAGCCATGGCGAGCTCACTTCAATCTATATACCCCTAATTAGGTCAAAATGAGTAAATAGGTAACTATAGCCAACCTGTCGGTCCCCTAGGTCTGCAACTGAGCCCGCTCGGCTCCTGTAACTGTGTTTGAGTCCAGTGGACTCCTGTTACTGCACCCTGGGCACCAGGCTCGATGAGGGTCAGTGATGCCGATATGACATAAATATAAAAGTCTAGCCATGGAATGGACTTTAATATGACCCTTGGACCTCAACGTAGTCCCTTGGGACAACATATAGCTCCTTGGAGTGATCCATATAGCCCCGTAGGCAACAACACAGCTAGTAACCCTGAGGTTGGATAACGGAAGGCTATATAGGGCAGGGTCAGTCTCAATCTAAACAGAAAACATTAATCTCAAACTAATAGTAGCATCTAACCACAATATTCATATTTCTGGCTTCCTTACAAGGACTTGGGTCGTATTACTATACAAAAGAAATGACTTGCTAAAACAATTCTCCTTAACATACATCGAATGCTGATTTTCGATTAACTAGCGAGTTCCAACTTGCAATTAGCGGTTATACCCAACTGCAGCCCTTATAAAGAGAGAATAGGGCTAATTTCAATGCTAAATTCAGAAAATAACGATAACTTTCGATAATAATATCAACTATAATTCAACTTCGAATAACTCGGCCAAAAACCTACAATTTCCTGAGAGTTCAGAAGGGAAAAACGCTTACCTAATGCCTATGGCCATTTAGGATTCAATTTGGAGTAATTCTGTAAACTTTTACTCGATAGAGTTCCAGTATGCTGAGTGAATTTTCGACAAATAACTTCTTAAAATGCTTCTCGTAGACCTAGAACTCGTTACCCAAAGTTAATTTGCATACGGAGTTTGGTAGCATAATTTGACGAAAAATCTAACGGAACTTGTGTGCTCTCTCTGTTTTTGGTTGTGGGTTCCTTTGGAAATGAATTGACATAAACCAAGGGCTTATATATACATGCATGGCCGGTGGCACAGGGGCACTTCGTGCCGGCCAAAGCGCCACAAATGTGTCGTGCTGTGCCTCCCAGGGTACCAGTAGGTCTGGTGCACCGTGCTACCCAACACACAGGCCAGTTGGCGCGTCGTGCTGGCCCCTCGTGTCCTGGCATCTTTGACCCTGCTTCTGAGGCTCTTCCCACACACATCAAGCTCTCCTTACTCGTCAAAAATCCATGCGTACGCCTACTAACTGTTAACATTTTATGGGGTGTAACAAAACCACATGTTTATCCTTATTTATAAATTGTTATTTTATTGTTCCTCTCCTAGAAAGTTCATGAACACTTGATAACGGTTTTGTAGTTTCACGGCCATTCACTTTTAACTCCCATGTCAAGGAAATCCTTGTGATTTGGTCGATCAACGGTCATGAGCTTTCTCACTCTCAAGTTGTCCACTTGAGGGAACCTTGTCTAAAACCAATCTTATCTTGTCAATTTTGTTAATTTATAAATTGTACTTTAGTTTCATGCATATTCCTTTTCCCTTATTACCTATTATTTTTTTATTTGACATATCTATAACTTGTTATGTTTTAACTTATCACGGGATAATTATTTATCCTTTTCTATAATTGTTCATTATTGCTTTTATGTGTCACTTGTTATAGCTTTATATATTTGTTATTCTATTCATATCCTCCCCCATTTGGAACCTCCTTTTCTTCTTTCTTTGGAGCAGTTGTGTGGTCACACGAACGTTCATTCCTAAAACACCCATGACGAAAAATGTCTTATGGATTGGTTGATCAGCGGTGCGTCGACAGCCATGAGCTTTCCCACTCTCAAGTTGTCCGCTTGAGGGAACCTTGTCTAAAACCACTCTTACTAAACTTAGATATTCTAAATTTCTTTAAGGATTAATTGTTTTCCTTCCATGTATGTCAATTCCATTTTTTCTTTATTCATTTCCTTGTTTAAATTATTTTCCTTCCTTGTTTCCTTCATTTTCTTCTTTATTTAATTTATTCTATGTATTACCCTTTCCTTAATCCCTTTATTCGTTTCCTTGCTTGAATTATTTTTTCCCTCCTTTAACTTTTTCTTGTTTCCTCATTAGTTTAATTTGATTTTCTTCCTGAATTACTCCTTTCTCTTATTCCTTAATTAGTTCTTTCCAACTATCCCTTTATTGATTTATATGACATAACTTATCACTTGTTTATTCCTAAACTTCTTTATTTATGTATTTTACTTGTATTGCTTTATTAACTATGTCATGCCCCACTTTGGGAGGCATGACAGGCACCTAATGCCACACTAGGACTTAGGTTGATCTAGCTGGGCATACGCACCTCTGGTGCTTGCCAGCAACACAGAATCAAGAAAAAAACCAGCTATGTCTCGGCTGTAAACACAGCCTCGGGCCGACAAGGCCACATAGCACACCTGTAAAAGAAAATAGCTAACCCAGCAAACAAGACAATAAAGGGATCCTATGCAGCCGACAAGACCACCATATTGTCTAGTCATAACAGAAGGAAAGACAGTCAGTCATAAATATACTATAGTTGACAAGGCTGCTAACTGGAAGCTATACTAGGCCCCATACGGCCAACATACAGAACTAAACATATATAGGCCCCACACGGCCAATACGAACAACTTACTAAAGATTGTAGTCTGTAAGCCTTTAAGAGTGAAAATATTGGTGGGGACAAGGGCCCGGCCTACCCAAAACTATGTAACAAAAGATGGGCAAACCTATATAATCTGGCAACTCCAAATGAAAGGAGCTGACCAATCCGCCGACTCTGAGTAGCTACTAGGAGATCCTGAAACCTGTATGTCTGAACCTGCAGGCAAGTAAGTAGTGCCCCGTGCGTGGGCTTCAGTATAATATGTACCGAATATATAAGGCAGCAATAAAAGCTGAATAGAAGCCGATAAAAATCTGAAAGTAATCAGCGACAAGGAACATAAGTTAACCTATAAGCTTTCTTATCCATAACCTGCATCTAGTAAACCACTACAAAAATAAGAGCTAAAGTTGCATTGCTATACATTCATAAGCTATATCTAACAAGAAAGTATACAAAAAAACCTAATCTAGCTCCTATAATCCTGAAAGGTGCAAGCAACATAGAAATAACCTATCGGGGCCGCCATAAGCCCTGGCAAGTACAGTTCAATCAGCATATTGTGCTGGTTCTTTTGAGTAATATATCTGGAAATACCTCTTGATACCTTATCAACAATATTTCGGACACAACTAGTACATTCCGAAATCACCGTTACTCGTACATCTTTCCCCTTGGCCATGTGTGCACGTACCATCGTGATTGTGGGGGTACAGTTATTATAGCTGTAACCCCGTGCAACTTTGATGACCCCCGGCTAATGGTAGTTCTCAAAGCAGTATAGTATAGTTAGAAGGTTTCTTTGAATAAAAGTCTGTGGTTTCCCTGATCAAACTAGAAGTTACCATGGAACCATGCATAGCACTAAATAGGGAGCCGCCGAATATACACCGCTAACAAGGTTATTATGATTCTATAGGTAACTATAGCCAACCTACCTGGCCTCTGAGTCTGCAACTGAGCCCGCTGGGCTCCTGTAAATATGTTTGAGCCCTTTGGGCTCTATGACTACACCCTGGGCATACAAGGTTCGACGGAGTGTAAGTAATGCCGTTATGGCATAAAGGAAGTCCATACATGGATGGACTATGATACCATCTTGTGGGCCTGAATATAGTCCTGTCAGACAACACATATCTCCTCTGAGCAACATCACATAGCTCCTCTAAGTGATCTATAACCCTATAGGCGATGACACAGTTAGCAACCTTGAAGTTGGTCAACGGAAGGCTATACTAGGTGGGGTCAATCCTAACCAAATGCTATACTTTTGTCTCAATCTAGCTACTCAAAAAGGATACCTAGCCCCTTGGCCTAACGGAACCACTACTCAGCTCTAAATCAGTCTATATAGCTGCCAACAGGCATATCCTAGGCGCCTACACTTGATCGAGGGTCGTGGAAATGACTACAATCTCTAACGGACTAGACAAAATAGGGCGAGGTCTGAAGTGGCCTAAGTGATACTCTGGAGATCATGCTAGGATAATGATAGCTCATAACGAACAGAAAGGTCGTAGCTGACCAACTATTTAGTTCCTTCACTTAGAACGACTATAGGACTACTACTAATCTGACACACTCCTAAGCAGTCAGCCTTATGGTTCTAGTCCCCTTGGACATTAACTTGATCTTTCTAGATTTCCTATGGCTCCTCTTGGAGATTTGTAGCCTCGTAGTTAGGTATATCTAGACCTAGCCCTTCACGGCAATGTGTACCTGGGCATCTATAAGAGTAGCCTGGGGCATTGGCCCCCCATCTAACTACTAATAAGGTTCCCTCCTTAGGGTATCAGCTAGTCTATCAGACATGTAACTACTAGGATGATTTCCTAAGCGACCTATATGACAAGCATTAAGGCGGCTGAAACTAACGGTCACTGACAGTAGCCAGTCATATGGAAAGTTGTCGCTCGGTTCATTAGGCAACCCTGGTGCCATCAACTCGAAGGTAAGTCCCCCCTATCAAGATTTTGGCCCTAGGAGCATCAAGGTATGCCATCGTCCTGCAGGCGAGCTTTAATTTCTATATGGGCGTCAAATAGAAAGTTATATCGCCCAGCTACGCCCTATGTTGTCCAACTTACCAAGTCTGGCCCAATGACTAGCCATAAACTTCTAAGACCTTGGCATGACAAGAAGACATCAAAATACCTCTAAATGGTAAATAGGTGAACAAGGGACTCTCTATGACGCTCTCAGCATTAGCCACACTTAATATACCCTTTCTCGATGAGGAATACTATAATATAATCTCAATATATCTCATAGCAGCTAACCACACCATATATAATCATTATCTACTTGCAGCAGGTAATCAAAACATATGAGATCATTATCTACTTTTGAAGACATAGGTCATATCACTATAGGACGAGAATAACTTGCCGAAGAGGTTAGCCTTAACATACCTCAATTGCCAATTTTTGTTCACCCAAACAGTTCTTACATGAAGCTGGTGATTCCATCAAATTACAGCCTTTATGCTGAGAAAATAAAGTTATTTCAATACTAGGAATCAACAAATAATAATAACCTTTAAGCATATTAACTACAATTCAAACCCTATCCAATTCCGCCGAAAGCTTACAAATTCTCAAGAGTTTAGAAGGTAGAAATTCTTACATATTACTTGTAGCCACTTAGAACACAATTAAAAGTGATTTATTTAACTTTCACTCGGTGGGGTTCTGACAATCCAAGCAAGATTTCAAAAAATAACTCTGTAGGAACATTCCTTGTAGGCCTAGAACTCATTATCCAAGACGAATTTTCATTTGAACGGAGTTTAATGGGGTAATTCAGCGAAAATCAATTGAAAATGTCGCTCAACCTCACTTCTATGATTTGGATAGATACTGAAATGAGTTCTTAAAATGTGAAAGGGATATATTTATAATTCTTGAGGTAGTGGCAGGAGGAGGCGCAGTGTGCTGGCCACAGCGCCAAGATACAGGCGCGTTGCGCCGCCCAAGGCTCTGGGGTAGGAGTGCAACGCGACGCTCCTTGCGCCCTACCTCTGCTTCGTCCTCCTGCTCGTTCAACTCCGTGCTCATATTTCACTCCCTGAGCCCTTCATCGCATACGTCGTACTCCAAAACTCTCAACATATGTTTGCACATGTCAGTTAAATGATAGAAACTTACATGGTGTAACATCATCCCCCCTTAGGAACATTCTTCCTCGAATGTAATATTAAGCTTAATGTGCTCAACTCCTTTAACTATTGCTTGAAAAAATTTTTGGCAGAGTCTACTCTATAATGTGGACTATCCAAAAACCTGAAACGCAGAAAAGTCCAATCATAGGTGTCTCACAGGATACTACAAGTAATGATACAACATAACTCCATAACATTAAAGTGAACAACCAAACACTACTGATGAGACAAGCAATAAAACAGTAATTGAGTGACAATCTCAACACAACTACACAAGCTATGTCAAGCCTTGAATAAGTGTGGGTATTTACACCTCATGTCATCCCCATCTTCCTAGGGCATCTCATCTACATTTCTATTTCCCACGTAAGACTCTAATAGGCTACATCTTTGGCTCTCAAGATGGCTCCTACGAACCTGATGATTTGGTATAGCTATTGGAGTCTCCGCGTGGAGCGGCTCTCTTGTAACCTAAGCATCTTTGACTGGGTCAATCTTAGGAAAAGGTCTCCTTTGGATTCTATCCCCGAAGGCAACTTTACCTCATAGGCCACTTGGTCTATCTTCCGCAGCATCTGATATAGCTCAGTTAATCTAGGGCTGGGCTTACCATTCTTTGGCAAATCTAATAACGCCCTTCTTTGGCGAGATTTTTAGGAATACCCAGTCGTTACGTCAATCTCTAACTCCCTACGCCATACCTTGGAATAGGATGCTGACGACCCAAGGTTGTAAGTAATACTCTTTCTCCTGACTGATGTGTTATGTTAGGTTTAGTTAACCCTGACTTATCTACTTCAGGCCATCATAAAGGGGACCTACATTTATGCCTGTAATATATCTCTGAGCATATGATTCGTGTGCCCTGCTTGGCCATTTTCTTGGGGATGAGAAGTTGTATTCAAATTAACTTGCATCCCGATACATTCTGACATCCTTTCCAAAACCTAGCTATGAGTGGTGCCCTCTGTCAGATTTTGATAGACATTGGGACATCATGTAGCCGAACTATCTCTTTAGTATGTAACTCATCATATTCTTTAGCTGAAATGTAATTCTAATCGGCAAGAAATGAGTTGATCCCATTAGCCCTCCAACACTGACTCAAGAAGGGTCAAATTTATGCCTAGTATGGGGTAAATTTGTAGTTAAATTGGTATGGGCTACTTCCCGCTTTCATGCAAGCACGGTTATCTCCTGAGTTAGCCCATTGATCTTGGGCAGAATGCCATGCCCAAGTGATACTAAAATGCTTCATTTCTACTTGTTTATCTATTGTTATGTGTACATTCTCATGTGATTCTTATATAAATGTGAATTTATACTAACCAACATGATTAGTGTTGTTTTGCAGGTAGAAGGAATTTTTGGAAGCTAATCTACAAGTTGGTGAAGTGCGAGAATGGACTCGAAAGCAAGAAGTGGAAGTTGACAAGGGTAGTTGGCAAAAACAGGGGCTCCACGATGGCTCCGTGTCACGCTACCATCGCGGAGGCATTCTGCCTTGGATGAATAAATTATGTCAAATTCCAGTGGAGGTTCGCGTTACTTCCGTGGCATGGAGGCAAGGCTCCGCGATAAATGTCGTGCCACGTTGAGGTGCAGTTACCTGGGAGCCGAGTTCCAGTGGGGGTCCGCGATAGCACCGTGGCACGAAGGCAGTGCTCCGCGATACACTCCATGCCACGTTGCTTGTTATTTCGGGAAAAATTCCCACTAGTATAAATAGCACACTTAGGTTTTATTTTATACATTCTGACCTTTTTTGAGCAAGAACGTGGGTAGCAGGCAGTTGAGAGGATGAAAATTATAGGGTTATTCTCTTCCTTTTTCTCTTTAAATTCAATTGCTTGTATGAATTCTACTTATTTGAAGATGCTTAATCCACAAATGAGTGGCTAATTTACCTCTTGCTGAGGTTAAGGATAATTGTAGTAAAATGTAATCATTAAATATTTCATTTTTCATCTTTTCTTCAATGGTTGTTCTATCAATTCTGGTTTTTACTACATTAATATTGGGCCAATGTTAATGTATATCTTAGAAATCCAATTTTGATTCTGAAAAGGAAAGTAATTGGACAAATATGAATTGGTAGGATATGATCTTTTCTTAGTTGAGAAAATTGAGAATGGATTTACGTTCAGAATAGAAATATATTTGAAAGTGTTATTAGTCATGTATGGAATCGGTTATGTATGGCTAGAGCATGAGTTTCTTATGTCACAGAAATGTAGAATAAGGTCTCATGATTCTTTAATTGGGTAGGAGTCGAAAGATCCAATCCATAGGCGATTAATTCCTGACTAGCAACCGAAGAGAAGATTAGCTAATTTGAATTAAGAAATTACATCCCTACATGCTTGCCTTAACCTCAGCTTGTTCATTGCTATTGTTCAGACATCAAATTATAATCTCTACTTAGGTTCTTATTATTTAGTAATCTTGACTCATAAAACATTGTTTGTTTGGTTGTCTGCATTCATAGAGATATTGTTCACTAACACTTAGGTTAATTACTACCGTAGTTCAGTCCCTGTGGGATCGATACTTGGCTTGAAATAAAGCCACTTTACTACTTGTACGACCACATGCACTTGCGTGTAGTTTTGCGTCGAACAAGTTCTTGTTGCCGTTGCCGGGGACTGGCAATTGGTAAATTTAATTTCTTAGTGTTAGTTTACAAATTCAATATAAGTGCTGACAACTTGATCTTAGCCTTTCTCTTGCAGTTACTGAATTTTTCTGAACGCTGGCAAGAGATAAGGAGTTGGTGGATTCATTTATAGAGCTAGAGAGACAATTTCATCGCCAATGAAGGGAAGATCTAGAGAAGAAGCTGCAGTTGCTAAGATAGGCAGTTCTGGAGCACCAACAGAATCCACCACTTGTAAGGGCAGTTTTAGTTCCCAAAGAGATGGCAGCAAGACCGGTCCACGAAGTGGCAATCCCACATGCAAATAATGTTACATCTAGTATTCGCAGACCAGAGCCAGGAGGGAGGTTCGAGCTTAAGCAGAATATGGTGCAGTTGTTGCACACCAGAGGGCAATTTACAGGTCTCCCTCATGAAGATCCACAACAACATCTCCAAAACTTTTTATAGATAAGTGACACTTACATCCCTGCTGGAGTATCATCTGACTATGTGAGGCTTACATTATTCCCGTTCTCACTTTTGGGGGAAGCAAAGAGGTGGTTAAAAGCTGAACCACCTAATTCTATCACCACTTTGGATGATCTTGCAAGGAAGTTTTTGATACGATTCATCCCATCTGGGAAGACAGCCAGACTTAGAAGTAAGATTCTAAGTTTCAAATAGAGAGAGGGTGAGAATTTGTATCAAGCTTGGGAGAGGTTCAAGTTGATGTTAAGGGATTGTCCTCATCATCACCAGTATAATGATGTGTTGGTGCATACATTCATTGAGGGGTTAGAACCACATACTAAGATTATGTTAGATTCAGCAGCTGGTGGGCAGGCATTGGAGAAGACTTATGAGGAGCTTTACACTTTGTTAAACCATATTTCACAATGTAATCCAAAATGGAATGCGGATTCAACTCGAGGAGGAACAAGGAAAGCTGCAGGAGTTTTTGAGGTGGATGGTTTTACAGCTATTGCTACATAGATAGCTGTGTTGCAAAATCATCTCAACACCCACTTCAGCAGTATGAGCTTGAATCAAGCACAAGCCCCAGTCAATGCAGTTCATCAGGTACGGTGTGAAGTATGTGGGAGTAGTGAATACTCAGCTGAGTGTTGTGGTGCCAATCCAGACTCGGTAAATTTTGTTGGGAACGTCCAAAGGAACAATAATCAACAACATGGCAAAAGTTACAACCCAAATTGGAGGAACCATCCGAATTTTTCTTGGGGGAGTAATAGCCATCAAGGACAGAGTTCGAATTAGGGCGTGCAGAGAAATCAAGGGGGACATCAAAATTTTCAGTCTTAATATAGAGGAAACAATGCACCTCCTCCACCACCCAGCAACATTGAGGATATGTCCAAGACGATAATAGCTAACCAAGCGCAGATGCAGGTTGATTATGTGAAATTAGTGGCTGACATGAAAAATTAACAGTTAGCTACAAAGGTGTTAGAGTATCAGTTTGGACAGTTAACTGGAGCTCAAAACACCAGGCCCAGGGGAGGACTACCCAGTGATACTGACCCAAATCCCAAGCAAGTCAATTCAGTTACAACAAGGAGTGGACTTCAACTTAAGGAGGTGGAACCAAAAAGGTCAGTTCAGCAATCTGGAGCAGTGGAAAAAGATGGGGAAAATGATGATGTGAGGGGGAAAGAAAACGCAGCTGGGATAGAAAGACCCCCCCCCACATTCCCTCAGAGATTAAAGAAGCACAAGGAAGAAGCTTGCTTTAAGAAATTCATGGAAGTGCTGAAACAGGTACATACTAACTTCCCTTTAGTTGATGTTTTGCAGGGAGTGCCAAAATATGCCAAAAAAGGTCAGTTCAGCAATCTAGAGCAGTGGAAAAAGATGGGGAAAATGATGATGTGAGGGGGAAAGAAAAGGCAGCTGGGATAGAAAGACCCCCCCCCCATTCCCTCAGAGATTAAAGAAGCACAAGGAAGAAGCTTGCTTTAAGAAATTCATGGAAGTGCTGAAACAGGTACATATTAACTTCCCTTTAGTTGATGTTTTGCAGGGAGTGCCAAAATATCCCAAGTACATCAAGGACATCGTAGCAAACAAAAGCAGATTGACGGAGTATGCTACGGCGACGCTTATTGAGGAGTGTACATCCCAAATACAGAATAGGTTGCCGACAAAGCTCAAGGATCCTGGGAGCTTTACCATTCAAATTACAATTGGGCAATGTATTCGAGCTCACAAATTATGTGATTTGGGAGCAAGCATAAACTTGATGCCGACATCGGGTTCAAGAAGTTGGGGCTGGGCAGCCCTAGACCAACTACTGTGATCTTGCAGCTAACTGACCGTTCATTGGCTAGACCAGATGGTATTGTGGAGGATGTGCTAGTGCAAGTGGGCTCCCTCATTTTCCCGGTGGATTTTATTATCTTGTATTTCTAGCCGGATGCGGAAGTCCCATTTATTTTGGGACGTCCTTTCTTGGCAATCGGGCGAGCTTTGATTGATGTGGCTGCTGGGCAGCTAACCATGCGAGCACATGAAAAAGTAGAGGTTTTTGATGTGTACAAGGCCATAAAGCTACCGACCATTTATAAGGAGCTATCAGCAATCAAGGTGCTAAATCAAGAATCAATTCTTCAGATTGTTGACTCACAGGACCCATTGGAGAGAGCCTTGATGGGCTCCAATCATTTTGGAGACAGTGCTACATATGAAATGGTGCAGATGCTAAATGAGCCAAAATGGTTTCCCAGGAAGCAAGACTTTGAGCCATTGATGAGGTCCTTAGAACCATTGCCAAAACCATCAATTGAGAAGGCACCGAAATTGGAGTTGAAGAAATTGCCTCCACATCTGAAGTATGTATTTCTGGGGGAAGATGACACCTTGCCAGTAATCATTTCTGCTGAGCTGACTGAGGCACAAGTAAAACACGCATTGGTGGTCCTCAAGAGGCAAAAGAAAGCAATGGGTTGGCAAATGTCGGACATCAGAGGAATTAGTCCAGCTTTTTGCACACATAGGATTTTTATGGAAGAAGGATCCAAGCCAACTGTGCAACATCAGCAGAGGTTGAATCTGGTGATGAAGGATGTAGTGAGGAAGGAACTGATCAAGTGGCTTGATGTAGGTGTGGCATATCGCATTTCAGACAGTGAATGGGTTAGCCCAGTTCAGTGTGTTCCAAAGAAAGGAGGGATGACAATCATCACCAACGAAAAGAATGAGCTGATTCCCACATGCACAGTCACAGGCTGGCGAATTTGCATGGATTATAGGAAGCTAAATGAGGCCACAAGGAAAGATCATTATCCTATCCCATTTATTGATCAGATTTTGGACAGGTTGGTAGGTCAAGAGTATTATTGCTTTCTTGATGGATATTCCGGCTATAATCAAATAGCCATAGCTCCGGAGGATTAGGAGAATACCACTTTTACATGTCTTTATGGGGCATATGCTTTTAGGCGGATTCCATTTGGTCTATGCAATGCACCAGCCACATTCCAGAGATGCATGATGGCGATCTTTCACGATATGGTGGAAGATTTTGACGAGGTATTTATGGATGACTTTTCTATTTTCAGTAATTCGTTTGCTACATATTTGCAGAATCTTGACAGGGTGCTAGCTTGATGTGAAGACTCTAACCTTGTGCTCAACTGGGAGAAATGTCATTTTTTAGTCAAGGAGGGTATCGTCCTTGGCCATAAGGTGTCATGCAACGGGTTGGAAGTCGATCGTGCAAATATTGAAGTGATAGAAAAGCTACCACCACCAGTGTCAGTGAAGGGTGTTCACAGTTTTCTCGGACACGCGGGGTTCTACAGACGGTTCATCAAGAACTTCTCTAAAATTTCTAGACCGATATGCCGGTATCTAGAAAAAAAGGTGAAGTTTGAGTTTGATGAGGACTGCGTTAAAGCAGTTGAGGAGCTAAAACATAAGCTGGTAGAAGCTCCTATTCTCATCTTCCGTATTGTGAGCAACCTTTTGAATTAATATGTGATGCGAGTGACGTGGCTGTAGGAGCTGTATTGGGTCAGCGGAGGAATAAATTTTTCATTCCATTCATTATGCAGGCAAAACACTTGATGCAGCCCAAGTCAATTATACAGTCACGGAAAAAGAGATGCTAGCATTGGTGTTCGCATTTGATAAATTCAGGTCCTACCTGGTGGGTTTGAAAGTAGTGGTGTATACTGATCATGAAACAATTTGGTATTTGTTTAACAAGAAGGATGCAAAGCCCAAACTAATCAGATGGATATTGTTGCTACAAGAGTTTGACCTAGAGATTCGGGATAGAAAGGGGAGCGAGAATCAAGTGGCAGATCACCTATCGCGATTGGAAAGCCGGTTGCATGTAAAGGAAGGTGACAGCATCAAAGAAGAGTTCCTAGATGAGCAGCTCTAGGAAATAAGGGAAGCTGAATTCCCTTGGTATGCAGATATTGTGAACTTTCTTGTAAGTGAAGTCTACCCACCGGAGGCTACGGCTCAGCAAAGAAAGAAGTTGAGACATGATTGCAGAGATTACATATGGGATGAGTCGTATTTGTTTAAGTAGGGACCGAATCAAGTGATGAGACGATGCATCCCAGAGAGCCAAATTACAGAAGTATTGAGGAGTTGTCACTCATCATTATAAGGAGGGCACCACAGAGGGGAGCGGACAACTCACAAGGTGCTCCAGTCAGGTTTCTTTTGGCCTACACTATTCAGAGATTCTATAGCATACGTAAAAATGTGTGATAGATGTCAAAGAACGGGCACAATTGGTAGAAGACCGGAGATGCAACTGCAGCAGATATTAGAGGTTGAGATTTTTGATGTATGGGGAATAGACTTCATGGGCTCGTTTCCACCGTCATTTGGTAATCGTTACATCTTTGTAGCGGTTGACTATGTATCTAAGTGGGTCGAGGCAACAGCTTGTCCCAAGAATGAGAACAAGGTGGTGACGAAATTTGTGAAAAAGCAAATATTCACCAGGTTCGGGACGCCTCGAGCTATTATCATTGATGGAGGGGCTCATTTTGTGAATGCGAGTTTCAAGAACTTGCTAGCTAAGTATGGGGTGCGGCACAAGGTAGCAACAGCGTATCATCCCCAAACTAGTGGGCAAGTGGAGGTGTCAAACAAAGAGATAAAGAAGATTCTACAAAAGACAGTGAATGCACAACAAATTGATTGGTCAAGCAAACTTGATGATGCGTTGTGGGCTTACAGAACTGCACACAAGACACCCATTGGGACTTCTCCATACAGATTGGTTTATGGAAAGGCATGTCATCTACCTGTGGCGTTGGAACATCGAGCTTTTTGGGCCGTGAGAAAGCTAAACATGGATCCGGAGCAAGCAGGGAAGAAGAGGTTGATGCAACTCAGTGAACTAGATGAGTTTCAATTGCATGCCTATGAAAGTGCCAAATGCTACAAGGAGAAAACTAAAAGGTGGAACGACAGGCATATGGTGCATCGGATCTTTGAGCCGGGACAGAAAGTGTTGTTGTTTAACTCAAGGTTGAAGCTTTTTCCAGGAAAGTTGCGGTCCAAGTGGTCAGGGCCGTTTGAAGTGGTGAGAATGACCCCACACGGGGCAGTGGAGTTATGGCAAGAAGATAGAAGTGCCACATTTTTGGTGAAAGGGAAAAGATGTAAGCATTATTGGGGTGAGGACGTTATTCGAGAGAAGACGTCCATCACTCTAGAGGATGATTGAGAATGATAGCGTCAACCCGCGACGGTAAATCAGGCACTGCACGCGAGGCAACCCGTGAATGTGTTGTAATAGAAGAGTAGGATTATTGAAAAAAAAAAGAAAAACAAAGAAAAAGAAAAAAAATTGTTGAGACGCAACCTATGATTTATAATGAATTTCTTGTGGTTGAATGATTTTAAGGTGGAACGGAGGGCAAATATACAAAAAAAATGCAAAGGGAAAAAATCAAGGTAAGAAAATAAAAATTGGCACATTCTAGTGAGCCTACGCGATGGCTCCGTGTCACGGAGGAGGGCCTCCGCATTACCCTTCGTGACACGTTGAAGGTATTCCGTAATTTTTGTAAAATTCCAGAATACCTACGTGATGGCTCCATGTCACGAAGGCAGTGCTCCGCGTTTCCCTCCTTGACACATTGAGGTGTATTTTGCGTCGGGTCACCTCGGGTCACCGGGTAACCCGCGCGAAAAAAACCCCTTTTAACCCCAATTTCCTTCATTTTTTCCCTATTCTCTCATTTCCTCCGCGAACCACACCCAAAATTCCCTTCTCTCCTAACGTGACACGGAATTAGTGATCTAATTCCTTCGAGTTTTCTTCAATCTCATCGAAGTAAAGGTATGTTCTTGAATGTTTCCTTATTATTGCTAACATTTTTGATTCTTGAACATGTTTTGTGATGAAACCTTGCCCTAAGTGAGAAATAAGCTTGAAATAAATTGAGTTATGATTGAATGATGTTCATAGTGTCGTTGTGTCACGCCCCGCCTTGGGGGGTATGACTGGCACCTGGTGCCCTAGTAGGACCTAGACTGCTAACTGGTAAGCCAAAGCACATCTGGAGCCCGGCTAGCTCAAACTCAGATTTCTGGAAACAACGGGCTATATAACGGCTGTAAACACAACCTCCGGCCGACTGGGCCTATAGCCACCTATATAAAACTTCATCTAACCAGAAAACATACTTACAAAGGGGGAAATCTATGCGGGCCGACAAGGCAACCATGCTGTCTAGTTATCTGTAAATTAATAATAGAATACTGAATAACTACGTGATCGGAAAGGTCACCACTACTATCAGACTGTGGCCCCACGCGGCCAACATAATCAATAATGCTAAGCTAAACAAAACACACAGCCTCACCCGACCGGCACAACTAACCACAGGAAGATGAATATATACAATCTGCAAGCCTCTATGAGTACTGATGAAATGGTCGGGACAGGGCCCAGGCCTACCCATGCGTACAATAAAAGAAAATGAACTACACCTCTGAATATCAAGCTCCGGATGACAGGAGCTGATGACTCTATAAGCTGGCTAGAATCACGAGGGATCGCCTCCTCGTCTATAAGTACCTGTAGGCAAGTAATGCAGCACCCCAAACAAGGGTTAGTACCACTAGTACCAAGTATGCAAGCAACTGGATACAACTGAATACAAATAGCATAACTAGCAATTCTGAATAGCAGGAGATAACTGAATCTGTAAGAACTGGTATGAACTGAATTAGACTTTCTGTGTTGTGATAGGGCAGGAGCGTACCTGTAGACGCGACGGCTTGCTGTCTATTAACTAATATATAGCACATAAACATATATATATATATATATATATATAGCAAATAAGAGCCAATACCAACCCCCATAAGCCGGATGGCACCAAGCAAGCAAACAATCTATATACCCCTAACCGGGTCAAAACCAGCCAAAAATAAGTCACTCTACTCATCTGCTAACTACGAGCACATCTGCTGGCCCCCTGGGTCTCCGGCTCGGGCCATAGCCTCCGATATAAATAACCATGTCAGAATCCGGAGGACTCCTATACTATATCTGTAACTGTAACTGTATCTGAATCTGTTCCCTAGGTGCTTGCGCACAACAGGGCTATCTGTACTGTAATGCTGATCAGCCTGATATGGGGATAACTTCATCCCATCTTTGTCCAAACTGGGGACGGCATGCCACTCCTTGGAGTGACGTAAACCCACCCGCTCAGTGGGCAACACAGTTACCGACCTAGGGGCGGCGAGGACGCTCAAAAGGGTGCCCTCACGACACAACCAAGTCTCAACAAACAATAAGCACATATATAGCAAGCATGTTTAAACTGAAAAACACTATCTGAGTTCTGATTTCTTATTCTGATATCTTTCTGTATTATACTGATTCTCATACTGCTTTATACTGAATCTATGATTTTTATCTAACTGCATGGCTAATCTGTAGCCAAAATACTATTTAACTGTATGGCTATACTGTATCCAAGATATCATCTGTCTGTGTGGCGAATCTGTAGCCAAGATACTATCTGACTATCTGATTTTACTTTACTAACTCTTATTTTGAATATCTGTCATATTAGTCTAGAAACATCTTGCTAATCACATACTGGGCTATACTGAGTCTGGAATGCTAACTTGCCATTTTGGCGCATGCTTTACTAACTTTCGGACTGAGTACGATATGACAACGCAAACCAGATTTACTAAACTTGCACAATACTCAATATTCAACTCTAGGAATTCTACTACGGAGTTTACTGTGCTATACAAGGCTAAAACTACTAACTTGCCGAAGAAACCGGCTTTACATACCTTAACCTCAGTTTATCCGACTAACAGACGAAGCTCGGTCAGTACTCCAGCTATTTCTCCCAACTGCATTTACATATATGTCAATTAGAACTAAATACACCAATATTCTGAAAGAAAATGTCACTTTCGATATATTTATAGCCTAAACTTTGGCTTATCGAAAGACGGTCAGAAACTTGCTATTTCTCGAAAGTCCAGAAGGGAGAAATACTCACTTTAGGGATAGGAGTATATTGACACTAGTTTGGAGAAATTCCACTTACCTTAGTTCGGTAGCACGACGATTCGCCGGCCAAATTTCACGAAACTAAATCCGTAGGAATGCTCCTTACTGCTTAATACCTCAGTATCTGGAGTTAATTTGAGTTTGGACCACATTTGACGGCGTAATCAGACAAATATTATAAGAGATTCTCGATCCTCCCTATTTTCCCTCGGTTTCTCTGGAAATTATATGAGTTATATCATTAAAAACTGAAGTGAGGGGTTTATATACTTGGGCCTGGACAGGGCCAACATGTCACGGAGCCAACGCGGAGGCTCCACCTCCATGACACATTGCCATCGCGAAGGGGCTCTGCCCTGGCTCCTTCCGAGATGGTTCGACAAGTTTCTTGTCCGATCTTTTCCCGGGACTTTTTCTAGCATGTATGGCTTTCTAGTACTCTTAACCAACATGCGAGTAGGCCATCTATGTGTTGGGAATTTTACGGGGTATAACATTCTCCCCCTCTTAAGAACATTCGTCTTCGAATGTAAACTTCTATCTAGAGGACTTCTCAACTTACTCAACTTGTTTCTAGAAAAATTTTGGTAGAGTTTCCCATGTAATATGGACTATCCAATAACCTGAAATGCAGAAAAGTCCCATACAGGTACTCCACACAATACATAGTATTTAAATGACAGATTAAAATATACCTTCTCATTTATATGTATACTATAAGGCACTGCATAAGATAATAATACTAACATACCTGTCACCTGACTAGGCTTGAAATAAATGAGGGTATCTAGTCTTCATATCTTCCTCCGCCTCCCAAGTCATCTCCTCTCGATTCCTGTTACGCCACAATACCTTGACAGACGCAATATATTTAGTTCTCAATCTACGAATTTGTCTGTCTAAGATGGCTGGCTACTGGAACCTCTTCATAGGCCAGCTCTTCCGTAACCTGGATATCCTGGACCGGGACTGCTCTGGATGGGTCTCCTATGCATTTCCTCAACATAGATACATGAAAGACCGGATGAACGGATTCCAATTCTGGAGTCAAGTTCAACTCATATGCTACTCGGCCTATCCTTCGATGGATCTGATAAGGCCCAACGATTCTCGGACTGAGCTTACCTCTCTTGCCGAATCTCATCACCCCTTTCATCGGAGATACTTTCAGAAATACCCAGTCATTCACATCAAATTCCAGGTCTCTACGCCGCACATCAGCATATGATTTCTGGAGGGTCTGTGCAGTCAGTAGGCGTCCTCTGATAAGCTTTACCTTCTCCTCTGACTGTTAAATGATTTCTGGCCCAATCAACGCTGATTCTCCCACTTTAAACTAGCCAACCGGCGATCTACATTTTCACCCATATAATGCTTCAAAGGGCGTCATCTAGATGGCTGAGTGATAGCTATTATTATTAGCAAATTTAATTAACGGCAAATGCTCGTCCCAGCTACCTCCAAAATCTAGCACACACGCTCGTAGTATGTCCTTGAGCATCTGAATAATGCGCTCAGCCTGTCCATCTGTCTGAGGGTGGAATGCTATGCTCAAATTAATCTGCGTTCCCAGACCCCTATGGAATGACTGCATAAATCTAGCTGTAAACTGTGCTCCTCTGTCTGAAATAATAGATACCGGCACTCCATGTAATCTAACTATTTCTCTGATATATAATTCGGCATAGTCCTCGGTCGAGAAGATAGCTTTCACTGGCAGGAAATGAGCTGATTTTGTCATCCTGTCAACTATTACCCAAATAGAATCGTGTCTATGTCTGGTATGGGGTAATCCTGCTACAAAATCCATATTCACTGCTTCCCATTTCCAGAGAGGCACAGCTATGTCCTGACTTAACTCGTTTGGTTTCTGGTGTTCTGCTTTTACCTGTTGGCAGTTAGGACACTGGGCTACAAATTCGGCAATATCTCTTTTCATTCCTGGCCACCAATAATTCTCCTTGATATCATGGTACATTTTCGTCGCACCGGGATGAAGAGAATAACGTGCGTAATGTACCTCGTTCATAATCTGCTAGCGGAGCCCTGAAACATCTGGAACACAGAGGCGGCCTTTACATAACAGCACTTCTCCCTCAATTATCTAAAAATCTGGCGCTTTACCTTGCTGGATTCTGTCTTTGAGCTGGATCAGGTCCGGATCCTCATACTGCCGTTCTTTTACTTCCACAACTAATGATGACATGGTGGTGTTCTGAATTACCGCTCTGTTGTCCTCTGTGTCTTCTATACGAACGGCTAGGCTGGCTAATTGATGTATCTCCCTAACCAACTCCCTCTTCTCGGGCTGCAAATATGCCAAACTTCCCATGGATTTACGGCTGAGAGAATCTGCTACTACGTTGGCTTTTCCCAGATGATACAAAATATCCACATCATAATCTTTTAATAGCTCCAACCAGTGACGCTGTCACAAATTCAACTCCCTCTGGGTGAGGATATACTGTAGGCTCTTATGATTTGTGAAAATATCCACATGGACGCCATACAAGTAATGTCTCCATATCTTTGAGGCGTGGATCACTGCGGCTAATTCCAGGTCGCGGGTAGGGTAATTCTTTTCATGTTTCCTCAGTAGTCTAGAAGCATACGCAATCACCTTACCATGCTGCATCAACACACAACCCAACCCAACGCCTGATGTGTCACAATACACTGAATAACCTTCTGTACCTTCCGGCAATGCTAACACTAGGGCGGAGGTTAATCTATCTTTTAACTCCTGGAAGCTCTGCTCACATGTCTCTGTCCACTAAAACTTCGCTGCTTTCTGCGTCAGTTTGGTCAGAGGTGCTGCTATAGTAGAGAATCCCTCAACAAATCTCCTGTAATATCCCGCTGACCCCAGAAAACTGCGGACTTTGGTCGAGTACTGCTGCTATCTTCTGCGTGTCAACCTGTATACCAGCATCCGACACAATATTTCCCAAGAAGGCTACTGAGTTCAGCCAGAATTCACACTTGGAGAACTTAGCATATAATTGACAGTCCCTGAGAATCTGGAGCACTGTCCGTAAATGAGCCTGGTGATCTGCTTCAGAGCGAGAATACACCAGAATATCATCAATAAACACTATCACGAACAGGTCCAGGTATGGTCTGAAAATGCTATTCATCAGGTCCATGAATATTGTTGGGGCATTCGTTAATCCAAAGGACATAACTAGGAATTCAAAGTGTCCATATCGGGTCCTGAAAGCCGTTTTGGGAATGTCTCTTTCACAAACTCGAACCTGATGATATCCGGACCGCAAGTCAATCTTGGAGAAATATCTGGTCCCCTGTAACTGATCAAACAAATCATCTATTCTGGGAAGCGGATACTTATTCTTTACTGTAACTTTATTCAGCTGTCGGTAATCTATACACATGCGGAGCAAGCCATCCTTCTTTTTCACAAATAGGACTGGCGCACCCCACGATGAAATACTCGGCTTGATAAAACCCTTATCTAGCATGTCCTTCAGCTGCTCCTTTAATTCTCTAAGTTCAGCAGGAGCCATGCGATACGGAGGAATTGATATAGGCTGAGTACCTGGTAGCAAGTTAATTGCAAAATCTATCTCCCTTTCTGTGGGAATACCAGGTAACTCGTATGGAAATACATCAGGGAATTCATTCACCACCGAAACAGACTGATGTGACGGAGATTCTACCTGAACATCCTGAACCCTGACTAGGTGGTAGATACATCCCTTAGTTATCAATTTCCTAGCCTGAAGGTAGGAAATAAACTTACCTTTTGGAGTAGCTGTGCTACCTTTCCACTCTCACACTGCCTCTCCTGGAAAGTGGAATTGGACCGTCTTGGTCCAACATTCTACGTTAGCATAGCATGGCACCAACCAATCCATACCCATGATGGCATCGAAATCAATCATTTCTAACTCTACCAGATCTACTGTAGTCTGGCGATCAGCAACTTCTACTGTACACCCTCGATAAATTCTACTAGCTATATTGGAGTCACTGACAGGTGTAGATATTGAAAAGGGCTGCTGTAATAACTATGGTGCAACATTAAACTTTCGAGCCACAAATGGGGTAATATATGACAGAGTGGACCCTGGATCAATCAGTACATAAGCAGGGCATGAACAGATAGTCATCATACCTCTCACTACATCTGGAGACACCTCTGAGTCCTGTCTCCCTGGTAATGCATAGGTACGGCTTGAGCCCGTACCTGAACTAGAGGCTCCTAATCTACCTCGGCCTCTACCTGCTGTACCTGAGGGCCTACGCCCTATCGAGGCTGCTGGAGCTCGTGGCCCTACGGATCCCCTGTCCTGACTATCTCTGCTCTCTTGTCCCATAGAAGGACAATCTCTCATGCGGTGCCCCTCCTATCCGCAAATATAACACCCCGAGGAGCCATATCTACAAGCTCTGATGTGAGGTCGGCCGCAATTAGGGCAGGGTGGGGGTGTAAATATGCTCTGCTCTCCCCTTCTCTGATGCGGGGAATCTACTGTTCGAAAACTGCCACCAGACTCTGACTGCCCTCGACGAGAAAATCTACCTTGCTGCTGCTGTTGTGGTGGAGGTGGGGGTCTAGGGGGTCTGTCTGACAATCGGGGCTTGGGTCCTCTCTGAACCTCCCTCTGCATTCCATCTGATTTGTCTCTGCGGCGCTGTTCCTGATTTGTCTGTCTACTACCCTGTTGCCGCTGTCTAAGGCCCTTAATGGTCTGGGCAAAGGCCTATACTTGGGCAATATCCATACCTTCTCGTAACGTAGCCGTCATGCAGGCTTCAATATATTCTGGGTTCATACCCATAATGAACCGGTGGACTCTGGATGGCATAGTGTCCACAAAAGCTGGAGCATAGAGGGCTAGGGAGTCAAACTGTAGGGCATATTCTCGTACACTCCTCGCCCCCTGCTCCAAATGCAAAAACTGATCCATCTGGGCCTGCCGGATCTCCCGTGGAAAATAACGGTCTAGGAAGGCCTCCGAGAAGCTGGACCAGGTCGGAGGGGCAATATCTCTCCCTCGAGACCTTTCCCAACTCTCGTACCATAATACAACTATATCCCGCAACCGAAACACTGCCAGCTCAACTGATTCTGTAGGGGTCACATGCATAATCCGGAAAATTCTCTGCATCTGATCTAGGAAATCCTGGGGGTCCTCTGCTTGATCTGACCTAGTGAACTGTGGGGGACCTAGTGCCAAAAACTCCCTGACCCTGGAACTACCTGACCCACCTGAAGGCTCTGCTGCTACAGGTGGCACTGACTGGTGTTGTGTGGCCATCATTTATGCCAACATAACCACTGCGCTCCGAACTTCCTGGTCTGATGGAGGAGGTACAGGAGCTATCGGAGGCGGTGTCGTGCCCAACGGCTCCTGATGTGAGGGGGACTACTGAGAGGGCTGTGATGAAGCCTCTATATCGCCCTCAGATCGGGCTAACTCTGAATGGAACTGAGGCATCCTGCTGGTGCCTTCTCCTGCTGCTGTGTCTAATCTTCTGCCGGTGGCAGGGTGACGCTGGTCTACCATTCTTATCTGTTGACAAAGAATATGATAAGTTTTAAGGACCCAACCCTATACTGTACCGCTCTATAGCACGACTGAAGAGTAACCATCTTATCATGCCTCGCAGCCTCCTGCCTATAGTATGTGGTGCACAACACATCCATAGACAAGACCCTACATAGCAAAGCATGCAGACTCCCTGGGACACAACCTGCTCTGATACCAAGTTTGTCACGCCCCGTCTTGGAGGGTATGACTGGCACCTGGTGCCCTAGTAGGACCTAGACTGCTAACTGTTGAGCCTGAGCACATCTGGTGCCTAGCTAGCTCTAACTCAGATTTCTGGAAACAACGGGCTATATAACGGCTGTAAACACAGCCTCTGGCCGACTGGGCCTATAGCCACCTGTATAAAACATCAGCTAACAAGAAACATACTTACAAAGGGGGAAACCTATGCAGGCCGACAAGGCCACTATGCTGTCTAGTTATCTGTAAATTAATAATAGAATACTGAATAACTACGTGATCGGAAAGGTCACCACTACTATCAGACTATGGCCCCACGCGGCCAACATAATCAATAATGCTAAGCTAAACAAAACACACGGCCTCACCCGACCGGCACAACTAACCACAGGAAGATGAATATATACAATCTGCAAGCCTCTATGAGTACTGATGAAATGGTCGGGACAGGTCCCAGGCCTACCCATGCGTACAATAAAAGAAAATGAACTACACCTCTGAATATCAAGCTCCTGATGACAGGAGCTGATGACTCTATAAGCTGGCTAGAATCACGAAGGATCGCCTCCTCGTCTATAAGTACCTGCAGGCAAGTAATGCAGCGCCCCAAACGAGGGTTAGTACCACTGGTACCAAGTATGCAAGCAACTGGATACAACTGAATACAAATAGCATAACTAGCAATTCTGAATAGCAGGAGATAACTGAATCTGTAAGAACTGGTATGAACTGAATCAGACTTTCTGTGCTGTGATAGGGCAGGAGTGTACCTGTAGACGCGGCGGCTTGCTGTCTATTAACTAATATATAGCACATAAACATATATATATATATAGCAAACAAGAGCCAATACCAACCCCCATAAGCCGGATGGCACCAAGCAAGCAAACAATCTATATACCCCTAACCGGGTTAAAACCAGCCAAAAATAAGTCACCCTACTCATCTGCTAACTACGAGCACCTCTGCTGGCCCCCTGGGTCTCCGGCTCGGGCCATAGCCTCCGATATAAATAACCGTGTCGGAATCCGGAGGACTCCTATACTGTATCTGTAACTGTAACTGTATCTGAATCTGTTCCCTGGGTGCTTGTGCACAACAGGGCTATTTGTACTGTAATGCTGATCAGCCTGATATGGGGAAAGCTTCATCCCATCTTCGTCCAAATTGGGGACGGCATGCCACTCCTTGGAGTGACATAAACCCACCCGCTCAGTGGGCGACACAGTTACCGACCCAGGGGCAGCGAGGACGCTCAAAAGGGTGCCCTCACGACACAACCAAGTCTCAACAAACAATAAGCACATATATAGCAAGCATGTTTAAACTAAAAAATACTATCTGAGTTCTGATTTCTTATTCTGATCTCTTTCTGTATTATACTGATTCTCATACTGCTTTATACAGAATCTGTGATTTTTATCTAACTGCATGGCTAATCTGTAGCCAAAATACTATTTAACTGTATGGCTATACTGTAGCCAAGATATCATCTATCTGTATGGCTAATCTGTAGCCAAGATACTATCTGACTATCTGATTTTACTTTACTAACTCTTATTCTAAATATCTGTCATATTAGTCTAGAAACATGCTTGCTAATCACATACTGGGCTACTGAGTCTGGAATGCTAACTTGCCATTTTAGCGCATGCTTTACTAACTTTCGGACTGAGTACGATATAACAACGCAAACCAGATTTACTGAACTTGCACAATACTCAATATTCAACTCCAGGAATTCTACTACGGAGTTTACTGTGCTATACAAGGCTAAACTACTAACTTGCCGAAGAAACCGGCTTTACATACCTTAACCTCGGTTTATCCGACTATCGGATGAAGCTCGGTCAGTACTTCAGCTATTTCTCCCAACTGCATTTACATATATGTATATTAGAACAAAATACACCAATATTCTGAAAGAAAATGTCACTTTCAATATACTTATAGCCTAAACTTTGGCTTATCAAAAGACGGTCAAAAACTCGCTATTTCTCGAAAGTCCAGAAGGGAGAAATACTCACTTTAAGGATAGGAGTATATTGACACTAGTTTGGAGCAGTTCCACTTACCTTAGTTCGGTAGCACGACGATTCGCCGGCCAAATTTCACGAAACTAAATCCGTAGGAATGCTCCTTACTGCTTAATACCTCAGTATCTGGAGTTAATTTGAGTTTGGACCACGTTTGACGGCGTAATCGGACGAATATTATAAGAGATTATTGATCCTCCCTGTTTTCCCTCGGTTTCTCTGAAAATTATATGAGTTATATCATTAAAAACCGAAGTGAGGGGTTTATATACTTGGGCCTGGACAGGGACAATGTGTCACGGAGCCAACGCGGAGGCTCCACCTCTGTGACGCGTTGCCATCGCGTAGGGGCTCTGCCCTGGCTCCTTCCGCGATGGTTCGACAAGTTTCTCGTCCGGTCTTTTGGCGGGCCTTTTTCTAGCATGTATGACTTTCAAGTACTCTTAACCAACACGTGAATAGGCCATCTATGTGTTGGGAATTTTACGGGGTATAACACGTTGTGAGTAGATTAACTCAATGGTTGCATGTTTTGTTGAAATTCTTGCGATAATGATAGCTAGGGTTGCGAATTGAATAGGAAGAAGACAAAATGCTTTAAAATGTTGAAAAATTGGGTTGTGCATGTTGTTTGAAGTGAAATGTATTGTGATTGATGTTGAATATGCTAAGTTAGAAGAGGGATTTTCGGGAGAATGCAATTGGAGAATTACATAGGTTGTTGTGATAAAATTGCAAAGTGCTAATGATGATACAATTGAATCAATGGAGAAATTTTTATTCATTGTACGAAGTCTGAGTAGTACAAAGTAATTGTTCCATCGACTTATATGAATGCACTAAGCATGTTGAATGTTAAGAATTGCAAAAACATGAATGTCTTGTCGAAGTGGGTTGACTGCGGCTAAAGACTAAGTGTGGGGTGATCCAATTAAACCCAACCTTAGTTGTAGCTAACTATGACTTGAATAACATTGGGACTGTATGTTTGAATGTACAGGAACAATGTTACGACGAAAGGACAAGGGCAAGGGCACATCCACATTGGGCGCCAGCAGAAAGAGAGTAAGATTAGGGAAAACAGTACCAGCAGCACCAACGGTTCCTATAGGGCAACGCCGACAATATGGAACGAGATGGGTGGCGGATGAAGGGAAAAATATGGTATGCCAAACATAAGGAAACCAAATACTTCCCAGAGGAGCATATAGCACGGGAACCAGTGGCACAGGAATTCCCGCGGATTGTACACAAGATTGACACTGTTGGGCTAAACTTCATTTTTGAAGAACCCAGAGAGCGCAATCTCTCTCTTATCCGGGAGTTCTATGCCAACTGTAACCCGTCCTTATGCAACCACACCATCAAAATCAGAGGGCAGGTTGTCACCTTTGAACCCCACCATTTGAACTCAATCTTGGGGGTGCGGGACACAGACGCTCATGTCCTCCGTCAGCTGAACATCACTCCACCCTATGCGGACATCAGATGCACCTTATGTGGAGCCTGATCGACAGCCAGGTGGGGTAGGCACAAGGAAAGGGGCTACCATTAGACATTGCCCTATTCTCAGATGAATAGGGAGGCCCGGATTTGGTTGAAGATTATTTGTTCGTGCCTGATCCCGAGGGTGCACATGACTGATGTCACCCGGTATAGAGTTTGTTTGGTGTACGCACTGATGAAGGGGCTAGAAATCAATGTTGGAGTGGTGATCATCTCCTCCATGAAGAGAGCCCGACTGCATCAGAGGCATAGATATAGGTTTGTTGGTTTGGTTACCGCGTTCCTAAGGGGCGATGGTATTGAGGAGGAGGACCTAGATTACATCCCTCAGATTGACAGGCATGCCATGGATGTCACCAAAACCAAGGAACCTGACACTACTTATGGGCCGGTGCTCACACTAGCCGAGCGACATGCTCGGGATGATCAGTACATGGCCTGCATGTACGGGATGCAGATGTTACAGCTGCGCATCGGTGGACGGCCCGCAACGGAGGATGAGCTATGGCAAACCGAGTTGTGGGGCCCACATTTTTGGAGCCCGTGGATGATGATGTCCCTACCGATGAGGAGACACGCCGGGAGGACTAAGATGTTGAGTCGGACGAGGACGACGGGGGCGATTCTGATATGGGAGACGACGCGCTGGCACCTGATGAAGAAATTGAATACTTTGATTGATCAGGGAGTTTCACCACCCAACCTTTGTGATATTTTGCAATTATGTGAACACTAGCGATAGTGTTCGATTTAAGTGTGGGGTGGGAGTAGTTAGGTGCTAGCTGTTGTGTTTATGTTTGTTGTGATTGTGCAAATTGTAATCCTGTGACTCTATGTTTCGTGTTTGTAATTGATGTTGGTGTTGTAATGAATCTTAAGCTGCTTTTGTGTGTGATGTGTAAATATTTTTCAATTATTTTTTTATCTTTTTCTATCGAAATTTTTGTTGAAATTTTTTTTTGTTAGGTTTCGTGGTTTTTGTTTTCAGTGCTTTTCCCGAGAATAGTCCCATTGAATCGACGTCGTAGATAGCGGTTGTTCCCTATGATGGATGGATGACGACCGTCTTAAGGGAAATGTAGTCGATCGGAGTAGTTTTCTTTTTTTTTTTCTTCTTTCTTTTGTTTGTTTCCCAAACATGTCGCTAATTAATGGTTCAGAATTCTTGTTACGTGTTGTACATGATATTAAGATGCAAGCATGATTCATATGAAAGCATTCAAATGTGTTAAACATGTTTAGATACCTAGGCCATAGAGTTCGATTCGGTGTGATCGAGGCTTAATAGTGAATTCTTGTAATTAGTTGATTGAAGAGTTTGTGAATATGTCTTAAGTTCAGCATGTGCAATGAGTGTGAGGTGAGGTTTCGACTATTCCATGCTATTGTGAAGTGTCTAGAACTTTCCTGGTGTGTATACTAAACGAAATGAAGGATGTGGATTGTAGGAGAGGATGTAGGCATTTCTTTGAATAAACTGAAAGTTTCTCCCTTATCATACCTACCTTGAATGTTACATCCTAGTTATCCCCATTGAGCCTTTAGCCTATTCTTTGAGAGGTACAAACCGAGCTTAACCCCTTCTTTTCATTAGCTGTGAATTTGATCCAAAACTCTTAAGCACTTAAAGAAAACCAATTTTCGCAAAGGGTAAAGGAGTGAGAAGTGTGAAACGGAAGGAAAGCGGAAGTTGTGAAAGCTAAAGAAAAGGTCAACGGTGCACTTGTTGAAATTTATTAATTAATAGTAGAGAGTAAGAAAATCAATAAATGAGAAATAAAAAAATAAGATGCATAAATACTCTTTGCTAATAAGTCGAGTGTGCTTAAAGAAATGGGAACAAAAACAAAGAAGAACATTAAAGAATGAGAGGATAGAAGAAGAAGCAATGTCCGTAATGAAGGCGGGATGTATTGAAAAGCGCTTAGGGAAGCTAGTTGCTATTATTGGTTAGCCCAGTATTTACTAGTTCCTCAGCTTACATTACAACCCATTATGTCCTACGTGATCTTACATCACGCATCCTTATATTAGTGGAGTAAAACACTAGAGGCAAGCTTATGGTTCACGACATTATGCATGTGAATTCTTTGGGAGAGCGAGCGAAATCGTATTCATATACCCCTACATGCAGTGTTTTTGAAATCTTATGAGTGCAAATGGGGTAATTCTCTTGTGTTGCGAGGGCACATGCTTAACGAGAGATAAAATTTCATGTCGGATGTCTTGATCAGTTGATTTGCACGAGTTTGCGAAGATCGAGAATCGATTCTTGAGGTTAGGAGGTCTTAATGTGGTGTACTTCATTGTATTGATGAAACCATACATGTTTTTTTGATGATTTGCTATGTTAAATAATCGGTATAGTCGTAGCTTGAATGGTCGAGCCAAATTAGCTATGCATGGGTTTCAATTGCATGAGATGTGAGAGTATTGCTCGAGGACGAACAAGGTTTTAAGTGTGGGGTAAGTAATCTTGGGCAGAATGTCATGCCCAAGTGATACTCAAATGCTTCATTTCCACTTGTTTATCTATTATTACGTGCACATTCTCATGTGATTCTTAGATAAATGTGAATTTATACTAACCAACATGATTAGTGTTGTTTTGCAGGTAGAAGGAATTTTTAGAAGCTAATCTACAAGTTGGTGAAGTGCGGGAACGGACTCGAAAGCAAGAAGTGGAAGTTGACAAGGGTAGTTGGCAAAAATAGCGTCTCCGCGATGGCTCCGTGTCACGCTACCATCGCAGAGGCATTCTGCCTTGGATGAATAAATTATGTCAAATTCCAGTAGAGGTCCGCATTACTTCCGTGGCACGGAGGCAAGGCTCTGCGATACATGTCGTGCCACGCTGAGGTGCAGTTACCTGGGATCCGAGTTCCAGTAGGGGTCCGCGATAGCACCATGGCACGGAGGCAGTGCTCCGCGATACACTCCGTGCAATGTTGCTTGTTATTCCGGGAAAAATTCCCACTAGTATAAATAGAACACTTAGGTTTTATTTTAAACATTCTGACTTTTTTTGAGCAAGAACGTGGGTAGCAGGTAGTTGAGAGGACGAAAATTCAAAGGTTATTCTCTTCCTTTTTCTCTTTAATTTCAATTGCTTGTATGAATTCTACTTATTTGAAGATGTTTAATCTACAAATGAGTGGCTAATTCACCTCTTGCTGAGGTTAAGGATAATTTTAGTGGAATGTAATCATTAATTATTTAAGTTTTCATCTTTTCTTCAATGGTTGTTCTATCAATTCTTGTTTTTACTGCATTAATGTTTGGCCAATGTTAATGTATATCATAGAAATCCAATTTTGATTCTGAAAAGGAAAGTAATTGGACAGATGTGAATTGGAAGGATATGATCTTTTCTTAGTTGAGAAAATAGAGAATGGATTTACGTTCACAATAGAAATATATTTGAAAGTCTTATTAGTCATGTATGGAATTGGTTATGTATGGCTAGAGCATGAGTTTCTTATAACATAAAAATGTAGAATAAGGTCTCATGATTCTTTAATTGGGTTGGAGTCAAAAAATCCAATCCATAGGCGATTAATTCCTGACTAGCAACCAAAGAGAAGATTAGCTGATTTGAATTAAGAAATTACATCCCTGCATGCTTGCCTTAACCTCAGCTTGTTCATTGCTATTGTTCAGACATCAAATTATAATCTCTACTTAGGTTCTTATTATTTAGTAGTATTGACTTATAAAACATTGTTTGTTTGGTTTTCTGCATTCATAGAGATATCATTCACTAACACTTAGGTTAATTACTACCGTAGTTCAGTCCCTGTGGAATTGATACTTGGCTTGAAATAAAGCCACTTTACTACTTGGACGACCACATGCACTTTCGTGTAGTTTTGCGTCGAAAAAGTTCTTGGCGCCATTGCTGGGGACTGGCAATTGGTAAATTTAATTTCTTAGTGTTAGTTTAGAAATTCAATATAAGTGCTGACAACTTGATCTTAGCCTTTCTCTTGCAGTTACTGAATTTTTCTGAATGCTGGCAAGAGATAAGGAGTTGGTGGATTCATTTATAGAGCCAGAGAGACAATTTCATTGCCAACAAAAGGAAGCTCTAGAGAAGAAGCTGCAGTTGCTAAGACAGGCAATTCTGGAGCACCAACAGAATCCACCACTTGCAAGGGCAGTTTTAGTGCCCGAAGAGATGGCAGCAAGACCGGTCCGCGAAGTGGCAATCCCACATGCAAATAATGTTACATCTAGTATTCCTAGACCAGAGCCAGGAGGGAGGTTCGAGCTTAAGCAGAATATGGTGCAGTTGTTGCACACCAGCGGGCAATTTACAGGTCTCCCTCATGAAGATCCACAACATCTCCAAAATTTTTTAGAGATAAGTGACACTTACATCCCCGCTGGAGTATCATCTGACTATGTGAGGCTTACATTATTCCCGTTCTCACTTTTGGGGGAAGTAAAGAGGTGGTTAAAAGCTGAACCACCTAATTCTATCACCACTTGGGATGATCTTGCAAGGAAGTTTTTGGTATGATTCTTTCCATTGGGAAGACAGCCAGACTTAGAAGTCAGATTCTAAGTTTCAAACAGTGAAAGGGTGAGAATTTGTATCAAGCTTAGGAGAGGTTCAAGTTGATGTTAAGGGATTGTCCTCATCATCACCAGTCTAATGATGTGTTGGTGCATACATTCATTGATGGGTTAGAACCACATACTAAGATTCTGTTAGATTCAGTAGCTGGTGGGCAGGCATTGGAGAAGACTTATGAGGAGCTTTACACTTTTTTAAACTGTATTTCACAGGGTAATCCAGAATGGAATGCGGATTCAACTCAAGGAGGAACAAGGAAAGCTGCAGGAGTTTTTGAGGTGGATGGTTTTACATCTATTGCTGCACAGATAGTTGCGTTGCAAAATCAACTCACCACCCACTTCAGCAGTATGAGCTTGAATCAAGCACAAACCCCAGTCAATGCAGTTCATCAGGTACGGTGTGAAGTATGTGGGAGTAGTGAACACTCAGCTGAGTGTTGTGGTGCCAATCCAGACTCGGTAAATTTTGTTGGGAACCTCCAGAGGAACAATAATCAACAGCATGGCAACAGTTACAACCCGAATTGGAGGAACCATCCGAATTTTTCTTGGGGGAGTAATAGCCATCAAGGATAGAGTTCGAATCAGGGCGTGCAGAGAAATCAAGGGGGGCATCAAAATTTTCAATCCCAATACAGAGGAAACAATGCACCTCCTCCACCACCCAGTAGCATTGAGGATATGTCCAAGACGATAATAGCTAACCAAGCGCAGATGCAGGCTGATTATGTGAAATTAGTGGCTAACATGAAAATTCAGCAGTTAGCTACAAAGGCGTTAGAGTATCAGTTTGGACAGTTAGCTAGAGCTCAAAACACTAGGCCTAGGAGAGGACTACCCAGTGATACAAACCCAAATCCCAAGCAAGTCAATGCAGTTACAACAAGGAGTGGACTTCAACTTAAGGAGGTGCAACCAGAAAGGTAAGCTCAGCAATCTGGAGCAGCGGAAAAAGATGGGGAAAATGATGATGTGAGGGGGAAAGAAAAGGCAGCTGGGATAGAAAGACCACCACCCCTGTTCCCTCAGAGATTTAAGAAGCACAAGGAAGAATCTTGCTTTAAGAAATTCATGGAAGTGCTAAAACAAGTACGTATTAACTTACCTTTTGTTGATGTTTTGCAGGGATTGCCGAAATATGCCAAGTACATCAAGGACATCGTAGCAAACAAAAGCAGATTGACGGAGTATGCTACGGTGGTGCTTACTGAGGAGTGCACCTCTCGAATACAGAATAGGTTGCCGATAAAGCTCAAGGATCCTGGGAGCTTTACCATTCAAATTACAATTGGGCAATGTATTCGAGCTCGTGGATTATGTGATTTAGGAGCAAGCATAAACTTGATGCCGACATCAGTGTTCAAGAAGTTGGGGCTGGGCAGCCCTAGACCAACTACTGTGATCTTGCAGCTAGCTGACTGTTCATTGGCCAGACCAGATGGTATTGTGGAGTATATGCTAGTGCAAGTGGGCTCCCTCATTTTCCCGATGGATTTTATTATCTTGGATTTCGAGCCGGATGCGGAAGTCCCATTTATTTTAGGACGTCCTTTCTTGGCAACCGTGCGAGCTTTGATTAATGTGGCTGTTGGGCAGCTAACCATGCGAGCACATGACAAAGTAGAGGTTTTTGATGTGTACAAGGCCATGAAGCTACCGGCCATTTATGAGGAGCTATCAGCAATCAAGGTGCTAAATCAGGAATCAATTCTTCAAATTGTTGACTCACAGGACCCATTGGAGAGAGCCTTGATGGGCTCCAATCATTTTGGAGACAGTGCTACATATGAGATGGTGCAGATGCTAAACGAGCCAAAATGGTTTCCCAGGAAGCAAGACTTTGAGCCATTGATGAGGTCCTTGGAACCATTACCAAAACCATCAATTGAGGAGGCACCGAAATTGGAGTTGAAGAAATTGCCTCCACATCTGAAGTATGTATTTCTGGGGGAAGATGACACCTTACCAGTAATCATTTCCGCAGAACTGATAGAGGCACAAGTAAAAGATGCATTGGTGGTCCTCAAAAGGTGGAAGAAAGCAATGGGTTGGCAGATGTCGGACATCAGAGGAATTAGTCCAGCATTTTGCACACACAAGATTTTTATAGAAGAAGGATCCAAGACAACTATGCAACATCAGCGGAAGTTGAATCCGGTGATGAAGGATGTAGTCAGGAAGGAAGTGATCAAGTGGCTTGATGCATGTGTGGTATATCCCATTTCAGACAGTGAATGGGTTAGCCCAGTTCAGTGTGTTCCAAAGAAAGGAGGGATGACCGTGGTCACCAATGAAAAGAATGAGCTGATTCCCACATGTACAGTCACAGGCTGGCGAATTTGCATGGGTTACAGGAAGCTAAATGAGGCCACAAGGAAAGATCATTATCCTATCCCATTTATTAATCAGATTTTGGATAGGTTGGCAGGTCAAGAGTATTATTGTTTTCTTGATGGATATTCCGTCTATAATCAAATAGCCATAGCTCCGGAGGATCAGGAGAAGACCACTTTTACATGTCCTTATGGGACATATGCTTTTAGGCGGATGCCATTTGGTCTATGCAATGCACCAGCCACATACCAGAGATGCATGATGGCAATCTTTCACGATATGGTGGAAGATTTTGACGAGGTATTTATGGATGACTTTTCTGTTTTCGGTAATTCGTTTGCTACATGTTTGCAGAATCTTGAAAGGGTGCTAGCTCGATTTGAAGACTTTAACCTTGTGCTCAACTGGGAGAAATGTCATTTTTTAGTCAAGGAGGGTATCTTCCTTGGCCATAAGGTTTCATGCAAAGGGTTGGAAGTCGATCGTGCAAATATTGAAGTGATCGAAAAGCTACCACCACCAGTGTCAGTGAAGGGTGTTCGCAGTTTTCTCGGACATGTGGGGTTCTACAGACGGTTCATCAAGAACTTCTCTAAAATTTCTAGACCGATATGCTAGTTGCTAGAAAAAGAGGTGAAGTTCGAGTTTGATGAGGATTGCGTTAAAGCATTTGAGGAGCTAAAACAGAAGCTGGTAGAAGCGCCTATTCTCATCTCTCCGGATCGGGAGCAACCTTTTGAATTAATGTGTGATGCGAGTGACGTGGCTGTAGGAGCTGTATTAGGGCAGCGGAGGAATAAAATTTTTCATTCCATTCATTATGCAAGCAAAACACTTAACGTAGCCCAAGTCAATTATACAGTCACAGAAAATGAGATGATAGCATTGGTGTTCGCATTTGATAAATTCAGGTCCTACCTAGTGGGTTCGAAAGTAGTGGTGTATACTGATCATGCAACAATTCGATATTTGTTTAACAAGAAGGATGCAAAGCCCAGACTAATCAGATGGATATTGTTGCTACAAGAGTTTGACCTAGAGATTCGAGACAGAAAGGGGAGCAAGAATCAAGTGGCAGATCACCTATCGCGATTGGAAAGCCGGTTGCATGTAAAGGAATGTGACAGCATCAAAAAAGAGTTCCCAGATGAGCAGCTCTTGGAAATAAAGAAAGCTGAAATCCCTTGGTATGCAGATATTGTGAACTTGCTTGTAAGTGGAGTCTACCCACCGGAGGCTACGGCTCAGCAAAGAAAGAGTTGAGACATGATTGCAGAGATTACATATGGGATCAGTCGTATCTGTTTTAGCAGGGACCCGATCAAGTGATGAGACGATGCATCCCATAGAGCCAGATTGAAGAAGTATTGAGGAGTTATCACTCATCGTTGTATGGAGGGCACCACGAAGGGGAGCGGGCAGCTCACAAGGTGCTCCAGTAAGGTTTCATTTGGCCTACACTGTTCAGAGTGTCACGCCCCGCCTTGGGGGGTATGACTGGCACCTAGTGCCCTATTAGGACTTGAACTGCTAGACTACTGAGCGTAAGCACATCTGGTGCTTGGCTGGCTCTAACTCAGATTCATGGAATCAACGGGCTATATAACGGCTGTAAATACAGCCTCCGGCCGACTGGGCCTATAGCCACCTGTACTGTAATATCAGCTAACCAGAAGCATACTCATATAGGGAACCTATGCGGGCCGACAAGGCCACCATGCTGTCTAGTTATCTCTAACTCAATATAAAAAATGTTGAACATCTACGTGACTGGCAAGGCCACCACTACTAACTAGATACGGCCCCACACGGCCAACATAAACAACCATACTAAAAAGCTAAACATACGCACGGCCCCACACGACCGACACAACTAACCACATGGAGACATATACACCATCTGCAAGCCTCTAAGAATACTGATAAGACGGTCGGGACAGGGCCCTGACCTACCCGTACTATACAACAAAAGGAAATGAAATACACCTTTGAATATCAAGCTTCGGATGACAGGAGCTGATGACTCTACGCTGGCTAGGATCACGAGGGATCGGCTCCTCGTTTGTAGGTACCTGTAGCCAAGTAATGCAGCACCCCAAACGAGCGTCAGTACCACTGGTACCGAGTATGCAAAGCAAACTGGACATAACTGAATATAAACAACAATGCTAGTAAATTCTGAATAGCAGGAAGTATCTAAAACTGTCTGAACTAGCAGGATTTGAAATAGGCTTACTTGTACTGAAGGTAAGGTAGAATCATACCTGTCGTCATGGCGACCTGCTGTCTTTCAACTAATAGATATCATGTATATACATATATATATATATATATATATATATATATATATATATATAACACAAGAACCTATACCGGCCCCCATAAACCAGAAGATGCCAACCAACACACGATCTATATACCCCTACTCGGGTCAAAACCATCCAAAAATAAATCACTCCACTCGTCTACTAACTACGAGCACCTCTACCAGCCCCCTGGGTCTCCAGCTCGGTCTATGTCCTCTGATATAAATAACTGTTTCTGAGCTCGAAGGACTCCTGTACTGTAAACTGTAATATGTATCTGTATCTGTATTTGTAATCTGCCCCCTGGGCGCAAGCGCACAACAGGGTTAGCTATACTTCTATGCTGATCAGCCTGATATGGGGAATGCTCCATCCCATCTTCGTCCTACTGTGGAAAACATACCACTCCTTGGAGTGGCGTATCCCCACCCTCACGGTGGGTCGACACAGTTACCGACCCAGGGGCAGCGAGGACGCTCAAAGGGTGCCCTCATAACACAAACAGGTCTCAACAAACCATAATCACATATAGCAAGCATGTTTAAACTTAAAATACTAACTATACTCAGATTTCTCATTCTAAACTCTTTTCTATGTTATACTGATTCTCATACTGACTATACCATATCTGAGATATTATCTTACTGTCTGATTATACTGTAACTGAGATATCATCTAACTGTTTGATATTGCTTTACTAACTTTTATTCAGAATATATATCATAATATCATAAAACATGCTTGCTAAATTCAAATTGGACTCAATTCTCAACTTCTGAGTTCTTTCTTCTATACATCACGCTATCTACCGTACTGGATTACTAACTTGCTGAAGGAATTAGTGTTACATACCTTCGCTTTGGAGTTCCCGATTAACTGGCATAGTTCGGTCAGTATTTCTGCTATTTCTCCCCACTGCATTCATATACATATCAATTAGAGCTAAATACGCTAATATTCTGGAAGAAAACATCACTTTCAATATATATATATAGCCCAAACTTTGGCTTATCAAAAACGGTCAAAAACTCGCTATTTCTCGAAAGTCCAGAAGGGAGAAATACTCACTTTAGGGCTAGGAGTATATTGACACTAATATGGAGCAATTCCACTTACCTTAGTTCGGTAGCACAACGATTTGCCGGCCGAATTTCATGAAACTAAATCCATAGGAATGCTCCTTACTGCTTAATACCTCGGTATCTGGAGTTAATTTGACTTTGGACCGCGTTTGACGGCGTAATCAGACAAAAATTATCAACAAACCTTCGCCCCCCTCTGTTTTCTCTCGACTTTTCTGGAAAATTTATGAAATATAACTTTAAAACCGAAGTTGGAGGCTTATATACTTGGGCCTGGACAGGGCCTCCGTGACATGGAGCCAACGCGTAAGCCCTCCCTCCGTGGCACGTTGCCATCGCGGAGGGGCTCTGCCCCGGCTCCTCCCGTGATGGTTTGACGGATTTCTTATCCAGTCTTTCCCCGGGCCTTTTCCTTCCATGTATGGCATTCAAAAACTCTTAACCAACATGCGAATAGTCCATATACATGTCGAGCATTTACGAGGTGTAACATTCTCCCCCCCTTAAGAACATTCGTCCTCGAATTTGAACTTCTATTTATAAGAATTCTCAGCTTACTCAAGTTATTTCTAGAAAAATTTTGGCAGAGTCCCCCCTGTAATATAGACTATCTCAAGAACCTGAAATGCAGAAAAGTCCAATACAGGTACTCCATACAATACCATAGTATCCATCTTATAAGAGAGTAGAGTCGGCTATCTCATTTATGCATATACTACAAGGCACTATATAAAATAACAATAGTAACATACCTGTTATCTGACTAGGCTTGGAAACAATGAGGATATCTGGTTTTCATATCTTCCTCTGCTTCCCAGGTCATCTGTTCTCGGTTCCTATTACGCCACAGCACCTTGACAGAAGCAATATCTTTCGTTCTCAATCTACGAATCTGTTTGTCTAAGATGGCTACTGGAACCTCTTTATAGGCCATCTCTTGTGTAACCTGGATATCCTGGGCTGGGACTGCTCTAGATGGGTCTCCTATGAATTTCCTTAGCATAGATACATGGACAACTAGATGAACGGATTCTAATTCTGGAGGTAAGTTCAACTCATATGCCACTTGGCCTATTCTTCGACGAATCTGATAAGGCCCAATGAATCTCGGACTGAGCTTACCTTTCTTACCGAATCATATCACCCCTTTCATCGGAGATACTCTTTGAAATACCTAGTCATTCACATCAATTTCTAGGTCCCTGCGCCGCACATCAGCATATGATTTCTGGCGGCTCTGTGCAGTCAGTAGGCGTTCTCTAATAAGCTTTACCTTCTCCTCTGACTGATAAATAATATCTAGCCCAATCAGCGCTGACTCTGCCACTTCAAACCAGCCAACTGGCGACCTACATTTTCGCCCATACAGTGCCTCAAAGGGCGCCATCTGGATAGCTGAGTGATAACTATTATTATAAGCAAACTCAATCAATGGCAAATGCTCGACCTAGCTACCCCCAAAGTGTAGCACACACGCTCGTAGCATGTCCTCGAGCGTCTGAATAGTGCGTTCAGCCTGTCCATCTATCTGAGGGTGGAATGTTGTGCTCAAATTAATCTGCGTTCCTAGACCTCTTTGAAATGACCGCCAAAATTTAGCTGTAAATTATGCTCCTCTATCAGAGATAATAGATACTAGAACACTATGTAATCTAACTATTTCTCTGATATACAATTCGGTAATCCTCGACAGAGAAAGTAGCTTTCACTGAGTTAACCCGCCTGGTTTCTGGTGTTCTACTTTTACCTGTTGGCAGTTAGGACATTGAGCTACAAATTCTGCTATTTCCCTCTTCATACTTGGCCACCAGTAGATCTCCTTGATATCGTGGTACATTTTCGCCGCGCCTGGGTGGAGAGAATAGCGGGCGTAATGTACCTCACTCATAATCTGCTGGCGGAGCCCTGAAATATCTAGAACATAGAGACGGCCCTTACATCGCAACACTTCATCCTCAGTTATTTGAAAATCTGGCGCTTTCCCTTGCTGAATTCTGCCCTTAAGTTGGACCAGGTCAGGATCTTCATATTGCCGTTCCTTTACCTCCATAACTAATGATGACACAGCGGTATTCTGAATTACCGCTCCGTTGTCCTCTGTTTCTGTTACACGAACAGCTAGGCTGGCTAATTGATATATTTCCCTGACCAACTCCCGCTGCTCGGGCTGCAAATGCGCCAAACTTCCCATTGATTTACGGCTGAGAGCATCTGCTACTACACTCGATCTTCTTGATTGATACAGAATATTCACATTTAGAGAACTTGGCACATAATTGACGATCATACTGGCTTATTATGCCGGAGAAATATCCAAGTAATCTACCGGTATAGCTAGAGCTTATCTGGCCTTCCGGCCGCATGCTAAGGCTACTTGTTGCTGGGATAACCTGAACGACTGTCTGCACACCATGTGCCCGTATCTGATCAGAGGATCCTGATAATGATCATGATCTCTAATAATCAGGCTGAATAACCTTGCATAACTGAATAGCTAGGTTGAATGACCTGAATGCTGCAGTAGTCTAACGATACTCTAAATGTCCTACTCGGACATCTGTAACTCATGTATAACTACGGGGTTGTGGACAGCTAACTGTTTTGTTCTCCTAATTGAACAATTGTATAGTTGTACTTAGTCCAACTTACTCCCAGGCGATCCATCCCTGGATCTTCATAGGGAACCTACCGATCTCCTTGTCTTAGTAAATACTGTGCTAGCAAAGTACTACCACTTCCTTATGTCTGGTTCGTATCCACTCGGATCTATACTGTTGTTCTGGGGAAATTCTCGGTCTTATGAGCAATCCCCTAAAGACTGGCCTTCTTCTAGGACTATATCTGAATATCTTACGAGAACCAGCTGGGGTACTAATCCGTCACTGACTACTGATGTGGACCCTTTTCTTGGGGTACTCACGGTTTTGTCTGACTAAGACGACTGGCTGACTTGCGGGGTGTTCCACATAATAACTGCTAGGTTGACTAAGGCCGACTCTCACCTACAAAGCTGGGAAAACGATGTACGACCACTTAACATACTGGAAAAAAAAGAAAGAAAAAAAGAAAAAAAAATTTGGTATTGCTAACCTCCGAAGTATGCCTATTCGGTCTTTAATTCTGGTTCTGGCACATGCGATAATATTACTGATCTTTAGGGATGCTTCCATGCTAATACAGGCGCCAGCTGGTCTTTAGACCGTCTAACTGCCCCCATATCACCAACCTCCTAACCCAGGCTACTAACTCCTGTGAGCTTCTGAAGCCTAGATCTGGCAACAAGCATATAAGTCTGTTAACTCAATAAACTGAGAACCGAGAAAGTTTCTATGGCTTCATACGTGAATCACACTTAGCCTGCCCCTTTTTTGGTGAGGGGTCCTGCAGTACGATCTGTATATATTTCCTAGCGCTAACCAGAATCTGTGTGACTGTAACCCCTATGGCCAGCTACTCACAGCATATTTGATATCTGTATATACATATATGTCAACAACTACGTACAATACATACTGAATTCTTTTTGTAGTAATACATAATCTCTGACATATTTTACTGAATTTCATACTACACATGATATACTGCTTCTACAGTTTAATGATATCTCCTGTCCTCTCGTACCATTTCATTAGATTTTCATTCCATTCTGAAAGCAACACACACATGCACTTTAGCTATGATATGCTATTTGAAACTTTGCCACTCTTACAAGGTGGGGGCAACATCCGAACCTTGTGGCTTTACTTGGCATTATATTAAGGCCTGTGACTTTCTGTTGGACCTTGTCTCTGGGGGTCGGTACCCTCTTACCTTCTCCTTAGGCGGACGTACCGCAACATTCTAAACTACAACCTTACTGTCTCTTAGCTGTCAGTCTGAGGTTTAGTCCTTCATACACGATGTTCTATCAATCTGGAGGTGATTTTGATTTCCCCTCAAAATCTGGTATTCATTCTCTTCACCCTCATCTTCCTTAAACTGAGCTCTGGGGTTCAAGGTATCTACCTTAAATTGTCAATAAGGTTATTGGTGAAGTCTTAGCTTATACTTCTCTCTGGCTTGCAGTCAGACCCATCTGATTCACATGACCACCCTACCTTTCGGTATCACAATTGAAATCATAACTATTATCTTGCAGGTATATCCTGCCGTTTTTAGCGTTTTATGGCGGACTTGGCCTTTTTCTGACTCGAACCTAACTATTACTGGAAGTTCATCATTGACGGATCTCCTATGCCCACTTCGAGTAAGCTAGTAGTCTTACTTGCTCTTCTGACTTAATACCGTGAGGGCCTGCACAACTTACATAATCATAAGGGCTCCTTACTCTTTCAAACACTTTTTGGAATCAACCAATCCACCTTTCACTTACTGCCTACTTTGGGCAACATCGCCTCAATCCTTATGCCCTTTGCTATACTGGGATCAAAACTAAGGGGTAGGAATGGCTTTTTCTTACTGCAAAGAAATGAAGACATGGAACTATACCATATCTGAAAGGATGGAGGTGGGAATCCTACATTTCCCTCTCTTTCTCACACTTATCTGATATTCTAATATTGTGTATTATCTTAATCGGATCTTATATATCTAACAAATAAATCAACTCATTTGTACGTTATACTTATGACTTTCTATTCTAAAGTTATCGACATATACTAGGGATGGTACCGATAAAGGTATCACATTGGGAGGTCCCCAATACCTCCTCCTGCTGCTATAATTACCTTGTAACTGGCTGGTGCCCTTTCCTGTTGCTATATCTGATCTTCTGCCTTGGATAGGATATCGCTGGTCTGACTTGTATCTGTATTCAAAGAATATGGTAAGTTTTAGGGACTCAACCTATACAGTACTACTCTATGACACGACTGAATGAGAAGAAAGAGTAACCATCCTATCATGCCTTGCAGCCTCCTGCCTATAGTATGTTGTGCACAACACATCCATAGGCAAGACTCTACTTAGCACGGATTGCAGACTCCCTGTGACACGACCTGCTCTGATACCAAGTTTGTCATGCCCCGCCTTGGGGGGTATGACTTGCACCTAGTGCCCTATTAGGACTTGAACTGCTAGACTACGAGCCTAAGCACATCTGGTGCTTGGCTGGCTCTAACTCAGATTCATGGAATCAACGGGCTATATAACGGTTGTAAATACTGCCTCCGGCCGACTGGGCCTATAGCCACCTGTACGATAATATCAGATAACCGGAATCATACTCATATAGGGAACCTATGTGGGCGGACAAGGCCACCATGCTGTCTAGTTATCTCTAACTCAATATAACAAATGCTGAACATCTACGTGACCGGCAAGGTCACCACTACTAACTAGATACGGCCCCACACGGCCAACATAAACAACCATACTAAAAAGCTAAACATACGCATGGCCCCATACAACCGACACAACTAACCACATGGAGACATATACACCATCTGCAAGCCTCTAAGAATACTGATAAGACGGTCGGGACAGGGCCCCGACCTACCCGTACTATACAACAAAAGGAAATGAAATACACCTTTGAATATCAAGCTCCGGATGACAGGAGCTGATGACTCCGCGCTAGCTAGGATCACGAGGGATCGACTCTTCGTTTATAAGTACCTGCAGCCAAGTAATGCAGCGCCCCAAATGGGCGTCAGTACCACTGGTACCGAGTATGCAAAGCAAACTGGGCATAACTGAATATAAACAACAATGCTAGTAAATTCTGAATAGCAAGAAGTATCTAAAACTGTCTGAACTAGCGGGATCTGAAATAGGCTTACCTATACTGAAGGTAAGGTAGAATCATACCTATCGTCATGGCGACCTACTGTCTATCAACTAATAGGTATCATGTATATACATATATATATAACACACAAGAACCTATACCAGCCCCCATAAGCAGGAAGGTGCCAACCAACACACAATCTATATACCCCTACCCGGGTCAAAACCATCCAAAAATAAATTACTCCACTCGTCTACTAACTACGAGCACCTCTACCGGCCCCTTGGGTCTCCATCTCGGGCTATGGGCTCTGATATAAATAACTGTGTCTGAGCCCGAAGGACTCCTGTACTGCAAACTGTAATATGTATCTGTATTTGTATCTGTAATCTACCCCCTGGGCGCAAGCACACAACAGGGTAAGCTATACTGCTATGCTCATCAGCCTGATATGGGGAATGCTCCATCCCATCTTCGTCCTACTGCGGACGGCATACCACTCTTTGGAGTGGCGTATCCCCACCCTCACGGTGGGTCGACACAGTTGCCAACCCAGGGGCGGCGAGGAAGCTCAAAGGGTTCCCTCATAACAAGAACAGGTCTCAACAAACCATAATCACATATAGCAAGCATGTTTAAACTGAAAATACTAACTATACTCGGATTTCTCATTCTAAACTTTTTTCTATGTTATACTAATTCTCATACTGACTATACTATATTTGAGATATTATCTGACTGTCTGATTATACTATAACTGAGATATCATCTGACAGTCTGATATTGCTTTACTAACTTTTATTCTGAATATATATCATAATATCATAAAACATGCTTGCTAAATTCAAACTGGACTCAATTCTCGACTTCTGAGTTCTTTCATCTATACATCACGCTATCTACCATACTAGATTACTAACTTGCCGAAGGAATTAGCGTTACATAACTTCGCTTTGGAGTTCCCGATTAACTGGCATAGTTCAGTCAGTATTTTTGCTATTTCTCTTCACTGCATTCATATACATATCAATTAGAGCTAAATATGCTAATATTCTGGAAGAAAACTTCACTTTCAATATATATATATAGCCCAAACTTTGGCTTATTGAAAATGGTTGAAAACTCGCTATTTCTCAAAAGTCCAGAAGGGAGAAATACTCACTTTAGGGCTAGGAGTATATTGACACTAATTTGGAGCAATTCCACTTACCTTAGTTCGGTAGCACGATGATTTGCCGGCCGAATTTCACGAAACTAAATCCGTAGGAATGCTCCTTACTGCTTAATACCTCGGTACCTGGAGTTAATTTGAGTTTGGACTGCGTTTGACGGTGTAATCGGATGAAAATTATCAACAAACGTTCGCCCCCCTCTGTTTTCTCTCGACTTTTCTGGAAAATTTATGAAATATAACTTTAAAACCGAAGTTGGAGGATTATATACTTGGGCCTGGACAGGGCCTCCATGACACGGAGCCAACGCAGAGGCCCTCCCTCCGTGGCACGTTGCCATCGTGGAGGGGCTCTGCCCCGGCTCTTCCCGCGATGGTTCGACGGATTTCTTATCCAGTCTTTCCCCGGGCCTTTTCCTAGCATGTATGGCATTCAAAAACTCTTAACCAACATGCGAATAGGCCATCTACATGTCGAGAATTTATGGGGTGTAACATAGAGATTATATAACATACATAAAAATGTGTGATAGATGTCAAAGAACACGCACAATTGGTAGAAGACAGGAGATACTACTGCAGCAAATATTAGAGGTTAAGATTTTTGATGTATGGGGAATAGACTTCATGGGCCCGTTTCCATTGTCATTTGGTAATCGTTACATCGTGGTAGCAGTTGACTATGTATCTAAGTGGGTCGAGGCAACAGCTTGTCCCAGGAATGACAACAAGGTGGTGATAAAATTTGTGAAATAGCAAATATTCACCAGGTTCGGGACGCCTCGAGCTATTATCAGTGAACGGAGGGGCTCATTTTGTGAGTGAGAGTTTCAAGAACTTGCTAGCTAAGTATGGGGTGCGACACAAGGTAGCAACAGCGTATCATCCCCAAACTAGTGGGCAAGTGGAGGTGTCAAACAGAGAGATAAAGCAGATTTTACAGAAGACAGTGAATGCACAACGAATTTATTGGTCAAGCAAACTTGATGATGCGTTGTGGGCTTACAAAACTGCATACAAGAAACCCATTGGGACTTCTCCATACAGATTGGCTTATAGAAAGGCATGTCATCTACTTGTGGAGTTGGAACATCGAGCTTTTTGGGCTGTGAGAAAGCTAAACATAGATCCGGAGCTAGCAGGGAAAAAGAGGTTGATGCAACTCAGCGAACTAGATGAGTTTCAATGGCATTCCTATGAAAGTGCCAAATGCTACAAGGAGAAAACTAAAAGGTGGCATGACAGGCATATGGTGCATCGGATCTTTGAGCCGGGACAGAAAGTGTTGTTGTTTAACTCAAGGTTGAAGTTTTTTCCAGGAAAGTTGCAGTCCAAGTGGTTAGGGCCGTTTGAAGTGGTGAGAATGACCCCACACGGGGTAGTGGAGTGGTGGCAAGAAGATAGAAGTGCCACATTTTTGGTGAACGGGCAAAGATGTAAGCATTATTGGGGTGAGGACGTTATTCGAGAGAAGACGTCCATCACTCTATAGGATGATTGAGAATGAATAGCGTCAAGCCGCGACGGTAAACCAGGCGCTACACGGGAGGCAACCCGTGAATGTGTTGTAATAGAAGAGTAGGATTATTGAAAAAAAAAAAAGAAAAAAAATTGTTGAGAGGCAACCTATGATTTCTAACGAATTTCTTGTGGTTGAATGATTTTAAGGTGGAACGAAGGGCAAAAATACAAAAAAAAAAACGCAAAGGGAAAAAATCAAGGTAAGAAAATAAAAATTGGCACATTCCAGTGAGCCTACGCGATGGCTCCGTGTCACAGAGGAGGGCCTCCGCGTTACCCTCTGTGACACATTGAAGGTATTCCGGAATTTTTTTAAAATTCCAGAACACCTATGCGATGGCTCCGTGTCACAGAGGCAGTGCTCCGTGTTTCCCTCCGTGACACGTTGAGGTGTATTTCGCATCGGGTCACCTCGGATCACCGGGTAACCCGCGCGGAAAAACCCCCTTTTAACCCCAATTTCCTTCATTTTTTCCCTATTCTCTCATTTCCTCTGCGACCCACACCCAAAATTCCCTTCTCTCCCAACGTGACACGGACTTAGTGATCAAATTCCTTCGAGTTTTCTTCAATCTCATCGAAGTAAAGGTATGTTCTTGAATTTTTCCTTATTATTGCTCACATTTTTTATTCTTGAACATGTTTTGTGATGAAACCTTGCCCTAAGTGAGAAATAAGCTTGAAATCAATTGAATTAGGATTGAATGATGTTTATAGTGTAGTTGTGAGTAGATTAACTCAATGGTTGCATGTTTTGTTGAAATTCTTGCGATAATGATAGCAAGGGTTGAGGATTGAATAGGAAGAAGACAAAATGCTTTAAAATGTTGAAAAATTGGGTTTTGCATGTTGTTTGAAGTGAAATGTATTGTGATTGATGTTGAATATGCTAAGTTTGAAGAGGGATTTTTGGGAGAATGCAATTGGAGAATTACATAGGTTGTTGTGATAAAATTGCAAAGTGCTAATGATGATACAATTGAATCATTGGAGAAATTTTTATTCATTGTACGAAGTCTGAGTAGTACAAAGTAATTGTTCCATCGACTTATATGAATGCATTAAGCATGTTGAATGTTAAGAATTGCAAAAAAATGAATGTCTTGTCGAAGTGGGTTGACTGCGGCTAAAGACTAAGTGTGGGGTGATCCAATTAAACCCAACCTTAGTTATAGCTAACTATGACTTGAATAACATTGGGACTGTATGTTTGAATGTACAGGAACAATGTCAGGACGACAGGACAAGGGTAAGGGCGCATCCACATCGGGCGCCAACAGAAAGAGAGTAAGATTAGGGACAGCAGTACCAGCAGCACCAGCAGCACCAGCGGTTCCTAGAGGGCAACACCGACAATATGGAACTAAATGGGTGACAGATGAAGGGAAAAATGGTATGCCAAACATAAGGAAACCAAATACTTCCTGGAGGAGCATATAGCACGGGAACCACTAGCACAGGAATTCTCGTGGATTGTATACAGGATTGACACTACTGGGCCAAACTTTATTTTTGAAGAACCCAGAGAGTGCAATCTCCATCTTATGTGGGAGTTCTATGTCAACTAGAACCCGTCCTTATGCAGCCACACCATCAAAATCATAAGGCAGGTTGTCACCTTTGAACCCCACCATTTGAATTCAATCTTGGGGGCGTGGGACACAGACGCTCATGTCCTCCGTCAGCTGAACATCACTCCACCCTATGCGGACATCAGACGCACCTTATGTGGAGCCCGATCGACAGCCAAGTGGGGTAGGCACAAGGAAAGGGGCTACCATCATACATTGCCCTATTCTCGAATGAACAGAGAGGCCCGGATTTGGTTGAAGATTGTTTGTTCGTGCCTAATCCCGGGGGTGCACATGACTATTGTCACCGGGATAGAGTTTTTTTGGTGTACGCACTTATGAAGGGGCTAGAAATCAATGTTGGGGCGGTGATCAACTCCGCCATGAAGAGAGCCCGACTGCATAAGGGGCATAGATATAGGTTCGGTGGTTTGCTTACCACGTTCCTAAGGGGCCACGGTATTGAGGAGGAGGCCCTAGATTACATCCCTTAGATTGACAGGCGTGCCTTGGATGTCACCAAAACCAAGGCACCTGACACTACTTATGGGTCGGTGCTCACACTAGCCGAGCGACATGCTCGGGATGATCAGTACATGGCCTGCATGTACAAGATGTAGATGTTGCAGCTGCACATCGGTGGACGGCCCGCATTGGAGGATGAGCTGTGGTAGCTCGAGTTGTGGGACCCGCATTGGTGGAGCCCATGGATGATGATGTCCCTACCGATGACGAGACACGTCGGGAGGACTCGGATGTTGAGTCGGACGAGGACGGCGGGGGCGATTCTGATATGGGAGAGGACGCGCTGACACCTGATGAAGAAATTGAATACTTTGATTGATTAGGGAGTTTCACCACCCAACCTTTGTGATATTTTGCAATTATGTGAACACTGGGGACAGTGTTCGGTTTAAGTGTGGGGTGGGAGTAGTTAGGTGCTAGTTGTTGTGTTTATGTTTGTTGTGATTGTGCAAATTGTGATCCTATGACTCTGTGTTTCGTGTCTGTAATTGATGTTGGTGTTGTAATGAATCTTAAGTTGCTGTTGTGTGTGATGTGTAAATATTTTTCGATTATATTTTTATCTTTTTCTATCGAAATTTTTGTTGAATTTTTTTTGGGTTTCTCGATTTTTGTTTTTGATGCTTTTCCCAAGAATAGTCCCATTGAATCAACGTCGTAGATAGCGACTGTTCCCTATGATGGATGGATGACGACCGTCTAAAGGGAAATGTAGTCGATAGGAGTAGTTTTTTCTTTTTTTTCTTCTTTCTTTTTTTTGTTTCCCAAACGTGTCATTAATTAATGGTTCAGAATTCTTGTTACGTGTTGTACATGATATTAAGATGCAAGCGTGATTCATATGAAAGCATGCAAATGTGTTAAACATGTTGATATACCTAGGCCATAGAGTTCGATTCGGTGTGATCTAGGCTTAATAGTGAATTCTTGTAATTAGCTGATTGAAGAGTCTGTGAATATGCCTTATGTTGAGCATGTGCAATGAGTGTGAGGTGAGGTTTCGACTATTCCATGCTATTGTGAAGTGTCTAGAACTTGCCTGGTGTATGTACTCAACGAAATGAAGGATGTGGATTGTAGGAGAGGATGTAGGCATTTCTTTGAATAAACCGAAAGTTTCTCCCTTATCATACTTACCTTGAATGTTAAATCCTAGTTAGCCCCATTGAGCCTTTAGCCTATTCTTTGAGAGGTACAAACCGGGCTTAACCCCTTCTTTTCATTAGCCATGAATTTGATCCAAAACTCTTAAGCGTTTAAAAAAAACAATTTTCCCAAAGGGTAAAGGAGTGAGAAGTGTGAAACAGAAGGAAAGCGGAAGTTGTGAAAGCTAAAGAAAAGGTCAACGGTGCACTTGTTGAAATTGATTAATTAATAGTAGAGAGTAAGAAAATCAATAAATGAGAAATAAAAAAATAAGATGCATAAATACTCTTTGCTAATAAGTCGAGTGTGCTTAAAGAAATGGGAACAAAAACAAAGAAGAACATTAAAGAATGAGAGGATGGAAGAAGAAGCAATGTCCGTAATGAAGGCGGGATGTATTGAAAAGTGCTTAGGGAAGCTAGTTTCTATTATTGGTTAGCCTAGTATTTACTAGTTCCTCAGCTTACATTACAACCCTTTATGTCCTACGTGATCTTACATCACGCATCCTTATATTAGTGGAGTAAAACACTAGAGGCAAGCTTATGGTTCACGACATGATGCATGTGAATTCTTTGGGAGAGCGAGCAAAATCGTATTCATATACCCCTACATGTAGTGTTTTTGAAATCTTATGAGTGCAAATGGGGTAATTCTCTTGTGTTGCGATGGAACATGCTTGACGAGAGATAAAATTTCGTGTCGGATGTCTTGATCAGTTGATTTGCATGAGTTTTCCAAGATCAAGAATCGATTCTTGAGGTTAGGAGGTCTTAATGTGGTGTACTTCATTGTATTGATGAAACCATACATGTTTTCTTGATGATTTGCTATCTTAAATAATCGGTATAGCCGTAGCTTGAATGGTAGAGCAAAATTAGCTATACGTGGGTTTCAATTGCATGAGATGTGAGAGTATTGTTTGAGGACAAACAAGGTTTTAAGTGTTGGGTAAGTGATCTTGGGCAGAATGCCATGGCCAAGTGATACTCAAATGCTTCATTTCTACTTGTTTATCTATTGTTATGCGTACACTCTCATGTGATTCTTAGATAAATATGAATTTATACTAACCAACATGATTAGTGTTGTTTTGCAGGTAGAAGGAATTTTTGGAAGCTAATCTACAAGTTGGTGAAGTGCGGGAATGGACTCGGAAGCAAGAGTGGAAGTTGACAAAGGTAGTTGGCCAAAATAGGGGCTCCACGATGGCTCCATGTCACGCTACCATCGCGGAGGCATTCTGCCTGGGATGAATAAATTATGTCAAATTCCAGTGGAGGTTCGCGTTACTTCCTTAGAACGGAGGCAAGGCTCTGCGATACATGTCGTACCACGCTGAGGTGCAGTTACCTGGGAGCCGAGTTCCAGTGGGGGTCCACGATAGCACCATGGCATAGAGGCAGTGCTCTGCGATACACTCCGTGCCACGTTGCTTGTTATTCCAGAAAAAATTCCCACTAGTATAAATAGCACACTTAGGTTTTATTTTAAACATTCTGACTTTTTTTGAGCAAGAACGTGGGTAGCAGGCAGTTGAGAGGACGAAAATTCTAGGGTTATTCTCTTCCTTTTTCTCTTTAATTTCAATTGCTTGTATGAATTCTACTTATTTGAAGATGTTTAATCCACAAATGAGTGGCTAATTCACCTCTTGCTAAGGTTAAGGATAATTGTAGTGGAATGTAATCATTAATTATTTAAGTTTTCATCTTTTCTTCAATGGTTGTTCTGCCAATTCTTGTTTTTACTGCATTAATGTTTGGTCAATATTAATGTATATCTTAGAAATCTAATTTTGATTCTGAAAAGGAAAGTAATTGGGCAGATGTGAATTGGTAGGATATGATCTTTTCTTAGTTGATAAATTTGAGAATGGATTTACGTTCAGAATAGAAATATATCTGAAAGTCTTATTAGTCATGTATGGAATCCGTTATGTATGGCTAGAGCATGAGTTTCTTATATCACAGAAATGTAGAATAAGGTCTCATGATTCTTTAATTAGGTAGGAGTCGAAAGATCCAATCCATAGGCGATTAATTCCTGACTAGCAACTGAAGAGAAGATTAGCTAATTTGAATTAAGAAATTACATCCGTGCATGCTTGCCTTAACCTCAACTTGTTCATTGCTATTGTTCAGACATCAAATTATAATCTCTACTTAGGTTCTTATTATTAGTAATCTTGACTCATAAAACATTGTTTGTTTGGTTGTCTGCATTCATAGATATATCATTCACTAACACTTAGGTTAATTACTACCGTAGTTCAATCCCTATGGGATCGATACTTGGCTTGAAATAAAGCTACTTTAGTACTTGTACGACCACGTGCACTTGCGTGTAGTTTTGCGTCGAACACCCATCACAGTCCTGATGTCTAGCTTTTACTTACTAGCAATTGGAGTACCGTGCTATAGCTCAATAGTGCCTCTTCTTCTTCCCATGCCCTCACTAGATCTTTTTGTTTCTTATAACCTGATGCGTTTTTGTCAAACCCGGATGGAGGGAAATAACAGGCATGGTGTGCCTTTGCTATAGTCTACTAAGGAAGCCCTGCCATATTTGAAACATAGAGTCGACCTCTGGGTCTCAAGACTCCTCCTCCTATTATCTCAAAGGTCGATGACTCCTTCTGCTGGGCCATGTCTCTAGGCTGTACTAGGCTAGGGTCTCCGTACTGTCACTCTTTCACCTCTGCAAGTAGTGGTGATATTGCAGTATTCTAGGTTACCATCTCACTATCTACTGAGAAATAGATGGAAAGAGGGAAATAACCATATCATTTTATGGTGAGGCTAATATGCAAAACTCCGCAAACTCTAAAGGCTAAAGGTACAAATCTCACAATTTCACACTCTTTCGTACCTTTCAGGTAATTCAACATTAACTGTTATCCCTGTCTAATACTGAGTAGCTACTAGATAAGCCAACATGTATGCTATACTCCTAACGTCCTAATCCGAGGGTGTAGGAAAAACTGGGAGCAGTACTAGCGTGTTTGTTACCATACAAATTTCATGGTGCCCCGGGAGGATGATGGGGAGATTGAAAAGATGGTCTCTCCCTCGCCCTCAGGCTGGGCTGTCCCACATCTATGGCACCTTGCTGGTACCCTCTCCTACTACTGTATCTGACTTGTGGCTAACTGTAGTCTATCTCATATCAAGCATTATTCTAGACAGACATAATAATAAAAGCCTAGGGACTCAACCCTATACAACTCATCTCTACAACACGATCTGAGAAGAAGGAGGGGTAACCATACTATCATGCCTTGTAACCTCCTTCTTATAAAATAAGGTGCACAACACATTTATAAACAAGACTCTACTAGACAAGGCTTGTAGACTCCCTAGGATACGACATTGCTCTAACACCAAGTTTGTCACACCCCACCTTGGGAGGCATGACTGGCACCTAATGCCACACTGGGACCTGGGCTGACCTAACTGGGCATACGCACCTCTGGTGCCTGCCAGTAACACAGAATAAAGAAAACAACCAGCTATGTCTCATCCATAAACACAACATCAGGCAGACAAGACCACTATGTTGTCTAGTCGTAACAGAAGGAAAGACAGGCAGTCATGAATATACTACAACCGACAAGGTTGCTAACTGAAAGTTATACTAGGCCCTACACAGCCAACATATAGAACTGAATATATATAGGCCCCACACGGCTAACACGAACAACTAACTGAAGGCTATAGTTTGCAAGCCTCTAAGAGTTAAAATATTGGTTAGGATAGGGCCCCGGCCTAGCCAAAACTATGTAAAAAAAAAAGGGCAAACCTATATAATCTAGCAAGTCCGAATGAAAGGAGCTGACCAATCCATCAACTTGAAATAGTTGCTAGGACAATGATAGCTCATAAGATAATAGAAGGGTCATGCTAGGACAATGATAGCTCATAAGAGAATAGAAGGGTCGCATGTGACCAACTCTTTAGTTCCTTCACTTAGAATGACTGTAGGGCTGCTACTAACCAGACACCTTAAGCAGTCAAACCTAACTTCCCACAGGCGGCTTACTATAACCCTTATCCTGAAGGTAACGCTATGATATTATGGTTCTAGTCCCCTTAGACATTAACTTGCTCTGCCCATATTTCCTGTGGCTCCTCTAGACGATTCATAGCCTCGTAGGCAGGTACATATGGACCTAGGCCTTTGCGACAACATGTAACTGGGCATCTATAAGAGTAGCCTGGGGAATTGGCCCCCCATCTAACTACTAATAAGGTTCCCACCTTAAGGTATCAGCTCGTCTATCAGATTTGCAACAACTAGGATGGTTTCCTGAGTGACCTATATGACAAGTATTAAGGCAGGTGAAAACTAACGGTCATATGGCAAGCTATCGCTCGGTTCATTAGGCAACCCTAGTGCCATCAACTTGAAGTAAATCCCCCCTATCTAGATTCTGGCCGTAGTGGCATCAAGGTATGCCATCGGCCTGCAGGCGAGCTTTACTGTCTATATAGGCGTCAAACAGAAAGTTATATCACCCAGTTGCGCCCTATGTTGTCCAACTTACCAAGTTAGGCCCAACGGCTAACCATAAACTTCTAAGGCCTTGGCACGACAGCAAGACATTAGAATACCTGTAAATGGTAAACAGGTGAACAGGGGACTCTCTATGACGCTCCCAGCATTAGCCACACTTAACATACCCTTTCCCGATGAGGGATACTATAATATAATCTCAATACGTATCGTAGCAGCTAACCACAACATATATAATCATTATCTACTAGCACCAGCTAATCACAACATATGAGATCATTATCTAGTTTCAAAGACATAGGTCGTATCACTATACAACGAGCATAACTTGCCGAAGAGGTAAGCCTTAACATACCTCAAATTCTAATTTTTGTTCACCCAAACAGTGCCAAACTGAAGTCGGTGATTCCATCAAATTGCAGCCTTACACTGAGAGAGTAAAGCTATTTCAATACTAGGAATTGTCAAATAGCAATAACCATTAAGCATTTTAACTACAATTCAAACCCTATCCAATTCCGCCAAAAGCTTACAAATTCCCAAGAGTTTAGAAGGTAGAAATGCTTGCCTATTACTTGTAGCCTCTTAGGAGTCAATTAAAAGTGATTTATACAACTTTCTCCCTATGGGGTTTCGACAATCTAAGCAATATTTCAAGAAATAACTCCGTAGGAACGTTCCTCGTAGTCCTGGAACTCGCTATCCAAGACAAATTTACTTTTTAATGGAGTTTAATAATGTAATTCGACAATAATTGATTGAAAATGTCGCTCAACCTCACTTCTCTGATTTGTGGAAATATTGATATGGGTTCTTAAAATGTGAAGGGGGTGTATTTATAATTCTTGAGGTAGCGGCAGGGGGAGGCGCGACACGCTGGCCACAGCGCAAGTATGGTCCAACGCACCGCTCAAGGCACTGGGGCAAGGCACTATGTTGCACTTCGTGAACCCTGTCTCTTCTTTGTCCTCCTTCTCATTCAACTCTGTGCTTGTGTATTCACTCCTTGAGCCCTTCCTCGCATGTGTTGTACTCCAAAACTCTCAACATACATGTACATGTGTCAGTTAAATGATAGAAACTTACGGGGTGTAACAAAATAATTGTTGCTTTTCTTAATTGTTTATATGTTATTAGTTTCACTACATGATAATTGTTGTAGCTTTACAACTGTCGTTCCGCTCATATTTTCCCCCACTTGGGAACTTCTCACTAGCATGCACTGTACATGCGAGTTGCGCTTTGCACTTCTTCAAAATTCTTTCCAAAAACCCTTTTAGAGAGTTGGCATGTAAGTGGGGTGAATAGATAGTTTTACTACCATGTGACCACGTGCCTTCTCGCATAAGAAAACCTTTCCGTATGTGTCTACCCAACTCTTTGAAGTTTAGGACATGACATGAATGCATTATTCCTAGGAGGTTTTGATACTTTTGGTATGTTAAGACCGATAGTTTGACCTTTCCCAATATCCCAACGGGGTTTATGACCCTAAAAAGGGATATTGTCATGTTAATTCGCATTTCATTTTGAGAGGTAAATATGCCTAAATATGTAGACTATTTGCTCTTTAGGAGGGAAGGGTAAACCTAACATTTTTATGCAGGTTATAAAGGACTAATTTATGTCATGTAAGCTGTGATGAAGCCAAAAGAAGGGGGAGCATTTTCATTTAGCCTATAGCTTTATCTCTTTTGTAATTTTTCATTCTTGTAATATTTCATTATGTAAAATAAAGAAAAAATAGTTTATATATCTATATTGGATACTTTAGTGGAGTAAATAGGATGATACATTATGGCATATTTGGCTTTCAGAATTCGCTAGGCCTACCTTTTGTACAAAAGAGCTCACAATACATTAAGACATGCAAATTATTTGTTACATGTGAATTTGAGATATATTGTTGTTTATTTATGTAATTGTCTCTTATTTTATTTCCCTTCGTACTTCGAGCTCTAATCTTTAGATAATTCTTGAATCATTTCATGCTTAAACTCTATCAATCTTATATTCTGTATATCTTACACTCTTAGGCTCAAATCATATAATCTCGGAGCCTAGTCTAAATTATTTTCCTTCCATCAATATTATTGACTATGTGCCTCCAAAAGTATCTCTTTAGCATGTGATTACTCTGAAAGGTGCATCCTTTTTTATATGTTCAAATTAAGTTCAAACTCCCCTTTAGTTTTTTTTCTTACCATTAAGGTTTCGACATTCCCATAAAGCTCTCATAACTTTGATTCATTTTGAGTGAGCATAACTTATTTTACTTATAAGTACGTATCTATCTTTCTTCAAATCAAGGTTCTGATATTCAACATAAGTCGACCTTGCTCATTCCATCGACTTGCTAAATTCATTAGCTCTATCACCATCTACTCGTTCACATCATAGAACCATGGTATTCATCAAGTGTCACATCACTCATCTGAAGTCACAAGTTCCGTCATTATCACCCAAGTCATGTATCCAAATTTTGCCTTTATGTTTGAGTTTAAATTTGCTTATCTGGCTTGAAAATATTTAACAAACTCATTGTTTTGGTGTTATTATTAATATTTTGTTTATAGTCTATATGCTAACTGGTGTTTTCATTTGATTCGCTTATTTTTTCTAAAGGTTGTCAAGTACTTGAACATCGATTCAGTCGAGAATCTGCAATTTGACAAAATGTCTAATATTCCAACCAATTCTAGTCCTTTCGTTAACATAAACTTTGGTCCTCTCCCAATATAAAGTATTACCGCGACAGTACCTCTCCGTCCAATCCCATCTCATACACTCCCTCAATAGATTCCTTCATTGCACACCCATCTTGGCACTTTTCAAGACATGGTAGCATTTGAAAGAGATAAGACGAAGATCATGACACTACAAAAAGAGTTTAATGACTTGGAGAAGATTGTGGATTTAGAAATTATGCTCCAGAAATATTCCAGATTTAAGGTATAAGAAGTTGTGTCTACATCCAAGTGTTAAGTTGTCGCCGGGATACAAGATCCCAAAATTCAATATCTTCGATGGGCATGGAGACCCAATCGTACATCTGAAGGACTATTATGGCAAATTAGTCAGAATTGGACGTGATGAAGCTCTCCTAATGAGATTATTTATGCAGAGTCTGTCAGGAATGGCATTAACTTGGTATGTCATGTAAGATTTCAACAAATGACATAATTGGGAAGATATGGCTCGAGATTTTGTAGAACAATATAAGTTTAACACCAAGGATGATCCGACATTTTTGGATTTGCTTGAAGTAAGGAAAATGGATCACGAATCTTTTAAGGAATATGTGATATGATGGAGGGGAGAAGCTTCTAAGATACGTCACTCACTATTTGAAGAGAGATTAATCCAATATTTCATCAAGTCACTAGATGGTATATACCATAAATATTTATATTTCAAAATCATTCATAGCTTCACAAGTCTGATTCGGATTGGGAAAGAATCGGAATATGGAATTCCAACAGGAAAAAAATATTTGATATTGCCACAACATAAACAAGTTCTCAAGCACGAGAAAGTCCTCCAAATAAAAGAAAAAAGGGTATCCCAAACACTAAACCTCCACCACAATACCATCAGGATATTCAACAAGTATGTGTCATCTTTGACTCTTGCAATGCACAGAGCTCCCAGCATCAAGTTTATCAGATACCACCTGATTCTGACCAACATGACTTTCACAACCAGGCTCATCAGGTACAATCCAATTTTGTGAAGTCTCATACATTTACCCCTCAAACTGAATCATTTACAACAATATTTGAAAGGTTGAAGACCCAAGAAGTATTGAAACCAAGGAGAGGATGGATTCCTAAATACCCATCCCAGAATTTTGACCCATCCAAAAAATGTGCATACTATTCAAATATTCAAGGCCACGATACTGAAGAATTTACAGCTTTGAAATATAAGATTTAGGATTTGATTGAGAAAAAGAAGGTAATAATACATAAAGGACCAATGAACTATGACTTCATTGCTCCTGAAGAAATCATCGTCAAAGGTGACCGGACAAAAATAGTTCCAGGGCATTTGACAAGAAAGCGTAAAAGGAATTGACAAAGATGAGACCATCATAAGCAAAGTGTTTTCATTCTCCACTTCCGCGCTCTTTAACTGTCATGCTCTAAGTTTATACCCTGGACGAGACACAGTAGTTGAAGTCACAAGTAATCCCAAGTCAACCCATGGTCTATCATAACACTGGAATTATAAGTAAAAACATAGGGGAAGCTTTAAAATAATAAAACCATTCATGAAGAAGAACTAAATCGCAAAGTATAAAACAATTGAAACAAAGCTGAAACTCTGAATCTATGTCTTTGTCTGAAAGCCATCTATTTGATGAGTTGCTGGGACAAGCCCCCAGCTAACTCTAAGTCTAACTAAAAGAAATATAACTGAAAAGAAATAATCCTCATCCTTGAAAGATGAGGACTCACCACTGATGTAGCTGAAAGCTTCTGGGCGAGATCTGCTAACGGTGCTGAGACTGAGAACCTGTAGATGTATCATAAAATGATACAATATAAAAGGTATGCGTCAATACGTTGAATGTACTGAGTAAGTAGGAGAAAACATAACACAGAGAATAAAACAACTGAACTATAAAGACATACAATGACCAACTGAAATGCTAAAACTGAAAAAACTCTGATATATTGAGATGGTCAAAATGACCCTGTCTGATGGTCGAAGACATGCCCTAAATCTGAGATACTAATTTGAAATACTGTACTGAAATGATATGAATTGAGTAGTCTGAAACTGTTCTAACTGAGCTAATTTGAGACTGAACTAAATTGACTAGTGGGAGAGTCTATAACCGACATATAACCACGTGAGCTAGACGTGGAGTCCAATATATACACCCCATTGGTAGGACCCAATATACCTTTCCAGGGTATAGAGGCATGAACTTGGTGATCACAAGTCTGGGCCATGAGGACAATAAAATATAACCTATGGTGGGAACATAGTTTTGGGAACCTAGGTGCATTGGAACCCTGGTATGTTCGGTCTGAAGTCCTACTCCCACTGGATAGTCCTAGACTGACTACTAAGCTGATACCTCAAAATAGGTCCCAAGACTAAGTTAGGATTACCTACCTGGAAGTACCCTGTGAGTCTTATTAGACCAAATTCTGTAACTAGTGTTCTAAGACTGGTTAGAGTTGCTTATCTGGAAGTGTCGTAACCATCTAAAGAACAAACTGTAATCTGAAATTGGGGTCCTACGGTAGGTCAGAGCTTCTTATCTAGAAGTGTCATCACTACCTAAACAACCACTAAAATTTTATACTGAGACTAATACTGATAATTGGGAGGCACCACTGACACCTCAGGTATTAACTGTAGTCAAACTGATCAGCTGACATTTCTAAACAACACTGAGTCTAATAATCTGACTGAGACTGGGCATGTAAATATCTGACTAAAATTTCCACATACACTAATAATACGAGGATTTCAAATCTGTTAGAATCAAGCTACAGGAAAACTAGTCCAACATGCAAGATCCTAAATTCTACTTAACTGAGACTTAGGGATAAATTATTCCACAAGATACAATTCTCATATATCTAGAAATAGCAAATAATAAGAAGTTAAAATCATGAGAAATGTACCATTTGAAATCTTAACAAAATTAATTTGACAATTTTTCTACATTTCAAATCCACAGGGCTGAACTAATAGAGAAAATTAGAAAATGTTTTTGAGGACACAAGGGAAGAACTATTCCCTTGTTGAATTCCCAAATACCTGGATAAAAATTCCCTGAAGAAGAAAACTTGACTTTTTGCACTGCTGAGGAACCCTAGATCTTGCTTGAGAGAAGAAGTACGATCATTTTTTTGAGAGTTTACGAGGGAATAAGGGGGAAAACTGTTCAATCCCTCTAATATCTTTGAAATAATAAAGAAAATGATGTAGTTTAAAATTATAAAAATATCCCTAGAATAAAAACCTAGAAACTTGCCGATAAGGACCCAATGGGTCACTCAACGAGTCATTGGTTGTGACCACGACTCGTTGGGATCTCTCATTGGTCCTACTGCCTGGGGGATTGAAAATTGTTATACCTTGGGAACCAAAGGATTACACTCGGGAGTTCAAATGGGGAAAAATGAAAATGTTACACCAGGTCATAGAATAAGTTGTTCTGTGACCTGTATGGATGGACCACGAGTGGTAACGTGAGTCGTGGTGAGGGACTGGAGCCAAGTTTTGAAGATCGAAGATGAAGTCACCAAGGGCATGACCACAAGTCGTGGTCAGTCCTCACGACTCGTGGAGATAGCCGTGGTCAAGGGAAATGAGTAAAGGAAATGGGGTTGGCAGTATACACGACGGAAGCTGACCACGACCCGTTGGAGTAAGTAACGAGTCGTGTTGAGAGATGTGAGAAGAGGTGAGTGAGAAATGAAGAAGTAAGGCAGTGTACTCAATAAGTGGTGACCACGAGTCATGGTCACCCCTAACGATCGTGAAGTGACCCATTACGAGCCCAGGAGAAAAGATGATACAGTGCACTTGACGAACGAAGTAACGAGTTGTTGCCTTGGGTCACGAGTCGTCAGGTCGTCCATTAGGACCACCTGGCTGTTTTTTTTTTGCGAATTTAGTAAGGGCCTTTTCATAATTCTTAAGTTTCTAAAGCCTAAACTACGTCGTTTTAGCCTATGAAAGGTGGGTTTTAGAGGGGGAAACTATCCTAAGTCTTCATTCATGCATGCAAGAGAATAGAAGAGTGATAGAGAGGTGATCAAAGGGTGATTCAAAGTTTTCTTCTTCAATTTCTTTCAATTTCTTTTTGGGCATTCAAGGGAGAGTAAGATTCAGCCTCTAAAAGGTATGTAGGGTTGCGAATGGGTGTTTTCATTCACACCCATGCCCATTCTCTATTAATTTATGAAAATTTACCAAAAATATGTTTGGGGTTTTAAATCAAACTTTATGAAAATCTAATGATTTAAAAATGGGTTGTTCTAAATTGTGATTTACCTTATATTATAAATTTTGATCAAATTTTATAACTATTTTGATTATAAATTTTGATCAAATTTTATAACTATTTTGATTATATAATTGTTGATTTTGATTTCTATTAAATTAATCCTATCTAAGCATGATCTATGATAAATCGATTTATGATCTTTGCTTCAATTGGTAATATTTATAAGCCCAGAATGATTTATGATTTGAAATATGAATTTATTCAATTACCATCATTATTTGATGATTTACAATTTATATGTATGATCTAAAAGTATGTATGAGCCCTATGAATTATAAATTATGTTGTTGGCCGACTCAAGGGCCTTGTTTCATGGCTAGTTCACGTAATTATGAACATTTTATGATTATCTGATTTAACTAGCCTATGAACTCATGCATATTATAATATGAGCACTATATATGTTTTAGGAGTAGTATCAAACACCGAGTAGGTTCAGGACCCAAGTTCTGCCCCGAATCTCATAAACTACGTGCCACCGTAGGTATGTTAGGACCTCCTTTGTGAATGTCCCCGATCCAATTGGCCCTTTTCGTGGTGATATCACACTTTCATGGTTCTACCCTTGGCAAGGTACAGACACCCTCCCGACTAGGGTTACAGGTTGGGCTTCATGTGTGCTCGTATGGTGTGTGTCGGTTAAGAAAATCTCCCACTATTCCTCATGATTTATCCATGTTTATGATTATGTATGTTGGATCAAGTAATGTTTATTATGGATTTTATCTCATGACTATGGTTACGATTGTACTACAAATGCTTTGAAAACCATGAGCCTTATGATATGTTATGTTATGATATTCATGATATAAGCATGATGTCCTACTCTTATGCTGTTTTATGAGCGTTTCCATATTTTTAATGTCCTCTTTACTTACCTTGAATACTCGGTACATTCCACATACTGATCATATACTTTCTATATTGTATCGTCTTATGATACAGGTTCCAGCTCTCAGGCTCATCCTCATGTCTAGATCACCTCAAAGTGTACTTTCAGCTTATTGGTGAGTCCTTATGTTCCAAGGGACATTTGACAAACATTCATGCTATTTTATGTTCAGTGCTTGTCGGGGTTAGTAGTAGAGGCTTTCAGACAGTGTGTAGTACTCAACTTGTGTATGTCTAAGTGATTACATTTGTTATAATATGTCATGATTATGTTGATGTTTCTGTTGTGCCTTGTGATTAGTCTTCCGCATATAGCGAATAAAGTTAGATGTATGCTTATGTCATAGGTCAACTTGGGGCCTCTCGAGGTTCCTTGTCCCATGTTACGATTCGGGTCTATGTTGGGGTATGACAAAAACACTAGATTTGGCAACGGGGGTAACCACGACTCATTGGGTGAACCAACAAGGTGTTGGTTCCTCCCGTGGTCACTAAATGAGGAAACCTGGAAGCTTGACAATGGGTGACACAACGGTCATTAGTTGGACCAACATGTCATTGTATTCAGTCGTCACCTTCACTGGACAAATTCTAAAAATTCTTAAAGTGGACAGGACGGGTGGTGACAATGACTCGTTGTGGGACACAACGAGTCATTGTTTCCACTCGTCACCACTGGAAGGGGTTTCTAGGGTTCTCACCCAACGACTCCCACAATGGGTCATTGTTTCTAACAATGACTCATGGGTTGAGTCGTGGGGTCCTGGAGAAGGGATTCTAAGTTGGGGAACCAACAAGTGATAGGAAGACTCATTGTTTCTGACAACAGGTCGTCCCTTATTCCGTGGCTTCTCAAATGATCAAGCAGAGCTGACCACGGCTGACACGAGACGTTGGAGCTGACCATGACTCTTTGTGTCAGTCGTTTTGAGGCATTCTTTTTTTTAGTTTTTCTTCTGGTTTTTTCTTGCAATGTCTCAGCCTGGTCTAGGAAAGTTTTGGGGTGTTACACTAACTTTTCCATCTTTATTCATTTCTTTGTACTCTGAACTACATGTGACCTGATTTCCTTTTTGGATACGTAGGCAGCCCACTTTTGGATTCGGTCTCACTTAAATAATACTTTCTTTTTCTCATAGCCAAATCATATATGTTTCTCACATCCAAATGTGAAATCCATGATAATTTGGTTGAACTCTTAAATGATAAATGTGGATTCAAAGCTTAATGTTGATGTTCAAATATAAGACAACAATTTATTTTGAACTGATAATTTTACTTGAGTGAAGCAGAAATACAAAGTCCTTAAGTCAAACTTGGGTAGAATCTTTTAGGAAACCTCAAAAATTCCAGAAGTAGGCAACAAAGAGGTGTGCAAAGCATTTTGCACTCTAAACTGGGTAGAAAGTTTTGAGGGTCACCCAAAAATTTCACCAAGACCAAGTGCAAAGTCCAAAAGGTCGAAACATCGATAAAGAGCAAAGGAAAAGCAAAGATACATACCAATCTTACCTTTTAAAACTCATAAATTCTCTTTGAGTGTAGGTGTAACAGGCACACAATGCAAGAGACACGTATTCCGCTTCTTTCAAACGATTATTATGTCTCAAGATTCAAGCTATTATATCACCATATCAAGCTACTGTCATCAAATTATTATGGTGCTACTTTGAAGATATTATACCTCCAAATTTGAATTATTATCGTGCCTTTGGAATCAAGTTATTAACATCAAACTACAATGATACCACTCCATCAAGTCACTATTTTGCTCGTATCAAGCTACTATTATGCTGCCCTCAACTCCAGCCACCATTATGCTACTTTCAAACTGCTATCCAAGTTATTATCAGACTCGTATTATGCCACTATTATGGTACTATTACGCCACTATTATGTTATTTAATTAGGCCCGTATTATGCTACTTCAAGTTATTATTATGTTATTCAGTATGGCCCATATTATGCTATGATTACTCAATCAGGTTCGTATTATATTTTTATTATGCTACTATTATTTGGGTTCATCTACCCTAAAAATGAATATTTTGGGCTCGTCATCCTTAAAAATGGATAATTGGGCTCGTCCGCCCTAAAATAGGAAAATTGAAATCATCCGCCCTAAAAATGGACATTTCGGGTTTGTCCGCCCTAAAAATGGACATTTTGGGCTCATCCGCCTTATAAATGGACATTTTGGGGTCGTCCGTCCTAAAATTGGATATTTTGAGCTCATCCACCCTAAAAATGGATAATTGGGCTCGTCTGCCCTATAAATAAAAATTTTGGGTTTGTCCACCCTATAAATAGGCATTTTGGGTTTGTCCTTCCTATAAATAGACATTTTGGGTTCGTTCGCCTTAAAATGGACAATCGAGCTCAAGTATTGTATTTTGAAGCCCTATAATTGTATTCAAGCATTGTGATTTATATTTCTGAGCCCGCACATTAATTTTGAGCCCTATGATTTATATTTTAAGCCCTGTGATTTACATTTTGAGCCCCGTTATTGGCATTCGAGCCTGCCAGTTCTGAAATAAGATGATTGGGTTTTTTCATCCTAAAATAGGTTATATCAATTCTAAATAGTTTAATATGTGTATTCGAATACTAATAACTCATCTAAGTTTTGCAGGTATCCTCCTTGGAAAATTAAAACTGAGGTAGATTTTTTGAGGTTCCTCATAAAATTATATATTTTCCCCTCTTTACTATTTCTTGTGGAATTACTTTTATATTAGTCCATAGTTTATATATATTATTAACCATTTATCTAGTAGTGTTAAAATCTGCAAGTACAAATGCAACACTAGATCTCTCATCAAAGGGAAAGCAGTTTTTGCTTATATTCCGCTTTTTAACCTTCTGTCCTCGAATAACTCTCATTCCAATATCATCACAATGTGATACTAGAGTAAAAATTCATACGCCTCTCTCATCTCTCCATTCTTATCACCTCATGCTACTTCCATCTTTATTCAAGCCTCATTCTATCCATTTATTTTAGGGATCCCTTTTGTCCCTAAATCTAGAACTACACACGGCTTGATTCTCGTGAATATGGAGATATGTAAGCGACTTGAAACTAAAGTCTCCGCCGCAACATCTTCATAATTCCATTTTCTTTCGTTCGGCTCCACTAAAAAATTTTCTTTTGATCGGACAAATTTATCTACTAGATCAACGTTCTTTGCCCACCAATTCATCCTTCATTCCCGAGCAAAGAAGGGGCAGTTGTTGATACCAAATTTTGACCTCCCTGTATCCCATTCGAGCATCTATTTAAGTATATATTTTGATATTTTACATAATTATTTCATGCATTTTTTCCAATTTTCATTTACAATTATATGTATTTTATTTGCATCAACTAACGTTATTAATTTTTTTTATAATTATGCATTATCAATAATTTTTATTTTTTATTTTTCTATATCTACACATCTCATTCATGTATATAATATTGCACATATTTTAATAATATATATGTATATGTATAAATACATATATATATATATATATATATATATATATATATATATATATATATATATGCGTATGTGTGTCAAATAAGCATCTTATTACAAATATAATTTTACATAACTTTCATTATTTATTCATAATTAATTTTAATAATATAGTGATATCACCAATTATTCTATTATTTCATTATACTAAGTTTTATAAGTGTAGCATTTTTATTAGTTAAATAGCAGCCTAGTTTCAATCCTTTCTCAACCTATTTAAATTCTAGCCACTTTATACTTAATTGATATCAATTTTAGACAAATTGAACCATTTAGTCACATTTTAAAATCCAATTTCAATTTCCGTCAATCCCAACCCGTGTACCCAATCCACGATCCGTGGGTATATCCGCAATCCGACCTTAATCCTAAACTAAATTCTATCCATTCATCTATATGATCCAACGGTCATAATCAAATCCCTACATCTTTCCTTTTAATCTAACCAAACCCACCCAGACCTAATTTTTCCTTACTCATCACCATCGCACCCTTCAACCTATTCTCTTTCGTCTCCCTCTATTCTTCCTGTTATGTCCGTCTCCGACTAGAACCACCACTAATCCCATATCACCGACCCTGCTCTGGAAAAATGCCACATATTGCCTTCATATCCTCTATCTCTGGTGGCTGCCGATGGTAATACAACCGCTCCTATTTCTCCTCTCGTTGCTCTGTCTGATGGACAAGCCCCTCACCATCGCCTCTCTTCTCCTTCATTCTTACCTCGTGCTGATTTCACCATTCTTTCTGGCCATTGCTGGCCGGAGAATAGCCAGACCTCTCCACCTCTCACCTTTTCTCTACCAGAAGATGACCATCAGCGCCTCCCTTTTTCTCCTTCTTCATCTCCGATGAAGACATCGGAACCTACCAAAACAGAAACCACCCGAACTTCCCTATTTCTCTTCTCCATATCTTTTCTACGACGGAATCACCGTTAACTACCAACTCCAGCCAGTGAACGCTGGTGAAAGAAAAACCACCGCCCGGCTAACCCAGCCCTTCACTAGACTTTAGATATGATTGCATTGATTATATGTTCTTAATATTTTTTTTGTTTGGCTTTAAGCTTTTTGAAGCCTCAATGTAAATCCTATTTATGATTCTCATATTATCACCTCTTTGTTCCCCTATATTGTTACATACGAATATCCCGACATTTATGAACACTGTATCAACTCTAATATTTTGACGAACCCAGTCTTGTCGCGCTTTTGAATTTGAAGGATGAAGACTCATATCTGCGGTCTAGGTATTTAAACACATTCTTAGCATATTGAGCTTTTAACAAAGCTTCCTTGCCTTGATTACAATTTGCCTTAATTAAATTGACTCATATCTCTGTCTTCATATGCTGAAATTTGTGAATTATTGTTTTTTTTAGATCTAGGCCAGAGACAGACCTACATCAAGATAATCCCACCTTTGAAACACTTGGTATCAAGTCTTAATTTTTGGCCAATTTGTTTTCCTTTCTTCCATAAGAGTCGATTCATAATAACTCCAATATTGAAGTATTAAATTTCACATTAGCTTCTTTTGATGCCATGATTGTATGAAATCTACCGTAATTAGCTATTTTTTAGTAAAATTTGGAGGTCACCATCCTTGACTATAATTTTTTTGGAGAGATCATCTCTTTTCTTTTTATAAAATTTGACTGCTCATGTACAAATATGTTAAAATGAGATTTTTTTACTTTATATAACTTGTAACAGCCTGTTTCATGAGTCTTACTTCTTTTCATCTGCGTGTTTAGTTATTTATAGGCATTTCTTTTGATTGATTCTCTTAAAGGAATGTTATTGTGATTGATCAATTTTTTTTCTCCTTAATGGTGCATATCTATCTATGGCAACTTTGACAAGGTTATACTGATTGATTTCAACCTGCTAATTAAAGAAAAATTTTATATGATTGATTTGTGTAAATATTTTCCTTCCCTATAGATCTATTGATTGTCCTTCTTTCTCTTTATTATTATCCCTGCAACAGTTTGCATGTTCAATTATGGTAACCTAAGATCCCGTACTTTATGAGATTAATATGTCAGCTTTAGTATTTAAATATTTTTTGTAAGTTGAGTATGTTTGGTTCTGAAATTGATTTGCTTTACTTGATCAAAAGGAAATTATTACATGATTAATTATTCTCTTGCTGGTCTTTCCTTTTACATTAGGTGTATAATAATGGTAAATTATCATTAGTCTCTGGTTTATTTAATGCTTGGTTAAGGTAAATTCGGAGGAATTTTAGACTTGATTGTTTCAATTATGCTTTTTAAGAAAAAGAAATTCTTTAATTGATTTTTCTGATATTCCTTCCTTCCATGGAACCCCTCATTCTCTACTACAAAAACAAACCTTCCTTGCCCTTCTAAGGAGGGGGAGAACTTGGTTCTTTACCATTACAACTTTGTTTTATCCTTTATTAAGCATTCGAACATGGATTCCTTTAGCAACATAACATTCAATATTTGCTGATTCTTTATCACGATATCATGTTCCCATTAACTGTTTTGCTCTCATCACTGTATTGATATTACTATCAATCACTTTCCTATATGTTCTGCCCTCTTCTATAATCCTTTAATCCTTTATATCTCCTCAACATAAGCACTTCTCGAAATTCCTCAGATTCTCACGATCTTGATGTGTTGAGGTTTGGGTGATGCTCTTGGCTTGCCAATTTTCTATTAAACTAAGTCCTTGACTGGTTAGTATATCTACTTTGCAAAATGACGATTACTTATATGATAAATCTGGTATTCGGTCCTATCAATTGCCAGCGTATGTGATTTGGTCTATGTATCTTCATAGTTATTTGACATCAAATTTGTAAAGTTTGTTTGTTTGCTTTATGCCTTTATGTAATAAAGTTAAGCCATGTTTTCGTGGGTATGTAATCATTGTCATACCCATATGTATTTGCTATTTGAGTTTAGCCTTTTAAAATAGGTACTTCCTCCTTGCACTTGAGACTTTGAAAAGTTTCGTCGTGGTTTGGAGGAGCCTGAGATTGAATAAGCATGGAGTTTTGTTTATTTATTTAATAATTTTTCCTACTTGTGTAATACGTAATATTTGTAAATAACAAGTAATAGTGGAAAAGGGGTTTATTGCTTTGAGGAGGCGGGGGTTTGTATATCTTTTATCATCTTAATTGTCTGATTAGAAACCATGCCTATAGGATTGATGAACTTAATCATTTCTGCTATAAATCATGCCTATAGGAACTAAAATAACTTGATTTGAAGCATAATAGAAACCATGCTCATAGGATTTTAATTTATGCAATAATATATGTCACGATAGAAATCATGCCCGTAGGAATTCAATTGATGCAATTATATAAGTGTAATATTTAGATATCATTTCTATAGGATCTGCATTTTAAAACTACTCATCATTAATTAAATTATATGTTTACAATATTTCTATTCATTTTTGGACACACTAAAACAGTTTAATGATGATTGCTTAAGTTCTTAAATTATATCTACTGTTTGAAATTCATATAGAAACCCTGTCTATAAAGACCATTTTATGCAATATATTTAAATCATAAAATCCTTGTCCAAAGGAAAATATTCCCTGACTCATATACATTCTTTCAATATGCTGCATTTTTTCTGGCGTCCTTGCATTAGTAATCCCGTTCTCATTGATCTATCTATACAATTAGAATTCTTGTCTAATAGTGTTATGTGATATGTTGTGCACTTTAATTTGATTTTTGCATCAGAAATCATCTACGTAGGATTTATTCACATATTTAGAAAGTAGGCTTAATCAACCTAGAGGCTTATCTGAAACCTTTATGTGCTAATTGCATTCCATTTTCCTACTTGATGATTAATCACCTTTAACAGCCTAAGAATTTTAGATCCCAAATCTAAATTAGTAGTACATGCCTCTTGGACATTAGGATTGGGACGGGTAGGCACATGCTAGGGCGTTAGTATTTTTCGCTATTTAGAATGATTTAGGACTAATAATTAATTAATTAGGTAGATAGTTGGGATATGATAGTTTGTTCTTGTTGAATAATACGAGCAATTTTAAATAATTGTGAAGTATTATTTCAGAGGCTTTCAGATAGCTATGTATAGATGGTTCTGTGATGTTTGTTCGTGTTTACTTTTATGTTGATATGCTATGCAGACTTTCCACTTATACCATGTTCATGCTTTTTTTCCTCTTAGTAATTATCTTATTCATGCTATGTATATGTTATCAGTTAGCTTGGAGCCATTTGTGGTTTTAGGTCCCATGTTTGATCTGGGGTCCTAGCTCGGGTCGTGACATAAGACTTGGCAACCCTTCTTCCCAAGATTTAACTCTGATCCTTCTTTTGCTTTAGAGAAATTAATGTATACAAGGCAAACGCTAATGGTGTGGGATATCATGTTTCTTCCTACACACATTTTTCTTAACCCATGCAAGATTTTAATTGTTACTTGATTTAGAAATTCTCATATTTTTTATCATGAACATCATATCCTTATAAGTAGCATGAATCCCTCACATGAGTTAGTTTGACAAGTTTTTTGTGATCATCCATGATAGTGATATAAATTATGATTTTACCCTTATATGTAAAAAATATAAAGTTATTGAAATGCCTAGAAATTTCTCTATAAGATTAATATCACATATTTTGGCTCAAAGCCACATGTGATTTTCCTAGAGTTCTGACATTTGAAATTTGAGCATGATGATGAGTTTTTGTTGAAAGCATAATCTTATGATTTGTCTTAAGCTTCTTGATTTAAAGTATGCATATTAGCTATGAACCTTTAGATAGGGTTGAGCTTTTAGAATGGAACTTTTCATATAATAGCAAGACTATGAGCCCAAGTGCTATTTCAGTATCATAATTTCAGAAAAGGAGTAAGTGGTTAACCAAGATGACATGAGTAGTTTAAGGTGAAGTGTCGAAAACTACACCTATCTATGTAGGAGTGGAGCATGTTGTAAATTCTAGCACATCCCCAAACTATTCCCCACAATGAATAAACTCAAAAGAATATTTCTAGCAAGTAAGTCAGGCTACTACCTAGTAAGGTAAGTGGTACCTTAGTCGATCGATCCACAGGGATCGGGCTCTATGTTTACATGGTGTACTAATGTTGGTTATACCACGAACTTCAACAATATTTTGATTCATAGTATGAGCTTAGATTTTAAGAGGGAAAATTGCATGATTTCAGAGATTCAACGATTATATATGTTTTAAATTATGATTTTTCATGAACTATATTTCTACTACTCCATACTCCTTCCACTTTTGTCATTTTATATGTGGTACAATTCCATATACTAATGCTCATTTTGCCGCGGAAGTTGTATTATTTAATAATACAGACTCAAGTATGGGCACGTTTTGCCAAGAAATCCTTAGGCTTGCTTCATCTTACCTACTAGCGAGCCCACTCTCTCTTAGGGAACTTCTGTCGTATTCAGCTTATATATAGTTTTTCTAAAGGTATTTTGGGGGCCTTGTTCTTGGTAAATCAGATACTCATGTTATAGTAGAGGTTTCATAGATTGTCCTTCAGTATGTCCTCATGGTTTACACTCTGAGTTGACCTCTGCGTCAATTTTCTGTTAAAATGATAATTTTATAAAAAGCTTAATCCTTGATGAATGATTTATCTCTTCTACATCTTTGTATTGTCCATGTCCTTTCATGAATAGATGGATCCTCATAGTTTCATGCCATGTTAAGAGGTATGCTCGGGCCAAAAATGGCATCAGGTGTCCATCTCGCCTAGGCCCTAGGTTGGAGCATGACAAACTTGGTATTATAGTACTAGGTTCATGTGTCCTAGAGAGTCTATGAAGCCATGTCTAGAAGAGTCCTACTTATAGGTTTGTAGCGCACCATACATATAATTGGGAGGCTGTTGGACATATAGGAAATACTATTCTTTCACACTTTAGATTGTACTATAGACCAAGCCCTAAGAGCTAAATCTAACTCATGCATTATTATGAATTTTTGCTTGAAAATTGTTCGGTCGTTTGTTATATGGGTATATAACTACACGCAAGTGCACGTGGTCGAACAAGTAGTAAAGTGGCTCAAGTAAGCCAAGTATCGATCCCACAGGGACTGGGATAAGGTTACAATTAATCAAGTGTTACTATATTTTCAGTTTAACAATGAAGACAACAGTGTAACCAAGAGTTTGATATTTTTGGATTCTAATTTTTATGCTAAGTCTAAAACAAGTATATAAAGTGAGTCTGAACTATGAATGTGAGCATGCTGAGGTTAAACAAACATGTAAAGAAATTAATTATCAATATAATTTGTATAGTCTTTTCCTCCGGTTGCGAGTCAAGAACTAATGCCAATGGATTAAAACTCTCGTATTTAACCCAACTTAAGAATCATGAACCGTCCACCTATATTTCTGTGATTAAACGAAAATTCATGTTCTAGCCATACAAACACGGTTCCTAAATTGACTAATACGACTTCCAGGTATATTTCTATCCTAAAGGTAAATCAATTCTCAATTTTCCCAAACTAAGAAAGGATCATATCCTATTAATCCACAACTTTCCAATTTCTTGCTCTCTCGAGTGAAACCGGACTTTTTAGATATACATTAACGTAGGCCACACATTAATGCAGTAAGAACAAGAATCAATAGAACAACCATGGAAGAAAAGATGAAAAACCAAAGAATCAATAATCACATTTCAATACAATTGTTCTTAACCTCAGCAAGAAGAGGAATTAGCCACTCATTTGTGGATTAAACATCGTTAAATGAGTGTTAAACATACAAGTAATTGAATTCAAGGAGAAGGAAAGAGAGAAAAACCCTGATTATTTCATCCCCTCAACTGCCTGTAACCCACGTTCTTGCTCCACCAAGTCAGAATATTGAAAAATGAACCTAAGTGTTCTATTTATACTAGTGGGAATTTTTCCCGGAATAACAAGCAACGTGTCACGAAGTACATCGCGGAGCACTGCCTCCGTGACACACCACCGACGCAGACCCTCACTGGAAGTTGGGGGTCCAGGTAATCAGGCCCAAAGTGGCACGACGTGCAACGTGGAGCCAGGACACCGTGCCACAGACCCAACGTGAACCCTCACTGGAAATTGGACAAAAATTACCTATCCAGGAAGAATGCCTCCGCGATGGCAGCGTGACACGGCTCCATCGCGGAGCCTCTTTATTTTGTGCCTTCCAATGCCTTGTCCTTTGCTCACATCCGAGTCCAACCCCGATCTCTTCCGACACGCATTTTAGCTTCCCAAAATTACATTTTACCTGCAAAACAATGCTAATCATGTTGGTTAGTATAAATTCACATTTTATTACCAATCACATGAGAATGTATAAACATTGATAGATAAACAAGGCTAAAATGACACATTTGAGTATCACTTGGGCATATAAATTTGCCCAAGATCACTTACCCCACACTTAAATCCTTGTTTGTCCTCGAACAACAATCTTACACCTCATGCAATTTACACCTTAACCTCGCTACTTTGGTTCGACAATTTAGGTTACGGTCATACCGATTATTCAATACAGCAAATCATCAAGAAAACATGCATGGTCCTATCAATGCAATGACCTTCAATACATCAAGACCTCCTAGACTTAAGAATCGACTCTCGATATTGGCAAACTCATGCAAATGAGCTGATCAAGACATCCGACATGAAAATTAATCTTTCATCAAGCATGTGTCCTCACAACACAAGAGAATTTTCCCCTTTTTCATCATATGAACTCACAAAATTTCACGCAGGGGCATAAAAACACAATTTCGCTCTCTCTCCCAAAAGAATTCACATGCATCATGTCATGACCCATAAGCTTGCCTTTAGTGTATTACTCCACTAATATAAAGAAGTGTGATGTAGGATCACGTAGGACTTTAACGGGTTGTAATGTAAGCTACGGAACTAGTAAATATTGGGCTAGCCAATAATAGCCACTAGCATCCTTAAGCGCCTTTTCAATACATCCCATCAAACTCATGGGCATTGTTTCTTTCTTCATCCTCCATTCTTGAAGTATTTCTTTAGTTTGGCCCATCTTATTAAGCACACTTGACACAACAACAAAGATTATTCATGCACCTTCATTATAGTTTATTTATAACAAGTGCACCTTCACCCTTTTCTTTTCTTCCATCACTCTGCTTTTCTTTTCTTTTCACCATTGTCACTCTTTGACACTTTGGGAAAATGATTTTCTCTTCTTAAGCGATTAAGAGTTTTGGATCAAATTTGCGGCTAATGAAAAGAAGGGATTAAGCTCGGTTTACACTTTTTGACAAAAGAAAAAAATTAATAGGCTAAAGGCTCAACGGGCTGACTAGGGTACACAGTCAAGGTGGGTACAATAATGAAAAATAGAAACTTTCGGTTAAAAACAAAGAAATGCCTACATCCTTTCCTACAATACACCTCCTTCATTTCGTTTTGTTCACACACCAGGCAAGTTCTAGACACTTCACAATAGCATGGAATAACAAAACCTCATGTCACACTTATTGCACATGCTCAATTCAAGATGTATTCGCAGACTCTCCAATCAGCTAATTACAGGAATTCAAACATTAAGCCTCAATCACACTAAATCGACTCTATGGCCTAGGTATCTCAACATATTTACAAAGTTTCATGCTTTCATACGAATCACTTTGCATTTCAAATATCATGTACAACATGCAACCAGAATTCCGCAACCATAAAGTAACTACCAGTTTTGGGATGCAACCCACAAAAGAAAAACAACTGAAAAATAAATGAAAAATCTACTCCTAACGACTACATTTCCCTTAAGACGGTCGTCATCCATCCATCATAAGGAACGGTCACTAACTAGGACTTCGGTTTAATGGGACCATTCTCGGTAAAAGAACCGAAAACAAACGCCGAGAAACCCAAAAATTGAAAAAAAAATTTAAAAATATCAATCATTTCGATAAAAAAAAAATGTACCAAATCAGCTAGCAACATTCAGCAACACACAACAGTTTCACATATAATTAAAATACAGAACAACAACTTAACAATCACAAATCACAGGGTCAGAAAATTTTGTTCACAGGCACAACAACATATTAGTACATACATAACAGCACAACCAGCACCTAACTACTCCCACCCCACACTTATCTCGAACACTGTCCCCAGTGTTCACATAAATTAAAATAGCACAAAAATTTGGGTGGTGGAACTCCCTGATCAATCAAAATACTCCACTTCTTCATCAGGTGCTGCTGCTTTGTCTCCCATGTCTGAATCACCCCTATCATCATCATCGGACTCCACATCGGAGTCCTCCCGACGTGTCTCCTCATCTGTGGGGACATCATCATCCGTGGGCTCCACAAAAGCTGGCCCCACTCGGCATAGAGCCCTGGTGTTTTCGCCAAAAGGGTTGTCTAGCTCGAGCTGCCATAGCTCCTCCTCTGTTGCCGGCCTCCCACCTATCCTCAGCTGGAGCATCTGCATCCCATACATGCGAGCCATATACTGATCATCACGAGCATGTCGCTCGCATAGTGTAAGCACTGGCCCGTGGGTGGTGTCGGGAGCCTTAGTTTTGGTGACATCTAAGTCTCGCCGCTCTATCTGCGGAATGTAGTCAAGGGCCTCTTCCTCAACATCTAGGCCCCTCAGAAATGTGGTGAGTAGTCCACCAAATCCGTATATGTGCCCCTGATGCAACCGGGCTCTCTTCATGGCGGAAATAATCACCACCCCCACGTTGATCTCCAGCCCTTTCATCAGGGCGTACACCAGACATACACGATCCCGGGTTACATCTATCATATGTACCCCCGGGATTAGGCAGGAACAGACGATCTTAAGGCATATCCTGGCTTCCCTTTTCATCTGTGAATAAGGCAAAGTCTGATGGTAGCCCCTCTCCTTGTGTCTGCTCCATCTAGCTGTAGATCGGGTTCCACACAAAGTGCGTCTGATGTCTGCATATGGTGGAGTGATATTCAGTTGTCGAAGCACGTGGCGTCTGTGTCCCACGCCCCTAGGATAGCATTGAGGTGGTGGGGCTCAAAGGTGACTATTTACCCTCTAATTTTGATGGTGTGACTTCTGAGAGTAGAGTTCCAATTGGCATAGAATTCCCGAATCAGGTGCAAGTTGCATTCCTTGGGCTCTTCAAAGATGAAATTGAGCCCAGCTGCCTCGATCATGTGGACAATCCTAGGGAACTCTTGTGCCAACGGTTCCCGAGCTATGTGTTCCTCGGGGAAGTTCTTGCTCCTTGTGCTTGGCATACCACTTCTTCCCCTCTTCTATCACCCATCTGGTTCTGTATTGGCGGCGTTGGCCGCGTGGAACCGCTGGCGCTACTGGGACTGCTGTGCCCAGTCTGATTCTCTTTCTTCCGGCGCCAGATGTTGATGCGCCTTTCCCTTTTTCTTGCCTGCTTGCCATTGTTCCTATCAAACCAAACAGACAAGATCAATGTTAAGCCAATGAGCATTAGCTTCGACTAAGGTCGGGTTAAGCTAGGCTACCCCATACTTAGTCCTTACCTAAAATTACAACATTACGGCAAGATCATACCTATTTACACAAACAAACAACCAAATATACAACCATGCTTAGTGCATTCGAAGAATTCAATGGTATGTATTCTATGTACTAGTCAGACTTCGTACAGCTAACCACAATCATTACCATCGATAACATTTTATCTTATCGCACTTAGCAAGGAGAAATAAAGAAACGAAAACAACAAGAATTTATCTACATGAACCTATACAACTCACCCAATTCTTGCAAATTTCAATGTTCCCCTAACCCGAGAATCCGTCGGTCTTTTAGCATAATAACAACTAGCACATCGACTCATCTCACTCAACATGTACAACCCATCCTGAATTTCACGAGTTCACTACATTTTTCCACTTCAAATTCAAACGCAAGCCCTAACTACAATTGTATCAAAAACTTGATTAAATTATGCCATTAACGAGTTCAAGCGATCACAATGATACTCCGAACATCCATCAACAACAATTCAATTGAATTTACGCTTAATTTCCACTTGGGGCAAGTTTAGCTCACATCACATGCTCAATATCGAAGAAAATCGACGAGAAATGAGATGGAATTGAGGAACATACCTTAAATTTGAAGAATTGAAGAAAACTCAATGAAATCCTTGGCCTATTCCGTGTCACGTTGAAGGGGGAGGGGTTCTAGGGAGATTGGTCGCGGAGTGTGTGAGAAATAAGGAAATTTGAGGGGGATTCGGGGTTTAAAAGTGGAGAAATCGTGCGAGTCACCCGGCGACCCGGTGTGACTCATCGCGATATACACAACAACGTGTCACGGAGTGCATCGCGGAGCACTGCCTCCGTGACACGGAGCTGTCGCGAGGGTGTTCTGGAATTTTTTTAAAATTCCAAATTTATACCTCAACGTGTCATGGAGGGTAACGCGGAGGCCCTCCTCTGTGACACAGAGCTATCGCCCTAGCTCACTATTTTGCCACTTTTTATTGATTTTCATACCTCGACTTTTCCTTTGCGAGTCCTTGCATATTTTCCTTCTGTTCGACCTGAAATTCACCTTACTACAAAAAATTGGTTAGAATTATCGGTTTCACTCAAAATAAAAATAAAAACAAAAGTAAAAACTAAAAATTTTGTTGTTAATCAAGAAAATAAAAGAAAATGAATACAAATAAATAAAAAAATCTATTCACAATTTACAAAGAAAAATTCACAGGTTGCCTCCCGTGCAGCGCCTGGTTTACCATCGCGGCTCGACGTCATTCAGCTTAGTTGTCCTCTAGGGTGATGGACGTTTTCTCTCGACCACCGTCCTCCCCCCAGTAGTGCTTACATCGTTCAAGTGGTTTTCCCAATAACTCTCGTGAATCCTTTATCTGCGCATTATCAACTCGATCAATCACATTGATCACCGAGAGTTCCTCGTACACAGTCGGGAGCTTGGAGGCCTTTTACACATCGAACACTTGCACCTTGTCGTGTGCTCGCATGGTTAGCTGCCCCGCAGCTACATCAATCAGCGCTTTCCCGGTCGCCAAGAAAGGACGTCCCAAAATAAATGGGACTTCCGCGTCTGGTTCAAAATCCAACACGACGAAATCTACCGGGAAGATCAGGGAGCCAACTTGCACCAGAACGTCCTCCACAATGCCATCAGGTCTGGCTAAGGACCGATCCGCCAATTGCAAGATCACTGTTGTGGGTCTAGGACTCCCTAGACCCAACTTTTTGAATACCGATGACGGCATCAAATTAATGCTCACTCCCAAATCACATAATCCACGAGCTCGGATAATCTGCCCAATAGTAATCTGTATAGTAAAGCTCCCAGGATCTTTGAGCTTTGTGGGCAGTCGGTTTTGTATCCAAGAAGTGCACTCCTCCGTAAGAGCCACCGTAGCATACTCAGTCAACCGACTTTTGTTTGCCACAATGTCCTTTATATACTTCGCATACTTCGGCACTCCCTGCAAAACATCAACAAGAGGTAAGTTAATATGTACCTGTTTTAGCACCTCCATGAATTTCTTAAAACACGCCTCCTCCTTGTATTTCTTTAATCGTTGAGGGAACGAGGGTGGTGGTCTTTCTGATTCAGCTTCTTTTGACTTCCCCCTCTCATCACTTTGCTCCCTTTCGACTTTTGTTGCTCCCGATTGTTGAGGTGGTCTTTTTGGTTCCACCTCTTTCAGCTGCAAACCACTCCTTGTGGTCACTGCATTCACCTGCTTGGGGTTTGGATCTGTGTCACTCGGAAGTCCTCCTCTAGGCCTGGTGTTTTGGGCTCCAGCAAATTGCCCAAATTGATATTCAAGTGCCTTAGTAGCTAACTGGTTGTTTTTCACCTCGGCTGCCAATTCCACATAGTCAGCCTGCAATTGAACTTGGTTAGCTATCATCGTCTTGAACATCTCCTCAATGCTGGGTGATGGTGGTGGAGGAGGTGCATTGTTGTTTCTAAATTGTGCTTGATAATTCTGCTGCCCTCCTTGATTCCTTTGCACACCCTGGCTCGAACTTTGCCCCTGATGGTTGTTGCTACCCCAGGAGAAATTAGGATGATTCCTCCAATTGGAATTGTAGCTGTTGCCATACTGTTGGTGGTTGTTCCTTTGTACATTTCCCACAAAGTTCACCGAGTCAGGATTTGCTTCACAACACTCAGCTGAGTGCTCACTGCTCGCGCACACTTCACACCAAATCTGCTGCACTGCATTCACTCGGGCTTGAGGCTAGTTCATTGTCATGTTACTGAAGTGGATCTTGAGTTGATTCTGTAAGGCAGCTATCTGTGCAGCAATAGTTGTAAAACCATCCACTTCTAGAACTCCTGCTGCTTTCCTTGTCCCTCCTCTTGATGAATCAGCATTCCACTTTGGATTGCCCTGCGAAATACGGTTCAACAAGGTATACAGCTCCTCATAAGTTTTCTCCAGCACTTGTCCCCCAGCTGCTGAGTCTAGCAATATTTTTGTATGGGGTTCCAAACCCTCTATAAAAGTGTGCACCAGCACATCATTTGATTGATGATGATGAGGACAATCCCGCAACATGGACTTGAATCTCTCCCAAGCCTGATATAGATTCTCTCCCTATCTCTGTTTGAAACTTAGAATTTGACTTCTAAGTCTTGCTATTTTATCGGAGGGAAAAAATCGTATCAAGAATTTCCTTGCAAGATCATCCCACGTCGAAATAGAATTAGGTGGCTCAGCTTTCAACCACCTCTTGGTTTCTCCCAATAGTGAAAATGGGAACAATGTAAGCCGGACATAATCTGATGACACTCCAGCGGGGATGTAAGTGTCACTTATCTCCAAGAAATTTTGGAGATGCTGTTGTGGATCTTCATGAGGGAGACCTGTAAACTGCCCGCTAGTGTGCAGCAATTGCACCATGTTTTGTTTAAGCTCGAACCTCCCTCCTGGCTCAGGTTTGCAGATGCTAGATGTGACATTATTAGCATGTGGGATTGCCACCTCGCGAACTGGCCGAGCTGCTACTTCCTTGGGCACTAACATTGCCCATACTACTGGTGGATTCTGTTGTTGCTCCATGAATGTTTGTTTGAGCAACTGCAGCTTTCTTTCTAGAGCATCTCTTTGCTGACGATGAAATAATCTTTCTGGCTCTAAATACGAGTCCACCAACTCCTTGTCTCTTGCCAGTGTTCAACAGAGATTAAATCTGCAAAATACAGGCTAAGACCAAGTTGTCAACACTAAGAAAATAAAAATATAGTAAATTAACACTTAAGAAAATTTCACCAATTGCCAATCCACGGCAACGGCGCCAAAAACTTGTTCGGTCATTTGTTATATGGGTATATAACTACACGCAAGTACACGTGTTCGAACAAGTAGTAAAGTGGCTCAAGTAAGCCAAGTATCGATCCTACAGGGACTGAGATAAGGTTACAATTAATCAAGTGTTACTATATTTTCAGTTTAATAATGAAGACAACAGTGTAACCAAGAGTTTGATATTTTTGGATTCTAATTTTTATGCTAAGTCTAAAACAAGTATATAAAGTGAGTCTGAACTATGAATGTGAGCATGCTGAGGTTAAACGAACATGTAAAGAAATTAATTATCAATATAATTTGGATAGTCTTTTCCTCCGGTTGCTAGTCAAGAACTAATGCCAATGGATTAAAACTCTCATATTTAACCCAACATAAGAATCATGAACTGTCCACCTACATTTCTGTGATTAAATGAAAATTCATGTTCTAGCCATACAAACCCGGTTCCTAAATTGACTGATACGACTTTCAGGTATATTTCTATCCTGAAGGTAAATCAATTCTCAATTTTCCCAAACTAAGAAAGGATCATATACTATTAATCCACAACTTTCCAATTTCTTGCTCTCTCGAGTGAAACCGGACTTTTTAGATATACATTAACGTAGGCCACACATTAATGCAGTAAGAACAAGAATCAATAGAACAACCATGGAAGAAAAGATGAAAAACCAAAGAATCAATAATCACATTTCAATACAATTGTTCTTAACCTCAGCAAGAAGAGGAATTAGCCACTCATTTATGGATTAAACATCGTTAAATGAGTGTTAAACATACAAGAAATTAAATTCAAGGAGAAGGAAAGAGAGAAAAACCCTGATAATTTCGTCCCCTCAATTGCCAGTAACCCACGTTCTTGCTCCACCAAGTCAGAATATTGAAAAATGAACCTAAGTGTTCTATTTATACTAGTGGGAATTTTTTTCAGAATAACAAGTAACGTGTCACGGAGTGCATCGCGGAGCACTGCCTCCGTGACACGCCACTGACGCGGACCCTTACTGGAAGTTGGGGGTCCAGGTAATCAGGCCCAACGTGGCACGACGTGCAACGCGGAGCCAGGCCACCGTGCCACGGACCCAACGCGAACCCTCACTGGAAATTGGGCAAAAATTCCCTATCCAGGCAGAATGCCTCCGCGATGGCAGCGTGACACGGCTCCATCGTGGAGCCTCTTTATTTTGTGCCTTCCAATGCCTTGTCCTTTGCTCACATCCGAGTCCAACCCCGATCTCTTCCAACACGCATTTTAGCTTCCCAAAATTACATTTTACCTGCAAAACAATGCTAATCATGTTGGTTAGTATAAATTCATATTTTATTACCAATCACATGAGAATGTATAAACATTGATAGATAGACAAGGCTAAAATGACACATTTGAGTATCACTTGGGCATATAAATTTGCCCAAGATCAAAAATGCCTCCTAAAATAAAGATGACAACAAGCTAGAGGGCTAGTGCTAGTGCTAATGCCACGCCAGAGGTAGAGGCCAACAAATTGCCTCAGACCCAAGGGATGCAAACAAGATCCTAGCTAGGGTTGCTCAACTGGGCAATCCACCAGGGTGTCATCTCCTCCATTGATAAATTAACCCAATGGGAAACCCTAAATCCTTCTCACCTCAAAAGCCGAACTCTTTTGATGCAGAATTTAGGTGAGTGATCAGATGCTCACCTAACTGGTGGAAGCTCAATTCAAATAATAGGATTCAACTCTTATTAGTGGTAGTCCCTAGAATCCAACTAATACTTCCAGGATTAGAGAATTCCTCAGTTTAAGCCCACCACTGTTCACAGGGTCTACAGTAGAAGAAGATCCTCAAAACTTCCTTGATGAATTTCAAAATATCTTTTGGGCTATGCATGTTAGTGTGATAAAGAGAGTTGAACTCGCCTCTTACATATTGAAGTGCATTTCTTATATATGGTATGAATAGTGAGAGATGTCTAAGGGAGACGACATAACTCCAGCTATATGGGAGGATTTCATTAAGGCCTTTACTGACTACTTTCTACCCCTAGAGCTAAGGGAAGCCAAGGATGAAGAGTTAATGGTCCTCCGACGGGGTGACATGAGCATGAGGGAGTACAACCTCAAGTTCACCCAGTTGGATTGCTTCTACAAAGATGGTCGCCATAAAGAGGGATAGAATGTGACGGTTTGTGTATAGCCTTGGAAAACATATAGATGATGATTATGTAGTGGTTTTATTGCATAGAGATATGGACATAGCCATACTGATGTTCTATGCCTAGAAGACAGAGGACTATAAGCTAGCTTACATACACGACAAAAAGCAGCACCAGAGTAAGGGAGCCAAGTCAACTGACAATGATAGCAGTCCTAGGGGAAGTAGCAGCCGATCTCTATTCCATTATAGGCCATCAGGACGTACTCTATCACCGCTTGTGCACTACACTAGAGGTCCATGAATGAATAGCAAGGACATAGAAATTAGGGTCATAGTCACGGGGCATCACGCTCCTAGTCTTAACCTAGCATCATTAAGAGTATCCCATGATTTCCTCCTTTGAATAAGTATGGATAGAGGCACCTGAGGGAATGTCATTTAGGGATGAGTGGATTCTTTAGATGTAGATGCCAGGGTTATTTCCATAGGGATTGCCTAATACAGGTTAGAGAGCTAGGGTTAATACAATCAGATCTCACAATACCATTGTCGCTCCTATAGACTCCTCCACGTGGTAATCAAGCCCCATTGGAGCAAGGTGTGAACAAAGGTAGTGGGAAAAACCATATGCTTTAGTCGGCCGCTAGGATCTAGAGGCATCTTCACATGTTACCACAGGTATGATAATAGTATTTACCCTTAATGTATATGATCTTACGGATCCTAGATCCACCTTATAATATGTGATGCCTTATATTGCTCAAAGGTTGGCTTAAAACCCGAATTACATGAATACTTCTTAGTATGTACTCCAATCGGTGAGTCAGTGATTACGAAGCGAGTACATAGAAACTGCATAGTTATTGTTGTGGCTGAGATACTAAGGTTGATCTACTAGAATTGAAGATGCTTGATTTAGACGTCATTATGGGCATGGATTGATTTTCCTTATGTTATGCTACACTGAAGCACCATACTAAAGTAATCATATATCAGTTCCCTAGTGAGTCGATGTTCAAATGGAAGTGCAATATTGTGGTACCAAAGGGTAGGTTTAATTTCTATCTTAAGAAAAGGAAATTGATTTTCAAATGGTGTTTACCACTTTGTGAGTAAGGGAAACCAATGCAGATGCACTAGATTTTCAATCGGTGTTAGTTGCTAATGAGTTTCCGAAGGTGTTCCTAGATGAACTTTTGCGAATCCCTCCTGAGAGATTGATTTTGGGATTGATGTTATTCTCAGAATGAAGCCTTTCTATTCCCCCATATATAATAGCCTCGTCAAAGTTGAAGGAACTGAAGGAGAAATTGAAGGACTTACTTGATAAAGAATTTATTCAACTGAGTATTTTACTATGGGGTGCACCAGTCTTATTTGTTTGGAAGAAGGATGCATCCCTGAGGATGTGTATCGATTACTGTCAATTGAACAAGCTCAACATAAAAAATAAGTATCCGCTTTTAAGGATCGATGATTTTTTTGATCAACTTCAAGGTTCCAAGTGTTTCCCCAAGATAGACCTTAGATCAAGGTATCATTAATTGAGGGTCAGGAAGGAAGATTTCTTAAAAGTGGTCTTAAGGACTCGATATGGACCCTACAAGTTTTTTGTTATGTCCTTCAAATTGACAAAAGCACCAATAGATTTTATGGACCTCATGAACAAAGTATTCAAGTGATATCTTGACCTATTTGTGATTATGTTCATTGACGACATTCTAGTGTATTTAAGGAAAGAGGGTGAACGCGTATATCACCTCAGAATAGTGTTGTTGTAACACCTCATACTTTTGGAAAGGAATCTCTAACCTTAATACATGATGAGATGATCTTAACTATGAGAACATAGTCATTCATGTGGCTAATGAAGTATATTTAGTGAATGAAGTAATCAAACGAAGTATGAAAGTACCCAAGAGTTGAAGTGACAAAGTACAGAAGTTGTGAAAAATAACTCTGCAAGTACTGTAGATGACATATGGATCGTGAATGAATTTTATGGGTCGTATCTCAAGGTACAAAGGAGGCCAAAATTTTCTGAAGTACTTTGAAGGGGTGTGGTTCAACAGACGAACTATAGTATAATCAGATTGAAGTTAGAGTAATTTCAAAATAATGCAAAAATTCACCATATTCGAGCTAGTCGCCAAAATCAGTTATAGAGCAGTGAAAAAGATAAGAATAAGAAAATAGACAGAGAAAGAGAAGATTAGAAGAAAGTCTATGAAAGTTTGGATAGAGCGGATGCTGTCGAAATCAGTTATGGAGTAGTGAAGAAGATAAGAATAAAAAAGATAGAGAGAGAAATAAAAGAGAAAGGAAAAAGAAAAAGTAAAAGAAATAATATTATGATAATAGATCTTAGCATATTTTATGCTCTTACCATCTCAAGGAGTGTGTATTACACTTTCTTTGCCACTTAAATAGATGGATTTAATAATTTTAGTTAACAATAGTTTAGAGGTGATATAGTACACCATAAGAGTTGAAGTGTGTAACAGCAATTCAGGTAAAAGTTGAAGTGTGTTTTAAGCCATTTTCCCTTTTTTTGGACATTAGGACTTAGATTGGGCCAATTTGTCCAAGCCCAATTTTGTTTACTTGTTGAACCTTTTCTATTTAATGAAAACGGATCATGCTATTTTAAATTTAAAAAATAATATTCTTTTTAAGAAGTTGGCTCAAACTCAAAATATTAATTTTTAATTATTTTCATATATATACGTCTTTAAACAACTGGTGATTGTCATGTTAGGAGATTAGAATCGTACATGTCCCTTCAATTTGAATTTTTGAGCTTTCTCCAAAATACACATGATCTCTCACCATTTGATTGAGCACCCGAAACTTATCTATGTATCCACACATGTAATTTCTTACACCATAGTCCAGATGCCACAAGCTACAATTATCATTATCTTCTGTATTAAGTGTTAGCAACATTGTTGGCTCATCTTCTTCTTTTTTATCGCCAACAAGGTTATATTTCTCTTTAACATCACTACAATTGTTTCAAAAGTAATGGCCAAATTTATGACAATTATGGCACTCAATCTTAGATTTCTCTTATCTTTTTTCATCCATTTTTTAAAAATAACCACATCATCTTCCTCCTCTTTGTTCACGACTATAACCTCTAAATTCTTTGTAGCTTTTCTCTTCATTGTTGAAGTAGTTACCATTGATTCTTCCTCTTCTACAACTGTCATGGCTTTTTCCTTGTATATTCTCTTTATAGCTTTTTTCGCCCCTATAATTCTTGAAGGATGTATTGGTTTTAAGAAGTTATTTTGTTAGCACTTTTTATTTCTTTTTAATTTTTTTTCGTGGACTTGTAATGAACCCTCCAATTGTTTTATTGTCATAGAGGCTAAACTTTTAGACTAATCAATAGCATATACAATATAATCAAATTTATGGGTAAATGATCGAAGGATATTTTGTACCTAATATACATCATCTACTTCTTCCTCTTACCTTTTTTAATTGAATCACAACCACCTTCACTATTGAGAGATATTTCAAAATGGGTTTAGATTCCTTCATTTTAAAAACTTCAAATCAACCATTAGAGTTGAAGCTTTATCTTCTGCACTTATTCAACTTTCTTGATTTTGTAAAATTTCTCGACATTCCTTTGAGGTGATTGTATCAATCACTTTATTAAATTTACAATTATCCAACCATTGGTAAATAAGAGTGGGGGCTAACTAATCTTCGTTCTCATTTTAGTTAAGACATCTTTTTCAGTTCAAAACAAAGCTTTCTCATTTTTGAGCTTTTCATACCCTTTGTCCTTAATTTCTCATATCTTTAGCGCTAAAAATTACATTCATTCGTAGACATCAATTTTTTAGGTTTCTTCATGAGAGAGGGTTGTCACAAAATTAAGATTTCACTATAAACTCCAAGATCAATAGATATTTTTGAGTTTGATGTTGACGAGTCTTTTGGATTAAAATAAGTGGTGGTTAGTGAGCCACATATGTACATAGTTTAGTGTGAGATTTTGCTTATTATGTAGTTGTAATTCTCACACCTTATATATTTTGAAAAGCCTCTAAGATATTACAGAGAGAGAGAAAATAGAGTTCTACATTTCAGTCTTCTGCTTCTTCATCTTAAAATTGTAGTAGTAATTTATAGCTGCAATTTCTCTATTGTTCCTCCTTGTAGCTTTGAAATTCTAATTTTTTTTCTTTCTAACATGGTATCAGAGCTTATATTTTAAGGGATCTAATCAAATATTGTTGATTGGCTCATCTAATTTCTGGACTTTCTTTAATTTATTTGTTGGGTAAAGTCATGACACCTGAAAACCAGTCATCAATGGGTTCTCCAATTTTTACAAGCGAGAATTATCACATTTGGGCCATCAAGATAAAGGCTTATCTAAAGGCACTCAGCTTATGAAAAGTTGTTGAGAGAGAAGAGCCTACAGTCCAACCTTTGAGAAATAATGAAATTAAAAAATATGATGAATTGGTGACTAGATCTCCAAGAGCTCTCACTTGCATACATTTAAGTCTTACTGAAGTGGTGTTTACAAGAATTATGGCTTGTGAAATAGCTAAATAGACCTGGGATAAGTTACAGGAGGAGTTTGAAGGAAGCAACAAAGTAAAGTCTGTTAGGGTCTTAACATTGAAGAGAGAGTTTGAGTTTTGGAAGATGAAGGACTCAGATAGTGTGAAAGAATACTCCTCCAAGCTAATAAAGATTGTGAACTAGATAAGAATACTTGGTGAAAACTTTTCAAATCAAAAAGTTATTGAGAATATCTTGGTTACGCTTCAGACAAGTTTGAATAGAAAATCTAAACTATTGAAGAGTCATGTCACTTGACTACTCTTACAATACTCTTGCCCGCAACTTGATGATCTCAGATCAAGTTGTTTCGGAAGTCTATGGATTAGACGAGAATGATAGCACAAGATCAAACATTGAAGAGATAATAGACAACGATCCTACTGATAAAACTGAAGAAATGGAGATTGAGTCAAGTGAGGATCTCTCACTAGACACCTCCGAGGAAGACAACCCACCGATATACATGAACCGACTAAGAGAGCCAGAAGTTTTTGAAGTTGATGATGATCAAGACGGATGACAGAAGACCTAATTCTGGAAAGAAGACTAGAACAACCAACGCCAAAATCGGTTGGAACTGAATTCCACACTTTCACTCTCGATGATGTCAAGGTTTCAAGATGGCCACAAAGGATCCAAGATTTCCTTACTTGGATGGTAACGAAACACTTGGTAGAGTGGGAGAAATATCTAATCCTATCAGAGTTCACATCAAGGTTCTCCGGCATCCTTAGAGATTGGTGGATTGCACTGGTAATGTATGACAAGAATACTTTCCTCACATCCCAAGACTTTTTTTTATCAGAATCCTGCGTAAAGTCTTTTGTGGAGATACATGCCAGAGGCAAGAAAAGCTGCAAAGACAATTCTTCAAGATGAAATGCGTATCATTCGATGGAGATGTCATTGATATTCATTTCCAGAAGATGGAAAAAATATACTTTCAACTTGGTGGAGATGCCAGTTTGAAGCAAGCCTTTGTTTCATCCTTGCCAAAGATTTTAGCTGGACGAACCATGACAATTATTGAGAAAAAAGTTCCAGTCAATCACAATCCCTCGAGTTGGCTATATAAGGCAAGCAATTTTTATGGCGCTAGAAGATATCTGTACAAAAAGATCTATTCTGAAGCAGATCATTCACAACAATCCAGCCCTTGAAAAAGCTTGCAGCAAGACTGATCTAACCACCGGGTCAAGTTGCTCCTACCATGCTCGAAGGCACAACAGATACAAGAAATACAAGAAGTTCAAATGGACAAAGCCTACTGGAGAAAGATCCAAATACACCAGGCGAACAAATTACTTCAGGAAAAAGTGTCCAGGAAGGTTCCAGAAGAATGACAGATGCTTCATTTGCCACAAGATCGGACACTTCGCGAAGAACTGTCCTCAAGCTAAAAAGTCTATCCGACTTCTTACTGAAATAGAAGAATACGCTGATGTCAGGGGCAATGATCTCGAATCAGTCCTTTCGGCAGAAGATGAGCCATCGGAGGACACTCTTTTCCCAATGGAAGTATATGAAGAACATGGGCATGGCCATTACCAGATTTCAGAGGCTGAGGAAATCAACAACATTATAAATATTCCTCAAGTCCAGCTGAACGTTTATCCGTCCAAATGGGATAAGCCAATTCAGGTCATTCATGGATACTTTTCCAGCCTCATCATTGATGAATCCAGCGGTACTTCCTGATGGTCAATGGATTTCCCATTTTAAGAACTTCAACACCACATCAAATGGAATCCTGATAACCACGGTCATCACAAAACATCCGATAACAATCATGTTCTTCCCAGGGCTAAAATTTAGAACAAAGTTGTTCGGGTCAGATGTCCCAGGAAAGGATCTCATAATCGGATTCGATATCTTTAGACAACTTAAGGATCGACTCCACATTGGAGCCGATGGAATAGCATTCAAAAAGCAGTTCAAGCCATACTCAGAAGTCTCACGCTTATTCTAGATCACTGAAGATGAACAGATCAGAGAAATCGAGCAACAGTTGATGGAACATTCATGTGCTGAATCTCATAAGAAGTTCATGAAGAAATGTCGCAACCCACTCTGGCTGAATGAATAATTCTTCATCAAACTCCCATTCAAGAAGAATGAAAACATACTCCAACAAAGGCAAGCCACTCTGGCATGAATTCAGAGCACCTTCAACTTGCAAAGGAATGCACTGAACTCATAGAGTTTGGACTGATTGAGTCTTCTGATTCTCAATGGGCATGTGAAGCTTTTTATGTCAACAAGAGAGCTGAGCAAACAAAAGGTAAACTCATATTAGTCATGAACTACCAACCACTAAACCATTTCCTCCAAGATGATAAATTCCCTATACCAAATAGGCTCACCCTATTTTCACACTTAGCCAAAGCTAGATATTTTTCCAAGTTTGGTCTCAAATTTGGATTTTGGCAATTGGGGATACATCCTGAGGAAAGCCCAAAAATAGGATTTTGCATTCCTGACCAACACTTCCAATGGAAGGTTATGCCATTTGGGCTGAAACCTGCACCCTCTCTTTTCCAAAAAGCTTTGATCAAGATCTTTTAACCTATCCTCCACACTTCACTAGTATACATTAACGATATCCTATGGTTCAGTGATACTCTGGAGGAACACTTTGCCTTACTCCGTCATTTTCATGATATAGTAAGAGCAAATGGATTTATTCTCTCTGCGAAGAAAATGGTCCTTTTTCAGAAAGAAATTGATTTCTTAGGGATGCATTTTAGTAATGGAGCATATAGTGCAGGTCCGCACTATGTTAGGAATTACTCAGATTTCCAGACACCAACTTCACCACAAAACAGCTTCAACAATTTTTAAGGATTATAAATTATGTTAGAGATTTTATTCCTAAAGTCTCTACATATATTTCGCCACTTACAAAGATGCAAAAAAAGAATGCCCAAGCATGGGGTAAAGAGCAGGATGAAGCTATCCGAAGAATCAGGCAGATGTCCCAACAGGTGAAGACTCTCCATATTCCTTCAGATGAAAAGAAGATACTGCAAACTGATGCCAGCAATGAATACTGGAGTGCAATTCTTATGGAAGAAAAAGATGGCCATAGAAAGATATGCGGATATGCCAGCGGAAGATTAAAGGATTCAGAACAACACTACTATTCCACCTTCAAGGAGATTCTTGCAGTAAAGAATGGAATCAAGAAGTTCAACTTCTTCCTGATTCACACTGAATTCCTAATTGGGATGGATAAGAAGGCATTCCCAAAGATGATCCAGTTAAATCCGAAGATACTTCCACACCCGCAAATTCTCATATTGGCACAATAGTTCTCACCCTACAAATTCCAGGTGAGGCACCTAAAAGGGAAAGATAGTTTCTTGGCAGACTTCCTATCCCGACCGGATGAATTTGCAAAAAGGTTTTTTCCAAAAAAACCCAAGAAGATTAAGGAACCAGCCGGCCATCTGTTCATGATTACCAACTTACCAGGTCCCAGGTCATCAAGGCTGCCAAGCCATCGCCACACTTGTTCATTCAATATGTGGACCCATTCAATCCATCCATCCTGATCGAAAGACAGACTTTCTATGAGCTATAAGTTTTTACAAAATATAGAGGATCCATATTAAAACCTTATGGAGTCAACTCGGAATACCCATTCTGTCACGTGTTCATACCACTTGCTAATGATTTTCCATAGGAACTCTTATGGTTCTTCTGATACTTATGTCACCAGTATTACATCCTGATGGAATTCAAATGCAACGTATTCAGGGATTTTGACAAGATTGAACCAACTTTAAAAATATTTCTACAATGGTTTAGACCGAGGAAGTTTTGGGTTCATTCCTTCAAGAATTAATACGATGCAAAGATATTCATGCTGCGTCGACCAGTAAAGTAATCGATGGGAAAGTCCATGCCGAGCCAAAACTATTATGCCTGCAATCTCGCTGCATTGCCTGCTGTTTCCTCCCCCTATCTTACCCCCCTTTTGGTATCAGAGCGAGGTCCATGTCCTTTTGGAGGGAGGAGCAATTTGAATAGTTATGAGTGAGTCTACGTCCAGTCCTTGTAAATATTCTTCTTCTTCTTCGTCCAGTCTCTGTAGATCTATCACCAAAGTACCTATGTCTAAACTTAGTAAAACTGTCTTGTAAATATGACTATTTTTATGAAGTAGATATACTGCCAGATGAAAACAAAGTGTCCAGTACATACTTACCTCTCCTAAATCCTTATTCTGCCTTTGCCAAAAAGACAACCAATCCATGGTTACAAATTCATTCTTTGGTCCAAGATAAACCTAAAGGAGTAAAGGAATATGTTGCTGCTTTGAAACTCAATCAGCATCCTATTCTTGCTACTCAAGAAGAACAGTTTGTCACCTTGTAGATTCCCGATGATTTTCCAAAGCAATAGAAAAATCACGGATTCACCCATATTCATTTTGATGCTGTCCGAATTGCCTTGTCATATCATGGAAAGAAAGGCCAACCTGTTGTTGCGTGTCTTTCACTCCTTGATACTCGATACCGGGAGTACCAACATGAAAATTTTGGTACAACTGAGGTCACCTTGAATGTTGGGACAGTTTTTTTCACTTTATATCCAAATTTCAACATGTCCCTAAGCGACCCATATCTTACAAAAAACTTAAAGATCCAAGTTCAAATACAGGGAGCTCCACAAGCTAGAGATGTTATCCAGGCAACTGTTAGCTACCAAATAGCTTGGCGAGTTCAGAACCATGCAATGGATCTTTTATTTTCGGGTAGAGATGATGCTTTACTGCTACATATAGATGCCACCAACAGAACTACCACATGGACCCAAATACCCAGTAAAATACCAAAGGAAGAGCTTGTCAAAATTCTTCCTGACTCATGGGTTACCAATTATGAGCGGATGAGAGAATCTCCTGTTGAACCTCTTCGATCTACAAAACCAATCTTTGTCAAAAAATAGGACAAAACTGTAGCCATAAGCTTTGACCACTCTCATCTCAAAAAATCAAATAGAACAACCTTTTCTCTTTAGATGTACCAACCTACATCTGAACCTCTGCCTGAACATGAAGAGGATCCATTCGATTGGGGCCTTCCATCTGTCATGAGTGAACATGATTGGATCAAACAATTCAATCATGAAGGTCGTAACGTAAGATGGTTCAAATGTCCCTTCACCGGGCACTACCCTTGGGATATCCAATGTGACTGCCAAGAATGTATGGAGGATGAAGTTGAATATATAGTGAAGAACATAGACATAAAAGAATTTCCCTACAAAAAGGGGTTGGCTTCTACATCCACCCGGATGGTTTGCCAAGCTACACAACTCGGGAAATCTTTTACTCTACTTATAAATGTACCTGTTTATAAACTTTGAAAAACTATTGTGCTTGTAACAAGCTTGCTTACCCGACATGTCGAGGCCCTATACTACTTCAAAAGGATCAACCATACCATGACTTTGGAAAGGAAGAACAAGAGAGAATTTAGCAAACACTCATATTATTGAACATAGGAAATTTTTTACAAGACTCAATTAGTTGCATTCTACTCTGATCTACAATGGACAGCCTAGCCTCATTTATATAGAGGTTAGGAGACTACAAGATAAGACTCCATACAAGATAGACTTGGCACACCTTTCTAGAAAGCCTAACAAAATGAAAACGGCACACCTATTTACATGGCCTGATAAAGACAAATATGGAATGCATATTTAAACAAACTCATCTACAAAGACTAATAACAACAGATGCCTAATAAAACAAATGGCCTAATAAAACGGCTAGTCTAATATGCACAAGGGTACTAAATTTCGGCGGGTGATCTGAGTCAGTGAGCTTCCAAATTCTCGCACACGTCTTGCATACATCATCATCCATTATCTGGTGGGACAACACGTGAAGGTGCCATTGGTGGGTTTGAGCATTCTCCACCTAGATTCCATCAGACTCCATGTTTGAGATCTAAGAACGTCGTATCATGCAAACTCCATTTTAACGATCTTGCAAAAGTAGCATTTTCTGCTTAACGTTTCTGCAACGGCTTGCTCCATATTTTGAGAGTCCTGTGATGAAGTATTTGATGGGACGTTCAGCCTGATCCATGTAATGGCCTGAGTGATTCATCCCTGTTGATCTCGTAGGGTGCCTGATATTCCTTTTTTGCCATTCAGACTTCTTCCCAGTGAGGATGTTTATCAGTATGGTTCCATGGTGCCCATTATTTCAGCCAAACCTCTTTTGGAATGTACTTATTTTGCTGGAAGATAAACCTTTGTGCTTCATAGTATTCCTCTCCAAGGACAAAAAAGATACTGAAAATTGCCAACAGAAAGAGAGTTCTGGCTCGACATGGACTTTCACGTCGATTAACTTTACTGGTCAACACAACATGAATATTGTTATATCGTATGAATTCTTGAAGCAATGAAACCAGTATTTCATCGGTTTGAACCACTATAGAAATATTTTTAAAGCTGGTTCAATCTTGACAAAATCCTTGAATACGTTGCATTTGAATTCCATCAGGATGTAATACTGGTGACATAAGTACCAGAAGAACCATAAGAGTTCTTGTGGAAAATCATTAGCAAGTGGCATGAACACATGATAGAATGGGTACCCCGGGTTGAGTCCATAAGGTTTTAAGATGGATCTTCCATATTTTCTGGAAACTTGTAGCTCATGGAAAGTCCATCTTTCGATCAGGATAGATGGATCGAATGGGTCCATATATTGACTGAACATGTCTAGTGGACGGGTTGGTAGCCTTGATGACCTGGGACCTGGTGGGTTGGTAATCATGAACACCTGACCGGATGGTTCTTTCATCTTCCTGGGTTTCTCGGGCAAAAACCTTTTTGCGAATTCATCCGATCAAAATAGGGAGTTTGCCAGGAAATTATCTTTCCCTTTCAGGTGCTTCACCTGAAATTTGTAGGGTGAGAATCATTGTGCCCATCTGAGAATTTACGGGTGTGGAAGTATCTTCAGAATTAACTGGATCATCTTCGGAATGCCTTCAAATCCATCTCGATTAGGAATTCAATGTGAATTAGGAAGAAGTTGAACTTCTTGATTCCATTCTTCATGGATAGAATCTCCTTGAAGGTGGAATGGTAGTGCTGCTCTAATTCTTGAATCTTCCACTAGCTTATTTTTATATCCTTCTATGTCCATCTTTTTCTTCCATAAGAACTGCATTCCATTATTCATTGTTGGCATCAGTCTGCAGTATCTTCTTTCCATCTAAAGGAATATGGAGAGTCTTCACCTATTGGGACATCTGCTTTTTTCTTTGGACAGCTTCATCCTTCTCTTTACCCCATGCTTGGGCATTCTTTTTGAGCATCTTTGTAAGTGGAGAAATAGATGTAGAGACTTCAGGAATAAAATCTCTAATATGATTTATAATTCCTAAAATTTGTTGAAGCTGCTTTGTGGTGAAGTTGGTGTCTAGAAATCTGAGTAATTCCTGACATATGTGCGGACCTGGACTATATGCTCCATTACTAAAATGCATCCCTAAGAAATCAATTTCTTTTTGAACAAGAACCATTTTCTTCGCAGATAGCATAACTCCATTTACTCTTACTATATCATGAAAATGACGGAGTAAGGCAAAGTGTTCCTCCAGAGTATCACTGAACAATAGGATATCATCAATGTATACTAGTGAGGTGTGGAGGATAGGATGAAAGATCTTGATCAAGGCTTTTTGGAAAAGAGAGGGTGCAGCTTTCAGCCCAAATGGCATAACCTTCCATTGGAAGTGTTGGTCAGGAATGCAAAATCCTGTTTATAGTCTTTCCTCAGGATGTATCCCCAATTGCCAAAAATCCAGATTTGAGATCAAACTTGGAAAAATATCTAGCCTTGGCTAAGTGTGAAAATATGGTAAGCCTATTTGGTATAGGGAATTTATCATTTTGGAGGAAATGGTTGAGTGGCTGGTAGTTTATGACTAATCTAAGTTTACCTCTTATCTACTCAGCTCTCTTGTTGACATTGAAAGCTAAATGTCTATTGAGAATCATACGGATCGATTAGTCCAAACTCCATGAGTTCAGCGCACACCTTCTTTGCAAGTTGAAGGTGCTCTAGATTCATGCCATAGTGTCTTGCCTTGGCTGGTTTGATTTTTTCATTCTTCTTGAACGGGAGTTTGATGAAGAATTCTTCATTCAGCTAGAGTGGGTTGCGACATTTCTTCATGAAATCCTTATGAGATTTAGCACATGACTGTTCCATCAATTGTTGCTCGATTTCTCTGATCTATTAATCTTCAGTGATCTGGGATAAGCATGAGACTTCTCAGTATGGCTTGAACTGCTTTTTGAACGCGATTCCATAGGCTCCAATGTGGAGTCGATCCTTGAGTTGTCTGAAGATATTAAATTTGATTATGAGATCCTTTCCTAGGACATCTGACCCGAAAAAATTTGTTCTAAATTTTAGTCCTGGGAAGAACTCGATTGTTATCGAATGTTTTATGATGACCTTGGTTGTCAGGATTCCATTTGATGCAGTGTGGAAGTTCTTGAAATGGGAAATCCATTGATCATCAAGAAGTACTATTGGATTCATTAATGATGAAGCCGCACCAGTATCCATGAATGCAATGACCTAAATTGGCTTATCCTATTTGGATGGATAAACGTTCAGCTGGACCTTAGGAATATTGATAATGCTGTTGATTTCCTCAGCCTATGAAATCTGGTAATGGTTATGCCCATGTTCTTCATATACTTCCGTGGACAAAAAAGTGTCCTCCGAAGGCTCATCTTTTGTTGAAAGGACTGATTCGAGATCATTGTCCCTGACATTAGTGTATTCTTCTATTTCGGTAAGAAGCCGGAGAGACTTTTTAGCTTGAGGACAGTTCTTTGCGAAGTATCCGATCTTGTGGCAGATGAAGCATATGTCATTCTTATGAAACCTTTCTTGATGCCTTCTCCTTAAGTATTTTGTTCACCTGGTGTATTTAGATCTTCCTCCAGTAGGCTTTGGCCATTTAAACTTCTTGTATTTTTTGTATCTGCTCTATCTTCGAGCAGGGCAGGAGCAACTTGACCTGGTGATTAGATCAGTGTTGTTGCAATCTTTATCAAGGGCTGGATTGTTGTGCTTGGTCTGCTTCAGAACAGATCTTTTTGTACAGATATCTTCTAGTGCCATGAAAACTGCTTGTCTTATATAGCCAACTTGAGGGATTGTGATTGACTAGAACTTTTCCTCAATAATCGTCATGGTTTGTCTTGTTAAATCTTTGGCAAGGATGAAACAAAGGCTTGCTTCAAACTGGTATCTCCACCAAGTTCAAAGTATATTTTTGCCATCTTCTGAAAATGAATATCAATGACATCTCTGTCAAATGATATGCATTTTATCTCAAAGAATTATCTTTGCAGCTTTTCTTGCCTGTGGCCTGTATCTCAACAAAAGACTTCATATAGGATTTTGATGTTGAAAGAAAAGTCTTGGGATGTGAGGAAAGTATTCTTATCATATATTCCCAGTGCGATCCACCAATCTCTAAGGATGCCGGAGAACCTTGATGTGAACTCTGACAGGATTAGATACTTCTCCCGCTCTACCAAGAGTTTCATTACCATCCAAGTAAGGAAATCTTGGATCCTTTGTGGCCATTACAAAACCTTGACATCATCGAGAGTGAAAGTGTGGAATCCAATTCCAATCAATTTTGGCATTGGTTGTTCTTGTCTTCTTTCTGGAATTGGGTCTTATATCATCCCGTCTTGATCATCATCGACTTCAAAACTTTTGGTTGTCTTGGTTGGTTCATGTATATAGATGGATTGCCTTCCTCGGAGGTGTCTAGTGAGAGATCCTCACTTGACTCAATCTTCATTTCTTTAGTTTCATCAGTAGGATCGCTGTCTGTTGTCTCTTCAGGCTGGATCCTGTGCTATCATTCTCATCTAAGCCATAGAGTTATGAAACAATTTGATCTGAGATCATCAAGTTTTCTGGATCTGGCTCCTATGAATTTTTTCCAACCTCTTTCCTTCTTTTGGCCTACTTTTCTACTGCAAGGGCGTCTTTCTTTTCCCAAACCCATTTTGCAATGTCAAACTCAGTTTCCTCTTTGGGTTTTTGAGGATAAGGTGTAGATTCATATGGAGTGAAAGGAGAGGTAGTACCTAGACGGGCCAATTTAGGTGGTGAGTATGTGTGTGATCACATAGGGAAAAAGGAGGATTTTGGAGAGTGGTTTTAGGTTTTTTATAGCTCAAAAGGTCCATGTCTTAGTAGTTTGATTTGTTCTTTGATGTCATCCATTTCCTTCTATTGCTGTGAAAAGAAGTGGAAAAGTGAAATGCCTGGTGGATGTTCGGTGCGTTTGTTAAGGTGTTAAAAACCGACACGCAAGTGCACGTGGTCAAACAAGTAATAAAGTGGCTAAGTAAGCCAAGTATCGAACCAAGGAGACTCTGGATAAGTAAAACTGCTTAACTATACTATATTCTAGCTTTACTTCTAATTATGCTGACAACAACGTAACCAAAAGTTAAATAATTTTTGTTTATAAATTATATACTAAAACTATCAACAACTATTTACTGTGAATTGAAACTATGGATATGAGCATGCCAAGGTTAAGAACAAGTAATGAAATTGATTATAATCATAATTTGGTTAATCTTTTCTTCATGTTGCTAGCCAAGAACATTAGCCTAGAGATTAAAACTCTCGTATTTAATCTCACTTTAGAATCATAAACCATTCGTCTACATTTCTGTGATCAAATGCAATTTATGACCTAGCAATACAATTTCGGTTCCTAAATTGACTAATACGGCTTTCAAGTATATTTCTATCAGGAAAGCACATCAAAACCCAATTTTCCCAAATCAAGTTAAGAACAATACCCTATTAATTCACAACTTTCCAATTTCGTGCTCTCTTGAGTGAAATTCGACTTTTTAGATGTACATTAATGTCGGCCACACACTAATGCAGTAGAAACAAGAATTAATAGAACAACATAGAAGAAGAAGATGAAAAACCATACAATTCAATAATCAAAATCCACACCATTGTTCACAACCTCAGCAAGGAAGAGAATTAGCCACTCATTTGTGGATTAATCATCCTAAAACAAGTGTTAATCATACAAACAATTGATTCAAAGAAGAAAGAAAGAGAGAAAAACCCTTAGCTTTTTCGTCCCTCAACTGCTTGTAACCCACGTCCTTGCTCCACCAAGTCTGAATTTTTTTTATAAAAATAAGCCTAAGTGTTCTAGTTATACTATTGGGAATTTTTCCCGGAATAACAAGCAACGTGTCACGGAGGCCAACGCGGAGCACTGCCTCCGTGACACGGTGTGGACGCGGACCCTCACTGGAAATCCAGGGTCCAGGAATATAGCCTCAACGTGGCACGGAGGCCAACGCGGAGGCTTATCTCTGTGCCACGGAGCTGTCACGAGGCTTCACTGGAAATTGCCAATTAAATCACCCTCCAGGCAGTGTGCCTCCGCGATGGTAGCGTGGCATGGCTCCATCGCGGAGCCCCTTTACATTGCGCATTCCAATGTCTTTTCCATGCTCGCATCCAAGTCCAACTCCGATATTGTTCCAACATGCATTTTAGCTCCTAAAAATCATGTTTTACCTGCAAAACAATGCTAATCATGTTGGTTAGTATAAATTCACATTTTATTACCAATTACATGAAAATGTATACACATTGCATAACAAACAAGGCGAAAATGATACGTTTGAGTATCACTTGGGCATATAAATCTGCCCAAGATCACTTACCCCACACTTAAATCCTTGTTCGTCGTCGAACAACACATACACAACTCATGCAAATTACATCCCAACCTTTGCCACTATGGTGCGACAATTTACGCTACGGTCATACCGATCATTCAATATTGTAAATCATCAAGAAAACATGCATGGTCTTAACAATGCAATGACCTTTAATATATCAAGACTTCCTAGACCTCAAGAATCGACTCTCGATATCGGCAAACTCATGCAAATCAGCTAATCAAGATATCCGACACGAAAATCAATCTTTAATCAAGCATGTGCCCTCACAACTCAATAGAATCTTCCCCTTTATGTTCATGCAACACACAAACATTCAAGTAGGGGCATGTAGAAATTAATTTCACTCTCTCTCCCAAAAGAATTCACATGCATCATGTCATGACCCATAGGCTTGCCCTTAGTGTATTACTCCACTAATATAAAGAAATGCAATGTAAGATCAAGTAGGACTTTAGTGGGTTGTAATGGAAGCTATGGAACTAGTATATATTGGATTAGCCAATAATAGTCACTAGCATCCTTAAGCGCCTTTTCAACACATTCCCATCGACTCATGGACATTGTTTCTCTCTTTTCTTTTTCCTCTCATCCCATTCATGCTGGTTTACTTTCGTACTGCCCATTTCATCCAACACACTTGACACAATACAAAGGGTTTTCATGTACCCTCGATATCATTTAATTATGATGAGTGCACCCTCCACCTTTTTCTTTTCTTTCCTCACTCTACTTTTCTTTTTCTTTTCACCCTTCTCACTCTTTGACACTTTGGGAAATTTTTTTCTTTTCTTCTTAAGCGCTTAAGAGTTTTGTATAGACTTTACGGCTAATGAAAAGAAAGAATAAAGCTTAGTTTATACATTTTTGGACAAAAGAAAGAAATAATCGGCTAAAGGCTCAACGGGCTGACTAGAGTATACAGTCACATAAAAATGAGAGTATGACAAGAAAAAAAATAGAAACTCTCGGTTAAAAACAAAGAAATGCCTACATCATTTCTAACACTACACCTCCTTCATTTCGTTTTGTACCCACACCAGGCAAGTTCTAGACACTTCACAATAGCATGGAATAACAATACCTCACTTCACACTTCATGCACATGCTCGATTCAAGATGCATTCACAGATTCTTTAATTAGCCAATTACATGAATTCAAAATTAAGCCTCAATCACACCGAATCAAATTCTACAGCCTAGGTATCTCAACATATTTACAAAATTGCATGCTTTCAAACGAAACTCTTTTACATTTTGAATATCAGTTACAACACGCAACCAAAATTTCACAACCAGATAGTAACTACAGGTTCAGTGATGCAATCCACCAAAGAAAAAAAAACCGAAAACTAATTAAAATCACTACTCCTACCGACTACATTTCCCTTAAGACGGTCGTCATCCATCCATCATAGGGAACGGTCACTAACTATGACATCGGTTCAATGGGACTATTCTCGGTAAAAGAACCGAAAACGAACTCCGAGAAACCCAAAAATAAAAATTGAAAAAAATTTTTTGCAATACATCGATCATTTCAATGGAAAAATATTTACAAAAGATTTTAATATGTACAAAATATTTTCGAAAAATTTTGAAAATTATCGATCATTTCGATAAAGAAAAAAAACTATTTACAAAATTTACAAAGTTTGCACTGGCAACGACAACTTTTCACAACACACATCATTTACCACAAAAATATATACAGATACAACACAAATCAGTTCACAACCACAGGGAAACATAAAAAACATACATGCAAAACAAAGGAAGAACATACAGCAGATTATCCCAGGTCCCAGCACCTAGCTACTCCCCACCCCACACTTAAATCGAACACTATCCCCAGTGTTCACAAAAATTACAAAGCACAAAACTTTCGGGTGGTGGAACTCCCTGATCAGTCGAAATATTCGACTTCTTCATCCGGTGCTGCTGCCTCATCGCCCATGTCCGAGTATCCTCCCTCGTCGTCATCGAACTCCACATCGGAGTCCTCCCGACGTGTCTCCTCGTCCGTGGGGACATCATCGTCAGTGGGCTCAACGAAGGTTGGTCCCACTCAGCACTAAGCTTTGGCGTTCTCGCCAAATGGGTAATCCAGCTCCAGCTGCCATAACTCGTCCTCCGTGGCTGGTCTCCCACCAATCCGAAGCTGAAGCATTTGCATACCAAACATCCATGCCATGTACTGATCGTCACGAGCATGTCGCTCGCCCAGTGTCAGCACTGGCCCGTGTGTGGTGTCGGGGGCCTTAGTTTTTGTCACATCAAGGGCCCTCCGCTCCAACTGCGGGATATAGTCCAAAGCCTCTTCCTCAACGTCGAGGCCCCGGAGAAAGGTGGTGATGAGTCCGCCGAACCCATACCTGTGGCCTTGGTGTAGTCGGGCTCTCTTCATGGCGGATATGATGACCGCCCCAACATTAATCTCCAGCCCTTTCATAAGGGCATACACCAGGCAGACACGATCCCAGGTCACATCCGTCATGTGAACCCCCGGGATCAGGCACGAACAAACTATTTTCAGCCATATTTTGGCCTCCCTGTTCATCTGTGAATAAGGCAGAGTCTGGTGGTAACCCCTCTCCTTATGTCTGCTCCATCGGGCTGTGGATCGAGCCCCACACAAGGTGCGTCTGATTTCAGCGTATGGTGGGGTGATGTTCAGCTGGCTGAGAACGTGGGCGTCTGTGTCCCGCGCTCCAATGATGGCATTAAATTGCTGGGGTTCCAGAATGACAATCTGCCCTCTGATTTTTATTGTGTGGCTTCTGATGGCCGGGTTCCAATTTGCATAGAACTCCCAGACTAAGTGTAAGTTGCACTCCTTGGGCTCCTGAAATATGAAGCTGAGCCCAGCTGCCTCGATCCTGTGCTATCATTCTCTTCAGCTGTAAGTTTCTTTAGTTTCATCAGTAGGATCACTGTCTGTTGTCTCTTCAGGCTGGATCCTGTGCTATCATTCTCATCTAAGCTATAGAGTTATGAAACAATTTGATCTGAGATCATCAAGTTTTCTGGATCTGGCTCCTATGAATTTTTTCCAACCTCTTTCCTTCTTTTGGCCTACTTTTCTACTGCAAGGGCGTCTTTCTTTTCCCAAACCCATTTTGCAATGTCAAACTCAGTTTCCTGTTTGGGTTTTTGAGGATAAGGTGTAGATTCATATGGAGTGAAAGGAGAGGTAGTACCTAGACGGGCCAATTTAGGTGGTGAGTATGTGTGTGATCACATAGGGAAAAAGGAGGATTTTGGAGAGTGGTTTTAGGTTTTTTATGGCTCAAAAGGTCCATGTCTTAGTAGTTTGATTTGTTCTTTGATGTCATCCATTTCCTTCTATTGCTGTGAAAAGAAGTGGAAAAGTGAAATGCCTGGTGGATGTTCGGTGCGTTTGTTATAGGTGTTAAAAACCGACACGCAAGTGCACGTGGTCAAACAAGTAATAAAGTGGCTAAGTAAGCCAAGTATCGAACCAAGGAGACTCTGGATAAGTAAAACTGCTTAACTATACTATATTCTAGCTTTACTTCTAATTATGCTGACAACAACATAACCAAAAGTTAAATAATTTTTGTTTATAAATTATATACTAAAACTATCAACAACTATTTACTGTGAATTGAAACTATGGATATGAGCATGCCAAGGTTAAGAACAAGTAATGAACTTGATTATAATTATAATTTAGTTGATCTTTTCTTCATGTTGCTAGCCAAGAACATTAGCCTAGAGATTAAAACTCTCGTATTTAATCTCACTTTAGAATCATAAACCATTCGTCTACATTTCTGTGATCAAATGCAATTTATGACCTAGCAATACAATTCCGGTTCCTAAATTGACTAATACGACTTTCAAGTATATTTCTATCAGGAAAGCACATCAAAACCCAATTTTCCCAAATCAAGTTAAGAACAATACCCTATTAATTCACAACTTTCCAATTTCATGCTCTCTCGAGTGAAATTGGACTTTTTAGATGTACATTAATGTCGGCCACACACTAATGCAGTAGAAACAAGAATTAATAGAACAACATAGAAGAAGAAGATGAAAACCATACAATTCAATAATCAAAATCCATCACCATTGTTCACAACCTCAGCAAGGAAGAGAATTAGCCACTCATTTGTGGATTAATCATCCTAAAACAAGTGTTAATCATACAAACAATTGATTGAAAGAAGAAAGAAAGAGAGAAAAACCCTTAGCTTTTTCGTCCCTCAACTACCTGTAACCCACGTCCTTGCTCCACCAAGTCTGAATTTTTTTTTAAAATAAGCCTAAGTGTTCTATTTATACTATTGGGAATTTTTCCCGGAATAACAAGCAACGTGTCACGGAGGCCAATGCGGAGCACTGCCTCCGTGACACAGCGTGGACGCAGACCCTCACTGGAAATCCAGGGTCCGGGAATATAGCCTCAACGTGGCACGGAGGCCAACGCGGAGGCTTATCTCCGTGCCACGGAGCTGTCGCGAGGCTTCACTGGAAATTGCCAATTAAATCACCCTCCAGGCAGTGTGCCTCCGCGATGGTAGCGTGGCACGGCTCCATCGCGGAGCCCCTTTACATTGCGCATTCCAATGTCTTTTCCATGCCCGCATCCAAGTCCAACTCCGATATTGTTCCAACATGCATTTTAGCTCCTAAAAATCATGTTTTACCTGCAAAACAATGCTAATCATGTTGGTTAGTATAAATTCACATTTTATTACCAATTACATGAAAATGTATACACATTGCATAACAAACAAGGTGAAAATGATACGTTTGAGTATCACTTGGGCATATAAATCTGCCCAAGATCAGTGGACAGATCTCATACTACATATTCTGCTGTCGTAATTCCAGGGCTCGGATAAGACCAACATGTTGATTGGATGTCTGTTCCACTTTCTTCTCAATGCTCTCCACCTTACTCAACATCTTGGCCTGTGTGTGAGCAACATTTTTTAGGGAAGTGTCGATCTTGGTCAAAACCTTGTTCTGGCAGATTGCATTCTCTGATTGCCAGTTGATTTCCTTAGCCTCTAAAATATATTAATGGTCATGCCCATGTTCTTCATATACTTCTATGGAGAAAAGAGTGTCCTCCGACGACTCATCTTCTGCTGAATGGACTGATTCGAGATCATTGTCCCTGACATCAGCATATTCTTCTATTTCGGTAAAAAGCCGGATAGACTTTTTAGCATGAGGACAGTTCTTTGCGAAGTGTCTGATCTCGTGGCAGATGAAGCATCTATCATTCTTCTGGAACCTGCCTGGACGCTTTCTCCTGAAGTATTTTGTTTGCCTAGTGTATTTGGATCTTCCTCCAGTAGGCTTTGGCCATTTAAACTTCTTGTATTTCTTGTATCTGCTCTACCTTCGAGCATGGCAGGAGCAATTTGACCCGGTGATTAGATCAGTTTTGCTGCAAGCTTTATCAAGGGCTGGATTACTGTGTATGATCTGCTTTAGAACAGATCTTTTTCTAAAGATACCTTCTAGCGCCATGAAAATTTCTTGCTTTAAATAGCCAACTTGAGGGGTTGTGATTGGCTGGAACTTTTCCTCAATAATCGTCATGGTTTGTCCTGCTAACATCTTTGACAGGGATGAAACAAAGGCTTGCTTCAAACTGGCGTCTCCACCAATTTCAAAGTATATTTTTGCCATCTTCTGAAAATGAATATCAATGACATCTCTATCGAATGATATGCATTTCGTCTCGAAGAATTGTCTTCGCAGCTTTTCTTGCCTCTGGCTTGTATCTCAACAAAAGACTTCATGTAGGATTTTGATATTGAAAGCAAAGTCTTGGGATGTGAGGAAAGTATTCTTATCATATATTCCCAGTGCAATCCACCAATCTCTAAGGATGCCAGAGAACCTTTATGTGAACTCTGACAGGATTAGATACTTCTCCTGCTCTATCAAGTGTTTCGTTACCATCCAAGTAAGGAAATCTTGGATCCTTTGTGCCCATGTTGAAACCTTGACATCATTGAGAGTTAAAGTGTGGAATCCAGTTCCAACCAATTTTGGCGTTGGTTGTTTTGGTCTCCTTTCCGGAATTGGGTCTTCTATTATCCCATCTTGATCATCATCAACTTTAGAAACTTCTGGTTCTCTTGATCGGTTCATGTATATCGATGGATTATTGTTACACCCCGCAAGTTCTTGACACTTAGTTTGCCTATTCGCATGTTGGTTAAGAGTTTTAAAATGCCATACATGCGAGAAAAGCGCCTGGGAAGAGACCAGACAAGCGCTAAGTCAGAGCGTTGCAAGGAAAATGCGACTTATAAATCGCATTCGACAAATGCGACTAAAGTCCCCAAGTGTATAAGGCCTCCCACTTCATTTTTAAGTCATTTCTTATATTATTTTAAGTGAAAACGACCAGAAAACAGAGAGGACGAAGGTTTAACGTAGATTTCCATCCGATTACGCCATCAAACACAGTCCAAACTCAAATTAACTTCAGGTACCGAAGTATAAAGCTGCAGGGAGCATTCCTACGGAGTTAGTTTCGCGAGAATCGCCCGGCGAAGTGGCGACCCGCCGAGTCAAAGTGATTGGAATTGCTCCAAACTAGTGTTAATACACTCTCAGCATTAAAGTAAGTATTTCTCCCTTCTAGACAGTAGAATGCCATGTTACCAGGTACGACTCCTACTCCTTTCAGTGTTGTTAAGGACAGTCCTGAATTCACATTTCCAGTCAGTTACAGTCTTTTTCCTTATTGCTTCAGTTCTATAAGTTTTATTATTTACATTCAGTAATTTCATTTGTTGCTTTGCATACTCAGTGCCAGTGTATTGGCGCTTGTTTGGGGTGCTGCATTACTTGCCTGCAGGTACTCATAGAGGAGGAGCATATCCCTCGTAGTTCCAGCCAGCGTACAGCGCCTTCAGCTCCTTTCATCCGAAGCTCGAAAGACAAAGGTTGACTTCCATTTTATTTGTACAGTATGGATAGGCCGGGGCCCTATCTCGACCATCTTGCTATTCTTAAAGGCTTGCAGATTGTATATATTCCCTGTGGTTAGCTGTGTAGGCCATCTGGGGCCATTTGTGTGTTTTAATTGTATGCACCGGCTGTGTGGGGCCTTATTCAGTTGGTAGTGGTGACCTTGTCGGTCACATAGTAGCTTGGTACTTGTTTTCATTTCTCAGATGAACTAGTAAGCATGGTGGCCTTGTCGGCCCGCATAGGTTCCCTTATGTTCAGTTGTTCTAGGTAGCTGTTATATTCCTATAGGTGGCTATAGGCCTTGTCGGCCAGAGGCTGTATTTATAGCTGTTATATAGCTCGTTGTTTTCATAAATCCAGAATTAGAGCCAGCCTGGCACCAGAAGTGCTTAGGCTCAGTAGTCCAGCAGTCCAGATCCTAGTAGCGCACCAGGTGCCAGTTATGCCTCCCAAGGCGGGGCATGAAAAACTTGGTATCAGAGCAGGTCGTATCCCAGGGAGTCTGCAAGCCATGCTAAGTAGAGTCTTGTCTATGGATGTGTTGTGCACCACATACTATAGACAGGAGGCTGCAAGGCATGATAGGATGGTTACTCTTTCTTCTCATTCAGTCGTGCTATAGAGCGGTATAATATAGGGTTGAGTCCATAGAGCTTACTATACTCTTTGTTTACAAATAAAATGTCAGACCAGCAACATCCTATCACAGGCCGAAGGTTGGATACAGCAGCAGGAGAGGGCACCAGCCAGATGCCTCAGCCTCATTTAGAATCAGCCTGATCTGAGGGCGATACAAAGGCATCATCCCAAACTTCTCAGCAGTCTCCACCACATCAGGAGCCACTTGGGACGACACCACCTCCAACAATCCCCATACTTGCACCGTCTGACCAGGAGGTCAGGAGTGCAGTAGTCATGTTAGCACAAATGATCGTCGCTCAGCGTCAGCCGATGCCATCTACAGCTGTAGAGTCGTCAATAGGGCCCGAGAGTTCGAGGGTCCGAGAATTTCTGGCACTGAGTCCCCCGCAATTTACAGGTACGGATAGGACAGAGGACCCCTAGGATTTTCTAGACCAGATGCAGAGAATCTTCAGGGTAATGCATGCCACACCCATAAATTCGGTCAAATTGGCGGTATTCCGATTACGAGAAGTTGCCATGTTGTGGTATGAGAGTTGGGAAAGGTCCCAAGGGAGAGATGTTTCCCCTCCGACCTGGTCCGGCTTCTTAGAGGCTTTTCTGGATCATTATCTACCATGGGAGATTCGACAGGACCGGGTTGATTAGTTTTTACACCTGGAGCAGGGGGCAATGAGTGTTCGAGAATACGCCTTGCGGTTTGATTCTTTGGCTCGGTATGCACCAGCCTTTGTTGATATCATGCCATCCAGAGTACACTGTTTCATCATGGGATTGAATCCAGAGTATGTTGAGACTTGTATTATGGCTACTTTGCGAGAGGACATGGATATTGCCCGAGTTCAGGCATTCACTCAGAATATTGAGGGCATCAGACAGCGACAACAGGAGATCAGGAGAACCAGTCAGGAATAGCGCCACAGGGATAGGCCAGTTGAGTTGCAGGGGGAGGTCCAGGGAGGACCCAGGCCATGATTGTCAGATAGGCCGTCCAGAACCCCCCCCCCATCACAACAGCAGAGGGGTAAGTTTAGTCGCTAGGAGCAGTCAGAGTCCAGCGGAGGTTTGCAGACAGCAGATTCACTGCAACAGAGGAGGGAAGAGCAGAGTAGGTATACACTACTAGTTTTCCCTATTTACAGCCGACGCCACTCTGGAGCATGCAGATATGGTTCCACTGGGTGTTATATTTGTGGCCAAGAGGGTTACCTGATGAGAGATTCCCCAGCCAGAGGTCAGGGTGACCGGGATCAACAGGGTAGGTCATCAGCATGGTCACGAGCTCCAGCATCCCCAATAGAGCGCAGGCCCTCATTTCCAGTAAGTAGAGGCCGAGGCAGATCAGGGGCCTCCAATTTAGGTGCGGGGCCAAGCCGTACCTATGCATAACTAGGGATACAGGATTCAGAGGCATCTCCAAATATTGTGACAGGTATGATGACTATTTTCTCTTACCCTTCTTATATATTGATCGATTAGAGATCTACCTTGTCCTATGTTACCCCATTAGTGGCTCGAAACTTTAGTATTATACCAGAATTGCTTCAGCAACCCTTTTCAGTATCTACACCCATCAGTGACTCTATTATAGCCAGAAGGGTTTATCGAGGGTGTACAGTAGAGGTTGCTAACCGTCAGACCACAGCAGATTTGGTAGAGTTAGAAATGGTTGATTTTGACGCCATTATGGGTATGGATTGGTTAGCTCCATGCTATGCCAATGTAGAATGTTGGACCAAGACGGTCCGATTCCACTTTCCAAGGGAGGCAGTGCGAGAGTGGAAGGGCAGTACAACTATGCCAAAAGGTATGTTTATTTCCTATCTTCGGGCGAGAAAGTTGATAGCCAAGGAGTGCATTTACCACATTGCCAGAGTTCAGGATGTTCGGGTAGAGCCTCCGACTCTCCAGTCTGTTCTATTTGTGAATGAATTCCCCGATGTATTTCCAGATGAGTTACCTAGTATTCCCCCAGAAAGGGAAATAGACTTTGCAATTGATTTATTACCAGGAACCCAGCCCATATCAATTCCCCCTTATCACATGGGTCCTGCTGAACTTAGAGAACTAACGGAGCTGTTGAAAGATTTATTAGATAAGGGCTTTATCAAGCCGAGTACTTTACCTTGGGGTGCGCCAATTTTGTTTGTGAGAAATAAGGATGGTTCCCTCTGCATGTGTATAGACTATCGGCAACTGAATAAAGTCACAGTCAAGAATAAGTATCCGCTTCCCAAAATAGATGATTTATTTGATCAGTTACAAGGAGCCAAGTATTTCTCCAAAATTGACTTAAGGTCCGGATATCATCAGGCTCGGGTTCGTGAAAGGGACATTCCAAAGACTTCCTTCAGGACCAGATACAACCATTTTGAATTCTTAGTCATGTCCTTTGGGCTGACGAATGCTCCAGCCGTGTTTATGGACCTGATGAACAGTATTTTTAGACCATACCTGGACTTGTTCGTGATAGTGTTTATTGACGATATTCTGGTGTATTCTCCATTACAGGCAGACCACCAAGATCATTTGCGGACAGTGCTCCAGATTCTCAGAGACCATCAACTGTATGCCAAGTTCTCAAAATGTGAATTTTGGCTGAATTCAGTAGCCTTTTTGGGTCATATCATGTCGGATGCTGGTATATAGGTAGATAGACAGAAGATAGAAGCAGTAAAAGCATGGCCTAGACCTACCACTCCGACCGAGGTATGCAGTTTCCTGGGGTTAGAAGGGTACTACAGAAGGTTTGTTGAAGGATTTTCCACCTTAGCAGCACCTCTGACTAAACTGACGCAAAAGGCAGCAAAATTTTAGTGGACTAAGGCATGTGAGCAGAGCTTCTAGGAATTGAAAGACAGGTTAACATCAGCTCCAGTGTTAGCATTGCCAGAAGGTACAGAAGGTTATGCAGTTTATTGTGATGCTTCGGGTGTTGGGTTAGGATGTGTGTTGATGCAGCATGGTAAAGTAATTGCTTATGCTTCCAGACAGCTGAGGAAACATGAAAAGAACTATCCTACCCATGACCTGGAATTGGCCACAGTGATTCACGCCTTAAAGATATGGAGACATTACTTGTATGGCGTCCACATGGATATTTTCACTGATCATAAGAGCCTACAGTATATCTTCACCCAGAAAGAGTTGAATTTGCAGCAGCGTCGCTGGTTAGCGCTGTTGAAAGACTATGATGTGAATATTCTGTATCACCCAGGGAGAGCTAATGTGGTGGCAGATGCCCTTAGCCATAAATCTATGGGAAGTTTGGCATACTTACAGCCTGTGCAGTGGGAATTAGCCCGGGAATTGCATCAGTTAGCCAGTTTAGCCGTTCGTGAAGCAGAAACAGAGGACAACATAGTGGTAATCCAGAACACCACAGTGTCGTCTTTAGTCGTGGAAGTAAAGGAACGGCAGTGTGAAGATCCTAGCCCGGTTCAGCTTAGAAACAAAGTTCAGCAAGGAGAGGTGACAGATTTTCAGATAACCGAGGATGGGGTATTGTGATATAAAGATCACCTTTATGTTCCAGACGTTGCAGGGTTTTGCCAGCAGATTATGAGCGAGGTACATTACACTCGTTATTCTCTCCACCCAGGTTTGACAAAAATGTACCACGATATAAAAGAAATTTACTGGTGGCCAGGAATGAAGAAGGGGATAGCAGAATTCATAGCTCAGTGTCCCAACTGCCAGTAGGTAAAAGCTGAACATCAAAAACCAGGAGGACTGACTCAGGATATAGTTGTGCCTCTATGGAAATGGGAAGAAGTAAATATGGATTTTTTAGCAGGATTACCCCGCACTAGGAGTAGATATGATTCGATCTGGGAGATTGTTGACAGACTAATAAAATCAGCTCATTTTCTGCCAGTAAGGGCTACCTTTTCTGCCGAGGATTATGTTGAGCTGTATATTAGAGAAATAGTCAGGTTGCATGGTGTTCCAGTGTCCATTATCTCCGACAGAGGGGCGCAGTTTACAGCTAAATTCTGGAAATAGTTTTAGAGAGGCTTGGGGACGCAGGTTAACCTGAGACAGCTTTCCATCCTCAAACAGATGGGCAGGCAGAACGCACCATTCAAATGCTCGAGGATATGTTTCGAGCATGTGTGTTGGATGTCAGAGGTAGGTGGGATGAACATTTACCACTCATTGAGTTCGCCTTTAATAACAGTTACCATTCAGCCATTCAGATGGCGCCTTATAAGGCATTATATGGGCGAAAGTGCAGATCTCCAGTTGGTTGGTTTGAGGTAGGAGAACCAACATTGATTGGGCCAGATATCATTCATCAATCAGAGAAAAAAGTAAAGCTTATCAGAGAATGTTTACTAACTGCTCAGAGCAGCCAGAAATCTTATGCTGACATGCGGTGCAGAAACTTGGAATTTAATGTGGGTGATTGGGTGTTTCTGAAAGTTTCGCCGATGAAGGGTGTAATAAGATTTGGAAAGAAAGGCAAGCTCAGCCCGAGGTTTGTTGGGCCTTATCGGATTTGCCGAAGAATAGGCCGAGTGGCATATGGTTAGACTTACCTCCAGAGTTAGAATCTGTCCACCCAGTTTTCCATGTATCAATGTTGAGAAAGTGCATAGGAGATCCCTTCAGAATTGTCCCAGTCCAAGATGTTCAGGTTACAGAGGAGTTGGCATATGAAGAAGTTCCAGTAGCCATACTAGACCGGCAGATCCGCAGATTAAGAACTAAAGATGTTGCTTCTGTCAAAGTATTATGGCGTAACTGGAACCGAGAGGAAATAACTTGGGAAGCTGAAGAAGATATGAAAGCCAGATACCCTCAGTTATTTCAGACTTAGTTAGTCAGAGGTATGTTGATATTGTTGTTTTATGAGTTTCTTTATATTCATGTGTATGAGTGAGATGTTGATTTCAGTTTATTATGTAATGGATGCTATAGTATTATATGGAGTACCTATATTGGACTTTTTTGCGTTTCAGGATTTTTGAGATAGTCCATATTACAGGGGAAACTCTGCCAAATTTTTTCCAAAAAAAGGTAGAGCAAGTTAAAATTTCTATAAACAGAAGTTAACATTCGAGGACAAATGTTCTAAAGGGGGGAAGGATGTTACACCCCGTAAGTTCTTGACACTTAGTTGGCCTATTCGCGTGTTGGTTAAGAGTTTTAAAATGCCATATGTGCGAGAAAAGAGCCTGGGGAGAGACCGGACAAGCGCCAAGTCAGAGCGTCGCAAGGCAAATGCGACTTATAAATCGCATTCGACAAATGCGACTTATAAGTCGCATTCGACAAATGCGACTTAAAGTCCCCAAGTATATAAGGCCTCCCACTTCGTTTTTAAGTCACTTCTTATATTATTTTCAGTGAAAACGACCAGAAAACAGAGAGGACGAAGTGTTAACGTAGATTTCCGTCCGATTACATCGTCAAACGCAGTCCAAACTCAAATTAACTTTGGGTACCGAAGTATAAAGCTGCAAGGAGCATTCCTACAGAGTTAGTTTCGCGAGAATCTCCCGGCAAAGTGGCTACCCGCCGAGTAAAAGTGATTGGAATTGCTCCAAACTAGTGTTAATACACTCCCGGCATTAAAGTAAGTATTTCTCCCTTCTAGACTCTCGAGAAATTGCGACTTTTTGGCCGTTCTTCGATAAGTCGAAGAGTAGGCAGTAAATATATTCGTAAGTATGGTTTCTCTCCAAAATAATAGTTGAATTAATTCTATTCCTTCATGAATATGAATACAGTTAGGGAAATAGCTGAATATTAGCCGAGCTACGCCAGTTAATCAGGAAGCCGGCAGTTAAGGTATGTAAAGCCAGTTTCTTTCGGCAAGCTAGTAGTTACAGTATAGTAAAATGGTACAAATTCTAGTAGAATGTTTCAGAAGCCATATATTATGTTCAGTATGAATTTAGTAACGCTCGTTAGAAATATTAACTCGTATTTAGCATGGAACTTAGTTGAATAACATAATTCTCAGCAGAATATTCCAGCAAAATTATATCTTGTTTTAGTAACAGATTCAGTACAGCATGTCAGAGAATATATATATATATATATATATATATATATATATATATATATATATACAGTATTATTATCAGTTTCAGCATGTATTGTATGCGGTATTATTATCAGTTGAGACTTGTTTGTGTTGTTTGGGCTGGATTACCTAGCATCCATGACCGCCTCAGGGTTGATAGCTGTATCGACTCGTCCGCCAGAGGGCGAGGATACATCGCTCTACAGAGTGGCATGCCGTCCGCTAGGGATGAAGATGGGATGCCAGTTTCCCCATATTATGCCTTGTCGGCTTTTATACACCCCCGTCGAGCGCTTATGCCCGCGGTGTTCATTGCGGGAGTCCTCTGGACTCAGGTACAGTTATAGTCAGGGGCTCAACGGGCCCAAGTGCATACTCAAGGAACCGGTAGGATGCTTATAGTTACTAGGGGAGATGGGATAACCAGGGTAGGGGTATAGATTGTGTGATCATTGTACCTTCCGGCTTATGGGGGCCAGGTAAGGTTCATGTGTGCTATGTTATGCTATGTTATGCTAGATACAGATGGATAGATATTAGAATGCCACATTACCAAGTACAACTCCTACTCCTTTCAGTGTAGTTAAGGACAGTCTTGAATTCACATTTCCAGTCAGTTACAGTCTGTTTCCTTATTACTTCAGTTCTATCAGTTTTATTGTTTACATTCAGTACTTTCATTTGTTGCTTTGCATACTCAGTACTTATGGTACTGATGCCTGTTTGGGGTGCTGTATTACTTGCATGCAGGTACTCATAGATGAGGAGCAGATCCCTCGTAGTTCCAGCCAGCGTACAACGCCTTCAGCTTCTTTCATCTGGAGCTCGAAAGAAAAGGTTGACTTCCCTTTTATTTGTACAGTATGGGTAGGCTGGGGCCCTGTCCCGACCATCTTGCTAATCTTAGAGGCTTGCAGATTGTATATATTCCCTGTGGTTAGCTGTGTAGGTTCTTGTGGGGACATTTGTGTGTTTCAATTATATGCAGCGGCCATGTGGAGCCTTATTCAGTTGGTAGTGGTGACCTTGTCGGTCACATAGTAGCTTGGTACTTGTTTTTATTTCTCAGATGAACTAGTAAGCATGGTGGCATTGTCGGCCCGCATAGGTTCCCTTATGTTCAATTGTTCTGGGTAGCTGTTATATTCCTATAGGTGGCTATAGGCCTTGTCGGCCAGAGGCTGTATTTATAGCCGTTATATAGCCCGTTGTTTTGATAAATCCAGAATTAGAGCCAGCCTGGCACCAGAAGTTCTTAGGCTTAGTAGTCCAATAGTCCAGATCCTAGTAGGGCACCAGGTGCCAGTCATGCCTCCCAAGGCGGGGCGTGACAATTATCTTCCTCAGAGGTGTCTAGTGAGAGATCCTCACTTGACTCAATCTCCATTTCTTCAGTTTCATCAGTAGGATCGTTTTCTATTTTCTCTTCAGTGCTGGATCCTGTGCTATCTTTTACGTCTATGCCATAGAGTTCCAGAACAACTTGATCTGAGGTCATCAAGTTTTCTAGATCTGGCTCCTTTGAATTTTCTCCAAACTCTTTCCTTCTTTTGGCCTGGTTTTCTACTGCAACGACATCTTTCCTTTCCCACACCCATTTTACAATTTCATACTTAGTTTCCTCTTTGGGTTTTTGAGGATAAGGTGTGGGTTCATATGGAGTGAAAGGAGAGGTAGTACCTAGATGAGCCAATTTAGGTGGTGAGTATGTTTGTGACGATATAGGGAAAAAAGAGGATTTTGGAGAGTGGCTTTGGATTCTTTGTGGCTCAAAAGTTCCATGTAATAGTAGTTTGATTTATTCTTTGATGTCATCCATTTCCTTCAGTTGCTGTGAAAAGAAATGGAAAAGTTAAGTGCCTGGTGGACAGATCTCTTACTGCATATTTTGCAATCGTAATTCCAGGGCTCGGATAAGACCGACATGTTGATTGGATGTTTGTTCCACTTTCTTCTCAATTCTCTCCACCTTACTCATGATCTTGGTATGTGTGTAAGCAACGTTTTTTAGGGAAGTGCCGATGTTGGTCAGCACCTTGTTCTGGCAGATTGCATTCTCTGATTGCCAGTTGATGGTAGCCTCAATTTAGCAAACACTCATATTATTGAACACAGGTCATTTTTTACAAGACTCAACTAGCTGCATTCCACTCTGATCTACTATGGACAGCCTAGCCTCCTTTATATAGAGGTTAGGAGACTACAAGATAAGACTCCATAAAAGATAGACTTGGCACACCTTTCTAGAAAGCCTAACAAAATGAAAAAAGCACACCTATTTGCATGGCATGATAAAGACAAATCTGGCATGCTTATTTAAACAAACTCATCTACAAATCCTAATAACAACAAATGCCTAATAAAACAAACGGCCTAATAAAACGGCTAGCCAAATATGCACAAAGAAGCCCATGTGAATTGCATGTGAGGTGGGGCCCGCTTTCGTCCTCATATGGGTAGTAAATTTCAGGGGGGTGATCCCAGTCGGTGAGCTTCCAGATTCTCGCACATGTCTTGCATACATCATCATCCATTATTTGGTGGGACAACGTGTGAAGGTGCCATAGGTGGGTTTGAGCATTTTCAACCTAGATTCCATCGGACTCCATGTATTCCATCGAAGAAGGTCGTATAATGCAAACTCCATTTTAACGATCTCATAAAGTAACATTTCTACTTGACGTTTCTGCAGCGGCATGCTCCATATTTTGAGATTCTTGTGATGAAGTATTTGATGAGACGTTCAGCCTGATCCATGTAATGGCTTGAGTGATTTCATCCTTGGTGATCTCGTAGGGTGCCTGATATTCTTTTTTTGCCTTTCCAACTTCTTCCCAGTGAGGATTTTTATCAGTGTGGTTCCATGGTGCCTATTCTTTTGGCCAAACCTCTTTCGAAATGCACTTATTTTGCTAGAAGGTAAACCTTTGTGCTTCATAGTATTCCTCTTCCAAGGACAAAATAGATACTGGAAATTGCCAACAGAAAGAGAGTTCTAGCTCGGCATAGACTTTCCCATTGATTAACTTTACTGGTCAATGCAGCATGAATATCTTTGCATCGTATGAATTCTTGAAGGAATTAACCCAGTATTTCCTCGGTCTGAAGCACCATAGAAATATTTTTAAAGCTGGTTCAATCTTGTCAAAATCCCTGAATACGTTGCATTTGAATTCTATCAGGATGTAATACTGGTGACATGAGTACCAGGAGAACTACAAGAGTTCCTACGGAAAATCATTAGAAAGTGGTATGATCACGTGACAGAATGGGTATTCCGGGTTGACTCTATAAGGTTTTAAGATGGATCCTCCGTATTTTCTGAAAACTTGTAGCTCATAGGAAGTCTATCTTTCGATCAGGATTGATGGATCGAATGAGTCGACATATTGACTGAACAAGTCTGGCGGATGGCTTGGCAACCTTGATGACCTGGGACCTGGTGAGTTGGTAATCATGAACACTTGGCTGGCTGGTTCCTTCATCTTCTTGGGTTTTTCTGGAAAAAACCTTTTTGCAGATTCATCCGGAAAGGATAGGAAGTCTGCCAGGAAATTATCTTTCCCTCTTAGGTGGCTCACCTGGAATTTGTAGGATGAGAACCATTGTGCCCATCTTAGAATTTGTGGGTGTGGAAGTATCTTTGGATTTAACTAGATCATCTTCAGGAATGCCTTCATATCCATCTCGATCAGGAATTCAGTATGAATCAGGAAGAAGTTGAACTTCTTGATTCCATTCTTTACTATAAGAATCTCCTTTTAAGGTGGAATGGTAGTGTTGTTCTGAATCCTTTAATCTTCCGCTGGCATATCTGCATATCTCTATGGCCATATTTTTCTTCCATAAGAACTACACTCCAGTATTCATTGCTGGCATTAGTTTGTAGTATCTTCTTTCCATCTGAAGGAATATGGAGAGTCTTCACCTGTTGGGACATCTGCTTCATTCTTTGGATAGCTTCATCTTGCTCTTTACCCCATGCTTGGGCATTCTTTTTGAGCATCTTTGTAAGTGGTGAAATATTATATGTAGAGACTTCAGGAATAAAATCTCTAACATAATTTATAATCTCTAAAAATTGTTGAAGCTGCTTTGTGGTGAAGTTGGTGTCTGGAAATCAGAGTAATTCCTGACATATGTGCGAACCTGGACTATATGCTCCATTAATAAAATGCATCCCTAAGAAATAAATTTCTTTTTGAACAAGGACCATTTTCTTCGCAGAGAGCATAACTCCATTTCCTTTTACTATATCATGAAAATGATGGAATAAGGCAAAGTGTTCCTCCGGAGTATCATTGAACAATAGGATATCGTTAATGTATACTAGTGAGGTGTGGAGGATAGGCTGAAAGATCTTGATCATGTCTTTTTGGAAAAGGGAGGGCGCAGGTTTCAGCCCAAATGGCATACCCTTTCATTGGAAGTGTTGGTAAGGAATGCAAAATTTTTTTTGGTCTTTCCTTAGGATGTATCCCCAATTGCAAAAATCCAGATTTGAGATCAAATTTGGAAAAATATCTAGCTTTGTCTAAGTGTGAAAATAGAGTGAGCCTATTTGGTATAGAGAATTTATCATCTTGGAGGAAATGGTTGAGTGGCTGGTAGTTTATGACTAATCTGAGTTTACCTCTTGTCTGCTTAGCTCTCTTGTTGACATAGAAAGCTTCACATGCCCATTGAGAATGAGACGGCTCGATCAGTCCAAACTCCATGAGTTCAGAGCACACCTTCTTTGCATATAGAAGTTTCTTTGGTTTCATGCCAGAGTGGCTTACCTTGGTTGGGTTGATGTTTTCATTCTTCTTGAATGGGAGTTTGATGAAGAAACCTTCATTCAGCCAGAGTGGGTTGCGATATTTCTTCATGAACTCCTTATGAGATTCAGCACATGAATGTTCCATCAATTGTTGCTCGATTACTCTGATCTATTCATCTTCATTGATCTGGAATAAGCATGAGACTTCTGAGTATGGCTTGAACTGTTTTTTGGATGCTATTCCATAGGCTCCAATGTGGAGTCAATCCTTGAGTTGTCTGAAGATATCAAATCCGATTGTGAGATCCTTTCCTGCGATATCTGACCCGAACATCTTTGTTTTGAATTTTAGTCCTGGGAAGAACTCAATTGTTATCGGATGTTTTGTGATGACCGTGGTTGTGAGGATTCCATTTGATGCATTGTTTAAGTTCTTGAAATTGGTAATCCAATGATCATCAGGAAGTACTGCTGGATTCATCAATGATGAGGTCGCACCAGTATCCATGATTGCAATGACTTGAATTTACTTATCCCATTTGGATGGATAAATGTTCAGCTCGACCTGAGGAATGTTAATGATGTTGTTGATTTCCTCAGCCTCTAAAATCCGCTAAAGGTCAGCCCATGTTCTTCATATACTTTCATGGAGAAAGAGTATCCTCCGATGGTACATCTTCTACTGAAAGGACTGATTCGAGATAATTGTCCCTAACACCTGCGTATTCTTCTATTTCGGTAGGAAGTCGGATAGACGTTTTCACTTGAGGATAGTTCTTTTCGAAGTTTCTGATCTTGTGGCAGATGAAGCATCTTTCATTCTTCTGGAACCTGCCTGGACGCTTTCTATTAAAGTATTTTGTTCACCTGGTGTATTTGGATATTTCGCCAGTAGGCTTTGGCCATTTGAACTTCTTGTATTTCTTGTATCTTCTTTGCCTTCGAGCATGGTAGGAGCAACTTGACCCCGTGATTAGATTAGTCCTATTGGAAGCTTTATCAAGGGATGGATTGTTGTGCATGATCTGCTTCAGAACAGATCTTTTTGTACAGATATCTTCTAGTGCCAGGAAAATTGCTTGCCTTATATAGCCAACTTGAGGGATTGTGATTGACTAGAACTTTTCCTTAATAATTGTCATGGTTTGTCCTTCTAACATCTTTGGCAAGGATGAAACAAAGGCTTGCTTCAAACTGGCGTCTCCACCAAGTTCAAAGTATATTTTGCCATCTTCTGGAAATGAATATCAATGACATCTCTGTCGAATGATACGCATTTCATCTCGAAGAATTGTCTTTGTAGCTTTTCTTTCCTCTGGCCTGTATCTACACAAAAGACTTCATGCAGGATTCTAATGTTGAAAGCAAAGTCTTGGGACGTGAGGAAAGTATTCTTGTCATACATTCCCAGTTGCGTTCAACCAATATCTAAGGATGCCAGTGAACCTTGGTGTGAACTCTGACAGGATTAGATATTTCTCCCGCTCTACCATGTGTTTCGTTACCATCCAACTAAGAAAATCTTGGATCCTTTGTGGCAATTTTGAAACCTTGACATCATCGAGAGTGAAAGTGTGGAATCCAGTTCCAACCGATTTTGGCTTTGGTTGTTCTGGTCTTGTTTCCGGAATTGGGTCTTCTGTCATCCCGTTTTGATCATCATCGACTTTAGAAACTTCAGGTTCTCTTGGTCGGTTCATGTATATCGGTGGATTGTCTTCATTGGGGTGTCTAGTGAGAGATCCTCACTTTACTCAATCTCTGTTTCTTCAGTTTCATCAGTAGGATCGCTGTCTGTTGTCTCTTCAGTGCTAGATCCTGTGCTATCATTCTCGTCTAAGCCATAGAGTTTCGGAACAACTTGATCTGAGATCATCAAGTTTTCTAGATCTAGCTCCTTTAAACTTTCTCCAACCTCTTTCCTTCTTTTGGCCTGCTTTTCTGCTGCAAGGGTATCTTTCCTTTCCCAGACCCATTTTTCAATGTCAAACTCAATTTCCTCTTTGGGTTTTTAAGGATAAGGTGTGGGTTTATATGGAGTGAAAGGAGAGGTAGTACCTGGATGGGCCAATTTAGGTGGTGAGTATGTCTGTGACAACATAGGGAAAAAGGAGGATTTTGGAGAGTGGTTTTGAGTTTTTTGTGGCTCAAAAGGTCCATGTCTTAGTAGTTTGATTTGTTCTTTGATGTCAGCCATTTCCTTCTGTTGTTGTGAAAAGAAGTTGAAAAGTGAAGTTCCTGGTGGACAGATCTCATACTGCATATTTTGCAGTTGTAATTCTAGGACTCGGATAAGACCGGCATGTTGATTGGACGTCTATTCCACTTTCTTCTCAATGCTCTCCACCTTGCTCATCATCTTGGTCTGTGTGTGAGCAACATTTTTCAGGGAAGTGCCGATGTTGGTCCGCACCTTGTTCTGGCAGAATGCATTCTCTGGTAGGTGGCTTTTCTCTAGTGGGTAACACAACATTTTTCTTTGGTATTTTTGGTGAATGGCTTACACCATCTTTTTCAGAGGGTTGTTCTGATGGGAATTCTTGAGTATGCCTAGAGCTAGATGGACTCATCATGAAGATTTGAGGGTTGTGAGGTTTTTTAGCTGGAGTAAGTTGTGTTGGCCAATCTTGGGGTTAGTAGGAGACAAGGAATTCATATTTTCCTGGACAGCTAAGGGAACCGATAGATGGATCCCCATCTTCATATCGCTTACGGAATTCCTTTTCAGAGCATCTCCCCTTCTTCTTTTTATGTTTTGCCTTCTTCTCTATATATTCAACTTCATCCTCCAGACATTCTTAGTAGTCACATTCGATATCCGAAGGGCAGTGCCCGCTGAAGGGACATTTGAACCATCTTACGTTAAGACCTTTATGATTGAACTATTTGATCCAATCATGTTCACTCATGATAGCTGGAAGGCTCTAATCTAATGGATCCTCTTCATCTTCAGGCAAAGGTTCGGATGTAGGTTGGTAGATCTGAAGAGAAAAGGTTGTGCTACTTGGTTTTTTGAGATGAGAGTGGTTAAAGCTTATGGCTACAGTTTTGTCCTATTTTTTGACAAAGATTGGTTCTGTGGATCGAAGAGGTTCAACAGGAGGTTCTATCATCCGCTCGTAATTGGTAACCCATGAGTCAGGAAGAATTATTACAAGCTCTTCCTTTGGTATTTTTCTGGGTATTTGGGTGCATGTGGTAGTTCCGTTGGTGGCATCTATGTGTAGCAGTAAAGAATCATCTCCACCCGAAAATGAAAGATCCATAGCATGGTTCTAAACTCGCCAAGCTATTTGGTAGTGAAGAGTTGCCTAGATAGCATCTCTAGCTGTGGATCTCCCTGTATTTTGAACTTGGATCTTTAAGTCTTCTATAAGATATTGGTCGCGTAGGGACATGTTGAAATTTGAATATAAAGTGACAAAAACTGTCCCAGCATTCAAGGTGACCTCAGTTGTACCCAAATTTGCATGTTTGTACTCTGGGTATCGAGTATCAAGGAGTGAAAAGTGCGCAACAACATGTTGGCCTTTCTTTCCATGATATGACAAGGCAATTCGGACAGCACCAAAATGATTATGGGTGAATCCGTGATTTTTCCATTGCTTTGGAAAATCATTGGGAATCATCAAGGTGACAAACTATTCTTCTTGAGTAGCAAGAATAGGATGCTGATCGAGTTTCGAAGCAACAACATATTCCTTTACTCCTTTGGGTTTATGTTGGACCAAAGAACGATTTTGTAACCATGGATTGGTTGTCTTTTTGGGAAAGACGAAATAAGTTTTTAGGAGAGGCAAGTATGTACTGGACACTTTGTTTTCAACTGGCAGTATATCTACTTTAAAAAGATAGTCATATTTAAAAAATAGAGTGTTACTAAGTGTAGTATACATAGGTACTCTGGTGATTGATTTACAAAGACTCGGCGAAGAAGAGGAAGAATATTTACAAGGACTGAACGTAGACTCACTCATAGCTATTCAAACTGCTCCTCCCTACAAAAGGACATGGTGTTGGCTCTGATACCAAAAGGGGGTAAGACAGGGCGAGGAAATTGTGGGCAGGGCGGCGAAATTGCAGGCACAATAGCTTACCTATGAAGGGGGACTGGGCTTCAACATCCCGAAGGACGGGTTTCCACGAAACCTTGCTTCAATATCCCGGAGGATAGCTTGCCAATTTAGTCGAATAGTAAATTTCATCATAGACATAAAAGAATTTCCCTACAAAAAGGGGTTGGCTTCTACATCCACCCGGACGGCTTGCCAAGCTACACAACTCGGGAAATCTTTTAATCCACTTATAAATTTAGTTGTTTATAAACTTCGGAAAACTATTGTACTTGTAACAAGCTTGCTTACCCGATGTGTGATCTTGGGAAAAATTGCATGCTCGAGTGATGCTTCATAACTTAGTTTCATCTTGTTTATCAACTTAATTATATGCATTCTAATGTATTTCTATGTAAATGTGAATGTATATACTAACCAACATGATTAGTTCTTCTTTTTGTAGGTTTAAAATGAATTTGAAGAACTAATCCATGAGTTGGTGAAGTGGAGGAATGGAATCTGAAGTAAAACGCGAACGTCGGCGAGGAGGATGCACGAAACAGCCCACCTGTTGCTCGACTCCAAAACTACACGCAAGTGCACGTGGTCGTACAAGTAGTAAAATGGCTTATTTTAAGCCAAGTATCGATCCCACAAGGACTGAAGTACGGTATTAATTAACTTAAGTGTCAGTGAACGATATCTCTATGAATGCAGACAACCAAATAATTAATGTTTTTATGAGTTAAGATCACTAATTAATAAGAATCAAATTCTAGATTATAATTTGAGTCTGAACAATAGCAATGAACAAGCTGAGGTTAAGGCAGGCATGTAGGGATGTAATTTCTTAATTCACTTAAGTCAATCTTCTCTTCAGTTGCTAGTCAGGAATTAATTGCCAATGGATTGGATCTTTCGACTCCTATCCAATTAAAGAATCATGAAACCTTATTCTACATTTCTGTGATTTAAGAATCTCATGCTCTAGCCATACATAACCGATTCCATAAATGACTAATAAGACTTTCAGATATATTTCTATTCTGAACGTAAATAAATTCTCAATTTTCTCAACTAAGAAAAGATCATATCCTACCAATTCACATCTGTCCAATTTCTTTCCTTTTCAAAATCAAAATTGGATTTCTAAGATATACATTAACATTGGCCAAACATTAATGCAGAAAAACAAGAATTGATAGAACAACCATTGAAGAAGAGATGAAAACTGAAATGATCGATAATTACATTCCTCTAAAATTATCCTTAACCTCAGCAAGAAGTGAATTAGCCACTCATTCGTGGATTAAACATCTTCAAATAAGTAGAATTCATACAAGAAATTGAAATAAAGAGAAAAGGGAAGAGAATAACCCTAGAATTTTCATCCTCTCAACTGCCTGTAACCCACGTTCTTCCTCAACCAAGTCATAATGTTTAAAATAAAACCTAAGTGTGCTATTTATACTATTGAGAATTTTTTCCGGAATAACAAGCAACATGGCACGGAGTGTATCGCGGAGCACTCCCTCCGTGCAACGAGGATATCGTGGACCCTCACTGGAAGTCGGCTCCCAGGTAATTTCACCTCAACGTGGCATGGATTGCATTGCGGAGCCTTGCCTGCCACGGTGCTATCGTGCACCTTCACTGGAACTTAAGCTTCCAAGTAATCACACTCAACGTGACACGGAGTGCATCGCGGAGCACTGCCTCCGTGCCACGGAGGTAACGTGAACCTCCACTGGATTTTGACATAATTAATTCATCCGAAGCATAATGCCTCCATGATGGTAGCGTGACACGGCACCATCGCGGAGCCCTTATTTTTGCTGCTTTCCCTTGTCAACTTCCACTCCTTGTTTCCAAGTCCATTCCCGCACTTCACCAACATATATATTAGCTTCCAAAATTTCCTTTTACCTGCAAAACAACACTAATCATGTTGGTTAGTATAAATTCACATTTAACTAAAAATCACATGAGAATGTACACATAATAATAGATAAACAAGTAGAAATGAAGCATTTGAGTATCACTTGGGCATGCAATTCTTCCCAAGATCACTTACCCCACACTTAAAACTTTGTTCATCCTCGAATAATACTTTCACATCTCATGCAATTGAAACCCACGCATAACTAATTTGGCTCGACCATTCAAGCTACAGCTATACCGATTATTTAGGATAGCAAATCATTAAGAAGACATGCATGGTATCATCAATACAATGATGTACACCACATTAAGACCTCCTAACCTCAAGAATCAATTCTCGATCTTGGAAAACTTATGCAAATTAACTGATCAAGACATCCTACACGAAATTTTGTCTCTTGTCAAGCATGTGCCCTCACAACATGAGAGCATTACCCCATTTGCCATCATAAGATTTCCAAAGAACTACATGTAGGGGTATACAATTACAATTTCGCTCGCTCTCCCAAAGAATTCACATGCATCATGTAATGAACCATAAGCTTGCCTCTAGTGTTTTACTCCACTAATATAAGGACGCGTGATGTAAGATCACGTAGGACTTAATGGGTTGTAATGTAAGCTGAGGAACTAGTCAATACTGGGCTAACCAATAATAGCAACTAGCTTCCTTAAGCACTTTTCAATACATCCCACCTTCATTATGGCATTTCTTCCTCCTCCATCCTCTCATTCTTGAATTTTTCTCTTTGTTTTTGTTCCCATTTCTTTAAGCACACTCGACTCGCTAGCACAGAGTATTTATGCATCTTTTTTTTTTCTCATTCGTTGATTTTCTTACTCTCTACTATTAATTAACCAATTTCAACAAGTGCACCTTTGACCTTTTCTTTAGCTTTCACAACTACCGCTTTCCTTCTGTTTCACACTTCTCACTCCTTTACACTTTGGGAAAATTGTTTTTCTTAAGCGCTTAAGGGTTTTGGATGAAATTCACGACTAATGAAAAGAAGGGATTAAGCTCGGTTTGTACATCACAAAGAATAGGCTAAAGGCTCAATGGGGCTAACTAGGATGTAATAGTCAAGGTAGGTATGATAAGGGAGAAACTTTCGGTTTATTCAAGGAAATGCCTACATCCTTTCCTACAATCCACATCCTTCATTTCATTTAGTACACACACCAAGCAAGTTCTAGACACTTCACAATAGCATGGAATAGTCGAAACCTCACCTCAAACTCATTGCACATGCTCAACTCAAGACATATTCACAGACTCTTCAATCAGCTAATTATAAGAATTCACTATTAAGACTCGATCACACCGAATCGAGCTCTATGGCCTAGGTATCTCAACATGTTTAACACATTTGCATGCTTTCATATGAATCACCTTTGCATCTTAATATCATGTACAACACGTAACAAGAATTTCGAAACATTAATTAGTGATACGTTTGGGAAACAAACAAAAGAAAGAAGAAAAAGAAAAAAAAACTACTCCTATCGACAACATTTCCCTTAAGACGGTCGTCATCCATCCATCATAGGGAACAATCACTATCTACGACATCGGTTCAATAGGACTATTCTCAGTAAAAGCACCGAAAACAAAAGCCGAGAATCCCAACATAAAAAAAATTCAACAAAAAAAAAATTCGATAGAAAAAGATAAAAATATAATTTGAAAAATATTTACACATCATACATAACAGCAACACAACAATAGCTTAAGATTCATTACAACACAACATTAATTACAGAACAGGAAACACAGGGTCACAAGGTCACATTTAGCACAAGCACAACAAACATAAACAAAACAGCTAGCACCTAACTACTCCCACCCCGCACTTAAGCCGAACACTGTCCCCAGTGTTCACATAATTTCAAAATATCACAAAGGTTGGGTGGTGAAACTCCTTAATCAATCAAAGTATTCAACTTCTTCATCAGGTGCTAGTGCTTCGTTGCCCATGTCAGAATCACCCCCGCCATCCTCGTCCGACTCAACATCTGAGTCCTCCTGGCGTGTCTCCTCATCGGTAGGGACATCATCATCTACGGGATCCACAAATGCGGGCCCCACTCTGCATAAAGCTCGGGCATTCTCGTTGAATGGGTAATCAAACTCGAGCTGCCACAGCTCATCCTCCGTTATGAGCCGTCCTCTGATGCGCAGCTGCAACATCTGCATCCCGTACATGCGGGCCATGTACTGATCATCCCGAGCATGTCGCTCGGCTAGTGTGAGCACCGGCCCAAAAGTAGCGTCAGGTGCCTTGGTTTTGGTGACATCCAAGGCACGCCTGTCGATTTGTGGGATGTAATCTAGGGCCTCCTCCTCAATATTGTGGCTCCTCAGGAACGTGGTAAGCAGACCACGGAACCCGTATCTATGCCCCTGATGTAGTCGGGAAGAGCTTCATGGCGGAGATGATTACCGCCCCAACATTGATTTCCAGCCCCTTCATCGAGGCATACACCAAACAAACTCTATCCCAGGTGACATCTGTCATGTGCGCCCCCGGGATCAGGCATGAACACACAATCTTCAACCAAATTCGGGCCTCCCGGTTCATCTGAGAGTAGGGCAATGTCTGATGGTAGCCCCTCTCCTTGTGCCTACCTCACCTCGCTGTCGATCGGGCTCCACATAAGGTGCGTCTGATGTCCGCATAGGGTGGAGTGATGTTCGACAGACGGAGGACATGAGCGTCTGTGTCCCGCGCCCCCAAGGTTGCATTCAGATGGTGGGGTTCAAAAGTGACAACCTTCCCTCCGATTTTTATGGTGTGGCTGCATAAGGTCGGGTTCCAATTTGCATAGAACTCCCAGATAAGATGAAGATTGCACTCTTTGGGCTCTTCAAAAATGAAGTTTAGCCCAACGGTGTCAATCCGGTGTACAATCCATGGGAATTCCTATGCCAGCAGTTCTCATGCTATCTGCTCCTCCAGGAAGTATTTGGTTTCTTCATGTTTGGCATACCACTTCTTCCCCTCATCGGTCACCCATCTGGTTTCGTATTGTCGGCGTTGACCTCTAAGAACCGTTGGCGCTGCTGGAACTGCTGTTCCCAATCTTACCGTCTTTCTACTAGCGCCCGATGTGGATGCGCCCTTGCCCTTGTCCTGTCGGCCTGACATTGTTCCTGTACATTCAAACATACAGTCCTAATGTTATGCAAGTCATAATTAGCTACCACTAAGGTTGGGTTTAATTGGATCACCCCACACTTAGTCTTTAACCACAATCAACATAATTCGACAAGACATTCCTGGTCATGCCATTCTTAGCATTCAACATGCTTAGTGTATTCATATAATTCGATGGGATAATTACTTTGTACTACTCAAACTTCGTACAATGAATAAAAATTTCTCCATCGATTCAATTACATCATCATTAGCACTTTGCAAAATTTTTTTCAACAACCTATGTAATTCTCCAATTGCATTCTCCCGAAAATCCCTCGTCTAACTTAGCATATTCAACATCAATCACACTATATTTCACTTCAACCAATATGCACAACCCAATTTATCAACATTTTTAAAGCATTTAGTCTTCTTCCTATTCAATCCTCAACCCTAGCTATCAATTTCGCAAGAATTTCAATAAAACATGCAATCATTGAGTTCATCTACTAACAACAATACTATGAACATCATTCAATCATAACTCAAGTGATTTCAAGCTTATTTCCTACTTAGGGAAAGGTTTAATCACAAAACATGTTCAAGAATCAATAATTTGAGCAAGAATAAGGAAAAATTCAAGAACATACCTTTTCTTCGATGAAATTGAAGAAAACTTGAAAAAAGTGGATCACTAAGTCCGCGTCACGTTGGGGGAGAAGAGGATTTTGGGTGTGGGTCGTGAAGGAAATGAGAGAAAAGGAAAAAAATGAAGGAATTGGGTTTAAATTTAGGTTTTCTTCGCGCGGGTTACCCGGTGACCCGACGCGAAATACACCTCAACGTGTCACAGAGTGCAACGCGGAGTACTGCCTCCGTGACACGGAGCCATCGCGCAGGCATTCTGGATTTTTAAAAATCCGGAATAAGCCTCAACGTGTCACAGAGGGTAACGCGGAGACCCTCCTCCGTGACACGGAGCCATCGCGCAGGCTCACTGGAATATGCCTATTTTTATTTTCTTACCTCAATTTTTTTTCTTTGCTTTTTTTTTGTATTTTTGCCCTCCGTTCCACCTGAAAATCGTTTCACCACAAGAAATTGGTTAGAAATCATAGGTTTCAACGCAAAAAATTTTATTTTTCTTTTTCTTTGTTTTTGTTATTTTTTTTCAAATAATTCTACTCTTCTATTACAACACATTCACGGGTTGCCTCCCGTGCAGCGCCTGATTTACCGTTGCGGCTCGATGCTATTCATGCTCAATCATCCTCTAGAGTGATAGACGTCTTCTCTTGAATAACGTCCTCACCCCAATAATGCTTACATCATTGCCTATTCACCAAATATGTGGCACTTCTATCTTCTTGCCACAACTCCACTGCCCCGTGTGGGGTCATTCTCACCACTTTGAATGGCCCTAACCATTTGGACCGCAATTTACCTGGATAAAGCTTCAACCTTGAATAAAATAACAATTTTTTCTGTCCCGGCTCAAAGATCGAATGCACCATATGCCTGTCGTGCCATCTTTTAGTTCTCTCCTTGTAGCATTTGGCACTTTCATAGGCATGCCATTGAAACTCATCTAGTTCACTGAGTTGCATCAATCTTTTCTTCCCTGCTAGCTCCAGATCCATGTTCAACTTTCTCACGACCCAAAAAGCTTGATGTTCTAACTCCATAGGCAAATGACATGCCTTTCCATAGACCGATCTGTATGGAGAAGTTCCAATGGGTGTCTTGTATGCAGTTCTATAAGCCCACAATGCATTGTCAAGTTTGCTTGACCAATCAATTAATTGTGCATTCACTGTCTTCTGTAGAATCTGCTTTATCTCTCTGTTCGACACCTCCACTTGCCCACTAGTTTGGGGATGATACGTTGTTGCTACCTTGTGCCGCACCCCATACTTAGTTAGAAAATTCTTGAAACTCACATTCACAAAATGAGCCCCTCCATCACTAATAATAGCTCGGGGTGTCCCGAACCTGGTGAAAATATGCTTTTTCACAAATTTCGTCACCACCTTGTTGTCATTCTTGGGTCAAGTTGTTGCCTCGACCCATTTAGATACATAGTCAACCGCTACCAAGATGTAACGATTACCAAATAATGATGGAAACGGGCCCATGAAGTCTATTCCCCATACATCAAAAATCTAAACCTCTAATATCTGATGCAGTGACATCTCCTGTCTTCTACCAATTGTGCCTGTTCTTTGACATCTATCACACATTTTTACGTATGCTATAGAATCTCTGAACAGTGTAGGCCAAAAGAAACTTGACTGTAACACCTTGTGAGCTGTCCGCTCGCCTCCATGGTGCCCTCCATACAACGATGAGTGACAACTCCTCAATACTTCTGCAATCTGGCTCTCTGGGATGCATCGTCTCATCACTTGATCGATCCTTTCTTAAACAGATACGGCTCATCCCATATGTAATACCTGCAATCATGTCTCAACTTCTTTCTTTGCTGAGTCGTAGCCTCCGGTGGGTAGACTCAACTTACCAGCAAATTCGCAATGTCTACATACCAAGGGATTTCAGCTGCCCTTATTGCCAAGAGCTGCTCATCTGGGAACTCTTCTTTGATAATATCACCTTCCTTTATATGCAACCGGTTTTCCAATCGCGATAGGTGATTTGCCACTTGATTCTCGCTCCCCTTTCTGTCTCGAATCTCTAGGTCAAACTCTTGTAACAACAATATCCATCTGATTAATCTGGGCTTTGCATCCTTCTTGTTAAACAGATATCGAATTGCTGCATGATCAGTATACACCACTACTTTAGAACCCACAAAGTAGGACCAAAATTTATCAAATGCGAACACCAAGGCTAGCATCTCTTTTTCCGTGACTGTATAATTGACTTGGGCTGCGTCAAGTGTTTTGCTTGCATAATGAGTGGAATGAAAAATTCGATTCCTCCGCTGCCCCAATACAGCTCCTACAGCCACGTCACACACATCACACATTAATTCAAATGGTTGCTCCCAATTCGGAGAAATAAGAATAGGTGCTTCTACCAGCTTCTATTTTAACTCCTCGAATGCTTTAACACAATCCTCGTCAAACTTGAACTTCACCTCTTTTTCTAGAAACCGGCATATCGGTCTAGAAATTTTTGAGAAGTTCTTGATGAACCGTCTGTAGAACCCTGCATGTCCGAGAAAACTGCGAACACCCTTCACTGACACTGGTAGTGGTAGCTTTTCGATCACTTCAATCTTTGCACGATCGACTTCCAACCCCTTGCATGCCACCTTATTGCCAAGGACGATACCCTTCTTGACTAAAAAATGAAATTTCTCCCAGTTGAGCACAAGGTTAGAGTCTTCACATCGAGCTAGCAGCCTGTCAAGATTCTGCAAACATGTCGCAAACAAATTACCGAAAATAGAAAAATCATCCATAAATACCTCAACAAAATCTTCCACCATATCGTGAAAGATCGCCATCATGCATCTCTGGAATGTGGCTGGTGCATTGCATAGACCAAATGGCATCCGCCTGAAAGCATATGTCCCATAAGGACATGTAAAAGTGGTCTTCTCCTGGTCCTCCGGTGCTATGGCTATTTGGTTATAGCCAGAATATCCATCAAGGAAACAATAATATTCCTGACCTGCCAACCTGTCCAATATCTGATCAATAAATGGGATAGGTGATCTTGGGCAAACTTATATGCCCAAGTGATACTCAAAGGTGTCATTTTAGCCTTGTTTATCTATCAATGTTTATACATTCTCATGTAATTTGTAATAAAATGTGAATTTATACTAACCAACAAGATTAGCATTGTTTTGCAGGAAAAATGTAATTTCGGGAAGCTAAAATGCATGTTGGAAGATATCGGGGTTGGACTCGGATGTGAGCAAGGGACAAGGCATTGGAAAGCACAAAATAAAGGGGCTCCGCGATGGAGCCGTGCCACGCTGCCATCACAGAGGCCTTCTGCCTGGAGAGGGAATTTTCAGCCTATTTCCAGTGACGGTTTGCGATGGCTCCATGGCACGGTGGCCTGGCTCCGCGTTGCACGCCGTGCCACGTTGGGCCTTATTCCCTGGACCCCCAGTTTCCAGCGAGGGTCCGCGTCAGTGGCGTGTCACAGAGGCAGTGCTCCGCGATGCACTCCTTGACACGTTGCTTGTTATTTCGGGAAAAATTCCCACCAGTGTAAATAGGTTCATTTTTAATATTCTGACTTGGTGGAGCAAGAACGTGGGTTACAGGCAGTTGAGGGGACGAAATTATCAGGGTTTTTCTCTCTTTCCTTCTCCTTGAATTCAATTGCTTGTATGTTTAACACTCATTTAACGATGTTTAATCCACAAATGAGTGGCTAATTCATCTTCTTGCTGAGGTTAAGAACACTTGTAATGAAATGTGATTATTGATTCTTTGGTTTTTCATCTTTTCTTCCATGGTTGTTCTATTGATTCTTGTTCTTACTGCATTAATGTGTGGCCTACGTTAATGTATATCTAAAAAGTCCGGTTTCACTCGAGAGAGCAAGAAATTGGAAAGTTGTGAATTAATAGGATATGATCCTTTCTTAGTTTGGGAAAATTGAGAATTGATTTACCTTCAGAATAGAAATATACCTGAAAGTCGTATTAGTCAATTTAGGAATCGGTGTTGTATGGCTAGAACATGAATTGCATTTAATCACAGAAATGTAGGTGGATGGTTCATGATTCTTAAGTCGGGTTAAATACGAGAGTTTTAATCCCTTGGCAATAATTCTTGACTAGCAACCGGAGGAAAAGGCTAACCAAATTATATCGACAATTAATTTCTTTACATGTTCGTTTAACCTCAGCATGCTCACATTCATAGTTCAGACTAACATTAGATAATTGTTTTAGACTTTGCATAATTATTAGAAATCAAAATATCAAATTCTTGGTTACACTGTTGTCTGCATTTTTAGAATTGAAATGTAGTACACTTGAGCTGATTGCACTTCATCCCAGTCCCTGTGGGATCGATACTTGGCTTACTTAAGCCACTTTACTACTTGTTCTACCACGTGCACTTGCGTGTAGTTTTATACCCAAACAAACAACCGAACAAGTTTTTGGCGCCATTGCCGGGGACTGGCAATTGGTGAATTTTTCTTAAATGTAAATTTACTATATTTTTTTTCTAGTGCTGACAACTTGGTCTTAGTGTTTATTTTAATTCTTTTTCATTTTATTTTTTTCTTTTTCGGATACCCTTATTGACATGACATCGTGGAATACAAATGGTATAAATGGTGGATACTTATATTTTAGTGAATCTTGTCTGAATTGCGGAGGACACCACTCGTGGAAACACTGTAACACGTGCAATATATGTGGTGGTCAAGATGGCCATTGGGATGGCTGTCCAAATGCATATTCCCCTCCCCCAAGCCCCTACTATGATCCTTCTGTTGTTTTTGCTGAATATAGGCATGCTGAAAATGCGGACTTGGGACGCCAAGCTCAAATAGAAGACATGCTGAAACAACTCCTGGAGCAATCAGAAGCAATGAAGGAGGCGATGGCAGTATTGAGAATTCAGCAAGAAGAGAATGCAGAGACTCTAGAAAGGATGAGCATCAAATTCGCGGAGATGATTGCTGAGGCTGAAGCTTGTGATAAATTGCAGGTAACAGTTTTAGTCGATATTCAAGAGGAACTACAGGAGGAAGACAAGGGTGAATTTTTGGATAAAGCCCAACAATTAGAATCTCTTGAGTGTCCCCGTGATGGGCTCACACTTATGGAAAATCCATTCACGGAAGAAGAGATAGAGTATCCCCCAGTTGACATTAATGGAGAGATAGATGTCGATGTTGAGAAGGTGTTTACAAGTAAGGAGGTCAAGCACAATGCAGTTTCAGAGTTGAGGTTTATTGGACCACACTCGAAGCATTTTTCGACATTAAGTTTGGTTGACAACATAGAAATAGAGTCTTCCAAGCTTATAGAGAAATGTCTAGAGGAGGACCAGGCCCCGTATATTTTGAAATATGCTGACTCGGAGAGACAAAATGACTTTGCTTACTTAAGGGCCAATAAGTTAAAAAGGCAACATCTACTGCTTGGTCCTTACAATTTTTCACCACCACCCCTGGAGCATAAGAGGAAATTAGAGAAGAAATTAGGGGTGAGATTCATATCCTCAAGGTGGAGGAAAAAGTGGTGAAACTTGGTACGTCGTGCCGCGACGTAAAACCAGGCGCTGCACGGGAGGCAACCCGTGAAAAATTTTTCTTTGTAAATTGTGAATAGATTTTTCTTTTTCTTTTTTCTTGATTAACAACAAAATTTTTAGTTTTTATTTTTATTTTTATTTTTATTTTGAGTGAAACCTATAATTCTAACCAATTTCTTGTAGTAGAATGAATTTCAGGTCGAACAGAGGAAAATATACAAGGAATCGCAAAGGAAAATTCGAGGTATGAAAATTAAGAAAAAGTGGCAAAACAGTGAGCTAGGGCGATAGCTCCGTGTCACGGAGGAGAGCCTCCGCATTACCCTCCGTCACACGTTGAGGTATAAATCCAGAATTTCAAAAATTCCAGAACACCCTCGCGACAGCTCCGTGTCACGGAGGCAGTGCTCCGCGACCAAACTCCCTAAAACCCCTCCCCCTTAAACGTGACACGGAATAGGCCAAGAAATTCATCAAGTTTCTTTAATTTTTCAATTTCAAGGTATGTTCGTCGATTCCATCTCATTTCTTATCAATTTTCTTCGATATTGAGCATGTGATGTGAGCTAAGTTTGCCCTAAGTAGAAATTAAGCGTGAATTCAATTGAATTAGTGTTGATGGATGTTCGGAGTATCATTGTGATTGCTTGAACTCGTTAATTGCATAATTTAATCGAATTTTGTTGATACAATCATATCTAGGGCTTGTTTTTGAATTTGAAGTGGAAAAATGTAGTGAACTTGTGAAATTCATGTCGGGTTGTACATGTTGAGTGAGATGAGTCGATGTGCTAATTGTTATGATGTTAAAAGACCAACGGATTCTCGGGTTAGGGGAATATTGAAATTTGCAAGAATTGGGTGAGTTGTATAGGTTCGTGTAGATAAATTCTTGTTGTTTTCATTTCTTTGATTTTCCTTGCTAAGTGCGATGGGATAAAACGTTATCGATGGTAATGATTGTAGTTAGCTGTACGAAGTTTGAGTAGTACATAGAATATATACCGTCGAATTCTTCGAATGCACTGAGCATATTTATATATTTGGCTGTTTGTGTGTGTAAATAGGTATGATCTTGCCATGATGTTGTAATTTTAGCTAAAGACTAAGTGTGGGGTAGCCTAGCTTAACCTGACCTTAGTCGAAGTTAATATTCATTGGCTTAACATTGATCTTGTCTATTTGGGTTGACAGGAAAAAATGGCAAGCAGGCAAGAAAAAGGGAAAGGCGCATCAACATCTGGCTCCGGAAGAAAGTGAATCAGACTAGGCACAGCAGTCCCAGCAGCACCAGCGTTTCCACGCGGCCAACTCCGCCAATACGGAACCAGGTGGGTGACGGAAGAGGGGAAGAAGTGGTACACAAAGCACAAAGAAAGCAAGTACTTCCCCGAGGAACACATAGCACGGAAACCGTTGGCACAAGAGTTCCTTAGGATTGTACACCGGATCGAGGAAGCTGGGGCTCAATTTCATCTTTGAAGAGCCCATGGAATGCAACCTGCACCTGATTTGGGAATTCTTTGCCAATTGGAACCCGACGCTCAGAAGTCGTTCCATAAAAATCAGAGGGCAAATAGTCACCTTCGAGCCCCACCACCTCAATGCTATCATAGGGGCACGGGACACAGACGCCCACGTGCTTCGACAGCTGAACATCACTCCACCATATGTGGACATCAGACGCACCTTGTGTGGGACCCGATCGACAGCTAGATGGAGCAGACACAAGGAGAGGGGCTACCATCAGACTTTGCCCTATTCACAGATGAACAGGGAAGCCAGGATATGGCTAAAGATCGTCTGTTCCTGCCTAATCCCAGGGGTACATATGACGGATGTAACCCGGGATCGTGTATGCCTGGTGTACGCCCTGATGAAAGAGCTGGAGATCAACGTGGGGGCGGTGATTATCTCTGCCATGAAGAGAGCCCGGTTGCATCAGGGGCACAGATACGGATTTGGTGGGCTACTCACCACCTTCCTGAGGGTCCTAGATGTTGAGGAAGAGGCCCTTGACTACATCCTGCAGATGGAGCGGCGGGCCTTAGATGTCACTAAAACTAAGGCACCTGACACCACCCACGGGCTAGTGCTTACACTAGGCGAGCGACATGCTCGTGATGATCAGTACATGGCTCGCATGTATGGGATGTAGATGCTTCAGCTGAGGATAGGCGGGAGGCCGGCAACAGAGGAGGAGCTATGGCAGCTCGAGCTACACTACCCTTTCGGCGAAAATGCCAGGGCTCTATGCCGAGTGGGGCCAGTATTTGTAGAGCCCACAGATGATGATGTCCCCACAGACGAGGAGACACATCGTGAGGACTCCGATGTGGAGTCCGATGATGACGACGGGGGTGATTCAGACATAGGAGATGAAGCAGCAGCACCTGATGAAGAAGTGGAGTACTTTGATTGATCAGGGAGTTCCATCACCCAATTTTTTTGCTATTTTAATTTTTTGTGAACACTGGGGACAGTGTTCGAGATAAGTGTGGGGTGGGAGTAGTTAGGTCTTGGTTGTGCTGTTATGTATGTCCTAATCTATTGTTGTGCCTGTGAACAAAATTTTCTGACCCTGTGATTTGTGATTGTAAGTTGTTGTTCTGTATTGTAAATATATGTGAAACTGTTGTGTTGCTGAATGTTGCTAGTTGAGTTTGTACATATGTTTGTTTATCAAATTGATCGATATATTTAAAATCGAAATGATCGATATTTTTAAGATATTTTTAAATTTTTTTCAATTCTGGGTTTTCTCGGCGTTTGTTTTCGGTTCTTTTACCGAGAATGGTCCCATTGAACCGAAGTCCTAGTTAGTGACCGTTCCCTATGATGGATGGATGACGACCGTCTTAAGGGAAATGTAGTCGTTAGGAGTAGAGTTTTCAATTATTTTTCAGTTGTTTTTCTTTTGTGGGTTGCATCCCAAAACCTGTAGTTACTTTATGGTTGCAGAATTATGGTTGCGTGTTGTACGTGATATTTGAAATGCAAAGGTGATTCGTATGAAAGCATGCAACTTTGTAAATATGTTGAGATACCTAGGCCATAGAGTTCGATTCAGTGTGATTGAGGCTTAATGTTTGAATTCCTGTAATTAGTTGATTGAAGAGTCTGTGAATACATCTTGAATTGAGCATGTGCAATAAGTGTGAAGTGAGGTTTTGTTATTCCATGCTATTGTGAAGTGTCTAGAACTTGCCTGGTGTGTGTACAAAATGAAATGAAGGAGGTGTATTGTAGGAAAGGATGTAGGCATTTCTTTGTTTTTAACCGAAAGTTTCTATTTTTCATTATCATACCCACCTTGATTGTGTACCCTAGTCAGCCCGTTGAGCCTTTAGCCTATTATTTTTTTCTTTTGTCAAAAAGTGTAAACCGAGCTTAAGCCCTTCTTTTAATTAGCCGTAAAGTCGATCCGAAACTCTTAAGCGCTTAAGAAGAGAAAATCATTTTCCCAAAGTGTCAAAGAGTGAGAATGGTGAAAAGAAAAGAAAAGCAGAGTGATGGAAGAAAAGAAAAGGTTGAAGGTGCACTTGTTATAAATAAACTATAATGAAGGTGTATGAATAATATTTGTGGTGGTGTCAAGTGTGCTTAATAAGATGGGCCAAACTAAAGAAAAACTTCAAGAATGGGAGGATGAAGAAAGAAACAATGTCCATGAGTTTGATGGGATGTGTTGAAAAGGCGCTTAAGGATGCTAGTGGCTATGATGGGCGAGCCCAATATTTACTAGTTCCGTAGCTTCCATTACAACCCGTTAAAGTCCTACGTGATCTTACATCACACTTCTTTTTATTAGTGGAGTAGTACACTAAAGGCAAGCTTATGGGTCATGACATGATGCATGTGAATTCGTTTGGGAGAGATAGCGAAATTGTGTGTATATGCCCCTGCTTGAAATTTTGTGAGTTCATATGATCAAAAAGGGGAAAATTCTCTTGTATTGTGAGGGCACATGCTTGATGAGAGATTAATTTTCGTGTCGGATGTCTTGATCAGCTGATTTGCATGAGTTTGCCAATATCGAGAGTCGATTCTTAAGTCTAGGAGGTCTTGATGTATTGAAGGTCATTGCATTGATAGGACCATGCAGGTTTTCTTGATGATTTTTTGTATTGAATAATCGGTATGACCGTAACCTAAATTGTCGAACCAAAGTAACGAGGGTGGGATGTAAATTGCATGAGGTGTAAGATTGTCGTTTGAGGACGAACAAGGATTTAAGTGTGGGGTAAGTGATCTTGGGCAAATTTATATGCCCAAGTGATACTCAAAGGTGTCATTTTAGCCTTGTTTATCTATCAATGTTTATACATTCTCATGTAATTGGTAATAAAATGTGAATTTATACTAACCAACATGATTAGCGTTGTTTTGCAGGAAAAATGTAATTTCAGGAAGCTAAAATGCATGTTGGAAGATATCGGGGTTGGACTCGGATGTGAGCAAGGGACAAGGCATTGGAAAGCACAAAATAAAGGGGCTCCGCGATGGAGCCGTGCCATGCTGCCATCACGGAGGCCTTCTGCCTGGAGAGGGAATTTTTAGCCTATTTCCAGTGAGGGTTCGCGATGGGTCCGTGGCACGGTGGCTTGGCTCCGCGTTGCACGTCGTGCCACGTTGGGCCTTATTCCCTAGACCCCCAGTTTCCAGTGAGGGTCCGTGTCAGTGGCGTGTCACGGAGGCAGTGCTCCGCGATGCACTCCGTGACACGTTGCTTGTTATTCCGGGAAAAATTCCCACCAGTATAAATAGAACACTTAGGTTCATTTTTAATATTCTGACTTGGTGGAGCAAGAACGTGGGTTACAGGCAGCTGAGGAGACGAAATTATTAGGGTTTTTCTCTCTTTCCTTCTCCTTGAATTCAATTGCTTGTATGTTTAACACTCATTTAACGATGTTTAATCCACAAATGAGTGGCTAATTCATCTTTTCATCCATGGTTTTTCTATTGATTCTTGTTCTTACTGCATTAATGTGTGGCCTATGTTAATGTATATCTAAAAAGTCAGGTTTCACTCGAGAGAGCAAGAAATTGGAAAGTTGTGAATTAATAGGATATGATCCTTTCTTAGTTTGGGAAAATTGAGAATTGATTTACCTTCAGGATAGAAATACACCTGAAAGTTGTATTAGTCAATTTAGGAATCGGTTTTGTATGGCTAGAACATGAATTGCATTTAATCACAGAAATGCAGGTGGATGGTTTATGATTCTTAAGTGGGGTTAAATACGAGAGTTTTAATCCCTTGGCAATAATTCTTGACTAGCAACCGAAGGAAAAGGCTAACCAAATTATATCGACAATTAATTTCATTACATGTTCGTTTAACCTCGGCATGCTCACATTCATAGTTCAGACTCATATTAGATAATTGTTTTAGACTTTGCATAATTATTAGAAATCAAAATATCAAACTCTTGGTTACACTGTTGTCTGCATTTTTAGAATTGAAATATAGTACACTTGAGCAGATTGCACTTCATCCCAGTCCCTGTGGGATCGATACTTGGCTTACTTAAGCCACTTTACTACTTGTTCAACCACGTGCACTTGCGTGTAGTTTTATACCCAAACAAACAACCGAACAATAGGATAATGATCTTTCCTCGTGGCCTCATTGAGCTTTCTATAATCCATGCAAATTCGCCAGCCTGTGACTGTGCATGTAGGAATCAGCTCACTCTTTTCGTTGGTGACCACGGTCATCCCTCCTTTCTTTGGGACACACTGAACAGGACTGACCCGTTCACTGTCTGAAATGGGATATACCACACCTACATCAAGCCACTTAATCACTTCCTTCCTAGCTACATCCTTCATCACCGGATTCAACCTTCGCTGATGTTATACAGTTGGCTTTGATCCTTCTTCCATAAAAATTCGGTGTGTGCAAAAAGTTGGATTAATTCCTCTGATGTCTGACATTTGCCAACCCATTGCTTTCTTCCACCTCTTGAGGACTACCAATGCCTCACTCACTTGTGCCTCTGTCAGTTCTGCGGAAATGATGACTGGTAAGGTGTCATCTTCCCCCAGAAATACATACTTAAAATGTGGAGGAAACGTCTTCAACTCCAATTTTGGTGCCTCCTCAATTGATGGTTTTGGCAATGGTTCCAAGGATCTCATCAACGGCTCAAAGTCTCGCTTCCTGGGAAACCATTTTGTCTCGTTCAGCGTCTGCACCATCTCGTATATAGCACAGTCTCCAAAATGATCGAAGCCCATCAAGGCTCTCTCCAATGGGTCCTGAGAGTCAATAATCTACAGAATTTCTTCCTAATTTAGCACATTGATCGCTGACAGCTCCTCATAAATGGCCGGTATCTTCATGGCCTTATACACATCAAACACCTCTACTTTGTCATGTGCTCGCATGGTTAGCTGCCCAGCAGCGACATCAATCAAAGCTCGCCTGGTTTCCAAGAAAGGACGTCCCAAAATAAATGGGACTTCCGCATCCGGATCGAAATCCAAGATAATAAAATCCACCGGGAAAATGAGGGAGCCCACTTGCACTAGCACATCCTCCACAATACCATCTGGTCTGGCTAAAGAACGGTCAACTAGCTGCAAGATCACAGTAGTTGGTCTAGGGCTGCCCAGCCCCAACTTCTTGAACACCAATGTCGGCATCAAGTTTATTCTTGCTCCCAAATCACATAATTCGCGAGCTCGAATACTTTGCCCGATTGTAATCTGAATGGTAAAGCTCCCAGGATCTTTGAGCTTTGTCAGCAACCTGTTCTGTATCCGGGAAGTGCACTCCTCCGTAAGCACCACCGTAGCATACTCCGTCAATCTGCTTTTGTTTGCTACGATGTCCTTGATATACTTTGCATATTTCGGCACTCCCTGCAAAACATCAACCAAAGGTAAATTAATGTGTACCTATTTCAGCACCTCCATGAACTTCTTAAAGCAAGCTTCTTCCCTGTGCTTCTTTAATCTTTGAGGGAACGGGGGTGGTGGTCTTTCTGTCTCAGCTGCCTTTTCCTTCCCCCTCACATCATCATGTTCCCCATCTTTTTCCACTGCTCCAGATTGCTGAGGTGGTCTTTCTAGTTCCACCTCCTTAAGTTGTAGTCCACTCCTTGTGGTCACTACATTGACCTGCTTGGGATTTGGGTCAGTATCACTCGGTAGTCCTCCTCTAGGCCTGGTGTTTTGAGCTCTAGCTAATTGTCCAAACTGGTACTCCAACGCCTTTGTAGCTAACTGCTGATTTTTCATGTCAGCTGCTAATTTCACATAATCAGCCTGAATTTGCGCTTGGTTAGCTATAATTGTTTTGAACATATCCTTAATGTTGTTGGGTGGTGGAGGAGGTGCATGTTTCCTCTGTATTTAGACTGAAAATTCTGATGCCCCCCTTGATTTCTCTGCACACCCTGATTCGAACTCTGACCTTGATGGCTATTACTCCCCCAAGAGAAATTCGGATGATTCCTCCAATTTGACTTGTAAATGTTGCCATATTGTTGATTATTGTTCCTCTGGGCGTTCCCAACAAAATTCACCGAGTCTGGATTTGCACCACAAAACTCAGCTGAGTGTTCACTACTCCCATATACTTCACACCATACCTGATGAACTGCATTGACTAGTGCTTGTGCTTGATTCAAGTTCATACTGCTGAAGTGGGTGTTGAGTTGATTTTGCAACACAGCTATCTGTGCAGCAATAGCTGTAAAACCATCCACCTCAAAAACTCCTGCAGCTTTCCTCATTCCTCCTCGATTTGAATCCGCATTCCATTCTGGATTTCCCTGTGAAATACGGTTTAACAAAGTGTAAAGCTCCTCATAAGTCTTCTCCAATGCCTGCCCACCAGTTGCTGAATCTAACAGAATTTTAGTATGTGGTTCTAAACCCTCAATAAATGTGTGCACCAACACATCATTAGATTGGTGATGATGAGGACAGTCCCTTAGCATAGACTTGAACCTCTCCCAAGCTTGATACAAATTCTCTCCTTCTCTTTGTTTAAAACTTAGAATCTGACTTCTAAGTCGGGTTGTCTTCCCAGATGGAAAGATCGTATCAAAAACTTTCTTGCAAGATCATCCCAAGTAGTGATAGAATTAGGTGGTTCAGCTTTCAACCACCTCTTTGCTTCCCCCAATAATGAGAATGGAAATAATGTAAGCCGCACATAGTCGGATGATACTCCAGCGGGAATGTAAGTGTCACTTATCTCCAAAAAGTTTTGGAGATGTTGTTGTGGATCTTCATGAGGGAGACCTGTCAATTGCCCGCTGGTGTGCAACAACTACACCATGTTCTGTTTAAGCTCGAACCTCCCTCCTGGCTCTGGTCTACGAATACTAGATGTAACATTGTTTGCATGTGGGATTTCCACTTCGCGGACCGGCCTTGCTGCCATCTCCTCGGGCACTAAAAATGCCCTCGCAAGTGGTGGATTCTGCTGTTGCTCAAGAATTTCCTGTCTTAGCAACTGCAGCTTCTTCTCTAGAGCTTCCCTTCTTTGGCGATGAAATTGTCTCTCCGGCTCTATAAATGAATCCACCAACCCCTTATCTCTTGCCAGCATTCAGAAAAAAAATTCAATACCTGCAAGAGAAAGGCTAAGATCAAGTTGTCATCACTTATATTAAAATTGTTAACCAACACTAAGAAATTAAATTTACCAATTGCCAATTCCCCGGCAACGGTGCCAAAAACTTGCTCGACTCCAAAACTACACGCAAGTGCACGTGGTCATACAAGTAGTAGAAATGGCTTATTTCAAGCCAAGTATCGATCCCATATGGACTAAACTACGGTATTAATTAACTTAAGTGTCAGTGAACGATATCTCTATGAATGCAGACAACCAAATAAATAATGTTTTATGAGTTAAGATCACTAATTAATAAGAATCTAAGTCTAGATTATAATTTGAGTCTGAACAATAGCAATGAACAAGATGAGGTTAAGGAAGGCATGCAGGGATGTAATTTCTTAATTCACTTCAGTCAATCTTCTCTTCGATTGCTAGTCAGGAATTAATTGCCAATGGATTGGATCTTTCGACTCCTATCCAATTAAGGAATCATGAAACCTTATTCTACATTTCTGTGATTTAAGAATCTCATGCTCTAGCCATACATAACCGATTCCATGAATGACTAATAAGACTTTCAGATATATTTCTATTCTAAACGTAAATCAATTCTAAATTTTCTAAACTAAGAAAAGATCATATCCTACCAATTCACATCTATCCAATTTCTTTCCTTTTCTCCTCAGCTCTCTTGTTGACATAGAAAGCCTCACATGTCCATTGAGAATCAGACGGCTCGATCAATCCAAACTTCATGAGTTCATTGCACTCCTTCTTTGCAAGTTGAAGTGCTCTGGATTCATGCCAGAGTGGCTTGCCTTGGTTTGGTTGATGTTTTCATTCTTCTTAAATGGGAGTTTGATGAAGAATTCTTCATTCAGAGTGGGTTGAGATATTTCTTCATGAACTTCTTATGAGATTTAACACATGAATGTTCAATCAACTGTTGCTCAATTTCTCTGATTTGTTCATCTTCAGTGATCTGGAATAAGCGTGAGACTTCTCAGTATTTCTTGAACTGCTTTTTGAACGCTATTCCATAGGCTCCAATATGGAGTCAATCTTTGAATTGTTTGAAGATATCAAATCCAATTATGAGATCCTTTCCTGTGACATCTGACCCGAACAGTTTTGTTTTGAATTTTAGTTCTAGAAAGAACTGTCACACCCCACCTTGGGGGGTATGACGGGCACCTGGTGCCCACTAGACTCTGGCTCTATTTCAAGAAATGAACCGGCTATATAGCGGCTATAATACAGCCCCCGACCAATTAGGCCTAAAGCCACCTGCAAAGCACAATAGCTAACCAGAACAATGACACTATAATCTGAAGCAACTGCTATTCACATTTGTGACCGACAAGGTCACTAACTATAACCAGAAGAAGGCACCACACAGCCAACATCAACAACTAAACACACATGTACATGCACGGCCCCAACACGACCGGCTCCACCACCACAAGGAAATATCAGACTGTAAGCCTCTAGTAAGTAATAATAGAATGGTCGGGACAGGGCCCCGACCTACCCAAACTGTAATCAAAAGGGAATTAGGAGCAACCTCCAACTGTCTAGCTCCGGAGGATAGGAGCTGATAACTCTGTTGACTGGATCACGAGGGATCGACTCCTCGTCTATGTGTACCTGCAGGCAAGCAATGCAGCGCCTCCACGGGCGTCAGTACCACAGGTACCGAGCATGTAAAGCAAACTGAAATATACAACTGAAATAGGTAACAAAAATAATATGAAGCATAAGCAGGAAGTAGCTGAGTCTATCTGGCTGAGGATAACTGGGGAGAGTTTACCTATTCTATAACTGAACTCAGTGTACCTGACGATGTGTTATCCTACTTCCTATCAGTATCTAATAGCACATATAGATATACACATAAATACACACAATACCTGACCGACCCCCATAAGCCGGAAGGTGCCAACCAACAGAACAATCTATTTACCCCTACCCAGGTCTAAACCAACCAAAAATAAGTCACTCCACTCATCTGATAACTGTGAGCTCCTCCTACCGGCCCCCTTGGGTACGTAGCTCAGGCCTTGGCCTCTGACAATGAACTGTGTCTAAGTCCGAAGACTCCTACCTCTGGGTGCAAGCGCTCAATGGGGTAATCTGCTGCTGTATCTGTGATTGAAACTGCCCCTGGGTGTAAACACGCAACAGGGTAATTTTATAAAAATCTGTATCTGAAACTGCACCCGGCCACAAGCACACACAGAGTAGTCTGCCCTTGTAAATAGGGTAATCTGTCTCTGCGCAGAGTGAACTGAACTGCCCCTGCAAGCAGGGTAATCTGCACCGTATTATTATGGTGGTCAGCCATCATCGTCCTCTAGGCGGACGGCATCGCCCTGCTGGGGGCAGTATCTGAATCTTGTATCGACACAGCTATAACCCAGGGGTGGCGGGGATGCTAAAGGATACCCACATGCCATAACAAGTCTCAACGTGCAAAACACATACACAGCAAGCATGCTCAAATGAAAAATACTAATCATATTCTCTTCTTTTGTTTCAAGGCTAGTCCGTATTAAACAACTGATGCTATATTCTATTTTGCACTTTTCCTGATTGCTGGGCTAATTGATACCTGGCCTTTATCTATTTATCTGATTATTGTTATCCGCGATCTGAAGCTATATCGGTTTCTAGAGCCATATCTGTTTCTAGAGCTATATCTGTATCTAGAGCTATATTGGTGTCTGGAGCTATTTCTATATCTGATTACTGATCTGATTATATCTGGATATAACTCAATAACATAGAACATGCCATCTATAACTGGATATAGCTTAATAATATAAAATGTGCCATCTATTACTGGATACAGTCTCAACAAATGTAATACATACTATCTGTAATCTTGCTAATTTATTATACTGCTTTTACAACTTCCATTCTGGGTATTATGTAAGAACATGCTGAGCTACTAGCAGATACCACATTACTATTTGAAATCATCTGACTATCCGTTATTCGGATTATCGCATGATACGTAATGATATACTAGCATGCTTACTGGAAATTGTACTGAAATTGTTCATGTACGCTGGGTATCTGTTAATAGCCTTTATTCTATTTATTTTCTAGACTGTACTTCCTGGCTTGCCAAAAGAATAACTTTACATACCTGGTTTCTGAGTACCCGACTGACCGATGTGATTTCCGTCGGTACTTCTGCTTTTTCTCCCAACTACATTCATATACATGTCAATTAGAATTAAATACATTAATATCCGGGAGAAATTATCACTTTTGATATATATTTATCCCAAGCTTCGACTTATCGGAAAATGGTCGAAAACTCATTATTTCTCGATAGTCCAGAAGTGATAAATGCTCACTACAAGGCTAGGAACACATTGGTACTAATTTAAAGCAATTCTATTTACTTTACCTCGGTAGCACGACGTTTCGCCAGCCAAATTTCATGATACCAACTCTGTAGGATTGCTCTCTGTAGCTTTATACCTCGGTAGACCGCGTTTGACGGTGTAATCGAGCGATAATTTAATAGTACTTTCGCACCCTCTCTATTTTCTCACGAGTTTTGGAAATTAAATGATGAAATACTGAAATGAACCGAAGTGGAGGCTTTATACACTTGGGCCTGGACAGGGCCAACGTGTCACGGAGCCAACGCGGAGGCTCCACCTCCGTGACACGTTGCCATTGCGGAGGGGCTCTGCCCCAGCTCCTTCGGCGATGGTTCGATAAGTTTCTCTTTCGGTCTTTTCCCGAGCCTTTTTCTAGCATGTATGGCTTTCAAATACTTTTAACCAACACGTGAATAGGCCATCTATGTGTTGAAAATTTTACAGGATGTAACATTCTCCCCCCCTTAAGAACATTCGTCCTCGAATGTAAACTTCTATCTAGAGGACTTCTCAACTTTACTCAACTTATTTCTAGAAAAATTTTGGCAAAGTTTCCCCTGTATTATGGACTATCTCAAAATTCCTGAAAAGTAGAAAAGCCCAATACATGTACTCCACACGATATAATAATATTCATATATAACTGTCTATAATCAATCGTCTGCTTCAATATATGAAATATAAGCATTCATAAGGAAAAACAGTTCTAACATACCTCCTGTTTGCCTAAGCCTGGAATAAGTGGGGATATCTGGCTTTCATGTCCTCCTCGGCTTCCCAGGTCATCTCTTCTCAGTTCTTGTTACGCCACAATACCTTGACAGATGCAATATCTTTAATTCTCAATCTACGAATCTGTCTTTCTAAGATAGCTACTGGGACCTCTTCATATGCTAACTCTTCTGTGACCTGGACATCCTGAACTGGAACAACTGTGGAAGGGTCTCCTACGAACTTCCTCAACATAGATACATGGAATACTGGGTGAACAAACTCTAATTCTGGGGGCAAGTTCAATTCGTATGCTACTCAGCCTATTCTTCCCCGAATCTGATATGGCCCAATGAACCTCGGGCTAAGCTTGCCTTTCTTGCCAAATCTCATTACCCCTTTCATCGGAGACACTTTCAAATATACCCAGCCATCCATTGCAAATTTTAAATTTCTGCGCCGCATATCTGCATAAGACTTCTGGCGGCTCTGAGCAGTCAGTAGGCGTTCTCTGATAAGCTTCACCGCCTCTTCTGATTGACAAATAATATTCGGCCCAATCAGCGCTGTCTCCCCCACTTCAAACCAGCCAACAGGTGATCTACATTTCTGCTCGTATAATGCTACAAAGGGCGCCATCTGGATAGCTGAATGATAACTGTTATTATAAGAAAATTCAATCAACAGAAGATGCTCATCCCAGCTACCCCCAAAATCTAGTACACACGCTCGTAGCATATCTTCGAGCGTCTGGATAGTTCGTTCTGCTTGCCCGTCTGTCTAAGGATGAAAGGTTGTACTTAAGCTAATCTGTGTCCCCAGGCCTCATTGGAATGACTGCCAGAATCTATCTGTAAATTGTGCTCCTCTATCTGAGATAATAGACACCGGAACACTGTGCAATCTGACTATCTCTATGATATACAGTTCAGCATAATTCTCAGCAGAGAATGTAGTTCGTACTGGCAGGAAATGGGTTGATTTTGTTAATCTATCAGCGATTACCCAAATAGAATTGTTTCTGCGTCTGGTATGGGGTAACCCTGTTACAAAATCCATATTTATTACTTCCTATTTCCACAAGGGCACAGCTATATCCTGCGTCAAACCGCCCGATTTCTGGTGTTCTGCTTTCACCTGCTGGCAGTTAGGACATCTAGATATAAATTCAACTATTTCAGCTTTCATACCTGGCCACCAGTAGATGTCTCTGATGTCGTGGTACATTTTCGTTGCTCCTTGATGGAGGGAATAGCGAGCGTAATGTACCTCATGCATGATCTGCTGGCGAAGCCCTGAAACATTTAGGACACATAGGCGGCCCTTACAATGCAGCACTTCATCCTCAGTCACTTGGAAATCTAGCTCCTTACCTTTCTGAACTCTATCTCTGAGCTGGACTAAGTCAGGATCCTCATACTGCCATTCTTTTACCTCTGTAACTAACGATGAAACAATAGAGTTCTGAATCACCGCTCTGTTATTTTCTGTTTCTACTACTCGAACGGCTAAACCATCTAGCTGATGAATTTCCTTGGCAAACTCCCGCTTCTCGGGTCGCAAATACGCCAAACTCGCCATTGACTTACGGCTCAGGGCATCTGCTACTACATTAGCTCTCCTCGGGTGATAGAGAATATTTACGTCATAATCTTTCAGCAATTCTAACCAGCGACGCTGCCGCAGATTTAACTCCCTTTGAGTGAAAATGTACTACGAGCTTTTATGATCTATAAAAATGTCTACATGAATGCCATACAAATAATGCCTCCAGATTTTCAGAGCGTGGATTACTGCGGCCAGTTCCAGGTCATGTGTCGGATAGTTCTTTTCGTGCTTCCTCAGCTTTCTGGAAGTATAAGCAATTACCTTTCCATGCTGCATCAGCACACATCCCAGTCCAAAGCCTGAAGCATCGCAATACACCACATACCCATCTGTTCCCTCTGGCAATGCTAGTACTGGGGCGAAGGTCAATCTGTCTTTCAATTCTTGAAAACTCTGCTCACATGCCTCTGTCCACTGAAATTTCGCTGCTTTCTGTGTCAGCTTTGTCAGAGGTGCTGCTATAGTGGAGAATCCTACAAAAAATCTCCGGTAATACCCTGCTAAACCCAGGAAACTGTGGACCTCGATCGGAGTGGTAGGTCTGGGCCATGTCTTGACCGCCTCTATTTTCTTTGTGTCCACCTGTATACCAGCATCCGACACGATATGCCCCAAAAAGGCAACTGAGTTCAGCCAGAACTCACACTTAGAAAAGTTGGCGTACAACTGACGCTCCCTAAGGATCTGGAGTACTGTTTGTAAATGGTTCTGGTGATCTGTCTCTGAACGAGAATATACCAGAATATCATCGATAAATACTATCATGAACAGATACAAATACGGTCTGAATATGTTGTTCATCAGGTCCATAAACACTGCGGGAGCATTCGTCAGCCCAAAAGACATGACTAGAAATTCAAAGTGACCATATCTGGTCTTGAAAGCAGTCTTTGGAATGTCCCTCTCACGAACTCAGACCTAGTGGTATCCGGACCTCAGATCTATCTTAGAGAAACAGCTGGCCCCCTGCAACTGGTCAAGCAAATCATCTATTCTAGGGAGCGGGTATTTGTTTTTAACCGTTACCTTATTCAGCTGTCGGTAGTCTATACACATATGGAGTGAGTCATCTTTCTTTCTTACAAACAGAACTGGCGCACCCCACGGGGAAGTACTAGGCCTGATAAAGCCTTTGTTGAGCAAATCTTTTAACTGCTCTTTCAACTCTCTAAGCTCAGCTGGTGCCATGCGATACAGGGGAATGGATATAGGTTGAGTCCCTGGCAACAAGTCAATTGCAAAATCTATCTCCCTTTTGGGAGGGATACCAGGCAACTCATCTGGAAATACGTCAGGGAATTCACTGACCACTGGAATAGACTGAAGAGTTGGAGGTTCCACCCGAACGTCCTGGACTCTAACTAGGTGGTAAATACATCCCTTTGCTATTAATTTTCTCGCCTGAAGGTAGGAAATAAACCTACCTTTTGGTGTAGCTGTACTCCCTTTCCACTCTCGCACTGCTTCCCCCGGAAAGTGAAATCGGACCGTCTTGGTCCAACATTCTAAGTTGGCATAGCATGGCACTAACCAGTCCATACCCATAATGGCATCGAAGTCGACCATCTCAAGTTCTATTAAGTCTACTGTGGTCTGGCGATCAGCAACCTCTACCGTACACCCTCGGTAAACTCTTTTAGTTGTAATCGAGTCACCGACCGGTGTAAGCACTGAAAAGGGCTGCTGAAGCAATTCTGGTTCGATACCCAACTTTCGGGCCACAAATGGTGTAATATATGACAAGGTAGACCCTGGATCAATCAATACATAAACAGGGTATGAGCAGATAATCAATATACCTGTGACCACGTTGTGGGATGCCTCTGAATCCTGCCTCCTGGTAATGCATAGGTACGGCTGGGGCCAGCACTTGAGCCAGAGGCTCCTGATCCACCTCGGCCCCTATTTGCTGAACCTGAGGGTCTGCGCCCTGCTGAGGCTGCTGGAGCTTGTGGCCCCGCTGATGCTCTATCCAGACTATCCCGGCTACCCTGTCCTCTGGCCGGACAATCTCTTATTAAATGCCCTTCCTGTCCGCCGTAATAGCACCCTGAGAAGCCTTGCCTGCAGGCTCCAGAATGGGGTCGGTGGCATATAGGACAAGGGGTAGGTGCAAATCTACTCTGTTCTGCCCTCCGCTGCTGAGGTGATGCTACTGTCCATAAACTGCTACCGGACTCTGACTGACCCCGGCGAACAAATCTGCCTCTCTGCTATTGTACCAGAGGTAATAATCTGGGTGGCCTATCTGAAAACTGTGGTCTCGGCCCCCTAGGGATTTCCCCCTGAATCTCAGCGGGTCTGTTTCTACGGCGCTGCTTTGAAGTCGCCTGCCTGTCGCCCCACTACCGCTGTCTCAAGCCCTCAATTGTTTGTGCGAAGGCCTGTACCCTGGTTATGTCCATGTCCTCTCTCAAAGTAGCCATCATGCACATCTCTATGTAATCTGAATTCAGGCCCATAATAAAGCGATGGACTCTGGACAACATGGTGTCCACAAATGCTGGAGCATAGCGGGCTAAGGAGTCGAACTGGTAAAGAGTACTCACAGACACTCCTGGCCCCCTGCTCTAAGTGTAAGAACTGGTCCATCTAGGCCTGTCTGACCTCCCGGGGTAAGTAGTGGTCCAGGAAGGCCTCTGAGAAGCTAGACCAAGTAGGAGGGGCTGCATCTCTTCCCCGAGATCTCTCCCAACTTTCATACCACAAAACAGCAATATCCCTCAACCGGAACACTACTAATTCCACTAATTCTGCTGGGGTTACGTGCATGACTCTAAAGATTCTCTGCATCTGGTCCAGAAAGTCCTGAGGGTCCTCCGCTGAATCTGACCCTATAAACTGAGGGGGTCCCAATGCCAAGAACTCTCTAACCCTGGAACTACCTGGCCCACCTAGGGATTCTGCTGTTGTAGGTGGTACTGGCTGACGCTGAGTAGCTAGCATCTGGGTTAACATAACCACCACACTATGTAGTTCCTGATCAGATGAAGTGGGTGCAGGAGCTGTGGGAGGCGGTGCTGCCTCAAATGGTGTCTGGCGAGGCGGAGACTACTGGGAGGGTCGAGATGACACCTCCGCATCGCCCACATACCGAGCTAAATCTGGCTGTAAGTGAGGCATCCTGCTGGTGCTTCGCCCGCCGTTGTATCCAATCTGCCATAGTATCTGTAGACAAAGAGGGTGGTAAGTTTCAAAAGAACCAACCCTATACTATACTTTGCTATGGCACGACTGAGTATGAAAGAAGGGTAACTATCCTATTATGCCTCGCAACCTCCTGCCTATAGTATGTGGTGCACAACACATCCATAGACAAGAATCTACTTAGCACGGCTTGCAAACTCCCTGGGACACGAACTGCTCTGATACCAAGTTTGTCACACCCCACCTTGGGGGGTATGACGGGCATCTGGTGCCTGCTAGACTCTGGCTCTATTTCAAGAAACGAACCGGCTATATAGCGGCTGTAAATACAGCCCTCGACCGATTAGACCTATAGCCACCTACAAAGCACAACAGCTAACCAGAACAATGACACTATAATCTGAAGCAACTGTTGTTCACATTTGTGACCGACAAGGTCACAAACTATAACCAGAAGAAGGCCCCACACGGCCAACATCAACAACTAAATACACATGTACATGCACGGCCCCACACGACCGGCTCCACCACCACAGGGAAATATCAGAATGCAAGCCTCTAGGAAGTAATAATAGAATGTTCGGGACAAGGCCCTGACCTACCCAAACTGTAGTCAAAAGGGAAATAGGAGCAACCTCCAACTGTCTAGCTCCGGAGGATAGGAGCTGATAACTCTGCTGACTGGATCACGAGGGATCGACTCTTTGTCTATGTGTACCTGGAGGCAAGCAATGTAGCGCCCCCACGGGCGTCAGTACCACAGGTACCGAGCACGTAAAGCAAACTGAAATATACAACTGAAATGGGTAACAACAATAACATGAAGCATAAGTAGGAAGGAGCTGAGTCTATCTGGCTGAGGATAACTGGGAGAGTTTACCTATTCTGTAACTAAACTGGGCGTACCTGACAACGTGTCATCCTACTGCCTATCAGTATCCAATAGCACATATAGATATATATATAAATACACACAATACCTGACCGACCCCCATAAGCCGGAAGGTGCCAACCAATAGAACAATCTATTTACCCCTACCCGGGTCTAAACCAACCAAAAATAAGTCACTCCACTCATCTGATAACTGTGAGCTCCTTCTACCGGCCCCCTTGGGTACGTAGCTCAGGCCTTGGCCTCTGACAATGAACTGTGTCTGAGTCCAAAGACTCCTGCCTCTGGGCGCAAGCGCTCAACGGGGTAATCTGCTGCTGTATCTGTGACTGAAACTGCCCCTGGGTGTAAACACGCAATAGGGTAATTTTATAAAAATCTATATCTGAAACTGCCCCCGGCCACAAGCACACACAGAGTAGTCTGCCCCTGTAAATAGGGTAATCTGGCTCTGCGCAGAGTGAACTGAACTGCCCCTGCAAGCAGGGTAATCTGGACCATATTATTATGGTGGTCAGCCATCATCATCCTCTAGGCGGACGGCATCGCCCAGCTGGGGGCGGTATTTGAATCTGGTAACGACACAGCTATAACCCAGGGGCGGCGGGGATGCTAAAGGATACCCACATGCCATAAAAAATCTCAACATGCAAAACACATACACAACAAGCATGCTCAAATGAAAAATACTAATCATATTCTCTTCTTTTGTTTCAAGGCCAGTCCATATTAAACAACTGATGTTATATTCTATTTTGCACTGTTCCTGATTGCTGGGCTAACTGCTACCTGGCCTTTATCTGTTTATCTGATTATTGTTATCCGCGATCTGAAGCTATATCGGTTTCTAGAGCCATATCTGTTTCTGGAGCTATATCTGTATCTAGAGCTATATCGGTGTCTGGAGCTATTTCTATATCTGATTACTGATCTGATTATATCTGGATATAACTCAATAACATAGAACATGCCATCTATAACTGGATATAGCTTAATAATATAAAATGTGCCATCTATTACCGGATACAGTCTCAACAAATGTAATACATACTATCTGTAATCTTGCTAATTCATTATACTGCTTTTACAACTTCCATTTTGGGTATTACGTAAGAACATGCTGAGCTACTAGCGGATACCACATTACTATCTGAAATCATCTGACTATCCGTTATTCGGATTATCGCATGATACGTGATCTTGGGCAGATTTATATGCCCAAGTGATACTCAAACGTATCATTTTCGCCTTGTTTAGTGTGCAATGTGTATACATTTTCATGTAATTGGTATAAAATGTATACACATTGCACACTAAACAAGGCGAAAATGATACGTTTGAGTATCACTTGGGCATATAAATCTGCCCAAGATCACTTACCCCACACTTAAATCCTTGTTCGTCCTCGAACAACACATACACAACTCATGCAAATTACATCCAAACCTTCACCACTATGGTGCGACAATTTACGCTACGGTCATACCAATCATTCAATATTGTAAATCCTCAAGAAAACATGCATGGCCTTACAATGCAACGACCTTTAATACATCAAGACTTCCTAGACTTTAAGAATTGACCCTCGATATCGGCAAACTCATGCAAATCAGCTAATCAAGATATCCGACATGAACATCAATCTTTCATCAAGCATGTGCCCTCACAACTCAAGAGAATCGTCCCCCTTTTTGTTCATGTGACACACAAACATTCAAGTAGGGGCATGTAAAAATTAATTTCACTCTCTCTCCCAAAAGAATTCACATGCCTCATGTCATGACCCATAGGCTTGCCCTTAGTGTATTACTCCACTAATATAAAGAAATGCAATGTAAGATCACGTATGACTTTAATGGGTTGTAATGGAAGCTATGGAACTAGTACATATTGGATTAGCCAATAATAGCCACTAGCATCATTAAGTGCCTTTTCAACACATTCCCCTCAACTCATGACATTGTTTCTCTCTTTTCTTTTTTCATCATCCCATTCATGTTGGTTTACTTTCGTATGGCCCATTTCATCAAACACACTTGACATGACACAAAGGTTTTTCATGCACCTTCATTATCATTTCATTATAACAAGTGCCTCTTCCACCTTTTTTTTTCTTTCCTCACTCTGCTTTTCTTTTTCTTTCCACTATTCTCACTCTTTGACACTTTGGGAAAAATTTTTCTATTCTTCTTAAGCGCTTAAGAGTTTTGTATAGACTTTACGGCTAATGAAAAGAAAGAATTAAGCTTAGTTTATACATTTTTGGACAAAAGAAAGAAATAATCGGCTAAAGGCTCAACGGGCTGACTAGGGTATACAATCACATAAAAAGGTAGTGTATGACAAGAAAAAAAAATATAGAAACTCTCGGTTAAAACAAAGAAATGCCTACATCCTTTCCAACACTACACCTCCTTCATTTCGTTTTGTACACACACCAGGCAAGTTCTAGACACTTCACAATAGCATGGAATAACAACACCTCACTTCACACTTCATGCACATGCTCGATTCAAGTTGCATTCACAGACTCTTTAATTAGCCAATTACATGAATTCAGAATTAAGCCTCAATCACACCGAATCAAATTCTACAGCCAAGGTAACTCAACATATTTACAAAATTGCATGCTTTCATACGAATCACTTTTACATTTTGAATATCAGTTACAACACGCAACCATAATTTCACAACCATATAGTAACTACAGGTTCCGTGATGTAATCCACCAAAGAAAAACTGAAAACAAATTAGAATCACTACTCCTACCGACTACACTTCCCTTAAGACGGTCGTCATCCATCCATCATAGGGAACGGTCACTAACTATGACTTCGGTTCAATGGGACTATTCTCGGTAAAAGAACCGAAAACAAACTCCGAGAAACCCAAAAATAAAAATCGAAAAATTTTGCAAAACATCGATCATTTCGATGGAAAAATATTTACAAAATATTTTAATATGTACAAAATATTTTCGCAAAATTTTAAAAATATCGATCATTTCGATAGAGAAATAAAACATAAGAAAATATTTACAAACTTTTTTTTTTCTACAGACTTAGGTGGCAAACCACAACATTTCACAACACACATCATCAATTACCACAAATATATACAGATACAAACCAGTTTGCACTTCACAAACACAGGGAAACATAAACATAAATACAAAACAGAGGAAAAACATACAACAAGCCCGCCTAGCCCCAGCACCTAACTACTCCCCACCCCACACTTAAATCGAACACTGTCCCCAGTGTTCACAAAAATTAAAAATCACAAAATTGGGTGGTGGCACTCCCTGATCAGTCGAAATATTTGACTTCTTCATCCGGTGTTGCTGCCTCATCGCCCATGTCCGAGTCACCTCCGTCGTCGTCATCGGACTCCACATCGGAGTCCTCCTGACGTGTCTCCTCATCCGTGGGGACATCATCGTCAGTGGGTTCTACAAAGGCTCGCCCCACTCGGCATAAAGCCCTGGCGTTTTCGCCAAATGGGTAATCCAGCTCCAGCTGCCATAGCTCCTCCTCCGTGGCTGGTCTCCCACCAATCCGAAGCTGAAGCATTTGCATACCAAACATCCGTGCTATGTACTGGTCGACACGAGCATGTCGCTCACCAAGTGTCAGCACTGGCCCGTGTGTGGTGTTGGGGGCCTTAGTTTTGGTCACATCGAGGGCCCTCCGCTCCAACTGCGGGATGTAGTCCAAAGCCTCTTCCTCGACGTCGAGGCCCCGGAGGAAGGTGGTGATAAGTCCTCCGAACCCATACCTGTGGCCTTGGTGTAGTCGGGCTCTCTTCATGGTGGATATGATGACCGCCCCAACATTAATCTCCAGCCCTTTCATTAGGGCATACACCAGGCAGACACGGTCCCGGGTCACATCAGTCATGTGCACCCCCGGGATCAAGCACGAACAGACTATCTTCAGCCATATTCTAGCCTCCCTGTTCATTTGAGAATACGGCAGAGTCTGGTGGTAACCCCTCTCCTTATGTCTGCTCCATCTGGCTGTGGATCGAGCCCCACACAATGTGCGTCTGATATCGGCATATGGTGGGGTGATGTTCAGCTGGCGAAGAACGTGGGCATCTGTGTCCCACGCTCCAATGATGGCATTTAATTGCTGGGGTTCCAAAGTGACAATCTTCCCTCTGATTTTTATTGTGTGGCTTCTGATTGCTGGGTTCCAATTTGCATAGAACTCCCGGACTAGATGTAAGTTGCACTCCTTGGGCTCCTGAAATATGAAGCTGAGCCCAGCTGCCTCGATCCTCTGCACTATGCGGGGGAACTCCTGTGCTAGTGGTTCCCGTGCAATATGCTCCTCAGGGAAGTATTTGTTTTCCTTGTGTTTAGCATACCACTTCTTCCCTTCATTGGTTACCCACCTTGTTCCGTACTGGCGGCGTTGGCCGCGCGGAACTGCTGGTGCAGCTGGGACTGCTGTGCCCAATCTAAGTCATTTTCTCCCGGTGCCTGAAGTAGATGCACCTTTACCCTTATCCTGCCTACTTGCCATTGTACCTGTCAATACAAATAAACAAGCACCATGTCAAGCTAAATGCATATTAGCTTCGGCTAAGGTCGGGTTAAGCTAAGTTTACCCCACACTTAGACCTTAGCTACTGTTACGATACTACGGCAAGGATCACTTTATTTACACCAAAAACAAACAACTATACAATTTATGCTTAGTGCGTTCGCAAAGAAAATTTCGACAGTATAACTTTAGCGTACTACTCAGACTTCATACTGCTAATCTCAATCCTACCATCGCTATCAATTCAACCATCGCACTTAGCAAAGAAAACAACAAAACAAAAACAACAACCCAAATTCTATATACACATGAATCTATATAATCAACCAATTCGAACAATTTTCACATTTTTCCCAAAATCCCGAGAATTCGTCGTCTATTACATTCAAACAAATTTTTACAATGACTTATCTCATTCAATACATACAACCCGGCATATAATTCACAAATTTACCCAGTTATCAATTTCGAATTCAACAACCAAACCCTAGAATTTTAATTTCGCAATCAAATTCGAATCATTCATGCAATCGACAAGTTCAAACGCGTATTACAACATTCCGAACATTTATCAATCAAAGAATAACTCAATTTCATGCTAAATTTCGACTTAGGGTGATTTATCTCACCTCCCATGCTCAAATTCGACTAAAATCGACAAAAATTTGAGAGAGAATAGGAAAACATACCTTTAAGTTGAATAATCGAAGAAACTCGGTAATTTCTTTGCTTAATACCGTGGCACGTTGATGGGGGAGGGAAATTCGGGTGTTTGGTCGCGGAGAAGTAAAAAAATAAGGGAAAAAGGGATTTTTTCGGGGTTTAAAATGAAGAAAAATACGCGGGTCACTCGGCAACCCGGTGTGACCCGTCACAAAATAAAGGGCAACGTGTCACAGAGGGTAACGCGGAGCCCCTCCTCCGTGACACGGAGCCATCGCGATGGTCCTCTGGAATTTTTAAAAATTCCACTGTCTCTTCATTTTATTCATTTTTTCATACCTTGCCTTTTTCTTCCCGATTCCATGCATATTTTTCTCCGTTTGACCTGAAAATCACCTCACTAAACAAAATTGGTTAGATTAATAGATTTCCCTAATTAGAATGAAAAATACTAACTAAAACGAAAAATTTGTACTAAATCAAGAAAAAGAAAATAAAATAAAATCTATTTACACTTTACAAAACAAAAGAAAAAATATTTTTCACGGGTTGCCTCCCGTGCAGCGCCTGGTTTACCATCGCGGCTCGACGTCCTTTATGCTCACTTATCCACTAGGGTGATGGACGATTTTTCACGATCATTGTCCTCCCCCCAGTAGTGCTCACCCTTATCTAGTGGTCTTCCCATCAACTCTTGGGAATCATTCATTTGTTTAGCATTCCCATGATCAATTACATTGATCACCGAGAGTTCTTCATTTACCATCGGGATCTTGGTTGTTTTGTATACATCGAACACCTCTACCTTGTCATGTGCTCGCATTGTAAGTTGACCCGCAGCCACGTCGATTAATGCTTTCCCGGTTGCCAAGAAGGGTCGTCCCAAAATAAATGGGACTTCAGCGTCTGGTTCAAAATCCAGAACAATAAAATCAACCGGAAAAATGAGGGATCCCACTTGCACAAGCACATCCTCAACAATGCCATCCGGCCTAGCTAAGGATCTGTCTACTAACTGCAAGATTACGGTTGTAGGTCTAGGACTCCCTAGACCCAACTTTCTGAATACCGAAGATGGCATCAGGTTTATGCTCGCCCCCAAGTCACACAATCCACGAGCTCGGATACTCTGCCCAATAGTAAGCTGGATAGTAAAATTTCCAGGGTCTTTTAACTTCGTAGGCAGTCTATTTTGGATCCGGGAAGTGCATTCCTCCGTCAAAGCTACCGTGGCATACTCAGTCAAACGACTTTTGTTGGCCACGATGTCTTTAATATATTTGGCATATTTTGGCACTCCCTGCAAGACATCAACAAGAGGTAAATTAACATGTACCTGTTTAAGCACCTCCATAAATTTCTTGAAACACGCCTCCTCCTTGTGTTTCTTGAGTCGTTGAGGGAACGGGGGTGGAGGCCTTTCTGATTCAGCTTCTTTGGTCTTCCCCCTATCCGAAGTTTGTTATTCCTCAACATTTGCTGCTCCAGACTTTTAAGGTGGTCTCTCCGGTTCCACCTCCTGCAGCTGCAAACCACTCCGTGTGGTCACTGCATTTACCTGCTTCGGATTAGGATCCGTGTCGCTAGGCAGTCCTCCTCTGGGCCTTGTGTTTTGGGCACTAGCAAATTGCCCAAATTGATACTCAAGAGCCTTGGTCGCTAATTGATTATTCTTCACTTCGGCTGCCAATTTAACATAGTCAGCCTGCAATTGCGCCTGATTAGTGATCATGGTCTTGAACATTTCCTCAATGGTAGGTGATGGTGGTGGAGGAGGGGCATTGTGATTTCTGAATTGAGATTGGTAGTTCTGTTGCCCTCCTTGATTCCTGTGCATACCCTGACCCGAACTTTGGCCTTGTTGGTTGTTGCTACCCCACGAAAAATTTGGATGGTTCCTCCAATTTGAGTTGTAGCCGCTACCAAACTGCTGCTGATTTCTTTGTGCATTGCCCACAAAGTTAACCGAATCTGGGTTTGCTCCACAGCACTCAACCTAGTGCTCACTGCTTCCACACACTTCACACCACATTTGCTGGACCGCATTGACTGAAGCTGAAGGCTGGTTCAAGTTCATGTTGCTGAAGTGGTTGTTCAACTGATTCTGCAAGGCAGCTATCTGTGCAGCGATAGCTGTAAATCCATCCACTTCAAGCACTCCTGCTGCTTTCCTTGCTCCACCTCGAGATGAGTCAGCATTCCATTCTGGATTGCCCTGTGAAATCCGGTTGAGCAAAGTGTACAGCTCCTCATAAGTCTTTTCCAGCGCTTGCCCTCCAACTGCTGAGTCTAGCAAAATTTTAGTATGGGGTTCCAAACCCTCAATAAATGTGTGTACCAACACCTCATTGGACTGATGATGATGAGGACAGTCCCGCAATATGGATTTAAATCTTTCCCAGGCTTGATATAAATTTTTTCCCTCCCCCTGTTTGAAACTTAGAATTTGACTTCTAAGTCTGGCTGTTTTACCAGAGGGAAAAAATCTTAGCAAGAACTTTCGTGCAAGATCATCCCACGTTGATATAGAATTTGGTGGCTCAGGTTTTAACCACCTCTTGTCTTCACCAAGTAAGGAAAACGGAAATAGTGTGAGCCGAACATAATCAGGTGACACTCCAGCGGGTATATAAGTGTCACTTATCTCCAAAACGTTTTGGAGATGTTGTTGTGGGTCTTCATGAGGGAGACCGGTAAATTGCCCGCTTGTGTGCAATAGTTGCACCATGTTCTGTTTTAATTCAAATCTCCCTCCAGGCTCTGGTTTGCGGATACTTGAATGTACATTATTGGCATGTGGGATTGCCACCTCGCGAACCGGCCTTGCTGCTGCTTCGTCGGGCACTAACACTGCCCTCACAACCGGTGGATTTTGTTGCTCCATCATAGTCTGTCTGAGCAACTGCAGCTTCTTTTGTAGAGCTTCTCTGCGTTTACTATGAAATTCACGTTCAGGCTCTATATAAGATTCCACCAGCTCTTTGTCCTTTGCAAGTGTTCACAGAAATCAAGTCTGCAAAATACAGGCTAAGACCAAGTTGTCAACACTTAAGAAAATAAAATAAACAATACAGTAAATTTACACTTAATACAATTTCACCAATTGCCTAGTCTCCCCGGCAACAGTGCCAAAAACTTGTTCGGTGGTTTGCTATATGGGTTAAAAACCGACACGCAAGTGCACGTGGTCAAACAAGTAATAAAGTGGCTAAGTAAGCCAAGTATCGAACCAAGGAGACTCTGGATAAGTAAAAATTGCTCAAGTATACTATATTCTATCTTACTTCTATATATGCTGACAACAACGTAACCAAAAGTTAAATAATTTTTGTTTATAAATTATATACTAAAACTATTAACAAATATCTACTTTGAATTGAAACTATGGATATGAGCATGTCAAGGTTAAGAACAAGTAATGAACTTGATTATAATCATAATTTGGTTAATCTTCTCTTCCTGTTGCTAGCCAAGAACATTAGCCTAGAGATTAAAACTCTCGTATTTAATCTCACCTAAGAATCATAAACCATCCGTCTACATTTCTGTGATCAAATGCAATTTATGACCTAGCAATACAATTCAGGTTCCTAAATTGACTAATACGGCTTTCAAGTATATTTCTATCAGGAAAGCACATCAAAACCCAAATTTCCCAAATAAAGTTAAGAACAATACCCTATTAATTCACAACTTTCCAATTTCGTGCTCTCTCGAGTGAAATCGGACTTTTTAGATGTACATTAATGTCGGTCACACACTAATGCAGTAGAAACAAGAATTAATAGAACAACATAGAAAAAGAAGATGAAAAACCATACAATTCAATAATCAAAATTCATCACCAATGTTCATAACCTCAGCAAGGAAGAGAATTAGCCACTCATTTGTGGATTAATCATCCTAAAACAAGTGTTAATCATACAAACAATTGATTGAAAGAAGAAAGAAAGAGAGAAAAACCCTTAGCTTTTTCGTCCCTCAACTGCCTGTAACCCACGTCCTTGCTCCACCAAGTCTGCATTAATTAAAAATAAGCCTAAGTGTTCTATTTATACTATTGGGAATTTTTCCCGGAATAACAAGCAACGTGTCACGGAGGCCAACGCGGAGCACTGCCTCTGTGACACGGCGTGGACGCGGACCCTCACGGAAATCTGGGGTCCGGGAATAAAGCCTCAACGTGGCACGGCATGCAACGCCGTGGCTTGCCTCCGTGCCACGGAGCTGTCCCGAGGCTTCACTGGAAATTGACAAATTAATCACCCTCCAGGAAGTGTGCCTCCGCGATGGTAGCGTGGCACGGCTCCATCGCGGAGCCCCTTTATATTGTGCAGTCCAATGTCTTTTTCGTGCTCGCATCCAAGTCCAACTCCGATATTGTTCCAACATGCATTTTAGCTCCTCAAAATCATGTTTTACCTACAAAACAATGCTAATCATGTTGGTTAGTATAAATTCACATTTTATTACCAATTACATGAAAATATATACACATTGCACACTAAACAAGGCGAAAATGATACGTTTGAGTATCACTTGGGCATATAAATCTGCCCAAGATCAATACGTAATGATATACTAGCATGCTTGCTGGAAATTATACTGAAATCATTCCTGTACGTTGGGTATCTGTTAATAGCCTTTATTCTATTTATTTTCTAGACTGCACTTCCTGGCTTGCCGAAAGAATAACTTTACATACCTGGTTTTTGAGTACCCGACTGACCGATGTGATTTTTGTCGGTACTTCTGCTTTTTCTCCCAACTACATTCATATACATGTCAATTATAATTAAATACATTAATATCCGGGAGAAATTATCACTTTTGATATATATTTATCCCAAGCTTCGACTTATCGGAAAACGGTCAAAAACTCATTATTTCTCGATAGTCCAGAAGGGATAAATGCTCACTACAAGGCCAGGAACACATTGGTACTAATTTAAAGCAATTCTATTTACTTTACCTCGGTAGCACGACGTTTCGCCAGCCAAATATCATGAAACCAACTCCGTAGGATTGCTCTCTGCAGCTTTATACCTCGGTATCTAAGACGGAATGGAGTTTAGACCGCGTTTGACAGAGTAATCGAGAGATAATTTAATAGTACTTTCGCACCCTCTCTATTTTCTCATGAGTTCTGGAAATTAAATGATGAAATACTGAAATGAACCGAAGTGGAGGCTTTATATACTTGGGCCTGGACAGGGCCAACGTGTCACGGAGCCAACGCGGAGGCTCCACCTCCGTGACACGTTGCCATTGCAGAGGGGCTTTACCCCAGCTCGTTCCGCGATGGTTCGTCAAGTTTCTTGTCCGGTCTTTTCCCGGGCCTTTTTCTAGCATGTATGGCTTCAAATACTCTTAACCAACACGCGAATAGGCCAACTATGTGTTGGAAATTTTACGGGGTGTAACATTCTCCCCCCCCCTAAGAACATTCATCCTCGAATGTAAACTTCTATCTAGAGGACTTCTCAACTTTACTCAACTTGTTTCTAGAAAAATTTCGGCAAAGTTTCCCCTATATTATGGACTATGTCAAAATTCCTGAAAAGCAGAAAAGCCCAATACATGTACTCCACACGATATAATAATATTCATATATAACTGTCTATAATCAATCGTCTGCTTCCATATATGAAATATAAGCATTCATAAGGAAAAACAGTTCTAACATACCTCCTGTTTGCCTAAGCCTGGAATAAGTGGGGATATCTGGTGTATTCTTCTATTTCGGTAAGAAGCCGGATAGACTTTTTAGCTTGAGGAAAGTTCTTTGTGAAGTGTCCAATTTTGTGGTAGATGAAGCATTTTTCATTCTTCTGAAACCTACCTGGACGCTTTCTCCTGATGTATTTTGTTCGCCTGATGCATTTGGATCTTCCTCAAGTAGGCTTTGGCCATTTGAACTTCTTGTATTTCTTGTATTTGCTTTGCCTTCGAGCATGGCAGGAGCAACTTGACCCGGTGATTAGATCAGTTTTGCTGCAAGCTGTATCAAGGGTTGGATTGTTGTGCATGATCTTCTTCAGAAGAGATCTTTTTGTATAGATATCTTCTCGCACCATGAAAATTTCTTGCCTTATATAGCCAACTTGAGGGATTGTGATTGACTGGAACTTTTCCTCAATAATCGTCATGGTTTGTCCTGCTAACATCTTTGGCAAGGATGAAACAAAGGCTTGCTTCAAACTGGCGACTCCACCAAGTTCAAAGTATATTTTTTCCATCTTCTGGAAATGAATATCAATGACATCTCTATCGAATGATACGCATTTCATCTCAAAGAATTGTCTTCGTAGCTTTTCTTGCCTCTGCCTTGTATCTCCACAAAAGACTTCATGCAAGATTCTGATGTTGAAAGCAAAGTCTTGGGACGTGAGGAAAGAATTATTGTCATATATTCCCAGTCCGATCCACCAATCACTAAGGATGCCGGAGAACCTTGATGTGAACTCTGACAAGATTAGATATTTCTCCCTCTCTACTAAGTGTTTTGTTACCATCCAAGTAAGGATATCCTTGATCCTTTGAGGCCATTTCGAAACCTTGACATCATCGAGAGTGAAAGTGTGGAATATAGTTCCAACCAATTTTGGCATTGGTTGTTCTGGTCTTCTTTTCGAAATTGGGTCTTCTGTCATACCGTCTTGATCATCATCGACTTTAGAAACTTCTGGTTCTCTTGGTCGGTTCATGTATATCAGTGGATTGTCTTCCTCTGAGGTGTCTAGTGAGAGATCCTCACATGACTCAATCTCTGTTTCTTCAGTTTCATCAGTAGGATCACTGTCTATTGTATCTTCAGTGCTGGATCCTGTGCTGTCATTCTCGTCTAAGCCATAGAGTTCCGGAACAACTTGATATCTTCCTGACTCATGGATTACCAATTATGAGCGGATGAGAGAACCTGCTGTTGAACCTCTTCGATCCACAGAACCAATCTTTGTCAAAAAACAGGACAAAAATGTAGCCATCAGCTTTGACCACTCTCATATCAAAAAACCAAATAGCACAACCTTTTCTCTTCAGATATACCAACCTACATCCGAACCTCTTCCTGAAGATGAAGAGGATCCATTCGATTAGAGCCTTCCAACTATCATGAGTGAACATGATTGGATCAAACAGTTCAATCATGAAGGTCATAACGTAAGTCGGTTCAAATGTCCCTTCATCGGGCACTGCCCTTGGGATATCAAATGTGACTGCCAAGAATGTCTGGAGGATGAAGTTGAATATATAGAGAAGAAGGCAAAACCCAAAAAGAAGAAGAGGAGATGCTCAGAAAAGGAATTCCATAAGCGATATGAAGATGGGGATCCATCTATCGGTTCCCTTAGCTGTCCAAGAAAATATGAATTTGTTACCTCCTACAAACCTTAAGATTGGCCAACTCTACCTACTCCAGCTAAAAAACCTCACAACCTTCAAATCTTCAAGATGAGTCCATCTAACTCTAGCCATACTCCAGAATTCCCATCACAACAACCCTTTGAAAAAGATGGTGCAAGCCATGCACCAAAAATACCAAAGAAAAATGTTGTTTTGCCCACTGGAGAAAAGCCACCTACCAGTGATATTAAGGCTACCATCAACTGGCAATCAGAGAATGCAATCTTCCAGAACGAGGTGCTAGCCAACATTGTCACTTCCCTCAAAAACATTGCTCACAAACAGACCAAGATGATTAGCAAGGTGGAGAGCATTGAGAATAAAGTGGAATAGGCATCCAATCAACATGCCGGTCTTATCCGATCCTTGGAATTACGACTGCAGAATATGCAGTATGAGATCTGTCCACCAGGCACTTCACTTTTCCACTTCTTTTCACAACAACAAAAGGAAATGGTTGATATCAAAGAACAAATCAAACTACTAAGACATGGACCTTTTGAGCCACAAAGAACCCAAAGCCACTCTCCAAAATCCTCCTTTTTCCCTATGTCGTCACAGACATACTCACCACCTAAATTGGCCCGTCTAGGTACTACCTCTCCTTTCACTCCATGTGAACCCACACCTTATCCTCAAAAAACCAAAGAGGAAATTGAGTTTGACGTTGCAAAATGGGTTTGGGAAAGGAAATATGCCCTTGCAGCAGAAAAGCAAACCAAAAGAAGGAAAGAGGTTGGAGAAAATTCAAAGGAGCCAGATCCAAAAAACTTGATGAGTCTCAGATCAAGTTGTTCTGGAACTCTATGTCTTATACTAGAATGATAGCACAGGATCCAGCACTGAAGAGACAACAGACAACGATCCTACTGGTGAAACTGAAGAAACGGAGATTGAGTCAAGTGAAGATCTCTCACTAGACATCTCCGAGGAAGACAATCCACCGATATACATGAATCGACCAAGAGAAAAATAAGTTTATGAAGTCGATGATGATCAATACAGGATGACAGAAGACCCAATTTCAAAAAGAAGACCAGAACAACCAACGCCAAAATCGATTAGAACTGGATTCCACACTTTCACTCTGCGATGATGTCAAGGTTTCAAAATGGCAGAGGATCAAATATTTCCTTACTTTGATGGTAACGAAACACTTGGTAGAGCGGGATAAATATCTAATCCTATCAGAGTTCACATCAAGGTTCTCCGGCATCCTTAGAGATTTGTGGATCACACTGGAATGTATGACAAGAATACTTTCCTCACATCTGTTACGCCCCGTAAGTTCTTGACACTTAGTTGGCCTATTTTCATGTTGGTTAAGAGTTTTAGAAATCCATACGTGCTAGAAAAGGGCCCGGGGAGAGACCGGACAAGCGCCAAGTCAGAGCATCGCAAGGCAAATGCGACTTATAAATCGCATTCGACAAATGCAACTTATAAATCGCATCCGACAAATGCGACTTAAAGGCCCCAAGTATATAAGGCTCCTACTTCATTTTAAATCATTTTCCCTTCATATAATTTCTAGTAAATGAACAGAAATAGAGGGGAATGAAGGGTTTGATTAAATTTCCTTCTGTTTACGCCATCAAACGCAGTCCAAACTTAAATTAACTTTGGGTAGCGAAGTATAAAGCTGCAGGGAGAATTCCTACGGAGTTAGTTTCGTGAAATTTGGCCGACGAATCGTCGTCTCACTGAGCCAAGGTAAGTGGAATTACTCCAAACTAGTGTTAATACTCCTAGCATTAAAGTGAGTATTTCTCCCTTCTAGACTTCCGAGAAATTACGAGTTTTCGGTCGTTCTTTGATAAGTCGAAGAATAAGCAGTAGTTATATCCATAAGTATGGTTTCTTTCCAAAATAATAGTAGAATTAATTCTATTCTTTCGTGAATATGAATACTGTTGGGAAAACTAGCTGAATACTAGTCGAGCTATGCCAGTTAATCAGAAAGTCAGCAGTTGAGGTATGTAAAGCCAGTTTCTTTCGGCAAGCTAGTAGTTTCAGTACATCAAAATAGTACAAATTCTAGTAGAATGTTTCAGAAGCCGTATATTATATTCAGTATGAGTTCAGTAAGCATGTTAGAATTATTATACAGTGTTCAGCATAAAACTCAGTAAAATAGTATAATTCCCAGCAGAATATTCCAGAAATATTATTTCAGACTCAGTATATCTCAGTATCAGATTCAGTATATTTTAATATCAGATTCAACATATTTCAGTATCACATTCAGTATATTTCAGTATGAAACTCAGAAAAGAATACCAGAATATAAATATTATTATCAGATTCAGTATATATATATTACATGCAGTTATTGCTATCTGTGGAGACATGATTGTTCTGTGTTGGGCACCCTTAGAGCTTCCTTGACCTCCCCAGGGTTAATAGTTGTGTCGACTCGCCCACCAGAGGGTGAGGATATGTCACTCTACAGAGTGGCATGTCGTCCGCCAGTGGATGAAGATGGGATGCAGATTCCCCATAGCAGGCTGATCAGCACTATACCACACTCCCTGTCGAGCGCTTGCGCCCGGGGTGCAGATTTCAGATTTTAGATTACAAATTTCAGATTTCAGATTTCAGGAGTCCTCTGGACTCAAATACAGCTATAGTCAAGGGCCCAGCGAGCCCAAGTTGCATACCCAAGGAGCCGGCTGGATGCTCATAGTTACTAGGTGGATGGTATGACCTGGGTAGGGGTATATAGATTATGTGTTGGTTGGTACCTTACGGCTTATGGGGGCTGGTAAGGTTCTTGTATGCTATGTTGTGTTAGTTATTAATAGATAAAAAGTAGACCACCATGTTATCAGGTATGACTCTTACTCTTTTCAGTCAATCTTAGCCCGTCTCCTATTACTTCAGTATCTATCAGTATTATTGTTTGCTTTCAGTTATTTTCAGTTATTGCTTGCATACTCAGTACAAGTGGTACTGACGCCTGTTTTGGGGCACTGCATTACTTGCCTGTAGGTACTCATAGACGAGGAGCAGATCCCTCGCAGTTCCAGCCAGCATATAGAGTCTTCAGCTCCTATCATCCAGAGCTTGACAGCTAAAGGTTTACTTCCCTTTTTGTTTGTACAGTATGGGTAGGCCGGGGACCTGTCCCGACCATCTTATTATTCTTAGAGGCTTGCGGATTGTATATTCCCTGTGGTTAGTTGTACCGGTCGTGTGGGGCTGTGTGTATGTTTTTAGTTTGCATGTGATGACTTTGTGGGGCCTTGTTCAGTTGTCAGTTGGTGTCCTTGTCGGTCACAAATCAGTTTAGCACTTGATTCTACTTTTCAGTGATAACTAGTCAGCATGGTAGCCTTGTCGGCCCGCATAGGTTCCCTTATGTTCAGTTGTTCTGGGTAGCTTTTATATTCCTATAGGTGGCTATAGGCCTTGTTGGCCGGAGGCTATATTTACAGTCGTTATATAGCCCGTTGTTTTCATAAATCCAGAATTAGAGCCAGCCTGGAACCAGAAGTGCTTAGGCTCAGTAGTCCAACAGTCTAGGTCCTAGTAGGGCACCAGGTGCCAGTCATGCCTCCCAAGGCGGCGCTTGACAAACTTGGTATCAGAGCAGGCCGTATCCCGGGAGTCTGCAAGTCGTGCTAAGTAGAGTCTTGTCTATGGATGTGTTGTGAACCACATACCATAGGCAGGAGGCTACAAGGCATGATAGGGTGGTTATTCTTTCTTCATATTCAGTCGTGCCATAGAGCAGTACAGTATAGTATTGAGTCCCTAAAGCTTATTATACTCTTTGTTTACAGATAAAATGTCAAATCAGTGACATCCTATCACAGGCAGAAGATTGGACATAGCAACAGGAGAGGGCACCAGCAGGATGCCTCAGTCTTGTTTAGAATCAGCCCGATCTGAGGGCGATATAGACGCATCATCCCGACCTTCTCAGCAGTCTCTACCCCATCAGGAGCCACTCGGCACGACACCACCTCGGACAGTTCCTATACCTACACCATCTGACCAGGAGGTCAGGAGTGTAGTAGTTATGTTAGCGCAAATGATGGCTACTCAGCGCCAGTCAATGCCACCTACAGTGGCAGAATCATCAGGTGGGCCTGGTAGTTCGAGGGTCCGAGAATTCCTGGCACTAGGTCCCCCACAATTTTCCGGGACAGATCAAACAGAGGACCCCCAAGACTTCCTGGATCAGATGCAGAGGATTTTTCAGGTAATGCATGTTACATCTACAGAGTCGGTCGAATTGGCGGTATTCCGACTGCGGGATATTGCTGTGTTGTGGTATGAGAGTTGGGAAAGGTCTCGAGGAGAGATGTTGCCCCTCCGACCTGGTCCAGCTTTTCAGAGGCCTTCTTGGACCGTTATCTACCATGAGAGATCCAACAGGCCCAGATGGACCAGTTTTTACACCTGGAGCAAGGGTTGATGAGTGTTCAAGAATACGCCCTGCAGTTCGATTCTTTGGCCCGATATGCTCTCGCCTTTGTAGACACCATGCCATCTAGAGTCCACCAGTTTATTATGGGGCTGAACCCAGAGTATCTTGAGGCCTGTATGACAGCTACTTTGTGGGAAGATATGCATATTTCTCGAGTACAGGCTTTTGCTCAGACTATTGAGGGCCTCAGATAGCGGCAACAGGATAGCAGACAAACAAGTCAGGAATAGCACCGCAGGGACAGGTCAGATGGGTTGCAGGGGGAGATTCGGAGAGGGCCTAGGCCACGATTGTCAGATAGGCCACCTAGACCCCCGCCTCCATCACAGTAGCAGAGGGGTAGATTCAGTCGCCAAGGACAGTCAGAGTCCGACGGAAGTTCTCGTACAGTAGATTCACCCCAGTAGAGGAGGGCAGAACAGAGTAGGTATACACCACCACTTTGCCCTATTTGCAGCCGACGTCACTCTGGAGCTTGCAGATATGGCTCCAAAGGGTGTTATATATGTGAACAGGAGGGTCATGTGATGAGAGATTGTCCAGCCAGGGGTCAGGGTGACCGGGATAGACAGGACAGGGCATCAGTAGAGTCGTGAGCTCCAGCAGCCCCGGCAGGGCGCAGGCCCTCAGTTTCAGCAAGCAGAGGCCGAGTTAGATCAGGGGCCTCTAGTTCAGGTGCGGGCCCAAGCCGTACCTATGCATTACCAAGGAGACAGGATTCAGAGGCGTCTCCAGATGTTGTGACAGGTATGATGACTATTTTCTCTCACCCTGCTTATGTATTAATCGATCTGAGATCTACCTTGTCCTATGTTACCCCATTAGTAGCTCGAAAGTTCAATATTGTACCAGAATTGCTTCGGTAACCCTTTTTAGTATCTACACCCGTCGGTGACTCTATTATAGCCAGAAGGGTTTATCAAGGGTGTACAGTAGAGGTTGCTAACCGTCAGACCACAGCAGATTTGGTAGAGTTAGAAATGGTTGATTTTGACGCCATTATGGGTATGGATTGGTTAGCTCCATGCTATGCCAATGTAGAATGATGGACCAAGACGGTCTGATTCCACTTTCCAGCGGAGGAAGTATGAGAGTGGAAGGGTAGTACAGCTACGCCAAAAGGTAGGTTTATTTCCTATCTTCGGGCGAGAAAGTTGATAGCCAAGGGGTGCATTTACCACATTGTCAGAGTTCAGGATGTTCGGGTAGAGCCTCCGACTCTCCAGTCTGTTCCAGTGGTTAATGAATTCCCCGATGTATTCCCAGATGAGCTACCTGGTATTCCCCCAGAAAGGGAAATAGACTTTGCAATTGATTTATTACCAGGCACTTAGCCCTTATCAATTCCCCCTTATCGCATGGCTCCTGCTGAACTCATAGAACTAAAGCAGCAGTTGAAAGATTTGTTAGACAAGGGCTTTATCAGGCCGAGTACTTCACCTTGGGTGCGCCAGTTCTGTTTGTAAGAAAGAAGGATGGTTCCCTCCGCATGTGTATAGACTATCGACAACTGAATAAAGTTACTGTCAAGAATAAGTATTCACTTCCCAGGATGGATGATCTGTTTGATCAGTTACAGGGAGCTAGATATTTCTCCAAAATTAACTTAAGGTCCGGATATCATCAGGTTCGGGTTTGTGAAAGGGACATTCCAAAGACTGCCTTCAAGACCAGATACGGCCATTTTGAATTCTTAGTCATGTCCTTTGGGCTGACGAATGCTCCAGCTGTGTTTATGGACCTGATGAACAATATTTTGAGACCATACCTGCACTTGTTTGTGATAGTGTTTATTGATGATATTCTGGTGTATTCTCGCTCAGAGGCAGACCACCAGGATCATTTGCGGACAGTGCTCTAGATTCTCAAGGATCGTCAACTATATGCCAAGTTCTTGAAATGTGAATTCTAGCTTAATTTAGTAGCCTTTTTGGGTCATATCATGTTGGATGCTAGTATACAGGTAGATACCCAAAAAATAAAAGCAGTAAAAGCATGGCCCAGACCTACCACTCCGACCGAGGTACACAGTTTCCTGGGGTTAGCAGGGTACTACAGGAGGTTTGTTGAAGGATTTTCCACCTTAGCAGCACCTCTGACTAAACTGACGCAGAAGGCAGTAAAATTTTAGTGGAGTGAGGCATGTGAGCAGAGCTTCTAGGAATTGAAAGTTAGGCAAACATCAGCTCCAGTGTTAGCATTGCCAGAAGGTACAGAAGGTTATGCTGTTTATTGTGACGCTTCAGGTGTTGGGTTAGGATATGTGTTGATGCAGCATGGTAAAGTAATTGCTTATGCTTCCAGACAGCTGAGGAAACATGAAAAGAACTATCCTACCCATGACCTGGAACTGGCTGCAGTGATTCACGCCTTGAAGATATGGATACATTACTTGTATGGCGTCCACGTGGATATTTTCACTGATCATAAGAGCCTATAGTATATCTTCACCCAGAAAGAACTAAACTTGCGGCAACGTCGCTGGTTAGAGCTGTTGAAAGACTATGATGTGAATATTCTGTATCACCCAGGAAGGGCCAATGTGGTGGCAGGCGCCCTTAGCCATAAGTCTATGGGGAGTTTGGCATATTACATCTTGTGCAATGGGAATTAGCCCAGGAATTGCATCATTTAGCCAGTTTAGCCGTTCGTGTAGCAGAAACAGAGGACAACAAAGCGATAATCCAGAACACCGCAGTGTCGTCTTCAGTCGTGGAAGTAAAGGAACGGTAGTGTGAAGATCCAAGCTTGGTTCAGCTTAGAAACAGAGTTTAGCAAGGAGAGGTGATAGATTTTCAGATAACTGAGGATGGGCTATTACGATATAAAGATCTCCTTTATGTTCCAGACGTTGCAGGGCTTCGCCAGCAAATTATGGGCGAGGTACATTATAACTGTTATTCTCTCCACCTAGGTTCGACGAAAATGTACCACGATATAAAAGAAATCTACTGGTGGCCAGGAATAAAGAAGGGGATAGCGGAATTCGTAGCTCAGTGTCCCAACTGCAAGCAGGTAAAAGCTAAACATCAGAAACCAGGCGGACTGACTCAAGATATAGCTGTGCCTCTATGGAAATGGGAAGCAGTAAATATAGATTTTGTAGCAGGATTACCCCGCACTAGGAGTAGATATGATTTGATCTGGGTGATTGTTGACAGACTGACAAAATCAGCTCATTTTCTGCCAGTAAGGGCTACCTTTTTCCATAGAGGATTATGCTGAGCTGTATATCAGAGAAATAGTCAGGTTGCATGGTGTTCTAGTGTCCATTATCTCCGACAGAGGGGCGCAGTTTACAACTAAATTCTGGCAATCATTTCAGAGAGGCTTGGGGACGTAGGTTAACCTGAGCACAGCTTTTCATCCTCAGACAGATGGGCAGGCAGAATGCACCATTCAAACGCTCGAGGATATGTTGCGAGCATGTGTGTTGGATTTTGGAGGTAGCTGGGATGAACATTTACCGCTCATTGAGTTCGCCTATAATAACAGTTACCATTCAGCTATTTAGATGGCGCCTTATGAGGCATTTCATGGGCGAAAGTGCAGATCTCTAGTTGGTTGGTTTGAGGTAGGAGAATCAGCATTGATTGGGATAGATATCATTCATCAGTCAGAGGAAAAAGTAAATCTTATCAGAGAATGTTACTGACTGCTCAGAGCCGCAGAAATCTTATGCTGACGTGCGGCGCAGAAACTTGGAACTTAATGTGGGTGATTGGGTGTTTCTGAAAGTTTCGCCGATGAAGGGTGTAATGAGATTTGGCAAGAAACGCAAGCTCAGCCCGAGGTTTGTTGGGCCTTATCAGATTCACCGAAGAATAGGCCAAGTGGCATATGAGTTAGACTTACCTCCAGAGTTAGAATTTGTCCACCCAGTTTTCCATGTATCAATACTAAGAAAGTGCATAGGAGATCCCTCTAGAATTGTCCCAGTCCAAGATGTTCAGGTTACAAAGGAGTTTGCCTATGAGGAAGTTCCAATAGCCATACTAGACCGGCAGATTCGCAGATTAAGAACTAAAGATGTTGCTTCTGTCAAAGTATTATGGCGTAACAGGAACCAAGAGGAAATGACTTGGGAAGCAGAAGAAGATATGAAAGCCAGATACCCTCAGTTATTTCAAACTTAGTTAGTCAGAGGTATGTTGATATTGTTGTTTTATGAGTTGCTTTATATTCATGTGTATGAGTGAGATGTTGACTTCAGTTTATTATGTAATGGATGCTATAGTATTATATGGAGTACCTATATCGGGCTTTTCTGCGTTTGAGGATTTTTGAGATAGTCCATATTACAGGGGAAACTCTACCGAAATTTTTCCAAAAAAGGTAGAGCAAGTTAAAATTTCTGTAACCGGAAGTTAACATTCAAGGACGAATGTTCTTAAGGGGGGAAGGATGTTACAACCCGTAAGTTTTTGACACTTAGTTGGCCAATTCGCATGTTGGTTAAGAGTTTTAGAATGTTATACGTGCGAGAAAAGGGCCCGAGGAGAGACCGGACAAGCGCCAAGTCGGAGCGTCGCAAGGAAAATGCGACTTATAAATCGCATTCGACAAATGCGACTTAAAGTCCCCAAGTATATAAGGCTCCCACTTCATTTTTAATCATTTTCCCTTCATATAATTTCCAATAGACGAATAAAAATAGAGGGGAGCGAAGGGTTTGATTAAATTTTCTTCCATTGACGCCATCAAACGTCCAAACTCAAATTAACTTCGGGTAGTGAAGTATAAAGCTGCAGAGAGCATTCCTACGGAGTTAGTTTCGTGAAATTCGGCCAACGAATCATCGTCTCACTGAGCCAAGGTAAGTGGAATTGCTCCAAACTAGTGCTAATATACTCCCATCATTAAAGTGAGTATTTCTCCGTTCTAGACTTCTGAGAAATTACGAGTTTTTGGTCGTTCTTCGATAAGTCAAAGAATAGGCAGTAGGTATATCCATAAGTATGGTTTCTTTCCAAAATAATAGTAGAATTAACTAGCCGAGCTATGCCAGTTAATCAGAAAGTCGGCAGTTGAGGTATGAAAAGCCAGTTTCTTTCGGCAAGCTAGTAGTTCCAGTACAGCAAAATAGTACAAATTCCAGTAGAATGTTTCAGAAGCCATATATTATATTCAGTATGAGTTCAGTAAGCATGTTAGAATTATTATACAGTGTTCCAGCATGAAACTCAGTAAAATAGTATAATTCCTAGCAGAATATTCCAAAAATATTATTTCAGACTCAATATCAGATTCAATATATTTCAGTATCAGATTCAGCATATTTCAGTATCAGATTTAGTATATTTCAGTATGAAACTCAGAATAGAATACCAGAATATAAATATTATTATCAGATTCAATATATATATATTACATGCGGTTATTGCTATCTGTGGAGACATGATTGTTCTGTGTTGCACCCTTAGAGCTTCCTTGACCGCCCCAGGGTTAATAGCTGTGTTGACTCGCCCACCAGAGGGTGAGGATACGTTGCTCTGCAGAGTGGCATGCCATCTGCCAACAGACAAAGATGGGATGCAGATTCCCCATAGCAGGCTGATCAGCACTATACCACACCCCCTGTCGAGCGCTTGCTCCCAGGGTGCAGATTTCAAATTTCAGATTTCAGATTTCAGGAGTCCTCCGGACTCAGATACAGCTATAGTCAGGTGCCCAGCGAGCCCAAGTTTCATACCTAGGGGGTCGGCTGGATGCTCGTAGTTACTAGGTGGATGAATGACCTAGGTAGGGGTATATAGATTCTATGCTGGTTGGTACCTTATGGCTTATGGGAGCTGGTAAGGTTCTTGTATGCTATGTTGTGTTAGTTATTAATAGATAGAAAGTAGACCGCCATGTTATCAGGTATGACTCTTACTCTCCTCAATAAAGTTACGCTCTTTTCAGTTAGTCTCAGCCCGTCTCCTATTTTCAGTTATTGCTTGCATACTCAGTACCAGTGGTACTGACGCCCGTTTTGGGGTGCTGCATTACTTGCCTATAGGTACTCATAGACGAGGAGCAGATCCCTCGTAGTTCTAGCCAGCGTACAGAGTCTTCAGCTCCTATCATCCGGATCTTGACAGCTAAAGGTTTACTTCCCTTTTTGTTTGTACAGTAGGGGTAGGCCGGGGCCGTGTCCCGACCATCTTATTATTCTTAGAGGCTTGCGGATTGTATATTCTCTGTGGTTAGTTGTACCAGTCGTGTGGGGCCATGTGTATGTTTTTAGTTTGTATGTGATGGCTGTGTTGGGCCTTGTTCAGCTGTCAGTTGGTGACCTTGTCGGTCACAGATCAGTTTAGCGCTTGATTCTACTTTTCAGTGATAACTAGTCAGCATGGTGGCCTTGTCAGCCCGCATAGGTTCCCTTATGTTCAGTTGTTCTGGGTAGCTGTTATATTCCTACAGGTGGCTATGGGCCTTGTCGGCCGGAGGCTGTATTTACAGCCGTTATATAGCCCACTGTTTTCATAAATCCAGAATTAGAGCCTGCCTGGCACCAGAAGTGCTTAGGCTCAGTAGTATAGCAGTCCAGGTCCTAGTAGGGCACCAGGTGCCAGTCATGCCTCCCAAGGCAGGGCGTGACAACATCCCAAGACTTTTCTTTCAACATCAGAATCCTGTATGAAGTCTTTTTTGGAGATACAGGCCAGAGGCAAGAAAAGCTGCGAAGATAATTCTTCGAGATGAAATGCATATCATTCAGTAGAGATGTCATTGATATTCATTTCCATAAGATGGAAAAAATATACTTTGAACTTGGTGGAGACGCCAGTTTGAAGTTAGCCTTTGTTTCATCCTTGCCAAAAATGTTAGCAGGACAAACCATGACGATTATTGAGGAAAAGTTCCAGTCAATCACAATCCCTCAAGTTGTCTATATAAGGCAAGCAATTTTAATGGCGCTAGAAGATATTTATACAAAAAGATCTGTTTTAAGCAAATCATGCACAACAATCCAGCCTTTGATAAAGCTTGCAGCAAAGCTGATCTAATCACTAGGTCAAGTTGCTCCTTCCATGCTCGAAGGTCTAGCAGATACAAGAAATACAAGAAGTTCAAATGGACAAAGCCTACTGGAGGAAGATCCAAATACACCAGGAGAACAAAATACTTCAGGAGAAAGCGTCCAGGAAGGTTCCAGAAGAATGACAGATGCTTCATCTTCCACAAGATCGGACACTTCGCAAAGAACTGTCCTCAAGCTAAAAAGTCTATCCGGCTTCTTACCAAAATAGAAGAATACGCTGATGTCAGGGACAATGTTCTCGAATATGTCCTTTCAGCAGAAGATGAGACGTTGGAGGACACTCTTTTCTCAATGGAAGTATATGAAGAACATGGGCATGACCATTACCATATTTCAGAGGCTGAGGAAATCAACAGCATTATCAATATTCCTTAGGTCAAGTTGAACGTTTATTCGTCCAAATGGGATAAGCCAATTCAGGTCATTGCATTCATGGATACTGGTGCGGCCTCATTGCTGATGAATCCAGCAGTACTTCCTGATGATCAATGGATTTCCCATTTCAAGAACTTCAACACCACATCAAATGGAATCCTGACAACCATGGTCATCACAAAACATCTGATAACAATCGGGTTCATCCCACGGTCCTTCATTGTAATCCAGGTGTGCGGCTAAGTCCTCCCACTGTGTCACTGAAGTGAACGCGGAGCATGGGCTCTGTGACACGATGCCATCATGCACCTTCACTGGAATTCCACCCAAATTCCACTCTAGGAAGAATGCCTCCGCGATGGTGGCTTGACACGGCCCTGTCGCGGAGCATAAATTTTTTAGCATTTTCTTGGTGACTTCCTAGTTTTGCTTCCGAGTCCATTCCTCCACTTCACCAACTTGTAGATTAGTTTCCAAAATTCATTCTAACTACAAAAACAATAACTAATCATGTTGGTTAGTATAAATCCACATTTACATAAAAACCACATGAGAATGTACACATAAAAGTAGATAAACAAGTCGAAATTAAGTATTAAGTATCACTTGGGCATGCAATTATGCCCAAGATCACCTACCCCACACTTAAAGCCTTGTTCTTCCTCGAATGGCCCTTTCACATCTCATGTAATTGAAGACTCACGCATAGCTAATTTAGCATAATAATTCAAGCTATGGCTATTGTTCGCGTGATTTGTGGGTATATAAAACGACACGCAAGTGCACGTGATGGAACAAGTAGTAAAGTGGCTTTAGTAAGCCAAGTATCGATCCCACAGAGACATGGATGAAGTGCAATCTGCTCAAGTGTACTATATTTTACTTCTAAAAATGCAGACAACAGTGTAACCAAAAGTTTTATAGTTTGTTTTATAATTTTTATACTAAAGCTAAAATAATTATCTAATTTGATTCTGAACTATGAATGAGAGCATGCTTAGGTTAAACGAACATGTAATGAAATTGATTATCATCATAATTTGGTTAATATTTTCCTCCGGTTGCTAGCCAAGAACAATTGCCAAGAGATTAAAACTCTCGTATTTAACCTCACTTAAGAATCATGAACCATCCACCTACATTTCTGTGATTAAATGCAATTCATGTTCTAGCCATACAAACCCGGTTCCTAAATTGACTAATACGACTTTCAGGTATATTTCTATCCTGAAAGCAAATCAATACCCAATTTTCCCAAACCAAGTAAAGAACATATCCTATTAATTCACAACTTTCCAATTTCTTGCTCTCTCGAGTGAAACCGGACTTTTTAGATGTAAATTAACGTAGGCCACACATTAATGCAGTAAGAACAAAAATTAATAGAACAACATGGGAGAAAAGATGAAAAACCAAAGAATCAATGATCACATTTCATCACAATTATTCATAACCTCAGCAAGAAGAGGAATTAGCCACTCATTTGTGGATTAAACATCTTTAAATGAGTGTTAATCATACAAGCAATTGAATTAAAGAAGAAAGAAAGAGAGAAAAAACCCTGATATTTTTGTCCCTCAACTGCCTGTAACCCACGTTCTTGCTCCACCAAGTCAAAATATTGAAAAATGAACCTAAGTGTTCTATTTATACTGCTGGAAATTTTTCTCGGAATAACGAGCAACGTGTCACGGAGTGCATCGCGAAGCACTGCCTCCGTGACACGCTACGACTCCTAGGTGGCCTATACGCATGGTGGTTAGGCATATTTGAAAGCCATACGTGCTAGAGAAAGGCCCGAGAAAGGATCGGACGGATAACCTGTCGAACCATCGCGGAAGGAGCCGAGGCAGAGCCCCTCCGCGATGGCAACGTGTCACGAAGGTGGAGCCTCCGCGTTGGCTCCGTGACACGTTGGCCTTGTCCAGGCCCAAGTATATAAAGCCCCACTTCGGTTTTAATTCATTTTAAAATTATGAAATTTCCAGAAAACAGAGAGAACAACCAGAGAAAGGAAATAGAACGAAGAGGGTAATATAATTTCGTCTGATTACGCTGCCAAACGTTGCCCAAACTCAAATTAACCTCAGATACCGAGGTATTTAGCAGTAGAGAGCATTCCTACGAATTTAGTTTCGTGAAATACGGCCGACGAATCGTCGAGCTATCAGACTAAGGTAAGTGGAATTGCTCCAAACTAGTGTCTATGTGTTTCTAGCGGTGAAGTGAATATTTCTCCCTTATGGACTTTTGGAAAATAGCGAGTTTTTGACCGTCTTTCGATAAGCCTAAGTTTAGGCTATAATTATATCGAAAGTGATGTCATCCTTCAGAATAAAGTTGTATTTAGTACTGATTGATATATTTATGAATGCAATTGGGAGGAATAGCTGAAATACTGACCAAGCTACGCCAGTTAGTCAGGAAATCAGAAGCGAAGGTATGTAAAGCTAGTTTCCTCGGCAAGTTAGTAATCTCGGTATAGTAAAGTAATTTAAAGGCCAGTAGAATGTTCAGAAGTCATGTATTATGTTTATTACGAATGTTGGTATGATATTAGAAGCATCAGGTTATAATTAGCACGAAACTTGCTAGCACGATATAAATTCTATTACAAGTGTTAGGAACTGCACAACATGCTCAGTATGTGATGTAGTACAGAATGTTAGGATATTATCGTATTCAGTTGAAACCCAGTAAAATAATGTAATATCTATAAGACATCTCAAAAGTAGAATGATAGGTTAAAATGAAGTTTAGGAAGCATGTTAGAGATAGTAAATCATGTTACTATAGAAACTCAGTATACAACATGGTTTTCAGCAGAAAAACTATATCTTGTTCAGCGTTAGACTCAGTACAGTATGGCAGAAGATTATATTTGTACATATATACTATTATCTGTCTCAGCATGAATTAAGTACGTACACATTGCCATCACTAGTTCAGCACACAGTATGTACGGATACTTTACTACTATTAGCTGCAGTATGTGGGATATGCAGATAGTATTACAAGTTGAGACCGTTGTATTGTTTTGGGGTTGGATTACCTAGCATCCATGACCGCCCCAGGGTTAATAGCTGTATCGACTCGTCCGCCAGAGGATGAGGATACGTCGCTCTACGGAGTGGCATGCCGTCCCACAGGGGACGAAGATGGGATGCCAGTTTTCCCTATATTGTACCTTGGTCGGCCCTTACACACCCCTGTCGAGCGGATACGCCCGGGTGTTGATTCAGGAGTCCTCCAGACTCAGGTACAGTTATAGTCAGGGGCTCAGCAAGCCCAAGTGCATACCCAGGGGACCGGCAGGATGCTTATAGTTATTATAGGAGATGGGATGACCGGGGTAGAGGTATAGATTGCATGCTGGTTGTACCTCCCGGCTTATGGGGGCCGGGTAAGGTTTGTGTATGCTATGTTATGCTATGTTATGTTATGCCATGTTACATTAGATACGAGTAGATCGACAGTAGAACGATACATCTCCAGGTATGACTTCTACTCCTTCCAGCATAGTTAAGAGTAGGCATAGTTTTACATTATTAGACAGTTAATCTTTTTCTTCCTATTTCAGTTTCATCAATTGTATTGTTGCTTTCAGATATTTCTTTCAGTTATTACTTTACATACTCAGTACCAGCGGTACTGACGCCCGGTGGGGCGCTGCATTACTTGCCTGCAGGTACTCATAGACGAGGAGGCGATCCCTCGTGATTCCTGTCAGCGATTGAGTATTCAGCTCCTGTCATCCGGAGACTGAATCCCAGAGGTGTATTTCATTTTCTTTTGTTGTACAGTACGGGTAGGTCGGGGCCCTGTCCCGATCATTTCTATTGTTATTCCTAGAGACTTGCAGTCTGTATATATTTCCCTGTGGTCAGTTTAGTCGGTCGTGTGAGGCTGTGCAGTTGTATAGCTGTTAGTACTTTATTTCTTTTATGCTGGCCGTGTGGGGCCATAGCTTGATAGTGGTGGTGACCTTGTCGGTCACGTAGCTTTCCAATACTTCATTGTTGAATTACAGATAACTAGACAGTATGGTGGCCTTGTCGGCCCGCATAGGTTCCCCTATATTGAATGTGTTCTGGTTAGCTGATAGTACAGGTATAGGTGGCTATAGGCCAGTTGGCCAGAGGCTGTGTTTATAGCCGTTATATAGCCGTTTGGTTTCTTGGAATAGAGCCAGGGCCAGCCAAAAGCACCAGACGTGCTTAGGCTGGACCATCTAGCAGCCCAGAGTCTAGCAGGCACCAGGTGCCCGTCATACCCTCCAAGGTGGGGTGTGACAAACTTGGTATCAGAGCAGGTCGTATCCCAGGGAGTCTGCAAGTCGTGCTAAGTAGAGTCTTGTCCATGGATGTGTTGTGCACCACATACTATGGGTAGGAGGATGCAAGGCATGATAGGATGGTTTTCTTTTATTCTTATTCAGTCGTGCTGTAGAGCGGTACAATATAGGGTTGAGTCCCTAAAAGCTTACGGTGTTCTTTGGTTACAGATAATGTCAGACCAGCGACACCCTATCACAGGCCGGAGTTTAGATATTGCAGCAGGGGAAGGCACCAGCAGGATGCCTCACCCTCGTTTAGAAATAGCCCGATCAGAGGGCACTACAGAGGCATCGTCCCAGCCTTCTCAGTAGTCTCCACCACATCAGGAGCCACTTGGGGCGACACTACCTCCAGCAGTCCCTATATCGACACCTTCCGACCAGGAGGTTAGGAGAGCGGTAGTTATGTTAGCACAGATGATGGCTGCTCAGCGTCAGCCGATGCCATCTACAGTTGCGGAGTCGTCAGGAGGGCCCGGTAGTTCGAGGGTCCGAGAGTTCTTGGCTCTGAATCCCCCACAGTTTACAGGTACGGACCGGATGAAGGACCTTCAGAATTTTCTGGATCAAATGCAGAGAATTTTCAGGGTTATGCATGCCACGCCTATAGAATCAGTTGAGTTGGCAGCATTTCGGTTACGGGACATCACCGTATTATGGTATGAAAGCTGGGAAAGGTCCCGAGGGAGAGATGTTTCCCCTCCGACCTGGTACAGCTTCTCAGGAGCTTTTCTGGATCACTATTTGCCGCGGGAGATTCGACAGGCCCGGGTAGACTAGTTCCTACATCTGGAGCAGGGGGCCATGAGTGTTCGGGAATATTCCTTGCGGTTTGATTCTTTGGCCCGGTATGCACCGGCCTTTGTTGATACCATGGCATCCAGAGTACACTGCTTTATCATGGGGTTGAATCCAGAATATGTTGAGACTTGTATTACGGCCACACTGCGAGAGGACATGGACATTGCTCGAGTTCAGGCATTCGCCCAGAATATTGAGGGCATCAGACAGCGATATTGGGAGATCAGAAGGGCCAATCAGGAACAGCGCCGCCGGGACAGGCCAGTTGAGTTACAGAGGGAGGCTCGGGGAGGACCCAGGCCACGATTGTTAGACAGGCTGCCCAGGCCCCCACCTCCGTCACAGCCGCAGAGGGGTAGATTTAGCCGCAGGGGGCAGTCAGAGACCGGTAGAGGCTCGCAGGTGGCAGATTCACCATTACAGAGGAGGGCGGAGCAGAGTAGGTATGCCCTACCACTTTTCCCTGTATGCAGTCGACGCCATCTTGGAGCATGCAGGTATGGCTCCACCGGATGTTATATTTGTGGCCAAGAAGGCCATTTGATGAAAGATTGCCCAGCCAGAGGTTGAGAGGACCGGGATAGCCAGGATAGGGCATCTGTAGGGTCACGAGCCATAGCATCCTCGGCAGGGCGCAGGCCCTCAGTTCCAGCAGGCAGGGGTCGGGGCAGATCAGAGGCCTCCATTGCAGGTGCGGGTCCAAGCCTCACATATGCTTTACCAGGGAGGCAAGATTCAGAAGCGGCACCGGATGTTGTGACAGGTATGCTAACTATCTGCTCACAACCTGCTTATGTATTGATTGATCCAGGGTCTACTTTGTCCTACATTACTCCATTTGTGGCACGAAAGTTCAGTATTGCACCAGAATTATTGCAGCAGCCCTTTTTAGTATCCACGCCCGTCGGTGACTCTATTGTGGCTAGCAGAATTTACCGGGGGTGTACAGTAGAGGTTGTCGACCGTCAGACCACAGTGGATCTGGTCGAGTTAGAAATGATAGACTTCGATGCCATAATGGGTATGGATTGGTTAGTGCCGTGCTTTGCCAATGTTGAGTGTTGGACCAAGACGGTCCGATTCCACTTCCCAGGAGAAGCAGTGCGGGAGTGGAAGGGCAGCACCGCTACGCCAAAAGGTAGGTTTATTTCCTACCTTCGGGCAAGGAAATTGATATCTAAGGGATGTATTTACCATCTGGTCAGAGTTCAGGATGTCCAAGCAGAATCTCCGACACTCCAGTCTGTTCCGGTAGTGAATGAATTCCCTGATGTGTTTCCGGATGAGCTACCTTGTATTCCCCCAGAAAGGGAAATAGACTTTGCTATTGATTTATTACCGGGCACCCAGCCAATATCGATTCCTCCTTATCGCATGGCTCCTGCGGAACTTAGAGAATTAAAGGAGCAGCTGAAAGATTTATTGGATAAAGGTTTTATCAGGCTGAGTACTTCACCATGGGGTGCGCCAGTTTTATTTGTGAGGAAGAAAGATGGCTCGCTCCGAATGTGCATAGATTATCGGTAATTAAACAAAGTTACAGTAAAGAACAAGTACCCGCTTCCCAGAATTGATGACTTATTTGATCAGTTGCAGGGAGCCAGATACTTTTCTAAGATTGACCTGCGGTTCGGATATCACCAGGTTCGAGTACGTGAGGGGGATATTCCTAAGACAGCGTTCAGGACCCGATATGGACATTTTGAATTTCTAGTCATGTCCTTCGGGTTAACGAATGCCCCGGCAATCTTCATGGACCTGATGAACAGTATTTTCAGACCCTTCCTGGACTTGTTCGTGATAGTATTCATTGATGACATTCTGGTGTATTCTCGCTCTGAAGCAGATCACCGGACTCATTTGCGAACAGTGCTCCAGATCCTCAGGGACCGCCAATTGTATGCTAAATTTTCTAAGTGTGAATTCTGGCTAACTCAGTGGCCTTTTTAGGGCATATTGTGTCGGATGTTGGTATACAAGTTGACAAGCAGAAAATAGAAGCAGTTAAATCATGGCCTAGGCCTACCACTCCGACTGAAGTTCGTAGCTTTTTAGGGTTGGCAGGATATTACAGGAGGTTCGTTGAAGGGTTCTCGACCATTGCGGCACCTCTGACCAAAATGACGCAGAAAGCAGTAAAGTTTCAGTGGACAGAGGCATGCGAGCAGAGCTTCCAGGAACTGAAAGACAGATTAACCTCCGCCGCAGTGTTAGCATTGCCGGAAGGTACAGAAGGTTATTCTATGTATTGCGACGCATCAGGCGTCGGGTTAGGTTGTGTGTTGATGCAACATGGTAAAGTGATTGCATACGCTTCTAGACAGCTGAGGAAACACGAAAAGAATTACCCTACCCACGACCTGGAATTAGCCGCAGTGATCCACGCCTTGAAGATGTGGAGGCATTACCTGTATGGCGTCCATGTTGATATTTTTATAGATCACAAGAGCCTACAGTATATCTTCACTCAGAGGGAACTGAACCTGCGGCAACATCGCTGGTTGGAGTTGTTAAAAGATTATGATGTGAACATTCTGTATCACCCGGGAAAAGCTAATGTAGTGGCAGATGCCCTGAGCCGTAAGTCAATGGGGAGTTTGGCGTATTTGCAACCTGAGAAGCGGGAGTTAGCCAAGGAAATTCGTCAGCTAGCTGGTTTTGCCGTTCGAGTAATGGAAACAGAAAATAATAGAGCGGTAATTCAGAATTCTGCTGTGTCATCATTAGTTGCAGAGGTAAAAGAACGACAGTACGAGGACCCTGACTTAGTCCAGCTCAGAGATAGAGTTCAGGAAGGTAAGGAGTCAGATTTCCAAATGACTGAGGATGATGTGCTACGTTGTAAGGGCCGCCTTTGTGTTCCGAATGTTTTAGGGCTTCGCCAGCAGATTATGCATGAGGTACATTACTCTCGCTATTCCCTCCATCAAGGAGCAACAAAAATGTACCACGACATCAGAGACATCTACTGGTGGCCAGGCATGAAAGCTGAAATAGCTGAATTTGTATCTAGGTGTCCTAACTGTCAGCAAGTGAAAGCGGAGCACCGAAAACCGGGCGGTCTGACGCAAGATATAACGGTGCCTACGTGGAAATGGGAAGCGATAAATATGGATTTTGTAATAGGGTTACCCCGTACCAGACGCAGAAATGACTCCATTTGGGTAATAGTTGACAGGCTGACAAAATCAGCTCATTTCCTGCCAGTGAAGGCTACCTTCTCGGCTGAGGATTATGTCGAATTATATATCGGAGAAATAGTTAGATTACATGGAGTGCCGGTATCCATTATTTCAGATAGCGGAGCACAGTTTACAGCTAGATTCTGGCAGTCATTCCAGAGGGGTTTGGGAATGCAAATTAACTTGAGCACAGCATTCCACCCTCAGACAGATGGGCAGGCTGAGCGAACTATCCAAACGCTCGAAGATATGCTGCGAGCGTGTGTACTAGATTTTGGGGGTATCTTTCATTGATTGAATTTTCTTATAATAACAGTTATCATTCAGCTATCCAGATGGCGCCCTTTGAAGCATTATATGGGCGAAAATGTAGATCGTCGGTGGGCTGGTTTGAAGTGGGGGAATCAACGTTGATTGGGCCAGACATTATTCAACAGTTAGAGGAGAAGGTAAAGCTTATCAGAGAACGCCTGCTGACTGCTTAGAGCCGCCAGAAGTCTTATGCAGATATGCGGCGCAGAAATCTAGAATTTGCGATAAATGACTGGGTATACCTGAAAGTGTCTCCGATAAAAGGGGTGATGAGATTTGGCAAGAAAGGCAAGCTTAGCCCGAGATTCATTGGGCCATATCAGATTCGGCGAAGAATAGGCCGAGTGGCATACGAATTGAACTTGCCTCCAGAGTTAGCATCTGTTCACCCAGTATTCCATGTATCTATGTTAAGGAAGTTCATAGGAGACCCTTCCACAGTTGTTCCAGTTCAGGATGTTCAAGTCACAGAAGAGTTAGCATATGAAGAGGTTCCGGTAGCTATCTTAGACAGACAGATTTGCAGGTTGAGGACTAAAGATATTGCGTCTGTCAAAGTATTGTGGCGTAACAGGAACCGTGAGGAGATGACGTGGGAAGCTGAAGAAGATATGAAAGCTAGATATCCTCACCTATTCCAGGCCTAGTCAGGCGACAGGTATGTCCGTATTATTACCTATGTAGTACCTTATGGTTGTATATGTATAAATGAGAAAGATTGATACTTAGCTACCCAGTGAATCTTAAAGTATTGCGTGCAGTACCTGTGTTGGACTTTTCTGCATTTCAGGTTTTTAGTATAGACCATATTACAGGGGAGACTCTGCCGAAATTTTTCTTCAAAAAAAAAGTAAATTGAGAAGTCCTCTAGATAGCAGCTTCCATTCGAGGACGAATGTTCTTAAGGGGGGGGAGAATGTTATACCCCGTAAGATTTCCGACTCCTAGGTGGCCTATTCGCACGGTGGTTAGGCATATTTGAAAGCCATACGTGCTAGAGAAAGGCCCGGGAAAGGATCGGACGGATAACCTGTCGAACCATCGCTGAAGGAGCCGAGGCAGAGCCCCTTCGCGATGGCAACATGTCACGGAGGTGGAGCCTCCGCGTTGGCTCCGTGACACGTTGGCCTTGTCCAGGCCCAAGTATATAAAGCCCCACTTCGGTTTTAATTCATTTTAAACTTATGAAATTTCCAGAAAACAGAGAGAACAACCAAAGAAAGGAAATAGAACGAAGAGGGCAATATAATTTCGTCTGATTATGCTGCCAAACGTTGCCCAAACTCAAATTAACCTCAGATACCGAGGTATTTAGCAGCAAAGAGCATTCCTACGGATTTAGTTTCATGAAATACGGCCGACGAATCGTCGAGCTATCGGACTAAGGTAAGTGGAATTGCTCCAAACTAGTGTCTATGTGTTTCTAGCGGTGAAGTGAATATTTCTCCCTTCTGGACTTTTGGAAAATAGCGAGATTTTGACCGTCTTTCGATAAGCCTAAGTTTAGGCTATAATTATATCGAAAGTGATGTCGTCCTTCAGATTAAAGTTGTATTTAGTACTGATTGATATATTTATGAATGCAGTTGGGAGGAATAGCTGAAATACTGACCATGCTACGCCAGTTAGTCAGGAAATCAGAAGCGAAGGTATGTAAAGCTAGTTTCCTCGGCAAGTTAGTAATCTCGGTATAGTAAAGTAATTTAAAGGCCAGTAGAATGTTCAGAAGTCATGTATTATGTTTATTACGAATGTTGGCATGATATTAGAAGCATCAGGTTATAATTAGCACGAAACTTGCTAGCACGATATAGATTCTATTACAAGTGTTAGGAACTGCACAGCATGCTCAGTATGTGATGTAGTACAGAATGTTAGGATATTATCGTATTCAGTTGAAACCCAGTAAAACAATGTAATATCTATAAGACATCTCAAAAGTAGAATGATAGGTTAAAATGAAGTTTAGGAAGCATGTTAGAGATAGTAAATCATGTTACTATAGAAACTCAGTATACAACATGGTTTTCAGCAGAAAAACTATATCTTGTTCAGCGTTAGACTCAGTACAGTATGGCAGAAGATTATATTTGTACATATATACTATTATCAGTCTCAGCATGAATTAAGTACGTACACATTGCCATCACTAGTTCAGCACACAGTATGTACAGATACTTTACTACTATTAGCTGCAGTATGTGGGATATGCAGATAGTATTACTAGTTGAGACCGTTGTATTGTTTTGGGGTTGGATTACCTAGCATCAGTGACCGCCCCAGGGTTAATAGCTGTATCAACTCATCCGCCAGAGGATGAGGATATGTCGCTCTACGGAGTGGCATGCCGTCCCACAGGGGACGAAGATGGGATGCCAGTTTTCCCCATATTGTGCCTTGGTCGGCCCTTACACACCCCTGTCGAGCGGATACGCCCGGGTGTTGATTCAGGATTCCTCCGGACTCAGGTACAGTTATAGTCAGGGGCTCAGCGAGCCCAAGTGCATACCCAGGGGACCGGCAGGATGCTTATAGTTATTATAGGAGATGGGATGACCGGGGTAGGGGTATAGATTGCATGCTGGTTGTACCTCCCAGCTTATGGGGGCCGGGTAAGGTTTGTGTATACTATGTTATGCTATGTTATGTTATGCCATGTTACATTAGATACGAGTAGATCGACAGTAGAACGATACATCTCCAGGTATGACTCCTACTCCTTCCAGCATAGTTAAGAGTAGGCATAGTTTTACATTATTAGACAGTTAATCTTTTTCTTCCTATTTCATTTTCATCAATTGTATTGTTGCTTTCAGATATTTCTTTCAGTTATTGCTTTACATACTCAGTACCAGCGGTACTGACGCCCGGTGGGGTGCTGCATTACTTGCCTGCAGGCACTCATAAATGAGGAGGCGATCCCTCGTGATTCCTGTCAGCGATCGAGTATTCAGCTCCTGTCATCCGGAGACTGAATCCCAGAGGTGTATTTCATTTTCTTTTGTTGTACAGTACGGGTAGGTCAGGGCCCTGTCCCGATCATTTCTATTGTTATTCCTAGAGGCTTGCAGTCTGTATATATTTTCCTGTGGTCAGTTGAGCCGGTCGTGTGAGGCCGTGCAGTTGTATAGCTGTTAGCACTTTATTTCTTTTATGTTGGCCGTGTGGGGCCATAGCTTGACAGTAGTGGTGACCTTGCTGGTCACGTAGCTTTCCAATACTTCATTGTTGAATTACAGATAACTAGACAGCACGGTGGCCTTGTCGGCCCGCATAGGTTCCCCTATATTGAATGTGTTCTGGTTAGCTGATAGTACAGGTATAGGTGGCTATAGGCCAGTTGGCCGGAGGCTGTGTTTACAGCCGTTATATAGCCGGTTGGTTTCCTGGAATAGAGCCAGGGCCATCCAAAAGCACCATACGTGCTTAGGCTGGACCATCTAGCAGTCCAGAGTCTAGCAGGCACCAGGTGCCCATCATACCCTCCAAGGTGGGGTGTGACAAATTAGCCACTCATTTGTGGATTAAACATCTTTAAATGAGTGTTAATCATACAAGCAATTGAATTAAAGAAGAAAGAAAGAGAGAAAAAACCCTGATATTTTCGTCCCTCAACTGCCTATAACCCACGTTCTTGCTCCACCAAGTCAGAATATTGAAAAATGAACCTAAGTGTTCTATTTATACTGCTGGGAATTTTTCCCGGAATAACGAGCAACGTGTCACGGAGTGCATCGTGGAGCACTGCCTCCGTTACACGCTACGGACGCGGACCCTCACTGGAACTGGGGGTCCAAGAATTAAAGCTCAACGTGGCACGGCGTGCAACGCGGAGCCAAGCCACCGTGCCACGGACCAGACGCGGACCCTCTCTGGAATTTTGGCGTAATTTCCCTATCCAGGCAGAAGGCCTCCGCGATGGCAGCGTGACATGGCTCCATCGCGGAGCCCCTTTAATTCATGTTGTCCAATGCTTTATCCCTTGCTCGCATCCAAGTCCAACCCCGATATCATCCAACATGCATTTAAGCTTCCCAAAATCACATTTTACCTGCAAAACAATGCTAATCATGTTGGTTAGTATAAATTCACATTTTATTACCAATTACATGAGAATGTATACACATTGGTAGATAAACAAGGCTAAAATGGTACTTTTGAGTATCACTTGGGCATATAAATTTGCCCAAGATCACTTACCCCACACTTAAATCCTTGTTCGTCCTCGAACAACAATCCTACACTTCATGCAATTTACATCCCAACCTCGCTACTTTGGTTTGACAATTTAGGCTACGGTCATACCGATTATTCAATATAGCAAATCATCAAGAAAACATGCATGGTCTTATCAATGCAATGACCTTCAATACATCAAGACCTCCTAGACTTTAAGAATCGACTCTCAATATTGGCAAACTCATGCAAATCAGCTGATCAAGATATCCGACACAAAAATTAATCTTTCATCAAGCATGTGCCCTCACAACACAAGAGAATCTTCCCCTTTTGGCTCATATGACTCACAAAAATTCAAGCAGGGGCATGTAAAAACAATTTCGCTCTCTCTCCCAAAAGAATTCACATGCATCATGTCATGACCCATAAGCTTGCCCTTAGTGTATTACTCCACTAATATAAAGAAGTGCGATGTAAGCTCACGTAAGACTTTAACTGGTTGTAATGGAAGCTACGGAACTAGTAAATATTGGGTTAGCCAATAATAGCCACTAGCATCCTTAAGCGCCTTTTCAACACATCCCATCAACTCATGGACATTGTTTCTTTTTTTTTTGATCATCCCATTCTTGATGTTTTTCTTTAGTATGGCCCATCGTATTAAGCACACTTGACACAACAACAAAGATTATTCATGCACCTTCATTACCGTTTATTTATAGCAAGTGCACCTTCAACCTTTTCTTTTCTTCTATCACTCTGCTTTTCTTTTTCTTTTCACCATTCTCACTCTTTGACACTTCGAGAAAATGATTTTCTCTTCTTAAGCACTTAAGAGTTTTGTATAGACTTTACGGCTAATGAAAAGAAGGAATTAAGCTCAGTTTACACTTTATGACAAAAGAAAAAATAATAAGCTAAAGGCTCAACGGGCTGACTAGGGTATACAATCAAGGTGTGTACAACAAGGAAAAATAGAAACTCGGTTAAAACAAAGAAATGCCTACATCCTTTCCTACAATACACCTCCTTCATTTCGTTTTGTACACACACCAGGCAAGTTCTAGACACTTCACAATAGCATGGAATAACAACACCTCACTTCACACTTTTTGCCCATGCTCAATTTAAGAAGTATTCACAGACTCTTCAATCAGCTAATTACATGAATTCAAACATTAAGCCTAAATCACACTGAATCGAACTCTATGGCCTAGGTATCTCAACATATTTACAAAGTTGCATGCTTTCATACGAATCACCTTTGCATTTTAAATATCATGTACAACACGCAACCAGAATTTTGCAACCATACAGTAACTACAGGTTTTGGGATGCAACCCACCAAAGAAAAAAACTAAAAAATAATTGAAAAAAACTACTCCTAACGACTACATTTCCCTTAAGACGGTCGTCATCCATCCATCATAGGGAACGGTCACTACTATGACTTCGGTTCAATGGGACCATTCTCGGTAAAAGAACCGAAAATAAACGCCGAGAAACCCAAGAAGTAAAAAAATGTTGGCAATATCGATCATTTCGATAGAAAAAAAATATGTACAAAATATTTTAAAAATTTTTTTAAAACAAATATCAATCATTTCGATAACAAAAATATGTACAAAATCAGAATCAGCTAGCAACATTCAGCAACACACATCAATTTCACATAAATTTACAATCAAAACAACAACTTAACAATTCACAACTCACAGGGACAAACAAATTTTCACATACACGACAACAGAATAGAGCATACATACAAAACAGCCCAGCCCAGCACCTAACTACTCCCAACCCACACTTAGCTCGAACACTGTCCCCAGTGTTCACAAAAATTTAAAATAACACAAAATCGGGTGGTGGAACTCCCTGATCAGTCAAAGTATTCCACTTCTTCGTCGGGTGCTGCTGCTTCATCTCCCATGTCTGAGTCGCCCCCGTCGTCATCATCGGACTCCACATCGGAGTCCTCCCGACGTGTCTCCTCGTCTGTGGGGACATCATCGTCTGTGGGCTCTACAAATGTTGGCCCCACTCGGCATAGAGCCCTGGCGTTTTCGCCGAAGGGGTAGTCTAGCTCGAGCTGCCATAGCTCCTCCTCTGTTGCCGGCCTCCCGCCTATCCTCAGCTGGAGCATCTGCATCCCATACATTCGAGCCATATACTGGTCATCACGAGCATGTCGCTCGCCAAGTGTAAGCACTGGCCCGTGGGTGGTGTCGGGAGCCTTAGTTTTAGTAACATCTAAGGCCCACCGCTCTATCTGCTGGATATAATCAAGGGCCTCCTCCTCGACATCTAGGCCCCTGAGGAAGGTGGTGAGTAGTCCACCAAAGTCATACCTATGCCCCTGGTGCAACCGGGCTCTCTTCATGGCGGAGATAATTACCGCCCCCACGTTGATCTCCAGCCCTTTCATCAGGGCGTACACCAGGCATACACGATCCCGGGTTACATCTGTCATATGTACCCCCGAGATTAGGCATGAGCAGACTATCTTCAGCCAGATTTGGGCTTCCCTGTTCATCTGTGAATATGGCAAAGTCTGGTGGTAGCCCCTCTCTTTGTGTCTGCTCCATCTAGCTATCGATCGGGTCCCACACAATGTGCGTCTGATGTCTGCATACGCTGGGGTAATGTTCAGCTGTCGGAGTACGTGGGCGTCTGTGTCCCGCGCTCCTATGATGGCATTGAGGTGGTGGGGCTCCAAGGTGACTATTTGCCCTCTGATCTTGATGGTGTGACTTCTGATAGTTGGGTTCCAGTTGGCATAAAATTCTCAAACCAAGTGCAGATTGCATTCCTTGGGCTCTTCAAAGATGAAATTTAGCCCATCTACCTCGATTTGGTGGACCATCCTAGGGAACTCCTATTCCAATGGTTCCCATGCTATGTGCTCCTCGGGGAAATATTTGTTTTCTTTGTGCTTTGCGTACCACTTTTTCCCCTCATCAGTCACCCATCTCGTTCCATATTAGCGGCGTTGGCCGTGTGGAACTGCTGGGACTGCTGTGCCCAGTCTGATTCGCTTCCTTCCGGCGCTCGAAGTTGATGCGCCTTTCCCTTTCTCTTGCCGGCTTGCCATTTTACCTGTCAATCCAAGTAGACAAGATCAATCTTAAGTTAACGGATATTAACTTCAGCTAAGGTCGGGTTAAGCTAGGTTACCCCACACTTAGTCCTTAGCTACAGTTACAACAATACGGCAAGATTATCTTTATTTACATACAATAACCAACTATACAATCATGCTTAGTGCGTTCGAAAAATTCGACGGTATATCTTCTGCGTACTACTCAGACTTCGTACAACTAATCACAATCACTACCATCGCTAACATCATAACCATCGCACTTAGCAAGGAAAAACAAAGAAACGAAAACAACAACAAAAATTTATCTACACGAACCTATACAACCAACCAAATTCTTACAAATTTCAACATTCCCTTAACCCGAGAATCCGTCATTCTATTAACATCCTCACAATTTGTACATCGACTCATCTCATTCAACACATACATCCCGGCATGAAATTCACAATTCATTACATTTTCAACTTCAAATTCAAAAACAAGCCCTAGAATTGATATTATCAAGCAAATTCGATTAATTTATGCAATTGACGAGTTCAAGCAATCATAATGACATTCCAAACACTCATCAACAAGAATTAAAATTGAATTCATGATTAATTTCTACTTAGGGCAATTTAGCTCACCTCACATGCTCAATATCGAAGAAAATCGACAAGAATTTGAGAGGAAATCGAAAAACATACCTTGTCTTTGAAGAATCGAAGAAAATTTGTTGAATTTCTTGCCTTACTCCGTGTCACGTTGATGGGGGATGGGTTTTGGGAGGTTTGGTCGCGGAGAGATAAAAAATGAGGGAAAAGGGAGGGTTTTCGGGGTTAAAAAGTAAGCAAATCGCGCGGGTCACCCGGCGACCCGGTGTGACCCATCACGATATACAAGGCAACGTGTCACGGAGTGCATCGCGGTGCACTGCCTCCGTGACACGGAGCCATCGCGAGACTGTTCTGGAAATTTTTAAAATTTTCGGGTTATACCTCAACGTGTCACGGAGGTAACGCGGAGGTCCACCTCCGTGACACGGAGCTATCGCCCCAGCTCACTGTTTGCCACTTTTTATTAATTATCATACCTCAACTTTTCCTTCGTGATTTCGTGCATATTTTCCTCTGTTAGACCTGAAATTCATCTCACTATACAAAATTGGTTAGAATTATAGGTTTCACTCTAAATACTAAACAAAAACTAAAACGAAAATTTTTGTAGTAAATCAAGAAAAAGAAAAGATAAAAGAAAAATCTATTTACACTTTACAAAATGAAAGAAAAATTTTTCATGGGTTGCCTCCCGTGCAGCGCCTGGTTTACCGTCGCGGCTCGACGTCGTTAAGCTCAATTGTCCTCTAGGGCGATGGACGATTTCTCTCGATCACCGTCCTCCCACTAGTAGTGCTTACACCAATCTGGTGGTTTTCCCATTAACTCCCGTGAATCCTTAATCTGCTTATCATCACCTTGATCAATCACATTGATCACCGAGAGTTCTTCTTGCACCATCGGGAGCTTGGGTGCCTTGTACACATCGAACACCTCCACCTTATCATGTGCTCGCATTGTTAGCTGCCCCGCAGCTATGTCAATTAGTGCTTTCCCGGTTGCCAAGAAAGGACGTCCCAAAATAAATGGGACTTCCGCATCTGGTTCAAAATCCAGCACGACAAAATCTACCGGGAAAATTAGGGAGCCAACTTGCACCAGAACATCCTCTACAATGCCATCAGGTCTGGCTAAGGACCGATCCTCTAATTGCAAGATTACAGTTGTGGGTCTAGGACTCCCTAGACCCAACTTTCTTAATACCGAAGACGGCATCAAATTTATGCTCGCTCCCAAATCACACAATCCACGAGCTCGGATGCTCTGCCCAATAGTAATCTGGATAGTAATGTGGGCAGTCTATTTTGAATCCGGGAAGTGCACTCCTCCGTTAGAGCCACCGTAGCATACTCAGTCAACCGACTTTTGTTTGCCACGATGTCCTGTATATACTTAGCATATTTCGGCACTCCCTGCAAGACATCAACAAGAGGTAAGTTAATATGTACCTGTTTCAGCACCTCCATGAATTTCTTGAAACACGCCTCCTCCTTGTGTTTCTTTAATCGTTGAGGGAACGGGGGTGGAGGTCTTTCTGATTCAGCTTCCTTAGTCTTCCCCCTTTCAATACTGTGCTCCCTCTCAACTTCTGCTGCTCCCGACTGTTGAGGTGGTCTTTCTGGTTCCACCTCTTTCAGCTGCAAACCACTCCTTGTGGTCACTGCATTTACCTGCTTTGGTTTGGAATCCGTGTCGCTCGGCAGTCCTCCTCTAGGCCTTGTGTTTTGGGCACTAGCAAATTGCCCAAATTGATATTCAAGTGCCCTTGTAGCTAACTGGTTGTTTTTCACTTCGGCTGCCAATTTCACATAGTCAGCCTACAATTGAGGTTGGTTAGCTATCATGGTCTTGAACATCTCCTCAATGTTGGGTGATGGTGGTGGAGTAGGTGCATTGTTGTTTCTGAATTGGGCTTGATAATTCTGCTGCCCTGCTTGGTTCCTTTGCACACCCTGACCCGAACTTTGCCCCTGATGGTTGTTGCTACCCCATGAGAAATTAGGGTGATTCCTCAAGTTGGAATTGTAGCTACTACCATACTATTGGTGGTTATTGGTGGTTCCTTTGCGCATTACCCACAAAGTTTACCGAGTCAGGATTGGCTCCATAACACTCAGCTGAGTGCTCACTGCTTCCACACACTTCACACCACATTTGCTGTACTACATTACCTGGGGCTTGAGGCTGGTTCAATGTCATGTTTCTGAAGTGGGTGTTAAGTTGATTTTGCAATGCAGCTATCTGTGCAGCGATAGCTGTAAACCCATCCACTTCTAGCACTCCTGCTGCTTTCCTTGTCCCACCTCTTGATGAATCAGCATTCCACTCTGGATTGCCCTGCGAAATACGGTTCAACAAGGTATACAGCTCCTCATAAGTTTTCTCCAGCGCTTGCCCTCCAGCTGCTGAGTCTAGCAATATTTTGGTGTGGGGTTCCAAACCCTCTATAAAAGTGTGCACCAGCACATCATTAGACTGATGATGATGAGGACAATCCTACAACATGGATTTGAATCTCTCCCAGGCCTGATATAAATTCTCTCCCTCTCTCTGTTTGAAACTTAGAATCTGACTTCTAAGTCTTGCTGTTTTACCGGAGGGAAAAAACCGTATCAAAAACTTCCGTGCAAGATCATCCCACGTAGAAATAGAATTCGGTGGCTCAGCTTTCAACCACCTCTTGGCTTCTCCCAATAATGAGAATGGGAACAATGTAAGTCGGACATAGTCTGATGACACTCCAGCAGGGATGTAACTGTCACTTATCTCCAAAAAATTTTGGAGATGCTGCTGTGGATCTTCATGAGGGAGACCGGTAAACTGCCCGCTAGTGTGCAGCAACTGCACCATATTTTGTTTAAGTTCAAATCCCTCCTGGCTCAGGTTTGCGGATGCTAGATGTGACATTATTAGCATGTGGGATTGCCACCTCGTGAACCGGATGAGCTGCTACTTCTTCGGGCACTAACACTGCCCGTACTACCGGTGGATTCTGTTGTTGCTCCATGATCGTCTGTCTGAGCAACTGCAGCTTTCTTTGTAGAGCTTCTCTCCGTTTACTATGAAATATTCTTTCTGGCTCTATATACGATTCCACCAGCTCCTTGTCTCTTGCCAGTGTTCAACGGAAATTAAGTCTGCAAAATACAAGCTAAGACCAAGTTGTCAACACTAAGAAAATAAAAATACAGTAAATGAACACTTAAAACAAATTCACCAATTGCCAAGTCCCCGGCAACGGCGCCAAAAACTTGTTCGCATGATTTGTGGGTATATAAAATGACACGCAAGTGCACGTGGTCGAACAAGTAGTAAAGTGGCTTTAGTAAGCCAAGTATCGATCCCACAGAGACTTGGATGAAGTGCAATCTGCTCAAGTGTACTATATTTTACTTCTAAAAATGCAGACAACAGTGTAACCAAAAGTTTGATAGTTTGTTTTATAATTTTTATACTAAAGCTAAAACAATTATCTAATTTGAGTCTGAACTATGAATGAGAGCATGCTGAGGTTAAACGAACATGTAATGAAATTGATTATCATCATAATTTGGTTAATCTTTTCCTCCAGTTGCTAGCCAAGAACAATTTCCAAGAGATTAAAACTCTCGTATTTAACCTCACTTAAGAATCATGAACCATCCACCTACATTTCTGTGATTAAATGCAATTCATGTTCTAGCCATACAAACCCGGTTCCTAAATTGACTAATACGACTTTCAGGTATATTTCTATCCTAAAAGATAATCAATACCCAATTTTCCCAAACCAAGTAAAGAACATATCCTATTAATTCACAACTTTCCAATTTCTTGCTCTCTCGAGTGAAACTGGACTTTTTAGATGTACATTAACGTAGGCCACACATTAATGCAGTAAGAACAAGAATTAATAGAACAACATGGGAGAAAATATGAAAAACCAAAGAATCAATGATCACATTTCATCACAATTATTCATAACCTCAGCAAGAAGAGGAATTAGCCACTCATTTGTGGATTAAACATCTTTAAATGAGTGTTAATCATACAAGCAATTGAATTAAAGAAGAAAGAAAGAGAGAAAAAACCCTGATATTTTCGTCCCTCAACTTCCTGTAACCCACGTTCTTGCTCCACCAAGTCAAAATATTGAAAAATGAACCTAAGTGTTCTATTTATACTGCTGGAAATTTTTCTCGGAATAACGAGCAATGTGTCACGGAGTGCATCGCGAAGCACTGCCTCCGTGACACGCTACGGACGCGGACCCTCACTGGAACTGGGGGTCCAGGAATTAAAGCTCAACGTGGCACGGCGTGCAATGCGGAGCCAAGCCACCGTGCCAAGGACCAGACGCGGACCCTCTCTGGAATTTGGGCGTAATTTCCCTATCCAGGCAGAAGGCCTCCGCGATGGCAGCGTGACACGGCTCCATCGCGGAGCCCCTTTAATTTATGTTGTCCAATGATTTATCCCTTGCTCGCATCCAAGTCCAACCCCGATATCATCCAACATGCATTTAAGCTTCCCAAAATCACATTTTACCTGCAAAACAATGCTAATCATGTTGGTTAGTATAAATTCACATTTTATTACCAATTACATGAGAATGTATACACATTGGTAGATAAACAAGGCTAAAATGGTACTTTTGAGTATTACTTGGGCATATAAATTTGCCCAAGATCAGCTATAAAGATTATTTAAGATAGCAAGTTAAATATAAGGCATGCATGATTTCATCATTAAGATGAATTACAACTATGTTAAGACTTTCTAACCTCAAGAATCGACTCGCAATCTTAGCAAACTCATGCAAATCAACCAATCGAGAGTTCCACATGAATGTTATCTCTCATTAAACATGTGCCCTCACAACACAAGAGAGTTACCCCATTTTTACTTCAAAAGAATTTCAAATCACAAAAGGTATGGGTATATGAATCAAATTATGCTCACTTTCTCAAAGAATTCACATGCATCATATAGTAAACCATAAGCTTGCCCTTAGTGTTTACTCCACTAATTTAAGGATATATGAATGTAAGATCAAGTAGGACTTAATGGGTTGTAATGTAGGCTAAGGGGCGGGTAGGTACTATTCTGGCCAGTAATAGTGACTATCTTCCCCCAAGCACTTTTACTACATCCACATTCATTAAAGACATCTCCTCTATACTTCTTCCTCACTCTTCTCACTCTTGAATATTCTCTTTTTGTTCCCATTTCTTTAAGCACACTCAGCTTACTAGTAAAGCATATTTAAGAAATTTTTCATTTATTTTCGTACTCTCTACTAATAATCAATCATTTTCAACAAGTGCACCTTTGTCCTTTTCTCAACTTTCACAACTTCCAGTTTCCTTCTCTTTCACGCTTCTCACTCCTTCACTCTTTGGAATTTTTTCACTTAAGCGCTTAGGTGTTTTGGATCAAATTCACAGCTAATGAAAGAAAAGGATTAAGCTTATGTTGTAATTATCAAAGAATAGGCTTAAGGCTCAATGGGGCTAACTAGGATTTAACTTTCAAGGGAGGTAAGATAAGGGATAAAATTTAGGTTCATTGAAAGAAATGCCTACATCCTCTCTTACAACCCACATCCTTCATTTCGTTTCATATACACACTAGGCAAGTTCTAGACACTTAACAGTAGCATGGAATATTAGAAAAACTCACACTCACTGCACATGTACATGTTTAACGCACTTGCATGCTTCCATACTAATCACACTTGCATCTTACAATATAGCACATAACAAGAATTTCGAACCATTAAGTAGCTATGTGTTCAAAACAATCTAAACCTACTGACTAAATTTCCCTTAATACGGTCGTCATCCATCCATCATAGGGAACAGTCTCTATCTAAGAGTTCGGTTCAAATGGACTATTCTCGGAAAAAGCATCGAAGACAAAAATCGAGAAACCCAAATCAAAAAAATAGAAAAAATAAAGTAAAAAAATAAAAATAGCAACTAACTTACACAAATAATTACACAAATAACTACTTAACAATTTATTACAATTACATCACTAGCACCAACACACAAAAACATCAACAACATAACATGAACACAATGTCACACATCAAACAGCCACAAAAGCACAAACATATCACAGCCTTACTACACCAGCACCTAACTACTCCCACCCCACAGTTAGTTGGAACACTCTTCCCAGTGTTCTCACATCTGCAATTAAAAACAAAGTTTTGGGTGGTGTAATTCCCTGATCAATCAAAATGTTCAATCTCTTCATCAGGTGCTAGTGCCTCATCACCAAGATCAGAATCCTCTTCGTCGTCCTCCTCTGAATCAATGTCTAAGTAATCCCGATGCGTTTCCTCATCAGTAGGGACGTCGTCATCAACTGGTTCTACAAATGCAGGCCCAACTCTCGTAATGCTCGGCATGCCCATTGAATGGATAATCCATGTCGAGCTGCCTCAATTCATCCTTCGTAGCAGGCCTTCCACCAATCCGCAGTTGCAACATCCACATCCCATACATTTGGGCCATGTATTGGTCGTCCCGAGCATGTCGCTCGGTGAGCGTAAGCACAGGCCCAAATGTGGTATCAGGTGCTTTGGTCTTAGTGACATCCAAAGCACGCCGGTCAAGTTGAGGAATGTAGTCTAGGGCCTCCTCTTCAATACCATTGCCCCTGAGGACAGCAGTGAGAAAACCATCGAAACCATACCGATGCCCTTGATGAAGTCTGGCTTTCTTCATAGCGGAAATAATCACCGCTCCAACATTTATCTCCGATCCTTTCAACAAAGCATAAACTAAACAAACTCTGTCCCGGGTGACATCAGTCATGTGCACCCCCGGGATCAGGCAAGTATATACTATCTTCAACCAGATCCTCGCTTCTCTGTTCATTTGGGAGTATGGCAATGTTTGGTGATACCCTCTTTCCTTGTGACGACTCCACCTAGCTGTTGATTGTGCTCCACATAAAGTGCGTCTGATATCTGCATATGGTGGAGTGATATTCAGCTGGCGGAGGACATGTGCGTCTGTGTCCCGCGTCCCCAAGATGGCATTTAGATGTTGTGGTTCAAAAGTAACCACCTGTCCTTTGATCTTGACTGTGTGGTTGTGCACGGTGGGGTTCCAGTTAGTGTAGAATTCCCTTATCAGATGGAGATTGCACTCTTTGGGTTCTTCAAAAATGAAGTTTAGCCCAACAGTGTCTATCCTGTGTAGGATTCTCGGGAATTCTTGAGCTAGTGGTTCCCGTGCTATTTGTTCCTCTGGGAAATACTTGGTTTCCTTGTGTTTGGAATACCATTTCTTTCCCTCATCTGTAACCCATAGTGTTCCATATTGTCTACGTTGCCCCCTTGGAACCGGTGGTGCCACTGGCACTACTGCCCCAATTCTCAATCTTTTTCTGTTGGCGCGAGATGTGGATGCGCCTTTCCCTTTGTCTTGTCTTCCAGACATTTGTCCTATCAATCAAAAGCATATATTTCAAATGTCATTCATGGTATAGTTGGCTACTACTAAGGCTGGGCTTAAATTGATCACCCCACACTTAGTCATTAGCCGCAGTCAATACAATTCGACAAGAATAATCACATATTTTCAATTCTTATTTTCCAAAATGTTCAGTGCATTCATAAAAGTCGATGGTTTCATTGTACTACTCAGACTTCATACAATGCATTATGAAAGTTCATCCATCGATTCCTTTATATAATCATGAGCACTTTGCAATTTGTGCCAGCAACCTATGGGAATTTCCTACTTTCATCCCCAAAAATCCATCTTCTACCATAACATAATCCAACTTCAATCACAACATGTTTCAACTCAAACAACATGCACATCCCAAAATATCTCCATTTTTACCATTTTCTTCTTCTTCCTAATTAAATTTCTCACCCCTAGTTATCAACAATGTAAGATTTTCAATACAAATCATGTAATTATTGAGTTCATATCACAATCTTAGCACAAAATCAACATTCATCCATGACCCAATCAATTACTTATTAATAACTTAGGGCAGAATTCTATCAAAGAAACATGTTCAAGAATCGAAATATGCAGCAATAATGAGAAAAAATTTGAGAACATACCTTTACTTGAAGAATTTTAAGAAGAATTGAAGAATTTTTCTAGCTAGGGCCATGGCACATTGAGGGAGAAGGGGTTTTGGGGGTTTGGTCGTGGAGGGTTCAGCAAAATGTGGGAAAATAAGGAATTTGGGGTTAAAAAAGGTGATTTTCGCGCGGGTCAACCCGTTGCCCCGAACTAACCCGTCGCAAAAATAGCCTCAACATGTCACGGAGGGTAACGCGGAGGCCCAGCTCCGTGACACGGAGCCGATGCGGAGGCTCACTGGAATTTTGAACATACCTGAAATTGGCCTCAATGTGTAACGGAGGGTAACGCGGAGGTCAGCCTCCGTGACATGGAGGCAACGCGTACCCTCACTGTTTCTTGCCCCAATTTTCACTTTTTACCTTTATTTTTCCACTTGCGATTTTTTTTGTATGTTTTCCCTCCATATTTCCTGCAATTCACAAACAACAACAATTTGTTAGAAAATCGTAGGTTGCCTCCCACCTAGTGCCAATTTTTCTTTTCCTTTTTTTTCTGTTAGGAACATAGTCTAGTACATTACATCCACGGGTTGCCTCCCGTGCAGTTCCTGGTTTACCGACACGGCTCGACGCTTGTCATCCTCATTCATCTACTAAGGTGATATACGTCTTCTCTCGATTAACGTCTTCACCCCAGTAGTGCTTACATCTCTTTCCGTTCACCAAAAATGTGGCACTTTTATCCTCTTACTACAATTCAACCGCCTCGTGTGGGGTCATCCTTGCTACTTCAAACGGCCCTGACCACTTGGAGCGCAACTTCCCTGGGAAGAGTTTCAACCTTGAGTTGAATAGAAAAACCTTTTGACCCGGCTCAAAGATTCGATGCACCATGTGCTTTTCATGCCACCTTTTAGTTTTTTCTTTGTAGCATTTAGCGCTTTCATATACGTGCCATCAAAACTCATCCAACTCACTCAGTTGCATCAATCTCTTTTTTCCTTCAAGCTCAGGATCCATGTTCAGCTTCCGCACAGCCCAAAAAGCTCGATGTTCCAGCTCCATGGGTAGATGACATGCCTTCCCATAAACCAATCTATACGGTGAAGTCCCAATGGGTGTCTTATATGCAGTTCGATATGCCCACAACGCATCATCCAGTTTGCTTGACCAATCTAAGCATTGTGCGTTCACCATTTTCTGCAAAATCTGTTTAATTTCCCTATTTGACACCTCCACTTGCCCGCTAGTCTGGGGATGATATGTTGTCGCCACTTTATGTCGAACCCCATATTTCGCTAGCAAATTCCTGAACCCTGCATTTACAAAATGTGCCCCTCCATCACTGATAATTGCTCGTGGCGTACCAAACCTTGTGAAAATCTGCTTCTTCACAAATTTAGTCACCACCTTGTTGTCGTTCCTGGGACATGCTACTGCCTTAACGCACTTGGACACGTAGTCCACCGCCACCAAGATGTATCGATTGCCAAACGATGGTGGAAAGGGACCCATGAAATCTATCCCCCACACATCAAACACCTCAACTTCCAATATGTGATGCAATGGCATTTCCTGTCTTCTACCGATTGTTCCTGTTCTTTGACATCTATTACATACTTTGACATAAGCTACAGTATCTTTGAATAGTATGGGCCAAAAGAATACGGATTGCAGCACTTTGTGAGCAGTACGCTCTCCTTCATGATAACCTCCATACAACGATGAATGACAACTCCTCAGTACCTCTGTCGTCTGACTTTCTGGAATGTATCGCCTCATCACTTGATCTGGTCCCTACTTGAATAGATACGGCTCATCCCACATGTAGTACTGGGAATCATGCCTCAGCTTCTTCCTTTGTTGAGTCGTTGCCTCAGGTGGGTATACTCCACTTACCAACAAATTCATAATATCTGCATACCAAGGAAGTTCAGCTTCCTTTATTGCCAAGAGTTGTTCATCGGGGAACTGTTCTCTTATGCTCTCACCTTCATTCACATGTGAACAATTCTCTAACCGCGATAGATGATCTGCAACCTGATTTTCACTTCTCTTCCTGTCTCGGATCTCCGGATCAGACTCTTGCAGCAATAATATCCACCTGATTAGCCTGGGCTTCGCATCCTTCTTTCCAAATAGGTACCGAATTGCTGCATGATCAGTGTGTACCACCACTTTCGACCCCACCAGATAGGATCTAAACTTGTCAAATGCAAATACTAGAGCCAGCATCTCCTTCTCAGTGACTGTATAATTAACTTGTGCAGCATCAAGTGTTTTGCTTACATAATAGATGGAATGAAAAATCTTATTCCTTCGCTGCCCCAATACCGCTCCTACAGCCACATCACTTGCATCACACATTAACTCAAAAGGATATTCCCAATCCGGAGCAATGAGAATAGGAACTTCCACCAGCTTCTTTTTCAGCTCCTCAAATGCTTCTACACATTCCTTGCCAAATTCAAACTTCACCTCTTTTTCTAGCAACCGGCATAATGGTCTCAAAATTTTAGAGAAGTCTTGAATAAACCGTCTGTAAAACCCAGCATGTCCTAGAAAGCTGCGGACACCTTTAACTGATACTGGCGGTGGTAGCTTTTCAATCACCTCTATCTTTGCACGATCAACCTCCAAACCTCTGCATGACACCTTATGGCTAAGGACAATACCCTCCTTGACTAAAAAGTGACACTTTTCCCAATTGAGCACCAAGTTTGAGTCTTCACATCTAGCTAACACCCTGTCAAGATTCTGCAAACACATAGCAAACAAGTTACCAAAAATAGAAAAGTCATCCATAAATACCTCGACATAGTCTTCCACCATATCGTGGAATATCGCCATCATGCATCACTGAAATGTGGCTGGTGCATTGCATAGAACAAACGACATCCGCCTGAAAGCATATGTCCCATAAGGACATGTAAACGTGGTCTTCTCCTTATCTTCTGGTGCTATGGCTATTTGATTATAGCCAAAGTATCCATCTAGAAAGCAATAATATTCCTGCCCTACCAACCTGTCCAACATCTAATCAATGAATGGAATAGGATAATGATCTTTTTGAGTGGCCTCATTGATCTTCCTATAATCCATGAAAATTCGCCAGCCTGTGACTGTGCGTGTGGGAATCAACTCATTCTTCTCATTTGTACCCACTGTCATTTCCCCTTTCTTGGGAACACATTGAACTGGGCTAACCCATTCACTGTCTGAGATGGGATATACCACTCTTGCATCCAGCCACTTGATCACTTCCTTTCTGACTATATCCTTCATCACCGGATTCAATCTCCGCTGATGTTGCACGATTGGCTTGGATCCCTCTTCCATAAATATTTTGTGCATGCAGAAAGCTGGACTAATCCCCTTAATGTCCGACATCTGCCATCCCATTGCTCTCTTTCTCCTCTTAAGGACCACCAATGAATCTTTCACTTGTGCATCTGTCAGTTCTGCTGAAATGATGACTGGTAAGGTGTCATCTTCACCCAAGAATACATATTGCAGATGTGGAGGCAATGTCTTTAACTCCAATTTAGGTGCCTCCTCTATTGATGGCTTTGGGGATGGTTCCAAGGACCTCTGCAATGGCTCAAAATCTTGCTTCCTGAAAAACCATTTTGGCTCATTCAAAGTCTGCACCATCTCATATGTCGCACTGTCCCCAAAATGATCACATCCCACCAAGGCTCTCTCCAAGGGATCCTGTGAGTCAATAATCTGAAAGGTCGACTCCTGATTCAACACACTGATTGTTGATAACTCTTCATATATGGCCAGTAGCTTCATGACCTTGTAGACATCAAAGACCTCTACCTTATCATGAGCTCTCATGGTTAGCTGCCCAGCAACTACATCAATTAAGGCTCTCCCGGTTTCCAAAAAGGGATGTCCCAAAATAAATGGGACTTCCACATCTGGCTCAAAATCAAGAATTATAAAATCCACCGGGAAAATGAGGGAACCTACTTGCACTAGCACATCCTCCACAATTCCATCAGGTCTGGCCAATGAACGGTTAGCTAGCTGTAAGATCACTGTAGTGGGTCTAGGACTGCCCAGCCTCAGCTTCTTAAATACTGATGTTGGCATCAAATTTATACTTTCTCCCAAATCACACAAACCACAAGCTCGAATAGACTGCCCAATTATAATCTGAATAGTGAAGCTCCCAGGATCCTTGAGCTTTGTCGGCAATCGATTATGAATACGGGAGGTGCACTCCTCAGTAAGTGCAACTGTAGCATACTCTGTCAGTCTGCTCTTGTTTGCCTCAATGTCTTTGATGTACTTGGCATATTTCTGCACTCCCTGCAACACATCAACTAAAGGAAGATTAATATGTACCTGCTTCAGCACTTCCATGAACTTCTTGAAGCATGCTTCCTCCTTGTGCTTCTTCAATCTTTGAGGAAACGGGGGCGGTGGTCTTTCCATCTCTGCTGCCTTTTCATTCCACCTCACATCATCGTTTCCTTCAACCTTTACTGTTGCTCCAGATTTCTGAGGTGGTCTTCCGAGTTCCACCTCCTCTAGTTGCTTCCCACTCTGGGTAGTAATTGCATTCACCTTCTTAGGATTTGGGTCTGTATCACTTGGTAATCCTCCCCTCAGTCTAGTATTTTGGTCTCCAGCTAACTGTCCCAACTGATACTCCAATGCCTTTGTAGCTAACTGCTAATTTTTCATATCAGCTGCCAATTTTACCTGATCAGCCTGCATCTGCGCCTGGTTAGCTATTATGGTTTTGAGCATATCCTTGATGTTGCTGGACAGAGGAGGTGCATTATTTCCTCTGAACTGTGACTGAAAATTGTGATGACCCCCTTGATTTCTGTGCACGCCCTTATTTGAACCTTTTCCCTGATGACTATTACTCCCCCATGAAAAATTCGGATGATTCCTCCAATTTGGGTTGTAACTATTGCCATACTGCTGATTACTGCTTCTCTAGGCGTTTCCAACAAAATTTACTAAATCTGGATTGGCACCACAACACTCAGCTGAGTGTTCACTACTTCCACAGACTTCACACCATACCTGATGAACTGCATTGACCGGAGCTTGTGCCTGGCTCAAGCTCATACTGCTGAAATGAGTGTTAAGTTGATTTTGCAAAGCAGCTATCGGTGCAGCGATAGCTGTAAATCCATCCACCTCAAAGACCCCTGCGGCTTTCTTTGCTCCCCCTAGAGTTGTATCCGCATTCCATTATGAATTACCTTGTGAAATATGGTTCAACAAGGTGTAAAGCTCTTCCTAGGTCTTTTCCAATGCCTGCCCCCCGACTGTTGAATCTAACAAAATCTTTGTATGTGGTTCTAAGCCCTCAATGAATGTATGCACCAACACATCATTGGACTGGTGATGGTGAGGACAATCTCTTAGCATTGACTTGAACCTTTCCCACGCCTGATACAAACTCTCACCCTCTCTCTGTTTGAAGCTTAGAATCTCACTTCTAAGCCTGGCTGTCTTCCCTGATGGAAAGAATTGTATCAAAAACTTCCTTGCTAGGTCATCTCAAGTAGTAATAGAATTTGGCGGTTCAACCTTCAACCATCTCTTGGCTTCCACCAGCAGTGAAAACTGGAATAGTGTAAGCCTCACATAATCAGATGATACTCCTGCGGGTATATATGTGTAACTTATCTCCAAGAGGTTTTAGAGATGCTGTTGTGGATCTTCATGAGGGAGACCTGTAAATTGCCCGCTGGTGTGCAATAGTTGCACCATATTCTGCTTAAGTTCAAACCTCCCTTCTGGTTCCGGCCTGTGAATTCTGGATGTTACATTGTTCGCATGTGGGATTGCCACCTCGCGGACCGGTCTCGCTTCCATCTCTTCGGGCACTAAAACTGCCCTTACAATTGGTGGTTGCTATTGTTGCTCCAGAATTTCTCTCTGTAATAACTGCAACTTCTTTTCTAGAGCTTCCCTTTTCTGTAGATGAAATTGTCTCTCCGGTTCTAACAACGGATCCCCCAACTCCTTATCCCTTGCCAGCATTCAGAAACAATTTAGTACCTGCAAGAGAAAGGCTAAGATCAAGTCGTCAACACTTGTATCGAATTTGTAAACTAACACTAAGAAAATTAAATAACCAATTGTCAGTCCCCGGCAACGGTGCCAAAAACTTGTTCACTCCCAACTACACGCAAGTGCACGTGGTCATACAAGTAATAAAGTGGCTTTTTCAAGCCAGGTATCAAACCCACAGGGACTGTAATGTGTCAGTAATTTTTCATTAAGTGTTTAGTATACGCAATTTTATACAAGCAGACAAACAAAACAAATGGTGATTTTTCTAGAATATTAGTTAATGTAACTTCAAGTACAAATATTGTAAATTATAATCTGAACAATAATACAAACAAGCTAAGGTTAAGGCAAAACATGCAGATATGTAATTTACTGATTGAATTTCAGTCAACACTTCTCTTCGGTTGTTGGTCAAGAATTATTAACCAATGGATTGGGTCTTTCAAACTCCTCTCCAATTAAAGAATCATGAGACTTACATTACACATATCTGTGATGCAAACACTTCATATTCTAGCAATACACAACAAATTCCATAGATGACCAAATATGACATTACAAATATATTTCTATTCTGGATGTGAATCTTCTCTTAATTTCTCAACCAAGACAAGAACATATCCTACCAATTCACATCTATCCAATTAATCTTCCTTTCAGAAATAAAACTGGAATTCTAGGATTTACATTAACAATGGCCAAGCATTAATGTAGTGAAAACAAGAATTAGTAGAACAATCATTGTAGAGAAGATAAACACTGAAATAACATCAATTACATACTACTACAATCATCCTCAACCTCAGCCAAAGGTGAATTAGCCACTCATTTGATGATTAAACATCTTCAAATAAGTGGAAATCATACAAGCAATTGAAATTCAAGAGAAAAAGGAAGAAAATTAACCAAAGAATTCTTCAGCTCAACTGCCTGATACCCATGTTCTAGCTTGAAATGTCAGATATATTAAAATAAAACCTAAGTGTGCTATTTATACAAGTGAGAAATTTCCCGGAATAAACTGGCTACGTGGCACGGAGGGTATCGCAGAGCATCAGCTTCGTGTCACGACCTTGACGCGGACCTTCACTAGAACTTAGGGTGCCGGATTATTATCTTCAGCGTGGCACGGAGGGTATCGCGGAGCCTCAGCTCCGTGCCACGGACGTATCGCGCTCCTTCATTGTAATCTAGGTGTGCGGCTAAGTCCTCCCACTGTGTCACTGAAGTGAACGCGTAGCATGGGCTCTGTGACACGATGCCATCATGCACCTTCACTGGAATTCCACCCAAATTCCACTCTAGGAAGAATGCCTCCGTGATGGTGGCATGACACGGCCCTGTCGCGGAGTATAAATTTTTTAGCATTTTCTTGCCGACTTCGTAGTTTTGCTTCTGAGTCCATTCCTCCACTTCACCAACTTGTAGATTAGTTTCCAAAATTCATTCTAAGTGCATAAACAATAACTAATCATGTTGGTTAGTATAAATCCACATTTACATAAAAACCACATGAGAGTGTACACATAAAAGTAGATAAACAAGTCAAAATTAAGTAATAAAGTATCACTTGGGCATGCAATTATGCCCAAGATCAGATATCCTATTGTTCAGATATACTATGGAGGAAAACTTTGCCTTACTCCATCATTTTCATGATATAGTAAGAGAAAATAGAGTTATGCTCTCTTCGAAGAAAATGTTCCTTGTTCAAAAATAAATTGATTTCTTAGGGATGCATTTTAGTAATGGAGCATGTAGTCCAGGTCTACACATATGTCAGAAATTACTCAGATTTCCAGACACCAACTTCACCACAAAGAAGCTTCAACAATTTTTAGGGATTATAAATTATGTTAGAGATTTTATTCTTGAAGTCTCTATATATATTTCACCACTTACAAAGATGCTCAAAAAGAATGCCCAAGCATGGGGTAAAGAGCAAGATGAAGCTGTCCGAAGAATCAAGCAGATGTCCAAACAGGTGAAGATTCTCCATATTCCTTCAGTTGGAAAGAAGATACTGCAGACTGATGTCAGCAATGAATATTGGAGTGCAGTTCTTATGGAAGAAAAAGATGCCCATAAAAAGATATGCGGATATGCCAGAGGAAGATTTGAGGATTCAGAACAACACTACCATTCCACCTTCAAGGAGATTCTTGCAGTAAAGAATGGAATCAAGAAGTTCAACTTCTTCCTGATTCACACTGAATTCCTGATCGAGATGGATATGAAGGCATTCCCGAAGATAATCCAGTTAAATCTGAAGATACTTCCACACCCACAAATTCTCAGATGGGCATAATGGTTCTCACCGTACAAATTCCAAGTGAGGCACCTAAAAGGGAAGATAATTTCCTGGCAGACTTCCTATCCCGACCAGATGAATTCGCAAAAAGGTTTTTGACAGAGAAACCCAAGAAGATGAAGGAACCAGTCAGCCATGTGTTCATGATTACCAACCCACCAGGTTCCAGGTCATCATGGCTACCAAGCCATCCGCCAGACTTGTTCAGTCAATATGTGGACCCATTCGATCCATCCATCCTGATCAAAAGTCGGACTTTCTATAAGCTACAAGCTTTCAGAAACTATGGAGGATCCATCTTAAAACCTTTTCGAGTCAACCCAGAATACCCATTTTGTCACGTGTTCATACCACTTGCTAATGATTTTTCGTAGGAACTCTTATGGTTCTTCTAGTACTTATGTCACCAGTATTACATCCTGATGGAATTCAAATGCAACGTATTCAGGGATTTTTACAAGATTGAACCAGCTTTAAAAATATTTCTACAGTGGTTCAGATCGAGGAAATACTGGGTTCATTGCTTCACGAATTCATATGATGCAAAGATATTCATGTTGCATCGACCAGTTGAGTTAATCGACGGGAAAGTCCATGCCGAGCCAGAACTCTCTTTCTATTGGAAATTTCCAGTATCTATTTTGTCCTTGGAAGCGGAATACTATGAAGCACAAAGGTTTATCTTCCAGCAAAATAAGTGCATTCCAAAAGAGGTTTGGCCGAAAGAATGGGCAATATGGAACCACACTGATAAACATCCTCAGCGGGAAGAAGTCCGAAAGGCAAAAGAGGAATATCAGGCACCCTACGAGATCACCAGGGATGAAATCACTCAGGAGATTACACGGATCAGGCTGAACGTCCCATCAAATACTTCATCACGGGACTCTCAAAGTATGGAGCAAGCCTTTGCAGAAACATCAAGTAGAAAATGCTACTTTACGAGATCGTTAAAATGGAGTTTGCATGACACGACCTTCTTCGATTGCAAACATGGAGTCCGATGGAATCCAGGTGGAGAATGCTCAAACCCACCAATGGAACCTTCACACATTGTCCCACCAGATTATGGATGATGATGTACGCAAGACGTGTGTGAGAGTCTGGAAGCTCACCGACTCAGATCACCTGCCGAAATTTACTGCTCATATGAGGACAAAAGCAGGCCCCACTTCACATGCATTTTGCATGGGCTTCTTATGCATATTAGGCTAGCCATTTTATTAGGCCTTTTATTTTATTAGGCGTCTATTGTTATTTGGCTTTGTAGATGAGTTTGTTTAAATAAGCGTGCCATATTTGTCTTTATCAGGCCATGTAAATAGGTGTGCCGTTTTCATTTTGTTAGGCTTTCTAGAATGGTGTGCCAAGTCTATCTTGTGTGGAGTCTTATCTGTAGTCTCCTAACCTCTATATAAAGGAGGCTAGGCTTTCCATTGTAAATCAGAGTAGATTGCAGCTAGTTGAGTCTTGTAAAAAATTTCCTATGTTCACTAGTATGAGTGTTTGCTAAATTCTCTCTTGTTCTTCCTTTCCAAAGGCATGGTATGGCTGATCCTTTTGAAGTAGTATTGGGCCTTGACACGTTGGCTAAGAAAGCTTGTTACAAGTACAATAGTTTTTTAATGTTTATAAACAGCTAAATTTATAAGTAGAGTAAAAGATTTCCCGAGTTGTGTAGCTTGGCAAACCGTCCGGGTGGATGTAGAAGCCAGCCCCTTTTGGTGTTGAAGTTCTTGTGCCTAGACTCATCCTAAGGATTTGAGGGTTTTGAGGTATTTTAGCTGGAGTAGTTAGAGTTGGCCAATCTTGGAGCTTGTAGGAGACAAGGAATTCATATTTTTCTGGACGGCTAAGGGAACCGATAGATGGATCCCCATCTTCATATCGATTACGGAATTCCTTTTCTGAGCATCTCCTTTTCTTCTTTTTGGGTTTGGCCTTCTTCTCTATTTATTCAACTTCATCCTCTAGACATTCTTGGCAGTCACATTCGATATCCCAAGGGCAGTGCCCGATGAAGGGACATTTGAACCATCTTATGTTACGACCTTCATGATTGAACTATTTGATCCAATCATGTTCACTCATGACAGCTGGAAGGCTCCAATTGAATGGATCCTCTTCATCTTCAAGCAAAGGTTCGGATGTAGGTTGGTACATCTGAAGAGAAAAGGTTGTGTTGTTTGGTTTTTTGAGATGAGAGTGGTCAAAGCTGATGGCTACAGTTTTGTCCTGTTTTTTGACAAAGATTGGTTCCATGGATCGAAGAGGTTCAACAGGAGATTCTCTCATCCGCTCATAATTGGTAACCCATGAGCCAGGAAGAAATTTCACAAGACCTTCCTTTGGTATTTTTTTGGGTATTTGGGTGCATGTGGTAGTTCCGTTGGTGGAATCTATATGTAGCAGTAAAGCATCATCTCCACTCAGAAATTAAAGATCCATGGCATGGTTCTGAACTCGCCAAGCTATTTGGTAGTGAAGAGTTGCCTGGATAGCATCTCTAGCTTGTGGAGCTCCCTGTATTTGAACTTGGATCTTTTAGGCTTTTGTAAGATATGGGTCTCTTAGGGACATGTTGAAATTTGGATATAAAGTGAAGAAAACTATCCCAGCGTTCAAGGTGACGTCAATTGTACCCAAATTTGCATATTGATACTCCTGGTATCGAGTATCAAGGAGTGAAAGGCGCGCAACAACAGGTTGGCCTCTCCTTTCATGATATGACAAGGCGATTCGAACAACACCAAAATGAATATGGGTGAATCCGTGATTTTTCCATTGCTTTGGAAAATCAATGGGAATCTGCAAGGTGACAAACTATTCTTCTTGAGTAGCAAGAATAGGATGTTGATCGAGTTTTGAAGCAGCAACATATTCCTTTACTCTTTTAGTTTTATGTTGGACCCAAGAACAAATTTGTAACCATGGCTTGGTTGTCTTTCTGGCAAAGGCAGAATAAGGATTTAGGAGAGGCAAGTATGTACTGGACACTTTGTTTTCATCTGGCAGTATATCTACTTCATAAAGATAGTCATGTTTACAAGACAGAGTTTTACTAAGTGTAGTAGACATAGGTACTTTGGTGATAGATTTACAGAGACTACAAGATAAGACTTTATACAAGATAGACTTGGCACACCGTTCTACAAAGCCTAGTAAAACGAAAACGGCACACCTATTTACTTGTCCTGATAAAGACAAATCTTGCACGCTTATGTAAATGAACTCATCTACAAAGCCTAATAACAATAGACACCTAATAAAACAAACAGCCTAATAAAATGGCTAGCCTAATATGCACAAGGAAGCCCATGGGAAATGCATGTGAAGTGGGGCCCGCTTTCATCCTCATATGGGTAGTAAATTTCGGCGGGTGATCTGAGTCGGTAAGCTTCTAGATTCTCGCACATGACTTGCATACATCATCATCCATTATCTGGTGGGACAACGCGTGAAGGTGCCATTGGTGGGTTTGAGCATTCTCCACCTAGATTCCATCCGTCTCCATGTTTGCCATCGAATAAGGTCGTATCATGCAAACTCCATTTTAACAATCTCATAAAGTAGCATTTTCTATTTGATGTTTCTGCAAAGGCTTGCTCCATATTTTGAGAGTCCTGCGATGAAGTATTTTATGGGAGTTCAGCCTGATCAGTGTAATGGCCTGAGTGATTTCATCCCTGGTGATCTCGTAGGGTGCCTGATATTCCTTTTTTGCCTTTCGAACTTCTTCCCAGTGAGGATGTTTATCAATGTGGTTCTGTGACGCCCATTCTTTCGGCCAAACCTCATGTGGAATGCACTTATTTTGCTATAAGATAAACCTTTATGCTTCATAGTATTCCTCTTCTAAGGACAAAATAGATACTGGAAATTGCCAACAGAAAGAGAGTTCTAGCTCGGCATGGACTTTCCCGTTGATTAACTTTACTGGTTGACGTAGCATGAATATCTTTGCATCGTATGAAAGCATCATCTCCACCCAAAAATGAAAGATCCATAGCATGGTTCTGAACTCGCCAAGCTATTTGGTAGTGAAGAGTTGCCTGGATAGTATCTCTAGCTTGTGGAGCTCCCTGTATATCAGTGGTAGGTGGCTTTTCTCCAGTGGGCAACACAACACTTTTCTTTGGTATTTTTAGTTCATGGCTTACACCATCTTTTTCAAAGGGTTGTTGTGATGGAAATTTTGGAGTATGGCTAGAGCTAAATGGACTCATCATGAAGATTTGAGGGTTGTGAGCTTTTTTAGCTGGAGTAGGTAGTGTTGGCCAATCTTGGGGGACGGGCCAATTTAGGTGGTAAGTATGTCTGTGGCAACATAGGGAAAAAGGAGTGATTCATCAAGAAGAGAAAATTCTCTACCTTGTGGTATTTGTAAGAAGGCAAACCACTTAGAGAAGAATTGTTGGCAGAAGTCAAAAAGGTCTCCAATTCAATGTAGATATTGTAAGAAGTATGAGCACATTGAGAGGTATTGCAAGCAAAAGCAAAATCAAATTGGTCAGTCTTTCCAACAAGTAAATTTTACGATGACTACTAAATTGAAAAATCAAAGGAGGAGGTTTTCATTGCCTCACATATCATATGTTGATAGATGTAATTAGTACGTTGATAGCACGTGCATAAGGCATATGGCGATTGATGAAAATTTATTTGTTACCTTAGATCTAATAGAACTAAAGTGAAGCTTGAAAATAGTGCATTGGTGCAAGATCAAGGTAGAGGGTTAGTAAAATTTCCTACTAACAAAGGTATGAAACTCATTAATAATGTTTGTTATGTGCCATATTTGACTCAAATCTCATTCGACGTTGGTCAGTTGCTTCATAAAAATTATTTTAAAGATAAAAAATATTTTATTTATGATCCTAAAGGATGTGAAGTAGCTAAAATTAGCATGATTGACAATTCATTTATAATTTCATATTATTTTATTGATAATTGCTCTTTCAATGTTGAATTGAATGATACTTCATTTTGGCAAAAAAGGTTTGATCATTACAACCTTACTACATTAGTGTATATGCAATCAAAGGGTATAGTACTTGATGTACTCAAAATTGACATGTGCAAAGATGCGTACGAGTCATGTCAATTTTGTAAAATGCATAGACAATCCTTTCCTAAAGGAAGTCTTTGGAGGGCTAAGGAAAAACTAGAGTTGGTTCATACATATTTATATGGATCAATGACGACATTCTCTTTGACTGAAACCAAATACTTTATTCTCTTTGTGGATGATATAACTAGAATGACATTGGTCTACTTTCTAAGCACAAATTTTAAGTGTTTTTTATTTTCAAAGATGTCAAGCCCCACCTTGGGAGGCGTAAGTGGCACCTGATCCCATACTAGACTTGGAGTCGACATGGCTGGACACATACACCTCTCGAGCATGCCAGCAGCACATAATCAAGAAAATAATCAGCTTTATTTCGACTCAAAACATAGCCTTAGGCTGACAAGGCTGCAAAAAAACCTGCGCAAAAATAGCTAACCCAACAGTTGCAATAATAGTATCATCCTATGTGGGTCGACAAGACCACCACGATGTCTAAATCATAAACAAAGGAAGGCAGGCGCCCCTATACACATATATAAACCATCAAGGCTACCAACAGATAACATAATTAGGCCCCACACGGGCGACAACACATGTCTAAGATGAACTGTAGTCTGCAAGCCTCTAAAGAGTAAAATATTGGTCAGGACAGGGCCCCGGCCTACCCAAAAGCTATATAACAAAAGACAAGCAAACCTCTAATGTCTGGAAACCCCAAAGGACAGGAGCTGGCCAATCTACTGAGTATGAACGGCTACTAAGGGGTGTCGAACCCTGTCTGTCTGGACCTGCATGGAAGTATGCAGCGCCCCATGCGTGGGCGTCAATATAATATGTATCGAATAAGTAAAGAAATAAATAATAACTGAATAAAAGCTGATAAGGAACTAAAAGTAACCAGTAATAAGGGCCAGAAGTTAACCTAAATAATCTCACCACATGAACTATAGCTAACAGGTAATTATACAAACAAGAACCTAACCTGTCCCCCATAAGCCCCGACAAGTACAAACAATCTACATATTCTTATCTACACCCATGTAGCCCCGCAAATAAGTTGTTGATCTTGGGCATAATTGCATGCCCAAGTGATACTTTAATACTTCATTTCTACTTGTTTATCCACTTTTATGTGTGCATTCTCATGTGATTTGTATATAAATGTGGATTTATACTAACCAACATGATTAGTATTGTTTTGCAGTCTAGAAGGAATTTTTGGAAGCTAATCTACAAGTTGGTGAAGTGTAGAAATGGCCTCGGAAACAAGAAGCGGAAGTAGACAAGGAAATTGGCCAAGTTTGGTGCTCCGCGATGGAGGTCGTGTCACGCTACCATCGCGGAAACATTCTACCTAGAAGGAATTTTAACTTGATTTCCAGTGGAGGTGCGCGATGGCACCTTGTCACGAAGCCTAAGCTTCGCGTTTACCTCCGTGCCACGCTGAAGACAATTACCTGGAAGCTGAGTTCCAGTGAGGCTATGCGACAGGGCCGTGGCACGGAGCTGATGCTCCGGGATACACTCCGTGCCACGTTGCCAGTTATTCGGAGAAAAATTTCTCACTTGTATAAATAGCACACTTAGGTTTTATTTTAAAGTATCTGACATTTTGAGCAAGAACATGGATAGCAGGCAGTTGAGAATAAGAATTCCTAGGGTTAATTCTCTTCCTTTTCCTCTTTAATTTCAATTGCTTGTATGATTTTTACTTGTTTGAAGATGTTTAATCCGCAAATGAGTGGCTAATTCACCTCTTGCTGAGGTTGAGGATAATTGCAGAAGAATGTAATTACTGATTATTTCAGTTTTTATCTTCTCTATAACAGTTGTTCTACCAATTCTTGCTTGTACTATGTTAATGTTTGGCCAATGTTAATGTTATTCTAGAATTCCAATTTTGATTCCGGAAGGGAGACTAATTGGATAGATGTGAATTGGTGGAATATGGTCTTGTCTTGGTTGAGAAATTAAGGGAAGATTTATGTTCAGAATAGAAATATATCTGTAATGTCATATTTGGTCATTTATGGAATTTGTTATGTATAGCTAGAACATGGGTTTTTGCATCACAGAAATGTGTAATGTAAGTCTCGTGATTCTTTAATTGGTGAGGAGTCGAAAGATCCAATCCATGGGTTATTAATTCCTGAATAACAACCAAAGAGAAGATTGAGTGAACTTTAATTAATAAATTACATCCCTGCATGTTTGCCTTAACCTCAGCTTGTTCGTTGCTATTGTTCAGACTTTAACTTACAATATTCACTTAGGTTCACATTAACTATTAATCTTGACTCAAAAGCCTTATTTGTTTTGGTTGTCTACCTGCATAACGAAATCGTTTACTAACAATTAGGAAAATTACTGCCATATTACAGTCCCTGTGGGATCGATACTTGGCTTGAAATAAAGTCACTTTAGTACTTGTACGACCATGTGCACTTGCGTGTAGGTCGGACCGAACAAGTTTTCGGCGCCGTTGCCGGGGACTATAATTGGTTATTTAATTTTCTTAGTGTTGGTTTACAAGTTCGATACAAAGGTTGACAACTTGATCTTAGCAAATCCTCTTGCAGGTACTAAAATTTTCTGAACGCTAGCAAGAGACAAGGAGTTGGTGGATTCATTTATAGAGCCAGAGAGACAATTTCATCGAAAAAGAAGGGAAGCTCTAGAGAAGAAGCTGCAGTTATTAAGGCAGGCAATCCTGGAGCAGCAACAGAATCCACCGATTGTAAGGGTAGTTTTAGTGCCCGAAGAGATGGAAGCAAGACCGGTCCGCGAAGTGGCAATCCCACACGCGAATAATGTAACATCCAGCATTCGCAGACCAGAGCTAGAAGGGAGATTCGAACTCAAGCAAAATATGGTGCAGTTACTGCACACCAGCAGGCAATTTACAGGTCTCCCTCATGAAGATCCGCAACATCTCCAAAACTTTTTGGAGATAAGTGACACCTATATCCCGGCTGGAGTATCATCCGACTATGTGAGGCTTACATTATTCCCGTTCTCACTAGTGGGGGAAGCAAAGAGGTGGTTGAAGGCTGAACCACCAAATTCTATCACTACTTGGGATGACCTCGCAAGGAATTTTTTTATACGATTCTTTCCATCAGGGAAGACTGTAAAGCTTAAGAGTCAGATTCTAAGCTTCAAACAAATAGGGTGATAATTTGTATCAGGCTTGGGAAAGATTTAAGTATATTCTTAGAGATTTCCCTCATCATCACCAGGCTAATGAGGTGTTGGTGCATACGTTCATTGAGGGTTTGGAACCGCATACTAAGAAATTGTTGGATTCAGCAGCCAGTGGGCAGGCATTGGAGAAGACCTATGAAGAGTTTTACACTTTATTAAACCGTATTTCACAGGGAAATCCAGAATGGAATGAGGATTCAACTCGAGGAGGAGCAAAGAAAGCCGCAGGGGTCTTTGAGGTGGATGGTTTCACAGCTATCCCTCCATAGATAGCTGCTTTGCAAAATCAACTTAACAGTCATTTCAACGGTATGCATTTGAACCAGGCACAGGCCCCAGTCAATGCAGTTCCTCAGGTTTGGTGTGAAGTCTGTGGAAGTAGTGAACATTCAGCTGAGTATTGTGGTGCAAATCCGGATTCGGTAAATTTTGTTGGAAACGCCCAAAGGAACAGTAATCAGCAGTATGGAAACAGTTACAATCCAAATTGGAGGAATCATCCAAATTTTTCATGGGGGAGTACTAGTCATCAAGGACAAAGTCCAAATTAGGACATGTAGAGAAACCAAGGGGGACATCACAATTTTCAGCCACAATATAGAGGAAACAATGCACCTCCTCCATCCAGCAACATCGAGGATATGCTCAAAACCATAATAGCTAACCAAGCACAGATGCAGGCTGATTATGTAAAACTAACTGCTGACATGAAAAATCATCAGTTAGCTACAAAACATTGGAGTATCAGTTTGGACAGTTAGCTGGAGCCTAAAATACCAGACCGAAGGGAGGATTACCAAGCGATACAGACCCAAATCCTAAGCAGGTCAATGCAGTTACTACTAGGAGTGGAACTCAACTCAAGGAGGTGGAACCAGAAAGGCCACCTCAGCAATCTGGAGTGGCAGAAAAGGATGAAAGACATGATGATGTGAGAGGGAAGGAAAAGGCAGCCGAGATAGAAAGACTACCGCCCCCTTTTCCTCGGAGATTGGAAAGCACAAGGAGGAAGCTTGCTTCAAGAAATTCATGGAAGTGTTGAAACAGGTACATATTAATTTGCCTTTAGTTGATGTTTTGCAGGGAGTGCCGAAATATGCCAAGTACATCAAGGACATTGTAGCAAACAAAAGCAGATTGACGGAGTTCGCTACAGTGGCGCTTACTTAGGAGTGCACCTCCCGAATACAGAATAGATTGCCGACAAAGCTCAAGGATCCTGGGAGCTTCACTATTTAGATTACAATTGGGCAGTCTATTCAAGCTCGCGGATTGTGTGATTTGGTAGCAAGCATAAATTTGATGCCAACATCAGTGTTTAAGAAGTTGGGGCTGGGCAGCCCTAGACCCACTACTGTGATCTTGCAGCTAGCTGACCGTTCATTGGCCAGACCTGATGGTATTGTGGAGGATGTGCTAGTGCAAGTAAGCTCCCTCATTTTCCCGGTGGATTTTATAATTCTGGATTTTGAGCCAGATGCGGAAGTCCCATTTATTTTGGGACGTCCCTTCTTGGCAACTGGGCGAGCCTTAATTGATGTGGCTGCTGGGCAGCTAACCATGCGAGCGCATGACAAAGTAGAGGTTTTTGATGTGTATAAGGCCATAAAGCTACCGGCCATTTATGAGGAGCTATCAGCAATCAGTGTTTTAAATCAGGAATCGACCCTTCAGATTGTTGACTCACAGGACCCATTGGAGAGAGACTTGGCGGGCTATGATCATTTTGGGGACAGTGCTACATATGAGATGGTGCATACTTTGAATGAGCCAAAATGGTTCTTCAGGAAGCAAGAATTTGAACCATTGAAGAGGTCCTTGGAACCCTTGCCAATGTCATCAATTGAGGAGGCACCGAAATTGGACTTAAAGACATTGCCTCCACATCTGCAGTATGTATTTTTGGGTGAAGATGACACCTTGCCAGACATCATTTCAGCAGAACTGATAGATGCACAAGTGAAAGATGCATTAGTGGTCCTTAAGAGGCGGAAGAGAGCAATGGGTTGGAAGATGTCGGACATCAAGGGGATTAGTCCAGCTTTATGCATGCACAGGATATTTATGGAAGAAGGATCCACGCCAACCGTGCAACATTAGCGGAGGTTGAACCCGGTGATGAAAGACGTAGACAGAAAGGGGAGTGAGAATCAGGTTGCAGACCACCTATCGCGACTAGAGAGCCATTCACATGTGCAAGAAGGTGAGCGCATCTGAGAAGAGTTCCTGGATGAAAAACTCTTGGCAATAAAGGAAGTAGAACTCCCTTGGTACGCAGATATTGTGAACTTATTGGTAAGTGGAGTATACCCACCGGAGGCGACGGCTCAACAAAGAAAGAAGCTGAGTGTCACACCCCACCTTGGGGGGTACGACTGGCACCTGGTGCCCTACTAGGACCTGACTTGGTGGACTGATAAGCCTGGGCACATCTGGTGCCTGGCTGGCTCTAACTCACATTTCTGGAAAAAAAGGGCTATATAACGGCTGTAAACACCGCCCCCGGCCCATTGGCCTATAGCCTTCTGTACCTGTACTAACAGCTGACCAGAAACATGTCAATTCAGGGAAACCTATGCGGGCCGACAAGGCCACCATGCTGTCTAGTTATCTGCAACTCAAACGTAACATACTGAAAAGCTACGTGACCGGCAAGGTCACCACTACTGGCAAACTATGGCCCCACACGGCCAACATAAGGAAAGCAAGAATACTGATAACTAAACAACTGCACAGCCTCACAGGACCGGCTCATCTGACCACAGGGAATATATATGGACTGCAAACCTCTAAGAAGAATAATAGAAATGATCGGGACAGGGCCCCGACCTACCCGTACTGTACAACAAAAGGAACTGAACTACACCTCTAGAAATTCAGTCTCCGGATGACAGGAGCTGAATACTCAACCGCTGATGGGGATCACGTGGTATCGCCTGCTCGTCTATGGGTACCTGCAGGCAAGTAATGCAGTGCCCCACCGGGCGTCAGTACCGCTGGTACTGAGTATGTAAAGCAATAACTGAAAAAGATATCTGTATCAATAATATAACTGACGAAACTGAAACAGGAAGAACTAAATGATCTGTCTGAAGATGTAAGTCGTACCTGTTCTCAATCATACTAGGAGGAGTAGGTGTCGTGTCTGGAGACGTATCATTCTACTACTAATCTACTCATGTCTAATGTAACATAACATGACATACATAACATAACATGGCATACACAACCTTGCCCGGCCCCCATAAGCCGGGAGGTACAATCAACACAGAATCTATACCCTACCCTGGTCATCCCATCTCCTATAGTGGCTGTAAGCATCCTGCCGGTCCCTGGGTATGCACTTGGGCTCGCTGAGCCCCTTACTATAACTGTACCTGAGTCCGAAGGACTCTAAAATCAACACCTCGGGCGTACCCGCTCGACGGGGGTGTATAAGGGCCGACCAAGGCACAATATGGGGAAACTGGCATCCCATCTTCGTCCCCTTGCGGGACGGCATATCACTCCATAGAGTGACGTATCCTCGTCCTCTGGCGGACGAGTCGATACATCTATTAACCCTGGGCGGTCAGGGATGCTAGGTAATCCAACCCCAATCAATACAACGGTCTCAACTAGTCATGCTGTCTGTGTATCTCACAAGCTAAGGCTAACAGGGGTAAGGTATCATATAAATCACATGCTGAGCTAATAATAGTAATCTGTAGGTGTCTGCTACATGCTGAGACAGGTAAGTATAAATATGAATATAGTCTCCTGTCAAACTGTACTGGAGCAAAGGCTATACAAGAGGGTGTTTCTGCTGAAAGCTACGCTGTTTACTGAGTTTCTGTACTAATATAATTTCCTATTTCTAGCATGCTTACTAAACTCTATTTAGTTACTATTCTATGTCTGAAATGTTTTACGGATACTGTACTACTTCGCGAGGTTCCAGCTAAACACAACAATCGACTTCTGAACATTCTACTGGTCTGTAAATTACCATACTGTCTCAATATTTCTTAACTTGCCGAGGAAACTAACTTTACGTACCTTATCTTCGACTATTCGTCCGCCGGACGAGGCTCGGCCGGTACTTCAACTATTTTCTCCCAACTGCATTCATAAATACGTCAATCAATACTAAATACAGCTTTATTGTAAAGAGCGACGTCACTTTCGATATAGTTTATAGCCTAAACTTAGGCTTATCGAAAGACGGTCGAAAACTCGCTATTTTTCAGCGGTCCAGAAGGGAGAAGTATTCACTTCTCAGCTAGGAACACATAGACATTAATTTAGAGCAATTCTACTTACTTTAGTTCGGTGGTTCGCCGATTCGTCGGCCGTATTTCGCGAAACTAATTCCGTAGAAATGCTCTCTACTGCTAAATACTCGGGTATCTGGGATTAATTTGAGTTTGGGCAGCGTTTGGCAGCGTAATCGGACGAAAATATTTAATTTTCCTTTGTTTTCCTCTGTTCTCTGCGCTATTCTGGAAATTTTTAAGAGTTTAAATGATTTAAACCGAAGTGGGGGCTTTATATACTTGGGCCTGAACTTGGGCAACGTGTCACGGAGCCATCGCGGAGGCCTCTCCTCCGTGACACGCTGCCATCGCGGAGGGGCTCTGCCTCAGCTCCTCCCGCGATGGTTCGGCGGGTTTCTCGTCCGATCTTTTTCCCGGGCCTTTCCCTAGCACGTATGGCCTTCAAATATACTTAACCAACGTGCGACTAGGTCATCTAAGTGCCGGGAATTCTACGGGGTATAACATTCTCCCCCCCCCAGGAACATTCGTCCTCGAATGTACACTGTTATCTAGAGGACTGCTTACTTTACTTTCTGGGAAAATTTCGGCAGAGTTTCCCCTGTAATATGGACTATCGCAAAAACTTGAAATGCAGAAAAGTCCAACACAGGGACTGCATACAATATTCTAAGATCCACTGGACAACTAAATATCACCTCTTTCTTTATCATTTACAAACGTACAATCATAAGATACTGTATAAGTAATGATACGGACATACCTGTCGTCTGACTAGGCCTGAAATAGGTGAGGGTATCTAGTTTTCATATCTTCTTCAGCCTCCCACGTCATTTCCTCCCGATTTCTGTTATGCCACAATACTTTGACAGATGCAACATCTTTAGTTCTCAACCTGCGAATCTGGCTGTCTAAGATAGCTACGGGAACCTCTTCATAGGCTAACTCCTCTGTGATCTGAACATCCTGAGCTGGAACTACTGTAGAAGGGTCCCCTACAAACTTCCTTAGCATAGAAACATGGAATACTGGATGAACCGACGCTAACTCTGGAGGCAAGTTTAGCTCGTATGCCACGCGGCCTATTCTTCGCCGAATCTGATACGGCCCAATGAATCTTGGGCTAAGCTTGCCTTTCTTGCCAAACCTCATTACCCCTTTCACCGGGGACACTTTCAAATATACCCAGTCGTTAACCGAAAATTCTAGATTTCTGCGCCGCCTATCTTTGTATGACTTCTGGCGGCTCTGAGCGGTCAGCAAATGTTCTCGGATAAGCTTTATCTTTTCCTCGGACTGCCGAACAATGTCTGGGCCAACTAATGCTGATTCTCCTGTTTCAAACCAGCCCACCGGCGATCTACATTTTCGCCCATACAATGCCTCGAAAGGCGCCATCTGAATAGTTGAATGGTAGCTGTTATTATAAGCAAATTCGATTAACGAGAGATGTTCATCCCAGCTACCCCTAAAATCTAACACACACGCTCGTAGCATATCTTCGAGCATCTGAATTGTACGTTCAGCCTGCCCGTCCGTCTGAGGATGGAATGCTGTGCTCAAATTAATCTGCATCCCCAGACCTTTCTGAAACGACTGCCAGAATCTAGCTGTAAACTGCGCTCCCCTATCTGAAATAATGGATACCGGCACTCCATGCAATCTAACTATTTCTCTGATATATAATTCGGCATAATCCTCAGTTGAGAAGGTAGCTTTCACTGGTAGGAAATGAGCTGATTTTGTCAGCCTATCAACTATTACCCAAATGGAATCATTTCTGCGTCTAGTACGGGGTAATCCCGTTACAAAATCCATGTTTATTGCTTCCCATTTCCACGTGGGAACCATTATCTCTTGCGCCTAACCACCCGGTTTCTGGTGCTCTGCTTTCACCTGCTGACAATTAGCATATCTAGATACAAATTCAGCTATTTCAGTTTTCATACCTGGCCACCAGTAGATGTCTCTAATGTCGTGGTACATTTTCGTCGCCCCTGGGTGAAGGGAATAGCGAGCGTAGTGTTCCTCATGCATGATCTGCCCATGAAGTCCTGCGACATTCGGGACACAAAGGCGGCCCTTACAATGTAGCACACCATCCTCGGTCATCTGAAAATCTGGCTCTTACCCTTCTGAACTCTATCTCTGAGCTGGACTAAATCGGGATCCTCATACTGTTGTCCTTTTACCTCTATAACTAACGATGACACTGCAGAATTCTGAATTACTGCTCCATTATTTTCTGTTTCCATTATTCGAACGGCTAGATCAGCTAACTGATGAATTTCTTTAGCTAATTTCTGTTTCTCAGGTCGCAAATACGCCAAACTCCCCATTGACTTACGGCTCAAGGCATCTGCTACAACGTTGGCTTTTCCTGGATGGTACAGGATGTTTACATCATAATCCTTCAACAATTCTAACCAGCGATGTTGCCGCAGATTCAACTCCCTCTGAATAAAAATGTACTGTAAGCTCTTATGATCTGTGTAAATATCAACATGGACGTCGTACAGGTAATGCCTCCACATCTTCAAGGCATGAATGACTGCGGCCAATTCTAGATCATAGGTGGGGTAATTCTTTTCGTGCTTCTTCAGCTGTCTGGAAGCATATGCAATTACTCTACCATGCTGCATCAACACACAACCCAACCCGATACCTGACGCGTCACAATAAACTGAATACCCTTCTGTGCCTTCCGGCAATGCTAATACTGGGGCGGAGGTTAATCTGTCTTTCAGTTCCTGGAAACTCTGCTCGCATGCCTCCTTCCACTGAAACTTTGTTGCTTTCTGCGTCAATTTAGTTAAAGGTGCTGCAATGGTTGAGAATCCCTCAACGAACCTCCGATAATATCCTGCCAACCCCAGGAAGCTACAAACTTCCGTCGGAGTGGTAGGCCTGGGCCACGACTTAACTGCTTCTATCTTCTGCTTGTCTACCTGTATACCCGCGTCTGAGACAATATGCCCTAAAAAGGCCACTGAGTTAAGCCAGAATTCACACTTCGAAAACTTAGCATACAACTGGTGGTCCCTAAGAATCTGGAGCACTGTCCGCAAATGAGTCCGGTGATCTGCTTCAGAGCGTGAATACACCAGAATATCATCAATGAATACTATCACGAACAAGTCCAAGAAAGGTTTGAAAATACTGTTCATCAGGTCCATGAAGACTGCTGGGGCATTCGTTAGCCCTAAGGACATAACTAGAAATTCAAAATGTCCATATCGGGTCCTGAATGCTGTCTTAGGAATATCTCTCTCACGTACTCGGACCTGGTGATATCCGGACCGCAAGGCAATTTTGGAAAAGTATCTGGCTCCCTGTAGCTGATCAAATAGGTCATCAATTCTGGGAAGCGGATACTTGTTCTTTACTGTAACTTTGTTTAGCTGCCGATAATCTATGCACATTCGGAGCGAGCCATCTTTCTTTCTCACAAACAAGACTGGCGCACCCCACGGAGAAGTACTCGGCCTGATAAAACCTTTATCTAACAAGTCTTTCAACTGCTCCTTTAATTCTCTGAGTTCTGCTGGAGCCATCCGATAAGGAGGTATTGATATTGGCTGAGTGCCTGGTAACAAATCGATAGCAAAATCTATTTCCCTTTCTGGGGGAATACCAGGTAACTCATCAGGAAATACATCTGGGAATTCATTTACCACCGGGACAGACTGGAGTGTCAGAGATTCTGCCTGGACATCCTGAACTCTGACAAGATGGTAAATACACCCCTTAGATATCAACTTTCTCGCCTGAAGGTAGGAAATAAACCTACATTTTGGCGTCGCGGTGCTGCCCTTCCACTCCCGTACTGCCTCCCCCGGGAAGTGGAATCGGACCGTTTTGGTCCAACATTCAACATTAGCAAAACATGGTACTAACCAATCCATACCCATTATGGCATCGAAGTCTATCATTTCTAACTCGACCAGATCTACTGTAGTCTGACGATCAGCAACCTCTACTGTACACCCGCGGTAAATTCGTCTAGCTGTGATAGAGTCACCGACGGGCGTAGATACTAAGAAGGGCTGCTGTAATGATTCTGGTATAATACTAAACTTCCGTGCCACAAATGGAGTAATATAGGACAAAGTAGACCCTGGATCAATTATCACATAAGCAAGGTGTGAGCAGATAGTTAGCATACCTGTCACAACATCAGGCGATGCTTCTGAATCTTGCCTTCCTGGTAAGGCATATGTGCGGCTTGGACCCGCACCTGTACTGGAGGCCCCTGATCTGCCCCGACCCCTGCCTGCTGAAACTGAGGGCCTGCGCCTAGTCGGGGATGCTGTAACTCGCGATCCTGCTGATGCCCTATCCTGTCTATCTCGGTCCTCACGACCTCTGGCTGGGCAATCTCTCATCAAATGGCCTTCTTGGCCACAAATATAGCATGCGGTGGAACCATACCTGCATGCTCCAGAATGACGTCGACTGCATATAGGGCAAAGTGGTAGGGTATACCTACTTTGCTCTGCCCTTCTCTGTAATGGTGAGTCTGCCGTCTGCGAACCTCTACCAGCCTCTGACTGCCCCCTGCGGCTGAATCTGCCTCCCTGTGACTGTGGCGGAGGCGGGGGCCTGGGCGGCCTGTCTGACAATCGTGGCCTGGGTCCTCCCCGGGCCTCTCTCTGTAACTCAGCTGGCCTATCCCGGCGACGCTGCTCTTGATTGACCCTTCTGATCTCCCGATGTCGCTGTCTGATGCCCTCAATATTCTGGGCAAATGCCTGGATACGGGAAATATCCATGTCCTCTCGCAGTGTGGCCATGATACAAGTCTCAACATATTCTGGGTTCAACCCCATAATAAAACGGTGCACTCTGGATGCCATGGTATCCACGAAAGCTGGTGCATATCGAGCCAAAGAGTCAAACCGCAAGGAATATTCCCGAACACTCATGGCCCCCTGTTCTAGATGTAGGAACTGGTCTACCCGAGCCTGTCGGATCTCCCGCGGCAAATAGTGATCTAGAAAGGCTTCTGAAAAGCTGGACCAGGTGGGAGGGGAATCATCTCTCCCTCGGGACCTCTCCCAGCTTTCATACCATAATACCGCAATATCTCGTAACCGGAATGCGGCCAATTCAACTGACTCAGTAGGCGTAGCATGCATAACCCTGAAGATTCTCTGCATCTGATCCAGAAAATCCTGAGGGTCCTCTGTTTGATCCGTGCCTGTGAACTATGGGGGATTCAGGGCTAAGAACTCTCGGACCCTCAAACTACCGGGCCCTCCTGAAGATTCTGCAACTGTAGATGGCATTTGCTGACGCTGAGCAGCCATCATCTGTGCTAACATAACTACAGCACTCCTAACCTCCTGGTCAGAGGGTGTCGGTATAGGGACTGCTGAAGGTACTGTCGCCCCAAATGGCTCCTGACGTGGTGGAGACTGTTGAGGAGGCTGAGATGAAGCCTCTGTAGGGCCCTCTAATCGGGCTATCTCCAAATGAGGGGGAGGCATCCTGCTGGTGCCCTCCCCTACTGCAATGTCTAAGCTCCGACCTGTGGTAGGATGTTGCTAGTCTGACATTATCTGTAACCAAAGAATATGGTAAGCTCTTAGGGACTCAACCCTATACTGTACCGCTCTATAGCACGACTGAATCAGAATAAAAGACAACCATCCTATCATGCCTCGCAGCCTCCTATCCATAGTATGTGGTGCACAACACATCCATGGATAGGACTCTACTTTGCACGGCTTGCAGACTCCCTGGAACACGACCTGCTCTGATACCAAGTTTGTCACACCCCACCTTGGGGGGTACGACTGGCACCTGGTGCCCTACTAGGACCTGACTTGCTGGACTGATAAGCCTGGGCACATCTGGTGCCTGGCTGGCTCTAACTCACATTTCTGGAAACAAAGGGCTATATAACGGCTGTAAACACAGCCCCCAGCCCATTGGCCTATAGCCTTCTGTACCTGTACTAACAACTGACCAGAAACATGTCAATTCAGGGAAACCTATGCGGGCCGACAAGGCCACCATGCTATCTAGTTATCTGCAACTCAAACGTAACATACTGAAAAGCTACGTGACCGGCAAGGTCACCACTACTGGCAAACTATGGCCCCACACGGCCAACATAAGGAAAGCAAGAATACTGATAACTAAACAACTGCACGGCCTCACACGACCGGCTCATCTGACCACAGGGAATATATACGGACTGCAAACCTCTAAGAAGAATAATAGAAATGATCGGGATAGGGGCCCGACCTACCCGTACTGTACAACAAAAGGAACTGAACTACACCTCTAGAAATTCAGTCTCCGGATGACAGGAGCTGAATACTCAACTGCTGATGGGGATCACGTGGTATCGCCTGCTCATCTATGGGTACCTGCAGGCAAGTAATGCAGCGCCCCACCGGGCGTCAGTACCGCTGGTACTGAGTATGTAAAGCAATAACTGAAAAAGATATCTGTATCAATAATATAACTGACGAAACTGAAACAGGAAGAACTAGATGATCTGTCTGAAGATGTAAGTCGTACCTGTTCTCAATCATACTAGGAGGAGTAGGTGTCGTGTCTGGAGACGTATCATTCTACTACTAATCTACTCATGTCTAATGTAACATAACATGACATACATAACATAACATGGCATACACAACCTTGCCCGGCCCCCATAAGCCGGGAGGTACAATCAACACAGAATCTATACCCCTACCCCGGTCATCCCATCTCCTATAGTGGCTGTAAGCATCCTTCCGGTCCCTGGGTATGCACTTGGGCTCGCTGAACCCCTGACTATAACTGTACCTGAGTCCGAAGGACTCTAAAATCAACACCCCGGGCGTACCCGCTCGATGGGGGTGTATAAGGGCCGACCAAGGCACAATATGGGGAAACTGGCATCCCATCTTCGTCCCCTTGCGGGACGGCATATCACTCCATAGAGTGACGTATCCTCTTCCTCTAGCGGACGAGTCGATACAGCTATTAACCCTGGGCGGTCAGGGATGCTAGGTAATCCAACCCCAATCAATACAACGGTCTCAACTAGTCATGCTGTCTGTGTATCTCACAAGCTAAGGCTAACAGGGGTAAGGTATCATATATATCACATGCTGAGCTAATAATAGAAATCTGTAGGTGTCTGATACATGCTGAGACAGGTAAGTATAAATATGAATATAGTCTCCTGTCAAACTGTACTGGAGCAAAGGCTATACAAGAGGGTGTTTCTGCTGAAAGCTACGCTGTTTACTGAGTTTCTGTATTAACATAATTTCCTATTTCTAGCATGCTTACTAAACTCTATTTAGTTACTATTCTATGTCTGAAATGTTTTACGGATACTGTACTACTTCGCGAGGTTCCAGCTAAACACAACAATCGACTTCTGAACATTCTACTGGTCTGTAAATTACCATACTGTCTCAATATTTCTTAACTTGCCGAGGAAACTAACTTTACGTACCTTATCTTCGACTATTCGTCCGCCGGACGAGGCTCGGCCGGTACTTCAACTATTTTCTCCCAACTGCATTCATAAATACGTCAATCAATACTAAATACAGCTTTATTGTAAAGAGCGACGTCACTTTCGATATAGTTTATAGCCTAAACTTAGGCTTATCGAAAGACGGTCGAAAACTCGCTATTTTTCAGCGGTCCAGAAGGGAGAAGTATTCACTTCTCAGCTAGGAACACATAGACATTAATTTAGAGCAATTCTACTTACTTTAGTTCGGTGGTTCGCCGATTCGTCGGCCGTATTTCGCGAAACTAATTCCGTAGAAATGCTCTCTGCTGCTAAATACTCGGGTATCTGGGATTAATTTGAGTTTGGGCAGCATTTGGCAGCGTAATCGGACGAAAATATTTAATTTTCCTTCGTTTTCCTCTGTTCTCTGCGCTATTCTGGAAATTTTTAAGAGTTTAAATGATTTAAATCGAAGTGGGGGCTTTATATACTTGGGCCTGAACTTGGGCAACGTGTCACGGAGCCATCGCGGAGGCCTCTCCTCCGTGACACGCTGCCATCGCGGAGGGGCTCTGCCTCGGCTCCTCCCCCGATGGTTCGGCGGGTTTCTCGTCCGATCTTTTTCCCGGGCCTTTCCCTAGCACGTATGGCCTTCAAATATACTTAACCAACGTGCAACTAGGTCATCTAAGTGCCGGGAATTCTACGGGGTATAACACTGAAGCATGAGTCTCGGTACTATATGTGGGATGAGTCGTACCTGTTCAAGCAAGGACCAGACCAAGTGATAAGGCGATGCATTCCAGAAAGTCAGATTGTAGAAGTGCTGAGGAGTTGTCATTCATCGCTGTATGGAGGTCATCATGGAGGAGAGCGAACAGCTCATAAGGTGATGCAGTCTGGTTTCTTTTGGCCCACACTGTTCATAGACGCTACAGCTTATGTCAAAATGTGTGATAGATGTCAAAGAACAGGAACAATCGGCAGGAGACAGGAGATGCCATTACATCAGATATTAGAAGTTGAGGTTTTTGATGTATGGGGGATAGACTTTATGGGCCTGTTTCCACCGTCATTTGGTAATCGTTACATCTTGGTAGTAGTGGACTATGTGTCTAAGTGGGTCGAGGCAGTCGCTTGTCCCAGGAACGCCAAGGTGGTGACTAAATTTGTGAAGAAGAAGATTTTCACAAGGTTTGGTACGCCACAAGCAATTATCAGTGATGGAGGGGTACATTTTGTAAATGCAGGGTTCAGAAACTTGCTAGCTAAGTATGGGGTGCGGCACAAAGTGGAGACAGCGTATCATCCCCAAACTAGCGGGCAAGTAGAGGTGTCAAACAGGGAGATTAAGCAAATTCTGCAGAAAATAGTGAATGCACAACGAATTGATTGGGCAAGCAAACTTGGCGATGCATTGTGGGCTTACAGAACTACATACAAGACACCCATTGGGACTTCTCCGTACAGATTGGTTTATGGGAAGCCATGTCATCTACCCGTGGAGCTGGAACATCGAGCTTTTTAGGCCTTAAGAAAGCTAAACATGGATCCTGAGCTAACAGGAAAGAAGATATTGATGCAGATGAGTGAGTTAGACGAGTTTCGATGGCATGCCTATGAAAGTGCTAAATGCTACAAGGAGAAAACTAAAAGGTGGCACGACAGGCACATGGTGCATCAGATCTTTGAGCCAGGGCAGAAAGTGTTGTTGTTCAACTCGAGGTTGAAACTCTTCCCAAGGAAGTTGCGGTCCAAGTGGTCAGGGCCGTTTGAAGTTGTGAGAATGACCCCACACGGGGCAGTTGAATTGTGGCAAGAGGATAAAAGTGCCACATTTTTGGTGAACGGACAGAGATGTAAGCACTACTGGGTGAAGACGTTATTCGAGAGAAGACGTCTATCACTTTAGTAGATGAGTAAGGATGAAAAGCGTCAAGCCGTGATGGTAAACCAGGCGCTGCACGGGAGGCAACCTGTGAATGTAATGTAATAGATTTGTTAGGATTATTTGAAAAAAAAAAGAAATAAAAAAGAAAAGGGCTGGCAATAGTTGGGAGGCAACCCATGATTCTAACAAATTATTATCGTTGGATGATTTTCAGGTGAAATGGAGGGCCAAAATACAAAAGTGCAAGTGAAAATTAAAGGTAAGAAAATAAAACTTAGGGACAATTCCAGAGAGCCCTCGTGTTGGCTCCGTGTCACGGAGGTGGACCTCCGCATGATCCTCCGTGACACGTTGAGGCTTCATTCTGGAATTTTTTTAAAAATTCCAGAAAGCCTCCGCGTTGGCTCCGTGTCACGTGGCCTCCGCGATGACCTCCATGACACGTTGAGGCAAAGTTCGCGTCGGGTCATCGGGTTGAGCCGCGCGAATTACCCCTTTTTAACACCCCAAACCCCGATTTTTCCCACTTTTCTTCACATCTCCGCGACAAAAAACCCAATCCCCCTTATCCCTCAACCGTAGCACGGAAGTACTCAACAAATTCCATAAATTTCATTTCAATTGTGTTAAGTAAGGTATGTTCTTCCATTTTCTTTCAATTTTAGACGAAAAATTCAAACCTTGTACATGTTTTGTGAGGAAAATCCGCCTTAAGGTATTGAGGAGGTATGTGATTGTTTGAGCCATTGATGAATGTTGATTTTGTACTACTTTTTGCTTAGAACTCAATAATTACATGACCTGTGTTGAAATTCTTCCATTTTGATACCTAGGGTTGGGAAATTGAGTATGGGTTGAAAAATTGAATTGAAAAAGTGAGAATTTGTTGACAACTTGAGTTGGATAATTGAGTATATGTTGAAAACTTAAGTTAGAAAATTGTGTGGATTGTGTTGGAGTTTAAAAAAGAATTTTTTTTTGTGCTTGAATTGTGAATGTGTGAGCTTGAAGATCAAATGCTGGGGGAATGAAAGTAGGAAAATCCCATAGGTGGGTGCATAAAGTGCGAATTGATCATGATGTTGTCAATGAAAAGATGGATGAATTTTCATAATGCATTGTATGAAGTCTGAGTAGTACAATGAAACCATTCCATCCATTTGTATGAATGCACTAAACCTGTTGGTAAATAAGAGCTGAAAATAGGTGGTTGTTCTTGTCAATTTGTATTGGTTATGGCTAACGACTAAGTGTGGGGTGATCGAGTTAAGCCTAACCTTAGTCGTAGCCAACTATGCCTTGAATAACATTTGAACTGTATGTTTTTGAATGCACAGGACAAATGTCTGGAAGGCAGGATAAAGGCAAGGGCGCATCCACATCTGGTGCCAGCAGAAAAAGAGTAAGAATTGGGGCAGCAGTACCAGCAACACCATTTGTTCCTCGAGGGCAACGCAGACAATATGGATCAAGATGGGTGACAGATGAGGGAAAGAAATGATATTCCAAACACAAGAAAACCAAGTATTTCCTGGAGGAACAGATAGCACGGGAACCACTAGCACAGGAATTCCCAAGGATCCTACATAGGATTGACACTGCTAGGTTAAACTTCATTTTTGAAGAACCAAAAGAGTGCAATCTCCATCTTATCCGAGAATTCTACACTAACTGGAACCCGACTTTGCGCAGCCACACCGTCAAGATTAGAGGGCAGGTGGTTACTTTTGATCCACAGCATCTAAATGCAGTCCTGGGGACGCGGGACACAGACGCTCATGTCCTCCGCCAGCTGAACATCACTCCACCATACGCAGATATCAGAAGCGCTTTATGTGGAGCTCGATCGACAGCCAGGTGGGGTCGTCACAAGGAAAGGTGATACCACCAGACATTGCCATATTCCCAGATGAACAGAGAAGCTCGGATATGGTTAAAGATTGTTTTCTCTTATCTGATCCCGGGGGTGCACATGACTGATGTCACCCGGGATAGAGTTTTTTTTGTTTATGCTCTGATGAAACGGCTAGAAATTAATGTTCGAGCGGTGATCATCTCCGCCATGAAGAGGCCAGACTGCATCAGGAGCATCGATATGGGTTCGGTGGTCTTCTCACCACTTTCCTCAGAGGCCACGGTATTGAAGAAGAGGCATTGGATTACATCCCGCACATTAATCATCGGGCTTTGGATGTCACCAAGACCAAAGCACCCGACACCACATATGTGCCGGTACTTACACTCACCGAGCGTCATTCTCAGAATGACCAGTTCATGGCCAGATTGTATGGTATGCAGATGCTGCAGTTGCGGAATGGTGGGAGGCCTGCTACAGAGGATGAATTGTGGCAGCTCGAGATGGGCTATCCATTTAATGAGAATGCCCGAGCCTTGTGCAAAATTGGGCCCGCATTTATAGAGCCTGTGGATGATGACATCCCTACTGATGAGGAAACACGCCAGGAGGACTCAGACATTGAGTTGGAGGAAGACGGCGGGGATGATTCTGATCTTAGCGATGAGGCACTGGCACCTGATGAAGAGATTGACTATTTTGATTGATCAGGGAGTTACACCACCCAAACTTTGTTTTTAATTGCAGATATGTGAACACTGGGGATAGTGTTCCGATTAAGTGTGGGGTGGGAGTAGTTAGGTGCTAGTGTAGAAATGTTGTTTGTGTTTGTGCTTATGTGGATGTGCTATTTGTGACTCTGTGACTCTGTGTTTAATGTTATAGGGCTGATGAATTTGTGGTAGATGGTGATGTAATAAATAGTAAGCTGCTTGTAGAAGTTATGTGTAAATTTTTTGATTATATTTTTTTCTATCAATTTTTTGTTTGGGTTTCTCGGTTTTTGTTTTTAGTGCTTTTCCCGAGAATAGTCCCCTTGAACCGACGTCTTAGATAGCGATTGTTCCCTATGATGGATGGATGACGACCGTCTTAAGGGAAATTTAGTCGATAGGTTTAGATTTTTTTTCTTTTGTTTGTTTTCCAAACGTGTAGCTAATTAATGGTTCGACATTCTTGTTATGTGTTACACATGATTGTAAGATGCAAGTGTGATTCGTACGGAAGCATGCAAATGTGTTAAACATGTTGAGATACCTAGGCCCTAGAATTCGACTCGGTGTGATCAAGGCTTAATTATTGAATTCTTGTAATTAACTGAATGAAGAGTCTGTGAATATGTCTTAAGTTGAGCATGTGCAGTGAGTGTGAGTTTTCGAATATTCCATTCTATTGTGAAGTGTCTAGAACTTGCCTGGATTTCTTTTAATGAACCAAAATTTTCTCCCTTATCGTACCCACCTTGAATGTTAAATCCTAGTTAGCCCCATTGAGCCTTTAGCCTATTCTTTGATAGATAGAACCCAAGCTTAATCCCTTTTTTTTTCATTAGCCGTGAATTTGATCCAAAACTCCTAAGCGCTTAAGTAAAAAAAAACAATTTTCTCAAAGAGTGAAGGAGTGAGAAGCTTGAAACGGAAGGGAAAGTGGAAGTTGTGAAAGTTAAAGAAAAGGACAAAGGTGCACTTGTTTGGAATTGATTAATTATTAGTAGAGAGTAAGAAAATCAATGAATGAAAAAAGTTGCTTAAATACACTTAGCTAGTAAGTCGAGTGTGCCTAAAGAAATGGGAACAAAAACAAAGAGAAAATTCAAGAGTGAGAGGATTGAGGAAGAAGCAATGTCCGTAATGAATGTGGGATGTATTAAAAGCGCTTGGAGAAGCTAGTTACTATTATTGGTTAGCCAGTATTTACTAGTTCCTTAGCTTACATTACAACCCATTAAGTCCTACATGATCTTACGTCATGCATCCTCAAATTAGTGGAGTAAAACACTAAGGGCAAGCTTATGGTTTACGACATGATGCATGTGAATTCTTTAGGAGAACGAGCGTAATCTTATTCACATACCCCTACATATAGTGCTTTGGAAATTTTATGAGTGAACATGGGGTAACTCTCTTGTGTTCTGAGGGAACATGCTTAATGAGAGATAACATTCGTGTCGGATGTCTTGATTAGTTGATTTGCACGAGTTTGCCAAGATCGAGAGTCGATTCTTGAGGTTAGGAGGTCTTAATGTGGTGTATTTCATTTCATTGATGAAACCGTGCATGCTCTCTTGATGATTTGCTATCTTAAATAATCCTTATAGTCGTAGCTTGAATGATCTCGCCAAATTAGCTATGCGTGAGTTTCAATTACATGAGATGTGAAAGGATTGTTTGAGGACGAACAAGGTTTTAAGTGTGGGGTAGGTGATCTTGGGCATAATTGCATGCCCAAGTGATACTTTAATACTTCATTTCTACTTGTTTATCCACTTTTATGTGTGCATTTTCATGTGATTTGTATGTAAATGTGGATTTATACTAACCAACATGATTAGTATTGTTTTGCAGTCTAGAAGGAATTTTTGGAAGCTAATCTACAAGTTGGTGAAGTGTAGAAATGGACTCGGAAGCAAGTAGCAGAAGTCGACAAGGAAATTGGCCAAGTTTGGTGCTCCGCGATGGAGGCCATGTCACGCTACCATCGCAGAAGCATTCTGCCTAGAATGAATTCTAACTTGATTTCTAGTGGAGGTGCGCGATGGCACCGTGTCACGGAGCCTAAGCTTCACGTTTACCTTTGTGCCACGCTGAAGACAATTACCTGGAAGCTGAGTTCCAGTGAGGCTCCACGACAGGGTCATGGCACGGAGTTGATGCTCCGTGATACACTCCATGCCACGTTGACAGTTATTTCGGGAAAAATTTCTCACTTGTATAAATAGCACACTTAGGTTTTATTTTAAAGTATCTGACATTTTGAGCAAGAACATGGATAGCAGACAGTTGAAAAGAAGAATTCCTAGGGTTAATTCTCTTCCTTTTCCTCTTTAATTTCAATTGCTTGTATGATTCTACTTGTTTGAAGATGTTTAATCCGCAAATGAGTGGCTAATTTACCTCTTGCTGAGGTTGAGGATAATTGCAGAAGAATGTAATTAATGATTATTTCAGTTTTTATCTTCTCTATAACGGTTGTTCTACCAATTCTTGCTTTTGCTACGTTAATGTTTGGCCAATGTTAATGTATATTCTAGAATTCTAATTTTGATTCCGAAAGGGAGACTAATTGGATAGATGTGAATTGGTGGAACATGTTCTTGTCTTGGTTGAGAAATTAAGGGAAGATTTACATTCAGAATAGAAATATATCTGTAATGTCATATTTGGTCATTTATGGAATTTGTTATGTATAGCTAGAACATGGGGTTTTTGCATCACAAAAATGTGTAATGTAAGTCTCGTGATTCTTTAACTGGTGAGGAGTCGAAAGATCCAATCCATGGGTTATTAATTCCTGACTAACAACCGAAGAGAAGATTGACTGAACTTTAATTAATAAATTACATCCCTGCATGCTTGCCTTAACCTCAGCTTGTTCGTTGCTATTGTTCAGACTTTAACTTACAATATTCACTTAGGTTCACATTAACTATTAATCTTGACTCAAAAGCCTTATTTTTTTGGTTGTCTACCGGTATAACAAAATCGTTTACTAACAATTAGGAAAATTACTGCCATATTACAATCCTTGTGGGATCGATACTTGGCTTGAAGTAAAGCCACTTTACTACTTGTACGAGCATGTGCACTTGCGTGTAGTTGGGACCAAACAGTTGTAACTAAGGTACACTATACCTCTGAGATTGTATTGAGCCTTCTGGGCTCCTGTGATTGTGTCTGAGCCATCTGGGCTCCTGTAACTGTATCTGAGCCGTCTGGGCTCCTGTAACTGCATCTGAGCCTTCTGGGCTCCTATAAGTTTATCTGAGCCGTTTGGACTTTTGTAACTGTATCTGAGCCTTCTGGGCTCCTATAATTGTAGTTGAGCTGTCTGGGCTCTAGTGCGACCAATGCAACTAACTGTAAGTCGACGAAGCTATACGGTCCTTGGCAGTAGGTAGTTTACCCAGCAATCTATCAACCCATTAATTAGGCAACCCTGGTGCCACTAACTCATAGGCAAGACTGTATTGGTCAAAATTCTAGCCCTGTAGGCGTCAAGGTATGCCAACGACCTATAGGCAAGCTTTACTACGTATATAGTCATCAAAATACAAAGCTATATTGACAAGTTGCGCCCTATGTTATCCAATATCTACCCACGTCTCTATGGTCTCGGTACAACAGCAAAACACCACTAGTCTCTTCAGATGGCAAATAAATGAACCGAGAATCTCTATGTCGCTTCTAGCAATAGTTAAAAATGGATATAATCTTTACCAACAAGGGATACTATGTGACAACCTCAATTCATCTCGTAGCAGCTAACCACAACATATATAATCATAATCTACTACAAAAGTACAAGTCGTAATAGCTTTACGGCAAAACGAAATTGTTGAAAGGGGTTAGCCTTAACATATCTCAATTGCTGAATTCTTGCTTAATCAATCCCACTTCGTCTAGAGCTTGTAATCCCTTAGTATTCTATCTCTTACATAAAGGGAACAAGGCTATTCCTATTCAGAAGGCTATCCAAAAACATTAACCCATAAAACACGACGATATAAGTGACAACGAGTTTAATCCGGCAAAATCTCACAAATTCTTATAGATTAGAAGGGTAGAAGTGCTTACTGTCACTCATAGACATACTAGACTTGAATAAAGATTATTTCTACGGCTTCTACTCCATAGGGCTCCATCAAACCGTCCAATTTCAAAGATTCAACTCCATATATATGTTCTTCATAGGTCTAGGATTCACTACCCAAGAAGAATTTGTAGTCAGACGAGGTTTGACAACGTAATTTGCCTTAAATAGATGAGAAATGGAGAGAACCCCTGCTTATCTCCAACTTCTTCTTAGGGATATGTTTAAGATTATATAACATTTCATCACTTGACATATATATATAAGTTGGGGCAGTGGGGTTGGTGCACGTCGCGCAGCTCCTTGTGCTACAGGGCTGCCACGTCGCTAGCACAACCCGAGTCTATACCTTGGACGAGACAAGGTACTTGGTGCTGCAAGTGACCCCAAGCCAACCCATGGTCTATCATTACACTGGTAACTGAGTAAACATAAGTGGAAGATTTAATTAAATGATATCTTTGAAAGCCAGTTACTCAATGATGAGTTGTCGGGACAAGCCCCAAGCTAACTCTAAAATCTAACTGAAAGTAACTAACTGAAAATAAATATCGTCCTCAAAAGATGAGGATTCACCAAATGTTGCTGCTGATATCATCTAAGAGAGCTACTAAAGATGCTAGGACTGAGAACTTGTGCCTGTATCATGATACGATATAGCATAGAAGGTATGCATGAGTACTTCGAATGTACTAAGTAAGCGAGAGATATAATAAGCATGAAAGAACAAGTAACTGAACTGAAATGACATGAAATGATCAACTAAAATACTGAGAACTTATACAACTGAAATATAACTGATATGGTCAATAATGACCCTGGCTGATGGTCATAGACATGTCCTGGATTTGAGATACTAAGTTGAGCTAAACCGAACTGAACTAAACTGAACTAAGATTGTACAGACTAGAGGGAGAGTCTATAACTGACATATAACCACGTGAGCTAGATGTGGAGTTTGATGTATATGCCCCATCGTTAGGATCCAATATACCTTGCTAGGGTATAAAGGCATGAACTAGGTGATCACAAATCTGGGGCCCCAATGGGCCAATAACTATGGTGGCGACGCAGTTTTGGGAACCTGGGTGCGTTGAAACCCCGGTCCACTGGGTGCTAAGTACTACTCCCACTGGATAAACCTAAGTGATCTACTAAGCTGATAGCTCAATGCTGGGGTCCAAGACTAAGTCAGGGACACTTATTTGGAAGCACCCTAAGAGTCTTATAGGACCAAATACTGTAATTGGTGTTCTAAGACTAGTCAGAGCTTCTTATCTGAAAGCGTCGTAACTATCTAAAGAACAAACTAATAACTGATAACTGATAACTGGGAGGAATTACTAACACCTCAAGAACTGACTATAGTCAAACTGATCAGCTGACAATACTGAAAGATACTAAAGATATCAACATCTTGCCTGAAACTCAGCTAGCATGCAACTGACTGATCATTTAACTGATAATAATAGCATGGAATTTCCAACACTGATAGAGTCAAGAAACATTATGTCTATACAATTATGCAACACCCTAATTTCTGTATTCAAGAACTACGGCTAAAACCCATTCACAGGAAGCAGGTACCGACATGATTTCTAAGTAATGGAAAAATATAGCAGCTAACAATATGAACAACATTTCACATGAATTTAATCGAATTCTGACTAAAAGATTTCTAAATTTCGTAACCTCAAGGTTAGGACTGATAAAAAAATTTAAATGGGTTTTGGGGCACAAGGGAAGGACAATTCCCTTGCTAAATTATCACATACCTGTTGAAGAAAAACCCAGAGAAAACCCTTGAGAAGATTTGAGAAGAAAGAGTCAAACCCTAGCCCTGCTCTGTGTTTTCTAACTGAGTCTCTACATTCTGACTTTAAGAGAATGAGAGGAATGAAGAGGGAACGTCGTTCAACCCCTTTAATTCTCTCTAAACGTGCTTAAAAATGAAAGGGTTTAGAGATAAAAGGTTGGGAAGTTACTAAAATAACCCTAGGAGAAAATCTGGGAAATTGCCCCGTCGGGGACCAATGAGTCACACAATGAGTCATTGGTTGACACCACGACTCGTTGGGACCAGCCGTTGTTCTTGGGCCGGGAATTTGGCTCACTAGAAATTGGCAACGGGAGGGCACCACAACTTGTTGGATTAACCAATGGGTCATTGGTGCTTCCGGTTATCACTGGCAAGAAAGCCCAGGAACCCCACTAATGAGTGACACAATGACTCGTTAGTATAACCATCGGGTCGTTATATCGACTCATCGTCTCCACTGGAAAATCGGAGAATTTCTGGAACTATTATCACGGTTGCACAGAACGATTCATTATGAGATTTAGTGGGTCATTGTTGCATCTTTTTGTTATAGGAATAAGATTCTCAACATCATCAGTACTCCAACTAATAAGTCACCCCACGTCAAACGACCTCTCATCGTTTGACTCGTGGGTTCCTCGAGGGAGCATAATTGATCTCTGAAATGGGAATACAATGAGTGACAGGATGACTCCTGACTCCTCACAACGGGTTGTTCCATGTCCTGTTGGTTCCCGAAGAACATCTGACAAGACCGGCCACAACCCAGATAACAACTCATTATTGTTGACAACGACTCATTGTCTCGATCGTTCTGAGAAAAATTTTCTAGTTTTCCCCTGGTTTTTCATGCAATGTCTTAGTTTGGTCTAGGAAACTTTTGGGGTGTTACAATATCTCCCCCTTGGGATCATTTGACCTCGAATGAAGGCTAAAACTACTGGAAAACTAGGAAAAGAGCTAAAATTCCCAAGCTGAGAATATAAACTGATTTTCAAATGAGTGACTGACTCCAAACTGATTTGACCACATTAATTAAGTTAACACAACTAGAATGCACATTGAAAATCTAAAAAGATCTTATGAGCACAGAACTAATTAGAGTATTGAGGAGGAACTTAATACTTGATGCTGGAATTAAAATTGAAGGGAAAAAATGAGGGTATTTGGCCATCATGTCCGCTTCTACCTCCCATATGGATCCTTCAACTAGCTGGTTCCTCCATAAGACTTTCACTGAGGCGACTTCCTTGTTCCTCAACTTATGAACTTGATGATCTAGGATCTGAACTGGAATCTCTTCATAAGAGAGACTATCTTTCACTTCCACACTGTCTAATGGTACAACTAAGGTCGGATCACCTATGCACTTCTTCAACAGTGATACATGGAAGACTGGGTGCACAGATGCTAACTCCGAGGGTAATTCTAACTCATAGGCCACATTGCCAATTCGCCTCAGAATCTTGTAGGGTCCAACATACCTCGGACTTAGCTTCCCTTTCTTTACAAACTTCACCACCCCTTTCATGGGTGAAATTTTCAGGTAAACCCAATCATCTACAGCAAATTCTAATGCTCTTCTCCTCACATCAACATAAGATTTATGTCGTCTTTGAGATGTTTTCAACCTTTTCCTAATAAGTTACACTTTTTGCATAGGTTCCTGGACTGAGTCTGGTCCTATCAAGGTAGCTTCACCAACTTCAAACCACCATATAGGAGACCTACATCTCCTACCATATAATGCCTCAAACGGGGCCATTTGAATACTAGAGTGTTAGTTGTTGTTGTATGCAAACTCGATGAGAGGTAGGTGATCATCCCAACTGCCCTTGAAGTTGATCAGACAAGCTCTCATCATATCTTCTAAGGTTTGAATAGTCTACTCAGCTTGTCCATCAGTTTGAGGGTGAAAAGTTGTGTTGAGCTTTAGTTGAATGGCAAGTCCTTTCTGAATTAACTTCCAGAAACGCGAGGTAAATTGGGTACCTCTATATGAAATAATGGACAAGGGAACCCCATGTAGTTTGACTAACTCCTGGATATACAGCCTATCATAGTCCTCTGCTGAGTCTGTAGTTTTAACTAGGAGGAAATGTGCTAACTTGGTCATCTGATCTACTATCACCCAAATTGAGTCATGCAGCTGGCTAGTAAGAGGTAGACTTGTAATAAAGTCCATATTCACTTCTTTCTATTTCCATATGGGTATGTTGATATCTTGAATCATACCCCCAGGTCTCTGATGTTCCACCTTAATCTGCTGGCAGTTCGGGCACTTCGCCACATATTCTATAATTTCTTTCTTCATATTGTTCCACCAGTAGATATCCCAAAGGTCACGGTACATATTAGTGGCACCTAGGTGGATAGAATATCTGGAGCTATGGGCTTCTGTCAGTATTTGCTGCCTCAGGGAACCTACATCTGGAACACATAGTCTACCCTGGTAACGAAGCATACCATCTCCCCCTTTGGAGAAGGCCTCCACTTCTTTTCTTAGAACTGCTTCTTTCATCTTAAGCGGTATGGGATCTTCATCCTGCTTTGACTTAACTTCAAGAACTAATGAGGATTTTGACCCACTTTGCATTACTATTCCGCCTTCAGCTAAATCAACCAATTGCACTCCCAACCGAGCTAACCTGTGAATATCTTTAGCCAGTTCTTTTCTACCCTCTTCAACATGAGAAATGCTCCCCATGGACATTCTGCTTAGGGCATCAGCCACCACATTGGCTTTTCCCGGGTGGTATAGAACACTCATATCGTAGTCCTTCAGTATCTCTAGCCAACTTCTCTAACGATGATTCATGTCCTTCTAACCGAACACATATTGAAGGCTCTTGTGAACGGTGAAAACATCCATGTGAAGCCCATAAAGATAATGCCTCCATATCTTCAAAGCAAACACCACCTCTGCCAATTCAAGATCATGAGTTGGATAGTTCTTTTCATGAAACGTGAGTTGTCTAGAGGCATAAGCTATCACCTTACCCTGCTACATCAGAACGCAACCGAGCCCAACTCTGGAAGCATCACAATACACCACGAACCCCTTTATTCCTTATAGTAAGGTTAAAATTGAGCAGTAGTGAGTCAAGTCTTCAACTCCTGGAAGCTCTTCTCACATGCATCTAACCACTGAAACTTCACCTTTTTCTGAGTTAGCTTAGTCAGAGGAGACACAATAGAGGAAAATCCTTCTACAAATCATAGGTAATATCAGGCTAAACCCAAGAAACTTCTGATATCTGTTGGAGAAGTAGGTCTTGGATAGTCTTTCAATGCTGCTATCTTTTGAGGATCTACCTGAATACCCTCACCTGAGACCACATGACCAAGGAAAGCCACAGACTTTAGCCAGAATTCGTATTTACTGAATTAAGTGAACAACTAGCAGTCTCTGAGCATCTATAACACTATCCTCATATGGTTAGCATGTTCTTCCTCATTTCTAGAGTATACCAGAATGTCATCAATGAATACAATGACGAACATGTCTAGATACTGCTTGAAAACCCTATTCATTAGGTCCATGAAAGTTGCAGGAGCATTAGTTAGTCCAAAGGACATAACCACGAATTTATAGCAACCATATCGAGTTCTGAAGGTTGTTTTTGGTATGTCACATTCTCTGACTCTAAGATGATGATACCCCGATTTGAGATCTACTTTGGAAAAACAACTGGCTCCTTGAAGATGATCAAACAAGTCGTCAATCCTGGGTAGGGGATACCTATTCTTAACTGTAACTTTGTTTAGTTGATGGTAATTGATACACATTCTGAGGGTACCGTCCTTCTTTTACACGAATAACACTGGAGCACCCCATGGAGAGATTGCTGGGCCTGATGAAACCCTTATCAAGAAGGTCCTTTAGTTATTCCTTCAACTCCTTAAGCTTAGCTGGAGCCATTTTGTAAGGAGGAATAGAGATGGGCTGAGTGTCTGGAAGAAAGTCTATGCTGAAGTCTATTTCCCTCTTGGGAGGGACTCTGGGAAGGTCTTCAGGAAAGACGTCAGGGAACTTACTGACAACTAGAACTGACTGGATAGTTGAGGTCTCGGAGCTAGAATCTTTAACCCAAAGTAGGTGATAGAGGTGCCCTTTAGAAATGAGCTTTCTTGCCTTAAGGTAGTAAATAAATCGACCCTTACGCGCTAAACTACTACCCATCCATTCTAAAACTAGCTCATTTGGAAACTGAAATCTGACGACTCTAGTTCTGTAGTCAACTGAAGCATAACCTGAGTGTAACCAATACATGCCAAGAATGAGGTCGAAATCGATCATGTCTAATTCCACTAGATCAACTGGAATGACTTTACTCAATACTGAGATTGGGAAATTCCTATACACTCGACTGGCTCTAACTGACTCACCAACTAGGGTAGAGAGTGAGAATGGTTCTGAGAAGACTTTTGGACTGATTTCAAACTGAACAGCTACATAGGGAGTCACGAATTGTGGCTCCTTGATCTAGTAGGGTATACACATCTACATGGAAGAGACATAACATACCTATGACCATGTCAGGTGAGCTCTTCTGATCCGGACGAGAGGATAAAGCAGAAAAGAGGTTTTGGCGCTGACTGCCATCCGTACCTGAAGTGTTACCCTACTGAACTGGCTGGCCTACTGGAGCTACTAAAGTGGTAGACTGTGGTCTCCCCCATCCTGCTGACAGGCATTCTTTTAGCCGGTGACCTAGCTGTCCACACCTAAAGCAACCCTCTTTTCCTTGGAGGCATTCACCTGGATGGTTCTTGCCACACTTAGGCCAAGCAGGATAACGTTTGCTAGCACTGTAACTCTGGGATTGAAAGCTAGATGCTCCACCCTTCCGATCCTTGTAGGACTGGAAGGAAGAGTTGCTGGCTAAGGAGGGTGCTGGAGTCCTCTGTTGATGTTGTTGTGGGCGGCTACTATCACCAGACCTCTGGTGGCCAAAATCTGATTGACCCGTTCTAGCCCGCTTGTTCTCCCGCTCCATGTCCTTTAACTTTTCTGCCTCAATTTGCTGGGCATAAACAATGAGGCTGGAGAGGTCAATGTCCTTTATGAGCATCACAGTCTTACATTCCTTAAGTACCAGGTTTGATACTTCGTTGACGAACTTAAGCATGCGAGCCCTTGGCTCGGCTACCATCTCTGGAAAATACCTCGACAATCGAATGAACTCTATTGCATATTCCTCCACGGTCCTTTTACCCTACTTCAAGTTCACAAACTCTGCGACTTTAGCCTCCATCAGCTCTCGAAGGAAGAATGTATCTAGAAATGTTGTGGTGAATTCTTCCCACTATACCGGTTCTGCTCCTGCTAGTCTCCCTTCCTTCCACTGATCATACCAAATTTGAGCCACCCCTTTCAACTATAGGCGGCCAGATTAGCACTCTCTGTAGAACTAACACCCATAATCTGAGTGATCTTCTGCACCTCATCTACAAACTCCTGTGGGTCCTCTCCCACCTTGGATCCATGAAAAGTTGGAGGGTTCATTCAGGTGAAGTCCTGAACCATAGCAGCTACTGCGAACCTGTTTGTGTTCATCGGAACTACCTACTGCTTCACTTGATTAGTCACTGTCTGAGCCAACAGCTGGATTGCCGCTCTGAATTCTGTTGAGGACACTTGATCATCCTGAGGGGCTGGTGGAGTAGGTCGGTTAGTGTTGCCGGCCCTCCTTCCATTTCCTCATCTTGGAGGCATATTTTCACTTAAATGAAATAGAGCATGATTTAGGAGAATGTTTCTGGAATTGAACTTTATCTCACGATAAGGAGCATGAACAAAAGGGAGTTTTCCTAATAATGTCTTGTAGCCTCCCCGTTATAAGTGTGGCGCGCTTCACACCCATGAAAAGGACTCTACTTGATGCGTCTTTCAGACATCCTAAGATACTCTAAACCTAGGGCTCTGATACCAAGTTTGTCATGACCCGAGTCTATATCCTGGACGAGACACGGTACTTGGTACCACAAGCCAACCCATGGTCTATCATTACACTGGTAACTGAGTAAATAGAAGTGTAAGTTTTAAATAAATAAAACCATTTAAGAAAAATAGATTTGACAAGAGTCAATACATCTGAAAAATAATACTGAATATCTATGGCTATGTTTGAACGCCATCTACTCAATGATGAGTTGCTGGGACAAGATCCAAGCTAATACTAAAATCTAACTGAAAGTAACTAACTAAAAATAAATATCGTCCTCGAAAGATACAGACTCACCAAATGTTGCTGCTGATATCGTTTGAGGGAGCTACTGACGCTGCTGGGATTAAGAACCTACAATTGTATCATGATATGATACAGCATAGAAGGTATGCATCAGTACTTTGAATGTACTGAGTAAGCGAGAGATATAATAAGCATGAAAGAACAACTAAACTGAAATGACACAAAATGACTGGCTGAAATACTAAGAACTGATACAACTGAAATATAACTGATATGGTCAATAATACCTTGGCTGATGGTCATAGATATGTCCTGGATCTGAGATACTGAGCTGAGCTAAACCGAACTAAACTAAACTAAACTGAGACTATACTGACTAGTGGGAGAGACTATAACCGACATAACTATGTAAGCTAGACATGGAGTTTGATATATACGCCCCATCGATAGGACCTAATATACCTTGCCAGGGTATAAAGGCATGAACCGGGTGATCACAAATCTGGGGCCACAATGGGCCAATAACCTACAGTGGCAACATAGTTCTAGGAACCTAGGTGCACTGAAACCCCTGTCAGCTTGGTGCTAAGTACCACTCCCACTGGATAAACCTAAATGGTCTACTATGCTGATAGCTCGAAGTTGGGGCCCAAGACTAAGTCAAGCACACTTATCTGGAAGTACCCTGAGAGTCTTATCAGACCTAATATTGTACCTGGTGTTCTAAGACTGGTCAGAGCTACCTATCTGAAAGCGTCATAACCGTCTAAAGAACAAATTGATAACTGATAACTGAAAACTGATAACTGGGAGGCATTACTAACACCTAAAGAACTGACTATAGTCAAACTGATCATCTGATATTACTGAAAGCTACTGAAGATATTAACATCTTGCCTGAAATTGAGCTAGCATGCAACTGACTGAGCATTTAACTAATAATAATAGCATGGAATTTCCAACACTGATAGAGTCAAGCAACATTATGTCTATATGATTATGCAAGACCCTAATTTCTGTATTCAAGAATTGGGGCTAAAACCCGTTCATAGGAAGCAGGTATCAATATGATTTCTAAGTAATAGAAAAATATTACAGCTAATAACATGAACAACATTTCACATGAATTTAATCAAATTCTAATTGAAAGATTACTAAATGAAACCTCGGGGCTAGGACTGATAAGAAAATTTAAATGGGTTTTGGGGCACAAGGGAAGGATAATTCCGTTGCTAAATTCTCACATACCTAGTGAAAAAAAACCCAGAGAAAACCCTTGAGAAGATTTGAGAAGAAAGAGTTGAACCCTTGCCCTGCTCTGTGTTTCCTGACTGAGTCTCTACGTTCTGACTTTGAGAGAATGAGAAGAATAAAGAGGGAACGTCATTCAACTCCTTTAATTCTCTCTAAAACATGCTCAAAAATGATAGGGTTTACAGATAAAAAGCTGGGAAGTTACTAAAATAACCCTGGGAGAAAATCTGGGAAACTACCCCATCAGGGACCATCGGGTCACACAACGAGTCATTGGTTGACACCATGACTCATTGGGACCGGCCGTTATTCCTGGGCCTGGAACTTGGCTCACTAGAAATTAGAAATGAAAGGGGATCCTGACTCGTTGGATGAACCAATGGGTCGTTGGTGCTTCTCGTTGTCATTGGCAGGAAAGCCTGGGAACCCCACTAAAGAGCGATGCAATGACTCATTGGTATAACCAATGGGTCATTATATCGACTCTTCATCTCCACTAGAAAATTTGAAGATTTCTGGAATTGTTGTCACGGTTGCACTAAACGACTCATTGTGAGATTCAACAGGTCATTGTTGCATCTCGTTGTTATAGGAATAAGATTTTTTAACATCATTAGGACTCCAGCTAATGAGTCACCCCAAAAGTTGTTACATCAAATGATGACTCATCGTTTGACTCATGGGTTCTTGGAGAGGGCATAACTGATGTCTGTAATGGGAATATAATGAGTGAAAGAAAGACTCGTGGCTCCTCACAATGGGTTGTTCAATAACCCATTGGTTCCCGAAGAATAACTGATAGGACCGACCATGACCCAGACAATGGGTCGTTACTGTTGACAACGACTCGTTGTCTCAGTCGTTCTGAGAAAACGTTTTTGGTTTTCCCCTAGTTTTTCATACAATGACTGAGTTTGGTATAGGAAAGTTTTGGGGTGTTACAGTAGAGCAGGCCCTTGCGCTGCAAGGCTGCCGCACCGTGCAGGCCCTCGCATTGTAGGGTTGCCGCGTCGCGCAGGCCTTTTCGGCCTATCCTCGCCCGGTCTTGCCGAATCTCTCATCAAGCCATCCTCGACACTCATCCCTCGGATACTTTTATATGATTCCATCCATGTCTCTTCCTATTCCTCGAGGACACACACATACATACACTACAAGTACCGAACATACGCATACTAGCGTCACTGTAATGGAAAAATTTTCCTGGGTTGTAACATCATTCCCCCGTTAGGAATATTCGTCCTCGAATGTAATCTAATATCAAGAGACTCACTTCTTAGATTTCCCCAAAAATTTTGGCAGAGTCTTTCCAGTAATATGGACTATCTGGAAACCTAAAACGCAGAAAAGTTCAACACAGGCGCCTCACGGGACGATATAACAAATGAATAAGATAATTCTACAACATATATGTAAGCAACTGGCAACAATAGCAACAAAATAAAAAATACAACACTCAAGAACTACCTCATAACTATAACTGTCTGAGTCCGTGTATTGTCATCAGAGGGTCTGAAACATGTGAGGATATCTAGAAATCATGTCGTCCTTAGCTTCCCAAGTCATTTCTTCTACATTTTTGTTCCTCCAAAAGTCTTTAACAGAAGCTACATCTTTGGTCCTTAATCTGTGGACCTGCCGATCTAGTATAGCTTTTGGAGTCTCCTCGTAGGACAGCTCTTCTGTGACCTGAACATCCTCAACTGGGACAACCCAAGAAGGGTCTCCTACGCACTAACGTAACATCGATACATGGAAGACTAGATGAACAGATTCTAACCCTGAAGGAAATTCTAACTCATAGGCCACTCTGCCTATCTTCTGGAGGATTTGGTATGGCCTAATGAATCTAGGGCTAAGCTTGCCCTTCTTTCCAAATTTGTAACGCCTTTGATCGGTGAAACTTTTAGAAATACCCAGTAATTGACATCAAACTCTAAAGCGCCATACATTGGAATAGGACTTCTGACGACTCTGGGCTATCAGTAAATGCTGTCTGGTAAGTTTAACTTTCTCTTCTAATTGATGTATCATGTCAGGTCTGATCAACCCTGACTCACCTACTTCAAACCATCCTATGAGGGACCTGCATTTCTATCCATATAACACCACATAAGGCACCATCTTAATGGTAGAATGATAACTGTTATTATATGCGAACTCAATAAGAGGTGGGTGTTCATCCCAACTTCCTCTGAAATCTAGCACACACGCTAACATATCTTTGAGCGTATGAATGGTGCGCTCTTCCTGGCCATCAGTCTAGGGGTGAAAAGTTGTACTCAAGTTAACCTTCATTCCCAAACCTTTCTGAAATGACTTCTAGAATCTTGTTGTGAACTAGGCCCCTGTGTCAGAAATAATAGACACTAGAACACTGTGCAGTGCACTATCTCTTTAATAAATAACTCAGCATAATCTTCAGCTGAGAACGTAGTCCTAACTAGCAAGAAATGAGTTGATTTCATTAGTCTGTCAATAATGAACAAAATAGAGTCAAATTTACGCCTGGTTTGAAGTAATCCTGTGACAAAATCCATATTGATTGCTTCCCATTTCCACATTGACACGGTTATTTCTTGAGTTAGCCCGCTAGGTTTCTGATGTTCTGTTTTTACCTGCTGGCAATAGGGACACTGTTCTACAAACTCGGCAATATCTTTTTTTATCCCATGCCACCAATAGATCTCCTTTATATCATGGTATATTTTTGTCGAACTTGGATGAAGAGAATAACAAGAATAGTATACCTCTACCATAATCTGCTGACAAAGCCCTGCCACATCTGGGATGCAGAGTTGACCTCTAAATCTCAGGACTCCCTCCTCTAGTATTTCAAAGGCCAATAACTCTTCTTTCTGAACCCTGTTTCTGAGTTGTGCCAAGCTTGGGTCCTCATACTGTCGTTCCTTCACTTCTACCACCAAAGATGACACTGTCATATTTTGAACCACGACCACGTTATCATCTGAATCTACTACCCGAATTGCTAGACTGGATAACTGGTGCAGCTCTCGAGCCATTTCCCGATTTTATAGCCTCATATACTAAGCTATCCATGGATCTGCAACTAAGGGCATCAGCTAAAATATTAGCCTTTCCTGGGTGATACAAGATATTCACGTCATAGTCTTTCAACAACTCTAGCCTAAGACATTGTCACAAATTCAACTCTTTCTACCTAAAAACATACTGGAGGCCTTTTGTGATAAGTGAAGATGTCTACATGAACACCATATAAGTAATGCCTCTATATTTTCAGAGTATGAATAACTGCAGCTAATTCTAGATCATGGGTGGGAATTCTTCTCGTGTTTTCTTAGTTGTCTCAAAGCATAGGCAATTACCTTGTCATGTTGCATCAGGACACATTCTAGCCCACTGCCTGAAGCATCACAATATACAGCATAGCCCTCTGAACCTTCTAGCAAAGCTAATATCGATGCAGATGTCAGTCTATCTTTCAACTCTTGGAAACTCTACTCACAAGCCTCAGTCTACTAGAACTTAATTGCTTTCTGAGTATGGTGTTGATAGGGCATAGAATCCTTCCACAAACCTTTGGTAATACTCGGCTAACCCAAGAAACTACGAACCTCAGTTGGAGTTGTGGGTTTGAGCCAAGTCTTTACAGCCTTAATTTTCTGCGAGTCAACCTAGATGCCTGCATCTGACACAATATGACCCAAGAAAGCTACAAAATTTAACTAGAACTCATATTTTGAGAACTTAACATACAACTTCTGATCTCTGAGGACCTGGAATACTGCTCGAAAATGATCTCTATGCTCAGCTTCTGAACGTGAATATACCAGAATATTATCAATAAACACTATCACGAACTAATCTAGAAATAACCTGAATATATTGTTCATCAAATCCATAAACACTTCTGGGACATTCGTCAACCCAAAATACATAACAAGGAACTCAAAATGGCCATATCTAGTTTTGAAGGTTGTTTTTGAAATATCTTTTCCTGAAGCCGTACCTGGTGGTACCCTGACCTTAAGTCAATCTTTAAGAAGTATTATTTCCCTGCGATTGATCAAACAAGTCATTTATTCTTGGTAGGGGATACCTATTTTTAATAGTAAATTTATTCAGCTATTGGTAATCTCTACACATTCGCAGCGAGCCATTTGTCTTTTTCACGAATAATACTGGCGCACCCCATGGTGAGGCACTAGGCCTAATAAATCCTTTATCTAACAAGTCTTTTAACTAATCCTTCAATTTCCTTAGCTTGGCAGGATCCATTCTATATGGAGGAATATATATGGGTTGTGTATTCATTAGTGTATCAATTGGGAAGTCAATTTTCAGCTCTGGCGGAATACCAGGTAGCTCATCTAAAAATACATTTGGAACTCACTAACTACCCGAATAAACTGAAGAGTCGAAGATTCTACCTGCAAATCCTAAGCTCTGATGAAATAATAGGTATAGCCCTTTGCAATTAGCTTCCTCGCCTACAGATAGGATAGAAACTAACCTTTTGGCATAGCTGCATTACCCTTACACTCCATACTTTCTCCTCCAGGAAGTGGAATCAGACAATCTTTGTCCAGCACTCCACAATTGCATAACATGGTGCTAGCCAATCCATGCCCATAATTATATCAAAGTCAATCATTTCTAGTTCTATTAAGTATGCAAAGGTTTGGCAGCCAACAATTTCCACTGTACAGTCTCGATAAATTCTCCTGGCAATAATAGACAGGTGTAGATACAGAAAATGGTTGCATAGTAACTCTGGTACTATACTAAACTTCCATGCCACTAACGGGGCAACATAAGACAAGGTAGAGTCTGGATCTACCAAATCATAAACTAAGTGGAAGCAAACATTCAATGTACCTGTCACAACATCTGGCGATGCCTCAGAGTCTTGCCACCCCACTAATGCATAAGTACGATCTGGACCACTACCCAAACTGGACGCTCCTGATCTACCTATGCCTCTGCCTACTGGAGCTGAGGGCCTGCCCCCTGCAGAAGGTGCTGGAACATGTGAACCTGCTGAGGACCTACTCTGCTGGTCCTGATCACTCTGGTATCTAGTTGGACAATCTCTCATCATGTGACCCTCCTATCCACAGGAGTAACAGGTAGTGGAGCCATATCTGCATCTCCCAAGATGTCTCCTCCCGCAAGTACTACAATGTGGTACCGCTGGCCTCACCTGATCTGGACCTCTCTACTATTGTGATCCTGACACTTGTAAACTCTCGCTAAGACCTTATTGTCTACGAAAATAATATCTTCTGGCCTATTGCTGCTAAAATGGGGGCCTAGGTGGCCTACCTGATAAAACAGGCCTGGGCCCACCCTAAAATTGCCTGAAAATTAGTGGGTCTAGCCCTCCAATGCTGCTGCTAACCTGCCCTTTCAACCCTATACTGACGTTGCCTGATATCCTCTATATTCTGGGCAAAAGCCTAAATTTGCGAGGTATCCATATCCTCTCCTAACGTAGCTATAATATAAGACTCCACATACTCTGGTGCAAGCCCCATGATAAACTGATGTATCCTGGTTGGCATAGTATCAACAAATGCTGGCGCATATCTAGCCAAGAAATTAAACCTCAATGCGTATTCTCTGATGCTCATCCTGCCCTGTTCCCAGTGTAAGAACTGATCTACTCTGGCCGGCTGGATCTATCGAGGCAAGTAATGGTCTATGAAGGCCTTAGAGATACTAGGCCAAGTAGGTGAAGGTGCATCTCTACCTTTGGATGTTTCCCAACTCTCATACCACAGAATTGTTGTGTCTCAAAGTCGGAACACTACTAGCTCAACTGACTCTGTGGATGAAGCATACATGACCCTAAATATCCTTTGCAACTGATCTATGAAGTTCTGAGGGTCCTCTCTGCAGTCTGTCCCTGTAAACTGTGGAGGACTCAAAGCAAGGAACTCATAAACTCTCGAACTCTTGAACTTCTAGGCCCCTCAGTAGGCTCAATAATAACTGGTACCATTGGCTAGCGCTGAGCAGCCATCATCTGAACCAACATACCTACTGCACTCCTAACATCCTGGTCTAAAGGTTTAAGAGGAACTGGAAGTGATGTCGGTGCTTCTGTTGCCCTAGGAGGTTCCTGGTGCCCTAGAGAACACTGGGGAGATCGAGAAGATGTCTCCCTTCTGCCCTCAAGCTGGGTGTTGTCCCCAACTGTGGCACCCTGCTGGTACCCTCTCCTGTTGTTGTATCTAACTCACGGTTAGCTGTAGTCTTTCCTATATCAAACATCTCTGTAGATATACATAACAATATAATCTTAGGGACTCAACCCTATACAACTCAGCTCTATAGCACGATCTAAGAAGAAGGAGGGGTAACCATACTATCATGCATTCTAGCTTCCTTCTTATAAAATGTGGTGCAAAACACATTTATAAACAAGACTCTACTAGTCGCGGCTTGCAGACTCCCTAGGATAAAATGTTGCTTTGATACCAAGTTTCTCATGCCCCATCTTGGGGGGCGTAACTGGCACCTGATGCCACACCAGACTCAGAGTCAACTTGGCTGGACACATACACCTCTAGTGCATGCCGGCAGCACATAATCAAGAAAACAATCAGCTATATCTTAGCTCAAAACATAGCCTTAGGTAGACAAGGTCGCAACATAAACCTGCGCAAAAATAACTAGCCCAATAGTTGCAATAATAGTATCATCCTATGTGGGCTGACAAGACCACCATGCTGTCTATATGATAAATAAAGGAAAGCAAGCGCCCTTATATACATATATAAGCCATCAAGGCTGCCTACAAATGACATAATTAGGCCCCACACGGGTGACAACGCATGTCTAAGATGAACTATAGCCTGCAAGCCTCTAAAGAGTAAAATATTAGTCGAGATATGGCCCCGGCCTACCCAAAATCAATATAACAAAAGACAAGAAAACCTCTAATGTATAGCAACCCCGAAGGAAAGGAGCTGGCCAGTCTGCTGAGTGCGAACGGCTACTAAGGAGGTGTCAAACCCTATCTGTCTAGACCTGCAGGTAACTATACAGCACCCCATGCATGGGCGTTAATACAATATATATTGAATATGTAAGGAAATAAATAATAACTGCATAAAAGTTGATACGAAATTAAAATTAATCAATAATAAGGGCCAGAAGTTAACCTAAATAATCTCACATCATGAACTATAGCTAACAAGTAATTATACAAATTAGAACCTAACCTTGCCCCATAATCGTGGAAAGTACAATCAATACAGAACAACCTACCTGGCCCCTATAAGCCTCAGCGAGTATAAGAAATCTACACATTCTTATCTGCACCCTTGTAGCTCCGAAAGCAAGCTATAACTAAGGTATACTCAACCTCTGAGACTATACTGAAAGTTCTAGTCTCCTGTGACTGTTTTTGAGTCATCTGGGCTCATATAACTATATCTGAGTCGTTTGGGCTCCTACAACTGTATCTTAGCTGTCTTGTCTCCTGCAACTGTATTTGAGCCATCCAAGCTCTTGTAATGTATCTGAGCCATCTGGGCTCCTGTAACTGTATTTGAGTCATCTGGGCTCCTGTAATTGTATATGAGCCGTCTGGGCTCCTGTAATTGTATTTAAGCAGTCTGGGCTCCAATGCGACTAATGTGACTAACTGTAAGTCGACGAAGCTATTCGATCCTTGATAATAGGTTTTTATCCATCAATCTATCACTCAATTAATTAGGCAACCCTGGTGCCACTAACTCGTAAGCGAGATTGTACTATCAAGATTCTAGTCCTGTAGGCGTCAAGGTACGCCAACGACCTATAAGTGAGCTTTACCATATATATAGGCATCAAAACAAAAAGATATATCGCCAAGCTTCACCCTATGCTATCCAATAGCTAACAACAAGTCTCTATGGTCTAAGTACGGCAGCAAAGCACCACTAGTCTCTTTAGACGGCAAATAAATGAACAGGGAATCTCTATGCTGCTTCTAGTGATAGTTAAAACTTGATATAATCTTTCCTGACAAGGGATACTATATTATGACTTCAATTTGTCTCATAGCAGTTAACCACAACATATAAAATCATAAGATACTACAAAGGTACAAGTCGTAATAGCTGTACAATGAGAATAACTTGTCGAAAGAGGTTAGCCTTAACATACCTCAATTGTCAAATTCTTGCTTAATCAATCATGTTTCATTATAGAACTTGTAATCCCTTCATATTGTAGATCTTACATAAGGGAACAAGGATTCTCCAATTCAGAAGGCCATCCAGCAACATTAACTCGCAAAACACAATGATACAATTTACAATGAGTTTAATCTAGCAAAATCTCATGTATTCTTATAGATTAGAAGGGTAGAAGTGCTTACTGTGTCACTCATAGACGTACTAGACTTGAATAGAGATGATTTCTACCTCTTGTACTCCATAGGGCTCCGTCAAACCGGCCAATTTAAAAGATTCAACTCCGTAAATATGTTCTTCCTAGGCTCGGGATTCACTACCCAAGAAGAATATTACACAAGGTTTGACAGCATAATTTGCCTTAAATAGATAAGAAAAAGGAGAGAACCCCTGCTTAGCTCAAACTTATTATTTGGGAAAATGTTTAAGATGATATAAAATTTCATCACTTGACATTATATATAAGTTGGTGCGGTGGGGCTAGTGTGCATCGTGCAGCTCCCTACGCGGCAGGGCTACCGCGACACGAGGCCCTTGCAGCCAAGCTTCGCTCGGTCTTGCCGACTCGCTCATCAAGCCATTCTCAACACCCATCCCTCGGATACTTTTATATGATCCCATCCATGTCTCTTCCTATTCTTCGAGGAAACACACATACATACACTACAAGTATCGAACATACGCATACTAACGTCATTGTAATGGAAAAATTTTCCCCGGGGTGTAACAAAAGAATTCAAGGCTAGGGTAGAAAGGGAGAATGGCTGTCGTTTGAAGTATATCAGGACAAATAATGGAACTGGATATACTTCGTATTAATTCAACAAGTATTGTAAAGATTTGAATATTCAATAACAAATCACTATTAGCTATATTCCATAATAGAACGAGGTTTTTAAGAGGAAGAATAGAATAGTGATGGAGATGGCAAGATGCGTGTTGGCAGAAAAGAAGATGCCTAAATGTTTTTGGGTTGAATAAGTCAATACAATAGTCTATTTACTAACTAGGCTATCGACTAGAGCAATCCAAGGCATGACGCCATTTGAAGGATGGAAGGGTATAAAGTTGTCTGCAAGACACTTGAAGGTATTTAGTGCAGTTTTCTATGCACATGTTCCTAATGCTAAAAGAGGAAAATTAAATAGCAAGGCAAAACTTTGTATTCTACTGGGCTTTAATATAGTTGTAAAAGGATACGAGTGTACAATATTAGCAGTAAGAAGGTGTTTGTCAGTAGAGATCTTGTAGTGGACGATTCTACCATTATGATTGGGACCGAGATATTGTTGTAAAGAAACAAGGTGGGAGTACTTCTATTGCATACCTAAAACCATAGAAGAATGATACTTCCTCTACCTCTATTGCCAGAAGAAAACACAATTTAGATGTTTAATCGACTATACATTCTCCTATTTTAAAGACCAGATCACTAGCTAGATTTTATGAGAAAATCTAATTTTTCTCTTGTTAAACCGTCCTCCTTTGAAGAAGAAGCTAGTTAAGAAGTTTGGATTTCAGCAATGGAGGAGGATCTTTCCATGATTAATAAAAATGACACTTGGGAGTTGGTTGATAGGCCAAAACAGACGAATATTATTGGTGTCAAATGGGTCTACAGAACAAAGTTCAATCCAGATGGCTCCATTTTCAAGCATAAAGCTAGACTTGTAGTTAAAGGATATTCTCAACATCCTGGACTTGACTTTGGAGATACATTTTCTCTTGTTATAAGGCATGAAATAGTAATATTTCTTATCGCTCTTGCAACACAATACAAGTGGGAGATCTTTCATTTGGATGTTGAAACTGCATTTCTCAATGGATTACTTGAAGAAGATATTTATATTGAACAACCTGAAGGTCTTATAGTTGCAGGTGAAGAAGACAGGGAGTATTAGCTTAAAAAAGCACCCTCTTAAATAAGCTCCAAAAGCTTAGTATAGTAGGCTGGATACGCATTTCTTGTCTCAAGGCTTCAACAAAAACCTAAATGAGCCTACTTCATACTTTAAAAGGGAAGCTGACAAGAAGTTGATTGTGATATTAGTTTATGTGACTGATTTGATGACCACAGGTGAAAATACTCTTGTGGTTAAGAAGTAAAAATGAAATGTTAAAAGCTTTTAAGATGTCTGATCTAGGAGATATGAAGTTTTTCCTGGGAATGTAGATTGCTCAATCTCGTGAAGGAACTTTCTTGTCCTAAAAGAGGTATGCCTTGAATCTGTTAAAAAGATTCAAGCTTGACAAATGCAAACTTATTGCAACTTCGGTTGTTTTGATTGAAAAAATAATGAAGGATAATGGGGAAGAGAGGGAAGATTCAAAATTTTATAGAATCCTTATTGGAAGCCTATTGTATCTGACTGCTTCCAGGCCAAATGTAATGTTCCTTGCCAATTTATTATCCTGATACATGCAAAGTCCTAGCTCTAAGCATTTTGGAGCACTAAAAAGGTGTTAAGGTACATTGGAGAGATAATTGATTATGGAATTTGGTATAGAAGTGTGGAGAATGGAGCTCTAATTCACTATTTAGATAGTGCTTGGGGGTGGATTCTTGGATGATTACAAAAGCACATCCGGTTACTCATTTTCATTTGGTTTGGCATTTTTTCTTGGAGCACAAAGAAGTAAGATATTGTAGCTCAATCTTCAGTGGAAGTTGAGTATGTGGTTGTTGCGTCTGCTACAAATCAAGGAATTTGATTAAGAAAGATTTTGTTTGAATTGGATATGTTGCTAAAAGAACACAAATAATCTATGTAGATAATAAATCAACCATTGCAATGGTTGAGCATGAAGAACGAAGCATATCGACATCAGATTTCATGTTTAAGAGATGTGGAGAAGAATTGTGAAGTTAAGCTGGTGCATTGCTATAGTGAAGAACAACAAGCTGATATTCTAACCAAGGCTCTTCCCACCAATAAGTTTGAGTTTTAAAGAATGTTGCAAGGAGTTTCAATGAATAATCTTAAGGAGGACTGTTATAAAATAAAGATTTCTCTAGCAACCCTAATATCAGTACATATTTTTCAATTTTGTGCAGACAAGTCTTTTGCATTAAAATGAGTGGTTGTTGGTGAGCCACATATGTACATAGTTTAGTGTAAGATAATTTTCTTATTATTTGGCTGTATTTTTACACTTTATATATTTTTGAAAAACCTTTGAAATGATAGAGAGAGAGAGAGAGAAAAAAAAATGGAGTTCTAAATTTCAGTTTCTCCTTCTTCATTTTAAAATTGTTTTAGCAATTTGAGATACAATTTCTCTATTGTTCTTCCTTGTAGCTTTAAAATTCATATTTCTTTTCTTACTAATAAGGGTACTAAAAAGTAAGTGGGTCGTTATTTGTCATAATTCTGATACAATGTTGTTGGAAACTAATAGTCCGCATAAATAATATCCACCATAAATAACAAGAACGGGAGACTTACAAGGACATCAAATCTCATCCTTTTAATATAGAAAATACAATACTCAAGAGAAACACTCATTTAGCACTTAATAGTTTTAAAAGATTCTTACGAAATAATTCTCTTCTTATTACTCATCTTAGTATGATATTATTCCCTCTCTATTTTTTTCCACATATTATTCTCTATATTTTTTCACATATTTTTTATGGGAAATGGCCAAAAATACCTAAAACATATGAAAACAAACATCCTTTATCCATATTTTGATTTAAAAATATCTCAACCTATTCTTTTGGCTGAAGAATATTCTTGATCTTGGGCAGATTTATATGCCCAAGTGATACTCAAACGTATCATTTTCGCCTTGTTTATTGTGCAATGTGTATACATTTTCATGTAATTGGTAATAAAATGTGAATTTATACTAACCAATATGATTAGCATTGTTTTGTAGGTAAACTGTGACTTCGAGGAGCTAAAATGCATGTTGGAACAATATCGGAGTTGGACTTGGATGCGAGCACGAAAAAAACATTGGACTGCACAATGTAAAGGGGCTCCGCGATGGAGCCGTGTCACGCTACCATCGCGGAGGCACACTGCCTGGAGGGTGATTAATTTGTCAATTTCTAGTGAAGCCTCGCGACAGCTCCGTGGCACAGAGGCAAGCCACCGCGTTGCATGCCGTGCCACGTTGAGGCTTTATTCCTGGACCCCAGATTTCCAGTGAGGGTCCGCGTCCACGCCGTGTCACGGAGGCAGTGCTCCGCGTTGGCCTCCGTGACATGTTGCTTGTTATTTCGGGAAAAATTCCCACTAGTATAAATAGAACACTTAGGCTTATTTTTAATTCATTCAGACTTGGTGGAGCAAGGACGTGGGTTACAGGCAGTTGAGGGACGAAAAAGCTAAGGGTTTTTCTCTCTTTCTTTCTTCTTTCAATCAATTGTTTGTATGATTAACACTTGTTTTAGGATGATTAATCCACAAATGAGTGGCTAATTCTCTTCCTTGCTGAGGTTATGAACAATGGTGATGAATTTTGATTATTGAATTGTATGGTTTTTCATCTTCTTCTTCCATGTTGTTCTATTAATTCTTGTTTCTACTGCGTTGGTGTGTGGCCAACATTAATGTACATCTAAAAAGTCCGATTTCACTCGAGAGAGCACGAAATTGGAAAGTTGTGAATTAATAGGGTATTGTTCTTAACTTGATTTGGGAAAATTGAGTTTTGATGTGCTTTCCTGATAGAAATATACTTGAAAGCCGTATTAGTCAATTTAGGAACCGGAATTGTATTGCTAGGTCGTAAATTGCATTTGATCACAGAAATGTAGACGGATGGTTTATGATTCTTAAGTGAGATTAAATACGAGAGTTTTAATCTCTTGGCTAATGTTCTTGGCTAGCAACAGGAAGAGAAGAATAACCGAATTATGATTATAATCAAGTTCATTACTTGTTCTTAACCTTGGCATGCTCATATCCATAGTTTCAATTCAAAGTAGATATTTGTTAATAGTTTTAGTATATAATTTATAAACAAAAATTATTTAACTGTTGGTTACGTTGTTGTCAGCATATATAGAAGTAAGATAGAATATAGTATACTTGAGCAATTTTTACTTATCCAGAGTCTCCTTGGTTCGATACTCGGCTTACTTAGCCACTTTATTACTTGTTTGACCACGTGCACTTGCGTGTCGGTTTTTAACCCCTATAGCAAACACCCGAACAAGTTTTTGGCGTCGTTGCCGGGGAGACTAGGCAATTGGTGAAATTGTATTAAGTGTAAATTTATTGTATTTTTTATTTTATTTTCTTAAGTGTTGACAACTTGGTCTTAGCCTTTATTTTGCAAACTTGATTTCTGTGAACACTGGCAAAGGACAAGGAGCTGGTGGAATCTTATATAGAGCCTGAACGTGAATTTCATAGTAAACGCAGAGAAGCTCTACAAAAGAAGCTGCAGTTGCTCAGACAGACTATTATGGAGCAACAAAATCCACCGGTTGTGAGGGCAGTGTTAGTGCCCGACGAAGTAGCAGCAAGGCCGGTTCGCGAGGTGGCAATCCCACATGCCAACAATGTACATTCAAGTATCCACAAACCAGAGCCTGGAGGGAGATTTGAACTTAAGCAGAACATGGTGCAACTATTGCACACAAGTGGGCAATTTACCGGTCTCCCTCATGAAGACACACAACAACATCTCCAGAACTTTTTGGAGATAAGTGACACTTATATACCCGCTGGAGTGTCACCTGATTATGTTCGGCTCACACTATTTCCGTTCTCATTACTTGGTGAAGCCAAGAGGTGGTTAAAAGCTGAGCCACCAAATTCTATCTCAACGTGAGATGATCTAGCACGGAAGTTCTTGATAAGATTTTTTCCCTCTGGTAAAACAGCCAGACTTAGAAGTCAAATTCTAAGTTTCAAACAGAGGGAGGGAAAAAATTTATATCAATCCTGGGAAAGATTTAAATCCATGTTGTGGGACTGTCCTCATCATCATCAGTCCAATGAGGTGTTGGTACACACATTTATTGAGGGTTTGGAACCCCATACTAAAATTTTGCTAGACTCAGCAGCTGGAGGGCAAGCGCTGGAAAAGACTTATGAGGAGCTGTACACTTTGCTCAACCGGATTTCACAGGGCAATCCAGAATGGAATGCTGATTCATCTCGAGGTGGAGCAAGGAAAGCAGCAGGAGTGCTTGAAGTGGATGGATTTACAGCTATCGCTGCACAGATAGCTGCCTTGTAGAATCAGTTGAACAACCACTTCAGCAACATGAATTTGAACCAGCCTTCAGCTTCAGTCAATGCGGTCCAGCAAATGTGGTGTGAAGTGTGTGGAAGCAGTGAGCACTCAGCTGAGTGTTGTGGAGCAAATATTGATTCTGTTAACTTTGTGGGCAATGCACAAAGAAATCAGCAGCAGTTTGGTAGCGGCTACAACTCAAATTGGAGGAACCATCCAAATTTTTCGTGGGGTAGCAACAACCAACAAGGCCAAAGTTCGGGTCAGGGTATGCACAGGAATCAAGGAGGGCAACAGAACTACCAATCTCAATTCAGAAATCACAATGCCCCTCCTCCACCACCATCACCTACCATTAAGGAAATGTCCAAGACCATGATCGCTAATCAGGCGCAATTGCAGGCTGACTATGTTAAATTGGCAGCCGAAGTGAAAAAAAAATCAATTAGCGACCAAGGCTCTTGAGTATCAATTTGGGCAATTTGCTAGTGCCCAAAACACAAGGCCCAGAGGAGGACTGCCTAGCGACACGGATCCTAATCCGAAGCAGGTAAACGCAGTGACCACAAGGAGTGGTTTGCAGCGGAAGGAGGTGGAACCGGAGAGACCACCTCAAAAGTCAGGAGCAGCAGATGTTGAGGAAGAACAAAGTTCGGATAGGGGGAAGACCAAAGCAGCAGAATCAGAAAGACCTCCACCCCCGTTCCCTCAACGACTCAAGAAACACAAGGAGGAGGCGTGTTTCAAGAAATTTATGGAGGTGCTTGAACAGGTACATGTTAATTTACCTCTTGTTGATGTCTTGTAGGGAGTGCCAAAATATACCAAATATATTAAAGACATCGTGGCCAACAAAAGTCGTTTGACTAAGTATGCCATGGTAGCTTTGATGGAGGAATGCACTTCCCGAATTCAAAATAGACTGCCTACGAAGCTAAAAGACCCTGGAAGTTTTACTATCCAGCTTACTATTGGGCAGAGTATCCGAGCTCGTGGATTGTGTGACTTGGGGGCGAGCATAAATCTGATGCCATCTTCGGTATTCAGAAATTTGGGTCTAGGGAGTCCTAGACCTACAACCGTAATCTTGCAGTTAGCAGACAGATCCTTAGCTAGGCCGGATGGCATTGTTGAGGATGTGCTTGTGCAAGTGGGATCCCTCATTTTTCCGGTTGATTTTATTGTTCTGGATTTTGAACCAGATGTTGAAGTCCCATTTATTTTGGGACGACCTTTCTTGGCAACCAGGAAAGCATTAATCGATGTAGCTGTGGGTCAACTTACAATGCGAGCACATGACAAGGTAGAGGTATTTGATGTGCTAAAAGCCATGAAGCTGCCAGCTATAAATGTGGAGCTTTCAGAAATTAGTGTGGTTGAACATGGAGAAATTAGGCAGGTTGTTGAATCTCAAGACCCATTGGAAAGAGCGTTGACGCATTCTGATCATTTTGGGGATAGAGAGGCGTGTGGAATGGTCCAATTGTTGAATGGGGCACCTAATCACCCGAGGAGACAGGAATTCCAGTCATTGATGAGATCTCTAGAGCCTTTGCCGAAACCATCCGTTGAGGAGGCACCGAAGCTGGAGCTGAAAGAATTGCCTCCCATCTAAAATATATCTTTTTGGGGGACGGGGAGACGTTATCGGTTATCATCTCTGCAGACTTGACGGAGGCACAGGAAAAGGCAGCATTGGGTGTCCTCAGAAAGAGGAAGAAAGCAATGGGTTGGCAAATGTCTGACATTCAGGGTATTAATCCAGCTTTCTGCACACACAGGATATTCATGGAGCAAGGAGCCAAACCAACCGTTCAGCCGCAATGGAGACTTAATCCAGCAATGAAGGATGTGGTACGGAAAGAAATAATCAAGTGGCTTGATGCAGGTGTGGTCTACCCAATTTCAGACAGTGAGTGGGTCAGCCCCGTTCAATGTGTTCCTAAGAAAGGGGGGATGACTGTAGTCCCCAATGAGAAAAATGAGTTGATCCCTACTCGAACCGTCACAGGCTGGCGGATTTGTATGGACTACAGAAAGCTAAACGAAGCCACGAGGAAAGATCATTACCCCATCCCTTTTATTGATCAAATACTTGATAGGTTGGCAGGACAGGAGTATTATTGCTTCCTTGATGGGTACTCTGGTTATAACCAAATAGCCATAGCTCCGGAGGATCAAGAGAAGACTATTTTCACCTGTCCTTATGGGACATATGCTTTCAGGCGGATGCCGTTTGGGTTATGCAACGCACCCGCGACATTCCAGAGATGCATGATGGCTATTTTCCATGACATGGTTGAGGATTTTGTTGAGGTATTTATGGATGATTTTTCTGTTTTCGGTAATTCATTTGCTACTTGTTTGCAGAATCTTGACAGGGTGTTGGCTCGATGTGAAGAATCCAACCTTGTATTAAACTGGTAGAAATGCCACTTCTTAGTGAAGGAGGGGATTGTCCTTGGCCACAAAGTATCTAAAAAGGGGTTGGAAGTCGATCGTGTTAAGATCGAGGTTATTGAAAAATTGCCACCACCAGTGTCAGTAAGAGGTGTGCGCAGTTTTCTGGGGCATGCAGGATTCTACAGACGATTCATCAAAAACTTTTCCAACATTTCTAGACCACTATGCAAACTGCTAGAAAAGGAGGTAAAGTTTGAGTTGAATGATGAGTGTGTTACAGCATTTGAAAAGTTGAAGCAGAAATTGATAGAAGCACCTATACTTACTTCTCCTGATTGGGAACAACCATTTGAGCTGATGTGTGATGCCAGTGATGTGGCTGTGGGAGCCGTATTGGGACAAAGAAAAAATAGAATTTTCCATTCTATTTATTATGCAAGCAAAACACTGAATACGTCCCAGAGCAATTACACAGTCACAGAGAAAGAGATGCTAGCCTTGGTGTTTGCATTTGACAAATTCAGGTCTTATTTGGTGGGTTCGAAAGTTGTGGTGTACACCGATCATGCAGCTATTCGGTACCTATTCAACAAGAAGGATGCTAAGCCCAGATTGATTAGATGGATCTTATTGTTGCAGGAGTTCGACCTTGAGATCAGAGATAGAAAGGGAAGTGAGAACCAAGTAGCAGATCACCTATCACGACTGGAAAGTCGGTCGCATGTGATGGAAAGTGATAACATAAATGAAGAATTCCCAGATGAGCAACTCTCGGCGGTGGGAGAAGCTGAAGTTCCCTGGTATGCAGACATAGTCAACTTGCTAGTGAGCGGAGTCTACCCACCTGAAACAACAGACCAGCAAAGAAGGAAATTAAGGCATGACAACCGGCATTATGTATGGGATGAGCCATATTTGTTCAAACAGGGACCAGATCAGGTGATGAGAAGATGCATCCCAGAGAGTCAGATAGCAGAAGTGTTGAGGGGCTGCCATTCTTCGTTGTATGGAGGGCATCACGGAGGCGAGAGAACAGCGCACAAGGTTCTACAGTCAGGTTTCTTTTAGCCAACACTGTTCAGAGACTCTATGGCGTATGTCAAAATGTGTGATAGATGTCAGCGTACAGGATCAATTGGCAGAAGACAAGAGATGCCTTTGCAGAATATACTGGAAGTTGAGCCCTTTGATGTATGGGGCATTGACTTCATGGGTCCATTCCCACCGTCATTTGGTAATCGTTACATCTTGGTGGCTGTGGATTATGTGTCAAAATGGGTGGAAGCAATAGCTTGCCCCAGAAATGACAACAAAGTAGTAACGAAGTTTGTGAAAAAACACATCCTCACAAGGTTCGGGACACCCCGAGCAATTATTAGTGATGGAGGGGCTCATTTTGTCAATGCAAGTTTCAAGAAATTACTAGCCAAGTATGGGGTGCGCCATAAAGTGGCAACAACATACCACCCCCAAACTAGTGGGAAAGTAGAGGTGTCAAATAGGGAGGTGAAGCAAATTCTTCAGAAAATGGTGAATACACAACGGAATGATTGGTCAAGCAAACTTGACGATGCGTTGTGGGCTTACCGAACTGCTTATAAGACACCGATTGGAACCTCACCATACCGATTGGTCTACGGCAAAGCATGTCATCTCCCGGTGGAATTAGAGCACCAAGCTTTCTGGGCTGTCAGAAAACTAAATATGGACTCAGAGCTGGCGGGCAAAAAGAGACTAATGCAGCTCAGTGAACTTGATGAGTTCCGCTGGCATGCCTATGAGAGTGCTAAGTACTATAAGGAAAGAACCAAAAGATGGCATGATAAGCATGTGGTGCATCGCATTTTCGAGCCGGGACAGAAAGTTTTGCTCTTTAATTCGAGGTTGAAGTTGTTTCCGGGTAAGCTAAGGTCTAAATGGTCGGGACCATTTGAAGTGGTAAGAATGACCCCTCACGGGGCCGTAGAACTGTGGCAAGAAGATCGGAGTGCTACGTTCTTGATAAATGGGCAGAGATGTAAGCACTACTGGGGGGAGGACAATGATCGTGAAAAATCATCCATCATCCTAGTGGATAATTGAGCATAAGGGACATCGAGCCGCGACGGTAAACCAGGCGCTGCACGAGAGGCAACCCGTGAAAAATATTTTTTTCTTTTATTTTGTAAAGTGTAAATAGATTTTATTTTCTTTTTCTTTTTCTTGATTTAGTACAAAATTTTTGTTTTAGTTAGTATTTTTCATCTTAGTTAGTGAAATCTATTAATCTAACCAATTTTGTTTAGTGAGGTGATTTTCAGGTCTACCGGAGAAAAATGTGCATGGAATCGTGAAGGAGAAGGCAAGGTATGAAAAAATGAATAAAATGAAGAGACAGTGAGCTGGGGTGATGGCTCCGTGTCACGGAGGAGGACCTCCGCATTACCCTCCCTGACACGTTGAGGTTTAATCTTGAATTTTAAAAAATTCCAGTGAGCCATCACGATGGCTCTGTGTCACGGAGGCAGTGCACCGCGATGCACTCCGTGACACGTTGCCCTATATTTTGTGACGGGTCATATCGGGTTGCCGGGTGACCCGCGTGTTTCCCTTCATTTTAAACCCCGATTTTATTCCCTTTTCCCTCATTTTCTCACTTCTCCGCGACCAAACACCCATATTTCCCTCTCCCATCAATGTGCCACGGTATTAAGCAAAGAAATTATCGAGTTTTCTTCGGTTTTTCAACTACGAGGTATGTTTTCCTATTCTCTCTCAAGTTTTTGTCGATTTTAGTCGAATTTGAGCATGGGAGGTGAGTTAAATCACCCTAAGTCGAAATTTAGCATGAAATTGAGTTATTCCTTGATTGATATATGTTCGGTATGTTGTAATACGCGTTTGAACTTGTCGATTGCATGAATGATTCGAATTTGATTGTGAAATTCAATTCTAGGGCTTTGGTTGTTGAATTCGAAGTGGGTAACTTGGTAAATTTGTGAATTATATGCCAGGGTGTGCTTGTGAATTGAGATAAGTCATTGTAAATATTGTGTGAATGTAATAGACGACGAATTCTCGGGATTTTGGGAAAAAGTTGAAAATGGTTCGAATTGGTTGATTATATAGGTTCATGTGTATATAGAATTTGTGTTGTTGTTTTTGTTTGTTGTTTTCTTTGCTAAGTGCGATGGTTGAATTGCTAGCGATGGTAGGATTGGGATTAGTTGTATGAAGTCTGAGTAGTACGCTAAAAGTTATACTGTCGAAATTTTCTTTGCGAACGCACTAAGCACAAATGGTATAGTTGTTAGTTTTTGGGTGCAAATAAAGTGATCCTTGCCGTAGTATCGTAACCGTAGCTAAGGACTAAGTGTGGGGTAAACTTAGCTTAACCCGACCTTAGCCGAAGTTAACATGCATTTAGCTTGACATTTTGCTTGTTCATTTGTGTTGACAGGTACAATGGCAAGTAGGCAGGATAAGGGTAAAGGTGCATCTACTTCAGGCACCGGGAGAAAACGACTTAGACTGGGCACAGCAGTCCCAGCTGCACCAGCAGTTCCGCGCGGCCAACGCCGCCAATACGGAATGAGGTGGGTAACCGATGAAGGGAAGAAGTGGTACGCTAAACACAAGGAAAACAAATACTTCCCCGAGGAGCATATTGCACGGGAACCACTAGCACAGGAGTTCCCCCGCATAGTGCAAAGGATCGAGGCAGCTGGGCTCAGCTTCATATTTCAGGAGCCCAAGGAATGCAACCTTCATCTAGTCCGGGAGTTCTATGCAAATTGGAACCCAGCAATCAGAAGCCACACAATAAAAATCAGAGGGCATATTGTCACTCTGGAACCCCAGCAATTGAATGCCATCATTGGAGCGCGGGACACAGACGCCCATGTTCTTCGCCAGCTGAACATCACCCTACCATATGCCGATATCAGACGCACATTGTGTGGGGATCGATCCACAGCCAGATGGAGCAGACATAAGGAGAGGGGTTACCACCAGACTCTGCCGTATTCTCAAATGAACAGGGAGGCCAGAATATGGCAGAAGATAGTCTGTTCGTGCTTAATCCCGGGGGTGCACATGACTGATGTGACCCGGGACCGTGTCTGCCTGGTGTATGCCCTGATGAAAGGGCTAGATATTAATGTTGGGGCGGTCATCATATCCGCCATGAAGAGAGCCCGACTACACCAGGGCCACAGGTATGGGTTCGGAGGACTTATCACCACCTTTCTCCGGGGTCTCGACGTCGAGGAAGAGGCTTTGGACTACATCCCGCAGTTGGAGCGGAGGGCCCTTGATGTGACCAAAACTAAGGCCCCCGACACCACACACGGGCCAGTGCTGACACTTGGTGAGCGATATGCTCGCGACGACCAGTACATGGCACGGATGTTTGGTATGCAAATGCTTCAGCTTCGGATTGGTGGGAGACCAGCCACGGAGGAGGAACTATGGTAGCTGGAGCTGGATTACCCATTTGGCGAAAAGGCCAGGGCTTTATGCCGAGTGGGGCCAACCTTTGTAGAGCCCACTGATGATGATGTCCCCATGGACGAGGAGACACGTCGGGAGGACTCCGATGTGGAGTCCGATGATGACGACGGAGGTGACTCGGACATGGTCGATGAGGCAGCAGCACCGGATGAAGAAGTCGAATATTTCGACTGATCAGGGAGTGCCACCACCCAATTTTGTGATTTTTAAGTTTTGTGAACACTGGGGACAGTGTTCGATTTAAGTGTGGGGTGGGGAGTAATTAGGTGCTGGGGCTAGGCTGGTTTGCTTGTATGTTCTTTCCTCTGTTTTGTATGTATGCGTATGTTTCCCTGTGTTTGTATCTGTATATATTTGTGGTAATTGATGATGTGTGTTGTGAAATGTTGTGGTTTGCCAGCTAAGTCTGTAGAAAAAAAAAATTTTGTAAATATTTTCCTAATTTTTTTTTCTCTATCGAAATGATCGATATTTTTAAAATTTTGCAAAAATATTTTGTACATATTAAAAATTTTGTAAATATTTGTCCATCGAAATGATCGATGTTTGAAAAAATTTTCGATTTTTATTTTTGGGTTTCTCGGAGTTTGTTTTCGGTTCTTTTACCGAGAATAGTCCCATTGAACCGATGTCATAGTTAGTGACCGTTCCCTATGATGGATGGATGACGACCGTCTTAAGGGAAATGTAGTCGGTAGGAGTAGTGATTTTAATTTGTTTTCAGTTTTTTTCTTTGGTGGATTGCATCACGGAACCTGTAGTTACTATATGGTTGTGAAATTTTGGTTGCGTGTTGTAACTGATATTCAAAATGCAAAAGTGATTCGTATGAGAGCATGCAATTTTGTAAATATGTTGAGTTACCTTGGCTGTAGAATTCGATTCTGTGTGATTTAGGCTTAAATTTTGAATTCATGTAATTGGCTAATTAAAGAGTCTGTGAATGCATCTTGAATCGAGCATGTGCACAAAGTGTGAAGTGAGGTGTTGTTATTCCATGCTATTGTGAAGTGTCTAGAACTTGCCTGGTGTGTGTACAAAACGAAATGAAGGAGGTGTAGTGTTGGAAAGGATGTAGGCATTTCTTTGTTTTAACCAAGAGTTTCTATTTTTTTCTTGTCATACACTACCTTTTTATGTGATTGTATACCCTAGTCAGCCCGTTGAGCCTTTAGCCGATTATTTCTTTCTTTTGTCCAAAATTGTATAAACTGAGCTTAATTCTTTCTTTTCATTAGCCGTAAAGTCTATACAAAACTCTTAAGCGCTTAAGAAGAATAAAAAATTTTCCCAAAGTGTCAAAGAGTGAGAATGGTGAAAAGAAAAAGAAAAGCAGAGTGAGGAAAGAAAAGAAAAAGGTGGAAGGTGCACTTGCTATAATTAAATGATAATGAAGGTGCATGAAAAACCTTTGTTGTTGTGTCAAGTGTGTTTGGTGAAATGGGTCATACGAAAGTAAACCAGCATGAATGGGATGATAAAAAAAGAAAAGAGAGAAATAATGTACATGAGTTGATCGGAATGTGTCGAAAAGGCGCTTAAGGATGCTAGTGACTATTATTGGCTAATCCAATATGTACTAGTTCCATAGCTTCTATTACAACCCATTAAAGTCCTACGTGATCTTACATTGCATTTCTTTATATTAGTGGAGTAATACACTAAGGGAAAGCCTATGGGTCATGACATGATGCATGTGAATTCTTTTGGGAGAGAGAGTGAAATTAATTTTTACATGCCCCTACTTGAATGTTTGTGTGTCACATGAACAAAAAGGGGGAAGATTCTCTTGAGTTGTGAGGGCACATGCTTGATGAAAGATTGATGTTCGTGTCGGCTATCTTGATTAGCTGATTTGCATGAGTTTGCCGATATCGAGGGTCGATTCTTAAAGTCTAGGAAGTCTTGATGTATTAAAGGTCGCTGCATTGTAAGACCATGCATGTTTTCTTGATGATTTACAATATTGAATGATCGGTATGACCGTAGCGTAAATTGTCGCACCATAGTGGCGAAGGTTGGGATGTAATTTTCATGAATTGTGTATGTGTTGTTCGAGGACGAACAAGGATTTAAGTGTGGGGTAAGTGATCTTGGGCAGATTTATATGCCCAAGTGATACTCAAACGTATCATTTTCTCCTTGTTTATTGTGCAATGTGTATACATTTTCATGTAATTGGTAATAAAATGTGAATTTATACTAACCAACATGATTAGCATTGTTTTGTAGGTAAAATGTGATTTCGAGGAGCTAAAATGCATGTTGGAACAATATCGGAGTTGGACTTGGATGCGAGCATGAAAAAGACATTGGACTGCACAATGTAAAGGGGCTCCGCGATGGAGCCGTGCCACGCTACCATCGCGGAGGCACACTGCCTGGAGGGTGATTAATTTGTCAATTTCCAGTGAAGCCTCGCGACAGCTCCGTGGCACGGAGGCAAGCCACCGCGTTGCATGCCGTGCCACGTTGAGGCTTTATTCCTGGACCCCAGATTTCCAGTGAGGGTCCGCGTCCACGCCGTGTCACGGAGGCAGTGCTCCGCGTTGGCCTCCGTGACACGTTACTTGTTATTCCAGCAAAAATTCCCACTAGTATAAATAGAACACTTAGGCTTATTTTTAATTAATTCAGACTTGGTGGAGCAAGGACGTGGGTTACAGGCAGTTGAGGGACGAAAAAGCTAAGGGTTTTTCTCTCTTTCTTTCTTCTTTCAATCAATTGTTTGTATGATTAACACTTGTTTTAGGATGATTAATCCACAAATGAGTGGCTAATTCTCTTCCTTGCTGAGGTTATGAACAATGGTGATGAATTTTGATTATTGAATTGTATGGTTTTTCATCTTCTTCTTCCATGTTGTTCTATTAATTCTTGTTTCTACTGCATTGGTGTGTGGCTGACATTAATGTACATCTAAAAAGTCCGATTTCACTCGAGAGAGCACGAAATCGGAAAGTTGTGAATTAATAGGGTATTGTTCTTAACTTGATTTGGGAAAATTGAGTTTTGATGTGCTTTCCTGATAGAAATATACTTGAAAGCCGTATTAGTCAATTTAGGAACCGGAATTGTATTGCTAGGTCATAAATTGCATTTGATCACAGAAATGTAGACGGATGGTTTATGATTCTTAAGTGAGATTAAATATGAGAGTTTTAATCTCTTGGCTAATGTTCTTGGCTAGCAACAGGAAGAGAAGAATAACCGAATTATGATTATAATCAAGTTCATTACTTGTTCTTAACCTTGGCATGCTCATATCCATAGTTTCAATTCAAAGTAGATATTTGTTAATAGTTTTAGTATATAATTTATAAACAAAAATTATTTAACTGTTGGTTACGTTGTTGTCAGCATATATAGAAGTAAGATAGAATATAGTATACTTGAGCAATTTTTACTTATCCAGAGTCTCCTTGGTTCGATACTCGGCTTACTTAGCCACTTTATTACTTGTTTGACCACGTGCACTTGCGTGTCGGTTTTTAACCCCTATAGCAAACACCCGAACAATTCTCAAACAGCCCAAACCTGCTGACTTTTTGCAACTTAAAATTGCCATGTGATATTTAAAAGTGAGTGGATTTAACTTTTAAATTAAGTAATATATGGGGCAAATCGTAATAAGTCACATGACAATTTTAAATCGCCAAAAGCCGTTAGTTTGAGAGTATTCTTTAGCCAAAAGAATAGGTTTAGAATATTTTTCAACTAAAAGATTGATGAAGGGTATTTATGAATTATTTTTCATACTATTTTATCCTATCTTGATTACCATATTTTTTTTATTCGATAAAAGTTGCATTTATATACAATAATTAAATTATATTGGGTATAATTTAGTGTAAAAGCCTGATTCATTTTATTATCCTTGAAATAGTTAAAGAGTCCTTCGATTTGATTTGTATTCCAATCAAAATTTTATTTTCGAAAAAGATATGATCTTTTTCTTATCAATGACAAATTTGAAAAAAGATACACATTCTCATAATTTGTATTCAAAGGGTCATTAAACATTGAAATTTTGGTTTAAAATATTTTAACCGTTTTTCATTTTTTTAAATATTGATTGTCGATTATTCTCACTACTCTAGTCTCTTCATTAGTGTGTATAAAATGAGAAGCGTATAGACCTTTCTATAGGTGTGTGGGTGGGTGGGGGAGGGTAGTCTAAGAAGAAGACAAAGGGTTGGTTTGTTGGGAGGGTTTGAAGAAGAAGAGGAAGAAGAGAGGTAGGGTGGGTCTGAAGAAGAAGAGAGTGGGCTAAAGCCAAAGAAAAAGAGAGTTCTTTTTGGAGTTGGGGGGGGGGCTCTTATAATTTTAATACTTTGAATATAATATTATTTACTCACTTTTAAAGGCGTGCAATCACACATTTTATTCAACTCAACTATTTGATATGGTTTAAATTGTTAACATTGCTACAAAAAAGAGCATATCTAACTACGTTTTCTACAGAGTGATAAGAATGTAACAAGATTTAAAGGTGAGTTGTAAGATTGTTGGTTAGAACTACACTACTGTATTGAGAAGAGTACTAACCAATCAAGAATGTCCCTGATGAAATATGAAGGTAGCGGTGATGAAGATGCTCAGATACATGTGTAGAAATACTAGGTGAGATATATATGATTAAGAACGGCCTAAGTCCAAACTATGAATCGCTTATCACATAAGTTTAGTCAATGATCAGAAAAGTTTAAAATATGTATTTTGAATATATTTGGGATTTTAGATAAAACCTCATGAAGTATACAGATTCAGTGTCCAATCAAACATAAATATAAAGATCTCTCGAGCTATTCCGCTTTTTTTTAATTAACAAACTTAAAATTAAAATAAAACAGAACATTCTGAAATAATAACTATTGGTTGAGAAATCATATAAAATACAACCACAATATTAACCAAACAATAGTGCTACTTAAATTGAAGGTTCTTTCTCTTTCATATGCAATAATGTCCTCTTTTGCATCAAGTATATATTTATGACACCTTCTTTGAGAATCAGAACCACAATATTTATGAATGACATTTACGTCCATGCATATAAGGTAATCTTTACTTATAAATTAAACTCCATGATTCCAATACAAATGACCTCAAGCTCAACAGCGATAACAAACAATTAGATATTTTGTTCTTATGAGCAATTTTGTGTATAACACTTTTGAGGCTAGATAGGCTCTTACACGTCTTCCATCTATATCATATCATATCATATCATACTTATTCTATAAGTGGAAAGTCACAAAGTTAATAGTTAGATTATGAAAATACCCTTTAGAAGTTGTTTAACTCATTTTTCCTCCACTAAATTATTCCTTCATATATTGACTAGGCTAGCAAAGAGTTGCAGCATACGTGAAGGTAATGAAGAGTCAATTGAGTCCTTTCATTATTTTTGTATTGCATTAATCTCAAATTTTAGAATTTAATAGTAGTTAATTGCACTTAAATTTTTGAGCAATTGAAAAGACTTGTATAAGTATTTTATCATTTACATTGAATCGGCAACAAGTACAAAGAACCACAAGTGTCCAAATATTTATAAATTAAAAAATGGATGTATTGGATGCTCTAATATTTATGTTCGTTGTTTCGAGTATTTGATCATTGGGATTTCTTCATTCTTATCATGCATGCATGCTAATTGCGATACTATTTATATATTTTCAACATCGTTATCTAATTCATTCTTATTCTTCATGCAATCTGCTTGCATCATAATATGCAGATGCAATAAAGTATATTTCTACACTGTAAAAGTTTCTACATTATGGATGTTTCTGATAGAACATGCACAGCGGAAACAAGCATAATAGGATCAATAAATTTATATGAATCGCTATATAATAACAATGTATTAGATTGCGTAGTACTAACCTCTTGAAGCTTTCACATAAAACATCCAACTTGCTCTCCAGGTCTGCGGTCTTCTACTGCAGTCTCAATAATCTCCGAGTAGGGAATATTTATGTGGGCAAGTACTGCTTCTCAGAAAAGTAAATTTTTCAAGAAGGAAAAAAAGCCCTACTTATAATCACATTTTTAGGGTATAAAACCTTAATCCCAAAACATATAGGATTCCCTCTTTCCAAGTATCTTCACACATTTTTAAGGGTATAAAAACTCAAAACTTGTACTACTTACCTTCTGAAGTTGTCCAAATTCTTGTAGGATTTTACTACTTCAAGAAAACAGGTTTCTTCCCTTTTCAAGTTCTTAATTAATCAGGCAGAGCAGGGACCACATATTTAATTAGTGTGGCTTCCAATTGTGGTATTAATTTGAAATAATAAATGAATTAACCAACCATAATAAATTACAGATTGTTCCACTAAAAATTCATAATTGCACTACTTGGTATAATTTCAAAATCATTCATTAAATTCTTATTTAACTCCCCATGTTAAGATTACAGATACCAACCAATTGACTTAAATTTCTGACTATTTAATTCATTGATTAATTTAATTTTTTATTCAAACGCTTAATTCATTTCATGTGATGGATATAGAATCCACCTGCAGAGTTTTCACCTGAAAACTTATAAGCAATCATAAAAGCGTATCATCAATCTCAAGGTCGAGACACAAATTCCATCAACTAACTATTATTTCACAAATATCATTTGTCATCATGCAACCTATCGAGGATATTATAACTCGCGAAAGAGTTTCACCCTTTGATAGATCAAAACAACACGCAAATCATATTGATCATAATAATTATATTAAGATTAAGAGTATAAGTATATTTAATGATCTAGAGAATTTATTTTACTAAGTCATACAAAATAATTTTTCTCTACTTGGTTCGTTCAATACATACAAAATGTACTAGAATAAGAAGTTGGAGTAATACCATTTCCATAATCAAGATAAATTATATTTAATCCTGTACTACAATCATACCGATGAATTTGTCCAATTTTCATCTTAGATTTTGAGCATATATAAACTTTATACTTATAAGAATCGAAGATTTAATCTTCTGTGTATAAGCTAAATTCTATACACCAAATCATCTACTATATAAGTAAAGGACACATATGTAAAATTAATCTATTTAAAACAAGACTTTATTAATCCAATAAATAAAATTAAAGTCTTACATAAAATTGAAACATAATACTATACTAAATCGCATGGTTAATACTATATCCTAACAATCTCCCACTTAGACTCATAACCATGCACCTAACACTTTAACATTCATTCCTTCTACATGCTTATCAAAAGGCTTCTATGACCAGCTCTATGTAAACAGGTCTGCCAAATTGTTCTTTGATGCAATCTTCAAAACCTTCACATCTCCTCTCTGAGTTATGTGCCGAATTAAGTGATATTTTCTCTCAATGTGTTTACTTCTTTTGTGACTTCGTGGTTCCTTTGAGTTTGCAACCGCACCACTATTATCACAATAAAGTGTAATTGGTGCTTCAATCGAAGGAATCACTCCAAGCTCTTTTAGGAAGTTCCGAAGCCTAATAGCCTCCTTAGCCGCCTCAGAGGCAGCTACATACTCGGCTTTCATGGTGGAATCAGCAGCACATGATTGCTTGATACTCCTCCAACTTATGGCTCCACCTCCTAAGGTAAACACATATCCTGAGGTAGATTTTCTAGAATCTCTATTAGACTAAAAATCTGAATCTGTATACCCAATGGGTACCAGATCACCCGAGTGAAAAACCAGCATATAATCCCTAGTCCTTTTCAGATACTTGATTATATGCTTAATTGTGCCTAATGTCTACTTTTAGGATCAGACTGATATCTACTAATCATGCCAATAGCAAAGCAAATGTTAGGTCTAGTACATAGCATAGCATACATGAGACTTCCAACAGTTAAAGCATAAGGGATCAGCATCATCCTCTCTATCTCATCAATCGTTTTAGGAGACTGATCCTTCGATAGAAAAGTTCCATTCCTAAAAGGAAGAAATCCCTTTTTGGAATTTTGCATGCTAAACCTGGTAAGAATCGTATCAATATAAAATGTTTGAGACAAGCCTAATATCCTTTGCTTGCAATCTCGCATGAGCTTGATCCCAAGGATATGAGCCGCTTCACCCAAGTCTTTCATATCAAACGCGATGACACCCACTCTTTGACCGATTTCAGCATGCTCACATTTTTTTCCTACGAGAAAGATGTCATCCACGTATAGAATCAAAAATGCTACTTTATCTCTGTCCCACTTTTATAGATGCATGACTCGCTGTCACATTGATCAAAATCAAAAGTTTTAATTGAATTGTCAAAACAAGTGTTCCATGCCCTAGATGCATGTTTCAACCCATAAATGGATTTTTTCATCTTACACAACATGTGCTCATTGCCATTTTCCACGAAACCCTCTGGTTGTGCCATATATATGCACTCATCAAGACTTCCATTAAGAAAAGTCATCTTGGCATCCATCTACCAAATCTCATAATCATAATGAGCAGCAATTGATAAGAGAATTCTGATGGATTTAAGCATGGCCACCGGCGAAAAGGTTTTCCTCATAATTAATTCCTTCTTTTTGAGTAAGCCCTTTTGCAATAAGCCTAGATTTAAAAGTTTGCGCTTTTCCATCCACCCCTCTCTTTTTCTTATAGATCCATCTACAGCCAATGGTTTTGACTTTTGCAGGTGGTTCTACAAGATCCCAGACTTGGCTGGAGTACATAGACTCTGTTTCAGATTTTGTAGCGACTATCCATTCTTCAGCATCTATATCTTGTAGTGCTTCGGCGTAATTAAGGGGTTCTGTATTAGGCTCTTTAGGGATTCTATCATAAGATTCTCCCTAAAGCACAAATCGAATGGGTTTTCTAATAACTCTCCCACTATGACGACTCACTGCAAGGTCATTAATCTAATCTTGCGGTTGAAACACAACATCACTTTCGGGAACTAAATCATGATTATCATGAACTTCTTTCTCAAGAATAGGTTGCTCAACAAGTGCGGGCTGGTCAACATTGCTCCCACTATCTTGAGGCTGCGAGATGTCCAACCCATGCAGTTTCACCTCCCATTGCCTATTAACATCTCTCCCACTATGATAATGGAGTGGTATGTCAATACTTTCTTGTGGAATATATTCTTGGGATATATCATTTGTTATTCCATTGCTCAATTCCTGTAAAATGAGTTTACTTCTTGGAACATGGTTCATTAAATAGTCCTCTTCCAGAAATTTGAAATTTGTTGTAGTAATAACCTTCTTTTCTTTAGTACAATAAAACAAACCATCTTTCATCCCTTTTGGATATCCAATAAAGACACATACTTCTGTCTTTGATTCCAACTTATCAGTTTTTACCTTTAGCACGTGAGCTGGACAGCCCCATACTCGAATGTGTCTTAGACTAGGCTTTCATCCAATCCACAATTTTATTGGATTTAAAGGTATTGATTTTGAAGGAACCAAGTTCAACGGATAGTTTGTTGTATCTAAGTATATCCCCAAAAGGAAGAAGTAAAATCTGAATAACTCAACATTGATCTTACCATTTCCAAAAGAGTTATGTTTCTTCTTTTTGCCACACCATTTTGTCGTGGTGTTCCTAGAGTAGATTATTAAGATGTAATTCCATAATCTGATATGTATTTAATAAATTCAGTAGAAAGGTATTCACTACCGCAATCAGCTCATAATGATTTAATATATTTGTTATGTCGCTTTTCAATTTTTTGCCTTAATTCTTTAAACTTATTAATGCATTCAGACTTACAGCACAACAGATAAACATATGCATATTTAGAGTAGTCATATGTGAATGTCACAAAATACTCAAAATCACCTCTTGCTTGTATATTCATAGGACCATACAAATCAGAGTGAATTAATTCCAACTTATCTTTAGCTTTATTGCCTTTAGAAGAAAAAGGTCTTTTAGTCATTTTTTCTTCTAAACAGGATTCACAGGTTGGCAGTGCCTCTACTTTCAATGAACTCAAAGGTCCATCAGAGACCAACCTTAAAATCCTATGTAGATTTATATGACCTAGACGCAAATGCCACAAGTAAGTTTGGCTCAATTCAGAAACACATTTTCTTTTATTGGACAGATTAATGTTATTTAGTTCCTTTGGCTGCAGCGAATATGGAAGTATTTCAAGAATAAATAGATCATGTACTCTAACAGCAGTATAGATAAAAATGCTTGTTAAATTTGATAACAGCGGAATTATTACCAAAATATATATTATATAGCATCCATCAATTTTGAAACTAAAAGCAAATTCCTTCTAATAGAAGATACATAGAGAACATCTGTTAAATCTAAAACTCTAGAACTATTTAAAAAATACTAATATCTTCTAAAGCTAAAGCTGGTGTTGGTTCGCCATTAGCTTGAAAAACACAAACTTCATTCTCGCTTAGCTGTCGCATTTCCCAAAACCCCTGCAAAGAAGTGCAGACATGATTAGTGGCTCCCGAATCTACAGCCCATAACATCATAGAAACAACTTCTAAACAAGTTTCAATGGCATTTAAGTAAGAAGAATTACCTAGCTTGTTTAATTTAGCCAGGTAGTCAGAACATTGCTTCTTGTGATGCCCGGGCTTGCAATGATAGCACTTGTCTCTCGGCTTAGCCACACCACCATTTGCAACTCCAGATGCTTTGCAAGGTCTCTTCTTTTTCTGTCTTCCTTTCGGCTTAGAAGAATAAGGAGCTCTCTAAACATTTAATGCCACAATAGGAGCTTGTTGTTTGATAATGGACTCAGCCGCTTTCAGCTCATTCAACAATTTCGCTAGAGACAGATCCATTTTGTTCATGTTATAGTTCAAGAGAAATTGCTAAAAACTGTCGGGCAAAGTCTGTAGGATCATCACAACTTGAGATTCCTTATTAATCTTAGCTCCAAGGATTTCCAATTCATTAAGAAGACCAATCATTTTAAGAACATGGTCCCTCACGGACGAACCTTCAACCATTTCCGTGTTTAAAAGGGATTTTATGGTTGTATGCTTTACAACACGATTATGCTCACCAAACATCTCTTTGAGACTTTCAAGCATATTATAAGAAGATTCCATAAACTAATGTTGATGCTGCAAAACATTCGATATTGAGACAAGAATATAACATCGCTTCATCTCATTAGCCTTAACCCATTTTTCATAGGCTTTGATTTTGTCCTTAGTGGATGTTCTCAGGTTTTTCAGGGCATTCCTCAACCAACACAAAACTATATCTGTCATGCCCCGAGCCTACACTCTGGACGTAACACGGTACTTGAAGCCACAAGTGACCCCAAGTCAACCCCTGGTCTATCATACACTAACATTCTGGGTAAACATGCACAACGGAACTAAAAAATAATAGCATAAAGTATTTAAGAAGAACAAATATGAAAGTAAAGGTTCAAATCTTTAAATACACTAAATAAACTGAAAGCCATATTTGTCTTAAAGCCATATAACTGAGGAGTTACTGGGACAAACCCCCAGCTAACTCTAAGTCTAAACAGAACCAAATTAAATAAATAAGCAAGCCCTCAAATGAGAAGGACTTACACTCTGATCTGCTGAAGCGGAACGCTCTGAAACTGGAGTAACTATCTGTGTTGAACCTAAGAACCTGCAGCTGTATCATGAAATGATACGGCATGAAAAGCTTGCGTTAGTACTTTGAATGTACTGAGTAAGTGGGATAGACATACAGAATATAAAGACTGAACTGAAATGACACGCCATGACCAACAAGTACCGAGTTGAACTACTAATGTAATCTGAAATGGTCAAGACGACCCTGTCTGACGGTCATGGACACGCCCTAAGTCTGAATCACTGAATCCGAAATACTGTACTGAACTAAGCTGCTTATTTTGATACTGGACTGGACTGACTAGTGGGAGAGTCTATAATCGACATTTAACCACGTGAGCTATATGTGGAGTTCGATGTATACACCCCATCGCTAGGACCCAATATACCTTGTCAGTATATAAAGGCATGAACTGGGTGATCACAAAATATCTGGGGCCAATCAGGCCAAATAATACTGAAAACCTACGCTGGCAACGTAGTTTTGAAAACCTGGGTGCGCTGGAACCCTGGCCTGCTCGGTGCTAAGTTCTACTCCCACTGGAACACCTAATCTGAACTACTAAGCTGATAGCTCGAAACTGGGGTCCAAGACTATTCAGAGACGAATAACTGCATGTACCCTGAGAGTTTTATCGGACCAGATTCTGAAACTGGGTTCTAAGACCGGTCAGAGCTGCTTATCTAGAAGCGTCGTAACCGTCTAAGAACAACTAATAACTGAACTGGGGTCCTGGGGCTGGTTAGAGCTATAACTAAATGTCATGACTGCCTAATGGACCAAATATCTGAAATCTGAACCTGAGTCTGAAAACTAGGAGGCACCACTGACACCTCAAAAAAATAAACTGGATCTAAACTGATCAGTTGACATATTTTTGGACAACACTGAGGTTGTTAAACTCTGACTGAAGCTAGGCTAATGTGCTTCTGACTGAGACTAGACTGATAGAGTTCTGTATTCTAACTAACTGAATTTCTAAGCAGCTAATAGAGAGATCATTCATGCCGACAACACGGATAAATTCATACTATGAGGCAATTTCATGGATTTGGGAGTTTCCTTCAACAGTGCAAAAGTCATTCTCATTCATGGGATATTTCCCCAACACATACGAATAGCAAGAAAATTCTAAGAATTCAATCCAAAGCATTATTCGTTCACTAAAGGGAATTTAACAAGTAAAACTCTTACTCGATTAGGGCTCAAATTCACTTTTGTAATAATACTGAAAATTTGACAAGGAACTGATGAAGATTACGTTAGCAATAAGTATAAACATCATTTTGAGGGAAATTTACGAAAATAACCATGAATACTTCTCATACTCGAAAAACTCAAGGCTTAAAACTGATAGAAGAAATTGAGGAGGACATTGTGGACACAAGGGAAGAACAATCCCCTTGCTAAAACCCCACATACCTGGCGCAAAAAACCTGGAGAATCTGCCTGAAAATCGAAGAGAAAAGTTCATCCCTAGCCCTTGCTCTGAAATACTCTGAGAGAGAATTCTATGATGTTCTTTTGAGGATTAGCGTGAGAATAAGTGGAGGAACTATTTTTCCCCACTAAAACGTCTGAAATTCATGCTTAAATGACGTGGTTTAATGCTTGGGAGGATAGGAAATTACTAAATAGCCCTTAGAGATTCACTGGAAAAAGTTGTCAGGCGTCCCTAACGGGTGACCTAATGACTCGTTACCAAGTCCAACGAGTCGTTGGGTCCTAAAAATTCTACTACTTATTTAAGACAGGTAAATATCCAATAATATAAATCTCTGTTCCATTGAACCAACATGTAACTCAGTTGGAGAGTTAATACAAGGTATCAACAACAAGAGACAAGAAAACGCAGTAATCCCGTAATAAATCTATTCGATGGGGAAAGAAGACGAATGTCAACATGTAAACTCATTACATTACTGTTATATACTAATGGAAACCAAAAGGATTGAACCCTAATACCACTGGTTGTAAGAAAATAATTTTTTTCTCAATTTTTAATTTTTCAAAAAATAGAAAAACGCCCAATAACCCATCAAAACGACTCCGAATGGCCAAAATCGATATTAATCACAGCAAAGTTGTGTGTATTATCCAGTGGGTCATTTTTGATGAACCTACCAAATTTCAAGTTAACAGAGTTCGTCAAATTTTGAAAAACTCCAATACCGAAAAAAACCGATAGTGCACCCGCGCACGACTCGGCAGTGTCATGTGCGCGCCTCGGCAGTGTCATGCGCGCCTCAGCAATGTCATGTGCGCGGGTAGGCAGTGCCATGAGCACACCTTGGCAGTGTCATATGGACGACTTGGCAAAGCCATGCGCGCGGCTAGGCAGTGCAATGCGCGTGGCTAGGCGCGACCTGGCAGCCCAAAATTTAGTTTTTGGGTTTCACAAAACATATCATAAATTATTAAACGATAAAATAGTTTTTCAAACACATAAAACCATTAAAACACTTGTTTTCATCTATAATATGATTCACGCATTCATGCAAAAAAGACAATATACGTAACTATTTATTTTCATGAATTCTTTATATTATCTAGGTAGATGTAAGATGGCTCTTGATGTCAATTGATAGAATATGCGCATCGGAAGCAAGCATAATAGGATCAATAAATTTACATAAATCACTAGATGATAACAATGTATTAGATTGCGTAATACTAATCTCTTGAAGCTTTCACACAAAACGTCCAACTCACTCTCCAGGTATGCGGTCTTCTTCTATAGCCTTAATAATCTCCGAATAGGGAATACTTATGTGGGCAAGTACTGCTTCTCAGAAAAGTAAATTTTTCAAGGAGGAAAAAACCTATTTATAATCACGTTTTTAGGGTATAAAACTCTAATCCCAAAATGTATAGGATTCCCTCTTTCCAAGTATCTTCACACATTTTTAAGGGTATAAAAACCCATGTACTACTTACCTTTTCTGAAGTTGTCCAAAATCTTGAAGGATTTTACTACTTCAAGAAAATAGGTTTCTTCTTTTTCCAAGTTCTTTAATTAATCATGCATAGAAGGGACCACAGATTTAATTAGTGAAGCTTCTAGTTATGGTATTAATTTAATATAATGAATGAATTAACCTACCATAACAAATTAAAGATTATTTCACTAAAAATTTGTAATTGCACTCCTTGGTATAATTTCAAAATCATTCATTAAATTCTTATTTAACTCCCCATATTAAGATTACATATACCGATCAATCAAATTTAATTTCTGACTATTTAATCCATTGATTAATTTAATATTCAAACGCTTAACTCATTTCATGTGACGGATATAGAATCCACCTGTAGGGTTTCACATGAAAACTTATAAGCAATCATAAAGGGGTATCATCAATCTCAAGGTCAAGATACAGATTCCATCAACTAACTTTTATTTCACAAATATTATTTGTCATCATACAACTTATCGGGAACATTTTAACTCGCGAAAGAGTTTCACCCTTTGATAGATCAAAACAACAAACAACTCATATTGATCATAATAATTATATTAAGATTAATAGTATAAGTACATTTAATATAATCTAGAGAATTTATATTACTAAGTCAGACAAGATACTTTTCTCTACTTGATCTGTTCAGTACATACAAAATGTACTAGCACAAGAAGTTGGAATAATACTATTCTCATAATCAAGATAAATTATATTTAATCTTATGCTACAATTATACCGATAAATTTGTCCAATTTTCATTTTAGATTGTGAACATATATTAACATTATATTTATAAGAACCAATGATTTAATATTCTGTGTATAAGCTAAACTCTATATACCAAATTATCTACGATATAAGTAAAGGACACACATGCAAAAATGATCTATTTAAAATAATACTTTATTAATCCAATAAATAAAATAATAATCTTACATAAAACTGAAACATAATACTATACTAAACTGCATGGTTAATAGTATATCCAAACAGTTCCAACAACTAATAGCGCGTTGAGCTGATTGGAGCCATAAAAGAGTAGTAAGAAATCTGTATTTAGAGTTGTTACTCCTCTCTTAAGAACTTTGTACATATATATTTTTCTCTGGCCACTTTTTTGGTATCCATTCCGTAGATTAAGCTTAAAGAAGAAGAATATTAAATATATAAATGTAACATTATAGCATGATGAAATTATAAGCTTTGATTCACCTAATAGAGATTATTTACAGTGAAGAGTTCATCCTGATGTAACAATAAATGATATCAACATATATGAAAGAGATAATTTAGAAAACTTATTTTAATTTAATTAGACAATCAAGTAAGATAAGTAATTGCTAATCTTTGAGTCTTAATATTGAATTTAGGTGAGAATAAGTATTTGACGATTTCACATAAAAGAATAAATGAACTATTATATATATATATATATATATATATATATATATATATATATATATATATATATATATATATATATATATATATATAAAATGAGAATGAACTTATTATTTTGATGCTATGAGCTTGCATTTTTCGCTATAGATTTTGTGTAACTCACCCAAATTTATTATTATTTACATCATTTTAAAATAATTTTACTTATTAGAGTGTCATTGAGTTGTACTATTTTCAAAGTAGAAAAATTTTTAGTTAAAAAATTGAATTATCAATATCCATTAAAAGTTAAAGAACATTTTTATCCTTTAATCATGAATTATTCCTACAATATTCATATACAGAATTAAACTCTCCATAAAAATTTTACTATTGAATTATAATAAATTTCTTGTTAATTACCAGATCTAATAGAAGCATATAATTTGACACGCGATTAAATAATTGTGTTTTGTCAAGAAGCCCCAAAGGTTATAATCAGACAGAAATTGAACATTAAAGGAAAAATAAATAATGTCCTTGCATTTATATTTAAAAGACAAAAATAAAAATTTAACGAAATCATTATTAATTTTTTTGTAAAAAAAAGCACATCAATGAATTACTAAGAAAATACGATTTAAAAATTACAGTCAAAGTAATAATTTTCTAATTAAAAAAATTATAAAAAGATAAGAATAAAATTAAAATATAAAGAGGTTGTTAAAAGAGGCTGGAAACAAAAATAACTTTTTGTAAAATATTTTTGGGAATCATTTTCTTAAATTAACATGACATTAATGATCTTAAATATTAATAAAGAGACTACAACACAATTAAGTTGTAGTTAATATTGCATAAATACAAAAACAAAGTAACCTAGATTAAACAATTATTTTAAGAAGTAATCCCTCCGTTTCGAAATAAAGGGTGTTTTATTTTTTTCATTTCGTCTCAAAATAAGTGATATTTTCTATTATCAAGAAGGCATTAATGATGTTCCTTTCAATTTTACTCTTATTTAAATGAAGAGAGATTTATAAACTACTCCCTCCGTTTTAAAATAAATGGTGTTTTAACCTTTTGATTTTATTTTAAAATGATGTTTTACATAATCAAGAAGACATTAATGATGTTCTTCCAATTTTACTCTTATTTTAATGGAGAGAGTTTTACATAATCAAGAAAATATTAAAAAATTACATCTTTTTTAAGATATATTTATTAGGGCTAAGTGGGTAACAATATTTTTCTACGTAGGAATGAGTATTTTTTTAAAGGGTATACCCAAACTAAAAGCACCACTTATTTTGAAACGGAGGGAGTACTAAATAGCTACATTTTTTAAAGGTATATATTAAGAGTAAGATAGTAAAAGTGTATTTTACTTTTGAGGAATGAATAGATTCTTAAGAGATATGCTCAAATTAAAAAATCACTTATTTTAAAACAGAAGGAGTAATATAATCTTTCTCATGTATGTTCTTGAATTGTCCACTCTTCCGGAAAACAAATTCATTCATCCTAATTATTTTAAAGGAAAATTATGACAACTATTGCACTTAATACTAATTTATTTACAATATTTTACTCTTTCTATTGATTATTCATAAGTTACAAATTATATTACTTATTATAAATACTAAAGCATAATGCTTCATTGCATACTAAAGTTATTTTTCCTCTTCATATTCCTAAATCTCTACGTGTAGGGTTTTCTCTTTAGAATTTTTTGAGATATCATGTAGAATCTCTTTTGTTTCCAATGTACTATTTGTTTTTTTTAAAATGACTTTTTAATAGGTAGCAACAACGTTATACGAAAAGAATTAATCTTGAAGAGCTTGAAAAAGAAGGATATGCATATACATTTTTTGTTGATCTTTTAGTCTATTGCAGACTTATAATTATAGTAGTAATTCAAATATTTTTTTCTCTTTTGTTAGATGTAAAATGACTATTTTAAATTGTAGGAGTAATCTAACTATATTACATTGGATTTTAGTCATTTATGATGAGACAAAAGAAGGTACAATTATCTCTACATGCTTAGATTTTCTTGAAATCAAATAATGATTTTTAAATTTTAGAAATCATTTTCTTATAATTTCAATTGGTAATAGGGATATATGAATAGTATAATTCTGAAGTGAGTTCTTAGCTGGAAAATAGGGAAACGTGAAAGAATAAAAACAAGATCAATAATTATAAATAATGAATTCCTGCATAGAAATATAGAAGTGCGACGAAATTGAAATTTACAACATCTAAAGCAAAATACACTATTCTACTACTGTGTTGGAGAAGCTCTATTTTTAAATTGTAGAGTTTATCTAAAATAACTAAGACATATACTTAATACATACTTTTTTAGATATATAATATTTAAAATAATTTATTTAAAATACATGTGCAACGCACGTGTTTAAAAACTAGTTACTATATAAATGAGAAGCCAAAAAGTGAAAAGTTGAAATACTAAAATACCCTCTAAATATTGAAAGATTGATATACCCTTAAACATTGAAAGATTAATATATCCTTCACATAATAATAAATAAATATAAATCTATAGTTCTATTATATAGAAATGTGAACGACCAAGGGCATTATAGTCATTTTATCTATAGATTATTTATTTATTTTATTTTTCATAATCTCAAATTTATTAATAAATTTCTAATAATAAAATAACCGATCATCTCTTTCTAAATGCCAAGTATGTCCCAAATGATGAGACATCTCATGTGGACCCCGCATTTTTCACCACACTTTTTTATAGGATGAAATTTTAACTATCTACAAAAATATAAAATTATTTAATTTTTATTTTATATATTTTATTATTGTACAAAATAAATATAATAATAAAATAATCCTTAAAAAATTAAAATATATTCAATTTATCTACACTATTTGAAAATAATTGTAAATTATAAAATTTCATATGTTTAAAGATATTTAAAGTATGATTTGCTAAAAATCATAAATTGAATTAGGCAATGATTTTTGTTGATATTGTATTAGCATATTATATTTTATATTTTTAAATGATGTAGTAAGTTAATTTAAATAATATACACTATAAAGTAATGAATTATTTACTACCAGATCTAAAGATATTTCTAGATAACTTTTCATAAAAAGAAATTTATAATTTTAAAATAAAATAAATTACATATTGTAATAGAATAAATAAATTTAATAATATAACAATTTAACACTAATATTATATATGATATATATTCACTTTTTTCATGAGTAATTTCTTATTAGATTTTTCATTTAATGTATAGTATTTGTATTAGAGCCTAATTAATTCGAATACGTATGGTGTAGAGTCCATCTGGGAAAATCGGTCTCTATCATGGATTTTTCTATATTCAGAACTCAAATTCGAGATCTTTAGAAGAGCAGTCTCCTACACTGCGCTATATTCTTTGATGATCCATAAAAAAAAATTTAATTATTAATAAATTATCTTAAAATTTATCTTTTGTAATTTTATTTCATTTCATTGTGAAAATTAGTGTATGACATATTTATAAAATAAAAATTAATTTTTATTTCCTTATCATGCATTATTTTATTTACTTATTATCTACTAAATTAGTTAAAGAAGACTGTAACTTTTAAAAAAAAATTAAAATACACATAATTTATCAAATAATATATAAATTTTTATTATTTTATCACCAATTAATGTCATCTAAAATGAGTTATATAAAATATAATTTTATCTACCTCATTGAATCACTGCAATTTATATCACGTTAATTTTTGTTAGTATTTTTGAGGTTTTCTTTGTTTGGGATAGTATATTATCTCACCATGCATACAAATCTCTTTGAAAGCTCTATTTGCTTATTGTACTAAATTTTTCTTGATTTTACTGTATATAAAATCATTTGAATTAAAGCTATATATTTTTATCATCTTTTATCATGTTATAAAGAATAATGTGGTAAGCTCTAATTTTCATCAAGTAACAAACACTTGCAAGATGAATCTATGTGTATTCAATTTTAATTTAATGATAGATCGAAATACTCTTTGTTTTGTTAAACTCAATGAAATTTGATAATGTAAATAAGACGTAATATTTTAATCTACTTTTAGTAAAAATTTTAAATGTAATGTAAAAGAGATATCATTAATATTAATTAATTGTTTGATACAATATGGTTATTTGACATGATAATAAAATGAGTATGACATCATTTGTGACAACTTAAATAAGTTATAAGTTATTATTTGATTTTATAGAAATAAAAAGATTATTTATTATTAAGTGTAATCTCCATTATCATTCTCAATCGTGTTTAGCTGAAAGTAATTATGACTAATTTATTTTTAAAAAATAATTAAACACCTACAAATGCAATTTAATATTGTAGTCATTTTTATACAAAAGCTAGAATTCTTATTTTAAGAAGTTCCAATCTTTCAGAATTGTCACGTTCATAAATATTTTGATTAAAATAGTTGAAGGCTCTTATTGAAGCCAATATTTTTATTATGTATTTTTTCCAAGTTTGAAAGTAGTTGAAAGATTCTGAGAAATGAGATATACCATGAAGAATTATGCGTTAGCAATACAAGTCGAATCAAGGGTATAAGTATAAGTTGTGATTTTTATACATTGTGAAAACATCGCGGTATTTTATTTTCTACCCATAAGTCGCGTTAGAAAGAGAGAGGATCTAGTTTTAGTAGTTGTAGATGTACAAAAAAATAAATGAGTTACTCTAAAAATTTATTAGGCAAACTATATTGTCTTGGCTACATCCAGTTGCAAAAGAAGATTGAAGGTGATGATAACTCTTTTCTTTAATTAAATTTTTGGCCAACACACTCATGTTGGGTGATTTTTCAAGGTAGAAGATTATTTTTTTCATAACTTGAATATCAACCTAGGTGCATATTTATCATCGTAAATTTTTTATTCCTAATTTAATATTATCCTTTTGACATAGAATCACTTTAACTATATATCTCATGAAACTTTTTGTTAATTTATTAGTTGCAAACATGAAATATAAAATAAAATTATACTAAATTTTAAATTATTGAGCCCGCAAACGGGGGCCAAGACTCATCTAGTATTTATACAAAAGAGGAACTTAAACCCGCTTACATGGTGCTGTCCTGTATCAGCATTTTTATTTATCTTTTCTCTCATCTTTCGGTCATATTCCTTATTTGAAAAAAAAAAGGTCTTCCAAAAAAAAAAACATAATCGTGTCTTCAATTTTAAAAACTAAAAAGACACCTCGTCTTATTGTCGTCTCTCTTCCTCTTCTTTCTCCCAGCCAAATTAACATAGATGTTCTTCCTTTCATGAATCATATCCATATTTATCCTTGCTGCCGCCAGAGAGGAACTCATATAGTTGACAAATTTACATAATTACTATAAAAATGAGGCAGTTCCTCCCAAAAGAGGTGTCTGGTTCTTAACTCATTTTTATTCACTGAATTTGCTGAAAAATTGAAGTCAAAATCTCTGTTAGAACATCATAGCAGATTCTTACGGGATATTTTTTGGTGGCTGGATATAGTCGCATCTCTTCCGTGATTGTCACAAAACGACCTCGGCCAAAATATGATACCTACATCTACTCTCGTTCTCTTTTTAAAGTGATTAAATTTCAACCCTCCTCGAAATTAGTAAAATCTAGGACTTGTTCTTTACCTTTGTAGAAAGCATTTTAATAAGGAATTTTCTTATTGTTTGGGGCGAGATATTATAATAGAAAGGGATAAAATCCTCCTCAAAATTAGCAAAATCTAGTATTTATTTTTTACCTGTGTAGAAAACTATTCAAAAAAGGATTTTCTTATTATTTGGGTGGAGATATTAGGATAGAAAATGACAAAAATAATAATCTTTTAAAGGAAGCCTGAGAAGTAAATGAGCAAGTAAAAATACCATCCTTTGTGCTCTCTTCTTTAGGGTCAGAGTCAATGCAGGAGATATCTTACTTAGACTGTAAGTCTGATTATGACAAAATTATCATTTATGGAGAAATATTTATACTCTTTAATTCTAAAACTTGTGCTCACATAGCAAACTAAAATGAGTGTTTCGGTGCCTTAAAAAGATAAAGTTTGCTTCTTTTATTTAAAAGAATAAATTATGAAATACCATTTATTTTTAAGTAATTGTTACTTTACAAATTTGGTAAAATTACTTAGTTTGACAAAGAGCTTATGCTATCTTGGTATAAATTGCACAAGCAATGGATATTATATAAAAAAAATTCACACTATAGGATTCAACCCCATGAATATGCACCCGTGAATACTTTGAGGAAAATTCACGGTCAGGACATGACTTTATGATGAAGTGAATCTATCATAATTTCTCTTTGTCAGCTCACTATTGGGCTTATGATGCATCTATTTCAAGATTTTTTACTACCACATTTCATACTTATTTTCTAACTTCTGTAAGTCAATTAGGTAATGGGTTTAGAGTTAAAAAGATTAAGAACTGTATGCTAAAATTTTATAAAATTCCTAAATCTCTTCAACAAAGAAAAATATATAGTTGTAGTTTTCTTTCAGTATGTGGTAATGGTCAAGAAATCAAATTGATATATAGTTGACAATTTTAGCAGTCAAAAGGCTATTTTGGAACTTAAATATTTGAAAGTTTCACCACGTACGAAAGGAGTAGTACCTAACATGTTTAGAGATTTTAATTTATGTTGCTTTAGAATAGGGAAGGGGATGAAAGTATATAAGTTCTATCTAAGAAAAGAAAAGAGAATTTGAGGTCCAAAAAAATTATGATTTGAAAATCTTATTGCAACCTATTTAATGATACAACTATAAATAAGCTAAATTATAGAAGTTTATTTATGGGAGTCATAATATTATTTTGTGGCCTTTTTTTAAACCTCCGCTATATTATTCTTTTACTGGCGATTTTGTTGTGGTGGTCATAAGAAACCCCCACTATATATTCAATTTGTGGCAATTGTACTAACCCACGTAAAATATTTCTTTTTGTGGTGGTTTAAGTGTGGAGGTTATAAAAGACTCGCACTATACATTTAATTTGTGGCATCTATTTCAATCCTCCCAAAATTATTCTTGTTGTGGTAATCCTTTTGTGCAGATTTTTAATTTGATAACCTCCACAAATGCATCAAATTTCAGTTGTTTGAGAAATTATTGCAATTCAATACAAATGACAATTACTAACTAATGCAATATTAGTCATTTTTTTCACATTATTTTTTAAATTGAATCAAATTACACAATTTAGTTAAACTTTGTGAATTAGTGCAATTTAAATCAAATTTCGCCTCTTGTTGGTTGTTATCCTTTTTCTTATCACATTCTTCTACTGCAAAAGAAGATCTAAAGATTTTTATTCCCTTATCTCTCTTTGTCCTAATTACTCACTAGTTTTCTGTTGTTGTTTCGTATTTTTATCTTTTAGAATGAACCAATCTTCAGTTTCATTTTTTCCTCATAATTAAGAATATTGATGTCGTGCACTAAACTCAAACGTTCGTGAGATCACCGGCATCTAGCTTCCCCAACAAATATTGAGCGTGCCACTAGTCATAACTCTCGTCTAAGTTTATTGAACTATATCGGGTATAAACATCCCAGGTATTAGGGCCAAATTTACCTCTCTACTTTCATTAATTAGCTAACTTTGTCCTTCGTTATATTATCTAGCCAAATATACCTCTGTCGTTATAAAACTTAATAAATGTACCGTTATTCTTAACGGTTGTCCACCATGACTTTTTACAATCATACGTGGCCTAACATTTAGGTAAGATATGAATGCCATGGAGCATGCCACCTTAGCGCCAGATTTATATTCTTTTTTCATTTAATTTTTTTCCTTTTCTTCTTTTACTTTTTCTTTTTCTCTCCTTACTTTTCTTTTTTCTTTCTACAAAACCCAAAAATTTTCATTAATATATTTTATAGATTAATCCCCGATCTAAATTAAAATTTCTCAAAAATTACAATATTTAATGTTTAATATTTTTTATTTTTTATTTCAATTTTTTTGTTTTCTTTTTTTTACTTTTTCCTTTCTCTTCTTACTTTTCTTTTTCCTTTCTACAACCCAAATATTTCATTAACAATATTTTTATATATTAAGTCCTAATATAACTTAAAATTCTTCAAAAATTAAAATTTTTAATGTTTATTATTTTTTATTTTTCATTTTAATTCTTTTTTCTTTTCTTCTTTTACTTTTTCCTTATCTCTTCTTACTTTTATTTTTCTTTTCTACAAAATTCAAAATTTAAAAATATGAGCTGTAGCAGTTTTTTTTTTTAATTTTAAAAAATTAATTTTTCTATGAGAAAGTAAAGTACACTCATTTTTCCCGGGGAACAAAGTTTTTGAATTTCGTAGAAAGGAAAAAGAAAAATAAGAAGCGAAAAGGAAAAAGTAAAAAAAGAAAAGAAAAAAATAAAACATTGAAATGAAAAATATAAAATAATAAACATTAAAGATTGTAATTTTTGAGAAATTTTAAGTTAGATTAGGAATTAATATATAAAAAATTATTAATAAAATATTTTGGATTTTGTAAAAAGGAAAAAGAAAAATAAGAAGAGAAAAGGAAAACGCAAAAGAAGAAAAGAAAAAAAATAAAATGAAAAAAGAATAAAAATTAGGCGATAAGGTGGCATGCCATGTGACATCTACCCCATCCAAATATCAGGTCACGCGTGATTTTAAAAAGCAATGATAGACAATCATTAAAAATAATAGTATATTTGTTAAGTTTCATAATGACAGAGGTATATTTGGCCAGATAGTATAACGGAAGACAAAATTAGCTAATAAATGAAAATAGAAGGGTAAATTTGATCCTAATCCCAACATCCCAAATACTTTTGTACAACCATCTGATTACAATATACATATACGATCATTGTTGACACTCAATTTTGACCTCTCTATACCTCATCCGAGCTGATATATATATATACTTTTTGAAAAATGATCTATTTACTATTTCTTGTATTTTTCTACTTATAAATATTTTATTGCATTAATTATCGTAATTTTACATCTGTACATCTCATTTATCTATACTATATTAAAAGTGTGAAGACCCTTAGAAATGTTGATTCAATTTTTTGTCTTTCATTAAAAGACTCTACAATAGACAAAATTGTTATTTATTATTTTCCTTCAATAATTGTCATTAATTATTATCCTAATATTTAGGACTTTAAAATTAATTAAAGTTATAGCTATTAAATATTTACTTATTTGTAAAATTTAAGAACTCCTAATATTTAGTATTTTAAAATTGACTAAAATTTTATTTCTTAAATTGTCCTTATTTGAACTAAGTTAGTAATAACTTATAATATGATTTCGTAAGTGCTAGTTGTTTAAACTAATAACTTATACTATATGTTCTATACTACTAAATAACATTGTATTATAATGCGTCTTCCTAGTGCTGATATTTATGTTAGATGTTAATTTGTTAATAGTGAAGTAATGCAAATTTTGTAATAATTAACACTGAACGCCCTACTTGACCTCCATGACACGTTGGTAACACGTACCCTCACTGGAATGTGCCAAAAAATGCAATTTTTGGCCAAGTGTTGCCGCGTTGGCAGCGTGCCACGGCCCCTATCGCGCAGGGTGCCAGTTATTGCATGTTTTCTTGTTGACTTTCACGTTTTGCTCTTGATTCCATTCCTCCACTTCACCAAATCATGAATTAGTTCCTCAAATGAATTATTAACCTTCAAAAACAAGGACTAATCATGTTGGTTAGTATATATTCACATTTACATAAAATCACATGAGAATGCATATCATTAATTCGATAAACAAGACAAAACTAAGTCATAAAGCATCAATCGGGCATGCTATTTTTCCCATGATCACCGGCTATTTCTGTATAGAGCTAGGATGTTTGAAATGTTCAGTACTTACTTTTTATGTTGAAGTCTGGTCTTGTATTGTTATTACTATATATATTTGTTATAATTAGGGTTGGCCGATAATGCCTACCAGTATTGTGTTACTTACTGACCCTACCCCTGCAGTTCTTTTCTAGAGTGTAGAGTTCGAACCCGATAGTTCTTCACGTCCTCACTTGTAAGCAGCAACATATTGTGAAAAGATGAGAAGAACAAAGAGGTAGGGTTACTCCCCCATTTTGAAGATGTCCTTCTCCTCTAGACATTTATGTCTTTATTTTTTTATTTTTAAACATTCTTAGAGTTGTAAACAAACGTCTTATGCAATGACTTTCAGGTCTTGAGTGCTATTTTATAGTGTTGGTTTTTAAACAGTTATTTTACGCTGTGAAGTTTATTTCAAATGATTAAAGCCAGCGTTTACATTTCTGAATGTCTCATTTGGGGGGTTAGAATGGGGATTCATTGGTTCGCCCATTGAGAGGTAGTGTGGGTGACAATCACGGCAATTTTGGGTCGTGGAAAAGTTGGTATCAAAGCTCTAGGTTCGTTGATCTCATTGCACTAAGACGGGTCTAGTAGAGTTTTGCGGATTGGTGCAGAGACATCCGTAACTTATCCTTGAGAAGCTGCAGAACTTTAGGAAAACTCCTTTCTTTTTTTCTCTCATGCGATTACTTGATTCCAATTGGTATCTAGTGACCCAAATTGGTATCTAACAACTTTATCTTCTTTCTTTCTCAGATGGTGAGAACACGTTTCAATGGTATTAGAGATGTAGCACTCGAGCCAGCAGCAACGACCGCAGTTCACAGTAGAGGAAGAGGCAGAGGTCGTAGATGAAGGCCTACTGCTGCTAGAGGAGGTGCTTGTGCTCCTGCTCCAGTCAGGGAGAGGTTTGCATCTCTCGTGACGCAGGGAGAATCCCCTGCCGCACTAGCATCCTTTAAGGTTCTAACTCAGGTTCTCAACCTTTTGAGAAGCCTTGTGGGCACTGGGGCAACGCCAGCAACTCTAGCAGGGCAACATTCGGGGATACAACATGTAGCTACTGTGGCTCCACAAATTGATAATATGTCTGAAGCTATAGTGGTCTTGAGATTGGTGATGACCGGGGAGGAGCATGACCTGTTCTGGAGGTTCACGGAGATGAAGCCTCCCACTTTCTACGGCATAGAGGCAAAGGATGCCTATAAATTCATTACTAACTGCCATGAGAGGCTACACAAGATGGGGGCGGTAGAGAAGTACAAAGTAGAGTTTGTGACCTTTCAGTTGATAGGGGACGCTAAGCTCTGGTGGAGAGCTGTTATGGAGTGCAGACCAGTGGGGTCACCACCGTTGACTTAGACCTAGTTATACTTCACGTTTTTGGAGAAATATGTTTCCCGCACTCTGAGGGACAGGAGACATGATGAGTTCGCCACCTTTAAGCAGGGGGCTCATTTGTTGCAGCATACGAGGCTCGATTTCACTTGTTGTCCAAGTATGCTCTACCTTTACTACCCACAAATGAGGAAAGGATCAGGCGGTTTGTTAAAGACCTAAATATGGGTCTCCAGGTATCAGCTCTGCAAATGGTCTCCTTTGGTAAGACCTTCCAGGAGGTGGTGGAGTACGTAAAGTTAGTTGAAGGGGTGAGACAAGAGGGTTATGCAAGGAATGTCGAGAAGAAGGCTCGAAAAGCGGGTTCTTTTAGTGGTTCTTATGTTAAGGTTCCAACACCACAGAGTTTCTTTGGACACCCTATTCATTCTGCTATGCAGGTATCAGTTGGAGGTCCGCTAGGGACGGCTCCGTGACCGTAAGGTGCAGTTGGGGGTACTCAGATTGTTTGTTCTGATTTTGGAGCTCGCCATATTTCCTTTGTTCCGGCTCAGACACTAGTTATTGAGAAGGTCTATCAAGAATGTGGTGAGTATGCCCACATTTGCAGATGGTGCCCTAAGTTCGGGCAAGGCAGTCAGATTGTTCCTCACCCAGCTCCTTGAGCTCCGGTCCCTAGTGGGAGAGGAGGTAGTGCATTTAGTCAGGATCGTCCACAACTAGGACGAGGTGGTCAACCGACTATCAAAAGGTGGTGCTCAAGTGGGTAGAGGACGTGCTCAGGTGGGTAAGGGTGGCACCCAAGCAGGTAGAGGGGTGGCATAGCCTAACCAGGGCGGTTCTTTGGCAGGTAATCAGGCCCATTTCTATGTTTTTCCTGGTAGACCAGAGGTGGAGGCTTTAGATGTCGTTATTATAGATATGGTCTTCGTGGCCAATAGAATGGCCATCACACTGTTTGACCCGGGCTCTACATTTACTTATGTGTCTGCTTATTTTGATTTGGGTCTGAATCTTGTTTATGATGTGCTTAATACTCCTAAATGTGTGTCTATTCCTGTCGGGGATTCTATGTTGGTGGATAGGGTTGTTCGTGATTGCATTGTTGATTTTATGGGGTTTGACACTCTAGCAGACTTAGTGATCTTAGACATGGTTGATTTTAATATAATTTAGGAATGAGCTGGTTGTCCCCTTACCATGCATTCTAGATTGCCATGCTAAGACCGTCACTATATCATGTCCAGAGTAATCTAGGTTGGAGTTGAAAGGGAATTGTATCCCTGATCCTAAGAAACTTATTTCGTATATTCATGCTTGTAAGTTGATAGAGTGGGGTTGTTCAGCGTATCTAGCACATATTTCGGAAACTAGTTCAGAGGGTCCTTTCGTAGAGTCAGTCTTGGTCGTTTATGAGTTATTAGAGGTGTTCCCTACAGATTTGTCCGGCATGCCATCGGACCAGGACATAGATTCCTGTGTAGACCTAGAACCAGGTATCCGACCCATTCCTATTCCTCCATATCGAATGGCACCTGCTGAGTTGAGAGAACTAAAGGAGCAGTTGCAGGAGTTTCTTAGTAAAGGATTCATTAAACCGAGTGTGTCATCGTGGGTTGCCCTGATTTTGTTTGTAAAGAGAAAGGATGGTAGTATGTGGATGTGCATCGACTACCATTAGTTGAATAAGGTAACTATTCAGAAAAAGTACCCTCTTCCTCGATAGATGATTTGTTTGATTAGTTATAGGGGGCGAAGGTGTTTTTCAAGATTAATTTGAGGTTCAGTTATCACCAATTGAAAATCCGGGCTGAGGATATACCCAAAATAGCCTTTTGGACCAGGTATAGGTACTATGAGTTTCTGGTCATGTCATTCGGATTCACGGATGCCGCAGCCGCGTTCATGAGCCTGATGAATGGTATCTTCAAACCTTACCTGGATTCCTTTGTTATTATTTTTATTGATGATATCTTAGTGTATTCTAAGATCAAGCAGGAGCATGAAAATCACCTAAGAATTATGCTGGGGTTACTGAAGGAGAAGCAGTTGTATGCTAAGTTCACCAAGTGTGAGTTTTCGTTGTAATCACCGTCCTTTCTGGGACATGTGATTTCCAAGGAGGGAATCCGAGTTGATCCACAGAAGGTGGAGGCAGGAAATTGGGCGAGGCCAACTAATGTGATGGGAGTTCGAAGTTTTGTGGGGCTGGCCAGTTACTACCGTCGGTTCTTGAACGGTTTCTCATTCATCGCTTCGGTGTTGACCAAGTTGACGCAAAAAGATTTACCTTTCCAGTAGTCAAAGGGATGTGAAGCAAGTTTTCAGAAACTTACTCTGCTGACCACAACACCTATCCTGGTGTTACCTGTGGAAGGTAAAGACTTTGTTATTTATTGTGATGCCTCATGATCTGGGTTGGGTGCTGTGTTAATGCAGGAAAGATAGGTCATTGCTTATGCCTTGAGACAGTTGAAGGTGCATGAAGATAATTACCCCATGCACGACCTAGAGTTAGCAGCGGTGGTGTTTCCCCTGAAAATTTGGAGGCACTATCTGTATGGAGCTCGATGTGAGGTGTTAACGGATCTTTCGCAGCTTGCAGTACGTATTCTCCAAAAAAAATCTCAATTTGTGTAGAGGAGATGGATGGAGCTACTTAAGAATTATGATATCACTATCCTTTACCATCCAGGAAAGGCTAATGTTGTGGCAGACGCGTTAAGTCGGAAGATAGTGAGCATGGGCAGTTTAGCTCGCTTGAAAGCTGCTCGACAACTGATGGCCAAAGAAGTTCAGACTTTGGCAAACAGTTTGGTGAAGTTGTCATTGACAGAAAATGGCGGAATACTAGACAACATGGAGGCCAAATCCTCACTGCTAGAGGAAATCAAAGCCAGACAGTTTGAAGATGGAAAGCTGGGTAAGATTAGGGATAAAGTTCTGTGGGGAGAAGCCAAAGAAGTAGTGTTAGATGATGAATGGGTCTTGAAAGTAAAGGGGCGGGTGTGTGTTTCCTGAGTTGGTGAGCTAATTAAAACTCTCTTGGCAAAAGCTCACAACTCGAGGTATTCTATTCACTCCGGAGTCACCAAGATGTACCACAATCTAAAACAGCACTATTGGTGGGGCGGGATAAAGAGGGATATTGTGGATTACGTTGCTCAGTGTTTGAATTCTTAGCAGGTGAAGTGCGAACACCAAATGCCTGGAGGAGTACTTAAGATAATGCCTATTCCTATATGGAAATAGGAGAGGATAGCTTTGGACTTTGTGGTCGGTCTTCCCAAGACTTTGGGAGAAATTTGAATCAATTTGGGTCATTGTGGACAGATTGACCAAATCGGCTCATTTCTTGCCGGTCCAGGTGACTTACAACATTAAGAAACTAGCAAAATTGTATGTGAAGGAAGTGATTCGGCTGCATGAGGTTCTTGTGTCAATTGTATCAGATAGGAACACTCAATTCACTTCTCATTTCTGGAGGACTTTAGAGGCTGAGTTGGGTACGAGGTTGGACTTGAGCACAATATTTCATTCTCAAACAAACGGACAGTCAGAATGGACTATCCAGGTATTGGAGGATATGTTTCGAGCGTGTGGAATAGACTTTGGAGGCCATTGGGACAAATTCTTACCCTTGGAGGAGTTCGCCTACAACAATAGCTATCACTCGAGTATTGGCATGGTGCCAATTGAACCTTTGTATGGGAGAAAGTGCAGGTCTCCAATTGGGTGGTTTGATGCATAAGTGAGGCCTTAGGGGACTAATTTGTTAAAGGAGTCCTTAGAAAAGGTGCGAATAATTCAAGAGTGTCTGGTGGAAGCTTAAAGTAGAAAAAAGAAGTACGCAGACAAGAAGGTAAGAGATATGGAGTTCATGGAGGGAGAGCAAGTGTTGCTAAAGGAGTCTCCTATGAAGGGGGTAAAGAGGTTCGAAAAGTGGGGCAGGCTTAGCTCGAGGTACATTGGACCGCTTGAAATACTCTAGCATGTGGGAGAAGTAACGTATGAGCTGTCTTTGCCACCAGGGTTGTCGGGGGTGCATCCGACGTTCCATGTATCAATGTTGAAAAAAGTATCATGGGGATGGAACGTACATTATCAAATGGGACTCTGTGCTGCTAGATGAGAATCTGTTATTTAAGGAGGAGCGTGTAGCGATATTGGCTAGAGAGGTTCGAAAGCTGAGGTCCAAGGAGATTCCGACAGTAAAGGTCCAGTGGAGGAATCATGTGGTTGAGGAAGCCACGTGGGAGACCGAGGCTGATATGTGGATCAAGTATCCCCAGCTGTTCGTGGAATCCAGTAAGTACTTTTCTCTTTCTTTATATAGACCATTCGGAGATGAACGGTGTTTTAATTGGTATTTGATGTAACAACCTGGATGTTGTTACGAGATGGTTAGGGACCTAGAACACCTGAACACAGGCTAAGGGAGGAATAAAATATGCTATGAAATTTTTTTAAGTGTGGAACTGGTGGATTTTGGATAGCTTCTTGTTCTGTGGACCGCTGTAACGGAGGAACTTTCACTGCGACAAGACCGTGGTAGCGGTCGGAGTTCCGCCATAACGAATTTGAGAAATAACTATGGGAACCACCACAGTGACACTTTGGCCGCTGTAGCGGGTCTGCTGCAGCGAAAATGTGACTGCTGCAGCGGTCGACGGAAATCAAAAGTGAATTTTAAGTAGGAGATGCTGAGTTATTTTCCATTTCAAAATATGAGAGAGCAAGGTTTGAAGGAAATTTCTTCTCCAGAGCAGAGAATTATTGAACTAAGGTAAGTTTCTTATTCCCTATCCCCTATAATAGTTATTGATTATTATTGAAAACTTAGGGGGATCCATTAATGGTGAAATTCTGAACTAAGAGAACCCTAAGTTGATGACTAGGGCTGGATTATGGGATGATTAGGGGGTAACTTGGGTTGATGTTTGGAGAGTTTTATTACTCCCTTAGAATTATGTGTGGGGAATGAGGGTTACGCGGAAAACTGAACAAGAATCGGGTAGAGTTGAGGCTTAACTTTCAAAAACACATCAAAGGGAAGGGTTTAGTCTAATTAGATCCATGATTGAAGAGTAAGTTGTGTATATTTCAAATAATCCGAAGCTTTGAGAAAGGGCAAGGCTCTTGCAAAGTAGCTGAGTTGATACCTTCGCTTATCAAGGTAGGTTATGGTTAGAGGGTTAGACCCTGCATAATGGCTTGTATGCATATGTGATGATCGTATATTATTGATCTTCGGACATTCTTTGTTTTGAGATTGTTATGTGAATAAATAGGGAATATCATATTGATGTGAGAGGATTATAAACTATTGTCAAGGTTACGTTGAATTGCGAAGTGAACTTCATTTATGAATCTATCATGTGAATTGATGCTCTGTATTTGGGAAAGTGAGGGAGTGGAAAGTAGACTCCTATCGTTTCTTATGTATATGTGTACGTTTATGTAATGCATTTTGTTTCTTTCAGTAGACGAGAATGGCTAGAATAGTAACTGTATCCCAAAACGAGAGGCTCGAGCCCAAGGGGAGTATTCGGGCGAGCGAATATTATTGAGTGGCTCATGCCCATGGGGAGCATATAGACATGCATATGAGTGGGAGTGGGTGCCACGCTGGCACAGTATATGAATTTCTAGAGTCTCTTGTAGGCCATGATTGGAAGGGCAGAAATAAGACTATCTGGCATATGTATACACTAATTATGTGGTTGAGTGATTATGGTGAGATGGCAGAGGCGTGTGCCCGTCATGCCACCATTGGTTTCATGTCATGTTATGTTATGTTATATTGTATGCAAATGAAGTGGTATGAAGAATTTGCTAAAAGATGGTGTTAATTGCTATGTATGTCATGTGAGTTGACAATGAAGAACTCGTCTAAATTTCTAAGTGTGACCCTGTTACAATGCTGGTATTTGTGGTGTGGTTCCTACTGTAATTACTTGTTGAGCTCGTATGTGGTACTAGGTGGTATAAATTATTGTCCCTAAATATGCGTTATTTGAGAGATTTTGTGAAATATGAGAATTGTGAAACTGGTGAACTGATGAACTGATAGAGTGCATCATAGTCGAGTTACTGTTTAAGATAGTACCACCGCAGCGGAGCGATCTCCACTGCGGCGAGACTGCTGTAGCGGTCAAGCGACTGCTATAGTGAAAGGCTGAATCCAGTGAGCAAGCCGACTGTTTCATGTGTAAAGCTAGGATGTTTGAAATGTTTAGTACTACTTACTTTTTATGTTGAAGTCTAGTATTGTATTGTTATTATTGTGTATACTTGTTATTATTTAGGTCAACTGATGATGCCTGCCAGTACTGTGTTACGTACTAACCCTACCCCTACACTTCTTTTCTGAGTACAGAGTTCGAACCTGACAGTTCTTTACGTCCTCACTATTAAGCAGCAGTAGATCATGAAAAGGTGAGCAGAACAAGGAAGCAAGGCCACTCCCTTGTTTTGAAGATGTCCTTCTCTTTCGAACCTTTATGTCTTTGTTTGTTTTATTTTTAAACATTCTTAGAGTTGTAAACAGATGTCTTACATAATGACTTTCAGGTCTTAGGTGTTATTTCTTAGTGTCAATTTTTAAACAGTTGTTTTACGTTGTGAAGTTTATTTCAATGATTGAAGTAAGCGTTTATCTTTCTGAAAGTCTCATTTTAGGGGCTAGGATTGGGATTCGTTGGTTCATTTACTGAGGGATAGTGTGAGTGTCAATCACAACCATTTTAGGTCGTGACAGATGTACCTTTTGCTTATAACTCTTTAACATATGTTATTTGCACTCCTCTGAATTTCAACTTCCTTAATTGATTTGTGTTTTTATTTTATTTTCAAAGGTCGTACTTCAAAGCTCCTTCCTATGATGTAGTATTTGGAATAGTGAAGGTTGGTTACTAAGCTGCATACGAATTTATAAATCAAGATGTGCTTGAAGGTACAAGCATCTTATACATTTTTGTGACCTACTGAATTGGTCTTTACCTATATTCATAGCACATAAAGGTTGTTGCAGTTTTAGATTTTGAGGTAAAATTATTGTGTTAATATTACAAAAACTGTAGTCATTCTGTCAGTAAAATAAAGTCTATTAAGCTCTGATTCGATTCCAACGAATGTTAAAATATTTAATTTCTACCAAAATTGATGAAAACAGTTCATAACGCCCATAGCTTCTGAAATTATTCTACTCCAACATAATAAACAAAATCTTTACATTATCTCTTCCTCGACAACATCATAAAACATGTATTGAGGTGCTCTGGAGATCATTCTTGGTATGTTATGAATGATCCAATTTCTTAACATGCTACTGTTGACAATGTCAATTTTTATTTGAATTGGGAGTCATCCAAATGTCTAATTGTATTCAACTTATATGCTTGTTACAAAAATAGAAACTTGCACTTTTGTGACAATAGTAGTGATCTCCAGAGGTTTTCCTTCCTTATAGCTTCTGTTTAAAATAAATATCAGTATATTTAGTCTTCTTTTAAGATTCTAAATGAAATGATCAGAAAAAGATGAGAATGTTTATGTTATTTAGAGTGGATGGTGGATTTCGTTGTTTGGTATTGTTAGGTTGGTGAATTTGAAGCCTGTAGATTCAGAGCAACTGAGAGAGTATGGTCACAAGATGATAAATTTTATATTTGATTACTATAGGTACATTGAGAATCCATTCTCGGTCAAGTTTAGATTTTCATAAATGCACAGGATAAATCCCATTACCCTACACTTTTTCAAGTAAAAAAAATCCTTGCATAACAGTTATTTTGACAAATATTATGAAAACTTAGCTAGAAACTTGAAGACAATGCCTCCATTCTATTCATAATGAAATTAGTGAAATTCAATTTTTAATGGATACGTACATGGTCGGTCATCATATGTATTAGATGTCAATGTTCATGAGAAAAAAAATTATTTAGTTTGATAAGGATTTAGTTTTTAATATTTGTCACTATGGTTTATTATTTATGATATTTAAATTCATGTTATTATCTGTTTAATCCTACGTTTTTTCAAATTGAAAGTATTTTTTAGTAATAAAAATATTATGATAGAAATAAATTGCCATTAATTATTTTTTTAATTTATTTATTTCTATAATTAAAAAATAGAAATTAATTTGCAGCAACAAAATATTGTGGCAAATTTAAATTGCCACAAAATATTATTTAAAAAAAAATATTAATATTATATTGTAGCAGTCATAAACCCCCACATAATCTTTTTGGAAAAACTGAAATTATATTGTGGAGTTTTATAGACCTCCGCTATATCTTTCTTGTAGAACATTGTGATCATATTGTGGGGGTTTATAAACTCTCACGGTATTTTTTTTGAAACATTGATATCATAGTGTAGGGGTTTTAAATTGTCATTTATTATCTTTAAAAACTCCTATAAATTCAAAATCTATTTAGGGGTGGTCGTCACGGAGGCTTCAAAAAACCGTCACCGTAATGCTCGTGGCAATACTAATTGTGGCACTTTTAGAAATTGCCATAATTTTTTTTCTCGCGGTCGGAAACCATCAAAAATTGGCAAAAAATCACCACAGTTTAGTAATTTTTTTATAGTACCCAAACTGGAGCAAACACTTCTAATAGTTTCTTTCTTTTTTTAATGGTCCATCCATTTAGTTTGATATTTAGCTTACTGATCATTCCCTTTTGGTCTTGTTCTTCAGCTTTTTTCAATTAGTCGATTGTATAAATTTGATTTTCTAATTTATTCGATCAATTATAACCTCCGAGAGGCTTTTTAGGCCTTCATTAATTCAAAAAATTTTTAAACATTGTAAGAATGTTTGAATTAAAATTACATAAAAGGTAATCTATATATCTATATAAAGTTGGGACATAAAAATGTGATATGGCACCTCTTATCAATCAGAATACACATTTTTCATTTTCCTCAATGTTTTGGTTGTTATTCTTTATTTTTCTATTTATTTGTTATATTAAGAGCAGAGCAACTACTTATTCACTTCTACTAATTACACAGTTACACCGTCTTCCTCATCCTTGACACTTCCTAACAATTGTAACACTTCTTACTAATTCTTTCATCTAATTTGAAGCTATAATTGTCAGTAGGGATCTCTTGTAGCAACTACGACATTGAGATGATTTTTTTTTTATGTAAAAGAATTATGTCATCCCTATTTCTAGTGAAAGATTTATATGGTTTACCATCAATTTTATGTCCTTTTCATTTATTCATGATCCAGATCATAAAATTCATATCACCATATGTCACGCCCCATCTTGGGAGGCATGACTAGCACCTAACGCCACATTGGGATTTGATTGGCCTGGCTAGGCTTATGCACGTCTGGTGCATGCCTGCAACCTAATTTCAAGAAAGCAACGAGCTATATCTCGGCTATAAATATAGCCTCCAGCCGACAAGGCCATATAGCCACCTGTAAATGAAAACGGCTACCCAACAACAAGCAACAGAAGGGAGTCCTATACGGGCCGACAAGACCACCATGCTGTCTAGTTTTAACTGAAATGAAAATCAGACAACTATAACTAAACTATAGCCGACAAGGACACTATCTAACAGCTAAACAAGGCCCCACACAGCCATCACATGAAATAAAACATACATAGGCCCCACACAACCAACCACAAACTAACCACAGGGAACTGTAAATCTGCAAGCCGCTAAGAGTAGAATATTAATCGAGACAAGGCCTCGACCTACCTATATTTTACAATCAAAAGAACAAACCTTCACCTTCTAGCTAATCAGCTCCGGAGGAAAGGAGCCGACTGCACTGCTAATTCTGGCTGAAATCTAGGAAGGTCCTGATCCGTGTCTATCTGCACCTGTAGGTAGATAATGCAGCGCCAAAGATGAGCGTCAGTACAATATGTACTGAATATGTAAGGCAATAACTGAAAATAACTGAACAAAACTTAAAATGAAATCGAAAGTAACTGAGTGAAGGAGATAGAGGTGTAACCTGAATAACTTAACTTTTTGTTGTCTAATCTAACAGTAAATAGTGCAAACAAGAACCTTACCTGGTCCTGATAAGCCGGAAGGTACAACCAACACAGAAAAACCCACTCGAGGCCCCCATAAGCCCTGGCTAGTACACTTCAATCTATATGCCCCTAACAAGGTAAAAAAAAGTCAACTAATAACAATAGCCGTCCTACCAGTCCCCTGGGTCTGCAAATGAGCCCGCTCGGCCGTTGAACTGTAGCTGTGTCTGAGTCCAGTGGACTCCTGATATCTGCACCCCGAGCACCAGGCTTGACGGGGGTGTGGTGTCGATACAATATATAAATAGTCCAGCCATGGAATGGACTATATAAGGTCCTCGGAACTCATCTTCGTCCTTTGCAGATGGCATACCGCTTCTTGGGGTGACGTAATCTAGCCCCTGGTAGGCAACGACACAACTAGTAACCCTGGGTTGGTCATGGCAGGCTATACCGGGCAAAGTCAATCCCAAACTAAACATAAATACTGAACTTAGCTAACAAAAATAGCTATTCACAATAACGAGACTTTTGGCTTCCTTACGGAAGTTCAAACTATATTATAATGCTATAGAAACTAACTTGCCGAAGGAATTCGTCTTAACATACCTTGATTATCGTTTCCCAAACAGCCGATGAGTTTCAACTTGTATTCAACAGCTCTTTCCAAATACGACCATGATACTGGGAGAAAGAGATTAATTTAAGACCAACTTCGGCTTAAAATGATAACTTTTAATACTAATAACAACTATAATTCAACTATGTAAAATACGGTCAAAAACCTATAATTTCTCCAGGGTTCAGAAGGGAGAAATGCTTACTTGATGCCTGTGATTGTTTAGGAATCAATTTTGAGAAATTCTGACAACTTTTACTTGACGGGATTTTGATTTGTCGGGCGTATTTTGAGAAAATAACTCCGTAGTAATGCTCCATGTAGGCTTAGAACTCAATAACTGAAGTTAATTTGAGTTTGGACAACGTTTAGCAGCGTAATTAGAGGAAATTACATGAAAAATGGCAGGTTCTCTCTTCTCTGGATGAAGGTTTCATGTTTATATTTTAAATCAAATGAAACAATTGAATTGATATAAAACTTGGGCGGTGGAACCATTGAGCCAATTGTCGGGCGTGTCATGGAGCCCATCACGAAGGGGGAGGGTCCGTGACACGTTGCCCTTTTGGAAGCTTGTCCGGCCTTCTCCCTTGCAACCTTGATTTCGCGCTCATTCGACCTTTCCCCAGGCCCTTTCTCGTACGCATTGTACTCTAAAACTCTTGACTAACGTACGAATATGCCAACTAAATGTTAGGAGCTTATGGGGTGTAATATCTTCCCCCCTTAGGAACATTCATCCTTGAATCAACTTCAACTTACAGGAGTTTAACTCCTTCAACTATTATTCTGGAAGAATTTCGGCAGAGTCTCCCCTGTAATATGGACTATTAGAAAATCCTGAAACGCAAAAAAGTCCAATACAGGCACTTCACATGACACTATAACAACTATTTCACAAAAAAATGGTAGTCAATTAAACAATATAAACAACATAAATCATAAAGTAACAGCTGAACAACAACCTTACCTTAACTGCATAGTCTGGACTAACCCTGGAACAGATAAGGATATTTAGATCTCATGTCATCTTCGACTTACTAGGTTATCTCTTCTCTATTCTTGCTTCTCCACAGTACCATAACAGAAGCGACATATTTGGTTATAAACCTACGAACCTACCGAAATAATATGGCCACTGGAACCTCTTCATAGGCCAACTCATCAGTAATCTGAACATCCTCAACTAGCACAACTCGAGATGGATCCCCCATACACCTCTGCAGCATAGATACATGGAAGACCGGGTGAAAAACTATAACTCTGGAGGCAGATCTAACTCGTATGCCACCTGGCCTATTCTTCATAATATTCGATACAGCCCAATAAACCTTGGGCTAAGCTTTCCCTTTTTACTAAACCTCATTACACCCTTCATTGGCAAAACTTTCAGAAATATCCAGTCGTCTACATTGAATTCCAGGTTTCTACGTTGCACATCAGAGTAATATTTCTGGTGACTCTAGGCTGTCAATAAGCGCTCTCTGATAAGCTTTACCTTCTCCTTTGATTGGTGGATCATATCTGGTCCAATTAATTCTAATTCCCCTACCTCAAACCAACCAACAGGAGACCTGCACTTCCGCCCATATAAGGCCTCGTAGGCTGCCATATGAATTTGCCAAATGGTAACTGTTATTGTAAGAAAATTCAATAAGAGGTAAATATTCATCCCAACTGCCCTCGAATTCTAACACACACGCTCGCAACATGTCCTCAAGTGTCTGAATTGTATGTTCTGCCTGCCCGTCTGTCTGAGGATGGAATGTTGTACTCAGGTTAACCTGCGTTCCCAAGCCTCTCTGAAATGACTGCCAGAATCTAGCTAGGAATTGTGCTCCTTTGTCAGAAATGATTAATACTGGGATACCATGTAATCAAACTATTTCTCTGATATACAATTCAGCATAATCCTCGGCTAAGAAGGTAGTCCTGAGGGGCAGAAAGTGAGCTGACTTCGTCAATCTATCGACAGTCACCTAGACGGAATCAAATCTGCATCTGGTATGGGGTAATCTTGTAACAAAATCCATATTGATTGCTTTCCATTGATGTGCTATGGATTTACAACACTTTCGATGCTCAAAACTAAGAAAATAACATGGAATTAGGTGTGTTTATGTGGATATAAGGCACTTTTCCTTTGGTTGCAGGATAAATTGGTGTTGGACCTAAAAATTGCAAAAGAAAGCCTGAAGTATGAAAAATATGCTTAAAGTGCAGACCACAGTACGAGCCGTAGGAAGGACCTATGAGTCGTACAGATGGTCGTGAAAAGCTGCAGAAGGCTAAGTTGAAGAGATGCAATGTGCGAGTCTCCGTACGAGTCGTGGTGATGAAATCGTGACAAGATCCAGAAAATTTGCATGAGGTGCTGACTCCTGCTACGAAAAGATAGTACGACCCGTGGGAATAAGTTACGAGTCGTACCATGACGGTTGTGATGCACTTCAGAAGAATCCCAAAGTTTCAAAATCAAACCATGCGAGCTCAGTATGGATCGTTTGATGGAGGTATGAATCATTCCAGGATCTAACACTTAGAAAAAACTCAGCCAACAATGCAAGGTACGACAGGAGGCTACGAGTCTAGGATGATACTATGTATTGTAACATGGCTCGTGATGACTGCAACACCAGATATGGAAATTCATCTAGTTAGCCTAGGAAAAGGATTCTACTGTCTGTATAAATATGTTTTAGGTTTTATTTTTCTGTGGACAATCGTAGACAAGTAGGAAAGACACGAAAAGACAAGGAGATAAGAGATTTCTAGGAGAATTAAGTTGATTCAAAGATTTGTAGGAGAATTGAGTTGATTCAACTTGTGATCAACCTTTTCTTGAATTTATCTTGTTCTTGCTACTTGTTCTTGAAGATTTTGCTGAGTAATTAAAGGAAGTGTTTTTCTCATTCATAATTGTATGTATTGATTTATGTTCTTAATCATGAATAGAATTCACAACCTTACAACTATGAGAGGCTAAAACCTCCATAGCTAGGGTTGTGGGAACCATGGTGGATTAAAAGGCTAGGGTTACACAAAGTGATTTTAAAACCAACACAAATACTTATATTGTATTCTTTTCATGCTTAAACGTTTCTTAACAGTGCGCAACGTTAGACATGCCTGAATTCTTTACTTTCTTCGGTCGAATAGGTAGAGATTAGGAAAAGAGAATTACAACGGAGCCTTGATTTCGATAATCATTGTATTAACTTGAGCTGTGGTCGCAGTATAGTTAAATTGGGAACTTAGTGATAATGGATAGTTTGAAACTGCTCATGAGACTTGGTCGAGTGATTGCGTATAGTCATTCTATAGGGACTGGTCGATCGTTTGAATGAACCTAAGTTATCAGTTCTATAAGTATGTATTGGTGATAATCACGAGTGTATACCCAAAGAAGTTATGAATCCATGGGGAACACATACCCTAGTTATACTTTGATATTGACTCAACACAAGTATTTTAATATTTATTTTTATTATTGATTTTCTTCAGAATCCCCCTTGAAGTAACTACCTCACAAGTTCAATTACCGGCTATAATCCAGTTCTCCTCTATTCCCTGTGGGTTCGAACCCAACCTCTAGTTGGGTTCTTTATTGACAATGTCCACTTCTCACTTTAGTAAGAGGTGTGGTTTAAGCGTTATCAAAAAGTGGCGCCATTGCCGGGGAATACGGCTAATACTAGATTATTTGCTTGTATTTGACTTTTTTGGTAGTTATTTCCTCTTTTATGTATTTGTTTGTTTTCTGTTGTCTCATCTAGGGCACCTCTTAGCAAAGCCAAGCATCCAAGACAGTGGAGGATAAGTTCGAGTTCCTTGATGAAGTCTAAGTAGTCAAGATACTTACGTCGTGCCGCGACGTTAAATCAGGAACTGCATAGGAGGCAACCCATGGATGGTGAAGTCTGAGTAGCCACAGGTATGTCCCCTTCGCTCTATTTTTACATTCTATGCTTTGGGTATGAAGCATGCTTTTTTTTAAAGAAAAAAAGGGGGGGGGGGAGGGGGTGTACTTGTAATTTTTGGGATTTTTGGTTCGTCTGAGGATTTTTCTTGTCGTGTTTCTTTTTCCTCAGGCATGCTATCTAGTAGAACTGACATGTGTAGAATTTTTAATTTTAGTTTGTGATTTTTGTTTAATTAGAAAGAAGCTTAGGAGTACTCAGCCAATAAAAATGCACTAGTTTTGGTTTTTAAAAAAATTTGACCCTGTTTAAATTTTTTTTGATGCATTAGCTATGTATATGTGACAACATGCATGATTGTTGTGGATCTTTTGATGTCATTTAGTTTATCAATATGAGTAGTCTTGTTAAGCCATGTATAAACTAGACAGGTGAGGTGAAAATAGTTCATATACCATGTGCGAGTGAGATATAGTAGTCAGTTCGGTACTGTGTAGTAGATCTAGAACTTGCCTAGTTGGTCTTTGCATAGGCTAAGGATGGTTGATTCGGATATGATCATAGGCCATTTTTTGTGTAGCTTACTTTTAGCCTATATTACCCTACCAAAAGTTTCATGAATCCCTTGATCCCAAGTTTGAGCTTAATAGACCATGATTTCTTTGATTTACCGATTCACCGTACCCATTTTACAATGAACCTGTTTTGGCCCTGGTCCTTCCTTGGATATTGTGAACCTCAATATAAGCAAAATGCTTAAGTTGAGGGTGGCTAGAATAGGGGTGAGTAAACGGTGGGAACGGAAGAAAGGAAAAGAAAAGAAAAGAAAAAAGAAATGGTGAAGAATGAGGTGTGGTGAGATGATGAAAAGAAGATATGAAAAATGCTGAAAATCTTGAAAAAGAAAGCCAAAGGAAATTTGAAAATGCTGAAAAAAAAGTTGAAAACTCACCACACCCATGCAAACATGTATAAAAAGGGGAGAAAGGGAAGAAAAGGGAATGAAAGAATAAAAGGGTGAAATAGGTGAATGGTGTAGCCATTGTATGTAGTGCCAAGGAAGGAATAGTCACTTATAAAATCTTTCACCTTTACCATGTCCAGCCCTGAGCCTACATTACAAGCCATATCAAGTCCTATAGTATTCCTAACCCTACCATCTGATAAACCAAAGTAGAGAAAATAAGGACAAGCCTATGGTATCTAACACATAAAACCTGTAACTTCTTTGTGAGAGTGAGTGTCTTACTTGTTTAGTCCCACATTATATTTGACATTTCATATCTGAGTGGGGACTTCATTTGTGTGAGGGTACATGAATTATGTTTGCTTTTACCATTGGTTTGTGTGGAAAACATTGGTGATGACTTGATTGTCTATTGAAAGATGAATGACATGCTTTGATCCCTGTTTATGATGTTTTGAGGTTGCCTGTAATACATTAGCTGATGTTGTTCCTTGAGAAAGGGTCAATAGAGTTTGTATAGAAAGTGAGAGTTTGTTTGAGTATTGGCTGTAGTATCTTAAGTCTATTTTCTAGTTGAGCGTCGTGTTTTAGTTTTTCTTTTCTTTGCCTGAGGACATGCAAAAGTATTAAGTTGAAGGTGTTGATGTGCTGTGGATTTACAACACTTTCGATGCTCAAAAATAAGAAAATAGCATGAACTTAGGTGTGTTTATGTGGATATGAGGAACTTTTCCTTTAGTTGCAGGATAAATTGGTGTTGGACCTAAAAATTGAAAAACAACACCTGAAGTATGCAAAATATGCTTAAAGTGCAGACCACAGTACGACCCGTAGGAAGGACCTACAAGTCGTACTAATGGCCGTGAAAAGCTGCAGAAGGCTAAGTTGAAGAGATGCAATGTGCGAGTCTAAGTACAAGTCGTGGTGATGAAATCATGACAATATCCAGAAAATTGGCATAAGGTGCTGACTCCTGCTACGGAAAGACAGTACGACCCATGGGAATAAGGTACTAGTCGTACCATGACGGTTGTGATGGACTTCAAAAGAATTCCAAAGTTTCAGAATCAAACCATAGGAGCTCAGTATGGATCATTTGATGGAGGTATGAATCATTCCAGGATCCAACACTTAGAAAAAACTCAGCCAACAATGCAAGGTACGATAGGAGGCTACGAGTCGTAGGATGATGCTACGGATCGTAACATGGCTCATGACGACTGCGGAACTAGATATGGAAATTCGTCTAGTTAGCCTTGGAAAAGGATTCTTGTGTCTGTATAAATACGTTTTAGGTTTTATTTTTCTGTGGACAATCGTAGACAAGTAGGAAGGACACGAAAAGACAAGGAGAGAAGAGATTTCTAGGAGAATTGAGTTGATTCAACTTGTGATCAACCTTTTCTTGAATTTATCTTGTTCTTGCTACTTGTTCTTGAAGATTTTGATGAATAATTAAAGGAAGTGTGTTTCTCATTCATAATTGTATGTATTGATTTATGTTCTTAATCATGAATACAATTCACAACCTTACAACTATGAGAGGCTGAAACCTCCATAGCTAGGGTTGTGGGAACCATGGTGGATTAACAAGCTAGGGTTACACAAAGTGATTTTAAAACCAATACAAATACTTATATTGTATTCTTTTCATGCTTAAACATTTCTTAACAGTGCTCAACGTTAGGACATGCCCGAATTCTTTACTTTCTTAGGTCGAAGAGGTAGAGATTAGGAAAAGAGAATTACAACGGAGCCTTGATTTTGATAATCATTGTATTAACTTGAGCTGTGGTCGCAGGATAGTTAAATTTGGAACTTAGTGATAATGGATAGTTTGAAACTGCTCATGAGACTTGGTCGAGTGATTGAGTATAGTCATTCTATAGGGACTGGTCGGTCGTTTGAATGAACCTAAGTTATCAGTTCTATAACTATGTATTGGTGATAATCACGAGTGTATACCCAAAGAAATTATGAACCCATGGGGAACACATACCCTAGTTATACTTTGATATTGACTCAACAACAGAATTTTAATATTTGTTTTTATTATTGATTTTCTTCAGAATCCCCCTATTTTGAAGTAACTACCTCACAAGTTCAATTACTGGCTATTTTGAGGTGGGTTCGACCCCAACCTCTAGTTGGGTTCTTTATTGACAATGTTCGCTTCTCACTTCAGTAAGAGGTGTGGTTTGAGCGTTATCACCCATTTCCACATAGGCACTACTATTTCCTCTGTCAATCCGCCAGGTCTTTATGTTTAGCCTTTATCTTCTGGCAGTTAAGGCATTGTGCTACAAATTCTGCTACACCCTTTTTCATTCTCGGCCACCAGTAAATCTCTTTTATGTCATGATACATCTTTATTGAAATTGGGTGAAGAGAATAACGGGAACAATGTACCTCTGCCATGATCTGCTGGTGAAGTCCTGCCACATCTGGAACACAGAGGCGACCCCTACATCTTAAGACCCTGTCTTCGGTTACCTCAAAAGCTGATACTTCGCCTCGCTGCACTTTATCTCTGAGATGTACCAGGTTAGGATCTTCATACTGTCGCTCTTTTACTTCTACAACTAGGGATGATACTACAGTATTCTAAATCACTGCCCCACCGTCCCCCGAGTCTACTATTTGGACGGGCAAACTGGCTAACTGGTGCAATTCTCGGGCCAGCTCCCGCTGTTCGGGCCTCAAGTGCACTAAACTCCCCATTGATCTACGACTAAAGGAATCTGCCACAATATTAGCCTTCCCTGGATGATATAAAATATTCACATCATAGTCCTTCAACAATTCTAACCAGCGACGCTGCCGCAGATTCAACTCTTTCTGTGTAAAGATGTATTGGAGGCTCTTAGGATCAGTAAAGATGTCCACGTGCACCCCATACAGATAATGTCTCCATATTTTTAATGCGTGTACTACTTCCTCTAACTCTAGGTCGTGAGTGGGATAGTTATTTTCATGAATCCTTAACTGCCTCGAAGCACAAGCAATTACCTTACCGTGTTGCATCAAAACACACCCTAACCCAACACCTGAAGCATCACAATACATTGCATAACCCTCTAAACCTTTTGGCAAAGCTAGTACTGGCGCTAATGTCAATATGTTCTTCAGCTCTTGGAAACTCGTTCACACGCTTCAGTCCAGTGAAATTTAGCTGCTTTCTGAGTTAACTTGGTCAAAGGTGCTGATAAAGTAGAAAACCCTTCTACAAATCTCCTATAATATCCATCTAACCCCAGGAAACTACGTACCTCAGTTGGAGTTGTAGGTCTAGGCCATGTATTTACTGCCTCAATCTTCTGTGAATCTACCTGAAAACTAGCATCCAACACAATATGACCAAAAAGGCTACTGAATTCAGCCAAAATTCACACTTAGAAAATTTTGCGTATAACTGGCGATCCTTGAGAATTTGGATCACTGTTCGCAAATGATCTCGGTGTTCTACTTCTGAATGGGAGTACACCATAATGTCATCAATGAGTACTATCACGAACAAATCTAGATACGGCCTGAAGATGCTGTCCATCAGATCCATGAACACTGCTGGAGAATTCATCAACCCGAAGGATATAACTAGGAATTCAAAATGGCCATACCTGGTCCTAAAGGCTATTTTCGGGATATCTCTCTCTCGAACCCGCACCTGTTTATACCCAGACCATAAGTTGATCTTAGAGAAATACTTCGCCCCTTGTAACTGATCAAATAAATCATCTATCCTGGGAAGAGGGTATTTATTTTTGACAGTGACTTTATTTAGCTACCGGTAATCTATACACATACAGAGGGAGCCATCTTTCTTTCTTAGAAACAGAACCGACACACCCCATGTGAAGTGCTCGGCCTGATGAAGCCCTTATCCAGCAGATCTTTCAGTTGTTCCTTCAATTCTCTGAGCTTAACAGGAGCCATTCGGTACGGAGAGATGGAGATAGGCTGAGTACCTGGTAGTAGGTCGATAGCAAAATCGATTTCCCGTTCTAGGGGGAATACCAGGAAGTTCATCCGGGAACACATCTAGAAATTCATTGACTACTGGAATTGTAATACCTCGAAAATGCCTAAGACTAGACCTAGGATCAAAATTTGAAGTTGGCTGAAAATTGGGGAAATTGCTTAGGACGGACGACCCAATGGATCGTTGGTCCAACCAACACCTGTTAGAGCCAGTCGTGGTTTTAAGAGTCTAGGTGGCAGTGGATGCAATGGGTGGAGCAACGACTCGTTTCTTGAAACAATAAGTCGTTGTTTATACTCGTGGGTAGCATTGGACCTTGGCAGTTGGGGAAGTAACGGGTCATCCAATGACCCGTCATGAGTGACGATGACCTGTTTTCACCAATCATTGTCCAAGTTGTTAGAATCTCCAGTGGACTTAACGGATTGGTACCACGACTCGTTGGAGGAAATAAAGAGTCGTGGTGAGGCTCGTTGTGAGGAAAGGCTCAGGATATTCAGGAGATAAGCAACGATCGACTCAACGATCCGTTGGATCAAAGGATGAGTCCTCCTGTCGAGCCATGGTAGGATTCTGTAAGCAGGGCCTGGGCAGTGTAAAAATGGGTCGTACCACGAGTCGTGGTACCTTCCAACTACTTGTTGGTACGCCCGTTGGATTGACCTGGGCAGATTTTTAGAGTAATTTCATTAAGGGTATTTTTGATATTTCTATGTGTTAGGGCCCTAAACTACGTCGTTTCATGTATGTTTCTGGGCATGTTAAGATAGGTTAAGTGCCTCTTGCATAGGCCACTCCCATGTATGCAAAATTTAGAGAATTCTAGAGAGGTCAAGCATAGATTCAAGCTTTTCCCTATCAATTCAACCTTGGGCATTCAAGGACTTTAGAATCTGATCTTACCCAGGTGTGTAGGGTCACGAATGGGTGTTTCTGTTCACACCCATGCCCATTCTCTATTAATTTATGAAAATCTACCAAAACTCTCATGGGGTTTTGAATTCAATTTTGTGAAAATCTAATGATTTGCTAATGGGCTTTTATGAATATGAGTTACATCATATTTTATGAATTTTGATCATATTTCACAACTATTTTGATTATAAATTTATTGATTTCAATTTCTACTAAATTAAACTTAATTATGTATGATCTATGATAAATCGAGTTATGATCTTTACTTCAATTATTGATACTCATAAACCCATCTTGATTTATGATTTGAACTATGAATTTATTCAAATACCCATTATGAATTGATGATATGCGAAGTATATATATATATATATATATATATATATATATATATATATGATCTACAAGTATGCATGAATCCCATGATTTACTAATTATGTTTTGGCCGACTCACGAGCCTCACCCTCATGGCTAGTTCACGTATTTACAAGCATGTTTCTAATTATCATGATTTAACTAGCCCATTAACTCATGCATATTATACTATGAGCACTATATATAATTTGGGAGCAGTATCGAACACCGAGTAGGTTCGAGGCCCAGGTTATGCCTCAGATCTCATAAACTATGTTCCACCGTAGGATATGTTGGGAGCTCCCTTGTGAATGTCCCCAGCCCAAATAGTCCTTTTTATGTGTGATCACACCTTTCATGGTTCTACCCTTTGCAAGGTACAAACGGCCTCCCGACTAGGTTGACAAGTCAGGCTCCATGTGTGCTCATATGGGGTATGGTTAAGAGAATCTCCCACTGTTCCTCATGATTTATGCATGTTTATGATTGTGTATATCGGCTCAAGTCATGTTTAATAAAGATTTTCTCTTATGATTATGATTACGATTGTATTACGAATGTTTTGAAAACCTTGAGCCTTATGTTATATTATGATTTTTATGTTATGAGCATGTTGTCCTACTCTTATGATCATTTATGAGTTTTTATATATTTTAAATGTCTGTTTTACTTACCTTTCATACTCGGTACATTCCACGTACTGACCGCATACTTTCTATGCTGTATCATTTCATGATACAGGACCCGACTCTTAGGCTCATCCTCATAATTAGATCATCTCAAAGTTCACTTTCAGCTTGTTGGTGAGTCCTCATGTTCCGAGGGCCGTTTGACAGACATTTATGTTATTTTATGTTTTAATACTTGGCCGAGTTAGTTGGGGGCTCCCATCAACCCATCATGTGTAGTAGAGGCTTTTAGACAGTATGTAGTACTCAACTTGCGTGTATGTCCAGTGACTCCTTATGTTATGATATGTTACGTTATGTTTACATTTCTGCTATGCCTTATGCTTAGTCTTCCACTTAAAGTGAATGGAGCTAGATGTATGCTTATTTCATGGGTCGACTTGGAGCCTCTCGGGGTTCCTTGTCCCGTGTTATGATCCAGGTCTACGTTCGGGTCGTGAAAAACTTGGATCAGAGTCATAGGTTTTGATGTGTCCTAGGGTGTCCGAAAGCCCCATTAAGTAGAGTCTTTTTCATGGGTGTGAAGCGTGCCACACTCATGGCGAAGAGGATACGAGATATTTAGGAAATGTTCCCTTCTTTCATGATCTATGTCGTGCGATGAAAATTCTCCCTATTCTTATAACTCGTGCTATGCTTCTGTGCAGAAACATGTCTTCTCAGGACAACAACGGGAGTCAGCCAGCCCCACTAACTCCAATGGATTTTGTGCAAGTTACGCATGCGGAACTCAGAGCCTCCCTCAAAGTGTTGATGCGGGCCATGATTGCCCAGCCTAACCAGCAGGCAATCACACCAGTGAACCCTATCGGGGGAGGCGACAGCTACTAGGGTTCAGGGACCCGTGAGGAGGAGCCCGCCTAAGGTTGGTGACACAGATGTGGGTGGGGAGCGTAAGGGGAAAAGAAGGGGGAACAAGTAGCCCAGAAATGGAAACCTTGAGATTTCATAGCAAGGGTCGAGTAGTGGGAGTCACTGGCAAACCTGTCAGAAGTCTCTAGCCCAAGTTCGGGAGTACAAGCCCCAGGTGAGGGAGATTACTTACCCAATTTGCGGGCGCTACGGGAGGCATCACTAAGGAGAGTGCTTGGCAGGTTCAGATGTTTGCTTTTATTGTGGTTAGCTTGGTCATAAACACAAAGATTGCGCTTCAGCCAAGAGAAATGGCCAAAGAGGTCGTGCGCCGACCGGCCTCCAGCAGTCCTATCTAGCTAGTTGGTATTCTTGTAATATGGTAGATCACATGCGGGATGATGTTTGGCAGGTTCAAACATTTGTTACAAGTGTGGAGAGGCCAGGCACATATGTAGAAAATGCCCATCAGCCAAGCAGGGCAAGGGTAGGGTCGAGGTTCCAATCATCGGATCGACAACTCCAGCAAATCGCTCATCCTAGCAGTATAGGTTACCAAGAGCAAGTGGCAATCAGCTTCAGATGTAGTTCTAAGTATGTTATAAGCTCTCCTATCAAACCTATCATGATTGCTAGTTTTGAGAATTCCTGTACAAGGTGCAAGATCTCTTGTGTATTTTGAGATGAGACTTATTCCGTGAAAGGTAAGGAAATGGTAAGTGAAGGCCCAGTCATGTCTTGAGTTTTCTGGTAAGGGAGTCCTATAGATAGCATGCAGGGGTAGTCCCTCCTTTCTTCTTTAGATGTTCCCTCATGTATCACTCGACACCACACTTGACTAATGCTTACGTTCAGAACCCTAAGATGATAGTCAACCCCGTCCGTCAGCGATCCCAATATTACCCATTCAGTTTCATGTCACGACCCTCGTATTGTATGTGAATCAGCTCATAAGATCGTTCTATGTCAGGTATATGCTCAACTTAGATTTCCCAAACGATTCATGCTCGGGGTTCCTTTACTCTAAACCCTATGGACATTCCCCAAGATGGAAATTATGGTTAAGACGTGTACATTTAGGATAACTCTCTAACCCCGGCGTAGATGCCGGATATAGCTCAGGAAGTCCAGTTATTAGCCAATCCTGAAAGTGTAACAACCCACATGGTCATTTTGTGATTGTTGATCCGCTTCCCTAGGTTGAACCTTTCTGTATCATTATTCTGTCATTCATGATTAAGGAGGTGGATGACATCGTTTTCGATATAACTTAATGAAGGATGAAAGAGACTTTTGATTTTGGAGGGTTTAAAGTTTGAGGGGTTGACCAAAATCAACGATCTAGGTGTCAAGCTTGAATTTGGATTCTGAAAGCATTGTTAGTTCCGGATGGTGATCTATGATTTAGTTGGGTGGTTTTCATGGATTGCAAGGTGATTCGAGAGTGATTTGAATCTTGTGTTGAATTTTTGAGCTTTGAGAAAGCTAGGTGACCACGATTAGCTTAGGGTTAGAACAACCCTATATGGATAACTTGAGGGTTCCAACCGGTCCGGAATGGGTCTTCTGATTGGATTGCGTAATTGAGTTGCGACCGGAAGGTTTTGGATGGATTTCGGGTGGATTCGAGCATATTGCATATTTGGCATGATCTTAAGCATAAAGGATTGAAACTTAGGGGTTTGACACTATAGAATTCTCGACAGGAATTGTAGGAGTTCATTGGGTCGACTCAATCGATAGCGGTGTGGCAGTTCGGAATGAATCAGAGTCGTCCTTGGTGATTGATGTAAAAGCTAGACAAGACAAGGATCCTAGCTTGATGAAGTTGAAGGAAGCCGTTCGAAGTCAGAAGGTGGAGGTCTTCTCCCAAGGGGGAGATAGTGTGCTTTGGTACTAGGGTCGCTTATGTGTTCCAGGGGTTGATGATTTGAGAAGTCGGATATTGCATGAGGCCCATGGATCTAGGTATTCCATCCATCCGGATGCCACTAAGATGTATTGTGATTTACAAGAAATCTATTGGTGGGATAGCATGAAGAAGGATATTGCAGAATTCATAGCCAAGCGCCCAACTATCAACAAGTAAAGGTTGAGCATCAAAGGCCAGGAGGAGTACTTCAGGATATCAGCGTTCCTACTTGGAAGTGGGAAGAGATTAATATGGACTTCATCATAAGATTACCTTGTACTCGCCTTCAATATGATTCTATTTGGGTTGTGGTAGACAGGTTAACCAAGGCTGTACATTTTCTACTGGTGAAAACCACGGATTCAGCAGATGATTAGCCAAACTATATATCTGGGAGTTGGTTCGACTGCATGGAGTACCCTTGTCCATTATTTTAGACTGAGATACTCAATTTACCTCCCAGTTTTGGCGGTCTTTTCAGAACAAGCTTGGGACTCAGGTTAAGCTCAGTACAGCCTTTCATCCGCAAACGGATGGCCAAGTGGAACGAACAATCTAGACTCTCGAGGACATGTTGAGAGCATGTGTGATGGACTTCAAAGGTAGTTGGGATGATCACTTGGCCCTAATCGAGTTTTCTTACAATAATAGCTATCACTCCAGCATCCAGATGGCACCGTTCGAGGCTCTTTATGGGCAGAGATGTAGATCGCCCATCGGATGGTTTGAGGTCGGTGAGGCAGCTATGGTAGGGCCAGATTCGGTTCATGAGGCCATGGTGAGAATATTCAGTTGATAAGGGATAGGCTGAAAACTGCTCAGAGTCATCAAAAGTCCTATGCGGATGTGAGGAGGGGAGAGTTGGAGTTTGAGGTGGACGTTTGGGTATTTCTGAAGGTGTCTCCCATGAAGGGAGTGATGCAGTTTGGGAAGAAAGGAAAACTCAGTCCTAGTTATGTTGGTCCCTACCAAATTATGAGAAGAGTTGGTAAGATAGCGTATGAGTTGAAATTTCCCTCAACGTTATCTTATGTGCATCCTGTGTTTCATGTATCACTTTTGAAGAAATGTTTGGGAAATCCCGCTCTAGTAGTTCCAGTGGACAACATCAGTGTAAAAGATAGCCTTAGCTATGAGGAAGTTCCGGTGAAAATATTAGATCGTTAGGTTCGGAAGCTAAGGAATAAAGAAGTAGCTTCAGTTAAAGTATTATGGAGGAATCAGCATGTTGAAGGAGCTACATGGGAAGCCAAAGCAGATAGAATGGCTAAATACCCGCATTTATTCTCTACCGACTCAATTCCAACTTGAGGTATCAGTTTTGCCCTATAACTCTATGTAGTTTTCATGTTCAGTTCATGTGTTCAAGTTTCTTATATGTGTATGAATGTGTATGTGAATCGTGAAATAAGTTCAGCTATGTGGTTTGAATTGGAGGTAGTCATTCCATTAGTTTTCAGTTAAATAATCAGTATTTGGGTGTAAGTATTGCATGTCTTCATTTTTATGCTTTTTTCCAATATTCGAGGACGTATGTTCCCAAGGGGGAGATATTGTAATACCTTAGAAATGCCTAAGACCCGGGATCAAAATTTGAAGTTGATTGAGAACTAGGGAAAGTGCTCAAGACGGACGACCCAATGGATCGTTGGTCCAACCCACAACCCGTTGGAGCCAGTTGTGGTTTCAAGAGTCCTGGTGGCAGTGGATGTAACGGGTGGAGTAATGACTCGTTTATTGAAACAACGAGTCATTGTTTATACTCGTGGAAAGCATTGGACCTTGGCAGTTGGGGAAGTAATGGGTCATCCAACGACTCGTCATGAGTGACGACTACCCGTTGTCACCAATCATTTTATAAGTTGTTAGAATCTCTAGTGGACTTAACGGATTGGTACCACGACTCATTGGAGGAAACAACGAGTCATGATGAGGCTCGTTGTGAGGAAAGGCTCAGGGTATTCAGAAGACAAGCAACAATCGACTCAACAATCCGTTGGATCAAAGGATGAGTCGTCCTGTCGAGCTGTGGTATGATTCTGTAAGCAGGGTCTAGGTAGTATAAATGACGGGTTGTACCACGAGTCATGGTAGCTTCCAATGACTCATTGGTACGCCCGTTGGATTGACCTAGACAGATTTTTAGGGTGATTTCATTAAGGGTATTTTTGACCTTTCTATGCGCTAAGGCCCTAAATTACGTCGTTTCATTTATTTTTTTGGGCATGTTAAGATAGGTTAAGTCCCTCTTGCATAGTCCACTCCCATGCATGCAAAATTTTGAGAATTCTAGAGAGGTCAAGCATAGATTAAAGCTTTTCCCTATCAATTCAACCTTGGTCATTCAAGAACTTTAGAATCTGATCTTACCCAGGTATGTAGGGTTACAAATGGGTGTTTTCATTCATACCCATGCCCATTCTCTATTTATCTATGGAAATCTACCAAAAATCTCATGGGGTTTTGAATTCAAGTTTGTGAAAATCTAATGATTTGCTAATGGAATTTTATGAAATATGAGTTACATCATATTTTATGAATTTTGATCAGATTTCACAACTATTTTGATTATAAATTTATTGATTTCAATTTAAATTAAGCCTAATTATGTATGATCTATGATGAATCAGGTTGTGATCTTCACTTTAGTTGTTGATATTCATGAACCCATCATGATTTATGATTTAAAATATGGATTTATTCAAATACCCATTATGAATTGATGATTTGCAAAGTGTATGTGTGTGTGTGTGTGTGTATATATATATATATGATCTACAAGTATGCATGAATCCCATGATTTACTAATTATGTTTTGGCCGACTCACGGGCCTCGCCCTCATGGCTAGTTCACGTATTTACAAGCATATTTTTGATTATCATGATTTAACTATCCCATGAACTCATGCATATTATACTATGAGCACTATATATGTTTTGTGAGCAGTATTAAACACCGAGTAGGTTCGAGGCCCAGGTTCTGCCTTGGATCTCATAAACTACGTGCCACTGTAGGATATGTTGGGACCTCCCTTGTGACTGTCCCTGGCCCAAATGGACCTTTTCATGTATGATCACTCCTTTCATGGTTCTACCCTTGGCAAGGTACGAACGACCTCTCGACTATGTTGACAAGTCGGGCTCCATGTGTGCTCATATGGGGTATGTCAGTTAAGAAAATCTCCCACATTCCTCATGATTTATGCATATTTATGATAATGTATATTGGCTCAAGTCATGTTCAATAAAGTTTTTCTCATATGATTATGATTATGATTGTATTACGAATATTTTTAAAACCTTCAGCCTTATGTTATATTACAATTTTTATGTTATGAGCATGTTTTCCTACACTTATGATCATATATGTGTTTTTATATATTTTAAATGTCCGTTTTACTTACCTTGCATACTCGGTACATTTCACGTACTGACCGCATGCTTTCTATGCTGTATCGTTTCATGATACAGGACCCGACTTTCATGCTCATCCTCATCTTTAGATCATCTCAGAGTTCACTTTCAGCTTATTGGTGAGTCCTCATGTTCCGAGGGCTGTTTGACAGATATTTATGTTATTTTATGTTTCAGTACTTGGCCGGGTTAGTTGGGGGTGTTGTCCCATCAACCCATCATGTGTAGTAGAGGCTTTCAGACAGTATGTAGTACTCAGCTTGCGTGTATGTCCAGTGACTCCTTATGTTATGATATGCTACGTTATATTTACATTTCCGTGATGCCTTATGTTCAGTCTTCCGCTTAAAGTGAATGGAGTTAGATGTATGCTTATGCCATGGGTCTACTTGGGGCCTCTCGGGGTTCCTTGTCCTGTGTTATGATCCAGGTCTACGTTCGGGTCGTGACAGAAATAGATTGAAGAGTCGGGGATTCTGCTTGGACATCCTGAACCCTAACAATATGATAGATGCAAACCTTTGCTATCAACTTCCTCGCCCGAAGATAGGATATAAACCTACCTTTTGGCGTGACTGCATTGCCTTTCCACTCTCGTATTACCTCCCCTTGAAAGTGGAATCGAACAATTTTAGTCCAACATTCTACATTTGCATAACATGGTGCTAGCCAATCCATGCCCATAATTGCATCAAAGTCAAGCATTTCTAGTTCCACTAAATCTGTCAAAGTTTGGCAACCAACAACCTCTACTGTGCATCCCTGGTAGATCCTTTTAGCTATAATGGAATCACCGATAGGTGTTGACACTGAAAAGGGTTGCTGAAGCAATTCTGGCGCTATACCGAACTTCCTGGCCACTAATGGTGTAACATAAGACAAAGTGGATCCCGGGTCTATCAAAACGTAAACTGAATGAGAACAGATGTCCAGCATACCTGTCACAACATCCGACGATGACTCTGACTCTTGTCGCCCCGGTAAAGCATAAGTGCAATCCGGATCGGTGCCTGAACTCGATGCACCTGACCTTCCTTGGCCTATGCTGGCTGGAGCTGAGGGCCTACGCCTTGCTGGAGATGCTGGCGCACGTGACCCTAATAAAGATCTGTCCTGTCAATCCCGATCACTCTGACCCCAAGCTGGATAGTCCCTCATCAAGTGACCCTCTTGTCCGCTGGTGTAACACGCAATAGAACCATACCTGCATGCCCCAAGGTGACGGCGACTACAAATAGGGCAAGGTGGCACAACAAGTCTACTCTTCTCTAACCCTCTTTGCTGCTGCGAACCCGATGGCCGTGAGCTCTGCCGGGTCCTGACTGCCCCCGACGGCCAGGTCTACCACCTTGCTGCTGTTGTGGAGGTGGGGGTCTGGGTGGCCTGCCTGATAGTTGTGTCCTGGGTCCACCTTGAAACTCTATCTAAGTGTCACTAGGTCTAGTACTGCGACGCTGCTCCTGACTTGCCCTCTCTATCTCCTGCTACCGCTGCCTGATTCCCTCAATATTCTAAGCAAATGCCTGAACACGAGCAATATCCATGTCCTATTTCAGAGTAGCCGTATTACAAGTCTCTAAATACTCTAGAAGCATCCCCATAATAAATCAGTGCATCCTAGCTGGCATGGTATCTACAAAAGCTGGTGCATTCGGGCCAGGAGTCAAATGTCATAGCATACTCCCGAACACTCATCAAACCCTGCTCCAGATGCAGAAACTGATCTACCCAGGCCTATCGGATTTCTCGCGGTAAATAATGGTCCAAGAAGGCCTCTGAAAAGCTAGACCAAGTCAGAGGGGGAACATCTCTACCTCGGGACCTCTCCCAACTCTTGTACCATAACACTGCTATGTCCCGCAACTGAAATACCGCTAACTCAACCGAGTCCGTGGGGTGGCATGCATCACCTTGAATATCCGCTGCAACTGGTCTAGGAAGTCCTGAGGGTCCTCATCGCATTCATCCCTGTGAAATGTGGAGGACTCAGAGACTCTCGGACCCTCGAACTACCAGGTCCTCCCAAAGACTTTGCAACCACGGGTGCCACTGGCTGATGCTGTGCAGCCATCATCTGAGCTAACATAAAAACAACACTCCTAACCTCCTAATCTAATGGCATCGGTATAAGGACTGCCAGAGGTGGTGCCGATACATCTGCCGCCTTGGACGGCTCCTGACGGGGTGGAGATTGCTGGGGAGACTGAGATGGAGTCTCTCTGTCGCCCTCAGATCGAGCTGACTCTGACTAGGGCACCCAGCTAGTGCCCTCTCCTGCTGCGATGTCCAACTTCCTGCCAGTCGTGGTCTGTCGCCTGTCCGACATTTATCTGTAGACAAGTAGAATATGGTAAGCTTAGGGACTCAATCCTATACTATATAGCTCTATAGCACGACTGGAAGAGAAAGAAGAGTAACCATCCTATCATGCCTCGCAGCCTCCTATCTATACAATGTGGTGCACAACACATCTATAGGCAAGACTCTACTTAGCACGGCTTGTAGACTCCATGGTATACGACCTGCTCTGATACCAAGTTTGTCACGCCCCATATTGAGAGGCATGACTGGCACCTAACGCCACACGGGGATCTGACTGGCCTGGCTAGGCTTATGTACGTCTGGTGCATGCCTGCAACCTAATTTCAAAAAAGCAATGAGCTATATCTCGGTTGTAAATACAGCCTCCGACCGACAAGGCCATATAGCCACCTGTAAATGAAAATAGCTACCCAACAACAAGCAACAGAAGGAAGTCCTATACGGGTCGATAAGACCACCATGCTGTCTAGTTTTAACTAAAATGAAAATCAAGCAACTATAACTAAACTATAGCTGACAAGGCCACTATCTAATAGCTAAACAAGGCCCCGCATGGCCATCACATGAAACAAAACACACATAGGCCTCACACGGCCAACCACAAACTAACCACAGGGAACTGTAAATCTGCAAGCCTCTAAGAGTAGAATATTGGTCGAGACAGGGCCCCAACCAACCCATACTGTACAATCAAAAGAACAAACCTTCTAGCTAATCAACTCTGGAGGAGAGGAGTCGACTGCATTGCTAATTCTGGCTGAAAGATAGAAAGATTCTGATTCGTGTCTATCCGCACCTACAGGCAAGTAATGCAGTGCCTAAAGATGGGCGTCAGTACAATATGTATCGAATATATAAGGCAATAACTGAACAAAACTTAAAATGAAACTGAAAGTAACTGAGTGAAGGAGATAAAGGTGTAACCTGAAACTAACTTTCCGCTTTCTAATTGATCTTGGGCATAGTTACGTGCCCAAGTGCTATTTTATAACTTAATTTAGTCAAGTTTGTCAATTTAATTAATTACATTCTCATGTGATTTTGAATATTTTTGTGTATTCACTAACCGACATGATTAGTCTTTGCTTTGTAGGTTCAAAATTCTTAGGAGGGACTAAATATAATGGTTAATGTATAAGAAAGAAGTTGGAAGAGCATTGCAAGGAAGATGGCATGAAATTGCAAAGGAGAGGGGCTGCATAGCCACTAGCATGCCACGCTAGGCCATTGGCGCGCCTAGCACCGTGCCATGCCAAGCCTTTCCGCGCGATGGAAGCCGTGTCACGCCATGTGTCGTGTGCGAGAAGCAGTGTGCCACGCCGACCGACGCGTAGGCACTTCATAGAAAACCTGCCAAGGTACAAATTCCAGTGGGCATGCACCACAACTCCGTGCCACGGAGCTGCTATTGCGCAATGGGCAGCGTGGCATGAAGGCAGTCCATGGCCGACCAAAATTTCAATTTTTCCATTTAATATAAATAGGACACTTAGCTCAAAAATCATTTATCACGAAATTTCTTGAGAACAATAGAAAGGAGCGAAAGGAGAACGGAAGAACTCTTCCTAGGGTTCACTAGTTCTCATTCTCTTTTATCTATTCTTGTAAGTACTCTACTTGAATCATGTTTTTAAGTATTTGTATGAACATGAGTGGCTAAAACCCTTCCTCTAGGGTTGAGGCCACATGATATGATTATAAATGCATGAATTCTTCGTGGTTTGAGTTTTAGTTGTTGTTTTGTCTTACATTCTTTATTATTATTATTTATATGCTTGATCACCATGAAAATAAACTCATTAAGCTTAGGTAAAAGCTCGAAAGAGTAACCCTACGCTAGAACATAATAATGTAGGGAGCAAGTTCTTATCTTTATGATAGGATTTGCAATTAGGATAGAAATTATACCTAATTTGTCTTGCTTGGTTACTAAAACGGGATGAGCTAGACACCCACTTAGAATTGTCACATCACCGCTCGTAGAAGTAGTTGTGAAGCTAAGTTCGGTTAAATGGTTAGAGGTGCGAAAGTCTATAATCAAGGGTACACACTCCTTAAACCACATCCAAGTAGTTAACTTGCTCACGAATTAGGACATCACATCCCCGTTCAACGATGTAGGTGTGAGACTAGTTTGTCGTGTTTAGAGGCTCGAAAGACCATGAACATCGCATTGTAACTATTTGAGACAACAACTAAAGTTTTCATACTTGAAACATTGTGAATTGTAGCATATGGTTATTAGGCCTTAACTCTAGTTGCTTCTTGTATTGTTTCTCGATTATTTTGTGATCACCCATAGATTTAATTAGAATTTTTTGAAATTTCTACTATCAACACTTGTGAAGGTTAATTTAACACTTGAAATTGATAATTCACTGAATTAGTCCAGTCCCTGTGGGTTCGACATTCGGCTCTAAAAAAGGGCCATTCTATTACTTGTATGACCGCGTACGCTTGCGTGTGCACTGTAGCACAATAAGTTGTTGGTGTCGTTGCCGGGGATTGACAAAATTGGTGAATTTCTTGTTTATGTGTTGATGTAAAATTTTCTAAGTGTTAAAAAACATTATCTTTAGATTTCTTTTATTTTTGGTTTGAGTTTGATACTTTTCTTAACGTGACATCATGGAACACAAATAGGTTAAATGGTGGATACTCATATTTCGTTGAGTCTTGTCTGAATTGTGGAGGACCTGACTTGTGGCAAGATTGTGCGACTTGCAATATATGTGGTGATCAGGATGGCCATTGGAATGGTTGTCCAAATTCATATTCCCCTACCCCAAGCCCCTACTATAATCCTTCTGTTGTTTTTGATGAGTACAGGAATGATGTAGAGGAGGACTTAGAACACCATGTTCAGATAGAAAATATGTTAAAATAGGTCCTTGAGCAGACAGAAGCAATGAGGGAGCATATGGAAGTATTGGGAGTTCAGACCAAGGAAAACTGAGAGGCCTTAGAAATGATAAGTGCCAAGTTCACGAAGAGGATGGATGACGCTGAAGCTTGCTTTGATTTGCAAGTGACGATCTTAGCCAATACTCAAGAGGGACTACTAGGAGAAGAAAAGGGTGAGTTCTTGGAAAAAGCTCAGCAGTTAGAAGCTCCTGAGAGTCTCCGTGATGGTCTCACACATATGGCCAATCCATTCATGAAAGGATAGATAGAGTTCCAACCATTTGACATTCATGTGGAGTCAGATGTTGATGTGGAGAAGGTGTTCATAAGTAAGGAGGTCAAGCACAATGCAGTTTCATAGTTGAGGTGTATTGTACACCACTCGAAGCATTTATCGACATTAAGTTTGGTTGAAAAGCTAGAAATAGAGTCTTACAAGCTTGTATAGAAAGGTCTAGAGGAGGAACAAACCCCGTATATTCTGAAATTTGCTGATTTCGAGAGACAAAATGACTTCATTTACGTAAGGGCCAATAAGTGCAGAGGCGACATCTACTGCTTGGTCATTCCATTTTTTCGCCACCACCCCTGGAGCATAAGAGGAAACTGGAGAAGAAATTAGGGGTGAGATTCATATCCTCAAAGTGGAGGGAAAAGTGGTAAAACTTGATGCGTCGTGCCGCGACGTAAAATAAGGCGCTGCTTGGGAGGCAACCCAAGAGTACCACACATACACTTTCTTTTTCAGTTTTTTCGTAATTTTGGTTATTTTTCACTTGTTGTTGTTTGTTTTGATTTTTAAGCACAGACTCAGGAGAAGTCTGAGTACCCATGAAAGTGAAAGCTAAGGAGCATGACAAAAAGATGTGTGTGGGGTCGATGATCCAAGTGTTCAAAAATAGAGAAAAACATGCTGTTAGCTAGGCCTAGAGGCCTTAGGAAGTATCTATCACCTTTTTTTAATTTTAATTGATGCTTTGGGGATATAGCATATTTTAAGTGTGGGGTGAGGGAAATTTCAAATTTTGTGCTAAGTTATTTTGGGTGAATCTGGTGCTGGGTGTAATGTTTTTGTTGAAAAAAATTTAAATTGAGCACAATTCCCACCCTTTGATTTTTCTTTTTGGTTCTTTTTCGAAGGGAGCACTTTGAACCGAGAAATAAAAATTTTCATTTGTTTGTACATAACTTTTTCATTCATAGTTAGGGACTTTTTGTTATACCCCTAGGGCCCAAAGATCGGACGTAGGAGTTGAATGGGGAAAAATCTGGAAAATGTTGCAGCAGTGCAGGACGAGTCGTTAGACGACTCGTGAGGAGACCCCACGAGTCGTCAGGTGGCTCGTGGGAAGGTTGGACTGGTCTAAGGAGTTGAGGTCCAGACGGGCATGGGACGACTCGTGGTCAGTTACCACGAGTTGTCAGGTCTATTGTAGGGTGAGGTTGAGGAATTAATAGGAGGTCTGACCAGTGTACCTAACGGATGGGACCCCACGAGTCGTGGCTAGTCCCAACGACTCGTGAGGTGAGGCATGATCGAGCAAGATGGTTTTTCATTAATGTTAAGGCAGTGTTCACGACAAAAGGTGACCACGACTCGTGGTATCGAGGCACGAGTCTTTACGAGCCCCAGCAGATCAGTTGACCAGTGTACTTGACGGGGGACTCGATGAGTCGTTGCTCATCCTGATGAATCGTCAGGTCACCCGCTAGGGTCACCTGGCAGTTATTTTCTGTGAAATAGTAAGGGCTTTCTCGTAATTTCCTGAGTTTCTAAGACCTATACTATGTCGTTTAAGGCTCGTTTTAGTGGGTTTTAAGCAAGGTAAATCCTATTCTAAGCCATTACACTCATGCATGCAAGTTTGAAGGTTTGAAAGGAAGGTTCAAGGTGAAATCTCAAGGTTTCCAATTGGAATCTTAGCTGGGCAATTAGAGGGTGTTAGAATTCACCATTTCCAGGTATGTAAGGCTATGAGTGGGTGTGTTCTTCCACACCCATGCCCAATTTCTATCAAATGTGATAAATTGTCTATGACCAAGTATGGGGTTTTACCCAATTGCAAAATTCTTCAACCTCTACACATGGGTATGATTAAATTATGGTTATATTGAGGAATTGTGAAGCTTGGGTAGATTTTAAATTTGTTTTCAATCCAAATTGTGATTTCTAAATTATGAAATTGAATGCCCATGGATGAGGAGTTCATGAAAGAAGAGATTGATGTTGAATGCATGATGATGATGAGATTTAATGATTAAAAGCATGTGTCCAAAGCTACCCATGATTGTGATGTTGTTTTCAACATAAAATGTGTAGATCCTAGTATGATAAAGCTTTAGGCAATGCCCACATGATGATTTAAAGTTATGATTTTCCCAACATAAGCTTACCACATTGTTTGAAGTGAAGTTTTTCCCAATTTCTCATAAATTATAGCTTGAGGTATGTTGAGTTAAATATTTCTACAAGTAGCTTACCACATGATTTGGAGTAGATGCTCCCACCTTTGATTGAGCTTATGGTATGTTTCGAAATAAAGCTTATCATATGCATGAATGTATAATTGAGATGTATGTCATCATTTAGCTTTGTCAATAGACAATGTTGAGCTTTGTTTCATACGACGTTGAGTTATGCATGATTTCATATTGAGCTTCGTCATTAGACGATGTTAAGCTTCGTTATATACGATGGAGAGCATTGCATGTTTTGGGAGAATAGTCTAGCACCGAGCGGGTTAAGGGTCGATCACCCTATGCCCCAGAACTACGCGTAAATGTAGGTTGATACTATTATATTATTGGGACCTCCCTTGTGAGCTATCGCCAACCCGATTGGCCCTTAAGCTTGATATTGATATCATGGTATCGTCCATCGCCCTGACAAGGTTATGGATGGCTCTACCCACTTGAATTTGATAGTTTGGACCACGTAAGCTCTATCGTGGTATGTTGGTTAAGTGACAAGTCTCCCACCGTCTATATCATTCAGATTTGCATATTCGTTACTCATGATGATTACTTATGCATGCATGTTCATAAAGCAAGGTTTCACTTATTGTTCAACTTTTGATATAAATGTTATGTTTCAGCTTTGAATCATTCAAGTCAGTCATGATGTTATAAAGCTGTGCATGGTCATGTTATGATAAGATTATGAATTCAGAAAGAATGCATGTATGCCTTTCCTCTCATGTTGAAAGCTTATGCTATATTATGAAATGTCTTAAATGATTTACTTTGCTTGAGTGGTTTCAATTACCTTTGCATACTCGGTACATTCCACGACCGCATACTTTCTATGTTGCATCATTTCATGATGCAGGATCGCATTCTCAGGTTCAGCCCCGTTCATAGTCGCTTATCAGAGTCAGTACCTGCTTGATTGGTGAGTCCCCATCTTTCGAGGACTAGACTTTCAGTTATCTTGGTTGTATTTTCAGTTTCAGTATTGTTGAGCTAGTTGGGGGTATTGTCCCATCATCTCTCCAGATTAGAGGCTTATCATACTTAGATTCAGCTTCAGATGTTCATTCTGTTGTTATATTAAGTGTAACTTTCGCTGAGTTTATAATTATGTTTTCTTCATGTTTATTGAATGAATTAGTTAAATGCTCATATCATGGGTCGACTTGGGGTCTCTCGGGGTCCCTTGTCCCGTGACTACGATCCGGGCCTCCTTTCGGGTCATGAAACTTTTCCTGATGATGGATGGATGACGACTGTCTTGAGGGAAAATTAGTCAATAGGTGTTGTGTTTGAACCCTGAGCTGATTGATAGTTTGATGTTCTTGCTATGTGTTTTACATGATTATAAGATGCAAGTGGTTTTAATTGAGAAGCACGTTAACCACTTGTATAACTTTGGTTGAGACACCTAGGCTCTTGAATGTGACTCTATGTGCTTAAAGCTTAATTGTGAATTCGTGTGATTAGCTGAGTTTAGAGTCTACTTAATCTATCTTGATGTTACACCCCGTAAGTTCTTAACACTTAGTTGGCCTATTCACATGTTGGTTAAGAGTTTTAGAATGCCATACATGCGAGAAAAGCGCCCGGGGAGAGACCGGACAAGCACCAAGTCAGAGCGCCGCAAGGCAAATGCAACTTATAAATCGCATTCGACAAATGCGACTTAAAGGCCCCAAGTATATAAGGTTCCCACTTCGTTTTAAATCATTTTCCCTTCATATAATTTCTAGTAAACGAACAGAAACAGAGGGGAACGAAGAGTTTGATTAAATTTCCTTCCGTTTACACCGTCAAACGCAGTCCAAACTCAAATTAACTTCGGGTAGCGAAGTATAAAGCTGCAGGGAGCATTCCTGCGGAGTTAGTTTTGCAAAATTTGGCCGATGAATCGTCGTCACGCCGAGCCAAGGTAAGTGGAATTGCTCCAAACTAGTGTTAATATACTCCCAACATTAAAGTGAGTATTTCTCCCTTCTAGACCCCCGAGAAATAGCGAGTTTTCGGCCGTTTTTCGATAAGTCGAAGAATAGGCAGTAGGTATAGCCATAATATAGTTTCTTTCCAAAATAATAGTAGAATTAATTTTATTCTTTCGTGAATATGAATACAGTTGGGAGAAATAGCTGAATACTAGCCGAGCTACGCCAGTTAATCAGAAAGTTGGCAGTTGAGGTATGTAAAGTCGGTTTCTTTCGGCAAGCTAGTAGTTCTAGTACAACAAAATAGTATGAATTTCAGTAGTGTTTCAAAAGTCGTATATTATGTTCAGTATGAAATTTAGTAAGCATGTTAGAAATATAATACAGTGTTCAGCATGAAATTCAGTAAAACAGTATAAGTCCCAGTAGAATATTCCAGAAATATTATTACAGATTCAGTATATTTCAGTATCAGATACATTTCAATATGAGATTCAGAACAGAATACCAGAACATAAATATTATTATGAGATCTAGTATATATATTACATGTGCCCATTGCTATCTGTGGAGACATGATTGTTCTGTGTTGGGCACCCTTAGAGCTTCCTTGACCGCCCTAGGGTTAATAGCTGTGTCGACTCGCCCGCCAGAGGGTGAGGATACGTCGCTCTACGGAGTGGCATGCCGTCCGCCAGCGGACGAAGATGGGATGCAGATTCCCCATAGCAGGCTGATCAACACTATACCACACCCCTTGTCGAGCGCTTGCGCCCGGGGTGCAGATTTTAGATTTTAGACTTACAGAGATTTCAGATTTCAAGAATTCTCTGGACTCAAATTCTGCTATAGTCAGGGGCCCAGCAAGCCCAAGTTGCATACCCAGGGGGCCGTCAGGATGCTCATAGCTACTAGGTGGATGGTATGACCTGGGTAGAGGTATATAGATTGTGTGCTGGTTGGTACCTTATGACTTATGGGGGCTGGTAAGGTTCTTATATGCTATGTTGTGTTAGTTATTAATAGATAGAAAGTAGACCGCCATGTTATCAGGTATGACTCTTACTCTCTTCAGTAAAGTTACACTCTTTTAAGTCAGTCTCAGCCCGTCTCCTATTACTTTAGTATCTATCAGTATTATTGTTTGCTTGCAATTATTTTCAGTTATTGCTTTGCATACTCAGTACCAGTGGTACTGACGCCCGTTTTGGGGCGCTGCATTACTTGCCAGCAGGTACTTATAGACGAGGAGCAGATCCCTCGTAGTTCCAGCCAGCGTATAGAGTCTTCAGCTCTTATCATCCAGAGCTTGACAGCTAAAGGTTTACTTCCCTTTTTGTTTGTATAGTATGGGTAGGCCAGGGCCCTATCCCGACCATCTTATATTCTTAGAGGCTTGCGGATTGTATATTCTCTGTGGTTAGTTGTACCGATCATGTGGGGCCGTGTGTATGTTTTTCGTTTGCATGTGACAGCCGCGTGGGGCCTTGTTCAGTTGTCAGTTGGTTACCTTGTCGGTCACGGATCAGTTTAGCGCTTGATTCTACTTTTCAGTGATAACTAGTCAGCATGGTGGCCTTGTTGTCCCGCATAGGTTTCCTTATGTTCAGTTGTTCTGGGTAGTTGTTATATTCCTACAGGTGGCTATAGGCCTTGTTGGCTGGAGGCTGTATTTACAGTAGTTATATAGCCCGTTGTTTTCATAAATCCAGAATTAGAGACAGCCTGGCACCAGAAGTGCCTAGGCTCAGTAGTCCAGCAGTCCAGGTCCTAGTAGGGCACCAGGTGCTAGTCATGCCTCCCAAAGCGGGGCGTGACAAACTTGGTATCAGAGCGGGTCATATCCCAGGGAGTCTGCAAACCGTGCTAAGTAGAGTCTTATGTATGGATGTGTTGTGCACCCCATACGATAGGCAGGAGGCTTCAAGGCATGATAGGGTGGTTACTCTTTCTTCATATTCAGTCGTGCCATAGAGCAGTATAGTATAAGGTTGAGTCTCTAAAGCTTATTATACTCTTTTTTACAGATCAAATGTCAGATCAACGACATCCTATTGCAGGCAGAAGATTGGACATAGCAGCAGGAGAGGGCGGCAGCAGGATGCCTCAGCCTCGTTTAGAATCAGCCCGATCTGAGGGCGATACAGAGGCATCGTCCCGACCTTCTCAGCAGTCTCCACCCCATCAGGAGCCACTCGGGATGACACCACCTCGGACAGTTCCTATACCTACACCATCTGACCAGGAGGTTAGGTGTGCAGTAGTTATGTTAGCGCAAATGGTTGCTACTCAGCGCCAGTCAATGCCACCTACAGCGGCAGAATCATTAGGTGGGCCTGGTAGTTCGAGGGTCCGAGAATTCCTGGCACTAGGTCCCCACAGTTTACTGAGATAGATCGAACAGAGGACCCCCAGACTTCCTAGATCAGATGCAGAGGATTTTCTGAGTAATGCATGTTACATATACAGAGTCGGTCGAATTGGCGGTATTCCGACTACGAGATATTGTTGTGTTGTGGTATGAGAGTTGGGAAAGGTCTCGAGGGAGAGATGTTGCCCCTTCGACCTAGTCCAGCTTTTCAGAGGCCTTCTTGGACCGTTATCTACCACGAGAGATCCGACAGGCCCGAATGGACTAGTTTTTACACTTGGAACAGGGGGCGATGAGTGTTCGAGAATACGCCCTGCAGTTCGATTCTTTGGCCCGATATGCTCCAGCCTTTGTAGACACCATGCCATCCAGAGTCCATTGGTTTATTATGGGGCTGAACCCAGAGTATATTGAGGCTTGTATGACAGCTACTTTGCGGGAAGATATTGATATTGCTCGAGTACAGGCTTTTGCTTATACTATTGCGGGCCTCAGACAGCGGCAATAGGATAGCAGACGAACAATTCAGGAACAGCGCCACAGGGACAGGTCAGATGAGTTACAGGGGGAGATTTGGAGAGGGCCTAAGCCACGGTTTTCATATAGTCAACCTAGACCCCCTCTTCCATCACAAAAGCAGAAGGGTAGATTCAGTCGCCGAGGACAGTCAGAGTCCGACGGAAGTTCTCGAACAGTCTATTCACCCCAGCAGAGGTGGGCAGAACAGAGCAGGTATACACCACCACTTTGCCCTATTTGCAGCCAACGCCACTCTGGAGCTTGCAGATATGGCTCTACAGGGTGTTATATATGCGTACAGGAGGGTCATGTGATGAGAGATTGTCCAACTAGGGGTTAGGGTGACTGGGATAGACAGGATAGGGCATCAGCAGGGTCGCGAGCTCCAGCAGCCCCGGCAGGGCGCAGACCCTCAGTTCAACAGGCAGAGGCCGAGGCAGATCATGGGCCTCTAGTTAAGGTACGGACCCAAGTCGTACTTATGCATTACCAGGGAGAGAGGATTCAGAGGCGTCTCCAGATGTTGTGACAGGTATGATGACTATTTGCTCTTACCCTGCTTATGTATTAATCTATCCGGGATCTACCTTGTCCTATGTTACCCCATTAGTGGCTTGAAAGTTCAGTATCTACACCCGTCGGTGACTCTATCATAGCCAGAAGGGTTTATCGAGGGTGTACAGTAGAGGTTGCTAGCCGTCAGACCACAACAGATTTGGTAGAGTTAGAAGTGGTTGATTTTGACGCCATTATGGGTATGGATTGGTTAGCTCCATGCTATGCCAATGTAGAATGCTGGACCAAGACGATCCGATTCCACTTTCCCCCAGAAAGGGAAATAGACTTTGCAATTGATTTATTACCAGGCACTCAACCCATATCAATTCCCCCTTATCGCATGGCTCCTGCTAAACTTAGAGAACTAAAGGAGCAGTGGAAAGATTTGTTAGACAAGGGCTTTATCAGGCCGAGTACTTCACCTTGGGGTGCGCTAATTCTGTTTGTAAGAAAGAAGGATGGTTCCCTCCGCATGTGTATAGACTATCGACAACTGAATAAAGTTACTGTCAAGAAAAGTATCCGTTTCCCAGGATAGATGATCTGTTTGATCAGTTACAGGGAGCTAGATATTTCTCTAAAATTGACTTAAGGTTCGGATATCATCAGGTACGGGTTCGTGAAAGGGACATTCCAAAGACTGCCTTCAGGACCAGATACGGCCATTTTGAATTCTTAGTCATGTCCTTTGGGCTGACGAATGCTCCAGCCGTGTTTATGGACCTGATGAACAGTATTTTCAGACCATACTTGGACTGGTTCGTGATAGTGTTTATTGACGATATTTTGGTGTATTCTCGCTCAGAGGCAGACCACCAGGATCATTTGCGGACAGTGCTCCAGATTCTCAGGGACCGTCAGCTATATGCCAAGTTCTCAAAATGTGAATTCTAGCTGAATTTAGTAGCCTTTTTGGGTCATATCGTATCGGATGCTGGTATACAGGTAGATACCCAGAAAATAGAAGCAGTAAAAGCATGGCCCAGACCTACCACTCCGACCGAGGTACGCAGTTTCCTGGGGTTAGCAGCGTACTACAGGAGGTTTGTTGAAGGATTTTCCACCTTAGCAGCACCTCTGACTAAACTGAAGCAGAAGGCAGCAAAATTTCAGTGGACTGAGGCATGTGAGCAGAGCTTCCAGGAATTGAAAGACAGGCTAACATCAGCTCCAGTGTTAGCATTGCCAGAAGGTATAGAAGGTTATGCAGTTTATTGTGACGCTTCGGGTGTTGGGTTAGGATGTGTGTTGATGCAGCATGGTAAAGTTATTGCTTATGCTTCCAGACAGCTGAGGAAACATGAAAAGAACTATCCTACCCATGACCTGGAATTGGCCGCAGTGATTCACGCCTTGAAGATATGGAGACATTACTTGTATGGCGTCTACGTGGATATTTTCACTGATCATAAGAGCCTACAATATGTCTTCACCCAGATAGAACTGAACTTGCAGCAGCGTCGCTGGTTAGAGCTGTTGAAAGACTATGATGTGAATATTCTATATCACCCAAGAAGGGCCAATGTGGTGGCAGACGCCCTTAGCCGTAAGTCTATGGGGAGTTTGGCATACTTACAGCCTGTGCAGCGGGAATTAGCCCGGGAATTGCATCAATTAGCCAGTTTAGCCGTTCGTTTAGCAGAAACAGAGGACAACATAGCGGCATCCAGAACACCGCAGTGTCGTCTTGAGTCGTGGAAGTAAAGGAACGGCAGTGTGAAGATCTTAGCCTGGTTCAGCTTAAAAACAGAGTTCAGCAAGGAGAGGTGACAGATTTTCAGATAATCGTGGATTGGGTATTGCGATATAAAGATTGCCTTTGTGTTCTAGACGTTGCAGGGCTTCGCCAGTAGATTATGGGCGAGGTACATTATGCCCATTATTCTCTCCACCCAGGTTCAACGAAAATGTACCGAGATATAAAAGAAATCTACTGGTGGCCAGGAATGAAGAAGGGGATAGCAGAATTCGTAGCTTAGTGGCCCAACTGCCAGCAGGTAAAATCTGAACATCAGGAACCAGGCGGACTGACTCAGGATATAGATGTGCCTCTATGGAAATAGGAAGTAGTAAATATGGATTTTGTAGCAGGATTACCCCGCACCAGGCATAGATATGATTCGATCTGGGTGATTGTTGACAGACTGACAAAATCAGCTCATTTTCTGCCAGTAAGGGCTACCTTTTTCGCCGAGGATTATGCTGAACTGTATATCAGAGAAATAGTCAGGTTGCATGGTGTTCCAGTGTCCATTATCTCTGACAGAGGGGCGCAGTTTACAGCTAAATTCTGCCAATTGTTTCAGAGAGGCTTAGGGATGCAGGGTAACCTAAGCACATCTTTTCATCCTCAGACAGATGGGCAGGCAGAACGCACCATTCAAACGCTCGAGGATATGTTGTGAGCATGTGTGTTGGATTTCACTGATTAAGTTCACCTATAATAACAGTTACCATTCATCTATTCAGATGGCGCCTTATGAGGCATTATATGGGCGAAAGTGAAGATCTACAGTTTGTTGGTTTGAGGTAGGAGAATCAGCATTGATTGGGCCAGATATCATTCATCAGTCAGAGGAAAGTGTAAAGCTTATCAGAGAACATTTATTGATTTCTCAGAGCCGCCAAAAATCTTATGCTGTCGTGCGGCGCAGAAGCTTGGAATTTAATGTGGGTGATTGGGTGTTTTTGAAAGTTTCGCCGATGAAGGGTGTAATGAGATTTGGCAAGAAAGGCAAGCTCAGCCCAAGGTTTGTTGGGCTTTATCAGATTTGCCGAAGAATAGGCCAAGTGGCATATGAGTTAGACTTACCTCCAGAGTTAGAATCTGTCCACCAAGTTTTCCATGTATCAATGCTGACAAAGTGCATAGGAGATCCCTCCAGAATCATCCCAGTCCAAGATGTTCAGGTTACAGAGGAGTTGGCCTATGAAGAAGCTCCAGTAGCCATACTAGACCGGCATATCCGCAAATTAAGAACTAAAGATGTTGCTTCTGTCAAAGCATTCTGGCGTAACAGGAACAGATAGGAAATGACTTGGGAAGCAGAAGAAGATATGAAAGCCAGATACCCTCAGTTATTTCAGACTTAGTTAGTCAGAGGTATGTTGATATTGTTGTTTTATGAGTTGCTTTATATTCATGTGTATGAGTGAGATGTTGACTTCAGTTTATTATGTAATGGATGCTATAGTATTATATGGAGTACTTGTATTGGACTTTTCTGTATTTCAGAATTTTTGAGATAGTCCATATTACAGGGAAAACTCTATCGAAATTTTTCCAGAAAAGGTAGAGCAAGTTAAAATTTCTGTAAACGGAAGTTAACATTCGAGGACGAATGTTCTTAAGGGGGGAAGGATGTTACACCCTGTAAGTTCTTGACACTTAATTGGCCTATTCGCATGTTGGTTAAGAGTTTTAGAATGCCATACGTGCGAGAAAAGGGCCCGGGGAGAGACCGAACAAGCGCCAAGTCGGAGTGTCGCAAGGCAAATGTGACTTATAAACGCATTCGACAAATGCGACTTATAAATCGCATTCGACAAATGTGACTTAAAGGCCCCAAGTATATAAGGCTCCCATTTTGTTTTAAATCATTTTCCCTTCATATAATTTCCAGTAAACGAACATAAATAGAGGGGAATGAAGGGTTTGATTAAATTTCCTTCCGTTTACACCATCAAACGCAGTCCAAACTCGAATTAACTTCGGGTAGTGAAGTATAAAGCTGCAGGGAGCATTCCTGCGGAGTTAGTTTTGCGAAATTCGGCTGGTGAATCGTCGTCACGCCGAGCCAAGGTAAGTGGAATTTCTCCAAACTAGTATTAATATACTCCAAACATTAAAGTGAGTATTTCTCCCTTCTAGACCCCCGAGAAATAGCGAGTTTTCGGCCGTTCTTCGATAAGTCGAAGAATAGGCAGTAGGTATAGCCATAATATGGTTTCTTTCCAAAATAATAGTAGAATTAATTCATTCTTTTGTGAATATGAATATAGTTGGGAGAAATAGCTGAATACTAGCCGAGCTATGCTACTTAATCAGAAAGTCGACAGTTGAGGTATGTAAAACCAGTTTCTTTCAGCAAGCTAGTAGTTCTAGTATAGCAAAATAATACAAATTTCAGTAGAGTGTTTCAGAAGTTGTATATTATGTTCAGTATGAAATTTAGTAAGCAGTATAAGTCCCAACAGGATATTCCAAAAATATTATTACAGATTCAGTATATTTCAGTATCAGATTCAGTACATTTCAATATGAGATTCAAAACAAAATACCAGAACATAAATATTATTATCAAATCCAGTATATATATTACATGTGCCTATTGCTATTTGTGGAGACATGATTGTTCTGTGTTGGGCACCCTTAGAGCTTCCTTGACCGCTCCAGGGTTAATAGCTGTGTCGACTCGCCCGCCAGAGGGTGAGGATATGTCGCTCTACGGAGTGGCATGCCGTCCGCCAGCGAACGAAGATGGGATGCAGATTCCCCAAAGCAGGCTGATTAGCACTATACCACAACCCCCGGTCGAGCACTTGCACCCGGGGTGCAGATTTCAGATTTCAAACTTACAGATTTCAGATTTCAAATTTCAGGAGTCCTCCGGACCCAGATATAGCTATAGAAGGGGCCCAGCGAGCCCAAGTTGCATACCCAGGGGGCCGGCAAGATGCTCACAGTTACTAGGTGGATGGTATGACCTGGGTAGGGGTATATAGATTGTGTGCTGGTTGGTACCTTATGGCTTATGGGGGCTGGTAAGGTTCTTGTATGCTATGTTGTGTTTTAATAGATAGAAAGTAGACCGCCATATTATCAGGTATGACTCTTACTCTCTTCAGTACAGTTACGCTCTTTTCAGTCAGTCTCAGTCCGTCTCCTATTACTTCAGTATCTATCAGTATTATTGTTTGCTTTCAGTTATTTTTAGTTATTGCTTTGCATACTCAGTACCAGTGGTACCGACGCCCGTTTTGGGGCGCTGCATTACTTGCCTGCAGGTACTCATAGACGAGGAGCAGATACCTCGTAGTTCCAGCCAGCGTACAGTGTCTTCAGCTCCTATCATCCGGATCTTGACAGCTAAAGGTTTACTTCCCTTTTTGTTTGTACAGTATGGGTAGGCCGGGGCCCTATCCCGACCATCTTATTATTCTTAGAGGCTTGCGGATTGTATATTCCCTAATGTTAGTTGTACCGGTCGTGTGGGGCCATGTGTATGTTTTTTGTTTGCATGTGATAGCCGTGTGGGGCCTTGTTCAGTTGTCAGTTGGTGACCTTGTCGGTCACAGATCAGTTTAGCGCTTGATTCTACTTTTCAGTGATAACTAGTCAGCATGGTGGCCTTGTTGGCCCGCATAGGTTCCCTTATGTTCAGTTGTTCTGGGTAGCTGTTATATTCCTACTGGTGGCTATAGGCCTTGTCGACCGGAGGCTGTATTTACAGCAGTTATATAGCCCGTTGTTTTCATAAATCCAGAATTAAAGCCAGCCTGGCACCAGAAGTGCTTAGGCTCAGTAGTCCAGCAGTCCAGGTCCTAGTAGGGAACCAGGTGCCAGTCATGCCTCCCAAGGCGGGGCGTGACACTTGAATTGAGCATGTGCTGTGAGTGTAAGGTTTTTGAATATTCCATGCTATTGTGTAGTGTCTAGAACTTGCCTGGTGTATATACAAAACGAAATGAGGGACGTCGATTGTAGGAGATGATTTAGGCATTTCTTTAAATGAGCCTAATTCTTATCCCTCGCTTTACCTACCTTGAATGTCTGATCCTAGTTAACCCCATTGAGCCTTAAACCTATTCTTTGATAGCTGTAATGTAAGCTTAATCCTTTTCTTTCAATAGCCTTAAAGTTGATCCAAAACTCCTAAGCTCTTAAGTGAAAACTCCAAAAGAGTAAAGGAGTGAGAATCGTGAAAAAGAAGGAAAAATAACGGTTGTGGGAATTGAGGAAAAGATTAGAGGTGCACTTGTTTGAAAATGCATGGGTATTGGTAGGGTGTAAGAGAAAAAAAGAATGAAAAAGTTGCTTAAGTACTCCTTACTAATAAACTAAGTGTGCTTAAAGAAATTGGGAAACAAAAGAGGAAATTTATGAGTGAAAATAATAAAGGTGAAGTAAGAGAAGAGATGTCTGTAATGAAAGTGTGATGTATTAAAAGCACTTGGGGAAGATAGCCACTATTACTGGCCAAAATAGTACCTACCCGTCCCTTAGCTTACATTACAACTTGATAAGTCCTACTTGATCTTACCTCAAAACATTCCTAAATAAGCGGAGTAATACACTAAAGGCAAGCTTATGGGTCAATACATGATGCATGTGAATTCTTTGTGAGAGTGAGCTGAATTCTTATTCATATACCCATACATGTTATAATTGGAAAACTTGCTAGTGAAAAATGGGTATCTCTCTTGTTATGAGGGAACATGTTTGATGAAGGATAAAATTCTTGTTGGATTTCTTGGTTGGTTAATTTGCATGGGTTTTTTGAGTTTGAGAGTCAATTCTTGAGGCTAGGAAGTCTTAACGTGGTTATACATGATTTTAATGGTTATATCTGCATGCTCTATTTTTAACTTGCTATCTAAAACAATCAGTGTAGCCTTAGCTTGAATTGTCTTGCTTCAATTAGCTATGTGTGAGTTCTTCATGTGCATGAGATGTAATAGAGTTGTTCGAGGACGAACAAGGCTTTAAGTGTGGGGTAGTGATCTTGGGCATAATTACATGACCAAGTGCTATTTTATAACTTAATTTACTTAAGTTTGTCAATTTAATTAATTACATTCTCATGTGATTTTGAATATTTTTGTGTATGCACTAACCGACATGATTAGTCTTTGCTTTGTATGTTTAAAAATCTTAGGAGGGACTACATATGATTGTTAATGCATAAGAAAGAAGTTGGAAGAGCATTGCAAGGAAGATGGCATGAAGTTGCAAAGGAAAGGGGCTGCCTAGGCCACTAGCGTGCCATGCTAGGCCATTGGCGTGCCCAGCACCGTGCCACGCCACCCTTTGCCATGCGATGGAAGCTGTGTCACGCCATGTGCAGCGCGCGAGAAGCAGCATGCCACGCCGGCCGACGCACAGGCTCTTCGCACAAGACCTGCTGAGGGAAAAATTCCAGTGGGCAAGTGCAACAGCCCTGTGCCACGGAGCTGCTATTGTGCGATGGGTAGCGTGGCACGGAGGCAGTCCATGGCCAGCCAAAATTTCAATTTTTCAATTTAATATAAATAGGACACTTAGCTCAAAAAATCATTTATCACGAAATTTCTTGAGAACAATAGAAAGGAGCGAAGGGAGAATGGAAGAACTCTACCTAGGTTCACTAGTTTTCATTCTATTTTATCTATTCTTGTAAGTACTCTACTTGAATTATGTTTTTAAGTATTTGTACGAACATGAGTGGCTAGAACCCTTCCTTTAGGGTTGAGGCCACATGATATGATTGTAAATGCATGGATTCTTTTTTGGTTTGAGCTTTAGTTGTTGTTTTGTCTTACATTCTTTACTATTATTGTTTTTATGCTTGATCACCATGAAAACAAACTCGTTAAGCTTAGGTAAAATCTTGAAAGAGTAACCCTAGGCTAGAATGCAAGAATGTAATGAGTAAGTTCTTATCTTTACGATTGGATTAGCGATTAGGATAGAAATTATACCTAATTTGCCTTGTTTGGTTGATAAAACGGGATGAGCTGTACAACGACTTAGAATTGTCACATCATCGCTCATAGAAGTAGTTGTGAAGCTAAGTTAGGTTAAATGATTAGAGGTACGAAAGTCCATAATCAAGGGCACAAACTCCATACACCAAATCCACGTAGTTAAATTGCTCATGAATTAGGACGTTACATCCCCACTCAAAAATGTAGGTGTGAGACTAGTTTGTCGTGTTTAGAGGCTCGAAAGACCATGAACATCGAATTTAACTATTTGAGGCAACAACTGAACTTTTCATGCTCGATTCATTTTCAATTGTAGCATTGCATGATTATTAGGCCTTAACTCTAGTTGCTTCTTGTATCGTTTCTCGATTATTTTGTGGTCACCCTTAGATTTAAATACAATTCTCCAAAATCTCTACAATCAACACTTCTGAAAGTGAATGTAGCACTAGAACTTGAATATTTGCTGAATTATTCCAGTCCCTGTGGGTTCGACATCAGACTCTGAAAAAGGGCCATTGTATTACATGTACAACCACATACGCTTGCGTATGCGCTGGAGCACAATACTAATCTAACAGTAAATAGTGCAAACAAGAACCATACCTGGCCCCATAAGCCAGAAGGTACAATCAGCACAAAATAACCCACTCGAGGCCCCCATAGGCCCTAGCGAGTACACTTCAATCTATATACCCCTAACAAGATCAAAACAAGTCAACTAATAACTATAGTCATCCTACCAGTCCCATGGGTCTGCAACTGACCCAACTAGACCCCTGAACTATAGCTTTGTCTGAGTCTAGTGGACTCCTGATATCTGCACCCCGGGCACCAGGCTCGATGGGGTTGTGGTGCCGATACGACATATAAATAGTCCAGCCATGGACTGGACTGTATAAGGTCCTTGAACCTCATCTTCATCCCTTGCGGATGGTATACCGCTCCTTGGAGCGACGTCATCTAGTGCCTTGGGGGCAATGACATAGCTAGTAACCTTGGGTTGGTCATGGAAGGTTATACAGGGCAAAGTCAATTCCAAACTAAACATAAATACTGAATTCAGCTAACAACAATAGGTATTCACAACAACGAGACTTCTGACTTCCTTATTGAGGTTCAAACTGTATTATAATGCTATAGAAACTAACTTGCTAAAGAAATTTGCCTTAACATTCCTTGATTGTCGTTTCCCGAACAACCGATGAGTTTCAACTTGTATTCAACAGCTCTTTCCAAATATGACCGTAATACTGGGAGAAAGAGATACTTCGACTTAAAACGATAACTTTTAATACTAATAACAACTATAATTCAACTACGTAAAATACGGTCGAAAACCTATAATTTCTTGAGGGTTCAGAAGGGAGATATGCTTACTTGATGCTTGTGATCGTTTAGGAATCAATTTGGAGCAATTCTAACAACTTCTATGCGATGGGGTTTCAATTTTCTGGGCGTATTTTGAGAAAATAACTCTATAGTAATGCTCCCATAGGCTTAGAACTTGATACCTGAAGTTAATTTGAGTGTGGGCAGCATTTAGCAGCGTAATCAGAGGAAATTACATGAAAAATGGCGGGTTATCTCTTCTCTGGACGAAGGTCTCATTTTTATATTCTAAATCAAATGAAACAATTGAATTTATGTAAAACTTGGGTGGTGGATAGGGGGTCCGTGGCACGGACCTTATCGCGCCAATTATCGGGCGTGTCATGGAGCCCATCGCGGAGGGGGAGGTTTCGTGACACGCTGCCCTTTTGGCAGCTTGTCTGGTCTTCTCCCTTGCAACCTTGATTCCGCGCTTGTTTGACTTTTCCTTGGGCCCTTTCTCATACGCGTCGTACTCTAAAACTCTTGAGTAACATACGAATATGTCGATTAAATGTTAGGAGCTTACGGAGTGTAACACCATATTTCCTCGCCTATGTTTTTTCATCTAGATTCCATATCCTAAAAAATAGACATCGTATCAGGTTTTTTCAACCGCTTAAGTCAGATTACAGTAAAGTTGAGAGATTTTTTATATAGGATAAGAGTGTTTTATGAGGCTATTAGGGAAGGTGTGTTGGGTTCTTGCAAAATTCAATCTATTTCTCGGATGAAACTTCAACTTTTAAAGGGCATGTAAGCATTGTTATATGCGGATCAATTTTTCTATTCCATATGGTAGGCTTTACACTTTGTTATTTAATTTATTATTCATTACAAAATACTCTCTCAGTCATAGTATTATGGCGGATTTCTGATTTTGCTCTGTTTTGTAGAATTTTCTTCAAGATATCTTCAAAAAAAATAATTTATAAATTATCTATTTAATGCTCTACAAATACCATCAGCACCTTTTCATTCATATGTTAGTGATACTAATGATCCTTTATTGGTTAAGTTGCTACACTGTTATTTTTCTTAATATGAAAATTAAAGTTGCACATGTATATATGTGTGTGTAGTTTGATGTAAATATAATATACTCGACCTTTCCTTGCATTTGAAGTAGTTCTCTTTACTAGCTCTTCTTTTCTACCATTTCTTCCGTAAAGACCTTTTCTCTGTCCTCTATTTTTGTGTTGTATGTTTTCATTTAAATTTTTTAATTTTTTTAATCGTTGATTAGGAGTGTCCTTATAAAGTAGTCTAAAGTAACGAATTAATAGAATAAAGTGTTCTCTTATAAATATAGGGACAAGAAATGACATTATTTGGGATGGACTACATGTTCGTTTATGATGGACCTATTCGCAAGAGATTCTTCGTGGGACCTATTGCCAATGTACCTTATTTTCGAATGATAGCTGCTACTCATCAGGTAACACAAGTTCTTTGAAATGTAATTTAATTATCATTTGAACTTAATTTAATCATACTTAGCATCATTATTGACTATATTACTCGGCCAAAAGAGATTATGGCTAATAGTAGAAAGGCCAAACATTAATAAGATTTTAGTTTACCTTATTCAATTTAGATTTATTATAAAGTTTGATACAATTAGGCAGGAAAATAGAAAAGGATTATTAAATCAATGACTCAGATAAGTAAAAATCATTTTATGATTGACAAACTCTTCTTTTTTTATTTAGTAATGGTAATATCCATCTTGCTTATAAAATATATTTGAAGAAAGTTTTTCAGATCAGTTTTTATTTTAACACTGACAATATTGCACTACATTTTATGCAAGTCCTTTTACATATTTAAGACGATCTATTTTTTAGGTAAACATCTTAGCTATCACTCTTTTTCTAGAATTTTTCAACTTCCACGGTCATATTGGTTGTTGTGATATGCGGAACATGTATATGATGGTATCCTATCTGGTTAGCTCTTTATACCTTCAAGATTGCATCTATTTTCCAAATTGTGTATCTTTATTATTTTATAAATTAATTCATTGATTATAGACGTGTCAATTTGGTTTGAATCTACTATATTTGTTATACCATTTGAAGTCATATGAATTATCAATTCAGGCTATGCAATTGATGGACCGATATGAGTGTGTTTTAGTTTTATCTTTCCCAAGTAATAGGCCTTTGTTAAATAGGTAGTCATTATAGATGGAGATTGGATACGACATAAAACATGTTTATTTGAATCAGTTTACTTTTTTTATTCATCTAGCTAGATCTAGTAATACTTTCAAAGTTTTATGGAGGTTAGTAAGTCGTTTATCACCGCTTAAAGTTTAATACTGCTATTTCCTAGAGGTAAATCTCCTTTTGTGATTATTTTCCTCTTTTAGTTTGATTGATGTTTTATTTATCTCTGTATTCTGAATTCGTGATGGTGAAGTCAAGAAGTTGTATAGTAGGATGACAATTGGATCTAAGATGAAAAACTCAAAATTACATGTGGGATTTCGAGAAATTGAAGAAAAAAAATATGTAAAGGGGAAAGATTTAAAAGAGTGTTGATCTGATTTTATAGAAGAAAAGAAGGATAATGAAACTATTGAAGGTGAGAAGAGGAATGCAGTTATTTAAGAAGAAATGAGGAAAGTATGGGAGAAGAAAAAGGGAGTGATACAGTCGAAAGTTTTTAAAAGTTTTATCTGATAGTGCTAAAACTTCAAAAAATTTAGGAGCAGAAGACTTGGTCTATTTTGGAGCTTGTTTAATTGGTTTTATTTTGGTTAGTAAATTGAAATTGAAAGCTACTATTACGGATGAAAAGATTAGTAATTTCTCCATGCTTGAAGTTATGTTGTGTTATTTCAAGACTGTTGTGCATTAACTTGAGCCCAATCATCACTTTAGAGCCCAAAATAAAGCTGATGTCCCTTCTTGGGATCTCTCTTTTCTTTATCGGCAGCCTCATTGGCACAAAAGGATGAGATTTTCTGCTATTGAGAAAATCATTGAAGATTTAATGACTTTGCAAACCATTTTTTTTGGTTTCTAGTTGTCACTGCCTAAATGGACAGGTCGTGCGGGCACCTACATCGACTCTACTCGATAGGAGAACCCCTACAACATTACTATTAATTTACGAGGAAATAATTTCAAACATTTCCATTGCTTCTCATTAATTGCTAAAATCTCAAACAAAATAATATTAACAAGATTTTTCTAATATGACTTTCCCAAAATCTAATCTAGATAGGTACAAGAGCTCTATTTGAATACTTAACAAAACAAAATGACTCAGCTTCGTCTAGAAAGAAGAACACTGAAGCTAGTGCTGAGTACTCCATGCCAGTCAAGGAACTTCAACCTGCCATAACCCACACCAAAAAGGTGTAGCTGATCTTGGGCAAATTTATATGCCCAAGTGATACTCAAATGTGTCATTTTAGCCTTGTTTATCTATCAATGTTTATACATTCTCATGTGATTGGTAATAAAATGTGAATTTATACTAACCAACATGATTAGCATTATTTTGCAGGTAAAATGTGATTTTGGGAAGCTAAAATGCATGTTGGAATAGATCGGTGTTGGACTCGGATGTGAGCAAAGGACAAGGCATTGGAAGGAACAAAATAAAGAGGCTCCGCGATGGAACCGTGTCACGCTGCCATCGCGGAGGCATTCTGCCTGGATAGGGAATTTTTGCCCAATTTCCAGTGAGGGTTCGCGTTGGGTCCGTGGCACGGTGGCCTAGCTCCACGTTGCACAACGTGCCACGTTGAGCCTGATTACCTGGACCCCCAACTTCCAGTGAGGGTTTGCGTCGGTAGCGTGTCACGGAGGCAGTGCTCCGCGATGCACTCCGTGATACGTTGCTTGTTATTTCGGGAAAAATTTCCACTAGTATAAATAGAACACTTAGGTTCATTTTTAATATTCTGACTTGGTGGAGCAAGAACGTGGGTTACAGGCAGTTGAGGGGACAAAAATCTCAGGGTTTTTCTCTATCTCCTTCTTCTTTAATTCAATTGCTTGTATGTTTAACACTCATTTAACGATGTTTAATCCACGAATGAGTGGCTAAATCCTCTTCTTGCTGAGGTTAACAACAATTATATTGAAATGTAGTTATTGATCAATTGGGTTTTTCATCTTTTCTTCCATGGTTGTTCTATTAATTCTTGTTCTTACTGCATTAATATGTGGCCAATGTTAATGTATATCTAAAAAGTCCGGTTTCACTCGAGAGAGCAAGAAATTGGAAAGTTGTGAATTAATAGGATATGATCTTTTCTTAGTTTGGGAAATTGGAGAATTGATTTACCTTCAGGATAGAAATATACCTGAAAGTCGTATTAGTCAATTTAGGAATCGGGTTTGTATGGCTAGAACATGAATTTTGTTTAATCACAGAATGTAGGTGGGCAGTTCATGATTCTTAAGTTGGGTTAAATACGAGAGTTTTAATCCATTGGCATTAGTTCTTGACTAGCAACCGGAGGAAAGGTTAACCAAATTATATCGATAATTAATTTCTTTACATGTTCAATTAACCTCAGTATGCTCACATTCATAGTTCAGACTCACATTAGATAATCATTTAGACTTAGCATAAAATTTAGAATCCAAAAATATCAACTCTTGGTTACACTGTTGTCTTCACTGTTAAACTGAAAGTATAGTAACACTTGATTAATTGTTACCTTATCCCAGTCCCTGTGGGATCGATACTTGGCTTACTTAAGCCACTTTACTACTTGTTCGACCACGTGCACTTGCATGTAGTTATATACCCATATAACAAACAGACCGAACAAGTTTTTGGCGCCGTTGCCGGGGACTGGCAATTGGTGAAATTTTCTTAAGTCTTAATTTACTATATTTTTATTTTCTTAGTGTTGACAACTCGGTCTTAGCCTGTATTTTGCAGATTTAATCTCCGTTGAACATTGGCAAGAGACAAGGAGCTGAAGATTATTTCATCGTCATCGGAGAGAAGCTCTAGAAAGAAAGTTGCAGTTGCTCAGACAAACACTTATGGAGCAACAACAGAATCCACCAGTAGTACGGGCAATGTTAGTGCCCGAAGAAGTAGCAGCTCGGCCGGTTCGCGAGGTGGCAATCCCACATGCTAATAATGTTACATCTAGCATCCGCAAACCTGAGCCAGGAGGGAGGTTCGAGCTAAAACAAAACATGTTGCAATTGCTGCACACTAGCGGGCAGTTTACAGGTCTCCCTCATGAAGATCCACAGCAGCATCTTCAAAATTTTTTGGAGATAAGTGACACTTACATCCTCGCTGGAGTGTCATTAGATTATGTCCGGCTTTGGGTGAGTTGTATAGGTTCGTGTAGATAAATTCTTGTTGTTTTCGTTTCTTTGTTTTTCCTTGCTAAGTGCGATGAGATAAAATGTTATCGATGGTAATGGTTGTGGTTAGCTGTACGAAGTCTGAGTAGTACATAAAATATATACCGTCGAATTCTTCGAATGCACTGAGCATATTTGTATATTTGGCTGTTTGTTGTGTAATTAGGTATGATCTTGCCATAATGTTGTAATTTTAGCTAAGGACTAAGTGTGGGGTGGCCTAGTTTAACCCAACCTTAGTCGAAGCTAATACTCAGGGGCTTAACATTGATCTTGTCTATTTGGGTTGACAGGAAAAAATGGCAAGCAGGCAAGAAAAGGGGAAAGGCGCATCAACATTTGGCGCCGGAAGAAAGAGAATCATACTGGGCACAGCAGTCCCAGCAGCACCAGCGTCCATGCGGCCAATACCACCAAAACGAAACCAGGTGGGTGACATAAGAGGGGAAGAAGTGGTATGCCAAGCACAAGGAGAGCAAGTACTTCCCCGAGGAACACATAGCTCGGGAACCATTGGCACAAGAGTTCCCTAGGATTGTCCACATGATCGAGGCAGCTGGGCTCAATTTCATCTTTGAAGAGCCCAAGGAATGCAACTTGCACCTGATTCGGGAATTCTATGCCAATTAGAACCCGACTCTCAGAAGTCACACCATAAACATCAGAGGGCAAATAGTCACCTTTGAGCCCCACCACCTCAATGCTATCATAGGGGCGCGGGACACAGACGCCCACGTGCTTCAACAGCTGAACATCACTCCACCATATGCGGACATCAGACGCACCTTGTGTGGAACCCGATCGACAGCTAGATGGAGCAGACACAAGGAGAGGGGCTACCATCAGAATTTGCCCTATTCACAGATGAACACGAAAGCCAGGATATGGCTTAAGATCATCTGTTCCTGCCTAATCCCGGGGGTACATATGACAGATGTAACTCGGGATCATGTATGCCTGGTGTACGCTCTGATGAAAGGGCTGGAGATCAACGTGGGGGCAGTGATTATCTCCGCCATGAAGAGAGCCCGGTTGCATCAGGGGCACCGATACGGATTTGGTGGGCTACTCACCACATTCCTGAGGGGCCTAGATGTTGAGGAAGAGGCCCTTGATTATATCCCGCAGATGGAGCGGCGGGCCTTAGATGTCACTAAAACTAAGGCTTCCGACACCACCCACGGGCCTGTGCTTACACTAGGCGAGCGACATGCTCGTGATGATCAGTATATGGCTCGCATGTATGGGATGCAGATGCTCCAGCTGAGGATAGGTGGGAGGCCGGCAACAGAGGAGGAGCTATGACAGCTCGAGCTGGACTACCCTTTGGCGAAAACGCCAGGGCTCTATGCTGAGTGGGGCCAGCATTTGTAGAGCCCACGGATGATGATGTCCCCACAGACGAGGAGACACATCGGGAGGACTCCGATGTGGAGTCCGATGATGACGATGGGGGTGATTCAGACATGGGAGATGAAACAACAGCACCTGATGAAGAAGTGGAGTACTTTGATTGATCAGGGAGTTCCACCACCCAATTTTTTGTGCTAATTTAATTTTTGTGAACATTGGGGACAGTGTTCGAGATAAGTGTGGGGTGGGAGTAGTTAGGTGCTGGCTGTGCTGTTTTGTATGTCCTAATCTGTTGTTGTGCTGTGAACAAAATGTTCTGACCCTGTGATTCGTGTAGTTAAGTTGTTGTTCTGTATTGTAAATATATGTGAAACTGTTGTGTGTTGCTGAATGTTGCTAGCTGATTCTGTACATATTTTTGTTTATCAAAATGATCGATATTTTTAAAAAATTTTCAATTCTTGGGTTTCTCGGCGTTTATTTTCGGTTCTTTTACTGAGAATGGTCCCATTGAACCGAAGTCATAGTTAGTGACCGTTCCCTATGATGGATGGATGACGACCGTCTTAAGGAAAATGTAGTCGGTAGGAGTAGATTTTTCATTTATTTTTCAGTTGTTTTTGTTTTGTGGGTTGCATCCCAAAACTGGTAGTTACTTTATGGTTGCGGAATTCTTTGTACTTGATATTTAAAATGCAAATGTGATTCATATGAAAGCATGCAACTTTGTAAATATGTTGAGATACCTAGGCCATAGAGTTGATTCAGTGTGATTGAGGCTTAATGTTTGAATTCATGTAATTGGCTGATTGGAGAGTCTGTGAATACGTCTCGGATTGAGCATGTGCAATAAGTGTGTGACGTGAGGTTTTGTTATTCCATGCCATTGTGAAGTGTCTAGAACTTGCCTGGTGTGTGTACAAAACGAAATGAAGGAGGTGTATTGTAGGAAAGGATGTAGGCATTTCTTTGTGTTTAACCGAAAGTTTCTATTTTTCATTATTGTACCCACCTTGATTGTGTACCCTAGTCAGCCCGTTGAGCCTTTAGCCTATTAATTTTTTCTTTGGTCAAAAAGGGTAAACTGAGCTTAATCCCTTCTTTTTATTAGCCGCAAATTTGATCCAAAACTCTTAAGCGCTTAAGAATAGAAAATCATTTTCCCAAAGTGTCAAAGAGTGAGAATGGTGAAAAGAAAAGAAAAGCCGAGTGATGGAAGAAAAGAAAAGGTTGAAGGTGCACTTGTTATAAATAAACTATAATGAAGGTGCATGAATAATCTTTGTTGTTGTGCCACGTGTGCTTAATAAGATGGGCTAAACTAAAGAAATACTTCAAGAATGGGAGGATGAAGAAAGAAACAATGCCCATGAGTTTGATGGGATGTATTGAAAAGGAGCTTAAGGATGCTAGTGGCTATTATTGGCTAGCCCAATATTTACTAGTTCCGTAGCTTACATTACAACCCGTTAAAATCCTACATGATCCTACATCACACTTCTTTATATTAGTGGAGTAATATACTAAAGGCAAGCTTATGGGTCATGACATGATGCATGTAAATTCTTTTGGGAGAGAGAGCGAAATTGTGTTTTTATGCCCCTGCTTGAAATTTTGTGAGTTCATATGATCAAAAAGGGGAAAATTCTCTTGTGTTGTGAGGGCACATGCTTGATAAAAGATTAATTTTCATGTCGGATGTCTTGATCAGCTGATTTTCATGAGTTTGCCAATATCGACAGTCGATTCTTAAGTCTAGGAGGTCTTGATGTATTGAAGGTCATTGCATTGATAGGACCATGCATGTTTTCTTGATGATTTGTTGTATTTTGGGAAGCTAAAATGCATGTTGGAATAGATCGGGGTTGGACTCGGATGTGAGAAAAGGACAAGGCGTTGGAAGGCACAAAATAAAGAGGCTCTGCGATGGAGCCGTGTCACGCTGCCATCGCGGAGGCATTCTGCCTGGATAGGGAATTTTTGCCCAATTTCCAGTGAGGGTTCGCGTTGGGTCCATGGTACGGTGGCCTAGCTCCGCGTTGCACAACGTGCCACTTTAAGCCTGATTACCTGGACCCCCAACTTCCAGTGAGGGTCCGCGTCGGTAGCGTGTCACGGAGGCAGTGCTCCGCGATGCACTCCGTGACACGTTGCTTGTTATTCCGGGAAAAATTCCCACCAGTATAAATAGAACACTTAGGTTCTTTTTTAATATTCTGACTTGGTGGAGCAAGAACGTGGGTTACAGGCAGTTGAGGGGACGAAAATCTCAGGGTTTTTCTCTATCTCCTTCTTCTTTAATTCAATTACTTGTATGTTTAACACTCATTTAACGATGTTTAATCCACGAATGAGTGGCTAAATCCTCTTCTTGCTGAGGTTAACAACAATTATATTGAAATGTAGTTATTGATCAATTGGGTTTTTCATCTTTTCTTCCATGGTTGTTCTATTAATTCTTGTTCTTACTGCATTAATATGTGGCCAATGTTAATGTATATCTAAAAAGTCCGGTTTCACTCGAGAGAGCAAGAAATTGGAAAGTTGTGAATTAATAGGATATGATCTTTTCTTAGTTTGGGAAAGTTGAGAATTGATTTACCTTCAGGATAGAAATATACCTGAAAGTCGTATTAGTCAATTTAGGAACTGGGTTTGTATGGCTAGAAAATGAATTTCGTTTAATCACAGAAATGTAGGTGGGCGGTTCATGATTCTTAAGTTGGGTTAAATAGGAGAGTTTTAATCCATTGGCATTAGTTCTTGACTAGCAACCGGAGGAAAGGTTAACCAAATTATATCGATAATTAATTTCTTTACATGTTCAATTAACCTCAGTATGCTCACATTCATAGTTCAGACTCACATTAGATAATCGTTTTAGACTTAGCATAAAATTTAGAATCCAAAAATATCAACTCTTGGTTACACTGTTGTCTTCATTGTTAAACTGAATGTATAGTAACACTTGATTAATTGTTACCTTATCCCAGTCCCTGTGGGATCGATACTTGGCTTACTTAAGCCACTTTACTACTTGTTCGACCACGTGCACTTGCGTGTAGTTATATACCCATATAACAAACAGACCGAACAGTAGAAAGGTAGTATCAGTATACCACACATACTGGTAGGCATCATCAGCCAACTAGGGTTAGTTAACACAACAGCATAATAATCTATATACAATCAATGCCAATATATGTGACAATTATCTCACTCCTAAACATCACACTAGGTGTAACTGCTACTTCCATGTTCTTAAATCTCATCAAAGTTTACGTAAATGCTTTCATGAACCTATTCATTATTAAAGTCCTTCAATCTGTCTCTCTTCATTTCTGCTGCAACGAGCATTCAGATAACTGCAGCGGTCCCACTACCACGACTATTTGCCCACTGCAGCGATATACTCAACAGTCAGTACCCGCTTTTTCCCGGACTCAGTTCTGTTTATTCCTGCTGTAAAATTTTGTAGCACCACTATCTCTCTGATCATTTCACTAGGATTAACCAAGTACGTTTCTTCCATTAATTAACCTATTTAATTATCTCTAGGATCTTCCAACCCTTCTTAGTGAGGTACATCAAATACTAAAGTCTACTCGCAATCTCACGATAATGCACTATCTTTTGTTAAAACCCACCATGCTATCTTTCGTAGCCTACAATTTCAATTTAAATAAGACAAGCAATCAGAAATACGAATTAAGTAATCTCAATTACACACAAAGGTCACAAAACATAATGAGTGAGTCATTGTTCCCCAATATTAAATACATGCACATACCTGACTTCATACCGCGGAAATGTCATAAAATATCATACCTGAACTGGATAATCATATACAGTATTGATAACACTCAAACTCATACTCCTTATAAAGTATGAAGCAGACAATCTCAATAAAGAACCCAATAAAGGTTGGGGTCGAACCCACAGGAAATATGGTAAGAACTAGACTAATACAGGTATTTAAGCTTTTAGGTATGTTATCTCCAAATTTGAGGGCTCTATAGAAAATAATTGTAAAACAAGAGTGGAAATCAATTGTTGTTTGCCAAAATTTGTAATTAACTAGGATAAATATTCTCCATGGATTCATAAATACTTCGGGTTTACACTCGTGATCTATCCCAATGCTTACTCGTAGAATTGATAACTAGGGTTCATCGAAACGACTGGTTCGTCCCTATTGGATGACGATACTCAATCACCAACTTAGGTCTTATGAGCAATTTCAATTTAACCATTCTCAATTTATTTCAAATTAACTATCCTGCGACCGTAGCTTAAGTTATACAATGATTATAAAAATCAAGACTTTATTGTAATACTCTTTTCCTAATCTCTACTTCTCTAGGTTCAAGCAAGTAAAGAATTAGGGCAAGCCTAACATTGCAGTTTGTTGAGAAACATTACTAATTAAAAGAATACAATACAAGAGTTTAACATTGGTTTTGAATCACTATGTGTAACCCTAGTTCATTAATCCATCATGGTTCCCACAACCCTAGTTATGGAGGTTTTAGCCTCTCATGATTCTAAAATTATGATTAGTGTTCATAGACAAACACATAATTAAAAACTTACAATAATGATTGAAAGAAAACCTGCTTTGAATATTGCAAGAAAAGATGTTGAATAAATTCAAGAACAATTGAGAAAATCCAAGTTAAGGTCTCAAGAATTTCTCTCCAATATTGTAAAAAACTAATTACAAACTGATAATGAACCTCTTCTCACTAATTCTAAACTAAAAGAAAGCTAAAAATTATTTATACAGATAATAAAATCCTTTTCCTAAATTAATAGGAAAATATCCAAATCTGGTGTCGACCCTTCATACGACTCCTCATACGACCTGTAACAGAATTGTACGAGTCATGCCTTATCTCATACATTCCTTGGCTTCTGCAGAATTTGCTAAGTGTTGGCCTCTGGTATAACTCGTAACAAGATCCCACGAGTCATACAATCAGGTCGTAGTTTGACACTGAGAACTCTGACATCTTCTGAAGATTTCTACTAATGTCTTGGTATGCCTCGTACCTTGATCCTACGACTCGTAACAGCTTGTCATAACATGAGATCTACCAAGTCCCAAAAATCTCTAAAGTTCTCCACGGCTCCTAGTATGGGTCGTAGGTAGATGCTACGATTTATAATTTCTATCTGTAGGAGACAAATTTCTTGGAATTTTCTACGGTTCAAGTTACGGCTCGTACCAGAATAGTACAACTTATACTGAGAGTTGTACTTTGCCTTTGCCTTGTACCAATATTTTGGGATTTTCCACGAGTCTCAGTATAGCTTGTACTGAAAAGCACTTCATATCCATATAAACATACTTAAGTCCATGTTATTTTTCGAGTTTTAAGCATCGAATGTGTTGTAAACTCACAGTGCATCAACACCCTCAACTTAGTATTATATGTCTTCAAGCAAAGAAAACAAACTAAAAAACCACACTTAACTAGAAAGTAAACCTAGAATACCTAGAGCCAACACCACAAAATTTGGACTATGAACCAAAACCAGTTATTGACCCTTTTTTTTATTCAAACTAAGTCATTCATATACACATGTAACCACAATCAATGACATACAGGGATCAAGATATTACATCCAACTATCAACAGAGAATCGAGCTATCACGAATGCTTTTCACACAGATAAATGGTAAAATACAACATAAACCAGATACCCTCACAGAAAAAGAAGTCCCCAACTCTCACAGATATATACTATAATGAACTTGGGACTAAACAAATGGGACTCTCACTCTACCAAAGAAATTTCAAATATTGCACATCGAATATCATAGGCTTGCCTTTATTTTCTCCACAAAATCAATTATTAACGCCTCCGCCAAGGTTCAATCACATATTCTTGCATCCTCCTCACCTTTGTATATTGATTTTTAATAATTTTATGTATTTTTGAATTTTTTAAAATTAATTTATGTTGTTTTTTTGGATTTTAATTTTATTATGTTGCGTTTTTTGTACTAATTCTGTGGTTTCATTTTTGGAGAACTTTTCCCTAGAGTTTTTACATTTTTATTAAATTTTTCATATTATATATATATTTTTTCCACTATGGCTATCGATGAGGCACGGCTGTGGGCGTGCGTGCGGCGGCTCGCCGCAGGCACGGGTCCAAGCCTACGTCTTGTCAATAGACATGCGGGCGCGACGGGCATTACTCGCTGCGGCCTATTGGCTATTACTTTGACTCTTCGGACAGCTAAACTAGGATCAATATAGGATTTTGTTCGGCTTGTAATGTAGGCTTTGGGCTAGGTATGATAAATATTGGATTTTAGTGACTAAACCCTCCTTGGCACTATATACTTGTGGCTCCATTTTACACCTTTCTACCCTATTTTCCACTTTTTCAACTTTTTCCTCTCTTTTCTCCATTTTCATGCAGCATGTGGGTGTGGTGTGTTTTCAACTTTTTCATTCCTTTTTTTCTATTGTATTTTCTATTCAATTTTTCTTTTCTTGTCACATCACACCTCATTTTAAACCCTTTTTCCTTTCTTTTCCTTTTTCACCTCCCCACAGTCTATCCACCCTACTATAACCACCCTCAACTTAGGAATTTTGCCTGGGTTGAGGTTCACAATGTCCAAGGAGGGACCAAGGCTAAAACAGGTTTATTATTAAAAAAATGGGTAAGCTAATCGGTTCATCAAAGAAAATGGTTCATTTAAGGCTCAAAATTGGGATCAAATGATTCATCATCATTTGGTAGGGTATTTTAGGCTAAAGGGACTCATCTATCAATAAAAGGCTATGATTATCTCCTTGCCAACTATCCTAAAGCCTATGCAAAGACCAACTGGGCAAGTTCTAGATCCTAAATGCAGTATTGAACTAGGTATATGTCCTCACTCACTCATGGTACCGGTTTGCATTGAATCTACGTATTCAGTTCATGCACGACTAACTACAACTACTCATACTTATAATTTAATGCCATATAAAGATTCACAAAAGTCATGCAATTGTAATTAAACTACACAGCTAACATCAAAAAGAATTTAGCAGGGTCAATTTTTTCTCAAAAAACAACAAACTAGTGCATTTATTGGCTGCAAAGTAATTCTAAGCTACTTCTAATTAAAAAAAACAACCTAAACATGTTAGTTCTACTAGATAGCATGCCCGAGGGAAAAGACACACGACAAGAAAAACCCTCAGATGAATCAAAAGTTCCAAAAATACAAATACACCGCCTCCCCTTTTGAAAAGCATGCTTCATCCCCTAAGCGTAGAATATAAAAAGCACAAGGGAAAGAGACATACCTGTGGCTACTCAGACTTCACCTTCTATGGGTTGCCTCCCATGCAGTGTTTGATTTAACATCGCGGCACGACGTAACTTCCATGATCATTCAGACGTTATCAAGGTACACCGCCTCATTTCTTCTTATCTCTTCGGTGTCTCCCAAATACAACTTTATCCTTTGCCCATTCACCTTAAACCTCTTACCATCCTTATTTTCAAGCTCCGCTACACCATATGGGGACACATTCACCACTCTATATGGTCCCATCCACCTAGATTTCAATTTTTTGGAATGCAGATGGACCCTTTAATTAAACAGCAAGACCAAATCATCAAAGTTGAACTCCCTCTTTGTAATCTTCCTATCATGATAGATCTTCATTATTTCTTTATAAATGACCCCGCCCTCAAAAGCTTGAAGCTGGAACTCATCTAACTCATTGAGGTAGTCTAGTCTCAACTTGGCTGCTTCATTCCAGTCCAAGTTCAGCTTCTTCAGAGCCTATAATTCCTTATTCTCTAACTCTACCAGCAGATGACATGAATTCCCATAGACTAGCTGATATGGAGATGAGCCGATGGGGGTCTTATAAGCTGTTCGATATGCCCACAGCGCAACATCGAGCTTCCTATACCAATCTATCCGATTGGTATTCACCGTTTTGGATAGAATAGTCTTTATCTCCCTGTTAGACACTTCTACCTGCCCACTTAATTGAGGATGGTAAGGTGTTGCCACCTTATGCTTCACACCGTATTTTTTCAGTAGAGTTCTAAAGAGGCGGTTACAAAAGTGTGATCCCCCGTCACTGATGATTGCTCTGGGAGTACCAAACCTAGCGAATATGTGCTTCCACAAAAATTCTGTAACACTTTTTCCTTCACTGTTAGGAAGTGCAACAGCCTCCACCCATTTGGATACATAGTCCACTGCTACCAAGATGTATTTCATCCCATATGAGCTAACAAATGGGCCCATAAAGTCAAAACCTCATACATCAAATAACTCTACTTCTAAGATAGAGGTCAATGGTAACTCACTGCTTACGAGTAATGTCGCCTTGTCTTTGGCACTAATCACATGACTTGGCATAACCATAACCATCTTGGTGAACAAAGGTCCAGTAATACCTGCATTGCAGAATTTTATGTGCAGTTCGGATACCACGATGATGACCCCCAACTGGGGATGAGTGGCAAGCCTTCAGAATGCTCGATATCTCTACCTTTGGCACACACCTCTGAATCAACCCATCTGCATAAATACAGAATAAGTATGGTTCATCCCAATGTACCTCCGAGCATCAAACAAGAACTTCTTCCTTTGTTGGGGTGTCATATCTGCTGGGATCATGTCACTGGCCAAATAATTTGCATAGGCAGCTAACCAAGGTATTAGGTCCTGAGATGCAGCTAATACTTATTCATCTGGAAAAGTATCATTGGTATCAATCTCCGCTTTTTCTCTAGCCTCAGATTCCAGTCTAGACAAGTGATTGACTACCTAATTTTCTATTCCTTTTTGGACTTTCACCTCAAACTTGAATTCTTGGAGTAACAAAACCCATCTGATCAACTTGGGTTTAGCATCCTTTTAGACATCAGGTACCTTAAAGTAGCATGGTCTTTATGGATAATTATCTTAGTTCCAAGCAAGTATGCTCAAAACTATTTAAATGCAAAGACCACTGCTAGCAGCTTCTGTTCAGTGACTGTGTAGTTCTTTTGGGTTGTATTGAGTGTTTTACTATCATAATAGATGGGGTGAAAAATCTTTGCACTCTGTTGGCCCAGGACAGCACCGAGGGCCAACCCACTAGCATCACACATTACCTAAAAAGAAAGAGGCCAATATAAATCTCTAATAATAGGAGCAGTGACGAGTTTCTCCTTCAGGCACTCAAAGGCCTTCAGGCATGCCTCATCAAATACAAACTTCACCTCTTTCTCGAATAGTTTTCATAGTGGTTGTGCAATCTTTGAAAAGTTCTTGATGAACCTCCTATAGAATCATGCATGCCTAAAAAGCTTCTGACGCCTTTTACAGAAATAGGTGGTGGCAACCCTGCTATTACTTTAATTTTTATCTTTTCTACCTCTATCCCTTTTCCAAAGATTTTGTGACCTAGCATGATTCCTTCTTTGACCATGAAGTGAAATTTCTCCCAATTTAAGACCATATTAGTTTCTTCACATCTTTGTTCAACACTTTGCCCAAATGCTTGAGGCAGGATTTGAATGATTCGCCCACAACTGAGAAGTCATCCATAAATACCTCGATGGTATCCTCTACCATATCTAAGAATATCGACATCATACAGCGCTGGAATGTGGTTGGTGCATTGCACAACCCAAAGGGCATTCTCCTAAAAGCAAATGTTCCATACGGGCAAGTGAAGGTGGTCTTCTCTTGGTCTTCTGGGGCTATAGAGATCTGATTATACCCCGAATAACCATCAAGAAAACAATACCAGCCTCTACCTGCCAACCTGTCAAGCATCTGATCCATGAATAACATTGGGAAATGGTCCATCTACGTCTATTGGTTGAGCTTGCGGTAATCCATACATACACGCCACCCTATGACTGGTCTTGTCGGTATCAACTCATTTTACTCATTGGGTACCACTGTGATCCCACCTTTCTTTAGCACACATTGTACCAGACTTACCCACTTGCTATCCGCAATGGGGTAAGCTACACTAGCGTCTAGCCGTTTGACAATATCCTTCTTCATTACTTCTTGCATCGGTGGGTTTAGTCGTTGTTGATGCTCTATGCTTGGTACACAATTCGGCTCGAGCTGGATTTTATGAGTGCATATGCCTAGAGGGATCCTGATGATGTCAGTTATGGTCCATCTGATTGCCTTTTTGTGCCTTTTCAATATAGTGATGAAAGCTTCTACTATCCAGTCTGTCAACTCGGCTGCAATAATTTCTGGCAAAGTATTGTTTTCCCCCAAGAATACATATTTTAGGTTGGGAGCTAATGCCATAAGTTCCAGAACTAGTGGTACCTCCACTAATGGCTTTGCTGGCAGAATTACATGGTTCTTTAAGTCAAGGTCTAACTTTTTTGGTCTGAAGTTATACGACCCCCTTCCTTCTAGAGCATTTTCCAGTTTCGTGCACCCCGGTACTCCATCTTCCTCATAATTCATCAAGACAACTGCTAGTGTATCAATCCTATGGGCACTAGCAGTCTCGTGTCTTCCATTTGAATGCTCACAGCGGTAGCTTCCTTGGTCTAACCTGAATGAATCACAGAAGAAAAAAAAAAGAAAACGTAAATAGGGAAATAACAACCAAAAGTTAAACACAAGCAATTAATCTAATCTTAGTCGTATTCTCCGGCAACAGCGCCACTTTTTGATAACACTCAAACTCAAACTCCTGATAAAGTATGAAGAGGACATTTTCGATAAAGAACCCAATGAAGGTTGGGGTCTAACCCACAGGGAATGCGGTAAGAACTAGACTAATGAAGGTATTTAAGCTTCTCGAGCAGATCTCTCAACTGCTCCTTTAATTCCCTTAGCTTTGCTGGAGCCATTCTGTAAGGAGGGATCGATATAGGCTGAGTAGTTGGAAGTAGATCAATAGCAAAATCTATCTCTCTTTCAGGAGGAATTCCAGGCAAATCCTCTGGAAAGACCTCAGGGAACTCATACAATAGGAATTGACTGGAGAGTCGTAGGCTCACATTCCAAGTTTCTTACCCGAACCAAGTGAGAAATACAACCCTTGGATATCAACTTCTGAGCCTTAAGGTATGAAATAAACTTACCTTTAGGCATAGCGGCATCACCTTGCCATTCCCGGACTGGCTCGTCGGGAAAATTGAATCTGACAACCTTAGCTCTGCAATCAACATTAGCATAACATGCCACCAACCAATCCATACCAAAAACAACATCAAAATCAACCATTTCAAGCTCAACTAGATCAGGTAAGGTTGATCTATCAAATACCAATACTATGCAGTTTCGGTAAACTAGTCTAGCTAACACAGATTCGCCAATTGGCGTAGAAATAGCAAATGGTATATATAATAACTCAGAGACTGTCTCAAACTGACTCGCAACCAATGGTGTGATATAAGAGAGTGTAGAACCAGGATCAAGTAAGACATATACTGCACAAGAATAAATAATCAAAGTACCTATAAGAACATCAGGTGAGGCCTCCTGGTACTGTCGACCGCCCAAAGCATAAAATCGATTCTGGGTTGCCCCAAAACTAGAATCCTCTCTCCCTCTGCCTCTGCCACGGTCTGTTGCTTGATGAGGATCAGGTCTGGGAGGTCAAACAGAGGATGATGAAGCAACCGCTGATTACGCCTGATCCGCCTCAACCCTATCTGAACAATCCCTCATATAGTGCCCTGGCTGCCCACAATGATAACATACATTCTGCCCCTGACAACACTGACGTGAATGAGATTTCCCACACTGGGGACAAGGCATCAATGGTGGTCACCTCTGCCCCTCCCACTCTTGTCATCGAGAGCAAGATGGAGCTGGGCCTTGGTCCTTTCTCTATCCCTGAAACTGAGGTGGGCACTCCCTATTTGCCTAACTAATTACCTGGATGACTGAGCCCCTGGGTCACCCTACCGCCCTCTGTAAGGACCCACAATCCTAGCTCTCTTTTATTTCTCCTACTATCTTCGAGTATCTCGTAATTGATGAACCAAATCATCTGCCCTCTGGGCGAAATCCTGAATTCGTGAAATGTCCATGTGCTCCTGAGTAGATAGACCCAAGCAATCTCGAGCTATATGAAGACCCAACCCTAACACGAACCGATGAACTCTATCCTCCATTATCTAAACCATGTGAGGAGCATACCTGGCAAGAGATTTAAACTGAAGACAATACTCACGTACACTCATACTTCCTTGCTCTAGGTGCAAAAACTGCTCAGCTCGAGCCTGTCAAAGCTCCTGGGGTAGATAGTGGTGCATAAAGGCCTTAGAGAACTCTTCCCACTCAGCTGGTGGTGCATCGACTCCTATGGATCGAGCCCAAGCCTCATACCACAATATGGCCACATCACGTAGTCTGAAGGCTGCCAACTCTACTTCCTTAGTCGTTGTAGCTCGCATCACCTTTAACACCCTATAAGTCTAATCGATAAAGTCCTAAGGATCCTCGCTCAGGTCTGATCCAGTGAATATAAGAGGGCTCAAACTCAAGAACTCACGGGCCCTGGAACTCTTAGTTGTCTGGCCTCTATGTCTCTCCATCACCTCCAATCGTTGCCTTGACCTGCGGCTATACGAGCCATCAGCTGAACAGCTCCCTCAAGACCCTGTCCTTTCGGAACAATTGGAGGTACCACAGACGTGGGAGGGTCTGTCACTCTACTACCCTCAAGTACTGCTAGTGCGGGAGGAGCTGTAATACTTGGGGCAGAAGATTCACTCTGAGCCTCTGACCTGTCTCTCTGATCCACTGGAGAGAGACTAGTACCCTCCCCAACAGCTGTGCCAATCAACCTTGTAGTCATCTTCCTTGTCACAGGCATACTCTGAAACAATAACACGATTTAGATATCACAGTAATTATGAGCTCGACCTATAGCACGAACTATTAGTAAAACAAGTGAAACAATTCCAAAATGTCCTGTAGCCTCCTGATTATAAGTATGGTGCACAACATACCCATAAGCAATACTCTACTAGACATTGCTTTGTGGACTCCCTAGGACACGACTTCTCTCTAAGACCAAGTTTTACTGAGAGAAAGTATACCGCAACAGAAGCAAAGCCTATTTGATTGTGGACCCGATGGAGTTCTTAGATACCAGGGCCGTCTATGTGTACCTAATGTGGGTGAACTACGGGAAAAAATTATGAATGAAGCTCATTATTCTTAATATTCAGTACACCCAGGTACCACAAAGATGTATCGTGACCTGAGGCAGCTATATTGGTGTAATGGCATGAAAAAGGACATCACCGGTCTTGTGACTCAGTGTCCCAATTGCCAACAGGTGAAGGTTGAGCACCTGAGGCCTGGAGGGTTGGTGCAGGATATAGAAATTCCAGTCTGGAAGTGGGAGGTGCTTAATATGGATTTTATTACAGGATTGCTTAGAACGAGCAGGAAGCATGATTCTATCTGGGTAATAGTTGATAGATTAACTAAATCAGCTCACTTCTTATCAGTTAAGGCCATGTATGCTGCAGAGGATTATGCTAGGCTTTATATACGAGAGATAGTTCGCCTACATGGTGTTCCCTTGTCCATTTTTTCTAACAGAGGTGCTCAATTCACAGCAAACTTCTGGAAGTCTTTCCAGAAAGGCCTGGGCACTTAGTTAAGCCTCAGTACCGCATTTAATCCTCAGATAGACGGACAAGCTGAATGCACCATTCAAACGCTTAAAGATATGTTACGTGCCTATTGTTTTAGATTTTGGCGGAAGCTGGGATGATCATGTTTCCTTGATTGAGTTTGCCTATAATAACAACTACCAGGAAAGTATTCAGATGGCTCCATATGAAGCTTTATATGGGAGAAAATGCAGGTCACCAGTGGGCTGGTTTGAACTCAGTGAGGCAGAGTTATTGGGGCCAAACTTAGTGCAACAAGCTATTGACAAGGTGAAACTTATTAGGATCCATTTCAGATAGCCCAGAGAAGGCAGAAGTCTTATGCAGATGTACACCGTCGAGCGCTGGAGTTTTTTGTTAATAATTGGGTCTTCCTGAAAGTGTCACCTATGAAAGGCGTTATGCAATTTGGCCGAAAAGGCAAGCTGAGTCCTAGATATGTTGGGCCCTACAGAGTTATCCGCAGGATAGGAAAAGTGGCCTATGAGTTGGAGTTGCCACCAGAGTTAGCGGTAGTCCACCCAGTATTTCATGTATCAATGTTGCAGAAGTGTATAGGAGACCAAACCGGTGTTACGCCTATCGATGATGTCCGAATTTCTGAGGAGATGAACTACACCGAGGTTCCAGTTGCTATTCTTGACCGGCAAGTCAGGAAACTTCGAACCAAAGAAGTCGCCTCAGTTAAAGTATTATGGCGAAGTAATAACAATGAGGAAGTGACTTGGGAGGCTGAGGAGGAAATGAAGAATAAATATCCTCACCTATTTACAATGTCAACATGATTTTAAGGTATGTGTTTGATACTTAAGTTACTGAGTATCTATTTTGAAGCATATTAAGTGAAATTAATTTCCATTCGGGGAAAAAATGTATCCTAAGGGGGGGAGAATATAACACCCTGAAAAATTATTTGGTGATTATTTGATGTTTTTATGCTAGGTTAAGAAAAGTACGGGTTGTATATTGGTCGTACATTACAAGGAAAATGTGTACGATCAAAAAACCAAAGAGTATGTGAAGTTCATAAGTAAGGGTCAACTTTAAACGATCATATCTCCCAATATATAATGAATTAGAAGCCCACGACCTATCAAATTAAAGTCTTTGAGTCTAGTTTTTATAACTTCAAACCGCTTGTCAATCGGAGTTCGGAGTAATAAGTTATGGGCATTTTACCGAAGCATCAGGAGCGGTGACGCGGGCATGATGCCCTAGCGCCTCCACCGCCCCATTTACTTAAAATCTGATTTTTCACTTGTACAAAACATTTTAAGCTAAATATAAATCAACCATCTTGCTAAGGATTACATTTCTCTGTCAATTCCAGCAGCTAGGACAAAGAAAATCAAGGAGGAACATCAAGCAAAGCTCAAGAAAATCACAAGATAAGTTGAGATTACCTTGCCAAGTATGTTAGGGGCTGTTTTGGAGCTCGTTTTGGAAAGGTTTTGAAGAAGTTTTTCTGGGTTTCAAAATCTATTTGTACTGCCTATATATCCATCTTTGAGTAGGTGTTGAAATCAGGAGAAAAGGTAAGGATTTCTCCCCTTTTAAACCTCTCAAATTGCAAAGCAAAAATCTGGATATTGGCAGCTAAGTAAGCTGTTGATGGACTGTTTGTGAGCTGAGTTTTGCTCGTTTACCTTAGGCGTTTTGGCTGTTTCTTTTGCTGGAATTATACTTCATATTGATGGGTAAAATTACATAAAAACTAAGGTAAAATTTCCCTCTTTTTTCTTCCTCAAAAGTTAGTGAAAACTAGTTGAGAAAATGGCTAAATGTTGTTGATATTGCCATGTGTTGTTATTGCTATTGTGACTGCCTCTAGTTAGTTATTTTGGCTGCATTTTTTTCTATAGATTAAGCTTGTCGTTGGAATATAAAACCACTGGATTAAGGAGGTTGAAGGCTGATCATTGAGATAGGAAATCGGCTAGAGAAAAGTTCATCGGAGAAAGGTATGTAAGGCGCCCCGTCTATCATTCTTTTAAGCACAATTTGTGTGTTGTGAATCGAATGAGACAAAAACCTATTTAAAAGTCTTGAGGCAGTATGTTAAGCTTCATTTAAGCTTTAAATTTCCATGTTTTATTGAGGATAAATGTTAAGATTATGCCTAGCCGAAGTGAGACATCTAAAGTGTGATATTGTGTTGATTATTGTCCTAGTTGTACATTGAGTTGGAGACCCCACAGCGTGGGCATTGTTAGCTCGTATTTACTGTATGTCATGTGTATATATATGTTATGTTAAATGTGTTTAAAGTTCTGGTTGTTAACTTAAATTGGTGAAAGAGCCAAGATGAGGACGTGTAAACGATTTTAAGCCACGTAAAGACGTCGCAAGCTATTGAGGTAAACGAGCTTATCGAATTAGGATTACCTGGTTATGGTTGTCCTTTATATTATGTGTATGTTATGAAATATGTCAGGCCAAGGGTAGATTTCATAATCCCTTTCCCTTATGCTGAACGACAAGCTAGCAAGTTTCTGAGCTCTAATGTCCCTTGGACACGATCTATAAATTTTGTTGAAACTCTTAGGTAATTCGTAGTTCCTTATGATTTATACAAGTTTTTAATACATGCATTTAAGTTCTATTTTCTATCTTTACATGTTATATGTACTCAGTTCCAGTTATGCATTACGAAGGAGGCCTATGCAGGCCACATGTTTAGTATTCGTCATTTCTATGTACGTATTGAGCTGGTCCAGTATAAGCCTTATTGGCTCCATTTATGATTTTGTCTAAGATTTATTGATTTTACCCCAGTGTGGTACACCGGTTGGAGGTCTTGTTATTTTACCCTGGTGTGGTACACTGGCTGGACGGATTTTACCCCAGTATGGTACACCGGTTGGAGGCATTTTTATTTTTACCCTGGGGTGGTACACTGGCTGGACGAATTGTATATAGATTTTATGGTCGGCTGTTTGCTGGCATTTCAGTTATAGTCTTTGTTGTGCATTAGATGTTGCATTTACACTTCAATAATGAGTTATTGTTAGGTTTCTATTTTCAGGATTCCGGGTTGTTACTACTCCTTATTTCTAGCCTAGTTATCATTTTTATCTTACATGTTTATAGTTTTCAGCCTTACATACCAGTACATTTTATTCGTACTGACGTCCCTTCATCTTGGGACCCTTCCTGCAATCGTGCTACGGGTACAGGCCGAGGCTCAGATCATCGGACGTAGTAGGAGCCAAATTTCAGCAGAATAGTGGTATGCTAGTCTCTTCCAGGAGCCATGTCCTAGTTTGGACTATTTTCAGTTTTGTGTACAGCATGGGTAGGCCGGGGCCCTGTCCCGTGCATTTCAGTTTGTTTACTCTGTAGAGGCTGATGTGGACTAGTTTGTATAGTAGTGTGGGTTGTGTAGTCGTATTGGTTTTTAATTGCTTTGCTTAGCTTTATTGTATCCTTGTTGGCTTTCCAGGTTGCATATTTATAATTGTCAAGCCATTATTGGCCCAGTATTTATCTTGGTTGGTTGTGAAAGGTGGCTTGGTCAGCCTTAGTGTTACATTTATAGATGCTGGCTTCTCGATCGACCATGAATCGAGTGCCAGTTGCGCCTAGGTATGTTATCTCCAAATTTGGGGGTCTATAGAAAACAATTGTAAAACAAGAGTGGAAATCAATTGTTGTTTACCAAGATTTGCAATTAACTAGGGTAAGTGTTTCCCATGGGTTCATAACTACTTCGGGTTTACACTCGTGATCTATCCCAATGCTTACTTGTAGAATTAATAACTAGAGTTCATCCAAACAATTGGTTCATCCCTATTGGATGAATATACTCAATCACCGAATTAGGTCTTATGAGCGATTTCAATTTAACCGTTGTCAATTTATTCCAAATTAACTATCCTGTTACCGCAACTCAAGTTATACTATGATCATAAAAATCAAGGCTTTGTTGTAATTCTCTTTTCCTAATCTATACTTCTCTAGGTTCAAGCAAGTAAAGAATTCGGTCAAGTCCTAGCATTGCTCTTCGTTAAGAAACATTAAAGATGAAGAGAATACAATACAAGTGTTTAGTATTGGTTTCGAATCACTTGTGTAATCCTAGTTCACTAATCCATCATGGTTCTCACAATCCTAGTTGTAGAGGTTTTAGCCTCTCATGATTGTACGATTATGATTAGTATTCATAGATAATCACATAATTAAATACTTACAATGATGATTAAAATAAAACCTGCTTTGAATATTGCAAGAAAAGATGTTGAATAAATTCAAGAACAATTGAGAAAATCCAAGTTAAGGTCTCAAGAATTGCTCTCCAATATTGTCAAAAACTAATTACAAACTGATAATGAACCTCTTCTCACTGCTTCTGAACTAAAAGAAACCTAAAAAGTATTTATACAGATAATAAAATCCTTTTCCTAGTTAACAGGAAAATATCCATATCTGGTGCCGACACATTATACGACTCATCATACAACCCGTAACAGGATTGTACGGATCCTTCCTTGTCTCGTACATTCCTTGGCTGATGAAGGGCATATTTATGCACTTCATAGACATATTTTTGCCCATATTTTACTATGTTTTGAGAATAAATTAATGTGTGTTTGCATGTGTTTATGTTATATATTTGTGAAAATGACTAACACACGTGATTAGATGTTTTTCGGGATTAAAATGATGGATTTGAATGTATTTGAGTCATTTGGAATACATGTAAAGAAGTTGGAATGAACGATGTAAAGATCAAATATTGAAGCGACCAACCGCACGAGGATGGCACACAGTCCTGCGAGGCGCCAGGCCGTTGGCGCTACAGGCTGTGTGGCACGGCGGCAAGGCAGGCTCACTTCCTGGCACGAGGCGCCGGCCTCCCAGCGCTATGGCACACGCGAGGCAGCAACACTCCTGCCGCAACAGCCCGTGTGACACGGCACTTGATCTGGCGCAATGAAGCACGCGCAGCAGCACTCTCTCTGCGCGATGGCATGTGCCACGCGGCATGGAGACACAGCTTTGGCATGGGCAACACGCAAGGCTTCCAAAACGGGCAAAAAAATTGGATTTCCTACTTCAACTAGGAAAAGGAAAATTAAATCCCAAGCCAAATTCATCAAGGAATGAGGAAAGCATCTAACTACTATAAATACCCTTTATTTTCATGTAAAAGCTTTGAGTAAAAAAAAAAGCTTTAGAATCAAGTTTAAAGTTCAAAAAGTCTTCAAGTAGGATTAAAGTTTTAAGTCTCAAGTTTTTAAATACAAGTTTGGTGTCTTACGTTTGGAACATTGAGACGATTGTTGAATTGTTCTTCTTTATTGTTGCAATAATCAAGTGAGTTTCTTCTTATCATCGTTGTAAGTATTAATTTATGCTTTTTTTAATGAATACCATGAATTTATTTATAAGCATAATAGGTTAAAACCACCACAACTAGGGTTGTGGGAACCATGATAAATTAACACACATAGGTAAAATACTTAGTGATTCTTGAATGGAGTTTATGCATGTATTATTTCTTCCTTCATTTTAATTGATTTTTAATGGTTGCAAACGTTAGAACTTGCCTTATTCTTACTTACCAGACCAAGGAGGTACTGAATGGGAAAATGGATTAACAACGGAGATTTGAGGTTATCAACCCTCATCTATTAGCTTGACCTTGTCCGGGAATAGCTAATCCGATATCAAGGGTAAGGGTTAGTAAAGAATACACCCGTAGACGAACCAAGTTGCGTGGTGATAATCATCTAAATAGGGGACCAACCATTTAAGTGAAGTTAACTTACCGATATTGCATGGTAAGCACCGAAATAGATCACTAGTATAAAACGCCTTGTGGTTATAAAGTCATGGGGAACACTTACCCTAGTTAGTTGCACTAATTTGGAAACAACAAACAATTTCTCAACATTGTTATTTATTAATTTTACATATCCCCCCTTTTTAGGATATAATGACTTAAAAGCATAAACACTAGCATTCTTCTATATTCTTTCGTATTCTCTGTGGGATCGACCCCAACCTCTAGTTGGGTTCTTTATTGACAATGTCCGCTTCATACTTCATAAGGAGATGCGGTTTGAGCGTTATCATTGTCTTCTGTAGAATTTTCTAAGTGTTGGCCTCTGGTACGACTCATAACAAAATTCCATGAGTCGTACAATCAAGTCGTGGTTTGACACTGAGAACTCTGGCATCTTCTGAAGATTTCTATGAATGTCTTGGTACGCCTCATACCTAGCTCCTATGAATCATAACAACTTGTCATAACATGAGATCTGCCAAGTCCCAAAAATCTCTGAAGTTCTCCATGGATCCTGGTATGGGTTGTAGGTAGATGCTACGATCCGTAATTGCTACCCCTATCAGGAGACTTCAACTATGTAAATTTCTCTGGAGTTTTCTATGGCTCAAGTTATGACTCGTACCAGGATGGTATAGCTCGTACTGAGAGTCATACTTTACCTTTGCCTTATACCAATCTTCTAGGATTTTCCACAAGTCTCAGTATAGCTCATACAATCTTTGTACGGCTCATACTGAGATCAGTACTTGGCTTTTTTTCTACACTTTTCTACAAATTTTGCACATTTTCACTCCAAGATCTATTTTTCTTAAAAATAAAGTAAAAGCACCTCATATCTATATAAATATACCTATGTCCATGCTATTTTCCCAGTTTTAAGCGTCGAAAGTGCTGCAAATTCACAGCATATCAAGTATTCCACACATGTTTCTAACCTCCAACCCTATTCATGTTGGTATATCCTGCATCACACTTGTATTTCTTATACCTTTCTATATCTGCAGCCATCTGTATATCAACCCATACCCACATAATCTCTATCTCACAATCATACCATCGGTGATATGCCGACCACACACCTCGTCATAGAACTGTACACACATGCCAGAGGGTCTTATGCTTTCCCTTCCATTCATGACCTACAGGGGACTCTACAAATTCATGTACTATACACCCACACCCATCCGTATGAAACATTCATCATACCTGTATGCATACTCACTCATACATCCATCCGCATGGTTCTTTAGCCATACCTGTCTGTGTACTCACTCATACCGCTCACCCGGATGCTCACCTCGAGCACGAGCCACTCATGTGTCCAATCTTTATTCGGAATCTGATTATATTAACCAGTTCATCTGAGTTCCTTACCTTCGGCCATAAGCCTCTCATTTACCATCATATCAATGACTTTCCTTTCATATTAGCCGTCATCTCAGTCACACATTCATCTGATTCCTATTGTCCCCTCAATCTAGGGATGCATAATGTAACACAAACATAACAAATCATCACACGATAAGAATAATACATTTACCGAAATAAGTACAATCACATGAATTTAAAACAACCTCATGTCTGAAAAATAGTAAATAACAATTATTTTAGAATGTTATAAGACTTTTGACTTGTCCTGATCACTGGTTTGGATCCACTACAGTGGTATCACTGTCGTTACAGCGGTATCGCTGCAGCTGTATACCACCCACTATAGCGGTACTGTTGGCAGTACTACGACCAGTCTCTATTTCTGTTTCTTCAGCATTTCACTCCTTTATATTCACCATAATGAAAACAATGTGATATCAAGCTCACTTCAACAACTAACTTACCACAGTGTCACCGTTAATTCTAACAACAACCATCAATCTAAACAACACGATACCAACCACAACATATTCAAGTCATCACGTAAGGTATTACTATCCTACATCACTCGCTTCATCTCATGCTCAAACATAGTTATAACTTATTAATCAGTTTGTTAATTGCATCTCCTACATAGAGTCTACGTGATTTACCCATCCAAGGTTTCAATTCAAAATAAAGAAGAAGTCCATATTATACCGAGAATATTCTGTCAACGATACCTGAAAGTTAAACTCCTCAACAATGTGTGACTCAATGCATATCCTAGAACATGAACATATTTATTGGTTGAAATATCTCCCCTAGGGTTTTACCTCATTATGAGCTTTTGTCATCCCTCTTCAGTACACTTGTTCTTAGATTTTTCACTGATTCCAATTAATAGACCATAACATAGTTAAAAGTGCAATCCTACTCATCGAAAGCATATAAATCATACGCACATATATGTTTATCTAACCAAAGTCTAACGCAAAAGTGAGTAAACCATAGCTTACCTGGGCGCCAAGCTATCGTCCCGATTGTCCTCGACTGCAGCTACACCATTCTTTTGATTTTCTCGCAAGAGCTCCTAGCTATAGAGGTCGAATCTCCACCTCTTGGATCCTCTTGTTTTCCCCCAAAAAGTCTATTTTTTATTTTTAGACGTTTTTAATAAGTCTTACTCAAGGACTAGGTTTTCAAACTTCTAATTAGAATGTGATTGCGGATTTCTGATCTGTGTCATCTGCTGCAACGGACACCCTACTCGCTGCAGCGGTATCACTGTAGCGAAAATCATCTCGCCGTGGTGGACACCCTCTTGGGTCCACCCGATTGTGGCTAAGCCCACTCGAACTGCTCTCTCTACGCCCTTCGTCTTTCGGGGATTTATCATGAATTTTTAAAATTTTAAATTTGCCCATTTTTATGTGGTCGGAATGCTATAATAGCCGGACAGGTCGTTACATCAGATACAAACTAAAAATTCATTCATCCCCCAACGGCGCTACGATATAGAGGAGGGGTTAAACAAGTACCAAAAATTTCCTCTTACTCCTAGTCAGCGTTGGGACTTGTTTAGCTCTTGTGTTTTGGACTCTGGACCAATTATTTGTGAACCTCTTTAATTATTTTCACATGTATCCAATAATTCTAGCAGGGTCATAATTATTTGTATAGGTTTTAACCCGAACTCGAATGTTAATTTACATTGTTACCCTTTCTTCGATGTTACGAATATTTCCCTCTCTATTCTAATGTCTTAGTTATTACTGATTCATTGGATGTCTTGGACCGATAGTTTTAAAAAATGGCGGGGTTCGGCTGTAGAATCCCAACAGCCACTGCTTTTGACCGTCCATTGCAGTGAGTGGGTTTTCCGCTATGGAGGTTCTGCCGCAGCAGAAATATGGTCTGTTGCAGCAGACGACAGGGTCAATTGAAGGTAGAAAAAAGGTTTTTCAAGTTTCATTATTCCACTTTTCCAATTCAATTTGCATAAATTCTCTCAACTCCCCCGGTGATTTTTATCAATTTCTCAGGTAATTCTCACCCTCATGGCTACTCTACTTCATTTACTAGTGAATGATAGATGTGTATGGCCTGATGCTCTTGTTTTTCAAGTAGTTATAGGGTAATATATGTCGATCTCCTCATTTTTTATTCCTGGTTAGATGTTCATAGCATGCTAGTTGTTTTTACGTCCTCATGTGTTTCTTACTGTTCCCTGCATGATCTTGGTCATTTTCATGGGGTTGTAAGGCCGAAAATGAGGTTGTTTGGGTGGGGTGGTGGTTTTGACTTTTTTGAGCCTTTTGGACTTGAATCCGTGCCCTATTGGGGTGGGTAATAGTTGCTAGATCTTGGGCAAGTTTTCTCCTTCCCCGATCTGTTGCTAATTTGGAGAAATACAGAGCTTGAAATTTCAACCTCCATTGATGAGATTTGAAGGTCTAGGGAAGATAATGTCCACTACAGCAGAACAATTTTCATTATAGCGGTACCGTCGCAGCGGGCCTCTTTTCACTATGATGAATTTGCTACAGCGGAGCGGTTCACCTGGGTAGAGGCTCCTTCATGAGCTTTTGGTCTTTATTTTTCTTTCCTTATTCCCATTCCCTTATTCATTTTGCTCTTTAAACACATTTTTCTTGTAACACCCCGAAACTTTCCTAGACCAAACTCAGACCTTGCAATACAAATCCAGAAGAAACTAGAAAAAATGCCTCAGAAGGACTGAGACAATGAGTTGTGTTTACCTCCAACGACCCATTGTCTCAGTCGTGGTCAGCCCTAGCTTGGTCCTTCAAGAACCAAGGGGACATGGAATGACCCGTTGTGAGAAATAATAAGTCATCCTGTCACTCGTTGGTCCGCAGCTCAGAATTCTCTTTCTAGGACCCCACGACTCAACCAATGAGTCATCGTGTGATACAACGACTCGTGATGTGAGTCGTTAGATGGGATTCCCAGAAACCTCCTTCAATAACAACGAGTGGCAACAATGACCCGTTGTATCTCACAACGAGTCATTGTGACCACCTGTGGTGCCAATTTTAGGGATCTTAGGAACCCTTACAGTGGAGGTGATGACTCTATGACTCGTTGGGTCTACCAACGAGTCATTGTGTTTCCCGTTGTCAGGCCTCCCACAATTCTCATCCTGTGACCACGGGAGGAACCAACGACCCGTTGGTTCATCCAAAGAGTCGTGGTGCCTCTCTTTACTAGTTCCAGTTAGCCCAGAACCCAAGCCTCGGGACTAACGACTGGTCCTAATATGTCGTGGTCTCAACCAACGACTCGTTGAGTGACCCTTTAGTCCTGTCGGTAGTTTTTCCAGATTTTTCCCCAGAGATATTTTTGTAATTTTCCACCTTTTTAATCCCTAAACTACATCATTTTGGGTTATTTTCACGGAATTTAGACGGGTAATCGACGATTAATTCACCTCTCTCATTCCCTCAAAAAGTCAGTTCGTAAAAAGTTCTCTCAGAAAGAATTAGAGTAGGAGCTAGGGCACTCGAAATTCTCCTCAGATTCTCAAGGGATTTTGTCCAGTATTTCTTCATCAAGATTGTGGGAATTCAACAAGGGAATTGTTCTTCTCTTGTGTCCCCAAAATCCTTTCTTAATTCTCTATTAGTTATAGCCCTGAGGTTTTGAAATTTAGAAATCATGTGGGAACTAGTTTCTTGTAAAATAATTTTGCCCTAGCTTTAGCATTCAGTAAATTAGGATCTTGATATTTGACTAGTTGTTCATGTTTCTTGATTCTACCACTGTTGGGATTCCCATATTGTTAAAATTAGTTGAAATCTCAGTCAGTTGCATGCTAGTCCAGTTTCAGTTAGAATGTTAGTATGCTCAGTACTTTTTAGAAATGTTAGCTGATCAATTTGACTACAGTCTTTCTTGAGGTGTTAGTGGTGCCTCCCAGTTATCAGTGATTAGACTCAGATATCAGTTATCATATTTTAGCTTGTTCTTTACCCGGCTACGACGCTTTCAGATAAGCAGCTATGGGCCAGTCGTAGAACACCAGTTACAATATTCAGTTCGATAGGACTCTCAGGGTACTTCCAGATAGGTATCCCTAACTTTGTCTTGGACCGCAGTTTCGAGCTATCAACTTAGTAGTCAATCTAGGACTATCCAGTGGGAGTAGGACTTAGCACCGAGGGGATCGACATTCCAGCACACCCAGGTTACTAGAACTACGTTGCCACCATAGGTTATTTTTATTAACCCTATGGTCCTATACTTGTGATCATCCAGTTTATGCCTTTATACCCTGGCAAGGTATATTAGGTACTACTGATGGGGTGTATACATCGAACTCCATGTCTAGCTCACGTGGTTATATATTGGTTATAGTCTCTCCCACTAGTCAGTACATTTCAGTTTATCTCAGCTCAGAACAGTTTCAGTTTACTCAGTTTGTACAGTTAGCTCATATTAGTATCTCAGATTCAGGGCATGTCTATGACCATCAAACAGGGTCATTTTGACCATTTCGGTTATATTTCATTTGTTTAGTTCCAGTATTTCAGTTGGTCATTATATGTTATTATAGTTTAGTTATTTATTCTTTATGTTATTTTTTTATACCACTTACTTTGTACATTCAAAGTACCGACGCATACTTCTATGTTGTATCGTATTATGATACAGGCACAGGTTCTCAGCCTCAGTGCCATTAGTATATCTTCTTCAAGTGATATCAGCAGTATCCAGTGGTGAGTCCTCATCTTTCGAGGATGATATTTACTTTTCCAGTTATTTTTCATTCAGTCAGACTTTAGAGTTAGCTGGGGGCTTGTCTGGCCAACTCATCAGTTGTAGATGGCTTTTAGACATAGACTCAGGCATCCAGTTTTGTTTTCAGATGTGTAAACTTTTATTATTCAGCTTTCCTTAAATGGTTTTATTATTTAAGCTTCCGCTATGATTACTCAGATTACCAGTGTTATGATAGATCATGGGTTGGCTTGGGGTTACTTGTGACTCCAAGTACCGAGTCTCGTCCAGGGCATAGACTCAAGTCATGACAAAATTGGTATCAGAGCACTAGGATTAGAGTATCCAAGGATGTCTGAAAGCCGCGTCAAGTACAGTCGTTTTCATGGGTGTGAAGCGCACCACACTTATGACGGGGAGGTTATGAGACGTTATTAGAAAAACTCCCTTTTGTTCATAATTTTTATCGTGCGTTGAATTTCAATTCCAAAAATGTTCTCCTAACTCGTGCTCTATTTCATTTTAGTGAAACCATGCCTCCAAGATGCAAAAATGGAAGAAGGGCCCGCAACACTAACCGGCCTGCCTCACTAGCTCCAACAACCCCGCAGGATGACCAAGTGTCCTCAATGGAATTCAGAGCGACAATCCAGGTGTTCATATAGACAGTCACAAACCAGGTGAACCAGCAGGTGGTTTCGGTTAACTCATATGGGTCCACAGTAGCTGCCCGAGTTCAGGAGTTCACCCGAATGAACCCACCAGCCTTTCATGGATCTAAGGTAGGAGAGGACCCACAGGAGTTCATGGATGAGATACGGAAGATCACCCGAATTATGGGTGTTAGTTCCGCTGAGAGTGCTGACCTGGCTGCCTACCAGTTGAAAGGGGTATCCAAGATTTGGTACAATCGGTTGAAAGAAGGGAGACCAGCGGGAGAGAAACCAGTGGAGTGGGAGGAGTTCACAACAGCCTTCGTAAACAGATTCTTCCCCCGGGAGTTAAGGGAGGCTAAGGTGGCAGAATTCATGAATTTGAAACAGGGCCACAGGACGGTGGAAGAGTATGCATTGGAGTTCACACGGTTGTCAAGATATGCTCCAGAGATGGTAGCTAAGCCAAAGGCTCACATGCTTAAGTTCGTTAACAAAGTATCAAACTTGGTCCTTAAGGAGTGCAGGACCGCGATGCTCATCAAAGACAATGACCTCTCCAGCCTCATTGTTCATGCCTAGTAGATTGAGGCAAAAAAGTTGAAAGACATGGAGTGGGAGAATAAGCGGGCTAGGACTGGCCAATCAGATTATGGCCACCAGAGGTCTGGCAGTAGTAGCCGTCCATAGAAGCAGCAACAGCAGCAGAGGGTTCCAACACCCACTTCAGCCAGCGCCCCTACTTTCCGGTCCTGCAAGGATTGAAAGGGTGGAACATCTAGCTCACAATCCTAGAGTCATAGCGCCAGCAACGCTATCCAGCTTTCCCTAAGTATGGCAACAACCATCTATGGAAATGCTTTCGGGGCAGAGAGGGTTGTTTTGGGTGTGGACAGCTAGGTCACCAGCTCAAAGAATGCCCATCAGCAGGACGAGGGAGATCACAATCTACCACTTCAGCAGCTCCAACAGGCCTACTAGCTCAGTAGGCCAACACTTCAGGTACGGATGGCGGTCAGCTTCAAAACCATATTTATGCTTTGTCCTCTCGTCGGGATCAGGAGAGCTTACCTGATGTGGTCATGGGTATGTTATGTCTTTTCCATCTAGATGTGTATGCCCTACTAGATCTAGGAGCAACACTATCGTTCATGACTCCCTATGTAGTTGTCTAGTTTGAAATCAGTCCATAAGTCCTCTCAGAACCATTGTCAGTCTCTACCCTAGTTGGTGAGTTAGTTAGAGCCAGCCGGGTGCATAGAAACTGTCCAGTCTCAATCTTGAATAAGATCATTCCAGCTGATCTCGTAGAGTTAGACATGGTTGATTTCGATCTCATTCTTGCATGGATAGGTTACACTCTGGTTATGCCTCAGTCGACTGTAGAACTAGAATCGTCAGATTTCAGCTCCCTAATAAGCCAGTTTTAGAGTGGATTGGCAGTAGTTCAGTGCCTAAAGGTCAGTTTATTTCCTACCTTAAGGAAAGAAAACTTATTTCTAAGGGGTGCATTTATCATCTAGTTCGGGTCAAAGATTCCAGCTCTGATACCCCAACTATCCAGTCAGTTCTAGTTGTCAGCGAGTTCCCTGATGTGTTTCCTGAAGATCTTCCCGAAGTCCCTCCTGAGCGGGAAATAGAGTTCGACATAGACCTTCTTCCAGACACTCAGCCCATCTCCATCCCTCCTTACATAATGGCTACATCCAAGCTTAAGGAGTTGAAGGAGTAGCTAAAAGATCTTCTTGATAAAGGTTTGATCAGGCCCAACATCTCTCTATGGGGTGCTCCAGTATTATTCGTGCGAAAGAAAGACGGTACTCTTAGAATGTGTATCGATTACCGTTAGTTGAATAAGGTCATCGTTAAGAACAGGTATCTCCTACCTAGGATTGACGACTTGTTCGATCAGCTTCAGTGAGCCAATTGTTTCTCCAAGGTAGATCTCAGGTCGGGGTATCATCAGCTGAGAGTCAGAGAATGTGACATACCAAAAACAACTTTCAGAACTCGGTGTGGTCACTATGAATTTGTGGTTATGTCATTCGGACTAACTAATGCCCCCGCAGCTTTCATGGACCTGATGAATAGGGTTTTCAAGCAGTATCTAGACATGTTCGTCATTATATTCATTGATGACATTCTGGTATACTCTAGAAACGAGGAAAAACATGCTAACCATCTAAGGATAGTGCTACAGACGCTCAAAGACCGCCAATTGTTCGCTAAGTTCAACAAATGTGAATTCTGGTTGAAGTCTGTAACTTTCCTTGGTCACGTGGTCTCAGGTGAGGGTATTCAGGTAGATCCTCAAAAGATAGCAATGGTGAAAGACTGGCCAAGACCTACTTCCCCAACCGAAATCAGAAGTTTGTTAGGTCTAGCCAGTTATTATCCACGTTTTGTGGAAGGATTTTCCTCTATTGCATCTCCTCTGAATACTTTGACTTAGAAAAAGGTGAAGTTTTAGTGGTCAGATATGTGTGAGAAGAGTTTCCAGGAGTTGAAGACTCGACTCACTACCGCTCCAGTGTTAACTTTACCAGAAGGAATAGATGAGTTCGTAGTGTATTGTGACTCTTCCAGAGTTGGACTCGATTGCATTCTGATGCAGCGGGGTAAGGTGATAGCTTACGCCTCCATATATCTCAAGGTTCATGAAAAGAACTATTCGACTTGTGACCTTGAGTTGGAAGCAGTGGTGTTTGCATTGAAAATATGGAGGCATTACCTTTGGGGCATACATAGATGTTTTCACCGATCACAAGAGCCTTCAGTATGTGTTCAGTCAGAAAGATTTAAATCTTCATCAGAGAAACTGGTTGGAGCTATTGAAGAATTACGACATGAGTGTGCTATACCACCTGGGCAAAGCCAATGTGGTGGTTGATGCCCTAAGAAGAATGTCTATGAGGATCATGGCTCATGTTGAGGAGAGCAGAGAAGAACTGGCAAAAGATATTCACATGTTAGCTTGGTTGGGAGTGCAGTTGGTTGATTCAACTGAGGGCGGAGTAGTAGTGCAGAGTGGATCAGATTCCTCATTAGTCGTTGGAGTTAATTCAAGGCAAGATAAAGATCCTATAGTGCTTAAGTTAAAGGAAGCAGTTCTCAGAAAAGAAGTGGAGGCTTTCTCTAAAGGGGGAGATGGTGTGCTCCGTTACCAGGGTAGAATATGTGTACCGGATGTAGGTGACTTGAGATAATAGATATTGGCTAAAGCACATAGCTCGAGATATTCTATCCTCGCAGGTGCCACTAAGATGTACAGTGATCTACGTGATATATATTGGTGGAATGACATGAAAAGGGACATAGCAGAATTTATGGCTAAGTGCCCAAACTGCCAGTAGGTTAAGGTGGAACATCAGAGATCGAGAGGTATTACTCAGGATATCAGCATACCCATATGGAAGTGGAAAGAAGTGAATATGGACTTTATTACAAGTCTACCTCATATTCGTTGGCAGCATGACTTAATCTGAGTGATAGTAAACCGGATGACCAAGTCAGCACATTTCTTCCCAGTTAAAACTACAGACTCAGCTGAGGATTATGCTAGGCAATATATTTGGGACTTGGTAAGACTACAAGGGATGCCCTTTTCCATTATTTCAGATAGAGGTACCTAGTTCACCTCGCATTTCTAGAAGTCATTTCAAAAAGGACTCGGTACCCAGGTGAAGCTCAGCACAGCTTTTCACCCGAAGACACATAGACATGCTGAGCGGACTATCTAGACCTTGGAAGATATGCTGAGAGCATGTGTGATCAATTTCAAGGGCAGTTGGTATGATCACCTACCTCTCATCGAGTTTGCGTACAACAACAGCCACCACTCCAATATCCGGATGGCCCCGTTTGAGGCATTATATAGTAGGAGGTGTAGGTCTCCTATAAGGTAGTTTGAGGTTGGTGAAGCTACCCTGATAAGGCCAGACTCAGTTCATAAAGCTATATAGAAGGTGCAACTTATCAAGGAGAGATTGAAAATAGGGCAAAGCTGACAAAAATCCTATGCTGATGTAAGAGAAGGGAATTAGAATTTTCAATAGATGATTGGGTTTATCTGAAAATTTCACCCATGAAATGGGTGATGAGGTTTGATAAGAAAGGGAAACTCAGTGTGAGATATGTTGGACCCTACAAAATTCTGAAGCGAATTGGCAGTATGGCATATGAGTTAGAATTACCTCCAAAGTTAGCATCTGAGCACCCAGTCTTTCATGTGTCACTATTAAAGAAGTGCATCGGTGATCCAACTTCAGTTGTTCCACTAGACAGTGTGGGAGTGAAAGATAGTCTCTCTTATGAAGAGGTCCCAGTTCAGATCCTTGACCATCAGTTCGTAAGCTGAAAAACAAGGAAGTCGCTTCGGTGAAATTCTTGTGGAGGAACCAGCTATTTGAGGGATCCACATGGGAGGCAGAAGCATACATGAATGCCAGATACCCTCATTTATTCCCTTCCAGTTCAGTTCTAGCATCAGGTACTAAATTCCTCTTCAATACTTTGTTCAGTCCCATATTCATCAGCTCTATTCAGGTTTTTAATGTGCATTCTAGTTGCATCAACTCTGTTAGCATGGTTAAGTTAGTTCGGAGTCAGTTACTCCTTCATAAATCAATTCATAGCCTCTGTCTGGGAATTGCAGCTCTTTTCCAGATTTTCCAGTAGTTTTAGCCTTCATTCGAGGACGAATGATCCCAAGGGGGAGATATTGTAACACCCCTTACTTTCCTAAACCAAACTCAGACCTTGCAATACAAATCCAAAAGAAGCCAGAAAAAAATGCCTCAGAACGACAGAGGCAACAAGTCGTGATTAGCTCCAACGACCAGTTGTCTCAATTGTGGTCAACCCTACCTTGGTCCTTTGAGAATCAACGGGACATAGAACAGCCCGTTGTGAGAAACAATGAGTCGTCCTGTCACTCATTGGTCCCCAGCTTAGAATTCCCTTTACAGGACCCCACGACTCAACCAACGAGTCGTTGTGTGATACAATGACTCGTGGTGTGATTCATTAGATAGGATTCCCAGAAACCTCCTTCAGTAACAATGAGTGGCAACAACGACCCGTTGTATCTCACAATGAGTCATTGTGACCACCTGTGGTGCCAAGTTCAGGGATCTTAGGAACCCTTCCAGTAGAGGTGACTACTCAATACAATGAACTGTTGGGTCTACCAACGAGTCGTTGTGTTTCCCATTGTTAGGCCTCCTAGAATTCTCATCAATTGATCACGAGAGGAACCAACAACCCGTTGGTTCATCCAATGAGTTGTGGTCCCTCTCGTTTCCAGTTCTAGTGAGCCCAGAACCCAAGACTCAGGACCAATGACTGGTCCCAACGAGTCGTGGTCTCAACCAATGACTCGTTGAGTGACCCGTTGGTCCCTGTCGGCAGTTTTTCCAAATTTCTTTCCAGGGATATTTTTGTAATTTCTCACCTTTTTAATTCGTAAACTACATCGTTTTGGGTTATTTTCAGGGAATTTATAGGGGTAATCAATGATTACTTCACCTCTCTCATGCCCTCAGAAAACCAGTTCATAAAAACTTCTTAGAAAGACTTAGAGCAAGAGTTAGGGCACTCGAAATTCTCCTCAAATTCTCAAGGGATTTTCTCCAGGATTTCTTCATCAGGTATGTGGGAATTCAACAAGGGAATTGTTCTTCTCTTGTGTCCCCAAAACCCTTTCTTAATTCTCTATCAGTTATATCCCTGAGGTTTCGAAATTTAGAAAGTTTTCAGATAGAATTCTATAAATTTCAGGTGGAACATTATACATGTTATTGGCTGCTATATTTTTCCTAAATCCTCAGAAATCATGTGGGAACTAGTTTATTGTAAAATGATTTAGCCCTGGCTTTGGCATTTAGTAAATTAGAATCTTGCATATTTGACTAGTTGTTCATGTTTCTTGATTCTACCACTGTTGGGATTCCTATAAAATTAGTTGAAATCTCATTCAATTTCATGCTAGTCCAGTTTCAGTCAGAATGTTAGTATGCTCGGTACTTTTCAGAAATGTCAAGTGACCAATTTGACTACAGTCTTTTCTTGAGGTGTTAGTGGTGCCTCCCAGTTATCAGTTATTAGACTTAGATATCAATTATCATATTTTAGTTTGTTGTTTAGACGGCTATGACACTTCCATATAAGCAGCTCTAGCCAGTATTAGAACACCAGTTATAGAAATCGGTCTAATAAGACTCTTAGGGTACTTCCAGATAGGTATCCCTGACTTAGTCTTGGACCCCAGTTTCGAGCTATCAGCTTAGTAGTCAATCTAGGACTATCCAGTGGGAGTAGGACTTAGCACTGAGCGGACCGGGGTTCCAGCGCACCCAGGTTCCCAAACTATGTTGCCACCATAGGATATTTTTGTTGGCCTTATGGCCCCAAACTTGTGATAACCCAGTTCATGCCTTTATTCCCTGGCAAGATATATTAGGTCCTACTGATGGGGTGTATACACCAGACTCCACATCTAGATCATGTGGTTATATGTCGGTTATAGCCTCTCCCACTAGTCAGTACAGTTTCAATTTAGCTCAGCTCAGAATAGTTTCAGTTTACTTAGTTCAGTTCAATTCCGTACAATTAGCTCAGATTAGTATCTTAGATTCAGGGCATGTCTATGACCATCAGACAGGGTTATTTGACCATTTCAGTTATATTTCAGTTTGTTCAATTTTAGTATTTTTAGTTGGTCATTACATGTCATTATAGTTTAGTTATATATTCTTTATGTTATTTTTTTCTCTCACTTACTCAGTACATTCAAAGTACTGATGCATACCTTCTATGTTGTATCGTATTATGATACAGGCACAGGTTCTCAGCCTCAACACCAAGAGTAGATCTTCTTCAGGTGATATTAGCAGTATCCAGTGGTGAGTCCTCATCTTTCGAGGACGATATTTACTTTTCCAGTTATTTTTCATTCAGTTAGACTTTAGAGTTCGCTGGGGTCTTGTCCCAACAACTCATTAATTGTAGATAGCTTTCAGACATAGACTCAGACTTTCAGTTTTGTTTTTAGATGTGTAAACTTTTATTATTCAGTTTTCCTTAAATGGTTTTATTATTTAAGCTTCCACTATGATTACTAAGATTACCAGTGTTATGATAGACCATGGGTTGGCTTGGGGTTACTTATGACTCCAAGTACCGTGTCTCGTCCAGGGTATAGACTGGGGTCGTGACATTCCTCAATGCAGGTTAATTATCATGGTTGTTTCTGGCAGCAGCATTCGCATCGAGGATTACATCCATTTTGTTAACGACCAATGCCAATTCCGATACAGCGAACAGGCCATGAAGGATCTGTTGCATGAGAGAGGTTTTGTTATGTAGGACGTGGAAGTGAAATCCCCAGATCTCTATACTCTCCTCCACAAGATCAGGTGGGGCCCTTTGGTGGAGGACCCGGGTAAGGCCAATAAGGCCTGGGTGCGGGAGTTTTATGCTAACCTCCCCACTGTAGCCTGGAGCCGAGATGATCCAGTGGCCTATGTCAGGGGCATGCATAGTATCTTGACCCTTGCTACTATAAACGACGCTCAGGGTCTGCCCAACCCTCCTGAGTCAGAGCTGAAGGATCATGACGTACCAAGAAACGGGCAGTGGCTAGTGAACACTTTAGTGGTGGAGGAGCGGAGGGATACTACTAATTGGTGCATCACAAAGATGGTATCCATAGTACCTACTTTATGGTAAAGGCCAAGAGGTGGCTCAATCTAGTGTCTCGGAGGATCCACCAGTCCTCTAATATCACGGACGTGACTTCTCATCGGGCGTTGGTGGTGGCCACTATTCTGAGTAGGGTGAGGATCAATGTGGGGGCCTAGATTATTGAGGAGTGGAGATATTTCCACACAAACACTATCACTGGCCTTCCATTTCCTTCCCTTATCACCCAGCTATGCAAGCGGGCCTGAGTGCACCAGGAGTCCCATGATCTCATCATGGATTGTGACAAGCCCTTCGATCCCTTGAAGGTGAAGGAGGATCTAGGGAGGAAAATAAAGAAGAGGAAGTCTGCCTCAGCTAAGAACGATGGCAGGGATGACACTGCTAGTCCCTTAAGGCCATTCATGAGGATTGAGACCAAGATAGCGCCCATGCGTGAGCTCCTCGGAGGGTTGCCCAAACCTCCTTCCCCTAGTAGGCCTTCTGTCAGTCGACCTTCCACCAGCCGACCCTCCACCAATCCCTCCGGTGCAGTAGCCACCGATTTGGGAGAGATGCAGAGGTGATTGATGGTCTATCCAAGGCCCATATTGAGCTCCGGGAGGACTTAGAGCAGTAGAGAAGGAGGCGGTGTTCTAGGGACAAGCTTATCATTCAGATGTGGAAGGGAATAAAAAAGATTCTGAAGACCCTAGGCCCTAGAGAAAGGCCTCTGCAGGTGACCTAGTAGGATCTCCCCGAGTTCTTCTTCCTTAGCAAGTTCAAGGAGTGAGTGGACGAGGACACAGGCTGTGGAAGCGACAAGGACTCTAGCTAGATGGGTCACAGTATCTCCCCCCCCCCCCCCCCAGTTTTTAGCTTATAATTGTTTGTTGGGTAGCCCTCGTTTGGGGCTTGTAAGACAATTCTAATTTCTTTCTTTTCTGGTTTTTATTGTTGGATAAAAATCTTGCTTCTATCTTGATGTATGAATGCCCGTTTGGCATCTTCAAACATTGGCCATATTTCTTGCCCTCCTGTAATATTGTAGTTGTTTCACCTATATTCGCATTGCTTGAATGGTTTGTCACTTGATGCTTGTAGTTGCTATTTTAAAAAAGGGAAACAATCGAATTTTGAAATCCGACATTCTGCCTGAACATGTCCGCTACAGTGGTCGCTCTACCACGACAGTGAATCCGTGACAGCGGTACCCCTTCCGTTGTAGCGAGTCTGCTGTAGTGAAACTCGCTAAGCAGAATAATTGTATAATAAGATTGCTTTCGCCTCTCTGGTCAACTCAAGTCAATCCCACCCACTAGTCTTATCGCGGGTTTTCACTAATCACTCTTAGGCAGATACCAATTAGGCCTGTCGAGATACCAATTGTAATCTTCCAAACACCAATTGGACTGAACTCGGGCAATAAACACAATTGGATAGCACGATCGGAAAGAAATAAGTGTGACTTCCTAAATGTCTTATAGCTTCCCGAAGATTAGATGTAGACGTCTACACACCAATCTGCAAGAGTCTACTCGACATTTCTCTTATACATTATAGACCGATAACCTAGACGCTCTGATACTAACTTGTGATGGCCCAAATGGATAGGCCCTGTGGGCACCTACATCGACTCTACTTGATAGGAGAACCCCTACAACATTACTATTAATATACGAGAAAATAATTTCAAACATTTCCATTGCTTCTCATGAATTGCTAAAATCTTAAACAAAATAAAATTATAAGATTTCTCTAATATGACTCTCCCAAGATCTAATCTAGATAGGTACAAGAGCTCTATTTGCATACTTGACAAAACAAAATGACTCAGCTTCATCCAGAAAGAAGAACAAGGAAGCTGGTACTGAGTACTCGACGCCAATCAAGGAACTTCAACCTACCCCAAAAAAGTGTAGCAAGGTAGTATCAGTACACCACACATACTGGAAGGCATCATCGGCCGACTAGGGTTAGTTAACACAGTAGCATAATAATCAATATACAATCAATGTCAATAAATGTGACAATTATCTCACTCGTAAACATCACACTGGGTGTAACTGCTACTTCCATGTTCTTAAATCTCATTAAAGTCTACGAAAATGCTTTCATAAACTTATTCATTATTAAAGTCCTTCAATTCGTCTCTCTTAATTTTTGCTGCAGCGAGCACTAGGATCTCCACAGCAGTCTCGCTACCGCAGCTATTTGCCCGCTGTAGCAATATACTCAATAGTCAGTACCCCATTTTTCCTTGACCTAGTTATGTTTATTCCTACTGTAAAATTCCATAGCACCACTATCTCTCTGACCACCCACTAGTTTTAACCAAGTATTTTTCTTTCGTTTATTAACCTATTTAATTATCTCTAGGATCTTCCAACCCTTCTTAGTGAGGTACATCAAATACTAAAGTCTACTCACTGTCTCACAGAAATGAAACTATCTTTTGTTAAAACCCGCCATTCTATCTTATGTAGCCTACACGATCAATTTAAACAAGACAACAAATCACAAATATGGATTAAGTAATCTCAAGTACACACAAAGGTCATCGAAACATAATGAGGGAGTCAATTTTCCTCAACATTAAAATACGTGCACATACCTGACTTCATACCGCGAAAATGTCATAAAAAATCATACCTTAAGTGAATAGCCATATACAGTATTCCACAACTGTTTATCACCTCCAATCCGATTCGTGTCGGTATATCCTGTATCACACTTGTATTTCTAGTATCTTTCTATATCTGCAGCCATATGTATATCAACCCATACCTACATAATCTCTGTCTCACAATCATACCATCAATGATATGTCGGGCATATGCCTCTGTCATATCACTGTACACACATTTCAGAGGGTGCTATGCTTTCCCTTCCAATCATGACCTGTAGGGGGACTCTATAAATCCATGTACTATACTCCCAGCCGTATGAAACATTCATCATACCTGTATGTGTACTCACTCATACACCCAGTCGCATGGTCCTTTAGCCATACTTGTCTGTGTACTCACTCATACCACTCACCCGGATGCTCACCTCGGGCACGAGCCACTCATGTGTCCAATCCTTATTCAGAATCTGATTATATTAACCTGTTCATCCGAGTTCCTTACCTTCTGTTACAGGCCTCTCATTTACCATCATATCAATGACTTTCCTTGTATTAACCGTCATCTCAGTCACACATTCATTTGATGCCAATTCGCCCCTCAATCTTGGGACGCATAATGTAACACACACGTAACAAATCATCACACGACAAAAACGACACATTCACCGCAATAAGTACAATCACATGAATTTAAAACAACCTCGTGTCCGAAAAATAGTAAATAACAGTTATTTTATCACGTTATAAGACTTTCGACTTGTCCTGCTTGCTGGTTTGGGCTCTATTGCAGTGACATCACTGTCTTTACAATGGTCTCGCTGCAGCGGTACTGCTGGCAGTACTGCGACCAGTCTCTATTTCTGTTTCTTCAGTGTTTTGCTCCTTTATACTCACCATAATCAAAACAACGTCACATCAAGCTCAGTTCAACAACTAACTTACTAAAGTTTCATCGTTAATGCTAACAACATTCATCAATCTAGACAACACAATACCAAACATATCACATTCAAGTCATTACGTAAGAGATTACTATCCCAAAGTCACTCGCTTCATCTCACGGTCAAACATAGTTATAACTTATTAATAAATTTGTTAATCTCATCTCCTTCACGGAGTCTACGTGATTTACCCGTCCAAGGTTTCGATTCAAAAGAAAGAGGAAGTCCATATTTAGGCCCAGGAATATTCTGTCAACGATAACCGAAAGTTAATCTCCTCAATAATGTTTGACTCAATGCATATCCTAGAACATGAACCCATTTATTAGTTGAAATATCTCCCCTAGGGTTTTACCACATTATGAGTTTTCATCACCCCTCTTCAATATGCTTGTTCTTAGATTTTCACTAATTTCGATTAATAGACCATAACATTATTAAAAGTACAATCCTACTCATCGAAATTATATAATAATACGTACATATATGTTTAGAAAACCAAATTCTAACACAAAAGAGTGTAAATCATAGCCTACCTGGACGCCAAGCTATCATCCCGATTGTCCTCAACTGCGGCTACACCATTCTTTTGACTTTCTAGCGAGAGCTCCTAGCTATGGAGGTCAAATCCCCACCTCTTGGATCCTCTTGTTTTTCCCAAAAAGTCTATTTTCTATTTTTAGATGTTTTTAATAAGTCCTCCTCAAGGACTAGGTTTTCAAAGTTCTAATCAGACTGGGATTGCGAATTTCTGGTCCGTGTCACCCACTGCAGTGGACACCCTTCTCACTACAGCAGTTTCGCTGTGGTGGAAATCGTCCCTCCACGGCGGACACCCGCTTGGGTCTACCCGTTTGCGGCTAAGCCCACTCGAATTTCTCTCCATACGCATTTTGTCTCTCGGAGATCTATCATGAATTTCTAAAAATTTAAATTTACCCATTTTTATGTAGTCAGAATGCTATAACAGTCGGGCGTGTCACTATACCAGATTATCCTTATATATTTTTTACTTAATTATATTACTTATTTTTTATGAAACACTTCCATAGAATATCACGACTACTTTAACATATATGATCTCACTTGGACAAGGTTGGAAAGAGTGTTATTCATCGGTTTTACCTTTTTCTTTTGTTTTTCCTTCACATTCTTCCCTCTAGATATTTTGTGGTTGAGTTAGGACTTTTTGGCACAATTCATTGTATTTTTGTAGTATTTTTATGCCTTTTTGTCAAATTTCTTGATCTTTTTTATTTATATTGAAGAATAAATGTGGAACATAACCTACTCTAACTTCTTCCTAATGAAAGTTTTAACTCGAGCAGCAAAAATTCTATCTATTAACATGTATATGTTTTCCTTCCTGTCTAGAGTCATTAAGCATTTGGGTTATTCAGGTATGACTCATTTTTTATTTCTCTATGTTATGAAATATTTTTTTACACAAGTTTAGAATCTAACCTTTTGATCTACTTGTACTTAATAATGTAACCAGTATACTTGTGTATTTCCGAAGTAATACAGTTGCACCAATAAAAGCAAGAAGATACTAGGGACCCTGAGAACAACTATATAATGAAGAATAATTTTTTAAGAAGGGTCAGAGAGATTCTTTTTTTGTGACATAATTTTTCTCCTTTTTTCTTTTTCTGCTATGTTTGAACACTTAAATAAAATGAAAATGATTCATCTGTAATCATGAATTTTATTTAAAATGCTATTGAAAGTCGGTACATATTTCCTGGCTCCTGCTATGTGCTGAGAATTACTAGTGGTAGTAGACTTTATTTTTATCAATCATACCCTACTTTAGGGGTGTTCACGGTTTAGTGAAAAATCAAATCAAACCATAATTCAAACCAAATCGATTAAAAAAATTGATATTTGACTTGGTTTTAAATTTTTAAAATTGATAATATTTAGTTTGATTTTGGTTCTACTAAAAAAATTTAAAGAAATAATCAAACCGAACCGATAAATTTTATATATAAATTTTTATAGTTATTTGAATATATGATCTTAGTTTTTCATAAAATATTATAAATACTTTATACCTGTTAATCATTAATTTGGTTTTAATATACTTATTTCACATGAACTACAATATCGTTAAATTCTATTTCTTAAAAAATATTTTCAAACTCAATACTCTAAGTCTAATTATCTATATGTGGTGTGACGTATTACTGATTTTTAATTTTCGTTACTAAGACATCCATCTACTCTTCAATCGTTTGTCCCTTTGATTTTTGAAAGGTTGACTATTCTATTTAAAGTTATATATTATTTCTGTCTGGATATTAAACATGTGAAGTGGAAGTACCTCCACAGTTATTCAACTTAAACATGCTAAAACTTTGGAATAGTGTTGAAAAATAATAGAAAATTCAAATACATTCATCTTTTAATAGTAGAGAGAAATTTGTTAATTCATAATGTTCATTTGAAATAGTTATCTCATGTCTTTGTTATTTTACTATTATTAATTTATTATTAGCTAGTTATAAATCGAAAACCCGAACCATACCGAACCAAACCAACAAGAACCAAATCGATGGTTTTTATTTTATTTGATTTAGTTTGGTTTTAGAAATTAAAATCCGAATAAATTGATTTGGTTTTGATTTTGATCAAAAAACCAATCCAAATCGAATCATGAATACCCCTACCCCACTTTTATAGTTTTTCTATGTCTACCGGTACTCAATATTTTTTCTATATGTGATTTTGGCCCACTAGACAGAGACAATAAAATATGTGTGTATGTGTGTATAATTCTAGAAAAATTTGATGGAATATCGTTTCAATTTTCTTTTTTTTTTATTTATACTCAAACAAACTTTTAAATAATGAGTTTACTACTCATTTTCATGAGCCTTTATTTTATTTTTTGATTAAATATACTCAAAAAGATTTTTAAATAATGAGTTTGGTACTAATTTTTATAAGTCATATGAAAAATATTTGAAATTATATATATGAATAAATACAAATAAAGTAAACAACTTACAGTGAGATTATCCAATCAAATGAGCAAATATTCATTTGGATTTTTTCTTATTGCGGCAAAGTTATTTGATTGCAAAAAAGCTTGGCAAGAATAGTTGGTCCTGAAATATTTATAGCCAAATTTGAGTTGAGGAGTTCACTTGTTTCTTGGTATTATTTTATATTCAAACAATTTCGAAGGGTTTCTATGTTACACCCCGTAAAAGTTGACGACTAATAAGCATACGCGTGGATTTGTGATGAATAAAGAGAGTACGACATGTATAGAAAAACCTCAAAAATCGGGTTGAGCGAGGCTAGGCCATAAGAGCCAGTGCGACGTGCCAGCACCCTGGGGCCCTGGGCAGCGCGCAGCACCATCCCCTTAGCGCGTTGAGGGGCGCGATGCAAAGGGTGGTACGGTGCGATGGGCGGCATGGGGCGCCCCCCTGCCACTGCCCTAATGTATATATGTAGTCCTTAAGTTCAAGTTTAAATCATTTCCAAGTTATTTTCTCAGCCAAAGGAGGAAAACAAAGAATTCAATTAAATTTCATCTGATTACGCTATCAAACGCCTTCCAAATTCAAATTAACTTCGGGTATGGAGTTCTAAGCCTACAGGGAGCATTACACAGAGTTATTTTCCCGAAATTCGCCTGGCAAATCGTAACCCCGCTGAGCAAAAGTTGTCAGAATTGCTCAAAAAGAATTTCTATACGATCACATGCTTCAAGAAAACATTTCTCCCTTCTAAACCCTCGAGAAATTATATGTTTTTGATCGTATTTTGTTAAGTTGAAGTATAGTTAATATTAGTATTATCAGTTATCGTTTCTACCGAATTTAGTACTGAAACTAGTCTCGTTCTCCCAGTAATACAATTACAGTTGGAAAGGGCTATTGAATACGAATCGAAACTCGCCAGTTAATCAGAAACTAGCGATCGAGGTATGTTAAGGCAAACTTCTTCGGCAAGTTAGTTTCCATAATACTACAATACAGTCTGAATCCCAATAAGAAATCCAGAAGTCTTATTATTCTAAATAGTCATTGCTATTAGCTGAGATTAGTACTTATGTTTAGTTTGGGATTGACTTTGCCCTGTATAGCCTTCCATAACCAACCCCAAGGTTACTAGCTATGTCGACGCCCGCCAGGGGCGAGATGACGTCGCTCCAAGGAGTGGTATGCCATCCGCGAGGGATGAAAATAGGGTCTGAAGGCCTCATACAGTCTATTCCATGGCAGGACTATTATATGTCGTATCGGCACTACACCCTCGTCGAGCCTGGTGCCCCGGGTGCAGATATCAGGAATCCACTGGTTTCAGACACAGCTACAGTTCAGGGGCTGAGCGGGCTCATTTTCATACCTAGAGGACTGGTAGGATGGCTATAGTTATTAGATGGCTCAGTGTGACCTTGTTAGGGGTATATAGATTGAAGTGTACTCGCCAGGGCTTATGGGGACCCCGTGTGGGTTATTCTGTGCTGGTTGTACCTTCTCGCTTATGGGGCCCATGTATGCTTTATTTTATGTGTTGGACGTGTGGGGCCTTGTTTAGCTGTTAGTTAGTGGTCTTGTCAGCCCACATCGGATTTTCTGCTATTACCTGTTTTTGGATAGTTGTTTTCTTTTACAGGTGGCTATAAGGCCTTGTCAGCTGGGAGATGTGTTTACAGCTGAGATATAGCCCATTTTTTTCTTGAATTGGGTTGCAGGCTTGCACCAATCGTACATAGGCCTAGCCAGGTTGGTCAGATTCCAGTGCGGCACTAGGTGCCAGTCATGCCTCCCAAGGTGGGGCGTGACATTCTATTTCAAATCACATGTTCTTTTTATTAACTACATTCATGTCTCGTGAAAGTGTTTTTATGAGAGATATATCAACTGAGAGTTTCAGTAATATAATTTCATTCAATCTCAGAATAGTAGTTCTTTCTTAAATTTATGCATTAAAAATTTATCCCTCCAAGAGTTCAAAATGATTACTCCATTTCTAAATGTTAAATTCATAAGATAGTGGATCTTACTTATGTCCTCGAAGTCCCCTTTTTTGTTAGAATAATGATATTGTTGAAGCATTTATTTTCTAAAATAATAATAAAATTCTATTTTTGGAGAGTAAATTAGGAATGTTTACTATAACAATTTAATTATATTTTTAGTCTTGATACTTTGTCTTAACTTTTAATTTATTTTCTTCTCTTCTTTCTTATTTGAATTTCTTTATAATCCAAAAAAACTAATGTTATGATTCATATTATGACTTAAAGGGTGTAACACTCCAAAAGTTCCTAAGATCAGATCCGAGGGTTGAAGCGGAGAAAATAGGAAAATCTACACCAGGTCAGTGAACGAATCGCCAGGTGACCCGTTAAGTCACTTGACAGATTGTTCAGTGACCCGTTAAGTATGAAGTAGTGGAGGAAAATGGGAAGGAGGTGCACGGTAATGGGTCAAGGAACGACCCGTTGTAGTACCCAATGAGTCGTTCAGTTGCTCATTAAGTGGTGCAGAGTTGGAATCAAGAGGATTTTTTAGAGGGGATTGATGGATGAGACGACAAGTCATAGTGACTCCCCACAAGTCGTTGCGTGACCCTTCAAGTGTGTAGTGTCTAAAAAAGGGTCGATTTTCCGGTGGTGATGACAAGTGGGAATTGTTGTTACTGGCTTGCTCCTTCAAAATAAGGTGGCTAAAACAGGGGCCTATTCCAATCGCTAGCAGTCAGGCTATTATGCCTATGAAATAGATTTCGTTTACTCTTTAGGACGCATCTTCCCCAGATAAACTACCCACCTCACAGTGTCTCGCCTCCCCTGGAATGATTAGTGCGGCGGTTAGGCATCCTTAGATGAAAGAGTGCATGCGATGAGTCATTGTTCCACCTAACGACCCGTCGAGTCCTCCGTTGGTTGGGAAGTTTAGATTGCAGGGAATATTCTAGTAGTGGCAACAAGTGAGGACCACGAGTCATCAGTAGACCGAACGACTCGTTAGGTCCCTCATTGGGACTAACAATGCCCAATTTACTGCCGAATTAATAAGGGCATTTTCCTAATTCCTAAACTACATCTTTAAGCCCTGAAAGGAGTGTTTTAAGAGGGTTTAGCCTATCTCAAGTCATTAGTCTTTCCCATGCATTCAAAGCTTTGAATTCTCTTGGAAGATCAATTTAGAAATTCTCTCAATTCTTACCAATTCACTCTGGCTTTGAAAGACAAGTTGAGAATTTGTTTACCCAGGTACGTAGGGATGTGAATGAGAGTTTCCTTTCACTCTCATGCATAAATTTCTCCTCAAGTTCATGAATTCAAGTTCTAATTCAAGAATACGATCTTGTAAGGTTTTAACCCAATTTTATAAAATTCTCTATGATATGTCTATGGGTCAATTCCCCTAATGTTACAAATTATGTTTTAAGATTTATGGATAGATTTTATACACAAATTGATTATAAATTCATGTCAAGTTATTAGAAATTATGTCATATTATTCAAGTTTTATGAAAAATCAAGTTTATGATTCATGATTTCAAGTTTGATGAGATGTCTAGCATGAAAGAATGTTTATAAATTACCCATGTATGAATCTATAATTTTGACTTATGAAGTCTATTCCAAATATGCATGATTTAAAGATTTGGGCACGCCCCGACAAGTTAACTATGTTTTCATGATTTAGCTCAGATTTATAAAATCAGCTTGCCATATGGTTTGGAGTTAATACTCCCACATTCAGCTTATGGTATGTTTAGAGTCAGGACCACCAAATGTTCAGATTTCTGACTATGCATGTAATTATGATTTTCAGCTTCGTTGAAAAATGATAGGAGCAATTTGCATGATTTTGGGAGTAGTGTCTAGCACCGAGTAAGCCACGGTTTCAGGTAAACCCCCGGTCTCAGAACTACGCACCAATGTAGGTTTATATATTTAAATAAGGACCTCCCTTGAGAGTTTTCCCCGCTCGCAAGGGGCCTTCAGCTTGATATAGATATCATGGTAGCGTCCTTAGCCCTGACAAGATTTTGGAAGGCTCTGTCCACTTGAGTTTGATAGTTAAGGCATCACGAAAGCTCTATCGTGATGGTGTCGGTTATGACAAGTCTCCCATTGTTCCTTATGATTTCAGTTATTTATGTTCATAACTTATGATATTATATTTTACAGTAGGTTTGACCCAATGATCAGTTTATAAGCTTTTACTTATGATTTCATCCATGACAAGTCATATGATTTCTATCTTCAGTTTTGGGTCATTTTATTCAGATATGATACCCAGCTTATGACTATATATATATCAGATTTAGATTTCAGCACACAGTCCTTACTCTCATGATATACTGATTTATATTTATATGCATGATTTCAGTTAACATTTACTCATCATATTTTACTTATCTTACATACTCATTACATTCTAAGTGTTGACTGCATACTCTATGCTATATCATTTCATGATATAGGTCTGAGCGATCAGACTCCATTTCGCCGCTAGATCAACTTTCCCCCGCAGTCTAGCTCAGTTCCCATAATTGGTGAGTCCTCATCTTCCGAGGACATTCAGTTTAGTGTTTGATTGTGTTGTTTTAGTTTTAGACTTTAGCGTGCTAGATAGGGGTGTTGTCCCATCAGCTCATCAGACAGTTTAGAGGCTTATCAGACAATTGTGTAGATTTTCAACTTTGTCAAGTGTTGACTTTATTTATGATTCTCATGTTATTCAAACTTCCACTTATTCATGCTTCAGTTATCAGATTTTGCTTTGATGTATGCTCTTTAGTTGTTATGTTCATTCCATGGATCGACTTGGATCCATTCATTATTCTAGGTCCCATGTCTCAGTCTGGGGTCCCAGCTCAGGTTGTGACAAACTTGATTAGAGTGTCCTAGGGTGTCTGAAAGTCACATTGAGTAGAGTCTTTTCCACAGGTGTGAAGCGTGCCACACTTATGGGGAAGAGGCTACAAGATGTTTTAGAAAATTTCCCTTCTTTCATGATTCTATCTCGTGCTATGAAGTTCAACTCTTATACTCTCCTAACTCATGCTATACGCGTTTGCAGAAGTATGTCTCCCCGAAGAACCAACAGAAGTTAGCCAGCCCCACCAACTCTAACACGACCCCTGTTTAGGCAGGCTATGGATACAAAGCTCGAGGCTGCCTTCAGAGTATTGGTATGAGCCATGACCACTTATCTTAACCAGCAGGCAATCACATCCGCGGACTCCACTGGAGGGACGGCAACTACTAGGGTTCAAGACTTCACGGGAAAGAGTCCACCTAAGTTTCTTGGTTTGAAAGTGAATAGGGAGTTCAAGTTAGAGGAAAGGGAAACAAGAGGGCCAGGATGGGGAACTTTGAGTTTTCCCAGCAAGAGTCGGGTGGTGGAAATCACCCTCAACTTCAGCAAAGATCTCTAGCTCCGAATCGAGGAAACAAGTCTAGGGTAAGGGAGATTATATATCCATCATGCAAGAGATGTGGGAAGAACCACAAAGGGATGTTCTTGGTGGGTTCAGGTGTTTGATTTTGGTGTGGCCAGCCCAATCATAAACTCAGAGACTGCCCATCAACCAAGTAGAGTGGCCAGAGAGGTTGTGCCCCAGCCACTCCTCCCGCAGCCCCCTCCAGGTAGCCAGCATTCCTGAAATGTGATAAGAAACACCCAAAAGAGAGTTTAGTTGGAAGATATGGTTGTTTCAGGTGTGGTAAGCCCAAAAACATACTTAGAGATTGCCCGTCAGTTAGGTAGGGCAATGATAAAGCCAGTGCTACAGTAACTAGAATAGTGACTCTAGTAGCTCACTAATCTTGGGCAAATTTATATGCCCAAGTGATACTCAAAAGTACCATTTTCACCTTGTTTATCTATCAATGTGTATACATTCTCATGTAATTGGTAATAAAATGTGAATTTATACTAACCAACATGATTAGCATTGTTTTGCAGGTAAAATGTAATTTTGGGAAGCTTAAATGCATGTTAGATGATATCGGGGTTGGACTTGGATGCGATCACGGGACAAGGTAGTGGACAGCATGAAATAAAAGAGCTCCGCGATGGAACCATGTCACGCTGCCATCACGGAGGCCTTCTGCCTGGATAGGGAAATTTCGCCCAAATTCCAGAGAGGGTCCGCGTCCGGTTCGTGGCACGGTGGCTTGGCTCCGCGTTGCACGCCGTGCCACGTTGGGCCTTAATTCCTGGACCCCCAGTTCCAGTGAGGGTCTGCGTCCGTAGCTTGTCACGGAGGCAGTGCTCCACGATGCACTCCGTGACACGTTGCTCGTTATTCCGGGAAAAATTCCCAGCAGTATAAATAGAACACTTAGGTTCATTTTTCAATATTCTGACTTGGTGGAGCAAGAACGTGGGTTACAGGCAGTTGAGGGACGAAAATATCAGGGTTTTTTCTCTCTTTCTTTCTTCTTTAGTTCAATTTCTTGTATGATTAACACTCATTTAAAGATGTTTAATCCACAAATGAGTGGCTAATTCCTCTTCTTGCTGAGGTTATGAACAATTGTGATGAAATATGATCATTGATTCTTTGGTTTTTCATCTTTTCTTCCATGGTTGTTCTATTAGTTCTTGTTCTTACTGCATTAATGTGTGGCCTACGTTAATGTACATCTGAAAAGTCCGGTTTCACTCGAGAGAGCAAGAAACTGGAAAGTTGTGAATTAATAGGATATGATCTTTACTTGATTTGGGAAAATTGGGAATTGATTTACTTTCAGGATAGAAATATACCTGAAAGTCATATTAGTCAATTTAGGAACCGGGTTTGTATGGCTAGAACATGAATTGCATTTAATCACAGAAATGTAGGTGGATGGTTCATGATTCTTCAGTGAGGTTAAATACGAGAGTTTTAATCTCTTGGAAATTGTTCTTGTCTAGCAACCGGAGGAAAAGATTAACCAAATTATAATGATAATTAATTTCATTACATGTTCATTTAACCTCAGCATGCTTTCATTCATAGTTCAGACTCAAAGTAGATAATTGTTTTAGCTTTAGTATAAAAATTATAAAACAAACTATCAAACTCTTAGTTACACTGTTGTCTGCATTTTTAGAGGTAAAATATAGTACACTTGAGCAGATTGCACTTCATCCAAGTCTCTGTGGGATCGATACTTGGCTTACTAAAGCCACTTACTACTTGTTCGACCACGTGCACTTGCGTGTAGTTATATACCCCTATAACAGACCCGAACAAGTTTTTGGCGCCGTTGCCGGGGACTTGGCAATTGGTGAATTTGTTTTAAGTGTTAATTTACTGTATTTTTATTTTCTTAGTGTTGACAACTTGGTCTTAGCCTGTATTTTGCAGACTTAATTTCCGTTGAACACTGGCAAGAGACAAGGAGCTAGTGGAATCGTATATAGAGCCAGAAAGGATATTTCACAGTAAACGGAGAGAAGCTCTACAAAGAAAGCTGCAGTTGCTCAAACAGACGATCATGGAGCAACAACAGAATCCACCGGTAGTACGGGCAGTGCTAGTGCCCGAAGAAGCAGCAGCTCGGCCGGTTCGCGAGGTGGCAATCCCACATGCTAATAATGTCACATCTAGCATCCGCAAACCTGATCCAGGAGGGAGGTTTGAACTTAAATAGAATATGGTGCAATTGTTGCACACTAGCGGGCAGTTTACCGGTCTCCCTCATGAAGATCCACAGCAGCATCTCCAAAATTTTTTGGAGATAAGTGACACTTACATCCCCGCTGGAGTGTCATCAGATTATGTCCGGCATGCATTGTTCCCATTCTCACTATTGGGAGAAGCCAAGAGGTGGTTGAAAGCTGAGCCACCAAATTCTATTTCTACGTGGGATGATCTTGCAAGGAAATTGTTGATACGGTTTTTTCCCTCCGGTAAAACAGCAAGACTTAGAAGTCAGATTCTAAGTTTCAAACAGAGAGGGAGAAAATTTATATTAGGCCTGGGAGAGATTCAAATCCATGTTGCGGGATTGTCCTCATCATCATCAGTCCAATGATGTGCTGGTGCACACTTTTATAGAGGGTTTGGAACCCCACACCAAAATATTGCTAGACTCAGCAGCTGGAGGGCAAGCGCTGGAGAAAACTTATGAGGAGTTGTATACCTTGTTGAACCGTATTTCGCAGGGCAATCCAGAATGGAATGCTAATTCATCAAGAGGTGGGACAAGGAAAGCAGCAGGAGTGCTAGAAGTGGATGGGTTTATAGCTATCGCTGCACAGATAGCTGCATTGCAAAATCAACTTAACACCCACTTCAGCAACATGACAATGAACCAGCCTCAAGCCCCAGTTAATGCAGTACAGCAAATGTGGTGTGAAGTGTGTGGAAGCAGTGAGCACTCAGCTGAGTGTTGTGGAGCCAATCCTGACTCGGTAAACTTTGTGGGTAATGCGCAAAGGAACCACCAACAGTATGGTAGTAGCTACAATTCCAATTGGAGGAATCACCTGAATTTCTCATGGGGTAGCAACAACCATCAGGGGCAAAGTTCGGGTCAGGGTGTATAAAGGAACCAAGGAGGGCAGCAGAATTATCAAGCCCAATTCAGAAACAACAATGCACCTCCTCCACCACCATCACCCAGCATTGAGGAGATGTTCAAGACCATGATAGCTAACCAAGCTCAATTGCAGGCTGACTATGTGAAATTGGCAGCCGAAGTGAAAAACAACCAGTTAGCTACCAAGGCACTTGAATATCAATTTGGGCAATTTGCCAGTGCCCAAAACACAAGGCCTAGAGGAGGACTGCCGAGCGACACGGATCCCAATCCCAAGCAGGTAAATACAGTGACCACAAGGAGTGGTTTGCAACTGAAAGAGGTGGAACCAGAAAGACCACCTCAACAGTCGGGAGCAGCAGAAGTTGAGAGGGAGCAAAGTACAGAGAGGGGGAAGACTAAGAAAGCTGAATCAGAAAGACCTCCACCCCCGTTCCCTGAATGACTAAAGAAACACAAGGAGGAGGCGTGTTTCAAGAAATTCATGGAGGTGCTGAAATAGGTACATATTAACTTACCTCTTGTTAATGTCTTGCAGGGAGTGCCGAAATATGCTAAGTATATAAAGGACATCGTGGCAAACAAAAGTCGGTTGACTGAGTATGCTACGGTGGCTCTAACGGAGGAGTGCACTTCCCGGATTCAAAATAGACTGCCCACAAAGCTCAAAGACCCTGGGAGCTTTACTATCTAGATTACTATTGGGCAGAGCATCCGAGCTCGTGGATTGTGTGATTTGGGAGCGAGCATAAATTTGATGCCTTCATCGGTATTCAGAAAGTTGGGTCTAGGGAGTCCTAGACCCACAACAGTAATCTTGCAATTGGCGGATCAGTCCTTAGCCAGACCTAATGGCATCGTGGAGGACGTTCTGGTGCAAGTTGGCTCCCTAATTTTCCCGGTAGATTTTGTCGTGCTGGATTTTGAACCAGACGCGGAAGTCCCATTTATTTTGGGACGTCCTTTCTTGGCAACCGGGAAAGCACTAATTGACGTAGCTACGGGGCAGCTAACAATGCGAGCACATGACAAGGTGGAGGTGTTCGATGTGTACAAGGCACCCAAGCTCCCGATGGTGCACGAAGAACTCTCGGTGATCAATGTGATTGATCAAGGCGATGATAAGCAGATGAAGGATTCACGGGAGTTAATGGGAAAACCACCAGAAAGGTGTAAGCACTACTGGGGGAAGGAAGGTGATCGAGAGAAATCGTCCATCACCCTAGCAGACAACTAAGCTTAATGATGTCGAGCCGCGACGGTAAACCAGGCGCTGCACGGGAGGTAACCCGTGAAAAAAAAAATTCTTTTAGTAAAGTGTAATTAGATTTTTCTTTTTCTTTTTCTTGATTTACTACAAAAAATTTTATTTTAGTTTTTGTTTTATTTGTATTTAGAGTGAAACCTATAATTCTAACCAATTTTGTATAGTGAGATGAATTTCAGGTCAAACGGAGGAAAATATGCACGGAATCGCGAAGGAAAAGTCGAGGTATGAAAATTAACAAAAAATGGTAAAACAGTGAGCTGGGGCGATAGCTCCGTGTCACGGAGGTGGACCTCCGCGTTACCTCCGTGACACGTTGAGGTATAATCCGGAAATTTTAAAAATTTCCAGAACAGTCTCGCGATGGCTCCGTGTCACGGAGGCAGTGCACCGCGATGCACTCCGTGACACGTTGTCGTGTATATCGCGACGGGTCACACCGGGTCGCCGGGTGACCCGCGCGATTTCCCTACTTTTTAACCCCGAAAACCCTCCCTTTTCCCTTATTTTTCAATCTCTCCGCGACCAAACCCCCCAAAACCCATCCCCCATCAACGTGACACGGAGTAGGCCAAGAAATTCAACAAGTTTTCTTCGATTCTTCAAAGTCAAGGTATGTTTTTCGATTTCCTCTCAAATTCTCATCGAATTTCTTCGATATTAAGTATGTGAGGTGAGCTAAATTTCCCTAAGTAGAAATTAATCATGAATTCAATTGAATTGTTGTTGATGAATGTTCGGAATGTCGTTATGATTGCTTGAACTTGTAAATTGAATAAATTAATCGAATTTGCTTGATAATATCAATTCTAGGGCTTGTTTTTGAATTTGAAGTTGAAAATGTAGTGAACTTGTGAATTTCATGCCGGGATGTACATGTTGAATGAGATGCGTCGATGTACTAATTGTTAGGATGTTAATAGAACGACGGATTCTCGGGTTAAGGGAATGTTGAAATTTGTAAGAATTTGGTTAGTTGTATAGGTTCGTGTAGATAAATTTTTGTTGTTGTTTTTGTTTCTTTGTTTTTCCTTGCTAAGTGCGATGGTTAAGATGTTAGAGATGGTAGTGATTGTGATTAGCTGTATGAAGTCTGAGTAGTACGCAGAAGATATACCGTCGAATTTTTCGAACGCGCTAAGCATGATTGTATAGTTGGTTATCGTGTGTAAATAAAGTATGATCTTGTCGTATTGTTGTAACTGTAGCTAAGGACTAAGTGTGGGGTAACCTAGCTTAACCCGACCTTAGCCAAAGTTAATATCCGTTAGCTTAACATTGATCTTGTCTACTTGGGTTGACAGGTAAAATGGCAAGCCGGCAAGAGAAAGGGAAAGGCGCATCAACTTCGGGCGCCGGAAGGAAGCGAATCAGACTGGGCACAGCAGTCCCAGCAGCACCAGCAGTTCCACGCGGCCAACGCCGCCAATATGGAACAAGATGGGTGACTGATGAGGGGAAAAAGTGGTACACAAAGCACAAAGAAAACAAATATTTCCCCGAGGAGCATATAGCACGGGAACCATTGGCACAGGAGTTCCCTAGGATGGTCCACCGGATCGAGGCAGCTGGGCTAAATTTCATCTTTGAAGAGCCCAAGGAATGTAACCTGCACCTGGTTCGAGAATTTTATGCCAATTGGAACCCGACGATCAGAAGTCACACCATCAAGATCAGAGGGTAAATAGTCACCTTGGAGCCCCACCACCTCAATGCCATCATAGGAGTGAGGGACACTGACGCCCACGTGCTCCGACAGCTGAACATTACCCCACCATATGCAGACATCAGACGCACATTGTGTGGGACTCGATCGACAGCTAGATAGAGCAGACACAAACAGAGGGGCTACCACCAGACTCTGCCTTATTCACAGATGAACAGGGAAGCCAGAATATGGCTGAAGATAGTCTGTTCCTGCCTCATCCCGGGGGTACATATAACAGATGTAACCCGGGATCGTGTATGCCTGGTGTACGCCCTGATGAAAGGGCTGGAGATCAACGTGGGGGTGGTAATTATCTCTGCCATGAAGAGAGCCCGGTTGCATCAGGGGCACAGGTATGGCTTTGGTGGACTACTTACCACCTTCCTCAGGGGCCTAGATGTCGAGGAGGAGGCCCTTGACTATATCCCGCAGATAGAGCGGCGGGCCATAGATGTTACTAAAACTAAGGCTCCCGACACCACCCACGGGCCAGTGCTTACACTTGGCGAGCGACATGCTCGTGATGATCAGTATATGGCTCGAATGTATGGGATGCAGATGCTCTAGCTGAGGATAGGCGGGAGGCCGGCGATAGAGGAGGAGCTATGGCAGCTCGAGCTAGACTACCCCTTCGGCGAAAACGCCAGGGCTCTATGCCGAGTGGGGCTAGCATTTGTAGAGCCCACAGATGATGATGTACCCACAGACGAGGAGACACGTCGAGAGGACTCCGATGTGGAGTCCGATGAAGACGACGGGGGCGACTCGAACATGGGAGATGAAGCAGCAGCACCCGACGAAGAAGTGGAATACTTTGACTGATCAGGGAGTTCCACCACCCGATTTTGTGCTATTTTAAATTTTGTGAACACTGGGGACAGTGTTCGAGCTAAGTGTGGGGTGGGAGTAGTTAGGTGCTGGGCTGTGCTGTTTTGTATGTATGCTCTCATTTGTTGTCGTGCATGTGAAATTTTGTGTTCCCTGTGAGTTGTGAATTGTTAAAGTGTTGTTTTGTATTGTAAATTTATGTGAAATTGATGTGTGTTGTTGAATGTTGCTAGCTGATTCTAATTTTGTACATATTTTTGTTATCGAAATGATTGATATTTTTTTTAAAAATTTTAAAATATTTTGTACATAATTTTTTCTATCGAAATGATCGATATTTTCAACAATTTTTTTACTTCTTGGGTTTCTCGGCATTTGTTTTCGGTTTTTTTACCGAGAATGGTCCCATTGAACCGAAGTCATAGTAGTGATCGTTCCCTATGATGGATGGATGACGACCGTCTTAAGGGAAATGTAGTCGTTAGGAGTAGATTTTTTTCAATTATTTTTCAGTTTTTTTCTTTGGTGGGTTGCATCCAAAACCTGTAGTTACTATATGGTTGTGAAATTCAGGTTGCGTATTGTACATGATATTTAAAATGCAAAGGTGATTCATATGAAAGCATGCAACTTTGTAAATATGTTGAGATGCCTAGGCCATAGAGTTCGATTCAGTGTGATTGAGGCTTAATGTTTGAATTCCTGTAATTAGCTGATTGAAGAGTCTGTGAATACATCTTGAATTGAGCATGTGCAAAAAGTGTGAAGTGAGGTGTTGTTATTCCATGCTATTGTGAAGTGTCTAGAACTTGCCTGGTGTGTGTACAAAACGAAATGAAGGAGGTGTATTGTAGGAAAGGATGTAGGCATTTCTTTGTTTTAACCGAGAGTTTCTATTTTTCCTTGTTGTACCCACCTTGATTGTATACCCTAGTCAGCCCGTTGAGCCTTTAGCCTATTATTTTTTCTTTTGTCATAAAGTGTAAACCGAGCTTAATTCCTTCTTTTCATTAGCCTTAAAGTATATACAAAACTCTTAAGCGCTTAAGAAGAGAAAATCATTTCCCCAAAGTGTCAAAGAGTGAGAATGGTGAAAAGAAAAAGAAAAGCAGAGTGATAGAAGAAAAGAAAAGGTTGAAGGTGCACTTGCTATAAATAAACGATAATGAAGTTGCATGAATAATCTTTGTTGTTGTGTCAAGTGTGCTTAATACGATGGGCCATACTAAAGAAAAACATCAAGAATGGGATGATGAAAAAGAAGAAACAATGTCCATGAGTTGATGGGATGTGTTGAAAAGGCGCTTAAGGATGCTAGTGGCTATTATTGGCTAACCCAATATTTACTAGTTCCGTAGCTTCCATTACAACCCGTTAAAGTCCTACGTGATCTTACATTGCACTTCTTTATATTAGTGGAGTAATACACTAAGGGCAAGCTTATGGGTCATGACATGATGCATGTGAATTCTTTTGGGAGAGAGAGCGAAATTGTGTTTGCATGCCCCTGCTTAAAATTTTATGAGTCATATGAGCAAAAAAGAGGGAAGATTCTCTTGTGTTGTGAGGGCACATGCTTGATGAAAGATTAATTTTCGTGTCGGATATCTTGATCAGCTGATTTGCATGAGTTTGCCAATATCGAGAGTCGATTCTTAAAGTCTAGGAGGTCTTGATGTATTGAAGGTCATTGCATTGATAAGACCATGCATGTTTTCTTGATGATTTGCTATATTGAATAATCGGTATGACCGTAGCCTAAATTGTCGAACCAAAGTAGCGAGGTTGGGATGTAAATTGCATGAAGTGTAGGATTGTTGTTCGAGGACGAACAAGGATTTAAGTGTGGGGTAAGTGATCTTGGGCAAATTTGTACGCCCAAGTGATACTCAAAAGTACCATTTTCGCCTTGTTTATCTATCAATGTGTATGCATTCTCATGTAATTGGTAATAAAATGTGAATTTATACTAACCAACATGATTAGCATTGTTTTGCAGGTAAAATGTAATTTTGGGAAGCTTAAATGCATGTTGGATGATATCGGGGTTGGACTTGGATGCCATCACGGGACAAGGCAGTGGACAGCATGAAATAAAGGGGCTCCGCGATGGAGCCGTGTCACGCTGCCATCGCGGAGGCCTTCTGCCTGGATAGGGAAATTTTGCCCAAATTCCAGAGAGGGTCCGCGTTCGGTCCGTGGCACGGTGGCTTGGCTCCGCGTTGCACGCCGTGCCACGTTGGGCCTTAATTCCTGGACCCCCAGTTCCAGTGAGGGTCCACGTCCGTAGCGTGTCACGGAGGCAGTGCTCCGCGATGCACTCTATGACACGTTGCTTGTTATTCTGGAAAAAATTTCCAGCAGTATAAATAGAACACTTAGGTTCATTTTTCAATATTCTGACTTGGTGGAGCAAGAACGTGGGTTACAGGCAGTTGAGGGACGAAAATATCAGGGTTTTTTCTCTCTTTCTTACTTCTTTAATTCAATTGCGTGTATGATTAACACTCATTTAAAGATGTTTAATCCACAAATGAGTGGCTAATTCTTCTTCTTGCTGAGGTTATGAACAATTGTGATGAAATGTGATCATTGATTCTTTGGTTTTTCATCTTTTCTTCCATGGTTGTTCTATTAATTCTTGTTCTTACTGCATTAATGTGTGGCCTACGTTAATGTACATCTAAAAAGTCCGGTTTCACTCGAGAGAGCAAGAAACTGGAAATTTGTGAATTAATAGGATATGATCTTTACTTGATTTGGGAAAATTGGGAATTGATTTACTTTCAGGATAGAAATATACCTGAAAGTCGTATTAGTCAATTTAGGAACCGGGTCTGTATGGCTAGAACATGAATTGCATTTAATCACAGAAATGTAGGTGGATGGTTCATGATTCTTAAGTGAGGTTAAATACGAGAGTTTTAATCTCTTGGCAATTGTTCTTGGCTAGCAACCGGAGGAAAAGATTAACCAAATTATAATGATAATTAATTTCATTACATGTTCGTTTAACCTCAGCATGCTTTCATTCATAGTTCAGACTCAAAGTAGATAATTGTTTTAGCTTTAGTATAAAAATTATAAAACAAACTATCAAACTCTTAGTTACACTGTTGTCTGCATTTTTAGAGGTAAAATATAGTACACTTGAGCAGATTGCACTTCATCCAAGTCTCTGTGGGATCGATACTTGGCTTACTAAAGCCACTTACTACTTGTTCGACCACGTGCACTTGCGTGTAGTTATATACCCCTATAATAGACCCGAACACTCATCCATTTCAGCAAGGTGGGTTACCTAGTGCAGGTGGCGGACAGCTCCAGATGTAGTTGTAGGTATGTTATGAGTTTTTCATGTCGATCCTTGCATGTTGCTAGGCCCAGGAACCACAGTATAAGGCATAAGATCCTTTTTAATATTTTAGTATGATATTCATCCCATAGAAGGTAGAAAATGGTTATAAGTATGAAGCCTTCAGTGATAGCCTTGAAGGCAAATGGAAATTCAAGAGATAGTGATTTTAGCTAGCCTTAAGAAGGGGTTCGATCCTTAGAATGATGACTTTTAAGCTAAGGGGGAGGTTATATGGTGAAGGACCAAGTCAAGTCTTGAGTTCCAAATGTGAAGGTCTAAGATCAGTAACTATGGGAGACCGATCCATGCTTATGTAGATGTCTTCTGTACTTCAGTCAATATGATACTTTAGTCATGCCGTATGTGAACATGTTATTCCCATGTCTAAGTTTCAAGTACTCGTTACGTGTATTCGTACTCAAATTCATAAAATGAGAAGTAACCACTCCAAATGGTGATTCCAGTCTCTTCCATGATTCCATAAATCTCAGCTTTATGTCATGACCCTCGTTGTGTATGTAAGCTCGTGCCTCTCAACATATTTAGCTCTATGAACTCAGTCCTTAAGATTTGCCTTAGCGGCTCATAAGATCGTGTTATATCAGGTATATGCCCAGCTTAGATTTCTTGAAAGATTCGTGCTCATGATTTCCTCACGCTAAGCCCTACGAATGTTTCCCCATGATGGAAATGATGGTTACGACGTGTACGCCCAGGATAACTCTCTATTGATGCCTAAGGTGCCAGGTGTGCAGAAGTTCATGAAGCATAGTTACTAGCCAAGCTTGGGAGATTGGAGGAATTTATGAGTAGCATTAGCTATACGGAGCCATAGGATAACCATATGTGATAGGCTCGAATAAGGTGGTGACATACAGGTAGGCCGTAGTATGGTGTGACTGGTGACTCTTGATTAGAGCCCGAACTTGTACGACTTTCTCATTAAGGGGAAGTAATATTATTAGTGGATAACTCTAGGTTGTCGAGGGCACGGATGGATTTTTTGTGCATTGTGATTCCTCTAGGGTTGGTTTTGATAGTGTGCTGATGCAGCATGATAAGGTCATTGCATATTCCTTTAGACAGCTTAAGACTCATGAGAAGAATTATCCGACACATGACCTAGAGTTGACAGCGGTGGTGTTGGCATTGAAGATTTGGAGGCACTATTTGTATGGAGTGCATGTGATGTGTTCATGGACCACAAAAGCCTTCAGTATGTGTTCACTCAAAAGGACCTGAATTTGTGACAAAGAAGATGGCTAGAGCTTCTGAAAGATTATGACATGAGTGTTCTTTACCATCCGGGTAAGGCCAATGTAGTGGCAAATGCCCTTAGTAGGCTGTCCATGGGGAGTGTGTCTCACATTGAGGATGGAAGAAAGGAGTTAGTGAAGGATGTCCATAGGCTTGCCCGTTTAGGGGTTCTCCTTGTTGACTCGACATATATTGGTGCCATTGTTTAAAATGGGTCAGAATCTTCATTGGTGACTGAGGTCAAGGCTAGACAAGATGAGGATCCTATCTTTCTAAATCGAAAGGAAGTTGTCTAGAATCAAAAGGTGGAGGTCTTCTCCTAAAGGGGAGATGGTGTACTTCGTTATTAAGGTCGTTTATCTATTCTGGGTGTTGATGATTTGAGAGAATGAATATTGCATGAGGTTCTTGGCTCTTGTTATTCTATCTACCCAGGTTCCACCAATATGTACTGTGACCTACGTGAGGTTTATTAGTGGAATGGCATGAAGAAGGACATAGCGGAGTTTGTGGCTAAGTGTCCGAATTGTCAATAAGTGAAGATTGAGCATCAGAGACCTAGAGGTATGCTACAATACATTAGTATTCCTAATTGGAAGTGGTAATAGATCAATATGGACTTCATCACGGGGTTTTCTCATACATGCTGATAGTATAAATCTATATGGATGGTTGTAGACAGGTTGACTAAAGTAGCACATTTTCTACCGGTCAAAACTATCGATTCAGCTAAGGACTATGCTAGATTGTAAATTCAGGAGTTAGTTTGGTTGCATGGAGTTCCCATGTCCATCATCTCAAATAGAGGTACTCAGGTTAACTCACAGTTTTGGAGATCGTTCCGAAAAGGATTTGGTACTCAGGTCAAGCTAAGCATGACTTTTCACTCACAGAAATATGGTCAAGCCGAACGGACCATTCAGACTCTTGAGGATATGTTGAGAGCATGCATGATTGATTTCAAGGGTAGTTGGGATGATCACTTCCCTCTCATCGAGTTTGTTTACAACAACAGTTACCACTCCAGCATTCAGATGGCTCCATTTGAGGCTCTCTATGGGCGGAGGTATAGATTGCTTATTAATTGGTTCGAGGTACATGAGGCTATGTTGATAGGGCCAGATTCAGTTCATGAGACCATGAAGAAAGTCCAGTTTATTAGAGAAAGACTGAAAACTGCTCAGAGTCATCAGAAATCTTATGCGGACATTAGACGAAGAGAGCTTGAGCTTGATATTGATGACTGGGTGTTTTTGAAGGTGTCTCCCATGAAGGGAGTAATGAGGTTCAGAAAGAAAGGGAAGATAAGTCCCTCATGAAGGGAGTAATGAGGTTTGGAAAGAAAGGGAAGCTAAGTCCCCCATATGTTGGTCCTTATAGGATTCTGAGATGAATTGGCAAAGTGGAATATAAGTTGGAACTACCAGCGGAATTAGCTTCGGTACATCCAGTTTTTCATGTATCTTTATTAAAGAAGTGCATTAGTGGCCCGGCCTTGGTTGTTCCAGTGAAGAGCATAGGTGTGAAGGACAGCCTTACCTATGAGGATATTTTGATTGAGATCCTTGATCTTCAGGTGCAGAAGTTGAGAAACAAAGAAGTAGCCTTAGTGATGGTTTTATGGAGGACTCAGCTTGCTGAGGGAGCTACATGGGAATCTGAAGCAGATATGATAGCTAGGTACCTGGATCTATTCCCTCTAGGCTCAATCCCAGCATGAGGTATCAGTTTCCTCTTTAGTGCTCTATTCAGTTTCATGTCAAGTTCATGTCGTTGCATGTATGTACGTTTCATGAATTTAGTCAGTTATGTGTATCAGTCCAGAGTCAGTCACTCCATCAGTTTCCAGCTTCAGTTGTTCTATATTGGGATTGCAGTTCCTTTCCCTAGCCTTTCAGTATGCTCAATGCACATTAGAAACGAATGTTCCCAAGGGGGAGATAATGTTACACCCCAAAAGTTCCTAAGATCAAACCTGAGGGTTGAAGTGGAGAAAATAGAAAAATCTACACTAGGTTACAGAAGGACTCATCAGGTGACCCGTTAAGTCACTTGACTGATCATTCAGTGACCCGTAAGTACGTAGTAGTGGAGGAAAAAGGAAAAGAGGTGCAGTGGTAACGGGTCAAGGAACGACTTGTTATAGTACCCAACGAGTCATTGAGTTACTTGTTGGGTGGTGCAGAGTTGAAATCAGGAGGATTTTTCATAGGGGCTTGATGGATGATACGACGAGTCTTTGTGACTCCCCACGAGTCGTTGCGTGACCCATCAAGTGTCTAGAGTTGAAGAAATGATTGATTTTCCAGTGGTGACGACGAGTGCATACGACAAAGTCAATCTAAAGTGTAAACTTTTCAACCTCGACAAACACATCTTATACAATTCCCACTTGCTTCTTTATGGACTTATTTTCCATTTGAAGCCTAATGTGGCGGTTTTGAGCATGGTTAGACAAGATCGCTTATAAATGAAAAATAATCATCGTTCCACCAAACAACCCATCGAGTCCTCCGTTGGTTGGGAAGCTCAGATTGCAGGGAAGATTCCAGTATTGGAAACGAGTGAGGACCACGAGTCGTTAGTGGACCCAATGACTCGTTAGGTCCCTCATTGGGACTGGCAGTGCCCAATTTACTGCCAAATCAGTAAGGGTATTTTTGTAATTTGTAAGCTCATAAGTCCTAAACTACATCATTTTAAACCCTGAAAGGAGTGTTTTAAGAGGTTTAGCCTATATCAAGTCATTAGGCTTTCTCATGCATGCAAAGTTTTGAATTCTCTTGGAAGATCAATCTAGAAATTCTCTCAATTCTTCCCCAATTCTCTTGGACTTTGAAAGACAAGTTGAGAACCAGTTTACCCAAGTATGTAGGGCTATGAATGAGAGTTTCTTTCACTCTCATGCCCAAATTTCTCCTCAAGTTCATGAATTCAAGTTCTTATTCAAGATTATGATCTTATAGGATTTTAACCCAATCTTATGAAATTCTCTATGATATGTCTATTGATCAATTCCCCTCATGTTCCAAAGTATGTTTTATGATTTATGGGCAGATGTTATACACAAATTGATTATAAATTCATGATTTTAAGTTATTAAAAATTATGGCCTATTATGCAAGTTTTATGAAAAGTCAAGTTTATGATACATGATTTCAAGTTTGCTGAGATGTCTAGCATGAATGAATGTTTATAAATTACCCATGTATGAATCTATGATTTTGCCTTATGAAGTCTATTTCAAGCATGCATTATTTTAAGATTTGGGCACGTCCCAATAGGTTAAGTATGTTTTCATGATTTATCTCAGTTTTATAAAATCAGCTTACCATATGGTTTAGAGTCAATTCCCCCACATTCAGCTTATAGTATGTTTGGATCCAGGGTTCCCAAATATTCAGATTTTAGACTATGCATGTAATTATGACATTCAGTTTCGTGATGGGAGCACGTTGCATGTTTTTTGGGAGTAGTGTCTAGCACCAAGTAGGCCAGAGTTCGGGTAAACCCCGGGTCTTAAAACTATTGTAACACCTTTAAAATTTCCCACACCAAACTCAGACCTTGCAAGAAAAATCCAGAAGAAAACCAGAAAAGTTTCCTCAAAACAACTGAGACAACGAGTCGTGGTCAGCTCCAACAACTCGTTGTGTCAGTCGTGGTCAGTCCTGCTTGGTCCTTCGGGGACATGGAACAACCCGTTGTGAGAAACAACGAGTCATCCTATCACTCGTTGGTTCCCCAGCTCAGAATATTTTTTCCAGGACCCTATGACTCAAGAAACAAGTCGTCATTTGATACAACGACTCGTGGTGTGATCATTGGTTGAGGGTTCCAATAAACCTTCTTCAGTGAAAATGAGTGGTAACAATGACCCATTGTCTCACACATTGAGTCATTGTGACCACCCATTGTGTCAAGTCAGGGAATTTTTATAATTCTTCCAGTGAAGGTAATGACTGGACACAACGATCCGTTTGGTCCACCATGAGTTATTGTGTTGCCCCTCGTCAGTTCCCCCCAGATTTTTCCATCCATTGACTAAGGGAGGAACCAACGACCCATTAGTTCATCCAACGAGTCATGGTATCCCCCGTTGCCAAATCCAGTGAGCCTAGAACCCAGAAAGTAGGAACAATGACTGGTCCCAGCGAGTCGTGGTCTCAACCAATGACTCGTTGAGTGATCCGTTGGTCCCCTGTCGGGCAGTTTTTTTATTTCATGGTTATTTTTGTAATTTTCTAGCCTTTTATCTTAAAACCCTATCGTTTTAGGCTCGTTTAGGAGGGAGTCAAAGGGGTAGAGTCACATTCCCTAAAGTCTAAAGCGTAGAAACAGTCAAGAAGCAGAAAGAGCAAAGCTAGGGAATTCAACTTCTTCTTTGATTCTCAAGGAAGTTTCTCTAGAAATTCTTCACCAGGTATGTGGGAATTCAACAAGGGAATTGTCCTTCTCTTGTTTCCCCAAAACCTTTCTCTATTTTTTCTATCAGTTATAGCCCTGTGGATTCGAAATGTAGAAAGTTTTTAGACAAATTTTTTTAAGATTTCAAGTGAAATATTACTCATGATATTAGCTGCTTTATTATTCCCAATTTCTAGAAACTTTGTGAAACTAGAATCTAGTGGAACAATTTAGCCCTAGTTCTCAGTTCAGTGAAATTAGAATCTTGCATGTTGGAGTAGTTTCTCCTGTAGCTTGATTCTATCAGTTTTGGGATTCCCATATTATTAGTATATGTTGAAATCTCAGTCAGATGTATGTTAGTCCAGTCTCAGTCAAATTATTAGTATACTCAGTATTATTCAGAAATGTCAGTTGATTAGTTTGACTACAGTCTTTTCTTGAGGTGTTAGTGGTGCCTCCCAGTTATCAGTTATTAGACTTATATATCATATTTTAGTGGTTCTTTATACGGTTATGACACTTCTATATAAGCAGCTCTGACCAGTCTTAGAACCCTTAGCTTCAGATTTCAGTTTGTTCTTTAGACGGTTACGACGCTTCCAGATGAGCAGCTCTGGCCAATCTTGGAATACCAGTTACAGAATTCGGTCCTATCAGACTCTTAGGGTACTTCCAGATAGGTATTCCTGACTTAGTCTTGGGCCCCAAATTCGAGCTATCAACTTAGTAGTCAGTCTAAGACTATCCGCTAGGAGTAGGACTTAGCACCGAGGGGACCGGAGTTCCAGCACACCCAGGTTTCTAGAACTACGTTGTCATCGTAGGTTGTTTTATTGGCCTTATGGCCCCAGAACTGTGATCACCCAGTTCATACCTTTATACCCTGGCAAGGTATATTGGGTCCTACCGATGAGGTGTATACATCGGACTCCACGTCTAACTCACGTGGTTATATGTCGGTTATAGACTCTCCCACTAGTCAGTACAGTCTTAGTTTAGCTCATCTCAGAACAATTTCAGTTACTCATTTCAGATCAGTTCAGTACAATCAGTTCAGACCAGTATCTCAAATTTAGGGCATATCTTTGACCATCAGACAAGGTCATTTTGACCATTTCAGTTTATTTAGTTTCAGTATATCAGTTGGTCATTGCATGTCATTACAGTTCAGTTATTTATTCTTTGTGTTATGTTTTCTCCTACTTACTCAATACATTCAAAGTACTGATGCATACCTTCTATGTTGTATTGTATTATGATATAGCCGCAGGTTCTCAGTCTCAAAACCATTAGCAGATCTATTCCAAGAGTTATCAGCTGCACCAGTGGTGAGTCCTCATCTTTCGAGGACGATATTTATTTTTCTTCAGTTATTTTCATAGTGTTAGACTTTAGAGTTAGCTGGGGGTTTGTCCCAGCAACTCATCAGATATAGTTGGCTTTCAGATATAGACTCAGACTTTCACTCTTGTTTTCTTGATGTGTAATTTTTTGTTATTTAGCTTTCCTTGAATGGTTTTATTATTTAAGCTTCCGCAATGATTTACTCAGATTACCAGTGTTATGATAGACCATGGGAGACTTGGGGTTACTTGTGACTTTAAATACCATGTCTCATCCAGGGTATAGACTCGGGTCATGACAACTATGCGCCAATGTTGGTTTATATATTTACATTTGGACCTTCCTTTAAAGTTTTCCCCTCCCAAAAGTGGCTTTCAGCTTGATATCGATATCATGGTAGCGTCCTTAGCCCTAGCAAGATTTTGGATGGCTCTGCCCACTTGAGTGTGATAGTTGAGGCATCACGTAAGCTCTATCGTGATGATGTTGGTTATGATGAGTCTCCCATTATTCCTCATGATTTCATCTATTTATGTTCATGACTTATGATATTATGTTTTATAGCAGGTATGATCCAATGATTAGTTTATGAGCTTTTACTTATGATTTCAGCTATGACAATTCATATGATTTCTGTCTTTAGTTTTGGGTCATTTTATTTAGATGTGATACCCAGCTTATGAATATACATGTATCAGATTCATATTTCAGCATGCAGTCCTTACTTTCATGATATATTGATTTATATTTATATGCATGATTTCAGTTAACATTTACTCAGCATATTTTACTTACCTTGCATACTCAGTAAATTTCAAGTACTAATTGTATCTCTATGTTGTATCATTTCGTGATATAAGTCCGAGCGATCAGACTCCATTTTTCTGTTAGTCCAGCTTTCCCCCGCAATCTAGCTCAGTTCCCACTATTGGTGAGTCCTCATCTTCTGAGGACATTCAGTTTAGTGTTTGATTATGCTGTTTCAGTTTCAGACTTTAGCGAGCTTGTTGGGGGTGTTGTCCCATCAGCTCATCAGATAGTTTAGAGGCTTATCAGACAATTATGTATATTTTCAGTTTTGTTGAGTGTTAACTCTGTTTATGATTATCATGTTATTCAGACTTCTGCTTATTCATGCTTTAGTTATCAGATTCTACTTTGATGTATGTTCTTTACTTGTTATGTTCATGTCATGGGTCGACTTGAAGTCATTCATAGTTTTAGGTCTTGTGTCTCAATCCGGGGCCTCAACTCAGGTCGTGACAAAGGGGAAGATAATTGAAAGAAAATTATGCCTAGTAATTTTTGATCAAGATAATCATTAACTTAGTTTATAGTCGATTTTTTATGGTTTTCATTAACGGTCCAAGCTCATTTAGAGCGTATTTGGAAAGCCACCTTGTAATTGGATTTGAGTGTAATTACACAGTTTGGCATATTTGTTTGGCCAGGTAATTACATGGTCAGCAGGAAATTGTGTGTAATTGGTAGGGTGTAATTACACTCTCCAATTCCTAGGGGGGGGGTGAGAATTGTAGGTAATTACGTGGTGTAATTACAAGGTTACTTTTTAATTTATTCTTTTTTGTTATTATTTTAATTTATTTTCTTTATTTTAATTTCTAGTTTATTTTTATTATTTTAACTTTTTATTTCTAAAATATTTTTGTTATATTATTTATCTTTTATTTCCTTTCTTCTCATTTCTCGACACTTTAATTCTTGTGATTCTATGTAATTGCTTGTATTTTTAAATTTTATTTTTATTTTTTTATTTTAAAAAAATACATTATTATTCTAGTTTTTGAATTAACTTAGAATTTCATTATTTAATTATGTTATAGACTTGTTTTCATTTTCTTTTGAATTATATCTACTTAAGTTATATTGGAACTTATTCGAAGTTATGTTGAAATTTGACACAAGAGTATTATGTTTACTTCTTTTTTTTTTAATTTATATTATATTTTTGGTTCTAATTTATTTGTTTTAGTAGTATTGACTTGTTATTTCATATTGCATGCCATTTATTTCTTAATTAGAATTGATAGATTATTATTTGTCAAATATTTGAATAATTTTATGATATTATGTTTATGATATTAATATTTTTTTTCAAACATGCATTCTATGATTTTCTTGAAAAATATGAATTTTAGTTTTTATAATTAATTAAATTAAAATATTTTAATTTAAAAATATGTATTTATTTTTTTTAAACCGTATTGGTTAAAAATATATATTTATTAATTGTTATATTTTTTAGAGATGATATGTATCTTAAATAACTAATTTAATATCATTTATAAAGATATATATCTGTCAACTATTAATTTTTGATAAATAACTTTTATTTTTAAAAATTAATCTAATTATTATTGTTTTAATCATATTAGTTAAAATATATATTTATTAATTATTATATTTTTTAGAGATAATATGTATCTTAAATACCTAATTTAGTATCATTTATAAAGATATATATTTGTCAAATATTAATTTTTGATAATTAATTTTTATTTTTAAGAATTAATCTAACTATTATTCTTTTAGTCATATTAGTTAAAAGTATATATTTATTAATTATTATATTTTTTTAGAGATAATATGTATTTAAATACCTAATTTAATATCATTTATAAAGACATATATTTGTTAAATATTAATTTTTGATAATTAACTTTTATTTTTAAAAATTATACTAACTGCGTAATTACACTTGTGCAACCAAACAGTAAACTTGTAATTACAGTGTAATTAATTACACTTGTGTAACCAAATAGTAAACTTGTAATTACACTGTAATTACATCATGACAACACAAGCAGGTCATCGTAATTATTATACTATGTAATTACTAGATTGTGTAATTACTACCCTAGTAATTACACCAATTCTAATTACATAGTGACTTTCCAAACAGACTCTTAAACTTACATTAATTTTAGAAAACTTTTGCATTATGGAATTTTTGAAACTGAGTATATTATACCTGTAAAACTAACAATTATATAGTTTTCTTCTATGAAAAGATAGAAAAGGTGATGATTAATTATTTTATAAAAACATCAAAATTTATTTAAAGATAATTATATCAATAAATAAATGTTATGATCGAAAAATATGTAAAAGATAAAATTGAACAATCATCAAAACTTTTTCAATCATTCATTATAAATTTATAGTTCTTGAAATATGTGATAATATCAAATCATCTAACATTTATTGAAATATTTGTAAAATATTTAGTTTTTATCATAATTTATTTTTGTAATAGTCCAATATTGAAAATAATGTTTGTAATCTTAATGAGGTTATTTATGACCGCGCGAAGCGTGGGCACTACCTAGTAATAAATAAAAGTAAAAAATTAAAATATTAAAATACTCTTCAAATATTGAAAGACTAATATGCCCTTCAAATAATAATAAATAAATATAAATAAAATAATAAATAAATCATATTATACAAAAATAAAAAGCCACTAAATCTAAAGTTAAATTACAAAAATATCCTTAAAAAAATTGATTAGTCATTTTCCTTTCGAAAAAAAAAAAAAAGTTCATATTTATGGTCAATTGAAAAACAACTATTTTAATATCGTGCAATAACTTATTGTAAATTTTTTTCATTAGTTTCAACTCCTTTCATCTTCTGCTACTGCTTAAAACTACAATTTATTGCAACATCTTGAATGCCTTTCTTTCAGTTTTAATATTTATTGCACATTCATGCATTTCAATTGCCAACCTTCTCCCATTCTTTATTTATTGAGATAAAGCAAACTTGTGATTTCCTGATCTGCATTGACGAAATTTATCAAAAGTTAAACTTATGAAAAAAGTGATTTTCAAAAGTCAATGGGCAAGAAATTTGAATTTGTCTCTTTTCTTTTCTTCATTTTTTTCATCCTTTGTTTGTCGGCAAATTGTTAAAGGTGATAAATTTAGTTGGATATATCTTTTTGGTTTGTTTTTTTATTGGCTTTTACTTGACATGTTATGCTTTTATTATTCTTTGTTCGATTAGTTTGAATTATTTTCAAAATTTGATGTTACACATTATACACATTGTTTATTCTCATATGTTTTTTATTCGTCAATTCTAATCAGATAGAGTGTTACATGTCATGAAGTAATAATACATCAAACTAACATAAAATTTATAAGTCTACTACCATCCTAAGAAAGAAACTTGAAAATAAAATTTTATACAGCTTAAAAAAATACTTTCATTCAATAACATATTCTTGATACAAATGAGGATATAAAGAGAAAGAATATAACTTCATAAAAGACAATGTAAATAACATTAAAACTCAATCGAATAGACTTTGCGTTCATCTATTTGAGCTTGTATTTTTCTTCTTCAAATTACATGTATCTCATCACATTTTTATTCTAATAACTTTTATGTTATTTTAAAATATTTATATTAATTAATATGGTACATACGTGCAACATACGTATTCAAAATTAGTTATTCTAAAAGTGAAAAGACTCTTAAGTCAAAAGTTAAATTACTATGATACCCACTAAAATTGATTGACCATTTTAACCTTCATTCAAGAATATAATAATACTTAAATCTTCATCCAAAAATATAATAATGCTTATACCCTTAATTAAGTTTCTCTTCATTAATTTAAAAAAAATATATAGAATTTGAGAAGTTACAATAAAATTATTTAATATACCTAATGGGAGCTGCTAAATGGCCATAATTATACGGCCTAAATATGGCCACAAATATTAAATAAATCATATTAACCTTTTTTCCTTAAAATAAAGCTGAATCTTTATTACTTTTTAAATTCTAAAAATTAGTGCAACTATAATTATTATGTTGGGTGAAGCATAATTATTATTAATTATATAATAAAATTATTTAATTAATTTATAATGTGGAACCCATCATATCATTTTACTTTATTTTTTTCTCATTCTTTCCGATCTACTTATTTCTTGATTTCTCTTCTTTCTCCTTTTCTTTTTTATATATATGTGTGTATTTCATCAAAAAATTTAAAACTAATTCTATTATATATAGGTCATAATTCTTAAAATATATTTAGAAAAATTCATCATTTAATTTTAAATTTATCACATAAAATTTATTTTTTTTAATTATATAAAAGTCATTCAATTCTAAAATTTATCACACAAATATTTTTAAATATTTATATATTTTTTTACCTAAAAATTTTCAACTTCAAAATTTATCCTAGAAAAGTCAAATTTTTTATTTTTTTTGCTACTTAAAAGTTATTCAACTTCGACCAAGTTAACTAAAAAAAATTCACTTTAATTTTGATATTTATATCGAAAATATGACATAACGCTCCAACATAAGTAAACTACGTTCAGGATAATTTTAGAAACATCCCTTAATATTTTGCTTCATAATACAAAACTTATTGGGGTGTACAATATTACATTTATTGTTCTTAGTTTGATTTCTTTATAATAATTTTAACAAATCATCATTAATATTAAATAAAATATGATTTGACTATTTTTTCCTTACTAATATACTCATTTATATATTAAATTTCATAAACACCTTTTGAAAAATAAATAAAATAATTTCTACACTTTTACAAATATTGAAAATTTTCTACAACCGTATTTGTAAGTATGAGATTTTCTATAAATTTGTGTATATATGATAATATAATGCCACGACCCCAAATGATCGTGATTGGCATCCACACTAACCCTCCAATGGGCGAACCAGTGATTCCCAGCAATTTCTCCAGAAACAACATTCAAAAAAAATGATAACGTTAAAATTAAATAAACGAACAGAATTCAATTAAAATTTGTTTATATCAGCGAAAGAAAACTAACAAAATTTGACTACAATTCCCAGAATCCGATTGTCATTTCACTTTAGACGTCTAACTACCAATGTCTATGAGGAAACAAAACAACATAAATAATTCACAATGTCCGAAAAAAAGACATCTTGAGAAAGAGAGTGGGACTGCCCGTCTTGCTTCCTCACCTTTCCAGATCGTCTACTGTTGTTGGCAAGAAGAGCTTTCTGAATCGGATTTTGCACTCAGAAAAAAAGTGCAGGAGTAGCGTTAGTATGAAATACAGTACCGGTAGGCATCATTGGCCAACCTTATATAATAACATATAAGAATGCAAACAACATGAATTCAATCTAGAACACCACTCCTACATATACATACACATTACAGAAATTTAATTATGTTCAGGTGGAACCGGCCTGCTCACTGGATTAGGCACTTCACTGCAGCGGTCGCTCGACCACTGTTGTGGTCTCGCTGTAGCGAAACAGGACCCGCTACAGCGGTACTGCCCTGGGTATTAGCTCGACTTAGCTGCACTTAATCATTCCACCAACTATTCACAATACCACATATCATCTCTTTCATTCAGACACATAAAAGTTACTATGCCCGACACGTGAAATGCAGCATAACTACAAGCAAAATAGAATAAATCATAGCAAAGATGGCATAATGCCCATTCTAGTTTCCATTCGACTATATCAAAATCAAAACTTGTAACTTTCCCACGTTCATGTAACAAACACAATCAGAATTTCACCTCAGACAAGTAACATTCATTCGTTACAATTTCTACCATTCGAATAATACATCAGCAGAAATAGAACAGCAGATCAAATAGAGATATGCTAGGTACACGCCTCCGTCATATCCCTACAACACTCCAACACTAGCCTTGATGCACACACATGCTAGAAGGTCTTATTTCTGCCCTTTCAGTCATGACCTACAGGGAACTCTAGAAATTCATGTACTGTGCCGACGTGGTATCTACTTGTAGTCATATGTTCGTTCGCATGCTCTCCTCGAGTACGAGCTACTCAATAATATTGCTCGTCCAGATGTTCCCCCCGGGCATGAGTCTCTCATCTCGGGATACTCTTACTATCCTTAACCATTTTCACGGTAATTATATCATAATCGAATTCGTCATTATGCCATTCAGGAGATTACAATCTACCTCTCCATCTCATATAATTTAGACAGTTCGTCATACATTCCATGATAATACAAAGAACACACTTAACAGTTCAATAAAATCCCCCGTTAGTTTGGTGGCAACAACATATCAATTTTATTTCAATATTTAAGTTTTAACAGGGCAATCATTACCACAAATAATGTCCATAGACCAAAGCAACACATTATCATTCTCAAACATGGAAGTCATTATGCAAATTCTAACTCCTCTAAACCATAACCTACCTCAAACTGGGAGGATTCAATGGCAATCACTCTGCTGGAGACTTACCTTTTCTCAATGCTTCCGAATGTGAAAAGTCTAACACAAGAATAAGACATAATTTAGTATCCTATCACCCACACAAGGGTCTTAGAAACTCAAACCCATCATTTCAAGGAAATTTTAAGAGTAAAATCTCAAACCCGCCTATTTCTATGTCCCAATTACCACATGCACCCCGTTCTTTAACAACTATTCATTGGGGAATGATCATTACTCTCCGTTAAGCTCGAGATCAAACCCCCATTAGCCCTAACTTTCAACCTATGATTTTCTTTTCTAGAAAATCACCATCAGAGGTTCTCCTTGATTCCTAGGTGTTTACATAATCAAACATAAGGGTAGAAATTCAAAAATCTTACCTTTAGAATGAAATTCAATTGCTCTGTGGGAGAAAATCGTCTTCTGTCCTTGAGGTTTTGTGTTTTAAAAATAATGGGGTGTAACCCCAGAAATTTCACTTAAACCTACTTTCTGTTGCAGCAGACCTGCTATGGCGGTCAGAAAGTCGCTACAACGGATCCGACGGTTATTTTTTGGTCCATTACGGCAGACTCCGACCATTACCGCGGTCTCGCTGTAACAAAAATTCTACCGCTGCAGCAGTCCCCGAACCAGTAGCTCCCCCAAAATCATCAATTTTTATTATCCCACTCCACAACACCTTTCTAACCATTGTCTAGTCCCGTTAGAGTGTTCTAAGTCAGTTTTCCCTTGTAACGACATACAGATCATTACATATAAAGAAAAAAGTGTACGTATGAGAATAAAAAAAGTGTACATACAAAAATAATTAATAATTTTTACAATCATATTTATAGATAGATCTGCTATAAATTTGTGTACATATGAGAATATAAAAAAAAGCGTACATATAGAAATATAAAGAATTAAAAAATATATACATAGGAGAATATTATATTTCTATAACTATATGTGTAGATGTGGGATTTGCTATAAATTTGTGTACATACAAGAATACAATTTTAAAAAAATATACATGAGAATATATATAAAATTAAAAAAATATGCATATATTGAGATATTTCTACAATCGTATAATTTGTAAATATAGGATGCGCTATAAATTTATTCATTCTTCATGTAAAAGTTTCTCATGTACTAAAAGATAACTAATAAATATATATTGATCAAGAAATTTTGAATTTGAGAGGGAAGCATAAAATGTTCAAATAAAATTTATTTATAGTGCGAACATGCAATACTATCATATTTGAGTCATTGTGGCAAAAAAAAAAGTTTTAAACCAAAATAATATGGGAGTGGAATAAGATGGAAAAGGAAGTCGAGGTTCGTTGATGGTAGGTGGAGGTATTATATGAGTAGGAGGAGACAATGAACTTGAAATGTCCCTTATGAAACTTATTTTTTCTACTTCTATTAGAAAAGTCATTTTCTCATTTTCAGAAAATTTATTTTTAAAAAAAAATATTTTTTAAAGTATTTTATCCAGCTAAATATGAAAAAATTTAGAAACGCTTTTCAGAAACTATTTTCCTCTATACCAAACACACTCTAAGAGTATTAAAATTTTTTTACAGTATTAGATCATTTAAAAAATAATTACATGTAATGATTCCCCTTATTTTTTAAGTGATCTTTTAGAATTAACACACCCTTAAAAAATATCTTAATAGCTCTAATTAAATAAATTATCTTATTAAAATATGTCTTTAATATACACATACAAAAATATTTAAAAAAAAATTAGAAGATTCTTTAAAAAAAATTTCAACATCTGTCACGGCCCAAATGGACAGGTCGTTGTGGGGACCTACATCGACTCTACTCGATAGGAGAATCCTTCTCAACATTTCTGTTAATACACAAGAAAATAATTTCAAATATTTCCATTATTTCTCATTAATGATAAAGATCTCAACAAATAAAACTACAAGACTTCCCAAACATGACTCTCCCACGATCTAGTCTAGACATGTACAAGAGTTATACTTAGAATACTTGACAAGAAAAAATGACCAAGCTTCGTCCGGAAAGAAGAACACTAGAGCTGGTGCTAAGTACTCTACGCTAATCAAGAAACTCCAACCTTCCACAACCTACACCTAAAAAAAAAAGGTGTAGCAAGGTAGCATCAGTATACCACACGTATTGGTAGGCGTCATCAGCCTACTAGGGTTAGTGTAACGACCCCGACGTTGTTACGGGATGGTTAAGGGTATAGATACGGAAAACAGGCTAAGGAAGAGATAGAGAGGTTGTGAAATAAACTAAGTATGAAATTGGGTAATTTTGGGTAGCTACTTCCCAGGGACCGCTGCAGCAATGGGATTTCTGCTGCAGCGAGACCATGGTAGCAGTCAGAGTCCCGTCGTGACAGAATTGAGAGTAATCGCTGGAACCGCCGCAGCGACCCTATGGCCGCTACAGTGGGTCCGCTGCAGCGTAAATGTGACCGTTGCAGCGGACAATGAAATCAGAAAAAGGGTTTAAGTGAGATTTCTAGGATTAAGTTTCATTATTTCCAAAAACCTGAAAAGGTAAGGTTGAGAACGATTTCTTCCCCAGAGAAAAAAGTGATGGTAAAAAGATAAGTTTCTCGTCCCCTATCCTCTTTAATGGGTATTATTTATCGTAGAAGTCTAAGGGAGACCCATTAATGGTGAAAAATCTTAACTAGAGAACCCTAGGTTGATGAACTAGGGCTGATATTGTGGGGGAGTAAGGGAAGGTTTTGATTTTTGAATTTTGATTACTTCCTAAGGTTTCTCTTGTCAATGTTGACAAATTAGATAAGGTGGGGACCTAAAACTAGGTGGAGGAGAAGGGTTTTCTGTTAAATTACCCCGAAAAGAGAGGGGTTTGATCTAATTAGGCCCTATCTTGAGGACTGATTAATTAATTACTATATGTTTGTAGATTTCGAACGATTCGAAGCTATCAAGAAGGTAAAAGCTCCTGCAGAGTAGTGAAGTCGGTATCTTCGAGTAATCGAGGTAGTTTATAGTTGGAGGGTTAGACCCTTCTTAATGATTTGTATGCTTAGGTAATAATCTTATGTGATTAGTTTTCGAACATCCCTTGTTGTGAGTTTGTCTTGCGAATGAGTACAATTACCATGTTGATAGAAAGTCGTGAATTAATATGTTGTTAAGTTTTTGACAAATTGTGAAGTGAATTGCTTGTCATGATTGATCATGTGAAAGGAGAATTAAAAATTAAAGTACATATGAATGTGTACGACTTGTATGCTTGTTGTTTTACAAAAATTGAGAATGAATAGGATAATAATTGTATCCTACATTGAAAGGCTCGGGCTCGAGGGGAGCTTCCGGGCGAGCAAATATTATTATCGAGTGGCTCGTGTCCGAGGGGAGTATCCGGACGAGCATATGAGTGGGAGCGGATTTCACGCTGACATAGTACATGAATTTCTATAGTCCCCTGCAGGTCATGATTATATGGGCAAAACTAAGACCTTCTGGCATGTGTGTACATGATTCGTGTGGTTGAGTATTAAAGGGAGATGACGAAGGCGTGTGCCCATCATGTTACCCTTGGTTTTTGTCGTTTGTGTGTTGTTTTGTGATTTCATTTAGATTCATAAAGTGAATGAGGAACGTGCTAAGAGAATGTGCAAAGTATCATTGATATGACGTGAATTGGTAACAAAGATCATGTTTTTAGTGCTAATAGTGACTTTGTCACCGTCTGTAATTATTGAGTAATTGCTGCTATGATTAACTGTGGACTTATAGATCTTAATAGCTAATATGATCTTGGTTTAATTGTACGTGTCTGATGAATTTATGGAATATGTGAAATGCTAAACTATTGATCTGTTGAACTGTAGGATGGATGAACTGAGAGGAGTGCAACATGTCAAGCTACTGCCTAAGCAGTGCCGCTGCAGCGGAACCACCTTCGCTGCGGCGAGACCGCCACAGCGAAAACGGCCCAATCCAGTGAACAGGCCAGCTGTCCCCTATGTAGAACTAGTGTTTCTGAATTGTGTTGTACTTCCTTAAATGTTGTAGACTGGTCTTATATTATTATTACTCGATATATATGTTATTAGTTAGGATCGACAGATAATGCCTACCAGTACCGTGTTATGTACTAACTCTACCCCTGCATTCTTTATTGAGTGCAGAGTTCGAGCTAGGCAGTTCTTCACACCCTCACCTGTAGAGCAGCAGTTTTCGGAATTGAGAAGATGAGAGATGAGGACACAGTTCACTTGTCATACCCCGAGTTTACACCCTGAATGGAACACGGTACTTGAAGCCATAAGTGACCCCAAGTCAACCCCTAGTCTATCATACACTGCCATTTTGAGTAACATAAGAAAAATACATGCAGCGGGAATTTTAAGCAAAAATAATAATAATACTTGGACAAGGTTACATATTTAATAAAATCAATCTAAGTCTGAAAACAACTTTACGTCTGAAAGCCACTAGGTCTGGGGAGCTGCTGGGACAAACCCCCAGCTAACTCCAAATCTAAAAAAATGAAAGCATAACTAAAGTAAATAAGCTCCATCCTCGAAGGATGAGGACTCACCTACTGGACAGCTAAGTTCTTCGGTAAACGATCAGTTAACGGGGCTGAGACAGTGATCCTGCAACTGTATCATGAAACAATACAGCATAAAAGTATGCATCAGTACTTTGAATATACTGAGTAAATGAGAGGAGCATAATACAATAAAATGAATAAAAAAGACATGCTGAACTGAAAGACATGCAATGACCAACTAAAGCTACTGAGCTAAATAACAGAAATACTGAGGTGGTCTAGATAACCCTATCTGATGGTCAAAGAACGTTCTAAGTCTGTATTACTGATCTAAACTGAACTGGACTGAGACTAGACTGAACTGACTAGTGAAAGAGTCTATAACCAACATATAACCACGTGAGCTAGGCGTGGAGTTCGATGTATACACCCTACCGGTAGGACCCAATATACCTTGCTAGGGTATAAAGGCATGAACTGGGTGATCACAAAATTCTGGGGCGAAGAAGGCCAATAAATACTTAATCCTACGCTGGCAACGTAGTTTTGGGAACCTGGGTACGCTGGAACCCCGGTCCACCCTGTACTAAGTCCTACTCCTTCTGGATAATCCTAAACTGAATACTAAGCTGATAGCTCGAAACTGGGGCCAAGAATAGTCAGGGATACATATCTGAAAGTATCCTGAGAGTCTTAACGGACCATATTCTGAAACTGAGTTCTAGACTAGTCAGAGCTGCTTATCTAGAAGTGTCGTAACCATCTGAAAACAAACTAAAATCTGAACTGGGGTCCTGAGTCTAGTTAGAGCTATATGTCTAAAGTATCATGACCGCCTATTGGACCACTAAACTAAATTCTGAATCTGATTCTGATAACTGGGAGGTGATATAGACACCTCAGGAGTTTCTGTAGTCAAACTGATCAGCTGACATATCTGACTGACACTGAGAAATTTCATATTTTGCCTAAGGCTAGACAATCATCGATCTGACTGGGAATTTAGCATGTAAAATAGTAAGGGAATTCACTTTACTGGTATAATCAAGAAAATTCCAAGATTTATCATTTCAACATGAATTTCTAGTCTACTCTACCCCCAAGAACTAGGGCTGAAGTCAATGTGCAGAGATAAGCATCAATACCACCATTAGCTTGTGAGAAAATACTCATAATTAATATACATGATTATTTCACATGGATTAATCAAGACAATCAAGAATTTCTCAACATTCGAAAATCTGCAAGGCTAGAATTCACTTTTGTGGAAATAATATCAATTTACTTGTTAACTGATGGAAATCATGTTTAAAATAATCATAAATCTCATGCTATGTTAATTCCAAGAAAGTTAACATTTAATCCCTTCAAGTTCGAAAGTCAGGTCTAGGATTCACAGAGAAATTAAAGAAGGGTTTGGAGGGACACAAGGGAAGAATGTCCCCTTGTTGAATTCCCACATACCTGGTCAAGAAACCCGAAGAATTTCCCGAAGGACCTAGGAGAAAAGTTCTACCCTAGTTCTTGCTCTAAAATGCTCTGAGAGAAACTTTCTACGATCTGCTTTTCTAAAGATTTGAGTGGGGAATGGGGAAAGAAACCGTTTACCCCAACTATGACTAAAACGACGTAGTTTCAAGTTTAGAAAGGTAGAAAATTATTGAAAGGCCCTTGAAAATTCGCAGGAAAACTGACTGCTAGTCCCCCACTTAGGACCCTACGACTCGTGCACAGAGACCACGACTCGTGGTCATGGTCGTTGGGTCCACTTCCCAGGATCCCCCTATTGGTCACCACAAGGGACACCACGACTGTGGTGTACTCCACTACTTGTGGTGACCAATCGTAAAGTTCACTGCCAAAATTCTCCTAGTCTTCACATTACTCTTGACCACGGGTCACCTCAGGACTCTTGGGGTGGACCACGACTCGTGGTCACGACCTGTGGTCACACAAAATATCAAAATTTTGAAATAAACCCCTAGGTCTCACCACGAGTCACCCAACGACTCGTGGTCACTCCTCATGGGTCACAAAACGATTCGTTCTGTGACCTAGAGTAGATTTTTTAGTTTTCTCTGATTTAAGTCCTGGGTCTAGTCCTTGAGTTTCCGGGGCATTACATCACTCCCCCATTGCAGATGTCTTTCTTTCAGACATTTGAAAACTGTTTCATTTTGAGTTTTAGTTTCTTTAGTTTGTAGAACAAACGTCTGGTGCAATAACAATAAGGCTCTGGAAAATTGCTTTATTAGTTTTGGTTTATGCAGTATATTGATTCGAAGTTGTTTTAAGAGCATAACAGTTGATTTCTTCATGAATGTCTTGATTTTGGGGTCACTTGGGAATTGTTATCGGGTTTTGCTGGTACACTCACCGGGGGGTTAGTGTGGATACCAATCACGGCCACCTGGATCGTGACAGTTAGTTAACACAACAGCATAAAAATTAATATATAATCAATGTCAATATGTATAATGATTCTCTCACTCCTAACATCACCCTAGGTATAACTGCCACATTAACGTTCTTAAATCTCCTCAAAGTTCACACAACACTTTTGCGAACCTATTTCATTATTATGGTTCTTTCAATCTGTTTCTCTTCACTTCCGCTGCAGTGAATACGCGAATCACCACAGCGGTTCCGCTACCGCGGCTATATGCCCGCTGCAGCGATAGACCCCATAGTCAGTACTCAAATTCACCTAAATCGAATTTGTTTATTCCTGCTATAAAACTCCGCAGTGCCACCATCTCTCTACCATTCCACTAGAATTAACCAAGTCTATTTATTAACCTATTTAATTATTGATAGGAATTCCCAACCCTCCTTAATGAAATATATTAAATAATAAAGTTTACTTGCTAGCTCACGGTACTATACTCTCTTTTGTTCAAACCCATTGTACTATATCCATTGCCCACAAAATCAAAGTAAAACAAAACATTCAAACGCATTTTATGGAGACATAACTCAAGTACACCCAAATCATTAAAATAATATGAGGGAGTCAATTTCCCAAACAGTAAAGTACGTGTACATATATGGCTTCATACCACAAAAAATCATAAGATATCATACCTGGACCAGGTAGCCATGTGCGGCATTCTATGCCTATTTCTCACCTCAAACCCGATTCATGTTGGTATATCCCTGTATCACACTTGTATTTCTAATATCTTTCTGTAGCTGCAGACATATGTATATCAACCATACCCGCATAATCTCTATCTCACAATCATACCATCGGTGATATGCTGGACACACGCCTCCGTCATACCACTGTACACACATGTCAGAGGGCCTTATGCTTGCCTTTCCAATCATGACCTCCAGGGGACTTCAGAAAATCCATGTACTGTACACACAGCTGTATGAACCATTCGCCATACCTGTCTGTGTACTCACTTGTACATCCAGCCGCCCTTTACCCATACTTGTCTGTGTACGCACTCATACCGCTCGCCCGGATGCTCACCTTGGACACGAACCATTCATGTATCCAATCCTTATTCGAATCTGAACATATTAACCTTGGACACGAACCATTCATGTAACCCATATAACTAAGTTTAGTTATTCAATTTCTCAAGTAAACCTCATCATTTTACATGTAAAAATTGAGTTCGAAGAAATAGACTCACCATTTATAAATATAAGTTTGAGCTCCTTTTTTTTTTTTTTTTTTAAATTTAATAGCTATTATATTTTAATTTTATATACTCCCTCCTTCTCAGTAAAAAATTCCAACAGGTTACTAGTATTATTATCACGTAGCTAGGAGCCTAGGCTGAAATGAATGCATCTCAAATTTTGAGGATAATATTGATCTTTCCCTTTTCCATAAGTAAAAACCCAAATTTCTGGGACTGGGAATCTCAAACTTGATTACTTTGAAAACTCATCGATCTATGCCAACATTTTAATCTCAATTTTGGTAATCAAATTTATCACGCTGATTAAAACTGCATTTCATGTTGCAATTTTAATTTTTAATTGTTCTCAAACCAATAGTTACAATTGGAAGATACGTAGAAATAGCTCTTCCTCTAACTTCAAGAATATATTAAGTGAAAAATGACATCAGTTAATGCATGAACAATGGGAAGCTAAGCCATGATCATGATATGTGCTGTGACACCTTCCCCCAAAACTTAAATAATTAAATTAAAAAAAAGATAGAAACACAGTATTTGCACAGCCCGTTGTCTAGCAACTGTAAATAGATGTATACTATTTATTTGAATAGAAGGTATCAGTGCAGAACGTCCACCAGCAATATGGCCGACCGCTACATTCATAGCTAGTAATCTCATAATCGTATCCTTTTCACATCATTTTCCGGCACATTTGCATCATTACCATTCCCTCTTTCTGAAATCACTGTAGGCCTTGGCACCTGCAAGATAAAACATAACATTCCGGATTGACTCGTCTGCTCCCCATAAGACAGGAAAACAATGCATTTCAAACTCTCAAAGTTCAAATATTTGGACATTTTCTCCTAACTAGAATCAAGTGATTTCATTAAAAATGACATAACCTAAGAAATCATTTGGTTATGCCAGTTGCATCAACCAAATGTCCAGGGTACAAACTTACCCACTCATAACCTAACCAAGCACTGCACGAAATAAATTTTGATTCACCTATCGCACAAATGGATAATTTTAATGGGGCAACATCCATACTCTTTTAGACCATTGGAGAAAATAAAGCTTGCTTGCTTAAATGGTGATCTTACGTTTTCATCTGGAACAACAGCATATCTCTCTGTAGGTGAAACCCAAGATTTTTCAGCTGAACAAAAGTTCCAAGAATATATCAGGTACAGGGTATCATTAATTCTGTAAAAGACAAAAAAATTACAAAGACAAACAGTGAGAAAGAGAGGGAAAGGCGGAGCAGATGTAGGACCTGCTGATGGGTCAAATGCCGAAGATCCGATTTGTTGTCCACTTGATCCATCAACACTTAACACTTCTATTATCCTTGGGACATACCTTCACATCTCAAGAACATCAGTAAGTTCAATTTTGGAAGTACCATAGCATGAAAATATTTTAGTTCTCATTAAAACAAGAATGCTGAAAATAGAGAACATATGTCATCATCCACGGGGTTACATTTACATATAGAATAGTACTATATTTAATTCCTCGCTGGAGAGATTACACAATTTTAGATGACACGATGGTGTCAAATTCTTCACATTGGGGACTTCACTATGCGATACAAAATACTTTGAAATTTAAATAGTTGTTCAATCAGGAAAACCGTCCTACAAGCTTGATGAGCCTTGCTACGACTAAACAACCTGCAATACACCAGGTTTACTATTTAGACATAAAGTTATTTATGCTATGATGTCAACCCTGAAACACAACAGAAAACTTAGTCCATGATCTGGATCATTTACAAACACTATAAAATTGTACTTTGTTGTACCTTTGTGGCTCTCAAAAACCACAAACTAGAATACAGTTGAATATACCTGACCAGAAACTACATTGTCCAAGTCGATTATTTTACAAGTAAAATCCAGAATAGCAATGGAAGTCAATACGCCAGGATTTAACAAAGTTTATGACCAATGAGTGCCTTAAATGTTAATAGTAATGCAGTATATAATATTCTAAACAGCAGGCAGCATCGAATGGATAATAATTTCTGAACTGCTGGAGACAACTTGCTTGAAAAGTCCACTTCTACCCACTATTTATATCGGAGCTACTGAACATCTATAGTTCCACACCTGAACTTGACCGTGTGCCAAAAGAAACAAGAAGTATCCAACTAACACGTACATCACAGTAAACAAACAGGCTATAGTTCTTCTAAACCATCAGATGGTCACGAAAGGACAAAAATAGTCATACAATTTCACTGATGAAAGTAACACCTGGAATACTGATAGATTTCACAAGAAAAAGGAGCCTATGAAGTACCACATCTGATAGATTTGATGAACAGACTACAGATCAAACAGGGAACAATAATCAGCAACCTATGAATCCCCAACAAACTCTTGACGCCTGTACGAGGGACTGTGAAGAGGCTCTTTGACATGCTGTTACTTGTCATCCTACAGAAGGAATTATCCACTACTAACAGGAATCATCTCAACTTTCCAACAGATAACTCCTAGAAATAACCTTAATCTGAAAAGCATCCTAAGAAAGAGCTTGTATAGCAACAACCTAACAGAGGTAATCCATATATTTTAACCAATCTACCTTTCAGCCTCTAGTTTTGTTAAGCCCGTTCCATTGCCCCGATACAAACAAAAAAATAGTTATATGCAGTTTCCAGCGACCCACGTAAGCTAAAACCATTTCCTTGTGAATGAAAAACTGCTTTAAAGGACCAAAGGTAGCTTAGCATAGATAATTCAACTATAGATCTCAATGCTCTATCAACGACTTTAATACTGGATATGTTTGCGGTTATTACCTATCAACAGACTCCCCATGACCTAGCTGACCATTTGTACCTCTTCCCCAGGAAAAGACATTCTGCCTTTCTGTAACAGCAAGTGTGTGCCTCCAACCGCATGAAATCAGAATTACTTTCTGCCATTTTAGTAAAGGTAAAATGTCAATTGCGTCTTTCTTCCCAAGATCTCTCAAGTACAACGCTAAAGAAAGCACATAGATGGGCAAAGACTAGTGCTCATTCCCGTTGAGAACTCGCATACCAGTACCTGCTCATGCGGAAATTTCACTTGCACAGGTGAACAATGATCACAATTGTCATCAACACCAACTTGTCCAAACTGCTCATGAGGCAAAACAGGACACCAACTCAATAGATAAACCAATACGAAGCTCTATCTGATACTAAAAGGATGTTTACATCAAGCAACAAGTCATTGAATGCTGCCCTAGACAAAGGATATGCATGATCAAGAAAAACTAATTGAGGACCGAGTGAAAATGACTATGAAGCATAAAAACATATTTTCTATTCAATCAAGTTGATTACCAGGTCATAAAACAGGCTGACAATAGTAAAAATATGTTGGCCACCTCTAGCAATTAAAACTCGAACAAGACTAAACAGATTTGAATGCGAAATGGTGTCTACACAAAGGCTTTATCGCTGACAGTCAAATAAGGCTGGTTGAAGGAAGCAACAAAGAGTACATGCCAAAGGCAGAAAAACCGCAGATGAAATAAGGCAATCGAGATGCCTGGAATGCAGTATAATCTATTATAACATAAGTGTTAAACATCATAATGAGATTCCAAAATAATAGGAATGTAATGTACAAGAGGCATAGAATTGGAAAGGTAAAGAGCACTGATATTCTGGAAATACGTCTTTTGAGTTATTCATTTTTTCCTACACTGGTTGCACCAGCTTTGGGTGCCTTCCTAGTTACACATTTGCCATTTAATTATCCAACTGCCTGCAGCAAGCCAATTTTGGAAAACAGTTTCTCTACAAAAAACATCATAGCTGTGAGCATAGTTCATCTAACTGAAAAACTAACCAGCTACAGTTACTTAAAACTCCATATAAGCACAAGGAACCAAAATAGCATGAAGGAAGTTACAAAATCATCTTCTAATGAAAAATTGTACCATGAGTTTGCATGACGACATTAATATTGCAAACGATGCATGTAATAAAACACTATAAGATATGTCCACTAATGCACCAAACGAAGGTCCTGAGTGAATTCTTGACCGACTTGTAAGAAAGAATAACTACATTTCTGATAAGAATGAACTAATAAATGAACACAAACAGCAAAGTCCAGACACAGGCAGGTAGTGCATTAAAGTTGAGCATAGTTGCAATGGACATGAGTTTTTTTGACTAAAAGACTAAAGAAACAAGAACCAAACCTTGTTCCAACCCCAACCATAAAGTTTTCCATCAGAAGTAAGTGCCATGGTATGTCTCCAACCACCTGATATCTGGAAAATAACAATTCTTACAACGTTTAGAGATAGGAGCAGATAGATATATTGTTATATCACCTCTCAATGGAAAAGCTTTTAGAAGTACTATAGGGATCAGCATCCCATCTCTTCAATAATTGCAATCCTTGGAAACAATACCCAAAAGCCTAAATAACAAAATTCAAAACCTATGCAGATCCTTACAATTCCCTCGGTTGCAAAACATGTCCTATTTCCTTCTAGTAAGTACTAGAATGATGTCAACATAAAAGATATGTTTGAGCATATTGTATGTACGATGAAAAATATGAACAAGTTTACCCAATAAATATTTAAGCAACTTATATTATCAAGGCTTTCTTAATTCCACGTCAAGTCAAAATGGACTATAAGTTGGGGAAGAGTGAGTAATTATCTGGCTCAGTTGACTCGCATCATCTTAACCAGTGTAATTACACGCCCAAGAAAAAAGATTCACAAGACATTCAGATGTGAACAACTTCACCCTATAAATAAAAAGCAACTTAAATTATCAAGGCTCTCTTAATATCCATGTTAAGTCAAGATGGACTATAAGTGCGGGAGAGGGAGTAATTATTCACAGTGACTCGCATCATCCTCACCAGTGTAATTACACCAAATAAATAAATAAGATAAAAATCCAAAATACAATTTTTTGTAAGATTTTCTTGAAGACAGTATCAAGATGATACTACTACTATTATTAAGGAAAGCAAGATGCGAGAATATGTACTACTAGGCTTCTATCCTAATCCTCGACCTCCACACTCTCCTATCAAGGGTCATTGTTCTTAGTAAGTTGAGGGTTTGTCATGTCCTGCTTGATCATTTCTCTTCAACACTTCTTCGACCTAACTCTACCTCTCCATAGGATGTCCAACGTCAACCTCTCACACCTCCTCACTGAAGTGTCTAGACATCTCTCTCAGTCTCGCCTTCCGCATCTTGTCCACCACGAAAGCCACTCCCACCTTTCCCGAAATATCTTCATTTCTAACCATATCTCTCCTAGTAAGCTCACACGTCCATCTCAACATCATTTTTGCAACTTCCCATTTTCTGGACATGAGAGTTCCTGACTGACCAACACTCCCCTTCATATGGTAAAGTTAGTCTAACCACAACTTTGCAGAACTTACTTTTAAGTCTTAATAGCACCTTCTTATCACATAAGACACCAAATGCTAGCCTCCATTTCAACATCCCGCATCAATGTGATATGTGACATCCTCGTTAATCTACCCATTACCTTGGACTACAGCCCAAGGTACTTAAAACTCCTCTTGGAGATGACTTGAAGATCCAACCTCACTTCCACGTCAGCTTCACGAGGCATAGTATTGAACTGGCACTCCACATACTCTGTCTTAGTCCTACTCAACCTGAAACCTTTAAATTCCGGGGTCTGTCTCCACACCTCTAGTCTGTCGTTAACTCCGCTCCATGTCTCATCAATCAGTACAATGTAATTTGCAAATGACATGCACTAAGACACACAACCCCCCCCCCCCCCCTAATGTGTCACGTCTGTATATCCATAACCAAGGCAAATAAAAATGGGCTAAGAGCCAATCTATGATGCAACCCCATCACGAATAGAAAGTGTCCTGAGTCTCTTCTCACTGTTGTTACCCGAGTCTTAGCTCCATCATACATGTGCTTAATTGCCCTAATATAAGCGATTGGAACACCTCTAGCCTCCAAACATCTCCATAGAACCTCTTTCAAAACTTTGTCGTATGCTTTTTCGAGGTCGGCGAACACCATATGCAAATCCCTCTCTCTTTCCCTATACTATTCCACCAATCTCTTCACAATATAAATGGCTTCCATAATCAATCGCCTCGGCATGAAATCGAACTGATTCTCGAACCCTCCTCTTCACCCTCATCTCCAACCCTCTCCCAAACTTTCATAGTGTCACTCAACAGCTTGATACCTCTATAGATATGCAAATTTGAATATCACCCTTACTCTTGTACAACGAAATCATTGTACCCCGCCTCCACTCTTTGGGCACCTTTACCATTCTAAAGATGACATCAAACAACTAAGTTAACCATTCCAGATTCGCTCTACTTTTCCAGAATTCCACCAAAACCACATCTTGTGCAATCGCTCTACCCTCGGCTCATCTTACGCATTGCCCTTCTACCTCCTCAACCTTAATATGCCTACAATACTCAAAATTTCAATACACTCGAAGTGCTCCAGATCACCCAGCCCAATACTCCTATTTCGCTCTTCATTCAAGAGTTTGTGGAAGTATGTCTGTCATCTTTGTCTCATAAGGTCCTCCGCCACCAATACATTGCCCTCATCCTTAATGCACTAGATTTGGATCGCGAGCCTTCCTCTTTCTTGCCTTGGCTAGCTTGTACAACTTTTTGTCCCTGTCTATGTCCCATAGCTCTTTATACATGCATTCAAATGTTGCCATTTTCACTGCTAACTTCAGCGAGGAAGGAGATAAGACAGACCTTAAGTTGCAACAACGCCATGACTTGTATGGAGCATATTAAATGCAATCGAAGTGGAGAAGCAACACAAGGAGGTTAAAAAAAAAGCCCAATCCTCAATTTGGAACAAAGGCAAGGAAGCTTGGAAGAACACTTCATCTACCACAATGCGCCAAAACCAAAAGACTAATCTTGAAGGCAAGAATCACTATGATTGAGCTAAGGGGAAAGAAGTAGCAAAGGAAGGAGGTAGAACTACTAAACCCACTTCTGTTTCTACCATTAATGTCATAAATGTCATGGTTAGGGACATTACCAAAAAGAATGTCCAAACAACACATATATGACTGTCTCGGGAAATTAGGGGCATTACCAAAGAGAATGTCCAAACAGAACATATATGACTGTCTTGGGAGATGGGGTTATGAAACCAGGAATATTGATGAAGGAACTCCCGATAATTTGATAATATAATATCAAAATAGGGCTCAAACTCTAGAAAGGTAACATCTATGCTGACAAAGGATATCCTAAAAGGAGGATGATAGCATTTGTATCCAATCTGTGTAGGAGAATACCCCATAAAGACACATTTAAGAGCGCTTCTAGATCAAGTTTCCCAAAATTCCTCGTGTGAACAAAGCAGAAAACTTTCGGAAGAACAATATATTTATTTTCTCACCCTTTAAAGTCTATAGAGGACTATCAAAGCTGAGGATTTTATGTAGTGTTCTATTGATAAAATAGGCGGAACTAATCCCCTACTAGGTTTTTGGGTAAATTTGTGGTGAACACAAGAGATCTTGTCAGTTCTAACATATTGATAGCATCCTTGGAAGCTCTACTCCATCAAAAGATAAAGATGAAGCTTTGGAAGCTCCAAGGAGGCCCATGAAAAAAATCTCAAACTAAAGAGTTCAATGACAAGCTCAATGTGCTTCAATCATAGTCCAAAGTTGTCTTGTTGGGGAAGAAGAGTTCAAGCCTATGGGAAATGAATTGTCTAAATGCTACAATATTTCATACCCCAAGTTGAAGTCCAAGTGGAGGAAAAATGGGCCTCCAAACTCAGCCCTCAAAGAGGACCAAAGGGGCTCCCAAAAGGAGCTGAAAATTAGCTTGAAAAGGGTCAAAGGGGCGCCCAAGAGCAGCCAAATGGAGTCCAAAACCAACGGCCAATCTGGCCAAAATAAGCTCAAAACTAGCCTTACCTAGGTACTAGGAACCGCCCTACCTTGGAACTTGGAACCACCCTTATCTAGGTACTTGGAGCTGCCCATTACTTTTTGTTATTTCTTATTTCTAGATTAATCTTCTAAGTGTGTTTTTTAGGGTAGCATCCACCTTATACTCCTATAAATGGGAGTTCAGTTCTTTCTTTCATTGTAGAAAAACTTGAATTGATGAATAATATTACTTTGAATTCTTTTGAACCTTTGGTGACTTCTACTTTGAGATTTATCTTTCAAGCTAAACTAGTTCATGTTTCAAGGTAGTAAGATAATTATTCTTGATTTCTCTAATTTATTCTTGGTATTCTTAGAAATGACTCGTTATTAATTGTTGTCTAATGCTACTAACGAAGAGGACAAGATCTGAATCTAAGTTTTAATTCATTTCTCAAGTAAAGGTGTTTGATTCCTTTAATAATTAATATGTTGTTATTTGGATCTTGTCAAATCTTGGAATAAATATTATCTTGGTATTCTTGTTTCTTTTTATTGAATTTCCACATATCCTTTTTATTTCTCGATGTCTTGTTATCTTAAATCTATTACTTTATTGCTTCCGCAGTTCTTTTGATTATTTGCTCAAGTTCTTGAATCTTCCCAGCCGTTGTGCTATCACAAATGCCTATTTTTTGTTTCAGCATTCCCGTCTTGTGCACACATGTAAGGACAATTAGTTTGATGGATTATCACATTGAACTCCAAATAAGTATCAAATCTTTTAACCATGTACTATGCATCATTATCAATTCACAAGATTTACAACTTAGCCTCAAATTGAGTATCAATCATCTTATGAAATGACTGAAAGCAAGGATCTCACTTTAGGCCTTTAACAGATACACCAAAGCAATCCTAGAGCAACAACCAATATAGGTAACAAACCATCAATTCCTGAATAAAGACACAATTTGAGTAGGACCTCATACATTAGAATGAATAATTATAAGAGGATTAATACTTGGTAGACATCCCTATTTCTTCCAAAAAATGTGTGACCAGATTCTTGAGTTTCATCAAACATGTATAAGCCGTCATGCGATTTTACCACTGGCAATCCTCTCCTTCCTCACAGGAAAAAACTTGATACTACAACTTAGTTCTTTGGTGATGAAACTAAATAACAGGTTAACAGAAAACTCAGGTACTTGGAGAAGGGATGATAATGTAATATCGGGGGTACAAACAGCAGAACTTGTTCCAAAGACGGGGGCTAGGGAGCCATTATTCAGACATAATCCCTTTTGATACTAGGAAGGTAATTTTGAATGTCTTAAGAGGAGCCTGCCATGTGTATATATGCACTAGAATCAACAATCCAAAAATTAAGATGAGCAGTACCCACGTGCAAATAATTAGATGTGGCAACAAAAGGTGAGTCAAGTTTGGTTAGGAGTCGGTGGGAATGTTGAATTTCATCCGGAGACAATTTCTACGGAAGCCGTTCCCGTGAATGCCTCCACATTTTCTGCGGTATAAATTAGATCCCTTGATGGAACTACATATTTTCCCCACATGATTTCTTATTGGTCTGTGATGTAGGTCCCAGGATTTCTCGTTTGTATACCTTGACTTTCCACAATAATCACAATGCAAGTGATCATTATTAGAAGTGATCGTCACTGGTCATTCATAAGAGAGAATTAACCCAGACTTCTTGATTGGAGCCTGATAAAGCATGACACCTTATCGGCTTTATTCCTATTAAACATACGAGTATGCATCCTCAAGAAAAGCAAAAAGAACTTCGCCAAGAACTTGAAAACTCATCTGGTCATACTTTTGGTTCAAACTGGCCAGAAAGACATGAACCCGTTGCTTTTCAACTAATTCTTGAAATAGGACTGCATCCTCAGTACTTTGCCCGGAGAATAATAGTCTAACTCCTTCGCAACCCACTCAATTTAGAATAATATTCAGTGACGATCAAACTCAACTTGCTTTGTGCCATGTTTTTTTTAAAAAAAATTTAACAGATCTATGCTTCATTTCCCTTGCGAGGAGTAAGTACGTTTGGTCGAATTCCAGATTTTCAGTTGTGTCGAGCAATAAATACTATCTGGAAAATCATGGGTGCATGTGTTCAAAGGTCATGTCATGACAAGTGAATTCTCAGAATCTCATGGACCATTATCAGATGCAGTAGGTTGTTTCCTCTCTCCATTAATATACCCAAGCAATTCTCTAATTTAATATATAGAGCAAACAAAATCTTGACCAGGCAAACTAAAGGTCTACTGTCTTAGTGTCCCCCTAATTTGAATAAAATCTAAAGCAAGTAATATAGAATCTGGATAAAAAAGGAACCAAACTTAAACCTGTTACCGGTTTGTCTGAATCGACAAAACAACTCAGAAAACTGAAGAAAAATCTCCTACAAACTACAGAGAGAAGAAGATTTGCCATAAAGGCACCAAAAAAGTCCCCTGATAGTCAGAACAGTGGTTAAAAGCGTAAAAAATGATATGGGTGCGTTCAGAATTGATGCGTTTCCTAAGCAAAAAGAAATCTGGAAAAGCATTTGTGGAAGTAGCCTCACACGCTGGACAGTAACACTATTGCATCGCCGGAGCCAGATCTACTAGCAACGTGTGACGTCGTGGCTGAGGTGGTTCCAGCAAAGAATAGGTGGGGTTTGGTCGCCATCGTTAGCTGGATCTTGTGGTGGTATTAAATATCTTTATAGCACTAACAAAAGAATATTTAGATGCGGACAGGTTCGAGCCAAGGAGAAAAAACTCGACCTCTTTTGAGAAAAGAACTCTACTGCTGCGAGTGAGAATAACTCACCTCAAAAGGCAAGAACGACAAAGATGCCGTGTAGAATTTGAGAACAACAAAAAGGGGTGTGTGTGTGTTTTCTTTTTGGAATTTCAGTATTTTCTTCTTTTTTGGGCAAATTTTTCCTGTTAGAAGTTATCCTAACAGAAAGCTCTATTAATAATCAAAATGTCTATTTCATTAGGTCAGAAGGGATATCTATACAATGAATCATGTAACTAATTAAGGAAAGAAAATCATTAACAATAAGAGAATATTTTATTTCTATATTGACGCTAGGAAAATAAACAATGAAAAAACTATATGAACTACTGAATACAGATGAAGGAACATCAACATCACAGTGATTGCCCTAGAAGAGAAAACCAGATTAGGATGACATGGAATTTGAAATTATTTTGTAAAAAAAAGAAGATTTTAAATAAAAAATTCATCTGTGACATAAAGAAGGAGCTGAAGAAAGTCATCATTAAAAGAAAACACGTTTCATAATCTAGTCTTATCATGAACATCACATGAAAAAGTGCCTTATAAGTGTAAAGCAGGAATCTTGAAAAAAAAAAAGGGAAGGTTGTTCTAGAATTCTCCATTTGGATAAGTGAGTAATCTAGTTCCTATAAAAGGATAGGAAATGAAGGAGAACACAATTCAACCTATCTAATCTAGTTCCTGTTCTCCAAGTTTTTGATCTCATGCAGAACCAATAGACATCTCCCCGCATAAAGTTACTTTGTCAATTACACAACTCAGAGTGGATCAAGCACTTCCTGCTAAAGGGATTACATTATTATAAAGATATGATACTTGAGTCTAAATCAACCTCAAAGCTAGCTCATGAGGTGAGGATTATCCAGGACATATAAAGAGACCAAGTCCCCATCCCTTAGCCAATGTGGGAGACTCCACAACTCTCTCTCACACACACACACACCCCAGCAAGCCAAGGCCTGCCAACTGGAGTGTGAACCATATAAATGGGGTCCCACATAGGTGAAACAAAAATTGGGATGGGTCCAGCTCTAATACTATGGAAAGAAATGGATCTTGGACCTGACTCAACCCCGAAAGGGAGGATTGCCCAAATCCATATTAGACCACCCATCCCTTTTTCATTCGATATGGGACTCTTCAACATCCCACCTCACTTTTAGGACTGAACATCTGGTGCATGGACAATTTAATATGAGGACCCAACATCGTATACAATAATGGGATGGGTCTTACTCTAATACCATATAAAGATGGCACTTGGGCCTAACTCAACTAAAAAGTTAGGTCATGCGGAGAGAGTTGCCCAAGTCCATATAAGGAGACTACTCATCCGTTTTTCATCCGATAGACTCTTCAACAATTATGCATACATTGAGAGCGCAACAAGATATATCCACGGAAAATAATTTTCCTCTAAGCAGTTGTTCCTGAGTGCGTTAGGCATGTAGGCAAAATAAAGATCACTGTGTTCAGATTTTGGTTTCCATATCTCAAGCATGCACAGAATAGACCAAATAAATCCTACAACGGAAGCAAATTATGGAGACATTTTTCTATTTGTGTCTTTCATTAGTAAACTCCTCAAGTATATGTAATCAACAAAGTGTCTCTTCTTGGAATGCAGCTCATGATTTCATTGGGCTGTCAATGTTTTTGCTTGATATTAACATGTACACTTTCATCTGCCTTCCATATCTTGAAAATTGCTGTGTACCTAAAATCTATTACTGGACATGCTCCTTTATATGCAGCTATATATTTTCTTTCGCAATAGCTAAATTGTGAAACTAGAGTTTCATAATGTAACGATTCCTAGATTACGAAAGTAGTATTTAAAAAACAGAGTTAAAAAATGGTGAATACCACATAGATAAACTAGCAGAAGTTATAGCCAGGCGCTTTAATCAAAGAGATGACAAATTTCAGTAAAAGTCTATGCAGGATATGAGAACATTTTACAAATATTTTCCGATGAGATTCAGTCAGGTATATTGTTTGGATTATGGAGCTATAAAGTATAAAAATAATATATTGTAAGGAGGTCCAACAATCTGCATTTCCCAGAAAAGCAGAAAATAGAGTGAAATAGTTAACATTAAAAACTTTCCATCTATAATCTCAGAAAATGTAAACCAGAAAGTTTTTATATAAAAGAAAAGTACCTGAGAAGTAAAACTTTCATGCAAAGCTTGAACCTTGTGAGGAAAAAGGTGATCCTCAAAATCACCATGTCCTAGTTGACCATATTTGCTCCAACCATATGTATACAAAGCACCGGAAGAGGAGACACAGATAGTATGACGCCAACCGCATGCAACCATGACCATCTTTTCTCCCTGCAAACCTAGATATCAGATACTGCAAATCTAGATATCAAATAAGTAGACAGCGGGTTTGTGAAAATATATAGGACAAAAATATTATTGAATTGTGTATCTACACTATTACAATGAGCCCTATTTATAGACACTATATTATCAATCTTTTTCCAGGTAGGATACGATATGCAAATCCTATTCCTATTCCTATTCCTATTTTAACACTCTCCCTCAAGATGGTGCACACAAGTCATATGTACCAAGGACCGGTAAGGGACTTGGTGAAAATATATGCAAATTTATCACTCTACTTCAAAAATTTTGTTACAATATATCTGGAGAGTATCTTTTTTCTATAAATAAGTGAGTCAATCTCAATGTTCTTAGTCCTCACATGCAATACCAGATTTGATGCCATATGAAGGGCCGCTTGATTATTACACAAAAGTCGCATCTGACTGATTTCTCCAAATTTTAGTTCTCTGAGCAACTGTTTAATCCAAACTAGCTCACAAGTTGCTGCAACTATTGATTGATATTCTATTTTTGCACTAGATCGAGCAACCACGCACTGTTTTTACTCTTCTGAGATACCAAGTTCCTCCTACTAAAAACACAATATCCAAATGTAGAACGTCTATCAAAAGTTGATCCTGCCCAATCAGCATCTGTATATCCAATGTTTTGCTCATGGCCTCGAACCTCAAAGAGTAATCCTTAATCTAGAGCCAACTTTATATATTGCTGAATACAGACAACTGCATCCCAATGACTTACACAAGGAGAATCCATAAATCGACTTACAACATTTATGGGAAAAGAAATGTCAAGTCTAATCATTGTGAAATAATTCAATTTACCAACCAGCCGCCTATATCTTCCCGGATCACTGAGTAGCTCCCCCCTATCCTGGAAGGAGATTAGCATTCGGATCCATGGAAGTGTCAATGGGTCTATATTCTATCATTGTTCGTCTCCTCAAGAATGTCTAAGGCATACTTGTGTTGAGAAATAACAATACCTAATTTGGACTAAGCAACCTCAATACCTAGAAAATACTTCAGTCAGCCAGTCTTTGGTCTAAAAATGCTGAAAGAGATGTTGCTTTAAATTAGTGATGCCATCCTAATCATTGTCGGTAATAATGATAACGTCAACATAGATCACCAAATAAATACACAGCTTTGGAGCAAAATGTCAATAAAACATAGAGTGATCAGCCTCACCGCGAGTCATGCCAAACTCCTAAATTACTATGTTGAACTTCCCCAACCTTGCTCGAGGAGACAGTTTCAGACCATAAAGTGACTAGTGCAATCGACACACCAGGCTAGACTCTAACCTTCCCTTGAGCAGCAAAACCAGGTGGTGACTCCATATAAACTTCCTCCTCAAAGTCACCATGGGAACAAACATTCTTAATGTCCAACTAATAAAGAGACCAATGGTGGAAACAACCATGGATAGAAAAAAAAAAAGGCAGATACTATTTTAGCCATGGTAGAGAAAGTATCACTATAATCAAGCCTAAACATCTGAGTATACCCCTTGGCAACAAGTTGAGTCTTAAACCAATCAACTTGGTCGTTTGAATCAACTTTGACTGCATAAACCCAACAATCACCAACAGTAGATTTACCTGAAGGAAGAGAAACAAGCACCCAAGTACTACTCGTATGAAAAGTAGAAATCTCGTCAGTCATAGCAACAACCATGTCACTATCCTAGATGAGAAGGTGCTAACATGTAGTCTTACTATAACGACCCGTCTATCATTACGGGGGAATTAAGTCCAGAACACCCTATCTTCGCCTAGGTCCACGTGGGAAGTATTAGGGAAGTTGGATTTAGACTTGGGTTAGAGGAATGGAAAATGTGCAGGAAAATTTTGAGCTACTAGTTAACGAGGACAGCTGCAACGTTGGGAAGTTGCTGCAGCGAGATCGTCTTGATGGTCGGAGACTGCAATAGCGAAAAGGGGGACTAATAGTTGGGTCTGCCGTGGCGGGTCCACTACAGCGGAAATATGAATGTTGCAGTGGATGACGGGAGGCAGTGTGATGGTTTAGGTTAGAATTTCGGGATTTTTCACCCATAACTCTAAGGCATGATTTTTGAGAAAGGCTAGGGCGATTTCCCAGAGGCTGAGACAATTGTTCATCCCAAGGTAAGATTCTTAACTAGTTTTCTCCCCTTTCGATTCCCTAACACCCTAGAATCAATGGGTGGTCATAGATGGTGTTCTTTAAGATAAAACCCTAGATTATGGAAACTAGGAAGACTTGAAAGAGAAGGGCTGGGCGTTAATTCCTAGGCCTAAAAGTGTGTTATGAACACTTCCTAGGAGGAATGTGAGTATAGAACACCTATTTCACCATGGTTTGATACCTAGAATTCGATAAAGGTTGGACCTTGTTGTGTTAGAACTGATGTAAAAGGTTTTTTGAGTAAAAACTTCCTGAAACAAGTTGAGATAACCTGGGTGGGGATAGAACGCGATAAATTAACCCTTGGAATACCGAATTTGACCGTGACATCGGGTGGAATGGGGGCTAAAGTCGAAATTCTAGGCCCGAATAAAGTGTAGATGATTGAATGTGATTGTACTTTACTTGTTAGATTTTGAATGTTTGGAGGTTTTACGAAAAGGCAAAGCTCCTAAAAGAGATAAACATTTATTTTTCTTGCTAACATTGAACTTGGTAAAATGAAATGGTTGAATAATTGAAAAATGAGACTATTCAGGATGGAATAGCTAAATTCTCTCTTCCGGCAAGCAAGGTACATTATGATCTTATGAGGAGTTAGACTTTATATAATGATGTGTATATGTGTGAAGTGATAACATGCATAGTTGGTCTTCCGACATTAATTGTTCCTAATGTGATGGTGAGTTAATTATGCTTGTAAAGTGAGCTTGAGGTGAAGAATGTTAATAATTGTTGTTGTTGTTGTGAAATTTGGGGTGCATTGAGATGTCGTATGTGCTCTTTCAAGTTGTCATATAAGTGGTTGGATATTGCTAGATATAACCAAGTTGATGAGGGTAAATTGATGCCTCTGAAAAGTCATGCTAATTGTCCGATTGATAACATATATATTATGAGATTGAAAGTGGATAACATGCTTTATACTGCGATGAGTTGCTCGTGTCCGAGGGGAGCATCCGAGCGAGCGATTATAATTGAGTGGCTCGTGTTCGAGGGGAACATCTAGATGAGCAGATGAGGGGGGGCGGGTACCACGCTGATGCAGTACATGGATTTTCAGAGTCCACTACAGGTCATGACTGGACTCTGAAAGGGCAGTAAGACCCCTGGCATGTGTGTACAGTGATGTTCAATAGTGAGTGTTATGTGGTTATGTGACAGAGGCGTGTGCCCGGCACATCATTAATGGTATGATACCAAGACAGGAGCCGAAGGGTATGATACCAAGATTAGTTCGAAAGTATGAGAACCGGTGAAACTGAAATCCTTGCATGCTTAGTTTACATGTGGTTGCAATGTTGATGTACTTGTTTATGACTTCTTATTACTTGTAAAGTCATGTATGAGTATGTGATAAGTTGATGGTTTGATTGTTGAGGATTTAATTGTATATCCCATGTGATCTGTGTTGAGTTGACTGTTGAAATTGTAGCTATGTTTCAATTGTACGGAGTTGATGAACTGATTGTTGAGAATTGTTAAGTGAGAATTTAGGGTTGTCAGCCAGGTCGAGTTACTGCCTACTCAGTATACTATTGCGGTCACATCACCGCTGCAGCAAGGTCCATCCAGTGAGCAGCCAGCTTGACACCTTACTGACTGGTTCTAGAATTCGTGTTATCTGATGACTATCTTTTTCAGTGAATGTATATTGTTGCTTTACATGTATGTACGTTGTTATTTAAGGTCGGCAGATGATGTCTACCAGTACATTGTGTCGTACTAATGCTACTCTTGCACTTATTTTCTGAGTGCAGATTGTGACCTAGGAAGTTCCTCTCGACCTCATCTGTAGGAGCAGCTGCGAGATATTCGAGGGTGAGTTGAGTTCTTTCGAGCTACTGCAATCCACTTGAAAAAGAAATCTCTATTCCGGACATGAACTTTGTTATTCCGTTTTTGTTCCTCGTAAACTATGATTAGGTAGATGTACGCAGTACAATGATTTTCAGTTTTTGGGAATGTAATAGATAGATGCTGGCAGTAACTTCCGTTTTTTTTTAAATTTTAAGATTGCTTGCTTACTTGAATGAATGGTGAAGTTGAATGAGTTAGATGGGACACGTTGGTTCGCCCACTGAGGATTAGTGTGGGTGTCAATCACGGCCACTTGGGTCGTGACACTTAGGGAGGGAGATAGGAGAAAGAGAAGATCTCGACTAGGAGTTTGAGGGAATTTGTAGCAGATCTTTTCCAAGCCATGATGACTCAGTCATGCTTTTCATCTAAGGTCGAGTTGTAGGCCCTCCATGTGTACACTTCTTCCACATGGGGAAGGAAAAGGAGTTGAAAGCCATTTGACTATAAGAAAAGGACTACCGTTCAATCTAATGCTTTAATTTCTCGATTAGCCTATTACGCACCGGGGCCAATCTACTACGAGCTAATAATGGTATTTTGGATTTCAAAGAACAAGGATGATACAAACGCATAATGGGATGATGACAGACGATGATAACTTAAAAAGGTGTAATGAGGGTAGTATTACAAGTAGAGTGTATACCTTTCCGAAGTGCAATCGATTGATTAGGGGAAGACAAGTTCGCAGTAGGTGAATCATCTGGGTCTAATGATGAATGTGGACGACGATGATAAGTCGGGAGTGATGGTACTGTAGATGGAGATGTAGAAGTAACTGTAGCTTCTTCAAAGATCAGTATGGGTAAGACTGGTGGCACTGTGGATGGAGATGTAGAAGTAATTATAGATTTCTCAAAAGTCTTACACCTTAGATATGTCGGGATGATCAAAAGAAGAAATAAAATAAGGTCGAGACTCAGAGAATGTGACATTAGACGACATAAGGTACCGACAAAGATCAGATAAGCAGCAACAATACCTCTTTTGGACCCGAGAATAACCAAGAAAGTCACATCTGAGAGCACGAGAGACTAATTTATGAACAAAAAATATGCTCCCAAAGACATGAGGGGGAAGAGAATATAGATGTGACTCAGGAAACAATACTAAATAAGGAATTTGATTCTGAATGGAAGATGAGGTCATTCGATTAATTAAATAGCATATGAGACTGCATCGCCCCAAAAACATAGCGGAACACGAGATTCAATGAGAAGAGTGCAAGCAGTTTCAATGAGATGCCTATTCTTGCTCTCTACTACCCCGTCCTGCTAAGGGATGTACAGAACATAAGATTCAATGAGAAGAGTGTGAGGAGTCTCAATAAGATGCCTATTCTTCCTCTCTGCTACCCCCTTCTAGCTGAGGGGTGTACGGACAAGATGTCTAATGAATAATTCCTTGGTGAGTCAGAAACTGCTGAAACTGGAAGGATAAATATTCTAAGGCATTATCACTACAAAAAGTACGAATATAAACACCAAGATGATTTCGTATTTCAGCACAAAAACTCTTGATTATAGAAAATAACTCAAAACAGTCTTTCATTAAGAAAATCTAAGTACATCTTAAATAATCATCAATGAAACTAACAAAATAACGAAATCCTAAGGGTGAACTTACTCTACTAGGACCCAAATATCAAAATGAACTAATGAAAAAACAAACTCTGCATGACTCTCAACACTATGTGGAAAGGTAGTGCAGGTGTATTTTCCAAGTTTTCATAACTCACATCTAAAATGGATAGAATAGACAAACTAGGAACCTCTTCTATAGCTTGAATAAAATCATATCTCCCAAACACCTGCGAGTTAGGTTGGGAGGATCTGTAACAGGACATACTGTGAAGATGTGAAGGAATTAGGAAAGGTAAGATAGTATAAGCCTTGTTATTCATGCCCTGCGCCAATCATCTGTCCTGTATTGTAGTCCTGCCTAATAAAAGAATTATTAAGAAATATTACGGTACAACTTAGGGCACGCGTCAAACGACTGACGGATGCAACCAGAAACATAAAGAACAAAGTTTAGAGTGATAGAAGATATGCATTAGCATGTCCAACTCCTTTTGGTTTTGTTTGGATCCCATTGGCTAAAGTAACATGAGGAAGACGGTGAATAAACAATATTTGACAAAAGTGATTTGTTAACAGAAATATGATCAGAAGCGCCCGAGTCCATAACCTATGGTCCAAGGGTACTAGATTGTTAAACACAAGCAAAAGAATTACCAGCAACAGAAGTATCGGACTGAGCAACTAAGGCTACTTGTGTAAATGTCTGCTTACTTGCTCGATATTAAAATAACTCATCATATTCCCCTTAAACCCCTAATTGCTGCAGTGTCAATCTGAGTAGCATTATTGGGTGGTCAACCATGCAAAGAATAACATGTCACGAGTGTGTCCAAGACTATGATAATAACTAACACTTATATTGAGATCTTCCAAAATCGACCTCCTCGTCGATTTCCATAGACTGAAATGTTCAATTTTCTATGATTTAAGATGCAAGAACAGAGGAATCAATGATGGGTGATGAAACCATCATGTGATGGGGAGGCACGCCTGAGTAAAGTAAACGAAAGAATAGTTCATAGGAACCGTAAGACTGGCTAAAATCTGAACAACACCTGAATCTAGGTCAGTAGGAAGTCCAACAAGTGTAAGAACTAGAAACAACATCTGTCTTTGTTCTTGTTCTTTTCAGCATTCGGGTTGATTACTCGTCGATTTCTATAAACTGAAATGTTCGATTTCCATGATTTAAGATGTGAGAACAGAGGAGTCAACAATGGGTGATGAAACCAAAGGAGGCGTGGCCAGGCAAAGTAAACAATTCATCAATTGTAGTAACCGCAGGACTAGCTAAAATCTGATCAGCACTGAATCAAGGCCAGTGAAAAGTCCAACAAGTGTAAGGACTAGGAACGATGCCTGACTTCGCTCTTGTTTGTTTTCAACATTCATAGTGACTGGCATCGAACTCTTAAATTCCTTCCTGACGGCTTGTACCTGTCCCAAACAAGTTGACATATTGATTCTTGTTTCTTTAAGTTTTTCATTCAAGATATCAAATCATAAAACGAGATATGCCATTAGTATAAAAAGCGCGTGCCTTTACCCAAACTGAATGATATGTTTGGATGGGAGAAACAAGGGATCAACTTGGAATCAATAGATCGACACAGGAGACTACATAATGAGTGTCAACCTTCTCCCACTCTGCTTTGGCCTTTGCATCTACCTCACTAGCTTTAGCCTTTTCATCTACCACCACCAGCCTTCGTCGTTATGTGACCCCGAACAACTCAACCGAGGAAGCCCAAGCTAAATAGTTTGAACTTCCCTTTAACGATTTGAAAGTAATCATAGGGCCTGAAGTTTCATTTCTCATGTTTTTGGAGCTAAAAGTATCATAACCGAAAGACACCTTGTGAAATCTGAAATTTGTAGCCTAAAATCCTGAAAAATTAATCATCGGAATCTGAAAAAAATCAAAGTCGCAGAGAGAATCTGGAAAAACAGTCCCTGTCGCCGGGAGAAGAGACCTTATCACCATAGAGTGCTCGGAATCAGAAAAAAATTTATATGGCCAGCCTTGGAATGAAGAGGCGATCCTGCTGACAAAAGAAATTGCCGGAAAAGTGGCTGGAAAACATCGCACGCGCTGGTGCATGGATCTGACACACCGGAACAGTCCTCCTTTGGGCGCGTCACACTTGTTTCTGGCGAGAATGACTGGGTTTTGCTCATCGGGGAAAGCTGGACCTGGTGGTGGTGTTGGTTTTAGAAAAACACTGCCAAAAAGGTTATTACTCGGACAGCCGCTTAGCTCACCAAGAAATTTCATGGTGATGACTAAATTTTTCCCGAATATAGTTGGAATGATGCACAGCGATACTTTTCTCACAATTGCTCTGATACTGTATGAAAAATATAGGAGAAAAATGTTATTAAATTATGTATCTACATTGTTACAAAGAGCCCTATTTATGTACACTATATTACAATTCTTTTCCACATAGGATACTATATACAAATCCTATTTCTATTCTAACAGGTGTAAAAAAGGAACAACTATTAGATGAAGTGCCGGCAGACTGTAGAAGGTGGTATATAAAGGACAGTACAGAGTGTAGCTGAATATCTATCTAAAGAATCAAAGCAAACAGAATAGTTCACTATGAAATTCAACATAAAAAGATCTATATGCAAAATTCAATATTTCAGCTCAACATGTTGAAACAAAGGGGTCCATTATCACGAGAATGCATTAGAAGTCTAGGTTACGAAATGGAAAAGAACCGAGAAACCGACAGTATACCTTTATTATAACTACTTGCTTGTATAATGATTTCACAAACAAATTAAACGTTTTAGCTCAACAAGTTGAAGCTGAGGGGTCAACTATGGCAAGAATGCATGTAAAGAACCAGGTGAAAAAAAGAGATTAAATTAATAAATGAAACAAGAAACCCAAAATTTACCTTAGCTAACCAGTACACTTCTTTCAATAGATACAAGAAGATGAGCAACCCAATCACTTTCAACAACTCAACGATCAAAATACATTCTTCAAGTTCAAAATAATAACACAAAAGCAAAGCAACGTCATTCGTCCAAAGAAGGAAGTCTTAATGTCCTTACCAGAGTCTATTTGGCATTAGCCATATGTCAATCCAAAATTTATCTACAGCCTTCATGCAACCAAAATCGACTGAAGATTTTGAGAATGAAAATGTCTGCTTTTTATCTCAATATGTATTTACTTCCCATGAGCAAGGGTATTCATACAAAGCTCCTATGGATGATTTAGGAAACAGAATAAAATCAGTACAGCTATCAAATAAATTTTGTTTTTAGTAGCAATCAAGCTACTGAAAAATCAAATCTTCCTGCAGTCAAGCCAGTGAACAGTTACCCTCCTCCCCTCTAGTTGGTGCAAGGATGTCACACATGCCTAACTAGATTCATTTGTTGAGACCCTTTTGTAAGTACATCAACTAGTTATTTTCGGGATGACACATGAAACAAAATCAAGATACTACTTGTAACTTTTTGTTTTATGAAGCAGTGTTATCAAAAGCAAAAAGCGCAAAAGACCTCTAAGGTCCATTGGAGCTTTAAACGCAAAGCGTAGATAAAGCGTGAGCTTTAATTAAAAAGGGTGCAAAGGGAGGAAAAAAGTACAAATATATATGTTTAGTCTAAGACTAATAGTTATAAGCATGAATGACAAATATGAACAAAAAAAGTTTTCTCCTCTTCAGAAGAGGCTCATTGACAAAGGAAAGCATGCCTTAGAACCCTGATGACGACACTGAAGCACATATTAAGCGAGGCAAAGCATTCAACACGTTTTGAGCCTCACTTCAAGGCTTAAGCGCCTTTGACAATACTATTATGAAGTGTTGATCAATGTCAATATGTGTTCGACCATGCTGAACAGGTATAAGCTAATACCGATGGCAATCGTATTGTCCTAGTATAAAAAAAATTCTCAATTTTAGACAGTCTCAATTCCTCTAGTAACTTTTGTAACCAAAGTTCACAAACACCCTAGGCTATAGCTCTATATTCGTCTTCATCTTCCGCACTTGATCTAGTAACCTACACTTTCCCTCTTACTTCCCCAAGTAACTAAGTTCCCTCCTATAACTGTAGGATAACTGGACGTAGATCTTCGGTCATCTAGAGATCCAGCCAAATCCCCATCTATATAGAAGCTAGGCTTCTAACTAGAGGTGACCATGAGTGCAGAAAAACAGATTGTTCCCTGGAGCAGACTTCACATATTGCAGAATATGAAAGAGAGCTTGAATATGAGAATCTCGAGGATCATGCATACTGAATAGGGTATATTTGGTGTAGTGAGAGATATAAATGAGTCTTCTAGCCAACCTCTAATTCCTTTCCTTATCAACAGACTCCCCAACCCTTATTTGTAACTCTGTGATTGCTTTCTTTGGGAGATTCCTCTAGTTTGCAATCTGTCATACCAATTTCTTTGAAGAGATCTAGAAAATACTTTTTCTAAGAAATAAATATTTCTCTGTTTGATCTGGCAAACCTCAATTCTCAAGAAGTACTGCTAGTTTCCAAGATCCTTGATTTCAAATTCCTATGCCAACCGCTTCTTCAATTGGATCATCTCATGTCATTATTATGTCATCAACTTAAACTATGAGAAGTGTGAGTTTACCCCTTTGATATCTTGTGAAGAGGGTATGATTAACATTACCTTTTTGGTATCCAAAAGAGATCATAGCTTTGCAAGATGTGTCCAAACCAACCTCTTGGGGATTGCGTGATTTGCGTCAGTCCACACCAGGATTGTTGAGTCTACACGTCTTTCCTTGACTATTCCTTGACTTTGTTCATTATCAATTCTAGGGGGAATATCTATATACACCACTTCTTCTAAGTTCCCATGAAGAAATGCTATGTCCCAATCCAGATTAGATGCATAGTGGTGGAAAATGGGTGGGTTGGGTTGGGTTAGGTGGTTGAAAACATGTTGTACAGAAACTGGTTACAACCCAATCTGCCCATTTTAATACGAAAAAAAAAATGGGTTTAACCCATTTTATCCATTTACATGGCACAAGAGTAAGAGTTGAATTTTGTATTAGCTAAGGCTTATTTGCTAATATTAATTTTGAGTAGGAATTGATGTCAGCTGTTGATTTTTGTAATATATTTGTACAATGATGAATTATGTTCTTTACTATCATAGCGATTACCCCATAGGTTATTGTTTCAAATCTAGTCCTAAGTCAAGATTTTGACGCAACGACATTTAACTAGTCAGATCTAGAATTTATGGAATAATTTTAAGTTATCTGTTCACAGTTGGTGCTCCCCTTACATCCATTACCCCAATCTTCACTTCGCTGCAGCTATCAAGTCTCCATTACACATCCTCCCTCAATTTTTTCCAAAATACTCTCATTCTCTAAAATTCTTCAAACAAATCCTCATTTAAATGGCTTCAGAAATATTGTCACTTTTGTCATTTCAACTTTTCACAGGTTTCAACAATACCCATCTTAGTATACAACAACAACATACCCAGTATAATCTCGCAAGAGGGTTCTAGGGAGGGTGGTGTGTATGCAGCCTCACTCTTAACTTGTGAAAGGTAGAGAGGTTACTTCCGATACTCTCGACTCAAGTAAAACATATCAAAATCAGTAGAAACTATATTGATAGATACTATAGGGAGTGAAAATAATGGGGAAAAGAAACAATAGCAACAAATAATAGTACGATAACCAAAGCAAAAGGAAACAACAAGTAATAATAAAATCGAAGCATAAGAATAATACTCCTACTGATAGAGAAAATTAGACAACGCTCGACTAGCTACTAACCTTCTACCCTAATGCCCATCGTAGTTACTCCGCTCAAATTCCTTGTGCAAATCATTACGCCAAAATAATGGATTTCAAATTGCACTCTTGTAGGTTGGAGATATTGAAGAAAAAAAAAGGAAACAGAAGAAAAGGAGAGATGGGGAGGTATCGTGTTTCATGGGAGAAGTCGAGAGATGTGAGGTCGAGACTTACCTAACAAGAGGATGTTTGATAGCTGGGGAACAAGTATTGAGCTAGAAACACCATAGCAGAAAATGGGGAATATGCATAAGTTATTTGTCGGAAAGTTGGAAGATGACCCATTTGGCTAACTCATATTTTACCCGTGAATACCCATATTCCCACGGATTAAATATGGGTCGAAATCTAAATTTTACCCATCTAAAATACCACTCATTCAACCCCCTAAATTATGGGAGGATTGGACCGGTTGACTAAATCTGCACTTATTTATCCAGCATTAGTTGCACACAGTAACAGAATTCTAATGATGTTTATTTAGCAACATGGGCAAATGTCTCCTGATAACCACTCCATAAGTTTGATTGAATCCCTTGACCACCAATATTGCTTTGAATCTCTCAATCAAGCCATCTGTTTTATGTTTCCTAGTGATGACCCTTATGCAGCCAACCAATTTCTTGTGTGGTGGAGAAGCGACAAGTACCCAAGTCTCAATTTTGACAAAACCTTCATTTCTTTAGTCATGCTTACTTCCATTTTGTTTTTTGTGATAGCTTTTTCTAATTCAACGGAATAGACACAAAAACATAGATAACTTAAACGCTCTAAAGGAGGAAGACTAGAAATTATTAAAGACAAAATTAGATAAAAGATGCTTAATGCAGGACCTGACTCCTTTTCTATGGGCAATAGGAAAATCAAACTCAGTGGAAACCAACCGCCTCTAATCCCTGAGTTCCACCCTCCGCTTCTCGATGACGACACTAGTCGATTGATGACTCTATCATTTGGCATATCTTACGCGGGACCAATAAAGTCCTTTGTTGATACGCAGGTGAAGATTGAAAAACATATTCAAGCCGCACTTAGGGAAAGACATCAGATCAAGGGATTGATGTTCTCCCAAGATGGAGAAGTGCTTAGTCACAATGTAGATAACACTAGTGGAGGATGATTCAGTTTAGACAAGGCTTCTTCGGCTCTATTTCCCCTTGAATACCTTATCAAGTCAGGTCTATCCAAACACCGAATATTCTCCCCTGAATTTTTTCTCCAATTTCACTCTCCCTTGTAGCAATGTCATCAAGAGGTTCGATCAACTTTTCCTCCTTACTGTTCTTTAAAAAGGTGAATACTGAAATATGGCCCAGATTCTCGGAAGGTAACATCCATGCTCACAAAAAATCTCCTATGGGGAGAATGATAACATTTGTAACCTTCCCATAAGGGAAAATAGCCAATGAAAAACACATCTTAAGGCTCTAGGATCATGTTCTCCATCATTCCTAGAATGAATAAAACATATACAACCAAACAACTTTGGAGGAAAAATATATTTGTTCTTAACCTTTAACACTTCCCGACGACTCCCAAAATTGAGGATTTCAAGTAGCATTCCAAAGATAAAGTCAACCTAGAAAAGCACCCCCTAATAAGGTTTTGGTAGATTCAAGGTAAACATAAGATATCTTGTTACACTTAATAAATGTCTGTTTTGTTCTTTCAACACCCATTTTGTGCACTAGGGTAAGGACACCAAGTTTGATGTACCATCCCATTGGACTCCAAATAAGCACTAAACTTTTTAGCCGTGTATTCTGTAGCAATTTTTAGTTCTCAAGATTTTTATCTTAGCATCAAATTCAGTACAAATCATCTTATGGAATGACGGAAAGCAATAGAAAATTTCACTTTCGTCTTTCATTAAAAACTCTGTTTTTCATCGAGCCGAGGGTCTATCAGAAACAACATCTCTACCTCCAGGATAAGGGTAAGGTCGGTAAGATCTGCATATATCCACCCTCCAAACCCCACGTTGTAGGATTACACTGGGTATGTTGTTGTCTTATAAGAACAGTCAAGTCATCTTAGTGCAACAATCAATTTATCAACACCAAACAAAGAAACAGTATGGGTAGGACTCCATGCGTCAGAAAGCTACATCTCTTGTTTCCTCAATTTCCACTCTTTCTTATGTTTTTTAGGCTGCTACCATTTCTTAGTTAAAATGGATGACGTATCTGCCAAATAGCTGCAAGACCAAAACAGGGTGCAAAAAATCGGAAGTCATTTTTTATTTAAATTCCTCCGAGATAGTCATAAACAAGGTCATACTTGTATCACCACTCAATTCTAGTATGCTTGGCATATTCACAAGCATCACCAAACAAGAGTTCAAACTAAGGTCTTGACAACAAATGGGGATATAACTTTTTTGAAAACAAAGAATGATGGGCGTGCCACCCATCTATGCTACTGCGTATTTCATGATTGACATCCTTATTTGTTCCCCAAAAAAAAGAGCTTAACCAGTCTTGAATTCCATCAAACATGTACCCATAACAATCTTCTTTCCTATTTGAAGATCCTAGAAAACACAATAATCAGGGAAGAACTCAATTTTATAGTTTAGACCTTTGGTGATATTACTAACAGATAATAAGTTAACAGGAAACTCAAGGACATGGAAAACAAATGATAGTGTAAAATTAGAAGCACAGACGACAGAACATGTTACAGAGACAGGGTTAAAGAAGCAGGCTATAAGGATATTATCCCCTTTGAGACATGGAGAGTGGTTTTGAAAGCCTTAGAAGAGCCTGTCATGTGACTATTCGCATCAAAATCAATAACCTAAGAATTAAGGTGAGCAGTAAAGGTAGTACCTGAATGAACACTATTAGAAGTGACAAAACTAGAGGGGGCAAGTTCGGTGAGAAGACGGCGAAGATGCAGAATTTCATTGGAAGACGATTTCTCAAGACACTGTTTCCTTGGATGTCTCCACATTTTCTTCTATATTTGCTTGAGCCCTTGATGGACCGACTTGTTTTATCCCACGACCTCTAGTTGATCTACCATGTAGCTTCCAACAGATCTCCTTTGTATGCCTTAGCCACCTATAATAATCACTACGCAAGTGATTTTTACCAAAAGTTATTGCCTTCAGTTGCTCCTGAGTGACAATTAACCAAGACTCCTCGGTTGGAGCCTCTATAAAGTATGACACCTAGTCTATTCTCGTCTTGTTGAACATAGGAGTAAGCATCCTCAAAAGAAGGAAAAGAAATTTTATCGAGAACTTGAATCCTAATCTAGCCATATTTTTGGTTCAAACTGACCAAAAGTCATAAATCTGCTCCTTTTCACCCAATCCTGAAATAGGATTGCATCCTCAATGCACTTTGCTTGGAGGTCCTGATAATAGTCTTATCTCCTATAATAACCCACTTACTTCAGAATAACAATTAGTGATGGTCAACTCATCTTGCTTTGTGTCATGGATTATTCAAAGATATACACATCATTTTCCTTGCGAGAGTAAGAGTGTGTTTGGTTTAGCTTAAAAGATGGTCGAAATAGCTTTTAAGCACTTTTTAACTTTTTGTAGTATTTGGTTTTATCAAAAAGTGCTTAAAAAAGTTGAAAAGTGCTTTAAAAAAGCCATTTAAGTTTTACCAAACTATTTACCCTTTTATCCCCATAATATTTTCCTAATTCCAATAATACCCTCACTCAAATCTTTGACAAATTTTATTTTTGTGCGTATTAGAAAAAATTTAAAAATCTGAAAAGAAAAAAAATCAAGGTAGTTTTAATTCATTTAAATTATTATATTCGATTTTACAAATAAAAAATAGAACCTCACTCCTAATAAAAAGTAAAGGGGAGATTTGCTAATTTTATTCAAATTATATATTTTTAAAATTAAAAATAACTTAAATAATTCGTTTATATTAAAAATAAATAAAAAATATAAATTAATTTAAATTTTAAGTATTTTAGAAATAAAAATATCACAGTAGTTGCTTTTTAGTGTGTTAACAGCTTTAAGGACATTTCAATAATTTTTTTTCAGCTTCAACACTTTTATCCAAACACATAACTACTTATTTATAAAATAAGTTTCAGCACTTAAAAAGTTCTTTAAGCACTTATGTTTAAAATCCACATTTTTTCAGGTAAACCAAACGGACTCTAAGTGCATTTAGTTGAATTCCAGATTTTTTCAACAGTGTCAAGCAATAAGTACTATCAGGAAATTCAGGTTTGCATAATATCCAAAAGCCATGTGATAAAAAGTGAATTTTTAGAATCCATTCACAAGTCATGATTTAGCAGGTTGTTTCTTTTCACCAGTCTTATAAGCAAGCAATTTTCTAGATTTAATAAAAAGCAGACAAGGTCTTAGACAACCAAAATACGTACCAGCCCCATCCAATTTCACAACACTGATTTGTGAAAGAGAGTATTGTCTAATCTGTTTGTGTCCCCCATAATTTGAAAATAAAAATCCAAGCAAAAGGACAAAAAAATTGCAGAATCAAAGAACCAAACAGTGAACCTGGTGACAGCTTCAGAGAAAAAAAACAAATCCAGAAATGCCGGAAAAGAGACATTTGACCGGGAAAACAGGTTTGGTACATCTGAACCCTACCTTTGGTGCTTGAAAATTGATGGAACTGGGATGAGTAGGCTCGGAATAGGCTGGCGAACTCTAGGAAACAAAACTCTCCCGAGAACTCCTAGGAGATGGTCCACTCGTCAGCGTGCGAGACTAAAGCATTGATGGAGCTAAAGCTATGGGTTGTGTGTGACGGCGCATGCGGCAGTCTTTGATGGAACTGCTTGTTGCGATTTGGTCGCTGGCAACAGAGGGAAGCCTGTGGTGGCGTTGGTTTTTGCAAAGCACTAGCTAAAAGAGATTGACGGGTATAGCCACCCTTTTGATGTGAACAGTAAAGAAGAGGGAAGAAACTCAACCTCTTGAAAGATAAGTGGAACCTAGTGCTTAGAGGGAGCTAACCCACCTCAAAAAGCAGCAACTGTGTAGATACCATGAAGATTTATTGAGAAAGACGAAGTCTTCTTATTTCAGTATGTATTTACATACCATGAACTAGAGGATTTATACAAGCTACAATGGCTAATTTAGGTAACAGAAATAAATACAGCTATTAAATAAAATTTCACAATCAAGCCCAATCAACATCCAAATATACAAATTAGACTCGAGGTGAACAATTTAAGGTATTGATGTTTCTTAGAAGGTTTTAAGGCACTATTGTCCCTCTCCCTAAAATCCTTTTGTTTGAAGCCGAACGCATAACTCAAAGTGAATACGACAACATAACCATTTGACAAGCTCACTATAATTTCCAAATTATTTCTAAATAATTTCCACGGATATTTGTTTTTCACCTTTTCCCCAGTTTGCTTTAGTCCAGAAGAACATTCAGCAGAACGAAAATTTCTGATACAAAGAATATTGAAAACAAATACTCTCCCTCTGTTTCAATTTGTTTGCCTTAGTTTGACTTGGAATGAAATTTAAGTATAGAAGAATTTTGAATCTTGTGGTCTTAAACCAATGTACCAAAATATCATTTAATCTTATGTTCTTAAACCTGTCACGTGGGATTGGGATGTTGAATTTAGGAGTTGCCAAATTAGGAAACAAGCATTCTTTTTAAGACAAGCTAAAGAGGAAAGTAAGACAAATTAATTGAAACAGAGGTAGTAATAAACTTTCTGTTGACTGCCAGTAATACATTTTTTTGAGCAATAACAGATACATGCTAAAAAGATTCTTCCTTACCACAAAGCAAAGTCTTAAGCTCAGAAGTACAATGTTGTTGCAGTAATTAAAAATAGCCTGATAGTAATCAACAGAAACATTCCACACAAGATGCCTACCACATTGGCTGAGACTTTTTCTGGAACCAAGCGATCATTGCGGTCACCTAAGCCCAGATTACCATATCGACCCCAACCCCAACCATAAAGTTCACCATCTTCTGTAACAGCAGCTGTGTGTTCGGCACCAGCAGCAACCATTTTTACAGGTATTCCCTGCAAAAGTATGTTGTAAGTAAATTTCATATATTCTGGTACCAAACAAATGTGATGCACCAACCAAGGATAATCAAATTTTTATCAAATCATTCGTCCAGAATGATTCATGGATAACCATTCCAAAAAATAAAAAAATTCAATAACAAAATCCACTGTGTCCAACCTTGGATCACTAATAAAGCAGAGGCATATCATCTAGATCAGGTTTCGGTTGGAGTGACATGGTCATCTTTGCAAAATGAAAGAAACAAAGAAATGACAACTCAAAACCCAGTGATCTCCGAGAAATATTCTCTCATTATGTGGGAAAATTGACGTTTATTACCACTATATATATAAAGCTATTAATTTACTAGATTATCAAACATATAAGCTAAGTGAAGCCATACAACTGACAAACAATTATACCATCTTTTTTAAGTTACCAGAAATGCTACAGAAGAGTTTGTGAATGAACAATGATACTAACTACATAACTTGCCAAACAATTTGCAAGGAATACCATGAAAGCTTCAATCTTTCGAGGCACAAGAGAGTCCTCTGTGGTGCCAAGACCTAGTTGGCCATTTTGATTTCGCCCCCAACTGAAATTGAATGATAACAGTATTAATACTTGAGATTCCAATTTCCAGATGAAAAGAAGCAGCTTTAGAGATAAATCTTATAATAAGAAAACATTTCCAAAGTTATGCAAACCAGATTGCTATATCATATATGCAGAAAAAACATAAAAAGTATTCAGAAACTAGTCAAGAAAAAGACGGGATGGTAATATAAAAATGGCTTAATATAAGAGAATGTGCAAGGAAGTGATTTCTGTCCTTTGTTTAGTTTGAGCAGAAAGAGGAGACAAAAGGAAATAGCTATGTCTTTTTATTGGAGAAGACGGAATTGTATCCCTTCCCTTAGTATACATAATATAAACCAAAAAGAAACTTCAAACTTTCTCTTTTTATTGTTGATAGTTTTACAAGAACTCTTCCGTTTTGAAAAGTAGTTTTTACTTGTTATGTTCATCAAATAAGAGAGCTTCAGACTCCTTTCCAAAACTTCAATGTCATGTTTCACTTTTCGTGATTCAAATCCTAAGTTGGAAATTTGTGCCTGCTAGTATGTTGCATGTAGTTTCTTTCTGTTCTGACTTTTAAAAAAAGTGGTTCTAACCATCCAACTTTTGCCTTTAAGAAAACAATTAAACACCTTCATTTTCATTCTAGAAATGGCTAAATTCTAGCAGGCAATTAATAATTTGAACTTAAAGCAGCCAAAAATAACAGATGAGAGCCACAAATATGTAGAATAAACAACTGCCCCAGTTGGCAGAAGTATCGAAAAATGGAAAGGTTGATGAGCGACCAATGCACTTTAAGAAAAAAATGAACAGAAAAATGAAACCAGAAGCCTGCGAGTTAAGTGCTGATAGAAGATTCAGTTATCAAAAATAAATATTGATAGAAGATTGATGGACATGGTAAAATCACTGAAGCACCTAATGTCAATCAAGTAAATGTAATAGCAACAGTATTAAGGAAACAAAACGAACAAAAAGTCTTTATCAAAAGAGAGAGAAAAGAAATGAGCATAAGGTTTATCAGATCCACCAAAACAACAGCTCAAGAGCAGCAGGCAACCAACCTCTGCACTTCACCTTCCATGGTAACAGCAAGACAATGGCTGTCTCCACATGCAATCTGCTTAATGCGTATACCTTGAAGTGCTTTAATTGGTTGAGGAGTGAACAAGTCACTGGAGTTTCCATGACCCAATCTCCCAAAATCACCCCTACCAAAATGAAATAGAAACACCGCCTGCTGATTTGGTCCAAATGTATGCTAACACAATCAAAAAATGTACATGCATTCGGCATACAAGGTTAATGTTCTTCATGCTTTCATCGAACAGATTATCCTTGGTACGATACAAACCACCTATTATGGTAAATTCGGAGCAGAATGCTCTCATTTCTGCTGTCTCAGTGAAGACCATGAAGAGTTGCTAAGATTGTAATTGTCTGGGAAAACTAAAAGCAAGTTCAGCGATAGACTGGATATTCATAGGTAAACACCATCACGAATCTACATATATTGGATAATGAATGGCAAACTGAAGTACGTACCGAGGTCCTGAAGCTTTGAGTAATATTATTTAAGAACTTCACCATAAACTAGCTTTCCATCATCATTCTTGAATCCATCAAGATTCCTAGATTACCATTTGGCTTCTACTTCTTTTCACCCATCATTGTCACCACTAAAAATAAAACTGACCTCACCTGCAAAAATTAGCTCTAATCCTTGGCTATTGGAAACAGGAGTACACACTCAAGAATGGTTGGTTTTGACTTGGTCATGAATACTTTATGTAATGGCATTGAAATCATAACATGGCCGAAAAGAATGAGGACTTCATGAAATGAGAGATACGAACTTTGAAGCAAACAAAGGGTTCACTTCTTGATCAAACCATTCTTCGGATAAAATTATCACCACCAACCAATGCACATTTCTTTTCACATACATCATGTGACAATTTATTTTCAAAAAGCTTGAATCATCATTTGATTCCAATGTGGAAATTGGTCTCTATTTGAATATCTAAACAGGGAAGTTTTTTCACATAAATTAGGATGGATGAAGTATCAATTACAACCAAGGGTGACCAGTGAAATTTTACAACCAAAGAGAAAAGACTCTGAGTTCTTGAATCACAAGAACCAGAGGAACACCAAGAACATTAGAAACTAACAAAAGACGGGGCAAACATATATTTAATGAAATTATCTCATGAAAAAGACAGGTAAAGCATTATATAGCTCCAAGGACAAGGATGAAGCTTTGGTAGCACCAAGAAGGTCATGCACAAGGTCTCAAGCTAAGAGATGCAAGCTACGGTTGTTGGGTCAATGAGAAATCAAGAAGGTGTTAATTGTGAAAGACGAACTCAAGGCTAATGGAGATGATTAGACCAAGCGTTGCAACTATTTTATGGCCCAAATTGAAGTCGAAGAGGAATAGATTGGGGGCCAAGCACCAGCCCAAAGGAGTTCCAAAAACATGCCTTAAATAGCCCCTAAAGGGAGCTAAATTAGCACCCAAGTTGGGTCAAATACATGCGCAGATAAGCCCAAAAGGAGATAAATATTTCCTTTTTTTTCCTAGTTAACTATTTAATCATGGATGTAGTGTGAACAGATGTCATGTGATCACAATTATACATGCTTTCTTAGTTCACTAGTCAAGCTTTCCTTGTTTCTTTTCAAGAGTTGTTGCTTTGTCCAAAGCAGTATAGGATTTGATTTCCTAGCCTTTTAGGGGCTGGCTTACACACCTACTCTCCTTAATTGGGGTGTTCTTTGTTATTTTGACACACATAAGCTGCCACTGGTATGCGAATGATGCACAATTATTTTCGTATCGGAGGAGTGGCTGCTGATCTATTCTATGTCAGGATAGATAAATGTTTGGATTTGAGCCAAATTGAAAGTTTCTCTTCTTTACATAGTGTTTGCTACTTGAGATTCATCCTACAATCTTACAAGGACAACTGTAGTTAAGATTAATTCAACTTGGTATCTTTAATTCTTATTCGATTAATTAAAGAAGGTAGATAGTCTTATACTAGTTATTTTCTCTAATTATTTCAATCAAGGGTTTAGATCACTTTTGCAATCGAAGTTCTAGAATTGAATCTCTTAGTAACATAATTAGTATTCCTCTGCTAAACTTTTTTGACTAATATTCTTAACCTATTATTTTCAAATACTTGAATTTCTTCCATCCTTATTTTCTTGTCTTTAAATTCTGTTTTAAGCTCCCGCATATTATTTTAATTTCTTATTTCATGTTATTGAAACTTAGTCAATTGTTATGAAGCGGTATCAGAGCGGTTTAATCCAAATTCCTTTCTTCGTAATTTAGGAGTTTTCTTGAGCAAAGGCAAAAAATAAAAAGTTGTCAGAAGTGTAGTAAGGAGGGGAAAAAAATGTGCTTGCTCCCCAAGAAACCTAGTTAGTTGCACCGCAAGTAATCTTTTTTAAGAAAGTTGATTTTCCATGCTTATTCGAGATTCTTAACTTATAAAGCATGCTACTATCAAATTTTCAAAATTTGTCTGTGATTCTTGGTTTCCATCACTAGGCAGGAAATCAAGAATAGGAAAAAAGTTTAGATTTTCAAAATTTTGTTTGTGATTCTTGGTTTCCACCTCTAGGAAATCAAGAATAGGGAAAAAGTTGAGATTTTTGAAAATCTCTACACTTGATCTTAGTTCTTGTTTCACCAAACCTACTCATTTTAGGACTTGGTAAAAAAGTTAATTCCATATCTTACTTATAGAAGGCTATTAATAGTAGGGCTTAACTATAAATCCAAATGGAACCACTGAAAGTAGTAACTTTGAGAAGCAAAAGGCAAGAGAGTATGAGGTCAATGGAGTAAAACAAGTCAAATTGAGAGATATTGCTTCTTTGATTTTTTTTTTTTCCTAAAAAAAAAAGGTCTCTCCGGCGAAGATACCACTTTTTCAGAACTGGAATTGTTCCATTGAACATTTGTTATTTCTAGACACTTCTATCTTTTGAGTATCCTAAATCTATTTGCTAATGCATGCATTAAAACCCTTGCATTACTAAAATCATGGTTTGTCATGTATTAGTTATACATAGCAACTAATACATGGTTTGCCAAATAGATTGTTTAACAAGCATTAGTTATACATAAATTGAATGAATGTACCAAACAAGGTATTAATGACACACAAAGTTAATGCATGCATTATTTTTTCTAATGTATCCTACCAAACGACTCCTTAGTTGATTAATTCACATTTTTATGCTAGGCAAACATTATGCCATTGTGGACAGCTAATTTTATTAGATTTAAATCCGTAAGAAATTTGAATTGTATTAAATTCAAGATATAATAGCACAAATAAATATCATTGTCTAATAATTTGGATTATATATTTAAGTCCAATAAATATGGATTTAATTAAAGTCCAATTTCATTGGATTACAAATGATAAGCCCACTTTGCTAAGCCCAAGATGACATCTCATCCAAGAGGCCCAATTTAGTGCATGTGTCAACTGACATATCATGTCGAGTCAAATAAAAGACACATTAGGATCACGCGTAGTAAGGTTAAAAGCCAATGAAAATGCCCCATGTGTATAAGTGACATGTTTCAACTAATCAAATATCGCCATGTTATCTTCAATATGATTGATCGAGAAGAGTTTGTCCTTATCAGAACTCTTCTATTCCACAACTATAAATAGGGATCTCATAAATCAAAAAAAGACACCAAAATTCCAACAAGAAGCCAGGGAAAAATCATAGATCATACACCGCAAATCTCTCTACAAACTACAAGCATTCAAACACCCAAGTATTTCTCTATGAGTTTTAGAGATCAAGACGAAGATTCAAGAACAAGCTTCCAGCCCTTGAATTCAAACACAATTAGAAATCAAGATCGCCAGATTCAAGGTCAAGCTCAAAAGCCCTTAAATTCAAATACAAGTCAAGATCAAGATCACCAGATTCAAGATCAAGCTGCAGGCCCTTGAATTCAAGTACAAGTCGAAATCAAATTCATCAAGATCAAGATCAAAATCCTTGAATATGTTTTCGAAAGTCATAGACACTGTAACACTCATCATATTTGAAATAAAATACTATGATTGTTATGATTTCCTCTTGATTATTATTTTCTCGCCGCAAATTTTATCATCTACAAATTTTGGCACGCCTAGTGGGACCAAATCTATCGTTCATCTCTTCTCTCACAAATCAAATCTGAAGCCACAAAACCGCAAAAATGGAAGCTCCATTTTATGGGTACTTCAAGTTTTGTCTTTGAGTTTCAACAAGTCTTACACTCCGACAAGCCTTGAAGTAGGGAGCATCTATAGCATCCACATTTTATAGAATTTAATATAGGACTCTACAAGATGAATCTAACCTACTTCAAACTCTAAGGTCTATGATGATTTCTTGAAGACTACTTTACCTTAAACACTGATTCATGCCTATAAAAAGGGACACATATTACCTTGAAGAGTCATCTCAAATATCCCATAAGCAATTGTGTATTTACAAAAAGATCAAGATCTCGAATATCCCACAAACTACTGGGTATTTACAAAGAGATCAAGATCTCGAATAAAAAGGGACACATATTCCCTTGAAGAGTCATCTCAAATATCTCATAAGCTATTAAGTATTTATAAAGAGATCAGGATCTCGAATATCCCACAAACTACTGGGTATTTACAAACGGATCAAGATCTCGAACATCCCATAAACACTTGGGTATTCACAAAAAATCAAGACATCAAATGTAAAATATCTCATAATTTATTGAGTATTTACAGAGAGATCAAGATCTCGAATATCCCATGAACTCCTGGATTAGTCACAAAAAGATCAAGGCATCAAATGTTGCCTTTTTCAAAGCCTACCAGATGTTCAAATATCACAAGATCTAAATCATCCTACATTAACGCTACAAACAACCTTAAAATCACGAAGAAAATTGAGAGAAAGAATCAAAGGTTATAGACAAATTTATGCTCACAACCTTGACAAACAAAATCACTTCTTTTGATTTGTTTTGTGATGGCAGATTATTTTCCATACTTGAGAGAATTTATTGCAAACAACTGTCTTTTCTTTTAAAATAAATCTTCATTTTTCTTTTTCCTTGAATCCATTTTGCAAAAACAATGAAATTCTTTTCATAACGGAGAATACAAGTCAATCGATTCTCTCTTTAAATTCTTTTGTTAATACACTTTCTTTGCCATATACATTATTTTTACCCACATCTTTTACATTCTTTATTCATTAACATGCATTCTTTCCTACATTATCTGTATTTAGATATGCGCACCTTACACATTTCGTGGCAATATACCCTTGTTGTACAATGTCTATATACTTTATATACGCTCTTCACATTCTTACTTAATTAAACAATGATATACATTTTTTATACTCTCTCAAATATGCTAAATTCAGATCGTCTTTATATGCATGATTTTATAAATTCTCATATATATATATATATATATATATAATATATTGTTTTGCATATATTCTTGTTTAACCTGCACATATTTTATACTTGCAAAAAGATTTTACCTCCTCCTCCCTTGATAAATTAAGTCCAACCAAAAATCACATGTTGTGGTTCTGAAAGATGTCTAACCTCTTCCCTTTACCTAATAGACTAGTTTTCGCAGGCTAAAATTTGAGTCATATATATCAACAATCAATAAGTTTTCTGATTTTTCTTTAAAATTAGATGACGACTTTGTACAATAATTAATCCTTTTAAAATCCACAAGCTGTACTTCATTTTAACCTGGGTAAAAATAGGGTGCAACATATGTGTGATAGTTACTAGGATGCAGTTGTTTGTGTTCTTCGATACATAATTAGCACCAGGCAAAGAATTGCTTTTTGATGATCGAGGCTATGAGCATGAGCAAATTGTTGGATACAAAAACTCTGTTCAAGTAGGGTCACCTTCTGATAGGCCGCTCAACGCCTGGATAATGAGTAGGAGGTAATTTGGTGTCTTCAAAAAGCAAGAAACAAATGCGGTTCATCGATGGTGCAGAAGCTGAATATCGAGCAATGATTGTGGCAATTTGCGAACTAATTTGAATTAATCAATTGCTCAGAAAATTGAAGTTTGGAGAAATCAGTCAGTCAGAACTTGTGTGATAACCAAGTTGTTCCTCATATTGCATCAAATACAATATTTCGCGAGAGAACTAAGCATATTGAGATGATATTGTCACTTTATCATCACTTCTCTAGATGTCCAATCAAATTGTCGCAATTTGCATTTTCATCTTTTGTGTTGTTATAATCTTTATCTTTTTCATGTTTGCTTTGTTTCTACAAATTTAGAGATTTTTCTCACATTGGCTTACTTTTACTTTTAAACTACATTAAGAAGATTCCATTCTTCGGCATGCTCAAAATAAAATTTGCAATATTTAGAAGAGATAGTTCCATGAAGCACCAAGTTGCGTATAAAAAGGCAGGACTAAGCTAGGATAAGATCTATTACTCCCTCCGGTCCATATTATATGATATTTCTAAAATTATATTTAATCCAAAGTTAATGTATTTTACATAATCAAAAAGTTAATAATAATTTTTTCTACATTTACCCTTATTTAGATAAATGGGATTTTTAAAGAACAAAGAAACCATATAAATAGGTGGAGTACTATTTAATTAAGGTTAATTTAGTGAAAACACCTCTTACTTTCTAGAGGTGAGAGTATTTCTTAAAGAATGTGTCCAAGCTAAAAACACCATATAATATGGACCAGAAGGACTAAAATCCAAACCACAAAAGTATCAAGAATTTTCATGTATGTACTAATAGTCAAATTCCCGAAGTAACATATTTTTAATTGCTAATACCAAGAATTTACCAGTTAACAATTTTCACAAGTGTGTACTAATAGCCAAATTCCCAAAGTAACATATTTTTAACAGCTAATACCAAGAATTTACCAGTTACAAATTTTCAGACATTTTCTAAATTTTATCATAGTAAAGCATTAATTAGAAATATTTGATGGAAGAAGAACCTACCATCCCCAGCTATAGACTTGCTTGAAGCTCTCCGAATAAGCAGTTGTATGATCAGCTCCACAAGTGACAGATACTATTTCCTGCCCATCCAAAACACTCACCTGAGTTGGAGAAAATCGATCTTCAGCATCCCCAAGGCCGAGCTGTCCATCCTCTCCTCTTCCCCATGAGCAAACAACATTTCCAGCTGCAATTACATCGATTACATCAACTATCCATCACACAGAAAAGCTTGATATTTAGTTGGCAGCTTACTGAATCAAGCTCTTTTATTATTCAGTATTGCCTATTATAACAACATACCGAATGTGATCCCACAAGAAGGTTTGAGGAGGCTAGGATGTATGCAAATCTTACTCCGACTTTTCATGGGGTAGAGACTTGTTTCAGATAGACCCTCGGCTCAAAAGAAAAGAGAAGAATTCGAAGCATGGAAGCACAGAAATACGACAGCAAATAATACTACCTACTCGAGATTTAAATTAAAAAGAAGGTTTCATGCAACAAAACTTAATCAATTGATTGAGCAAACATTTGAAACCAGCTCAAAGTAAAATACATGTTGGAGATCCATTTTGAGACAATCTAAGTAAATTAATTATGCTTGGGTTAATCAGCACCAGAAGAAGCTACCTGAAGCTAGCAACTGCAGTCAAAACACCAAGTCATCAGCATTTATACGTGGGAAGGTGGGGAAATTTTTAGGCATCAAGTTTGCCGGAACAGAGGCAGATACCATTTTGTATCTGATAAAAATGGAGCAGAGGAGAGTGGCAATCGGAAAACAACCAGCTATTCAATCTGTATCAGCTTTGTGAAAGCAAAATGAAGATGGATATAACAAATTTAAAGATTCTCATGACTTTTGACTGTGGCAGCAGTAGAGACAAAGGAAGGAACATCCCGACTTTTACTTATAAATGAGACTGAAGCTCATATCATGGAATGTTAGGGGTCTAAATGGAGAAACAAAAGAAGAGTCCTTAGGTCTTTGATTCGGAAGTGGCAAGCTGATTTTTACTGTCTTCAAGAAACGAAAGGGAACTTTGGTCTTCTAAGACTGTCAGGCAGATATGGGGTGGAAGAGGGGTAAGGCTATGGATATTTTACCCTCTCTAGACCCAACTTATGAGATTATATTGGGTTTGTTATTTTTGTTGTTGACGACTTTTTGCATAAGTCCTCATTCAGCTTGGTTTCTTACCCACGTTGTCTTTTAATACCTTTGTCGTCAGTTGTCTTTCTTGTAGTAGTTCATTTACTGTAGCTATCTTAGTTTGGCCACTAAATTAAACTTGAAGTGCGGTATTATCCTATACAGTACTCTGGAAGGACTAACTACGAGGAAGAATAAAAACAAGCATTGCATCAGTGTTCAGCTAGGGACATCTATTTGCACCACTTAATTGGTTTAAGCAAAACCCACTTAGTTGGCTTATTAAAGATCACACATCACAATTAGTTTTCCTAGCACCTATTCGCCCTTTCTGTTTGCCTATCCGGAAAGATAGGTAGTGTTGTGGTGTAAGTCAATCCTTAGTCCTATGAACAATTCTTTCCAAGAATACTTTCTTCCTATCTGTGGCAATGAGGGAGTCCATATAACTAGTAAATATTGTCTAAAAACACTCAAGCTACTTGTTGAGCTATAAATGAATGACTTAAGGACATAATACGCATATTTGTTGTACCTATAAACCACCAAGATGGTAACTTTGCCTTCAAGTAGACCTTCCACGAGATTAAAAGCTAAATGCTCCCAAACTTTATTAGAGAGTGGCTGCATGTTGCAACAACTCTATATAAAAACATTTTAAAGACTTGTTTTTGTGACAAATGTCACATTGTACCATTTTTTGTCTTAAAACATAGTAGACCAATAATATACTACCTGTATGAGATTGTATGGAAAGAGATTACCGGGGAAAAAAATAATAACTCCCAAAAGTAGGATTTCAGATAGAAGAGATTCCCTCTACAGATTTTCGCAATTTCTTTTTAAAATGACATATTCGATCTATTCCAATTAAGAAAAGGGAACCTTGGAACAACAGTAAAACTGTCTCTGTGTGATCTATAGGTCACGGATTCGATCCATAGAATCATTCACTTATGTGGGCTGCAATCATCACACCCCCTTGGAGTACGGCCATTCCCAGACCTTGCTTGAACATGGGGTACTTGGTACACCAAGCTGCCCTTTTTTTAAATCTATTCCATTTAAGCTATATGGTTTATTGGGAAAAAAAGATCATCGACAAGTACTACTTTTAGAAGAAAAGAACATTTAACACTTTTCCTTTTTCTTTTGTTAGTCCATTTTGACCCCCTAATTATTAGTGGAATTTTATGAAGATGTTTTTAGTTTTCAAGATATAAGCAAATAATAAAAGTATCACCACTAGAATTTTGACTATTTTTTAAATATATTTGTTCAATTAATTTTACAAATCTCTACGGCCTTTTGATTTAGAAATCACAGGAAAAGAGAAGTTACAAAAATAACGTTTTTGTTTTAGAAATCTACATATCTATATAAAAGAGGAATCTAGGCCCGATGATGTGGCGCATCCCAAATGCAAGAATTCCCTTAATCTTTTCCTCCTTTTTTTGGATTTTCGTCCTTTTTTCCATTTATCGGATTAATTAACAAAACCTAAAAGTCATGATTTACAACATCATTAGTACTTTTTTATTGAACAACTGTCCCTTCATATCACACGCAATGTCTATTCATTATGGGAAGCCAGGCAATTTTCAGAATTCTATTACACCCAATATTCTATATCTTTACAATTTCCCTCCGAATTTACAATCTTTCAGCTTTATCAATTCACAATGAAGGTATTGATGCATGAAATTACACAACATAAGAGTTCACAAGGAAGGCATTGGTGCATGGTATATCTTTTGAAACTGGTATCTCTGTATATATCATTAATCACAAATGAGCAATACATTAGTACTACCTCCCTATTTACATCCTACTGTAGCCTATGATCATATTTCTATAGTGAGTCTAATACATCAATAATAGAAACGGGATCATTAGCCAATAGTTGATTACACCAAAAACACAAAAGTAATATGCAATTCAGCTTAACTTGTTGCATACTACTCTCTAGGTTCTCAAAACATCTAGAGTTCCTTTCCTTCCACATAGTCCGCCAGATACTGGCAGGGATCATCCTCCATCTGGTTTTGTCTTTGCTGTGTGAGCCTGCTTCCTCCCAGCTTTTGTAAAGCATCTGTGATCCTCCCTGGCATGGACCAAGAGATGCCTTTTAGATTCAGGAAGAGCCTCCATAGCATTCCTGTGTTTATACAGGGTAGGAACAGGTGATTTACTGTTTCTTCTTCTTCCCCACAGAAAAAACATCTTGAGCAGAAATTGAAGCCCCTTTTCATCAGGTTCTCCTGGGGGAGTACAGCCTCTTTGGCTAGTAACCAGATGAAACAGGATACCTTGTATGGTATTTTTGTCTTAATGCTTTTCCATGGCTAGTTGGCAATCAGCTGATTTGGTTGATTCATTCTCCTATAAGCTTTGCCCACTGAAAACATCCCCTTTCCTTTATCTATCCGTACTAGTCTGTCCATACCCTACTGAAGACATCCAGTAAAGTGTTGTATAGTGCTAAGAAATTCAGAAATTCTTTGCATCACCCAATCATTGAGCTGCCTTCTGAATGTAAAATTCCAGCCACCTTGTGCCCAGATTTCTGCTATGTAGCTCTACTAGTGATGAGCTAGTTTGTAAATGTCTGGAAACAGTGACTCCAGTATACCATTTTCAATCCATTTGTCTTTCCAAAATTTAGTTCTCTCCTCATTACTCACCTTTATCCTAGTGTGCAGTTTGAGGTCTTTCCACAACCCTCTAATGGATCTCCAAAGGTTCACCCCATAAGGGGTTGTTACTTCCTTTGTCATCGATTTATCTTCCTTGTCATACTTTGCTTTGATCACCTTCTTCGAAAGTTGTTGTGTATCATTTGCATATTTCCACAACCATTTCATTTTCAGTGCCTTGCTGTGACTTTTCAAATTTTTGATGCCTAGTCCCCCAAGTTTCTTGTCCACTATCACTGACTCCCATTTGACCAGATTGTACCCTTTTTTGTCTCTGTACTTCCTTCTGATTTTGTCCAGTTTGCTAACCGCTCCTACTGAGATTGGAAACAATGACATGATATAAGTTGGTAGGGAATCTAGAATTGAGTTTAGGAGAGTTACTCTGCCTCCTAGAGATAGGTATTGTCCCTTCCATACAGCCAGCTTCCTTTCACATTTCTCTATCACTGGGTTCCAGATCTCTGCTGACTTTGATTTAGCTCGTAGTGGCATACCTAGATAAGTTGTTGGTAGTCTTCCTACCTCCCCTCCAAGTATAGAACTCAGCTCCTCCATGTTTGGGACATTGTTGATTGGATACAAGAAGCTCTTTCTCCAATTAACATGTAAACCAGAAATACCTTCAAATAGCACTAGAATTGTTCTCAGGTACCTCAGTTGGTACCTCAATTGATCAACTTCAGCTCCACAGCAAATCAATGTATCATCTGCATACTGCAACTGTGTGATTTCTAGGCTCTCCTGACCTTGTCTATTCACATTAAAACCTCTAATCCATCCCCTGTTGTTAGCAGTTTTGATCATACTGTTCAAACCCTCAATTGCCAGTAAGAAGAGGAATGGAGATAAAAGATCTCCTTGTCTGAGTCCCTTTTGGGCTTTAAAGAAACCTGCAAGAGCACCATTTACTAGTAATGAAAAGCATATGGTAGAGATGCAGTGTTTTATCCAATGTATTCATTTATGACCAAATCTCATCTTCTCAAGTGTTCCAAATAGGTAATTTCAGTTGACATTGTCATAGGCCTTCTCAATGTCATGTTTGCAGAAGATTCCTGCTCTATTCTGCTTCATCCTGGCATACTACTTCATTAGCAATTAGGACAACATCCATGATTTGTCTACCTTCGATAAAAGCCATCTGCTGAACATCTACTAGCTTTGCCATTACTCCTTTTAACCTTTCTATTAGGACTTTGGAAATAATCTTGTAGACACTGCTAATTAAGCTAATGGGCCTGAAATCTCTCAACTCATCTGCTCCCTTCTTTTTAGGAATAAGTGCTATAAAAGTTGCTTTGAAGCTATTCTCAAACTTCTCATGCTCATAGAAGTGGTTAAGTGTGCTCATAATATCTTGTTTAGCTATGTCCCAACATTTTATGAAGAAGCCCATGGTATAACCATCTAGTCCTGGAGCTTTGTCCTCTGCACACATTTTAAGGCATTCCGACACCTCTTCTTCCTCAAATCTTCTTTGTAGGTTCTCTCTCTCTCTGCTGATGACAATTCTAGGCAGTTTGGTTGTGAATAAGTTGGCCTCCAATGAACTGTCTCTCTGTATAACCTCTGGTAGAACCTGACTATTTCCCCTTCAATTTTGGCTGCATCTTTTGTAATCTCCCCTTGGATGTTGAGTTGATCAATGTTATTGTACCTTTTGTGAGCATTTGCAATCCTCTGAAAAAACTTTGTATTCCTATCCCCCTCTTTCAGCCAAAGGGCCCTTGATCTCTGCCTCCATGCTATTTCTTCTTTTTTGATCAGTTCCTCATATTGAAGTAACAGTTCACTTTTACCCATGATTTCTTCTTGGGTTAGCAGTCTGTTCTTTCTCACTGTGTCCAAATCAGAAAGTTTGTCAAGTAAGTGCCTCCTCAGAGTTCCCAGGTTCCCTTGAGTGGTCCTATTCCATTCCTTTAGCTTATTTTTGAGTGCCTTCATTTTACTAGCTAAAATGTAGTCTGGCCTCCCAACATATTCAAAGTTGTTCCACCAATCTTTCACCTTTTTTGTGAAGCCCTCAGCTTGTAGCCACCAATTCTCAAACTTGAAGTATTCTTTTGTTCTATTCCAAATCCCCCCTTGTAGTGCAATAGGCCCATGATCTGAGACTAGCCTCTGTAAAGGATTTAACTTCAAATTGTTAAAGATATCATCCCATTCTTCCGATATCAAAATTTTGTCAATTCTTGATGCAGCTTCATGAGTGTCTCTTGTAAACCAGGTGTACGTTGAATTTTCCATTGGTAAGTCAATTACTCTCAAATCTTCAATGAAGTCTAAGAACTCTTTCATACCTTTGGTTCTGTATACACAGTTCCTTTTTTCTAAAGGAAATCTGCTCACGTTAAAATCACCACATACTATCCATGGTCCTTCCACGATTGCTCTAACTGCCCCCATTTCCTCCTATACGAGCCTCCTTCAATATAATTGTTTGGAGCATACACTCCAGTAATATGGATAGAGAGATTGTGAAGTTGAGCTATAAACCTACATGTTAATGAGTAGGTCCCTATCTCCGTTATGCCACCTTTCCAGTATCTGCTGTCCCAGAGCATTAGTACCCCCCCCCCCCTCGTGCCACATGCTTCCAACTGAGCATATCTCACCCATCTGCCTTACCATAATTGTTTAACCACCTCAATAATCTCCCCCTGCAGCTTTGATTCCTGTAGGCAATATAGCTCTGTCCTCCACTCTAGTATCATACTTTTAACCATTCTCCTTTTCTCCCTACAATAATCCCCTAACATTCCATGAAACAAGTTTGAATTGCATTAGGCACAAATCAAATTGTTTCTTCCCCTATTCCTATCACCCCTGCTCTTGAATTTTACATCAAAGGTCACCGGGCTTTTGAGTTCCTGTGCCCCTTTAAATCTGGTCCTTTTGCAAATGTCTTCAGACTCCATCCTTTTCGCTGCCCTGCTACTGTCTACCTGCAGTAAAAGCTCCCGCGCTTCTTCTTCATGACCTTGAAAGTTAGCCCCCAGTATTTTCCCAATCTTTATCAAGTTTTGCTTTACCCATGATGTCTCTCTCTCTCTATCTTGAGAAGTTGATTGCGGCTGAAGTAACAGTGGCTCAACATCCTGAATTTCCCAATCTTCAACTGGAGTGCTTGGTTCGTGAAAGATTAATTCATTTGACCCTCCTGTGTGCCTGCTCTCCACCTCTGTGTCCTTTCTTTGATCTACTCTCTCCCTCATGTTGAGAGACGATCCCCTCTCCCAACTTAGAGTTATGGCCGCATAGGTATTCTGCTCTGCCTGCACTGGTGTTTCATCGAAACATCTGAATCCTCTGCTGTGTTTGTAAAACTTTGGCTGGTCATTTAAATTGTTGCAAATGACCTGGGCCGCAAGATCTGGCCCAATAATTTTCCCCTTGGTGAGGCCTGGCGTTGGCTTGTATTTCGGCCCACCGACTTGGTTCTCCTTTAAATGAAGCACATGCTTCCCACGTGACACCTCCAAGTCACTCTTTCCAGCTGTTATAATTGCCCCCACGTGTTGCCTATCTACCAAATCCCTAATTTGATGGGATTTGTGTACTTTGTTGCAAGTGGACTCCTTATTGTCCGCTGGATGATTGATTCGACCGGATATTCATCTTCATCTTCTTCTCCGACGGCCTCCTTTGGTTTTTCCGGTGTGCATTCAAATCTTGTCTTGCTCTCTGCCAGATTGGGCAGTGATACGTCCTTCTATTCTGAGTGAGCAGACTTCTCGAGGGATCAACCTTCCATCCTTGGCAACCAAGATCCTTGCCCACTTCATATGATTTCTGAGTTCCGTCTCCTCCTCCGTTGCTATCCAGCCCCCACAACTATTCCCAATTTCTTGGAATATCTTACTATTCCACAGATGTACCGGGATTCCTACTACTCTCATCCATGTTACCTTCTCAATAGTTGCATTTGGAATGCATCCTGTTGTACGGCTCCACCATTCTAGCCTGAAGACTAAATTCTTCCATCACCATTATTCACCGATTATCCGTCCAGCCATGTGTTTGTTGGGGAATTCTATGCGAAACCCGTTTTCGTTTAGTTCATAGAAATTAACCCAGAATGTTTCCTTCCAAGTAGATGTTGACCACCTCCTTATATCTGTAAGAGTGGGTTTCTCTTTTGCCTCTGTCTCTACCCATCCCACCAGGCATCTGTTTAGGGGCCCTTCCTCTTGGCCACCTGCTAGACCTAGAAATTCAATGCTACCCCTTGTCCGCTTAACTTCTGCCTCTCTCAGCTATCTCGTTTGCCACTTACTTCCTTTTAATGCTTTCGCATAAGGGTAGTTGGCTTCAGTTACTCTTGGAGGCCCTGAATGATTCAGATTCGTGGGGCTTTTAATGAAGTTATCTACCTTACAAGAAATATTGCACCAACCTGCATTCAATGACGGTTCTGCGATAATAAGTATTGTTCTGCCTTCCTTATTTAAGGATAATATGCTTAAGAATCTCCCATATTCATTCACCTTCCTCGTAAAAAAATGCTCTCCATCCCTGTCTTTCATTCTCCATCTTTTGATCCTGGTACTTTGGTCTTTCGAAGCTTCCTTCATCGTAAGGCATATCCAATCCATAACCTTGCAACTCATGGACGATCTTTTCATCATTTTCCTACTCCTTTCCACCTAGTCATACCACACTCTACTGTTGGATGACCATCTTGTAATATCAAAAGATTTAAAACCTGCGTTGAAGTATATCCTGTATATCCTGTTGTCATCTATGCTGCGATTCCATTCGTGATATCCGGCTGAGGCTGCCGGAATCGGAGCTGCATCTCCCTCCTAAAAATTAGGAGAGAGAGTGGTATCAGGAATCGTGCCTCGGAGCATATTCATCTCTTAAAATACAAACTCAATTACAAAACCAATTGGTGCATGGTGTATACAAGCACTTGGTACGTATATGTTGATATATATGCTTTGTGTTAACCAAATTATTTTACATTTAAGTTCTCTATCATGATTCGATACTTAAGACTCAAATTCTTTGTCAGTATGCTTTGTGTTTGCCAAATTGTTTGGACTAGGTCATTCCTTCATTTTCTTAAGTTACTTTGAATGCTAAAATAGCTGGAATAAAGTCCACCCATGGGATAAAGTATAGTTTAATTGTTATTTCTCTCAATTTTGTTATCCTATTTTTCCTTTAAAGTTTTTTTATTAATTTGACTTTGTTTTAAAAAATAAAGATGAGTAATTCATGGATTTCATTCATTTTTATTGCTCAAACATTTCTAAATAACAATTGAATGTCTTCCTTATTTTGCAGTAAATTCATATTATCAATTTCATCACCAAATCTACATATATGAGGAGGGAATATAGACCCGTATGTGATACTTTATTAATTAAGCCAAGATTTACATTTATTTTATTCCTTATGTTTTAAGTTATGTATTTTCATATTGGTAACCAATTCTTTCTTTTGAATCATTGCAGCCGATTTAATGTTAATGAAAAAACCTATACGTAAGTAGGTCATTAGTTTCTTACCATTGAACATGAATGAAAAAGCCCTTTTGAGTCTTCTTTTTCCTTTCCATTATTAGTTAATTTATTCTGCCGGAACAGATTTAGATTTTAGTACCCATTAGTTATCATTTGTTTATTCATATATATATTTTTCCTGTAGAAAAGGGAAAGTTAGCATCTTTATCTGAAAAGGAAATAAAAAAAGAAAAGAAAAATTTTTACTTCTGGGGAAACAAAAAAAAAAGAGAGGTCAAAATTTTCAGAAAATGTGTATAAGAACAATGTCATCCTAGGCACAACTGAGTTGTGAGTTTCTCTTCATCTTTTTTCTTTCTGTTTTAGGCTGCGATGCACCCCACCCTACCCAGCCAAAGTTCATAGGCTTCTTAAGGAGGTGCTTAACGCTGACTATAATGCTGATACCTTATTTTAATGTCCTAGAAACTTTAATAAATACTATTTTATTTGCTGGATTGTTCTCAGTTTGAATAATCATTATGATTTATATTTTTCAAATAAAAAATAACAAAGAAAATATAAGTCAATAACATATGCAAAAGCACAAGAGCCATATACTTCTTAATTCTTTATGCCCATTCATTCTTCATGCCTTAACATTGATTTATAACGCCAAATTGAGAATTTGAACTATTACTTGGAGTTGGAACAAGAAATTAGATGGAGAAAAAACACAAAGAGAGATCATTTTCCTTGAATTCCTCTCTTGCTTTAAATGGTCTTTTATGAAAACTATAAAATATAAAAATAAGTACCCCCCCCCCCCCCCGAATCAATTTATGTGGAATCTTCAAATTTCTAGAGTTGAACAAATTTTCCTTTGCTCGCAATCTTTTTAATTGCTTTTAAACATTCTAAATTCACGATTAAAATTTAAAAAATTGACTCTCGAAATTTAATTAATGTCACATAAGTTGGGGCCAAAGGGAATATTATCTACCTATATTAATCATACAAAAATTAAATTTACAGAATTATTACAAGTATTAATCTATTGAACATGTGTTAGAAGTTCTAAATCCATTTGAATCCGAAGACTAAAAATAATATTTAAACTACTTAAATTTAAAAATATTATAAAAAATAAATTTATAAAGTCAAACAAATAACAATATAATGGACTATGAAGCCAAGTCTCCAAGAAAAATGAAAGGGAATTAAGAAGACTTACATTACACAATAATTTTTTTCTTATAATTAAAATAACATTTATGATCAACTCCAAAACAAAAAAATAACGTGTTATATTTATTTCAATTTATTTTATTGTTTAACTAAGTTTTGTGTTTTCCCACCTGGTACATTTGATTTTTATGTTTTTGTGTATGCATGTCTCAGACTAATTTTTTTTAAACTTTTGGTACTATAAGAATTTTATGTCTTCAATATCAACTAAATTTAAAAGAAGAAACGTATTTAATTAACTAGTTACAAATAAATTAGGATGAACGCCCTTAATCTGTTCCAGGACACTTCCCTGGGAACATAACAGAAATAATTGTACTTTTACATCAATAAAACCCCAAATGAAGGACCATGAGAAATCAGTAAAGGTGGGAGCACAGATTACCATTTTATCCATAGTATATTTGATAACGTGGACCATTTTTGTCCATGCAAATTCTAAACCATAACAACTCCTTACCCCCGCCAATCCCCCTCCCCCCCCCCCCCCCAAAAAAAAAAAAAGAAAAATTGCCTCTATCTTCCGATCTTTGCATCTACATTTCTCACAGACACACATGCTTCCGCAGACCTACTTCACACGGTCACTTTAGTCAGGCCTTCTATACTATGTGTACATTTCAAAAAGACTAAAAAGATGCAATTTCAGACTGGGCGGGTCAATCAAGTAGTAATATATACCTATACAGAAGTGGTAAAATGTCTGGATGAGAAGAGTGGCGGAGTCGGAATATTCGAAAATCGTGACATGTGTAGAATAAGGAGTAACAGGGAAGTTTTCGGGGGGGAAAGGTATAGCTCAGTTCCCCAATATTCGAAATTCGGAAGGGTGAAAAATCTAACCACTTGGAAGATAACTAATTTCGTGTTTAAGATACTAGACTACAACACTTCCCTTTCTTTTACTTTTATTCGTTCAATAAACAAAGAAATCGAAGTTCACAGAGAAAGACGCAGACGAAGACAGTGGAGCGAGTTAGAGCATCGATGTGGTAAATGTTCAACTTACAGAGAAGAGCAACCGAGTGACTAGCACCAGCGGAAATGAAAAGCACTTTCCGAATCGGCCTCACTGCTGTTTCACTATTGCAATCAGCACCTCTTCCGTCCGCCATTTTTGGCCTTCTTTTGACCTATGCACCTCTTAATTTGAGGGGTTTTCGGGAGGAGAAAGATTGAAGATAGTAGCTTCTGGGTCAGTAATTGGAAGAAACAAAAGATATATATATATATATATATATATATATATATATATATGTATATAAGGAGAACAGAGGGGGATACAGAGTGAATTTATAGTGATAGAGACGGCACATGTGCCTAACTCGTGTCCGGAGCATTTTCTAGATTCCGGAGCTTTTATTGTACTCTACAATTATGCACTTAATTTTTTAAATTAGTTTATAAAATTTTATATATAATAAAAGCAAAAATAAATGTGTTCAAAAACAAATAAAAAGAAGTTCAAAAAACTGGACAAAAAAGGTCCATAAATGGACCTGGATTAGCCCAAAATGCAGATCATATGGACCGACCCATAATATGAAATAACTAGTATAGCTTATGCATCTCTTCACATTTGATGTATCTCTATTTCTTTGGAATCTTCTCACTCCTCCGACCAGGTACAACCTCTCCCTTCCTCTTTTTCTTGTTGTTTCTGAGTAGATCTGAGGAGTTCAGACAATTATTGTCAGTGTCTGTTTCCTTTTGTATTGATGTCTCGATGAGCTTCCAAATTGTCGATATTGAGGCATTTTTGTAGTAAGCTTAGGTTAGCTTCATCTTCTCCGTTTTGATTAGTCAATGGTTCTAACGAGTCATCTTCCCATTTGATATCCTTCCTTATATCCTCCCTATGAAAGTAGACTCATGTGAGTAGTTCTTAAATCTAGTCCCTTATATGTTTTTGATTATCTTCTTTGCCTAATATTTTTTTCATTTTTTGCTTTATAGTAATATCATTCCTACTCGATGTAGTTCCAAACTTGGATTTGTATAGTCCCATTTCCTCTGTATTGCTGCTCCAGTAATGTTTTATTAACTTTGTGTTTGCATGAAGTAAGTTCTCTAATGTTAATTGTGTATGTTTGTTTATCTTACTTCTTGTTGTTGTTTCCTTTTGCAGTTGATGTCCTTCGTCTAGTTTAAGAGTGAAGTTCACTAGGAAATAATTGAAGTTATTGTATTTTCATCTATGTTTTCAATTTTTGGTCTGTAATGTTCAATCGTTCCTTTATTGGCCATGTTTGTTATATTTCCTATTGTATCTCTTTGCTTATCCTTATTCTCCTATTATATTTGTGTTCTGTGTTAGACTTCTCTGTTGTTGCTTTCCTTTGTAAATTCGCTTGTTTTGTTGTTGTAATTCTCGTTTCTTACTTATGTTTCTCCTTGTCATGTGTCATGTTTATCGTTTATTTCTCTTGCTCTTATTCTCAAGTTGGGATAATGTTGTTTGTCTAAATTGATTATCTTCCTTCCCTTTATTGGTAACTGAGTGAATTGCTTATAGATTTGCCTTGTGTGTCAAAAGCTATGTTTGCTAGAAAGTTTGTCAATGTGTTACCCTCTCTAAATATGTGTGTGATTTCTATCCTACACATCTGTCTTAACCTTTGGATGTCTTCTACTATTGTTATTATGATCCATGGTATGCTCCAAGTTCATTCCAAACATTGTTTTAGTACTAACGAATCCATCTCAAGTTCAATTTGTTGGATCCCTTCTATAACATAATGTACTAAAACTTCTCTTATTGATATAGCTTCAGCCTCTATGTTAGTCAATTCTTGTATCTCTTCAGCCTGAACATAGACTAGGTCTCTTTTATCATTTTTGATACAAAAATCATATGAACTTCTTCCTGAATGACCCCTACTAGCACCATAAGTATTGTGTTTTATGTTCCTTTTTTGGGAAAAATTATGTAAATCATCTTATAATATATTGTAAGTCTGTATTCTTCTTGTCTCTATAACATACTTGACCATGTTGTTGGTACACTTAGCATCTTCGGATATGTGGTTTTTATAAGCAGCCAAACATTGCTTGTGACTTGTTGGATCAGATTGTGTGCTGTCTATTTTCCTCCATTTTAATTTTATTTCTCTCTTCATAATTTCCAAAGTATAATTGTTGGTATTGCTATGATTATGCCTTTGGCTATAGGACAAGTCTGAGCTTTCCACCAGGCTATTATACTCTAAGATAATTGTAGTCCCTCTATATGTATACTTGCACAATTAGCAAACAAACCCCACAACATTTTAGTTCTGGGAGAAGTTAAAAGTACATAAGACATTGTCTCTATTTACGTGATAATGAAATGACATTTGGAAGTGAAACATACGCCCATTTATTTGAGCACTTCATTAATGGGGATTTTGAATTTCCGAGCCCTCCGTGAAGAAATTCATGTTGAAAGGTAGCTTGTTATTCCAACTATTTTTCTACAGTTCTTCCTCCTCCTCCTTGTGTCCAATGTACTCCCATGAGCTCTTTACTGAAAATTTCCTATTTTGTTTCAACATTCACTAAGTTTTGTCTATGTTATCACTAATTTCAAGTGCACATATATACTCTTTTGGTATCTTATACCCTAGTTTTTGTATGTTCCAACCTTCCCCACTCTTGAAATTTTTAATTTCTATTTTCTCTACCTAAGTCAAGTAGTATGTAATACAAGGCTCTTATTGATGTCCAGTTGTCATATCATAAACTAAAATCCTCACTCCTAACTTGCCACCATATATAATGTTCAACCAATTCTCCTAGTGACACCATTTTTGTATATTGTGGATGCATAATTTGCATTGTGCAACCATAGGGTGCAATTTTTTTGCAATATTTATTTCCCATATATGAGCTTCCTGAAGTGTTTCTAACTATGAAGTTCCACCATAATTTGCAGAGTAGGGCATTAGTTATATCTGTCGTTGTTTTAAAGCCTAGCCCTCCTTCTAGCTTATGTAAGCATAGATCATCTCATTTCGCCCCATGTCTATTTTTATTTTCTGCCTTATTCCTCCAGAAAAATTTGGCCAATATGTTTTCAATTTGTTTAATAACTTCTTTGGGTGGGGATACTGCAGATAGTAGGTGTTCAGAACATGTAGTAATAATATTGCCCTTTCTCCAAATAATAACATTTTTCGTTGCTAAGATTGAACTCTTTCACTAATTTATTGAACCATATTATCATAGTAAATAATATTATTCCTGTTGTAGAATATTAGGCATCCCAGATAAGTAAATGGAAAAGTGTCTTGTCTAATCTTTAACACTGATTTTATTCCACTAATCAACCTTCTAAGAGATTTTTTTTATCAACATAGAAGTGTCAAGCCGGAACCTGGGCCTAGGCGTGGCCGACACTTAATGTATTGTTTTCCAAGTGAACCACATAATGTGGTGTATATTATGAGCATACATCTAACATAAGTGGAATATCAATAGACTTAAGCTTTCAAGAATGAAGTACTCAATTTGTGTAAAAGACTTGCCAAGTTTTACATCAACATGAATCGTAATCTATGAAGCCTCTATCATAAATGAAATACTATTTACTGGGACAAGGCACCCGACATACTTCTAAATATGTTAGGATATACTATTAACCATGCGGTTTTAGTATAGTATTATATTTCAGTTTTGTAAGACTTTTATTTTATTCATTGGATTGATAAAGTCTTGTTTTAAATAGATCATTTTTGCATGTGTGTCATTTACTTATATAGTAGATGATTTGGTGTATAGAGTTTAGCTTATACACAGAAGATTAAATCATCAGTTCTTATAAGTATGAAGTTTATATATGTTCACAATCTAAGATGAAAATTGGACGAATTCATCGGTATGATTGTAGCATAGGATTAAATGTAATTTATCTAGATTATGGGAATAGTATTATTCCAACTTCTTGTGTTAGTACATTTTGAATGTATTGAACGGACCAAGTAGAGAAAAATATTTTGTCTGACTTAGTAAAATAAATTATCTAGATTATTAAATATACTTATACTCTTAATCTTGATATTAATTATTATGATCAATGTTATTTTCTTGTTGCTTTGATCTATCAAAGAGTGAAACTTTTTTGCGAGTTAAAATGTTCCCGATAGGTTGGAAGATGACAAATGATATTTGTGAAATAATAATTAGTTGATGGAATCCATGTCTCGACCTTGAGATTGATGATACCCTTTATGATTGCTTATAAGATTTCATGTGAAAACCCTGCAGGTGAATTCTATATCTGTCACATGAAATAAATTAAGCATTTGAATAAAGGATTAAATTGATCAATGAATTAAATAGTCAGAAATTTAATTCGATTGGTTGATATCTTTAATATTAACATGGAGAGTTAAATAAGAATTTAATGATTGATTTTGAAATTATACCGAGGAGTGCAATTATGGATTTTTAGTGAAATAATCTGTGATTTATTATGGTAGGTTAAGTCATTCACTATTTTGAATTAATACCATAATTAGAAGCTTCACTAATTAAATTTGTGGTCCCTGCTATGCCTCATTAATTAAAAAACTTGAAAAAGGAAGAAACCTGTTTTCTTGAAGTAGTAAAATCCTACAAGATTTTGGACAACTTCATAAAAGGTAAGTAGTACACGTTTGGGTTTTACACCCTTAAAAACATGTGAATATACTAGGAAATAAGGAATCCTATACGTTTTGGGATTAGGGTTTTATACCCTAAAAACGTGATTATAAATAGGGTTTTTTCCTTCTTAAAAGATACACCTTTTTCTGAGAAGCAGTACTTGGCCACACAAGTATTCCCCACTCAGAGATTATTGAGGACATAGTAGAAGACTGCAGACCTGGAGAGCGAGTTGGATGCGTTGTGCGAAAGCTTCAAGAGGTTAGTATTTCATAATCTAACTCATCGTTGTTATCTAGTGATTCACGTAAGATTGTTGATCCAATTTATGCTTGCTTCCGTTGTGCATGTTCTAATAATTGGCATCACGAGCTGACTTACATCTACCTAGATAATTTGGAAAATTCATGAAAAAGATTGTTTTGTGTATTGTCCTTTTGACATGAATGCATGAAGCGTATCACAGATGAAAACGAGTGTTTTAATGATTTTTGTGTTTGAAAAATTGTTTTACAAACACTTTATGATATGTTTTGTGAAACGAAAAAAAAAATTTAAGTTGCCGGGTCGCTGCACGAGGCACTGCCAAGTCGCGCGCAAGACGCTGCCGAGGTGCGCATGACTACCAGTTTTGGTCGGTATTGGAGTTTTTCAAATTTTGACGAAATCCGATCTACCTAAAATTTGGTAGGTTCATCGGAAATGACCCACTGAGCAATACTCATTGCTATGCTGTGACTAACGTCCTTTTTTGGCCATTTAGAGTCGTTTTGATGGACTTTTGGGCATTTTTCTGTTTTCTGAAAAATTAAAAATTGAGAAAAAATCAGTTTCTTACAACCAGTGTTGTTAGGATTCAATCCTTATGGTCTTCATTGGTACGTAACAGTAATGTAATGAGTTTACATGTTGACATTGGTCTTCTTTTCTTATCGGATAGATTCATTACAGGATTACTGTGTTTGCTTGTCTCTTCTTGCTGAAAACTTGTATTAACTCTCCATTTGAGTTATATATTGGTTCAATGGAACAAAGATTTACATTATTGGATATTTACCTATCTTAAATATGCAGTTTACTCTCCAACTGAGTTAGTTCTGTTTTGATTTATGGGGTAAATATCTATCATAACTCATATGGTTTGCATGAATGGTTAAGTTTCCCTATTGAATCTAGCTATTCAATATGCATGGTTGTATGTGGTATGTGTTTAAATAAATTTAAATATTTTTGTAGCATGCTTAATGATCTATTTGATGTTTTTTTCTACCTCCCAGATTAATAATGACTTTGTTCAATCCTCTCGCCTCTATTTTAAAAGAAAACAAGTTAGAGGGCCCGAATTATGTTGACTGGAAAAGAAATCTGGATATTCTCCTAACTGCTGAAGGGTATAATTTTGTGTTGGTTGAGGAACGCCCTGAAAAACTGAGAATGCCACCATGGACCAAATCAAAGCCTATGAAAAATGGGTTAAGGCTGATGAGATGACGCGATGTTACATTCTTGCCTCAGTATCGAATGTTTTGCAACATCAGCATCAATATACGGAATCTGCTTATGATATGCTTGAAAGTCTCAAAGATATGTTCAGTGAGCATAATCGTGCTGCAAAGAAGATATCCATGAAAGCCCTTTTAAACACAAAAATTGCTGAAGGATCGTCCGTAAGGGATTATATTCTTAAAATGATTGGTCTTCTTAATGAACTGGAAATCCTTGGAGCTAAAATTGATAAGGAATCTCAAGTTGAGATGATCCTGCAGACTTTGCCTGACAGTTTTCAACAATTCCTCTTGAACTATAACATGAACAAAATGGATTTGTCTCTAGAGAAATTGTTGAATGAGCTGCAGGATAACATGAACAAAATAGATTTGTCTCTAGCGAAATTGTTGAATGAGCTACAGGCGGCTGAGTCCGTTTTCAAATAGCAAGCTCCTGTTGTGGCATTGAATGTTGAAAGAACTCCTTCTTCTTCTAAGACAAAAGGCGGACAGAAGAGACCTCGCAAGGCATCTGGAGTTGCAAGTGGTGGTGTGGCTAAGCCGAAAGGCAAGTGCTATCATTGCAAGAAGCCTGGACATCACAAGAAGCAATGTTCTGAATACATGGATAAATTAAATAAGCAAGGTAATTCTTCTTACTTAAATGTAATTGAAACTTGTTTAGCGGCTGTTTTTACGATGCTAGGGGTTGTAGATTCGGGAGCCACTAATCATGTCTGCACTTCTCTGCAGGGGTTTCAGGAAACGCGATGGCTAAGTGAGAATGAAGTTTGCGTTTTTCAATCCAATGGCGAACCAACACCAGCTTTAGCTTTAGGAGATATTAGTATTTCTTTTAGTAGTTCTAGAGTTTTAGATTTAAAAGATGTTCTCTATGTACCTTCTATTAGAAGGAATTTGCTTTCAGTGTTAGAATTGATGGATGTTGGTTATAATATATATTTTGATAATAATTCTGCTGTTATTAAATTTAACAAGCATTTTATCTATATTGCTGCTAGAGTGCATGATCTATTTGTGCTTGAAACACTTCCTAATTTTCTGCAACCAAAGGAACTAAATAACATTAATCTATCCAATAAGAGAAAACGTGTTTATGAATTGAGTCGAACTTACTTATGGCACTTGCGTCTAGGTCATATAAATCTAAATAGGATTTCAAGGTTGGTCCCTGATGGACCTTTGAGTTTATTGAAAGTGGAGGCACTGCCAACCTGTGAATCCTGTTTAGAAGGAAAAATGACTAAGAGACCTTTTCCTTCTAAAGGAAATAGAGCTAAAGATAAGTTGGAATTAATTCACTTTGATTTGTGTGGTCCTATGAATATACAAGCAAGAGGTGGTTGTGAGTATTTTGTGACCTTCACAGATGACTACTCTAAATATGTATATGTTTATCTGTTGCACCGTAAATCTGAATGCTTTGACAAGTTCAAAGAATTTAAGGCAGTAACGAAAAAGTGACACGATAAACATATTAAATCATTACGATCTGATCGTGGTGGTGATACCTTTCTACTGAATTCATTAAATACTTATCAGATTGTGGAATTACATCTCAATTATTTGCTCCAGGAATACCACAACAAAATGGTGTGATGGAGAGAAGAAACAAAACTCTTTTGAAAATGGTAAGATCAATGTTGAGTTATTCGGATTTACCTTCTTCTTTTTGGGGATATGCATTAGACACGGAAAACTACTTGTTGAACTTGGTTCCTTCCAAATTAGTACCTTTTACTCCAATAGAATTGTGGACTGGACGAAAGCCTAGTGTCACGCCCCGCCCTGGGGGGTATGACTGGCACCTGGTGCCCTAGTAGGACCTAGACTGCTATCTGGTGAGCCCAAGCACATCTGGTGCTTGGCTGGCTCTAACTCAAACTCCTGGAAACAAAGGGCTATATAATGGCTGTAAACACAGCCTCCGGCCAACAAGCCTATAGCCACCTGTACCTGAAAAACAGCTGACCAGAAACATACTACTGTCAAGGAAACCTATGCGGGCCGACAAGGCCACCATGCTGTCTAGTTCTCTGTAACTCAACAATAACATGCTAAGTAATTACGTGACCAACAAGGTCACCACTACTGACTGATTATGGCCACACACGGCCAACAGGAACAGAAATAACAAATAACTATAACAAGCTGCACGGCCTCACACGACCGGCTCGGCTGACCACAGGGAATGTATACAGACTGCAATCCTCTAGGAATAACAATAGAAATGATCGGGACAGGGCCCCGACCTACCCGTACTGTACAAAAAGGAAAAGAACTACACCTCTGGAAATCAGACTCCGGATGATAGGAGCTGAATACCCAATAGCTGGCTGGAATCACGAGGGATCACCTCCTCGTCTATGAGTACCTGCAGGCAAGTAATGCAGCGCCCCACTGGGCGTCAGTACCACTGATACTGAGTATGCAAAGCAACTAAAATAATATAACTGAAAACAATTGAATATAGATAACATAGCTAACATTTCTGTACAGCAGGAGAGAGCTGAATCTGAAGAAGTTAAAATGAAATGGATCAGCTTTCTGTACTGATAAGGCAGAGGCATGCCTGTAGACGCGTCGGCCTGCTGTCTAGTAGCTAGTATACAACACATAAATAGATATACATATAAATACACAGAATACCTGACCGACCCCCATAAGCCGGAAGGTGCGAACCAACACACAATCTATGTACCCCTACCCGGGTCTAAACCAACCAAAAATAAGTCACTCCACTCATCTGATAACTGTGAGCTCCTCCTACCGGTCCGTAAATAGTAGTGAATAGTAAAAGTCAGTTACTATTTATAAATAGTAAAGGCCGAATACTGTGCAAACAGTAAAAGGCAGACACTATTCATAAATAGTAAGAGTCAGATACTATGTAAATAGTAGAGGTCAGTTACTATTCATGAATAGTAAAAGTTATGAATAGTAAAGGTCATTGTAAATTTGTCTATAAATAGAAATCAGGACGGAAGCCAAAGGCAAGCCGATCCACATTCCTCAATTCTCTCTATTTTCTCTCAATTTTGCAACCCCACCCCCAAATTGGTATCAGAGCTAGATAAACAAAAAATAAAAACAATCTATCTTAAAAATATCCATCTATGGAAAAATCTAGCAGTGATGCAAAACTACAAACTGAGGTATGTTTATTCATAATTATGAATAACTAAACTGTTATATTCCTGATAATCTGCTAAGTATTATTTGTTAATATCTTCTTGTTATATCGTTTTTATGAATACCTGATTAAGTTTGCTATGTACGTGTTTAGTAAGTTATGAATAAGTATGCCCAGACTAAGACATCCTAACGTGGAAACCGGTTAGGCCAGGAGAGCCGTTTTAGGGGAGTACACAGAGTTGAAGTCATTGTTAGGGTAACTAATCATAACTGAAAACGCATAGTAATGACCCAAAAGGATAATTCAGAATAACGATGTAAGAATTAGATAATTTTAAATAATGCCTAAGGAGATTAAAAAGAATATTATGTTTAGAAAAATTCATGAAATGAATTCAGACCTATCAGAAACAAATCACAGATATGAACTACTTATCTTTTGCATGATAAAAATATTGTTTCAGATATTAGAAGAAGTAATAGAACTAGAAGAAACTATGAAATTAGTTAACCAAGACTGGACGGAAATGACTATAGAAGAAATTAGAAAATTATGTTAGAATATGTAAAAAGAATTAGACTCAGAAATAAAATATATTGGGAAGAAAGAAGGCTAAATAATAATTTAAAAATCCAAATAAAAAATCTACAAGGATATTTAGAATATATAAATTTTCTATTAGCTAATAACCAAGCACTACTTAATCCACCAGATCCAGGTATTATTTACTTTTCAGACAGATTCAGTGAAGATACAATTAGATATAAAGAATCTATAATTAGAGAAATAGGTAGATTAGAAAGAGAATTACATTTCAGCAAGATAAGATTAAGAATTGATATACAAAATAAAAAGATAGAATCCTCTATAGGGTAAAAATAGACCAATTAAAAAATTTTAGTATCTAAAAACATAAAGAAATTACCACTAAAAATTAAAAATTATACACAAGATTAATGAATAAAGAACTACAAAAGCCAAGAAAAGGACATATTAAGAAAAAGGTTAAAAAATTAAAAAACCAATTAAAAATATTATACCCAGAATATAAATAGCTAAGTTTAAACAAAACAAATAATGATAGACTTGAAAATTTGATAAACCTAATTTCAGAAACAGAATATAAATATATAAAATATCTTAAAAAGAAAACATGAAAAATAATATAGATAACGACGAAAAATACAGACGTCAATTAATCAAAAAAATAAATGAACTGACAGATGAAATTGAATTTAGGAAGGAAAGATTAAGATACAATATATTTGCAGGAGTATGTAGCACATCAATAAAAACACAAAGAAAAGAAATATTCTATCTAGAAATAAAACTACAACACCTAGAATATAAATTACAGCACGTACTACCATGAATAAAGAAGAATATGCAGTAGAAGAAGAAAAATATATAAGTCAAAAAGGAACAGAAATAAAAATTATACACTCAAATTTAGGACGAAGATTTAAAGTAATAGGAAATCAATTATATTTAATGTTAGAAAAAGAATCAGCAAAACTAGAAGACAGCCTAACAACAATGGTAAGGATAAACAGAGAAAATGAAGAAATAGACAGGAAAAAGGAAATAGAAAAAATTAAAAAACAAGCACAAACAGAAGTTCAGCAAATTAAAGAAGAAAAAGACACGAAAATCCAAGAACTAGAAAAAGAATTATAAAAACTTAAACAATTATATGAAGAAAAATTAAAAGCTAAAGAAAAACAAAAAGAAGAGTTAAAACTTACAGAAGAAATAGAAAAATTTAAAATATTACTAGAAGAATCAGGAACAATAGAGAATCAACCTAAAATAGGAATAGACGACATAAGCGAACAAGATGATGAAGAAAACTTAGATCAATGTTCAGAAACCTCAGAAACCTATACTAACCTAATAGAAAAGGAAAACAACATAGAAATCAATGTAGAAGATATAGATGAAAAACCTAGTACGTCAGGAACTAGAAGTCCGAAAAGATTAAATACTACACCAACTTATTATACCTATGAAAGAGAAAATAGAAGTAGAACACTATGGGATAAAAGATTAAATAAAAAATGGACACCTAAACAAAATATAGAACAATATAATTTCTTAGACTTAGATTGTGTAGCAGACACAAATAAAACAATCCAATTATGGATAGGATATATTTCAAAACAATTAATAGACAATAAAATATTAATAACAGATGCCCCTGGATATATAGAAAGAACACTAATAGGAACAGCTAAAATATGGTTACAAAATTTATCACCAGAAAGTTTAGAAACATTAAGAAATAATAAGAAAATTAATAATGAACCAGCAACAACATCTATAGATATACTAAACAAATACGAAATGACAATTAGAAATGAATTCAGTAGTATGACTACAGAAATAGATGAACGACAAAAAGATAAAGAACTAAACAGAAATCTAATGAATAAATTAAGTATATGTAAAATGAGTTATATGGATGAATACACATGTGCATTTAAAGAATACTATTATAAAGGACTATACACGAATGAAGAAAGTAGAGAAATAAGAAAATTATACTATACAAAACTACCAGAACCATTTAGTTCAAAAGTAACTAAAGAATGGCAAGAATCAGGACTAGTAGATACATTAGGATCTAGGATAAAATTTCTACAAAAATGGTTTACAGAACTATGTGAAAAACATAAAGAAGATATGAAAATGGAAAAAATATTAGTAAAAAATTTAGCATGTTGCACAACTAGAACAACACCGCAATTCGGATGCACAAATAAATATAAATATAAGAAAAGAATTAAAAAATACAGACCATTTAGAACCAAATACAAGTATAAAAAACCAAGAAAAAGATACTATATAAAAAATTATAAACAAAAAAGACCTCACAGAGCTAAGAAAAATATATCAGAATGCAAATGCTACAATTGTGGTAAATTAGGACATTTAGCTAGAGACTGTAAAGTACCTAGAAATATGAATAAAAAACAAATATCAGAAGTAGAAATAATAATCGAAAATGAACAATACAAACAAATAGATTACATAGACTATGATTTAAATGATGAAGATAGTATATACGGATTAACAGAATATGAAAAAACAGATAATGAAAACGAGATAGAACAATATGAAACAGATAATGACTGAAACAGATATAAAAATTATAAGTAAAGAAGAATATCAAGATAGCGAAAGTTTAGAACAAAAAATAATATTTGATAATAATATGTTTGAACAAATAAAAGGAAAAGAATTAGATTTAAGTATAGATAAAATATTAGAAGTACCTAAATTAAGAAATTTCTTTAAATTAAGACAAGAAGAGTATTATGTAGTAAGCCAAAAAGAACACATAATAGATTGCAAATATGCCCAAGGAAGAGCTAAAATACCTATAATAAATAAAAAGATAATAAACAAAGAAATCCAAGAAATAAAAGCAAAAAATCCAATAAAATATGTACACTTAGGAGCAACAGAGATACTTATAAAAGCATGTTTTAGGGAAGGAATAGATACACCAATTGAACTATATTTAGCAGATGACAGAATAGTTCACCCAATAGAAAAAAGCGTAATAAGTGCAGTTAAGGGAAACTTAATATATCAAAAATTTAAGTTTATAATAAGTGCAAACTACTCAGTAGCAATAGATGATAGAAATATAGACAAATCACTAGTACTATACTGGAAAATGTCAGGAATAGAGCTGGCACCAGGTAGTAAAATATTTACAGCTAGATGTAAAAACTTATATGTATTAACAACAAAACATAAAATAATAGCCAAAAATAAAATTCAAAGAATTAAAATAGAAAATCCTTTTGATAAAATAGTTACCGTCATTGATAATAATGACTACAGTTACAAAGAAATGGATATTGAAGAAGATTTAGAAATAGTAAGAGAAAGATTAAGTACATCAAAAAGAATAAATTATGATACATCATCATCATCTAAAAATAGTACCTCAAAAAGGATAGATTATGAAATACAACCAAGATTACTAGAACAAATAATGGATGAAATACAACCCTACCAATATTATATAACAGGAATATTAAACCAACGAAAATACTTAATAAAAATAGATACAGGACAAAATGAAAGCTATGTTACAAGAGAACTAATAAGAGAAGAAGAAATTAATAAAACCGAAAATGTGAACACAGAACTACAAGGAATATTAACAAATATGGAACAAAATACAGAACAAGAACTAATTATTGGAGGAATACCAATAAAGATAAAATTCAAAATATATCAAGGAAAAGATAATATTACTCTAGGAATAAAATGGCTGGAAACAGTAAAACCATATAATATAGATGAAAAACAACTAACAATACATTACGAAAATAAAAAGATAATCATTAAAAGAACTTTAATATGAAAGAATGACAAAAATCTATATATTAATGAAAATAATAGTAGAAGGCTATTACAACAGATATTACACACCTATGGTAGATACGGGAGCAGGAGCAAATATGTGTAAACATAACTGTTTACCAGAAGATAAATGGGAAAAGTTGAAAACACCATTAATAGTTACTGGATTTAATAATGAAGGAAGCATGATAACACACAAAGCTGGAAACATAAAAGTACAGATATGGGATAAAATACTAATAATAGAAGAAATGTATAGTTACGAATTTACCAATAGAGATATACTATTAGGAATGCCATTTTTAGAAAAGCTATACCCACATACTATAACAAAAACACATTGGTGGTTTACTACCCCATGTAATAAGAAAATAGGAGCAAAAAGAGTAAATAATAAAATAAGGAAAAATACGCCCTGGATTAAAGGAAGCGAAAAAATTACTCAAAAATTAGAAAATATAACAACTAATGACCAAAAAAATGAAATGATAATATTTACAATAGACAAGGTGCAAATATTACAAGATAAATTAGAATTATTATATAATGAAGACCCACTACAAGGATGGGAAAAGCATAAAACGAAAGTAAAAATCGAACTAATAGATGAGAATAGCATAATAACACAAAAACCACTAAGATATAATTTTGAAGATCAAAAAGAATTTCAGATGCATATAAAAGAACTACTGGAAAATAATTACATACAAGAAAGTAATAGTAAACATAACAGTCCGGCATTTATAGTAAATAAACATAGTGAACAAAAAAGAGGAAAAAGTAGAATGGTAATAGACTACAGAAATCTAAATGCAAAAACTAAAACATATAATTACCCAATTCCAAATAAGATACTAAAAATAAGACAAATACAAGGATATAATTACTTCAGTAAATTTGACTGTAAGTCAGGATTTTATCACCTAAAGCTAGAAGAAGAATCAAAATAATTAACAGCATTTACTGTACCACAAGGGTTCTACGAATGGAATGTATTACCCTTTGGATGTGCACCAGGAAGATACCAACACTTCATGGATAATTATTTCAACCAACTAGAAAACTGTATAGTATACATAGACGATATACTACTTTACTCAAGGACTAAAGAAGAACATATAAGACTATTAGAAAAATTCATATACATTATAGAAATATCAGGAATAAGTTTAAGCAAAAAGAAAGCTGAGATACTAAAAAACCAAATAGAATTTCTAGGCATACAGATAGACAAAAATGGAGTAAAAATGCAAACACATATAGTACAAAAGATAATTAATTCTGAAGAATTATTAGATACTAAGAAAAAATTACAATCCTTCTTAGGATTAGTTAACCAAGTAAGAGAATATATACCAAAGTTAGCAGAAAATCTAAAACCATTACAAAGAAAATTAAAAAAGGATGTAGAATATCATTTTGATGAAAAAGACAAAAGCTATATAAAAAGGATAAAAGAAATGTGTAAGAAACTACCAAAATTATATTTCCCAGATGAAAATAAACAATTCACCTACATAGTAGAATCAGACTCAAGTAATCATAGCTATGGAGGAGTATTAAAATATAAATATGAAAATGAGAAAATGGAACATCATTGTAGATACCACTCAGGATCATACACAGAACCACAAATTAAGTGGGAAATAAACAGAAAAGAACTATTTGCATTATATAAATGTTTACTTGCATTTGAACCATATATTGTTTATAACAAATTTATTGTTAGAACAGATAATACACAAGTAAAATGGTGGATAACTAAAAAAGTACAAGATTCTGTAACAACAAAGGAAATAAGAAGATTGGTATTAAATATATTAAATTTTTCATTTACAATTGAAGTTATCAAGACTGAAAAGAATACAATTGCAGATTACATTTCAAGATACAAAGACTGATGAAGGAAAAATGGATCAGATACTCGGACTCCTGAGTACACTTTGCAAAAAAGTGGAAAATATGGAGGAAGAGATACAAAAGCTGAAAAGCAAAACTAGCAGTCAGCAGCATGACTTAAAAAATGCGGAGCTATGTCGATCGGAAGATATAAAACTTCCAGAGCTAAAAGGAGACGTTGGGAAACTCCATAAAACCCAAGCTAACAATTCATCTATTTCAGTTGCAGGTACTTCAGGACCTAAAGAAAGGAGAGATATAATCAGAAAACAGTTATTTGATAAACCTTTTACACCTAAGAAAAACATACCACCTACTCCACCACCACAAACAACTACCTACAGAGAAAGTTTGAACCAAAACAAACAAACCTACAACCATATCACTACCAAATATATACAAAACATAAATAGAATCCAAACTTTCCTAAATAAAAACCCAAGATCTGCCACTACAACAAAACCCGAAGAAGATTATGTAACCCAACATCTACAGGGATACAACAAGTTAATCGCACAACCAAAAACTAGTGCCAATCTGGTAAGGACATGCTATGACTACGGATTACTTAACACCGTGTATACGGCAACCGGAGAAGAAATAGCTATGATACCAGAAATATATAAGGCATTCACCACCTATAAGAGAATTACCAAAGGTACATTTTTTTACATAAAGATATACTCAGCACCCGCGGAGATACTATTGGACGAGATAAAACCAATAATACAAGTAGTAAAAATTGGACTTACAAAGGAAATGATTATTCCAGAAAAAATCGAACAACAGGACGAGATAACACACGAAGAGATACCTGAGTTCTACTCTAACAAGAGGATAATAGGACTTGCAACTATACTAAACGAACTAGCAAACAACTATCTGAATGGAAATTCAGTATGGAATTATTACTCAAGAGATAACACAATCATCTATGCCAACTCAAAAGAATACAAGGAAGCAGATATGGAGGAGTTAAGGCAATGGATAGTAAGTTTGTTAAAACCAGAGCAACCACCAACCACCAGAGCTATAAGAAAAAATTTCATCTCTTCAGCTTTGTTAACAAGATACTGTAAAACTATCGGTCAAAAATATCCAGACCACCATTGCACAAAATGCCATAGTGAAGAAAGCAGCCAGATACCAGATGTACAGTTAGAATAAATCCAACGAAAAACAGACAAGACAGGAAGAAAACGACAAAGAAAGAAGCTGAAAGAAGAAAGAGAAAAAAGATAAAAGAAAAAGGTGTCGACCAACAATGTCGGTCAACAAGAAAAGAAACAGAAAAAGAAGAAAACTATGTAAAGTAAAGTTTTTAAAGTTTTTGTTTTATTACTTTTTGTACAAAAGTCGTAGAAGGCGGCTACTTTAGTCGCAAAGTTTTTTTTGTTTTTATGTAAAAAATCGTAAAGTAAATAGTAGTGAATAGTAAAAGTCGTCGGCCGTATTTCACGAAACTAAATCCGTAGGAATGCTCTCTGCTGCTAAATACCTCAGTACCTGAGGTTAATTTGAGTTTGGACAACGTTTGGCAGCGTAATCGGACGATAATATATTACCTTCCTTCGTCCCTCTCTGCCCCCTGCGTTTTCTGAAAATTTTTATAAGTTTTAAATGAATTAAACCGAAGTGGGGCTTTATATACTTGAGCCTGGACAGGGCCAACGTGTCACGGAGCCAACGCGGAGGCTTCACCTCCGTGACACGCTGCCGTCGCGGAGGGGCTCTGCCTCGGCTCCTTCCGCGATGGTTCGACAGGTTTCTCGTCCGATCTTTTTCCCGGGCCTTTCTTTAGCACGTATGGCCTTCAAATATGCTTAACCAACGTGCGAATAGACCATCTAGGTGCCGGGAATCCTACGGGGTATAACACCTAGTCTAAGACACATTCAGGTATGGGGTTGTCCAACCCGCGTACTAAAGGGAAACACTGATAAGTTGGAATCAAGGAAGAAGTATGTGTCTTCGTTGGATATTCAAAACGGACAAAAGGTGGTCTGTTTTATTCCTAAAGAAAAGGTTATTACTACAACAAATGCCAAGTTTCTAGAAGAGGACTATTTAATAAACCATGTTCCGAGAAGTAAACTTGCTTTACAGGAATTGAACAATGGAATAACAAATGATGTATCCCAAGAACAAATTCCATAAGAAAGTTGTCACACCGCACCTTGGGGGGTATGACTGGCACCTAGTGCCCTACTGGGACCTGAACTGTTGAACTACTACGCCTGGGCACATCTGGTGCCTGGCTGGCTCTGGCTTTGGCTCTATTTCAAGAACAAATCGGCTATATAACGGCTGTAAACACAGCCCTCGGCCCATTGGCCTATAGCCTCCTGTACTTGTAATAACAGCTGACCAGAACATGCAACTATAGGGAAACCTATATGGGCCGACAAGGCCACCATACTGTCTAGTTATCTGCAACTCAGCAATGAAATACTAGAAAGCTACGTGACCGGCAAGGTCACCACTACTGTCAAACTTATGGCCCCACACGACCAACATAAAGAAGCAAAAGTACTAACAGCTAACAACTGCATGGCCCCACACGACCGGCTCGACTGACCACAGGGAAATATACAAACTGCAAGCCTCTAAGAATAACAATAGAAATGATCGGGATAGGGCCCCGACCTACCCGTACTGTATAACAAAAGAAAATGAAATACACCTCTGGAATTCAGACTCCGGATGACAGGAGCTGAATACTCAATAGCTGACTGGAATCACGAGGGATCGCCTCCTCGTCTATGAGTACCTGCAGGCAAGTAATGCAGCGCCCCACTGGGCGTCAGTACCACAGGTACTGAGCATGTAAAGCAATTGAAATACACAACTGAAATGAATAACAACAGTAACATGAGATATAAGCAGAAGGTAGCTGAGTCTATTTAGCTGAGAATAACTGGGGAGAGTTTATTTATTCTATAACTAAACTGAGCATACCTGATGACGTGTCGTCCTTCTGTCTATCAGTATCTACTAGCACATATCAATATACATAATAATACACACAATACCTGACCGACCCCCATAAACCGGAAGGTGCCAACCAAGCAAGCAATCTATTTACCCCTACCCGGGTCTAAACCAACCAAAAACAAGTCACTCCACTCATCTGATAACTGTGAGCTCCTCCTATCGGCCCCCTTGGGTACGTAGCTCAGGCCTTGGCCTCTGACAATAAACTGTGTCTAAGTCTGAAGACTCCTGCCTCTGGGCACAGGTGTGCACACAGAGTGGTCTGCCCCTGTAAACAAGGTGTGCTAGCTCTGCGCAGAGTAAACTGAACTACCCCTGCAAGCAGGGTGGTCTGGACCGTATTATCATGGTGGTCGGCCATCATCGTCCTTTAGTCGGACGGCATCACCCAGCTGGTGGCGGTATCTGAATCTGGTATCGACACAGCTATAACCCAGGGGCGGTGGGGATGCTAAAGGGGTGCCCACATGCCACAACAAGTCTCAACATACAAAACACATACACAGCAAGCATGCTCAATGCAAAATACTAACCATATTCTTTTCTTGTATCTTAAGGCCAGTTTGTATTAAATAACTGAAACTATATTCTGTTTTACACTATTCCTGATTGCTGGACTAACTGCTACCTGGCCTTTATCTGTCTATCTGACTATATCTGGATATAGCTCAATAACATAAAATGTACCACCTACTACTGGATACAATCTCAACAGATGTAATACGTATTGCCTGATTATCTACTATTCTGATTATCGCATGATAGGTAATTAATATACTAGCATGCTTGCTGGAAATTGTACTAAAATCATTCCTGTACGCTGGGTATCGGTTAATAGCCTTTATTCTATTTACTTTCTAAGCTGTACTTCCTGGCTTGCCGAAAGAATAACTTTACATACCTGGTTTCTGAGTACCCGACTGACCGATGTGATTTCCGTTGGTACTTCTGCTGTTTCTCCCAACTACATTCATATACACGTCAATTAGAACTAAATACATTAATATTCGGGAGAAATTGTCACTTTAGATATATATATATATTTATCCCAACTTTAACCTTTCGAAAAATGGTCGAAAACTCATTATTTTTCAGCGGTCGAGAAGGGAGAAATATTCACTTCTCAGCTAGGAACACATAGACATTAATTTAGAGCAATTCTACTTACCTTAGTTCGGCAGCTCGCCGATTCATCGACCGTATTTCACGAAACTAAATCCGTAGGAATGCTCTCTGCTGCTAAATACCTCAGTATCTGGAGTTAATTTGAATTTGGGCAGCGATTAGCAGCGTAATCGGACGAAAATTATTTAATTTCCTTCGTCCCCCCTTTCTCTCTGCGTGTAGCCTCTGTTTTCTGATATTTCCTTTAATTAAAATGAAATTAAACCGAAGTGGGGCTTATATACTTGAGCCTGAACCTGGGCAACATGTCACGGAGCCATCGCGGAGGCCTCACCTCCGTGACACGCTGCCATCGCGGAGGGGCTATGCCTCGGCTCCTCCCGCGATGGTTCGATGGGTTTCTCGTCTGATCTTTTTCCCGGCCTTTCTCTAGCACGTATGGCCTTCTAATATGCTTAACCAACGTGCGAATAGGTCGTCTAGGTGCCGGGAATTCTATGGGGTATAACATTCTCCCCCCCTTAAGAACATTCGTCCTCGAATGTACACTGTTATCTAGAGGACTACTTACTTTACTTTCTAGAAAAACTTCGGCAGAGTTTCCCCTGTAATATGGACTATCGCAAAAAAAAAACCTGAAATGCAGAAAAGTCCAACACAGGCACTGCACACAATATTCTAGGATCCACTGGATAACTAGATATCAATCTTTCTTTATCATTTACAAACATACAACCATAAGATACTACATAGTAATAATACGGACATACCTGTCGCCTAACTGGGCCTGGAATAGGTGAGGATATCTGGTCCTCATATCTTCCTCCGTTTCCCAAGTCATCTCCTCTCGGTTCTTGTTACGCCTTAATACCTTGATAGACGTAATATCTTTAGTCCTCAATCTACGAATCTGTCTGTTTAAGATAGTTATTGGAACCTCTTCATAGGCCAGCTTTTTCGTAACCTGGATATTCTGGACTGGGACTGCTCTGGACGGGTCTCCTATGCATTTCCTTAGCATAGATACATGAAAGACCGGACGAACGGATTCTAATTCTGGAGGCAAATTCAATTAACGGTAAATGCTCACTTTGGTTACTACCGAAATCTAGTACACACGCTCGCAGCATGCCTTCGAGCGTCTGAATTATGCGCTCAGCCTGCTCATCTGTCTGAGAATAGAATACTGTGCTTAAATTAATCTGTGTTTCCAGACCCCTCTGGAACGAGTGCCAGAATCTAGCTGTAAACTGTGCTCTCTTATCAGAAATGATAGATACCAGCACTCCATGCAATAGAACTATTTTTCTGATAGATAACTCAGCATGATCCTCAGCCGAGAAGGTAGCTTTCACTGGCAGGAAATGAACTGATTTCGTCAGCCTGTCAACTATTACCCATATAGAATCATTTCCGCATCCGGTACGGGGCAACCCTGCCACAAAATCCATATTCACTGCTTCTCATCTCCAGAGAGGCATAGCTATGTCCTAAGTTAACCCGCCTGGTTTCTGATGTTCTGCTTTTGCCTGTTGGCAGTTAGGACACTGGGCTACAAATTCAGCAATTTCTCTTTTCATACTTGGCCACCAGTTGTTTTCTTTGATATCATGTCACATTTTCATTGCGCCTGGGTGGAGAGAATCGCGGGCGTAATGCGCCTCGCTTATAAGCTGCTGGCTATGCCCCCAAAATATCTGGAACACAATGCGGCCTTTATATCGTAACACTTCATCCTCGGTTATCTGAAAATATGTCACCTCTCCTTACTGAACCTTATGTTTAAATTGGACCTGGCTAGGGTTTCTATACTGCCGTTCCTTTACTTCCACCATTAACGATAACACTGCAACATTCCGTATTATCGCTCTGTTATCTTTTATTTCTGCTATGTGACCGGCTAAACCGGCTAACTAGTGAAATTCTCGGGTCTATTCTCACTGTTCAGGGGGCAAGTATGCCAACTCCCCATAAATTTACGACTAAGGGCGTCTGCTACCATACTAGCCCTTCCTGGGTGACACAAAATTTTTGCTCTGTAAGGCATAAGCTATGGCAGCTAACTCCAGGTCGCGGGTAAGATAATTCTCTTCACATTTTTTTTTCAACTGCTTGAAAGCATAAGCTATTACCTTACCACGCTGCATCAACCCTCTGTACCTCCTGGCGATATTAACACTGGAGCTGACGTTAACCTGGCTTTTAACTTTTAGAAATTCTGCTCACACACCTCAGTCTGCTGGAACTTTACTGCCTTCTGTGTCAACTTAGTCAGAGGTGCTGCTAAGGTGGAAAAATCCTTCCACAAACCCTCTGTAATACCCGGCTAATCGCAGGGATTGCGTACTTCGATTGGAGTGGTAGGTCTAGACTATGTCTTCTCTACTTCGATTTTCTGTATATCTATCTGTACCCCAGCCTCTGACATAATGTGACCAAAAAAACTACTAAACTCAACCAAAATTCACATTTACAAAATTTGACATATAACTGACGGTCATACTGGTTTATTATGCGGGAGAGTCTGACAAGTAATCTACCGGTATAGCTAGAGCTTTACCTGGCCTGCTGACCACATGCTAAGGCTACTTGTTGTCAAGGTAACCTTGAACGGCTATTAACTCTGATAAACTCCTAGGGCCTAGATCTGGCAACAACACATAAATCTATTAACTTAATAACTAAGAACTGAGATAGTTTCTATGATTTCATACATAGTTCAGCCCTTTCCCTTCTCCTTTTCTTTCTTTCTTCTCCCTCTTTCTTATATTTTTTTGGCAAGGGGGTGTCCTGCAATGCAATTTGTATATGCTTTCTATTACTAATCAGCATCTATGATTGTAGCCCTTATAGGCAGCCACTTACAACATATCTATTATCTGTATACATATATATCGCTAGCTACGTACCATATGTACTGAATTCTGCGGTAATTCATAATCTTTGACATGTTCTGCTGAGTCTCATACCGTACATGATACACCGCTTCTACAGCCTGATACTATCTCTTGCCCTGACTTATCATTTCGTTGTATTGCCACCCCATTCTGAGAGTAACAAACATAAACACCTTAGTTATTGTCTGCTATTTGAAATTCCGCCACTCTCGCGATGTGGGGTCAACGTTCGAATCTTGTAGCCTTACGTAGGCATATATTAAGAGCCCATGACTGTTTGCTGGGCCTTATCTCTATGCCACACTAGATTAGAATTGCTGTATCGGTAACTTTTTAACTTTTCCATAGCGGACATACTGCGGTATTCTGAACCGCAATCCTACTGTCAGCCCGAAGCTTAATCCTTAAAACGATACTCTATTAATCTGGGGGGGGGTAACCCTGATTTCCCCATCAAATCTGGCATTCCTGCTTCTTCCCCTCATCTTACTTAAACTGAACTCTGGGGTTTAAGGTACCTGCCTTTCGTTGCTAATGAGATCACTGATCAAGCCTCGGCCTATACTTCTTCCGGCATATATTCAAGCCCATCTGATTCACATGACCTCTATATCTTTCGATGTCACGACTAGATCATAACTATAATCTTACAAGTATGTCTTGCTATCTGTTAGCATATGTGGCGGACTTGGCCTTTTTCTGACTCAAACTTGACTATTATTAGGCATTCATCAATAGCAGGTCTGTTACCCCTACTTCGGGTAAGCTAACAGTCTTACTTTCTTTACTGGCTTGTTATCATAAGGGTCTGCTCAGCTTACGTAATCATAAGGGCTCTTTATACTTTCTAATACTTACTAGGATCAATCATCCCATCTTTACTTACTGCTTGATTTGGCAACCCCATCTCAAGTCTTATGCCCCTTTACTATACTGGCATCAAAACCGAGAGGTGGGAATAGCCCTTCTCTTATTGCAACAAGTAAAAGCATTTGACTGTACCATATCCGAAAAGATGTATTTGGGATTCCTGCATTTCCCTCCCTTTTTCATACTTACCTGGTGGTCTGACCTTGTCTATAATCTTAATCAGATCTTATATAACTAATAAGTAAATCAACTCATATGTACATTATACTTCTGACTTACTATTCTAACGTTATCAACGTAAACTGGGAGTACTGCCAATAAAGGTACCACGCTGGGAGGTCTGTGATACCCCCTCCTGCTGCTGTAGTTATCATGTAACTGTCTGATGCTCTCTTCCGTTGCTATCTCTAATCTTCTGCCTGTGATAGGGTAATGCTGATCTGCCTTTGTATCTGTAATCAAAGAATACGGTAAGTTCTTAGGGACTCAACCCTATACTGAACCGCTCTAAAGCACGACCCCACCTTGGGGGGTATGATTGACACCTAGTACCCTACTGGGACCTGAACTGCTGAACTGCTACGCCTGGGCACATCTGGTGCCTGGCTGGCTCTGGCTTTGGCTCTATTTCAAGAACAAATCGGCTATATAACGGCTGTAAACACAGCCCCCGACCCATTGGCCTATAGCCTCCTGTACCTGTAATAACAGCTGACCAGAACATGCAACTATAGGGAAACCTATGTGGGCCGACAAGGCCACCATACTGTCTAGTTATCTACAACTCAGCAATGAAATACTAGAAAGCTACGTGACCGGCAAGGTCACCACTACTGTCAAACTTATGGCCCCACACGGCCAACATAAAGAAGCAAAAGTACTAACAGCTAACAACTGCATGGCCCCACACGACCGGCTCGACTGACCACAGGGAAATATACAAACTACAAGCCTCTAAGAATAACAATAGAAATGATCGGGACAGGGCCCCGACCTACCCGTACTGTATAACAAAAGAAAATGAAATACACCTCTGGAATTCAGACTCCAGATGACAGGAGCTGAATACTCAATAGCTGACTGGAATCACGAGGGATCGCCTCCTTGTCTATGAGTACCTGCAGGCAAGTAATGCAGCGCCCCACTGGGCGTCAGTACCACAGGTACTGAGCATGTAAAGCAACTGAAATACACAACTGAAATGAATAACAACAGTAACATGAGATATAAGCAGAAGGTAGCTGAGTCTATCTAGCTGAGAATAACTGGGGAGAGTTTATTTATTCTATAACTAAACTGAGCGTACCTGATGACGTGTCGTCCTTCTGTCTATCAGTATCTACTAGCACATATCAATATACATAATAATACACACAATACCTGACCGACCCCCATAAACCGGAAGGTGCCAACCAAGCAAGCAATCTATTTACCCCTACCCGGGTCTAAACCAACCAAAAACAAGTCACTCCACTCATCTGATAACTGTGAGATCCTCCTATCGGCCCCCTTGGGTACGTAGCTCAGGCCTTGGCCTCTGACAATAAACTGTGTCTGAGTCTGAAGACTCCTGCCTCTGGGCACAGGTGTGCACACAGAGTGGTCTGCCCCTGTAAACAAGGTGTGCTAGCTCTGCGCAGAGTAAACTGAACTACCCCTGCAAGCAGGGTGGTCTGGACCGTATTATCATGGTGGTCGGCCATCATCGTCCTTTAGTCGGACGGCATTGCCCAACTGGTGGCGGTATCTGAATCTGGTATCAACACAGCTATAACCCAGGGGCGGTGGGGATGCTAAAGGGTGCCCACATGCCACAACAAGTCTCAACATACAAAACACATACACAACAAGCATGCTCAATGCAAAATACTAACCATATTCTCTTCTTGTATCTCAAGGCCAGTTTGTATTAAATAACTGAAACTATATTCTGTTTTACACTATTCCTGATTGCTGGACTAACTGCTACCTGGCCTTTATCTGTCTATCTGACTATATCTGGATATAGCTCAATAACATAAAATGTACCACCTACTACTGGATACAATCTCAACAGATGTAATACGTATTGCCTGATTATCTACTATTCTGATTATCGCATGATACGTAATTAATATACTAGCATGCTTGCTGGAAATTGTACTAAAATCGTTCCTGTACGCTGGGTATCGGTTAATAGCCTTTATTCTATTTACTTTCTAAGCTGTACTTCCTGGCTTGCCGAAAGAATAACTTTACATACCTGGTTTCTGAGTACCCGACTGACCGATGTGATTTCCGTTGGTACTTCTGCTATTTCTCCCAACTACATTCATATACACGTCAATTAGAACTAAATACATTAATATTCGGGAGAAATTGTCACTTTAGATATATATATATATATTTATCCCAACTTTAACCTTTTGAAAAACGGTCGAAAACTCGTTATTTTTCAGCGGTCGAGAAGGGAGAAATATTCACTTCTCAGCTAGGAACACATAGACATTAATTTAGAGCAATTCTACTTACCTTAGTTCGGCGGCTCGCCGATTCGTCGACCGTATTTCACGAAACTAAATCCGTAGGAATGCTCTCTGCTGCTAAATACCTCAGTATCTGGAGTTAATTTGAATTTGGGCAGCGATTAGCAGCGTAATCGGACGAAAATTATTTAATTTCCTTCGTCCCCCCTTTCTCTCTGCGTGTAGCCTCTGTTTTCTGATATTTCCTTTGATTAAAATGAAATTAAACCGAAGTGGGGCTTATATACTTGAGCCTGAACCTGGGCAACGTGTCACGGAGCCATCGCGGAGGCCTCACCTCCGTGACACGCTGCCATCGCGGAGGGGCTCTGCCTCGGCTCCTCCCGCGATGGTTCGACGGGTTTCTCGTCTGATCTTTTCCCGGCCTTTCTCTAGCACGTATGGCCTTCTAATATGCTTAACCAACGTGCGAATAGGTCGTCTAGGTGCCGGAAATTCTACGGGGTATAACAAAAGTATTGACATACCACTCTATTATCGTAGTGGGAGAGATGTCAATAGGCAAGAGGAGGCGCAAGTGCAAAGGTCGGACATCTCGCTACCTCAAGATAGTGGGAACAATGTTGACCAACCTGCACTTGTCGAGCAGTCTATGCTTAGGGAAGAAGTTCGTGATAATCAGGATTTAGTTCCCGAAAGTGATGTTATGGTTCCACCATAAGATCAGGTTATGTCACAACCTGAACGGAGACACGGGACAAGGGACCTCGAGAGACCCCAAGTCAACCCATGGCACAAGCATACATCTAACTCAATCAATAAATTAAAGAATCAACAATATAAACTCAATGGAAGTCTAACTCAACGTAACATCAAAATAAGCATCCGAAGTTGAATACATACATAAGTCTGAAAAATCTCTAATCTGGATGAGTTGATGGGACAAGATCCCAACTAACTCAACAATTATGAAGTTGAAAATACATAAGGGAAAACTGAAAGTCTAGCCCTCGAAGGACGAGGATTCACCAACCAAGCAGGTACTAACTCTGACAACTGACTACGAGGGGGGCTAATCTTGGAAGCTGGGTCCTATATCATGAAATGAAACAACATTGAGTATGCGGGTCAGTACATGAAATGTACCCAGTATGCAATGTAAGTAAAACTGCTTAAGTAAGGTAAATCATTTAAAGCATTTTATAACATATCATAAGCTTTCAAATCTGAGAGGAAGTCTTGCATGCATTCTTTATGAAATCATAATCTTTTCATAACATGACAATACATAGCTTCATAACATCATAACTGACTCGAATGACTCAAAACTGAGATATGACATTATAAGAAAAGCTAAACAATGAGTCAAACCTTGCTTTTAGAACATACATATATAAAATAATAACCAGGAGTATTGAATATGCAAGTCTGAATCATATAGACAATGGGAGACTCGTCACTTAACTGACATACGACGATAGAGCTTACGTGGTCCTGACTACTCAAGTGGGCAGAGCCTTCCAAAACCTTGCCAGGCTAAGGACGCTACTATGATATTGACATCAAGTTCATGGGCCATTTGGGCCAGGGATAGCTCACAAGGGAGGTCCCAATAATATAATAGTATCAACCTACATTAGCGCATAGTTCTGGGGCATAGGGTGATCGACCCTTAGCCCGCTTGGTGTTAGACTCTTCTTCAAAAACATGAAATGCTCTACATCATATATAACGAACCTCAACATCATCTATTGACGAATCTCAATGATAAAATCATGCATAAACTCAACATTGTATGAAAACGAAGCTCAACATTGTCTATTGACAAAGCTCAATAATGAAATCATGCATAGACTCGATATCGTATGAAAACGAGCTCAATAATAACATCCATCTCAATTGGGAATTCATGCATATGAGAAGCTTTATTTCAAAACATACCACAAGGTCAAAGATAAGTGGGAGCCTTTACTCCAAAACCATGTGGTAAGCTTACTTTAGAGATACTACATCATCATACTCGATTTAAGAGCTTTGCTCAAAACTTTATCATGCTTGGATCTACTCAATCCATTTTGAAAACAATATCATAATCATGGGTAGCTTTAGAAACCTTCTTTTCATCATCAAATCTCATTGTCATCATACATTCATCATCATTCTCTTCTTTCATGAACTTCTCATTCATGGGTCTTTAATTTCATAAAACTAAAAAACACAATTTTGATTAAAAACAATTAAAAATCTGCCCATGCTTCACAATTCGTCAATAGAAACATAATCTAATCGCACCCATGTATAAAAATTGAAGAATTATACAATTGGGTGAAAACCCCATAACTTGATCGTAGGAATTTCTCATATTTAGATAGAAATTGGGCATGGGTGTGGAAGAAGACACCCACTCATAATGCTACATACCTGGAAGGGATTGATTCTACCAAATCTTTGATTATCCAAGAGGAAATTGGATGGAAACCTTGAATACTAGCCTTGAATCACCTCTTCAACCTCTCAAGTTTGCATGCATGGAAGAAAATAACTTAGAATAGGTTTTCCCCTCCTTAAACCCACTAAAATGAGCCTTAAACGACGTAGTATAGGGCCTTAGGACATAAGAATAATGGAAATACCCTTACTGATCACGCAGAAAAACTGCTCACTCGACCAAACAATAGATGACCCAACGGGTCGTTAGAGGATACCACGACCCATGTTATCTGTCCATGCTATGCACTGTCCAGGCTTAGGCCTTGGCTCAAACAACGACTGAAACAATTATTCGTTCGTACCTTCAACGGGTCGTTCATTTGACCGTGGTTTCCTTCTGCCAACTTTATACTTCCTCAAACCATGAGCCCTACCACGACTCGTTACTAGGACCCACGAGTCATGGTCTCTTTCTGTCACATACACTGGCCATCTCACCATCCTAATAATGACTGCTCACCATGATCCGTGGTACCTCATGACGGGTCATTGGGTGGCTCATTACTTCCTTGAATCTCAAGTCCACATCTCACCACGACTACAAATGATGGTTCGTTGTTTCCTACAACAAGTTGTTATATAGGTCGTTACTTCCACTACCACCCAAGACTCCCGAACCCACGACTGGTAATAACAGCTCGTGGTTCCCAACCACGAGTCGTTATACCTCTAGTTCTAAGATATTTTTATTAGTTTTCAGCAGTTTTCAAATTTTAACTCTCGGATCTGATCTTTGGATTTTTGGGGTATAACATTAATGATCTTATAGTGAGTCATCGTAGTGGGAGAGTTATTAAAAAACCCATTCGGTTTGCACTCTTGGGAGAATCTTATGATAGAATCCCTGAAGAGCATAATACCGAACCCCTTAGTTACGCCGAAGCACTACAAGATATAGATGCTGAAAAATGGATAGTCGCTATGAAATCTGAAATGGAGTCTATGTACTCCAATCAAGTATGGGATCTCGTAGAACCACCTATAGAAGTAAAACCCATTAGCTGTAGATAGATCTATAAGAAAAAGAGAGGGATGGATGGAGAAGTGCAGGCTTTTAAAGATAGGCTTGTTTCAAAAGGGTTTACTCAAAAAGAAGGAACTGATTATGAGGAAACCACTTTGCTGGTAGTGTAATTGTCATGCCCTGCCTTGGGGGGTATGACTGACACCTGGTGCCCTATTAGGACCTGAACTGCTAGACTATTGAGCCTAAACGCATCTGGTGCCTGGCTGGCTCTAACTCAGATTCATAGAATCAACGGGCTATATAACAGCTGTAAATACAGCCTCCGGCCGATTGGGCCTATAGCCACCTGTACTGTAATATCAGCTAACCAGAAGCATATTCACATAGGGAAACCTATGCGGGCCGACAAGGCGACCATGTTGTCTAGTTATCTTTAACTCAATATAACAAATGCTGAACATCTACGTGACTGGCAAGGTCACCACTACTAACTAGATACGGCCCCACACGACCAACATAAACAACCATACTAACGGCTAAACATACGCACGGCCCCACACGACCGACACAACTAACCACAGGGAGATATATACACCATCTGCAAGCCTCTAAGAACACTGATAAGATGGTTGGGACAGGGCGCTGACCTACCCGTACTATACAACAAAATAAAATGAAATACACCTCTAAATATCAAGCTCCGGATGACAGGAGCTGATGACTCTGCGCTGGCTAGGATTACGAGGGATCAGCTCCTCATCTATGAGTACCTGCAGGCAAGTAATGCAGCGCCCCAAAATGGGCATCAGTATCACTGGTACCGAGTATGCAAGGAAAACTGAACATGACTGAATATAAACAACAAACCTAGTAAATTCTGAATAGCAGGAAGTATCTAAAACTATTTGAACTAGCAAGATCTGGAATAGGCTTACCTGTACTGAAGGTAAGGTAGAATCATACCTGTCGTCACGGTGACCTGCTGTCTATCAACTAATAGATTTCATGTATATACATATATATATAACACACAAGAACCTATACCAGCCCCCATAAGCCGGAAGGTGCCAATCAACACACAATCTATATACCCCTACCCGGGTCAAAACCATCCAAAAATAAATCACTCCACTCGTCTATTAACTACGAGCACCTCTACCGGCCCCCTGGGTCTCCAGCTCGGGCTATGGCCTCTGATATAAATAACTGTGTCTGAGCCCGAAGGACTCCTGTACTAAAAACTGTAATCTGTATCTGTATCTGTATCTGTAATCTGCCCCCTAGGCGCAAGCGCACAACAGGGTAAGCTATACTGCTATGCTGATCATCCTGATATGGCGAATGCTACATCCCATCTTCGTCCTACTGCAGACGGCATACCACTCCTTGGAGTGGCGTATCCCCACCCTTACGGTGGGTCGACACAGTTACCAACCCAGGGGCGGCGAGGACGCTCAAAGGGTGCCCTCATAACACAAATAGGTCTCAACAAACAATAATCACATATAGCAAGCATGTTTAAACTCAAAATACTATCTGTACTCTCATTTCTCATTCTGAACTCTTTTCTGTGTTATACTGATTCTCATACTGACTATAATGTATCTGAGATATTATCTGATTGTCTGATTATACTGTAACTGAGATATCATCTGACTGTCTGATATTGCTTTACTAACTTTTATTCTGAATATATATCATAATATCATAAAACATGCTTTCTAAATTCAAACTGGACTCAATTCTCGACTTCTGAGTTCTTTCTTCTATACATCACGTTATCTACCGTACTAGATTACTAACTTGCCGAAGGAATTAGCGTTACATACCTTCGCTTCGGAGTTCCCGACTAACTAACGTAGTTCGGTCAGTATTTCTGCTATTTCTCCTAACTGCATTCATATATATGTCAATTAGAACTAAATACGCTAATATTTTGGAAGAAAAAATCACTTTCAATATATATATAGCCCAAACTTTGACTTATCGAAAAACGGTCAAAAACTCGCTATTTCTTGAGAGTCCAGAAGGGAGAAATACTCACTTTAGGGATAGGAGTATATTGACACTAATTTTGGGAAATTCCACTTACCTTAGCTCGGTAGCACGACAATTCGTCGGCCGAATTTCACGAAACTAAATCCGTAGGAATGCTCCTTACTGCTTAATACCTCGGTATCTGGAGTTAATTTGAGTTTGGACGGCGTTTGACGGCGTAATTGGAAGGAAATTATCAAGAAACCTCATCTCCCTCTGTTTTCCCTCGACCTTACTAGAAATTATATGAAAAATAACTTTAAAACCGAAGTGGAGGGGCTTATATACTTGGGCCTGGATAGGGCCTCCGTGACATGGAGCCAATGCGGAGGCCCTCCCTCCGTGGCACGTTGCCATCGCGGAGGGGCTCTGCCCCGGCTCCTTCCGCGATGGTTCGACGGATTTCTTATCTGGTCTTTCCCCGGGCCTTTTCCTAGCATGTATGGCATTCAAAAACTCTTAACCAACACGCAAATAGGCTATCTACATGTCAAGAATTTACGGGGTGTAACATTCTCCCCCCCTTAAGAACATTCGTCCTCGAATGTGAACTTCCATTTTGTAATAATTCTCGACTTACTCAAGTTTTATCTAGAAAAATTTTGGCAGAGTCTCCCCTATAATGTGGACTATCTCAAGAACCTGAAATGCAGAAAAGTCCAATACAGGTACTCCACACAATACTATAGTATCCATCTCATAAAAGACTAGAGTCGACTATCTCATTTATACATATACTACAAGGCACTATATAAAATAACAATGCTAACATACCTATTATCTGACTAGGCTTGGAACAAATGAGGATATCTGGTCTTTATATCTTCCTCTGGTTCCCAGGTCATCTCTTCTCGGTCCCTATTACACCACAGTACCTTGACAGAAGCAATATCTTTCGTTCTCAATCTGCGAATCTGTCTGTCTAAGATGGCTACTAGAACCTCTTCAGAGGCCAGCTCTTCCGTAACCTGGACATCCTGGACTGGGACTACTCTGGATGGGTCTCCTATGTACTTTCTTAGCATAGATACATGGAAAACTGGATGAACGAATTCTAATTCTGGAGGCAAGTTCAATTCGTATGCCAGTCGGCCTACTCTTCGCCAAATCTGATAAGGCCCAACGAATCTCGGAGTGAGCTTACCTTTCTTGCCGAATTTCATCACCCCTTTCATTGGAGATACTTTCAGAAATACCCAGTCATTCACATCAAATTCCAGGTCCCTGCGCCGTACATCGGCATATGATTTCTGGCTGCTCTGTGCAGTCAGTAGGCATTCTCTGATAAGCTTTACCTTCTCCTCTGACTGTTGAATAATATCTGGCCCAATCAGCGCTGACTCTCCCACTTCAAACCAGCCAACTGGCGACCTACATTTTTGCCCATAGAGTGCCTCAAAGGGCGCCATCTGGATAGCTGAGTGATAGCTATTATTACAAGCAAATTCAATTAGTGGCAAATGCTCGTCCTAGCTACCTCCAAAATCTAGCACACATGCCCGTAGCATATCCTCGAGCATCTGAATAGTGCGTTCAGTCTGCCTATCTGTCTGAGGGTGGAATACTGTGCTTAAATTAATCTGCGTTCCCAGGCCTCTCTGAAATGACTGCCAAAATCTAGCTATAAATTGTGCTCCTCTGTCAGAGATAATAGATACTGGAACACCGTGTAATCTAACTATTTCTCTGATATACAATTCGGCATAATCTTCAGCAGAGAAAGTAGCTTTCACTGGCAGGAAGTGAGCTGATTTCGTCAGTCTGTCAACTATTACCCAAATGGAATCATATCTATGCCTGGTACGGGGTAATCCTGCCACAAAATCCATGTTTACTGCTTACCATTTCCAGAGAGGCACAACTATGTCTTGAGTTAACCAGCTTGGTTTCTGGTGTTCCGCTTTTACCTGTTGGCAGTTAGGACATTGGGCTACAAATTCTGCTATTTCCCTCTTCATACTTGGCCACTAGTATATTTCCTTGATATCATGGTATATTTTCGTCGCGCTTGGGTGGAGAGAATAGCGGGCGTAATGTACCTCATTCATAATCTACTGGCGGAGCCCTAAAACGTCTGGAACACAGAGGCGACCCTTGCATCGCAGCACTTCATCCTCAGTTATCTGAAAATTTGGCGCTTTCCCTTGCTGAATTCTGTCCTTAAGCTGGACCAGGTCAGGATCTTCATATTTCCGTTATTTTACCTCCATAACTAATGACAACACAATGGTGTTCTGAATTACCGCTCTGTTGTCCTCTGTTTCTGCTACACGAATGGCTAGGCTAGCTAATTGATGTATTTCTCTGACCAACTCCCGTTGCTCGGGCTGCAAATGCGCCAAACATCCCATTGATTTACGGCTGAGAGCATCTGCACTACATTGGCTTTTCCCGGATGATACAGAATGTCCACGTCATAATCTTTCAATAACTCCAACAAGCGACGCTGTCGCAAATTCAACTCCCTCTGGGTGAAGATATACTGTAGGCTCTTGTGATCTGTGAAAATATCCACATGGACGCCATACAAGTAATGTCTCCATTTCTTTAAGGCGTGGATCACTGCGGCTAACTCTAGGTCATGGGTGGGGGTAATTCTTTTCATGTTTCCTCAGCTGTCTGGAAGCATACACAATCACTTTACCGTGCTGCATCAACACACAACCCAACCCAATACCTGATGCGTCACAATACACTGAATAACCCTCTGTATCTTTCGGTAATGCTAACACTGGAGCAGAGGTTAATCTGTCCTTTAATTCTTGGAAACTCTGCTCACATGCCTCCGTCCACTGAAACTTTACTACTTTCTGCGTCAGCTTAGTCAGAGGTGCCGCTATGGTGGAGAATCCGTCAACAAATCTTCTGTAATATCCCGCTAAGCTCAGAAAACTACGGACTTCGGTTGGAGTGGTAGGTCTAGGCCATGTTTTGACTGCTTCTATTTTCTGCGTGTCAACCTGTATACCAGCATCCGACACAATATGCCCTAAGAAAGCTACTGAGTTCAGCCAGAATTCACATTTGGAGAATTTAGCATACAGCTGACGATCCCTGAGAATCTGGAGCACTGTCCGTAAATGGGCCTGGTGGTCTGCCTCTGAGCGAGAATACACCAGAATATCATCGATAAATACTATCATGAACAGGTCCAGGTATGGTCTGAAGGTGCTGTTCATCAGGTCCATAAATACTGCTGGGGCATTCGTCAACCCAAAGGACATAACTAAAAATTCAAAGTGGCCATATCGGGTCCTGAAGGCCGTTTTAGGAATTTCTCTTTCACGAACTCGAACCTGATGATATCTGGACCGTAAGTCTATCTTGGAGAAATATCTGGCCCCTTGTAGCTGATCAAACAAATCATCTATTCTGGGAAGCGGACACTTATTCTTTACTGTAACTTTATTCAGCTGCCGGTAATCTATACACATGCAGAGCGAGCCATCCTTCTTTCTCAAAAATAGAACTGGCGCACCCCACGGTGAAGTACTTGGCCTGATACAACCCTTATCTAGCAGGTCCTTCAGCCGCTCCTCTAATTCTCTGAGTTCAGCAGGAGCCATGCGATACGGAGGAATTGATATAGGCTGAGTGCCTGGTAGTAAGTTGATTGCAAAATCTATTTCCCTTTCTGGGGGAATACCAGGTAACTAATCTGGAAATACATCAGGGAATTCATTCACCACTGGAACAGACTGGAGTGTCGGAGACTCTACCCAAACATCCTGAACCCTGACTAGGTGGTAAATACATCCCTTAGCTATCAACTTCCTCGCCTGAAGGTAGGAAATAAACCTACCTCTTGGTGTAGCTGTGCTTCCCTTCCACTCTCGCACTGCCTCCCCTGGAAAGTGGAATCGGACTGTCTTGGTCCAACATTCAACGTTAGCATAGCATGGAACCAACCAATCCATACCCATAATGGCATCGAAATCAATCATCTCTAATTCTACCAGATCTACTGTAGTCTGACGATCAGCAACCTCTACTGTACAGCCTCGATAAATTCTACTAGCTATAATGGAGTCACCGAAGGGTGTAGCTACTGAAAAGGGCTGCTGTAACAATTCTAGTGCAACACTAAATTTTCGAGCCACAAACGGGGTAACGTAGGACAAAGTGGATCCTTGGATCAATCAGTACATAAACAGGGTATGAGCAAATAGTCATCATACCTGTTACCACATCTGGAGATGCTTCTGAGTCCTGTATCTCTGGTAATGCATAGGTATGGCTTGAGCCCGTACCTGAACTAGAGGCTCCTGATCTACCTCGGCCTCTACCTGCTGAACCTGAGGGCCTACGCCCTGTCGGGGATGCTGGAGCTCGTGGCCCTGTGGATCCCCTGTCCTGGCTATCTCGGCTACCTTGCCCCCTAGCCAGACAATCTCTCATCCGGTGCCCCTCCTGCCCGCATATATGACATCTTGAGGAGCCATATCTACAAGCTCCGATGTGAGGTCGGCTACAAATAGGGCAAGGTGGGGGTGTGTATCTGCTCTGCTCCACCCTCCTCTGCTGAGGTGAATCCATCGTTCGAGAACTGCCACCAGACTCTGGCTTCCCTCGACGAACAAATCTACCCCTCTGCTGTTGTGATGGAGGTGGGGGTCTAGGGGGCTTGTCTAACAACCGGGGCCTGGGTCCTCTCTGAATCTCCCTCTGTAAATCTTCTGATCTATCCCTGCGGCGCTGCTCCTGATTTATCTATCTGCTGTCCTGTTGCCGCTGTCTGAGGCCCTCAATAGTATGGGAAAAGGCCTACACTCGGGCAATGTCCATATCTTCCCGTAATGTAGCTGTCATGCATGCCTCAATGTATTCTGGGTTCAGACCCATAATGAACCGGTGGACTCTGGATGGCATAGTGTCCACAAAAGTTGGAGCATAGCAGGCTAAGGAGTCAAACTGTAAGGCATATTCTCGTACACTCCTCGCCCCCTGCTCCAAGTGCAAAACTGATCCATCCGGGCCTGCCTGATCTCCCGTGGTAAATAACGATCCAGGAAGGCCTCCGAGAAGCTGGACCAGGTCGGAGGGGCAATATCTCTCCCTCGAGACCTTTCCCAGCTCTCGTACCATAATACAACTATGTCTCGCAACCGAAATACTGCTAACTCAACTGATTCTATAGGTGTCACATGCATGACCCGGAAGATTCTCTGCATCTGATCTAGAAAATCTTGGGGGACGCCTGCCTGATCTAACCCTGTGAACTGTGGGGGACCCAATGCCAAAAATTCCCTGACCCTCGAACTGCCAAACCCACCTGATGGCTCTGCTATTACAGGTGGCACTGACTGGCGCTGAGTGGCCATCATTTGTGCCAACATTACAACTGCACTGCGAGCCTCTTGGTCGGATGGTGTAGGTACAGGAGCTGTCGGAGGCGGTGTCGTTCCGAATGGCTCCTGGTGAGATGGGGACTGCCGAGAAGGCTGTGATGATGCCTTTATATCGCCCTCAGATTGGGCTGATTCTAAATGAAGCTGAGGCATCCTGCTAGTGCCTTCTCCTGCTGCGGTATCCAACCTTCTACCTGTGGCAGGGTGTCGTCGGTCTGCCATTTTTTTATCTGTAGACAAAGAATATGATAAGTTTTAAGAACTCGACCCTATACTGTACTGTTCTATGGCACGACGGAATATGAAGGAAGAGTAACCATCCTATCATGCCTTGCAGCCTCCTGTCTATAGTATGTGGTGCACAACACATCCATAACAAGACTCTACTTAGCACGGCTTACAGACTCCCTGGGAGACGACCTGCTCTGATACCAAGTTTGTCACGCCCCACCTTGGGGGGTATCACTGGCACCTGGTGCCCTATTAGGACCTGAACTGCTTGACTATTGAGCCTAAGCGCATCAGGCGCCTGGCTGGCTCTAACTCAGATTCATGGAATCAACGGGCTATATAACGGCTGTAAATACAGCCTCCGGCCGACTGGGCCTATAGCCACCTGTACTGTAATATCAGCTAACCAGAAGCATATTCATATAGGGAAACCTATGCGGGCCGACAAGGCCACCATGCTGTCTAGTTATCTTTAACTCAATATAACAAGTGCTGAACATCTACGTGACCGGCAAGGTAACCACTACTAACTAGATACGACCCCACACGGCCAACATAAACAACCATACTAACGGCTAAACATACGCACGACCCCACACGACCGACACAACTAACCATAGGGAGATATATACACCATCTGCAAGCCTCTAAGAATACTGATAAGATGGTCGGGACAGGGCACTGACCTACCCGTACTATACAACAAAATAAAATGAAATACACCTCTAAATATCAAGCTCCGGATGACAGGAGCTTATGACTCTGCGCTGGCTAGGATCACGAGGGATCGGCTCCTCATCTATGAGTACCTGCAGGCAAGTAATGCAGCGCCCCAAAATGGGCGTCAGTACCACTGGTACCGAGTATGCAAGGAAAACTGAACATGACTGAATATAAACAACAATGCTAGTAAATTCTGAATAGCAGGAAGTATCTAAAACTATTTGAACTAGCAAGATCTGGAATAGGCTTACCTGTACTGAAGGTAAGGTAGAATCATACCTGTCGTCATGGTGACCTGCTGTCTATCAACTAATAGATTTCATGTATATACATATATATATAACACACAAGAACCTATACCAGCCCCCATAAGCCGGAAGGTGTCAATCAACACACAATCAATATACCCCTACCCGGGTCAAAACCATCCAAAAATAAATCACTCCACTCGTCTATTAACTACGAGCACCTCTACTGGCCCCCTGGGTCTCCAGCTCGGGCTATGGCCTTTGATATTAATAACTATGTCTGAGCCCGAAGGACTCCTATACTGAAAACTGTAATCTGTATCTGTATCTGTAATCTGCGCTCTGGGCGCAAGCGCACAATAGGGTAAGCTATACTGCTATGGTGATCAGCCTAATATAGGGAATGCTCCATCCCATCTTCGTCATACTGCGGACGGCATACCACTCCTTGGAGTGGCGCATCCCTACCCTCACGGTTGGTCGACACAGTTACCAACCCAGGGGAAGCGAGGACGCTCAAAGGGTGCCCTCATAACACAAATAGGTCTCAACAAACAATAATCACATATAGCAAGCATGTTTAAACTCAAAATACTATCTGTACTCTGATTTCTCATTCTGAACTCTTTTCTGTGTTATACTAATTCTCATACTGACTATACTGTATTTGAGATATTATCTGACTTTCTGATTATACTGTAACTGAGATATCATCTGACTGTCTGATATTGCTTTACTAACTTTTATTCTGAATATATATCATAATATCATAAAACATGCTTGCTAAATTCAAACTGGACTCAATTCTCAACTTCTGAGTTCTTTCTTCTATACATCACGCTATCTACCGTACTAGATTACTAACTTGCCGAAGGAATTAGCGTTACATACCTTCGCTTCGGAGTTCCCGACTAACTGACGTAGTTCGGTCAGTATTTCTGCTATTTCTCCTAACTGCATTCATATATATGTCAATTAGAACTAAATACGCTAATATTTTGGAAGAAAAAATCACTTTCAATATATATATAGCCCAAACTTTGGCTTATCTAAAAATGATCAAAAACTCGCTATTTCTCGAGAGTCCAGAAGGGAGAAATACTCACTTTAGGGATAAGAGTATATTGACGCTATTTTTGGGAAATTCCACTTACCTTAGCTTGGTAGCACGACAATTCGCTGGCCGAATTTCACAAAACTAAATCCGTAGGAATTCTCCTTACTGCTTAATACCTCGGTATCTGTAATTAATTTGAGTTTGGATGGCGTTTGATGGTGTAATCGGAAGGAAATTACCAAGAAACCTCGTCTCCCTCTATTTTCCCTTGACCTTACTGGAAATTATATGAAAAATAACTTTAAAACCGAAGTGGAGGGGCTTATATACTTGGGCCTGGACAGGGCCTCCGTGACACGGAGCCAACGCGGAGGCCCTCCCTCCATGGCATGTTGGCATCGCGGAGGGGCTCTGCCCCGGCTCCTTCCGCGATGGTTCGGCGGATTTCTTATCCGGTCTTTCCCCGGGCCTTTTCCTAGCATGAACTCTTAACCAACACGCGAATAGGCCATCTACATGTCGAGAATTTACGGGGTGTAATAGTAATGCCCTGGAAACTCGAAGGTTAGATCTCGGACTTAAAAATAGAAAATTTGTAGAAAATTGAAAAATCTGGCACCAGTCACAAACGGGTTGTTAAGTGACCCGTTGGAGGTGCCCACGAGTCGTGAGGTGACTTGTGGGGAGGCCAAGTGAGAAAGTTTTAAGTTTTGGGAAAAGGACACCCCACAGACGATCTAACGAGTCGTGATCAGTCCCCACGATTTGTTAGGTCAGTCGTCGGGAGGGGAAAATGGATATATAGATAGGTGAAGGTAGTGTACTTGACGAAAGGACCCCACGATTCATGGTCAGTCACCACGAGTCATGAGGTGAGTCGTGATCAGCTAGGGGAAAATTTTCTAAGAGCGAGGCAGTGTACCTAACGAATGGTGATCATGACTCATGGTCACCAGCAACGAGTCGTGAAGTCATTCATTACCATCCCTAGACGACTGATAGACAGTGTACTTAACGGATGATGCCACGAGTCGTTAGGTCCCTCATTAGGACCATCTGACAGTTTTTCGCTGTGAATTTTCAAGGGTCTTCCAGTAATTTCTAAACTCGAAACTATGTCGCTTTAGACATAGTTTCAGACCTATTAGTGGGAATGAATGACTATTTTCCCTCATTCCCCACGTAGGTTCTCAGAAAGCATCATAGAGTTTCTCTCAAGAACTTTCAGAGTAAGGTCCAGGGTTCTTCATCCATTGCAGAAATTGCAGTTCCTTCTCAAGGGAATTCTTAGCTAGGTATGTGGGAATTCAACAAGAGGATTGTTCTTTCCTTGAGTCCCCTAAAACTCTTTCTTAGTCCACTATCAGTTCTAGCCCTGAATTTTCGATTGTGAAGATATTGCTAACAGACCTTGTTTATTTCTTGAGGAATATTATTCTATGATAATTTTAGATTTTTTCCACCAATTTGTAACTATAATAATGTCTGTTCCATTGAATATGAATTTTAGCCCTAACTCTTGAAAACAGAAACTAGAATCCTGCATAAGTATTGAATTCTCGAAATTGCTTGAATCTTTCAGAGCTAGGGGTTTCTATAATATTTGTATGTGTTAGAAACCCAGTCAAATATACGTTAAATAATTTCAGTCAGAAAGTTATATGTTCATAAATGTCATCCTAGTCTCAATCAGATTTTTTTTAGAAACCTCTGGGTTGATCAAAATAATGTCAGCTGATTAGTTTGACTACAGAAATTCCCAAGGTGTCAGTATCACCTCCCAGTTATTAGAATCAGATCCAGAACTCAGTTTATTGGTCCACTAGGCGGTCACAACACTTAGACAGATAACTCTGACTAGCCTTAGGACCCCATTCAGATTTTAGATTGTTTTTAGACAGTTAGGACGATTCTAGATAAACAGCTCTGACCAGTCTAGAACCCAGTTTCAGAATCTGGTCCGATAAAACTCTCAGGGTACTTTCAGTTGTACATCCTTGACTAGTCTTGGACCCCAGTTTTGATCTATCAACTTGGTATTCAGTTTAGGTATTCTAGTGGGAGCAGGACTTAGCACCGAGCGGACCGGGGTTCCAGCGCACCCAGGTTCCCAGAACTATGTTGCCAGCGTAGGTTACAATATTTATTGGCCTAATTGGTCCCATACTTTTGTGATCACTCAGTTCATGGCTCTATACCCGGGCAAGGCATATTGGGTCCTACTAGTGGGGCGTATACATCGGACTCCACATTTATCTCACGTGGTTACATGTCGGTTATAGACTCTCCCACTAGTCAGCTCAGCCCAGTCTTAGAATAAGCAGTTCAGTTCAGTTTCAGGTCTATCAGTTTAGATCAGTTAGTACAGTATTTTAGACTCAGAATTTTCAAAATTATGGCATGTTTTTGACCTTTAGACAGGGTCATCTCGGCCATCTCAGTCCACTACAGTTATTCAGCTCAGTATATCAGTTGGTCATTTCTTGTCATTTTTCAGTTTAGTCTTTTATATTCAGTTATGTTTTCTCTTGCTTACTTAGTACATTCAAAGTACTGACACATACTTTTATGCTGTATCATTTCATGATATAGCTGCAGGTTCTCAGACTCAGCACCGTTATTTGGCACCGTTCAGACCCTCCGCAACAGAAAAAGTGTGAGTCCTCATCTTTCGAGGACGTCATTTAATTATTTTAGTTTTCCTTTATTAATTTCTGTTAGACTTAGAGTTAGCTGGGGGCTTATCCCAGCAACTCCTCAGTTAGATGACTTTCAGATACAGACGTGGTTTTTAGACTATCAGTATTGTTCAGATGTCTTACACTTTATGATTTGGACTTATGTTCATAAATGTTTTATGTTATTATTTTAAAGCTTCTGCTATGTAAGTTTTACTCAGAATACCAATGTATGATAGACCAGGGGTTAACTTGGGGTTACTTGTGACTCCAAGTACGTGTTCCATCCAGGGTGTAGACTCGAGGCGTGACAAACTTTGTATCAGAGCCAGGTTGGTTTAGAGTATCCTCGGAATGTCTGAAAGCCGCATCGAGTAGAGTCCTTTTCATGGGTGTGATGTGCGCCACACTTATGATGAGGAGGCTACGAGATGTTATTAGGAAAACTCTCTTTTGTTCATACTCTTTATCGTGTATTAAAGTTCATGTCACACCCCCTAACTCCTAATAGATTGGGAGAAAATCTTCGAGATATTTGACCTAAATTTTGAAGAATCTTAAGAAGGAATTTTTTTTCTACAACTTAATCGACGTCCAATCTTAAATATGATCATAGAGTGACTCAAATAACTCATAATACTTCCTTCTTAGCCAATTAAGTACTCTTAGTCCTATCTCGAAAGCACGATTTTATCGCTCAAATTATCCGGGTGTTACATCCTTCCCCCCCTAGAAACATTCATCCTCGAATGTTGGACGACACATACGACTCCAACTCAAGGACTGACACAACACGACATTGAACAACATTGCCTCACATGAAAATACTACCACAAACAACTCCAAACAACAAAATCTTGCACCATGCCGAGGCGCGACATAACTATAACCATAATCAAAATAAGAATCTTACCTGCTGCCATGTTTAGCCACTGGCTGGCTATAATTCATCTTGTTACAAGTATCCCTACAAAAGTCAGTAAACGTGAGTCTAGACCCGACTCCTATGACATCTGACTTCGCACACGATTTCGATCCAGAAAGAAGGGTAACAATCCTAAATGTCTTGTAGCCTCCTGTTTATAAGTACACTGCATAATGCACACATAGACACGACTCTACTAGACATGGCTCATAGATTCCCTAGGATGAACTGCTCTGATACCAAGTCTATCACACCCCCTAACTCCTTATAGATTGGGAGAAAAGTTTCGAGATATTTGACCTAAATTTCAAAGAATCTCAAGAAGGAAATTTTGTGATAACTTTTTTCCGAATTTTGTTCTACAACTTGATCAACGTCCAATTGTAAATATGATCATAGAGTGACTCAAATAACTGATGTCACCTAAATTACACCTCGCAATTGAGATATAAGCGGTCGATATTCAAATATAGGACCCAACAAAGGTTGAGGTCGATCCCACAGGGAATATGGTGAGAACTTAAGTTAATGTGAATAACTATTACTATTGATTTACTTATTTCCAAAGGGGGAAAACTACAGAATAATAAACAGAGTAAAATTGCTAAATATTGAAATAAAATTTGGTTTGTATTCAATTAACGATTTGATTAGGATTGTGTTCCCCAAGATTTCATAACCACAAGGCTTATACACTAGTGATCTATTTCGGTGTTCAACATGCAATATTGGTAAGTTATGTTCACCTAAATGGTTGGTCCTCAATCTAGATGGTTTTCACCACACAACTTGGTTTGTATACGGCTTGTAACACCCCGCACATTCGAGGACATCAGATTAGATTTGGGTTTGATAAAATATATTTTATGCCTCCATATTTATGAAACTTTTTCAACTATGATATATGTTAAATTTTTATTTATAATCCCTCATAATTCGAGTTCAGAATAAAAAGTTATGCGCGTTTTACTATGAGCCTACGCAAAACTCGAATAAATAACGTGACGTGGGCCCCACCCCAATATAATGGGATGACGCCAATTGGAGCATTGACACTTCCACACCCACGTGGAAGGGGAGGAATTAGGTGCATAAAGTGATTCCATTGCTCATCCATTAGTAATGATCACTTATTAGTTAAATAATATAAAATCAACCCACACTTCCTATATATATATAGTATCCACACGTAGAATAGTATAACTTTCTATTCCATTTCTTTTAGTAGCAAGGACGTGCATGATATTCCATTTCTTTTAGTAGCAAGGACGTGTATTTCTATTCCAGTTTCTTTCAGCAAGTTAGTTATCCCAGTATAGTAAACCAGTATAAATTCCAGTAGAGTATTTCAGAAACAATATAGTATCTCAGTATGAATTTTAGAAAGCATGTTAGAAATATTATATCATGTTTAGCATGAAAATTAGTAAAATAGCATGAATTCCAGCAGAATATTCGAGAAATACTATATCATGTTTCAGTATGAGATCCAGTCAACATGTCAGAGATTATATTATTGTTATCAGATTCAGTATGTGTTGTATGTAGTTATTACTATCAGTTGAGACTTGCTTGTATTGTTTTGGGCTGGATTACCTAGCTTCCATGACCGCCCCAGGGTCAATAGCTTTATTGACTCGTCCGCCAGAGGGCGAGGATACGTCGCTCTATGGAGTGGCATGCCGTACGCTAGGGATGAAGATGGGATGCCACTTTCCCCATATTTTGCCTTGGTCGGCTTTTATACAACCCCGTCGAGCGCTTGCGCTGGGGGTGTTGATTTCAGGAGTCCTCCGGACTCAGGTACAGTTACAGTTAGGGGCCCAGCGGGCCCATGTTGCATACCCAAGGGATTGACAGGTTGCTTATAGTTACTAGGCGATGTGGTGGCCTGGTTAGGGGCAAATAGATTGTGATGATTGTGCCTTCCGACTTATGGGGGCCAGGTAAGGTTTATGTATGTTATGTTATGTTGTTTACGTATTGATAGATAGACAGTAGAATGCCATACTATTAGGTACGGTTCCTACTCTCCCCAGTAAAGTTATGTTTAGCTCAGATTCCACTATTTCAGTCAGTTTCAGCCTATTTCCTTCTACTTCAGTTCTATAAGTTATATTACTTGTTTTCAGTTATTTTCAGTTGTTGCTTTGCATACTCAGTACCAGCGGTACTGACACTTGTTTTGGGGCGCTACATTACTTGCCTGCAGGTACTCATAGACGAGGAACAGATCCCTCGTAGTTCCAACCAGCGACACAGAGTCTTCAGCTCCTGTCATCCGGAGCTTGACAGCTAAAGGTTTACTTCCTTTTTTTGTTTGTACAGTATGGGTAGGCCGGGGCCCTGTCCCGACCATCTTATTATTCTTAGAGGCTTGCAGATTGTATATTTTCTCTGTGGTTAGCTGTATCGGTCGTGTGGGACCGTATATGTGTTTCAGTTTATATGTGACGGCCGTGTGGGGCCTTGTTCAGTTGTTAGTTGGTGACCTTGTCGGTAACGGATCAATTTGTGTTTGATTGCATTTCTCAGATGTAACTAGACAATATGGTTGGCTTGTTGGCCCGCATAGGATCCCTGGTAGTCAGTCGTTCTGGTTAGCTGTTTATATTTCTTACAGGTGGCTATAGGCCTTGTCGGCCGGAGGCTGTTTTTACAGCCGTTATATAGCCTGTCATTTTCTTGAATCCAGAGTTATAACTAGCCTGGTACCTGAAGTGCTTAGGCTTAGTTAGTCCAGCAATTCAGGTCCTAGTAGGGCACCAGGGAGCCAGTCATGCCTCCCAAGGCGGGGTGTGACACGGCTGTACTTTAGTTGACACTTACCCTAATATCGGATTAGTTATCCTCGGACAAGTTCAAGCTATTAGATGAGGGTTGATAGTCCCAAATCTTTGTTGTTAATCCCTTTTCCCATTCTTTACCTCCTTGGTCCGGTAAGTAAAAATAAGGCAAGTCCTAACGTTTGAAACCGTCAAGAATCAATCAAAACGAAGGGAAAAACAATACATGCATAAAACCCCGTTCAAGAATCACTAAGTATTCTTACCTATGTGTGTTAATTCATCTTGGTTCCCACAAACCTAGTTTATGGGTTTAGCTACTCATACTTGTATTATCGCAATCACAAAATATTAAAGAAATCATAATTGCATCTTACAAATTATTGTAGTATAAAAATCACGTAGATTGAATAACAACTCCACAATAGATGAATAAAACTTCAATGTTGCTTTTGTTTCTTGAATCAATAATAATTATTTGAAAATTCTCTCAAGAATCGCTTGAAAAATCGTTCCAGAATCGTCTCTTAAAAATAAACCTAAATTGGGTATTTATAATTCTAAGAAATACTTTTCCTCAATAAAACTGAAAACCAGGTCGGCAGTGGCAACGGGCTAGGTGATGGGTCGTTAGTCCTTCTGACGAGTCGTTCCTTGCTTACATTAGTCGTCCTCAGCATCGCACCCTGGCAACAGGTCACCTAACGACTCGTCGTGCCTGAGCACGAGTCGTTAGGTCCCTCGTGGACTGACTCCTTCAAAACTCCAGTGCACTTCACGGATGGTTCCTGTGGCTAGCCAACAAGTCGTTTCATCTCATGATGACTCGTTATGTCTGTTGTCAGCTTCACTGGCCACTTTGTTGAAATTTTCTCTTCAAATCCGAATGATTGTCCTCACGAATCGTTACCAGTTGTAATGAGTCGTTCCTCCAACTTGTCAAGTACACTGCCTTGCTTCTTCCAAACTCCAACTTTTGCCTACGCCTTAAGCAACGGGTCGTGCCTCCTTCCAATGACTCATTAAGTGCCTGGCAATCGCCTTTCAGTTATTTTTAGCATTAATTTGACCAAATTCACTTCCAAACCTATTTTCCTGCATATTAAGAACAAAACACATCATACCCATATAAACATACTTGGAATGTGCATAATTTCTTGGTTTTAAGTGTCGAAAGTGCCGTAAAATCACATCACATCAATAACTCATAACACTTCCTTCTTAGTCAATTAAGTACTCTTAGTCCTATCTCGAAAGCACGATTTTATCGTTCAAATTGTCCGGGGTGTTACAGTTCAATTTCAGAAGCGTCCTTCTAACATATACTCTGCTTTGTTTCAATGAAATATGCCTCCACGACGCGAAAACAGAAGTAGGGCTGGAAATGCCCAGCGGGCTACTCCACCATCCCTAGCGTCCCCACAGGATGATTCGGTGTTAACCGCTGAATTCAGGGCGGCCATTCAATTGGTCGCCCAAACTGTCTCTAATTAGGTGAGCCAACAAGTAGTACCAGTTAACAACAATGGATCCATTGCTGCTGCTAGGGTGCGGGACTTCACCCGTATGAATCCTCAATCTTTTCAGGGATCCAATGTGGGGGAGGACCCCTAAAAGTTCATAGACGAGATTCGGAAGATTACTCGCATTGTGAGTGTCAGCTCTTCTGAAAGTGCTGACCTGGCTGCCTACCAGCTAAAAGGGGTAGCCCAGTCTGGTATGAACAGTGGAGAGAGGGGCAGCCCACGGGAGCAGGAACGGTGGAGTGGGAGGAGTTCAACACGGCCTTCCTAGATAGATTTTTCTCGAGGGAGCTCAGAGAAGCCAAGGTAGTGGAGTTTATGCACTTGAGGTAGGGGAATAGAACAGTGGAGGAATATGCCCTGGAGTTTACCAGGTTGTCGAAATATGCTCTATAGATAGTGGCTGAGCCGAGGGTTCGCATGCTAAAGTTTGTGAGTGGAGTGTCGAACCTGGTCCTCAAGGAATGCGGGACAACGATGTTGATTAGGGATATGGACCTCTCCAGCCTGATTGTCTATGTCCAGCAGATTAAGGCTGAAAAACTAAAGGACATGGAGTGAAAGAATAAGCGGGAAAGGACTGGTCAGTCAGATCATGGTCATCAGAGGTTAGGTGGTAACAACCGCCCACAGCAGCAACAGCAGCAGTAGCAACAGAAGCAAAGAACCCCCAGCACCTCAACCAGTGCCCCAACCTTCCGGTCCCGCCAGGATCGGATGGGTGGAGCATCTGGCTCTCAGTATCAGAGCAAGTGCCAGGAGTAGATATCCATCTTGCCCCAAGTGCGGCAAAAACCACCCAGGAGATTGTGTTCAGGGTCGAGAGGGCTGTTTTGGTTATAAGCAGCTTGATCATCGGCTTAAAGATTGCCCGTCAGTAGGACAAGGGAGAACACAATCCACCACATCATCAGCTCTAGCAGGCCGACCAACTCAGTAGGCCAACACGTCAGGTACGGATGGCGGTCAACGCTAAAACCGTTTTTATGCATTGTCTTCCCGTCAGGATCAGGAGAGCTTACCTAACGTAGTCACAAGTATGTTATGCCTCTTTCATCTAGACGTGTATACCCTCCTAGATCCAGGAGCCACCCTTTTATTTGTGACTTCCTACGTCACAATCTAGTTCAATATCTATCCATAGGTCCTCTCAGAACCATTCTCAGTCTCCACCCCTATTGGCGAGTCAGTTAGAGCCAGCCGGGTATATAGAAACTGCCCAGTCTCAATCTTGAATAAAGTCATTCCAGCTAATCTCATAGAGTTAGACATGGCCAATTTTGAACTTATCCTCGGCATGTATTGGTTACGCTCTGGTTATGCCTTAGTCGGTTGCAGAACTAGAGTTGTTAAGTTTCAGTTTTCAAATGAACCAGTGTTAGAATGGACGAGTGGTAGTTCAGCGCCTAAGGGTCGGTTTATTTCCTACCTTAAGGCCCAGAAGCTCATTTCCAAGGGATGTAATTATCATCTAGTTCGGGTTAAATATTCCAACTCTAAGACCCCAACTATTCAGTCAGTTCCAGTGGTCAGCGAGTTCCCAGATTTATTTCCCGAGGATCTTCCCGGAGTTTCCCCTAAGTGGGAAATAAACTTTGGAATAGACCTTCTCCCAGATACTCAGCCCATCTCCGTCCCTCTTTACAGAATGGCTCCAGCTAAGCTTAAGGAGTTGAATGAGCAGCTAAAAGATCTTCTTTACAAGGGTTTTATCAGACCCAGCATCTCTCTTTGGTGTGCTCCAGTATTATTCGTGCGTAAGAAAGATGGCACCCTCAAAATGTGCATAGATTATTGTCAGCTGACCAAAGTCACAGTCAAGAACAGGTATCCCTTACCTAGAATTGATGACCTGTTTGACCAACTTCAGGGAGCCAGTTGTTTCTCAAAAATCAATCTTAGGTCGGGGTATCATCAGTTAAGGGTCAGAGAGTGTGTCATACCAAAAATAACGTTCAAAACTCGGTATGGTCACTACGAGTTTGTGGTTATGTCCTTCGGGTTAACAAACGCCCCCGCAACCTTCATGGACCTAATGAATAGAGTCTTCAACCAGTATCTGGATATGTTCGTCATTGTATTTATCGACGACATTCTGGTATACTCCAGAAATGAGGAAGAGAATGTTAATCACCTAAGAATAGTACTTCAGACACTCAGAGACCGCCAGCTACTCGCCAAGTTCAGCAAGTGCGAATTTTGGTTAAAGTCCTTGACTTTCCTGGGTCATGTGGTCTCAGGTAAGGGAATTTAGGTTGATCCTCAAAAGATAGCAGCAGTAAAAGTTGGCCCAAACCTACCTCTCCGATAGAAATCAGGAGTTTCCTGGGCCTAGCTGGTTATTATCGATGGTTTGTCGATGGCTTCTCCTCTATAGCATCTCCCTTGACTAAGTTAACGGAGAAGAAAGTGAAATTCCAGTGGTATGATGTGTGTGAGAAGAGTTTCCAGGAGTTTAAGATTCGACTCACTATCGCTCCAGTTTTGACCTTTCCAAAAGGAACAGATGGGTTGGTTGTCTATTGTGACGCTTATAGAGTTTGACTCGGTTGTGTTCTGATGTAGCGGGGAAAGGTGATAGCCTACGCCTCCATACATCTCAAAGTTCATGAGAAGAATTATCCAACTCATGACTTGGAGTTGGCAGCGGTGGTGTTTGCGCTGAAAATATAGAGATATTACCTATATGGGGCTCATGTGGATGTGTTCCTAAATCACAAGAGCCTTCAGTATGTGTTCAGTCAGAATCTTCGACAGAGAAGGTGGTTGGAGCTAATGAAAGACTACGACATGAGTGTGCTGTATCACCCGAGCAAAGCCAATGTGGTGGCTGATGCACTAAGCAGGTTGTCTCTGGGGAGCGTAGCTCATGTTGAAGAGGGCAAGAAAGAAATGGTAAAGGATATTCACAGGCTAGCTCGGTTGGGAATACAGTTGGTGGATTCAGCCGAAGGTGGAGTAGTGATGGAAAGAGGGTCAGACTCTTCCTTAGTTGTGGAAGTTAAGTCCAAACAGGATGAAGATCCCATTCTTACTTAAGCTTAAGGAAGCAGTTCTCAGAAAAGAAATTGAAGCTTTTTCCAAAGGGGGAGATGGTGTACTCCGTTATCAGGGCAGATTGTGCATACCGGATGTCGGTGACCCGAGACAGCAGATATTGGCTGAAGCACACAGCTCAAGATACTCTATCCACCCTGGTGCTACTAAAATGTACCGCGATATGCGAGATATTTACTGGTGGAATGGAATGAAGAGAGATATTGCTGAATTTGTAGCTAAGTGCCTGAACTGCCAGCAAGTCAAAATAGAGCATCAGAGATCGGGAGGTTTGACCCAGGATATTAGCATACCCACGTGGAAATGGGAAGAAGAAAATTTGGATTTTATTATGGGTCTACCTCAAACTCATCGGTAACATGACTCCATATGGGTAGTAGTTGATCGGATGACTAAGTCAACACATTTCCTCCCAGTCAAAACAACGGATTCAACTGAGGACTATGCTAGACTTTATATCCAAGAATTGCTCACGTGTTACACCCCGTGAAATAGATAAAGTGAGTACGACGTGTGTAAATAAGCCTCGAAAGTTGGGTCGAGTGATGCCAGGCCGTACAGGGCCAGCATGACGCGCCAGCCGGTAGGGCACCAGCCTGCGCGGTGCGCCAACAACTTGGCACGATGCCAGGCTCGACACGGCACCATGGCTGGCGCGATGGCTGGCGCGAGGCTCCTCCCTGGTACACCATCCTCCTATATAAAGCCCTCCTTTGTTATTTTAAGTTCATTTTCTAATCAACCCACGGCCAGACTTGAGAGAGAACGAAGAGATTAGTAAATATTCATCCGTTTACGCTGTAAAATGCCGCCCGAATTCAAATTAACTTTGGGTATTAAAGTTTAAGGCTCTAGGGAGCATTGCTATAGAGTTATTTTCATGAAATTCACCCCGCAAATCGTAACCCCGCCGAGCCAAGTCATTGGAATTGCTCCAAACTAATTTGTATACGATCATAGGCTTCAAGTAAGCATTTCTCCCTTCTAGATTCTCGAGAAATTATGAGTTTTTGATCGTGTTTGGTTAAGTTGAAATAAAATTAATATTTATTTATAAAGTTATCATTTTTATCGAATTTAGTACTGAAACTAGTCATATTCCCCCAGTAATACGATTGCAGTCAACAAGAACAGTTGAATGAACTGAAATTCTCTAGTTAATCAGTAATCGGCGAACGAGGTATGTTAAGGCAGTTTCCTTTGGCAAGTTAGTTTATTTATTATGATAACTCAGTTTGAATCCTAGTAAGAATACTAGAAGAATGTCTATTGTGATTAGTTGTTGATATTAGCTGAAACCCGTATTCCATGTTAGTTTGGGATGGATTATACCTGTATAGCCTTCATGACCGACCCCAGGGTTATCAGCTGTGTCGATGCCCACCAGGGGAGAAATGACGTCGCTCTACGGAGCGGTATGCCGTCCGCGAGGGATAAAGATGGGGTCCCAGGTCCTCATACAGTCCATTCCATGGGTGGGCTATTATATGCTATGGTTGGCTCTACACACCCCTGTTGCGCCTGGTGCACCGGGTGCAGATATCAGAAGTCCACTCGACTCAGACATAGCTACAGTCAGGGGCTGAGCAGGCTCAGTTGCAGACCTAGGGGATCGGTAGGACGACTATAGCTATTAGTTGACCTAGTGCCACCTTGATAGAGGTATATAGATTGAAGTGTACTTACCAGGGCTTATGGGGGCCCCAGGTGGGTTATTCTATGCTGGTTGTACCTTCTGGTTTATGGGGGCTAGGTAAGGTTTTTGTTTGCTTTAGTTATTAATAAATTAGATAGTAAGAAGTTCTATTACTCAGGTATGATCTCTATCCCTTCATTTAAGTTATTCTCAGTTCTATCTCTTTATTTCAGTCGTTTACAATTATCCCCTTATATATTCAGTACATATTGTACTGACGTCCTTTTTGGGGTGCTGCATTACTTGCCTGCAGCTACGGATAGACGTGGAGCAGGTCCCTCTTAGCCTCTAACCAAGATTAGTAGGAGAGTCAGCTCCTTTCTTCCGGAGCTTATAGATAAAAGGTTTACTCTTTTTTTTGATTTTACAGTTTATGGGTAGGTCGGGGCCCTGTCCCGACTATCATATTACTCTTAGAGGCTTGCAGATTGTTTCTATTTCCCTGTGGTTAGCTGTTATTTGCCGTGTGGGGCCTGTATGTGTTTTAGTTTACGTGTTGGCCTTGTGGGGCCTTGTTTAGCTGACAGACTAGTGTCCTTGTCGGCCATAGTTTAGCTTTGCACTGGTTTTACTTTACAGTCATAACTAGACATCATGGTGGTCTTGTCGGCCCGCATAGGATTCCCTGTTATTACCTATTTCTAGTTAGCTGTTTTCCTTCGCAGGTGGCTATAAGGCCTTGTCGCTCGGAGGTTATATTTACAACCTAGATATAGCCCGTTGTTTTCTTGATTTGGGAAGTAAGCCTGCACCAGGAGTGTACAGGCCTAGTTAAGTCAATTCATATCCTTGTACGGCACTAGGTGCCAGCCATGCCTCCCAATGTGGGGTGTGACATCAGACTTCATGGGGTGCCATTATCTATTATCTCAGACAGAGGTACTCAGTTCACTCGCATTTCTGGAAGTCTTTTTAAAAGGGACTTGGCACCCAGGTCAAGCTTCGCAGTTTTTCACCCGCAGACAGATGAGCAAGCTGAGCGGACTATTCAGACCCTAGAAGATATGTTGAGAACATACGCGATTGATTTCAAGGGGCAGTTGGGATCACCATTTGCCTCTTATTGATTTTGCATACAACAACAACTACCACTCCAGTATCTAGATGGTCCCGTTTGAGGTATTGTATGGTAGGAGGTGCAAATCTCCCGTTGGGTGGTTTGAAGTGGGTGAAGCTACTATCATCGGGCCAGACTCGGTTCATGAAGCTATGCAGAAGGTACATCTCATCAGAGAAAGATTGAAAACAGCTCAAAGCCATCAGAAATCTTATGCTGATGTGAGGAGAAGAGAATTAGAGTTTGTTGTGGATGACTGAGTCTATCTGAAAATTTCGCCCATGAAAGGGGTGATAAAGTTTGGGAAAAAGGAAAAGCTCAGTCCTAGATATGTAGGACCTTACAGAATTTTGAGACGAATTGGCAAGGTAGCTTATGAGCTGGAGCTACCTTCAGAGTTAGCATCAGTACACCCTGTATTCTATGTGTCACTTTTGAAGTAATGCATCGGAGATCCAACTTCAGTTGTGCCATTGGACAGTTTAGAAATAAAGGATAGTCTCTCATATGAGGAGGTCCCAGTCTAAATCCTTGGCCGTCAAATTTGTAAATTGAGGAATAAGGAAATAGCTTCAGTCAAGGTCTTATGGAGAAATTAGCTGATGAAGGGAACTACGTGGGAGGTTGAAGTAGATATGATGGCCAAATACCCACACTTATTTTCTACTGGTTCTGTTACAACTTGAAATATTGATTCTGTCCTAGAACTGAATTTAGTTCATGTTCAGATCATGTATTCAAGTTTCTTTTACGTTTATGGATGTATGTATGAGAGGTAAATTCAGTTTAGTTATGTATTTTGAAATGGAGGTAGTCGTTCTATCTGTTTTGAATTTAAATGAGCAGTATCTAAAAATTTTAATTGCTATTCTCTGCCTTCCTGTGTGTTTTCCAACATTCAAGGATGAATGTTCTTAAGGGGGAGATATTGTAATGCCTCGGAAACTCGAAGGTTAGATCTAGGACTTAAAAATAGAAAATTTGTAGAAAATAGGAAAATCTGGCACCAGTCACAGAACGGGTCGTTAAGTGACCCGTTGGAGGTGCCAATGAGTCGTGAGGTGACTCGTGGGGAGGCCAGGTGAGAAAGTTTTAAGTTTTCGGAAAAGGACACCCCACAGACGATGTAACGAGTTGTGATCAGTCCCCATGATTCATTAGGTCAGTTGTGGGGAGGGGAAAATGGAAGTATAGATAGGTGAAGGCAGTGTACTTTACGAAAGGACCCCACGATTCATGGTCAATCACCATGAGTCGTGAGGTGAGTCGTGATCAGCTAGGGGAGAATTTTCTGAGAGCGAGGAAGTGTACCTAACGATGGTGACCACGACTCGTGGTCACCAGCAACGAGTCATGAAGTCATTCGTTACCAGCCCCAGACAACTGATAGATAGGTACTTAACGGATGATGCCACGAGTCGTGGCCCGTCCATCGTTGGGACCATCTGACAGTTTTTCCCTGTGAATTTTCAAGGGTCTTTTAGTAATTTCCAACCTCCCTAAACTCGAAAATACATCATTTTAGACATAATATTAGACCTATTAATGGGAATGAACGACCTTTTTCCTTCATTCCCCACGTAGGTTCTCATAGAGCATCGAAGAGTTTCTCTCAAGAACTTTTAGAGTAAGGTCCAGGTTTCTTCATCCATTGCAGAAATTCAAGTTCCTCCTCAAGGGAATTCTTAGCCAGGCATGTGGGAATTCAACAAGGGGATTTTTCTTCCCTTTTGTCCCCTAAAACTCTTTCTTAGTCCACTATCAGTTCTAGCCCTGAATTTTCGATTGTGAAGATATTGCTAACAGACCTTGTTTATTTCTTGAGGAATATTATTCTATGATAATTTTAGATTTTTTCCACCAATTTGTAACTATAATAATGTCTGATCCATTGAATATGAATTTTAGCCCTAACTCTTGAAAACAGAAACTAGAATCCTGCATAAGTATTGAATTCTCGAAATTGCTTGAATCTTTCAAAGTTACGAGTTTCTATAATATTTGTATGTTTTAGAAACTCAGTCAAATATACATTAAATAATTTCAGTCAGAAAGTTATATGTTCATAATGTCATCCTAGTCTGAATCAGATTTTTTAGAAACCTCTGGGTTGATCAAAATAATGTCAGCTGATTAGTTTGACTACAGAAATTCCCAAGGTGTCAGTATCACCTCCCAGTTATCAGAATCAGATCCAGAACTCAGTTTATTGGTCCAATAGGTGGTCACAACACTTAGACAGATAGCTCTGACTAGCCTTAGGACCCCATTCAGATTTCAGTTTGTTCTTAGACAGTTAGGACGATTCTAGATAAACAGCTCTGACCAGTCTAGAACCCAGTTTCAGAATCTGGTCCGATAAGACTCTCAGGGTACTTTCAGTTGTACATCCTTGACTTGTCTTGGACCCCAGTTTTGAGCTATCAACTTGGTATTCAGTTTAGGTATTCTAGTGGGAGCAGGACTTAGCACTGAGTGGATTGGGGTTCCAGCGCACCCAGGTTCCCAGAACTATGTTGCCAGCGTAGGTTACAATATTTATTGGCCTAATTGGTCCCATACTTTTGTGATCACTCAGTTCATGGCTCTCTACCCGGGCAAGGCATATTGGGTCCTACTAGTGGGGCGTATACATCGGACTCCACATTTATCTCACGTGGTTACATGTCGGTTATAGACTCTTCCACTAGTCATCTTAGCCAGTCTTAGAATAAGCAGTTCAGTTCAGTTTCAGCTCTATCAATTTAGATCAGTTCAGTACAGTATTTCAGACTCAGAACTTTCAAACTTAGGGCATGTCTTTGACCTTTAGACAGGGTCATCTCGGCCATCTCAGTCCATTATAGTTATTCAGCTCAGTATATCAGTTGGTCATTACTTTTCATTTTTCAGTTCAGTCTTTTATATCCAGTTATGTTTTCTCCTGCTTACTTAGTACATTCAAAGTACTGACAGATACTTTTATGATGTATCGTTTCATGATACAGCAGTAGGTTCTAATACTTAGCGCTGTTAGTCGCCGCTGTTCAGACCCTCGTCAACAACAATAGTGTGAGTCCTCATCTTTTGGAGGACATCATTTCATTATTTCAGTTTTCCTTTATTACTTTCAGTTAGAATTAGAGTTAGCTGGGGGGCTTGTCCCAGCAACTCCTCAGTTAGATGGCTTTCAGACACGAACATGGTTTTCAGACTATCAGTATTGTTCAGATGTCTTACACTTTATGATTTGGACTTACGTTCATAAATGTTTTATGTTATTATTTCAAAGCTTACGCTATGTATGTTTTACTCAGAATACCAATGTATGATAGACTAGGGGTTGACTTGGGGTTACTTGTGACTCCAAGTACCATGTTCCGTCTAGGGTGTAGACTCGGGGCGTGACAGGTAGCCATGCTTAAATCCATTAGAATTCTCTTATCCATTACTGCTCATTATGATTATGAGATCTGGCAGATGGATTTCAAGATGACTTTTCTTAATGGAAGTCTTGATGAGTGCATATATATGGCACAACTAGAGGGTTTCGTGGAAAGTGGCAATGAACAAATGTTGTGTAAGCTGAAAAGATCCATTTATGGGTTGAAACAGGCGTCTAGGGCATGGAACACTTGTTTGAAAATTCGATTAAGACTTTAGGTTTTGATCAATATGAGAATTAGTCATGCATATATAAAAAGTGGGAGGGATATAAAGTAGCGTTTTTGATTTTGTATGTGGATGACATTTTGCTCATAGGAAATAATGTGAGCATGTTGAAATTGGTCAAAGAGTGGTTGTCCTCACGTTTTGATATGAAAGACTTGGGTGAAGCGGCTCATATCCTTGGGATTAAGCTCATGCGAGATCGCAAGCAAAGGATGTTAGGCTTGTCTGAAGCACTTTATATTGATACGATTCTTACCATGTTTAGCATGCAAAATTCCAAAAAGGGATTTCTTCCTTTTAGGCATGGAATTTCTCTATCGAAGGATCAGTCTCCCAAAACAGCTGATGATATAGAGAGGATGAGGCTGATCCCTTATGCTTCTGCAGTTGGGAGGCTCATATATGCTATGCTATGTACTAGACCTGACATTTTCTTTGCTATTGGCATGGTTAGTAGATATCAGTCTAATCCTGGGAATGAACACGGGACTGTAGTTAAGCATATAATCAAGTATTTGAAAAGGACTAGGGATCATATGCTGGTTTTTCCCTTGGGAGATCTGGTACCGGTAGGGTACACAAATTCAGATTTTCAGTCTGATAGAGATTCTAGAAAATCTACCTCAGGATATGTGTTTACTTTAGGAGGTGGAGCCATAAGTTTGAGGAGTATCAAGCAATCATGTGTTGTTGATTCCACCATGAAAGCCGAGTATGTAGCTGCCTCTAAGGCGGCTAAGGAGGTTGTTTGGCTTCGGAACTTCCTAAAAGATCTTGGAGTGATTCCTTCGATTGAAGCACCACACTTTATTGTGATAATAGTGGTGCGGTTGCAAACTCAAAGGAACCACGAAGTCACAAAAGAAGCAATCACATTTAGAGAAAATATCACTTAATCTGGGACATAACTCAGAGAGGAGATGTAAAGGTTTTGAAGATTGCATCGCAGAATAATTTGGCGGACACGTTTACAAAGAGCTTTTCACAAAAGCCTTTTTATAAGCATGTAGAAGGAATGGACATTAAAGTTGTAGGTGCATGGTTTTAGGATATACTATTAACCATGCGGTTTTAGTATAGTATTATGTTTCAGTTTTGTAAGACTTTTATTTTATTCATTGGATTGATAAAGTCTTGTTTTAAATAGATCATTTTTGCATGTGTGTCCTTTACTTATATAGTAGATGATTTGGTGTATAGAGTTTATCTTATACACAGAACATTAAATTATCAGTTCTTATAAGTATAAAGTTTATATATGTTCACAATCTGAGATGAAAATTGGACGAATTCATCGATATGATTTTAGCATAGGATTAAATGTAATTTATCTAGATTATGGGAATGGAATTATTCCAACTTCTTATGCTGGTATATTTGGAATGTATTGAACGGACCAGGTAGAGAAAAATATTTTGTCTGACTTAGTAAAAGAAATTCTCTAGATCACTAAATGCGCTTATACTCTTAATCTTGATATAATTATTATGATCAATGTCATTTGCTTGTTGTTTTAATCTATCAAAGGGTGAAACTCTTTTGCGAGTTAAAATATTCCTGATAGGTTGGATGATGACAAATGATATTTATGAAATAATAGTTAGTTTATGGAATCCATGTCTAGACCTTGAGATTGATGATACCCCTTTATGATTGCTTATAAGGTTTCATGTGAAAACCCTGCAGGTGGATTCTGTATCCGTCACATGAAATAAGTTAAGCATTTGAATAAAGGATTAAATTGATCAATGAATTAAAAAGTTAGAAATTTAATTCGATTGGTTGGTATTTGTAATCTTAACATGAGAGTTAAATAAGAATTTAATGATTGATTATGAAATTATACCGAGGAGTGCAATTTCAGATTTTTAGTAAAATAATCTGTGATTTATTATGGTAGGTTAATTCATTCATTATTTCAAATTAATACCATAATTAGAAGCCTCACTAATTAAATATATGGTCCTTGCTATGCCTCATTAATTAAAGAACTTGGAAAAGGAAGCAACCTGTTTCTTGAAGTAGTAAAATCCTACAAGATTTGGACAACTTCATAAAAGGTAAGTAGTACACGTTTGGGTTTTACACCCTTAAAAATGTGTGAGTGTACAAGGAAAGAAGAAATCCTATACGTTTTGGGATTAGGGTTTTATACCCTAAAAACATGATTATAAATAGGGCATTTTCCTTCTTGAAAGATACACCTTTTTCTGAGAAGTAGTACTTGCCCACACAAGTATTCCCCACTCGAGATTATTGAGGACATAGTAGAAGACTGCAGACCTGGAGAGCGAGTGGACGCGTTGTGCGAAAGTTTCAGGAGGTTAATATTTTGTAATCTAACTCATCGTTATTATTTATGATTCATGTTAAATTGTTGATCCAATTTATGCTTGCTTCCGCTACGCAAGTTCTAACAAAAGAAACATCTAGTAAAGATGAATAAAAGACTAAGTCCAAAATAAGTGGAGCTTATCAATTGCTTAATGAAAGAGAATTCTAGCTTGTAGCTCGATCATCAATATGAGTACTTTAGTCTGCATTATGAAATAATGTAGCATCCCCGGCAAAAGGGACATGAGTATATAGAATCGTACTGTATGTAAAATGGTTCAATGAAACATAAGCATAAATAAGAATAGAATGGACAACCAAAACTATAGACATGGTGTGAAAGAAATCAAGAATATGAAATCAGTAGGTTGACCTTTTAAAAATTCATGTTTTCATTATCGTTCATTCATTTATTAGGGGAGGTTCTTACTTTAATCGACATAAACCATCACGTAGACACAGAATTTGATCTTTGCTTGATCAAGGAAGTCATCTCACACCTTGTCAGGGTATGAGACATCATAACATAATTTGCTAGAAAGAGCAGGGGCACATAAAGAGTCGGCCGAACCAATAAAAACGATCCATAACCTATGTTGGCATATGTAGTTTCAGGCAGGAAGCTTGTTAATAATACTACTTTTTTTCATTACGTAGTGTAATTTACTCGAATAGTAATTGAGCAACCAATATTATAATTAGAAGTCATCATCGTATCATATTCATAGTTCATCACTATCATAAGACCTTTAAATTCATAAATCATCATGTCAAACCCAATGTTTATAAAAAATCATTGAAACTTCTCTTTTAGAGGAAAATCATAGTTCATAAAATTTGACTCTTTTTGTAAGAAGTGCTGAAGGAACTCATAGAATAATCAAGAATGACTCATAAATATACCTAGGAACTCATAGAGTTTTCAAAAGCATTCATAATAAACATAACGTTCTTGATTGTAACTCTAACAATTCAAGAAGAAGGATTTTACGTGAAACTTTTATGAAACATAGTGTGGAATGAAAGAAAGTGTTCTCGCACATGAGATAGTTTTATATACCTTAATTGCAATCAAGCAATTGGAGAATAATTGAATTCATGAAGAATAATGCTCCACTTTTGTTTACTTACTTGGGATGAAGTTTTTCTTGAAACCCTAAGATGGTAGAAGAAATATTTTATACATGCTATTATAAAATCACCATTAAATCGCATGAAAAACCATGAAATTTGCTCACCTCGAGGTGGGAGAACTTAAAGAAGAGAGGAATATCAAACTAGGTCTTGAGGGAGGTGAAAAAGTTGGAGAAAAGTCAGACTTAGCGTATTTATAATGGGCTGCATTGGACTGCTTACGGAGAGACTAGTACTAGTTACAGTCCATAAGTTGGACCATGAACCAACCTAGAATCCTCAGTTCCTATTTATGGTTCCAAGATATGACCCATAGATTCATCCTACAGTCCGTAGGTTGGACCGTCTGTCTAATTGGGTATTTCCCTCTCTATGAAGTTCAATCTACGGAGCCAATATTTAGTTCGTAAAATCCACCCATTGTCGATCTGGTAATTCCCACCTTGCTTACCCTCTGAGGTTTTCACATACGATACAAAATACAAGCCATAGATTTCCTTTATGGTCTATAAATTAAATCATAACTCCTTAATAGTGACTTAAGCAAATAAGCCTCCTTCATACTTTCACATACAGATCATAAAATTAATTCATGGTCCATAGGTCATCTATGGTACGTAATAGTGAATTTTCTACAACTTCTATCTTTTATCGTTTAAATTCTTGGGGTACTTTCATACTTTATTTAATTGCTTCATACTCTACATATACCCCATAATCCAAATGAATGACTACATTGTCATAGTTAGGATCAATTTCTTATGTATTAAGGTCAGAGATTCCTTTTCAAAGATATGAGGTGTTACAATATCTCCCCCTTGGGATCATTTGTCCTTGAATGATGGTTCATAGGCATGAAGGTCTAATTCTGAAGTTCTTTTTCATGCATCATACTATCATAAACCATTATCGTAAGACTCATGGGGCATCCATAGCAGACATATGTGAGAAATTTTGTAGGAAACACATAGCCACAAGTCATAGAGGACATACATTCAACATAGACATTATATGACATGAGTTCACTTAGATATAGCATGAGAAATGAGTTTATAAGGATTATCATGAGTCCTTTAGACATAAGAGCACATCATACATAGATTTTGAGCTTTCATAGATCATAACCATAGACATGGGACATGGAAATAATAGAATTTCATAGTATAAGATTAGGATCATTACCTCTGTTATATTCTTCTCACTCGAGGAATAAGTGAGGATTATTGGCCTTTACATTGTTCTCGACTTCCCATGTAGCCTCTTCAACGTTGTGATTTTTTTGTAGTACTTTTACAGATGCTACTTCCTTGGTCCTCAATTTACGAACTTAGTGATCAAAAATTGCCACATGGGCCTCTTCATAAGTCAACCTCTCTCTAACACCTATTTCTTAATCAAAACCACAAGGGATAGATCTCCCACACATTTATTTAGCATAGATACATGGAATACTGGATGTACTGATGCGAACTTTGTAGGCTATTCCAACTCATAGGTTACCAACCCAATTCTTTGCAAGATCTAATATGGACCAATATATTGGGGACTAAGCTTTCCTTTGTTCCCAAATAGCATAATTCTCTTCATAGATGAAACTTTTAAGAATAACTAATTGTCAATACATTTGAATATGATCTCTAGAGACTTTGGTTCATCTGTAATCATTCTTGAATCACTTTGAACTTCCCCATATGCTGATGGACCAAGTCTGGCCCTAATAATTCTACTTCACCTACTTCAAATCAATCAATGGGTGATCTACATCTTCACACGTATAGAGCCTTATAAGGTGCCATCTTGATACTGACAAGATAACTATTATTATAAGCAAACTCGGCTAATAGTATATGATCATTCCAATTCTCTTTCAAATACAAAGCATATGCCCTCAACATATCTTTGAGCATTTAAATAGTGCGGTTGGCTTGACTGTCTATTTGCAAATGAAAAGTAGTACTAAGATTAACACGTGTAACCAATCCCTTTTGGAAAGACTTCCAAAAATGTACTGTGAACTGAGAACCTTTACTAGAGATAATAGAAATTGTGAACTAAGCACCTCTATGGAGATAATGGAAATTGGGGTCCCATGCAATTTAATAATCTCCCGAATATATAACTTAGCATAATTCTCTGTGAAGTTTGTCGTCCTGATAGGCAAAAAGTGTGCTGACTTGGTAAGTCGGTCCATGATTACCCGAATTGAATCATGCTTCCGAAAATGAGTGAGGTGGACCTGTTACGATGTCCATGTTGATCATTTCTCATTTTCAAATGGGAAGTTCAATATTCTAGGTAATTTGGAGACTTAGCCATACAGTCCGCTATGTTCTTCATATCATTCCACCAATAAATCTCCTTTAGATCATGGTACATCTTAGTAGAACCTAGGTGGATAGAATATCTGGAGTTGTGTGCTTCAGTCATAACTTTCTCACTTAGATTGTCCATATATGGACATATAACCTACCTTGGTACTTTAAGGTATCATCTTCCCTTGTTCAAAAGCCATTGTCCTTTGCTTGTGAATTCCTTCCTTTAGCTTGAGAAAGATCATATCTTCATATTATTTTTCCTTCACCTCTACAACTAGGGACGATTCCGTCTTGTTCTGAACAACCACATTGCCATCCTAGGAGTCTAACAAGTAGACCCCTAGGCTAGTCAATCTATGAACATCTCTAGATAATTCTCTTTTACCTTCTTCAACATAAGCCAAACATCCCACATATAGTTGGCTAAGTGCATTAGCTACAATATTAGCCTTTTCTGTGTGATAAAGGATATTAATGTCATAATCCTTAAGCAATTCAAGCATCTTTGCTGCCTGAGGTTCAACTCTTTTTGTTTGAAAATGTACGGGAGGCTTTTGTGATCTGTGAAGATATCCACATTAACTTTATACAAATAATGATTCTACATCTTTAGCGCAAATAATACAACCATTTCTAAGTCGTGCATCTAGTAGTTCTATTAATGAACCTTTAGTTGCCTGGAAGAATATGCTATAAACTTCCTATTTTACATCATAACATAACCAAGATCAATTATGTAACACCCCAAAAGTCTCTAAGATCATATCCGAGAACTAAAATGAAGAAAGCAAGAAAGTCTGCACCAGGTCTCGTTATGTGACCTAATGGGTCATTAACTGACTCATTGTGTGTGCATCAGTTGGTAAAATGTTGGGGTTTCCTGTAGACATAACGAGTTGAGGGACAAGTTATGGTGCCACTTCACGACTCATCAAGGGAGTCATTATCTGGGAAGGGTGGAAGTATAGAAAATTCTAGTACTGACAAAAATTAGTCTTGAATGCTTGAAAACTTGGGTTTCAGAGAGTCTTAACGAGTGGGGGAGTTGACTCATTTAGTGTCATGAAGAATCATTAAGTGGAGACGTCAAGTTAAGATCAAAGTTAGAAATCTTTTCCAGTGGTGACGAGAGCACTTGGCGAGTCATCCAGGGACTTAACGAGTTGTTCTATAACACATTAGGTCTTCGGAGGCAACAAAAATATGATTATACCCCGAATCATCAAGAAAATAGTACCATCCTCTGCCTGCAAGTCGGTCTAGCATCTGGTCCATGAATGGCATAAGAAAGTGATCTTTCTGAGTCCAACGGTTCAACTTCCTATAATCCATGAATACTCTCCAATTAGTGAGTGGTCTGAGTGGAATGAGCTCATTGTTAGCATTTGGGACCACCGTGATTCCTCCTTTATTCGGTACACACTGAACTGGGCTCACCCATTTGCTGTCAGCAATAGGGTAAACCACACCCGTATCCAACCACTTGATGATTTCCTTCTTGACCACCTCTTGCATAAGTGGATTCAACCTAAGTTGATGCTCAATGCTCGAAATACAATCTAGCTCTAGCTAGATCTTATGAGTGCAAATATCAGCTGGAATTCCAATAATGTCTGTAATGGTCCACCCGATGGCTTTTTTATATCTCTTCAGAATGGAGACCAAAGCCTCCACTTGCCATTCCTCCAATTCAGCTGCAACAATGACAAGTAAAGTGTTACCAGTTCCCAAAAACACATACCACAAGAGAGACATAAGTGCTTTGAGCTCCAATACCAGAGGCTCCTCAATAGATGGCTTGGCCGGTGGTATCACCCGATTCTTCAAGTCAAGATCAATCTTCTTTGGAGGATAAGTGTATGAACCATATCAGCAAATTCATTAACTATCTCCACACCCCCATGGATCTCCTCAGCCCCATCATTCACCAAAACTGCTGCTAAATCATCAAGAATCAATAACTCTTCCATGGACATAGTTGGAAACTCAGGTTCCACAACATCAATTATTGAGACCACCCTCATGTCATTTGGCTGCTTCATGGATCGGCATACATTGAATGTCACCTCCTCATTATTCAATCAGAATTTCAGCTGTCCAGTTTCCATATCTACAAGAGCACTTCCGGTAGCGAGACCCCAAGATAATGGGGACCTCAAAATCAACTTCATAGTCCAGGACGACAAAATCGGCCAAAAATATAAAGGGCTCCACCTTCACTAGAACATCGTATAGAATTCCCACCGGATTCTTCACGGTACGATCTTCCTTCAAAATCCGCATTGCAGTCAATTTGGGGGCTCTCAAGCCCAACTGTCTGAACACTACTAGCGACATCAAGGTAATACTAGCTCCCAGATCACATAGCGCCTTAGCAAAGTTAAAGGCTCCAATAGTGCACAGTATGGTAAACGCTCCAGGGTCTTCCTTTTTCTGAACAAGAGAATGGGATGCTAATGCACTACAGCGGTGCAAATTATCTACAGGTTCAAAGCTTACAATCCTCTTTCTAGTGACGAGGTCCTTCATGAATTTAGTATAGCTGGGCATATGCTCAAGTGCCTCAACTAATGGGATGTTCACAGATAATTATTTCAATATGGAAATGAACTTGTGATACTTCCCATCTTCGACCTTTTTCTTCAACCACTGTGGAAAAGGAGGAGGAGGTCTAGGGATCGGTGTGAACTTTTGCTGTGCCTCCTTCTCCTTGCCAGATCCATGCTCCTTTGCATTACTAGGAGTAGTCTTAACCACTGGATCATCAAATCAAAGTTTGATCCTCGGAATCTGCCATCCTATCAATCAATACGGGCTCTATTGACTCATTTATCACAACCGGCCTCGGAAGATCAACTGTCGCCTTCCCACTCCTAGTAGTGACCGCCATGCAATGACTATCATTTTTCAGATTTTTCACGGTATTGCTAGGAAGTTTGCATTTCTGCTTCTAGTTCATTGCAACAGACATCTGACTTAGCTGCTGCTCAATCTGCTTAACGGCCACGACTTGTGATTCCACCTTTTGATTCATACCAAAAATATCAGCGCGGAGCTCCTTGAAATGGCCATCTGTTGCCTCCATCTAATTAAGTACCTTGGACAACATGTCTTCAATCCTTGAACCACTAGACTCTGGTTCACGGTTCCTTAGAGGAACATATAAACCTCTTCTGTCATTCTTGTACTCCTCACTCTTCTTCCAGTCTCCATTGTCTCTGTATTGGCCTCGGGGTTAATTGTCATCCTTGTAGTAGTTCCGACCTTGGTTCCACTGACCTTGACGCCAAGAGTCTTGGTTAGAACTTTGGGTGTTTGTCCGAAAACCCGCCCCTTGATCATTTAGATAATTAACTTCCTCCCTAGATTCTGATTCACCTCCATAATTTCTCGGAGCCTTGCCCTGAGAACCTATAACATTCACCTTTTTAGCTCCGGCTCCCATCAAATGCTTAGCAAGCAGCCCCATTGTGTTCTTTATCTCAGCAATATCTTGATCTCGCTCTTCATCCTTCCTTCTCTACTTCGCAGACATACCTACTGCATAAGTACCAGCCGGAGTCTTCGACTCTCTTGTGTGCCATGCGCGGTTGGTTTTGGTGATTCTGTCTAGTAGCTCAGTAGCTTCATCATAAGTGTGACTCATAAATGTTCCGCCAGACACGGTATCAGCCACCGCCTTGGTGTTAGCACTTATAGACCTATAGAAAATTTCCAACAATATATCATTTGGGATTCTGTGGTTGGGCACCCTTTTGAGCTTCTTGTTGAACCTCGGCCATGTCTCATGAAGTTCCCTAGAACTTAACTGCCCGAAGTTGTATATCTCATCTTTCAGTTGCAAAGCTATGGAAGGTGGGAAAAATCTTTCAAAAAAGCTCTTTTCGGCTCCCTCCCTGTAGTGATAGAATCGTTGGGCAGTTCTGCTAACCAGATCATTGCCTCACTCCCTAATGAAAAGGGTAATAACCTCAGCTGTATCGCATCCTGACTCACTCCCGATTGCTTATATTCTTTGCAGATACCCACGAAATTGGTTAAGTGAGTATGTGCATCATCAGTTGCATGACCCACAAATATTCCCTTCATGTTGAGCAGTTGGATCATAGCACTGGTAATATCAAATTTTGCCCTAGCAGGCAAAGGGGGAGGGAAAATAGCTCCAGTGGCACCAGCTTCGTCTATATCAGCATCATCCTCCTCCTCGAAATACTGGTGCCTCTGCTGATCTGGACCTCTGTTCCTTCTAGCTCGCTCTGCTTCAGCAGCTAGGCGTTGTTCTTCGGCAACCCTTGCTTACTCTCTATCTCTTGCCCGAGCTTGTTCCTTGGCCAACATTCTGGCTGTAGCTTGGTCCACTGTTTCTTGCTCTTGTATGTTGGCCATTCTTCTCACATTTTCAGTTTTTGCTCAAGTTCGTGATCGATTTGAACAACGGATTTTCTTTGGCTCCTAGTACTGGGCATTCACAAACCTGAGACCTGTCAAGAACAAAAACAACAAAAGAAAAATAAAAAAGGAAATAAGAACAAACAGTAAAGCAAACACAATTAACAAAAGCCTTAGCCGTACTCCCCGACAACGGCGCCAAAATTTGATGTCCCCTAAATTACACCACACAATTGAGATATAAAGCGGTCGATGTCAAATATAGAACCCAACAAAGGTTGGGGTCGATCCCATGAGGAATATGGAAAGAACTTGAGTTAATGTGAATAACTATTACTATCGACTGACTTATTTCCTGTGGGAAAAGAATTGAAAAATAAAATAATAAACACTAGTAAAGACTAGTAAATGATTAAATCAATTTTGGTTTGTATTCAATCAACAAGTTACTAGGATTGTGTTCCCCATGACTTCATAACCACAAGGCTTTTACACTAGTGATCTATTCCAGTGTTTAGCATGCAATATTGGTAAGTTAGGTTCACCTAAATGGTTGATCCTCTATCTAGATGATTATCACCATGCAACTTTGTCCATATATGGGTGTATGCTTAATTAACTCTTACCTTTAATATCAAATTAGCTATCACCGGACAAGTTCAAGCTATTAGATGAGGGCTGATAGCCTCAAATCGCCGATGTTAATCCCTTTTCCCATTCACTACTCCTTTGATCTGGTAAGTAAGAATAAGATAAGTTCCAACATTTGCAACCGTTAAGAAATAATTAAAACGAAAGGAAAAATAATACATGCATTAAACCCCGTTCAAGAATCACCAAGTGTTTAACCTATGTGTGTTAATTCATCATGGTTCCCACAACCCTAGTTATGGGTTTAGCTACTCATGCTTGAATAATCACAATCACAAAATATAGAATAAATCATAATTGTAACTTACAAAAACTCATAGAATAAAACCACGAGTATTGAATAAAACTCCAAAACCGATGAAAAAAACTTCAATGTCGTTTGATTCCCAAAATCAAGAACAAAATTACAAACTTTTTTTCTTGAACTAATAAAGATCGTTAACAACACTAAAATCCACGTGAAAGTAGTAAAAATAAACTGTACATGGAAAATAAACCTAAATATTGTATTTATAGTTCCAAACTAATCTTATCCTAACTAAAATTGGATTTCAGGTCGTCAGGGGTAATGGGCCATGTAATGACTTGTTAGGTCTCCTAATGAGTCGTGATTAGTGAAAATCAGTCGTCCTTGGCAGTAGGTCCAGTCTTGGTGACGGGTCACCTAACAACTCGCCGTGTTAGGGCATGAGTTGTTAGGCCACTCGTGGTCTTGGTTCTCCAGAACTCCAGTGCACACGAAGGTCATACCAGTGCTCTCATGACGAGTCATCCAATCATCCAACGACTCATTACGTCTTTCGTTGCCTTCACTAGGTATTTTTTAGAAATCATCTTCCTAGTCTTCTTGACTAGCTGAATGACTCATTATCAGATGTAACGAGTCATGCCTTCAACTCATGATGTGCACTGGTTCCTTTTCACAAACTTTCATTGCTTCCTACGATTCCAGGAATGAGTCGTGCATTGAGTCAACGAGTCGTGGCCTGGGCATCAACCTTCAATTTTGTCCAATTTAGCCTTACTTTGCCTATTTCCCGTTCCGGACCTATTTTCCTGCAACATTTAACACAAACACGTCATATCTACATAAACATACCCGAAATGTGTATAGTTTCTTGGTTTTAAGCATCGAAAGTGCCGTAAAATCATGGCACATTAGTTTGTCCCGACAACTTATCAGTTTCTTTTAGAAGACTTTTAGACAGAGTATGTTAGATTCAACTTGAGTTCAGTGTTTGATTAAATTCCAGTATCTTATTAGATGTTCCCTAATTATAAAAGTATTTGGTTATGTGTTTAGTAATAGCTTCCTCTTAATATTTTTTTACTGTAGTTCAGTCATTATAGAACTATGATATGCCATGGGTTTGCTTGAGGTCATTGATGAGTTGGCAATTTACCAACTCATTAGGATCTTAAATATGAGTCTCATTTAGGTGGATTTTATGCCCTTTTCTTATTGATCTTTGTAGGTACCTAACTTGAATAGGAAAAACATGAAATTGAACAAAAAGCATGGAATAAGGAGATGAGGACCGGCGTTCCACCAGAGGGCATCGGCAAAACGGCGGTTGATCGCAGTTCCACACTGTGCTGATGAAGATTAATACTGGAAAAATGCGGATCAGCACCGTCAAACTGCTGGTGCTAGTAACGATGGGTTTGGGAATTCATTGATCATCGACCAAAATCAATTGGCGGATCGCGGATGAGCACCGACAAACCACCGGTGAATCACAAGTGACGCCTGTCTGCACAGGGGTAAAAATGTCAAGCTCTGAAAAAGAGGAGAAAGAATGTACTCTATTTTTGTACATCTCAAAAAGGAACCGAACATTCCATTATTCCATATCATATTTTCATTATTCTCTTAGTTTGGTATTGAAGTAGGGAGAGGTAGAGAGAGCAACAATCTTCTTCTTCTTCTATAAGGTAGAAACTCCATTAGAGCTCAAACTCTTGTGGAAATTTTCTTACTCAAGTTGTGAATGGATATTGAATTTTTATTGAATGCAATATATTTTTCTACTTTCATGAGTAGCTAAATTTCTTACTAGGGGTGTGTGAATGATTGAGATTGATTTGAATTGGATATTATGTATTTGATCTTAGATTTATGTTATTAGTATAATTTTAGTATTTCCTCTGAGTTTTAATCTTAATACTCATAGTTGCAAATGTGGGTTGAATTTACTTCACTTTTGCGTGAAAAAGGAATTTGAAGTATGGGTGTGGAAATACTAATGGGTAATTGGGTGTTGATCATGTGGGGTTGGGGTATACATAGCCCCATTATCACATACCCATTGAGAATCTAAGCTACAAATAGTTAATTCTCACCCAAGTTGATGTGGTTGTTGTGAAAAGAACTTTGGGGTTTGAAAAAATCTGAGGTTAATGCATCTAATTGGTTGAGAAACTTAGGATACTACCTTGACTATAACTAATTATAACATTGAGTAATGCTAGGAGCTGTTAGCAATCCCAATTCAATGACGCCCCTATCAATATCAAACCCTAGTAGTTTCTCCTTTGGTGTTTTCTACGCTTTAACTCTGTTTCCTGATAGAATTCCTTTTTAATTAAAAAATCGCATTTCCGCTAATTTTTACTTTATTACTTTTGAAACATTGATGCGAGTAATTTCAATTTAATAGACAACTCTTGTGTGATCGACTAACATTCCTTGTGGGATTCGATCCTGATTCCTGTTGGGTATATTTATTTTGTCGGCGACTATTTATGCTATCTCATCAAGAGGAGTGAATTTAGACATTATAAGAAATGGCGTCGTTGCTGGGGAATGTAGTTTGATAGCCTTTAGTTATTTGTTATTTTGAATTGATTTTTCGTGATGGTTGGTTTTACTTTGTTGTTGTGCTTGGTGCCTCTAGGTTGATCTTGATATGAGTCAACATTCATTAGAAGGGGAAGGCTTGGTGGATAGGCATATAGATCATAAGGATGAGGATCCTATGATGCCCAACGTAGCAGGTGAAATTCTTCTACCTCCTACGGTAAGGAATGCAAGTTTTCATATGATGAGTACAATGCTGCACCTACTTCAAATGAAAGGCATATTTGGTGGAACGCCTAATGAAGATGCAAAAAGGCATCTCCGTAAATTCTTGGAGATTTATCATCCCTTCAACATCACAAATATAACTCAAGAGTCAATCAAATTGAGACTCTTCCCATTCTCACTCATAGGGGAAGCAACCGCGTGGCTGGAGGAATTGCCCCCGGGTCTATTACCTCTCGGAATGAACTTACAGAAGCATTTTTGGATAGGTTCTTTCCTTCCTCAAGGATGTTGCAACTAAGGGATGACATTACTAATTTCCGACAACTACCGGGGAACAACTTCATGAAGCATGGTTGAGGTTCAAGGAAAGAGTAGCCATTTGCCCAAACCATGGCTTACCTGATGGGGTCTTACTTCAGAGCTTCTCTCATTCATTGGACTCGACCAATAAGTCTGTGGCAAAACATTTGGCAGGGGGTTCCATCATGGATCAGGTCTATGGAATAGCCAAAGCACTTCTTGACAGAATGACTAAGACCAATTGAGCATGGCATACTAAAGAAGCGAAGATATCTTCTAGTGGTGTTGCTCCCGACCTTATGTCTACTGAGATGAGAAAAAGGGATGAAGCTAGAGATGAAACTCTTGCTAAGATGATAACCCAACTAGAGTTGATGACAAAACATGTGATGTGATCTAGTGGAAAGAGTGTGAATGTTGTAGACGCCCAAAGCCATTATCAATTTGATGATGACACTTCACCCCTGAGATATGAGGAGGAGTGTCAATACATGGGGGGCCAATTGGCGGGTTCTCACCCTTGGTATCAAGGTGCCAATCAAGACCCTTAGCGCCCATGGGAGGAGAATCAAGGTTGGAGAAACCGTGACAATCAAGGATGGGGGGATAGAAATGATTGATGAGTGAATAGAGATCAAAATTGCAAAGGAGAGCGATACCACCAAAGCCCTAACCTCTACGTGCCTCCTCCAAAAGCAGAAGCATCTTAAGGGCAGCCATAAGTGAGTGATGTGGGTAGCTCAAAAATTAAAGACATGTTGTTTCGGGTGTTGAGGAAGGTAGAATCTAATGACAGTGGGGTTAAAGAGTTGAAAGGGGAAGTATCGAACCTCGCCCAAACAGTGAGCTCCCACTCAGCATCAATCAAACACCTCAAAGCACAAATGAACCATTTGTCTTCACAAATGAACCCCCGCATAAAGGGTGCACTCCCAAGTGACACTGTTCCAAATTCGAAGAAAGATAGTCATTGTATGAAGATAGCCACTAGGAGTGGTAAGATATTGAAGAATGTGGATGTCAGACCAAGGATGTTGTTTCCCATGGGAAATTAATGATGATGTGATGGAAGAGGTGCCAAAAGCACCAAGTGTTTGCGATAACGAAGAAAGGAAGGATGAGGGAGAAATTGATTTGACTCCCTTGAATGATTTGAATGTATATGAGGGCAAGAAGGCCCCCAATGTCAATGATTAAGAAACAATAGTCCCCCCCTATCCACAACGGCTGATCAAGAAGGAGGATAATCAATTGCATAAGTTTATAGAGATGTTCAATAAATTATCCATTAATATACCGCTTTTGGATGCTTTGATTCAAATGCTAGGCTATGCAATGTTTATGAAGGAGCTCTTGAAGAAAAAGAAGGTGGTGGATAAGGGCACCGATGAGGTTACCCATCATTGTAGTGCTGTAATGACTAGAAACCTTGCTAAAAACGTGAGGATCTAAGGGCATTTACCATTCCTTGCACAATTGGCTTGTGCATGTTCAATAAAGCTCTTTGTTACCTTGGTGCTAGTATAAATTTAATGCCTCTAATGATCTTCAAGAAACTCGGGTTAGGGAATCCCAAACCTACATCCCTGAGGCTGTTGATGGCAGTTAGGTCGATTAAACAACCCGTTGGAGTGCTAGTTGATGTCCTTGTGAGGGTGGAAAAGTTCATACTCCCAGCTGATTTTGTTATGCTAGATTGTGAGATGGACATCGAGGTGCCAATTATCTTGGGGAGCCCATTATTAGAAATAGGAAAAGCTTTGATGAATGTGGAGCTGAAATTTTGAGTAGGTGGTGATGAGGTTACCTTTAATATATGTCAACCGATTAAGCCCCCGAATAAGTTTAAGGTCTTGGAAGTGCTTGACGGTGAGGAGAAGCATGATGGCCTTTTTTATGATGAAGTTGAATTAGAGGATGACCCTCCGGAGTGTGAAGCTTGAGATGGTATACGTCATGCCACGATGTTAAATAAGGCACTTCTTGGGAGGCAACCCAAGCATTTTTATTTTGAGCATTGTGATGTTTTTGTTGTTTTTCATTTTTTTGTAGGAAAAATTGGATGCAAGACAAGAAATAGAAAAACAGGGCAGGCACGGCACCTGACTGGCGAAATACCGGTGCATACATGCAAAGTGCCGCCCTGTCATAGGTAATAAATAGAATAGTGGAGAAAGATAGGAAATCGATGACTGCCCGACAGAACGCCGATACTAATCCACGAACAGTGGCTCAAGCCAGTACACCTAGAAGTGGTGGTCTAATTGGTGACTCAATTGGCGAATCGCCAGTGTTACTTTTCAAACCATTGGACAATTGCCAGTTGCTTAACGATGAACTAAAAGGAGGATGGGAACTAACATTGAAACTGGTGAACTGCCAGTACTTACCGGCGACCGCCGGTCAAGCACGAATCCAGGTAAGTAAGTCTTTTAAACTATTGAATACTCCATGGACAAAACCCGAATCAGATATTTAAAATACTGGTCAAACCCTCTCCAAATCCCCGTAAACCCTTTCTTCCACCTTCCCATTTCCCCATTACATCTTTTTAACTTTCCTATACACCACCTTTTCACCTTCCCACCATTAAATCCACCTTTTCACCTACCAATTCACTCCATTTCTTCTCTCTTATAAATTTCTGTCATGACCCGAACGTGCATCCGGATCGTAGACACGGGACAAGGGACCCCGAGGGACCCCAAGTCAATCAATGGCTCATGCATTCAACTAATATCATTCAAATAAGTGGAATGATAATCGTAAAGATATAGCAAAAACATAATCATAACATAGCATCAAGAAATACCAACGTTTACATAGTTGAGTACTACATACTTGTCTGAAAGCCTCTAATACATAAGATGGGTTGATGGGACAACATCCCCAACTAACCCAACCAATACAGAAACATAAACAACAAGAAAGTCTGTAAAATAGCCCTCAAAATATGAGGACTCACCAACAAGCTGAAGGCGTAGGCTGAGATGGCCTAAGGGTAATGATGAGCCTATGATCCGGACCCTGTATCATGAAAGGATACAACATAGAAAGTATGCGGTAAGTACGTGGCATGTAATGAGTATGCAAGGTAAGTAAAACGGACATTTTACAAGTAAAGAAAACTCATAAATAGACATAGGAGAAGGACATCAGGCTTGCATAAAAAATCTTCGTAATAGAACATAAGGCTCGAGACTTTCAAATCATTCATAATCATTCATTATCATAATCATAAATAACTTTATCATCATATAACTCGAGCCAATAACATAAATATAACAATGCATAAAAACATGTGGAACAATGAGAGGACTCGTCATAACTGACACCATCAAGGTAGAGCCTTTCATGATGCCCCACTATCTTGCTCAAGTGGGCAGAGCTGACCCTGGCTTTCCAGGCGAGGGTCGTCCATAAGGCGTGATATCACATTTGAGGGGATTATTATCATAACATCATAATGTATCACGTGGTTATGAGACACCGGCGTAGTCCTTTGAACGTCGGGCTGCTCGGTGCTAGACACGGCTCCCAAAAATATGCATATAGGCTCATACATAAATCATTAACATCATGCATAAAATTCATTGGCTAAGATATAACATTTATCATTTTTGATCCCCTTTAAAACATGCTTAGCCAAGATTCAAGGCCTTTTTTATCGACCAACATCATAAATCGATAAATCATGAAATTCATTTCATAAATCATAAATGATTCTTCATCATATGGGCATTGCCCAATGCTTCATCATACTTAATTCTTTCAAAATATACTCATAGGCATGGGTAACTTGGATTCATGCATTTCCAAAATCAATAAACTTAAAATAATGAATATTCATCATAAATCATAATTTTCATGAACTTCCATAAATGGGCATTTTGGATTCAAAAGCTTGAAACATGAATTAAAGAAAATAATAATAAAACCTGCCCATCATTCATAATTTAGTAATTAAAACTCAATTAAATTATACCCATAAAGAGAAATCACATTGTCATGCTTTGGGTAAAACCCCATGGAATTTGAGTAGGAGAATTCATGACTTTAATCGAAATTGGGCATGGGTGACGAAGAATTCCACCCATTTTAAAACCCTTCATACCTGCGAATGGATGAACTTAAAGCTCCTTGAACACCCACAAAGAAATTGAAGAAAAATCTAGGGAAGAAGGCCTTGAATCTCCTAAAACCTCTCTAGAATCCTTGCATGAGAATGGGCATGCAATAGGGAGTTAACTCCTCTTATTACACTCAAAAATAACCCAAACGACGTAGTTTAGGGGCTAAAAATGAGGAAAGGTCAAAAATACCCTTAAAATAATTTCCCTGAAATCTGGCCCCCATAGACCAACAACCGACCCAACGGGTCGTGGCATCATACTACGACTCATGATATTAAGTCGTCGAGTCCACTTTCCCATGAATGCACTGGAAACTTCAACCAACGAGCAACGACTTGAAACAACGAGTTGTTGTCTCTCACCGTAGATCGTGGGATGGCCCGTTGCTTCCTCCTCAGCCTAAGTTCAGTCCTTTACACCATCCGTTGTCACCACTGCTTCCCTGACTTCCCAAACCACGACTGTATATGATGACCGTTGGTATCCTACCACGAGTCGTAGGGTCATCCGTTTTGTGATATTTTTGGCAGTTTTATGCACTTTTCAATTTTAACTCTCGGGTCTATTCTTAGGCCTTTTAGGGGTATTACAATTTTACACTCCACTCTCATCATTTCATCACTACTCACTTATCTCTTCACTACACCAAAGCAAGAAAATTTCTGTGGGAACTCCATTATTGAGCAAACCTAAGCTTTGATCTTTCTCTTCTTCTCATTCTCAAATCCATTCGGTATGTGTCTCCTGCTTTGATTTTAATTTTGGTTTGAAGATGTGAATCATTTTGAGTATGTGAAAATCTAAGTTTTCCCAATCATGTGTCCCTATTACCCCATTAGTGTGCTTGCCATTACTTATGTATTATTCATATTATAGGTATATAGGGGTGGTGATAAAATGTTGAATGGTAATGTGGGTATCCTCTGTGGAAAATGCTTGATTCTTGATGTGTTTTACTCTAGCTGGGGGTGAAGTCCGAGTAGTCCCATGTGTGTTTAGAATGTACAATTTGCTTGATGATAGATGGAGTGACTTCTTTCTTAAAGGTAAATTGTCACTTTTATTTACCTTGCTGTTGTTGTGTTGAGTGAGTGAACCTTGAGTTTGAAAGATTTGATGGATTTCATTGAGTTTGGGATGAACTTCACTGATCAGCATTCACTGGTGAACCGCTAGTTAGGCCCGGTGAAATGCCAGATAAAGCATAGGATTAGGGCGCAGGGCTTCAGGCCACTGTCCCAGACCTGCGTTATACCGACGCTCCATGGGTCAAAATTGGAAAAAAATGGGTGTGGCATCGGCTGGACCATGTATTCCCAGTTTTCTACTACGGACCGGCGGCTAACCGGCGGTTCGCAGGTCTCCACCTACGTTTCGTCGGTGTCCCGCCGGTGCTACTAGTGCTTAACCGTTGAACTCTTCTGCTTGTTTTGCATCCAATTGTTATAATTCCTTGCCTTAGTGTAAGATAGATGTCAGTTTTTTTTTCTTAAACAAAAATACAAAAAACATATTGTTGTATGGCACTAATATGGTTTTGCAGAGTATGTCTTCATCCAGGCAATCAAGCAAGAGCCAGTCCCCGACCTCCTCAAAAGGAAAAGGAAAAGGGAGAGCAAGGGAGAGCCCAACCCCTAACACCCGAGAGGCCATTATATTTTGCGTGCCTGACATGGAGAGGCACTATGCCATTTGTAAAGGGCGCTCTATCACAGTAGAAAAGCGCTTTGATCTGGCGGGGCTGCAGGCTGATTTTCCCAACGTCACAACACAATTTAGAAACAGCCAATGGCATGTCTTTCCCAATCCTCTGCCCGACTTATTTTACAGCCTAGTGCCTGAGTTTTATGCATCATACCAGGTGAAGCAATAGAGCATGCAACATAAAGGCAAGGTTGATTAATTCCCCTGCATTCCTTCTATCATGGTGTGGGTTGTAAAAGTGGACATAACCCCAGCGACCATCAATTCCTTATTCTGGAAGGATAAGATTGACACCGCTTCTGAGTATGCTGCTAGAATTGCTGAAAAAGAGAACCAGTTCAGGTGGATAGCTCCCGTCATTGTCATAGACACTTTTTTGGGCCTCTATGGATGGTGAGATCTCCCGACATGATCTTAATTTTGAAGTCAAGCTGTGGCTAGATTTCATATATAACTGGATTTCATTTGTGGTCGGCTTATGCCTTTAAAGAATGAGCAGAGGGTAAGTTTGGAAGCAGCCATCCCTCATCACATGCATCATGATAGGGGTCCCCATAAATTTGGGAAAATAGTGGACATTCAGATGAAGATGAAAGAGAGGTAAGCTGGCACTTCAATGCTCAACGATGTGCTTATATCTCAGCTATGTCTTCAAGCTAGATGTAATACCCCGATAGCCCTAAGATCATACTCGAGGGTTCAAACGGAGAAAGCAGGAAATTATGCACCATGTCATAGGATGAGTCATCCAGTGACCCATGAGGAGACTTCACGAGTCGTTAAGTGACTCGTGAAGTGTAGGGAGAGATGGAAAAGATTTGTGGTTCGTGGGTGACCATGAGTGTTATACCCCAAGAACCCAAGGATCAAACCCGGGAGTCAAAACAAAGAAAAACTGAAAATTCGCATAAGGTTGTAGGACGACTTGTAAGGTGGGTCATGAGGAGTGACCACAAGTCGTGATGTGACTCGTGCTTAGCAGGTTGGGAAAGCTAAGGTTGAGGAGGCCACGGGTCTGACCATGAGTCGTGGTCATACCTCACGACTCGTAAGGTCACCCGAGGTCTTCATTGAGGGGTTGATCAAGGTTTTGGGGCAGTAGGGGTCACAGGCGGTGACCACGAGTCGTGGTCAGCCACCACAATTCCTGAGGTCCCTCGTGGTGTCCCCCTGAGTGTTTTGGGCAGTGGACTTCACGGGTCCTGGCCACGAGTCATGCCCCTTGGCAACGACTCGTGAGGTCCCTCGTTAGGGGCCTGGGCAGTGTATTTCCTGCGTTTTAATAAAGGGTGTTTTCGTAGTTCCTAAGTTCCTACGACCTAAACTACATCATTTTCTATATTTTCTAAGTGTGATAAGATGGATTAAGTCCCTAATTCATACCCATTCCCATGCAAAAGCTTTGAGAGAGGTTTTAGGGAGATTCAAGGTCTTATTCTCCAAGTTTCCATCAATTCCTTTATGGGTTTTCAAGGAACTTTGAAATCAGTCCATTCCCAGGTATGTAGGGTTTAGAATGGGTGAATCCTTTCACACCCATGCTCAAATTTTGATCAAATCATGAATTCTCTTATTCAAGTTCTATGGGGTTTTACCCAAATGCATAAAAATATGATTTCACTTTATAGGTATGATTTAATCGAGTTTTAATTATTGAATTATGAACGACGGGAAGGTTTTATAGTATTTTCTTTAAAATCATGTTTCAAGCTTTTTAAATCTAAAATTCCCATTGATGAAGGTTCATGAAAGTTATTATTTATGATGATTATTCAATATTTTGAGTTTATTGATGATGGAAAAGCATGAATTCAAGTTCCCATGTTTATGAGCATATTTTGAAAGAATTGAGTATGTTAAAGTATTGGGAAATGCCCACATATTGAACAATGATTACGATTTATGAAACAAATTACATGATTTATCGATTTATGATGTTGGCCGATGAAAAGTGCCTTTGATTCTTGGCTAAGAATGTTTTAAAGGGGATCAATGGTGATAAATGTTATATTTTAGCCAATGAATCTTCATGCATGACGTTATTGATTTACGTATGAGCCTATATGCATGTTTTTGGGAGCCGTATCTAGCATCGAGCAGCCCGACGTTCAAAGGACTATGCCGGTATCTTATTACCACATGCCACTGTAGGTTTCGAATGATATGTTGTATTGATAACGATCCCCTAAAATGTGATATCACGCCTAATGCACGACCCTCGCCTAGCAAGCCAGGGTCGACTCTGCCCACTTGAGTGAGATAGTTGGGGCATCATGAAAGGCTCTACCATGATGGTGTTGGTTATGACGAGTCCTCCCATTGTTCCGCATGTCTTATGCATTGTCATGTTTATGTTATTGGCTCAAGTTATTTTTTGATACAGTTTACTTACGATTATGATTATGAATACTTTATGAATGACTTGAAAGCCTTGAGCCTTATGTTTTCTTACGAAGTTTATGATACAAGCACGATGTCCTTCTCCTATGTTTAGTTTTGAGTTTATTTTACTTTGATGTCCGTTTTGCTTACCTTGCATACTCGGTACATTCCACATACTGACCGTATACTTTTTGTGCTGTATCATTTCATGATATAGGGCCCGGATCTCAGGCTCATCCTTTTCCTTAGTCCATCTCAGTTCTGGCTCTCAGATTATTGGTGAGTCCTCATGTTCTGAGGGCCATTTGACAGACTTTTATGTTATCTTGTGTTTCAGTATTGGTCATGTTAGTTTAGGATGTTGTCCCATCAACCTATCGTATGTAGTAGAGGCTTTCAGACAGTATGAAGTACTCAGCTTATGTGTATGTCTAGTACTTTGAGATGTTACGCTATGGTTACGTTTTTGCTATGTTTTATGCTAAGTATTTCGCGTTATTAAATGAGATTAGCAGTATGCATGTGCCATGCATCGACTTGGGGTCCCTCGTCCCGTATCTACGATCCGGATGTACATTCAGGTCGTGACAAACTTGGTATCAGAGCAATACATTTGAAGTGTCCTAGGGTGTCTAAAGTCTGCGTTAAGTAGAGTCTTTTTCATGGGTGTGAAGCATGCCACACTTATGACGAAGAGGCTACTAGATGTTTAGGAAATGTTCCCTTCTTTTATGTTCTATGTTGTGCGATGAAAAGCCTCTCCATCCTTCTAATTCGTGTGATTTGCGATTGTAGAATTATGGCTCCTAGAAGAATGAACAGAAGGAGGAATGGAAATGATGAAGGCCACGGAGGTGGCAATGTCCATGGGCATCAGCAAGCCCTACCTGTTCAGGAGCCTTACGCACCAGAGCCAGCTGCCCATGCTGAGTTTTGGGTGGATATTCAGATGTTGGCGTAGGCCTTGACCACTTATGTCAACCAGCAGGTTGTTGCACAGGTCCCACAGAATGCCAATGCAGCGGTGGCTCAAATTAGAGACTTCTTGAGGATAAACCCTCCTGAGTTCACGGGATCAAAGGTGGACGAGGATCCACATGAGTTCATTGAAGGGATCTTGAAGTTAACTCAGGTTATGGGGGTGACAAATGGGGAGTGTGTTAACTTTCCCTCTTATTAGCTAAAAGAGGTCGCTCATATTTGGTACAAGCAATGGAAGGACAGCAGGACAGCGGGAGTGGGCCCTATCAGCTGGGATGAGTTCCACATGACCTTTCTCGACAGGTTCTTCCCTCGGGAGATGAGGGAGTTGAAAGCGGCTGAGTTTGTGAACCTCAAGCAGGGAAAGATGACAGTGCTGGACTATTCACTTGAGTTCACTCATTTGTCAAAGTACACCCCATAGTTAGTGATGGATCAGAGGGCACGGGTGAGCCGATTCATTCATGGTGTGGCTGGTTATTTAGACAAGGATTGCAAGACTGCCATGCTTCACCTTGATATGGACTTTCCTCGCATAGTGTTGTATGCCCAACAGATGGAGGCGGCTCATGCGAGGTAGAGGGAGGCAAATAGGGCTCAGATAGATAGCCGTGGTTTTTCGCATCAGAGGTCCGGCGGTGGCTACTGTCCACAGTTTCAGTAGAGACCACTAGCCCAAGAACCATCATCAGATAGTGTTCCATCCAGACCCGGGGTGATTAGAGGAGCAGGGCTTCAGGGTCGAGGGATCAGAGGGGCACCTAGTTAGAGTATACCTCTCTAGCCTGCAAGAAGTGCGACAAGAGTCATGCCGAGGAGTGCTTGCTCGGTTTAGATATTTGCTATGGGTGTTGTAGATCTGGGCACATGCGCTATCAAATGCTGAATAACTACGTGACCGGAAAAGTCACCACTACTATCCAACTAAGGCCTCATACGGCCAACATAAACTGAAATGCTAAACAGCCATAACAAACTGCACGGCCTCACACGACCGGTTCAACTGACCACAGGGAAATATATATAGACTGCAAGCCTCTAGGAATACTGATAAGATGGTCGGGACAGGGCCCCGACCTACCCGTACTGTACAAAAAAAGAGAAATGATATAAACCTCTGAAATATCAAGCTACGGACGACAGGAGCTGATGACTCTGCGCTGGCTAGGATCACGAGGGATCGCCTCCTCGTCTATGAGTACCTGCAGGCAAGTAATGCAGTGCCCCACTGGGCGTCAATACCACTGGTACCGAGTATGCAAAGCAACTGAAATAATACAACAGAATACAAATAACATAACTGACAAGTTTGTGAGCAGAAGATAACTGAATTGAAGAGATGATAGGAACTAGATCAAACCTTTCTGTACTGATAGGCAGGAGCGTGTCTGTAGTCACGGCGGCCTGCTGTCTATTAACTAATATATAAATCACATAAATACATATACATTTAGCAAGCAAGAGCCAATACCAACCCCCATCAGCCGGATGGCGCCAAGCAAGCAAACAATCTATATACCCCTACCCGGGTCAAAATAAGTCACTCCACTCATTTGCTCACTTCGGAGCTCCTCTACCAGCCCCCTGGGTCTCCGGCTCGGGCCATAGCCTCCGATATAAGCAACCGTGTCTGGGTCCAGAGGACTCCTGTGTAGATAGTAACCGATAGGGTCTGGATCCCCGGACACAAACTCAATGGGGCTATCTGAAACCGGAGCTACACCTATAATAACTGAATGTACAGACAGTAACAGATAGGGTCTGGTTCCCTGGACACAAAACTCAAAATGGCTATCTGAAACCGGAGGTGCACCTGTAATGCTGATCAGACTGCTATGTGGAAAGCTTCATCCCATCTTCGTCCAAGCTGGGGACGACATGCCACCCCTCGGGGTGATGTAAAACCCACCCGCTCAGTGGGCGACACGATTACCAACCCAGGGGCGGCGAGGACGCTCAATAAGGTGCCCTCACGCCACATCAAGTCTCAACAAACAAATAGCACATATAAATAGCAAGCATGTATAATTGAAAAGACTATCTGAAATCTAACTTCTTATTCTGATCTGTTTCTATACTAAACTGATTCTTTACTGATTACACTGATTCTGAAATCTTTACTTAACTGTTTGGCTAATCTGTAGCCGGAATACTATCTGTCTGAATGGCTAATCCGTAGCCATAAAACTGTCTGTCTATCTGATTTTACTTTATTAGCCTTTATTCTGAAAATCTGTATCTTTTTATTCTATAACATGCTTGCTAATCATACAATAAGCTATACTGAATCTGGAATGCTAACTCGCCCTTTGGCGCATGCTTTACTAACTTTCGGACTGACTACGATACGGTAAAACAACCCAGAATCTAGCAAACTTACTTAATTCTCAACATTCAACTCTGGGAGTTTCAAATACGGAGTTTACTATGATTTACCAAGATAAAGCTTACTAACTTGCCGAAGAACAACTTCACATATCTTAACCTCAAGTTATCCGACTGTCGGACGAGGCTCGGTCAGTACTCCAGCTATTTCTCCCAACTGCATTCATATATACATCAATTAGTACTAAATACAACACTATTCTGAAAGGAAACATCACTTTCGATATAATTATAGCCTAAGCTTAGGCTTATCGAAAGACGGTCGAAAACTTGCTATTTTTCAGAAGTCCAGAAGGGAGAAGTATTCACTTTACGGCTAGGAGCACATAGACACTAGTTTGGAGCAATTTTACTTACCTTAGTCCGGTAGCTCGACGATTCGTCGGCCGTATTTTGCGAAACAAAATTCGTAGGAATTCTCCCTGCTGCTAAATACTTCGGTATCTGGAGTTAATTTAGATTTGAACTACGTTTGGCAGCATAATCGGACGATAATATCTTCACCTTCTTCGTCTCTCTCTGTTTGCTGCGAATTTTCTGGAAATTATATTGAATGAATTGATTTAAAAGTGAAGTGGGGCTTTATATACTTGGGCCTGGACAGGCCCAACGTGTCACGGAGCCAATGCGGTGGCCCCACCTCCGTGACACGCTGCCATCGCAGAGGGGCTCTGCCCTGGCTCCTTCTGTGATGGTTCGACAGGCTACTCGTCCGATCATTTCTCGGGCCTTTCTTTAGCACGTATGGCTTACCAATATGCTTAACCAACACGCAAATAGGCCATCTATGTGCCGGGAATTTTACGGGGTATAACATTCTCCCCCCCTTAAGAACATTCGTCCTTGAATGGAAATTGCTATTTAGAGGACTTCTCAACTTACTACTTAGAAAAAATTTCGGCAGAGCTTCCCCTGTAATATGGACTATACCAAAAATCGAAAATGCAGAAAAGTCCAATACAGGTACTGCATTTAATACTTTAAGATTCATTGGATAGCTAAACATCAATCTTTCTCATTTATACATACACAACCATAAGGTACTGCATAAGTAATAATACGGACATACCTGTCGCCTGACTAGGCCTGGAATAAGTGAGGATATCTAGCTTTCATATCTTCCTCAGCCTCCCACGTCATGTCTTCTTGGTTCCTATTATGCCACAATACCTTGACAGACGCAATATCTTTAGTTCTCAATCTATGAATCTGTCTGTCTAAGATGGCTACTGGAACCTCTTCATAGGCCAGCTCTTCTGTAACCTGGATATCCTGGACTGGAACTGCTCTTGACGGGTCTCCTATGCATTTCCTTAGCATGGATACATTAAAGACTGGATGAACAGATTCTAATTCTGGCAGCAAGTTCAATTCATACGCCACTTGGCCTATTCTTCTACAAATCTGATATGGCCCGACAAATCTTGGGCTGAGCTTACCTTTCTTGCCGAATCTCATCACCCCTTTCATCGGAGACACTTTCAAAAATACCCAGTCTTTCACATCGAACTCCAGGTTCCTGCGCCGTACATCTGCATATGATTTCTGGCGACTCTGTGCATTCAATAGGCGTTCTCGGATAAGCTTCACCTTTTCTTCTGACTGCTGAACAATGTCTGGCCCAACCAACGTTGATTCTCCTATTTCAAACCAGCCAATCGATGATCTGCATTTTCTCCCGTATAATGCCTCGAAAGGCGCCATCTGAATAGCCGAGTGATAGCTGTTATTGTAAGCAAACTCGATTAAAGGCAAATGCTCATCCCATCTACCACCAAAATCTAGCACACACGCTTGCAACATATCTTCGAGCGTCTGAATGGTGCGTTCAGCCTGTCCATCTGTCTGAGGGTGGAATGCAGTGCTCAATTTAATATGCGTACCCAGACCTCTCTGAAACGACTACCAAAATCTAGCCGTAAACTGTGCCCTCTGTCTGAAATAATGGATACTGGTACTCCATGCAACCTGACTATTTCTCGGATATATAACTCCGCATAATCTTCGGCCGAGAAGGTAGTTCTCACTGGAAGAAATGAGCTGATTTTGTCAATCTGTCAACTATCACCCATATAGAGTCATGTCTGTGTTTGGTATGGGGTAATCCTGCTACATAATCCATATTTACTGCTTCCCATTTCCAGAGAGGCACAGCTATGTCCTGAGTCAACCCGTCTGGTTTCTGATGTTCTGCTTTCACCTATTGGCAGTTAGGACATTGGGCTACAAATTCATCAATTTCTCTTTTCATACCTGGCCACCAGTAGTTTTCTTTGATATCATGGTACATTTTTGTCGCGCCAGGGTGGAGAGAATAGCGGACGCAGTGTACTCGTTCATAATCTGTTGGCAGAGCCCTGAAACATCTGGAACACACAGACGGTCTTTACAGCGTAGCACCCCATCCTCAGTTATCTGAAAATCTGGCGCTTTACCCTGCTGGATTCTGTCTTTAAGCTGGATCAGGTCAGGATCCTCATACTGCCATTCTTTTACTTCCACAACTAATGATGACATGGCAGTGTTCTGAATTACCGCTCTATTGTCCTCTGTGTCTACTATACGAACGACTAGGCTGGCTAATTGATGTATTTCTCTGACCAACTCCCGCTTCTCGGGCTGCAAATGCGCCAAACTTCCCATTGATTTACGGCTGAGAGCATCTGCTACTACATTGGCTTTTCCCGGATGATACAGAATGTCCATGTCATAATCTTTCAATAACTCCAACCAGCGACGTTGCTGCAGATTCAACTCCCTTTGAGTGAAGATATACTGTAGGTTCCTGTGATCTGTGAAAATATCCACATGGACGCCATACAAGTAATGTCTCCACATTTTCAAGGCGTGGATCACTGCGGCTAACTCCAGGTCGTGGGTAGGGTAATTCTTCTCGTGTTTCCTCAGCTGTCTGGAAGCATACGCAATCACCTTACCATGCTGCATCAACACACAACCCAACCCAACGCCTGATGCGTCGCAATACACTGAATAACCTCCTGTACCTTCCGACAATGCTAACACTGGGGCGGAGGTTAATCTGTCTTTTAACTACTGGAAGCTCTGCTCGCATGCCTCTGTCCACTGAAACTTCGCTGTCTTCTATGTCAGCTTGGTCAGAGGTGCCTCTATAGTAGAGAATCCTTCAACAAATCTCCTGTAATATCCCGCTAATCCCAGAAAGCTACGGACTTCAGTCGGAGTGGTAGGCCTAGGCCATGATTTGACTACTTCTATCTTCTGCGTGTCAACCTGTATACCAGCATCCGACACAATACGCCCTAGAAAGGCTACTGAATTAAGCTAGAATTCGCACTTAGAAAATTTAGCATATAACTGGCGGTCCCTGAGGATCTAGAGCACTGTCTGCAAATGAGTCCGGTGATCTGCTTCAGAGCGAGAATACACCAGAATGTCATCAATAAATACTATTACAAACAAGTCCAGGAAAGGTCTGAAAATACTGTTCATCAGGTCCATGAATATTGCCGAGGCATTCGTTAACCCAAAGGACATGACTAGAAATTTAAAATGCCCATATCGGGTCCTGAATGCTGTCTTAGGAATATCTCTTTCACATACTCGAACCTGGTGATATTCGGACCGCAAGTCAATCTTGGAAAAATATCTGGCCCCTTGTAGCTGATCAAACAAATCATCTATTCTGGGAAGCGGATACTGATTCTTTATTGTAACTTTTTTCAATTGCCGATAATCTATACACATACGGAGCGAGCCATCTTTCTTCCTCACAAATAGAACTGGCGCACCCCATGGTGAAGTACTCGGCCTGATGAAACCTTTATCAAACAAATCTTTCAACTGCTCCTTCAACTCTCTGAGTTCTGCAGGAGCCATACGATAAGGAGGAATTGATATAGGCTGAGTGCCTGGTAATAAATCAATAGCGAAATCTATTTCTCTTTCTGGGGGAATACCAGGTAACGCATCCGGAAACACATCAGGGAACTCATTCACCACCGGAACAAACTGGAGTGTCGGAGGTTCTGCTCGGACATCCTGAACCCCAATTAGGTTGTAGATACATCCCTTAGTTATCAATTTCCTCGCCTGAAGGTAGGAAATAAACCTACCTTTTAGAGTAGCTGTGCTGCCTTTCCACTCTCGCACTGCCTCTCCTGGAAAGTGGAATCGGACCGTCTTGGTCCAACATTCTACATTGGCGTAGCACGACACTAGCCAATCCATACCCATTATGGCATCAAAGTCTATCATTTCTAGCTCTACCAGATCTACTGTAGTCTGGCGGTCAGCAACCTCCAATGTACACCCTCGGTAAATTCTACTAGCTATAATAGAGTCACCGACAGGCGTGGATACTGAAAAGGGTTGCTGCAATAATTCTGGTGCAATATTGAGCTTTCGTGCCACAAATGGGGTAACATACGACAGAGTGGATCCTGGGTCAATCAATACATAAGTAGGGCAGGAACAAATAGTCATCGTACCTGTTACTACATTCGGAGACGCCTCTGAATCATGTCTCCCTGGTAGTGCATAAGTACGGTTTGAGCCCGTACCTGAACTGGAGGCTCCTGATCTACCTCGGCCTCTGCCTACTGAGCTTGAAGGCCTACGCCTTGCTGGGGTTGCTGGAGTCCGTGGCCCTGCGGATCCCCTGTCCTGACTGTCTTTACTCCCCTAACCTCTAGTCGGACAATCTCTCATCCGATGCCCCTCCTGTCCACAAATATAACACCCAGTGGAGCCATATTTACAAGCTCCGGAGTGTGGTCGATTACAATCGGGACAGGGTGAGGGTGCAAATCTGCTCTGCTCTCCCCTTCTCTGCTGCGGGGACTCTACTGTTATGGAACTGCCACTGGGCTCTGACTGCCCTCGACGAGCAGATCTCCTCGCTGCTGCTGCTGTGGTGGAGGTGGGGGTCTAGGGGGCCTGTCTGATAGTCGTGGCCTGGGTCCTCTCTAAACTTCCCTTTGCATCTCGTCCGATATATCTCTGCGGCGCTGCTCCTAACTGGTCTGTCTACTACTCTGTTGCCGCTGTCTAAGACCCTCAATGGTCTGAGCAAAGGCCTGTACTCGGGCAATATCCATATCCTCTCGTAACGTAGCCGTCATACATGCCTCAATATATTCCAAGTTCAGACCCATAATAAATCTGTGAACTCTAGCTGGCATAGTATCAACATATGCTGGAGCATAACGGGCTAAGGAGTCAAACTGGAAAGCATACTCACGTACACTCCTCGCCCCCTGCTCTAGATGCAGAAACTGGTCCATCCGGGCCTGCCGGATCTCTCGTGGCAAATAATGATCTAGAAAAGCCTCCGGAAGCTGGTCCAGGTCGTAGGGGTAACATCTCTCCCTCGGTACCTTTCCCAACTCTCGTACCACAATATAGCTATATCTCGTAACCGGAACATTGCCAGCTCAATAGACTCTGAAGGGGTCACATACATAACTCGGAATATCCTCTGCATCTGATCTAGAAAGTCCTGGAGGTCCTCTGCCTGATCTGACCCTGTAAACTGCGGGGGACCCAGTGCCAAAAATTCCCGAACTTTGGAACTGCCTGGCCCACCTGAAGACTCTACTGCTACAGGTGGTGCTAATGGGCGCTGTGCGGCCATCATCTGTGCCATCATAACTACAACGCTATGAACCTCCTGATTTGACGACAAAGGCACAGGAGCTATCGGGGGCGGTGTAGTGCCCAACGTCTCCTGATGTGAGGGGGACTGCTGAGAGGGCTGTGATGAAGCCTCTATATCGCCCTCAGATTGGGCTGACTCTGACTGAAGCTGAGGCATCCTGCTGGTGCCTTCTCCTGCTGCTGTGTCTAATCTCCTGCCTGTGGCAGGGTGTCACTGATCTTCCATTCTTATCTGTAGACAAAAGATACGATAAGTTTTAGGAACTCGACCCTATACTGTACTGTGCTATGGCACGACTGAGTATGAAAGAAGAGTAACCATCCTATCATGCCTCGCAGCCTCCTGCCTATAGTATGTGGTGCACAACATATCCATAGACAAGACTCTACTTAGCACGGCTTGCAGACTCCCTGGGACACGACCTGCTCTGATACCAAGTTTGTCACACCCCGCCTTGGGGGGTATGACTGGCACCTGGTTCCCTACTAGGACCTGAACTGCTAGACTACTGAGCCTAAGCACATCTGGTGCCTGTCTGGCTATAACTCAGATTCAGGGAAACAACGAGCTATATAACAGTTGTAAATACAGCCTCCGGCTGACTAGGCCTATAGCCACCTGTATGAAACTTCAGCTAACCAGAAACATACTTACAAGGGGAAAACTATGCGGGCCGACAAGGCCACCATGCTGTCTAGTTATCTGTAACCCAACAATAAAATGTTGAATAACTACGTGACTGGGAAGGTTACCACTACTATCAAACTAAGGCCTCACACGGCCAACATAAACTGAAATGCTAAACAGCCATAACAAACTGCACGGCCTCACACGACCGGTTCAACTGACCACAGAGAAATATATACAGACTGCAAGCCTCTAGGAATACTGATAAGATGGTCGGGACAAGGCCCCGACCTACCTGTACTGTACAACAAAAGAGAAATGATATAAACCTCTGAAATATCAAGCTCCGGACGACAGGAGCTGATGACTCTGCGCTGGCTAGGATCACGAGGGATCGCCGCCTCGTCTATGAGTACCTGCAGGCAAGTAATGCAGCGCCCCACTGGGCGTCAGTATCACTAGTACCGAGTATGCAAAGCAACTGAAATAATAAAACTGAATACAGATAACATAACTGAAAAGTTTGTGAGCAGAAGATAACTGAATCTGAAGAGATGATAGGAACTAGATCAAACCTTTCTGTACTGATAGGCAGGAGCGTGTCTGTAGTCACGGCGGCCTGCTATCTATTAACTAATATATAAAGCACATAAATACATATACATTTAGCAAGCAAGAGCCAATACCAACCCCCATAAGCCGGATGGCGCCAAGCAAGCAAACAATCTATATACCCCTACCCGGGTCAAAATAAGTCACTCCACTCATTTGCTCACTTCGGAGCTCCTCTACCAGCCCCCTGGGTCTTCGGCTCGGGCCATAGCCTCCGATATAAGCAACCGTGTCTGGGTCCAGAGGACTCCTGTGTAGATAGTAACCGATAGGGTCTGGATCCCCGGACACAAACTCAATGGGGCTATCTGAAACCGGAGCTACACCTATAATAACTGAATGTACAGACAGTAATAGATAGGGTCTGGTTCCCTGGACACAAAACTCAACAAGGCTATCTGAAACCGGAGCTGCACCTGTAATGCTGATCAGACTGCTATGGGGAAAGCTTCATCCCTTCTTCGTCCAAGCTGGGGACGGCATGCCACCCCTCGGGGTGACGTAAAACCCACCCGCTCAGTGGGCGACACGATTACCAACCCAGGGGTGGCTAGAACGCTCAATAAGGTGCCCTCACGCCACATCAAGTCTCAACAAACAAATAGCACATATAAATAGCAAGCATGTATAATTGAAAAGACTATTTGAAATCTAACTTCTTATTCTGATCTGTTTCTATACTAAACTGATTCTTTACTGATTACACTAATTCTGAAATCTTTACTTAACTGTTTGGCTAATCTGTAGCCGGAATACTATCTGTCTAAATGGCTAATCCGTAGCCATAAAATTGTCTGTCTATCTGATTTTACTTTATTAGCCTTTATTCTGAAAATCTGTATCTTTTTATTCTATAACATGCTTGCTAATCATACAATAAGCTATACTGAATCTGGAATGCTAACTCGCCCTTTGGCGCATGCTTTACTAACTTTCGGACTGACTACGATACGGCAAAACAACCCAAAATCTAACAAACTTACTTAATTCTCAACATTCAACTCTGGGAGTTTCAAATACGGAGTTTACTATGATTTACCAAGCTAAAGCTTACTAACTTGCCGAAGAACAACTTCACATACCTTAACCTCAAGTTATCCGACTGTCGGACGAGGCTCGGTCAGTACTCCAGCTATTTCTCCCAACTGCATTCATATATACGTCAATTAGTACTAAATACAACACTATTCTGAAAGGAAACATCACTTTCGATATAATTATAGCCTAAGCTTAGGCTTATCGAAAGACGGTCGAAAACTTGCTATTTTTCAGAAGTCCAGAAGGGAGAAGTATTCACTTTACGGCTAGGAGCACATAGACACTAGTTTGGAGCAATTTTACTTACCTTAGTCCGGTAGCTCGACGATTCGTCGGCCGTATTTTGCGAAACAAAATCCGTAGGAATTCTCCTTACTGCTAAATACTTCGGTATCTAGAGTTAATTTAGATTTGGACTACGTTTGGCAGCGTAATCGGACGATAATATCTTCAACTTATTCGTCTCTCTCTGTTTGCTGCGAATTTTCTGGAAATTATATTGAATGAATTTATTTAAAACCGAAGTGGGGCTTTATATACTTGGGCTTGGACAGGCCCAACGTGTCACGAAGCCAACGCGGTGGCCCCGCCTCCGTGACACGCTGCCATCGCGGAGGGGCTCTGCCCCGGCTCCTTCCACGATGGTTCGACAGGCTACTCGTCCGATCATTTCCCGGGCCTTTCTCTAGCACGTATGGCTTACCAATATGCTTAACCAACACGCAAATAGGCCATCTATGTGCCGGGAATTTTACGGGGTTTAACATTCTCCCCCCCTTAAGAACATTCGTCCTCGAATGGAAATTGCTATCTAGAGGACTTCTCAACTTACTACTTAGAAAAAATTTCGGTAGAGTTTCCCCTGTTATATGGACTATACCAAAAACCGGAAACGCAGAAAAGTCCAATACAGGTACTGCATTTAATACTTTAAGATTCACTGGGTAGCTAAACATAAATCTCTCATTTATACATACACAACCACAAGGTACTGCATAAGTAATAATACGAACATACTTGTCGCCTGACTAGGCCTGGAATAAGTGAGGATATCTAGCTTTCATATCTTCCTCAGCCTCCCACGTCATCTCTTCTTGGTTCCTATTATGCCACAATACCTTGACAGACGCAATATCTTTAGTTCTCAATCTATGAATCTGTCTGTCTAAGATGGCTACTGGAACCTCTTCATAGGCCAGCTCTTCTGTAACCTGGATATCCTGGACTGGAACTGCTCTTGACGGGTCTCCTAAGCATTTCCTTAGCATGGATACATGAAAGACTGGATGAACAGATTCTAATTCTGGCGGCAAGTTCAATTCATACGCCACTTGGCCTATTCTTCTACGAATCTGATATGGCCCGACAAATCTTGGGCTGAGCTTACCTTTCTTGCCGAATCTCATCACCTCTTTCATCGGAGAAACTTTCAGAAATTCCCAGTCATTCACATCGAACTCCAGGTTCCTGCGCTGTACATCTGCATATGATTTCTGGCGACTCTGTGCAGTCAATAGGCGTTCTCGGATAAGCTTCACCTTTTCTTCTGACTGCTGAACAATGTCTGGCCCAACCAATGCTGATTCTCCTATTTCAAATCAGCCAATCGGTGATCTGCATTTTCGCCCGTATAATGCCACGAAAGGCGCCATTTGAATAGCCGAGTGATAGCTGTTATTGTAAGCAAACTAATTAAAGGCAAATGCTCATCCCAGCTACCACCAAAATCTAGCACACACGCTCGCAACATATCTTCGAGCGTCTGAATGGTGCGTTCAGCCTGTCCATCTGTCTGAGGGTGGAATGCAGTGCTCAATTTAATATGCGTACCCAGACCTCTCTAAAACGACTGCCAAAATCTAGCCGTAAACTATGCCATCTGTCTGAAATAATGGATACTGGTACTCCATGTAACCTAACTATTTCTCGGATATACAACTCCGCATAATCTTCGACCGAGAAGGTAGTTCTCACTGGCAGGAAATGAGCTGATTTTGTCAATCTGTCAACTATCACCCATATAGGGTCATGTCTGTGTTTGGTACGGGGTAATCCTGCTACATAATCCATATTTACTGCTTCCCATTTCCAGAGAGGCACAACTATGTCCTGAGTCAACCCGCCTGGTTTCTGATGTTCTGCTTTCACCTATTGGCAGTTAGGACATTGGGCTACAAATTCAGCAATTTCTCTTTTCATACCTGGCCACCAGTAGTTTTCTTTGATATCATGGTACATTTTTGTCGTGCCAGGGTGGAGAGAATAGCGGACGCAGTGTACCTCGTTCATAATCTGTTGGCAGAGCCCTGAAACATCTGGAACACACAGACGGTCTTTACAGTGTAGCACCCCATCCTCAGTTATCTGAAAATCTGGCACTTTACCCTTCTGGATTCTGTCTTTAAGCTGGATCAGGTCAGGATCCTCATACTGCCATTCTTTTACTTCCACAACTAATGATGACATGGCGGTGTTCTGAATTACCACTCTGTTGTCCTCTGTGTCTGCTATACGAACAACTAGGCTGGCTAATTTATGTATTTCTCTAACCAACTCCCACTTCTCGGGCTGCAAATGCGCCAAACTTCCCATTGATTTACGGCTGAGAGCATCTACTACTACATTGGCTTTTCCCGGATGATACAGAATGTCCACGTCATAATCTTTCAATAACTCCAACCAGCGACGTTGCCGCAGATTCAACTCCCTTTGAGTGAAGATATACTGTAGGTTCCTGTGATCTGTGAAAATATCCACATGGACGCCATACAAGTAATGTCTCCACATTTTCAAGGCGTGGATCACTGCGGCTAACTCCAGGTCGTGGGTAGGGTAATTCTTCTCGTGTTTCCACAGTTGTCTGGAAGCATACGCAATCACCTTACCATGCTGCATCAACACACAACCCAAGCCAACGCCTGATGTGTCGCAATACATTGAATAACCTCCTGTACCTTCCGGCAATGCTAACACTGGGGCAGTTTAGAATAAGAAGGTGGAGGTTTTCTCCCAAGAGGGAGATGGTGTACTACGATATTAGGGTCGGTTGTGTGTACCGGGTGTTGATGACTTTAGGGTGTGGATGTTACATGAGGCTCATGGTTCCAGATATTCTATATATCCAAGTGCCACTAAGATGTACCGTGACCTACGAGAAGTCTATCGGTGGAATGGCATGAAGAAGGACATAAAAGAATTTGTGGCAAGGCGTCCGAATTGTCAACAGGTGAAAGTGAACATCAGAGACCTGGAGGTGTGCTTCAGGACATTAGTATCCCTACTTGGAAGTGGGAGGAAATCAATATGGACTTCATTACAGGATTGCCTCGTACTCGTCAACAGTATGATTCCATTTGGGTTGTTGTAGACAGGTTGACTAAAGCAACTTATTTTCTACCGGTCAAGACCACCAACTCAATTATGCTAAATTGTATATTCGAGAGTTAGTTCAGTTGCATGGAGTGACCTTTTCGATCATATCAGATAGAGGTACTCAGTTTACCTCCCAGTTTTGGAGATTATTTTAGAAAGGACTTGGTACTCAGGTCAAGCTTAGTACAACTTTTCACCCGCAGACAGATGGTCAGGCTGAACAGACCATTCAGACTCTTGAGGACATGTTGAGAGCGTGTGTGATTGATTTCAAGGGTAGTTGGGATGATCATTTGCCTCTCATCAAATTTGCATATAACAACAATTACCATTCCATCATTCAGATGGTTCCGTTTGAGGCTCTTTATAGGCAGAGATGTAGATCGGCTATTGGTTTGTTCGAAGTCGGTGAATCTATGTTGATAGGACCAGATTCAGTTCATGAGGCCATGGAGAAAGTTCAGCTTATAAGAGAAAGGTTGAGAACAACTCATAGTCATCAAAAGTCCTATGTGGAATTGAAAAGGAGAGAACTTAAGTTTGAAGATAATGATTGGGTATTTTTGAAGGTGTCTCCCATGAAGGGAGTGATGAGGTTCGGGAAGAAGGGAAAACTTAGTCCTCGGTATGTTGGCCCATACAAGATTATGAGATGTGCTGGCAAGGTGACTTACGAGTTGTAGTTGCCCTCAGAATTGGCTTCAATACATCTAGTTTTACATGTGTTGCTTTTAACGAAGTGCTTGGGTGATCCAGCTTTGGTTGTCCTGGTGGAGAGCGTAGGTGTGAAGGATATCCTTGGCTACGAAGAGGTTCTGGTTGAAATCCTTGATCGTCAGGTTCAGAAGTTAAGAAACAAGGAAGTAGCTTCCGTAAAGGTTTTGTGGAGGAATCAACATGTTGATGGAGCTATGTGGGAAGCCAAAATAGATATGATGGCTTAATACCTGCATCTACTCCCTTCCGCTTTAGTTCCTGCTTGAGGTATCTGTTTCCTCATTACTCTATTCAGTTTCATGTTTAGTTCGTGTGCCCTAGTTTCTTTCATGTTAATGTATGTATGTGTGATATATGAATTTAGTTCAGTCATGCATTTAGTTCGGAATCAGTTACTCCATCAGTTTTCAACTTTATATGTTCAATATTTGAGAGGTCAGTTTTATTCCCCAGCTTTTCAGTATATTCATTCACATTTGAGGACGAATGTTCTCAAGGGGGAGATATTGTAATACCCCGAAAGCCCTAAGATTAAATCCAAAGGTTCAAATGGAGAAAATAGGAAATTATGCACTAGGTCATAGGACGAGTCATCCAGTGACCCATGAGGAGACTTCACGAGTAATTAAGTGACTCATGAAGTGGAGGGAGAGTTGGCTAAGATTTGTGTCAGGGGTTGACCACGAGAGAAGTAACGACTCCTGCTTAGGGCAACAAGTCGTGGAGTTGGTCGTGGTCTGGAGCTGGCATGGATGTTGAATTTTTGGTAGTGTTACCAATGACAGGGTCACCATGGGTCATTAGGTACCCCAAGAGTCATGGCGTCCCTCATGGTGACAAATAGTGCAAGTTTTCCAATGTTGGCAATGGGAGCAAGTAACGAGTCGTCGTCATAGGTAATGACTAATCCAGTCTCTCGTTGGGACTGATAGTGTGATTTTTCTACAAATTTATTAAGGGCTTTTCTATAAGTTCCTAAGTCCTAAACTATGTCATTTTAAGCTCAGTTAGAAGGGTTTTAAGGATACTTAGCCTATTCTAAACTTCCCCATTCTATGCATGCAAGATCAAGGAGCCTATTAAAGATCAAACTAGAAGATTCTCTAGTTTCTTCCTCAATTCACTTGGATTCTTAAGAGGGGTTGTGAAATTAAATGTACCCAGGTATGTGGGGGTTATGAATGGCGATATTCCTTCACTCCCATGCCCAAAATCCTCTTCTAACTCATGGAATTCTAAGTTGATGAATCTATGGGGTTGTAACCCAGTTTGCGAAATTCTCTAAGAATCTATCATGGGTAAATTCTATTCATGTTTCCAATGTTGTTTTAAGATTCATGGGCATGTTTTATAATATTTTCAATTACAAATTTATGTTTCAAAGTCTTACAAGTGTAATGTCCAATTTTGAAAGTTCATGAAATGATGAGATTATGATCTATGTTTTAAAGTAGGATGAGATGTATATAATGAAAGTATGATTTTGAACTACCCATATTTATATAAATGCTTTTGACTATCTCAAAGAATTTATAAGTTTGGGCAAGCCCATATGATTTTACTTCAATTTCATGTTATTAGCTTACCACATGGTTTTGGAGTCTAGACTCCCACTTTTCAGCTTGTGATATGGCTTGAGCCAAGGATCCTCATGATATGTTATCAAATTATGCATGTACTATTATGATTGAGCTTCTTCGTAAGATGATGGTTCAGTTTCATTGAAAAATGACTGAGAGCATACGCATTTTTTTGGGAGTAATGTCTTTCACCGAGTAGGCTAAGAGTTCAATTAACCCTGTGCCTCAGAACTACGTGCCAACGTAGGTATGTTCAGATTATTTGTGATGTCCCTAGTGAGTTTTCCCTTCCCCCGAGGGGCCTTCGGTTTGATATCGCTATCATGGCAACGCCCTTAGCCCTGTCAAGGCTTTTGATAGCTCCGCCCTCTTGAGTGTAATAGTCAGGACCACATAAGCTCTATCGTGGTAATGTCGGTTATACGACGAGTCTCCCAATGTTCCTCATGATTTTCAGTTATGCATGTTCATCAGTTATGATATTATTTTTTTTAGTAGATTTGACCCAATGTTCAGTTTTACTTATAATTATCAGTATCAACTTTGGGTTATTCGAAGCAGTTATGATACCCAGTCATTATTAAATCATGTTTTCAGATAATAGCATGCAAGCCTTACTCTCTGAATCTTATCTGGAATATGTTTACTGATATGCATGATTTCAGTTTTTACTTAATTAGTGGTTTTACTTACCTTGTGTACTCAGTAAATTCCAAGTACTGACCGTATACTTTATGCCGTATCATTTCATGATACAGGCTCGGATGTTCAGGTTCAGTGCCGCCGCAAGCCAGGTTCTTAGAGTTAGCATTTTTTAGCCTATTGGTGAGTCATCATCCTTCGAGGACCTTCTTATCAACTCTTTATCAGTACTTTCAGTTTTAGTTTATTAGTGAGTTAGTTGGGGTCTTGTCCCATCAACTCGTCAGGTTATAAAGGCCTATCAGACATAGCATGTATTCAGCTTCGAGTTAGTATTATGTTTCCGTTTTTTAGATGTTAATAGATTTTCAGACTTCCTCTATTTCAAATATTAGACTTTTCACATTTATTTATGTTGATTCTAGTTATCATGTTCAGGCTATGGGTTGACTTGGAGCATCTCGGGGTTATTTTTCCCGTGTCTCGATCCGGACCTATGTTCGGCTCGTGACATTGGAGTGCCACTCTTCCCCAATGAAGCCCCTAGCTGTGATACCAGTGTGATTATAACTTACAGAAAAGGGATGCAGATGCTCCCAAGAGCAAATAGAAGTAGTTGTAGGCCTTCGAAGTCCCAGAAGAGTCCCTTTCTCATAGGCTTGAGCAAGCCCCAATAGCCCCTGATCTCAACATTCCACATCCAGAGGAGTCGGGCTAGGCTTCTGGAGAAGCACCGGCTAGGGAAGCCTCAACTCCTCCAACATCATCCCAGCCGAGCAGTCTCCACAAATTGGCAGAGATGACACACTCCCTTGAAAGCCAGCTTTTCCTTGATCACCAAGATAGTGAAAAAGGAGATGAAGCTAATGTATGACAGTTTGACCAAGCAATGCTTACGTGTGGATGTCGTGGAGGGGGATTTCACCTATCTCTGGGCTGAGGTAAAGGAGTGGAAAGGTCAGACATCAATCACGGTGCCCGATATGAGCGCACTTGATGCAGCTACGGTTTCCCCTTATACAGTTCGAGAACCAGTCGACAATTTGTTCGAGGGCCTGGGAGATGATGAGGAGGACCTGGGAGATGATAATGAGGACCTAGGAGACGAAGGTCATAATGGGAAGCTAAAGCTGAAGATGATGAGGATGATGACGAGTGACCACTTTAAGAAGTTCTCACCCTCTTTGTTTTGTATGCATATATTAAAGACAATGTATTGTTCGAGTTGGGGGTGGGATGAGTGTTTTTTTTGTGGTGGTTATTTTATTATTGATGATTGATGCTGCCCTTGCCAGGCTTTTGTTTTTAATTTGTTGATGATTGATGAGCCTTTGTCGGGCTGGGGATGCCCTTGCCAGGCTTTTGTTTTTGGTTAATATTTGTTGAATGGTTGTTGAGACTTTGTCGGGCTTGAATTGATGAAATAAAATGAATGATTATCTTTAAATTGTTAGTGCAAGTCTAAGTTTTGCCTTTGTAAATATTAGGTAGTGAATAAATGTTCGGACCATTTGGTATAACTACACGCAAGTGCACGTGGTCGAACAAGTAGTAAAGTGGCTCAAGTAAGCCAAGTATCGATCCCACAGGGACTGGACTAAGGTATCAATCTAATCAAGTGTCAATAAACTTTAACTCTAAATTGCAGACAACAGTGTGAAGAAGAGTTTGATATTTTATTTCCTAATTTCATACTAAGTATAAAATGAATATATAATTTGAGTCTGAACTATAAGTATGAGCATGTTGAGGCTAAAATGAACATGTAGAGAAATAAATTATCGATACAATTTGGTTACTCTTTCCTCCGGTTGCTAGTCAAGAATTATTGCCTATGGATTAAAACTCTTGTATTTAACTCAACTTAAGAATCATGAACCTTCCACCTACATCTCTGTGATAAAAAGAAATTCATGTTCTAGCCATACAAAACCGATTCCTTAATTGACTAATACAACTTTCAGGTATATCTCTATCATGAAGGTAAATCAATTCTCAATTTTCCCAAACTAAGAAAAGATCATATCCTATCAATTGACAACTTTCCAATTTCTTGCTCTCTCGAGTGAAACCGGACTTTTTAGATATACATTAACGTTGGCCACACATTAACGCAGTAAGAACAAGAATCAATAGAACAACCATGGAAGAAAAGATGAAAAACTAATTTATCAATAATCACATTTCAATACAATTGTTCTTAAGCTCAGCAAGAAGGGAATTTAGCCACTCATTTGTGGATTAAACATCGTTAAATGAGTGTTAATCATCCAAGCAATTGAAATAAAGAAGAAGGTGATAGAGAAAAACCCTAAGATTTTCGTCCCCTCAAATGGCTGTAACCCACGTTCTTGCTCAACCAAGTCAGAATTAATTAAAAATGAACCTAAGTGTTCTATATATACTAGTGGGAATTTTTCCCAAAATAACAAGCAACGTGTCACGGAGTGCATCGCGGAGCACTGCCTCCATGACACGCCACCAACGCGAACCCTCACTGGAATCCGGTCGTCCAAGTATTCACACCCAACGTGGCACGGCGTGCAACGCGGGGCTAAGCCAACGTGCCACGGCCCCAACACACACCTTCACTGGATTTTGGCATAATTTCAGCCTCCAGGCAGAATGCATCCGCGATGGCAGCGTGACACGGCTCCATCGCGGAGCCCCTTTACTTCGTGCTTTCCTTGTGCTTTTTCCCTTGCTAGCTTCCGAGTCCAATCCCGATTTCTCCCAACCTTCATCTTAGCTTCGTAAAATTATATTTTTCCTGCAAAACCACGCTAATCATGTTGGTTAGTATAAATTCACATTTTATTACAATTCACATGAGAATATCCAAACATCGATAGATAAACAAGGCAAAATGACACATTTGAGTTTCACTTGGGCATATAAATCTGCCCAAGATCACTTACCCCACACTTAAATCCTTGTTCGTCCCTGAACGATAATCTTACACCTCATGCGATTGACACCCAATCCTGGCTACTTTGGCTCAACAATTCAAGCTACGGTTATACCGATTATTTATTATAGCAAAGCATCAAGAAAACATGCATAGTCTTATCAATACAATGACCTTCAACATATTAAGACCTCCTATACTCAAGAATCGACTCTCGATATTGGCAAACTCATGCAAATCAGATGATCAAGATATCCGACACGAAATTCAATCTCTCATGGAGCATGTGCCCTCACAACACAAGAGAATGTTCCCCTTTTTAATCACATGAACTCAAAGACATTACATGCAGGGGCTTATAAACAAGATTTTGCTCTCTCTCCCAAAAGAATTCACATGCATCATGTCATGAACCATAGGCTTGCCTTTAGTGTATTACTCCACTAATATAAGGACGCGTGATGTAAGATCACGTAGGACTTAACGGGTTGTAGTGTAAGCTATGGAACTAGCAAATACTGGGCTAACCAATAATACAAACTAGCCTCCTTAAGCGCTTTTTCAATACATCCCATCAACCTTATGGGCATTTTTTTCTTTCTTCCTTCATCCTCCCATTCTTGAAGTCCGTCTTTATTTTTGACCCCATATCTTTAAGCACACTCCAATTAATAACAAAGAGTAGTTATACGTCTTCATTATATTTAATTTATACGAGTGCACCTTTGACCTTTTCTTTCCTTTCATCACTCTGCTTTTTTCTTTTCTTTTCAAAATTCTCACTCCCTGGCACTGTGGGAAAAATTAGTTTTTTCTTGAGCGCTTAAGAGTTTTGGATCAAATTCACGGATAATGAAAAGGATAGGTTAAGCTCGGTTTACACCTTTTTGACAAAAGAAACAAAATAGGCTAAAGGCTCAATGGGCTAACTAGGATGTATAGTCAAGGTAGGTACGATAATGAGAAAAAAAAACTTTCAGTTAAAGCAAAGAAATGCCTACATCCTTTCCTACAATACACATCCTTCATTTCGTTTTATACACACACTAGGCAAGTTCTAGACACTTCACAATAGCATGGAAGAAACGAAACCTCACCACACACTCATTGCACATGCTCAACTCAAGACATATTCACAGACTCTTCAATCAGCTAATTACAAGAATTCAAACATTAAGCCTCAATCACACCGAATCGAACTCTATGGCCTAGGTGTCTCAACATATTTAAAAAGTTGCATGTTTTCATACGAATCACCTTTGCATTTTAAATATCATGTACAACACGCAACCAGAATTTCGCAACCATAAAGTAACGATACGTTTGGGAACACACAAACAAAACAAAAATTTAAAAAGAACAAAAGAAATCTACTCCTATTGACTACATTTCCCTTAAGACGGTCGTCATCCATCCATCATAGGGAACGGTCACTAATTACGACTTTGGTTCAATGGGACTATTCTCGGTAAAAGAATCGAAAACAAACGCCGAGAAACCCAAAAATAAAAAGTTTCACGAATTTTTTTTAAAAATATCGATAATTTTGATAAAACAAAAATATTTACAAAACCAGCTAACAACATTCAGCAGCACACAACAGCTTCACATTAATTACAATACAGACATACACACAAAAGTCACAGGGTCAAGTTTTTCCAAGCACAATAACAGAACAGAGACATTAATAACAACAACAACCAGCACCTAACTACTCCCACCCCACACTTAAATCGAACACTGTCCCCAGTGTTCACAAAATTCAGCATAGCACAAAAGTGGGTGGTGAAACTCCCTGATCAATCGAAGTATTCCACTTCTTCGTCAGGTGCCGCTGCCTCATCTCCCATGTCTGAATCGCCCTCGTCGTCATCATCTGACTCAACATCGGAGTCATCACGTCGTGTCTCCTCATCTGTGGGGACATCATCATTAGTGGGCTCCACAAAAGCTGGCCCCACTTGGCATAGAGCCCTAGAATTTTCGCCAAAAGGGTAGTCTAGCTCGAGCTGCCACAACTCATCTTCCGTTGCCAGCCTCCCGCCTATGCGTAGCTGGAGCATCTGCATCCCGAACATGCGAGCCATGTACTGATCCTCCCGAGCATGTCGCTCGGCTAGTGTAAGAACTGGCCCGTGAGTGGTGTCGGGTGCCTTAGTTTTTGTGACATCTAAGGCCCGCCTCTCCATCTGCGGGATGTAGTCAAGGGCCTCTTCCTCAATATCCAGGCCCCTTAGGAACGTGGTCAGTAATCCACCAAACTCGTACCTGTGCCCTTGATGCAAATGGGCTCTCTTCATGGTAGAGATAATCACCGCCCCAACATTGATCTCCAGCCCTTTCATCAAGGCATAGACCAAGCACACACGATCTCGGGTGACATCTGTCATATGCACCCCCAGGATCAGGCAGGAACAAACAATCTTAAGCCATATCCTGGCTTCCCTGTTCATCTGTGAGTAGGGCAATGTCTGATGGTAGCCCCTCTCCTTATGCCTGCTCCACTGTGTTATAGACCGGGCTCCACACAAAGTGCGTCTGATGTCCGCATATGGTGGAGTGATATTTAGCTGTCGAAGCACATGGGCGTCTGTGTCCCGCGCCCCCAAGATGACGTTAAGGTGATGGGGCTCAAAAGTGACTATCTACCCTCTTATCTTTATGGTGTGACTTCTGAGTGTCGGGTTCCAGTTGGCGTAGAATTCCCGAATTAGGTGCAGATTGCTCTTCTTGGGCTCTTCAAAGAAAAAATTCAGTCCGGCTGCCTCAAACCTGTGGACAATCCTGGGGAATTCCTGTGCCAATGGTTCCCTAGCAATGTGTTCCTCGGGGAAGTATTTGCTTTCCTTATGTTTTGCATACCATTTATTCCCCTCCTCTGTCACCCATCGGGTTCCGTATTGCCGACGTTGGCCGCGCGGAACCGCTGGTGCTGCTGGGACTGCTGTTCCCAGTCTGATTCTTTTCCTTCCGGCGCCCGATGTAGATGCGCCCTTCCCTTTATCTTGCCTGCTTGCCATTGTTTCTGTCAAACCAAACAGACAGGTCCAATGTTATTCCAATTAAAATTAGCTTCGCCTAAGGTTGGGTCAAGCTAGGCCACCCCACACTTAGTCTTTAGCCACAATCACAACATTACGGCAAGACCATACTTATTTCCAATTTACATAAAAAAACAAAAATACAACAAATATGCCTCATGCATTCAGAGAATTCGACGGTATAAATTCTTTTGTACTACTCAGACTTCGTACAGATAACCACAACATTACCATCGATCACATTTCTATACATAGCACTTAGCAAGGAAAAACAAAGAAAATTTTTTTTATCTACATAAACCTATACAATTCACCCATTTCTTGCATATCACAATTTCGTTACCCCGAAAATCCGTCGGTCTTTTAGCATATTAACAGTTAGCACAACCAACTCATCTCACCCAACATACACAACCCAACAAGAATTTCACATGTCAACTAAATTTTTCCTCTTTTCATATTCAAATTCAAGCCCTAGCTACAATTTTACAAAAATTCTATCAAGCTATGTAATTCTTGAGTTCATACAATCACAATGATACTACGAACGTCAATCAACAATAAATCAATTGAATTTAAGCTTAATTTCTACTTAGGGAAAGTTTTGCTCACATCACATGTTCAAGATCGAAAAATTCGACAAGAATTGAGATAGAGTTGAAGAACATACCTTGAATTCGATGAAATGAAGAAAACTTGACGAAAATGTGTGCCTAGGTCCATGTCACGTTGAGGGAGAAGGGGTTTTTTGGATGTTTGTCGCGGAGGGGATGAAAAATGAGGAAAAATGAGGGGAATTCAGGGTTAAAAAATGGGAATTTCACGCGGGTCACCCAGCAACCCGGTGTGACCCGACGCGAATAACACCTCAACGTGTCACGGAGGGTAACGCGGAGCACCCCCTCCGTGACATGGAGCCATCACGCAGGTGTTCTGGAATTTGTAAAAATTCCAAAATACCTTCAACGTGTCACGGAGGGTAACGCGGAGGCCCTCCTCCGTGACACGGAGCCATCACGTGGGCTCACTGTTTTGCCACTTTTTATTATTTATTTTTTTTCTTACCTCGATTTTCTCCATTGCGATTCTTTACATTTTGCCCTCCGATCAACCTGAAATTTATCTTACAACAAGAAATCAGTTAGAATCCCAAGGTTTGAAAACATAACACAATATAGATTTTTTTATATTTACATTTTTTTATATATATTTTTTTCTTTTTTTCTTTTCCTTAACTAATGTACAAATACAATACAACAAATTCACAGGTTGCCTCCCGTGCAACGCCTGGTTTACCGTCGCGGCTCGACGTCATTAAGCTCAGTCATCCTCTAGGGTGACAGACGTCTTCTCTCGACTACCGTCCTCACCCCTATCAAGCTTACTCCTCTCTGGTGGTTTCCCCAATAACTCCCGTGACTCAACACTCTGGACAACATCCACTCGATCAATCACGTTGATCACCAAGAGTTCCTCGTACACGGCCGGGAGCTTGGTGGCCTTGTACACATCAAACACCTCCACCTTGTCGTGTGCTCGCATGGTTAGCTGCCCTGCAGCTACATCAATAAGTGCTTTCCCGGTCACCAAGAAAGGACGTCCCAAAATAAATGGGACTTCCGCGTCTGGCTCGAAGTCCAGCACGACGAAGTCTACCAGGAAGATAAGGGAGCTCACTTGCACCAGCACGTCTTCCACAATGCCATAAGGTCTTGCCAAGGAATGATCTGCTAGTTGCAAGATCACTGTTGTCGGTCTAGGACTCCCTAGTCCCAACTTCTTGAATACCGATGTCGGCATCAAGTTAATGCTTGCTCCCAAATCACATAATCCGCGAGCTCGGATACTCTGCCCAATTGTAATTTGTATTGTACAGCTCCCAGGGTCCTTGAGCTTTGTGGGAAACCTGTTTTGTATCCGTGAAGTGCACTCCTCCGTAAGCGCCACCGTAGCGTACTCAGTCAACCTGATTTTGTTTGCCACTATGTCCTTGATATATTTTGCCTACTTTGGCACTCCCTGCAAAACATCAACAAGAGGTAAGTTAATGTGTACCTATTTAAGCACCTCCATGAACTTTTTGAAACACGCCTCCTCCTTGTGTTTCTTTAATCTTTGAGGGAACAGGGGTGGTGGTCTTTCTGGTTCAGCATCCTTTTTCTTCCCCCTCTCATCACTTTGCTCCCTCTCAGTTTCTGCTGCTCCCGACTGTTGAGGTGGTCTTTCTGGTTCCACCTCCTTGAGTTGCAAACCACTCCTCGTGGTCACTGCATTTACTTGCTTGGGGTTGGGGTCAGTGTCACTCGGAAGTCCTCCTCTAGGCCTGGTGTTTTGGGCTCCAGCAAATTGCCCAAACTGGTACTCCAGTGCCTTGGTAGCTAACTGATTATTCTTTACATCGGCTGCCAATTTCACGTAGTCAGCCTGCAATTGAGCTTGGTTAGCTATCATTGTCTTGAACATTTCCTCAATGCTGGGTGATGGTGGTGGAGGAGGTGCATTGTTGTTTCTGTATTGTGACTGATAGTTCTGCTGCCCTCCTTGATTTCTCTGCGCCCCCTGACTCAAACTTTGCCCTTAATGGTTATTGCTACCCCAAGAGAAATTCGGGTGATTCCTCCAGTTGGAATTGTAGTTGTTTCCATACTGTAGGTGGTTGGTTCTCTGTACATTACCAACAAAGTTCACCGAATCAGGATTTGCTCCACAACACTCAGCTGAGTGTTCATTACTCCCGCACACTTCACACTAAATCTGTTGCACTACATTCACTGGGGCCTGAGACTGGTTCATGCTCATGTTACTGAAGTGGGTGTTGAGTTGATTCTGTAATGCAGCTATCTGTGCAACAATAGCTGTAAAACCATCCACTTCTAGGACTCCTGCTGCTTTCCTTGTTCCTCCTCTTGACAAATCCGCATTTCACTCCGGATTCCCCTGTGAAATACGATTTAACAAGGTATACAGCTCTTCATAAGTCTTCTCTAATGCTTGTCCCCCAGCTGCTGAGTCTAGCGAGATTTTTGTATGGGGTTCCAAACCCTCTATGAAACTATGTACCAGCACATCATTGGATTGGTGATGATGAGGATAATCCTGCAACATAGATTTGAATCTCTCCCAGGTCTTATACAAATTCTCTCCCTCTCTCTGTTTAAAACTTAGAATTTGACTTCTAAGTCTGGCTATTTTACCAGATGGAAAGAACCGTATCAAGAATTTCTTTGCAAGATCATCCCATGTGGTGATGGAATTAGGTGGCTCAGCTTTCAACCACCTCTTAGCTTCTCACAAAAGTGAAAATGGGAATAATGTAAGCCTGACATAATCTGATGACACTCCAGCGGGGATGTACGTGTCACTTATCTCCAAAAGATTTTGGAGATATTGCTGTGGATCCTCATGAGGGAGACCTGTGAACTACCCACTGGTGTGCAGCAATTGCACCGTGTTCTGTTTAAGCTCGAACCTCCCTCCTGGCTCAGGTTTGTGGATGCTAGATGTGACATTGTTAGCATGTGGGATTGCCACCTCGTGAACCGGCCTAGCTGCCATTTCCTCGGGCACTAACATTGCCTTTACAACTGGTGGATTCTGTTGTTGCTCTAGGATTGTTTGTCTGAGCAACTGCAGCTTTTTCTGTAGAGCTTCTCTCCTCTGATGATGGAATTGTCTTTCCGGCTCTAAAGATGAATCCACCAGCTCCTTATCTCTTGCCAGTGTTCAACAAAAATTAGTATCTGCAAAATACAGGCTAAGACCAAGTTGTCAACACTAAGAAGAAATAGTAAACTAACACTTAGAAAAATTTACCAATTGCCAGTCCCCGGCAACGGCGCCAAAAACTTGTTCGGACCGTTTGGTATAACTACACGCAAGTGCACGTGGAAGTGCTCAAGTAAGCCAAGTATCGATCCCATGGGGACTGGACTAAGGTATCAATCTAATCAAGTGTCAATAAACTTTAACTCTAAATTGCAGACAACAGTGTGAAGAAGAGTTTGATATTTTGTTTCCTAATTTCATACTAAGTATAAAATGAATATATAATTTGAGTCTGAACTATAAGTATGAGCATGCTGAGGCTAAAATGAACATGTAGAGAAATAAATTATCGATACAATTTGGTTACTCTTTCCTCCGGTTGCTAGTCAAGAATTATTGCCTATGGATTAAAACTCTCGTATTTAACCCAACTTAAGAATCATGAACCACCTACATCTCTGTGATAAAAAGAAATTCATGTTCTAGCCATACAAATCCGATTCCTTAATTGACTAATACGACTTTCAGGTATATCTCTATCCTAAAGGTAAATCAATTCTCAATTTTCCCAAACTAAGAAAAGATCATATCCTATCAATTCACAACTTTCCAATTTCTTTCTCTCTCGAGTGAAATCGGACTTTTTAGATATACATTAACGTTGGCCACACATTAACGCAGTAAGAACAAGAATCAATAGAACAACCATGGAAGAAAAGATGAAAAACCAATATTATCAATAATCACATTTCAATACAATTGTTCTTAACCTCAGCAAGAAGGGAATTTAGCCACTCATTTGTGGATTAAACATCGTTAAATGAGTGTTAATCATCCAAGCAATTGAAATAAAGAAGAAGGAGATAGAGAAAAACCCTGAGATTTTCGTCCCCTCAACTGCCTGTAACCCACGTTCTTGCTCAACCAAGTCAGAATTAATTAAAAATGAACCTAAGTGTTCTATTTATACTAGTGGGAATTTTTCCCGGAATAACAAGCAACGTGTCACGGAGTGCATCGCGGAGCACTGCCTCTGTGACATGCCACCAACGTGGATCCTCACTGGCATTCGGTTGTCCAAGTATTCACACCCAACGTGGAACGGCGTGCAATGCGGCGCTAGGCCAACGTGCCACGACCCCAACGCGCACCTTCATTGGATTTTGGCATAATTTCAGCCTCTAGGCAGAATGCATCCGCGATGGCAGCGTGACACGGCTCCATCGCGGAGCCCCTTTACTTCGTGCTTTCCTTGTGCTTTTTCCCTTGCTAGCTTCCGAGTCTAATCCCGATTTCTCCCAACCTTCATCTTAGCTTCGTAAAATTATATTTTTCCTGCAAAACCACACTAATCATGTTGGTTAGTATAAATTCACATTTTATTACAATTCACATGAGAATATCCAAACATCGATAGATAAACAAGGCAAAATGACACATTTGAGTATCACTTGGCCATATAAATCTGCCCAAGATCAATAAACTCCAAGGATTTTCATTATACCATAGTTCTTTCCCGAGGAGTAATTTCTTTTTCCTTTCTTTTTCTATTTTCGAACCGGGTGACATTTTCCAGTGATAGATTGTAAGGTGACTTTCTTAAGGAAAAATTCCATTTCTTTGAGTCTTGTGAAATTGTTTTTAAAGGGTACCATCGAAAATTTTTTGTGGCATGAAAAATGAGTTTTGAAGAAATTGGGCATTGGAAATGAAAAATGTAGCACTCTCTTGTCATATATTGCACATTACTTTTTTGGCTTGGTGATTCACATGCTCAATGGTCATGTAATCATAATCTAGCTATGGTGATGTATTGTGTGAACTCTGTGGAGTGTGATGCCTTGTGTGGTGAGCCTGATTGAATGGTTTCCATGCATATATGTTTGTCTAGAACTTTCCATAAGTGTGATTCAAGGTGAAATTCTAGAGGTAATTGTACTTACAACATGATTTTAGGCTTTTTATTGCTTATCACTTGACCCAAAATGACCTCCCTAAACATCTACCCTTGCTAGCCAATGTTGAGCTTTTGACCCTGTTTTTTAGAAACCACATTACAAGACAATGTCCCCTTATAATCCTATCTTTTGGCACCCATCCTCCCTAATTGCTTCTTTTTGTGACGAATGAATGAAAAAGGGGGCTTGAAGTCCAAGAAATGGGGAGTGGTAAGGAAATCAATGGAAACGAGGCAAATAGCCAAAGTTTGGGGGTTTGCAAGAAGGGGAGAAACGTGATGAGTATTAATGGGAGATAACACCAAATTGTGATAAAAATGAATGAAATGATGGGTTAAGAAACCTATAATCATCAAAAGAGAGAGAATTGTGAAAGGTGTTACCCCTTGCTTAAATGAGGCTAAATGTGAAAACCATAGGAGTTATAAGGGTTCCTCTTGATTAACAAAGATGAAGATGGAGAAAAAGGAGAGATAAGGGGGAGTAATCTAAAGAGTATGATGAGATGTTAAAAGTGTTCAAAAAGGTCTATCAGGGAGGTTCTAGTCACTAGAGATAAATAATTGTCATACCCGTACCCTTAGCCTTCATTATGACTCCCAAGTCCTAATTGATTTTGAGTGTAGCAACTCTACATTAGTGGCGAGTCACACGAAGGACAAGCCTATGGGTCGAGTGTGTGCATGGAGAAGTTCTTTTTGAGAGTGAGCGTTATTATCTTATTCCATAATCCCTTGTGTGCGCACTGTTTGGTCATAAAAAAATGGGATTGTCTCTTCTTGTGAGTGGCACACCTCCTTTGAGAACGTACTTGCATTGGTGCAAAGAAGTGATTGGGATATTAGTGTTGTGAGCTTCAAGGCAAGATTTGAATGTAAATTTGTAATGATTTGAGATGCTATTTGTGCTTGTGGTGATAAACCATGCCCCTATTTTGAAGAAGGAAAGCATTTGTGAATTGTACCTATTCATTGTGGTTACCTTTTGAAACTTTTTCATATTTTGGGGAATCTTTTCCCTCTTTCCTTGAGTTGGTGAGTATTTTTGGATTGTCTTAGGCTCATTAGTCCTTAGTGCATAGATTTATAGATGTCATGCTGTTTCACTTTCTTGAAAGACAATAATTACATCACTTGAGGACAAATAATGGTTCAAGTTTGGGGATTTGATGAGTTGGTAATTTACCAACTCATTAGGCTCTCAAACATGAGTTTTTGCTTAGTTTTCAGGTCATTTAGGTGGATTTTATTCCCTTTTTCCTTGATCTTTGCAGGTATCTAACTTGAATAGGAAAAACATGAAATTAAGCTAAAAGCATGGAAAAAGAGATGAGGACCGGTGCTCCACTGGAGGCCACCAGCAAAATGCCAGTTGACCGCAGTTTCACATTGTGTTGATGAAGATTAATACCGGTGAGCCATAGATCAGCACTGGCGAATCTCCGGTGCTAGCGCCGACAGGTTCTGGAATTCATTAATCATCGGCCAAAATAAACCAGTGGATCACAGATGAGCACCGGCGAACCGATGGTGAATCACAAGTGACGCCCGTTTGCACAAGGGTAAAAATGTTTGTCTATAAAATAAAGGAGAAAGAATGTACCCTATTTTTGTACATCTCAAAAAGGAACTGAGCATTTCATTATTTCATATCAGATTTTCATTATTCTATTAGTCTATTGTTGATGTAAAGAGAGGTAGAGAGAGAAACAATCTTGTTCTTCTTCTTCTACAAGGTAAAAACTCCATTGGAGCTCAAACTCTTGCTGAAATTTTCTTACTCAAGTTGTAAATGGATATTGAATTTTTATTGAATGCAATGTATTTTTATACTTCCATGAATCGCTAAATTTGTTGCTAGGGGTGTGTGAATGATTGGGTTGATTAGAAATGGGTATTGTGTATTTGATATTAGATTTACGCTATTCATATAGTTTTAGTATTTCCTCTGAGTTTTAATCATAATATCATAGTTGCAAATGTGAGTTTAATTTACTTACTTCAATTTTTCTTGAAAAAGAAATTTAAAGTATGGGTGAGGAAATACTAATGGATAATTGGGTATTGATCATGTGGGGTTTGACATAGACATAGCCAAAACCCATTTTCACATACCCATTGAGAATCTAAGCTAGAAATAGTTAATTCTCACCCAAGTTGATGTGGTTGTTGTGAAAAGAACTTTGGGGTTTGAAAAAATCCGAGGTTAATGCATCTAATTGGTAAGAAACTTAGGATACTAATTGACTACAACTAATTATACTATTGAGTAATGCTAGGAGCTGTTAGCAATCCCAATTCAATGATTCCCCTATCAAAATCACACCCCTATCAATATCACACCCCTAGTAGTTTCTCCTTTGGTGTTTTTTACGTTTTAACTCATTTTTCGTGATAGAATTCCACTTTTAATTAACAAATTGCATTTCCACCAATTTTTACTTTATTATTTTTGAAACATTGATGTGAATTATTTCAATTTAATAAACAACTCTTGTGTGATCGACTAACATCCCCTGTGGTTCGACCCCGGCACCCGTTAGGTATATTTGTTATGTCAATGACCGTTTACACTCTCTCATCAAGAGGAGTGAATTTAGATGTTATCAAAAATGGTGCCGTTTTACTTATCTTGCATACTCAGTACATTTCAAATACTGACCGCATACTCCACTGATAACGTCCAAAATACACTCTTCATTACGAAAGAGCATAAACAGTCGTTGTATCAAAATAAATATGCCGACAGATGTCGGGGTCGAATCCCATAGAGACTAACTAGTGACAGGCGCAAGTGTTGTTTGGAAAATTGGAAATAGTTCGCACCACTCAAAAGTAACAAAGTAATAAGTATTTTGGGGGAGACTTGATGTTAACAATATGGTATAGATTCTAACTCAGCTAATTAGAATGGCAAAATAACCAAAGCTTTAGAAAATAATGAGAGGGACTAGAGGTGTGATGTAGATGATGTGATAATTAAACAAGGCTATGCTAGATCATCTTATCATTTTAAATGGTGTAAATAACATTGGGCAGGTGGGCATTCTATGTTTTTCAACCTCATAAATGGCTCTTGCTAGAGTTCTTTCGAACCACTAGACACAATTAAATCAGCCCAATCAAGTTTGGATTAATAGCTGCACTAATCTCTAGCTATATTAATCAGGAACGAGAATATGGGTTTGTCTATGTCTAGCCCAACTCCACAATATCACATATATTTCCCCCATCAAATTCTCTCCCAACACTCAATTCTTCTCTTTCAAGCAGAAATCAAGTAAGAAAAGTAGACCCACATATGCAACTACGGATCTTCAATTATAAATTGAAGAGAACTTAATAGATTTACACTAATTAAGCAATATTGGGATGAATCTAGCAATACCCATCTAATTAATCACTCATCACCAAACACCTATAGTTAATGTTTTAGCTACTCATGGTTAAGAAACTAAAGAGAATATTTAACAATAAACTCATTGATTTCAATAATAAGAGCAGTGAAATCAAGTTCAACAATATGTCTTCAATAATGGTGGTACGTTGCTACAGAGGAAGAAGAAGAAAAGAAAAACAATATTTTACAATTTCACCAATAGAATTCTACTTTCTTCCTCTACAAAGAGAATGTTCCAAAAAGCTAAAAGTTTAGATCTGATATGTACAAAGTACTTCTTTCTAGAATATATCTAAAAGTAGGGCAACCAATACCCTCTTTTTCAGTGTTGGATGCATTTTCCCATGCTCAGGTGTTTTGGAACTTGCGAAAGTACCGACGATTCTCCGGTTACATTCCATGAACCATTGGCTATCATCTATTTCCCGTTTAGTGATTTTCAATATCCTTCGGTGATTCACTGGCCTACAACCACGCTACACTGATTTCTTCCTCTTTGATCCAGCAAGTTCAAGTGCCAGTAGGCGAGTTAACCGGCGAGTCGCCGGTTGATGTCCGCGGCCGTCGGTTGCTTTAGTTTCTCTAGGCAGTGATCATTTGCGTTTGGTTGGCGTTTCACCGGTCTTCTACGGTGAAATGCCAGTTTTCACCTGATTTCCTTCTTTTTACTCCATTTCTTGCTCTTTTCTTCAAATTAGATATCTGTACATAAAAAAGGTAAAAAAGGACATAAAATTCATCTAAATGACTTGGAAATTAATCTAAAGCTCATGCTTAAGAGCCTAAGTAGTTGTTAAATTACCAACTCATCAAACCCCCATACTTGAACCATTACTTGTCCTAGAGTAATGCAGTTCTTATCAGATGTGAAATATGCCACTCCACACTAGTTTATACATCAATGAACACTTGATTCATGACAACCCAAAAATTCTCACCAGCTCACCGAAAGAGAGAAGCAAATTCCCCCCAAAACAAGCAAAATGGAAAAGTTTCAAGAGGCCACCACCATTCAAAAACATGATTCACAAGAGCTTTCATTTTGCAAAACAAGGGCATAGCTTATCAACAAAGTAAACATAACATCTCCATTCATAATCATTGCACATTCAAAGCTTGCCTTAGAGCTTGTACTTCTCATGTCTTATGCACACATTTACTCTTAACGCAATTGTATTCTCAAAAGGGATGATGACTCTCATAGAAGAGAGAATCCCTATTCTTTATCATGAAATCAATGCATACACACAAGGGATTGTAGAAAAAGATGATAACTCTCACTTTCCCAAAAGAAATTTTTATGCACACAACTCGACCCATAGGATTGCCCTTCGTATGATTCGCCACTAATGTAGAGCAACTGCACTCAAAATCACTTAGGACTTGTGAGTCTTAATGAAGTCTAGATCTACGGGTAGGATACATGTTTGGCTTTAGTGACTAATACCTCCCTAATGCCTTTACGAATACATGTAGTCTCTCAACATCTTGTTTAGATTACTCCACCTTATTTCTCCTTGTTCATCATCCTCATCTTTTGTGTGACATGAGCTACCCATATAACATCTATCAATGTCACATTTAGCCTTACTATACAAGAGATGGCACCTATTAACTATTCTTCCTCTTTTGATGATTTGAGGTTTTTCACCCCCATTGATTTACTCATATCATCACAATTTTGGTTCTATCTCAATTTTAGGCTTCTCATTTTCCCCCTACTCTTATAACCCCCAAACTTAGGCTTTTGCCTCATTTCACATTCATTCCCTTCTTGCTCCCCATTTCTTGGGCCCCAGCCCCATTTTTCATTGTTTCATCAGAAGCAATTAGGGAGGAGGGGTGCCAAAGAAAAGGATTAAAAATGGTCTTCAGGCTTGTAATGTGTTTTCAAAGAAAGGGTTCATCTCAAACATTGGCTATCAATGGTTAATGTTTAAGGTGGTCATTTTGGTTGAAGTGACTTGACAAAAGAGAGCCTAAGACCATGTTCTAAGTGCCTCTATATCTAGGATTTCGCCTTGAGTCACACTTAGGACAAGTTCTAGACAAGAAGCTATGCATGAGATTCACAAAAATCCTTACCACACAAGGCATCACACCTAAAGAGTCCACAAAAGTCATTATCCACACAAGATCTTGATTCAAGACATTAGAACATGCAAATTCATAAGTCAAATGAGGAATCTATAATGTATGATAAAGAGTGCTACATTCTCATTTCAAATGCCCATTCTTCCTTTCTCATTATCATGCCACATTTCAGAATTTTTCTGGTGGTACCTCTCAAAACAACTCCACAAAAGACTCAAAAATGACATGGAATTTTCCCTTCAGAGAATCTCCTCACAATCTATCATCGGGAAGTGCCAACCCGGTTCGACAACATAGAGAAAAGAAAAAGATAAATGCTCCTTGGGAAAGAACCGTGGTATGAAGAAAACCCTTGGAGTTTGATTATTATTCTACTGTTTACACAGGAGAACAAAAGACTTGGGTCATAAAGTAGTATTTAACAATTCAAAACAAGGACCCAATTTACATCACTAGCACACTAACATCTAAAAACTCATCCATTTATTTCATTGAAATTTTATCCACACAACTAGCCCAGCAAGGGAAATCATCAACAATACTCAAAATGAGCCCGACAAAGGCTCACAACTCTTCATCAAAAAATTAAAAAAAAAAGCCCGATAAGGGCTACATCAAACCATCACAAAAAGAAACGCAAATGACCCCCCCAGAAAACACTCATCCCTCCCCAAACTTAAAGAATACATTGCCCCCAATGTATGCAAGCAAAATAAAGGGGCTAGAGACTCCCTCAGCGGGTCACTCCTCATCATTGTCATTAGCAGCTGCACCTGCTCCTGTTGCTCCATCAAAGCCTGCCTCTCTTAGATCTTCGGTGTCATCCCCATAGCCCTCAAACAAATCATCAATGGGGCCTAAAACTATGGAGGGGGCAGCCATTTTTGCATCAAGAGCACTTATGTTAGGCACCTCCATGGATGTCCGACTTTTCCACTCCTTCACTTTAGTACGGAGAGAGATGACAACCCCCTCCACTACATCCACCCATTTGCACAATATTGTAAGACTCTCATACATAGATTTCAGCTCCCTTTTTACTATTTGCGTGATGAGTATCGGGAGTCTCCTAGACAACTTTTGAAGTTTTCTCTCATGAGAGTTGGTCATCTCCACGAGTTTGTGGAGACCACTCAGTTGGAGGATGGTGGAGGGGGTTATACTCCCCGAAGAGGTATGTTACCAGAGGTTTGACCCGAAGCTTCCTGGCGAGACATGTTCAAATCTGGTGCGTGTGGTGACTACTATGACCCATAGGATAGTGAACCCTTTACTAACCCAAATCTTGCATTCGCTTCCGCTTAACTGTGGATGCCTTGGCATCTCTTTTACTATTTAATGTGATCACTCCCGAGGCAGGAACAAGGGTCTCATCATGGAATAATGGAACTCCTGCATGCAAACACAGCTGAAAAAGAAGCACAACATATGACATGGAGGTGCTGGCCTGTCTTGCCTTTCACTTCATTTGCTGGGCTACAATCTCCCCAAAGTTAATGGGGACTCCGAACATGATGCAGGCTATAAGAATAGCCATCTCTAAGATGACTCGCAGTTTATTTTTAAAGGGGATGATGCGGCCATAGAGGAAATCCAGCAACAATTTGGCCTCAAACTTCAGATCATGGCGAGAAATTTTGCCACCCATGGAAGACCATAGAGGAGTGTCAGCCGCAATGATAGGGGCTATCCAAGTTAACTGGTTCTTTATGTTAGCAATCCTGGCGATGTACTCTGAGCCAGTGTCAATTTCATCTTCCCAGAACAGATAGTTGATAGCTATCGGAGTTATATCCAGCTCCACCCGTCGTACCATGACTGAAGGTAGGCAGGGAAAATCGTCAACTTTGCCTCTGTGTATCATGCTGTCCTTCCTTGCCTGTTGGAAGCATAGAACTCCGACACCAAGCTAGGATAGTAGTTTAGGAGAGGTTTGGCGAAAGTGTGCCATTGCTTGTCCGTGAATTGAGAGGTGATGTTAGGAAGGTCACTGCACAATCCCACCAAGTTAAAACTCTTTCCGACCATGATTGGTTGGCCCTTGCATATGGCATAGTGCCCCTTCATGTAGGATACACAAAACATAATGGCCTCCCTAGAATTTCGGGTGTTGTGAAGGCCTTTGATTTACCTTTTCCTTTGGTGGATGATGAAGTTGGGGCCTTGCCCTTACCGGTGTTCCTGGATGAAGACATTATCTATAGACATGACGTTAGTAGTAGCCGCAATGCATTGAAATGAAATAACTAACATCATTCTAAAATTGAAATGAGAAGTAATGATGAAAAATTATCATTTCAAGAACTGGCAGCACCAGCGACGTATCGGCGAGCCGCAGGATGGTATTCGCAAACCGGCGATGAACTGCCGGTGAAAAATAGTAAATTAGGGAAATAGATATTCCACCAGCGACAGAGCGGTGAGTCACTGGTCCCGATCTGTGAACCGCTGATGTAACGCGGGATTAAAGCAGTGGCCAGAGGTCAACTTTAGCTCAAACTGGTGTTCCATCAGCATTTTGCTGGACCCGATCAGTGAATAGCCGATGGTTGTCATCCCCAATGCATCCCCCGAATTTTAATGTAACCCTTTCACATACATTTACTCGCACCACATCAAAACACTACCTTTACCCATGAAAAGGACCAAACTGACTATTTATCCTTAAGAATGGCATCACCCAATCTATCATAGGGCAAAACATGTATTTTTAATCCCTTTGGGGTTACTCACACTTCAACCAATTGAACTCCACACAAGATTAGCAACTTCCCCCACACCCATTTCAGTAATAAGCTTCTATCATCCCACAAATTTCCTATAACCACAAATAGAGCATCAATCATGAATATATTGGGGAGAATGGCAGTAAAAAGGAGGGGAATGTATGTCATAACCAAATGTATATGCCACTATAGTTCCATTGAAGACGAAAAATCAAAAACTTAGAGGTACATTACCGCTCTTTAGAGTGTATTTAACAAAGACTAGATGGAGTTGTGGGAGCTTGGTGATGCTCAATAATGGAAAACTCTTGACAATTTGTTAGTAAAGAGGAAGATTGTGAGTGTAGTGAAACTTTTGTGGAAAGGGTAAGGGATTTTATAGGTGAGTAGGTGAGAATGTGGTTGGTTGAGGAGAAGGTGGAGTTTTAATGGTGAGTTAATTGTATGGGAAGTGGAAGAGAGGGAGTTGTGGGAATACGAAAAGGTCGGGTATTGGGAAAATAAAAAGGTGTGTGGGAAAGTGGTAAAAAGAGGAAAAAAGGGAAGTCTAAGGGGTGTTATTTTCAGAATAGGGCGGCTCAAACAGATTTTGGGTCAGGTGAGTCCATATTTGGTCAATATTTTTAAAATACAACCCGTACCTTTACCGACGCTACACCATTGATCACCGTTTTGATCTAGCAATTCGCCGCCTTACCATCTCGTGCTTGAATTTGTGCCTAGCTTACTGTCTTGCAATCGGAGATTGACCAGTGTTTTGCAGACTAGGTTCGGTGTTCCTTCGGTGGATCGCCGCTGGGGCACCCATGGCTCAGGTCTTTTGAGTTACACCGACGCTCAAACGGCAGTACACAGTTTTGCATCGATGGTCCGCCCGTTCATCCGCCGATCCAACAGTCGTGTTCCCAGGTTTCTGCTTGCATGCTTAAGGGCATGGCGGTTCGCGCATCTGGATCAGCGATTCGCCGGTCCAGTGTGTTGCCTGCCTTATTTTACTGTTTCCTCTCCTTACTTTTCACCTCATTAGTCCCACAAAAATAAAAAAATACAATGACATGAAAATTTTTCAAACTAAGACACTTGGGTTTCCTCCCAAGAAGCGCCTTAGTTAGCATCATGGCATGATGTATTACACATTTAGCATATATTCTTCAAAGGATCATCCTCTGACTCAGCTTCCTTCATCTCCACTTTGCTATACTCGCTCTCTTCATGCAATATTCCAATCACTTTGCATTCATCTAGAGGTTCAGCGAATCGACATACCTTAAAGTTGACCTCTTCACTTCCAAGCCAGAGCTTGAGCTCACCTAGCTCCACATCTACCAAAGCTCTACCTGTGGAGAGCAATGGTCTCCCCAAAATGATTGGCACTTCTAAATTCATTACACAATCAAGAACCACGAAATCAACTAGTAGAATAAATTTATCCACCCTCACCAATACATCCTCTAACTCACCCACGAGTTTCTTTATGGAGCGATCATCCATTAAAAACCTCATTGATGTGGGTTTGGTATTTTCAAGCCCCAATTTCTTGAAAATGATAAGGGGCCTCAGATTTATACTTGCACCAAGATCATAGAGGGCTTTCTTAAACACACATAACCCAATAGTGCAAGGAATCGTGAAGGCTCTTAGATCTTCTCAGTTTGGGGAAAGAATGCTCATCATCATCACACTACAGTGATGCGTTGTCTCTCCGGTGCCCACGTCTACCACCTTCTTCTTTTTCAACAGCTCCTTCATGAACTTGGCATATCCGGGCATTTGAAGTAAGGCATCCACCAATGGTATATTAATGGACAATTTACTGAACATGTCGAGAAATTTACTAAACTGGTTGGCTAACTGTTGTGGATAAGGGGGTGGAGCTCTTGGTTCTTGTTTAGTATCATTTGAGGCTTTCATGCCTGCCTCTTTTTCTTCTACATTTGAGGGAACTTTATTAGCCTATGGCTCACCTTCTTCTTCAATATTTTTACCACCACTTGGTGCTTTTGGCACTATCTCAGATTCATTTTCATCATTTGTTTTAGGAGCAACAACCTCCTTAGGCTTCACACCTGCATCTCCAACCATTTTACCACTCCTCGTGATGATGGCCATGCATTGATTGTCTTTCTTTGGGTTTGAAATTGTGTCACTTGGGAGTGTTCCTCTCATTTGGGGGTTCATTTGAGAGGACAGGTGATTCATTTGAGCTTCCAAATGCTTAATGGAGGCTGAATGAGAACTCACAATTTGGGCAAGGTTAGACACCACCCCTTTCAATTCTTTGACCCCGCTATCAGTTGATTCCACTTTCTTGAGGACTCTCGCTAAACATATCTTTAATTTTTGAGTTATCCACATTGCTCACACCTGGCTGATTTTGGGCCTTTTCAGTTTTAGGAGGGGGAACATATGGGTTTGAACTTCGATGATAATGATTTCCCTCTCGATTTTGCTCTTTAATGCCCCATATTTCATTTCTATCAGGCCATCCTTGTGTATCGTGGTTTCTCCAACCTTGATTCTCTTTTAATGGGCGCCAAGGGACTTGATTAGTCCCTTGAAACATGGGTCAAGAACCCCCGATCTGATTTTCCATGTATTGGCACTCCTCATCGTATCTCTGTGGAAAAAATTCTCCTTCAAGGTGCAACGGACCCTGCATACCTACAACATTCACAACTTTGGGCCCTGCCCCCATCACATGTTTTTTCATTAGTTCCAGTTGCATCATCATTTTAGCAAGATTTTCATCTCGCTCCTTATCTCTTTTTTGCAACTCAGCTGCCAACACACTAGAACTAATATCATGCGTCGATACGTTTGTCTCTCTTGTATGCCATGCCCGATTTATCTTTGTCGTTCTATCCAAAAGGGCCTTAGCTAATCCATATGTTTGATCCATGATTGATCCTCCAGCTATATTATTGGAAACAGATTTGTTAATGGAGTCTAGAGCTCGGTAAACACTTTGAAGGAGCACTCCATCAGGGAGACCATGGTCGGGACAAAGGGAAACCTTCTTCTTGAACCTTAGCCATGCTTCTTGCAACGGTTCTCCTAGATCTTGCCTCAAGTTCGTGATATCATCCCTTAGCTGCAACATTTTCAACGGAGGGAAGAAATGATCCAAAAATGCTTCAGTCAATTCTTGCCACGACGTAATGCAACTAGGAGGGAGTTCCTCCGACCACATAGTCACCTCTCCCATTAGGGAGAATGGAAAGAGCCTTAACTTGATAGACTCTTGAATTATATTAGTTATGTTGAAAGGCTGGCAGATCTCTAAGAAATTCCTTAAGTGGCGATTTACATCTTCACTCGGTTTTCCCCCGAAGAGCCCTTTCATCTGTAGCAAATGTAGCAATGTACTTGTGACATGGAACACTACATTCCCTATCGTGGGTGGTAGGCGAATGGCTCATACAATTTTGGGCATCACCAGATTATCTTCTTCGTGCTCCATATTACCCTCAACTGAGCTATCCCCTGCTTGTGAGTGATGACTCATATGACTTTACCCTAACAATCACAACAAGATTAACGTCAACACTTAAGATGCAAGACTAATTCAAATTAACAATCAACACAAGAATATCAAGAGCTAGTCCCCGGCAACGACGCCATTTTTGATAACGTCCAAAATACACTCTTTGTTATGAAAGAGTGTAAATGGTCATTGTATCAAAAAAAATATCCCGACGATGTTGGGGTCAAATCCCACAGAGACTAACCAGTGATATGCGCAAGTGTTGTTTGAAGAATTGGAATTAGTTTGCACCACTAAAAAGTAACAAAGCAATACATATTTGGGGGGAGACTTGATGTTAACAATATGGTATAAATTCTAACTCAGCTAATTAGAATGACAAAATAACCAAAGTTGTAGACAATAATGAGAGGGGCTAGAGATGTGGTGTAGATCATTTGCTAATTAAACAAGGCTATGCTAGATCATCTCATCATTTCAAATGGTGTAAATAACTTTGGGCAGGTGAGCATTCTATGTTTTTCAACCTCATAAATGCCTCTTTCTAGAGTTCTTTTGAACCACTAGACACAATTAAATTAGTCCAATCAAGTTTGGATTAATAGCTACACTAATCTCTAGCTATATTAATCAAGAACAATATGGGTTTTGGCTATGTCTAGCCCAACTCCACAAATTCTATCCCAATACTCAATTCTTCTCTTTCAAGAAGAAATCAAGTATACCCACATATGCAACTATGGATCTTCAATTATAAATTGGAGAGAACTTAACAGATTTACACTAATTAAGCAATATTGAAATGAATCTAGCAATACCCAATATAATTAAGCACTCATCACCACACACCTCTAGTTAATGGTTTAGCTACTCATGGTTAAGAAACTAAAGATCATATTTAACTATAAACTCATTGATTTCATTAATAAGAGCAGCAAAATCAAATTCAACAATATGTCTTCAACAATGGAGGTACCTTGCTGTAGAGGAAGAAGAAGAAAAGAAAAACAATATTTTACAATTTCCACCAATAGAATTCTACTTTCTTCCTCTACAAAGAGAATGTTCCAAAAAGCTAAAAATTAAGATCTGATATGTACAGAGTACTTATTTCTAGAATATATCTAAAAGTAGGGAAACCAATGCCCTCTTTTTCAGTGTTGGATGCATTTTCCCCCGGCGTTCTGGCACTTGCAAAAGTACCAGCTGTTCGCTGTTACATTCTGTGAACCATGAACTTTCATCTATTACTCCTTCAGTGATTTCTAATGTCCTTCGATGGGTCCTTCGGTGATTCACCGGCCTCCAACTGCTCTACACCGATTTCTTTCTCTTTGATCTAGCAAGTTTAGGTGCCAGTAGGTGAGTTAACTGGCGAGTCTCCAGTTGATGTCTGTGACCGCTGTTGCTTTAGTTTCTCAAGGCAGAGATCATTTACGTTTGTCCAGCATTTCGCCGGTCTTTTTCGGTGAAGCACCGATTTTCACCTGATTTCCTTCGTTTTACCCACTTCTTGCTCTTTTCTTCAAATTAGATATCTGCACATAAAAAAGGCAAAAAGGGATAAAGTTCATCTAAATGACTTGAAAATTAAGCTAAAGTTTATGCTTAAGAGCCTAATGAGTTGGTGAATTACCAATTCATGATCTATGTTGTATCATTTTATGATACAAATTCGGACACTTATACTCAGTTTTGCCGTTAGCCTAGTTTCCCGTAGCGTAGTTCAGTTTCCATCATTAGTGAGTCCTCATTTTTCGAGGACCTCCAATTTGATGTTGAGTAATGTTATTTCAGTTTTAAGACTTTATATAAGCTAGTTGGGGATGTTGTCCCATTAGCTCTTCAGAGATGTTAGAGGCTTATTAGATAATATGTAGTATTTCAGCTTTGTCAGTGTTAACTCTGTTATGATTGATATGTATTCAGACATCTGCTTATTCTGCTTGATGTATGCTCTTTAGCTGGTATGTTCATGCCATGGGTCGACTTGGAGCCATTCGTGGTTCTAGGTTCCGTGTCTCAATCCGAGGTCTTAGCTTGGATCGTGACAAACATGGTATTTAGAGCTAGGTTTAGAGTGTTCTAGGGTTTTCAAAAGCCACGTTGAGTAGAGTCTTTTCCATGGGTTTGCAGAGTGCACACTTACGAGGGAGAGGTTACAAGACATTTTAGGAAATTTCCCTTATTTTATGATCTATGTCGTGCAATGAATTATCTCTGTATACTTCCAACATGTTGTATACGCGATTGAAGAAATATGCCTCCACGCCGAGTAAATGGAAGAAGGAATGGCAACGGGAATGGCCATGACAATGGCAACGCAGACGGGCATCAACAAACCCTGACAGCACCAGTAGATCCTATGCCTGAGCAGGTCATTCATGCCAAGTTTGGAGCGGTATTTCAGATGTTGGCATAGGCGATGACCGCTTAGGTCAATCAACAGGCGGTGGCTCATGTTCCTCGAAATGGGACGACAATGGTAGAAAGAGTTCGATACTTTCTCTGGATGAATCCACCGGAGTTTCTGGGGTTGAAGGTGGATGAGGACCCTCATGAGTTCATCAATGAGGTGCAGAAGATCACTTATATTATAGGGGTGACTTAAGAGGAGGGTGCAGATTTAGCCTCCTATCAGTTCAAGGGGGTTGCTTACCTATGCTACCACTAGGGGAAAGATGGTAGGGCAGTGAAAGTAGTTCCCATGAGTTGGGACGAATTTATGGATTCCTTCTTGGATAGGTTCTTCCCTAGGGAGTTGAGGGAGGCGACGCTGATGGAGTTCGTTAACTTAAAGCAGTATCACAGGATTTTCCAAGATTATGCCTTGGAGTTTACTCGGCTGTCTAAGTATGTGTTGGAGATGGTTGCAGATTAGAGGGCTTGCATGAGTAGGTTTGTGAATGGAATATCAAACTTGTTGGTCAAGGAGTGTAGGACCGCTATGCTGACCAGTGATCTAGACTTCTTACGATTGGTTATATACGCCTAGTAGATAGAGGCAGATCAGATTGAAGAGAAGGAGATAGAGGCCAAGAGGGTCAGGACAGGGAGTTACAGACAGTTTTAGCAGAGGTCTGGTGGAGGACATCGTCAGCAGTCCCACCATAGGTCATTAGTCCCAACACCATCATTGGCCAATGTTCCATCTAGGCCAAGGCATGATTAGAGGGGTGGGGCATCAGGCTCCACAGGTTAGGAGAGCATGTTAGTAGAGCCTAGTGTTTCAGTGTGTAGTAGGTATGGTAGGAGATACACCAGAGAGTGCTTGGAAGGTTCAGGTATCGAGGACTAAGCTTCCCTTTATTTCTGAACCTCATCACTCCCTTCATGGGAGATACCTTCAAAACCACCCTATCATCAACTTCAAACTCAAGCTCTCTCCTCCTCACATTAGTATATAACTTTTAATGACTCTGAGTTGTCTTCAGCCTCTCCCTTATAAGGTGAACTTTCTCCATACCCTCATGAACTGAATCTGTCCCTACCAACTGAATCTAGCCCTACCAACGTAGCTTCACCTACCTCAAGCCAACCAATAGGCGATCTGTATCTTTTCCCATAAAGAGCCTCAAACGGAGCCATTTGGATACTAGAATTATAGCTATTGTTATAAGCAAACTCAATGAGAAGTAAATGATCATCCCAACCTCCTTTGAAGTCAATCACACATGCTCTCAATATATACTCGAGAGTCTAAATGGTTCGCTCAGCCTGACCATCTATCTATGGATGAAAAGCTATGCTAAGCTTGACCTTAGAACCAAGGCCTTTCTGAAACTATCTCCAAAACTGGGAGGTAAACTGAGTACCTCTATATGATATAATGGACAATGGAACTCCATGCAACTGAACTAGCTCCCGAATGTACAATTTAGCATAATCCTCCGCTGAGTCAATAGTTTTGACCTGTAGAAAATGGGTTGCTTTAGTCAACCTATCTATAACCACCCAAATAGTGTCAAACTATCAACATGTACGAGGAAACCCTGTGATGAAGTCCATATTGATTTCCTCTCACTTCCATGTAGGGATGATGATGTCTTGTAGCACACCTCTGGGTCTTTGATGCTCCACTTTCACTTGTTGACAATTTGGACGCTTAGCCACAAACTCCGCTATGTCCTTCTTCATGCCATTCCACCAGTAAACTTCTCGTAGATCATGGTACATCTTAGTAGAACCCATATGTATAGAATATCGAGAACCATGAGCCTCATGCAACATCCACTCTCTCAAATCATCAATGTCTGGAACATATAAACGACTCTAATATCGAAGCACACCATCTCCCCCTTAGGATAAGACCTCTACCTTCTGATTCCGAACCATTTCCTTCAACTTCACCAAAATAGAATCCTCATCTTACCTAGACTTGATCTCGGTCACCAAAGAGGATTCTGACCCATTTTGAACAATGACCCCATATTTGATGAGTCAATAAGGGGAACCCCTAACCGTGCAAACCGATGCACATCCTTTTCAAACTCTTTCCTTCCATCTTCCATATGAGAAACACTCCCCATGGACAGCCTACTAAGGGTATTCGCCACCACATTAGCCTTGCCTGGATGATAAAGGACACTGATGTCGTGGTCCTTGAGAATCTCTAGCCACCTCCTTTGTCGCAAATTCAAATCCTTCTAGGTGACCATATACCGTAGGCTCTTGTGATCTTTAAACACATCCACATGGACCCCATATATGTAGCGCCTCCAAAACTTTAATGCGAACACCACCACTGTCAATTCTAAATCATACGTCGAGTAATTCTTCTCATGAGTCTCAAGATGTCTAGAGGAATATGCAATGACCTTACCATGCTACATAAGCACACAACCAATACCAAATCTAGAGGCATCCCACGCCTGGCCGACAAGCAGTCCTTCAACCTGTAACCCAGACGGCCACAACCAAAGCAATCCTCCTTGCCTAGACGACACTCACCAGGATCTTACCTCACTTCGACATGTTGTGAAAGTGCGGCTGCTGGAGACATGACCCTGAGACTGAGAGCCTGATGTGTCACTTACCGAATCTATACCCTAGATTTGACACGGTTCCTAGAGCCACAAGTGACCCCAAGCTAACCCATGGCATAGCCTATTACTAACATGATCTGAATTTAAATAGGAACCTGGGAAGAATCTAACTGAAATGTAAACCATTCATTTATGCATAAGGATAAAGTCTGATGAAAACACTGAGTCATAAGATGAAATTAACACTACACCGTCTAAAAGGCTCTACTAACCGATGAGACACTAAGACAAATCTCCGCTAAATCCAAAGTCTAAAAACTAAAATAATACAAAGTAGATAACTCTAGTCCTTAGAAGATGAGGACTCACCACTGCTAGCTAATCGAGTTCAGAACGTTTCTAATCATAGGGCTGAGTCTGAACACCTGGATATATATTGTGAAATGATATAGCATAAAGGGTACGATTAGTACTTTGAATGTACTGAATATATGGGATATGCAACTGAAGTTTTTAAAAATGCTAGTAATTTGAGAAAGTCTGCACTAAGTATGTAACTGAATGCATAACCTGAGCTTAAGCGTAATGACCCTATCTGATATGCATAAATACTGACATGATATACTATTCTGAATAGTTAATAAAAATATGAGTAAAACAAATCTTAAGGGACAAGTGCATGCACTAAAAACTAAAGTTGTAATTGTAACTAAAATTGTACTGTAGGAGAGCCAATTAACTGATAAACTCCAATATGAGCCTTATGGAGTCCGACCTGCAACCCTTGTTGAGGGGGGTGTTCATACATTGCCAAGGGTAAGAACCATGAGTGGCGTGATATCACTCATAAGTTTAAGGAGACATTCTCAACTAATGAGGAACCCTGCATGAGCCCATTGAGGCGAGGGAAACATTCTCAACTAGTGAGAATTTGATATTCCTCGGGCAAAGGGAGACACTCTATTATCAAGGAACACTTATCCTACGGTGGCACGTAGTTCTGAGACCTGAGTGCACTAAAACCTTGGCCTACTCGGTACTAAGGAATACTCCCAACTGAACATAAATACTGATAATTTGAAACTGATGTCCTAAGACTAGTCAGAACTACTTTATCTAAAAGTGTCTTGAGATCCTAACAGGCCATGAATATACTGATACTGATGGCACAAAACATAAGACTAGTCAGAACTATTTTACCTAAAAGTGTCCCATGAGTCTAAAGAACTATAAATATACTGATCATACTAAAATCATTAGAAAATCATAAGTTTAAATCATACTGTAAATCATGCATATTGAGATCGTGGTAGAATCATATGTTTAAAACAGACCATATTTTTCAAAAACCATTCTAAATGATGGGCTGAATTTTTAAAAATCATTCTAGTATCAAATCATGGGTATAAATCATGCAATTCAAAGTGAAATTATGAAAATTATATGCTATTTACCATGAGAACCTTGAAAGTCATGGAAAACATGAGAGAAATCATACATAAAATGGAAACCCTAAGACATGGTTTTTAGAGAATTGAATTTGCTAATGTTTCTGAAAATAATTGGGACACAAGGGTGAAAGAAAATCCATGTTGATGTCCCACATACTTGGATTAGAGAAATTCATACTAGCACTTCAAGCATGAATAACCCTAATTTGGAGAAGAAGACTTCCTAGCTTCTTGAAGAACTTGAGAGCTTTGATCCTTGAATTCTAATTGGAATGGTCAGGAATGAGTGTTTAGGCTTTAGGAGTACTTAAATAATACCTTTAAGAATACAAAACGATTTGGGTTTAGTCAATTAAACCATGGGAACTCCCTAAAATAATCGTAAGATCATTTTTGATAACTTCACGCATCATTGACTTTGACCCATCTAGTGACGACGTGTCAGTTGATAGTGTTTGACTAAAATTCTCATAACTTCTTACTCTAAACTTCGATTGACACTAGGTTAGATGCGTTTGAAAGAAGACTCAAAGGGCTTCAGTTTTATGAGTTGAATCTATCCAAAATACGTCATAAATTGGGAGTTACAGTCATTTTAAATTGACCCTTGTAAGAACTTATACGAAAAACTCAATTTGTAAGAAGGCTCTCAACCAACTTTGTGCTAGAGGTTCCTTATGACATTAATTTGCATACAATTCACTTCTCACACTTAAGAATTGATCCTAACAACTAGTTTCCATAAAATTAATTAAGTTAAGGTCTATCCACATACCTAGAATGGTTTCAAACTTAGCCCAAAAGTCCAAGGCATTACATGATGCTCTACCCTTTCAATTAGTATGGGGTTTGGGAGAAGGAGCACTAGCTGAAGAGGGTGCTGAAGATCTCTGCTGATGCTGTTAGTGATTACCACCGGCCAATCTCTACTGTAAGTATTCAAACTATCCTGTTTTGGGCCGCTTTCTCTCCCTCTCCTTTTCTTTAAGTTTTTTCTCCTAAATTTGTTAGGCATAGATCATAAGCCTAGCAATGTCGATGTTGCTGATGAGCATGGAGGTCCTGCACTCCTTGATCACCAGGTCTGAAACTACAGATAGCTACTTGCTCATCCAAGCCCTGGGTTCGACTACTATCTCTGGAGCATATCCGGATAGCTAAGTGAGCTTCAGGGCATATTCCTGAATGGTCATGGAGTTTTTCTTTAGATTGATGAACTCCTCTACCTTTGCTTCCCTTAGTTCACGGGGAAAAAATCTATCCAGGAACACTATTACAAATTTATCCCACTCTACTGGGCCTACCCCAACATATCTTCCCTCTTTCCACTGTCTATACCATATTTGTTCTACTCCCATCAATTAGTAGGTGGCCAAATCTACACACTTAACTTATGTAACACCCATAATTCGGGTGATCTATTGGATCTCATTAATAAAGTCCTGTGGTTCCTCATCTACCTTAGACCTATGGAAATCTCTGGGAATCATTTGAGTATATTCTCGAACTCTGCCAGCACTTGCATTCTGATTCAGATTAACTGGTGCAACGACTTTGTAATACCCAGAAGTGCCTAAGACAAGACCCGGGATTTAAAAAGGAAAGTTGGCAGAATTTGGGAAATATCCACAGAACAGGTCACGTAACGGATTGTTGGTCCAACCAAAAATCCATGGGAAGCGTCCGTGGTGAGGTTCATCCAAGTGGCAGTTGGAGGTAATGGGTCACATAACGACCCTATGGTTTGATACCAGTCATCGTTTGAGGTCGGGGGGAGACTGGTCCTTTGCCTGAGAGGAAGTAACGGGTCATAGGACGACCCATCTTGAGTTGTAACTGATCATGGTGAGCAACCGTGGGAAGGATTAGGAAAACCTACAGTCCAGGTAACAGAAGGAAACCATGACTCATTGGAAGGTAGAACGAGTCATGGTGTGGCTCTTAGGGGGATGGTGCAGGTTGTCAAGGGGGAAACAACGGATCATAAACAGACCGTCGAATGGTGTAATGACACATCCTGTCGAGTCATGGAATTGAACTTGGGATGTTTAAAATGGGTAGTGGATGCAACAGACGGATATCACGAGTCGTGGTATCAAGGCACGACTCGTTGGATCGCCCGTGGTCTCAAGCAGTGCAGAAATTTCAGGAAATTTATTAAGGGAAATTTCATCATTCCTAAGTCTTAAGGTCTTAAACTACATTGTTTAAGGCTCCGAATGCAGTTTTTTAAGAGGTTAAAACCTATCCTAGGATCATTCATATCCATGCATCCATATTGAAGGGGTTTAGGAGGTGATCAAGTAAGAGTTCTTCAAGTTTTGTTTCAATCTTTGATTAGGCTTTCAAGGAGTGAAAAAATCTTATCTTCCCCAGGTACGTAGGGTTATGAATGGGTGAATCCGTTGACACCTATGCCCAAACTCTCTCTAAATCATGAAATTCCTTTATTGATTCCATTAGGTTTTAACCCAATCTATGAAATTTTGAATTCTCTACATGGGTATCATCTAAATGAGTTATTATTATTGAATTATGAAGTATGGGAAAGTTTTACGTTGTTTTCCACTAAAATCATGTTTCAAGCTTTTAAAACCAAAATGCTCATTTATGAAAAGTTCATGAGAGTTAAGATTTATGATGAATGTTCATGTATGAGGAAGTATTGATACTGAAAAGCATGTTTCCAAGTTAATCGTGTTTATAATCATGTTTTCAAGTGAGTTGAGTATTTTCAAGCATGTTAAAGTATTGGGAAATGCCCACATGTTCAGGTATGATTTATAATTTATGAAATGGATTTCATGATTGATCGATTTATGATATTAACCGACTAAAAGGCCCTTGATTCATGGATAATCATGTATGAAAAGGGGATCAAAAATGTTAAGTGTTTATTTATCCATAAATATCATGAATGATGTTTATGATTTACGTATGAACCTAATGTGCATGTTTTTGGGAGCAGTGTCTAGCACCGAGTAGCCCGGCGTTTAAAGGACTATGCCGGTATCTCATAACTACATGCCACTATAGGTTCATAATGATACATTATAATGTTAATGGATCCTCTCTTTCATGATATCACATAATACATGTCCCCTGCCTGGCAAGCTAGGCACGGCTCTGCCCACTTGAGCGAGATAGTAGGGCATCATGTAAGGCTCAACCATAATGGTGTCAATTATGACGAGTCCTCCCATTGTTCCACATATTTTTATGCATTATTATGTTTATATTATTTTGGCTCAAGTGATGATTTATAAAGTTCACCTTATCACTATGATAATGAATGGATTACGAATGATTTGAAAACCTTGAGCCTTATGTTATATTATGATATTTATGTTTTGATCATGTTGTCCCACTCTTATGAGATTTTATGTATTTTTAAATGTACATTTTACTTACCTTACATACTTGGTACATTCCACGGATTGATGGCATACTCTATGCTGTATCGTTTCATGATGCAGGCTCCGATCTTCAGACCCAACACCATCATTAGCTCATCTTAGAGATTTGAATCCAGCTCTTTGGTGAGTCCTCATTCTCTGAGGACCAGTTTGATATCAGTTATCTTTTCATGCTCAGTTTTCTAGACTTATCGGGTTAGTTGGGGGTGTTGTCCCATGAACCCATCAGATATGTTAGAGGCTTTTAGACTATGTGTAGTATTCAACTATTATGTATGAAGTACGTTCCACTTTCTATGCATGTCATAGTTATGCTTCCGCTATGTTACTATGTTGAGTATTCTGTTTTATTGATTGAGTTAGATGTATGCTCATGTCATGGGTCGACTTGGAGTCTCTCTAGGCTCCTTGTCCCATGTTGCGATCCGGGTCTACGTTCGGGTCGTGACAGGCTTCTTAATTGACTTGGTTGGTCATAGCCTAGGCAAGTAGCTGAAACATAGCCTTGAACTCTGCATTACACAGTTGCTTGTTCAGAGGGTCTGCTGGAGCTGGTGGGGCTTGCTGATTTCCATTCCCCTTGCTCCTTCCATTAGCTTTTCTAGGAGGCATCATCTGTAAACATATAGAACACGAGATAGAAGGATAGTTTAGAGTTTCATACTCTATCGCACGATAAGAATCATAAAATAAAGGGAAATTCCCTAAAACGTCTTGTAGCCCCCTCCTCATAAGTATGGCGTGCTTCATACCTATGAAGGGCTCTACTTAACGTGGCTTTCACCCTAGGACTCCATAAACCTAATGCTATGATACCAAGTTTTTCATGAATCGAGTCTATACCCTGGACACAACACGGTACCTAGAGTCACAATGACCCTAAGCAAATCCATGGCATATCATAAATTTTGAAATATGGAAAACTTATATGAAATTCTAGGCGGAAGCTATTTGTAAATAACATATTCTTTAAGTATAAAAGGGCTGTAATTTGATAAAATACTGAAATTTTAAAAACAATACTGAAAATAAGCTGAATCTAATACACTCTGTCTGAAAGCCTTCTAAAATGGATGAGCTGCCAGGATAAGCCACCAGCTAACTCTAAAGTTTGAAAAATGAAAATGACAACAACTGAAATAAAGATACTCCAGTCCTTTGGAAGATAAGTACTCACCACTGTCAGTCAACTGAATGTCGCCAGAAGAAAATCTAGATGTGAGGCTGAGTCTGGATACCTGAGCCTATATTATGAAGCAATATATCATATATAGTATGCAGTTAGTACTTTGAATGTACTGAGCATGTGATATATGCAATTGAAAACATAGGCATGCTAGTGAAATATGAAGATATAACTAAGCTAACATGTAATGACCCTATCTGAATTCATGTACATTGAAAATGACATGAATATCTGACATAACTGTAAATGCTACTAAAACTAGTTTTACTGTCATGCACCTATACTGAAGTCTGAAAATTGAGGAATGTTACTGTACTATGAGGGAGAGTCTATTAACCGTCATATATCCACGTGAGCTAAACATGGATTTTGATGTAATAGGACCAAATATACCTTGCCAAGGTATAAATGTGTGGCTATGTGATCACTGAACTGAGGCCCATTCGGGCTAATAGCCTATGGTGCACGTAGTTTTGAGAATCTGGATGCGCTGAACCCTGACCAACTCGGTGATATTACTACTTCCAATTGAAGACATAACTATGTATAACTGTATTGATAGCTTGAATTCTAATGGTCTAAGACTAAGTCAAAACTACTTATCTAAATGTTTCATGAGAGTCTAAAGGACTTGATAAACTGAAAATATTGGTAACAATGTTATTTCTAATAACACTATATAGACTAATATTTCTCATAATATTGATATTATTGAGCAATTTGAGAATGCTGAAAATACTATAAAAACATAAATGCATAATTCTTGAGAATATCAAGTACACTTTGGCAAATCATGCTTATTGAAGACAATGCTAGTTCGAGAGCAAATTCTCTTTAGATTCATGCTAAAATCAAGATCATAGAAGGTTATTATGCAAGCTGTAAATAACATCATAGGTATGACATAATTATAATCATGAAGACCTATAATCATAGAAAAAAGTTAAGAGACTTTAACATGGAAGAAAACCCTATTACATGATTTCTAGAGAAACTTCATAGCTAGGGTCTCTGAAAAATTTTGGGACGCAAGGATGGAAGAAGGCCCTTATTGAACTCTCACATACCTGGAGAAGAAAACCCTCTTGCTAGAGCTTGAATTCTTGGATCTTGGGGAAGAACCCTAACTTGGATTTGAGAAGAACTTTAAACTTCTACGATCTTTATTGAGTGTTTAGGAGAGAATGAGAGGAGAAAGTCCACTACTCCCACTTAATCCCCCTCTAAAATATCTAATATGATGTAGTTTAGGAATTAGAAGCATAGAATATTACTAGGATTCCCTTATAAAAGTATTTTGGAAGACCGACTGCTAGGCCTCACGAGTCATTCTATGACTTATAAGACAGTACCACGACTCGTACTACGTCTCATGCTCACTGATCCCTCCTTGGAAAATTCTCTGAACCCCCTTCCTATGCCTCAATAGTATGATTCATACATTGATACTGTGAATCATGACTTCCTCCTGTGGTAGCATGAGCAATCTTAACACTCCTATGAAACTCATCTCACGACCCATCAGTACGATCCATACCATGGTGGTCATGGTACCATTGCCAAGGTTCTACTATTTTTTCTGAACTCCTACTATGCCCCTTGGTACGACTCGTACCTTCCTCTCACAAGTTGTACTGAGGAAAAAATTTTAGTTTCTCTACAAGTTCAAACTCTAAATTTAGGGTCTAGTCTTAGGGATTTTGGGTTCTTACAGTCCCAATCTCCTTTTGTTATTATCAATATCTGATGAATCCTAGAAAGATTTCATAGACCTATTATATTGTATTGATTCCTCTAATTTAGATTTGTTAATCTCTCAAATTCCTTTTGGGTATTAATAGATCTAATATTCCATATTAGAATATTGTTCATTTTTTTAAAATGGTCTTTGAGGTTGCAAGCCTCTTTAGTAATTTTCTAATGGGAGGAATCTCTTCCTTGTTAAATTTTTCACCTTTTTGTTTCTGTATGCTACTTTCCAGTTTTTTGGTATGCTTTGGATATAGGTTGATGAGATGATAATTTACCAACTTATTAGGTTTTTAAACATAAGCTTTTTCTTGATTTTCAAGTCATTTAGGAAGATTTTATGCTCTTTCTCTTTGGTTTTTATAGGCATTCAATTTAAAGAGAGAAAAAAAAGAATTAAACAAAAGCATGGAGCTAAAGAAGAGGACCTAAATTCCACTAGATGGGACTAGCGAAATGTCAGCCAAATGCAGGAGGACACTGGGAGGAAATGGAAGGAGCCACTGGCCTTCAGTTGCACTGGAGCAGCACCCTGCGGATGGGCACCGGCAGAACGCTGGTGTCGCGCAAGTGAGACCGTTAGCTGAAGTGAAAAATCGTCTAGCACAGGAAAATAGGAGAATCTTTAACCTACTTTTATAAATTCTTTAAAAAGTATGAAACATTCCATTCCATATTGAATTGTATTGTATTAAATATCTTTTAATTTCCGAGAGAGAAAGAAGAGAATTAGCTTTTCTTCAGAAGAGAATTAACTTTTCTTCACCTTCTTCTTCTTCTTCCTCAAGGTAAAAACCTCCATTGAAGACAAATCTGAGCTTGCAGTTACTCTTAATGATGAATTGTATGAATTTATTTAGCAATATGATTTTGAATTTTTCATCTATGAATGGCTAAATATTTTGCTAGGGGTGTGTGCATGATTGGGGATAAATTGGATTGGGTATTGCCAGATTGATCTTATAATTACTTATTTAGTATAAACCTATTGTTTTCTCCAAATTATAATTGAATTATCCATAGTTGCAAATGTGGGTTATATTTACCTATTCTATTTTTACTTGAAAAAAGGGAATATAATATGGGTGAGAAAATAATGGTGGGTATTTGGGTCTTGATTATATGAGATTGGGCTAGAGATAGCCAAAACCCATTTTCATACCCTCATTAAAGAGTTGAGGCCAGAGATTGTTCAATTTTTTCCCAAGCCATAGTGGATGAATTAATTGAGACATTGGGGTTTGAGAAAATCCGAGGAAAAAGGCACCCAAGTGGTTGAAAAACATTGGGTGCCACATTATCCATGGTTATTTATGTTTTGAGTAATAATTTGATTTCCTAGTTAATTCTAATTCAATCGATGCCCCATCGATAGCACACTCTTGGCCCTTACTCATATTTATTCATTCAATTTGGTTGCCTTGCTTTTTATAGGTAGTTGATTTAGATTTAAATTGTGATTTTACTTTCGCCCAACATTTACTTCTCTATTTTTAATGCAATGATGCAATTTAGTTCAATTCAATAGATAACTTTTGTGCAACCAAATCTCTATTCCCTATGGATTTGACCTTGACTCACGATTTAGGTATTATATTGCGATGACCGTTTACACTTTCTCCTTGTGAGGAGTGGATTTGGACGTCATCAATTTTAGCATCCTTACCTGGGAATAGGATTAGATAGCCCCTAGTTAATTGTTGATTTGAATTAATATAGCATCTTGTGTTTTATTTTTACAATTGTTGTCGTTTTTGGTGTCTCATTAGGCTGACTGTTATGAGCCAACACTCTCAAGAAGGTTTTGAATGGCTACATGGATCACAAAGATGATGATCCAATTATGTCAGAAGTAGCGGGTGCCATTTGTCTACCAACCACAATGGGGAATGCGGTGTTTCATGTTACACCTACTACAAATGAAAGGACTCTTTGGAGGTCAACCGAGTGAGGATGCTAATCATTATCTTTGGAATTTCCTGGAGATATGCCAACCTTTCAACATCACGAATGTAAGTCAAGAGGCGATTATATTGAGGCTCTTCCCATTTTCCTTTTCTGGAGAAGCTACCATATGGCTAGAGGAGCTACCTCCAGGGTGTATCACTTCATGGAAAGAATTGACTAAAGATTTCTTAGATAGGTTCTTCCCTCCATCAAGGATGTTGCAGCTAAGAGATGATATTACCAATTTCAGGAAAATCCCGGGTGAACCCTTAGATGAAGCATGGCTTCGTTTGTGGCCCTATGTCCAAACTACGGGCTATCGGATAGAGTGCTACTTTAGAGTTTTTATTTATACTTAGATTCCATTAACAACTTATGGCCAATAACATTGCTGGAGGATCCTTCATGGACCAACCATAGGGTATAGCTAGATCTCTTTTAGATAGAATGACCAAAACAAATCGAGCTTGGCATACGAGGGACATTAAAGTACCCTCAAGTGGTGCTAGTCCAAGCATTGTGACTGCTAAGATGTGGAAAAGAGATGAGGAAAGAGATGAGACCCTATAAAAGATGATGACCCATCTCGAATTGATGACAAAGCATGTTATGGAACCAGGTCCAAGAATGTCAATGCTGTGGGGACTCAAGTTCCTATGCAATACGAGGGTGAAGCTTCACCGCCTAGGTATGAGGAAAAGTGCCAATTCATGGAAAATCAAATGGAAGGTTCTCACCTGGGGTATTTGTAATACCCTGAAAGTGCGAAAGATTAGACCCAGAATCAAAATTTGAATTTGGATGAAAAACTGGGAAGAAGTCATAGGACAGGTGACGTAATAACTCATGGTTGAAAACCACGGGTCGTTGTTAGCAATCATGGGAGGAATTGGACCTCAGTGGTTGGGGATACCACAGGTCATCCAACACTCCTGGTGAGAAGTGACAACCCATGGTCACTAGTTGTGGTATGGGTTGCCAGATTTTCCAATAGATGTAACAGATTGATACCACGAGTCGTTGGAAGAAACCATGAGTCGTGGTGAGGCTTGTGGTAAGGGAAGTTCAGATTTTCAGGGAAACTGACAATGATTGATCTAATGCCCCATTATTTAAAACAGCGACTTGTCCTGTCGAGTTGTGAGAAGAATCTGAAAATATGAATAGAGGAAGTGGATCCAACGACTCGATACCACGAGTCGTGGTATCATGCAACGACTCGTGGGATTAGTCGTTGGTTCACCCAGATCAGTTTTTAGGTGATTTTTCATTAAGGGTATTTCGACCTTTCTATTCTTTAGGGCCCTCAACTACGTTGTTTTATGTATTTTTTTGGGCATGATAAGACAGGTTAAGATCCTATAATTATCCTCATTCCCATGTATGCAAGTTAGAACAATTTTATAGAGATCAAGCTATTCCTCAAGCTCTTACATATAAATTCTCTCTTGGGCATTCAAAGAACCTTGAAATTTGATCCTACCCAGGTATGTAGGGTTACGAATGAGTGTTTTCGTTCACATTCATGCCCATTCTCCATTAATTTATGAAAATCTATCAAATATCTCATGGGGTTTTAACTCAAATTTTGTGAAAATCTAATGATTTGGTAATGGGTTATTATGATTTGTGATTTACATCATATTTTATGAATTTTGACCATGATTTACAACTATTTTGCTTATAAAATTATTGATTTTGATTTCTACTAAATTAAGCCTACTTAAGCATGATCTATGATGAATCAATTTATGATATTCTCTTCAATTGATGATATTTACAAGCCCATTATGATTTATGATTTTGAATATATTTTTATTCAGTTACCCATCATGATTTGATGATTTACAAGTTATATGCATAACCTACGAGTATGGATGAAAGCTAAGATTCATGGATTATGTTTTGGCCGACTCACGGGCCTTATGTCATGGCTAGTTCAAGTATGTACAAGAATGTTTATGGTTATCATGATTTAACTAGCACATGAATGTTATACTATGAACACTATATATGTTTTGGGAGTACTATCGAACACCGAGTAGGGTCAAGGCCTAGGTTCTACCCCAGATCTCATAAACTACGTGCCACCGTAGTTATGTTGGGACCTCCTTTGTGACTGTTCCCGGCCCAAATGGCCCTTTTCATGTTGATATTACACTTTCATGGTTCTACCCTTTGCAAGGTATGGATACCCTCCCGACTAGGGTTATAAGTTGGGATTCATGTATGCTCATATGGGGTATGTTGGTTAAGAGAATCTCCCACTGTTCCTCATGATTTATGCATGTTTATGTTTATGTATTTTGGCTCAAGTCATGTTAAATAAAGCTTTTCTCTTGTGATCATGAGTACGATTGTATTACGAATGTTTTGAAAACCTTGAGCCTTATATTATGTTACAATATTTATGATACGAGTATGATGTCCTACTCTTATGATCACTTATGAGTTTTATATATATTTAAAATGTCCATTTTACTTAATTGCATACTCGGTACATTTCATGTACTGACCGCATACTTTCTATGCTGTATCGTTTCATGATACGGGACTCGGCTCTCAGGCTCATCCTCATTCTTAGACCATCTCGGAGTTTCTCTTAGCTTTATTGGTGAGTCCTCATGTTCCGAGGGCCGTAAGACTAGATGTTTATGTTGTTCTTCTGTTTCAGTTTGGCCAGGTTAGTTAGGGATGTTGTCCCATCAATCTATCTTAAATGTTAGAGGCTTTTAGACAGTATGTAGTACTCAGCTTATGTATATGTCTAGTACTTTCAAATGTTATGGTATGGTATTTTACCTTTATGTTTTCGCTATGTCTTATGTGCAGTCTTCCGCTTAATGTGAATAAAGGAAGATGTATGCTTATGCCATGAGTCGACTTGCGGCCTCTTGGGGTTCCTTGTCTCGTGGTACGATTCAAGTCTATGTTCGGATCATGACGGTATCAAGGTGCCAATCAAGGCCCTTGGCATTCACGAGAAGAGAATCAAGGTTGGAGAAACCGCGACAACCAAGGTTGGGTTGATAGAAATGAAAGATGAGGTAATCGTGAACAAAAGCATGATGGGAAACGTTATCACTGAAGTGCAAACCCATATGTTTCCCTGCCTAATACTGAAAACCCCGATTACAACCTGGCGAGAGCGATGTTGGAAGCTCTAATATTGAAGAGAAGTTGGCTAGAATGCTAAAAAAGTGGAACCGAATAATAGTGGGGTGAAGAGCTAAAAGGGGAGGTGTCTAACCTCACCCAACAGTAAGTTCACATTTAGCTTCTATCAAACACTTGGAAGCTCAAATGAATCACTTGTTTACTCAAATGAACCCCAAAATGAAAGGGACTCTCCCTAGTGACACAATGCCTAATCCTAAGCAGGACAACGTTGTATGACTATTATCACGAGAAGCAGTAAGGTGTTGGATGATGGGGGTGCTAAGCCCAAGAATGTTGTTGAACCCAAAACAAGAAGTGATGTGAAAGATGATGCTAAAATTACCAGATGGTGTTGATGAAACAGAAGAACTTGATGAAAGGGGAAATGATGTTGACCCCCGAGAAGGCTGTTGAGGAGGAAATAAGCAAGGATGCTTTAACTGAAATGGTCTAAGAGCCTAGGATCCCACCTCCTTATCCTCAAAGATTAGTAAAGAAGAAGGAGGAAAAGCAGTTTCAAAAATTCATTAAGATGTTCAGAAAATTGTCCATAAATATTGGATGCATTGCTCCAAATGCTGGGCTATACGAAATTCATGAAAGAATTGCTGAAGAAAAAAAGGTTACTGATGATGGTGTAAGGGAAGTGACACACATTGTAGTGCAATGATGGCGAGCAAACTTGCTCCCAAAAGAGAGGACCTTGGAGCTTTCACTATCCCTTGCACCATTGGGCTGTGTACTTTCAAAAAGGCTTTGTGTGACCTTGGTGCAGGCATAAACTTGATGCCTCTTGTCATTTTTAAGAAGTTAGGTGTGGGAAATCCCAAGCCTACTAGTATGAGTCTATTGATAATAGACAGGTCTATCAATAAAACCTTGGGAGTGCTAGAAGATGTTTTGGTTCGAGTGGACAAATTTATTCTTCTAGCCAACTTTGTGGTGTTGGATTGTGAAATAGATGTTGAGGTTCCCGTCATCTTGGGGCGCCTATTACTACTCACAGGAAGAGCATTGGTGGAAGTGGAGTTAGGGGAGCTGAAGTTTAGAGTAGGTGGTGATGAAGTCACCCTTAATGAATGTCGACCTACTAAGCCCCCGGAGGATTGCAAGGTGATAGCGGTCTTCAATGATGAGGTAGATCAAGACGAAGTTTGGGATCTTAAGGTTAATTTGGAGAATGACCCTCTGGAGTATTGACAATTGAGGAGGTATCCATCGTGCCATGAAGGTAAATAAAGCACTTCTTATGAGGCAACCCAAGTGTTTTTACGTTTATGCCTTGATATTTTTGTTGATTTTGTTTTATAGGATGGATTGGATGAAAAACTAGGTGGAAGAAAAATTAGGGCACTTGCGGCGCGAGACTTGTGAAATGCAGGTGCTCACACGTGAGTTGCTGCACCAATACAAAAGAGAGGTAGAAACCTGAGAGTAAAGAGAGGGAACTGACGCTTAACTGGCAACATGCCGGTTACAAACTGCGAATCGCCGGTTCGATGCAAGGCTTAAATCAGTGCACCTGGGTGTTGAAATATGAGCTGCGACTTACCGATGAAATGCGGATAGAAACTGATCTTAGGCAGAATTATATGCCCAAGTGATGCTCAAATGCTTTATTTCGTCTTGTTTATCTATCGTTATTTGTACATTCTCATGTGATTTGTTGTTAAAATGTGAATTTATACTAACCAACATGATTAGTGTTGTTTTACAGGAAAAATGTAATTTTAGGAAGCTAAGTTGCATGTTGGTGAAAATCGGGAATGGACTCGGAAGCGAGCAGTGGAAAAGGTCAAGGAAAAGCAGCAAATATAGGGGCTCCAGAATGGAGCCGTGTCACGCTGCCATCGCGGAGGCAATCTGCTTCGGATGAGTTATTTTGTCAAATTCCAATAAGGTTTCGCGACGGCGCCGTGGCACATTGGCCAAGCCCTGCGTTACATGCCGTGGCACGTTGCCTATATTTACCTAGAACATAAAATTCCAGTGAGGGTTCGCGTTTGCACAGTGTCACGGAGGCAGTGCTCCGCGATGCACTCCGTGACACGTTGCTTGTTATTCTGGGAAAAATTTCCACTAGTATAAATAGCACACTTAGGTTTATTTTTAATCATTCTGACTTAGTTGAGCAAGAACGTGGGTTACAGGCAGTTGAGGAGACGAAAATCTTAGGGTTCTTCTCTAACTCTTTCTCCTTTATTTCAATTGTTTGTATGATTTATACTCATTTGATGATGTTTAATCCACAAATGAGTGGCTAAATTCACTTTTTGCTGAGGTTAAAAACAGTTGTAGTGGAATGTAATTGTTGATCATTTTGGTTTTTCATCTTTTCTTCCATAGTTGTTCTATCAATTCTTGTTCTTACTGCATTAATTTCTGGCCAATGTTAATGTATATCTAAAAAATCCAATTTTATCTTGAAAAGGAAAGAAATTGGAAAGTTGTGAATTGGTAGGATATGATCTCTTCTTAGTTTGGGAAAATTGAGAATTGATTTACCTTCAGAATAGAAATATATCTGAAAGTCGTATTAGTCAATTAAGGAATCGGTTTTGTATGGCTAGAACATGAAATTCTTTTATCACAGAAATGTAGGTTGAAGGTTCATGATTCTTAAGTTGGGTAGAATATGAAAGTATCTCTCCATAGGCAATAATTCTTGACTAGCAACCGAGGAAAGATTAACCGAATTGTATCGATAAATTACTTCCCTGCATGTTCGTTTGGCCTCTGCTTGCTCATTACTATAGTTCGGACTCACTCTATAATTTTGTTTTAGATTAGTATAAATTCGGAAACCAACTCTCAAAATCTTCTTTAAATTGTTGTCTGCATTTTTAGAGTTAGAGTTCATTAACACTTAATTCGATTACTACCTTGGTTCAGTCCCTGTGGGATCGATACTTGGCTTACTTTAGCCACTTTACTACTTGTTCGACCATGTGCACTTGCGTGTAGTTGCGAAACAGATCGAACAAGTTTTTGGCGCCGTTGCCGGGGACTGGCAATTAGTAAAATTATTTTCTTAAGTGCTAGTCTACGATTTCTTATTAGTGCTGACAACTTGATCTTAGCCTGTCTTTTGCAGATATTGAATTCTGTTGAACACTGGCAAGAGACAAGGAGCTGGTGGATTCATACATAGAGCCAGAAAGACAATTTCATCGTCAAAGAAGAGAAGCTCTAGAAAAGAAGCTGCAGTTGCTGAGACAAACAATCCTGGAGCAACAACAGAATCCACCACTTGTAAGGGCAGTGTTAGTGCCCGAGGAAATGGCAGCACGGCCGGTTCGCGAAGTGGCAATCCCACATGCTAACAATGTTACATCAAGCATTCGCAAACCTGAGCCAGGAGGGAGGTTTGAGCTGAAACACAATATGGTGCAATTGTTGCACACCAGCGGGCAATTCACAGGTCTCCCTCACGAGGATCCACAACAACATCTCCAAAACTTTTTGGAGATAAGTGACACTTACATCCCCGCTGGAGTATCATCTGATTACGTAAGGCTTACATTGTTCCCATTTTCACTATTGGGAGAAGCAAAAAGGTGGTTGAAAGTTGAGCGACCTAATTCCATCATCACTTGGGATGATCTTGCAAGGAAATTTTTGATACGGTTCTTTCCATCCGGGAAAACAGCAAGACTTAGAAGTCAGATTCTAAGTTTTAAACAAAGAGAGGGGGAGAATCTGTATCAAGCTTGGGAATGATTCAAATCAATGTTACGAGATTGTTCTCACCATCACCAGTCCAATGATGTGCTGGTGCATACTTTCATAGAGGGTTTGGAACCCCACAAAAAAATTTTGCTAGACTCAGCAGCTGGGGGACAAGCATTAGAAAAGACCTATGAGGAGCTGTATACCTTGTTACATCGTATTTCACAGGGAAATCCAGAGTGGAATGCGGACTCTTCTAGAGGAGGAACAAGGAAAGCGGCAGGAGTCTTGGAAGTGGATGGTTTTACAGCTATCGCTGCACAGATAGCTGCGTTACAGAATCAACTCAACACCCACTTCAGCAACATGAGCCTGAATCAACCTCAAGCCTCAGTTAATGTAGTGCAGCAGATTTGGTGTGAAGTATGCGGTAGTAATGAACACTCATCTGAGTGTTGTGGTGCAAATCCAGATTCAGTGAACTTTGTTGGTAATGTATAGAGAAATAATCACCAACAGTATGGCAACAACTACACTTCTAATTAGAGGAATCATCCGAATTTCTCCTGGGATAGTAACAGCCATCAAGGGCAAAGTTCGAATCAGGGTGCACAGAGAAATCAAGGAGGGCAGCAGAACTATCAGACTCAATACAGAAGCAACAATGCACCTCCTCCACCACCACCACCCAGCATTGAGGAAATGTTTAAAACAATGATAGCTAACCAAGCTCAATTGCAGGCTGACTATGTGAAATTAGCGGCAGAAAAGAACAATCAGTTAGCTACAAAGGTGTTGGAGTACCAGTTTGGGCAACTAGCTGGAGCTCAAAACACCAGGCCAAGAAAAGGACTACCAAATGACACTGACCCGAATCCCAAGCAAGTAAATGCAGTGACCACAAGGAGTGGTTTACAACTCAAGGAGGTGGAACCAGAAAGACCACCTCAGCAGTCAGGAGCAGTGGAGAAAGAAAGGGAACAAAATGATGAGAGGGGGAAGGAGAAGGCAGCTGAAGCAGAAAGACCACCACCCCCGTTCCCTCAAAGATTAAAGAAACACAAGGAGGAAGAGTGTTTCAAAAAGTTCATGGAGGTGCTTAAACAGGTACACATTAATTTACCTCTTGTTGATGTTTTGCAGGGAGTGCCGAAGTATGTAAAATATATCAAGGACATCGTGGCGAACAAAAGCAGATTGACGGAGTATGCTACGGTGGCGCTTAATGAGTGTTGTACTTCCCGGATACAGAATAGGTTGCCAACAAAGCTCAAGGACCCTGGGAGCTTTACAATTCAAATCACAATTGGGCAAAGTATCCGAGCTCATGGGCTATGCAATTTGGGAGAAAGCATTAACTTGATGCCGACATCGGTGTTCAAGAAGTTGGAGCTGGGCAGTCCTAGACCAACTACAGTGATATTGCAGTTAGCGGATCATTCTTTGGCCAGACCAGATGGCATTGTGGAGGACGTGCTGGTGCAAGTGGGCTCCCTTATCTTCCTGGTAGATTTTGTTGTGCTGGATTTTGAGCCGGATGTGGAAGTCCCATTTCTTTTGGGACGTCCTTTCTTGGTAACCGGGAAAGCGTTGATTGATGTAGCTGCAGGGTAGCTAACCATGCGGGCGCATGAAAAGGTGGAGGTATTTGACGTGTACAAGGCCATGAAGCTTCCGGCCGTATATGAGGAGCTTTCAGCAATCAATGTGCTTGATCAAGCAGATATTGTTCAGATTGTTGATTCTCGAGATCCAGTTGGAAAACCACTGATTGAGGACACCCCAAAACTGGAGTTGTGGTAAGAAGATCAAAGTGCCACATTCTTGGTTAATGGGCAGCGGTGTAAGCATTATTGGGGTGAGGACGTTATTCGAGAGAAAACGTCTGTCACTCTAGAGGATGATTGAGCTTTAATGACATTGAGCCGCGACGGTAAACTAGGCGCTGCACGGGAGGCAACCCATGAAATTGTTGTAATAGATGAGTAGAATTAGTTAAAAAGAAAAAGAAAAGGAAAATAAAAATAAAAAATATATATTTGTGTTCGTGTTTGAAACCTATAAATTCTAACCAATTTCTTGTTGTGAGATGATTTTCAGGTGGAACGGAGGGCAAAGACACAAAGGATCGCAAAGGAAAAAATCGAGGTGAGAAAAAATTAAAAAGTGGCAAAACAGTGAGCCTACGTGATGGCTCCGTGTCACGGAGGAGGGCCTCCACGTTACCCTCCGTGACACGTTGAAGGTATTTTGGAATTTTCACAAATTCCAGAACACCTACGCGATGGCTCCGTGTCATGGAGGGGGTGCTCCGCGTTACCCTCCATGACACGTTGAGGTGTTATTCACGACGGGTCACACTGGGTCGCCTGGTGACCCGCGCGAAAAATCCGCTTTTTAACCGGGAAAACACCTCATTTTTCCCATTTGTCACTTCCCTCCACGACAAAACCCCTAAAATCCCACCTTCCCCAAGGTGACACGGACCTAGGATCGAATTTTCTTCAACTTTTCTTCAAGTTCATCGAATTAAAGGTATGTTCTTGAACTTAACCTCTATTTTTGCCGAAATTGTCGATTTTTGAGCATGTGAGGTGACTAAAGCTTGCCCTAAGTGTAAATTGAGCTTGAATTCATTTAAGTTATTGTTGATTGATGTTCGTAGTATCGTTATGATTATATGAACTCGATATATACATGTTTGATTGAATTTTTGCAAAATTGGTAGCTAGGGTTGGAATTTGAATAGGAAGAAACTAAATTTGGTTGAAAATGTGAAAATAATTGGGTTGTGCATGTTGGGTGATGTAAATGAGGTTGTGAATATGGATGAATATGCTAAATAAACAAGGGAATTTTCGGGAAAATGAAATTGGTGAATTACATAGGTTGTTGTTGTTGAGAAAATTTTTGGCTACGTGTTATGTGATGTAATGGAATCGATGGTGAAATTGTGATTAGTTGTACGAAGTCTGAGTTGTACATAGTAATTATTCCATCGACTTATCTAAATGCACGAGGCATGTTGATTGATAAAAATTGGAAAAGAAGGATTGCCTTGTCGAATTGTTTTCATTGTGGCTGAAGACTAAGTGTGGGGTGGCCTAACTCTACCCAACCTTAGTCGAAGTTAATTTTTGGCTTGAATAACATTGGGACTGTCTGTTTGATCTGATAGGAATGATGTCAAGCAGGCAAGACAAAGGAAAGGGCGCATCTACATCAGGCGCCGGGAGAAAAAGAATTAGACTAGGAACAGCAGTTCCAGCAGCACCAGCGATTCCGCATGGCCAACGCCGCCAATACGGAACTCGATGGGCGACTGAAGAAGGGAAGAAATGGTATGCAAAGCACAAGGAGACCAAATACTTCCCTGAGGAGCACATTGCAAGGGAGCCACTTGCACAGGAATTCCCCAGAATCGTACACCAGATTGACGCTGTCGGGCTGAACTTCATCTTCGAAGAGGCCAAGTAGTGCAATATCCATTTGATTCGGGAGTTCTACGCAAACTGGAACCCGACACTCCGCAGTCACACCGTCGAGCCAAAGTAGCTATACGTGGGTGTCAATTGAATGAGATATGAGAGTATTGTTCGAGGTCGAACAAGGTTTTAAGTGTGGGGTAAGTGATCTTGGGCAGAATTATATGCCCAAGTGATGCTCAAATGCTTTATTTCGTCTTGTTTATCTATCGTTATTTGTACATTCTCATGTTATTTGTAGTTAAAATGTGAATTTATACTAACCAACATGATTAGTGTTGTTTTGCAGGAAAAATGTAATTTTAGGAAGCTAAGTTGCATGTTGGTGAAAATCGGGAATGGACTCGGAAGCGAGCAGTGGAAAAGGTCAAGGAAAAGCAGCAAATATAGGGGTTCCGCGATGGAGCCGTGTCACGCTGCCATCGCAGAGGCAGTCTGCTTCGGATGAGTTATTTTGTCAAATTCCAATAAGGTTTCGCGACGGCGCCGTGGCACGTTGGCCAAGCCCCGCGTTACATGCCGTGGCACGTTGCCTATATTTACCTGGAACATAAAATTCCAGTGAGGGTCCGCGTTTGCACCGTGTCACGGAGGCAGTGCTCTGTGATGCGCTCCATGACACGTTGCTTGTTATTCCGGGAAAAATTCCCACTAGTATAAATAGCACACTTAGGTTTATTTTTAATCATTCTGACTTAGTTGACCAAGAACGTGGGTTATAGGCAGTTGAGGAGACGAAAATCTTAGGGTTCTTCTTTAACTCTTTCTCCTTTATTTCAATTGTTTGTATGATTTATACTCATTTGATGATGTTTAATCCACAAATGAGTGGCTAAATTCACTTCTTGCTGAATTTAAGAACATTTGTAGTGGAATGTAATTATTGATCATTTTGGTTTTTCATCTTTTCTTCCATGGTTGTTCTATCAATTCTTGTTCTTACTGCATTAATGTCTGGCCAATGTTAATGTATATCTAAAAAATCCAATTTTATCTTGAAAAGGAAAGAAATTGGAAAGTTGTGAATTGGTAGAATATGATCTCTTCTTAGTTTGGGAAAATTGAGAATTGATTTACCTTTAGAATAGAAATATATCTGAAAGTCGTATTAGTCAATTAAGGAATCGGTTTCGTATGGCTTGAACATGAAATTCTTTTATCACAGAAATGTAGGTTGAAGGTTCATGATTCTTAAGTTGGGTAGAATACGAAAGTATCTCTCCATAGGCAATAATTCTTGACTAGCAACCGGAGGAAAGATTAACCGAATTGTATCGATAAATTACTTCCCTGCATGTTCGTTTGTCCTCAGCTTGCTCATTACTATAGTTCGGACTCACTCTATAATTTTGTTTTAGATTAGTATAAATTAGGAAACCAACTCTCAAAATCTTCTTTAAATTTTTGTCTGCATTTTTAGAGTTAGAGTTTATTAACACTTAATTCGATTACTACCTTGGTTCAGTCCCTGTGGGATCGATACTTGGCTTACTTTAGCCAATTTACTACTTGTTCGACCACGTGCACTTGCGTGTAGTTGCGAAACAGACCGAACAGAAACCCGTGAACTATCGGTAATTCGTATCCCGTACAACAGTGAACTTCACACAAGTGGAGTCACCTACGTTTAAAGCGGTGAAACATCGGTACTCACCGGTGGCCGTAGGTTCGTCGCAGGTGGGGGTAAGTGTATCATTTAAAATCTTATCAGACTTGTTGACCGACCTGATCCATGGCTCTTTAAAAATCCGATCAAACACTTTTGAATTTCCAAAATCCCTTCTCTCCACCATTTCATCTCCCCCACATCACTTTTCACTTTCCCAATACCCCATTTCCCTACTATTTTAAAATTCCCACCATTGAACCCACCTTCTCACCACCCAATCAATCTCCCTCACTTCAACTTTTAAAATTCCTATTCCTGTTCTCTTCATTTCACCTTACCTCACACAGCTTTGTCTTAGCAAAAGAATCTCTTACTCTTTGAAAGAAGCCATTCTTGGTCAAGACACAAAGCACCAATTTTGTTGCTTTTTCTACCTGCTCAATCGGTATGTGCGTCCTTGATTTTACCTTGCTTGTTGTTTGAGAATGTGAGTGAAAAAATGGAGCATGCTAGATTCAAAATTTTTCATACCCATGTTTCCCATTTCCCATATTGTGCTTTTCCATTGATTGAATGATTTTCATCGTGTGGGTATTTAATTGCATAAGGTTGGGTATGTTGGAGGTTGTGTTGATGGAATAATGTTGGTGTGGGCATTCATTTTGTAGAAATTCTATATAAAATTGTATGCTTGATATAAAGGTTGGGGGTGAAGTCTGAGTAACCCCGTGGGCTTAAAAAGCACGATCTACCCAATGATAGATCAGGTGACGTCATTCTTAAGGGCGAATTATTGCTTTTCTTTTGTTGTTTTGTTTGAGTAAGTATCTTATAATGTGAGGATGTGTTGAGTAAGTCTTGTAGTTGAGAGAATTGTTGTTTAACTAATTTGGGGTGAGCTATACTAAGCGGCGTTTCACCTACGAGTCGCTGGTCAAGCCTGGCAAAACACGGGCTGAAGCACGGGTGCGGGTTTGAGGCTTCAGGCCACTTCCCAGCACCCGCGTTTCACCTGAGCTCTATGGATCATGACCAGTGAAATGCCGGCGTAGCACCGGTAAGTGACAACTCTGCCCAGTTATCTGCCCAGGCGTGCGACTCAGCTGCGACTCGCGGGTCTCTACCGGCATTTTGTAGTTATCACGCCGGTATTACCAGCACCTAATATTGATGTTTCACCTTGTTATCATCCCATTCTTAGATTTTTACTTTCATATTATCCAAATATACAAAAATAGGAGTGTGTGGCACAAACATTTCTTTTGAAGCATAATGACTTCATCCAGGCAAGGAGACAAGGGAAATGAACCCTCCACATCCAAAAGTAAAGGCAAAGGGAAGGCCAAGTCAACCCCATCCCCCACCAAAACAAAAGAGGCCATCATTTTTTATGTGCCTGACATGAAGGCATATTATGTTATTTGTGAAGAAAGGCTAATCACCACAGAGAAACGATTCGATCTGGTGGGTCTAGGGAATGATTTCCCAAATATCAGTGCCCAATTCAACCATCGCCAATGACACATGTTTGTTGAGCCTCTCCTAGAGTACTACACCAACCTCGTGTTAGAATTTTATGCTTCATACCAGGCATGCTAGGAGGCAATGAAGCATAAGGGGAAGGTGGATGAGTTCCCTTGCCTTCCCTCAGTCAGGGTCCTAGGTGTAGAGGTCGATATTACTCTAATGCACTATTCTGGGCAGATGAGATTGATCTAGAATGGAGTATGAAGCAACAGTGGCCCACAAAGAGAAGCAGTTCGATTGGATAACTCCCATTATCGCCAACGGGAAGCCCTTATGGGCCTTTATTTAGAGGGGGGAGGGGGGCGTGAAATCTCGAGGTATGATCTCAAGTTTGAGGCCAAACTGTGGCTGGAGTTTGATTGTGGCTGAATTATGTCCTCAAAAAATGACTAAAGGGTGAACTTGGAGGCAACCATACACATTGCCTGCATGATGACAGGGGTGCCCATCAACTTTGGGAAAATAGTGGCCATCCAAATGAAGCAAAAGGCCAGGCAGTAGGGAATGTCCATGCCATATGTTGTGCATATTTCTCATCTGCGCCTCAATGCAGGGGTACCATTATTCCCTTATGAATCCGCCAACTCCACCACTGGTGTCATCAATGTGGAAAGAAAGAGGGATGTTGAGGCACCCAAGGTGAAAGGAAAGAGATTGCAAGAATTTAAGACTCATGAAGGCTCCGCCTCCCATAACATAGAGGAGACCCCCATTACTCCCAACCTCAATATGCCACACCCCGAGGCATCAAAGCATGCATATGGAGAAGCACCATATAGGGGGTCTTCACCTCCTCCCACATACTATCGCCTAAGTGAAATAGAGAGGCTAGCTGAGATGACAGAATCTCATGAAAGCTAATTTCAAAAACTGGCCCAAAATCTCCTGGCTCTTATTGCTAGAACAGTGAAGAGGGAGATGAAAAATGTGTTTGACAGCTTGGCCAAGCTCTACTCTCGAGTAGATGTGGTTGAGGGAGTTGTCTTTACTCTATGAGCGGAGGTGCGAGAGCTGAGGGACCGGGCCTCAATGGCAGACTAGGAGTTTAGTATCCTTGATGCAGCCATGGCTACCCCATCTACAGCCCGAGGCCCTATCGATGATCTGATCGAGGGCTTAGGTGGGAAGGATGAGCCATACTTGGGTGTAGACGGCCTTGATGAGGAAGAAGTGGCCAATGATGAAGACGACAAGTAGCTGCTTCAGGGAGTTCCCACTATCCTTTGCTCTTCATATTTACATTGGGGACAATGTAAATTCATAGTTGGGGGTGGTTTTGTGTGGTCTTGTGTTGGTCTTCTTGTTGCCCTTGTCGAGCTAAAAGATCTTATGCTTTGGTTGATTGTTAGTTTTTTTGAAAATGTGATTGAATGCCCTTGTTGGGATTTTTGTTAAAAGAATTGTTGCTTGTTGAATTGTTAGTGCTAATGAAGGGTTATTCTACATTGCAAAATATTATTGACCCATGTTTTGATTATCGCCTTTGTTCATAGTAGTTAGTAAATAAACTCTGAGGTTGTTTTTATGCCATGGTTCTTGAGGAGTGATTTTGTTTTCTTTTCATTTATTTTATTGTTGAACCGAGTGGCATTTTCCAATGAAGGATTGAGAGGCTGACTTTCTTTAGGGAAAATGTCGAGTTTAGAGTCCATTTCGAGTCGGTTATTATGATGGCTTTTGAGAGGTACCACCAAAAATTTCTAAAATGGCATTGAAAAAAAATGAATTTTTCAGGGAAAAGGGGAATTTGAATTTAAAAGTTGAGTATTCTTTTGTCATAAGTTGCACATTCCTTGTTTCTCTTTTGATTCACATGCTATCGTGTTTTAGTCATACTCTTGTTGTGGTCATGAAAATTGTGTGAACCCTTTGGAGGGTAATTGTTATACCAAGAAGCCCAAGATCAGATCCGGGAGTTGAAATGGAGAAAAATTGAAATTCTGCACTAGATCTCAAGACGGGTCATTAGGTGATCCGTGAGGAGGGACCACGAGTCATGGGGTGACTCGTGATTAAGGAAAGAGGAGTGTGGTCTGGAGGGTTCACCACGGGCATGAACACGAGTCGTGGTCAGGCCACACGACTCATGGAGTCACCCGTGGTCTAGACTGGAGGTGTGGCTAGGAGATCATGGGTAGTGGGGATCACGGGTGGAGGCCACGAGTCGTGGTCAGCCACCATGATTCATGGGGTCCCTCGTAGGATTCCCTGATGGAAATAGGTAGTGGACTTGACGGTTTGTGTCCACGAGTCGTGGCACCTGGGAATGAGCCGTCCAGTCCCTCGTGGGGACTGGCAGTCAGCAAAAACGTGCAAGTTTTGCTAGGGTCTTTTCATAATTTCTATGCTCTAGGGCCCTAAAATACGTCGTTTTATGTATTTTTGGGACATGATAAAATAGGTTTAGTCCCTCTAAGTATATTCATTCCTATGCATGCAAGTTAGGAAGATTTTAGAGAGATCAAGCCCATTCTGAAGCTTTTCTCCATCAATTCTCCCTTGGGCATTCAAAGAACTCTAGAATCTAATCTTACCCAGGTATGTAGGGTTACGAATGGGTGTTTCCGTTCACACCCATGTCCATTCTCTATTAATTTATGAAAATGTATCAAAAATCTTATGGGGTTTTGATTCAACTTTTGTGAAAATATAATGATTTTCTAATGGGTTATTATGATTTGTTATTTACATCATATTTGACGGATTATGATCAGATTTTACAACTATTTTTGCTTATAAAAGTATTAATTTCGATTTCTACTCAATTAAACCTAATTATGCATGATCTATGATAAATCGATTTATGATCTACTCTTCAATTATTGATATTTACAAAAAAGCATGATTTATTATTTTAAATATGAATTTATTCAATTACCCATCATGATTTGATGATTTACAATTTATATGTATGATCTACAAGTATGCATGAAACCAATGATTCATGAATTATGTTTTGGCCAACTCACGGGTCTTATATCATGGCTAGTTAACATATGTACAAGTATGCTTATGATTGCCATGATTTAACTAGCCCATGAATTCATGCATGTTATACTATGAGCACTCTATGTGTTTTGGGAGTAGTATCGAACACCGAGTAGGTTCGAGTCCTAGGTTCTACCCAAAAAATCGTAAACTACGTGCCACCGTAGGTATGTTGGGACCACCTTTGTGACTTTCCCCAGCCCAAATGGCCCTTTTCGTGGTGATATCAGCCTTTCATGGTTCTATGCTTGGCAAGATATGGGCACCCTCCCGACTAGGGTTACAAGTCGGGCTTCATGTGTGCTCATATGGGGTATGTCAGTTAAGAGAATCTCCCACTGTTCCTCATGATTTATGCACGTTTATGATTATGTATTTTGGCTCAGGTCATGTCAAATAAAGCTTTTCTCTTATGATTATGAGCACAAATTGTATTACGAGTATTTTGAAAACCTTGAGCCTTATGTTATATTATGATAATTATGATATGAGCATGATGTCCTACTCTTATGATCATTTATGAGTTTTATATATTTTAAATGTCCATTTTACTTACCTTGCATACTCGGTACATTCCACGTACTGACCACATACTTTCTATGTTGTATCATTTCATGATACAAGACTCGGCTCTCAACCTCATCCTTATCCTTAGACCATCTCGTAGTTTCTCTCAGCTTTATTGGTGAGTCCTCATGTTTCGAGGGCCGTATGACTAGACTTTTATGTTGTTCTTTTGTTTCAATTTGGCTGGGTTAGTTGGGGGATGTTGTCCCATCAACCCATCTTACATGTTAGAGGCTTTCAGACCGTATGTAGCACTCAGCTTGTGTATATGTCTAGTACTTTCGAAGGTTATGATATGCTATGTTATGTTTACGTTCCGTTATGCCTTATGTTCAGTCTTCTACTTAAAGTGAATAAAGTTAGATATATTCTTATGCCATGAGTCGACTTGGGGCCTCTCGGGGTTCCTTGTTTTGTGTTACGATCTGGGTCTACATTCGGGTCGTGACAAACTTGATATCAGAGCCATAAGTTTGAAGTTTCCTAGGGTGTCTGAAATCCACGTTGAGTAGAATCTTTCACATGGGTGTGAAGGGAGACACACTTATGATGAAGAAGCTACGAGACATTTAGGAAATGTTCCCTTCTTTCATCATCCATGTCGAGCGATGAAAATTATTTTCTATCCTTCTAATTTGTGCTATTCGTGATTCTAGAATCATGGCTCCTAGAAGAATGAACGAAAGAATAAATAGAAATGGTGAAGTCCATGAAGATGGCCATGGTCATGGGAATCAGTAAGCCAACCTATTTAGGATCCCCAGGCACCAGAGTCAGTTGCCTACATGGAGTTTCGGGTGGCTATCCAGATATTGGCGCAGGCCTTGACCGCTCAGGTCAACAAGCAAGCAGTTGCGCCTATCCCATATAATGGCAATGTGGCAGTGGCCCGGATTAGGGATTTTTTAAGGATGAACCCTTTGGAGTTCCTTGGTTCCAAGGTGGATGAAGATCCGCACGATTTTATCGAGGAGATTCTAAAAATCACCCAGGCTATGGGGGTGACCAATGAAGATTGTGTTGATTTGGACTCCTATCAGCTAAAAGGGGTGGCACATATATGGTTCAAGCAGTGGAGAGATTCTAAGGCAGTAGGTGCAGGCCCAATAGGTTGGGAAGAGTTTCACACAACATTCTTGGATCGATTCTTCCTTTGGGAGATGAGGGAGCAAAGGGCTGCCGAGTTTGTTAACTTGAAGCAGGGTGACATGTCGGTTTAGGAGTACACTTTGGAGTTCACCTGACTATCCCAATATGCACCAGAGTTGGTGGCAGACCAGAGGGCTCGAGTGAGCCGATTTGTGCACGGAGTGGCGGACTACCTGGATAAGGATTGTAGGATCACCATGTTGCACCGAGATATAGATTTCTCTTGCATTGTGTTGTATGCTCAATAGATGGAGTCGATGTATCGGAGGTAGAGAGAGGCCAAGAGGGCTACGACCAATAGTTTTGGGACTTCTAAGGTCAAATTAGGGGGTGGACAGCGTCAGCAGTCCCAACTCAGGTCTATTTCTCCAGCACCATCATAACTTAGTATGCCATCTAGATTCCGGGGAGATCAGAGGAGCATGGCTCCAGATTCGAGAGGCCAGGGTAGCATGCAGATAGAGCAAACTTTCCCAGCTTATGCGAAGTTGGCAAGAATCACTTAGGGAGGTGCTTAGTATGCCTAGATGCTTGTTTCGGGTATGGAAAATCTAGACACAGACTCAGGGATTTCCCTTCAGCCAGATTAGGGGGCAGTGGAGTCCGCATACCAGCCGCTAGTTCAGCCGCTCCAGCAGCACGTCCTCCTCAGAAGGGTGCCTCAACTAGTTCAGCTGGCGATCAGCGCAAAAACAGGTTCTATACTTTAGCACCCCGCCAGGAGTAGGAGGTCTCCCCAGATATGGTCACTGGTATGTTGCGAGTTTTTCATATTAATGTTTATGCTTTGTTAGATCGGGGGGCTACTTTGTCTTTTGTGACTCCTTATATTGCTAATAGCTTTGGAGTTAGTCTCGAGACTTTGTCAGAACCATTTTCAGTTTCTACTCTTGTTGGTGATTTAGTTGTAGCTAGGCGAGTGTATAGAGGATATCGGTAACTATATTGCATAAAGTCACCTCAACAGACCTTGTAGTGTTAGCCATCACTGACTTCGACATTATTCTTGGAATGGACTGGTTGTATGCGTGCTATGCTTCTGTTAATTGTAGAACCCATGAAGTGGAGTTCCGTTTTTTGGGTGAGTCAGTCTTGGAGGGGAAGGGTAGTTTAGCGGTACCTGTATGTCAATTTATTTCATATCTTAAGGCTAGAAAGATGATTTCTAAGGGCTGCATGTATCATCTAGCTAGGGTTAAGAATTTTGAGTCCAAGACCCTAATTATCCAGTCAGTTCTGATGGTGCGTGAGTATCCATAGGTCTTTCCCGATGATTTGGCAGGTGTTCCTCCCAAGCGGGAGATTGATTTTGGTATTGACCTTCTACCCGACATGCAGCCTATATCTATCCCTCCTTATAGGATGGCTCCAGCCGAGCTAAAGGAGTTGAAGGATCAATTGAAGGACCTGTTAGATAAGGGCTTTATTAGGCCGAGCAAGTCTCCATGGGGTGCACCAATGTTATTTGTCCGGAAAAAGGATGGTTCGCTTTGGATGTGCATTGATTATCGATAATTGAACAAGGTTACCATTAAGAACAGGTGTCCTTTACCTAGGATTGATGATTTGTTTGACCAGCTTCAGGGTGCCAAGTGTTTCTCAAGGATAGATCTCAGGTCCAGGTATCATCAGCTTAGGATTCGGGAGTGTGATATCCCGAAGACAGTCTTCAGGATGCGATATGCTCACTATGAGTTTGTAGTTATGTATTTCGAACTAAGAAATGCTCCTGCAGCTTTTATGGACTTGATGAACAGGGTGTTCAAGCAGTACCTAGGCATGTTCGTGATTGTGTTCATTGATGATATCCTTATATACTCTCTCAGCCAGGAGGAGCATGCCGCTCATTTCAGAGTAGTGCTTCAGACTCTCAAGGATTGCCAATTGTTTGCCAAGTTCAGCAAGTGCAAGTTTTGGTTGAACTAGGTAGCATTTTTGGGCCATGTGGTATCAAGCGAGGGCATAAAAGTAGACTCTCAGAAAATCGAGACGGTGGAGAATTGGCCTAGATAAGTGAATCCTTCGGATATTCGGAGTTTCTTGGGTCTAGTTGGATACTAGCGAAGATTTGTTGAGGGTTTCTCATCAATTGCAGCACCTTTGACCATATTGACTCAGAAAAAGGTGAAGTTTCAATGGTCGGAGGCTTGTGAAAAGAGGTTCCAAGAGTTGAAGCCTCGACTTACTACTGCACCGATGTTTACCCTACCCGAGGATACAGATAGTTTTGTGGTGTATTGTGATGCTTCGAGAATAGGACTTGGGTGTGTATTGATGTATTGAGGGAAAGTGACAACATATGCCTCTAGACAATTTAAGATTCATGAGAAGAATTACCCTACCCATGATTTGGAGTTGGCCGCAATGGTGTTCGCATTGAAGATATGGCGACATTACTTGTATGGGGTCCATGTGGATGTGTTTATGGAGCACAAGAGCTTAAAGTATGTGCTCACATCGAAAGGCCTCAATCTACGACAAAGGAGGTGGTTGGAGCTAGTCAAGGACTATAATATGAGTGTCCTCTACCATCCGGGTAAGGCTAATATGGTAGCAGACGCACTTACTAGACTCTTTGTGGAGAGTGTGTCCCATGTGGTTGAAGGGAAGAAGGAGCTGCTGAAGGATGTCCATCGACTCGCAAGGTTGGGAGTTAGGTTGCTCGACTCGACCGATGGCGGTGTTTTTGTCCAGAATGGTTCAAAATCATTCTTGGTGATTGATGTGAAAGCTAGACAAGATAAGGATCCAATTTAGGTAAAGTTGAAGGAAGCCGTTCGAAGTTAGATTGTGGAGGTCTTCTCCCAAAGGGGAGATGGTATGCTTCAGTACAAGGGTCGCCTGTGTTCCAGATGTTGATGATTTGAAGAGTTGGATGATGCATGAGGCTCATGGACTCAGGTATATCCATCCGGGTTCCACCAAGATGTATCGTGACTTATGGGATATATATTGGTGGAATGGTATGAAGAAGGATATTGCAGAATTCATAACCAACTGCCCTAATTGTCAGCAAGTAAAGGTTGAGCATCAAAGGCCGGGAGGAGTACTTCAGGATATTAGGATTCCTACTTGGAAGTGGGAATAAATTAACATGGATTTCATAATAGGATTACCTCGTACTTGCCGACAATATGATTCCATTTGGGTGGTGGTAGACAGTTTGACCAAGACTGCATATTTTCTACCGGTGAAAACCACAGGCTCAGCAGAGGATTATGCCAAACTTTATATCCGGGAGTTGGTTCGATTGCATGGAGTTCCCCTGTCCATCATTTTAGACTGAGGTACTCAATTCACTTCTCAGTTTTTGCGATCATTCCAAAAAGGGCTTGGGACTCAGGTTAAACTCAGCATAGCGTTTCACCCGCAAAAGGATGGTCAAGTGGAGTGACAATTCAAACCCTTCGAGGACATGTTGAGGGAATGCATGATTGACTTCAAAGGTGGTTGGAATGATCACTTGCCCCTAATAAAGTTTTCCTAGAATAACAGCTATCGCTCTAGTATTCAAATAGCTCCATTAGAGGCTCTTTACGGGCGGAGGTGTCGGTCGCCCATCGGATGGCTTGAGGTTAGTGAGGCGGAATTGATAGGGTTGGACTCGGTTCATGTGGCAATGGAGAAGGTTCAGTTGATAAGAGATAGGTTGAAAGCTTCCCAAAATCGTCAAAAGTCCTATGCGGACGTGAGAAGAAGGAATTAGAATTTGAAGTCGATGACTGGGTGTTTCTGAAGGTATCTCCCATGAAGGGAGTGATGCCGTTTGAAAGGAAAGGAAAACTCAGTCCCCGCTACTAGTAATCCCAATGCACAGCGTTGGTGTAGACATCCTTAGCTATAAGGAAGTCCCGGTGGAAATATTGGATCGTCAGGTTCGGAGGCTATGGAATAAGGAAGTAGCTTCAGTTAAAGTATTATGGAGGAATCAACATGTTGAAGGAGTTATGTGGGAAGCCGAGGCAGATATGATGGCTAGATACCCACATTTATTCTCTACCGGCCCAGTTCTGACTTGAGGTATCAGTTTTTCGCTATAACTCTAATTAGCTTTCATGTTCAGTACATGCGTTCAAGTTTCTTTTATGTATATGGATGTGTATGTGAAGTATGAAATCAATTCAGCTTTGAGATATGAATCAGAGGTAGTCATTCCATTGGTTTTCAGTTTAAATAATCAGTATTTGATTATGAAAATTTCATATCTCTACTTTTCTATGTGTTATCCAACATTCGAGGATGAATGTTCCCAAGGGTAGATATTGTTATACCCCGAAAGCCCAAAGATCAGACCCGAGAGTTGAAATGGAGAAAAACTAAAATTCTGCACCAAATCTCAGGACGGGTCATTAGGTGACCCATAAGGAGGGACCACAAGTTATGGGGTGACTGGTGGTCAAGGAAAGAGGAGTATGGTCTGGAGGGGTCAACACGGGTATGACCACGAGTCTTGGTCAGGACACATGACTCGTGGAATCACCCGTGGTCTGGATTGGAGGTGCGGCTAGGAGATCATGGGCAGTGGGGATCACGGGTGGAGATCATGAGTCGTAGTCAGCCACCATTATTTGTGGGGTACCTTGTGGGGTTCCCTGATGGAAATAGGTAGTGGACTTGACAGTTTGTGGCCACGAGTCTTGGCACCTGGGGACGAATCATCTAGTCCCTTGTGGGGACTGGCGGTCAGCAAAACACTGCGAGTTTAGTAAGGGTCTTTTCGTAATTCTATGCTCAAGGGCCCTAAAATACGTCATTTTATGTATTTTTCTGGGCATGATAAGATAGGTTAAGTCCCTCTAAGTATATTCATTCCCATACATGCAAGTTAGGAAGATTTTAGAAAGATCAAGCCCATTCTCAAGCTTTTCTCCATCAATTCTCCCTTAGGCATTCAAAGAACTCTAGAATTTGATCTTACCCAGGTATGTAGGGTTATGAATGGGTGTTTCTGTTCACACCCATGCCCATTATCTATTACTTTATGAAAATCTATCAAAAATCTCATGGGGTTTTGATTCAAATTTTATGAAAATCTAATGATTTGCTAATGGGTTATTATGATTTGTGATTTACATCATATTTTAAATATTATGATCTGATTTTACAACTTATTTTGCTTATAAAAGCATTAATTTCGATTTCTACTCAATTAACCAAATTATGCATGATCTATGATAAATCAGTTTATGATCTACTCTTCAATTATTGATATTTACAAACCCATCCTGATTTATGATTTTAAATATGAATTTATTCAATTATCCATCATGATTTGCTGATTTACATGTTATATGTATGATCTACAAGTATGCATGAAACCTATGATTCATGAATTATGTTTTGGCCGACTCACGGGTCTTATGTCATGGCTAGTTTACGTATGTACAAGTATGATTATGATTACCATGATTTAACTATCCCATGAATTCATGCATGTTATAATATGAGCACTATATATGTTTTGGGAGTAGTATCAAACATCGAGTAGTTTCAGGGCCTAGGTTCTGCCCCGGATCTTGTAAATTATGTGCCACCGTAGGTATGTTGCGGCCTCCTTTTTGACTGTCCCCGGCCCAAATGGCCCTTTTCATGGTGATATCATACTTTCATGGTTCTATCCTTGGCAAGGTACGGACACCCTCCCAACTAGGGTTACAAGTCGAGCATCATGTGTGCTCGTATGGAGTATGCCGGTTAAGAGAATCTCCCACTGTTCCTCATGATTTGTGCAGATTTATGATTATGTTTTTTGGCTCAAGTCATGTTAAATAAAGCTTTTCTCTTATGATCATGAGAACGATTGTATTACGAATATTTTGAAAATCTTGAGCCATATGTTATATTACGATAATTATCATATGAGCATGATGTCCTACTCATATGATCATTTATGAGTTTTATATATTTTAAATGTCCAATTTACTTACCTTGCATACTCGGTACATTCCACGTACTAACCGCATACGTTCTATGCTGTATCGTTTCATGATACAGGACTCTGTTCTCAGGCTCATCCTCATCCTTAGACCATCTTGAAGTTTCTATCAGCTTTATTGGTGGGTCCTCATGTTCGAGGGCCGTATGACTAGACGTTTACGTTGTTCTTTTGTTTTAGTTTGGCCAGGGTTAGTTGGGGGATGTTGTCCCATCAACCTATCTTACATGTTAGAGGCTTTCAGACCGTATATAGCACTCAGCTTTTGTATATGTCTTGTACTTTCGAATGTTATGATATGCTATGTTACGTTTATGTTCCGTTATGCCTTATGTTCAGTCTTCTGCTTAAAGTGAATAAAGTTAGATGTATGCTTATGCCATGGGTCGACTTGGGGCCTCTCGGGGTTCCTTGTTTTGTATTACAATCCGGGTCTATGTTCGGGTCGTGACAGTAATGCTTTGTGAGGTGATGTTTTAGCTGAATTCTCATGCATAAAAGGTTATCAAGAACTTGCCCCAAGTGTGACTCAAGGAGAAATCCTAGATGTAGTTGCACTTAGAACATGATTTTAGGCTTTCTTTTGACAGCTACTTCACCTATATGACCTCCTTGAACATGAATTCTTGCTAGTCAATGTTGATCCTTTAAACCTTTTCCTTGAGAACCACATTACAAGCCTATTACCCCTTTTGTGATCCCTCTTTGGCACCCATCCTCCCTAGTGCTAGTGTGAGAAAAAATGAAAACATTATGCTTGAGTCCCAAAAGTGTGGGAATAGAAAAGGGAAAGATGAGGCAATAGCCTAAGTTTGGGGGTTGGAAAAAGGAAAATGGGAAAAATTGATGTGAGCTTCAATGTGAGGTAGCACCACATTATGAGGAAATAAATGAATTGGTTGGGTGAAAAGAACAGAATTTTGGAAAGGTGCTTCCTCTTGCTTAAAAGAGATTAAAAGTGGTAACTAAGGAGATATAAGGGTGTCTCCTATTCCAAAAATGAAAATGTTGATCAAGGAGAACAGGGTGGGGTTGATCTAAAGAGAAAATGGAGTATGTATAATGTTCACAAAAAGGGAATTAGGGAGGTTATAGTCACTAGAACTAAAAAGTCGTCCTACCTTTACCCCTACCCTTCATTATGACCTCAAGTCCTAACTGATTTTAAGTGTAGCAACTCTACACTAGTGGCGAGTTACACGAAGGGAAAGCCTATAAGTCAAGTCGTGTGCATGAGAATTTTTTTTATGAGAGTGAGCGTATTTGTTTCATTCTATAATCCCTTTGAGTGTGAATTAATTAAAAATTAAATGGGATTCTCTCTTGATGTGAGTGGCATTACTTTCTTGGGAAACATTCTTGCACGTACCAAAAAGAGGTGATTGAGACAAGAATGCAGTGAGCTTTAAGGAAAAATTTAAATGTGAATTTTCAATGACTTAAGATGCTATATAAGCTTGTTTTGATCAACTATTTCCCTTGTTTTGGATGAAAGAATCAACTGTGAATCATACCAATTGATTGTGGTCATCTCTTGAAGAATTTGCATATAGTGTTGAGTCTCCACTTTTCCTTTGAGTCGATGATTGATTTTGGGCTTGTCTGAGTCCTAGTGGTCCCTTGTACAAAATCTCATGTAGTGTGACTTGCTTACTTCAATTGCTTAGTTGTAAAGGATTGCCTTGCTTGAGGACAAACAATGATTCAAGTTTAGGGGTTTGATGAGTTGGTAATTTACCAACTCATTAGGCTTTTAAACATGAGCTTTTGCTCGATTTTCAAGTCATTGAGGAAGATTTTATGCTCTCTCTCTTTGATTTTTGTTGGAATTCTATTGAAAGAGAGAAATCAAGGAATTAAACAAAATCATGGAGCTAAAGAAGAGGACATGCATTCCACCGATGGGACCGGCAAAACGCAGGAGGACATTGGGAGAAAATGGAAGGCACACCATCGAAATGCAAATCAACACCTGGGAACCGCTGGTGCCAACACTAAACTGTGGCAGGAGTCACTAGCCCTTAGTTATGTTGGAGCGGTGCCTCGCGGGTGGGCACCAGCGAAATGTCGGTGTCTCACAAGTGAGACCATCAACAAAAGGGAAAAATTGTCTAGCGCAGGAAAAGAAGAGCAACTTTAACCTAGTTTTGTACATTCTTTGAAAGTACTAAATTCCATTCCATATTGTATTGTATTGTATTGAATAGCTTTTAATTTTCTAGAGACAGAAAGAAAATAGTTAGCTTTTCTTCACCTTCTTCTTCTTTTTCTTCCTCAAGGTAAAAAACTCCATTAAAGACAAATTTGAGCTTGCAAGTTACTCTTAATGATGAATTCTATGAATTTATTTAGTAATATGATTTTGTATTTTTCATCTATGAGTGACTAAATATTTTGCTAGGGGTGTATACATAATTGGGGATAAATTGGATTGGTATTTCTAGATTGATCTTATAATTAGTCATTAGTATAAATATGTTGTTTTTTCCAAATTATAATTAAATTATCCATAGTTTCAAATGTGGGATATGTTTAACTATTCTATCTTTTCCTGAAAAAGGGGAATAGAATATGGGTCAGAAAACAATGGTGGGTATTTCGGTCTTGATTATGTGGGGTTGGGCTAGAGATAGTCAAAATCCATTTTCATACACTCATTAAAGTGTTGAGGCTAGAGATAGTTCAATCTTGCGCAAGCCATAGTGGATGAATTAATTGAGACCTTGGGGTTTGAGAAAACCCGAGGAAAAAGGTACCCAAGTGGCTGACAAACAACGGGTGCCATGTTATACATGGTTATTTATGCTTGTGAGTAATAATTTGATTGTCTAGTTAACTCCAATCCAATCGATGCCCCATTGATAGCACACCCCTGACCATTGCTCATATTTGTTCATTCAACTTGGTTGCCTTGCTTCTGATTGGTAGTTGATTTAAATTCAAACTGTGATCTTACTTTCCCCCAATATTTATTTTTCCATTTTTAATGCAACAATGCAATTTAGTGCAATTCAATAGAAAACGTTTGTGCAATCAAATCTCTATTCCCTATGGATTCGACCTCGACTCACGAGTGGATTAATTATATTGCAATGACCGTTTACACTTTCTCCTTGTAAGGAGTGGATTTGGACGTCATCGTAGGTCTCTTCTTTGCAATATATTTTATATTAGACTCTTGTGATTCTTCTTCTTTGTCTTTCTGATTACCACTAAAGCCTTTTTCTTTCTAGGAACTCAATATTTATCTACTTCATACTTTATTTTTCTTGATCTGTCACTATGTTAGTAGCTCCTTTACCTATCATCTCATCATGATAGTTGTTTGGTTGGTGTTATTCTCCTCTATATGTTTCCCCCCTTCTCTATTTATAATCCTTTATTTTGCTCATGTGTTTTTCTTTATCTTCCATTGTATCCCCTGCTTTATTTGAATTGTCTGGTTCTCTATCTCCCTGAGGCTTTTCCCTCATTGTCTCATTCCCTGCCTTTTTTATTTTCTACATTTTCAGTATTTTCTACTTGATCATTCTGGACATTATGGATTTTCTGTATTCTTGGATTGATCTTCTCAGTTTGCAACATCTCTTCTATGTTGTTAGTGTATTGAGAATATCATATGGTGACTTTTACACCTTTGTTATGCTTTCCGAAAAAGGCTTCAACCCAAGGTTTTGTTGGTTCCTTGATTTCATCCCTGGTATTTGTACTCTGGTTTGTTTGTAGCTTATCCTCTTCTATTTTCTCTTCTAGGGCTTTAAAGGTGTTTTGAGTAACAATTTAGTTGGTTTCTCTTGAGTGTCTTGTGTCTAATGTTTGTGCAATTGTTCCTTATCCCTATTTACTTTATTGTTCCCCACCCATTGATAACATTGTTGTATTTCTTCTGTTTGTCAATCTTATGCGATTGTTCGCTTAGTTTCCTAGTTGTTCTTTTGTATTGTTGACATTGTCTCTCCTGTCTATCAGCTTGCATTCATTTTGTATTATTCCCTAGTTTCTTATCTAAGGCATTACTTTATGTATGTTCCTCCTTTTTTTCTCGTCTTCCTCTTTAAAATGTTTCAATTTCAGATATAATATAAAGCATTCCTTTTCATTGTGACCTTGTAATCTATATAATTATAATATTTTGGCATGTAATCATATTTCATTTTTATCCACATACAAATTAGCTCATCGTTGTTTGCCTTCTTGATGCCCACTTTAATCCTTTTGGACAATTCTTTCTACATGTCAAATTCTACTTTGATTTTAGTGCAGTTAGGTCTTGATTGTTTCTTGGTTGTCATACAAACATGTAATGGATTTCCTACTGCCTTTGCCATTACAAACAGTGATTCTTTCACAAAATAATTTGGGGCTAATGAAGGAAAATATATCCATATTATTATTGTTGCGCTTTCTATCTCTGGGTCGAACCATGGTTCTCATTTTTGAGATCATGTCATGACCTGAGTCTATACCCTGGCCATAACACAGGACTTACAACCACGAATATATCCAAGCTAACCCATGGCATAGCATAGTGCTAACATAATAACAACTAATAAAACATATTTTAGCAGAAGCTAACTGAAGAATAATGAATAATTATGCGTAAGGACATAATTTGTTAAGTACACTGAGTCATAAGATGATACTACACTAAACTTTCTGAAAGCCTCTATTTATCTAATGAGCTACTGGAACAAGTCCCCAGCTAACTCAATAGTCTAAAACTAGCATAATACTGGACAAAGAAACATAACTCCCGTCCTCGGAAGAAGAGGACTCATCACTGTCAGCTGATAGAGTTTGGGACGTGTCTAACTGTAGGGTTAAGCCTGAGTACCTGAATCTATATCTTGAAATGATATAGCATAGAGAGTATGCGGTCATTTTTGAATGTACTGGGTATGCAGGATAGTAACATGATAGTAGAACAGTAAATTGAAATCATGAGTATGAGATAGTCTAAAACATGAGATTCCGATCATAATTGAATATAATGGCTCAAGGTTATCAAAACTGAATCATAAAGCTGGATATGACTAAATTAATAAATAAAGCCTCATAAAGTGTATATTGAGCCAAAATATCATAACTCGTAAAATCATAAGTCATGAACATGAAAATGTATTAAAAATCGAGGAACAGTGGGAGATTCTCATAACCGACACCATCATGAATGAGCACATGATGCCTAACTATCTCGCTCAAGTTGGCCGACCCATTGTACGCCTTTCAGGGTAAAGAACAATAAAGGCGTGATATCACTCGTGAGTTTAGGGAGACACTCTCAACTAACAAGGACGCTTGTATGAGCCCATTGACGGGAGGGAAACAATCTTAACTAGCGAGGTCCCCTATCATAATCATACCTTCGGTGGCACGTAGTTCTGAGAACTGGGTACGCTGAACCCTGACCTACTTGGTGATAAATACTACTCCAAAACATGCATATTGCTCATAGTCCTAATCATTAAACATACATTGTTTTTCATGGGCTAGTTAGAAATTATGAAATTCATAAACACACTTGACATACATGAACTAGCCATGAATACAATGTCGCTGAGTCGACCATGATACATAAACTTGAGATTCATGAAATTCATGCATAATTGAATAAATCATCATAACTTTAAAAGATAGGTTCATGAGAAGTTTTCTTAGTACTCATGTAATTATAATCATAAAACACATTTAGAATCATGAGAGAATCAATTTTATAAGAGATCATAGAGTTTTTCATCAAAAAGAGTGTAACCCTAGAAATTCATGAATATTATAGTTGGAGACTTGAGGGAATTGAAATAATGTAATTGAGCTTGGGATTGGGTATGTGGGTGGAACAAATCCCCCATTCATGACCCTATATACCTGGACTTTGGTGATTCTTGCTTAGACTTGAGACCCAAGAGAGTTGAGAAAAAGAAGAAGCTTAGTAGCTCGAAAGCCTTGAGAGGTTTGATCTTAAATCTATGGTATATTAAAGAGGAATGATGGTTTAGGATAATTAAAACCCTCTAATACACACTTTAGGAAGCCCAAAATTACCAGAGTTAAAAAGTATAGGAAATTACTAGAATGCCCTTATAAAATCAAGTTGAAAAACTGCCCTGCCAGCCCTCACGGGTCGTACCACAACTCGTGGTGACATATCGTGGGTCGTGGTATGCAATTCGTGGCTTTTGGTGACTCAAAATCTTGGAGAAACTCTTATCACAGATGTTCAGTAACATCTGTAGCTTGACACTATGACTCGTGGTGATTGGGTTTGTCCTGTCTATCAAAACTGACAGTGCTTCACTAAACTGGTCATAACTTTTTACTCTAAACTCTTATTGATGCAAAGTTGGATCAATTAGAAAGAAGAATCAAAGAGCTTCAGTTGGATATGCTGGATCACCAAAAACATTTCATAAGATTGGAGTTATGATCACCTAAAATTGACCCTTATAAGAACTTTTATGAAAACTCAATCAGTTCGAATGGTCTCAACTCAACTTTTTGCTAGAGGTTTCTTATGACCTTAAATTGTATCTAATGCACTTCTCACACTTAATAATTGATATTAGCACCTTATTTCCATAAAATTCATCCAGTTCAAGTATATATATTGTTCGGTGTGTTATATGTGTATATAAAACAACACGCAAGTGCACGTGATCGAACAAGTAGTAAGTGGCTTTAGTAAGCCAAGTATCGATCCCACAGAGACTTGGGTTAAGTGCAATTTGCTCAAGTATACTATATTTTAACTTCTAAATATGCTGACAACAATGTAACCAAAAAGTTGATAGTTTGTTTGATAAATTTTACACTAAAACTAAGAACAATTATCTACTTTGAATCTGAACTATGGATAAGAGCATGCTAAGGTTAAACGAACATGTAATGAAACTGATTATCATCATAAATTGGTTAATCTTTTCTTCATTTTGCTAGCAAAGAACATTTGCCAAGAGATTAAAACTCTCATATTTAATCTCACTTAAGAATCATGAACCATCCGTCTACATTTCTGTGATCAAATGCAATTCATGTTCTAACCATACAATTCTGGTTCCTAAATTGACTAATACGACTTTCAGGTATATTTCTGTCCTGAAGGCACATCAAAACTCAGTTTTCCCAAACCAAGTAAAGAACAATATCCTATTAATTCACAACTTTTCAATTTCGTGCTCTCTCGAGTGAAATCGGACTTTTTAGATGTACATTAATGTAGGCCACACACCAATGCAGTAGAAACAAGAATTAATAGAACAACATGGAAGAAAAAAGATGAAAAACCATATAATCAATAATCAAAATTCATCACAAGTGTTCATAACCTCAGCAAGGAAAGGAATTAGCCACTCATTTGTGGATTAATCATCATAAAACGAGTGTTAATCATACAAGCAATTGAATTAGAGAAGAAAGAAAGAGAGAAAAAACCCTGAACTTTTCGTCCCTCAACTGCCTGTAACCCACGTCCTTGCTCCACCAAGTCTGAATTATGAAAAATGAACTTAAGTGTTCTATTTATACTAGTGGGAATTTTTCCCGGAATAATGAGCAATGTGTCACGGAGTGCATCGCGGAGCACTGCCTCCGTGACACGCCATGAACGCGGACCCTCACTGGAACTGGGGGTCCGGGAATTTAAGCTCAATGTGGCACGGCGTGCATCGCGGAGCACTGGCTCCGTGCCACGGAGCAAACGCGGACCTTCACTGGAAATTTGGTGAATTTTCACCCTCCAGGCAGAATGCCTCCGCGATGGCAGAGTGACACGGCTCCATCGCGGAGCCCCTTTGATTCATGATGTCCAATGCCTTTTCCTTGCTCGCATACAAGTCCAACTCTGATATCATCCAACATGCATTTTAGCTTCCCGAAATCACATTTTACCTGCAAAACAATGTTAATCATGTTGGTTAGTATAAATTCACATTTTATTACCAATTACATAAAAATGTATACACATTGCTAGATAAACAAGGCGAAAATGATACTTTTGAGTATCACTTGGGCATATAAATCTGCCCAAGATCACTTACCCCACACTTAAATCCTTGTTCGTCCTCGAACAACAAACATACAATTCATGCAATTTACATCCCAACCTCGCTACTGTGGTACAACAATTTAAGCTACGGTCACATCGATTACTCAATACAGCAAATCATCAAGAAAACATGCATGGTCTTATCAATGCAATGACCTTCAATACATTAGGACTTCCTAGACTTTAAGAATCGACTCTCGATATCGGCAAACTCATGCAAATCAGCTAATCAAGATATCCGACACGAAAATCAATCTTTCATCAAGCATGTGCCCTCACAACTCAAGAGAATCTTTCCCTTTTTGCTCATGTGACACACAAACATTCAAGTAGGGGCATGTAAAAACAATTTCACTCTCTCTCCCAAAAGAATTCACATGCATCATGTCGTGACCCATAAGCTTGCCCTTAGTGTATTACTCCACTAATATAAAGAAATGCAATGTAAGATCACGTAGGACTTTAATGGGTTGTAATGGAAGCTATGGAACTAGTAAATATTGGATTAGCCAATAATAGCCACTAGCATCCTTAAGCGCCTTTTCAACACATCCCATCACTCATGGACACTGTTTCTCTCTTTTTTTTTTCCATCATCCCATTCTTGATGATTTACTTTAGTATGGCCCATTTCATTAAGAACACTTGACACAATAACAAAGATTATTCATGCACCTTCATTATCGTTTATTTATAACCGGTGCACCTTCAACCTTTTCTTTTCTTCCCTCACTCTGCTTTTCTTTTTCTTTTCACCATTCTCACTCTTTGACACTTTGGGAAACTTATTTTCTCTTCTTAAGCGCTTAAGAGTTTTGTATAGACTTTACGGCTAATGAAAAGAAGGAATTAATCTCGGTTTACACTTTTTGGACAAAAGAAAGAAATAATAGGCTAAAGGCTCAAAGGGCTGACTAGGGTATACAATCACAGAAAGGGGGAGTATGACAAGAAAAAAATTAGAAACTCTCGATTAAAACAAAGAAATGCCTACATCCTTTCCTACAATACACCTCCTTCATTTTGTTTTGTACACACACCAGGCAAGTTCTAGACACTTCACAATAGCATGGAATATCAACACCTCACTTCACACTTTTAAAAATATCGATCATTTCGATAGGCAAAAAAAAATATTTACAGAATCAGCTGGCAACATTCAACAACACACATCAATTTCACAAATATTTACAAATACAGAACAATTTGAAAATTCACAAACACAGGGAAACACAACATACAAAATAACAGAGGAGAACATACAAACAAAACAGCCCAGCCCAGCACCTAACTACTCCCACCCCACACTTAATCCGAACACTGTCCCCAGTGTTCACAAAAATTAAATAGCACAAAATCGGGTGGTGGAACTCCCTGATCAATCAAAGTATTCCACTTTTTCGTCGGGTGCTGCTGCTTCATCTCCCATGTCCGAGTCGCCTCCGTCGTCATCATCGGACTCCACATCGGAGTCCTCCCGATGCGTCTCCTCGTCCGTGGGGACGTCATCATCCATGGGCTCTACAAATGCTGGCCCTACTCGGCCTAGAGCCCTGGCATTTTCACCAAACGGGTAATCTAGCTCGAGCTGCCATAACTCCTCCTCTGTCGCTGGCCTCCCACCTATCCTGAGCTGGAGCATCTGCATCCCATACATCCGTGCCATGTACTGGTAATCACGAGCGTGTCGCTCGCCAAGTGTCAGCACTGGCCCGTGGGTGGTGTCGGGAGCCTTAGTTTTCGTAACATCTAAGGCCCGCCGCTCCAATTGCGGGATATAATCGAGGGCCTCCTCCTCAACATCGAGGCCCCTAAGAAAGGTGGTGAGTAGTCCACCGAAACCATACCTGTGCCCCTGGTGCAACCGGGCTCTCTTCATGGCGGATTTAATAACCGCCCCGACATTTATCTCCAGCCCTTTCATCAGGGCGTACACCAGGCAAACACGATCCCGGGTTACATCAGTCATATGTACCCCCGGGATGAGGCAAGAGCAGACTATCTTCAGCCAGATTCGGGCTTCCCTATTCAACTGTGAATATGGCAAAGTCTGGTGGTAGCCCCTTTCCTTGTGCCTGCTCCATCTAGCTGTAGATCGGCCCCCACACAGTGTGCGTCTGACGTCAGCATACGGTGGGGTAATGTTCAGCTGTTGGAGGACGTGGGCGTCTGTGTCCCGCGCTCCTATGATGGCATTGAGCTGGTGGGGCTCCAGAGTGACTATCTGCCCTCTGATTTTGATGGTGTGGCTTCTGATTGACGGGTTCCAATTAGCATAGAACTCCCAAACCAGGTGCAGGTTACATTCTTTGGGCTCCTCGAATATGAAATTGAGCCCAGCTGCCTCGATCCGGTGAACCATCCTTGGGAACTCCTGTGCCAATGGCTCTCGTGCTATATGTTCCTCGGGGAAATATTTGTTCTCTTTGTGCTTGGCGTACCACTTTTCCCCCTCGTCAGTCACCCATCTTGTTCCATATTGGCGGCGCTGGCCGCGTGGAACTGCTGGTGCAGCTGGGACTGCTGTGCCCAGTCTGAGTCTCTTCCTTCCGGTGCCTGAAGTTGATGCACCTTTTCCTTTATCTTGCCGGCTTGCCATTTTACTTGTCAACCCAAGTCAACAAGCTCAATGTTAAGCTAAATAAATATTAACTTCGGCTAAGGTCGGGTTACGCTAAGTTACCCCACACTTAGTCCTTAGCTACAGTTACAACAATACGGCAAGAATAACTTTATTTACACAAAACAACCAGCTATTCAATCATGCTTAGTGCGTTCAAAAGAAAATTCGACGGTATAACTTCTGTGTACTACTCAGACTTTGTACAGCTACTCTCAATCACTACCATCGCTAACATTTTAACTATCACACTTAGCAACGAAAAACAAAGAAACAAAAATAACAACAACAATTTATATACATGAACCTATCCAACTAACCAAATTCGAACAAATTTCAACATTTCCCCCCAAACCCGAGAATTCATCGTCTATTAACATTCCAACAATTTGTACAACGACTCATCTCATTCAACACGTACAACCCGGCATAAAATTCACAATTTCAACACATTTACAACTTCAATTTCAACAACAAGCCCTAGAATTGATTTTATCAATCAAATTCGAATAATTTATGCAATCGACAAGCTCAAACAATCATAACGACATTCCGAACATTTATCAATCAACAAATAACTCGAATTCATGCTTAATTTCGACTTAGGGCAATTTAGCTCACCTCCCATGCTTAAAATCAAAGAAAATCGACAAAAACTTGAGAGTGAATCAGAAAACATACCTTGAAGTTGAAGAATCGAAGAAAACTCGGTAATTTCTTGCCTTAAGCCGTGGCACATTGGTGGGGGAGGGGTTTTGGGATGTTTGGTCGCGGAGGAAATTGAAAATGAGGGGAAAAAGGGAGGTTTCGGGGTTTAAAAGGTAGAAAAACACGCGGGTCACCCGGAAACCCGGTGTGACCCGTCGCGATATACACGGCAACGTGTCACGGAGTGCATCGCGGTGCACTGCCTCCGTGACACGCAGCCATCACGATAGCATTCTGGAAATTTTTAAAATTTTCGGGTTATACCTCAATGTGTCACGGAGGGTAACGCGGAGGCCCTCCTCCGTGACACGGAGCTATCACCCCAGCTCACTGTTTTCTGCATTTTATTAAATTTTCATACCTCGACTTTTCCTTCACGATTCCATGCACATTTTCCTCCGGTTGACCTGAAAATCATCTCGCTATACAAAATTGGTTAGAATTATAGGTTTCACCTAACTAAAATTAAAAACAATAACTAAAACGAAAAATTTTGTAATCAATCAAGAAAAAGAAAAAGAAAAATCTATTTACACTTTACAAGATGAAGGAAAAAATTTTCACGGGCTGCCTCCCGTGCAGCGCCTGGTTTACCGTCGCGGCTCGACGTCATTTAAGCTCAATTGTCCGCTAGGGTGATGGACGATTTCTCTCGATCACCGTCCTCCCCCCAGTAGTGCTTACGCCTCTGGCCATTTACTAAGAACGTGGCACTCCGATCTTCTTGCCACAATTCTACCGCCCCGTGCGGGGTCATTCTTACCACTTCAAATGGTCCCGACCATTTAGACCTCAACTTCCCTGGAAACAACTTCAATCTCTAATTGAAGAGCAAAACTTTCTGTCCCGGCTCGAAAATGCGATGCACCACATGCTTATCATGCCATCTTTTAGTTCTTTCCTTGTAGTACTTGGCACTTTCATAGGCATTCCAGCGGAAGTCGTCAAGTTCACTGAGCTGCATTAGTCTCTTTTTACCCGCCAGCTCTAAGTCCATATTTAGTTTCCTGACAGCCCAGAAGGCTCTGTGCTCTAATTCCACCGGAAGATGACATGCTTTGCCATACACCAGTCGGTATGGTGAGGTTCCAATCGGTGTCTTGTAAGCAGTTCTGTAAGCCCACAACGCATCATCAAGTTTGCTTGACCAATCATTTCGTTGTGTATTCACCATTTTCTGAAGAATCTGCTTCACTTCTCTATTTGACACCTCTACTTGCCCACTAGTTTGGGGGTGGTATGCTGTCGCCACTTTATGGCGCACCCCATACTTGGCTAGTAATTTCTTGAAACTTGCATTGACAAAATGAGCCCCTCCATCACTGATAATAGCTCGGGGTGTCCCGAACCTGGTGAGGATGTGTTTTTTCACAAACTTCGTTACTACCTTGTTGTCATTCCTGGGGCAAGCTATTGCTTCCACCCATTTTGATACATAATCTACGACCACCAAGATATAACGATTACCAAATGACGGTGGGAATGGGCCCATGAAATCAATGCCCCATACATTAAAGGGCTCAACTTCCAGTATATTCTGCAGCGGCATCTCTTGTCTTCTGCCAATTGATCATGTACGCTGACATCTATCACACATTTTGATATACGCCATAGAGTCTCTGAACAGTGTCGGCCAAAAGAAACCTGACTGTAGAACCTTGTGCGCTGTTTTCTCGCCTCCGTGATGACCTCCATACAATGAAGAATGACAGCCCCTCAACACCTCTGCAATCTGACTCTCTGGGATGCATCTTCTCATTACCTGATCTGGTCCTTGTTTGAATAAGTATGGTTCATCCCAAACAAAGTGCCGGCTATCATGCCTCAATTTCCTTCTTTGCTGGTCTGTTGCCTCAGGTGGGTAGACTCCGCTCACTAGCAAGTTGACTATGTCTGCATACCATGGAACTTCAGCTTCCCCCACTGCCAAGAGTTGCTCATCTGGGAACTCTTCATTTATGTTATCACTTTCCATCACATGCGACCGGCTTTCCAATCGTGATAGGTGATCTGCTACCTGATTCTCGCTCCCCTTTCTGTCCTTGATCTCAAGTTCGAACTCCTGTAACAACAAGATCCATCTGATCAACCTAGGCTTAGCATCCTTCTTGTTGAATAGGTACCGAATCGCTGCATGGTCTGTGTACACCACCACTTTCGAACCCACCAAATAGGACCTAAATTTGTCAAATGCAAACACCAAGGCTAGCATTTCTTTCTCTGTGACTGTGTAATTACTTTGGGCCGTATTCAGCGTTTTGCTTGAATAATGGATAGAATGAAAGATTCTATTTTTTCTCTGCCCCAATAAATCTCCCACAGCCACATCACTGGCATCACACATCAGCTCAAATGGTTGTTCCCAGTCCGGAGAAGTGAGGATAGGTGCTTCTATCAATTTCTGCTTCAACTCTTTGAATGCTTTAACAGACTCATCATTCAACTCAAACTTCACCTCTTTTTCTAGCAATCTGCATAGTGGTCTAGAGATTTTGGAAAAGTTTTTGATGAATCGTCTGTAGAATCCTGCATGCCCAAGAAAACTGCGCACACCTTTCACTGACACAGGTGGTGGCAACTTTTCGATAACCTCGATCTTAGCACGATCGACTTCCAACCCCTTTCGAGAAACTTTGTGGCCAAGGACAATACCCTCCTTTACCAAGAAGTGGCATTTCTCCCAGTTTAATACAAGGTTGGATTCCTCACAGCGAGCTAGCACCCTGTCAAGATTCTGCAAACAAGTAGCAAATGAATTACCGAAAACAGAAAAATCATCCATAAATACCTCAACAAAATCCTCCACCATGTCATGGAAAATAGCCATCATGCATCTCTGGAATGTGGCGGGTGCATTGCATAACCCAAACGGCATTCGACTGAAAGCATATGTCCCATACAGACAGGTAAAGGTAGTCTTCTTTTGATCCTCCGGAGCTATGGCTATTTGGTTATAACCAGAGTACCCATCAAAGAAGCAATAATATTCCTGTCCCGCCAAACTGTCCAGTATTTGATCAATAAACGGGATGGGGTAATAATCTTTCCTCGTGGCTTCATTCAGCTTCCTGTAATCCATACAATTCCGCCAGCCTGTGACGGTTCGGGTAGGGATCAACTCATTTTTCTCGTTGGTGACTACAGTCATCCCCCCTTTCTTTGGAACACACTGAACGGGGCTGACCCATTCACTGTCTGAAATTGGGTAGACCACACCTGCATCAAGCCACTCAATTATTTCTTTCCTCACCACATCCTTCATTGCTGGATTAAGTCTCCGTTGCGGCTGAACGGTTGGTTTGGCTCCTGTCTCCATGAATATCCTGTGTGTAGAGAAAGCTGGATTGATACCCTGAATGTCTGACATTTGCCAACCCATTGCTTTCTTCCTCTTTTTGAGGACACCCAATGCTGCCTTCTCCTGTGCCTCCGTCAAGTCTGCAGAGATGATAACTGGTAACGTCTCACCCTCCCCCAAAAAGATATATTTTAAATGGGGAGGCAATTCTTGCAACTCCAGCTTCGGCGCCTCCTCAATGGATGGTTTCGGCAAAGGCTCTAGAGATCTCATCAATGATTGAAATTCTTGTCTCCTAGGATGATTCTGTGCTCCATTCAACATTTGGACCATTCCACACGCCTCTCTGTCTCCAAAATGATCGGAGTGCGCCAACGCTCTTTCCAATGGGTCTTGAGATTCAACAAAATGACAAATTTCTTCAGGTTCAACCACATTGATTGCTGAAAGCTCCTCATGTATAGCTGGAAGCTTCATGGCTTTTAACACATCAAATACCTCTATCTTGTCATGTGCTCGCATTGTGAGTTGCCCCGCAGCTACATCGATTAATGCTTTCCCGGTTGCCAAGAAGGGTCGTCCCAAAATAAATGGGACTTCCGCATCTGGTTCAAAATCCAGCACGACAAAATCTACCGGGAAAATTAGGGAGCCAACTTGCACTAGAACATCCTCAACAATGCCATCCGGCCTAGCTAAGGATCGATCCGCCAACTGCAAGATTACAGTTGTGGGTCTAGGACTCCCTAAACCCAACTTTCTGAATACCGAAGATGGCATCAGATTTATACTCGCCCCCAAGTCACACAATCCACGAGCTCGGATGCTCTGCCCAATAGTAAGCTGGATAGTAAAACTTCCAGGGTCTTTTAGCTTTGTGGGCAGTCTATTTTGGATCCGAGAAGTGCACTCCTCCGTCAAAGCCACCGTAGCATACTCAGTCAACCGACTTTTGTTAGCCACGATGTCCTTTAGGTACTTGGCATATTTAGGCACTCCCTGCAAGACATAACCAAAAGGTAAATTAACATGTACCTGTTTAAGCACCTCCATGAATTTCTTGAAACACGCCTCCTCTTTGTGTTTCTTGAGTCGTTGAGGGAACGGGGGTGGAGGTCTTTCTGATTCAACTTCTTTGGTCTTCGCCTTTCCGAACTTTGCTCCCCCTCAACTTCTGCTGCTCCCGAGTGTTGAGGTGGTCTTTCTGGTTCCACCTCCTTCAGCTGCAAACCACTCCTTGTGGTCACTGCATTTACCTGCTTGGGATTCGGGTCCGTGTCGCTTGGCAGTCCTCCTCTAGGCCTTGTATTTTGGGCACTAGCAAATTGCCCAAATTTATACTCAAGAGCCTTGGTAGCTAACTGATTGTTTTTCACTTCGGCTGCCAATTTCACATAGTCAGCCTGCAATTGAGCTTGGTTAGCTATCATGGTCTTGAACATCTCCTCAATGCTGGGTGATGGTGGTGGAGGAGGTGCATTGTTATTTCTGAATTGAGATTGGTAGTTCTGTTGCCCTCTTTGGTTCCTTTGCACACCCTGACCCGAACTTTGGCCTTGATGGTTGTTGCTACCCCATGAGAAGTTAGGATGATTCCTCCAATTTGAATTGTCGCTACTACCATACTGCTGGTGATTTCTTTGTGCATTACCCACAAAGTTTACCGAGTCAGGATTTGCTCCACAGCACTCAGCTGAGTGCTCACTGCTTCCACACACTTCACACCACATCCGCTGGACTACATTAACTGGAGCTGAAGGCTGGTTCAAAGTCATGTTGCTGAAGTGGTTGTTCAATTGATTTTGCAAGGCAGCTATCTGTGCAGCGATAGCTTTAAACCCATCCACTTCAAGCACTCCTATTGCTTTCCTTGTCCCACCTCGTGATGAATCAGCATTCCATTCTGGATTGCCCTGTGAAATCCGGTTTAGCAAGGTATACAGCTCCTCATAAGTCTTTTCCAGCGCTTGCCCTCCAGCTGCTGAATCTAGCAATATTTTGGTGTGGGGTTCCAAACTCTCAATAAATATTTGCACCAACACCTCATTGGACTGATGATGATGAGGACAGTCCCGCAACATGGATTTAAATCTCTCCCAGGCTTGATATAAATTTTCTCCCTCCCTCTGTTTGAAACTTAGAATTTGACTTCTAAGTCTTGCTGTTTTACCAGAGGGAAAAAACCTTATCAAGAACTTCCGTGCAAGATCATCCCACATTGAAATAGAATTTGGTGGCTCAGCTTTCAACCACCTCTTGGCTTCTCCAAGTAAGGAGAATGGAAATAAGGTAAGCCGGACATAATCAGGTGACACTCCAGTGGGTATGTAAGTGTCACTTATCTCCAAAAAGTTTTGGAGATGCTGTTGTGGGTCTTCATGAGGGAGACCGGTAAATTGCCCGCTTGTGTGCAACAATTGCACCATATTTTGTTTTAATTCAAATCTCCCTCCAGGCTCTGGTTTGCGGATACTTGATGTAACATTATTGGCATGTGGGATTGCCCCTCGCGAACCGGCCTTGCTGCTGCTTCTTCGGGCACTAACACTGCCCTTACAACCGGTGGATTCTGTTGTTGCTCCATAATAGTCTGTCTGAGCAACTGCGGCTTTCTTTGTAGAGCTTCTCTTCTCTTACTGTGAAATATACGTTCTGGATCTATATAAGATTCCACCAGCTCTTTGTCTCTTGCCAGTGTTCACAGCAATTAAGTCTGCAAAATACAGGCTAAGACCAAGTTGTCAACACTTAAGAAAATAAGAATACAGTAAATTAACACTTAAAACAAATTCACCAATTGCCAAGTCCCCGGCAACGGCGCCAAAAACTCGTTCGGTGTGTTATATGTGTATATAAAACAACACGCAAGTGCACGTAGTCGAACAAGTAGTAAGTGGCTTTAGTAAGCCAAGTATCGATCCCACAGAGACTTGGGTTAAGTGCAATTTGCTCAAGTATACTATATTTTTACTTCTAAATATGCTGACAACAACGTAACCAAAAAGTTGATAGTTTGTTTTATAAATTTTACACTAAAACTAAGAACAATTATCTACTTTGAATCTGAACTATGGATAAGAGCATGCTAAGGTTAAACGAATATGTAATGAAACTGATTATCATCATAAATTGGTTAATCTTTTCTTCCTGTTGCTAGCCAAGAACATTTGCCAAGAGATTAAAACTCTCGTATTTAATCTCACTTAAGAATCATGAACCATCCGTCTACATTTCTGTGATCAAATGCAATTCATGTTCTAGCCATACAATTCCGGTTCCTAAATTGACTATTACGACTTTCAGGTATATTTCTATCCTGAAGGCACATCAAAACTCAGTTTTCCTAAACCAAGTAAAGAACAATATCCTATTAATTCTCAACTTTCCAATTTCGTGCTCTCTCGAGTGAAATTGGACTTTTTAGATGTACATTAATGTAGGCCACACACCAATGCAGTAGAAACAAGAATTAATAGAACAACATGGAAGAAAAAAGATGAAAAACCATATAATCAATAATCAAAATTCATCACAAGTGTTCATAACCTCAGCAAGGAAGGGAATTAGCCACTCATTTGTGGATTAATCATCATAAAACGAGTGTTAATCATACAAGCAATTGAATTAGAGAAGAAAGAAAGAGAGAAAAAACCCTGAACTTTTCGTCCCTCAACTGCCTGTAACCCACGTCCTTGCTCTACCAAGTCTGAATTATGAAAAATGAACTTAAGTGTTCTATTTATACTAGTGGGAATTTTTCCCGGAATAATGAGCAACGTGTCACGGAGTGCATCGCGGAGCACTGCCTCCGTGACACGCCATGAACGCGGACCCTCACTAGAACTAGGGGTTCGGGAATTCAAGCTCAACGTGGCACGGCGTGCATAGCAGAGAACTGGCTCCGTGCCAAGGAGCAAACGCGAACCTTCACTGGAAATTTGGTGAATTTTCACCCTCCAGGCAGAATGCCTCCGCGATGGCAGCGTGACACGGCTCCATCGCGGAGCCCCTTTGATTCATGTTGTCCAATGCCTTTTCCTTGCTCGCATCCAAGTCCAACTCCGATATCATCCAACATGCATTTTAGCTTCCCGAAATCACATTTTACCTGCAAAACAATGCTAATCATGTTGGTTAGTATAAATTCGCATTTTATTACCAATTACATGAAAATGTATACACATTGCTAGATAAACAAGGCGAAAATGATACTTTTGAGTATCACTTGGGCATATAAATCTGCCCAAGATCATATACATAACTAGAACGATTTCAAACTTAGCCCGAAAGTCCGAGGTTAATATCTCAACTCACGATTGAAACAATGATTCATATCATCATACCATGGATTGTGGTAATTCTTCTTATCACGGGTCTTGGTAAAATTCATACCATATAATCATGAGTAATACCAAGGCTCGTACTAAGGGGAAATTCCACTTTTTTTGCTGGTTCATACTCCATATTTGGGGTCTGGTCTTAGGAACTTTTGTGGTGTTACATGTCGTATCTAATAGTATCTGTCCTTGGCCTTAATATAGTAAAAAGGTTTGAAATAACATGTATATAATCTTCATTGATTAATAATCCAATTAAAATATGTTTGTTCCTCAATTAACCAATTTTGCACATGTATATAATCTTCGACAATTATTTCAAGCCCTAAATTCTAATGCTCCCTCCATTCCTGAAGAATTACCCCCACTTTCAAAATTTTGACATCTTCATAATCCATAACATGCATACTCATGTTTCTAACTTGGGGTACTCTTTACTTTCTCCGAAATTGTCTTTGAATCCAACGTATTCCCACATATAGTAAAAAAAGAAATCTTTTGCCTTGAAAAATCATTCTCTTGGAGGTTAAGTCGTGGAACATCCATTAGATATCTTCCTACCTCAACTCCTATAGAATTTGAGCTCATTGTGACATATCACACCTCAGAAGGAATTTCCAACCATAGTACGTGATCATTCATGAGGTTTATGGAGTCTAAGTGTTATGAGAAGCCTTTACCCAAGAATCGGAGTACCTGAGAGTTTATATATGAGAAGTATGAAATTTCAAAAAAAAATTATTCAGGTGTCATAAGTCAGTACCATATGTCAAGGTACGAAGGGAGTCCAAATTCTTGAGTCATTGTTTAAGGTATTTTACGGTCTATTCTATGAACCACACCTGATTTCTACAAAGCATAAGTCGCCACTGTAAGTGGGAGCCTAATTTTCTAAATTTATTTTTTGAGTTTATAGAACAACCTGCGACCTGAAAATGATTCTATGCACTACATCTACCCGCCATAAGAGGAGACCCAAATTTTCAAGTTTTCGGATAAGGGTAATGGTCCAACTTACGGACCGCATTCTGATTCTATGGTTTGTTCCTAGGACTGTAGATGGGAGTTAAAGCCCTTAAAACTAATCTACCACCTAAATTGCAGATTGTAAGTCAATTCTACGGTTCGTAATAGTGTTCAGGACCTCCTCAAGTTTCCCAGATTCAGTAATTACTTAAGCGAGAGACCCGAACTTCTCCTCATTATATTTTTCCATCAATCAAGTTTGAGACTAATTATTATCTCTTCTCCAAGTCCTTCCACATTAAGTAAGATTCTTCCAATTTAATTCCATGAGGTTTCTCCTACATGCATGTGAAGATTAGTAATCCTCAACTTCTATACTCCTAGGGTTTCAAGAAAATCCCGCTTCCGAGCTCAAGGTGGATATAGCAGTGTTACCACAATCTTAAACTTTTTTTCTTCTCTTTCTTTAGAGAAAATAAGGTAGTAAGAAAAAATCTATGTGTGGGATATCATGTTCTTCCCCACAAACAATTTCTTCTAACTCATGCAAAATTTATTACATGTTTTGATGAAGTCTTTACTTTAAGTTTGGAAACTCTCATACATTGCTTTATGAACTTCATGAATCCTTATGAGTAACTTGAATTTCCTACATGAGCTGATTTGCGAAGTTTTCCATGTTCATCCATGAAAGTATTATCAAATTATGATTTTGCCCTTTTGTGTTAAAAATTAGAAATTTTAATGAAATGAATTCAGATTTTCCATGGTTATTATTGTGAAATTTTGGCAAGTGTATACATATGATTTTTCTTGAATTATGGCATATGAATTTCTATCATGATTATGAGATTTCAAATAAAATCCTGATTTATGATTTTAATATTTTTATTTAAATCATGCATTATGGTTATCAACCTTCAGATAAGGCCGAGTTATGAACCAGAAACTCTTTAGATAAGAGTGAGACTGTACCCAAGACTACTTCAAAATCATGATGTCAAAAAGAAAGTGATTAGCCGAGAAGATATAAGTCTATTAAGACCAGTACTAGAAACTATGTTTGATAATGTAGGAGTTGAATTTAAGGGAACATCCCAGATATTCCCTTAAAGAAGATGAACTTAGGAATCTTGCTAGAAGTTCAGTTTTAGTCACGTCTCCTACCCGACAAGATAGGTGACGACTTAGCCAATCGGGCTGGGATCGGACTCCATGTTTACATGGTGATTATGTCGATTATATAACGAACTCCCACAGTATTTTGGTCGCTACATGAACTATGAATTTTTAGGGAAAATTTCATAATTTCAGAGTCTTTATAATTTCTATGGTTTTTCACATGGCATGATTTTGATTACATAACTGTTTTCCTACTTCATTCTTATTTCATGTTTTTTATTCCATCTTACATACAATACTATTCCATATTACTTTCACCTTTCTTGTCGGAGGCGCTACATTATTTAATAATGCAGACTCAGATGTAGAGTTTCGATCGAGCAGTACATTAAGATATCTACGCTTTAGCTTTTGATACCCTATTCTCTCCGGGGTGATTAGCTTATTCAACTTTTGTATAGTTTTGCTAGAGGTACGTTAGATGCTTTTTCTTGGTATATCATATGATTATGTTCTGGTAAATGCTTTATAGATTTGTCAGTCCAGCATGTTCTAATTTGTTAGTGCAACATGTCCTCATGTCTTATGCACTGATTCGACCTCTGTGTTATATGTGTACTCAAAATTATAATTCTACGGAAAGGATTTATTTCTTGTGCATGGACTATCTTTCTCTTAGATTGGTGTTATTCATGTTCCTTTGATATTGTATTAATTTCTCTATTTCTATGCCATGATTAATAGGTAAGCTAACGTCAAAAATGGCATCAGGGGCTAATCTCGCCTGGGCCCTAGGCCAGGGCATGACACCTATTCTCTTTTAGATCTTACCTTATAGACGTTCCTTAAAGGAAATCCTGTGACTAGGTTTTCCAGGTAATTCTTCCCATCTTTAACACTCAATTTTTGTGTTCCTCTAGTTTTGAACAAATGCCTGACTATCCACCAAAGCAATAACAAATTGCATCCGATAAAATAGCCATGACCATTCTTGCATCTCCCCAAGGATTAGTATATGTATGCAAGGATAGTGGGTGCTAAGTGGAAGTATCTGGTTGTTATTTAGTGATGCCATGGAAAATAGAATCAACTACCATGATAATGTTAGTATCAATTGTGAGGCTTGGGCCTTATGGAAAGACTATGGTCCCCAATAGGAAAATGTCGAAGGCTAGAGGATATGCACTTTTCCAATCTTGGTAAGTACTAAATTCTCTCCCATACTCCAAAAATCCATCAAATTAACAAAAGTGGAATAGACATTTCGAAAGGAAACACTTGAGCTATGTAACCATTCGTCTTGAACCACATAAAGTAGTTCATGATTTCTAAAGGAGTATGTTTGTCAAGGATCAAAATATCTTCCTCGGGTTTCTTTCTCCTTTTTAAGCAAGTACCAACATTACCTGGTCAATATCTGATTTATTTGATAATTAGGGTGATTTCCATGTTTCCAAAATGGGAGATCATCCTTTTATTAAAACAATAACTAGTAAAAACCTCGACTAATTCTATCCATATGACATCATCAGTAAGTGTTCAATGGCCTCTTGTTTTTCCTCTCATTGAAGTTACTCCACCATATTTTCAATATCTCAGGTGCCTCTACAACTATGTGAAATTTTAAAGCATAGGCCATCCTACAAAACAAAAGTAATAGTTAAGGTCCCCGCCCTAAGAACATTGGCTCGGATATTCACAACATATACGTCTTGCGGTGTCATTAAGTCATGGAAAATTTTGGCACATGGTGGTCCACTAATGGACTTGGACTTAATATTCCTTGATATTAAGTAATCTTAGGCAAAAATGCGCTAAAGGGGATTTTGATTTCTGCTCTATTCTAGTCTATTAGATTTAATTTTGAAAAGGTACTAGGACTCGAGCGGAAGACTTATGGTAGAACAATGACAACTGTTGGACGATCACGAATCAACTATCTGTCAGGGTGCTCCAACATAGGATTTTATAGTAGAAGAAGGCTAAGAAATCACATAACTGTTTGTGGTAATGTAAGTGTGGCATTTAGGAATTTATACTATGAGTGTAATGACAGTGTATAATATAATTCAAAAAATATTAAGCATTTCAAAAATAAGAAAAATGAAAATTAGCCACAAAAATCTCATAAAAATTTCTTTTGGTTAGAACCTGGATGAATCCTCAATAGAGTTGTCATTATATTAAGATAAGTTTTTAGACTTTTGTTCAAAATATTCCATAAAATTAACAATTTAAAAAAAAAAAGAAAGAGTCACCACCTAATCATTATGGAAACTAGAAAATCATATTTTAAAGGCAGTAAAGGAAACCTTTATTTTAAAATCAGAGTCTGGGTAAGGGTTCAAGTGATTTTTTGAAGAAGGAATTAGGCATTTTGAAAAAAATTACCAAATGTGGTTACTGGCCAATTTAAATATTATTATGGCTAAAAAGTTTAACTTATTATGAAAATATGGACTTTTACAAATGAAATGCATTATCATCGTTGATTATTTATTAATTAAAATATCCTATGAATGGGTGTTGACGGTCCTAGTGAGAAAACATGTTTTACGAGCTATTCTTTTATTTTTATATTACCCAGAAGTGAGATACTAAGAAAATAAAGTTTCCCGAGAAAAGTCAGCCATGGGTGTTGTGAGACAGCATATCGACCAGTGAGCCATGCATGTAGGTGCACGTCGGTAGGGGGTCGCATGCACGCTGATACACAGAGGGACGGGCGACACATGCAGGTAGGCGACTGTACATGCAGGCAAGAGTGCAGTTTCCTTTGTCGTATAGTTGATATGACTTGTTATCTATCGTAATAATACTTATAGAGATATTATCTGTTGTTGGTTGGCTGCTGGAGTTAAACATATATATATTCGTGTAAGCTTACCTTGTTGGGAATTGCCTCATTTAGCTATTATCTTTTGTTAGAAATGACGTAAGAATCATCTCCTATGAATTATTATCGCTTAAATTAGGTATTAATAACGTGTCGCCATATTGATTCCTTAAGGGCTTTGTGGTTAGCTGTTTGATCTTGGTGACATAAAGAGTAGTCTGGCATAAAGCATACATGTTGTGACATCTATATGTTATAAGCTCGTCTATAGGCCTTTGACGTATCTTGGCGCCTATAGAGCTAGAATATTAGTCTTGTAATTCCTCCTTCGGACTAGTGGCTTTGTGACTGCCCATTGAGCTATAATGGTGAGATGCAAGGTGCACCTATTTATTAGTGATCTTATAGCTTGATACAATGTACAGATCGCAGGTTGCTTAAAGAGCCACCATACTTATTGATAGATTAGTAGATTGTTTGATGCCTTCATTACCTATCTTTTCAACTATTAGTGTGGGGGTCCATGCCTTCAAGCTATACATGTATAAGTGCTTATTTATAAGTTTCCTAAAAGAGCTATTGACCAACGTACCTATCACACCGCAAATTTGGAGGGGCATGGTTGGCACTCTATGATACACTTGATAGAGCATATCTTGCCGCAAAATCTAACTATAACAAGCTAAAATTGTCAAGGTTCAGCATAAAAACTATAACAAAATAAGAGAAAATGACAGTAGAAACAGAAATTGTTCTACAGGCCAACCAACAAATATACAATAGGCCGTCAAAGGCCACTAAATGAAAAACAACTATACAATATGGCTCATCTGACCACAACATCAACACTACACCCATGTCGACAAGCCTCTATGAAGATAATAGTAGTCAACTATCTATGATAGGACCCCAAAATACCCATAATCATAACAATCTAGCAACTCCATAAGACTTGGAGCTTATCGACTCAGCGACCAAGGACTTGATCTACCTGCTGATCAGCATCTACAAGCATGAATGCAACGTTCCCAACTAGGCGTTAGTATGAAAATGTATTGAGTATGTAAGGTGAAAATGATAACAATATTTACTACAGCTCAACAGACATACCGAACAACAATAAAAAGGAAATCACAAATTAAGTTAGCAAAAAAAACCTACCTGGCAAGTCTAGCATAATAAGATAAATAAATGAACAGACAATCAGTCGACACCTAGTTGATACGAATCACTTGTAACCTCTTGTACCACACAGGACCTATTCCATTATCATACCTAATTCATCTCTAGGCCCTCAGTGACCTCAGCTATCGCTAACTGTTCTTTAGCATCCACGACTATCAAACAACACTCATTACAAACCAATAGCCGTAATATAAAACAACACAATATATACAAACATGTCAATTTACAATCCAACCTTATTAGGGACACACCTCGCAGTCTTATAAGTCTAATGGCACGTACTAGCCGAGGTGCACCATCACTACTCAATGACCCCACCTTATAATATGATCACTAGTGCATTGGAAACACTCAACGGTCATACTCTATCCTCACAACGAACTGTACAAGCTTGCAAGTACAATCACAACACAAGCCCACCATTTAGAGCTGACTACCATATCCACTTTTGTTGGCTATGCCTCAGGCTCGACCCTTTTCTAGTAATACTCAACATTTGTTAGATATCACTGAGCCCTTGGAGGCAGTCATATCAACAAACAAGCACAACACACACATATAGCAATATAGTCACATGTCTAGGCAATATAACAATATCCCTGTCTAATTACCGTCACTGTAGAATTCATCCTTAAGTTCTATAAATCTCATCAATCTCTACATCTTACCAAACGACAAAAGGGATTATATCCTAACAATTCTATTCCCCAGACTTCATATGCGAGCTAACGAATGTCACAAATAATACCAATCACCTTAACATAAGTCCAGAAAATTAGCTTGTCACAACCTGAGCGTGGACCCCAGACCATGACACGGGACCTAGAACTATGGATATGTAATACCCCGGAAGTGCCTAAGACTAGACCCAAAATTTAAAAATAAAAAGTGTCAAAAATCTGGAAATTTAGCACAGAACTGGTAACGGTACGGATCGTTGGTTCCACCAACAACCCGTAGGAGGTTCTCGTGGTGAGGTACTGTAGGTTCGGAGTTGGGAGTAATGGGTCCAATAATGACCCATGGTTTGATGTCACGAGTCATTGTTTGTGGTAGTGGTGAGACTGGTCCTTAGTCTAGAAGGAAGTAACGAGTCGTAGAATGACTCGTTGTGAGTAACAATGGGTCGTGGTATGTAACCATTGGAAGGAGTAGGAAAATCTTTGGTCGAGGTGACAAATGGAAACCATAACTCATCAGAAGTAGGCACTAGTCGTGGTGTGGCTCGTGGGAAAGTTTAGGTGCAGGTCATTAGAGGGAAGTAATGGGAGGATTCAATAGACCGTCATTTGATGTAACGATTCGTCCTATCAAGTCATAGTATCAGAATCTAAATGGTTAAGAAATCACAGTGGATGTAACGAACGGATACCACAAGTCGTGGTATCCTGGTACGACCCGTAGGATCGATCGTTGTCACTGCCAGTGTAGAACTTTTAGGAAATTCATTAAGAGAATTTTTGTCATTCCTAAGTCCTTGGGTCCTAAACTACATCGTTTAAGTCTCGAAATGCAGTGTTTTATGAGGGGAAAATCTATCCTAAGCTCATTTACATCCATGCATGCATATTGAAGGGGTTTAGGAGGTGATCAAGTTAGATTTCTTCAAGTTTTCCTTCAATCTTTCTTTGGGCTTTCAAGGAGTGGTAAAATCAGATCTTCCCCAGGTGTGTAGGGTTATGAATGGGTGAATCCGTTCACACCCATGCCCAATCTCTCTCTCTAAATTATGCAAATTTCTATGTTGATTCTATGGTGTTTTAACCCAATGCATGAAATTCCTAATTCTTTACATGGGTATAATATAAATGAGTTTTTACTATTGAATTATGAATCATGAGCAATTTTTACATTGTTTTCCATTAGAATTATGTTTCAAGCTTTATAAATTTAAATGCCCATTTATGAGATGTTCATCAAAGTTGAGATTTATGATGAATGTTCATGTATGATGATATATTATTAATGAAAAACATGTTTTCAAGTTACCCATGTTTATAATCATGTTTTCAAGTGAATTGAGTATTTTGAAGCATGTTAAAATATTGGGCAATGCCCATATGTTCAAGTATGATTTACGATTTATGATATGGATTTACTCAAATGCTCATCATGAGTTTATGATTACTAAGTATATACATGTTTTACAAGTATGCATGGACTTCATGATTGATCGATTTATGACGTTGGCCGATTCGCAGGCCCTTGATTCATGGCTAAACATGTATTTAAATAGGGATCAACAATGTTAATGTTTATTTGGCCATAAATCTCATGAATGATGTTTATGATTACATATGAGCCTAATGTGCATGCTTTTGGGAGTAATGTCCAACACCGAGTAGCCCGGTGTTCAAAAAACTACGTTGGTGTCTCATAACTACGTGCCACCGTAGGTTTATATTGATACATTACAATATTAATGGATCCCCTCTTTCGTGATATCACATACTGCACGTCCCTTTCTTGGCAAGCCTGGGACGACTCTGCCCACTTGAGTGAGATAGTTGGGGCATCATGTAGGGCTTTACCATGATGGTGTCGGTTATGACGAGTCCTCCCATTGTTGCTCATGATTTATGGATGGTCATGTTCATATTATTTTGGCTCATTTCACGTTTAATAAAGTTTTTCCTATCATTATGATTATGACTGGTTTACGAATGTTTTTGCAAACCTTAAGCCTTATGTTACATTATGGTATTTATGTTATGAGCATGTTGTCCTACTCTCATGAACTTTTATGTATTCTAAATGTCCGTTTTACTTACCATGCATAGTCGGTACATTCCACGTACTGACTGCATACTTTATGCCTTATCATTTTATGATACAGGCTCTGTCCTTCAGACACATCACCATCATTAGCTCATTTCCTAGAGTTAGCATCCAGTTCAATGTCGAGTCTTATCTCCTGAGGACCAGTTGATATTAGTTATCCTTTATGTTTAGTTCTGCAGACTTATCGAGTTTGTTGGGGGCGTTGTCCCATCAACCCATCAGATATGTTAGAGGATTTCAGAATATATGTAGTATTCAACTTTCATGTATGAAGTTCTTTTTGTTTCCTATGTTATGTCATGATTATTCTTCTGCTATGTTATTATGTTGAGTATTCTTCTTTACTTGATTGAATTAGATGTATGTTCATGCCATGGGTCGACTTGGAGTCTCTCGGGGCTCCTTGTCCTGTATCACAATCCGGGCCTATGTTAGGGTTGTGACAAACTTGATATCAGAGCAATAGGTTTGAAGTGTCCTACGGTGTCTAAAAGACGCGTTAAGTAGAGTCTTTTTCATGGGTGTGAAGCCCGCCACACTTATGATGAAGAGGCTACGAGACGTTTAGGAAATGTTCCTTTATTTCATAATCTATGTTGTGTGATGAAGTGTCTCACTATCCTTCTAACTCGTGCTATTCATGATTGCAGAATCCTGGCTCCCTGTAGAGTTAATGGTAGAAGGAATGGAAATGGAAAAGGCCATGAGGATGAAAACGAAAACGGGCACCAACAAGCCCCACCAGTCTAGGAGCACCATGTACTGGAGCCGGTTGCCCATGCTAAATTTCGGGCAGCACACGAAATGGAGCATGTCCTACTAAATGGAAATGCGGTGGCAGCACGGGTCAACGATTTATTAAGAATGGACCCACTAGAGTTCCTTGGGTAAAAAGTAGATGAGGACCCGTATGAGTTCATTGATGAGATTCTGACGATCATCCAGATAATGGGGGTGACTGGAGAGGAGTGTGCTGATTTGGCCTCATATCAATTGAAGGGGGTCGCGCATATTTGGTTCAAGCACTGGAAGGATAGTAGGGTCGTGGGAGTAGGTCCTACTGATTGGGATGAGTTTCACATTGCTTTTCGGGATCGGTTCTTCCTTTGGGAGTTGAGGGAGATTAAAGCAACAAAGTTCGTGAATCTAAAGCAAGGGAAGATGACGGTTCAGGAGTATGCTTTGGAGTTCACCCATTTGTCTAGATACGCCCTAGAGTTAGTGGCTGACTAGAGGGCTGGGATGAGCAGGTTCGTACATGGAGTGGTGAACTATTTTGACAAGGATTGTAGGATTTCCATGCTTCATTGGGATATTGAATTTCCTTGGATAGTGTTGCATGCCTAGTAGATGGAGGCAGTGCATTTGAGAGAAAGAGAGGCCAAAAGGGCCCGGACAGACAGCTATGGGTTCACTCAACAGAGATCTGGTTGTGGTCATCGCCCTCAAATTCAACAAAGGTCACTAGCACCAGCACCATCATCAGCTAGTGTTCCATCCAGACCCAAGGGTGATCAGAGGAGCAGGGACTCAGGTTCAAGGGACAAGAGGGGTATGCAGGTAGAGCGCACATTTTCGGCCTGGAAGTGTGGAAAGAGTCATGCCGGGGATTGCTTGCTCGACTCAAATATCTGTTATAGGTGTGGTAGATTTGGCCATATGCGCCGAGCGTGTCCCTTGGATAGACAGGGTGATGATAGGGGCTGTGCTCAAACTACCCAGGTCAGAAGCAGCTCTTGCACGCTCAGCTCCACAGGGGGCATCCACTAGTGGGGGTGGCGGGCAGCGGAAAAACAGATTCTATGCCCTTGCCTCGCGTCAGGAATAGGAGACTTCACCGGATGTGGTTACTGGCATGTTATGAGTGTTTCACCTTGATGCTTAAGCTTTGTTAGATCCAGGGGCTACCTTCATAACACAAAGGTTGGGAATCCCAAAACTAGAGTATGAACATAAAATAAATACAGAAGCAAAACTAGAAAACTAATTGAAAAGACTAAACAAGAACTAAGAGATATGGATTTGAAAAGATCCAAGTAACAACGAATTGGCTATAGGTAAACCAAATGCCTTTACTTGAGAAACTAATCGAGTTTAGAATTGGATCTTGACCGCTTCGTGAGTAATGTTAGACAACAATTATTATGTGTACTAATCACCTTCTAAGAATACCAAGTAGAAACCAAAGATATCAAGAAAGAATTATCTTACTACCATAAACTATGAACTAGTTAGGTTGCAAGATAAATCCAAAAGTAATCTTCACTAAAGGTTCAAAAGAATTCTCAAATATATTAATATTCAAAATCTGATTTTCATGAATGAAAAAAGACCCCTTTATATAGTAGTGAAGACGGGGTTGGTCAAAAAATATCATAAATGAAAATGATACATCCTAGGACCTAGAAAACTACCACACACATTATCCTATGAAGTCAACATAATAAACCAACTATTAAATGGCATAGAAGGCTTCCACACATAAAGTCCTAGGAGTCAACATAGAACAAAATAATTTTAAATTTAATTTTAGAAACTAATTAAAAAAATGTTGCAGTATTTTCTCCATTTAGGGGCTGATTTAGGCTCCATTTCATCTCCTCTTGGGCTTTAATTTGGGCCTTCAAATAGATGTAAGAATTGTAGAAAATATCTTCATTAGGCTTGAGATCTTCTTCCATCAAAAGACACTTTTTAATAGCTAATTCCATCCTATTAAGTTGGTCTTCAAATTTTTTTTTTTGGGATCTTGTCATGGGTCCTCTTTGAACTTCCAAAGCTTCCTTAGTTGATGATGAGTTGCCATGAATGTTATCATTCCCCTCTTATTCAAGAGAATTCATACTCAAACTCAATGTTATGTCAAATAAAGAAAGATTAGCAATATTAAAGGTAGCACTAACTTGATATTCACTAGGAAGATCAAGTTTGTAAGCATTGTCTCCAATCTTTTCAATGACTTCAAATGGACCATCTCCTCTTGGGTGTAACTTAGATTTTTTTTGGTAGGAAACCTTTACTTCCCAAAGTGCACCCACACTAGATCTCCAGGCTTAAAAATAATAGATTTTTGCCCCTTATTTCTTCTTAAGGCAGTTTGTTCATTCTTCCATTCAATTTCAAGCCTTGTTTGTTCATGAATCTTCTTCATCATTTCAGCCTTCGTTATCTTGTTGATAGCTTGAAAATCCACACACGTCCTCCAAGATCCATCCTTTTTGGGCACCAATAGAACAAGAACAGAATAAGGTCTCATGCTTTCTTATACAAACCCCTTTTCAAGTAACTCTTCAACTTGTCTTTGCAACTCTTTTGTCTCTTTAGGATTACTCATATTAGCAGGCCTATTTGGAATTTGGGCTCCAGGTACAAAGTCAACTTGGTTCTCAATGCCACAGAAAGATGGTAGACCTTTAGGAATATCCTCAAAAAAAATATCAGCAAAATCCTGCAAAAGAAAAGTAACACTACTTGGCAAAGAAGAAGTTAGTATCTCAGAATTAATCAAGACTTCTTTATAAGTAAGTAGTATTATGGGTAGTCCCTCTTTTCTTGCATTGACACACTCCTTGGCTTTTATATAGAAACTCTCTTTTTTCTTTTCCTTATCCTCTTTCCTCTTGTAAAAATTTTCTTTTTTCCCACTCGAGCCCTCTTTTACCTCTTTGCTTATGTTTTTGCCCTCTTTTTCTCTCTCTTGGCCATCTCTCTTTTTTTCTAACTCTTGTCCAGAACTCTTTTCATTTCCCTCAAGCTCACTTTTATTCCCTCCCATTTGTTTTTCCATTGATTCCCTAATATATTTTGATCTTCAAACACTTGAGAAGGAGTTAAAGGTGAAAGAGTATACTTCTTGCCATTAAGCTCAAGAGAATATCTATTCTTTCTTCCATCATGAAAAGTATGCCTATCAACTGCCACAGATGACCAAGCAATATATGACAAGCTTGCATAGGAGTCACATCACAAAGAGTTTCATCCTCATACCTACTAACATTGAATGATATCATGCATTGTTTGTTGACTTTCAATTCACCACTATCATTCAATCATTGGAGTCTTTAAGGATTAGGGTGTTTCATGAATGCAAGCCCTAACATATCTACCATGTGTGAACTCACCACATTAGCACAACTACCATTGTCAAGAATCATAGAACAAGTTTTCCCCTTTATCCCACACCTAGTATGGAATATATTCTCCCTTTGTTCATCACTATCAATTCCCAAACTGATATACATAAGCTCCTAACTACCTCAATCAAACTATGATTAAAAGGAAGTTCTTCACCGTCTTCACTCTCACCTTCATCTTCTTCCTCTTTCTCACTCTTTTCACTCTTATATTCTACCTTCAAGAATCTTCCCAGCTACCTAAACAAGACCATCATTGGGCATTTCTACGTCATCTTCACTCATACCTCCCTCTTCTTTCTCATCCTCACTTTTTTCACTCTCATATTTTCCATCTTCTCTCAAGATAATGTTTCTTGTAGCTGGACATTCATTCATCATATTCCCTCTCCCATGACATTTATGACATTGAATGGAATTAGAAGGTTTAGATGACTTAGGAGAAAAAGATTTACCTCCCTCTTTCTCATCTACTTTACCCTTGCCTTTGTCTTCTTGAGGTTTCTAGACTTTTTCTTTTGACCATGGCTTCTTGGAAATGGTGTTTGGTTGATTTCTCCATGAACTAGCCTGATGTCTTCTTTTATTTTTCTTTTCTACTTTTACAGCCAAATCTACTAATTCATATAAAGTTACATATGGTTGTATCTCTACTACATCAGCTATTTGTCTATTAAAACCATTAAGAAATCTAGCCATAGTAGTCTCTTTGTCTTCCATGCAATTAGCTTGGATCATACACATATCCATAGCTTTAAAGTATTCATCAATAGTCATGGTTCCTTGCTTCATTGATTGAAGATGTTGTTGCTGGTCTTTTTGAAAATGCAAAGGCACAAACCGTTTCTTCATGGCTCTCTTCATCTCAGCCTAAGTAGCAATGGGTGGTTCTCCATCTTGTTGTCTATCCCTTGTAAGCATTTTCCACTAAATAGAAGCATAGTAAGAAAATTCAACAATAGCAAGCTTAACCTTCTTTCCTTCCAAATAGTTGTGACAATCAAAAATGGCCTCAACTCTCCACTCCCAATCAAGGTACAAATCTGGATCTCTTGTGCACTTGAAAGATTCATCTTCATCTTTATGCTATTTATGTTGTCATATTCCAATCTAGCTCATTGTCCTCTTCTATCTCTCCCGATCTTATCTAGATTTACATCAAAATCATCAACTAAATCATAAATAGGATTTTCACAATGGGGGCATGGGGTACATTTCTCCTATTTTGAGGTCTACGATTATTTTTGGGGTGGTACAACAGGTTGATTTCCCCTCCTAAGTTCAGTTATTATCTTATTTTGTTCAACAATGGCATCCTTATCTCTTGGAATTATAAGTTTCATCTTTCAAATTGTTTGTGCATAGCTTGTAAAGTAAAATCATTTCTTGCTCGGATCTCTGCTTCTTGAGCATCCCCCCTTTCACCATCACTATTACCTGTATTAGACATCTTAAAGAAAATAATGTATCACTCAAACTTGGATTCTTTTTTTCCCTCAATTATTCTCACCCACTCTTGCCTTTTTCCTCTCAAATGACCTTTGGAAAGAGACTTTGTGAATTTATATTTAACCCCACTAGTGTCAAGTCCTTAGTAGTAAAATAAGGAATTTTGGGGCAGAAAAAAAAGTGAAGAACCAACCCTAGAAAGAATAGGATTTAGTTGAAACAAGACTCGAACAAAAGGAAAGGGTTTTAGAACAAGATAAAGATCTAGGATGCCCTCTTCTTGTGTTCTATCAAAAACCTCTCTTTCTTTCCCTTTTTCTTTTGAAACAATTAGATGAGGAAAAAACTTCTTGAAGAGGAATACTTTTTTTTCTTTTTTCTAAATGTTACTATTCACTGCCACAATAGTATATTTTTGACGTTACTGTTCACTGCTACAGTATTGTTTTTTTTTTTTGCTCTTTGTTCAAGAAACCCCCAAGATTATCAAGAATGGAATCTTGATAGAACCGCTCTGATACCACTTGATAACACAAAGGTTGGGAATCTCAAAACTAGAATATGAACTTAAAATAAATACGGAAGAGAAACTATAAAACTAATTGAAAAGACTAAACAAGAAATAAGAGATATCGATTTGACAAGATCCAAGTAACAATGAATTGGCTATAGGTAAACCGCCTTTACTTGAGAAAGTAATCAAGTTTAGAATCGGATCTTGACTGCTTCTGAGTAACGTTAGACAACAATTAGTAAGTGTACTAATCGCCCTTTAAGAATACCAAGAAGAAACCAAAGATATCTAGAAAGAATTATCTTACTACCATAAACTATGAACTAGTTAGGTTGCAAGATAAATCCAAAAGTAATCTTCCACAAAGGTTCAAAAGAACTCTCAAATATGTTAATATTCAAAATCTAATTTTCATGAATGAACAAAGACCCCTTTATATAGTAGTGAAGAAGGGGTTGATCAAAAGATATCATAAATGAAAATGATACTTCCTAAGACCTAGAAAACTACCACACACATTATCTTATTAAGTCAACATAGAATAAAAAACTACTAAATGGCATAGAAGGCTGCCACACACAAAGTCCTAGGAGTCAACATAGAATAAAACAATTTTAAATTTAATTCTAGAAACTAATTAAAAAAATGCTGCAGTATTTTCTCCATTTAGGGGCTGATTTGGGCTCCATTTCATCTCCTCTTAGACATTGATTTGGGCCTTCAAATAGATGTAAGACTTGGAGAAAATGTCTTCATTGGGCTTGAGATCTTCTTCCATCAAAAGACACTTTTTAATAGCTAATTCCAGCCCATTATGTTGGTCTTCAAATTTCTTTTTTTGGGATCTTGTTATGGGTCCTCTTAGAACTTCCAAAGCTTCCTTAGTTGATGTTGAGTTGCCATGGATGTTATCATACCTTGTCTTTTGTGACACCTTATATTGGTAGTAGCTTTGGAGTCCGTCCTGAAATTCTGTTAGAACCATTCTCAATCTCTACTCCCGTTGGTGATTCAGTTATAGCTAGGCGGTGTATAGAAGTTTTCTAGTCACAGTATTGCAGAAAGTCACCTCCACAAACCTAGTAGAGTTAGCCATGACTGACTTTGATATTTTTCTCGGCATGGATTGGTTGTATGCATGTTATACTTCTATTAATTGTAGAACCCGTGCGGTGGAGTTCTGCTTTCCAGGTGAGTCAGTTTTAGAGTAGAAGGGTAGTTCAGCCATGCCTGTAGGTCATTTTATTTCTTATCTTAAGGCCAGGAAAATGATTTCTAAGGGTTGTGTATACCATCTAGTTAGGGTTAAGGATGTTGAGTACAAGACCCTAACTATCCAGTCAGTCCCGGTAGTAAGTGAGTTCCCAAAGGTCTTTCCAGATGACCTGTCAGGAGTTTCTCCCGAGCGAGAGATTGATTTTGGCATTGACCTTCTTCCCGATATGCATCCTATATCTATTCCTCCTTATAGAATGGCCCTAGACGAGTTAAAGGAGTTGAAGGAGTATTTGAAGGACCTGTTAGATAAAGGTTTCATTAGACCGAGCAAATCCTCATGGGATGCACCAGTTCTCTTTGTCGAAACAAAGATGGTTCTCTTCGTATCTATATTGATTATCGGCAATTGAACCAGGTCACCTTCAAGAACAGGTATCCTCTACCCAGGATTGATTATTTGTTTGGCCAACTTCAAGGCGCCAATTGCTTTTAAAAGATAGATCTCATATCAGGGTATCTTCAGCTCAGGGATTCGGGAGAGTGACATCCTGAAGACAGCCTTCAGGATGCGGTAGGGTCATTATTAGTTTGTAGTTATGTCTTTTGAACTAGCGAATGCTCCTGCAGCTTTTATGGACTTGATGAACAGGGTGTTCAAGCCATACTTGGATATGTTCGTGATTGTGTTTATTAATGACATACTGATATTTTCTCGGAGCGAGGAGGAGCATGCCGCTCATTTGAGAGTGGTGCTACAGACTTTCAAGGATTGCCAGCTATATGCTAAATTCAGCAAGTGCGAGTTTGGTTGAACATAATGGCGTTTTTGGGCCATGTGGTGTCAAGTAAGGGCATAAAGGTGGATTCTTATAAAATAGAAGCGATGAAGAATTGGCCTAGACCGGTGAATCCTTTAGAGATTCGGAGCTTTTTGGGCTTAGCTGGCTACTATCAGAGATTTATGGAGGGCTTTTCATCTATTTCAGCACCATTGATCAAATTAACCCAAAAGAAAGTGAAATTCCAATGGTCGAAGGCTTGTGAGAGAAGTTTTCAGGAGTTTAAGACTCGACTTACCTCAGCATCGGTGTTAACTCTACCGGAGGGTACTGATAGGTTTGTGGTGTATTGTGATGCTTCAAGAATCATCCTTGGTTGTGTTTTGATGCAACACAACAAGGTTATAGCATATTCTTCCAGACAACTTAAAGTTCATGAGAAGAATTACCCGACCCATGATCTTAAGTTGGCAGCGGTGGTATTCACCTTGAACATATAGAGACATTATTTGTACGGAGTCTATGTAGATATGTCTACAAATCATAAGAGTCTACAATATATTTTTACACAGAAGGATCTAAATCTACGGCAAAGGAGGTGGTTGGAGCTACTTAAGGATTACGACATGAGTGTCCTTTACCATCCGGGCAAGGATAATGTAGTAGCAGAGGCACTTGTAGACTCTCCATGGAAGTGTGTCCCATGTGGATGAGGGGAGAAAGGAGCTGGTGAAGGATGTGCATCGACTTACAAGGTTAGGAGTTTTGTTGGTTGACTCAACTGATGGCGGCGTTATTGTTCAGAACGGATCAGAATCATCCTTGGTGATTGATGTAAAAGAAAGGCAAGACAAAGAACCCATTCTGGTAAAGTTAAAGGAAGCCGTTTAGAATCAGAAGGTAGAGGTTTTCTCCAAAAGGGGAGATAGTATGCTTCGATATTAGGGTCACTTGTGTGTTCCGGACATTGATAATTTGAGAAATTGGATGTTGCATGAGGCTCATGGTTCTAGATATTCAATCCATTTTGGTTCCACCAAGATTTACTGTGACTTAATAAAAGTCTATTGGTGGAATGGCTTGAAGAAAGACAGCGCAAAATTTGTAGCTAAGTGGCTAAACTGTCAGCAGGTAAAAGTTGAGCATTAGAGACTGGGAAGTGTGCTTTAGGATATCAGTATTCCTACTTCGAAGTAAATCAATATGGACTTCATTACAGGGTTGCCACGCACTCATCGGCAATATGATTCCATTTGGGTTGTTATAGACAGGTTGACAAAAGCCGCTCATTTTCTATCGGTCCAAACCACTGATTCCGCGGAGGATTGTGCCAAACTATACATCCGAGAGATAGTTCGGTTGCATGGAGTGCCCTTCTTCATCATATCAGACAGAGGTACCCAATTTACCTCTCTGTTTTGGTGGTCGTTTAAAAAAAGATTGGGTACTCAGGTTAGGCTCAGTACAACATTTCACCCGCAAATGGATTTTCAAGCGAAGCGAACAATTTAGACTCTCGAGGACATGTTGAGAGCATGTGTGATTGACTTTAAAGGTAGTTGGGATGATCATTTTCCTCTTATTGAGTTTGCGTACAATAACAGCTAGCTATCCAGCATTCAGATGGCTCCATTTGAGGCTCTCTATGGGTGGAGATGTAGATCACCTATTGGTTGGTTCAGAGTTGGTGAAACTGCGATGATAGGACTAGATTCAGTCCATGAGGCCATGGAGAAAGTTCAACTCTTACGGGATAGGTTGAAAATAGCTCAAAGTTGCCAAAAGTCCTATGTCGATGTGAGGAGGAGAGAACTTGATTTCGAAGTGGGTGATTGGGTGTTTCTAAAGGTATCTTCTATGAAGGGAGTGATGAGGTTTGGAAAGAAAGGAAAACTCAGTCCTCATTATGTTGGCCCCTATTGGATTGTGAAGCGGGTTGGTAAGGTGGCATATGAATTGGAGTTTCCCTCAGAATTAGCTTCTGTTCATCCTGTTTTTCATGTATCACTCTTGAAGAAGTGTTTGGCTGATCCAGCTCTAGTTGTCCCGGTGGATAGTGTTGGTGTGAAAGACAACCTTAGTTATGAGGAGGTTCCGATGGAAATACTGGATCCTCAGGTTCGAAGGCTAAGGAATAAGGAAGTAGCTTCAGTCAAGGTTTTGTTGAGGAATCAACACATTGAGGGAGCTACATGGGAAGCCAAAGCAGACATGATGGCTAGATACCCTCATTTATTCTCTAGCGGTTCAGTTCCAGCTTGAGGTATGGTTCTTGCCCTAAAACTCTATTCAGTTTCATGTTCAGTTCATCTACCGCAGTTTCTTTCATGTATATGGATGTATGTATGATTCATGAATTCGATTCAGCCATGTAGCTTAAATCGGAGTTATTCATTCCATCAATTTCAGCTTGTATGATTAGTAATTGAGTATGATGATTGCATTTCTCTGTTTTCTATATGTTTTCCCACATTCGAGGATGAATGTTTCCAAGGGGGAGATATTGTAATACCCCAGAAGTGCCTAAGACTAGACTCGGAATTTAAGAATGGAAAGTGGTAGAAATCTGGAAATTTAGCACGAAATGGTGATGAGTTGGAAATCTACCACCTTATTAAGATTTAGATGGCTTTCATGAAAATTTGTTCATTCATCAATTCAACCATCTAGAATTCATCTTCTTCATAGAATTTTTAGTAGAATATTTTCTCCATTGATTTGCAGAGTTAGGTATTACTTTTCTTCTTCTTTTTCTTTAACCCATTTTGGGGGAATTCCACCATTGTTGTAAGAGCTTGTGAAGCAAATTTGTGAAGCTAATGCAATAAATGTGAGGGGAATCCTCTTGGTATCTTCTCTCTATCTTTAAATATGCTTTACTAATTTGCTAGTTTGAAGTATATTCATGGTGTGTTTGTTAATTTGATTGGGGTATTGAAAAATTTCTCTTGGATTCTTATTGAATTATAAATGGGTATTGCTAGATCCATCTTCATATTGTTCAATTAAGTGTAAATCTATTAAATTCTCTTCAATCTATTAATGAAGATCTATTGATTATGATATGGGTCTATTTATACTTGCTTGATTATTGCTTGAGAGAGAATAATTAAGTATTGGAAGAGAATATAGTAGTGGACATGGATAAGAGATTGTGAAATTAGGCTAGAAATAGCTGAAATTGCTTTCTCATTCCTTATTGGCAACTAATAGCTAGAAATAGTGCAGTTGCTAATCCAAATCAAATCGGGTTGAGCTAAGTTGTGGCTAGAGTTTTGATAAAACTCTAGATAGGCTGAGAAGCTGAGATTACCCACTTCCCGAGATTATTTACATTTGTTGAACTTGTGAGAGAATCTAAGGCTTGTCAATTCCCGATTTAATTGTGATCCCATCTATAGAGTGCCCCTAGCTATATCAGTTCTGATTTCTTCAATTGGAATTCTCTCCAATTAGTCTTAGTTTAGAATTATATAGTTATTTTCTCTTTTAATTTTACCCCAATTTTACTCTTCAAATGTTGAACAATTATGCGCTCTAGTTTGAATTAGTTCATAACTCTTGAATTATCGACTCAATTCTCTATGGAATTCGACCCTGACATCCGTCGGGAATATTTTTTTGATACAATGACTGTTTACGCTCTTTCGTAAAAGAGGATTGTATTTTAGGACGTTATCAAAAATGGCGCCATTGCCGGGGAGTTGAGTTGTGATAAGCCATTAGTTATTTATGGATTCAAACAAGTTCTGTATTTTGATTTTACATCTTATTTTGCTTTTATTTTTGTTTTTGTTTCTGGTTGTTTGTAGTTGAATGATGGCATCATGGAATGAAAGGAGGTTTGTTGGTGGCAACCCTTATTATGATGACCCATGTCCCTATTGTGGAAGACCACACTATTGGCAAGATTGCAAATATGCCCTTAGAAGGGAGATGAGTGCACCTTCTCCTTCCTATGCTGGGTATAAATGCACATTATTTGGTAGTCAATGGAGACATTGGGATGGATGCCCAAATGGGGTCACTTCTCGTTTTAATGGCCATGAAAGAAGTTGTGCTCCTAAGTGTGAAGGGAATGAAACCATGTCAAGAGAGGGCAGGAGAAGTACATGTGGGCGCATGGAAGCCATGCTCCAAGCCTTTTTGGAGCGGCAGTCTAATGCGGAAAGGAATGTAAACCCCTCCATGCCCATGAAATCATCAACTCCGCAAGAAGAGAGCGGTAAATCTCTAAAAGAAAAAGTGGAGGAGACATTGAGGATAATAACAAGAAGAAGTGAACAATGGGGCATAGTTCAACTTGACTCTTGGGAGGAAGCTCAAATTGATGATGAAGAAGGAGTCAAAGTGAGTGTTGAAGAAGTCATAGAGGTGTGCCAACCAACCAACATTGTAAAAATGCAAGATGCCAAGGTTGAAGAAGTGACACTAGAGTCTCCAAATGTCATCCAACAAATCACGCTCAAGGCTCTAGTGCACTTGAAGAGGAGGATATCAAGCAAGTAGTATTCTTGAAAGGGGAGTGACTTAGACATCCTTCTTATCATTTTTCAACATTGAACTTGATTGAAAAAAATGAAGACTGACGAGACCAAGTCAATGGAGGAAGTTGAGGAGGAAGATCAAGGTGGCTTCATCTTAGAGTATTCCATGCCAAAAAGGCCAAAGCACCTTCCTCCTTTAAGGGCCAACAAACACACGATGCAATATCCATTAATTGGTCCCGTGATGCTTACACCACCACCCCTTTAGCGGAGTAGAAAAATGGATAAGAAACTAGGGGTGTGATTAGTTGGTAATTTACCAACTCATTAGACTCTAAAGTTTGAGTTTTTCTTAGTTCTCAAGTTGATTATTTAGATTTTATGCCCTTTTTTCTTTTATTGTGTGCAGATGCCTAAGTTGAAGAAAAGAGCTAAAATGGGGGTAAAATGGAGGAAATGAGCAGAAGTGGTGAAACACAGGTGTTAACTGGTGAAATGCCGGTTAAAAAGATGAAGGTCACTGCCTTGTCCGAAGAATGCACCGGTGGTTCAAGAGTCATCAGTGGCAGAACGCTGGTTCAGTCGACGAATGACACTCAGAAAAGTCGGCAATTAGCATTTAAGGCTAGGAAGTTCACGAATTGGCATCAACGAAATGCTGGGTGAACCACCAAAGTTCACTGATAATGACTGAAGAAGAAGAGCAAGTAGCTTGCGGTTCACGGAATTCATCGGCGAACTGTCGGTGCCTTCACTGATTCCAGAGTGATGCTATTAAGGGTAAAATTGTCAATTTCTGAAAAAGGAAGAAAAAGTACCCTACTTTTTAGTGTAAAATAGAAAGAGAAGTACATTGCAGAAAAGAGGAGAAAAAGAGGGAGAAGATAGAGAGATAGAGAAATAAGCCAAGTACACATCACATCATCTTTCCTTTTTAGTTGAGAAAAGGGGAATTTGATTGAAAGTTGTAAAAGATACTCTGCTCTCTTTTATTCTTTTCAATCGTAAAAGATACTCTGCTCTCTTTTATTCTTTGGTATTATTTAGTTTCAGCTGTAGTTGAAGGATAATTGTTCTTTTGATTTATCTACTCTTCTTATTAAATTCAATGATTCTTTTGATGATTGTGTTTTTGAATTTCTTAACTATGAGTAGCTAAAATCATTAACTAGAGGTGTGTGATGATGAAATACTTCACTGGATTGGGTATTGCCAGAGTTAACTTCATAATGTTCAATTAAGTATAAATCTATTAGATTCCTTTGAATCTATTAATGAAGATCCATCAATGATGATATGGGTCTATCTATACTTGCTTAATTGTTGCTCGAGAGAGAATAATTAAGTATTGGAAGGGAATCTAGTTGTCACACCCCACCTAGGGAGGTATGACTAGCACGTGGTGCCCTACTGGTCTGAGCTAACCTGACTAAACTGGGGCACGTTTGATAATTAATTCAAGAAATGAGCGGGCTATATCTCAGCTATAAGTACAACCCCTAGCCAACAAGGCCACCTGTAAAAGAAGACAACTGACCACAACAATGCCATAATAGGGATCCTATGCGATTCGACAAGGCCACCATGTTGTCTAGTTATAATTGAATAGTAAATCAGGCATTAAACTATACTATGGCCGACAAGGCCGCTAATTAACAGCTAAATAAGGCCCCACAGGGCCAACACAGGAAATCAAGCATACATGGGCCCTACACGGCCAACAACAACTAACCACAGGGAATGTACAATAGTCCGCAAGCCTTTAGGAGTGATATAATAGTCAAGACATGGCCCAGACCTACTCATAAATTGTACATCAAAGTACAAACCTCTACGGACTTTCAACTCCGGAGGGAAGGAGCTGAATAAACTACTGACTTCAGCTGGAGGCTAGGAACGTCCCGAACCGTGTCTGTTCACACCTACAGGTAAGTAATGCAGCGCCTCGGGTGGGCGTCAGTACAACATGTACCGAATATGTAAAGCAGAAAGATAATAACTGACTGAAAACTAGTAAAACTATAGTAATTAAAGGAAGAGAGTTAGGATTTAACCTGAATACCCTCACTGTCTGAATTATCTAAACAACAAGTCTATATAAGCAAACAAGAACCTAACCGGGCCCTCATAAGCCCCGGCAAGTACAAAACAAAGTCCACTCCTACACCTGAGTTCTAAGGATGGTGTGTACACTGTATCTCGGGATCTCCGTCGCAGCATTAATCTAGTGAAACTCATTACAGCCCTCGCGGCCTCGATCTAATGGAACTCAATACGTCTCTCGCGGCCTCAGTAAATGGAACTCTATATGGCACTCGCGGCCTCAATAAATAGAACCCAAATGGCCCTCGTGGCCTCAGTAAATAGAACTCAAGTGGCCCTTGCGGCCTTAGTAAATGGAACTCAAATGGCCCTCGTGGCCAAAGTAAATAGAACTCAAATGACCCTCGCGGCCTCAGTATGTAGAACTCAAATTGCCCATTGGCTTCAGTAAATAAAACTCAAATGGACCTCACGGCCTAAGTAAATAGAACTTTGTATGGAATAACATCTAATTACTCAACATCGAGGTAAGACCATTCTAGCTAGATTAACTTGGACAAGAATTACTTTTTGTAACCATAGGATCAATTCAGTTTATAACAGCTGACACCAATAGGTTTACTCTGAAGTACTGTAGACACGTGGGTCGTACTAATTTTACGACAAACGTAACTTGCCGAAGGGATAGCCTTACATACGTAGATTGTCGATTTTTGATTAACTGGAGAGTTTCAATTCGTATTCGATAGCCCTTTCCAATTGCAATCGTATTACTGGGAGAATGAGACTAGATTAATACTCAATTCGTAAAAATGATAACTTTTAATAACAATATCAACTATACTTCAACTTGATAGAATATGGCCGAAAACATATAATTTCTCGAGAGTTCAGAAGGGAGAAATACTTGAAGCTTGTGATCATAGAGAAATTAGTTTGTAGAAATTCTGACAACTTTTGCTCGGTGGGGCTATGATTTTTCGGGTGAATTTCGCGAAACTACCTCTTTAGTAATGCTCCCTGCGGGCTTAGTACTCCATACCCGAAGTTAATTTGAATTTGGAAGGCGCTTGATAGCGTAATCGGATGAAAACTCACTAATCTCTCCATTCCCTCTCAAGTCTGGTCGTGGGAATTATTTGAAATGTTATTTCAATTGAATAGAGGGCCTTAAATATATATATATATATATATATATATATATATATATATATATATATATATATATATATATATATATATATATATATATATATATATATTAGGGAAGTGACAGGGAGGCGCGCCGCACTACCCATCGTGCCAACCTCCCTGCGCGCCGTGCCTCTCATTTTCGGGGCAACCCTGGCGCGCCGCACCTCCAAGGCGCCATCATGCTTGGCGCGCCGCGTTGGCCAGTGTACTGCTGGCTGGTGCATCCTGCTGGCCCTGTACGCATTGGTCCCGTTTATGCCCACTTTCGAGGCTTCCTCATACACAACAAACTCTTCTTACCTAGCACAACTCACACGTACAAATACTAATGTTAACATTTTTATAGGGTGTAAAACCTTCCCCCCCCACCCTTAGGAACATTCATCCTCGAATGTCTACTTTAAGTCACAAAAGTTTAACTCTACTAACTACTATTCTAGAAAAATTTCGGCAGAGTCTCCCCTGTAACATGGACTATCTGTAAATCCTAAAATGCAGTAAAGTCCAATATAGATATATCACATGACACTACAACAACTCTTTCACAACAAAATGGTAGTCAACTGAATAGTCTAAGTGACATGAATAATAAAAGAACAACTGAATCAACGACTTCATTTAACTGCATAACCGGGTCTAATCTTGGAACAACTGAGGTTATCTGGATCTCATGGCATCCTCAGCTTCCCAGGTCATCTCTTCTCTATTCCTGTTTCTCCACAATACCTTAACAGAGGCGACACTTTGGTCCTCAACCTGCGAACCTGCCGATCTAATATGGCCACTGGAACCTCTTTGTAGGCTAACTCCTCAGTAACTCGGATGTCCTCAATTGGTACAACACGGGACGGATCCCCTATGCACTCCTGTAACATCGATACATGAAAGACCGGGTGAACAGACTCTAATTCTGAAGGAAAATCTAACTCGTATGCCACCTGGCCTATTCTCCGAAGGATCCCATACAACCCAATAAACCTTGGGCTAAGTTTGCTTTTCTTTCAAAATCTCATTATGCCCTTTATCGGCGATACCTTAAGGAATTCCCAATCACTAATATGAATCTCTAAGTATCTACGCTGAACATTAGAATAGGACTTTTGACGACTCTGGGCTATTAATATGCGTTCTCTGATAAGCTTTACTTTTTCCTCTGATTGGTGGATCATGTCTGGTCCAGTTAGTTCTGATTCACCTGCCTCGAACCAACCAATTGGGGATTTGCACTTTCGCCCATATAGAGCCTCGTACGGTGATATCTGAATTGCCAAATGATAACTATTATTATAAGCAAACTCAATAAGGGGTAAATGTTCATCCCAGCTACCCCCGATGTCTAGCACGCACGCCCGTAGCATATCCTCGAGCGTCTGAATTGTACGTTCTGCCTTCTCGTCTGTCTGAGGGTGGAATGCTGTACTCAAATTGACTTGTGTGCCCAAACCTTTCTAAAATGATTGCCAGAATCTAGCTGTAAATTGTGCTCCTCTGTTAGAAATGATAGATACTGGGACACCGTGTAGTCTCACTATTTCTGTAATGTATAACTCGACATAGTCCTCGGCTGAAAAAGTGGTCCTGACTGGCAGAAAATGAGCTGACTTCATCAATCTGTCAATAATCACCAATCAAATCTATGCCTAGTATGGGGTAATCCTGTCACAAAATGCATATTGATTGCCTCCCGCTTCCACATAGGCAATTCTATTTCCTGTGTCAATCCACCATGTTTTTTATGTTCCGCTTTTACCTATTAGCAGTTAGGACATTGTGCTACAAATTCTGCTACCTCCTTCTTCATTCCCAGTCACCAGTATATCTCTTTTATGTCATGATACATCTTCATTGAACCTGGGTGAAGAGAATAATGAGAATAATGTACCTCTACCATGATTTTCTGGTGAAGTCTTGCCACATCTAGAATGCAGAGGCGACTCCTACATCTCAAAACCCCATCCTCAGTTACCTCAAAGGCTAGTACTTCACCCTGCTATACCTTATCCATGAGCTATGCTAATTGAGGATCTTTCATGCTTCCCCTCTTTTACTTCTACAACTAGGGATGATACTACAGTATTCTGAATTATGGCTATATTATCCCTTGTATCAACTACCCGAACTGCTAAGCTGGCTAGCCGGTGCAATTCTTGGGCCATTTCCTGCTATTCTGGCCTCAGATATACCAAACCGCCATAGATCGGTGGCTAAGAGCATCCGCCACTATATTAGCTTTCCCTAGGTGATACAAGATGTTCACATTATAAGCTTTCAACAATTCTAACCAACGGCGTTGTCGCAAATTCAGCTCTTTTTGTGTGAAAATATACTGAAGACTTTTATGGTCAGTAAAAATATCCACATGCACCCCATATAAGTAATGCCTCCATATCTTTAATGCGTGAACAACTGCAGCTAACTCCAGATCGTGGGTGGTATAGTTCTTTTCATGTTTTCTCAATTGCCTCGAAGAATACACTATTACCTTTCCATGTTGAATTAATACACATCCTAACCCAATGCCTAAAGCGTCACAATATACCGCATAGCCCTCTGAACCTTCACGCAAAGCTAACACTGGTGCTGATGTAAATCTATTTTTCAATTCATAGAAACTCAGCTCACAGGCTTCAGTCCACTGAAACTTGGCTGCTTTTTGAGTCAATTTAGTCAAAGGTGCTGACAGGGTAGAAACTCCTACCACGAACTTTCTGTAATACCCGTTTAACCCCAGGAAACTGCGAACCTCTGTTGGGGTCATACGTCTAGGAAACATTTTCACTGCCTCAATTTTTTGCGAATCGACTTGAATACCAACCTCTAATACAATGTGGCCCAAGAAAGCTACATAATTCAACTAGAACTTGCATTTAGAAAACTTTTCATATAACTGGTAGTCTCTGAGGATCTGAAGTACTGCCCATAAATGATCTTTATGTTCTGCTTCTAAGCGAGAGTAGACTAGAATATCATCAATGAACACTATTATAAGCAGATCCTAATACGGCCTGAAGATACTATTCATTAGGTCAATGAACACTGTTGGCGTGTTTGTCAACCTGAAGTAAATAATTAAGAACTCAAAATGGCCATACCTACTCCTGAAAGCTTATTCGGAATATCTTTCTCCCGGACATGAACCTGGTGGTACCTAGATCTCAAATCAATTTTAGAGAAATATTTCTCCCCTTGCAGCTGATCAAATAAATTTTCTATTTTCAGAAGAGGATATTTATTCTTAATAGTAACTTTATTTAGTTTCCGGTAATCTATGCACATGCGCAGAGACCTATCCTTTTTTCTCACAAATAGGACTGGTGCACCCCATGGTGACGTACTGTGTCTGATGAAACCCTTATCTAACAAATCTTTTAACTGTTCTTTCAATTCTCTCAATTCAGCAGGGGCCATTCGATACGGGGGTATGGATATAGGCTGAGTATCTGGTAGCAAATCCATAAAGAAATCTATTTCCTGCTTAGGAGGAATACCGGGAAGTTAATTTGGAAACACATCTGGGAACTCATTAACAACTGGGATAGACTGGAGAGTCGGGGATTCTTCTTGCACATCTCAAATCCTGAAAATATGGTAGATACAACCCATTGTTGTTAACATTTTTTTTTCCGAAGATAGGATATAAACTTACCTTTCGTCATAGCTGTTTACCTCTCCACTCTCGCACTACCTCTCCCGAAAAGTGAAATAGGACAATTCTAGTCCAACGCTCTACAGTGGCATAACATTGTGCCAACCAATCCATACCCATAATCACATCAAATTCAATTATTTCTAATTTTACCAGATCCGCTAAGGTTGGAAAACCCAAAACCTTTATGGTACAAACCCAGTAAATTCTTTTAGCAATAATAGAGTCACCAACAGGGGTAGATATCGAAAAGGGTCTCTGAAATAATTCTAGTGCTATATCAAACTTTCTAGCTACTAACCGAGTAACATACGACAAAGTGGAGCCCAAATCTATTAAGGCATAAACTGAGTGAGAACAAACATCTAATATACCAGTCACAATATCTGGCGATGACTCTGACTACTGTCACCTTGGTAATGTATATGTGTTATCCTGACCGTTGCCTAAACCAGATGCCCCTGATCTACCTCGGCCTCTACCGTCTGGAGTTGAGGACCCGCGCCCTATGGAAGGTGCTGGGGCATACGAACCTGCTTAGGATCTATTCTGCTAGTCCTGACCGCCTTGACGTCTAGTCAGGCAGTCTCTCATCATGTGCCCCTCCTGCCCGTAGGTATAACACGCGGTGGAACCATATTTGCACCTCCCTAAATGCGGTTTATGGTAGGTACTACATTGGGGTATTGCTAACTCTGTCTGGTCTTGCCCCCTCTACTACTGCGAGCTGGGCGCTCATGAACTTTCGTCGGGGTTTGACTGCCTCCGACAATCTAATCTGCTGCCCTACTGCTGTTGAAATGGGGGCCTGGGTGGCTTGCTTAAGAAACGGGGTTTGGGCTCGCCCTAAAAATCTACCTGGAAATCTGTAGGTCTAGCCCTCCGAAGCTGCTCCTGACATCACCTTTCCATAGCATAGTGGCGCTGTCCGAGCTCTTCTATATACTGAGCAAAAGCCTGGTTCCGTGAAATGTCCATATCCTCCCGCAGAGTGGCTGTAATGCAAGATTCTATATATTATGGCACAAACCCTATAATAAACTTATGTACCCTGGCAAGCATGGTGTAAAAAAATAAGGGTGCATAACTGGCTAAGGACTGAAACCTCAACGCATATTCTCGGATACTCATTCGGCCCTGCTCTAGATGCAAAAACTGCTCTACTCTGGCCTGCCGAAGCTCTTGAGGCAAATAGTGATCTATGAAAGCCTCAAAAAAGATAGGCTACATAGGTGGAGGTACAATCTGCCTCGGGATCTTTCCCAACTTTCGTACCACAAAGCCGCTACATCTCGCAATTTAAATACTACTAGCTTGACTGATTCTGTGGACGAGGCATGCATTACCCAAAATATCCTCTGCACCTGGTCTATGAAATTTTGGGGGTCCTCTCTGCGATCCGTCCCTGTAAACTGCAGAGGACTCAAATCCAGAAACTGATAAACTCTCAAACTATCGGGCCCATCAGCGGGCTCAACATCATATGGTACTACCGACTGAGGCGGACGCTGGGCAGCTATCATCGGTATCAACATATAGAAAACACCCTTGAGCTCCTAATTTGATGGCACATGTATAGCTGGGGGTGGTGTTGATATATCTGCCGCCCTAGCAGGCTCTGAATGTGGTTGAGGGTGCTGGGGTGATCGAGGTGGTGTCGCCCTCAGGTCGAGCTGACTCTGCTTGTGGTCCCCTACTAGTGCCCTCTCCTGCAGCCTCATCAAACTCTTGACCAGTCGTGCTCTACCGTGGGTCCGACATTTCTCTGTAAATAAATAGGATAACATAAGCTTACAAAGTTACCCTATACAACACAGGTCTATAACACGACTGGAGGAGAAAGAAGAGTAACCACACTATTATTCCTTGCAGCCTCCTGCCTATAGAATGTGGTGCACAACACACCCATAGATAAGACTCTACTTGGAACGGCTTGCAGACTCCCTGGGATACGACCTGCTCTGATACCAAGTTTATCACGCCCCACCTTGGGAGGTATGACTAGCACCTGGTGTCCTACTCGTCTGAGCTAACCTGACTAAACTAGGGCAAGTTTGACACTAAATTCAAGAAATGAATGGGCTGTATCTTGGTTGTAAGTACAACCCCTGGTCGACAAGACCTCCGGTAAAAGAAGATAACTGACCACAACAATTCCATAACAGGGATCATATGCAGGCCGACAAGGCCACCATACTGTCTAGTTATAATTGAAAAGTAAATCAGGTATTAAACTATACGATGGCCGATAAGGCCACCAATTAACAGCTAAACAAGGCCCCACATGACCAACAAAGGAAATAAAGCATACACAGGCCCCACACGGCCAACATCAACTAACCACAGGGAATGTACAACAGTCTGCAAGCCTCTAGGAGTGATATAATGGTTGAGACAGTGCCCCGACCTACCCATAAATTGTATATAAAAGTACAAACCTCTACTAACTTTCAACTCCAGAGGGAAGGAGCTGAATAAACTACTGACTTTAGCTGGAGGCTAGGAACGTCCTGAACCGCATCTATCCGCATCTGCAGACAAGTACTGAAGCACCCCGAGTGGGCTTCAGTACAACATGTACCGAATATGTAAAGCAGAAAGATAATAACTGACTGAAAACTGGTAAAACTGTAGTAATTAAAGGAAGAGAGTAAGGATCTAACCTGAATACCTTCACTGTCTGAATTATCTAAAAACAAGTCTATATAATCAAATAAGAACCTAACCGGGCCCCCATAAGCTTGGAAGGTACAAACAACACAGAAGAATCTACCTGGGCCCCCATAAGCCCCGGAAAGTACAAACAAAGTCCACTACTACTACCTGAGTACTAAGGATGGTGTGTACACTGTAACTTGGGATAGCCCTCGCAGCATTAATGGTGAAACTCATTACGACCGTCGCAGCCTCGATCTAATGGAACTCAGTACGGCCCTCGCAACCTCAGTAAATGAAACTCTGTATAGCCCTCGCAGCCTCAGTATATAGAACTCAAATGGCCCTCGCGGCCTCAGTAAATAGAACTTAAATGGCCCTCGTGGCCTCAGTAAATAGAACTCAAATGGCCCTCGAGGGTTCAGTAAATAGAACTCAAATGTCCCTCGTGGCCTTAGTAAATAGAACTCAAATGGCCCTCGAGGCCTCAGTAAATAGAACTCTTTATGGAATAACATCTAACTACTCAACATCGAGGTAAGGCCATTCTTGCTAGATTAACTTAGACAAGAATTATCTTTTTGTCACCATAGTGTCGATTCAGTTTAAAACAGTTGACACCAATAGGTTTACTCTGAAGTAATATAGACACCCGGGTCATAGTAACTTTACAAAGAACATAACTTGCTGAAGGGATAGCCTCACATACCTGGATTACCGATTTCTGATTAATTGGAGAGTTTCAATTCGTATTCAATAGCCCTTTCTAATTGCAATCGTATTACTAGGAGAATGAGACTTGTTTAATACTCAATTCATAAAAAATGATAACTTTTAATAACAATATCAACTATACTTCAACTTGACAGAATACGGCCGAAAACGTATAATTTCCCAAGAGTTCAAAAGGGAGAAATGCTTAGTTAAAGCTTGTGATCACATAGAAATTAGTTTGGAGTAATTCTGACAACTTTTGCTCGGTAGGGCTACAATTTTCCGAGCAAATTTTCGCAAAACTAACTCCGTAGTAACGCTCCCTGCGGGCTTAGAATTCCATACCCGAAGTTAATTTGAATTTGGACGGCATTTGATAGCGTAATCGGACGAAAACTTAGTAATCTCTCCGTTCTCTCTCAAGTTTAGCAGTGGGAATTATTTGAAAGGTGATTTCAATTGAATAGAGGGCCTTATATATATATATATATTAGGGCGGTGGCAGGGAGGCGCGCCGTACTGCCCATCGCGCCAACCTCCCTGCGCGCCACACCTCTCATTTTCGAGGCAGCCCTGGAACGCCGCGCCTGTCAAGGCACCAGTAAGCCTGGCACCCCGTGCTGGCCAGTGTACTGCTGACTGGCGAGTCGTGCTGGCCCTTTACGTGTCAGTCCTGTTCGGTCCCACTTCTGAGGATTACCCATATGCAACAAACTCTTCTTACCTAGTACAGCTCACACGTATGGGTGTAGCACTAGTAGTAGGTATGGATGCAAGGTTGTAAAATTAAGCTAGTAATAGATGAAATTACTTCCTCCTTCCTAATTAGAAACTAATAGCTAGGAATAGTGAAGTTGTTGATCCAAATAAATTCGGGTGTGTTAAATTGCAGCTAGAGTTTGATAAAATTCTAGTTAGGGGCAGTCAATAGGCTGAGAAGATGATGCTACCTATTTCCCGAGATTATTTATATTTATTGAACTTATGAAGTTAAGCTGGTCCATCCCAATCTAATTAGTATCTCATCTACACCGCGCCCCTAGTATTTTACAAATATTGTCTACAACTTAGCTGATCATTCTAGTTTGAATTCACTAAAGAAATTTGTGCAATTCTCTTCAAAGTTTATTCCCCCCATTTCCTTGTTTTATGTTAAATTTATATGGTGCAAGCTAAAATTAACTTCTCAATTGACACTTGAATTCATCACTCCCTAGTCTTCATGGGATTCTACCCCGGCACTCATTGGCTTCTTGTTTTGATACAACGATTGTGTATATTCTTTGATTTAAGAATATATTTTGGATGTTATAAAGAATGGCGCCGTTTCCAGGGACTGGCATTTGATGATCTTGTAATTGATTGTTAAGTTGAATTGGTAAACACCATGGTGGCTGATGATAATGTAGGGTGTGAAGGTGATGCCGAGTGTCGGAGAATGGTCACATTACCTAAAGGGGTTACCTTGTGTGGAGACCATTAAGCTAGTGGAAAGAATATGGCGTAGGGAGGATAAGAAGGACACAATGCTGCTAGTCATGATAAAGCAAGTAGAGCTATTGACGTGTTATGTGAAGGGTTTCCATGCTAAAAATAGTCATGCCGTTCAAAATTATGATGATGGATATTATGGAAACAAGGATGGAACAATGTCCAGTTTGTTGATACCAGCAGTTAGGGGAGCGTTGAGGTACTTCCACTTGACATGGAGAGTACTCTCGAAGTTGTGCTTGAAAAGGTGCTTGAAACTGAAAAGGGCGTTCAAGATCTATAGAGTAAACTTTTGGATCTAACCTCCACGATAAAGAGTCATGAGGTCATTATTCAACAGTTGGAGAAAAGGATGAACAAATTGGCATTTCAAATGGTGACTCCAATAGCAGCAAACAACACCGCCCCAAGGAAGGACATTATGGATGATGATGTTTTAGAGTGGGAAATGGAGGAAGAGGCTATTGAAGATCTGATCGTTGATGTTTTTCTAAAAGGTGAGGAACTCGAAGAGATCTATCATGTGCATAAGGAGGTAAGAGATTATTCATTCCCACCAAGAAAGCTAGACCTTGATTTGAAGAATCGTACAAACCCTCCGTCAAATCCTTCTATTGTGTCATCACCAAAGTTGGAGCTCAAACCCTTTCCCAATCATATCAAATATGTATACCTGGGGGAGAACGAGACACTACCGGTTATCATCTCAGTAAAACTTACACCGTTGTAGGTATATAAAGTCATTGATGTGTTGAAGAGGCATATTTGAGCCATTGGATGGTCAATAGCTGATATCATTGGCATCCCTCCGGGGATTTGCGCCCACAAGATTAACCTCCAAGAAAATTGCAGCCTGTTAGTTGAACATCAAAGAAGGTTGAATCCACCTATACAAGAGGTGGTCAAGAAAGAGATTATTAAATAGATGGATGTGGGGGTAGTGTATCCCATTGCAGATAGTAGTTGGGTTAGCTCGATGTAGTATGTTCCCCAAAAAGAAGGAATTACGGTTGTTCCAAATGAAAAGAATGAGTTGATAACCACTCGTCCGGTCACGGGTTTGTATGGATTACCATAAATTAAACTCTTGGACAAAGAAGGATCATTTTTCGGTGACATTCATTGACCAAATGTTGGATCGTCAAGCGTGCAAAGAATACTATTGTTTCTTGGATGGATACTCAGGATACAACCAAATCTCAATTGCACCAGAAGATCAAGAGAAAACCACTTTTACATTCCCTTATGGTTCATTTGCATTTAAGCGAATGCCTTTTGGTCTTTGCAACACCCCAACCACATTTCAAAGATGTATGATGTCCATATTTTCTAACATGGTGGAGGACTTAATGGAAGTCTTTATGGATGATTTCTCAGTTGTGGGGAACACATTTGATGACTATATATCACATTTAGATAAGGTATTGGAGAGATGCACGGAGACAAATTTGGTCCTAAATTGGGAAAAGTTTCACCTCATGGTCAAAGAAGGGATTGTATTGGGACATAAAATTTCTGAAAAGGGGATTGAAGTAGATCAAGCCAAAGTGGATACCATTGCTCATCTACCCCCACCATGTACTGTAAAAGGTGTTAGGAGTTTTCTCGGGCATGCGGGCTTTTATCGCCACTTCATTAAAGATTTCTCCAAAATAGCCCATCCCCTATTTCTACTGTTGGAAAAAGAGGCAACATTCCACTTTGTTGTGGAGTGTTTGAAAGCTTTTGTGGAGTTGAAGGCGAGATTAATTTCTTCACCAATCATTTAGCACCCGATTGGTCTAAGCTTTTTGAACTTATGTACGATGCAAGTGGAGTCACAGTAGGAGCAGTCCTTGGTCAACGAAGAGATAAAATCTTCCATCCAATCTACTATGCTTGTAAAGCTCTAAACAATGCTCAAACAAATTACACTGTGATAGAACATGAGCTCTTAGCCATTGTATTTGCATTTGAGAAATTCTGCGCGTACTTGCTTGGAACCAAAGTGGTGGTGCACACAGATCATGCAGCACTCAGGTACTTAATGGCCAAGAAATATGCTAAACCAAGATTGATCAGGTGGGTTTTGTTGTTACAGGAATTTGATTTTGAAGTGAAAGACCGTAAGGGCTGCGAGAATCAAGTGGCCGACCATTTGTAGCGCCTTGAAACAAATGGGCAGCTAAGAGCAAAAGAGGAGATCAATGATGCCTTTCCAGATGAGCAAATGTTAGTTGCAACCCACGACCTGACCCCATGGTTTGCATATTCCGCTAATTACTTGGCCATCAATATTGTGCCTGAAGGTTTGGATTATCAACAAAGAAAGAAATTCATGCATGATGTTCGGAACTTATTTTGGGACGAACCCTACCTCCTACGAAGTTGTGCTGATGGGTTAGTACGAAGGTGTGTTCCATAAGTGGAGATACTTCCAATTTTAGAAGCTTGTCACTCCTCCCCTGTGGGTGGTCATTATGGAAGTGTGCGAACCGCGACCAAGATGTTGCAATGAGGATTCTATTTGCCCACATTATATCAGGATGCACATGACTTTGTGAAGAAATGCGATCGATGCCAAAGGACAGTGAGTATTTCGTCGCGATATGAACTCCCGCTGACCCCAATCCTAGAGGTTAAATTGTTTGACGTGTGGGGGGTTGACTTCATGGCTCCCTCTGTATGCTCTTATGGGAACAAATACATCTTGGTGGTTGTTGATTACGTTTCCAAGTGAGTAGAAGCTGTAGCATTACCAAACAATGAGGCAAGGAGTGTCAAAGCTTTCATAAAGAAACATATCTTCTCACGGTTCAGTACCCCTAAAACTATCATCAGCGATGGAGGGTCTCATTTTTGAAATCGGGTGTTCGACACACTACTAACTAAATATGGTGTAAGAACAAAGTGGCTACTCTGTATCACCCACAGACCAGCGGACAAGTGGAATTTTCAAACAGGGAAATAAAGTCCATCTTGACTAAAACAGTCAATTTGAATCGAACTGATTGGGCACAAAAGCTAGATGATGCATTGTGAGCCTATAGGACTACATTTAAAATGCCAATTGGGATGTCTCCTTATAAGCTGGTTTATGGTAAAGCATGTCACTGCCCGGTTGACCTGGAACACAAAGCCTTATGGGCATTGAAAAATTGAACCTGCAATGGGGAAAAGTTGTCCAAGGTCAAATCCACAATTTACAGGAGATGGAAGAGTTTAGAATGAAGGCGTATGAAAATGCAACAATTTACAAAGCTAGAATGAAACATTATCATGATAAAAAAGTGTTGCAGTGTAATTTTATTCTAGGGAAATGGGTGCTACTATTCAATTCTCGCTACTGAAGCTTTTCCCTGGGTTGTTAAAGTCTAAATGGTCAGGTCCCTTCAAGGTATCTCAGGTGTACGAAAATGGAGCCATTGAACTCTACAATAAAAATGGGAACAAGTTCAAAGTAAATGGACAAAGGGTCAAAAGATATCTTGGAGTGTTGGAAGAATTAGGGCGAGCAGAGGTGATGCATCTTGAAGAGCCATAGACCCGGGCTCTCATCGTGCCACATCATTAAATAAGGCGCTTCTTGGGAGGCAACCCAAGAATTTGTTATTTTTATGTATTTTGTTGTTTTTGATTTTCTTTATAGGTGAAGTTGGGTGAAACAATGGGATGGAAACCAAATCGGCAAACCGCCGCTTAGAACTCGTGAAGCGTAGTTCAAGCACCGGTAGAACCATTGTACTGATGACTTCAGGATAAAGATGTGAATCAACCAGCGGACTGCCGATGATAATTCGTGAAGTGCCGATGGGGCACCGATCTCATCAAGTGCACTGAACGTTCCATGAAGAACTGGTGCACTATCTGGCGAATTGCCAAGTAAATCCGTGAAGCACCGATTAACTGCCGATCTACAGGAAAAATTGTGTTTTAGATAATGCAAGTGGCAGCCACAATGGTGAACCGCTGATCTAGATCAGCGATTGCCGATGCAACTCCTATGGCAAAATCCCAAACGACCGAACTTTGTAGAAAGCTGCAAATTCCAAAAATTCTCTCCCATTTTCCCCTAAAAATAACCCATCATTCTTCACCTACCACCTTCTATTATTCCCCATCCCAAGTAACCGTTCAAATTCCTTAAAGAGTTTGTATCTAGAGAATCCTTCACATATCTCCACAAGCACATTTCACTAAAGGTAAGAATCTCCTCACCCATGCTAAAAAGGTCGAAATTTTATCGGTAATATGTTGTTCCACCCATGTTCTTTGAGTTGTTTTTTTGTTGTTTTCTCATTATATGTGTATGGGTGTTGCTTTGCTGTGTTGACTTAGATGTGGGTATCTTCTACATACCCAAGTGGGTTTTCCAATGATGGATTGATTGACACCTCTCTTAAGGGTACCCTTGTCTTTTGTCACTTAAGTATGAGTATAATGAGGTGGTTGTCAAATAAATGTGATTTGGAGGATATTTAGATGCAATTTTGTAGCAAGAGAATCACTAGTGGTGGTTCGCCAACCGAGATGCTGCTATGCCCTGTGTTTGACCCTTTTTTGAGTCAATCGATGACTCATGAAATGTCACTGCGGCTCGCCGACGAGTCGCCGATGACACATGATGCACTCACTAAGTTCCCTGTGCTGCTTTAGTTTTGAGCTACATATTGTTGTCCACAACTAACATACTCTTGCAGCATTATGTCTACCAACCAACACTCTCATACAGGCCAAGCATCCGTGCCCGCAAATAGCCCTCAAGAGAGATTCGGGATGAAAGGCATGGAGGATTTTTACAGAACCTTCATAGAAAAATGCGTCATCCATGCATAAGCTAAATTTGATGTGTAATAATTCAAAACTGTATGCCAAAATATATATCACCAGATTGGGATGCGTGATTAGCACCCATTTACCACACCAGTTGACCAATACTTCCCGGAGCTAGTGTGGGAATTTTATGCATCATATAGAGCACGGCAACAACTGATGAAGCTGGAGAATTGCACTGAAGCGTTCCCATGCCTGACATCAGTTTGGGTGTGAGCACAGGAGGTTCAAATCACACTTTCAAGCAATCAACTCATTGTATTGGGAGGAACCACTCTCACCGCATCCAATCCTCCGTTAGAATATAGAAGACAAGGCGAACCAATTCTAATGGGTAGCTCACGTAATTGACCAAGGTCAACCACAATGGGTCGTGTCCAAGGGCCTAATTCATGGGCGTGATTTAATGTATGAAGTACGCATGTGGTTAGATTTGGTCTGTTCTAGGCTGATGCCCTCTCGGAATTCATCAGAGGTGCCTATTGAAGTGGTGATGGGCCCACAAGTGTACGGGTCGTACAAGTAATATAGTGGCCCTTTCTAAGAGCCGGATGTCGAACCCACAGGGACTGGACCAATTAAGCTAATTATCAAGTTCAAGTGTGCTATTAACTTTCACAAGTGTTGATTATAGACTTTTTCGATAAAGTTTAATTAAGTCTAGGGGTGGTCATCGAAATACTCTGAAAACATTCAAGGAGCAACTAGAGTTGAAGACGGTTAATCATGCGATACTATGCTTCGTAATGGTTTAAGTCTCGAATTATCAATTGCCATCTCACATAATTACAATTGCATGTTCATGGTCTTTCGAGCCTCTAAACACGACAAACTAGCCTCACAACTACATCATGAAGCGGGGATGTGACATTCTAGTTCGTGGGTAATTCAATTACGTGGATGTGGTTTACGGGGTTTATGCTCTTGATTAGGGACTTTCGTACCTCTAATCATTTAACTCAACTTAACTTCACAACTACTTCTTCGAGTGGTGATGTGATAATTCTAAGTTGGTGTCTAGCTCATCCCATTTTAATAACCAAGCAAGGAAAATTAGGTATAATTTCTTATCCTAACCGCGAATTATATCGTAAGATACAAACTTTCTCCCTACATTCTTTTTTTTTTGCCTAGGTTTACTTTCTCAAGCTTTTACCTAGGTGTGACGTGTGTTTTTTCATGGTGATCAATCATAAAAACAACCATAATTGAGAATGTAGGACAAAACAACAACCAATAACTTAAAACCAAAACAAAATCATGTATTCACAATCATATCCTATGTCTTTAACCCTAGAGGAAGGGTTCTAGCCACTCAAGTTCGTATAATTACAAGAAAACATAATTAAAGTAACATACCTACAAGAATTGGTAGAAGAGAAGATGAAATTGATGAAGCCTAGGTGATTTCTCCCACTTCTCCCTTCACTCCTTGGTCATTTTTCAGAATAATTACGTGACTCAATGATTTTAGGAGCTAAGGGACCTATTTATAGTAAATGAGAATTGTAAAAAATTATTCCCGGCATGAAATAGCTTCTTCATAACAGAGGTTATCGTGCCAATTTGCCTCCGTGACACGGAGGCATCGCGTAGGCACACTAGAAAATTAAAACAGCTAGCAAATAGCCCCCTACCGCATTTGCAGCGTGGCACGCTGCTTGTGTAGCGCGTTAGAGGGCATGTCACGGCCATTGTTGTGCAGCCTGCCTGCCGTGGCACGTTTTCAACGCGCAGGTGGGCTGTTTCGCGCATCCTCCTTGCCGACGTTCGCGTTTTACTTTTGATTCCATGCAACCACTTCACCAACTCATAGATTAGTTCCTAAAAATCATTTGAAACCTACAAAAACAATAACTAATCATGTTGGTTAGGATATATATTCACATTTACATAAAATTACATGAGAATGCATATAATAAAGTCGATAAACAAGACAAAACTAAGTTATAAAGCATCACTCGGGCATGCTATTTTGCCCGAGATCACCTACCCCACACTTAAAGCCTTGTTCGTCCTCGAACAACCCTTTTACATCTCATGTAAATGAAGACTCCCACATAGTTAATTTAACAAGATAATTCAAGCTACGACTATAATGATTATTTAAGATAGCAAGTTGAAAATAGAGCATGCACGATTTAATCATTGAAATGAAATACAACTATGTTAAGACTTCCTAACCTCAAGAATCAACTCTCAATCTTAGCAAACTCATGCAAATCAACCGATCAAGAAATCCGACATGAATGTTATCTTTCATTAAACATGTGCCTTCACAACACAAGAGAGTTACCCATTGTTACTCAGAAAATTTTCAAATCACAACATATATGGGTATATGAATAAAATTACGCTCACTCTCTCAAAGAATTCACATGCATCATGTAGTGAACCATAAGCTTGCCCTTAGTGTTTTACTCCACTAATTTAAGGATGTATGAACGTAAGATCAAGTAGGACTTAATGGGTTGTAATGTATGCTAAGGGACGGGTAGGTACTATTCTGGCCAGTAATAGTGGCTATCTTCTCCAAGCGCTTTTAATGACTTCCACCTTCATTAAGGACATCTCTTCTCTTACTTCACCCTCATTCTTTTCACTCGTGAATTTTCTCTTCGTGTTCCCATTTCTTTAAGCACACTTAGCTTATTAGTAAGGAGTACTTACACAACTTGTTCATTCATTTATTTTGTTACTCCCTACCAATAATCTAGCATTTTCAAACAAGTGCACCCTTGTCCTTTTCTCAACTTTCACAACTTCTACTTTTCCTTCTTTTTCACGCTTCTCACTCCTTCACTCTTTGGACTTTTTCACTTAAGCGCTTTGGAGTTTTGGATCAAATTCAAAGCTAATGAAAGAAAAGGATTAAGCTTATGTTGTAGTATCAAAGAATAGGCTTAAGGCCCAATGGGGCTCACTAGGATTCAACATTCAAGGTAGGTAAAGTGAGGGATAACATTTAGGTTCATTCAAAGAAATGCCTAAATCATCTCCTATAATTCACATCCTTCATTTCATTTTATATACACACCAGGCAAGTTCTAGACACTCCACAGTAGCATGGAATATTTGAAAAAGTTACACTCACAGCACATGCTCAATTCAAGACACATTCCACAGACTCTTAACTTAGCTAATCACAAGAATTCAAAATTAAGCTTCAATCACATTGAGTTAAATTCAAGAGCCTAAGTGTCTCAAACAAAGTTATACACTTCTTATATGCTTCAATACTAACCACACTTGCATCTTACAATCATGTATAGCACATAACAAGAACAACAAGCCATCAATTAGCTACGGGTTCAAAAACCAAAACCTATTGACTAATTTTTCCTCAAGACGGTCGTCGTCCATCCATCGTCGGAAATAGTCTCTAACTATGACTAAAAACACTATACACAGACAAAGAAAATTTTTATTCTTCTTTGGTTCAAAGACTCCCCGTCAGAAAAGAACTTAAAAGAAAAACCAACGGGTGGTGAAGTCATGCTCAACTCAAAAGAATTTTCAATATGTATCAAGCACTAATTCACTGAAAATCATTAAGCACAAAATTTTTTGAAATTTCCCTCACCCCACACTTGAATCATGATATGTCCCCATAGCATCAAATTAAAATTAAACAGGATGAGAAATACTCCCTGAGGCCTCTAGGCCTAGCTAACAACATGTTTTTTTTCAAATTTTGCACAAGTGGGTGTTTGACCCACACTTTTTCTCTTCCATGCTTGTTAGCTTCCTCCTCCACGGGTACTCAGACTTCCCCTCCATCTGTGCTTAACTTTCCACCAAAACAACACAAGATGAAAAATAAATAAAATCAACACAAATGCAAGAAATCAAAATGGTAACCATGGTACCCTTGGGTTGCCTCCCAAGCAACGCCTTATTTTACGTCGCGGCACGACGTATCAAATTTCACCACTTTTTTCTCCATCTTGAGTATACGAATCTCACCCCTAATTTCTTCTCTAGTTTCCTCTTATGCTCCAGGGGTGGTGGTGAAAAAATGAAAGGACCAAGCAGTAGATGTCGCCTTTTGCACTTATTGGCCCTTAAGTAAGAGAAGTCATTTTTTCTCTCCGAGTCAGCAAATTTCAGAATATACGTGGCTTGTTCCTCCTCTAGACATTTCTCTATAAGCTTGGAAGACTCTAGTTCTAGGTTGTCAACCAAACTTAATGTCGAAAAATGCTTCGAGTGGGGTACACTACACCTCAACTCTGAAACTGCATTGTGCTTGACCTCCTTACTTGTATACACCTTCTCCACATCAACATCTATCTTTCCATTAATGTCAAATGGGGGATACTCTATCTCTTCTTCCATGAATGGATTTTCCATATGTGTGAGACCATCACGGGGACTCTCAAGATCTTCTAATTGTTGAGCTTATTCCAAGAACTCACCCTTTTCTTCTCCTTGTAATCCCTCTTGAGTATTGCATAAAACCGTTACTTGCATATCAACGCAAGCTTCAGCCTCAACCATCATCTCCGTGATCTTGGCACTTATCATTTCTAATGCCTCTCCATTTTCCTTAGTCTGAATTCCTAATACTTTCATCTGCTCCCTCATTGCTTCTGTCTGCTCAAGGACCTGTTTCAACATGTTTTCTATTTGAGCTTGGTGTTCCAAGTCCTCATTTTCATCATTCCTGTACTCATCAAAAACAACAGAAGGATCATAGTAGGGGCTTGGGGGAGGGGAGTATGCATTCGGACAGCCATCCCAATGGCCATCTTGACCACCACATATATTGCAAGTGTTACAGTTTTTCCATAAGTGGTGTCATCCACAATTCAGACAGGACTCACCAAAATATGAGTATCCACCATTCAACCCATTTGTGTTCCATGATGTCATGTCAAGAAGGGTATCAGAATAAAAACTAAAAATAAAATAAATTTAAAACTATTTTTTTTCTTTTTTTTCTCAACACTTAAGGAAATTTAAAGTCACACAAAAACAAAAAAATTTACTAAACTTCGCCGAGTCCCCAGCAATGGCGCCAAAAACTTGGCGAGCCCGCAAGTGTACGGGTCGTACAAGTAATATAGTGGCCCTTTTTAAGAGCCAGATGTCGAACCCACAGGGAATGGCCAATTCAGCTAATTATCAAGTTCAAGTATGCTATTAACTTTCACAAGTGTTGATTATAGACTTTTTTGATAAAGTTTAATTAGGTCTAGGGGTGGTCATCGAAATACTCTGAAAACATTGAAGGAGCAACTAGAGTTAAAGTTGGTTAATCATGCGATACTATGCTTCGTAATGGTTTAAGTCTGGAATTATCAATTGTCATCTCACATAAATACAATTTCATGTTCATGGTCTTTCGAGCCTCTAAACACGACAAACTAGCCTCACAACTACATCGTTGAGCGGGGATGTGACATTCTAGTTCGTGGGCAATTCACTTACGTGGATGTGGTTTACGGGGTTTATGCTCTTGATTAGGGACTTTCGTACCTCTAAGCATATAACTCAACTTAACTTCACAACTACTTCTTCAAGTGGTGATGTGATAATTCTAAGTTGGTGTCTAGCTCATCCCATTTTAATAACCAAGCAAGGCAAATTAGGTATAATTTCTTATCCTAACCGCGAATTATATCGTAAGATACAAACTTGCTCCCTACATTCTTTGTTCTTGCCTAGGTTTACTTTCTCAAGCTTTTACCTAGGTGTGACGTGTGTGTTTTCATGTTGATCGATCATAAAAACAACCATAATTGAGAATGTAGGATAAAACAACAATCAATAACTTAAAACCAAAACAAAATCATGTATTCACAATCATATCTTGTGGCTTCAACCCTAGAGGAAGGGTTCTAGCCACTCAAGTTAGTATAATTACAAGAAAACATAATTAAAGTAACATACTTACAAGAATTGGTAGAAGAGAAGATGAAATTGATGAACCCTAGGTGAGTTCTCCCACTTCTCCCTTCACTCTTTGGTCATTTTTTAGAATAATTACGTGAGTCAATGATTTTAGGAGCTAAGAGACCTATTTATAGTAAATGAGAAATGTACAAAATTATTTCCAGCATGAAATAGCTCCGTGTCACAGAGGTTATTGCACCAATTTGCCTCTGTGACACGGAGGCATAGCGTAGGTACACAGGAAAATCAAAACAGCCCTCAAACAGCCCCCTGCCGCATTTGCAGCGTGGCACGCTGCTTGTGCAGCATGTTAGAGGGCGTGTCACGGCCCTTGTCGTGCAGCCTGCCTGCCGTGGCACATTTCCAACGCGCAGGTGGGCTGTTTCGCGCATCTTCCTTGCCGATGTTCTCGTTTTACTTTTGTTTCCATGCCTCCACTTCACCAACTCAAGATTAGTTCCTAAAAATCATTTGAAACCTACGAAAACAAGAACTAATCATGTTGGTTAGGATATATATTCACATTTACATAAAATTACATGAGAATGCATATAATTAAGTCGATAAACAAGACAAAACTAAGTTATAAAGCATCATTCGGGCATGTTATTTTGCCCGAGATCAAGTGGCTATTCTTCTTGCGTGCATAATGAATCATGTGCACATTAATGTGGGAGAGATTATTGCTGATCAGTTCAGGCGAAAAGCTATCAACAAGCCACAACATTACCCTCTCCTTCCTTGGTAAGTATGTTGTGTTTGAGGGCTGAGTTTCCTTTGTGGTGCTCATTGGATAAGACTATACAAGTCCATAGAGTGATTACTTTGGAAACCAAGATAGACAAAGAGGCCCCAATGAAAGTGGGAAAGGTATGTTGGGAACATGACTCCACCATCACCTGTGGCATCTTCTCACATGGCTATTGCCCCAGCTAATGCAAGTGCATCCCAAATTTCTCTGCCCCCGGATTTACTTAATATTGCACAAAGGGCAAAGATGCATGAGAATCAGCTTGTACTATTAGCCAAGGCTATCCCGTCCATGAACCAAAGTGCCCTTAAGAAAGTCTTGTAGCCTATCAAGGACAAGTTGACACACTTATGCTCGAAAGTGGATGTTATTGAAAGTGAAGTGACGACATTGCAGTGAAGTGATGACATTGCAGCAGGAGGTGTCTACATTTACTACACACACCGACCAACCAATGCTCTGTGACCTTGAGGCTGTACCACTACAAGCCGAAGCACCTAGAAGTCCCCCAGATGATTGGTGGGTGGCTACCACAATAATGCAGATATTATGTCTGATGAGGAAGAACTCCACCATAGCCCACCTCCTCTACCGCAAATGCATTTGGTGTATGATGTTGATCCTTTGTGGGCCCCAGGGGGTGGAAATACCATAATATCATGAGCTTTGTACCCTCCCGGACAGATGGGTCGCACCAGGCCCTAGTCTACATATCATATTCCCACCAGATCCCATGCAACCTACAGCAGAAGACACAACTTATTGGGTTTTCGATGCTATCACTTATACTTGGAACACAAGACCCAATCGCTAATATGATCAGGAAATCTCTTTTACCTTTTTGTACTTCTTGTAGGTTCCATTGGGGGTAATGTATGATTTAAGTTTGGGGGAGGGATTGATTATTGTCCTTGGGGAATTAAATGTTCAATCTAATTTGATAATTTGTGAATTGTGTGTTGATAATTTTTGAATTAGGTTTCATTTTTGCCATTGTAAATAGAGTAGTGTAGAAATTAAATCTCTAAGGGTTTCCTTTATACCACGGTTCTTTCCCATGGAGAATTCTTTTGTTTCAATTAATTTTGTTGTCGAACCGAGTTGGCTTTTCCCGATGATGGATTGAGTGGTGATATTCTTAAAGGAAACGCCATGTCACTTTGAGTTTGTTGTGAAGTTGTTTTAAGAGGCATCAACTAATTTTTTTCTATTTTTCTTGAGATTGGAATGAAAATGTGAAAGGCATGAAAATGAAGATAATGATCAAGTGTTGACACCGTTGCACAGTATATCTTAGCCTTACGTTGTAAAATTCCCTGCTTGACTTATGATGTTTGCCCGCTTGATGTCCTAACATGATGTGTTGTTCTGGAAAATGACGTTTGTAGACCTTTTTAAGGGTGATGCTTTGTGTAGCGAGGATATGTTTGTTAATCTTATGCATTACATCTTGTCTAGAACTTGCCTTAAATGTGATTCAAGGAGAAATCCTAGATGTACTTGCACCAAGGAAATGAGTTTAGGCCCTCAGTTGTTTATCCACTTCAACCATACGCCCTCCATGATCATTAATCCTTGTGAGCCAATTTTGAGCCATAAATCATTTCTTGGAAACCAAATTACAAGCCTTAAGACCATTCTTAATACTTCTTTTGGCCCCATTCTCCCTAAATGCTAAGGACAAAATTAGTGCTGAAGTAGGGCTCAATACCTAAGAAGAAAGAAATGAGAAAGGGAAAATGTGAAAAATGAGGCAAGAGCCTAAGTTTCGGGGTATGAAAAATAACGAGGGAAGACAAGAATTATAGTGTAAAGGGAACATTACCTTTAGTCAAAAGTGCACACAAAGATGAATCCAAAAAGAAAAAGACTAATTGTGTTAATTGGTGTTCACTCTCAAGGTAATATGGCTAGTGGTAGAAGCTAAAGAGGGTTTATAAGGGGAATTCTTTAAGAAATGAAAGGCATCAACAAGAAAAGAAAGAAAAAGAAGGTTTACTGAGAAAAAGTGTTGTAAGGCATGGCACGAAAAGCATTAGGGAGGATCTAGTCACTACATCCAAATGTTCATCCTACCCTGACCATAAGCCTACACCACAGCCTGCAAGTCCTAAATGATTCTAGGTGCTGCTACGCTACATTAGTGGCGAATTACATGCAGGGTAAGCCTATGGGTCAAGTGTGTGCATGAATATATCTTTTGGGAGAGTGAGTGTGAGTGTCTTTTCCGATTGATCCCTAGTATGCATTCAAATCATCAAAAAGTCAAGAGAATAGGGATCCTTACATTTAGTGAGTGACATCATTCCTTTTAGGGATGCAAGAGCATTTAATGTTATGGGCATAGAACAATGAGTGCAAACTCTAAGGCAAGCTTTGAATTTTCAGTGATTACAAGTTAAGATGCTACTTTTGTTATTTGGTTGAGAATTGCTCTTGTGTGGTTAATGGTTCCTTTCAAAAAGCTTTACTTGATATACAGTTGTTGCCTTCTTGAAACACCTTCAGTGTTTTAGTCTTTTGGGGTATTTCCTTCTCTTTTCGGTGAGCATTATGAGCATTTTTGGGTTGTCATAGTCCAGGTGGTCGGCGTAGTCTAATTGTGAAGAAATGTGACCTCTTCCTCAAGAGTTGAAGTATTGCATTATGATCTTGGGCAAATTTATATGCCCAAGTGATACTCAAATGTGTCAATTTTGCCTTGTTTATCTATCGATGTTTATACATTCTCATGTGATTTGTAATAAAATGTGAATTTATACTAACCAACATGATTAGCTTTGTTTTGCAGAAAAAAATATAAAGTTATGGAGCTAAGATGCATGTTTGGAAAGATCGGGATTGGACTCGGACGCTAGCAAAGGAAAAAGCACTTGAAGGCACAAATTAAAGGGGCTCCGCGATGGAGCCATGTCACACTGCCATCGCGGATGCATTCAGCCTGGATGGTGAAATTATGCCTATTTCCAGTGGAGGTGCGCGTTGGGGCCGTGGCACGTTGGCCTAGCCTAGCGTTGCACGCTGTGCCACGTTGGGCCTAAGTACCTGGATGACTAAATTCCAGTAAGGGTCCGCGTCAGTGGCGTGTCACGGAGGTAGTGCTCCGCGATGCACTCCGTGACACGTTGCTTCTTATTCCGGGAAAAATTCCCACAAGTATAAATAGAACACTTAGGTTCATTTTTAAGAATTCTAACTTGGTGGAGCAAGAACGTGGGTTACAGGCAGTTGAGGGGATGAAAATCTCAGGGTTTTTCTCTATCTCCTTCTTCTTTATTTCAATTGCTTGTATGATTAACACTCATTTAACGATGTTTAATCCACAAATGAGTGGCTAAATCCTCTTCTTGCTGAGGTTAAGAATAATTGTATTGAAATGTAACTATTGATCAATTGTTTTTTCATCTTTTCTTCCATGGTTGTTCTATTGATTCTTGTTCTTACTGCATTAATGTGTGGCCAATGTTAATGTATATCTAAAAAGTCCGGTTTCACTCGAGAGAGCAAGAAATTGGAAAGTTGTGAATTGATAGGATGTGATCTTTTCTTAGTTTGGGAAAATTGAGAATTGATTTACCTTCAGGATAGAAATATACCTGAAAGTCGTATTAGTCAAATAAGGAATCGGTTTTGTAAGGCTAGAACATGAATTTCATTTTATCATAGAAATGTAGGTGGACGGTTCATGCTTCTTAAGTTGGGTTAAATATGAGAGTTTTAATCCATTGGCAATAATCTTGACTAGCAACCGGAGGAAAGATTAACCAAATTGTATTGATGATTTGTTTCCCTACATGTTCGTTTAACCTCAGCATGCTCATTCTTATAGTTCAGACTCAAATTGTATATTCGTTTTATAATTAGTATAAAATTAGAAACAAAAATACCAAACTTTTCTTAACACTGTTGTCTGCATTTTTAGAATTAAGGTTTATTGACACTTGAGTAGATTGTTACCCTAGCCCAGTCCCTGTGGGAACGATACTTGGCTTACTTGAGCCACTTTACTACTTGTTCGACCACGTGCACTTGTGTGTAGCTATATACCCATCACGTACAGCCCGAACAAGTTTTTGGCACCGTTGTCGGGGACTGGCAGTTGGTAAATTTTTCTTAAGTGTTAGTTTATTATTTCTTCTTAGTGTTGACAACTTGGTCTTAGCCTGTATTTTGCAGATACTAATCCCTGTGAACACTGGCAAGAGACAAGGAGCTGGTGGATCATATTTAGAGCCTGAAAGACAATTTCATCATCAAAGGAGAAAAGCTCTAGAGAAAAAGCTGCAGTTGCTTAGACGAACAATCATGGAGCAACAACAGAATCCACCAGTTGTAAGGGCAATGTTAGTGCCCAAGGAAATGGCAGCTAGGCCGGTTCGCGAGGTGGCAATCCCACATGCTAACAATGTCACATCTAGCATCCACAAACCTGAGCCAGGAGGGAGGTTCGAGCTCAAACAAAACATGGTGCAATTGTTGCACACCAGCGAGCAGTTCACAGGTCTCCCTCATGAGGATCCACAGCAACATCTCCAAAATTTTTTGGAGATAAGTGACACTTACATCCCCGCTGGAGTGTCATCAGATTATGTCAGGCTTACATTGTTCCCATTTTCACTTTTGGGAGAAGCCAAGAGGTGGTTGAAAGCTGAGCCACCTAATTCTATTACTACGTGGGATGATCTTGCAAGGAAATTCTTGATACGATTTTTTCCATCCGGTAAAACAGCAAGACTTAGAAGTCAAATTCTAAGTTTTAAACAGAGAGAGGGAGAGAATTTGTATCAGGCTTGGGAGAGATTCAAGTCTATGTTGCGGGATTGTCCTCATCATCACCAATCCAATGATGTGCTGGTGCACACTTTTATAGAGAGTTTGGAACCCCACACAAAAATCTTGCTAGACTCAGCAGCTGTGGGACAAGCATTGGAGAAAACTTATAAGGAGCTGTATACCTTGTTAAATCATATTTCGCAGGGAAATCCGGAGTGGAATGCTGATTCGTCAAGAGGAGGAACAAGGAAAGCAGCAGGAGTCCTAGAAGTGGATGGTTTCACAGCTATTGCTGCACAGATAGCTGCTTTACATAATCAACTCAACACCCACTTCAGTAACATGACCATGAACCAGACTCAAGCCCCAGTGAATGTAATGCAGCAGATTTGGTGTGAAGTGTGCGGGAGTAGTGAGCACTCAGCTGAGTGTTGTGGAGCAAATCCTGATTCGGTGAACTTTATGGGAAATGTACAAAGGAACAACCACCTATAGTATGGCAACATCTACAATTTCAACTGGAGGAATCACCCGAATTTCTTTTGGGGTAGCAACAACCATCAAGGGTAGAGTTCGAGTCAGGGGGCGCAGAGGAATCAAAGAGGGCAGCAGAACTATCAGGCACAATATAGAAGCAACAATGCACCTCCTCCACCACCATCACCCAGCATTGAGGAGATGTTCAAGACAATGATAGCTAACCAACCCCAATTGTAGGCTGACTATGTGAAATTGGCAGCCGAGGTAAAGAACAACCAGTTATCTACTAAGGCACTGGAGTATCAATTTGGGAAATTTGCTGGAGCCCAAAACACCAGGCCTAGAGGAGGACTCCCGAGCGACACGGATCCCAACCCCAAGCAAGTGAATCCAGTGACCACAAGGAGTGGTTTGCAGCTTAAAGAGGTGGAACCAGAAAGACCACCTCAACAATCGGGAGCAGCAGAAGTTGAGAGGGAGCAAAGTGATGAAAGGGGGAAGAAAAAGGAGGCTGAACCAGAAAGACCACCACCCCCGTTCCCTCAAAGATTAAAGAAACACAAGGAGGAGGCGTGTTTCAAGAAATTCATGGAGGTGCTGAAACAGGTACATATTAACTTACCTCTTGTTGATGTTTTGCAGGGAGTGCCAAAGTATGCAAAGTATATTAAGGACATTGTGGCGAACAAAAGTCGGCTGACTAAGTATGCTACGGTGGCTCTCACGGAGGAGTGCACTTCCCGGATACAAAACCGGTTGCCCACAAAGCTCAAGGACCCTGGGAGATGTACTATACAAATTACAATTGGGCAGAGTATCCGAGCTCGCGGATTATGTGATTTGGGAGCGAGCATTAATTTCATGCCGTCATCGGTATTCAAGAATTTGGGTCAAGGGAGTCCTAGACCAACAACAGTGATATTGCAACTAGCGGATCATTCCTTAGCCATACATGATGGCATTGTGGAGGATGTGCTGGTTTAAGTTGGCTTCCTTATCTTCCCGGTAGATTTTGTCATGCTGGATTTTGAGCCAGACGCGGAAGTACCATTTATTTTGGGACGCCCTTTCTTGACGACCGAGAAAGCGCTGATTGATGTAGCTGCAGGGCAGCTAACTATGCGAGCACACGACAAGGTGGAAGTGTTTGATCTATACAAGTCCACCAATCTCCAGACTGTGTACGAGGAACTCTCGGTGATCAACGTGATTGATCGAGTTGATGTTGCCCAGATAGTTGAGTCACGAGAGTTATTGGGAAAACCAACGGGCAAAGATGTAAGCACTACTGGGGGGTGAGGAAGGTGGTCGAGAGAAAACGTCCGTCACCCTAAAAGATGACTGAGCTTAGGGACGTCGAGCCGCGACGGTAAACCAGGTGAAATTTCTGTGTAATATTTTATTAGATTTCGTAGAATAAGAAAAAAAAAAGCAAAAAAAATTAATAAAATAATTAAAAACAAAATTTTTGATTTTAATTGAAACCTATAATTATAACCAATTTCTTGTTGTGAGATGAATTTCAAGTTGAACGGAGCATAAATATGCAAAGGATCGTAAAGGAAAAACCGAGGTATGAAAAATAATGAAAAGTGGCAAAATAATGAGCCCACGCGATGGCTCCGTGTCACGGAGGAGGGCCTCTGCGTTACCCTCCGTGACACGTTGAAGGTAATTTTGGAATTTTTACAAATTCCAGAACACCTGCGTGATGGCTCCGTGTCACGGACGGCATGCTCCGCGTTACCCTCCGTGACACGTTGACGTGTATTTCGCGACGGGTCACACCGGGTCGTCGGGTGACCCGAGCGAAAACCCCCCCTTTTAACCCTGATTTTCCCTCATTTTTTCCCATTCCTCACCTCCTCCGCGAAAAGCAACCCAAAATCCCCCCCTTCCCCAACGTGACACGGCCTAGGAGTTCAAGTTTATCAACTTTTCTTCGATATCATTGAATTTAAGATATGTTTATTAACTTCATCTCATTTCTTACCTTATTTTTCCCGATTTTTAGCTTAGGAAGTGAGGAAAACTTGCCCTAAGTAGAAATTAAGCTTAAATTCAATTGAATTATTGTTGATTGACGTTCGGAGTATCATTGTGATTGCCTAAACTCGATAATTACATAGCTTAATTGAATTTTTGTAAAATCATAGCTAGGGCTTGAATTTGAGTTTAAAAAGGGAAAATTTAATTGAACGTTGAATTTCTTGCTGAGTTGTGTATGTTGGGTGAGATGAGTTGGTTGTGCTAACTGTTAATATGGTAAAAGACCGACGGATTTTCGGGGTAACTAAATTGTGAGATGCAAGAAATTGGTGAATTGTATAGGTTCATGTAGTTAAATTTTTCTTTTGTTTCTCCGTGCTAAGTGTTATGTGATGAAATGTTATCGATGGTCATTATTGTGACTAGTTGTATGAAGTTTGAGTAGTACATAGAACGTATACCGTCGAATTCTCTAAATGCACTAAGCATAATTGTTATGTTTTGTTGTTTGTTTGTGGAAATAAGAATGATCTTGCTGTAATGTGTGATTTTGGCTAAAGACTAAGTGTGGGGTAGCCTAGCTTAACCCAACCTTAGTCGAAGTTAATTTTAATTAGAATGACATGGGGACTGTCTATTTGGTTTGACAAGAACAATGGCAAGTAGGCAAGATAAGGGAAAAGGCGCATCAACATTAGGCGCCGGAAGAAAAAGAATTAGACGGGGAACAATAGTCCCAGCAGCACCAGCGGTTCCACGCGGCCAACGCCATCAATATGGAACCAGATGGGTGACAGAGGAGGGGAAGAAATGGTACACGAAGCATAAGGAAAGCAAATACTTCCCCGAAGAACACATTGACAGGGAACCATTGGCACAAGAGTTCCCCAGGATTGTCCACAGGATCGAGGCAGCCGGGCTGAACTTTATCTTTGAAGAGCCCAAGGAATGCAACCTGCACCTGATTCGGGAATTCTACGACAACTGGAACCCAACACTCAGAAGTCACACCATCAAGATAAGGTGGCAAATAGTAACTTTTGAGCCCCACCACCTTAATGCTATCTTAGGGGCGCAGGACACAACGCCCATGTGCTTTGACAGCTGAATATCACTCCACCATATGCGTACATCAGACACACTTTGTGTGGAACCCGGTCTACAACATGTTGGAGCAGGCATAAGGAGAGGGGCTACCATCAGACCTTGCCCTACTCACAGATGAACAGGGAAGCCAGGATATGGGTGAAGATTATTTGTTCCTACCTAATCCCAGGGGTGCATATGACAGATGTAACCCGGGATTGTGTATGCTTGGTATACGCCCTGATGAAAGGGCTGGAGATCAACGTGGGGGCGGTGATTATATCCGTCATGAAGGGAGCCCATTTGCATCAAGGGCACAGGTATGGGTTTGGTGGATTACTCACCACGTTCCTGAGGGGCCTGGATATTGAGGAAGAGGCCCTTGACTACATCCCGCAGATGGAGCGGCGGGCCTTAGATGTCACCAAAACTAAGGCACCCAACACCACTCACGGGCCAATTCTTACACTAGCCGAGCGACATGCTCGGGATGATCAGGACATGGCTCGTATGTACGGGATGCAGATGCTCCAGCTGCAAATAGGCGGGAGGCCGGCAACAGAAGAAGAGCTATGGCAGCTCGAGCTAGACTACCCTTTTCGCGAAAATGCCAGGGCTCTATGCCGAGTGGGGCCAGCTTTTGTGGAGCCCACGGATAATGATGTCCCCACAGATGAGGAGACACGTCGTGACGACTCTGATGTGGAGTCAGATGATGACGATGGGGGTGATTCAGACATGTGAGACGCGGCAGCAGCACCTGATGAAGAAGTGGAATACTTTGATTGATCAGGGAGTTTCACCACCCACTCTTGTGCTATGCTAATTTTTGTGAACACTGGGGACAGTGTTCGATTTAAGTGTGGGGTGGGAGTAGTTAGGTGTTGGTTGTTGTTGTTTTTAATGTATGTTTCTGTTCTGTTGTCGTGCCTGTGAAAAAAGTATGACCTTGTGATTGTGATGTTTATGTTTTGTATTGTAATTAATGTGAAGTTGTTGAATGTTGTTAGCCGGTTTTGTACATATTTTTGTTTTACCGAAATGATTGATATTTTTAAAATTTTTTTTATGAATTTTTAAATTTTTGGGTTTCTCGGCGTTTGTTTTCGGTTCTTTTACCAAGAATAGTCCCATTGAACCGAAGTTGTAGTTAGTGACCGTTCCCTATGATGGATGGATGACGACCGTCTTAAGGGAAATGTAGTCTTTAGGAGTAGATTTCTTTTGTTCATTTTATCTTTTAGTTTTGTGTTTTTCTTTTGTTGATTGTATCCTAAACCTGTCGTTACTTTATGGTTGCGAAATTCGGGTTGCGTGTTGTACATGATATTTGAAATGCAAAGGTGATTCGTATGAAAGCATGCAACTTTGTAAATATGTTGAGATACCTAGGCCATAGAGTCGATTCAATGTGATTGGGGCTTAATGTTTGAATTCTTGTAATTAGCTGATTGAAGAGTCTGTGAATATGTCTTGAGTTGAGCATGTGAAATGAGCGTATAGTGAGGTTTCGTTTCTTCCATGCTATTGTGAAGTGTCTAGAACTTGCCTGGTGTGTGTACGAAACGAAATGAAGGACGTGTATTGTAGAAAAGGATGTAGGCATTTCTTTGTTTTAACCGAAAGTTTCTCTTTTTCATTATCGTACCCACCTTGAATGTACACCCTAGTTAGCCCATTGAGCCTTTAGCCTATTATTTTTTCTTTTGTCAAAAAGGTGTAAACCGAGATTAACCCCTTCTTTTCATTATCCGTACATTTGATCCAAAACTCTTAAGCGCTTAAGAAAAGAAAATAATTTTCCCACAGTGTCAAAGAGTGAGAATGGTGAAAAGAAAAGAAAAGTAGAGTAATGAAAGGAAAGAAAAGGTCGAAGGTGCACTTGTTATAAATTAAATATAATGAAGATGTATAAATAATCTTTGTTATTGAGTCAAGTGTGCTTAAAGATATGGGTCAAAATAAAGACAAGCTTCAAGAATGGGAGGACGAAGGAAGAAACAATGCCCATGAGGTTGATGGGACGTATTGAAAAAGCGCTTAAGGATGCTAGTGGCTATTATTGGTTAGCCCAATATTTACTAGTTCCGTGCATACATTACAACCCGTTAATTCCTACGTGATCCTACATCACATTTCCTTATATTAGTGGAGTAATACACTAAAGGCAAGCCTATGGTTCATGACATGATGCATGTGAATTCTTTTGGGAGAGAGAGCGAAATTGTGTTTATATGCCCCTGCATGTAATCTTTGCATGTAATCTTTTGAGTTCATGTGATTAAAATGGGGAAAATTCTCTTGTGTTGTGAGGGCACATGCTTGACGAGAGATTAAATTTCGTGTCAGATATCTTGATCAACTGATTTGCATGAGTTTGCCAATATCGAGAGTCAATTCTTGAGTCTAGGAGGTCTTAATGTGTTGAACGTCATTGTATTGATAGGACCATGCGTGTTTTCTTGATGATTTGCTGTATTAAATAATCGGTATGGCCGTAGCTTGAATTGTTGAACCAAAGTAGCCAGGATGTGGTGTAAATTGCATGAGGTGTAACATTGTTGTTCGGGGACGAACAAGGATTTAAGTGTGGGGTAAGTGATCTTGGGCAAATTTATATACCCAAGTGATACTCAAATGTGTCAATTTTGCCTTGTTTATCTATCGATGTTTATACATTCTCATGTGATTTGTAATAAGATGTGAATTTATACTAACCAACATGATTAGCTTTGTTTTGCAGAAAAAAATTTAAAGTTATGGAGCTAAGATGTATGTTGGGAAAGATCGGGATTGGACTCGGACGCTAGCAAAGGAAAAAGCACATGAAGGCACAAATTAAAGGGGCTCCGCGATGGAGCCGTGTCACGCTACCATCGCGGATGCATTCTGCCTGGATGGTGAAATTATGCCTATTTCCAGTGGAGGTGCGCGTTGGGGCCGTGGCACGTTGGCCTAGCCCCGCGTTGCACACCATGCCACGTTGGGCCTAAGTACCTGGACGACTGAATTCCAGTAAGGGTCCACGTCGGTGGCGTGTCACGGAGGCAGTGCTCCGCGATGCACTCCGTGACATGTTGCTTGTTATTCCGGGAAAAATTCCCACAAGTATAAATAGAACACTTAGGTTCATTTTTAAGAATTCTTACTTGGTGGAGCAAGAACGTGGGTTACAGGAAGTTGAGGAGACGAAAATCTCAAGGTTTTTCTCTATCTCCTTCTTCTTTATTTCAATTGCTTGTATGATTAACACTCATTTAACGATGTTTAATCCACAAATGAGTGGCTAAATTCTCTTCTTGCTGAGGTTAAGAATAATTGTATTGAAATGTAATTATTGATCAATTGGTTTTTCATCTTTTCTTCCATGGTTGTTCTATTGATTCTTGTTATTACTGCATTAATGTATGGCCAATGTTAATGTATATCTAAAAAGTTCGGTTTCACTCGAGAGAGCAAGAAATTGGAAAGTTGTGAATTGATAGGATATGATCTTTTCTTAGTTTGGGAAAATTGAGATTGATTTACCTTCAGGATAGAAATATACCTGAAAGTCGTATTAGTCAATTAAGGAATCGATTTTGTAAGGCTAGAACATGAATTTCATTTTATCACAGAAATGTAGGTGGACGGTTCATGCTTCATAAGTTGGGTTAAATACGAGAGTTTTAATCCATTGGCAATAATTCTTGACTAGCAACCGGAGGAAAGATAAACCAAATTGTATTGATGATTCGTTTCTCTACATGTTCGTTTAACCTCAGCATGCTCATACTTATAGTTCAGACTCAAATTGTATATTCGTTTTATAATTAGTATAAAATTAGAAACCAAAATACCAAACTTTTCTTAACATTGTTGTCTGTATTTTTAGAATTAAGGTTTATTGATACTTGAGTAGATTGTTACCCTAGCCCAGTCCCTGCGGGATCAATACTTGGCTTACTTGAGGCACTTTACTACTTGTTCGACCACGTGCACTTGCGTGTAGCTATATACCCATCACGTACAGCCCGAACACATTACTTGAGGACAAGCAATGATTCAAGTTTTGGGATTTGATGAGTTGGTAATTTACCAACTCATTAGACTCTAAAGTTTGAGTTTTTGCTTAGTTCTCGAGTTGATTATTTGGATTTTATGCCATTTTATATTTTATTGTGTGCAGATGCCTAAGCTGAAGAAAAGAGCTAAAATGGGGGTAAAATGGAGGAAATGAGTAGAAGTGGTGAAAAGCAGGTGTTAACCGGCGAAACGCCGGTTAAAAAGATGAAGGTCAATACCTTGTTCGAGGAATGCCACCAGCGGTTCACGAGTCACCTTGTGGCGCAACACTGGTTTAGTCACCGAATGACACTCAAAAAAGTCTAGAATTGACATTTAAGATCCAGCGGTTTATGAATTGGCATTGGCGAAATGCCGGGTGAACCGCCGAAGTTCACTGATAATGACTGAAGAAGAAGAGCAAGTACCCGGCAGTTCACAGATTTCATCAGCGAACTGCCGATGCCTTTGCCGGTTCTAGAGCAATGCTATTAAGGGTAAAATTGTTCATTGCTGAAAAATGAAGGAAAAGTACCCTACTTTTTATGGTATAAATAGAAAGAGAAGTATATTGCAGAAAAGAGGAGAAAAAGAGGGAGAAGATAGGGAGATTGAGAGATAAGCCGAGTACACATCACATCATCTTTTCTTTTTAACTGAAGACCATTTTTTAGCTGAGAAAAGGGGATTTTGATTGAAAGTTGTAAAAGATACTCTGCTCTCTTTTCTTTTTTGGTATTATTCAGTTTCAACTGTAGTTGAAGGATAATTGTGCTGTTGATTTATCTACTCTTCTTATTAAATTCAATGATGCTTTTGATGATTGTGTTTTTGAATTTCTTAACTATGAGTAGCTAAAATCATAACTAGAGGTGTGTGATGATGAATACTTAATTGGATTGGGTATTGCTAGAGTTAACTTTATAATGTTCAATTAAGTGTAAATCTATTAGATTCCTTTCAGTCTATTAATGAAGATCCATTGATGATGATATGGGTCTATCTATACTTTCTTAATTGTTGCTCGGGAGAGAATAATTAAGTATTGAAAGGGAATCTAGTAGTGGATATGGATGCAAGGTTATAAAATTAAGCTAGTAATAGCTGATCCTTCTAGTTTAAATTCACTAAAGAAATTTGTGTAATTATCTGCAAAGTTTATTACCCCCCATTTCCATGTTTTATGTTAAATTGATATGGTGCAAACTAAAATCAACTTCTCAATTGACACTTGAATTCATCACTCCCTAGTCCTCATGGGATACGACCCCGGCACTCGTCCGGTTACTTGTTTTGATACAACGACCGTGTATATTCATTGATTTAAGAATACTTTTGGACGTTATCAGAGTGCGATTCGAATGCTCAAAATGGAGAGAAAAGTGGTGTAAATTGAAGTTGTCGAGCCACAACGTTAGCTAAGGCGCTTCTTGGGAGGAAACCTAAGTGCTTTTACATTGTGTTTTCATTTTTTTTAATTTTTGTTTTACTTTATGTTTGTGTTGTCTTTGATTTTACAGGGATGGAACAGGTGTGGAACATGGAAAATGGTGAGAGAAGAAAAAGAAAAAGGAGAGCATGGGAAATGCATATAAAATGGATGCCTTGACCATATTAGGGAGTTCTCTCACCCATTCATTCCTCATTTTGTTCTAGCTTAGGCATCGAGGACAATGAATTGTTTTTGTTAGGGGTGAAGCCTAAGTAGCCCACTTGTTAAGTGATGTGCGATATGGCCCTATGATAGATTGGGTGACGTCATTCTTAAGGGAAAATTATCATCACTTGCGAGTTTGTATCGCCTTTTTAGATAGTATTCTTTGAATAAAATCCAAGTGTTTTCTCTATGCTAAGTTCTTTCCCAAGGAGTAATTACTTTGTCTTTGCCTTTTTATTGTCAAACTGGGTTGGCATTTCTCGATGATAGATTGAGAGGCGACTTTCTTAAGGGAAAATGTCAAGTCTAGAGTCTTGTAGAGTCTTTTGTGCACATGTTTGATGAGGTACCACCAACATTTCTTGTTTGGCATTGTGCATGAATTTTGAAAAGAATAGAGGGGTACCTTAATATTGAAATGATCATTCTCTTATCATGAATTATATATTCTTTGCTTGGCTTGTTGAGTCGTAACTAGATCGTTAAAAGTTATCCTCTTAATGTGACAAAGAAAATGTCTGAACTCATTGGATTGTGATGCCTTGTGTGGTGAGATTTTTGTCTTAATTCTTCTGTATGCATGATTGTCTAGAACTTTCCCTAAGTGTGATTCAAGGTGAAATGATAGATTTTGCTGCACTTAGAACATGATCTTAGGCCCTCTTTCGTTAGTCACTTCACCCAAATGACCTCCTTGAACATTATTCTGTGATAGTCAATGTTTAGCCTTGGACCATTTCTTTGGAAACCACATTACAAGCCTAATAACCATTTTTAATCCTTCTCTTGGGAACCCATCCTCCCTAATTTCTAGAGACAAAATAAGTGATGAAATGAGGCTTAAGGCCTAAGCAGAGGGAGTGAAAAAACATTTGTGAAAAATGAGGCAAAAGCCTAAGTTTGGGGGTTTGCAAGAGAAGGGGAAAAAATGAGAGCTTCAATGTGAAGTAGCACCAAAATCATGATGAAATGAATGAGTCGATAGGTTGAAAGACCTCGACTCCTCAAAAGAGAAAGAATAGAAAAAAGGTGCTATCTCTTGCATATATAAGGCTAAATGTGAAATTCACCGGCACTATAAGGGTGCCTTGTGTTACACAAATGATGAAGATTATGAACGAAGAGAAATAAGGTTGAGTTATCTCAATAAGATGATGGGATGTTACAAGTGTGTGTAAAGGCATTAGGGAGGCTTTAGTTACCAAAAGCTAAACAATTATCCTACCCTTACCCTTACCCTTCATTACGATCCACAAGTCCTAATTGATTTTAAGTGTGGCAACACTACATTAGTGGCGATATACATGAAGGGCAAGCCTATGGGTCAATTTATATGCACTTGAATTTCTTTGTGAGAGTGAGTGCATTTGTCTTATCTTATAATCCCATTGTATGAAATACTAAAAGAGAAATGTGTGCGGGATTCTCTTCTTGTGAGGGGCATCATTTCCTTGGAGTACATGCTTAAAATTGTTTTCAAAGAGAGGTATGATTAAGGCAAGCGTGTAGCGAACTTTAAGGAATGCTTTGAATGTGCATTGTCAATGACTTGAGATGTATTTGAACTTGTTTTGAGGAGCTATGCCCCTTGTTTGAATGAAATGAATGCATGCAAGATATGTTTAATGATTGTGGTTACCTATTAAAGCTTGTGCAACATGGTTTGAGTCTTTTTTCTTGAGTTGGTGTATAATGTTTGGGGTTATCTTGCAGATTGATGATTTTGTGTACAACTACCATAGTGACCTAAGCTTTAGCAATGTCCTCTTGTGCAAAAATATGTTGATTGGCCCTTGATGCAAAAACTCATGTATAGCATGCTGTTCATTTGCTCAACTTTAAAGAATTGTATTACTTGAGGACAAGCAATGGTTCAAGTTTGGAGATTTGGTTAGTTGGAAATTTACCAACTCATTTGGCTCCTAGTCATGAGTTTTTGCTTAGTTTTCGAGTCATTTATGTGGATTTTATACCCTTTCTCTTGAATTCTTTTTAGGTACCTCATGTGAGTAAAAAAAGCATGAAATCGAGCAAAACACACTGAATTTATCAGTCACATATATATGTAGTGGCACTATATTATTCAGTTGCAGATAGCGTCCTATTAGCTACCTGTGTTGGACTTTTCTGTGTTTCAGGTTTCTGTATAGTTCATATTAGAGAGAAGACTCTGCCAAAAATTTTCTTGCAACAGTTAAAGGAGTTGACTCTTTTAAGCCTAAAGATAACATTCGAGGACGAATGTTCCTAAGAGGGGGATGATGTTAAACGCCATAAGTTTCTATCATTTAACAAAAACGTGCGTGCGTATGTTCAGAGTTTTGAAGTATGACACAAGGAAAAAAAGGCTTGGGGAGGAATACACGAAAGTGGCATCGAACGAGCAGGTGGCCGGGGCCAAGGGTCAGGCACCTTGGGCGCCGCACCGCGCTAGCCGGTCTAGCATTATGGCCGGTGCACGACACACCCTTGTCTGGCACGATGGGTGTCGTGTAGCGCCCTCTGCCCACTGCCTCAATAAGTATAAATAGTGAAGTGTGAATTGGGAATTCATTTGCAAACCTTTCACTCAACCAAGAACATAGAGCAAATAGAAATTTCATCAAATTTTCTTCAAATTACACCATCAAATTCCATCCAAATGCAAATTCATCTTGGATATCGAGTTCTAGGCCTACAAGAAGCATCTCTGTGGAGTTATTTCTTGAAAATTCGCTTGGTATTGTCACACCCCGCCTTGGGGGGTATGACTGGCACCTGGTGCCCTACTGGGACCTGAACTGCTGGACTGCTAAGCCTAGGCACATCTGGTGCCTGGCTGGCTCTGACTCATATTTCTGGAAACAAAGGGCTATATAACGGCTGTAAACACAGCCCCCGGCCCATAGGCCTATAGCCTCCTGTACCTGTACTAACAGTTGATCGGAAACATATCATTATAGGGAAACCTATGCGGGCCGACAAGGCCACCATGCTGTCAAGTTATCTATAACTCAATCATGAAGTACTAGAAAGCTACGTGACCGGCAAGGTCACCACTACTGGCAAACTATGGCCCCACACTGCCAATATAAAAGAAAGAAAGGGTACTAACAGCTATACAACTGCACGGCCTCACACGACTGGCTCATCTGACCACAGGGAGATATATACAGACTGCAAGCCTCTAGGAATAGCAATAGAAATGATCGAGACAGGGCCCCGACCTACCCGTACTATACAACAAAAGAAACTGAAATACACCTCTGGAATTCAGTCTCCGGATGACAGGAGCTGAATACTCGATCGCTGACAGGAATCACGTAGTATCGCCTGCTCGTCTATGAGTACCTGCAGGCAAGTAATGCAGTGCCCCACTGGGCGTCAGTACCACTGGTACTGAGTATGCAAAGCAATAACTGAAAGCGAAATCTGAAAACAACAATGTAACTGATGAAACTGAGGTAGGAAGAAATAGATTACTGTCTAATAATGTAAGTCATACCTTCTCTCGTATATATACTGGAAGGAGTAGGAGTCATATTACTCTACTGCTGATCTACTCATATCTAATGTAACATGGCATAACATAACATAACATAACATAACATAGCACACACAAACCTTACCCGACCCCCATAAGCCGGGAGGTACAACCAGCACGGAATCTACACCCCTACCCCGGTCATCCCATCTCCTCCTATAAACCCTGTAAGCATCCTGCCGGTCCCTTGGGTATGCACTTGGGCTCGCTGAGCCCCTGACTATAACTGTACCTGAGTCCGAAGGACTCCTGAATCAACACCCGGGCGTATCCGCTCGACAGGGGTGTATCAAAGCTGACCAAGGCATAATATGGGGAAAACTGGCATCCCATCTTCGTCCCCTGTGGGACGGCATGCCACTCCGTAGAGCGACGTATCCTCGTCCTCTGGCGGACGAGTCGATACAACTATCAACCCTGGGGTGGTCATGGATGCTAGGTAGTCCAACCCCAAACAATACAACGGTCTCAACTAGCAATACTGTCTGCATATCTCACATGCTGAGGCTAATAGGGGTAAAGTATCGTATATATTACATGCTGAGCTAGTGATAGTAATCTGTACGTATTTAATACGTGCTGAGGCTGGTAAATATATACATATGAATATAGTCTCCTGCCAGACTGTTCTGGGGCTAATACTGAACAGGATATAGTGTTTCTGCTGAAAACCATGCTATATACTGAGCTTCTATAGTAACATGATTTACTAGTTCTAATATGCTTTCTAGCTTCACTTTAACTTGTCGTTCTATCTCTGAAATGTCTTACAGATATTACATTGCTTTACTGGGCTTTAACTGAATACAACGATACCCTAACATTCTGCATTATCACATACTAAGCATGTTGTGCAGATTCTAACACTTGTATTAGGATCTATATCGGGCTAGCAAGTTTTGCGCAGATTATAACTCGATACTTCTAATACCGTACCAACATTCATAATAAGCATAACACATGACTTCTGAACATTCTACTGGCCTTTAAATTACGGTACTGTACCAAGATTACTAACTTGCCGAGGAAACTAGCTTTACATACCTTATTCTCGAACTATCCGGCTGTCGGATGAGGCTCGGCCAGCACTTCAACTATTTCCTCCCAACTGCATTCATAAATATGTCAATTAATACTAAATACAACTTTATTTTAAGGAGTAACGTCACTTCCGATATAGTTTATAGCCTAAACTTAGGCTTATCGAAAGACGGCCAGAAACTCGCTATTTTTCAGAGGTCCAGAAGGGAGAAATATTCACTTCACAGCTAGGAACACATAGACACTAATTTAGAGCAATTCCACTTACCTTAGCTCGGTGGCTCGATGATTCGTCGGCCGTATTTCACGAAACTGAATCCGTAGGAATGCTTTCTGCTGCTAAATACCTCACTATCTGGAGTTAACTTGAATTTGGACAACGTTTAGCTGCGTAAACGGTCGAAAATTATATTATCTCCTTCGTTCCTTTTCTCCCTCTGCTGGTTTGCTCTGTTCTCTGGATGTTTAAAATATGTTTTTATCATTTAAAACCGAAGTGGGGCTTTATATACTTGGGCCTGGACATGGCCAACGTGTCACGGAGCCAACGCGGAGGCCTCTCCTCCGTGACACGCTGCCATCGCGGAGGGGTTCTGCCTCGGCTACTTCCGCGATGGTTCGACAGGTTTCTCGTCTGATCTTTTCCCGGGCCTTTCTCCAACACGTATGGCCTTCAAATATGCTTAACCAACGTGCGAATAGGTCATTTAGGTGCCGGGAATTCTACGGGGTATAACATTTTCCCCCCCCCCCTTATGAACATTCGTCCTTAAATGTACACTGTGATCTAGAGGACTACTTACTTACTTTCTAGAAAAATTTCGGCAGAGTTTACCCTGTAATATGGACTATAGCAAAAACCTGAAATGCAGAAAAGTCCAACACAGGCATTGCACGTAATATTTTAGGATCCACTGGATAACTAAATATCAATCTTTCTCATTCACACACATACAACTATAAGGTACTGCATAAGTAACAATATAGACATACCTGTCGCCTGACTAGGCCTGAAATAGGTGAGGGTATCTGGCTTTCATATCTTCTTCAGCTTCCCACGTCATTTCATCACGGTTCCTGTTACGCCACAATACTTTGACAGATGCAACATCTTTAGTCCTCAACCTGTGAATCTGTCTGTCTAAGATAGCTACGGGAAGCTCTTCATATGCTAACTCTTCTATGACCTGGACATCCTGAACTGGAACTACTGTAGAAGGGTCCCCTACGAACTTCCTTAACATAGAGACATGGAATACTGGGTGAACAGATGCTAATTCTGGAGGCAAGTTCAATTCGTATGCAACTCGGCCTATTCTTCGCTGAATCTGATATGGCCCAATAAACCTTGGGCTAAGCTTGCCTTTCTTGCCGAATCTCATCACCCCTTTCATCGGAGATACTTTCAGATATACCCAGTCATTTACCACAAATTCTAGATTTCTGCACCGCATATCTGCATAAGACTTATGGCGGCTCTGAGCAGTCAGTAAACGTTCTCGAATAAGCTTTATCTTTTCCTCTGACTGCCGAACAATGTCTGGGCCAACCAACGCTGATTCTCCTATTTCAAACCAACCAATTGGCGACCTGCATTTTCGCCCGTATAATGCCTCGAAAGGCGCCATCTGAATAGCTGAATGATAACTGTTATTATAAGAAAATTCAATCAACGAAAGATGATCATCCCAGCTACCCCCAAAATCTAGCACACACGCTCGCAAAATATCTTCGAGCGTCTGAATTGTACGTTCAGCCTGCCCATCTGTCTGAGGATGGAATGCTGTGCTCAAGTTAATCTGCGTTCCCAAACCTTTCTGAAACAGATACCAGAATCTAGCTGTGAACTGTGCTCCCCTATCTGAAATAATGGATATTGGCACTCCGTGTAATCTAACTATTTCTCTGATATATAATTCGGCATAATCCTCAGTTGAGAAGGTAGCCTTCACTGGCAAGAAATGAGCTGATTTTGTCAGCCTGTCAACTATTACCCAAATGGAATCATTTCTGCTTCTAGTACGGGGTAACCCTGTTACAAAATCCATGTTTATCGCTTCCCATTTCCACATAGGCACCATTATATCTTGCGTCAAACCACCCGGTTTCTGGTGCTCCGCTTTCACCTACTGACAGTTAGAACATCTAGATACAAATTCAGCTATCTCAGCTTTCATACCTGGCCACCAGTAGATTTCTCTGATGTCATGGTACATTTTCGTCACTCCTGGATGGAGGGAATAGCGAGCGTAATGTACCTCATGCATGATCCACCCGCGAAGCCCTAAAACATTCGGGACACAGAGGCGGCCCTTACAGCTTAGCACATCATCCTCAGTTATCTGAAAATCTGACTCCTTACCTCTCTGAATTCTATCTCTGAGTTGGACCAAATCAGGATCCTCGTACTGTCGTTCCTTTACCTCTGTGACTAATGATGACACAGCAGAATTCTGAATTACTACTCTATTATTTTCCGTTTCCATTACTCGAACGGCTAACCAGCTAACTGACGAATTTCTTTGGCTAACTTCCGCTTCTCAGGTCGCAAATACGCCAAACTTCCCATTGACTTACGGCTCAGGGCATCTGCTACGACATTAGCTCTTCCGGGGTGGTATAGAATATTCACATCATAATCTTTTAACAGCTCCAACCAGCGGCGTTGCCGTAGATTCAACTCCCTCTGAGTGAAAATGTACTGTAAGCTCTTATGATCTGTGTAAATATCAACATGGACGCCGTACAAGTAATGCCTCCACATTTTTAAGGTGTGAATTACTGCGGCCAATTCCAGGTCGTGGGTAGGATAATTCTCTTTGTGTTTCCTCAGTTGTCTGGAAGCATATGCAATCACTCTACCATGCTGCATCAACACACAACCTAAGCCGATGCCTGACACATCGCAATAGACTGAATAACCTTCTGTGCCTTCCGGCAATGCTAACACTGGGGCGGAGGTTAATTTGTCCTTCAGTTCCTGGAAGCTCTGCTCGCATGCCTCTGTCCATTGAAACTTTGCTGCTTTCTGTGTCAATTTGGTTAGAGGTGCTGCAATGGTCGAGAACCCTTCAACGAACCTCCTATAATATCCTGCCAACCCCAGAAAGCTACGAACTTCAGTTGGAGTGGTAGGCCTAGGCCATGACTTAACTGCTTCTATTTTCTGCTTATCTACCTGTATACCAGCATCTGAGACGATATGCCCTAAGAAGGCCACTGAGTTAAGCCAGAATTCACACTTAGAAAATTTAGCATACAGATGACGGTCCCTGAGAATCTGGAGCACTATCCGCAAGTGAGTCCGGTGATCTGCCTCAGAGCGAGAATACACCAGAATGTCATCAATGAAAACTATCACGAACAAGTCCAGGAAAGGTCTGAAAATACTGTTCATCAGGTCCATGAAGACTGTCGGGGCATTCGTTAACCCGAAGGACATAACTAGAAATTCAAAATGCCCATATCGGGTCCTGAACGCTGTCTTAGGAATATCTCTGTCACGTACTCGGACCTGGTGATATCCGGACCGCAAGTCAATCTTAGAAAAGTATCTGGCTCCCTGCAACTGATCAAATAAGTCGTCAATTCTGGGGAGCGGGTACTTGTTCTTTACTGTAACTTTGTTTAGTTGCGGATAATCTATGCACATTCGGAGCGAGCCATCTTTCTTCCTCACAAACAAGACTGGCGCACCCCACGGTGAAGTACTCGGCCTGATGAAACCTTTATCCAACAAATCTTTCAACTGTTCCTTTAATTCTCTGAGTTCTGCAGGAGCCATACAATATGGAGGAATCGATATCGACTGGGTGCCTGGTAATAAATCAATAGCAAAGTCTATTTCCCTTTCTGGGGGAATACCAGGTAACTCGCCTGGAAACACGTCAGGGAATTCATTTACCACTGGAACAGACTGGAGTGTCGGAGATTCTGCTTGGACATCCTGAACTCTGACCAGATGGTAAATACATCCCTTAGATATCAACTTTCTCGCCTGAAGGTAGGAAATAAACCTACCTTTTGGCGTAGCGGTGCTGCCCTTCCACTCTCGTACTGTTTCTCCTGGGAAGTGGAATCGGACCGTCTTGGTCCAATATTCAACATTAGCAAAGCACAACACTAACCAATCCATACCCATTATGGCATCGAAGTCTATCATTTCTAACTTGACCAGATCTACTGTGGTCTGACGGTCAGCAACCTCTACTGTACACCCACGGTAAATTTTACTAGCCACAATAGAGTCACCGACGGGCGTGGATACTAAAAAGGGCTGCTGCAACAATTCTGGTGCAATACTAAACTTTCGTGCCACAAATGGAGTAATATAGGACAAAGTAGACCCTGGATCAATCAACACATAAGCAGGGTGCGAGCAGATAGTTAACATACCTGTCACAACATCAGGCGACGCTTCCGAATCTTGCCTCCCTGGTAAGGCATATGTGCGGCTTGGACCCGCACCTGCACTGGAGGCCCCTGATCTGCCCCGACCCCTACCTGCTGAAACTGAGGGCCTGCGCCCAGTCGAGGATGCCGTGGCTCATGACCCTGCAGATGCCCTATCCTGTCTATCTCGGTCCTCTCGGCCTCTGGCTGGGCAATCTTTCATCAAATGGCCTTCTTGGCCACAAATATAATATGCAGTGGAACCATACATGCATGCTCCAGGATCGTGTCGACTGCATATAGGGCAAAGTGGTGGGGTATACCTACTCTGCTCCGCCCTCCTCTGTGCTGGTGAATCTGCCATCTGTGAGCCTCTACCAGTCTCTGACTGCCCCCTGCGGCTGAATCTACCTCCCTGCAACTGTGGCGGAGGCGGGGGCCTGGGCGGCCTGTCTAACAATTGTGGCCTGGGACCTCCCCGGGCCTCCCTCTGTAACTCAACTGGCCTGTCCCGGCGACGCTGTTCCTGACTGACCCTACTGATCTCCCGTTGTCGCTGTATGATGCCCTCGATATTTTGGGCAAATGCTTGAACTCGAGCAATGTCCATGTCCTCTCACAGTGTGGCTGTAATAAAAGTCTCAACATATTCTGGGTTCAACCCCATAATAAAACGGTGCACTCTGGATGCCATGGTATCAACAAAGGCTGGTGCATATCGAGCCAAAGAATCAAACCGTAAGGAATATTCCCGAACACTCATGGCCCCCTGCTCCAGATGTAGGAACTGGTCTACCCGGGCCTGTCGAATCTCCCGCGGCAGATAATGATCCAGAAAGGCTCCTAAAAAGCTGGACCAGGTGGGAGGGGACACATCTCTCCCTCGGGACCTTTCCCAGCTTTCATACCATAACTCAGCGATATCCCGTAACCGGAATGCTGCCAACTCAACTGATTCGGTAGGCGTGGCATGCATAACCCTGAAGATTCTCTGCATTTGATCCAGAAAATCCTGAGGGTCCTCTGTCCGGTCCGTACCTGTATACTGTGGGGGATTCAAGGCTAAGAACTCTCGGACCCTCGAACTACCGGGCCCTCCTGATAATTCTGTAACTGTAGACGGCATTGGCTGACGCTGAGCATCCATCATCTGTGCTAACATAACTACAGCACTCCTAACCTCCTGGTCTGAAGGTGTCGGTATAGGGACTGCTGAAGGTAATGTCGCCCCAAGTGGCTCCTGACGTGGTGGAGACTGCTGAGGAGGCTGGGATGATGCCTCTGTAGTGCCCTCTGATCGGGCTGTTTCTAAATGAGGGTGAGGCATCCTGCTGGTGCCTTCCCCTGCTGCAACATCTAAGCTCCGACTTGTGATAGGATGGCGCTGGTCTGACATTATCTGTAACCAAAGAATATGGTAAGCTTTTAGGGACTCAACCCCATACTGTACCGCTCTACAGCACGACTGAATAAGAATAAAAGACAACCATCCTATCATGCCTTGCAGCCTCCTACCCATAGTATGTGGTGCACAACACATCCATGGACAGGACTCTACTTAGCACGGCTTGCAGACTCCCTGGGATACGACCTGCTCTGATACCAAGTTTGTCACACCCCGCCTTGGGGGGTATGACTGGCACCTGGTGCCCTACTGGGACCTGAACTGCTGGACTGCTAAGCCTCGGCACATCTGGTGCCTGGCTGGCTCTAAGTCATATTTCTGGAAACAAAGGGCTATATAACGGCTGTAAACACAGCCCCCGGCCCATTGGCCTATAGCCTCCTGTACCTGTACTAACAGCTGACCGGAAACATATCAATATAGGGAAACCTATGCGGGCCGACAAGGCCACCATGTTGTCTAGTTATCTATAACTCAATCATGAAGTACTAGAAAGCTACGTGACCAGCAAGGTCACCACTACTGGAAAACTATGGCCCCACACGGCCAACATAAAAGAAAGAAAGGGTACTAACAGCTATACAACTGCACGGCCTCACACGACCGGCTCATCTGACCACAGGGAGATATATACAGACTGCAAGCCTCTAGGAATAGCAATAGAAATGATAGGGACAGGGCCCCGACATACCCGTACTATAAAAACAAAAGAAACTGAAATACACCTCTGGAATTCAGTCTCCGGATGACAGGAGCTGAATACTCGATCGCTGACAGGAATCATGTAGTATCGCCTGCTCGTCTATAAGTACCTGCAGGCAAGTAATGCAGCGCCCCACCGGGCGTCAGTACCACTGGTACTGAGTATGCAAAGCAATAACTGAAAGCGAAATCTGAAAACAATAATGTAACAGAGGTAGGAAGAAATAGATTACTGTCTAATAATGTAAGTCATACCTTCTCTCGTATATATATTGGAAGGAGTAGGAGTCGTATTACTCTACTGCTGATCTACTCGTATCTAACGTAACATGGCATAACATAACATAACATAACATAGCACACACAAACCTTACCCGGCCCCCATAAGCTGGGAGGTACAACCAACACGGAATCTACACCCCTACCCCGGTCATCCCATCTCCTATAAACCCTGTAAGCATCCTGCCGGTCCCCTGGGTATGCACTTGGGCTCGCTGAGCCCCTGACTATAACTGTACCTGAGTCCAAAGGACTCCTGAATCAACACCCGGGCGTATCCGCTCGACAGGGGTGTATCAAAGCCGACCAAGGCATAATATGGGGAAAACTGGCATCCCATCTTCGTCCCCTGTGGGACGGCATGCCACTCCGTAGAGCGACATATCCTCGTCCTCTGGCGGACGAGTCGATAAAGCTATAAACCCTGGGGCGGTCATGGATTCTAGGTAGTCCAACCCCAAACAATACAACGGTCTCAACTAGCAATACTGTCTGCATATCTCACATGCTGAGGCTAATAGGGGTAAAGTATCGTATATATTACATGCTGAGCTAGTAATAGTAATCTGTACGTATTTAATACGTGCTGAGGCTGGTAAATATATACATATGAATATAGTCTCCTGCCAGACTGTTCTGGGGCTAATATTGAACAGGATATAGTGTTTCTGCTGAAAACCATGTTGTATACTGAGCTTCTATAGTAACATGATTTACTAGTTCTAATATGCTTTCTAGCTTCACTTTAACTTGTCGTTCTATCTCTGAAATGTCTTACAGATATTACATTGCTTTACTGGGCTTTAACTGAATACAACGATACCCTAACATTCCGCATTATCACATACTGAGCATGCTGTGCAGATTCTAACACTTGTATTAGGATCTATATCGGGCTAGCAAGTTTTGTGCAAATTATAACTCGATACTTCTAATACCGTACCAACATTCATAATAAGCATAACACATGACTTCTGAACATTCTACTGGCCTTTAAATTACGGTACTGTACCAAGATTACTAACTTGCCGAGGAAACTAGCTTTACATACCTTATTCTCGAACTATCCGGCTGTCGGACGAGGCTCGGTCAGCACTTCAACTATTTCCTCCCAACTGCATTCATAAATATGTCAATTAATACTAAATACAACTTTATTTTAAAGGGTAACGTCACTTCCAATATAGTTTATAGCCTAAACTTAGGCTTATCGAAAGACGGCCAGAAACTCGCTATTTTTCAGAGGTCTAGAAGGTAGAAATATTCACTTCACAGCTAGGAACACATAGACACTAATTTAGAGCAATTCCACTTACCTTAGCTCGGTGGCTCGACGATTCGTCGGCCGTATTTCACGAAACTGAATCCGTAGGAATGCTCTCTACTACTAAATACCTCAGTATCTGGAGTTAATTTGAATTTGGACAATGTTTAGCAGCGTAAACGGTCGAAAATTATATTATCTCCTTTGTTCCTTTTCTCTCTCTGCTGATTTGCTCTGTTCTCTGGAAGTTTAAAATATGTTTTTATCATTTAAAACCAAAGTGGGGCTTTATATACTTGGGCCTGGACAAGGCCAACGTGTCACGGAGCCAACGCGGAGGCCTCTCCTCCGTGACACGCTGCCATCGCGGAGGGGTTCTGCCTTGGCTCCTTCCGCGATGGTTCGACAGGTTTCTCGTCCGATCTTTTCCCGGGCCTTTCTCCAGCACGTATGGCCTTCAAATATGCTTAACCAACGTGCGAATAGGTCATTTAGGTGCCGGGAATTCTATGGGGTATAACAGGTATACCGGAACCCTACCTAGTGAAGGTTGCCGAATTGACTTTAAATTGAGTCCTAAGCTGCCAGGAAAAAGAGGTAAGCATTTCTCCCTTCTATACTATCAATAAATTGTGAGTTTTTGGCAAAATCAAAAGGAGTTGAATTACAGTTACTATTATCGAAAGATATTGTATTTTTCTGAAGTCTTAGTTTTGAAAATAGCCCTAATATCTCAGCGTAAGGGTTGCAATTGAACGGAATCGCCTGTTATAGGTTAGAACTAGTCAGACAAACGAGAGTCGGCATTCAAGGTATGTTAAGGCTTATCCCTTCGGCAAGTTATTCTTGTCGTATAATGATATGAACTAGGTTCTTGAACGGAGATAGCGATCCTATATGTTGTAATTAGCTACTGCTAGTAGATAAGGATCATGTATGTTGTGATTAGTTGCTGCCATCATATATGTTGGGGTTAGCTGCTAAAAGATGTATCGAGAGTATATTGCAGTATCCCTCATCGGGAAAATATATGTTAAGTGCGACTCACGCTAGGAGCAGCATAGAAACTCCTCTATTCTTCTGTTCACTGTATTTGTAGAAATTTCATGTTTTGCTGTCATGTTAAGGCCTTAGATGTTTTTGGATAGCTATTGGGCCTGAGTTGGTAAATTGGACAATATAGGGAGTAACCAGGCAATGTAACCTTCAGTTTGATGCCTGTATTGCTAGTAAAGCTTGCCCAGAGGCCGTTGGCATACCTTGACTCCTCCAGGCCTGAATTTTGACAGGATAACCTTACCTTAGAGTCGGTGGAACCAGGGTTGCCCAGTGAAATGAGCCACATCCTTCCATCTAGTTAGCTACTGCTAGTGACCATTAGTTTCAGTCGACTTGGTGGTTGTCATGTAGGTCGCCAGAAAGTTATCCCAGTTGTACAAGTCAGATAAACTCGTGGGTACCCTAAGGAGTGAACCTTATAAGTAGTTAGATGTGGGGCTAACGCCCGAGTATACTTTTATAGACATCTATGTATAGGCTAACGCAAGTGGCTAGGTCTAGACAAACCTGCCTATGAGGCTAAGAAATGCCCAAAGAAGCCATATGAGATCGGAATAGACTAGGTTAAAGTCTAAGGGGCCTAGTACCATAGTATCATAGTGTTACTTCCAGGCTAAGATTTATGGCAAGCTGCCTATGGAAAGTTAGGGCTGACTACTTAGGAGCATGTCGGATTAGTAGCACCTCCACAGTTGTTCTAAGTAGAGGACTAAATAGTTGTTCACCTGTGACCTTATAGTTCGCATATGAGTTACTCTTACCCCAGCATGACCTTCAGACTATTGCTTAAGTCACCCAGACCTCGTCCTTTTCTAGCTAAGTCGATGGAGGTTGTGATCAATGCCAGGACCCTTTGGCTAGGTGTAGGTGCACAGATTGTGTCTGTTAGAAGTTATGTAGACTAGTCAAGGAGCCCAGACAGCTCATATTCAGTTACAGGAGCCTAGACAACTCATATTTAGTTAAAGGAGCCTAGGCGGCTCATACTCAATTGCAGGAGCCCAGATGGCTCAAATATATTTATAGGAGCCCAGATGGCTTAGATATAGTTACAAGAGCCCAGATAGCTCATATACAGTTACAGGAGCCCAGACAGCTCAGGCACGACCATAGGAGCCCAAATGACTCAGACACGGCTACAAGAACCCAAACGGCTCAAACACGGCTACAAGAGCCCAGACGGCTCAGACCAAGTTGCAGGAGCCTACCATGCTCAGATGCAACTAAAGAGATCGAGTAAAATTTAGTCATAACATGCCTACGGGCCTATAGTAGTTTGGATACGAGGGGTGTGCATTACTTGTACTTGTCTGGGCTTATAGGGGCCCAGGTAGGTTATTACTACGTTGTTTGTACCTTTCTGGCTTATGGGGGCCAGGTTATGTACTTTCTTGTATTCTTACCTGCTATCTATAGTTTCTGAATGTATAGTCGTACAACTTCAGTTCTTATACGTGTAGCGGATTACTAGATGCAGGTAATGGATAAGAAATCTTACAGGTTATCTCCTGCCCTTCTTTCTACTTACTTTAAGTCTTTATCAAATTTTAGTCAGCTATTTATTACCACCTTACATAATGGGTACATATTGTACTGACGCCAACTATGGGGTGCTACATACTTGCCTGCAGGTTTAGACGGACAGGGTTTCGGATATCAGTTAGCAACTATTTAGAGTCAACAGATCATCCAAATCCTTTCAATCAGGGTTTTTAGGTTGTAGATCTAGGTGGGCTGGAGCCCTGTCCAAACCAATATTTTCACTCTTAGAGGTTTGCAGACTACAGTCTTCAGTTAGTGGTTCATGTTGGCCGCGTGGGGCCTATATTTGTGATGTTTTGTATGTTGGTCGTGTGGGGCCTAGTATAGCTTCCTGTTTTCATTCCTTTTATAACTAGACAACATGGTGGTCTTGCCGGCCCGCATAAGATCCCTTTTAGTGTTGTGTTGGCTGGGTTAGCTATTTTCTTTTACAGTTGCTACATGTCTTTGTCATCCTGAGGTTGTATTTATAGCCGAGTTATAGCAGTTTGTTTTCTTGATTTTGAGTCTCTGGTGCGCACCAGAGGTGCATATGCCTAGCCAGTTCAGTGCAGATCCCATTGTGGAATTAGGTGCCAGTCATGCCTCCCAAGGTGGGGTGTGATAGATTTCAAGGTTAGATTATGTGGGAGAAGGGTCCGAAAGATTTGGAATTTAAATATGTTATGGAAATTTTTTTTTTTAGTCGCTGGTAGGCACCAGAAGTGTATATGCTTAGCCATGTTAGCCTAGATCCCAGTGTGGCATTAGGTGTCAGTCATGCCTCCCAAGGTGGGGAGTGACAAACTTGGTAACAGAGCAGGTCGTATCCTAGGGAGTCTGCAAGCTGTGTCTAGTAGAGTCATGTTTATAAATGTGTAGTGCACCACATTCTATTAGCAAGAATCCACGAGGCATGATAGTATGGTTACCCTTTCTTCTTTCAGATCATGATATAGTGCCGAGTGTACAAGGTTGAGAGTTCTACCCCAGAAACCCAAAGATCAGACCCGTGAGTTGAAACGGAGAAAAATTTAAAACTGGCATCAGGACATAAAATGGGTCATGAGGTGACCCGTGAGAGAAGCCCACGAGTCGTGCTATGAATGGTGAGGCTCAGGAGATGAGTTGAAATTTGGTAATTTGGATCCCCACAAATGAGACCACGAGTCGTGGAAAAGCCCCACGACTCATTAGGTCGATTGTGGGAAGTGATGATTTTGAAGTAAAAGGAAGAAGACAGTGTACCTAATGAAAGGACCCCATGAGTCGTGGTCAGTCACCACGATTCGTGGGGAGGGTCGTGAGTAGAATGATGAAGCAAAATAAAAATCCTAGGAAGTGTATCTGACTCGTGGTGACCACGACTCGTAGTCACCAGTAACAAAATCGTTGAGTCACCCGTGAAGAGCCCAGATGACTTGATAAGTAGTTTACTTGATGGACAATGCCATAAGTCATGGCCAGGGGTAAACGAGTTGTCATGTCCCTCGTGGTGACTGACTGGCAGTTATTTTCTGCAAATTTGGTATGGGATTTTCCATAATTCCTAAGATTTTAAGGCCTAAACTACGTTGTTTTGAGTTATGAATGATGACTTTTAAGAGGGTTAAGTTCATTTTAGGCTATTTTCATTCATGTATGCAAGGATAGAAGGTTAGAGGGGGTGATCAAGCTTGTTCTTCTTCAAATTCTCTTCAATTCCTCTTGGGAAATCAAATAAGTGTAAGAATTAGCTATAAGAAATCAGGTATGTAGGGTTATGAATGGGTTCATCCGTTCACACCCATGCCCAATCCCTCTCTAAATCATGAATTTCCGATGTCTAATCTATGGGGTTTTAACCCAATGCATGAAATTCCTAATTCTCTACACGGGTATGTTTTAAATACATATATACTATTGAATTATGGTTCATGGGAAAGTTTTATGTTATTTTCAATGAAAAATCATGTTCTAAGTCTATTAAATCAAAATGCTCAATTATAGAAAGTTCATGAAAGATGAGATTTGCGATGAATATATGATTATGATGAGATATTATGATGAAAAGCATGTTTTCAAGCTATCCATGTTTATGATCATGTTTTCAATATGAATTGAGTATTTTCAAGCATGTTAAAGTATTGGGCAATGCCCACATGTTTAAGTACGATTTATGATTTCCCGAATTAAGCTTACCACATGGTTTTGGAGCGAAGACTCCCAAATATTTTCAGTTTGTGGAAGGGTTTGAGTTAAAGCTTATCGATATGTAGTTGATAATTGAGCTTCGTCGAAAAACGATGGATATTATATGCATGTTTTTGGGAGTTGTGTCTAGCACGGAGTAGGCTAAGGGTCGATCACCCTATTCCTCAAAACTACGTGCCAATATAGGTTTATACTTACATATATATTACTTCGGGACCTCCCTTGTGAGCTATCCCCTGCCTTATTGGACCACGGGTTTGACATCGATATCATGGTATCGTCCCTAGCCTTGGCCAGGATTTGGACAGCTCTTCCTACTTTACTGTGATAGTCCGCGTAAGCTCTATTGTGGTATGTCGGTTAAAAGAAGAATCTCCCATTGTTCCTCATGATTTCAATTATGCATGTTCATCATTCATGAGATTTATATATCTATATATGTTCTAAAGCAGGTTTGACTCAATGTTCAGTTTTACTCTTTGTTATTAAATTTCAGCTTTGAGTCAACTGATTTAGTTATGATGTTATGTTATGGTATGATTTTGGAAAGAATGCATGCAATCCCTACTCTCAGATTCTTATTGTTTATGTTTTACATTATGCATGTCTTTAAATGATTTTACTTATTAAAGCGGTTTTACTTACCTTGCATACTGGGTACATACTACGTAATGACCGCATACTTTGTGCTGTATCATTTCATGATACAGGATTGGCACTCAGACTCAGCCCCGTTCATAGCCAGTCTTTAGAGTTAGCATCCTACACTTTTTTGTGAGTCCTCATCTCCGGAGGACTAGACGTATTCAGATTCTCTCTATGTATTTTCATTTTCAACTTTATTGAGTTAGTTGGGGTCTTTTCCCATCAACTTGTCATGTTTAGAGGCTTTTCAAACAAAGGATGTATTCAACTGCAGATTATGTATTCTGATGTTATGTTTATTTTAGACTTCTACTAAGATTATCATGTTAATTATTCGGTTTTAGTGATTGAGTTGTTCATTCCATGGGTCGACTTGGAGTCTCTCGGGGCTCCTTGTCCTTTGTGTCGATCCGGGCCTCCGTTCGGGTCGTGACAAACTTGGTATCAGAGCCATAGGTTTGAAGTGTCCTAGGGTGTTTGAAAGCCGCATTAAGTAGAGTCTTTTTCATGGGTGTGAAGCGCGCCAAACTTATGACGAAGAGGCTACGAAAAGTTTAGGAAATGTTCCCTTCTTTTATGCTCTACGTCATGTGATGAAAAGTCTCCCTATACTTCTAACTCGTGCTATTGGAGATTGTAGAATCATGGCTCCCCGAAGAGTAAATGGTAAGTTCTGTCTTGATCTGAGTGGGGATAGCATTTCTCTTCTACATGTCCATGGATTTTTCTAGGCCATGAGGATGGCAATGGGAACGGGCACCACCAGGCCCCACCAGTTCAGGAGCACCATGCACCAGAGCCGGTTGCCCATGCTAAATTTAGGGCAGCTATTCAGATGCTCGTGCCCTTGACCGCTCAGGTCCATCAGGAGACGGTTGAACATGTCCCACAAAATGGCACTACGGTAGCGGCTCGAGTCAGGGATTTCTTGAGAATGAACCCGCCAGAGTTCCTTGGGTCAAAGGTAGATAAGGACCTGCATGAGTTCATTGATGAGATTGTGAAGATCACCCAAGTCATGGGGGTGCATGGAGTTGAGTGTGAGGAGTTGGCCTCATATTAGCTAAAAGGGGTTGCACACATCTGATTTCGTCAATGGAAAGATAATAAGGTCACCGGAGCAGGCCTTGTCACTTGGGAGGAGTTCCATATTGCATTCCTTGATCGATTCTTCCCTCATGAGATAAGGAAGTTGAAGGCAGCCAATTTCATGAATCTTAAGAAAGGGGAGAATGACAGTGCAGGAGTGTGCCCATGAGTTCACTCGCCTATCAAAGTACGCCCTAGAGTTAATGGCTGATAAGAAGGCACGGGTGAACAGGTTTGTTCATGGCATGGTGAGCTATTTTGACAAGGATTGCAGGACCCCTATGCTCCACCAGGATATTGATTTCCATCGGATAGTTTTGTACGCCCAGCAGATGGAAGTGGCATATATGAGGGAGGGAGAGGCTAAGAGGGCTGGGACTGGTAGTTATGGGTTTTCTCAGCCGAGGTCAGGTGGTAGGCACCGACAATAGACCAACCAGAGATCTTCAGCCCCATCATCTTCAGCATTCTGTGTGCCATCCAGACCTAGGCATGATCAGAGGGGGTGAGCATCAGGCTCGAGGGGTCAGAGGAGCATACCCACAGATTCTAGTATCCCCGTTTGCTGCTGATGTGGTCGGGGACACACAGGCTAATGCTTAGCAGGTACAGGTGCTTGTTTTGGGGTGTGAGAAGCCCAAACATATAGTCAGAGATTTCCTAGAAGCTAGACAGGACAATGATAGGGGCCGAGGCCCAACTTCTAGTACAACAACCCCTCCTGCACGCTCAGCAAAGCAGGGGGCATCTACTAGCACAGGTGTCGGTCAGTGCCGAAATAGTTTCTATGCGTTAGCATCCCGCCAGGAGTAGGAGGTCTCTCCGGATGTAGTCACTGGTATGTTACGAGTTTTCTATCTTGATGTATATGCTTTGTTAGATCCGAGGGCTACCTTGTCTTTTGTGACACCTTATGTGGCCCGTGGCTTCAGAGTCAGTCCCGAAGTCTTGTTAGAACCCTTCTTAGTCTCTGCTCCAATAGGTGATTCACTAGTAACTAGACGGATGTATAGATGTTGCCCGGTCTCATTCCTTTAGAAAGTCACCTCAGTAGATTTGATAGAGTTAGCCATGAACGATTTTGATGTTATCCTCGGCATGGATTGGCTATTTTCATGTGATGCCTCAGTTAATTGTAGGACCCAGGCAATAGAGTTTAGATTTCCGGGAGAGCCAGTCTTAGAGTGGAAGGGTAGTTCAGTTGTGCCTGTAGGTCATTTCATTTCCTACCTTAAGGCCGGAAAGATGATTTCCAAAGGTTGTCTGTACCATCTAGTTAGGGTTAAGGATTTTGAGTTCGAGACCCCGACTATCCAGTCGGTTCTAGTAGTATTTCAGTACCCCGAAATCTTTCCAGATGATTTACCATGAGTCCCTCCCAAGTGGGAGATTGATTTTTGTATTGACCTTCTTCCTGATACACAGCCTATATTTATTCCACCCTATAGAATGTCTCCAGCCAAGTTAAAGGAGTTTAAAGAACAGCTGAAGGACCTTTTAGATAAAGGTTTCATTAGATCGAGCAAGTCCACATCGGGTGCACCAATTCTCTTTGTCCGAAAGAAGGATGGTTCTCTTCGTATGTGTATTGACTATCGACAATTGAACAAAGTCACTTTCAAGAACAAGTATCCTCTACCTAGGATTGATGATTTATTTGGTCAGCTTCAAGGTGCCAAGTGTTTTTCAAAGATAGATCTCAGATTCGGGTACCATCAGCTTAAAGTTCAAGAGAGCAACATCCTGAAGACAGCCTTAAGGACGTGATATGGTCATTATGAGTTTGTAGTTATGTCTTGCTCCAGCAGCTTTTATGGACTTGATGAATAGGGTGTTTAAGCCATACTTGGATATGTTTGTGATTATGTTTATTGATGACATCCTGATATACTCTCAGAGCAAGAAGTAGCATGCCGCTCATTTAAGAGTAGTGCTGCAGACTCTCAAGGATCACCAATTATATGCCAAATTCAGCAAGTGTGAGTTTTGGTTGGACTCAGTGGCATTTTTGGGAAATGTGGTATCAAGTGAAGGCATAAAGGTGGACTCTAAGAAAATAGAAGTGGTGAAGAATTGACCTAGACCGGTGAATCCTTCAGATATTTAGAGCTTCTTGGGTTTAGCTGGCTACTATCGAAGATTAGTGGAAGGTTTCTCATCGATTGCAGCACCCTTGACCAAATTGACCCAGAAGAAGGTGAAATTCCAATGGTCGGAGACTTGTGAGAAGAGCTTCTAAGAGTTGAAGACTCAACTTACCTCAGCACCGTTGTTAAACCTACCTGAGGGTACTGATGGGTTCGTGGTGTGTTGTGATGATTCAAGGATCAGACTTGGGTGTGTGTTGATGCAGCACAGAAAAGTTATAGCATATGCCTCCAGACAACTAAAAGTTCATAAGAAGACCTGATCCATGGTCTTGAATTGGTGGTGGTATTCACATTGAAGTTGTGGAGACATTATTGTACGGGGTTCATGTGGATGTGTTTACGGACCATAAGAGTTTACAATATGTGTTTACTAAAAAGATCTCAATCTTTATCAAAGAAGGTGGTTGGAGCTACTTAAGGACTATGATATGAGTGTGTTTTACCATCCAAGTTAGGCCAATGTAGTAGTAGATGCACTTAGTGGACTCTCTATGGAGAGTGTGTCTCATGTGAGTGAAAGGAAGAAGGAGCTAGTGAAGGAGGTGCATCGACTCGCAAGGTTGGGAGTTAGGTTGGTTGACTTGACCGATGGCGATGTTGTTGTTCAAAATGGATCAGAACCATCACTGGTGACTGATGTAAAAGCTAGGCAAGATGAGGACCCGATTTTGGTAAAGTTAAATGAAGTCGTTCAAAATCAAAAGGTAGAGGTCTTCTCCAAAGGAGGAGATGGCGTGCTTCGGTACTAGGGTTGCTTATGTGTTTGGGATGTTGATGATTTTAGGAACTAAATGTTGCATGAGGCTCATGGATCCAGGTATTCTATCCATCCAAGTGCCACCAGGACATACATGACTTACGGGAAGTCTATTGGTGGAGTGGCATGAAGAAGGATGTCGGGGAGTTTGTAGCTAAGTGTCCAAACTGTCATCAAGTAAAGGTTGAGCTTTAGAGACTGGGAGGTGTACTTTAGGATATCAGTATTCCTACCTGAAAATGGGAAGAAATCAACATGGACTTTATCACAGGGTTGCCTCGCACTCGTCGACTATATGACTCTATTTAGGCTATGGTAGACAGGTTTACCAAGGTCGCTCATTTTCTACCGGTCAAAACCACAGATTCGGCGGAGGACTATGCCAAACTATATATTCAGGAGCTAGTTCGATTGCATTGAGTGCCTTTATCCATAATTTCAGACAGAGGCACCTAATTTACCTCTTAGTTTTGGAGGTCATTTCATAAAGGACTTGGTACTCAGGTTAAGCTCAGTACAACATTTCACCCGCAAATGGATGGTCAAGTGGAGCGGACAATTCAGACTCTCGAAGACATATTGAGAGCATATGTGATTGACATCAAGGGTAGTTTGGATGATCATTTTCTTCTTATTGAGCTTGCATACAGTAAAAGCTACTATTCCACTATTCAATGGCTCCGTTTGAGGCTCTCTATGGGCAGAGATATAGATCGCCCATTGGTTGAATCGAAGTAGGTGAAGCTGCGATGATAGGACCAGATTCAGTTCATGAGGTTTGGAGAAGGTTCAACTCATATAGAACAGGTTGAAAATAGCTCAAAGTCGCCAAAAGTGCTATGCCGATGTGAGAAGGAGGAAATTAGAATTCGAGGTGGATGATTCGGTGTTTCTGAAGGTATCTTCCATGAAGGGAGTGATTTTATTTGGAAAGAAAGGAAAACTTAGCCCTTATTATGTTGGCCCTTACTGATTGTAAAACGGGTTGGCAAGGTAGCATACGAATTGGAGTTGCCATCAAAATTAGCTTTTGTGCATCCTATATTCCATGTATCTCTCTTAAAGAAGTGCTTGGGTGATCCAGCTCTAATGGTTCCGATAGACTGTGTTGGTGTGAAGGACAGCCTCAATTATGAGGAGGTTCCGGTGGAAATACTGGACCATCAGTTTTGAAGTTAAGGAATAAGGAAGTAGCTTCAGTTAATGTTTTATGGAGGAATTAGCATGTTGAGGGAGCTACGTGGGAAGCCGAAGTGGATATGATTGCTAGATACCCATATTTATTCTCTACCAGCTTAGTTTCGGCTTGAGGTATCAGTTTTGACCTAAAACTCTATTTAGTTTTCATGTGCAGTTCATGTGCCCAAGTTTATTTTATGTATATGGATGTATGTGTGGTTCATGAATTCAGCCCAACCATGTAGTTTAAAGCGAAGATAGTCATTACGTCAGTTTTCAGCTTAAATAATCAGTATTTGAATATGATGGTTGCATTTCTATGCTTTTCTGTATGTTTTTCAACATTCGATGCTGAATGTTTACAAGGAGGAGATATTGTTATACCCTGTAAGTCCAAAGATCAGACCCGGGAGTTGAAATGGAGAAAATTTTAAAACTGGCATCAGGACACATAACTGGTCGTGAAGTGACCCATGAGAGCATCCCACGAGTCGTGATGTGACTCATGGTGAGACTAAGGAAATGAGTTGAAATTTGGGAATTTGGATCCCCATAGATGAGACCACGTGTCGTGGTCAGGCCCTATGACTTCTTAGGTCAGTTGTGGAAAGTTATGATTTCGAAGGAAAAGGAAGAAGGCAGTGTACCTAACGGAAGGACCCTACAAGTCATGGTCAATCACCATGATTTGTGGGGAGGGTCGTGAGCAGCATGATGAAGCAAAATAAAAATCCCAGGCAATGTATGTGACGAGTGGTGACCACGACTCATTCTCACTAGTAAGGAATCGTTGATTCACCTGTGAAGAGACCAAATGACTTGATAAGCAGTGTACTTGACGGATGATGCCACGAGTAGTGGTCACGTGTGATGAGTTGTCATGTCCCTCATGGGGACTGACTAGCAGTTATCTTCTGCGAATTTAGTAAGGGCTTTTCCATAATTCCTAAGATCCTAAGGCCTAATCTACATCGTTTTCAGTTATGAATGATGACTTTTAAGTGGGTTAAGTTCATTTTAGGATATTTTAATTCATGCATGCAAAGATAGAAGGTTAGAGCGGTTGATCAAGCTTGTTCTTCTTCAAATTCTCTTAAATTCCACTTGGAAAATGAAAGAAGTGTATGAATCATCTATAATCAGGTATGTAGGGTTATGAATGGGTTAATTCTTTCACACCCATGCCCAATCCATCTCTAAATCATTAATTTCCTATGTTTAATCTATGGGGTTTTAACCCAATACATGAAATTCCTAATTCTCTACATGGGAATGGTTTAAATACGTATATACTATTGAATTATGATTCATGGGTAAGTTTTATATTATTTTCAATGAAAAATCACGTTCTAAATCTATTAAATCAAAATGTCCAATTATAGAAAGTTCATGAAAGATGAGATTTGTGATGGATGTATGATTATGATGAGATATTATGATGAAAAGCATGTTTTCAAGCTACTCATGTTTATGATCATGTTTTCAATATGAATTGAGTATTTTCAAGTATGTTAAAGTATTGGGCAATGAACACATGTTCAAGTACGATTTATGATTTCCCGAATTAAGCTTACTACATGGTTTTGGAGCAAAGACTCCCAAATATTTTCAGCTTGTGGTACGGTTTGAGTTAAAGATTCTCATATGCATGATTTCATATTTGAAATGTAGTTGATGATTGAGCTTCATCAATAGATGGTGTTGAGCTTCACTGAAAAATGATGGAAAGCATATGCATGTTTTTGGGAGTAGTATCTAGCACCAAGTAGGCTAATGGTCGATCACCCTGTGCCTCAGAACAACGCACCAATGTAGGTTTATACTTACTTATATATTACTTCGGGACCTCCCTTGTGAGCTACCCCCTACCCTATTGGGCTACGAGCTTGATATCGATATCATCGTATCGTCCCTAGCCCAAGCAAGGCTTTGGACGACTCTTCCCACTTTAGTGTGATAGTTGGGACCATGTAAGCTCTATCGTGGAATGTTGGTTAAAATACGAATCTCCCATTGTTCCTCATGATTTCAGTTATGCATGTTCACCATTCCTGAGATTTATATATCTATATATGTTCTAAAGCAGGTTTGACTCAATGTTCAGTTTTACTTTTGACTATTAAATTTCATCTTTGAGTCAATTGATTCAGTTATGATGTTATGTTATGCTATGATTTTAGGAAGAATGCATGCAATAACTACTCTTAGATTCTTATTGTTTATGTTTTACATTATGCATGTCTTTAAATGATTTTACTTATTTAAGCGGTTTTACTTACCTTGCATACTGGGTACATTCCACGTACTGACTGCATACTCTATGTTGTATCATTTCATGATACAGGACCCGGTACTCAGACTCAGCCCCATTCATATCCAGTCTTCAGCACTAGCATCTTACGCTTATTGGTGATTCCTCATCTTTCGAGGACTAGGCATATTCAAATTCCCTCTAAGTATTTTAAGTTTCAGCTTTATTGAGTTAGTTGGGGTCTTGTCCCATCAACTCGTCATGTTTAGAGGCTTTTTAGGCAAAGGATGTATTCAGCTGTAGATTGTGTATTATGATGTTATGTTTATTTTAGACTTCCTCTAAGATTATCATGTTGATTATTCAGTTTTAGTTATTTTGTTAGATGTATGTTCATGCCATAGGTCGACTTGCAGTCTCTTAGTGCTCCTTGTCCCGTGTCTCGATCCGAGCCTCCATTCAGGTCGTGACATTGAGTCCTTATGCTTTTGTAGCTACGTCAATCTAGAATGAGGTTTGATACAAGACAGACTTCAGTCAACCACAAGTTAGCTACAATAGTAGGAGAGGGTACCGGTGAGGTTCCACAGTTGAGGGACAACCCAGTCTGTCGGCGAAAGGGGATTTCTTTTAATCTCCCCAGTATCATCTTGGGCACCAGGAACCTTATAAGGTAACATACATGCCAACTCCATTCCTAGTTCTTTCTACACCCTCAGAATATGAGGTCAAGAGTTTGGTATATATATGAGTTGGCTTAATTAGTATACACTTAGAATTAGAAAGGGACGACAGTTAATGTTGGATTACCTAAATATGCGAAAGATTGTGCAAGGTTTGTACCTCTATCTTTTAGAGATAGTTCAATTTCGCACCTTAGACCTATTATAGAATGATAGGGTCATTTTCCACCTCCTAACTTGTTTGGTATAGTAGAAAGCGTAAGTATCAATGCCATGTTACCGAGAATAAATAGTAAAGTAGGGCTAAAACTTTTGATTCCGAGAAGGGTTAGAAAGGGGTTAAGACCCCTAGTGTTTAAAAAGTTACCTAGACCCTCACGGTAGTAAATTAGGGGGACAGATAATATTGCTAGTAGCACCTAAGTATGTGTCAGAGTCCATAAGAAATAAATCCCCATCAATAGTAAAACTTAGGTCAGAAATAGGTTGATTCCGCCGCAACGTGCTGATGACGGCAGCGGATTCCTGAAGAGTAATCGCTATGGCCCCTAGCTTGTTATACCGAAGGACAGAGAGATTATATGAGAGGAAACGACCCAAGGGTGGATTTGGACAAAATATTTTGGTAGACTCGATTAGTAGTATTCTTTCCAGTATAGGGAATGGGCATGAACCCCGATTTTCAATCTAAAGGAGTAAGGGTAAAACATGACTACCAAGCTCTAGGGGGAAAACATAACTACCTTTAGGTGTAGCGGGCTGACAGAGCTTGGAATTGCCGCTGAATGTCGAAAAATAAGCATCAGGATGACAATTAAAGGATGGTGAGATTATTACCTAGAATGCTGCAATTGTAGAGGTAAAGGAGTGATGGTACAGAGACCATAGCCTAGTGTAGCCAAAAATAAGGCCCAGCAGGAGGAGTCACCGACCTTCGAGATAGTAAGGGGTGGAGTCTTGAGACCCAGAGGTCGACTCTGCGTTCCAAATGTGGCAAGGCTTTGTTAGAAGATTATAGCAAAGGTACACCATTTCCGTTATTCCCTCTACCCAGAGTTTGATGAAAATGCATCAGGTTATAAAAGATACCTACTATTGGCATGGGAAGAAGAAAGATATTGTCGATTTGTGGCATAGAGATCCAATGACCAGCAAGAGAAGGATGGACAGTAGAAACCGGGTAGGCTAATTCAAGAGATAGTCGTGCCTGCGTGTTCGCGCTCTGCTGCTCGGTATATATTATACACCGACACGCAAGTGTACGTGGTCAAACAAGTAATAAAGTGGCTAAGTAGCCAAGTATCGATCCAAGGAGGCTGCTCTAGATATGCAAAACTGCCTAGTTTACTATACCTCTATTCTATTTCTAACTATGTTAACAACAATCCAACCCAGATTTGAGTAAGTTTTGTTCCTAAACTAATTATCTACTAAAATTAATAACTACTATTTACGTTGAGTTTAGACAATGGATATGCACATGCCAAGGTTAAGAACGAGTAATGAACTTGATAATCATGATATTTTGGTCATCTTCTTCTTCATATTGCTAGCCAAGAACGTTTGCCTAGAAATTAAAACTTCCGTATTCAATTTCACTTTAGCTTCATAAACCATTTGTCTACATTTCTGTGATCAAATGCAATTTATGACCTAACACTACAATTCCGGTTCCTAAATTGACTAATACGGCTTTCAAGTATATTTCTATCAGGAAAGGACATCAAAACCCAATTTTCCCAAATCAAGTTAAGAACAATACCCTATTAATTCACAACTTTCCAATTTCATGCTCTCTCGAGTGAAATTGGACTTTTTAGATATACATTAATGGTGGCCAATCAAGAATGTAATAAGCACAAGAATTAATAGAACAACATGCAAGAAGAAGAAGAAACCATATCAATTATTACCAACATTCATTTCACAAGTTCAAAACCTCAGCAAGAGAGGAATTAGCCACTCATTCTTGGATTAATCATCCTAGAATGAGTGTGAATCATGCATACAATTGAAGGAAAAGAAGAAGGGAAGAGAAGAAAACTCTTATCTTTTCTATTCTTCAACTGCCACAAAACCACGTTCCTGCTCCCACTTCTGAACTCAGGCTAAAAAACTAAAACTAAAAAAACTCCCTTTTAAAAATAACCTAAGTGTGCTATTTATACTAGTGGAAAATTTTTCCCGGAATAACAAGCAACGTGTCACGGAGGCCAACGCGGAGCACTGCCTCCGTGACACGGCGTGGATGCGGACCCTCTCTGGAAATTGCATGGTCCGGATAATTAGCCTCAACGTGGCACGGAGGCCATCGCGGAGGCCTGTCTCCGTGCCACGGAGCTGTCGCGAGGCCTCACTGGAATCTGCCAATTAATTTCCTCTCCAGGCAGTGTGCTACCGCGATGGCAGCGTGGCACGGCACCATCGCGGAGCCACTGCAAAATATGCCATCCGAGGTCTTTTCCACGCTCGCATCCAAGTCCAACTCCGACATAGTTCCAACACGCATTTTAGCTCTTAAAAATCACATTATCCTGCAAAACAAATGCTAATCATGTTGGTTAGTATAAATTCGCATTTTATTACCAAATACATGATATTATATACACATTGCACAACAAACAAGGTAAAAATGATACGTTTGAGTATCACTTGGGCATATAAATCTGCCCAAGATGACTTACCCCACACTTAAATCTTTGTTCGTCCTCGAACAACACATACACAAATCATGCACATCACATCTCAACCTTTGTCACTATGGTGCAACCATTTACGTTACGGTCATACCGATTATTCGATTTTTGCAAATCATCAAGAAAACATGCTTGGTCGTACAAGACAATGACCTTAATACATCGAGGCTTCCTAGACTTTTAAGAATTGATTCTTGATATCGGCAAACTCATGCAAATCAACTAATCAAGAAATCCGACACGAAAATCAATCTTTCATCAAGCATGTACCCTCACAACTCGAGAGAAACTTCCCCTTTTATGCTCGTGCAGCACACAAACATGCACGTAGGGGCATATAGAAATTAATTTCACTTTCTCTCCCAAAAGAATTCACATGCATCATGTCGTGACCCATAGGCTTGCCCTTAGTGTATTACTCCACTAATCTAAAGAAATGCATTGTAGGATCAAATAGGACTTTTAATGGGTTGTAACTGGGCTATGGATCTAGTATATATATATTGGATTAGCCAATAATAGTTGCTAGCATCCTTAAGCGCCTTTTGAACTCATTCCCATCGACTCATGGTCATTGTTTCTCTCTTTTCTCTTTTTCTCCCATTCATGCTGGTTTACTTTCATACAGCCCATTTCATCAGGCACACTTGACCCCAAACGGAAGGTTTTCATGTACCCTCAATTTCATTTAATTACAACTAGTGCCTCTTCAACACCATCTTTTCTTTCCTCACTTTGCTTTTCTTTTCTTTTCACTCTTTTCACTCTTTAACACTTTGGGAAACAATTTTTTTTGTTCTTTGTAAGCGCTTAAGAGCTTCTTATAGACTTTAAGGCTAATGAAAAGAAGGAATAAAGCTTAGTTCATACAATTCTGGACAAAAGAAAGAAATCGGCTAAAGGCTCAACGGGCTGACTAGGGTGTACAACATATAAAAAGGTAGAACTTGACAAGAAAAAATGGAAACTAACGGTTAAAACAAAGAAATGCCTACATCCTTTCCGACACTACACCTCCTTCATTTCGCTTTGTATACACGCCAGGCAAGTTCTAGACAATTCACAATGACATGGAATAGCAAAACCTCACTCACACTTCATGCACATGCTCGAATCAAGATGCATTCACAGACTCTTTAATTAGTCAAGTACATGAATTCAAGATTAAGCCTCAATCATAATGAACCAAATTCTATAGCCTAGGTAACTCAACATATTTACACAATTACATGCTTTCAAACGAATCACTTTCGCATTTCGAACATCAATTACACACGCAACAAAATTTTAGCAACCATAAGCAACTACAGTTTATTGATGCAATCCACCAAAGAAACTAAAAACAAATCATCTACTCCTATCGACTAAATTTCCCTTAAGACGGTTGCCATCCATCCATCATAGGGAATGTTCACTAACTATGACATCGGTTCAATGGGACTATTCTCGGTAAAAGAACCGAAAACAAACTCCGAAAAACCCAAAAATAAAACTTCAAAATTTTTGCAACACATCGATCATTTCGATGAAAAAAATATTTACAAAATATGTTGATAAGTGCAACATCCTTTCGCAAAAATTTTGAAAAATATCGATCATATCGATAGAGAAAAAAAAATATTTACAAAATTTACAAAATATTTACAAAGGCAACCATAACTTTTTAAAGACACACATCATTAGCCACAAACAAATATATACACATCATTCACAAATCAGTTCACAACAACAGGGAAAGCACAGACATACACAAACGTCAAGGAAGAATATATAGCAGATTTAGAGCCTATGACCCAGCACCTAACTACTCCCCACCCCACACTTAAATCGAACACTGTCCTCAGTGTTCACAAAAATACAAAGCACAAAATTTTGGGTGGTGAAACTCCCTGCTCAGTCGAAATATTCGACTTCCTCATCCGGTGCTGCGGCCTCGTCGCCCATATCTGAATCAGCTCCCTCGCCATCATCGGACTCCACATCAGAGTCCTCACGACGTGTCTCCTCATCAGTAGGGACGTCGTCGTCAGTCGGCTCCACAAAGGCTGGCCCCACCTTGCATAAAGCTCTGGCGTTCTCGCCAAAAGGGCAGTCCAGCTCCAGCTGCCATAATTCATCCTCGGTGGCTGGTCTCCCACCTATCCGTAGCTGCAGCATCTGCATACCGAACATACGGGCCATATACTGGTCCTCACGAGCATGTCGCTCGCCCAGAGTCAGCACAGGTCCGTGTGTAGTGTCAGGGGCCTTGGTCTTTGTCACATCAAGGGCCCGCCGCTCCAACTGCGGAATGTAATCCAAGGCTTCTTCCTTAACGTCGAGGCCTCGGAGGAAGGTGGTTATGAGTCCGCCAAACCCGTATCTGTGGCCCTGGTGTAGTCTGGCTCTCTTCATGGCGGATATTATAACCGCCCCCACATTAATCTCAAGCCCTTTCATAAGGGCATACACCAGGCAGACACGGTCCCGGGTCACGTCTGTCATATGTACTCCCGGGATCAAACATGAACATACAATTTTTAGCCAGATTCTGGCCTCCCTGTTCATCTGCGAATAAGGCAGAGTCTGGTGGTAACCCCTCTCTTTGTGTCTACTCCATCGGGCTGTGGATCGAGCCCCACACAACGTACATCTGATGTCGGCGTACGGTGGGGTGATGTTGAGCTGGCGGAGAACGTGGGCGTCTGTGTCCCGCACTCCAACAACGGCATTCAGCTGCTGGGGTTCCAGAGTGACAATCTGCCCTCTGATTTTAATAGTGTGGCTTCTGATGGCCGGGTTCCAGTTGGCATAAAATTCCCGGACCAAATGAAGGTTGCACTCCTTGGGCTCCTGAAAAATAAAACTGAGCCCAGCTGCTTCAATCCTCTGTACAATGCGAGGGAACTCCTGTGCAAGTGGTTCCCTTGCAATATGTTCCTCCGGGAAGTACTTGTTCTCCTTATGCTTTGCGTACCACTTCTTCCCTTCATCGATAACCCATCGTGTTCCTTATCGGCGGTGTTGACCGCGTGGAACAGCAGGTGCAGCTGGGACAGCAGTGCCCAGTCTCATTCTCTTCCTGCCGGTGCCTGAGGTTGAAGCACCCTTGCCTTTATCTTGTCGGCTGGCCATTGTACCTGTCAATTTACACAGACAAGCACAACGTTAAGCTAAAGACTTGTTAGTTTTGGCTAAGGTCGGGTTAAACAAAATTTACCCCACACTTAGTCTTTAACAATATTTACAACATGTTAGCAAGGATAGATCTATTTACACCCCAAACACAATCACTATAAACATATTGCTTAGTGCGTTTACAAAAATTCGACAACATAACGGCTAGCGAACTACTCAGACTTCATACAGCTAACCCAATCCTACCATCGACAGCTATTCACCCATGGCACTTAGCAACAATAACAACAACCAAATAGAAACAACAATTCAAACATTTTATATACACTAATCTAAGCAATTCAACCAATTCACATATTACGCAATGTCCCAATAAAAATCGAGAATTAGTCGTCTTTCACCAATTATACAATATTTACCACGACTTATCTCAACTAATAAACACACCCCGACATCAATTTCGTCAAACTATCAAGTTACCCAAGTTAAAATTCAACAACCCCAAGCCCTAGAACTCAATTCGACAATCAACAATGAATTATTCAATCAATCGATAAGTTCACCCGTCAACTACAACAATCCGAACACAATCAATCGAAAAATAATTCACGTCATGTTTAATTTCTACCTAGGGTGATATATCTCACCTCACATGCTCAAAATTGATAAAAATCGCCAAAAATTTGAGATAGACGATGAAAACATACCTTGGAATTGAAGAATCGATAAATACTTGACGCTTTCCTTGCCTCCTAACGTGGCACGGAGCTTGGGGGTAGCGGAATGGGTGTTTGGTCGTGGAGGGAAGAGGGAATGGGGAAAATAGGGGCGAAATCGGGGGTTTTTATTAAGAAAACACGCGGGTCACCCGGAAACCCGGTGTGACCCGGCACTGGGATAAGGGCAACGTGTCACGGAGGGTAACGCGGAGGCCCTCCTCCGTGACACGGAGCCAACGCATTGGCTTACTGGAATTAAAAAAATCCAGATTTGCATTCAACGTGTCACGGAGGCCAACGCGGAGCATTGCCTCCGTGACACGGCGCCAACGCGCCAGTGCTCCGTTTCACTATCAAATTTTATTTTTCATACCTCGCCTCGTTTTCTCGATTCCACGTATTTTTCCTTCGGTATACCTGAAAATCACCTCACTAAACAAAAATTGGTTAAATGACTAGATTCCCTACTAAAAGAATAAAAATTACTAATTAAAATGCACATTTAAACCTAGTCAAGAAAAAGAAGAGAAAATAAAATAAAAGAAAAACTTTACACTAAGGAAAAAGAAAGAAAAATATTTTTCACGGGTTGCCTCCCATGCAGCGCCTGGTTTAACGTCGCGGCTCGACAGCATTTACGCTCAATTTTCTACTAGGGAGATGGACGATTTGACCCGATCATGGTCATCTCCCCAGTAGTGCTTGCATCTCTGCCCATTTACCAAGAACGTAGCACTCCTATCTTCTTGCCACAACTCTACCGCTCCATGAGGGGTCATTCTCACTACTTCAAACGGTCTAGACCATTTTGACCTCAGCTTACCAGGAAACAATTTTAATCTTGAATTAAAAAGCAAAACTTTCTGTCCTGGTTCGAAAATGCGATGCACCACATGCTTGTCATGCCATCTTTTGGTTCTTTCCTTGTAGTACTTCGCACTCTCATAGGCATGCCAGCGAAATTCCTCAAGTTCGCTGAGCTGCATCAATCTCTTTTTACCCGCCAGCTCTAAGTCCATATTTAACTTTCTTACGACCCAGAAAGCTCGATGCTCTAGTTCAACCGGGAGATGACATGCTTTGCCATAGACCAATTGGTATGGTGACGTTCCAATCGGTGTCTTATAAGCAGTTCGGTAGGCCCACAACGCATCATCAAGTTTACCAGACCAATCATTCCGTTGAATGTTCACCGTTTTCTGCAGAATCTGTTTTACCTCCCTATTTGACACCTCTACTTGCCCACTAGTTTGTGGGTGGTATGCTGTGGCTACTTTATGGCGCATCCCCATACTTAGCCAATAATTTCTTGAAGCTTGCATTGACAAAATGAGCTCCTCCGTCACTGATAATTGCTCGGGGTGTCCCAAACCTTGTGAGAATGTGTTTCTTCACAAACTTCGTTACTACCTTGTTATCATTCCTGGGGCAAGCTATTGCTTCCACCCATTTTGATACATAATCTACAGCTACCAAGATGTAACGATTTCCAAATAACGGTGGGAATGGACCTATGAAATTAATGCCCCATACATCAAAGGGCTCAACTTCCAGTATGTTCTGCAAAGGCATCTCTTGTCTTCTGCCAATTGTTCCTGTCCGCTGACATCTATCACACATTTTGACATACTCCATAGAGTCTCTGAACAGGGTCGGCCAAAAGAAACCTGACTGAAGAACCTTATGTGCTGTTCTCTCACCTCCGTGATGCCCTCCATACAATGACGAATGGCAGCCCCGTAGCACCTCTGCTACTTGACTCTCTGGGATGCATCTTCTCATCACCTGGTCTGGTCCCTGCTTGAACAAATATGGCTCGTCCCATACATAGTATCGGCTGTCATGCCTCAATTTTCTTCTTTGCTGGTCTGTTGCTTCAGGGGGGTAAACTCCGCTCACTAGCAAGTTGACTATGTCAGCATACCAGGGAACTTCTGCTTCTCCTACTGCCAATAGTTGCTCATCTGGGAAGTCCTCATTAATGTCATCACTTTCCATCACATGCGACCGACTCTCCAGTCGTGATAAGTGATCTGCTACCTGATTTTCACTCCCCTTTCTGTCTCTAATCTCAAGGTCAAACTCCTGTAGCAATAAAATCCATCTGATCAATCTGGGCTTAGCATCTTTCTAGTTGAATAGGTATCGAATAGCTGCATGATCAGTGTACACCACCACTTTCGAACCCACCAAATAAGACCGGAACTTGTCAAATGCAAACACCAGAGCTAGCATTTCTTTTTCTGTGACTGTGTAATTGCTCTGAGCCGTATTCAGCGTCTTGCTTGCATAATAAATAGAGTGAAAAACTCTATTCTTCCTTTGTCCCAATACAGCTCCCACAGCCACATCACTGGCATCACACATCAGCTCAAATGGTTGTTCCCAGTCCGGAGAAGTAAGTATGGGTGCTTCTATCAATTTCTGCTTCAACTTTTCGAATGCTACAACACACTCATTAGTTAATTCAAACTTGACCTCCTTTTCTAGCAGCCTGCATAGCGGTCTAGAAATGTTGGAAAAGTTTTTAATGAATCGTCTGTAGAATCCTGCATGTCCCAGAAAACTGCGTACACCTTTCACGGATACTGGTGGTGGCAATTTCTCAATAACCTCAATTTTAGCACGATCGACTTCCAACCCCTTTTTAGACACTTTGTGGCCCAAGACAATCCCCTCCTTCACTAAGAAGTGGCATTTCTCCCAGTTTAGCACGAGGTTGGATTCTTCACATCGAGCCAGCACCCTGTCAAGATTCTGCAAGCAAGTAGCAAACGAATTACCAAAAATAGAAAAATCATCCATAAATACCTCAACAAAGTCTTCAACCATGTCATGGAATATAGCCATCATGCATCTCTGGAATGTGGCGGGTGCATTGCATAACCCAAACGGCATTCGCCTGAAAGCATATGTCCCATAAGGACAGGTGAACGTCGTCTTCTCTTGATCCTCAGGAGCGATGGCTATTTGGTTATAGCCGGAGTACCCATCAAGAAAGCAATAATATTCCTGCCCTGCCAACCTGTCATGTATTTGGTCAATAAAAGGAATGGGGTAATGGTCTTTCCTCGTGGCTTCATTTAGTTTTCGGTAGTCCATACAAATTCGCCAGCCTGTGACAGTTCGTGTGGGGATTAACTCATTTTTCTCATTGGTGATTACAGTCATCCCCCCTTTCTTAGGAACACATTGAACAGGACTGACCCACTCACTGTCTGAAATTGGGTAGACTACACCTGCATCAAGCCACTTAATTATTTCCTTCCTTACCACATCTTTCATTGCTGGATTAAGTCTCCTCTGTGGCTGAACAGTTGTCTTGGCTCCTGTCTCCATAAATATCCTGTGCGTGCAGAAAGCTGGATTTATACCCTAAATGTAGGACATTTGCCAACCCATTGCTTTCTTCCTCTTCCTTAAGACCCCCAAAGCTTCCTGTTCCTGTTCCTCTGTCAAGTCTGCAGAGATAATAACTGGTAACGTCTCTCCCTCCCCCAAAAAGATATATTTTAAATGGGGAGGCAATTCTTTCAACTCCAATTTCGGTGTCTCCTCAACCGACGGTTTCGGCAACGACTCTAGTGATCTCATCAAGGACTGGAATTCCTGTCTTCTTGGATATTTAGGTGCTCCATCCAACAATTGAACCATTCCACAAGCTTCTCCATCCCCAAAATGATCAGAATGCGTAAGCGCTCTCTCCAATGGGTCTTGAGATTCAACAACCGGCGTACTTTCTACATGTTCAACCACGCTGATTTCCGAAAGCTCCTCATGTATAGCCGGCAGCTTCATGACTTTTAACACATCAAATACCTCCACCTTGTCATGTGCTTGCATCGTGAGTTGACCCGCAGCTACATCGATCAATGCCTTTCCGATTGCCAAAAATGGTCGTCCCAAAATAAATGGGACTTCTGCATCTGGCTCAAAATCCAGAACAATGAAATCTACCGGAAAAATGAGGGAGCCTACCTGCACTAGCACATCCTCCACAATGCCATCCGGCTTAGCTAAAGACCTGTCTGCTAGCTGCAAGATCACTGTTGTAGGTCTAGGACTCCCTAGCCCTAACTTTCTGAATACCGAAGATGGCATCAGATTTATACTTGCCCCCAAGTCGCATAACCCACGAGCTCGGATACTTTGCCCAATCGTCAGCTGGATAGTAAAACTTCCAGGATCCTTCAGTTTAGTGGGCAACCTGTTCTGAATACGGGATGTGCATTCCTCCATTAAAGCCATCGTGGCATACTCGGTCAAGCGACTTTTGTTGGCCACGATGTCTTTGATATACTTTGCATATTTTGGCACACCCTGCAAGACATCAACAAGAGGTAAGTTAACATGTACCTGTTTAAGTACCTCCATGAATTTCTGGAAACACACCTCCTCCTTGTGTTTCTTAAGTCGTTGAGGGAACGGGGGTGGAGGCCTTGTTGGTTCAGCTTCTTTGGTCTTCCCCGTATCTGAGGTTTGTTCTCCCTCAACATCTGCTGTTCCTGACTTCTGAGGCGGTCTTTCCGGTTCCACCTCCTTTAATTGTAAACCACTCCTCGTGGTCACTGCATTTACCTGCTTAGGATTGGGATCCGTGTCGCTAGGTAGTCCTCCCCTTGGTCTAGTATTTTGGGCACTGGCAAATTGCCCAAACTGATATTCAAGAGCCTTGGTTGCCAATTGATTGTTCTTTACTTCGGCCGCCAGTTTGACATAGTCAGCCTGCAATTGTGCCTGGTTGGCAATCATGGTCTTGAACATTTCCTCAATAGTCGGTGATGGTGGTGGAGGAGGGGCATTGTGATTTCTAAACTGATTCTGATAGCCTTGTTGCCCTCCTTGGTTTCTGTGCATACCCTGCCCTGAACCCTGGCCTTGTTGATTGTTGCTACCCCACAAAAAATTTGGATGATTCCTCCAATTCGAGTTGTAGCCACCACCAAACTGCTGTTGATTCCTCTGTGCATTGCCCACAAAGTTGACAGAATCAGGATTTGCACCACAGCATTCAGCTGAATGCTCATTACTACCACACACTTCACACCACATCTGTTGGACTGCATTAACTGAGGCTGACGGCTGGTTCAAATTCATATTGCTGAAGTGAGTGTTCAACTGATTTTGCAAAGCAGCTATCTGTGCAGCGATAGCTGTGAATCAATCCACTTCAAGCACTCCCGCTGCTTTCCTTGCTCCACCTCTTGAAGAATCTGCATTCCATTCCGGATTGCCTTGTGAAATTCGGTTGAGCAAAGTGTACAGCTCCTCATAAGTCTTCTCCAGCGCTTGCCCTCCAGCTGCTGAGTCTAACAAAATTTTAGTGTGGGGTTCCAAACCCTCAATAAAAGTGTGGACCAACACCTCATTTGACTGATGATGATGAGGACAATCCCGCAACATGGACTTGAATCTTTCCCAGGCTTGATAAAGATTTTCTCCTTCCCTCTGTTTAAAACTTAGAATCTGACTTCTAAGTTTAGCTGTTTTACCTGAAGGGAAAAATCTAATCAAAAACTTCCTTGCAAGATCATCCCACATTGATATAGAGTTGGGTGGTTCAGCTTTTAACCACCTCTTGGCTTCACCAAGTACGGAAAATGGAAATAAGGTGAGTCGAACATAATCAGGTGACACTCCAGCGGGGATGTAAGTGTCACTTATCTCCAAAAAGTTCTGGAGATGTTGTTGCGGATCTTCGTGAGGGAGACCGGTAAACTGCCCGCTAGTGTGCAAAAGTTGCACCATATTTTGCTTTAACTCAAATCTCCCCCTAGGCTCTGGTTTGCAGATGCTGGAATGTACATTATTAGCGTGTGGGATTGCCACCTCGCGAACCGGCCTGGCTGCTACTTCCTCGGGCACTAACACTGCCCGCACAACTGGTGGATTGGGTTGCTCCATCATAGACTGTTTGAGCAACTGCAACTTCTTCCGAAGAGCTTCTCTACGTTGACTATGCAATTCACGTTCTGGCTCTAAGTAAGATTCCACCAGCTCCTTGTCCCTTGCCAGTGTTCACAGAAATAAAAATCTACAAAATACAGGCTAAGACCAAGTTGTTAACACTTAAGAAGATAAAAATACAAATACAGTAAATTTACACTAAACAAAATTTTACAAATCGCCTAGCCTCCCGGGCAACGGCGCCAAAAACTTGTTCGTGCTCTGCTGCTCGGTATATATTATACACCGACACGCAAGTGTACGTGGTCAAACAAGTAATAAAGTGGCTAAGTAGCCAAGTATCGATCCAAGTAGGCTGCTCTAGATATGCAAAACTGCCTAGTTTACTATACCTCTATTCTATTTCTAACTATGTTAACAACAATCCAACCCAGATTTGAGTAAGTTTTGTTTCTAAACTAATTATCTACTAAAATTAATAACTACTACTTACGTTGAGTGTAGACAATGGATATGCACATGCCAAGGTTAAGAACGAGTAATGAACTTGATAATCATGATAATTTGGTCATCTTCTTCTTCATATTGCTAGCCAAGAACGTTTGCCTAGAAATTAAAACTTCCGTATTCAATTTCACTTTAGCTTCATAAACCATTCGTCTACATTTCTGTGATCAAATGCAATTTATGGCCTAACACTACAATTCCGGTTCCTAAATTGACTAATACGGCTTTCAAGTATATTTCTATCAGGAAAGCACATCAAAACCCAATTTTCCCAAATCAAGTTAAGAACAATACCCTATTAATTCACAACTTTCCAATTTCATGCTCTCTCGAGTGAAATTGGACTTTTTAGATATACATTAATGGTGGCCAATCAAGAATGTAATAAGCACAAGAATTAATAGAACAACATGCAAGAAGAAGAAGAAACCATATCAATTATTACCAACATTCATTTCACAAGTTCAAAACCTCAGCAAGAGAGGAATTAGCCACTCATTCTTGGATTAATCATCCTAGAATGAGTGTGAATCATGCATACAATTGAAGGAAAAGAAGAAGGGAAGAGAAGAAAACTCTTATCTTTTCTATTCTTCAACTGCCACAAAACCACGTTCCTGCTCCCACTTCTGAACTCAGGCTAAAAAACTAAAACTAAAAAAACTCCCTTTTAAAAATACCCTAAGTGTGCTATTTATACTAGTGGAAAATTTTTCCCGGAATAACAAACAACGTGTCACGGAGGCCAACGCGGAGCACTGCCTCCGTGACACGGCGTGGACGCGGACCCTCTCTGGAAATTGCATGGTCCGGATAATTAGCCTCAACGTGGCACGGAGGCCATCGCGGAGGCCTGTCTCCGTGCCACGGAGCTGTCGCGAGGCCTCACTGGAATCTGCCAATTAATTTCCTCTCCAGGCAGTGTGCTACCGCGATGGCAGCGTGGCACGGCACCATCGCGGAGCCACTGCAAAATATGCCATCCGAGGTCTTTTCCACGCTCGCATCCAAGTCCAACTCCGACATAGTTCCAACACGCATTTTAGCTCTTAAAAATCACATTATCCTGCAAAACAAATGCTAATCATGTTGGTTAGTATAAATTCACATTTTATTACCAAATACATGATATTATATACACATTGCACAACAAACAAGGTAAAAATGATACGTTTGAGTATCACTTGGGCATATAAATCTGCCCAAGATCACTGCGCAGAAGCAGGAACTGGTCAGTCAGAATATAGTTACAAGGTTACTTCATTCCAGGCATAAATGTGACCGCATTTTTTCACGACCCGAACAAAGGGCCAGATTAAAATACAGGACAAGGAGCCTTGAGATACCCCAAGTCGACCCATAGCATGAACATACATCTAACTCAATTATTTTAAAAAAAAGGATTGTCTTGATAATCTCAGCGGAAGTCTGAAATAAGCATAACATCAGAAATACACGAATTTGAAGCTGAATACATTCTATTGTTTGAAAAGCCTCTAAGTCTCGTGAGTTGATGGGACAAGACACCAACTAATTCTCTAATAATGAAACTGAAATTACATCAATATTTGAAATCAAATGGTCCTCGGAAGATGAGGACTCACCACTAAGCTGGGTGCTAAATCTTGAATTGGCTACTGAAAGGGTGGAGCCTGAGTCTCGGGGCCTGTATAATGAAACAATACAGCATAGAGTATACGGTCAGTACATGGAATGTACCAAGTATGCAAGGTAAGTAAAACCTCTTAAATAAGTAATATCATTTAAAACATGAATAAGACGAAACATAAAAAAATAAGAATCTGAGAGTAGGGCTTGCATGCTATATTCAAAAAACATGATCTCAACATAACATAACATCATAACTGATTCGATTGACCCAAAGATGAAATATATTATCATAATTAAAGCTGAACATTGGGTCAAACCTTCTTTAGGACACATGTAGATATATCTATGTAACATGGATGATAAACATGCATGACTAAAATCATGAGGAACATTGGGAGACTTGTCATATAATCGATATACCACGATAAAGCTTACGTGGTCCCAACTATCACACTCAAGTGGGTAGAGCTTGATATCGATATCAAGCTCATGGCCCCAATTGGGTAGGGGATAGCTCACAAAGGGGGTCGAAAAGCATATATATATGAATCAACGTACGCTGGCGTGTAGTTCTGAGGCGTAGGGTGATCGACCCTTAGCCTACTCGTGCTTGACATTACTCTCAAAAACATGCATATGCTCTCCATCATTTTTAAACGAAGCTGACCATCGTCTATTGATGTAGCTGAACAATCCTGAACACATATAATTCTGAATCATACATGAGGAGCCTTGGCTCAAACCATACCACAAGCTAAGTAAAATTGGGAGTCTAGACTCCAAAACCATGTAGTAAGCTAATTTAACATGAATCATAATCATACTTGAACATATGGTCTTGCCCAATATTTTAACATGCTTGAAATTAACTTGATTCACTTTGAAAACATGAACATAACATGGTTAGATTGAAAACATGCTTTTCTCATCAAAATTCATCATACATGAATATACTTCATAAACCTCCAGTTCTCATAAGCTTTCATGATTGGGCATCATAATTTGGAAAACTAGTAAACATGATTAGTAATAGAAAACATGATAAAACTTGCCCATGAGTCTTAATTCATCAATTAAAACATACTGAGATCATACCCATGGCATTGACTTACAGAATTCATGCATTGGGCTAAAACCCCATAGAATTAGCTCATAGATTTTTCATGAATTAGAGAGGGATTGGGCGTGGGTGTGGAGGGATACACCCACTCATAGCCTCACATACATGAGATACTTGGATTTTATCACCTCCGTATTTGCCAAAGAGGAATTGAAGAATAATTGATGAAGAACCTTGGAGTTTTAGGCTTGATCACCCTCTACTTTCTTAAATTTGCATACATGGGTTTAGAATAGGCTAGAATGACTTAGCCTATCATAATACACCCTGAAAATGGCTTCAAACGACATAGTATAGGACCTTAGGGCATAGGAATTATGAGAATACCCTTAATAACTTCGCAGAAAATAACTGCTTGTCAGTCCCCACGAGGGACCTAATGAGTCGTTGCCACCATCCACAAATTATCACATCAATCGTGAAGTCCACGACCCTTATTCCTTAGATCATTGAATAACTACTGCCTGCGGCCTATCCCACGAATCATGGTGACTGACCACGACTTGTAGGAACCTTCCGTAGGGTACACTGCCACACCCCCTTCACTTTCCTCAATCCCTTGCCCAAGGCTAACTCAACAAGTCGTGCGGACTGACCACGACTTGTAGTCAGGTCCATGGGGATCTTAAATCTCAAAATCCAACTCACACCCTGATCCTCACCACGATTCATCTCACGACTCGTGGTCTACCCCACAGGTCACAGAACGACTCATTCTGTGACCTGATGCCAGATTTCCAATTTTTCTCTGTTTCACTCCTGGGTCTGATCTTTGGGCTTCCGGGGCATTACAATATCTCCCTCTTGGGAAAATTGGTCCTCGAATGTTGGAAATCATATAGAAAAGCAGATAAATGCAATCATCATATTCAAATACTGATTATTTAAGCTGAAAATAGATAGAATGACTAATTCCGATTCAAACTACACGGCTGAACTAAATTCATGAATCATACATACATCCATATACAAGAGAGAAGCTCGAGCACATGAACTGAACATGAAAACTAAATAGAGTACTAGGGAAAAATTTGATACCTCAAACTGAATCCGAGCTAGAAGGGAATAGGTGTGGGTATCTAGACATCATATCCGCTTCGTCTTCCCATGTAGCTCCCTCAACCTGCTAATTCCACCATAAATCCTTAACTTAAGCTACTTCCTTATGCCTTAGCCTTCAAACCTGATGATCCAGTATTCTACCAGAACCTCTTCATAACTAAAGTTGTCTTTCACACCAACACCGTCCACCGGGACAACTAGAGCGGGATCACCTAATCACTTCTTTAAGAGCGATACATGGAAAACAGGATGCACAAAAGCTAATTCTGAGGGCAACTCCAATTCATATGCCACCATGCCACATGTCTCACAATCCGATAGGGGCCAACATAGCGGGGACTAAGTTTCCCTTTATTTCTGAACCTCATCACTCCCTTCATGGTAGACACCTTTAGAAATACCAAATCATCAACTTTGAACTCGAGTTCTCTCCTCCTTGCATCGACATAGGACTTTTGGTGACTTTGAGATGTTTTCAACCTGTCCTGTATGAGCTGAACCTTCTCCATAGCCTCATGGACTGAATCTGGTCCTATCATTGCAGCTTTACCAACTTCGAACCAACGAATAGGCGATCTACATCTCCGCCCATAGAGAGCCTCAAACGGTGCCATGTGAATACTGGAATGGTAGTTGTTATTATATGCAAACTCGATAAGAGGAAAATGATCCACCCAACTACCTTTGAAGTCGATCACGCATGTTTTCAACATGTCCTCGAGAGTTTGAATTGTCCGCTCTGCTTGACCATCCGTTTGTGGGTGAAATGATGTGCTGAGCTTAACCCGAGTACCTAGTCCCTTTTGAAATGACCTCCAAAATTGAGAGGTATATTGGGTACCTCTGTCTGATATGATGGACAAAGAAACTCCATGTAACCTAACTAGCTCTCAGATGTATAGTTTGGCATAATCCTCCACTGAATCTGTGGTTTTGACCGATAGAAAATGAGCGGCTTTGGTCAACCTGTCTATAACAACCTAGATGGAGTCATATTATCGTCGAGTGCGAGGCAACCCTGTGATGAAGTACATATTGATTCCATCGCACTTCCAAGTAGGAATACAGATATCCTAAAGCACACCTCCCAGTCTCTAATGCTCCACCTTCACTTGCTGACAGTGTGGACACTTAGCCACAAATTCTGCGATGTCCTTTTTCATGCCATTCCACAAATAGACTTCTCGTAAGTGACGGTACATCTTGCTGGCACCTGGATGGATTGAATATCTGGAATCGTGAACCTCATGAAACATCTGATTTCACAAATCATCAACATCTGAAACACATAAGCGACCCTGGTATCGAAGCACACCATCTCCCCCTTTGGAAAAGACCTCAACATTCTGATTCTGAATGGCTTCCTTTAACTTTACCAAAATAGGGTCTTTATCTTGCCTAGCCTTTATATTAGTCACCAAGGACGATTCTGATCTGTTCTAGACTATAACACTGCCATCAGTCGAATCAACCAATTGAACCCCCAACCTTGCAAGTCGATGCACGTCTTTCGCCAACTCCTTTCCCTTATCTACATGGGACACGCTTTCCATAGAGAGTCTACTAAGTCGGTCTACTACTACATTAGCCTTTCCCGGATGGTAAAGAACACTAATGTCATAATGCTTAAGTAAACCACCTCCTTTGCTGAAGATTGAGATCCTTCTAGGGAAACACATATTCTAAACTATTATAGTCCGTAAACACATCACACGTGGAATCCATACAAATAGTGCCTCCATATCTTCAAGGAGAATACCACCGCGGCCAAATCAAGATCATGGGTCGAGTAATTCCTTTCATGGATTTTCAACTGTCTGGAGGCATACACTATAAGTTTTTCATGCTGCATCAATACACACCCAAGTCTGATCCTTGAAGCATCACAATACACCACAAACCCATCGGTACCCTCGGGTAGAGTTAACAACAGTGCTGAGGTGAGGTGAGTCGAGTCTTCAACTCTTGGAAGCTCTTCTCACAAGCCTCCGACCATTGGAATTTCACCTTTTTTTCGGTCAGCTTAATCAACGGTGCTGCGATAGATGAAAACCCCTCAACAAATCTCTTATAGTAGCCTGCTAAGCCCAAGAAACTTTTGATGTCTAAAGGATTCACCGGTCTAGGCCAATTCTTCACCGCTTTTATTTTCTGAGAGTCCACCTGTATGCCCTCACTTGATACGACATGGCCCAAAAATGCTAATGAGTTCAAAAAAAACTCGCACATGCTCAATTTAACATAAGTTAGTGATCCTTGAGAGTCGGTATCACCACTCTCAGATGAGCGGCATGCTCCTCCTTTCTCCGAGAGTATATCAGGATGTCATCAATAAACACAATCAAAAACATATCCAAGTATCGATTCAACACCCTGTTCATCAAAGTCCATAAAATATGTAGGAGAATTCGCTAGTCCAAAAGACGTAACTACAAACTCGTAATGACCATACCATGTCCTGAAGGCTGTCTTCGGGATGTCGCTCTCCCGAACTCTGAGCTGAAGTACCTGGATCTGAGATCTATCTTCGAAAAACACTTTGCACCCTAAAGTTGGTCGAATAAATAATCAATCCTAGTTAAAGGATACTTTTTCTTGATGGTGACCTTGTTCAATTACCAATAGTCAATGCACATATGAAAAGAACCATCCTTTTTCGGACAAGGAGAACTGGTGCACCCCACGGAGACTTGCTTGGTCTAATGAGACCCTTATCCAACAGATCTTTCAATTGCTCCTTTAACTCTTTTAATTTGGCTGGGGCCATTCTATAGGGATGAATAGATATAGGCTGCGTGCTAGAAAGAAGGTCAATGCCAAAATTGATTTCCCTCTTGGGAGGAACACCTAATAGATCATCTGGGAATACTTCTGGATACTGACATACTATTGGAATTGACTGGATTGTCAAGGAATCGGATTTCGCATCCTTAACCCTAACTAGATGGTACACACAACCTTTGGAAATCATCTTTCTGGCCATAAGGTAGGAAACGAAACGACCTACAGGCACAGCTGAACTACCCTTCCACTCTAAGACTGGCTCACCCAGAAATCTGAACTCTACTACCCAGGTTCTACAATTAACTGAGGCATAGCATGCAAATAGCCAATCCATGCCGAGGATAACATCAAAATAGGTCATGGCTAACTCTACTAGATCTGATAAGGTGATTTTCTGAAGGATAGTGATCGGGAAACCTCTATACACCCATCTAGCTATGACTGAATCACCCACTGGAGTAGTGACTGAGAAGGGTTCTGATGAGACTTTGAGAGTGACAGCAAAATTACTAAACCTGTAAGGTGTCACAAAAGACAAGGTATTCCCGGATCTAACAAAACATACATATCAAGATAGAAAACTCATAACATACCAATGAATATGTCCGGGGAGACCTCCTACTCCTAGCGCGATACTAATGCTTAGAATCTGTTCTGGTGTTGGCCGCCACCTGTGCTAGCAGATGCCCCTTGCTATGCTGAGCATGTGGGTGGGGCTGCTGAACTGGAAGCTGGGCCTTGATCCCGATCATGGCCCTGTCTCGCTTCTAGGAAATCTATGAGAAATGCCTAGGCTTTCCACACCCGAAGCAAGCACCTGAACTTGCCAAGCACTAATCCATGTGTCCCCGACCACACCTGTGGCAAGATAAAATGCTGGAATTTGTTGGCCTGCTGCTCTAACCCCTAGAGCCTGATATTCACCCCCTCTGGTTGTGCTTAGGTCTGGATGGCACACTCAATGCTGAAGATGTTGGGGCTGAAAATCTCTAGTGAGTCTGCTATTAGTGCCCACCACCTGACCTCGGCATAGGGAATCTATAGCTATCGGTTATGGCCCTCTTGGCCTCTCTCTCCCTCATATGCACCGCCTCCATCTGCTGGGCATACAATACTATCCGAGGGAAATCCATATCCTGGTGGAGCATAGTGGTCTGGCAATCCTTGTCCAAATAGGCCGACACGCCATGAACGAACCTTCTTACCCGCACCCTCTGATCAACCACTAACTCTAGGGAATACTCCTGCATCATCATTTCCCTTGCTTAAGATTCACGAACTCGGCTGCCTTCAACTCCCTCATCTCATGAGGGAAGAGCTGATCTAGGAACGCATCATGGAACTCCTCCCAAGTGACAGGGCCTGCTCCGACGGCCATACTATCCTTCCATTGTCGAAACTTGATGTGTGCAACCCCTTTCAGCTGATATGAATCCAACTCAACACACTCAACTCCATTCACCCCCATGACCTGGGTGATCCTCACAGTCCCATCAATGAACTCATGCGGGTCCTCATCTACTTTTGACCCAAGGAACTCTGGCGGATTCATTGTCAAGAAACCCCTAACTCGAGCTGCCACTGCATTTGTGTTTTGCGGGACATGCGCCACTTCCTGCTGGTTGACCTGAGCAGTCAAGGCCTGTGCTAACATCTGCATAGCTGCCCAGAATTCAACATGAGCAACTGGTTTCGGTGCATGGTGCTCCTGGACTAGTGAGGCTTGTTGCTGCCCATCTCCATTGCCATTCTCGTGGTTATTTCCATTTCCATTCCTCTTACCATTAACTCTTCAGGGTGCCATGGTTTTGCAATCGTGAATAGCATGAGTTAGAAGGATAGGGGGCATTCCACCGCACGACATAGATCATGAAAGAAGGGAACATTTCCTAAACATCTCGTAGCCTCTTCATGATAAGTGTGGCGCACTTCACTTCCATGAAAAAGACTCTACTTAACGTGACTTTCAAACACTCTAGGACACTTCAAAACCTATTGCTCTGATACCAGGTTTATCACAACCTGGACATAGGCTCAGATCGAGACATGAGACAGGGAGCCCCGAGAGACCCCAAGTCGACCCATGGCTTGAACGTACATCTAACTCAATTATTTAAACAAAAGGATTGGCATGAAAATCTCAGCAAAAGTTTAAAGTAAGCATAACATCAGAAATACACAAATATGAAGCTCAATACATTCTATTGTCTGAAAAGCCTTAACTCTGATGAGTTGATGGGACAGGACCCTAACTAACTCTCTAATGCTGAAACTAAAAGTACATCAATATCTGAATGCAAATGGTCCTCAAAAAATGAGGACTCACCAGTAAGCTGGGTGCTAACTCTAGAACTAGCTACTGACGGGGATGAGTTTGAGTGTTGCGACCTGTATAATGAGACGATACATCATAGAGTATGCGGTCAATATGTGGAATGTACCAAGTATGCAAGGTAAGTAAAATTCTTAAATAAGTAAAATCATTTAAAACATGCATAAGATGAGGCATAAACAAAATTAGAATATGAGAGTAGGGCTTGCATGCTATATTCTAAACACATGATCTCAACATAACATAACATCGTAACTGAACTGATTGAACCAAAGCTGAAATCTAGAAATCATAATTAAAGCTGAACATTGGGTCAAACGTACTTTAGGACACATCTATATGTGTGTGTGTGTATATATATATATATATATATATATATATATATATATATATATATGTAACATGAATGAAAAAAATGCATAACTGAAATGATGAGGAACTATGGGAGACTTTTCATATAACCGAAATACCACGATAGTGCTTATGTGGTCCCAACTATCACGTTCAAGTGGATAGAGCTGTCCAAGGCCTTGCCAGGGCTAAGGATGTTACCATGATATCAATATTAAGCTCGTGGCCCCAATCAGGCAGGGGATAGCTCACAAAGGAGGTCCCAAAGCATATATATATATAAATCAACCTATGTTGGCACGTAGTTCTAAGGCGTAGGTTGATCGAACCTTACCCTACTCGATGCTAGACATTACTCTCAAAAACATGCATATGCTCTCCATTGGTTTTCAACGAAACTGACCATCGTCTATTGATGAAGCTGAACAATCATGAATACATATAAATTTTAATCATACATGAGGAGCCTTGGCTCAAACCATACCACAAGCGAAGTAAAATTGGAAGTCTAGACTCCAAAACCATGTGGTAAGCTAATTTAACATGAACCCTAATCATACTTGAACATATGGTCTTTCCAAATACTTTTACATGCTTGAAATTAACTTGATTCACTTTGAAAACGTGAACATAACATGGTTAGATTGAAAACATGCTTTTCTCATCAAAATTCATCATACATGAACATACTTCATAAACCTCCTATTCTCATAAGCTTTCATGATTGGGCATCATAATTTGGAACACTAGTAAACATGATTAGTAATTGAAAACATAATAAAACTAGACTATGAATCATAATTCATCAATTAAAACATACTGAGATCATACCCATGACATTGACTTAGAGAATTCATGCATTGGGTTAAAACTCCATAGAATCAGCTCAGAGATTTTTCATGAATTATAGAGGGAATGGGCATGGCTGTGGAGGGATACACCCATTCATAGCCTCACATAGCTGAGAGACATGGATTCTATCACCTCCGTACTTTCCCAAGAGGAATTGAAGAATAATTGAGGAAGAACCTTGGGGTTTTAGGCTTGATCACCTTCTACTCTCTTGAACTTGCATGCATGGGTTTAGAATAGGCTAGAATGACTTAGCCTATCTTAATACACCCTGAAAATTTCTCAAAATGATATAGTTTAGGATCTTAGGGCATAGGAATGATGAGAATACCCTTAATAACTTCGCAGAAAATAACTGCTCGTCAGTCCCCACGAGGGACCTAGCGAGTCGTTGCCACCATCTGCGAATCATCACATCAGTCATGAATTCCACGACCCTTATTTCTCAAATCATTGATTAACTTATGCCCACGACCTATCCCACGAATCGTGGTGACTGACCATGACTTTTGGGGACCTTCCGTAGGGTACACTGCTAGACCCCCCTTCACTTTCCTCAATCCCTTGCCTACGACTGACTTAGTGAGTCGTGGTCTAGTTCATGGGGACCTTAAATATAAAAATCCAACTCAAATCCTGATCCTCACCACGAGTCATCTCACGACTCATGGTCTACCCCATGGGTCACATAACAACTCGTTCTATTACATTGTGTCAGATTTTTAGTTTTTCTCCATTTCACTCCCGGTTCTGATCTTTGGGCTTTCAGGGTATTAAACATTGGGTCATTGTTGAAAAGCTAATGAGATTTACTTATTTCTTGCTGGTCAGAGTGACGTTTCAACTAAAGACTACGCAAAATTAAATACTAAAAGAAACATTCTGTCTATATGATGCCCCAGTTTCTATTGGTTCTTACAGAAGGGCACAACCCACCGTTAGGTGTTGGAAAGGGTGTTTGGTAAGATTGGGGCGCAAATTCACTTGAGTACGACTTCTCACTCTGAGACAACTAGCCAAGCAGAGTACACGATTCAAATGCTCACAGAAATATTACGGGTGGGAAGGTAGGGCCCCTATATGATGACCTAAAGTAGGTAGGTCATGGAAAGTCGAACCAGGCATACTACATCAGTCAGGGGGGAAACTTAAACTTATTAGAAGATATGTATCGACAGCCCAGGGTCACAAGAAGTCCTACCCTAATGTATGGCATACAGAGTTAAGAATTGAAGCAACGACTGGGTATTCCTGAAAATTTCGCCAAAAGAAAGGCGTTATAAGATGTTTAATTATAGATTGGAGAGAATTTAACAGATTTACACTAATTAAACAATATTGAGATGACTCTAGAAATACCCACTCTAATTAAGCATTCATCCCCACACACCTCTAGTTAATGATTTAGATACTTATAGTCAAGAAATTCAAAAGCACATTTATCAATAAACTCATTGAATTCAATAATAGGAGTAGCGAAATCAAATTCAATAATGGTAGTACCTTTCTATGGAGGAAGAACAAGAAGAAAAAGAAAACAATTCTTTTCAATTTCCACAATCAAATTCTTACATTCTTCTTCTACCAAGAGAATGTTCTAAAAGCTAAAAGTTAAGATCGCATAGGTACATAGTACATCTCTCTAGAATATATCCAAAAGTATGGTATCCGCCTATCTCTTTTTCTGTGTTAGACATTTTTACCCCTGATCAGCATTCTGGCACTTGCCAGAGTACTGACGGATTGCCGGTTACATTCCGTGAACCGACGACTCAAATTAATTTTGCCTCTAGTGAGTTCTAGTAGCATTAGGAGATTCCATAGGCATTTCGTCAGTCTGTACCTGCGTGCTGCTGATTCTTTTCTCTTCGATCCAGAAATTTCAGGTGTCATTCGGCAGCGGCGAGTAGCTAGTTGAAGCTCGCGTTCTCCGGTTGTTATCATGTCCAGAGGCAATCTTCATCAGCTTTAGCCGGTGTTTCGCCGGTCTTCTTCGGTGAAGCGCCGGTTTTACCTGATTCCCTTCTTTTTGCTACCTTTCTTGCTCTTCTCTCAAAATCAAAAGTCTGCACACAAAAAAGCAAAAAGGGCATAAAATCTATCTAAATGACTTGAAAACTAGACTAAATCTCCTTCTTAAGAGCCTAATGAGTTGGTAAATTACCAACTCATTAGTAATCGCCCAAATCTACCTCCAATTATCAGTGTTTACACTGTCGACTTTAATGTAATTATCTAACTAAGAGTCGAGACCGTATCCATGAGGACTTAATGCAGATACAAGCTATCAAGAAACACAAATATGATTGAATGATTGAAAAGATACTCAAGTTAATGGGTAAGCAATAATTAAGCTAAATTACAAAAATCTGGAATGCTAATGGATGAAATCAATAGGAAAGAATACTAGGGATGTGTTCCCATATAGGATTGATCCCCCTAAATTACTCAATTAGGTAAACCAATAAGGGACTCTTTATAAATACGCCAACAATCTCTAAAGCAATCACGAGGTGTTTTTCAACAACCAAGCAATGTTTATCTTAATTAATTCTTTTCATATTGAAAAGAATCCAAATAAAAGCATAATTCAATTTGTTAATTAAGTTCATCAAATCTCTAAATGAACCTATTAAATAAGATGTAAGCGTTGGGTCACTATTTATTGATGCTACCCAAACCATAGTTGTCTCTTTCAAGCATAATTAAGACGTGATTTTGGGTATATTCTTATGCCTATTTGCCATGTTTTTACCCATATTTTGCCTTGTTTTAAGTTCATAATCCTTACGAAGTGTGTGAATTCCTTTTTTCATATGTCTTGTGAGCTAATGAATGTTTCTAGATGTTTTGAGAAGGAAACCAAGGAAAAAGGACCCAAAAATGAGTCAAAGTGTGAAGAAGAAGGGTTCGCAAAAGCTAGCCTTGGGCTATGGCTGGCGTGGCATGCCCAACACTTGTGTTTCAGATAAAATGCACCAAAGTTGGTGCTTTGGATGGCATGGGGTTCCAGGTACCTTAGCTTCGGAGATGAAAATTTAACTAATACATTGGCGAGATGGATGGCGTGGATCCCCAGAAGCATTCTAGACTTAGAAAATTTTCCAAACATTCTGGGGCTATGGATGAGGTGGGGCTCCAGAAGGGTCCTAAAGCTCAAGAATTTGACTAACACTCTATGCTATTGATGAAGTAGGGGCACTAGAGGTGTTAGAAGTGTAGAAATTTTACTAAGTCCTTGGTTCTATGGTGACAGTGGTGTCACACCCCACCTTGGGGGGGGGGTATAACGGGCACCTGGTGCCTGCTGGACTCTAGGCTGCGAAACGGTCCAGCCTGAGCACATCTGGTGCTTTGGCTGACCCTGGCTCTATCTCAAGAAATGGAGTGGCTATATAGCGGCTGTAAATACAGCCTCCGGCCGACTGGGCCTATAGCCACCTGTATAAAACTTCAGCTAACTAGAAACATACTTACAAAAGGGAAACCTATGCGGGCCGACAAGGCCACCATGCTGTCTAGTTACCTCTAACTCAATATAACAAATGCGAAACAGCTACGTGACCGGCAAGGTCACCACTACTGACTGGATAAGGCCTCACACGACCAACAGAAGCAACTAAACATATGCACGGCCCCACATGACCGGCACAACTAACCACAGGGAAATATATATAGACTGCAAGCCTCTAGGAATACTAATAAAATGGTCGGGACAGGGCCCTGGCCTACCCGTACTATACAATAAAAGAAAATGAAATACACCTCTAAATATACAGCTCCGGATGACAGGAGCTGATGACTCTGTAAGCTGGCTAGAATCACGAGGGATCGCCTCCTCGTCTGTGAGTACCTGCAAGCAAGCAATGCAGTGCCCCTACGGGCGTCAGTACCACAGGTACTGAGCATGTAAAGAGAACTGAGATATACAACTGAAACGGGTAACAACAATAACATGACATATAAGCAGGAAGTGGCTGAATCTATCTGGCTGAGGATAATTGGGGAGAGTTTACCTATTCTGTAACTAACTGGGCATACCTGACGACGTGTCGTCCTACTGTCTATCAGTATCTAATAGCACATATAGATATACATATAAATACACACAATACCTGACCGACCCCCATAAGCTGGAAGGTTCCAACCAACACACAATCTATTTACCCCTACCCGGGTCTAAACAAACCAAAAATAAGTCACTCTACTCATCTGATAACTGTGAGCTCCTCCTACCGGCCCCCTTGGGTACGTAGCTCAGGCCCTGGCCTCTGACAATAAACTGTGTCTGAGTCCGAAGACTCCTTCCTCTGGGCGCAAGTGCACACGGGGTAATCTGCTATTGTATTTGTGACTGAAACTGCCCCTAGGTGCAAGCACGCAATAGGGTAATTTTATAAAAATCTGTATCTAAAACTGCCCCCGGCCACAAGCGCAGACAGAGTAATCTGCCCCTGTAAATAGGGTAATCTGGCTATGCGCAGAGCAAACTAAACTGCCCCTGCAAGCAGGGTAATCTGGACCGTATTATCATGGTGGTCAGCCATCATCGTCCTCTAGGCGGACGACATCGCCCAGCTGGTGGCGGTATCTGAATCTGGTATCGACACAGCTATAACCCAGGGGCAGTGGGGATGCTAAAGGGTGCCCACATGCCACAACAAGTCTCAACATGCAAAACATATACACAGCAAGCATGCTCAAATGGAAAATACTAATCATATTCTCTTCTTTTATTTCAAGGCCAGTCTGTATTAAATAACTGATGTTATATTCTGTTTTACACTATTTCTGATTGCTGGGCTTACTGCTACCTGGCCTTTATCTGACTGTCTGGTTATATCTGGGTATAATTCAATAACATAGAACATGCCATCTATAACTGGATATAGCTCAATAAATGTAATACATACTATCTGTAATCCTACCAATTCATTATATTGCTTTTACTACTTCCTTACTGGATATCACGTAAGAACATGCTGAGCTACTAGCGGATATCACGTTACTATCTGAAATCATCTGACTATCGCACAATACGTAATGATATACTAGCATGCTTGCTGAAAATCGTACTAAAATCATTCCTATACACTGGGTATCTGTTAATAGCCTTTATTCTATTTATTTTCTAGGCTGTACTTCCTGGCTTACCGAAAGAATAGCTTTACATACCTGGTTTCTGAGTACCCGACTGACCGATGTGATTTCCGTCAGTACTGCTGTTGTTTCTCCCAACTACATTCATATACATGTCAATTAGAACTAAATACACCAATATTCTGAAAGAAAACGTTACTTTCGATCTATTTATAGCCTAAACTTTGGCTTATCGAAAGACGGTCAAAATCCCGCTATTTCTCGAAAGTCCAGAAGGGAGAAATATTCACTTTAAAGCTAGGAGTATATTAACACTAATTTGGAGCAATTCCACTTACCTTAGTTCGGTAGCACCATGATTCGCCGGCTGAATTTCGTGAAACTAAATCCGTAGGAATGCTCCTTGCTGCTAAATACCTCGGTATCTAGAGTTAATTTGAGTTTTGACCGCATTTGACGGCGTAATCGGAAGGAAATTATCAAGAACCCTTCGCCCCTCTTCCTCTCTGATTTTCTCTCTATTTTCACTGGAAATTATAAGAATTTTAACATTTAAACCGAAGTGGAGGGCTTTATATACTTCGGGCTAGACAGGGCCAACGTGTCACGGAGCCATCGCGGAGGCTCCACCTTCGTGACACGTTGCCATCGCGGAGGGGCTCTGCCCCGACTCCATCCACGATGGTTCGATAGGTTTCTTGTCCGGTCTTGTCCCGGGCCTTTTCCTAGCGTGTATGGCTTTCAAATACTCTCAACCAACACATGAATAGGCCATCTATGTGTTGGAAATTTTATGAGGTATAACATTCTCCCCCCCTTAAGAACATTCATCCTCGAATGTAAACATCTATTTAGAGGACTTCTCAACTTACTCAACTTGTTTCTAGAAAAATTTCGGCAGAGTTTCCCCTATAATGTGGACTATCCCAAAAACCTAAAAAGCAGAAAAGCCCAATACAGGTACTCCACACGATATAATAATATTCATTCATAACTGTCTATACTCGTATAAGGAAAAACAGTTCTTAAAATACCTCCTGTTTGCCTATGTTTGGAATAAGTGGGGATATCTGGCTTTCATGTCATCTTTGGCTTCCCAGGTCATCTCTTCTCGGTTCCTGTTACGCCACAATACTTTGACTGAAGCAACATCATTCGTTCTCAGTCTACGGATCTGTCTGTCTAGTATAGCTACTGGAACCTCTTCATATGCTAACTCTTCTGTGACCTGGACATCCTGAACTGGAACAACTGTGGAAGGGTCTCCTACGAACTTTCTCAACGTAGATACATGGAATACTGGGTGAACAGACGCTAACTCTGGAGGCAAGTTCAATTCTTATGCAACTCGGCCTATCCTCCGTCGAATCTGATATGGCCCAATGAACCTCGGGCTAAGCTTGCCTTTCTTGACAAACCTCATCACCCCTTTCATCGGAGATACTTTCAAATATACCCAGTCACCCACTGCAAATTCTAGATTTCTGCGCTGCATATCTGCACAAGACTTCTGGCGGCTCTGAGCAGTCAGTAGGCGTTCTCTGATAAGCTTTACCTTCTCCTCTGACTGTTGAATGATGTCTGGCCCAATCAATGCTGATTCTCCCACTTCAAACCAGCCAACCGGCGATCTGCATTTTCGCCCATATAATGCTTCAAAGGGCGCCATCTGGATGGCTGAGTGATAGTTGTTATTATAGGCAAATTCAATCAATGGCAGATGCTCATCCCAGCTACCCCCAAAGTCTAGCACACACGATCGTAGCATATCTTCAAGCATTTGGATAGTGCGCTCAGCCTGTCCATCTGTCTGAGGGTGGAATGTTGTGCTCAAATTAATCTGGGTTCCCAGACCCCTATGGAATGACTACCAAAACCTAGCTGTAAACTGTGCTCCTCTGTCCGAAATAATAGATACTGGCACTCCATGTAATCTAACTATTTCTCTAATATATAATTCTGCATAATCCTCAGCCGAGAAGGTAGCTTTCACTGGCAGGAAATGAGCTGATTTTGTCAGCCTGTCAACTACCACCCAAATAGAATCGTGCCTATGTCTGGTACGGGGTAATCCTGTTACAAAATCCATATTTATCGCTTCCCATTTCCATAAAGGCACAACTATATCCTGCGTCAGACCGCCCGGTTTCTGGTGTTCCGCTTTCACCTGCTGGCAGTTAGGACATCTAGATACAAATTCAGCTATTTCAGCTTTCATACCTGGCCACCAGTAGATGTCTCTGACGTCGTGGTACATTTTCGTTGCTCCTGGATGGAGGGAATAGCGAGCGTAATGTACCTCATGCATGATTTGCTGGCGAAGCCCTAAAACATTCGGGACACATAAGTGGCCCTTACAACGCAGCACCTCACCCTCAGTCACTTGAAAGTCTGCTTCCTTACCTTTCTGAACTCTATCTCTAAGCTGGACTAAGTCAGGGTCCTCGTACTGCCGTTTTTTCACCTCTATAACTAACGATGACATAGCAGAGTTCTGAATCACCGCTCTTTTATTTTCTGTCTCTACTACTCGAACGGCTAAACCAGCTAGCTGATGAATTTCCTTGGCTAACTCCCGCTTCTCGGGTCGCAAATACGCTAAACTCCCCATTGACTTACGGCTGAGGGCATCTGCTACTACATTAGCTCTCCCTGGGTGGTAGAGAATATTTACGTCATAATCTTTCAGCAATTCTAACCAACCACGCTGCCGTAGATTTAACTCCCACTGAGTGAAAATGTACTGCAGACTTTTATGATCTATAAAAATGTCTACATGAACGCCATACAGATAATGCCTCTATATTTTCAGAGCGTGGATTGTTCGGTGCTTTTGGGTATATAGCTACACACAAGTGCACGTGGTCGAACAAGTAGTAAAGTGGCTTAAGTAAGCCAAGTATCGATCCCACAGGGAATAGACTAAAGTAACGATCTACTCAAGTGTCAATAAACTTTAACTCTAAATTGCAGACAACAATGTGAAGAAAAGATTTTGATATTTTGTTTCCTAATTTTATACTAAGTCTAAAACGAATATACAATTTGAGTCTGAACTATAAGTATGAGCATGCCAAGGTTAAATGAACATGTAGAGAAACAAATTATCGATACAATTTGATTTATCTTTCCTCCGGTTGCTAGTCAAGAATTATTGCTATGGATTAAAACTCTCGTATTTAACCCAACTTAAGAATCATTAACCTTCCACCTACATCTCTGTGATAAAAAGAAATTCATGTTCTAGCCATACAAAATTGATTCCTTAATTGACTAATACGACTTTCAGGTATATCTCTATCCTGAAGGTAAATCAATTCTCAATTTTCCCAAACTAAGAAAAGATCATATCCTATCAATTCACAACTTTCCAATTTCTTGCTCTCTCGAGTGAAACCAGACTTTTTAGATATACATTAACGTTGGCCACACATTAATGCAGTAAGAACAAGAATCAATAGAACAACCATGGAAGAAAAGATGAAAAACCAATTTATCAATAATTACATTCCAATACAATTGTTCTTAACCTCAGCAAGAAGAGGATTTAGCCACTCCTTGGTGGATTAAACATCATTAAATTAGTGTTAATCATACAAACAATTGAATTAAAGAAGAAAGAGTTAGAGAAGAACCCTAAGATTTTCGTCCCCTCAACTGCCTGTAACCCACGTTCTTGCTCCACCAAGTCAGAATAATTAAAAATGAACCTAAGTGTTTTATTTATACTAGTGGGAATTTTTCCCGGAATAACAAGCAACGTGTCACGGAGTGCATCGCGGAGCACTGCCTCCGTGACACGCCACTGACGCGGACCCTTACTGGAATTTGGTTGTCCAGGTATTAAGACCCTACGTGGCACGGCGTGCAACGCTGGGCTAGGCCAACGTGCCACGGCCCCAACGCGCACCTTCATTGGAATTTGGCAAAAATTCCATATCCAGGCAGAAGGCATCCGTGATGGCAGCGAGACACGGCTCCATCGCGGAGCACCTTTAATTTGTGCCTTCAAGTGCTTTTTCCCTTGCTAGCTTCCGAGTCCAACCCCGATCTCTCCCAACATGCATTTTAGCTTCCCAAAATTATATTTCACCTGCAAAACAACGCTAATCATGTTGGTTAGTATAAATTCACATTTTATTACAAATCACATGAGAATGTATAAACATCGATAAATAAACAAGGCAAAAATTATACATTTGAGTATCACTTGGGCATATAAATTTTCCCAAGATCACTTACCCCACACTTAAATCCTTGTTCGTCCCCGAACAACAATCTTACACCTCATGCAATTGACTACCCATCCTGGCTACTTTGGTTCGACAATTCAAGCTACGGTCATACCGATTATTTAATACAGCAAATCATCAAGAAAACACGCATGGTCCTATCAATACAATGACCTTCAACACATTAAGACCTCCTAGACTCAAGAATCGACTCTCGATATTGGCAAACTCATGCAAATGAGCTGATCAAGATATCCGACACGAAATTTAATCTCTCATCAAGCATGTGCCCTCACAACATAGGAGAATTTTCCCCTTTTTAATCACATGAACTCAAAAGATTACATGCAGGGGCATATAAACACAATTTCGCTCTCTCTCCCAAAAGAATTCACATGCATCATGTCATGAACCATAGGCTTGCCTTTAGTGTATTACTCCACTAATATAAGGAAATGTGATGTAAGATCACGTAGGACTTAACAGGTAGTAATTTAAGCTACGGAACTAGTAAATATTGGGCTCACCAATAATAGCCACTAGCATCCTTAAGCGCTTTTCCAAAACATCCCATCAACCTCATGGGTATTGTTTCTTCCTTCATCCTCCCATTCTTGAAATCTATCTTTATTTTGACCGATATCTTTAAGCACACTTGACTCAATAACAAAGATTATTCATACATCTTCATTATATTTAATTTATAGCGAGTGCACCTTCAACCTTTTCTTTCCTTTCATCACTCTGCTTTTCTTTTCTTTTCACCATTCTCACTCTTTGACACTTTGGGAAAATTATTTTCTTTTCTTAAGCGCTTAAGAGTTTTGGATCAAATTCACGGATAATGAAAAGAAGGGGTTAAGCTCGGTTTACACATTTTTGACAAAAGAAAAATAATAGGCTAAATGCTCAATGGGCTAACTAGGGTGTACATTCAAGCTGGGTACGATAATGAAAAAGAGAAACCTTCGGTTAAAACAAAGAAATGCCTACATCCTTTCCTACAATACACGTCCTTCATTTCGTTTCATACATACACCAGGCAAGTTACAGACATTTTACAATAGCATGGAATAAACAAAACCTCACCATACACTTATTGCACATGCTCAATTCAAGACGTATTCAAAGACTCTTCAACCAGCTAAATACAAGAATTCAAACATTAAGCCTCAATCACACTGAATCGACTTTATGGCCTAGGTATCTCAACATATTTACACAGTTGCATGCTTTCATACGAATCACCTTTGCATTTCAAATATCATGTACAACACGCAACCCGGATTCCGCAACCATAAAGTAACTACAGGTTTTGGGATGCAACCCACAGAAGAAAAAAAACCGAAAAATAAATGAAAAAAAATCTACTCTTAACGACTACATTTCCCTTAAGACGGTCTTCATCCATCCATCATAGGGAACGGTCACTAACTAAGACTTTGGTTCAATAGGACCATTCTCGGTAAAAGAACCGAAAACAAACGTCGAGAAACCCAAAGATTTAAAAATTCATGAAAAAATTTTTAAAATATCGATCATTTCGAATAAAACAAAAATATGTACAAAGCCAGCTAACAACATTCAACAGCACACAATAGCTTCACATTAATTACAATACAAAACATACCCATCACAATCGCAGGGTCACAATTTTATCACATGCATGACAACAGAACAGAAACATACATTAAAAACAACAGCAACCAACACCTAACTACGCCCACCCCACACTTAAATCGAACACTGTCCCCAGTGTTCCCAAAAATTAGCATAGCACAAGAGTGGGTGGTGAAACTCCCTGATCAATCAAAGTATTCCACTTCTTCATCAGGTGCTGCTGCCTCGTCTCCCATGTCTGAACCACCCCCATCATCATCAGCTGACTCCACATCGGAGTCGTCACGACGTGTCTCCTCATCTGTGGGGACATCATCATCCGTGGGCTCCATAAAATGTTATACCCCGTAGAATTCCCGGCACCTAGACGACCTATTCACACGTTGGTTAAGTATATTTGAAGGCCATACGTGCTAGAGAAAGGCCGAGAAAAAGATCGGACGAGAAACCTGTCGAACCATCGCGGGAGGAGCCGAGGCAGAGCCCCTCCGCGATGGCAGCGTGTCACGGAGGTGAGGCCTCCGTGATGGCTCCGTGACACGTTGCCCAGGTTCAGGCTCAAGTATATAAGCCCCACTTCGGTTTAATTTCATTTAAACCTTTAAAAATTTCCAGAAAACAGAGGGTGAACGGCAGAGAGGAGTAAGAACGAAGGAAATTAAATAATTTTTGTCCGATTACGCTGCTAAACGCTGCCCAAATTCAAATTAACCCCAGATACTGAGGTATTTAGCAGCAGAGAGCATTCCTACGGATTTAGTTTCGTGAAATACGGCCGACGAATCGGCGAGCCACCGAACTAAGGTAAGTAGAATTGCTCTAAATTAATGTCTATGTGTTCCTAGCTGAGAAGTGAATATTTCTCCCTTCTGGACCGCTGAAAAATAGCGAGTTTTCGACCGTCTTTTGATAAGCCTAAGTTTAGGCTATAAACTATATCGAAAGTAACGTTTCTCTTTATAATAAAGTTGTATTTAGTATTAATTGACGTATTTATGAATGCAGTTGGGAGAAAATAGTTGAAGTACCGGCCGAGCCTCGTCCGACGGACGAATAGTTCAAGGATAAGGTATGTAAAGCTAGTTCCCTCGGCAAGCTAAGTAATATTGATGCAGTATAGTAATTTACAGGCCAATAGAATGTTCAGAAGTTAAGTATTGCGTTTATTGTAAATGTTAATACGATGTTAGAAGCCTCAAGTTGTAACGTGCCGGAAACTTACTAGTATGACATAAATTCTAACACAAGTGTTAGAAACCGCTCAGCATGCTCAATATGTGATGTAATATGACATGTGAAGATATTATTGTATTTAGTTGAAACCCCGTAAAGTGATGTAATATCTGTAAAGCACTTCAGAAATAGATTGGCAGGCTAAAATAAATTTAGAACGCATGTTAGGAATAGTAAATCGTTTTAATACATAAACTTAGTAAACAACATAGTTTTCAGCAGAAACACTGTCTTGTATAGCATTTGCCCCAGTACAGTCTGGCAGGAGACTATATTCACATATATATACTTACCAGTCTCAACACGTATTATATACGTACAGATTGCTATCATTAGCTCAGTATGTAGTATATACGATACTTTACCCCTATTAGCCTCAGCATGTGAGATATGCAGACAGTATTACTAGTTGAGACCATTGTATTATTTGGGGTTGGACTACCTAGCATCCATGACCGCCCCAGGGTCAATAGCTGTATCGACTCGTCCGCCAGAGGACGAGGATACGTCGCTCTACGGAGTGGCATGCCGTCCCCCAGGGGACGAAGATGGGATGCCAGTTTCCCCATATTTTGCCTTGGTCGGCTTTTATACACCCCCGTCGAGCGGATACGCCCGGGTGTTGATTCAGGAGTCCTCCGGACTCAGGTACAGTTATAGTCAGGGGCTCAGCGAGCCCAAGTGCATACCTAGGGGACCGGAAGGATGCTTACAGCCATTATAGGAGATGGGATGACCGGGGTAGGGGTGTAGATTCTGTGCTGGTTGTACCTCCCGGCTTATGGGGGCCGGGTAAGGTTTGTGTGTGCCATGTTATGCTATTTCATGTTATGCCATGTTATGTTAGACACGAGTAGATCAGCAGTAGAGGGATACGTCTCCAGGTATGACTTCTATTTCTTTCCAGTGTAAATGAGAAAAGGTATGACTTACAGTATCAGGCAGTTAATCTAATTCTTCCTACTTCAGTTTATCAGTTACTTTGTTGTTTTCAGACTTTGCTTTCAGTTATTGCTTTACATACTCAGTACCAGCGGTACTGACGCCCGGTGGGGCGCTGCATTACTTGCCTACAGGTACTCATAGACGAGCAGGCGATACTACGTGATTCCTGTCAGCGGTCGAGTATTCAGCTCCTGTCATCCGGAGACTAAATTCCAGAGGTGTAGTTCAGTTCCTTTTGTTGTATAGCACGGGTAGGTCGGGGCCCTATCCCGATCATTTCTATTGCTATTCCTAGAGGCTTGCAGTCTGTATATATTCCCTGTGGTCAGATGAGCCGGTCGTGTGAGGCCGTGCAGTTGTATAGCTGTTAGAACTCTTTCTTTCTATTATGATGGCCTTGTGGGGCCATAGTTTGCCAGTAGTGGTGACCTTGCCGGTCACGTAGCTTTTTAGTACTTCATGATTGAATTACAGATAACTAGACAGCATGGTGGCCTTGTCGGCCCGCATAGGTTTCCCTGAATTGATGTGTTTCTGGTCAGCTGTTAGTACAGGTACAGGAGGCTATAGGCCAATGGGCCGGGGGCTGTGTTTACAGCCGTTATATAGCCCTTTGTTTCCAGAAATATGAGTTAGAGCCATCCAGGCACCAGAGGTGCCCAGGCTTAGCAGTCCAGCAATTCAGGTCCCAATAAGGCACCAGGTGCCAGTCATACCCCCCAAGGCGGGGTGTGACAAACTTGGTATTAGAGCAGGTCGTATCCCAGGGAGTCTGCAAGCCGTGCTAAGCAGAGTCTTGTCCATGGATGTTTTGTGCACCACATACTATGGATAGGAGGCTGCAAGGCATGATAGAATGGTTGTCTTTTATTCTTATTCAGTCGTGCTGTAGAGCGGTACAGTATAGGGTTGAGTCCCTGAAAGTTTACTATATTCTTTGGTTACAGATAATGTCAGACCAGCAACATCCTATCACAGGTCGGAGCTTAGATATTGCAGCAGGGGAAGGTACCAGCAGGATGCCTCCCCCTCGTTTAGAAATAGCCCGATCAGAGGGCACTACAGAGGCATCGTCCCAGCCTCCTCAGCAGTCTCCACCACGTCAGGAACCACTTGGGGCGACAGTACCTTCAGCAGTCCCTATACCGACACCTTCCGACCAGGAGGTTAGGAGTGCTGTAGTTATGTTAGCACAGATGATGGTTGCTCAGCGTCAGCCAATGTCGTCTACAGTTGAAGAATTATCAGGAGGGCCCGGTAGTTCAAGGGTCCGAGAGTTCTTAGCCTTGAATCCCCCACAGTTTACAAGCACGGACCAAACAGAGGACCCCCAGGATTTTTTGGATCAAATGCAGAGAATCTTCAGGGTTATGCATGCCACGCCTACCGAATCAGTTGAATTGGCAGCATTCCGGTTACGGGATATTGCGGTGTTATGGTATGAGAGCTGGGAGAGGTCCCGAGGGAGAGATGTTTTCCCTCCCACCTGGTCCATCTTTTCAGGAGCCTTTCTGGATCACTATTTGCCGCGGGAGATTCGACAGGCCCGGGTAGACCAGTTCCTACATCTAGAGCAGGGGGCCATGAGTGTCCGGGAATATTCCTTGTGGTTTGATTCTTTGGCTCGATATGCACCGGCCTTTGTTGATACCATGGCATCCAGAGTGCACCATTTCATCATGGGGTTGAATCCAGAATATGTTGAGACTTGTATTATAGCCACATTGCGAGAGGACATGGACATTGCTCGGGTTCAGGCGTTTGCCCAAAATATTGAGGGCATCAGACAGCGACAATGGGAGATTAGAAGGGTCAGTCAGGAACAGCGTCGCCGAGACAGGCCAGTTGAGTTACAGAGGGAGGCCCGGGGAGGACCCAGGCCACGATTGTTAGATAGGCCACCCAGGCCCCCGCCTCCGCCGCAGTCCCAGGGGGGTAGATTCAGCCGCAGGGGGCAGTCAGAGACTGGTAGGGGCTCGCAGATGGCAGATTCACCATTACAAAGGAGGGCGGAGCAGAGTAGGTATACCCTACCACTTTGCCCTATAGGCAGTCGACGCCATCCTGGAGCATGCAGATATGGCTCCACCGCATGTTATATTTGTGGCCAAGAAGGCCATTTGATGAAAGATTGCCCAGCCAGAGGTCGAGAGGACCGGGATAGACAGGATAGGGCATCAGCAGGGTCACGAGCTGCAGCATCCTCGACTGGGCGCAGGCCCTCAATTTCAGCAGGCAGGGGTCGGGGTAGATCAGGGACCTCCAGTAGAGGTGCGGGTCCGAGCCGCACGTATGCTTTACCAGGGAGGCAAGCCTCGGAAGCGTCACCTGATGTTGTGACAGGTATGCTAACTATTTGCTCACACCCTGCTTATGTGTTGATTGATCCAGGGTCTACCTTGTCCTACATTACTCCATTTGTGGCACGAAAGTTTAGTATTGTACCAGAATCATTACAGCAGCCCTTCTTAGTATCTACGCCCGTCGGTGACTCTATCACAGCTAGCCGAATCTACCGTGGGTGTACAGTAGAGATTGCTGACCGTCAGACCACAGTAGATCTGGTCGAGTTAGAAATGATAGACTTCGATGCCATAATGGGTATGGACTGGTTAGTACCATGCTTTGCCAATGTTGAATGTTGGACCAAAACGGTCCGATTCCACTTCCCAGGAGAAGCAGTACGGGAGTGGAAGGGCAGCACCGCTATGCCAAAAGGTATGTTTATTTCCTACCTTCAGGCGAGAAAGTTGATATCTAAGGGGTGTATTTACCATCTGGTCAGAGTTCAGGATGTCCAAGCAAAATCTCCGACACTCCAGTCTGTCCCAGTGGTGAATGAATTCCCAGATGTATTTCCTGATGAGTTACATGGTATTCCCCCAAAAAGGGAAATAGACTTTGCTATCGACTTGTTACCAGGCACTCAGCCAATATCAATACCTCCCTATCGTATGGCTCCTGCAGAACTCAAAGAATTAAAGGAGCAATTGAAAGATTTGTTAGATAAAGGTTTTATCAGGCTGAGTACTTCACCGTGGGGTGCGCCAGTTTTATTCGTGAGAAAGAAAGATGGCTCGCTCCGAATGTGCATAGATTATTGGCAGCTAAATAAAGTTACAGTAAAGAACAAGTACCCGCTCCCTAGAATTGATGACTTATTTGATCAGTTACAGGGAGCCAGATACTTTTCTAAGATTGACTTGCGGTCCGTATATCACCAGGTCCGAGTACGTGAGAGAGATATTTCTAAGACAACGTTCAGGACCCGATATGGACATTTTGAATTTCTAGTTATGTCCTTCAGATTAACGAATGCCCCAGCAGTCTTTATGGACCTGATGAACAGTATTTTCAGACCTTTGCTGGACTTGTTCGTGATAGTATTCATTGATGATATTCTGGTGTATTCACGCTCTGAAGCAGATCACCGGACTCATTTGCGGACAGTGCTCCAGATCCTCAGTGTCCGCCAGTTGTATGCTAAATTTTCTAAGTGTGAATTCTGGCTGAACTCAGTGGCCTTTTTAGGGCATATTGTCTCAGACGCTGGTATACAGGTAGACAAGCAGAAGATAGAAGCAGTTAAGTCATGACCTAGGCCTACCACCCCGACTGAAGTTCGTAGCTTTCTGGGGTTGGCAGGATATTATAGGAGGTTCGTTGAGGGGTTCTCGACCATTGCAGCACCTCTAACTAAATTGACACAGAAAGCAGCAAAGTTTCAATGGACAGAGACATGCGAGCAGAGCTTCCATGAATTGAAAGACAGATTAACCTCCGCTCCAGTGTTAGCATTGCCGGAAGGCACAGAGGGTTATTCAGTCTATTGTGACGCGTCAGGTGTTGGGTTAGGTTGTGTGTTGATGCAGCATGGTAGAGTGATTGCATATGCTTCCAGACAGCTGAGGAAACACGAAAAGAATTATCCTACCCATGACCTGGAATTGGCCGGAGTAATTCACGCCTTAAAAATGTGGAGGCATTACTTGTACGGCGTCCATGTTGATATTTACACAGATCATAAGAGCTTACAGTACATTTTCACTCAGAGGGAGTTGAATCTGCGGCAATGCCGCTGGTTGGAGCTGTTAAAAGATTATGATGTGAATATTCTATACCACCCTGGAAAAGCTAATGTTGTAGCAGATGCCCTGAGCCGTAAGTCAATGGGGAGTTTAGCGTATTTGCGACCTGAGAAGTAGAAGTTAGCCAAAGAAATTCATCAGTTAGCTGGTCTAGCCGTTCGAGTAATGGAAACAGAAAATAATGGAGCAGTAATTCAGAATTCTGCGGTGTCATCATTAGTTACAGAGGTAAAAGAACGACAGTATGAGGATCCCGATTTAGTCCAGCTCAGAGATAGAATTCAGAAAGGTAAGGAGCCATATTTTCAGATAACCGAGGATGACGTGCTATGCTGTAAGGGCCGCCTCTGTGTCCCGAATGTCTCAGCACTTCGTGGGCAGATCATGTATAAGGTACATTACGCTCGCTATTCCCTCCATCCAGGAGTGACCAAAATGTACCACGATGTCAGAGACATCTACTGGTGGCCAGGTATGAAAGCTGAGATAGCCGAATTTGTATCTAGATGTTGTAACTGCCAGTAGGTGAAAGCAGAGCACCAGAAACCGGGCGGTTTGACGCAAGATATAACGGTACCTATGTGGAAATGGGAAGCGATAAACATGGATTTTGTAACAGGGTTACCCCGTACTAGACGCAAAAATGATTCCATTTGGGTAATAGTTGACAGGCTGACAAAATCAGCTCATCTCCTGCCAGTGAGGGTTACCTTCTCAGTTGAGGATTATGCCGAATTATATATCAGAGAAATAGTTAGATTACATGGAGTGCCAGTGTCCATCATTTCAGATAGAGGAGCACAATTCACAGCTAGATTCTGGCAATCGTTTCAGAAAGGTTTGGGAACACAGATTAACTTGAGCACGGCATTCCATCCTCAAACAGATGGGCAGGCTGAACGTACAATTCAGACGCTTGAAGATATGCTACGAGCGTGTGTGCTAGATTTTGGAGGTAGCTGGGATGAGCATCTTTCGTTAATTGAATTTGCTTATAATAACAGCTATCATTCAGCTATTCAGATGGCGCCTTTCGAGGCATTATACGGGCAAAAATGTAGATCGTCGATGGGCTGGTTTGAAAAAGGAGAATCAGCATTAGTTGGCCCAGACATTGTTCGGCAGTCCGAGGAAAAGATAAAGCTTATCCGAGAATGTTTACTGACTGCTCAGAGCCGCCAGAAGTCTTATGCAGATATGCAGCACAGAAATCTAGAATTTTTGGTAAATGACTGGGTATATCTGAAAGTGTCCCCGATGAAAGGGGTAATGAGATTTCGCAAGAAAGGCAAGCTTAGCCCAAGATTCATTGGGCCATATCAGATTCGGCGAAGAATAGGCCGAGTTGCATACGAGTTGAACTTGCCTCCAGAGTTAGCATCTGTTCACCCAGTATTCCATGTTTCTATGTTAAGGAAGTTCGTAGGGGACCCTTCTACAGTAGTTCCGGTTCAAGATGTCCAGGTCACAGAAGAGTTAGCATATGAAGAGGTTCCCGTAGCTATCTTAGACAGACAGATTCGCAGGTTGAGAACTAAAGATGTTGCATCTATCAAAGTATTGTCGCGTAACAGAAATCGTGAGGAAATGACGTGGGAAGCAGAAGAAGATATGAAAGTCAGATACCCTCACCTATTTCAGGCCTAGTCAAGCGACAGGTATGTCCGTATTACTACTTATGCAGTACCTTATGGTTGTATGTCTGTGAATGAGAAAGAGTGATATTTAGTCATCCAGTGGATCCTAGAATATTATGTGCAGTACCTGTGTTAGACTTTTCTGCATTTCAGGTTTTTGCTATAGTCCATATTACAGGGGAAACTCTGCCGAAATTTTTCTAGAAAGTAAAGTAAGTAGTCCTCTAGATAACAGTGTACATTCGAGGACGAATGTTCTTAAGGGGGGGGGGGAGAATGTTATACCCCGTAGAATTCCCGGCACCTAGACGACCTATTCGCACGTTGGTTAAGTATATTTGAAGGCCATACGTGCTAGAGAAAGGCTGGGAAAAATATCGGACGAGAAACCTGTCGAACCATCGCGGGAGGAGCCGAGGTAGAGCCCCTCCGCGATGGCAGCGTGTCACGGAGGTGAGGCCTCCGCGATGGCTCCGTGACACGTTGCCCAGGTTCAGGCTCAAGTATATAAGCCCCACTTCAGTTTAATTTCATTTAAACCTTTAAAAATTTCCAGAAAATAGAGGGTGAACGGCAGAGAGGAGTAAGAACGAAGGAAATTAAATAATTTTCGTCCGATTACGCTGCTAAACGCTGCCCAAATTCAAATTAACCCCTGATACTGAGGTATTTAGCAGCAGAGAGCATTCCTACGGATTTAGTTTCGTGAAATACGGTCGATGAATCAGCGAGCCACCGAACTAAGGTAAGTAGAATTGCTCTAAATTAATGTCTATGTGTTCCTAGCTGAGAAGTGAATATTTCTCCCTTCTGGACCGCTGAAAAATAGCGAGTTTTCGACCGTCTTTCGATAAGCCTAAGTTTAGGCTATAAACTATATCGAAAGTAATGTTTCTCTTTATAATAAAGTTGTATTTAGCATTAATTGACGTATTTATGAATGCAGTTGGGAGAAAATAGTTGAAGTACCGGCCGAGCCTCGTCCGACGGATGAATAGTTCAAGGATAAGTTATGTAAAGCTAGTTCCCTCGGCAAGCTAAGTAATATTGATGCAGTATAGTAATTTACAGGCCAGTAGAATGTTCAGAAGTTAAGTATTGCGTTTATTGTAAATGTTAATACGATGTTAGAAGCCTCAAGTTGTAACGTGCGGGAAACTTACTAGTATGACATAAATTCTAACACAAGTGTTAGAAACCGCTCAGCATGCTCAGTATGTGATGTAATATGACATGTTAAGATATTATTGTATTTAGTTGAAACCCCGTAAAGTGATGTAATATCCGTAAAGCACTTCAGAAATAGATTGGCAGGCTAAAATAAAGTTTAGAACGCATGTTAGGAATAGTAAATCGTTTTAATACAGAAACTTAGTAAACAGCGTAGTTTTCAGCAGAAACACTGTCTTGTATAGCATTTGCCCCAGTACAGTTTGGCAGGAGACTATATCCACATATATATACTTACCAGTCTCAGCACGTATTATATACGTACAGATTGCTATCATTAGCTCAGTATGTAGTATATACGATACTTTACCCCTATTAGCCTCAGCATGTGAGATATGCAGACAGTATTACTAGTTGAGACCATTGTATTGTTTGGGGTTGGACTACCTAGCATCCATGACCGCCCCAGGGTTAATAGCTGTATTGACTGGTCCGCTAGAGGACGAGGATACGTCACTCTACGGAGTGGCATGCCGTCCCCTAGGGGACGAAGATGGGATGCCAGTTTCCCCATATTTTGCCTTGGTCGGCTTTTATACACCCCCGTCGAGCGGATACGCCCGGGTGTTGTTTCAGGAGTCCTCCGGACTCAGGTACAGTTATAGTCAGGGGCTTAGCGAGCCCAAGTGCATACCCAAGGGACCGGCAGGATGCTTACAGCTATTATAGGAGATGGGATGACTGGGGTAGGGGTGTAGATTCTGTGCTGGTTGTACCTCCCGGCTTATTGGGGGCTGGGTAAGGTTTGTGTGTGCCATGTTATGCTATTTCATGTTATGCCATGTTATGTTAGACACGAGTAGATCAGCAGTAGAGGGATACGTCTCCAGGTATGACTTCTATTTCTTTCCAGTGTAAATGAGAAAAGGTATGACTTACAGTATCAGGCAGTTAATCTAATTCTTCCTACTTCAGTTTATCAGTTACTTTGTTGTTTTCAGACTTTGCTTTCAGTTATTGCTTTACATACTCAGTACCAGCGGTACTGACGCCCGGTGGGGCACTACATTACTTGCCTGCAGGTTCTCATAGACGAGCAGGCGATACTACATGATTCCTGTTAGCGGTCGAGTATTCAGCTCCTGTCATCCGGAGACTGAATTCCAGAGGTGTAGTTCAGTTCCTTTTGTTTATAGCACGGGTAGGTCGGGGCCCTGTCCCGATCATTTCTATTGCTATTCCTAGAGGCTTGCAGTCTGTATATATTCCCTGTGGTCAGATAAGCCGGTCGTGTGAGGCCGTGCAGTTGTATAGCTGTTAGAACTCTTTCTTTCTATTATGATGGCCGTGTGGGGCCATAGTTTGCCAGTAGTGGTGACCTTGCCGGTCACGTAGCTTTTTAGTACTTCATGATTGAATTACAGATAACTAGACAGCATGGTGGCCTTGTCGGCCCTCATAGGTTTCCCTGAATTGATGTGTTTCTGGTCAGTTGTTAGTACAGGTACAGGAGGCTATAGGCCAATGGGCCGGGGGCTATGTTTATAGCCGTTATATAGCCCTTTGTTTCCAGAAATATGAGTTAGAGCCAGCCAGGCACCAGAGGTCCCAGGCTTAGCAGTCCAGCAGTTCAGGTCCCAGTAGGGCACCAGGTGCCAGTCATACCCCCCAAGGCGGGGTGTGACAAAGCTGGCCCCACTCTGTATAGAGCCCTGGCATTTTCGCCAAAAGGGTATTCTAGCTCGAGTTGCCACAACTCCTCTTCTATTGCCGGCCTCCCGCCTATTTGTAGCTGGAGCATCTGCATCGCGTACATGCGAGCCATGTACTGATCATCTCGAGCATGTCGCTCGGCTAGTGTATAAACTGGCCCGTGAGTGGTGTTGGGTGCCTTAGTTTTGGTGACATCTAAGGCCTGCCGCTCCATCTGCGGGATGTAGTCAAGAGCCTCCTCTTCAATATCCAGGCCCCTCAGGAATGTGGTGAGTAATCCACCAAACCCGTACCGGTGCCCTTGATGCAAACGGGCTCTCTTCATGGCGGAGATAATCACCGCCCCCATGTTGATCTCCAGCCCTTTTATCAGGGCGTATACCAAGCATACACGATCCCGGGTTACATCTATCATATGCACCCCCGGGATTAGGCAGGAACAAACAATCTTCGGCCATATCCAGGCTTCCCAGTTCATCTGTGAGTAGGGCAAGGTCTGATGGTAGCCCCTCTCCTTATGCCTGCTCCACCGAGCTGTCGACCGGGTTCCACACAAAGTGCGTCTAATGTCTGCATATGGTGGAGTGATATTCAACTGTCGAAGCACATGGGCGTCTGTGTCCCGCGCCCCTAAGATAGCATTAAGGTGGTGGGGCTTCAAAAGTGACTATTTGCCCCCTTATCTTGATGATGTGACTTCTGAGAGTTGGGTTCCAGTTGGCATAGAATTCCCAAATCAAGTGCAAGTTGCATTCCTTGGGCTCTTCAAAGATGAAATTCAACCCAGCTACCTCGATCCTGTGGACAATCCTAGGGAACTCCTGTGCCAACGGTTCCCTGTCAATGTGTTCTTCGGGGAAGTATTTGCTTTCCTTGTGCTTCGCGTACCATTTCTTCCCCTCCTCTGTCACCCATATGGTTCCGTATTGACGGCGTTGGCCGCGTAGAACCGCTGGTGCTGCTGGGACTACAGTTCCCAACCTAATTCTTTTTCTTCTGGCGCCTGATGTTGATGCGCCTTTTCCCTTGTCTTGCCTACTTGCCATTGTTCCTGTCAAACCAAACAGACAAGTTCAATGTTAAGCCAATTAAAATTAGCTTCGATTAAGGTTGGGTTAAGCTAGGCTACCCCACACTTAGTCTTTAGCCAAAATCACAACATTATAGCAAGATCGTACTTATTTCCACAAACAAACAACAAAACATAACAAATATGCTTAGTGCATTCAGAGAATTCGACGGTATATATTCTATGTACTACTCAGACTTCGTACAGCTAGTCACAATAATAACCATCGATAACATTTCATCACATAACACTTAGCAACGAGAACAAAGAAACAAGAAAAGAATTTATCTACATGAATCCCTATAATTCATCCATTTCTTGCAATTTCCCCAATTTCCTTAACCCGAAAATCCGTCGGTCTTTTAGCATGTTACAGTTAGCACAACCGACTCATCTCACCCAACATAAACAACCCAACTAGAATTCCAAAGTTCAACTCAATTTTTCCGTTTCACAGACAAATTCAAGCCCTAGCTATGCTTTTATCAAAAATCCTATCAAGCTATGTAATTTTCGAGTTCATGCAATCACAATGATTCTACGAACGTCAATCAACAATAACGCAATCGAATTTAAGCTTAATTTATACTTAGGGCAAGTTTTCTTCACTTCCCTATGCTAAAAATCAGAAAAATAAGGTTTGAAATGAGATGAAGTTAACAAACATACCTTAAATTCGATGATATCGAAGAAAAGTTGATAAAATTGAACTCCTAGGCCGTGTCACGTTGGGGAAGGGGGGAATTTCGGGTTGTTTGTCGCGGAGGAGGTGAGGAATGGGAAACAATGAGGGAAAATCGGGGTTAAAAGAGGGGTTTTTCGCGCGGGTCACCCGGCGACCCGATGTGACCCGTCGCGATATACACCTCAACGTGTCACGTAGGGTAATGCGGAGCATCCCCTCTGTGACAGGTAGCCATCGCGCAGGTGTTCTGGAATTTGTAAAAATTCCAGAATTACCTTAAACGTGTCACGGAGGGTAACACGGAGGCCCTCCTCCGGGACACGGAGCCATCGCGTGGGCTCACTGTTTTGCCACTTTTGATTATTTTTCATACCTCAATTTTTCCTTTGCGATTCTTTGCATATTTATCCTCCGTTCAACCTGAAATTCATCTCACAACATGAAATTTGTTAGAATTATCGGTTTCACTAAAAAATAAAATAAAAAAATCTAACAAATATAAAAATTTTGTTTTTAATTGTTTTTTCCTCTTCTTATTTTTTCCTTTTTTCTTTTTTTCATTTTTCTTTTTCTATGAAATCTATTCACATTTTACAAAGAAAATTTCATGGGTTGCCTCCCGTGCAGTGCTTGGTTTACCGTCGCGGCTCGACGTCCTTAAGCTCAGTCATCTTCTAGGGTGACGGACGTTTTCTATCGACCACTGTCCTCACCCCAGTAATGCTTACATCACTCCGGTGGTTTTCCTAATAACTCTCGTGACTCAACTATCTATGCATCATCAGCTCGATCAATCACGTTGACCACCGAGAGTTCCTCGTACACAGCCGGGAGCTTGGTGGTCTTGTATACATCAAACACTTTCACCTTGTCGTGTGCTCGCATGGTTAGCTGCCCTGCAGCTACATCAATCAGTGCTTTCCCGGTCGCCAAGAAAGGACGTCCCAAAATAAATGGGACTTCTGCGTTTGCTCAAAATCCAGCACGACGAAATCTACCAGGAAGATAAGGGATCCCACTTGCACCAGCAAGTCCTCCACAATGCCATCAGGTCTGGCTGAGGACCGATCCGCTAGTTGCAAGATCACTGTTGTTGGTCTAGGACTCCCTAGACCCAACTTCTTGAATACCGATGACGACATCAAGTTAATGCTTGCTCCCAAATCACATAATCCAGGAGCTCGGATACTCTGCCCAATTTAAATTTGTATGGCAAAGCTCCTAGGGTCTTTGAGCTTTGTGGGCAACCAGTTTTGTATCCGGGAAGTGCACTCCTCCGTGAGAGCCACCGTAGCATACTCAGTCAACCAACTTTTGTTCGCCACGATGTCCTTAATATACTTTTCGTACTTCGGCACTCCCTGCAAAACATCAACAAGAGGTAAGTTAATATGTACATGTTTCAGCACCTCCATGAATTTCTTGAAACACGCCTCCTCCTTGTGTTTCTTTAATCTTTGAGGGAATGGGGGTGGTGGTCTTTCTGGTTCGGCCTCCTTTTTCTTCCCCCTCTCATCACTTTGCTCCTTCTCAACTTCCGCTGCTCCCGATTGTTGAGGTGGTCTTTCTGGTTCCACCTCTTTAAGCTGCAAACCACTCCTTGTGGTCACTGCATTCACTTGCTTGGGGTTAGGATCCGTGTCGCTCGGGAGTCCTCCTCTACGCCTGGTGTTTTGGGCTCCAGCAAATTGCCCAAATTGATACTCCAGTGCCTTGGTAGCTAACTGGTTGTTCTTTACCTCGGCTGCCAATTTCACATAGTCAGCTTGCAATTGAGCTTGGTTAGCTATCATTGTCTTGAACATCTCCTCAATGCTGGGTGATAGTGGTGGAGGAGGTGCATTGTTGTTTCTATATTGTACCTGATAGTTCTGCTGCCCTCCTTGATTCCTCTGTGCCCCCTGACTCGAACTCTGCCCTTGATGGTTGTTGCTACCCCAAGAGAAATGCGGGTGATTCCTCCAGTTGGAATTGTAGTTGTTGCCATACTATAGGTGGTTGTTCCTCTGTACATTTCCCACAAAGTTCACTGAATAAGGATTTGCTCCACAACATTCCGCTGAGTGCTTACAGCTTCCGCACACTTCACACCAAATCTGTTGCACTGCATTAACTGGGGCTTGAGGCTGGTTCATTGTCATGTTACTGAAGTGGGTGTTGAGTTGATTCTGTAAAGCAGCTATCTGTGCAGCAATAGCTGTAAACCCATCCACTTCTAGAACTCCTGATGCTTTCCTTGTTCTGCCTCTTGACGAATCAGCATTCCATTTCGGATTGCCCTGTGAAATACGGTTCAACAAGTTATACAGTTCCTCATAAGTTTTCTCCAGCGCTTGTCCCCCAGCTGCTGAGTCTAGCAAGATTTTTGTGTGGGGTTCCAAACCCTCTATAAAAGTGTGCACCAGCACATCATTGGATTGATGATGATGAGGACAATCCCGCAACATAGACTTGAATCTCTCCCAAGCCTGATACAGATTCTCTCCCTCTCTCTGTTTAAAACTTAGAATTTGACTTCTAAGTCTTGCTGTTTTATTGGATGGAAAAAATCGTATCAAGAATTTCCTTGCAAGATCATCCCACGTAGTAATAGAATTAGGTGGCTCAGCTTTCAACCACCTCTTGGCTTCTCCCAATAGTGAAAATGGGAACAATGTAAGCCTGACATAATCTGATGACACTCCAGCGGGGATGTAAGTGTCACTTATCTCCAAAAAGTTTTGGAGATGCTACTGTGGATCCTCATGAGGGAGACCTGTGAACTGCCCGCTGGTGTGCAGCAATTACACCATGTTTTGTTTGAGCTCGAACCTCCCTCCTGGCTCAGGTTTGCGGATGCTAGATGTGACATTGTTAGCATGTGGGATTGCCACCTCGCGAACCGGCCTAGCTACCATTTCCTCGAGCACTAACATTGCCCTTACAACTGGTGGATTCTGTTGTTGCTCCAGGATTGTTCGTCTGAGCAACTGCAGCTTTTTCTCAAGAGCTTCTCTCCTTTGACGATGAAATTGTCTTTTAGGCTCTAAATATGAGTCCACCAGCTCCTTGTCTCTTGCCAGTGTTCAACAGAAATTAGTATCTGCAAAATACAGGCTAAGACCAAGTTGTCAACACTAAGAAGAAATAGTAAACTAACACTTAAGAAAAATTTACCAATTGCCAGTCCCGGCAACGGCGCCAAAAACTTGTTCGGTGCTTTTGGGTATATAGCTACACGCAAGTGCACGTGGTCGAACAAGTAGTAAAGTGGCTTAAGTAAGCCAAGTATCGATCCCACAGGGACTGGACTAAACTAAAAATCTACTCAAGTGTCAATAAACTTTAACTCTAAATTGCAGACAACAATGTGAAGAAAAGATTTTGATATTTTGTTTCCTAATTTTATACTAAGTCTAAAACCAATATACAATTTGAGTCTGAACTATAGCATGCCGAGGTTAAATGAACATGTAGAGAAACAAATTACCGATACAATTTGATTTATCTTTCCTCCGGTTGCTAGTCAAGAATTATTGCCTATGGATTACAACTCTCGTAGTTAACCCAACTTAAGAATCATGAACCTTCCACCTACATCTCTATGATAAAAAGAAATTCATGTTCTACCCATACAAAACCGATTCCTTAATTGACTAATACGACTTTCAGGTATATTTCTATCCTGAAGGTAAATCAATTCTCAATTTTCCCAAACTAAGAAAAGATCATATCCTATCAATTCACAACTTTCCAATTTCTTGCTCTCTCGAGTGAAACCGGACTTTTTAGATATACATTAACGTTGGCCACACATTAATGCAGTAAGAACAAGAATCAATAGAACAACCATGGAAGAAAAGATGAAAAACCAATTTATAAATAATTAAATTCCAATACAATTGTTCTTAACCTCAACAAGAAGAGGATTTAGCCACTAATTTGTGGATTAAACATCATTAAATGAGTGTTAATCATACAAACAATTGAATTAAAGAAGAAAGAGTTAGAGAAGAACCCTAAGATTTTCGTCCCCTCAACTGCCTGTAACCCACGTTCTTGCTCCACCAAGTCAGAATAATTAAAAATGAACCTAAGTGTTTTATTTATACTAGTGGGAATTTTTCCAGGAATAACAAGCAACGTGTCACGGAGTGCATCGCGGAGCACTGCCTCCGTGACACGCCACTGACGCGGACCCTTACTGGAATTTGGTTGTCCAGGTATTAAGGCCCAATGTGGCACGACGTGCAACGCAGGGCTAGGCCAACGTGCCACGGCCCCAACGCGCACCTTCATTGCAATTTGGCAAACGGTCTGAATATGCTATTCATCAGGTCCATAAACACTGCGGGAGCATTCGTCAGCCCAAAAGACATGACTAGAAATTCAAAGTGGCCATATCTGGTCCTGAAAGCAGTCTTTGGAATGTCCCTCTCACAAACTCGGACCTGGTGGTATCCGGACCTCAGATCTATCTTAGAGAAACATCTGGCCCACTGCAACTGGTCAAACAAATCATCTATTCTAGGGAGCGGGTATTTGTTTTTAACCGTTACCTTATTCAGTTGTCGGTAGTCTATACACATACGGAGTGAGCCATCTTTCTTTCTTACAAACAGAACTGGCGCACCCCACGGGAAAGTACTAGGCCTGATAAAGCCTTTGTCGAGCAAATCTTTTAACTACTCTTTCAACTCTCTAAGATCACCTGGTGCCATCCGGTACGGGGGAATGGATATAGGTTGAGTCCCTGGCAACAAGTCAATTGCAAAATCTATCTCCCTTTCAGGAGGGATACCAGGCAACTCATCTGGAAATATGTCAGGGAATTCATTAACCACTAGAACAGACTGAAGAGTCGGAGGTTGCACCCGAATGTCCTGGACTCTAACTAAGTGGTAAATACATCCCTTTGCTATTAATTTTCTCGCCTGAAGGTAGGAAATAAACCTACCTTTTGGCGTAGCTGTGCTGCCTTTCCACTCTCGCACTGCTTCCCCAGGGAAGCAAAATCGGACCGTCTTGGTCCAGCATTCTAAGTTGGCATAGCATGGAACTAACCAGTCCATACCCATAATGGCATCGAAGTCGACCATCTCGAGTTCTATTAAGTCTACTGTGGTTTGGCGATCGGCAACCTCTACCGTACACCCTTGGCAAACTCTTTTAGCGGTAATCGAGTCACCGACAGGTGTAAGCACTGAAAAGGGCTGCTGAAGCAATTCTGGTTTGATACCCAACTTCCGGGCCACAAATGGTGTAATATATGACAAGGTAGACCCTGGATCTGTCAATACATAAATAGGGTATGAGCAGATAATCAACATACCTGTGACCACGTCGGGAAATGCCTTTGAATCCTGCCTCCCTGGTAAAGCATAGGTACGGCTGGGGCCTGCACTTGAGCCAGACGCTCCTGATCTACCTCGGCCCCTATTTGCTGAACCTAAGGGTTTGCGCCCTGCTGTGGCTGCTGGAGCTCGTAGCCCCGTTGATGCTCTATCCACACTATCCCGGCTACCCTGTCCTCTGGCTGGACAATATCTCATTAAATGCCCTTCCTGTCTGCAGTAATAGCACCCTAAAAATCCTTGCCTACAGCTCCAGGATGGGGTCGGTTGCATATAGGACAAGGGGTAGGTGCAAATCTACTCTGTTCTGCCCTCCGCTGCTGAGGTGATGCTAGTGTCCGTAAACTGCTACCGGACTTTGACTGACTCCTACGAACAAATCTGTCTCTCTATTGCTATACCGAAGGTAAAGATCTGGGTGGCCTATCTGAAAAGCATGGTCTCGGCCCCCTAGAGATTTCCCCCTGAATCTCAGCGGGTCTGTTTCTACGGTACTGCTCTAAGGTCGCCTGCCTGTCGCCCCACTGTCACTGTCTCAAGCCCTCAATTGTCTGTGCGAAGGCCTGTACCCTGTCTATGTCCATGTCCTCTCTTAAGGTAGCCGTCATGCACGTCTCTATATAATCTGAATTCAGGCCCATAATAAAGCGATGGACTCTGGACGACATGGTGTCCACAAATGCTGGAGCATAGCGGGCTAAGGAGTCGAACTGTAAAGAATACTCACGGACGCTCCTGGCCCCCTGCTCTAAGTGTAAGAACTGGTCCATTCGGGCCTGTCTGACCTCTCGGGGAAAGTAGTGGTCCAGGAAGGCCTTTGAGAAGCTGGACCAAGTAGGAGGGGCTGCATCCCTTCCCCAAGATCTCTCCCAACTTTCGTACCACAAAACAGCAATATCCTTCAACCAGAACACTGCTAATTCAACTGATTCTGCTGGGTTTACGTGCATGACTCTAAAAATTCTCTGCATCTGGTCCAGAAAGTCCTGAGGGTCCTCTGCTGAATCTGACCCTGTAAACTGAGGGGGTCCATATGCCAAAAATTCTCTAACCCTGGAGCTACCTGGCCCACCGAGGGATTCTGCTGCTGCAGGTAGTACTAGCTGATGCTGAGTAGCTAGCATCTGGGTCAACATAACCACCGCACTACGTAGCTCCTGATCAGATGAAGTGGGTGCAGGAGCTGTGGGAGGTGGTGCTGCCTCAAATGGTGTCTGGCGAGGCGGAGACTGCTGGGAGGTTTGAGATGACACCTCTGTATTGCCCTCAGACCGGGCTGAATCTGGCTGTAAGTGAGGCATCTTGCTGGTGCCTTCGCCTGCCGCTGTATCTAATCTTCTGCCTGTAGAAGGGTGTCACTGATCTGCCATAGTATCTGTGGACAAAGAGGGTGGTAAGTTTCAAAAGAATCAACCCTATACTGTACTGTTCTATGGCACGACTGAGTATGAAAGTAGGGTAACCATCCTATTATGCCTCGCAGACTCCTGCCTATAGTATGTGGTGCACAACACATCCATAGACAAGACTCTTCTTAGCACGGCTTGCAGACTCCCTGGGACACGAACTGCTCTGATACCAAGTTTTTCACACCCCACCTTGGGGGGGTATGACGGGCACCTGGTGCCTGCTGGACTCTAGGCTGCTAAACGGTCTAGCCTGAGCACATCTGGTGCTATGGCTAACCCTGGCTCTATCTCAAGAAACGGACCAGCTATATAGCGGCTGTAAATACAGCCTCCAGCCGACTGGGCCTATAGCCACCTGTATAAAACTTCAGCTAACCAAAAACATACTTACAAAAGGGAAACCTATGCGGGCCGACAAGGCCACCAAGCTGTCTAGTTATCTCTAACTTAATATAACAAATGCGGAAAGCTACGTGACCGGCAAGGTCACTACTACTGACTGGATAAGGCCTCACACGACCAACATAAGCAACTAAACATACGCATGGCCCCACACGACCAGCACAACTAACCATAGGGAAATATATACAGACTGCAAGCCTCTAGGAATACTGATAAAATGGTCGGGACAGGGCCCCAGTCTACCTGTACTATACAATAAAAGAAAATGAAATACACCTCTAAATATCAAGCTTCAAATGACAGGAGCTGATGACTCTGTAAGCCGGCTGGAATCAAGAGGGATCGCCTCCTCGTCTATGAGTACCTGCAGGCAAGCAATGCAGCGCCCCTATGGGCGTCCGTACCATAGGTACTGAGCATGTAAAGCAAACTAAGATGTACAACTGAAACGGGTAACAACAATAACATGACATATAAGCAGGAAGTGTCTGAATCTATCTGGCTGAGGATAACTGGGGAAAGTTTACCTATTCCGTAACTAACTGGGCGTACCTGACGACGTGTCATCCTACTGTCTATCAGTATCTAATAGCACATATAGATATACATATAAATACACACAATACCTGACCGACCCCCATAAGCCGGAAGGTGCCAACCAACACACAATCTATTTACCACTACCCGGGTCTAAACCAACAAAAATAAGTCACTCCACTCATCTGATAACTGTGAGCTCCTCCTACCGGCCCCCTTTAGTACGTAGCTCAGGCCCTGGCCTTTGACAATAAACTGTGTCTGAGTCTGAAGACTCCTGCCTCTGGGCGCAAGTGCACACGGGGTAATCTGCTACTGTATCTGTGACTGAAACTGCCCCTGGGTGCAAGCACGCAGTAGGGTAATTTTATAAAAATCTGTATCTAAAACTGCCCCCGGCCACAAGCGCACACAGAGTAATCTGCCCCTATAAACAGGGTAATCTGGCTCTGCGCAGAGAGAACTGAACTGCCCTTGTAAGCAGGGTAATCTGGACCGTATTATCATAGTGGTTAGCCATCATCATCCTTTAGGTGGACGACATCGCCCAGATGGTGGCGGTATCTGAATCTGGTATCGATACAGCTATAACCCAGGGGCGGTGGGGATGCTAAAGGGTTCCCACATGCCACAACAAGTCTCAACATGCAAACACATACACAACAAGCATGCTCAAATGGAAAATACTAATCATATTCTCTTATTTTATTTCAAGGCCAGTCTGTATTAAATAACTGATGCTATATTCTATTTTACATTGTTTCTGATTGCTGGGCTAACTGCTACCTGGCCTTTATCTGACTGTCTGGTTATATCTGGATATAATTCAATAACATAGAACATGCCATCTATAACTGGATATAGCTCAATAAATGTAATACATACTATTTGTAATCCTGCCAATTCATTATACTGCTTTTACTACTTCCTTTCTAGATATTACGTAAGAACATGCTGAGCTACTAGCGGATATCACGTTACTATCTGAAATCATCTGACTATCCGTTATTTTGACTATCGCACAATACGTAATGATATACTAGCATGCTTGCTGGAAATCGTACTAAAATCATTCCTATACACTGGGTATCCGTTAATAGCCTTTATTCTATTTATTGTCTAGGCTGTACTTCCTGGCTTGCCGAAAGAATAGCTTTACATACCTGGTTTCTAGGTACCCGACTGACCGATGTGATTTCCATCGGTACTTCTGCTGTTTCTCCCAACTACATTCATATACATGTCAATTAGAACTAAATACACCAATATTCTGAAAGAAAATGTTACTTTCGATATATTTATAGCCTAAACTTTGGCTTATCGAAAGACGGTCAAAATCCTGCTATTTCTCGAAAGTCCAGAAGGGAGAAATATTCACTTTAAGGCTAGGAGTATATTAACACTAATTTGGAGCAATTCCACTTACCTTAGTTCGGTAGCACGACGATTCGCCAGTCGAATTTCGTGAAACTAAATCTGTAGGAATGCTCCTTGCTGCTAAATACCTCGGTATCTGGAGTTAATTTGAGTTTGGACCGCGTTTGACGGCGTAATTGGAGGGAAATTATCAAGAACCCTTCATCCCTCTTCCTCTCTGATTTTCTCTCTGTTTTCACTGGAAATTATAAGAATTTTAACATTTAAACCAAAGTGTAGGGCTTTATATACTTCGGGCTAGACAGGGCCAACGTGTCACAGAGCCATCGCGGAGGCTCCACCTCCGTGACAGTTGCCATCGCGGAGGGGCTATGCCCCGGCTCCTTCCGCGATGGTTCGACAGGTTTCTTGTCCGGTCTTGTCCCGGGCCTTTTCCTAGAGTGTATGACTTTCAAATACTCTTAACCAACACGCGAATAGGCCATCTATGTATTGGAAATTTTATGAGGTATATCTAGTGGGGCGCTGGAGCCATTCTTCAGAGGAAATTTGACTAACTCCTTCGTTCTATGCATGGGGCAGCGCGCCATACCCTCCTGGATGGGATTTTGCTGATTTTTTAAGACAAATACTTTAGGGTAAAAGTGTTATTTAAAGGATCATATATATATATATATATATATATATATATATATATAACATCTAGGGCATTTTTAGAAGAGAATTGATTATATCGTTCATCATCTTGAAGGTTGTAGAAATAACTTTGGAGGAGAGACAAGTTTTACTTAGGTTTCTTCTTTTCTTTATTATTTTGCCAAGAATGATGATGTTATATTTGTTTTTCCTCTTTTCTATGAGTGGCTAAACGCCGCTTCTAGGGTTTTGGCCATAGTTGATGGTTGAATGTTTGAAAAGACTATTGATTGTTAGTTTTGATTCTTTCATAAAGGTTGTCTATATTTATTTTTTTTAATTGCTTATTTACTAGACTGATCAACTTGTGAGTAAATCTATTGGCTTTTGGTTGAACTTGGGAAAGAGAATCGAAAGGGTTAAAAGTAAATATAAAATTTGAATTCAAAGATCCTTTAGCCTATTAGTTTGAGGTTAGAAGTTGTTGTTGAGGATAGGGATATACCCTTCAACCCTATATAGTTGAAATACAAGTAGGAATAACCGTCGTTTATGTTTCTCCTGTGACCATAGGATATAGGCATTAGAGTTCATAAGACAATTCTTGGATGATCGGGAGAGTGGCGAGGAATAGGATAGTAATTTTCAACTATCAACCTTAGGAGTTATCAATCTAGCGTAATCACATCTTCAAAACTCAACCTGATACAAAAGTGTCAATTCCCTAGTTTTTCATCATCATTTGAAGTACAAACAAGTCTACAACATTCTTAGTCTTAGTTAATTTTACATTTCAAGCTTTTGTAGTTTAATTCTCCAAACTGTAATACCCTGGAAGTGTGTAGGAGTAGGCCCAGAAGTGAAAAGTTGAAAACTGCAGAAAAACTTGAAATTTTACACTAGAGTGACTCATGGTACGAATCTTGGTGAGGTCTTACAAATTGTGACTCCATTCGTGATGGATTTCGAGAGCCTGGGGTCATACCACGAGTAGTCCTATGAATCGTGACATGTAGGTACGACTCATGGCTTGAAGTCATGGTGAATTTTCTTAGTGGTGCTAGGGTGAGTCATCTCGGATCATAGTACAACTGGTAGGTTGTAGCAACGAGTCGTGATAAGGAGTTTTAGTTAAGTCATATTTGGAAAAGGGTGGATGATACCACGACTGTTAATACGACCCGTAGAAGAGTACTACAAGTCGTGGTATGCGAGTGGTGGCCAAATTTAGAGGATCGAGAAGTGGTGACTATGAGAGGTGACCACGAGTCATTACTTCGTGGTACGACTCGTGGTATGATTCGTGGTCGGGGCGGAGCTATTTTTTAAGAAAGTTTCATTAAGGGAAATTTAGACTTTCCCATTCTTTGAGACCCTAAACTACGTAGTTTTGTGTATTTTTTTGAGTGTGATAAGATGGGTAAAGTCCCTAATGCATACCCATTCCCATGCAATAGCTTTTAGAGAGGTTTTAGGGAGATTCAAGGTCATCTTCTCTAAGTTTCCATTAATTGTTTTGTGGGTATTCAAGGAACTTTGAAATCACTCCACTCCCAGGTATTTAGGGTTTAGAATGGGTGAATCATTTCACACCGATGCTTAACTTTCGATTAAATTATGAATTCTCCTATTCAAGTTCTATGGAATTTTACCCAAATGCATGAAAATGTGATTTCTCTTTATGGGTATGATTTAATTGAGTTTTAATTATTGAATTATGAATGATGGGAAGGTTTTAAATTATTCTCTTTAAAATCATGCTTCAAGCTTTTTAAATCTAAAATGCCCATTGATGAAAGTTCATGAAAGTTATGATTTATGATGAATATTCAATATTTAGAGTGTATTGTTGATGAAAAAGCATGATTTCAAGTTCCCCTTTTTATGAGCATACTTTTGAAACAATTGAGCATGTTAATGTATTGGGAAATGCCCACATGATGAAGAATGATTTACGATTAATGAAACTAATTACATGGTTTATCGATTTATGATGTTGGCCGATGAAAAGGGCCTTTGATTCTTGGCTAAGCATGTTTTAAAAGGGATAAATGATGATAAATGTTATATTTTATCCAATGAATCTTAATGCATGATGTTATTGATTCATGTATGAGCCTATATGCATGTTATTGGGAGCCGTGTCTAGCATCGAGCAGCTCGACATTCAAAGGACTACACCGATGTCTCATAACCACGTGCCACCATGGGTTTCTAACATATTGTATTGGCAATGATCCCCTCAAATATGATATCACTCCTAATGCACGACCCTCGCCTGGCAAGCCAGGGTCGGCTTTGCCCACTTGAATGAGATAGTTGCGGTATCATGAAAGGATCTTCCATGATGGTGTAAATTATATCGAGTCCTCCCATTGTTCCGAATTTCTTATGCATTGTTATGTTTATGTTATTGGCTCAAGTTATGTTTTGAAAAAGTTTACTTACCATTATGATCATGAACTATTTATGAATGACTTGATAGCCTTGAGCCTTATGTTTTCTTACAAAGTTTATTATACAAGCATGATGTCCTTATCCTATGTTTATTTATGAGTTTATTTTACTTTTAATATCTATTTTACTTACCATGCATACTTGATACATTTCATGTATTGATCGCATACTTTTTGTGCTATATCGTTTCATGATACAGGGACCGGATCTCTGGCTCATCCTCATCCTTAGTCCATCTCAGCTCTCGCTCTAAGATTATTGGTTAGTCCTCATGTTCCAAGGGCCGTTTGACAGACTTTTATGTTATCTTGTGTTTCAGTATTGGTCGGGTTAGTTGGGGACGTTGTCCCATCAACCCATCGTATGTAGTAGAGGCTTTCAAACAGTATACAGTACTTAGCTTATGTGTATATCTAGTACTTTCAGATGTTACTCTATGGTTACATTTTTGCTACATTTTATGCTAAGTATTCCCTTTTATAAAATAAGATTAACTGTATGCATGTGTCATGGGTCGACTTGGGGTCTCTCGAGATCCCTTATCCCTTGTCTACGATCCGGATGTTCGTTCGGGTCATGAAAAACATGGTATCAGAGTAATAGGTTTGGAAGTGTCCTAGGGTGTCTGAAAGCCACGTTCAGTAGAGTCTTTTTCATGGGTTTGAAACGTGCCACACTTATGATGAAGAGGCTACAGACGTTTAGGAAATATTCCCTTCTTTCATGTTCTATGTCGTGCAATGAAAAGTCTCTCCATCCTTGTAATTCGTGCTATTCACAATTGTAGAATTATGGCTCCTAGAAGAATGAAGGGGAGGAGGAATGGAAATGATGGAGTCCTCAGATGTAGAAATAACCATGGGCATCAACAAGCCCTACCTGTTCGGTAGCTCCAGGTAGTACAACCAGTTGCCCACGCTGAGTTACGAGCAGCTATTCAGATTTTGGCGTAGGCCTTGACCGCTCAGGTCAACCAATAGGCTATTGCGCATGTCCCATATAATGGCAATGCAGCGGCGGCTCGAATTAGAGACTTCTTTAGGATGAACCCTCTTGATTTCACGGGATCAAAGGTGGACGAGGATCCCCACGAGTTCATTAAAGGGATCCTGAAGGTCACTCAGGATATAGGGGTGACAAATGAGGAGTGTGTTGACTTAGCCTCTTTCAATCTAAAAGAGGTTGCTCATATTTGGTTCGAGCAATGGAAGGACAACAGGGAAGCGGGAGAGAGCTCTATCAGCTGGGATGAGTTCCACATGGCCTTTCTCGACAGGTGCTTCCCTTGGGAAATGAGGGAGTTGAAAGCAGCTGAGTTTGTGAACCTCAAGCAGGGAAAGATGACAGTTCTGGAGTATTCGCTTGAACTCACTCATTTTTAAAATTACACCCCAGAGTTAGTGATGGATTAGGGCGCGGGTGAGCCGATTTGTTCATGGTGTGGCTGGTTATTTAGACAAGAATTGTAGTACTGCCATGCTTTACCAGGATATAGACTTTCCTCGCATAGTGTTGTACGCCCAACAGATGGAGGCGGCTCATGCGAGGGAGAGGGAGGCAAAGAGGGCTCGAACGGATAGCCATGGGTTTTCGCATCAGAGGTCCGACAGTGGCTACTGTCCATTATTTCAGCAGAGTTCACTAGCCCTAGCACCATCATCAACTAGTGTTCCATCTAGACCAAAGGGTGATCAGAAGAGAAGGGCTTTACGGTCGAAGGATCAGAGGGGCACCTAATTAGAGATATTTCTATGGCCTACGGGAAGTGTGGCAAGAGTCATGTTGGGGAGTGCCTACTCGGTTCAGATGTTTGCTATAGGTGTGGTAGATCTGGGCACATGCGCCGAGAGTGCCCATATGCTAGACAGGGTGATGATAGGGGTAGTGCACTGACCACCAGGACAGCAGTAGCTCCAGCCCGTTCCACTCTATAAGGATCATCGACTAGTGGAGGTGGAGGACAGCACCAAAATTGATTCTATGCCCTTGCCTTGTGCCAGGAGCAGGAGACTTCGCTAGACGTGGTCATTGGTATGCTATGTGTCTTTCATATTGATGTTTATGCCTTGCTAGATCCGGGAGCTACCTTGTCTTTCGTGACTCCTTACATTGCTAGTAGCCTTAGAGTTAGTCCCGAGACCTAGTCAGAACCATTTTCAGTTTCAATCCCTATTGGGCATTCGGTCGTAGCTAGATGAGTACATAGAGAATGGTCGGTCACTGTGTTGCATAAGGTTACCTCTACAGACCTTGTAGAGCTAGCCATGAGTGACTTTGACGTTATTCTTGGCATGGATTGGTTGTTTTAATGTTATGCTTCGATTAATTATAGGACCCGTGCGGTGGAATTCTAATTTCGGGGTGAGTCAGTTTTGGAGTGGAAGGGTAACTCAGTTGTACCAGCCAGTTAGTTTATTTCATATCTGAAGTCTAGGAAAATGATTTCTAAGGCTGCATATATCATCTAGGTAGGGTTAAGGATGTTGAGTCCGAGACCTGACTATCCAATCAATTCCGGTGGTGTATGAGTATCCGGATGTTTTTCCCGATGATTTGCCAGGTGTTCCTCCTTAGAGGGAAATCTACTTCGGCATTGATCTCTTACCCGATACGCAGCCTATCTCTATTCCTCCCTACCGGATGGCTCCAGGCAAGCTAAAGGAATTGAAGGATCAATTAAAGGATCTGTTGGATAAGGGCTTCATTAGACCGAGCCAGTCTGCATGGGGTGCACTAGTTCTATTTGTTCAGAAGAAGGATCCTTCGTATGTGTATTGACTATCAGCAATTGAACAAGGTCACCATCAAGAACATGTTCCCCTTACCAGGATTGATTATTTTTTTGACCAGCTTCAGGGTTTCAAATGTTTCTCAAAGATAGACCTTAGGTCTAGGTACCATCAGCTCCGAGTTCGGGAGACTGATATCCCAAAGACAGCCTTTAGGACATGGTATGTCCATTATGAGTTTGTGGTCATGTCTTTTGGACTAAAAAATGCTCCTGCATCTTTTGTGGACTTGATGAACAGGGTGTTCAATCCATATTTAGATATGTTCGTGATCATGTTCATCGATGACATCTTGATATACTCATGGAGCGAGGAGGAGCATGCCGCTCACCTTAGAGTAGTACTTCTGAACCTAAAGGATCGTCAGCTATACGCAAAGTTCAATAAGTGTGAATTCTGGTTGAACTCAGTGGCATTTTGGGGTCATGTGGTGTCAATCGAAGGCATAAAGGTGGGTTCATAGAAAATTGAAGCGCTGAAGAATTTGCAAAGACCGGTGAACCCTTCAAAATTTAAAGTTTCTTGGGTTTAGCTGGCTACTACAGGAGGTTTGTTGAGGGTTTCTCATCTATTGTGGCACCTTATACTAAGTTAACTCAGAAAAAGGTGAAGTTCTAATGGTCGGATACTTGTGAAAAAAGCTTGCAAGAGTTGAAGACTCGACTCACTTCAACACTAGTGTTGACTTTACCCGATGGTACTGATGGCTTTGTAGTGTATTGTGATGCTTCGAGAGTCGGACTGGGATATGTGTTGATGTATCATGGGAAGATAATAGCATATGCCTCGAGATAGCTGAAAGTTCATGAAAAGAATTACCCGACCCATGATCTTGAGTTGGTCGCGGTTGTGTTTTCATTGATGATATGGCGGCATTACTTGTATGGGGTCCACGTGGATCTTGAGTTGGCCGCGCGTTGGAGTTGCTAAAGGACTATAATATGAGTGTTCTTTACCACTCGGGAAAAGCTAATGTGGTTGCGGATGCACTTAGTAGGCTCTCAATGGAGAGTGTGTCCCACGTGGATGGGGAAAAGAAGGAGTTGGTGAAAGATGTCCATCGACTTGCAAGGTTAGGAGTTAGATTGATCGACTCGACCGATGGCGGCGTTGTTGTGCAGAATGGGTTAGAATCATCCCTACTGGTTGATGTCAAATCTAAGCAAGATGAGGATTCGATTTTGAGAAGGTTGAAGGAAGTGGTGCGGAGTCAAAAGGTGGAGGTTCTCTCCCAAGGGAAAGATGGTTTTCTACTATATCAGGGTCAGCTATGTGTCTCGGACGTTGATAATTTGAGGGTTCAGATATTGCATGAGGCATATGGTACCAGATATTCCATGCATCAGGGATCTATGAAGATGTATCGGGATTTGCAGGAAATCTATTGGTGGGATGGTATGAAGAGGGATATTGCAGAGTTCGTAGCCAAATGTCCAAACTGTCAGCAAGGGAAGGTTGAGCATTAAAGATGGGAGGTGTACTTCAGGATATTGGCATTCCCACTTTGAATCGGAAAGAGATAAATATGGATTTCATTATAGGCCTACCTCGTAGTCGCCGACACTATGATTCTATTTGGGTGGTAGTAGACAGGTTAACTAAGGCTGCACACTTCCTACCGGTCAAGACCATGGATTCAGCGGATGATTATGCCATGTTATAAATTCAGGAGTTGGTTCAACTTCACGGAGTGCCCTTATCTATTATTTAAGATAGAGGTACTCACTTTACCTCCCAGTTCTGGCGGTCTTTCCAGAAGGGACTTGGGACTCAAGTCAAGCTCAGGACAGCCCTTCATCCGCAAATGGATGGCCAATCTGAACGGATAATCCATACTCTTGAGGACATGTTGAGGGAAAGTGTTATGGATTTTAAAAGAAGCTAGGATGATCATTTTCCATTGATTGAGTTTGCTTATAATAACAGATACCACTCTACTATCTAGATGGGACCATTCGAGGCTCTTTACGGGCGAAGGTGTAGATTGCCTATCAGATGGTTTGAGGTTGGTGAGGCAGCCATGATAGGACCTGATTGGGTTCATGAGGCCATGGTAAAGGTCCAGTTGATAAGGGACCAGTTGAAAACCACTCAGAGTCATCAGAAATCGTATGTTGATGTAGGGAGAAGGGATTTGGAGTTTGATTTGGACGACTGGGTATTTCTCAAAGTATCTCCCATGAAGGGAGTCATGCGGTTTCAAAAGAAAAAGAAACTCAGTCCCCAATATGTTGGCCCCTACCGAGTGGTGAGAAGAGTTGGTAAGGTGGCATATTAGTTGGATTTGCCCTCTGAGTTATATTCAGTACACCCGGTGTTTCATGTGTCCCTCTGTAAGAAGTGTTTGGGAGATCCAGCTTTAATGGTTCCGGTTGACAGTATTGGTGTAAAAGACAGCCTCAGCTCGAAGAAGTTCTGGTGGAAATATTATATTGTCAAGTCCGTGAGCTAAAGAACAAGAAAGTAGCCTCAGTCAAGGTTTTATCGAGAAATCAGCGTGTTAAGGGAGCTATGTGGGAAGCCGAAGTAGATATAATGTCTACGTACCCATATTTATTCTCTACTGGCTCAGTTCCAACTTGAGGTATCAGTTTTACTCTATGATTCTATCTAGTTTTCATGTTTGATTCATGTGTGCAAGTTTCTTTTATGTGTATGAATATGTATGTGAATTATGAGATCAGTTTAGCTATGTGGTTCTATTCGGAGGTAGTCATTCCGTGAAAATTTTAGTTAAAATGATCAGTATTTTAGTATGATAATTGTATGTCTCTAATTTCTGCTTGTTCCTAACATTGGAGGACGAATGTTCCCAAGGGGGAGATATTATAACCCGGAAGTGTGTAGGAGTAGGCCCAGAAGTGAAAAGTTGAAAACTGCAGAAAAACTTGAAATTTTACACTAGAGCGACTCATGGTACGAATCTTGGTGAGGTCTTATGAATTGTGACTCCATTCATGATGGATTTCGAGAGCTTGGAGTCATACCACGAGTAGTCCTACGAATCATGACTTGTAGGTATGACTCGTTGCTAGAAGTCATGGTGAATTTTGTCATTGGTTCAAGGGTGAGTCGTCACTGGTCATGGTACGACTTGTAGGTTGTAGCAAGGAGTCGTGATGAGGAGTTGTAGTTAAGCCATAATTGATGAGGGTGGATGATACCACGACTATCAGAATGAGCCCTAGAAAAGTACTACGAGTCATGATATGCGATTCGTGGCCAAATTCAGAGGATTGAGAAGTGGTGACTACGAGAGGTGACCACAAGTCGTTACTTCGTGGTACGACTCGTGGTATGAGTCGTGGTCGGGGAGGGAGCTTTTTTTCAGGAAAATTTCATTAAGGGTAATTTCGACTTTCCCATTCTTTGAGACCCTAAACTATGTCGTTTTGTGTATTTTTCTGAGTGTGATAAGATGGGTTAAGTCCCTAATGCATACCCAATCCCATGCAAGAGCTTTTAGAGAGGTTTTAGGGAGATTCAAGATCTTCTTCTCCAAGTTTCCATCAATTTCTTTGTGGGTATTCAAGGAACTTTGAAATCAGTTCATTCCCAGGTATGTAGGGTTTAGAATGTGTGAATCCTTTCACATCCATGCGCAAATTTCGTTTAAATCATGAATTCTCCAATTAAAGTTCTATGGAATTTTACCCAAATGCATGAAAATGTGATTTCTCTTTATGGGTATGATATAACTGAGTTTTAATTATTAAATTATGAATGATGGGCAGGTTTTAAATTATTCTCTTTAAAATCATGTTTCAAGCTTTTTAAATCTGAAATGCCCATTGATGAAAGTTCATGGAAGTTATGATTTATGATGAATGTTCAATATTTTGAGTTTATTGACGATGGAAAAATGTGCCCCATGTTTATGAGCATACTTTTGAAACAATTGAGCATGTTAAAGTATTGGGAAATGCCCACATGATGAAGAATAATTTACAAATTATGAAACGAATTACATAATTTATCGATTTATGATGTTGGCCGATGAAAAGGGCCTTTGATTCTTGGCCAAGCATATTTTAAAGGGGATCAATGATGATAAATGTTATATTTTATCCAATGAATCTTAATGTGTGATATTATTGATTCACGCATGAGCCTATATGCATGTTTTTGGGAGCCGTGTCTAGCACAGAGCAGCACGACGTTTAAAGGACTACGCCGATGTCTCATAACCACATGCCACCATGGGTTTCTAATGACATATTGTATTGATAATGATCCCCTCGAATGTGATATCACGCCTAATGCACGACCCTCGCCTGGCAAGCCAGGGTCGGCTCTGTCTACTTGAGTGAGATAGTTGGGGCATCATAAAAAGCTCTACCAAGATGATGTCGGTTAAGATGACTTCTCCCATTGTTCCTGTTATACCCCGGAAGCTCAAAGATCAGACCCGGGAGTTGAAATAGGAAAATTCTAGAATTCATGTTGCAGGCACATGACGAGTCGTGGCACGACTCGTGAGGAGACCCCACGAGTCTTCAAGTGACTCGTGGGAAAGCCAGAATAAAGGAAGGATCTAGGTCCTCATAAGGGAGATAACGACTCGTGGTCAGTCCCCATGAGTCATCATGTCACTCGTGGGGTGAGGTTTGTGTTAAGTTAGAAGAAGCTCCCAATGTACCTAACGGATGGGACCCCACGAGTCGTGGCCTGTCCCAACGACTTGTGAGGTGGGTCATGAGCAAGCCTATGGACTTTTAATGGAGGATGAGGCACTATACTTGACGGGCAACATGACGAGTGTTTGCTCGTCCTAACGGGTCGTCACGTCACCCGTTAGGGTCACCTGGCAGTTATTTTCTGCGTCTTAGTAAGGGCCTTCTCATAATTTCCTAAACTCTTTAGGCCTAAATTATGTCGTTTTAAGGTCGAAATAGGGGCTTTAAGGTGGGTTAAGCCCCTAATGCATATCCATTCCCATGTAAGAGCTTTTAGAGGTGTTTTAGGGATATTCAAGGTCTTCTCCTCAAAGTTTCCATCAATTTCTTTGTGGGTTTTTAACGAACTTCGAAATCAGTATATTTTAACGAACTTCGAAATCAAGTTCCCAGGTTTATGAGTATATTTTGAAAGAATGGAATATGTTAAAGTATTTGGCAATACCCACATGTTGAAGAATGATTTAGGATTTATGAACGAATTTCATGATTTATCGATTTATGATGGCAGATGAAAAGGGTCTTTGATTCTTGGCTAAGCATTTTTTTAATGGGGATCAATGATGATAAATGTTATATTTAAGCCAATGAATTTTTAATGCATGATGTTATTAATTTATGTACGAGCCTACATGCATGTTTTTGGGAGCCATGTTTAGCACCGAGCAGCGCGACGTTCAAAGGACTACGTCGGTGTCTCATAACTACGTGCCACCTGGGTTCTAGTGTTATATATTGTATTGACATCGATCCCCTCAAATGTGATATCACGCCTAAGGCACGACCCTTGCCTGGCAAACTGGGGTCGGCTCTGCCCACTAGAGTGAGATAGTTGGGGCATCATGAAAGGCTCTACCATGATGGTGTCAGTTATGACGAGTCCTCCCATTGTTCTGCATGTCTTATGAACTTTTATGTTTATGTTATTGGCTCAAGTTATGTTTTGATAAAGTTTACTTATGATTATGATTATGATTATGAATGATTTATGAATGATTTGGAATTCTTGAGCCTTGTATTTTCTTACGAAATTTATGATACAAGTATGATTTCCTTCTCCTACGTTTATTTATGAGTTTAATTTACTCTTAAATGTCTGTTTTACTTACTTTGCTTACTCAGTACATTCCACGTACTGACCACATACTTTCTATGTTGTATCATTTTATGATATAGGGTCCGGATCTCAAGCTCGACCTCATCTTTAGTTCATCAATGCTCTCGCTCTAAGCTTATTGGTGAGTCCTAATGTTCCGAGGGCCATTTACAGACTTTTATGTTATTTATGTTTCAGTATCGGTCAGGTTAGTTGGGGATGTTGTCCCATCAACCCATCTTATATAGTAGAGGCTTTCAGATAGGATTTAGAACTCATCTTATGTATATGTTAAGTACTTTCGGGTGTTACACTATGATTACATTTTTACTATGATGATATGCTAAGTATTCCGCTTATTTGATTAAGACTAGATGCATGCTTATGCCACAAGTCGACTTGGGGTCTCTCGGGGTCCCTTCTCTCATCTCTACAATCAGGTGTACGTCAGGGTCGTGACAAACCTTGTATCACACCAATAGGTTTGGAGTGTCCTAGGATGTCTGAAAGCCACGTTAAGTAGAGTCTTTTTCATGGGTGTGAAGCGCGCCACGCCGATGACGGAGAGGCTACTAGGCATTTATGAAACATTCCCTTGTTTCATGTTCTATGTCGCATGGTGAAAAGCCTCTGCGTTCCTCTAACTCATTCTATACGCGTGTGCAGAAATATGTCTTCTTAGAACAAAGATGGAAGTCAGCCAGCACCACCAACTCCGATGGATTTCATGTAAGTTACTGATGCGGAGCTCAAAGCCGCTCTTAGAGTGTCGATGCGTGCTATGATCATCCATCCTGGCCAGCGGGCTATCACACCGATGAACCCTATTTGAGAAGTAGAAAAAAATTGGATTCAAGGACTCATGAAGGAGAGACCACCGGAGGTTGGTAACTCGAGTGTGGTTGGGAAGTATAGAGGGGGAAGGAGGGAGAACAAGAGGCCCAGGGCTGGTGACCTTGAGGTGTCCCAACAAGGATCGAGAAGGGCGAATCACTCTCAAGTACGTTAGAAGTGAGGGAGATTACTTACCCAACTTGCGGGCGTTTCGGGAAGCACCACCAATTAGAATTCTTGGCAGGTTAAGATGTTTACTTTTATTGTGGCTAACTCGATCATAAACACAAGGGTTTCACTGCAGCCAAATGAGATTGTCGAAAAGGTTGTGCTCTAAATCCCTCTCCATCAGTTCCAACAAGTCACCCACCTCAACAATACAGGGTATCAAGAGTGAGTGGTGGTCGACCTCAGATGTACGTCTCAGGTATGTTATAAGCTTTTACATCGACCCTACCATGATCTCTAGTTTCGAGAGCCTATTATACAAGGTACGGGATTCTTGTATGCACCTTAGTGTGAGATCTATTTTGTGGGAGGTAGGCAATGGCTAAGAGTATGAAATATTCAGCAACAACTTTGGAGGTGAATGAGCAGTCTGGAGCTAGTGATATTAGTGCAACTTTAACAAAGTGTCCTAGATCCTTAGAATGATAGCTCTAATCTAAGAAAGAGATGGTAAGTGAAGGGTCATTACGAGTCTTAAGTTTCAGCAAAGAAATTCTAGAGATGGTACTTAGGGATAGTCAACTCATTCTCATCTAGATGTTTCTCTCGTATGTCGTTTGATGTTACGTTCAACCCATGCTTACGTTCAGAACTCTAAGATGATGGCAACCCCATTAGTCAGCGATTCCGACATTACTCCATGACTCCATAAATTCAGCTTCATGTCATGACCCCCGTTGCGTATGTGAGCTCATATCCCTTAATACACTCAGCTTTATAAACTCAGTCCTTAAGATGTTCCTTATCAGCTCATGAGAATCGTGTTATATCAGGTACATGCCCAGCTTCGATTTCTTGAATAATTCGTGCTCATGATTTCCTTACTCTAGGCTCTGTAGGTGTTCCCCATGATGTAAATGATAGTCAAGATGTGTACATCCAGGATAATTCCCTACCCCTGCTATATGTGCCAGGAGTGTAGAAGTTCAGAAAGTTGAATGATTTGCCAAAACCTAGAAGTGCAATGACCTGCATGGTCATTTTGTGATTTTGTCCCATTTCCCTAGTTTGAACCTTTCCGTATCTATATTTCACTACTTATGACTTAAGGGGATCGATGCAACAATTTCAAAGACGATCCAATGAAGATTGGATAAGATTCTCGATTTTTGGGAGGTTTGAAGTTTGAGAGGTTTGATCAATGTCAACATTTCAGGTTAACGATCTCGAATTTGGGTTTTGAAAGTTCTGTTAGTACCGGATGGTGATTTATGACTTAGTTGGGTTGTTGGGTGGGTCCGGAGGTGATTCTGGAGTAATTTGAACTTTTTGGTTACGCCGGAAGCCTTTAGGAGGTTGAGTTTAACCATGGTGAACCTTCGAAAAAACAACCTAATATCGGTGGTTATGATTCCAACAGGTCTGGAATGTATTTGACGGTTGAATTACAAATTTGGGTCGTTTTCGGAGGATTCCGGATGAGCTTCGGGTGGATTTGAACGTTTTGTGTGTTTGTCATGATTCTAAGTATAAGGTATGGTGCCATGGTTCAGGATGGATCGGAATATTTCTTGATGACCGGGGGAAAAGCTAGGTAAGTAAGTATCATATCTTAGTAGGTCGAAGGTGGTCATTCAGATCAGAAGGGAGAGGTTGTTCCAACGGGGAGATGGGGCACTTCAATAACAGGGTAGTTGGGATGATCATTGCCTCTTATTGAGTTTGCTGACAATAACGGTTACCATGCAAGAATTGGGATGGCTCCGTTTGAGGCTCTTTACGGGCCGAGATGAAGATCGCCCATCGGATGGTTCGAGGTTGGTGAGGTATCAATGATAGAGCCAAATTTAGTTCATGAAGCTACAGAGGAGGTTCAGATAAAAGGGAAAGATTGATAACAGCTCCTAGTCGCCAAAAGTCCTATGTGGATGTGAGAAGGAGGGATCTTGAGTTTGAGGTTGACGATTAGGTGTGTAGGAAGTATTCCGCATGAAGGGAGTGATGCTGTTTAGAAAGAAGGCGAAACTCACCCCTCGTTCTGTTGGTCCCTATCGGGTAGTGAAACGGGTTGGTACGGTTGCATATGAGTTGGAGTTGTCCTCAGAGTTATCTTCCATACATCCTATGTTTCTTGTATCGGTTTGAAGAAGTGTTTGGGAGATCCAGCTTTAGTTTTCCCGGTGGACAACATCGGTGTAAAAGACAGTCTTAGCTACGAGGAAATTCCGGTGGAAATATTGGACAGGCAGGTCTGGAGGCTAAGAGGAAGTGGCTTTAGTTAAAGTATTATGGAGAAACCAGCATGTTGAAGGAGCTAAATGGGAAGCCGAAGCGGATATGATGGCTAAATAGCCATACATGTTCCCTACTGGCTCAGTTTCAGTTTGAGGTACCAATTTTTCCATAAGCCACTAATCTTTTTCATCTTCCTTTCATGCATACAAGTTTGTTTTATGATGAGGTAAATGTATGAGATGTATGAATTCAGTTCAGTTATGTAGTTCTTTTCGGAGGCAGCCATTCCGTCAGTTTTTTATTTTAATAATCAGTATTTGCTTACGATGATTGCATTTTTCTGCATTTTCTGTGTGTTTCAAATATTCGATGACGAATGTTCCCAAGGGGGAGATATTGTTATATCCCAGAAGTTCAAATATTGGACCCGACAGTTGAAATAGGAAAATTCTGGAATTCATGTTGCAGGCATAGGACGAGTCATGGGACCCATGAAGAGACCCCACGAGTCGTCAAGTGACTCATAGGCAGGACGGAAAAAAGGAAGGATCGAGGTCCCAATGAGTGAGATAACGACTCGTGGTCAGTCCCCACAAGTCTTCATGTCACTCGTAGGGTGAGGTTAGGGTTAATTTAGAAGAAGCTCTCAGTGCACCTAACAGATAGGACCCCATGAGTCGTGGCCTGTCCCAATGACTTGTGAGGTGGGCCGTGAGCAATCCTATGGACTTTTAATGGAGGATGAGGCAATGTACTTGATGGGCAACACGACGAGTCGTTGCCTGCCCTGATGAGTCGTCAGATCACCTATTAGGATCACCTGACAGTTATTTTCAGCGAATTAATAAGGGTCTTCTCGTAATTTCCTAAACTATGTCGTTTTAAGGTTGGAATAGGGTCTTTAAGGTGGGTTAAGTCCCTAATGCATACCCATTCCCATGTAAGAGCTTTTAGAGAGGTTTTAGGGAGATTCAAGGTCCTCTCCTCCAAGTTTCCATCAATTTCTTTGTGGGTTTTCAAGGAACTTTGAAATCAGTCCATCCCCGGGTATGTAGGGTTTAGAATGGGTGATTTCTTCCACACCCATGCCCAAATCTCGAATTTAATAATGAATCCTCCTATTCAATTCCATTGGGTTTTACCCAAATGCATGAAAATGTGATTTCTCTTTATGGGTTTGATTTAATTGAGTTTTAGTCGTTGAATTGTGAATGATGGGCGGGCTTTATATTATTTTCATTAAGATGATGTTTCAAGCTTTTTAAATCTAAAATTCCCATTGATGACAGTTCATGAAAGTTATGATTTATGATGAATATCAATATTTTGAGCTTATTGATGATGGGAAAGCATGATTTCAAGTTCCCAGGTTTATGAGTATATTTTTGAAAGAATGGAATATGTTAAAAAATTGGGCGATGCCCATATGTTGATGAATGATTTACGATTACGGACGAATTTCATGATTTATCGATTTATGATGTTGGCCGATGAAAAGGGCCTTTGATTCCTTGCTAAGCATGTTTTTAATAGGGATCAATGATGATAAATGTTATATTTTAGCCAATGAATTTTTAATGCATGATGTTATTGATTTATGTACGAGCCTATATGCATGTTTTTGGGAGCCGTGTCTAGCACCGAGCAGCCCGACGTTCAAAGGACTACGCCAGTGTCTCATAACCACGTGCAATCGTGGGTTCTAATGTTATATATTGTATTGATACCAATCCCCTCAAATGTGATATCACGCCTAACGCATGACCCTCAGCTGACAAGTCGGGGTTGGCTCTGGCCACTTGAGTGAGACAGTTGGGGCATCATGAAAGGCTCTACCATGATGGTGTCGGTTTTGAAGAATCCTCCCCTTATTCTGCATGTCTTATACATTTTTATCTTTATGTTATTGGATCAACTTATGATTTGATAAAGTTTACTTATGATTATGATAATGAATGATTTATGAATGATTTGAAAGTCTTGAGCCTTATGTTTTCTCACGAAATTTATAATACAAGCATGATGTCCTTATCTTATGTTTATTTATGAGTTTAATTTACTCTTACATGTTTGTTTTACTTACCTTACATACTCGATACATTCCACGTACTGACCGCATATTTTCTATATTGTATCATTTTATGATACAGGGTCCGGATCTCAGGCTCGACCTTTACACCCTTAGTTCTTCTCAGCTCTTTCTCTCAGCTTATTGGTGAGTCCTCCTATTTCGAGGGCCGTTGACAGGCTTTCATGTTATTTATGTTGCAATACCGGTCGGGTTAGTTGGGGATGTTGTCCCATCAACCCATCTTATGTAGTGGAGGCTTTCATATAGGATGTAGAACTCAGCTTGTGTATATGTCTAGTACTTTCGAGTGTTACAGTATGATTGTGTTTTTGCTATGATGATATTCTAAGTATTCCATTTATTGATTAAGACTAGACGCATGCTTATGCCATGGGTCGACTTGGGGTCTCTCGGGGTCCCTTGTCTCGTGTCTACGATCCGGGTGTACGTCAGGGTTGTGACACACTTGGTATCACACCAATAGGTTTGGAGTGTCCTAGGATGTTTGAAATCCACGTTAAGTAGAGTCTTTTTCATGGGTGTGAAGTGCGCCACGCCGATGACGGAGAGGCTACTAGGCATTTACGAAACATTCCCTTGTTTCATGTTCTATGTCGCCTGATGAAAAGCCTCTCCATTCCTCTAACTCGTGCTATACGCGTGTGCAGAAATATGTCTTCTCAGAACAAAGATGGAAGTTAGCCAGCACCACCAACTCCGATGGATTTCATGCAAGTTACTAATGCGGAGCTCAGAGCCGCTCTTAAAGTGTTGATGCGAGCTTTGATCACCCAGCCTTGCCAGCGGGCTATCACACTGATGAACCCTATCGGAAAAGCAGCACCTATTGGGACTCAAGGTCTCATGAAGGAGAGCCCACCGGGGGTTGGTAACTCGAGTGTGGTTTGGAAGTATAGAAAGGCTAGTGACCTTGAGGTTTCCCAACAAGGGTTTAGAAGGGGGAATCACTCAAAAGTCTGTTAGAAGTCTCAAGCCGAAGCTCGGGGATACAAGGCCCAGGTGAGACAGATTACTTCCCCAATTTGCGGGCGTTTCGGGAAGCACCACCGAGGAGAATGCTTGGCAGGTTATGATGTTTGCTTTTATTGTGGCCAACTCGATCATCAACACAAATGATTGCGCTACAGCCAAGTGAGATGGTCAGAAGGGCCATGCTCTGAATCCCTCTCCATTAGTTCCAGCAAATTGCGCACCTCCACAACATAGGGTGTCAAGAGCGAGTGATGGTCGACCTCAGATGTACGTCTCAGGTATGTTATAAGCTTTTCCATCAACCCTACCATGATCTCTAGTTTTGAGATCCTACTGTACAAGGTACGGGATTCCCGTATGCACCTTAGTATGTGATCTATTTTTTGGGAGGAAGGCAATGGCTAAGAGTATGAAATATTCAGCGATAGCTTTGGAGGTGAACAGTCTGGAGCTAGTGATATTAGTGCAACTTTAACAAAGGGTCCTAGAGCCTTAGAATGATATCTCTAATCTAAGAGAGAGATGGTAGGTGAAGGGTCATGTCGAGTCTTAAGTTTCAACAAAGAAGTTCTAGAGACGGTACTTAGGGATAGTCAACCCTTTCTCATCTAGATGTTTCTCTCATATGTCGCTTGATGTTATGCTCAACCCATGCTTACGTTCAGAACTTTAAGATGATGGGCAACCCCGTTAGTCAGCGATTTCGACATTACTCCATGACTCCATCAATTCAGCTTCATGTCATGACCCTCGTTGCGTATGTAAGCTCGTTCCCTTAGTACGCTCATCTTTATAAACTCAGTCCTTAAGATCTGCCTTATCGGCTCATGAGAATCGTGTTATATCAGGTACATGCCCAGCTTTGATTCCTTGAATAATTCGTGCTCATGATTTCCTTACTCTAGGCTCTATGGGTGTTCCCCACGATTTAAATGATAGTCAAGATGTGTACGTCAAGGACAACTCCCTACCCCTGCTATATGTGCCAGGCATGCAGAAGTTTAGAAAGTGCAATGGTTAGCCAAAACCTAGAAGTGCAACAACCCGCATGGTCATTTCGTGATTTTGACCCATTTCCCTAGTTTGAACATTTCTGTATCTGTATTTCGCTACTTATGACTTGTGGGGATGGATGGCACAATTTTCAAGATGATTCAATGAAGATTGGATAAGATTCTCGATTTTTGGGAGGTCTGAAGTTTGATCAAAGTCAACATTTCAGGTTAACGAGCTCGAATTTGGGTTCTGAAAGTTCTGTTAGTACCAGATGGTGATTTATGACTTAGTTGGGTTGTTGGGTGGATCTCGAGATGATTTGGGAGTAATATGAACTTTTTGGTTAAGTCGGGAGCCTTAAGGAGGTTTAGTGTAACCATGGTCAACTTTTGATAAAACAACTTGACATCGGTGGTTAATGATTCCAATAGGTCTGGAATTTGCTTTATGGTTGAATTGAAAATTTTGGTTGTGTCTGGTGGATTCTGGATGAGCTTCGGGTGGATTTGAACGTTTTGTGTATTTATCATGATGCGAAGTATAAGGTGTGGTCCCATAGTTCAGGATGGATCGAAATTTTTCTTGATGACTGGGGCCAAAGCTAGGTAAGGTAAGGATCCTATCTTACTAGGTTGAAGGTGGTCGTTCAGATTAGAAGGTAGTGGTTGTTCCAAAGGGGGAGATGGGGTACTTCAATAACAGGGTAGTTGGGACGATCATTGCCTCTTATTGAGTTTGCCGACAATAACAGTTACCATGCCAGCATTGGGATAGCTCCGGTTGAGGCTTTACGGGAAGAGATGAAGATCGCCCATTGGATAGTTCGAGGTTTGTGAGGCAGCAATGATAGGGCCAAATTCAGTTCATGAAAGAAGGAGGTTTAGATAATAAGGGAAGGATTGAAAACAGCTCCTAGTCGCCAAAAGTTCTATGTGGATGTGTGAAGGAGGGATCTTGAGTTTGAGGTTGACGATTAGGTGTTTAGGAAGTATTCCCCATGAAGGGAGTGATGCTGTTTGGAAAGAAGGGGAAACTCACCCCTCGTTCTGTTGTTCCCTATCGGTAGTGAAACGGGTTGGTACGGTGATATATGAGTTGGAGTTGTCCTCAAAGTTATCTTCCATACATCCTGTGTTTCCTGTATCGGTTTTGAAGAAGTGTTTGGGAGATCCAGCTTTAGTTTTTTTGGTGGACAACATCGGTGTAAAAGACAGTCTTAGCTACGAGGAAATTCCGGTGGAAATATTGGACTGGCAGGTCCGGAGGCTAAGGATCAAGGAATTGGCTTCAGTTAAAGTATTATGGAGAAAACAGAATGTTGAAGGAGCTACGTGGGAAGCCGAAGCGGATATGAAGGCTAAATACCCATACTTGTTCCCTACTGGCTCAGTTTTAGTTTGAGGTACAAATTTTTCCCTAAGCCACTAATCATTTTTCATGTTCCGTGCATGCGTACAAGTTTGCTTTATGATGAGGTAAATGTATGAGATGTATGAATTCAGTTCAGTTATGTAGTTCTTTTAGGAGGCATCCATTATGTTAGTTTTTTTATTTTAACAATCAGTATTTTCTTATGATGATTGCATGTTTCTACATTTTCTGTGTGTTTCTAACATTCGAGGACGAATGTTCCCAAGGGGGAGATATTGTTATACCCCGGAAGCTCAAAGATCGAACACGATAGTTGAAACGGGAATATTCTGGAATTCATGTTGCAGGCACAGGACGAGTCGTGGGATGACCCATGAGGAGACCCCACGAGTCATCAAGTGACTCATGGGAAGGCCAAAAAAAAGGAAGGATCAAGGTCCCAACGAGTGAGATAACGACTCGTGGTCAGTCACCACAAGTCTTCATGTCACTCGTGGGGTGAGGTTGGGGTTATGTTAGAAGAAGCTCCCAGTGCACCTAATAGATAGGACCCCACGAGTCATGGCCAGCAAGCCTATGGACTTTTAATGGAGGATGAGGCAGTGTACTTGACCGGAAACATGACGAGTCGTTGCCTTCCTGATGAGTCGTCAGGTCACCCGTTAGGATCACCTGGCAGTTATTTTCTGTGAATTAGTAAGGGCCTTCTCGTAATTTTCTCAACTCTTAAGGCCTAAACTATGTCGTTTTAAGGTTGGAATAGGGTCTTTAAGGTGGGTTAAGTCACTAATGCATACTCATTCCCATGCAAGAGCTTTTAGAGAGGTTTTAGGGAGATTCAAGGTCTTCTCCTCCAAGTTTCCATCAATTTCTTTGTGGGTTTTCAAGGAACTTCGAAATCAGTACATCCCTAGGTATGTAGGGTTTATAATGGGTGATTTCTTCCACACCCATGCCCAAATCTCGAATTTAATAATGAATCCTCCTATTCAATTCCATACGGTTTTACCTAAATGCATGAAAATGTGATTTCTCTTTATGGGTTTTATTTAATTGAGTTTTAATTGTTGAATTATGAATGATGGGCGGGTTTTATATTATTTTCATTAAAATCATATGATGTGTGGTGAATTTACAGCACTATTGACGCTCAAAGCTAAGAAAATAGCATGGACTTAGGTGTATTTATGTAGATATGAGGCACTTTTCCTTTGATTTCAGCATAAATGGGTGTTGGAACAATAAATTGCAAAAGGAAGCTAAGAGTGTGCAAAAAGAGGTAAAAAGTGCAGACCACAGTACGATCCGTAGGATGGACCTACGAGTCGTACTGAGGGCCTTGATGAGAAGAGGCAAGATAACCTGGAAGACTAAACTTATGAGACTTGTCACGGATTATACCATGGTGGTACGAGTCATGGTAAGCCAGTCGTGATGAAATCCAGAAGAATTGCACATAAGGCTGATTCTCAGTACGAGAGCACCTACGACCCATGAGATGAAGTTACAAGTCGTACCATACCGGTTGTAGTGAAGTTTAGAAAAGTTCAACAGATCAGGATCAAGCCACGAGTGTCAATGTACGAGTCGTAGCATGTTTGTACGAATCATATCTTTTCCCAACACTTAGCCAAAATTCAGTCAACACTCCAAGCCACGAGTTGATGTCACGATCCGTGAGAAGCCCCTATGAGTCGTAGGTGGACCCATGACGAGGTCGGCACCAGTTATGGAAAGCAACCTTGTTAGTTTAGAAAAAGGATTCTTGTGTCTCTATAAATACTTTTTATGTTTATTTTTTATAGGAGGACGACAAATAGACTTAATTCTAGTAGGAAAACATTGCAATAAGCGATTTGACATCACTGAGAGAGAGAATGAGTTCGTTCAACCTTGTGATCAACCTTTTCTAGAATTAATCTTGTTCTTGCTACTTGTTATTAAAGATTTCGTGGTTTAATTGAAAGAATTGTTTTTCTCAATCATCTTTTTAAGTATTGTTAGATGTTTTCAATATTGAACACAAACCACAACCTTGCAACTATGAGAGGCTAAAACCTCCATAGCTAGGGTTGTGGGAACCATGGTGGATTAACAACTAGGGTTGCACAAAGTGATTCTAAAACCAATATTAGGTACTTTTATTGTATTCTCTTCATCTTTAATGATTCTTAACGGTGTACAACGTTAGGAAGTGCCTGAATTCTTTACTTGCTTTAGTCGAAGAGGTAGAGATTAGGAAAAGAGAATTATAACGGAGCCTTGATCTAGATGATCATTGTATTAACTTGAGCTGTAGTCGCAGGATAGTTATATCCGGAACTTAGTGATAATGGTTTGTTTGCAAAACTCATGAGACTTGGTCGAGTAATTGAGGATAGTCATTCAATAGGGATTGGTCGATCGTTTTAATGAACCTATGCTATCACTTCTGTTAGTAAGTATCAGTAAAGATCACAAGTGTATGCCCAAAACTGTTATGAACCCATGGGGAACATAAACCCTAGTTATCTTTCAATTATTGATTCATAAATATAATCTTGACTGTTGCTTATTTTTATTTTTTATTTTTATTAGAATTCCCCTTTGTGATTTACCATACAAGTTCATCTACCAGCTGTAATCTTGATCTTCCATATTCACTGTGGGTTCTACCCCAACCTATAAGTTTGGGTTCTTTATTGACAACGTCCGCTTCATACTTCAGTTGGAAGTGTGGTTTGAGCAGCGTTATCATCAAGTTTAAAGCTTTTTAAATCTAAAATGTCCATTGATGAAAGTTCATGAAAGTTATGATTTATTATGAATATTCAATATTTTGAGCTTATTGGTGATGGGAAAGCATGATTTCAAGTTCCCAGGTTTATGAGTATATTTTTAAAAGAATGGAATATGTTAGAGTATTGGGAAATGCCTATATGTTGAAGAATGATTTATGATTTATGAACGAATTTCATGATTTATCGATTTATGATGTTGGCCGATGAAAAGGGCCTTTAATTCTGTCTAAGCATGTTTTTAAAGGGGATCAATGATGATAAATGTTATATTTTAGCCAATGAATTTTTAATGCATGATATTATTGATATATGTACGAGCCTATATGCATATTTTTGGGTGTCGTGTCTAGAACCTAGCAGCTCGGAGTTCAAAGGATTCTCACCGGTGTCTCATAACCACGTGCCCCCGTGGGTTCTAATGTTATATATTGTATTGATACAGATCCCCTCACATGTGATATCACTCCTAATGCACGACCCTCACCTGGAAAGTCGGGGTCGGCTCTGGCCACTTGAGTGAGATAGTTGGGGCATCATGAAAGGCTCTACCATGATGGTGTCGGTTATGACGAGTTCTTCCATTATTCCGCATGTCTTATGCATTTTTATGTTTATGTTATTGGCTCAATTTATGTTTTGATAAAGTTTACTAATGATTATGATATTAAATGATTTATGAATGATTTGAAAGTCTTGAGCCTTATGTTTTCTTATGATATTTATGATACAAGCATGATGTCCTTCTCCTACGTTTATTTATGAGTTTATTTTACGCTTAAATGTCTGTTTTACTTACCTTGCATACTCGGTACATTCCACGTAATGACCGCATACTTTCTATGTTGTATTGTTTTATGATATAGGGTTCGGATCTCAGGCTCGACCTCATCCTTAGTTCATCTCAGCTCTCGCTCTTAGCTTATTGGTGAATCTTCATGCTCCGAGGGTCGTTGAAAGACTTTCATGTTATTTATGTTTCAGTATCAGTCGGGTTAGTTGGGGGTATTGTCTTATCAACCCATCTTATGTAGTAGAGGCTTTCAGACAGAATGTAGAACTCAACTTGTGTATATGTCTAGTACTTCCGGGTGTTACACTATGATTATGTTTTCTATGATGATATGTTATGTATTCCGCTTATTTGATTAAGACTAGATGCATGCTTATGGCATGGGTCTACTTAGGGTCTCTGGGGGTCCCTTGTCCCGTGTCTACGATCCGAGTGTACGTCAGGGTCATGACAGTTCCGCATGTCTTATGCATTGTTATGTTTATGTTATTGGCTCAAGTTATGTTTTGAAAAAGTTTACTTACGGTTATGATCGTGAATGCTTTATGAATGACTTGAAAGCCTTAAGCCTTATGTTTTCTTACGAAGTTTATTATACAAGCATGATTTCCTTCTCCTATGTTTATTTATGAGTTTATATTACTTTTAATGTCCATTTTACTTACCTTGCATACTCGGTACATTCCACGTACTGACCGCATACTTTTTGTGTTGTATCGTTTCATGATACAGGGTCCGAATCTCAGGCTCATCCTCATCCTTAGTCCATCTCAGCTCTCTCTCTTAGACTATTGGTGAATCCTCATGTTTTGAGGGTCGTTTGAAAGAATTTTATGTTATCTTGTGTTTCAGTATTGGTCGGGTTAGTTGGAGATGTTGTCTGTTCGGTTGTTCATTGGGTATCTAAACCGACACGCAAGTGCACGTGGTCGAACAAGTAGTAAGTGGCTTTAGTAAGCCAAGTATAGATCCCTCAGAGACTCAGATTAAGTGAAGTTTGCTTAAGTATACTATACTATATTTAACTTCTAAATATGTTGTCAACAACGTAACCAAAAAGTGAATAATTTGTTTTATAAATTTTATACTAAAACTACTAACAATTATCTACTTTGAATTTGGACTATGAATAAGAGCATGCTGAGGTTAAAGAACATGTAATGAAACTGATTATCATCATAAATTGGTTAATCTTTTCTTCCAGTTGCTAGCCAAGAACATTAGCCAAGAGATTAAAACTCTCGTATTTAATCTCACTTAAGAATCATAAACCATCCGTCTACATTTCTGTGATCAAATGCAATTCATGACCTAGCAATACAATTTCGGTTCCTAAATTGACTAATACAGCTTTCAAGTATATTTCTATCAGGAAAGCACATCAAAACTCAATTTTCCCAAATCAAGTAAAGAACAATATCCTATTAATTCACAACTTTTCAATTTCGTGCTCTCTCGAGTGAAATCGGACTTTTTAGATGTACATTAATGTAGGCCACACACCAATGCAGTAGAAACAAGAATTAATAGAACAACATGGAAGAAAAAGATGAAAAACCATATAATTCAATAATCAAAATTCATCACAAGTGTTCATAACCTCAGCAAGGAAGGGAATTAGCCACTCATTTGTGGATTAATCATCCTAAAACAAGTGTTAATCATACAAACAATTGAATTAGAGAAGAAAGAAAGAGAGAAAAAACCCTGAACTTTTCATCCCTCAACTGCCTGTAACCCACGTCCTTGCTCCACCAAGTCTGAATTCTGAAAAATAAACCTAAGTGTGCTATTTATAGTAGTAGGATTCTTTCCCGGAATAACAAGCAACGTGTCACGGAGTGCATCGCGGAGCACTGCCTCCGTGACACGCTACGGACGTGGAGGCTCTCTGGAAATCACCCGACTTGGCCCCGGCAGCACCCTGCCGCGTTGGCAGCGTGTCACGCTGCTTGGGCAGCGCGTTGGCATCTCTTGGTCGCGCAGCCAACCTGCCGTGGCACGTTGCCAATGCGCAGGTGGGCTGTTGTGATCGGCCTGCCTGCCGTGGCACGCTGCCAACGCGCAGGTGGGCTGTTTTGTGCCTCCTCTTTGCCGACGTTCGCGTGTTAATTCCGTTTCCAAGCATCTATTTCACCAACTCATGGATTAGTTACTCAAAAGTCATCAAAACCTACAAAACAAAGGCTAATCATGTTGGTTAGCACACATCTTCACTTCATATAAAATTACATGAAAATGTATACGATAACTTAGATATACAAGACTAATTTAAGTCATAAAGCGTATCTCGGGCATGCTATTTTTGCCCGTGATCACAACCCCACACTTAAAGCCTTGTTCGTCCTCGAACAACCTTTTACATATCATGCATATGGAGACTCCCACATAACTAATTTAGCAAGATAATTCAAGTTATGGCTATAATGATTATGTAAGATACAAGCTAAAAATAGAGCATGCCTGATTTGATCATTGAAATGAAGTACAACTATGTTAAGACTTCTTAACCTCAAAAATCGACTCTCAATCTTAGCAAACTCATGCAAATCAACTGATTAAGAAATCTCACCTGAATTATATCCTTCATTCAACATGTGCCCCTCCCGGAAAGAGAGTTACCCAATTTCACACGCAAAAATAATTTTTATATCACAACATGTGTGGGTACATGCATAGAATTACACTCACTCTCACAAAGAATTCACATGCATCATGTAATGACCCATAAGCTTGCCCTTAGTGTTTTATTCCACTAATTTAAGGATGTATGAATGTAAGATCAAGTAGGACTTTTTAGGTTGTAATGTAACTCAGGTGCGGGTAAGTACTATTATGATCAGCAATAGTGACTATCTTTCCTAAGCGCTTTTAATACATCACGCCTTCATTACAAACTTCCCTTCCTACACTTCACCTTTTTCTCTTTTCATCTTTCTTTATCCTCTTTTTTTCCGCCCTTTCTTTAGGCACTTTTAGCTTATTAGTAAGGAGTTCTATAAGTAACTTTTCATTTATTTATTTTCTTACTCCCTACTAATACTCACCCATATTCAAACAAGTGCACCCTCGACCTTTCTCAACTCTTACAATTGCTACTTTCCCTTCTTTTTCATTCTTCTCACTCCTTTACTGTTTCGGATTTTTCCTTTAGGCGCTTAGGAGTTTTGGTTCAATTTCAAGGCTAATGAAAGAAAAAGGATTAAGCTTATGTTGCAGCTGTCAAAGAATAGGCTCAAGGCTCAATGGGGTTAACTAGGATTAATTTTTCAAGGTAGGTAAAATGAGGGATAAAAATTGGTTCATTCAAAGAAATGCCTAAATCATCTCCTACAATTCACATCCTTCATTTCATTTTATATACACACCAGGCAAGTTCTAGACATTCCACAATAGCATAGAATACTCAAAAACCTTACACTCATGGCACATGCTAAAATCAAGACACAATCAGTAGACTCTTACTCAGCTAATCACAAGAATTCATAATTAAGCTTCCATCATATTGAGTCAAATTCAAGAGCCTAAGTGTCTCAAACAAAGTTATACACTTGCATGCTTCATACTAAACATACTTGCATCTTACAACCATGTATAGCACATAAAAAGAACATCAAGCACCAATTAGTTATGGTTTCAAAAACCCAAAACCTATCGACTAATTTTTCCTCAAGACGGTCGTCATCCATCCATCGTTGGAAACAGTCTCTAACTATGACTAAAAACACTATATACATACAAAGGAAAGAAAGAAAAAGAAAATTTTTTATTCTTCGGTTCAAAGACCCCCCGTCGGAAAAGAACCGAAAAGAAAAACCAACGGGTGATGAAGTTATGCTTAATTCACAAAAATTTTTCAAATTTTTCAATTTTTTCCCAAGCATTACATTCACCACAAATCGTTAAGCACAAAAAAATTGAAATTTCCTTGAAATTTACCTCACCCCACACTTAAATCATGCTATATCCTCATAGCATAAAATTAAAATTTAAAGAGGGTGAGAAATACTCCCTGAGGCCTTTAGGCCTAGCTAATAGCATGCCTTTCTCCAACTTTGCACAAGTGGGTGTTCGACCCCACACTTTTTGTCTTCCATGCTTGTTAGCTTCCTCCTCCACGGGTACTCAGACTTCCCCTCCATCTGTGCTTAACTTTCCACCAAAACAACACACGATGAAAAATAAAAAAATAAAAATAAATAAATAAATAAAATCAACTTAAATGCAAGAAATTAAAATGGTACCCATGGTACCCTTGGGTTGCCTCCCAAGCAGCGCCTAATTTTACGTCGCGGCACGACGTACCAAGTTTCACCACTTTTTCCTCCACCTTGAGGATATGAACCTCACCCCTAATTTCTTCTCTAATTTCCTCTTATGCTCCAGGGGTAGTGGTGAAAAATTGTAATGACCAAGCAGTAGATGTTTTCTTTTGAACCTATTGGCCCTTATGTAAGCGAAGTCATTTTGTCTCTCTGAGTTAGCAAATTTCAGAATATACGGGGCTTGGTCCTCCTCTAAACATTTCTCTATAAACTTGGAAGACTCTATTTTCTATGTTGTCAACCAAACTTAATGTCGAAAAATGCTTCGAGTGTGGTCCAATAAACCTCAACTCTGAAACTGCCTTGTGCTTGACCTCCTTACTTGTGTACACCTTCTCAGCATCGACATCTATCTCTCCATTAATGTCGACTGGGGGATACTCTATCTCTTCTTCCATGAATGGATTTTCCATAAGTGTGAGCCCATCACGGGGACACTCAAGAGATTCTAATTGTTGGGCTTCATCCAAAAATTCACCCTTGTCTTCCTCTTGTAGTTCCTCTTGAATATCGGCTACAACTGTTACCTGCAATTTATCACAAGCTTCAGCCACAGCAATCATCTCCGTGAATTTGACACTCATCCTTTCTAGAGCCTCGACATTCTCTTCTTGCTGAATTCTCAATACTGCCATCGCCTCCTTCATCGCTTCTGATTGCTCCAGGAGTTGTTTCAGCATGTCTTCTATTCGAGCTTGGCGTCCCAAGTCCTCATTTTCAGCATGCCTATATTCAGAAAAAACAACAGAAGTATCATAGTTGGGGCTTGGGGGAGGGGAATATGCATTCGGACAGCCATCCCAATGGCCATCTTGACCACCACATATATTGCACATGTTACAGTGTTGCCACGAGTGGTGTCCTCCGCAATTCAGACAAGATTTGCTAAAATATGAGTATCCACCATTTAAACCATTTGGATTCCATGATGTCATGTCAATAAGGGTATCCGAAAAAGAAAAAAATAAAAATAAAATGAAAAAGAATTAAAACAAACACTAAGACCAAGTTGTCAGCACTTAAGAAAAAATATAGTGAATTTACACTTAAGAAAATTTCACCAATTGCCAAGTCCCCGGCAACGGCGCCAAAAACTTGTTCGGTGGTTCGTTGGGTATCTAAACCGACACGCAAGTGCACGTGATCGAACAAGTAGTAAGTGGCTTTAGTAAGCCAAGTATCGATCCCTCAGAGACTCAGATTAAGTGAAGTTTGCTTAAGTATACTATACTATATTTAACTTCTAAATATGCTGTCAACAACATAACCAAAAAGTAAATAATTTGTTTTATAAATTTTATACTAAAACTACTAACAATTATCTACTTTGAATTTGGACTATGAATAAGAGCATCCTGAGGTTAAAGAACATGTAATGAAACTGATTATCATCATAAATTGGTTAATCTTTTCTTCCAGTTGCTAGCCAAGAACATTAGCCAAGAGATTAAAACTCTCGTATTTAATCTCACTTAAGAATCATAAACCATCCGTCTACATTTTTGTGATCAAATGCAATTCATGACCTAGAAATACAATTCCGGTTCCTAAATTGACTAATACGGCTTTCAAGTATATTTCTATCAGGAAAGCACATCAAAACTCAATTTTCCCAAATCAAGTAAAGAACAATATCCTATTAATTCACAACTTTCCAATTTCGTGCTCTCTCGAGTGAAATCGGACTTTTTAGATGTACATTAATGTAGGCCACACACCAATGCAGTAGAAACAAGAATTAATAGAACAACATGGAAGAAAAAAATGAAAAACCATATAATTCAATAATCAAAATTCATCACAAGTGTTCATAACCTCAGCAAGGAAGGGAATTAGCCTCTCATTTGTGGATTAATCATCCTAAAACAAGTGTTAATCATACAAACAATTGAATTAGAGAAGAAAGAAAGAGAGAAAAAACCCTGAACTTTTCGTCCCTCAACTGCCAGTAACCCACGTCCTTGCTCCACCAAGTCTGAATTCTGAAAAATAAACCTAAGTGTGCTATTTATAGTAGTAGGACTCTTTCCCGGAATAACAATCAACGTGTCACGGAGTGCATCGCGGAGCACTGCCTCCGTGACACGCTACGGACGTGGAGGCTCTCTGGAAATCACCCGACTTGGCCCCGGCAGCACCCTGCCGCGTTGGCAGCGTGTCACGCTGCTTGGGCAGCGCGTTGGCATCTCTTGGTCATGTAGCCAACCTGCCGTGGCACGTTTCCAATGCGCAGGTGGGCTGTTGTGATCGGCCTGCCTGCCGTGGCACGCTGCCAACGCGCAGGTGGGCTGTTTTGTGCCTCCTCTTTGCCGACGTTCGCGTGTTAATTCCGTTTCCAAGCATCTACTTCACCAACTCATGGCTTAGTTACTCAAAAGTCATCCAAACCTACAAAACAAAGGCTAATCATGTTGGTTAGCACATATCTTCACTTCATATAAAATTACATGAAAATGTATACGATAACTTAGATAAACAAGACTAATTTAATTCATAAAGCGTATCTCGGGCATGCTATTTTTGCCCGTGATCATTGTCCCATCAAGCCATCGTATATAGTATAGGCTTTTGGACAGTATGTAGTACTCAACTTATGTGTAAGTCTAGTACTTTCAGATGTTATCTATGGTTACGTTTTCACTATGTTTTATGCTAAGTAATTCATTTTATTAAATGAGATTAGTTGTATGCATATTCCATGGGTCGACTTGGGGTCTCTCGGGATCCCTTGTCTCGTGTCTACAATCCGGATGTTCGTTCGGGTCGTGACACAAACCAATTACCCAATTTTATTTATTTTGTCAGAATAGCAAAGTAAAGAATAAACCTTAAATAATTGATCTGGCAAGTCTCTAAGAGATCGATAATCGGGACTTCTAGTCCTATATTATTTGACGACCATGTGAGCTTGTGTGCGCTTGGGCGACATCATGTTTTTGGCGCCGTTGTATGGGGCTTAAAGATTTATTGATCATTTGTAGGTTCACATTTTTATCCCACTATTGTATATTTTATGTTTTTATTTATTGTTTATGAAGTTTACAAGTGTTGTGTGCTCAGTGTATGCCAAATACGAGAATTTAAGAACCACTTTTGGCTTCTCTTGATCCTGAAATTGAGAGAACCTTTTGAAGGTTAACATGGAGAATAATGAACAGGCATAGTGCAACAACCAGGAGAGAGTTCCAGTGTTGAATTTTTCTATGTCGAACTTGGAGAACGCTTCTAAAGTGATCATCAAGCCGGCCATCACTGGGAAATTTGAGTTGAAAGACGAGACTGTGTTGTTGGTCCAACACTCTTGCCAATATCAGGGCAAGCCATACGAGGATCCGCACAGGTATCTAATGATGTTCGTGGAGCTGAGTGAGAACTTTCACTATCAAAACGTGTCAAATGAGTATGTAAAGCTCACATTGTTTCCGTTCTCGTTGATTGGTGAGGTCAAGGAGTGGTTTCAAAATGAGCCAGTAGGTTCCATCACCAGTAGGGAGGTTCTTTCTAAAAAGTTCATCAGCAGTTTCTTCTCTTCAAGGAGCACAAAAGAGTTGAGAGGGAAGATCTGTGGTTTTGTGCAAGAGATGGTAAGACCTTGGCTTATGATTAGGAATGATAGAAAGGCTACTTGAGAGATTGCCCACACCACATGTAGCCAAAGGAGATTATCAGGCACAACTTTATAGAAGGGTTGAAGCCAGAGTCTAAGATCTTTCTTGACGCTACTGCACAGGGACAAATTTTTTCTAAGAGCTATGATGAAATTGAAGCTCTTTTGAACCTCATGTTAGTAGGGAGTCAAGATTATCAAGACCCAGGTAGAGGATCCATAGTAGCAAAGGTACCTGGAAAGATCGAAGTAGATGGTGTGGTGGCAATCTTAGCAGATATAAGTCAGCTGGTGAATGTGATTAGCAAGCTTGTGACCACACCAATGGGAAGTCTAGTTCAGTAGGTCCACCAGGTCCAGACTCCACCACCATCATGTGTGGTGTGTGGAGAAGGCCATGCTTATTCAGGTTGTCCACTAAACCTAGAATCTGTATTTTTTATGCGACAATAAGGTTGTGGTGGAGGTTTTGTAGGTAAAAACTCTAACCAAGGGGTATAGGAATGAAGTCAATCCCTCATGGGGAGGAAATCAGAATTTTCAAAGGCCCCAGAACAATTATCAAGGTCCTCAAGGCCAGCGGCCTAGCAGTTTCACTTGAGTAAAAATTGAAACAATGGTTGCTGCAACAAACTTAGGTGGTTAATAAGATGCAGAAGTCCATTCATGAGCTTGAGAGATAGATGGGGAAATTGTCCCTACAACAGATGAACAGACCACAAGGGGCACTTTCGAGTAATACAGAGAAGAACCCAAAGAAAATGTGAGCACAATCTCTTTGCGTATTGGTAAAGAGCAGTGCGAGGTGATCCCTAGAAATAAGAAAGTGGATGAAGAGAAGGTTGTGATGTCCAAACCAATGGTAGGTGAGTCAAGCAACTCAAATCCAAAGTTGGTAGGAACCAGATCACCCCCTCCATTTCCTCAAAGATTTAAGAAACAGAAGGAGGATTCAGCCTGTCAGAAATTTCTTGAGGTGTTGAAGATGGAACTAGTTAACTTACCATTAGTGGAGCTTTTGTAGGGAGTTTTGAAGTATGCCAAGTATTTGAAGAACTTATGTCATATAAGAGGAGGTTCGCAGAGTTTGAAACCATGGCTCTCACAGAAGAGTGCATCTCTCGGGGTCAAAATAAAATTCCTAAGAAGCTGAAAGATCACGGGAGCTTCACCATTCTAGTGGTGATTGGAAACAAGGAAGTAGGTTGTATGATGTCTTACATGGATTCAAGCATTAATTTGATGTCTGCATCTTTGTTTAGAACCTTGGGTTTAGGTGAACCACATCCGAGCACAATAACTCTGCAGCTTGCCAATAGATCTCTTGCTAATCCTGACGGAATCATAGAGGACGTCTTAATTAATGTTGGACCTTTCATCTTACTAGTGGACTTCATAATCCTGGATTACGAAGAAGATGTGGTAGTTCCCCTTATTTTGGGGAGAGGATTTTTAGCCACCACCGATGCGTTCCTAAAAGTGAAGTTGGGTATGATGTCAATGACTGTGGATGGTCATGAGGAAGTTTTCGATGTGATTAGGGCAAGAAGATTTCCACCCTACTATGAAGAGATCAAGGTCATTATGGAAGTAGAGCCAGAAATATCTACTTAGGCCTTAGAGCAATATTTATCACAAGAAGATCCACTTGGGAGAGTACTGGTATATGAGAAAGAATAGGGCAATAGCTCAAAGAAGATTGAATGCTTAGCGGTCTTGGATGCACCAGCACCCATGTTAGTAGAGAAGGTCCTTTAGAGACATTTAAAAAACCTTTGACTAGGGAAAAGCCGAAGCCATCCATTTAAAAAATGCTAGTTCTTTTAATTAAAACCCTTACTTGCACATTTGAAATATGCTTTTCTAGGAAGTAAAACACTGCATGTAATAATATCTGCTTTGTCTAATGAAAAGGTTGACAGGTTGCTGGAAGTGCTAAGGCATCGTGTAATGGTGCTTGGGTGGACAATAGCTGATATAAAAGGGATAAGCAGTTCCTTTTGCATGCATAAGACTGTTGAAAGAGGAAGCCAAACCTAGTGTTGAACATAAGCGGAGACTGAACCCCAATAATGAAGGAGGGAGTAAAGACGGAGATCAAACGTGGCTAGATGCAGGCATCATCTACCCAATTTCAGACAGTCATTAGGTGAGCCCAATTTAGAGTGTTCTGAAAAAGAGTGGGATGACGGTGGTGTGCAATGAGAGGGATGAATTGATACCCCAAAGAATAGTCCCAAGGTGGAGGATTTTTATTGACTACCTAAAGCTTAATGCTGCCACCAGGAAGGACCACTTCCCATTGCCTTTCCTGGATCAAATGTTAGACAGGCTAGCAAGGCATGACAACTATTGTTTTTTGGATGGGTATTCAGGTTGCAATTAGATCATGATCGCATAGGAAGACCAGGAGAAGACTACTTTCGCTTGTCCTTTGGCACCTTTGTATTTCGAAGGATGCCATTTGGACTATGTAATCCTCCAGGAACATTCCAAAGGGGCATATTGGATATTTTTACAGACATGGTGGAAAAACTCGTGGAAGTTTTCATGGATGATTTCTTAGTCTATGGGAGTGACTTCGATGACTGTTTGAATTATTTTGTGTTGTACTAGCTAGAGTGAGAAGATCAATCTTTTACTAAATTAAGAGAAATGCCATTTCATGGTGCATGAAGGGATAGTCATGGGCCATAAAATTTCTAAGGCAGGTATTGAGATTGACAGGGCTAAGATTGAGGACATTGAAAAACTACCACCCCTGTCTCTATGAAAGAGGTGCGCAATTTTTTAGGACATGTTGGATTTTACAGGAGGTTCATTCAGGAATTCTCTAAAATAGAAACCCTATTGTGAAAACTCTTGGAGAAAGATGTGAAACTTGAGTTCAATAGAGAATGTGTGTAGGCTTTAAATACAAGGACAAGTTGGCCATAACCCTAATCATCATTGCCTCGACTGGACATTACCAATCATTGTGATGTGTTATGCCAGTGATTTTTCTATAGGACTTTCTTGGGGCAGAATAGGGGAATGTGGTTTCAAGCTATTTACTCTGAAGTAAATCATTAGATAACGCTCAGAAAAATTACACTATGACCGAAAAGGAGTTATTGGTGGTACTGTATGCGTTTGATAAATTTTGAGCTTACGTAGTGGGGACTAAGGTGATAGTGTACACTAATCTTGCTACAATCAGGTACTTTTTTGCGAAGAAGGATTCTAAACTCAGGTTCATTCGGTGGATACTATTACTGCAAGAATTTGACATTGAGATCAGAGACAGGAAAGGCACAGAGAACCAAGTAGCAGATCATCTATCTCTGATGGAGGACAAGGAGTACATTGACTGTGAGACCGACATTGTTGAGACCTTCGTTGTCGAATAATTATTTATTGTGCACAGTCAAGAGCTGCCATAGTATACTGATATGGTAAATCTCCTAGTTAGTAGTATGTATCCACCTAATGTAACCCTAGAAAGAAAATGGTGACTGCTTTATGACTACAGATTCTACATATGGGATAAACCCTTCTTGTACGAGATAGGGCCCGATCAGCCGGTCAAAAGATGTGTTCCTGAGGGAGAAGTGCACCCTATTTTGGAAAGTTGTTATTCTTCACCTTATGGCGAACACCATAGGGTAGATAGAACCGTAAAAAATTCCTTCAAGCTGGATTTTATTGGCCCACTCTGTTCAAGGATGCATATTTACTTGTTAAATATTGTGACAACTTCCAGAGAACAAGAAACATTTCGAAGAGGCAAGAAATGCCTCAGAGAGGCATTATAGAAGTGGAAGTGTTTGACTGCTGGGGAATTGATTTCATAGGACCCTTCGTTCCTTCGAACATGAATAGGTATATTTTGGATGGGTGACTATGTGTCAAAGTGGATGGAGGTTGTAGCACTGCCTACCAATAATGCAAAGGCAGTAACCCAATTTTTGAAGAAGAATATGTTCACCTGTTTTAGTACAACCAGAGCCAGAATTAGTGATGAAGGTACACACTTTTGTAACTGACTCTTCAATAATTTGCTGGATAAATACAATGTGAAGCACAAGGTAGCAACAACATATCACCCACAGACCAGTGGATAAGTGAAAGTATCAAATCGAGAAATCAAATTAATTCTTGATAAGACAGTGAGCACGAATAGAAAAGATTGGTCTAGCAAGTAGGATGATGCACTATAGGTTTACCGGATAGCTTTCAAAACTCCTATTAGCACTTTACCATATAGGTAAGTTTTTGAAAAAGCCTGTCATTTATCGGTTAAGCTAGAACACCGAGCATATTGGTACATACAAAATTTTAATATGGATATAGAGGTTGCTGGTGCGAAAAGGTAGCTGCACCTACATGATCTTGATGAGTTCCATTTTGGTGCATATGAAAATGCAAAAATGTACAAGGAGCAGACTAAGAGAGTGCATGATAGGCGTATTAAACCTCGAGTGTTTTAGGCTGGGCAGTTGGTATTATAGTACAAGTCGAGGTTGAATCTATTTGGGGGAATGTTGAGATTGAAGTGGTCCAGCACATTTGACATTATGAATGTGAATGCACATGGTGCAGTGGAGTTGAAACCCTTGGGGTCTAACAGAACCTTCTTGGTTAATGGCCAAAGGGTGAAGCACTATTATGAGGATAACTTTGATAGATAGAAGACCTTAATTTTCTTAAAACATGATTGAAGGGTCTTGCATCAATCCGCAATATTAAATCAGATGCTTGTTGGGAGGCAACCCAATTTGTAAAAGTGTAATTGTCTTGTTTCCTTATATAGTTTAACTGTTAATTTTCTTTTCTAGAGAAGGGGAAGTTTGAGTACCCGGAATCAAGGTTAAGGAGCATGGTCTGATATTAAGTGGGGGGTTATGCGACCTGTAAATCCAAGAACCATATGCTAGTTATGCCCTAGAGGGCCTCAAGGAGTAATTTCTCACTATAGTCTGATCTTTTATTTTAGTTGCTCTGAGGACAAAGCAAGGCTTTAAGTGTGGGGTAAAGGTATGTCTCCTTGAATTTTGAGTTTAAGGGTGAGTATGCCATCAAGTTTTGGTTTGAAAATCTTTTGACATTTGGCATATCACCCACCCTTTGATTTTTCTTTTGACCTCAGTTCTTTTCCAAAGGAGAGACCTTTGAACTGGGTAATAATTTCATTTTTAGGAGTTGTTATAGTCATAGAGTAGTGACGCTTCCCTATGATAGATGGATGACGATCGTCGTAAGGGAATTTAGCCACGTTGTTTTTTATTTTTTTTTGAGTCAGACATAAGTCACTTGTGTGCTCTTTTACATTCCACTTAGATGCTAAGCTAGAGGCAATGAAGTGATCATCTTAAGTGAGAAGCAACGAGAGACACACAAAAGTTCTTTAACTCGACTCTATTTACTTGTAGGGCTTAATAATAAAAAGTTTCATTCATTGTGATTGTATGAATGTATAGCTATAGAAAACTGACTAGAGACTTAATGCCAAGTGAGGTGAGATTAATTGCTTTGTTTTATACATATTGTACTTCTAAAACTTTCCTTAGGGTATGATTGGATGGCTAGTTGTGTAGAGAGTTAAGAGATGATCAAGGCATTTTCTTGAAAAGTCATGTTTTCCCATGTTTGTTTTTATCTTTTTGAACATTTTCCCTAGTTAACTCCCTTGATCCTTAAACCTTAATTCTTTTCTTAGCCACAAAAGTAGCTTATTCCCTTTTATTGTGAGACCTCAAAAATTGTTGATCCAAAGTTGTCTTCGGCACTTAGAGGCTTGAAAGTGAAGGTCCACCAATGCATGAATGATAAGGAAAAGGAATGAACGAAATATATGTGGAATGTAAAGAGAGAAATTAGGAAGAAGGAGTGCCCACAAAATTGTGTTGTTTGCTTGCTGCTAGGAAAATCAAAGAAAGAGTGTTAAGAGTGAAAATTCTTATTGATTCTATGAGAAAAGACTAGCAGTCAAATAGTGAATAAAGGGGCATGAAAAGAAAAGAAAAAAAAGTGAATCAAGTGAATGGTGAATAGTAAGGAAAGAGTGGTGGTCTTGAAAGATGGAAAATGTCTTAAAAGTGCTTAGCATTGGTAGTCACTATAAACGAAAAATCATTCCTACCGTCCCTTAGCCGACATTGCCACCAAGAAAAGTCATTATTATCTTAATCTCTTAAAATAGCTAAATAGTCTAAGTATACATAAAGAGGAAGCTTATGGTATGTTGCATATGTATGATACATCTTTTCTGAGTGTGAGTGTGCGTTACTTATTATGTTCCATACATTGCATTGGAAATTTGAGAGAGGAACATCACTAAAAGTGAGGAGCATAAGATTCTAAGTTGGTGTACTATATATTGCATGTTTCGTATTTAATCATATTGGCCCTATTTTGAAAAATGAGTCGATTAAAGAAGTTGTGTAGTCTTGAATGTGATAACTCTTCATGTGCTTGATGTGAATTGCTAGAAGTTGATGAACCACTTAATCATATACTTTCTGCTAGTTGTTTGACCGTTAATTCATAGAGGTGACAAGTGATGAGAAAATATAATTTTGTGCATGGAGTTGAGGATTATTTGAGGAAGAACAATGGTTTAAGTGACGGGTGGTGATGTTGGGCATATTCGTATGCCTATTTGCCATGTTTTTACCACATATTGCCTTGCTTTAAGTTCATAATCCTTATGAAGTGTGTGAATTCATGTTTTCATGTGTCTTGTGAGTAAATGAATGTTTTGAGATGTTTTGAGCAAGAAATCAAGGAAAAAGGACCAAAAAATGACTAAAAGTGTAAAGAAGAAGGGTTCGCGAAAGTCAGCCTGGGGCTATGGCTAGCGTAGTGTGCCCAACACTTGTATTTAAGAGAAAATGCACCAAAGTTGGTGCTATGGATGGCATGGGGTTCCAGGTACCTTAGATTCGGAGATGAGAATTTGACTAATACCTTAGGGAGATGGATGGCATGGAGCCCCAGAAGCATTCTAGACTTAGAAAATTTTCCTAACATTCTGGGGCTGTGGATGAAGTGGGGCTCCATAAGGGTCCAAAAGCTCAAGAATTTTACTAAAACTCTATGCTATGGATGAATTAGGGGCACCAGAGGTGTTAGAAGTGTAGAAATTTAGCTAAGTCTTTGGTGCTATGGTGAGAGCGGGGCACCCAGAGCCATTCGTTGGAGGAAATTTGACTAACTCCTTGGTGCTATGCATGGGGTGGCATGCCAAACCCTCCTGGATGAGATATTGCCAATTTTTAAGCCAAAGAATTGATGGCAAATGTGTTATTTGAAGGCTCACCTATATATACAACATCTAGGGTGTTTTCAGCAGAGAATTGATTATATCATTCATCATCTTGAAGGTTGTAAATGCAACTTTGGAGGAGAGACAAGTTCTACTTAGTTTCTTCCTTTCTTTCTTGTTAAACTGAGAATGATGATGTTACCTTTGCTTTTCCACTTGTCTATTAGTGGCTAAACACTCCTTCTAGGGTTTGGGCCATAGTTGATGGTTGAAGTTTGAAAAGATTGTTGATTGTTAGTTTTGATTCTTTCATAAAGGTTATTTATATTTACTTATTTTAATTGCTTATTCACTAGTTTGATCAACTTGTGAGTAAATCTGTGGGCTTTTGGTTGAACTTGGGAAAGGGAACTGAAAGGTTTAAAAGTAAATATAAGAAAGGAAGTCAAAGATCCTTTGGTACAGTGGTTAGAGGATAGAAGTTGTTGTTGAGGATAGGGATAAACCTTTTAACCTTGTTGTAATACCCTGGAAGTGTATAGGAGTACGCCTGGAAGTGAAAAGTTGAAAACTGCAGAAAAACCTTGAATTTTGCACTAGAACGACTCGTGGTATGTGATCGGGAGCTAAAATAGCATGCCCGAGTGATGCTTTATGCCTTAATGTAGTCTTGTTTATCTAATGTATTTTATACATTATCATGTAATTTTATATAAATGTGAATATATGTGCTAACCAACATGATTAGTCCTTGTTTTGTAGGTTTCAAGGATATTGAGGAACTAATTCATAAGTTGGTGAAGTAGAGGAATGGAGTCGGAAGCAATCGGCGAAAGTCGGCAAGGAGTAGGCCATGGCAAGGCTGGCCGCGCCAGGCAGCGTGCCACGCTATGCGTGTGCCGCGCCCAGCACTGTGTCACGCCTAGGCATGGCAAGCGAGCATATGCGGCAGCAGGCAGTGCCTCAGCGTGCCAGCAACGTGCCACGGCATGCCATCCCCGCGCCAGAGGAGTGTCAACGCGCTGCTCAAGCAGCGTGACACGCTGCCAACGCGGCAAGAAGGCTGACTAGGGTCGATTTTGGGGGATTTCCAGAAAGCATTCGTGTTACCTACGTGTCACATAGGCAGAGCTCCGTGATACACTCCGTGACACGAAGCCATTCCATGACAAGCTAAATTGGGCACGTTTCTCATTTATTATAAATAAGTCCCTTAGCTCCTAATTCCATTTTGTCACGATTTTATTCTGGAAAACTACCTAGGAGTGAAGGGAGAAGTGGGAGAACTCATCTAGGGTTTGGAAAATTCCCTTCTCATCTACCAAATTCATGTAAGTATGTTAGTTTAGTAGTAGTTAGTTGTAGTTTTACGAACATGAATGGCAAGAACCCTTCCTCTAGGGATGAAGCCACGAATTATGATTGTGATTTTATGAAGTTGTTTCGGAATTAAGTTATTGATTGTTGTTTTTGTCTTGCATTATGGATTGTGGGTTGTTTTAATGATTGATCACCATGAAAACATATATGTTAGCTTGGGCAATTGCTTGAGAAAGAATTACCTAGGTCAGGGCATGAGAATGTGAGGAGCATGTTTGTATCTCACGATATAATTTCGTGTTAGGATAGAAATATACCTAACACCTTGCTTGGTTGATAAATGTGGGTTATCAAAGACCAACTTAGGATTATCACATCACCACTCGAAGAAGTAGTTGTGAGGCTAAGTTGAGTTAAATGGTTAGACGCAGGAAAGTCCCTAATCGATTCCTTGTAAACCACAACATAATTAATTGCCTGCGAACTAGAAATTAGCATCCTCACTCACAATGATGCAGTGAGGCTAGTTTGCCGTGTTTAGAGGCTCGAAAGACCATGAACATGCAATTCTAATTATGTGAAATAATAATCGATAGTTCCATGCTTAACCCATTGCAAATTGTAGTATCGCATGATTATCTGGTTTTAACTCTATGTTTCTCCTAGAGTAAATTCAGGATATTTCGTTGACCAAAACAAACTTAATTAAATCTCCCTCGAAAACTTCTATAACCAACACTTGAGAAAGTTAAGATCACACTTGAAATGGGTAGTTAGAGGAATGGGTCCAGTCCCTGTGGGTTCGACATTCCGGTTCTTAAAAAGAGCCACTATATTACTTACACGACCCATATACTTGCGGACGCGTGAATCGGGCACGTCAAGTTTTTGGCGCCGTTGCCGGGGACTCGGTGAAGTTTTAATAATTTATCTGTTTTTGTGTGATTTTTGAAATTTCCTCAAGTGTTGAGAAACTTGGTCTTAGTCTCTTTATTTGCAGGTGACAGGTTGTCCTGCCGAGCTGGCAAGAAATAGAGATCTTGTGGAACCGTTGCTGGAACTTGAATGTCAAATCCATTTGCGAAGGAGAGTAGCTCTAGAGCAAGATCTGAAGAGACTTCAAGAAAAGGTACAACAACAACCACCTGCGGGACAAGCACAATTGTCATCGAAAGAAATGGCAGCAAGACCAGTTCGCGAAGTGGCTATCCCACTAGCGACGAATGTGACCTCTAGCATCCGTAAACCGGAGCCTGGAGGGCACTTTGAGCTTAAACGGAACATGGTGCAGCTATTACATTCTAGTGGTCAATTCACTGGGATGGCACATGAGGACCCGCAGCAGCACCTACAGAACTTTTTAGAGATTAGTGACACGTTTGTCCCCACCGGCGTGTCCACAGATTATGTCCTATTGACCCTCTTCCCATTTTCACTATTGGGAGAGGCGAAAAAGTGGCTGAAGGCTGAGCCACCGAACTCCATAACTTTATGGAATGACTTGGCTAAGAAGTTCCTTATCAGATTCTTCCCTTCAGGCAAAACTGCAAAGTTGAGAAGTGAAATACTCAGTTTCAAGCAGAGGCCTGATGAGAACTTATATATGGATTGGGAAAGATTTAAGTCATTGTTGAGAGACTGCCCCCATCACCAGCAATCAAATGATGTACTGGCTCATACCTTTGTAGAAAGTCTAGACCCACACACAAAAATATTACTAGACTCTGCATCGGGTGGGCAAGCCTTGGAGAAGACATATGATGAGTTGTACACTTTGTTGAACAGAATTGCACAAGACAATCCAGAGTGGCACAGCGAGTCATCGAGAGAGGCAGGAAAGAGACCAGGGTTGATAGAAGTAGATGGTTTGAATGCCTTGGTAGCAGTTAGCTTCGTTCCAGCATCAGATGATGACTCAGTTCAATAAACTGAGTATGAACCAACACCCGGGTCAGGTTAATGCAGTTCAGCAAGCTTCGAGTTGGTGCAAAATTTGTGGTAATGCTGGCCACCATGAAGAATCTTGTGGTGCCAATCTGGAGTCAGTCAATTTTGTTGGTAATGTGCAGTGCAACAATCAGAATTTTGGAACCAGTTACAACAGAAATTGGCAGGGCCACCCGAATTTTTTTTGGGGTGGAAACCAACAGCAGAATTATTTGTAACCTCAACAACAGCAGTATCAGCAGAATAGGCAGAATGATGGGCAATTCTGTAGCAGCATTGAGGAAACATTGCAGAAAATCATGGAGACCCAGACTCAATTAGTGGAAAATCAGGCGAGGATGGCAACAGACTTAAAGAATCAGCAAATGGCCACCCGCAATCTAGAAAAACAAGTGGGTCAGATAGAAGCTGCTCAAAACATGAGATCACAAGGGAGATTACCCAGCGACACAGATCCTAACCCCCGGCAGATCAATGCCATCAGTCTGACAAGCGGTAAGCAATTAGCTGATGCAGTACCAAAAGAGCTGAGAAAGGGGGTGCAGCCAGAGTTGGTTAGACCAGGACCATCCATCTACATGGGAGATAATCAGAGTGCTGGGAAACAAAATGCTCAACTTTCATTGCAGCCAGCACTAAAACCACCACCACCATTCCCTTAGAAATTCAGAAAGAGCAAGGAGGAGGAATGCTTCAAAAAGTTCTTTGAGAGTTTTAAAGAACTTCACATAAATTTGCCTCTTATTGATGTTTTGCAGGGAATTCCCAAGTATGCTGAATACTTGAAGGACGTGACGGCGAACAAAGTTAGATTGGTGGATGTCTAGAATGTAGCACTGATTGAGGAGTGCAGTCACAGGGTATTGAGCAAACTGCCAAAGAAGCTTAAAGACCCAGGGAGTTTTACCCTCCCCATAAAAATTGGTAAAGCTGAGGTGCTACGAGCTTTGTGTGACTTAGGGGCAGCAGTTAATCTAATGCCCCTATCCTTATTCAACACCCTAGGGTTAGGAAAACCGAGGCCGACAAGGTTGATGTCGCAGCTGGCTGACAAGTCACGAGTGACACCTCATGGAATAATAGAGGACCTTCTCATCAAAGTAGGTAAGTTCATTATACCTGTTGATTTTATTGTCTTAGATTTTTAGGTTGATGAACAGGTACCCCTGATCTTGAGACAGTCATTCTTGGCCACCGGAGGAGCGGTGATTGACTTGAAAGCAGGGACCCTGAAAATGAGGGCTGAGGATGAAGAAGAAATCTTCCGTGTTTACCAAGAAATGAACCCATCTGCACACTACAGAAACCTTTGTCAGGTTAGTGTGTTGGCAGAGGATGAGTGTGGGGTGGAGGATTGTACAGGTGCAGGGCCAAAGGCATTGACAAGTGTTCCGCCCCAGTCTGATAGAGGACGTCAAATTGAGAAGAAGTTGGAGAAAGAGAGGAACAGAGTGGAGGTTGTTTCCTCTAAACAACAAAAGAAAAGGAGATGGTTCTCGAAAGAGAACCCAGGTATGAGAATGTCTTAAAAAGGACAGTCCACGTCGTGCCACGACGAAAAATAAGGCGCTGCTTGGGAGGCAACCCAAGGGTACCTCAGGTACAATTTGTAATTTTGAATTTTGTGTTGATTTTGTTATTTTCATTTTGTTTGTGTTTTTGGTGGAAAGTTAAGCACAGATGGAGGGAAGTCTTAGTACCGAGACGGTGGAAGCTAAAGAGCATGGAATAGAAGAAGTGTGGGATCAAACACCCACCTCTGCGAATTTGAAAGGAAAGCATGCTTTTAGCTTGGCATAGAGGCTCAGGGAGTATTTCTCATCCTTTAAATGTCAATTTGATGCTATGAGGATAAAGCATGATTTAAGTGTGGGGTGGAGAAAAATTTCAAAATTTTGTGCTTAACAAGTTTTTTGGTGAATTTAATGCTTGTGTGAGAGTTGGGAGAAATTTGAAAAGTTTTTGTGAGTTAAGCATGAATTCATCACCCGTTGGTTTTTCTTTTCGGTTCTTTTCTGACGGGGGGTCTTTGAACCGAAGAATAAAATTTTTTTTCCTTTTCTTTGTCTGTATATAATGTTTTTAGTCATAGTTAGAGACTGTTTCCAATGATGGATGGATGACTACCGTCTTGAGGAAAAATTAGTCGATAGGTTTTGGGTTTTTGAAACCATAACTAATTGGTGCTTGATGTTCTTGTTATGTGCTATACGTGATTGTAAGATGCAAGTATGTTCAGTGTGAAGCATGCAAGTGTATAACCTTGTTTGAGACACTTAGGCTCTTGAATTTGACTTAATATGATTGAAGCTTAATTCAGAATTCTTGTGATTGGTTGAGTTAAGGGTCTGCTGAATGTGTCTTAATTTGAGCATGTGCCATGAGTGTAAGGTTTTTGAGTATTCTATGCTATTGTGGATTGTCTAGAACTTGCCTGGTGTGTTTATAAAATGAAATGAAGGATGTGAATTGTAGGAGATGATTTAGGCATTTCTTTGAATGAACCAAATTTTTATCCCTCATTTTACCTACCTTGAAAAATTAATCCTAGTTAACCCCATTGAGCCTTGAGCCTATTCTTTGATAGCTGCAACATAAGCTTAATCCTTTTTCTTTCATTAGCCTTGAATTTGAACCAAAACTCCTAAGCGCTTAAAGGAAAAATAGGAAAGAGTAAAGGAATGAGAAGAAGGAAAAGAAAGGAAAAGTAGCAAGTTGTAGAAGTAGAGAAAAGGACAAAGGTGCACTTGTGTGAAAATGAATTATTATTAAGGAGTAAGAAAACAAATTAATGAAAAATTATTTATAGAGCTCCTTACTAATAAGCCAAAAGTGCCTAAAAGAAAAGGGGAACAAAAGAGGATAAAGAAAGCTGAAAGGAGAAAAAGGTGAAGTAAGAGAAGGGATGTTTGTAATGAGGGCGTAATGTATTAAAAGCGCTTGGGAAAGTTAGTCACTATTAGTGGCCAGAATAGTACCTACCTGTCCCTTAACTTATATTACAACCCATTAGGTCCTACTAGATCTTACAGTCACACATCCTTAAATTAGTGGAATAAAACGCTAAGGGCAAGCTTATGGGTCATTACATGATGCATGTGAATTCTTTGTGAGAGTGGGCGTAATTCTATTCATGTACCCACACATGTTGTGATTTTAAAAATTGTTTTGCATGTGAAATTGGGTAACTCTCTTTCTGTGAGGGCACATGTTGAATGAAGGATATAATTCATGTCTGATTTCTTAATAAGTTGATTTGCATGAGTTTGCTAAGATTGAGAGTCGATTCTGGAGGTTAACAAGTCTTAACATAGTTGTACTTCATTTCAATGATCAAATAGTGCATGCTCTATTTCTAGCTTGTTATCTTGCGTATTCATTATAGCCGTAACTTGAATATTCTTGCTAAATGAGTTATGGGTGAGTCTCCATATGCATGAGATGTAATAGGTTGTTCGAGGATGAACAAGACTTTAAGTGTATGGTATGTGATCGGGGGCTAAAATAGCATGCCCGAGTGATGCTTTATACCTTAATGTAGTCTTGTTTATCTAATGTATTTTATACATTGTCATGTAATTTTATATAAATGTGAATACATATGCTAACCAACATGATTAGTCCTTGTTTTGTAGGTTTCAAGGATATTGAGGAACTAATTCATAAGTTGGTGAAGTAGAGGAATGGAGTCGGAAGCAATCGGCAAAAGTTGGCAAGGAGTAGGCCATGGCAAGGCTGGCAGCGCCAGGGAGCGTGCCATGCTATGCGTGTGCTGCGCCCAGCGCCGTGCCACACCTAGGCATGGCAAGCGAGCAGATGCGGCAGCAGGCAGTGCCCCAGTGCGCCAGCAATGTGCCACGGCATGCGATCCCCGCGCCAGAGGAGTGTAACGCGCTGCCCAAGCAGCGTGACACACTGCCAACGCGGCAAGAAGGCTGACTAGGGTCGATTTTGGAGGATTTCCAGAAAGCTTTAGCGTTACCTCCGTGTCACGGAGGCAGAGCTCCGCGATACACTCCGTGACACGGAGCCGTTCCATGACAAGCTAAATTGGGCACGTTTCTCATTTATTATAAATAGGTCCCTTAGCTCCTAATTCCATTTTGTCACAATTTTATTCTGGAAAACTACCCAAGAGTGAAGGGAGAAGTGGGAGAACTCATCTAGGGTTTGGAAAATTCCCTTCTCATCTACCAAATTCATGTAAGTATGTTAGTTTAGTAGTAGTTAGTTGTAGTTTTACGAACATGAATGGCAAGAACCCTTCCTCTAGGGTTGAAGCCACGAATTATGATTGTGATTTTATGAAGTTGTTTCGGAATTAAGTTATTGATTGTTGTTTTTGTCTTGCATTCTGGATTGTGGGTTGTTTTAATGATTGACCACCATGAAAACATATATGTTAGCTTGGGCAATTGCTTGAGAAAGAATTACCTAGGTCAAGGCATGAGAATGTGAGGAGCATGTTTGTATCTCACGAAATAATTTCGTGTTAGGATAGAAATATACCTAACACCTTGCTTGGTTGATAAACGGGGGTTATCAAAGACCAACTTAGGATTATCACATCACCACTCGAAGAAGTAGTTGTGAGGCTAAGTTGAGTTAAATGGTTAGACGCACGAAAGTCCCTAATCGATTCCCTGTAAACCACAACATAATTAATTGCCTGCGAACTAGAAATTAGCATCCTCACTCACAATGATGCAGTGAGGCTAGTTTGTCGTGTTTAGAGGCTCGAAAGACCATGAACATGCAATTCTAATTATGTGAAATAATAATCGATAGTTCCATGCTTAACCCATTGCAAATTGTAGTATCGCATGATTATCTGGTTTTAACTCTATGTTGTTCCTAGAGTAAATTCAGGATATTTCGTTGACCAAAACAAACTTAAATAAATCTCCCTTGAAAACTTCTATAACCAACACTTGAGAAAGTTAAGATCACACTTGAAATGGGTAGTTAGAGGAATGGGTCCAGTCCCTGTGGGTTCGACATTCCGGTTCTTAAAAAGAGCCACTATATTACTTGCACGACCCGTATACTTGCGGACGCGTGAATCGGGCACGTCAGTACGAATTGTGGTAAGGTCTTAAGAATCGTGACTCCAATCGTGATGGATTTCGGGAGCCTGGGGTTATACCACGAGTAGTCCTATTAATCGTGACATGTAGGTATGACTCGTGGCTAGAAGTCATGGTGAATTTTCTCAGTGGTTCCAGGTGAGTCATCACGGGTAATGGTACGACTGGTAGGTTGTAGCAATGAGTCGTGATGAGGAGTTGTGGTTAAGTCGTAATTGGTAAAGGTGGATGATACCACGATTGTCAGTACGGCCCATAGAAGAGTACTAGGAGTCGTGGCCAGATTCAGAGGATTGAGAAGTAATGACTATGAGAGGTGACCATGAGTCGTTACTTCGTGGTACGACTCGTGGTATGATTCGTGGTTGGGGCGGAGCTATTTTTTAGGAAAATTTCATTAAGGACAATTTCGACTTTCCCATGCATTGAGACCCTAAACTACGTCGTTTTGTGTATTTTTCTGAGTGTGATAAGATGGGTTAAGTCCCTAATGCATACCCATTCCCATGCAAGAGCTTTTAGAGAGGTTTTAGGGAGATTCAAGGTCTTTTTCTCTAGGATTCCATCAATTTCTTTGTGGGTATTCAAGGAACTTTGAAATCACTCCATTCCTAGGTATGTAGTGTATAGAATGGGTGAATCGTTTAACACCCATGCCCAAATTTCGATTAAATCATGAATTCTCCTTTTCAAGTTCAACGGAATTTTACATAAAAGCATGAAAATTTGATTTCTCTTTATGAGTATGATTTAATTGATTTTTAATTATTGAATTATGAATGATGGGCAAGTTTTATATTATTTTCTTTAAAATCATGTTTTAATATTTTTAAATCTAAAATGCCTATCAATGAAAGTTCATGAAAGTTATGATTTATGATGAATATTCAATATTTTGAGTTTATTGATGATGGAAAAACATGATTTGAAGTTCCCATATTTATGAGCATACTTTTGAAAGAATTGAGCATGTTAAAGTATTGGGCTATGCCCACATGTTGAAGAATGATTTACGATTTATGAAACGAATTACATGATTTATCGATTTATAATGTTGGCCGATGAAAAGGGCCTTTGATTCTTTGCTAAGCATGTTTTAAAGGGGATAAATGATGATAAATGTTATATTTTATCCAATGATCTTAATGCATGATGTTATTGATTCATGTACGAGCCTATATGCATGTTTTTTGGGAGCCGTGTCTAGCATCGAGTAGCCCAGTGTTCAGAGGACTACGCCGGTGTCTCATAACCATGTGCACCGTGGGTTTCTAATGACATATTGTATTGATAATTATCCCCTCAAATGTGATATCACATCTAATGCACGACCCTCGCCTGGCAAGCCAAGGTCGACTATGCCCAGTTCAGTAAGATAGTTGGGGCATCATGGAAGGCTCTACCATGATGGTGTCAGTTATGATGAGTCCTCCCATTGTTTTGCATGTCTTATGCATTTTTATGTTTCTGTTATTGTCTCAAGTTATGTTTTGAAAAAGTTTACTTACGATTATGATCATGAACGCTTTATGAACGACTTGAAAGCCTTGAGCCTTATGTTTTCTTATGGAGTTTATGATACAAGCATGATGTCCTTATCGTATGTTAATTTATGAGTTTATTTTACTTTTAATGTCCATTTTACTTACTTTGCTTACTCGGTACGTTCCATGTACTGACCTCATACTTTTTGTGATGTATCGTTTCATGATATAGGGTCCGGATCTCACTCATCCTCATCCTTAGTCCATCTCAGCTCTCGCTCTCAGATTATTGGTGAGTCCTCATGTTCCGAGGGTCATTTGACAAACTTTTATGTTATCTTGTTTTTTAGTATTGGTCGAGTTAGTTGGGGATGTTGTCCTATCAACCCATCGTATGTAGTAGAGGTTTTTAGACTGTATGTAGTACTCAGCTTATGTGTATCTCTAGTACTTTCAGATGTTATGCTATGGTTATGTTTTCCCTATGTTTTATGCTAAGTATTCCGTTTTATTAGATGAGATTAGCTGTATGCATGTGCCATGGGTCAACTTGGGGTCTCTCGGGATCCCTTGTCTCGTGTCTATGATCTGGATGTTTGTTGGGGTCATGAACAACTTGGTATCAGAGAAATAGTTTTTAAAGTGTCCTAGGGTGTCTGAAAGCCGCATTAAGTAGAGTGTTTTTCATGGGTGTGAAGCGCACCACACTTATGATGAAGTGGCTACTAGACGTTTAGGAAATGTTCCCTTCTTTCATGTTGTTCTATGTCGTGCGATGAAAAGTCTCTCCATCCTTTTAATTTGTGCTATTCACGATTGTAGAATTAGGGCTCTTAGAAGAATGAACAGGAGGAGGAATGGAAATGATGGAGGCCATGGAGGTGGCAATAACCATGGGCATCAGCAAGCCCCACCTGTTTTGGAGCCTTAGGCACCAGAGCCAGCTACCCACACTGAGTTTCGGGTAGCTATTCAGATGTTGGCACAGGCCTTGACCACTCAGGTCAACCAATAGGCTGTTACGCATGTCCCACAGAATGGCAATGCAGCGGCGGCTAGAATTAGAGACTTCTTGAGGATGAACCCTTATGAGTTCAGGGGATCAAAGGTGGACGAGGATCCACACAAGTTTATTGAAGGGATCTTGAAGGTCACTTAGGTTATGGGGGTGACAAATGGGGAGTGTTTTGACTTGGCCTCTTACCAGCTAAAAAAGGTCGCTCATATTTTGTACAAGCAATGGAAGGACAGCAGGGCAGCTGCAGCGGGCTCTATCAGTTAGGATGATTTCCACATGGACCTTCTCGATAGGTTCTTCCCTCGAGAAACGAGGGAGTTGAAAGTAGCTGGGTTTGTGAACCTCAAGCAGGGAAAGATGATTGTTTTGGAGTATTCTCTTGAATTCACTTGTTTTTCAAAGTACGCCCCAGCGTTAGTGATGGATCAGAGGGCTTGGGTGAGCCGATTCGTTCATGGTGTGGCTGGTAATTTAGACAAGGATTGCCGGATTGCCATGCTTCACCAGGATATGGACTTTCCTCACATAGTGTTGTACACCCAGTAGATGGATGTGGCTCATGCGAGGGAGTGGGAGGCAAAGATGGCTCGGACGGATAGCCATGGGTTTTCGCATCAAGGGTCTGGCAGTGGCTACCGTCCATAGTTTCAGCAGAGATCACTAGCCCCAGCACCATCATAAGATAGTGTTCCAACAAGACCTAGGGGTGATCAAAGGAGCAGGGCTTCAGGGTCGAAGGATTAGAGGGCACCCAATTAGAGCATACCTCTCCGGCCTGCAGGAAGTGTGGCAAGAGTCATGTCGAGGAGTGCCTGCTCGGTTCAGATGTTTGCTATGGGTGTGGTAGATCTGGGCACATGCGCCGAGCGTGCCCATATGCTAGACTGGGTGATGATAGGGGTAGTGCACAGACCACCAGGACAGCAGCAACTCCATCCAGTTCCGCTCCACAAGGAGCATCGACTAGTGGGGGTGGTGGACAGCACCAAAATCGATTCTATGCCCTTGCCTCGTGCCAGGAGCAGGAGACTTTGCCAAACGTGGTCACTGGTATGTTGCGTTTCTTTCATATTGATGTTTATGCCTTGCTAGATCCGGGAGCTACCTTGTCTTTTGTGACTCCTTACATTGCTAGTAGCCTTGGAATTAGTCTCGATACCTTGTCAAAACCATTTTCAGTTTCAACCCCTATTGGAGATTCAGTCGTAGCTAGACGAGTATATAGAGAATGGTCGGTCACTATGTTGCATAAGGTTACCTCCACAGACCTTGTAGAGTTAGCCATGACTGACTTTGATGTTATTTTTTGCATGTATTGGTTGTTCACATGTTATGCTTCGATTAAATACAGGACTCGTGGAGTGGAATTTCGATTTTCGGGTGAGTCAGTTTTGGAGTGGAAGGGTAACTCAACTGTACCAGCCAGTCGGTTTATTTCATATCTGAAGGCCAAGAAAATTATTTCTAAGGGTTGCATGTATCATTTAGTTAGGGTTAAGGATGTTGAGGCCGAAACCCGACTATCCAATCAGTTCCGGTGGTGTGTGAGTATCCAGATGTTTTTCCCGATAATTTTCCAAGTGTTCCTCCTCAGAGGGAAATCGACTTCGGCATTGATCTCTTACCCGATATGCAGCCTATCTCTATTCCACCCTAGTGGATGGCTCCAGCCGAGCTAAAGGAATTGAAGGATCAGTTAAAGGATCTGTTGGATAAGGGCTTCATTAGATCGAGCCAGTCTCCATGGGGTGCACCACTTCTATTTGTTAGGAAGAAGGACCCTTCGTATGTGCATTGACTATCGGCAATTGAACAAGGTCACTGTCAAGAACATGCACCCCTTACCAAGGATTAATGATTTTTTTGACCAGCTTCAGGGTGCCAACAGTTTCTTGAAGATATACCTCAGGTCTGTGTATAATTAGCTTCGAGTTCGGGAGAGTGATATCTTGAAGACAGCCTTCAGGACACGGTATGGCCATTATAAGTTTGTGGTTATGTCTTTTGGACTAAAAAATACTCTTGCAGCTTTTATGGACTTGATGAATAGGGTGTTCAAGCCATATTTGGATATCTTTGTGATCGTGTTCATCGATGACATCTTGATATACTCATAGAGCAAGGAGGAACATGCCGCTCACCTGAGAGTAGTACTTCAGACCCCTCAAGGATCGTCAGCTATACGCAAAGTTCAGTAAATGTGAATTTTAGTTGAACTCGGTGTCATTTTAGGGTCATGTGGTGCAAAGCGAAGGCATAAAGGTGGATTCTTAGAAAATTGAAGCGGTGAAGAATTGGACCAGATCGATGAACCCTTCAGAAATTCGGAGTTTCTTAGGTTTAGCTGACTAATACTGAATTTTTGTTGAGGGCTTCTCATCTATTGCGGCACCTTTGACTAAGTTAACTCAGAAAAAGGTGAAATTCCAATGGTCAGATGCTTGTGGGAAGAGCTTCTAAGTGTTGAAGACCCGACTCACTACAGCACCAGGGTTTACTTTACCCGAAGGTACTGATGGCTTTGTAGTGTATTCTGATGCTTTGAGAGTCGGACTGGGATGTGGTTATGTAGCATGGGAAGGTAATAGAATATGCATCGAGACAGCTGAAAGTTCATGAAAAGAATTACCCGACCCATGATCTTGAGTTGGCCGCGGTGGTGTTTGCATTGAAGATATGGAGACATTACTTGTATGGTGTCCACATGGATATGTTCATGGATCAGAAGAGCTTGCAATATGTGTTCAGGCAGGAGGTGGTTGGAGTTACTAAAGGACTACGATATGAGTGTTCTTTACCATCCGGGCAAGGCTAATATGGTTGCGGATGCACATAGTAGGCTCTCAATGGAGAGTGTTCCCCACATGGATGGGAGAAAGAAGGAGTTGGTGAAAGATGCCCACCGACTTGTAAGGTTGGGAGTTAGATTGATCGACTCGACTGATGGCGGCATTGTTGTGCAGAATGGGTCAGAATCGTCCCTGTTGGTTGATGTCAAATCTAAGCAAGATTAGGATTCGATTTTGAGAAGGTTGAAGGAAGTGGTGCGGAGTCAAAATGTGGAGGTTCTCTCCCAAGGGAAAGATGGTTTTCTACTATATCAGGGTCAGCTGTGTGTCTCGGACGTTGATAATTTGAGGGTTCAGATATTGCATGAGGCATATGGTACCAGATATTCCATGCATCCGGGATCTATGAAGATGTATCGGGATTTGTGGGAACTCTATTGGTGGGATGGTATGAAGAGGGATATTGCCGAGTTCGTAGCCAAATGTCCAAACTGTCAGCAAGTGAAGGTCGAGCGTAAAGGTTGGGAGGTGTACTTTAGGATAATAGCATTCCAACTTGGAAGTGGGAAGAGATAAATATAGATTTCATTACAGGCCTACCTCGTACTCGCTGACACTATGATTCCATTTGGGTGGTGCTAGACAGGTTAACTAAGGCTGCACACTTCCTACCGTCCAAGACCACGGATTTAGCGGATGATTATGCCATGTTATATATTCAGAGTTGTTTTGACTTCATGGAGTGCCCTTGTCTATTATTTCAGACCAAAGTACTCAGTTTACATCCTAGTTCTGACGGTCTTTCTAGAAGGGACTTGGGACTCATGTAAAGCTCAACACAGCCTTTCATCTGCAAACAGATGGCCAAGCCGAACGGATGATCCAGACTCTTGATGCCACGTTGAGGGCATGTGTTATGGATTTTATAGGCAGCTGGGATGATCATTTGCCCTTGATTGAGTTTTCTTATAATAACAACTACCACTCCAGTATCCAGATGGCACCGTTCGATTCTCTTTATGGACGAAGGTGTAGATCACCCATCAGATGGTTTAAGGTTGGTAAGGTAGCCATGATAGGACTTGATTCGTTCATGAGGCCGTGGTAAAGGTCCAGTTGATAAGGGACCGATTGAAAATCGCTCAGAGTCGTCAGAAATCGTTTATATAAGCACCACATAGCCAACAACACACAACTAACTAGGAACCGAAGATTGTGTTCTGGAAGCCTCGGGACAGCGCCTCGACCAACCCAAAATCTATATAATAAAGGACAAGCAAATGTCTACTACCTGGAAACTCCGAATGAAAGGAGCTGACCAATCTACTGCTCTGAATAGCTGCTAAAGGAGGTCCTGAATCTGTCTGTCTAACCCTGTAGGCAAGTATGCAGCACCCCATGCATAGGCGTCAGTACAATATGTATTGAATATGTATGGCAGTAATAATAACTGAATAGAAGATGATAAGGAACTTAAAGTAATTAGTGACAAGGAGCAGAAGATAACCTTTATGCTTTTATAGCCATAGCCTGCATCTAGTAGACAACTTATGTAGATAAGAGCATAAGTTGTACGATTATAAATTTATGAGTTACATCTAGCAAGAAAGTATGCAAGCAAGAATCTAACCTGGCCCCTATAATCTTTGAAGGTACAATCATCACAGAGATAACCTACCTAGGCAGCCATAAGCTCCGGTAAGTATAGTATAATTTATATACCCCTAACAAGGTCACTATGGTGTCACAAGTAACTTTAACCAAACCTATCCATCCTCTAGGACTATAATTGAGCCAATGGGCTCCTGTAACTGTATCTGAGCCTTCTCGACTTCTGTAATAGCACCCTGGGCTCATAAGGCTCCACAGAGGGTCAATAATATCGTTATGGCATAAAGGAAATCCATATGCAAGTGGACTTTGATACGACCTTGTAGGCCTAAATATAGTCCTTTCAAACATCACATAGCTTATCTTAGCACTCTGTAGCCCTGTAGGAAATGATACAGTTAGAAATCCTGAGGTCATTTGACGGGAGACTAACTAAGGTGGGTCAATCCCTATAAGAGTACGATGCTATAACATCAATATAGTCCCTCACTAGGTGTATCTAGCTCTTTAGGATTAACGAAATTGCTACTTTCCCCTAAACAAATGATATAATTGCCAACAGGTGCACTTTATGTGCCTACACCTGACCAGTAGTTCTTGATAATGATTACAACCTCTGCTAGTTTAGACAGTCTAAGGCAAGGTCCGAGGTGACCTAAGAGATACTTTAAAGGTAATCCTAGGATGATGATAGCTCATAAGCAAATAGCAAGGTCGCAGGTGACAAACCATTTAGTTTCTTCTCTTAGAATGATTGTAGGGCTGCTACTAATTGGACATACTCCAAAGCAGTCAGACCTAACTCCCCACAGGCGGCTTACTATAATTCTTAGAATGAACGTAATACTATGATACAATGGTTCTAGTCCTTTAGACATTAACTTGGTCTGTCATCACAACATATAGCTCCCTCGAGCATTTCATAGCCCCGTATGAAATGTATATCTGGATCTAGTCCTTCGCAGCAACATGTACATGGGCATCTGCAAGAGTATCCCGGGGCGTTGACCCCATGTCTAATCCATGACATGTTTTTCCCCTTAAGACATTACTTGGTCTATCATATTTCTAACAACTGGGGTGGTATGCTGAGTGACCTATACAATAAGTAGTAAATTGACTGAATCTAAAGGTCACTGACAGTAGCCAATCATATGGCAGGCTATCTCTTAGTTCATTAGGGAACCCTGGTGCCATCGACTCGAAAGTAAGACCATCATATCAAGATTCTGGCCCTGGAGGCATCAAGGTACACCAACGGCCTATGGGCAATCTTACTGCCTATATAGGCATTAAACAGAAAGTTATATCGCCCAATTGTATCCTATTCTGTCCAACTTTACCAAGTTAGGCCCAACAGCTACCCACAAGCTTCTAAGGCCTTGGCACGATAGTGAGATACTAGTATCAATAGTGAGACACTAGTATCCCACTAATCGTGTGAATAATTGAACAGGGAAGTTTCGGTGACGCTCCTAGCATTTGTCACACTATGTATATTCTTTCCCGACAGGGAATACTATGATATCATCTCAATTCATCTCGTAGAAGCTAACCACAACATATATAATCCTTATCTACTTGTAGTAGCTAATCACAACATATGTACTTACAACATACTTACAAAAGTGTAGGTCGTATCAACTATACGATGAGAATAACTTGCCGGAGAGATAAGCCTTAACATACCTCAATTGTCAGTTTTGGTTCACCCAAATAGTTCGAACCTAAAGCCTGTAATTCCAACAAATTGCAACCCTTACGCTGAGAGAATAAGGCAATTTTCAATACCAGGAACCTACTAATAACAATATATTTTAATCATATTAGTTACGATTAAAACTCTATCCAATTCAGTCAAAAGCTTACAAATTCCCGAGAGTTTAGAAGGTAGAAATGCTTACCTATCACTTGTAGCCGCATAGGACTCAATTAGAACTGATTTCTACAACTTTTACTTGGCGGGGCTCTGATAATCCAGGAGAGATTCCAAAAATTAACTCTGTAGAGACATTCTTCGTAGGCCTAGGAATCATAACCTGAGAAGAATTGACGTTTGGAGGTGATCTGATGACATAATTAGGCTTCTAAAAGTGAAAACCCTCATGGACTCTTCGCCTTACTCACTCTCTGCTAATGAAATGTTTTAATTGAAATGACAATACACACTTAAACTTATATATACTTGAGGTAGTTGGGCAGGGTCCACGACGCGCCCCCCATCACGCTGCTCAATGTAGAGGAGGGATGTTCGAGCTGCGGTGCCCCATGCAGCCTGCCTCTCGCCTTCTTCCACCCGCTAGCTCGACAACACATATATGTGCTCCACCCTCGATCCTTTCCCCCCTCACGTCGTACTCTAAAACTCTCCTCATATGTATGTACACATCGGTTAAATGATAGAAACTTACGGGGTGTAACATCATCCCCCCTTAGGAACTTTTGTCCTCGAATATTATTTAAGAGGTTCTATCCTTACACCTTTACCTGAAAAATTGGGCAGAGTCTCCTCTGTAATACGGATTATCCGTAACCCTGAAACACAGAAAAGTCCAACACAGGCATCTTACAGGACGCTACTTGCAATTGAATATAGGCTACATATTTAGTCCTCAAGATATCCCCCACGGACCTAACAATCTAGTATAAATATTGGAGTCTCCGCTTGGGACCACTATCTTGTAACCTAAGCATCCTTGACTAGGTCAGCCTGAGAAAAGGTCTCCTATGCGCTTGCATAATATTGATGGACAGATCCTAGCCTCCGAACACAACTCTTACTCATAGGCCACTTAGCCGATCTTCCGTAGGATCCGGTATAGCTTAGTGAATCTAGGGTTGGGCTTGCCCTTCTCGCAAAATCTCAGAATGCCCTCTTTGGTGAAATTTTCAAGAATACCCTGTCGTTGCCTTAATCTCCCCAAGTCCTTTTGTTGTACATTGGAAATAGGACTTCTGACAACCTTGGGCTACCAGTAAATGCTCTCCAATGAGTTTAACTTTTTCTTCTAACTGATGTGTTAAGCTAGGTTTAATTAACACTGACTTATCTACTTCAGGCCATCATGTAGGGGACCTACACTTCCACCCATAGTAGAACCTCGAGCGTCCGAATCATGTTCTTTACTTGTCCATCTGTCTGGGGACGAGAAGTCATATTCAAATTAACTTGCATCCCAATCTATTCTGACACCTTTAAAAAATCTAACTGTGAGTTGTGCCCCTTATGTAGCCAGATTATCTCTTTGATATTTAGCCCAGCGTAATCTTTAGATGAAACATAATTCTGACCAAAAAGAAATGAGTTGACCCCATTAGCCTTCCAAAAATTACTCAAGTAGGGTCAAATTGATGCCTGGTATGGGGTAAATAAATAATTAAATTCGTAGCGACTACTTCCCATTTTCACGCAGGCACAATTGTTTTCTAAATTATCCTTCCCGTTTTCTAATGTCTAGCCTTTCCCTGTTGGCCATTGGAGCTCTATGCTACCACTCAACAATATGTTTCTTCTTCCCATGCCATCAGTAGATCTCTCTTACAACTTGATGTGTTTTCGTCAAACCCGGGTGGAGAGAATAACGGGCATGGTGTACCTTTGCTATAGTCTACCTAATGAAATCTTGTAGCATTTGGAACGCATTTTTGATCTCTAGGTCTCAATACTCCGCTCTCCTTCTATCTCGAAGGCCAACAACTCTGTCTATTGGGCCTTATCTCTAGACTGTACTAGGTTGGGGTCTCCGTACCGTTACTTCTTCGCCTTCCTAACTAGAGATGATTTTGTAGTATTCTAGGTTATCATCTCACTATCGTTTAAATGTTAGCCTAATTCTTATGTCTCGACATTCAACGGTGATTCCATACTTTATTAGCCCACTACAGTCTAGAGGTGGTTCTGTTCTCCTCCAGAGCTTAATGTTCATGTCTTGCCCTTACTACTATAGGATGAAATCCATGGTTCGTGCTTCATGCATTGTACTAGCAAGGATACTGCTGGCCAAGTCTAATAACCTTTATCGTCTTGACCCGCACTCAGGCCGGTTCCCATCTTATAATCTTTTTGCCGCTCAACATAAAGGTTGGGGGTCGTAGGCCTTATTCTCTAGGTATTCCCTACTACTATCAATACACTGTGGTGGTATTATCCTATTTCTGACCTAAGCTTTACTATTACTGGGAGCCTACTACTTATGGACTCTCGCATGCACTCGGCTGCTCCTAGCAATCTTACCTTTCATCTTAATCTTTACTGTAGTACAGGTCTAGGTGGCTTATTTAAGTAGTAGGGGCCTTGACCATTTTTCTAACACTCCCCAAGAGTCAACGTGTCTAGCCCTCCTTTACCATTTACTCTTAGCAACATAGCATCAATACTCATGCTTTTTGTTATACTGAGAAATGGTTAGGAGGCAGGAAATAACCATATCGTACTATAGTAGGGCTAAAGTATGAAACTCAACAAACTCTAAAGGGCTAGAGGTTAGAGTCTCATAATTTCACAATCCCTCGTGCCTTTCAAGTAATCTAATACTAATTGCTAATTATGCCCTTACCTTGAGAGAATAAGGCTATTTTCAATTCCTAGATCCAACTAATAACAATATCTTTTAAGCATATTAGTTATGATTCAAACTCTATCCAATTCAACCGAAAGCTTACATATTTCCGTGAGTTTAGAAGGTTGAAATGCTTACCTATCACCTATAGCCACTTAGGACTCGATTAGAAGTGATTTCTACAAATTTTACTCAGTGGGGCTCCAAAAATCCAGGCGAGATTTCAAGAATTAACTCCATAGAGACGTTCCTCATAGGCCTCAAAATCATTACCTCAGAAGAATTGAAGTTTGGAGGTGATTTGACGGCATAATTAGGCTTCTTAAAATGAAAACCCTTGTGGACTCGGCATAATTAGGCTTCTTAAAATGAAAACCCTCGTGGACTCTTCACCTTACCCACTCTCTATTAATGAAATGTTTTAAATGAAATGAAAATACACAATTAAACTTACATATACTTGAGGCAGTTGGGCAGGGTCTGCGACGTTCCCCCTATCATGCCGCTCAATGCGGGGGAGGGAGGACCGCGACGCGGTGCCCCGTGAGGCCTGCCTTTGACCTTCTTCCACCCACTAGCTCGTCGAGACACACATGCGCTCCACCCTCAAGCCTTCTCCCGCTCACATCGTACTCTAAAACTGTCCATATATATATGCACACATCGGTTAAAAGATAGAAACTTATGGGGTGTAACATCATCCCCCCGTAGGACCATTAATCCTCGAATGTAATTCAACCTTAAGAGGTTCTGTCCTTACACTTTTACCTGAAAATTTGGATAGTCTCCTCCTTTGTAATACAGACTATCCGGAACCCTGAAACATAGAAAATTCCAACACAGGCGTCTTACAGGACGCTACTTGCAACTTAATATAGGCTACATCTTTAGTCCTCAAGATAGCCCCTACGGACCTGACGATCTAGTATAACTATTGGAGTCTCCATGTGGGACTACTCTCTTGTAACTTAAGCATCCTGAGAAAAGGTCTCGTACATGCTTGCGTAATATTGATGGATAGATCACTAGCCTCCAAACACAACTCTAACTCATAGGTCACTTGGCCAATCTTTCGGAGGATCCGATATAGCTTAGTGAATCTAGGGCTGGGCTTGCCCTTCTCACCAAATTTCACAACACCCTTATTTGACGAAAGTTTCAAGAATACCCTGTCGTTGCCTCAATTCCCCCAAGTCCCTATGCCGTAGATTGGAATTGGACTTTTGAAAACCCTGGGCAACCAGTAAATTATCTCCAATGAGTTTAACTTTTTCTTCTAACTGATGTGTTATGCCAGGTTCAATTAACCCTGACTTATCTACTCCAGGCCATCATGTCGGCGACCTACATTTCCACCCCTAATATACACTTGAGTGTATGAATAGTGTGCTTTGCTTGGCCATCTATCTGGAAATGAGAATTCATACTCAAATAAACTTGGGTCCCAATCTATTCTAGCACCCTTTCCAAAACCTAATTGTGAGTTGTGCCCCTCATGTAGCCAGATTATCTCTTTGGTATCTAACTCAGCATAATCTTTAGCTGAAACATAATTTTGACTGGTAAGAAATGAGTTGATCTCATTAGCCTTCCAATAATGACTCAAGTAGGGTCAAATTTATGCCTAGTACGGGGTAAATCTGTAATTAAATTCGTAGTGACTACTTCTAATTTTCACGCAGGCACGACTATTTTTTGAAGTAGCCTACTCGATTTCTGATGTCCAACCTTTCCCTATTGGCCATTGGAGCTCTATTCTACCACTAAACAATATATTACCTCTTCCCATGCTATCAGTAGATCTCTCTTATAACCTGATGCATTTTTGTCAAACCCGGGTGGAGAGAATAATGGGCATGGTGTACCTTTGCTATAATCTACTTGACAAAATCTTGCAGCATTTGGAATGCACAGTCGACCTCTGGGTTTAAAGACTCCGCTACCCTTCTATTTTGAAGGCCAATAACTCCTTCTGTTGGGTCTTATCTCTGGACTGTACTAGGTTAGGGTCTCCACATCATTACTTCTTCGCCTCCACAACTAGAGATGATATTGTAGTATTCTAGGTTACAATCTCACTATCCTTTAAATGTCATCCTAATGCTTAGGTCTTAACATTCAGCGGTGATTCCATGCTCTATCAGCCCGCTACAATCTAGAGGTGGTTCTATTCTCCTCCAGAGCTCAATGTTCATGTCTTTCCCTTACTTCTGTAGGTTGAAATCCGATGTTTGTGCCTCATGCACTGTACTAGCAAGGATATTGCTGGCCAAGTCTATTAATCTATATCTTCTTGACCCGCGCTTGGGCCGGTTCCCATCCTATAATATCTCTTCCTCTCAACATAAAAGCTGGGGGGTCGTAGGATTTATTCTCCAGGTATTCCCTACTGCTATTAACACATTATGGTGGGATTATCCTATTTCTTACCTTAGCTTTACTATTAATGGGAGCCTAATGTTTATGGACACTCGTATGTACTCGACTGCTCCGAGCATTCTGACCTATCATTCTAATATTTACTATAGTGAAGGTCCAGGTGGCTTATTTAAGTACTAAGGGCCTTGACCATTTTTTTAACACTCCCTAGGAGTCAACGGGTCTAGCCCTCCTTTATTATTTACTTTTGGCAGCATAGCTTCAATACTTATGCTCTCTGTTATACTGAGAAAAGGATGCGAGTCGGGAAATAACCATATCATACTATAGTAGGCTGAAGTATGAAACTCAACAAACTCTAAAGGCTGGAGGTGAGAGTTTTGTAATTTCACAATCCCTCGTGTCTTTCAAGTAATGTAATACTAACTGCTACCTACTGAGTAGCTACTAGATAAGACAAAATGTATGTTATACTCCTAACATTCTAATCCTAGGGTGTAGGAAAAATTGGGAGCAGTACTGGCGTGTCTGTTACACTATAAAGTTCCTAGTGCCCCGGGAGGATGAAAGGGAGATTGAAAAAAAGGTCTCTCCTTTGCCCTCAAGGTGGTGGTCCCCTAACTGTGGCACCTCGCTGGTACCCTCTTCTGCTGCTGTATCTAACCTGTGGCTAGCTATAGTCTATTTCATATCAAACATTATTCTACACAGACATAACAATGAAATCTTAGGGACTCAACCCTATACAACTTGGCTCTATAGCACGATCTAAGAAGAAAGAGGAGTAATCATACTATTACGCCTCGTAGCCTCCTTCTTATAAAATGTGGTACACAAAACATTTATAAACAAGACTCCACTAGACAAGGCTTGCACACTCCCTAGGTCGACGTTGCTCTGACACCAAGTTTGTCCGGCCCTACCTTGAGAGGTGTGACTAGCACCTAATGCCACACTGGGACCTGGGCTACCCTAGCTGGGAATAAGCACCTTTGCCTGCCAGTAACACAGAATTAAGAAAACAAACAACTATATCTTGGGTGTAAACACAGCCACGGGCCAATAAGGCCAGACTGAAAACTTGCAAAGAAACAGCTAATCGAACAGTCACAATAATAAAAGAATCTTATGCGGGCTGACAAGACCACCATGCTGTCTAAGCCATAATAGAAGGAAAAAAGGCAGTCATATATGAACTATAGCCGACAAGGTCGCTAACTAATAGATAAACGATGCCCCACACGGACAACACAAATATATAGCATATATAGGCTCCACACGGCCAACAACGGACAACTAGCTAGGAACAAAAGTATGTGGTCTGCAAGCCTCTAAGAGTGAAATATATTGGTTGGGATAGGGGCCCGACCTACCTAAAATATATATAATAGAGGACAAGAAAACGTCTACTACATGGAAACTCTGAATGAAAGGAGCTGACCAATCTACTGACATTGAATAGCTACTAAAGGAGGTCCTAAAACCTGTCTGTCTACACCTGCAGGCAAGTATGCATCCCCCCATGCATGGGCATTAGTATAATATGTACTGAATATGTAAGGAAGTAATAATAACTGAATAGAAGCTGATAAGGAACTTAAAGTAAATAGTGAAAAGGAGCGGAAGTTAATCTATATGCTTTTATAACCATAGTCTGCATCAAGTAGAAAACTTATATAGATAAGAGCATAAGTTGTACAATTATAAATTCATGAGCTATATCTAGCAAGCAAGTATGCAAACAAGAATCTAACCTGGCCCCATAAGCCTGGAAGGTACAATCATCATAGAGATAAGCTACCTAGGCCCCTATAAGCCCCGGTAAGAACAGTACAATCTATATATCCCTAACCAGGTCACTATGGTGTCACAAGTAACTAACACCAAATCTATCTGGCCTCTACGACTTTAACTAAGCCCATGGGCTCCTGTAACTATATCAGAGCCCTCTCAACTTCTGTAACTACACCCTGGGCTCGCAAGTCTCCATTGGGGGTCAACATTTCTGTTACGGCATAGACGAAAGCCATACGCAAATGGACTTTGATGTGGCCTTGTAGGCTTTAATATAGTCCTTTAGAACATCACATAGCTTCTCTTAGAACTCTGTAGCCCCGTAGGGAATGATATAGCTAGCAATCCTAAGGTCGTTTGATAGGAGACCAACTAAGGTGGGTTAATCCCTATAGGAGTACGATCCTATAGCCTTAATATAGTCCCTCACTAGGCGTATCTATATTTTTAGGCTTAACACAACTGCTACTTACCCCTAAGTAGACGATATAGCTGCCAATAGGCACATTCCATGTGCCTACACCTTACCAGTGGAACTTGGCAGTGATTAAACCCTCTATTAGTTAAGACAGACTAAGGCTAGGTCTGGGGTGACCTAAGCGATACTTTGAAGGCCATCCTAGGACGATGACAACTCTTAAGAAAACAGTAAGGTTGCAGGCGACCAACTATTTAGTTCCTTTTCTTAGAATGACTGTAGGGCTACTACTAGTCATACATGCTCCTAAGCAGTTAGCCCTAACTCCTCACAGGCGGCTTACTATAATTTTTAGCCTTAGGTAATATTATGATACTATGGTTCTAGTCCTTTAGACATTAACTTGGTCTGTCAAGATAACATATAGCTCCCTCGAGTACTTCATACCCTCATTGGCAATGTATATCTGTGGGTGTCTACAAGAGTATCTCGAGGTGTTGACCCCACATATAATCCCTGACAAGTTTTCCCCCTTAATACATTACTTAGTCTATCAGATTTCTAACAAATGGGGTGGTTTCCTAAGTGACCTATACAACAAGTAAGTCTATAAAAGCTAACGGTCACTAACAGTATTTAATCATATGGCAAGCTATCGCTCAGTTTATTATGCAACCCTGGTGCCATGACTCGAAGGTAAGACGATCCTATGAAGATTCTAGCCCTGGAGGTGTCAAGGTACGCCAACAACCTACGGGTGAGTTTTACCATCTATATAGGCATTATATCACCCAGCTACTTCCTATGCTATCCAACTTTACCATGTTAGGCCTTGGTATGACAGCGAGACATCAGAATCCCATAATACAATGAATAATGAACATGAATGTTTCTGTGATGCTCCAAACATTTGTCACACTGTGTATATTATTTCCTGGCGGGGAATGCTATGATATAATCTCAATTCTTCTCATAGCAGCTAACCACAACATATATAATCCTTATCTACATGTAGCAGCTACGCACAACATACATACCTACATCTTACTTATAAAAGTGTAGGTCGTATCAACTATACGATGAGAATAACTTGCTGAAAAGATAAGCCTTAACATACCACAATCGTCAGTTTTTGTTCACCCTAATAGTCCAACCTGAAGTCGGTAATTCCACCAAATTGCATCCTATATGCTGAGAGAAGAAGGATATTTTCAATACCAGGAACCGGCTAATAACAATATCTTTTAAGCATATTAGCTACGATTCAAACTCTATCTAATTTAGCAGAAAGCTTACGAATTCCCGAGTTTAGAGGGTAGAAATGCTTACCTATCACTTATAGCCTCTTAGGACTCAATTAGAAGTGATTTCTATAACTTTTACTCCACGGGGCTATGACAATCCAAGCGAGATTTCAAGAATTAACTCCGTAAAGACATTCTACGTAGGCCTATGAATCATTACCTGAGAAGAATAAACGTTTGGAGGTGATTTGACGGTGTAATTCGACTTCTAAAAGTGAAAATCCTCGTGGACTCTTCACCTTACCCACTCTCTGCTAATGAAATATTTTAAATGAAATGACAATCCACACTTAAACTTACATATACTTGAGGCAGTTGGGCAGGGTCAGCGGCGCTCCCTCCATAGCGCCGCTCAACACGGGGGAGGGAAGTCTGCGACGCGATGCCTTATACAGCCTACCTCCAGCCTTAATCCACCTACTAGCTTGACGACACGCGCACACACTCGACCCCCGAGCCTTCCCTCACTTACGTCATACTCTAAAACTCTCCACATACAAACGCACACATCTATTAAATGATAGAAACTTACGGGGTGTAACACATAGGGAAATAGGAATTAGGGTTCATTAGATAGTTCTTGGATACTTGAGAGAGTGGGAAGAAATTGGACTGTAACTTGAAACTAGCAACCTTAGGAGGAATCAATCTGGCATAATCACGTCTTGAAAACTCAACTTGGTATGAAAGTGCCAATTCCCTAGATTTTCATCATCATTTTAAGTACAAACAAGTATGCAACAATCATAGTCTTAGTTAATTTTACATTTCAAGTTTTCATAGTTTAATTATCCAAACCCATTCCCCAATTTTATTTGTTTTGTTTGAATCGCGAAGTAAAGAATCAACCGTAAAACGATTGATCTGACAAGTCTCTAAGGGATCAATAATCAGGACATCTAGTTCTATATTACATGACGACCACGTGCGCTTGCATGGGCAAGGGCGACATCAAGACATTTTGGTATAATTGTGTATTTTTAATACCAAATTCAGTTTAAAAACCATAGATCAATCACATATTTAAAAGCCCATAAACAATTCATCCTAATTGAGATTAATAGGGTTCACAATCACATTGAGTTTACAATCCTAGATTGAAATTTAGCCACTCATGTATAAAGAAGAAGAAGATAGCTTAAAATAAGATGATCGATTATAATTCAATAGACAAAAGATAAAATTTAAATTGTGTAATTGATCTTCAAAAATTCTACAAACTACAATGGGTGTCTTAAAAATATTAATTCTGCACTATAGTATTTAGATTCTAACTATTAAAAATGAGAAAAAAACTATTTATACTAAAGTCCAAAATCCCAAATAGAATATAAATTCAAAGGCGGAGTTTCTACTTATGGACTATACATTGAATATACGGTCCATACTTTGCATCGTACTTTGCATCTTTAATTTAATCTGCCGACTGTTGTACTTAAATTTATGGATCATATATTGAACTTACGGTATGTACTTACCTTCATAGATTGCTTCACCAGTATGATAGTTTTTTGATTTACGGTGCAACTTACTGTCCGCACATTGAATATGCGGTCTATATCTTGCTTCGTGCCTTGCTGCCAGAATTTTGTCTCTGATTTGAACTACCACTGGAAATACGAGCCACATCTTAATGTTGCGGTCTATCTGGTTCATTCTCTTGGCAGAATTTTGAATTGTGTCTCTTTTCTCCAACTCATTGCAATTCCTAATATTTACTAAATATTGTTATTATTAATTTAAATTAGCACTTAAAGGCACGCAAAACTCCATTAAAAAATTACAAATGTGACTAAAAACTCATACATATAAGCACCCCCAATAAGGCCTTTGGTTGTCATCAAGCAACTAAATAAGAAAATTTAATATAGACACATGCTCCAATATCACAAAGTGCAATATCTATGGTGGTTTTTGCAAGTAACTACAAGCATTCATTCACTTTTCAAACAGTTCATCCCCTCCATCATGTAAAAGTTAACTTTCCCACAACTTTTAAGACTAATTATGAAATCTCTACTCAAAATATTATTTCAACATGCATGACAACTAGATTGAGAAGCTACTTATGCTAGCCATTATCATCCACATGCCCTTACATTAGACCAAGAAAAGTGTCCATGTTCAAAAATAAGAACCGCACTCAATATGTTGACAAAATCAAGAGACAAGAGAAAGACACTCATGTCTCTTAAAGATGTTCACAACTTAGGTCACAACTACCATATGCTTGCCTTTATTCTCAAATGTCTTTTCTATTGAAAATATAGATTGAGATCACATAAAGGATTTTCTAAGATTTTAATGTTGGTTCAAGGGTTGGTAGGATACAAATATGATATTTTCTGACTCGGTACCATCCTTGAATAATACATCACATTATCATTTTCCTTTTCCTTTTGTTCCCTTCTTTTTCTTCCATTTTTCTTTACATCTTCCACAACCCAAGGTACTTTTTCTGATATGTCCTTATTTTTCTTTCTTTTTCTTTCTCTTTTTCTATTTTTTCTTTTCTCTCTTTGCTCAATCTACCTTGGGAAGTGGTCAATCATTCACTTTTACCTTTTCTTTCTTTTTCACGTTCTCATCCCAAATTACACTTTTTTATATCATCACAATATTTGATAATATCAAGGAGGATGGATTCAAAAAAGAATCAACTTAAGAAATGGGTTTTCTTTCTTTGTGATTCATCAATGATGTCCCGAGAATATGCAACACATCTTTGCTTCATTTCATAGAGTTTTGCATAAATTTAGGTACTAATTTAAGTCAAAATTTAACCTCACTATTTTAGTTTTTAGGACCCCAAGTGAAATAAAAAAAGGAGGAGTTAAAGTCACAAATTTGCACAAACAAGACTAAGCAAAGGACGGACTGCCTCTCAAAAGGACGGTCCACACCTTCAAAGATCCATCAATCCTACTTGTTCCAGAAACCACTTTCAAGTGGTCAGCAGTTGATGAGGTGAAGTACGAACCATTTCTCTAAGAAACATCCCATCAATCAGAGGATTGTTCACCTGAATAAAAATGGTAAAATCAAAGGGAGACATGAAAGATGGACGTCTTTCCAGAAGATAGACCGTCTTTCCAAAAGATGGACTGTCTTTCCAGAAGTTTGTCTACCAGTTAATGGACGGACAATAAGTTGGTATAACCCAATTTTAATTAGTGAAGAAAAGGGAAGACCATCCTTGCCTACTTGGGACTGTCTGATTTTAAATGAATTCGAGGTTTTTAAGGCTTAGTATAAATAGTATTTTTCTTTCTTTTTTCAAGGAGAAGAGACAATATAGGAGTAGATAGCTTAGAATAATTGGTAGTCCATCATAGATAGCATAAAGAACATATCTATCTTTTAATTTGAAGATTTAAATTTGATAACATCCAAAATACACTCTTTTTTAAGAAAGAATGTACACGGTCATTGTCAAAAAAAATAGACCCAACGGGTGTCGGGGTCGAATCCCGCAAGGAATGTCAGCTGATCACACAATAGTTGTCTATTAAATTGAACTAATTCGCATCAATGTTGCAAGACAAATAAGAAAAAATTGGGGAAGTCATGATATATAAAATAAAATATAGATTTTCACACTAAAAACATAGGCAAAGTATAGAAAAGATAAAAGGAGAGACTACTAGGGGTGTGATATTGATAGGGGCTTCATTGGATTGGGTTTTCTAACAGCTCCTAGCTTTACTCAATAGTATAATTATTTGCGAATTAGGTGGAATCTTACATTTCTCAACCAATTAGATGCCTTATACCTCGGGTTTTCACAAACCCTAAGGTTCTTTTTTTACAACAACTACATCAACTTAGGTACGAATCTACTATTTCTAGCTTCGATTCATAATGGGTGTGTAATAATGACTTTTGGCAATGTCTAGCCCAACCCCTACATAATTACCACCTAATTACCTAATAGTATTTCCTCACCCACACATTAAATTCCTTTTTCAAGCAAAATTAAAGTAAGAAAATGCAGCCCACATTTGCAACTATAAGTATTAAACTTAAAACTCAGAGGAAACACTAAAATTATACCAATGGAGTAAATCAAAAATCAAATACACAATATCCAATCCAAATCAACCCCAATCATTCAAACACCCCTAGAAAAGAATTTAGCTACTCATGTAAGTAGAGTAATACATTGCATTCAAAAAAAGTTCAATATGCATTCACAAACTGAGTAAGAAAAATTCAAGCAAGGTCTAAGCTCCAATGGAGTTTTCCACCTTATCAATGAAGAAGATGAGTCTTTCTCTCTCTACTTCTCTCTACTTTAATACAAGCCAATTCAATAGAATAATAAATACTCTCTAGAATGGAATGTTCAGTTCCTTTTTGAGATGTACAAAAATAGGATACAATTCTTCTCCTTTTTTTTTCGTGCTTGACGTTTTTAGCCCTTGCTGACAGGCGTCACTTACGAGTCATCGGCAGTTTGCCAGTGCTTTTTTGCAGGCCGCCGATCAGTCACAGCTGAAGGATACTGTGATCTTGAGTACTTCGGCATTGATATTGGTGGTTCACCAGTTTTAATATACTAACCACCTATTGGTCAAAACTGATGGCCAGAAAGTTCTTGATCACTTCGGCGTTGGAATCGGCGGTTCTTCGGTGCTGATCTATGGTCCGCTGATCTCCATCCTTCCATAGCATAGTAAACAATTTTGGTTGACCAGTGTTTCATCGGTTCCTCCAATGGAGCATTGTTCCTCAACTCTATTTTTATGATTTTTGCTCAATTTCATGCTTTTCTTTATTCAAGTTAAGTACCTGCAAACATCAAGGAGAAAAGGCATAAACTCCCCCTAATTAACTTGAAACTAAGCAAAAACTCATGTTTATGAGCCTAGTGAGTTGGTAAATTACCAACTAATCAAACCCCCAAACTTGAACCATTTCTTGTCCTCAAGTAATGCAATTGTTTTCATTTGAAAAAAATGGACAGCATGTCAAATATTAATCTATGCATCAAAGACCTAAGACAACCCAAAAACGCTCACCAACTCAAGGAAAAAGAGAAACGACTCCCCCTAAAATGTCAGAAAGTTTCAAGAGGTAACAACGATGAATAGGCATGCTTCACAACTGCTTTCACTTTTCAAAAAAAGGGCATGGTTTATCTAAGCAAACACACAAAGCATCACAAATCATAATGATTTAGCATTCCAAGCTTTCCTTGAAGCTCACACTACTCATGCCTAAATAACATCTTTACATCAATGTAAGCATGTCCTTAAAGGGAGTGATGCCACTTACTACAAGAGAGAATCCTCTTTCTTTCTCATTAAACAATCCACACAAAAGGGATTATAGAATAAGAAGATTATTCTCTCACAAAAGAATTGTCCATGCACACAACTTGACCCATAGGCTTTCCCTTCGTGTAACTCGCCAGTAAAGTAGAGCAACTACACTCAAAATCATTTAGGACTTATGGGTCATGATGAAGGCTAGGGGTAAGGGTAGGACAAATGTTTAGCTCTAGTGACTAGAACCTCCCTAATGCCTTTTTTGTGAACACTTTTAACCTCCCTTCAAACTCTTTAGATCATTCCACCTTATTTCTCCCTTTTCATCATCTTTATCTTTTATTTCTCAAGATCCCTCCTTCTAACTCCTTTGGATCTCACATCTAGCCTCATGTAAGAAATAAGTAACATTGTTTCACTATTCTTTTTCTCTTTTTGTGATTCAAGGTTTCTCACCCCATCATTTCATTCATTTTGATCATAATTTGATGCTACCTCACATTTAAGCTCATCACATTTCTCCCCTTCTTGTAAACCCCCAAACTTAGGCTTCTTTCTCTTTTCTATTGATTTCCTTATCTCTCCCTATATCTTAGGCTTCAAGCCCCCATTATTTTTATTCGTTCATCACTAGAAATTAGGGAGGAAGGGTGCCAAAGAAAAGGATTACAAAGGGACATTGGGTTTGTAATGTGGTTTCCAAGAGTAAACAGTCCAAAGGCTCAACGTTGGCTACCAAAGAAGATGTTTCCGGAGGTCATTTTAGGTGAAGTGAATAACAATAGAAATCCTAAAATCATGTTCTAAGTGCAGCTACATCTAGGATTTCTCCTTGAGTCACACTTAGAGAAAGTTCTAGACAAGTAGAGATGCATGAGACTCATTCAAATGACCTTACCGCACAAGGCATCACACCCAATGAGTTCACACAATTCATTATCATCACAAGATTTTGATTAAAGACAATAGAGAATGCGAATCCACAAGCCAAATGGGGAATATGCAATGCATGAAAAGAGAGTGCTACATTTCCCATTTCAAATGCCCATTTTTTCCAAATCCATTTTTCATGCCACACAATTAATTTTGGGTAATACCTCTCAAAAGCAGTTTCACAAAAGACTCAAAAGAATATGGAATTTTCCCTTAAGAAAGTCACCTCACAATCTATCATTGGGAAATGTCACCCAGTTTGACAACACAAAGAAAAGAAAAAGAAATTACTCCTTGGGAAAGAACTGTAGTATACAGAAAACCCTTAGAGTTATTCATTATCTACTATTCACAAAGGCTAGAATCAAACTTGTTTCACGATCTTTTGGCAATAAAAACAAAGACCCACTCATTAGTACTAACAATCAACTGCAATTTTTTTTTCATTTCATCCATTTTGAGCTGGAAAAAGGCTCAACAACTATTCATAAATATTTTAAAAAAATAGTCTGGCAAGGGCAACATCAAATATTGTTAAAATGAGCCAAACAAAGGCTCACAAATCATCACAACTCAAAAATAAAAGTCAGACAAGGGCCACATTAATTAATCAACAAAAGAAATGACCATCATAAAAGAAACACTCATCCCACCCCCAACTCAAACCATACATTTTCCCCAATTTATGCATACAAAACAAAGAGGGTGAGAACTCCCTGAAGTGATCACTCATCATCATCCTCATCATCTTCAGCTTTAGCCTCCCTGTCTTGGCCTTTATCTACTAGATCCTCCTCCTCATTCCCCAAAGCCCTCGAATAAGTCATCAATGGGGCCTCGGACGGTAGAATGGGCATCCATCGCTGCATCAAGTGCGCTCATGCTGGGCACCTCCATTGATGTCTGACCTTTCCACTCCTTTACCTCAGCCTGAAGAGAGGTGACAGCCCCCTCCACTACATCCTCATGTGAGCATAGCTTGGTCAAGCTATCATACATTGACTTTATCTCCTTTTTCACCGTCTTGGTGATTAAGGCAGGGAGACTCTTAGCCATTTTTTGAAGCTGCCTATCATGAGGGTGTGTCATCTATACCAGTTTTTTAAGGCTACTTGGCTGGGATGATATCAGAGGAGGTGAGGCTCCTATGGTATATGCTTCTTCTAAAGCTCGGCCCAATGCCTCAGGATATGGCATATTAAGATCAGGGGCCATTGAGGCTTTCTCTGACCAATGAGAGAAGGACTACTCGGGGGCTTCAAAGTTCTGCAACTTCTTTCTCTTGCTCTTGGGAGCATCTGCGTCCCTTTTTCTGTCCACAATAATGGTACTGATAGCAGAGCTCGGGGATTCATTGGGGAAGAGTGCACTCCAACTTGAAGGAAAAGCTGTGATATAAGCACAACGTAAAGAATCGAGGTGTTGTCTTGCCTTGCATTTCTCTTCATCTAAATATCCACAATTTCCCCAAAATGTATATGGACCCCAGTCATGATGCCGGTGATGAGGATAGCCGCTTCCAAACTTACCCTCTGCTCATTCTTTGAAGGCATAATATGGACACAAATGAAGTCAAGGCACATCTTGTCTTTAAACTTTAGATCATGAAGAGAAATCTCGCCTACCATGGTGGCCAGAAGGGTGTGTCTATGACAATAATTCGAGCTATCCACCTGAATTGGATCTCTTTGTCAGTAATTTTGGCGGCATATTCAGATGCGCTATCAAGATCATCCTCCCAAAATAAATAATTAATAGCAGCTAGAGTGATTTCAACCTTCACACCTCACACCATGACTAAGGGAAGGCGAGGACAGTCGTCAACCTTGCCCTTATGATGCATGCTGTCCTGCCTGGCCTAGTAAGATGCGTAGAATTCAGGGATAAGGCTGGGTAGAAATCTAGAAGTGGATTGGTAAAGGCATGCCATTGATAGTCATTTAATTGATCTATGATGTTGGGGAGGTCACCCCTCATCCCCACCAAATCAAACCGCTTTTCCACAATGATCGGGCGGCCCCGACAAATGGAATAATGCCTCTTCATGTCGGGCACACAAAATATAATTGCATCTCAGGAGCTGGTTGGTTCTATGGTTGCTTTTTCTTTCCCTTTCCCTTTGGTGGATGATGAATTAGGGGCCTTGCCTTTGCTTGGTTGCCGGGATGAAGTCATACTCTGCAAGACCATGTTAGTGCCATACTACACAATTGAACAACTAACATCTATTCTAAGGCAAGGAAATTTAACAATTGGATGCAACAAGTTGAAGTGTTCATATGTTAAGTACTGGCAGCAATGGTGGGACACCAGGGAAATGCAGATGAAGATCTGTGAATCTCAGATTAGCCGACAGATAGAAATAGAATGTTGGGGACACAGAGATCGACAGTCGGCACACCGGAGTTTCATTGGTCTTGACTCACAAAATGTTGGTGTAACGCAAGTATGGGGTAGTGGCTTAAAGCCCCGAACCCCAACCTGCTTTTCGCGGGGTCAAACCGGCAGTTCAACAGTGGATGCTTGTTAGAGAAATTCATCCCAAACTTAGTGAAATCACAAAACATTCAAATTCAAGACTCACATACTCAATATAACAATAGCTAAACAAGTAAAAGTGACAATTTACCCATATGAAAGATGTCACTCCATTTATCCTCATGCAAATTTTGCATTTTAAGCATAAATGGGGCTACTCAGACTCCACCCCAAACTAAAATCAAATACATAATAAAGCAAGCATTTTGACACAACAAGACCTACATTGTCGTTCAACAATATTTCATATTCCCACATACCCATAATATGAATAACACAAAAGCACTAACAAGTATAATCATGGGGTTAATGGGGACACATGAGTAGGGAAACTTTGATTTTCACATGCTCAGAATAATCCATATCTTTGAACAATAATCAAAAGAAGAGTAAGAGTCACATACAAAATGGATTTGAGGACAAAGAGAGGAGAAAGATCAACGCTTGAATAGTAGAGTTCCACAAAAAGATTTCTTGCCTTAGTGTATTGAGAATATGAGTGAGTAGTGATGATATGAGGGAAATGAATTATGGGATTTATAAGAGAGATGAAATGGAATGGATAGGTAGATGTAAAGGTAGATTTAATGGTGGGAAGGTGGAAAGGTAGTATATGGGAATGTTAAAAAGGTGTAATGGGGAAATGAGAAGGTGGAAGAAAGGATTTATGGGGATTTGTATGGGTTTTGACAGGTATTTTAAAATACCTGGGTCGGGTTCAGTCCATGGAGCTGTCAACATTTTAAAAGATGTACATATTTGTACCCGCACTTGACCGGTAGTTACCGGTAGGTATAGGTTGTTCGCCGCCTTACCGCAAGTGACTAAAATTTTGCTCAATTCGCTATTTTATGGCTGGCAGTTGTCTAGCGGCTTGCAGGTTGGCACCGGTGTTCCGCTAGTTGGGACAACGATGTTACCAGAACTCCTAGGTGTACTGTTTTCAACCGGCACCACACCGGTGGTTTGCGGGTTGTCACCGGTGGTTTGCGGGTTTTCACCGGCGTTTTGTCATTGGATCACCTACACACTCTTGTGTTCCCCACTATTCTTCTTCACACTGACAGCAGCGCGGTGCTTCATGTTTTTTTACCACCATTTCACCGGTATAGCGTCGTGCCTGCCCTGTTCTTCTTCTCCTTGTTTATGCATCCAATATACCGACAAAATCATAATCACCAATACATCAAAATGCTCAAGGTAAGAATGCTTGGGTTTCCTCCCAAGAAGTGCCTTATTTAACATCGTGGCACGATGGATAGCTTCCCACTTTCTATCATTCTAGAGAGTCGTCCTCCGATTCACTATCAACATCAAAAGATTCATAATGCTCTTCTTCACCATCGAGCACTGCCATAACCTTATGCTCATCCGGGGACTTGATAGGCTGATATACATTGAAGGTGACCTCATCACCACCAACTCGAAACTTAAGCTCTCCAGGCTCCACATCAATTAAAGTCCTTCAATTGCTAATAGAGCTCACTCCAAGATAATTGGCACCCGATGTCCATCTTACAATCCAGCATAATGAAATCAGCTGGGAGCATGAATTTATCCATCTTCAAAAGGACATCAACTAGCACTCTAATGGGCCATTTAATCAGCCTATCCACCATCAACTACCTCATAGAGGTAGTTTTAGGACTCCCTAACTCGAGTTTCTTGAAGATCATTAGAGGCATTATATTGATACTAGCACCGAGGTTGTAAAAAGCCTTATTGAACATGCACAATCTAATTGTGCAAGGAATGGTGAATGCTCCAAGATCTATACATTTTGGAGGAAGGATGCTGGTCATCATAGCACTATAATGAAGGGTCACCCTATCAGTGCAGAGTTCCTTTATAAATTTTGCGTGTCCTAGAATTTGTACCAAAGCATCCACAAGTGGTATGTTAATGGATAATTTGCTGAACATTTCCTATAAACTTTAAAAATTGATTATCCTCCTTCTTTTTGGCCAACCGCTGTGGATATGGCAGGGAAACTCTTGCTTCATGATCTTTTTCATTAGGAGCCTTCTTGCCCACAATCACATGGACATTATCCAGGGGAGTCAACTGAACATCTCTCTAATCCTTCCCTTCATCATCATCACACACACTTGGTGCTTTTGGCACCTTTTCCAACACATCGTCATCCTTTGCCTTTAGGGAATCAACATCATTGGGCTTCACCCCCGCATATTTCAATATCTTACCACTCCTAGTCATGATATATGGATGAGTGGGAGCTCATGTATTGAGCGAGGTTAGACATCTTCCCTTTAAACTCTCAAACCCCATTGTCAGTGGATTCAACTTTCTTCAACCCCCGCAACAACATGTCCTCAATCTTCAAGCTACCTACATCACTCACTCCGAGTATTCCTTGGGATTCTTATGCTTTTGGAGGAGGTACATATGGGTTAGAACATCGATGATATCGCTCTCCTTCATGATTTTTCTCTCTATTTCCCGATCGATAATTTCTCTCCCCCCATCCTAGATTATCATGATTTCTCCAACCTTGAATCTCCCTGGCAATGACGCTATTTTTGATATAATCCAAAATACACACTTCTTTATGAAAGAATGTACATGGTCATTGTCAAAACAAATAGACCCGATGGGTGTTGGGGTCGAATTCCACATGGAATGTCAGCAGATCACACAATTGACATCTATTAAATTGAACTAATTCGCATCAATGTTGCAAGATAAATAAGAGAAAATTAGGGAAGCCACAATTTATAAAATAAAATATGGATTTGCACTCTAAAAATATGGGAAATGTATAGAAAAGACCAAAGGAGAGACTACTAGGGGTGTGATATTGATAGGAGCATCATTAGATTAGCTTTGGTAATAACTCCTAGATTTAGTGAGTAGTATAATTAGCTTAGGTGGCATCTTACAAATATCAACCAATCAGATGCCATATACCACAGGTTTTCTTAAACCCCAAGGTTTATTTTAACAACAACCACATCAACTTGGGTACGAATCTACTATTTCTAGCTTCGATTCTTAATGAGTGTGTAATAAAAGATTTTGGCAATGTCTAGCCCAACCCCCACATAATTACCACCCAATTACCCATTAGTATTGCCTCCACCATACTTTAAATTCCTTTTTCAAGCAAAATTAAAGTAAGAAAATGCAACCCGCATTTGCAACTATGAGTATTCAACTTAAAACTCAGAGGAAACACTAAAATTTGTAGTAAATCTAAGATCAAATACACAATACCTAATCCAAATTAACCCCAATCATTCAAACACCCCTAGTAATGAGTTTATCTACTCATGAAAGTAAAGTAAGACATTGCATTCAACAATAATTAAATATCAATTCACGAATCGAGTAAGAAAAATTCAAGCAAGGTCTAACCTCCAATGGAGTTTTCTACCTTCTCAATGAAGAAGATGTGTCTTTCTCTCTCTACTTCTATCTACTTTAATACAATACAATTCAATAGAATAATCAATAATCTCTAGAATTGAATGTGCAGTTCCTTTTTTAGATTTACAAAAATAGGGTACAAATCTGCTCCTCTTTTTTCATGCTTGACGTTTTTACCCCTTGCTGAAGGGCATCACTTGCGATTCACCAACAATTTGCCGGTGCTTGTTAGTGGCCTGCCGGTCAGTCATAACTAAAGAACAGTGAGATCTTAAGTACTTCGGCATTGGCACCGGCGGTTCGCCAGTGCTAATCTGTGGACCACCAGTGGGTCACAACTGATAGCCAGAAAGTTCTTGATTTCTTTGGTGTTGGCACCGGCGGTTCGCTGGTGCTGATCTGTACTCCACCGATCTCCATCCTTCCTCAGCAAAGTAGACAACTATGGTTGACCAGCATTTCATCGGTGTCCTCCGGTGAAGCACCGGTCGTCAACTCAATTCTTATGCTTCTTGCTCAATTTCATGATTTTCTCCATTCAAGTTAAGTACCTGCAAAGATCATGGAGAAAAGGCATAAAATCCACCTAATTAACTTTAACACAAAGTAAAAACTCATGTTTATGAGCCTAGAAAGTTGGTAAATTACCAACTCATCAAAATTCATCAATTTAAGTTTTCGTTTCCAAATTACAATTTCATTGGTAAAAATATTCAATTGCTTGTTTTCTTCTTCTCTTCTTGCTATGGATAGATAAACCCAGATCTAGGGTTGTGAACCCTAATGATCTTAATTGGGTAAAATTTATTGTGGGCTTAAGAACATTTAATTGATTTAAGATTTGTAAAGTGTGATTGATGATGAAAGTTATTTAATCCTGCCCAATTACTTTATTTTGCTTGAAAGAGACAATTTAGGTTGTGTTCGCTCAATCAACAGTAACTTACGGATCTAACCCTTATTTTATAGGTTCACCTAAAAATGGAATGAATTTCAATTGGCAAAATATAATTGGGTAGAAGGGGGTTCTCTTTAATTTGATAAAATTGAGTTAGATTGACACTATTGGTATTATTGAAAGATACCCACTGGTTGCCTAAGTGATTGCTTGCATGTTCATTAATAGCACATACTCAATTTTCCCATATTGAGTGATTTAGAGGGATCAATCCATAATTGGGGTTATATCCCTAATACGTCTTATTATTTGATTACAATATAAAGCAATTTACATTCCTTCATTATAGATATATTTCTCCTAACCCTAATTCAAATAGTCTTTATACTCTCAAATCTGAATTGATAAGTGTTAGATAGTTTGGATATACCAAAATCGCTATGAATTCGACCCCTACTCTTAGTTGGGTATTAGATTTTTATCAACCATTTACACTTTCAAAGATCGGAGTGGATTTGAGCGACGATCAAATTTATGGTGCCATTCCTTGGGATTTTTGTATAGGCCCTACCTAGTATTATCGATTTAGATTGTTTGATTAGACCAACTCTATCACTTTTACTTGTTTTTACTTGAGAAGCCGGTGTACAAGGGATTCACTATGGCATCATGGAATGAAAATGGTTTTGGTGGTTGGAACCCATATCTTGATGACCCATGTCCATATTTTGGAGGACCCCATTTCTGGCAATATTGTAAATATTTCCCGGGGAAAGAGATATGTTCATCTTGTTATTCATATAATGGGTATAATTGTAATTTATGTGGTGGTCAAGGTCGACACTTGGGTGATTTCCCCAACTATTATGCGTTCTCCCCAAGATGCTCCAATGAAAATGCTAGTTGTCCTTTTGAGTTTGACATGAGTAATGAAAAGGTGTATGAAGGACAAAGTGCTAGATTTGAAAGAATCCAAGCAAGCTCTAAACATTGTTAGATCAGGACTCTAACTTGGAAGAGATCAGCAAATCCATCTAAGCAAATGTCAGGAAATGGGAAAGAGTAAAAGGTTCATTTGACAATAAACTTTCTATTCCCATGGAATCATCTACTCCTCAAGAGGTAATGGTTGACAAAGAGATTTCCACAATAATGGATGAGACACAAAGTATTTATGTCCAAAATGACTATTGTGGAAAAGAACAAGAAAAACAAAGTATTGATGAAGAATTCTCTAACTCTCCAAATGGAGAGTTTAAAGAGATGCCGAGGTGTAAAATGGGGAGTGAAAATAATGGCTAGGTCTTCACCCAATGGTGGAAAGATGTTCGACATGAAGAAGAGGTCAAGATGGATTTTGAAGAGCCAAAGATGATTTGCCAACCCACTGACCCAAAAATACTATAAGATGCCAAAATTGAAGAAACGATACTAGAGTTTCAAAGAAAAGTCCATCAAATTATTTTTGAGGACCTTAGGGCATTTAAGTGTGAGGATGTCAAGAATGAATAAAAAATAAAAATGGAGAGACTTAGACCGCATTCCAATCATTTTTCAACATTGTGCTTGGTTGAATGTGTGGAAGATAAGAAAACCGAGTCTATGGAGAATTTTGGAGAGGAGGATCAAAGTATTTTCATTTTGAAGTTTTTCCTGACAAGAAGGCAAAATGACATTTCTCATTTAAAGGCAAAAAAGTATAAATACAATACTCGAGAGATTGCCTCCTTGTATTCATACCACCACCACATGAGCATCAACGAAATATTGATACAAAGCTGGGGCGAAAGTTCATATCCTCAAAGTGGAAAGAAAAGTGGAATGCCGCTTTGCTTCTTGGGAGACAACCCAAGGGATGTTACACTATGTGTAGTAACCATATCGTGTTGCGACATTAAATCAAGCGCTTCTTGGGAGGTAGCCCAAGTATTTTTGGACTAATGTGTGTTGACGTATACAGGTGGACTTAGAAGAATGGAGAAAATTGATTCAAACAGTTGATAGATGGTGGTAAAGATGGACTGCTTTTTTAAAGGGCAGATTTCCATCCTATCATCAATTGGAAGAAGGTTCGGGTGATAGCTTAGTCAAAAAATGGTTTGATGTGCGGACCGTACTTTGGATAGACGGTCCATCCATTGGACCATCTTTTATGCTTAAATATTTCAGACAGATAGGCTTTTCTAGATGTAAATAGGGTCAAATCACTAACGTGAATCAGGTCAGCTTTTTAAAAGGCACCTGCTGGCAGAATCGGCCTGACCCACTCACCCTTTTAAAACATAGGGGTTTTAAATGGGCGAGCTTGCCCGCTATTACTCTTGATCATACCATCCTTCTCTGGTCATTCTCTTTGCAAAAGCTACCCTCCATTGTTGGCCTCAAGTGCAAACTTCACCGCACTTACCTGCTACTTTTTCACACTCACACACACTTTCTACACTCATTCTAGAATTAGCTTGTAGCACTAGGGTTAATGCTCGGTAATATTTTGGCACTTCTTCAGTGAGCACACGAGCATATCTAGATTAATATATGTATTTTTCTTTTTGCTAAACTTCCAATTTAAATATTAGCTATGATTTAAGTTTTATCTTTGACTTGGAGTTATTGAAACCTATGTTTTGATGTTGATTTGGGGGAGAACTTGGGATTTAGTTTATAGAATAGGATAGGGCATAGTAGTGTAATTGGTTGTGCCTATTTGTGTTGATTTCTTCCATAAGATTGTCAAAGTGATAATGCCCCTTCCCATGTTTGAACATTGTATAAGAAAAAAGAAATGTCCAACAGACTGAATTGTATGATTCTCCTAATTGGCGGAGAAGGTGATGAACTATCTTTATAAAAGACGGACCATACTTTGAATTAGATGGCCCAAATGTATGAGTCAAGAGATGACCCAGGGGATGGACCGTCTTTTCAAAAGATGGTCTGCACTCTGCTCTGTCCTTTGAATCAAAACATTGCGATTTTTTAATTCAAGGGATGGTATAAGGTACGGTCTGTCTCTTTAGAGTGCGGCCTATCCCTTCTTCGTCTCTTCTTGTATTTTTCTACTTTCACTTCATCCCATGTCATTTACTGAGAAGTTTTTGCATAATCACAGATAATGGCACCTAAACAAGCAGTTCCATGGGCAGCAAGGCTAGTTGTAACACCCCAAAAGTTAGCTAAAATCATAAACTAGACTTGAAGTAGAAGTCAGCAGGAAAATTTAAACTTTTCCATAGAACAAGTCAAATGACGACCCATCCTGTGAGACCACGAGTAGTGGGATTACTCATGGTGAACAATCTTGCCTTCATGTTCCAATCCCTACGACTCAAATGATGACTCATTGGTTGACTTAACAAGTCGTTAAGTGATCCTTTAGAAGTGACCTAGTCAAAGTCCTGAAACTCGACAAGTTTATTCCCTTTGACCACGACAGTGACCACGAGTCATGGTATGGTGGCACGTCTCATCTTATCAAGTTGTGAGATGAGATCAGAGATTGGATAAAATTTTCCCCAATGACTACGAGTCATGGGATGAATCATGGTGTTTGATGACGGATCGTCCTATCTGTTAATTTTGTGGGAATTAGAGTTTCAGAATCAAGATACTGTGACCATGAAAGGTCACTACGAGTCATGGTAAGACCTACTGACTTGTGGTGATGACTCATCGTCACTAGGCGACAGTTTTTAGCCCATTTTTCCTAAGGGTGTTTTAGTATTTCTCCACTATTTTAACTCCCAAATTACATTGTTTTGGGTACTTATGGAAGGGAATAATAGGGTATTAGTCATGTTTACCTCTCATTCTCTCCTAGACTCTCAGAATAGTACGTTGAAGATAGAAAAATGTAACATCCCGGATAATTTGAGCGATAAATGTGTACTTTCGAGGTAGGAAGTAAGTGTACCTAATAAGATAAAAAGGCATTTTTATGAGGTATTTGACTCACTCTATGATTTTATTTAAGATTGGACATCGATCAAGCTGTAAAGCAAAATTTGACAAAAGTTATCGCAAATTTTCCTTCTTGATATTCCTTGAAATAGGGGTCAAATGTCATGAAATATTCTCCCAATATATAAGGAGTTAGGGATATGAAACCTATAATATTAAATATCTATGAGATAAGTTTCTAGCACATTAAACCGTTCATCAATCTGTCTTCGGAATAGAGAGATATACGCATTTTCGTGAGACCGCGCAAGCAGACACATCAGATCGAGTTGAGGTGGTGGAGGACTATTTAAGTCCCTTGGCTGGTTGATTAGGTCATTATCCAAATTTCCAGAAGTTATCTTGTCCTAAACTCTCTCCCAAGCTGCCTTTACATGTTCTTGATGGTTTTGGGGCTAGAAGCCATGGTTTAACGTGGTTCTTGATGTCGGGAAGTAGGGAATCCTGTGTAACTTTTGTTTTGGTGTCCTTTCAAGGTTTTTGGTGGTTTTTTCATGGAGAATCTGGTTGTAATCCTTCTTCCTTTGGTTTTACTTTGTTTTTGTTTTTTATTATAGGTGTATTAACTTCATTAGGTTGTTGTCTCAGAGTTTCTAACATTGAATTCATATGAATCTTGTCAATTAAGCTTCCTTTGTCTTGTTTTGTTGTTGAGTTGTGTTGGCTGCATTTTGGCAGTAACTTGGGCTTCTTTTAGGCAATAACTTGATGCTTATAAGGGTGGAGGTTCGTCTTAGTTCGGGTTCTCCAAAAAATCCTAGGTATGTTATCCTTGTTCCTCCCTTTGTTGGCATGAATTGTGTAGTCGTTGTCCTCCATGTTGATGTGTGTGTTGGCTATTTCGTGAAGGCTTGTATTATGTTACTGTTGAACTTTTGTGCTTATGTTTATATGGTGATAAATGTTTAATAGCCCAAAAGCTCAAAGATTAGACCCGGTAGTTGAAATGAAGAAAATTGAAAATTCTGCACCAAGTCATAGAACGAGTCATTTTATGACCCGTGGGGAAGACCACGAGTCGTGAGGTGACTCGTGATGAGGTACTGGACTTGAGTTGAAAGAAATTATTGAAGGGGCCACCACGGGCATGACCACGAGTCGTGATCAGACCCCACTACCCGTTGAGTCAGCTGTGGCCAAGGGAAATTGGAAGAAGGAGTTTGAGGTGGCAGTATACCTTATGGATAGACCCCACGAGTCATGGTCAGACACCACAATTCATTGGGTGAATCTTGGTCAGAAGGTAGCTAATGATATGAGGTTTGAGGAAGTGGAGATCCTAACTGTTGACCACGAGTCGTGGTCACCGATAACGATTCGTATGATGGACCGTTCTAAGTTCCAGGTGAAACCTTGATAGTGTACCCAATGATCGATGTAACGACCCATGGTTGGTGGCAACGATTTGTTAGGTCCCTCGTGGGGACTGACGAGCAGTTATTTTCTATGAAGTTATTAAGGGTATTCTTGTTATTCCTATGCTCTAGGGTCCTATATTACATTGTTTTAAGCTATTTTCAGGGTGTATTAAGATAGGTTAAGTCATTCTAGCCTGTTTTAAACCCATGCATGCAAGTTAGGGAGTTAGAGAGGTGATAAAGCTTAAGCCCTTCCAATTATTCTCAAACTCCTCTTAGGCAATCAAGGAAGTGTAAGAATCAACTTTAATCAGGTATATAGGGTTATGAATGGGTGAATCCATTCATAGCCATGCCCAATATCTCTCTAAATAATGAATTTTCCTATGATGATTCTATAAGGTTTTAACCCAATGCATGAAGTTCCTAATTCTCTACATGGGTATGATTTAAATGAGTTTTTATTATTGAGTTATGAATCATGGGAAAGTTTTACGTTGTTTTTCATTAAAAATCATGTTTCAAGCTTTTTAAATTAAAATGTCCATTTATGAGAAGTTCATGAAAGTTAAGATTTGTGATGAATGTTCATATATGATGAAGTATTAATGGTGAAAAGAATGATTTCAAGTTACCCATGTCTATAATCATGTTTTCAAGTGAATTGAGTATTTTCAAGCGAATTGAGTATTTTCAAGGATGATAAAGTATTGGGAAATGCCCATATGTTCAAGAATGATTTATGATTTATGATATGGATTTCATGATTGATCGATTTATGACGTTGGCCGATTAATAGGCCCTTGATTCATGGCTAAAAATGTATGTGGATGGGGACCAATGGTGTTAATATTTATTTGGCCATGAATCTCATGAATGATGTTTATAATTTACGTATAAGCCTAATGTGCATGTTTTGGGGAGAAGTGTCTAGCACCGAGTATCCCGACATTCAAAGTACTACGTCAGTGTCTCATAACTACGTGCCACTGTAGGTTCATGTTGATACGTTACAATGTTAATGGATCCACTTTTTCTTGATATCACATAATGCATGTCCCTTGCCTTGCAAGCCTGGAACGACTTTGCCCACATGAGTGAGATAGTTGGGGCATCATGTAAGGCTCTACCATGATGGTGGCGGTTATGATGAGTCCTCTCATTATTCTTAATGTTTTATGCATTGTTATGTTTATATTACTTTGGCTCAAGTTATGATTTATAAAATTTCTCTTATGACTATAATAATGAATGGATTATGAATGTTTTGAAAACCTTGAGCCTTATGTTACATTATGATATTTATGTTATGAGCATGTTATCCTACTCTTATGATCTCTCATGAACTTTTATGTATTTTAAAAGTCCGTTTTACTTACCTTGGATATTCGGTACATTTCATGTACTGACCGCATACTCTATGTTGTATCGTTTCATGATACAGGCTCCAATCTTCAGATCCAGCATCGTCATTAGCTCATTCCCAGAGTTAGCATCCAGCTCATTGGTGAGTCCTCATTCTCCGAGGATCAGTTGATATCAGTTATCTCTTTACGTTCAGTTTCCAGACTTGTTGGGTTAGTTGGGGGTGTAGTCCTATAAACCCATCTTATATGTTAGAGGCTTTCAAACTATGTGTAGTAATCAACTGTCATGTATGAAGCGCATTTCACTTTTCATGTTATGTTATCATGTTAAGTGTTCCGCTTCATTGGATTGAGATAGATGTATGTTCATGCCATGGGTCTACTTGGAGTCTATCAGAGCTCCTTGTCCTGTGTCGCAATCCAGGGCTATGTTCGGGTCGTAACAAAATATGTGTATGAGGTACTGGTTTGGTTGGGGGCTCAGACTTGAGTGCGGAGAATCATAGACATGGAAAATTATTGGATTCGTGCCAAGAGGCCGTGTGTGAGGTGTGTGGTTCTTGTAGAGATTTATGGGATACTTGTGTAAATAATATTAGGTGATGATATTTATAATTTTATGAGGGTTTGGAGTGGTTAAGATCAATGCTTGTGACGATCTTTTGTTACATTAGAGTCGATGGTCGAGTTGGCCATGTCAATGACACGTTGGCCATCGTGGTGATGCTTAGGTTGGCTTGGTCATGTACTTTGTTGTTAGTTATGAGTAGAGTGACTTGTGGGATGCTTGTAAAACTTAGGTATAGGCTAATTAGAATAGTGATCCTAAACTCAATCAGTGGCTCGTCGGTGGACAACTAAATGTAAAAGAATAGTACTGTGTTGTGATAATCGGTTGGTGGAGTTCAAGAGCTCGTTATGGGCTGCTTGAGCATATATTATTATTGTTGTTGATTGTGAATGTTATGATTGTGTGTGTTGTGTTTGAATCCTTGTGTCTTATGGATACCCGATGCACGAGAAGTTTTTCGCCTAGGGATCGAGCCCGAGATGCCTTATGGCTTGTGGATACTCGATGCACAAGAGTGTTTCCCGTAGAGGGTTTGAGCCTAATGAGTGAAATGACCTACAACATTAAGAATGATGTCCTCCGTAGTGTCGAGTTGACACATGATTTGAGAGTGGTCCCGTTACACCCCAAAATTTTTTTTAATGATTATTTGATGTTTATATGTTTTATTAAGAGAATTATGGATTGTATGTTGGTCGTAGGTGAGGAGGGAAACATGCGCAAAGGGAAGAGCAAAGATTATGTGATGTTTTCAAATAAGAATAAATTTTAAACGACCATATCTCCAAATATATAATGATTTATAAGTCCTATAACCTATCAAATGAAAGGTATTTGAATCTAGTTTATAGCAAAAAAATTGCTCGTCTATTGAATTTCTAAGTAAAACATTATGCTCTTTTGAAGACAGCACTATCGGCAGAGAAAGCACCATGGCGCGCGAGCGCCGAGACAGGCAAGCAGCGGGCACACTCGCGTGCACACGAGGGCTCATCGCACGGGCGCCACATATGGGCACCGCCCAACTTGCCTATATGAAATAATTCTGATCTAGAAAGCTCATTTCTGCTCCGTTTTTCTTGATTTGTTTTTAAGAAATTAGAGAATTCAGAGCCTATTACATGGTGAAAATATATCTCAGGTGATAAAGTTCACTCTTTTCTCTTTTGGGCTTTGGGAAGAGAACCTTGGAAGAAAGTCATGGCTTGTTGTTCTCTTGTTGTTGATTGTGGTGTTGCTGCATTTTTTGAGCGGGTTATGGGCAGAGGAAAGAGTAGGATCCTTCTCCTACTTTAGCTAATAAATCTCCAAAAAAGGGTAAGTAATTTCCTCTTTGATTTCTATGAGTTAGTGAGGTTAAAACTTGGAGAACCATGTAGTATTGTGTTTTTTTTTATGTGAATCTTGTGTCATGTTGATGCCCAATTTTTCTAGAACTTAGAGGAAGTGAAGTTTCTGCTTATTGTGGTTGTAAATTGGACTTGGAAGGAGCCATAAGGTGTAAGATTGAAAGGAAGGTTTTCGGAAAAGTTATAGTCGACGTGCCAAGGTATGTAAAGGCGTCCCTTTCCTTGTTTTTCATGCAAGAAATAAAGTCATTGAAAGGAGTAATATTCCTATGATTTTAAAATTATTTTGAGGCATATATGATTCTGTCCAAAGGGTTGGAAGTAGTTGGTGTTAAGCTTTAATGGTTAATAATGTTTGAAGCTAACAAATGTGAAGCAAAAGACGTAATTTCTATACGATTGTTGTCATAATTGTAAATCGAGTCTAAAGTACCGTTAATGCCGACACTATGTGCTGGTCCTTTGTAGTAGATGGTATATGTGATGTTAAGGATATATTAAGATCTGGTCACTAAGTGAAATTGGTAAGGAATGCTAAGACGACAATGTGTGATCAAACGTAAGCTAAGAAGATGATGCTAAGCCAATTGAGGGTAAATGAGCTTATTGAAATGACATTTTCATAATATAATTATTCCCTCTTATTTGTTTATGTTTTAAGGTTCTTAAGGTAAAAAGGATATTTTATGTTTCTCCTCCTTAAAGTGAGGCAAGCGGCACATAACGAATAAGCTATGTCAATAGATGTTAACGAGGAAAGCATGACTAAGTTGTTAATCTTTTTGAGACGTTATAAAAGGAAATATAAGAGTAAATGTTAGACCCTCTAAGGTAATATGTGAGTTATATGCTCTATGTCCATAATTGATTTCAAGAACATTTGAACAACGTTAAAATATAAGCAAGATGAGGTTTAAGAGATAAGGTTGTCATTAAGTTAAAAAGGTAAGTGCGTATAAAAATTGATGAAATAGTGAACACGAGAATAAAGACGTAAGTGTAGAGTGAATCATGTTTGGAAAAGAAGTTAAGATAAATAAGGAGAGTAGAGCTAAAGGTTGTTAACTTAGATGATAAAGGTTACAATTGTGAACAAGTTACGCTACGAGTAGCAAGATTAACCTTGTTCTAAAGACATTTAGCAAAAGGGTTATAAATTAAGATGTTTATAAATTATGAAGACATTAGGCTTTCTCAAGCTCGTTAGTTAGTTGACAAGGTTGTGTAAGTTATCTTAATGTTGTTTGAATTACGTCTATAAGTTTTTATTTCCCTCTAAGGCAACACTTACAGAGTTGCCAATGAAGCTGAACAACTCCAAATCTCAGATTCTTAAGTTATGTCTTCACGTCTCTAAGTTACTTGGAAACGTGTGATTCTAATCTAAGATTTTTTCAATAAATGATATTCTGAGATTCATGATAATGTCTCATACAAGTATTTGAAGTTGCATACAATTCTCAGAACTCAAGTCTTTCTAAATCTTTCTAGTAAGAAGTCATAATGTATACTCTTTTAAAGTTATTACATAAAATTGAATTCTTTTAGTTATACTCAAGTAATACATCTATATGTTTAGCTCTTGTTGAGTTATCACTAGAATTTCCTAAATTCAAAGGAGAGATTCTCCCACGTACCAATGTTCCTAATGTGTAACTAAGTATAAGCGTCTGGTTAAGCTTAGAACTTTTAAATCCCAGGAAGTCACTTGGAGGTCACTCAGTTAACAAACTATGAATTTATACGTTATACAAAAGTCTCATACATCGTATGTCTATAGTTCAGCTCTCAAGTCTGTGTATATGTTAAGCATTATCATAAATAACTCCAAGTTCCAAGTTATAAGTTCCATGTTTTCCTATGAATAAGGCAAAAGAAGTAAGAGCTATAGGTGCTCATCGATGTGATAAGTTTGATAATAGAATTCCAATATATGGTTGTCGATCTATGTAAAGGAACCACCTTATGGGCACTATATATATGTAGTTTCCAGATGTTATAGGATAGTATAAAATGAGAATCTATGTGCTTCTATTCAAGTGATATATTAAATTGGTAATATTATTTATAGGACATTGCTTGTAAACCTACTAAAGTTCCTATGTTGCCTAAACCTCCTGAAGGTCCTTCGAGTCACTGAGTTAACATGTTTGTAAAAATTTGACAGATTTACATGATATATGTGCATATTTGCTAGCTTTACGCGGTATATGTGCTCACTTGCATTTATGTGTTACAAAAGAAACCTATTACAGCCACAAATTTAGCATTTGTCATTTCAATGCTATACGTGTTAATTGACTCAGTATAAGCTCTACCGGTTCCACTCTTGATTATGATTGAGATATTTTTATTTTACCCTGGTATGATACACTGACTAGAGATATTTTTATTTTACTCTAGTATGGTACACCGATAGGAGATATTTTTATTTTAGCTCGGTATAGTACACTGGCTGAAGATATTTTTATTTTACCCTAGTGTGGTACACCGGCTGGAGGGATTTTTACATGATTTTATTGTTGGTTGGTCGTCGACATTATAGTTATAACTTTTCTTATGCATTACTTGGTTGCATTTGCACTTCAGTATTGAGTTATTGTCAGGTTTTAGTTTCCAGCATTCCAGGTTATTACGATTCCTTATTTCTAGCTCAGTTATCATTTCTATCTTATATGTTTATAGTTTTTAACCTTGCATACCAGTATATTTCATTCGCACTGACGTCCCTTTGCTTGGGGACATGCATTAGTGCCGCAGGTGCAGGCAGAGGCCAATATTGCCAGTTGTAGTAGTGGTTCATGAGATCAACGAATGTGTTGGTATGATCCTTTATTCTAAGAGTTAGGGCTTAGTTATTTTAGCTTGCATTTTGATTTATAGTTACGGGTAGGTCGGAGCCCTGTTCCGATCATCAGCTCAGTTTACTCATTAGAGGCTTTATGGACTTAGTATGTTTAGTATTATTCAGTTTGTGGCCTTGTCGGCTTTCAATTGCTTGGTTTGGCATAGTCATGGCCTTATCGACATTTCAGTTATTTATTTGTGGTAGTCGAGACCTTATGGTTCCAGATGATTACTCCAGTTGATTGTGATAGGTGTTCTGGAAGGACTAGGTGTTACAGTTACCATTGCTATATAATCGACTTCTCGTTCAATCAGGTATCGGGAGCCAGTCTCACCCTCCCCTAGTTTTGGGGCATGAAAAATTCCAATATTTCTGAGCCTTCCCAGGATCGCGATTTGTTGTCACAGATGGATTGAGCTCTTCAAACTACGCGCAGTCGAGAGAGGGTCCAACCGTTCTTATTTGATGATGTTGGTTGACTGGTGTTTACTTTTGATATGCTTTGCTTTATATTGTGAGTACTCTTCATGTTATTTTTTATCTGATAGAAGTATGCTAGATGTTGGCTAGTGTTAGTTGAGGATATTGAGAGGTCTAGAGATGATGATAGGTGAGCGTTGTCGGCTAGGTGCTGTGTGATGTTCGTTACTTGTTGGACTTGCCGAGATTTTGGGGGCCAGGTAGGTTCTGTTTCTGTGCTTTCTTATACTTGCCAAATTTATGAGGGCCATGTAGGTTCTATGTGTTTACCTATGTTGAGTTTCTACTCCAAAGATATCTGGTATATTTGTGGGTCTCTAATCTGAGTCTTTTAGTGGTTTCTTCCTTTCATACTCAGTGTATTGTTGTACTGACGCCCTAGTTGGGGAGCTGCATTCATGCCTACAGGTGATGGTGGGCTGGTAGATTGAGTTCTTGGTTGCTGAATGGAGTTCCAACTCAGTCGGTGCGCTCCAGGTTTTTTGAAGTCATTAGGTATTTGAGTAAAGGGTAGTTTAGGGCCCTGTCCTTGACAGTTGACTATTTTTGTATTGATAGAGGCTCGTAGACATCTTCTGTGGCTATAGTGTTGTCGTAGGCCAGGTGGGCCACATTGTATAGTTGTTTTCAATTTTATGACCTTGGCAGCCTATTGTGTATATATTGGTTTGTCAGTGAGCCAACTTTCATTTTAGTCTGTCATTTACTCTGATTTAACTTGTGTTGTAGTGCCAAACCTCATATGTTCTGGCTTGTTATAATTACAATATTGTAGACTCATCTTTGCTGGTTGTGCAGGAAATGCTTGTAACCTAATGAAATATAGTTGGCCAGTGGGCAAACATTTCTTATTTTGATTATGGTTATAGTTGTGTCGCACTTGGGTGTGGTTTAAGGTTTTGTTAAGTGGAGTTGTTTGTGGTAGGCTTGTCATGTGAGGATATGTCATGTGAAGTCGTGTCGTGTCGATCCATGAGTTAGAGTCATGCGTGTCTTCTAATATTCAAGGACGAATGTTTCTAATGGGCGAAGGATGTGACACCCCGGATAATTTGAGCGACAAATCCGTACTTTTTAGGTATGACTAAGTGTACCTAATAGGGTAAGAAGTAAGTGTTATGAGGTATTTGAATCACTCTATGATTTTATTTGAGATTTGACATCGATCAAGTCATAAAACGAAATTCGGCAAAAGTTGTCGAAAAATTTCCTTCTTGAGATTCCTTGAAATTTATGTCAAATTTCATGAAACATTCTCCCAGTCTATAAGGAGTTAAGGGGTGTGCGACCTATCAAATTAAAGAACTATGAGGCTAGTTCCTGCGCATTAGACCGTTCATCAATCTAACTTCAGAATAGCGAGATATGGGCGTTTTCAAGAGACGGCGCAAGCAGACACGTGACACGTGACAAGCGGGTTGAGGCGGTGGAGGACTATTTAAGTTCCTTGGTTGGTGGATTGGATCATTATCCAAATTTCCAGAAGTTATCTCTCCTTAAACTCTCTCCCAAGAATCCCTTACATGTTCTTGATGGTTTTGGGGCTAGAAGCCAAGGTTTAACATGGTTCTTGATGCCGGGAAGTCGGGAATCATGTGTAACTTGTGTTTTGGTGTCTTTTCGGGGTTTTTGGTGGCAGTCTCATGGTGAATCTATTGGCAATCCTTCTTCCTTTGGTTTTCCTTTATTTTTGAGTTTTTTTATAGGTGTGTTAACTCCATTAGGCTGTTGTCTCGGAGTTTCTAACGTTGAATTCATACGAATCTTGTCAGGTAAGCGTTCTTTGTCTTTTTTTGTTGTTGAATTGTGTTGGTTACATTTTGGTAGTAGCTTGGGCTGCTATTAGGCAATAACTTGATTTTGGGTTCTCCAAAAAATCCAAGGTATGTTAGGCTTGTCCCTCCCTTTGTTGGCATGAATTTTGTAGCAGTTGTCATCCATGTTGACGTTTGGGTTGGCTGTTTTGTGAAGGTTTGTATTATGTTATCATTGAACTCTTGTGCTGCTTTTTGTATGGTGATAAATGTGTGTATATGGTACTGGTTTGGTTGGTGGCTCAGGCTTGAGTGCGGAGAATCATAGTCATAAGAAATTATTAGGTTTGTGCCAAGAGGTCGTGTGTGAGGCTGGTGGTTCTTGTAGAGATTTATGGTCTGCTTGTGTAAATAATATTCATTATTTTGAGTTTATTGACAATGGAAAAATATGATTTCAAGTTCCCCATGTTTATGAGCATACATTTGAAAGAATTGAGCATGTTAAAGTATTGGGAAATGCCCACATGAGGAAGAATAATTTACAATTTATGAAACGAATTACATGATTTATCAATTTATGATGTTGGGCGATGAAAAGGGCCTTTGGTTCTTGGACAAACATATTTTAAAGGGGATCAGTTATGATAAATGTTATATTTTATCCAATGAATCTTAATGTGTGATGTTATTGTTTCACGTATGAGCCTATATGCATGTTTTTGGGAGCCATGTCTAGCACCGAGCAGCACGATGTTTAAAGGACTACGTCGGTGTCTCATAACCACATGCCACCATGGGTTCCTAATGACATATTGTATTGATAATGATACCCTCGAATGTGATATCACACCTAATGCACGACCCTCGCCTGGCAAGCCAGGGTCGGCTCTGCCCACTTGAGTGAGATAGTTGGGGCATCATAAAAGGCTCTACTATGATGGTGTCGGTTAAGACGACTCCTCACATTGTTCCTGTTATACCCCGGAAGCTCAAAGATCAGACTCAGGAGTTGAAACAGGAAAATTCAAGAATTCATGTTGCAGGCACATGAAGAGTCGTGGGACGACTCATGAGGAGACTCCACGAGTCTTCAAGTGACTCGTGGGAAGGCCAGAATAAAGGAAGGATCGAGGTCCTCATAAGGGAGATAACGACTCGTGGTCAGTCCCCATGAGTCGTCATGTCACTCGTGGGGTGAGGTTTGTGTTAAGTTAGAAGAAGCTCCCAGTGTGCCTAACGGATGGGACCCCACGAATCGTGGCCTGTTCCAACGACTTGTGAGGTGGGTCGTGAGCAAGCCTATGGACTTTTAATGGAGGATGATGAGGCAGAGTACTTGACGGGCAACAGGACGAGTCTTTGCTCGTCCTGACGGGTCATCAGGTCACCCGTTAGGGTCACCTGGCAGTTATTTTTTGCGACTTAATAAGGGCCTTCTCATAATTTCCTAAACTCTTAAGGCCTAAACTATGTCGTTTTAAGGTCGGAATAGGGTCTTTAAGGTAGGTTAATTCCCTAATGCATACCCATTCCCATGCAAGAGCTTTTAGAGGGGATTTAGGGAGATTCAAGGTCTTCTCAAAGTTTCCATCAATTTCTTTGTGGGTTTTCAACTAACTTCGAAATCAGTCCATCCCTAGGTATGTAGGGTTAAGAATGGGTGATTTCTAACACACCCATGCCCAAATCTCAAATTTAATCATGAATCCTTCTATTCAATTCCATGGAATTTTTCCCAAATGCATGAAAATATGATTTCTCTTTCTGGGTTTGATTTAATTGAGTTTTAATTGTTGAATTATGAATGATGGAAGGGTTTTATATTATTTTCATTAAAATCATGTTTCAAGCTTTTTAAATCTAAAAAGGCCATTGATGAAGGTTCATGAAAGTTATGATTTATGATGAATATTCAATATTTTGAGTTTATTGATGATGGGAAAGCATGATTTCAAGTTCCCAGGTTTATGAGGATATTTTTTAAAAGAATGGAATATGCTAAAGTATTGGGCAATGCCCACATGTTGAAGAATGATTTAGGATTTATGAACGAATTTCATGATTTATCGATTTATGATGACAAATGAAAAGGGCCTTTGATTCTTGGCTAAGCATTTTTTTAATGGGGATCAATGATGATAAATGTTATATTTAAGCCAATGAATTTTTAATTCATGATGTTATTAATTTATGTACGAGCCTACATGCATGTTTTTGGGAGCCGTGCTTAGCACCGAGCAGCCCGGTGTTCAAAGGACTATGCCGGTGGCTCATAACCACGTGCCACCTGGGTTCTAGTGTTATATATTGTATTGATACCGATCCCCTCAAATGTGATATCACGCCTAATGCACGATCCTCTCCTGGCAAGCCGGGGTCGGCTCTGCCCAGTAGAGTGAGATAGTTGGGGCATCATAAAAGGCTCTACCATGATGGAGTCAGTTATGATGAGTCCTCCTATTGTTCCGCATGTCTTATGCACTTTTATGTTTATGTTATTGGCCCAAGTTATGTTTTGATAATGTTTACTTATGATTATGATAATGAATGATCTATGAATGATTTGGAATTCTTGAGCCTTATGTTTTCTTACAAAATTTATGTTACAAGAATGATTTCCTTCTCCTACGTTTATTTATGAGTTTAATTTACTCGTAAATGTCCGTTTTACTTACTTTGCTTACTTAGTACATTCCACGTACTGATCGTATACTTTCTATGTTGTATCGTTTTATGATATAGGGTTTGGATCTCAGGCTAGACCTCATCCTTAGTTCATCTCAGCTCTCGCTCTCAGCTTATTGGTGACTCCTCATGTTCCGAGGTCCGTTGATAGACTTTCATGTTATTTATGTTTCAATATCTGTCAGGTTAGTTGGGGTTGTTATCCCATCAACCCATCTTATGTAGTAGAGGCTTTCAGACAGGATTTAGAACTCAGCTTGTGTATATGTCAAGTACTTTCGGGTGTTACACTATGATTACATTTTTACTATGATGATATGCTAAGTTTTCCGCTTATTTGATTAATACTAGATGCATGCTTATGCCATGGGTCGACTTGGGGTCTCTCGGGGTCCCTTCTCTCATGTCTACGATCCGGGTGTACGTCAGGGTCGTGATAAACTTGGTATTAGAGCAATAGGTTTGGAGTGTCCAAGGGTGTCTGATAGACACGTTAAGTAGAGTCTTTTTCATAGGTGCGAAGCATGCCACGCCGATGACGGAGTGGCTACTAGACATTTAGGAAACATTCCCTTCTTTCATGTTCTACGTCGCGTGATGAAAAGCCTCTGCATTCCTCTTACTTATGCTATATACGTGTGCAGAAACATGTCTTCTCGAAATAATGATGGAAGTCAGCCAGCACCACCAACTCTGATGGATTTCATGCAAGTTACTAATGCGGATCACAAAGCCGCTCTTAGAGTGTCGATGCGCGCTATGATCACCCAGCCTGGCCAGCGGGCTATCACACCGATGAACCCTATCGGAGAAGCAGAAACTACTGGGATTCAAATACTAATGAAGGAGAGCCCACCGGAGGTTGGTAACTCGAGTGTGGTTGGGAAGTATAGAGGGAACAGGAGGGAGAACAAGTGCTCAGGGCTGGTGACCTTGAGGTGTCCCAACAAGGATCGAGAAGGGGGAATCACTCTCAAGTACGTTAGAAGTCTCAAGCCGAAGCTCGGGGATACAAGGCCCAGGTGAGGGAGATTACTTACCCAACTAGCGGGCATTACGGGAAGCACCACCGAGGAGAATGCTTGGCAGGTTAAGATGTTTTCTTTTATTATGGACAACTCGATCATAAACACAAGGATAGCACTGCAGCCAAATGAGATGGTCGGAAAGGCTGTGCTCTGAATCCCTCTCCATCAGTTCCAGCAAGTCACCCACCTCCATAATACAAGGTGTCAAGAGCGAGTGGTGGTCGACCTCATATGTACGTCTCAGGTATGTTATAAGCTTTTACATTGACCCTACCATGATCTCTGGTTTTGAGAGCCTACTGTACAAGGTAGAGGATTCCTGTATTCACCTTAGTATGAGATCTATTTTGTGGGAGGTAGGCAATGGCTAAGAGTATGAAATATTCAGCAACAACTATGGAGGTGAATGAGCAGTCTGGAGCTAGTGATATTAGTGCAACTTTAACAAAGGGTCTTAGAGCCTTAGAATGATAGCTCTAATCTAAGAGAGAGATGGTAAGTAAAGGGTCATGTCGAGTCTTAAGTTTCAGCAAAGAAATTCTAGAGATGGTACTTAGGGATAGTCAACCCATTCTCATCTAGATGTTTCTCTCATATGTCACTTGATGTTATGCTCAACCCATGCTTACGTTCAGAACTCTAAGATGATGGGCAACCCTATTAGTCAGCAATTCCGACATTACTCCACGACTCCATCAATTTAGCTTCATGTCATGAACCTCGTTGCGTATGTTAGCTCGTATCCCTTAATACGCTCAGCTTTATAAACTTAGTCCTTAAGATGTTCCTTATCGGCTCATGAGAATCGTGTTATATCAGGTACATGCCCAACTTGGATTCGTTGAATAATTTGTGCTAATGATTTCCTTACTATAGGCTCTATGGGTGTTCCCCATGATGTAAATGATAGTCAAGATGTGTACATCCAGGATAACTGCCTACCCCTGCTATATGTTCCAAGAATGTAGAAGTTCAGAAAGTGGAATGATTTGCCAAAACCTAGAAGTGCAATGACCCGCATGGTCATTTCATGATTTTGTCCCGTTTCCCTAGTTTGAACCTTTCTGTATCTATATTTCACTACTTATGACCTGCGGGGATGGATGCCACAATTTCAAAGATGATCCAATGAAGATTGGATAACACTCTCGATTTTTTGGAGGTCTGAAGTTTGAGAGGTTTGATCAAAGTCAACGTTTCAGGTTAACGATCTTGAATTTGGGTTGTGAATGTTCTGTTAGTACCGGATGGTGATTTATGACTTAGTTGGGTTGTTGGGTGGGTCCCAAGGTGATTCTAGAGTAATTTGAACTTTTTGGATAAGTCAGAAGCCTTAAGGAGGTTAAGTTTAACCATGGTGAACTTTCGATAAAACAACCTGATATCGATGGTTATGATTCCAACATGTCTGGAATGTGTTTAACGGTTGAATTGCAAATTTGGGTTGTGTCCGAAGGATTCCGGATGAGCTTCGGGTGGATTTGAACGTTTTGTGTGTTTAGCATGATTCTAAGTATAAGGTGTGGTGCCATGGTTCAGGACGGATCGAAATATTTCTTGATGACCGGGGGAAAAGCTAGGTAAGGTAAGGATCATATCTTAGTAAGTCGAAGGTGTTCGTTCGGATCAGAAGGTAGAGGTTGTTCTAACGGGGGAGATGGGGCACTTCAATAACAGGATAGTTGGGATGATCATTGCCTCTTATTGAGTTTGCTGACAATAACAGTTACCATGCTAGAATTGGGATGGCTCCGTTTGAGGCTCTTTATGGGTAGAGATGAAGATCACCCATCGGATGGTTCGAGGTTGTTGAGGCAGCAATGATAGGGCCAAGTTCAGTTCATGAAGCTACAGGGGAGGTTCAAATAATAAGGGAAGGATTGATAACAGCTTCTAGTCGCCAAAAGTCCTATGTGGATGTGAGAATGAGGGATCTTGAGTTTTTGGTTGACGATTAGGTGTTTAGGAAGTATTCCCCATGAAGGGAGTGATGTTGTTTGGAAACAAGGGGGAACTCACCCCTCGTTATTTTGGTCCCTATCGGGTAGTGAAACGGGTTGGTACGGTGGCATATGAGTTGGAGTTGTCCTTAGAGTTATCTTGCATACATCCTGTGTTTACTATATTGGTTTTGAAGAAGTGTTTGGGAGATCCAGCTTTAGTTTTCCCGGTGGACAGCATCGGTGTAAAAGACAGTCTTAGCTATGAGGAAATTCTTATGGAAATATTGGACCTGCGGGTCCGGAGTTTAAGGATAAAGGAAGTGGCTTTAGTTAAAGTATTATGGAGAAACCAACATGTCTTTTAAAGTATTATTCCGTAAGCCACTAATCATTTTTCATGTTTTGTTCATGCGTACAAGTTTGTTTTATGATGAGGTAAATGTATGAGATGTATGAATTCAGTTTAGTTATGTAGTTCTTTTCGGAGGCGCCATTCCGTCAGGTTTTTATTTTAATAATCAGTATTTGCTTATGATGATTGCAAATTTATGCTTTTTGTGTGTGTTTCTAACATTCGATGACGAATGTTCCCAAGGGGGAGATATTTTTATATCCCGGAAGCTCAAAGATCGGACCCGAGAGTTGAAGCGGGAAAATTCTAGAATTATTGTTGCAGGCACAAGATGAGTCGTAGGACGACCCATGAGGAAACCCTACGAGTCGTCAAGTGACTCATGGGCAGGCTAGAAAAAAGGAAGGATCGGGGTCCCAACAAGTGAGATAACGTCTCGTGGTCAGTCCCCACAAGTCTTCATATCACTCGTGGGGTGAGGTTAGGGTTAAGTTAGAAGAAGCTCCCAGTGCACCTAATAGATAGGACCCCACGAGTCTTGGCCTGTCCCAATGACTCGTGAGGTGGGTCGTGAGCAAGCCTATGGACTTTTAATGGAGGATGAGGCAATGTACTTGACAGGCTACACAATGAGTCGTTGCCTGCCCTGGTGAGTCGTCAGATCACCCGTTAGGATCACCTAGCAGTTATTTTCAGCGAATTAGTAATGGCCTTATCATAATTTCCTAAACTATGTCGTTTTAAGGTCGGAATAGGGTCTTTAAGGTGGGTTAAGTCCCTAATGCATACCCATTCCCATGCAAGAGCTTTTAGAGAGGTTTTAGGGAGATTCAAGGTCTTCTCCTCCAAGTTTCCATCAATTTCTTTGTGGGTTTTCAAGAAACTTCAAAATTAGTCCATCCCCAAGTATGTAGGGTTTAGAATGGGTGATTTCTTCCACACCCATGCCCGAATCTCGAGTTTAATAATGAATCCTCCTATTCAATTCCATAGGGTTTTACCCAAATGCATGAAAATGTGATTTCTCTTTATGGGTTTGATTTAATTGAGTTTTAGTTGTTGAATTGTGAATGATGGGCGGGTTTTATATTATTTTCATTAAGATGATGTTTCAAGCTTTTTAAATCTAAAATGCCCATTGATGAAAGTTCATGAAAGTTATGATTTAGGATGAATATTCAATATTTTGAGCTTATTGATGATGGGAAAGCATGATTTCAAGTTCCCAGGGTTATGAGTATATTTTTGAAAGAATGGAATATGTTAAAAAATTGGGCAATGCACATATGTTGAAGAATGATTTACGATTTATGAACGAATTTCATGATTTATCAATTTATGATGTTGACCGATTAAAAGGGCCTTTCATTCCTTGCTAAGCATGTTTTTAATGGGGATCAATGATGATAAATGTTATATTTTAGCCAATGAATTTTTAATGCATGATGTTATTGATTTATGTACGAGCCTATATGCATGTTTTTGGGAGCCATGTCTAGCACCGAGCAGCCCGACGTTCAAAGGACTACGCCAGTATCTCATAACCACGTGCCACCGTGGGTTCTAATGTTATATATTCTATTGATATCAATCCCCTCAAATGTGATATCACGCCTAATGCACGACCCTCGCCTGACATGTCGGGTTCGCCTCTTCCCACTTGAGTGAGATAGTTGGGGAATCATGAAAGGCTCTACCATGATGGTGTCGGTTATGACGAATCCTCCCATTATTCGGCATGTCCTATGCATTTTTATGTTTATGTTATTGGCTCAAGTTATGTTTTGATAAAGTTTACTTATGATTATGATAATGAATGATTTATGAATGATTTGAAAGTCTTGAGCCTTATGTTTTCTTACGAAATTTATGATACAAGCATGATGTCCTTATCTTATGTTTATTTATGAGTTTAATTTACTCTTAAATGTCTGTTTTACTTATCTTGGATATTGAGTACATTTTACGTACTGACCGCATATTTTCTATGTTGTATCGTTTTATGATACAGGGTCTGGATCTCAGGCTCGACCTCACCCTTAGTTCTTCTCAGCTCTTGCTCTCAGCTTATTGGTGAGTCCTCCTGTTCCGAGGGCCGTTGACAGACTTTCATGTTATTTATGTTTCAATATTAGTCGGGTTAGTTGGGGATGTTATCCCATCAACCCATCTTATGTAGTAGAGGCTTTCAGATAGGATGTAGAACTCAGCTTGTGTATATGTCTAGTACTTCCGAGAGTTACTGTATGATTACGTTTTTGCTATGATGATATGCTAAGTATTCTGCTTATTTGATTAAGACTAGATGTATGCTTATGCCATGGGTCGACTTGGGGTCTCTCGGAGTCCCTTGTCTCGTGTCTACGATCCGGGTGTACGTTAGGGTCGTGACAAACTTGTTATCACAACAATAGGTTTGGAGTGTCCTAGGGTGTCTGAAAGATGCGTTAAGTGGAGTCTTTTTCATCGGTGTGAAGCGCGCCACGCCGATGACGGAGAGGCTACTAGGCATTTACAAAACATTCCCTTGTTTCATGTTTTATGTCGCATGATAAAATGCCTCTCCATTCCTCTAACTCGTGCTATACGCGTGTGCAGAAACATGTCTTCTCAGAACAATGATGGAAGTCAGCTAGCACCACCAACTCCAATGGATTTCATGCAAGTTACTGATGCAGAGCTCAGAGCTGCTCTTAGAGTGTTGATGTGAGCTATGATCACCCAGCCTGGCCAGCGGGCTATCACACCGATGAACCTTATCGGAAAAGCAGCAACTACTGGGACTCAAGGACTCATGAACGAGAGCTAACCAGAGGTTGGTAACTTGAGTGTGGTTGGGAAGTATAAAAAGGGTAGGAGGGAGAACAAGAGGCCCAGGGCTAGTGACCTTGAGGTTTCCTAACAAGGGTTGAGAAGGGGGAATCACTCTCGAGTCCGTTAGAAGTATCAAGCCGAAGCTCAGGGATACAAGGCCCGGGTGAGACAGATTACTTCCCCGACTTGCGGGCGTTTCGAGAAGCACCACCGAGGACAATGCTTGGAAGGTTATGATGTTTGCTTTTATTGTGGCCAACTCGATCATAAACACAAGGGTTGAGCTACAGCCAAGCGAGATGGTCGGAAGGGCCGTGCTCTGAATCCCTCTCCATTAGTTCCAGCAAGTGGCCCACCTCCACAGCATAGGGTGTCAAGAGAGAGTGATGGTCAACCTCACATGTACGTCTCAGGTATGTTATAAGCTTTTCCATCAACCCGACCATGATCTCTAGTTTTGAGATCCTACTTTACAAGGTACGGGATTCCTTTATGCACCTTAGTATGTGATCTATTTTGTGGGAGGTAGGCAATGGCTAAGAGCATGAAATATTCAGCGATAGCTTTGGAGGTGAATGAGCAGTCTGGAGCTAGTGATATTAGTGCAACTTTATCAAAGGGTCCTAAAGCCTTAGAATGATAGCTTTAATCTAAGAGAGAGATGGTAAGTGAAGGGTCATGTCGAGTCTTAAGTTTTAGCAAAGAAGTTCTAGAGATGGTACTTAGGGATAGTAAACCCATTCTTATCTAGATGTTTCTCTCATATGTTGCTTGATGTTACTCTCAACCCATGCTTACGTTCAGAACTCTAAGATGATGGGTAACCCCATTAGTCAGCGATTTCGACATTACTCCGTGACTCCATCAATTTAGCTTCATGTCATGACCCTCGTTGCGTATGTAAGCTCGTATCCCTTAGTACACTCAGCTTTATAAACTCAATCCTTAAGATCTGCCTTATTGGCTCATGAGAATCGTGTTATATCAGGTACATGCCCAGCTTCAATTCCTTGAATAATTCGTGCTCATGATTTCCTTACTCTAGGCTCTATGGGTGTTCCCCACAATTTAAATGATAGTCAATATGTGTACGTCCAGGATAACTCCCTACCCCTGCTATAGGTGTCAGGCATGTAGAAGTGTAGAAAGTGCAATGGTTAGCCAAAACCTAGAAGTGCAACAACCCGCATGGTCATTTCGTGGTTTTGACCCATTTCCCTAGTTTGAACCTTTCTGTATCTGTATTTCTCTACTTATGACTTGTGGGGATGGATGACACAATTTCCAAGATAATTCAATGAAGATTGGATAAGATTCTTGATTTTTAGGAGGTCTGAAGTTTGAGAGGTCTAATCAAAGTCAACATTTCAGGTTAATGAGCTCGAATTTGGGTTCTGAAAGTTATATTAGTACCAGATGGTGATTTATGACTTAGTTGGGTTTTTGGGTGGGTCCCGAGGTGATTTGGGAGTAATATGAACTTTTTGGTTAAGTCGGGAGCCTTAAGGAGGTTTTGTTTAACCATGGTCGACTTTTGATAAAACAGCTTGACATCGGTGGTTGATAATTCCAATAGGTCTAGAATTTGTTTTATGGTTGAATTGAAAATTTGGCTTCTGTTTGGTGGATTCTTGATGAGCTTCGAGTGTATTTGAACATTTTGTGTGTTTAGTATGATTCTAAGTATAAGGTGTGGTCCCATAGTTCAGGATGGATCGGAATTTTTCTTGATGACCGGGGGCAAAGCTAGGTAAGATAAGGATCCTATCTTAGTAGGTTGAAGGTGGTCGTTCATATCAGAAGGTAGAGGTTGTTCCAAAGGGGGAGATGGGGTACTTCAATAACAGGGTAATTGGGACGATCGTTGCCTCTTATTGAGTTTGCCGACAATAACGGTTACCATGCCAGCATTGGGATGGCTCCGGTTGAGGTTCTTTACGGGAAGAGATGAAGATCGCCCATTGGATGGTTCGAAGTTGGTGAGGCAGCAATGATAGGGACAAATTCAGTTCATGAAGCTACGAAGGAGGTTTAGATAATAAGGAAAGGAATTAAAACTGCTCCTAGTCGCCAAAAGTTCTATGTGGATGTGCGAAGGAGGGATCTTGAGTTTGAGGTTGATGATTAGGTTTTTAGGAAGTATTCCCCATGAAGGGAGTGATGCTGTTTGGGAAGAAGGGGAAACTCACCCCTCATTCTGTTGTTCCCTATGGGGTAGTGAAACGGGTTGGTAAGGTGGCATATGAGTTGGAGTTGTCCTCAGAGTTATCTTCCATACATCCTGTGTTTCCTGTATCGATTTTGAAGAAGTGTTTGGGAGATCCAGCTTTAGTTTTCTCGGTTGACAACATCAGTGTAAAAGACAGTCTTAGCTACGAGGAAATTCCGGTGGAAATATTGGACCGGTACATCTGGAGGCTATGGATCAAGGAAGTGGCTTCAGTTAAAGTATTATGGAGAAACCAGCATATTGAAGGAGCTACGTGGGAAGCCGAATCGGATATGATAGCTAAATACCCACACCTGTTCCCTACTGGCTCAATTTCAGTTTGAGGTACAAATTTTTCCCTAAGCCACTAATCATTTTTCATGTTCCGTGCATGCGTACAAGTTTGTTTTATGATGAGGTAAATGTATGAGATGTATGAATTCAGTTCACTTATGTAGTTCTTTTCGGAGGCTGCCATTCCGTCAGTTTTTTATTTTAATAATCAGTATTTTCTTATGATGATTGCATGTTTCTGCATTTTCTGTGTGTTTCTAACATTCGAGGACAAATGTTTCCAAGGGGGAGTTGTCCTTAGAGTTATCTTGGTTTCCAAGGGGGACAAGTTTTTAATAATCAGTTTTTTATTCTGGAATTCATGTTGCAGGCACAGGACGAGTCGTGGGACGACCCATGAGGAGACCCCATGAGTCGTCAAGTGACTCATGGGCAGGCTAGAAAAAAGGAAAGATCGAGGTCCCAACGAGTGAGATAACGACTCGTGGTCAGTCACCACAAGTCTTCATGTCACTCGTAGGGTGAGGTTGTGGTTAAGATAGATGAAGCTCCCAGTACACCTAACAGATAGGACTCCACGAGTCATGGCCAGCAAGCCTATGGACTTTTAATGGAGGATGAGACAGTGTACTTGACGGGCAACACGACGAGTCATTGCCTGCCCTGATGAGTCGTTAGGTCACCCGTTAGGATCACCTGGTAGTTATTTTCCTTGAATTAGTAAGGGCCTTCTCGTAATTGCCTAAACTCTTAAGGCCTAAACTATGTGGTTTTAAGGTCGGAATAGGGTCTTTAAGGTGGGTTAAGTCCCTAATGCATGTTCGGTGGTTTGCTATATGGGTTAAAAACCGACATGCAAGTGCACGTGGTCAAACAAGTAATAAAGTGGCTAAGTAAGCCAAGTATCGAACCAAGGAGACTCTGGATAAGTAAAAATTGCTCAAGTATACTATATTCTATCTTACTTCTATATATGCTGACAACAACGTAACCAAAAGTTAAATAATTTTGTTTATAAATTATATACTAAAACTGTTAACAAATATCTACTTTGAATTTAAACTATGGATATGAGCATGCCAAGGTTAAGAACAAGTAATGAACTTGATTATAATCATAATTCGGTTATTCTTCTCTTCTAGTTGCTAGCCAAGAACATTAGCCTAGAGATTAAAACTCTCGTATTTAATCTCACTTAAGAATCATAAACCATCCGTCTATATTTCTGTGATCAAATGCAATTTATGACCTAGCAATACAATTCCGGTTCCTAAATTGACTAATACGGCTTTCAAGTATATTTCTATTAGGAAAGCACATCAAAACCCAATTTTCCCAAATCAAGTTAAGAACAATACCCTATTAATTCACAAATTTCCAATTTCGTGCTCTCTCGAGTGAAATCGGACTTTTTAGATGTACATTAATGTCGGCCACACACTAATGCAGTAGAAACAAGAATTAATAGAACAACATAGAAGAAGAAGATGAAAAACCATACAATTCAATAATCAGAATTCATCACCATTGTTCATAACCTCAGCAAGGAAGAGAATTAGCCACTCATTTGTGGATTAATCATCCTAAAACAAGTGTTAATCATACAAACAATTGATTGAAAGAAGAAAGAAAGAGAGAAAAACCCTTAGCTTTTTCGTCCCTCAACTGCCTGTAACCCACGTCCTTGCTCCACCAAGTCTGAATTAATTAAAAATAAGCCTAAGTGTTCTATTTATACTATTGGGAATTTTTCCCGGAATAACAAGCAACGTGTCACGGAGGCCAACGCGGAGCACTGCCTCCGTGACACGGCGTGGACGCGGACCCTCACTGGAAATCTGGGGTCCGGGAATATAGCCTCAACGTGGTACGACATGCAACGCGGAGGCTTGCCTCCGTGCCACGGAGCTGTCGCGAGGCTCCACTGGAATTTGACAATTAAATCACCCTCCAGGCAGTGTGCCTCCGCGATAGTAGTGTGGCACAACTCCATCGCGGAGCCCCTTTGCATTGTGCAGTCCAATGTCTTTTTCGTGCTCGCATCCAAGTCCAACTCCGATATTGTTCCAACATGCATTTTAGCTCCTCAAAATCATGTTTTACCTACAAAACAATGCTAATCATGTTGGTTAGTATAAATTCACATTTTATTGTCAATTACATGAAAATGTATACACATTGCACAATAAACAAGGCAAAAATGATACGTTTGAGTATCACTTGGGCATATAAATCTTCCCAAGATCACTTACCCCACACTTAAATCCTTGTTCGTCATCGAACAACACATACACAACTCATGCAAATTACATCCCAACCTTCGCCACTATGGTGCGACAATTTGAGCTACGGTCATACCGATCATTCAATATTGTAAATCATCAAGAAAACATGCATGGTCTTACAATGCAATGACCTTTAATACATCAAGACTTCCTAGACTTTAAGAATCGACCCTCGATATCGGCAAACTCATGAAAATCAGCTAATCAAGATATCCTACACTAAAATCAATCTTTCATCAAGCATGTGCCCTCACAACTCAAGAGAATCTTCCCCTTTTTGTTCATGTGACACACAAACATTCAAGTAGGGGCATGTAAAAATTAATTTCACTCTCTCTCCCAAAAGAATTCACATGCATCATGTCATGACCCATAATTGCCCTTAGTGTATTACTCCACTAATATAAAGAAATGCAATATAAGATCACGTAGGACTTTAAGGGGTTGTAATGGAAGCTATGGAACTAGTACACATTGGATTAGCCAATAATAGCCACTAGCATCATTAAGCGCCTTTTCAACACCTTCCCCTCAACTCATGACATTGTTTCTCTCTTTTCTTTTTTCATCATCCTATTCATGCTGATTTACTTTCATATGGCCCATTTCACCAAACACACTTGACACAACAACAAAGATTTTTCATGCACCTTCATTATCATTTCATTATAACAAGTGCCTCTTCAACCTTTTCTTTTCTTTCCTCACTCTGCTTTTCTTTTTCTTTCCACTATTCTCACTCTTTGACACTTTGGGAAAATTCTTTCTGTTCTTCTTAAGCTCTTAAGAGTTTTGTATAGACTTTACGGCTAATGAAAAGAAAGAATTAAGCTCAGTTTATACAATTTTTGGACAAAAGAAAGAAATAATCGGCTAAAGGCTCAACGGGCTGGATAGGGTATACAATCACATAAAAAGGTAGTGTATGACAAGAAAAGAATAGAAACTCTCGGTTAAAACAAAGAAATGCCTACATCCTTTCCAACACTACACCTCCTTCATTTCATTTTGTACACACACCAGGCAAGTTCTAGACACTTCACAATAGCATGGAATAACAACACCTCACTTCACACTTCATGCACATGCTCGATTCAAGATGCATTCACAGACTCTTTAATTAACCAATTACATGAATTCAAAAATTAAGCCTCAATCACACCGAATCAAATTCTACAGCCAAGGTAACTCAACATATTTACAAAATTGCATGCTTTCATATGAATCAATTTTACATTTTGAATATCAGTTACAACACGCAACCATAATTTCACAACCATATAGTAACTACAGGTTCCGTGATGCAATCCACCAAAAAAAAAAACTGAAAACAAAGTAAAATCACTACTCCTACTGACTACATTTCCCTTAAGACGGTCGTCATCCATCCATCATAGGGAACGGTCACTAACTATGACTTCGGTTCAATGGGACTATTCTCGGTAAAAGAACCGAAAACAAACTCCGAGAAACCCAAAAATAAAAATCGAAAAATTTTGCAAAACATCGATCATTTCGATGGAAAAATATTTACAAAATATTTTAATATGTACAAAATATTTTCGCAAAATTTTTAAAATATCGATCATTTCGATAGAGAAAAAAAACATATGAAAATATTTACAAAATTTTTTACAGACTTAGCTGGCAAACCACAACATTTCACAACACACATCATCAATTACCACAAATATATACAGATACAAACCAGTTTGCACTTCACAAACACAGGGAAACTTAAACATACAAAACAAATAGAGGAAAGAACATACAAGCAAACCAGCCCAGCCCCCAGCACCTAACTACTCCCCACCCCACACTTAAATCGAACACTGTCCCCAGTGTTCACAAAAATTCAAATCATAAAATTTTGGGTGGTGGAACTCCCTGATCAGTCGAAATATTCAACTTCTTCATCCGGTGCTGCTGCCTCATCGCCCATGTCAGAGTCACCTCCATCGCCGTCATCGGACTCCACATCGGAGTCCTCCCGACGTGTCTCCTCATCCGTGGGGACATCATCGTCAGTGGGCTCTACAAATGCTGGCCCCACTCGGCATAAAGCCCTGGCGTTTTCGCCAAATGGGTAATCCAGCTCCAGCTGCCATAACTCCTCCTCTGTGGCTGGTCTCCCACCAATCCAAAGCTGAAGCATTTGCATACCAAACATCCGTGCCATGTACTGGTCGTCGCGAGCATGTCGCTCGCCAAGTGTCAGAACTGGCCCATGTGTGGTGTCGGGGGCCTTAGTTTTGGTCACATCAAGGGGATGTAGTCCAAAGCCTCTTCCTCGACATCGAGGCCCCGGAGGAAGGTGGTGATAAGTCCGCCGAACCCATACCTGTGGCCCTGGTGTAGTCGGGCTCTCTTCATGGCGGATATGATGACTGCCCCAACATTAATCTCTAGCCCTTTCATCAGGGCATACACCAGGCACACACAGTCCCGGGTCACATCTGTCATGTGCACCCCCGGGATCAGGCACGAACAAACTATTTTCAGCCAAATTGTTGCCTCCCTGTTCATTTGAGAATACGGCAGAGTCTGGTGGTAACCCCTCTCCTTATGTCTGCTCCATCTGGCTGTGGATCGAGCCCCACACAATGTGCGTCTAATATCGGCATATGGTGGGGTGATATTCAGCTGGCGGAGAACGTGGGCGTCTGTGTCCCGCGCTCCAATGATGGCATTTAAATGCTGGGGTTCCAGAGTGACTATCTGCCCTCTGATATTTATTGTGTGGCTTCTGATTGTCGGGTTCCAATTTGCATAGAACTCCCGGACTAAATCTAAGTTGCACTCCTTGGGCTCCTGAAATATGAAGCTGAGCCCAGCTGCCTCGATCCTCTGCACTATACGGGGGAACTCCTGTGCTAGTGGTTCCCGCGCAATATGCTCCTCAGGGAAGTATTTGTTTTCCTTGTGTTTAGCGTACCACTTCTTCCCTTCATCAGTTACCCACCTCGTTCCGTACTGGCGGCATTGGCCGCGCGGAACAGCTGGTGCAGCTGGGACTGCTGTGCCCAGTCTAAGTCGTTTTCTCCCGGTGCCTGAAGTAGATGCACCTTTACCCTTATCCTGCCTACTTGTCATTGTACCTGTCAATACAAATAAACAAGCAACATGTCAAGCTAAATGCATATTAGCTTCGGCTAAGGTCGGGTTAAGCTAAGTTTACCCCACACTTAGTCCTTACCTACGGTTACGATACTACGGCAAGAATCACTTTATTTACACCAAAAACAAACACCTATACAATTTATGCTTAGTGCGTTCGCGAAGAAAATTTAGATAATAAAACCTTAGCGTACTACTCAGACTTCATACAGCTAATCCCAATCCTACCATCGCTAGCAATTCAACCATCGCACTTAGCAAAGAAAACAACAAAACAAAAACAACAACAAAAATTCTATATACACATGAACCTATATACTCAACCAATTCGAACAATTTTCACATTTTCCCAAAATCGGGAGAATTTATCGTCTACTACATTCAAACAATATTTACAACGACTTATCTCAATTCACAAGAACACCCCGGAATATAATTTACAAATTTACCAAGTTACCCAATTCGAATTCAACAACCCAAGCCCTAGAATTGAATTTCACAATCAAATTCGAATCATTCACGCAATCGACAAGTTCAAACGCGTATTACAACATTCCGAACATTTATCAATCAAAGAATAACTCAATTTCATGCTAAATTTCGACTTAGGGTAATATATCTCACCTCCCATGCTCAAATTCGACTAAAATCGACAAAAACCTGAGAGGGACGAGGAAAACATACCTTTAAGTTGAATAATCGAAGAAACTCGACAACTTGGTTGCTTAATACCGTGGCAAGTTGGTTGGGGTGGGAAATTTGGGTGTTTGGTCGCAGAGAAGAGAGAAAATGAGGAAAAAGGGCCTAAAATCGGGGTTTAAAATGAAGGAAAACACGCGGGTCACCCGGCAGCCCGGTGTGACCCATCACAAAATATAGGGCAACGCGTCACGGAGGGTAACGCGGAGCCCCTCCTCCGTGACACAGAGCTATCGCGATGGCTTACTAGAATTTTCAAAAATTCCAGATTAACCCTCAACGTGTCACGGAGGGTAACGCGGAGCCCCTCCTCCGTGACACGGAGCCATCGCCCCAGCTCACTATCTCTTCATTTTATTCATTTTTCCATACCTTGCCTTTTCCTTCCCGATTCCACGCATATTTTTCTCCGTTTGACCTGAAAATCACCTCACTAAACAAAATTGGTTAGATTAATAGATTTCCCTAATTAAAATGAAAAAATACTAACTAAAACGAAAAATTTGTACTAAATCAAGAAAAAGAAAAATAAAATAAAATCTATTTACACTTTACAAAATAAAAGAAAAATATATTTTTCACGGGTTGCCTCCCGTGCAGCGCCTGGTTTACCGTCGCGGCTCGACGTCCTTTATGCTCAATTATCCACTAGGGTGATGGACGACTTTTCACGATCATTATCCTCCCCCCAGTAGTGCTTACATCTCTGCCCATTTACCAAGAACGTAGCACTCCGATCTTCTTGCCACAGTTCTACGGCCCCGTGAGGGGTCATTCTTACCACTTCAAATGGTCCCGACCATTTAGACCTTAGCTTACCAGGAAACAACTTTAACCTTGAATTAAAGAGCAAAACTTTCTGTCCCGGCTCGAAAATGCGATGCACCACATGCTTATCGTGCCATCTTTTGGTTCTTTCCTTGTAGTACTTAGCACTCTCATAGGCATGCCAGCGGAACTCATCAAGTTCACTGAGCTGCATTAGTCTCTTTTTGCCCGCTAGCTCTGAGTCCATATTTAGTTTTCTGACAGCCCAGAAAGCTCGGTGCTCTAATTCAACTGGGAGATGACATGCTTTGCCGTAGACCAATCGGTATGGTGAGGTTCCAATCGGTGTCTTATAAGCAGTTCGGTAAGCCCACAACGCATCGTCGAGTGCTCTTGACCAATCATTCCATTGTGTATTCACCGTTTTCTGAAGAATCTGCTTCACCTCCCTATTTGACACCTCTACTTGCCCACTAGTTTGGGGGTGGTATGCTGTTGCCACTTTATGGCGCACCCCATACTTGGCTAGTAATTACTTGAAACTTGCATTGACAAAATGAGCCCCTCCATCACTGATAATTGCTCGGGGTGTCCCAAACCTTGTGAGGATGTGTTTTTTCACAAACTTCGTTACTACCTTGTTGTCATTTCTGGGGCAAGATATTGCTTCCACCCATTTTGACACATAATCTACAGCCACCAAGATGTAACGATTACCAAATGACGGTGGGAATGGACCCATGAAGTCAATGCCCCATACATCAAAGGGCTCAACTTCCAGTATATTCTGCAAAGGCATCTCCTGTCTTCTGCCAATTGATCCTGTACGCTGACATCTATCACACATTTTGACATACGCCATAGAGTCTCTGAACAGTGTTGGCCAAAAGAAACCTGACTGTAGAACCTTGTGCGCTGTTCTCTCGCCTCCGTGATGCCCTCCATACAACGAAGAATGGCAGCCCCTCAACACTTCTGCTATCTGACTCTCTGGGATGCATCTTCTCATCACCTGATCTGGTCCCTGTTTGAACAAATATGGCTCATCCCATACATAATGCCGGCTGTCATGCCTCAATTTCCTTCTTTGCTGGTCTGTTGTTTCAGGTGGGTAGACTCCGCTCACTAGAAAGTTGACTATGTCTGCATACCAGGGAACTTCAGCTTCTCCCACTGCCAAGAGTTGCTCATCTGGGAATTCTTCATTTATGTTATCACTTTCCATCACATGCGACCGACTTTCCAGTCGTGATTAGTGATCTGCTACTTGGTTCTCGCTTCCCTTTCTGTCTCTGATCTCAAGGTCAAGCTCCTGCAATAATAAGATCCATCTAATCAATCTGGGCTTAGCATCCTTCTTGTTGAATAGGTACCGTATAGCTGCATGATCAGTGTACACCACAACTTTCAAACCCACCAAATAAGACCTGAATTTGTCAAATGCAAACACCAAGGCTAGCATCTCTTTCTCTATGACTGTGTAATTACTCTGGGCCGTATTCAGTGTTTTTCTTGCATAATAAATAGAATGGAAAATTCAATTTTTTCTTTGTCCCAATACGGCTCCCACAGCCACCTCACTAGCATCACACATCAGCTCAAATGGTTGTTCCCAATCAGGAGAAGTAAGTATAGGTGCTTCTATCAATTTCTGCTTCAACTTTTCAAATGCTGTAACACACTCATCATTCAACTCAAACATTACCTCCTTTTCTAGCAGTCTGCATAGTGGTCTAGAAATGTTGGAAAAGTTTTTGATGAATCGTCTGTAGAATCCCGCATGCCCCAGAAAACTGCGCACACCTTTCACTGACACTGGTGGTGGCAATTTTTCAATAACCTCGATCTTAGCACGATCAACTTCCAACCCCTTTTTAGATACTTTGTGGCCAAGGAAAATCCCCTCCTTCACTAAGAAGTGGCATTTCTTCAAGTTTAATACAAGGTTGGATTCTTCACATCGAGCCAACACCCTGTCAAGATTCTGCAAACAAGTAGCAAACGAATTACCGAAAACAGAAAAATCATCCATAAATACCTCAAAAAAATCCTCAACCATGTCATGGAAAATAGCCATCATGCATCTCTGGAATGTGGCGGGTGCGTTGCATAACCCAAACGGCATCCGCCTGAAAGCATATGTCCCATAAGGACAGGTGAAAGTAGTCTTCTCTTGATCCTCCGGAGCTATGGCTATTTGGTTATAACCAGAGTACCCATCAAGGAAGCAATAATACTCATGTCCTGCCAACCTATCAAGTATTTGATCAATAAAAGGGATGGGGTAATGATCTTTCCTCGTGGCTTCGTTTAGCTTTCTATAGTCCATACAAATCCGCCAGCCTGTGACGGTTCGAGTAGGGATCAACTCATTTTTCTCGTTGGGGACTACAGTCATCCCCCCATTCTTAGGAACACATTGAACGGGGCTGACCCACTCACTGTCTGAAATTGGGTAGACCACACCTGCATCAAGCCACTTGATTATTTCTTTCCTTACCACATCCTTCATTGCTAGATTAAGTCTCCGTTGCGGCTGAACGGTTGGTTTGGCTACTTGCTCCATGAATATCCTGTGTGTGCAGAAAGCTGGATTAATACCCTGAATGTCATACATTTGCCAACCCATTGCTTTCTTCCTCTTTCTGAGGACACCCAATGCTGCCTTTTCCTGTGCCTCCGTCAAGTCTGCAGAGATGATAACTGATAACGTCTCCCCCTCCCCCAAAAAGATATATTTTAGATGGGGGGGCAATTTTTTCAGCTCCAGCTTCGGTGCCTCCTCAACGGATGGTTTCGGCAAAGGCTCTAGAGATCTCATCAATGATTGGAATTCCTGTCTCCTCGGATGATTAGGTGCCCCATTCAACAATTGGACCATTCCACATGCCTCTCTATCCCCAAAATGATCAGAATGCGTCAACGCTCTTTCCAATGGGTCTTGAGATTCAACAACCTGCCTAATTTCTCCATGTTCAACCACACTAATTTCCGAAAGCTCCTCATTTATAGCTGGCAGCTTCATGGCTTTTAGCACATCAAATACCTCTACCTTGTCATGTGCTCGCATTGTAAGTTGACCCGCAGCTACGTCAATTAATGCTTTCCCGGTTGCCAAAAAGGGTCGTCCCAAAACAAATGGGACTTCAGCATCAAGTTCAAAATCCAGAACAATAAAATCAACCGGAAAAATGAGGGATCCCACTTGCACCAGCACATCCTCAACAATGCCATCCGGCCTAGCTAAGGATCTGTCTGCTAACTACAAGATTACGGTTGTAGGTCTAGGACTCCCTAGACCTAACTTTCTGAATACCGAAGATGGCATCAGATTTATGCTCGCCCCCAAGTCACACAATCCACGAGCTCGGATACTCTGCCCAATAGTAAGCTGGATAGTAAAACTTCCAGGGTCTTTTAGCTTCGTAGGCAGTCTATTTTGGATCTGGGAAGTGCATTCCTCCGTCAAAGCCACCGTGGCATACTCAGTCAAATGACTTTTGTTGGCCACGATGTCTTTAATATATTTGGCATACTTTGGCACTCACTGCAAGACATCAACAAGAGGTAAATTAACATGTACCTATTTAAGCACCTCCATAAATTTCTTGAAACACGCCTCCTCCTTGTGTTTCTTGAGTCGTTGAGGGAATGGGGGTGGAGGCCTTTCTGATTCAGCTTCTTTGGTCTCCCCCCTATCCGAACTTTGTTCTTCCTCAACATCTGCCGCTCCTGACTTTTGAGGTGGTCTTTCCGGTTCCACCTCCTTCAGCTGCAAACCACTCCTTGTGGTCACTGCATTTACCTGCTTTGGATTAGGATCCGTGTCGCTAGGCAGTCCTCCTCTGGGCCTTGTGTTTTGGGCACTAGCAAATTGCCCAAATTGATACTCAAGAGCCTTGGTCGCTAATTGATTGTTCTTCACTTCGACTGCCAATTTAACATAGTCAGCCTGTAATTGCGCCTGATTAGCGATCATGGTCTTGAACATTTCCTCAATGGTAGGTGATGGTGGTGGAGGAGGGGCATTGTGATTTCTGAATTGAGATTGGTAGTTCTGTTGCCCTCCTTGATTCCTGTGCATACCCTGACCCGAACTTTGGCCTTGTTGGTTGTTGCTACCCCACGAAAAATTTGGATGGTTCCTCCAATTTGAGTTGTAGCCGCTACCAAACTGCTGCTGATTTCTCTGTGCATTACCCACAAAGTTAACCAAATCTGGGTTTGCTCCACAGCACTCAGCTGAGTGCTCACTGCTTCCAGACACTTCACACCACATTTGCTGGACTGCATTGACTGAAGCTGAAGGTTGGTTCAAGTTCATGTTGCTGAAGTGGTTGTTCAACTGATTCTGCAAGGCAACTATCTATGCAGCGATAGCTGTAAATCCATCCACTTCAAGCACTCCTGCTGCTTTCCTTGCTCCACCTCAAGATGAGTCAACATTCCACTCTGGATTGCCCTGTGAAATCCGGTTGAGCAAAGTGTACAACTCCTTATAAGTCTTTTCCAGCGCTTGCCCTCCAGCTGCTGAGTCTAGCAAAATTTTAGTATGGGGTTCCAAACCCTCAATAAATGTGTGTACCAACACCTCATTGGACTGATGATGATGAGGACAGTCCCGCAACATGGATTTAAATCTTTCCCAGGCTTGATATAAATTTTCTCCCTCCCTCTGTTTGAAACTTAGAATTTGACTTCTAAGTCTGGCTGTTTTACCAGAGGGAAAAAATCTTATCAAGAACTTTCGTGCAAGATCATCCCACGTTGATATAGAATTTGGTGGTTCAGCTTTTAACCACCTCTTGGCTTCACCAAGTAAGGAAAACGGAAATAGTGTGAGCCGAACATAATCAGGTGACACTCCAGCGGGTATATAAGTGTCACTTATCTCCAAAAAGTTTTGGAGATGTTGTTGTGGATCTTCATGAGGGAGACCGGTAAATTGCCCGCTTGTGTGCAATAGTTGCACCATGTTCTGTTTTAATTCAAATCTCCCTCCAGGATCTGGTTTGCGGATACTTGAATGTATATTGTTGGCATGTGGGATTGCCACCTCGCGAACCGGCCTTGCTGCTGCTTCGTCGGGCACTAACACTGCCCTCACAACCGGTGGATTTTGTTGCTCCATTATAGACTGTCTGAGCAACTGCAACTTCTTTTGTAGAGCTTCTCTGCGTTTACTATGAAATTCACGTTCAAGCTCTGTATAAGATTCCACCAGCTCCTTGTCCTTTGCCAGTGTTCACAGAAATCAAGTCTGCAAAATACAGGCTAAGAACAAGTTGTCAACACTTAAGAAAATAAAACAAAAATACAGTAAATTTACACTTAACACAATTTCATCAATTGCCTAGTCTCCCCGGCAACGGCGCCAAAAACTTGTTCGGTGGTTTGCTATATGGGTTAAAAACCGACACGCAAATGCACGTGGTCAAACAAGTAATAAAGTGGATAAGTAAGCCAAGTATCAAACCAAGGAGACTCTGGATAAGTAAAAATTGCTCAAGTATACTATATTCTATCTTACTTCTATATATGCTGACAACAACGTAACCAAAAGTTAAATAATTTTATTTATAAATTATATACTAAAACTATTAACAAATATCTACTTTGAATTTAAACTATGGATATGAGCATGCCAAGGTTAAGAACAAGTAATGAACTCGATTATAATCATAATTCGGTTATTCTTCTCTTCTAGTTGCTAGCCAAGAACATTAGCCTAGAGATTAAAACTCTCGTATTTAATCTCACTTAAGAATCATAAACCATCCGTCTACATTTCTGTGATCAAATGCAATTTATGACCTAGCAATACAATTCTGATTCCTAAATTGACTAATACGGCTTTCAAGTATATTTCTATCAGGAAAGCACATCAAAATCCAATTTTCCCAAATCAAGTTAAGAACAATACCCTATTAATTCACAACTTTCCAATTTCGTGCTCTCTCGAGTGAAATCGGACTTTTTAGATGTACATTAATGTCGGCCACACACTAATGCAGTAGAAACAAGAATTAATAGAACAACATAGAAGAAGAAGATGAAAAACCATACAATTCAATAATCAGAATTCATCACCATTTTTCATAACCTCAGCAAGGAAGAGAATTAGCCACTCATTTGTGGATTAATCATCCTAAAACAAGTGTTAATCATACAAACAATTGATTGAAAGAAGAAAGAAAGAGAGAAAAACCCTTAGCTTTTTCGTCCCTCAACTGCCTGTAACCCACATCCTTGCTCCACCAAGTCTGAATTAATTAAAAATAAGCCTAAGTGTTCTATTTATACTATTGGGAATTTTTCCTGGAATAACAAGCAATGTGTCATGGAGGCCAACGTGGAGCACTGGCTCAGTGACACGGCGTGGACGCGGACCCTCACTGGAAATCTGGGGTCTGGGAATATAGCCTCAACGTGGCACGAAATGCAACGCGGAGGCTTGCCTCCGTGCCATGGAGCTGTCGCGAGGCTCCATTGGAATTTGACAATTAAATCGCCCTCCAGGCAGTGTGCCTCCGCGATGGTAGCGTGGCACGGCTCCATCGCGGAGCCCCTTTGCATTGTGCAGTCCAATGTCTTTTTCGTGCTCGCATCCAAGTCCAACTCCGATATTGTTCCAACATGCATTTTAGCTCCTCAAAATCATGTTTTACCTACAAAACAATGCTAATCATGTTGGTTAGTATAAATTCACATTTTATTGCCAATTACATGAAAATGTATACACATTGCACGATAAACAAGGCAAAAATGATACGTTTGAGTATCACTTGGGCATATAAATCTTCCCAAGATCAATGCATACTCATTCCCACGCAAGAGCTTTTAGAGAGGTTTTAGGGAGATTCAAGGTCTTCTCCTCCAAGTTTCTATCAATCTCTTTGTGGGTTTTCAAGGAACTTCAAAATCAGTCCATCCCCAGGTATGTAGGGTTTAGAATGGGTGATTTCTTCCACACTCATGCCCAAATCTCGAATTTAATAATGAATCCTCCTATTCAATTCCATACGGTTTTACCTAAATGCATGAAAATGTGATTTCTCTTTATGGGTTTTATTTAATTGAGTTTTAATTGTTGAATTATGAATGATGGGAAGGTTTTATATTATTTTCATTAAAATCATATGATGTGTGGTGAATTTACAGCACTATTGACGCTCAAAGCTAAGAAGATAGCATGGACTTAGGTGTATTTATGTGGATATGAGGCACTTTTCCTTTGATTTCAGGATAAATGGGTGTTGGAACAATAAACTGCAAAAGGGAGCTAAGAGTGTGCAAAAAGGGGTAAAAAGTTCAGACCACAGTATGATCCGTAGGATGGACCTACGAGTCGTATTGAGGGCCTTGATGAGAAGCGGCAAGATAACCTGAAAGACTGAACTTATGAGACTTGTCACGGATTGTACCATGGTGGTACGAGTCATGGTAAGCCAGTCGTGATGAAATCCAGAATAATTGCACATAAGGCTTATTCTCAGTACGAGAGCACCTACGACCCATGAGATGAAGTTACGAGTCGTACCATACCGATTGTAGTGAAGTTTAGAAAAAGTTCAACAGATCAAGATCAAGCCACGGGTGTCAATGTACTAGTCGTAGCATGTTGGTACGAATCATATCCTTTCCCAACACTTAGCCAATATTCAGCCAACACTCCAAGCCACGAGTTGATGTCACGGTCCGTGAGAAGCCCCTACGAGTCATAGGTGGACCCATTATAAGGTCGGCACCAGTTATGGAAAGCAGTCTTGTTAGTTTAGGAAAAGGATTCTTGTGTCTCTATAAACTTAATTTTTATATTTATTTTTTATAGGAGGATGACAAATAGACTTAATTCTAGTAGGAAAACATTGTAGTAAGTGATTTGACATCATTGAGAGAGAGAATTGAGTTGGTTCAACCTTGTGATCATCCTTTTCTAGAATTAATCTTGTTCTTTCTACTTGTTATTAAAGATTTCATGGTTTAATTGAAGGAATTGTTTTTCTCAATCATCTTTTTAAGTATTGTTAGATGTTTTCAATAATGAACACAAACCACAACCTTGCAACTATGAGAGGCTAAAACCTCCATAGCTAAGGTTGTGAGAACCATGGTGGATTAACATCTAGGGTTGCACAAAGTGATTGTAAAACCAATATTAAGTACTTTTATTGTTTTTTATTCATCTTTAATGATTCTTAGTGGTGTACAACATTAGGACGTGCCTGAGTTCTTTACTTGCTTTGGTCGAAGAGATAGAGATTAGGAAAAGAGAATTACAATGGAGCCTTGATCTAGATGATCATCGTATTAACTTGAGCGGTAGTCGCAGAATAGTTATATCCGGAACTTAGTGACAATGGTTAGTTTGCAAAACTCATGAGACTTGGTCGAGTAATTGAGGATAGTCATTCAATAGGGATTGGTCGATGGTTTTAATGAACCTAAGTTATTAGTTCTGTTAGTAAGTATCGGTAAAGATCATGAGTTTATACCCAAAACTGTTATGAACCCATGGGGAACATAAACCATAGTTATCTTTCAATTATTGATTCATAAATATAATCTTGAATGTTGCTTATTTTTATTATTTCTTTTTATTAGAATTCCCCCTTGTGATTTACCATACAAGTTCATCTACCAGCTGTAATCTAGATCTTCCATATTCACTGGGGGGTCGACCCCAACCTATAAGTGTTATACCCCATAGAATTCCCGGCACTTAGATGACCTATTCGCACGTTGGTTAAGAATATTTGAAAGCCATACGTGCTAGGGAAAGGCCCGGGAAAAGATCGGACGAGAAACCCGTCGAACCATCGCGGGAGGAGCCGAGGCAGAGCCCCTCCACAATGGCAGCGTGTCACGGAGGTGAGGCCTCCGCGATGGCTCCGTGACACGTTGCCCAAGTTCAGGCCCAAGTATATAAAGCCCCCACTTCGGTTTAAAATCATATTACACTTATAAATTTCCAGAGAAACGCAGTGAAGCCGAGGAAGACGAAGAAAATTAAATATTTTCGTCCGATTGCGCTGCCAAACGCCGCCCAAACTCAAATTAATCCCAGATACCCGAGTATTTAGCAGCAGAGAGATTTCTACGGAATTAGTTTCGCAAAATATGGCCGACGAATCGGCGAGCCACCGAACTAAAGTAAGTAGAATTGCTCTAAATTAATGTCTATGTGTTCCTAGCTGAGAAGTGAATACTTCTCCCTTCTGAGCCGCTGAAAAATAGCGAGTTTTCGACCGTCTTTCGATAAGCCTAAGTTTAGGATATAAACTATATCGAAAGTAACGTTGCTCTTTACAATACAGTTGTATTTAGTATTAATTGACGTATTTATGAATGCAGTTGGGAGAAAATAGTTGAAGTACCGGCCGAGCCCCGTCCGACGGACGAATAATTCAAAGACAAGGTATGTAAAGTTAGTTACCTTCGGCAAGTTAAGTAATATCAGTGTAGTGTAATAAATTACGGACCAGTAGAATGTTCAGGAGTCGAATATTGCGTTATTATGAATGTTGGTGCGATGTGAGAAATATTGGGTTGTAATGTATATGAAACCTATCAGTATGATACAGATTCTAACGCAGGTATTAGAGATTGCCCAGTATACTCAGTATGTAATGTGATATGCCATGTCAGGATATGGTTGTATTCAGTTGAAACCCCGTATAGTAATGCAATACCCGTAAAGCACTTCAGAAATAGAATAGCAGACTAAAATGAAGTACAGAAAGCATGTCAGGATTAGTAAATCATGTTACTATAGAAAGTCAGTATACAACGTAGTTTAGCAGAAAGATTATATTCGTACATACATATATAGTACTTACAGCCTCAGCATGTGTTAAGTATGTACCTATTTCTATCACTAGTCCACCATATAGTGTATATAGAAACTTAGTAAACAGCAGAGTTTTCAGTAGAAACATTATCTTATATAGCATTTGCCCAGTACAGCCGGCAGGAGACTATATTCATATTTATATATCTTTACCTGCCTCAGCACGTATTAAATACGTACAGATTACTATCATTAGCCCAGCATGTAATATATATGATACTTTACCCCTATTAGCCTCAGCATGTGAGATACACAGACAGTATTACCAGTTGAGACCGTTGTATTGTTTGGGGTTGGATTACCTAGCATCCATGACCGCCCAGGGTTAATAGCTGTATCGACTCGTCCACCAGAGGACGAGGATACGTCACTCTACGGAGTGGCATGCTGTCCCGCCAGGGGACGAAGATGGGATGCCAGTTTTTCCCCATATTTGTGCCTTGATCGGCCCTTACACACCCCAGTCGAGCGGATACGCCCGGGTGCAGATTCAGGAGTCCTCCGGACTCAGATGCAGTTATAGTCAGGGGCTCAACGAGCCCAAGTGCATACCCTGGGACCGGCAGGATGCTTACAGCCACTATAGGAGATGGGATGACTGGGGTAGGGGTATAGATTCTGTGCTGGTTGTACCTCCCGGCTTATGGGGGCCGGGTAAGGTTTGTGTGTGCTATGTTATGTTATTTCATGTTATGTCATGTTATGTTAGCTACAAGTAGATCAGCAGTAGCACGATACGTTCCAGGTACGACTCTTATCCCTTCCAGTAAAGATGGAGAGGAGGTAGGGTTTACATTCTCAGATAGATAAGTTATTCCTTCTACTTCAGCTTCATTAGTCATATTATTGCTTCCAAGTGTTGTTTTCAGTTATGTTATTTCAGTTGCTTTACATACTCAGTACCAGCGGTACTGACGCCCAGTGGGGCGCTGCATTACTTGCCTGCAGGTACCCATAGACGAGCAGGCGATACCACGTGATCCCCATCAGCGGTTGAGTATTCAGCTCCTGTCATCCGGAGACTGAATTTCTAGAGGTGTAGTCCAGTTCTTTTTTGTTGTACAGTACGGGTAGGTCGGGGCCCTGTCCCGATCATTTCTATTATCCTTCCTAGAGGCTTGCAGTCTGTTTATATTCCCTGTGGTCAGATGAGCCGGTCGTGAGAGGCCGTGCAGTTATATAGTTGTTAGCATTCATTCCTTCTATTGTGATGGTCGTGTGGTGCCATAGTTATCAGTAGTGGTGACCTTGCCGGTCACGTAGCTTTTTAATACGCTATGATTGAGTTGCAGACAACTAGACAGCATGGTGGCCTTGTCAGCCCGCATAGGTTTCCCTGAATTAATATGTTTTTTGTCAGCTGCTAGTACAAGTATAGAAGGCTATAGGCCGATGGGCCGGGGGCTGTATTTACAGCCGTTATATAGCCCTTTGTTTCCAAAAATGTGAGTCAGAGCCAGCCGGGCACCAGAGGTGCCCAGGCTTAACAGTCCAGCAGGTTAGGTCCTAGTAGGGCACTAGGTTCCAGTCATACCCCCCAAGGCGGGGTGTGACAAACTTGGTATCAGAGCAGGTCATATCCCAGCGAGTCTGCAAGCCGTGCTAAGTAGAGTCCTGTCCATGGATGTGTTGTGCACCACATACTATGGGTAGGAGGCTGCAAGGCATGATAGGATGGTTGTCTTTTATTCTGATTCAGTCGGGCTATAGAGCGGTACAGTATAGGGTTGATTCCCTAAAATCTTACCATATTCTTTGGTTACAGATAATGTCAGACCAGCGCCATCCTATTACAGGTCAGAACTTAGACATTGTAGCAGGAGAAGGCACCAGCAGGATGCCTCCCCCTCATTTGGAGACAGCCCGATCAGAGGGCACTACAGAGGCATCATCCCAGCCTCCTCAGCAGTCTCCACCACGTCAGGAGCCACTTGGGGCGACATTACCTTCAGCAGCCCCTATATTGACTCCTTCTGACCAGGAGGTTAGGAGTGCTGTAGTTCTGTTAGCACAGATGATGGCTGCTCAGCGTCAGCCAATGCCATCTACAGTTGCAGAATCATCAGGAGGGCCCGGTAGTTCGAGGGTCCGAGAGTTCTTAGCTTTGAATCCCCCAGAATTTACAGGTACGGATCGGACAGAGGACCCTCAGGATTTTCTGGACCAAATGCAGAGGATCTTCAGGGTTATGCATGCCACGTCTACCGAGTCAGTTGAGTTGGCAGCATTCCAGTTACGGGAGATTGCGGTGTTATGGTATGAAAGCTGGGAGAGGTCCCGAGGGAGAGATGTTTCCCCTCCCACCTGGTCCAGCTTTTCAGGAGCCTTTCTGGATCATTATTTGCCGTGGGAGATTCGACAGGCCCGGGTAGACCAGTTCCTACATCTAGAATAGGGGGCCATGAGTGTTCGGGAATATTCTTTGCAGTTTGATTCCTTAGCCCGATATGCACCGGCCTTCGTTGATACTATGGCATCCAGATTTCATCGCTTTATCACGGGGTTGAATCTAGAATATGTTGAGATTTGCACTACAGCCACACTGCGAGAGGACATGGACATTGCTCGCATTCAGGCATTTGCCCAGAACATTGAGGGCATCAGACAGCAACAACGAGAGGTCAGAAGGGTTAATCAGGAACAGCGTCGCCGGGGCAGGCCAGTTGAGTTACACAGAGAGGCCCGCGGAGGAACCAGGCCCCGATTGTCAGACAGGCCGCCCAGGCCCCCGCCTCCGCCACAGTCACAGGGGGGTAGATTCAGCCGCAGGGGGCAGTCAGGGACTGGTAGAGGCTCGCAGATGGCAGATTCACCATCACAGAGGAGGGCAGAGCAGAGCAGGTATACCCTACCACTTTGCCCTATATGCAATCGACGCCATCCTGGAGCATGCAGATATGGCTCCACCGCATGTTATATTTGTGGCCAAGAAGGCCATTTGATGAAAGATTGCCCGGCCAGGGGTCGAGAGGACCGCGATAGACAGGATAGGACATCAGCAGGGTCACGAGCCACAGCATCTTCGACTGGGCGCGGGCCCTCAGTTTCAGCAGGCAGGGGTCGGGGCAGACCAGGGGCCTCCAGTATAGGTGCGGGTCCAAGCCGCACGTATGCCTTACCAGGGAGGCAAGATTCAGAAGCGTCGCCTGATGTTGTGACAGGTATGCTAACTATCTGTTCACACCCTGCTTATGTGTTAATTGATCCAGGGTCTACTTTGTCCTATATTACACCATTTGTGGCACGGAAGTTTAGTATTGTACCAGAATCATTACAGCAGCCCTTCCTAGTATCTACGCCCGTCGTTGACTCTATCACAGCTAGCCGAATCTACCGCGGGTGTACAGTAGAGATTGTTGACCGTCAGACCACAGTAGATCTGGTCGAGTTAGAAATGATAGACTTCGATGCCATAATGGGTATGGACTGGTTAGTACCATGCTTTGCCAATGTTGAATGTTGGACCAAGACAGTCCGATTCCACTTCCCAGGAGAAGTAGTACGGGAGTGGAAGGGTAGCACCGCTACGCCAAAAGGTAGGTTTATTTCCTACCTTCAGGCGAGAAAGTTGATATCTAAGGGGTGTATTTACCATCTTTTCAGAGTTCAGGATGTCCAAGCAGAATCTCCGACACTCCAGTCTATCCCAGTGGTAAATGAATTCCCAGATGTATTTCCTGATGAGTTACCTGGTATTCCCCCAGAAAGGGAAATAGACTTTGCTATCGACTTGTTACCAGGCACTCAGCCAATATTAATACCTCCTTATCGTATGGCTCCTGAAGAACTTAGAGAATTAAAGGAGCAGTTGAAAGACTTGTTAGATAAAGGTTTTATCAAGCCGAGTACTTCACCGTGGGGTGCGCCAATTTTATTCGTGAGAAAGAAAGATGGCTCGCTCCGAATGTGCATAGATTATCGGCAGCTAAACAAAGTTACAGTAAAGAACAAGTATCCGCTTCCCAGAATTTATGACTTATTTGATCAGCTACAGGGAGCCAGATACTTTTCTAAGATTGACTTGCGGTCCGGATATCACCAGGTCCGAGTACGTGAGAGGGATATTCCTAAGACAGCATTCAGGACCCGATATGGGCACTTTGAATTTCTGGTTATGTCCTTCGGACTAACGAATGCCCCAGCAGTCTTTATGGACCTGATGAACAGTATTTTCAGACCTTTCCTGGACTTGTTCGTGATAGTATTTATTGATGATATCCTGGTGTATTCTCGCTCTGAAGCAGATCACCGGACTCATTTACGGACAGTGCTCTAGATTCTCAGGGACCGCCAGTTGTATGCTAAATTTTTGAAATGTGAATTCTGGCTTAACTCAATAGCCTTTTTAGGGCATATTGTCTCAGACGCTGGTATACAGGTAGACAAGCAGAAGATAGAAGCAGTTAAGTCATGGCCTAGGCCTACCACCCCGACTGAAGTTCGTAGCTTCCTGGGGTTGGCAGGGTATTATCGGAGGTTTGTTGAGGGATTCTCAACCATTGCAGCACCTTTAACTAAATTGACACAGAAAGAAGTAAAGTTTCAGTGGACAGAGGCATGCGAGCAGAGTTTCCAGGAGCTGAAAGACAGATTAACCTCCGCCCCAGTATTAGCATTGCCGGAAGGCACAGAAGGTTATTCAGTTTATTGCGACGCGTCAGGTGTCGGATTGGGTTGTGTGTTAATGCAGCATGGTAGAGTGATTGCATATGCTTCCAGACAGCTGAGGAAACACAAAAAGAATTATCCTACCCATGACCTGGAATTGGCCGCAGTAATTCATGCCTTAAAAATATGGAGGCATTACCTGTACGGCGTCCATGTTGATATTTACACAGATCATAAGAGCATGCAGTACATTTTCACTCAGAGGGAGTTGAATTTACGGCAACGCCGCTGGTTAGAGCTGTTAAAAGACTATGATGTGAATATTCTATACCAACCCGGAAAAGCTAATGTTGTAGCAGATGCCCTGAGCCGAAAGTCAATGGGGAGTTTGGCATATTTACGGCCTGAGGAATGGAAGTTAGCCAGGGAAATTCATCAGTTAGCTAATCTAGCCGTACGAGTAAGGGAAACAAAAAATAATGGAGCAGTAATTCAGAATTCTGCAGTGTCATCGTTAATTACAGAAGTAAAAGAACGGCAGTATGAGGATCCCAATTTAGTCCAGCTCAGAGATAGAGTTCAGAAGGGTAAGGAGCCAGATTTTCAGATAACCGAAGATAATGTGCTACATTGTAAGGGCCGCCTCTGTGTCCCAAATATTTCAGGACTTCGTGGGCAGATCATGCATGAGGTACACCACGCTCGCTATTCCCTTCACCCAGGGGCGACGAAAATGTACCACGACATCAGAGACATCTATTGGTGGCCAGGTATGAAAGCTGAGATAGCTGAATTTGTATCTAGGTGTGCTAATTGTCAGCAGGTGAAAGCAGAGCATCAAAAACCGGGTGGTTTGACTCAAGAGATAATGATACCTATGTGGAAATGGGAAGTAATAAACATGGATTTTGTAACAGGGTTACCCCGTACTAGACGCAGAAATGATTCCATTTGGGTAATAGTTGACAGGCTGACAAAATCAACTCATTTCCCGCCAGTAAGGGCTACCTTCTCAGCTGAGGATTATGCCGAATTATATATTAGAGAAGTAGTTAGATTGCATGGGGTGCCGGTATCTATTATTTCAGATAGGGGAGCACAGTTTACAGCTAGATTCTGGCAGTCATTTCAGAAAGGTCTGGGGACGCAGATTAATTTGAGCACAACATTCCATCCTTAGACAGTCGGGCAGGCTGAACGTACAATTCAGACGCTCGAAGATATGCTACGAGCGTGTGTGTTAGATTTTGGGGGTAGCTGGGATGAACATCTTTCGTTAATTGAATTTGCTTATAATAACAGCTACCATTCAGCTATTCAGATGGCGCCTTTCGAGGCATTGTACGGGCAAAAATGTAGATCGCCGGTGGGCTGGTTTGAAATAGGAGAATCAGCATTAGTTGGCCCAGACATTGTTCGGCAGTCCGAGGAAAAGATAACGCTTATTCGAGAGCGTTTCCTGACCGCTCAGAGCCGCCAGAAGTCATATACGGATAGGCGACGCAGAAATCTAGAATTTTCGGTGAACGACTGGGTATATCTGAAAGTGTCCCCGATGAAAGGGGTAATGAGGTTTGGCAAGAAAGGCAAGCTTAGCCCAAGATTCATTGGGCCGTATCAGATTCGGCGGAAAATAGGCCGCGTGGCATACGAGTTAAACTTGCCTCCAGAGTTAGCATCGGTTCACCCAGTATTCCATGTTTCTATGTTAAGGAAGTTCGTAGGGGACCCTTCTACAGTAGTTCCAGTTCAGGATGTTCAGGTCACAGAGGAGTTAGCCTATGAAGAGGTTCCCGTAGCTATCTTAGACAGACAGATTCGCAGGCTGAGGACTAAAGATATTGCATCTGTCAAAGTATTATGGCATAACAGAAATCGGGAGGAAATGACGTGGGAGGCTGAAGAAGATATGAAAATCAGATACCCTCACCTATTTCAGGCCTAGTCAAACGACAGGTATGTCCGTATCATTACTTATACAGTATCTTATGATTGTGCGTTTGTAAATGATAAAGAAGAGGTGACATTTAGTTGTCCAGTGAATCTTAGAATATTGTGTGCAGTGCCTGTGTTGAACTTTTCTGCATTTCAGGTTTTTGTAATAGTCCATGTTACAGGGGAAACTCTGCAAAAAAATTTTCCAGAAAGTAAAGTAAGTAGTCCTCTAGATGACAGTATACATTCGAGGATGAATGTTCTTAAGGGGGGGAGAATGTTATACCCCGTAGAATTTCCGGCACTTAGATGACCTATTCACACGTTGGTTAAGCATATTTGAAAGCCATACGTGCTAGGGAAAGGCCCGGGAAAAGATCAGACGAGAAACCCGTCGAACCATCGCGGGAGGAGCTGAGGCAGAACCCCTCCGCGATGGCAGCGTGTGACGGAGGTGAGGCCTCCGCGATGGCTCCGTGACACATTGCCCAAGTTTAGGCCCAAGTATATAAAGCCCCCACTTCGGTTTAAAATCATATTACACTTATAAATTTCCAGAGAAACGCAGTGAAGCCGAGGAAGACGAAGAAAATTAAATATTTTCGTCCGATTGCGCTGCCAAATGCCGCCCAAACTGAAATTAATCCCAGATACCCGAGTATTTAGCAGCAGAGAGCATTTCTACGGAATTAGTTTCGCGAAATACGGCCGACGAATCGGTGAGCCACCGAACTAAAGTAAGTAGAATTGCTCTAAATTAATGTATATGTGTTCCTAGCTGAGAAGTGAATACTTCTCCCTTCTGGGCCGCTGAAAAATAGCGAGTTTTCGACCGTCTTTCGATAAGCCTAAGTTTAGGCTATAAACTATATCGAAAGTAACGTTGCTCTTTACAATACAGCTGTATTTAGTATTAATTGACGTATTTATGAATGCAGTTGGGAGAAAATAGTTGAAGTACCGGCCGAGCCCCATCCGACGGACGAATAATTCAAAGACAAGGTATGTAAAGTTAGTTTCCTTCGTCAAGTTAAGTAATATCAGTGTAGTGTAATAAATTATGGACCAGTAGAATGTTCAGGAGTCGAATATTGCGTTATTATGAATGTTGGTGCGATGTGAGAAATATTGGGTTGTAATGTATATGAAACCTATCAGTATGATACAGATTCTAACGCAGGTATTAGAGATTGCCCAGTATACTCAGTATGTAATGTGATATGCCATGTCAGGATATGGTTGTATTCAGTTGAAACCCCGTATAGTAATGCAATACCCGTAAAGCACTTCAGAAATAGAACAGCAGACTAAAATGAAGTACAGAAAGCATGTCAGGATTAGTAAATCATGTTACTATAGAAAGTCAGTATACAACGTAGTTTAGCAGAAAGATTATATTCATACATACATATATAGTACTTCCAGCCTCAGCATGTGTTATGTATATACCTATTTCTATCACTAGTCCAGCATATAGTGTATACAGAAACTTAGTAAACAGCAGAGTTTTCAGTAGAAACATTATCTTATATAGCATTTGCCCAGTACAGCCGGCAGTAGACTATATTCATATTTATATATCATTACCTGCCTCAGCACGTATTAAATACGTACAGATTACTATCATTAGCCCAGCATGTAATATATATGATAGTTTACCCCTATTAGCCTCAGCATGTGAGATACACAGACAGTATTACCAGTTGAGACCGTTGTATTGTTTGTGGTTGGATTACCTAGCATCCATGACCGCCCAGGGTTAATAGCTGTATCCACTCGTCCACCAGAGGATGAGGATACGTCACTCTACGGAGTGGCATGCCGTCCCGCCAGGGGACGAAGATGGCATGCCAGGTTTTCCCCATATTTGTGCCTTGATCGGCCCTTACACACCCCAGTCGAGCGGATACGCCCGGGTGTAGATTCAGGAGTCCTCCGGACTCAGATGCAGTTATAGTCAGGGGCTCAGCGAGCCCAAGTGCATACCCTGGGACCGGCAGGATGCTTCCAGCCACTATAGGAGATGGGATGACCGGGGTAGGGGTATAGATTCTGTGCTGGTTGTACCTCCTGGCTTATGGGGGCCAGGTAAGGTTTGTGTGTGCTATGTTATGTTATTTCATGTTATGTCATGTTATGTTAGCTACAAGTAGATCAGCAGTAGCACGATACGTTCCAGGTACGACTCTTATCCCTTCCAGTAAAGATGGAGAGGAGGTAGGGTTTACATTATCAGATAGATAAGTTATTCCTTCTACTTCAGCTTCATCAGTCATATTATTGCTTCCAAGTGTTGTTTTCAGTTATGTTATTTCAGTTGCTTTACATACTCAGTACTAGCGGTACTGACGCCCAGTGGGGCGCTGCATTACTTGCCTGCAGGTACCCATAGACGAGCAGGCGATACCACGTGATCCCCATCAGCGGTTGAGTATTCAGCTCCTGTCATCCGGAGACTGCATTTCTAGAGGTGTAGTCCAGTTCTTTTTTGTTGTACAGTACGGGTAGGTCGGGGCCCTATCCCGATCATTTCTATTATCCTTCCTAGAGGCTTGCAGTCTGTTTATATTCCCTGTGGTCAGATGAGCCGGTCGTGAGAGGCCGTGCAGTTATATAGTTGTTAGCATTCATTCCTTCTATTGTGATGGTCGTGTGGTGCCATAGTTATCAGTAGTGGTGACCTTGCCGGTCACGTAGCTTTTTAATACGCTATGATTGAGTTGCAGACAACTAGACAGCATGGTGGCCTTGTCAGCCCGCATAGGTTTCCCTGAATTAATATGTTTTTGGTCAGCTGCTAGTACAGGTACAGAAGGCTATAGACCGATGGGCCGGGGGCTGTATTTACAGCCGTTATATAGCCCTTTGTTTCCAAAAATGTGAGTCAGAGCCAGCCGGGCACCAGAGGTGCCCAGGCTTAATAGTCCAGCAGGTTAGGTCCTAGTAGGGCACTAGGTGCCAGTCATACCCCCCAAGGCGGGGTGTAACAATAAGTTTGGGTTCTTTATTGACAACGTCCACTTCATACTTCAGTTAGAAGTGTGGTTTGAGCGTTATCATCATGTTTCAAGCTTTTTAAATCTAAAATGCCCATTGATGAAAGTTCATGAAAGTTATGATTTATTATGAATATTCAATATTTTGAGCTTATTGATATGGGAAAGCATGATTTAAAGTTCCCAGTTTTATGAGTATATTTTTGAAAGAATGGAATATGTTAAAGTATTGGGAAATGCCTATATGTTGAAGAATGATTTACGATTTATGAACGAATTTCATGATTTATCAATTTATGATGTTGGCCGATGAAAAGGGCCTTTAATTCTGGCTATGCATGTTTTTAAAGGGGATCAATGATGATAAATATTATATTTTAGCCAATGAATTTTTAATGCATGATGTTATTAATTTATGTACGAGCCTATATGCATGTTTTTGGGAGCCATGTCTAGCACCGAGCAGCCCGGCGTTCAAAGGACTCTCACCGGTGTCTCATAACCACATGCCCCCATGGGTTCTAATATTATATATTGTGTTGATGCCGATCCCCTAATATGTGATATCACGCCTCATGCACGATCCTCGCCTGGAAAGTCAGGGTCTGCTCTGGCCACTAGAGTGAGATAGTGGGGGCATCATGAAAGGCTCTACCATGATGGTGTCGGTTATGACGAGTTCTTCTATTATTCCGCATGTCTTATGCATTTTTATGTTTATGTTATTGGCTCAATTTATGTTTTGATAAAGTTTAATAATGATTATGATAATGAATGATTTATGAATGATTTGAAAGTCTTGAGCCTTATGTTTTCTTATGATATTTATGATACAAGCATGATGTCCTTCTCCTACGTTTATTTATGAGTTGATTTTACGCTTAGATGTCTATTTTACTTATCTTGCATACTCGGTACATTCCACGTACTGCCGCATACTTTCTATGTTGTATCGTTTTATGATATAGGGTCTGGATCTTAGGCTCGACCTCATCCTTAGTTCATCTCAGCTCTCGCTCTCAGCTTATTGGTGAGTCTTCATGCTCCGAGGGTTGCTAAAAGACTTTCATGTTATTTATGTTTCAGTATCGGTCGGGTTAGTTGGGGATATTGTCTCATCAACCCATCTTATGTAGTAGAGGCTTTCAAACAGAATGTAGAACTCAAATTGTGAATATGTCTAGTACTTCCGGGTGTTACACTATGATTACGTTTTCTCTATGATGATATCCTACGTATTCCGCTTATTTGATTAAGACTAGATGCATGCTTATGCCATGGGTCTACTTAGGGTCTCTCAAGGTCCCTTGTTCCGTGTCTATGATCCGAGTGTACGTCAGGGTCGTGATAGTTCCACTTGTCTTATGCATTGTTATGTTTATGTTATTGGCTCAAGTTATGTTTTGAAAAAGTTCACTTACGGTTATGATCGTGAACGCTTTATGAATGACTTGAAAGACTTGAGCCATGTGTTTTCTTATGAAGTTTATGATACAAGTATGATGTCCTTCTCCTATGTTTATTTATGAGTTTATATTACTTTTAATGTCCATTTTACTTACCTTGCATACTCGGTACATTCCACGTACTGGCCGCATACTTTCTGTGTTGTATCATTTCATGATACAGGGTTCGGATCTCAAGCTCAGTCTTATCCTTAGTCCATCTCAGCTCTCGCTCTCATACTATTGGTGAATCCTCATGTTCCGAGGGCCGTTTGATAGAATTTTATGTTATCTTGTGTTTCAGTACTGGTCGGGTTAGTTGGGGATGTTGTCCCATCAACCCATTGTATGTAGTATAGGCTTTCGGACAGTATGTAGTAATCAACTTATGTGTATGTCTAGTACTTTCAGATGTTATCTATGGTTACATTTTCGGTATGTTTTATGCTAAGTATTTCGTTTTATTAAATGAGATTAGCTGTATGCATATGCCATGGGTCGACTTGGGGTCTCTCGGGATCCGTTGTCTCATGTATACAATCCCGATGTTCGTTCGGGTTGTGACACAAACCAATTACCAAAATTTATTTATTTTGTCAGAATAGCAAAGTAAAGAATAAACCTTAAACAATTGATCTGGCATGTCCTAAGGGATCGAAAATTGGGACTTCTAGTCCCATATTATTTGACGACCACGTGAGCTTGCGTGCGCTTGGGCGACATCAAGTTTTTGGTGCCATTGTGTAGGGCTTAAAGATTTGTTGATCATGTGTAGGTTAGGATTTTTAATCCACTATTGTATATTTTATGTTTTTATTTCTTGTTTATGAAGTTTACAAGTGTTGTGTGCTCAGTGTATGCCAAATACAAGAATTCAAGAACCACTTTTGGCTTCTCTTGATCCTAAAATTGAGAGGACCTTTCGAAGGTTAACCGTGGAGAACAATGAACAGGCGTAGTGCATCAACTAGGAGAGAGTTCCAATGTTGAATTTTTCTATGCCGAACTTGGAGAACGCTTCTAAAGTGATCATCAAGTCGGCCATCACTGGGAAATTTGAGTTGAAGGACGTGACTGTGTTGTTGGTTCGACACTCTTGCCAATATCAGGGGAAGCCATACGAGGATCCGCACAGGTATCTGATGACATTCGTGGAGCTGAGTCAGAACTTTCACTATCAGAACGTGTCAAATGAGTATGTAAAGCTCACATTGTTTCCGTTCTCGTTGATTGGTGAGGTCAACGAGTGGCTTCAAAATGAGCTAGTAGGTTCCATCACCAGTGTGGAGGTTCTTTCTAACAAGTTCATCAACAGTTTCTTCTCTTCAAGGAGCACAAAAGAGATGAGAGGGAAGATCTGTGGTTTTGTGCAAGAGATGGTGAGACCTTGGCTTAAGCTTAGGAATGATAGAAAGGCTACTTGAGAGATTGCCCACACCACATATAGCCAAAGGAGATTATCAGGTGCAACTTTATAGAAGGGTTGAAGCCAGAGTCTAAGATCTTGCTTGACACTACTGCAAAGGGACAAATTTTTTCTAAGAGCTATGATGAAATTGAAGCTCTTTTGAACCTCATGTTAGTAGGGAGTCAAGATTATCAAGACCCAGGTAGAGGATCCATAGTAGCAAAGGTACCTAGAAAGCTCGAAGTAGATGGTGTGGCGGCAATCCAAGCAGATATAAGTCTGCTGGTGAATGTGATTAGCAAGCTTGTTACCACACCAATGGAAGTCTGGTTCAGTAGGTCCACCAGGTCCAAACTCCACCACCATCATGTGTGGTGTGTGGAGAAGGCCATGCTTATTCAGGTTGTCCACTAAACCTAGAATCTATATTTTTTATGGGACAATAAGGTTGTGGTGGAGGTTTTGTAGGTAAAAACTATAACCAGGGGTATAGGAATGAAGTCAATCCCTCATGGGGAGGAACTCAAAATTTTCAAAGGCCCAGAACAATTATCCAAGGCCTCAAGGCCAACAGCCTGGCAGTTCACTTGAGGAAAACTTAAAACAATGGTTGGTGCAGCAAACTCAGGTGGTTAATAAGATGCAAAAGTCCATTCATGAGCTTGAGAGATAGATGGGGCAATTGGCCCTAAAGCAGATGAACAGACCACAAGGGGCACTTTCGAGTAATACAGAGAAGAACCCAAAGAAAATGTGAGCACAATCTCTTTGTGTATTGGTAAAAACCTGAGTGAGGTGATCCCCAGAGATAAGAAAGTGGATGAAGAGAAGGTTGTGATGTCCAAACCAAAGGTAGGTGAGTCAAGCAACTCAAATCCAATGTTGTTAGGAACCAGAACATCCCCTCCATTTCCTCAATGATTTAAGAAACAGAAGGAGGATTCAGCCTGTCAAAAATGTCTTGATGTGTTGAAGAAGGTACTAGTTAACTTACCATTAGTGGAGTTTTTATAGGGAGTTTTGAAGTATGCCAAGTATTTGAAGAACTTATGGCACATAAGAGGAGGTTGGCAGAGTTTGAAACCATGGCTCTCACGGAAGAGTGCAGCTCTCTAGTTCAAAATAAAATTCCTAAGAAGCTGAAAGATCACGAGAGCTTCACCATTCCAGTGGTGATTGGAAACAAGGAAGTAGGTTCTACGATGTGTTACTTGGATGCAAGAATTAATTGATGTCTGCATCTTAGTTTAGAACCTTGGGTTTAGGTGAACCATGTCCGAACAGTAACTCTGCAGCTTGCCAATAGATCTCTTGCTAATCCTGACGGAATCATAGAGGACGTCTTGATTAACGTTGGACCTTTCATCTTACTAGTGGACTTCATAATCCTGGATTACGAAGAAGATGTGGTAGTTCCCCTTATTTTGGGGAGTGGATTTTTAGCCACCACCGATGCGTTTATAAAAGTGAAGTTAGGTATGATGTCAATGACTGTGGATGGTCATGAGGTAGTTTTCGTCTGATTAGGGCAACAAGATTGCCACCCTACTATGAAGAGATCAAGGTCATTATTGAAGTAGAGCTAGAAATATCTACTTAGGACTTAGAGCAATATTTATCACAAGAAGATCCACTTGGGAGAGTACTGGTATATGAGAAAGAATAGGGCGATAGCTCAAAGAAGATTGAACGCTTAGCGGTCTTGGATGCCACCATCACCCATGTTAGTAGAGAGGGTGAGACATTGAAAAAACCTTTGACTAGGGAAAAGCCGAAGCCATCCATTGAAAAAGCTCCAGTTCTTTAATTAAAACCCTTACTTGCACATTTGAAATATGCTTTTCTATGAAGTAACACACTACCTGTAATAATATCTACATTGTCTAATGAACAGGTTGACAGGTTGCTGGAAGTGCTAAGGCATCGTATAACGGTGCTTGGGTGGACAATAGCTGATACAAAAGGGATAAGCAGTTCCTTTTGCATGCATAAGATAATGTTGGAAGAGGGAGCCAAACCCAGTGTTGAATATAAGCGGAGAATGAACCCCAATAATGAAGGAGGGAGTAAAGAAGGAGATATAACGTGGCTAGATGCAGGCATCATCTACCCGATTTCAGACAGTCATTAGGTGAGCCCAGTTTAGTGTGTTCTGAAAAAGAGTGAGACGATGGTGGTGTGCAATGAGAGGGATGAATTGATACCCCACAGAACAGTCCCAAGGTGGAGGATTTGTATTTACTACCTAAAGCTTAATTCCGCCACCAGGAAGGACCACTTCCCATTGCCTTTCTGTCACACCCCACCTTGGGGGGTATGACGGCACTTGGTGCCTGCTAGACTCTGGACTGCTAACTGGTCCAGCCTGAGCACATCTGGTGCTTTGACTGGCTTTGGCTCTATTTCAAGAAACAAATCGGCTATATAACGGTTGTAACTACTACCTCCGGCCAACTGGCCTGTAGCCATCTGAACCTGTAACAACAGCTAACCAGAAACAGACCTGTAACAAGGAACCTATGCGGGCTGACAAGGCCACCATGCTGTCTAGTTATCTGTAACTCAACACAAGACTGCTGTAAAACTACGTGACCGGCAAAGTCACCACTACTGTCAAACTAAGGCCCCACACGGCCAACATAAACTGGAATACAAGACAGCTACAGCAGACTGCATGGCCCCACACGATTGGCTCAAATAACCACAGGGAATATATACAGACTGCAAGCCTCTAAGAATACTGTAAGAAACTAATAGAAATGATCGGGACAGGGCCCCGACCTACCCATACTGCACAACAAAAGAAAAGGAGCTACACCTCTGGGAATCAGACTCCGGATGACAGGAGCTGATGACTCACTGGCTTGCTGGAATCACGAGGGATCGGCTCCTCGTCCGTGAGTACCTGTAGGCAAGCAATACAGCGCCCCGCTGGGCGTCAGTACCACAGGTACTGAGCATGTAAAGCAAACTGAAATATGCAACTGAAATGAATAACACAATAACATGACATTTAAGCAAGAAGTAGCCGAGTCTATCTAGCTGAGGATAACTGGGGAGAGTTTATACATTCTGTAACTAACTGAGCGTACCTGAAGACGTGTCGTCCTTCTGTCTATCAGTATCTACTAGCACATATCAATATACATAATAATACACATAATACCTGACCGACCCCCATAAGCCGGAAGGTGCCAACCAAGCAAGCAATCTATTTACCCCTACCCGGGTCTAAACCAACCAAAAACAAGTCACTCCACTCATCTGATAACTGTGAGCTCCTCCTACCGGCCCCCTTGGGTACGTAGCTCAGGCCTTGGCCTCTGACAATAAACTGTGTCTGAGTCCGAAGACTCCTGCCTCTGGGCACAGGTGTGCACACAGAGTGGTCTGCCCCTGTAAACAGGGTGTGCTAGCTCTGCACAGAGTAAACTGAACTACCCCTGCAAGCAGGGTGGTCTGGACCGTATTATCATGGTGGTCGGCCATCATCGTCCTTTAGTCAGACGGCATCGCCCAGCTGGTGGCGGTATCTGAATCTGGTATCGACACAGCTATAACCCAGGGGCGGTGGGGATGCTAAAGGGTGCCCACATGCCACAACAAGTCTCAACATAAAAAACACATACACAGCAAGCATGCTTAAATGAAAAATACTAATCATATTCTCTTCTTATATCTCAAGGCCAGTTTGTATTAAATAACTGATACAATATTCTGTTTTACACTATTTCTGATTGCTGGACTAACTGCTACCTGGCCTTTATCTGTCTATCTGATTATATCTAGATATAGCTCAATAACATAAAATGTACCATCTACTACTGGATACAATCTCAACAGATGTACTACGTATTGCCTGAATATCTACTATTCTGATTATCGCATGATACGTGATTAATATACTAGCATGCTTGCTGGAAACTGTACTAAAATCATTCCTGTACGCTGGGTATCGGTTAATAGCCTTTATTCTATTTACTTTCTAAGTTGTACTTCCTGGCTTGCCGAAAGAATAACTTTACATACCTGGTTTCTGAGTACCCGACTGACCGATGTGATTTCCGTCGGTACTTCTGCTGTTTCTCCCAACTACATTCATATACATGTCAATTAGAACTAAATACATTAATATTCGGGAGAAATTGTCACTTTAGATATATATATTTATCCCAACTTTAACCTTTTGAAAAACGGTCGAAAACTCGTTATTTTTCAGCGGTCCAGAAGGGAGAAATATTCACTTCTCAGCTAGGAACACATAGACATTAATTTAGAGCAATTCTACTTACCTTAGTTCGGTGGCTCGCCGATTCGTCGGCCGTATTTCACGAAACTAAATCCGTAGGAATGCTCTCTACTACTAAATACCTCAGTATCTGGGGTTAATTTGAGTTTGGGCAGCGTTTAGCAGCGTAAACGGACGAAAATTATTTAATTTCCTTCGTTCCTTTTCTCCCTCTGCCGGTTTGCTCTGCTCTCTGGAAATTATAACATGTTTTTACCAATTAAAACCGAAGTGGGGCTTTATATAATTGGGCCTAAACTTGGGCAACGTGTCACGGAGCCATCGCGGAGGCCTCACCTCCGTGACACGCTGCCATCGTGGAGGGGCTCTGCCTCGGCTCCTCCCGCGATGGTTCGACAGGTTTCTCGTCCGATCTTTTTCCCGGCCTTTCTCTAGCACGTATGGCCTTCTACTATGCTTAACCAACGTGCGAATAGGTCGTCTAGGTGCCGGAAATTCTACGGGGTATAACACTTTCCTAGATCAAATGTTAGACAGGTTAGCAAGGCTTTGACTACTATTGTTTTTTGGATGGGTATTCAGGTTGCAATTAGATCATGATCGCACAGGAAGACTAGGAGAAGACTACTTTTGCTTGTCCTTTGGCACCTTTGTATTTAGAAGGATGTCGTTTGGACTATGTAATCCTCCAGGAACATTCCAGAGGTGCGTGTTGGATATTTTTATAGATATGGTGGAAAAACTCGTGCAAGTTTTCATGGATGATTTCTCAGTCTATGGGAGAGACTTCAATGACTGTTTGAATTATTTTGTGTTGTACTAGCTAGATGTGAGGAGACTAATCTTTTACTGAATTGGGAGAAATGCCATTTCATGGTGCATGAAGGGATAGTCCTGGGCCATAAAATTTCAAAGGCAGGTATTTAGATTGACAGGGCTAAGATTAAGGACATTGAAAAACTACCACCCCTGTCTCTGTGAAAGAGGTGAGCAATTTTTTAGGACATGTTGGATTTTACAGGAGGTTCATTCAGGAATTCTCTAAAATAGAAACCCTATTGTGAAAACTCTTGGATAAAGATGTGAAGCTTGAGTTCAATAGAGAATGTGTGTAATCTTTAAATACAAGGACAAGTTGGCCACAACCCTAATCATCATTGCCTCAGACTGGACATTACCAATCATTGTGATGTGTTATGCCAGTGATTTTTCTATAGGAATTTCTTGGGGTGGAATAGGGGAAAGCGGTTTCAACCTATTTACTCTGAAGCAAATCATTAGATAATGCTCAGAAAAATTACACTGTGATCGAAAAGGAGTTATTGGTGGTAGTGCATGCGTTTGATAAATTTTGAGCTTATGTAGTGGGGACTAAGGTGATAGTGTACACTAATCTTGCTACAATCAGGTACTTGTTTGCGAAGAAGGATGCTAAACTCAGGCTCATTCGGTGGATACTATTACTGCAAGAATTTGACATTGAGATCAAAGACAGGAAAGGCATAGAGAACCAAGTAGCAGATAATCTATCTCGGATGGAGGACAAGGAGTATATTGACTGTGAGACTGACATTGTTGAGACCTTCATTGATGAATAATTATTTATTGTGCATAGTCAGGAGCTGCCATAGTATACGGATAAGGTAAATTTCCTAGTTAGTAGTATGTATCCACCTGATGTAACCCCAGAAAGAAAATGGTGAATGCTTTATGACTACAAATTCTACATATGGGATGAACCCTTCTTGTACGATATAGGGCCCGATTAGCTGGTAAAAAGATGCGTTCCTGAGGGAGAAGTGCACCAGATTTTGGAAAGTTGTCATTCTTCACCTTATGGCGAACACCATATGGTAGATAGAACCGCAGAAAAATTCCTTCATGCTGGATTTTATTGACCCACTCTATTAAAGGATGCATATTTACATGCTAAATATTGTGACAACTGCCAGAGAACAAGAAACATTTCGAAGAGGCAAGAAATGCCTCAAAGAGGCATTATAGAAGTGGAAGTGTTTGACTGCTGGGGAATTGATTTCATAGGACCCTTCATTCCTTCGAACAGGAATAGGTATATTTTGGATGGTTGACTATGTGTCAAAGTGGATGGAGGTTGTAGCACTGCCTACCAATAATGCAAAGGCAGTAACCCAATTTTTGAGAATATGTTCACCTGTTTTGGTACACCCAGAGCCATCATTAGTGATGAAGGTATGCACTTTTGTAACTGACTCTTCAATAATTTGCTGGCTAAACAATTTGAAGCAGAAGTTAGCAACAACATATCACCCACAGACCAGTGGATAAGTGAAATTATCAAATCAAGAAATCTAATTAATTCTTGACAAGACTGTGAGCACAAATAGAAAAGATTGGTCTAGCAAGTAGGATGATGCACTATAGGTTTACCAGATAGCTTTCAAAACTCCTATTAGCACTTTACCATATAGGTAAGTTTTTGAAAAATCCTGTCATTTATCGGTTAAGTTTTTGAAAAAGCCTATCAATTATCCATTTCGGTGCACATGAAAATGCAAAAATGTACAAGGAGCGGACTAAGAGAGTGCATGATAGGCGTATTCAACCTCGAGAGTTTTAGGCTGGGCAGTTGGTATTATTGTACAACTCGAGGTTGAAGCTGTTTGGGGGAATGTTGAGATTGAAGTGGTCGAGCACATTTGAGATTATAAATGTGAATGCATATGGTGCAGTGGAGTTGAAACCCTTGGGGTCTGACAGAACCTTCCCGGTTAATGGACAAAGGGTGAAACACTATTATGAGGATAACTTTTATAGATAGAAGACCTTAACTTTTTCCTAAATAATGATTGAGGGGTCTTGCGTTATTCCGCAATGTTAAATTAGACTCTTGTTGGGAGGCAACCCAATTTGTAAAAATGTAATTGTCTTGTTTCCTTATATAGTTTAACTGTTGATTTTCTTTTGCAGAGAAGGGAAAGTTTGAGTACCCGGAATCAAGGTTAAGGAGCATGGTCTGATATTAAGTGGGGGGTTATGCGACCTGTAAATCCAAGAACCTGATGCTAGCTATGCCCTAGAGAGCCTCAAGGAGTAATTTCTCAGTATGGTCTGATCTTTTATTTTAGTTGCTCTGAGGACAGAGTAAGGCTTTAAGTGTGGGGTAAAGGTATGTCTCCTTGAATTTTGAGGTTAAGGGTGAGTATGCCATCAAGTTTTGGTTTGAAAATCTTTTGAAAATGGCATATCGCTCACCCTTTGATTTTTCTTTTGACCTCAGTTCTTTTCCAAAGTAGAGACCTTTGAACTGGGTAATTTTTTCATTTTTAGGAGTTGTTATAGTCATAGAGTAGTGACGCTTCCCTATGATAGATTGATGACGATCGTCTTAAGGGAATTTAGTCACGTTGTTTTTTATTTTTGTTGGAGTCAAACATAAGTCACGTGTGTGCTCTTTGACATTCCACTTAGATGCTAAGCTAGAGGCAATGAAGTGATCATCTTATGTGAGAAGAAACGAGAGACACACAAAAGTTCTTTAACTCGACTCAATTTATTTGTAGGGCTTAATAATAAAAAGTTTCATTCAATGTGATTTTATGAACGTATAGCTACAGAAAACTGACTAGAGTCTTAATGCCAAGTGAGGTGAGATTAATTTCTTTGTTTTATACATATTGTGCTTCTAAAACTTTCCTTAGTGTATGACTGGATGGCTAGTTGTGTAGAGAGTTAATAGATGATCAAGGCATTTCCTTGAAAAGTCATGTTTTCCCATGTTTGTTTTTATCTTTCTGAACATTTTCCTTAGTTAACCCCCTTGAGCCTTAAACCTTAATTCTTTTCTTAGCCACAAAAGTAGCTTGTTCCCTTTTATTGTGAGACTTCTAGAATTGTTGATCCAAAGTTGTCTTCGGCACTTAGAGGCTTGAAAGTGAAGGTCCACCAATGCATGAATGATAAGGAAAAGGAATGAACGAAATATATGTGGAAAGTAAAAAGAGAAATTAGGAAGTAGGAGCGCCCACAAAATTGTGTTGTTTTCTTACTGCTAGGAAAATCAAAGAAAGAGTGTTAAGAGTGAAAATTCTTATTGATTCTATGAGCAAAGACTAGCAGTCAAATAGTGAATAAAGGGACATGAAAAGAAAAGAAAAGAAGGTGAATAAAGTGAAAAGTGAACAATAAGGAAAGAGTGGTGGTCTTGAAAGATGGAAAATTCTTAAAAGTGCTTAGAATTGCTAGTCACTATAAACGAAAAATCATTCCTACCGTCTCTTAGACGGCATTGCCACCAAGAAAAGTCATTATTATCTTAATCTCTTAAAATAGCTAAATAGTGTAAGTATACAAAAAGAGGAATCTTATGGTATGTTGCATATGTATGATACATCTTTTCTGAGTGTGAGTGTGCGTTACTTATTATATTCCATACATTGCATTGGAAATTTGAGAGAGGAACATCACTAAAAGTGAGGGGCATAGATTCTAAGTTAGTGTACTATATATTTCATGTTTTGTATTTAATCATATTGGCCGTGTTTTGAAAAATGAGTCGGTTAAAGAAGTTGTGTAGTCTTGAATGTGATAACTCTTCATGTGCTTGATGTGAATTGCTAGAAGTTGATGAACCACTTAATCATATACTCTGTGCTAGTTGTTTGAGTGTTAATTCATAGAGGTGACAAGTGATGAGAAAGTATAATTTTGTGCATGGAGTTGAGGATTGTTTGAGGACGAACAATGGTTTAAGTGAGGGATGGTGATGTTGGGCATATTCTTATGCCCATTTGCCATGTTTTTACCACATATTGCCTTGTTTTAAGTTCATAATCCTTATGAAGTGTGTGAATTCATGTTTTAATGTGTCTTGTCAGTAAATGAATGTTTTGAGCAAGAAATCAAGGAAAAAGGACCCAAAAATTACTAAAAGTGTAAAGAAGAAGGGTTCGCGAAACTCGGCCAGGGGCTATGGCTAGTGTAGTGTGCCCAACACTTGTATTTCAGAGAAAATACACCAAAGTTAGTGCTATGGATGGCATGGGTTCAATGTACCTTAGATTCGGAGATGAGAATTTGACTAATACATTGGCAAGATGGATGGCATGGAGCCCTAGAAGCATTCTAGACTTCGAAAATTTTCCTAACATTCTGGGGCTATGGATGAAGTGAGGCTCTAGAAGGGTCCTAAAGCTCAAGAATTTTACTAACACTCTATGCTATGGATGAAGTAGGGGCACCAGAGGTGTTAGAAGTGTAGAAATTTAGCTAAGTCTTTGGTGCTATGGTGAGAGCGGGGTGCCCAGAGCCATTCATTGGAGGAAATTTGACTAACTCCTTGGTGCTATGCATGGGGTGGCACACCAGACCCTCCTGGATGAGATATTGCCAATTTTTAGGACAAATAATTGAGGGAAAATGTGTTATTTGAAGGCTCACCTATATATATAACATCTAGGGCGTTTCTAGCAGAGAATTGATTATATCGTTCATCATCTTGAAGGTTGTAAATGCAACTTTGGAGGAGAGACAAGTTCTACTTAGTTTCTTCCTTTCTTTCTTGTTAAACAGAGAATGATGATGTTACCTTTGCTTTTCCACTGGTCTATGAGTGGCTAAACACTCCTTCTAGGGTTTGGGCCATAGTTGATGGTTGAAGTTTGAAAAGACTATTGATTGTTAGTTGTGATTCTTTCATAAAGGTTATTTATATTTACTTGTTTTAATTGCTTATTCAATAGTATGATCAACTTGTACGTAAATCTGTGGGCTTTTGGTTGAACTTGGGAAAAGGAATCGAAAGGTTTAAAATTAAATATAAGAAAGGAAGTCAAAGATCCTTTGGTCTATTGGTTAGAGGTTAGAAGTTGTTGTTGAGGATAGGGATAAACCTTTTAACCTTGTTGTAATACCTTGGAAGTGCATAGGAGTAGGCCCGGAAGTGAAAAGTTGAAATCTGTAGAAAAACCTAGAATTTTGCACCAGAACGACTCGTGGTACGAATTATCGTGAGGTCTTATGAATCGTGACTCTAGTCGTGATGGATTTCGGGAGCATGGGGTCATACCACGAGTAGTCCTATGAATCGTGACGTGTAGGTATGACTCATGGATAGAAGTCATGGTGAATTTTCTCAGTGGTTCCAGGGTGAGTCATCATGGTTCATGGAACGAGTGGTAGGTTGTAGCAATGAGTCGTGATGAGGAGTTGTGGTTAAGTCGTAATTGGTAAGGGTGGATGATACCACGACTATCAGTACAACCCGTAGAAGAGTACTACAAGTCGTGGCCAGATTCAGAGGATTGAGAAGCGGTTACTATGAGAGGTGACCACGAGTCGTTACTTCGTGGTACGACTCGTGGTATGTGTCGTGGTCAGGGCAGAACTATTTTTCAGGAAAATTTCATTAAGGGATATTTCAACTTTCCCATGCTTTGAGACCCTAAACTATGTCGTTTTGTGTATTTTTCTGAGTGTGATAAGATGGGTTAAGTCCCTAATGCATACCCATTCCCATGCAAGAGCTTTTAGAGAGGTTTTAGGGAGATTCAAGGTCTTCTTTTCTAGGATTCCATCAATTTCTTTGTGGGTATTCAAGGAAATTTGAAATCACTCCATTCCCAGGTATGTAGTATTTAGAATGGGTGAATCCTTTATCACCCATGCCCAAATTTCGATTAGATCATGAAATTTCCTATTCAAGTTCTATGGAATTTTACACAAATGCATGAAAATGTGATTTCTCTTTATGGGTATGATTTAATTGAGTTTTAATTATTGAATTATGAATGATGGGCAGGTTTTATATTATTTTCTTTAAAATCATGTTTCAAGATTTTTAAATCTAAAATGCCCATTAATGAAAGTTCATGAAAGTTATGATTTATGATGAATATTCAATATTTTGAGTTTATTGATGTGGGAAAAACATGATTTCAAGTTCCCATGTTTATGAGCATATGTTTGAAAGAATTGAGCATGTTAAAGTATTGGGCTATGCCCACATGTTGAAGAATGATTTACGATTTATGAAACGAATTACATGATTTATCGATTTATGATATTGGATGATGAAAAGGGCCTTTGATTCTTGGCTAATCATGTTTTAATGGGGATCAATGATGATAAATGTTATATTTTAGCCAATGAATCTTAATGCATGATGTTATTGATTCACGTATGAGCCTATATGCATGTTTTTGGGAGCCGTGTCTAGCATCAAGCAGTACGGTGTTCAGAGGACTACGCCGGTGTCTCATAACCACGTGACACCGTGGGTTTCTAATGACATATTGTATTGATAATGATCCCCTCAAATATGATACCACGCCTAATGCACGACCCTTGCCTGGCAAACCAAGGTCGGCTCTGCCCAGTTCAGTGAGATAGTTGGGGCATCATGAAAGGCTCTACCATGATGATGTCAGTTATGATGAGTCCTCCCATTGTTCCACATGTCTTATGCATTGTTATGTTTATGTTATTGTCTCAAGTTATGTTTTGAAAATGTTTACTTACGATTATGATCATGAACGCTTTATGAATGACTTGAAAGCCTTCAGTCGTATGTTTTCTTATGAAGTTTATGATACAAGCATTATGTCCTTCTCCTATGTTAATTTATGAGTTTATTTACTTTTAATGTTCATTTTACTTACCTTGTATACTTGGTACGTTCCATGTACTGACCTCATACTTTCTGTGCTGTATCATTTCATGATATAGGGTACGGATCTCAGGCTCATCCTCATCCTTAGTCCATCTCAACTCTCGCTCTCAGATTATTCAAATTTTGGCACAGGCCTTGACCACTCAGGTCGACCAATAGGCTGTTGCGCATGTCCCACAGAATGGCAATGCAACGGCGGCTAGAATTAGAGACTTCTAGAGGATGAACCCTCCTGAGTTCACGAGATCAAAGGTGGATGAGGATCCACACGAGTTCATTGAAGGGATCTTGAAGGTCACTTAGGTTATGGGGGTGAAAAATGGGGAGTGTTTTGACTTGGCCTCTTACCAGCTAAAAGAGGTCGCTCATATTTGGTACAAGCAATGGAAGGACAGTAGGGCAGCGCGGCGGGCTCTATCAGCTGGGATGATTTCCGCATGGCCCTTCTCGACAGGTTCTTCCCTCGGGAAATGAGGGAGTTGAAAGAAACTGAGTTTGTGAACCTCAAGCAGGGAAAGATGACTGTTTTGGAGTATTCTCTTAAATTCACTCATTTGTCAAAGTACGCCCTAGAGTTAGTGATGGATCAGAAGGCTCGGGTGAGCCGATTCATTCATGGTGTGGCTGGTAATTTAGACAAGGATTGCAGGATTTCCATGCTTCACCAGGATATGGACTTTCCTCACATAGTGTTGTACACCCAGTAGATGGATGTCACTCATGCGAGGGAGAGGGAGGCAAAGATGGCTCAGATGGATAGCCATGGGTTTTCGCATCAGAGGTCTGGCAGTGGCTACCATCCACAGTTTCAGCAGAGATCACTAGCCCAAGCACCATCATCAGATAGTGTTCCAACCAGACCCTGGGGGTGATCAAAGGAGCGGGGCTTCAGGATCAAAGGATCAGAGGGGCACCAAATTAGAGCATACCTCTCCGGCCTGCAGGAAGTGTGGCAAGAGTCATGCCGGGGAGTGCCTGCTCGGTTCAGATGTTAGCTATGGGTGTGGTAGATCTGGGCACATGCGTCGACCGTGCCCATATGATAGACTGGGTGATGATAGGGGTAGTGCACAGACCACCAGGATAGCAGCAACTCCAGCCAGTTCTGCTCCGCAAGGAGCATCGACTAGTGGGGGTGGTGGACAATGCCAAAATCAATTCTATGCCCTTGCCTCGTGCCAGGAGCAGGAGACTTTGCAAAATGTGGTCACTGGTACATTGCGTTTATTTCATATTGATGTTTATGCCTTGCTAGATCCGGGAGCTACCTTGTCTTTTGTGACTCCTTACATTGCTAATAGCCTTGGAGTTAGTCTCGAGACCTTGTCAGAACCATTTTTAGTTTCAACCCCTGTTGGAGATTCGATCGTAGCTAGATGAGTATAGAGAGAATGGCCGGTCACTGTGTTGCATAAGGTTACCTCCACAGAACTTGTAGAGTTAGCCACGACTGACTTTGACGTTATTTTTGGAATGTATTGGTAGTTTGCATGTTATGCTTTGATTAAATACGGGACCCGTGGAGTGGAATTCCAATTTTCGGGTGAGTCAATTTTGGAGTGGAAGGGTAACTCAATTGTACTAGCCAGTCGGTTTATTTCATATCTAAAGGTGAGGAAAATGATTTCTAAGGGCTGCATGTATCACCTAGTTAGGGTTAAGGATGTTGAGTCCAAAACTCGACTATCCAATCAGTTCCGGTGGTGTGTGAGTATCCAAATGTTTTTCCCGATAATTTTCCAAGTGTTCCTCCTGAGAGGGAAATCGACTTCGGCATTGATCTCTTACCCGATATGCAGTCTATCTCTATTCCACCCTACCATATGGCTCCAGCCAAGCTAAAGGAATTAAAGGATCAGTTAAAGGATCTATTGGATAAGGGCTTCATTAGACCGAGCCAGTCTCCCTGGGGTGCACTAGTTCTATTTGTTAGGAAGAAGGACCCTTCGTATGTGCATTGACTATCGGCAATTGAACAAGGTCACCATCAAGAACATGTACCCCTTACCCAGGATTGATGATTTGTTTGACCAGCTTCAGGGTGCCAAATGTTTCTTGAAGATATACCTCAGGTCTGGGTACAATAAGCTCTGAGTTCCAGAGAGTGATATCTTGACGACAGCCTTCAAGACACGGTATGGACATTATAAGTTTGTGGTTATGTCTTTTGGACTAACAAATGCTCTTGCAGCTTTATGGACTTGATGAATAGGGTGTTCAAGCCATATTTGGATATGTTTGTGATCGTGTTCATCTATGACATCTTGATATACTCATAGAGCAAGGAGGAGCATGTCTCTCACCTGAGAGTAGTACTTCATACCCTCAAGGATCGTCAGCTATACGCAAAGTTTAGTAAGTGTGAATTTTGGTTGAACTCGGTGGCATTTTAGGGTCATGTGGTGCAAAGCGAAGGCATAAAGGTGGATTTGCAGAAATTGAAGCGGTGAAGAATTGGCTTAGACCGATGAACCCTTCAGAAATTCGAAGTATCTTGGGTTTAGCTGGCCAATATCGAATTTTTGTTGAGGGCTTCTCATCTATTGCGGCACCTTTGACTAAGTTAACTCAGAAAAAGGTGAATGTCCAATGGTCAGATACTTGTGGGAAGAGCTTCGAAGAGTTGAAGACCCGACTCACTACAGCACTAGTATTTACTTTACCCGAGGGTACTGATAGCTTTGTAGTGTATTCTGATTCTTTGAGAGTCAGACTGGGATATGTGTTGATGTAGCATGGGAAGGTAATAACATATGCATCGAGACAGCTTAAAGTTCATGAAAAGAATTACCCGATCCATGATCTTGAGTTGGTCGCGGTGGTGTATGAAGATAATGTGGCATTACTTGTATGGGGTTCACGTAGATATGTTCATGGATCACAAGAGCTTGCAATATGTGTTCAGGCCGGAGGTGGTTGGAGTTACTAAAGGACTATGATATGAGTGTTCTTTACCATCCTGGCAAGGCTAATGTGGTTGCGGATGCACATAGTAAGCTCTCAATGAAGAGTGTGTCCCACATGGATGGGAGAAAGAAGGAGTTGGTGAAAGATGCCCACCGACTTGCAAGGTTGGAAGTTAAATTAATCGACTCGACCGATGATGGTGTTGTTGTGTAGGAGGGTTAAGTATCGTCCCCGGTGGTTGATGTCAACTCTAAGCAGGGTGAGGAACCGATTTTGAGGAGGCTGAATGTTATACCCCATAGAATTTCCGTCACCTAAATGACCTATTCGCACGTTGGTTAAGCATATTTGAAATCCATACGTGCTAAAGAAAGGCTCGGGAAAAGATCGGACGAGAAACCTGTCGAACCATCGCGGAAGGAGCCGAGGCAGAGCCCCTCCGTGATGGCAGTGTGTCACAGAGGTGGAGCCTCCGCGTTGGCTCCGTGACACGTTGGCCTTGTCCAGGCCCAAGTATATAAAGCCCCACTTCGGTTTTAAATCATTTATACACTAATATTTCCAGTAAAACAGAGAGTAATCAGCAGAGAGAAGATAAGAATGAAGGAGGTATTATAATTTTTGTCCGATTACGCTGCTAAACGTTGTCCAAACTCAGATTAACCTCAGATACCGAGGTATTTAGCAGCAGAGAGCATTCCTACGAATTTAGTTTCGTGAAATACGGCCGACGAATCGTCGAGCTACCGAGCTAAGGTAAGTGGAATTGCTCTAAATTAGTGTCTATGTGTTCCTAGCTGTGAAGTGAATATTTCTCCCTTCTGGACCGCTGGAAAATAGCGAGTTTTCGACCGTCTTTCGATAAGCCTAAGTTTAGGCTATGAACTATATCGAAAGTGACATTGCTCTTTACAATAAAGCTGTATTTAGTATTAATTGACACATTTATGAATGCAGTTGGGAGAAAATAGTTGAAGTACTGGCCGAGCCTCGTCCGACAGCCGGATAGTTCGAGGATAAGGTATGTAAAGTTAGTTTCCTCAGCAAGTTAGTAATCTTGGTACAGTACAGTAATTTAAAGACCAGTAGAATACTCAGAAGCCATGTTTGACGTTTACTATGAATGATGGTACAATACTAGAAACATTATGTTATGATCAGCGTGAGACTTGCTAGCACGATATAGATTCTAATATAAGTGTTAAGAACTGCACAACATGCTCAGTATGTGATGTGACATAGAATGTTAGGATATCATTGTATTTAGTTGAAATCCAGTAAAGCGATGTAATACCTGTAAGACATCTCAGGAATAGAATGATAAGTTAAAATGAAGTTGGAAAGCATGTTAGGAATAGTCGATCATGTTACTATAGAAACTCAGTATACAACATAGTTTTCAGCAGAAATACTATATCATGTTTAGCATTAGACTCAGTACAGTATGACGGAAGATTATATTTGTATATATATACCATTATCAGTCTCAGCATGTATTGAATACGTACACATCACTATCACTAGTTCAACATACAGTATGTACAAACACTTTATTATCATTAGCTTCAGTATGTGGTATATGCAGATAGTACTACTAGTTGAGACCGTTGTATTGTTTGGGGTTGGATTACCTAGCATCCATGACCGCCCAGGGTTAATAGCTGTATCGAGTCGTCCGCCAGAGGACGAGGATACGTCGCTCTACGAAGTGGCATGCCGTCCCGCAGGGGACGAAGATGGGATGCCAGTTTTCCCCATATTGTGCCTTGGTCGGCCCTTATACACCCTCGTCGAGCGGATACGCTTGGGGTGTTGATTCAGGAGTCCTTCGGACTCAGGTACAGTTATAGTCAGGGGCTCAGCGAGCCCAAGTGCATACCCAGGGGACCGACATGATGCTTATAGTCATTATAGGAGATGGGACGATCGGGGTAGGGGTATAGATTGCGTGTTGGTTGTACCTCCCGACTTATGGGGGCTGGGTAAGGTTTGTGTGTGCTATGTATGTTATGATATGTTGTGCTATGTTATAATAGATACGAGTAGATCGACAGTAGAACGATAAATCCTCAGGTATGACTCCTGCTCCTTCCAGTATAACTAAGAAAAGGTATGACTTACATTATCAGACAGTTAACCTATTCCTTCCTACTTCAATTTCATCAGTTATAGTGTTGTTTTCAGATATTTCTTCCAGTTATTGCTTTACATACTCAGTACCAGCGGTACTGACACCCGGTGGGGCACTGCATTACTTGCTTACAGGTACTCATAGATGAGCAGGCGATACCACGTGATTCCTGTCAGCGACCGAGTGTTCAGCTCCTGTAGTCCGGAGACTGAATTCCAGAGGTGTATTTCATTTTCTTTTGTTGTATAGTACGGGTAGGTCGGGGCCCTGTCCCGATCAATTCTAATATTATTCCTAGAGGCTTGCAGTCTGTATATTCCCCTGTGGTCAGATGAGCCGGTCGTGTGAGGCTGTGCAGTTGTATAGCTATTGGTGGTTGTGTTTCCTTTATGTTGGTCGTGTGGGGCCATAGTTCGTCAGTAGTGGTGACCTTGCCAGTCACGTAGCTATCCAGTACTTCATGGTTGAGTTATAGATAACTAGACAGCATGGTGGCCTTGTCGGCCCGCATAGGTTTCCCTATAGTTGCATGTTCAGGTCAGCTGTTATTACAGGTACAGGAGGCTATAGGCCAATGGGCCGGGGGTTGTGTTTACAACCGTTATATAGCCCTTTGTTTCCAGAAATGTGAGTTAGAGCCAGCCAGGCACCAGATGTGCCCAGGCTTAGTAATCCAGTAGTTCAGGTCCTAGTAGGGCACCAGGTGCCAGTCATACCCCCCAAGGCAGGATGTGACAAACTTGGTATCAGAGCAGGTCGTGTCCCAAGGAGTCTACAAGCCGTGCTAAGTAGAGTCTTGTCTATGGATGTGTTGTGCACCACATACTATAGGCAGGAGGCTGCGAGGCATGATAGGATGGTTACCCTTCCTTCTCAGTCAGTCGTGCTTTAGAGCGGTACAGTATAGGGTTGAGTCCCTAAAAAAACTTACCGTATTCTTTGATTACAGATACAAAGACAGATCAGCATTACCCTGTTACAGGCAGAAGATCAGATATAGAAACAGAAGAGGGCATCAGCCAGTTACATGATAACTACAGCAGCAGGTGGAGGTACCAGAGACCTCCCAGTGTGATACCTTTATCGGTACTATTCCTAGTATACGTTGATAACGTCAGAATAGGAAGTCAGAAGTGTAATGTCCATACGAGTTGATTTACTTATTAGCTATATAAGATCTGATTAAGATTACAGACAAGGTCAGACCACCAGGTAAGTATAAAAAAAAGAGAGGGAAATGTAGGAATCCCAAATACATCTTTTTGGATATGGTATAGTTAAATGTCTTTATTTGTGCAATAAGAAAAGGGGCATAAGACTTGAGATGGGGTTGCCAAGTCAAGCAGTAAGTGAAGGCAGATTGATTAATTCTAGTAAGTGTTAGTGAGCGTAAAGAGAAAGTAAGACTGTTAGCTTACCCGAAGCAGGGGTAAAAGACCTGTCAGTAATGAATGCCTAGTAATAGTCAAATTTGAGCCAGAAAAAAGGCCAAGTCCGCCATATACGCTAATAGACAGCAAGATATACCTGCAAGATTATGGATATGATCCAGTTGTGATATCGAAAGGGGGAGAGGTCATGTGAATCAGATAGGTCTGACTGCAAGTCAGGGGAAGTATGAACTGGTACTTGACCAGTAATCTTGTTAACAATGAAGAGCAGGTACCTTGAACCCTAGAGTTCAGCTTAAGTAAGATGAGGGGAAGAAGCAGGAATGTCAGATCTTGTGGGGAAATCAGAATTACCCCCGGATTGATAAAATATCGTATTAGGGATTAGGCCTCGGGCTGACAGTAAGATTGCGGTTCAGAATACCGCAGTATGTCCGCTATGGAGGAGTTAAGAAGTTACCGATACAGCGAATTTAATCTAGTGTGGCCTAGAGATAAGGCCCAACAGACGTCATGGGCTCTCAATATATGCCAAGTAAGGCCACAAGATTCGAATGTTGACCCCATATCGCAAGAGGGGCGGACTTTCAAACAGCAGATAATAACCAAAGTGTTTATGTTTGTTACTTTCTGAATGGGGTGACAATACAATGAAATGTTAAGAGAAGGCAGAAGGTATTGTTAGACTATAGAAGCAGTATATCATGTACAATATGAGATTTAGTAAATTGTGTCAGAGATTACGTATCACCACAGAATTCAGTATGTATTGTACGTATTTATTAATATATATCTGTAAAAGTAATAAATATGTTGTGAGCAGCTGCTAATAGGGGTTACAATCACACAGATGCATATTAGTGCTGGGAAGTATATACGAATTGCATTGCAGGACCCCTTGTCAAAAATAAAAAGAGAAGAAAAGAAGAAAAGAGAAGAGAAAGGGAAAGGAGAATAAAAAGGGCAGGTTAAGTGTGAATTACGTATAAAGTCATAGAAACTATCTCAGTTCTCAGTTATTAAGTTAATAGACTTGTGTGTTGTTGCCAGATCTAGGCTCTAGGAGCTTACCAGAGTTAATGACCTAAACCAGATGGCTAGATGATAAGGGCGCAATTAGACGGTCTACCGACCAACTGGCGCCTGCATTAGCAGGGAAGCATCCCTGAAGATCGGTAACATTAGTGCATGTGCTAGAACCAGGATTAGAGGCCGAATAGACAAATTTCAGAGATTAGAAATACCAGAATTATTCTAATATGTTAAGTGGTCGTACGTCATTTTCCCAGCCTTGTAGGTGAGAGTCGGCCTTAGTCAACCTAGCAGTTATTATGTGGAACACCCCATAAGTCAGTCGGCCGTCCCAGTCAGAATACCTGTGGGTACCCCAAGTAAGGGTCCACATCAGTAGTCAGCGACAGGCTAGTACTTCAGCTGGTTCTCGTAAGATATTTAGATACAGAGCCCTAGCAGAAGGCCAGTATTTACAGAATAGCTCATAAGACCGAGAATTCCCCAAAATAGCAGTATAAATCCAAGTGGATACACACAAGCCGTAAGAAATTGATAGTACCCTGCTAGCACAGTGTTTACTAAGATCAGGGGATCAGTAGACTCCCCGTGAAGATCCAGAGATTGATCGCCTGGGAGTAAGTTTGATTAAGCCCAGCCTTACAGTGGTTTAAGCAAAATAACAGAGCAATTAGATGCCCACAAGTCTGCGGTTATGCACGAACTATAAGCACTCAAGTAGAACAGTTAGAGCATTGTTAGACTACTGCCACATTCGGGTCATTCAACCCGACTATTCAGTTATGTAAGGTTATGCAGCCAGATCATTGGAGGTCATGGTCGATATCAGGACCCTCTGATCAGATAAAGGCACAAGGTGCGCGGACGGTCGTTCAGGCTATCCAGCAATAAGTAGCCTTAGCATGTGGATGGAGGGCCAGATAAGCTCTAGCTACGCCTGTAAACTACCTGTCGATCTCTTCGGCAAGACAAGTCAGTATAACCGTCAATTATATGCCGAGCTCTCTAAGTATGAAAATGTTATATCAGCCAAGAAGAGGTAATGGAGCAACAACCGCTCTTAGTGATAGATCTATTAGAAGTGTGGTGTATGGGCAGCCCGAGCAACGGGAGTTGGTCAGAAAGATACATCAATTGGTCAATTTAGCCGTTCGTGTAATAGAAATGAAGGACAACAGAGCTGTAATCGAGAACACGGCCGTGTCGTCATCAGTTGTGAAAATAAAAAGAACGGTAGTATAAGAATCCTGACCTGGTTAGTAGGGGAAAACGCCAGGTTTTCAGGTAACAGAGGGTGGAGTGCTACGTTGTAAAGGTCGTCTATGTGTTTCAGATGTTTTAGGCCTCTGCCATCAGATCATGAACGAGGTGCACTGCGCCAGCAACTATTTTCTCCACCCTGGCGCGATAAAAAAATGTACCATGATATCAAAGAAAACTACTGGTGGCTAGATAAGAAAAAAAAGAAAAGAAAAGAAAAGAAAAGAAATTGCTGAATTTGTAGCCCGGTGTCCTAACTGCCAGCAGGTGAAAGCAGAATATCAGAAACCAGGCGGTTTGATTCAAGACATAGTTGTGCCTCTCTGGAAATAGGAAGCAGTAAATATGGATTTTGTGGCAGGATTACCCCATGCTAGATACAGACATGACTCTATATGGGTAACAATCGATAGATTGACAAAATCAGCTCATTTTCTGCCAGTAAGAACTACTTTCTCGGCCGAAGAGTAGGCGGCGTTGTATATACGAGAAATAGTTAGATTGCATGGAGTGCCAGTATCCATTATTTCAGATAGGGGAGCACAGTTTACAACTAGATTCTGGCAGTCATTCCAGAAGGGTTTGGGAACGCAGGTCAATTTGAGCACAACATTCCACCCCCAGACAGATGGGCAAGCTGAGCGGACTATCCAAACGCTCGAAGATATGCTGCGAGCGTGTGTGCTAGATTTTGGGGGTAGCTGGGATGAGCATCTTTTGTTGATTGAATTTGCTTATAATAACAGTTATCATTCAGCTATCCAGATGGCGCCTTTTGAGGCGTTATACGAGCGAAAATGCAGATCGCCGAATGGTTGGTTTGAAATCGGAGAGTCAGTGTTGGTTGGCCCATACATTGTTCAGCAGTCAAAGGAAAAGGTAAAGCTTTCCGTCACCTAAATGACCTATTCGCACGTTGGTTAAGCATATTTGAAAGCCATACGTGCTAAAGAAAGACTCGGGAAAAGATCGGATGAGAAACATGTTGAACCATCGCGGAAGGAGCCGAGGCAGAGCCCCTCCGCAATGGCAGCGTGTCACGGAGGTGGAGCCTCCGCGTTGGCTCCGTGACACATTGGCCTTGTCCAGGCCCAAGTATATAAAGCACCACTTCAGTTTTAAATCATTTATACACTTATATTTCCAGTAAAACAGAGAGTAATCAGTAGAGAGAAGATAAGAACGAAGGAGGTATTATAATTTTTGTCCGATTACGCTGCTAAACGTTGTCCAAACTCAGATTAACCTCAGATACTGAGGTATTTAGCAGCAGAGAGCATTCCTACGAATTTAGTTTCGTGAAATACGGCCGACGAATCGTCGAGCTACCGAGCTAAGGTAAGTGGAATTGCTCTAAATTAGTGTCTATGTGTTCCTAGCTGTGAAGTGAATATTTCTCTCTTCTAGACCGCTGGAAAATAGCGAGTTTTCGACCGTCTTTCGATAAGCCTAAGATTAGGCTATAAACTATATCGAAAGTGACGTTGCTCTTTACAATAAAGCTGTATTTAGTATTAATTGACACATTTATGAATGCAGTTGGGAGAAAATAGTTGAAGTACTGGCCGAGCCTCGTCTTACAGTCGGATAGTTCGAGGATAAGGTATGTAAAGTTAGTTTCCTCGGCAAGTTAGTAATCTTGGTACAGTACAGTAATTTAAAGACCAGTAGAATACTCAGAAGCCATGTTTGACATTTACTATGAATGATGTTACGATACTAGAAACATTATGTTATGATCAGCGCGAGACTTGCTAGCATGATATAGATTCTAATATAAGTGTTAAGAACTGCATAACATGCTTAGTATGTGATGTGACACAGAATGTTAGGATATCATTGTATTTAGTTGAAACCCAGTAAAGCGATGTAATACCTGTAAGACATCTCAGGAATAGAATGATAAGTTAAAATGAAGTTGGAAAGCATGTTAGGAATAGTAGATCATGTTACTATAGAAACTCAGTATACAACGTAGTTTTCAGCAGAAATACTATATCCTGTTCAGCATTAGACTCAGTACAGTATGGCGGAAGATTATATTTGAATATATATACCATTATCAGTCTCAGCATGTATTGAATACGTACACATCACTATCAGTAGTTCAGCATACAGTATGTACAAACACTTTATTATCATTAGCTTCAGTATGTGGTATATGCAGATAGTACTACTAGTTGAGACCGTATTATTGTTTGGGGTTGGATTACCTAGCATCCATGACCGCCCACGGTTAATAGCTGTATTGACTCGTCCGCCAGAGGACGAGGATACGTCGCTCTATGGAGTGGCATGCCGTCCCGTAGGGGACGAAGATGGGATGCCAGTTTTCCCCATATTGTGCCTTGGTCGGCCCTTATACACCCCCGTCGAGCGGATACGCCCAGGGTGTTGATTCAGGTGTCCTCCGGACTCAGGTACAGTTATAGTCAGGGGCTCAGCGAGCCTAAGTGCATACCCAGGGGACCGGCAGGATGCTTATAGTCATTACAGGAGATGGGACAATCGGGGTAGGGGTATAGAATGCGTGTTGGTTGTACCTCCCGGCTTATGGGGGCTGGGTAAGGTTTGTGTGTGCTATGTATGTTATGATATGTTGTGCTGTGTTATAATAGATACGAGTAGATCGATAGTAGAACGATAAATCCTTAGGTATGACTCCTGCTCCTTCCAGTATAATTAAGAAAAGGTATGACTTACATTATCAAACAATTAACTTATTCCTTCCTACTTCAATTTCATCAGTTATAGTGTTGTTTTCAGATATTTCTTCCAGTTATTGCTTTAGATACTCAGTACCAGCGGTACTGACGCCCGATGGGGCACTGCATTACTTGCCTACAGGTACTCATGGACGAGCAGGCGATACCACGTGATTCCTATCAGCGACCGAGTGTTCAGCTCCTGTAGTCCGGAGACTGAATTCCAAAGGTGTATTTCATTTTCTTTTGTTGTATAGTACGGGTAGGTCGGGGCCCTGTCCCGATCATTTCTAATGTTATTCCTAGAGGCTTGCAGTCTGTATATTCCCCTGTGGTCAGATGAGCCGGTCGTGTGAGGTCGTGCAGTTGTATAGCTGTTAGTGGTTGTGTTTCCTTTATGTTGGCCGTGTGGGTCCATAGTTCGTCAGTAGTGGTGACCTTGCCGGTCACGTAGCTATCTAGTACTTCATGGTTGAGTTATAGATAACTAGACAACATGGTGGCCTTGTCGGCCCGCATAGGTTTCCCTATAGTTGCATGTTCTGGTCAGCTGTTATTATAGGTACAGGAGGCTATAGGCCAATGGGCCGGGGGCTGTGTTTACAGCCGTTATATAGCCCTTTGTTTCCAGAAATGTGAGTTAGAGCCAGCCAGGCACCAGATGTAACCAGGCTTAGTAATCCAACAGTTCAGGTCCTAGTAGGGCACCAGGTGCTAGTCATACCCCCCAAGGAGGGATGTGACACTGAAGGAAGCGGTACGGAGTCAAAAGGTGGAGGTTTTCTCCCAAAGGGGAGATGGTGTTCTACGATATCAGGGTCGGCTATGTATCTCGGACGTTTATAATTTGAGGGTTCGGATATTGCATGAGGCACATGGTTCTAGATATTCCATCCATCTGGTATCTATGAAGATGTATCAGGATTTGCGGGAAATCTATTGGTAGGATGGTGTGAAGAGGGATATTGCCGAGTTCGTAGCCAAATGTCCAAACTGTCAGCAAGTGAAGGTCGAGCATAAAGGCTGGGAGGTGTACTTTAGGATATTAGCATTCCCACTTTTAAGTTGGAAGAGATAAATATAGATTTCATTATAGGCCTACCTCGTATTCACCGACACTATGATTCCATTTCGGTGGTGCTAGACAGGTTAACTAAGGCCGCACACTTCCTACCGTCCAAGACCGCGGATTCAGCGGATGATTATGCCAAGTTATATATTCGGGAGTTGGTTTGACTTCATGGAGTGCCCTTGTCTATTATTTCAAATCAAAGTATTCAGTTTACCTCCCAGTTCTGGTGGTCTTTCTAGAAGGGACTTGGGACTCAAGTAAAGCTCAACACAACCTTTCATCCGCAAACGGATGGCCAAGCCGAACGGACGATCTAGATTCTTAACGACATGTTGAGGGCATGTGTTATAGATTTTAAAGGCAGCTGGGATGATCATTTTCCCTTGATTGAGTTTTCTTATAATAACAGCTACCACTCCAGTATCCAGATGGCACCATTCGATTCTCTTTAAGGGCGAAGGTGTAGATCGCCCATCGAATGGTTTAAGGTTGGTGAGGTAGCCATGATAGGACCTGATTCTTTCATGAGGCCATGGTAAAGGTCCAGTTGATAAGGGACCGATTGAAAATCGCTAAGAGTCGTCAGAAATCTTATGCTGATGTGAGGAGAAGGGATTTGGAGTTTGATATGGACGACTGGGTATTTCTCAAAGTATCTCTCATGAAGGGAGTCATGTAGTTTGGAAAGAAAGGGAAACTCAGTCCCCGATATGTTGGACCCTACCGAGTGGTGAGAAGAGTTGGTAAGTTGGCGTATAAGTTGGATTTTCCCTCCCTATTATCTTCAGTACATCCGGTGTTTCATGTGTCCCTCTTGAAGAAGTGTTTGGGAGATCCAGCGTTAGTGGTTCCGGTTGACAGTATTGGCGTAAAAGACAGCCTCAACTATGAAGAAGTTCCGGTGGAAATATTAGATCATCAAGTCCGTAAGCTAAGGAACAAGGAAGTAGCCTCAGTCAAGGTTTTATGGAGAAACCAGCGTGTTGAGGGAGCTATGTTGGAAGCTGAAGCAGATATGATGGCTAAGTACCCACATTTATTCTCTACCAGCTCAGTTCCAACTTGAAGTATCAGTTTTACTCTATGATTCTATCTATTTTTCATGTTCTGTGTGCAAGTTTCTTTTATGTGTATGAATGTGTATATAAAGTATGAGATCAATTCAGCTATGTGGTTCTATTCGGAGGTAGTCATTCCATGAAAATATCGGTTAAACTGATTAGTATTTGAGTATGATAATTGTATATCTCTGATATCTGCTTGTTCCTAACATTCAAGGAGGAATGTTCCTGAGAGGGTGATATTGTAATACCCGAAAGTGTTTAGGAGTAGTCTAGGAAGTGAAAAGTTGAAAACCTGCAAAAAACCCTGAAATTTTGCACTAGAACGACTCATGGTACGATTTTTGGTGAGGTCTTATGAATCGTGACTCTAGTTGTGATGGATTTTGGGAGCCTGCGGTCATACCATGAGTAGTCCTATGAATCATGACGTGTAGTACGACTCGTGGCTAGAAGTCGTGGTGAATTTTCTCAGTGGTGTCAGGGTGAGTCGTCACAGGTCATGGTACGAATGGTAGGTTGTAATAATGAGTCGTGATGAGGAGTTGTGGTTAAGTCATAATTGGTAAGGGTGGATGATACCACGACTATCAGTACGACCCGTAGAAGAGTACTATGAGTCATGGTATACGAGTCATGGAAAAATTCAGAGGATTGAGAAGTGGTGTCTACGACAGGTGACCATGAGTCGTTTCTTCATGGTATGACTCGTGGTATGAGTCATGGTCGAGGTAGAGATGTTTTTCAAGGAAATTTCATTAAGGGAAATTTCGACATTCCCATGCTTTGAGACCCTAATCTACTTCATTTTGTGTATTTTTCTGAGTGTGATAAGATGAGTTAAGTCCCTAATGCATACCCATACCCATGCAAGAGCTTTTAGAGAGGTTATAGGGAGATTCAAGGTCTTCTACTCCAAGTTTCAATCAATTTCTTTGTGGGTATTCAAGGAACTTTGAAATCACTCCATTCCTGGTATGTAGGTTTTAGAATAGGTGAATCCTTTCACACCCATGCCAAAAGTTCGATTAAATCATGAATTCTCCTGTTAAAGATCTATGGAATTTTGCCCAAATGCATGCAAATGTGATTTCTCTTCATGGGTATGATTTAATTGTGTTTTAATTATTGAATTATGAATGATGGGCAGGTTTTATATTATTTCTTTAAAATCATGTATCAAGCTTTTTAAATCTAAAATGCCCATTGATGAAAGTTCATGAAAGTTATGATTTATGATGAATATTCAATATTTTGAGTTTATTAATGATAGCAAAGCATTATTTTAAGTTCCTATGTTTATGAGCACACTTTGAAAGAATTTAGCATGTTAAAGCACATGTTGAAGAATGATTTAGGTTTATGAAACGAATTACATGATTTATCAATTTATGATGTTGGTGATGAAAAGGGCCTTTGATTCTTCGCTAAGCATGTTTTAAAGGGGAACAATGATGATAAATGTTATATTTTAGCCAATGAATCTTAATGCATGATGCTATTGATTCATGTATGAGACTATATGCATATTTTTGGGAGCCGTGTCTAGCACCGAGCAGCCCGACATTCAAAGGACTATGTCGGTGTCTCATAACCACGTACCACCGTGGGTTTCTAATGGAATATTCTATTGATAATGATCCCCTCAAATGTGATATCACGCCTAATGCACGACCCTCTCCAAGAAAGCCAGGGTCGGCTCTGCCCACTTGAGTGAGATAGTTGGGGCATCATGAAAGGCTCTACCATGATGGTGTCGGTTATGATGAGTCCTACCATTGTTTCACATGTCTTATGCATTGTTATGTTTATATTATTGTCTCAAGTTATGTTTTGAAAAAGTGTACTTACGATTATGATCATGAACGCTTTATGAATGACTTGAAAGCCTTGAGCCTTATGTTTTCTGACGAAGTTTCTGATACAAGCATGATGTCCTTCTCCTATGTTAATTTATGAGTTTATTTTACTTTTAATGCCCGTTGTTCTTACCTTGCATACTCGGTATATTCCACATGCTGACCGCATACTTTCTGTGCCGTGTCGTTTCATGATACAGGGTCAGATCTCAGGCTCATCCATATTCTTAGTCCATCTCAGCTCTCACTCTCATATTATTGGTGAGTCCTCATGTTCTGAAGGCCGTTTGACAGAATTTTATGTTATCTTGTGTTTCAATATTGGTCGGGTTAGTTAGGGATGTTGTCCCATCAACCCATCGTATGTAGTAGAGGCTTTTAGACAGTATGTAGTACTCAACTTATGTGTATGTCTAGTACTTTCAGATGTAACACTATGGTTATGTTTTCGCCATGGCTTTTGCTAAGTATTCCATTTTATTAAATGAGATTATTTGTATGCATGTGCCTTGGGTTGACATGGGGTCTCTCGGGATCCCTTGTCCCATGTCTACGATCCAGATGTTCGTTCGGGTCGTGTCACCTGTTTAGTTGAAATAAAAATAGGCATAACCATCGTTTCATATCTCTCTTGCTACCATAGTGTCACGCCCCACCTTGGGAGGCATAACTGTCACCTAATGCCACACTGGGCCCTAGGCTACCTAGCTGGGCATAAGCACTTCTGGTGCCTACCAGTAACACAGAATCAAGAAAACAAATAGTTGTATCTCAGCAATAAGCACAGCGCCGGGCAGACAAGGCCACACAACAAATCAGTAAAGAAACATCTAACCTAGTAGTCACAATAATAAAAGGATTCTATGTGGGCCGACAAGACCACAATGTTGTTAAGTCATAACAGAAGGAAAACAGGCAGTCATATGTGAACTATAGCCGACAAGGCTTCTAACAAGTAGCTAAACTAGGCCCCAGACTACCAACACAAAAAATATAGCATATATAAGCACTACACAGCCAACGACACAGAACTAACTAGGAATCGAAGTCTGTAGTCTGGAAGCCTCTAAGAGCGAAACATATTCGTTGGGATAGCACCTCGGCCAACCCAAAATCTATATAATAATGGAAAAGAAAATGTCTACTACCTGGCAACTCCAAATGAAAAGAGCTGACCAATCCACTGCTCTAAATAGTTGTTAAAGGAGGTCCTGAAATCTGTCTATCTAACCTTGCAGGCAAGTATGCAACACCCCATGCGTAGGCGTCAGTACAATATGTATTGAATATGTAAGGCAGTAATAATAACTGAATAGAAGATGATAAGGAACTTAAAGTAATTAGTGACAAGGAGCAGAACATAACCTTTATGCTTTTATAGCCATAGCCTACATCTAGTAGACAACTTATGTAGATAAGAGCATAAGTTGTACGATTATAAATTTATGAGTTACATCTAGCAAGAAAGTATTCAAGCAAGAACCTAAACTGGCCCCCATAAGCCTGGAAGGTACAATCATCACAGAGATAACCTACCTAGGCAGCCATAAGCTCTGGTAAGTATAGTATAATCTATATACCCCTAACCAGGTCACTATGCTGTCACAAGTAACTTTAACCAAACCTATCCGTCCTCTAGGACTATAACTGAGCCAATGGGCTCTTGTAACTGTATCTAAGCCCTCTCAGCTTCTGTAATAGCACCCTAGGCTCATAAGGATCCACAGAGGGTCAACAATGTCATTATGGCATAAAAGAAAGCCATATGCACGTAGACTTTGATACGACCTTGTAGGCCTAAATATAGTCCTTTCAGACATCACATAGCTCCTCTGAGCACTCCGTAGCCCTGTAGGCAATGATACAGTTAGAAATCCTGAGGTCATTTAATGGGAGACTAGCTAAGGTGGGTCAATCCCTACAGGAGTACGATGCTATAACAAAATTGCTACTTTCCCCTAAACAGATGATATAACTGCCAACAGGCGCACTCCATGTGCCTACACCTGACCAGTCGGTCTTGATAGCGATTACAACCTCTGCTAGTTTAGATAGTCTAAGGAGAGGTCCGAGGTGACCTAAGAGATACTTTGAAGGTCATCCTAGGATGATGATAGCTCATAAGCAAATAGCAAGGTCGTAGGTGACAAACCATTTAGTTTCTTCGCTTAGAACGATTGTAGGGCTGCTACTAATTGGAGTAGTCAACCCTAACTTCCCACATAAAGCTTACTATAATTCTTAGAATGAAAGTAATACTATGATACAATGGTTCTAGTCCTTCAAACGTTAACTTGGTCTGTCCACACAACATATAGCTCCCTCGAGCATTTCATAGCCCCGTAGAAATGTACATCTGGATCTAGTCCTTCGCAGCAACATGTACATGGGCATCTGCAAGAGTAGCCCGGGGCGTTGACCCCATGTCTAATCCATGACATGTTTTCCCCCTTAAGACGTTACTTAGTCTATCATATTTCTAACAACTGGGGTGGTTTCCTGAGTGACCTATACAACAAGTAGTAAATTGATTGAATCTAATGGTCACTAACAGTAGCCAATCATATGGCAGGCTATCTCTCAGTTCATTTGGCAACCCTGGTGCCATCAACTCAAAAGTAAGACCATCATATCGAGATTCTGGCCCTAGAGGAATCAAGGTACGCCAACGGCCTATGGGCGATCTTTACTGCCTATATAGGCATCAAACAGAAAGTTATATCGCCCAACTGTATCAGATTTTGTCCAACTTTACCAAGTTAGGACCAACAACTACCCACAAGCTTCTAAGGCCTTGGTACGATAGTGAGACACTAGTATCAATAGTGAGACACTAGTATCCCACCAATAGTGTGAATAATTGAACAGGGAAGTTTCTGTGACGCTCGTAGCATTTGTCACACTATGTATATTCTTTCCCCATGGGGAATACTATGATATAATCTCAATTCATCTCGTAGAAGCTAACCACAACATATATAATCCTTATCTACTTGTAGCAGCTAATCACAATACGTACTTACAGCTTACTTAAAAAAGTGTAGGTCCTATCAATTATACGATGAGAATAACTTGCCGAAGAGATAAGCCTTAACATACCTCAATTGTCAGTTTTTGTTCACCCAAATAGTTCAAACCTAAAGTCGGTAAAATTCCAACAAATTGCAACCCTTACGCTGAGAGGATAAGGCTATTTTCAATACCAGGAACCGGCTAATAACAATATCTTTTAAGAATATTAGTTACTATTCAAACTGTCACACCCCGCCTTGGGGGGTATGACTGGCACCTGGTGCCCTACTAGGACCTGAACTGCTGGACTGCTAAGCCTGGGCACATCTGGTGCCTGGCTGGCTCTAACTCACATTTCTGGAAACAAAGGGCTATATAACGGCTGTAAACACAGCCCCCGCCCAATTGGCCTATAGCCTCCTGTACCTGTTCTAATAGCTGACCAGAAACATGTCAATATAGGGAAACCTATGCGGGCCGACAAGGCCACCATGCTGTCTAGTTATCTATAACTTAACCATGAAGTATTGGATAGCTACGTGACTGGCAAGGTCACCACTATTGTCGAACTATGGCCCCACACGGCAAACATAAAGGAAACACAAGTTCTAACAACTATACAACTGCACGGCATCACACGACTGGCTCATCTGACCACAGGGAAATATATACAGACTGCAAGCCTCTAAGAATAACAATAGAAATGATCGGGACAGGGCCCCGACCTACCCGTACTGTACAACAAAAGAAAGTGAAATACACCTCTAAAATTCAGTCTCCGGATAACAGGAGCTGAATACTCGATCGTTGACAGGAATCACGTGGTATCGCCTGCTCGTCTATGAGTACCAGCAGGCAAGTAATGCAGCGGCCCACCGGGCGTCAGTACCGCTGGTATTGAGTATGTAAAGCAATAACTGAAAGAAATATCTGAAAACAACAATATCACTGATGAAACTGAAGTAGGAAGGAATAGATTAACTGTCTGATAATGTAAGTCATACCTTCTCTTGATTATACTGGAAGGAATAGGAGTCATACCTGGAGACGTATCATTCTACTACTGATCTACTCGTATCTAATGTAACATGGCATAACATGACATAACATAACATAGCACACACAAACCTTACCCGGCCCCCATAAGCCGGGAGGTACAACCAGCACAGAATCTATACCCCTACCCCGGTCATCCTATCTCCTATAAACCCTGTAAGCATCCTTCCGGTCCCCTGGGTATGCACTTGGGCTCGCTGAGCCCCTGACTATACTGCATCTGAGTCCGGAGGACTCCTGAATCAACACCCGGGCGTATCCGCTCGACGGGGGTGTGTAAGGGCCGATCAAGGAACAAATTTAGGGAAAATTGGCATCCCATCTTCGTCCCCTGTGGGACGGCATACCACTCCGTAGAGTGATGTATCCTCGTCCTCTGGCGGACGAGTCGATACAGCTATCAACCCTGGGGCGGTCATGGATGCTAGGTAGTCCAACCCCAAGCAATACATCAGTCTCAACTAGTAATACTATCTGCATGTCCCACATACTGAAGCTAATAGTGGTGAAGTATTGTATATACATTATGCTGAGCTAGCGATAGTAATATGTACATACTTAATACATGCTGAGGCTGGTAATAGTATATATGTACAAATATAGCCTTCTGCCAGACTGAACTGGGACTAATGCTGAACAAGATATAGTCTTTCTGCTGAAACTATGCTGTATACTGAGTTTCTATAGTAACATGATTTACTAGTCCTAATATGCTTTCTAATTTCATTTTAACTTAACGTTCTATTTCTGAGATGTCTTACAGATATTACATTGCTTTACTGGGTTTCAACTGAATACAATGATATCCTAACATTCTATGTCACATCACGTACTGAGCATGCTGTGCAGTTTCTAACACTTGTATTAGAATCTATATCGTGCTAGAAAGTCTCGCGCTGATCATAACATGATGTTTCTAATATCGTACCAACATTCGTAATAAACATCATACATGACTTCTGAATATTCTACTGGCCTTTAAATTACTGTACTGTACCAAGATTACTAACTTGCCGAGGAAATTAGCTTTACATACCTTATCCTCGAACTATCCGGCTGTCGGACGAGGCTCGGCCAATACTTCAACTATTTTCTCCCAACTGCATTCATAAATATGCCAATCAATACTAAATACAACTTTATTGTAAAGAGCAACGTCACTTTCGATATAGTTTATAGCCTAAACTCAGGCTTATCGAAAGACGGTCGAAAACTCGCTATTTTTAAGAGGTCCAGAAGGGAGAAATATTCACTTCACAGCTAGGAACACATAGACACTAATTTAGAGCAACTACACTTACCTTAGCTCGGTAGCTCGACGATTCGTCGGCCGTATTTCATGAAACTAAATCCGTAGGAATGCTCTCTGCTGCCAAATACCTCGATATCTGGGGTTAATTTGAGTTTGGACAACGTTTAGCAGCGTAATTAGATGAAAATTATATTACCCCCTTCGTTCCTTTTCTCCCTCTGATTTCTCTCCTCTGTTTCACTGGAAATATAAGTTTATAAATGATTTAAAACCGAAGTGGGGCTTTATATACCTTGGCCTGGACAAGGCCAACGTGTCACGGAGCCAACGCGGAGGCTCCACCTCCGTGACACGCTGCCATCGCGGAGGGGCTCTGCCTCGGCTCCTTCCGCGATGGTTCGACAGGTTTCTTGTCTGATCTTTTCCCGGGCCTTTCTCTAGCACGTATGGCCTTCAAATATGCTTAACCAACGTGCGAATAGGTCATCTAGGTGCTGGGAATCCTACGGGGTATAACATTCTCCCCCCTTAAGAACATTCGTCCTCGAATGTATACTGCTATCTAGAGGACTACTTAACTTACTTGTTTAGAAAAAATTTCGCCAGAGTCTCCCCTGTAATATGGACTATACCAAAAACCTGAAATGCAGAAAAGTCCAATAGGTACTATACACAATACTTTAAGATCCACTGGATAACTAAGTATCAATCGTTCTCATTCACACACATACAACTATAAGGTATTGTATAAGTAATAATATGGACATACCTGTCGCCTGACTAGGCCTGAAATAGGTGAGGGTATCTGGCTTTCATATCTTCTTCAGCTTCCCTCGTCATTTCCTCTCGGTTCCTGTTATGCCACAATACTTTGACAGACGCAACATCTTTAGTCCTCAACCTGCGAATCTGTCTGTCTAAAATAGCTACTGGAACCTCTTCATATGCTAACTCTTCTGTGACCTGGACATCCTGAACTGGAACTACTGTGGGAGGGTCTCCTACAAACTTCCTCAACATAGATACATGGAATACTGGGTGAACAGATGCTAACTCCGGAGGCAAGTTCAATTCGTATGCAACTCGGCCTATTCTTCTCCGAATCTGATATGGCCCAATGAATCTCGGGCTAAGCTTTCCTTTCTTGCCAAATCTCATTACCCCTTTCATTGGAGACACCTTCAGATATACCCAGTCATTTACCGCAAATTCTAGATTTCTGCGCTGCATATCTGCATAAGACTTCTGGCGGCTCTGAGCAGTCAGTAAATGTTCTCGGATAAGCTTTACTTGTTCCTCTGACTGCCGGATAACATCTGGGCCAACCAACGCTGATTCTCCTATTTCAAACCAACCAATCGGCGATCTGCATTTTCGCCCGTATAATGCCTCGAAAGGCGCCATCTGGATGGCTGAATGATAGCTATTATTGTAGGCAAATTCAATCAACGAAAGATGCTCATCCCAGCTATCCCCAAAATCTAGTACACATGCTCGCAACATATCTTCGAGCGTCTGAATTGTACGTTCAGCCTGCCCATCTGTCTGAGGATGGAATGCTGTGCTCAAGTTAATCTGCGTTCCCAAACCTTTCTGAAACGACTGCCAGAATCTAGCTATGAACTGTGCTCCCCTATCTGAAATAATGGATACCGGCACTCCATGCAATCTAACTATTTCTCTGATGTATAATTCGGCATAATCCTCAGCCGAGAAGGTAGCCCTCACTGGCAGGAAATGGGCTGATTTTGTTAACCTGTCAACTATTACCCAAACGGAATCATTTCTGCGTCTGGTACGGGGTAACCCTGTTACAAAATCCATATTTATCGTTTCCCATTTCTACGTAGGCACTGTTATTTCTTGCGTCAAACTACCCGACTTCTGGTGCTCCGCTTTCACCTGCTGATAGTTAGAACATCTAGATACAAATTCAGCGATCTCAGCTTTCATACCTGGCCACCAGTAGATATCTCTGATGTCGTGGTACATCTTCGTCGCTCCTAGATGAAGGGAATAGCGAGCGTAATGTACCTCATGCATGATCCGCCCGTGAAGCCCTGAAACATTTGGGACACAGAGGCGGCCCTTACAGCGTAGCACATCATCCTCAGTCATTTGGAAATCTGACTCCTTACCTTTCTGAATTCTACCTCTGAGCTGGACTAAATCAGGGTCCTCGTACTGTCGTTCTTTACCTCTGTAACTAATGATGACACAGCAGAATTCTAAATTACCGCTCTATTATTTTCTGTTTCCATTACTCAAACGGCTAAACCAGCTAACTGATGAATTTCTTTGGCTAACTTCCGCTTCTCAGGCCGCAAATACGCCAAACTCCCCATTGACTTACGGCTCAGGGCATCCGCCACTACATTAGTTTTTCCGGGGTGGTATAGAATATTCACATCATAATCTTTCAACAATTCTAACCAGTGATGCTGCCGCAGATTTAACTCTCTCTGTGTAGAAATATACTGCAAGCTTTTATGATCTGTAAAGATGTCTACATGGACGCCATACAGATAATGCCTCCAAATTTTTAGGGCGTGGATCACTGCGGCCAATTCCAAGTCAAGGGTCGGATAGTTCTTTTCATGTTTCCTCAGCTGTCTGGAAGCATATGCAATCACTTTACCATGCTGCATCAACACACAACCTAACCCGACACCTGACGCGTCACAATAGACTGAATAACCTTCTGTGCCTTCCGGCAATGCTAACACTGGGGCGGAGGTTAATTTGTTTTTCAATTCCTGGAAGCTCTGCTCGCATGCCTCTATCCACTGAAATTTTGCTGCTTTCTGTGTTAGCTTAGTCAGAGGTGCTGCTATAGTGGAGAATCCTTCAACGAACCTCCTGTAATATCCTGCCAACCCCAGAAAGCTACAAACTTCAGTCGGAGTGGTAGGCCTAGGCCATGACTTAACTGCTTCTATTTTCTGTTTGTCAACTTGTATACCAGCATCTGAGATGATATGCCCTAAAAAGGCCACTGAGTTAAGCCAGAATTCACACTTAGAAAATTTTGCATACAACTGATGGTCCCTGAGAATCTGGAGCACTGTCCTCAAATGAGTTCGGTGATCTGCTTCAGAGCGAGAATACACCAGAATGTCATCAATGAATACATTCACGAACAAGTCCAGGAAAGGTCTGAAAATACTGTTCATCAGGTCCATAAAGACTGCCGGGGCATTCGTTAACCCGAAGGACATGACTAGAAATTCAAAATGTCCATATCGGGTCCTGAACGCTGTCTTAGGAATATCTCTCTCACGTACTCGGACCTGGTGATATCCGGACCGCAAGTCAATCTTAGAAAAGTATCTGGCTCCCTGCAACTGATCAAATAAGTCATCAATTCTGGGGAGCGGGTACTTGTTCTTTACTGTAACTTTGTTTAATTGGCGATAATCTATGCACATTCGGAGCGAGCCATCTTTCTTCCTCACAAATAAAACTGGCGCACGCCACGGCAAAGTACTCGGCTTGATAAAACCTTTATCCAATAAATCCTTCAACTGCTCCTTTAATTCTCTGAGTTCTGCAGGAGCCATGTGATAAGGAGGAATTGATATCGGCTGAGTGCCTGGTAACAAGTCAATAGCAAAGTCTATTTCCCTTTCTGGGGGAATACCAGGTAACTCATCTGGAAACACATCAGGGAATTCGTTCACCACTGGAACAGACTGGAGCATCGAAAATTCTGCTTGGACATCCTGGACTCTGACCAGATGGTAAATACATCCCTTAGATATCAACTTTCTCGCCTGAAGGTAGGAAATAAACCTACCTTTTGGCGTAGCGGTGCTTCCTTTCCGCTCTCGCACTGCTTCTCCTGGGAATTGGAATCGGACTGTCTTGGTCCAACATTCAACGTTGGCAAAACACGGTACTAACCAGTTCATACCCATTATGGCATCGAAGTCTATCATTTCTAACTCGACTAGATCTACTGTGGTCTGACGGTCAACAACCTCTTCTGTGCACCCGCGGTAGATTCGATTAGCTGTGATAGAGTCACCGACGGGCGTGGATACTAAAAAGGGCTGCTGCAATAATTATGGTGCAATACTAAACTTTCGTGCCAAAAATGGAGTAATGTAGGACAAAGTAGACCCTGGATCAATCAACACATAAGCAGGGTGTGAGCAGATAGTTAGCATACTTGTCACAACATCAGGTGACGCTTCTGAATCTTGCCTCCCTAGTAAGGCATATGTGCGGCTTGGACCCGCACCTGTACTGGAGGTCTCTGATCTGCCCCGACCCCTGCCTGCTGAAATGAGGGTCTGCGCCCAATCGAGGATGTTGTGGCTAGTGACCCTGCAGATGCCCTATCCTGTCTATCTCGGTCCTCTCGGCCTCTGGTCGGGCAATCTTTCATCAAATGGCCTTCTTGGCCACAATTATAACATGCGGTGGAGCCATATCTGCATGCTCCAGGATGGCGTCGACTGCATATAGGGCAAAGTGGTGGGGTATAGCTACTCCGCTCCGCCCTCCTCTGTAATGGTGAATCTGCCATCTGCGAGCATCTACCAGTCTCTGACTGCCCCCTGCGGCTGAATCTACCCCCCTGCGACTGTGGCGGAGGCGGGGGCCTGGGCGGCCTATCTAACAATCGTGGCCTGGGTCCTCCCCGGGCCTCCCTCTGTAACTCAACTAGCCTGTCCCGGCGACGCTGCTCCTGATTGACCCTTCTGATCTCTCGATGTCGCTGTCTGATGCCCTCAATATTCTGGGCAAATGCCTGAATTTGAGCAATGTCCATGTCCTCTCGCAGTGTGGCCGTAATATAAGTCTCAACATATTCTGGATTCAACCCCATGATAAAGCGGTGTACTCTGGATGCCATGGTATCAACAAAGGCCGGTGCATATCGAGCCAAAGAATCAAACCGCAAGGAGTATTCCCGAACACTCATGGCCCCCTGCTCCAGATGCAAGAACTGGTCTACCCGATCCTGTCGAATCTCCCGCGGCAAATAGCGATCCAAAAAAGCTCCTGAAAAGCTGGACCAGGTGGGAGGGGAAACATCTCTCCCTCGAGACCTTTCCCAACTTTCATACCATAACACGGCGATGTCCCGTAACCGAAATGCTGCCAATTCAACTGATTCTGTAGGCGCGGCAAGCATAACCCTGAAGATTCTCTGCATTTGATCCAGAAAATCCTGAGGGTCCTCTGTCCGGTCTGTACCTATAAACTGTGGGGGATTCAGAGCCAAGAACTCTCAGACCCTCGAACTGTCGGGCCCTCCTGATGGCTCCGCAACTGTAGACGGCATCAGCTGACGCTGAGCCGCCATCATCTGTGCTAACATAACTACCGCACTCCTAACCTCCTGGTCGGAAGGTGTCGGTATAGGGACTATTGGAGGTAGTGTCGCCCCTAGTGGCTCCTGATGTGGTGGAGACTGCTGAGAAGGCTGGGACGATGCCTCTGTAGTGCCCTCTGATCGGGCTGTTTCTAAACGAGGGTGAGGCATCCTGCTGGTGCCTTCCCCTGCTGCAATATCTAAGCTCCAACCTGTGATAGGATGTCGCTTGTCTGACATTATCTGTAACCAAAGAATATAGTAAGCTTTTAGGGACTCAACCCTATATTGTACCGCTCTACAGCACGACTGAATTAAGAATAAAAGACAACCATCCTATCATGCCTTGCAGCCTCCTACCCATAGTATGTGGTGCACAACACATCCATGGACAGGACTCTACTTAGCACGGCTTGCAGACTCCCTAGGATACGACCTGCTCTGATACCAAGTTTGTCACACCCCGCCTTGGGGGGTATGACTGGCACCTGGTTCCCTACTAGGACCTGAACTGCTCGACTGCTAAGCCTGGGCACATCTGGTGCCTGGCTGGCTCTAACTCACATTTATGGAAACAAAGGGCTATATAACGGCTGTAAACACAGCCCCCGCCCCATTGGCCTATAGCCTCCTGTACCTGTTCAAACAGCTGACCAGAAATATGTCAATATAGGGAAACCTATGCGGGCCGACAAGGCCACCATGCTGTCTAGTTATCTATAACTTAACCATGAAGTACTGGATAGCTACGTGACCGGCAAGGTCACCACTACTGTCGAACTATGGCCCCACACGGCCAACATAAAAGAAACACAAGTTCTAACAGCTATACAACTGCACGGCCTCACACGACCGGCTCATCTGACCATAGGGAAATATATACAGACTGCAAGCCTCTAAGAATAACAATAGAAATGATCGGGACAGGGCCCCGACCTACCCGTACTGTACAACAAAAGAAAGTGAAATACATCTCTGGAATTCAGTCTCCGGATGACAGGAGCTGAATACTCGATCGTTGATAGGAATCACGTGGTATCGCCTGCTCGTCTATGAGTACCTGCAAGCAAGTAATGCAGCGCCCCACCGGGCGTCAGTACCGCTGGTACTGAGTATGTAAAGCAATAACTAAAAGAAATATCTGAAAACAATAATATCACTGATGAAACTGAAGTAGGAAGGAATAGATTAACTGTCTGATAATGTAAGTCATACCTTCTCTTGATTATACTGGAAGGAATAGGAGTCATACCTGGAGACGTATCATTCTACTGCTGATCTACTCGTATCTAACGTAACATGGCATAACATAACATAACATAACATAGCACACACAAACCTTACCCGGCCCCCATAAGCCGGGAGGTACAACCAGCACAGAATCTATACCCCTACCCCGGTCAGCCCATCTCCTATAAACCCTGTAAGCATCCTGCCGGTCCCCTGGGTATGCACTTGGGATCACTGAGCCCCTAACTATAACTGCATATGAGTCCGGAGGACTCCTGAATCAACACCCGGGCGTATCCGCTCGACGGGGGTGTGTAAGGGCCAATCAAGGCACAAATATGGGGAAAACTGGCATCCCATCTTCGTCCCCTGTGGGACGGCATACCACTCCGTAGAGTGACATATCCTCATCCTCTGGCGGACGAGTCGATATAGCTATCAACCCTGGGGCGGTCATGGATGCTAGGTAGTCCAACCCCAAGCAATACATCAGTCTCAACTAGTAATACTATCTGCATGTTCCACATATTGAAGCTAATAGTGGTGAAGTATTGTATATACTATATGCTGAGCTAGCGATAGTAATATGTACATACTTAATACATGCTGAGGCTGGTAATAGTATATATGTACAAATATAGCCTTCTGCCAGACTGTACTGGGGCTAATGCTGAACAAGATATAGTCTTTCTGCTGAAACTATGTTGTATACTGAGTTTCTATAGTAACATGATTTACTAGTCCTAATATGCTTTCTAATTTCATTTTAACTTAACGTTCTATTTCTGAGATGTCTTACAGATATTACATTGCTTTACTGGGTTTCAACTGAATACAATGATATCCTAACATTCTGTGTCACATCACGTACTGAGCATGCTGTGCAGTTTCTAACACTTGTATTAGAATCTATATCGTGCTAGCAAGTCTCGCGCTGATCATAACATGATGTTTCTAATATCGTACCAACATTCGTAATAAACATAATACATGACTTCTGAATATTCTACTGGCCTTTAAATTACTGTACTGTATCAAGATTACAAACTTGCCGAGGAAATTAGCTTTACATACCTTATCCTCGAACTATCCGGCTGTCGGACGAGGCTCGGCCAATACTTCAACTATTTTCTCCCAACTGCATTCATAAATATGCCAATCAATACTAAATACAGCTTTATTGTAAAGAGCAACGTCACTTTCGATATAGTTTATAGCCTAAACTCAGGCTTATCGAAAGATGGTCGAAAACTCGCTATTTTTCAGAGATCCAGAAGGGAGAAATATTCACTTCACAGCTAGGAACACATAGACACTAATTTAGAGCAATTCCACTTACCTTAGCTCGGTAGCTCGACGATTCGTCGGCCGTATTTCACGAAACTAAATCTGTAGGAATGCTCTCTGCTGCCAAATACCTTGATATCTGGGGTTAATTTGAGTTTGGACAACGTTTAGCAGCGTAATCAGATGAAAATTATATTACCCCCTTCGTTCCTTTTCTCCCTCTGATTTCTCTCCTCCGTTTCACTGGAAATATAAGTTTATATATGATTTAAAACCGAAGTGGGGCTTTATATACTTGGGCCTGGACAAGGCCAACGTGTCACGGAGCCAACGCGGAGGCTCCACCTCTGTGACACGCTGCCATCGCGGAGGGGCTCTGCCTCGGCTCCTTCCGCGATGGTTCGACAGGTTTCTCGTCCCATCTTTTCCCGAGCCTTTCTCTAGCACGTATGGCCTTCAAATATGCTTAACCAATGTGCGAATAGGTCATCTAGGTGCCGAAAATCCTACGGGGTATAACACAAACTCTATCCAATTCAGCCAAAAGCTTACAAATTCCCGAGAGTTTAGAAGGTAGAAATGCTTACCTATCACTTGTAGCCGCATAGGACTCAATTAGAACTGATTTCTATGACTTTTACTTGGCGGGGCTCTGATAATCCAGGAGAGATTTCAAAAATTAAATCTATCGAGATGTTCTTCGTAGGCCTAGGAATCATTACCTGAGAAGAATTGACGTTTGGAGGTGATCTGATCACATAATTTGGCTTCTAAAAGTGAAAACCCTCGTGGACTCTTCGCCTTACTCACTCTTTGCTAATGAAATGTTTTAATTGAAATGAAAACACACACTTAAACTTATATATACTTGAGGTAGTTGGGCAGGGTCTGCGATGCGCCCCCCATCGCGCTGCTTAATGTAGGGGAGGGATGTTCGAGATGCAATGCCTCATGCAGCCTGCCTCTGGCCTTCTTCCACCCACTAGCTCGACAACACATATAAGTGCTCCACCCTCAAGCCTTCCCCTCCTCACTTCATACTCTGAAACACTCCACATACGTATGCACGCATCGGTTAAATGATAGAAACTTACGGGGTGTAGCATTATCCCCCCTTAGGAACATTAGTCCTCGAATGTTATTCAACCTTAAGAGGTTATGTCCTTACACCTTTACCTAAAAAATTGGGCAGAGTCCTCTTTGTAATACGGATTATCCGTAACCCTGAAACACAGAAAAGTCCAACACAGGCGTCTTACAGGATGCTACTTGCAATTGAATATAGGCTACATATTTAGTCCTCAAGATAGCCCCCGCGGACCTAACAATCAAGTATAACTATTGGAGTCTCCGCTTGGGACTACTCTCTTGTAACCGAAGCATCCTTGACTGGGTCAGCCTGAGAAGAGGTCTCCTATGCGCTTGCATAATATTAATGGACAGATCCTAGCCTCCGAACACAACTCTAACTCATAGGCCACTTAGCCGATCTTCCGGAGGATCCGGTATAGCTTAATGAATCTAGGGTTGGGCTTGCCATTCTCGCCAAATCTCACAATGCCCTCTTTGGTGAAATTTTCAAGAATACCCTGTCGTTTCCTCAATCCCCCCATGTCCCTTTGTTGTACATTGGAAATAGGACTTCTTACAACCCTGGGCTACCAGTAAATGCTCTCCAATGAGTATAACTTTTTCTTCTAACTGATGTGTTAAGCTAGGTTTAATTAACACTAACTTATCTACTTCAGGCCATCATGTAGGGGACCTACATTTCCATCCATAGTAGATCCTCGAGCGTCTGAATCGTGTACTTTACTTGTCTGTCTGTCTGGGGATGAGAATTCGTACTCAAATTAACTTGCATCCCAACCTGTTCTGACACCTTTACAAAATCTAACTGTGAGTTGTGCCCCTTATGTAGCCGAATTATCTCTTTTATATTTAGCTCAGTGTAATTTTTAGATGAAACATAATTCTGACCAAAAAGAAATGAGTTGACCCCATTAGCCTTCCATAAATGACTCAAGTAGGGTCAAATTGATGCCTGGTACGGGGTAAATCAATGATTAAATTCGTAGCGACTACTTCCCATTTTCACGAAGGCACAATTGTTTTCTAAATTAGCCTGCCCATTTTCTAATGTCTAGACTTTCCCTGCTAGACATTGGAGCTCTATTCTACCACTCAACAATATGTTTCTTCTTTCCATGCCATCAATTGATCTCTTTTACAACTTTATGTGTTTTTGTCAATCTCGGGTGGAGAAAATAACGGGCATGGTGTACCTTTGCTATAGTCTACCTAATGAAATCTTGCAGCATTTGGCACGCAGTGTCGATCTCTAGGTCTCAATACTCCACTCTCCTTCTATCTCGAAGGCCAACAACTCTGTCTATTGGGCCTTATCTCTCGACTGTACTAGGTTGGGGTCTCCGTACCGTTACTTCTACGCCTCCCTAACTAGAGATTATTTTGTAGTATTCTAGGTTATCATCTCACTATCCTTTAAATGTTAGCCTGATGTTTATGTCTCGACATTCAGTGGCGATTCCATACTCTATCAGCCCTCTACAGTCTAGAGGTGGTTCTGTTCTCCTCGAGAGCTTGATGTTCATGTCTTGCCCTTACTACTGTAGGATGAAATCCAGGGTTCGTGCTTCATGCATTGTACTAGAAAGGATATTGCTGGCCAAGTCTATTAACCTATATCGTCCTGACCCACACTCGGGCCGGTTCCCATCTTATAATCTTTCTGCCGCTCAACATAAAAGTTCGGGGTCGTAGGCCTTATTCTTTGGGTATTCCCTACTACTATCAATTCACTGTGGTGGTATTAGCCTATTTCTGACCTAAGCTTTACTATTACTGGGAGCCTACTACTTATAGACTCTCGCATGTACTCGGCTGCTCCTAGCAATCTTACTTGTCATCTTAATCTTTACTATAGTAAGGGTCTAGGTGGATTATTTAAGTAGTAGGGACCTTGACCATTTTTCTAACACTCCCCAAGAGTCAACGTGTCTAGCCCTCCTTTACTATTTACTCTTAGCAATATAGCATCAATACTCACACTTTCTGTTATACTGAGAAATGGTTGGGAAGCGGGAAATAACCATATCGTACTATAGTAGGGCTAAAGTATGAAACTCAACAAACTCTATAGGGCTGGAGGTGAGAGTCTCGTAATTTCACAATCCCTCGTGCCTTTAAAGTAATCTAATACTAATTGCTAATCTGAGGATGTAGGAAAAACTGGAAGCAGTACTGGCGTGTCTTTTACCCTATAAAGTTCTTGGTGCCCTGGGAGGATGCTGGGGAGATTGAAAAGAAGATCTATCCTTCGCCCTTGGGCTGGGTGCTCCCCCAACTGTGGCACCTCGCTGGTACTCTCTCCTGCTATTGTATCTGACTTGTGTCTAGTTGTAATATGTCTCATATCAAACATTATTCTAGACAGACATAACAATGAAATCTTAAGGAGTCAACCCTATAAAACTTGGCTCTATAGCATGATCTGAGGAGAAGGAGGGGTAATCATAGTATCATTCATCGCAGCCTCCTGCTTATAAAATGTGGTGCACAACACATTCATAAATAAGACTCTACTAGACACGGCTTGTAGACACCCTAGGATACGACGTTTCTCTTATACCAAGTTTGTCACGCCCAATCTTGGGAGGCGTAACTGGCACCTAAGACCACACTAGGACTTGGCTTCCCTAGTTGAGTATAAGGACCTCTGGTGCATGCCAGTAACACAGAGTTAAGAAAAAAACTGCTAGATCTCGGCTGTAAACATAGCCATGGGCTTACAAAGCCATACAACAAACTTTGTAAGGAAACAGCTAACCCAGCAATCACAATAATAAAAGGATCCGATGCAGGCTGACAAGACCACCATGCTTTCTAAGTCATAACAGAAGTAAAACGGGCATTCATATATGAACTATAGCCCACAAGGCTGCTAACTAATAGCTAAACTAGTCCCCATACAGCGAACACACATAACATAGCATATATAGGCCCCACATGACCAACAACACACAACTAGCTAGGAACCAAAGACACTGGTCTGCACGCCTCTAAGAGCAAAACATATTGGTTGGGATAGGGCCCCGGCCCACCTAAAATCTATATAATAAAGGACAAGCAAAACTCTATTATCTGGCAACTCTGAATGAAAGGAGCTGACCAATTTGCTTACTCCGAATAGCTGGTAAATGAGGTCTTGAAACCTATCTTTCTGATCCTGCAGGCAAGTATGCAGCGGCCCATGCGTGGGCGTCAGTACAATATGTACCGAATATGTAAGGTAGTAATAATAGTTGAATAAAAGCTGAAAAGGAACTGAAAGTAATTAGTGAAAAGGAGCAGAAGTTAACCTATATGTTTTTATAACGATAGCCTACATCTAGTAGACAACTTATATAGATAAGAGCATAAGTTATACGATTATAAATTCATGAGTTGTATCTACCAAGAAAGTATGCAACTAAGAACCTAACCTAGACCCCATAAGCCTAGAAGGTACAACCATCACAGAGATAACCTACCTGGGCCCCCACAACCCCTATAAGTACAGTACAATCTATATTCCCCTAACCAGGTCACTATGGTGTCACAAGTAACTATAACCAAACCTATCCCGCCTCTAGGGCTGCAACTTAGCCCATGGGCTCCTATAACTGTATCTAAGCCCTCTTGGCTTCTGTAACTGTGCCCTGCGCTCGCAAGGCTCCATTGAGGGTCAACTATTTTGTTACGAAATAAAGGAAAGCCATATGCAAATGGACTTTGATACGGCCTTGTAGGCAAATATTGTCCATTTGGATATCATATAGCTCCTTTGAGTACTCTGTAGCCTCATAGGAAATGATAAAGTTAGCAATCCTGAGGTCGTTTAATGGGTGACCAACTAAGGTTGGTCAATCCCTATAGGAGTATGATGCTATACCATCAATATAGTCCCTCACTAGCCGTATCTAGCTCTTTAGGCTTAATACAACCGCTACTCGCACCTAAATAGATGATATAGTTGCCAACAGGCGCACCTCATGTGCCTACACCTCACCAATGGGCCTTGGTAGCGATTACAGCCTCAGTTTAGACAAACTAAGGCTAGGTCCGGGGTGACGTAAGCGATACTTTTAAGGTCATCCTAGGACGATGATAGCTCATAAGCAAACAACAAGGTAGCAGGTGCCGAACTATTTAGTTCCTTCGATTAGAATGACTATAGGGTTGCTATTAGTCGGATATACTCCTAAGCTGCCAGCCCTAACTCCCCATAGGCGGCTTACTATAATTATTAGCCTGAAAGTTATGCTATGATACTATGGTTCTAGTCCTTTAGATGTTAACTTGGTTTGTCCAGACAACATATAGATCCCTCGAGCACTCCATAGCCTCATAGATAATGTATATCTTGATCTAGCCCTTCCCGAGAACATGTACATGGGCGTCTGCAGGAGTAGCCCGAGCTGTTGGCCCCACGTCTAATCCCTGACAAGTTTTCCCCCTTAAGATGTTACTTAGTCTATCAAATTTATAACAACTGGGGTGGTTTCCTAAGTGACCTATACTACAAGTAGTAAGTTGACTAAAGTTAACGGTCACTGATAGTAGCCAATCATATGGCAGTCTATCGCTTAGTTCATTAGGAAACCCTAGTGATATCGACTCAAAGGTAAGACCGTCCTATCAATATTCTTGCTCTAGAGGCGTCAAGGTACTCCAACGGCCTACGGGCGAGCTTTACTATCTATATACGCATCAAACAGAAAGTTATATCACCCAACTGCATCCTATTTTGTCCAACTTTACCAGGTTAGGCCCAACAGCTACCTACAGGCTTCTAAGTACTTGGTACGACAACGAGACATCATAATCCCACTAATACTGTCAACAATTGAACTGGGAAGTTTCTATGAGGCTCCTAGCATTTACACTATGTATATTCATTCCCGACGGGGAATACTATGATATAATCTCAATTCATCTCGTAGAAGCTAACCACAACATATATAATGCTTATCTACTTGTAGCAGCTAATCACAATATATGTACTTACAACATAGTTACAAAATTGTAGGTCGTATCAACTATACCATGAGAATAACTTGACAAAAAGATAAGCCTTTAACATAATTGTCGGTTTCTGTTCACCCAAACAGTTCCATACTGAAGCTGGTAATTCCACCAAATTATGCCCTTACCCTGAGAGAATAAGGCTATTTTCAATTCCTAGATCCAGCTAATAGCAATAACTTCTAAGCATATTTGTTATGATTCAAACTCTATCCAATTCAGCTGAAAGCTTACAAATTTCCTTGAGTTTACAAGGTTGAAATGCTTACCTATCACCTCTAGCCACTTAGGACTTGATTAGAAGTGATTTCTACAACTTTTACTCAGTGGAGCTCCAAAAATCCAAGCGAGATTTCAAAAATTAACTCCATAGACACGTTCTCGTACACCTAGGAATCATTACCTGAGAAGAATTGAAGTTTGGAGGTGATTTGACGGCATAATTAGGCTTCTTAAAGTGAAAACTCTCGTGGACTCTTCACCTTACCCGCTCTCTACTAATGAAATGTTTTATATGAAATGAAAATACACCCTTAAACTTACATATACTTGAGGTAGTTGAGCAGGGTCCACGACGTTCCCCCTATCGTGCCGCTCAATGCGGGGGAGGGAGGACCGTGACGCGGTGCCCCGTGTGGCCTGCCTCTGACCTTCTACCACCCGCTAGATCATCGACACACACATGCGCTCCACCCTCAAGCCTTCCCCCGCTCATATCGTACTTTAAAACTCTCCATATATATATGCACACATCGGTTAAAAGATAGAAACTTACGGGGTGTAACATCATCCCTCCTTAGGAACATTCATCCTCGAATGTAATTCAACCTTAAGAGGTTCTGTCCTTACACCTTTACCTGAAAATTTGGATAGAGTCTACTTTGTAATACAGACTATCCGGAACCCTGAAACACAGAAAATTCCAACACAGGCGTCTTACAGGACGCTACTTGCAACTGAATATAGGCTACATCTTTAGTCCTCAAGATAGCCCCTATGGACCTGACGATCTAGTATAACTATTGGAGTCTCCGTGTGGGACTACTCTCTTGTAACTTGAGAATCCTGAGAAAAGGTCTCGTACACACTTGCGTAATATTTATGGACAGATCCTAGCCTCCAAACACAACTCTAACTCATAGGCCACTTGGCCGATCTTCCGGAGGATCCGATATAGCTTAGTGAATCTAGGGCTGGGCTTTCGCTTCTCACCAAATCTCACAACACCCTTCATTGACGAAAGTTTCAAGAATACCCTGCCGTTGCCTCAATTCCCCCAAGTCCCTATGTCGTATATTGGAATTGGACTTTTGACAACCCTGGGCTACCAGTAAATGCTCTCCAATAAGTTTAACTTTTTCTTCTAACTGATGTGTTATGCCAAGTTCAATTAACCCTGACTTATCTACTAAGGCCACCATGTCGGGGACCTACATTTCCACCCGTAATATACACTCGAGTGTATGAATAGTGTGCTTTGCTTGGCCATCTATCTGGGAATGAGAATTCGTACTCAAATTAACTTGGGTCCCAATCTGTTCTTACACCCTTTCCAAAACCTAATTGTGAGTTGTGCCCCTCATGTAGCCAGATTGTCTCTTTTGTATCTAATTCAGCGTAATCTTTAGCTGAAACATAATTTTGACTGGCAAGAAATGAGTTGATCTCATTAGCATTCCAATAATGACTCAAGTAGGGTCAAATTTATGCCTAGTATGGGGTAAATCTGTAATTAAATTCGTAGTGACTACTTTTAATTTTCACGCAGGCACGACTATTTTTTGAAGTAGCCTACACGATTTTTGATGTCCAACCTTTCCCTGTCAGCCATTGGAACTCTATTCTACCACTCAACAATATCTTACCTCTTTCCATGTTATCACCAGATCTCTCTTATAACCTGATGCATTATTTTCAAACCAGGGTGGAGAGAATAACGGGCATCGTGTACCTTTGCTATAGTCTACCTAACAAAATCTTGCAGCATTTGGAATGCACAGTCGACCTCTGGGTTTCAAGACTCCGCTCCCCTGCTATCTTGAAGGCCAATAACTCCTTTTGTTGGGTTTTATCTCTGGACTGTACTAGGTTAGGGTCTCCATATCATTACTTCTTCGCCTCCCCAACTAGAGATGATATTGTAGTATTCTAGGTTACAATCTCACTATCATTTAAATGTCATCCTGATGCTTATGTCTTGACATTCAATGGTGATTGCATGCTCTATCAGCCTGCTACAATCTAGAGGTGGTTCTGTTCTCCTCCAAAGCTCAATGTTCATGTCTTGCCCTTACTTCTGTGGGTTGAAATTCAATGTTCGTGCCTCATGCACTGTACTAGCAAGGATACTGCTGGCCAAGTCTATTAATCTATATCTTCTTGACCCGCGCTTGGGCCGGTTCCCATCCTATAATATCTCTTCCTCTCAACATAAAAGCTGGGGGGGGGGGGTCATAGGATTTATTCACAAGGTATTCCCTACCCCTATTAACACATTGTGGTGGGATTAGCCTATTTCTTACCTTAGCTTTACTATTAATGGGAGCCTACTATTTATGGATACTTGTATGTACTCAGCTGCTCCGAGCAATCTTACCTGTCATCCTAATATTTACTATAGTGAAGGTCCAGGTGGCTTATTTAAGTACTAAGGGCCTTGACCATTTTTCTAACACTCCCCAGGAGTCAACGGATCTAGCCCTCCTTTACTATTTACTTTTGCCAGCATAGCTTCAATACTTACGCTCTCTGTTATACTTATAAAAGGATGGGAGACGGGAAATAACCATATCATACTATAGTAGGGATGAAGTATGAAACTCAAAAAACTCTAAAGGGCTGGAGCTGAGAGTTTTGTAATTTCACAATCCCTCGTGTCTTTCAAGTAATGTAATACTAACTGCTACATACTGAGTAGCTACTACATTAGCCAAATTGTATGCTATACTCCTAAAATTCTAATCCTAAGGTGTAGGAAAAATTGTGAGCAGTACTGGCGTGCATGTTACCCTATAAAGTTCCTAGTGCCCCGGGGGATGCTGGGGAGATTGAAAAGAAGGTCTCTCCTTTGCCCTCAGGCTGGTGGTCCCCCAACTGTGGCACCTCGCTGGTACCCTCTTCTGCTATTGTATCTAACTTGTGGCTGGCTATAGTCTATCTCATATCAAACATTATTCTACACAGACATAGCAATGAAATCTTAGGGACTCAACCCTATACAACTTGGCTCTATAGCACGATCTAAGAAGGAGGGGTAATCATACTATCATGCCTCGCAGCCTCCTTCTTATAAAAGGTGGTACACAACACATTTTTAAACAAGACTCCACTAGACAAGGCTTGCACACTCCTTAGGATATGATGTTGCTATGACACCAAGTTTTTCTGGCCCTACCTTGAAAGTTGTGACTAGCACCTAATGCTACACTGGGACCTGGGCTGCCCTAGCTGGGAATAAGCACCTTTGCCTTCCAGTAACACATAATCAACACAACCAAAACTATATCTTGGCTGTAAACTCAACCAAGGGCCAACAAGGCCTCACAGAAAACCTGTAAAGAAACAGCTAATCCAACAGTCACAATAATTAAAAGAATCTTATGCGGGCTGACAAGACCACCATGCTGTATAAGCCATAACAGAAGGAAAACAGGCAGTCATATATGAAGTATAGCCGACCAGGTCGCTAACTAATAGATAAACGATGCCCCACACGGACAACACAAATACATAGCATATATAGGCCCCACATGGCCAACAACGGACAACTAGCTAGGAACCAAAGTCTGTGGTCTGCAAGCCTCTAAGAGTGAAATATATTGGTTGGGATAGGGGCCCGACCTACCAAAAATATATATAATAGAGGATAGGAAAACCTCTACTATATGGAAACTCTAAATGAAAGGAGATGACCAATCTACCAACTTTGAATAGCTACTAAATGAGGTCCTAAAACCTGTGTGTCTAAACCTGCAGGCAAGTATGCAGCACCCCATGCATGGGCGTTAGTACAATATGTACTGAATATGTAAGGAAGTAATAATAACTGAATAGAAGCTGATAAGGAACTTAAAGTAATTAGTGAAAAGGAACAAAAGTTAATTTATATGCCTTTATAACCATAGCCTACATCTAGTAGACAACTTATACAGATAAGAGCATAAGTTGTACAATTATAAATTCATGAGCTATATCTAACAAGCAAGTATGCAAACAAGAATCTAACCTGGCCCCATAAGCCTGGAAGGTACAATCATCATAGAGATAAGCTACCTGGGCCCCTATAAGCCACTGTAAGAACAGTAGAATCTATATATCCTTAACCAGGTCACTATGGTGTCACAAGTAACTATAACCAAATCCATCTGGCCTCTACGACTTTAACTAAGCCCATGGGCTCTTGTAACTATATCAGAGCCCTCTCAGCTTCTGTAACTGCACCCTGTGCTCGCAAGTCTCCATTGAGGGTCAGTATTTCCGTTACAGCATAGACGAAAGCCATACGCAAATGGACTTTGATATGGCATTGTAGGCTTGAATATAGTTCTTTCGGACATCACATTGCTTCTCTGAGCACTCTGTAGCCCCATAGGGGATGATATAGCTAGCAATCCTAAGGTCGTTTGATAGGAGACCAACTAAGGTGGGTTAATCCCTATAGGAGTACGATCCTATAGCCTTAATATAGTCCCTCACTAGGCATATCTAGATTTTTAGGCTTAACACAACTTCTACTTACCCCTAAGTAGACGATATAGTTGACAATAGGCACATTCCATGTGCCTACACCTTACCAGTGGATATTGGCAGCGATTAAACCCTCTATTAGTTAAGACAGACTATGGCTAGGTCAGGGGTGACCTAAGCAATACTTTTAAGGTCATCCTAGGATGATGATAACTCATAAGCAAATAGTAAGGTCGTATGCAACAAACTATTTAGTTCCTTCGCTTAGAATGACTATAGGCTACTACTATTAAGACATGCTCCTAAGCAGTCAGCCCTAACTCCCCACAAGCGGCTTACTATAATTCTTAGCCTGAGGTAATATTATGATACTATGGCTCTAGTCCTTTAGACGTTAACTTGGTCTGTCAAGACAACATATAGCTCCCTCGAGTACTTCATACCCTCGTAGGCAATGTATATCTGGATATAGCCTATTGTGGCAACATGTAAGTGGGTATCTACAAGAGTATCTCGAGGTTTTGACCCCACATATAATCGCTAGCAAGTTTTCCCCCTTAAGACATTACTTAGTCTATCAGATTTCTAACAAATGGGGTAGTTTCCTGAGTGACCTATACAACAAGTAAGTCTACTGAAGCTAACAGTCACTAACAGTATCTAATCATATTGTAGGCTATCTCTCAGTTTATTATGCAACCCTGGTGCCATGATTCGAAGATAAGACGATCCTACGAAGATTCTAGCCCTGGAGGTGTCAAGGTACGCCACAACCTACGGGCGAGTTTTACTGTCTAAATAGGCGTTATATCACCCAGCTACGTCCTATGCTATCCAACTTTACCATGTTAGGCCTTGGTATGACAGTGAGACATCAGAATCCCATAATACTATGAATAATGAACAGGAATGTTTCTTTGATGCTCCAAACGTTTTTCACAGTGTGTATATTATTTCCCGGCTGGTAATAAAATGACATAATCTCAATTCTTCTCATAGCAGCTAACCACAACATATATAATCCTTATCGACATGTAGAAGCTACTCACAACATACATACCTACATCTTACTTATAAAAGTATAGGTCGTATCAACTATACAATGAGAATAACTTGCCGAAAAGATAAGCCTTAACATACCACAATCGTCAGTTTTTGTTCACCCTAATAGTTCCAACTTGAAGCTGGTAATTCCACCAAATTGCATCCCATATGCTGAGAGAAGAAGGCTATTTTCAATACCAGGAACCGGCTAGTAACAATATCTTTTAAGCATATTAGCTACGATTCAAACTCTATCTAATTCAGCCTAAAGCTTACAAATTCCCGAGTTTAGAAGGTAGAAATGCTTACCTATCACTTGTAGCCTCGTAGGACTCAATTAGAAGTGATTTATATAACTTTTACTCCACGGGGCTCGAACAATACAAGCGAGATTTCAAGAATTAACTCTGTAAAGACGTTCTATGTAGGCCTAGGAATCATTATCTGAGAAGAATTAACGTTTGGAGGTGATTTGACGGCGTAATTTGGCTTCTAAAAGTGAAAATCCTCGTGGACTCTTTGCCTTACACACTCTCTGCTAATGAAATATTTTAAATGAAATGAAAATCCACACTTAAACTTACATATACTTGAGGCAGTTGGGTAGGGTCCGCAGCGCGTCCTCCATCGCGCCGCTCATCACGGGGGAGGGAGATCTGCAACGCGATGCCTCGTACGGCCTACTTCCAGCCTTATTCCACCCACTAGCTTGACGACATGCGCACACGCTCGACCCCCGAGCCTTCCCTCACTTATTTCATACTCTAAAACTCTCCACATACATACGCACACATCTATTAAATGATAGAAACTTACAGGGTGTAACACATAGGGAAATAGGAATTAGGGTTCATTAGATAGTTCTTGGATGCTCGAGAGAGTGGGAAGAAATCGGACTGTAACTTGAAACTAGCAACCTTAGGATGAATCAATCTAGCGTAATCACGTCTTGAAAACTCAACTTGGTATAAAAGTGCCAATTCCCTGGATTTTTATCATCATTTTAAGTACAAACAAGTCTGCAACTATCATAGTCTTAGTTAATTTACATTTCATGTTTTCATAGTTTAATTATCCAAACCCATTCCCCAATTTTATTTGTTTTGTTTGAATCGCAAAGTAAAGAATCAACCGTAAAACGATTGATCTGACAAGTCTCTAGGGGACCGATAATTAGGACTTCTAGTTCTGTATTACATGACGACCACGTGTGCTTGCATGGGCAAGGGCGACATCAAGACGTTTTGGTATAATTGTGTATTTTCAATACCAAATTCAGTTTAAAAATCATGGATCAATCAAATATTTAAAAGCCCATAAACAATTCATCCTAATTGAGATTAATAGGGTTCACAATCACATTGAGTTTACAATCCTAGATTGAAATTTAGCCCCTCATGCAGAAAGAAGAAGAAGATAGCTTAAAATAAGATATGATCAATTATAATTCAATAGACAAAAGATGAAATTCTAATTGTGTAATTGATCTTCAAAAATTCTACAAACTACGATGGGTGTCTTCAAAATATTAATTCTCCACTATAGTATTTAGATTCTAACTATTAAAACTGAGAAAAAAACTATTTATACTAAAGTCCAAAATCCCAAATAGAATATAAATTCAGAGGCAGAGTTTCTACTTATGGACTATAAATTGAATATACGGTCCATACTTTGCACCGTACCTTGCATCTTTAATTTAATCTGCCGACTGTTGTACTTAAATTGATGGATCATATATTGAACATACGGTATGTACTTACCTTCATAGATTGCTTCACCAGTATGACAATTTTTTGATTTACAGTGCAACTTACTGTCCGCACATTGAATATGCGGTCTATATCTTGCTTCGTGCCTTGCTGCCAGAGTTTTGTCCCTGATTTGAACTATCACTGGAAATAGGAGCCACATCTTGATGTTGCGGTCTATCTGGTTCATTCTCTTGGCAGAATTTTGAATTGTGTCTCTTTTCTCCAACTCATTGCAATTCCTAATATTTACTAAATATTGTTATTATTTATTTAAATTAGCACTTAAAGGCATGCAAAACTCCATAAAAAAATTACAAATGTGACAGAAAACTTGTACATATAAACACCCCCTATATAAGGCCTTTGCTTGTCATCAAGAAACTAAATAAGATAATTTAATATAGACACATGTTCCAATATCACAAAGTGCAATGTCTATGGTGGTTTTGGCAAGTAGCTACCAGCATTCATTCACTTTTCAAACAGTTCATCCCCTCCATCATGTAAAAGTTAACTTTCCCACAACTTTTAAGACTAATTATGAAATCTCTACTTATGATATTATTTCAACATGCATGAAAACTAGTTTGAGAAGCAACCTATGCTAGCCATTATCATCCACATACCCTCACATTAGACCAACAAAAGTGTCCATGTTCAAAAATAAGAACCGCACTCAATATATGGACAAAATCAAGAGACAAGAGAAAGGCACTGAAGTCTCTTAAAGATGTTCACAACTTAGGTCACAACTACCATATGCTTGCCTTTATTCTCAAATGCCTTTTCTTTTGAAAATATAGATTGAGATCACATAAAGGATTTTCTAAGCTTTTAATGTTGGTTCAAGGGTTGGTAGGATACAAAAATGATATTTTGTGACTCAGTACCATCCTTTAATAATACATCACATTCTCATTTTCCTTTTCCTTTTGTTCCCTTCTTTTTCTTCCATTTTTCTTTACATCTTCCACAACCCAAGGTACTTTTTGTGATCTTTCTTTATTTTTCTTTCTTTTTATTTCTCTTTTTCTATTTTTTCTTTTCTCTCTTTGCTCAATATACCTTGGGAAGTGGTCAATCATTCACTTTTACCTTTTCTTTCTTTTTCACCTTCTCATCCCAAATTACACTTTTTTATATCATCAAAATATTTTATAATATCAAGGAGGATGGGTTGAAAAAAGAATCAACTTAAGAAATGGGTTTTCTTTCTTTGTGATTGATCAATGATGTGTCGAGAATTTGCAACACATCTTTGCTTCATTTCATAGAGTTTTGCATAAATTTAGGTACTAATTTAAGTCAAAATTTAACCTCATTATTTTAATTTTTAGGAACCCAAGTAAAATAAAAAAAGGAGAAGTTAAAGTCAAAAATTTGCAAAAAAAAGACAAAGCGAAGGACGGACCGCCTCTCAAAAGGACGGTCCGCACCTTCAAAGATCCATCAGTCCTACTTGTTCTAGAAACCACTTTCAAGTGGTCAGCAGTTGATGAGGTGAAGTACGGACCATTACTCTAAGAGAGGGACCATCAATCAGAGGGTGGTTCACCTAAATAAAAATGGTAAAATCAAAGGGAGACATGAAAGATGGACGTCTTTCCAGAAGATGGACCGTCTTTCCAAAAGATAGACCGTCTTTCCAGAAGATGGTCTACTAGTCAATGGACGGACAATAACTTGGTAGAACCCAATTTTAATTAGTTAAGAAAAGGGCAGACCATCCTTGCCTACTTGGAACTGTCCGATTTGAAATGAATTAGAGGTTTTTAAGGCTTAGTATAAATAGTATTTTTCTTTGTTTTTTCAAGGAGAAGAAACAATATTGGAGTAGATAGCTTAGAATAATTGATCGTTCATCATATATAGCATAACGAATAGATCTACCTTTTAATTTGAAGATTTAAATTTGATAACATCCAAAATACACTCTTCTTTAAGAAAGAATGTACATGGTCATTGTCAAAAAAATAAACCCAACGAGTGTCGGGGTCGAATCCCACAAGGAATGTTAGCTGATCACACAATAGTTGTCTACTAAATTGAACTAATTTGCATCAATGTTGCAAGAAAAATAAGAACAAATTGGGGAAGTCATGATATATAAAATAAAATATGGATTTGCACACTAAAAATATAGGCAAAGTATAGAAAAGATAAAAGGAGAGACTACTAGGGGTGTGATATTGATAGGGGCGTCATTGGATTGGGTTTTCTAATAGCTTCTAGCTTTACTCAATAGTATAATTAGTTGCGAATTAGGTGGAATCTTACATTTCTCAACCAATTAAATGCCTTATACCTCGGGTTTTCACAAACCCCAAGGTTCTTTTTTACAACAACCACATCAACTTGGGTACAAATCTACTATTTCTAGCTTCGATTCTTAATGGGTGTGTAATAATGGATTTTGGCAATGTCTAGCCCAACCCCCACATAATTACCACCTAATTACCTAATAGTATTTCCTCACCCATACTTTAAATTCCTTTTTCAAGAAAAATTAAAGTAAGAAAATGCAACCCACGTTTGCGACTATGAGTATTCAACTTAAAACTCAGAGGAAACACTAATATTATACCAAAGGAGTAAATCCAAAATCAAATACACAATACCCAATCCAAATCAACCCCAATCATTTACACACCCCTAGCAAAGAATTTAGCTACTCATGTAAGTAGAGTAAGACATTGCATTAAACAAAAATTCAATATCCATTCACAAACTGAGTAAGAAAAATTCAAGGACGGTCTAAGCTCCAATGGAGTTTTCCACCTTATCAATGAAGAAGATGAGTCTTTCTCTCTCTACTTCTCTGTACTTTAATACAAGCCAATTCAATAGAATAATAAATACTCTCTAGAATGGAATGTGCAGTTCCTTTTTGAGATGTACAAAAATAGGGAACAGATCTTCTCCTTTTTCTTCGTGCTTGACGTTTTTAGCCCTTGTTGACAGGCGTCACTTACGATTCATCGGCAGTTTGCCAGTGCTTGTTTGCGGGCCGCCGGTCAGTCAAAGCTGAAGGATACTGTAATCTTGAGTACTTCAGCATTGATACTGGCGGTTCACCGGTGTTGATCCATGGACCACCTATTGGTCAAAACTGATGGCCAGAAAGTTCTTGATCACTTCGGCGTTGGAATGGGTGGTTTTTCGGTGCTGATCTATGGTCCGCTGATCTCCATCCTTCATTAGAATAGTAAACAATTGCGGTTGATCAGTGTTTCGTCGGTGTCCTCCAATGGAGCGTTTGTCCTCAACTCTACTTTTATGATTTTTGCTCAATTTCATGCTTTTCTTTATTCAAGTTAAGTACCTGCAAACATCAAGGAGAAAAGACATAAAATCCCCCTAATTAACTTGAAACTAAGAAAAAACTCATGTTTATGAGCCTAGTGAGTTGGTAAATTACCAACTCATCAAACCCCTAAACTTGAACCATTTCTTGTCCTCAAGTAATGCAATTGTTTTCATTTGAAAAAATGGACAGAATGTCAAATATTAATCTATGCATCAAAGACCTAAGACAACCCAAAAACTCTCACCAACTCAAGGAAAAAGAGAAATGACTCCCCCTAAAATGTCAGAAAGTTTCACGAGGTAACCACGATGAATAGGCATGCTTCACAACTGCTTTAACTTTTCAAAACAAGGGCATGGTTATGTAAGCAAACACACAAAGCATCTCAAATCATAATGGTTTCGCATTCCAAGCTTGGCTTGAAGCTCACACTGCTCATGCCTAAATAACATCTTCACATCAATGCAAGCATGTCCTTAAAGGGAGTGATGCTACTTACTACAAGAGAGAATCCTCTTTGTTTCTCATTAAACAATCCACACAAAAGGGATTATAGAATAAGAAGATTATGCTCACTCTCACAAAAGAATTGTCCATGCACACAACTTGACCCATAGGCTTTCCCTTCGTGTAACTCGCCACTAAAGTAGAGAAACTACACTCAAAATCAATTAGGACTTATGGGTCATGATGAAGGCTAGAGGTAAAGGTAGTACAAATGTTTAGCTCTAGTGACTAGAACCTCCCTAATGCCTTTTTTGTGAACACTTTTAACCTCCCTTAAAACTCTTTAGATCACTCCGCCTTATTTCTCCTTTTTCATCATCTTTATCTTTTATTTCTCAAGATCCCTCCTTCTAACTCCTTTGGATCTCACATCTAGCCTCATGTAACAAAGAAGTAACACTGCTTCACTATTCTTTTTCTCTTTTGGTGATTCAAGGTTTCTCACCCCATCATTTAATTTATTTTGATCATAAATTGATGCTACCTCACATTTAAGCTCATCACATTTCTCCCCTTCTTGTAAACCCCCAAACATAGGCTTTTTTCTCTTTTCTATTGATTTCCTTATCTCTCCCTATATCTTAGGCTTCAATCCCCCATTATTTTTATTCATTCATCACAAGAAATTAGGGAGGATGGGTGCCAAAGAAAAGGATTACAAAGGGACATTGGGTTTGTAATGTGGTTTCCAAGAGTAAATAGTCCAAAGGCTCAACGTTGGCTACCGAAGAAGATGTTTCCGGAGGTCATTTTAGGTGAAGTGAATAACAATAGAAAGCCTAAAATCATGTTCTAAGTGAAGCTACATCTAGGATTTCTCTTTGGGTCACACTTAGAGAAAGTTCTAGACAAGTAGAGATGCATGAGACTCATTCAAACGACCATACCGCACAAGGTATCACACCAAATGAGTTCACACAATTCATTATCATCACAAGATTTTGATTAAAGACAATAGAGCATGCGAATCCACAAGCCAAACGGGGAATATGTAATGAATGAAAAGAGAGTGCTACATTTCCCATTTCAAATGCCCATTTTTTCCAAATTCATTTTTCATGCCACACAATAAATTTTGGATGATACCTCTCAAAAGCAGTTTCACAACAGACTCAAAAGAATATGGAATTTTCCCTTAAGAAAGTCGCCTCACAATCTATCATTGGGAAATGTCACCCATTTTGACAACACAATGAAAAGAAAAAGAAATTACTCCTTGGGAAAGAACTGTAGCAGACAGAAAACCCTTGGTGTTTATTCATTATCTACTATTCACAAAGGCTAGAATCAAACTTGGGTCACGATCTTTTGGCAATAAAAACAAAGACCCACTCATTAGTACTAACAATCAACTGCAACTTTTTTTTTCATTTAATCCATTTCGAGCCCGAAAAAGGCTCAACAACCATTCACAAATCTTTAAAAAAAGTAGCCTGGCAAGGGCAACATCAAATATTGTTTAAATGAGCCAAACAAAGGCTCACAAATCATCACAACTCAAAAATAAAAGTCCGACAAGGGCCACATTAATTAATCAACAAAAGAAATGACCATCATAAAAGAAACACCCATCCCACCCCCAACTCAAACCATACATTGTCCCCAATTTATGCATACAAAACAAAGAGGGTGAGAACTCCCTGAAGTGGTCACTCATCATCATCCTCATCATCTTCAGCTTTAGCCTCCCCATCCTGGCCTTTATCTCCTAGATCCTCCTTCTCATTCCCCAAAGCCCTCGAACAGGTCATCAATGGGGCCTCGGCCTGTAGAATGGGAAGCCATCGTTGCGTCAACTGCGCTCATGTCAGGCACCGCCATTGATGTCTGACCTTTCCACTCCTTTACCTCAGCCTGAAGAGAGGTGACAACCCCCTCCACTACATCCTAATGTGAGCATAGCTTGGTCAAGCTGTCATACATTGACTTTATCTCCTTTTTCACCATCTTGGTGATCAAGGCAGGGAGACTCTTAGCCATTTTTTGAAGCTGGCTATCATAGGAGTGTGTCATCTCTACATGTTTGTTAAGGCTACTTTGCTGGGATGATGTAGGAGGAGGTGAGGCTCCTATGGTATATGCTTCTTCTAAAGCTTGGCCTAATGCCTCAGAATATGGCATGTTGAGATCATGGGCCATTGAGGCTTGCTCTGACCCATGAGAGAATGACTACTCGGGGGTTTCAAAGGTCTGAAACTTCTTTCACTTTCTCTTGGGAGCATCTACATCCCTTTTTCTATCCACAATAATGGCACTGATAGCAGAGCTCGGGGATTTATCGGGGAAGAGTGCACTCCGGCTTGAAGGCAAAGTTTAGATATAAGCACAATGTAAAGAATCGAGGTGTTGTCTTGCCTTGCATTTCTCTTCATCTAAATATCCACAATTTCCCGAAAATGTATATGGACCCTAGTCATGATGTCGGGGATGAGGATAGCTGCTTCCAAACTTACCGTCTACTCATTCTTTCAAGGCATAATATGGACACAAATGAAGTCCAGGCACATCTTGGCTTTAAACTTTAGATCATGAAGAGAAATCTCGCCTCCCATGGTGGCCTGAAGGGTGTGTCTACGACAATAATTTGAGCTATCCACCTGAATTGATTCTCCTTGTCAGTAATTCTGGTGGCATATTCAGATGCGCTGTCAAGCTCATCCTCCTAGAATAAATAATTAATAGCAGCTAGAGTGATGTCAACCTTCACACCTCGCACCATAACTACGGGAAGGCGAGGACAGTCGTCAACCTTGCCCTTATGATGCATGTTGTCCTGCCTGGCCTGGTAAGATGCTTACAATTCAGGGATAAGGCTGGGTAGAAAGATAGAAGTGGATTGGTAAAGGCATGCCATTGGCAGTCATTGAATTGAGCTATGATGTTGGGGAGGTCACCCCACATCCCCACCAAATCAAGGCGCTTTTCCACAATGATCGGGAGCCCCCGGCAAATGGCATAATGCCTCTACATGTCGGGCACACAAAATATAATTGCATCTCAGGAGTTGGTTGGTTCTACAGTTGCCTTCTCTTTCCCTTTCCCTTTGGTGGATGATGAATTAGGGGCCTTGCCTTTGCTTGGATGCAAGGATGAAGTCATACTCTGCAAGACCATGTTAGTGCCATACTACACGATTGAACAACTAACATCTATTCTAACTAAGGCAAGGGAATTTAACAATTGGGTGCAACAAGTTGAAGTGTTTAGATGTTAAGTACTGGCAGCAATGGCGGGACACCGGGGAAATATAGATGAAGATCTGTGAATCTCCGATTAGCCGCAAAATAGAAATAGAATGCTGGGGACACAGAGATCGACTGGCGGCACACCGGAGTTTCACCGGTCTTGACTCACAAAATGCTGGTGTAACGCACGTATGGGGTAGTGGCTTAAAGCCCTGAACCCCAACCTGCTTTTCGTCGGGTCTGACCGGCGGATCACCAGTGGATGCTTGTTACAGAAATTCATCCCAAACTTAGTGAAATCACAAAACATTCAAATTCAAGACTCACATACTCAATATAACAATAGCTAAGCAAGTAAAACTGACAATTTACCCATATGAAAGATGTCACTCCATTTATCCTCGTGAAAATTTGCATTTTAAGCATACATGGGGCTACCCAGACTCCACCCCCAACTAAAATCAAATACACAATGAAGCAAGCATTTTTCCACAACAAGACCCACATTGTCATTCAACAATATTTCACATCCCCACATACCCACAATATGAATAATACAAATGCACTAACAAGCATAATCATGGGGTTAATGGGGACACATGAGTAGGGAAATTTTGATTTTCACGTACTCAGAATAATCCATATCTTTGAACAATAATCAAAAGCGGAGTAAGAGTCACATACCAAATGGATTTGAGGACAAAGAGAGGAGAAATATCAAAGCTTCAATAATAGAGTTCCACAAAAAGATTTCTTGCCTTAGTGTATTGAGAATATGAGTGAGTAGTGATGAAATAAGGGGAATGAAGTATGGGATTTATAAGAGAGATGAAATGGAATGGATAGGTAGATGAAAAGGTAGATTTAATGGTGGGAAGGTGGAAAGGTAGTATATGGGAATGTTAAAAAGGTGTAATGGGGAAATGAGAAGGTGGAAGAAAGGATTTATGGGGATTTTATGGGTTTTGACAGGTATTTTAAAATACCTGGGTCGGGTTCGATCCATTGAGCTATCAATATTTTAAAAGATATACATATTTGTACCTGCACTTGACCGGCAGTTGCCGGTAGGTATAGGTTATTCTCCGCCTTACCACAAGTGACTAATATTTTGCTCAATTCGTTGTTTTATGGCTGGCAGTTGTCCGGCAGTTTGCAGGTTGGCATCGTTGTTCCGCTAGTTGGGACACCGATGTTACCAGAACTCCCAGGTGTAGTATTTTGAACCGGCACTGCACCGGTGGTTTGCGGGTTGTTACCAGCGTTTCGCCGTTGGATCACCGAGACACTCTTGTATTCCCTACTATCTTCTTCACACTAGCAGCAGCGCGGTGCTTCACGTTTTGTTACCAGCATTTCACCGGTCTAGCATCGTGCCTGCCCTGTTCTTCTTCTCCTTGTTTGTGCATCCAATATACCGACAAAATCATAAACACCAATACATCAAAATGCTCAAGGTAAGAATGCTTGGGTTGCCTCCCAAGAAGTGCCTTATTTAACGTCGTGGCACGATGGATAGCTTCCAACTTTCTATCATTCCAGAGAGTCATCCTCTGGTTTTCAACATCAACAGATTCATAATGCTCTTCTTCACCATCGAGCACTGCCATAACCTTATACTCATTCGAGGACTTGATAGGCTGACATACATTGAAGGTGACCTCATCACCACCAACTCAAAACTTAAGCTCCCCAAGCTCCACATCAATTAAAGTCCTTCTGTTGCTAGTAGAGCTCACTCCAAGATAATTGGCACCCGATGTCCATCTCACAATTCAGCATAATTAAATCAGCTGGGAGCATGAATTTATCCATCTTCACAAGGACATCAAATTGCACTCTAATGGGCCATTTAATCAGCCTATCCGCCATCAACAGCCTCATAGAGGTAGGTTTATGACTCCCTAACTCGAGTTTCTTGAAGATCATTAGAGGCATTATATATTGTTACTAGCACCGAGGTTGTAAAAATCCTTATTGAACATGCACAATCCAATTGTGCAAGGAATGGTGAATGCTCCAAGATGTTTACATTTTGGAGGAAGGATGCTGGTCATTATAGCACTACAATGAAGGATCACCTTATAAGTGCAGAGTTCCTTCATAAATTTTGCGTGTCCTAGCATTTGCACCAAAGCACCCACAAGTGGTATGTTAATGGATAATTTGCTGAATATTTCCAATAAACTTTCAAAATTGATTATCCTCCTTCTTTTTGGACAACCGCTGTGGATATGGCAGGGAAACTCTTGCTTCATGATTTTTGTCATTAGGAGCCTTCTTGCCCGCATTCACATGGACATTATCCAGGGGAGTCAACTGAACATCTCTCTAATCCTTCCCTTCTTCATGATCACACACAATTGGTGCTTTTGGCACCTTTTCCAACACATCATCATCTTTTGCCTTTAGGGCATCAACATCCTTGGGCTTCACCCCCGCATCATTCAATATCTTACCACTCCTAGTCATGATTGCCTCTTTCATTGGGTTTTGAGTAGTATCACTAGGAAGTTCACCCTTCATGCGGGGTTCATTTGTGATGAAAAATGGTTCATTTGCACTTCGAGGTATTTGATTGAAGATGAGTGGGATCTTATGGTTTGAGCGAGGTTAGACACCTTTCCTTTCAACTCTCAAACCCCATTGTCAGTGGATTCTACTTTCTTCAACCCCCGCGACAACATGTCCTCAATCTTCAAGCTACCTACATCACTCACTCCAAGCATTCCTTGGGATGCTTCTACTTTTGGAGGAGGTACATATGGGTTAGAACATCGATGATGTCGTGCTCCTTCATGATTTTTCTCTCTATTTCCCCATCATTCATTTCTCTCCCCCATCCTAGATTATCATGATTTCTCCAACCTTGATTCTCCCTGTCAACGACGCTATTTTGGATATCATCCAAAATACACACTTCTTTATGAAAGAATGTACATGGTCATTGTCAAAACAAATAGACCCGATGGGTGTTGGGGTCGAATTCCACATGGAATGTCAGCAGATCACACAATAGACATCTATTAAATTGAACTAATTCGTATCAATGTTGCAAGATAAATAAGAGAAAATTAGGGAAGTCGAAATTTATAAAATAAAATATGGATTTGCACACTAAAAATATGGGAAATGTATGGAAAAGACCAAAGGGGAGACTACTAGGGGTGTGATATTGATAGGAGCGTCATTAGATTTGCTTTGCTAATAGCTCCTAGCTTTAGTCAGTAGTATAATTAGCTTAGGTGGCATCTTACAAATCTAAACCAATTAGATGCCATATACCTCAGGTTTTCGTAAACCCTAAGATTCCTTTCAAAAACAACCACATCAACTTGGGTACGAATCTACTATTTCTAGCTTCGATTCTTAATGGGTGTGTATTAAAGGATTTTGGCAATGTCTAGCCTAACCCCCACATAATTACCTCCCAATTACCCATTCGTATTGCCTCCACCATACTTTAAATTCCTTTTTCAAGAAAAATTAAAGTAAGAAAATGCAACCAGCATTTGCCACTATGAGTATTCAACTTAAAACTCAGAGGAAAAACTAAAATTATACCAATTGAGTAAATCTAAGATCAAATACACAGTACCTAATCCAAATTAACCCCAATCATTCAAATACCCCTAGTAATGAATTTAGCTATTCATGTAAGTAAAGTAAGAGATTGCATTCAACAACAATTAAATATCAATTCACGAATCGAGTAAGAAAAATTCAAGCAAGGTCTAAGCTCCAATGGAGTTTTCTACCTTCTCAATGAAGAAGATGTGTCTTTCTCTCTCTACTTCTATCTACTTTAATAAAAGACAATTCAATAGAATAATCAATAATCACTAGAATTGAATGTTCAGTTCCTTTTTTAGATATACAAAAATAGGGTACAGATCTGCTCCTTTTTTTTTGTGCTTGACATTTTTACCCCTTGCTGAAGGGCATCACTTGCGATTCACCAACAATTTGTCGGTGCTTGTTTGCGGCCTGTCGGTCAGTCACAACTAAAGAACAGTGAGATCTTAAGTACTTTGGCATTGGCACCGGCGGTTCGCCAGCGCTGATCTATGGACCACCAGTTGGTCACAGCTGATAGTCAGAAAGTTCTCGATTTCTTCAGTGTTGGCACCGGCGGTTCGCTGGTGCTGATCTATACTCCACCAATCTCCATCCTTCCTCAGCACAGTAGACAACTATGGTTGACCAGCATTTCACTGGTGTCCTCCGGTGAAGCACCGGTCCTCAACTCAATTTTTATGCTTCTTGCTCAATTTCATGATTTTCTTCATTTAAGTTAAGTACCTGCAAAGATCATGGATAAAGGGCATAAAATCCACCTAATTAACTTGAACACTAAGTAAAAACTCATGTTTATGAGCCTAGTAAGTTGGTAAATTACCAACTCATCAAAATTCATCAATTTAAGTTTTTGTTTCTAAATTACAATTTCATTGGTAAAAATATTCAATTGCATCTTTTCTTCTTCTCTTCTTGCTATGGATAGAAAAACCCAGATCTAGGGTTGTGAACCCTAATGATCTTAATTGGGTAAAATTTTTTGTGGGCTTAAGAACATTTAATTGATTTATGATTTGTAAAGTGTGATTGATGATGAAAGTTATTTAATCCTGCCCAATTACTTTATTTTTCTTGAAAGAGCCAATCAGGTTGTGTTCGCATCAATCAACAGTAACTTACGGATCTAACCCTTATTGAATAGATTCACCTACAAATTGAATGAATTTCAATTGGCAAAATATAATTGGATAGAAGGGGGTTCTCTTTAATTTGATAAAATTGAGGTAGATTGACACTATTGGTATTATTGAAAGATACCCACTGGTTGTGACACTATTGGTATTATTGAAAGATACCCACTGGTTGCCTAAGTGATTGCTTGCATGTTCATTAATAGCCCATACTCAATTTGCCCATATTGAGTGATTTAGAGGGATCAATCCATAATTGAGGTTATATCCCTAGTACGTCTTATTATTTGATTTCAATCTAAGGCAATATACATTCCTTCATTATAGATATATTTCTCCTAACCCTAATTCAAATAGTCTTTATACTCTCAAATCTAAATTGATAAGTGCTAGATAGTTTGGATATACTAAAGTCGCTATGAATTCGACCCCGACTCTTAGTTGGGTATTAGATTTGTATCAACCATTTACACTTTCAAATATTGGAGTGAATTTGAGCGACGATAAAATTTGTGGCACCATTCCTAGGGATTTTGGTATAGGCCCTACCTAGTATTATCGATTTAGTTTATTTGATTAGACCAACTCTATCACTTTTACTTGTTTTTACTTGAGAAGCAGGTGTACAAGGGATTCACTATGGCATCATGGAATGAAAATGGTTTTGGTGGTTGGAACCCATATCTTGATGACCCATGTCCATATTGTGGAGGACCCCATTTCTGGCAAGATTGTAAATATTTCCCGGGGAAAGAGATATGTTCATCTTGTTATTCATATAATGGGTATAATTGTAATTAGTGTGGTGGTCAAGGTCGACATTGGGGTGATTTCCCCAACTATTATACCTTCTCCCCAAGATGCTTCAATGAAAATGCTAGTTGTCCTTTTGAGTTTGACATGAGTAATGATAAGGTGTATGAAGGACAAAGTGCTAGATTTGAAAGAAACCAAGCAAGCTCTAAACATTGTTAGATCAGGACTCTAACTTGGAAGAGATCAACAAATCCATCTCAGCAAATGTCATGAAATGGGAAAGAGTAAAAGATTCATTTGACAATAAACTTTCTATTCCCGTGGAATCATCTACTCCTCATGAGGTAATGGTTGACAAAGAGATTTCCACATTAATGGATGAGACACAAAGTATTTATGTCCCAAATGACTATTGTGGAAACGAAGAAGAAAACCAAAGTATTGATGAAGAATTCTCTAACTCTCAAAATGGAGAGTTTAAAGAGATGCCAAGGTGTAAAATGGGGAGAAGTGAAAATAATGGCTAGGTCTTCACCCAATGGTGGAAAGATGTTCAACATGAAGAAGAGGTCAAGATGGATTTTGAAGAGCCAAAGATGATTTGCCAACCCACTGACCCAAAAATACTATAAGATGTCAAAATGGAAGAAACGACACTAGAGTTTCAAAGAAAAGACCATCAAATTATTTTTGAGGATCCTAGTGCATTTAAGGGTGAGGATGTCAAGAATGAAGAAACAATAAAAATGGAGAGACTTAGACCGCGTTCCTATCATTTTTCAATATTGTGCTTGGTTGAATGTGTGGAAGATAAGAAAACCGAGTCTATGGAGAATTTTGGAGAGGAGGATCAAAGTATTTTCTTTTGAAGTTTGTCCTGACAAGAAGGCAAAAATGACATTTCTCATTTAAAGGCCAAAAAGTATAAATACAACACTCGAGAGATGGCCTCCTTGTATTCATACCACCACCACATGAGCATCATCAAAATCTTGATTCAAAGCTGGGGCAACAGTTCATATCCTCAAGGTGGAAAGAAAAGTGGAATGACACTTTGCTTCTTGGGAGACAACCCAACGGATGTTACACTATGTGTAGTAACCATATCGTGCTGCGACATTAAATCAAGACGCTTCTTGGGAGGTAGCCCAAATATTTTTGGACTAATGTGTGTTGATGTATACAGGTGAACTTAGAAGAATGGAGAAAATTGATACAAATATAAAAGGGATAATTCAACATCCAACAGATGGTGGTAAAGATGGACTGCTTTTTTAAAGGGCGGATTTCCATCCTATTATCAATTGAGAGAAGGTTGGGTGATAGCTTAGTCAAAAAATGGTTTGATGTGCAGACCGTACTTTGGATAGACGGTCCATCCATTGGACCATCTTTTGTGCTTAAAAATTTCAGACAGATAGGCTTTTCTAGATGTAAATAGGGTCGAATCACTAACACGAATCGAGTAAACTTTTTAAAAGGCACCTACTGGCAGAACCGGCCCGACCCACTCACCCTTTTAAAACATAAGGGTTTTAAATGGGCAAGCTTGCCCGCTATTACTCTTGCTCATCCCATCCTTCTCTGGTCTTTCTCTTTGCAAAAGCTACCCTCCATTGTTGGCCTCAATTGCAAACTTCACCACACTTACCTGCTACTTTTTCACACTCACACACACTTTCTACACTTATTCTAGAATTAGCTTGTAGCACTAGGGTTAATGCTCGGTAATATTTTGGCACTTCTTCAGTGAGCGCACGAGCATATCTAGATTAATCTACATATTTTTCTTTTTGATAAACTTCCAATTTAAATATTAGCGGTGATTTAAGTTTTATCTTTGACTTGGAGTAATTGAAACCTATGTTTGGATGTTGATTTGGGGGAGAACTTGGGATTTAGTTTATTGAATAGGATAGGGCATAGTAGTGTAATTGTTTGTGCCTATTTGTGTTGATTTCTTCCATAAGATTGTCAAAGTGATAATGCCCCATCCCATGTTTGAACATTGTATAAGGAAAAAGAAATGTCCGACAGACTGAATTGTATGATTCTCCTAATTGGCAGAGAAGGTGATGAACTCTCTTTATAAAAGACAGACCGTTCTTTGAATTAGATGGCCCAAATGTATTGAGTCAATAGACGACTCAGGGGATGGACCGTCTTTTCAAAAGATGGTCTACACTCTGCTCTGTCCTTTGAATCAAAACATTGCGATTTTTTAATTCAAGGAATGGTATAAGGTACGGTCTGTCTCTTTAGAGTGCGGCCCATCCCTTCTTCGTCCCTTCTTGTATTTTTCTACTTTCACTTCATCCCATGTCATGTACTGAGAATTTTTTGCATAATCATATATAATGGCACCTAAACAAGTAGTTCCATGGGCAGCAAGGCTAGTTGTAACACCCCAAAAGTTAGCTAAAATCATACACTAGACTTGAAGTAGAAGCCAACAGGAAAATTTAAAATTTTCCATAGAACAAGTCAAATGATGATGCATCCTATGAGACCACGAGTCGTGGGATTACACATGGTGAACAATCTTGCCTTCATGTTCCAATCCCTACGACTCAAATAATGACTCATTGGTTGACTTAACAAGTCGTTAAGTGATCCTTTAGAAGTGACCTAGTCAAAGTCCTGAAACTCGACAAGTTTCTTCCCTTTAACCACAAACAGTGACCACGAGTCATGGTATGGTGGCACAACTCATCTTATCAAGTCGTGAGATGAGATCAGAGATTGGATAAAATTTTCCCCAATGACTATGAGTCATGGGATGAATCATGGTGTTTGATGACGGATCTTCCTATCCATTAATTTTGTGGGAATTAGAGTTTGAGAAGCAAGATACACTGACCATGAAAGGTCACTACGAGTCATGGTAAGACCTACTGACTTGTGGTGATGACTCATCGTCACTAGGCGACAGTTTTCAGCCCATTTTTCCTAAGGGTGTTTTAGTCTTTCTCCACAATTTTAACTCCCAAATTACATTGTTTTGGGTACTTTTGAAAGGGAATAATAGGGTATTAGTCATGTTTACATCTCATTCTCTCCTAGATTCTCAGAAATAGTACGTTGAAGATAGAAAATTATAACATCCCGGATAATTTGAGTGATATATCTGTACTTGCGAGGTAGGACTAAGTGTACCTAATAGGATAAAAAGGCAGTGTTATGAGGTATTTGAGTTACTCTATGATTTTATTTAAGATTGGACATCAATCAAGTTGTAAAGCAAAATTTTCCAAAAGTTATCGCAAAATTTCTTTCTTGAGATTCCTTGAAATAGGGGTAAAATGTCATGAAATATTCTCCCAATATATAAAGAGTTAGGGATATGCAACCTATAATATTAAATATCTATGAGACTAGTTTCTAGCACATTAAACCGTTCATCAATCTATCTTCGGAATGGAGAGATATAGCACATTAAACCGTTCATCAATCTGTCTACGGAATAGAGAGATATACGCATTTTCGTGAGATCGCGAAAGCAGACATATCAGATCGAGTTGAGGTGGTGGAGGACTATTTAAGTCCCTTGTCTGGTTAATTAGGTCATTATCCAAATTTCCAGAAGTTATCTCGTCCTAAACTCTCTCCCAAGCTGCCTTTACATGTTCTTGATGGTTTTGGGGCTAGAAGCCATGGTTTAACGTGGTTCTTGATGTCGGGAAGTAGGGAATCCTATGTAACTTTTGTCTCGGTGTCCTTCCAAGGTTTTTGGTGGTTTTTTCATGGTGAAGCTGGTTGTAATCCTTCTTCCTTTGGTTTTCCTTTGTTTTTGAGTTTTGTTATAGGTGTATTAACTTCATTAGGTTGTTGTCTCATAGTTTCTACCATTAAATTCATATGAATCTTATTAGTTAAGCTTCCTTTGTATTCTTTTGTTGTTGAGTTGTGTTGGCTGCATTTTGGCAGTAACTCGGGCTGCTCTTAGGTAGTAACTTCATGCTTATAAAGGTGGAGGTTCGTCTTAGTTTGTGTTCTCCAAAAAATCCAAGGCATGTTAGTCTTGTCCCTCCCTTTGTTGGCATGAATTTCGTAGTCGTTGTCCTCCATGTTGATGTGTGTGCTAGATATTTTGTGAAGGACTGTATTATGTTACTGTTGAACTCTTGTGCTTATGTTTATATGGTGATAAATGTGTAAAACCCTGAAAGCTCAAAGATTAGACCCGGCAGTTGAAAGAAAGAAAACTGAAAATTCTGCACCAAGTCATAAAACGAGTCATTTTGTGACCCGTGGGGAAGACCACGAGTCGTGAGGTGACTCGTGATGAGGTACTGGACTTGAGTTGAAAGAAATTATTGAAGGGGCCACCACGGGCATGACCACGAGTCGTGATCAAACCCCACTACCCGTTGTGTCAGCCGTGGACAAGGGAAATTGGAAGAAGGAGTTTATGGTGGCAATATACCTTATGGATAGACCCCATGAGTCATGGTCAGACACCACAATTCATTGGGTGAATCTTGGTCAGAGGGTAGCTAATGATATGAGGTTTGAGGAAGTGGAGATAACAAGTGTTGACCACGAGTCGTGGTCACCGGTAACGATTCATATGATGGCCCGTTTTAAGTTCCAGGTGAAACCTTGATGGTGTACCCAATGATCGATGTAACAAACCATGGTTGGTGGCAACGATTTGTTAGGTCCCTCGTGGGGGCTGACGAGCAGTTATTTTCTATGAAGTTATTAAGGGTATTCTCGTCATTCCTATGCTCTAGGGTCCTATATTACATTATTTTAAGCTATTTTCAAGGTGTATTAAGATAGGTTATGTCATTCTAGCCTATTTTAAACCCATGAATGCAAGTTAGGGAGTTAGAGAGGAGATCAAGCTTAAGCCCTTCCAATTCTTCTCAAATTCCTCTTAGGCAATCAAGGAAGTGTAAGAATCAACTTTAATCAGGTATATAGGGTTATGAATGGGTGAATCCGTTCACAGCCATGCCCAATCTCTCTCTAAATAATGAATTTTCCTATGATGATTCTATGAGGTTTTAACCCAATGCATGAAGTTCCTAATTCTCTACATGGGTATGATTTAAATGAGTTTTTATTATTGAGTTATGAATCATGGGCAAGCTTTACGTTGTTTTTCATTAAAAATCATGTTTCAAGCTTTTCAAATTAAAATGCCCATTTATGAGAAGTTCATGAAAGTTAAGATTTGTGATGAATGTTCATGTATGATAAAGTATTAATGGTGAAAAGCATGTTTTCAAGTTACCCATGTCTATAATCATGTTTTCAAGTGAATGGAGTATTTTCAAGCATGTTAAAGTATTGGGCAATGCCCATATGTTCAAGAATGATTTATGATTTATGATATGGATTTCATGATTGATCTATTTATGACATTGGCCAATTAATAGGCCCTTGATTCATGGCTAAACATGTATGTAGATGGGGATCAATGGTGTTAATATTTATTTGTCCATGAATCTCATGAATGATGTTTATAATTTACGTATAAGCCAATGTGCATGTTTTTGGGAGAAGTGTCTAGCACCGAGTATCCCAACGTTCAAAGGACTACATCAGTGTCTCATAACTACGTGCCACTGTAGGTTCATGTTGATACATTACAATGTTAATGGATCCACTCTTTTGTGATATCACATAATGCACGTCCCTTGCCTTGCAAGCCTGGAACGACTCTGCCCACTTGAGTGAGATAGTTGGGGCATTATGTAAGGCTCTACCATGATGGTGTCAGTTATGACGAGTCCTCCCATTGTTCTGAATGTTTTATGCATTGTTATGTTTATGTTACTTTGGCTCAAGTTATGATATATAAAATTTCTCTTATGACTATAATAATGAATGGATTACGAATGTTTTGAAAACCTTGAGCCTTATGTTACATTATGATATTTATGTTATGAGCATGTTAACCTGCTCTTATGATCTCTCATGAACTTTTATGTATTTTAAATGTCCGTTTTACTTACCTTGCATATTCGGTATATTTCATGTACTGACCGCATATTCTATGTTGTATCGTTTCATGATACAGACTCCGATCTTCAGACCCAGCATCGTCATTAGCTCATTCCCAGAGTTAGCATCCAGCTAATTGGTGAGTCCTCATTCTCTGAGGACCAGTTGATATTAGTTATCTCTTTACGTTCAGTTTCCATACTTGTTGGGTTAGTTGGGGGTGTTGTCCTATCACTCACTCTTATATGTTAGATGCTTTCAAACTATGTGTAGTAATCAGCTGTCATGTATGAAGTGCATTTCTCTTTTCATGTTATGTTATCATGTTGAGTGTTCTGCTTCATTGGATTGAGATAGATGTATCTTCATGCCATGGATTGACTTGGAGTCTTTCAGAGCTCCCTGTCCTGTGTCGCGATCCGGGGCTACGTTCGGTTCGTAACAAAATATGTGTCTGAGGTACTGGTTTGGTTGGTGGCTCAGACTTGATTGGGGAGAATCATAGACATGGAAAATTATTAGATTCATTCCAAGAGGCCGTGTGTGAGGTGTGTGGTTCTTGTAGAGATTTATGGGCTACTTGTGTAAATAATATTAGGTGATGATATTGATAATTTTATGTGGGTTTGGAGTGGTTAACATCAATTGTTGTGACGATCTTTTGTTACATTAGAGTCGATGGTCGAGTTGTCCATGTCAATGACACGTTGTCCATCGTGGTGATGCTTAGGTTTGCTTGGTCATGTCCCTTGTTGTTAGTTATGAGTAGAGTGACTTGTGGGATGCTTTAAACCTTAGGGATAGACTGAGCAGGATATTGATCGTTAACTCAATCAGTGGCTCGTCGGTGGACAACTAGACGTAAAAGAATAGTATTGTGTTGTGATAATCGGTTGGTCGAGTTCAAGAGCTCGTTATGGGCTGCTTGAGCATGTATATTATTGTTGTTGATTGTGAATGTTATGATTGTGTGTGTTGTGTTTGAATCCTTGTGTCTTGTGGATACCCGATGCACGAGAAGTTTTTCACCTAGGGATCAAGCCCGAGATGCCTTATGGCTTGTGGATACTCGATGCACAAGAGTGTTTCCCGCGGTTTGAGCCTAAGGAGTGAAATGACCTACGACATTAAGAATGATGTCCTCCGTAGTGTCGAGTTGAGACATGATTTGAGAGTGGTCCTGTTGCACCCCAAATTTTTTTTAAATGATTATTTGATGTTTATATGTTGTATTAAGAGAATAATGGATTGTATGTTGGCCGTAGGTGAGGAGGGAAACATGTGCAAAGGGAAGAGCAAAGATTATATGATGTTTTTAAATAAGGATCTATATTAAACGACCATATCTCCAAATATATAATAATTTATAAGTCCTATAACCTATCAAATGAGAGGTATTTGAATCTAGTTTAGAGTAAAAAAATTGCTCGTCTATTTAATTTCTGAGTAAAACATTATCCTTGTTTGAAGATAGCACTATCAGTAGGGAAAGAACCATGGCGTGCGAGCGCCGATACAGGAAGGTAGCGGGCACACTCGTGCGCACACGAGGGCTCATCGCAAGGGCGCCACATATGGGCCCCGCCCAACCTACCTATATGAAATAATTTTGATCTAGAAAGCTCGTTTCTGCTCCGTTTTGCTTGATTTGTTTTTTAGAATTTAGAGAACTCAGAGCCTATTACATGGTGAAAATATATCTCAGGTGAGAAAGTTCACTCTTTTCTCTTTTGGGCTTCAGGAAGAGAACCTTGGAAGAAAGTCATGGCTTGTTGTTCTCTTGTTGTTGATTGTGGTGTTGCTGCATTTTTTGAGCTGGTTATGGGAGGAAAGAGTAGGAGCCTTCTCCTACTTTAGCTAATAAATCTCCAAAAAAGGGTAAGTAATTCCCTCTTTGATTTCTATAAGTTAGTAAGGTTAAAACTTGGAGAACCATGCAGTATTGTGTTGTGAAGTTTCTTGTGTCATGATGATGCCCAATTTTTCTAGAACTTAGGGGAAGTGAAGTTTCTGCTTGTTGTGGTTGTAAATTGGACTTGGAAGGAGCCCTAAGGTGTAAGCTTGAAAGGAAGTTTTTCGGCAAAGTTAGTGTCGACATGCCAAGGTATGTAAAGGCGTCCCTTTCCTTGTTTTTCAAGCACGAAATTAAGTCATTGAAAGGAATAATATTCCTATGATTTAAAAATCATTTTGAGGAATATATGATTCTGTCCAAAGGGTTGGAAGTACTTGGTGTTAAGCTTTAATGGTTAATAATGTTTGAAGAGAACAAATGTGAAGCGAAAGACGTAATTTCTATACGATTGTTGTCATAATTGTAAATCAAGTCTAAAGTCCCCTTAGTGCGGGCACTGTGTGTTGGTCCTTTTGTAGTAGACTATATATGTGATGTTGAGCATATGTTAAGATCTGGTCACTAAGTGAAATTAGTAAGGAATGCTAAGACGACAATGTGTGATCAAACGTAAGCTAAGAAGATGATGCTAAGCCAATTGAGGGTAAATGAGCTTATTGAAATGACATTTTCATAATATGATTATTCCCTCTTATATGTTTATGTTTTAAGGTTCTTAAGGTAAAAAATATATTTTATGTTTCTCCTTCTTAAAGTGAGGCAAGCGGCACATAACGAATAAGCTATGTCGATAGATGTTAAAGAGGAAAGCATGACTAAGTTGTTAATCTTTTTGAGACGTTATAAAAGGAAAGATAAGAGTAAATGTTAGACCCTCTAAGGTAATATGTGAGTTATATGCTCTATGTCCATAATTGATTTCAAGAACATTTGAACAACATTAAAATATAAGCAAGATGAGGTTTAAGAGATAAGGTTGTCATTTAGTTAAAGAAGTAAGTGCGAATAAGAATTGATGAAATAGTGAACACGAGAATAAAGACATAAGTGTAGAGTGAATCATGTTTGGAAAAGAAGTTAAGATAAATAAGGAGAGTAGAGCTAAAGGTTGTTAACTTAGATGATAAAGGTTACAATTGTGAAGAAGTTACACTACTAGTAGCAAGATTAACCCTGTTCTAAAGACATTTAGCAAAAGGGTTATAAATTAAGATGTTTATGTTCAATATGTGTTAAGTTAATGAATAGTAAGCAAAGTGTTAACCTTCTATGAACTAATTAGAGTTGAACATCTATAAAATTGTAACTTAAGTTAAATAAAAGCACTCCGCTATGCCCCTAATCAATTATGTTAAGTTAATTATCCTAAGTGTTGGATTATCTTCCAAGTCGTAAAAAGGTTAATCCTCAAAACATCAAAGCTGCTTATGAAGACATTAGGTTTTCTCAAGCTCGTTAGTTAGTTGACAAGGTTGTGTAAGTTATCTTAATGTTGTTTGAATTACGGATATAAGTTTTTATTTACCTCTAAGGAAACACTTAGAGAGTTGCCTATGAGTTCCCAAGCTGAACAACTCCAAATCTCAGATTCTTAAGTTATATCTTCACGTCTTTAAGTTACGTTGAAACGTGTGATTCTAATCTATGATTTTTTCAATAAATGATATTCTGAGAATCATGATAATGTCTCATTGAAGTATTTGAAGTTGCATACAATTCTTAGAACTCAAGTCTTTATAAGTCTTTCTAGTAAGAAGCCTTAATGTATACTCTTTTCAAGTTATAACATAAAATTGAATTCTTTTAGTTATACTCAAGTCATACATCTATATGTTTAGCTCTTATTGAGTTATCATTTGAATTTCCTAAATTCAGAGGAGAGATTCTCCCACGTACCAATGTTCCTAATGTGTAATTAAGTATAAGCGGCTGGCTATGATCATGATCAGTTAAGCTCAGAACTTTTAAATCCCAAGAAGTCTCCTGGACGTCACTCAGTTAACCAAATATGAATTTATACGTTATACAAAAGTCTCATACATCGTATGTCTATAGTTTAGCTCTCAAGTCTGTGTATATGTTAAGCGTTATCATAAATAAATCGAAGTTCCAAGTTATAAGTTCCATATTTTCCTATGAATATGGCAAAAGAATTCAGAGCTATAGGTGCTCATCGATGTGATAAGTTTGATAATAGAATTTCAATATATAGTTGTCGATCTATATAAAGGAACCACCTTATGGGCACTATATATATGTAGTTTCCAGATGTTATAGGATTGTATAAAATGAGAATCCATGTGCTTCTATTCAAGTGATATATTAATTGGTAATATTATTTATAGGACATTGCTTGTAAACCTACTAAAGTTCCTATGTTGCCTAAACGTCCTGAAGGTCCTTCGAGTCACGGAGTTAACATGTTTGTAAAATTTGATAGATTTACATGATATATGTGCATATTTTCTAACTTTACACGGTATGTGTGCTCATTTGCATTTGTGTTACAAAAGAAACCTACTACGGCCACATATTTAGCATTTGTCATTTCAATGCTATATGTGTTAATTGACTCAGTATAAGCTCTATCGATTCACCTCATGGTTATGATTGAGATATTTTTAATTTACCCTGGTATGATACACTGACTGGAGATATTTTTATTTTACTCCAGTATGGTACACCAGTTGGAGATATTTTTTTTTTACCTCGGTATAGTACACCGGTTGAAGATATTTTTATTTTACCCTGGTTTGGTACACCAACTATAGAAATTTTTATTTTACCCTAGTGCGGTACACCGGCTAGAGGGATTTTTACATGATTTTATTGTTGGCTTGTCGTCGACATTATAGTTATAACTTTTCTTGTGCATTACTTGGTTGCATTTGCACTTCTGTACTGAGTTATTGTCAGGTTATAGTTTCCAGCATTCCAGGTTATTACTATTCCTTATTTCTAGGTCAGTTATCATTTCTATCTTATATGTTTATAGTTTTTAACCTTACATACCAGTATATTTCATTCGCACTGACGTCCCTTTGCTTGGGGACCTGCATTCGTGCCGCAGGTGCAGGTAGAGGCCAGCATTGCCAGTTGTAGTAGTGGTTCGTGAGATCAGCGAATGTGTTGGTATGATCCTTTATTCCAAGAGTTACGACTTAATTATTTCAGCTTGCATTTTGAGTTATAGTTACGGGTAGGTCGGAGCCCTGTTTCGATCATCAGTTTAGTTTACTCATTAGAGGCTTTATAGACTTAGTATGTTTAGTATTATTCAATTTATGTCCTTGTCAGCTTTCAATTGCTTGGTTTAGCATAGTCATGGCCTTATCGACATTTCAGTTATTTATTTGTGGTAGTCGAGACCTTATGGTTCCAGATGTTTACTCCAGTTGATTGTGATAGGTGTTCTAGAAGGCCTAGGTGTTATAGTTACAGATGCTATATAATCGGCTTCCCAGTTAGTTAGGTATCGGGAGCCAGTCTCACCCTCCCCCAGTTTTGGGGCATGACAAATTCCAATATGTCTGAGCCTTCCTGGGATCGTGATTTGTTGTCACAGATGGATTGAGCTCTGCAAACTACGCACAGTCGAGAGAGGGTCCAGCCGTTCTTATTTGATGATGTTGATTGACTGGTGTTTACTTTTGATATGCTTTGCTCTATATTGTGAGTACTCTTCGTGTTATTTTTTATCTGATAGAAGTATGCTAGGTGTTGGCTAGTGTTAGTTGAAGCCATTGAGAGGTCTAGAGGTGATGGTAGGTGAGCGTTGTCGGCTAGGTGTTGTGTGATGTTGATTACTTGTTGGACTTGCTGAGCTTATGAGGGTCAAGTAGGTTCTGTTTGTGTGCTTTCTTATACTTTCCAAGTTTATGAGGGCCAAGTAGGTTCTATGTGTTTACCTATGTTGAGTTTCCACTCCAAAGATATCTAGTATATTTGCGGGTCTCTTATTTGAGTCTTTTAGTGGTTTCTTCCTTTCATACTCGGTGTATTATTGTACTGAAGCCCTAGTTGGGGAGCTGCATTCATGCCTACAGATGATGGTGGCCTGGTAGATTGAGTTCTTGGTTGCTAAATGGATTTCCAACTGAGTCGGTGCGCTCCAGGTTTTTCGAAGTCATTAGGTGTTTGAGTTAAGGGTAGTTCAGGGCCCTGTCCTTGACAATTGACTATTTGTGTATTGATAGAGGCTTGTAGACATCTACTGTGGCTATAGTGTTGTTGTAGGCCAGGTAGGCCATATTGTATAGTTGTTTTCAATTTTATGACCTTGGCAGCCTATTGTGTATATATTGGTTTGTCAGTGAGCCAGCTTTCATTTTAGTCTGTCATTTACTCTGATTTAACTTGTGTTGTAGTGCCGAACCTCATTCATTCTGTCTTGTTATAGTAAGAATATTGTATACTCATGTTTGCTGGTTGTGCAGGAAATACTTGTAACCTAATGAAATATAGCTGGCCAGTGGGCAGACATTTCTTATGTTGATTATGGTTATAGTTGTGTCACACCTGGGCGTGGTGTAAGGTTTTGTTGTGTGGAGTTGTTTGTGGTAGGCTTGTCATGTGAGGCTATGTCATGTGAAGTCGTGTTGTGTCGATCCATGAGTTGGAGTCATGCGTGTCTTCTAATATTCAAGGACGAATGTTTCTAAGGGGCGAAGGATGTAACACCCTGGATAATTTGAGTGACAAATCCGTACTTTTTAGGTATGACTAAGTGTACCTAATAGGGTAAGAAGGAAGTGTTATGAGGTTTTTGAGTCACTCTATGATTTTATTTGAGATTGGACATCGATCAAGTCATAAAACAAAATTTGGCAAAAGTTGTCGCAAAATTTCCTTCTTGAGATTCCTTGAAATTTATGTCAAATTTCATGAAACATTCTCCCAGTCTATAAGGATTTAAGGGGTGTGCGACCTATCAAAATAATTATCTATGAGGCTAGTTCCAGCTCATTAGACCGTTCATCAATCTAACTTCGGAATAGAGAGATATGCGCGTTTTTGCGAAACCACACAAGCAGACACATGACACGTGACAAGCGGGTTGAGGTGGTGGAGGACTTTTTAAGTTCCTTGGTTGGTGGATTGGATCATTATCCAAATTTCCAGAAGTTATCTCTCCTTAAACTCTCTCCCGAGAATCCCTTACATGTTCTTGATGGTTTTGGGGCTAGAAGCCAAGGTTTGACATGGTTCTTGATGTCGGGAAGTCGGGAATCGTGTGTAACTTGTTTTTTGGTGTCTTTTCAGGGTTTTTGGTGGCTGTCTCATGGTGAATCTGTTGGCAATCCTTCTTCCTTTGGTTTTCCTTTATTTTTGAGTTTTTTTATAGGTGTGTTAACTCCATTATGCTGTTGTCGCAGAGTTTCTACCGTTGAATTCATCTGAATCTTGTCATGTAAGCTTTCTTTATCTTTTTTTTTGTTGAATTGTGTTGGTTACATTTTGGTAGTAGCTTGGGCTACTATTAGGTAGTAACTTGATTTTGGGTCTCCAAAACTTCCAAGCAATGTTAGGCTTGTCCCTTCCTTTGTTGGCATGAATTCTGTAGCCGTTGTCATCCATGTTGACGTGTGTGTTGGCTGTTTTGTGAAGGTTTGTATTATGTTATCATTAAACTCTTGTGCTGCTTTTTGTATGGTGATAAATGTGTGTATATGGTACTGGTTTGGTTGGTGGCTCAGTCTTGACTGCGGAGAATCATAGTCATAAGAAATTATTAGGTTCGTGCCAAGAGGCCGTGTGTGAGGCGTGTGGTTCTTGTAGAGATTTATTGTCTGCTTGTGTAAATAATATTAGGTGATGATACTGCTAGTTTAATGAATCTATAGAGTGATTAAGATCAATGGTTGTGACGATATTTTGTTATATTAAACTCGGCGGTCGAGCTGGCCATGTCAATGGCACATTGGCCGCCATGGTGACACTAGGGTTGGGTTGGTCATCTCCCTTGTTGTTAGTTGTGAGTAGAGTGACTTGTGAGTTACTTTTATATCTTAGGGATAGACTAGTTTGAATGGTTATCCTTATCTTGATTAGTGGCTCATCAGTGGACAACTACATGTGAAAGAATAGTATTTTTCTGTGATAATCGATTGGTGGAGTTCGACAGCCGATTATGGGCTTCTTGAGCATGTATTATTATTGTTGTTGATTGTGAATGTTGTGATTGTATGTGTTGTGTTTGAAGGCTTGTGGCTTGTGGATATCCGATGCACGAAAGTTGTTTCAGCTAGTGATCGAGCCCGAGGTGCCTTCTGGCTTGTGGATACTCGATGCACAAGAGTGTTTCCCGCTGAGGGTTTAAGCGCAAGGAGTGAAATGACCTATGGGGTTGAGAATGATGTCCTCTATAGTGTCGAGTTGATACATGATTTGAGAGTAGTCCGATATGTCTTAGCCTTCCTGGGATCTCTATTGGGTCTCCCAGATGGATCACGGTCTGCAAACTATGCGCTGTCGAGAGAGGGTCTGGCAATGCCATTTTGATGATGTTTTGTTGTTTACTTTTGATATGCTTGGCATTATATTGTTATTGCTGCTCATGTTATCTATTATTTGATAACAGTGTGCTAGATGTTAGCTATTGTTAGTTGAGGGCATTGAGAGGTTTAGAGGTGATGACAGGTGGGTGGTGTCAGATAGGTGCTATGTGATGTTGTTTACTTGTTGGACTTGCTGGCTTATAGGTGCCAGGTAGGTTTTGTTTGTGTGCTTGCTTGTATTTGCTAGGCTTATGGGGACCAGGTGGGTTCTATGTGTTTACCTAAGTTGAGTTTCTCCCCCTATGATATCGAGATATCTATGGATCTCTAATATGAGTCTTTAAGTTGTTTTTGCCTTTCATACTCGGTGCATTGTTGTACTGGCGCACTAGTTGGGGAACTGCTTTCACGCCTGCAGGTTATGGTGGGCTGTTAGATTGAGTTCTTGGTTGTTGGATGGAGTTCCAGCTGAGTCGGTGCGCTCCAAGTCTTTCGAAGTCATTAGGTGTTTGAGTTAAGGGTAGTTCAGGGCCCTTTCCCAGATTGTTGACTATTTTTGCATTCATAGAGGCTCGTAGATGTGTGCTGTGGCAGTAGATTGTTGTAGGCCAGTGGGCCATACTGTATAGTTGTTTTCAATTTTATGGCCTTGGCATCCTATTATGTATGTATCGTTTAATCGATGAGCTAGCTTCTGTTTTAGTATGTCGTTTACTCTGATTTCGGTTCTGGCTTGTTGTAGTTAGAAGATTGTAGGGTTTGCCCAATCAACTGCGGCACCGGGTTTCGGTCACTCCTCCCTGGGCTTGGGGTGTGATAGACTTGGTATCAGTGCTAGTTTCTTGTCCTAGGGAGATTATGAGCCATGTCTAGAAGAGTCTTGTTTATATGTGCGTTAGACAGTGTACTTATAAACAGGAGGCTGCAGGACATTTAGGATTGCTACCTTTCTTTCTAGATCGAAATTGTGGGAGAAATCAGCTGTCGTAGGAGTCGAGTGTAGACTCATGGTTGTTGGTTGTGCAGTAAATGCTTTTAACCTGATGAATTGTAGCTGTCAGTGGCTAGACATGGTGACAGGTAAGATTCTTATTTTGATTATGGTTATAGTTGTGTCTCGCCTCGACATGGTGCCAGGTTTTGTTGTATGGAGTTGTTTGTGGTAGGCTTGTCATGTGAGTCTATGTCACGTGATGTTGTGTTGTGTCGGTCCATGAGTTGGAGTCATGCGTGTCTTCCAACATTCAAGGACGAATGTTTCTAAGGGGCGAAGGATGTAACACTCTAGATAATTTGAGTGATAAATTCGTACTTTCTAGGTAGGACTAAGTGTACCTAATAGACTAAGAGGGATGTGTTATGAGCTATTTGAGTCACTCTATGATTTTATTTAAGATTGGACGTCGATATTCGGCAAAAGATATAGCAAAATTTCCTTCTTCAGATTCCTTGAAATTTAGGTCAAATGTTGTAAAACATTCTATGAATCTATGAGGATTTGGGGGGGGGGGGGTGACCTATCAATTTAAAGATCTATGAGTGTAGTTTCTAATGCAATAAACCATTCATAAATCTGACTTCGGAATAGTTCTTGAGACCCTGAAAGCAGACATGTCACAAGGGAGTTGAGGCGGTGGAGTAGAGGACTATTTAAGCCCCTTGGTCGGTGGATTAGGTCATTATCCAAATTTCCAGAAGTTACCTCATCCTAAACTCTCTCCCAAGAATCCCTTAACATGGTTCTTGATGCTAGGAAGTCATTGATCTTGGGCAAATTTATATGCCCAAGTGATACTCAAACGTATCATTTTTACCTTGTTTGTTGTGCAATGTGTATATAATATCATGTATTTGGTAATAAAATGCGAATTTATACTAACCAACATGATTAGCATTTGTTTTGCAGGATAATGTGATTTTTAGGAGCTAAAATGCGTGTTGGAACTATGTCGGAGTTGGACTTGGATGCGAGCGTGGAAAAGACCTTGGATGGCACATTTTACACTGGCTCCGCGATGGAGCCGTGCCACGCTGCCATCGCGGTAGCACACTGCCTGGGCAGGAATTAATTAGGCAATTTCCAGTGTGCCTGCGCGTCAGTTCCGTGGCACGGAGATAGGCCTCCGCGATGGCCTCCGTGCCACGTTGAGGCCAATTATCCGGACCCTGCAATTTCCAGAGAGGGTCCGCATCCACGCCGTGTCACAGAGGCAGTGCTCCGCGTTGGCCTCCGTGACACGTTGCTTGTTATTCCGGGAAAAATTTCCCACTAGTATAAATAGCACACTTAGGTTATTTTTAAAGGGGTCTTTTTTTTTAGTTCTAGTTTTTAGCAGAGTTCAGGAGTGGAGAGAGGAACGTGGTTTTGTGGCAGTTGAAGAATAGAAAAGATAAGAGTTTTCTTCTCTTCCCTTCTTCTTTTCCTTCAAGTGTATGCATGATTTACACTCATTCTAGGACGATTAATCCAAGAATGAGTGGCTAATTCCTTTCTTGCTGAGGTTTTGAACTTGTGTAATGATTATTGGTAATAATTGATATGGTTTCTTCTTCTTCTTGCATATTGTTCTATTAATTCTTGTGCTTAGTACATTCTTGATTGGCCACCATTAGTGTATATCTAAAAAGTCCAATTTCACTCGAGAGAGCATGAAATTGGAAAGTTGTGAATTAATAGGGTATTGTTCTTAACTTGATTTGGGAAAATTGGGTTTTGATGTGCTTTCTTGATAGAAATATACTTGAAAGCCGTATTAGTCAATTTAGGAACCGGCATTGTAGTGTTAGGTCATAAATTTCATTTGATCACAGAAATGTAGACGAATGGTTTATGATTCTAAAGTGAAATTAAATACGAGAGTTTTAATTTCTAGGCAAACGTTCTTGACTAGCAATATGAAGAAGAGGATGACCAAATTATCATAATTATCAACTCCATTACTCGTTCTTAACCTTGGCATGAGCATATCCATTGTCTGAATTCAACGTAAATAATAGTTGTTAAGTTTAGTATATAATTAGTTTAGACACAAAACTCCCTAATTTCTTGATTGGATAGTTGTTAGCATAGTTAGAAATAGAATAGAAATATAGTGAACTAAGAAATTTTGCATATCCAGAGCAGCCTCCTTGGATCGATACTTGGCTACTCAGCCACTTTATTACTTGTTTGACCACGTACACTTGCGTGTCGGTTTTTAACACATACCGAGCAGCAGAGCGCGAACAAGTTTTTGGCGCCGTTGCCGGGGAGGCTAGGCGATTTGTAAAATTTTGTTTAGTGTAAATTTATTGTATTTGTATTTTATTTTCTTAAGTGTTAACAACTTGGTCTTAGCCTGTATTTTGCAGATTTTTATTTCTGTGAACACTGGCAAGGAACAAGGAGTTGGTGGAATTTTACTTAGAGCCCAAACGTGAATTGCATAGTCAACGTAGAGAAGCTCTTCGGAAGAAGCTGCAGTTGCTCAAACAGTCTACGATGGAGCAACCCAATCCACCAGTTGTACGGGCAGTGTTAGTGCCCGAGGAAGTAGCAGCCAGGCCGGTTCGCGAGGTGGCAATCCCACACGCTAATAATGTACATTCCAGCATCCGCAAACCAGAGCCTGGGGGGAGATTTGAGTTAAAGCAAAATATGGTGCAACTTTTGCACACGAGCGGGCAGTTTACCGGTCTCCCTCACGAAGATCCGCAACAACATCTCCAGAACTTTTTGGAGATAAGTGACACGTACATACCCGCTGGAGTGTCACCTGATTATGTTCGGCTCACCTTATTTCCATTTTCCTTATTGGGTGAAGCCAAGAGGTGGTTAAAAGCTGAACCACCAAACTCTATATCAACGTGGGATGATCTTGCAAAGAAGTTCTTGATCAGATTTTTCCCTTCAGGTAAAATAGCTAAACTTAGAAGTCAGATTCTAAGTTTTAAACAGAGGGAAGGAGAAAATCTTTATCAAGCCTGGGAAAGATTCAAGTCCATGTTGCGGGACTGTCCTCATCATCATCAGTCAAATGAGGTGTTGGTATACACTTTTATTGAGGGTTTGGAACCCCACACTAAAATTTTGTTAGACTCAGCAGCTGGAGGGCAAGCGCTGGAGAAGACTTATGAAGAGTTGTACACTTTGCTCAACCGAATCTCACAAGGCAATCCGGAATGGAATGCAGATTCTTCAAGGGGTGGAGCAAGGAAAGCAGCGGGAGTGTTCGAAGTGGATGGATTCACAGTTATCGCTGCACAGATAGCTGCTTTGCAAAATCAGTTGAACACTCACTTCAGCACTATGAATTTGAACCAGTCTTCAGCCTCAGTTAATGCAGTCCAACAGATGTGGTGTGAAGTGTGTGGTAGTGGTGAGTTTTCAGCTGAGTGCTGTGGTGCAAATCCTGATTCTGTCAACTTTGTGGGCAATGCACAGAGGAATCAACAGCAGTTTGGTGGTAGCTACAACTCGAATTGGAGGAATCATCCGAATTTTTCGTGGGGTAGCAACAATCAACAAGGCCAAGGTTCAGGGCAGGGTATGCACAGAAACCAAGGAGGGCAACAAGGCTATCAGAATCAGTTCAGAAATCACAATGCCCCTCCTCCACCACCATCACCGACTATTGAGGAAATGTTCAAGACCATGATTGCCAACCAGGCACAATTGCAGGCTGACTACGTCAAACTGGCAGCCGAAGTAAAGAACAATCAATTGGCAACCAAGGCTCTTGAATATCAGTTTGGGCAATTTGCTAGTGCCCAAAATACTAGACCCAGGGGAGGACTACCTAGCGACACGGATCCAAATCCTAAGCAGGTAAATGCAGTGACCACGAGGAGTGGTTTACAATTAAAGGAGGTGGAACCTGAAAGACCGCCTCAGAAGTCAGGAGCAGTATATGTTGAGGGAGAACAAACCTCAGATACGGGGAAGACCAAAGAAGCTGAACCAGCAAGGCCTCCACCCCCGTTCCCTCAACGACCTAAGAAGCACAAGGAGGAGGCATGTTTCCAGAAATTCATGGAGGTACTCAAACAGGTACATGTTAACTTACCTCTTGTTGATGTCTTGCAGGGTGTGCCGAAATATGCAAAGTATATCAAAGACATCGTGGCCAACAAAAGTCGTTTGACTGAGTATGCCACGGTGGCTTTAACAGAGGAATGCACATCCCGTATTCAGAACAGGTTGCCCACTAAACTAAAGGATCCTGGAAGTTTTACTATCCAGCTGACGATTGGGCAAAGTATCCGAGCTCGTGGGTTATGCGACTTGGGGGCAAGTATAAATCTGATGCCATCTTCTGTATTCAGAAAGTTAGGGCTAGGGAGTCCTAGACCAACAACAGTGATCTTGCAGCTAGCAGACAGGTCCTTAGCTAAGCCGGATGGCATTGTCGAGAATGTGCTAGTGCAGGTAGGCTCCCTCATTTTTCCGGTAGATTTCATTGTTCTGGATTTTGAACCAGATGCAGAAGTCCCATTTATTTTGGGACGACCATTTTTGGCAACCGGAAAGGCATTGATCGATGTAGCTGCGGGTCAACTCACAATGCGAGCACATGACAAGGTTGAGGTGTTCGACATGTAAAAAGGCACCTAAGCTCCCGACTGTCTATAAGGAACTCTCGGTGATCAACGTGATTGATCATGGGAATGCAAATGGAGTGAGTGATTTCCGAGAGTTACGAGGTAGGCCACCAGACGAGGTTGAGAACTACTGGGGAGATGACCATGATCGAGACAAATCGTCCATCTCCCTAGTAGACACTTGAGCATAAAGGCTATCGAGCCGCGACGTTAAACCAGGCGCTGCACGGGAGGCAACCCGTGAAAAATATTTTTTTTTTCTTTCCTTAGTGTAAAGTTTTTCATTTATTCTATTTTCTTTCCTTTTTCTTGACTAGGCTTAGATTTGCATTTTAATTAGTAATTTTTATTTTATTTATTTTTTTTAGTAGGGAATCTATGAATTTAACCAATTTTTGTTTAGTGAGGTGATTTTCAGGTATACCGGAGGAAAAATACTTGGAATCGAGGAAACGAGGCGAGGTATGAGAAATAAAATTTGATGGTGAAACAGAGCACTGGCGCGTTGACGCCGTGTCATGGAGGCAATGCTCCGCGTTGACCTCCGTGACACGTTGAAGGCGAATCTGGAATTTCTAAAATTTCAGTAAGCCAACGCGTTGGCTCCGTGTCACGGAGGAGGGGCTCCGCGTTACCCTCCGTGACACATTGCCCTTATTCCAGTGCCGGGTCACACCGGGTTTCTGGGTGACCCGCGTGTTTCTTTTAAATAAACCCCCGATTTTCGCCCAAATTTCCCCATTCCTTCTACCCTCCGCGACCAAACACCCATTCCCCTACCCCCAAGCTCCGTGCCACGTTGATAGGCAAGGAAAACGTCAAGTTTTTTCGGTTCTTCAAATCCAAGGTATGTTTTCATCTTCTATCTCAAATTTCTGGCGAGTTTTGTCACTTTTGAGCATGTGAGGTGAGATATATCACCCTAGGTAAAAAAATTAAACATGATGTGAATTATTTTGTGATTGATTATGTTCGGATTATTGTAGTTGACGTTTGAACTTATCGATTGATTGAATAATTCAATATTGATTGTCGAATTGAGTTCTAGGGCTTGGGTTGTTGGATTTTAATGTGGGTAACTTGATAGTTTGATGAAATTGGTGCCTGGGTGTGTTTAGTAGTTGAGATAAGTCGTGGTAATTATTGTTTAATTGTGGAAAGACGACTAATTCTCAAATTTCTGTGGGGAAGTGCATAATATGTGAATTGGTTGAATTGCTTAGATTAGTTGTATATAATAGGTTTGTATTATTGTTCTTATTTCTGTTGTGGTTATTGTTGCTAAGTGCTGTGGGTGAATAGCTGTCGATAGGAGGATTGGGTTGGCTGTATGAAGTCTGAGAAATTCGCTAGCCGTTATGCTGTCGAAATTTTGTGAACGCACTAAGCAACATGTTTATAGTTGATTGTGTTTGGGGGTGTAAATAGAGTTATCCTTGCTAAAATGTTGTAAATTTTGTTAAAGACTAAGTGTGGGGTAAATTTTGTTTAACCCGACCTTAGCCAAAGCTAACAAGTTTTTAGCTTAACATTGTGCTTGTCTATGTAAATTGACAGGTACAATGGCTAGCCGACAAGATAAAGGCAAGGGTGCCTCCACCTCAGGCACCGGCAGAAAGAGAATGAGACTGGGCGCTGCTGTCCCAGCTGCACCTGCTGTTCCACGCGGTCAACACCGCCGATACGGAACACGATGGGTCATCGACGAAGGGAAGAAATGGTATAATAAGCACAAGGAAAGCAAATACTTCCCGGAGGAATATATTGCAAGGGAACCACTTGCACAGGAGTTCCCTCGCATGGTGCAGAGGATTGAGGCAGCTGGGCTCAGTTTTATCTTTCAGGAGCCCAAGGAGTGCAACCTTCACTTGGTCCGGGAATTCTACGCCAACTGGAACCCGGCCATCAGGAGCCATACTATTAAAATCAGAGGGCAGATTGTCACTCTGGAACCCCAGCAGCTGAATGCCATCGTTGGAGCGCGGGACACAGACGCCCACGTTCTCCGCCAGCTCAATATCACCCCACCGTACGCCGACATCAGACGTACGTTGTGTGGGGCTCGATCCACAGCCCGATGGAGGAGACACAAAGAGAGGGGTTACCACCAGACTCTGCCTTATTCGCAGATGAACAGGGAGGCCAGAATCTGGCTAAAAATAGTATGTTCGTGTTTGATCCCAGGAGTGCACATGACGGACGTGACCCGGGACCGTGTCTGCCTGGTGTATGCCCTTATGAAAGGGCTTGAGATTAATGTGGGGGCGGTTATAATATCCGCCATGAAGAGAGCCAGACTACACCAGGGCCATAGATACGGGTTTGGCGGACTCATCACCACCTTCCTCCGAGGCCTTGACATCGAGGAAGAAGCCTTGGATTACATTCCGCAGTTGGAGCGGAGGGCCCTTGATGTGACAAAAACCAAGGCCCCTGACACTACACACGGACCTGTGCTGACTCTGGGCGAGCGACATGCTCGTGACGACCAGTATATGGCCCGTATGTTCGGCATGCAGATGTTGCAGCTACGGATAGGTGGGAGACCAGCCACCGAGGATGAATTATGGCAGTTGGAGCTGGACTACCCCTTCGGCGAGAACGCCAGAGCTTTATGCAAGGTGGGGCCAGCCTTTGTGGAGCCGACTGACGACGACGTCCCTATTGATGAGGAGACACGTCGTGAGGACTCTGATGTAGAGTCCGATGACGGCGATGGAGCTGATTCAGATATGGGCGACGAGGCCGCAGCACCGGATGAGGAAGTCGAATATTTCGACTGAGTAGGGAGTTTCACCACCCCAAATTTTGTGCTTTGTATTTTTGTGAACACTGGGGACAGTGTTCGATTTAAGTGTGGGGTGGGGAGTAGTTAGGTGCTGGGTCATAGGCTCTAAATCTGTTGTATATCCTTCCTTGACGTTTATGTATGTCTGTGTTTTCTCTGTTCTTGTGAACTGATTTGTGAATGATGTGTATATATTTGTTTGTGGCTAATGATGTGTGTCTTTAAAAAGTTATGGTTGCCTTTGTAAATATTTTGTAAATTTTGTAAATTTTTTTCTTTTTCTATCGATATGATGGATATTTTTCAAAATTTTTGCGAAAAGATTGTGCATTTATCAACATAGTTTGCAAATATTTTCTATCGAAATGATCGATGTGTTGCAAAAATTTTGAAGTTTTAATTTTGGGTTTCTCGGAGTTTGTTTTCGGTTCTTTTACCGAGAATAGTCCCATTGAACCGATGTCATAGTTAGTGACCATTCCCTATGATGGATGGATGACGACCGTCTTAAGGGAAATGTAGTCGATAGGAGTAGATGTTTTGTTTTTAGTTTCTTTGGTGGATTGCATCAATAAACTGTAGTTGCTTATGGTTGCTAAAATTTCGTTGCGTGTTGTAATTGATGTTCAAAACGTGAAAATGATTCGTTTGAAAGCATGCAATTTTGTAAATATGTTGAGTTACCTAGGCTATAGAATTTGGTTCATTATGATTGAGGCTTAATCTTGAATTCATGTAGTTGACTAATTAAAGAGTCTGTGAATGCATCTTGATTCGAGCATGTGCATGAAGTGTGAGTGAGGTTTTGCTATTCCATGTCATTGTGAATTGTCTAGAACTTGCCTGGTGTGTATACAAAACGAAATGAAGGAGGTGTAGTGTCGGAAAGGATGTAGGCATTTCTTTGTTTTAACCGTTAGTTTCCATTTTTTTTTCTTGTCAAATTCTACCTTTTTATATGTTGTGTACCCTAGTCAGCCCGTTGAGCCTTTAGCCGATTTCTTTCTTTTGTCCAGAATTGTATGAACTAAGCTTTATTCCTTCTTTTCATTAGCCTTAAAGTCTATAAGAAGCTCTTAAGCGCTTACAAAGAACAGAAAATGTTTCCCAAAGTGTTAAAGAGTGAAAAGAGTGAAAAGAAAAGAAAAGCAAAGTGAGGAAAGAAAAGATGATGTTGAAGAGGCACTAGTTGTAATTAAATGATAGTGAGGGTACATGAAAACCCTCTGTTTTGTGTCAAGTGTGCCAATGAAATGGGCTGTATGAAAGTAAACCAGCATGAATGGGAGAAAAAGAGAAAAGAGAGGAACAATGTCCATGAGTCGATGGGAATGAGTTGAAAAGGCGCTTAAGGATGCTAGCGACTATTATTGGCTAATCCAATATATATATACTAGATCCATAGCCCAGTTACAACCCATTAAATGTCCTATTTGATCCTACATTGCATTTCTTTATATTAGTGGAGTAGTACACTAAGGGCAAGCCTATGGGTCATGACATGATGCATGCGAATTCTTTTGGGAGAGAGAGTGAAATTAATTTTTATATGCCCCTACTTGCATGTTTGTGTGCTGCACGAACATAAAAGGGGAATTTTCTCTCGAGTTGTAAGGGTACATGCTTGATGAAAGATTGATTTTCGTGTCGGATTTCTTGATTAGTTGATTTGCATGAGTTTGCCGATATCAAGAATCAATTCTTAAAAGTTTAGGAAGCCTCGATGTATTAAGGTCATTGTCTTGTACGACCAAGCATGTTTTCTTGATGATTTGCAAGAATTGAATAATCGGTATGACCGTAGCGTAAAATGTTGCACCATAGTGACGAAGGTTGGGATGTAATTTGCATGAGTTGTGTATGTGTTGTTCGAGACGAACAAGGATTTAAGTGTGGGGTAAGTGATCTTGGGCAAATTTATATGCCCAAGTGATACTCAAACGTATCATTTTTACCTTGTTTGTTGTGCAATGTGTATATAATATCATGTATTTGGTAATAAAATGCGAATTTATACTAACCAACATGATTAGCATTTGTTTTGCAGGATAATGTGATTTTTAGGAGCTAAAATGCGTGTTGGAACTATGTCGGAGTTGGACTTGGATGCGAGCGTGGAAAAGACCTTGGATGGCACATTTTACACTGGCTCCGCGATGGAGCCGTGCCACGCTGCCATCGCGGTAGCACACTGCCTGGGCAGGAATTAATTAGGCAATTTCCAGTGTGCCTGCGCGTCAGTTCCGTGGCACGGAGATAGGCCTCCGCGATGGCCTCCGTGCCACGTTGAGGCCAATTATCCGGACCCTGCAATTTCCAGAGAGGGTCCGCGTCCACGCCGTGTCACGGAGGCAGTGCTCCGCGTTGGCCTCCGTGACACGTTGCTTGTTATTCCGGGAAAAATTTCCCACTAGTATAAATAGCACACTTAGGTTATTTTTAAAGGGGTCTTTTTTTTTAGTTCTAGTTTTTAGCAGAGTTCAGGAGTGGAGAGAGGAATGTGGTTTTGTGGCAGTTGAAGAATAGAAAAGATAAGAGTTTTCTTCTCTTCCCTTCTTCTTTTCCTTCAAGCGTATGCATGATTTACACTCATTCTAGGACGATTAATCCAAGAATGAGTGGCTAATTCCTTTCTTGCTGAGGTTTTGAACTTGTGTAATGATTATTGGTAATAATTGATATGGTTTCTTCTTCTTCTTGCATATTGTTCTATTAATTCTTGTGCTTAGTACATTCTTGATTGGCCACCATTAATGTATATCTAAAAAGTCCAATTTCACTCGAGAGAGCATGAAATTGGAAAGTTGTGAATTAATAGGGTATTGTTCTTAACTTGATTTGGGAAAATTGGGTTTTGATGTGCTTTCTTGATAGAAATATACTTGAAAGCCGTATTAGTCAATTTAGGAACCGGCATTGTAGTGTTAGGTCATAAATTTCATTTGATCACAGAAATGTAGACGAATGGTTTATGATTCTAAAGTGAAATTAAATACGAGAGTTTTAATTTCTAGGCAAACGTTCTTGACTAGCAATATGAAGAAGAGGATGAACAAATTATCATAATTATCAACTCCATTACTCGTTCTTAACCTTGGCATGAGCATATCCATTGTCTGAATTCAACGTAAATAATAGTTGTTAAGTTTAGTATATAATTAGTTTAGACACAAAACTTACTCAAATCTTGATTGGATTATTGTTAACATAGTTAGAAATAGAATAGAGATATAGTAAACTAGGCAGTTTTGCATATCTAGAGCAGCCTCCTTGGATCGATACTTGGCTACTTAGCCACTTTATTACTTGTTTGACCACGTACACTTGCTTGTCGGTGTATAATATATACCGAGCAGCAGAGCGCGAACAAGTTTTTGGCGCCGTTGCCGGGGAGGCTAGGCGATTTGTAAAATTTTGTTTAGTGTAAATTTACTGTATTTGTATTTTTATCTTCTTAAGTGTTAACAACTTGGTCTTAGCCTGTATTTTGCAGATTTTTATTTCTGTGAACACTGGCAAGGGACAAGGAGCTGGTGGAATCTTACTTAGAGCCAGAACGTGAATTGCATAGTTAACGTAGAGAAGCTCTTCGGAAGAAGCTGCAGTTGCTCAAACAGTCTATGATGGAGCAACCCAATCCACCAGTTGTGCGGGCAGTGTTAGTGCCCGAGTAAGTAGCAGCCAGGCCGGTTTGCGAGGTGGCAATCCCACACGCTAATAATGTACATTCCAGCATCCGCAAACCAGAGCCTGGGGGAGATTTGAGTTAAAGCAAAATATGGTGCAACTTTTGCACACGAGCGGGCAGTTTACCGGTCTCCCTCACGAAGATCCGCAACAACATCTCCAGAACTTTTTGGAGATAAGTGACACGTACATACCCGCTGGAGTGTCACCTAATTATGTTCGGCTCACCTTATTTCCATTTTCCTTACTTGGTGAAGCCAAGAGGTGGTTAAAAGCTGAACCACCCAACTCTATATCAACGTGGGATGATCTTGCAAGGAAGTTTTTGATCAGATTTTTCCCTTCAGGTAAAACAGCTAAACTTAGAAGTCAGATTCTAAGTTTTAAACAGAGGGAAGGAGAAAATCTTTATCAAGCCTGGGAAAGATTCAAGTCCATGTTGCGGGACTGTCCCCATCATCATCAGTCAAACGAGGTGTTGGTCCACACTTTTATTGAGGGTTTGGAACCCCACACTAAAATTTTGTTAGACTCAGCAGCTGGAGGGCAAGTGCTGGAGAAGACTTATGAGGAGCTGTACACTTTGCTCAACCGAATCTCACAAGGCAATCCGGAGTGGAATGCAGATTCTTCAAGGGGTGGAGCAAGGAAAGCAGCGGGAGTGTTCGAAGTGGATGGATTCACAGCTATCGCTGCACAGATAGCTGCTTTGCAAAATCAGTTAAACACTCACTTCAGCACTATGAATTTGAACCAGCCTTCAGCCTCAGTTAATGCAGTCCAACAGATATGGTGTGAAGTGTGTGGTAGTAGTGAGCATTCAGCTGAATGCTGTGGTGCAAATCCTGATTTTGTCAACTTTGTGGGCAATGCATAGAGGAATCAACAGCAGTTTGGTGGTGGCTACAACTCGAATTGGAGGAATCATCCGAATTTTTCGTGGGGTAGCAACAATCAACAAGGCCAAGGTTCAGGGCAGGGTATGCACAGAAACCAAGGAGGGCAACAAGGCTATCAGAATCAGTTCAGAAATCACAATGCCCCTCCTCCACCACCATCACCGACTATTGAGGAAATGTTCAAGACCATGATTGCCAACCAGGCACAATTGCAGGCTGACTATGTCAAATTGGCAGCTGAAGTAAAGAATAATCAATTGGCAACCAAGGCTCTTGAATATCAGTTTGGGCAATTTGCTAGTGCCCAAAATACTAGACCAAGGGGAGGACTACCTAGCGACACGGATCCCAATCCTAAGCAGGTAAATGCAGTGACCACGAGGAGTGGTTTACAATTAAAGGAGGTGGAACCGGAAAGACCGCCTCAAAAGTCAGGAGCAGCAGATGTTGAGGGAGAACAAACCTCAGATACGGGGAAGACCAAAGAAGCTGAACCAACAAGGCCTCCACCCCCGTTCCCTCAACGACTTAAGAAACAAAAGGAGGAGGCGTGTTTCCTGAAATTAATGGAGGTACTTAAACAGGTACATGTTAACTTACCTCTTGTTGATGTCTTGCAGGGTGTGCCAAAATATGCAAAGTATATCAAAGACATCGTGGCCAACAAAAGGCGCTTGACCGAGTATGCCACGGTGGCTTTAACGGAGGAATGCACATCCCGTATTCAGAACAGGTTGCCCACTAAACTGAAGGATCCTGGAAGTTTTACTATCCAGCTGACGATTGGGCAAAGTATCCGAGCTCGTGGGTTATGCGACTTGGGGGCAAGTATAAATCTGATGCCATCTTCGGTATTCAAAAAGTTAGGGCTAGGGAGTCCTAGACCTACAACAGCGATCTTGCAGCTAGCAGACAGGTCTTTAGCTAAGCCGGATGGCATTGTGGAGGATGTGCTAGTGCAGGTAGGCTCCCTCATTTTTCCGGTAGATTTCATTGTTCTGGATTTTGAGCCAGATGCAGAAGTCCCATTTATTTTGGGACGACCATTTTTGGCAACCGGAAAGGCATTGATCGATGTAGCTGCGGGTCAACTCACGATGCAAGCACATGACAAGGTGGAGGTATTTAATGTGTTAAAAGCCATGAAGCTGCCGGCTATACATGAGGAGCTTTCGGAAATCAGCGTGGTTGAACATGTAGAAAGTACGCCGGCTGTTGAATCTCAAGACCCATTGGAGAGAGCGCTTACGCATTCTGATCATTTTGGGGATGGAGAAGCTTATGGAATGGTTCAATTGTTGGATGGAGCACCTAAATATCCAAGAAGACAGGAATTTCAGTCCTTGATGAGATCACTAGAGCCGTTGCCAAAACCGTCGGTTGAGGAGGCACCGAAATTGGAGCTGAAAGAATTGCCTCCCCATTTAAAATATATCTTCTTGGGGGAGGGAGAGACGTTACCAGTTATTATCTCTGCATACTTGACAGAGGAACAGGAACAGGCAGCTTTGGGAGTCTTAAGGAAGAGGAAGAAAGCAATGGGTTGGCAAATGTCCGACATTCAGGGTATAAATCCAGCTTTCTGCACGCACAGGATATTTATGGAGACAGGAGCCAAGCCAACTGTTCAGCCCCAGAGGAGACTTAATCCAGCAATGAAAGATGTGGTAAGGAAGGAAATAATTAAGTGGCTTGATGCAGGTGTAGTCTACCCAATTTCAGACAGTGAGTGGGTCAGTCCCGTTCAATGTGTTCCTAAGAAAGGGGGGATGACTGTAATCACCAATGAGAAAAATGAGTTAATCCCCACATGAACTGTCAGAGGCTGGCGAATTTGTATGGACTACCGAAAACTGAATGAATCCACGAGGAAAGACCATTACCCCATTCCTTTTATTGACCAAATACTCGACAGGTTGGCAGGGCAGGAATATTATTGCTTTCTTGATGGGTATTCCGGCTATAACCAAATAGCCATCGCTCCCGAGGATCAAGAGAAGACGACGTTCACCTGTCCTTATGGGACATATGCTTTCAAGCGAATGCCGTTTGGGTTATGCAATGCACCCGCCACATTCCAGAGATGCATGATGGCTATATTCCATGACATGGTTGAAGACTTTGTTGAGGTATTTATGGATGATTTTTCTGTTTTTGGTAATTCGTTTGCTACTTGATTGCAGAATCTTGACAGGGTGCTGGCTTGATGTGAAGAATCCAACCTCGTGCTAAACTGGGAGAAATGCCACTTCTTAGTGAAGGAGGGGATTGTCCTGGGCCACAAAGTGTCTAAAAAGGGGTTGGAAGTCAATCGTGCTAAAATTGAGGTTATTGAGAAATTGCCACCACCAGTATCCGTGAAAGGTGTACGCAGTTTTCTGGGACATGCAGGATTCTACAGACGATTCATTAAAAACTTTTCCAACACTTCTAGACCGCTATGCAGGCGGCTAGAAAAGGAGGTCAAGTTTGAATTAACCAATGAGTGTGTTGTAGCATTCGAAAACTTGAAGCAGAAATTGATAGAAGCACCCATACTTACTTCTCCGGACTGGGAACAACCATTTGAGCTGATGTGTGATGCCAGTGATGTGGCTGTGGGAGCTATATTGGGACAAATGAAGAATAGAGTTTTTCACTCTATTTATTATGCAAGCAAGACGCTGAATACGGCTCAGTATAAATAGTATAAATAGCACACTTAGGTTATTTTTAAAAGAGTCTTCTTTTAGTTTTAGTTTTTTTTAGTGGAGTTCAGAAGTGGAGAGACGAACGTGGTTTTGTGGCAGTTGAAGAATAGAAAAGATAAGAGTTTTCTTCTTTTCCCTTCTTCTTTTCCTTCAATTATATGCATGATTTACACTCATTCTAGGATGATTAATCCAAGAATGAGTGGCTAATTCCTTTCTTGCTGAGGTTTTGAACTTGTGTAATGATTCTTGGTAATAATTGATATGGTTTCTTCTTCTTCTTGCATGTTGTTCTATTAATTCTTGTGCTTATTACATTCTTGATTGGCCACCATTAATGTATATCTAAAAAGTCCAATTTCACTCGAGAGAGCATGAAATTGGAAAGTTGTGAATTAATAGGGTATTGTTCTTAACTTGATTTGGGAAAATTGGGTTTTGATGTGCTTTCTTGATAGAAATATACTTGAAAGCCGTATTAGTCAATTTAGGAACCGGAATTGTAGTGTTAGGTCATAAATTGCATTTGATCACAGAAATGTAGACGAATGGTTTATGAAGCTAAAGTGAAATTAAATACAGAAGTTTTAATTTCTAGGCAAACGTTCTTGGCTAGCAATATAAAGAAGAAGATGACCAAATTATCATGATTATCAAGTTCATTACTCGTTCTTAACCTTGGCATGTGCATATCCATTGTCTAAACTCAACGTAAATAGTAGTTATTAATTTTAGTAGATAATTAGTTTAGAAACAAAACTTACTCAAATCTTGATTTGATTGTTGTTAACATAGTTAGAAATAGAATAGAGATATAGTAAACTAGGCAGTTTTGCATATCTAGAGCAGCCTCCTTGGATCGATACTTGGCTACTTAGCCACTTTATTACTTGTTTGACCACGTACACTTGCGTGTCGGTGTATAATATATACCGAGCAGCAGAGCGCGAACAACTATCCCCAAGAAAACTAACGAAAATAAAAACTGGGAGAACATAAACATAAACAAAAAATTACAAATCAATTAATACAAGATAGCAGGGTAAGTCATGAATCACAAAAAAATCTTGGCCTACCATGAACAAATTTAGCAATGAAAGCATATATGGTTTAATGAAGTTTATTTCTCCCACCGCACACTTAATCGGTAGCACTGTACTTAGTGTTAAAACAATCAAGCATAAGTAAAAAAGTGAAAGAAGAACTCCCTGGGCCTCTAATCTTTATCATCTGTGGGTGCAGGAGCAGCTTCCCCCATCTCCGAGTCATCTCTGTCATTAGCAATTGTGTTTCAAAATATTTATAACGACTATTTTTAAGTTTAGAAAAGAATAATACATGAAATAAACTGATTCCAAATGAATTAGGAATTAAATTTGGATCAAAAACTACTATACCGCATCGCGAGGTACAACGCGCTGAAATACTGCTGCGACGTAGACTCAATTCTTGGCTTGTTTTCTTGGTGCGCTATTGTTTCCTTTGTTAATTTGAAATTTTCCTTTTCATGTAATTGTTGCTTCATCATGAAGCAATAATTACATGTAATGTTTTTTTTCTCTTGTAATTTTTGTCCCGCTTTTATCCGTTTTTGCTCCAAATTTCTTTAGTATTTTATGACTTAAACCTTGTGCACTTGAACAAACATATCAACTCTAAAAGAATTAAAAATTATCTTGGGTTTCCTTTCAAGTAGTGCTTAATTTAACATCGCGGCGCGACGTGGGTATCTTGATTACTCAGACTTCATCAAGATTTCCCTTAGGTTGCCTGCCAAGAAGCGTCTTATTTAACATCACAACATGACACACTTCTCATATTAGGATCCTTTCAATGTTTCCTCTTCCTTTTTGGAGCTAAACCAATTTGTTAACCCCTGAAAGAACCAAAGAAAACTATAAAAAGCATAAATCACAAAATAAAACTAGAAGCCAAGCTTTTACACCAATTAACTGTTTCTTAACCGTACTCCCTGATAGCAGCGCCAAAATTACACCCTACAATTAAAGTATAAATAGATCGCTGCCAAATATAATAGCCCCAAAAAAGTTGGGGTTGATCCCACAGGAAATAGGCAGAAATAATATGTTTATGACGAAAATAAGCTAACTTGTAATCAACATTTTAGAAGGGAGGTTTACAAATCAAAGAAAATAATTATGAGAATAATTGAGTTTGAATCAAATTGATGAAGCTATGTTAGGACTGTGTTCCCCATAATTTCATAACTTAGTAGGCCTTTACTATTGATCTATCCAGGTGAATTTGTATAAGACTTATGTTTAGTACATATAGTGTTTCTTGTATTACGAATTATATTTATCTCCTCTCGGTCTCAAAGTGTAAATGTTTCATTCTCCAATAGACAATTGTGCTTTCCAACCATCTTTTCTTGGTCTCAAAAGTGGATATATTTTAGCTTTGCAGTAAGTCTGGACTTTAGCTATCCTCGGTTAGAGCTCAAATTAGTTAGATGAGAGTTATTAACCTCAAATTACCATTGTTATTCTCTTTTCCTAACTTCAACCTCCTTGGTCTGGCTAGTTGAAGATACGAGCATGTTTCATTGTTTGCAACCACTAAAACTTAATTAAAATGAAGTAATAACAATCCACCAAATTCACCATTCAAGAATCAGTATTTTATTATGCCTACATTCATTAATCCATCATGGTTTCAACATCCCTAGCCTAAAAGATTTAGATGCTCATGTTTTTTAGAAAACAAATAAAAGATGCACAAGAAATCATAATGAAATACTCACTTTAATATTGTTATACCCCGAAAGCCCTAAGATCATACATGGGAGTTGAAATGGAGAAAATAGGATTTCCTGGAACAGGTCACAGAATGGGTCATCCTATGACCCATGGGGTAGACCAAGAATCATGAAGTGACTCGTGGTTAGGTTCTAGGCTTAAGTTGGAAATTTCTGAGTTTTGGGTGACCATGGACCTGACCAAGAGTCGTGGTCAGCCCCATGACTCATTGAGTTAGTCGTGGCCAGGGTTGAGGTGAAGGAAGAGGACTTGTTGGCAGTGTACCCCACGAATGGTCACCACGAGTTGTGGTTAGGTGCCACGATTCGTCAGGTTAGTCGTGGCAGCAGTTGATTGGGATCTTGAGATTTTGGGCAGTGGAGGTAACGGAATGTGACCACGAGTCATGGTCACTAGTAACGACTTGTAGGGTCCCCCGTGGTGAACCCCAGATGAATTTTGGATAGTGCACACGACGATTGGAGACCACGAGTCGTGGTCCTTGGTAATGACTCGTCCAGTCCGTCATGGGGAATGACAGTCAGTTATTTTCTGCGAATTTAGTAAGGGCTTATCCGTAATTCCTGTCATCCTAAGGCCTAAACTATGTCATTATAAGCTATGAATAATGAGTTTTAAGAGGAGTAAGTTCATTATCGGCTATTCTTATTCATGCATGCAAGAGTAATGGTCTAGAGAGGTGATCAAGCTCGATTTCCTTCAAGTTTTTTACCAATTCTTCCTTGGGTAATCAGAGAAGTTGTAGAATCAAATCCTCTCAAGTATGTAGGGTTATGAATGGGTGAATTTGTTCACACCCATTCCCAATCCCTCTCTAATTCATGCAAAATCCATACGTTGATCCTATGGGGTTTTAACCAAATGCATGAATTTACTAAGTTTCTACCATGGGCATGATCTAAGTATGTTTCTATCATTGAATTATGATTCATAGGCAAGTTTTAAAATGTTTTCAATTATAAATCATGTTTTCAAGTTTTATAAATTATAATGCCCATCCATGTGAAGTTCATGAATGTTGAGATTTATAATGTATGATCAAGTATGATTTATGATTTCATGTCAATTAGCTTACCACATGGTTTTGGAGTCTAGAAACCTAATTTTATTCAGCTTGGGTATGATTTGAGCCAAGGCTCCTCATGTTTTGATTTTTGATTATGCATGTGTGTTATTATTCAGCTTTGTCACTAGGCGACGGTCAGATTCATTGAAAACGATGGAGAGCATATGCATGTTTTTGGGAGTAGTGTCTAGTACCGAGTAGGTCAAGGGTAAGTCAACCCGGTGCCTCAGAACTATGTCCCAATGTAGGTTTACTTATATACTTTGGGACCTCATTTTGAGCTTTCCCCTGCCCCAAGGGGCCTTGAGCTTGATATTGATATCATGGTATCGTCCTTAGTCCTGACAAGGCTTTGGATAGCTCTACCCACTTGAGGGTAATAGTTGGGACCACGTAAGCTCTATTGTGGTTATATCAGTTATATGACGAGTCTCTCGTTGTTCCTTATGATTTCAGTTATGCATGTTTATCATTCATTATATATATATATACACATACATATATATATATATGTTCTATATCAGGTTTGACCTAATGTTCAGTTTTACTTATGATTATCAAATTTTAGCTTTGTGTCATTTGATTCAGTTATAATGTTAAGTTATGTTAAGATCATGATTTTAGAAAATAACACGCAAGCCCTTCTCTCAAATTCTTATCTTGATTATGTTTTATGTTATGCATGTTTTAATGATTTTACGTAATTAAGTGATCTTACTTATCTTGCATACTCGGTACATTCCACGTACTGATTGCGTACTCTATGTTGTATCATCTTATGATACATGCTCCGATCATCAGACTCAGCCCCATCACTATCCAGTTCCGGAGTTAGCATCCAGTCTTTATTGATGAGTCCTCATCTTTCGAGGGCCCCTCTCTATTCAGTTATGCATACGTATTTTCAGTTTTAGACTTAGAGAGTTAGTTGGGGTCTTGTCTTATCAACTCATCAGACATAGATTATATTCTTCTTCAGACTTTATTGTATGTTTAGAGTTTATGTTATGTTTAGACTTCCTCTACGATTATTATGCTGATCTTCCACTTTATTTGATTGAGTTAGAAGTTATGTTCGTACCATGGGTTGACTTGGAGTCTCTTCGGGTTACTCGTCCGGTGTCTTGATCCGAGCCCATATTCAGGTCATGTCAAACTTGGTATCAGAGCAATAGGTTTTGAAGTGTCCTAGGGTGTCTGAAGGCTATGTTAAGTAGAGCTTTTTTCATGGGTGCGAAGCGTGCCACACTTATGACGAAGAGGCTGCGAGACGTTTAGGAAATGTTCCCTTCTTTCATGACTCTATCTCAAGCCATGAGTTTGACTCTCTCCATTCCTCTAACTCGTGCAATACGTGTGTGTATAATATGTCTTCTCAGAACAACAATGGGAGTCAGCCAACCCCAATGGATCCTATGTTCGGGCAAGTTACGGATGAGGAACTCAGGGCCGTAGTCTAAGTGTTTATACGGGCCATGACAACCTAGCCTAAGCAGATGACTATTGCATCACTGAACCCTACCAAGAAGGCGTCAGCTACTAGGGTTCAGGACTTCACGAGTAGGAGTCCGCCTATGTTTGGTGGTTCAAGTATGGATGGAGTACAAGAGGGGAGGAGGTAGGAACAAAAGGCCCAAGACTAAAGACTTTGAGAGTTCCCGGCAAGGGTCGAGTAGTGGGAGTCGCACTCAACCCCGTCAGAGGTCTCTAGCTCAAGTTCGAGGATACAAGCCCCGGTTGAGGGAGATTACTTACCCACTTTATGGGCGCTATGGCAAGAACCACCTAGGAAAGTGCATGGTAGGTTCAGATGTATGCTTCTATTGTGGCCATTCCAGACATAAACATAGGGATTGACCTATAGCCAAGCGAGATGGCCAGAGAGGCCGTGCCCCGAACACCCCTCCAGTAGCCCTATCTAGCTATTCAACATGCCTGAAATGTGGTAAAACACATGCAGGACGGTGTTTTACAGGTTCAGACACTTGTTACGGATGTGGAGAGGCTAGACACATGCGTAGGTATTGCATATTGGACAAGCAGGGCGAAGGTAGAGTCGGTGTGCCAATCATCGGATCAGCAGCTCCAGCAAATCGCCCATCTTAGCAGCATAGGTTACAAAGAGCAAGTAGTAGTCAACCTCAGATGTAGTCCCAGCTATGTTATAAGCCTTCTTATCGAACCTACAATGATTGCTAGTTCCGAGAACTACTGTACGAGGTACCAGATCCCTTTGTGTATTTTAATATGAGATTTGTTTCATGGAAGGTAGGGAAATGGTAAGTGAAGGCCAAGTTAGGTCTTGATTTTTCTAGTAAGGAAGTTCTATAAATAGTATCTATGGGTAGTCCATCCTTTCCCCTTTAGATGTTTCCTTATGTTTAGCTCGATGCTACGCTCGACTCATGCTTATGTTCAGAACCCTAAGATGATAGGTAACCCCGTCAGTTAGCAATCCTTATATCAGCCATTCAGCTTCATGTCATGACTCCCGTTACGTACGTGAACTCATGCCTCATAGCATGCTCAGTTCTATGAACTCAGCCCCTAAGATTTTCCCTATTAGCTCGTAAGATTGTGTTATATCAGATATATGCCCAGCTTAGATTTCTTAAATGATTCGTGCTCATGATTCCCTTACTCTAAACCATATATATGTTCCCCATGATGGAGATGATGGTAGAAATTGGTATTTTCAAGGTAACTCCCTATCCCCTCCTTAGGTGCGGTGTATGTAGAAGTCCAACAAGTGCAGTTATTAGTCAAGCCGGAAGTGCAACAAACCCGCATGGTCATTTTGATTGTTGATCCATTTCCTTGGGTTGAACCTTTCCATATCTTCATTTTGTTAGTCATGACTTGCGGAGGTGGATGAAACCATTTCTGAGATGATCTAATGAAGATCGGTAGAGATTTTTTTTTTGAGGGTTTGAGGTTTGACCAGAGTCAACACTTCAGGTTAACGAGCTTGAAATTGGGTTCTGAAAGCTCTGTTGGTTCTGGATTGTGATTTATGACTTAGATGGGAGTTTTCATGGATCCTAAGGTGATTTGGGAGTGATTTGAACCTTTGGTTGAAATTATGAGCTTTGAGAAGGCTAAGTGTGATCACTGTCAACTTCCGATCAAAACTACCTTATATTGGTAATTTTCAGATTCCAACTGATCCGAAATGGGTTTTGATGATTGAATTGTGTATTTGGATTGTGACCAGAGGATCTCGAATGAGTTTCGGGTGGATTTGAACGTTTTGTGTATCTGGCGTGATCATAATCATAAAAGGTGAAAACTCAGAGGTTCGGGACATCAAAATGCTTAACATGAATTGTAGAAGTTCGTTTGGTTGAGTTGATCGATGGGGGTGTTATTGTTCAAAATTGATCAGAATCATCCTTGGTGACTGATGTAAATGCTAGACAGGATGAGGACCCTATTTTAGTAAAATTGAAGAAAGCCGTCCAGAATCAGAAGGTAGAGTTCTTCTCCAAAGGGGGATATGGTGTGCTTCGGTATCAGGGTTATCTGTGCATTCCAAATGTTGGCAATTTGAGAGATTGGATGTTGTACGAGGCTCACAGTTCCAGGTATTGGATACAACCAGGTGCCACCAAGATGTACCGTGACCTACAGGAATTCTATTAGTGGAATGGCATGAAGAAGGACATAGAAGAATTTGTGGCTAAGTGTCCTAATTGTCAATAGGTGAAGGTTGAGCATCAAAGACCGGGAGGTGTGCTTCAGGATGTCAGTATTCGTACTTGGAAGTGGGAGGAGATCAATATGGTTTCATCATAGGGTTGCCTCGCACTCGTCGATAGTATGACTCCATTTGGGTAGTTGTGGACAGGTTGATCAAAGCCGCTTATTTTTTTACCAGTCAAAACTATTGATTCAGAGAAGGATTATGCCAAACTATACATCCGAGAGTTAGTTCAGTTGCATGGAGTGCCCTTGTCCATCATATCAGACATAGGTACTCGGTTTACCTCTCAGTTTTGGAGATAGGACTTGGTACTCAGGTTAAGCTCAGTATAGCATTTCATTCGCAAATCGATAGTCAGGCGAGCCAGACCATTCAGAGTCTCAAGGACATGTTGAGAGCATTGCGTGATTTACTTCTTTCACACCCCAAAACTGGGTAGGGCGCAACTAGCACTCAATTCATGATTGATCGAGAAGATGGCTATATGACATCTGTAACTGTAACACTTAGGCCATCCAGGCCACCTGTCACAATCAACTAGAAGATAAACTGGACCCATAAGGTCTCAACAATACATGGTAAACAACTAAAATGCAACCAAGTCTATGAGTATGCTAAACCAGGCAACAATAAGCCGACAAGGCCACATACTGAATAACACTATACACACTAAGTCCACAAAGCCTCTAAAGAATAAACTGACTAATGGTCGGAACAGGGCTCCGACCTACCCATAAATGCATCTCAAAACTCAAGCATAAATAAGTAAGCCCTAGCTTCAGGAAGAAAGGAGCATACCAACTATCCGTTGATCTCACGAACTGCTACTCAATTGGTTATCCTGACCTCCACTTGCATCTGAGGCACGAACGCATGTCCCCCAGTGAAGGGACGTCAGTACGAATGAAATGTACTGGTATGTAAGGCTGAAATTGTAAAAATGAGATAACAACCCTGTAACAACTGACTCAGCACATAAACATATAAAGGATAGATATAACCTAGAACTCTACAACCTGTAATTGATAACGACTTACTATAACATAATTGAACTCAAGATAACTAAACTAGGAATAAGGAATAGTAACAACTTGGAATCCTAGAAATCGAAACCTAATAGTAACTGTATAATGAGATGAAAATGCAATTGAGAAACGCACAGGAAAGAAACTATAGTTGTAATACCAGCGACCAGCCAAACATAAATCCATATATAAAATTCGTCTAGCTGGTGTACCACACTGGGGTAAAATAAAAATATCTCCAGCCTGTGTACCACACCAGGGTAAAATAAAAAAATCTCCTGCCGGTGTACCATAAAGGGGTAAAATAAAAATATCTCCAGCCGGTGTACCATATTGGGATAAAAGAAAAATATCTCCAGTTGGTGGTAAAATAAAGATATCTCCAGCCAGTGTACCACACCGGTGTTAAAAAAAATGAATCTTAATCGCAATCATAAATGGAGCTGATAGGGCTCATACGGATTATCTGGATACTGACAACCATGAAATATGCCGACTCAGTAACAATAACATGTGTAGGATCTTACCACAACCCCTAATACTAAAATGATGTCATCCACATATAGATATTTCATTTAACATTTAAATAAATACATATGCTGTGAATGAATTCTAGGGAAGTTCCTAGAACAGGAATATCATAAAGATAGTGTAGACACACATTCATGATTTTAAACATCTCCTAGCAATACAAACACGAGGAGCAGAGAGGAATAACTTAACTTTACATTTTCTATTAACAAACTTAGCATTCATTTTGTGCTTATACTCATTTGACTTTCATATTTTCATATCAAGAATTGTGAGCATACCTCATTCGTTGCACATCATATCACATCTCGAGGTAACTTATGAACAGGAAGACATAACTTGGAGCTCTTTAACATAAAAATGCTAGGCAACTATCTGGGGGATGCCTTGAGATAAATAAAGACTTATTGGCATGCTTTAGAAAATACAGGAAAGGCTCGTGTGAAACTTTGCAATATATGAGGAGCTTAGAAAAGCTTAGCATCTTTATAAACAGTTTAGAAACTTCCAAGAAAAATAAAATCCTTTAAAACTTGAAAAAGTTAATACAAATCTTAGAACAAATAATCAAAGATAATTGTTTAAAAGTATAATGAAGAACTTCTCTTTAACTTGAGTCACTATCTCAAAATATTCCATTCTAATCATTTTTTAATAAGTTAACACTTTACTGGGCTTTCACTCGCTTAACACAACTGAACATAAACAACTTTATTTATAACTCTTTTTCTAAACGTCTTTAGAACAGGGTAAATCTTTCTCGATAATTGCCTAATTCATTAACAATTGTAACACTTATCATCAAATTTAACAACCTTGAGCTCTACTTTTTGTATTCATCTTAAATTCTTTTCCAAACATGATTCGTCATTCCCTACCTAATTGTTTACTCTCGTGTTCACTATTCCAGCAATTCTTGTGCGCACTTACCTTCTTACCTAATTGCCAACCTTGTCTCTTAAACTCGTCGCTCATATGTTAACATCGCTCAAAGGTTCTTGAAATCAACTACGAACAGAAGGCGTATACCTCATATATTACCTTAAAAGGTCTAATATTTACTCTTATCTATCGTTTGCTACTAGCGCCTCAACTTGTATACTTAGGTTAATTTCCTTACACATCTACAACTTTCAAAGAACATGCGACGTGTCTAATTAAGGCCTTAAGCAATTCTCAGGAGGTCTAGATAACTCAAGAGCTCTCATAAACATATAGTGACTTTCTAAAGGCAATCCTTGCAGCTTTAGCGCGTAATTTGAATATAAGCATAAACGTATATATATTATGATTTTCGTCTAACATGTTAACATCAAGATATTGTGCATAACCTTCCAATAAAGATGGTCCCATAGAAATATCAATAGTTTACCCATTTGGGTTCTATTTTCAAAGTTTAATGTATCAGTTAATTAAGAAATGCATTAATTAGTCTCTTAGCTTAAGGGAGAGGGATAGAGGAAGCTTCTTGGCCCTAGGCACCTGAAAACATGAATATAGTAGGGTAGGTAACTGTTGTAGGGAAATTGCATTTTGTTACCCTAGCTAACCCTTATTGAGTTAAAACCGATTTCAATTATTAGGTTTGCCCGAGCGTCGTCGTCTTGCCATGTTTACCAATTTACTTAGCAACCACAATGTGAAACAACTTTGACACCACAAACACATAACATAATGTAAAGGACCAGCTCACATTGCCCACGCCGAGGGGACTTCAGACTCAATTTATAATTATGACCATAATCGAAGGCAATTGCCCTCTTCGCTTTATAATCATGTGTTCTACCTCCTTAGAAAATACACAACTTAATACTAAGTAATTCTAACAATTTAGAAGAACCATAATGTGCTACTATAGAAGCTCAAGTACAGGAGAATGTTGGATTAATCCTCGACATGAATTCGTGCTTGAAAATCAAGAGACAAAGAGTGCCTTACATACCTTTTTTTTCCGGTGATCTTTCTTATGTCTTTTCTTTCTTTCAACAATCAGAACATTATCCCCTTAAATTATTGAGATAATAACCAAGTTATAAGTCTGTTTCAAGACAATTTATCCAGCCATTACATCAATAGGTAGTCACAACACAAAAAAATAAGACAACACTTCTAGCTTTAGCTAGGATTTTTAGGCAAGTTAAGCAATTAGAAATACTTACCCTTGGAATGAGAATATTCTTGGATATAATAGGAGTATTTTCCTCCAAATCACTTCCCATAGTGAAGCAATCTTGCTGCCCAAAACGCAGCAACATAACAACACAACAACTACGACAAGTCAACATACAAACCATAACTTTCTTCTAGTTTTCCTTCAAAAATTCATACACTTATTAGAGATTTCAAAAGAGGGAAGTGACTTACTATTTCTTATGAACAATTCTAACAAATATGGAGTATAACATTAGCTCAAAATAGTCCCAAACACGCAGCAACAACACTGCCAAAACGAAGCTACAAGGCAGCAACAACTTCACCACAATGTTGCCTTCACTTCCAGCAACTTTTGCTTGAGTTTTGATGGTGTTTTCTTGAGGGATTTTCTCTTGGTTTCTAATGCTTTGCTACTGGAAAAGAGAGAGAATTTCAGAGGGTAAGCAAGAACATCAAACCTGAAAAATTTGGAACTGATTTCATAACAAAAAACTTAAAATATAAAGGTGTTTCGGCGGTAGCCATGTCATTGCCCAATAGTGCTATCGTAAAACGCCTACAACTTTTTTATTCCGAACTCCGATTGACGAGATGTTTGAGGTTATGAAAATTAGGCTCGACTATCTTTAATTTGATAGGTTGTGCGGATTCTAGTTCATTATATATTAGGAGATATGGTCGTTTAAATTTGACCCTAATTTATAAACTTTACATACTCTTTGTTTTTTTCATTCGTACACATTTCCTTTGTCATCTACGATCAATATACAACCCGTACTTCTCTTAACATAGCATACAAAAATCAAATAATCACCAAAAAAAATTCGGGGTGTAATATCCTCCCCCCCCCCCTAGAAACATTCGTCCTTGAATGTCATAACACCTTTAACTCATCCTTGTCTTTCATCATAAATATACATTCCATATATTCGTAAAAATATTCTTTCCAATCATTACTTCATATCAAACTATACCTCTTAAACTTAATCTACTTATCCAATCTAAGACAAACGTGCCTTAATACAACATAATCAATGAAATTTTCTAACCGTAAGAAAATTTATACACTACCATGACAGATGATTAACTAAAATACCACTTTCCATTCACTGCTTAAGATACAAGATCAATGTTAAATCTAAAGCTGTGCTTTTAGCTTTGCTTTTACCATGGCCCGTTATAGACGATCCTGATAACAGAAACTAAATCCTGATTTAGGGATAAAGAAGGAACTAATTCTCTAGGAGAAACTGAATGTCTGGCCACCCGGGGCCTTAAAACACTACATGGGGCCTTAAATGACCCTGTTGACCTTGTCTCCCCACTTAATTCTACTGCTCTATCGATACTAGGAGACGGTGAATCAGATTCCTCTATCTTCTGAGCAAATGCTTGTATCCGAGCAATAGTCATATCTGTCTGGGTAGGCATTCCCGAACACTCTCAAAGCAGATGGGGTCCCAAACCTAATACTATTGATATACTGTATTTCTTGTATTTCGCACCCCATCTGAAGCATATTGGCCAAAGAGTTAAACCTGAGACTATATTCTTGTATACTAATGCTGTCGTGCTTTAGGTACAAAAAAATACTAACTCGAACTCGTTGAAGATCCCGTGGTAAGCACTAATCCATAAAGGCTAGGGGATTTAGGCTCAAAATCCACAGGCACTAAAGCTCTCAAAAGTATTTCCTTAGAACTTGCCATTAATTTCAGCAGCTGATTCTTGAAATATCACTATTCGATTTAACATCTGAAATGCTTTCTCAAAATCTCATCTCTTTGATATACCGAAAGGTGTTGGAGGATCAACGACTCTACCTCCTCCCCCCTCTACTAAAATTGGGACAATATGAGGGGCTGAATCCCTTCACATGGTATCTCTCACTTGAACTAGAAGAACTGTAACATAGGGAGTAAAATAAAACTCACTTCGAGCATATAATCTATTTCTCGGATCGACAGGAGGGAGATTGGGACCCTTTCAAGTATCAGTGTTTATAAATCTCGTAGCCATCTGCCTTACTCCAGGTGAATTCTAAAACGTAAGCATGATTTAGACTTTAAACATCCCTTACATCTTTGCTCCATAGCACGATCTATTAATGAACCAAGTGAAGCAACTCCTAAATGCCCTATAGCCTCCTTATTATAAGTATGGTGCACAACATACCCATAAGCAAGACTCTACTAGACACGGCTTGTGGACTCCCTAGGATACGACTTCGCTTTGATACCAAGTCTTTCATGCCCCAAAACTGGGTAGGGCGCAACTGGCACTCGATTCATGATTGATCAAGAAGCCGACTATATGACATCTGCACCTGTAACACTTAGGCCATCCAGGCTACCTGTCACAATTAAATGGAGTATAAACTGGACCCATAAGGTCTCAACAATACATGGTAAATAACTGAAACACAACCAAGTCTATGAGTATGCTAAACCAGGCAACAATAAGCTGACAAGGCCACAAACCGAATAACACTATACACACTAAGTCCATAAAGCCTCTAAAGAGTAAACTGACTAATGGTCAGAATAGGGCCCTGACCTACCCATAAATGCATCTCAAAACTCAAGCATAAATAACTAAGCCCTAGCTGCAGGAAGAAAGGAGCATACCAACCTTCCATTGATCTCACAAACTGCTACTCAATTGGCAATCCTGACCACTACCTACACCTGCAGCACGAACGCAGGTCACCAAGTGAAGGGACGTCAGTACGAATGAAATGTACTGGTATGTAATACTGACACTGTAAACATGAGATAACAACCCTGTAACAACTGACTCAACACATAAACATATAAATGATAGATATAACCTGGAACTCTGGGGTTGAGATCTGGGGTTCGTGCATTCTGCCTCATACTGTAAAAGATATTACTAACCAAGTCTACTGACCTGTATCCTTCTGACCAGCACTTGGGCCCATTTTGTTCATATGATCTCTCTGTCCTTCGACAGAGTAAACTGGGTCCATGACCACTATCTTGCAGGTGTGACCTACCATCATTCATACTCTGCAGCGGAATCGACCTAATTCTTACCTAAACTTTACTATTATTGAGGGCTTATCGCTTATGGACTCTGCCACACGCACCTAAGTGTTGTTGGAAACCTTATTCGCCCTCTTGATTTACTATTGTAAGGGTCTAGATAACATCGTAAACACTAAGAGTCAACCATTCTTAAATCCTTCTCAGAGGAAGCAATTCTAGCCCTCCTTTATTATTCCTTCTGGACAATATGGCATTGATACTTGCACTTTTTGTTGTACTCTCATGATTCTTCGTGTATTTTAGATAATTAAACATCAATTGTTGCCCTGCATAATTCTTAACATCTACTAAGGGAGCCAACTCATATATATATATATGTACTATACTTCCTGACCTCCCACTTCGAGGCTGCAGAAAGAACTGGGGACAATGCTGGCATATCTATCACTTTATGAAGTTCCTGGTGCCTCGGGAGGGTGACGGGAGAAATTTAAAAAAAGTTTGATGCCCTTAGGATGACTGTCCCCCAACCGTGGAACCTCACTAGTACTTCCTCCTGCTACGGTAGTTATCTTGCGGCGGGTTGGAGTCTGTCTTACATCATATATTGCTCTAGACAGACATAACAATGAAAGCTTAGGGACTCAACCCTATATAACTTTGCTCTATAGCACGATTTGAGAAGGAGAGGTAACCATACTATCATGCCTCGTAGCCTCCTGCTTAAAGATTGTGGTGCACAACACATTTATAAAGAGACTCTACTAGACACAGCTTGCAGACTCCCTAGGATACGACCTGCTCTGATACCAAGTTTGTCATGCCCCACCTTGGGAGACATGATTGGAACCTAATGCCATACTGTAATCTAGGCTGACCTGGCTGGGCATAGGTACCTCTGGTGCCTATCTATGACTCAAATTAAAGAAAACAAACAGCTATACCTTGGTCGTAACCATGGCCTCAGGCCAATAAGGACACCTATAAAAAAAACCAGCTAACCAACAACAAGGTAATGAGGGATCCTATGTGGCCGACAAGACCACCATGTTGTCTAGTTATAACATAAATAAAAATAGGTAGCTACACTGGGACCCATACGGCGAAGACATAAAATAAGACATATTTAGGCCCCATACAACCAACAATAACAAACTAACTGACAACTGTAGTCTACAAGCCTCTAGGGTTACAAATGGTGGTCGAGATAGGGCCTCGGCCTACCCAAATACTATACAAATCAATGATGGTAATCTTCTATAACCTGGAACCTCGGAATGAAAGAACCTGTCAAATGTACTAACTCTAAATGGCTCCCTGGAGACCTCACAACCTGTCCATCTAAACCTGCAGGCGAGTAATGCTGCGCCCCATAGTTGGGAGTTGGTAGAATATGTACCGAATATGTAAAGCAGTAAATAAGCTGAATGAAAGTTGTTAAAGGCTGAAGATAAGTAGAAGGAAGGGGCAGAAATTAACTTGGAAGTTTCTTATTCATAACCTGCTTCTAGTAAAACACTACACATGTATGAGCTAAGGCTGTACAATTATATATTAGTAAGCTATAACTAGTAGACAAGAATGCAAATAAGAACCTAACCTGGCCCCCATAAGCCTGGAAGGTAGGATAACCCGCTCGGGCCACCATAAGCCCAGGCAAGCACACTTCAATCTATATACCCTTAACAAAGTTTGTATGCCTCTACTGGTGCTACAGCCAACCTGCCAATCCTTTAGTTCTGCAACTGAGCCCACTCGGCTCCTGATCTGTAGCTGTGCCTGAGTCCGGTGGACTCCTGATAACTGTACCCTGGGCACCAGGCTCGACGAGGGTGTGATGTCGTTACGACATAAAGATAATAGTCCAGCCATGGAATGGACTGTAATATGGCCCTTGGGCCTCTGCATCATCCTTTGGGACGCCATATAGCTCCTTAGAGCAACATCATATAGCCCCTGGTGGGAAATGACATGGCTAGTAACCCTGGGGTGGTCACGGAAGGCTCCTAGGTGAGGGCAAACCGAACCGATGCGCTATACTGAAGTATCAATCTAGCCACTCAAAAGGTGTATCTGGCCTTCTAGGCTTAACGCGGCCGCTGCTCGCTCCTAAAATAATCTGAATAGCTACTAGCAGACACGCCCCATGTACCTGTATCTGATTAGAAGATCCTGATAGTGATCATAATCTGTAACGGTCTAGACCGGATAGGGCGAGGTTTGGAGTGGCCTAACAATACTCTAAATGTCATTATCGGACAACTATAACTCATAAGAAATTTTAGGGTCGCAGACGACCTATTACTTAGTTCCTTTGCTTAGAATGACTATACGGCTGCTACTGACCAAAGATGCTTTTCAGCGGTCAGCCCCTAGTCCTCAATAGGTAGTCTATTGAAATTCTTAGCCTGAGGGTAATAATGTGCTAATATGTTTCTAGTCCTCTAGACCTTAACTTTGTCTGCTCATATCTTATATGACTCATTTGGACAATTCCTAACCTTGTAGGTAAGTTTGCATTGACTTAGCCACTCACGACAACATCTACCTAAGCATCTTATCGGAGCAGGTTAGTTCAATGGCCCCGCCTCTAACTACTAATAAGGTCCCCTTCCTTAGGGTACTCATGGGTCTATCTGACTTGAATGACTAGGATGGCTTCCTAAGAGACCTATATGATGAATACTAAGGCAACTAGAACTGACATCCAAAGGTGGTAGCTAACTAGATGGCAGGCCGTCACTCAGTTCACTAGACAACCTTAGTGCCGCTGACTCTAAAGTATGACCATCCTATCTAAACTTCTGGCCTTGGGGTACGAGGGTACGCCAATGGCCTCTAGGCGTGCTTCACGAACAATACAGGCGCCAAACTGGTAGTTATATCGCCTAGCTACACCTATGTTGTTCAAGTTACTAACCGAGGCCCAATAAATATCCATGAGCTTCTAAAGTCTAGACCTGACAATAAATCATCCAATTCTACAGTCACGCCCCAGAACCAGGGTTGGGCGCAACTGGCACTCGATTCATGGTCGATCGAGAAGCCAGCTATATAACATCTATAAATGTAACACTAAGGCTGACCAAGCCACCTGTCACAACCAACCAGGATAAATACTGGGCAAATAATGCCTTGACAATTATAAATATGCAACCTAGAAAGCCGACAAGGCTAAAGAAAAGCTAAAAAAACCAATGAAAAATCAATACCACTACATAACCCATACTACTAAGCAAACTAGTCCACATCAGCCTCTACAGAGTAAACAAACTGAAATGCACAGGACATGGCCCCGGCCTACCCATGCTGCACACAAAACTGAAAAATAGTCCACATCAGGACATGGCTCCTGGAAGAGAGGAGCATACCACTATTCTGTAGAAATCTGGCTCCTACTACATTGGATGATTTGAGCCTTAGCCTGTACCTGTAGCACAATTGCGTGAAGGATCCCAAGATGAAGGGACGTCAGTACGAATAAAATGTACTGGTATGTAAGGCTGAAAACTGTAAACATGTAAGATAAAAATGATAACTAGGCTTGAAATAAGGAGTAGTAACAACCTGAAATTCTGAAAACAGAAACCGGACAAAAACTCATTATTGAAGTATAAATGCAACCATCTAATGCACAACAATGACTATAACTGAAATGTAAACAGACAGCCAACCATAAAATCTATACAATCCGTCCAGCCAGTGTACCACACCGGGGTAAAATAAAAAATGCCTCCAGCCGGTGTACTATACCGAGGTAAAAATAAAAATGCCTCCAACCGGTGTACCATACCGGGGTAAACTCCGTCCAGCCGGTGTACCACATCGGCGTAAAATCAATAAGACCTCCAGCCGGTGTAACACACCGAGGTAAAATCAATAAAGTTTAGAAAAAATCATAAATGGAGCCGATATGGCTTAATACTTGACCAGCTCAATACATCCAACATAGAAATGATGAATACTAAACATGTGGCCTGCATAAGCCTCCTTCGTAATGCATAACTGGAACTGAGTACATAAAATATGCAAACCTAAAAAAGTAGAACTTAAATGAATGTAGTAAAAACTTGTATGAATCATAAGGAACTACGAATAACCTAAGAGTTTCAAAAAAATTTGTGGATCGTCTCCACGGGACATTAGAGCTCAGAAACCCTCTAGCTTGTCGTTCTGCTTAAGGAAAAGGGATTATGAAATCTCCCCTTGGCCTGACATATTTCATAACATACACATAAGATAAAAGACAATCATAACCAGGTAATCCTAATTCGGTAAGCTCGTTTACCCTCAATAGCTTGCGACGTCTTTACGTGGCTTAAAATCGTTTACACGTCCTAATCTCGGCTCTTTCACTAATTTCAGTTAGCAACCAGAACTTTAAACACATTTTACATCACTTATATATACACATGACATACAGTAAGGAAAAGCTAACAATTCCCACACTGAGGGGTCTCCAACTCCATGTACAACTACGACAACAGTCAACACAATATCACACTTTAGGTGTCTCACTTCGGCTAGGCATAATCTTAACATTTATCCTCAATAAAACATGGGACTTTAAAGATTAAATGAAGCTTAACATACTGCCTCAAGAATTTTAAATAGGTTGTTGTCTCATTCTATTCACAACACATGAATCGTGCTCAAAAGAATTATAGACAGGGTGCCTTACATACCTTTCTCCTATGGACATTTCTCTTGCCGATTTCCTATCTCAATGATCAGCCTTCAACCCCCTTTATCCAGTGGTTTTATAGGCCAACAACAAGCTTAATCTATATCAAAAAAATGCAGCCAACATAACTAATCAGAGGCAGTCGAAATAGCAACAACAACACACGGCAACATCAACAACATTAGCCATTTTCTCAACTAATTTTCACTAACTTTTGAGGGAGAAAACAGAGGAAATTTTACCTTAGTTTTTCTGTGATTCTACCCATCAATTTGAAGTATAATTTCAGCATAAGAAACAGAAAAGCCTAAGGAAAATGAGCAAAACTCAGCTAACAAACAGTCCATCGGCAGCTCATTTAGCTGCCAATTTCCATATTTTCGCTTTGCAATTTGAGAGGTTTAAAAGGGGCGAAATCCTTACCTTTTATCCTTATTTCAACACCTACTCAAAGATGGATATATAGGCAGTCTAAATAGATTTTGAAACACAGAAAAACATCTTTAAAACCTTGCCAAAACGAGCTCCAAAACAGCCCCTAACATACTTGGCAAGGTAATCTCAACTTATTTTGTGATTTTATTGAACTTTGCTTGATGTTCCTCCTTGATTTTCGTTGTCCTAGCTGCTGGAATTGAGAGAGCAATGGAATCCTTAGCAATCTGGTCGATTAAGATTTAGCTGGAAATGTTTTCTACAAGGGAAAATCAGAATTTAAAGTAAACAGGGCGTGGAGGCGCTAGGGCGTCATGCCCGCATCACCACTCGCGATGGTTTCGTAAAATTTCCCATAACTTTTTACTCCGACTCCGATTGACAAGCGGTTTGATTTTATGAAATCTAGACTCAAAGACCTTTAATTTTATAGGCCTTGGGGCTTCTAATTCATTATATATTGGGAGATATGGTCGTTTAAAGTTGACCCTTACTTATGAACTTCACATACTCTTTGGTTTTTTTGATCGTACACATTTCCCTTGACACCTACGACCAATATACAACCCATACTTTCCCTAACCTAGCATAAAACATCAAATAGTTACCAATAAAAAATTTTGGGTGTTATATTCTCCCCCCCTTAGGAACATTCGTCCCTGAATGGAAATTAATTTCACTTAATATGCATCAAAATTGATACTCAGTAACTTAAGTATAAAACACATACCTTAACATCACGTCGACATCGTTAATAGGTGAGGATAATTATTCTTCATTTCCTCCTCATCCTCCCAAGTCACTTCCTCGATGTTATTACTTCACCATAATACTTTAATTGAGGCGACTTCTTTGGTTCGAAGTTTCCTAACTTGCCGGTCAAGAATAGAAACTGGAACCTCAGTGTAGGTCATCTCCTCAGAAATTCAGACATCATCGATAGGCATAACACAAGTTGGGTCTCCGTTACACTTCCTCAACATCGATACAAGAAATACTGGGTGGACTGCCGCTATCTCTGGTGGAAACTCCAACTCGTAGGCCACTTTTCCTATCCTGCAAATAACTCTATAGGGTCCAACATATCTAGGACTCAGCTTGCCTTTTCGGCCAAATCACATGACGCCTTTCATAGGTGACACTTTCAGGAAGACCCAATCATTAACAGCAAACTCCAGCGCTCGACGGTGTACATCATCATAAGACTTCTGCCTTCTTTGGGTTGTCTGAAGTCGATCTCTAATAAGTTTCACCTTGTTAATAGCTTGCTGCTCTAAGTCTGGCCCCAATAACTTAGCCTCACTAAGTTCAAACCAGCCCACTGGTGACCTGCATTTTCGCCCATATAAAGCTTCATATGGAGCCATCTGAATAGTTGCCTGGTAGCTGTTATTATAGGCGAACTCAATCAAGGAAACATGATCATCCCAGCTTCCGCCAAAATCTAAAACTCAGGCACGCAACATGTCTTCAAGCGTTTGAATGGTGCATTCAGCCTGTCCGTCTGTCTGAGGATAAAATGCGGTACTGAGGCTTACCTGAGTGCCCAGGCCTTTTTGGAAAGACTTCCAGAAGTTTGCTGTGAACTGAGCACCTCTGTCAGAAATAATGGACAAGGGGACGCCGTGTAGGAGAACTATCTCTCGTATATAAAGCCTAGCATAATCCTCGGTAGCATATGTGGTCTAAACTAGCAATAAGTGAGCTAATTTATTTGATCTATCAACTGTTACCCCGATAGTATCATGCTTTCAGCTCATTCCAGGCTATCCTGTAATAAAATCCAAATTAATCACCTCCCATTTCTAGGCTGGAATTTCTATATCTTGCACAAGACCTCCAGGCCTCTGGTGCTCAACCTTTACCTGCTAGCAATTGGGACACTAGGTCATAAGAACTGTTATGTCCTTTTTCATGCCATTCCACCAATATAGCTACCTCAGGTTACGATACATCTTTGTGGCATCTGGGTATACTGAATATCAAGAATAATGAGCTTCATTCATAATTTGTTCCCGTAGTTCACCCACATTAGGTACACATAGATGGCCCTGGTATCTAAGAACTCCATCGTGTCCACAATCAAATAGCCTCTGCTTCTATTGCAGTATACTGTCTCTCAATAAGACTAACTCTGCATCATCATATTGTCGCTGCTTAACTTCTGCTACCAAAGACGATTTTTCTGTGTTTTTGACAATAACACCCCCATCTTCGGCATCCAGTAACCGAATTTTTAAGTCAGCCAATTGTCGTAGAGCCTTCATCATTTCAATCCTGTTGACCTGAAAATGACTCAAGCTACCCATAGACTTGCGACTTAGCGCATCAACTACAACATTTGCCTTGCCCGGATGATACAGAATGCTAACGTCATAATCTTTCAGCAATTTTAACCACCTTCTCTAGCATAAATTCAACTCCTTCTGCTGAAACAAATACTGGAGGCTCTTATGATCTGTGAAGATATCAACATGTACTTCGTATAAGTAATGGCGCCAAATCTTCAATGCAAATACCACTGCGGCCAACTCAAGATCATGGGTAGGATAATCTTGCTTGAGCTTCCTCAACTGTCAAGAGGCATAAGCAATCAGCTTGCCGTGTTGCATCAGAACACAATCTAGCCCAATTCTCGAAGCATCACAATAGACCACATAACCCTTGACACCCTCTGGAAGAGTCGGGACAAGTGCTAAAGTCGGCCTATCCTTCAATTCCTGAAAACTTTGCTCACATGCCTCTGTCCACTGAAACTTAGCTGCTTTATGAGTCAACTTTGTCAATGGTGCAGAGATAGTAGAGAAACCTTCCACAAATCGGTGATAATAGCCTGCTAACCCCAGAAAGTTGCGAACCTTTGTAGGATTCAAGGGTCTGGGCCAAGTCTTTACTGCCTCTATCTTCAAACTATCCACTCTTATACCTTCAGCTGTAATTACATGACCAAGGAAAGCCACAAATGTTAGCCAAAACTCACATTTAGAAAATTTAGCATATAACTTGTGCTCCTGTAGAGTCTGTAATACTTCTCTGAAATGACCTGCATGCTCGGCCTCAGATTGCGAGTAAATCAGAATATCATCAATGAAGACGATCACAAATACATCAAGAAAAGGCCTAAGCACCCGATTAATCAGGTCCATAAAAGCTACTGGGGCATTAGTAAGACCAAATGACATCACTAAGAACTCATAATGGCCATATCTAGTCCTGAAGGAAGTCTTGGGGATATCAACTTCCCTAACCCACAACTGATGGTACCCGGATCTCAAATCAATCTTTGAGAAGCATCTGGCACCCTGTAACTGGTCAAATAGGTCATCAATCGTGGGAAGTGGGTACTTATTCTTAATCATAACCTTATTTAGCTGCTTATAGTCGATATAGATTCTTAACGACCTGTCTTTTTTTCGCACAAAGAGCACTGGTGCACGCGAAGGTGATACACTAGGTTGGATGAATCCCTTCTCGAGAAGATCTCTCAACTGCTCCTTTAATTCCTTTAGCTCTGATGGAGCCATTCTGTAAGTAGGGACCGATATAGGCTGAGTACCTGGAAGTTGATCAATATCAAAATCTATCTCCCTTTCAGAAGGAATTCCAGGCAAATCCTCTGGAAAGACCTCAGGGAACTCATCTACAATTGGAATTGACTGGAGAGTCGTAGGCTCACATTCCAAGTTTCTTAACCGAACCAAGTGAGAAATAAAAACCTTAGATATCAAATTTTGAGCATTAATGTATGAAATAAACTTACCTTTAGGCATAGCGGCATCACCTTGCCATTCCTGGATTGGCTCGCCGGGAAAATTGAATCTGGCAACCTTAGCTCTGCAATCAACATTAGCATAACATGCCGCCAACCAATCCATACCCAAAATTACATAAACATCAACCACTTCAAGCTCAACTAGATCAGCTAAGGTTAATCTATCACATACCAATACTGTGCAGTTTCGGTAAACTTGTCTAGCTAACACAGATTCGCCAATTGGCGTAGAAACAACAAATGGTATAGATAATAACTCAGGGACTTTCTCAAACTGACTCGCAGCCAATGGTGTGACATAGGAGAGTGTAGAACCAGAATCAAGTAAGACATATACTGCACGAGAATAAATAATCAAAGTACCTGTAACAACAGGTGAGGCCTTCTTGTCCTGTCGACCGCCCAAAGCATAAAATCAATTACGGGTTTCCCCAGAACTAGAAGCCTCTCTCTCTGCTCTTCCATGGCCTTTAGCTAGCTGAGGATTAGGTCTGGGAGGTCGAACGGAGGATAAAGAAGCAACCACTGATCACGCCTGATCCGTCTCGAGCATATTTGAACAATCCCTCATAAAGTTCCCTGGCTTCCCACAACGATAACATACATTCTGCCCCTGACAACACTGACCTTAATGAGATTTCCCACACTGGGGACAAGGCGGCAATGGTGGTCGCCTCTGCCCCGCCCACTCCTGTCGTTGAGAGCTAGATGGAGCTGGGCCTTGATCCCTTCTCTGTCCCTGAAACTAAGGTGGGGCACTCCCTATTGGCCTAATTGACTGCCTGGATGACTGAGCCCCTGGGTCACCCTGCAGCCCTCTGTAAGGACCCACAGTCCTAGCTCTCTTCCATTGCTCATGTTGTCTCTTGTTATCCCGTAAATCATGAACCAAATCCTCTGCCCGCTGTGCGAAAGCTTGAATTCGTGAAATGTCCATGTGCTCCTAAGTAGATACCGCCAAGCAATCTCGAGCTATATGAAGCCCCAACCCTAACATGAACCGTTGAACTCTATCCTCCATCGTCTGAACCATGTGAGGAGCATACCTGGCAAGAGAATTAAACCGAAGACAATACTCACGCACACTCATACTTCCTCGCTCTAGGTGCAAGAATTGCTCAGCTCGAGCCGGTCGAAGCTCCCGGGGTAGATAGTGGTGCATAAAGGCCTCAAAAAACTCTTCCCACTCAACTGGTGGTGCATCGGCTCCTCTGGATCGAGCCCAAGCCTCATACAACAATATGTCCAAATGACGTAGTCTACAGGACGCAAACTCTACTTCCTCAGTCGTTGTACCTCACATCACCTTTAAGACCTTATACGTCTGATCAATAAAGTCCTGAGGATCCTCGCTCGGGTTTGATCCGGTGAATATAGGAGGGCTCAAACTCAAGAACTCGCGGGCCCTGGAACTCTCAAATGTCTGGCCTCTATGTCTCTCCATCGCCTCCAACCGTCGCTCTTGACCTGCGGTATACGAGCCATCAGCTGAACAGCTCCCTCAAGACCCTATCCTTCTGGAATAATTGGAGGTACCACAGGCATGGGAAGGTCTTCCACTCTACTACCCTTAAGTATTGCTGGTGCGGGAGAAGCTGGAGGTCTATCTGTCATTGCTCTAACCGGTGCAGGAGGAACTGTAATACCTGGGGCAAGAGATTCATTCTAAGCCTCTAACCTGTCTCTCTGATCCACAGGAGGGAGACTAGTACCTTCCCCAATGGCTGTGCCAATCAACCTTGTTGTCATCTTCCTTGTCACAGGCATACTTTGAAACAATAACACGATTTAGATATCACAGTACTTATGAGCTTGACCTATAGCACGAACTATTAGTAAAAGAAGTAAAACAATTCCTAAATGTCCTGTAGCCTTCTGATTATAAGTATGGTGCACAACATACCCATAAGCAAGAATCTACTATACACGACTTTGTGGACTCCCTCGGACACGACTTCACTCTGATACCATGTCTGTCACGCCCCAGAACTAGGGTAAGGCCCAACTAGCACTCGATTCATGGTCGATTGAGAAGCCGGCTATATAACATCTATAAATGTAACACTAAGGCTGACCAAGCCACCTGTCACAACCAACCAGGATAAATACTGGGCCAATAATGCCTTGACAATTAAAAATATGCAACCTGGAAAGACGACAAGGCTACAACAAATCTAAAAAAAGCAATGTAAAATCAATACGACTACATAACCCATACTACTAAACAAACTAGTCCACATCAGCCTCTATAGAGTAAACAAACTGAAATGCACGGGACATGGCCCTGGCCTACCCATGCTGTACACAAAACTAAAAATAGTCCACATCAGGACATGGCTCCTGGAAGAGAGGAGCATACCATTATTCTACAGAAATCTGGCTCCTACTACGTTTGATGATCTGAGCCTCGGCCTGTACCTGTAGCACGATTGCGAGAAGGATCCCAAGACAAAGGGACGTCAGTACGAATAAAATGTACTGGTATGTAAGGCTAAAAACTGTAAACATGTAAGATAAAAATGATAACTAGGCCTAAAATAAGGAGTAGTAACAACCTGAAATTCTTAAAACAGAAACCTGACAATAACTCATTATTGAAGTATAAATGCAACCATATAATGCACAACAAAGACTATAACTGAAATGTCAACAGGCAGCCGACCATAAAATCAATACAATCCGTCCAGCCAGTGTACCACATCGGGGTAAAAATAAAAATGCCTCCAGCCGGTGTACTATATCGAGGTAAAAATAAAAATGCCTCCAACCGGCGTACCATACCGGGGTAAATTCCGTCCAACCGGTGTACCACATCGGGGTAAAATCAATAAGACCTCCAGTCGGTGTAACACACCGAGGTAAAATCAATAAAGCTTAGAAAAAATCATAAATGGAGCCGATATGGCTTAATACTTGACCAGCTCAATACATACAATATAGAAATGACGAATACTAAACATGTGGCCTGCATAAGCCTCCTTCGTAATGCATAACTAGAACTGAGTACATATAACATGCAAAGCTAAAAAATAGAACTTAAATGCATTTAGTAAAAACTTGTATGAATCATAAGGAACTATGAATAACCTAAGAGTTTCAAAAAAATTTGTGGATCGTCTCTACGGGACATTAGAGCTCAGAAACCCGCTAGCTTGTCGTTCTGCTTAAGGTAAAGGGATTATGAAATCTCCCCTTGGCCTGAAATATTTCATAACATACACATAAGATAAAGGATAACCATAACCAGGTGACCCTAATTCGGTAAGCTCGTTTACCCTCAATAGCTTGCTACGTCTTTACGTGGTTTAAAATCGTTTACACGTCCTAATCTCGGCTCCTTCACTTATGTCAATTAGCAACCAGACCTTTAAACACATTTTACATCACATATATATACACATGACATATAGTAAGAACAATCTAACAATGCCCACACTGATGGGTCTCCAACTCCATGTACAACTACGACAACAGTCAACACAATATCACACTTTAGGTGTCTCACTTCGGCTAGGCATAATCTTAACATTTATCCTCAATAAAACATGGGACTTTAAAGATTAAATGAAGCTTAACATACTGCCTCAAGAATTTTAAATAGGTTGTTGTCTCATTCTATTCACAACACATGAATCGTGCTCAAAAGAATTATAGACAGGGTGCCTTACATACCTTTCTCCTATGGACATTTCTCTTGCCGATTTCCTATCTCAATGATCAGCCTTCAACCCCCTTTATCCAGTGGTTTTATAGGCCAACAACAAGCTTAATCTATATCAAAAAAATGCAGCCAACATAACTAATCAGAGGCAGTCGAAATAGCAACAACAACACACGGCAACATCAACAACATTAGCCATTTTCTCAACTAATTTTCACTAACTTTTGAGGGAGAAAACAGAGGAAATTTTACCTTAGTTTTTCTGTGATTCTACCCATCAATATGAAGTATAATTTCAGCATAAGAAACAGAAAAGCCTAAGGAAAATGAGCAAAACTCAGCTAACAAACAGTCCATCGGCAGCTCATTTAGCTGCCAATTTCCATATTTTCGCTTTGCAATTTGAGAGGTTTAAAAGGGGCGAAATCCTTACCTTTTATCCTTATTTCAACACCTACTCAAAGATGGATATATAGGCAGTCTAAATAGATTTTGAAACACAGAAAAACATCTTTAAAACCTTGCCAAAACGAGCTCCAAAACAGCCCCTAACATACTTGGCAAGGTAATCTCAACTTATTTTGTGATTTTATTGAACTTTGCTTGATGTTCCTCCTTGATTTTCGTTGTCCTAGCTGCTGGAATTGAGAGAGCAATGGAATCCTTAGCAATCTGGTCGATTAAGATTTAGCTGGAAATGTTTTCTACAAGGGAAAATCAGAATTTAAAGTAAACAGGGCGTGGAGGCGCTAGGGCGTCATGCCCGCATCACCACTCGCGATGGTTTCGTAAAATTTCCCATAACTTTTTACTCCGACTCCGATTGACAAGCGGTTTGATTTTATGAAATCTAGACTCAAAGACCTTTAATTTTATAGGCCTTGGGGCTTCTAATTCATTATATATTGGGAGATATGGTCGTTTAAAGTTGACCCTTACTTATGAACTTCACATACTCTTTGGGTTTTTTGATCGTACACATTTCCCTTTACACCTACGACCAATATACAACCCGTACTTTCCCTAACCTAAAATAAAACATCAAATAGTTACCAATAAAAATTTTGAGGTGTTATATTCTCCCCCCCCCTTAGGAACATTTGTCCCTGAATGGAAATTAATTTCACTTAATATGCATCAAAATAGATACTCAGTAACTTAAGTATCAAACACATACCTTAACATCACGTCGACATCGTAAATAGGTAAGGATAATTATTCTTCATTTCCTCCTCAGCCTCCCAAGTCACTTCCTCAATGTTATTACTTCTCCATAGTACTTTAACTGAGGAGACTTCTTTGGTTTGAAGTTTCCTGACTTGCCAGTCAAGAATAGCAACTGGAACCTCAGTGTAGGTCATCTCCTCAAAAATTCTGACATCATCGATAGGCATAAAACGAGCTGGGTATCCTATACACTTCCACAATATCGATACATGAAATACTGGGTGGACTGCCGCTATCTCTAGTGGCAACTCCAACTCATAGGCCACTTTTCCTATCCTGCGGATAACTCTGTAGGGTCAACACATTATCCTTGGCTAAGATTGTGGAGAAAACATACTTGTCTTTATATGGGCTTGCCCAAATCAAAAATCATGCATAGTCAAATTACTTCATAACTTGAAATCATGGGATCATAGATTTTAAATCATAACATACATGTATATCTTGATGAATCATCACATGAGTCTAAGATAGGAATTCTCGTTAAACATGCATAATAGGGAAAATTTGCAAATAACTTGATAGCATGAATGTCTAATCAAATTTAGTGTAAAAGCTTCCCATTAGTCTCAAATCATACATTTGAACATGAGGGGATTAGACACATAAACAGAGCATAGATAATTCTATAGAATTGGGTTAAAACGCTAAAAATCAACACACTTGATTAGAAACTTGAATTCATGAATTAGAGGGCAAATTTTGGCATGAAGGTTAAAGAAATCCCCCATTAATGACTCTACATACTTTGGTAAACCAATTTCTTGACTTCCTTGAGACCCAAGAGGATTTGAAGAAGATGAAGAGGATGAACCTAGCTTTTCTCTTGAGAGCCTTGAAGGAATTTGATCTTCTAATTAGGATGTGAGGAAGAGAATGAAGGTTTCTAGGATGGATAATACCCTTAAAACAATCTTTCTGAATCTTTAAATGGTGCAGTTTAGAAGCTAGCAACATAGAAATTATGAAAACACCATTAATGATTCGATATGGAAAAATACACTTCCAGTCAGCATGATTCGTACCACAACTCGTACAACCAAACTAATACTTGTGGTTTCCTTCAATTTCCAACCACTCCCAGTTTCCCAACTCTATACTTCACACCGTGGACGCCTATCATGACTCGTTGTTTTCGACAATGAGCCGTACCTTGAGTCGTGACATTAATCCTTCCTTCAATAGGTCCAAACTACAACTGCATTCCACGACCCGTCACATAAAATAATGTGTCATTCCATGACACATTGGTTTAATATTTGACAACCAATAGCTCATCATGACCCTCAACCATGACGCGTTACATCAATCTATGGGTCGTACTGTTACTCGTCGCCTCAGGCCTTCTTCTGCAGATTCTGACTATGGCTCATCACCACGAGTCATACCCACTTGCCACGACTTGTGGTCTGGGAGATGAAATCACAGAACCTAACCACGACCCCCACCACGACCCATGACATTAAACCATGACTTGTACAACGAGTTGTTATGATGGATTTTGTAGATTTTTTTTCTAATTCTATTACAAGTCTAGGGCTTCATCGTAGGAACTTTTGGGGTGTTACACTCAAGGATTTCTAGTTATTCGTGAAATTCAACAAGAGTGAATTCTGATTAAAATCAATAACATTCCATAGTCATAGCATCTTCATTGAGGGTATTCAGGTTGTTCCTCAAAAGATCAATGAATTTAAAAACTACCGAGACCCACCTCTCTATTAGACATTAGGAGTTTCTTGGGTTTGGCCAGTTACTATAGATGGTTTGTGGAAGGATTTTTCTCTATTGCCTCTCTAATGTTTAGATTGTCTCAGAAGAAAGTCAAATTCCAATGGTCCAATGCTTGCAAGAAGAGTTTTCAAGAGTTGAAGACTCGACTCACTACTCCCAGTTTTGACTCTACTATAAAGTTCAGATGCTTCATAATTTATTGCGATAAGTCTAGAATTGGCTTGTGTTACATTTTGATGCAACATGGTAAGGTTGCCGCCTACGCCTCTAGACAACTCAAGACTCATGAGAAGAATTACCCAGCTTATAATCTTTAGTTAGCAGCGGTGGTTTTTTCCTTAAAGATTTTGAGGCACTATCTCTGTGGTGTTCAAGTGGATGTGTTTACCAACCACAAAAGCTTGCTATACGTGTTCAGTCAGAAGGATTTTAATCTCCACCTGAGGAGATATCTTGAGTTGTTGAAATACTACAATATGAGTGTCTTGTACAATCTAGGTAAAGACAATGTAGTGGCCAACGCCCTCTGTAGGTTATTAGTGAATAGTGTGCTCATATTGAAGATGATAAGAAAGAGTTGATTAGAGATGTCACAGGCTAGCTCGTTAGGGAGTTCATCTAGTTGATTCAACTGAAGGTGGAGTTATAGTTCAAAATGGTGTAGAGTCTTCTCTTGTGATGGATATTAAACCAAAGCAAGATGATAATTTGATATTGCTTAAGTTGAAGGAACTAGTTCTTAAGAAAGAGGTGAAAGCATTCTCTAAAAGGGGAGATGGTGTGCTTCTTTATTGGAATCGTTTGTGTGTTCAGATGTAGATGGTTTGAGGCAGCAAATATTGATAAAGTCCCACAGTTCTTGGTATTCTATTCACCTAGGTTCCACAAAGATATGTCGTTATCTACAATAAGTCTACCGATTCAATGTCATGAAGAAGGATATCACAGAATTTGTGGCTAATTGCCCAAATCTCTAGAAAAGTTAAGGTTGAACACTAGAAACTGGGAGGTATGGATCAGGACATTAGCATTACGACCTGGAAGTAGGAAGAGATAAATATGGACTTCATCACAGGTGTACCTCATACGTACCGACAACATGATTTGATATGGATTATTGTAGACTAGATGACTAAGTCAGCACATTTTCTACAAGTTAAGACAATAAATTCAACCGAGGATTATTCTAGAATTTACTTTTAGGAGTTGGTCAAACTGCATAGAGTCCCCTTCTCAATCATCTCTAATAGGAGTACTCTATTCACCTCGTACTTTTACAAGGCATTTAAGAAAGGACATGACACTCAGGTTAAGCTTAGCACAACTTTTCACCCACAGATAGATGGTTAGGCTAAATTAACCATTAAGACTCTAGAGGACGTATTGAGAGCTTAGATGATCAATGTTAAGGGTAATTGGTATTATCACTTGCCTCTCATTTAGTTTTCCTACAATAACAATTACAACTCCAGTATCCAGATGGCCCTATTTGAGGCACTTTACGTTAAGAGGTGTAGGTCTCCTATAAGGTGGATACAAATTGGTGAAGCCACCTTGATAAGGCTTGATTTAGTTCATAAGGCTATGGGATAAGTCCAGCTTATTAGAGAAAGGCTAAAAACAACTCAGAGCTATCAGAAATCATATGCATATGGGAGGAGAATAGAACCTGAGTTTAATGTTGATGATTGGGTTTATCTAAAAGTTTCACCCATGAAAGGGGTGATGAGGTTTGGTAAGAAAGGAAAACTCAGTCCCCGCTTTGTTGGTCGTTATATGATCCTGAGGCATTTTGGCAAGGTAGCCTATGAGCTGGATTTGCCTGCGAAATTAGCATCGGTGTATCCAGTCTTTTCATTTGTCTCTATTCAAGAAGTGCATTAGTGATCTGACTTTAGTTGTGCCCTTGGAAAGTCTGGGTGTGAAAGAAAGTCTCTCTTATGAAGAGGTCCCAGTTGAGATTCTTGACTGTCAGGTTTATAAGTTTAGGAACAAGAAAGTCGCATTAGTGGAAGTTCATTGGAGGAACAAGCCTGTAGAGGTTGGTACTTAGGAACAAGAAGCAAATATGATGGCCAAGTATCCTTACCTCTTTCCTTCCAGCTCAGTCCCAACTTGAGAAAATAATTTCCTCCCTAATATTCTATTTAGTTTCATGTTCCTTAGTTACTTTGATGTTTTGGAATGCATGTTTGTTTGATTAAATCATTTCAGCTAATAACTTAGTCCGGAGTCGGTCACTCCATCATTATTTAGTGTTTAGCTTTTAATTTTGTGATTACATCTTTATCCCTATACTTTAAACTTATTTAATCCCCATTTGAGGATGAATATCTCCAAAGCAAAGATAATGCAACAACCCAAAAGTTAGTTAAAATCAAACTCTAGACTTGATGCAGAAACCAACAGGAAAATTTAAACTTTCCTACAGAATGAGTCATATAAAGACCCATCCTGTGAGACCACGAGTCGTGGAATGACTCGCGGTGAACAATCCTACGTTCATGTTCTAGTCCCCATGACTCAAGCAATGAGTTGTTGGTGGACATAATGAGTCGTTAAGTGATTTGTTAGAAATGACCAAGTCAAAGTCCTGAAACTCGATAATTTTCTTCCTGTTAACCACAGATATTGACCACGAGTTGTGGTATGATTACATGACTCATCTAATAAAGTCATGAGATGATATCAGTGACTGGACAAAATTTTCCCTAGTGACCACGAGTCGTGGTACGACTCATGGTGTTTGATGACGGATTGTCCTTTCGGTCCATTGTGAGGGAATTAGAGTTTAAGAAGTACGCTCCAGTGATCAGGGATGTCACCATGAGTCATGGTTAGACTTTAGGACTAATGGTGACGACTAGTCGTAACTGGGCAACAGTTTTTAGCCCATTTATCGTAAGGTTGTTTTAGTCCTTTCCCACTATTTTAATTCACAACTTTCCAATTTCATGCTCTCTCGAGTGAAATTGGACTTTTTAGATATACATTAATGGTGGCCAATCAAGAATGTAATAAGCACAAGAATTAATAGAACAACATGCAAGAAGAAGAAGAAACCATATCAATTATTACCAACATTCATTTCACAAGTTCAAAACCTCAGCAAGAGAGGAATTAGCCACTCATTCTTGGATTAATCATCCTAGAATGAGTGTGAATCATGCATACAATTGAAGGAAAGAAGAAGGGAAGAGAAGAAAACTCTTATTATTTCTATTCTTCAACTGCCACAAAACCACGTTCCTGCTCCCACTTCTGAACTCAGGATAAAAAACTAAAACTAAAAAAAAACTCCCTTTAAAAATAACCTAAGTGTGCTATTTATACTAGTGGGAAATTTTTCCCGGAATAACAAGCAACGTGTCACGGAGGCCAACGCGGAGCACTGCCTCCGTGACACGGTGTGGACGCGGACCCTCTCTGGAAATTGCATGGTCCGGATAATTAGCCTCAACGTGGCACGGAGGCCATCGCGGAGGCCTGTCTCCGTGCCACGGAGCTGACGCACAGGCACACTGGAAATTGCCACTTTTATTTCTGCCCAGGCAGTGTGCTACCACGATGGCAGCGTGGCACGGCACCATCGCGGAGCCACTGCAAAATATGCCATCCGAGGTCTTTTCCACGCTCGCATCCAAGTCCAACTCCGACATAGTTCCAACACGCATTTTAGCTCTTAAAAATCACTTTATCCTGCAAAACAAATGCTAATCATGTTGGTTAGTATAAATTCGCATTTTATTACCAAATACATGATATTATATACACATTGCACAACAAACAAGGTAAAAATGATACGTTTGAGTATCACTTGGGCATATAAATCTGCCCAAGATCACTTACCCCACACTTAAATCCTTGTTCGTCCTCGAACAACACATACACAAATCATGCACATCACATCTCAACCTTTGTCACTATGGTGCAACCATTTACGTTACGGTCATACCGATTATTCGATTTTTGCAAATCATCAAGAAAACATGCTTGGTCGTACAAGATAATGACCTTAATACATCGAGGCTTCCTAGACTTTTAAGAATTTATTCTTGATATCGGCAAACTCATGCAAATCAACTAATCAAGAAATCCGACACGAAAATCAATCTTTCATCAAGCATGTACCCTCACAACTCGAGAGAAACTTCCCCTTTTATGCTCGTGCAACACACAAACATGAAAGTAGGGGCATATAGAAATTAATTTCACTCTCTCTCCCAAAAGAATTCACATGCATCATGTCATGACCCATAGGCTTGCCCTTAGTGTATTACTCCACTAATATAAAGAAATGCAGTGTAGGATCAAATAGGACTTTTAATGGGTTGTAACTGGGCTATGGATCTAGTATATATATATTGGATTAGCCAATAATAGTTGCTAGCATCCTTAAGCGCCTTTTCAACTCATTCCCATCGACTCATGGACATTGTTCCTCTCTTTTCTCTTTTTCTCCCATTCATGCTGGTTTACTTTCATACAGCCCATTTCATCAGGCACACTTGACCCCAAACGGAAGGTTTTCATGTACCCTCAATTTCATTTAATTACAACTAGTGCCTCTTCAACATCATCTTTTCTTTCCTCACTTTGCTTTTCTTTTCTTTTCACTCTTTTCACTCTTTAACACTTTGGGAAACAATTTTTTTGTTCTTTGTAAGCGCTTAAGAGCTTCTTATAGACTTTAAGGCTAATGAAAAGAAGGAATAAAGCTTAGTTCATACAATTCTGGACAAAAGAAAGAAATCGGCTAAAGGCTCAACGGGCTGACTAGGGTATACAACATATAAAAAGGTAGAACTTGACAAGAAAAAAATGGAAACTAATGGTTAAAACAAAGAAATGCCTACATCCTTTCCGACACTACACCTCCTTCATTTCGCTTTGTATACACGCCAGGCAAGTTCTAGACAATTCACAATGACATGGAATAGCAAAACCTCACTCACACTTCATGCACATGCTAGAATCAAGATGCATTCACAGACTCTTTAATTAGTCAAGTACATGAATTCAAGATTAAGCCTCAATCATAATGAACCAAATTCTATAGCCTAGGTAACTCAAATTATTTACACAATTACATGCTTTCAAACGAATCACTTTCGCATTTCAAACATCCATTACACACGCAACAAAATTTTAGCAACCATAAGCAACTACAGTTTATTGATGCAATCCACCAAAGAAACTAAAAACAAATCATCTACTCCTATCGACTACATTTCCCTTAAGACGGTCGTCATCCATCCATCATAGGGAATGTTCACTAACTATGACATCGGTTCAATGGGACTATTCTCGGTAAAAGAACCGAAAACAAACTCCGAGAAACCCACAAATAAAACTTTAAAATTTTTGCAACACATCGATCATTTCGATGAAAAAAAATATTTACAAAATATGTTGATAAGTGCAACATCCTTTCGCAAAAATTTTGAAAAATATCGATCATATCGATAGAGAAAAAAATATTTACAAAATTTACAAAATATTTACAAAGGCAACCATAACTTTTTTTAAAAACACACATCATTAGCCATAAACAAATATACACACATCATTCACAAATCAGTTCACAACAACAGGGAAAGCACATACATACACAAACGTCAAGGAAGAATATACAGCAGATTTAGAGCCTATGACCCAGCACCTAACTACTCCCCACCCCACACATAAATCGAACACTGTCCTCAGTGTTCACAAAAATACAAAGCACAAAATTTTGGGTGGTGAAACTCCCTGCTCAGTCGAAATATTCGACTTCCTCATCCGGTGCTGCGGCCTCGTCGCCCATATCTGAATCAGCTCCCTCGCCGTCATGGGACTCCACATCAGAGTCCTCACGACGTGTCTCCTCATCAGTAGGGACGTCGTCGTCAGTCGGCTCCACAAAGGCTAGCCCCACCTTGCATAAAGCTCTGGCATTCTCGCCAAAAGGGTAGTCCAGCTCCAGCTGCCATAATTCATCCTCGGTGGCTGGTCTCCCACCTATCCGTAGCTGCAGCATCTGCATACCGAACATACGGGCCATATACTGGTCGTCACGAGCATGTCGCTCGCCCAGAGTCAGCACAGGTCCGTGTGTAGTGTCGGGGGCCTTGGTCTTTGTCACATTAAGGGCCCGCCGCTCCAACTGCGGAATGTAATCCAAGGATTCTTCCTCAACGTCGAGGCCTCGGAGGAAGGTGGTGATGAGTCCGCCAAACCCGTATCTGTGGCCCTGGTGTAGTCTGGCTCTCTTCATGGCGGATATTATAACCGCCCCCACATTAATCTCAAGCCCTTTCATAAGGGCATACACCAGGCAGACACGGTCCCGGGTCACGTCTGTCATATGTACTCCCGGGATCAAACACGAACATACAATTTTTAGCCAGATTCTGGCCTCCCTGTTCATCTGCGAATAAGGCAGAGTCTGGTGGTAACCCCTCTCTTTGTGTCTACTCCATCGGGCTGTGGATCGAGCCCCACACAACGTACATCTGATGTCGGCGTATGGTGGGGTGATGTTGAGCTGGCGGAGAACGTGGGCGTCTGTGTCCCGCGCTCCAACGATGGCATTCAGTTGCTGGGGTTCCAGAGTGACAATCTGCCCTCTGATTTTAATAGTGTGGCTTCTGATGGCCGGGTTCCAGTTGGCATAAAATTCCCGGACCAAGTGAAGGTTGCACTCCTTGGGCTCCTGAAAAATAAAGCTGAGCCCAGCTGCTTCAATCCTCTGTACGATGCGAGGGAACTCCTGTGCAAGTGGTTCCCTGGCAATATGTTCCTCCGGGAAGTACTTGTTCTCCTTATGCTTTGCGTACCACTTCTTCCCTTCATCGGTAACCCATCGTGTTCCGTATCGGCGGTGTTGACCGCGTGGAACAGCAGGTGTAGCTGGGACAGCAGTGCCCAGTCTCATTCTCTTTCTGCCGGTGCCTGAGGTTGAAGCACCCTTGCCTTTATCTTGTCGGCTGGCCATTGTACCTGTCCATTTACACAGACAAGAACAACGTTAAGCTAAAAACTTGTTAGTTTTGGCTAAGGTCGGGTTAAACAAAATTTACCCTACACTTAGTCTTTAACAATATTTACAACATGTTAGCAAGGATAGATCTATTTACACCCCAAACACAATCACTATAAACATATTGCTTAGTGCGTTCACAAAAATTCGACAGCATAACGGCTAGCGAACTACTCAGACTTCATACAGCTAACCCAATCCTACTATCGACAGTTACTCACCCATAGCACTTAGCAACAATAACAACAACAAAATAGAAACAACAATACAAACATTTTATATACACTAATCTACGCAATTCAACCAATTCACATATTACGCAATGTCCCACTAAAAATCGAGAATTAGTCGTCTTTCACCAATTATACAATATTTACCACGACTTATCTCAAATAATAAACACACCCCGGCATCAATTTCGTCAAACTATCAAGTTACCCAAGTTAAAATTCAACAACCCCAAGCCCTAGAACTCAATTCGACAATCAACAATGAATTATTCAATCAATCGATAAGTTCACCCGTCAACTACAACAATCCGAGCACAATCAATCGCAAAATAATTCACGTCATGTTTAATTTCTACCTAGGGTGATATATCTCACCTCACATGCTCAAAATCGACAAAAATCGCCAAAAATTTGAGATAGATGATGAAAACATACCTTGGAATTGAAGAATCGACGAAGACTTGACGTTTTCCTTGCCTCTTAACGTGGCACGGAGCTTGGGGGTAGGGGAATGGGTGTTTGGTCGCGGAGGGAAGAGGGAATGGGGAAAATAGGGGCGAAATCGGGGGTTTTTATTAAGAAAACACGCGGTTCACCCGGAAACCCGGTGTGACCCGGCACTGGGATAAGGGCAACGTGTCACGGAGGGTAACGCGGAGGCCCTCCTCCGTGACACGGAGCCAACGCGTTGGCTTACTGGAATTTTAAAAAATTCTAGATTTGCCTTCAACGTGTCACGGAGGCCAACGCGGAGCATTGCCTCCGTGACACGGCGCCAACGCGCCAGTGCTTTGTTTCACTATCAAATTTTATTTTTCATACCTCGCCTCGTTTTCTCGATTCCACGTATTTTTCCTCCGGTATACCTAAAAATCACCTCACTAAACAAAAATTGGTTAAATGACTAGATTCCCTACTAAAAGAATAAAAATTACTAATTAAAATGCACATCTAAACCTAGTCAAGAAAAAGAAAAGAAAATATAATAAAAGAAAAACTTTACACTAAGGAAAAAGAAAGAAAAATATTTTTCACGGGTTGCCTCCCGTGCAGCGCCTGGTTTAACGTCGCGGCTCGACAGCCTTTACGCTCAATTTTTTACTAGGGAGATGGAAGATTTGACCCGATCATGGTCATCTCCCCAGTAGTTCTTAACCTTGTCTGGTGGCCTACCTAGTAACTCTCGGGAATCACTCAATCCATTTGCATTCCCATGATCAATCACGTTGATCACTGAGAGTTCCTTATAGACAGTCGGGAGCTTAGGTGCCTTGTACACGTCGAACACCTCAACCTTGTTGTGTGCTCGCATCGTGAGTTGACCCGCAGCTACATCGATCAATGCCTTTCCGGTTGCCAAAAATGGTCGTCCCAAAATAAATGGGACTTCTGCATCTGGCTCAAAATCCAGAACAATGAAATCTACCAAAAAAATGAGGGAGCCTACCTGCACTAGCACATCCTCCACAATGCCATCTGGCTTAGCTAAAGACCTGTCTGCTAGCTGTGAAGATCACTGTTGTAGGTCTAGGACTCCCTAGCCCTAACTTTCTGAATACCGAAGATGGCATCAGATTTATACTTGCCCCCAAGTCGCATAACCCATGAGCTCGGATACTTTGCCCAATCGTCAGCTGGATAGTAAAACTTCCAGGATCCTTCAGTTTAGTGGGCAACCTGTTCTGAATACGGGATGTGCATTCCTCCGTTAAAGCCACCGTGGCATACTCGGTCAAGCGACTTTTGTTGGCCACGATGTCTTTGATATACTTTGCATATTTTGGCACACCCTACAAGACATCAACAAGAGGTAAGTTAACATGTACCTATTTAAGTACCTCCATGAATTTCTGGAAACACGCCTCCTCCTTGTGTTTCTTAAGTCGTTGAGGGAACGGGGGTGGAGGCCTTGTTGGTTCAGCTTCTTTGGTCTTCCCCGTATCTGAGGTTTGTTCTCCCTCAACATCTGCTGCTCCTGACTTCTGAGGCGGTCTTTCCGGTTCCACCTCCTTTAATTGTAAACCACTCCTCGTGGTCACTGCATTTACCTACTTAGGATTGGGATCCGTGTCGCTAGGTAGTCCTCCCCTTGGTCTAGTATTTTGGGCACTGGCAAATTGCCCAAACTGATATTCAAGAGACTTGGTTGCCAATTGATTGTTCTTTACTTCGGCCGCAAGTTTGACATAGTCAGCCTGCAATTGTGCCTGGTTGGCAATCATGGTCTTGAACATTTCCTCAATAGTCGGTGATGGTGGTGGAGGAAGGGCATTGTGATTTCTAAACTGATTCTGATAGCCTTGTTGCCCTCCTTGGTTTCTGTGCATACCCTGCCCTGAACCCTGGCCTTGTTGATTGTTGCTACCCCACGAAAAATTTGGATGATTCCTCCAATTCGAGTTGTAGCCACCACCAAACTGCTGTTGATTCCTTTGTGCATTGCCCACAAAGTTGACAGAATCAGGATTTGCACCACAGCATTCAGCTGAATGCTCACTACTACCACACACTTCACACCACATCTGTTGGACTGCATTAACTGAGGCTGACGGCTGGTTCAAATTCATATTGCTGAAGTGAGTGTTTAACTGATTTTGCAAAGCAGCTATCTGTGCAGCGATAGCTGTGAATCCATCCACTTCAAGCACTCCCGCTGCTTTCCTTGCTCCACCTCTTGAAGAATCTGCATTCCATTCCGGATTGCCTTGTGAAATTCGGTTGAGCAAAGTGTACAGCTCCTCATAAGTCTTCTCTAGCGCTTTCCCTCGAGCTGCTGAGTCAAACAAAATTTTAGTGTGGGGTTCCAAACCCTCAATAAAAGTGTGGACCAACACCTCATTTGACTGATGATGATGAGGACAGTCCCGCAACATGGACTCGAATCTTTCCCAGGCTTGATAAAGATTTTCTCCTTCCCTCTGTTTAAAACATAGAATCTGACTTCTAAGTTTAGCTGTTTTACCTGAAGGGAAAAATCTGATCAAGAACTTCTTTGCAAGATCATCCCACGTTGATATAGAGTTGGGTGGTTCATCTTTTAACCACCTCTTGGCTTCACCAAGTAAGGAAAATGGAAATAAGGTGAGCCGAACATAATCAGGTGACACTCTAGCGGGGATGTAAGTGTCACTTATCTCCAAAAAGTTCTGGAGATATTGTTGCGGATCTTCGTGAGGGAGACCGGTAAACTGCCCGCTAGTGTGCAAAAGTTGCACCATATTTTGCTTTAACTCAAATCTCCCCCCAGGCTCTGGTTTGCGGATGCTGGAATGTACATTATTAGCGTGTGGGATTGCCACCTCGCGAACCGGCCTGGCTGCTACTTCCTCGGGCACTAACACTGCCCGCACAACTGGTGGATTGGGTTGCTCCATCATAGACTGTTTGAGCAACTGCAACTTCTTCCGAAGAGCTTCTCTACGTTGACTATGCAATTCACGTTCTGGCTCTAAGTAAGATTCCACCAGCTCCTTGTCCCTTGCCAGTGTTCACAGAAATAAAAATCTGCAAAATACAGGCTAAGACCAAGTTGTTAACACTTAAGAAAATAAAAATACAAATACAGTAAATTTACACTAAACAAAATTTTACAAATCGCCTAGCCTCCCCGGCAACGGCGCCAAAAACTTGTTCGCGCTCTGCTGCTCGGTATATATTATACACCGACACGCAAGTGTACGTGGTCAAACAAGTAATAAAGTGGCTAAGTAGTCAAGTATCGATCCAAGGAGGCTGCTCTAGATATGCAAAACTGCCTAGTTTACTATATCTCTATTCTATTTCTAACTATGTTAACAACAATCCAACCAATAATTGAGTAAGTTTTGTTTCTAAACTAATTATCTACTAAAATTAATAACTACTATTTACGTTGAGTTTAGACAATGGATATGCACATGCCAAGGTTAAGAACGAGTAATGAACTTGATAATCATGATAATTTGGTCATCTTCTTCTTCATATTGCTAGCCAAGAACGTTTGCCTAGAAATTAAAACTTCCGTATTTAATTTCACTTTAGCTTCATAAACCATTCGTCTACATTTCTGTGATCAAATGCAATTTATGACCTAACACTACAATTCCGGTTCCTAAATTGACTAATATGGCTTTCAAGTATATTTCTATCAAGAAAGCACATCAAAACCCAATTTTTCCAAATCAAGTTAAGAACAATACCCTATTAATTCACAACTTTCCAATTTCATGCTCTCTCGAGTGAAATTGGACTTTTTAGATATACATTAATGGTGGCCAATCAAGAATGTAATAAGCACAAGAATTAATAGAACAACATGCAAGAAGAAGAAGAAACCATATCAATTATTACCAACATTCATTTCACAAGTTCAAAACCTCAGCAAGAGAGGAATTAGCCACTCATTCTTGGATTAATCATCCTAGAATGAGTGTGAATCATGCATACAATTGAAGGAAAGAAGAAGGGAAGAGAAGAAAACTCTTATTTTTTCTATTCTTCAACTGCCACAAAACCACGTTCCTGCTCCCACTTCTGAACTCAGGCTAAAAAACTAAAGCTAAAAAAAACTCCCTTTAAAAATAACCTAAGTGTGCTATTTATACTAGTGGGAAATTTTTCCCGGAATAACAAGCAACGTGTCACGGAGGCCAACGCGGAGCACTGCCTCCGTGACACGGCATGGACGCGGACCCTCTCTGGAAATTGCATGGTCCGGATAATTAGCCTCAACGTGGCACAGAGGCCATCGCGGAGGCCTGTCTCCGTGCCACGGAGCTGACGCGCAGGCACACTGGAAATTGCCACTTTTATTTCGGCCCAGGCAGTGTGCTACCGCGATGGCAGTGTGGCACGGCACCATCGTGGAGCCACTGCAAAATATGCCATCCGAGGTCTTTTCCACGCTCGCATCCAAGTCCAACTCCGACATAGTTCCAACATGCATTTTAGCTCTTAAAAATCACATTATCCTGCAAAACAAATGCTAATCATGTTGGTTAGTATAAATTCGCATTTTATTACCAAATACATGATATTATATACACATTGCACAACAAACAAGGTAAAAATGATACGTTTGAGTATCACTTGGGCATATAAATCTGCCCAAGATCAATTCCTACCCCTCAACTTGATAATAGCAAGGGGTGGCAATCGGATGAGCATATTGAGCATGTGGAGAGAGACCTCCAAGAGGAGGATGAAGAAGACTTGGACCCCGCAGAGACTAAGGACCTAAGAAAGAAGGCCTTTATTTTCTACATGCTGGGCTAACCTCATGACACAGAGACAAGCTCTTCAGCAAGACCCCATGATGACCTTTAGTGGCACAATCCGAGAGCAACAAAGTGCTTCTGCCACTCTTATGCTCTTTCTTTTCTTTGTATGTGAATTAGGGTCACTACCCAATTGTTGAGTGCGCTGTGGATATTATTTGGCCCAGTGTGGCATCTTTGCTTGTACTGTTGCTTGTTTTGGCAACTATTACTTCACATGGTATTATGCATTTTGAGTTAACAGATGTGTGTGATGGTCCATTTTATTACTTTCTTGGTATAGATATTTCATTTGTTTTTTGTTATTGCTTTCTTAGCTTTGGGTCCTCTTAGGTTTTCTTAGCCATGGTTCTTTCCTGAGAGACTTACCTTCTGTTGAATCATGCAAAATAATGTAGCTAAAGAGTTGTAATGTGTGGGCTTAATGCTAAATTTCTAGGCGACATTCTTAAGGATACCAGCCTACTAGTCCAATCATTTTTAGTTGAATAAGATAATTTTGAATTAAGTGGTGGAGAAAATTCTATTCCTAGCATGCTTGTACTTATTTTTGAAAAAATTACACCCCTCAAAATTTTTCATCGAAGGTGTTCGATGATTTCTGTACCTCAACTTTTCACATGTAATTATGCTAATTGTGACAATGTCTCCCTAGATGAGAGTAAAGTGTTTAATTAGTTTGGTATCCATGTGCCATTGCGTGGTAAGAAATTTTGCTTGTTCACTCAATTTTGTCACACTCTAGAACTTTCCTTGATACTTGTGCTTAAACTTAGGATTGACTATGGGTTGGAGAGATGAACTTAGGGCTTCTTTGTGCTTCAAAAACCACACTTGCATAAATAAACATAACAAAAGATGCATGTATCCCTAGTCTCCACTTTTAAGAACTTTTCTCTTGATCAACTGAAATGAATGCCAAACTCTATTCTCATGTTGACTCTCCTTTGAACCCATCCTCCTTAACACTTTGAAATGTAATGAAAAATGATAAAAAATATGTAAGTTAGGGGTGATAGTGGGAAAATAAAGAAATAAGTAAAAGATGAATGTTGATCATATCCCATGGAGTATAGAACAAAGTGCTTAATAAGAAGAAAAAGAAAAGAATACAAAACACAAAAAGAGAAAATAAAAATTGAGCACATAAAAATACCTTGGGGTGTGAAAAGTTGCTTAGAAAAGAGAGAAAAAAAAGAAGAGATCCTAAAAGTGAAAAAGGTAGTGAAAAAGTGATGATGTATTAAAGGATGATAAATGAGTCACTAAAGACCATATGTGTATTCTAGCAGCCCTTTGACCATCATTACAAGATTAGAAAAACCCTTGTGTGATTTCAACCCAGATTTCCAAAAGAAAAAGCATTTGAGTAAATAGGAAAGCATATAGTAGTTGTGACCTCTCTTGTGAACTTCTATGTGAGTGGTGGGTGCTTTTCTCTTCTCTCTTGATCTTATATGTCCTTGAAATGTGTGTATTGCTTTAGAAAATGGACACTTTCCTTGGTATGATTGTGAGGGCATATGGATGTAAATGGATGGCATGTTTTACTTCTAAAATCTAGGTGTATGCATGCCTATATGATATTATTAGCGGAGATTGCATGCTTGGTCCGAGCAGTTGTAAGAAAAATGGTTTTATTGGATGGAGCAGGTGGCTAGACTGAAATTTGTGTTTTTATAGTTGATTTTCAAAACCACCCTAGTCATTGCAATTTGTGATGTCGAGACAGTAGTTTGTTTGTTAGGTTAATTTTCTCATTTTAGGTTCTTGATGATAAGCAAATGCATTAAGTTAGGGGTGTTGATGTATCGGGAATTTGCGGCACATCTTTTCTTTATTTCATAGACTTTTGCATGTCTTTAGGTACTAATTTAAGTCAAAACTGACCTCATTATTCTATGTTCAGGAACACTAATGAAATAAAGAAAACAGGAGTTAAAGTAAAAAATCTGCCCAAAAATCAAAAGAAAGGATGGACCGCCTCTCAAAAGGATGGTCCACACCTTCAAAGGTATATCAGGTCATACTTGATCAAGAAACACTTCCAACTGGTCAGTAAATGATGAGGTAAAGGAAAGACCATCTTTCCAAAAGATGGCCCATCAATTATAGGATGATTCACCTAAAAAAATGCCAGAATTAAAGGATGACATGAAGGATGGAATAACTTCTCAGAAGATGGTCCACCAATCAATAGATGGACAACAACTTTGTAGAATCTAATTTTAATTGGCAAAACAAAGGACGGTCCGTCCTTCCAAAAGACAGTTCATCCCTGCACACCTGGAACCCTACAATTTTAAATGAATTAGGGTTTTTTTGAGTCTTAGTATAAATAATATTTTTCTTTCTTTTTTCAAGGAGAGGAGACAATAAAAGAGTGGATAGCTTAGAATAGTTAACATTTCATCATATATAGCATAGAGAGTAGATCCATCTTGTAATTTGAAGATAAAATTCATCAATTCAAGTTGTCTTCTTCACATTGCAATTTCATTGATAAAAGTGTTCAATTACTTGCTTTCTTCTTCTCTTCTTACTATGGGTAGCTAAATCCAAATCTAGAGTTCTGAACCCTACCGATCTCAGTTAGGTAAAATTGATTGTGGGCTTTAGAACATTTGGTTGATTTTTGATTTGTAAAGTATGATTTATTATGAAAGTCATTCAATCCTGACTAATTACCTTTATTGTGCTTGAAAGAGCTAATTTAGGTTGGGTTAGTATCAATCAATAATAACTCAAGGTTCTAACCTTTGTGTAATGGATTAACCTAGACATAGAATGAATTTCAATTGGCAAAATGCAATTGGGTAGAAGGGAGTTTTATTCAATTTGATAAAATTGAGGTAGACTGACACTATTGGTGTTATTGAAAGATACTCATTAGTTGCCTAAGTGATAGCTGTCATGTTCATCAATAGCTTATTCTCAATTTACCATATTGACTTATTTACTAGGATCGATCCATAGTTGTGGTCACTTTCCTAGCACTTATCATTATTTGATTACAATCTAAAGCAATTTATATTCTTTAATTATAGTTATATTTCACCTAACCCTAATTCGAATAGTCTCTATATTTTCAAATCTAAATTGATAAGTGCTAGATAGTTTGGGTCTAACAAAGTCCCTGTGGATTCTTCCCATCTTTAGAAGGTATTATATTTGCATCGACAATTTACACTTCCAAAGATTGGAGTGGAATTGAGTGACGATGTTATACCCCGTAGAATTCCCGGCACTTAGACGACCTATTCGCACGTTGGTTAAGCATATTTGAAAGCCATACGTGCTAGGGAAAGGCCCGGGAAAAAGATCGGACGAGAAACCAGACGAACCATCGCGGGAGGAGCCGAGGCAGAGCCCCTCCGCGATGGCAGCGTGTCACGGAGGTGAGGCCTTCGCGATGGCTCCGTGACACGTTGCCCTTGTCCAGGCCCAAGTATATAAAGCCCCCACTACGGTTTGAGATCATTATATACTTAATAAATTTCCAGAAAACGTAAGTAAACAGAGGGAAGACGAAGAAAATTAAATATTTTCGTCCGATTACGCTGCCAAACGCTGCCCAAACCCAAATTAATCCTAGATACCAAGGTATTTAGCAGCAGAGAGCATTTCTACGGAGTTAGTTTCGCGAGATAAAGCCGAAGAATCGGCGAGCTGCCGAACTAAAGTAAGTAGAATTGCTCTAAATTAATGTCTATGTGTTCCTAGCTGAGAAGTAAATATTTCTCCCTTCTGGGCCGCTGAAAAATAGCGAGTTTTTGACCGTCTTTCGATAAGCCTAAGTTTAGGCTATAAATTAAATCGAAAGTAACGTCGCTCTTTACAATAACGTTGTATTTAGTATTGATTGACGTATTTATGAATGCAGTTGGGAGAAAATAGTTGAAGTACCAGCCGAGCCTCGTCCGACGGACGAATATTCAAAGATAAGGTATGTAAAGTTAAGTTTCCTCGGCAAGTTGAGTAACCTCGAAGCAGTATAGTAATTTACAGACCAGTTGCATGTTTAGAAATCGATTATCGTGTTATTTTGAATATTGGTGCAATATGAGAAGTTTTGGGTTGTAACGTGTACGATACCTATCCGTACGATATAGATTCGGGCGTAAGTGGTTAAGGTTGCCCAGTATATTCAGTATGTGATGTAATATGCCATGTTAAGATATTGTTGTGTTTAGTTGAAACCTCACAAGGTAGTACAGTATCAGTAAAGCATTCCAGATATAGAATAGTAACTGTATATGGTTTAGAAAGCATGTTAGAAATAGGAAATTATGTTAACACAGAAACTTAGTAAACAGTATAGCTTTCAGCAGAAACACCTCCTCGTATAACTTTTACCCCAGTACAGTTTGACAGGAGGCTATATTTACATTTACACTTACCTGTCTCAGCATGTATCAAACACTTACAGATTACTATTATTAGCTTAGTATGTGATTTATACGATACCCTGCACCTGTTAATCTTAGCTTATGAGATACACAGACAACATGATTAGTTGAGACCATTGTATTGATTGGGGTTGGATTACCTAGCATCCCTGACCGCCCAGGGTTAATAGCTGTGTCGACTCGTCCGCCAGAGGACGAGGATCCTTCGCTCTACGGAGTGATATGCCGTCCCGCAAGGGGACGAAGATGGGATGCCAGTTTCCCCACATTGTGCCTTGGTCGGCCCTTATACACCCCCGTCGAGCAGGTACGCCCGGGGTGTTGATTTAGAGTCCTTCGGACTCAGATACAGTTATAGTCAGGGGCTCAGCGAGCCCAAGTGCATACCCAGGGACCGGCAGGATGCTTACAGCCACTATAGGAGATGGGATGACCGGGGTAGGGGCATAGATTCTGTGTTGATTGTACCTCCCGTCTTATGGGGGTCGGGTAAGGTTTGTGTGTGCTATGTTATGTTATGTATGCTATGCTATGTTATATTAGACGCGAGTGGGTTGGTAGTAGAATGATACGCCTCCAGGTATGATTCCTACTTCCTTCGGTATCAGTAAGAACAGGTACGATCTACTTCATCAGACAGTTAAGTTATTCCTCCTACTTCTGCTTCATCAGTCATATTATTGCTTTCAGATGTTGTTTTCAGTTATATTATTTCAGTTGCTTTACATACTCAGTACCTGTGGTACTGACGCCCAGTGGGGCACTGCATTACTTGCCTGCAGGTACTCCTAGACAAGCAGGCGATTCTACATGACTCCCTGTCAGCGGTTGAGTATTCAGCTCCAGTCATCCGGAGGCTGAATTTCAGAGGTGTAGTTCAGTTCCTTTTGTTTTATATAGCACGGGTAGGTCGGGGCCCTGTCCCGATCAGTTCTATTACTATTCCTAGAGGCTTGCATTCTGTATGAAATCCCTATGGTCAGATGAGCCGGTCGTGTGGGGCCGTGCAGTTGTATAGTTGTCTTTACTCTTTCTTACTTTTGTGAGGGTCGTGTGGGGCCATAGTTGTCAGTAGTGGTGACCTTGCCGGTCACGTAGCTTCTTTTTGTGCTTTATGACTAAGTTGCAAATAACTAGACAGCATGGTGGCCTTGTCGGCCTGTATAGGTTTCCCTGAATTACTATGTTTCTGGCTAGCTACTAAGACAGGTATAGAAGGCTATAGGCCAATGGGTCGGGGGCTGTATTTACAGCCGTTATATAGCCCTTTGTTTCTAGAAATGTGAGTTAGAGCCAGCCAGGCGCCAGATGCGCCCAAGCTTAACAGTCTAGTAGGTTAGGTCTTAGTAGGGCACCAGGTGCCAGTCATGCCCCCCTCCCAAGGTGGGGTGTGACAAACTTGGTATCAGAGCAGGTCGTATCCCAGGGAGTTTGCAAGCCGTGCTAAGTAGAGTCCTGTCCATGGATGTGTTGTGCACCACATACTATGGGTAGGAGGCTGCAAGGCATGATAGGATGGTTGTCTCTTATTCTGATTCAGTCGTGCTATAGAGCTGTACAGTATAGGGTTGAATTCCTAAAATCTTACCATATTCTTTGGCTACAGATAATGTCAGACCAGCGCCATCCCGTCACAGGTCGGAGCTTAGACATTGCAGCAGGGGAGGGCACCAACAGGATGCCTCCCCCTCATTTGGAGAAAGCCCGATCAGAGGGCCCTACAGAGGCTTCATCTCAGCCTCCTCAGCAGTCTCCACCATGTCAGGAGCTGTTTGGAGCGACAGTATCTTCAACAGTCCCTATACCGACACCTTCCGACCAGGAGGTTAGGAGTGCTGTAGTTATGATAGCACAGATGATGGCTGCTCAGCGTCAGCAAATGCCATCCACAGTTGCAGAAGCATCAGGAGGGCCCGGTAGTTTGAGGGTCCGAGAGTTCTTAGCCCTGAATCCCCCACAGTTCACAGGCACGGACCGCACAGAGGACCCCCGGGATTTTCTGGATCAGATGTAGAGAATCTTCAGGGTTATGCATGCTACACCTACTGAGTCAGTTGAATTGGCCGCATTCCGGTTGCGAGATATTGCGGTGTTATGGTATGAAAGCTGGGAGAGGTCCCGAGGGAGAGATGTTCCCCCTCCCACCTGGTCCAGCTTTTCAGGAGCCTTTCTAGATCACTATTTGCTGCGGGAGATTCGACAGTCCCGGGTAGACCAGTTCCTACATCTGGAACAGGGGGCCATGAGTGTTCGGGAATATTCCTTGTGGTTTGATTCTTTGGCTCGATATGCACCAGCTTTTGTTGATACCATGGCATCCAGAGTGCACCGTTTTATTATGGGGTTGAACCCAGAGTATGTTGAGACTTGTATCACGGCCACACTGCGAGAAGATATGGATATTTCCCGAATCCAGGCATTTGCCCAGAATATTGAGGGCATTAGACAGCGACATCGGGAAATCAGAAGGGTTAATCAGGAGCAGCGTCGCCGGGATAGGCTAGCTGAGTTACAAAGAGAGGCCCGGGGAGAACCCAGGCCACGATTGTCAGATAGGCCGCCCAGGCCCCCGCCTCCGCCACAGTCACAGGGAGGCAGATCCAACCGTAGGGGGCAGTCAGAGGCTGGTAGAGGTTCGCAGACAGCAGACTCACCGTCACAGAGGAGGGCGGAGCAGAGTAGGTATACCCTAACACTTTGCCCTATATGCAGCCGACGCCATTCTGGAGCATGCAGGTATGGTTCCACCACATGCTATAGTTGTGGCCAAGAAGGCCATTTGATGAGAGATTGCCCAGCCAGAGGTCGTGAGGACCGGGACAGACAGGATAGGGCATCAACAGGATCACGAGCTACAACATCCTCGACTGGGCGCAGGCCCCCAGTTTCAGCAAGCGGGGGTCGAGGCAGATCAGGGGCCTCTAGTACAGGTGCGGGTCCAAGCCGCACATATGCCTTACCAGGGAGGCAAGATTCAGAGGCATCGCCTGATGTTGTGACAGGTATGCTAACTATCTGCTCACACCCTGCTTATGTGCTAATTGATCCAGGGTCTACTTTGTCCTATATTACTCCATTTGTGGCACGGAAGTTTAGTATTGTACCAGAATCATTACAGCAGCCTTTCTTAGTATCTACGCCCGTCGGTGACTCTATCACAGCTAGCTGAATTTACCGCGGGTGTACAGTAGAGGTTGCTGATCGTCAGACCACAGTAGATCTGGTCGAGTTAGAGATGATAGATTTCGATGCCATAATGGGTATGGACTGGTTAGTACCATGTTTTGCTAATGTTGAATGTTGGACCAAAACGGTCCGATTCCACTTCCCGGGGGAGGCAGTACGGGAGTGGAAAGGCAGCACCGCGATGCCAAAAGGTAGGTTTATTTCCTACCTTCGGATGAGAAAGTTGATATCTAAGGGGTGCATTTCCCATCTTGTCAGAGTTCAAGACGTCCAAGCAGAATCTCCGACACCCCAGTCTGTTCCAGTGGTAAATGAATTCCCAGATGTATTTCCTGATGAGTTACCTGGTATTCCCCCAGAAAGGGAAATAGACTTCGCTATTGATTTGCTACCAGGCACTCAGCCAATATCAATACCTCCTTATCGTATGGCTCCTGCAGAACTTAGAGAATTAAAGGAGCAGTTGAAAGATCTGTTAGATAAAGGTTTTATCAGGCCGAGTACTTCCCCGTGGGGTGCGCCAGTCTTGTTTGTGAGAAAGAAAGATGGCTCGCTCCGAATGTGCATAGATTATCGGCAGCTAAACAAAGTTACAGTAAAGAATAAGTACCTGCTTCCTAGGATTGATGACCTATTTGATCAGTTACAGGGAGCCAGATACTTTTCTAAGATTGACTTGCGGTCCGGATATCACCAGGTCCGAGTACGTGAGAGGGACATCCCTAAGACAGCATTCAGGACCCGATATGGACATTTTGAATTTCTGGTTATGTCCTTCGGGCTAACAAATGCCCCAGCAGTCTTTATGGACCTGATGAACAGTATTTTCAGACCCTTCCTGGACTTGTTCGTGATAGTATTCATTGATGATATTCTGGTGTATTCTCGCTCTGAAGCAGATCACCGGACTCATTTGCGGACAGTGCTCCAAATTCTTAGGGACCGCCAGTTGTATGCTAAATTTTCGAAGTGTGAATTCTGGCTTAACTCAGTAGCCTTTTTAGGGCATATTGTCTCAGACGCCGGTATACAGGTAGACAAGCAGAAGATAGAAGCAGTTAAGTCATGGCCTAGGCCTACCACCCCGACTGAAGTTCGTAGCTTTCTGGGGTTGGCAGGATACTATCGGAGGTTCGTTGAGGGATTCTCAACCATTGCAGCACCTTTAACGAAATTGACACAGAAAGCAGCAAAGTTTCAGTGGACGGAGGCATGTGAGCAGAGTTTCCAGGAACTGAAAGACAGATTAACCTCCGCCCCAGTACTAGCACTGGCGGAAGGCACAGAAGGTTATTCACTCTATTGCGACGTGTCAGGTGTCGGATTGGGTTGTGTGTTCATGTAGCATGGTAGAGTAATTGCATATGCTTCCAGGCAGCTGAGGAAACACGAGAAGAATTACCCCACCCATGATCTAGAGTTGGCCGCAGTAATTCATGCCTTGAAGATGTGGAGGCATTACCTGTACGGCGTTCATGTTGACATTTATACAGATCATAAGAGCTTGCAGTACATTTTCACTTAGAGGGAGTTGAACTTGCGATAGCGCCGCTGGTTAGAGCTGTTAAAGGACTATGATGTGAATATTCTATACCACCCCGGGAAAGCTAATGTTGTAGCAGATGCTCTAAGTCGAAAGTCAATGGGGAGCTTGGCGTATTTGCGACCCGAGAGACAGAAATTAGCTAAAGAAATTCATCAGTTAGCTGGGCTAGCCGTTCGGGTAATGGAAACAGGAGATAATGGGGCCGTAATTCAGAATTCTGCAGTATCATCGTTAGTTGCAGAGGTAAAAGAACGAAAGTATGAGGATCCCGATTTAGTCCAGCTCAGAGATAGAGTTCAGAAGGGTAAGGAGCCAGATTTTCAGACAACCGAGGATGGTGTGCTACGCTGTAAGGGCCGCCTTTGTGTCCCGAATGTCGCAGGCCATCGTGGGCAGATCATGCACGAGGTACATTACGCTCGCTATTCCCTTCACCCAGGGGCGACGAAAATGTACCACGACATCAGAGACATCTACTGGTGGCCAGGTATGAAAACTGAAATAGCCGAATTTGTATCTAGATGTGCTAATTGTCAGCAGGTGAAAGCAGAGCACCAGAAACCGGGTGGTTTGACTCAAGAGATATCGATACCTATGTGGAAATGGGAAGCAATAAATATAGATTTTGTAACAGGGTTACCCCGTACCATACGCAGAAATGATTCCATTTGGGTAATAGTTGATAGGCTGACAAAATCAGCTCATTTCCTGCCAGTAAGGGCTACCTTCTCAGCTGAGGATTATGCCGAATTGTATATCAGAGAAATAGTTAGATTACATGGAGTGCCGGCATCTATCATTTCAGACAGAGGGGCACAGTTTACAGCTAGGTTCTGGCAGTCATTTCAGAAAGGTCTGGGGACGCAGATTAATCTGAGCACAACATTCCATCCTCAGACAGACGCGCAAGCTGAACGTACAATTCAGACGCTCGAAGATATGCTACGAGCGTGTGTGTTAGATTTTGGGGGGTAGCTGGGATGAACATCTTTCGTTAATCGAATTTGCTTATAATAACAGCTACCATTCAGCTATTCAAATGGCACCTTTCGAGGCATTGTACGGGCGGAAATGTAGATCGACGGTGGGCTGGTTTGAGAGAGGAGAATCAGCATTAGTTGGCCCAGACATTGTTCGGCAGTCCGAGGAAAAGATAAAGCTTATCCGAGAACGTTTACTGACCGCTCAGAGCCGTCAGAAGTCATATGCAGATAGACGGCGCAGAAATCTAGAATTTTCGGTAAACGACTGGGTATATCTGAAAGTGTCCCCAATGAAAGGGGTAATGAGGTTTGGCAAGAAAGGCAAGCTTAGCCCAAGATTCATTGGGCTGTATCAAATTCGGCGAAGAATAGGCCGCGTGGCATATGAGTTAAACTTGCCTCCAGAATTAGCATCTGTTCACCCAGTATTCCACGTTTCCATGTTAAGAAAGTTTGTAGGGGACCCTTCTACAGTAGTTCCAGTCCAGGATATTCAGGTCACAGAGGAGTTAGCCTATGAAGAGGTTCCCGTAGCCATTTTAGACAGACAGATTCGCAGGCTGAGAACTAAAGACGTTGCATCTGTCAAGGTATTGTGGCGTAACAGAAATCGGGAAGAAATGACGTGGGAGGCTGAAGAAGACATGAAAATCAGATATCCTCATTTATTTCAGGCCTAGTCAGACGACAGGTATGTCCGTATCACTACTTATACAGTACTTTATGATATGTATGTTGTAAATGATAAAGAAAGAAGTAATACTTAGTTGTCCAGTGGATTGTAGAACATTGTGTGCAGTGCCTGTGTTGGACTTTTTCTGCATTTTAGGTCTTTGCGATAGTCCATATTACAGGGGAAACTCTGCCAAACTTTTCCCAGAAGGTAAAGTAAGCAGTCCTCTAGATAGCAGTATACATTCGAGGATGAATGTTCCTAAGGGGGGGAGAATGTTATACCCCGTAGAATTCCCGGCACTTAGACGACCTATTCGCACATTGGTTAAGCATATTTGAAAGCCATACGTGCTAGGGAAAGGCTCGGGAAAAAGATCGGACTAGAAACCCGACGAACCATCACGGGAGGAGCCGAGGCAGAGCCCCTCCGCGATGGCAGCGTGTCACGGAGGTGAGGCCTCCGCGATGGCTCCGTGACACATTGCCCTTGTCCAGGCCCAAGTATATAAAGCCCCCACTGCGGTTTGAGATCATTATATACTTAATAAATTTCCAGAAAAGGTAAGTAAACAGAGGGAAGACGAAGAAAATTAAATATTTTCGTCCGATTATGCTGCCAAACGCTGCCCAAACCCAAATTAATCCTAGATACCAAAGTATTTAGCAGCAGAGAGCATTTCTACGGAGTTAGTTTCGCGAGATACGGCCGACGAATCGGCGAGCCGCCGAACTAAAGTAAGTAGAATTGCTCTAAATTAATGTCTATGTGTTCCTAGCTGAGAAGTAAATATTTCTCCCTTCTGGGCCGCTGAAAAATAGCGAGTTTTTGACCGTCTTTCGATAAGCCTAAGTTTAGGCTATAAATTAAATCGAAAGAAACGTCGCTCTTTACAATAACGTTGTATTTAGTATTGATTGACGTATTTATGAATGCAGTTGGGAGAAAATAGTTGAAGTACTAGCCGAGCCTCGTCCGACGGACGAATATTCAAAGATAGGTATGTAAAGTTAAGTTTCCTCGGCAAGTTGAGTAACCTCGAAGCAGTATAGTAATTTACAGACCAGTTGCATGTTTAGAAATCGATTATCGTGTTATTTTGAATATTGGTGCAATATGAGAAGTTTTGGGTTGTAACGTGTACGATACCTATCCGTACATTATAGATTCGGGCGTAAGTGGTTAAGGTTGCGCAGTATATTCAGTATGTGATGTAATATGCCATGTTAAGATATTGTTGTGTTTAGCTGAAACCTCGCAAGGTAGTACAGTATCAGTAAAGCATTCCAGATATAGAATAGTAACTGTATATGGTTTAGAAAGCATGTTAGAAATAGGAAATTATGTTAACACAGAAACTTAGTAAACAGTATAGCTTTCAGCAGCAACACCTCCTCGTATAACTTTTACCCCAGTACAGTTTGACAGGAGGCTATAATTACATTTACACTTACCTGTCTCAGCATGTATCAGACACTTACAGATTACTATTATTAGCTTAGTATGTGATTTATACGATACCCTGCACCTGTTAATCTTAGCTTATGAGATACACAGACAGCATGATTAGTTGAGACCATTGGACTGATTGGGGTTGGATTACCTAGCATCCCTGACCGCCCAGGGTTAATAGCTGTGTCGACTCATCCGCCAGAGGATGAGGATCCGTCGCTCTACGGAGTGATATGCCATCCCGCAAGGGGACAAAGATGGGATGCCAGTTTCCCCATATTGTGCCTTGGTCGGCCCTTATACACCCCCGTCGAGCGGGTACGCCCGGGGTGTTGATTTAGAGTCCTTCGGACTCAGATACAGGTATAGTCAGGGGCTCAGCGAGCCCAAGTGCATACCCAGGGACCGGCAGGATGCTTACAGCCACTATAGGAGATGGGATGACCGGGGTAGGGGCATAGACTTTGTGTTGATTGTACCTCCCGGCTTATGGGGGTCGGGTAAGGTTATTGTGTGCTATGTTATGTTATGTATGCTATGCTATGTTATATTAGACGCGAGTGGGTTGGTAGTAGAATGATACGCCTCCAGGTATGATTCCTACTTCCTTCGGTATCAGTAAGAACAGGTACGATCTACTTCATCAGACAGTTAAGTTATTCCTCCTACTTCTGCTTCATCAGTCATATTATTGCTTTCAGATGTTGTTTTCAGTTATATTATTTCAGTTGCTTTACATACTCAGTACCAGTGGTACTGACGCCCAGTGGGGCGCTGCATTACTTGCCTGCAGGTACTCCTAGACGAGCAGGCGATTCTACGTGACTCCCTGTCAGCGGTTGAGTATTCAGCTCCAGTCATCCGGAGGCTGAATTTCAGAGGTGTAGTTCAGTTCCTTTTGTTGTATATAGCACGGGTAGGTCGGGGCCCTGTCCCGATCTGTTCTATTACTATTCCTAGAGGCTTGCATTCTGTATGAAATCCCTGTGGTCAGATGAGCCGGTCGTGTAGGGCCGTGCAGTTGTATAGTTGTCTTTACTCTTTCTTACTTTTGTGAGGGTCGTGTGGGGCCATAGTTGTCAGTAGTGGTGACCTTGCCGGTCACGTAGCTTCTTTTTGTGCTTTATGACTAAGTTGCAAATAACTAGACAGCATGGTGGCCTTGTCGGCCTGTATAGGTTTCCCTGAATTACTATGTTTCTGGCTAGCTGCTAAGACAGGTACAGAAGGCTATAGGCCAATGGGCCGGGGGCTGTATTTACAGCCGTTATATAGCCCTTTGTTTCCAGAAATGTGAGTTAGAGCCAGCCAGGCGCCAGATGCGCCCAGGCTTAACAGTCTAGCAGGTTAGGTCTTAGTAGGGGACCAGGTGCCAGTCATGCCCCCCTCCCAAGGTGGGGTGTGACAGACGATCAATCAAGAAAAAGGATCGTAGGCTCAAAAGTGGAGACTAGGGATACATGCATCATTTGGTTGGCTCATATAGGCAACTGGGGCTTTTGTAACACAAAGAATGCCTATGTTAATCTCTAAACCCACAACCAATCCTTAGTCAAAGCATGAGTAACCAGGCAAGTTCTAGAGTGTGATAATAACAAGTGAATAAATAAACTTTCTCACAACACGTTAAACATGAACATCAAATAGGCTAATAATTTCTACTCTCAACTAGGTAATTAATGCAACAACTATCACAAGTATATGTCACAAATAGAGGTAAGCCTGTCACTACAAAATATTGTAGGGAGGGGGGGGGACCTTTCATAAATCATTAAAAATGCATGCATCTAGCTCATTTGCCACCACCACCTAAGTCAAAATACTATATTCAACCAAGAGAACTCAAATGTAGGTTGGTACACTTAAGAAAGTCGCCTAGCAATCTATCATCGAGACCGATAATTACGACACTTAGCTACATTGTTATGCTAGATTCAAAAATATTAAGCCTCCCAAGAAAGAACCATGGCTAAGAAAACTTGAAAGGACTCTAACATCTACAAGAAGAAAATAATAACTACATCTAAACTAACTATAGAGGTGTTAATATAGTTATAAACAACACAACACAATCATATCAAACTCCTAAAAATCAATATTCATTATGAAGAAAGATTCATATCAAGAATTCATTAAAAAATTCAAAAATACCCCACACCCCCAACAAAAAATGTGTAGTGTCCTCAATGCAAACAAAAGTTATAAATAGAGCTCTTATCTGAAGCATGAGAGATAACGCTAGGGATGATCATTGGGGTAATAGGTACGAAAGCAGCTAAGGTTCCCGCCAATCTATTAATATGAGGCCAGATCCTCTTGTAAGTAAGAGACTCTAACTTCCTAGCCCAAATGTCAGCCACCTTAATAGGGTCCCTGTTGGGTTATCCTCCTCTTAAAGGTCCTCCTTGTCTGTTTCTCTTTCCAACTCTAAAAATGGCATCTTTCCTATAGCTCATGGAAGGGTCGGTCCTTTGGATGGCGAAAGATAGGAGAAGGAATTCGGATTGGTGCAGCTTTGATAGGTGAAGCATTGAGAGGTGGAGCTCATGGTGGAGACTCTCTAGTCGGTGACGCTCTAAGAGGGATGACTTCTGATATGTATCATATTTTTTTCTCTGTATAGATGTCCTCTCTCTGTACCTCAGGCATTCCCTCCCTTTGACGTAAAATAGTGATAGGCATGGCCACGACAGTGAAGTGGCAATCTACAGGGCTCTCTCATTAAGCTCATTGGTCAACATTTAGTCAATGTCTACTCTTCTATTATACATGATGGCTGCTATCACTAGTGTTTGACCATGTGTCAGAGTGTTGTCACTCATCATAAGACAAATATGATTAATCATAATATTCCACCAGAATTTAGATTGAAGCTTCAGGTCCCTTTTGAAGATCAAGGTCGTGTTGAGGGTGGCCCATATTGGTGGAGCTTTGGCAGTAACACTAGCTATCTATAGCTAAACACTCAGTCTGGTCTCGGCCATTTCATTATATGTCGTGGTGTTAATGGCTGCATAATTATCACCCAAGTAATACCTTTTGATCACCTCGGGGTAGATGTCAACTGAAACTCCTCTGACTTGCACGAACTCTAGTAGCACTACTAATGATCTTAGTTCTAGATTTGCAGCCTAGAGGATGGCACTATAGGAAGCATAGAACTATCGAATGAGATTCTAACAATGTTCACTAGAAGGATAGAAGAAAAATTACCCTTATAGGAAGTGAATCTAATCCATGATATAGGGGTATTGGTCCAACACAGTGGTACTCACTACGCCTAAGTAATGCCATGCCGGGGTTTACTTTGTGAATAGCATAGCCATCCTGATATCACTCTTGGGACCCCTTCAAGGCCCATCTAACTTTGTGTATATCTTATCCTTGCTTTCGTTTGAGCTTTGTGTGATTAACTTGGGGGGGCACTGTAGGTGCTCTATGGATCACCCCCCACTAGCAATGTTAGCCTGATTTCTTGGGTCCTTGGATGAGGACTCGTCAAAAGAGATGAAGAAATGTTGCCCGCTGGGTTATGCAATAGGCTGGTTTGAGGACTGAGATGCTGAAAGGCTCCTTCTGTTTGAGCTCTAAGATGGTGAGGGCTAATACAGGGTAGCAACAGATGCCATCCTAGATGAGGTTATAGGTGACATGGCCGGTCTAAGTTTTGTGTCTATTTCAGTAGTAGGGAGTTGGTACTCCTCCCCTAAATCTGTGTGTTCATCTCTCAGTCGAGACATCTTGGAAGTAGTGTCCTTACCACCCCTTGGTGCTACTCTCCTTGATTCCATTTCCTATAATTGATCAATAAACATTAAGCCTGTGGGTGATGGATAAGATAGAAAAAGTTCACTACTCAAGTATTACAAAAGTTGACACAAGTTGCGTATAGGCCATATTATGAAGATACAGTCCTTAGATTGATTCGCATGTTCAAACTCAAGTAGATATGGTGGGGGATAAAGCATAGATATAGTCCATATCATAAAGATGCGAACCGAAAATTGTAACATGAATTGAAGTCATAGTACTGTTCAGCATACGCTCCTTAGATTTAATATATGGACTGTGTTATAGGCTGTAAATTGAACTCCAGTGAGCCTAGTGCATTAGTTCAAGATACATTAGAACATGTGGACTGTAGGTTCAACTTACAACTTGTGCTTGAAAGTACAGGAGAACTTCTTCAACACTTATCAAAAATTTTCAAATTTCAGTCTATTATTCAATTCACTAAGTGATTTACGGTTGTAAATTACATAAACAAACTGTATTATAAAGAAATATACCAGTTCAAAGTCACACCCCCAGGCACCATGTAAATAGCAAGAAAGGCCCCCAATTTTTCACGACCCACCTTGGGAGGCATGACTGGCACCTAATGCCGTACTGGGACCTGAGCTAACCTGGATGGGCATATGCACTTCTGGTTCTTGCCAGCAACTCAAAATTAAGAAAAAAAACTGCTATATTTTTGTTGTAAATGCAGCCTCGGGCCAACAAGCCACACAGAACCTATAAAAGAAAATAGCTAACCCACCCACATGACAATAAAGGGATCCTATGCGGGTCAACAAGACCACCATGCTGTCTAGTCATAACAGAATGAAAACGAGCAGTCATATTCATGATATAACCAACAAGGCTTCTAACTAAAAGCTACACTAGGCCCCACACGACCAACATGCAAAATATACATACATAGGCCCTACATGGCCAACTAACTGAAAACTGTAGTCTACAAGCCTCTAAGAATGGAATAGTGATCGAGAGAGGGACTGGACCTACCCAAATCTATATAATAAGGACAAGAAAAACTCTACTATATGGCACCTCCAAATGAAAGGAGCTGACCAACCTGCTGACTCCGAATAGCTGCTAAGGAGGTCCTGAACCCTGTATGTCTAAACTTGCAGGAAAATATGCAGCACCCCATGCATGGGCGTTAGTACATTATGTACCAAATATGTAAGGAAGTAATAAAAGCTGGATAGGAGATGATAAAGAATTGAAAGTAAATAGCAAGAAGGGGCAGAAGTTAACTTGTCAGCTTTCTTATCCATAACCTCCATCTAGTAAATCACTACAGGAATATGAGTTGAAGCTACACGACTATACATCCATAAACTATATCTAATAAGAAAGTATACAAACAAGAACCTAACCTAGCCTCCATAAGCCTAGAAGGTGCAAGAAATATAGAAATAACCTACGAGGGCCCCCATAAGCCATGGAAAGTACAGTTCAATCTATATACCCCTAACTAGGTTCTTATGATTCTACTGGTAACTATAGCCTACCTACCTAGGCTCTGGGTATGCAACTGAGCCCTCTGGACTTCTGTAACTATTTCTAAGCCCGTTGGGCTCCTGTAACTGCACCCTGGGCACACAAGGCCAGACAGAGGGTCAGTAATGCAGGTGTTGCATAAGAAGAGGTCCAACCTGAATATAGTCCCTTCAGACATCATATACCTCCTGAAAGCGACATCATATAGCTCTTGCGAGTGACATCACATAGCTTCTCTTAGCGATATCGCATAGCTCCTTTGAGTGATCCATAGCCCCGTAGGCGACAACACAGTTAGCAACCTTGAAGTTGATCCATAGTAGGCTATCCTTTGTGGGGTCAATCTCGAGCGAAGTACTACATTTTAGTCTCAATCTATCCACTCACCCCAAGAATAGCCTGTATAGTTGCCAACTGGCACACCCAATGTGCATACACCTGAACAGAGGGTCCTGGCAGTGATTATAATCTCTAATGACCTGGACAGAATAGGGTGGGTCTCGAGTGGCCTAAGCAGTACTTTGAAGGTCATGCTAGGGCAATGGTAGCTCGTAAGCAAACAACAAGGTCGTAGGAGACCTTCTATATTATTTCTTTGCTTGGGATAAATACAGGGCTGCTACAAATCGGATACGTTTCCAAGCAGTCAGCCCTAACTTCCCACAAGCAATATGGTATAATTCTTACCTGGCGGTAATGCTGTGATACTAAGATTCTAGTCCCTTAAACACTAACTTCGTCTGTTTAAATTTTGGATGGCTCCTCTGGACTGCTCGTAGACTCGTAGACAGGAATATCTGGACCTAGCCCTATGTGGCACCATGTACATGAGAATCTATAAGAGTCGCTTGTGGCGCATGTACATGAGCATCTATAAGAGTCGCTTGGGGCGTTGGCTCCCCCATCTGACTACTAATGAGGTTTCCTCCTTAGGGTATCAACTAGTATGTTAGGTGTGCTATAACAGGAGTATTTTCCTGAGCGACCTATAGGACAAGCATTAAGTGGGCTAAAACTAACAGTCACTAATAGTATCCAATCATATGGAAAGTTGTCACTCAGTTCATTAGGCAATCTTGGTGCCACTAACTCGAAGGTAAGACCACCCTATCCTAATACTGGCCTTCGGGGCGTCAAGGTATGCTAACGGCCTCTGGCGAGCTTTACTGACAATATAGGCATCAAGTTGAAAGTTATGTCGCCCAACTGCACCCTATGCTATCCAATATTACCAAGTTAGGCCCAACATCTATCCATAAGCTTCTAAGGCCTTCGTATGACAGCAAGACATCAGAATCCCACTAGTACTATGAACAAAGAACAAAGGAGCCCCTATGTTCTCCTAGCGTTGGTCACACTTAACGTACTCTTTACCGATGAGGGATACTATGATATAATCTCAATACGTATTATAACAGCTAACCACAACATACATAATCTTTATCTACTAGCAGTAGCTAATTACAACATATAAGATCATTATCTACTAACAGCAGCTAATCACAACATACCAGGTTATTATCTACTTTCGAGGGCATAGGTCGTATCACTATATGACAAGAATAACTTGCCGAAGAGATTAGCCTTAACATACCTCAAATGCCAACTTTCACCCAAATAGTTTCCAACCTGAAGCCAGTAATTCCACTCAATTACAACCTTTACTCTAAGAGAATAAGGCTATTTCAATAGTAAGACCCAACAAATAACGATATCTTTCAATGAACATTGACTACAACTCAACTTCATTCAATTTGGCCAAGGACTTACAACTTTCATAGAGTTTATAAGGTAGAAATGCTTACCTATCACCTGTAGCCGCTTAGGACTCAATTAGGAGTGACTTCTCCACCTTTTACTGGGGGGGTTCCAGTACTCTGAGCGAATTTTCAAGAAATAACTCCGCAGGATGTTCCTCATAGGCCTAAAACTCATTATCCAGGATGAATTTTCATTTGGACGAAGTTTAGTGGCGTAATTCAGCGAAAAAGGAAAGAAGTTATCGCTAGTGCCATGTTTTATTTCAAGGTAGTTGTGAAGAATGATTTAATGTTATAAAGAGGCTTATATATATAGTTGAGACAGTGGCAGGGGGTGGCGCAGCGCGGTGCCCAGGGCGCCTAGCTCCTGGCCCCGGCCTCCTGCTTGCTCGATGTCGTGTTCGTATACTCATCCCCCAGGACCTTTCTTGCATGGGTCGTACTCCTAAACTCTCAACATACATACGCATGCATCACTAAATGATAGAAACTTACGGGGTGTAAAATCATCCCCCTCTTGGGAACATTCATCCTCGAATGTAATCTTAAACTCAAAAGACTCAGCTCTTGTAATATTTGCTAGAAAAAGTTTTAGTAGAGTCTCCTCTGTAACCTGGACTATCCGAAAACCTGAAATGCAGAAAAGTCCCACATAGATGCCTCACATGATGTTACAAGAAATTAAATAGTATAGCTCCATAACATATATGTAAGCTACTGACAATAATAACAATAAAAGAAACTACAAAACACCTTAGAACTATCTCATCTCAACTGCAACTATTTGAGTCTGTGTACTATCATCGTAGGGTCTGGAACAAGTGAGGGTATCTAGAACTCATGTTGTTCTCAGCTACCCAGGTCATCTTCTTTACCTTTCTACTACTCCATAATATTTTATCAAAGGTTACATCTTTGGCCCTCATTCTATGGACCTATTTAACTCTTCTCGTAGGAAGATTCCTTTGTGACCTAACCATCCCCCACTAGGATAACCTGAGAAGGGTCTCCTACTCACTTGCGTAATATTGAAACATGAAAGACTCAATGAACAGATTCTAGCCTCAAAGACAACTCTAATCCATAGGCCACTTGGCCAATCTTTCGGGGGTCCGGTATAGCTTAGTGAATCTAGCGCTAGGCTTGCCCATCTTTTGGCGAATCTCGTAACGCCCTTTTTCGGCAAAATTTGCAAGAATACCCAATCACTGCCTCAATCTCCAACTCCCTATGTCGTACCGTCGAATAAGAGTACTGACGGCCCTAAGCAGTTAGTAAATGCTCTCCAATGAATTTAACCTTTCCTTCTGACTAATGTATTATACCAGGTTCAATTAACCCCAACTTCCCTACTTCAGGCCATCCCGTAGGGGACCTATAGTTCTACCTATAACATATACTCGAGCATCTAAATCGTGTGCTCTACATGGCCTATTGCCTAGGGATGAGAAATTAGACTGCAATTGACTTGCATCCTAATTTGTTCTAACACCCTCTCCATAACCTTGCTGTGAGTTATGCCCCTCATGTATCCAGATTATCTCTTTGGTATTTAACTCAGCATAATCTTTAGCTAAAATGTAATTCTGACAGGTAAAAATGAGTTGATCTATTAGCCTTTCAAGAATAATTCAAGTAGGGTAAAGTTTACACCTATACGAGGTAAATTTGTAATTAAATTCGTATTGGCTACATCCAGCTCTCACAAAGGCACATCTATTTCTTGAGTTAGCTCGTTACGGTCCTGATGTCCATCCCTTACTTGCTAGAAATTATAGCTCTATGCTATAACTCAACCATATCTTTTTTCTTCCCCTGCCATAAGTAGATCTCTTTTATAACATGATGCATTTTCAGCAACCACGGGTGGGGGAAATAACGGACATGGTGTACCTTTGCCACAGTCTACTAACAAAACCCTACCTCATTTGGAATGCGGAGTCGACCCCTAGGTCTCAAGACTCCATCCCCTACTATCTCAAAGGCTGATGATTCCTTCTACTGGGCCTTATCTCTGGTCTGTACTAGGTTGTAGTCTCCATACCGTCATTCCTTTTCCTCCACAACTAAAGATGATACCGCAGTATTCTAGGTTACAATCTCACTACCCTTTAGATATCAGCCTAATGCTCGTTTCTCGACATTCAGTGACGATTTTAAGATCTATTAGCCCGCTTCAGCCTGGAGGTGATTTTGTTCTCCTCTAGAGCTAGATACTCATGCCTTCCCGTTACTTATATATGCTAAGATCTGGGGTTCGTGCCCCATGCACCATACCGGGAAGGAGTTCACTGGCCAAAATTGCCAACCTGTATTGTCCTGTCCCCCACTCGGGCCGTCTTCCATCGTATAATCCCTCTATCCTTCAACATACTAAACTAGGGCCATAACCAGTATTCACTACTGCCATCAACATACCGTGGTAGGATTAATCACTTTCTAACCCGAGCTTTACCATTGCTGGGGGTCTATTGCTTATGGGCTATCACATATACTCGGTTGCTAGCAATCTTACTTGCCCTCCTGATTTACTATTGTGAGGGCCTAGGTGACTTATTTATGTACTAAGGGTCTTAACCACTTTTTCTGACACCTCCCACAAATCAACAGGTTTAGCCCTCCATTACTATTTACTCTTAGCAACCTGGCATTATACTCATGCTCTCTTCTATACTTAGAGAAGGTATGATAGGTGGAAATTAGCCATATCATACTATAATAGGGCTAGAGTGTGAAACTCAACAAACTCTAGAGGCTGGAGGTAAATATTCCACAATTTTATACTCTTTTACACCTTTCAGGTAATCCATAGTAGTTGTTGTCCCTGTCTAATACTGAATAGCTACTAGGTAAGCCAACATGTATGCTATCGTCCTAACATCCTAATCAGAGGGTGAAGGTAAAACTGGGAGTAGTACTGATGTGTTTGTTACCTTATGAAGTTTCTGGTGCCCCAGGAGGATGGTGGGGAGATTGAAAAGAATGTCTCTCTTTCGCCCTCAGGCTGGGCTGTCCCCCATCTGTGGCACCCCGCTAGTACCCTCTCCTGCTACTGTATCTAACTTGCAACTGGCTGTAGTTTGTCTTATGTCAACCATTATACTATATAGACATAACAATGAAAGCTTTGGGACTCAACCCTGTACAACTCCGCTTTATAGCACGATTTGAAGAGAAGGAGGGGTAACCATACTATCATGCCTCACAGCCTCCGGCTTATAAAATGTGGTTCTTAACACATCTATAAAAAAGACTCTACTAGACACAGATTGCATATTCCTAGGATACGACGTTGCTCTAATACAAATTGTTTCACGCCCCACCTTGGGAGGCATGACTGGCACCTAATGCTATACTAGGACCTGGGCTGACCTGGCTGGGCATATGCACTTCTAGTGCTTGCCAACAACTCAAAAGAAAGAAAACAAACTGCTATATTTTGGCTGTAATTATAGCCTCGGGACAACATGGCCATGCAACACCTACAAAAGAAAATAGCTAACCTAGCAACATGACAATAAAGGGATCCTATGCAGATCAAAAAGACTACCATGTTGTCTAGTTATAACAGAATGAAAACCGGCAGTCATATTCATACTATAGCTGATAAGGCTGCTAACTAAACGCTACATTAGGCCCCACATGACCAACACCCAAAATATAAATTCATAAGCCCCACACGGCCAACAATAGCCAACAAATTGAAAACTGTAGCATGCAAGCCTCTAAGAGTTGAATAGTGGTTGAGACAGGGCCCCAACCTTCCCAGAATCTATATAATAAGGACAAGAGAACCTCTACTATCTGGAAACTCTGAAAGAAAGGAGATAACCAATATGCTGACTTCAAATAGTTGCTAAGTAGGTCCTGAACCCTATTTGTCTAAATCTGCAGGTGAGTATTGTCACGGCCCGAACATAGGCCTGGAATGAGACACGGGACAAGGAACTATAATAGGCCCCAAGTCAACCCATGGAATGAACATGATATCTAAAAATCAACATAAATAAGCAGAAGTCTAATGTACATAATAACGGAAGTCTGCATTCATATAAAGCTATTACCGAATCAGAAATAACAAGTTGATTTCTACATATGTCTGAATAGCCTCTAACATAACTGATGAGCTTATGGGATAGCATCCCCAATTAGCTCGACTAAAGTTTGTAACTGAAAGAGGAAAACTATAGATAACTGAAAGTCCTCGAATGATGAGGACTTACCAACACTAGCTGTGTGATGTGAACTCTGAGAATCCGCTAATGGCATGGCTAAACCTGAATGTCTGAGCCTGATCATGAAATGATACATCATCGAGTATGCGGTCAGTGCTTGGAACGTAATGACTATGCAAGGTAAGTAAAACAGACAGTTAAAATAAAAAGAGTTCATAAGAGTAGGACAGCATGATCATAAAGTAATTATCATAATGTAAACATAACGGCCTCAAAGTTTTAAAACATTCATAAACCATTCATAATCATAATCATACGAGAAAAATTTATTAAAAAAAACTTGAGACAAATAAACATAAACATAACCATGCATAAATCATTAGGAACAATGGGAGGACTCGTCTTAACCGACACCATCATGATAGAGCCTTACATGATGCCCCACTGTTTCACCCAAGTGGTCAGGACCGTCCCCAGCAGGGGGACGTGCGTGCATGGTGATATCACAGGGATCCAATAATAAATATATATACACGTATGGTGACAATTAGTTCTGAGACCACGGAGTGCACCTGAACGCCGGGTCTACTCCGTGCTAGACACTGCTCCCAAAACATGCACGTGAGGGCTCATATAATAATCGTAAAATCATTCATGAAATTCATGGATAAATATATACTAACATGATGGATCCCACTTGAAATACGTGATTAGCCATGAATAAGGGCCCCTGAGTTTGCTAAGAGTTGTAAGTCCATAAATCATGCAATCCATGCATACTTGTAAAACATGTATATACTTGATATTCATAAATCCATGATGAGGACTTGAGAGAAATCATATCATAAATCATAAATCATAATTTAGGGCTTAAAAGATCAAGATCATAATGGAATCGTAACTTGACTTTTCATGAAGCATACATAATTAGGAATAATTTAATTAAAAGTTGAAACTATAATTAGTAACCAAAATAGTTATAAAATCTGCCCATAGATCACAAAACATGATTTGATACATAAAGGGAGTTGACCCATAGATAAATCATAGAGAATTTCACAAGAAGAAACACCATAAGATCATGAAACTAGAATCTAGAATTGGAATTCATGGAATTGAGAAGAATTTAGAGATTTAGAGTGAAAGGAACTCTCATTCATAGCCTCACATACCTGGGTAAATATGATTCACACTCCACTTGAAAGCCTAAAGGAAATTGGAGAGAATTAGAAGAAATTCTTCAGACTTGATCTTCAAGGAATGGCTCTAAGTTGCATGCATGGAGTGGAGATACTTAGAATAGGTATAACACCCTTAAAACCCTACTAACTAAGCTTAAAATGACATAGTTTAGGATCTTAGGGCTTAGGAATAACAAATATTCTGCACTACCAGTGACAACGAGTTTGGTGGCTCCCAAGGGTTGTTACTTCCCTCATTGCTTCATCCCATTTTTAATCATAGGTCTGCTACCACGACCAGAAATGATGAGTCGTTACTAGTCCCAATGAATCATCGTCACCATGTGTTGCCACCATTATCCCCTTCCTAGAAATCCTTCCAACGGATATATACAATGACCCATGGCTCCAACTAACGAGTCATTTCATGACTCGTACCTGCCGTCTTGATCATGACCAACCTCACAACGACACCCTTTCAATGACCCGTTATATTAAACCAATTGTTCGTCCTTATACCCGTTGTCACATAACTTCTCATAACAGAACCCAACCAAGACTGCTTCTCACGATTCGTCAGACCTACCAACGACTCGTTCCACGAGTCATTCTAAGGGAAATTTCTAGTTTCTCTACTACTTTCAATTTCAAATCCTGAATCTAGTCTTAAGCACTTCAGGGGTATTACTTGTATGTAGCGCCCCATGTGCGCGCATTTGTACAATATGTATGGAATATGTAAGGCAATAATAAAAGATGGATATAAGCTGATAAAGAACTGAAAGTAAATAGCAAGAAGGGGCAAAAGTTAACTTGTAAGCTTTCTTATCCATAACCTACATCTAGTAAATCACTACATCAATATGAGATGAAGCTGTAGACTATACATCCATAAACTATATCTAACAAGAAGAAATAGAAATAAGAACCTAACCTGGCCCCCATAAGCCTAGAAGGTGCAAGAAATACAGAAATAACCTACTAGGGACCCCATAAGCCCTAGTAAGTACAGTTCAATCTATATACCCCTAACTAGGTCCTTATGATTCTACTGGTAACTATAGACAAACTACCTAGCCTATATTTATGCAATTGAGCCTAGTGGACTCCTGTAACTGTGTTTCAGCCCGTTGGGCTCCTATAATTGCACCCTGAGCACACAAGGCTCGATGGAGGGTCAGTAATGCCAGTATGGCATAAGAAGAGGTCCATACGTGGATGGACATAAATATGGCCTTATAGGCCTGAATATAGTCCTTTTAGACTTCATATATCTTCTCTGAGAGACATCACATAGCTCTTTTGAGGAATATCACATAGCTTCTCCGAGCGATCCATAGCCCCGTAGGCGATAATACAGTTAGCAACCCTGATGTTGGTCAATGGAAGGCTATCCTAGGTGGGTCAATCCTGACTAAAGTGCTGCATTTTAGTCTCAATCTAGCAATCAAAAGGCGTTTCTAGCGTTTTAAGCCAAACGCGATCAATACTCGCCACTAGAAATAGTTTGTATAACTACAAACTAGCACACCTTTTGTGCCTACACCTGACTAGAGGTTCATGGCAGTGATTATAATCTCTAACAACCTGGAAAGAATAGGTCTTGAGTGTCCTAAGCAGTACTTTGAAGGTCATGCTAGGGCAATAGTATCTCGTAAGCAAACAACAAGGTCATAGGCTACCGTCTATATGATTTCTTTGCTTGGGACGACTACAGGGCTAATACTAGTAGGATATGTTCCTAAGAACTTAGCCCTAACTTTCCACAGGCAAGATGATATAATTATTAGCCTGGCGGTAATGCTGTGACACTAAGAATCTAGTCCCTTAGACACTAGCTTGGTCTGTCTAGATTTCGAATAGCTCCTCTAGACTGTTCATAGCCTCGTAGACAGGTATATATAGACCTAGCCCTATGCGGAAACATGTACATGAGCATCTATAAGAGTCGCCTGGGGCATTAGCCTCCCTATCTGACTATTAATAATGTTCCCTCCATAGGGTATCAACTAGTCTGTCAAGCGTGTAACAAATGGAGTGGTTTCTTGAGCGACCTGTAGGACAAGCATTGAGTTAGCTGAAACTAATGGTCACTAACAGTAGCCAATCATATGGCAAGTTGTCGCTCAATTTGCTAGGCAATCCTAGTGTCACTGACTCGAAGGTAAGACCACCCTATCCAATTCTAGCCCTGGAGGCATAATGGTACACCAACAGCCTCTAGGCGAGCTTTACTAACAATATAGGCATCAAACTGAAAGTTATGTCACCCAACTGCACCCTAGGCTGTCCAACTTTACCAAGTTTGGCCCAATAACTATTCATAAGCTTCTAAGGCCTTTGCACAATAGCAAGACATCAGAATCCTAGTAATACTGTGAACAAAAGAATTGAGGAGTCCTTATGATGCTCCTAGCGTTAATCACACTTAACATACTCTTTCCCCACGAGGGATATTGTAATATAATCTCAATATGTCTTATAGCAACTAACCACAACATACCTAATCCTTATCTACTAGCAGTAGCTAATTATAAAATATAAGATCATTATCTACTAACAACAGCTAATCACAACACCAGGTTATTATCTACTTTCGAGGGCATAGGTCGTATCACTATACGATGAGAATAACTTGCGAAGAGATAAGCCTTAACATACCTCGAATGCCGACTTTCATTCACCCAAACAGTTTCCAACCTGAAGCCAGTAATTCCACTCAATTGCAGCCTTTACAGTGAGAGAATAAGGTTATTTCAATACTAAGACCCAACAAATAATGATATCTTTCAATAAACAATGACTACAACTCAACTTCATTCAATTTGGCCAAGAACTTACAACTTCCTGAGAGTTTAGAAGGTAGAAATTCTTACCTATCACCTGTAGCTGCTTAGGACTTAATTAGGAGCAATTTCTACAACTTTTACTCGGCGGGGTTCCAGTACTCCGAGCGAGTTTTTAAGAAATAACTCTGCAGGGATGTTCCTCGTAGGCCTAGAACTCGTTATCAAAGATTAAGTTGCATTTGGATGGATTTTAGTAGCGTAATTCGGTGAAATATGGAAGAAGTTGTCGCCCGTGCCCTGTTTTCTTGTCACGCCCCAAAACTAGGGGAGGGCGTGACTGGCTCCCGATACTTGACTAGCCGGGAAGTCGGCTATATAATCTTTATAACTGTAACACTTAGGCCATCTATGTCACCTGCCACAATCAACTGGAGCACAAACTGGACCTATTTCCTCAACAATACCTAGTAAACAATTGAAGTGCAAACAAGGCTATGAGTATGCTAAACCAAATAATAAAAATCTGACAAGGCCACAAATTGAATAAACTGTACACATTAAGCCCACAAAACCTCTAAAGAGTAAATTGACTGATGGTCGGAATAGGGCACTGACCTACCTATAACTGCATCTCAAAACTCTAACTGAAACAAAACCAGTATTAGCTCCAGAAAGAAATGAGCATACTAACACATCCGCTAATGTCACGAACTGCTACTGTAACTGGCAATCCCGACCTCTACCTGCACCTACGGCAAACAGGTCCCAGGCGAAAGGACATCAGTACGAATCAAATGTACTAGTATGTAAGGCTAAAACCTATAAACATGTAAGATAGCAATGATAACTGAGCCAGAAATAAGGAATAGTAACAACCTGGAAACAGAAACCTGACAATAAGTCAATACTGTAGTGCAAATGCAACAAAGTAATGCACAAGAAAAACTATAACTGTAATGTTTGCGGCCATCCGACCATAAAAACCATATAAAAATTTTTCCAGCCGGTGTACCATACTAGGATAAAATAAAATATCTCCAGTCGGTGCATCATACCGAGGTAAAAATAAAAATTTTTCCAGCCGGTGTACCATACCGGGGTAAAAATAAAAATATCTCCAACTGGTGTGCCATACCGGGGTAAAATAAAAACATCCCCAGCCAGTGTGCCAAACTAGGGTAAAATAAAAATATCTCTAGCCGGTGTACCATACCAGGGTAAAAATAAAAATATTCTCAATCATAATCATGAATGGAGCCGATAAAGCTTATACTAAGTCAATTTAACACATGTAGCATTGAAATGACAAATTCTTAATCTGTGGTCGTAATAGGTCTCTTTCGTAACATATAAATGCAACTGAGCACATATACCATGTAAAATTAGAAAATATGCACATATATCACGTACAACTGTCAAATTATATACGAACGTATCAACTCAGTGACTCGACGGACCTTCAGGAGGTTTAGCCAACATAAGAATTTTAGTAGGCTTACAAGCAATGTCATATAGATAGTCTGACCAATTTAACGTATCGCTTGAGTAGAAGCAAATAAATTCTCATTTCTATACAATCCTTTGACATCTGGGAACTATATATATATACTACCTATAGGGTGGTTCCTTTACATGTATCGACAACTATACATTGGAATTTCATTGCCAAACTTATCATGTCGATGAGCACATATAGTTCTCAATTCATTTTCCTTATTTGTACGAAAACATGGGACTAATAAGTTGAATCTTGGAGTTATTTTTCATAACACTTAACATATACGTAGAGTTGAGAGCTGAATTATAGACATACAACGTATGAGACTTCTGTATAATGTATAATCTTGTATATAGTTAATTTAGTGACCTCCAGGAGACTTCCTAGTATTTAAAGTTCTAAGATTAAGTGATCATTATCATAGCCTATGCTTATACTTACATAGACATTAGGAACATTGGTACATGGGAGAATCTCTCCTCTGAATTTAGGAAATTCAAATGATAACTCAACAAGAGCTAAATATATAGGTGTATGACTTGAAAATAACTGAAAGAATTCAACTGTATGTTATAACATGAAAATCATATACATAAAGACTTCTTACTGGAAAGACATATAAAGACTTGAGTTCTTAGGCTGGTACGCAACTTCAAATACTTGACCGAGACATTAGCATGATTTTCAGAATATGATCTCTTGAAAACTTCTTAGATTAGCATAACACACTGAAAAATAACTTAAGGATTGGAGTACATTACTTAAGAATATGAGATTTGTATTTGTTCAACTTTAGAATTCATAAACAACTCTCCAAGTGTTGCCTTATAGGAAAATAAAGACTTATAACCGTAATTCGGATGACGCTGGATTGTCTTTCACAACTTTGGGATTAACAGAGGATCTTAAGAAAGGTTACATCATTATAAATGGATTAGAATCTACTAGTATAACTCTTTCGGTCATGGAAGACAATTTCAACACTTAGAATCGATAACTTAACATAAACATTTAGGGGTATAACAGAGAGCTTCTTTTCAACTTTAGTTACTATTTTAGAAACGTTCAACTCTAACTGATTTATAGAAGGTCGTCACATAATATTCATTATATCATTACCACATAACGTATTTATATCACTTATTTAACTTAATGCCTTCGCGACTCTTAGGAGGTTCAGATAGCACAAGAGTTACAGTAAATTTACGGCGACATTCTAAAGACAATTCTTGTTTCCCTAGCGTGTAACTTGAATGTAAGCATAAGCGTAAATATATGCTTATTTTCGTATAACCTGATAACATTAAAATACTATATATACCCTACCCATAAATATTGTTTCATAGAAATATCAATAATTTACACATTCGAGTTCTATCTTTCAAATTCAACATATTGGTTGGTCCGAAAACTCGTTAACTAGTCGGTTAGCTAAAGGGAGAGAAATCAAGGAATCTCCTATTGGCCTTATATACCTTAGAACATGTTCATAAGAGGGTGCATAACTATTGTAAGGCATTTTCATTTCATTATTCTCATTTACCCTTATCTAGCTTAAAATTGTTTTCTAGCGTTAAGTTCGTTCGCGTGCCGTCGTCTTGCCCTTTTAAGAAATATCCCTTAGCAACCACAATTTTGAAAACATTTGATATCACATTCATGACATAATATAAAGGACTAGTGCACGGTGCCCTCGCCGAGGGGACTTAAGACTCGATTTACAACTACAACAATAATCGTAAACAATACGCCTTTCACTTCACATTCATTCACTTCAAGCATATTTAACTCTTCAAGCTTTCTATGAAGTATATCTAATACATTGGGCAGAATCATGTATTACTCAATAGGAATTCAAAACGTAGGAACATTGGCTCGATCAACAGCAAGATTTCGTGCTTGGAAAATAAGAATAGGGACGCCTTTACATACCTCGCTTCATCGTGTCTTTTTAGCCAATTTCTTCCGCTTGCTAGAAACTCCGACACCTTCAACTGCCTTAATTACACTTCATGGAATGACGACTGGTTTATGCCAAGTTCCCAGTCACAATTCATGTCCCAAAATGTACAACCAAACAGCCACATCACAATATAGTTTTCAGCAATTCTACGTACCTTAGGCGTCTTAAACTTGAGGCATTTAAAGAAAGTTTTGCTTACGTGCTTTTGGTGTTTAACTTCCACAAAGGTATGCTTTATTCCTTCCATCTTTTGAATAAATTCCAGAATCTATATAGCTGTAACAACCTCCCAAACACGGGCAGCAACCTCAGACAAATATCACATAAAACACACATCGACTTTATTTCTTTTCCTTTCTTTAGCTTGCGAATTTGAGAGGATAAACCAAGTAGGAACACTTACCTTTCACTTGTGTATAACCCCTGCACATATGGGGTTCCTCTTCAGTAAAATACAATTCCAAAAATGTAGCAACCATGCTGCCAAATCGCAGAAACAGCACACACCCAAGCAACAAATGATCCAACTTCACTTCCAACATAACTTGTTAATTCATGATAATTTAAGGATTAAAAACACCTACCCCAATTTTTACTCATCTCTCACCAATATGGAGGTAGAACTTCACCTCCCTACTGCCCAAAAATGCAGCAGCTTGGCAGCCAAGAATGCAGCAACTCGACGATTAGAAGCTCACGACATAAGAAACCCTTTCCAAGCTTAGACTATAAAATTTTTTTACCTATACATACAATTTCTTACCTGGGATTCTTTTTCACCATTGGATAGAGCTATGTCTGAATTTTGAAAAAAAAAATCAAGTAAAACTGAGTAGAAATGAGATTTCAAGCTCAAATTTACTTCATATAGGTGAGCTGGCCAAGGCTTGGGTGGTGGCCAAGTTACTTCACATACTCATTCCTTTTCCCCTTGTAGGTGTTTCCCTCCTCACCTAAGGCCAACATACAACCCATAATTCCCTTAAAACGACATATAAATATTAAATAATCGTAAAAAATATAATTTTGGGGTGTAACTTTCTATCGAGGGGATTTGTTAATAATTATTTAATATTATCAAGAGGCTTACATATATAATTGAGGCAGTGGTGGGGGTGGCGCGATTCGCCGTCCATAGCGCTATGCTAGGGGCGCGACACGCCGGCCATGGCGCTGGACTGACACCATGACCCGGTGCCCAGGGCGCCTGGCCTCTGGCCTTGGCCTCCTGCTCACTCGATGCCGTGTTCGTGTACTCATACCCTGGGCCCTTTCTTGCATGCATCGTACTCCAAAACTATCAACATACGTGTGCACACATCACTAAATGATAGAAACTTACAAGGTGTAACATAGTTCTCCCCCCATTACATGTTTAAAGTATATAATCATGTAACCAATAGGAAATAAGAACAAATTCACTTAGTTTACAAAGAACAATACTTAGGGTTTGAAGAAAATCGTGTGACGTGTGTGCTTGATGTGGCAGTTGGTTCTTCGATAAAATAAGCCTTAGATTTGTGAAAGTTAAGCTCTTCTAGTGATGGAGTGATGTGCTTGTGTGTAGAGATGACTAGCGAGGTAATAAGTGTAAGTTTAAAAGCGTGAGAGCTCAATAATGGTAGCTTCAAATATATGAGGAAGAAGATGGAGAAGCAATTAAAATCATGTGAGCTTGCTAGGTCATGGGTCGGGTCTAGCCTTGATTTATGGTTTTATTATGCAAATACGACTTGCTTTTTTTTTGAAACATCTGGCCTAATACTTGTAACCGTGTTTTTCCAATTTTCCTTTGATAGATAAATCAATCTAATGATTTAAATTCTTATTCAGTTCACCATTAATTCTTTTCTTTACCGCAAACAACCCAAATGACTTTTTCTTTCCCACCTCATAAAGCAATTCACAGTCCAAATCACAAATCATAAAAGCAATATTCGATCCACAAATTGGACCATTCTTCAGAATCAAATAGAAGGGCTCTCTCTTTAGATACACAATGTGATTTGGGCTTGAGAAATACATTTATGAGATGTCTGTTGCTTCGTTAATCAGACTTGAGAAAGTTCATAATCGGCTTCTAACATACAATACAATTCACAGTCTGCACATCTAAATTGTGGTCCGTGACTACATCAGCAACTAGCAAGCTAGAGCTCTTTTCATGCCTTGTCCCATTCTTCCCCATATTTTCTCATGTAAAACCTACACTCATCAATTCACATTAGTCTAAAACACCTGGTTACTTCCTAAGAAGCATTTAATTTAACATCGTGACATGACATGGATACTACACATGGTGTAACATCCCTTTTGTTGCCTTGTAAGAAACACCTAATTTAACATCGCAGCACGATGCAGGGTACCTGTGATGTGCTGTGGATTTACAGCACTTTTGATGCTCAAAACCAAGAAAATAACATGGACTTAGATGTGTTTATGTGGATATAAGGCACTTTTCCTTTGGTTACAAGATAAATTGGTGTTGGACCTAAAAATTGCAAAAGAAAGCCTGAAGTATGCAAAATATACTCAAAGTGAAGACCACAGTACGAGCCGTAGGAAGGTCGTACAAGTCGTACTGATGGTCGTGAAAAATTGCAGAAGGTTAGAGTTGAAGAGATGCAATGTACAAGTATCAGTACGAGTTGTACCAAGCTGGTACGAGTCGTGGTGATGAAGTCGTGACAAAATCCAAAAAATTTGCATAAGAGGCTGACTCCTGCTATGGAAAGAATGTACAAACCGTGGGAAGAATGTACGAGTTGTACCATGAATGTCGTGATGAACTTTAGAAGAATTCCAAAGTTTCAGAATCAAATCACAGGTGCTCAGTACGGATCATAGGATGGAGGTACGAATCATACCAGGATGCAACACTTAGCCAAAATTCATCCAACCATGCAAGGTATGAAAGGAAGCTATGGGTCGAAGGATGTTGCTACCGATCGTAGGTTGGCTCGTGACGAATGTGGAACCAGATATGGAAATTCATCCTGTTAGCCTAGGAAAAGGATTCTTGTATCTGTACAAATACGTTTTAGGTTTTATTTTTCTATAGATAAGTAGAGTTTGAGAGATAGAGTAGAGAACGAATTAGAATCGATAAGAGAAGATATTTTGAGGAGAGACAAAGAGAATTGAGTTGATTCGAATTGTGATCAACCTTTTCTTGAATTCTTCTTATTCTTGCTACTTGTTCTTCAAGATTTTGGTGAATAATTAAAGGAAGTGTTTTTCTCATTCATTCTTGTAATAATTGATTTATGTTCTTAATCATGAATGCAATTCACAATCTTACAACTATGAGAGGATAAAACCTCCATATCTAGGGTTTTGGGAACCATGGTGGATTAACAAGCTAGGGTTGCACAATGTGATTTTTAAACCAATACAAAAAACATATATTGCATTCTCTTCATGCTTAAACGTTTCTTAACGGTGCCGCAATGTTAGGAAGTTCTCGAATTCTTTACTTGCTTAGGACTAAGAGGTAGAGATTAGGAAAAGAGAATTACAACAGAGCCTTGATTTTGATAATCATTGTATTACCTTGAGTTGTGGTCGCGGGATAGTTAAATTTGGAACTTAGTGATAACGAATAGTTTGAAACCGCTCATGGGACTTGGTCGAGTGATTGAATATTGTCATTCAATATGGACTGGTCGGTCGTTTGAATGAACCTAAGTTATCAGTTCTATAAGTAAGTATTGGTGATAATCACGAGTGTATACCCAAGGCAGTTATGAATCCATGGGGAACACAAACCCTAGTTATCCGTTAATATTGATTCCAAATCATAATTTTTATAATTGTTTTCATTATTGATTTTCTTTAGAACCCCCCAATTTTAGAGTAAGTAACTCATAAGTTCACTTACCGGCTGTAATATAGTTCTCTCATATTCCCTGTGGGTTCGACCCTAACCTCTAGTTGGGTTCTTTATTGACAATGTCCGCTTCATACTTCAGTAAGAGGTGTGGTTTGAGAATTATCGAAAAGTGGCATTGTTGCTGGGGAACACGACTTAAACTAGGTTATTAGCTTGTATTTGACTTTTTGGAAGTTATTTCCTTAATTACGTTTATTTTTGTGTTTTTGATACCTCAGGCTATTCTCCAGTGAATGCCAAGCACTCGGAGTAGAGGAGATCCCCTTGTTCCACTAAATCCAGAGATCGAGAGAGCACTGCATAGAATGGAGAACAATGATCAATGAGAAGGCCGCATAGCTGAAGAAGTTAGGCAAGCCAAGCTAGCTCGGCAAGATGCACTACAACATGCGAAAGATGATAGAGATGAGGTAGAAAATGCTGGTTGACAGGGAAGGGGAAACAGAGATCATAGATTTTCCTGTCAGTTCTTTGATGATGATTACCCAGACATTGATGAAGTTGGGTCGACTGGAGCAATTGTTCCACCACCACTGCCTGCTGGGGCCAAATTTGACATTACGAGCACCATGATTCAATTGCTGAACCTGAAGGGGGTGTTCAGTTGTCATGTAATGGATGACACCAACCTGCACTTAATAAACTTCGTAGGAATATGCAAGGCATACAGGTTGGCTGGAGTAAGCCAGGATGCAATACGACTTAGATTCTTCCCTTTCTCTCTATCAGGGGAAGCTACCTTATGGTTATCGGAGTTGCCCAACAACTCCATAACCAACTAGAGGGAGCTCAAACAGGCTTTTTTGGAGAGATTCATTCTCCCATCTAGGATGTTGCAGCTAAAGGATGAGATCTATAATTTTTGACAGATTAAGACTGAGGAACTTCATGAAACTTGGTTGAGATTTAGAAAGAAGTTGACAAAGTGCCCTAACCACAAAAACCCAGATGATAGTTTGTTGGAAACTTTTTACAGGTCCCGAACAATAGCACCAAAGATGTAGCGGACACGGTGGCTAGAGGAGCATTGACGAGTCACACCTGGGAGCAAGCTGCCACCATTATTGACAAGGTGACTAAGACAAGCAGGTCTTGGCATACGAGGGAGGCTGATGCAGTGGAAGGAACATATGTTGTTGGTTTGACAGTAGACCAATGAAGAAAAGAGGAAGAACGCGACCAGGAGTTGACTCATATGCGCACATTATTGGACCTGCTGACAAAGCACAATATGGGAGTTGGAGCCAAATAGGTGCACTGGGAACTCAAGGAAGGGAGCAATGAGCTGATCAATTTGATTCCGAGGAAGAGCAAACTTCCTAGATAGCCAGGTGGAGGGTTTCCGAACCAACGCCCAAGCGTCTGGACAAGACAATTGGCTCCAAGGTTTTGGAAATCAAGGTCGAAACCAGTATAGAGACAACTAACACAAAAATGGGTTTAGAGACAGAAGTCGAGGTCATGAGCGCGAAGGAGATTAGAGACAAAATGATGGATACCCCAATGACCGGGATGGAGTCTATGTGCCTCCCAACGCACGAGAAGGGGAGGTTGGGCAATCAAAGTTGAATAGCATGATGGTTGAGATGTTGAAGAAGGTGAGATCCACTGATGATAAGCTGAAGGAGATCCAAGGTGACTTATCAAGTTTGGGTCGGAAAGTGGAATCTCATGCTACTGCCATCAAGCAGATCGAACACCAACTTAGGCAACTGTCAGCATCAATGAACCCAAGAAAAAAGGGTACATCATCTAGCAACATTATCCAAAATACAATGAATGATGCACATTGTATGGCGGTGATGACTAGGAGTGGTAAAACCACAGTTGCCCCCAGTTTCCAGTGGAAGTTGAGTGGAAGAAAGAGAGCATAATTGTGGAAGATGATGCAAGTGCTCAGAGAGAGAATGGTGAGTCGCAAGAGGCCCCGAGAGGTGAGAAGGAACTATACATGGATCAATGGGCAATCCAAGTACACAAAGCTATCCCACAACCAGCTCTACCATTCCCTCAAAGGATGAAGAAGAAGGCAGAGAATGGTAAGTTCCAAAAATTCCTTTCAATGCTTAAGCAACTATCTGCGGACATACCATTGGTCGAAGCATTAGAGAAGATGCCAGGATATGCAAAGTTTATAAAGGATCTGTGAATAAGAAGAGATCTGTGAGCTATGAGCCTGTTGAAAATGTGCATCACTATAGTGCCATAGCTACAAGGCTCCTAGCGCAGAAAAAAGGAAGACCCAGGTGCCTTCACTGTATCATGTATGATTGGCAATGTCGAGTTCACAAGGGCACTCTGTGATCTGGGAGCAAGCATTAATTTGATGCCCTTGGTCGTGTTCTAGAAATTAGGATTGGGAGCCCCCACACTGACCAACATGCGACTATTGATGGCCGATAGAACAGTGAAGAAGTCGATGGGCATCCTAATCGATGTGTTTCTCAAGGTAGACAAATTTATATTCCCAGCAGATTTTGTGATCTTGATTGCGAGGTTGATTATGAGGTTCCCATCATTTTGGGGCAACCATCTCTTGCAACCGGTAGAGCTCTAGTAGATGTGGAGGCTGGCCTGCTGAAGTTTAGATTAAATCAAGAAGAGGTCACATTCAACATCTGCTGGACAATAAAGCAACCCAAGGAATTTAGTATGATCTCAGCACTGGAGGATGAGTATGAATCACTTGATGAATTCTTAGTAGTCAAGAGATTTGTGTCGCGCCGTGATGTTAAATCAGGCGCTTCTTGGGAGGCAACCTATTATACCTCGTAAGATTTCCGACACCTAGATGGACTATTCGCACGGTGATTAAGCATATTTTTGAAAGCCATACGTGCTAGAGGAAGGCCCGGAAAAGGATCGAACGGATAGCCAGTCGAACCATCCTGGAAGGAGCCGAGGCAGAGCCCCTCCGCGATGGCAACGTGTCACGGAGGTGGAGCCTCCGCGTTGGCTCCGTGACACGTTGGCCCTGTCCAGGCTCAAGTATATAAAGCCCCACTTTGATTTTAATTCATTAAAAACTTATAAAATTTCTAGAAAACGCAGAGGATCAGAGGAGAACGAAGAAGGTAAATATATTTTCGTCCGATTACGCTGCTAAACGTAGTCCAAACCCAAATTAACCTCAGATACCGAGGTATTTAGCAGCAGAGAGCATTCCTACGGATTTAGTTTCGCGAAATACGGCCGATGAATCATCGAGCTACCAGACTAAGGTAAGTGGAATTGCTCCAAACTTGTGTCTATGTGTTCCTAGCTGTGAAGTGAATATTTCTCCCTTCTGGACTTTGGAAAAATAGCGAGTTTTCGACCGTCTTTCGATAAGCCTAAGTTTAGGCTATAATTATATCGAAAGTGATGTCGTCCTTCAGAATAAAGTTGTATTTAGTACTGATTGATATATATATATGAATGCAGTTGGGAGGAATAGCTGAAATACTGACCAAGCTACACCAGTTAGTCGGGAAATCAGAATTGAAGGTATGTAAAGCTAGTTTCCTCGGCAAGTTAGTAATCTCGGTATAGTAAAGTAATTTAAAGGCCAGTAGAATGTTCAGAAGTCATGTGTTATGTTTATTACGAACGTTGGTACAATATTAACAGCATCATGTTATATTTAGCGCGAAACTTGCTAGCACGATATAGATTCTACTACAAGTGTTAGGAACTGCACAGCATGCTAAGTATGTGATGTAGCACAAAATGTTAGGATATTATCGTATTCAGTTGAAACCCAGTAAAGCAATGTAATACCTGAAGGGCATCTTAGAAGTAGAATGATAGGTTAAAATGAAGTTTAGAAAACATGTTAGAAATAGTAAATCATGTTACTATAGAAACTCAGTATACAGCATGGGTTTTAGCAGAAAAACTATATCTTGTTCAGCATTAGACTCAGCACAGTATGGCAGAAGATTATATTTATACACAGATACCATTATCAGTCTCAACATGTATTAAGTACGTACATATTACTATCACTAGTTCAGCATACAATATGTACAAATACTTTACTACTATTAGCTTCAATATGTGGGATATGCAGATAGTATTACTAGTTGAGACCATTGTATTGTTTTGGGGTTGGATTACCTAGCATCCATGACTGCCCCAGGGTTAATAGCTATATTGACTCGTCCGCCAGAGGACGAGGATACGTCGCTCTATGGAGTGGCATGCCATCCCACAGGGGACGAAGATGGGATGCCAGTTTTCCCCATATTGTTCCTTGGTCGGCCCTTATACACCCTTGTCGAGCGGATACGCCCGGGTGTTGATTCAGGAGTTCTCCGGACTCAAGTACAGTTATAGTCAGGGGCTCAGCGAGCCAAGGTGCATACCCATGGGACCGGCAGGATGCTTATAGTTATTATAGAAGATGGGACGACCGAGGTAGGGGTATAGATTGCGTGTTGATTGTACCTCCCGGCTTATGGGGGCCGGGTAAGGTTTGTGTGTGCTATGTTATGTTATGTTATGTTATGCCATGTTACACGAGCTACGAGTAGATCGACAGTAGAACGATACATCTCCAGGTATGACTCCTACTCCTTCCAGTACAAGTTAAGAGCAGGCATAGCTTATATTTTCAGTCAGTTAGTCTATTCCTTCTTATTTCAGTTTCATCAGTTGTGTTGTTGTTTTTAGATATTTCCTTCAGTTATTGTTTTACATACTCAGTACCAGTGGTACTGACGCCCAATGGGGCACTGCATTACTTGCCTGCAGGTACTCATAGACGAGGAGGCGATCCCTCATGATCCTAGCCAGCGTAGAGTCATCAGCTCCTATCATCCGGAGCTTGATATTTCAGAGGTTTATATTATTTCTCTTTTGTTGTACAGTACGGGTAGGTTGGGGCCCTGTCCCGACCATCTTATCAGAATTCCTAGAGGCTTGCAGTCTGTGTATATTTCCCTGTGGTCAGATGAGCCGGTCGTGTGAGGCCGTGCAGTTGTATAGTCATTAGTACTTATGTTTCCTTTATGTTGGTCGTGTGGGGCCATAGCTTGACAGTAATGGTGACCTTGCCGGTCACGTAGCTTTCCAATATTTCATCGTTGAGTTACAGATAACTAGACAGCATGGTGGCCTTGTCGGCCCGCATAGGCTCTCCTATAATGATATGTTTTTGGTTAGCTGTTAGTACAGGTACAGGTGGCTATATGCCTAGTCGGCCGGAGGCTGTATTTACAGCCGTTATATAGCCCGTTGTTTTCCTGAATCTGAGTTAGAGCCAGCCAGGCACCAGATGTGCTCAGGCTCAGTAGTCTAGCAGTTCAGGTCCTAGTAGGGCACCAGGTGCCAGTCATACCCCCCAAAGCAGGGTGTGACAAACTTGGTATCAGAGCCAGGTTGTGTCCCAGGGAGTCTGCAAGCCGTGCTAAGTAGAGTCTTGTCTATGGATGTGTTGTGCACTGATCTTGGGCAGATTTATATGCCCAAGTGATACTCAAACGTATCATTTTTACCTTGTTTGTTGTGCAATGTGTATATAATATCATGTATTTGGTAATAAAATGCGAATTTATACTAACCAACATGATTAGCATTTGTTTTGCAGGATAATGTGATTTTTAGGAGCTAAAATGCGTGTTGGAACTATGTCGGAGTTGGACTTGGATGCGAGCGTGGAAAAGACCTTGGATGGAACATTTTACACAGGCTCCGCGATGGAGCCGTGCCACGCTGCCATCGCGGTAGCACACTGCCGGGGCAGGAATTAATTAGGCAATTTCCAGTGTGCCTGCGCGTCAGTTCCGTGGCACGGAGATAGGCCTCCGCGATGGCCTCCGTGCCACGTTGAGGCCAATTATCCGGACCCTGCAATTTCCAGAGAGGGTCCACGTCCACGCGGTGTCACGGAGGCAGTGCTCCGCGTTGGCCTCCGTGACACGTTGCTTGTTATTCCGGGAAAAATTTCCCACTAGTATAAATAGCACACTTAGGTTTATTTTTAATCAGTTTTTAGTTTTTAGACTGAGTTCAGAAGTGGAGAGCAGGAACGTCGGTTTGTGGCAGTTGAAGAATAGAAAAGCTAAGAGTGTTCTTCTCTTCCTTTCTTCTTTCCTTCAATTGTATGCATGATTTACACTCATTTTAGGATGATTAATCCAAGAATGAGTGGCTAATTTCCTTCTTTGCTGAGGTTTTGAACTTGTGTAATGAATTTTGGTGATAATTGATATGGTTTCTTCTTCTTCTTGCATGTTGTTCTATTAATTCTTGTGCTTACTACATTATTGATTGGCCACCATTAATGTATATCTAAAAAGTCCAATTTCACTCGAGAGAGCACGAAATTGGAAAGTTGTGAATTAATAGGGTATTGTTTTTAACTTGATTTGGGAAAATTGGGTTTTGATGTGCTTTCTTGATAGAAATATACTTGTAAGCCGTATTAGTCAATTTAGGAACCGGAATTGTAGTGCTAGGTCATCAATTGCATTTGATCACAGAAATGTAGACGGATGGTTTATGATTCTAAAGTGAAATTAAATACGAAAGTTTTAATTTCTAGGCAAACGTCTTGGCTAGCAACATGAAGAAGAGGATGACCAAATTATCATGATTATCAAGTTCATTACTCGTTCTTAACCTTGGCATGTGCATATCCATTGTCTAAATTCAAAAGTAAATAGTTGTTATTAATTGTAGTATATAAATAGTTTAGAAACAAAAACTCACTCAACTCTTGGTTGGATTGTTGTTAACATAGTTAGGAATAGAATAGAGATATAGTAAACTAGGCAGTTTTACATATCTAGAGCAGCCTCCTTGGATCGATACTTGGCTACTTAGCCACTTTATACTTGTTTGACCACGTGCACTTGCGTGTCGGTTGATAATATTTAATACTAACCGAAGCGCACCGAACAAGTTTTTGGCGCCGTTGCCGGGGAGGCTAGGCGATTTGTAAAATTTTGTTTAGTGTAAATTTACTGTATTTGTATTTTTATTTTCTTAAGTGTTAACAACTTGGTCTTAGCCTTTATTTTGCAGATTTTTATTTCTGTGAACACTGGCAAGGGACAAGGAGCTGGTGGAATCTTACTTAGAGGCAGAACGTGAATTGCACAGTCAACGTAGAGAAGCTCTTCGGAAGAAGCTGCAGTTGCTTAAACAGTCTATGATGGAGAAACCAAATCCACCAGTTGTGCGGGCAGTGTTAGTGCCCTAGGAAGTAGCAGCCAGGCCGGTTCGCGAGGTGGCAATCCCACACGCTAATAATGTACATTCCGGCATCCGCAAACTAGAGCCTGGAGGGAGATTTGAGTTAAAGCAAAATATGGTGCAACTTTTGCACACTAGCGGGCAGTTTACCGGTCTCCCTCACGAAGATCCGCAACAACATCTCCAGAACCTTTTGGAGATAAGTGACACTTACATACCCGCTGGAGTGTCACCTGATTATGTTCGGCTCACCTTATTTCCATTTTCCCAACTTGGTGAAGCCAAGAGGTGGTTAAAAGCTGAACCACCCAACTCTATATCAACGTGGGAAGATCTTGCAAGGAAGTTTTTGATCAGATTTTTCCCTTCAGGTAAAACAGCTAAACTTAGAAGTCAGATTCTAAGTTTTAAACAGAGGGAAGGAGAAAATCTTTATCAAGCCTGGGAAAGATTCAAGTCCATGTTGCGGGACTGTCCTCATCATCATCAGTCAAATGAGGTTTTGGTACACACTTTTATTGAGGGTTTGGAACCCCACACTAAAATTTTGTTAGACTCAGCAGCTGGAGGGCAAGCGCTGGAGAAGACTTATGAGGAGCTGTACACTTTGCTCAACCAAATTTCACAAGGCAATCCGGAATGGAATGCAGATTCTTCAAGAGGTGGAGCAAGGAAAGCAGCGGGAGTGCTTGAAGTGGATGGATTCACAGCTATCGCTGCACAGATAGCTGCTTTGCAAAATCAGTTAAACACTCACTTCAGCAATATGAATTTGAACCAGCCTTCAGCCTCCGTCAATGCAGTCCAACAGATGTGGTGTGAAGTGTGTGGTAGTAGTGAGCATTCAGCTGAATGCTGTGGTGCAAATCCTGATTCTGTCAACTTTGTGGGCAATGCACAGAGGAATCAACAGCAGTTTGGTGGTGGCTACAACTCGAATTGGAGGAATCATCCGAATTTTTCGTGGGGTAGCAACAATCAACAAGGCCAAGGTTCAGGGCAGGGTATGCACAGAAACAAGGGAGGGCAACAAGGCTATCAGAATCAGTTCAGAAATCACAATGCCCCTCCTCCACCACCATCACCGACTATTGAGGAAATGTTCAAGACCATGATTGCCAACCAGGCACAATTGCAGGCTGACTATGTCAAATTGGCAGCCGAAGTAAAGAACAATCAATTGGCAACCAAGGCTCTTGAATATCAGTTTGGGAAATTTGCTAGTGCCCAAAATACTAGACCAAGGGGAGGACTACCTAGCGACACGGATCCCAATCCTAAGCAGGTGAATGTAGTGACCACGAGGAGTGGTTTACAATTAAAGGAGGTGGAACCGAAAAGACCGCCTCGGAAGTCAGGAGCAGCAGATGTTGAGGGAGAACAAACCTCAGATACGGGGAAGACCAAAGAAGCTGAACTAGCAAGGCCTCCACCCCCGTTCCCTCAACGACTTAAGAAACACAAGGAGGAGGCGTGTTTCCAGAAATTCATGGAGGTACTTAAACAGGTACATGTTAACTTACCTCTTGTTGATGTCTTGCAGGGTGTGCCAAAATATGCGAAGTATATCAAAGACATCGTGGCCAAAAAAAGTCGCTTGACTGAGTATGCCATGGTGGCTTAACGGAGGAATGCACATCCTGTATTCAGAACAGGTTGCCCACTAAACTGAAGGATCCTGGAAGTTTTACTATCCAGCTGACGATTGGGCAAAGTATCCGAGCTCGTGGGTTATGCGACTTGGGGGCAAGTATAAATCTGATGCCATCTTCGGTATTCAGAAAGTTAGGACTAGGGAGTCCTAGACCTACAACAGTGATCTTGCTGCTAGCAGACAGGTCTTTAGCTAAGCCGGATGGCATTGTTGAGGATGTGCTAGTGCAGGTAGGCTCCCTCATTGTTCCGGTAGATTTCATTGTTCTGGATTTTGAACCAGATGCGGAAGTCCCGTTTATTTTGGGACGACCCTTTTTGGCAACCGGAAAGGCATTGATCGATGTAGCTGCGGGTCAACTCACAATGCGAGCACATGACAAGGTTGAGGTGTTCGACGTGTACAAGGAACCTAAGCTCCCGACTGTCTATAAGGAACTCTCGGTGATCAACGTGATTGATCATGGGAATGCGAATGGATTGAGTGATTCACGAGAGTTACTAGGTAGGCCACCAGACAAGGTTGAGAACTACTGGGGAGATGACCAGGATCGGGACAAATCGTCCATCACCCTAGTAGACACGTGAGCATAAAGGTTGTCGAGCCGCGACGTTAAACCAGGCGCTGCACGGGTGGCAACCCGTGAAAAATATTCTTTTCTTTCTTTAGTGTAAAGTTTTTCTTTTATTTTATTTTATTTTCTTTTTCGTGACTAGGCTTAGATTTGCATTTTATTTAGTAATTTTTTATTTAGTAATTTAGTAAATTTTTTTTATTTATTATTTTTAGTAGGGAATTTATTAATTTAACCAATTTTTATTTAGTGAGGTGATTTTCAGGTATACTGGAGGAAAAATACTTGGAATCGAGGAAACGAGGCGAGGTATGAAAAATAAAATTTGATGGTGAAATAGAGCACTGGCGCGTTGGCGCCGTGTCACGGAGGCAATGCTCCGCGTTGGCCTCCGTGACACGTTGAAGGCAAATCTGGATTTTTCAAAATTCCAGTAAGCCAACGCGTTGGCTCCGTGTCACGGAGGAGGGGCTCCGCGTTACCCTCCGTGACACGTTGCCTTTATCCAATGCCGGGTCACACCGGGTTTCCGGGTGACCCGCGTGTTTTCTTCATAAAAACCCCTGATTTCGCCCCTATTTTCCCCATTCCCTCTTCCCTCCGAGACTAAACACCCATTCCCCTACCCCCAAGCTCCGTGCCACGTTAATAGGCAAGGAAAACGTCAAGTTTTCGTCGATTCTTCAAATCCAAGGTATGTTTTCATCGTCTATCTCAAATTTCTTGGCGATTTTTGTCAATTTTGAGCATGTGAGGTGAGATATATCACCCTAGGTAGAAATTAAACATGATGTGAATTATTTTGTGATTGATTATGTTCGGATTGTTGTAGTTGACGTTTGAACTTATCGATTGATTGAATAATTCGATTTTGATTGTCGAATTGTATTCTAGGGCTTGGGGTTGTTGAATTTTAACTTGGGTAACTTGATAGTTTGACGAAATTGATGTCGGGGTGTGTTTATTATTTGAGATAAGTCGTGGTAAATATTGTATAATTGTTGAAAGACGACTAATTCTCGAATTTTTGTGGGAAATTGCGTAATATGTGAATTGGTTGAATTGCTTAGATTAGTTGTATATAAAATGTTTGTATTGTTGTTTCTATTTTGTTGTTGTTATTGTTGCTAAGTGCTATGGGTGAATAGCTGTCGATAGTAGGATTGGGTTAGCTGTATGAAGTCTGAGTAGTTCGCTAGCCGTTATGCTGTCGAATTTCTGTGAACGCACTAAGCAATATGTTCATAGTTGATTGTGTTTGGGGTGTAAATAGAGCTATCCTTGCTAAAATGTTGTAAATATTGTTAAAGACTAAGGGTGGGGTAAATTTTGTTTAACCCGACCTTAGCCGAAGCTAACAAGTTTTTAGCTTAACATTGTGCTTGTTTGTGTAAATTGACAGGTACAATGGCTAGCCGACAAGATAAAGGCAAGGGTGCTTCAACCTCAGGCACCGGCAGAAAGAGAATGAGACTGGGCACGGCTGTCCCAGCTGCACCTGCTGTTCCACGCGGTCAACACCGCCGATACGGAACACGATGGGTTACCGAGGAAGGGAAGAAGTGGTACGCAAAGCATAAGGAGAACAAATACTTCCCGGAGGAACATATTGCAAGGGAACCACTTGCACAGGAGTTCCCTCGCATCGTACAGAGGATTGAGGCAGCTGGGCTCAGCTTTATCTTTCAGGAGCCCAAGGAGTGCAACCTTCACTTGGTCCGGGAATTCTATGCCAACTGGAACCCGGCCATCAGGAGCCATACTATTAAAATCAGAGGGCAGATTGTCACTCTGGAACCCCAGCAGTTTAATGCCATCGTGGGAGCGCGGGACACAGACGCCCACGTCCTCCGCCAGCTAAACATCACCCCACCGTACGCCGACATCAGACGTACGTTGTGTGGGGCTCGATCCACAGCCCGATGGAGTAGACACAAAGAGAGGGGTTACCACCAGACTCTGCCTTATTCGCAGATGAACAGGGAGGCCAGAATCTGGCTAAAAATTGTATGTTCGTGTTTGATCCCGGGAGTTCATATGACAGACGTGACCCGGGACCATGTCTGCTTGGTGTATGCCCTTATGAAAAGGCTTGAGATTACTATGGGGCGGTCATAATATCCGTCATGAAGAGAGCCAGACTACACCAGGGCCACAGATACGGGTTTGGCGGACTCATCACCACCTTCCTCTGAGGCCTCGACGTTGAGGAAGAAGCCTTGGATTACATTCCGCAGTTGGAGCGGAGGGCCCTCGATGTGACAAAGACCAAGGCCCCCGACACTACACACGGACCTGTGCTGACTCTGGGCGAGCGACATGCTCGTGACGACCAATATATGGCCCGTATGTTCGGCATGCAGATGCTGCAGCTACGGATAGGTGGGAGACAAGCCACCGAGGATGAATTATGGCAGCTGGAGCTGGACTACCCCTTTGGTGAGAACGCCAGAGCCTTATGCAAGGTGGGGCCAGCCTTCGTGGAGCCGACTGATGACGATGTCCCTACTGATGAGGAGACACGTCGTGAGGACTCCGATGTGGAGTCCGATGACGACGATGGAGCTGATTCAGATATGGGCGACGAGGCCGCAGCACCGGATGAGGAAGTCGAATATTTTGACTGAGCAGGGAGTTCCACCACCCATATGTTGTGCTTTGTATTATTGTGAACACTGGGGACAGTGTTCGATTTAAGTGTGGGGTGGGGAGTAGTTAGGTGCTGGGTCATAGGCTCTAAATTTGCTGTATAATTTTTCCTTGACGTTTATGTATGTATGTGCTTTCCCTGTTGTTGTGAACTGATTTGTGATTTATGTGTATATATTTGTTTGTGGCTAATGATGTGTGTTTTTGAAAGTTATGGTTGCCTTTGTAAATATTTTGTAAATTTTGTAAATATTTTTTTTCTTTATCGATATGATCGATATTTTTCAAAATTTTTGCGAAAAGATTTTGCACTTATCAAAATATTTTGTAAATATTTTCTATCGAAATGATCGATGTGTTGCAAAAATTTTTGAAGTTTTATTTTTGGGTTTCTCGGAGTTTGTTTTCGGTTCTTTTACCGAGAATAGTCCCATTGAACCGATGTCATAGTTAGTGACCGTTCCCTATGATGGATGGATGACGACCATCTTAAGGGAAATGTAGTCGATAGGAGTAGATGTTTTGTTTTTAGTTTCTTTGGTGGATTGCATCAATAAACTGTAGTTGCTTATGGTTGCTAAAATTTCATTGCGTGTTGTAATTGATGTTCAAAATGTGAAAATGATTCGTTTGAAAGCATGCAATTTTGTAAATATGTTGAGTTCCCTAGGCTATAGAATTTGGTTCATTATGATTGAGGCTTAATCTTGAATTCTTGTAATTGACTAATTAAAGAGTCTGTGAATGCATCTTGATTCGAGCATGTGCATGAAGTGTGAGTGAGGTTTTGCTATTCCATGTCATTGTGAATTGTCTAGAACATGCCTGGCGTGTATACAAAACGAAATGAAGGAGGTGTAGTGTCGGAAAGGATGTAGGCATTTCTTTGTTTTAACCGTTAGTTTCCATTTTTCTTGTCAAATTCTACATTTTTATATGTTGTATACCCTAGTCAGCCCGTTGAGCCTTTAGCCGATTTCTTTCTTTTGTCCAGAATTGTATGAACTAAGCTTTATTCCTTCTTTTCATTAGCCTTAAAGTCTATAAGAAGCTCTTAAGCGCTTACAAAGAACAGAAAATGTTTCCCAAAGTGTTAAAGAGTGAAAAGAGTGAAAAGAAAAGAAAAGCAAAGTGAGGAAAGAAAAGATGATGTTGAAGAGGCACTAGTTGTAATTAAATGATAGTGAGGGTACATGAAAACCCTCTATTTTGTGTCAAGTGTGCCTGATGAAATGGGCTGTATGAAAGTAAACCAGCATGAATGGGAGAAAAAGAGAAAAGAGAGGAACAATGTCCATGAGTCGATGGGAATGAGTTGAAAAGGCGCTTAAGGATGCTAGCGACTATTATTGGCTAATCCAATATATATATACTAGATCCATAGCCCAGTTACAACCCATTAAAAGTCCTATTTGATCCTACATTGCATTTCTTTATATTAGTGGAGTAATACACTAAGGGCAAGCCTATGGGTCATGACATAATGCATGTGAATTCTTTTGGGAGAGAGAGTGAAATTAATTTTTATATGCCCCTACTTGCATGTTTGTGTGCTGCACGAACATAAAAGGGGAAGTTTCTCTCGAGTAGTGAGGGTACATGCTTGATGAAAGATTGATTTTCGTGTCGGATTTCTTGATAAGTTGATTTGCATGAGTTTGCCGATATCAAGAATCAATTCATAAAAGTTTAGGAAGCCTCGATGTATTAAGGTCATTGTCTTGTATGACCAAGCATGTTTTCTTGATGATTTGCAAGAATTGAATAATCGGTATGACCATAGCGTAAAATGTAACACCATAGGGACGAAGGTTGGGATGTAATTTGCATGAGTTGTGTATGTGTTGTTCGAGGACGAACAAGGATTTAAGTGTGGGGTAAGTGATCTTGGGAAGATTTATATGCCCAAGTGATACTCAAACGTATCATTTTTACCTTGTTTGTTGTGCAATGTGTATATAATATCATGTATTTGGTAATAAAATGCGAATTTATACTAACCAACATGATTACCATTTGTTTTGCAGGATAATGTGATTTTTAGAAGCTAAAATGCGTGTTGGAACTATGTCGGAGTTGGACTTGGATACGAGCGTGGAAAAGACCTTGGATGGCACATTTTACACTGGCTCCGCAATGGAGCCGTGCCACGCTGCCATCGCGGTAGCACACTGCCTGGGCAGGAATTAATTAGGCAATTTCCAGTGTGCCTGTGCGTCAGTTCCGTGGCACGGAGATAGGCCTCCGCGATGGCCTCCGTGCCACGTTGAGGCCAATTATCCGGACCCTGCAATTTCCAGAGAGGGTCCGCGTCCACGCCGTGTCACGGAGGCAGTGCTCCGCGTTGTCCTCCGTGACACGTTGCTTGTTATTCTGGGAAAAATTTCCCACTAGTATAAATAGCACACTTAGGTTTATTTTTAATCAGTTTTTAGTTTTTAGACTGAGTTCAGAAGTGGAGAGCAGGAACGTGGGTTTGTGGCAGTTGAAGAATAGGAAAGCTAAGAGTTTTCTTCTCTTCCTTTCTTCTTTCCTTCAATTGTATGCATGATTTACACTCATTTTAGGATGATTAATCCAAGAATGAGTGGCTAATTCCCTTCTTTGCTGAGGTTTTGAACTTGTGTAATGAATTTTGGTGATAATTGATATGGTTTCTTCTTCTTCTTGCATGTTGTTCTATTAATTCTTGTGCTTACTACATTATTGATTGGCCACCATTAATGTATATCTAAAAAGTCCAATTTCACTCGAGAGAGCATGAAATTGGAAAGTTGTGAATTAATAGGGTATTGTTCTTAACTTGATTTGGGAAAATTGGGTTTTGATGTGCGTTCTTGATAGAAATATACTTGAAAGCCGAATTAGTCAATTTAGGAACCGGAATTGTAGTACTAGGTCATAAATTGCATTTGATCACAGAAATGTAGACGGATGGTTTATGATTCTAAAGTGAAATTAAATACGAAAGTTTTAATTTCTAGGCAAACGTCTTGGCTAGCAACATGAAGAAGAGGATGACCAAATTATCATGATTATCAAGTTCATTACTCGTTCTTAACCTTGGCATGTGCATATCCATTGTCTAAATTCAAAAGTAAATAGTTGTTATTAATTGTAGTATATAAATAGTTTAGAAACAAAAACTCACTCAACTCTTGGTTGGATTGTTGTTAACATAGTTAGGAATAGAATAGAGATATAGTAAACTAGGCAGTTTTACATATCTAGAGCAGCCTCCTTGGATCGATACTTGGCTACTTAGCCACTTTATTACTTGTTTGACCACGTGCACTTGCGTGTCGGTTGATAATATTTAATACTAACCGAAGCAGACCGAACATGCACCACATACTATAGGCAGGAGGCTGCGAGGCATAATAGGATGGTTACCCTTCTTTCATACTCAGTCGTGCCATAGCACAGTACAGTACAGGGTTGGTCCTTTTAAAACTTATCATATTCTTTGAATACAGATACAAGTCAGACTAGCGAAATCCTATCCCAGGCAAAAGATCAGATATAGTAACAGGAGAGAATATCAGCCAATTACAAGGTAACTACAGCAGCAGGAGGAGGTAACAGGGACCTCCCAGTGTTATCTTTTTATTGGTACCATCCCTAGTATATGTCAATAACTTTTGAATAGGAAGTCATAAGTGTAATGTATAAATGAGTCAATTTATTTGTTAGATATATATATAAGACCTGATTAAGATAGTAGACAATATTAGATTATCAGATAAGTGTGAGAAAGAGAGGGAAATGTAGGATTCCCACCTCCATTCCTTCATGTGTGGTACAATTCCATGTCTTCGTTTCGTTGCGGTAAGAAAAAGTCATTCTTACCCCTTAGTTTTGATCCCGGTGTAGCAAAGGGCATAAGGATTGAGACAATGTTGCCCAAAGCAGGCAGTAAGTGAAAGGTGGATTGGTTGATTCCAGAAAGTGTTAGAAAGTGTAAGGAGCCCTTAAGATTATGTAAGTTGTGCAGACCCTCACGGTAATAAGTCAGAAGAGCAAGTAAGACTACTAGCTTACTCGAAGTGGGTGTAGGAGATCCGTCCATGATGGACTCCCAGTAAGAGTCAAGTTCAAGTCAGGAAAGGGTTGAATCCGCCGTGGCACGCTAGCGACGACAGGGTATGTCTGCAAGATAATAGTTATAATCTTAGCTGTGATATCAAAAGACAGGGAGATTATATGAATAAGATGGGTCCGACTGCAAGTCAGAAGAAGTATAGGTTGGAACTTGACTGGCAACCTTATTGACAGTGTAAGGCAGGTACCTTGAACCCCATAGCCCAGTTTAAGGAAGATGAAGGTGAAGAGCATGAATACTAGATTTTGAGGGGAAATCAGAATCACCTCTAGATTGATAGAACCTCGTGTATTAAGGACTAAACCTTAGATGAACAGCTAAGAGACAGTAAGGTTATGGTTTAGAATGTGGCAGTATCTCCGCCCAAGGAGAAGGTAAGAGGGTACCAAACCAGAGACTCCAATCTAGTGTGGCCCAGAGATAAGGTCCAACAGACAGTCACGAGCCTTAATATAATGCCAAGTAAGGCCACGAGGTTCGAGTGTTGACCCCACATTGTAAGAGTGGTGAAATTTCAAATAGCAGATCATTGCTAAAGTGCATGTGTGTGTTGCTCCCAGAATGGAATAAAAAAAAATCCTATGAAATGATACGAGAGGATATGAGATATCATTAGACCGTAGGAGCGGTATATCATGTGCAGTATGAAATTCAGTAAGGCATGTTAGAGATTACGTATCACCACAAAATTCAGTATGTATTGTACATAGTTGTTGATATATATATATATATATCTACAGATGATGAATATGATGTAAGTAGTTGGCAATGGGGGTTACAGTCATACAGATTTTGGTTAGCTGCTAGGAAATATATACATATCGTACTGCAGGACCCCTCACCAAAAGAGAGGGGGGCATGTTAAGTGGTCGTACATCGTTTCCCAGCCTTGTAGGTGAGAGTCGGCCTTAGTCAACCTAGCAGCTATTATGCGGAACACCCCGCAAGTTAGCCGACCGTCTTAGTCGGACAAACCTGTGGGTACCCAAAGAAAGAGTCCGTATCAGTAGTCAGTGACGGACTAGTACTTTAGCTGGTTCTCGTAAGGTATTCAGATATAGAGCCCTAACAAAAGGTCAGTCTTTACAGAATGGCTCATAAGACCGAGAACTTCCAAGAACAGTAATATAAATCCAAGGGGGTACGAATAAGGCGTAAAAAATTGGTAGTGCTCTGCTAGCACAGTGTTTACTAAGACAAGGAGATCGGTAGGTTCCCTATGAAGATCCAGGGACAGATCGCCTGAGAGTAGGTTGGACTAAGCACAACATCACAATTGTTCAATTAGGAGGATGAAGCAGTTAGTTGTTCACAACCCCGCAGTTATGCATGAGCTACAGATGTCCGAGTAGGACATGTTGAGAATCGTTAGACTACTGCAACATTCGGATCATTTAACCCAGCTATTTAGTTGGTCGAGGTTATTCAGCCAGACTATTAGAGATCATGATCATTGTCAGGATCCTCTGATCAGATACGGGCACATGGTGTGCAGAGAGTCATTCAGGTTATCTCAGCAACAAGTAGCCTTAGCATGCGGCCAGAAGGCCAGATGAGCTCTAGCTATACCGGTAGATTACTTGTCAGATTCTCCGGTATAATAAACCAGTATGACCGTCAGTTATATGTCAATTTTTCTAAATGTGAATTTTGGCTAAGTTCAGTAGCCTTTTTGGTCACATTATGTCGGAGGCTGGTGTACAGGTAGATACACAGAAAAATCGAAGCAGTGAAGACATAGCCCAGACCTACCACTCTAATCGAAGTACGCAATCCCTGCGGTTAGCCGGGTACTACAGAGGGTTGTGGAAGGATCTTCCACCTTAGCAGCACCTCTGACTAAATTGACACAGAAGGCAGCAAAGTTCCAGCAGACTGAGGCGTGTGAGCAGAACTTCCAGGAGTTAAAAGACAGGTTAACATCAGCCCCAGTGTTAGTATCGCCAGAAGGTATAGAGGGTTGATGCAGCATGGTAAAGTAATAGCTTATGCTTTCAGGCAGTTGAAAAAAAACATGAAAAGAAATATCTTACCAATGACCTGGAGTTAGCTGCAGTAGTTTATGCCTTAAAGAGTGAATATTTTGTATCACCCAGGAAGGGCTGATGTGGTAGCAGATGCCCTTAGCCGTAAATCTATGGGGAGTTGGCATACTTGCAGCCTGAACAGCGAGAATTGGCCCGAGAATTACACCAGTTAGCCTGTTTAGCTGTTCACATAGCAGAAATAAAGGACAACAGAGCGGTAATACAGAATGTCACAATATTGTCTTTAGTGGTGGAAGTAAAGGAACGGCAGTATGAAGACCCTAGACGGGTTCAACTTGAACACAAGGTTCAGCAAGGAGAGGTGACATATTTTCAGATAACCGGGGATGAAGTGTTGCGATGTAAAGGCCGCATTTGTGTTCCAGATATTTTGGGGCTTCACCAGCAGATTATGAGCGAGGCGCATTACGCCCGCTATTCTCTCCGCCCAGGCAGGACGAAAATGTACCATGATATCAAGGAAAACTACTGGTGGCCAGGTATGAAAAGAAAAATTGCTAAATTTGTAGCCCAGTGTCCTAACTGCCAGCAGGTGAAAGCAGAACATCAGAAACCAGGCGGTTTGACTCAGGATATAGCTGTACCTCTCTGGAAATGGGAAGCAGTGAATATGGATTTTGTAGCAGGATTACCCCGTAATAAACACAGACATGGCTCTATATGGGTGATAGTTGACAGATTGACAAAATCAGCTCATTTCCGGCCAGTAAGAACTACCTTCTCGGCTGAAGATTATGCGGAATTGTATATCCGAGAAATAGTCAGGTTACATGGAGTGCCAGTATCCATTATTTCAGACAGAGGAGCACAGTTTACTGCTAGATTTTGGCGGTCGTTTCAGAGAGGTCTGGGGACACAGATTAACCTGAGCACAGCATTCCATCCTCAGACAGATGGACAGGCTAGATTTCGGTGGTAGCTGGGATGAGCATTTGTCGTTAATTGAATTTTCTTATAATAACAGCTATCACTCAGCCATCCAGATGGCGCCTTTCGAGGCATTATACGAGCGAAAATGCAGATCGCCGATTGGTTGGTTTGAAATAGGAGAGTCAGCGTTGGTTGGCCCAGACATTGTTCAACAGTCAGAGGAAAAGGTAAAGCTTGTCCGAGAATGCTTACTGACTGCACAGAGCCGCCAGAAATCATATGCAGATGTGCGGCACAGAGACTTGGAATTTGATGTAAATGACTGGGTATTCCTGAAAGTACCTCCGATGAAAGGGGTAATGAGATTTGGCAAGAAAGGTAAGCTCAGCCCGAGGTTTGTTGGGCCTTATCAGATTCATCGAAGGATAGGCCGAGTAGCATATGAGTTGAACTTGCCTCCAGAATTAGAATCCGTTCATCCGGTCTTTCATGTATCCATGCTGAGGAAATGCATAGGAGACCCGTCCAGAGCAGTCCCAATCCAGGATATCCAGGTTACAGAAAACCTGGCCTATGAAGAGGTTCCAATAGCTATCTTAGACAGACAGATTCGCAGATTGAGGACTATAGATATTGCGTCTGTCAAGGTATTGTCGCATAACAGGAACCGAGAGGAGATGACTTGGGAAGCGAAGGAAGATATGAAGACCAGATATCCTCACTTATTCCAGGCCTAGTCAAGCGACAGGTATGTCCATATCATTACTTATGCAATACCTTATAGTTGTGTATGAATAAATGAGAAAGATTGATGCTTAGCTATCCAGTGAATCCTAAAGTATTGTGTGCAGTACCTATATTGGACTTTTCTGCGTTTCAGGTTTTTGGCATAGTCCATATTACGGGGGAGACTCTGCCAAAATATTTCTAAACAAGTAAGTTGAGAAGTCCTCTAGATAGCAGTTTCCATTCGAGGACGAATGTTCTTAAGGGGGAGAGAATGTTATACCCCGTAAGATTTCCGACACCTAGATGGCCTATTCGCACGGTGATTAAGCATATTTGAAAGCCATACATGCTAGAGGAAGGCCCTGAAAAGGATCGGACGGATAGCCAGTCGAACCATCGCGGAAGGAGCTGAGGCAGAGCCCCTCCGCGATGGCAACGTGTCATGGAGGTGGAGCCTCCGCGTTGGCTCCGTGACACGTTGGCCCTGTCCAGGCTCAAGTATATAAAGCCCCACTTCGCTTTTAATTCATTAAAAACTTATAAAATTTCCAGAAAACGCAGAGGATCATAGGAGAACGAGGAAGGTAAATATATTTTCGTCCGATTACGCTGCTAAACGTAGTCTAAACCCAAATTAACCTCATATACCGAGGTATTTAGCAGCAGAGAGCATTCCTACGGATTTAGTTTCACGAAATACGGCCGATGAATCGTCGAGCTACCGAACTAAGGTAAGTGGAATTGCTCCAAACTAGTGTCTATGTGTTCCTAGCTGTGAAGTGAATATTTCTCCCTTCTGGACTTCGGGAAAATAGCGAGTTTTCGACCGTCTTTCGATAAGCCTAAGTTTAGGCTATATTTATATCGAAAGTGATGTCGTCCTTCAGAATAAAGTTGTACTTAGTACTGATTGATATATATATGAATGCAGTTGGGAGGAATAGCTGAAATACAGACCAAGCTACGCCAGTTAGTAGGGAAATCAAAAACGAAGGTATGTAAAGCTAGTTTCCTCAGCAAGTTAGTAATCTCGGTATAGTAAAGTAATTTAAAGGCCAGTAGAATGTTCAGAAGTCATGTGTTATGTTTATTACGAACGTTGGTACAATATTAAAAGCATCATGTTATATTTAGCGCGAAACTTGCTAGCACGATATAGATTCTAATACAAGTGTTAGGAACTGCACAGCATGCTCAGTATGTGATGTAGTACAGAATGTTAGGATATTATCGTATTCAGTTGAAAACCCAGTAAAGCAATGTAATACCTGAAGGGCATCTCAGAAGTAGAATGATAGTTAAAATAAAGTTTAGAAAGCATGTTAGAAATAGTAAATCATGTTACTATAGAAACTCAGTATACAGCATGGGTTTTAGCAGAAAAACTATATCTTGTTCAGTATTAGACTCAGCACAGTATGGTAGAAGATTATATTTATACAGTGATACCATTATCAATCTCAACATGTATTAAGTACGTACATATTACTATCACTAGTTCAGCATACAGTATGTACAAATACTTTACTACTATTAGCTTCAGTATGTGGGATATGCAGATAGTATTACTAGTTGAGACCATTATATTGTTTTGGGGTTGGATTACCTAGCATCCATGACCGCCCCAGGGTTAATAGCTGTATTGACTCGTCCGCCAGAGGATGAGGATTCATCGCTCTACGGAGTGGCATGCCGGCCCACAAGGGACGAAGATGGGATGCCAGTTTTCCCCATATTGTGCCTTGGTCGGCCCTTATACACCCCTGTCGAGCGGATACGCCCGGGTGTTGATTCAGGAGTCCTCCGGACTCAGGTACAGTTATAGTCAGGGGCTCAGCGAGCCCAAGTGCATACCCAGGGGACCGGCAGGATGCTTATAGTTATTATAGAAGATGGGATGACCGGGGTAGGGCTATAGATTGCGTGTTGATTGTACCTCCCGGCTTATGGGGGCCGGGTAAGGTTTGTGTGTGCTATGTTATGTTATGTTATGTCATGCCATGTTACACGAGCTATGAGTAGATCGACAGTAGAACAATACATCACCAGGTATGACTCCTACTCCTTCCAGTACAAGTTAAGAGCAGGCATAGCTTATATTTTCAGTCAGTTAGTCTATTCCTTCTTATTTCAGTTTCATCAGTTATGTTGTTGTTTTCAGATATTTCCTTCAGTTATTGTTTTACATACTTAGTACCAGTGGTACTGACGCCCAGTGGGGCGCTGCATTACTTGCCTGCAGGTACTCATAGATGAGGAGGCGATCCCTCGTGATCCTAGCCAGCGCAGAGTCATCAGCTCCTATCATCCGGAGCTTGATATTTCAGAGGTTTATATTATTTCTCTTTTGTTGTACAGTACGGGTAGGTCGGGGCCCTGTCCTGACCATCTTATCAGAATTCCTAGAGGCTTGCAGTTTGTGTATATTTCCCTGTGGTCAGATGAGCTGGTCGTGTGAGGCCGTGCAGTTGTATAGTCGTTAGTACTTCTGTTTCCTTTATGTTGGCCGTGTGGGGCCATAGCTTGACAGTAGTGGTGACCTTGCCGGTCACATAGCTTTCCAATATTTCATCGTTGAGTTATAAATAACTACACAGCATGGTGGCCTTGTCGGCCCGCATAGGCTCCCCTATATTGATGTATTTCTGATTAGCTGTTAGTACAGGTACAGGTGGCTATAGGCCTAGTCGGCCAGAGGCTATATTTACGGCCATTATATAGCCCGTTGTTTTCCTGAATCTGAGTTAGAGCCAGCCAGGCACCAGATGTTCTTAGGCTCAGTAGTCTAGCAGTTCAGGTCCTAGTAGGGCACCAGGTGCCAGTCATACCCCCAAAGCGGGGTGTGACACAACCTGTTCGGCCAGTTTGGTATAACTACACACAAGTGCACGTGGTCGAACAAGTAGTAAAGTGGCTCAAATAAGCCAAGTATCGATCCCACAGGGACTGGACTAAGCTATCAATCTAATCAAGTGTCAATAAACTTTAACTCTAAATTGCAGACAACAGTGTGAAGAAGATTTTGATATTTTGTTTCCTAATTTTTATACTACGTCTAAAAAAAATATACAATTTGAGTCTGAACTATAAGTATGAGCATGCTGAGGCTAAAATGAACATGTAGAGAAATAAATTATCGATACAATTTGGTTAATCTTTCCTCCGGTTGCTAGTCAAGAATTATTGCCTATGGATTAAAACTCTCGTATTTAACCCAACTTAAGAATCATGAACATTCCACCTATATTTCTGTGATAAAACGAAATTCATGTTCTAACCATACAAAACCGATTCCTTAATTGACTAATACGACTTTCTGGTATATCTCTATCCGGAAGGTAAATCAATTCTCAATTTTCCCAAACTAAGAAAAGATCATATCCTATTAATTCACAACTTTCCAATTTCTTGCTCTCTTGAGTGAAACCGGACTTTTTAGATATACATTAACGTGGGCCACACATTAACGCAGTAAGAAAAAGAATCAATAGAATAACCATGGAAGAAAAGATGAAAAACTAATTTATCAATAATCACATTTCAATACAAATGTTCTTAACCTCAGCAAGAAGGAACATTAGCCACTCATTTGTGGATTGAACATCGTTGAATGAGTATTAATCATACAAGCAATTGAAATAAAGAAGAAGGAGATAGAGAAAAACCCTGAGATTTTCGTCCCCTCAACTGCCTGTAACCCACGTTCTTGCTCCACCAAGTCAGAATTATTAAAAATGAACCTAAGTGTTCTATTTATACTAGTGGAAATTTTTTCCGGAATAACAAGCAACGTGTCACGGAGTGCATCGCGGAGCACTACCTCCATGACATGCCACCAACGCGAACCCTCACTGGAATCCGGTCGTCTAGGTATTAAGGCCCAACGTGGCACGACGTGCAACGCGGGGCTAGGCCAACGTGCCACGGCCCCAACGCGCACTTTCACTGGAATTGGGCATAATTTCAGCATCCAGGCAGAATGCATCCGCGATGGAAGTGTGAAACGGCTCAATCGTGGAGCCCCTTTAATTCGTGCTTTCCTTGTGCTTTTTCCCTTACTAGCTTCCGAGTCCAATCCCGATCTCTCCCAATATGCATCTTAGCTCCATAACTTTATATTTTTCCTGCAAAACAGCGCTAATCATGGTGGTTAGTATAAATTCACATTTTATTACAATTCACATGAGAATGTACAAACATCGATAGATAACAAGGCAAAATGACACATTTGAGTATCATTTGGGCATATAAATTTGCCCAAGATCACTTACCCCACACTTAAATCCTTGTTCGTCCCCGAATAATAATCTTACACCTCATGCAATTGACACCCCATCCTGGCTACTTTGGCTCGACAATTCAAGCTACGGTTGTACCGATTATTAATATAGCAAATCATCAAAAAAACATGCATAGTCTTATCAATACGATGACCTCCAACACATTAAGACCTCCTAGACACAAGAATCGACTCTCGATATCGGCATACTTATGCAAATCAACTGATCAAGATATCCGACACGAAATTCAATCTCTCGTCGAGCATGTGCCCTCACCACACAAGAGAATTTTCCCCTTTTTAATCACACGAACTCAAAACATTACATGCAGGGGAATATAAACAAGATTTCGCTCTCTCTCCCAAAAGAATTGACATGCATCATGTCATGAACCATAGGCTTGCCTTTAGTGTATTACTCCACTAATATAAGGACACACGATGTAAGATCACATAGGACTTAACGGGTTGTAATGTAAGCTATGGAACTAGCAAATATTGGGCTAACCAATAATAACAACTAGCCTCCTTAAGCGCTTTTTCAATACATCCCATCAACCTTATGGGCATTGTTTCTTCCTTCATCATCCCATTCTTGAAGTTTGTCTTTATTTTTCACCCCATATCTTTAAGCACACTTGACTTAATAACAAAGATTATTTATACATCTTCATTATATTTAATTTATAACAAGTGCACCTTCGACCTTTTCTTTCCTTTCATCACTCTGCTTTTTCTTTTCTTTTCACCATTCTCACTCCTTGACACTGTGGGAAAATTATTTTTTTTCTTGAGCGCTTAAGAGGTTTGGATCAAATTCACGTAAAACGAAAAGAAGGGGTTAAGCTCGGTTTACACCTTTTTGACAAAAGAAAGAAATAGGCTAAAGGCTCAATGGGCTAACTAGGATGTACATTCAAGGTGGGTATGAAAAAAAACTTTCGATTAAATCAAAGAAATGCCTACATCCTTTCCTACAATACACATCCTTCATTTTGTTTTGTACACACACCAGGCAAGTTCTAGACACTTCACAATAGTATGGAAGAAATGAAACCTCACCAAACACTCATTTCACATGCTCAACTCAAGACATATTCACAGACTCTTCAATCAGCTAATTATAAGAATTCAAACATTAAGCCCCAATCACACTGAATCGAACTCTATGGCCTAGGTATCTCAACATATTTACAAAGTTGCATGCTTTCCTCTGAATCACCTTTGCATTTCAAATATCATGTACAACGCGCAACTAGAATTTCGCAACCATAAAGTAACGACAGGTTTTGGGATACAAACAAACAAAAGAAAAAAAACTAAAAAAAAATGAACAAAAGAAATCTACTCCTAACGACTACATTTCCCTTAAGACGGTAGTCATCCATCCATCATAGGGAACGTTCACTAATTACGACTTCGGTTCAATGGGACTATTCTCGGTAAAAGAACTAAAAACAAACGCCGAGAAATAAAAAAATTAAAAAATTCATGAAAAATTTAAAAATAATCGATCATTTCGATAAAACAAAAATATGTACAAAACCAGCTAACAACATTCAACAACACACAACAGCTTCACCTTACTTACAATACAGACATACACACAAAAATCACAGGGTCACAAATTTATCCAAGTACAACAACAGAACAGAGACATTAATAACAACAACAACCAGCACCTAACTACTCCCACCCCACACTTAAATCAAACACTGTCTCCAGTGTTCACAAAAATTAGCATAGCACAAAAGTGGGTGGTGAAACTCCCTGATCAATCAAAGTATTCCACTTCTTCGTCAGGTGCCGCTGCCTCGTCTTCCATGTATGTATCGCCCTCGTCGTCATCATCTGACTCAACATCGGAGTCTTCACGACGTGTCTCCTCATCTGTGGGAACATCATCATCAGTGAGCTCTACAAAAGTTGGCCCCACTCGGCATAGAGCCCTGATATTTTCACCAAAAGGGTAGTCTAGCTCGAGCTGCCACTACTCATCTTTTGTTGCCGGCCTCCCGCCTATGCGCAGCTGGAGCATCTGCATCCCGAACATGCCAGCCATGTACTGATCATCTCGAGCATGTCGCTCGGCTAGTGTAAGAACTGGCCCGTGAGTGGTGTCGGGTGCCTTAGTTTTGGTGACATCTAAGGCCCGCCTCTCCATCTGCGGGATGTAGTCAAGGGCCTCCTCCTCAACATCTAGGACCCTCAGGAACGTGGTCAGTAAGCCACCAAACCCATACCTGTGACCTTGCTGCAACCGGGATCTCTTCATGGCGGAGATAATCACCGCCCCAACGTTGATCTCCAGCCCTTTCATCAGGGCGTATACCAAGCACACACGATCCCGGGTGACATCTGTCATATGCACCCCCGGGATCAAGCAGGAACAAACAATCTTAAGCCATATCCTGGCTTCCCTGTTCATCTGTGAATAGGGTAATGTCTGATGGTAGCCCCTCTCCTTATGCCTGCTCCACCGTGCTGTAGACCAGGCTCCACACAAAGTGCGTCGGATGTCCGCGTATGGTGGAGTGATATTCAGCTGCCGAAGCACATGGGCGTCTATGTCCCGCGCCCCCAAGATGGAATTAAGGTGATGGGGCTCAAAAGTGACTATCTACTGATCCTGGGCAGATTTATATGCCCAAGTGATACTCAAACGTATCATTTTCGCCTTGTTTATTGTGCAATGTGTATACATTTTCATGTAATTGGAAATAAAATGTGAATTTATACTAACCAACATGATTAGCATTGTTTTGTAGGTAAAACATGATTTTGAGGAGCTAAAATGCATGTTGGAACAATATCGGAGTTGGACTTGGATGCGAGCACGAAAAAGACATTGGACTGCACAATGCAAAGGGGCTCCGCGATGGAGCCGTGCCACGCTACCATCGCGGAGGCACTGCCTGGAGGGCGATTTAATTGTCAAATTCCAGTGGAGCCTCGCGATAGCTCCGTGGCACGGAGGCAAGCCTCCGTGTTGCATGCCATGCCACGTTGAGGCTATATTCCCGGACCCCAGATTTCCAGTGAGGGTCCGCGTCCATGCCGTGTCATGGAGGCAGTGCTCCGCGTTGGCCTCCGTGACACGTTGCTTGTTATTCCGAAAAAAATTCCCAATAGTATAAATAGAACACTTAGGCTTATTTTTAATTAATTCTGACTTGGTGGAGCAAGGACGTGGGTTACAGGCAGTTGAGGGACGAAAAAGCTAAGGGTTTTTCTCTCTTTCTTTCTTCTTTCAATCAATTGTTTGTATGATTAACACTTGTTTTAGGATGATTAATCCACAAATGAGTGGCTAATTCTCTTCCTTGCTGAGGTTATGAACAATGGTGATGAATTTTGATTATTGAATTGTATGGTTTTTCATCTTCTTCTTCTATGTTGTTCTATTAATTCCTTTTTCTACTGCATTAGTGTGTGGCCGACATTAATGTACATCTAAAAAATTCGATTTCACTCGAGAGAGCACAAAATTGGAAAGTTCTGAATTAATAGGGTATTGTTCTTAACTTGATTTGGGAAAATTGGGTTTTGATGTGCTTTCCTGATAGAAATATACTTGAAAGCCGTATTAGTCAATTTAGGAACCGAAATTGTATTGCTAGGTCATAAATTGCATTTGATCACAGAAATGTAGACGGATGGTTTATTATTCTTAAGTGAGATTAAATACGAGAGTTTTAATCTCTAGGCTAATGTTCTTGGCTAGCAACTAGAAGAGAAGAATAACCGAATTATGATTATAATCAAGTTCATTACTTGTTCTTAACCTTGGCATGCTCATATCCATAGTTTAAATTCAAAGTAGATATTTGTTAATAGTTTTAGTATATAATTTATAAACAAAATTATTTAACTTTTGGTTACGTTGTTGTCAGCATATATAGAAGTAAGATAGAATATAGTATACTTGAGCAATTTTTACTTATCCAGAGTCTCCTTGGTTCGATACTTGGCTTACTTAGCCACTTTATTACTTGTTTGACCACGTGCACTTGCGTGTCGGTTTTTAACCCATATAGCAAACCACCGAACAAGTTTTTGGCGCCGTTGCCGGGGAGACTAGGCAATTGGTGAAATTGTGTTAAGTGTAAATTTACTGTATTTTTGTTTTATTTTCTTAAGTGTTGACAACTTGGTCTTAGCCTGTATTTTGCAGACTTGATTTCTGTGAACACTGGCAAAGGACAAGGAGCTGGTGGAATCTTATATAGAGCCTGAACGTGAATTTCATAGTAAACGCAGAGAAGCTCTACAAAAGAAGCTGCAGTTGCTCAGAAAGACTATAATGGAGCAACAAAATCCACCGGTTGTGAGGGTAGTGTTAGTGCCCGACGAAGCAGCAGCAAGGCCGGTTCGCGAGGTGGCAATCCCACATGCCAACAATGTACATTCAAGTATCCGAAAACCAGAGCCTGGAGGGAGATTTGAATTAAAACAGAACATGGTGCAACTATTGCACGCAAGCGGGCAATTTACCGGTCTCCCTCATGAAGACCCACAACAACATCTCCAAAACTTTTTGGAGATAAGTGACACTTATATACCCGCTGGAGTGTCACCTGATTATGTTCGGCTCACACTATTTCCGTTTTCCTTACTTGGTGAAGCCAAGAGGTGGTTAAAAGCTGAACCACCAAATTATATATCAACGTGGGATGATCTTGCACGAAAGTTCTTGATAAGATTTTTTCCCTCTGGTAAAACAGCCAGACTTAGAAGTCAAATTCTAAGTTTCAAACAGAGGGAGGGAGAAAATTTATATCAAGCCTGGGAAAGATTTAAATCCATGTTACGGGACTGTCCTCATCATCATCAATCCAATGAGGTGTTGGTACACACATTTATTGAGGGTTTGGAACCCCATACTAAACTTTTTCTAGACTCAGCAGCTGGAGGGCAAGCGCTGGAAAAGACTTATGAGGAGCTGTACACTTTGCTCAACCGGATTTCACAGGGCAATCCAGAATGGAATGCTGACTCATCTCGAGGTGGAGCAAGGAAAGCAGCAGGAGTGCTTGAAGTGGATGGATTTACAGCTATCGCTGCACAGATAGCTGCCTTGCAGAATCAGTTGAACAACCACTTCAGCAACATGAACTTGAACCAACCTTCAGCTTCAGTCAATGCAGTCCAGCAAATGTGGTGTGAAGTGTGTGGCAGCTGTGAGCACTCAGCTGAGTACTGTGGAGCAAACCCAGATTCGGTTAACTTTGTGGGCAATGCACAGAGAAATCAGCAGCAGTTTGGTAGCGGCTACAACTCAAATTGGAGGAACCATCCAAATTTTTCGTAGGGTAGCAACAACCAACAAGGCCAAAGTTCGGGTCAGGGTATGCACAGGAATCAAGGAGGGCAACAGAACTACCAATCTCAATTCAGAAATCACAATGCCCCTCCTCCACCACCATCACCTACCATTGAGGAAATGTTCAAGACCATGATCGCTAATCAGGCGCAATTGCAGGCTGCCTGTGTTAAATTGGCAACCGAAGTGAAGAACAATCAATTAGCGACCAAGGCTCTTGAGTATCAATTTGGGCAATTTGCTAGTGCCCAAAACACAAGGCCCAGAGGAGGACTGCCTAGCGACACGGATCCTAATCCGAAGCAGGTAAATGCAGTGACCACAAGGAGTGGTTTGCAGCTGAAGGAGGTGGAACCGGAAAGACCACCTCAAAAGTCAGGAGTAGCAGATTTGAGGAAGAACAAAGTTCGGATGGGGGGAAGACCAAAGAAGCTGAATCAGAAAGGCCTCCACCCCCATTCCCTCAACGACTCAAGAAACACAAGCAGGAGGCATGTTTAAAGAAATTTATGGAGGTGCTTAAACAGGTACATGTTAATTTACCTCTTGTTGATGTCTTGCAGGGAGTGCCAAAATATGCCAAATATATAAAAGACATCGTGGCCAACAAAAGTCGTTTGACTGAGTATGCCACAGTGGCTTTGACGGAGGAATGCACTTCCCGGATCCAAAATAGACTGCCTACGAAATTAAAAGACCCTAGAAGTTTTACTATCCAGCTTACTATTGGGCAGAGTATCCGAGCTCGTGGATTGTGTGACTTGGGGGCGAACATAAACCTGATGCCATCTTCGGTATTCAGAAAGTTGGGTCTAGGGAGTCCTAGACCTACAACCGTAATCTTGCAGTTAGCAGACAGATCCTTAGCTAGGCCGGATGGCATTGTTGAGGATGTGCTTGTGCAAGTGGGATCCCTCATTTTTCCGGTTGATTTTATTATTCTGGATTTTGAACCAGACGCTGAAGTCTCATTTATTTTGGGACGACCCTTCTTGGCAACCGGAAAAGCATTAATTGACGTGGCTGGGGGTCAACTTACAATGCGAGCACATGACAAGGTAGAGGTGTTCGACGTGTACAAAGCACCCAAGATCCCGATGGTAAATGAAGAACTCTCGGTGATCAATGTAATTGATCATGGGAATGCGAAACAAATGAATGATTCCCGAGAGTTGATGGGAAGACCACCAGATAAGGGTGAGCACTACTGGGAGGAGGACAATGATCATGAAAAATCGTCCATCACCCTAGTGGATAATTGAGCATAAAGGACGTCAAGCTGCGACGGTAAACCAGGCGCTGCACGGGAGGCAACCCGTGAAAAATATTTTTTTCTTTTATTTTGTAAAGTGTAAATAGATTTTATTTTATTTTACTTTTTCTTGATTTAGTACAAAATATTTCGTTTTAGTTAGTATTTTTTATTTTAATTAGGGAAATCTATTAATCTAACCAATTTTGTTTAGTGAGGTGATTTTAAGGTCAAACGGAGAAAAATGTGCACGAAATCGGGAAGGAAAAGGCAAGGTATGGAAAAATGAATAAAATGAAGAGACAGTGAGCTGGGGCGATGGCTCCGTGTCACGGAGGAGGACCTCCGCGTTACCCTCCGTGACACGTTGAAGGTTAATCTGGAATTTTTGAAAATTCCAGTAAGCCATCGCGATAGCTCCGTGTCACGGAGGAGGGGCTCCGCGTTACCCTCCGTGACACGTTGCCCTATATTTTGTGACGGGTCACACCGGGTTGTCGGGTGACCCGCGTGTTTTCCTTCATTTTAAACCCCGATTTTAGGCCCTTTTTCCTCATTTTCTCTCTTTTCCGCGACCAAAAACCTAAATTTCCCACCCCAACCAACGTGCCACGGTATTAAGCAACCAAGTTGTCGAGTTTCTTTGATTATTCAACTTAAAGGTATGTTTTCCTCGTCTCTCTCAAGTTTTTGTCGATTTTAGTCGAATTTGAGCATGGGAGGTGAGATATATTACCCTAAGTCGAAATTTAGCATGAAATTGAGTTATTCTTTGATTGATAAATGTTCGGAATGTTGTAATACGCGTTTGAACTTTTCGATTGCGTGAATGATTCGAATTTGATTGTGAAATTCAATTCTAGGGCTTGGGTTGTTGAATTCGAATTGGGTAACTTGGTAAATTTGTAAATTATATGCCGGGGTGTGCTTGTGAATTGAGATAAGTCATTGTAAATATTGTTTGAATGTAATAGACGATGAATTCTCGGGATTTTGGGAAAATGTGAAAATTGTTCGAATTGGTTGAGTATATAGGTTCATGTGTATATAGAATTTTTGTTGTTGTTTTTGTTTTGTTGTTTTCTTTGCTAAGTGCGATGGTTGAATTGCTAGCGATGGTAGGATTGGGATTAGCTGTATGAAGTCTGAGTAGTACGCTAAGGTTTTACTGTCGAAATTTTCTTTGCGAACGCACTAAGCATAAATTGTATAGGTGTTTGTATTTGGTGTAAATACAGTGATTCTTGCCGTAGTATCGTAACCGTAGCTAAGGACTAAGTGTGGGGTAAACTTAGCTTAACCCGACCTTAGACGAAGCTAATATGCATTTAGCTTGACATGGTGCTTGTTTATTTGTATTGACAGGTACAATGACAAGTAGGAAGGATAAGGGTAAAGGTGCATCTACTTCAGGCACCGGGAGAAAATGACTTAGACTGGGCACAGCAGTCCCAGCTGCACCAGTTGTTCCGCGCGGCCAACGCCGCCAGTACGGAAGGAGGTGGGTAACCGATAAAGGGAAGAAGTGGTACGCTAAACACAAGGAAAACAAATACTTCCTTGAGGAGCATATTGCGCGGGAACCACTAGCACATGAGTTCCCCCGTATAGTGCAGAGGATCGAGGCAGCTGGGCTCAGCTTCATATTTTAGGAGCCCAAGGAGTGCAACTTACATTTAGTCCGGGAGTTCTATGCAAATTGGAACCCGGCAATCAGAAGCCACACAATAAAGATCAGAGGGCAGATAGTCACTCTGGAACCCCAGCAATTAAATGCCATCATTGGAGCGCGGGACACAGACGCCCACGTTCTCCGCCAGCTGAATATCACCCCACCATATGCCGATATTAGACGCACATTGTGTGGGGCTCGATCCACAGCCAGATGGAGCAGACATAAGGAGAGGGGTTACCACCAGACTCTGCCGTATTCTCAAATGAACAGGGAGGCAAGAATTTGGCTAAAAATAGTTTGTTCGTGCCTGATCCCGGGGGTGCACATGACGGATGTGACCCGGGACCGTGTGTGCCTGGTGTATGCCCTGATGAAAGGGCTAGAGATTAATGTTGGGGCGGTCATCATATCCGCCATGAAGAGAGCCCGACTACACCAGGGCCACGAGTATGGGTTCGGCGGACTTATCACCACCTTCCTCTGGGGCCTCGATGTCGAGGAAGAGGCTTTGGACTACATCCCGCAGTTGGAGCGGAGGGCCCTTGATGTGACCAAAACTAAGGCCCACGACACCACACACGGGCCAGTACTGACACTTGGCGAGCGACATGCTCGCGACGACCAGTACATGGCACGGATGTTTGGTATGCAATTGCTTCAGCTTCGGATTGGTGGGAGACCAGCCACAGAGGAGGAGTTATGGCAGCTGGAGCTGGATTACCCATTTGGCGAAAACGCCAGGGCTTTATGCCGAGTGGGGCCAGCATTTGTAGAGCCCACTGACGATGATGTCCCCACGGACAAGGAGACACGTCGGGAGGACTCCGATGTGGAGTCTGATGATGACGATGGAGGTGACTCGGACATGGGCGATGAGGCAGCAGCACCGGATGAAGAAGTCGAATATTTCGACAGATCAGGGAGTTTCACCACCCAAAATTTTGTGATTTGAATTTTTGTGAACACTGGGGACAGTGTTCGATTTAAGTGTGGGGTGGGGAGTAGTTAGGTGCTGGTGGCTGGGCTGGTTTGCTTGTATGTTCTTTCCTCTGTTTGTTTTGTATGTTTAAGTTTTCCTGTGTTTGTGAAGTGCAAACTGGTTTGTATCTGTATATATTTGTGGTAATTGATGATGTGTGTTGTGAAATGTTGTGGTTTGCCAGCTAAGTCTGTAAACAATTTTGTAAATATTTTCTTATGTTTTTTTTCTCTATCGAAATGATCGATATTTTTAAAATTTTGCGAAAATATTTTGTACATATTAAAATATTTTGTAAATATTTTTCCATAGAAATGGTCGATGTTTTGCAAAATTTTTCGATTTTTATTTTTGGGTTTCTCGGAGTTTGTTTTCGGTTCTTTTACCGAGAATAGTCCCATTGAACCGAAGTCATAGTTAGTGACCGTTCCCTATGATGGATGGATAACGACCGTCTTAAGGGAAATGTAGTCAGTAGGAGTAGTGATTTTACTTTGTTTTCAGTTTTTTTTTTTTTGGTGGATTGCATCACGGAACCTGTAGTTACTATATGGTTGTGAAATTATGGTTGCGTGTTGTAACTGATATTCAAAATGTAAAAGTGATTCGTATGAAAGCATGCAATTTTGTAAATATGTTGAGTTACCTTGGCTGTAGAATTCGATTCGGTGTGATTGAGGCTTAATTTTTGAATTCATGTAATTGGTTAATTAAAGAGTCTGTGAATGCATCTTGAATCGAGCATGTGCATGAAGTGTGAAGTGAGGTGTTGTTATTCCATGCTATTGTGAAGTGTCTAGAACTTGCCTGGTGTGTGTACAAAACGAAATGAAGGAGGTGTAGTGTTGGAAAGGATGTAGGCATTTCTTTGTTTTAACCGAGAGTTTCTATTCTTTTCTTGTCATACACTACCTTATTATGTGATTGTATACCCTAGCCAGCCCGTTGAGCCTTTAGCCGATTATTTCTTTCTTTTGTCTAAAAATTGTATAAACTGAGCTTAATTCTTTCTTTTCATTAGCCGTAAAGTCTATACAAAACTCTTAAGCGCTTAAGAAGAACAGTAAAATTTTTCCCAAAGTGTCAAAGAGTGAGAATAGTGGAAAGAAAAAGAAAAGCAGAGTGAGGAAAGAAAAGAAAAGGTTGATGAGGCACTTGTTATAATGAAATGATAATTAAGGTGCATGAAAAACCTTTGTTGTTGTGTCAAGTGTGTTTGGTGAAATGGGCCATACGAAAGTAAATCAGCATGAATGGGATGATGAAAAAAGAAAAGAGAGAAACAATGTCATGAGTTGAGGGGAAGGTGTTGAAAAGGCGCTTAATGATGCTAGTAGCTATTATTGGCTAATCCAATGTGTACTAATTCCATAGCTTCCATTACAACCCCTTAAAGTCCTACGTGATCTTATATTGCATTTCTTTATATTAGTGGAGTAATACACTAAGGGCAAGCTTATGGGTCATGACATGATGCATGTGAATTCTTTTGGGAGAGAGAGTGAAATTAATTTTTACATGCCCCTACTTGAATTTTTGTGTGTCACATGAACAAAAAGGGGAAGATTCTCTTGAGTTGTGAGGGCACATGCTTGATGAAAGATTGATTTTCGTGTCGGATATCTTGATTAGCTGATTTTCATGAGTTTGTCGATATCGAGGGTCGATTCTTAAAGTCTAGGAAGTCTTGATGTATTAAAGGTCATTGCATTGTAAGACCATGCATGTTTTCTTGATGATTTACAATATTGAATGATCGGTATGACCGTAGCTCAAATTGTCGCACCATAGTGGCGAAGGTTGGGATGTAATTTGCATGAGTTGTGTATGTGTTGTTCGAGGACGAACAAGGATTTAAGTGTGGGGTAAGTGATCTTGGGCAGATTTATATGCCCAAGTGATACTCAAACGTATCATTTTCGCCTTGTTTATTGTGCAATGTGTATACATTTTCATGTAATTGGCAATAAAATGTGAATTTATACTAACCAACATGATTAGCATTGTTTTGTAGGTAAAACATGATTTTGAGGAGCTAAAATGCATGTTGGAACAATATCGGAGTTGGACTTGGATGCGAGCACGAAAAAGACATTGGACTACACAATGCAAAGGGGCTCCGCGATGGAGCCGTGCCACACTACCATCGCGGAGGCACACTGCCTGGAGGGCGATTTAATTGTCAAATTCCAGTGGAGCCTCGCGACAGCTCCGTGGCACGGAGGCAAGCCTCTGTGTTGCATGCCGTGCCACGTTGAGGCTATATTCCCGGACCCCAGATTTCCAGTGAGGGTCCGCGTCCACGCCGTGTCACGGAGGCAGTGCTCCGCGTTGGCCTCCGTGACACGTTGCTTGTTATTTCGGGAAAAATTCCCAATAGTATAAATAGAACACTTAGGCTTATTTTTAATTAATTCAGACTTGGTGGAGCAAAGACGTGGGTTACAGGCAGTTGAGGGACGAAAAAGCTAAGGGTTTTTCTCTCTTTCTTTCTTCTTTCAATCAATTATTTGTATGATTAACACTTGTTTTAGGATGATTAATCCACAAATGAGTGTCTAATTCTCTTCCTTGCTGAGGTTATGAACAATGGTGATGAATTTTGATTATTGAATTGTATGGTTTTTCATCATCTTCTTCTATGTTGTTCTATTAATTCTTGTTTCTACTGCATTAGTGTGTGGCCGACATTAATGTACATCTAAAAAATCCGATTTCACTCGAGAGAGCACGAAATTGGAAAGTTGTGAATTAATAGGGTATTGTTCTTAACTTGATTTGGGAAAATTGGGTTTTGATGTGCTTTCCTGATAGAAATATACTTGAAAGCCGTATTAGTCAATTTAGGAACCGGAATTGTATTGCTAGGTCATAAATTGCATTTGATCACAGAAATGTAGACGGATGGTTTATGATTCTTAAGTGAGATTAAATACGAGAGTTTTAATCTCTAGGCTAATGTTCTTGGCTAGCAACTAGAAGAGAAGAATAACCGAATTATGATTATAATCAAGTTCATTACTTGTTCTTAACCTTGGCATGCTCATATCCATAGTTTAAATTCAAAGTAGATATTTGTTAATAGTTTTAGTATATAATTTTTAAACAAAATTATTTAACTTTTGGTTACGTTGTTGTCAGCATATATAGAAGTAAGATAGAATATAGTATACTTGAGCAATTTTTACTTATCCAGAGTCTCCTTGGTTCGATACTTGGCTTACTTAGCCACTTTATTACTTGTTTGACCACGTGCACTTGCGTGTCGGTTTTTAACCCATATAGCAAACCACCGAACATCTACCCCCTTATCTTTATGGTGTTACTTCTGAGTGTCGAGTTCCAGTTGGCGTAGAATTCTCGAATTAGGTGAAGATTGCACTCTTTGGGCTCGTCAAAGATAAAATTCAGCCCGGCTGCCTCAATCCTGTGGACAATCCTGTGGAATTCCTGTGCCAATGGTTCCCTAGCAATGTGTTCCTCGGGGAAGTATTTGATTTCCTTATGCTTTGCGTACCATTTCTTCCCCTCCTCTGTCACCCATCGGGTTCCGTATTGACGGTGTTGGCCTCACGGAACCGTTGGTGCTGCTGGGACTGCTGTTCCCAGTCTAATTCTTTTCCTTCCGGCGCCCGATGTAGATGCTCCCTTCCCTTTATCTTGCCTGCTTGCCATTGTTTCTATCAAAACAAACAGATAGGTCCAATGTTATTCAATTAAAATTAGCTTCAACTAAAGTTGGGTTAAGCTAGGCCACCCCACACTTAGTCTTTAGCCACAATCACAACATTACGACAAGATCATACTTATTTCCAATTTGCAAAAAAAAGAACAAAACATAACAAATATGCCTAGTGCATTCAGAGAATTTGACGGTGTAAATTCTATGTACTACTCAGACTTCGTACAGCTAACCACAACATTACCATCGATAACATTTCATCCCATAGCACTTAGCTCAAATTTCTATCAACAAAACCGATGCAATTCCCCCAATTTCTATGCAATTTCAACAATTTCATTATCCCGACAATCCGTCGTGCCTTTAGTATTTTAACGTTAAACACAACATCATTTACTTCATTCAACATGCACGCACTAAGAAGAATTTCACATTTCAACTCAATTTTAACTTCTTCATCTTTAAATTCTAACCCTAGCTACAATTTCGCAAGAATTTCAATCACCCATGTATTTATCGAGTTCATATAATCACAACGATACTACGAACATCAATTAACAATAGCTTACTAGAATTCAAGCTCAATTTACAATTAGGGCAAGTTTTCCTCACTTTCTATGCTAAAAATTGAAAAAATTAGACAAGAAATGAGATGAAGTTAGCGAACATACCTTCAAATCGATGATATCGAAGAAAAGTTGAAGAAATTTAGCTCCTAGGTTTGTGTCACGTTGGGGAAGGGGGGATTTTGGGTTGTTTGTTGTGGAGGAGGTGAGGAATGGGAAAAAATGAGTGAAAAAAGGGTTAAAAGGGGGGTTTTTCGCGCAGGTCACCCGGCAACCCGGTGTGACCCGACGCGAAATTGCCTTCAACGTGTCACGGAGGGCAACGCGGAGCATGCCCTCCGTGACATAGAGCCATCGCGCCAGTACTCTGGAATGTTTCAAAAATTCCAGATTACACCTCAACGTGTCACGGAGGGTAACGCGGAGCACTCCCTCTGTGACACGGAGCCATCGCGTAGGCTCATTGTTTTGCCACTTTTTATTATTTTTCTTACCTCGCTTTTTCCATTGCAATCCTTTGCATTTTCACCCTCCGTTCAACCTGAAATTCATCTAACAACAAGAAATTGGTTAGAATTTATAGGTTTCACATAAAATACAATTTTTTTGTTTTTATTTTTTTATTTTTCTCATTTTTTTTTCTTTCCTACGAAATCTATTCACATTTTACAAAAATTTCACGGGTTGCCTCCCGTGCAGTGCCTGGTTTACCGTCGCGGCTCGACGTCTTTAAGCTCAGTCATCCTCTAGGGTGACGGACGTTTTCTCTCGACCACCGTCCTCACCGCAGTAATGCCTACATCGTTCCGGTGGTTTCCCCAATAACTCCCGTGACTCAACGCTCTGGACAACATCAGCTTTATTAATCACGTTGATCACCGAGAGTTCCTCGTACACAGCGGGGAGCTTGGTGGCCCTGTATACATCAAACACCTCCACCTTGTCGTGTGCCCGCATAGTTTGCTGCACTGCAGCTACATCAATAACTGCTTTCCCGGTAGACAAGAAAGGACGTCCCAAAATAAATGGGACTTCCGCGTCTGGCTCGAAGTCCAGCACAACGAAGTCTACCGGGAAGATGAGGGAGCCCACTTGCACCAGCACGTCCTCCACAATGCCATCAGGTATTGCCAAGGAACGATCTGCTAATTGCAAGATCACTGTTGTTGGTCTAGGACACCCTAGCCCCAACTTCTTGAATACCGATGTCGGCATCAAGTAAATGCTCGCTCCCAAATCACATAATCCATGAGCTCGGATACTCTGCCCAATTGTAATTTGTATTGTAAAGCTCCCAGGGTCCTTGAGCTTTGTGGGCAACCTGTTTTGTATCCGTGAAGTGCACTCCTCCGTAAGAGCCACTGTAGTGTACTCAGTTAACCTGCTTTTGTTCGCCACGATGTCCTTAATATACTTTGCGTACTTCGGCACTCCCTGCAAAACATCAACAAGAGGTAAGTTAATGTGTACTTGTTTAAGCACCTCCATGAACTTTTTGACACACACCTCCTCCTTGTGTTTCTTTAATCTCTGAGGGAACGGGGGTGGTGGTCTTTCTGGTTCAGCCTCCTTTCTCTTCCCCCTCTCATCACTTTGCTCCCTCTCAGTTTCTGCTGCTCCCGACTGTTGAGGTTGTCTTTCTGGTTCCACCTCTTTAAGCTGTAAACCACTCCTTGTGGTCACTGCATTCACTTGCTTGGGGTTGGGATCAGTGTCACTCGGAAGTCCTCCTCTAGGCCTGGTGTTTTGGGCTCCAGCAAATTGCCCAAACTGATACTCCAGCGCCTTGGTAGCTAACTAATTGTTCTTTACCTCAGCTGCCAATTTCACATAATCAGCCTGCAATTGAGCTTTGTTAGCTATCATTGTCTTGAACATCTCCTCAATGCTGGGTGATGGTGGTGGAGGAGGTGCATTATTGCTTCTGTATCTCCTCAATGACTCGAACTTTGCCCTTGATGGTTATTGCTACCCCAAGAGAAATTCGAGTGATTCCTCCAGTTGGAATTGTAGCTGTTGCCATACTGTAGGTGGTTGTTTCTCTATACATTTCCAACAAAGTTTACCGAATCAGGATTTTCTCCACAACACTCAGCTGAGTGTTCACTACTCCCGCACACTTCAGACCAAATCTGTTGCACTACATTCACTGGGGCTTGAGTCTGGTTCATGCTCATGTTACTGAAGTGGGTGTTGAGTTGATTCTGTAACGCAGCTATCTGTGCAGGTAGCTGTAAAACCATCCACTTCTAGGACTCCTGCTGCTTTCCTTGTTTCTCCTCTTGACGAATCATCATTCCACTCCGGATTTCCCTGCGAAATACGATTCAACAAGGTATACAGCTCTTCATAAGTCTTCTCTAATTCTTGTCCCCCAGTTGCTGAGTCTAGCAAGATTTTTGTGTGGGGTTCCAAACCCTCTATGAAAGTATGCACCAGCACATTTTTGGATTGGTGATGATGAGGACAATCCCGTAAACATAGATTTGAATCTCTCCCAGGCTTGATAAAGATTCTCTCCCTCTCTCTATTTAAAACTTAGAATTTGACTTCTAAGTCTTGCTATTTTACCGGATGGAAAGAACCGTATCAAGAATTTCTTTGCAAGGTCATCCCACGTGGTGATGGAATTAGGTGGCTCAGCTTTCAACCACCTCTTAGCTTCTCCCAAAAGTGAAAATGGGAACAATGTAAGCCTGACATAATCTGATGACACTCCAGCGGGGATGTAATTGTCGCTTATCTCCAAAAAATTTTGGAGATGTTGCTGTGGATCCTCATGAGGGAGACTTGTGAATTGCCCGCTGGTCTACAGCAATTGCACCATGTTTTGTTTAAGCTCGAACCTTCCTCTCGGATCAGGTTTGCGGATGCTAGATGTGACATGTTAGCATGTGGGATTGCCACCTCGCGAACTGGCCTAGCTGCCATCTCCTCGAGCACTAACATTGCCCTTACAACTGGTGGATTTTGTTGTTGCTCCAGGATTGTTTGTCTGAGCAACTGCAGCTTTTTCTCTAGAGCTTCTCTCCTTTGATGATGGAATTGTCTTTCCGGCTCTAAAGATGAGTCCACCAGCTCCTTATCTCTTGCCAGTGTTCAACAGAAATTAGTATCTGCAAAATACAACCTAAGACCAAGTTGTCAACACTAAGAAGTAATAGAAAATTAACACTTAAGAAAAATTTACCAATTTCCAGTCTCCGGCAACGGCGCCAAAAACTTGTTCGGTCAGTTTGGTATAACTACACGCAAGTGCATGTGGTCGAACAAGTAGTAAAGTGGCACAAATAAGCCAAGTATCGATCCCACAGGAACTGGACTAAGGTATCAATCTAATCAAGTGTCAATAAACTTTAACTCTAAATTGCAGACAACAGTGTGAAGAAGATTTTGATATTTTGTTTCCTAATTTTTATACTACGTCTAAATCGAATATACAATTTGAGTCTAAACTATAAGTATGAGCATGCTGAGGCTAAAATGAACATGTAGAGAAATAAATTATCGATACAATTTGGTTAATCTTTCCTCCGGTTGCTAGTAAGGAATTATTGCCTATGGATTAAAACTCTCGTATTTAACCCAACTTAAGAATCATGAACCTTCCACTTACATTTCTGTGATAAAACGAAATTCATGTTCTAACCATACAAAACCGATTCCTTAATTGACTAACACGACTTTCAGGTATATCTCTATCCCGAAGGTAAATCAATTCTCAATTTTCCCAAACTAAGAAAAGATCATATCCTATCAATTCACAACTTTCCAATTTCTTGCTCTCTCGAGTGAAACCGGACTTTTTAGATATACATTAACGTTGACCACCCATTAACGCAGTAAGAACAAGAATCAATAGAACAACCATGGAAGAAAAGATGAAAAACCAATTTATCAATAATCACATTTCAATAAAAATGTTCTTAACCTCAGCAAGAAGGGAAATTAGCCACTCATTTGTGGATTAAACATCGTTGAATGAGTGTTAATCATACAAGCAATTGAAATAATGAAGAAGGAGATAGATAAAAACCTTGAGATTTTCGTCCCCTCAACTGCCTGTAACCCACGTTCTTGCTCCACCAAGTCGGAATTATTAAAAATGAACCTAAGTGTTCTATTTATAATAGTGGGAATTTTTCCTGGAATAAAAAGCAACGTGTCACGGAGTGCATCGCAGAGCACTGCCTCCGTGACACGCCACCAACGCGGACCCTCACTGGAATCCGGTCGTCCAGGTATTAAGGGCCCAACGTGGCATGGCGTGCAACGTGGGGCTAGCCCAACGTGCCACGGCCCCAACGCGCACCTTCATTGAAATTGGGCATAATTTCAGCATCCAGGCAGAATGCATCCGCGGTGGAAGCGTCACACGGCTCCATCGCGGAGCCCCTTTAATTCGTGCTTTCCTTGTACTTTTTCCCTTGCTAGCTTCCGAGTCCAATTCCGATCTCTCACAACATGCATCTTAGCTCCATAACTTTATATTTTTCCTGCAAAATAACGCTAATCATGTTGGTTAGTATAAATTCACATTTTATTATAATTCACATGAGAATGTACAAACATCGATAGACAAACAAGGAGAAATGACACATTTGAGTATCACTTGGGCATATAAATTTGCCCAAGATCACTTCCCAAGTGGTAGTTTGGTGAAGTCTGCGTAACCAAGCTACCCACGTCGTGCCGCAATGTTAAATCAAGCGCTTCTTGGGAGGCAACCCAAGTTATTAAACTAATGTGTGCTCAGTGTGCAAGGAAATTGGAAAACATGAGGCTGAAACATCAACTGCTATGGCCCTCAATATGACCCGTGATGAGATCCTACGGGCCCTAGCAGCAGTCGTGGCGAGGTTCAGAAAAAAATGACTCCAACCTTCGGCCTACGATTCATCCTATAGACCGTACCTCGGTGGTACGAGTCATACGATATATTCGTAGGTTTCGCTAGGTAAGTTTTCTTCAATAGGGTCACACACAAGTCCAAGGGACGAGCCGTAGGTACTTCCTATGACTCGTGGTATGAGTCATGACGGGTTAAAACTGGCATTAATACCTGACTCGACCCAAATTTTTTTAAAATTTTCCCTGACCTATTTAAACCCCTCTCCCATGCTTAAACACTCAATGGCACGACTCAAACTCATTTCCCCTACCTGTAACTCAAAATCACTGAAAAATCAAGCAAAATTCATGCTAGACCCAAGTTTTGAAAACCCTAAACTGTCATTTACAGTTGATGAAGCATCAATAAAGTAAGTATGTTGTATTAAACATTGTTAAGATGCATATATTGAGATTGATGGTGTCAAAACTCCTTTGAGTCACTCACTAGACTCGAAACATGATTCTGGAAAAAAGAGACAATGATCAGGGTGTTGTGTAATATTCTTTTTCTATTAAAGAGATGCTAAATTTTGATGAAATTACGTCTTGAAACACTATGAGTTACTGGTAGTAGGTCAAAAAAGGGATGATTGGGCATGGGTTAAATTGAGTTAATGATGAGCCTAGACCTGGGGGGAAATCCGAGTACCTTAAAATGTGAAAATGAACCCTTGCAAACTAAGAAAAAAAATCTATAAGTGGTATGAGGCACAATACGGATCGTAGGTTGATACTACGAGTCATACTGAGCACTCGTACCACCAAACTAAGCAAGGTCACATAAAAATGTCTTTACTATGACTCATGGAATCGACCTACGGGTCGTACCATGAGTCGTGGAAAAATTCATAAAAATACCAACGCGGGGATTCATCAGACAACTTAAGGTACGGATCGTACCTTTGTGGTACGAGTTGTACCTGCGAGTCATACTGAAAGATGGTTGATATTCTAGGACTTCTCACGAGTCGTACCTTCATGGTATGAACCGTAGTGACGACCCGTGATGAGAATCTGAACATCTCTTTTCTAAATCTTCTTTTTCAAAAACGGAATGCTAACTTCTTTCTCTACAAAGCCAGTAATAGAATGGATGGGCAACAGTTCAGCGCCTAAGGGTAGGTTTATTTCCTACACAGTTCGTTCCTAGTAGGATGATGCTAGAGTATGATTATAGGGTGGAGGCAATGAAGCAGATTAGATCCCTGACTGTGATTGAGCGACAGAGGCATCCGCAATGGCTAGCAGGGGTGATTGTTGAGAACAAGGATTAAGCTGAATGGGTTACGGATGGAAAGCAGGTGACCAAGAACTCATTAAATTGCATAGAAAAGGCTTGCTGGACACAAGTGCGCCATCTCTTAGTACCCACGGTCAACAATAACATATTGAGTGCTGACAAAGCGGCTTTGGTGGCATGCCTCCTGTCTCGTTACACCATCTATATCCCGAGGATCATAGCAAATGAGATATGAGATTGGGCGGTGGGAGTAAGCACTACTATCCCATTCCCGAGTCTTGTGTTTAGATTATGTATGGAGGCAGATGTTCCACGGGGTGACGAGCGGTTGGTTGGAGGCCAAAGGATTGCAGATAGAGGTCTTATCTGGGATAAGATGAATCCAGTGAGCAAATCCGGGATTCCCACAACAATTCTAGCATCCCAGCTAGTAGGGGACGCAAAGGTGAATATCCCCATTACATAGAAGCAGAGCAAGACACCGACTACAGATGTCGGTCATTCAGATTCATCTCCTAGCACCTCAACTGCACCACTGCTCAACATGCAAACTGAGACACTAGGAGGGTATACCTTGGTTCCACAGGACTTCCTCCAAAAACTAGAAAAATTATTTACCATGGCAGAGCGAAAGATTCAGGCTATGGTGGACAATGTAAAACCATGGGTCAAGTTAGAGATAGAGGCAGCGGCTCAAGCTTAACATGCTCTCCTAGATAGTTTTGAGAGCCCATTCAATGAGAGGATGGAGGAGCAGACCAATACCAGCAGTCTCCGTGTAGAGTTGGGGGCTCTAAGGAGCCAAGTAGTTGAGTTATCATCACGACAACCAACAGTATTAGCAGCCCCCACTTTTTCGGACCTAGATGCAGAGCCTGATGATGAGATTGATTTGGCGGCATATTGGGAGCTGACCATAGCTATTGAAAAGGGTAAGAAAAGAGCTGCTGAGGATGATAGAGAGGAGAGACTGAGAAAGAGGAGGAAGAAGGATAGAAAAGAGCGCAAGTGGGCCATAGTAGAGAGCATGTGGACTCATGACACACATATGTTTGAGCTGCATGAGAGAGCTAGAGGAGTAGGCAGCTCCACCATAGTTCAGCCCGAGCTTTCCAGTGATTGTGACCCTTCGGGAGAGCCACATTTAGCCCCAACAGTTACGGAGGCCATCCAAGCAGCCACAATTACTAAGAGGGGACACACAATTAAGCGTGCCAACCACCGCTAGCGCCACTACTACAGCGGAGGTGCCACCTCAGCAAGAGGACAGGAGTTCCTAGTGCACCACAGGTATGTTCTCTTCCCTATGTTCTTGTAGTTGATTCTTCGGGGATGAAACTCACTTTTCAAAAATGGGAGGGGGTGTACTTGTGATTTTTGGGATTTTTGATTCGTCTGAGGATTTTTCTTGCCGTGTTTCTTTTCCCTCAAGCATTCTATCTAGTAGAACCATCATATGTAGGATTTTTATTTTTAGTTTGTGATTTTTGTTTAATTATAAAGTAGCTTAGGAGTACTCAGCAAATAAAAAATGCACTAGTTTTGGTTTTGAAAAAAAATTGACCCTGTATAAAAATTTTTGATGCATTAGCTATGTATTTGTGACAACATGCATGATTGCTGTGGATCTTTTGATGTTATTTAGTTTCTCAACATGAGTAGTCTTGTTAAGCCATATATAAACCAGATAGGTGAAGTAAAAATAGCTCAGGTACCATGTGTGAGTGAGGTATAGTATTAAGTCGGTATTGTGTTAAAGATCTAGAACATGCCTGGTTGGTCTTTGCATAGGATAAGGATGGTTGGTTAGGATATGATCATAGGACATTTTTTGTTTAGCTCACTTTTTGCCTATATTACCCTACCAAAGTTGCGTGAAACCCTTGATCCCAAGTTTGAGCCTTAAATGACCATGTTTCTTTTATTTACCGATTAACCGTACCTATTTTTACAATGAACCAATTTTGGCCCTGGTCCTTCCTTGGATATTGTGAAACTCAACATAAGCAAAATGCTTAAGTTGAGGGTCGCTAGAGTAGGGGTGTGTAAATGGTGGGAACAGAAGAAAGGAAAAGAAAAGGGAAAAGAAATGGTGAAAAATGAGGTGTGGTGAAAAGAAAAAAAGAAGAGATGAAAAATGTTGAGAATATTGAAAAAGAAGTTTCAAAAGAAAATCAAAATGATGAAAAAGTTGCAAACCCACCACACCCATGCAAATGTGTAAAAAGGGGTGAAAAGGGAATGAAAGAGTAAAAGGGTGAAATAGGTGAATGGTGTAGCTGATGTATGTAGTGCAAAGGAAGGGATAGTCACTTATAAAATCTCCCTTCTTTATCATGTACAGCCCTAAGCCTACATTACAAGCTATATCAAGTCCTATAGTGATCCTAACTCGACCATCTAATCAACCAAAGAAGAGAAAAAAGGGCAAGCCTATGGTATCTGACACATAATACTTGTAACTTCTTTGTGAGAGTGAGCACCTTACTTGGTTAGTCCCATGTTATGTTTGACATCTCATATATGAGTGGGGACTTCATTTGTGTGAGGGTACATGGATTATATTTTCTTTTACCACAAGTCTGTGTGGAAAACATTGGTGATAACTTGAATGCCTGTTGATAGCTGGATGACATGTTTTGATCCATGTTTATGATGTTTTGAGGTTGCTTGTAATACATTAGCTGATGTTGTTCCATGAGAAAGGGTCAATAGATGTTGTATAGAGAGTGCAAGTTTCATTTGGATATTGGCTGTAGTATCTTAAGTATATTTTCTAGTTGAGCATCATGTTTAGTTTTTCTTTTCTTTGTTTGAGGACATGCAAATGTCTTAGGTTAAGGGTATTGATGTGCTATGGATTTACAGCACTTTTGACGCTCAAAACCAAGAAAATAGCATGGACTTAGGTGTGTTTATGTGGATATAAGGAGCCTTTCCTTTGGTTGCAAGATAAATTGGTGTTGGACCTAAAAATTGCAAAAGAAAGCCTGAAATATGCAAAATATGTTCAAAGTGCAGACCACAATATGAGCCGTAGGAAGGTCCTACGAGTCGTACTGATGGCCGTGAAAAATTGTAGAAGGCTAGAGTTGAAGAGAAACAATGTACAAGTCTCAGTACGAGTCGTACCAAGATGGTACGCATTGTGGTGATGAAGTCGTGACAAAATCCAGAAAATTTGCATAAGAGGCTGACTCCTGCTACGAAAAGAAAGTACAAATCGTGGGAAGAAGGTATGAGTGGTACCATGATGATCGTGAAGAACTTCAGAAGAATTCCAAAGTTTCAGAATCAAACCACGGGATCTCAGTATGAATCATAGGATGGAGGTATGAATCATACCAGGATCCAACACTTAGCCAAAATTCATCCAATCATGCAAGGTACGAAAGGAAGCTACGGGTCGTAGGATGCTTCTACGGATCGTAGGTTGGCTCGTGAAGAATGCGGAATGAGATATGGAAATTCATCCTAGTAGCCTAGAAAAAGGATTCTTGTGTCTATATAAATACGTTTTAGGTTTTATTTTTCTGTTAATAGAGTAGAGTTCGAGAGAGAAAGTATAGAACGGATTAGAATCAATGAGAGAAGAGATTTTGAGGAGAGAAAGAGAGAATAGAGTTGATTTGACTTGTGATCAACCTTTTCTGATTTTGGTGAATAATTAAAGGAAGTGTTTTTCTCATTCATACTTGTAAGAATTGATTTATGTTCTTAATCATGAATGCAATTCACAATCTTACAACTATGAGAGGCTAAAACCTCCATAGCTAGGGTTGTGGGAACCATGGTAGATTAACAAGCTAGGGTTGCACAAAAGTTATTTTGAAACCAATACAAAATACTTGTATTGTATTCTCTTTATGCTTAAATGTTTCTTAACAGTGTGCAACATTAGGAAGTACATGAATTCTTTACTTTCCTAGGACTAAGAGGTAGAGACTAGGAAAAGAGAATTACAACAGAGCCTTGATTTTGATAATCATTGTATTAACTTGAATTGTGGTCGCAGGATAGTTAAATTTGGAACTTAGTGATAACGGATAGTTTTAAACCGCTCATGAGACTTGGTCGATGATTGAGTACAGTCATTCAATAGGACTGGTCGGTTGTTTGAATGAACCTAAGTTATCAGTTCTATAAGTAAGTATTGGTGATAAACACGAGTTTATACCCAAGGCAGGTATGAACTCATGGGGAGCACAAACCCTAGTTATCCTTTAATATTGATTCAAAACCATAATTTTGATAATTGTTTTCATTATTGATTTTGTTTAGAACCCCCCAATTTTGAAGTAACTACCTCACAAGTTCACTTACCGGCTGTAATCTAGTTCTCCCGTATTCCGTGTGGGTTCGACCACAATCTCTATTTGGGTTCTTTATTGACAATCTCCTCTCCATACTTCAGTATGAGGTGTGGTTTGAGCATTATCAACCTGAAATAGCCCAATGGTGAGTCATCCCTGGGACGGGATTTTCTCACCCATTTTCTTCCCTTAAAACCGCAAAGGTATTGCTTCATCCACTTTCTTTTAGCTTTCTTATTTTTGGGTGTCACCTTTCCTATTGGTTTGCCCGTTCTCATAATAAATTTTCTTAAACCAAATTTGCTTCCACAACTTTTGGGCAGCAAATGCCCCTTTCCTGTGAAGGTTATCTCTTCATTATTGACCTGGAACATAATCTCACATTTCTTTGAATCCATAAATGTCCTGCCAGTGGAAAGAAAAGGTCGCCAAAGAATGATGGGTATATCCATATCCACAACATAATCCAATACAACAAAGTTGGCCGAAAGTATGAATTTTCCAACCTTTAGTAACATATATTCAACCACCCTCACCGGCTTTTTGATAGATTTATTATCCATTTGAAGCTGCATGAAAGTGGGTTTCAACATGGTTATCACGCCTCTAGCATACACCCTAGACGTGATTGGCACCCAGAACCACAAGTGGCTCGAGTGAACCTTGACTTGGCACACTACTGAAAAACACACTAAAAGATACTGTGAAAGCTAAAGTATGGATCGAACTCTTATAAAATAATAAATGAACCTCTATTAAATTGAAAGACAAATTCAATTAAAAACTAATACAACTAACTGACTGATTGTCTATAAAGACTCTAGTAACATACTGAGTATAGTTTACTGGGATAAGGCCCCAAGTCTACCTTTATTTAATAAATGGACTAGTAAACTGTCTAGCAAAAACTAAGTCCCCTAAATTCAAGAAAGACTCACGAAAGCTGAGAAGGTGGTATCTTAATAGAGCGTCTACTGATGGATCTGAGTACCTAGACCTGCACCATGAAATAATGTAGCATCAAATGGCACCAATACATGGAATGTATAGGATGTATAAAGATGAGTAAAGCAATACTAGTACCTGACAAGATGCACAACTAAGGTGTGAATATGATATGAAATCAAGATAATGATTTAACTGAATGAATGAGACTATGTGACTGAGCTTCTGAATCTACACAACAAAGGAGCTATATACCAATGACTAAAAAAACAAACTTTTGAAACTAGAGGGCTAGTGCCATAAATCACATGTTAAAATTCTTCTTCAAACTAAAGAGTTGAGTTGTATGTCAAAAAAAACTGAATGCTCTGAATGATTGTAATGCCTTTGAAGCCCTAAGATCAGACCGGAGTTGAAATGGAGAAAACTGGAAAATTTACACCAGGTCACAAAATGGGTCATTACTAGACCCGTGGAGTTGACCATGAGTCATTAGGTGACTCCTGGTGAGGTCCTAATCTTAAGTTTTGGAAATTTTTATTGTAAATCACCACGGGTGTGAGCACGAGTTATGGTCAGACCCCATGACTTGTTGAGTTAGCCGTGGTCAAGATTGGTCAAGGGATAATGGTTTTTTGATAGTGGAGGCCACGAGAGGTGACCATGAGTCATGGTCACCAACCATGATCCATTAGGTCCCTTGTGGGGACCCGTTGAAGAAATATGGGTAGTGTACTCGATGATTGCAGGCCACGAGTCGTAGTCCAAGGTGACTACTCATCCAGCCCTCATTGGGACTGGTAGCCAATTATTTTTTGTGAATTTATTAAGGGCTTTTCGGTAATTCCTATGGTCCTAAGGCCTAAACCACGTCGTTTTGAGCCCAGTTAAGGGGTTTTTTAAAGAGTAAAACCTATCCTAAGCCTTACCATTTCATACATGCAAGACTAGGAGGCTTTTAGAGGTGATCAAAGCTTAAATCCATCAATTCTTCTTCAGTTTCTTTTGGATGTTCAAGGAAGAGGGAAAAATCAATTTACCCAAGTATGTGAGGCTATGATTGAGAGTTCCTGTCACATTGATGCCCAAACTTCTATCAATTTTCATGAGATTCTACTTCTACAATTCAAGTTCCATGATCTATGGGGTTTAATCTAATTCTTGTGAATTTATCTATGATCTATCTATGGGTCAATGTCTTTCATTTATTAAATCATGTTTTATAATCTATGGGAAGATCTTATAACTATTTTGAATATAAATTTATGAATCGAATATAAATCAAATTATGCCCAATTAGGTATGTTTTTTTGAAAAATCAAGTTATGATTTTATTATGATCTTGATCCTCTTTAGCCCACTATGATTTATGATTTATGATATGATTTCTCTTAAATGCTCATCATGATTTATGACTATCAAGTACAAATAATTTACAAGCATGTATGAATCTCATAATTTATGAATTTATGATTATGGACGACTCACAGGCCTTATTTCATGGCTAGCTCATGTATTTTCAAGTATGCTTATGATTATCATGATTTAACTAGTCCATGAATTTCATTTATATTATCCTATTATCACTATATACGTTTTGGGAGTAGTATTTAATACCGAGTAGGTTCGGGGATCAGGCTTTACCCCGAATCTCAGAACTACATGCCACCATAGGTCACGATGGGACCTCCCTGGGACTTCCTCCTTTTTCCCAAATGGGCCTTTCATGAGTGATATCACGCCTTTCATGGTTCTACCTTTGGAAAGGTACGAACACCCTCCCAACTAGGGGATTACATGTCGGGCTCCATGTGTGCTCATATGGGGAATGTTGGTTATAATAATTGATCTCAGGCAAAATAGCATGCCCGAGTGATGCTTTATAACTTAATTTAATCTTGTTTAGTTAATTAATTATATACATTTTCATGTAATTTTATATAAATGTGAATATATGTACTAACCAACATGATTAGTTCTTGTTTTGTAGGTTTAAATGAATGTGAGGAACTATTTTATAACTTGGTGAAGTAGAGGAATGGAGTCGGGAGCAATTGGCAAAAGTTAGCAAGGAGCATGCCTTGGCAAGGCTGGACGCGCCAGGCAGCGTGCCACGCTGTGTGTGTGCCGTGCCCAGCGCCGTGCCAAGCCCATTCCAGGTGCAAGAGAAAGGCAGCAAGCAGGAAGGCGTTCCGTGCGCCAGCACCGTGCCACACCAGGAGACCTGCGAGCCAGCAGCATGCCATCGAGCCGCATGAGCAGCGTGCCACGCCGGCCAGCGTGGCAAGGGGCTGCCTAGAGTTGATTTTTGTTTATTTCCAGTGTGCCTCCGCGTTACCTCCATGTCACGGAGGCAGTGCTCTGCGATACACTCCATTACACGGGGACGACAAGCTTAATTTTGCAAAATTCTCATTTACTATAAATAGGTCTCTTAGCTCCTAAAATCATTGGGTCACGATTTTATTCTGGAAAACCACCTACGAGTGAAGGGAAAAGTGGGAGAGCTTACCTAGGGTTTGTCAAATTCCTCTTCTATTCTCCAAAAGCTTGTTGGGGCCCGCAAGTGTATGGGTCGTAAAAGTAATATAGTGGCTCTTTTTAAGAACCGGAATGTCGAACCCACAGGGACTGGACCAATGCAGCTAACTATCTGGTTCAAGTTTGATATTAAATACCGCAAATGTCGATTATAAAAGTTTTTGATAGAGTTTAAGTAAGTCTAATTGTGGTCAACGAAATATTCTGAATCCATTCAAGGAGCAACATAGAGTTAAAGCTTGATAATCATGCGCTACTACGAATTACAATGGTTAAGTATGGAACTATCAATTGTCGTCTCACATAATTAGAATTGCATGCTCATGGCCTTTCGAGCCCCTAAACACGACAAACTAGCCTCACTACTACGTTGAGAGCTAGGATGCAAATTCTAGTTCGTGGGCAATTAACTACGTGGATGTGGTTTACGTGGATATGATTAGGGACTCTGGTACTCCTAATCATTCGATGCAACTTAGCTACACAACTACTTCTTCGAGTGGTGATGTGATAATTCCAAGTTGGTGCCTAACTCCTCCCGTTTTATCAACCAAGCAAGGTGTTAGGTATATTCCTATCCTAACACAAATTATATCGTGAGATACAACCATGCTCCCTACATTCTCTTGTTCTGGCCTAAGTAAATGCCTTCTCAAGCATTTGCCTAAGTTGAACGTGTATGTTTTCAAGGTGATCAATCATAAAAACAACCAATAATTAAGAATGCAAGACAAAACAACAATCGATAACTTAATTTAACACAATTTCATAAGAACACAATCATAACTCATGGCTTCAACCATAGAGAAAGGTTTCTAACCATTCATGTTCGTAAAATTACAAGGAAACGTTGTTAAAGTAACATACTTACAAGAATTGGTAGAAGAGAAGAGGAATTTGACAAACCCTAGGTGAGTTCTCCCACTTCTCCCTTCACTCCTAGGTGGTTTTCCAGAATAAAATCGTGACCCAATGATTTTAGGAGCTAAGGGACCTATTTATAGTAAATGAGAATTTTGCAAAATTAAGCCTGTTGTGTAATGGCTCCGTGTCACGGAGTGTATCGCGGAGCACTGCCTCCGTGACATGGAGGTAACATGGAGGGACACTGGATCAACAAAAATCAACTCTAGGCAGCCCTTTGCCACGCTGGCCAGCGTGGCACGCTGCTCATGCGGCGCGATGGCATGCTGCTGGCGCGCAGGTCGCCTGGCGCTGGCGCGCGGAACGCCTACCTGCTTGCTGCCTTCCTCTTGCGCCTGGCATGGGCGTGGCACGGCGCTGGGGGTGGCACACACACAGCGTGGCACACTGCCTGGCGCGGCCAGCCTTGCCATGGCATGCTCCTTGCCGACTTTTTCCAATTGCTCCCCACCCCATTCCTCTACTTAACCAACTTATAAATTAGTTCCTCAAATTCATTTAAACCTACAAAACAAGAACTAATCATGTTGGTTAGTACATATATTCACATTTATATAAAATTACATGAAAATGTATATGATTAATTAAGTAAACAAGACTAAATTAAGTTATAAAGCATCACTCGGGCATGCCATTTTGCCCGAGATCACTACCCCACACTTAAAGTCTTGTTCATCCTCGAACAAACCTTTTACAGCTCATGCATATGGAGAGTCACACATAGCTAATTTAGCAAGATAATTCAAGCTACGGCTATAATGATTATTTAAGATAACAAGCTAAAAATAGAGCATGCACGATTCGATCATTGAAATGAAATACAACCCTGCCAAGACTTCCTAACCTCAATAATCGACTCTCAATCTTAGCAAACTCATGCGAATCAACTGATCAAGAAATCCGACATGAATTATATCCTTCATTCAATATTTGCCCTCACGGCAAGAGAGTTACCCATTTTCACACACAAAAAATTTTAGATCACAACATGTGTGGGTACATGAATAGAATTACTCTCACTCTCACAAAGAATTCACATGCATCATGTAATGACCCATAAGCTTGCCCTTAGTGTTTTACTCCACTAATTTAAGGATGTATGAATGTAAATCAAGTAGGACTTTTTAGGTTTTAATGTAGCTAAGGGATGGGTAGGTACTATTATGGCCAGTAATAGTGACTATCTTCCCTAAGCGCTTTTAATACATCAGGCCCTCATTACGAACTTCCCTTCTCTCACTTCACCTTCATCTCCTTTCAACTTTCCTTTTCCTCTTATGTTCCCCCATTTCTTTAGGCACTCTTAGCTTATTAGTAAGGAGTTCTATACGTAACTTTTCATTAATTTATTTTCTTACTACCTACTAATACTCAACCGTATTCAAACAAGTGCACCCTTGACCTTTCTCAACTTATACAACTGCTGCTTTTCCTTCCTTTTCATTCTTCTCACTCCTTTACTCTTTGGAATTTTTCACTTAAGACCTTAGGAGTTTTGGATCAAATTCAAGGCTAATGAAAGAAAAAGGATTAAGCTTATGTTGCAGCTATCCAAGAATAGGCTCAAGGCTCAATGGGGCTAACTAGGATTAATTATTCAAGGTAGGCAAAATGAGGGATAACATTTAGGTTCATTCAAAGAAATGCCTAAATCTTTTCCTACAATTCACATCCTTCATTTCATTTTATAAACACACCAGGCAAGTTCTAGACACTCCACAATAGCACAAAATACTCAAAAACCTTACACTCATGGAACATGCTCAATTCAAGACACATTCAATAGACTCTTACTCAGCTAATCACAAGAATTCAGAATTAAGCTTCAATCATATTGAGTCAAAGTCAAGAACCTAAGTGTCTCACACAAAGTTATACACTTGCATGCTTCAACACTAAACATACTTGCATCTTACAATGATTTATAGCACATAACAAGAACATCAAGCATCGATTAGCTGCGGGTTCAAAAACCAAAACTTATTGACTAATTTTCCTCAAGACGGTCGTCATCCATCCATCGTCGGAAACAGTCCCTAACTATGACTAAAGACATTATATTCAGACAAAGAAAATTTTTATTCTTTGGTTCAAAGACCCCCCGTCAAAAAAGAACCGAAAAGAAAAACCAACGGGTGATGAAGTCATGCTTGGCTCACAAAAATCACAAAAAAATTACAAAAATTTTTTTAATTATTTTGCACAAGCATTACATTCACCAAAAATCATTAAGCACAAAATTTTTAAAATTTTCCTCATTTCACATTTAAATCCTGCTATGTCCTCATAGCATCAAATTAAAATTAAAAGGATGAGAAATACTCCCTGAGCCTCTATGCCTAGCTAACAACATGCTTTTCTTCAAGTTTTCATAGGTGGGTGTTTGACCCCACACTTCTTGTATTCCATGCTTTTAACTTCCTCCTCAATGGGTACTCAGACTTCCCTCCATCTGTGCTTAACTTTCCACCAAAGACACAAACACAATGAAAATAACAAAATCATCACCAACAAAAAATCATAAATTATACCTGTGGTACCCTTGGGTTGCCTCCCAAGCAGTGCCTTATTTTACGTCGCGGCACGACGTGGACTATACTTTTCAGGACATCCTCATACCTAGGTTCCCGTTCGAGAACCACCTCTTTTTCTTTTGATTTTCAGAGGAAACAGCCTCCACTTTGTTCCTCTCTTTCTCCAACTTCTTCACATTGTGAAGCCCTTTATCAGACTCAGGCTGAACACTTGTCATTACCTTTGGCCATGGACCTGATAAATCCCCCACCCCACACTCATCCTTTGACAGCACACTAACATGACAAAGGTTTCTATAGTGCGTGGATGGGTTTGTTTGTTGGTATACTCGGAAGAGTTCTTCTTCATCCTCGACCCTCATTTTTAGGGTCCCTACTCTCAAGTCAATCACCACTCCTCCAGTGGAAAAGAATGGCCGTCCCAAGATTAAGGATACCTGGTCATCAACATGAAAATCTAAAATGACAAAATCAGCAGGTATAATAAACTTACCTACTTTGATGAGAAGGTCCTCTATTATTCCATCAGGTGTCACTCGCGACTTATCTGCTAGCTGCAGCATCAACCTTGCTGGCATCGGTTTTCCCAGCCCCAGGGTGTTGAATAAATATAAGGGAATTAGATTAACTGCTACCCCTAGATCACACAAAGCTTGTAGCACCTCAACTTTAGCAATTTGTATAGGTAGGGTAAAACTCCCTGGGTCTTTGAGCTTCTTCGGAATCTTGCTCAATACCATGTGACTGCACTCCTCTGTCAATGCTACTATTTGGACATCCACCAATCCGAATTTGTTCACCATCACGTCTTTCAAGTATTTAGCATACTTGGGCATTCCCTGCAAAACATCAATAAGAGGCAAATCTATGTGAAGTTCTTTGAAACTCCCAAAGAACTTTTTGAAGCATTCCTCCTCCTTGCTCTTTCTGAATCTCTGAGGTAATGGTGGTGGTGGTCTTTGTGTTGGCTGTGATGAAGATTGTGCATTCTACCGCCCAGCACTCTGATTTTCTCCCATGTTGGTGGATGGTCCTAGTCTAACCAACTCCGGTTGCACCTCCTTTCTCAGCTCTTTTGGAACTGCATCAGCTAATTGCTTACCGCTTCTCAATCTGATGGCATTGATCTGTTGGGGGTTAGGATCTGTGTCTCTTGGTAATCCCCCCTACGATCTTATGTTTTGAGCAGCTGCTATCTGACCCACTTGTTTTTCAAGATTGCGGGTGGCCAGGTGCTGATTCTTTAAGTCTGTTGCCATCCTCGCCTGAGTTTTCGCTAACTGAGTCTAGGTCTCCATGATTTTCTGCAATGTTTCCTCAATGTTGCTACTCAATTGACCTTCATTCTGCCTCTGCTGATATTGCTTTTGTTGAGGTTGCATATAACTCTGTTTTTTGGTTTCCACCCCAAGAAACATTTGGGTGGCCCTGCCAATTTTTGTTGTAACTGGTTCCAAAATTCTGATTTTTTCACTGCACATTACCGACAAAATTGACTGATTCCAGATTGGCTCCACAAGATTCTACATTGTGCCCATTGTTACCACAAATTTCGCACCAACTTGAAGCTTGCTGAACTGCATTAACCTGGCCCTGTTGTTTGTTCATACTCACTTTATTGAAATGAGTCATCATATGATGCTGGAATGAAGCTAACTGCACTGCCAAGGCATTCATTCCATCTACCTCTATCAACCCTAGTCTCTTTTCTTCCCCCCACGATGACTCACTGTGCCACTCTGGATTTCCTTAAGCAATTCTGTTCAACAAAGTGTACAGCTCATCATAATTCTTCGACAAGGCTTGCCCCCCCCCCCCCCCCCGATGTAGAGTCTAGTAATATTTTCGTGTGTGGGTCTACACTTTCTACAAAGGTATGAGCCAGCACTTCATTTGATTGTTGGTGATGGGGACAGTCTCTTAATAATGACTTGAATCTTTCCCAAGCCAAATATAAATTTTCATTAGGCTTCTGCTTGAAACTTAGTATCTCACTTCTCAACTTTGCAGTCTTGCCTGAAGGAAAGAATCTGATAAGGAACTTCTTTGCCAAATCATTCTACGAAGTTATAGAGTTCGGTGGCTCAGTTTTCAACCACTTCTTTGCCTCTCCCGACAATGAAAATGGGAAGAGGGTAAGTCGGACATAATCTGTGGACACACCGGTGGGGACAAATGCGTCACTAATCTCAAGAAAGTTCTGTAAGTGCTGCTGCGGGTCCTCATGTGCCATCCCAGGGAATTGACCACTAGAATGTAACAACTGCACCATGTTCTGCTTCAATTCAAAGTTCCCTCCAGGCTCAGATTTACGGATACTAGAGTTCACATTAGTCACTTGTAGGATTGCCACTTCGCGAACTTATCTAGCTGCCATTGCTTCCGGGGACAATTGTCCTTCGGGTGGTTGTTGTTGTACCTTCTCTTGAAGTCTATTCAGCTTTTGCTCTAGAGCTACTCTCCTTCGCAAATGGATTTGACGCAGGTTCAAGCAACGGTTCCACAAGCTCTCTATTTTTAGCCAGCTCGGCAAGACAACCTGTCACCTGCAATAAGTCAGACTAAGACCAAGTTTCTCAACACTTAAGGAAATTTAAAAATCACACAGAAATAGATAAATTATCAAAACTTCGTCGAGTCCCCGGCAACGGCGCCAAAAACTTGTTGGGGCCTGCAAGTGTACGAGTCGTACAAGTAATATAGTGGCTCTTTTTAAAAACCGGAATGTCGAACCCACAGGGACTGGACCAATGCAGCTAACTATCAGGTTCAAGTGCTATATTAAATACCACAAATGTTGATTATAAAAGTTTTCGATAGAGTTGAAGTAAGTCTAATTGTGGTAAATGAAATATTCTTAATCCATTCAAGGAGCAACATAGAGTTAAAGCTGGATAATCATGCGCTACTACGAATTGCAATGGTTAAGTATGGAACTATCAATTGTCATCTCAGATAATTAGAATTGCATGCTCATGGCCTTTCGAGCCTCTAAACACGACAAATTAGCCTCATTACTACGTTGAGAGCGAGGATGCTAATTCTAGTTCGTGGGCAATTAACTATGTGGATGTGGTTTACGTGGATATGATTAGGGACTCTCGTATTCCTAATCATTCGAATCAACTTAGCTACACAACTACTTCTTCAAGTGGTGATGTGATAATTCCAAGTTGGTGCCTAACTCCTCCCGTTTTATCAACCAAGCAAGATGTTCACGAAAGATGAGATTTGGGATGAATATATGATGATGATGAGATATTATGATGAAAAGCATGATTTGAAGCTACCCATGTTTACAATTATGATTTCAATGAGAATTGTGTATTTCTATGTATGATAAAGGTTTGGGCAATGCCCACATGTTAAGTATGAATGATGATTTTTCCGAAATTAAGCTTACCACATTGTTTTGGAGGGATGACTCCCAATTATAATTTCAGCTAGTTTTATGTTTTGAATTCAAGTTTTCCTATGTATAACTTACCACATGGTTTCGGAGCAAATGCTCCCAATTATGTTTTCAGCTTGTTGTATGTATTGAGCTACAGCTTCTCATATGCATGATTTCATATTTTAGATGTATTTGACCATTGAGCTTCATGAATAGACAATGTTGTGCTTCATTATAGAATGATGTAGAGCATATGCATGTTTTGGGAGTAATGTCTAGCACTGAGCAGGCTAAGCGTCGACCACCCTATGCCTCAACACTACGCGGCAACGTAGGCTTATACATTTTTACTTTGGGACCTCCCTTGTGAGCTTCCCCTACCCGAATGGGCCTTTAGCTTGATATTGATATCATGGTATTGTCCCTAGCCCTGGAAAGTCTTTGGATGGATCTACCCACTTGAGTGTGATAGTTGGGACCACGTAAGCTCTATCGTGGTATGTCGGTTAAAAGTTGAGTCTCCCGTTGTTCCTCATGATTTCAGATATGCATGTTTCTTTACTCATGAAATTTATGTAAATGCATGTTCTAAAGCAGGTTTGACTAAATGTTCATCTTTACTTACAAATGTCAGAATTCATCTTTGAGTCAATCGATTCAGTTATCCTGTTATGAAGTTATGTTTTGATATGTTATGAAGAGATCATGATTTCAGGAAGAATGAATGCAAGCCCTACTCTCAGATTCATAATGTTTATGTTTTACTTAATGCATTGTCTTTAAATGATTTTACTTACATTAGCGATTTTACTTACCTTACATACTCGGTATATTCCACATACTAACCTCATACTCTACGTTATGTCATTTAATGATATAGGACCAAGCTCTCAGATTCAGCCTCGCTCATAGTCAGCTTATCAGAGTTAGCACTCTTATTGTGGGTGAGTCCTCATTTCCCGAGGACTAGACTATTCATCTTTCCTTTATGTATTTTAGTTTCAATTTTGTTGAGTTAGTTGGGGTCTTTTCCTATCAACTCGTCATGTTTAGAGGCTTTTCAGACGTATGTATGTATTCAACTTTGGATTTTGTATTCTGATGCTATGTTCAAGTTAGACTTCCGCTATGAATATTTTATCGATTATTCAATTTATTGATTGAGATAAGATGTATGCTTATGCCATGGGTCGACTTGGGTTCTCTCAGGGCTCCTTGTCCCATGTTATGATCCGGGCCTCTGTTCGGGTCTTGACAAACTTATTATCAGAGTAATAGGTTTGAAGTGTCCTAGGGTGTCTAAAAGTCACATTAAGTAGAGTCTTTTTCATGAGTGTAATGCGTGCCACACTTATAACGAAGAGGCTACGAGATGTTTAGGAAATGTCCCCTTCATTCATAATCTATGTCATGCAATGAAAAGTCTTTCTATCCTTCTAATTTGTTCTATTCGCGATTGCACAATCATGGCTCCTCGAAGAATGAATGGTAGGAGGAATGGGAATGGTGAAGGCTATGAGGATGGCAATGGTAATAGGCACTAGTAAGCCCCACCAGTTCAGGAGTACTAGGCACCAGAGCTAGTGGCTCACGCTGAGTTCCGGGCCTTTATTCAGATGCTTGCATAGGCCTTGTCCGCTAAGGTCAATCAGCAGGCCGTTGCGCATGTTCCACAAAATGGCAATGCAGCAGCGGCTCGAGTCAGAGACTTCTTGAGGATGAACCCGCCGGAGTTCCTTGGGTCGAAGGTAGATGAGGACCCGCATGATTTCATAGATGAGATAGTGAAGATCATCCAAGTCATGGGGGTGAATGGGATTGAGTTCACATAGTTGTCCTCTTACCGGTTGAAAGGGGTTGCGCATATCTTGTTTTGCCAATGGAAGGATAGCAGGGTCGCCGGAGCAGGTCCTATCACTTGGGAAGAGTTCCATGTTGCCTTTCTAGACCGGTTCTTCCCTCGTGAAATGAGGGAGCTGAAGGCAGTTGCATTCATGAATTTGAAGCAAGGGAGAATGATTGTACAAGAGTATGCCCTTGAGTTCACTCGCCTATTGAAATATGCCCCAGAGTTAGTAGCTGATCAGAGGGCGCGGGTGAGCAGGTTCATGCATGGAGTAGAGGGCTATTTGGACAAGGATTGTAGGATTGTTGTGCTCCACCAGGACATGGATTTTCCATGGATATTGTTGTACGTCTAGAAGATGGAGGAAACACATCTGAGAGAGAGAGAGGCCAAGAGGTCTAGGAACGATGACCACGATTTTCACAGCTGAGATCAGGTGGTGGGCACCGACAGCCAACCCACTAGAGATCGTCAGCCCCAGCATCTTCAGAATTGAGTATGCCATTCAAGCGTAGAAATGATCTAAGAGAGCGATCATCAGTCTCAAGGGGTCAAAGTAGCGAACTCGCAGGTTCTAGCATCCCAGTTTGTCACAGATATGGTCAAGGGCTCACATGCCAGTTCTTGGAAGGTTCAGGTGCTTATTTTGCGTGTGGGAAGCCCGGAAACATGCTTTGAGATTGCCCAACAGCGGGTCAAGATCAGGTTGGAGGCCGAGGCCAAGCTTCTAGTTCAGCAGCCCCACCCGCATGCTCAACCCATCAGGGAGTATCTAACAGTACACCTGATGGTTTGCGCCAGAACAGATTCTATGCTTTAGCATCCTGCCATGAGAATGAGGTCTCCCTAGATGTGGTCACCGGTATGTTACGAGTTTTCCATATTGATGTTTATGCTTTACTATATCCGGGGGCGACCTTGTCTTTTGTCACACCTTATGTGGGCAGTAGCTTCGGAGTCAGTCCTGAAGTCTTCTTAGAACCCTTCTCAGTTTCTACTCCAGTAGGTGATTCAGTTATAGCTAGACGAGTGTATAGAGGTTGCCCAGTCTTAGTCCTTTAGAAGGTCACCTCAGCAGATTTGATAAAGTTAGCCATGACTGATTTTGATGTTATTCTCAGCATGGATTGGCTATTTTCATGCTATGCTTCAGTTAATTGTAGGACCCAGGCAGTAGAGTTCAGATTTCCGGGTGAGCTAGTCATAGAATGGAAGGGTAGTTTAGCTATGCCTTTAGGTCATTTAATATCCTACCTTAAGGATAGGAACATGATTTCTAAGGGTTGTGTGTATCATCTAGTTAGGGTTAAGGATGTTTGTAATACCACGAAAGTGCTTAATATTAGACCTGGGGATCGAAATTTGAAATAGGATGAAAACTGGGAAAAACATCACAGTACGGGTGACATAACGACTCGTGGAATCAAACCAAGGGTCGTTGTATGCCGTCGTGGTGAGGGGGAGTCCTAGTGACAGTGGAGACAACGGATGATGGAACGACTCGTTGCTTGGAACAACGAGTCGTTGTTAGCAATCGTAGGAAAGGATAGACCTTGGCAGTTAGGGAAGTAACGAGTCAGCCAATGATCCTTCATGAGTAACGATGAACTGTGGTCACCAATCGTTGTTTAAGTTGTCAGAATCCCCAGTGGACTTAATAGATGGGTACCATGAGTCGTTAGAGGAAACAACAAGTCGTAGTGAGGAAGGTTCAGGGTATTTAGGAGGCAAGCAACGACCAAACCAACAGTCCATCATATCAAAGGACGAGTCACCCTGTCGATCCATGGTATGAATCCGAAAGCAGGGCCTGGGTAGTGCAGATGACGGCTCATACCATGAGTCGTGGTAGCTTCCAATGACTCGTTGGTACACCCGTTGGATTGACCTGTACAGATTTTCAAGCTGATTTCATCAAGGGTATTTTTGACCTTTCAATGCTCTAGGGCCCTAAACTACGTCATTTCATGTATTTTTCTGGTATAATAAGATAGGTTAAGTCACTCTTGCATAGGCCATTCCCATGCATGCAAAATTTAGAGAATTTTAGAGAGGTCAAGCAGAGATTCAAGCTTTTCCATATCAATTCAACCTTGGGCATTCAAGAACTTTGAAATCTGATCTTACCCAGGTATATAGGGTTACGAATGGATGTTTCCGTTCACACCCATTCCCATTCTCTATTAATTAATGAAAATCTATCAAAAATCACATGAGGTTTTAATTCAATTATTACAAAAATATAATGATTTACTAATGGGTTGTTATGATTTATGAATTACATCATATTTTATGAATTTTGATCAGATTTCACAACTATTTTATTTATAAAATTATTGATTTTGATTTCGACTTAATTAAAACTATTTAAGCACGATCTATGATGAATAGATTTATGGTCTTCGTTTTAATTAATGATATTTATAAACCCAACATGATTTATGATTTGAAATATGAATATATTCAATTACCCATCATGATTTGATGATTTTCAAGCTATATGTATGGTATACAAATATGCATGAAACCTATGATTCATGAATTTTGTTTTTGGCCGACTTGCGGGCCCTATGTCATGGCTAGTTCACGTATGTACAAATATGTTTATGATTACCATAATTTAACTAACCCATGAATTCATTCATGTTATACCATGAGCACTATATATATTTTGAGAGCAGTATCGAACACCGAGTAGGTTTGGTGCCCGGGTTTTGCCCCGGACCTCACAAACTACGTGACGTCGTAGGTATGTGGGGACCTCCTTTGTGACTGTCCCCGACCCAATTGTCCCTTTTCATGGTGATATCACACCTTCATGGTTCTACCCTTAGCAAGGTACGAATGGCCTCCTGATTAGGTTTACAAGTCGCGCTCCATGTGTGCTCAGATGGGGTATGTCGGTAAGAGAATATCCCACTGTTCCTCATGATTTATGCATGTCTATGATTATGTATATTGGATGAAGTTATGTTCAATACGTATTTTCTCTCATGATTATGATTTCGAATGTATTATGAATGTTTTAAAAACTTTGAGCCTTATGTTATGTTGCGATATTTATGATATGAGCATAATGTCCTACTCATATGATCCCTTATGAGTTTTACATATATATTTTACATGTCCGTTTTACTTATATTGCATACTTGGTACATTCCACGTACTGACCACATACTTCTATGTTGATCGTTTCATGATACAGGACCCGATCTCAGGCTCATCCTTATCTCTAGACCATCCCAGAGTTCACCTTTAGCCTATTGGTGAGTCCTTATGTTCTGAGGGCCGTTTGACTAGACCTTATGTTATGTTATGCTTCAGTACTTGGTCGGGTTAGTTGGGAGTGTTGTCCCATCAACCCATGTTGTGCAGTAGAGACTTTCAGATAGTAATCTTGTGTGTATGTCAAGAGACTCCTTACATTATGATATGTTGTCTTATTTTTACGTTTCCGCTATGACTTATGGTCAGCCTTCTACTTAAAGTGAATGAAGTTAGATGTATGCTTATGCCATGGGTCGACTTGGAGCCTCTCGGGGTTCCTTGTCCAATGTTATGATCCTGGTCTACGTTCGGGTCGTGACAAACTTGGTATCAGAGCCTTAGGTTTTGAAGTGTCCTAGGGTGTTTGAAAGCCGCATTAAGTAGTCTTTTTCATGGGTTTGAAGCTAGCTACACTTAGGAAGAAGAGGCAATGAGATTTTTAGGAAATGTTCCCTTATTTCATGATCCATGTCATGCGATGAAAAGTCTTTCTATCTGTCTAATTCGTTCTATTCGCTATTGAAGAATCATGGCTCGCAGAAGAATGAACAGAAGAAGAAATGGGAACTGTGAAGGCCACAAGGATGGCAATGTCCATAGGCATCAGCAAACCCACCTGTACAGGAGCCCCAGGCTCTAGAACCAGTTCCCCACGGCGGAGTATTGGGCGGCTATCCAGATGTTGGCGCAGGCCTTGACCGCTCAGGTCAACCTGCATGCTATTGCGAATATCCAACAAAATGGCAATGCGGTAGCAAACCGAGATAGAGATTTCTTGAGAATGAACCCTCTGGAGTTCCTTGGGTCTTAGGTAGATAATGATTCGCACGATTTCATCAAGGAGATGCTAAAGATCACCCAAGTTATGGGGGTGACCAATGGAGATTGTGTTGATTTGGCCTCCTATCAGCTAAATGGAATGGCTCACATATTGTTCAAGCAGTAGAGAGATACTAGGGCAGTGGGTGCAGGCACTATAGGTTGGGAAGAGTTCCATGCAACATTATTGGATCGATTTTTCCTCGAGAGATGAGGGAGCTTAAAGCGGTTGAGTCTTTTAACTTGAAGAAGGGTGACATGTTCGTTCAGGACAATGCATTGGAGTTCACCCATTTATCCAAGTATGCGCCATAGTTGGAGTCGGTATATCAGAGGTAGAGAGAGGCCAAGTGGGCTGGGACCGATAGCTACGGGACTTCTCAAGTCAGATCAGGGGGTGGATAGTGTCAGCAGTCCCAGCATAGATCTATTGCTCCAGCACCTCATCGGCCAGTACGCCATCTAGATTACGAGGGGATCGGAGGAGAAAAGCTTCAGATTCAAGAGGCTAGGGTAGCCTGCAGGTGGAGCGCACTTTCCCAGTTTGTGCGGGATGCAGCAAGAATCACCTAAGGAGGTGTCTAGTTGTCTTGGATGCTTGTTTTGAGTGTGGAAAACCCATACACAAACTCAGGGATCGCCCTTCAGCCAGATCAGGGGGCGGTTGAGATCGTATGCCATCAGCCAGTTTAGCCTCTCTAGCAGCACGTCCCCTCAGCAGGGTGCTTCTACTAGTTCCACCGGCGGTTAGTGCCAAAACAGGTTCTATGTTTTAGCACCCCATCAGGAGCAAGAGGTCTCCGTGGATGTGGTCATGGTATGTTGTGCATTTTTCATATTGATGTTTATGCTTTGTTAGATCCGGGGGCTACTTTGTCTTTTGTGACTCCTTATATTTTTAGTAGCTTTGGAGTTAGTCCCGAGACTCTGTCAGGACCATTTGTAATTTCTACTCCTGTTGGTGATTCGGTTGTAGCTAGGCCAGTGTATAAAGGATGCCCGATCACGTTATAGAATAAAGTCACCTCCGCAGATCTAGTATAGTTAGACATGACTGACTTCGACATTATTCTTTGCATGGATTGGTTGTATGCATGTTATGCTTCTGTTAATTGTAGAACCCATACAGTGGAATTCTATTTTTCAGGTGATTCAGTCTTGTAGTGGAAGGGTAGTTCGACTGTACCAGCAGGTCGATTTATTTCATATCTCAAGGCCAGGAAGATGATCACTAAGGGGTGCATGTATCATTTAGTTAGGGTTAAGGACGTTGATTCCGAGACCCTGACTATCCAGTCAGTTCCAGTGGTGAGTGAGTACCCAGAAGTATTTTCGGATGATTTACCAGGTGTTCCTCTTGAGAGGGAAATCGATTTTGATTTTGATCTTCTACTCGATATGCAGCCTATCTCTATCCCTCCTTATATGATGGCTCCAGCCAAGCTAAAGGAGTTGAAGGATCAGTTGAAGGACCTGCTAGATAAGGGCTTCATTAGGCCGAGCAAGTCCCCATGGGGTGCACTAGTGTTATTTGACCAGAAGGACGGTTCGCTTCAGATGTGCATAGACTATCGACAATTAAACAAGGTCACTGTTAAGAAAAAGTATCCTTTACCCAGGATCGATGACTTGTTTTACCAGCTTCAGGGTGCAAGGTATTTCTTAAATATAGATCTTAGGTCCAGGGATCATGATCTCAGGGTCCTGGAGTGTGGTATCCCGAAAATAGCTTTCAGGACGCGGTATGGTCATTATGATTTTGTATTTATGTCTTATGGACTAACTAATGCTCCTGTATCTTTTATGGACATGATGAACAGGGTGTTCAAGCCATACCTGGACATGTTCGTGATTGTGTTCATTGATGACATCCTTATATACTCTCGGAGCGAGGAGGAGAATGCCGCTCATTTGAGAGTAGTGCTTCAGCTTCTCAAGGATCGCCAATTGTTTTCCAAGTTCAACAAGTGTGAGTCCTAGTTGAACTCGGTAGCATTTTTGGGCCATGTGGTATCAAGCGAAGGCGTAAAGGTAGATTCTCAAAAACATTAAGGCAGTGAAGAATTGGCCTAGACCGGTGAATCTTTCAGATATTCAGAGTTTCTTTGGCCTAGCTTGCTTCTACCTAAGGTTTGTTGAGGGTTTTTCATCAATTGCAGTACCATTGACCAAATTAATTCAGGAAAAGGTGAAGTTTCAATGGTCGGAGACTTGTGAGAAGAGCTTGCAAGAATTGAAGACTCGACTCACTACTGCACTAGTGTTGACCCTACCTGAGGGCACGGATGGTTTTGTGGTGTATTGTGATGCTTCGAGAATCAGTCACGGGTGTGTATTGATGCAGAGAAGGAAAGTAATAGCATATGCCTCTAGACAGTGAAAGATCCATGAGAAGAAGTACCCGACCCATGATCTAGAGTTGGATGCGGTGGTATTCACATTAAAGATATGGCAACATTACTTGTATGGGGTCCACGTGGATGTGTTTACATACCAAAAGAGCTTACAATATATGTTCACAAAAAAGGACCTTAACCTACGACAAAGGAGGTGGTTAGAGCTACTCAAGGACTATGATATGAGTGTTCTTTACCATCCGAGTAAGGCTAATGTGGTGGTGGACGCACTTAGTAGGCTCTCCATGGAGAGTGTGTCCCATGGGGACGAAGGAAAGAAAGAGCTGGTGAAGGAGGTGCATCGACTAGCAAGGTTGGGGGTTAGACTGGTTTACTCCGCCGATGGCGGTGTTGTTGTTCAAAGAGGATCAGAATTGTCCTTGGTGACTGATGTGAAATCTAGAAAATAGGAGGACCCGATCTTGGTAAAGTTGAAGGAAGCCATTCAAAGTCAAAAGGTGGAGGTTTTCTCCCAAGGGGGAGATGGTATGCTTCGGTACAAGGGTCGCCTATGTGTTTCAAATGTTGATGATTTGAGGAGCCAGATATTGCATGAGGCCCATGGATCCAGTTATTCCATTGATCCGGGTGCCACTAAGATGTATTGTGATTTACGAGAAATCTATTGGTGGGATGGCATGAAAAAGGATATTGCAGAATTCATAGCCAAGTGCCCGAACTGTCAACAAGTAAAGGTTGAGCATCAAAGGTCGGTAGGAGTACTTCAGGATATCAGCATTCCTACATGGAAGTGGGAAAAGATTAATATGGACTTCATCACAAGACTACCTTGTACTCGCCGACAATATGATTCCATTTGGGTGGTGGGGACAGGTTGACCGAGGCTGCACATTTTCTATTGGTGAAAACCACGGACTCAGTGGAGGATTATGCCAAGCTATATATCCAGGAGTTTGTTCGATTGCATGGAGTGCCCTTGTCCATAATTTTAGACCGAGGTACTCAATTTACCTCTCGGTTTTGGCGATCTTTCCAGAAAGGGCTTGGGACTCAGGTTAAGCTCAGCACAACATTTCATCTGTAGACTGATGGTCATGAGGAATGAAGAATCCAGACTCTCGAGGACATGTTGAGAGCATGTATGATGGACTTCAAAGATAGTTGGAATGATCACTTGCCACTAATCGAGTTCGCTTTCAATAACAGCTATCACTCCAGCATTCAGATGGCACTGTTTGAGCCTCTTTTTGTGGGTGGAGATGTAGATCACCCATCAGATGGTTTGAGGTTGGTGAGGCAGCTATCATAGGGCCAGATTCGGTTCATGAGGTTGTGGTGAAGGATCAATTGATTAGGGATAGGCTGAAATCGCCCAGAGTTATCAAAAGTCATTTGCTGATGTGAGGAGGAGAGAGTTGGAGTTCGAGGTGGGCGATTAGGTATTTCTAAAGGTATCTCCCATGAAGGGAGTAATGCTATTGGGAAAGAAAGGAAAACTCTGTCCCCGCTATGTTGGTCCCTACCGGATTATGAGAAGAGTTGGTAAGGTGGCATACGAGTTGGAACTCCCCTTAGAGTTATCTTCCATACATCCTGTGTTTCACGTATGGCTTTTGAAGAAATGTTTTGGAGATCCAGCTCTAGAAGTCCCGGTGGACAGCGTTGGTGTGAAAGATAGCATTAGTTGTGAGGAGGTTCCAGTGGAAATATTACATCTTCAGGTTCGGAAGCTAAGGAACAAGGAAGTAGCTTCAGTTAAAGTATTATGGAGGATCGGCATATTGAAGGAGCTATGTAGGAAGCCGAAGCTGATATGATGGCTAAATACCCACACTTATTCTTTACCGACTTAGTTTTGACTTGAGGTATCAGTTTTGCCCTATGACATGAAAACAGTTCAGCTATGTGACATAAATCAGAGGTAGTCCTTATGTCAGTTTTGATTTAAATGATCAATATTTGGGCGTAAGGATTGCATGTTTTTGTTTTTCTGCTTGTGTCCAATATTCGAGGATGAATGTTCCCAAGGAGGAGATATTGTAATACCGCGAAAGTGCCTAATATTAGACACTGGGATCGAAATTTGAAATTGGCTGAAAACTGGAAATAACATCACAGGACGGGCGACGTAACAACTCGTGGTATCAAACCACGAGTCGTTGTATGCCCTCGTGGTGAGGGGGAGTGATGGTAGCAGTGGAGTCAACGGACGATGTAACGACTCATTGTTTGCAACAATGAGTCATTGCTAGCAGTCATAGGAAAGGCTGGACCTTGGTAGTTGGGGAAGTAACGGGTCATCCAATGAACTGTCATGAGTAATGATGAACCTTGGTATCGTTATTTAAGTTGTCAGAATCCCCAGTGGACTTAACGGAGCGGTGCCACAACTCGTTACAGGAAACAACGAGTCGTGGTAAGGCTCCTTTTGAGGAAGGCTCAGGATATTCAGGAGGCAAGCAACGACCGAACCAACGGTCCGTCAGATCAAAGGATGAGTCGTCCTGTCAAGCCGTGCTATGATTCCAAAAGCAGGGCCTGGGCAGTGTAGATGATGGGTCATACCACGAGTCATGGTAGTTTTTAATGATTCGTCGGTATGCAATTGACTTGTGTAGATTTTCAGGCTAATTTCATTAAGGGTATTTTCGACCTTTCTATGCTCTAGAGCCCTAAACTATGTCATTTCATGTACTTTTCTGGCATAATAAGACACGTTAAGTCCCTCCTGCATAGGCCATTCCCATGCATGCAAAATTTAGAGAATTCTAGATAGGTCAAGCATAGATTAAAGATTTTCCCTATCAATTAAACCTTGCGTATTCATGAACTTTGAAATCGGATCTTACCCAGGTATGTAGGGTTATGAATAGGTGTTTTTGTTCACACTCATGCCCATTCTCAATTAATTTATGAAAATCTATCAAAAATCACATGGGGTTTTAATTAAATTCTTGTTGAAAATCTTATGATTTACTAATGTGTTGTTATGATTTATGATTTACATCATATTATATGAATTTTGATCAGATTTCATAAATAGTTTACTTATCAAATTATTTATTTCGATTTTGACTAAATTAAGCCTATCTAAGCATGTTCTATGATGAATTGATTTATGATCTTCGTTTCAATTGATGATATTTACAAGCCTAGCATGATTTATGATTTAAAATATGAATTTATTCAATTACCCATCATGATTTTATGATTTTCAAGCTATATGTGTGGTCTACAAGTATGCATGAAACATATGATTCATGAATTATGTTTTTGGCCGACTCGCGGGCCCCATGTCATGGCTAGTTCACGTATGTATGAATATGTTTATGATTACCATGATTTAACAAGCCAATGAAGTCATGAATGTTATACCATGAGCACTATATATGTTTTGGGGGCAATATCGAACATCGAGTAGGTTCGGGGCCCAGGTTCCTCCCCAGAACTCAAAAACTACGTGCCACCGTAGGTTATTGGGACCTCCTTTGTGACTTTCCTCGGCCCATTTGACCCTTTACATGGTGATATCACACTTTCATGGTTCTACCCTTGTCAATGTATGAATGGCCTCCAGATCAAGTTTACAAGTCGGGCTCCATGTGTGCTCATATGGGTATTGTCACGCCCCACCTTGGGAGGCATGACTGGCACCTGGTGCCCTACTAGGATCTGGACTACTAAACTAACTGAGCCTAAGCACTTCTGGTGCCAGGTTGGCTCTAACTCTGGATTTAAGAAAATGACGGGCTATTTAATGACTACAAACACAACCTTTGGCCGACAAGGCCTATAGCCACCTGTAAGGATATAAATAGCTAACCAGAACAACCAGCTACAAGGGATCCTATACGAGCCGACAAGGACACCACGCTTTCTAGTTATGTCTGGAAAATGAAATCTGACGCTAAACAGATCTGTGACCGACAAGGTCACAAACTAACAACTGAACAAGGCCCCACACGGCCGATACTTCTAGCCACAGGGAATATAATACAATCTGCAAGCCTCTAGAGTAATAAGATGGTCGGGACAGGGCCCCGGCCTACCCATACTGTACAAACAAAGAAGGCAAACTTCTGTCACTCAAGCTCCGGAGGAAAGGAGCTGAAGGCTCTGTACCGCTGACTGGAACTACGGGGGATCTGATCTTCATCTATGTGTACCTACAGGCAAGTAATGTAGCACCCCAAACGGACGTCAGTACCACTGGTACTGAGTATGTAAAGCAATAACTGAAAATAACTGAAAGTAAGTAAGAAAGCGGACAGTAACTGAAGCATTAGGGAATGGACAGGAACTATCTGAAATAGTGGAATCAGGACTAACCTTAACTATACTGAGAAGAGTAGGAGTCGTACTTCGTAACGTAGCATCCTACTGTCTATCTAACCATAACTAAAATAACATGACATAACATAACATAACATAAACCTTACCTGGCCCCCATAAGCTGGAAGGTACAATCATCACAATCTATTTACCCTTTCCTAGGTCATACCACATCACCTAGTAACTATAAGAAACCTGCCGATCCCTTAGGTATGCAGCTTGGGCCAGTTGGGCCCCAGACTATAACTGTACCTGAGTCTGGAGGACTCCTGAAATCAACACCCCGGGCGCAAGCGCTCGACGGGGGTGTCAAAAAGCCGACCAAGACAAAATATGGGGAAACTGGCATCCCATCTTCGTCCCTAGCGGACGGCATGCCACTCCATAGAGCGACGTCTCCTCGCCCTCTGGCGGACAAGTCGATATAGCTATTAACCCTGGGGTAGTAATGGAAGCTAGGAAATCCTGCCCAAGACAATACAATCAAGTCTCAACTGATAGAAATAACTACATATAATACACACTGAATATGATAATAATATAATCTCTGGCACGCTGTACTGAGAGTCATCTTGGATTACTATGTTGGAGAAGCTGACAAATAAATCTATCTGTATAGCGAGAGCGTACCTGGCCTTATGGGCCTCATACTGATGCTACTCGCTTCTGGCATAATCTGTAAGACTGTTTGCATACCATGTGCATGCATTTGATCAGAGGATCCTTATAGTGATCATAATCTCTAATAATCTGGGCTGAATAGAGTGAGGCGTAAAGTAGTTTAACAATGCTCTGAATGTCCAACTCGGACATATGTAGCTCAAGCATAACTGTGGGGTTACGGACAACTAACAACTTTATTCTTCTAGTTAAACAACTATAGAGCTGGGCTTGGTTGAACTTGCTTCTAGGCGATCGGTTCCTGGTTCTTCATAGAGAGCTTACCGATCTCCTTAACCTATGGTTAACACTGTACTAGTAGAGTACTACTGACTCCTTAAGCCTTGTCTAAATCCTCTCGGATCTATATTGCTGTTCTGGGAAATTCTCAGTCTTATGGACAATTCTATAAGGACTGGTCCTCTCCTGAGACTCTGTACCTGAATACCTTACGAGAACCAACTACGGTACTAACCCGTCACTGGCTACTGATGTGGACCCCTCCTTGGGGTACCCATGGGTTTATCTGTTTGGGACGACTAGGCTGACTTGTTGGGTGTCCTACATGATAATTGTTAGGTTTGATTTAGACTGGCAATCACCGATAAGGTTGAAAGGACGAAGTACGATCACTCAACACACTGGAGAACTCTGGTATTGCTAACTCTTTAATATTCTTATTTTGTCTCTATTTCTGGTTCTGGAACATGCGATAACGTTACTGGCCTTTTAGGATGCTATCCTGCCAATACAAGCGCCAACTGGTCGTTAGACTGCCTCACTGCGCCCATACCGACTAACCATTTGATTCAAATTACTAACTCTTATGATCTCTGAAGTTTAGGTCTGACAACAACATATAAGTCTACCATCACAATAAACTAAGAAGTAAAAGAGTTCCTATAGTGTCATATGCGAATCACATTTAACCTGCTCCCTCTTAGCGAGGGGGGGTCCTACAGTACGATCTGTATACACTTCCTAGCAGCTAGCCAGAATCTGTGTAACTTTAATCCCTAGTGGTAGTCACTCACAATATATATATATAATATTTCTGTATGTATATCAATAACTACATGTGATACATACTGAATATAATAATAATTTCGTACATGCCTTACTTAGCTTCATACTGAACGTGATATAATATTTCTGAAATACTTCATTGAGAATTTCGCCGTTTTACTAAGTTTCATGCTAAACCAGGATATAATATTTCTGACGTGCTTTACTAAATTTTATACAGAGTACGCTATACTGTTTCTGAAATACTCTACTGGAATATATATTGTTTTACTATACTGGGACAACTAACTTACCGAAAGAGACTGGCTTTACATACCTTGACTGTCGGTTTACCGATTAACTGGCGAGGTTCGACTAGTATTCAGTTGTTCCTTCCAACTATAATCATATTCACGAAAGAATAGAACTAACTTCATTACTTATACTAAAAGAAACAACACTTTAAGTCTATATACTGACTATTCTTCGACTTATCGAAGAATGATCGAAAACTCGTAATTTCTCGGGAGTCTAAAAGGGAGAAACACACACTTTAAGCCTAGGAGTGTATTAGCACTAGTTTGAAGTAATTCAAATCACTTTTACTCGATGGGACGATGATTTGCCAGGCGATTTTCTCAAAACTAACTCCGTAGAAATGCTCCCTGCAGCCTTATACTTCGATACCCGAAGTTCATTTGACTTTGGACTGCGTTTGATGGTGTAATCAAACGGAAATTTATGAGAACCCTTCGTCCTCCCCCTGTTCTGATCGATTGAGAAGTGAAAATGACTTAAAGTTAAAGGGTGAGGCCTTTATATACTTGTAACAAAATACATGGCAACGTGGCATGCTGGCTAACGCGCCGTTTTGGCTCCGTGCCACGTTGGTCAACACGGAGGTCCCAGCTCCGTGCCACTTTTCCCCTATGGACAGCGCGGTTCGGCCTCCTCTTGCGAAATTCCAACTTGGCACTCGTTCGGCCTTTCCCCCGGCCCTTTTCTCGCACATATGGAATTCTAAAACTCTCAACAAACATGCGAATAGGACAATTAAGTACTAGAAACTTACGGGGTGTAACATCCTCCCCCCCTTAAGAACATTCGTCCTCGAATGTTACCTTCTGCATGCAAGAATCTTAACTTGCCCCTATTTATTCTGGAGAAATTTCAGCAGAGTTTCCCCTGTAACATGGACTATAGGAAAATCCTAAAACGCAGAAAAGTCTAATACAGGTACTCCACACAATACTATAGCATTCATTTCACACTAAACTTGAGTCAACTACCCCAAATACATAAGTATATACTGTAACTTATGAAACAATAATAACAACATACCTCTAGCTGCATAATCTGACTATGTCTGGAATAACTGAGGATATCTGACTTTCTTATCATTTTCTTCTTCCCAGGTCATCTCCTCACAGTTCCTATTACGCGACAACACCTTGACAGAAGCAACATCTTTAGTTCTTAGTCTATGGATCTATCGGTCTAATATGGCTACTGGAACTTCTTCATAAGCTAACTCTTCTGTGACCTGAACATCTTGGATTGGGACAATTCTAGAGGGATCTCCTATGCACTTTCTTAGCATTGATACGTGGAAAACTGGGTGAACAGATTCTAACACTGGAGGTAAATCCAATTCATATGCCATCTAGCCTATGCTTCGGCGAATCTGGTAAGACCCAATAAACCTTGGGCTGAGCTTTCCTTTCTTAGCCAATCTTGTCACCGTCCGTTCCAACATCCCTGCTTAAAATTTAATCGTAGGTTGCGCTCCTCTATCGGAGTTTTATCCAACACTGAGGCTCCAAGCACCCCCTTTACTTCTGAGGTATTTAACCTGACATAAGTCTTAATGGCAACATAACTTCATCTGGCGAGGCATGAATGTACCTCATTGGTCCTATTATACTGACTCAAATAAGGTCAGGCTGCACCTGGTGTGAAATAACCCTGTGACTGTATTCATATTAATTATCCTCCACTCCCTTACAAACACGACCATCTCTTAAATTAAATGACTCGGTTCCTACCATTACACCTTTTCTTCCCTGTCACTGGGGCTCTGCTTCTACGATTTAATGATATCTCCTGTCCTCTCGTACCATCCTATTGCATTTTCGTTAGATTCTAGGAGCAACGAACACATACACCTTAGCTATGGTCTGCTATTTGAAGTTTTATCACCCTTGAAACGTGAGGTCAACATCCGAACCTTGTGACCATGCTTGTTGTTACATTAAAGGCTCGTAATCGTCCTCTGGGCCTCATTTCCAAGCTACACTAGATTAGAGTCTCCGTGTCGGCACTCTCTTACCTTCCCCTTAGGCGGACGTACCGCAACATTCTGGGCTACATCCTTACTGTCTCTTAACTGTTGGCCCGAGGCTTGGTCTTCAATATGCGATGTTCTATCAACCTGGAGGTGATTCTGATTTCCCCTAAGGTCTAATATTCGTGCTTTTCCTCCTTACCTTCCTTAGACAGAGCTTTGCGGTTCATGGTACCTACCTTACACTGCCAATAAGGTTATCGGCCAGGTCTCGGCCTATACTTCTTTTGGCTTGCAATCAGACCCATTTTATTCATATGACCTCCCTATCTTTCGATATCACAACTAAAATCATAACCATTATCTTGCAGGCATATCCTGTCGTCATTAGCATGCGACAGTGGATTCAGCCTTTTTCTGACTTGAACTTGACTATTATTGGGAGTTTATCACTAATGGATTTCTTACACACACTTCGAGTAAACTGATAGTCTTACTCGCTCTTCTGACTTATTACCATGAGGGTCTGCACCACTTACATCATCATTGGGGCTCCCTACTCTTTCTTAACACTTTCTGGAGTCAACAAATCCAATCTTTGCTTACTATTTACTCCGAGCAACATCGCCTCAATTGTTATGTCCTCTACTATACTGGAAACTAAACTAAGAGGTAGGAATAGCCCTTCTTACTGCAATGAGACGGGAATATGGAACTATAAAATCATTCGAAAGGATGGAGGTGGGAATCTTGTATTTCCCTCTCTTTCTCACAACCATCAGGTAATCTGATATTATCTGTCATCTTGATCAGATCTTATATATCTAACAGATAAATCAACTCGTATATACGCTATACTCCTGACTTCCTACTCTGAAGTTATAAAAATGAACTAGGGCAGTGATGGTAGATGTATCACAGTATGATGTTCCTGGTCCCTTGGGAGAGTATTAGGGAAATCAAGGACGTCCGCTCCCGTCCTTTGGTTGACTATCTCCCCATTGTGGCATCTTAATGGTACCTCCTCCTATTGTTGCATCCAATCTTCTGCCCGTGGAAGGATGTCGCTGATCCGACATTTCCTTTGTAAACAAAAGAGTAAAATAAGCTTAGGGAATTAACCCTAGACTGTACCGTTCTAGAGCACGACTGAATAAGAAGGAAGGGTAACCATCCTATCATGCCATGCAGCCTCCTACCTATAGTATGTGGTGCAGAACACATACATAGACAAGACTTTACTTAGCACAGCTTGCAGATTCCCAGGGATATGGCCTGCTCTAATACCAAGTTTGTCATGCCCCACCTTGGGAGGCATGACTGGCACTTGGTGCCCTACTAGGATCTAGACTGCTGAACTAACTGAGCCTAAAAACTTTTGGTGCCAGGCTGGCTCTAACTCTGGATTCAAGAAAATGACGGGCTATATAACGGCTATAAACACAACCTCAGACCGACAAGGCCTATATCCACCTGTAAGGATATAAACAGCTAACTAGAACAGCCAACTACAAGGGATCCTATACGGGCAGACAAGGACACCATGCTTTCTAGTTATGTCTGAAAAATGAAATCTGGCGCTAAACTGATCTGTGATCGACAAGGTCACCAACTAAAAATTGAATATGGCCCTACATGGCCGATACTTCTAACCACAAGGAATATAATACAATCTGCTAGCCTCTAAGAGTAATAATATGGTTGGGACAGGGCCCCGGCCTACCCATACTATACAAACAGTGAAGGTAAACTTCTATCACTCAAGCTCCGGAAGAAAGGAGCTGAAGGCTCTGTACCGCTGACTGAAACTACGAGGGATCTGCTCCTCGTCTATGTGTACCTGCAGGCAAGTAATGCAGCACCCCAAACGGGCGTCAGTACCACTGGTACTGAGTATGTAAAGCAATAACTGAAAATAACTGAAAGTAAGTAAGAAAGTTGACAGTAACTTTAGGCTGGGGCCCTGTCCCGACCATCTTATTACTCTAGAGGCTTGCAGATTGTATTATATTCCCTGTGGCTAGAAGTATCGGCCGTGTGGGGCCTTGTTCAGTTGTTAGTTTGTGACCTTGTCGGTCACAGATCAGTTTAGCGTCAGATTTCATTTTCCAGACATAACTAGAAAGCGTGGTGTCCTTGTCGGCCCGTATAGGATCCCTTGTAGCTGGTTGTTCTGTTAGCTATTTATATCCTTACAGGTGGCTATAGGCCTTGTCGGCCAAAGGTTGTGTTTGTAGTCATTAAATAGCCCGTCATTTTCTTAAATCCAGAGTTAGAGCCAACCTGGCACCAGAAGTGCTTAGGCTTAGTTAGTTCAGCAGTCCAGATCCTAGTAGGGCACCAGGTGCGAGTCATGCCTCTCAAGGTGGGGCGTGACAATACCCATACGAGCACACATGGAGCCCGACTTGTAAACCTGATCTGGAGGCCATTCATATATTGACAAGGGTAGAACCATGAAAGTGTGATATCACCATGTAAAGGGTCAAATGGGCCGAGGAAAGTCACAAAGGAGGTCCCAATAACCTACGGTGGCACGTAGTTTTAGAGTTCTGGGGAGGAACCTGGGCCCCGAACCTACTCGATGTTCGATATTGCCCCCAAAACATATATAGTGCTCATTGTATAACATTCATGACTTCATTGGCTTGTTAAATCATGGTAATCATAAACATATTCATACATACGTGAACTAGCCATGACATGGGGCCCGCGAGTCGGCCAAAACATAATTCATGAATCATATGTTTCATGCATACTTGTAGACCACACATATAGCTTAAAAATCATAAAATCATGATGGGTAATTGAATAAATTCATATTTTAAATCATAAATCATGCTAGGCTTGTAAATATCATCAATTGAAACGAAGATCATAAATCAATTCATCATAGAACATGCTTAAATAGGCTTAATTTAGTCAAAATCGAAATAAATAATTTGATAAGTAAAATATTTATGAAATCTGATCAAAATTCATATAATATAATGTAAATCGTAAATCATAACAACACATTAGTAAATCATAAGATTTTCAACAAGAATTTAATTAAAACCCCATGTGATTTTTGATAGATTTTCATAAATTAATAGAGAATGGGCATGAGTGTGAACAAAAACACCCATTCATAACCCTACATACCTGGGTAAGATCCGATTTCAAAGTTCATGAATACGCAAGGTTTAATTGATAGGGAAAATCTTTAATCTATGCTTGACCTATCTAGAATTCTCTTAATTTTGCATGCATGGGAATGGCCTATGCAAGAGGGACTTAACGTGTCTTATTATGCCAGAAAAGTACATGAAATGACATAGTTTAGGGCTCTAGAGCATAGAAAGGTCAAAAATACCCTTAATGAAATTAGCCTGAAAATCTACACAAGTCAATTGCATACCGACGAGTCATTAAAAACTACCATGACTCGTGGTATGACCCATCATCTACACTGCCCAGGCCTTGCTTTTGGAATCATAGCATGGCTTGACAGGACGACTCATCCTTTGATCTGACGGACCGTTGGTTCGGTCGTTGCTTGCCTCCTGAATATCCTGAGCCTTCCTCAAAAGAAGCCTTACCACGACTCGTTGTTTCCTGTAACGAGTTGTGGCACCCCTCCGTTAAGTCCACTGGGGATTCTGACAACTTAAATAACGATACCAAGGTTCATCATTACTCATGACAGTTCATTGGATGACCCGTTACTTCCCCAACTGGCAAGGTCCAGCCATTCCTATGACTGCTAGCAATGACTCATTGTTGCAAACAATGAGTCGTTACATCGTCCGTTGACTCCACTGCTACCATCACTCCCCCTCACCACGAGGGCATACAATGACCCGTGGTTTGATACCACGAGTTGTTACGTCGCCCGTCCTGTGATGTTATTTCCAGTTTTCAGCCAATTTCAAATTTCGATCCCAGTGTCTAATATTAGGCACTTTCGCGGTATTACAATATCTCCTCCTTGGGAACATTCATCCTCGAATATTGGACACAAGCAGAAAAACAAAAACATGCAATCCTTACGCCCAAATATTGATCATTTAAATCAAAACTGACATAAGGACTACCTCTGATTTATGTCACATAGCTGAACTGTTTTCATGTCATAGGGCAAAACTGATACCTCAAGTCAAAACTAAGTCGGTAAAGAATAAGTGTGGGTATTTAGCCATCATATCAGCTTCGGCTTCCTACATAGCTCCTTCAATATGCCGATCCTCCATAATACTTTAACTGAAGCTACTTCCTTATTCCTTAGCTTCCGAACCTGAAGATGTAATATTTCCACGGGAACCTCCTCACAACTAATGCTATCTTTCACACCAACGCTGTCCACCGGGACTTCTAGAGCTGGATCTCCAAAACATTTCTTCAAAAGCCATACGTGAAACACAGTATGTATGGAAGATAACTCTAAGGGGAGTTCCAACTCGTATGCCACCTTACCAACTCTTCTCATAATCCGGTAGGGACCAACATAGCAGGGACAGAGTTTTCCTTTCTTTCCCAATAGCATTACTCCCTTCATGGGAGATACCTTTAGAAATACCTAATCGCCCACCTCAAACTCCAACTCTCTCCTCCTCACATCAGCATATGACTTTTGATAACTCTGGGCGATTTCAGCCTATCCCTAATCAATTGATCCTTCACCACAACCTCATGAACCGAATCTGGCCCTATGATAGCTGCCTCACCAACCTCAAACCATCTGATTGGTGATCTACATCTCCACCCACAAAAAGAGCCTCAAACGGTGCCATCTGAATGCTGGAGTGATAGCTGTTATTGAAAGCGAACTCGATTAGTGGCAAGTGATCATCCCAACTATCTTTGAAGTCCATCATACATGCTCTCAACATGTCCTCGAGAGTCTGGATTCTTCATTCCGCATGACCATCAGTCTACAGATGAAATGTTGTGCTGAGCTTAACCTGAGTCCCAAGCCCTTTCTGGAAAGATCGCCAAAACCGAGAGGTAAATTGAGTACCTCGGTCTAAAATTATGGACAAGGGCACTCCATGCAATCGAACCAACTCCTGGATATATAGCTTGGCATAATCCTCCACTGAGTCCGTGGTTTTCACCAATAAAAAATGTGCAGCCTCGGTCAACCGGTCCCCACCACCCAAATGGAATCATATTGTCGGCGAGTACAAGGTAGTCTTGTGATGAAGTCCATATTAATCTTTTCCCACTTCCATGTAGGAATGCTGATATCGTGGCCTATACTTCTTTTGGCTTGCAGTCAGACCCATTTTATTCATATGACCTCCCTATCTTTCGATATCACAACTAAAATCATAACCATTATCTTGCAGGCATATCCTGTCGTCATTAGCATGCGACAGTGGATTCAGCCTTTTTCTGACTTGAACTTGACTATTATTGGGAGTTTATCACTAATGGATTTCTTACACACACTTCGAGTAAACTGATAGTCTTACTCGCTCTTCTGACTTATTACCATGAGGGTCTGCACCACTTACATCATCATTGGGGCTCCCTACTCTTTCTTAACACTTTCTGGAGTCAACAAATCCAATCTTTGCTTACTATTTACTCTGGGCAACATCGCCTCAATTCTTATGTCCTCTACTATACTGGAAACTAAACTAAGAGGTAGGAATAGCCCTTTTCTTACTGCAATGAGACGGGAATATGGAACTATAAAATCATTCGAAAGGATGGAGGTGGGAATCCTATATTTCCCTCTCTTTCTCACAACCATCAGGTAGTCTGATATTATCTGTCACCTTGATACGATCTTATATATCTAGCAGATAAATCAACTCCTATATACGCTATACTCCTAACTTCCTACTCTGAAGTTATAAAAATGAACTAGGGCAGTGCTGGTAGATGTATCACAGTATGATGTTCCTGGTCCCTTGGGAGAGTATTAGGGAAATCAAGGACGTCCGCTCCCATCCTTAGGTTGACTATCTCCCCATTGTGGCATCTTAATGGTACCTCCTCCTATTGTTGCATCCAATCTTCTGCCCGTGGCAGGATGTCGCTGATCCGACATTTCCTTTGTAAACAAAAGAGTAAAATAAGCTTAGGGAACTAACCCTAGACTGTACCGTTCTAGAGCACGACTGAATAAGAAGGAAGGGTAACCATCCTATCATGCCTTGCAGCCTCCTACCTATAGTATGTGGTGCACAACAAATACATAGACAAGACTTTACTTAGCACAGCTTGCAGACTCCCAGGGATACGACCTGCTCTAATACCAAGTTTGTCATGCCCCACCTTGGGAGGCATGACTGGCACTTGGTGCCCTACTAGGATCTGGACTGCTGAACTAATTGAGCCTAAGCACTTTTGGAGCCAGGCTGGCTCTAACTCTGGATTCAAGAAAATGACGCGCTATATAACGGCTACAAACACAACCTCCGACCGACAAGGCCTATATCCACCTGTAAGGATATAAACAGCTAACTAGAACAGCCAACTACAAGGGATCCTATACAGGCAGACAAGGACACCATGCTTTCTAGTTATGTCTGAAAAATGAAATCTGGCGCTAAACTGATCTGTGATCGACAAGGTCACCAACTAAAAATTGAATATGGCCCCACATGGCCGATACTTCTAACCACAAGGAATATAATACAATATGCTAGCCTCTAAGAGTAATAATATGGTTGGGACAGGGCCCCAGCCTACCCATACTATACAAACAGAGAAGGTAAACTTCTATCACTCAAGCTCCGGAACAAAGGAGCTGAAGGCTCTGTACCGCTGACTGAAACTTTGAGGGATCTGCTCCTCGTCTATGTGTACCTGCAGGCAAGTAATGCAGCACCCCAAACGGGTGTCAGTACCACTGGTACTGAGTATGTAAAGCAATAACTGAAAATAACTGAAAGTAAGTAAGAAAGCGGACAGTAACTAAAGTAATAGGGAATGGACTAGAACTATCTGAAATAGTGGAATCAGACTAACCTTAACTATACTGAGAAGAGTAGGAGTCGTACCTGGTAACGTGGCATCCTACTGTTTATCTAACCATAACTAAAATAACATGACATAACATAACACAACATAAACCTTACCTGGCCCCCATAAGCCGGAAGGTACAATCATCACAATCTATTTACCCATACCCAAGTCATGCCACATCACCTAGTAACTATAAGCAACCTATCGATCCCTTGGGTATGCAGCTTGGGCCTGCTGGGCCATTGGCTATAACTGTACTTGAGTCGGGAGGACTCCTGAAATCAACACCCCGGGCGCAAGCGCTCGACGGGGGTGTATAAAAGTCGACCAAGGAAAAATATGGGGAAACTGGCATCCCATCTTCGTCCCTAGCGGACGACATGCCACTCCATAGAGCGACGTTTCCTCGCCCTCTGGCGGACAAGTCGATATAGCTATTAACCCTGGGGCAGTAATGGAAGCTAGGAAATCCTGCCCAAGACAATACAATCAAGTCTCAACTGATAGAAATAACTACATAAAATACACACTGAATATGATAATAATATAATCTCTAGCATGCTCTACTTAGAGTCATCTTGGATTACTATGCTGGAGAAGCAGACAAATAAATCTATCTGTATAGCAAAAGTGTACCTAGCTTTTTGGGCCTCATACTGATGCTACTCGCTTCTGACATAATCTGTAAGACTATTTGCATACCATGTGCACGCATTTGATCAGAGGATCTTGATAGTGATCATGATCTCTAATAATCTGGGCTGAATAGATTGAGGCGTAAAGTAGTTTAACAATTCTCTAAATGTCCTGCGCAGACATCTGTAGCTTAAGCATAACTGTGGGGTTACGGACAGCTGACTACTTTATTCTTCTAATTAAACAACTATAGAGCTAGGCTTGGTCGAACTTGCTTCTAGGCGATCGGTTCCTGGTTCTTCATAGAGAGCTTACCGATCTCCTTAACCTATCGTTAACACTGTAGTAGCAGAATACTACTGACTCCTTAAGCCTTGTCTAAATCCTCTCGGATCTATATTGCTGTTTTGGGAAATTCTCAGTCTTATGGCCAATTCTATAAGGACTGCTCCTCTCTTAAGACTCTGTACCTGAATACCTTACGAGAATCGAATAGGGTACTAACCCATCACTGGCTACTGATGTGGACCCCTCCTTGGGGTACCCATGGGTTTATCTGTCTAGGACGACTGGGTTGGCTTGCTGGGTGTCCTACATGATAATTGTTAGGTCGATTAAGAGTGGCAATCACCGATAAGGCTGAAAGGATGATGTACGATCACTCAACACCCTAGAGAACTCTGGTATTGCTAACTCTGGAATATTCTTATTCTGTCTCTATTTCTGGTTCTGGAACATGCGATAACGTTACTGGCCTCTTGGGACGCTTTCCTGCCAATACAGGCGCCAACTGGTCGTTAGACCGCCTCACTGCGCCCATACTAACTAACCATCTGATTCAAACTACTAACTCTTACGAGCTATGAAGTGTAGATATGAAAACAACATATAAGTCTACCATCACAATAAACTGAGAACTAAAAGAGTTTCTATAGCGTCATACGTGAATCGCATTTGACCTGCTCCCTCTTAGCGAAGGGGGTCCTACAGTACTATCTGTATACACTTCCTAACAGCTAGCCAGAATCTGTGTAACTGTAATCCCTATTGGCAGTCACTCGCAATATATATATATATATATATATAATATTTATGTATGTATATCAATAACTACATGTGATACATACTGAATATAATAATAACTTCTGACATGCCTTACTAAGCTTCATATTGAACGTGATATAATATTTTTGAAATACTTTATTGAGAATTTTGTTGTTTTACTAAGTTTCATGCTAAACACGATATAATATTTCTAACGTGCTTTACTAAATTTCATATAGAGTACGCTATACTATTTCTAAAATACTCTACTAGAATATATATTGTTTTACTATACTGGGACAACTAACTTGCCGAAAGAGACTGGCTTTACATACCTCTACTGTCGGTTTACCGATTAACTGGCGAGGTTCGGCTAGTATTCAGTTGTTCCTTCCAACTATAATCATATTCACGAAAGAATAGAACTAACTTCATTACTTATACTAAAAGAAACAATATTTTAAGTCTATATACTGACTATTCTTCGACTTATCGAAGAATGATCGAAAACTCGTAATTTCTCGGGAGTCTAAAAGGGAGAAATACTCACTTTAAGCCTGGGAGTGTATTAGCACTAGTTTGGAACAATTCCAATCACTTTGACTCGGCAGGACGACAATTCGTCGAGCGATTTTCGCGAAACTAACTCCGTAGAAATGCTCCCTGCAGCCTTATACTTCGATACCCAAAGTTAATTTGACTTTGGACTGCATTTGACGGCGTAATCAAATGGAAATTGTTGAGAACCCTTCGTCCTCCCCCTGTTCTGATCGGTTTAGAAGTGAAAATGACTTAAAGTGAAAGGGTGAGGCCTTTATATACTTGCAGCAAAATACATGGCAACGTGGCACGCTGGCCAACGCGCTGTTTTGGCTCCGTGCCACGTTGGCTAATGCAGATGTCCCAGCTCCGTGTCACTTTGCCCCTTTGGGTAGCGCGGTTCGGCCTCCTCTTGTGAAATTCCAACTTGGCACTCGTTCGGCCTTTTCCCCGGCCCTTTTCTCGCTCGTATGGTATTCTGAAACTCTCAACCAATATTCGAATAGGCCAACTAAGTACTAGAAACTTACGGGGTGTACCAGGTATGTCGGTTAAGAGAATCTCCCACTGTTCCTCATGATTAATGCATGTCTACGATTATGTATATTGGCTCAAGCTATGTTAAATACGACTTTTCTCTCATGATTATGATTTCGAATGTATTACGAATGTTTTAAATACATAGAGCCTTATGTTATGTTGTGATATTTATGATATGAGCATGATGTCATATTCTTATGATCCCTTATGAGTTTTACATATATATTTTACATGTCCATTTTACTTACCTTGCATACTCGGTACATTCCAAGTACTGACTGCGTACTTTATAATCCTCATCTCTAGACCATCCTAGAGTTCACCTTCAGCCTATTGGTGAGTCCTCATGTTCGAAGGGCCGTTTTACTAGACATTATGTTATTTTATGCTTCAGTACTTAGCGGGGTTAGTTGGGGTTGCTGTCCCATCAACCCATCTTATGCTATAGAGGCTTTTAGATAGTAAGTAGTACTCAACTTGCGTGTATGTCTATAGACTCCTTACATTATGATATGTTGTGTTATTCTTACATTTCCTCTATGCCTTATGCTCAGCCTTCTACTTAAAGTGAATGAAGTTAGATGTACGCTTATGCCATGGGTCGACTTGGGGCTTCTCGAGGTTCCTTGTCCCATGTTACAATCCAGGTCTATGTCTGGGTTGTGACAATGTTGAGTTCGAGACACCGACTATCCAGTCAGTTTCGATAGTACGTGAGTATCCAGAGTTCTTTCTTGATGATTTGCCAGGTGTTCCTCCCGAGCGGGAGATTGACTTTGGTATTGGACTTCTTCCCAACACGCAACCTGTATCTATTCCTCTTTGCAGAATGGCTCCAGCCAAGCTAAAGGAGTTAAAAGAGCAGTTGAAGGACCTGTTAATAGGGTTTTCACTAGATCGAGAAAGTCTCCATGGGGCGCACCACTCTTATTTTTCCCAGAGAAAGATGGTTCCCTTTGCATGTGCATTGATTATTGGTAATTGAACAAAGTCACTGTCAAGAATAGGTATCCTCTACCTAGGATTGATGATTTATTTGACCAGCTTTATTGTTCTAAGTGTTTCTCAAAGAAAGATCTCAGATTTGAGTATCATCAGCTCAGAGTCGGGTGAGTGATATCCCGAAGACAGCCTTCAGGACGCGGTATGGTCATTATGAGTTTGTAGTTGTCTTTTGGACTAACGAATTCTCTTGCAACTTTTATGGATTTGATGAACAGGGTGTTCAGTACATACCTAGACATGTTTGTAATAATGTTCATTGATGACATCCTTATATACTCTCGGAGCGAGGAGGAGCATGCCGCTTATTTGAGAATAGTGCTTCAGACTCTCAAGGATCGTCAATTGTATGCCAAGTTCAACAAGTGCTAGTTCTGGTTGAACTCCATAGCCTTTTTGGGCCTTGTGGTATCAAGTGAGGGCATAGAGGTAGATTTTCAAAAAATCGAGGCGGTGAAGAATTGGCCTAGACTTGTTAATCCGTCAGATATTCAGAGTTTCTTGGGTTTAGTCGGCTACTGTCAAAGATTTGTTGAGGTTTTGTCATCTATTGCAGCACCTTTGACCAAATTGACCCAGAAGAAGGTGAAGTTCCAATGGTCGAATGATTATGAGAAGAGTTTCCAAGAGTTTAAGACCCGACTTACCTCAACATCGGTATTGAATCTACCAGAGGGTACTGATGGTGTCGTAGTGTATTGTGATACTTCAAGAATTTGACTTAGGTGTGCAGTAGCATGGGAAAGTGATAGCATATGCCTCTAGACAATTGAAAGTCCATGTGATGAATTACCCGACCCATGATCTTGAATTGGTTGTAGGGGTGTTTACATTGATGATATGGACACATTACTTGTATGCGGTCCACGTGGATGTGTTTATGGACAAGAACAAGTTACAGTATGTGTTCACGCAGAAAGATCTCAATCTTCGACAAATGAGGTGGTTGGAACTACTCAAGGACTACGATATGAGTGTTCTTTATCATCCAGGTAAGGCTAATATGGTAGCGGATGCACTTAGTAGACTCTCTATGGAGATTTTGTCCCATGTGGATTAAATGAAAAAGGAATTGGTGAGGGATGTGGATTGATTCACAAGGTTGGGAGTTAGGTTAGTTGACTCGACCGATGGTGGCGTCGTGGTTAGGAATGGATCAGAATCGTCCTTGGTGACTGATGTGAAAGCTAGACAAAATGAGGACCCAATTTTGGTAAAGTTGAAGGAAGTCATTTAAAGTCGGAAGGTGGAGGTCTTCATCCAAGGGGGAGATGGTGTGATTTTGTACCAAGGTCACTTGTGTGTATCGGACATGGACGATTTGAGGAGCTGGATGTTGCATGAGCTCATGGATCCGGGTATTCTATCCATCCAGGTGCCACCAAGATGTACCGTGACTTACGGAAAATCTATTGGTTGAATGGCATGAAGAAGGATATTGCAGAATTTGTAGCCAAGTGTTCAAACTGTCAGCAAGTAAAGGTTGAGCATCAGACACCGGGAGGCGTGCTTCATGATATCAACATTCCTACCTTGAAGTGGGAAGAAATTAATATGAATTTCATCATATGATAACCTCGTACTCGCCAAAAATATGACTCCATTTGGGTGGTGGTAGATAGGTTGACTAAGGCTGCTCACTTTTTAACGGTCAAAACCACGAATTTGGCAGAGGATTATGCCAAAGTATATATCCGGGAGTTAGTTTGATTGCATGGAGTTCCCTTATCCATCATTTCAGACAGAGGTACTTAATTTACCTCTCAGTTTTGGAGGTCATTTCAAAAAGGGCTTGGTACTCAAGTTAAACTCAGCACAACATTTCACCCGCAAACAGATGGTCAAGCGGACAGACAATTCAGACTCTCGAAGAAATGTTGAGAGCATGTGTGATGGACTTCAAGGGTAGTTGGGATGATCACTTTCTCCTGATCGAGTTCGCCTACAATAACAGCTCTCACTCTGGCATTCAGATGGCGTCGTTCGAGGCTCTCTACAGGCGAAGATGTAGATCGCCCACCGGATGGTTTGAGGTTAGTGAGGCAGCAATGATAGGGCCGAATTTGGTTCATGAAGTAAAGGAGAAGGTTCAGTTGATAAGAGACAAGTTTAAAACTGCCGGAGTTGCCAAAAGTCTTATGCGGATGTGAGAATAATAGAGTTAGAATTTGAAGTCGATGACTAGGCATTTCTGAGGGTGTCTCCCATGAAGGGAGTGATGTGGTTTGCAAAGAAAGGGAAACTTAGCCATCATTATGTTGGCCCTTATCAGATTGTGAGAAGAGTTAGCAAAGTTGAATATGAATTGGAGTTGCGCTCAGAGTTATCTTCTACGCATCTTATGTTTCACGTGTCTCTTTTGAAGAAGTGTTTGGATGATTCATCTTTAGTTGTCCCGGTGGATAGCGTTGGTGTAAAAGACAGCCTTATCTATGAGGAGGTTTCGATGAGGATATTGGATCGATCAGTTCGAAGGATAAGCTACAAGGAAGTAGCTTCAGTTAAAGTGTTATGGAGGAATCAGAATGTTGAAGGAGCTACATGGGAAGTCGAAGAGGATATAATAGCTAGATACCCACATTTACTCTCTACCGGCTTAGTTTCAGCTTGAGATATCAGTTTTGCACTCAGACTCTACCTAGTTTCATGTTCAGTTCATGTGCAGAAGTTTCTTTTATGTATGTGGATGTATGTATGATTCGTGAATTCGTTTCAAGTATGTAGTGTGAATCAGAGGTAGTCATTCTGTCAGTTTTTGGTTTAAATGATTAGTATTTGAATATGATAATTACACATCTCTGCTTTTCTGTGTGTTTTCCAACATTCGTAGATGAATGTTCCCAAGGGGGAAACATTGTTATACACCGGAAGCCCAAAGATCAGACTTGGGAGTTGAAATGGAGAAAAAGTTAAAATTTTGCAACTAACTCAGGAAGAGTCGCGGGGAGACTCATGAGATCAACCCACAAGTCGTGATGTGACTAGTGGGAAAGTCCGGGGAAGAAAATTGAAAACTGGAGTAGTGAGACCCCACAGGCATGACGACGACTCGTGCTCAGGCCCCACGAGTCGTTAGGTTAGCTGTAGGGAGGGGGAAAAGAAAAGAAAAGAAAAAGGGAGCAGTGGACATCACGCAAGGACCCACAAGTCGTGGTCAGTCCCCACGATTCGTGGGGTGAGTCATGGTCCATGAAGGGAAAACTTTATTCTAGGCACAGGTAGTGCACCTCACGACTGGCTCCATGAGTTGTGACCTTGGACCACGAGTCGTGAGGTCCCTCGTTGTGACCACTTGACAGTTATTTTTTGTGAATTTAGTAAGGGATTTTTTTGTAATTCGTTAGTTTCTAGGGCCTAAAGTATGACGTTTCGAGTTATGAATAGTGATTCATTCATGCAGGCAAGGTAGAAGACTTGAGAGGGTGATCAATCTTAGAATTCATGAATTTCTTTTCAATTTCCTATTGGGCATCTAAAGAAGTGTTAGAATCAACTACCAATAGGTATGTAGGGTTGTGAATGGGTGATTTCCTTCACACCCATACCCAATCCCTCTCAAAAGTATGAACTTCTATGTCTAATCCATGGGGTTTTTACAGCAATGCATGAATATTCTATTTCTACACATGGGTATGATTTGATTATGATTCTACTATTGAATTATGAAGTATGGGCACATTTTATAGGGTTTTCAATTTAAAAATCATGATTGTAGTTTTATAAATTAAAAAGCCCATAGATGAGATGTTCATGAAAGATGAGATTTGGGATGAATATATGATGATGATGATGTGATATTATGATGAAAAGCATGATTTGAAGCTACTAATGTTTACAATTATGATTTCGATGAGAATTGTGTATTTCTATGTATGATAAAGGTTTGGGAAATGCCCACATGTTAAATATGAATGATGATTTTTCTGAAATTAAGCTTACCACATTGTTTTGGAGCGAAGACTCCCAATAATAATTTTAGCTTGTGGTATGTTTTGAGTACAAGTTTTCCTATGTATGCTTACCAAATGGTTTTGGAGGGAAGGCTCCTAATTACGTTTTCAGCTTGTGGTTTGTCTTGAGCTAAAGCTTCTCATATGCATGATTTCATATTTGAGATGTATGTGACCATTGAGCTTCGTTTATAGACGATATTGAGCTTTGTTATAAAATGATGTAGAGCATATGAATGTTTTGGGAGTAACGTCCACAACCTAGGAGGCTAAGGGTCGATCACCCTATGCCTCAGAACTACGCGCCAATGTAGGTTTATACATTTTGACTTTCGGACCTCCCTTGTGTGCTTTCCCTGCCCGGATGGGCCTTTAGCTTGATATCGATATAATGGTATCATCCCTAGCCCTAGAAAGGCTTTGGACGGCTCTACCTACTAGTATGTGATAGTTGGGACCACGTAAGCTCTATCGTGGTATATCGGTTAAAAGACGAGCCTCCCATTATTCCTCACGATTTCAGATATGCATGGTTCATTACTTATGAGATTTATGTAAATGCATGTTCTAAAGTAGGTTTGACTCAATGTTCAGCTTTACCTACAAACGTCAGAATTTAGCTTTGAGTCAATTGATTCAATTATGATGTTATGATGTTATGTTATGATATGTTATGAAGAGATCATGATTTCAGAAAGAATGCATGCAAGCCCTACTATCAGATTCTTAATGTTTATGTTTTACTTAATGCATTGTCTTTAAATGATTTTACTTACTTTAGTGATTTTACTTACCTTGCATACTTGGTACATTCCTCGTACTGACTACATACTCTATGTTGTATTGTTTCAAGATACCTGACCCATCTCTCAGATTCAGCCCAGCTCATAGTCAGCTTCTCAGATTTAGCACTCTTAATTTGGGTGAGTCCTCATTTCCAAAGGACTAGACTATTCATCTTTCCTTTATGTATTTAGTTTCAGTTATGTTAAGTTAGTTGGGGTCTTATCCCATCAACTCGTCATATTTAGAGGCTTTCCAGACATATGTATGTATTGAGCTTTAGATTTCGTATTATGATGCTATGTTCAAGTTAGACTTCCACTATGAGTAATTATTGATTATTCAGTTTCTTGATTGAGATTAGATGTATTCTTATGCCATGGGTCAACTTGGGGTCTCTCGAGGCTCCTTGTCCGTTGTTACGATCCGAGCCTCCATTTGGGTCGTAACAAACTTGGTATCAGAACAATAGGTTTGAAGTGTCGTAGGATGTATGAAAGCCGCGTTAAGTAGAGTCTTTTTTCATGGGTGTGAAGTGCGCCACACTTATGAAGAGGAGGCTACGAGACGTTTAGGAAATGTTCCCTTTCTTTCATGATCTATGTCGTGTGATGAAAAGTCTTTCTATCCTTATAATTTATGCTATTCACAATTGCAAAATCATGGATCCTCGATGAATGAATGGTTGGAGGAATAGGAATGGTGAAGGCCACGAGGATGACAACAGTAATGGGCACCAGCAAGCCCCACCAGTTCAGGAGCACCAGGCACCGGAGCCAGTTGCTCAAGCTGAGTTCCGGGTCGCTATTCAGATGCTAGCATCGGCCTTGATTTCTCAGGTCAATCAACAGGCTTTTGTGCAAGTTCTCCAAAATGGCAATGCAGTGGCGGCTCGAGTCAGAGACTTCTTGAGGATGAACCCACCGAAATTCCTTGGGTCCAAGGTAGATGAGGACCTGCATGAGTTCATAGATGAGATAGTGAAGATCACCCATGTCATGGGGGTGAATAGGGTTGAGTGCACAGAGTTGGTCTCTTACCAGTTGAAAGGGGTCGCGGATATCAGGTTTCGCCAATGGAAGGATAGCAGGGTCGCTAGAGTACGTCCTGTCACTTAGGAAGAGTTCCATGTTGCCTTTCTAGACCGGTTCTTCCCTCGTGAAATGAGGGAGTTGAAGGCAGCTGAGTTCATGAATTTGAAGAAAGGGAGAATGACAGTACAAAAGTATGCCCTTGAGTTCACTCGCCTGTTAAAATATGCCTTAGAGTTAGTAGTGATCAGAGGGTACGTGTGAGCAGGTTCGTGCATGGAGTAGCGAGCTATTTTGACAAGGATTGTAGGACCACTATGCTCCACAAGGACATGGATATTCCATGGATAGTGTTGTACGCCCAGCAGATGGAGGCGAGACATCTGAGGGAGAGGGAGGCCGAGAGGGCGAGAACCGATGACCACAAATTCTCACAGCCGAGGTCAGGTGGTGGGCACCAAAAGCAGACCCACTAGAGATTGTCAGCCCCAGCATCTTCGGCATTAAGTGTGCCATCCCAGCCTAGACATGATCTGAGAGAGTGAACATCGGTCTCGATGGGTTAGAGCAGCGGACTCGTAGGTTCTAGCATCCCAGCTTGTCGCAGATGTGGTCGGGGGAACACAGGCCAGTTCTTGGCAGGTTCAGGTGCTTGTTTTAGGTGTGGGAAGCCTGGACACATGCTTAGAGATTGCCCAGCAGTGAGACAGGATCAAGTTGGGGACTGAGGCCCAGCTTCTAGTTCAGCAGCCCCTCCCGCACGCTCAGCCCATTAGGGGGCATCTAACAGTACAGCTGACGGTCAGCGCCAGAACAGATTCTATGCTTTTGCATCCCGCCAGGAGAAGGAGGTCTCCCTAGATGTGGTCACTGGTATGTTATGAGTTTTCCATATTGATGTTTATGCTTTGATAGATCCAGGGGCTACCTTGTCTTTTGTGACACCATATATGGTCAGTAGCTTCGTTGTCAGTCCCGAAGTTTTGTCAGAACCCTTCTCAGTTTCTACTCCAGTAGGTGACTCAGCTACAGCTAGATAGTGTATAGAGGTTGCCTAGTCTCAGTCCTTCATAAGGTCAGCTCAGCAAATCTGATAGAGTTATCCATTACCAATTTTGATGTTATTTTCAGCATGGATTGGCTTTTTGCATGCTATTCTTCAGTTAATTGTAGAACCCGGGTAGTAGAGTTTAGATTTCCGGATGAACTAGTCATAGAATGGAAAGGTAGTTCATCTTTGCCTGTAGGTCATTTCAGTTCTGTCACGGCCCAGGTCGTAGACCCGGATCGTAGACACGAGAAAAGGGACTCTGAGAGACCCCAAGACAACCCATGGCATAAGCATTCACTAACTCATTCAATAAATATGAAGAAACATAATCATAAACTCAGCGGAAATCCAACTTGACATAAGAACAGAATGAACATTTGAACCTGAAAACATGTCTAAGTCTAATAATCCTCTAATATGGATGAGCTGATGGGACAATACTCCCAACTAGCTAAGCAATACTGAAACTGAAAATACAACCAAGATAACTGAAAGTCTAGTCCTCGAAAGATGAGGACTCACCAACCTAGCAGGTACTGACTCTGATAAGTGACTATGAACGAGGCTGGACCTGAGAACCGGGTCCTGCATCATGAAACGATGCAGCATAAAAAGTATGCGGTCGGTTCATGGAACGTACCGAGTATGTAAGGTAAGTAAAATCGTTTAACTAAATAAATCATTTAAAACATTTCATGACATATCATAAGCTTTTAAGTGAAAATAAAAGGCTACAAGCAATCATTCTGAAATCGTTTTCTTATCATAACATCACCATGAATAGGTTGAGAACATCATGATTGACTCGAATGACTCAAAGCTGAAACAAAACACTTATATTAAAAGCTGAACAATGTGTCAAACCTTTCTTCTTGAACATGCATACATACGATAATTATCATGAGTAATGGTTATGCAAATTCAAATGATATTCATAGTGGGAGACTCGTCACTTAACTGACATACCACGATAGAGCTTATGTGGTCCCGTCTATTATAGTCAAGTGAGCGGAGCTGTCCAAAACCTTGCCAGGGCTAGGGACGCTACCATGATATCGATATCAAGCTGAAAAAGGCCAATCGGGCTGGGGATAGCTTGAAGGGAGGTCCGAATAATATAATAGAATAAACATACGTTGGCGCGTAGTTCTGGGGCATATGGTTATCGACACTTAGCCCACTCGGTGCTAGACTCTTCTCCCAAACATGCAATGCTCTACATCATATAAATACGAAGATCAAAATCATCTAGTGACGAAGCTCAAATGAAATCATGTGTAAAATCAACATCGTATGAAATGAAGCTCAACATTGTCTATTGACAATGCTCATTATGAAATCATGCATACACTAGACATCATATAAATATGAAGCTCAACAATGTCATTTCGACAAAGCTTTGAATAAAAATCATAGTTAGACTCAACATCATGTGAACTGAAGCTTAACATTGTCCTCAACAAAGCTTGACAATAATATACATATCAATCAAGGATTTAGCATAGAGAAGGCTTTACTTGGAAACAAACCACAAGCGAGAATTCATAATAAGGGTTAAAGGAAAATTTCATCTCAACCATGTGTTAAGCTCATGTAGGGGAAAATCACAATTTAAAATCACCATTTGGGCATAACTCAAAGCTCCACCATACTTGGGTCTATTTATGCTTCTTTGAAAACATCATCAAAATCATGGGTAAGGTATGAAACATGCCTTTAATCATCTACTCAATCATCACAACATTCTACATGAACTATCCACACATGGGCGTTTTAGATTCAATTTTCAGAAAAAAATTTTGTAAAAGAAATTAAGTTAGAACCCGCCCAAGCTCGATAAATCATCAATATCAACTCAATTTAATCATACACATGAGTAAAGATGTAAGAATCATGCAATTGAATGAAACCCCATACTTGATCATCACAAACCAATCACAAATTGATAGGGAATGGGCATGGGTGTGGAAGGAAGCACCCACTCATAGCCTTACATACCTGGGATTGAGGAATCCTAACTCTTCCTAATTGCCCAGCTGAGATTCCAATTGGAGACCTTGACAATTCACCTTGATTCTTCTCCTCAAAACCCCAACCTTGCATGCATTGAACTAATGCCCTAAGATGGGTTTTTCTCTGGTAAAAACCCTCTATTACGAGCATAAACCACGTAGTATAGGCCCTTAGAACTTAGGAATTACGTAAAAGCCCTTACTGAAAATGCTGAAAATAACTGTCAGGGGTCCTAACGGACGACCCGACGACTCATCGCTAGGGCTCCCGATCTGTTGGTTCACTCGTCAGGTTCACTGGATAAATGGTCTGCCAGGGCTCCTAACTTGTGACATGACAACTTGTCCCTAGCAGCCACGAGTCGTTACATCGCCCATGAGGACCTCGAGTTCCTCATCCTTCCAGGCCTTCCCACAATTCACCTGACGACTCCTGGGGTTTCCTCACGAGTTATTTAGTGACTTGTTCTGTAACTGCTGCAACATTTTTTCAATTTTTCTCTGTTTCACTTCTGGATCCAATTATTGATTTCTTGGGAAATAACAATATCTCCCCCTTGAGAACATTCTTCCTCAAATGTTAGAAACAAGCAGGAAACAGAAACAAGCAATGATCATACTCCAACACTGATTATTTGAACTGAAATTTCACAGAATGACTACCTCTGAAAAAAACCACATAGCGGAACTAAATTCAGGCATCACATACATTTATCATAACATAATTCAAACTTGCGCACATGAACTGAACATGGAAACTGATTAGAGAATTAGGGGAAATACTGATACCTCAAGTTGGAACTGAGCCGCTAGAGAAAATGTGGATATTTAGCCATCATGTCATCTTCGGCCTCCCACGTAGATCCTTCAACATGTTGATTCCTCCATAAAACCTTAACTGAAGGTACCTCTTTGTTCCTCAACCTTCGAACTTGTCGATCCAAAATTTCAACCAAAATTTCTTCATAACTGAGGCCATCTTTGACACCAATGTTGTCTACCGGATCTACCAAGGGTGGATCACCCAAGCTCTTCTTCAAAAGAGATACATGGAACACGGGATGAATTGAAGCAAATTCTGAGGCAAGTCCAACTCATACGCCACCCTACCAACTCTTCTTACAACCCGGTAGGGGCCTACATAGCGCGGACTGAGTTTACCTTTCTTTCCAAACCTCATGACTCTCTTTATGGGAGATACCTTTAGAAACACCCAGTCATCTACACCAAACTCAAATTCTCTTCTCCTTACATCAGCATACGATTTCTGATGACTCTAAGCGATTTTCAACCGGTCCCTTATCAACTGAACCTTCATCATCGCCTCATGAATCGAATTTGGTCCTACCATAGTTTCCTCAGCAACCTCGAACCATTCGATGGGAGATCTACACCTTCGCCTATAGAGGGACTTGAATGGTGCCATCTGGATACTAGAGTGGTAACTGTTATTATAAGCAAACTCGATCAAGGGCAAATGATAATCCCAACTACCTTTAAAATCCATAACACATGCCCTCAACATATCCTCAAGAGTCTGAATGGTTCGTTCTACTTGGTCGTCCGTCTGAAAAGCCGTTCTTAGTTTAACCTGAGTCCCGAGCCCCCTTCTGAAACGAACACCAGAATTGAGAAGTAAACTAAGTGCCTCGGTCCGAAATAATAGACAAGGGCACTCCATGAAGCCGAACAAACTCCCCAATACACAACTTAGCATAATCATCTGCTAAATCCGTGGTCTTGACCTGTAGGAAGTGTGCAGCCTTGGTCAACCTATCCCCCACTACCCAAATGGAGTCGTATTACCGGCGAGTATGAGGTAGACCTGTAATGAAGTCCATATTGATTTATTCCCACTTCCAAGTGGGGATGGCATTATCCTGAAGTACACCTCTAGGTCTTTGATGCTCGATCTTCACTTGCTGACAGTTTGGACATTTTTCTACGAACTCCGCAATATCTTTCTTCATCCCACCAATAGATTTCTCGTAAATCCCGATACATTATCATGGATTCCAGATGAATAGAATATCTGGTATCATGTGCCTCATGCAATATCCGAACTCTCAAATTATTAACTTCCGGAACACATAGTCGACCCTGGTATCATAGCACACCATCTCCCCCTTGGGAGAAAACCTCTACCTTCTAACTCCGCACTGCCTCCTTCAGCTTCCTCAATATTGGATCCTCATCTTGCCTGGACATAACATCAACTACCAAGGATGATTATGACCCGTTATGTACAACAACACCGCCATCGATCGAATGTGGACATCTTTCACCAACTCCTTCTTCCCTTCATCCACATGGGATACACTCTCCATTGAGAGCCTACTAAGCACATCCGCAACCACATTAGCTTTGCCTAGGTGGTAAAGGAGACTCATGTCATAATCCTTAAGTAACTCCAACCACCTCCTTTGCCAAAGATTTAGATCCTTCTATGTGAACACATATTGCAAGATCTTGTGATCTGTAAATACATCCACGTGGACCCCATACAAGTAATGCTACCATATCTTCAATACGAACACCACCGCGGCCAATTCAAAATCGTGGGTCGGGTAATTCTTTTCATGCACCTTTAGCTGTCGATAGACATAAGCTATCACCCTCCACGCTGCATCAACACATACCCAAGTCCAACTCTAGAAGCATCACAATACACCACGAAACCATTGTTACCCTCGGGTAGGCTCAATACTGGTGCCGAAGTAAGTCGAGCCTTCAACTCTTGGAAGCTTTTCTCACAAGCCTCCGACCATTGAAACTTCACCTTCTTCTAAGTCAACTTAGTCAAAGGCGCTACAAAGGATGAGAAACCCTCCACAAACCTCCGACAATAGCCAGCTAAGCCCAAGATACTTCAAATATCTGAAGGATTCACCGGTCTGGGCCAATTCTTCACCGCCTTAATTTTCTGGGAGTCTACTTTTATGCCTTCGCTGGACACCACATGGCCCAAGAATGCAACGAAGTCCAACAAAAACTCACACTTACTAAACTTTGCATACAACTGGCGGTCCTTGAGGGTCTGGAGCACTACTCCAAAGTGAGCGGCATGCTCCTACTCAGTCTGAGAGTATACCAAGATGTTATCAATGAACACGATCACGAACATGTTCAAATATGTCTTGAACACTTTATTCATAAGGTCCATAAAAGTTGAAGGAGCATTCGTTAGTCTAAAAGACATAACTACAAACTCGTAATGACCATACTATGTTCTGAATGCTGTCTTCGGGATATCACTCTCCCGAACTCTAAGTTGATGATAGCCAGATCTGAGATCTATCTTCGAGAAACACTTAGCACCCTGAATCTGATCGAACAAATCATCGATCTTGGGTAAGGGATACCTTTTCTTGATAGTGACTTTGTTCAACTGTCGATAATCAATGCACATACAAAGGGAACCATCTTTCTTCCGAACAAATAATACCAGTGTACCCCATGGAGACTGGCTCGGTCTAATGAAACCCTTATCTAGCAAATCCTTTAACTGATCCTTCAACGCTTTTAGCTCGGTTGGAGACATCCTGTAGGGAGGAATAGATATAGGCTACATATCAAGAAGGAGGTCGATACGGAAGTCAATCTCTTGCTCGGGAGGAATACCAGGAAAATGATCTGAAAAGACCTATGGGTAATTACGTACTAATGGGACTGACTGGATAGTCGGGGTCTTGGACTTAACATCCTTGAACCTAACCAAATGATACATGCAACACTTGGAAATCATCTTCCCGGCCTTGAGGTAGGAAACAAAGTGACCTACAGGCACAACTTAACTACCCCTCCATTCTATGAGTGGCTCACCCGGGAATCTGAACTCTACTGACCGGGTCCTGCAATTAATGGAAGCATAACAAGCTTACAACCAATCCATGCCAAGAATAATATCAAAATCAGTCATGGATAACCCTATTAGATCTACCGAGGTGACCTTATGGAGAACCAAGACTGGGCAATTTCTATACACCCATTTAGCTATATCTGAGTCACCTACTGGAGTAGAAACCGAGAAGGATTCTAACAAGACATGGGGACTGGCTCAAAAGCTACTAGCTACATAAGGTGTCACAAAGGACAAGGTGACCCTTGGATCTAACAATGCATAAAAATCAACATGGAAGACTCGTAACATACCAGTAACCACGTCTGGGGAGACCTCCTGCTCCTGACGGGATGCTAGGGCATAAAATCTGTTCTAGTGCTGATCGTCAACTATACTGGTAGATGCCCCCTAATGTGCTGAGCAAGGGGCTGGGGCTGCGGAGCTAGAAGCTGGGCCATGGACCCGAACCCGATCCTGTCTCTCTGCTGGACAATCTCTAAGCATGTGTCCAGGTTGCTCGCACTTGAACCTTCCGAGCACTGGCCTGTATGACCTCAACCACATCTACGACAAGATGGATTACCTGAATCTACGGGCCTGCTGTTCTGAACCCCCGAGCCTGATGCTCTCCCTCTCTAATCATGCCTAGGCCGAGATGGCTCACTCAAGGCTAATGAAGTTGTGGCGGATGAACTCTGGTGGGTCTGCTGATGGTGCCCACCACCGGACCTCTACTAGGAGAATCTGTGGTCCTTAGTAATGGCCCTCTTAGCCTCTCTCTATCTCGAATATGCCGCCTCCATCTGCTGGGCATACAACACTATTCGAGGGAAGTACATATCCTGATGGAGCACAGCAATCCTGCATTCCTTATCCAAGTAACTTGCTATCCCAGGCACAAACCTGCTCACTCGCGCCCTCTGGTAAGGCACTCACTCCGGAGCATACTTCGATAGGCGGGTTGACTCAAGGGAATACTCTAGTACTGTCATTCTCCCTTGCTTCAGATATACGAACTCAGCTGCCTTCAGCTCCCTCATCTCTCGAGGGAAGAACCGATCAAGGAATGCAACATGGAACTCTTCCCAAGTGACCGGACCTGCTCCAGTGATCCTGCCATCCTTCCATTGACGGAACCAGATATGTGCGACCCCCTTCAACTGGTTGGAGGCCAACTCTATGCACTCAACACTACTCACCCCCATGGCCTAAGTGATCTTAATAATCTCATCCATGAACTCATGTGGGTCCTTATCTACCTTGAACCCAAGAAACTCCGGCTGGTTCATCCTCAAGAGGTCCCTGACTCGAGCTGCCGCTGCACTACCATTCTACAGAACATGCACAACAGCCCGCTGATTGACCTGAGCGGTCAAGGCCTACGCAAGCATTTGGATAGCGGCCCGAAAATTAGCATGGGCGGCTGGCTCCGATGCTTGAGGCTCCTGAACCGGTGGGACTTGCTGATTCCCACGACCCATGCCATCCTCGTGGCCTTCACCGTCTCCATTTTTCCTTCCATTTATCCTTCGAGCAGCCATGATTCTGCAATTGCAATAGCATGAATTAGAGGGATAGAAAGACTCTTCATCGCACGACATAGATCATGAAAGATGGGAACAATACCTAGAATGTTTCGTAGCCCTTTCGTCATAAGTTTGGCGTGCTTAGCACTCATGAAAAAGAATCTACTTAACGTGGCTTTCAGACTCCCTAGGACACTTCAAACCTATGGCTCTGATACCAAGTTTGTCACAACCCGAGCATAGACCCGAATCGTAGACACGGGACAAGGGACTTCAAGAGACCCCAAGTCAACCCTGGCATAAGAAATCACTAACTTATTAAATAAACATGAAGAAACATAATCATAAACTCAGCAGAAGTCCAACTTGACATAACAACAGAATGAACATCTAAAGTTGAAAACATGTCTAAGTCTGATAAGCCTCTAATATGGATGAGTTGATGGGATAATACCCCCAACTAGCTCACCAACACTAAAACTGAAAATACAACAAAGATAACTAAAAGTCTAGTCCTCGAAAGATGAGGACTCACCAACCAAGCAGGTAGTGACTTTGATAAGCGACTACGAATAGGGCTGGACCTGAGAATCGGGTCTTGCATTATGAAACTATGCTACATAGAAAGTATGCGGTCAGTTCGTGGAATATACTGAGTATGTAAGGTAAGTAAAACCGCTTAAGTAAATAAATCATTTAAAACATTTCATGACATATCATAAGCTTTTAAGTGAAAATAGAAGGCTACAAGCAATCATTTTGAAATCATATTCTTATCATAACATGACCATGCATAGCTTTATAACATCATGATTGACTAGAATGACTCAAACATGAAACATAACACTTATATTAAAAGCTAAACAATGTGTCAAACCTTGCTTCTTGAACATGCATACATACGATAATTATCATGAGTAATGGTTATGCAAATTCGAATGATATAGACAGTGGGAGACTTGACACTTAACCGACATACCATGATAGAGCTTATGTGATCCCGACTATTGCACTCAAGTGGGCAGAGTTGTCCAAAACCTTGCCAGGGCTAGGGACGCTACCATGATATCCATATCAAGCTGAAAGGGGCCAATCGGGTTGGGGATAGCTCACAAGGGATGTCCCAATAATATAATAGAATCAGCCTACGTTGGCGCGTAGTTCTGGGGCGTAGGGTTATCGACCTTTAGCGCGCTCAGTGCTAGAATCTTCTTCCAAATATGCAATGCTCTACATCGTATAAATACGAATCTCAACATCTTCTTGTGACGAAGCTCAACATGAAATCATGCATAAAATCAACATCGTATGAAACAAAGCTCAACATTGTCTATTGACAAAGCTCAGTATGAAATCATGCATACACTAGACATCATATAAATATGAAGCTCAACAATTTCATTTCGAAAAAGATTTGAACAAAAAATCATAGTAAGACTCAACATCATGTGAAATGACGCTTAACATTGTCCTCAACAAAGCTCGACAGTAGTATACATATCAATCAAGGATTTACGCATAGAGAAGGCTTTGCTTGGAAACATACCACAAGCTAGAATTCATAATAAGGGTTAAAGGAAAATTTCATCTCAAAAGCTCATGTCGGGGAAAATCACAATTTAAAATCATCATTTGGGCGTAACCCAAATCTCTACCATACTTGGGTCTGTTTAATGTTCTTTGGAAACATCATCAAAATCATGGGTAAGGTTGGAAACATGCCTTTCATCATCTACTCCATCATGATTACATTCTATATGAACTATCCAAACATGGCCGTTTTAGATTCAATTTTTAGAAAAATAATTTTGTAAAAGAAATTAAGTTAGAACTCGCCCAAGCTTGATAAATTATCAATATCAACTCAATTTAATCATACACATGAGTAGAGATAAAAATCATGCAATTGAATGAAACCCCATACTTGATCATCACAAACCAATCACAAATTGATAGGGAATGGGCATGGGTGTGGAAGGAAGCACCCACTCATAGCCTTACATACCTGGGATTGAAGAATCCTAACTCTTCCGAATTGCCCAGCTGAGATTCCAATTGGAAACCTTGAGAATTCACCTTGATTCTTCTCCTCAAACCCCCAACCTTGTATGCATTAAAGTAATGGCCTAAGATGGGTTTTTCTCTACTAAAAATCCTCTATTACAAGCTTAAAACAACATAGTATAGGCCCTTAGAACTTAGGAATTACGGAAAAGCCCTTACTGAAATCGCTGAAAATAACCGTCAGGGGGTCGTAACGGATGACCCGATGACTCGTCACCAAGGCTCACGATCCGTTGGGTCGCTCCTTAGGTTCACTGGATAAATGGTCTGTCGTGGCTCCAAACGAGTGACATGATGACTCGTCCCCAGCATCCACGACTTGTTGCCACTCCCCGTCAAGTGCACTGGATCAATTTTCCAATCTTCCTCTAGAACCACCCCACGATTGACATGAAGACTCGTGGTGTCTGACCATGAGTCATTACATCACTCGTGGGGACCTCGAGTCCCTCAACCTTCCAGGCCATCCCACGTGTCACCTAACGACTCGTGGGGTCTCCTCATGAGTCATTCAGTGACTCGTTCTACAACTGCTGCAACACTTTTCTAGTTTTTCTCTGATTCACATCCGGGTCTGATTCTTGAATTCTCGGGGTATAACAATTTCCTACCTTAAGGAAAGGAAGATGATTTCTAAGGGTTGTGTGTACCATCTAGTTAGGGTTATGGATGTTGATTCTGAGACCTCGACTTTCCAGTCAGTTCTGATAGTATGTGAGTATCCGGAGGTCTTTCCTGATGATTTTCCAAGTGTTCCTCCAGAGCGGGATATTGACTTTGGTATTGACCTTCTTAGAGACACGCAGCCTATATCTACTCCTCCCTACACAATGGCTCCAGTCAAGATAAAACAGTTGAAAGAGCATGCGTGGCGGACTTCAAGGAAAGTTGGGATGATCACCTGCCCCTGATCGAGTTCGCCTACAAGAACAGTTATCACTCTAGCATTTAGATGGCGTCGTTTGAGGCTCTCTATAGGCGGAGATATAGATATCCCATCGGATGGTTTGAGGTTGGTGAGGCAGAAATGATTGGGCCGAATTCGATTCATGAAGCAATGGAGAAGGTTCGGTTGATAAGAGACAGGTTGAAAACTGGCCAGAGTCGCCAAAAGTCTTATATGGACTTGATAAGAAGAGAGTTAGAATTTGAAGTCGATGACTGGGTATTTCTGAGGGTGTCTCCCATAAAGGGAGTGATGCGGTTTAGAAAGAAATGGAAATAAAGCCCTCGTTATGTTGGCCCTTATCGGATTGTGAGAAGAGTTGGCAAGCTGGCATATTAACTAGAGTTTCCCTCAGAGTTATCTTCCAGGCATCTTGTGTTTCACGTATCTCTTTTGAAGAAGTATTTGGGTGATCAAGCTTTAGTTGTCTCGGTGGACAGTGTTAGTGTAAAAGCAAACCTTAGCTATGAGGAGGTTCCGCTAGGGATATTGGATCGACAGGTTCGAAGGCTAAGGAACAAGGAAGTAGCTTCAATTAAAGTGTTATGGAGGAATCAGCATGTTGAAGGAGCTATGTGGGAAGCCAAAGCGGATATGATGGCTAGATACCCACATTTATTCTCTGCCAGCTCAGTTTCAGCTTGAGGTATCAGTTTTACACTCAAACTCTATTTAGTTTCATGTTCCGTTCATGTGCACAAGTTTCTTTTATGTGTATGTATGTATGTATGATTTGTGAATTCAGTTCAGCTATGTAGTATGAATCGGAGGTAGTCATTCCGTTAGTTTTTGGTTTAAAGATCAGTATTTGAATATGATAATTGCATATCTCTACTTTTTTGTGTGTTTTCCAACATTCAGGGATGGATGTTACCAACGGGGAGATATTGTTATACCCTGGAAGCCCAAAGATCAGACCCGGGAGTTGAAATGGAGAAAAATTTGAAATTTTGCAGTAGACTCAGCATGAGTCGTTGGGAGACTCATGAGATCAACCCACGAGTGGTGATGTGACTTGTGGGGAAGGACAGGGAAGGAAGTTAAAAGATGGAGTAGTGAGACCCCACAAGCATGACCACAACTTGTGGTCAGACCCCATGAATCGTCAGGTTGGCCGTGGGGAGGGGGAAAATAAAAGAAAAGAAAAAGGGGGCAGTGGACATCACGGAAGGACCCCCACGAGTCGTGGTCAGTCCCCACGATTCGTGGGGTGAGTCGTGGTCCAAGAAGGAAATGTTTTTTTCAAAGCACAGGCAGCATAGCTCACAACTGGCACCACGAGTTATGACCTGGGACCATGAGTCGTGAGGTCCCTTGTTGGGACCACCTAACAATTATTTTCTACGAATTTAGTAAGGGCTTTTCCATAATTCCTAAGTTCCTAGGGCGTAAAATACAACGTTTTGAGTTATGAATAGTGACTTCTAAAGGGGTTAAGTTCATTTTAGTCCTCATTCATTTATATATACAAGGTAGAAGACTTGAGAGGGTGATCAAGCTTAGCATTCATCAATTTCTTTACAATTTCCAGTTGGGCATCTAAAGAAGTGTTAGAATCAGCTACCAACAGGTATGTAGGGTTATGAATGGGTGATTTCTTTCATACCCATGCCCTATCCCTCTCTATAATATGAACATCTATGTCTAATCCATGGGGTTTAAACCCAAATGCATGAATCTTCTATTTCTATACATGCGATTGATTTTATTATGATTCTACTATTGAATTATGAAGCATGGGAACACTTTATAAGGTTTTCAATTTGAAAATCATGATTGTAGTTTTATCAATTAAAAGCCCATGGATCAGATGTTCATGAAAGATGTGACTTGTGATTAATATATGATGATGATGACATATTCTGATGAAAAGCATGATTTGAAGCTACCCATGTTTACAATTATGATTTCGATGAGAATTGAGTATTTCTATGTATGATAAAGCTTTGGGCAATGCCCACATGTTAAGTATGAATGATGATTTTTTCTAAATTAAGCTTTCTACATTGTTTTGGAGTGAAGACTCCCAATTATAATTTCAGCTTGTGGTATGTTTTGAGTTCAAGTTTTCCTATGTATAGCTTACTACATGGTTTTGGGGAAAAGGCTCCTAATTATGTTTTCAGCTTGTGGTAGGTCTTGAGCTAAAGCTTCTCATATGCATGATTTCATATTTGAGATGTATTTGACCATTGAGCTTCGTCAATAAATGATGATGAGGTTTGTTATAAAATGATGTAGAGCATATGAATGTTTTGGGAGTAATGTCTATCACCAAGCAGGCTAAGAGTTGATCACCCTATGCCTCAGAATTACGTACCAATGTAGGTTTATACAATTTGTCTTTTGACCTCCCTTGTGAGCTTACCCTGCCCAGATGTCTTGATATCGATATCATGGTATCATCCCTAGCCCTGGCAAGGCTTTAGATGACTCTGCCCACTTGAGTGTGATAGTTGGGACCATATAAGCTCTATCGTGGTATGTCAGTTGAAAGATGACTCTCCCTTTGTTCCTCATTATTTCAGATATGCATGTTTCGTTACTCGTGAGATTTATGTAAATGTATGTTTTAAAGCAGGCTTGACTCAATGTTCATCTTTAATTACAAATGTCAGAGTTCAGCTATGAGTCAATCGATTCAGTTATTATGTTATGAAGTTATGTTACGATATGTTATGAAGAGATCATGATTTCAGAAAGAATGCATGCAAGCCCTACTCTCAAATTCTTAATGTTTATGTTTTACCTAATACATTTTATTTAAATGATTTTACTTACTTTAGCGGTTTTACTTACCTTGCATACTCAGTGCATTCTACATACTGACCGTATACTCTATGATGTATCATTTTATGATACAGGACCTAGCTCTCAGATTCAGCCCCGCTCATAGTCAGCTTATCAAAGTTAACACTCTTATTGTGGGTGTGTCCTCATTTCCCGAGGACTAGACTATTCAGCTTTCCTTTATGTATTTCAGTTTCAGTTTTGTTGAGTTAGTTTGGGTCTTGTCTCATCAACTCGTCATGTTTAGAGGATTTTAAGACATATGTATGTATTCAACTTCAGATTTCGTATTCTGATGCTATGTTTAAGTGATACTTCCGCTAAGTATATTTAACTGATTATTCAGTTTCTTGATTGAGATTAGATGTATGCTTATGCCATGGGTATCGACTTGGGGTCTCTCAGGGATCCTTGTCCTGTGTTACAATTCGGGCCTCTGTTCGAGTCGTTACAAACTTGGTATCAGAGCAATAGGTTTGAAGTGTCCTAGGGTGTCTAAAAGTCGTTTAAGTAGAATCTTTTTCATGGGTGTGAAGAGCGCCACACTTATGATGAACAGGCTATGAGACGTTTAGGAAATGTTCCCTTCTTTTATGATCTATGTCGTGCGATGAAAAGTCTTTCTATCCTTCTAATTCGAGCTATTCGCGATTGCAGAATCATGGCTCCTCAAAGAATGAATAGTAGGAGGAATGGGAATGGTGAAGGCCATGAGGATGGCAACGGTAATGGGCACCAACAAGCCCTACCAGTTCAGGAGCACCAAACACTGGAGCTAGTTGCTCCTGCTGAGTTCTGGGCCGCTATTCAGATGATTGCGCAGGCCTTGACCACTCAGGTCAATCAGCAGGTCGTTGCGCATGTTCCGCAAAATGGAAATGCAGCGGCAGCTCAAGTCAGAGACTTCTTGAGGATGAACCCACCGGAGTTCCTTGGATCCAAGGTAGATGAGGACCCCCATGAGTTCATAGATGAGATAGTGAAGATCACCCAAGTCATGGGGGTGAATAGGGTTGAGCGCGTAGAGTTGGCCTCTTACCAGTTGAAAGGGGTCGCGCATATGTGGTTTCGCCAATGGAAGGATAGCAGGATCACCGGAGTAGCTCCTATCACTTGGGAAGAGTTTCATGTTGCCTTTCTAGATCGGTTCTTCCCTCGTGAAACGAGGGAGCTGAAGGTAGTTGAGTTCATGAATTTGATGCAAGGGAGAATGATAGTACAAGAGTATTCCCTTGAGTTCACTCGCCTATCGAAATATGCCCCAGAGTTAGTAGCTGATTACAACGTGCGGGTGAGCAGGTTCGTGCATAGAGTAACGAGCTATTTTGAAAAGGATTATAGGATAGCTATGCTACAGAAAGACATGGATTTTCTACGGATACTGTAGTACGCCCAACAGATGGAGGCGGCACATCTAAGAGAGAGGGAGGCCAAGAGGGCCAGGACCGATGACCACAGATTCTCACATCCAAGGTCAGGTGGTGGACACTGACAACCGATCCACCAGAGATCATCAGCCCCAGCATCTTCGGCATTGAGTGGTCCATCTAGGCCCAGACACTGTCTGAGAGAGCGAGCATTAGGATCGAGGGGTCAAAATAGCAGACCCGCAGGTTCTAGCAACCCAGCTTGCCGCAGATGTGATCGGGGGCACACAGGCTAGTGCTTGCAAGGTTCAGGTGCTTGTTTCAGGTGTGGAAAGTACGGACACATACTTATAGATTTCCTAGCAGTGAGACAGGATCAGGTTGGGGGCCGAGGCCTAGCTTCTAGTTCAACATCCCCTCCCACACGCTCAACCCATCAGGGGGCATCTACCGGTACAGCTGGCGGTCATCTCTAGAACATACGGTGATCGACCCTTAGCCTACTTGGTGCTAGAAACTACTACCAAAAACATGCATATGCTCTCCTTCATTTTTCAACGGATATGAAATCATGCATATGAGAAGCTTTAACTCAAACCGTACCACAAGCTAAAAGATAATTGGGAGTCTTCGCTCCAAAATCATGTGGTAAGATAAATTCGAGAAATCATAAATCATACTTAAACATGTGGGCATTGCCCAATACTTTCTCATGCTTGAAAATACTCAATTCACATCGAAAACATGATTATAAACATGGGTAGCTTGAAAACATGTTTTTCATCATAATCTCTCATCATAATCATACATTCATCACAAATCTCATCTTCATGAACTTCTCATCAATGGGCTTTTTAATTCATAAAACTTGAAACATGCTTTTTAATTGAAAACAATATAAAACTATTAGCTACGAAGGAAGGGAGCTGACTGTACTGCTAATTCTGGCTGGATGCTAGGAAGGTCCTGATCTGCGTCTACTCGTACCTGCAGGCAACTAATCTAGCGCCCCAAGGATGGGTTTCAGTACAATATGTACCGAATATGTAAGGCAGTAAAAGAAAATGACTGAATAATACAGATAATGAAACTGAACCATTAAGTGGGAGGGATAGAGAATTAACCTAATATAACCTTATAACTTGTTGTACAACTAATAGTAAATAGTACAAACAAGAATCTTACCTAGACCCTATAAGCCTGAAAGGTACATCCAACATAGAATAACCTGCCCGGGGACCCCAAAAGGCCTGGCGAGTCCACTTCATTCTATATACCTCTAAACAGGTCAAAATGAGTCAACAGGTAACTATAGCGAACCTACCAGTCCCCTGGGTCTGCAACTGAGCCCACTCGACCGCTAAAATATAGTTGTGTCTGAGTCTAGTGGAATCCTGATAACTGCACCCCGTGCACCAGGATCGACGGGGTTGTGTTGTCGATACGGTAAAGAACTAGTAGTCCGGCCATGGAATGGATTGTATAAGGCCCATAGGCCTCATCATCATCCCTTGGGATGGCATATCGCTCCTTGGAGCGACGCCATAGAGCCCCTGGCGGGAAACGACATAGCTAGTAACCTTGGGGTTGGTCATGGAAGGCTATACAGCGCAAAGTCAATCCCAAACTAAACATAGAGTACTGGTCTCAGCTAATAACAACAGCTAATCACAATAAAAATACTTCTGGCTCTTTTATTGGGATTCAACTGTATTGCAATTCTATAGAAACTAACTTTCCGAAGGAATTCACCTTAGCATACCTCGATTGTCATTTTCTGAATTACCGACGAGTTTCAACTTGTATTCGTCAGCTCTTTTCAACTATAACTGTAATACTGGGAGAAAGAGACTAATTTCAATACAAAATTTGGCTTAAAATGATAACTTTTAGTACTAATAGCAGCTATAATTCAACTTCATAAAATACGGTCAAAAACTTATAATTTCCTAAGAGTTCAGAAGGGAGAAATGCTTACCTAAAGCCTTTGGCCATATAGGAATCAATTAGGAGAAATTCTGACAACTTCTACTCGGCGGAATTCCAATTTGTCGGGCATATTTTTAGAAAATAACTTCGTAGTAATGTTCCCTACAGGCTTAGAACTCAATACCTTAAGTTAATTTGAGTTTGAACCACGTTTGATAGCGTAATTGGGTGAAAAATGATTGAAATCTTCGTCTCTTCTAAGCTCTGGCTGAAAACAAATGTTGGGAATGAATTACAATTGAAAGGACGGGCTTTATATATAAGTGAGGTTGGTGGCAGGGGGGGGGGTAACGCCAGAAGACCCCCCGAGTTGTGCCTCCCATCACGCCAGTGGGCTGGGCGTGCCGTGCTGGCCCTTCACAGCCTCGCCTCGCCCGACCCTACATCCGAGGCTTCCTACACGTGCCGTATTCTCTTTATTCATCACAAATACACGCGTATGCTTACTAGTCGTTAATATTTATGGGGTGTAACACGTTATTCTCACATCGTCGTCATAGTATCAATTTCTAATTTCAAAAGGTGACCAGAAACTCATACATGATTAATATAACATATAAAACATATAGTAAAGGACCAGCTAACAATTCCTACACTGGGGGGTCCCCAACTTGATGTACAACTACGAAAACTATCGACACGATATCACACTTTAAATGCCTTTTTGGGCTAGACATAATCTTAACATTTAGATTCAATCAAACATGGGACTTAAAACTTAAATATAGATTGATATACTGCCTCAACACACATGAGAAGCTTCTTGGATCATTCAACTCACAACGCACGAATCGTTCTTGAAAGAACAATCGATGGGATGCCTTACATACCTTTTTCTGACAAACTTGTCTTAGCCGATCTCCTACTTCAATGACCAATATTTAACCTTCTTAATCACTTGAATTCGTAGGTCAACAAAAGGCTTAATTTGTATTACAATATACAACCAAAATAATTCACCAAATGGTAGTCGCAAAAATAACAAGAACTCATGGCAACACCAACAACTATAGCCATTTTCTTTAATTGTTTTCACAAGCTTTTGAGGTAGAAAATTAGAAGGAAAAATTACCTAACTTTTTCTGTAATTCTTTCCCTCAAAGTGAAGTATATTTCTAGCCAGAGAAACTTCCATAAATACTAGAAAATTCGAGCAAGAACTTAGCTCAAAAATAGTACAATGACAGCTCACTTTAGCTGCAAAATTTCAGCTTTTGGCTTGCAAGTTGAGGAGCTTAAAGAGAGTAAAATTCTTATCTTTCTTCTTGGGTTCAATCCTTATTCAAAGAAAGACATATAGGAAGTACAGACAGTTTTCAGCATGCAGAAAATCACCTCCAAATCTCTGCCAAAAAGAGCTCCAAAACAGCTCCTAACTCACCTTGTACACTTGGAAACTAACTCTCAAGTTGTCTTGTGTTTTGAAGGAATTTTATCTTGATGTTTCTTATTCAATTCACCTTGGTGGTATGCTGGAAATTTTAGAGAATTTTGGAGTATAAGAAAGCACCTTAAATCTTGAAAAGTGTTAAAGGGAAAGATAAGCCAAACATTAGATTTTTATATACTTAGGGCGGTGACGAGGGCGGTGGACGCGTCACTACCCCACAGTGCTACCGTGAAATGCCTATAACATTTTACTTCGAACTCTGACTAACGAGAGATTTGATGTTCTGAAAATTAGACTCAAATAACTTTAATTTCATAGGTTGTAGGTGCCTAACTCATTATGGATTTCGAGATATAATTGTTTAAAGATGACGCTTACTTATGAGATTCACATACTCTTCGCCTTTCCCTTTGTATAAATTTTCCCCCTCACCTATGACCAATATACAACCCCTACTTCTCTTAACATATCATATAAAGATAAAATAACCACCAAAAATTTTCTGAGGTGTAACACCAAACTATATACAAAAAGTTATGTGTGTTTTACTAAAATATAGTTAAAATGGCTGGGTGCCTCACGACTTGTGTTGTACTAGGGAAAAACTTCATACACTCATTTTTCATCAATATTTTCACCATTAACCATGGTACGCCAAAAATATTTCTATTTGACCTATATCTTTGGACTATGAAGAGAAAGAAAGCCCATAAGCTTTGACCAAGTTTTAGGGGTGCTTTCCCCTCTATCTATACCTCCAACGTCTCCCACATCCAATGTAATTTTCTTCCAATAAATTTTAGTTAATTATTCACCTAATTTGTGGGTTGTAACCTCGATTATTCTTGGATTTTTAGAGCTCTCAAGGATTCCTCTAAAGAATTCAACCGGGAAATAGGGGCTTGTTCCCTATCAAGAACAATGTCAAATCCTCTTCTAAGTTCATGCATTTATCAGACAATTGTTGTTGACGGGATTATGATTTATAAAGATGGATTATTTTGTAGTGAACATGATATTAACATCTTAAATTTTCATGTTTTGTTCTAAGATAAAAATGGAAAAATTATAGAAAATGGGTAAATTGGGGGTGTCTATTGGTTGTACGGATGTTGACGGAGGTTGATAGTGACCGTAGGACTTTATTATTGAATGATGAATGTACGAGTTAACAATTCGACATATAAATCTTTTAATTCAAAATTAAGCATGTATAGTGTATGCAATTTATCCGATGAAATGCTTTAGTAATCAATTCTTGAATTATCGATCTGATAGTGATGTACACAAATTGTGTTGTGTAGATTAGCATTTCATGGATGTTTAAACCCGCAGTCTATCATTAGCTAGGAACAATCCGAGTAATGTACGGTAAAACTTCAAATTTGAAATATTTTACTCCTAAATTGTCATGTTCCTCTTATTCCAACATTTTCCCATCTCACATGTCTTTTATGACTCTTATCTATTGAATTATATTATTAAAGCTGTCAATGGTTCAAATATGATGTGTTTCACGAATTTCATCTTCTTATATACTACTCGCTTATTGGTTGATAACATTTAGTGTTCTGTAAATATTCTACATAAGTTTGCTACTAATTATGCTTCATGATCTTGAAGGTATAGATTTGTATATGTTCGATGAGCACTTTGTAGTGATTTTATGAAATGGGGCCTAAAGAGTGGAGGGCTATGATTTTATGAGAAAGGGCCAAAGGTGCCACATTATATATATGTTTTGGAAGTGGTGCTTAATTCGTGGAGAAGGTGTTTTTCCATGCGGTGAATGCTCAAAATATGTATGCAGACAAAGGAAAAGGATATTTCGTTGATTTGAGCGCTTCCTTATGGTATTTTCCCTTAATTGGATTGACTTTATGGTGTTTTTTCTGGAAAAAGATACAAAAATATTTTATCAAACTAACAATATAGTGAGATGGATTAGTTGATCGACTCGAGATTGGATTCCATGTTACACACATGGTAGTTGCTGGAAACTAGAAAATCACACAAAAAATACGTGTTGTTTAATGTTTAAGATATGATGTTTTACAAAATTGAGCTCCACATGAATAACTTATGATTATTTTTATGTTTTGAAGTTATTTTAATTGTTGACTTTGGAGAATATTATTTCTATCCCATGCTTTACTCCTCATGGTATATATCGTGTTATTTAGCCCATTCCTCTTTTATCCTCCTATATTTAGCTATGCTTTATCATGTGAGTACTATTCCATGGTACTCAAGCATATTTTTCCCGAGGGCACAAAATCCTTTTATGATGCAGGTTCAAACTCTTAGGATGGCATGGCCATTCATTAGGGACACCACTCTTATCTCCTACTGCTATGGTGAGACAACTACATTCCAGTGGGTATTTTCGAGTTTAGTGTATGCATGTACTTAAGAGTTCAACATCTTAGAAGCTCCATGTATATTGTGGGTCATTTCTTTAAGATTTAGCTTTTCCATTTTAATTACAATGATATTATAATGTTTTGAAATGATTTTTGGGCCGTTGAACCAAATGTAATGATTTAAGTTTATTTTAAATTTATTAATAACATGAAATATGCATTCTTTTAGTCTAAGAGTGAAATAATATGTTTATTAAATAGGTCACAATTTTATAGCATGAGATATAGTTTTTGCTTCCCATGTTTTGGGTGTGACATTTGGTTGGTTGATTTGATGCATTCAAGGAAAGATCATGGGTTTCATACGTAATAAGAAATCATTGAACAAGGTCAAATTGATTTAAGAGACACTTCTCACAACTCTTAGCAGGCAAAGAGCTCTGCAGACCAGAAAGTTCATGATGTGGAGAATATGGTTGGTGATCAACTACTTCTTAAGGTCTCATCAATGAAGGGTGTGATGAGGTTCAAAATGAAGGGAAAGTTATGCTCAAGGTATATTGGCTTATTCGAGATTCTACAACATATTGGTGGAGTGATGTCACACCCCGAATCAGAGCCTAGGCATGACCGGCACTCAAAGCCATTACTGACTTGAGCGAACCACATACATGGCGTACATCATGAGTATGCATCTAATCATAAGTGAAAATAATAGTTAGAATTAAACTTAAAAGGTCAAAATACTCAGATTAAAGAGAAGATTTACTAAGCTTACATAACATAAGAAATAACCTATGAAGCCTCTAACATGCCGGATTAACTGTTTACCGGGACAAGACACCTGACATACCTCTAATCAACATCTAATAAGTTTAGATAAAGGACTAAGCCCAAAAATAGTGGGACTCACCAACAGCTGAATAAAGTAGAATCCTAGAGAGCAACTCAATCATCAGTTTGAGTACCTAAATCTGCAGTATAAAATAATGCAGCGTCCCATGCCAAAGGGACATAAGTACATAGGATCGTGTTGTATGTAAAGTGGCTGAAGGAAACATAACATATCTGAGCAATATATATTAAAATGGTAACCGAGAAAAAAAATAAAAAATATATATATAACATAGAAGGAATCAAAGATGTAAACAAATCGGCAATAGGCCCCTTTAAAACAAAATCACATTTTCATTGTCATTCATTAAATTCGTTATGGGAGGTACTTTTCTTAACCGATATAAACCACTATGTAAACATGGAGTCTGATCTCTGCTCAATCAGCTAAGCCATCTCATACCTTGCCGAGATATGAGACATACATATCATAGTGCGAGCAAGGATCCATAATAGCCCATACCAGTGACATATAGGAGTAGCCCGAACTACGAAAACGATCCATAATCCTACGTTGGCATACATAGTTTCAAGCATGAAGCCTTCTCGGTAATCAATACTACTCCCTTTTCATTACATAAAGTGATTTACTTAAAATCATCATAAGAAATCAAACTTTTCACCACCTGCCATTATCATATCTAAATCATAGTCATTCATCATCACAAGACATTTAAATTCAAAAGTCATCTACTTATAGTCATTTTTCACAAAATCATAGCAACTTTCCTTTTTGAGGAAAAAGCAAAATCATAAATCATAGAGTTTGACTCCTCCCAACAAAGTGATTTTAATAGAACTCATGGGAACTCAAGGATAGTCTTATACATATGTAGGAGATCAAAGATTTTTAAAAAAATCATTTTTTATAGACATAATATTCTTGACCTTAACCTTATCAATTCAAAAGGAAAGATATTTATGTAGAAATTTCATCAGAACATGGTGTGGGAAATGAATCCAAGTGTTCCGGCACAAGAGTTAGCCGTACATAACTTATTCATTGCCTCAAAACTATCACGCAAAGCAAAAATCCCTTCTATACGTTAATATACAGTCATTATATATGTAGGAACTACAATCAATAACTTAACAATAAAATTCAAGTCATAGAGGCATTTCATCGAACATCCAAAGTGCATAGGAAATTCAAGCCTCATATGGATGGGGTGTACTAATTCACACCTCTTCCTATTGCCTATTAATAGAATACACACCAATTACATGTCTATCCAAATCAACCACCTCCATCCTCAATGCCAAAACCATCCACTAACCTTAACCCTAGGTCATCACATGAACTCATGGCTTTCTAGCACCGTCCCATGAGTTTTGACCTTAGAACATCTCTAAAGATTATAAATAATACCCATATATTATTTTAGAATAATTACTTACCTTGAAGAAAGGAGAAGTGCTCAAGATTCCAAGCCCTAATACTCAAAAGGTGTTCTTGACCTTGCTAGAGGAGAGAGATGATTTTGATGTTGGAATCATGAAGATATTCATGGATTTATGTTGCAATAGGTTGGAGAATTCTTACCTAGCCTTAGGATAGTTTTGGAGAGCTTTTGGGGCCATTGGGGTTGAGTTGAGGTGAGGAAATAAGGTAGTGATTCCAAAATTACGTTTTAAAATTGGGGTGGACGTCATGTTTTATGAAAAAAATATGCATTTCGTGGTCAATCCGTGGGCCGCACTTCCCAAGGCACTAACCGTAGTTTTTTCCATGTTTTGACCCTTCTACTGACCAGTCACTATTTTCTTTCGCGTCCAATCCGTAGCCCGCGCTTCCCAAGGTGCTGGCCACGTTTTGATCTGTTGTTCGCAATAGCTCGACAATGCTTCAATTAAACACCCATAACTTTTTACCTCGAACTCTGATTTAGGCATACTTTGATGAGTTGGAAACTAGATTCATAGATATTTAATTTTATAGGGATAACACTGAAAAAGCTTTGTAAATTAGGTGGTATGATCGTCTAAAATTGGAGCTTACACCAGATTTTTTGAAAAACCTCATCGGTGGGGGCTTTCAACCCAACTTTTCTCTAATGTTTCCTTAAGGTATTAATTTATATCCAACACACTTTCCAAACTAAAGAATTGCCTCTTACACATAAGTATACCTATGTTTACTGATTTAGGATCTAGTTCACACATCTAATGGTCCCAACCATAGCCGAAAAGTATGGGTGTAACAGGTGACTTATGAGTTGTCATTTCACCCTAATTAGTGGGTGTTCATATGTTTTATCATGTTTTAATGAAAAATAAATATCCAAGTATATGTCTATTGTGATATGGTGGGACACAGTTTAGCTTGACTAGAATCTGGCATTTGAAAAGGAGTCGGTAGCAATTCTAGACAAACGATTTCAAAAGTTAAGGTCAACAAAAATAGCTTTAGTTAAGGTGTACTAGAGGCATCATCCTATAAGGAGACACTTGGAAGACCAAGTTGGACATGCAGAGCAAATACCACATATTTTTAATAGCTCAGGTATATTTTTATACCTATTTGAGTATGAACATTTATTTAAGTAGGGGAAATAATGACCCATATGGTCATTTAGATCATTAGAAATATGTCCCCTATATGACACTTATCGTAGGTTTGAAATGTTAATTATTGCTTTTATGGATGAGTGGAATGGGTCCAAGGCATGGGGATGAGAAGAAAATCAAAAACTAAAGGTTTGAAGAAAAAAAAGTTGACTAAAGTATATATTTTGAATAAATAAGATCGGGATCAGGGTTTGAAAGTTCCTATAGGTCCGAATACTGATTCAGGAATTATATGGACGGTTTGGACATGTCCTGAGGGTCTCTAAAGTGATTTGGATACTTAAGTTGTAAACTAGTTAATTTGAGGGTTAAAAGTAGACCACATTAAGATATGTTCCTAGAAAATCCGGGATCGGTGATTTAACTCTTCCATCAAGTTCATACGGTGTTTTTGAAGTAATTTTTACTTTTAATTTGCATCCCAAAAGGTTGCAATAAGTTTTTGGCACTAAAATGGACAAAATGTGGCATTAGATTTTTTTGGTCGTCGTACCGAGGAATTTCTCCTCATGGTCACATGCCTAGAGTAAATAATCACAAAGAGGAGCTGGGGTTAGGGAGTCTAGTGTTGTTTTTACACGTGTTCCCTCATGGTTAGAACCTAGGATTTATACCACGATTGTGAAGGTATAGGCTAAACTATTCTATGACTGAAAGTCCGTAGGACGCGCTCGCAAAGAAGGGTTCCTAAAAGACTTTACATTTTCCCTAAATCAAGAATCGACATTTGCAAACATATTTTGAGCCCTACACCTTTGGTTAAGGAGATTCTCGAAAGGATTTTTGAGATTCATCGCGTGGGTAAGATTTTAACCTTGATTTTAGTGATTCTTCATGATTCTATCCATTAATTAATATTTTAATTCATGGTTTGAGTTTGAAAATTAGATATTTTATTCCAAATATAAGAGAATGATGATTGGGGACTGAGGAGCTATGGGACTAATTTAGGTGAAATTTGACATGGAAAACACTTGGGTTATGGGAAACTTAATTTTTGAAAAGAGCATTCTAGATCTGACCTAAAGGGCACGGGGTTGACTTTTTCTTTATTTGTTGACCCTAATATCTATATAGGTATGCTAGCTTCGTATACACATCAAGAATTAAAATTCGAATACTTAGGAGCATTTAGAGATGCTAAATATTTTTTTATGTTGCCACCTATGAACTAAAGAACTAAGTTCTTTAGAAACGCAAGAAGTAAATGCCGAATAATAAATTAACACAAGAATTCTTATGTAGTATCACACCCCAAACCTGACACTGGCGGAATAGGCATCCAATCCTACAAAACCACATCGGAAGCACATTATGGATATGATAGTTCACACAGAGGACCCATCATTATTACTTAATTCAATTATATATATATATATATATATATATATATTAAATAATAATTAAATGAAACAAAGAATAATATCAAGAATGTGAATATCTGTTATACCCCGGAAGCCTAAAGATCAGACCCAAGAGTTGAAATGGAGAAAAGATTGAAATTTGGCATTAGGCACAGAATGAGTCATGGGGAGACTCGTGAGATTAACCCACAAGTCTTGATGTGACTTGTGGGGAAGGTCGGGGAATGAAATTGCAGACTTGAGAAGATGAGACCCCACGGGCATGACCACGACTCGCGGTCAGGCTCCACGAGTCGTTAGGTCAGTCGTGAGGAGGGGGGATTAAGAAAAGAAAAGCAAAAGGGGCAGTGGACCTGATGGAAGGACCCTACCAGTCATGGTCAGTGCCCATGATTCGTGGGGTGAGTTTTGATCAAGCATGGAATAGATTTTTCAAGGCCAAGGCAATGTACATCACAGATGGTGACCACAAGTCGTGGTCACCAGTAACGAGTCGTGCGGTTGCCCTTGATGAGCCCATATGATCAGACAAGAAGTGTACTTAACGTACGACTCCACGAGTCGTGACCTTAAGCAATGAGTCGTTAGGTAACTCGTTTGGACCACCTAGCAGTTATTTTCTGCAAATTTAGCAAGGGCTTTTCCGTAGTTTCTGAATTCCTAAGGTCTAAACTACATCCCTTTGAGTTATGAATAGTGACTTTTAAAGGGGTTAAGTTCATTTTAGGCTTCATTCATCCATGAATGAAAGATAGAAAGATTAGAGAGGGTGATTAACTAGTATTCATCAATTTCATTTAAATTTCCTATTGGACATTTAAAGGAGTGTTAGAATCAGCTACCAATAGGTATGTAGGGCTGTGAAAGGGTGATTCCCTTCACACCCATGCCCAATCCCTCTGTAAAGTATGAAATTCCTATGTCTACTCTATCGGGTTTTAACCCAAATGCATGAATTTCCTATTTCCATACATGGGTATGATTTAATTATGATTTTACGGTTGAATTATAAAGCATGAGCAATTTTTTTATAATGTTTTCAAGTTAAAATCATGTTTATAGTTTTAAAAATTTAAAAGCCCATTGATGAGAAGATCAAAAAAGATGAGATTTGTGATGAGTACATGATGATGATGAGATATTATAATGAAAAGCATGTTTTGAAGCAACCCATGTTTACAATTGTGTTTTCAATGAGAATTGAGTATTTCTAAGTATGATAAAGCTTTGGGCAATGCACATATGTTAAGTATGAATGATGTTTTTCCCCGAATTGAGATTACCACATTGTTTTGGAGCGAAGAATCCCAATAACTTTTCCAACTTGTGGTATGTTTTGAGTTGAAATTCTCCTATGCATAGCTTACCACATGATTTTGGAGCGAAAACTCCCAATTATAGTTTCATCTTGTGGTATGTTTTGAGATAAAGCTTCTCATATGCATGATTTCACATTTGAGATGCATTTGAGTATTGAGCTTCGTCAATACAAAATGTAGAGCTTCGTTATAAAATAATGTAGAGTATATGCATGTTTTTGGGAGTAATTTCTAGCACCGAGCAACCTAAGAGTCGATCACTCTATGCCTCAAAACTACGTGCCAACATATGTTTATATATTATGACCCTGGGACCTCCCTTGTGAGCTTTCACTACCCGAATAGGCCTTCAGCTTGATATTGATATCATGATATCATCCCTAACCCTGGCGAGGCTTTGGACGGCTCTATCCACTTGTGTGTGATAGTTGGGACCACATAAGCTCTATCATGGTTTGTCGGTTAAAAGACGAGTCTCCCATTATTCCTCATGATTTCATATACGGATGTTTCATTACTCTAGAGACTTTTATATATATATATATATATATATATATATATATGTGTGTGTGTGTGTGTGTGTGTGTGTGTTCTAAAGAAGGTTTGACTCAATGTCCAGCTTTACTAATAAATGTCAGAATTCAGCTTTGAGTCAATCAATTCAATTATGATGTTATGAAGTTATGTCAAGTGATGTTATGAAGAGATCATGATTTTAGATAGAATGCATGCAAGCCCTACTCTCAGATTCTTAATGTTTATGTTTACATTATGCATTGGTTTTAAATGATTTTATTTTCTTAAGCAGTTTTAGTTGCCTTACATACTCGATACATTCCACGTACTATCCTCATACTCTATGTTGTATCGTTTCATGATACAAGATCCTGCTTTCAGGTTCATCCTTGTTCATAGTCAGATCATCATAATTAGCATTCATATTATGGGTGAGTCATCATCTCCCGAGGACTAGACTATTCAAATTTCTTATATGTAATTCTGTTTCAGTTTTGTTGATTTAGTTAGGGTCTTGTCCCATCGACTCGTTATGTTTAGAGGTTTTTCAAACATATATATGAACTCTACTTTAGATTATATTTTCTAATGTTATGTTGAAGTTTAAACTTCTGCTATGAATATATTGTTGAAAATATAGTTCTTGATTGAGCTAGATATATGCTTATGCCATGGGTCGACTTGGGGTCTATCGGGGCTCCTTGTCCCGTGTTACAATTCGGGCCTCCGTTCGGGTTGTGACAAACTCTGTATAAGAGCAATAGGTTCGAAGTGTCCTAGGGTGTCTGAAAGCCGCGTTAAGTAGAGTCTTTTTCCTGGGTGTGAAGCGCACCACACTTATGACGAAGAGTCTATGAGACATTTAGAAAATGTTCACTTCTTTCATGATCTATGTCGTGCAGTGAAATGTCTCCCTATTGTTCTAATTCATTTTATTCGTGATTGTAGAATCATGGCTCCCAAAAGAATGAATGGTAGGAGAAATGGGAATGGTAAAGGCCACGAGGATGGCAACGGTAATGGGCACCAGCAAGCCCTACTAGTTCAGGAGCACCGGGCACTAGAGCCATTTGCTCATGCTAAGTTTCGGGCTGCTATTTAGATGCTTGTGCAGGCCTTGACCGCTTAGGTCAATCAGCAAGGAGTTGCGCATGTTCAGTAAAATGGAAATGCTGTGGTGGCTCGAGTTAGAGAGCTCTTGAGGATGAACCCGCCAGAGTTCCTAGGTTCTAAGGTAGATGAGGACCTACATAAGTTCATAAATGAGATTGTCAACATCACCCAAGTCATGGGGGTGAATGGGGTTGAGTGCACGGAGTTGGCCTCTTACAAGTTGAAAGGAGTCTCGCATATCTGGTTTCGCCAATGGAAGGATAGCAGGGTCGCTGGAGCAGGTCCTGTCTCTTGGGAAGAGTTTCATGTTGCATTCTTGGATCGGTTCTTCCCTCGTGAGATGAGGGAACTGAAAGCAGCCAAGTACGTTAATCTGAAGAAAGGGAGAATGACAGTACAAGAGTATGCCCTTGAGTTCACTCACGTATCAAAGTATGCCCCAGAGTTAGTGGTTGATTAGAGGGCGCGAGTGAGTAGATTCGTTCATGGAGTAGCAGGCTATTTGGACAAGGATTGCGAACCACTATGCTCCATCAGGATATGGATTTCCCTCGGATAGTTTTGTATGCCCAGCAGATGGAGGCAACACATCTGAGAGAGAGGGGGCCAAGAGGGCCAGGACCGATGACTATAGATTCTCACAGCCATGGTCAGGATGTGGGCACCGACAGCAGACCCCCCAGGGATCATCAGCCTTGGCATCTTCAGCATTGAGTGTGCTATCCAAGCCTAGACATGATCAGAGAGGATGAGCATCATGCTCGAGGGGTCAGAGCAGCAGACCCGCAATTCTAGCATCCCAGCTTGTCGCAGATATGGACGGGGGCACACAGGCCAGTGCTTGGAGGGTTCAGGTGCTTGTTTTGGTTGAGGAAAGCATGGACACATGCTTAGAGATTGCCTAGCAGTGGGATAGGATCAGGTTAAGGGCCGGGGCCCATCTTCTAGTTCAACAGCCCCTCCCGCACGCTCAGCTCATCAGGGGGCATCTATAGTACAACTGGCGGTCAGCGTCAGAACAGTTTCTATGACTTAGCATCCCATCAGGAGCAGGAGATCTCCCCAGATATGGTCACTGTTATGTTACGATTTTTTCATATTGATGTTTATGGTTTGTTGGATCCGAGGGCTACTTTCTCTTTTGTGACGCCTTATGTGGCCAGCAGCTTCGGAGTTAGTCGTGAAGTATTTTTAGAACCCTTCTCAGTTTTTACTCTAGTAGGTGACTCAGTTATAGATAGACGGGTATATAGAGGTTTCCCGGTCTCAGTCCTTCAGAAGGTCACCTCAGCAGATTTGATAGAGTTAGCCATGACCAATTTTGATGTTATTCTCGACATGGATTGGCTATTTGCATGCTATGCTTTAGTTAATTGTAGAACCCGGGCAGTAGAGTTCAGATTTCTAGGTGAGCCAGTTTTTAGAATGGAAGGGTAGTTCAGCTGTGCCTGTAGGTCATTTCATTTCCTACCTTAAGGCTAGGAAGATGATTTCTAAGGGTTGTGTGTATCATCTAGTTAGGGTTAAGGATGATGACTCTGAGACCCCGACTATGCAGTCAGTTCCAGTAGTACGTGAGTATCCATAGGTCTTTCTTGGTGATTTTCCAGGTGTTCCTCCCGAGCGGGAGATTGAATTTGATATTGACCTTCTTCCCGACATGCAGCCTATATCCATTCCTCCTTACAGAATGGCTCCAGCCGAGCTAAAAGAGTTGAAAGAGCAGTTGAAGGACTTGTTAGATAAGGGTTTCATTAGACAGAGCAAGTCCACATGGGGTGCACCAGTTCTCTTTGTTCGAAAGAAAGATGGTTCTCTTCGTATGTGTATTATTATCGACAATTGAACAAAGTTATCGTCAAGAACAGGTATCCTTTACCCTGGATTGATGATTTATTTGACCAACTTCAGTGTGCCAAATGTTTGTCAAAGATAGATCTCAGATTCGGGTACCATCAACTTAGAGTTTGGGAGAGTGACATCTCGAAGACAGCCTTTAGGACGCGGTATGGTCATTATGAGTTTATAGTTATGTCTTTTGGACTAACGAATGCTCTTGCAACCTTTATGGACCTTATGAATAGGGTGTTCAAGCCATACCTAGACATGTTCGTGATAGTGTTCATTCATGACAACCTTATATACTCTCGGAGCGAGAAGGAGCATGTCGCTCATTTGAGCGTAGTGCTTCAGACTCTCAAGGATTGTCAATTATATGCCAAATTAAGAAAGTGTGAGTTTTAGTTAAACTCCATAGAATTTTTGGGCCATGTGTTATCAAGTGAGGGAATAAAGGTAAATTCTCAGAAATCGAGGCGGTGAAGAATTGGCCTTAGACTTGGGTTTAGCCAGCTATTATCGAAGATTCGTTGAGGGTTTCTCATCTATTGCAGTACCTTTGACCAAGTTGACTAAGAAGAAGGTGAAATTCCAATGGTCGGAGGCCTGCGAGAAGAGCTTCCAAGAGTTGAAGGCTGGACTTACTTCTGCACCGTTATTGACCATACCTGAGGGTACCGATGGATTTGTGGTGTATTGCGATACTTCAAGGATCGTACTCGGGTGTGTATTGATGCAGCATAGGAAAGTCATAGTCTACGCCTCTAGACAGTTGAAAGTTCATGAGAAGAATTATCCAACCCACGATCTTGAATTGGCAGCCGCGGTATTGTCCTTGAAGATATGGCAACATTGTATGGGGTCCAATAGATGTATTTACAGACCACAAGAGCTTACAATATGTGTTCACACAGAAAAATCTCAATCTCCGGCAAAAGGAGATGGTTGGAGCTACTCAAGGACTACGATATCAGTGTCCTTTACCATCCGAGTAAGGCTAATGTGGTAGTGGACGCACTTATTAAACTCTCTATGAATGGTGTGTCCCATGTGGATGAAGGGAAAAAGGAGTTGGTGAATGATGTGCATCGACTTGTAAGGTTTGGAGTTAGGTTGGTTGACTCGGTCGATGGTGATTTTGTTGTTTAGAATGGATCAGAATCGTCCTTGGTGACTGATATGAAAGCTAGACAAGATGAGGACCCAATTTTTGTAAAGTTGAAGGAAGCCGTTCAAAATCAGAAGGTAGAGGTCTTCTCAAAAGGGGGAGATGGGGTGCTTCGGTACCAAGGTCGCCTATGTGTTCCGGATGTAGATGATTTGACGAGTCAGATGCTGCACGAAGCTCATGGATCCAGGTACTCTATCAATCCAGGTGCCACCAAGATGTATCGTGACTTACGAGAAATATATTGGTGGAATGGCATGGAGAGGGATATTGCAGAATTCGTAGCCTAGTGTCCGAACTGTCAGCAAGTAAAGGTTGAGCATCAGAGGCCAGGAGGTGTGCTTCAGGGTATCAGCATTCCTACTTGGAAGTGGGAAGAAATTAATATGGATTTCATCATAGGTTTTGCTCGTACTCATCGACAATATGACTCCCTTTGGGTTATGGTAGACAGGTTGACCAAGGCTGCTCATTTTCTACCAATCAAGACCATGGATTCAGCGTAGGATTATGCTAAACTATATATCCGGGAGCTAGTCTGATTGCATGGAGTTATCCATCATTTCCGATAGAGGTACTCAATTCACCTCTCAATTTTGGAAGTCATTTCAAAAGGGGCCTGGTACATGGGTTAAACTCAGCATAACATTTCACCCGCAAAAGAGGACAATCCAGACCCTTAAGGACATGTTGGTGGCATGCATGATTAACTTCAAAGGTGGTTTGGATGATCACTTGCCCCTGATAGTTTCCCCACAATACAACTATCACTACAGTATCCAGATGGCTCTATTCGAGGCTCTCTATAGGTAGACATGTAGATCACCCATTAGGTGGTTTGAGATTGGTGAGGCGGCAATGATAGGGCCAGATTCAGTTTATGAGGCAGTGAAGAAGGTTCAGTTGATAAGAGACAGGCTGAAGATTGTTCAGAGTCTCCAAAAGTCTTATGATAACGTCAGAAGAAGAGAATTAGAATTTGAAGTCAATGACTGGGTATTTTTAAAGGTGTCTCCAATGAAGGGAGTGATGAGGTTCGGGAAGAAAGTGAAACTTAGTCCCCGCTATATCGGTTAGTACCGGATAGTGAGACGTATTGGCAAGGTGGATTATGAGTTGGAGTTGCCTCCAGAATTAGCTTTTGTGCATCTTGGGTTTCATATATCGCTCATGAAGAAGTGTTTGGGTTATCCAACTTTAGTTGTCCCGATGGATAGTGTTGGTATGAAAGACATCCTTAGCTATGAGGAAGTTCCGGTGGAAATATTAGACAACAGGTTCGAAGGCTAAGGAACATGTAGTAGCTTTAGTTAAAGTGTTATGGCAGAATCAACATGTTGAAGGAGCTACGTGGGAAGCTGAAGCGGATATGATGGCTAGATACCCACATTTATTTTCTAACGATTCAGTTTCAACTTGAGGTATTAGTTTTATAGACTTTATTTAGTTTTCATGTTCAGTTCATGTGCATGAGTTTCTTTTATGTATATACATGTGGGTATGATTCGTGAATTAAGTTCAGCTGTGTAATTTGAACCAGAGGTAGTCATTCCGTTAGTTTTCGGTTTAAATGATTAGTATTTGAATATGATAATTGCATTTTCTCTGCTCTTCTGTGTGTTTTCCAACATTCAAGGATGAATGTTCCCAAGGGGGAGATATTATTATACCCCGAAAGCCCAAAGATCAAATTCGGGAGTTAAAACGGTGAAAAAGTTAAAATTTGGCATCAGGCACAGAATGAGTCATGGGGAGACTCGTGGGATCAATCCATGAGTCGTGATGTGACATGGGGGGAGGACTAGAGAATGATATTGAAGACTTGAGAAGATGAGATCCCACGCGCATGACCATGGCTCGTGGTCAGGCCTCACGAGTCATTGGGTCAGTCGTGGGGAGGGGGATTAAGAAAAGAAAAGCAAAAGGGGCAGTGGACTTGACGGAAGGACCCCGCCAATCGTGGTCAGTCCCCACGATTCGTGGGGTGAGTCATGATCAAGCATGTAATAGATTTGTCGAGGCCAAGGTAGTGTACATCATGTATGGTGACCACGAGTCATGGTTACCAGTAATGAGTCGTGAGGTTTCCCCTGACGAGCCCAGATGATCAGACGAGCAGTGTACTTAACGGATGACTCCACGAGTTGTGACTTTAAGCAACAAGTCGTTAGGTCCCTTGTTTGGACTACCTGGTAGTTATTTTCTATGAATTTAACAAGGGTTTTTCCGTAATTCCTAAATTCCTAAGGAAAAAACTACGTCATTTTGAGTTATGAATAGTTACTTTTAAAGAGGTTAAGTTCATTTTAGGTCTCATTCATCCATACATGCAAGATAGAAAGATTAGAGAGGGTGATCAAGCTAGTATTCATCAATTTCCTTTCAATTTCCTATTGGACATTTAAAGGATTGTTAGAATCAGCTACCAACAGGTATGTAGGATTATGAATGGGTGATTCGCTTCACACCCATGTCTAATCCCTCTCTAAATTATGAAATTACTATGTCTGCTCTATTGGGTTTTAACCCAAATTCATGAATCTCCTATTTCCATACATGGGTATGATTTAATTATGATTCTACTGTTGAATTGTAAAGCATGGGCAATTTTTTTATAATGTTTTCAAGTTAAAATCATGTTTCTAGTTGTATAAATTTAAAAGCCCATTGATAAGATGTTCATGAAATATGAGATTTGTGATGAATATATGATGCTGATGAGACATTATGATGAAAAGCATGTTTTGAAGCTACCCATGTTTATCATTATTTTTTCAATGAGAAATGTGTATTTCTAAGTATAATAAAGCTTTGGGCAATGCCCACATTGTAAGTATGAATGATGTTTTTCCCAAATTTACCTTACCACATTATTTTGAGTGAAGACTCCCAATTACATTTCCAGCATTTAGTATGTTTTTAGTTGATGTTTTCCTATGCATAGCTTACCACATGGTTTTGGAGCGAAGACTCCCAATTATAGTTTCGGCTTATGGTATTTTTTGAGCTAAAGCTTCTCATATGCATGATTTCACATTTGAGATGTATTTGAGTATTGAGCTTCGTCAATAGAATATATTGAGCTTTGTTATAAAATGATGTAGAGCATATGCATGTTTTTGGGAGTAATGTCAAGCACCATGCAGGCTAAGGGTCGATCACCCTATGCCTCAGAACTACGCGCCAACGTAGGTTTATACATTGTGGATCTGGGACCTCCCTTGCAAGATACCCCTGCCCGAATGGGCCTTCAGCTTGATATCAATATCACGGTATCATCCCTAGCCCTGGCAAGGATTTGGACAACTCTACCCACTTGAGTGTGATAATTGGGACCACGTAAGCTCTATCGTGGTATGTCGGTTAAAAGATGAATCTCCCATTGCTCCTCATGATTTCATATATGCATATTCCATTACTCATGAGACATATATATATATATATATATATATATGCATGTTCTAAACCAAGTTTGACTCAGTGTCCATCTTTACTATTAAATGTCATAATTCATCTTTGAGTCAATCAATTCAGTTATGATGTTATGAAGTTAGGTCATGTTATATTGTGAAGAGATCATTATTTCAGAAAGAATGCATGCTAGCCCTACTCTTAGATTCTTAATGTTTATGTTTACATTATGCATTGGTTTTAAATGATTTTATTTCCTTAAGAGGTTTTACTTGCCTTACATACTCGGTACATTCCACCTAGTAACCGCATACTCTATGTTGCATCGTTTCATGATACAGGACCCGACTTTGAGGTTCAGGCCTGTTCATAGTTAGCTCATCAGAGTTAGCATTTATATTGTGGGGGAGTCCTCATCTCCCAAAGACTAGACTATTCAGATTTCTTTTATGTAATTCAGTTTTAGTTTTGTTCAGTTTATTGGGGTCCTGTCTCATCAACTCGTCATGTTTATAAGCTTGTCAGACATATGTATGAACTAGCTTCATATTATGTTTTCTGATGTTATATTTAATTTTAGACTTTCGCTCTGAATATATTGTTGAAAATCCAGTTCTTGATTAAGTTAGATGTATGATTATGCTATGGGTCGACTTGGGGTCTCTCGGGGCTCCTTGTCCCGTGTTACGATCCTGGCCTCCATTCTGGTCGTGACAATATCTATCTAGCAGCTAAATATTGCCCTAATGAGTCAAGTAGTAACTCAATGTAACCCCCGCGACAGAGTATCTATCAATGAAACCTGTAAGAAAAGGATAACTAACTCGAGATGTGTTCATGCTTCTAGAACATGCGGTCGTGCAAGTAGTAAAGTGACTCTTTAAGAGTTGAATGTCGAACCTACAAGGACTAGAGTTTGAATGAATTCACAAGTTCATGTATCAATTAAAAATTCTAAGTAAGATTCTAAGTTTCAAACAGAGAGATGGTGAGAACCTGTACAAAGCTAGGAAGAGGTTCAAGTCTATGCTGAGAGATTGTCCTCATCATCACCAGTCAAATGATGTGTTGCTGCATACTTTTATAGAAGGCTTGAAACCTCACACCAAAATCCTGTTAGACTCTGCAGCTGGTGGACAAGCTTTGGGAAAGACTTATGAGGAGTTGTATACACTGTTGAACCGGATTTCACAAGGCAACCTAGAATGGAATGCTAACACAACTAGGGCTATGGTGAAGAAAGCGGAAGGTGTCTTGGAGGTAGACGGACTCACAGTTATGGTTGCACAGATAGCTGCATTAAAGAAACAGATGAACACTCATTTCAGTAACATGAGTTTGGGGCAGCCACAAACTCCAGTCAATGTAGTCGAGCAAGTGTGGTGTGAAGTTTGTGGTAGTAGTGAGCACTCAGCTGATACATGTGGTGCAAACCTAGACCCAGTTTACTTTGTCGGCAATGCACAGAGGAGAAATAATCAGCAGTATGGCAACAATTACAACTCCAACTGGAGGAACCATCCAAATTTTTCATGGGGCGGTAATAGTCACCAAGGGCAAAGATCGAATCAAGGTCTACATAGAAACTTGGGGGCACATCAGAATTTCCAGCCTCAATTCAGAGGGAATAATGCGCCTACTCAGTCCAGCAACATTGAGGATATGTTGAAGACTATTATAGCCAACCAAGCTTAGATGGCCGCTGACCAAGTAAAATTGGCAACTGACATGAAAAATCAACAGTTGGCTACAAAGGCTTCGGATTCAGCTGGGACAGCTAGTTGGAGCACAGAATACTCGACCCCGGGGTGGTTTGCCAAGTGACACAGACACTAACCCTAACTAGGTAAATGTTGCCACCACCAGGGGTGGAAAACAATTGAAGGATTTGGTGCTTGAAAAGCCAGCACAAAAAGCTGAAACAATAGAGGAGGCGGAGGACAATGATAAAGAAGTGGGGAGTGGAAATTCAACAGGAGCTATGAAGTCACCACCGCCAACCCCCCCTTTCCCTCAGATATTGAAGAGGCATAAGGAAGAAGCATGTTTCAAAATATTTAAGGAAGTATTGAAGCAGGTACACATTAATCTTCCACTGGTGGATGTTTTGTAGTGTATTCCGAAGTATGCCAAGTACATAAAGGATATTGTGGCGAACAAGAGCAGACTGACGGAGTATGCCACAGTTGCACTTACTGAGGAGTGCACTCCTCGGAGATAGAATAGATTACCTACCAAGCTCAAAGATCGGGGGAGTTTAACTATCTAGATCACCATCGAGCAATCCATGAGAGCCCGTGGTTTATGTGATCTTGGGGCGAGAATTAGTTTGATGCCTACCTATATATTCAAGAAGCTGGGTCTAGGTAGCCCAAGACCCACCATTGTGATTTTGTAGCTAGCTGAGCGCTCGTTGGCGAGGCCAGATGGAATTTGTCACGACTCGAACGGAGGCCCGGATCGTAGACACGGGACAAGGAACCTTGAGAGACCCCAAGTCAAACCATGGCATAAGCATTCACTAACTCATTCAATAAACATGACGAAACGCAATCATAAACCCAGCAGAAATCTAACTTAACATAACAACAGAATGAAAGTCTGAAGCTGAATACATGTATAAGTCTGGTAAGCCTCTAATCTGGATGAGCTGGTGGGACAATACCCCCAACTAGCTCAACAATACTAAAACTGAAAATACAATCAAGACAATTGAAATTCTAGTCCTCGAAAGATGAGAACTTACCAACCAAGTAGGTACTAACTCTGATAAGTGACTACGAACGGGGCTGAACCTGATGACCGGATCCTGCATCATGAAACGATGCAATATAGAAAGTATGAGGTTAGTACGTGGAATGTATCGAGTATGCAAGGTAAGTAAAACCGCTTAAATAAAATAAATCATTTCTTTTAAAATCATTCATACATATCATAAGCTTCCAAAAGTAAGTAGGGGACTACATGCTTTCATTATGAAATCGTACTCTTGTCATAACGTGTCCATGCATAGCTTTAGAACATCACAACAGACTCGAATGACTCAAAGCCAAAATGTAACATTTATATCAAAACTGAACAATGAGTCAAACCTTGCTTTTTGAACATGAATGCATAAGATATTGATCATGAGTAATGGATGTGCGAATTTGAATGATATAGACAGTGGGAGACTCGTCACTTAACCGACATACCACGATAGAGCTTACGTGGTCCCGACTATTACACTCAAGTGGGCAGAGCCGTCCAAAACCTTGCCAGAGCTAAGGATGCTATAATAATATCAATATCAAGCTCATAGGCCATTCAGGCTGGGGATAGCTCACAAGGGAGGTCTCAAATATAATAGAATCAACCTATGTTGGCGCTTATTTTTGGGGCATAGGGTTGTCGACCCTTAGCCCGCTCGGTGCTAGACTCTTCTCCTATAACATGCAATGCTCTACATCGTATATAATGAAGCTCAACATCGTCTATTGACGAAGCTCAACATGAAATCATACATGACTCAACATTGTATGCAACGAAGCTCAACATTGTCTATTGACAAAGCTCATTAATGAAATCATGCATAGATTGGACATCATATGAAAATGAAGCTCAACATTGTCCTTCAACAAAGCTCAATGGTGCCATACATCTCAGTTATAAATTCATGCATATGAGAAGCTTTATTTTGAAACATACCACAAGCTCAATCATATGTGGGATCATCTACTCCTAATCATGTGGTAAGCTACATGGAGAAGTATTTACTCGACATACCACAAGCTAGAATTTATAATAAGGATTGGAAAATTTCTCTTTAAACGATGTGGTAAGCATATGTTGGTAAAATCATCACTTTAATCAACATGTGGGTATTACGCAAAGCTCTATCTTTCTAGAATCGAATCGATTCATTTAGGAAACAACATCAAAATCATAGGTAATTTTAGAAACATGCTTCTCATAATCAACTTCATCACCACTACACATTTACTATAAATCACTCCTTCTATGAACTCTTCACCCATAGGCGTTTTAGATTTAATTTGTTTTGAAAAATAAATTTTATAAGAGAAACAAGTTAGAATCCACCCAAGATTCATAAATCATCAATATCAACTCAATCTAATCATACCCATGAATAGAGATATAAAAATCATGCAATTGGTCAAAACCCCATAATTGATTATTCATAATTTAACACTAAGTGATAGGAATTGGGCATGGGTGTGGAAGGAAGACACCCATTAAAGCCCTACATACCTAGAAATAAGCAATTCTATCACCCTTCAATTGCCCAAGATCAGATTCCAAAGGAAACCTTTGAATTTGGCCTTGAATCACCTCCTTCAAGCCTTCAACCTTTAATGCATGGGGAGTATGCACTTAGAATAGGTCTTCCCCTATTAAAACCCTTCAAAAAGAGCCCTAAATGACGTAGTATAGAGCCTTAGGAATAGGAAATAAGTCTTCCCCTATTAAAACCCTTCAAAACGAGCCCTAAATGACGTAGTATAGAGCCTTAGGAATAGGAAATAACGGAAATGCCCTTATTGAAGTAGCTAAAAACTGATCACTGGACCAAAAAACGGGTGAACCAACGGGTCGTTGGAGGATACCATCACCCGTGGTATCTACCCATTCTATGCAATGCACTAGTCATATCTCAGATAAAACCACGGATGAACAGGATGAGTCGTTCTAGGCTCCAACGGGTCATTGAACTAGTCGTTGATTGCTCCCCCCGAGCCTTCTGAACTTCTACCCAATGAGCCTCACCACAGCTCGTCGTATGCTTCAATGGGTCTTGGTTTCTATCCGTCCTTACTCACTGAGATTTGGGCTCCCTTACCACGGCTACCCACAACGGGTCGCTGCAAGCCACAACGGGTCATTGCATGACTCGTCGTACCTTTCTACTGCCAAGTCCTCTTTCTACCACGACAACAAACGACAACTCGTGGTTACTTACCACGGGTCATTGAATCAACTGTTGCTTCCCTCTGGTACCTAACCACTTGAACCCACGACCACCAACGATGGCCCGTGGTTACTTACCATGGGTCGTGGTACCTATCGTCCTGCAACCTTTTTCCCAACTTACAGCAGTTTTTCTTTCAAGCTTCTCGGGTCTACTCCTAAGCACTTCTAGGGTATTACAATATCTCCCCTTGGGAACATTCAGCCTCGAATATAGGAAACAAGCAACAAACATAAACATACAGTTTATCATACTCCAATGCTGATTATTTTAATCGAATTTTCACGGAATGACTACCTCCGGAAAGAACCACATAGCTGAACTAAATTCAGGCATCACATACATTTATCATAACATAATTCAAACATGCGCACATGAACTGAACATGGAAACTGATTAGAGAATTAGGGAAAAATTGATACCTAAAGTTGGAATTGAGCCGGTAGAGAACAAATGTGGGTGTCTATCCATCATGTCCGCTTCAGCCTCCCGTGTAGCTCCTTCAACATGCTGATTCCTCCATAAAACCATAACTAAAGCTACCTCTTTGTTCCTCAACCTTCGAATTTTCAACAAAAATTTCTTCATAAATGAGGCTTTCTTTCACACCAACGCTGTCTACCAGTACCACCAAGGCTGGATTACCCACACACTTCTTCAAAAGCGACACATGAAAGACCGGATGAACCGAAGATAACTCCAATGGTAACTCCAACTCATACGCCACCTTACCAACTCTTTCCACAATCTGGTAGGGACCAATATAGCGGGGACTAAGTTTCCCTTTCTTCCCAAACCGCTTGACTCCCTTCATGGGAGATACTTTTAGAAATACCCAATCGTCCATATCAAACTCCAAATCTCTTCTCCTCACATCAGCATACGATTTCTGATGACTCTGAGCGGTTTTCAACCGATGCCTTATCAACTAAACCTTCACCATCTCCTCATGAACCGAATCTGGTCCTATCATAGCTGACTCCCCAACCTTAAACCATCTGATGGGAGATCTACACTTTCGCCCATACAAAGCCTCGAACGGTGCCATTTGGATATTAGAGTGGTAACTGTTATTATAAGCAAACTCAATCTGGGGAAAATGATCATCCCAACTGCCTTTAAAATCCATAACACATGCCCTCAACATGTCCTCAAGGGTCTGGATTGTTCGCTCGACTTGACCATCCATTTGCGGATGAAAGGCCATGCTGAGCTTGACTTGAGTCCCGAGTCCCTTTTTAAAAGACCTCTAATATTTAGAGGTAAACTGGGTACCTCTATCTGAAATGATGGACAAAGGCACTCCATGAAATCGAACTAACTCCCGTATGTATAACTTGGCATAATCCTCTGCTGAGTTAGTAGTTTTGACTGGCAGAAAATGAGTTGCCTTAGTCAACCTATCCACGATAACCCAAATGGAGTCATATTTCCTACAAGTCTAGGGTAAGCCTGTAATGAAGTCCATATTGATCTCTTCCCACTTCCAAGCGGGGATGGTAATATCCTGAAGTACGCCTCCGAGTCTTTGATGCTCGACTTTCACTTGCTGAAAATTTGGACATTTCCCTACGAACTATGCAATATCCTTCTTCATACCATCCCACCAATAGATTTCTCACAAGTCCCGGTACATCTTTGTGGATCCTGGATGAATAGAATATCAGGTACGATGTGCCTCATGTAATATCTAAACTCTCAAATCATAAACATCTAGGACACATAGATGACCCTGATATCGTAGCACACCATCTCCCCCTTGGCAGAACACCTCCACCTTTTGACTATACATCGCCTCCTTCAGTTTCCTCAAAATTGGATCCGCATCTTGCCTGGACTTAACATCAACCACCAAGGACGATTCTGACCCGTTATGTACAACAACACCGCCATCAGTCGAGTCGATCAATCTAACTCCCAACCTTGCGAGCCGATGGACATTCTTCACCAATTCTTTCTTTCCCTCATTCACATGGGACACACTTTATATGGAGAGTCTACTAAGAGCATCCACAACCACATTAGCTTCGCCCGGGTAGTAAAGGACACTCATGTCATAGTCCTTAAGTAATTCCAACCACCTCCTTTGCCGAAGATTTAGATCCTTATGGGTGAACACATGCTGCAAGCTCTTGTGATCCATAAATTCATCCACGTGGACCCTATACAAGTAATGCTGCCATATCTTGAATGCAAACACCAGTGAAGCCAACTCAAGATCATGGGTCGGGTAATTCTTTTTATGAACCTTCAGTTGTCTCGAGGCATACGTGATTACCTTCCCACACTGCATCAACACACATCCCAGTCTGACTCTCGAAGCATCAATAAAGAACAAAGCCATCGGTACCCTCGGGTAATGTCAACACTGGTGCTGAGGTGAGTCGGGCCTTCAACTCTTGGAAGCTTTTCTCACAAGAATCTGACCATTGGAATTTCACCTTTTTCTGGGTCAACTTAGTCAAAGGAGCTGTAATGGATGAGAAACCCTCAACAAACCTCCGATTGTAGCCAGTTAAGCCCAAGAAACTCCAAATATCCAAAGGATTCACTGGTCTGGGCCAATTCTTCACTGCCTCAATTTTTTGCAAATCTACTTTTATGCCTTCGCTAGACACCACATGGCCCAAGAATGCCACAAAGTCCAACAAAAACTCACACTTGATGAAATTTGCATACAATTGGGGATCCTTGAGGGTCTGAAGCACTACTCTCAAGTGAGCAGCATGCTCCTCCTCACTCTGAGAGTATATTAAGATGTCATCGATGAACACAATCATGAAAATGTCCAAATATGGATTAAATACCCTATTCATCAAGTCTATAAAAGCTGCAGGAGCATTCGTTAGTCCAAAAGACATAACTACAAACTCGTAATGACCATACCATGTTCTGAACACCGTCTTCGGGATATCACTCTCCCAAACTTTGAGCTGATGATACCCAAATCCGAGATCTACCTTTCAGAAATACTTAGCACCCTGAAGCTGATCAAAAAATTCATCAATCCTGGGTAAGGGGTACCTGTTCTTGACAGTGACTTTGTTTAACTATCGATAATCAATGCACATACGAAGGGAACTATCTTTCTTGAACAAATAAAATCTGTGCACCCCATGTAGACTGGCTCGGTCTAATGAAGCCCTTATCTAGTAAATCCTTTAACTGATCCTTCAACTCTTTTAACTCAGCTGGGGCCATCCTGTAGCGAGGAATAGATATAGGCTGTATATCAGGAAGAAGGTCAATACCTAAATCAATCTCCCGCTCGGGAGGAATACCTAGCAAATCATCAGGAAAGACCTCCGGATACTCATGCACTACTGGAACTGACTGGATAGTTGGGGTCTCGGACTCAACATCCTTGACCCTAACCAAATGATACATGCAACCCTTAGAAATCATCTTCCTAGCCTTGAGGTAGGAAATGAGGCGACCTACAGGCATAGCTGAACTACCCTTCAATTCTAAGACTGGCTCACCTGGAAATCTGAACTCTACTGACCAGGTCCTACAATTAATGGAAGCATAACAAGCGTACAACTAATCCATGTCGAGAATAACGTCGAAATTAGTCATGGCTAACTCTATCAGATTTGCTGAGGTGACCTTATGGAGGATCAAGACCGGGCAATCTCTATACACCCATCTAGCGATAACTGAGTCACCTACAGGAGTAGAAACTAAAAAGGATTCTGATAAGACATCAGGACTGACTCCGAAGCTACTTTCTACATAAGGTGTCACAAAGGACAAGGTGACCCCTAGATCTAACAGAGCATAAACATCAATATGGAAGACTCGTAGCATACCAGTAACCACATCTGGGGAGACCTCCTACTCCTAACGGGATGCTAGGGCATAGAATTAGTTTTGGTGCTGATCGCCATCTGCACTGGTAGATGCCCCTTGATGTAGTAAGCGAGGGGGTGGGGCTGCTGAGCTAGAAGCTAGGCCACGACCCGCAACCTGATCCTGTCTTACTGCTGGACAATCTCTAAGTATGTGTCCGGGTTGCCCACAACCAAAAAACGCACCTAAACGTGCCAAGTAGTGGCCTATATGCCCTCGGCCACATCTGCGATAAGCTAGAACACCTGAATTTGTGGGCCTGCTGCTCTGAACCCTAGAGCCTGATGCTCGCCCTCTCTGATCATGCCTAGGCCGAGATGGCGCACTCAAGGCTGATGAAGCTGGGGTGGATGATCTCTGGTGGGTCTGCTGACGGTGCCCACCTCCTGACCTAAGCTAAGGAAATGTGTGACCATCAGTCCTGCCCCTCTTGGCCTCTCTCTCTTTCGAATGTGCCACCTCCATCTGCTAGGCGTACAACACCATCTGAGGATTGTCCATGTATTAATGGAGCATATTAATCCTTCATTCCTTCTCCAAGTAACCTGCTATCCCATGTACAAATCTACTCACTCGTGCCCTCTGGTCAGTCACTAACTCAGGGGCAGACTTCGATAAGCAAGTGAACTCAAGGGAATACTCTAGTACTGTCATCCTCCCCGACTTCAGGTTCACAAATTCTACTGCTTTTAGCTCCCTCATCTCCTGAGGTAAGAACCGATCGATATATGCAATCTGGAACTCCTCCCATGTGACCAGACCTGCTCCAGCAACCCTGCTGTCCTTCCATCAACAAAACCAGATATGTACAACCCCCTTTAACTGGTAGGAGGCCAATTCTGCACACTCAACACTACTCACCCCTATGACCTAGGTGATCTTGATAATCTCATCCACGAACTCATATGGGTCCTTATTTACCTTGGACCCAAGAAACTCTTGTGGGTTCATCCTCAAGAAGCCCCTGACTCCAGCCACCGCTGCACTGCCATTCTGTGGAACATGCGCAATAGCCTACTAATTGACCTGGGCAATCAAGGCCTGAGTAAGTATCTGGATAGCGGCCCAAAACTCAACGTGGGCGGCTAGCTCCGGTGCTTGAGGCTTTTGAATTGGTGGGACCTGCTGATGCCCACGACCCATGCCATCCTCGTGGCCTTTACCGTCTCCATTTCTCCGTCCTTTCACTCTTCGAGGATCCATACTCTGCAATCGCGAAAAATAGCACGAATTAGAGGGATAGAAAGACTCTTCATCGCACGACATAGATCATGAAAGATAGGAACATTTCCTAGAATGTTTTATAGCCTCTTCGTCATAAGTGTGGCGCGCTTCACACTCATGAAAAAGACTCTACTTAATGCGGCTTTTAGACTCCCTAGGACACTTCAAACCCATGGCTCAGATACCAAGTTGGTCACGACTTGAACGGAGGCCTGGATCGTACACACGGGACAAGGGACCCCAAGAGACCCCAAGTCAACCCATGGCATAAGCATTCACTTACTCATTCAATAAACATGAAGAAACACAATCATAAACTCAGCGGAAGTATAACATAACATAACAACAAAATGAATGTCTAAAGCTGAATACATGTCTAAGTCTAATAAGCCTCTAATCTGGATGAGCTGATGGGACAATACCCCCTACTAGCTCAACAATACTAAAACTAAAAATATAATCAAGATAACTGAAAGTCTAGTCGTCGAAAGATGAGGACTCACCAATGAAGCAGGTACTGATTCTAATAAGTGACTACGAATGGGGCTGAACCTGAGGACCAGATCCTGCATCATGAAATGATGCAGCATAGAAAGTATGTAGTACGTACGTGGAATATACCGAGTATGCAAGGGAAGTAAAACTTCTTAAATAAAATAAATCATTTCTTTTAAAACAATTCATACATATCATAAGCTTTCAAAAGTAAGTAGGGGACTACATGCTTTCATTCTGAAATCGTACTCTTATCATAACGTGTCCATGCATAGCTTTAGAACATCATAACAGACTCGAATAACTCAAAACTGAACAATGGTTTAAACCTTGCTTTTTGAACATGAATGTATAAGATAATGATCATGAGTAATGGATGTGTGAATTTGAATGATATAGACAGTGGGAGACTCATCACTTAATCGACATACTAGGATATAGCATACGTGGTCTCGACTATTACACTCAAGTGGGCAGAGCCGTCCAAAACCTTGACAGTGCTAAGGACGCTACCATGATATCGATATCAAGCTCATGGGACATTAAGGCCAGGGATAGCTCACAAGGGAGGTCCCAAATATAATATAATCAACTTATGTTGACGTGTAGTTCTGGGGAATAGGATTGTCGACCCTTTTCCCGCTCGGTGCTAGACTCTTCTCCCAGAACATGCAATGCTCCACTTTATATATAACGAAGCTCAACATTGTCTATTGACGAAGCTCAACATGAAATCATGCATGAATAAACATCGTCTGCAACGAACCTCAACATTGTCTATTGACAAAGCTCATTAATGAAATCATGCATAGACTGGACATCATATGAAAATGGAGCTCAACATTTTCCTTCGACAAAGCTCAATGGCGCTATACATCTCAATTATAAATTCATGCATATGAGAAGCTTTATTTTGAAACACACCACAAGCTCAATCATAGGTGGGAGCATCTACTCCTTATCATGCGGTAAGCTACATGTAGAAGTATTTACTCGACATACCACAAGCTATAATTTATAATAAGGATTGGGAAATTTCTCTTTAAACAATGTGGTAAGCATATGTAGGGAAAATCATCACTTTAATCAACATGTGGGTATTACCCAAAGATCTATCATTCTAGAATCCAATATATTCATTTAGGAAACAACATCAAAATCATAGGTAGTTTTAGAAACATGCTTCTCATCATCAACTTCATCACCACTACACATTTACGATAAATCACCCCTTTTATGAACATTTCACCCGTGGGCGTTTTAGATTTAATTTTTTTTGAAAAATAATATTTTATAAGAGAAACAAGTTTGAATCCGCCCAAGCTTCATAAATCATCAATATCAACTCAATCTAATCATACCCATGAATAGAGATATAAAAATCATGCAATTGATCAAAACCCCATCATTGATTATTCATAATTTAACACTAAGTGATAGGAATTGCGAATGGGTGTGGAAGGAAGACACCCATTAAAACTCTACATACCTAGAAATGCGGAATTCTATCACCCTTCAATTGCCCAAGATCAGATTCCAAAGGAAACCTTGAATTTGGCCTTGAATCACCTCCTTCAAGCCTTCAACCTTGCATGCATGGGGAGTATGCACCTAGAATGGGTCTTCCCATATTAAAACCCTTTAAAAGAATCCTTAAATGACGTAGTATAGAGCCTTAGGACTAGGATATGATGGAAATACCCTTACTAAATTTGCTGAAAACTGATCACTGGACAAAACAACGGGTGAACCAATGGGTCGTTGGGGGATACCACGACCCGTGGTATCTACCCATGCTATGCACTGCCCCAGTCATATATCGAAATCCAAACCACGGACAAATAGGATGAGTGGTTCTAGGCTCCAGTGGGTCATTGAACTAGTTGTTGATTGCTCTCCCTGAGCCTTCTGAACATCTACCCAATGAGCCTCACCACTGCTAGTCGTACACTTCAACGGATCCGTCCTTACTCACTGAGATCTGGGCTCCCTTACCACAGCTACCCACAATGGGTCTCTGCAAGCCACAACGTGTTGTTGCTTGACCCGTCGTACCTTCCTACTGCCATGTCCACTTTCTACCACGACAACAAATGACGGATCATGGTTACTTACCACGGGTCATTGAATCAACTATTTCTTCCCTCTTTTACCTAACCACCTGTTCCCACAACCAGTAAGGACGGCCCATGGTTACTTACCATGGGTCGTGGTACCTGTCATCCTTCAACCTTGTTCCCAACATAAATTATTTTTTCCTTTTAGCTTCCTGAATCTACTCCTAAGCACTTCCGGGGTATTAAAGAATTGTGGAAGATGTTCTAGTCCAAGTGGGCTCCCTTATTTTTCTGGTGGATTTTATAATCCTTGAATTTGAGCCACACTATGAAGTCCTATTTATTTTTGGATGTCCCTTTTTGGCAACCAGATGAGATTTAATAGATGTAGTTGTAGATCAACTAACTATGAGAGACCATGACAAGGTGGAAGTATTTGATGTCTACAAAGCCATGAAGCTACCTACTATTGATGAAGAGTTGTCAGCCATTTCTTTTATTGACCAAGAGTCTGCACTTTAGCTAATTAGCCTAAATGATCCCTTGGAAAGCGTGTTGGTAGGACATGATCAGTTCGGGGATGTTTCAACTTATGAAATGATGAAAGATTTCGATGAGGCCAAAATGTTCTTTCAAAAGCAGGAGTTCGAATCCCTATATAGATCCTTAGAGCCTCCACCCAAGACATCAATCGAGGAGGCCCCCAAGCTGGAGCTGAAAGCATGCCTCCACACCTTCAGTATGTAATTTTGAGAGAATTAGACACATTGCCAGTCATTATTTTATCAGGACTAATAGATTCACAGGTTTAAGAAGCATTAGTGGTTCTGAAAAGGAGAAAGAGAGCCATAGGATGTCAGACATCTGGGAATAAGTCCGGCCTTTTGCATGCACAAGATATTAATGGAGGAAGGATCCAAGCCAATTGTACAACATCAAAGGAGGTTGAACCCAGTGATGAATGATGTAGCGGGGAAGGAGGTGATTATGTGGCTAGATGCAAGAGCGTATACCCAATCTCTGATAGTGAATGGGTCAGCCCGGTTCAGTGTGTCCCAAAGAAAAGGGGGCCTGATAGTTTTCACTAATGAGAAGAATGATTTGATTCCTACCCGCACGGTCACAGGTTGGAGGATTTGCATGGATTATAGAAAATTAAATGAGGCCACTAGGAAAGATCGCTATCCCATTGCATTTATCGATCAGATGTTGCACATACTTGCAGGCCAAGAGTACTACTACTTTCTGGATTGCTATTCCGGCTATAATCAAATCGCTATAGCCCTAGAAGATCATGAGAAGACCACATTCACCTATATGTATGGGACATACGCCTTCAAGCATAAGCCATTTGGGCTATGCAATGAACCTGCCACCTTCCAATGATGCATGATGGCTATATTTCATGACATGGTCGAAGACTGCGTAGAGGTATTTATGGATGATTTCTCTTTTTTTGGTAACTCGTTTGTTGTAAGTTTGCAGAGTCTGGACAGGGTCCTTGCTAGGTGTGAAGATACAAACCTAGTGCTGAATTGGGAGAAGTGTCACTTTCAAGTCAAGGAAGGCATTTTCCATGGACAAAAAGTGTCACAAAGTGGCTTGGAGGTTGACTGTGCCAAGGTAGAGGTGATTGAGAAGTTGCCACCACCAGTGTTTGTAAAGGGTGTCCGCAGTTTCTTTGGCCATGCTGGGTTCTATAGACGGTTTATTCGGGATTTCTAAAAGATCTCCAGAATCATGTGCTGATTGCTAGAAAAAGATGTAAGGTTTGAGTTTAGGGTACAATGTGTTAGTGCTTTCGAGAAGATAAAGAAGAAGCTGGTGGAAGGTCCTATTTTGATTGCTCCTGATTGGGAACGCTCGTTTGAGCTGATGTGTGACTCCAGTGATGTGTCCATAGGTGTAGTACTGGGGCAGTGGAGAAAAAAGATTTTTCACTCCATATACTATGCAAGCAAAACATTTGATGCTGCTCAGGCTAATTATACTATCACAAAGAAGGAGATGCTGACACTTGTGTATGCATTTGACAAATTCAGGTCCTATGTGGTTGGGACAAAAGTGGTGGTGCACACGGATCATGAAGCTATCCGATATTTATTCAATAATAAGGATGCTAAACCCAAGTTGATTCGGTGGATATTGTTGCTGCAGGAGTTCAATTTGGAAATTCTAGACAGGAAGGGGAGTGAAAATCAGGTAGCAGACCATTTGTCGTTGCTAGGGACAGGTCACATGTGAGTGATGTTGGCTAATCCGAGAGGAGTTCCCTGATGAGAAACTTTTGTCACTCAGCGTGGCAGAACTTCCTTGGTATGCAGACATAGTGAACCTGATGGTAAGTGGAGTGTCACCATCAGATGCAACTACTCAACAAAGGAAGATGCTGAAGCATAAGTCTCGGTTCTATATGTGGGATGAACCATATTTATTCAAGCAATGACCAGATCAAGTGATGAGATGGTGCATTCCTGAGAGTCAGGTAACACAGGTGTTGAGAAGCTATCATTCCTTATCGTATGGCGGTCATCATGGAGGAGTGCGTACTACTCATAAAGTGCTCCAGTCAGGTTTCTTTTGGCCAACTTTATTCAAGGATGCAACAGAATATGTTAAGTTTTGTGATCAATGTTAGAGAACGGGTACAATCAGCAGAAAACATGAGATACCATTGCACAACATCTTGGAAGTCGAGGTATTCGACGTGTATGGGGATAGATTTCATGGGACCATTTTCCACATTCATTCTGCAATCAAGATATTTTGGTAGTGGTGGATTATGTTTCCAAATGGGTTAAGGCCGCAACTTTTCCCACTAATGATGCCAAGGTAGTGGCCATGTTTGTGAAGAAGTAGATTTTTGCTAGGTTTGGAAACCCAAAAGCTATTATTAGCAACGGAGGTTCGCACTTTGTTAACAACTGGTTCCAAAACCTATTGGCCAAATATGTAGTTCAGCATAAAGTGGCTACAGCATACCACCCTCAAACTAGCGGGAAGGTCGAAGTATCGAACAGGGAAGTCAAGCAGATTCTACAGAAAACTGTGAATGCTCAACGAAAGGATTGGGCCAAAAAACTAGATGATGCTTTGTGGACATATAGGACTACATATAAGACGCCAATTGGGACTTCACCTTATCGGTTAGTTTATGGGAAAGCCTATCACTTGCCTGTGGAGCTTAAACATCAGGCATATTGGGATGCGAGGAAGCTGAACATGGATCTCGAGTTAGCTGGAAAACAGAGGTTGTTGCAATTGCATGAGTTAGACGAGTTTTGATGGCATGCCTATGAGAGTTCTAAGCTATACAAAGAGAAGACCCAAAGGTGGCATGACAAGCATATAGTGCCTCGAATCTTCAAGCCTGGACAGATGGTGTTACTATTTAACTCTCAGTTGAACTTATTTCTAGGGAAGTTGAGGTCTAAGTGGTCTGGACCATTTGAGGTTGCTAGGATGACCCCGTAGGGGGCAGTTAAATTGTGGAAATAAGATAAAAGTGCCACATTTTTGGTAAATGGTCAAAGGTGTAAGCATTACTAGGGTGAGGGCATTAATTGAGAGAAGACGTCTATCACCTTATCTGAGGAATGAATGTTAGTTGGGTCGTGCTGCGACAGTAAATCAAGAACTGCACGGGAGGCAACCCAATGAGTTGTAATAGTTAGGATTTACTTTTAAAAAAAAGTCATGCCATGACTAAAACTACAGCGCTAAGTGGGAGGCAACCCACAATTTGCTAACTTATTGGTTTTTTGGGTGATTTGAAGGATGCTATTGAGTGAAAATAATGAGTTAGGGGACGAACACATTGCATGAGTAAAAATTAAGGCCGGAAGTGAAAAGGTAAATGAAAAGGAAAATTAGGCTCAAACACTAAGCTTGCGCGATAGCTCCATGTCACGGAACTTGATCTCCGCATTCAGCTCCATGTCCCAGAGTCGTATTAAGACCTGGCAGCATAAGCCAGTGAGGGTGCACGATGCTGGCATGTCATTAAGTTGTTCCTCCGTGTTAGGCTCCATGACATGTTGAGGTGTATTTAACGATGGGTTTCATTAAAATGCAAGGTTGTTATACCCCGGAAGCTCAAAGATCAGACCCAGGAGTTGAAATGGGAAAATTTTGGAATTTATGTTGCATACACGGGACGATTCATGGGATGACTCATGAGGAGACCCCACGAGTCGTCAAGTGACTCATGGGAAGGCCTAGAATAAAGAAAGGATCGAGGTCCCCATGAGGGATATAACCACCCGTGATTAGTCCCCACGAGTCGTCATGTCACCCGTGGGGTGAGGTTGGGGTTATGTTAGAAGAAGCTCCCAGCGTGCCTAACGAATGGGACCCCACAAGTTGTGGCCTATCCAAACGACTCTTGAGGTGGGCCGTGAACAAGCCTATGGACTTTTAATGGAGGATGAGGCAGTGTACTTGACGGATAATATGACGAGTCGTTGCCCGTCCTGACGAGTCGTCAAGTCACCCGTTAGGGTTACCTGGCAGTTATTCTCTACGAATTAGTAAGGGCCTTCTCGTAATTTCCTAAACTCTTAAGGCCTAAACTATGTCATTTTAATGTTGGAATAGGGTCTTTAAGGTGGGTTAAGTCCCTAATGCATAGCCATTCCCATGCAAGAGCTTTTAGAAAGGTTTTAGGGAGATTAAAGGTCTTCTCCTCCTAGTTTGCATCAATTTCTTTGTGGGTTTTCAAGGAACTTCGAAATCAGTCCATCCCCAGGTATGCAGGGTTTTAGAATGGGTGAAATCCTTTCACACCCATGCCTAAATTTAAATTTAAATCATGAATTCTCCTATTCAAGTTCTATGGGGTTTTGCCCAAATGCATGAATATGTGATTTCTCTTTATGGGTATGATTTAATCGAGTTTTAATTATTGAATTATGAATTATGGGGAGGTTTTATATTATTTTCTTTAAAATCATGTTTCAAGCTTTTTAAATCTAAAAGACCATTGATGAGAGTTCATGTAAGTTATGATTTATGATGAATATTCAATATTTTGATCTTATTGATGATGTAAAGGCATGAAATCAAGTTATCCATGTTTATGAGCATATCTTTGAAAGAATTGAGTATGTCAAAATATTAGGCAATGCCCACATGTCGAAGAATGATTTACAATTTATGAACGAATTTCATGATTTATAAATTTATGATGTTGTCGATGAAAAGGACCTTGATTCTTGGCTAAGCATGTCTTAAAGGGGATCAATGATGATAAATGTTATCTTTTATCCAATGAATCTTAATTCATGATGTTTTGATTTACGTATGAGCAGGCATGCATGTTTTCGGGAGCCGTGTCTAGCACCGAGCAGCCCGGCGTTCAAAGGATTATGCCGGTGTCTCATAACCACATGCCACCATGGTTTCTAAATGATATGATGTATTAATAATTATCATTTAAAATGTGATATCACTCCTAATGCACGACCCTCTCCTTGAAAGCCAGGGTCGGCTCTGCCCAGTTGAGCGAGATAGTTGGGGCATCATGAAAGGTTCTACCATGATGGTGTCAGTTATGACGAGTCCTCCCATTTTTCTGCATGTCTTATGCATTTTTATGTTTATGTTATTTGGCTCAAGTTATGTTTTGATAAAGTTTATTTGCGATTATGATAATGAATGATTTATGAATGATTTGAAAGTCATGAGCCTTATGGTTTCTAACAAAGTTTTTGATACAATCATGATGTCCTCCTCTTGTACTTACTTATTAGTTATTTTACTCGTCTGGTTTACTTACCTTGCATACTCGGTACATTCCACGTAGTGACCGCATACTCTTTATGATGTATCGTTTCATGATACAGGGTCCGGATCTCAGGCTCATCCTCATGCTTAGTTCATCTCAGTTCTCGCTCTCAGCTATTGGTGAGTCCTCATTTTCCGAGGGCCGTTTGACAGACTTTCAAGTTATTTATTTTTCAGCATTGGTCGGGTAAGTTGGGGATGTTTTCTCATCAACCCATCCTACACAGTAGAGGCTTTTAGGCAGGATGTAGAACTCATCTTATGTATATGCCCAATACTTCTAGTTATTACTCTATGTTTACGTTTCCTCTATGTTTTATGCTAAGTATTCCACTTTATTTAATGAGGTTAGATGTATGCATGTGCCATGGGTCAACTTGGGGCCTCTATGGGTCCTTTGTCCCGTGTCTACGATCTGGGTGTACGTTCATGTCGTGACAAACTTGGTATCAAAATAATAGGTTTGGAGTGTCCTAGGGTGTTTGCAAGCCGTGTTAAGTAGAGTCTTTTTCATGAGTGTGAAGTTCACCACAACTATGACGAAGAGGCTACTAGACGTTTAGGACATGTTCCCTTTTTTCATGTTCCATGTCGTGTGATGAAAAGTCTCTCCATCTTTCTAATTCGTGCGATTTGCGATTGCAAAATTATGGCTCCTAGAAGAATGAACGGAAGGAGGAATGGAAATGATAAAGGTCACGAATGTGGCAATGACCATGGGCATCAGCAAGCCCCACCTGTTCTGGAGCCCCAGGCACCAGAGCCAACTACTCATGCTGAGTTTCGGTCGGCTATTCAGATGTTGGCGCAGGCCTTCACCACCCAGGTCAACCAATAGGCTGTTGCGCAAATCCCACAGAATGGCAATGCAGCGACGACTCGGATTAGAGACTTCTTGAAGATGAGCCCTCCTGAGTTCACAAGGTCAAAGGTGGACGAGGATCCACACGAGTTCATTGAAGGGATCTTGAATGTCACTTAGGTTATGGGGGTGACGAATGGGGAGTGTGTTGACTTGGTCTCTTATCAACTAAAAGAGGTCGCTCATATTTGGTAAAAGCAATGGAAGGACAGCAGGGCAGCGGGAGCGGGCCCTATCGGTAGGGATGAGTTCCACATGGCCTTTTTCTAAGGTTCTTCTCTCGGGAGATGAGGGAGTTGAAGGAAGTTGAGTTTGTGAACCTCAAGCAGGGAAAGATGACAGTGCTAGAGTATTCGCTTGAGTTTAGAGTTAGAGATGGATCAGACGGCGCGGGTGAGCCGATTCGTTCATGGTGCGGATGGTTATTTAGACAAGGATTGTAGGACTGCCATGCTTCACCAGGATATGTACTTTCCTCACATAGTGTTGACGTATGCCTCGAGACAGTTGAAAGTTCATGAAAAGCATTACCCGACCCATGATTTTGAGTTGGTATCAGTGGTGTTTGATTTAAGATATGGTGGCATTACTTGTATAGGGTCCATGTGGATGTATTTGTGGATCCCAAGAGATGCAATATGTGTTCACCCAGAAAGATCTATATCTTCAACAAAGGAGGTGGTTAGAGTTACTAAAGGACTACGACATGAGTGTCTGCTACCACCCAAGAAAGGCTAATGTGGTCGCAGATGCACTTAGTAGGCTCTCTATGGAGAGTGTGTCCCACATGGATGAGGGAAAGAAGGATTTGGTGAGAGACATCCATCAACTTTCAAGGTAGGGAGTTAGATTGATCGACTCGACCAATGGCGGCGTTGTTGTGCAGAATGGGGTAGAATCGTCCTTTGCTGTTGATGTCAAGTCTAAGCAAGATGAGGATCCAATTTTGAGGAAGCTGAAGGAGGAAGTGCAAGGTCAGAAGGTGGAGGTTTTCTCCCAAGGGGAGATGGTGTGCTATGATACCAGGGTCGTCTATGTGTCCCAAATATTGATGAGTTGAGAGTTTGAATATTGCAGGAGGAACCAGGTACCAGGTATTCCATTCACTCAAGATCCGCGAAGATGTATCAGGACTTACGAGAATTCTATTGGTGGAATGGTATGAAGAGGGATATCGTAGAGATCATAGCCAAATGTCCTAACTGTCAGCAAGTGAAGGTTGCGTATCAAAGATCGTGAGGCGTACTTCAGGATACTGGCATGCCCACTTGGAAGTGGGAAGAGATTAATATGGACTTCTTACAGGTCTATGCCGTACTCACCGGTAGTACAACTCCATTTGGGCGGTGGTCGATAGGTTAACCAAGGCTGCGTACTTTCTACCGGTCAAGACCATGGATTCAGCGGATGATTATGCCAAGTTGTATATTTGGAGTTGGTTCGACTTCATGGAGTTCCCTTGTCTATTATTTCAGACCGAGGTAGTTAGTTTATCTCTCAGTTTTGGCGGTCTTTCCAAAAAAGGGCTTAGGACTCAAGTTAAGCTCAGCACCGCATTCCATCCGCAAACAGACGACCAGGCAAAACGAACAATTCAAACCCTCGAGGTTATGTTGAGGGAATGTGTTATGGATTCCAAGGGTAGTTGGGATGATCATTTGCCCTTGATCGAGTTTGCCTATAATAACAGTTATCCCTCTAGTATTCAGATGGCATTGTTCGAGGCTCTTTATGGGTGAATGTGTAGATCTCCCATCGGATGGTTTGAGGTTGGTGAGGCAGCTATGATAGGGCTAGATTTTGTTCGCGAGGTGATGGTGAAGGTTTAGTTGATAAGGGACCGATTGAAAACTGCTCAGAGTCATTAGAAATCATGTCCAATGTGAGGAGAAGGGATTTAGAGTTCGAGGTGGACGATTTGGTATTTCTAAAGGTATCTCCCATGAAGGGAATCATGCGGTTTGGAAGGAAAGGAAAACTCAGTCCCCGATATGTTGCCCCTTACTGGGTTATGAGGAGAGTTGGTAAGGTGGCGTATGTGTTGGACTTGCCTTCAGAGTTAGCATCAGTCCATCCCGTGTTTCATGTATCACTTTTGAGAAGTGTTTGGGTAATCAAACCTTGGTAGTCCCGGTAGACAGCATTGGGGGGAAAGACAGCCTCAGTTATGAAGAAATTCCCGTTGATATATTAGATTGTCAAGTCCATAAGCTAATGAACAAATAAGTAGCTTCAGTTAAAGTATTATGGAGAAACCAACATGTTGAAGGAGCTACGTGGGAAGCCAAAGCGGATATGATGGATAAATACCCATACCTGTTACCTACCAGCGCAGTTTCAGTTTGAGGTACCAATTTTTCCCTAAGCCTCAAATCATTTTTCATGTTTCGTTCATGTGTAAAAGTTTGTTTTATGATGAGGTAAATGTATGAGATGTCTGATATTCAGTTCAGTTATGTAGTTCTTTTCGGAGGTAGCCATTCCATCAGTTTTCAATTTTAATAATCAGTATCTGCATATGATGATTACATGTTTCTGCATTTTCTGTGTGTTTGTAACATTCGAGGACGAATGTTTCCAAGGGGGAGATATTGTTATACCCCGGAAGCTCAAAGATCAGACCCAGGAGTTGAAACGGGAAAATTTTTGAATTTATGTTGCAGCACAGGACGATTCGTGGGATGACTCGTGGGCAGGCCTAGAATAAAGGAAGGATCGAGGTCCCCACGAGGGAGATAACGACCGGTGGTCAGTCCCCACGAGGCGTCATGTCACTCCTGGGTTGAGGTTGGGCTTAAGTTAGAAGAAGCTCCCAGTGTACCTAACGGATGGGACTCCACGAGTCGTGACCTGTCCCAACGACTCGTGAGGTGGGTCGTGAGCAAGCCTATGGGCTTTTAATGGAGGATGAGGCTATGTACTTGACGGGCAACACGATGAGTCATTGCCCATCCTTACGAGTCGTCAGGTCACCGTTAGGGTCACCATGCAGTTATTTTCTGCGAATTAGTAAGGGCCTTCTCGTAATTTCATAAACTCTTAAGGCCTAAACTATGTCATTTTAAGGTCGGAATAGGGTCATTAAGGTGGGTTAAGTCCCTAATGCATACTCATTCCCATGCAAGAGCTTTTAGAAAGGTTTTAAGGAGATTCAAGGTCTTCTCCTCCAAGTTTCCATCAATTTCTTTATAGGTTTTCAAGGAACTTCGAAATTAGTCCATCCCCAGATATGTAGGGTTTTAGAATGGGTGAAATCCTTTCACATTCATTCCCAAATTTCTATTTAAATCATGAATTCTCCTATTCATGTTCTATGGGGTTTTGCCCAAATGAATGAAAATATGATTTCTCTTTATGGGTATAATTTAATTGAGTTTTAATTATTAAATTATGAATGATGGGGAGGTTTTATGTTATTTTCTTTAAAATCATGTTTCAAGATTTTTTAAATCTAAAAGCCCACTGATGAGAGTTCATGAAAGTTATAATTTATGATGAATATTCAATATTTTTAGTTTATTGATGATGTAAAGGCATGATGTCAAGTTATCCATGTTTATTAGCATATCTTTGAAAGAATTGAGTATGTCAAAGTATTGGGCAATTCCCACATGTTGAAGAATGATATACGATTTATGAATGAATTTCATGATTTATGAATTTATGATGTTGGCCGATGAAAAGGTCCTTTATTTGTAGCTAAGCATGTCTTAAAGTGGATCAATGATAATAAATGTTATCTTTTAGCCTGTGAATCTTAATTCATGATGTGTTAATTTATGTAAGAGCCTATATGCATGTTTTTAGGAGCCGTGTCTGACACCGAGCAGCCCGATGTTCAAAGGATTACGTCGGTGTCTCATAACCACGTGCCACCATGGTTTCTAAATAATATGATGTATTGATAATTATCCTTTCAAATGTGATATCATGCCTAATGAACGACCCTCGCCTGGCAAGCCAGGGTCGGCTCTGCCCACTTGAGCGAGATACTTGGGGCATCATGAAAGGCTCTACCATGATGGTGTCGATTATGATGAGTCCTCCCATTGTTCTGCATGTCTTATGCATTTTTATGTTTATGTTATTGGCTCAAGTTATGTTTTGATAAATTTTACTTGCGATTATGATAATGAATGATTTATGGATGATTTTAAAGTCTTGAGCATTATGTTTTCTTACGAAGTTTATGATACAATCGTGATGTCCTCCTATACTTATTTATGAGTTATTTTACATTTAACGTCCGTTTTACTTACCTTCCATACTCGGTACATTCCACGTATTGACCGCATAATTTCTATATTATATCATTTCATGATATAGGATTTGGATCTCAGGCTCATCCTCATCCTTAGTTCATCTCAGTTCTCGCTCTCATCTATTGGTGAGTCCTCATGTTCCGAGGGTCGTTTGACAGACTTTCAAGTTATTTATGTTTCAGCATTGGTTGGGTTAGTTGGGGATGTTTTCTCATCAACCCATCTTATGGAGTAGAGGCTTTCAGACGGGATGTAGAACTCAACTTATGTATATGCCTAGTACTTCTAGTTATTACGCTATGTTTATGTTTCCTCTATGTTTTATGCTAAGTATTCCACTTTATTTAATGAGGTTAGATGTATGCATGTGCCATGGGTTGACTTGGGGTCTATCAGGGTCCCTGTCCCGTGTCTACGATCCGAGTGTACGTTCGGGTCATGAAACATTTGGTATTAAAGCAACAGGTTTGGAGTGTCCTAGGGTGTTTGAAAGTCGTGTTATGTAGAGTCTTTTTCATGGGTGTGAAGCGTGCCACACCTTTGACTAAGTGGCTACTAGACGTTTAGGAAATGGTCCCTTCTTTCATGTTCTATGTCGTGTGATGAAAAGTCTCTCCATCCTTCTAATTCGTGCGATTCGCAATTGCTGAATTATGGCTCCTATAAGAATGAATGGAAGTAGCAGTGGAAATGATGAAGGTCATAGAGGTGTCAATGACCATGGGCATCAGCAATCCCCACATGTTCAGGAGCCCCAAGTACTAGAGCCAGCTGCCCATGCTGAGTTTCGAGCGGCTATTCAGATATTGGCACAGGCCTTAACCGCTCAGGTCAACCAGCAAGCTGTTGCGCAGGTCCCATCAAAAGGCAATGCAGCGACGGCTCGGATTAGAGACTTCTTGAGGATGAAACCTCCTGAGTTCATGGGGTCAAAGGTGGATGAGGATCCACACAAGTTCATTGAAGGGATCTTGAAGGTCACTCAAGTTATGGGGGTGACGAATGGGGAGTGTGTTGACTTGGTCTCTTATCAGCTAAAAGAGGTCGCTCATATTTGGTACAAGCAATGGAAGGACAGCAGGGCAGCGGGAGCGGGCCCTATCAGTAGGGATGAGTTCCACATGGCCTTTCTCGATTGGTTCTTCCCTCGGGAGATGAGGGAGTTGAAGGAAGTTGAGTTTGTGAACCTCAAGCAGGGAAAGATGACAGTGCTGGAGTATTCACTTGACTTCAGTCATATGTCAAAATACGCTCTAGATTTAGAGATGGATCAGAGGGTGCGGGTGAGTCGATTCATTCATGGTGTGGCTGGTTATTTAGACAAGGATTGCAAGACTGCCATGGTTCTCCAGGATATGGACTTTCCTCGCATAGTGTTGGCGTATGCCTCGAGATAGTTGAAATTTCATGAAAAGAATTACCCAACCCATGATCTTGATTTGGCATAGGTGGTGTTTGCATTGAAGATATGGTGGCATTACATGTATGGGGTCCACGTGGATGTATTTACCGATCACAAGAGCTTGCAATATGTGTTCACCCAGAAAGATCTAAATCTTAAATAAAGGAGGTGGTTGGAGTTACTAAAGGACTACGACATGAGCGTCTTCTACCACCCGGGCAAGGCTAATGTGGTCGCAGATGCGCTTAGTAGGTTCACTATGGAGAGTGTGTCCCACATGGATGAGGGAAAGAAAGAGTTGGTGAGAGACATCCATCGACTTGCAAGGTTGGGAGTTATATTGATCGACTCGACCAAAGGCGGCGTTGTTGTGCAGAATGGGGCAAAATCATCCTTGGTTGTTGATTTCAAGTCTATGCAAGATGAGGATCTAATTTTGAGGAAGCTGAAGGAGGCAGTGCGAAGTCAGAAGGTGGAGGTTTTCTCCAAAGAGGGAGATGGTGTGCTACGATACCAGGGTCGTCTATGTGTCCCATATGTTGATGATTTGAGCGTTCAAATATTTCAAGAGGCACATGGTACCAGGTATTCCATTCACTCAAGATCCATGAAGATGTATCAGGACTTGCGAGAAATCTATTGGTGAGATGGTACGAAGAAGGATATCGGAGAGATCATAGCCAAATGTCCTAACTGTTAGCAAGTGAAGGTGGAGCATCAAAGACCGGGAGGCGTACTTCAGGATATTGGCATCTCCACTTGGAAGTGGGAAGAGATTAATATAGACTTAATTACAGGTTACCCCATATTCGCTGGAATTACGACTCCATTTCGGTGGTTATCGACAGGTAAACCAAGGCTGCATACTTTCTACCGGTCAAGACCACGGATTCAGCGTCTGATTATGCCAAGTTCTATATTCAGGAGTTTGTTCGACTTCATGGAGTTCTCTTGTCTTTTATTTCAGACCTATTTACTCAGTTTACCTCTTAGTTTTGGCGGTCTTTCCAACAAGGGGCTTGGGACTCAGGTTTAGCTTAGCACCGCATTCCATCTGCAAACAAAAGGCCAGACAAAATGAACAATTCAAGAACTCAAGGATATGTTGAGGGAATGTGTTATGGATTTCAAGTGTAGGTTGGATGATCATTTGCCCTTGATTGAGTTTTCCTATAATAACAGTTATCACTCTAGTATTCAGATTGCACCGTTCGAGGCTCTTTACGGGAGAAGGTATAGATCTTCCATTGGATGGTTTGGGGTTGGTGAGGCAGCTATGATAGGGCAAGATTTGGTTCACAAGGCGATGGTGAAGGTTCAGTTAATAAGGGACTAGTTGAAAACTTCTCAGAGTCATCAGAAATCATATGCAGATGTGAGGAGAAGGGATTTGGAGTTCAAGGGTGATGATTGTGTATTTCTAAAGGTATCTCCCGTGAAGAGAGTCATGTTGTTTGGAAGGAAAGGACAACTCAGTCCCCGATATTTTGGCCCTTACGGGGTTATGAGAAGAGTTGGTAAGGTGGCTTATGAGTTGAACTTGCCTTCATAGTTAGCTTCAGTTCATCCCGTGTTTCATATATCACTTTTGAAGAAGTGTTTGGGTGATCCAACCTTGGTAGTCCCGATAGACAGCATTGGGGTGAAAGACAAACCCAATTATGAAGAAATTCCCGTTGAGATCTTAGATCGTCAAGTCCATAAGCTAAGGAACAAAAAAGTATCTTCAGTTAAAGTATTATGGAGAAACTAGCATGTTGAAGGAGCTTTGTGGGAAGCCGAAGCGGATATGATGGCTAAATACCCACACTTGTTACCTACCGGCTCAGTTTCAGTTTGAGGTACTAATATTTCCCTAAGCCTCTAATTATTTTTCATGTTCCATTCATGTGTAAAAGTTTGTTTTATGATGAGGTAAATGTATGAGATGTCTGAATTCGGTTCAGTTATGTAGTTCTTTTCGGAGGTAGCCATTCCGTCAGTTTTCAATTTTAATAATCAGTATTTGCATATGATGATTACATGTTTCTGTGTTTTCTGTGTGTTTCTAACATTCGAGGACAAATGTTCCCAAAGGGGAGATATTGTTATACACCAAAAGCTCAAAGATCGATCTCGGGAGTTGAAACGGGAAAATTTTAGAATTTGTGTTCCAGGCACAGGACAATTCGTGGGATGACCTGTGGGTAGGCCTGTAATAAAGGAAGGATCGAGGTCCTCATGAGGGAGATAACGACCTGTGGTCAGTCCCCACGAGTCGTCATGTCACTCGTGGGGTGAGGTTAGGGTGGCCTGCCCCAATGACTCGTGAGGTGGGTCGTGAGCAAGCCTATGGGCTTTTAATGGAGGATGAGGCTATGTACTTGACGGGCAACACGATGAGTCATTGCCCATCCTTACGAGTCGTCAGGTCACCGTTAGGGTCACCATGCAGTTATTTTCTGCGAATTAGTAAGGGCCTTCTCGTAATTTCCTAAACTCCTAAGGCCTAAACTATGTCATTTTAAGGTTGGAATAGGGTCTTTAAGGTGGGTTAAGTCCCTAATGCATACACATTCCCATGCAAGAGTTTTAGAAATATTTTAGGGAGATTCAAGGTCTTCTCCTCCAAGTTTCCATCAATTTCTTTATGGATTTTCAAGGAACATCAAAATCAGTCCATCCCCATGTATGTAGGGTTTTAGAATGGGTGAAATACTTTCACACCCATGCCTAAATTTAAATTTAAATCATGAATTCTCCTATTCAAGTTCTATGGAATTTTTCCCAAATGCATGAAAATGTGATTTCTCTTTATGGGTATGATTTAATTGAGTTTTAATTATTGAATTATGAATGATGGGAAGGTTTTATATTATTTTCTTTAAAATCATGTTTCAAGCTTTTTAAATCTAAAATGCCCACTGATGAGAGTTCATGAAAGTTATGATTTATGATGAATATTTAATATTTTGAGTTTATTTATGATGGAAAGGCGTGATATCAAGTTATTCATGTTTGTAAGCATATCTTTGAAAGAATTGAGTATGTCAAAGTAATGGGCAATTCCCACATGTTGAAGAATGATTTACGATTTATGAACGAATTTCATGATTTATCAATTTATGATGTTGGCCGATGAAAAGGTCCTTGATTCTTAGCTAAGCATGTCTTAAAGTGGATCAATGATGATAAATGTTGTCTTTTAGCCAATGAATCTTAATTCATGATGTTTTGATTTACGTACGAGCCTATATGCATGTTTTGGGGAGCTCTGTCTAGCACCGAGCATCCCGACATTCAAAGGACTACGCCAGTGTATTATAACCACGTGCCACCATGTGTTTCTAAATGATATGATGTATTGATAATGATCCCCTAAAATGTGATATCACGCCTAATGCACAACCCTCACCTAGCAAGCCAGGGTCGGCTCTACCCACTTGAGCGAGATAGTTGGGGTATCATGAAAGGCTCTACCATGATGGTGTCGGTTATGACAAGTCCTCCCATTGTTCCTCATGTGTTATGCATTGTTATGTTTATGTTATTTTCTCAAGGTATGTTTTTATAAAGATTACTTACGATTATGATAATGAATGATTTATGAATGATTTGAAAGTCTTGAGCCTTATGTTTTCTAATGAAGTTTATGGTACATGCATGATGTCCACTTCCTATGCTTATTTATGAATTATTTTACTTTTAACGTCCTTTTTACTTACCTTGCATGCTCGGTATATTCCACGTAATGACTGCATACTTTCTATGTTGTATTATTTCATGATACAGGGTCCGGATCTCAGGCTCATCCTCATCCTTAGTTCATCTTAGTTCTTGCTCTCAGCTATTGGTGAGTCCTCATGTTTCGAGGGCTGTTTGACAGACTTTCAAGTTATTTATGTTTCAGCATTGGTCGGGTTAGTTGGGGATGTTGTCCCATCAACCCATCTTATGTAGTAGAGGCTTTCAAACAGGATGTAGAACTCAGCTTATGTATATGCCCAGCATTTCCGGTTATTATGCTATGTTTATATTTATGCTATATTTTATGCTAAGTATTCCGCTTTATTTAATGAGGTTAGATGTATACATGTGCCATGGGTCGACTTGGGGTCTCTCGGGGTCCATTGTCCTGTGTCTACGATCCAGCTGTACATTTGGATCGTGACACAGGTCTACCCGCCCCAAATTCTTTCTTTTTAATCCCTAAGCCAGCAATTCAACCCCATTTTTTATCTCCTCCACGATAAAACCCTCATTCCCCTCCCCTCTTGAATGTGCCACCACTTAGGGCTTCAAGAATCATCCCCTCTCTCCATAAATACCAAGATTCACATGTATATTTCGGTTTTCTCCCTCTTCTCTCATGTAAATTCTTGACATGAACATGTGGGTAAGTAAGGGTAAACCCTAAGGCATGTGTATTTGGTGGAAACAAGTTTGTGTTGGGTAATCATGATATTACTTGATGATATTTTATTATTTCACTTGGTAATAACATCGTTTCTTAAATTTGACATAGAAATTAAGTGTGGGGTGCTAGAAGGGTTGAGGGAGGATGAAAAGGGGGAGTGAAAAATGTAAATGAGGGAATTCATGCCTTTGTTATTCAATTAGTGTGAAATGAATGGTTGATTGTGCATTCTAAATTAGGGGAGCTTCGTGAGGCTGAGACATGGGAATTGTGCATTACATGTAGTTTAGGACATGCTAAATCAACATACTCCACTATGCCTAAGGCCATTGTGCAAAAATGTTGTTATTTGTGAATATGGGCATTCATAGATTGTAACTGCTCTTGATTACAAGTCCTTAATTGCTTTAAATCTGAGTAAAGCAACATTAGCTCCCTCTAAATGATAGTTTCATAGGTATGAGTTATTTGAGTGTAGGAAGTCTGAGTAGTACACAATAATTGCAAATTCTAATATTTTAGTGCAAAGTGCTTTAAGTGAAAATGCTGTCTAATTTTATGTGTGCTTAATCTTGTCAAAATGTTGATTATGCTTCAATGTGGAGAAACTAGTCACTGTGGTGTATAGACGGGGAAGTCTGAGTACCCGAATAACTATGAATAGTGAACCCATGCTAGCAACTAAGTGCGGTGTAATCAATCGAAGCCCTCACTTAGTGTTGGCTAGCCATGTTAAATATTGATGAATTTGGTCTTTGTGTTTTGGATGAACAGGAACAATGTCTGCTAGACAAGATAAAGGGAAAGGTGTTTCGTCCTCCGGCACAGGCCAAAAAAGGCTCCGACTGGGCGCAGCTGTGCTAGTAGCCCTAGAAGTTCCCATGGACCAGAAAAGGCAGTTCGGTACTAGATGGGTGGTGGACGAAGGTAAAAAATGATATGCAAAGCATAAGGAGTCAGAATACTTCCAGGAGGAGCAAATTAACTGGGAGAGCTTGGCACAGGAGTTTTGCCGAATACTACAAAGGATACACACCTTGGGCATAGACTTCATATTTAATGAGCCTAGGGAGTGTAACTTACACATTGTGCGGGAATTTTATGCTAATTGGGACCCCACTCTTCGCAGCCACACAGTCAAGATTCAGGGTCAGGTCGTCCCATTTAAGGCACATAACTTGAATGAAATACTGGGGACACCTGACACAGATCAACATCCGCTCCGCCAGCTTAATATCACCACGCCATATGCTGATATTCGACACACATTATGAGGGCAGCGATCAACATCCAGATGGATTCACCACAAAGAGAGAGGGTACTACCAGGCCATGCCCTATTCACAGATGAACAGAGAGGCACGAGTTTGGCTGAAGATTGTTTGTAGCTACCTCATTCAAGGGGTGCATATGAAGGATGTCACCAAATACATGGTATGCCTGGTATACGGATTGATCAGAAATGGGGAGATTAATGTTGGGGCTATGATCAAAGCAACCATAAAAAGGCAAGGCTGCATCAGGGGCACAGGTATGGTTTTGGCAGCTTACTCACCACCAATTTCAGGAGCCAGGACATTGAAGAGGAGGCTCTAAACTATAGACCAAGGGTAGAATGGCGCGTTGTAGACGTGAACAAGACTAAGGCACCAGACACCACATATGGGCCAGTTCTCACATTAGCCGAGAGACACACTCCAGATGATAGCTACACAACCACGATGTTTGGACTGGAAATGCTGCAGCTGTGCATTGGTGGATGGCCCGCAATAGAGGATGAGTTGTGGAAGGTAGAAAGGGACTACCCGATGAGTAAGTATGCCAAAGACATGTGCAGGATTGGCCCAAATTTTATAGAGCCAGTGGATGATGATGTACCCACCGATGAGGAGAGGCACCGAGAGGACTCAGATATTGAGTCAGATGATGAGGGGGATGACTCTAACCTTGGTGAGGAGGACTTTGCACCCGATGAGGAGATTGAAACAATTGTTTGAGCAGGGAGTCTTCACCACCCTAACTCTATTTTTTGCATTTATCTGTCGCAAGTACTAAGGACAGTGCTCATTTTAAGTGCGAGATGGTTATTTTGTGTTTGTTTATTTATATGACCCTCTAACTATGGCATGTATAAACTGGTAACAACTAGACTCCGTGGCATGTAATTGTGGCTAGGAACAAGATGTGGTACTTGGTATATAATAGCTAGTAAGCTTATGTGTTTCTGTTCCTGTGTTTTGTTTTTGCTTGTGATTATTTTTCTTTTTTTTCTTTTTTCTTAGGTTTCTTGGCTTTTGTTTTTGGTGCTTTTCCCAAGAATAGTCCCTTTTAACCGAATAGGATTTTGTTTTTTAGTCATAGGTAGAGGTTGTTCCCTGTGATGGATGGATGACGATCGTCTTAAGGGAAATTAGTCAAGTTTAGGAAATAAGAAATAAAATCATCACTAATGGGCTAAGGTACTTCGCCTTGTCAGATGCTAGAATTCATGGAATATTCATTTGACTGAGGAAATAGTGAGGAGAAAATTGGTAGGATTACATAGGTCGTGGTGTTTAACTCTTAATTGCAAAATTTGTAGGCTTAATTTTTCTTGTCACTCAATGTTGATGAAATCGTAAAAGGGGTCTAAGCTATTCAAGTTTGAACCTCTATGCCATGTGTGGTGAGCAGTAGTTATATTTCTTGCTAACTAGCATCTCGAATTTGCCTTGTGTGTAAGAAAAGCTGAAAGTGGCATTAAGCTTAGTGGATATGATGAAGGCACTTCTTTGTGAATCGAGTTAGTTGACCCATCTGACTCATTGTCCCTTACCTTGATGTTATCCTTAGTGATCCCCGTTTGATCCTTTAAGCCTAATTTTATTGGAACAACCTCGCTAAGGAGACATACCCTATTTGTTCAAATGGCCTCAATGTCACTTTGATCAAAATAGATCCTATTGAACATAATAGAAGGGAGGAAGAATTGGTGTGTGTACTCAATTGGTCGGTCATAAGCTATATATATCTATATAAATACATGAAAAAAAAATGTAGATACTTCTACGCATGTAAATACATATAATGTATGGAAGAGTCTAAGCCAGGGGTACACATTCCTGACATCTTGGATAGGAACAAGTAAGTGAAAAGAAAAACAATTTTGAAAGAGGAAGAGTGAAGGGTGAAAGAGAAGGCGCTGAAAAGCGAAAGGTGTAATTGTCTAAAAGTGCATAGGGATAAGAGTCACTATGAACCAAATAATCCTACCTGCCCCTTAGCTGACATTACAACCCAGAAAAAGCCCTTTTGATCCTACAAGTGATGTTATTCTCGGTCGAGTAGTACACTATAGGAAAACTTATGGTGTATTATATTTGCTTGTAATAATCTTTGGAGCGTGAGTGAATCAATTATAGACCTTTCTTAGTTGTGAAGATATTGAGCTCATGAAAGTAGGGACATTGCATATAAGTGAGGGCACATGATGGTGAATCCTTGGTGAAGCTAATGACCTCAGTATTATGATTCAGAAATGTTGGTCGATTTTTCAGTTGAAATGTTATTCATTAGGGCTTGTGTGATTCTGCCTATGAATGCGGTGTGAAGACCATGCTTGATTGAATGATGTGTATTCCATTATTACAGTGTTAAGCACAACTAGGTGTGAGTTATCTTGGTTCACTGATGATGGTAATGTGTCGAAATCATGTCTAGGATATTTAAGGATTGTTCGAGGATGAACAAGGTTATAAGTGTGGGGTGGTGATCTTGGGCGTATTTATATGACCAAACGCCGTATTTTCAACCATACAGGAGCCTAGTTGAGGACAATACTGATGTATTCATGCATGGTTTGAGTTAATTCTGTTTTTGGACTAATAAATGTGATGTGACTATTTGCAGGTGGATAAGACAAATATTTCAGCGTGATGTGGCGGATGATACTCAGAGTTGGAGTATGGGAATTTTGGAGAGCTTAAGAACTGCTTTGGGAATTCACTTCGGTGTCACACTAGGGATTGATCGTGTTGAACAACATGCCACAGTGCCTGGGTAGAAGAAGAAATTGATTAAAATTGGAAGGAATGAAATAATGAGGGTCCGTGACAGGTTCGTGTCATGGAGGAGACATGACGCGTTGGGCTCCATGACACAGAGCTTAATATTTCAGAAATTACCAAATTCCAGTGAAGGTCCGCGACAGGTCCATGTCAAAGAGGAAAATTAGCGCGTTCAGCTCCGTGACACAAAGCAATGGCTTCCAGTTTTTCTCCAATTCCAGTGCACCTCCACGATAGCTCTGTGTCGTGGAGCTAGTTTGTCATTGTGAATTTTTTCACTTGTATAAATAGAACACTTAGATTTTTAATTTTCATTATCGGAAATATCGGCAAGAACGTGGGAAACAACAGTTAAGCTGAGAAAATTTTTAGGGTTCTTTCTCCTCTCTTTTCTTCACTCATGTTTGAAACTTTTTTGGAGATGTTTAATCAACAAATGAGTGGCTAATGTACCTCATTCTGAGGTTAAGGTTATTTGCATGATTGTATAATTTCATATTATTTTTAGATGAATTTTCTTCTATCATGAATGGTTGTTCTTCTATTCTTGATTTTTGGTATTTTAGTGTTTGGCAAACATTAAGATAAATTTATAATCTTAATTTGACTCTGAAAGGAGGATTATTTGGGTAGAACGAGGAATAGCGGAATATGTTCTTATCTTTGTTGTAAATTGAAGGTAAGATTTATGTTCAGGAAAGAAATATACCTGAAATGCCATACTCGGTTAACAAAGGGAACAAATTCAACTAAACCTAAGATGAGTTAATGCATCCCATTAATATGTGTAGTTGCAAGGTTCATAAGTAGGCAATTGGCTAGAGGTTCGAAAGACCATAGTCAGACTTTGAGATTCCCCAATCATCAACCCGATAGAGAAAGCAACTGAAGAAAAATATAAGTTATACATGATTGCATTACATGCCTTAACCTTAGATTGTTCTTGCTATTGTTTTAATCAATTTTTTTAGCTTCATTTAGTATTACTTTTTATATCACTATTTATAAAACTCTTAATTTATCGTATTACCTATACACTCGCGTGGAATATTTGTGAATACTAAACTAGGAAAAAAATCACTAAGTTATAGTCCCTAAGGGTTCGATATCCAGCTTCAAAGAGCCACTATATTACTTGTACGACCACGTGCACTTGCATGTGTTTGGGCGGCAACAGCACTTTCCCAGTTTACATGAAATATGGTAGAACCACGTAGGAGAGTGCTTGGTTGGCTCATATGTTTTTTTCGGTGTGGGAAGCCCAGACACATGCGCAGGGATTATCCTTTGTCTAGGAAGGGCGATAGTAGAGGTCGTGCCCTAGGGACCACTTTAGCAGCTCCAGCAACTTAGCCATCTCAGCAGGGCGCCTCTTCTAGCGTAGTAGGTGGATAGTGCCAGAACAGGTTCTATGCACTCTGTTAGGGCTTGTGTTATATGGGTATATAAAACAACACGCAAGTGCACGTGGTCGAACAAGTAGTAAGTGGCTTTAGTAAGCCAAGTATAGATCCCACAGAGACTTGGGTTGAGTGCAATTTGCTCAAGTATACTATATTTTACTTCTAAATATGCTGACAACAACGTAACCAAAAAGTTGATAGTTTGTTTTAATAAATTTTATACTAAAACTAAGAAAAATTATATACTTTGAATCTGAACTATGGATAAGAGCATGCTGAGGTTAAACGAACATGTAATGAAATTGATTATCATCATAAATTGGTTAATCTTTTCTTCCTGTTGGTAGCCAAGAACGTTTGCCAAGAGATTAAAACTCTCGTATTTAATCTCACTTAAGAATCATGAGCCATCCGTCTACATTTCTGTGATCAAATGCAATTCATGTTCTAGCCATACAATTCCGGTTCCTAAATTGACTAATACGACTTTCAGGTATATTTCTATCCTGAAAGCTAATCAAAACTCAATTTTCCCAAACCAAGTAAAGAACAATATCCTATTAATTCACAACTTTCCAATTTCGTGCTCTCTCGAGTGAAATCGGACTTTTTAGATGTACATTAATATAGGCCACACACCAATGCAGTAAGAACAAGAATTAATAGAACAACATGGAAGAAAAGATGAAAAACCAGATAATCAATAATCAAATTTCATCACAATTGTTCATAACATTAATCATCATAAAATGAGTGTTAATCATACAAGCAATTGAATTAAAGAAGAAAGAAAGAGAGAAAAAACCCTGAACTTTTCGTCCCTCAACTGCCTGTAACCCACGTCCTTGCTCCACCAAGTCAGAATTATGAAAAATGAAATTAAGTGTTCTATTTATACTGCTGGGAATTTTTCCCGAAATAATGAGCAACGTGTCACGGAGTGCATCGCGGAGCACTGCCTCCGTGACACACCATGAACGCGGACCCTCACTGGAACTGGGGGTCCGGGAATTAAGGCTCAACGTGGCACGGCGTGCATCGCGGAGCACTGGCTCCGTGCCACGGAGCAAACGTGGACCTCCACTAGAAATTTGGTGAATTTTCCCCATCCAGGCAGAATGCCTCCGCGATGGCAGCGTGACACGGCTCCATCGCGGAGCCCCTTTAATTCATGCTGTCCAATGCCTTTTCCCTTGCTCGCATCCAAGTCCAACTCCGATATCATCCAACATGCATTTTAGCTTCTCGAAATCACATTTTACCTACAAAACAATGCTAATCATGTTGGTTAGTATAAATTCACATTTTATTGCCAATTACATGAAAATGTATACACATTGATAGATAAACGAGGCGAAAATGATACTTTTGAGTATCACTTGGGCATATAAATCTGCCCAACATCACTTACCCCACACTTAAATCCTTGTTCGTCCTCGAACAACAAACATACAATTCATGCAATTTACATCCCAACCTCGCTACTTTGGTTTGACAATTTAAGCTACGGTTATACCGATTATTCAATACAGCAAATCATCAAGAAACCATGCATGGTCTTATCAATGCAATGACCTTCAATACATTAAGACTTCCTAGACTTTAAGAATCAACTCTCGATATCGGCAAACTCATGCAAATCAGCTAATCAAGATATCCGACAAGAAAATCAATCTTTCATCAAGCATGTGCCCTCACAACTCAAGAGAATCTTCCCCTTTTTGCTCATACAACTCATAAACATTCAAACAGGGGCATGTACACACAATTTCACTCTCTCTCCCAAAAGAATTCACATGCATCATGTCATGACCCATAAGCTTGCCCTTAGTGTATTACTCCACTAATATAAAGAAGTGCGATGTAAGATCACGTAGGACTTTAATGGGTTGTAATGGAAGCTATGGAACTAGTAAATATTGGATTAGCCAATAATAGCCACTAGCATCCTTAAGCGCCTTTTCAACACATCCCATCACTCATGGACATTGTTTCTCTCTTTTTTTTCATCATCCCATTCTTGATGATTTTACTTTAGTATGGCCCATTTCATTAAGCACACTTGAGACAACAACAAAGGTTATTCATGCACCTTCATTATCGTTTATTTATAGCAAGTCCACCTTCAACCTTTTCTTTTCTTCCCTCACTCTGCTTTTCTTTTTCTTTTCACCTTTCTCACTCTTTGACACTTTGGGAAATGATTTTCTCTTCTTAAGCGCTTAAGAGTTTTGTATAGACTTTACGGCTAATGAAAAGAAAGAACTAAGCTCGGTTTACACTTTTTGGACAAAAGAAAGAAATAATCGGCTAAAGGCTCAAAGGGCTGACTAGGGTATACAATCACAGAAAAAGGGGGTATGACAAGGAAAAAAAAATAGAAACTCTCGGTTAAAACAAAGAAATGCCTACATCCTTTCCTACAATACACCTCCTTCATTTCATTTTGTACACACACCAGGCAAGTTCTAGACACTTCACAATAGCATGGAATATCAACACCTCACTTCACACTTTTTTTGGACATGCTCGATTAAAGATGTATTCACAGACTCTTCAATCAGCTAATTGCATGAATTCAAACATTAAGCCTCAATCACACTAAATCGAACTCTACAGCATAGGTATCTCAACATATCTACAAAATTGCATGCTTTCATACGAATCACCTTTGCATTTTGATTATCATGTACAACACGCCACAAAAATTTCACAACCATAGAGTAACTACAGGTTTCAGGATGCAATCCACCAAAGAAAACAACTGAATATTAATCGAAAAAAAATCTACTCCTAACGACTACATTTCCCTTAAGACGGTCGTCATCCATCCATCATAGGGAACAGTCACTAGCTATGACTTTGGTTCAATGGGACTAATCTCGGTAAAAGAACCGAAAGCAAACGCTGAGAAACCCAAAATAAAAATAACAAAAATATCGATCATTTCGATAGAAAAATTATTTACAGAATCAGAATCAGCTAGCAACCATTCAACAACACACAACAATTTCACAAATATTTACAAATACAGAACAATTCTTAAACAATTCACAAATCACAGGGACAAACAACATACACAATAACAGAGGAGAACATACAAACAAAACAGCCCAGCCCAGCACCTAACTACTCCCACCCCACACTTAGTCCGAACACTGTCCCCAGTGTTCACAAAAAGTCAAATAGCACAAAATCGGGTGGTGGAACTCCCTGATCAGTCAAAGTATTCCACTTCTTCATCGGGTGCTGCTGCCTAATCTCCCATGTCTGAGTCACCTCCGTCGTCATCGTCAGACTCCACATCGGAGTCCTCCCGACGTGTCTCCTCATCCTTGGGGACGTCATCATCCGTGGGCTCTACAAAAGGCTGGCCCCACTCGGCATAGAGCCCTGGCGTTTTCGCCAAATGGGTAGTCTAGCTCGAGCTGCCATAGCTCCTCCTCCGTCGCTGGCCTCCCACCTATCCTTAGCTAGAGCATCTGCATCCCATACATCCATGCCATGTACTGGTCATCACGAGCGTGTCGCTCGCCAAGTGTAAGCACTGACCCGTGGGTGGTGTCGGGAGCCTTAGTTTTGGTAACATCTAAGGCCCGCCGCTCCAACTGCGGGATATAGTCAAGGGCCTCCTCCTCAACATCGAGGCCCCTGAGAAAGGTGGTGAGTAGTCCACCAAAACCATACCTGTGCCCCTGGTGCAATCGAGCTCTCTTCATGGCGGATATAATAACCGCCCCGACATTGATCTCCAGCCCTTTCATCAGGGTGTACACCAGGCAAATACGATCCCGGGTTACATCAGTCATATGTACCCCCGGGATGAGGCATGAGCAGACTATCTTCAGCCAGATTCGGGCTTCCCTGTTCATCTGTGAATATGGCAGAGTTTGGTGGTAGCCCCTTTCTTTGTGCCTGCTCCATCTAGCTGTAGATCGGGCCCCACACAATGTGCGTCTGATGTCAGCATACGGTGGGGTAATGTTCAGCTGTCGGAGGACGTGGGCGTCTGTGTCCCGCGCTCCTATGATGGCATTGAGTTGGTGGGGCTCCAGAGTGACTATCTGCCCTCTGATTTTGATGGTGTGGCTTCTGATTGACGGGTTCCAATTAGCATAGAACTCCCAAACCAGGTGCAAATTGCATTCCTTGGGCTCCTCAAATATGAAATTGAGCCCAGCTGCCTCGATCCGGTGAACCATCCTGGGGAACTCCTCTGCCAATGGCTCCCGTGCTATATGCTCCTCGGGGAAATATTTATTTTCTTTGTGCTCTGCGTACCACTTTTTCCCCTCGTCAGTCACCCATCTTGTTCCATATTGGCGGCGCTGGCCGTGTGGAACTGCTGGTGCTGCTGGTACTGCTGTGCCTAGTCTGAGTCGCTTCCTTTTGGTGCCTGAAGATGATGCACCTTTCCCTTTCTCTTGCCGGCTTGCCATTTTACCTGTCAACCCAAGTAAACAAGCTCAATGTTAATCTAAATAAATATTAACTTCGGCTAAGGTCGGGTTACGCTAAGTTACCCCATACTTAGTCCTTAGCTACAGTTCCAACACTACGGCAAGAATAACTTTATTACACAAAACAACCAACTATACAATCATGCTTAGTGCATTCGAAAAATTCGACGGTATAACTTCTGCGTACTACTCAGACTTCGTACAGCTAATCACAATCACTACCATCGCTAGCATTTTAACTATCGCACTTAGTCCAGAAAAACAAAGAAATAAAAATAACAACAAAAATTTATATACATGAACCTATCCAACCAACCAAATTCGAAATAATTTCAACATTTCCCCAACCCGAGAATCCATCGTCTATTAACATCCTAACAATGTGTACATCGACTCATCTCATTCAACACATACACCCCGGCATAAAATTCACGAGTTCAATACATTTCCAACTTCAAATTCAACAACAAGCCCTACAATTGATTTTATCAATCAAATTCAAATAATTTATACAATCGACAAGTTCAAACAATCATAACGACATTCCAAACATTTATCAATCAACAAATAACTCGAATTCATGCTTAATTACTATATAGGGCGATTTAGCTCACCTCCCATGCTTAATTTCGAAGAAAATCAAAAAGAACTTGAGAGGGAATCGGAAAACATACCTTGAAGTTGAAGAATCGAAGAAAACTCGGTAATTTGTTGCCTTACGTCGCGGCACGTTGATGGGGGATGATTTTTGGGGGGTTTGGTCGTGGAGGAATTAGAAAATGAGGGGAAAATGGGAGGTTTCGGGGTTAAAAAGGTAGAAAAATGCGCGGGTCACCCGCCGACCCGGTGTGACCCGTCGAGATATACACGGCAACGTGTCACGGAGTGCATCGCGATGCACTGCCTCCGTGATACGGAGCCATCGCGATAGCATTCTAGAAATTTTAAAATTTTCGGGTTATACCTCAACGTGTCACGGAGGGTAACGCAGAGCTCCTCCTCCGTGACACGGAGCTAACGCCCCAGCTCACTGATTTCTACTTTTTATTAATTTTTCATACCTCGACTTTTCCTTCGCGATTCCGTGCACATTTTCCTGCGTTTGACCTGAAAATCATCTCACTAAACAAAATTGGTTAGAATTATAGGTGTCACCTAACTAAAAATGAAAACAATAACTAAAACGAAAAATTTTGTAGTAAATCAAGGAAAAGAAAAAAAATCTATTTACACTTTACAGAAAGAAAGCAAAATTTTTTATTTATTTATTTATTTTTCACGGGTTGCCTCCCGTGCAGCGCCTGGTTTACCGTCGCGGCTCGACGTCGTTTAAGCTCAATTGTCCGCTAGGGTGATGGACGATTTCTCTCGATCACCGTCCTCCCCCCAGTAGTGCTTACACCTTTGGCCATTTACTAAGAACGTGGCACTCCGATCTTCTTGCCACAATTCTACCACCCCGTGCGGGGTCATTCTTACCACTTCAAATGGTCCCGACCATTTAGACCTCATCTTTCCTGGAAACAACTTCAATCTTTAATTGAAGAGCAAAACTTTCTGTCCCGGTTCGAAAATGCGATGCACCACATGCTTATCATGCAATCTTTTAGTTCTTTCCTTGTAGTACTTGGCACTCTCATAGGCATGCCAGCGGAACTCATCAAGTTCACTGAGCTGCATTAGTCTCTTTTTGCCCGCCAGCTCTAAGTCCATATTTAGCTTCCTGACAGCCAAGAAGGCTCAGTGCTCTAATTCCACCGGAAGATGACATGCTTTGCCATAGACCAGTCGGTATGGTGAGGTTCCAATCGGTGTCTTGTAAGCAGTTCTGTATGCCCACAACGCATTATCAAGTTTGCTTGACCAATCATTTCGTTGTGTATTTACCATTTTCTGGAGAATCTGCTTCACTTCTCTATTTGACACCTCTACTTGCCCACTAGTTTGGGGGTGGTATGTTGTCGCCACTTTATGGCGCACCCCATACTTGGCTAGTAACTTCTTGAAACTTGCATTGACAAAATGAGCCCCTCCATCACTGATAATGGCTCGGGGTGTCCCGAACCTGGTGAGGATGTGTTTTTTCACAAACTTCGTTCCTACCTTGTTGTCATTCCTGGGGCAAGCTATTGCTTCCACCCATTTTGATACATAATCTATGGCCACCAAGATGTAACGATTACCAAATGACGGTGGGAATGGACCCATGAAATCAATGCCCCATACATCAAAGGGCTCAACATCCAGTATATTCTGCAGCGGCATCTCTTGTCTTCTGCCAATTGATCCTGTACGCTGACATCTATCACACATTTTGACATACGCCATAGAGTCTCTGAACAGTGTCGGCCAAAAGAAACCTGACTGTAGAACCTTGTGCGTTGTTCTCTCGCCTCCGTGATGACCCCCATACAGTGAAGAATGACAGCCCCTCAACACTTCTACAATCTGACTCTCTGGGATGCATCTTCTCATTACCTGATCTGGTCCTTGTTTGAATAAATATGGTTCATCCCAAACAAAGTGCCGGCTATCATGCCTCAATTTCCTTCTTTGCTGGTCTGTTGCCTCAGGTGGGTAGACTCCGCTCACTAGTAAGTTGACTATGTCTGCATACCATGGAACTTCAGCTTCCCCCACTGCCAAGAGTTGCTTATCTGGGAACTCTTCATTTATGTTATCACTTTCCATCACATGCGACCGGCTTTCCAATCGTGATAGGTGATCTGCTACCTGATTCTCGCTCCCCTTTCGATCTTTGATCTCGAGATCGAACTCCTGCAACAACAAGATCCATCTGATCAACCTCGGCTTAGCATCCTTCTTGTTGAATAGGTACCGAATCGCTGCAAGGTCTGTGTACACCACCACTTTCAAACCCACCAAATAGGACCTGAATTTGTCAAATGCAAACACCAAGGCTAGCATTTCCTTCTCTGTGACTGTGTAATTGCTTTGGGTCGTATTCAGCGTTTTGCTTGCATAATGGATAGAATGAAAGATTCTATTTTTTCTTTGCCCCAATACAGCTCCCACAGCCACATCACTAGCATCACACATCAGCTCAAATGGTTGTTCCTAGTCCTGAGAAGTGAGGATAGGTGCTTCTACCAATTTCTGCTTCAACTCTTCGAATGCTTTGACACACTCATCATTCAACTCAAACTTCACCTCTTTTTCTAGCAATCTGCATAGTGGTCTAGAAATTTTGGAAAAGTTTTTGATGAATCGTCTGTAGAATCCTTCATGCCCAAGAAAACTGCGCACACCTTTCACTTACACAGGCGGTGGCAACTTTTCGATAACCTCGATCTTAGCACGATCGACTTCCAACCCCTTTCGAGACACTTTGTGGCCAAGGACAATACCCTCCTTCACTAAGAAGTGGCATTTCTCCCAGTTTAATACAAGGTTGGATTCCTCACAGCGAGCCAGCACCCTGTCAAGATTTTGCAAACAAGTAGCGAACGAATTACCGAAATCAGAAAAATCATCCATAAATACCTCAACAAAATCCTCCACCATGTCATGGAAAATAGCCATCATGCATCTCTGGAATGTGGCGGGTGCATTGCATAACCCAAACGGCATTCGCCTGAAAGCATATGTCCCATAAGGACAGGTAAAAGTAGTCTTCTCTTGATCCTCCGGAGCTATGGCTATTTGGTTATAACCAGAGTACCCATCAAGGAAGCAATAATATTCCTGTCCCGCCAACCTATCCAATATTTGATCAATAAATGGGATGGGGTAATGATCTTTCCTCATGGCTTCATTTAGCTTTCTGTAATCCATGCAAATCCGCCAGCCTGTGACGGTTCGGGTAGGGATCAACTCATTTTTCTCGTTGGTGACTACAGTCATCCCGCCTTTCTTTGGAACACACTGAACGGGGCTGACCCATTCACTGTCTGAAATTGAGTAGACCACAGCTGCATCAAGCCACTTGATTATTTCTTTCCTCACCACATCCTTCATTGCTGGATTAAGTCTCCGTTGCGGCTGAACGGTTGGTTTGGCTCCTGTCTCCATGAATATCCTATGTGTACAGAAAGATGGATTGATACCCTGAATGTCTGACATCTGCCAACCCATTGCTTTCTTCCTCTTTCTAAGGACACCCAATGCTGCCTTCTCCTGTGCCTCCGTCAAGTCTGCAGATGATCTTGGGCAGATTTATATGCCCAAGTGATACTCAAACGTATCATTTTCGCCTTGTTTATCGTGCAATGTGTATACATTTTCATGTAATTGGTAATAAAATGTGAATTTATACTAACCAACATGATTAGCATTATTTTGTAGGTAAAATGTGATTTCGAGAAGCTAAAATGCATGTTGGAGGATATCGGAGTTGGACTTGAAGCGAGCAAAGGAAAAAGCATTGGATTGCACCAATTAAAGGGGCTCCGTGATGGAGCGGTGTCACGCTGCCATCGTAGAGGCATTCTGCCTGGAGGGTGGAAAAATCCATAAATTCCAGTGGAGCCTCGCGACAGCTCCGTGGCACGGTGGCAAGCCTCCGCGTTGCATGTCGTGCCACGTTGATGCTTTATACATGGACCCCCAAATTCCAGTGAGGGTCCGCGTCCACGCCGTGTCACGGAGGCAGTGCTCCGCAATGCACTCCGTGACACGTTGCTTGTTATTCCGGGAAAAATTCCCATTAGTATAAATAGAAAACTTAGGCTTATTTTTCATAATTCAGACTTGGTGGAGCAAGGACGTGGGTTACAGGCAGTTGAGGGACGAAAAGTTCAGGGTTTTTTCTCTCTTTCTTTCTTCTCTAATTCAATTGTTTGTATGATTAACACTTGTTTTAGGATGATTAATCCACAAATGAGTGGCTAATTCCCTCCCTTGCTGAGGTTATGAACACTTGTGATGAATTTTGATTATTAATTATATGGTTTTTCATCTTTTTCTTCCATGATGTTCTATTAATTCTTGTTCTTACTGCATTGGTGTGTGGCCTACATTAATGTACATCTAAAAAGTCCGATTTCACTCAAGAGAGCACGAAATTGGAAAGTTGTGAATTAATAGGATATTGTTCTTTAATTGATTTGGGAAAATTGAGTTTTGATGTGCTTTCCTGATAGAAATATACTTGAAAGCCGTATTAGTCAATTTAGGAACCGGAATTGTATTGCTAGGTCATGAATTGCATTTGATCACAGAAATGTAGACGGATGGTTTATGATTCTTAAGTGAGATTAAATACGAGAGTTTTAATCTCTTGGCTAATGTTCTTGGCTAGCAACTGGAAGAAAAGATTAACCAATTTATGATTATAATCAGTTCATTACATGTTCTTAACCTCGGCATGCTCATATCCATAGTTTAAATTCACAGTAGGTAATTGTTTGTAGTTTAGTATATAATTTATCAAACAACTTATTAAATTGTTGGTTACACTGTTGTCAGCATATTTAGAAGTGAGATATAATATAGTATACTTGAGCAATTTTCACTTATCCAGAATCTCTGTGGATCGATACTTGGCTTACTAAAGCCACTTACTACTTGTTTGACCACGTGCACTTGCGTGTCAGTTTTTAACCCTTACGAACCACCGAACAGCAGAGATGATAACTGGTAACGTCTCACCCTCCCCCAAAAAGATATATTTTAAATGGGGAGGCAATTCTTTCAGCTCTAGCTTCGGTGCCTCCTCAACGGATGGTTTTGGCAAAGGCTCTAGAGGTCTTATCAATGATTGAAATTCCTGTCTCCTAGGATGATTCTGTGCTCCATTCAACATTTGGACCATTCCACACGCCTCTCTATCTCCAAAATGATCGGAGTGCGTCAACGCTCTTTTCAGTGGGTCTTGAGATTCAACAATCTGACAAATTTCTTCATGTTCAACCACATTGATTACTGAAAGCTCCTCATGTATAGCTGGCAGCTTCATGGCTTTTAATACATCAAATACCTCTATTTTGTCATGTGCTTGCATTGTTAGCTGCCTCGCAGCTACGTCGATTAGTGCTTTCCCGGTTGCCAAGAAGGGACGTCCCAAAATAAATGGGACTTCCGCGTCTGGTTCAAAATCCATCACGACAAAATCTACCGGGAAAATTAGGGAGCCAACTTGCACCAGAACGTCCTCAACAATGCCATCCGACCTAGCTAAGGATCGATCCGCCAACTGCAAGATTACCGTTGTGGGTCTAGGACTCCCTAGACCCAACTTTCTATATACCGATGAAGGCATCAAATTTATGCTCGCCCCCAAGTCACACAATCCGGGAGCTCGGATGCTCTGCCCAATAGTAAGCTGGATAGTAAAACTCCCAGGGTCTTTTAACTTTGTGGGCAGTCTATTTTGGATCCGGGAAGTGCACTCCTCCGTTAGTGCCACCGTAGCATACTCAGTCAACCGACTTTTGTTTGCCACGATGTCCTTTATGTACTTGGTATATTTAGGCACTCCCTCCAAGACATCAACAAGAGGTAAATTAACATGTACCTGTTTAAGCACCTCCATGAATTTCTTGAAACACGCCTCCTCTTTGTGTTTCTTGAGTCGTTGAGGGAACGGGGGTGGAGGTCTTTCTGTTTCAGCTTCTTTGGTCTTCCCCCTTTCCGAACTTTGCTCCCCCTCAACTTCTACTGCTCTCGAGTGTTGAGGTGGTCTTTCTAGTTCCACCTCTTTGAGCTGCAAACCACTCCTTGTGGTCACTGCATTTACCTGCTTGGGATTCGGATCTGTGTCACTTGGCAGTCCTCCTCTAGGCCTTGTATTTTGGGCACTAGCAAATTGCCCAAATTGATACTCAAGAGCCTTGGTAGCTAACTGATTGTTTTTCACTTCGGCTGCCAATTTCACATAGTCAGCCTGCAATTGAGCTTGGTTAGCTATCATGGTCTTGAACATCTTCTCAATGCTGGGTGATGGTGGTGGAGGAGATGCATTGTTGTTTCTGAATTGATCTTGGTAGTTCTGTTGCCCTCCTTGATTCCTTTGCACACCCTGACCCGAACTTTGGCCTTGATGGTTGTTGCTACCCCATGAGAAATTAGGATGATTCCTCCAATTTGAATTGTAGCTACTATCATACTACTGATGATTTCTTTGTGCATTACCCATAAAGTTTACCGAGTCAGGATTGGCTCCACAGCACTCAGCTGAGTGCTCACTTCTTCCACACACTTCACACCACAATTGCTGAACTGCATTAACTGGAGCTTGAGGCTGGTTCAAAGTCATGTTGCTGAAGTGGTTGTTCAATTGATTTTGCAATGCAGCTATCTGTGCAGCGATAGCTGTGAATCCATCCACTTCAAGTACTCCTGCTGCTTTCCTTGTCCCACCATTTGATGAATCAGCATTCCATTCTGGATTGCCCTGTGAAATCCGGTTCAACAAGGTATACAGCTCCTCATAAGTCTTTTCCAACGCTTGCCCTCCAGCTGCTGAATCTAGCAATATTTTGGTGTGGGGTTCCAAACCCTCAATAAATGTGTGCACCAACACCTCATTGGACTGATGATGATGAGGACAGTCCCGCAACATGGATTTAAATCTCTCCCAGGCTTGATATAAATTTTCTCCCTCTCTCTGTTTGAAACATAGAATTTGACTTCTAAGTCTTGCTGTTTTACCAGAGGGAAAAAACCTTATCAAGAACTTCCGTGCAAGATCATACCACGTTGAGATAGAATTTGGTGGCTCAACTTTCAACCACCTCCTGGCTTCTCCTAGTAATGAGAACGGAAATAATGTAAGCCGAACAAAGTCTGGTGACACTCCAGCGGGTATGTAAGTGTCACTTATCTCCAAAAAATTTTGGAGATGCTGTTGTGGATCTTCATGAGGGAGACCGGTAAATTGCCCGCTTGTGTGCAACAACTGCACAATATTTTGTTTGATTTCAAATCTCTCTCCAGGCTCTGGTTTGCGGATACTTGATGTAACATTATTGGCATGTGGGATTGCCACCTCGCGAACCGACCGTGCTGCTGCTTCTTCGGGAACTAACACTGCCCTTACTACCGGTGGATTTTGTTGTTGCTCCATAATCGTCTGTCTGAGCAACTGCAGCTTTCTTTGTAGAGCTTCTCTCCGTTTACTGTGAAATATATGTTCTGGCTCTATATAAGATTCCACCAGCTCCTTGTCTCTTGCCAGTGTTCACAGCAATTAAGTCTGCAAAATACAGGCTAAGACCAAGTTGTCAACACTTAAGAAAAATAAAAAAATAGTAAATTAACACTTAAAACAAATTCACCAATTGCCAAGTCCCCGGCAACGACGCCAAAAACTTGTTCGGGCTTGTGTTATATGAGTATATAAAACAACACGCAAGTGCACGTGGTCGAACAAGTAGTAAGTGGCTTTAGTAAGCCAAGTATCGATCCCACAGAGACTTGGGTTGAGTGCAATTTGCTCAAGTATACTATATTTTACTTCTAAATATGCTGACAACAACGTAACCAAAAAGTTGATAGTTTGTTTGATAAATTTTATACTAAAACTAAGAACAATTATATACTTTGAATCTGAACTATGGATAAGAGCATGCTGAGGTTAAACGAACATTTAATGAAATTGATTATCATCATAAATTGGTTAATCTTTTCTTCCTGTTGCTAGCCAAGAACATTTGCCAAGAGATTAAAACTCTCGTATTTAATCTCACTTAAGAATCATGAGCCATCCGTCTACATTTCTGTGATCAAATGCAATTCATGTTCTAGCCATACAATTCTGGTTCCTAAATTGACTAATACGACTTTCAGGTATATTTCTATCCTGAAAGCTAATCAAAACTCAATTTTCCCAAACCAAGTAAAGAACAATATCCTATTAATTCACAACTTTCCAATTTCGTGCTCTCTCGAGTGAAATCGGACTTTTTAGATGTACATTAATGTAAGAACAAGAATTAATAGAACAACATGTAAGAAAAGATGAAAATCCAGATAAACAATAATCAAATTTCATCAAAATTGTTCATAACCTCAGCAAGGAGAGGAATTAGCCACTCATTTGTGGATTAATCATCATAAAAGGAGTGTTAATCATACAAGCAATTGAATTAAAGAATAAAGAAAGAGAGAAAAAACCCTGAACTTTTCGTCCCTCAACTGCCTGTAACCCACGTCCTTGCTCCACCAAGTCTGAATTATGAAAAATGAAGTTAAGTGTTCTATTTATACTGCTGGGAATTTTTTCCGGAATAATGAGCAACGTGTCACGGAGTGCATCGCGGAGCACTGCCTCTGTGACACGCCATGAACACGGACCCTCACTGGAACTGGGGGTCTAGGAATTCAGGCTCAACGTGGCACGGCGTGCATCGCGGAGCACTGGCTCCGTGCCACGGAGCAAACGCGTACCTCCACTGGAAATTAGGTGAATTTTCCCCATCCAGGCAGAATGCCTCCGCGATGGCAGCGTGATATGGCTCCATCGCGGAGCCCCTTTAATTCATGCTGTCCAATGCCTTTTCCCTTGCTCGCATCCAAGTCCAACTCCGATATCATCCAACATGCATTTTAGCTTCTCGAAATCACATTTTACCTGCAAAACAATGCTAATCATGTTGGTTAGTATAAATTCATATTTTATTGCCAATTACATGAAAATGTATACACATTGATAGATAAACAAGGAGAAAATGATACTTTTGAGTATCACTTGGGCATATAAATCTGCCCAAGATCACACTCAAATCTCGATATGAGCCAAAGTGCTCACCCGATGTAGGTACTGGTATGTTATGAGTATTCCATCATAAGGTTTATGCATTGTTACACCCAGGGGTTACATTATCTTTTGTGACTTCTTATGTTGCTGATAGTTTTGGAGTCAGTTCAAAAATCTTGTCAGAACCCTTCTTAGTTTCTACTCCTGTCGGTAAGTCAGTTTTAACTCAACGAGTATACAGAAATTGCCCTGTCACAATTCTTTAGAAATCCACCTCAGCCGACTTAGTATATCTAGATATGACCGATTTTGATGTTATATTCAATATGGATTAGCTACATGCTTGTTATGCCTTAGTCAATTGTTGAACCCGTATGATAGAGTTTCAGTTTCCAAGTGAACCAAACCTAGAGTTGAAAGGAAATTCAGTTGTGCCTGTAGGTCGCTCTGTTTCCTGTCTCAAGGCCAGGAAGATAATCTCCAAGGGTTGTGTGTACAATCTAGTTAGGGTTAAGGATTCTACTTCGAGACCCCAACACTTCAGTCAGTTCCTATTGTATATGAGTATCAAAAGTTGTTCCCAAATGATCTACCAGGAGTCCCTCCCGAGTAGGAGATTGACTTTGGTATTGACCTTCTCCCTGATACACAACCTATATCCATTTCTCCTTACAGAATGGCTCCAGCCAAACTAAAGAAGTTGAAAGAGCAGATGAAGGATCTCCTAGATAAGGGTTTCATCAAGCCTAGTAAGTCCCCATGGGGTGCTCTAGTTCTTTTCATTCATAAGAAGGATTGTTCCCTTAAGATGTGCATTGATTACCGGCAGTTGAACAAGATCACTGTCAAGAACAAGATCCCCTCCCCACAATTGATGACATGTTTGACAAACTTTAGGGTGCTAAATGTTTTTCTAAGATAGACCTCAAATCCGTCTATCACCAGCTCAGAGTTAGGGAGAGTGACATTCCGAGGACAGCCTTCAAGAATCGGTATGGTCACTATTAGTTCATAGTTATGTCTTTTGGACTAATGAATGCTCTTGCAACTTTTGTGGACTTGATGAATAGGGTGTTCAAGTAGTATTTGGATATGTTCGTGGTTGTCTTCATAGATGATATTCTCATATTCTCTCAGAACGAGGAGGATCATGCGCTCATTTGAGGATTGTATCAAGTATAGCCGACTGTTTGCTAAATTAAGTAAGTGTGAGCTTTGACTGAACTCAGTAGAATTCTTGGGTCATATGGTATCTAGTAAGGGTGTACGGATGGACTCTCAAATGATAGAAGCAGTGAAAAATTTGCCTAGACCTATCAGCCTTACAAATATTAGGAGCTTTTTCGGTTTGGCTGGCTACTACAAGAGGTTCATAAAAGGATTTTCATCCATTGCGCCACCATTGACTAAGTTGTCCTAGAAGAAGGTCGATGCTTGTGAGAAAAGTTTTTAGGAGTTAAAGACTTGACTCACTTCAGCCCCAGCACTGACCCTACTGGAGGGCATGGATGGTTTCATTGTGTATTATGATGCCTCTAAGATTGGTCGTGGTTGTGTGTTAATGCATCATGGTAAGGTCATTGTGTATGCCTCCAGACAGCTTAACACTCATGAGCTGAATTATCCGACGCATGACTTAGAGTTGGAAGCTATGTTGTTTTCTTTGATGTATTTGGAGGCACTATTTTTATAGGGTGCGTGTGGATGTGTTCACGGATCACAGGAGCCTTCAGTACGTGTTTGCTCAGAAGGACCTAAATTTGCAGCAATGGAGGTGGCTAAATCTTTTCAAGGACTATAACATGAGATGTCCTTTATCATCTGGGAAAGGTCAATGTAGTGGTGGATGTTCTTAGTAGATTTTTCATGGAAAGTGTGTCTCATCTCAAAAATGGAAGACAGGAGTTAGTGAAGGATGTCCATAGGCTTGCTCGATTAGGGGCTTTCCTTATAGATTCGAAGGATGATGGTGTTATTATTCAAAATGGGTCAGAATCTTCATTGGTGACAGAGGTTAAAGCAAGGAAATATAAGGATCATATCCTAGTGAAGCGAAAAGAAGTTGTTTGGAATCAAATAGTGGAGGTTTTCTCCCAAGGGGGAGATGGTGTACTACGATATCAGGGTCGATTGTGTGTTCCGATTAGAGATGACTTGAGAGAGAATATATTGAGCGAGGCTCATTGATCTTGGTACTCTATCCATCCAGGTGCCACCAAGATGTACCATGATCTACGGGAATTCTATTGGTGGAATTGTATGAAGAAGGACATAGCAGAGTTTGGAGCTAAGTGTCCGAATTGCTATCAGGTGAAGGTTGAGCATCAGAGACCGGGAGGTATTCTTCAGGACATAAGCATTCCTACTTGGAGGTGGGAAGAGATTAATATGGACTTCATTACAGGGTTGCCTCGTATGACCTGATAGTATGACTTTATATGGGTGATTGTGGATAGATTAACCAAATCAGAGCATTTCTTACCAGTTAAAACTACCGATTCCTCTTAGGATTATTTAAGATTGTACATTCAGGAGTTTGTTTGATTGTATGGAATTCCTTTGTCCATCATCTCAGATAGTAGTACTTAGTTCACCTCTCTGTTTTGGAGGTCATTTTAGAGGGGCCTTGGTACTCAGATAAAGCTTAGCACAACTTTTCACCTACAAATACATGGTCTGGCCAAGTGGACCATTCAGACTCTTGAGGACATGTTGAGAGCATGTGTGATTGATTTCAAGGGTAGTTGGGATGATCACTTGCCTCTCCTCGAGTTTGCCTACAATAATAATTATCACTTCAGCATTTTGATGGATCCGTTTGAGACTCTTTACAGGCGGAGGTGTAGGTCCCCTATTAGATGGTTCGAGTAGGTGACTCTATGTTGATAGGGCTAGATTTAGTTCATGAGTCTATGGTGAAAGTTTAGCTTATTAGAGAGACGTTGAAAACAGCTCAGAGTCGTCAGAAATCCTATGGAGAGAGCTTGAGTTTGAGGTTGATGATTTGGTGTTCCTGAAGGTGTCTCCCATGAAGGGAGTTAGAAGATTCAGTAAAAAATTGGAATCTTAGTTCCTTCTATGTTGGTCTTATAAAATTCTGAGGTAAGTTGGCAAGGTGGCTTATGAGTTGGAGCTACCAGTAGAGTTAGCTTTGGTGCATCCAGTTTCTCATGTATCTCTATTGAAGAAGTGCATCGGTGACCCAGCCTTAGTTGATCCAGTAGAGAGCATTGGTATGAAGGATAGCCTTACTTATGATGAGTTTCCGATTAAGATTCTTGATCATCAACTTCAAAAGTTGAGAAACAAGGAAGTAGCTTTAGTGAAGGTTTTGTGGAGAAATCATCTTGTTGAGGGAGCTATGTGGGAAGCCGAAGCTGATATGAGGGTTAAATACCTACATCTTTTCCCTTCCGGCTCAGTTCTAGCATGAAGTACCAGTTTCTTACTTAGTACTCCATTCAGTTTCATGTCAAGGTCATGTCTCTCAGTTTTTTTTCATGTTATGCCATGCATGTATGTTTCGTGAATTCAGTACAGTCATGTAAATCAGTCTAGATTCAGTCACTCCATTAATTTTTAGCTATGATTGTTTAGTTTTGGAATTGTATTCCTTCCCTAGACTATTAGTATGTTAAATCTATATTCGAAGATGAATGTTCCCAAAGAATAGATAATTTAACACCCCAAAAGTCCCTAAAATCATACCCAAGGACTGAAATAGAGAAAGCAGGAAAATCTGCACTAAATCACAGAACGAGTCCATAAGTGACTCGTCAAGTGACTTGACGGGTCGTCCAGTGACTTGTTGGTTGCTTAATGTTGGAGAATATATTGATTTCTAGGATACATCAAAGACTGAGAGAGGAGTCATTAAATACTATAAAGATTCATTAGGTGAATCATTAAGTGCGATGTGTGGGTGAAAACTTGGGATTCAGATTCTTAACGAGTGGTGAAGCGATCCGTTAAGTTCCATGAAGAATCATTAGGTGGAGGCATCATGTTTAGCTCAGGAAGTCAGAAATTTCCCAGTGGCAACGGATGGCACCCAACGACTCATTGAGGGACCTAATGAGTCGTTAGGTGATCTTTGGGTCTGGCAGTGTTATTTTTATGTCAGATCATTAAGGGTGTTTTCGTAATTTCATAAGTTTCTAAATCCTAAACTAAGTCATTTTGGGCATAAGAAGAACGGTTTTGGAGGGTTTTATTCATCTTAAGCCCTTATTCTACTCCTAACACGCTTATTAGGAGATCAAGCTCTTAAGTGAAGCAAGGGTTCCTCATCTCCATCCTCTTCAATCGCTCTTGGGTATCAAACCCTAGCAAGAATTCAAGCAAACCCAGGTATATGGTGTTATCAATGAGGGATTCCTTCCACCCTCCTTCCTTTCTAATTTACAGTATGATTTCCCAAATCCCCTTTCCCTATTTTGAGATTTTTGGGTTGGGTTTGGATGTTGTTGAAATTCCTTCATGGTCATTTATGAAATTAGCCGCCCCTTAATCAAATACATGTTTCCTCGATTAGGGTTTCATGTTTCTATTAAGTCTCTCATGAAATTATGAATTTTAAGTTTCAAGCATTGTTATGAACTCCTAAGGTTATATTAGAATTGACTTAGATTTTATGATTCTCTTGTGAATTCAAGTCCCTCAAGTTTAAAATTATGCTTTATGATCATGATGCATGACTTTCATAAGAACCCTTCTTGAATTTATGAATTATAAGATATGGTCATTTTCTCAAGTATGCATAACTTTCATGAATATAAATTCTATATTTATGGCTGACTCACGGACATTGTTCATGCTAGTTCAAGTGCTTTAAGCATGTTTATGTACCTCATTATTTCAACTAGCCCATGCAAGTTCAAGTATGTTTTCACGAGCCTTGTGCATGTTTTTGGAGTAGTGTCTGCCAACGAGTAGGCTAGGGGTTCAGGAAAACCCTGAGTCTCAGAACGAAGTGCCACCGTAGGAATATTCATGGTCAAACCCAACGGGGATTCACGAATGATATCACGCCTTAATGATTCCTAGTCGTGGCGAGCTTGGGACGGCTCTGCGCACTTGAGCGAGATAGTTTGGGTATTATGTAAGATTTATCATAATGGTGTGTAACACCTTAAAAGGTTCTTAGACTAAACCCAGAATTGAAATGAAAAACCAAAAAAGAAAGCTAAAAATTGTGTCTCAGAACAACTCAAATTGCGAGTCATTTTCGGTAACAATGACTTATCGTCTGAGTAATTGTCAGCTCTAAGGTTTTCATTCCTCAGATACAACGAGCGGTACAATGACCTATCTTTAGTGGTAATAAGTCATAGTTTTGCCCGTTCTGTCAAGTTCAGTATGTGATAAAAAATATTCTCCCAAACAACGAGCCAGATGACGAGTCATTGTTTGTTAGGATTACTCATCATAGGGTGTTGTTATAGGAAGTCAAGAACTTATTCAAAACCTCTCCTGTGACAATGGTTTGAATCAACGACCCATTGTTCCAGCTAACAGTCATTTTGTCTGTCTATTGGGGGATATCCAGAACTTAATCATAACCTTTATAGTGACAACAGGTGGAACCAATGACTCATTGTTCCATCTAACGAGCCATTGTTCCCGTCCCTTGGTCAAGTCTAGAAACTGTTCAAAATTTCCTCCAGTGATGACGAATAGGTACAATGATCGTTGTACCAACCAATGAATCATTGTGTCATCCATTGTGAGAACCTAAGAGAAGGGAAATTTCAAGTCTACAAACAATGATTGGCACCAACAAGTCATGGTCACAACCAACAACTCATTGTGAGGCCTACTATATCTAAATAGTCAGATTTTGAAGCGGTTACCCAGGGGTAATTTTGTAAAATTCTAAGCTCCTAACTCCTAAACTACGTCATTTGGGGTGTGGTTATAGGGGAATTAAGGGAATAATTTGATGTTTTCCTCTCATTCTCTCCCAAACCTACAAATCAGTGCGTAGAAGTCAGAAAATCTCTTTAGGTGTAAGCTAGGATTCCATTCAAAGTGAAGCAGATTTCAAGAGAACTTCTTAGAGATTTCATTGACATGTATGTGAGGATTTAGTGGGGGTATTCCTTTCATATTTGTGTCCCAAAGTTTCAGCAAACCCTAGCCATACAGTATTTCTAAAAATCATGATCTAGGGATTTTCTTTCGACTGTTGAATTTTTCCCTACTTCCTCTATGATGTCAGGCTTGCATAATTAGAATTATTAAATACGCATGATAGTAATTTCAGTTGTACAATGTCTCACTTGAACTTGGACTTGGATTGATTCTCATAGAGTGTACTTATAAAACTAGTAATGATTTAAAATAGCATGAATTGTCACGCATATATGACTTTCTCTTAGAAATGTGCAAATGTGCTTTATAGTAATTTTCTCCATCTACAGTATGCTCATTCATAGTAATATTGTTAGTACTCATTATATTTAGTAGTATTAGTTTATCAGCATGTTCGTTGTTCACGACACTTTCAGATAAAGCAGCTCTGAAAAGTATTAGAACACAGTTTATTTTAGGTCCTTAGACTCTTATAACACTTCTAGATAAGTAGTTCTGACTTAGTCTTAGGATATCCATTTTGAGCTATCAGAACAGTTAGATATAATTAGGTTTCCAGTGAGGGTAGTACTTAGCACCGAGCTGGCCGGGTTCAGTGCACCTAGGTTCCCAAACTACATACCACCATAGGCTATTAGCCCGAATGGGCCCCAAAAAGTGATCACACAACTCAGCCACTATAGTGGGTTCTCTTCGAAGGAATGTATACATCGAACTCTACGTCTAGCTCTCGTGGTTATATGTCATTTATAGACTCTCCCATAGTATAGTACAGGCAGAGTTCTTAGAGTAGTCCAATCTATCAAATTTTAGGATATACTCATGACTCTAATTCAGTTTATCAGTTCTTACAGTATTTCCCATATATGTCATACTATTTGCAATATTTCTAATTTTAGATACAGTCGTTGCATGTTATTTCAATTTAGCTTACAAGTATTCACTTTATGTATGTTTTATTTACACCTCACATACTAATTACATTCCAAGTACTGATCGCATGACCTATGTGCTATATTGTTATGTGATATAGGTTCAAATATCAAGCCCCAGCATTGCATCTAGTTTCTCCCAGCGATTTTCAACATCAGACAGTGGTGAGTCCTCATCTTCCGAGGGCAGAGGTTTCATATTCAACTTTGTTTTTTAAGTTTTAGTTTTAGACATTAGAGTTACCTGGGTGCTTGTCCCAGAAACTCATATTTCTACTAGAGGCTTTCAGATAGATAGTCAGTTACTATGTCAGCTTGATGTATTAGTACCAGATTTTATATGTATGCACTTAACTCAAATTACTTTGTACGTAGAACGAGTTGTTCCACTATTTTGGTTATGCTTCTACTCAGTTTACTTAATACTCAAATCACAGCAGTGTTATACCATGCCATGGGTTTGCTTAGGGTCACTTGTGATCCTAAGTACTGTGTCCGTCCAGTGTACAAACCTGGGTCATGACAAACTACTTGGTATCAGAGCATCAGGTTTACAGTGTCCCAGGATGTCTGAAAGCAGCGTAAAGTAGAGTCTTTTTCATGGGTGTGAAGCACACCACACTTATGAGGGGAGGCTATGAGGCTTTTGTAGGAAAATTCTGTTTCTTCATGATTCTTATCGTGCGTAGAATTTCAATCTCTAAAATATCCTCCTAACTCATGCTCTACCCTTTTCAGTTAATGATGCCTCCTAAAAGAGGACACGGAAGGAGGAACAACAATTCTAACCAGCCGGCTCCACCAACTTCAACAGCCCCTCAGAATGATTAGGTGTCATATATGGAGTGCCGGGCTACTATTCAAGTGCTGGCTTAGACAATGACCAATCAGGTCAACTACTAGGTCATCATACTGGTCAATGGTACTGGGTCTGTACTGGTCAAAGCTACTGGGTCTGTAGTTGCTGCTAGTGTCCGGGATTTTACTTGGATGAATCCCCCAGCATTTCACGGGTCTAAGGTAGATAAGGACCCGCAGGAGTTCATTGACGAGTTTCAAAAGATCAGCCAAATCATGGGTGTTACATCAGTGAAGAGTGTAGATCTTGTTGTTTATCAGTTAAAAAGAGTGGTTCAGATATGGTATAAGCAGTGGAAAGAGGGAAGGAGAAATAGTGCAGGTTCGGTGGAGTGGGACGAATTTGTGACTGCATTCCTAGACAAATTCTTTCCCCAGGAGTTAAGGGAAGCTAAGGCTGCTGAGTTTGTGAACTTTAGGCAGAATGACATGACAGTGCAGGAGTACGCATCAAAGCTCACTCAACTATTGAAGTATACTCCAAAAATGGTTGCAGAGTCGAGGACTCGCATGCTCAAGTTCGTGAACAGAGTCCAAGACTTGGTGTCTATGGAATATAAGACTGCCACGCTTATCAATGAAATGGACATCTCCAGACTCATTATCCTTTCATAGCAAATAGAGGCGGAGAAATTTAAAGAGATAGAGAGGGAGAATAAATGGGCATGGACAAGTCGGTTTGAGTATTCTCAAAAGAGGTAGGGCGACAGTAGTTTCCCACAGCAGCACCAGAGACCTCCAACACCCTCGTTAGCTAGTGCTCCTTCTTCCAAGCCTCGCAAAGATCGAAATGGTGGAGCAATAGGATCCCAGTCTCAGAGTCATGTCTCCAACAACCTCACCTTTTCAGTATGTTTGAAGTGTGGTAAGAACCATTCGAGTGAGTATCGTCTGGGCAAGGAGGGTTGTTTTGGTTGTGGCCAGTTGGGTCTCACATTGAAAGGTTGCCCGTCAACAGGATGGAGGAAGGCCTAGTCCACCACATTATCAACTCCGCTAGGTTATTCAGCTTAGTAGGGTACTATCTCAGGTATAGGTGGTGGTAAGTGCTAGAACCGCTTTTATTCCCTAACCTACCATCAAGACCAGGAGAACTCACCTGACGTAGTCACTGGTATGTTACGTCTCTTTCAAATAGATGTTTATGCTTTACTAGATCATGCAACCACACTTTCTTTCATGACTCCTTACGTTGCTTTCCAGTTTGACTTTAGCCAAGAAATTCTCTAAGAGCTGTTTTCAGTCTCTACTTCAGTTGTGAGTCAGTTAGAGCTAGTCGAGTGTATAGGGATTGTCTGGTCACGGTGTTACATAAAGTCACCATAGTTGATCTAGTAGAGTTAGATATGGCTGACTTCGAGCTCATTCATATGATGGACTGGTTATATTCTTTCTATGCCTCAGTTAACTGCAAAACCAAGGTCGTTAGATTCTAGTTTCCTAACGATCAAGTCAGAGAATTGAAGGGTAGTACTTCAGCGCCTAAGGATCGGTTGATCTCATACCTTAAGGCTAGGAAAATGAACTCTAAGGGGTGCATTTATCACCTGGTTAGGGTAAAATATTCTAGTTTTGAGACCCTGACACTTCAACTAGTTCCAATTGTAAATGAGTTCCCCGATGTGTTTCCCGAAGATCTTCTTGGAGTCCCTCCCGAGAGGAATATAAACTTCGGCATAGACCTTCTCCCAGATAACCAGCCTATATCAGTTCCTCCTTATAGAATAGCACAAGTTAAGCTAAAAGAGTTAAACAAACAGATGAAAGACCTTCTAGATAAGGGCATCATCAAACCCAATATCTCTCAATAGGGTTCCCCAGTCCTATCTATGTGAAAGAAAGATAGTACACTCAGAATGCGCATCGACTACCGTCAGCTGAATAAGGTTATAGTCAAGAATATGTATCCTCTTCCCAAGATTGATGACTTGTTTGATCAACTTCAGAAAGCTAGTTATTTTTCCAACGTAGATCTCAGATCAAGATACCAGCAGCTCAATGTCAGAGAATATGACATTCCGAAAATAGCCTTCAGAACTCAGTATGGTCACTATGATTTCGTAGATATGTCTTTTGGTCTAGCCAATGCTCCTACAACTTTTATGAATATGATAAACAAGGTATTCAAGAAGTACCTAGACATGTTCATTACTATCTTTATAGAAGATATTCTTGTTTACTCCTGAATATAAGAGGACTATGCACTCCATCTGAGAACAGTTTTGCAGACTCTAAGGGACCGTCAGTTGTTCGCTAAATTCAAAAAAGTGTGAATTCTATCTGAAATCAGTTGCATTCCTTGGCCATGTTATCTCTACTCAGGGTATTCAGGTGGTTCCTCAAAAGATAGCGGCAGCCAACGACTGGTCAAGAACCACCTCTCCATCAGATATTAGGAGTTTATTGGGCCTAGTCGATTATTACAAATGGTTCATAGAAGGGTTCTCCTCCATTTCCTCTCCTTTGACTAGACAAAGTCAAAAGATGGTGAAGTTTCAGTGGTTTGATGCATGTGAGAAGAGCTTTTAGGAGTTGAAGACTTGACTCACTACAGCCCCAGTTCTAACTCTGCCAGAAGGTTCAAACGGGTTAGTGATCTATTGTGGTGCCTCTATAGTTGGCTTTGGTTTTATTTTGATGCAGCATGGTAAAGTCATAACTTATGCTTCCAGACAGCTCAAGGTTGATGAGAAGAATTATCTGACTTATGAGATAGAGCTGGCAACGGTAGTATCTGCCTTGATGATTTAGAGGAACTACCTTTATGGGGTTCATGTTGATGTTTTTACTGACCACAAGAGCCAACAATGTGTGTTCAGTCAGAAGGACCTAAATCTACATCAAAGAAGATGATTATAATTATTAAAAGATTATGACATGAGTGTGTTGTATCACCCAGGCAAGGCTAATGTAGTGGTTGATGCCCTCAGAAGGAAGTCTATGGGAGTGTTGCTCATTTAAAGGAGGATAAAAACGAACTAGCAAAGGGTATTCAAAGACTGGCTCGGTTAGGGGTCCAGTTGGTTGATTTAGCAAAAGGTGGAGCTGTAGTCCAGAATGGGTCAGAATCCTCCCTGGTGGTGGAGGTTAAGTCAAAGTAGGATGAAGACCTGATTTTACTTAAGTTGAATCCTATGGAAAGAGGTGGAAGCTTTCTCCAAAGGGGGATATGGTGTGCTCCATTATCAGGGCAGGTTGTGTGTTCCCAATATAGACAATTTGAGGCAATAGATACTAATAGAAGCTCACAGCACCAGGTACTCTATCCACCGCAAGTGCTACCAGGATGTACCATGATCTATGGGAAGTCTACTGGTGGAATGGCATGAAGAAGGACATTGTAAATTTTGTGGCTAAGTGTCCAATTTGCCAACAGGTCAAGGTTGAGCATCAGAGACCAAAGGGTATGACTCAGGATATTAGCATTCCTACTAGGAATTGGGAAGAAGTGAACATGAACTTTATTACAAGTCTACCTCATATGCGCCAACAACATGACTCAATTTGGGTGGTTGTAGACTGGATGACTAAGTCAACATATTTCCTACTAGTTAAGACCATAGACTCAGTGGAGGATTACTCTAGAATGTACATCTGGAAGTTATTCAGACTACATGGAGTACTGTTGTCCATCATTTTATATAGGGGTACGTAGTTCACCTCGCACTTCTAGAAGTCATTTCAGAAAGGACTTGGTACTCAGGTCAAGCTCAGCATAGCTTTTCACCCATAGACAAATAGCCAGGCTGAGCGAACTATTCAGACACTGGAGGATATGTTCAAGGCTTGTGTGATCCATTTCAAGAGCAGTTGGGATGATCACTTACCTCTCATTGAGTTTGCATAATACAATAGCCACCACTCCAATATTCAGATGGCCCCATTTGAGGCATTATATAGTAGGAGGTGTGGATCTCCTATAGGGTTGTTTGAGGTCGGTGAAGCTACCTTAATAGGACTTGATTTAGTATATGAGGTCATAAAGAAGGTTTATCTTATTAGGGAATAGCTGAAAATAGTTGAAAGCAGATAGAACTCATATGCAGATGTAAGGAGAACAGAGATGGAGTTTACTGTGGATGATTGGGTATATCTGAAAATTTGAAATATGAAAGGGGTGATGAGGTTCAGGAACAAAGGAAAGTTCATCCCCTGATATGTCTGTCCTTATAGAATCCTGAGACGCATTGGCAATATGGCTTATGAGCTGGATTTGCCCATGCAATTAGCATCGGTGCACCCAATCTTCTGTGTGTCCTTGTTGAATAAATTCATCGGTGATCCAACCTCAATACTGCCTCTAGAGAGTATTGGTTAAAGGATAGTCTCTCTTAGGAAGACATTCCTATTCAAATCCTATACCGTCAGGTTCGTAAGCTGAGAAACAAGGAGGTCACTTTAGTAAAAGTCGAATGAAGGAAACAACTAGTTGAGGGAGCTACATGGGAAGCAGAAGCAGATATGATGGCCAAACACCCTCACTTATTCCCTTCCAGCTCAGCTTTAGCAGTAGGTACTAAATTCCTCCTCAATACTCCATTCAGTTCCATACTCATCAACTCTATTCATGTTCTTATATGCATCCAAGTTGCATAAATTCAGTTAGTATGTCTATATCAGTTGTGAGTTAGTCACTCATTCACTAATCAGTTTATAGTCTTCAGTTCGGGATTATAGCTCTTGCCCCAGTCTTTCAGCTTACTTAACCTTCATTCGAGTATGAATATTCCCAAACACCCCAAGAGTTCCTTAGACCATACTCAGACATGGAATGAAAAACCAGAAAATTTTGACCTAGAATGACTCAACCAATGAGTTTTTGTTAGTAACAACGACCCATTGTCTGAGTCATTGCCAGCCCTACAGTTTTCAATCCTCGGATACTACAAGTGGTACAACGACCCATCGTTAATGGCAATGAGTCTTTATGTTGCTTGTTTTGTCAATTTCAGTATGTGATAAAAAATCTCTCCCAAACGATGAGCTAGATGACTAGTCATTTTTTGTTAGGACGACTCATCATAGGGAGCCATTAGAGAAAGTCCAGAACTTATTAAAAACCCCTCCAGTGACAGCGGTTGGAAACAACGACCTGTTGTTCCGGCTAACCATTTGTTCTATGTGTCTGTTGGGGATATCCAGAACTTATTCAAACCATTCCAGTGATAATGTGTGAAACCAATGAATCATTTTTCCGTATAACGAGTTCTTGTTCCTGTCCATTGGTCAAGTCCAAAAATTATTCAAAATTTCCTTCAATGATGACGAATAGTGATAATGACCCGTTGTACTAACAACTGAGTCGTTGTGTCATCCGTTGTGACAACCTAAGAGAAGGGAAATTTCTCGTCCAGAAACAAAGACTGGCACCAACGAGTCATGGTCACAATTAGTGAATCGTTGTGAGGCTCGTTATATCTGAACAATCCAATTTTGAAACAGTTGCCCAGGGGTATTTTTGTTAAATCCTAAGCTCCTAAATCCTAAACTACATCATTTGAGAGGAATTAAGGGAATAATTTGATGTTTTCCTCTCATTCTCTCCCAAACCTACATGATTAGTGCCTATAAGTCAAAAAATCTCCTTAGGTCTAGGCTAGGGTTCAATTCAAAGTGCAGCAGATTTCAAGAGCTCTTTTTAGAGATTTCTTCTTCAGGCATGTGGGATTTAGTGGGGGTATTCCTTTCACCTTTGTGTCCCAAAGTTTTAGGAAACCCTAGCCATATAGTATTTCTGTCGAATGTTGAATTTTTCCATACTTTCTCTATGATGTCAGGCTTGCGTGATTAGAATTATTAAATACTCATGACAGTAATTTTAGCTATACAATATGTCTCACTTGAACTTGGACTTGGCTTGATTTTCACTGGGTGTACTTATAAAACTAGCAATGTTCTAAAATAACATGAATTGTCACATATATATGACTTCCTCGTAGAAATGTGGAAATGTGCTTTATTGTAATTTTCATCATTTCCAGTATGCTCACTCATAGTATTATTATCAGTACTTAGTGTATTCATTAGTATAAGTTTATCAGCATGTTCGTTGCTCTTTAGACTGTCACGATACTTTCAGACAAAGTAGCTCTGACATGTTTTAGAATACAGTTTCTTTCAGGTCCTTACACTTTCAGAACACTTTTAGATTAGTAGTTCTGACTTAGTCTTAAGACATCAATCTCGAGCTATCAGCATAGTTAGATATAATTAGGTTTCCAGTGAGAGTAGTACTTAGCACCGAACAGGTCGGGATTTAGCACATCCAGGTTTCCATTACTATGTGCCACCATAGATTATTGGCCCAAATGGGCCCCAGATAGTGATCACATAGCTCAACCTCTATATCCTGGAAAGATACAGTGGGCTCTCTTCAATGGGGTGCATACATCAAACTCCACGTCTAGCTCACGTGGTTATATATTGATTATAGGCTCTTCCACAGTCCAGTACAGTCAGAGTTCTTAAACCAGTCTAGTCTATCAAATTTCAGGATATTCTTATGACTCTAATTTAGTATATCAGTTCTTACAGTATTTCCCATATATGTCAGACTATTTGCAGTATGTTTGATTTCAAATAGAGTCGTTACATGTTATTTCAGTTCAGTTTGCAAGTCTTCAGTATATGTATATTTTATTTACATCTCACACACTTAGTACATTCCAAGTATTGATTGCATGCTCTATGTGCTATATCATTTTATGATATAGGCTCAGGTACCTAACCCTAGCATCGCAGCTAGTTTCTCCTAATGATTTCCAGCACTTGATAGTGGTGAGTCCTCATCTTCCGAGGGCCAGAGGTTTCATATTCATCTTTTTATTTCAGTTTTAGTTTCGAACATTAGAGTTAGCTGGGGGCTTGTCCCAGCAAACTCATCTTTCTAGTAGAGGCTTTCAGACAGATAGTCAATTACTATGTCAATTTGATGTTTTAGTATCAAATTCGTAGTATGCACTTAACTCAGATTACTTTGTACTTAGAACCAGTTGGTCCATTATTTCAGTTATGTTTCCACTCATTTTACTTATTACTCAGATCATAGCAGTGTTATTCCATGCCATGGATTTGCTTGGGTTCACTTGTGATCCTAAGTACCATGTCGCGTCTAGAGTTCAAATCTAGGTCGTAAAATGGTGTCGGTTATGACAAAACCTCCCATTGTTACTATTATTTTTAGTTACTCATGTTCATGTCTTATGATATCAAGTCTTGTAGCATATTTGACCCATTGATCAATTTATGAGTTTTCACTTATGTTTTCAAGTATAGCACGCTATATGATCTCTATTACTAAACCTTGGGTCATTATGTTCATCTTATGATGAATAGCTTAGGACTATTCTTATTTTAGAAATACGGTTTTTAGCATGTAACCTTACTCTCATGGTCTATCTTAATTTATATTTCATAGTTTCAAACTATCATTTTATTAGCATGTTTTACTCTCTCTACATACTCAGTACATTTAAAGTGCTAACCGCATACTCCATACTATATTGTCTCATAATATAGGTTCGGGTGATCTCTCTCAGTATCATTATTAGCTCTCCCCCACTAAGACCAGCTCAGTTCCCAGTATTGGTGAGTCCTCATCATTCAAGGACGTTTACCAATTTATATTATCATGTCTTATATTAGTTTCAGACTTTAGCGAGCTAGTTGGGGGTGTTGTCCCATCAGCTTATCTTATGACTAGAGGCTTTTTAGACAGACATGTAGTAGATGACTCAACGTTGTGAAATTTTTCACTCTCGTTCATGCTTTATGTGTATAAGCTTCGGCTATCCATGCTTATGTTTTTAATTTTTCTTTAGTTCATGATCTTGAGATGCTATGCATGTGCCATGGGTTATCTTACAATCATTCATGGTTTTAGATCTTATGTCTCGATCCGGGGTCCATGCTTAGGTTATGACACTCATTAACTATGGGAACTTACTCAAATTCAGGTACTACAACCTGGGTATCATTCACAACAACCAACAATATACATACTCTTTGGAGATCATCATGATAGCCTTAAGATAAAAAAATAAACCTATCTCAAGGCTTAGTGATATCTCCCTTCCATTCTAGAAAAGGTTCATCAGGGAATTCAAATCTTACCATTTTGGATCGGCAATCCACAGTTTCATAACAAGAAGAAAGTTAGTGCATTCCCATACACATCAAAGTCCACCATCTCCAATTCAAATAAGTCGTCGGTGGTCTCGCGACCTTTTTCCAAGATTATGCAACTTTTATATACTCTAGAAGCAATAATGAGAACACCACCAGAGTATTAACAGAAAAAGTTTCTATCAAAAGTTTGAGCCCTACCTAAAATCAAGAGCATAATATGGGGAGTCACATAAAATACATTTAATCCAGGACCAATCAATGAATATGTATTATAAGTACAACTGATAAGGACACCTATAACTACAGTATTAGAAGCCTCTACTATCTCCCTTCGAACTAGACCATAGACTTGAGCTTGAGCCTTAAAAAGTTCTTAAGCCCTCCTCCACCAACTACAGATGTAGTTCCAAGACCTACATGCTGATGTTGAGCTTCTACCACAGTAGTAATCATCTGAATGACACTTCGTATATACCCAATATCAGCACCAACACCAGTAGGAATAGGTGGGACTTGTGGAGGCACCTGATTTCCAATACGATCTTCCACCTCAATGATCACAACCAGAGTAGTAGGGCTAACAGTTGGATTTCCATCTGATGCTGCATCAAAAGTGCCAGTGTTATACCTGTTAACAGCTCCAACACGTGTCAATGCCATACCTATGAGGCACAAGTAATGAAGATGTTAGGATGATCTTGAAAGGGTTTCGAACTCTATAGCACAATCTACAATCAATAGAACAAGAAATGCCTAAAAATCTCTTGGGAGTCCTTCGGTCATGCAGGTGATCAGGCTGTAGGAGGAAGACTTATAAGCTAATTAATGCTACTTTGATTCTTCTTTAAAAGCTGTTTATATTTACTTATTTTTTGTCTTTTGGTTTAACTTGGGAAAGGAAACCAAAAGGGTTAAAAGTAAATGTAAAACAAGAATCTGAAGATCCTTTGGCCCATTGGTTGAAGTTTAGAAGTTGTTGAGGATAGGGATATACCCTTCAACTCGATTTAGTTGAAATACAAGTAGGCATAACCGTCATTTCCTGTTTCTCCTTCAAATATAGGGATATAGGCATTAGGGTTCATTAGATAGTTCTTAGATGCTCGGGAGAGTGGCAAGAAGTGGGATAGTAACTTGCAACTAGCAACCCTAGGAAGAATTAAGCTAGCGTAATCACATCTTGAAAACTCAACCTGAAATGAAAGTGCCAATTCCCTAGATTTTCATCATCATTTGAAATACAAATAAGTTTACAACAATCTTAGTTCTTTAGTTAATTTTACATTTCAAGTTTTTAGTAGTTAATTCTCTGACCCATTCCCTATTTTTATTTGTTTTGTTAAAATAGTGAACTAAAAAAGTAACCTTAAACGATTGATCTGACAACTCTCAGAGGGATCAATAATCAGGACTTCACTGTCCTATATTACTTGACAATCACGTGCGTTTGGGAGACATCATGTTTTAAGACTTCCCCTTCTCTGCACAAAAAATAAAAAACAAAAGTGACACCATATAAAAAATGGGAAAAACTACACTATTACAAATTGTGTTGCCTCCCAATAAGCGCCTGATTTAACATTGTAGCATGATGCTATCAAGTTTCACCATTTTCCTGTTGTATTTATAGGTGAGCCTTCAAATAACAATTTTCCCCCCAAGTATTTAGCTTTAAAATCAGCAAAAATCCATCCAGAAAGTGTCTGGCGTGCCACCCCATCCATAGCCCCAAGTTTGGGTCAATTTTACTCTGAAGTATAGTTTCGTGCGCCCCACTCCAGCCATAGCACCATGATGTTGGCCAAATTTCTGCACTTCTAAACACCTATGGCGCCCCACTCCATCCGTAGCTCCAAAGTATTAGTAAAATTTCTTAGCTTTGGACCCTTCTGGCGCCCCAATCCATCCATAGCACCAGAATGTTGGGAAAATCTCCTAAGTCTAGAATGCTTCTGAGGCTCTATGTCATCCATCTCGCCAAGGTGTTAGTCAAATTCTCATCTCCGAAGCTAGGGACCTGGTGCCCCATGCCATCTATAGCACCAATTTTGGTGCATATTTCTATGAAGCACAAGTGTTGGCATGCCACACCAGCCATAACCCAACACTGACTTTTACAAACTCTTCTTTCTCACACCTCGGATCATTTTTGGGTCCTTTTGCCTTGGTTTCCAACTCAAAACATCTAAAAACATTCATTTGCTTGGAATACACATGAAAACATGAATTCATACATTTCATAAGGATTATTAACTCAAAACAAGGCTAAATATGGGGAAAAACATGGCAAATGGGCATAAGAATATGCCCAACATCAAAGACTCCACTAGACAGCTCCATAGACAAATCCTAGGACAATTCTAAACCTAGGCTCTAATACCAAGATTTTCATGCCCTAAATTCGACCTTGGCGCAACAGGCATTCGATTCTACAGAACCACATTAGAAGCACCTTATGGATATGATAGTTCATAAAGTTGTCCCGTTATTATTACTTAATTCTATTATGTATATATAAATTAAGACAATTAATTAAATGAAATAAAGATTAATATCAATAATGTTTATTTAGAAGCTAAATATAGTAGTGTGCCCCCACATGTCAAGTAGTAACCCAAGTTACCCCCATGACACAATATCTCTTTATGGAGACTTTAGTAACCCAAGTTACCCCCCAGACACAATATCTCTTTATGGAGACTCTAAGAAAAGGATAACTAACTCGAGACACAAGTTGAAAATCTAATAAAGTAAATAAAATAGTCAATGGAACCTGTGATCAAGAATGTGGGGCTCACCAAAGTCTAATGAATAGCAAGTCTTCAGCTCGCGTTATATGGGTATATAACTACACGCAAGTGCACGTGGTCGAACAAGTAGTAAAGTGGCTTATGTAAGCCAAGTATCGATCCCACAGGGACTGGGATGAAGTGCAATCTACTCAAGTGTACTATATTTCAATTCTAACAATGCAGACAACAGTGTAACCAAGAGTTTGATATTTTTGATTTCTAATAATTATGCTAAGTCTAAACAATTATCTAATGTGAGTTTGAACTATGAATGTGAGCATGCTGAGGTCAAACAAACATGTAATGAAATTAATTGTCGATATAATTTGGTTAGCCTTTTCCTCCGGTTGCTGGTCAAGAATTATTGCCAAGGGATTAAAACTCTCGTATTTAACCCCACTTAAGAATCATGAACCATCCACCTACATTTTTGTGATTAAATACAATTCATGTTCTAGCCATACAAAACTGATTCCTAAATTGACTAATACGACTTTCAGTTATATCTCTAGCCTGAAGGTAAATCAATTTTCAATTTTCCCAAACTAAGAAAAGATCATATCCTATTAATTCACAACTTTCCAATTTCTTGCTCTCTCGAGTGAAACCGGACTTTTTAGATGTACATTAACGTAGGCCACACATTAATGCAGTAAGAACAAGAATTAATAGAACAACCATGGAAGAAAAGATGAAAAACCAAAGAATCAATAATCACATTTCATTACAATTGTTCTTAACCTCAGCAAGAAGATGAATTAGCCACTCATTTGTGCATTAAACATCGTTAAATGAGTGTTAAACATACAAGCAATTGAATTCAAGGAGAAAGAAAGAGAGAAAAACCCTGATAATTTCGTCCCCTCAACTGCTTGTAACCCTCGTTCTTGCTCCACCAATTCAGAATATTAAAAATGAACCTAAGTGTTCTATTTATACTGGTGAAAATTTTTCCCGGAATAACAAGCAACGTGTCACGAAGTGTATCGCGGAGCACTGCCTCCGTGACACGTTGTGTATCGCGGAGCACTGCCTCCGTGACACGTTGTGTATCACGGAGCACTGCCTCTGGGACACGGTGTGTATCGCGGAGCACTGCCTCCGTGACACGTTGTTGTTCCACCACAGGCCAAATTTTGCATATTTTCCTTGTTGACATCCAAGTCCAACCCCAATCTCTCCCAACACGCATTTTAGCTTCCCAAAATTATATTTCACCTGCAAAACAACACTAATCATGTTGGTTAGTATAAATTCACATTTTATTATCAATCACATGAGAATGTGTAAACATTGATAGATAAACAAGGCTAAAATGACACCTTTGAGTATCATTTGGGCATATAAATTTGCCTAAGATCACTTACCCCACACTTAAAGTCTTGTTCGTCCTCGAACAAACCTTTTACATCTCATGCACATGAAGACTTACACATAGCTAATTTTAGCAAGACAATTCAAGCTACAGCTACATTGACTGTTTAAGATAGCAAGCTAAAAATAGAGCATGCACGATTTAATCATTGAAATGGAATACAATTATGTTAAGACTTCCTAACCTCAAGAATTGACTCTCTATCTTAGCAAACTCATGCAAATCAACTGATCAAGAAATCCAACATGAATTATATCCTTCATTAAACATGTGCCCTCACAACAAGAGAGTTACCCCTTTTCACATGCAAATTTTTAAATCACAACATGTATGGGTAAATGAATAGAATTACGCTCACTCTCACAAAGAATTCACATGCATCATGTAATGACCCATAAGATTGCCCTTAGTGTTTTACTCCACTAATTTAAGGATGTTTGAACGTAAGATCAAGTAGGACTTAATGGGTTGTAATGTAAGCTAAGGGACGGGTAGGTACTATTCTGGCCAGTAATAGTGACTATCTTCCCCCAAGAACTTTTAATAACGTCAACCTTCATTAAGAATATCTCTTCCCTTACTTCACCCTCATTCTTTTCAATCCTGAATTTTCTCTTCTTGTTCCCATTTCTTTAAGCACACTCAGCTTAGTAGTAAGGAGTACTTAAGCAAAATTTTTTTTTCATTCATTTATTTTCTTACTCCCTACTAATAATCAACCATTTTTTACACAAGTGCACCTTTGTCCTTTTCTCAACTTTCACAACTTCTACTTTTCCTTCTTTTTCACGCTTCTCACTCCCTCTTTCTTTGGAATTTTTTCACTTAAGCGCTAGGAGTTTTGGATCAAATTCAAGGCTAATGAAAGAAAAAGGATTAAGCTTATGTTGTAGCTATCAAAGAATAGGCTCAAGGCTCAATGGGGCTAACTAGGATTAAATATTCAAGGTAGGTAAAGTGAGGGATAACATTTATGTTCATTCAAAGAAATGCGTAAATCATCTCCTACAATTCACATCCTTCATTTCGTTTTATATACACACCAGGCAAGTTCTAGACATTCCACAATAGCACAGAATATTTGAAAAACTTACACTCACAGCACCTGCTCAATTCAAGACACATTCCGCAGACTCCTAACTCAGCTAATCACAAGAATTCAAAATTAAGCTTCAATCATATCAAGTCAAATTCAAGAGCCTAGGTGTGTCAAACATAGGTATACCACTTGCATGCTTCAACACTAAACATACTTGCATCTTACAATCATTTATAGCACACAACAAGAATATCAAGCCATCAATTAGCTATGGGTTCAAAAACCAACCTACTGACTAATTTTCCTCAAGACGGTCGTCATCCATCCATCGTTGGAAACAGTCACTAACTATGACTAAAAACATTATATACAGACAAAGAAAAATTTTTATTCTTCGGTTCAAAGACCCCCGGTCGGAAAAGAACCGAAAAGAAAAACCAACGGGTGATGAAGTCATGCTTGACTCACAAAAAAAAACAATTTTTTCAAATATTTCTAACAAGCATTACATTCACCAAAAATCCTTAAGCACAAAAATTTTAAAATTTTCCTCACCCCACACTTGAATAATGCTATGTCCCCATAGCATCAACTTAACATTTAAAGAGGGTGAGAAATACTCCCTGAGGCCTTTAGGCCTAGCTAACAGCATGCCTTTCTTCAACTTTGCACAAGTGGGTGTTCGACCCCACACTTTTTCTCTTCCATGCTTGTTAGGTTCCTCCTCCACGGGTACTCAGACTTCCCCTCCATCTTTGCTTAACTTTCCACCAAAACAACACAAGATGAAAAATAAATAAAATCAACTTAAATGCAAGAAATTAAAATGGTACCCTTGGGTTGCCTCCCAAGCAGCGCCTAATTTTATGTCGCGGCACGACGTATCAAGTTTCACCGCTTTTTCCTCCACCTTGAGGATATGAATCTCACCCCTAATTTCTTCTCTAATTTCCTCTTATGCTCCAGGGGTGGTGGTGAAAAATTGTAAGGGCCATGTAGTAGATGTTGCCTTTTGAACTTATTGGCCCTTAAGTAAGCGAAGTCATTTTGTCTCTCCGAGTTAGCAAATTTCAAAATATACGGTGCTTGGTCCTCCTCTAGACATTTCTCTATAAGCTTGGAAGACTCTATTTCTATGTTTTCAACCAAACTTAATGTCGAAAAATGCTTTGAGTGTGGTCTAATAAACCTCAACTCTGAAAATGCATTGTGCTTGACCTCCTTACTTGTATACACCTTCTCAGCATCGACATCTATCTCTCCATTAATGTCAACTGGGGGATACTCTATCTCTTCTTCCATGAATGAATTTTCCATAAGTGTGAGCCCATCACGGGGACACTTAAGAGATTCTAATTGTTGGGCTTCATCCAAAAATTCACCCTTGTCTTCCTTTTGTAGTTCCTCTTGAAAATCGGCTAAAACCGTTACCTGCAATTTATCACAAGCTTCAGCCTCAGCAATCATCTCCATGAATTTGATGATCATCCTTTCTAGAGTCTCTGCATTCTCTTCTTGCTGAATTCTCAATACTTCCATCGCCTCCTTCATTGCTTCTGATTGCTCCAGGAGTTGTTTCAGCATGTCTTCTATTTGAGCTTGGCGTCCCAAGTCCTCATTTTCAGCATGCCTATTGTCACACCCCACCTTGGAGGGTATGACGGGCACCTGGTGCCTGCTAGACTCTAGACTGATAGATGGTCCAGCCTAAGCACGTCTAGTTCTTTTGGCTGGCCCTGGCTCTATTCCAAGAAACCAACCGGCTATATAACGGCTGTAAACACAGCCTCCGGCCAACTGGCCTATAGCCACCTATACCTGCACTATCAGCTAACCAGAACACATTCAATATTGGGAAACCTATGCGGGCCGATAAGGCCACCATGCTATCTAGTTATCTGTAACTCAACAATGAAATACTGCAAAGCTACGTGACCGGCAAGGTCACCACTACTGTCAAGCTATGGCCCCACACGGCCAGCATAAAAGAAATGAAAGTACTAACAGCTATACAACTACACGGCCTCACGCGACCAGCTCAACTGACCACAGGGAAATATATACAGACTGCAAGCCTCTAGGAATAGCAATAGAAATGATCGGGATAGGGCCCCGACCTACCCGTACTGTACAACAAAAGAAGACGAAATACACCCCTGGAATTCAGTCTCCGGACGACAGGAGCTGAATACTCGATCGCTGACAGGAATCACGAGAGATCGCCTACTCATCTATGAGTACCTGCAGGCAAGTAATGCAGCGCCCCACCGGGCGTCAGTACCGCTGGTATTGAGTATGTAAAGCAATAACTGAAAGAAATATCTGAAAACAACAATACAACTGATGAAACTGAAATAGGAAGGAATAGATTAACTGTCTGATAATGTAAATCATACCTATTCTAAATTATACTGGAAGGAGTAGGAGTCATACCTGGAGACGTATCGTTCTATTGCCGATCCACTCATATCTAATGTAACATGGCATAACATAATATAACATAATATAGCACACACAAACCTTACCCGGCCCCCATAAGTCGGGAGGTACAACCAGCACAGAATCTATACCCCTACCCCGGTCATCCCATCTCCTATAATTGCAATAAGCATCCTGCCGGTCCCCTGGGTATGCACTTGGGCTCGCTGAGCCCCTGATTATAACTGCATCTGAGTCCGGAGGACTCCTGAATCAACACCCGGGCGTATCCGCTCAACAGGGGTGTGTAAGGGCTGATCAAGGCACAATATGGGGAAAGCTGGCATCCCATCTTCGTCCCCTGTGGGACGGCATGCCACTCCGTAGAGCGACGTATCCTCGTCCTCTGGTGGACTAGTTGATACAGCTATCAACCCTGGGGCGGTCATGGATGCTAGGTAATCCAACCCAAGACAATACAATGGTCTCAACTAGTAATACTATCTGCATATCCCACATACTGAAGCTAATGATAATAAAGTATTTGTACATACTGTATGCTTAACTAGTGATAGTAATATGTACGTACTTAATACATGCTGAGACTGATAATAGTATCTGCGTATAAATATAATTTTCTGCCATACTGTGTTGTATACAGAGTTTCTGTAATAGCATGATTTACTATTTCTGACATCCTTCCTAAACTTCATTTTGACCTATCATTCTACTTCTGAGATGCCTTACAGATATTACATTGTTTTACTGGGTTTCAACTGAATAAGATAATGTCCTAACATTCTGCATTACATCACATACTGAGCATGCTGTGCAGTTCCTAACACTTATATTAGAAACTATATCGTGCTAGCAAGTTTCGCGCTAATTATAACATGATGCTTCTAATATCGTATCAACATTCGTAATAAACATAACACATGACTTCTGAATATTCTACTGGCCTTTAAATTACTTTACTATACCGAGATTTACTAACTTGCCGAGGAAACTAGCTTTACATACCTTATCCTCAAACTATCTGTCTGTCGGACGAGTCTCGGCCAACACTTCAACTATTTCTCCCAACTGCATTTATAAATATATCAATTAATACCAAATATAGCTTTATTTTAAAGAACAACGTCACTTTCGATATAATTTATAGCCTAAACTTAGGCTTATCGAAAGACGGTCGAAAACTCGCTATTTTTCAAAGGTCCAGAAGGGAGAAATATTCACTTCACAGCTAGGAACACATAGACACTAGTTTGGAGCAATTCTACTTACTTTAGCTCGGTAGCTCGATGATTCGTCGGCCGTATTTCACGAAACTAAATCCGTAGGAATGCTCTCTGCTACTAAATACCTCAATATCTGAGGTTAATTTGAGTTTGGACAACGTTTAGCAGCGTAATCAGATGAAAATTATATTACCCCCTTCGTTCCTTCTCTTCCTCTGGTTTTTCCCCTCTGTTTCACTGGAAATTTATAAGTTAAAAATGATTTAAAACCGAAGTGGAGCTTTATATACTTGGGCCTGGACAAGGCCAACATGTCACGGAGCCAACGCGGAGGCTCCACCTCTGTGACACGTTGCCATCGCGGAGGGGCTCTGCCTCGGCTCCTTCCGCGATGGTTCGACAGGTTTCTCGTCCGATCTTTTTCCCGAGCCTTTCTTTAGCACGTATGGCCTTCAAATATGCTTAACCAACGTGCGAATAGGTCATCTAGGTGTCAGGAATCCTACGGGGTATAACATTCTCCCCCCTTAAGAACATTCGTCCTCGAATGTAAACTTCTATTTAGAGGACTTCTCAACTTACTATCTAGGAGAATTTCGGCAGAGTTTCCCCTGTAATATGGAGTATAGCAAAAACCTGAAATGCAGAAAAGTCCAACACAGGTACTGCACGCAATACTTTAAGATTCATTGGATAGCTAAACATCAATCTTTCTCATTTATACATATACAACCATAAGGTACTACATAAGTAATAATACAGACATACCTGTCACCTGACTAGACCTGGAATAGGTGAGGATACCTAGCTTTCATATCTTCTTCAGCTTCCCACGTTATCTCTTCACGGTTCCTGTTACGCCACAACACTTTGACAGACGCAATATCTTTATTCCTCAACCTGCGAATCTGTCTGTCTAAGATAGCTACTGGAACCTCTTCATATGCTAACTCTTCTGTGACCTGGACATCCTGAACTGGAACAACCGTGGAAGGGTCTCCTATGAACTTCCTCAACATGGAAACATGGAATACCGGGTGAACAGATGCTAACTCTGGAGGCAAGTTCAATTCGTATGCAACTCGGCCAATTCTTCGCCGAATATGATATGGCCCAATGAATCTCAGGCTAAGCTTGCCTTTCCTGCCAAATCTCATCACCCCTTTCATCGGAGACACTTTCAGGTATACCCAGTCATTTACCGCAAATTCTGGATTTCTGCGCCGCATATCTGCATACGACTTCTGGCGGCTCTGAGCAGTCAGCAGGCGTTCTCTGATAAGCTTTAACTTCTCCTCTGACTATTGAATGATGTCTGGCCCAATCAACACTGATTCCCCCACTTCAAACCATCCCACCAGCGATCTACATTTTCGCCCATATAATGCTTCAAAGGGCGCCATCTGGATAGCTGAATGATAACTATTATTATAGGCAAATTCAATCAACGAAAAATGCTCATCCCAGCTACCTCCAAAATCTAGTACACATGCTCGCAGCATATCTTCGAGCGTTTGGATAGTCCGCTCAGCCTACCCATCTGTCTGAGGGTGGAATGTCGTGCTCAAATTAATCTTCATTCCCAACCCCCTCTGGAACGACTGCCAGAATCTAGCTGTTAACTGTGCTCCCCTGTCTGAAATAATGGATACTGGAACTCCATGTAATCTAACTATTTCTCTGATATATAATTCGGCATAATCCTCAGCCGAGAAGTTAGCCTTCACTAGCAGGAAATGAGTTGATTTTGTCAGCCTGTCAACTATTACCCAAATGGAATCATTTCTACGTCTGGTACGGGGTAACCCTATTATAAAATACATATTTATCGCTTCCCATTTCCACGTAGGCACCGTTATATCTTATGTCAAACCGCCCGGTTTCTGGTGCTCCGCTTTCACCTGCTGACAGTTAGGACATCTAGATACAAATTCAGCTATTTCATCTTTCATACCTGGCCACCAGTAGATGTCTCTGATGTCGTGGTACATTTTCGTTGACCCTGGATGGAGGGAATAGCGAGCGTAATGTACCTCATGCATAATCTGTTGGCGAAGCCCTGAAACGTTCGGAACACAAAGGTGGCCCTTACAGCGTAGCACATTATCCTGAGTCATTTGGAAATCTGACTCCTTACCTTTCCGAACTCTATCTCTGAGCTGGACTAAGTCAGGGTCCTCATACTGTCATCCTTTTACCTCTGTAACTAATGATGATATAGCAGAATTCTGAATTACCCCTCTATTATTCTCTATTTCCATTACTCGAATGGCTAAACTAGCTAACTGATGAATTTCTTTGTCTAACTCCTGCTTCTCGGGTCGCAAATACGCCAAACTCCCCATTGACTTACGGCTCAGGGCATCTGCCACTACATTAGCTTTTCCTGGGTGATACAGAATGTTCACATCATAATCTGTTAACAACTCCAACCAGCGACGTTGCCGCAGGTTCAGTTCCCTCTGGGTGAAGATATACTGTAGGCTCTTGTGATCTATAAAAATATCAACATGGACGCCAGACAAGTAATGTCTCCACATCTTCAAAGCGTGGATCACTGCGGCTAATTCCAGGTCGTGGGTAGGGTAATTCTTTTCGTGTTTCCTCAGCTGTCTGGAAGCGTATGCAATCACTCTACCATGCTGCATCAACACACAACCTAACCCGACGCCTGATGCGTTGCAATACACTGAATAACCTTCTGTACCTTCCGGCAATTCTAACACTGGGGCGGAGGTTAATCTGTCTTTCAGTTCCTGGAAGCTCTGCTCGCATACCTCTGTCCACTGAAACTTTACTGCTTTTTGTGTCAGTTTGGTCAGAGGTGCCGCAATGGTCGAGAACCCTTCAACGAACCTCCTGTAATATCTTGCCAACCCCAGAAAGCTACGAACTTCAGTCAGAGTGGTAGGCCTAGGCCATGACTTAACTGCTTCTATTTCCTGCTTGTCTACCTATATACCAGCATCCGACATGATATGCCCTAAAAAGGCCACTGAGTTAAGCCAGAATTCACACTTAGAAAATTTAGCATACAACTGGAGGTCCCTGAGGATCTCGAGCACTGTTCACAAATGAGTTCGGTGATCTGCTTCAGAGCGAGAATACACCAGAATGTCATCAATGAATACTATCACGAACAAGTCCAGGAAGGGTCTGAAAATACTGTTCATCGGGTCCATGAAGATTGCCGGGGCATTCGTTAACCCGAAGGACATGACTAGAAATTCAAAATGTCCATATCGGGTCCTGAACGCTGTCTTAGGAATATCCCTCTCACGTACTAGGACCTGGTGATATCCGGACCGCAAGTCAATCTTAGAAAAGTATCTGGCTCCCTGCAACTGATCAAATAAGTCATCAATTCTAGGAAGCGGGTACTTGTTCTTTACTGTAACTTTGTTTAATTGCTGATAATCTATGCACATTCGGAGCGAGCCATCTTTCTTTCTCACGAATAATATTGGCGCACCCCATGGTGACGTACTCAGCCTGATAAAACCTTTATCCAATAAATCTTTCAGCTGCTCCTTTAATTCTCTGAGTTCCGCAGGAGCCATGCGATAAGGAGGGATCGATATCGGTTGGGTGCCTGGTAATAAATCAATAGCAAAGTCTATTTCCCTTTCTGGGGGAATACCAGGTAACTCATCAGGAAACACATCAGGAAACTCGTTCACTACCGAAACAGACTGGAGTGTCGGAGATTCTGCTCGGACATCCTGAACTCTGACCATATGGTAAATACACCCCTTAGATATCAATTTCCTCGCCTGAAGGTAGGAAATAAACCTACCTTTTGGTGTAGCGATGCTGCCCTTCCACTCCCGCACTGCTTCTCCTGGGAAGTGGAATCGGACCGTCTTGGTCCAACATTCAACATTGGCAAAGCACGGTACTAACCAATCCACACCCATTATGGCATCGAAGTCTATCATTTCTAACTCAACCAGATCTACTGTGGTCTGACGGTCAACAACCTCTACTGTACACCCTCGGTAAATTCTACTAGCCATAATAGAGTCACCGACGGGCGTGGATACTAAAAATGGCTGCTGCAATAATTCTGGTGCAATACCGAACTTTCGTGCCACAAATGGTGTAATGTAGGACAAAGTAGACCCTGGATCAATCAATACATAAGCAGGGTGTGAGCAGATAGTTAGCATACCTGTCACAACATCCGGTGACGCTTCTGAATCTTGCCTCCCTGGTAAAGCATATGTGCGGCTTGGACCCGCACCTATACTGGAGGCCTCTGATCTGCCCCGACCCCTGCCTGCTGAAACTGAGGGCCTGCGCCCTGCCGAGGATGCTGTGGCTCGTGATCCTGCAGATGCCCTATCTTGTCTATCCCGGTCCTCTCGACCTCTGGCTGGGCAATCTTTCATCAAATGGCCTTCTTGGCCACAAATATAACATGCAGTGGAGCCATACCTGCATGCTCCAGGATGGCGTCGACTGCATATAGGGCAAAGTGGTAGGGTATACCAACTCTGCTCTGCCCTCCTCTGTAATGGTGAATCTACCATCTGCGAGCCTCTACCAGTCTCTGACTGCCCTCTGCGGCTGAATCTACCCCCCTGCGGCTGTGGCGGAGGCGGGGGCCTAGGCGTCCTGTCTAACAATCGTGGCCTGGGTCCTCCCCGAGCCTCCCTCTGTAACTCAACTGGCCTGTCCCAGCGGCGCTGTTCCTGATTGGCCCTTCTGATCTCCCGATGCCGCTGTCTGATGCCCTCAATATTCTGGGCGAATGCTTGAACCCGAGCAATGTCCATGTCCTCTCGCAGTGTAGCCGTAATACAAGTCTCAACATATTCTGGATTCAACCCCATGATAAAGCGGTGTACTCTGGATGCCATGGTATCAACAAAGGCTGGTGCGTACCGGGCCAAAGAATCAAACCGCAAGGAATATTCCCGAACACTCATGGCCCCCTGCTCCAGATGTAGGAACTGGTCTACCCGGGCCTGTCGAATCTCCCACGGAAAATAGTGATCCAGAAAAGCTCTTGAGAAGCTGGACCAGGTCGGAGGGGAAAAATCTCTCCCTCGGGACCTTTCCCAGCTTTCATACCACAATACGGCGATGTCCCGTAACCGAAATGCTGCCAACTCAACTGATTCTGTAGGTGTGGCATGCATAACCCTGAAAATTCTCTACATTTGATCCAGAAAATCCTGAGGGTCCTCTGTTCGGTCCGTACCTGTAAACTGTGGGGGATTCAGAGCCAAGAACTCTCGGACCCTCGAACTACCGGGCCCTCCTGACGACTCCGCAACTGTAGACGGAATCGGCTGACGCTGAGCAGCCATCATCTGTGCTAACATAACTACCGCACTCCTAACCTCCTGGTCGGAAGGTGTCGGTATAGGGACTGCTGGAGGTAGTGTCACCCCAAGTGGCTCCCGATGTGGTGGGGACTGTTGAGAAGGCTGGGATGATGCCTCTGTAGCGCCCTCTGATCGGGCTGTTTCTAAATGAGGGTGAGGAATCCTACAGGTTCCTTCCCCTGCTGCAATATCTAAACTCCGGCCTGTGATAGGGTGTCCCTGGTCCGACATTATTTGTAACCAAAGAACACAGTAAGCCTTTAGGGACTCAACCCTATATTGTACCGCTCTACAGCACGACTGAATAAGAATAAAAGACAACCATCCTATCATGCCTTGCAGCCTCCTACCCATAGTATGTAGTGCACAACACATCCATGGAGAGGACTCTACTTAGCACGGCTTGCAGACTCCTTGGGATACGACCTGCTCTGATACCAAGTTTGTCACACCCCACCTTGGAGGGTATGATGGGCACCTGGTGCCTGCTAGACTCTGGACTGCTAGATGGTCCAGCCTAAGCACGTCTGGTGCTTTTGGCTGGCCCTGGCTCTATTCCAAGAAACCAACCGGCTATATAACGGCTGTAAACACAGCCTCCGGCCAACTGGCCAATAGCCACCTATACCTGCACTATCAACTAACCAGAACACATTCAATATAGGGAAACCTATGCGGGCCGATAAAGCCACCATGCTGTCTAGTTATATGTAACTCAACAATGAAATACTGGAAAGCTACGTGACCGGCAAGGTCACCACTACTGTCAAGCTATGGCCCCACACGGCCAGCATAAAAGAAATGAAAGTACTAACAGCTATACAATTGCACGGCCTCACGTGACCGGCTCAACTGACCACAGCGAAATATATACAGACTGCAAGCCTCTAGGAATAGCAATAGAAATGATCGGGATAGGGCCCCGACCTACCCGTACTGTACAACAAAAGAAGACGAAATACACCTCTGGAATTCAGTCTCCGGATGACAGGAGCTGAATACTCGATCGCTGACAGGAATCACGAGAGATCGCCTACTCGTCTATGAGTACCTGCAGGCAAGTAATGCAGCGCCCCACCGGGCGTCAGTACTGCTGGTACTGAGTATGTAAAGCAATAACTGAAAGAAATATCTGAAAACAACAATACAACTGATGAAACTGAAATAGGAAGGAATAGATTAACTGTTTGATAATGTAAATCATACCTATTCTAAATTATACTGGAAGGAGTAGGAGTCATACCTGGAGACGTATCATTCTACTGCCGATCTACTCATATCTAATGTAACATGGCATAACATAACGTAACATAATATAGCACACACAAACCTTACCCGGCCCCCATAAGCCGGGAGGTACAACCAGCACAGAATCTATACCCCTACCCCGGTCATCCCATCTCCTATAATCGCTATAAGCATCCTGTCGGTCCCCTGGGTATGCACTTGGGCTCGCTGAGCCCCTGACTATAACTGCATCTGAGTCCGGACGACTCCTGAATCAACACCCGGGTGTATCCGCTCGACAGGGGTGTGTAAGGGCAGATCAAGGCACAATATGGGGAAAACTGGCATCCCATCTTCGTCCCCTGTGGGATGGCATGCCACTCCGTAGAGCGACGTATCCTCATCCTCTGGTGGACGAGTTGATACAGCTATCAACCCTGGGGCGGTCATGGATGCTAGGTAATCCAACCCAAGACAATACAATGGTCTCAACTAGTAATACTATCTGCATATCCCACATACTGAAGCTAATGATAATAAAGTATTTGTACATACTGTATGCTTAACTAGTGATAGTAATATGTACGTACTTAATACATGCTGAGACTAATAATAGTATCTGCGTATAAATATAATCTTCTGCCATACTGTGTTGTATACAGAGTTTCTGTAATAGCATGATTTACTATTTCTGACATGCTTCCTAAACTTCATTTTGACCTATCATTCTACTTCTGAGATGCCTTACAGATATTACATTGTTTTACTGGGTTTCAACTGAATACGATAATGTCCTAACATTCTGCATTACATCACATACTAAGCATGTTGTGCAGTTCCTAACACTTATATTAGAAACTATATCGTGCTAGCAAGTTTCGCGCTAATTATAACATGATGCTTCTAATATCGTATCAACATTCGTAATAAACATAACACATGACTTCTGAATATTCTACTGGCCTTTAAATTACTTTACTATACCGAGATTTACTAACTTGCCGAGGAAACTAGCTTTACATACCTTATCCTCGAACTAACTGTCTGTCGGACGAGTCTCGGCCAACACTTCAACTATTTCTCCCAACTGCATTTATAAATATATCAATTAATACCAAATATAGCTTTATTTTAAAGAACAACGTCACTTTCGATATAATTTATAGCCTAAACTTAGGCTTATCAAAAGACGGTCGAAAACTCGCTATTTTTCAGAGGTCCAGAAGGGAGAAATATTCACTTCACAGCTAGGAACACATAGACACTAGTTTGGAGCAATTCTACTTACTTTAGCTCAGTAGCTCGACGATTCGTCAGCCGTATTTCACGAAACTAAATCCGTAGGAATGCTCTCTGCTACTAAATACCTCAGTATCTGAGGTTAATTTGAGGTTGGACAACGTTTAGCAGCGTAATCGGATGATAATTATATTACCCCCTTCGTTCCTTCTCTTCCTATGGTTTTTCCCCTCTGTTTCACTGGAAATGTATAAGTTAAAAATGATTTAAAACCGAAGTGGGGCTTTATATACTTGGGCCTGGACAAGACCAACGTGTCACGGAGCCAACGCGGAGGCTCCACCTCCGTGACAAGTTGCCATGGTAGAGGGGCTCTGCCTCGGCTCCTTTCGCGATGGTTCGACAGGTTTCTCGTCTGATCTTTTTTCCTGGCCTTTCTTTAGCACGTATGGCCTTCAAATATGCTTAACCAACGTGCGAATAGGTCATCTGGGTGCCGGGAATCCTACGGGGTATAACACCTATATTCAGCAAAAACAACAGAAGGATCATAGTATGGGCTTGGGGGAGGGGAATATGCATTCGGACAGCCATCCCAATGGCCATCTTGACCACCACATATATTGCATGTGTTACAGTGTTTCCACGAGTGGTGTCCTCTGCAATTCAGACAAGATTCGCTAAAATATGAGTATCCACCATTTATACCATTTGTATTCCACGATGTCATGTCAATAAGGGTATCCGAAAAAGAAAAAAATAAAATGAAAAAGAATTAAAACAAACACTAAGACCAAGTTGTCAGCACTAAGAAAAAAAATATAGTAAATTTACACTTAAGAAAAATTCACCAATTGTCAGTCCCCGGCAACAGCGCCAAAAACTTTTTCGGCTTCGCGTTATGTGGGTATATAACTACACTGCAAGTGCACGTGGTCGAACAAGTAGTAAAGTGGCTTAAGTAAGCCAAGTATCGATCCCACAGGGACTGGGATGAAGTGCAATCTGCTCAAGTGTACTATATTTCAATTTCTAACAATGCAGACAACAGTGTAACCAAGAGTTTGATATTTTTGATTTCTAATAATTATGCTAATTCTAAACAATTATCTAATGTGAGTCTGAACTATGAATGTGAGCATGCTGAGGTTAAACGAACATGTAATGAAATTAATTGTCGATATAATTGGGTTAGCCTTTTCCTCCGGTTGCTAGTCAAGAATTATTGCCAAGTGATTAAAACTCTCGTATTTAACCCACTTATGAATCATGAACCATCCACCTACATTTCTGTGATTAAATGCAATTCATGTTCTAGCCATACAAAACCGATTCCTAAATTGACTAATACAACTTTCAGGTATATTTCTATCCTGAAGGTAAATCAATTCTCAATTTTCCCAAACTAAGAAAAGATCATATCCTATTAATTCACAACTTTCCAATTTCTTGCTCTCTCGAGTGAAACCGGACTTTTTAGATGTACATTAACGTAGGCCACACATTAATGCAGTAAGAACAAGAATTAATAGAACAACCATGGAAGAAAAGATGAAAAACCAAAGAATCAATAATCACATTTCATTACAATTGTTCTTAACCTCAGCAAGAAGATGAATTAGCCACTCATTTGTGGATTAAACATCGTTAAATGAGTGTTAAACATACAAGCAATTGAATTCAAGGAGAAAGAAAGAGAGAAAAACCCTGATAATTTCGTCCCCTCAACTGCCTGTAACCCACGTTCTTGCTCCACCAAGTCAGAATATGAAAATGAACCTAAGTGTTCTATTTATACTGGTGGAAATTTTTCCCGGAATAACAAGCAACGTGTCACGGAGTGTATCGCGGAGCACTGCCTCCGTGGCACATTGTGTATCGCAGAGCACTGCCTCCATGACACGTTGTGTATCGCGGAACACTGCCTCCGTGACACGGTGTGTATCGCGGAGCACTGCCTCCGTGACACGTTGTTGTTCCACCACAGGCCAAATTTTGCATTTTTTCCTTGTTGACATCCGAGTCCAACCCCAATCTCTCCCAACACGCATTTTAGCTTCCCAAAATTATATTTCACCTGCAAAACAACGCTAATCATGTTGGTTAGTATAAATTCACATTTTATTATCAATCACATGAGAATGTATAAACATTGATAGATAAACAAGGCTAAAACGACACCTTTGAGTATCACTTGGGCATATAAATTTGCCCAAGATCAGCAAGTCTCTCCTATGAGTCTCGTAAAGCTGGAACCTGCTCCTCCTCGTTACCTAACATACCACTAAAAACAAAGATGGTATGCCTGAATACTGGGTACTGAGTAAATGTCTTAGGGAAAGAGTTCATCTAATAAAAGTAATCATAATAATAGTAATAATTAATATAAAATAGTTGTAATGAAAGAATTCAAATTCAATAATATAGTGAATCATGAAACTTAACAAAATCGTTAGTGATGAAAATTTAATAAGCTTCAATCCATTTTGTTCAAACAATTTTCTCAGATAGTTCAAGGCCAAAATTAGTAAAAATATCATTAGATCTCCAGTAGAAATCAAATTAGAAAGTAAACACATGCTAACTCAGGAACAAACCAAATACGAAGAAAATGAAAGAGCTGTAAGTAGGATCCCATTTCTAAATGTGTTTCACCGTGAAATATCATTCCTTGGAGGTGAATTTTCCTCTAGACTGACACAACAGTTTATTTCATATTGGGGGAATATTGTCCTTTGAAGGTTAATCATCCTTTGGACTCACACTTCGATTTATTTTATTAGGATCCATAACGGCTATTTGTCCTCTTGAATAGCACAACTTGTCCATAAAAGCCTAAACACAAATTGTAACACCCCAAAAGTTTCGTAAGCTAAAACCAGGACTTAGCATAAAAAACCAGAAAGAAACTAGAAAATATTGTCTCAGAACGACTCAACCAACGAGTCATTATCAGTGACAACGACCCATTGTCTGAGTTGTTGTCAGCTCTGTAGTTCTCTTTCCTTAATACAATGGGTGATACAATGATCCGTTGTACCTAGTAATGAGTCGTCGTTCTGTCTGTCGTAGCAACCAAATCCAGAACTCGCTAAATCCTCTTCTCAAACAACGAGCCAGAGGATGACTCATTTGTTGATATAACGGCTCGTCCCATGTAGTCTTTGAGTGAGATCCCAAATATGCTCAAGTCACCCCAGTGACAACAGACGAAAATAATGACACGTTGTTTCATGTAGCGGGTCGTCCTATCTGTCCCTTGAGGGATATCCAGAGTTGGTTCAGATCTCTTCCAGTGACAACCAGGGGAACCAACGAATTGTTGTTCTATCCCATGAGTCGTTGTTCTTGTCCATGGGTTAAAATCCAGAACCTATTTAGAATGTAAAGTAATAACGACGAGTGGTGGTAACGACCCCTTAATCCAACTGATAATTCATTGTGTCATTCGTTGTGTGAATCTAGAAGGGGGAAATTTTTAGACCAGAAACAACAAATACCACAAACAAGTTGTGGTATACACCAACGACTCATTGTATGCTTCGTTAGATCCCAACGGGTAGTTTTTTCAGACTTTTCCTCAGGGGTATTTTTGTAACTTCCAGCTATTTTAGTTCCTAAACGTAATCACTTTGGGGTAAATTTTTGGGGTCAAGGGGAGTTAGTCGATTCTCTTCCCTAACTTCTCATTTTTCTATCAGACTAGTATGTAAAGTTCAGGACCTTCCTCTCAATTCGGGAGCTAGGGCATCTATTCTTTCTTAAATTCTCCACGCAAAATTCTCGGGGATTCTCCAACAGGTAAGTGGGAACTCAACAAGGGGATTTTCAATCCATGTGTCCCAAATTAGTTTTAGAAAACTTTTTAAATTCTAGCCCTACAAAAGATATGAAGTTAGGGTTTTTATCTAGATAAGAGACTCCTTAAATCTTGTTAATTCCATAACTTTACATGGTTACTCCTAGCTAAAATTCATGCCCTAGTTTTATTTATTCTGTTTGCTTTCTTAGTCTTGATCTTTAGCATGATTCTGAGTAAAACTTCCATGATTTAGACTCAGACATAAATGTGATTTTGTTATGGTAGATTTTACTTGAATTATGAATAATTAGTACAAATACTTGAGTAGAAGTTAATATTTTGGTGTATTCAGTCTCAGAGTCTCAATCAGTATTCAGTATATTTCGTATTCTCCAGAAATGCCAGTTGATCATATTGATTATTATTAGTCTTTGAGAAACTTAGTAACTTAGTAGTATCAATTTATCGGATTGTTAGTTATTCTTTAGACCATTACGACACTTTCAGATAAAGCAGCTCTGACGAGTCTTAGAAATAGTTTCTTCTAGGTTCTTAGACTCTCAGAACGCTACGAGATAAATAGTTTTGACTTAAGTGTTAGGACATCAATTTCGACCTATTAGCACAGTCAGACACAATTAGGATTTTCAGTTGGGGTAGCGCTTAGCACCTAGAAGGCCGAGGTTCAACACACCAGGTTCTCAGAACTACATTCCCACTGTACGTTATTAGTCTGAATGGGCTCCAGACAGCGATCACTCAATTCAGCTACTATATGCAGGCAAGGTATAGTGGGCCTTTCGGAGAAGGGGGGTATACACCAGACTCCACATTTAGCTCACGTGGTTACATGTCGATTATAGTATCTCCCACAACACAGTACAGTTTAGTCCAGTTCTATTATGATTTCAGTTGAGTTTCTTTAGATTTCAGTCTATTTTTTTGTAGTATTACAATGTAGCTTTCTATTAATTAGTTTATGTATGTTTTAGTTCCTTTTCGCATACTTAGTATATTCAAAGTACTAACGCATACTTTTTATGCTATATCATTTTATGACATAGATGCAGGTACCCATTCTTAGCACCGCAGTTAGATCCTCTAAGCGATATCCTAGTAGCTTCTGTGGCAAGTCCTCATCTGCCAAGGGCTGGAGTTCCATTACCAATTTTCATTTTATTGTTTTAGTTCAGATATTAGAGTTAGAAAGGGGTTTGTCCCAACACTCATCAAATCATGTTAGAAGGATTTCATACAATATTTACAGATTTAGCTAGATTTTCAAATTATTTCATACTTTGTCATTTATTCAGTAGCAAGTATTTCTTTTATCAACTTCCACTCTTTTATGATTATTCTCAGTAGATTAGTTTTAGTAGAATATGCTCTACCAGAGTTTTCTTGTGGTCACTTGTGACTTTAAGTATTGTATCACATATAGGGTGTGACCTTGGATTGTGACACAAATAATAACAATCAATGTAATATTAGCCCAAAGTCTTTCAAAATCATCGTCTCATAAATAGAGGCATATAAAAAATTTTGCTCAAGTTTAGAAATCTTATTTGATGAGGGCCCGCAAGTGTACGGGTCGTACAAGTAATATAGTCGTCCTTTTTAAAAGTAGGATGTCGAACCCACAGGGACTGGACCAATTTAGCTAACTATCAAGTTCAAGTGTGATATTAAATGTCGCAAGCTTTGATTATAGAAGTTTTCGATAGAGTTAATTAAGTTTAGTGGCGGTCAAGAAATACTATGAATTAATTCAAGGAGCAACTAGAGTTAAAGCCGGATAATCATGCGATACTACGATTTGCAATGGTTTAAGTATGAAACAATCAATTGTCGTCTCACATAATTAAAGTTGCATTTTCATGGCCTTCCGAACCACTAAACACAACAAACTAGCCTCACTACTACATCGTTGAGTGAGGATGTTATTTCTAGTTCGTGGGCAATTCAATTACGTGGATGTGGTTTACGTGGATATGATTAGGGACTCTCGTACTTATAATCATTCGACTCAACTTAGCTTCACAACTACTTCTTCGAGTGGTGATGTAATAATTCTAAGTTGGTGTCTAGCTCATCCCGTTTTATCAACCAAGCAAGGTATTAGGTATATTTCTATCCTAACACAAATTATATCGTGAGATATAATCTTGCTCCCTACATTCTCTTGTTCTTGCCTAGGTCATCTTTCTCAAGCATGTACCTAGGCTTAACCCACTTTCTTTCATGGTGATCAGTCATAAAAACAACCATAATTAAGAAAGCAAGACAAAACAACAATCAATAACTTAAAACCAAAACAAAATCGCAAAATCAGAATCATATCTTGTGGCTTCAACCCTAGAGGGAGGGTTGTAGCCACTAGTGTTTGTAAAATTACAATAAAACATTGTTCAAGTAACGTACTTACAAGAATTGGTAGAAGAAAAGATGAAATTGATGAACCCTAGGTGAGCTCTCCCACTTCTCCGTCACTCCTTGGCAGTTTTTCAGAAAATAAATCGTGACTTCCTCTTTTTAAGAGCTAAAGGACCTATTTATAGTAAATGAGAATTGTGCAAAATTATGCCTGTCGTGGAATGGCTCCATGGCACGGAGTGTATCGCAGAGCACTGCCTCCGTGACACGGAGTGTATCGTGGAGCACTGCCTTCGTGACACGGAGGTATCGCGGGGGCCCTCTGGAAATTGCCAATTTATTCCAACTTTGGTGTTTCGCTCCCGATATCATTCCTCCACTTCACCAAATCATAGATTGGGTCCTCCAATGCATTATTTCCTTCAAAAACAAGGACTAATCATGTTGTTTAGTATATATATTCACATCTACATAAAATCACATGAAAATGTATTTAAATAAGTAGATAAACAAGACTAAATTGAGTTATAAAGTAGCACTTGGGCATGCAATTATGCCCAAGATCACAACCCCACACTTAAAGTCTTGTTTGTCCTCGAACAAACCTTTTACATCTCATGCACATGAAGACTCACACATAGCTAATTTAGCAAGACAATTCAAGCTACGGCTACAATGACTGTTTAAGATAGCAAGCTAAAAATAGAGCTTGCACGATTTAATCAATGAAATGAAATACAACTATGTTAAGACTTCCTAACCTCAAGAATCGACTGTCAATCTAAGCAAATCATGCAAATCAACTGATCAAGAAATCCAACATGAATGCTATCCTTCATTAAACATGTGCCCTCAAAACAAGAGAGTTACCCATTTTTACTCACAAATTTTCAAATCACAACATGTATGGGTATATGAATAAGATTACGCTCGCTCTCTCAAGGAATTCACATGCATCATGTAGTGACCCATAAGCTTGCCCTTAGTGTTTTACTCCACTAATTTAAGGATGTATGAACGTAAGATCAAGTAGGACTTAATGGGTTGTATTGTATGCTAAGGGACGGGCAGGTACTATTCTGGCCAGTAATAGTGGCTATCTTCCCCAAGCGCTTTTAATAACTTCAACCTTAATTAAGGACATCTCTTTTCTTACTTCCTCCTCATTCTTTTCACTCTTGAATTTTCTCTTCTTGTTCCTATTTCGTTAAGCACACTCAGCTTAGTAGTAAGGAGTACTTAAGCAACTTTTTTCATTCATTTATTTTCTTACTCCCTACCAATAATCAAGCATTTTAAAACACGTGCACCCTTGACCTTTCTCAACTTTTACAACTGTTACTTTTCCTTCTTTTTCATGCTTCTCACTCCTTCACTCTTTCGGATTTTTCCCTGAAGCGCTTAGGAGTTTTGGATCAAATTCAAGGCTAATGAAAGAAAAAGGATTAAGCTTATGTTGTAGCTATGAAAGAATAGGCTTAAGGCTCAATGGGGCTAACTAGGATTCAATATTCAAGGTAGGTAAAGTGAGGGATAAAATTTAGGTTCATTCAAATAAATTCCTAAATCATCTCCTACAATTCACACCCTTCATTTCATTTTATATATACACACCGGGCAAGTTCTAGACATTCCACAATAGCACGGAATATTCGAAAAACTTACACTCACAGCACATGCTCAATTCAAGACACATCCAGTAGACTCTTAACTCAGCTAATCACAAGAATTCACAATTAAGCTTTCAGCACATAGAGTCAAATTCAAGCGCCTAGGTGTCTCACAAAGTTATACACTTCTTACATGCTTCAACACTAACCAAACTTGCATCTGACAATCATGTATAGAACATAACAAAAACATCAAGCCATCAATTAGCTACGGGTTCAAAAACCAACCTATTGACTAATTTTCCTCAAGACGGTCGTCATCCATCCATCGTCGGAAACAATCTCTAACTATGTCTAAAAACATTATATACAGGCAAAGAAAATATTTACTCTTCGGTTCAAAGACCCCCCATTGAAAAAGAACCGAAAAGAAAAACAAACAGGTAATGAAGTCATGCTTCACTCACAAAAAATTTTCAAATATTTCTCACAAGCATTACATTCACCAGAAATCGTTAAGCACAGAAAAATTTGAAATTTCCCTTGAAATTTCCCTCACCCCACACTTGAATCATGCTATGTCCTCATAGCATCAAATTAAAATTTAAAGAGGGTGAGAAATACTCCCTGAGGCCTCTAGGCCTAGCTAATAGCATGCTTTTATTCAACTTTTCACAAGTGGGTGTTCGACCCCACACTTTTTCTCTTCCATGCTTGTTAGCTTCCTCCTCCACGGGTACTCAGACTTCCCCTTCATCTGTGCTTAACTTCCCACCAGAACAACACAAGATGAAAAATAAATAAAATCAACTTAAATGCAATAAATTAAAATGGTACCCTTGGGTTGCCTCCTAAGCAGCGCCTAATTTTACGTCGCGGCACGACGTATCAAGTTTCAACATTTTCTCCTCCACGTTGAGGATATGAATCTCACCCCTAATTTCTTCTCCAATTTTCTCTTATGCTCTCGGGGTGGTGGTGAAAAATTTAAAGGACCAAACATTAGATGTCGCCTCTTGCCTTTATTGGCCCTTACATAAGTGAAGTCATTTTGTCTATTAGAATCTGCAAATTCCAGAATATATGGAGCTTGTTCCTCCTCTATACCTTTCTCTACAAGCCTGGAAGACTCTATTTCTAGGTTGTCAACCAAACTTAATGTCGAGAAATGCTTTGAGTGAGGTACAATACACCTCACTTTTGAAACTGCTTTGTGCTTGACTTCCCTACTTGTATACACCTTCTCCACATCAACATCTATCTCCCCATAAATTTTAAATGGTTGAAACTCTATCTCTTCTTTCATAAATGGATTGTCTATATGTGTGAGACTATCACGGGGACTCTCAAGAGATTCTAATTGTTGGGCTTCTTCCAAAAATTCACCCTTGTCTTCTTGTTGTAGTTCCTCTTGAGTATCACCTATAACCATTACCTGCAGTTTACCACAAGCTTCAGCCTCAGCCATCATCTCCGTGATTTTGACGCTCATCATTTCTAGGGCCTCTCCATTTTCTTCTTGTTGAATTCTCAATGCTTACCTCTCCTCCATCATTACTTCTGTTTGCTCAAGGATCTGTTTTAGCATGTCTTCTATTCGAGCTTGGCGTTCCAAGTCCTCTTTTGGCACTGCATCAGCTAATTGCTTACCGCTTCTCAGACTGATGGCATTGATCTGTCGGGGGTTAGGATCTGTGTCACTTGGTAATCCCCCTTGTGATCTCATGTTTTGAGCAGCTGCTATCTAACCCACTTGTTTTTCAAGATTGCGGGTGGCTACTTGCTGATTCATTAAGTCTGTTGCCATCCTCGCCTGATTTTCCGCTAACTGATTCTGGGTCTCCAAAATTTTCTGTAGTGTTTCCTCAATTCTGCTACTCAATTTCCCCTCATTCTTCCTATTCTGCTGATACTGCTATTATTGAGGTTGCATATAATTCTACTTTTGGTTTCCATCCCGAGAAAAATTCGGGTGGCCCTGCCAGTTTCTGTTCGAGTTGTTCCCAAAATTCTGATTCCTATGCACATTACCAACAAAATTGACTGATTTCGGATTGGCTCCACAAGATTCTGCATTGTGCCCAGTATTACCACAAATTTCGCACCAACTCGGAGCTTGCTGAACTGCGTTAACCTGGCCCTGGTGTTGGTTCATACTCAGTTTATTGAACTGATTCATCATTTGATGCTGGAACACAGCTAACTGTGCTACCAAGGCATTCAAACCATCTACTTCTATCAACCCCGATTTGTTTCCTGCCCCCCTCGATGATTCGCTGTGCCACTCTGGATTTCCTTGTGCAATTCTATTCAATAAAGTGTACAACTCATCATATGTTTTATCCAAGGTTTGCCCACCCGATGCAGAGTCTAGCAATATTTTTGTGTGTGGGTAACTTTCTACAAAGGTATGAGCCAGCACTTCATTTGATTGCTGGTGATGGGGGTAGTCTCTCAACAATGACTTGAATCTTTCCCAAGCCATATACAAGTTCTCATTAGGCCTCTGCTTGAAATTGAGTATTTCACTTCTCAACTTTGCAGTCTTGCCTGAAGGAAAGAATCTGATAAGGAACTTCCTAGCCAAGTCATTCCATGAAGTTATGGAGTTCGGTGGCTCAGCCTTCAGCCACTTTTTCGCCTCTGCCAATAGTGAAAATGGGAAGAGGGTCAGTCGGACATAATCTGTGGACACGCCGGTGGGGACAAACGTGTCACTAATCTCTAAAAAGCTCTGTAAGTGCTGCTGCGGGTCCTCATGTGCCATCCCAGTGAATTGACTACTAGAATGTAACAGCTGCACCATGTTCTGTTTAAGCTCAAACTTCCCTCCAGGCTCCAGTTTACGAATACTGGAGTTCACATTAGTCACTAGTGGGATTGCCACTTCGCGAACTGGTCTAGCTTCCATTACTGTCGATGACAATTTTGCTTGTCCTGCGGGTGGTTGTTGTTGTACCTTTTCTTGAAGTCTCTTCAGCTTTTGCTCTAGAGCTACTCTCCTTCGCAAATGGATTTGACGTTCAGGTTCAAGCAACGGTTCCACAAGCTCTCTATTTCTAGCCAGCTCGGCAGGACAACCTGTCACCTGCAATAAGTAGACTAAGACCAAGTTTCTCAACACTTAAGGAAATTTAAAAATTAAAAAAAAGATAAATTATCAAAACTTCGCCAAGTCCCCAGCAACGGCGCCAAAAACTTGACGTGCCCGATTCGCGCGTCCATAACTGTACGGGTCGTGCAAGTAATATAGTGGCTCTTTTAGAGAACCGGTATGTCGAACCCACAGGGACTAGACCCATTCCTCTAACTATCCATTTCAAGTGTGATCTTAACTTTCTCAAGTGCTGGTTATAGAAGTTTTCGAGGGAGATTTAATTAAGTTTGTTTTGGTCAACAAAATATCCTGAATTTACTTTAGGAGCAACATAGAGTTAAAACCAGATAATCATGCAATACTAAAATTTGCAATGGTTTAAGCATGGAACTATCAATTATTATTTCACATAATTAGAACTGCATGTTCATGGTCTTTCGAGCCTCTAAACAAGGCAAACTAGCCTCACTGCATCATTGTGAGCGAGGATGCTAATTTCTAGTTCGCGGGCAATTAAGTATGTTGTGGTTTACAGGAAAACGATTAGGGACTTTCGTGCGTCTAACCATTTAACTCAACTTAGCCTCACAACTACTTCTTCGAGTGGTGATGTTCGACTTTCGTGCGTCTAACCATTTAACTCAACTTAGCCTCACAACTACTTCTTCGAGTGGTGATGTGATAATCCTAAGTTGGTCTTTAATAACCCCCGTTTTATCAACCAAGCAAGGTGTTAGGTATATTTCTATCCTAACAAGAAATTATATCGTGAGATATAAACATGCTCCTTACATTCTCATGTCCTGACCTAGGTAATTCTTTCTCAAGCAATTGCCCAAGCTAACATATATGTTTTAATGGTGATCAATCATAAAAACAACCAACAATCCAGAATGCAAGACGAAAACAACAATCAATAACTTAATTCCAAAACAATTTCATAAAATCACAATCATAATTCATGGCTTCAACCCTAGAGGAAGGGTTCTTGCCTTTCATGTTCGTAAAACTACAACTAACTACTACTAAACTAACATACTTACATGAATTTGGTAGATAAGAAGGGAATTTGCCAAACCCTAGATGAGTTCTCCCACTTCTCCCTTCACTCCTAGGTAGTTTTCCAAAATAAAATCGTGACCAAATGGAATAAGGAGCTAAGGGACCTATTTATAATAAATGAGAAACGTGCATAATTTAGCCTGTCGTGGAATGGCTCCGTGTCACGGAGTGTATCGCGAAGCACTGCCTCCGTGACACGGAGGTAACGCGGAGGCACACTGGAAATTAACAAATATCGACTCTAGGAAGCCTTCTTGCCGCGTTGGCAGCATGTCACGCTGCTTGGGCAGCGCGATGGCATGTTGCTGGCGTGGGGCTGGCCTGCCGTGGCACGTTGCTACCGCATCTGGTCACTTTCCATGCCTACTCCTTGCCGACTTTCGTCGATTGCTTCCAACTCCATTCCTTTCCTTTACCAACTTTTAAATTAGTTCCTCCAAATCATTGAAACCTACAAAACAAGGACTAATCATGTTGGTTAGCACATATATTCACATTTATATAAAATTACATGAAAATGTATAAAATAAATTAGATAAACAAGAATACATTAAGGTATAAAGCATCACTCGGGCATGCTATTTTAGCCCACGATCAATCCCAATGAGACACACTCTCCATAGAGAGTCTACTAAGTGCGCCTGCAACTACATTGGCCTTACCTTGATGATAAAGCACACTCATATCATAGTCCTTGAATAGCTCCAACCACCTCCTCTACCAAAGATTGAGATCCTTCTGCGTGACACATATTGCAAACTCTTATGGTCCATAAACACATCCACGTGGACCCCATACAAATAATTTCACCATATCTTCAATGCAAATACCACTGCTGCCAATTCAGGATCATGGGTTGGGTAATTCTTCTCATGAACCTTTAGTTGTCTGGAGGCATATGCTATAACTTTCCCACGCTGCATCAACACACACCCAAGTCTTATCCTTGAAGCATCACAATTCACCACGAACCCATCAGTACCTTCCGGTAGAGTTAACACTGGTGTTGAAGTAAGTCGAGTCTTCAACTCTTGGAAGCTCTTCTCACAAGCCTCTGACCATTGAAATTTCACCTTCTTTTGGGTCAATTTGGTCAAAGGTGCTAGAATCAATGAGAAACCTTCGAAAAATCTCCGATAATAGCCAGCTAAACCCAAGAAGCTCCGAATATCTGAAGGATTCACCGGTCTAGGCCAATTCTTCACCGCCTCTATTTTTTGATAGTCCACCGTTATGCCTTCTCTTGATACCACATGGCCCAAAAATGGCATGGAGTTCAACCAAAACTCACACTTGCTGAATTTGGCATATAATTGGCGATTCTTGAGAGTCTGAAGCACTAATCTCAAATGAGCGGCATGTTCCTTCTCGCTTCGATAGTATATCTGGATGTCATCAATAAACACAATTACAAACATATCCAAGTATGGCTTGAACACCCTATTCATCAAGTCTATAAAACCTACAGGAGCATTCGCTAGTCCAAAATACATAACTACAAACTCATATTGACCATACCGCATCTTGAAGGCTATCTTCGGGATGTCGCTCTCCTGAACTCTGAGCTGATGATACCCTAATCTGAGATCTATTTTTGAGAAACACTTGGCACCCTGAAGCTTGGTTAAATAAATCATTAATCTTGGGTAGAGGATACCTGTTCTTTACGGTGACTTTGTTCAATTTTTGATAATCAATGCACATTCGAAGAGAACCATCTTTCTTTCGAACAAAAAGAACTAGTGCACCCCATGGGGACTTGCTTGGTCTAATGAAACCCTTATCTAACAAGTCTTTCAACTGCTCTTTAAACTCCTTTAGCTCAGATGGAGCCATTTTGTAAGGAGGAATAGATATAGGCTACGTGTTGGGATGAAGGTCAATACCAAAATCAATCTCCTGCTCGGGAGGGATTCCTGGCGAATCATCAGGAAAGACTTCTTGATACTCACGTACTACTGGGATAGACTGGGTCTCAGATTCAACATCCTTAACCCTAAATAAATGGTACACACAACCCTTAGAAATCATCTTTCTGACCTTAAGGTAGGAAATGAAACAACCTAACGAAACAACTGAACTACCCTTCCATTCTAAAACTGGCTCACCCAGAAATCTGAACTCTACTGACCGGGTTCTACAAATAACTAAACTATAACATGCAAATAGCCAATCCATGTCGAGAATAACATCAAAATCAGTCATGCTAACTCTATCAGATCTGCAAAAGTGACTTGTGAAGAATTGAGACTGGAAAATCTCTATACACCCGTCTAGCTATAACTGAGTCACCTACTGGAGTAGAAACTGAGAAGGGTTCTGAAAAGACTTCGGGACTTACTCCGAAGCTACTAGCCACATAAGGTGTCACAAAAGAAAATGTATCCCCCGGATCTAATAAAGCGTAAACATCAAGATGGAAAACTCGTAACATACCAGTGGCCATGTCTGGGGAGACCTCCTGCTCCTGACAGGATGATAAGGCATAAAATCTGTTTTGGCGCTGGCCGCCACCTATACTAGCAGATGCCCCCTGATGTACAGAGTGTGCGGGAGGGGATGCTTAACTAGAAGCTGGGCCTCAACCCCCATCATGATCCTGTCTCGCTGCTAGGTAATCTTTGAGCATGTTTCTTGTCTTCCCACACCCAAAACAAGAACCTGAACCTGCCAAGCACTGGCCTGTGTGCCCCCACCACATCTGAGATAAGCTAGGATGCTAGAATTTGCACATCTGATGCTCTGACCCCTAGATCCTTATGCTCACCCCCTCTGATCGTGCCTCGGTTTGGATGGCGCACTCAATGCTGAAGATGGTGGGGTTGATGATCTCTGGTGGGTCTACTATTTGTTCCCACCACCTGTCCTCGGTTATGAGAGTATGTGACTATAAATCCTAGCCCTCTTGGCCTCCCTCTCTCTCTCTCATATGCATCGCCTCCATCTGCTGGGCATACAAAACTATCCAAGGGAAATCCATATCTTGATGGAGCATGGCGGTCCTGCAATCCTTGTCTAAATAGTCCGCCACTCCATGAACGAACCTGCTCACCCGCGCCCTCTAATCGGCTACTAACTCTAGGGTGTACTTTGATAGGCGATTGAACTCGAGAGCATACTCCTGCACCCTCATCCTCCCCTGCTTCAGATTTACGAACTTAACTAACTTCAGCTCCCTCAACTCATGATGGAAGAATCGATCTAAGAATGCAAATGAAACTCTTCCCAAGTGACAGGGCCCGCTCCGATGACCCTGCTATCTTTCCATTGGCGAGACAAGATGTGAGCGACCCCTTTCAGCTTATATGACGCCAACTCTTCACACTCAACTCCATTCACCCCCATGACTTGGATGACCTTCAAAATCTCATCTATGAACTCATATGGGTCCTCATCTACTTTTGACCCGAGGAACTCTGGCGGGTTCATTCTCAAGAAGTGTCGAACTCTAGCTGTCGTTGCGTTGTCATTTTGGGAACATGCGCAATGTTCGGGCTATTTCGGTTGGGGTTATATATTATAAACCGACACGCAAGTGCACGTGGTCAAACAAGTAATAAAGTGGCTAAGTAAGCCAAGTATCGATCCAAGGAGGCTCAGGATATGTAAAATTTGCCTAAGTATACTATATTCTTATCTTACTTCTAATTATGCTAACAACAACGTAACCAACAGTTAATGAGTTTTTGTTTATAAAATATATACTAAAACTATTAACAATTATTTACTGTGAATTTAAACTATGGATATGAGCATGCCAAGGTTAAGAACAAGTAATGAATTCGATTATAATAATAATTCGGTTAATCTCTTCTTCATGTTGCTAGCCAAGAACAGTAGCCTAGAAATTAAAACTCTCGTATTTAATTTCACTTAAAAATCATAAACCATTCGTCTACATTTCTGTGATCAAATGCAATTTACGACCTAGCAATACAATTTTGGTTCCTAAATTGACTAATACGGCTTTCAAGTATATTTCTATCAGGAAAGCACATCAAAACCCAATTTTCCCAAATCAAGTTAAGAACAATACCCTATTAATTCACAACTTTCCAATTTCTTGCTCTCTCGAGTGAAATTGGACTTTTTAGATGTACATTAATGTCGGCCATGCACTAATGCAGTAAGAACAAGAATTAATATAACAACATGAAAGAAGAAGAAGAAAACCATATCATTTACAATCAAAATTCACTACACATGTTCAAAACCTTAGCAAGGAAGAGAATTAGCCACTCATTTGTGGATTGATCATCCTAAAACAAGTGTAAATCATACATACAATTGATTGAAAGAAGAAAGGAAGAGAAGAAATCCCTTAGCTTTTTCATCCCTCAACTGCTGCTAACCCACGTCCTAGCTCCACCAAGTCTGAACTAATTAAAATAAACCTAAGTGTGCTATTTATACTAGAGGGAAATTTTTCCCGGAATAACAAGCAACGTTTCACGGAGGTCAACGCGGAGCACTGCCTCCGTGACACGGCGTGGACGCGGACCTTCCCTGGAAATCCAGGGTCCGGTAAATTATCCTCAACGTGGCACGGAGGCCAACGCGGAGGCCTATCTCCGTGCCACGGAGCTGTCGCGAGGCCTCACTGGAATTTGACATTTAATTTCCTCTCCAGGCAGTGTGCCTCCACGATGGTAGCGTGGCACGGCTCCATCGCGGAACCCCTATACTTTACGCATTCCAATGTCTTTTCCACGCTCGTATCCAAGTCCAACTCCGATATAGTTCCAACATGCATTTTAGCTCCTAAAAATCATATTTTCCTGCAAAAAAAATGCTAATCATGTTGGTTAGTATAAATTCACATTTTATTACCAATTACATGAGAATACATACATATTGCACACAAACAAGGCAAAAATAATACGTTTGAGTATCACTTGGGCATATAAATCTGCCCAAGATCACTTACCCCACACTTAAATCCTTGTTCGTCCTCGAACAACACATACACAACTCATGCAAATTACATCCCAACCTTCGTCACTATGGTGCGACCATTTACGCTACGGTCATACCGATTATTCAATTTTTGCAAATCATCACGAAAACATGCTTGGTCTTACAGTACAATGACCTTTAATACATCAAGACTTCCTAGACTTTAAGAATTGATTCTTGATATCGGCAAACTCATGCAAATCAGCTAATCAAGAAATCCGACACGAAAATCAATCTTTCATCAAGCATGTGCCCTCACAACTCAAGAGAATCTTCCCCTTTTTGTTCATGCAACACACAAACATGCAAGTAGGGGCATATAAAAATTAATTTCACTCTCTCTCCCAAAAGAATTCACATGCATCATGTCATGACCCATAGGCTTGCCCTTAGTGCATTACTCCACTAATATAAAGAAATGCAATGTAGGATCAAGTAGGACTTTAATGGGTTGTAACGGGGCTATGGATCTAGTATATATATTGGATTAGCCAATAATAGTCGCTAGCATCCTTAAGCGCCTTTTCAACACATTCCCATCGACTCATGGACCTTGTTCCTCTCTTTTCTCTCTTTCTCCCATTCATGCTGGTTTACTTTCGTACTGCCCATTTCATCAAACACACTTGACACAAAACAAAGGGTTTTCATGTACCCTCAATATCATTTAATTATAACAAGTGCCTCTTCAACATCATCTTTTCTTTCCTCACTCTGCTCTTCTTTTTCTTTTCACTCTTCTCACTCTTTAACACTTTGGGAAATATTTTCTTTTCTTTGTAAGCGCTTAAGAGTTTTGTATAGACTTTTACAGCTAATGAAAAGAAGGAATAAAGCTTGGTTTATATAATTTTGGACAAAAGAAAGAAAGAAATCGGCTAAAGGCTCAACGGGATGACTAGGGTATACAACATATAAAAAGGTAGAGTTGACAAGAAAAAAATGGAAACTATCGGTTAAAACAAAGAAATGCCTACATCCTTTCCAACACTACACCTCCTTCATTTCGTTTTGTATACACACCAGGCAAGTTCTAGACAATTCACAATGGCATGGAATAACAATACCTCACTTCACACTTCATGCACATGCTCGAATCAAGATGCATTCACAGACTCTCTAATTAGCCAATCACATGAATTCAAAATTAAGCCTCAATCATACTGAATCAAATTCTATAGCCTAGGTAACTCAACATATTTACCAACTTGCATGCTTTCGAACGAATCACTTTCACATTTTGAACATCAGTTACACCCGCAACGAAATTTTTGCAACCATAAAGCAACTACTGTTCATTGATCCAATCCACCAAAGAAAAATTAAAAACAAATTAAAATCCTACTCCTACCGACTACATTTCTCTTAAGACGGTCGTCATCCATCCATCATAGGGAACGGTCACTAACTATGACATCGGTTCAATGGGACTATTCTCGGTAAAAGAACCGAAAACAAACTCCGAGAAACCCAAACAAAATAAAAACCGAAAAATTTTGCAACACATCGATCATTTCGATAGAAAAATATTTAAAATTCGCAAAAATTTTGAAAAATATCGATCATTTCGATAAGAAAGAAATATTTACAAACTATTTACACTGGCAACCACAACTTTTCATAACACACATCATTAACCACACAAACAAATATATACGGATACAACACAAATCAGTTCACCACAGGGAAAACACAAACATACATACAAACCAAGGAAAAAGCATACAGCAGATTAGAGCCCAAGTCCCAGCACCTAGCTACTCCCCACCACACACTTAAATCGAACACTGTCCCCAGTGTTCACAAAAAAATACAAAACAACATTTTGGGTGGTGGAACTCCCTGATCAGTCGAAATATTCTACTTCTTCATCTGGTGCTGCTACCTCGTCCCCCATGTCTGAGTCAGCTCCATCATCATCATCGGACTCCACCTCGGAGTCCTCCCGACGTGTCTCCTCATCAGTAGGGACATCGTCATCAGTCGGCTCCACGAAGGCTGGTCCCACTCGGCATAAGGCTTTGGCATTCTCTCCAAATGGGTAATCCAGCTCCAGCTTCCATAATTCTTCCTCGGTGGCTGGTCTCCCACCAATCCGTAGCTGAAGCATCTGCATGCCGAACATACGTGCCATGTACTGATCGTCACGAGCATGTCGCTCGCCCAAAGTCAGCACTGGCCCGTGTGTGGTGTCGGGGGCCTTAGTTTTTGTCACATCGAGGGCCCTCCGCTCCAATTGCGGAATGTAATCCAAGGCTTCTTCCTCGACATCAAGGCCTCAGAGGAAGATGGTGATGAGTCCGCCAAACCCGTATCTGTGGCCCTGGTGTAGTCTGGCTCTCTTCATGGCGGATATAATGACCGCCCCAACATTAATTTCAAGCCCTTTCATAAGGGCATACACCAAGCAGACACGGTCCCGGGTCACATCCGTCATATGAACTCCCGGGATCAAGCACGAACATACAATTTTCAGCCATATTCTGGCCTCCCTGTTCATCTGCGAATAAGGCAGAGTCTGGTGGTAACCCCTCTCCTTATGTCTACTCCATCGGGCTGTGGATCGAGCCCCACACAACGTACGTCTGATGTCGGTGTATGGTGGGGTGATGTTTAGCTGGCGGAGAACGTGGGCGTCTGTGTCCCGCGCTCCAACGATGGCATTAAATTGCTGGGGTTTCAGAGTGACAATCTGCCCTCTGATTTTTATTGTGTGGCTTCTGATGGCCGGGTTCCAATTTGCGTAGAACTCTTGGACCAAATGAAGGTTGCACTCCTTGGGCTCCTGAAATATAAAGCTGAGCCCAGCTGCCTCGATTCTCCGCACAATACGTGGGAACTCCTGTGCAAGTGGTTCCCGTGCAATATGTTCCTCGGGGAAGTACTTGTTTTCTTTATGTTTCGCGTACCACTTCTTCCCTTCATCGGTTACCCATCTTGTTCCGTATTGGCGGCGTTGTCCGCGCGGAACAACTGGTGCAGCTGGGACTGCAGTGCCCAACCTCAATCTTTTCCGTCCGGTGCCTGAGGTAGAAGCACTCTTGCCCTTGTCCTGTCTGCTAGCCATTGTACCTGTCAATATACATAAACAAGCACAAAGTTAAGCTAAATACAAGTTAACTTAGGCTAAGGTCGGGTTAAACTAAGTTTAGCCCACACTTAGTCCTTAACTATATTTTCAATACTTCGGCAAGGATTACTCTATTTACAACCCCAAACACAAGCAACTATAAGGTATATTGCTTAGTGCGTTCACGAAAAATTTTGACAGCATAACGGTTAGCATACTGCTCAGACTTCATACAACTACTCCCAATCCTAATCCTACTATCGATAGCAATCCAATCATCGCGCTTAGCAACAAAACAAAAAAACAAAAACAACAACGAAAATTCTATTTACATACAAATCTAAATAATCAAACCAATTTACAAAATTTTCGCATTTTCCCCAACAATTCAAGAATTCGTCTTCTCTTAACATTCATACAATATTTACAATGACTTATCTCTATTTACAACCACACCCCGGCATCGAATTCATCAAACTATCAAGTTCCCCAATTCAATTTCAATAACTCAAGCCCTAGAATGCAATATTTCAATCAAATTCGAATTATTCACATAATCGACAAGTTCAAACGCTAATTACAACAATCCGAACATAATCAATCACAAAATAATTCAACATCATGTTTAATTGCTACTTGGGGTGATATATTTCACCTCACATGCTCAAATTCGACTAAAATCGCCAAAAACTTGAGAGAAACGATGAAAACATACCTTTTAGTTGAAGAACCGAAGAAATTTGACGTTTTCCTTGCCTATTAGCGTGGCACGTTGGTTGGGGAGGGGGAATTGGGTGTTTTGGTCGCGGAGGAGGAGAGAAATGGGGAGAAAAGGGGCAAAACTTAGCTTAATTTAAAGAAAAACACGCGGGTCACCCGGCAACCCGGTGTGACCCGACACTGAATAAAGGGCAACGTGTCACGGAGGGTAACGCGGAGCCCCTCCTCCGTGACACGGAGCCAACGCGTTGGCTCTCTGGAAATTTTTTAAAAAATCTGATTTTGCCTTCAATGTGTCACGGAGGGTAACGCGGAGCCACTCCTCCGTGACACGGAGCCAACGCCCAGTGCACTGTTTCTTCAATAAAAATTATTTTCATACCTTGCCTTATTTTTCCAGCTTCCATGCATATTTTTCTCCGTTAGACCTGAAAATCACCTCACTAAATGAAATTGGTTACATTAATAGATTTTCCTAACTACCATGAAAAAATACTAACTAAAATGAAAAATTTGTACGAAATCAAGAAAAAGAAAAATAAAATAAAAATACAAATAAATTACACTCTACTAAAAGAAGAAAAATAGAATATTTTTCTTTTCACGGGTTGCCTCCCGTGCAGCGCCTGGTTTACCGTCGCGGCTCGACGTCCATTATGCTCAATTATCTACTAAGGTGAGGGACGATTTTTCACTATCCTTGTCCTCCCCCTAGTAATGCTTACATCTCTGCCCATTTACCAAGAACGTAGCACTTCTATCTTCTTGCCATAGTTCTACCGCCCCGTGAGGGGTCATTCTTACCACTTCAAATGGTCCAGACCATTTAGACCTCAGCTTACCAGGAAACAATTTTAATCTTGAATTAAAAAGCAAAACTTGCTGTCCGGGTTCGAAAATGCGATGCACCACATGCTTATCATGCCATCTTTTGGTACTTTCCTTGTAGTACTTCGCACTCTCATAGTCATGCCAGCGAAACTCATCAAGTTCGCTAAGCTGCATCAGTCTCTTTTTGCCCGCCATCTCTGAGTCCATATTTAACTTTCTGACAGCCAAGTAAGCTCGGTGCTCAAGTTCTACCGGGAGATGACATGCTTTGCCGTAAACCAATCGGTATGGTGACGTTCCAATCGGTGTCTTATAAGCAGTTCGGTAGGCCCACAACGCATCATCGAGTTTGCTAGACCAATCATTCCGTTGTGTGTTCACCGTTTTCTGAAGAATCTGTTTCACCTCCCTATTTGACACCTCTACTTGCCCACTAGTTTGTGGGTGATATGTTGTTGCCACTTTGTGGCACACCCCATACTTGGCTAATAGTTTGTTGAAACTTGCATTGACAAAATGAGCCCCTCCGTCACTGATAATTGCTCGGGGTGTCCCAGACCTTGTGAGGATGTGTTTTTTCACAAACTTCGTTACTACCTTGTTATCATTCCTGGGGCAAGCTATTGCTTCCACCCATTTTGATATATAATCTACAGCTACCAAGATGTAACGATTACCAAATGACGGTGGGAATGGGCCCATGAAATCAATGCCCCATACATCGAAGGGCTCAACTTCCAGTATGTTCTGCAAAGGCATCTCTTGTCTTCTGCCAATTGATCCTGTCCGCTGACATCTATCACACATTTTGACATACGCCATAGAATCTCTGAACAGTGTTGGCCAAAAGAAACCTGACTGAAGAACCTTGTGTGCTGTTCTCTCACCTCCGTGATGCCCTCCATACAACGAAGAATGGCAGCCCCTTAACACTTCTGCTATCTGACTCTCTGGGATGCATCTTCTCATCACCTGGTCTGGTCCTTGCTTGAACAAATATGGCTCATCCCATACATAATGCCGGCTGTCATGCCTCAATTTCCTTCTTTGCTGGTCTGTTGTTTCAGGTGGGTAAACTCTACTCACTAGCAAGTTGACTATGTCAGCATACCAGGGAACTTCAGCTTCACCCACTGCCAAGAGTTGCTCATCTGGGAAGTCTTCGTTTATGTCATCACTTTCCATCACATGCGACCGACTTTCCAGTCGTGATAGGTGGTCTGCTACTTGGTTCTCACTCCCCTTTCTGTCTCTAATCTCAAGGTCAAACTCCTGTAGCAATAAGATCCATCTGATCAATCTGGGCTTAGCATCTTTCTTGTTGAATAGGTACCGAATAGCTGCATGATCAGTGTACACCACCACTTTCGAACCCACCAAATAGGACCTGAACTTGTCAAATGCAAACACCAGAGCTAGCATTTCCTTTTCTGTGACTGTGTAATTACTCTGGGCCGGATTCAGTGTCTTGCTTGCATAGTAAATAGAATGAAAATTTCTATTTTTCCGTTGTCCCAATACAGCTCCCACAGCCACATCACTGGCATCACACATCAGCTCAAATGGTTGTTCCCAATCAGGAGAAGTAAGTATAGGTGCTTCTATCAATTTCTGCTTCAATTTTTCAAATGCTGTAACACACTCATCGTCCAACTCAAACTTTACCTCCTTTTCTAACAGTCTGCATAGTGGTCTAGAAATGTTGGAAAAGTTTTTAATGAACCGTCTGTAGAATCCCGCATGCCCCAGAAAACTGCGCACACCTTTCACTGACACTGGTGGTGGCAATTTTTCAATAACCTCGATCTTAGCACGATCGACTTCCAACCCCTTTTTAGACACTTTGTGGCCCAGGACAATCCCCTCCTTCACTAAGAAGTGGCATTTCTCCCAATTTAACACAAGGTTGGATTCTTCACATCGAGCCAGCACCCTGTCAAGATTCTGCAAACAAGTAGCAAACGAATTACCGAAAATAGAAAAATCATCCATAAATACCTCAACAAAATCCTCAACCATGTCATGAAAAATAGTCATCATGCATCTCTGGAATGTAGCGGGTGCGTTGCATAACCCAAACGACATCCGCCTGAAAGCATATGTCCCATAAGGACAGGTGAAAGTAGTCTTCTCTTGATCCTCAAGAGCGATGGCTATTTGGTTATAGCCAGAGTACCCATCAAGGAAGCAATAATACTCCTGCCCTGCCAATCTATCAAGTATTTGGTAAATAAAAGGAATGGAGTAATGGTCTTTCCTCGTGGCTTCATTTAGTTTTCTGTAGTCCATACAAATTCGCCAGCCTGTGACGGTTCGTGTAGGGATCAACTCATTTTTCTCATTAGTGATTACAGTCATCCCCCCTTTCTTAGGAACACATTGAACGGGACTGACCCACTCATTGTCTGAAATTGGGTAGACTACACCTGCATCAAGCCACTTGATTATTTCCTTCCTTACCACATCTTTCATTGCTGGATTAAGTCTCCTCTGCGGCTGAACAGTGGGCTTGGCTCCTGTCTCCATGAATATCCCGTGTGTGCAGAAAGCTGGATTGATACCCTGGATGTCAGACATTTGCCAACCCATTGCCTTCTTCCTTTTCTTTAAGACCCCCAACGCTGCCTTTTCCTGTTCCTCCATCAAGTCTGCAGAGATGATAACCGGTAACGTCTCCCCCTCCCCTAAAAAGATATATTTTAGATGGGAAGGCAATTCTTTCAGCTCCAGCTTCGGTGCTTCCTCAACAGAAGGTTTCGGCAACGGCTCTAGTGATCTCATCAATGACTGAAATTCATGTCTCCTCGGATGATGAGGTGCTCCATTCAACAATTGGACCATCCCACAAGCTTCACTATCCCCAAAATGATCAGAATGCGTCAACGCTCTTTCTAATGGGTCTAGAGATTCAATAACCTGCCTAATTTCTCCCTGTTCAACCACACAAATTTTCGCAAGCTCCTCATCTATGGCTGGCAGCTTCATGGCTTTTCACACATCAAATACCTCTACCTTGTCATGTGCTCGCATTGTAAGTTTACCCGCAGCTACATCAATTAATGCTTTTCCGGTTGCCAAAAAGGGTCATCCCAAAATAAATGGGACTTCAGCATCTGGTTCAAAGTCCAGAACAATAAAATCGACCGGAAATATGAGGGAGCCCACTTGCACTAACACATCCTCAACAATGCCATCTGGCTTAGCTAAGGACCTGTCCGCTAGCTGCAAGATTACCGTTGTAGGTCTAGGACTCCCTAGACCTAACTTTTTGAATACCGAAGATGGCATCAGATTTATACTTGCCCCCAAGTCGCATAATCCACGAGCTCGGATACTTTTCCCAATAGTCAGCTGGATAGTAAAACTTCCAAGGTCTTTCAGTTTCGTGGGCAGTCTATTCTGAATCCGGGAAGTGCATTCCTCCGTTAAAGCCACCGTGGCATACTCAGTCAAACGACTTTTGTTAGTCACGATGTCTTTAATATATTTTGCATATTTGGGCACTCCCTGCAAGACATCAACAAGAGGTAAATTAACATGTACCTGTTTAAGCACCTCCATAAATTTCTTGAAACACGCCTCCTCCTTGTGTTTCTTGAGTCGTTGAGGGAACGGGGGTGGAGGTCTTTCTGCTTCTGCTTCTTTAGTCTTCCCCCTATCAGAACTTTGTTCCTCCTCAACTTCTGCTGCTCCTGACTTTTGTGGCGGTCTTTCCGGTTCCACCTCTTTCAACTGTAAGCCACTCCTCGTGGTCACTGCATTTACCTGCTTCGAATTAGGATCCGTGTCGCTAGGTAGTCCTCCTCTGGGTCTTGTATTTTGGGCACTAGCAAATTTCCCAAACTGATATTCAAGAGCCTTGGTCGCCAACTGATTGTTCTTCACTTTGGCTGCCAATTTAACATAGTCAGCCTGCAATTGTGCCTGATTAGCGATCATGGTTTTGAACATCTCCTCAATGGTCGGTGATGGTGGTGGAGGAGGGGCATTGTGATTTCTAAATTGAGCTTGAAAGTTTTGTTGCCCTCCTTGATTTCTCTGCATACCCTAACCAGAACTTTGGCCTTGTTGGTTGTTGCTACCCCACGAAATATTTGGATGGTTCCTCCAATTTGAGTTGTAGCCACTACCAAACTGCTGCTGATTTCTCTGTGCATTGCCCACAAAGTTAACAGAATCAGGATTTGCACCACAGCATTCAGCTGAATGCTCACTACTACCACACACTTCACACCACATCTGTTGGACCGCATTGACTGAAGCTGAAGGCTGGTTCAACTTCATATTGCTGAAGTGATTGTTTAACTGATTTTGCAAGGCAGCTATCTGTGCAGCGATAGCTGTAAATCCATCCACTTCAAGCACTCCCGCTGCTTTCCTTACTCCACCTCTTGATGAATCTGCATTCCATTCTGGATTGCCCTGTGAAATTCGGTTGAGCAAAGTGTACAGCTCCTCATAGGTCTTTTCCAGCGCTTGCCCTCCAGCTGCTGAATCTAACAGAATTTTAGTGTGGGGTTCCAAACCCTCAATAAATGTGTGTACCAACACCTCATTGGACTGATGATGATGAGGACAGTCCCGCAACATGGATTTAAATCTTTCCCAGGCTTGATATAGATTTTCTCCCTCCCTCTGTTTAAAACTTAGAATTTGACTTCTAAGTCTGGCTGTTTTACCAAAAGGGAAAAATCTGATCAAAAACTTCCGTGTAAGATCATCCCACGTTGATATAGAATTGGGTGGTTCAGCTTTTAACCACCTTTTGGCTTCACCAAGTAAGGAAAACGGAAATAAGGTGAGCCGAACATAATCAGGTGACCCTCCAGCGGGTATATAAGTGTCACTTATCTCCAAAAAGTTTTGGAGATGTTGTTGTGGATCTTCATGAGGGAGACCGGTAAATTGCCCGCTTGTGTGCAAGAGTTGCACCATATTTTGCTTTAATTCAAACCTCCCTCCAGGCTCTGGTTTGCGGATGCTAGAATGTACATTGTTAGCGTGTGGGATTGCCACCTCGCGAACCGGCCTTGCTGCTGCTTCATCGGGCACTAACACTGCCCTCACAACTGGTGGATTTTGCTGCTCCATAATAGATTGTCGAAACAACTGCAGCTTCTTTTGTAGAGCTTCTCTACGTTGACTATGAAATTCACGTTCAGGCTCTAAGTAAGATTCCACCAGCTCTTTGTCCCTTGCCAGTGTTCACAGAAATCAAGTCTGCAAAATACAGGCTAAGACCAAGTTGTTAACACTTAAGAAAATAAAAATAAAAATACAGTAAATTTACACTAAACACAATTTCGCATATTTGCCTAGCCTCCGCGGCAACGGCGCCAAAAACTTGTTCGGGCTATTTCGGTTGGGGTTATATATTATAAATCGACACGCAAGTGCACGTGGTCAAACAAGTAATAAAGTGGCTAAGTAAGCCAAGTATCGATCCAAGGAGGCTCAGGATATGTAAAATTTGCCTAAGTATACTATATTCTTATCTTACTTCTAATTATGCTAACAACGTCGTAACCAACAGTTAATGAGTTTTTGTTTATAAAATATATACTAAAACTATTAACAATTATTTACTGTGAATTGAAACTATGGATATGAGCATGCCAAGGTTAAGAACAAGTAATGAATTCGATTATAATAATAATTCGGTTAATCTCTTCTTCATGTTGCTAGCCAAGAACAGTAGCCTAGAAATTAAAACTCTCGTATTTAATTTCACTTAAGAATCATAAACCATTCGTCTACATTTCTGTGATCAAATGCAATTTACGACCTAGCAATACAATTCCGGTTCCTAAATTGACTAATACGGCTTTCAAGTATATTTCTATCAGGAAAGCACATCAAAACCCAATTTTCCCAAATCAAGTTAAGAACAATACCCTATTAATTCACAACTTTCCAATTTCTTGCTCTCTCGAGTGAAATTGGACTTTTTAGATGTACATTAATGTCGGCCAAGCACTAATGCAGTAAGAACAAGAATTAATATAACAACATGAAAGAAGAAGAAGAAAACCATATCATTTACAATCAAAATTCACTACACATGTTCAAAACCTTAGCAAGGAAGAGAATTAGCCACTCATTTGTGGATTGATCATCCTAAAACAAGTGTAAATCATACATACAATTGATTGAAAGAAGAAAGGAAGAGAAGAAATCCCTTAGCTTTTTCGTCCCTCAACTGCTGCTAACCCACGTCCTAGCTCCACCAAGTCTGAACTAATTAAAATAAACCTAAGTGTGCTATTTATACTAGAGGGAAATTTTTCCCGGAATAAGAAGCAACGTGTCACGGAGGTCAACGCGGAGCACTGCCTCCGTGACACAGCATGGACGCGGACCTTCACTGGAAATCCAGGGTCCGATAAATTATCCTCAACGTGGGATGGAGGCCAACGCGGACGCCTATCTCCGTGCCACGGAGCTGTCGCGAGGCCTCACTGGAATTTGACATTTAATTTCCTCTCCAGGCAGTGTGCCTCCGCGATGGTAGCGTGGCACGGCTCCATCGCGGAGCCCCTATACTTTACGCATTCCAATGTCTTTTCCATGCTCGTATTCAAGTCCAACTCCGATATAGTTCCAACATGCATTTTAGCTCCTAAAAATCATATTTTCCTGCAAAACAAATGCTAATCATGTTGGTTAGTATAAATTCACATTTTATTACCAATTACATGAGAATATATACATATTGCACACAAACAAGGCGAAAATAATACGTTTGAGTATCACTTGGGCATATAAATCTGCCCAAGATCACGCAACTCCCTGTTGATTGACGTAAGTGGTCAAGGCCTGCGCAAGCATCTAAGTAGCGGCCCAAAACTCAGCATGGGCAACTGGCTCTGGTGCTTGGTGCTCCTAAACTGGTGGGGCCTGCTGGTGCCCATTCCCATTGCCATCCTCGTGGCCGTCTCTGTTTCCATTTCTCGTACCATTCATTCTTCGAGATGCAATGATTCAGCAATTGCAAAAAACATGAATTAGAAGGATGGAAGACATTTCATCACATGACACAGATCATGAAAGAAGGGGACATTTCCTAAACGTCTTGTAGCCACTTCATCATAAGTGTGGTGTGATCTTGGGCAAATTTATATGCCCAAGTGATACTCAAATGTGTCATTTTAGCCTTGTTTAGATATCAATGTTTATACATTCTCATGTGAATGATAATAAAATGTGAATTTATACTAACCAACATGATTAGCGTTGTTTTGCAGGTGAAATATAATTTTCGGAAGGTAAAATGCGTGTTGGGAGAGATCGGGGTTGGACTCGGATGTGAGCAAGGGAAAAAGCATTTTAAGGCACAAATTAAAGGGGCTCCGCGATGGAGCCGTGTCACGCTGCCATCGCAGATGCCTTCTGCCTGGATAGGGAATTTTTGCCAAATTCCAGTGAAGGTGCGCGTTGGGGCCATGGCACGTTGGCCTAGCCCAGCGTTGCACGCTGTGCCACGTTGGGCCTTAATACCTGGACAATCAATTTCCAGTAAGGGTCCACGTCAGTGGCGTGTCACGAAGGCAGTGCTCCGCGATGCACTCCGTGACACGTTGCTTGTTATTCCGGGAAAAATTCCCACTATTATAAATAGAACACTTAGGTTCATTTTTAATGAGGCTGACTTGGTGGAGCAAGAACGTGGGTTACAGACAGTTTAGGGGACGAAAATCTCAGGGTTTTTCTCTATCTCCTTCTTCTTTAATTCAATTGCTTGTATGTTTAACACTCATTTAACGATGTTTAATCCACAAATGAGTGGCTAATTCCTCTTCTTAATGAGGTTAAGAACAATTGTATTGAAATGTGATTGTTGATCAATTTGGTTTTTCATCTTTTCTTCCATGGTTGTTCTGTTGATTCTTGCTCTTACTGCATTAATGCGTGGCCAATGTTAATGTATATCTAAAAAGTCCAATTTCACTCGAGAGAGAAAGAAATTGGAAAGTTGTGAATTAATAGGATATGATCTTTTCTTAGTTTGGGAAAATTGAGAATTGATTTACCTTCAGGATAGAAATATACCTGAAAGTCGTATTAGTCAATTAAGGAATCGGTTTTGTATGGATAGAACATGAATTTCGTTTAATCAAAGAAATGTAGGTGGACGGTTCATGATTCTTAAGTTGGGTTAAATACGAGAGTTTTAATCCATAGGCAATAATTCTTGACTAGCAACCGGAGGAAAGATTAACCAAAATTGTATCGATAATTTATTTCTTTACATGTTCATTTAACCTCGGCATGCTCATATTCATAGTTCAGACTCAAATTATATACTCATTTTAGACTTATCATAAAATTAGAACCAAAATATCAAACTCTTCTTTACACTGTTGTCTGCATTTGTAGAGTTAAAGTATAGTGACACTTGAGTAGATTGTTACCCTCGCCCAGTCCCTATGGGATCGATACTTGGCTTACTTAAGCCACTTTACTACTTGTTCGACCACATGCAATTGCGTGTAGTCTTCCATTCGACCCCGAACATGGTGCGCTTCACACCCATAAAAAAGATTCTACTTAACGCGGCTTTCAAACACCCTAGGACACTTCAAAACTATTGCTCTGATACCAAGTTTTTCACGACCCGAACGGAGGCTCGGAATGCAACGCAGGACAAGGAGCCCCGAGAGACTCCAAGTCAACCCATGGCATGAACATAAATCTAAGTCAATCAATAGAATAGAAGAATAAAAAAGATAATCATAGCAGAACTCTAGATTAAACATAACATAAGAATACACAATCTAAAGCTGAATACAACTATATGTCTAAAGAGCCTCTAAACATGACGAGTTGATGGGACAAGACCCCAACTAACTCAACAATCTGGAACTAAAAGTACATAAGAAAATCTGAACAGTCTATCCCTCGAGAGATGAGGACTCACTGACAACGTACGATGCTATCTCAGAATACTGACTATGAGCGGGGTTGAGCCTAGGAACCGGATCCTCTATAATGAAATGATACAACATAAAGTATGCGGTCAGTACGTGGAATGTACTGAGTACGCAGGGTATGCAAAACCTCTTAAGTAAATAAAATTATTTAAAGGCAATGCATAATGTAAACGTAAACATTAAGAATCTGAGAGTAGGGCTTGCATGCATTCTTTCTGAAATCATGATCTCATCATAACATAACATATCATCATAGCTGAATCGATTGACTCAAAGCTGAAAGCTGATAGTAATGAGTAAAACTAAACACTGAGTCAAACTTGCTTTAGAACATATATAAATATACAAATCTCATGAGTAATGAATATGCATATCTGAAATCAGGAGGAACAATGGGAGATTTGTCTTTTAACCGACATACCACAATAAAGCTTACGTGGTCCCAATTATCACACTCAAGTGGGTAGAGCCATCCAAAGTCTTGTCAGGGCTAGGCACAATACCATGATATCGATATCAAGCTCGTGGGTCAATAGGGTCAAAGATAACTCACAACGGAGGTCCCGAAGTAATACATATAAGTATAAACCTATGTTGGTATGTAATTCTGAGGCATAGGGTGATTGACCCTTAGCCTGCTCAGTGCTAGACACTACTCCCAAAATCATGCATATTCTCTACATAGTTATTCAACAAAGCTCAACATCGTCTATTAATGAAGCTCAATCATCAAATATATCTCCAATATGAAATCATGCATATGAGAAGCTTTAATTCAAACCATACCACAAGCTGAAAGATAATTGAGAGTCTTCGCTCCAAAACCATGTGGTAAGCTTAATTCGAGAAATCATATATCATACTTTGAACATGTAGGCATTACCCAAAGCTTTATGATACTTGAAATTACTCAATTCATATTGAAAATATGATTATAAACATGGGTAGCTTGAAAACATACTTTTCATCATAATATCTCATCATCATCATACATTCATCACAAATCTCATCTTTCATGAACTTTTCATCAATGGGCTTTTTAATTCATAACACTAGAAACATGATTTCTAATTGAAAACAATATAAAATTTGTCCATGCTTCATAATTCGATAGTAACAACATATTTAAATCATACCCACGTAAAAAAATTAAGAAATTCATACATCAAGTTAAACCTCCATAGATTAGACATAGAAATCTTATGATTTAGAGAGAGATTGGGTGTGGGTGTGAAAGAATTTACCCATTCATAACCCTACATACCTATTGATAGCTGATTCTTACACTTCTTAGATAGCCCAGGAAGAAATTGAAGGGAAATTGAAGAACACGAAGCTTGATCAATCTCTCTCACTTTCTACCTTGCATGCATGAGTGAATAAGGCCTAAAATGAACTTAACCCTTTAAAAGTCATCATTCATAACTCAAAACGATGTAGTTTAGGCCTTAGGATCTTAGAAAATACAGAAAAGCCCTTACTAAATTTGCAGAAAATAGCTGCCAAATGGTCCCAATGAGGGACCTAACGACTCGTTACCTTGGTATAAAATAGTATAAAATGTGTATATCTCGCTCAAAAGTATATGAAAACTGTATCAAAACTGTATAAAATATGTAGATTTTGCTCAAAGCTTAAATAATTCGCTCAAATTCGATATAAAATGTATATCTAATAATATTAAATAAATATAAACATTCATATTACTTTTTGAAAATTTAATACATTTACAACAAACATTATATATAGCTTTTATACAAATTTAATAATACCACAACAACATAAACTTAAATTCATACAATTTTATTCAACACCACATCAAATATAGACTAAATAATCATAAATTTGAGATATAAACTCCCCAAAGTGTTCTCTAATTTTTGGAACCACGACACGTGGTCAGGCCCCAGGAGTCGTTATGTCAGTCGTGGGGAGTGGTGTTTGAGTAAAGAGGAGAATAGAGAGAGTGTACTTGATGGGAGTACCCCATGAGTCTTAATCAGTCCCCACAATTTGTGGGGTGAGTTGTTACCAAGTAGGGAATAATTTTGGTTGAACTAAGGCAGTGCACATCACGGATGGTGACCACAAGTCGTGGTAACCAAGCAACGAGTCGTTAAGTCTTTCGTTATGAGCCCAGCAAACTTGAGAAGCAGTGTACTTCATGGGTTATATGGAATTTGTAAATATTATTTTCAGCCTATCAGCATTCCAATTTACACAGTATTGAACTAGGTAAGCATCCTCACTCACTCATGGTATAGGTTTGCATTGATTCTACCTATCTGGTTCATGCATAACTAAGCTTCAAGTACACATGCTAATATACTAAATGCCATACAAAGATCCATAGTAGTCATACTTTGCAGTCAACATACACTACTAAGCCCAAAAATTTTTAAAACGGGTCATTTTATTAGCTTTTCAAAACATGTGCATTTATTGACTGTAAAGTACTCCTAAACTACTTTTAGTTAAACAAAACAAAAAAATAATATCCTAAACATGTCGGTTCTATTATATAGCATGTCTAGGGGAAAAGAAACACGACAACAAAATCCTCAAACAAAAATCAAAACCCAAAATTCACAAGTACAACCCCCCTTTTAAAAAGCATGCTCTGTCCCCAAAGCGGAAAATATAAGAACTGGGAAAGGGACATACTTGTGGTGCTCTAAGAACTCATCTCATCCTACAGAGGTAGGTGTGCAAGACCACTTCCCTCCACTACAATCGTGATGCTAGCAGTGGCCAATGCACTCAATGGTATCTCACTCAGGGAAATGGTCACCCCCTCAATTGTACCAGTTGCTGAAATGACCTCATCACCATCCCGGGCTAAATGTGACTCACCTGAAGGGTCCTTGCCACCCGAAAGCTCACTCTGGACAGTGGCAGAGCTCCTTGCTCCTCTGGCTCTCTCTTGCAGCTCTGACATATGCTCGTCATGAGTTTGCAAACTATCCACTTCCGCCCACTTGCGCTCTCTTTTCTCCTTTTTATTCCTCTTCTTATTTGAGGGCTCATCTTCAACTCCTTCTGAGACTCTCTTCTTCTTTGAGGAATCGTCTTCAACTCCTTCCGAGACCCTCTTTTTCCCTTTTCCTCCACCTGCTGCTGTCAGAACCCAATATGCCTCCAAATCTAGCTCCTCATTGAGCTCAACATATAGCTCTGGAATGATGGGGCCTACTAATATTACCGGTTATCTAGAAGACAACTCAACTACTTGGCTCCATAAAACAACCAACTATCCCTCAAACTGCACGTGTTCGGCTATTCAGGTAAGCACTCATTGAAGCCTAGCTCGAAGTTGTCCAACCGGTTGTGCAAACCTCTAGCAACCTCCTCTGTCTCAGCCTTCACCCAAGGATTGATATTCTCCATCAACATGTTGACCTTCTTCATGGTCAACATTATTCATTTGGCCATCTTTTGGAGGAATTCTTGTGAAACCAAGGCATATCCAGTTGGAATCTGGCTAGAAATACCCAATGGAGGAGTGGAGGATGAACTCGGAGCTGCTGTTGTGTGGCCGACCTCTGTAGCCGGAATATCGCTCTGCTCTTTCAAGGTAGGGTCATCTATATGCTCGGCCCCTGCTGGTTGTGGTGGTGGAACTACTGGAGTTAGTCTAACTCGATTCACCAGATTAATCTCATCTAGTATAAGGCCTATGTATGCAATTTTGTAGCCTCCGATCTGGCGATCTATCTCCCGGATCACCTTAACACCTACCTCCATGAACAATCTATACACAAAACTCGGGAATGGGATGGTAATGCTCAACCCCATAGCCCGATCTCGGAACTCCTATGCTATCACCCTTGAAATGTTGATGGCATATCTCGACATGATACACATTACCAAGGTTGCTCTGTCTGCACTGAGGGTGTTATCATTCTTCGTCGGTGCCAACCAATGGTGAACTAGTGTCTAGTAGGCCTTCGTTACAAAGTTCAGTGAGGCTTTTGTGACCTATCGACCACCGGTCACCCACTCTACCTCCTCCTTATTCTCTGCTATGACCCCAGCTAGCCATTTAACTTGGCTTTGTCTCTCCTCCAAACCCAGCTACTTTACCTTTTTCAGAGCATCTACTCGTTAGTTGAACTCAGTGGTGGCATGGGTAACTCTGAACTGTGGCCCATATAACATCCGAGAAATGGTCTGCACGGAGATGTCAACCATGCATCCCCAGACCATGATACCATCGAGTTTAGGTTGTTCCTTCAATATCTGCCCAGCTTTTTATTTCTGCTCCATCATTGCTAAATAGTTGGCATAGAACTCCCGAACTATCTCGCACTGTACTTTTCAGGAGTTTTAGCCATCCAATCAAACCTATAGAAGCTAAAAATCTGCTTCATCTCCTCGATATCATTTAGTGCACTTTTCAGGATTTGTGGTTCATCCTGAATACTTCACCTAGGATACTTCTTCGAGGTGAGAGCAAGACCCTGCTCATAGATCTCCTGAACACCAGGAACATACCACCTCATAGTCTAACTCTCTCGCGGCGGAGTCTGATCAACATCTTCTTCATCAGACCGGCTCATCATTACCATCTATGGATTGGGTCTCCTCGGACCCCTCCTCAACATTTGAGCCACTACTAGACTCCTGAGCCTGATCACCTATTCCCTCCTCAGACTGTGGAGCAGCTACTGGAGCAACGGATGTAGCTTCGGCTTGAACCATGGCATGTGCCCTAGTGGTTCGTGGCTTATCAGTTTTATTTGTATCCACTTGTTATTCCTCCATCAAACCACTAGGGTTGTTGCCTTCTTGTTTGGAGTTTGAGGGCTCATCTCTCAATGCCCTCCGAGTAGCAATTTCAGCCTTAGTCCTCCTGTCTTGGGCCTTTTTGGTTGATTTCCTTTTGAATGTCATTGTGCCTATGGAAAAGAGGTTAGTATGTAAGATTTGAGAAAAAGAAAGCAAAAATATCATCCTTAGTAATTTTTTATGAGTCATACCTTAGTGGTACGATCTGTAATAAGACTCGTAGAATGTTAAGACACTGTCACTACTCCTTGGTACGACTTGTACCGGGTTGGTGCAGTTTGTACTAAGGGTCGTATGAGGAATTCCTTGAAACTATGGTTCTAGGTATTTTTGTATGACTTATGTTACGAATCGTAATTGAATTTCACGAGTCATTCTAAGGATCATACTGTTGCTTTTTGAACTTGACCCTTTTAGATTCTTGGTACGACCATCAAGTATGACTTGTAGTAAGGTACCATGGGTCATACTAGATTTCGTACCACAGCTTCCAGTTAAATGACTTGGGACAGTCCCAATGAGCCATCCTATGAGTTGTAGTATGAGACCACGAGTCGTAGGAAGTCGCATGAAGCCTGTCCTCACCTTATTCAGGGCTAGTTGCGCAAGTGAACATGTTTTTGGATGGGTTCTCAGAATTCTCCATCCTAGTTATGCAAATTTCATTAATTTTTCCTACCTAGTTAACCCCCAAACATGCTTCACATCCTATAACTCATTATAACCATATTTTTTGTTTGAGAATTTTGATTCCTAAACCCACTTATAATGATGCACATTTTGGACGTAATCACATTTATCTTCCTCTTTTACAAGATTTGAGGAATCACAGTTCAATTTTGACCATCTCTTAGCAAGAAATTTCAACAGATGAAATAATCACTTACTTGTGATTTCGTGCTTGCTTCAGCTTTTGGGTTAGGAAGTCCAGTGACTTGTGCAAAGTTACTTGCACGGATTTGAGCTCAACAATTTTGTTCTTGAGTTATGGGTTGTGGAAATAGAATGCAGGTGCTCGTGGTTCGTGCTTTTTGTTTGTGTAAGGAGTTTAGGTCAAACAAATTTGATTTTAAATAGGTTTGGGGAGAATTGAAAAATTCGGTCGAGTCTAGTCAATTTAATTAATTTTTCCTGTCATGACTCATACCATGAGTCACAGGTCATACCTACGACTCATCCCCTAGACTCGTAGCAAGAAATTGAGAAAACTTACCTTGGGACCTATGAGTGTATGGTATGAGTCGTACTATGATGGTACAAACCATACTATGGCTGGTAGGTTATTATTTTGTGGAGTTTCACACTTAGCATTTGTTCATCCTTACAGTGGGTACTACGACTCATACAATGGAGGTATGATTCGTAATGACCAACCGTAACATGAATTCATGCATCAGACCAAGTTTCTGCTTTTAACCAAGGACAGTACTACGAGTCGTACCATGGTCCAACTACTCATACTGAGACTCATAGTACAGTCCTGTGCTACAATTTTCACCCACTAGTTTTTTGTGTCACCTGCACACTGAGCAAACAGAAGTTAAGATACTTGGCTTGCGTCTTAAGAAGCGCCTGATTTAACATCACGACACAACGCAGGTGGTTTGGTTACTCAGACTTCACCAAACCACCTTATGTGTTGTCTCCCAAGAAGTGCCTGATTTAACATTGCGACACGATGCAAGTCTCTTGACTACTCAGAATTCGTCAAGAGACTCAGAATCATCCTCAATTGCTGACACAACCCTGAACTCATTGGACTACTTCATTGACCGGCAGACATTAAATGGGACCTCCTCCTTATTTAGTCTGAATTTCAGCTGGCCAACCTCAATATCTACCAAAGGTCTTTTAGTGGCAAGGAATGGTTGCCATAAAATAATGGGTACCCCAAAATCAACCTTGCAATCTAGGATCACGAAGTCCACTGGGATGATGAACCGATCCACCTTAAGTAGCACATCAACAAGGATCCCCGTTGGCTTTTCAACTATGCGGTTAGCCATCAACAACCGTATTATCATTGGTCTATGAGGTCCCAAGCCTAATTGCCTGAACACAACTAATGACATCAAGTTAATGCTTGCTCCTAAGACACAGTGCCTTCGCGAACTCAAAGTCACCAATTGTACAAGGAATGGTGAAGGCACCTGGATCCTCTTCTTCTAGGCAAGAACTCGTGAGGCTATGGCACTGCAATGATGCAAGTTACCCACCGGCTCATAGCTCACAGACCTCTTCCTAGTCATAAGGTCCTTCATAAACATGGCATATTCGGACATCTGCTCCAATGCCTCGACCAATGGTATGTTCACAGATAACTATGTTAGCATAGAGAGAAGTTTCTGAAACTTACCATCTTTTGCCTTCTTATTCATCCACTGAGGGAATGGTGGCAGTGGTCGAGGAATGGCCCTATACACTTGTGTGGCCCCTTGTTCCTTCCCTTTATCAGCACCAGACCCCTTTGCACCAATTGTAGTCTTAGTTAACTCAGCCTCACCAACAAGATCCTTGTCAACAACCTCATCATCCTCATTAGGCTTGATCTCCTTCTATCTTTCCATTTCAACTACAACTGGTAGTGGAGGATCAATAGTGGTTTTTCCACTCCTAGTCATCACCGCCATACAATGACTGTCATTATCTGGATTTTGGACAATCCCCTTTTTCCTTTGGTTTAGGGACGCGTACATTTGATCAAGTTGCTACTCAATCTGCTTAATTGTTGTGGCGTGGGACTTAACCTTCTGGCCCATGCCAGATATATTACCCCCAATATCCTTCAGCTACTCATCAGTTCATTTACCCTCCTTAGCAGCTCAGCCATCATTTTCTCCAATTTTGAGGGTTTAGCCTCATCCTCATGAGCATTTGGAGGAACATACAAACTTGCAAGGTCGTTGTGGTAGCTATCATTCTTTCTTCATTTGCCTTCTCGCTCACGACCTTTGCTCCTGTCCCTATATCCATTCCTATTATAGTTTTATTGATACTGGTTTGGACCTTTATTTTAAGAACCTTGGTGCCAAGTGTCCTATCCATACCCTTAGGCATTGGCCCGAAAACCCGCCACGTGGTTGTCGAAAAAGTTTGCCTCCTCCTTAGAATCTAACTGCTCAAACACCGGCTCTTGGCCTTGAGCCCCAACTGTATTTACCTTTTTCCCACCCGCGTCCATAATATGCTTCGTGAGTAGGTCCATGAATGTCCTTATGTGAGCTAACTCCTGATCATGCTCCTCCTCTTTTCTGCACTACTCTGCAATCATACAAATAGTTTATGTACCCACAACTGCTTTTGCTTCCCTGGTGTACCAGGCCCTATTCGTCTTGGTCGCTCGGTCAAGTATAACAGTCAGTTGCTCCCATGAATGACCCATCAATGCTCCTCCTTTCACCATATCTGCCATAACCTTAGTGTTGTTGTTTAGAGATCTAGAAAAGATTTATAACAAACTGACAACGGGAATTTTATGATTCGGACACTTGGTCAGCTCCTTTTTAAATCTCAGCCATGTCTCATGAAGTGCCTCTATCTTAAGTTGGTAGAAATTATAGTTCTCATCCTTTGATTGTAGCATCCTGGAGGGTGGAAAGAATCTTTCCAAGAAGGTCGATTAGAGATCTCTCTAGTTGATTATGGAGTCGTTGGGCAACTCTGACAACCAAATTGTGGCCTCTCTAGATAGAGAGAATAGGGAGAGTCTCAATCTTATAACATCCTGGATGAGACCTGGTAATCTGTACACCTTGCATATACCAGCAAAGTTCATTAAATGCAGATTCGCGTCGCCAATTTCATTACCACTAAATACCCCTTTCATATTCAACAGCTGAATCATGGTGCTAGTGATATCAAACTTTTCCCCAGCAGGCAACGGTGGTGGTACGATGGCTCTTGTTGACCCGAGTTCATCAATATCCCGGTCATCATCATCATAGAGCTAAGGAGAAAGTTTTTGGCCTCTATTGCCCCATCCATGGTAGCCAGCATTCACTTCCTCATCATGAGCATCCTCTGCTTCCTGAAGTGCAGCTTGCCGAGTTATCTCAGTTTGACGAGCTTCTTCAGCCAAACGGGTCACTCTCTGCTTAGCGTTTTCCATCCTAAACAATGTTCATCTAATTCAAGATCAAGTGGAATCAGGGGGTTTTCGCTTCGTCGAGTACTTGGCATCCACCAAGTGACAACTTGTGGGTATCAAAAAAAAAGAAAACGTACATAAGGAAAATAATGACTAAAAGTTAAATACAAGCAATTACTGTAATCCTAAGCCATATTCCTTGGCAATAGCGCCACTTTTAATAATGCTCAAATCACACTCTTATAAAAGTATAATGCGAACATTGTCAATAAAGAACCCAACTAGGTTGGGGTCGATCCCATAGGGAATATGGTCAAGATAAAGAATCACGCTAGAACTTAAGCTTTTAAGTCTGTTATTTCCTAAAGGGGGTTTCGTAAGAAAATAAACACGTAACAGTATTAACAATTTGATTGTTATCAAGATGATGTAATTAAACAAGGAAGTGTTCCCCATGAGTTCATAACTACTTCGGGTTTTATACTTGTGATCTATCCCAATGCTGGACTTGTAGAACTAATAACATAAGTTCATTCAAAAGACAAATTTGTCTCTATTGGATAACTATACTCAATTACAGGATTAGGTCTCTAAAGTGATTTCACTTTAACCGTTATCTATTTGTTCCAAAATAACTATCCTGCGACTGTAGCTCAAGTTATACAATGAACCATAAAGTTCAAGGCTTTTCTATTCTTCTCTTTTCCTAATTTCTACCTCTCTAGATTCAAGCAAGTAGAGAATTTGGGTAAGTCCTAACGTTGCGCTCCGTTAAGAAATGTTTAAGATGAAGAGAATACAATACAAGCATTAGTATTGGTTTTAAATAACGGTGTGCAAACCTTAGTATGTTAATTTATCCTGATTCCCACAATCCTAGTTGTGGATGTTTTTGCCTATCATGATTGTAAGAAAACGATTAGCATTCACAGACAAGCATAATTTAAAATTTACAATGATGATTGAAAAGTAAACCACTTGATGATTGCACAAAAAAAATGAATAATAAAAGAACAATGGAAGAATCAATGCAACAAACACTCAAAATTTTGTTCTCAATATTCCCAAGAGTTGAATACTCAACAAAAATAACCTAGAAAAGTATTTATACAAATAATTAGAAATCTTCCCTAAATTAACAGGGAAACTGATAAACTATTGCCACCTTCACCTATGACTCATACCATGATTGTACCAGTCGTACCTATGCTCAAACAATGTCTGGCAACTTCTAATTTTGGATAATTGTTGGAACTTGGTACGACTCGTACAATGATGCAAGTAGTCGTACAATCTTTTCGTGGTCTGAATATGAGATTTCTGACTTCCTTTGAATAGTTTCACGAGTATCTTGGTATGGCTCATACCTTCATTGTACGCCTCGTAACTGCCTCTCGTACCTTGAGATCTTCTACTCCTTAATCCTTCTAAACTTTACCATGGCTCCTTGGTACAGGTCATAGGTAGGTATCACGATCTGTGGTTGCTACCTGTACCAAGAGACTAACCAAGTGCAACTTCTTTGGATGTTTTCTACGACTGCCATGGTACGACTCACAAGGATGTTATGGCTTGTACTATGAGTCATAACTTGGCTTTTGCCTTAGACACCTTTTGGACCTTTCCACCGGCTCGTACCATGATTATACGACTCATACTGAGGTCTGTACTTGGCCCTTTTCTGCACTCTTTTCACTTCCTTTGCAAATTTAATCTCCAACACCTAATTTCCCTGAAAATAAATAAAAAGTTCATCATATATGTAATACACACACCTAATAACATGCTTATTTCCTTTGTTTTATGCATCGAAAGTGTTGTAAACCCACAACATATCAATGCCCAATCCATGAAATGTAGGGGGGTTGGGTGAGTCAAATAGATTTGGGTTTGGTTTGCCACCCCTATAATGTGAACACACATTATTGATGAAAAAATAAAATTAATGAAAACTTCAAATTCAAAAATTGCTAGTAATGGTCCAAAATCCATTTTAAATGATGGATACGTATTGGGCTTCTTTTCATCGGGCCTAAAATCAAATATAAGATATGGGTTGAGTTGGGTTAAACGGGATTGATGTATATTCTTTTGTTGTTTTTTAAAAATAGTTGTCTTAGATTATTTATCATTTTAGAAATTCAAGATAAAACTAATTAGTTTTTTCTCATTTTATCTTTGGTATAATTTTTCTTGAAAAATACAAAATCATTGATTATGCGTATCATACTTTTTGAAGTTTTTAATTTAGTTTATTCTTAGGTATCTATCTAGTTTTTATATTTATTTATGTTGATATGCACAAGGTAATTTTTACTATTTCATACTTATTAGTGGAGATGACATATAAATTGAGTAAATATTTAATGAAGCGAGGTTATCGTTTAGATATAAGTAAGGTTAAAGTTATTGCATGCGCTTTTTTTTAAGTTTATGTCATGTCCCGAGCCTACACCCTGTAAAGCCGGCACTCAAACCACCTAGTGATCTAAGTGAAACCTTGACTTGGCTTATTACTAGTTGAGAATATAATAAAGTAATGCAGAAGCTAAAGCTGTAATGGGCTCAATAAAATAAGCTAAGATTTATTAACTGAACTAAAATCAATATTGTAAAGTAACATTATTGACTCAACTCTACTCTATCTATGAAGCCTCTATAACTGAAGACAGATGCCGGGACATAGTTTCCCTGACTACTTTAATCTTTACTAAAATAAAATAACTCAATAATACTAGGACTCTCCAAAAGTAGGAGGCCTCAACAAAGCTGAATGAAGTGAGATCCTAATGAAGTGTTTGTTTCTGATTCTGTCTACTTGAATCTGCATCATAATACGATGCAGTGCCAAATGGCATTAGTACATGGAATGTATGATATGTAATATGGATGAATAAAATAACAATTAAGCAAGAATATTTGAACTAAAAAAAATAACTGACTGAAGTAATGTGACTGAAATAAAATGACTAAAACTAAAGCTCTTAATAATACATAGGACATAATATGATAGTATGATTAATGTGTAAAACCGTTTATGCAATAAAACTCTTGCATCATAATGAACTCTATAAATACATATGTAAATAATAAATATCTTTAAATTTGGAGTTTCTCATAATTGACAACCATCATAAATGAGTGCGTGATGATCCCACGTCTGACTCATGTGGATGAGCGCTATCCAAAGCCTTGCCAGGGTTGAGGAAAAAACTGAACTGTGGGTCCATAACTGAATTCCTTACCAGAGACTTTTTTTAGGAGTCTCCCGAACCAACCATATGTAACACCCCAAAAAGGCCATAAGATCAGACCTAAGAATTGAAATGAAGAGAAAATAAAAATCTACACTAGGTCACGAAATGAGTCGTGGAGTGACTCGTTGGTGACTCGATGAGTCGTTAAGTGGTCTGTCGTGTGCGCATCAGTTGGTAAAAGTTGGGACCTCCTAGGGACTTAACGATTTGGGGGACAAGTCATGGTGCCACCTCACGACTAGTCAGATGAGTTATCATCATAGAAGGATGGTCAGATGGAAAATTTTCAATAGCGATAATGAGTCGAGGCAACAAGTCATCGTGACACCTAACGAGTCGTTAGGTGTCTCATTTGGAGTGATGAATGAATTTCTTCCCAGGGACAAGGAGTGGAACCAATGACTCGTTGGTTTACCTAATGGGTCACTGTTCTCATCTATTGCCAAGTCCCAGTGACTGAAATTTCAATCTCCAGGATAAACGACTAGTCACAATGAGTCGTGGTCGCAAGCAACGACTCATTGTGTGACCCGTTGAGTCCTTACAGGCAAAAATTCTATTAAATATTTTAGGGGAATTTTTTTAAAACCCTATCATTCTAACTTCTAAACTACATCGTATTAGGAGTATTTAGGAGGGACTTTAGAGGATTAGTTGACCCTCTCCCTCATTCTTTCCATAACCATTTAGAAAATCACGAAGAACTTAGATAGTTTTCCCAGACTAGGACTAGGGCTTCCATTCTTCTCAAGATTTCCAGGCAGTTTCTTAGGGGAAATTTATACTCCTGGTATGTGGTATTTCAACACAGGAATTGCTCTTCCCTTTTGCGCCAAAACTCTTAGAGAAACATTATCAGTTCTATCATTGAAGAATTAAAACTAGGGTTGTTCTTCAGTTAGTTTATGAAATTCCTTCTTGTTATAATTCTTGTGATTCTTGAAAACATCAACAAGCTATAATTCATATCGATATCCTTTTTCCATGAATATGTGTTTTAGCCCTAATCCTTAAATGCGATTTGAGTGAATCTTGCATAATTGAAAGACCAGATATGAATATTGTTTGATTTTGATAGTTTCTTTTTAAATAACAATGATATTACAGATATGCGATCAAAACATAGCTTATGGATTGTTAAGTCAGTACTTAGCATCCTCAGTGTCTTATAGAAATGTTAGCTGATTAGTTTGGCTATAATTAGTCTTTTGAGGAGTTCAGTAAAATTTCGTAGTCTTAGTTATCAGTCATCAGTTTGTTCTTTTGACGGTTATGATGCTTTCTAATAAAGCAGCTATGACAAGTCTTAGAACACCTATATTTCAGTTATCAGGTCCTCTAGACTCTCAGAGCACTTCCAGATAAGTGGTCCTGACTTGATCTTAGGACATCAAGTTCGAGTTATTAGTTTAGCAGACAAAGTTAGGATTTCCAGTGGGAGTAGGACTTAGCACTGAGTGGGACGGGGTTCAGTGCACCCAGGTTCTTAGAATTACATTACCACTATAGGTCATTAGCCCAAACATGCCTTAGACAGTGATCACACAACTCAGCTACTATACCCTTGCAAGATATAAATGGGCCTTCTCCGATGAGGGGTATATATCAAACTCCACGTCTATCTCACATGGTTACATGTCGGTTATAGTTCCTCCCATATATCAGTACGATTTGTTTTAGTTTTGCCTTAGTATTTAGATCAGTTTAGTCTTTTCAAATTTCAGGGTATGTTTATCACCATCAGTGAGTGTCCGTGCTTCAGCTATTTCAGATTTATCTCAGTACTTATTAATTTAGAAATGGTCATTTCATTTTGTGTCAACTTAGTTATGAATTCTTATGTTTTATTATTATCTCACTTACTCAGTACATTCAATGTATTGATGCATATTTTCTATGTTGTATCATCTCCTGATACAGGCACATGTTTTCAATCTCAGTACCGTTAGTAGTTCCTCTCCGAAAATTTTCAGCAGTAGTGTTGATTGGTGAGTCCTCATATTCCAAGGACGAGAGCTTAGCTTCCATTTAAATTTTCTTGAATTCTGACTTTAGAGTTAGCTGGGGGCTTGTCCCACCAACTCGCTAGTTCTTTAAATGACTTTAAGACAGAGTTGGTGTTTAGTATGTTTAGCCTTTGTTGCATAAATTTTAATATCTTATAAGATATTTCACATTTTAGAAAAAGTGTTACTAAGTCATGTTTTTCGCAGCTTCTGTTTATAGCTTATTGTAGTATACCAGTGTGATGTTATGACATAGGATTAGCTTGGGGTCACTTGTGGCTCCAAGTACCATGTCGCGTCTAGGTGATCTTGGGCAAATTTATATGCCCAAGTGATACTCAAAGGTGTCATTTTAGCCTTGTTTATCTATCAATGTTTATACATTCTCGTGTGATTGATAATAAAATGTGAATTTATACTAACCAACATGATTAGCGTTGTTTTGCAGGTGAAATATAATTTTGGGAAGCTAAAATGCGTATTGGGAAAGATTGGGGTTGGACTCGGATGTCAACAAGGAAAAAATGCAAAATTTGGCCTGTGGTGGAACAACAACGTGTCACGGAGGCAGTGCTCCGTGATACACAACGTGTCACGGAGGCAGTGCTCCGCGATACACTCCGTGACACGTTGCTTGTTATTCCGGGAAAAATTCCCACTAGTATAAATAGAACACTTAGGTTCATTTTTCATTATTCTAACTTGGTGGAGCAAGAACGTGGGTTACACGGAGTTGAGGGGACGAAATTATCAGGGTTTTTTCTCTCTTTCCTTCTTCTTGTATTCAATTGCTTGTATGTTTAACACTCATTTAACGATGTTTAATCCACAAATGAGTGGCTAATTCATCTTCTTGCTGAGGTTAAGAACAATTGTAATGAAATGTGATTATTGATTCTTTGGTTTTTCATCTTTTCTTCCATGGTTGTTCTATTAATTCTTGTTCTTACTGCATTAATGTGTGGCCTACGTTAATGTACATCTAAAAAGTCCAGTTTCACTCGAGAGAGAAAGAAATCGGAAAGTTGTGAATTAATAGGATATGATCCTTTCTTAGTTTGGGAAAATTGAGAATTGATTTACCTTCAGGAAAGAAATATACCTGAAAGTCGTATTAGTCAATTTAGGAATCGATTTTGTATGGCTAGAACATGAATTGCATTTAATCACAGAAATGTAGGTGGATGGTTCATGATTCTTAAGTGGGGTTAAATACGAGAGTTTTAATCCCTTGGCAATAATTCTTGACTAGCAACCAGAGGAAAAGTTAACCAAATTATATCGATAATTTATTTCCTTACATGTTCGTTTAACCTCAGCATGCTCACATTCATAGTTCAGAATCAAATTATATAATCTTTGTAGACTTAGGATAAAATTAGAAATCAAAATATATCAAACTCTTCGTTGCACTGTTGTCTTCATTTTTACAATCAATATAGTAACACTTAAGTAATTTGTTACCTCATCCCAGTCCCTGTTGGATCGATACTTGGCTTACTTAACCCACTTTACTACTTGTTCGACCACGTGCAGTTGCGTGTAGTTATACACCCATATAACAAACACCGAACAAGTTTTTGGCGTCGTTGCCGGGGACTGGCAATTGGTGAATTTTTCTTAAGTGTAAATTTACTATATATTTTTTTCTTAGTGCTGACAACTTGGTCTTAGTGTTTGTTTTAATTCTTTTTCATTTTATTTTTTTCTTTTTCGGATACCCTTATTGACATGACATCGTGGAATACAAATGGTATAAATGGTGGATACTCATATTTTAGCGAATCTTGTCTGAATTGTGGAGGACACCACTCGTGGCAACACTGTAACACATGCAATATATGTGGTGGTCAAGATGGCCATTGGGATGGCTGTCCGAATGCATATTCCCCTCCCCCAAGCCCCTACTATGATCCTTCTATTGTTTTTTCTGAATATAGGCATGCTGAAAATGACTACTTGGGATGCCAAGCTCAAATAGAAGACATGCTGAAACAACTTTTGGTGCAATCAGAAGCAATGAAGGAGGTGATGACAGTATTGAGAATTCAGCAAGAAGAGAATGCAGAGGCTCTAGAAAGGATGAGCGTTAGAGTCACGGAGATGATTGCTGAGGCTGAAGCTTGTGATAAATTGCAGGTAACAGTTTTAGCCGATATTCAAGAGGAACTACAAGAGGAAGACAAGGTTAAATTTTTGGATGAAGCCCAACAATTAGAATCTCTTGAGTGTCCCCGTGATGGGCTCACACTTATGGAAAATCCATTCATGGAAGAAGAGATAGAGTATCCCCCGGTCGACATTAATGGAGAGATAGATGTCGATGCTGAGAAGGTGTATACAAGTAAGGAGGTTAAGCACAATGCAGTTTCAGAGTTGCGGTTTATTGGACCACACTCGAAGCATTTTTCAACATTAAATTTGGTTGACAACATAGAAATAGAGTCTTCCAAGCTTATAGAGAAATTTCCAGAGGAGGACCAAGCCCCATATATTTTGAAATATGCTGACTCGGAGAGACAAAATGACTTCGCTTACTTAAGGGCCAATACGTTTAAAAGGCAACATCTACTGCTTAGTCCTTACAATGTTTCACCACCACCCCTGGAGCATAAGAGGAAATTAGAGAAAAAATTAGGGGTGAGACTCATATCCTCAAGGTGGAGGAAAAAGTGGTGAAACTTGGTACGTCGTGCCGCGACGTAAAATTAGGCGCTGCGTGGGAGGCAACCCAAGGGTACCATTTTAATTTCTTGCATTTAAGTTGATTTTATTTATTTCTCATCTTGTGTTGTTTTGGTGGAAAGTTAAGCACAGATGGAGGGGAAGTCTGAGTACCCGTGAAGGAGGAAGCTAACAAGCATGGAAGAGAAAAAGTGTGGGGTCGAACACCCCCTTGTGCAAAGTTGAAGAAAGGCATGTTTTTAGCTAGGCCTAAAGGCCTCAGGGAGTATTTCTCACCCTCTTTAAATGTTAAGTTGATGCTATGAGGACATAGCATGATTCAAGTGTGGGGTGAGGAAAATTTTAAAATTTTTGTGCTTAACGATTTTTGGTGAATGTAATTCTTGTGAGAAAATTTGAAAAAAAAATTTTTTTTTGTGAGTCAAGCATGACTTCATCACCCGTTGGTTTTTCTTTTCGGTTCTTTTCCGACGGGGGGTCTTTAAATCGAAGAATAAAAATTTTTCTTTGTTTGTATATAATATTTTTAGTCATAGTTAGAGACTGTTTCCGACGATGGATGGATGACGACCGTCTTGAGGAAAATTAGTCAGTAGGTTGGTTTTTGAACCCGTAGCTAATTGATAGCTTGATATTCTTGTTATGTGCTATAAATGATTGTAAGATGCAAGTATGTTTAGTGTTGAAGCATGCAAGTGGTATACCTATGTTTGAGACACCTAGGCTCTTGAATTTGACTTGATATGATTGAAGCTTAATTTTGAATTCTTGTGATTAGCTGAGTTAAGAGTCTGCGGAATGTGTCTTGAATTGAGCATGTGCTGTGAGTGTAAGTTTTTCGAATATTTCATGCTATTGTGGAATGTCTAGAACTTGCCTGGTGTGTATATAAAACGAAATGAATGATGTGAATTGTAGGAGATGATTTAGGCATTTCATTGAATGAACATAAATGTTATCCCTCACTTTACCTACCTTGAATATTTAATCCTAGTTAGCCCCATTGAGCCTTGAGCCTATTCTTTGATAGCTACAACATAAGCTTAATCCTTTTTCTTTCATTAGCCTTGAATTTGATCCAAAACTCCTAAGCGCTTAAGTGAAAAAATTCCAAAGAATGAGGGAGTGAGAAGCGTGAAAAAGAAGGAAGAGTAGAAGTTGTGAAAGTTGAGAAAAGGACAAAGGTGCGCTTGTGTAAAAATGGTTGATTATTAGTAGGGAGTAAGAAAATAAATGAATGAAATTTTTTTTTCTTAAGTACTCCTTACTACTAAGCTGAGTGTGCTTAAAGAAATGGGAACAAGAAGAGAAAATTCAGGATTGAAAAGAATGAGGGTGAAGTAAGGGAAAAGATATCCTTAATGAAGGTTGAAGTTATTAAAAGTGCTTGGGGGAAGATAGTCACTATTACTGGCCAGAATAGTACCTACCCGTCCCTTAGCTTACGTTACAACCCAGTAAGTCCTACTTGATCTTACGTTCAAACATCCTTAAATTAGTGGAGTAAAACACTAAGGGCAAGCTTATGGGTCATTACATGATGCATGTGAATTCTTTGTGAGAGTGAGCGTAATTCTATTCATTTACCCATACATGTTGTGATTTAAAAATTTGCGTGTGAAAATGGGTAACTCTCTTGTTGTGAGGGCACATGTTTAATGAAGGATATAATTCATGTTGGATTTCTTGATCAGTTGATTTGCATGAGTTTGCAAAGATAGAGAGTCAATTCTTGAGATTAGAAAGTCTTCACATAATTGTATTCCATTTCAATGATTAAATCGTGCATGCTCTATTTTTAGCTTGCTATCTTAAACAGTCATTGTAGTTGTATCTTGAATTGTCTTGCTAAAATTAGCTATGTGTAAGTCTTCATGTGCATGAGATGTAAAAGGTTTGTTCGAGGACGAACAAGACTTTAAGTGTGGGGTAAGTGATCTTGGGAAAATTTATATGCCCAAGTGATACTCAAAGGTGTCATTTTAGCCTTGTTTATCTATCAATGTTTATACATTCTCATGTGATTGATAATAAAATGTGAATTTATACTAACCAACATGATTAGCATTGTTTTACAGGTGAAATATAATTTTGGGAAGCTAAAATGCGTGTTGGGAGAGATTGGGGTTGGACTCGGATGTCAACAAGGAAAAAATGCAAAATTTGGCCTGTGGTGGAACAACAACGTGTCACGGAGGCAGTGCTCCGCGATACACACCGTGTCACGGAGGCAGTGCTCCGCGATACACAACGTCTCACGGAGGCAGTGCTCCGCGATACACTCCGTGACATGTTGCTTGTTATTCCGGGAAAAATTCCCACTAGTATAAATAGAACACTTAGGTTCATTTTTCATTATTCTGACTTGGTGGAGCAAGAACGTGGGTTACAGGCAGTTGAGGGGACAAAATTATCAGGGTTTTTTCTCTCTTTCCTCCTTCTTGTATTCAATTTCTTGTATGTTTAACACTCATTTAACGATGTTTAATCCACAAATGAGTGGCTAATTCATCTTCTTGCTGAGGTTAACAACAATTGTAATGAAATGTGATTATTGATTCTTTGGTTTTTCATCTTTTCTTCCATGGTTGTTCTATTAATTCTTGTTCTTACTGCATTAATGTGTGGCTACGTTAATGTACATCTAAAAAGTCCGGTTTCACTCGAGAGAGCAAGAAATTGGAAAGTTGTGAATTAATAGGATATGATCTTTTCTTAGTTTGGGAAAATTGAGAATTGATTTAACTTCAGGATAGAAATACACCTGAAAGTCGTATTAGTCAATTTAGGAATCAGTTTTGTATGGCTAGAACATGAATTGTATTTAATCACAAAAATGTAGGTGGATGGTTCATGATTCTTAAGTGGGGTTAAATACGAGAGTTTTAATCCCTTGGCAATAATTCTTGACTAGCAACCGGAGGAAAAGGCTAACCAAATTATATCGACAATTAATTTCATTACATGTTCGTTTAACCTCAGCATGCTCACATTCATAGTTCAAACTCACATTAGATAATTGTTTAGACTTAGCATAATTATTAGAAATCAAAAATATCAAACTCTTGGTTACACTGTTGTCTTCATTTTTAGAATCAATATAGTATCACTTAAGTAATTTGTTACCTCATCCCAGTCTTTGTGGGATCGATAGTTGGCTTACTTAAGCCACTTTACTACTTGTTCGACCATGTGCACTTGCGTGTAGTTATACACCCATATAACAAACGCCGAACACTAGGGTGTAGACTCGGGTCGTCACAAATTTAGTATTAGAGCATTAGGGTTAGAGTGTCCTATGATGTCTGAAAGCCGAGTCAAGTAGAGTCCTTTTTATGGGTGTGAAGCACGCCACACTTATGATGAGGAGGCTACGAGGAATTTTTAGGAAAACTCCCTTTTATTCATAAATCTTATCGTTCGTAGGGTTTTAGACTCTAATATATCCTCCTAACTCGTGCTCTACCCTTTCATATAACGATACCTCCCAGAAGAGGAAAGGAAGGAGGACTAATAATGCTAACTGGCCAGCCCCACTAGCTCCCGTAGCTTCTCAGGATGACCCGGTATCCCACATGAAATTTTGGGTTGCCATTCAGATGCTGGCACAGGCGATGACCAATTAGGTTAACCAGCAGGTTGTGGTACTAGTAAACATAAATGGGTCTGTAGCTGCGGCCAGGGTCAAGGACTTCATGCAGATGAATCCCCCAGCTTTTCATAGGTCTAAGTTAGAAGAGGACCCACAGGAGTTCGTGGACGAGATACAGAAAATCACCCAACTCATGGGTGTCATTGCTACAAAGAGTGTTGATCTGGCTGCCTACTAGCTGAAAGGGGTGGCCCAAATTTGGTATAAGCAGTAGAAGGAGGGAAGACAAAATGGAGCAGGTTCGGTTGAATGGGACGAGTTCGTTACAACATTTCTAGAAAGGTTCTTTCATCGGGAATTGATGGAAGACAAGGGGATGAGTTCATGAACTTGAGACAGAACAACATGATAGTAGAGGAGTATGCATTGAAATTCACTCAGCTGTCGAGATATTCTCCAGAAATGGTCGCGGAGTCGAGGGCTCGCATGGCTCAACTTTGTTTATGGAGGCTCAAATTTGGTAGTTAAATAATGTATGCTATGCTCATCTTGGATATAGACCTCTCCAGTCTCATCATTCATGCCAGCAAATAGAGGCAGAAAAGCTGAAGGACATAGAGAGTGAGAATAAACAGGCCAGAATTGATCAATTTGAGTACTCCCAATAGAGGTCAGGCGGTGCTAATCTCCCCCAGCAGCAGCAGAGGTCTCCAAAACCTTCCTCAGCTAGTGCTCAATCTTTTAGGTCCCCCAAGGATAAGAGGGGTGGGACGTCAGGCTCTCAGTCTCAGGGCCTTGTCTCCAGCAGCCACACATTTTCATCCTGTCCTAAGTGTGGCAAGAAAACCTTGGGGAGTGCCATTTGGGAAAATAGGGTTGTTTTAGTTGTGGTCAGTTGGATCACAGGTTGAGAGAGTGTCTTGTCAGCAGGATGGAGAAAGGCCCAGCCTGCTACATTAGCAGCCTCGATTAGTTGCCAAACTCAATAAGGCATTTCTTCAGGTACGGGTAGTGGTCAGCACCAAAATCATTTATATGCTCTATCTTCTAGGCAGGATCAAGAGAACTCACTGGATGTTGTTATGAGTATGTTGCATCTTTTCCACCATAGTGTATATGCTTTGCTAGATCCAGGAGCCACACTTTCATTTGTGACTCCTTATATTGAAATTTAGCTTGATAGTAGTCTAGAAACTTTCTCTGAACCGTTTTTAGTCTCTACCCCATTTGGTGAGTCAGTTAGAGCCATGTCGAGTATACAGAAATTTTCCAGTCTCAGTGTTTAATAAAGTCACTTCCATCGATCTAGTAAAGCTAGACATGATCGACTTTGACCATATCCTCGGAATGGACTAGTTGCATTCCCGTGATGCTTCATTTGGCTGCAGAACTAGGGCTGTTAGGTTTGAATTTCCTAATAAACTAGTCTTAGAGTGGAAGGGTAGTACTTCAGTGCCTAAGTGTTGTTTCATTTCGTACCTTAAGGCTAGGAAAGTGATTAAAAAAGGGTACATGTACCACAGAGTTAAGGCCAAAGATTCTAGTTCTGAGGCCCCCACACTCCTGTCAATTCCGATAGTGAATGTGTTTCTCGATGTGTTTCCAAAAGACCTCCCAGGGGTCCCTCCTGAATGGGAAATAAAAATCCGGATAGATCTTCTTTCGGATACCCAGCCCATATTTATTCCTTCTTACCAATTGACTGCAGCTAAACTTAAGGAGTTGAAGGAATAACTGAAAGACCTTCTAGATAAGGGCTTCATTAGGTCTAGTATCTCTTCGTGGGGTGCCCAAGTCCTAGTCGTACGAAAGAAAGATGGTACCCTCAGAATGTGCATCGATTTTCGTTAGATGAATAAAGTCACAATTAAGAATAGGTATCCTCTACCCAAGATTAATGACTTGTTCGATCAGCTTCAAGGACCTAGTTGTTTCTCTAAGATAGATCTTAAATCGGGATATCACCAGCTCAAGGTTAGAGAATATGACATCCCGAAAATAACTTTTAGAACTTGGTATGGTCACTACAAATTCATAGTTATGTATTTTGGAATAACCACTGCTCCTACAACTTTATGGATCTGATGAACAGGGTATTTAAGACGTACTTGGATATGTTCGTCATTGTCTTTATAGAAAACATCCTGGTTTATTCTAGAACAGAGGAGGAACATACAGGACATCTAAAAATAGTTTTATAAACTCTCAAGGACTGATAGTTATTTGCAAAATTCAGCAAGTGTGAATTCTGTCTAAAATTAGTTGCCTTCCTCGGACACATGGTCTCCAGAGAGGGTATTCAGGTGGATCCTCAGAAGATAGCAGCAGTTAAGGATTGGCCAAGACCCACCTCTCCGACAGATATCAGGAGTTTCTTGGGTGTAGCCGGCTATTACAAATGATTTATTGAAAGATTCTCCTCCATTTCCTCCCCTTTGACAAAATTAACTCAGAACAAGGTGAAGTTTCAGTGGTCTGATGAACGTGAGAAGAGTTTTCAAGAGTTGAAGACTCGACTCACTACAGCCCCAGTTTTGACTCTACCAGAATGTTTAGATGGGTTCGTGATCTACTGTTTGATGCCTTTAGAGTTGGCTTTGGTTGCATTCCGATGTAACATGGTAAAGTCATAGCTTATGCTTCCATACAGCTCAAGGTCCATGAGAAAAACTATCTGACTCACGACCTTGAATTGGCGGTGGTAGTGTTTGCTTCAATAATTTGGAGACATTATATCTATAGGGTTCATGTGGATGTCTTTACAGATCGCGAAAGTCTAAAGTACGTGTTTAGTCACAAAGATTTGAATCTTTGTCAGAGAAGATAGCTAGAATTATTGAAGGATTATGACATGAGAATGCTATATTGTCATGCCCTGCCTTGGGAGGCATGACTGGCACCGAGTGCCCTACTAGGACCTGAACTGCTGAGCTGACTAAGCCTAAGCACCTCTGGTGCAGGGCTGACTCTAACTCTAGAATCAAGAAAACAACGGCCTATATAGCAGCTGTAAATACAACCCCTGTCCGACAAGGCCTATAGCCACCTGTGAAAATAAACAGCTAACCAGGGACAAACAACCATAGGGAGTCCTATGCGGGCCGACAAGGACACTATGATATCTAGTTATAAATGGAAAGTAAAATCAGATGCTAAACTGAACTATGACCGACAAGGCCACCAATCAACAGCTAAATAGGTCCCCACATGGCCAACACACATAATCTAAAACACATATTGGCCCCACACGATATATATCATCTAACCACTGGGAAGTAACACAATCTGCAAGCCTCTAGAGTAATAAGATGGTCAGGACAGGGACCCAACCTACCCATACTGTACAAACAAAAGGATTAAACCTCTATCACACAAGCTCCGGAAGAAGGAAGCTGACGGCTCTGTACGACTGACTGGAACTACGAGGGACCTGCTCCTCGTCTATCTGCACCTGCAGGCAAGTAATGCAGCACCCCAGAAGAGGGCGTCAGTAGCACAGGTACTGAATATGTAAGGCAGTAACTTTAAATGACTAAAAGTAAGAAATAGAACTGACAATGACTGAAGTAAAGAAAACGGACTGAAGATGACTAAAGTAGTGAAATTAGGGAAAAACATAACTGTAATAAGGAGGGTAGGGGCCATACCTAGCAAAAGAGGCTTCTTACTGTCTAACAATAAGTAACTAAAGCAAACATGAACCTTACCTGGCCCCCATAAGCCGGAAGGTACAATCAACACAGAATAACCCACCTGGGCCCCATTAGCCCTAGTGAGTACACCTCAATCTATATACCCCTATCCAGGTCATACTGAGTCAACTACCAGCTATAAGCATCCTGCCGATCCCCTGGGTCTGCAACTGGGCCCGCTCGGCCCCTGACTGTAGCTGTGTCTAAGTCCGGAGGACTCCTGATATCTACACCCCAGGCATAAACGCTCGGCGGGGGTGTGTATAAGGCCAAACACGGCATATAAGGATCTGGATCCCCATCTTCATCCCTTGCGAATGGCATGTCACTTCGTAAAGCGACGTATCCTCGCCCCTGGCGGGCGGCGACACAACTATTAACCCTAGGGTGGTCACGGAAGCTATACAGGTGTAATCCAGCCCAAAATAATACAAATTACGAGCCTCAACTGACAACAACAACTAGACATGATAACATACTCCTAACATGCTTTACTGGGATTCATACTAGACTACTATGCTGAAGAACTAACTTGCCGAAAGAAAATGCCTTAACATACCTCGTTCACTGTTTACCGATCAACTAGCGAGTTTCGGCTCGTGTTCAACTGCCCTTCTCAACTGTAATCATATCAATGGAAGAATAGGGCTACTTTATTACTATAGTTGAAGAAACAATAACTTATATATATATACTGACTATACTTCAACTTATCGAAAGATGATCAAAAACTCATAATTTCTCGGGAATCTAGAAGTGAGAAATACTTACTTTAGGCACATGATCATATTGACACTAGTTTGAAATAATTCTACCAAGTTAGGCTCGGTGGAACGACGATTTGCCGAGCGTATTTTACAAAAATAACTCTGTCGTGATGCTCTCTACAACCTTATATTTCACTACCCGGAGTTAATTTAGATTTGGATGGCGTTTAGCGGCATAATCGAATGATTTTCAATAGTTTCCCTTTGTTCCTACCTGTTCTGGTCGAGAATACATGAGAAATGAAATAACATCTAAGTGCATGACCTTTATATACTTGAGGCGGCAGATAAGGCAATGTGGCACTCTGCCGCTCGTGCCAATTTACGGGCATGCCACTTTGGGTAACGTGGAGGGGGCTGCTCTGTGCCACTTTTCCCCTCTGGGAAACTTGGTTCGGCCACCTCTCGTGATGTCCGGTCTTTGCACTCGTTTGGCCTTTCCCCGAGCCCTTTCCTCATATGTATAGCACTCTAAAACTCTTATCTAACATATGAATAGGTCGACTGGACGTTATAGACATATAGGGTGTAACATATATCACCCAAGAAAGGCCAATGTAGTGGCTGATACCCTCAACTGGATGTATATAGGAAGTGTTGCGCATGTCGGAGAGGGTAAAAAGGAATTGGAAAAGGACATTCATAGGTTGGCTCGGTTAGGGTTCTAGTTAGTTGATTCAGCAAAGGGTGGAGTTGTAATACAGAGCGGGTCAGAATCCTCTCTAGTGGTGGAGGTTAAGTTGTTGCGCTCCAGCACACTCGCAAGCATATGTGGTCGTACAAGTAATACAGTGGCCCTTTTCAAGAGCCGGAAGTCGTGGGCAATTCAACTACATGGATGTGGTTTACGGGGTTTATGCTCTTGATTATGGACTTTCGTACCTCTAATCACTTAACTCAACTTAGCTTCACAACTACTTCTACGAGTGGTGGAGTGACAATTCTAAGCCAGTGTCTTGCTATCATCCTGTTTTATCAACCAAGCAAGGAAAATTAGGTATAATTTCTATCCTAACCGCAAATCATATCGAAAGATAAGAACTTGCTCCCTACATTCTCTTGTTCTTGCCTAGGGTTACTCTTTCAAGCTTTTACCTAAGCTTAACGCATTTTTTTTCATGGTGATCAAGCATAAAACCGACCATAATGTCTAATGTAAGACAAAACAACAATTCACAACTCAAACCAAAACGAATTCATGCAATTACAATCATATCACGTGGCCTCAACCCTAGAGGAAGGGTTTTAGCCACTCATGTTCGTACAAATACTCAAAAACATCGCTAAGGTAATGTACTTACAAGAATGGATAAAAGAGAAGGTAAATTTGGTGAACCCTAGGTGAGTTCTTCACTTCTCCCTTTGCTTCTTTACGGTTTTCAGAAAATATTTCGTGACAATTTGATTTTAGAAGCTAAGGGTTCAATTTATAGTAAATAGGGAATGTACAAAATTTTGCATGTCATGGAATGGCTCCGTGGCACAGAGGTGGACGCGCCAATTTACCTCCGTGACACGGACATATCGCGAATGTACACTGGAAATCACTTGAAATTTACACTTGGCTGAAGCTTGATGTGATGGCCGGTGTGGCACGCTGCCTGTGCAGCGCGATGGTGTTACACCCCGTAAATTTTAAATGAATAAATAGCCTAATGGCATGTTGGTTAAGGGATTTAGAAAAAAAAAGAGAATGTCGGTTTTTATCAATAAAAGCCAGAAAAAAATAGAGGGTAGCCATGTTAAGGCAAACCCATGACTTTTATATAAAATTCCTTCCGATTACGCTTCGAAACGCGGTCTAAACTCCATTTCGGCTTAGATACAGAGGTATAAAGCTGCAGAGAGCAATCCTACGGAGTTGGTTTCGTGAAATTTGGCCGGCGAAACGTCGTGCTACCGAGGTAAAGTAAATAGAATTGCTTTAAATTAGTACCAATGTGTTCCCAGCCTTACAGTGAGCATTTATCCCTTCTGGACTATCGAGAAATAACGAGTTTTCGACCGTTTTCTGATAAGTCGAAACTTGGGATAAATATATATCAAAAGTGATAATTTCTCCCTGATATTAATGTATTTAGTTCTAATTGACATGTATACGAATATAGTTGGGAGAAACAGCAGAAGTACTGATGGAAATCACATCGGTCTGTCGGGTACTCAAAAACCAGGTATGTAAATCTATTCTTTCGGCAAGCCAGGAAGTACAATCTAGAAAATAAATAGAATAAAGACTATTAACAGATACCCAGCGTACGGGAACGATTTTAGTACAATTTCCAGCAAGCATGCTAGTATATCATTATGTATCATGTGATAATCAGAATAACGGATAGTCAGATGATTTCAGATAGTAATATGGTATCCGCTAATAGCTCAGCATGTTCTTACGTAATACCCAGAATGAAAGTTGTAAAAGCAGTATAACGAATTAGCATGATTATAGATAGTATGTATTACATTTGTTGAGCTGTATCCGGTAATAGATGGCACATTTTATATTATCGAGCTATATCCAGTTATAGATGGTATGTTCTATGTTATTGAGTTATATCCAGATATAATCAGATCAGTAATCAGATATAGAAATAGCTCCAGACACCGATTTAGCTCCAGATACAAATATAGCTCCAAAAACAGATATGGCTCTAGAAATTGATATAGCTTCAGATCATGGATAACAATAATCAGATAAACCTATAAAGGCCAGGTAGCAGTTAGCCCAGCAATCAGAAATAGTGTAAAACAGAATATAGCATCAGTTGTTTAACACAAACTGGCCTTGAAATAAAAGAAGAGAATATGATTAGTATTTTTCATTTGAGCATGCTTGCTGTGTATGTGTTTTTCATGTTGAGACTTGTTATGGCATGTGGGTTTCCTTTAGCATCCCCGCCTCCCCTGGGTTATAGCTGTGTCGATACCAGATTCAGATACCGCCCCCAGCGGGGCGATGCCGTCCGCCTAGAGGACGATGATGGCTGACCACTATAATAATATGGTTCATATTGCCCTGCTTGCAGGGGCAGTTTAGTTCACTCTGCGCAGAGCCAGATTACCCTGTCTATAGGGGCAGACTACTCTGTGTGCGCTTGTGGCCGGGGGTAGTTTCAGATACAGATTTTTATAAAATTACCCTGTAGTGTGTTTACACCCAGTGGTAGTTTCAGTCACAGATACAGCAGCAGATTACCCCGTTGAGCGCTTGCGCCCAGAGGTAGGAGTCTTCGGACTCAGACACAGTTCATTGTTAGAGGCCAAGGCCTGAGCTACATAACCAAGGAGGCCGGTAGGAGGAGCTCGCAGTTATCAGATGAGTGGAGTGACTTATTCTTGGTTGGTTTAGACTCGGGTAGGGGGTAAATAGATTGTTCTGTTGGTTGGCACCTTTCGGCTTATGGGGATCGGTCAGGTATTATGTGTATTTATATGTATATCTATATGTTCTATTAGATACTGATAGGCAGTAGGACGACACGTCGTTAGGTACGCCCAGTTTAGTTACAGAATAGGTAAACTCTCCCCAGTTATCCTCAGCCAGATAGACTCAGCTACTTCCTACTTATATGTCATGTTATTGTTGTTACCCATTTCAGTTGTATATTTTAGTTTGCTTTACATGCTCGGTCCTTGTGGTACTGACGCCAGTAGGGGCGCTGCATTGCTTGCCTGCAGGTACGCACAGACGAGGAGCCGATCCCTCGTGATCCTAGCCAGCGTAGAGTTATCAACTTTTGTCATCCGGAGCTTGATATTCAGAGGTGTATTTCATTTTCTTTTGTTGTATAGTACGGGTAGGTCGGGGCCCTGTCCCGACCATCTTATCAGTATTCCTAGAGGCTTGCATTCTGTATATATTTCCCTGTAGTTAGTTGTGCCGATCGTGTGAGGCCGTGCGTTTTGTTTAGTTGCTTAGCTTTGTTGATTATGTGGTCATGTGGGGCCATAGTCTGATGGTAGTGGTGACCTTGCCGGTCACGTAGTCGTTTAGTATTCTATTATATTGTGTTAAAGATAACTAGACAGCATGGTGGCCTTGTCTGCCCGCATAGGTTTCCCTATATGAGATGATTCTGGTTAGCTGATGATACAGTACAGGTGGCTATAGGCCCAATCAGCCGGAGGCTGTATTTACGGCCGTTTTATAGCCTGTTGTTTCCTTGAATTTGAGCCAGAGTCAGCCAAAGCACCAAATATGCTCAGGCTGGACAGTTTAGCAGCCGAGAGTCTAGAAGGCACCAGGTGCCCGTCATACCCCCCAAGGTGGGGTGTGACAAACTTGGTATCAGAGCGGTTCGTGTCCCAGGGAGTCTGCAAGCCGTGCTAAGTAGAGTCTTGTCTATGGATGTGTTGTGCACCACATACTATAGGCAAGAGGCTACAAGGCATAATAGGATGATTACCCTTCTTTCATACTCAGTCGTGCCATAGCACAGTACAGTATAAGGTTGGTTCTTTTGAAACTTACCACCCTCTTTGTCTACAGATACTATGGCAGATCAGTGGCACCCTGCTACAGGCAGGAGATTGGATACAGCGGCGGGCGATGGCACCAGCAGGATGCCTCACGTACAGCCAGATTCAGCCCGGTCCGAGGGCGATGCGGAGGTGTCATCTCGACCCTCCCAGCAGTCTCCGCCTCACCAGACACCATTTGAGGCAGCACCGCCTCCCACAGCTCCTGCACACACTTCATCTGATCAGGAGCTACATAGTGCGGTGGTTATGTTAACCATGATGCTAGCTACTCAGCGTCAGCCAGTACTACCTGCAGTAGCAGAATCTCTAGGTGGGCAGGTAGTTCCAGGGTTAGAGAATTCTTGGCATTGGGACCCCCGTAGTTCATTGGGTCAAATCAAGCAGAGGACCCCCTGGATTTCCTAGATCAGATGCAGAGAATTTTTCGGGTTATGCATGTGACCCCTACAGAATAAGTTGAGCTGGCAGTGTTCCGGTTGAGGGATATTGCCATTTTGTGGTACGAAAGTGGGGAGAGATCTCGGGGAAGAGATGCAGCCCCTCCTACTTGGTCCAGCTTCTCAGAGGCCTTCCTGGACCACTACTTACCCCGGGAGGTCAGATAGGCCCGGATGGACCAGTTCTTACACTTATAGCAGGGGGCCAGGAGCGTCCGTGAGTATTCTTTACAGTTCGACTCCTTAGCCCACTATGCTCCAGCATTTGTGGACACCATGTCGTCCAGAGTCCATCGCTTTATTATGGGCCTGAATTCAGATTACATAGAGACGTGCATGACGGCTAATTTGAGAGAGGATATGGACATAGCCAGGGTACAGGCCTTCGCACAGACAATTGAGGGCCTGAGATATTTGCAGCGGGGCGACAGGCAGGCGACTTCAGAGCAGCACCGTAGAAACAGACCCGCTGAGATTCAGGGGGAAACCCCTAGGGGGCCGAGACCACGGTTTTCAGATAGGCCACCCAGATCTTTACCTCCAATACAGCAGCAGAGAGGCAGATTTGTTCGCCGAAGTCAGTCAGAGTCCGATAGCAGTTTACGGACAGTAGCATCACCTCAGCAGCGGAGGGCAGAATAGAGTAGATTTGCACCTACCCCTTGTCCTATATGCCACCAACCCCATTCTAGAGCCTGCAGGCAAGGCTCTTCAGGGTGCTATTACTGCGGACAGGAAGGGCATTTAATGAGAGATTGTCCGGCCAGAGGACAGGGTAGCCGAGATAGTCTGGATAGAGCATCAGCGGGGCCACGAGTTCCAGCAGCCTCAGCAGGGCGCAGACCCTCAGGTTCAGCAAATAGGGGCCGAGGTTGATCAGGAGCCTTTGGCTCAGGTGCAGGCCCCAGCCATACCTATTCATTACCAGGGAGGCAGGATTCAGAGGCATCTCCCGACGTGGTCACAAGTATATTGATTATCTGCTCATACCCTGTTTATGTATTGATTAATCCATGGTCTACCATGTCATATATTACACCATTTGTGGCTCGGAAGTTGGGTATCAAACCAGAATTGCTTGAGAAGCCCTTTTCAGTGTTTACACAGGTCGGTGACTCGATTACAGCTAAAAGAGTTTACCGAGGGTGTACGGTAGAGGTTGCTGATCGCCAGACCACAGTAGACTTAATAGAACTTGAGATGGTCGACTTGGATGCCATTATGGGTATGGACTGGTTAGTTCCATGCTATGCCAACTTAGAATGTTGGACCAAGACGGTTCGATTTCACTTTTCGGGGGAAATAGTGCGAGAGTGGAAAGGGAGCACAGCTACGCCAAAAGGTAGGTTTATTTCCTACCTTCAGGCGAGAAAATTAATAGCAAAGAGATGTATTTACCACCTAGTTAGTGTCAAGGATGTTCGAGTGGAACCTCCGACTCTTCAGTCTGTTCCAGTGGTCAATGAATTCCCTGACGTATTTCCTGATGAGTTGCCTGGTATCCCTCCCGAAAGGGAGATAGATTTTGCAATTGACTTGTTGCCAGGGACTCAACCCATATCCATTCCCCCGTATCGCATGGCACCAGCTGAGCTTAGAGAGTTGAAAGAGCAGTTAAAAGATTTGCTCGACAAAGGATTTATCAGGCCTAGTACTTCCCCGTGGGGCGCGCCATTCTGTTTGTAAGGAAGAAAGATGGCTCACTCCGTATGTGTATAGACTACCGGCAGCTGAATAAGGTAACGGTTAAAAACAAATACCCACTCCCTAGAATAGATGATTTGTTTGACTAGTTGCAGGGGGCCAGATGTTTCTCTAAGATAGATCTGAGGTCCGGATACCACTAGGTCCGGGTTTATGAGAGGGACATTCCAAAGACTGCTTTCAGGACCAGGTATGGTCACTTTGAATTTCTAGTCATGTCTTTTGGGCTGACGAACGCTCCTACAGTGTTTATGGACCTGATGAACAACATATTCAGACCGTATTTGGATCTGTTCATGATAGTATTTATTAATGATATTCTGGTATATTCTGGTTCAGAGACAGATCACCAGAACCATTTACGAATAGTACTCCAGATCCTTAGGGACCGTCAGCTGTACGCCAAGTTTTCTAAGTGTGAGTTCTGGCTGAACTCAGTTGCCTTTTGGGGGCATATCATGTCGGATGCTGGTATACAGGTGGACACACAGAAAATAGAGGTGGTCAAGAGATGGCCCAGACCTACCACTCTGACTGAGGTCCGCAGTTTCCTGGGTTTAGCAGGGTATTACCGGAGATTTGTTGAAGGATTCTCCACTATAGCAGCACCTCTGAGAAAGCTGACACAGAAAGTAGTGAAATTTCAGTGGACGGAGGCATGTGAGCAGATTTTTCAAGAATTGAAAGACAGATTGACCTCCGCCCCAATACTAGCATTTCCAGAGGGAACAGATGGGTATGTGGTGTATTGCGACGCTTCAGGCTTTAGACTAGGTTGTGTGTTGATGCAGCATGGAAAGGTAATTGCTTATGCTTCTAGACAGCTGAGGAAGCACGAAAAGAACTATCCAACCCATGACCTAGAACTAGACGCAGTAATCCACGCTCTGAAAATCTGGAGGCATTATCTGTATGGCGTTCATGTAGACATTTTTACAGATCATAAAAGCCTGCAGTACATTTTCACACAGAGGGAGTTAAATCTGCGGCAGCGTCATTGGTTAGAATTGCTGAAAGATTATGACGTAATTATTCTCTACCACCTAGGATAGCTAATGTAGTAGCCGATGCCCTCAGCCGTAAGTCAATGGGGAGTTTAGCGTATTTGCAACCCGAGAAGCGGGAGTTAGCCAAGGAAATTCATCAGCTAGCTGGTTTAGCCATTCGAGTAGTAGAAAAAGAAAATAACAGAGCGGTGATTCAAAACTCTGTTGTGTCATCATTAGTTACAGAGGTAAAAGAACGGCAGTACGAGGACCCTGACTTAGTTCAGCTCAGAGATAGAGTTCAGAAAGGTAAGGAGCCAGATTTCCAAGTGACTGAGGATGAAGTGCTACGTTGTAAGGGCCGCCTATGTGTCCCGAATGTTTCAGGGCTTCGCCAGCAGATCGTGCATGAGGTACATTACGCTCGCTATTCCCTCCATCCAGGAGCAACGAAAATGTACCACGACATCAGAGACATCTACTGGTGGCTAGGTATGAAAGATGAAATAGCTGAATTTGTATCTAGATGTCCTAACTGCCAGCAGGTGAAAGTAGAACACCAGAAACTGGGCGGTCTGACGCAGGATATAGTCGTGCTTTTGTGGAAATGGGAAGAGATAAATGTGGATTTGTAACAAGGTTACCCCATACCAGACGCAGAAACAATTCTATTTGGGTAATCGTTGACAGATTAAAAAAATCAGCTCATTTCCTGCCAGTACGAACTACATTCTCTGCTGAGGATTATGCTGAACTGTATATCAGAGAGATAGTCAGATTGCACGGTGTTCCGGTGTCTATTATCTCAGATAGAGGAGCACAATTTACAGCAAGATTCTGACAGTCGTTCCAGAGAGGCCTGGGGACACAGATTAACTTAAGTACAGCCTTTCATCCTCAGACAGACGGGCAAGCAGAACGAACTATCCAAACGCTCAAAGATATGCTACGAGCATGTGTACTAGATTTTGGGGGTAGCTGGGATGAGCATCTGCCATTGATTGAATTTGCCTATAATAACAGTTATCATTTAGCTATCCATATGGCGCCCTTTGCATCATTATACGGGCAAAAATGCAGATCACCCATCGGCTGGTATTAAGTGGGGGAGACAACACTGATTGGGCCGGATATTATTCGTCAGTCAGAAGATGCGGTGAAGCTTATCAGAGAACGCCTACTGACTGCTCAGAGCTGCCAGAAGTCTTATGTAGATATGCGACGCAGAAATTTAGAATTTGTAGTGAATGACTGGGTATATTTGAATGTGTCTCCAATGAAAGGGGTGATGAGATTTGGCAAGAAAGGCAAGCTTAGCCCGAGGTTCATTGGGCCATATCAGATTCGGCGAAGAATAGGCTGAGTAGCATACAAATTGAACTTGCCCCCAGAATTAGAGTTTGTTCACCCAGTATTCCATGTATCTATGTTGAGGAAGTTCATCGAAGATCCTTCCACAGTTGTTCCAGTTCAAGATGTCCAGGTCACAGAAGAGTTAGCATATGAAGAGGTTCCAGTAGCTATTTTAGACCGACAGATTCGTAGATTGAGAACTAAAGATATTGCATCTGTCAAGGTATTATGGCGTAACAAGAACCGAGAAGAGATGACCTCGCAAGCCGAGGAGGACATGAAAGCCAGATATCTCCACTTATTCCAGGCTTAGGCAAACAGGAGGCATGTTAAAACTGTATTTTCCTTATGAATGCTTATATTTCATATATGGAAGCAGGCGATTGATTATAGACAGTTATATATGAATATTATTATATCGCGTGGGGTACCTGTATTGGCCATTTCTGCTTTTCAGGAATTTTGAGATAGTCCATAATATAGGGGAAACTCTGCCGAAATTTTTTTAGGGATAAGTCAGCCAGTTAAGATTTCCATAAGTCAAAATGTCATTCGAGGATGAATGTTTTTAAGGGTGGGAGGATGTTACACCCCATAAATTTTAAATGAATAAATAGCCTAATGGCATGTTGCTTAAGAGATTTAGAAAAAAAAAAGAGAAAGTCGTTTTTTATCAATAAAAACTAGAAAAAAAAACAGAGGGTGGCCATGTTAAGGCAAACCCATGACTTTTATATAAAATTCCTTCCGATTATGCTTCAAAATGCGGTCTAAACTCTGTTCCGGCTTAGATACAGAGGTATGAAGCTGCAGAGAGCAATCCTACGGAGTTGGTTTCGTGAAATTTGGCCGGCAAAATGTCGTGCTACCTAGGTAAAGTAAATAGAATTGCTTTAAATTAGTACCAATGTGTTCCTAGCCTTACAGTGAGCATTTATCCCTTCTGGACTATCGAGAAATAATGAGTTTTCGACCGTTTTCCGATAAGTCGAATCTTGGGATAAATATATATCAAAAGTGATAATTTCTCCCAGATATTAATGTATTTAGTACTAATTGACATGTATATGAATATAGTTGGGAGAAACAGCAGAAATACCGACGGAAATCACATCGGTCTGTCGGGTACTCAAAAACTAGGTATGTAAATCTATTCATTCGGCAAGCCAGGAACTACAATCTAGAAAATAAATAGAATAAAGGCTATTAACAGATACCCGGCATACAAGAACTATTTTAGTACAATTTCCAGCAAGCATGTTAGTATATCATTACGTATCATGTGTAATCAAAATAACGGATAGTCAGATGATTTCAGATAGTAATATGGTATCCGCTAATAGCTCAGCATGTTCTTACGTAATACCTTGAATGAAAGTTGTAAAAGCAGTGTAACGAATTAGCATGATTACAGATAGTACGTATTACATTTTTTGAGCTGTATCTGGTAATAGATGGCACATTTTATATTATCGAGCTATATCCAGTTATAGATGGTATGTTCTATTTTATTGAGTTGTATCCAGATATAATTAGATCAGTAATCAGATATAGAAATAGGTCCAGACACCAATATAGCTCCAGATACAAATATAGCTCCAAAAACAGATATGGCTCTAGAAATTGATATAGCTTCAGATCACGGATAACAATAATCAGACAAACCGATAAAGGCCAGGTAGCAGTTAGCCCAGCAATCAGAAACAGTGTAACACAGAATATAACATCAGTTGTTTAACACAGACTGGCCTTGAAAAAAAAGAAGAGAATATGATTAGTATTTTTTATTTGAGCATGCTTGCTGTGTATGTGTTTTGCATGTTGAGACTTGTTATGGCATGTGGGTGTCCTTTAGTATCCCCGCCGCCCCTGGGTTATAGTTGTGTCGATACCAGATTCTGATACCGCCCCCAGTCGGGCGATGTCGTCCGTCTAGGGACGATGATGGCTGACCACCATAATAATATGGTCCAGATTACCCTGCTTGCAGAGGCAGTTCAGTTCACTCTGCGCAGAGCCAGATTACCCTGTTTACAGGGGCAGACTACTCTTTGTGCGGTTGTGGCCGGGGGCAGTTTCAGATATAGATTTTTATAAAATTACCCTATTGTGTGTTTACACCCAGGGGCAGTTTCAGTCACAGATACAGCAGCAGATTACCCCATTGAGCGCTTGCGCCCTGAGGCAAGAGACTTCGGACTCAGACACAGTTCATTGTCAGAGGCCAAGGCCTGATCTTCGTACCCAAGGGGGCCGGTAGGAGGAGCTCACAGTTATCAGATGAGTACAGTGACTTATTTTTGGTTGGTTTAGACCCGGGTAGGGGTAAATAGATGTTTCTGTTGGTTGGCACCTTCCGGCTTATGGGGGTCGGTCAGGTGTTGTGTGTATTTATATGTATATCTATATGTGCTATTAGATACTGATAGGCAGTAGGACGACACGTCGTCAGGTACGTCCAATTTAGTTACAAAATAGGTAAACTCTCCCCAGTTATACTCAGCCAGATAGACTCAGCTACTTCCTGCTTATATGTCATGTTATTGTTATTACCCATTTCAGTTGTATATTTTAGTTTTCTTTACATGCTCGGTACCTGTGGCACTGACGCCCGTAGGGGCGCTGCATTGCTTGCCTGCAGGTACTCACAGACGAGGAGCCGATCCCTCGTGATCCTAGCCAGCGCAGAGTTATCAACTCCTGTCATCCGGAGCTTGATATTCAGAGGTGTATTTCATTTTGTTTTGTTGTATAGTACGGGTAGGTCGGGGCCCTGTCCCGACCATCTTATCAGTATTCCTACAAGCTTCCAGTTTGTATATATATCCCTGTGGTTAGTTGTGCCGGTCGTGTGAGGCCATGCGTTTTGTTTAGTTTCTTAGCTTTGTTGATTATGTGGCCGTGTGGGGCCATAGTTTGATGGTAGTGGTGACCTTGTCAGTCACGTAGTCACTCAGTATTCTATTATATTGTGTTAAAGATAACTAGACAGTATGGTGGCCTTGTCGGCCCGCATAGGTTTCCCTATATGAGATGATTCTGGTTAGCTGATGATACAATACAGGTGGCTATAGGCCTAGTCGGCCAGAGGCTGTATTTACAGCCGTTATATAGCCCGTTGTTTCCTTGAATTTGAGCCAAAGTCAGCCAAAGCACCAGATGTGCTTAGGCTGGACCGTTTAGCAGCCCAGAGTCTAGCAGGCACCAGGTGCCCGTCATACCCCCCAAGGTGGGGTGTGACAAACTTGGTATCAGAGCGGTTCTTGTCCCAGGAGTCTTATGTAGATATGTGAGGCAGAAATTTAGAATTTGTAGTGGATGACTGGGTATATTTGAAAGTGTCTCCAATGAAAGGGGTGATGAGATTTGGCAAGAAAGGCAAGCTTTGCCCGAGGTTCATTGGGCCATATCAGATTCGGCAAAGAATAGGCCGAGTAGCATACGAATTGAACTTGCCCCCAGAATTAGAGTTTGTTCACCTAGTATTCCATGTATCTATGTTAAGGAAGTTCGTAGGAGATCCTTCTACAGTTGTTCCAGTTCAGGATGTCCAGGTCACAGAAGAGTTAGCATATAAAGAGGTTCTAGTAGCTATCTTAGACAGACATATTCGTAATTTGAGAACTAAAGATATTGCATCTGTCAAGGTATTGTGGCGTAACAGGAACCGAGAAGAGATGACCTGGGAAGCTGAGGAGGACATGAAAGCCAGATATCCCCACTTATTCCGGCTTAGGCAAATAGGAGGTATGTTAAAACTGTTTTTTCCTTATGAATGCTTATATTTCATATATGGAAGCAGGCGATTGATTATAGACAGTTATATAAGAATATTATTATATGGTGTGGAGTACCTTTATTGGGCTTTTCTACTTTTCAGGAATTTTGAGATAGTCCATAATACAGGGGAAACTCTGTCGAAATTTTTTTAGGGATAAGTCAGCCAGTTAAGATTTCCATAAGTCAGAATGTCAATCGAGGACGAACGTTTTTAAGGGTGGGAGGATGTTACACCCTGTAAATTTTAAATGAATAAATAGCCTAATGGCATGTTGTTTACGGGATTTAGAAAAAAAAAGAGAAAGTCGGTTTTTATCAATAAAAACCAGAAAAAAAAATAGAAGGTAGCCATGTTAAGGCAAACCCATGACTTTTATATAAAATTCCTTCCGATTACACTTCGAAACGCGGTCTAAACTCCGTTCCGGCTTAGATACAAAGGTATAAAGCTGCAGAGAGCAATCCTACGGAGTTGGTTTCGTGAAATTTGGCCGGCAAAACGTCGTGCTACCGAGGTAAAGTAAATAGAATTTCTTTAAATTAGTACCAATGTGTTCCCAGCCTTACAGTGAGCATTTATCCCTTCTGAACTATCGAGCAATAACGAGTTTTCGACCGTTTTTCGATAAGTCGAAGCTTGGGAAAAATATATATCAAAAGTGATAATTTCTCTCGGATATTAATGTATTTAGTTCTAATTGACATGTATATGAATATAGTTTGAAGAAACAGCAGAAGTACCAACGGAAATCACATCGGTCTATCGGGTCAGAAACTAGGTATGGAAATCTATTCTTTCGGCAAGCCAGGAAGTACAGTCTAGAAAACAAATAGAATAAATGCTATTAACAGATACCCACCATACAGGAACGATTTTAGTACAATTTCAGCAAGCATGCTAGTATATCATTACGTATCATGTGATAATCAGAATAACGGATAGTCAGATGATTTCAGATAGTAATATGGTATCCGCTAATAACTCAGCATATTCTTACGTAATACCTAGAATGAAAGTTGTAAAAGCAGTATAACGAATTAGCATGATTACAGATAGTACGTATTACATTTGTTGAGCTGTATCTGGTAATAGATGGCACATTTTATATTATCGAGCTATATCCAGTTATAGATGGTATGTTCTATGTTATTGAGTTATATCCAAATATAATCAGATCAGTAATAAGATATAGAAATAGGTCCAGACACCGATATAGCTCCAGATACAGATATAGCTCCAAAAACAGATATGGCTCTAGAAATTGATATAGCTTCAGATCACGGATAACAATAATCAGATAAATCGATAAAGGCCAGGTACCAGTTAGCCCAGCAATCAGAAACAGTGTAACACAGAATATAGCATCAGTTGTTTAACACAGACTGGCCTTGAAATAAAAGAAGAGAATATGATTAGTATTTTTCATTTGAGCATGCTTGCTGTGTATGTGTTTTGCATGTTGAGACTTGTTATGGCATGTGGGTGTCCTTTAGCATCCCCGCCGTCCCTGGGTTATAGCTGTGTCGATACCAGATTCAGATACCGCCCCCAGTCGGGCGATGTCGTCCGTCTAGAGGACGATGATGGCTGACCACCATAATAATATGGTCCAGATTACCCTGCTTGCAGGGGCAGTTTAGTTCACTCTGCGCAGAGCCAGATTACCCTATTTACAGGGGCAGACTACTCTGTGTGCGGTTGTGGCCGGGGGCAGTTTCAGATATAGATTTTTATAAAATTACCCTATTGTGTGTTTACACCCAGGGGCAGTTTCAGTCACAGATACAGTAGCAGATTACCCCATTGAGCGCTTGCGCCCTGAGGCAGGAGACTTCGGACTCAGACACAGTTCATTGTCAGAGGCCAAGGCCTGAGCTTCGTACCCAAGGGGGCTGGTAGGAGGAGCTCACAGTTATCAGATGAGTAGAGTGACTTATTTTTGGTTGGTTTAGACCCGGGTAGGGGTAAATAGATGTTTCTGTTGGTTGGCACCTTCCGGCTTATGGGGGTCGGTCAGGTGTTGTGTGTATTTATATGTATATCTATATTTGCTATTAGATACTGATAGGCAGTAGGACGATACGTCGTCAGGTATGCCCAATTTAGTTACAGAATAGGTAAACTCTCCCCAGTTATCCTTAGCCAGATAGACTCAGCTACTTCCTGCTTATATGTCATGTTATTGTTATTACCCATTTAAGTTGTATATTTTAGTTTTCTTTACATGCTCGGTACCTATGGCACTAACGCCCGTAGGGCGCTGCATTGCTTACCTGCAGGAACTCACAGACGAGGAGCCGATCCCTCGTGATCCTAGCCAGCGCAGAGTTATCAACTCCTGTCATCCGAAGCTTGATATTCAGAGGTGTATTTCATTTTGTTTTGTTGTATAGTACAGGTCGGTCGGGGCCCTGTCCCGACCATCTTATCAGTATTCCTACAGGCTTGCAGTTTGTATATATTTCCCTGTGGTTAGTTGTGTCGGTCGTGTGAGGCCATGCATTTTGTTTAGTTTCTTAGCTTTGTTGATTATGCAGCCATGTGGGGCCATAGTCTGATGGTAGTGGTGACCTTGTCGGTCACGTAGTCGTTCAGTATTCTATTATATTGTGTTAAAGATAACTAGACAGCATGGTGGCCTTGTCGGCCCGCATAGGTTTCCCTATATGAGATGATTCTGGTTAGCTAATGATACAATACAGGGGGCTATAGGCCTAGTCGGCCGGAGGCTGTATTTACAACCGTTATATAGCCCATTGTTTCCTTGAATTTGAGCCAAAGTCAACCAAAGCACCAGATGTGCTCAGGCTGGACCGTTTAGCAGCCCAGAGTCTAGCAGGCAACAGGTGCCTGTCATACCCCCCAAGGTGGGGTGTGACAAACTTGGTATCAGAGCGGTTCTTGTCCCAAGGAGTCTTATGCAGATATGTGAGGCAGAAATTTAGAATTTGCAGTGGATGACTAGGTATATTTGAAAGTGTCTCCAATGAAAGGGGTGATGAGATTTGGCAAGAAAGGCAAGCTTAGCCTGAGGTTCATTGGGCCATATCAGATTCGGCGAAGAATAGGCCGAGTAGCATACGAATTGAACTTGCCCCCAGAATTAGAGTTTGTTCACCTAGTATTCCATGTATATATGTTGAGGAAGTTCGTAGGAGATCCTTCCATAGTTGTTCCAGTTCAGGATGTCCAGGTCACAGAAGAGTTAGCATATGAAGAGGTTCTAGTAGCTATCTTAGACAGACAGATTCGTAGATTGAGAACTAAAGATATTACATCTGTCAAGGTATTGTGGCGTAACAGGAACCGAGAAGAGATGACTTGGGAAGCTGAGGAGGACACGAAAGCCAGATATCCCCACTTATTCCGGCTTAGGCAAACAGGAGGTATGTTAAAACTATTTTTTCATTATGAATGCTTATATTTCATATATGGAAGCAGGCGATTGATTATAGACAGTTATATATGAATATTATTATATGGTGTGGAGTACCTGTATTGGGCTTTTCTACTTTTCAGGAATTTTGAGATAGTCCATAATACAGGGGAAACTCTGTCGAAATTTTTTTAGGGATAAGTCAGCCAGTTAAGATTTCCATAAGTCAGAATGTCATTCGAGGATGAATGTTTTTAAGGGTGGGAGGATGTTACACCCCGTAAATTTTAAATGAATAAATAGCCTAATGGCATGTTGTTTAAGGGATTTAGAAAAAAAAAGAGAAAGTCGGTTTTTATCAATAAAAACCAGAAAAAAAAACAGAGGGTAGCCATGTTAAGGCAAACACATGACTTTTATACAAAATTCCTTCCGATTACACTTCAAAACGCGGTCTAAACTTCGTTCCGGCTTAGATACATAGGTATAAAGCTACAGAGAGCAATCCTACGAAGTTGGTTTCGTGAAATTTGGTCGGCGAAACGTCGTACTACCAAGGTAAAGTAAATAGAATTGCTTTAAATTAGTACCAATGTGTTCCCAGCCTTACAGTGAACATTTATCCCTTCTGAACTATCGAGAAATAACGACTTTTTGACCGTTTTCCGATAAGTCGAAGCTTGGGATAAATATATATCAAAAGTGATAATTTCTCTCGGATATTAATGTATTTAGTTCTAATTGACATGTATATGAATATAGTTGGGAGAAACAACAGAAGTACCGACGGAAATCACATTGGTCTGTCGGGTCAGAAACCAGGAATGTAAATCTATTCTTTCGGCAAGCCAAGAAGTACAATCTAGAAAATGAATAGAATAAAGGCTATTAACAGATACCCAGCATACAGGAACGATTTTAGTACAATTTCCAGCAAGCATGCTAGTATATCATTACGTATCATATGATAATCAAAATAACAGATAGTCAGATGATTTCAGATAGTAATATGGTATCCGCTAATAGCTCAGCATATTCTTACGTAATACCTAGAATGAAAGTTTTAAAAGCAGTATAACGAATTAGCATGATTACAGATAGTACATATTACATTTGTTGAGCTGTATCTGGTAATAGATGGCATGTTTTATATTATCGAGCTATATCCAGTTATAGATGGTATGTTCTATGTTATTGAGCTATATCCAGATATAATCAAATCAGTAATCAGATATAGAAATAGGTTCAGACACCGATATAGCTCCAGATACAGATATAGCTCCAAAAACAGATATGGCTCTAGAAATTGATATAGCTTCAGATCACGGATAACAATATTCAGATAAACCGATAAAGGCCAGGTAGCAGTTAGCCCAGCAATCAGAAACAGTGTAAAACAGAATATAACATCAGTTGTTTAACACGGACTAGCCTTGAAATAAAAAAAGAGAATATGATTAGTATTTTTCATTTGAGCATGCTTGTTGAGTATGTGTTTTGCATGTTTAGACTTGTTATGGCATGTGGGTGTCCTTTAGAGTCCCCGCCGCCCCTGGGTTATAGCTGTGTCGATATCATATTCAGATACCTCCCCCAGCCGGGCAATGTCGTCCGCCTAGAGGACGATTATGGCTGACCACCATAATAATATGGTCTAGATTACCCTGCCTGCAGAGGCAGTTCAGTTTACTCTGCGCAGAGCCAGATTACCTTGTTTACAGGGCAGACTACTCTCTGTGCGCTTGTGGCCGGGGGAAGTTTTAGATACAGATTTTTATAAAATTACCCTATTGTGTGTTTACACCCAGGGGCAGTTTCAGTCACAGATACAGCAGCAGATTACCCCGTTGAGCGCTTGCGCCTAGAGGCAGGAGTCTTCGGACTCAGACACAGTTTATTGTCAGAGGCCAAGGCCTCAGCTACGTACCCAAGGGGGCCGGTAGGAGGAGCTCACAGTTATCAGATGAGTGGAGTGACTTATTTTTGGTTGGTTTAGACCCGGGTAGGGGTAAATAGATTGTTCTGTTGGTTGGCACCTTCCGACTTATGTGGGTCGGTCAGGTATTGTGTATATTTATATGTATATCTATATGTGCTATTAGATACTGATAGGCAGTAGGACGACACATCATCAGGTACGCCCAGTTTAGTTACAAAATAGGTAAACTCTCCCCAGTTATCCTCAGTCAGATAGACTCAGCTACTTCCTGCTTATATGTCATGTTATTGTTGTTACCCATTTCAGTTGTATATTTCAGTTTGCTTTACATGCTCGGTACCCATGGTACTTACGCCCGTAGGGGCGCTGCATTGCTTGCTTGCAGGTACTCACAGACGAGGAGCTGATCCCTCGTGATCCTAGCCAGCGTAGAGTTATCAACTCCTGTTATCTGGAACTTGATATTCAGAGGTGTATTTCATTTTCTTTTGGTGTATAGTACGGGTAGGTCGGGGCCCTGTCCCGACCATCTTATCAGTATTCCTAGAGGCTTGCAGTTTGTATATATTTCCCTGTAGTTAGTTGTGCCGGTCATGTGAGGTCGTGCGTTTTGTTTAGTTGCTTAGCTTTGTTGATTATGTTGGCCGTGTGGGGCCATAGTCTGATGGTAGTGGTGACCTTGCCGGTCACGTAGTCGTTCAGTATTCTATTATATTGTGTTAAAGATAACTAGAAAGCATGGTGGCCTTGTTGGCCTGCATAGGTTTCCCTATATGAGATGATTCTGGTTAGCTGATGATACAGTATAGGTGGCTATAGGCCTAGTCGGCCGGAGGCTGTATGTACAGCCGTTATATAACCTGTTGTTTCCTTGAATTTGAGCCAGAGTTAGCCAAAGCACCAGATGTGCTCAGACTATACCGATTAGCAGCCCAGAGTCTAGCAGGCACCAGGTGCCTGTCATATCCCCCAAGGTGGGGTGTGACAGATGGCCTGCATGACATGGGCATTGTCGCGCAGATGTGCCTAGCGTGGCACGGCGCTGGCGCGTAGGTGGCCTGCTTCTTCCTTCTTCTCACGCCTAGAATTGGCGTGGCACGGCGCTGGGCGCGGCACACGCACAATGTGGCACGGCGCTGGGCGCGACACAGGCACATCGTGGCATGCTGCCTGGCACGGCCAGCCTTGCCACGGCATGGTTCCTTGCTGACTTTTGCAATTTTCTTGCCATTCCATTCCTCCACTTCACCCATCATAAATTAATCCCTCAAATGCATTTTTAGCCTACAAAAACAAGGACTAATCATGTTGGTTAGTATATATCCAAATTTACATAAAATCACATGAGAATTTAAATGCATAAATAGACAAACATGACTAAACAATGTTATAAAATAGCACTTGCGCACGCGATTATGCCCAAGATCACTACCCCACACATACAGCTTTGTTCGTGCTCGAACAACCCTTTTACATCTCATGCATATGAAGACTCCCACATAGTTAATTTAGCAAGACAGTTTAAGCTACGGCTATAATGACTATTTAAGATAGCAAGTTAAAAATAGATCATGCAAGATTTCACCATTAAAATTAAATACAACCGTGTTAAGACTTCCTAACCTTAAGAATCGACTCTCAATCTGAGCAAACTCATGCACATCAACCAATCAAGATATCTGACATGAATTTTATCTTTCATTAAACATGTGCCCTCACAACACAAAAGAGTTACCCGTGTTCACTCACAAAGTTTGAAATCACACCATGTATGGGTATATAAATGGAAATTAAGCTCGCTCTCACAAAGAATTCACATGCATCAAGTAGTGACCTATAAGCTTGCCTTTAGTGTATTACTCCACTAATTTACGGATGTGTGAATGTAAGATCAAGTAGGACTTAATGGATTGTAATGTAAGCTAAGGGACGGGTAGGTACTATTATGGATAATAATAGTGGTTATCTTCCCCAAGCGCTTTTAATACATCACACCTTCATTATGGACATCTCTTCTCTTACTTCACCCTCCTTCTTTTCACTCTTAAATTTCCTCTTCTTCTTCCCATTTCTTTAAGAACACTTAGCTTGTTGGTAAGAAGTACTTATGCAACTTTTTCATTCATTTTTTTTCTTACTCCCTACCAATACTCAAGAATTTTCAAACAAGTTCACCTTTGACCTTTCTAAACTTCCATAATTGTTATTTTTCCTTGTTTTCCTCGATTCTCACTCCTTTACTCTTTCAGATTTTTCACTTAAGCACTTATGAGTTTTGGATCAAATTCAAGGCTAATGAAAGAAAAAGGATTAGACTTATGTTGTAGCTATCAAAGAATAGGCTTAAGGCTCAATGAGGCTAACTAGGATCCAACGTTCAAGGTAGGTAAGGCGAGGGTTAGAAATTTGGCTCATTCAAAGAAATGCCTAAATCATCTCCTACACTCTACATCCTTCATTTCATTTTGTATACACCCTAGGAAAGTTCTAGAAACTCCATAGTAGCATGGAATATTCAAAAACCTTACACTCTCAGCACATGCTCAATTTAAGACACATTCAGGCGACTCTTAACTCAGCTAATCAGAGGAATTCAAATTTAAGCTTTAATCACATCGAGTCACATTCAAGCGCCTAGGTGTCTCAAATAAAGTTATACACTACTTACATGCTTCAACACTAATCACACTTGCATCTTACAATCATGTATAGTATATAACAAGAACATCAAACCATCAATTAGCTACGGGTTAAAAAACCAAAACATATTGACTAATTTTCCCACAAGACGGTCGTCATCCATCCATCGTCGGACATAGTCTCTACCTATGACTAAAAACACTATGTACAGACAAAGAAAATTTTTATTCTTTGGTTCAAAGACCCCCCGTCGGAAAAGAACCGAAAATAAAAACCAACGGGTGGTGAATAAATGCTCAACTAAACAATTTTTTTAACCAATTCTTATCAAGCACGAAATTCACCCGAAATCATAAAGCACAAAATTTTTTAAATTTTCCTCACCCCACACTTAAATTTAAATTTCCATCTCCCCATACTTGAATCATGCTATGCCCCCAAAGAATCTAATTAAACTTCAAAAGGGTGAGATATACTCCCTGAGGCCTCTAGGCCTAGCTAACAACATGTTTTTCGTCATATTTGCACAAGTGGGCATTTGACCCCACACTTTTCCTCTTCCATGTTTCTTAGCTTCCTCCTCCAAGGGTACTCAAATTTCCCCTCCATCCGTGCTTTAATTTCCACCAAAAACAACACAGGTTGAAAATAAACAAAATCAACACAAACACAAATTGAAAATTGTACCTGTGGTACCCTTGGGTTGCCTCCCAAGCAGCTCCTAATTTTACGTCGCGGCACGACGTGGATTATCCTTTACAGGACATCCTCATACCTGGGTTCCCTTTCGAGAACCATCTTCTTTTCTTTTTATTTTTTGAGGGAACAACCGCCACTCTGTCCCTCTCTTCCTCCAACTTCTTCTCACGCTGAAGCCCTTTTATCAGATTCGAGCTGAAAACTAATCATCTCCTTTGGTTGTGGACCCATGGAATCTACCACCCCACACTTATCCTCCGAGAACACACTGACCTTACAAAGGTTTCTGTAATGTGTGGGTGGGTTGACCTCCTGGTAGACTCAGAAGAGTTCTTCTTCATCCTCAACCCTCATTTTCAGGGTCTCTGCTCTTACATCGATAATGGCTCCTCCAGTAGCCAAGAATGGCCGTCCCAAGATCAGGGGTACCTGGTCATCAAGATGAAAATCCAATATGATAAAATCAGCGGGTATAATAAACTTACCCACTTTGATGAGAAGGTCCTCTATAATTCCATTCGGTGCCACTCGTGATTTGTCTGCCAGCTGCAGCATCAATCTCGTTGGTCTCGGTTGACCCAACCCCAAGGTATTAAACAAAGATAGGGGCATTAGATTAACTACTTCCCCTAAATCACAAAAAGATTGTATCACCTCAGCTTTACCAATTTGTATAGGGAGGGTAAAACTCCCTGAGTCTTTGAGCTTTTTAGGTATCTTGCTCATTACCCTGTGGCTGCACTCCTCGATAAGTGCTACTATTTGGACATCCACCAATCTGACTTTATTGGCCACCACATCTCTCAAGTACTTAGCATACTTGGGCATTCCGTGCAAGACATCAAGCAAAGGAAAACTTATGTGAAGTTCTTTAAAAATATCAAAGAACTTTCTAAAGCATTCCTCCTCCTTGCTCTTTTTGAATCTTTGCGGAAATGGTGGTGGTGGTCTTTGTGCTGGCTACAATGATGATTTTTCATTTTGTTGCCCAACATTCTGCTTTTCTCCCTCGTCAGTGGATGGTCCTGCTCTAACCAACTCTGGTTGCACCTCATTTCTCTTCTCTTTCGGTGTTGTATCAGGCAAGTGCTTGCCACTCCTCAAACTGATGGCATTTACCTGTCGGGGTTTTGTGTTTGTGTCACTGGGTAGTCCTCCCTGTGGTCTTATGTGGTGAGCAGCTTCTATTTGACCCATCTGCTTCTCTAGATTGTGGGTGGTCAATTACTGATTTTTCAAATCTGATGCCATCCTTGCCTGATTCTCTGCTAACTGGGTCTGTGTCTCCATAATTCTCTGCAATGTCTCTTCAATGTTGCTACTCAACTGGCCATCATTATGTCTGTTCTGCTGCTTATACTACTGTTGCTGAGGTTGCTGGTAGCTTTGCCTTTGATTTCCACCCCAAGAAAGATTCGGGTGGCTCTGCCAACTCTTGTTGTAATTGTTCCCAAATTCTTATTATTCCTTTGAACATTCCCAACAAAATTGACCGATTCCGGATTTGCCCCGCATGATTCTGCATTATGCCCATTATTGCCCGCAGATTTTACACCAACTCGAAGCTTGCTGAATTGTGTTTACCTGACCCTGCTGTTGGTTCATACTCAGTTCACTAAGTTGAGTCATCATCTGATGCTGAAATGATGCTAGTTGTGCCGCCAAGGAATTTACACCATCTATCTCTATTAGCCCTGTTGTTCTCTTTCCCGCCCCTCTCGATAATTCACTGTTCCACTCTGGATTTCCCTGAGCAATCCTATTAAACAAAGTGTACAACTCATCATAAGTCTTCTATAATGCTTGCCCACCCGATGCAGAGTCTAGTAAAATTTTTGTGAGTGGGTCTAGACTTTCTAAAAAAGGTATGGGCTAGCACTTCATTAGAATATTGATGAAAGGGATAGCCTCTCAATAATGACTTGAATCTCTCCCAAGCCAAATACAAGTTCTCCTCCGGCCTCTTCTTGAAGCTTAATATTTCACTCCTAAGTTTCGCGGTCTTGCCTGAAGGGAAGAATCTGATAAGGAACTTCTTTGCCAAATCATCCCAAGAAGTTATGGAATTCGGTGCCTCAAATTTCAACCACCTCTTTTCCTCTCCCAACAATGAGAATGGGAAGAGGGTAAGTCGGACATAATCTGTGGACACTCCGATGGGGACGAATGTTCACTAATCTCAAGGATGTTATGTAAGTTCTGTTGTGGGTCCTCATGAATCATCCTAGTGAACTGGCCACTAGAATGTAACAGCTGCACCATATTCTATTTTAATTAAATGTTTCCTCAAGAATTCGATATGCGGATACTAGAGGTCACATTTGTCGCTAGTGGGATAGCCACTTCATAAACTGGTCGGGCTGCCATGATATTAGGTAACAACTTTGCTTTTCCTGCCGGTGTGTGTTGTTGTAACCTCTCCTGAAGTCTCTTTAGCTTTTGCTCTAGAGCTTCCCTCCTACGTAAATGAATTTGACGTTCAGGTTCAAGCAACGGTTGCACTAGCTCTCTATTCCTTTCCAGCTCTGCAAGGACAACCTGTCACCTGCAATATGTCAGACTAAGACCAAGTTTCTCAATACTTAAGGAAATTAAAAATCACACAAAACAGAAAAATTTACTAAATTTCGCCAATCGCCGGCAACGGCGCCAAAAACTTGTTGCGCTCCAGCGCACTCCCAAGCGTACGCAGTCGTACAAGTAATACAGTGGCCCTTTTCAAGAGCTGAATGTCGAACCCACAGAGACTGGACCAATTCGGCAAATTATGATGTTCAAGTGTGAGATTAACCTTCACAAGTGTTGATTATAGAAGTTTTTGGAAAATTATAATTAAGTCTAGGGGTGATCACAAAATACTTGAGAAATAATATAAGAAGCAACTAGAGATAAGGCCGGATAATCATGCAATGCTACACTTTTTAATGGTTCATGTATGAAATTATCAACTGTTGTCTCACATAGTTGGAAAATATGATGTTCATGGTCTCTCGAGTCTCTAAACACGACAAACTAGCCTCACAACTACATAGTTGAGCGGGGATGTGACATCCTAGTTCGTGGGCAATTCAACTACATGGATGTGGTTTACGGGGTTTATGCTCATGATTATGGACTTTCGTACCTCTAATCATTAAAATCAACTTATCTTCACAACTACTTCTACGAATGGTGGAGTGAAAATTCTAAGTTGGTGTCTTGCTATCATCCCGATTTATCAACCAAGAAGGCCAAATTAGGTATAATTTCTATCCTAACCGCGAATCATATCGAAAGATAAGAACTTGCTCACTACATTCTCTTGTTCTTGCCTAGGGTTGCTCTTTCAAGCTTTTACCTAAGCTTAACGCATTTGTTTTCATGGTGATCAAGCATAAAAACAACCATAATGTAGAATGTAAGACAAAACAACAATTAACAACTCAAACCAAAATGAATTCATGCAATTACAATCATATCACGTGGCCTCAACCCTAGAGGAAGGGCTTTAGCCACTCATGTTCGTACAAATACTCAAAAACATCATTAAGGTAATGTACTTACAAGAATGGATAAAAGAGAAGGAAAATTTGGTGAACCCTAGGTGAGTTCTTCACTTCTCCCTTTGCTTCTTTACGGTTTTCAGAAAATATTTTGTGACAATTTGATTTTCGAAGCTAAGGGTTCAATTTATGGTAAATAGGGAATGTACAAAATTTTGCCCGTCATGGAATGGCTCCGTGGCACGGAGGTGGACGTGCCAATTTACCTCCGTGACACGGAGATATCAGGAATGCACACTGGAAATCACTTGAAATTGACACTTGGCTGAAGCTTGCCACGATGGCCGGCGTGGCACGCTGCCTGTGTAGCGCGATGTCCTGCGTGACACGGCCACTGTCGCGTAGATGTGCCTGGCGTGGCACCGTGCCGGCGCACAGGTGGCCTGCTTGCTGCCTTCTTCTCGCGCCTGGCATTGGCGTGGCACGGCGCTGGGCGCTGTCGAACCATCGCGGAAAGAGCCGAGGCAGAACCCCTCCGCGATGGCAGCGTGTCACGGAGGTGAAGCCTTCGCATTGGCTCCGTGACATGTTGGCCTTGTCCAGGACCAAGTATATAAAGCCCTACTTCGGTTTTAAATCATTTATAAACTTATATTTCCAGTGAAATAGAGGAGAGAAATCAGAGGGAGAAAAGGAACGAAGGGGGTAATATAATTTTCATTTGATTACGCTGCTAAACGTTGTCCAAACTCAAATTAACCTCTGATATCGAGGTATTTAGCAGCAGAGAGCATTCCTACGGATTTAGTTTCGCGAGATACGGCCGATGAATCGTTGAGCTACCGAGCTAAGGTAAGTGGAATTGCTCTAAACTAGTGTCTATGTGTTCCTAGCTGTGAAGTGAATATTTCTCCCTTCTGGACCTCTGAAAAATAGAGAGTTTTCGACCGTCTTTCGATAAGCCTAAGTTTAGGCTATAAATTATATCGAAGGTAATGTTGCTCTTTAAAATAAAGTTGTATTTAGTATTGATTGACATATTTACGAATGCAGTTAGGAGAAAATAGTTGAAATACCGGCCGAGCCTCGTCCGACAGACGGATTGTTCGGGGATAAGGTATGTAAAGCTAGTTCCTTCGGCAAGTTAGCAAGTTCGGCATAGTAAAGTAAATTAAAGGCCAGTAGAATATTCAGAAGTTATGTGCTGTGTTATTACGAATGTTGGTACGATATTAGAAGTATCATATTATGATTAGCACGAGACTTGCTAGCGCGATATAGATTCTAATACAAGTGTTAGAAACTGCACAGCATGCTCAGTATGTGATGTAATACGAAATGTTAGGATATTATTGTATTCAGTTAAAACCCCGCAAAGCAATGCAATATCTGTGAGACATCTCAGAAATAGAATGATAAGTTAAAATGAAGTTAGAAAGCATGTTAGGAATAGTAAATCATGTTACTATAGACACTCAGTATACAGAATAGTTTCAGCAGAAAAACTATACCTTGTTCAGCATTAGCCCTAGTACAGTCTGGCAGAAGACTATATTTATACATATATATTATTACCAGCTTCAGCATGTATCAAGTACATACATATTACTATCACCAGTTCAGCATATAGTATATATACACACTTTACCACTATCAGCCTCGGTATGTGAGACATACAGATAGTATTACTAGTTGAGACCGTTGTATTGTATGGGGTTGGACTACCTAGCATCCATGACCGCCCCAGGGTTGATAGCTGTATCGACTCGTCCGCCAGAGGACGAGGATACGTCGCTCTATGGAGTGGCATGCCATCCCATAGGGGACGAAGATGGGATGCCAGTTTTCCCCATATTGTGCCTTGGTCGGCCCTTACACACCCCAGTCGAGCGGATACGCCCGAGTGTTGATTCAGGAGTCCTCCGGACTCAGATGCAGTTATAGTCAGGGGCTCAGCGAGCCCAAGTGCATACCTAGGGGACCGATAGGATGCTTACAGTGTTTATACGAGATGGGATGACCGGGGTAGGGGTATAGATTCTGTGCTGGTTGTACCCCCCGACTTATGGGGGCCGTGTAAGGTTTGTGTGTGTTATGTTAAGTCATGTTATGTTATGCCATGTCACGTTAGATACTAGTAGATCGGCAGTAGAATGATACGTCTCTAGGTATAACTTCTACTCCTCCCAGTATTATTAGAAGAAGGTATGATTACGTTATCAGACAGTTAATCTATTTCTTTCTACTTCAGTTTCATCAGTTATATTATTGATTTCAGATATTTCTTTCAGTTATTGCTTTACATACTCAGTACCAGCAGCACTGACGCCCGGTGGGGCGCTGCATTACTTGCCTGCAGGTACTCATACACGAGCAGGCGATACCACGTGATTCCTATCAGCAATCGAGTATTCAGCTCCTGTCATCCGGACACTGAATTCTAGAGGTGTATTTCATTTTCTTTTGTTGTATAGTACGGGTAGGTCGGGGCCCTGTCCCGATCATTTCTATTGCTATTCCTAGAGTCTTGCAGTTTGTATATATTTCCCTGTGGTCAGTTGAGCTGGTCGTGTGAGGCCGTGCAGTTGTTAGCTGTTAGTACTTTTGTTTCTTTTATGTTGGCCGTGTGGGGCCATAAGTTTGACAGTAGTGGTGACCTTGCCGGTCACGTAGCCTTCTAGTATTCTATTGCTGAGTTGCAGATAACTAGACAGCATGGTGGCCTTGTCGGCCCGCATAGGTTTCCCTATAGTTGCATGTTCTGGTCAGCTGTTGTTACAGGTACAGAAGGCTATTGGCCAATGGGCCGGGGGCTGTGTTTACAACCGTTATATAGCCCTTTGTTTCCAAAAATGTGAGTTAGAGCCAGCCAGGCACCAGATGTGCCCAGGCTTAGGAATCCAGCAGTACAGGTCCTAGTAGGGCACCAGGTGTCAGTCATACCCCCCAAGGCGGGGTGTGACAAACTTGGTATCAGAGCAGGTCATGTCCCAGGGAGTCTGCAAGCCGTGTTAAGTAGAGTCTTGTCTATGGATGTGTTGTGCACCACATACTATAGGCAGGAGGCTGGGAGGCATGATAGGATAGTTACCCTTCCTTCTCAGTCAGTCGTGCTTTAGAGCGGTACAGTATAGGGTTGAGTCCCTAAAAACTTACTGTATTCTTCGATTACAGATACAAAGGTAGATCAACATTACCCTACTACAGGCAGAAGATCAGATATAACAACAGAAGAAGGCATTAGCCAGTTATAAGGTAACTACAGCCGCAGGAGGAGGTAACAGGGACCTCCCAATGTTATCTCTTTTATTGGTACCGTCCCCAGTATATGTCGATAACTTCAGAATAGGAAGTCATAAGCATAACGTATAAATGAGTCAATTTATTTGTTAGATATGTATATATTAATATAAGACCTGATTAAGATAGTAGACAATATTAGATTATCAGATAAGTGTTAGAAAGAGTAAGGAGCCCTTATGATTATGTAAGTTGTGCAGACCCTCACGGTAATAAGTCAGAAGAGCAAGCAAGAGTGTTAGCTTACCCGAAGTAGGGGTAAAAGACCTGCTAGTGATGAATGCCTAATAATAGTCAAGTTTGAGTCAGATAAAGGCCAAGTCCGCCATATATGCTAACAGATAGCAAGACATACCTGTAAGATTATAGTTATGATCCAGTTGTGACATCGAAAGATATAGAGGTCATGTGAATCAGATGGGCCTGAATATAAGCCAAAAGAAGTATAGGCCGAGGCTTGATCAGTAATCTCATTAGAAACGAAAGGCAGGTATCCTGAACCCCAGAGTTCAGCTTAAGCAAGATGAGAGGAAGAAGCAGGAATGCCAGATTTTGTGGGGAAATTAGGGTTACCCCCCCCCCCAGATTGATAGAGTATCGTTTTAAGGATTAAGCCTCGGGCTGACAGTAAGATTGCGGTTTGGAATACCGTAGTATGCCCATTCATGGAGAAGTTAAGAAATTACTGATACAGTAATTCTAATCTAGTGTGGCCTAGAGATAAGGCCCAACAGATAGTCATGGGCTCTTAATATAAGCCAAGGCCACAAGATTCGAACGTTGACCCCACACCACAGGAGTGACAGAATTTCAAACAGCAGACAATAACTAAGGTGTTTATGTTTGTTACTTTCAGAATGGGGTGACAACATAATGAAATGATAAGTCAGGGCAAAAGATAGTATTAGGCCGTAGAAGCGGTGTATCATGTATGGTATGAGACTCAGCAGAGCATGTCAGAGATTATGTATTACCGCGGAATTCAGTACATATTGTACGTACTATTGATATATATGTGTATACAGATAATAGATATGCTGTGAGTGGCTGCCTATAAGGGGTACAATCACAGATGCTTATTAGTAACAGAAAGCATGTACAAATTGCATTGCAGGACACCCCCCCCCCCCTTGCCAAAAAAAAAAGAGGGAGAAGAAAGAAAGAAAAGGAGAGAAGAAAGGAGAAAGGGAAAGGAGAAGAGAAAAGGCAGATTAAGTGTGAATTACGTATGAAGTCATAGAAACTATCTTAGTTCTCAGTTATTAAGTTAATGGACTTATGTGTTGTTGCCAGATCTAGGCTCTGGAGGCTTACTAGAGTTAATGGCCTGAATCAGATGGCTAGATGATAAGAGCACAGTTAGATGGTCTAACGACTAGCTGGCGCTTATATTAACAGGGAAGCATGCTTAAAAATCAATAGCATTATCGTATATGCCGGAACCAGAATTTTTCCAGTATGTTAAGTGGTCGTACATCATTTTCCCAGCCTTGTAGGTGAAAGTCAACCTTAGTCAACCTAGCAGTTATTACAAGGAATACTCCGCAAGTCAGACAAGCCCGTGGGCACCCCAAGAGAGGGGTCCATATCAGTAGTCAGTGACAGACTAGTGCTTCAGCCAGTTCTCGTAAGATATTCGGATTCGGAGCCCTAGCAGAAGGCCAGTATTTATAGAATAGTTCATAAGACCGAGAATTCCCCAGAATAGCAGTATAAATCCAAGGAGATACACACAAGGCGTAAGAAATTGGTAGTGCTCTGCTTGCACAGTGTTTACTAAGACAAGGAGATCGGTAGATTCCCTATGAAGATCCAGGGACGGATCGCCTGAGAGTAGGTTGGACTAAGCACAACATCACAATTGTTCAATTAGGAGGACGAAATGGTTAGCTGTCCACAACCCCGCAGTTATGCATGAGCTACAGACGTCCGAGTAGGACATGTAGAGCATTGTTAGACTACTGTAGCACTCGAATCATCTAACCCAGCTATTTAGTTAGTCGAGGTTATTCAGCTAGACTAATAGAGATCATGATCATTGTCAGGATCCTCTGATCAGATACGGGCACATGGTGTGCAGATAGTTGTTCCGGTTATCTCAGCAACAAGTAGCCTTAGCATGCGGCCAGAAGGCCAGATAAGATCTAGCTATACCGGTGGATTACTTGTCAGATTCTCCAGTATAATAAACCAGTATGACCGTCAGTTATATGTCAATTTTTGTAAATGTGAATTTTGGTTGAGTTTAGTGGCCTTTTTGGTCACATTGTGTCGGAGGCTGGTGTACAGATAGATACACAGAAAAATTGAAATAGTGAAGACATAGCCTAGACCTACCACTCCGATCGAAGTACGCAATCCCTGCGGTTAGCCAGGTACTACAGAGGGTTTGTGGAAGGATTTTCCACCTTAGCAGCACCTCGGACTAAATTGACACAGAAGGCAGCAAAGTTCCAGTAGACTGAGGCGTGTGAGTAGAACTTCCAGGAGTTAAAAGACAGTTTAACATCATCCCCAGTGTTAGTATCGTGAGAAGGTACAGAGGGTTAATGCAGCATGGTAAAGTAATAGCTTATGCCTTCAGGCAGTTGGAGAAACATGAAAAGAATTATCTTACCCATGACCCGGAGTTAGCCGTAGTAGTTTATGCCTTAAAGAGTGAATATTTTGTATCACCCAGGAAGGGCTAATGTGGTAGCAGATGCCCTTAGCCGTAATTTATGGAGATGTGACATATTTTCAGATAACCGGGGATGAAGTGTGGCAATGTAAAGGCCGCATTCGTTCTCCAGATATTTTGGGGCTTCGCCAGCAGATTATGAGCGAGGCGCATTACGCCCGCTATTCTCTCCGCCCAGGCGCGACAACGATGTACCATGATATCAAAGAAAACTACTGGTGGCCAGGTATGAAAAGAGAAATTGCTGAATTTGTAGCTCAGTGTCCTAACTGCCAACAGCTGGAAGTATAACATCAGGAACCAGGCGGTTTGACCCAGGACATAGCTGTGTCTCTCTGGAAATGGGAAGCAGTAAACATGGACTTTGTAGCAGGATTACCCCGTGACACGTTGGCCTTGTCCAGGCCCAAGTATATAAAGCCCCATTTCGGTTTTAAATCATTTATAAACTTATATTTCCAGTGAAACAGAGGAGAGAAATCAGAGGGAGAAAAGGAACGAAGGGGGTAATATAATTTTCATCTGATTACGCTGCTAAACGTTGTCCAAACTCAAATTAACCTCAAATATCGAGGTATTTAGTAGCAGAGAGCATTCCTACGGATTTAGTTTCGCGAGATACGGCCGACGAATCGTTGAGCTACCGAGCTAAGGTAAGTGGAAGTGCTCTAAACTAGTGTCTATGTGTTCCTAGCTGTGAAGTGAATATTTCTCCCATCCGGACCTCTGAAAAATAGCGAATTTTCGACCGTCTTTCGATAAGCCTAAGTTTAGGCTATAAATTATATCGAAAGTAACGTTGCTCTTTAAAATAAAGTTGTATTTAGTATTGATTGACATATTTACGAATGCAGTTGGGAGAAAATACTTGAAATACCGGCCGAGCCTCGTCCGACAGACGGATTGTTCGGGGATAAGGTATGTAAAGCTAGTTCCTTCGGCAAGTTAGCAAGTTCGGCATAATAAAGTAAATTAAAGGCCAGTAGAATATTCAGAAGTTATGTGCTGTGTTATAACGAATGTTGGTACGATATTAGAAGTATCATATTATGATTAGCACGAGACTTGCTTGCGCGATATAGATTCTAATACAAGTGTTAGAAACTGCACAGCATGCTCAGTATGTGATGTAATACAAAATGTTAGGATATTATTGTATTCAGTTAAAACCCCGCAAAGCGATGCAATATCTGTGAGACATCTCAAAAATAGAATGATAAGTTAAAATGAAGTTAGAAAGCATGTTAGGAATAGTAAATCATGTTACTATAGACACTCAGTATATAGAATAGTTTCAGCAGAAAGACTATACCTTGTTCAGCATTAGCCCCAGTACAGTCTGGCAGAAGACTATATTTATACATATATATTATTACCAGCTTCAGCATGTATCAAGTACGTACATATTACTATCACCAGTTCAGCATATAGTATATATACATACTTTACCACTATCAGCCTCGGTATGTGAGACATGCAGATAGTATTACTAGTTCAGACTGTTGTATTGTATGGGGTTGGACTACCTAGCATCCATGAATGCCCCAGGGTTGATAGCTGTATCGACTCGTCCGCCAGAGGACGAGGATACGTCGCTCTATGGAGTGGTATGCCATCCCACAGGGGACGAAGATGGGATGCCAGTTTTCCCCATATTGTGCCTTGGTCGGCCCTTACACACCCCAGTCGAGCGGATACGCCCGGGTGTTGATTCAGGAGTCCTCCGGACTGAGATGCAGTTATAGTCAGGGGCTCAGCGAGCCCAAGTGCATACCCAGGGGACCGACAGGATGCTTACAGTGTTTATAGGAGATGGGATGACCGGGGTAGGGGTATAGATTCTGTGCTGGTTGTACCCCCCGGCTTATGGGGGCCGGGTAAGGTTTGTGTGTGTTATGTTATGTCATGTTATGTTATGTAATGTTATGTTAGATACTAGTAGATCGGCAGTAGAACGATACGTATGCAGGTATAACTTCTACTCCTCCTAGTATAATTAGAAGAAGGTATGATTACGTTATCAGACAGTTAATCTATTTCTTTCTACTTCAGTTTCATGAGTTATATTATTGATTTCAGATATTTCTTTCAGTTATTGCTTTACATACTCAGTACCAGCGGTACTGACGCCCGGTGGGGCACTGCATTACTTGCCTGCAGGTACTCATAGACGAGCAGGCGATACCACGTGATTCCTATCAGCAATCGAGTATTCAGCTCCTGTCATCCGGAGACTGAATTCTAGAGGTGTATTTCATTTTCTTTTATTGTATAGTACTGGTAGGTCGGGGCCCTGTCCCGATCATTTCTATTGCTATTCCTAGAGGCTTGAAGTTTGTATATATTTCCCTGTGGTCAGTTGAGCCGGTCGTGTGAGGTCGTGCAGTTGTTAGCTGTTAGTACTTTTGTTTCTTTTATGTTGGCCGTGTGGGGCCATAAGTTTGACAGTAGTGGTGACCTTACCGGTCACGTAGCCTTCTAGTATTCTATTGCTGAGTTGCAGATAACAAGACAGCATGGTGGCCTTGTCGGCCCGCATAGGTTTCCCTATAGTTGCATGTTCTGGTCAGCTGTTGTTATAGGTACAGAAGGCTATAGGCCAATAGGCCGGGGGCTGTGTTTACAGTCGTTATATAGCCCTTTGTTTCCAGAAATGTGAGTTAGAGCCAGCCAGGCACCAGATGTGCCCAGGCTTAGGAATCCAGTAGTACAGGTCCTAGTAGGGCACCAGGTGTCAGTCATACCCCCAAGGCGGGGTGTGACACTATGTTGCAACCGTAGGACATTAGCCCAAATAGGCCTCAGACAGTGATCACCCATCTCAGTTACTATACCCTAGCAAGGTATAGTGGGCCTTCTCCAGTGGGGGGGGGTATACATTGGACTCCACGTCTAGCTCGCGTACTTATATTTCGGTTATAGTTTCTCCCATATGTCAGTATAACTCGTTTTAGTATAGTCTTAGTATTCAGACCAGTTTAGTCTTTTCAAATTTTAGGATATGTTTATGACCATCAATCAGTGTCCGTGCTTCCACAGTTTCAAATTTATCTCAGTACTTAGTAGTTCAGAAATTTTAATTTCATGTCTTATCAACTCAGTTATGCATTCTTATATTTTATTTATATCTCACTCACTCAGTACATTCAAAGTACTGATGCATTTTCTCTGATGTATCGCCTCATGATGTAGGCGAAGGTTCTCAGTCTCAGCATCTTCAGTAGTTCCTCTCCGATGATTTTTCAGCAGCAGTGTTGATTGGTGAGTCCTCATACTACAAGGACGAGAGCTTAGCTTCCATTTCAATTTTCTAGATTTCTGACTTTAGAGTTAGCTGGGGGCTTGTCCCAGCAACTCGCTAGTTCTTTAGATGGCTTTCAGACAGAGTTGGTGTTTCAGTATGTTTTGCCTTTGTTGTATAAATTTTAGTATCTTATCAAATGTTTCTTCTTCTCACAAAAGTGTTAGTCCTGTTTTTTATAGCTTTCGCTTATAGCTTATTATTGTATACCAGTGTGATGTTAAGCCATGGATTAGCTTAGGGTTACTTGTGGCTCCAAGTACTGTGTTGCGTCTAGGGTGTAGACTCGGATCATGACATGGTACGATCCTATCCTACACTAGCTACGTAGTTCTGGGGCTTAGGAGTTATCTGAACCCGTTCACCCAACTCGATTCTAGATAATTCTCCCAAAACCTATGTTCATACACTATGCCTATCTGAAGCATCATTGAAAATTTCTTTTATTAAGCACTTTAGCTATAGATATAATACTTGTTTTAAAATCTCTTGTTAAGATTTTCACTCAAAATCTATAAACTTTAATGAAGAGAGTTTTGCTCAAAATATTCTTTTGAAAACTTGGGAGCCCTTACGTTCCAAACATCTCTTTGAATACTTGTGAGATTTATACTCAAAATCATCTCATGAGTTCCAAAACAAGACTTCACTTTTTCTTTGAAAATCATGCTAAAAATAACACTTTCTTTCTCAAAATCTCTTCATGAAAAGTCTAATAAAAATCTGCTTGCTTTATGAAAATATTGCAATTAAACTCAAATCAAAATTCTTTCAAAATCATGACTATTATGCAATTGGGTTCATGGGATAAGAGACATGAACCAACCTCAAGAATCAAGATCAAGAATCAAGAGAGTATGATAAACAATCAATGGAGTAAGATTACAATCAAGAGACTTCAACAAACAACTCAATATGAAGAATTCAATATATGTAGATAGAGAAGAAGACAATTCCAGAATTGAGCAAAACCCTAAGTTTAATCTCAATAGATTCTTGCATAGATATAGGACATGAGGATGATTAGAATTCCTTTAATTATGTTATCCTTACATACCTGAAATGAAGAACTTATGCTTAAGCTTGAAGAGACTCTAGCTTGAAGAAGATGACCTCCTAGCTTGCTTGATGAACTTGAGATCTAATGATCTTAAATTCAAGATGTAATGAATGGAAATAAGAGTTTAGACTAATTAAACCATTAAATATACTCTTTAGGAATCCTAAAAAAATTTGGATTAGGTTTTTAAAACATAAAAAATTACTAAAATAATCCTAGAATCCCATTTGTGAATTTGACTCATCCAGTGACGACGTGTCACCTGACAGTGCTTCACTAAAATATCCATAACGTTTTACTCCAAACTCCGATTAATGCAAGGTCAGATGAGTTGGAAGGAAGACCCAAAGGGCTTCAATTTGATTGGTTAAATCATTAAAAAATATTTCATAAATTGGAGTTATGGTCATTTGAAATTGATCCTTGTGAGAACTTATACGAAAACTCAATTGATAAAATGGCTCTCAACTCAACTTTGTGCTAGAGGTTCTTTATGACTTTAATTTGTATCCAATGTACTTCTCACACTTAAGAATTGATCTTAACTCTTAGTTCCCATAAAATTCAGCAGGTTTTGGGTCTATTCACATACGTATAACGATTTCAAACTTAACTTGAAAGTCTGAGGCATTTCAATTTAATAGGAGCCCGTGGCTTATCTATTAATTAAATCAAATAAATAAATAAATAGACACAAATTGAGCCCAAAATTTAGAAAAAATTACAAAGTGTATCAGCCCAAATAAATGGATCTATTAATATTGTTGACCCGAACTAGTTCTTCATCCATATTTCTCTCCACAAAACACCTGAAACCAGGGTTTTCTAATTTGTTCACCTCTCTCTTCCACTCCCATGGTAATGTTCCTTAATTAGCACACTCTTTGGATTTTCCTTTGGGTCATCAACTTGGAAACTCTTCCTCAACGGATAGATTCTCTCTCTGCAGCTAAAAGAGGTACTAGTATTCTTGTTAGTGCATGTCCATTTTTCTTTGTTAATCCCTCCATTCCTCTGTCCAGGTAAAATCAATAAAAATGGAGTTTTTGGTGGTGCCAAGTTGCATTTCTCAATGTTGTGTATATAGGTGAAGCATATGTAAAGAAAACCAATTTCTCTGATACTCTTTCATCAATAAACCTTCGCTGAGTATGGAAAAATGTTTCATCTGACTGTAGTGACCTATTTATTCTGTAGTTCCTTTTTGGCCAGCTGTCATAGCCTAGGTTAGAAAGTTTCTCATAGTTTATTTATCCCGATAAGGTAAACTTGTAATGTAAATACCCTAACTGTGAGACCTGTTTCTTGTTTATGAAGTTTCTCCTTATTGGTTTGCTGTTATGTTTATTTTCCTTGTTTGGAGTCTTACACTTGGTATCCGTACTTTATCCATGTTTTGAATCTTCTTCCATGTTATTGGTAATTGCTGAAAAGTATTGTAAATGCATCTTTCATTCTGATTGAATGTACTGTTAGCAATACTATCTACAAGTTGATTAGCTTCGCTCTATGTAAGTTGGATATCTATCTGTAGAGTCTATTTTTGAGACTAGGAGGTATTAACTTAGTTGTAGTGAATTCTAGGTTTATACTGATAGAGATAGTCCACTTCATTTTCCCAATAAGCTGGAATGGAAAGACAAGGATATTTAAGCTTTAAAAACTGATGCGTAGTTTGTTGAGTAAGCTTATTTATCCTATAAGAGTTAATTTCACTCCCATGCCTCCTAGTATTTCCCCTTTTCCATCGCTCCCATATAAGAATAACAGCTATAGCTTTGAAAACACTCTGCAACTTGGTAGGGGCTGGTTAGTCCCACCAATTGATGACGAGTTGTTGGAAATACATTCCTTCCATATTGATACCTGCACATGAAGCAAACTACCTCCATATATTTTAAGCTATGGGGGATGTTAGAAATAAATGGCTCATGGTTTCCTGTTTGTATGTCTCACAACAGTAACATCTGGATAAAACTTTTATCTGCATTCTTTTTAAGTGTCATCTATGGAAATTCTTCTTTGCCATACTCTCGATAAGAAGAAATATATCTTAAATGATAAGCACTTTATCCAGATGTTAAAACTCTAGTCAATTTGTTTCCTTTTCCTCCTTAATAAGTAGTAAGCAAACTTCACTATAAAATTTCAACTTCACTATAAAATTTCCTTTAGTTCTTCCCATCCACCATGCCTTATCGATTTCTTCAATTAGAATAGGAAAAATATTCTCCACCATGTGTTCTATCATCTCCTTTGAGGATTTACCTCTCAGCTAGTGTCTAACCCAATTTCCATTAGTAATGACTTCTTTAACCTCTACTTCCTCCTCTTTTGATATAGTTTCTTCACTAAAAAATATGCCCCTTGTTAGGTCCAGTTGTCAAACCAAAAACTAAAATTTTCTGCTTTGGTTTGCCACCATGTCTCCTGCGTCACTTCATCTCTAATCATGATCATTTTCCTTCAAATATGTGATGCTATGATTCCTTTTTCTATTGTAGGATGCACTTTCTGACAGTATTATTCCATATGTAAGTTCTCCAAAAAGAGGATGTGGAGGTTCTAAAACTCCACCAAAATTTAGCACACAAAGCTTTTGATACATCATGTAGTGATTTAATGTCTAGTCCCCTTTCATTTTTGGGATAGCATATATTTCTCCCAAGCTAGCCAATATTTCCCTTTAACGTTGTTGCGCCCCAGCGCATGCGCAAGCGTACATGGTCATACAAGTAATATAGCGACTCTTGAAGAGCAGGATGTCGAACCCACACGGACTAGTCTATTTAGCGAATATTTAAGTTTGAGTGTCAAATTAAATTTCACAAGTGTTGATTTCAAATATTTGGATTTTTGTTTCTAAATCTAATGTGATCACAAAATAATTAGAAAAACAGTAATAAGAATCATCCAGGGTTAAGGCCTAACAGTCATGCAATGCTACAGTCGATTCGGTTCAAGTATGTGACTTCATTCATTGTCTCACAAAGTTAAAGCAATGTTTATGGTCTTTTGAGCCTCTAAACACAACAAGTTAGTCTCACAACTACATCGTTAAGTGGGGATGTGACGTCCTATTTCGTGATCAATTAATTATGTGGAGAGGTTTATGGGGTTTAGGCCCTTGGTTATGGACTTTCGAACCTCTAAACATTTAACCCTACATGGCTTCACAACTACTTCTACGAGCGGTGATGTTACAATTCCACATCGGTATCTAGCTATCTTCTTGTTTTATAACCAAGCGAGGCGAAGTAGGTATATTTCTATCCTAACCATGAATCAAATTTTGAAGAATTTGAACTCACTTCTTGAATTCCTTGTTCTAACCTAGGTTTCTCTCTTTCGAGTTTTGCCTAAGCTTAACAATTGCATTTTAATTGTGATCAAACATTAAAATGATAATCAAATAAGAATTCCAGAACTAACAACAAATAAAACTTGAACCAAAGAAGAATTTACGCTATTGCATTCATGTCTTGTAGCCTCAACCCTAGAAGAAGGGGTCTTATCTACTCATGCTAATAGAAGAATTGATTAAAATTATAATTCATGTAAGAACAAGAGTGAAATAAGAAAGAATTAACAAACCCTAGGTAGAGTTCCCTTCTTCTCTCCTTCGCTCCTTCCGTGTTTTCCAAAAATAAAGATGTGATCCCCGAAATAAAATCCTAATTCTTCAATTTATACTAAATAAAAATCTATAAAACTTTGCTGTGGGTGGACCAGCTCCATGCCAAGTTTCTCGTCATGGAAAATCAGTGGCATGACACAGACAAAACGCGTAGGCCTATTGGTTGTCGGGCATTGGCATGGTATGGCAAATGGCTAGTGTGCGTTGCCTGGCATGGCACCACACTGATCGCATATCTAGCACAGCGTGACGCATTGCCATCATGAACAACTGTTGTTTGTCATGGTCCTCTCGCGGGCGCACTTCTTGCCGCGACGCGGCGCCCAGCGCACCATTCCCTTGATGTGGCACCCCGCCTAGTGCGCAGCACTGGTTCTTTGGCACGCTGCCGACCGTGGGCAGCCTTCTTTTCTTGCAACATCAGTTTTTTCTTCTTGGCATTCACTCCATGCTTTCATCTTGTGCATTGAACATCAAATTTAGACCCTCCTTAGTGTATTTCACCTACAAAAATGGGATAATTACATTGGTTAGTTCATGGACATAAATAAATAAAATTATATGAGAATGTAATTAGTTAAATTGAAAAACATGACTTAAAATTAGATATAAAATAGCACTTGGGCATGTAAATATGCCCAAGATCACTACCCAATAGTAAAATCCTTGTTAGTTCTCGAACAACTCCATTACATCTCATGTGTTATACCCCGTAAGATGTTAGCGGTTAGTATGCGTGCGCATGGATTTGTTATGAGAAATAGAAGCCTGACGCATACGAAAAAAGCCTCAAAAGTAGGATTGGGCGAGGCCAGGCCGTGAAGGGCCAGCACGACGCGCCAACCTGCCTGCGTGCTGGGCAGCGCGACGCGACAGACACCTTGGCGCAATGGCTAGCGCGAGGCACCGGCCTCCTGGCGTGTTGGCCAGCGTGAGGCGCCGCCCTGGCCACCGCCATATTCCTATATATATGTTTCCTTGTTCAATTCAAATCATTCATCAAATATTTCCCTTGGCTATAAATGAGAGAACACGCAACTTTCATCATATTTTTGTCAAATTATGCTATCAAACGCCATCCAAATGCAAATTAACTTCGAGTAACAAGTTCTAGGACTGTGGGAAGCATTTATACAAAGTTATTTCTTGGAAAATTTCCTTGGCAAACCAGAGCTCCGCCGGGTAAACATTGTCAGAATCACTTCAAATTGAATCGTAAACGGCCACAGGCATTAGGTAAGCATTTCTCCCTTCTGAACTCTCGAGAAATTTTGGGTTTTCATTGAGTTATTCATAGTTGAATTATAGTTGATATTATTATCGAAAGATATTGTTATTGGCCAAATTTAGTATTGAAACTAGCCCCATTTTCTTAGTATAAGGGCTATAGCTGAGTGGAACTACTGGCTTCAGGTTGGAACTAATCAGTTAAATGAGAATCAACATTCGAGGAATCATAATGCTTATTTCTTCGGAAAGTTATTCTTGTTGTACAATGATATGACTTATGTTTCTGAGCATAGACAATGATCCTACTTGTTGTTGCTAGCTATAAGATCCATGTATATCGCGGTTAGCTACTATCAGTAGATTGTGATTACATATGTTGTGGCTAGCTGCTAGAAAATATATTAAGAGTATATTGCAGTATTCCTCATCGAGAAAGGAGAGGTTAAGGGTGACTCATGCTAGAAGCGTCATAGAAATTCCTCTGCCCTTTTGTTCACCGAGTTAGTCAAAACAATGTTTGCTGCCATGCCTAGGCTTCAGATGTTGTGGGTAATAGTTGGGCCTGAGTTAGTTATTTGAACAGTATAGGCATAGCCGGGTGATATAACTATTAGTTCGGCATCTGTATTGTCAGTAGAGCTCATCCAGAGACCGTTGATGTACCTTGATGCCTCCAGGGCCAGAATTATGTTAGTATGACCTTACCCCAGAGTCAGTGGCGCTAGAGTTGCCTAGAGAGTTAAGGGTCAATCCGCCATATACAGGCTATCACTAGTGACAGTTAGTTACATTCAACGTTGTGCTTATCGCACAGGCCACTCACGGCACCACCTCAGTTGTACCATCCTAATAGAGCCGTAGATACACTAAGGGTGGGGGGTGGAAGTTTTGTGATAGCTGTATATGGTGCCAACGCCCTAGCCTACTCTTATCAGATATTCAGGTATAGGTTGCCGAGAATGTCTAGGCCCAGTTAAACACACCTACGAGGTTAGGAATCGCCCAGAGAAGGCGTATGAAATCCTAACAGACTCAGTTAGTGTCTCAGGGACTAGAACAACAGTATTATAGTATTATCCCCAAGCTAAGAGTTATAATAAGATGCCTATGGAAGGTTAGGGCAGACTGCTCAAGAACATATCCAATTAGTAGTAGCCCCATAGTTGTTATACATAGAGGACCAGAATTCCAGAATAAGCCTATTGGGGTCAGCTGATATGAATTGAGTGGAGATGATAACGACAATATTAAACCCTTGTTAGAATTAACCCTAGCCAGTTCGATGTAGTATATGATATTCAGGGTTTAAATGTTTTTGCCTATAAAAATTATGTCTACAAGAGCATTATAGATTCCGAAGGGACCAGAGTGAGGCCGTGAGGGCCATAATGAGTTCTATCATGTTGAGGCCGTGAGGGCAATAGTGAGTTCTATCATGTTGAGGCAGTGAGGGCCATAGTGAGTTCTATCATGTTGAGGCCCGGAGGGCCATAGTGAGTTCTATCATGTTGAGGCTGTGAGGGACATATTGAGTTCTATCATGTTGAGGCTGCGAGGGCCATATTGAGTTATATCATGTTGAGGCTGCGAGGGACATATTGAGTTCTATCAGATTGAGGCCGCGAGGGCCATATTGAGTTCTATTAGACTAAGTTCGTGAGGGCCATATTGAGTTATATTATACTGAGGCTATGAGGGCTAGATTGAGTTTTATTGGACTGAGGCAGCGAGGGCCCCATCGAGTTCCATCAGGTTGAGGCCGTGAGGGCTATAGTAAGTTCTATAGATCGAGGCCGTGAGGGCTGTTTTGAGTACGGTATGCTTACAATCATTAGTGGTAAGGTAGAAGAAGTGGTCATTGTTTGCACTTATAGGGGCTTATGGGGGCCCAGGTAAGTTATTTTTTATTGTTTGTACCTTCCAGGCTTATGGGGGCCCGGTTAGGTTCTTGGTTGTAAATTTGTCTGGCAGTTATAGCTTATGAATGAATAGTCGTACAGTTTCATCTCACACATATGTAGTGACTTACTAGATGCAGGTTATGGAAAGGAAAGTTTACAGGTTAACTTTTGGCCCTTATTACTGTTCACTTTTAGTTTTTATCAGCCTTACTCAGCTTCTGTTATTGCCTTACATATTCGGTACATATTGTACTAACGCCCAACTATGGGATGTTGCATACTTGCCTGCAGGTTTAGACAGACAAAGTTCAGGATCTCCATTAGTTGTTGTTCAGAGTCCACAAATCATCCAGTTCCTTTCATTCGGAGCTGCCAGGTTGTAGAGAGTACAGTTTTCATTTATATGGCATTTGGGCAGGCCGGGGCCCTATCCTGACCATTATTCCTATTCTTAGAGTCATGCAGACTACAATCTTAAGTCAGTTAGTTGTTGTTCTCCCAGTGGGGCCCATGTTTGTCCTATTTTATGTGTTGGCCGTGTGGAGCCCAATATAGCTACCAGTTTTCATTCCTGTTATAACTAGACAGCATGGTGGTCTTGTCGGCCCGCATAGGATCCCTGTTATTGTGTTGTTGTTGGTTAGATGATTTCCATTATAGGTGGCCTTGTCGGCTAGAGGCTGTATTTACAGCCGAGATATAACTCGTCGGTTTCTTAAATTGGGTTACAGGCGTGCACCAGTAATGAACCAAGCCAGTCCATATTCTAGTGTGGCACTAGGTGCTAGTCATGCCTCCCTAGGTGGGACGTGGCATCATGCACACGAAGGACTCACACATAACTAATTGAAGCAAGACGACTCAAGCTAAGGCTACAACGGTTGGTTCAGATAGCAAGTTTAAAATAAAGCATGCTATATATATAACAACTAAAAGCACATACAACTAAGTTAAGACCTCCTAGCCTCAAAAATCGACTCTAATACTTAGCAAACTCATGCAATTTAACCAATCAAGAAGTCCTACATGAATTTCATCCTTCCTTGTCACGACCTGAACAGAGGCCCGAATTGTGGACATGGGACGAGGGACCCCGAGAGACCCCAAGTCGACCCATGGCATAAGCGTACAACTAACTCATTCTAAAAAGTAAAGAAATCATCAATATAACTCAGCGGAAGTCTAATTCAACATAACATCAGAATAATATTCGAAGCTAACACATATATAAGTTTGAAAAGCCTCTAGTCTGGACCAATTGATGGGACCAAACCCCAAACTAACTCAACAATACAGAAATTGAAATATGCAAAAGAAACTGAAAGTCTAGTCCTCAAAAGATGAGGACTCACTAATCCTGAACAGATACTAACTCCGAAAAGCTGTCTAAAAGCAGGGCTGAAGCTGCGAGCTGGGGCCTATATCATGAAACGATACAACATAAAAGTATGCCGTCAATACATGAATGTACCGAGTATGAAAGGTAAGTAAAACCGCTCAAGTAAAATAAATCATTTAAAACATTTCATAACATATCGTAAGATTTAAAATATGATAGGAAAGAACTACAGGCACTCATTCTAAAATCATAATCTTTTCATAATATGACCATACATAGCTTTATAACATCATGACTGACTCGAATAACTTAAAGCTGCAATATGACATTTAGAGAAAAGCTGAACAATGAGTCAAACCTTACTTTTAGAACATGCTTGCTTAAAGTAATGATCATGAGTAATGAATATGCAAATCTGAATCATATAGGCAACGGGAGACTCGTCACTTAACCGACATACCATGATAGAGCTTCCGTGGTCTCGACTATTACACTCAAGTGGGCAGAGCCGTCCAAAACCTTGCCAAGGCTAAGGGTGCTACCATGATACTGATATCAAGCTGAAGGCCCATTCGGGCAGGGGGAAGCTCACTAGGGAGGTCCCAAGTAATATAGTATTCAACCTATGTTGGCGTGTAGTTCTGGGGCATAGGGTGGTCGACCCTTAGCCCGCTCGGTGCTAAAATCTTCTCCCAAAACATGCAATGCTCTACATCGTATATAACGAAGCTCAACATCATCTATTGACGAAGCTTAAGACGAAGTTATGCATAACTTAACATTGTATGAAACGAAGCTCAATTTTCCCTTTGACAAAGCTCAATAATGAAATCATGCATAGACTCGACATCATATAAAATTAAGATCAACATTTGCCTTTGACAAAGATCAATAATGACATACATCTCAATTACGAACTTATGCATACGAGGAGCTTTAGATTGAAACATACCACAAGCTAATAAAATGAAATTTGGGAGACTTTACTCCAAACAATGTGGTAAGCTTATTTCAAAAGAACTCATCACTTTAAACCAACATGTGGGAATTTCCCAAAGCTCTATCATACTTGGATCTACTCAATTCATTTTGAAAATAATATCATAATCATGGGTAGCTTTAGAAACTTGCTTTTCATAATCAAATCTCATCATCATCATACATTCATCACCATTCTCTTCATTCATGAACTTATTATCCATGGGCATTAAATCTCATAATTTAGAAAACATGATTTTTGATTGAAAACAATTTATAATCTGCCCAAGCTTCACAATTCATCAATATGCAAATAATATAATCATACCCATGTATAGAGATTGAAGAATTATGCAATTGGGTAAAAACCCCATGCTTGATCATAGGTAATTTTAATGATTTGATAGAAATTGGGCATTGGTGTGGAAGAAGACACCCACTCACAACCTTACATACCTGGGAGGGATGATTTACCCACTTCTCTAATTGCCCAAGGTGAGATTCCAATGGAAACCTTCAAAACTTGCTCTAAATCCTCTCTTCAAACTCATAAGCTTGCATGCATGGAATGAACTAGCTTAGAATAGGTTTTCCCCTCTTAAAACCCTGTAAACGAGCCTTAAATGACACAATATAGGCCCTTAGAACTTAGGAAATGACAAAAATAACCTTACTGAATTTGAAAATTTGTTCACTGGGCCAAACAACGGATGACCCAATGGGTTGTTGGAGGGTACCACGACCCGTGGTACCTGTCCATGCTAATTACTGTCTCAGCCTTCTCACGGATTCACACAACAAATAGACAGGACGACTTGTCCTTAGATACCATGAGTCGTTCCTTCGATTGTTGTTGTTATACCCCGTAGGATTCTTGGCACCTAGATGGCCTATTCGTGTGATGGTCAAGCATATTTGGAAGCCATACATGCTAGGGAAAGGCCCGGGAAAAGACCGGACGAGTAACCTGTCGAACCATCGCGGGAGGAGCCGAGGCAGAGCCCCTCCGTGATGGCAGCGTGTCACGGAGGTGAAGCCTCCTCGTTGGCTCCGTGACACGTTCGCCTTATCCAGGCTCAAGTATATAAAGCCCCACTTCGGTTTATTTTGGTTTTAAATCATAAAATTTCCAGAAAACAGAGAGGAAAACCAGAGAAAGGAAAAAGAACGAAGAGGGTAATATAATTTCATCCGATTACGCTGCCAAACGTAGTCCAAACCTAAATTAACCTCAGATACCGAGGTATTTAGCAACAGAGAGCATTCCTACGGATTTAGTTTCGTGAAATACGGCCGACGACTCGTCGAGCTACCGAGCTAAGGTAAGTAAAATTGCTCCAAATTAGTGTCTATGTGCTCCTAGCTGTGAAGTGAATACTTCTCCCTTTTGGACTTCTGGAAAATAGCGAGTTTTGGACCGTCTTTCAATAAGCCTAAGTTTAGGCTATAATTATATCGAAAGTGACGTTGTTCTTTAGAATTAAGCTATATTTAGTATTAATTGACATATTTATGAATGTAGTTGGGAGAAATAGTTGAAGTATTGGCCGAGCCTCGTTCGACAGACGGATAACTCGAGGTTGAGGTATGTAAAGCTAGTTCCTTCGGCTAGTTAGTAGCTTTAGCCTTGTATTGTACAATAAACTCCGTAGTAGAATTCCCGGAAATTGAATGTTAAGTATTGTGCAAGTTCAGTAAACTTAGTTCGCGTTGTGATATCATATTTAGTCTGAAAGTTAGAAAAGCATGCGCCAATGGGCAAGTTAGTAGTTCAGATTCAGTACAACCTATTATGCGAATAGCAAGCATGTTGTATAATAAAAAGGAACAGATTTGCGTAATAACAATCAGTAAAGAAAGATCTGATAGACAGACAGTTACGGCTACAGATTAGCCATATAGTTAAACAGAGATTTAAGAATCAGTATAATCAGTAAAGGATCAGTTCAGTATAGAAACAGATCAGAATAAGAAGTTAGATTCCAGATAGTCTTTTCAGTTATACATGCTTGCTATTTCTATGTGCTATTTGTTTGTTGAGACTTGTTGTGGCATGTGGGCATCCTTTAGCATCCCCACCGCCCCTAGGTTATAGCTGTGTCGATACCAGATTCAGCTACCGCCACCAGCTGGGCAATGTCGTCCGCCTAGAGGACGATGATGGCCGACCACCATGATAATACGGTCCAGACCACCCTGCTTGCAGGGGTAGTTCAGTTTACTCTGCGCAGAGCCAGTCCACCCTGTTTACAGGGGCAGAACACTCTGTGTGCGCTTGTGGCCGGCGGCAGTTCCAGATACAGATTTTTATAAAATTACCCTGTTGCATGCTTGCACCCAGGGGCAGTTTTTATTAAACACCCCGTGTACACTTGCGCCCAGAGGTAGGAGTCTTCGGGCTCAGACACAGTTTATTGTCAGAGGCCAAGGCCTAAGCTACGTACCCAAGGGGACCGGTAGGAGGAGCTCACAGTCATCAGATGAGTGGAGTGACTTATTTTTGGTTGGTTTAGACCCGGGTAGGGGTAAATAGATTGTGTGTTGGTTGGCACCTTCCGGCTTATGGGGTCGGTCAGGTATTGTGTGTATTATTATGAATACTTCTATGTTCTATTAGATACTAATAGACAGTGGGATGACACGGCATCAGGTACGCTCAGTTTAGTTATAGAATAAATAAACTGTCCCCAGTTATTCTCAGCTAGATAGACTCAGCTACCTTCTGCTTATATGTCATGTTACTGTTGTTATTCATTTCAGTTGTGTATTTCAGTTGCTTTACATGCTCAGTACCTATGGTACTGACGCCCAGTGGGGTGCTGCATTACTTGCCTGCAGGTACTCATAGACGAGGAGGCGATCCCTCGTGATTCTAGTCAGCTATTGAGTATTCAGCTCCTGTCATCCGGAGACTGAATCCAGAGGTGTATTTCATTTTCTTTTTTTGTACAGTACGGGTAGGTCGGGGCCCTGTCCCGATCATTTCTATTGTTATTCCTAGAGGCTTGCAGTCTGTATATATTTCCCTGTGGTGAGTCGAGCCGGTCGTGTGAGGCCGTGTAGCTTGTTATAGTTATTTGTTATTTCTGTTCCTGTTGGCCATGTGTGGCCATAACCAGTCAGTAGTGGTGACCTCGCCGGTCACGTAATTATTTAGCATGTTATTGTTGAGTTACAGAGAACTAGACAGCATGGTGGCCTTGTCGGCCCGCATAGGTTCCCCTGTAGTAATATGTTTTTGGTTAGCTGTTTTCCAGGTGTAGGTGGCTATAGGCCTGTTGGCCGGAGGCTGTGTTTACAGCCGTTATATAGCCCTTTGGTTCCAGGAATGTGAGTTAGAGCCAGCCAGGCACCAGATGTGCTTTGGCTCACCAGATAGCAGTCTAGGTCCTACTAGGGCACCAGGTGCCAGTCATACCCCCCAGGGCGGGGCGTGACAATCTTGGTATCAGAGCAGGTTGTGTCCCAGGGAGTCTGCAACCCATGCTGAGTAGAGTCTTGTCTATGGATGTGTTGTGCACCACATACCATAGGCAGGAGGCTGCGAGGCAGAATAGGACAGTTACCCTTCTTTCCATACTCAGTCGTGCCTAGCACAATACAGTATAGGGTTGGTTCTTTTGAAACTTACCACCCTATTTGTTTACAGATACTATGGCAGACCAGTGGCACCCAGCTACAGGCAGAAGATTGGATACAGCAGCGGGCGAAGGCACCAGTAGGATGCCTCATTTACAGCCAGATTTAGCCCGGTCTGAGAGCGATACGGAGGTGTCATCTCGACCCTCCCAGCAGTCTCCGCCTCGCCAGACACCATTTGAGGCAGCACCGCCTCCCACAGCTCCTGCACCCACTTCATCTGATCAGGAGCTACATAGTGCGGTGGTTATGTTGACCCAGATGCTAGCTACACACCGTCAGCCAGTACCACCTGCAGCTGCAGAATCTCTAGGTGGGTCAGGTAGTTCCAGGGTCAGAGAATTCTTGGCGTTGGGACCCCCTCAGTTTACAGGGTTGGATTTAACGGAGGACCCTCATGACTTTTTGGACCAGATGCAGAGGATCTTTAGAGTCATGCACATAACCCCAGCAGAATCAGTTGAGTTAGCCGTGTTCCGGTTAAAGGATATTGCTGTTTTGTGGTACGAAAGTTGGGAGAGATCTCTGGGAAGAGATGCATCCCCTCTACTTGGTCCAGCTTCTCAAAGGCCTTCCTGGACCACTATTTACCCTGGGAGGTTATACAGGCCCGGATGGACCAGTTTTTACACTTAGAGCAGGGGGCCAGGAGCGTTCGTGAGTATTCCTTGTTGTTCGACTCCTTAGCCCGCTATGCTCCAGCATTTGTGGACACCATGTCGTCCAGAGTCCACCGTTTTATTATGCACCTGAATCAAGAGTACATAGAGACGTGCATGACGGCTACTTTGAGAGAGGACATAGACATAGCCAGGGTACAGGCCTTCGCACAGACAATTGAGGGCTTGAGACAGTGGCGGCGGGGTGACAGACAGACGACTTCAGAGCAGCGCCATAGAAGCAGACCTGCTGAGATTCGAGGGGAAATCCCTAGGGGGCCGAGACCACGGTTTTCAGATAGGCCACCCAGATCTTTACCTCCGGTATAGCAGCAGAGAGGCAGCTTTGTTCGCCGGAGTCAATCAGAGTCCGGTAACAGTTCACGGACAGTAGCCTCACCTCAGCAGCGGAGGGTAGAATAGAGTAGATTTGCAGCTACCCCTTGTCCTATATGCAACTGACTACATGCTGGAGCCTGCAGGCAAGGCTTCCCAGGGTGCTATTACTGCGGACAGGAAGGGCATTTAATGAGAGATTGTCCATCCAGGGGATAGGGTAGCCGGGATGATCTGGATAGAGCATCAGCAGGGCCACGAGTTCCAGCAGCCTCAGCAGGGCGCAGACGCTCAGGTTCAGCAAGTAGGGGCCGAGGTAGATCAGGGGCCTCTGGCTCGAGTGCAGGCCCCAGCCGTACCTATGCATTACCAGGGAGGCAGGATTCAGAGGCATCTCCCGATGTGGTCACAGGTACATTGATTATCTGCTTATACCCTGTTTATGTACTGATTGATCCAGGATCCACCCTGTCGTATGTTACCCCGTTTGTGGCACGAAAGTCCAATATTGCACCAGAATTATTACAGCAGCCCTTTTTAGTATCCACACCCGTCGGTGACTCGATCGTGGCTAGAAGAATTTATCGGGGGTGTACAGTAGAGGTTGCTGATCGTCAGACCACAGTAGATCTGGTCGAGCTAGAAATGATAGACTTCGATGCCATAATGGGTATGGATTGGCTAGTGCCATGCTTTGCCAATGTTGAATGTTGGACCAAGATGGTCCGATTCCACTTTCTAGGAGAAGCAGTGCGGGAGTGGAAGGGCAGCACCGCTACGCCAAAAGGTAGGTTTATTTCCTACCTCCAGGCGAGGAAATTGATATCTAAGGGATGTATTTACCATCTGGTCACAGTTCAAGATATCCTAGCAGAATCTCCGACACTCCAGTCTATTCCAGTGGTGAACAAGTTCCCTGATGTGTTTTCGGATGAGTTACCTGGTATTCCCCCAGAAAGGGAAATAGATTTTGCTATCGATTTATTACCAGGCACCCAGCCGATATCGATTCCTCCTTATCGCATGGCTCCTGCAGAACTCAGAGAATTAAAGGAGCAGCTGAAAGACTTGTTGGATAAAGGTTTTATTAGGCCGAGTACTTCACCATGGGGTGCACCAATTCTATTTGTGAGAAAGAAAGATGGCTCACTCCGGATGTGCATAGATTATCAGCAATTAAACAAAGATACAGTGAAGAACAAGTACCCGCTTCCCAGGATTGATGATTTATTTGATCAGTTACAGGGAGCCAGATATTTTTCTAAGATTGACTTGCGGTCCAAATACCACCAGGTTCGAGTTCGTGAAAGAGATATTCCCAAAACGGCGTTCAGGACCCGATATGGACACTTTGAATTTTTAGTTATTTCCTTTGGGTTGACGAATTCCCCAGCAGTATTCATGGACCTGATGAACAGTATTTTCAGACCTTTCCTGGACTTGTTCGTAATAGTGTTTATTGATGATATTCTGGTGTATTCTCGCTCTGAAGCAGATCACCGGACTCATTTGCGGACAGTGCTACAGATCCTCAAGGACCGCCAGTTATATGCTAAATTCTCTAAGTGTGAATTCTGGCTTAATTCAGTAGCCATTTTGGGGCATATTGTATCAGATGCTGGTATACAAGTTGACACGCAGAAGATAGAAGCAGTCAAATCATGGCCTAGGCCTACCACTCCGACCGAGGTCCGCAGTTTTCTGGGATTAGCGGGATAATACAGGAGGTTTGTTGAGGGATTTTCTACCATAGTAGCACCTCTGACTAAACTGACGTAGAAAGTAGCAAAGTTTCAGTGGACAGAGGCATACGAGCAGAGCTTCCAGGAGTTGAAAGATAGATTAACCTCCACTCCAGTGTTAGCCTTTCCGGAAGGTACAGAAGGTTATTCAGTATATTGCGACGCATCAGGCGTTGGGTTGAGTTGTGTGTTGATGCAGCATGGTAAGGTGATTGCATATGCCTCCAGACAGCTGAGGAAACACGAGAGGAATTATCCTACCCATGACCTGGAGTTAGCCGCAGTGATCCACACCTTGAAAATGTGGAGACATTACCTGTACGGCGTCCATGTTGATATTTTCACATTTCACAAGAGCCTACAGTATATCTTCACTCAGAGGGAGCTGAATCTGCGGCAACATCACTGGTTGGAGTTGTTAAAAGATTATGATGTGAACATTTTGTACCACCTGGGAAAAGCTAATGTTGTAGCAGATGCTCTCAGTCGAAAGTCCATGGGGAGCTTGGCATATTTGCAGCCTAAGAAGCGGGAATTGGTCAGGGAAATACATCAGTTAGCTAGCCTAGCCGTTCATGTAGCAGAAATAGAGGACGGTAGAGCGGTAATTCAGAACACTGCCGTGTCATCGTTGGTTTTGGATGTGAAAGAACGGCAATCTGAGGATCCCGACCTAGTTCAGCTTAAAGATTATATTCCGCTAGGGAAGGCGCCAGGGTTCCGGGTAACAGAGGATGGAGTGATGCATTGTAAAGGTCGTTTATGTGTTCCCAATGTTTCAGACCTCCGCCAGCGGATTATGAACAAGGTACATTACGCCCGTTATTCCCTTCACCCCGGTGCGACAAAAATGTACCATGACATCAAAGAGAACTACTGGTGGCCAGGTATGAAAAGGGAAATTGCTGAATTTGTAGCCCAGTGTCCTAACTACCAACAGGTGAAAGCAGAACACCAGAAGCCAGGCGGGTTAACTCAGGACATAGCTGTACCTCTCTGGAAATGGGAAGCAGTGAATATGGATTTTGTGGAAGGATTACCCCGTACCAGACACAGACATGACTCTATATGGGTGATAGTTGACAGATTGACTAAATTAGCTCATTTCCTGCCAGTAAGAACTACTTTCTCGGCTGAGGATTATGCGGAGTTGTATATCCGAGAGATAGTCAGATTGCACGGAGTGCCAGTATCCATTATTTCAGATAGAGGAGCGCAGTTCACGGCTAGGTTTTGGCAATCGTTCCAGAAGGGACTAGGAACGCAGATTAATCTGAGCACAGCTTTCCACCCTCAGACAGACAGACAGGCTGAGCGCACTATTCAGACGCTCGAGGATATGCTGCGAGCGTGTGTGCTAGACTTTGGTGGTAGCTGGGACGAGCATTTGCCGCTGATAGAATTTGCTTATAATAATAGCTATCACTTGGCTATTCAGATGGCACCTTTTGAGGCTTTATACGGGCGAAAGTGCAGATCACCGGTTGGCTGGTTCGAAGTAGGGGAATTAGTGATAATTGGGCCAGATATTGTTTAGCAGTCAGAAGAGAAAGTAAAGCTTATCAGAGAACGCCTATTGACTGCACAGAGTCGCCTGAAAGCATATGCAGATGTACGACGCAGAGACCTGGAGTTTAATATGAATGACTGGGTATTTCTGAAAGTATCTCCGATGAAAGGGGTGATGAGATTTGGTAAGAAGGGTAAGCTCAGTCCGAGGTTTGTTGGGCCTTATCAGATTCGTCGGAGGATAGGCCGAGTAGCATATGAGTTGAACTTGCCTCCAGAGCTAGAATCCGTTCATCCCGTCTTTCATGTGTCCATGCTAAGGAAATGCATAGGAGACCCATCCAGAGCAGTCCCAGTCCAGGATATCCAGGTTACCGAAGAGCTGGCCTATGAAGAGGTTCCAATAGCCATCCTAGACAGGCAGGTTCGTAGATTGAGAAATAAGGATATTGCATCTGTCAAGGTATTGTGGAGTAATAGAAACCGAGAGGAGATGACGTGGGAAGCTGAAGAAGATATGAAAGCTAAATATCCTCACCTATTCCAGGCCTAGTCAGGCGACAGGTATGTCCGTATTATTACTTATGTAGTACCTTATGGTTGTATCTGTATAAGTGAGAAAGATTGATTTTTAGCTATCCAGTGAATCTTAAAGGTTTCCGTGCAGTACCTGTGTTGGACTTTTCTGCATTTCAGGTTTTTGCTATAGTCCATATTACAGAGGAAACTCTGCCGAAATTTTTCTAGGTAGTAAGTTGAGAAGTCCTCTAGATAGAAGTCTACATTCGAGGACGAATGTTCTTAAGGGGGGGAGAATGTTATACCCCGTAGGATTCCCGGCACCTAGATGGCCTATTCGTGAAATGGTCAAGCATATTTGGAAGCCATACGTGCTAGGGAAAGGCCCGGGAAAAGACTGGACGAGTAACCTGTCGAACCATCGCGGGAGGAGCCGAGGCAGAGCCCCTCCGTGATGGCAGCGTGTCACGGAGGTGAAGCCTCCGCGTTGGCTCCGTGACATATTGGCCTTATCCAGGCTCAAGTATATAAAGCCCCACTTTGGTTTATTTTGGTTTTAAATCATAAAATTTCCAGAAAACAGAGAGGAAAACCAGAGAAAGGAAAAAGAACGAAGAGGGTAATATAATTTCGTCCGATTATGCTGCCAAACGCAATCCAAACCTAAATTAACCTCAGATACCGAGGTATTTAGCAGCAGTGAGCATTCCTACGGATTTAGTTTCGTGAAATACGGCCGACGAATCGTCGAGCTACCGAGCTAAGGTAAGTAGAATTGCTCCAAATTAGTGTCTATGTGCTCCTAGTTGTGAAGTGAATACTTCTCCCTTCTGGACTTCTGGAAAATAGCGAGTTTTTGACCGTCTTTCGATAAGCCTAAGTTTAGGCTATAATTATATCGAAAGTGACATTGTTCTTTAGAATAAAGCAATATTTAGTATTAATTGACATATTTATGAATGCAGTTGGGAGAAATAGTTGAAGTATTGGCCGAGCCTCGTCCGACAGACGGATAACTCGAGGTTGAGGTATGTAAAGCTTGTTCCTTCGGCAAGTTAGTTGCTTTAGCCTTGTATAGTACAATAAACTCCGTAGTAGAATTCCCGGAAATTGAATGTTAAGTATTGTGCAAGTTCATTAAACTTAGTTCACGTTGTGATATCATATTCAGTCTGAAAGTTAGAAAAGCATGCGCCCAAGGGCAAGTTAGTAGTTCAGATTCAGTACAACCTATTATGCGAATAGCAAGCATGTTGTAGAATAAAAAGGAAAAGATTTGCGTAATAAAAGTCAGTAAAGAAAGATCTGATAGACAGACAGTTACGGCTACAGATTAGCGATACAGTTAAACAGAGATTTCAGAATCAGTATAATCAGTAAAGGATCAGTTCAGTATAGAAATAGATCAGAATAAGAAGTTAGATTCCAGATAGTCTTTTCAGTTATACATGCTTGCTATTTCTATGTGGTATTTGTTTGTTGAGACTTGTTGTGGCATGTGGGAACCCTTTAGCATCCCCACCGCCCCTGGGTTATACCTGTGTCGATACTAGATTCAGATACCGCCACCAGCTGGGCGATGCCATCCGCCTAGTGGACGATGATGGCCGACCACCATGATAATACGGTCCAGACCACCCTGCTTGCAGGGGTAGTTTAGTTTACTCTGCGCAGAGCCAGTCCACCCTATTTACAGGGGCAGAACACTCTGTGTGCGCTTGTGGCCGGGGGCAGTTCCAGATACAGATTTTTATAAAATTACCCTGTTGCGTGCTTGCACCCAGGGGCAGTTTTTATTACACACCCCGTGTACACTTGCGCCTAGAGGCAGGAGTCTTCGGGCTCAGACACAATTTATTGTCAGAGGCCAAGGCCTGAGCTACGTACCCAAGGGGACCGGTAGGAGGAGTTCACAGTCATCAGATGAGTGGAGTGACTTATTTTTGGTTGGTTTAGACCCGAGCAAGGGTAAATAGATTGTGTGTTGGTTGGCACCTTCCGGCTTATGGGGGTCGTTCAGGTATTGTGTGTATTATTATGTATACTTCTATGTGCTATTAGATACTGATAGACAATGGGACGACACGGCATTAGGTACGCTTAGTTTAGTTATAGAATAAATAAACTGTCCCCAGTTATTCTCAGCTAGATAGACTCAGCTACCTTCTACTTATATGTCATGTTACTGTTGTTATTCATTTCAGTTGTGTATTTCAGTTGCTTTACATGCTCAGTACCTGTGGTACTGACGCCCAGCGGGGCGCTGCATTACTTGCCTGCAGGTACTCATAGACGAGGAGGCGATCCCTCGTGATTCCAGTCAGCTATTGAGTATTCAGCTCCTGTCATCCGGAGACTGAATTCCAGAGGTGTATTTCATTTTCTTTTGTTGTACAGTACGGGTAGGTCGGGGCCCTGTCCCGATCATTTATATTGTTATTCCTAGAGGCTTGCAGTCTGTATATATTTTCCTGTGGTCAGTCGAGCCGGTCGTGTGAGGCCGTGCAGCTTGTTATAGTTATTTGTTATTTCTGTTCCTGTTGGCCGTGTGTGGCCATAACCAGTCAGTAGTGGTGACCTTGCCGGTCACGTAATTATTTAGCATGTTATTGTTGAGTTATAGAGAATTAGACAGCATGGTGGCCTTGTCGGCCCGCATAGGTTCCCCTGTAGTAATATGTTTCTTGTTAGCTGTTTTCCAGGTGCAAGTGGCTATAGGCCTGTTGGCCGGAGGCTGTGTTTACAGTCGTTATATAGCCCTTTGGTTCCAGGAATGTGAGTTAGAGCCATCCAGGCAGCAGATGTGCTTTGGCTCACCAGATAGCAGTCTAGGTCCTACTAGGGCACCAGGTGCTAGTCATACCCCCAGGGTGGGGCGTGACAGTTGTCTCCTCTTTTGAAATTTCTGAACTCCTTCATAATGAGTCTCACCACGACTCGTTTTGTCCTCCAATGGGTCGTGGTATTGATGAGCTGTGAATTTACAGTACTATTGATGCTCAAAACTAAGAAAATAGCATGGACTTAGGTGTTTTTATTTGGATCTGAGGAACTTTTCCTTTGATTTTAGGATAAATGGGTGTTGGAACAATAAATTGCAAAAAGAAGCTAAAAGTGTGCAAAATAGGGCAAAAAAGTGCAGACCACAGTACGATATGTAGGATGGACCTACGAGTCGTACTGAGGGCCTTGATCAAAAGCTAACAGTTTAAGCTAGAAGACTGAACTTATGAGACTTGTCGCGGATCGTACCATGGTGGTACGAGTCGTGGTAATCCAATCATGATGAAATCCAGAAGAATTGCACAAAAGGATGATTCTCAGTACGAAAGCACCCTACGACCCATGAGATGAAGATACGAGTCGTACCATACTGGTCATGGTGAAGTTTAGAAAAAGTTCAAAAGATCAGGATCAAGCTATGAGTGTCAATGTACGAGTCGTAGCATGTTGGTATGAATCATACCTTGACCCAATACTTAGCCAAAATTCAGCCAACACTCCAAGCCACGAGTGGATGTCAGGATCCTTGAGAAGCCCCTATGAGTCGTAGGTGGACCCATGACGAGGTCGGAACTATGGCGGATTAGCAAGTTAGGATTGCACAAAGTGAGTCTAAAATCAATACTAATTACTTATATTATATTTTCTTCATCTTTAATGATTCTTAGCGGTGTATAACGATAGGAAGTCCCTGAATTCTTGACTTTCTTTGGTCGAAGAGGTAAACATTAGGAAAAGAGAGTTACAACGGAGCCTTGATCTTGATGATCATTGTATTAACTTGAGTTGTGGTCGCAAGATAGTTATATCTGGAACTTAGTGATAATAGTTAGTTTGCAAAACTCATGAGACTTGGTCGAGTAATTGAGGATAGTCATTCAATAGGGATTGGTCGATCGTTTGAAAGAATCTAAGTTATCAGTTCTGTAAGTAAGTATTGGTAAAAATCACGAGTGTATACTTAAATCTGTTATGAACCCATGGGGAACAAAAACCCTAGTTATCCTTTGATTATTGATTTACAAATATAATCTTGACTGCTGTTTATTTTTATTATTTCTTTTTATTAGAATCCCCCCTTTGTGAAATAATTACCATACAAGTTCATCTACTAGCTGTAATCTAGATCTTCCATATTCTTTGTGGGTTCGACCCCAACCTATAAGTTTTGGTTCTTTATTGACAACGTCCGCTTCATACTTCAGTTGGAAGTGTGGTTTGAGCGTTATCAAAAAGTGGCGTTGTTGCTGGGGAATACGGCTAAGACTAGGTTACTAGCTTGTTAATTTTTTGGTAATTATTTCCTTAATTATTTTTATTTTTTGTCCTTTTTTGTAATACACACAGGCTGTCCTCCGATGGATGCGAAGCACTCAGAGTAGAGGAGACCCCCTTGTTCCACTCAATCCCGAAATTGAATGAACACTGCATAGAATGGAAAACCCTGAGCAGAGAGAAGCCCGCTTACATAAAGAAGCTAGGCAAGTCAAGCTAGCTCGGTTAGCTGCACTTTAGCAAGCTGGTGATGAGAGAGATGAGGTGGTAAACGCTTGTTGACATGGGAGGGGCAACCGAGCTTAAAGGTTTGCCCCTTAATTTTTCGATGATGAAGACCCAAATATTTATGAGGTTGGGTCAACTGGAGCAATTGTGCCACTACCACTGCCCTCTGGGGCCAAATTTGACATTAGGAGCACCATGATTCAATTGCTAAACATGAAAGGGGTGTTCAGCGGCCACGTAGCAGATGATGCCAACCTGCACTTGATGAATTTTGTAGGAATACACAAGGCATACAGGTTTCCCGGAGTAAGCCAGGATGCGATAAGACTCCGACTCTTCCCTTTCTCTCTATTAGGGGAAGCTACTTTATGGTTGTCGAAGTTGCCCAACGACTCCATAACCAACTGGAGGGAGCTGAAACAAGCCTTGTTGAAAAGATTCTTTCCCCCATTAAGGATGTTAAAGTTAAAAGATGAGATCTATAATTTCCGGTAGATTAAGACAGAGGCACTTCAAGAAACCTGGTTGAGGTTCAAAAAGAACTTGACTAAGTTCCCAAACCATAAAATCCCAGATGATAGTTTTTTGGAAATCTTTTATAGGTCTCTTAATAATAGCACCAAGGTTGTAGCGGACACGGCAGTAGGTGGAGCATTGATGAGTCACACCTGAGAGGAAGCAGCCATTATCCTTGACAGGGTGACAAAGACAAACAGGGCCTGGCATAAGAGGGAGGTTGATGCAGTGGTAGGTACATATGTTGTTGGTTTGACTGCAGACCAATGAAAGAAGGAGGAAGACCGCGATCAGGAGTTGGCTCACATGCGCACATCATTGGATTTTCTGGCAAAGCATATCATGGGAACAGTAGCCAAAAAGGTAAATGCAGTGAGAACACAAGGAATGAAGCAAGGAGCAGATCACTCTGATTCTGAGGAGGAGGCAAACTTCCTAGATAGCCAGGTGGAGGGTTTCTGAGCCAACTCCCAAACGTCTGGACAAGACAATTGGCACCAAGGTTTTGGAAATCAAGGTTCGAACCACTACAGAGAAAACTACAACAGGAACGAGTTCAGAGATAAGAGCCATGGTTGTGAGTGAGATGGAGAATGGAGAAGGAATGATGGATAGCGCAATGACCGGGCTGGAGTCTATGTGCCTCCTAATGCATGAGAAGGGGAGGCCAGATTATCAAAGTTGGAGAGTATGATGGCCCACATGCTAAAAAAGGTGAGATCCACAGATCATCAATTAAAAGAAATTCGAAGCGACTTATCTATTATGGGTCAGAAAGTGGAATCTCATGCCACAACCATCAAGCAGATAGAACACCAACTTGGGCAACTTTCAGCATCAATGAACCCTAGACAAAAGGGTACACTCCCTAGAAACATTGTCCAGAATCCAAAGACTGATGCTCATTGCATGCAGTGATGACTAGGAGTGGTAAAACCACAGTTTACCCCCCGTTTCCTATTGAAGTTGAAAGGAGGAAAGAGAACGTGATTGAAGAAGAAGAGATTGGTGATGAGACACAACATGAGGGGTTGCAGGATACTCCTAAGGGTAAGAAGGAATGTGACATTGATCAAGCGGCAACTCTAGTGCAAAAGGCTATCCTGAGACCACCACCACCATTCCCGCAAAGGATGAAGAAAAAGGCGGATAACGGTAAGTTCCAAAAATTTCTTTCAATGCTCAAACAACATTCTGTGAACATACCGTTGGTCGAAGCACTAGAACAGATGCCGGGATATGCAAAATTCATGAAGGACCTGGTGACAAAGAAAAGATCTGTAAGCTATGAGCCAGTTGACAATGTCCATCACTGCAGCTCCATAGCAACAAGGGTCTTAGCTCAGCAAATGGAAGACCCAGGTGCCTTCACGATACCTTACACCATTGGTAATGTCGATTTTGCAAGGGCACTCTATGATCTGGGAGCTAGTTTTAATCTAATGCCCTTGGAGGTCTTCAAGAAGCTAGGATTGAGAGACCCTACACCAACCAACATGCGGCTACTGATGGCCGACAGAACGGTAAAGAGACCAGTGGGCATCCTAGTTGATGTTCTCATCAAGGTTGACAAGTTTATATTCCCAGCGGACTTTGTGATCTTGGAATGCGAGGTCGATTATGTGTGACCATTCCTAGCTACTAGGAGAGCCCCAGTGGATGAGAAGCTGGCATGTTAAAATTTAGGCTAAACATAGAAGAGGTCCCTTTCAACATTTGTCGGACTATGAGGCAACCAAAGGAAGTTAGTGTGATCTCAATACTTGAGGATTAGTATGAGTCACTTGACGAATTCTGAGTAGTCAAGAGACTTGCATCGTGCCGCAACGTTAAATCAGGCGCTTCTTAGGAGGCAACCCAAGTGGTGGTTTGGTGAAATCTAAGTAATCAGACCACCTGCGCCATGCCGCGATGTTAAATCAAGCGCTTCTTGGGAGGCAACCCAAGTTATTGATCTAATGTGTGCTCAATGTGCAGGGAAATAAAATTAGGTGGCTAAAAAATCTGCTGCTACAGGATCTTGGTACGACTCGTGGTGAGTTCCTACGAGTCATTGTAGTAATGGTGGTGAAAAGCAGAGAAAATTCTAAGCAATGTCTGACCTACGATTCGTACCTCGATGGTATAAGTCGTAGGATGCTCTCATAGGTCACCAGGTAAGTCCACTGTAACTAAAGTCATTATGGTCCAGGGACGAGTCGTAGGTTGCTCCTACGACTTGTAGTACGAGTGGTGACGGGTTAAATTGACCCGATTTGGCCGAGATTTTTAAAGCGACCCCCACCTACTTAAACTTCAAAATCAACCATCTATCCACACTAAAACCTTAAAACCCCAAAACTCGCGACTTGAGAAATTTCTTCCCAACACCCGTAGCTTCCCAAACATCAAGAAATTAAGCTAGAAATTCGTGCTTTAGCTGAGTGTGCAAAGCCCTCGCATTTGATTTCTAGCCTATGAATCGTGAATAAAGTAAGTGGTTTACATTCTAAGTTCTTAATGCTTGAAAGTGAACTTGAGGGAATCGAAAACCCATAAGACTCATTGGGTACGCTTGAAAATCAATGGGTATGAGTGAACAACTCTAAATAGACTGAAAACCCACTGGTAATTGATAGAATATCAACCCTATAACACCTAGAGGGAGTTACGGGTAGTGGAGGATTAAGTGGGGTAAAAAGAAAGGGTACCTAATGCTAGACCTGGGGGAAATTTAAGTACCCAAAAATGTACAAAACAAATACCTACACACTGATCAAAAAGAATCTTAAAACTGTACTAAAATAGGGTATGTAGCACAGTACTAGTCGTAGATTGACACTATGAATCATACTGAGTTCTCGTACCACTTATCTCAAAAAATCAATTTGGGAAGCCCATCCTACGACTCGTGGGATCGACCTACGAGTGGTACCACGAGTCATGGTGAAAAACAAAACTTGTGTAAAATGGGACTTCATCAGACGACTCAAGGTACAAATCATACTTTCATGGTACGAGTCGTTCCTGCGAGTCGTGGGGCACCATCAGGGCTTCTCATGAGTCGTACCTTGAAGGTACGACTCGTACTAAGGACCCGTGATGAGATACTGAATCTCTTCTATCTAATTTTTCTTTTTCAATAATGAAATGCTAATATCTTTCTCACCAGGTACAAGGACATAAAAATGCATGGCAGACAAAACACAAGCCCGTAGGCAATTGATAGATGAAACAACAGACTCAGAGTCTGAGCAAGCCAGAGATTCACCTAGTGGTTCACTTGAGGATTATCAAGTGGACACCTCAGACACAGATGGGACAAGAACTACTAGGGCAAGAGCAAAGGCCAAAGATGAAGCAACCGCGGCCAATCCGCTCAAGCTCCCTAGACTGAAGAGGGGGCTATAGAGGAACACAAAGGCCGAGAATAGACTTAAACACGGAGGAAGGGTCAGAAGAGAACCATAATGAGGTAGAAAGCAGTGAGGAAGCAGTGGAGGAGGAGACCCCTTCCAAAGAGAATAGAACAATACGGTGGAGAGCGATAGGTGCTAAAGAGATATATGAACAAGGTTTAGCTCTCAGCTCCAAGAATAAACCAAAGAGAAGCATCCAAGAAGAACCGCGGATCCTCACTAATTCAATGAATGAAGTTGAGGAGATGAAGCATATTTTTAGCTTCTGTGGGTTAGATTGGATGGCCAAGACCCCTTCACAAAAGACAGAGGAGATCGTCAGGGAGTTCTATGCCAACTACTTGGCCACAATGGAGGAGAAAGCAAAAGAGGGGCAAAAGATAAAGGAGCAGCCTTGCTTGGAGAGTGTTCTAGCCTGAGGGAGGATAATTGATGTATCCGACCAGACTATTGCACGGATGTTATATGGACCTCAGTTCAGACCAACAAGGTTAACACCCAAGTATGATTACAGGGTGGAGGCAATGAAGCAGATTAGGAGTCTGAGCAGGGGTGAGCGATAGAGGCAGCTTTAATGGTTGGCAGAGGTGATAGTTAAGAACAAGGACGAGGTTGCGTGGGTGGCAGGTGGAAGGCAGGTGACGAAGAATTCATTGAATTTTATTGCAAAGGCCTGCTGGACATTTGTGAGACATTGATTAGCACCCACCGTTAATGATAACACACTGAGTGCTGATAGAGCGGCGTTGGTGGCATGACTCATGTCCCGCTACCCTCTTAACATCTCGACAATCATAGGTTCTGAGATACAAGATAGGGCAGTGGAAGTAAGCACTCTATTCCATTCCCAAGCCTTGTATACAGTTTGTGCAGGGAGGCGAGAGTACAGCGGGGTGATGAGAGATTTGATCGGAGGCCAAAAAATTGCTAATATAGGCCTTATCCGGGATGAGATAAACCCGGTAAGAAGATCCAGAATGCCCACAGCCATCCCAGCAGTTCAGCCATCCCAGCAGTTCAGCCAGCAGGGGACGTACAGGTGAATGTCCCCATTACTCAGGAGTACAGAGAGACACCGGCTATAAATGCCGGTCATTCAGAGTCATCTCCCAACACCTCAGTTACACACTGCCCAGTGTATAGACTCAGACTCTAGCAGGGTACATCTTGGTACCACAGGATTTTCTCCAGAAGCTGGCAAAGAGATTGACCATGTTCGAGCACAAAATTTAGGCAACGATGGAGATGTAACGCCATGGGTCAAATCCGAGATAGATGCAGTAGCTCAGGCCCTTCATGCCCGCCTGGATAGTTTTGAGAGCAGATTTAACTTGAGGATGGTAGAGCAGTCAGACACCGGCAGTATCCATGCAAAGTTGGGGGCTCTTCAGAGCAAAGTGGTTGAGTTGTCTTTACGGAAACCAACTGTTATAGCAGCCCCCACTCTTCCGGACTTGGATGCAGAGCTTGAGGAGGATATTGACTTGGTGGCATACTGGGGGTGAACTACAGCTGGTGATAAAGGAAAAAAGAGAGTTGTTGATAATGCTGGTGAGGAGAGTGTGAAAAAGAAGAGGAAGAAGGAGAAGAAAGAGCGCAAGCGGGCTAGAGCGGAGAGCATGCGAGCTCATATAGAGCATATGTCTAAGCTGCATGAGAGAGTTGTAGGAGCAAGAAGCTCCACCACAACTCAGCCCGAGCTTGCTAGTGGCCATGACCCTTCGGGTGAGCCACGTTCAGCACCGGTTTCCACAAAGGCCATTCAAACAGCTACAGCCACTGAGGGGGGTACCAAAACCCCTATTGTTACATCATTGAGTGCACCGGCCACTAGTGTCACTACTACCACGGAGGTACCACCTTCCCGATATGACAGAGGCAAAGTCTGAGTAGCCACAGGTATGTCCCTTTTCCTTTCAAACTTATATTTTGTGCTTCGGATACGAAGCTCATTCTCTAAAAAAGGGGGGTGTACTTGTATTTTTGGGATATTTTTGGTTCTCCTAAGGGTTTTTATTGTCGTGTTTCTTTTCCCTCAGACAAGCGATCTAGTAGAACCGGCATATGTTAGGATTTTTTTTTAGTTGTGATTTTTGTTTGATTAGAAAGTAACTTAGGAATACTCAGCCATTGAACATGCACTAGTTTTGTTGTTTTTGAAAAATTTGACCCTATTTAAAATTTTTATTTTTGCTATGTATTTGTGACAACAATGCATGATTTCTGTGGATCGTTTTATGTCATTTAGTTATTGATAGTGCTAGTCTTGTTAAGCCATGTATGAACTAGACAGGTAAAGTGAAAATAGTTCATGTACCATGTGTGAGTGAGGTCTTAGTATTTGTTGCGGTATGTTGTTGAAGATCTAGAACTTTCTTGATTGGTCTCTACATAGGTTGAGGATGGTTGGTTAGGAGATGATTATAGGCCATTATTGTGTTATCTCACTTTTCGCGCATAGCTTCATAATAATTCTGCAAAGCTTCCACGTAATTTCCTTCGGATTGAGCCGATATTCGTTACGGTCGTCATTCAATTGAAAGAATCTCCGTTCCAGAACCGTACGTGAGATTTCCCTACCAAAGTGTCATGAATCCATTGATCCCATGTTCGAGCCTTAATTAACCATATTTCTTTGATTTACCTGCTAATCATACCCATTTGTTTATAATAAACCTGTTTGACCCTGGTCCTTCCTTGGATATTGTGAACCTCAACATAAGCAAAATGCTTAAGTTGAGGGTGGCTAAAGTAGGGGTGCATAAATGGTGGGAGCAGGAGAAAAGGAAAGAAAAAATGGTGAAAAATAAGGTATGGTGAGGTGAAAAAGTAAAAAGCTGAAAATTTGAGAATATTGAAAAAAGAGGAGAAATTCAAAATAGCTTGAAAGTGTTAAAAAATGTGAAAAATCACCTCACCCATGCAAATGTTCATAAAATGGGAAAAAGGGAAGAAAAGGAGACAGAAAGAATGAAGGGTGAAATAAGAGAATAGTGTAGCTAATGAATGTAGTGTCAAGGAAGGGATAGTCACTAATAAAATCTTTCATCTTTATCATGTCTAGCCCTAAGCCTACATTACAAGCCATATCAAGTCCTATAGTGATCTTAGTTTGACCATCTAACACACCAAAGCAGAGAAAATAAGGGCAAGCCTATGGTATCTGATGCATAATACTTGCAGTTCTTTGAGAGAGTGAGTGCTTCATTTTCCTAGTCCCATGTTTCAGTTGTTACCTCATACTAGAGTAGGGACTTCATTTTTTGTGAGGGTAGATGGATTATGTTTTCTTTTACCATTGGTCTGTGTGAAACACATAGGTGATGACTTGATTTCTTGTTGAAAGCTAGATGACATGTCTTGATCAATGAATATGGTGTTTTGAGGTTGTTGGAAATACATTAGCTGATGATGTTTGAAGAGAAAGGGTCAATAGAGCTTGTATATAGCGTGCACAAATTTGTTTGAGTTTTGGTTGTAGTATCTTAAGTTTATTTTCTAGTTGAGCAGTGTGTTTAGTTTTTCTTTTTCTTTGACTGAGGACATGCAAAAGTCTTAAGTTGAGAGTGTTGATGTGATGTGAATTTACAGCACTATTGACACTCAAAACTAAGAAAATAGCATGGACTTAGGTATATTTATGTAGATATGAGGCACTTTTCCTTTGATTTCAGGATAAATGGGTGTTGGAACAATAAATTGCAAAAGAAAGCTAAAAGTGTGCAAAACAGGGAAAAAAAGTGCAAACCACATTACGGTCCGTAGGATGGACCTACAAATCGTACTGAGGGCCTTGATCAAAAGCTGACAGTTTAACCTAGAAGATTGAACTTAAGAGACTTGTCACGGATCATACCATGGTGGAACAAGTCATGGTTAGCCAGTCGTGATGAAATCTAGAAGAATTGCACAGAACGCTGATTCTTAGTATGAGAGCACCCTACGACCCATGAGATGAAGGTACGGGTCGTACCATACTGGTCATGGTGAAGTTCAGAAAAAGTTCAAAAGATCAGGTTCAAGCCATGAGTGTCAATGTACGAGTCGTAGCATCTTGGTACGAATCGTACCTTGACCCAACACTTAGACAAAATGAAGCCAACACTCCAAGCCACGAGTGGATGTCACGACCCGTGAGAAGCCCCTATGAGTCGTAGGTGGACCGGTGATGAGTTCGGCGACAGATATGGAAAGCAGTCCTGTTAGTTTAGGAAAAGGATCCTTGTCTCTATAAATACTTTTTATGTTTTTTTAAGAAGAGGATGATGAATAGACTTAATTTTTAGTATGAAAACATTGTAGTAAGCAATTTTACGTTGTTGGAAGAGAGAATTGAGTTGGTTCAACCTTGTGATCAACCTTTTCTTGAATTCATCTTGTTCTTGCTATTTATTATTCAAGATTTAGTGGTTTAATTGAAGGAATTGTTTTTCTCAATCATTTTTGTAGGTATTGTTTTATGTTTTAAATAATGAACACAAATTACAACCTTGCAACTATGAGAGGCTAAAACCTCCATAGCTAGGGTTGTGGGAACCATGGCGAATTAACAAGTTAGGGTTGCACAAAGTGACTCTAAAACCAATACTAATTACGTATATTGTATTTTCTTCATCTTTAATGATTCTTAGCGGTGTGTAACGTTAAGAAGTGCCTGAATTCTTTACTTGCTTTGGTCGAAGAGGTAGATATTAGGAAAAGACAATTACAATGGAGCCTTGATCTTGATGATCATTGTATTAACTTAAGTTGTGGTCGCAGGATAGTTACATCTGGAACTTAGTGATAATTGTTAGTTTGCAAAACTCACGAGACTTGGTCGAGTAATTGAGGATAGTCATTAAATAGGGATTGGTCGATCGTTTGAATGAATCTAAGTTATTAGTTTTGTAAGTAAGTATTGGTAAATATCAGGAGTGTATACTTAAAGCTATTATGAACCCATGGGGAACACAAACCCTAGTTATCCTTTGATTATTGATTTACAAATATAATCTTGACTATTGTTTATTTTTATTATTTCTTTTTATTAGAATCCCCCCATTGTGAAGTAATTACCATACAAGTTCATCTACCGGCTGTAATCTAGATCTTCCATATTCCCTATGGGATCGACCCCAACCTATAAGTTTGGGTTCTTTATTAATAACTCCGCTTCATACTTCAGTTGGAAGTGTGGTTTGAGTGTTATCAGGTATCCGTCCATCGAGTCTACTATAAAATTTCACTTCCTTACCACGACTTCAGACAACAGATCATTCTAACAAGCAACGAGTCATTATAATGCTCATTGTTTACATTGCCACCAGGCCTAACCCTTTCCACGACTGTTCACAATGGCTCATGGTTACTTACCACGAGTCATTGTACGTCTCGTTCTGCAACTTTTCCCCAACTTTCAGCAGTTTTGAATTTTAAATTCCTAGGTCTACTCTTAGGCACTCCCGGGGTATTACAATATCTCCCCCTTGGGAATATTCGTCCTCGAATGTTCGAAACAAGAAGAAGACAAAAACACACAATTATCATAATTAAATACTACTCATTTAACCCAAAAACTGGTGGAATGACTACCTCCGGAAGGAACTACATAGTTGAACTGAATTCAGACATCACATACGTCTATCATATCATAAATCAAACTCGTGCACATGATCTGAACATGGTAACTAATTAAAGAATTAGGGCAAAAACTGATACCTCAAACTGAAACTGAGCCGGTATGGAACAAGTGAGGGTATTTAGCCATCATAGCTGCTTCGGCCTCCCACGTAGCTCCGTCAACGTGCTGATTTCTCCATAACAACTTCACCGAAGCTACTTCTTTGTTCCTCAGCCTCCGAACCTGACGATCCAAGATTGCAACTGGAATTTCCTCATAACTGAGAATATCTCCCACACCAACGCTTTCCACCGGGACAATTAAAGATGGATCACCTAAGCACTTCTCAAAAGTGACACATGAAACACGGGATGCACTGAAGATAACTCCGTGGGCAAGTCTAGTTCATATGCCACCTTATCAACTCTTCTCATAACCTGGTAGGGACCAACATAGCGGGCACTGAGTTTCCCTTTCTTTTCGAACCGCATGACTCCCTTCATGGGAGATACCTTTATAAATACCCAATCATCTACCTCAAACCCCAAATCTCTTCTCCTCACATTAGCATATGATTACTAACAACTTTGAACGGTTTTCATCCTTTACCTTATCAACTGAACCTTTACCATGGCCTCATGAACCGAATCAGGTCCTATCATAGTTGCCTCTCGAACCTCAAACCATCCAATGGGCGATCTACACCTTCTCCCATTAAGAGCCTCGAATGGTTCCATCTGGATGCTAGAGTGGTAGCTATTATTATAAGAAAACTCAATTAAGGGAAAGTGATCATCCCAATTACCTTTGATGTCCATCATATGCCCTCAGCATATCCTCGAGGGTCTAGATTGTTTGTTCTGCCTGGCTGTCTATTTGTGGATGAAAGGCTGTGCTAATTTTAACCTGAGTCCCAAGCCTTTTTTGGAAAGACCGCCAAAACTGAGAGGTAAACTGAGTACCTCGGTCTGAGATAATAGACAAGGGCACTCCATGAAGTCGAACCAACTCCCGAATATACAATTTGGCATAATCATCCATTGAATCTGTGGTTTTGATCGGTAGGAAGTGGGCAGCCTTGGTTAACCTGTCGACCACCACCTAAATGGAGTCATATTATCAGTGAGTACAAGGTAGACTGGTAATGAAACCCATAGTAATCTCTTCCCACTTTCAAGTGGGAATGCTGATATCATGAAGTACGCCTCCCGGTCTTTGATGCTCAAAGTTCACTTGCTGACAGTTCAGGCACTTAACTACGAATTCTGCAATGTCCTTCTTTACGCCTTTCCACTAATATATTTCCTGCAAGTAATGATACATCTTGGTGGCACCCAGATGGATAGAATACATGGATCCATGTGCCTCATGCAATATCTGGTTCCTCAAATTATCAATATCTGGAATACATAGATGGCCCTGGTACCACAACACCCCATCTCCCCCTTGGGAGAAGACCTCCACCTTCTGATTTCCAACGGCTTCCTTCAGCTTTACTAAAATTGGATCCTCATCTTGCCTGGGCTTCACATTTGTCACCAAGGACAATTCTGATCCGTTTTGCACAACAACGCCACCATCGATCGAGTCGACCAATATGACTCCCAACCTCGCAAGTCGATGGACATCTTTCACCAACTCTTTCTTTGCCTCATCCACATGGGACACACTCTCCATAGAGTGTCTAGTAAGTGCATCCGCTACCACATTAACCTTACCTGGGTGGTAAAGAACACTCATATCATAGTCCTTAAGTAGCTCCAACCATCTCCTTTTCCGAAGATTGAGGTCTTTCTGCATAAACACATATTGCAAGCTCTTGTGATCCGTGAACACGTCCACGTGGACTCCATAAAAGTGATGCCGCCATATCTTATAGGTGAATACCACCGCGTCCAACTCAAGATCATGGGTCGGATAATTCTTCTCATGAACTTTAAATTGTCTTGAGGCATATGCTATCACTTTCCCATGCTGTCGCAATTTAGAAAAAAATGGAATTGTGATGCTGGGATCTTGGGTAGAGACGGGTGATATTTTAGTAGGTAAATTAACACTGCATCAACACACATCCTAGTCCGATTCATAAAGCATCAAAATCATAACAAAGCCATCCGTCCCCTCGGGTAGGGTCAACACTAGTGCTGAAGTGAGTCGAGTCTTTAATTCTTGGAAGCTCTTCTCACAAGCCTCCGACCATTGGAACTTCACCTTTTTCTAAGTCAACTTGGTCAACGGTGCTGCAATAGATAAAAAGCCCTCAACAAATCTCCGGTAGTAACCTGCTAAACCCCAAAAGCTTTTGATATCTTATGGGTTCACCGGCCTGGGCCAATTCTTCACCGCCTCAATTTTTTGAGAATCTACCTTTATGCCCTCACGTGATACCATGTAGCTCTAAAAATGCAACTGAGTTCAACCAAAATTCACACTTGTTGAATTTTGCATACAACTGACAATCCTTGAGGGTCTGAAGCACTACCCTTAGGTGAGCGGCATGCTCCTCCTCGCTCCGATAGTATATAAGGATGTCATCGATAAACACAATCACGAACATGTCTAGATATGCCTTGAACACCATGTTCATTAGATCCATAAAAGCTGCAGGGGTATTGGTTAGTCCAAAAGACATAACAACAAATTCGTAGTAACCATACCGAGTCCTAAAAGCGGTTTTCGGGATGTCACTCTCCCGAACCCTAAGCTGGTGATACTCGGATCTGAGATCAATCTTGGAGAAACAATTGGCACCCTAAAGTTGGTCGAACAAATTATCGATCCTGGGTAATGGATACCTATTCTTAATGGTGACCTTGTTCAACTGCCTATAATCAATGCATATGCGAAGGGAACCATCTTTCTTCCAAACGAATAGGACCGGTGCACCCCATGGAGACTTACTCAGCCTAATAAAGCCTCTATCTAACAGGTCCTTCAACTGATCCTTCAACTCGTTTAGCTCAGCAGGAACTATTATGTAGGGCGTAATAGATATAGGTTGCGTGTCGGGAAGAAGATCTATACCGAAATCAATCTCCTGCTCGGGAGGACACCTGGCAAATAATCAGGAAAGACCTCTAGATATTCACGTACTATCGGTACGGATTGGATGGTCAGGGTCTCAGACTCCATATCCTTAACCCTAACTAGATGGTACATGCAACCCTTAGAAATCATCTTTCTGGCCTTAAGGTAGGAAATGAATCGACCTACAGGCACCACTATACTACCCTCCCATTCTAAGATTGGCTCACCCAGAAATCTGAACTCTATGGCCCGGGTTCTACAATTAACTGAAACATAGCATGCAAATAGCCTATCCATGATGAGAATAACATTGAAATTGATCATGGCTAACTCAATCAAATCTGTTGAGGTGACCTTATGAAGGAGTTAGACTGGGCAACCTCTATATACCCATCTAGCTATAACTGAGTCACCTATTGGAGTGGAAACTGAGAAGGGTTCCAACAAAACATCGGGACTAACTACGAAGCTACTGGCCACATATGGTGTCATAAAAGACAAGATAGCCCCCGAATCTAACAAAGCATAAACATCAATATGGAAAACTCGCAACATATCAGTAACCACATCCAGGGAGACCTCCTGCTCTTGATGAGAAACTAAAGCATAGAATCTATTCTAGAGCTGACCGCCAGTTGTGCTAGTAGATGTCCCTTGATAGGCTGAGTGTGGGGGAGGGGATGCTGAACTAGAAGCTGGACCTCAGCCCCCAACCTAATCCTGTCTCGCAGCTGGACAATCTCTGAGCATATGTCCGGGATGCCCGCACCTAAAACACGCTCCTAACCCTGCAAAATACTGGCCTGTGTGTCCTCGGCCACACCTACGATGCGCTGGAATGCTTGAATTTTTGGGTTTACTGCTATGACCCCTCGAGCCTTAAGCTCGCCCCTTCTGATCATGTCTAGGCATTAATGGCACACTCAATGCCGAAGATGCCGGGGTAGATGACCTCTGGTGAGTCTGTTGTCGATGTCCACCATCAGACTTCTACTGAGAGAACCTGTGATCCTCGGTCCTGGCCGTCTTGGCCTCCCTCTCTCTCGAATGTGCCATCTCCATCTGCTGGGCGTACAACACCATGCGAGGAAAGTCCATATCCTGGTGAAGCATAGCAATCCGACACTCCTTGTCCAAATACCCTGCTATACTATGAACAAACCTGCTCACCCACTCTCTCTAGTCACCACTAACTCCAGGGAAAATTTCGATAGGCGAGTGAACTCAAGGGAATACTCTTGCACTGTCATCTTTCCCTACTTCAAGTTTACAAACTCATCTACTTTCAACTCCCTCATCTCCTTAGGGAAGAACCGGTCTAAAAATGCAACCTGGAACTCCTCCTAAGTGACCGGACCTGCTCCTGTTGTCCTGCTTTCCTTCCATTGGCAAAATCAGATATGTGCCACCCCCTTCAACTGGTAGCAGGCCAACTCTGCGCACTCAACATTACTCAACCCCATGACTTGGGTGATTTTGACAACCTCATCAATGAAATCGTAGGGGTCCTCATCTACCCTGGACCCCAAGAACTCCGGCGGGTTCATCCTCAAGAAGTCTCTGACTCGAGCCGCCGCTACATTTCCATTTTGCGAAACATGCGCAATGGTATGCTGATTGACCTGAGAAGTTAAGGCCTACGCAAGCATCTGAATAGCATCTCAGAACTCAGCATGAACGGTTGGCTCCTGTGCCTGAGGCTCCTGAACTGGTGGGGCTGGCTGATGTCCATAAACATTTCCATTCTTGTGGCCCTCACCATCTCCATTCCTCTTTTTGTTCATCCTTCGAGGAGCCATGATTCTGCAATCACGATTAGCATGAATTAGAAGGATAGAAAGACTTTCCATCAAACAGTATAGATCATGATAGAAGGGAACATTTCCTAAATATATCATAGCCTCTTCATCATAAGTGTGGCGTGCTTCACACCCATGAAAAAAACTCTAGTTAATGCGGCTTTCAGACTCGCTAGGACACTTCAAAACCTATGGCTCTGATACCAAGTTTGTCACGACCCGAATAGAGGCTCGGATCATAGATACGGGACAAGGGACCCCGAGAGACCCCAAGTCGACCCATGGCATAAGCATACAACTAACTCATTCGATAAATTGAAGAAATCATCAATATAACTCAGGGGAAGTCAAATTCAACATAACATTAGAATAACATCTGAAGATAACACATACGTAAGTCTAAAAAGCCTCTACTCTGGACTAGTTGATGGGACAAAACCCCCAACTAACTCAACAATACGAAAACTGAAATACGTATAAGAAACTGAAAGTGTAGTCCTTGAAAGATGAGGACTCACCAATCCTTGACAGATACTAACTCCGGAAAGCTATCTAAGAGCGGGGTTGAAGTTGTGAGCTAGGGCCTATATCATAAACGATACAGCATAGAAAGTATGCGGTCAATACATGGAATATACCGAGTATGCAAAGTAAGTAAAATCGCTCAAGTAAAATAAATCACTTAAAACATTTCATAACATATCATAAGCTTTCAAATATGATATGAAAGAACTATAAGAACTCATTCTGAAATCATAATATTTTCATAATATGACCATCCATAACTTTAAAACATCATGACTGACTCGAATGACTCAAAGCTGGAATATGACATTTAGAGAAAAGCTGAACAATGAGTCAAACCTTACTTTTAGAACATGCATGCTTAAATTAATGACCATGAGTAATGAGTATGGAAATCTGAATCATATAGGCAATGGGAGACTCGCCACTTAACCGACATACCACGATAGAGCTTACGTGGTCCAAACTATTACACTCAAGTGGGTAGAGCCGTCCAAAACCTTGCGAGGGCAAAGGACGCTACCATGATATCGATATCAAGCTGAAAGCCCATTCGGGCAGGGGGAAGCTTACTTGGGAGGTCCCAAGTCATATAGTTTCAACCTATCTTGGCGCGTAATTCTGGGGCATAGGGTGATCGACCCTTAGCCCGCTCGGTGCTAGACTTTTATGCCAAAATATGCAATGCTCTACATCGTATATGACGAAGCTCAACGTCTTATATTGGCAAAGCTCAACATGAAATCATGCATAATTCAACATTGTATGAAACGAAGCTTAACATTGTCCTTTGACAAAGCTCAATAATGAAATCATGCATAGACTCGACATCATATAAAATGAAGCTCAACATTGCCCTTTGAAAAATCTTAATAATGATATACATCTCAATTACGAACTTATGCATATGAGGAGCTTTACTTTGAAGCATACCACAAGATAATAATATGAAACTTGGGAGACTTCGCTCCAAACAATGTGGTAAGCTTATTTTGGAAGAACTCATCATTTTAAATCAACCTGTGGACATTGCGCAAAGCTCTATCATACTTGGATCTACTCAATTCATTTGAAAATAATATCATAATCATGGGTAGCTTTAGAAACATGTTTTCCATCATCAAATCTCACCATCATCATACATTCATCACCATTCTCTTCTTTCATGAACTTCTCATCCATGGGCATTATATCTCATAATTTAGAAAACATGATTTTTGATTGAAAATAATTTAAAATCTTTCCAAGCTTCACAATTCATAAATATGCACATAATCTAATCATACCCATGTATAGACATTGAAGAATTATGCAATTGGGTAAAAACCACATACTTGATCATAGGTAATTTTCATGATTTGATAGAAATTGGGCATGGGTGTCGAAGAAGACACCCACTCACAACCTTACATACCTGGGAGGGATGATTTCCCTACTTCTCTGATTGCCCAAGGTGAGATTCCAATGGAAACGTTCAAAACTTTCTCTAAATCCTCTCTTCAAACTCACAAGCTTGCATACATGGAATGAACTAGCTTAGAATAGGTTTTCCCCTCTTAAAACCCTGTAAAACGATCCTTAAAGGACGTAGTATAGGCCCATAGAACTTATGAAATGATAGAAATAACCTTACTGATTTCGCAAAAATTTGTTCACTAGGCCAAACAATGGACGACCCAATGGGTCATTGGAGGGTACCACAACCCGTGGTACCTGTCTGTGCTATGCACTGTCCCATCCTTCTCTCGGATTCACACCATGAATAGACAGGATGACTCATCCTTAGATACCATGAGTCGTTCCTTCAATCGTTATCTCCTCTTCTGGAATTTCTAAACTCCTTCACAATGAGTCTCACCATTACTCATTGTGTCCTCCAACAGATCGTGGTATCCATCCGTCGAGTCTACTGTAAAAGTTCACTTCCTTACCATGACTTTAGATAATGGATTGTTCTTACAAGCAACGAGTCGTTATAACGCTCATTGTTTACACTGCCACCAGGCCTAACCCCTTTCCATCACTGTTCACAATGACTCCTGGTTACTTACCACGAGTCATTGTACCTCTCGTTCTGCAACTTTTCCCCAACTTTTAGCAGTTTAGAAATTTAAATTCCTAGGTCTACTCTTAGGCACTCCCGGGGTATTACATTCCTCAAACATGTGCCCTCACAACAAGAGAGATAACCATTTTCCTCACAAATTTTATGGGTAATGATAAGCATAGGTATATGAATAGGAATTACGCTCACTCTCACAAAGAATTCACATGCAACATGTACTGACCCATAAGCTTGCCCTCCTTAGTGTTTTACTCCACTAATTTAAAAATGTTTGAAATTAAGATCAAGTAGGACTTATTGGGTTGTAATGTAAGATAAGGGACAGGTAGTTACTATTCTGGCTAGTAATAGCGACTATCTTTCCTAAGCGCTTTTAATAAATCACAATTTACTCATTAAGCACCTTCTCTTCTTTTACTCCACCTCTTGTTCTTTTCACTCTCAATTTCCTTTTTACTTCCCCATTTTTAGGCTAACTTAGCTTATTAGTAAGGAGTACTTAAGAAACTTTTTCATTCTTTTGTTCTTTTACTCCCTACCAATAGTTATGCATTTTAAACAAGTGCACCTTTAATCTTTTTTTCAACTTCTACAACTGCTCTTTCCCTTCCTTTTTCAAGATTCTCACTCCATTAAGCCTTTTGCATATTCACTTAAGCGATTAGGAGTTTTAGATGAAATTTAAGGCTATTGAAAGAAAAGGATTAAGCTTATGTTGTAGCTATCAAAGAATAGACTTAAGGCTCAATGTGGCTAACCAGGATTAGTCATTAGGGCAGGTAACGCAAAGGATGAAAATTAGGCTCATTCAAAGAAATGCCTAAATCATCTCTTACATTTAACATCCCTTATTTCATTTTGCAAACACACCAGGCAAGTTCTAGACACTATACAATAGCATAGAATATTCAAGAAGCCTTACACTTAGTGCACATGCTCAATTCAAGACAGATTTAATAGACTCTTAATTACAACTAATCACATGAATTCAGAATTAAGCTTTAAGCCTACAGAGTCACATTCCTAAGCCTAAATGTCTTAAACAAAGTCATACACTATGCTTAACATATTCTTCACAATTAAAACCACTTGCATCACAATCATGTATAGAATTCAACAAAAGCATCAAGCAGTCAATTAGTTAAGGGCTCAAAACAAAAAAATCCTAATGATTAATTTTCCCTCAAGATGGTCGTCATCCGTCCATCTTCAGGAAAAGTCCCTAACTATGACTAAAAAAACTATTTACTGACAAAGAAAAATCTTTATTCCCAATGCAAAGTGCCCCCCTTCAAAAAAGAACCAAAAAGAAAAACCAAAGGGTAGGTGAAATGTGCTCAACTCAAACTTCAAATCACATAACTTTCAGACTAAATACAACATTCACCCAAAATCACATCACTAAATTTTTGAAATTACCCCTCACCCCACATTTAGATTATTCTATATCCCCAAAGCATCATTTAAAATCAAAACTAAAGGTGAGAGATACTTCCTGAGGCCTCTAGGCCTAGCTTATATTATCCATTTTTTATAGATGGGTCATTGACTCCACACTCATCTTTTTGTCCGTGCTTCTTAGCTTCCTCTTCTAAGGGTACTCAGACTTTCCCTAAATCTGTTCTTACTTCACAAAAACAAAAAAAAAGTGAAAATAACCAAAATTAAAAACAAAAGAAAACGAAAATTGTATCTTTAGTACCCTTGGGTTGCCTCCCAAGCAGCGCCTGATTTTACGTCGCGACACGATGTGAACCATCCTTTTCAGGATATTCTAAGACAAGTCTTTCCTATCGAGAACCATATTCTCTTCTTCTTGTATTTTGAGGGAACAACCTCCACCCTGTCCCTCTTTACCTCCATCACCTCCTTCACAATCACGTTCTTCAAATTATTACCCCTCAGTAGACTTGGGCTTAATTGTTAGGATGTCCTGCAATAGTGGACCCATGGAGTCCACCACCCCACACCTTGGATCTATCATAATACTGATCTTGATATCTACAGTGTGTGGGTGGGTTGATCTCCTGATAGACTCTGAAGAGCTCTTCCTCATCATTTACCCTCATTTGCAAGGTTCCAACTTGTACATCAATGATAGCTCCACCAGTAACCAGGAATGACCGTCCCAAGATGAGGGGTACCTTGTCATCAACCTTAAAATCCAAAATAATAAAATCAGTAGGCATGATAAATTTACCTACTTTGATGAGAAAGTCCTTAATAATCCCTTCAGGGCCACCATTGACTTGTCCGCCAACTGCAGCATCACTTTTATGGGCCTTGGTTTTCCCAAACCAAGTGTATTAAACAGAGATAGAGGCATCAAATTCACTACCGCCCCTAAATCACACAAGGACCTCATTATGCATGTTTCATCTATTTGTACGGGGAGGGTGAAACTCCTTGGGTCTTTGAGCTTTTTGAGCATTTTGCTTGTCATCCTGAAACTGCACTCTTCAGTGAGTGCTACAATCTGGACATCCACCAGCCTCACTTTATTGGACACCACCTCTTTTAAGTACTTAGCGTATTTAGGCATTCCCTACAAAACATCCAGTAAGGGAAAATTTATGTGAAGTTCTTTGAAGATATCAAAGAACTTCTAAAAACAAGCTTTCTCCTTGTTTTTTAGCCTTTGTGGGAATAGTGATGGTGGTCTCTGTAGTGGATGTAATGATGATTGTGCATTGTGTGCTGCAGCATCCTTCTCTATGTTGTTGTCCACTGTGGACCAAGTCTGACCAACTCTAGTTGCACCTCATTTTTCTTCTCCTTCTATGGTGCATCTGCCAACTGCTTGACACTCCTCAAACTGATGGCCATGACCAATCGAGGGTTTGGATTAGTGTCGTTGGGTAAACCCCCTTGAGGTCTATTCTTCTGAGTAGCTTCCAACTGACCCATTTGCTTCTCCAAGTTCTAGGTTGCCAGCTGTTAGGTCTTTAAGTCTGACAACATATTTGCCTAATTGGTTGCCATCTGGGTCTGGTTAGCCATGATCTTCTACAACATCTCTTTGATGTTGCTAGACTAGCCACTATTCTGCCTATTCTGCTGCTGTTACTGCTACTGTTGAGTTGCTGGTACTGCTACTGCTGAGCTGCTGGTAGCTTTGACTTTGATTACCACCCTAAGAGAAATTCAGGTGATTCTACCAATTCTTGTTGTAGGTATTTCCATAAGTTTGATTGTTCCTCTGTACATTACCTACAAAATTTACTGACTTTGGATTTGCTCCGCATGAGTCTGCACCATGGCCGCTATTGCCACATATCTCACACCAGCTAAGAGCTGGTTGAACTGCATTAACCTATGCCTGCGATTGTGTCATACGCAATCTGCTGAACTAAGTCATCATCTTGTGCTGAAGTGAAGCTAACTAGGTTGCCAATGCATTGACACTATCAATCTTAATAAGCCCGACTACTCTTTTACCTGCCCCTCTGGATGATTCACTATGCCACTCTAGATTTCCTTGGGCAATCCTATTCAGCAAAGTGTACAGTTCATCATAGGTCTTCTCAAGTGCTTTCCTACTTGATGCGGGGTCTAGAAAGATTATAGTGTGAGGGTCTAGACTCTTTACAAAAGTATGGGCTAACACTTCATTAGACTGTTGATGGTGAGAGAAATCTCTTACCAATGATTTGAATCTCTTCCGAGCCAAGTAGAGATTTTCCTCTAGTCTTTGTTTGAAACTAGTATCTCGCTTCTAAGCTTTGCAGTCTTCCCGTAGGGAAAGAATCTGATGAGGAACTTCCTTGCTAGATCGTCTTAGGTAGTGATGGAATTTGGTGGCTCTGCCTTCAACTACCTCTTTGCCTCTCCCAAAATTGAAAATGGGAAGAGGGTAAGTCTGACATAATCAGTTGACACTCTGGTGGGGATGAAAGTGTCACTAATTTCAAGAAAATTTTGTAGGTGATGTTGTTGGTCTTCATGTGTCATGCCAGTAAATTTCCCACTCGAGTGCAACAACTGCACCATATTCTATTTGAGCTCAAATTACCTCCAGGCTCCAATTTGCGTATGCTGGAGGTCACATTTGTCGCGAGTGGGATTGCCACTTCATGAATTGGTCTGGCTTGCATTTCACCTGGAAACAACTCTTCCTACTTAACTGTTGGATGGGGTTGTCGTTCAGGAACCTCTCTTTGTAACAACTGCAATTTTTTTTCAAGAGCCTCTCTCCTTAATAAATGCAACTGTCAGTTAGGCTCCAACAATGGATCCACCATTTCTCTATTTCTTGCCAGCTTCCTGCAAGGACAACCTGTTACCTGAAAATTAAAAACCAAGACCAAGCTTTTAACACTTTTAGGAAAATAAACTAACACACAAACTAAAAATTCACCAAAAGTTGCCAGTCCCAGCAACATCGCTAAAAACTTATTGTGCCCCAGCGCACGTGGAAGTGTATCTGATCGTACAAGTAATATAGTGACTCTTAAGGAGCTGGATGTCGAACCCACATGGACTAGTCTATTTAGAGAATATTTAAGTTTGAGTGTTCAATTAAATTTCACAAGTATTGATTTCAAAGATTTGGATTTTTTTTCTACATCTAAGGTGATCATAAAATAATTGGAAAAATAGTAATAAGAAGCATCCAGGGTTAAGGCCTAATAATCACGCAATGCTACATTCAATTTGGTTCAAGTATGTGACTTCATTCGTTGTCTCACAAAGTTAAAGCAATGTTCATGGTCTTTCGAGTCTCTAAACACAATAAATTAGTCTCACAACTATATCGTTGAGCAGGGATGTGATGTCCTATTTCGTGAGCAATGAACTATGTTGAGAGGTTACGAGGTTTAGGCCCTTGGTTATGGACTTTCGAACCTCTAACAATTTAACCAAACTTGGCTTCACAACTACTTCTACAAGCAATGATGTGACAATTTCACTTCGGTGTCTAGCTATCTTACCGTTTTATAACCAAGCAAGGCAAATTAGGTATATTTTTATCCTAACCGCGAATCAAGTTTTGAAGACTTTGAACTCACTTCTTGAATTCCTAGTTCTAATCTAGGTTTCTCTATTTTGAGTTTTTCCTAAGCTTAACAATTGCATTTTAATGGTGATCAAATATTAAAATGATAATCAAACAAGAATTCAAGAACTAACAACAAATAAAACTTGAACCAAAGAAGAATTTACGCAATTGCATTCATGTATTATGTCCTCAACCCTAGAAGAATGATCTTAGACACTCATGCTAATACAAGAATTCATTAAAATTACAATTCATGTAAGAACAAGAGTGAAATAAGAAAGAATTTACTAACCCTAGGTGGAGTTTCCTTCTTCTTTCCTTCCGTGTTTTCCAAAAATAAAGACGTGATCCCCAAATTAAAATCCTAAGTCTTCAGTTTATACTAAATGAAAATTTATAAAGATTTTCCTTCGATGGACTGGCTCTGTGCCATGATGCCCATCGGGGAAAATTAGTGGCATGACACGGACCAAACGCGCAGACCTATTGGTTGTCGGGAATTGGCATGGTATGGAAAAGGGCTGGTGTGTGTTGCCTGGCGTGGAACAACACTGGTCGTGTAGCTGGCTCACTGTTGCATGCTGCCATCGCCCACAACTCCTGCTTGTCATGGTCCTCTCGCGCGTGCACCTCCTTGCCGTGACATGGCACCCAGCGCGCCATTCCCTTGTCGTGGCACGTTGCCTAGCGCGGGCAGCCTTCTCTTCTTACAACATCATTTTTTTCTTCTTGGAATTAACTCCTATCTTTTATCTTGTGCATTGAACATCAAATTTATCCCCCTAGTGTATTTCACCTACAAAAATGGGCGAATCACATTGGTTAGTTCATGCATATAAATATACAAAATTATATGAGAATGTAATTAATTAAATTGATAAACATGACTTAAAATAAGACATAAAATAACACTTAGGCATATAAATATGCCCAAGATCACTCACCCCCTATTCTACTTTAGAAAAATTTTGCAAAAATCTGGTGTATCTGGTCAATAACTCCTTTGGGAGGGTTCATTGCTGATAGCAAATACACAAGGATTGACTACAGTACTCAGGAAATCAATACATACCTTCCCCATATGATAAAAAATTATTTTTCCAATCCATCATTTTTCATGTTATCTTCCTTATCAACTCCTCAGAGTATGCCTTCTTCTTCCTTCCATAGAATACAGGGCAACCCAAATAAGTAAATGGGAAAGTTTTCTGATTTATGCCTGTTCATCTTCTCTGTTTGTGTCCAACAACAACTAGAGTTTTCTCAAGTAGATAGAAAAACTTTTTCTCCTATTGAACATTTGACCTGATGTGTGTTCATACCTAAGTAGGATCCCCATTATTTTATTTACTAATTTCTTGTCTCCTGAGCAGAAGAGGATAGTGTCATCTGCATAGGATAAATGATTAATTTCTGGACTCTATTTTGGCATTCCATACCCTTTAAAATGTATAACCTCATGCAGTTTGTTCAATCCTCTTGCCAATGCTTCTGCCGCAATAATAAATAAAGTTGGTGATAAGGGGTCTCCCTGCTTCAATCTTCTGGGGGGTTTGAAAAAAATCATAAGATTTTCCATTGACTAGTATAGAGCACCAGTTAGTGGATATCAACCTCTACACCATATCTATAATGACCTCCAAAAAACCAAACTTTCTTAGAACTTTGATGAGATAGACCCAAGAAATATTTACATAAGCCTTTTTAATGTCTAACTTCACCACCACATTATGCCATTTGTTTATCAACTTGATATCTCTAATGATCTCCTGAGTCAATAGTACATTCTTTGTAATGTTTCTTTCCTTCACAAAGCTAGTTTGATTCCCAGAGATAATGATTGGTAAGATACCCACCATTCTTTCATTCAACATTATGGATAACACCTTATTGATAAAGGTGCTAAGACTAATGGGTCTAAGATCTGTGAAGCTCACTACATTTTTCTTTTTAGGGATTAACATAAGATTTATGTGAGTGATAAACTTGGTAATTTCATACTCATAGAAAATAGTTCTAACCATTCCTGTGATATCAAATCTAACTATCTCCTAACAATCTTGAAAAAACATTCCTGAAAAGCCATCTAGATAGCTAGCACTATCTCCCTTGAGCTCAAACACAACTTTTTTAACTTCCACCAAGTTTAGTAGTGTCACGACTCAAGTCTATAGTCTGGATGCAATACGGTGCCTATAGCCACAAGTGACCCTAAGCTAACCGTTGGCATAACATATTACTAACATTATCCGAAGCAAATAGAGAAATGAGCGAAAGCTAACTGAGTTGCAGAACATTTCACAAAGAAATGCTGAAATAAATTGAAAACTAAAATGTTTAGATAAACTCTGAGTCATAAACTAAGACACTAATACTCTGTCTAAAAGGCACTACTACTGATAAGCTACTGGGACAAGTCCCCAGCTAACTCCAAAGTCTATAACTAAACAAGACAACTGAATAAAAGAAAATAGCTCCAGTCCTCGGAAAATGAGGACTCACCACTGAAAGTTGCTGGATATCGCTGGACGAAAACTAACTATGATGCTGAGACTAGGTACCTATCCTATATCATAAAACGATATAGCACATAGAGCGTATACAATTAGTACTTGATATGTACTAAGTATGTGAGATACCAAATAAAATATAAGAATGCCGATAATTCATAAAATGGACTAATATGACATACAATAACCATGTCTAAAATCATAAGTACTGAAAGAGTCTGAAAATATGAGAAAATACTATACGAACGAATAATCTAAATTAAAATCATAAGCATATCTTGAAATCTAGAAGACTGGATTGGATTGTGGACTATGTATGTACTGTATTGGGGGAGTGCCTGTTAACTGACATATAACCACGTCAGCTAAATGTAGAGTTCGATATATACACCCCATCGAAAAAAGCCTACTATACCTTACCAAGGTATAGTGGCTGAACTGTGTGATAACTAACTAGGGCCCATCATGCTAATACCCTATGGTGGAACATAGTTTTGGGAACCTGGGTGCGCTAAACCCCAGCCCACTCGGTGCTGAGTACAACTCCCAACTAAAATCCTAATTTTATCTAACTGAACTGAGTAGCTCAAAACTGGTGGCCGAAGGCTAAGTCAGAATTACTTATCTGGAAGTGTCCTGAGAGCCCAAGCACCTGATAACTGAAAATACTAATAATCCTAATAGACCGATAAAGTGGTAACTGATAGACTGGCATTTCTTGGAAAATATTAAGTATACCCATGTTCTGAAAATTTCTAACTTTTAAAATTGAAAACATACATGCTGCAGACTATACTGAGATGATAACCACTAGAGAATAGAAATTTAGGCCAACTTTTAAATTATGCAAAGTTCAACCCAAAAATCATGCTAAAAGTCTAGGGTTAGAAAACATACTACGAGAATTAAGTCAAGAACATGAAAATCATATACTAGGGTTACAAGAACTTGCAAAAACAACTGAATTTATGGAACATTCATAAGTAATCTAAAAATTCCTAATTCATAATTCCTACACGGTTAGAGTAGAGAGTTTCTGAAGATGACTTTAGGGAGTAAGGATGAAACAATCCCCTTGTTGAATCCTCACATACCCAAAGGAAGAATCCCTTAAGAAGAAGCCTGAATTTTTACAACTGACGAAGAGCCCTAGTTCTTGCTTGAGAGAAAAGCCTTGGGTTCTATGTACGATGTTCTGAAAGTCTAGATGGAGAATGAGGGAGGAGGAATATTTTAATCCTCTAAATCCTTTGAAAATATTCTCAACACGACATAGTTTAAGGGTTAAAAGAGTAGGAAGATACGAAAATACCCACGGGATAAACATATAGAAATCTATGATTTTGAGCCACTGTATGTCTGACAGCCAAAATGATGGGCCGTCACCAGCTTGACGGTCCGTTGTCCCGACCATCAGCCTTAAGCATAAAGGACAAAAAACTTGACCCAAATAATGGTCGAAGTGATGGGCCATCACTCACTTGATGGTCTGTCAGGTCCTCCGTCACCCTCAAAGCAGGAGAATCTGACCCTGACGGGTTAAGTGATGGTCCGTCGCCTAACTGACGGTGGTCAACTTTACGTCAAAGGGGTGATGTCCTCAGTGACGATCGTCACTCACCTGATAGGACGTCACTTCCTCCGTCACTCATGCACTAGTTTTGCAACATTTGATTTTCTGCTACAAGAAGCCACTTTGGGATCTAAGGTGTTACAGGTAGCTTGACCATCTCCTTATTTTGATCGTGTGATATTGATAAAGGAGTACTCCCCAGCAATTCATAATTAGTAACCATCCCTTCCTCACTAAACTAGTCTGTAAAGAAAGACATAACTACATATCTAATATTCTCATTTGGGTTTAGTGTTTCTCTTTCTACAGATTGTATTTCCTTTGTTTGAAAATTTCTCCTCCTTCATTTGACATAAGAGTGGAATAATCTTTTGTTTTGTCTCTATCCTAGAACCATCTCATACCTGCCTATTGCTTCCAGTATTCCTCCTCCTTATGAAGGTATTTTTTCAAGTCTGCTTCTACTTTATTCAACTCCATCTGATTTTCTTGGAAGGTATAACTTCTAATTGTATCTCTTTAACTTTGATCATATCTTCTAGTGTAGCCACTTGTCGGAAGATGTTGCAAAAAGTTTGCTTACTCCACATTGTTAATGCGCTTTTGACTTTCCTTATTTTGGTTTGAAATTTGAAAAGAGAATTTCCCAAAAAGTTAGCTACCTAATTTTCCTTAAATAGATCCTTGAACTGATGATGCTTTGTCCAGAAGTTAAGGAATTTAAAGGGTTTAATAATTTGCTCCTCTTCTATATTGCAAATAACTTATAGTGGTGCATGGTCAGACCCTTGTCTCACAAGATGATGAATTTTTGAAGAAGTTAGTAGATTTAGAACTTCCTGATTTCTCATAATTCTATCTTATCTTTTGAAAATACAGCAACTCTCTTCTATTCTCCATTCCACCAAGTGTATCTGCTTCCAGTAGTTCTAATCTCCATCAACGCACAATTATTGATACATTGTGTAAAGTCATTGTCTTCCATCTATGAGAAAGGTATTCCTCCTAATTTCTCTTGTTCATTGAGGATAATATTGAAATCTCCTCCCACTATCCAAAGATCATGATTGTCAGCAGCTAATTCTTCCAAGTTCTCCCACAGTTCTATTCTCTTCGTAACATTAGATCTTGCATACACTGCTGTCACCTTGAAGGCTTTGTTAGAAACACTAAACTTCATGGTGATTTGTTGTATTCTATCGATCATAACTTGACTAGCCCATTCCTCTCTCCAGGAAAGGCAAATTTTTGATGAAATATTAGCTACAACATGTTGAAAACCTAATCTATTTTTGTATTGGTCCAGCTCCTAAGGGCCTTGGAAAGGTTCCATGAAAATTGATGTCTTCTATTAAGATCTATCAACCTCTCAAATGAACTCTAAGATTTAACAGATCTTACATTCTAGAAGAGGAGTGTATCAATCAGTGATCACTATTAGTACCTTGTTCCCTGCTACTCTTTATTTGAATCTTTAAAGGAAGATTAGGATGCCCATGTTTAATCTTTTTGATCCCACTTTTCAAGTCTGCTACTTGGCATGGTGATAAGTCCCCGACATATACTGCATTTAAGGTGTTGGATTCCATATCTTCATCTTTTTCCTGATTGGATTTTTTTTCTTCTATGCTATTATTAGCTCTTGAAGATCATGAATGTCTTTTTTTCTTATCCCTAGTACAATTATGCTGAATTGATTATCATTTCTCTGCCTTGTCTCCTTATGCTTCATTTCTTTATTTTATGTCATTTCTGGTCTTGAAACAACAATAGCTATATCTACTTCTGCCCCTTTTCCATTTTGTTCCACTACTTTACTCTCTCCCTTCTGGTCAGTAGTTGGATTGGTCATATTGTTATCATGTCTTTCTGGCTCTGCTATTTCTTGCATCTTCTGTATCTCCACCTTTTCTCCCTCTTGATTGTTTAATTCCTCATAATTGTTATTTGTGTTGACTGAATGTTCTTTTTGAGATATTTCTAGCTCCACACTTTATCTTTATTCCATTTTTCTTGCTGTCTTCCCTTCCTTTTTTCTTTGAATATGGAATTCCTCCTTATCTGTTGACACCTACCCCATCTCATTTGCTTTGACCTTTTCTGTATTCCCAAGGACTGGTTGTGTCTTCTCTGTATATGTCTTCTCAACTTTTGTTACTTCTTCTCCCTCCCTCTTTTTTCAGTATAATTCCGAATGTATAACATAACACACTTGTTCATTGTGTCCCTAAATTCTGTAGTTTTTGCAGTATTTCAGAACATGATCATACTTTATTCTTATCCATTTCTCCACTATTTATCCCAACTACTTCTTCGCTCCAATGTTGATTCTTTTTAAAATTTCACTTAGTATGTCCACTTCAACCTTGACTTTTGGCATAGTTGGGTCTTGTTTGTTTTTTTGGTTTCCATATCTACTTGCAATGACTTTTCTACTGCAGTAGCAAGAGAAAAAATTGCCTCTTTCACAAAAAAAATTAGTGGCAAGGAAGGAAATAATATCCATCCAATTGTCGTTGTTGTCTCCTCCTCCTGATCAAATAATGCATCACATTTCAACGTTCTCATTGGATAAGTCCACTTTCTATGAGTTAAGTAGAAGGTTGGTTTTGATAGCAAATTCACATAGTCCTCCAAATTCGATGCTCTTATCAAAACATGCCTATTTCTTAATAGACCAATATTGTATTCGCCTTTAATTCGCATTATTTAGGAATGATTTTCCTTAAGTCTTGAATGTCCGACCACCGATACGAAAAATCTCCTGTTACAGCAAATTGTAGATTCTCCTTATAAATCATTTGTGTTACTTCTTCTTTCTCCCAGATTACTCTAGGTTCCCCATTAAATAGGCAAAGGTTTCATGGGGATGGGTTTTATGATAACTTGCAACGAGCGTAATTTCAATACATAATCTAGTGGGATGTTTAAAAGAGGATTATTTTGGCTAGCCTCAGGAATAGGCTTCCCTAATGACTTGGTGTCTATTTCCATTGAAATACGTAGGCAAATTAGGCTTGGCGATGGTGTTAAGTCAGTGCAACGGCGATGGAAGGGTTACTTCTATGTTTTTTGCATGTGCTCTTTCAACTGTTCTTGAGTTTTATTTTAAATGTTTGACTTAGGGTATTCTTCTATATTCCTTTAAAACTTTAATACTTGGTATTTCTTATATAATCTGGATTAGCTTAGTGCACAAGTTTTAGGATAAATTATAAACTTAAATCATTAATTAAACTTTTTTTGGAAGGGGTGAAAATCGTTTTCACCCCCCAACATCGATTAAAAAATTAAATTTTTCTCTCAACTTTAAACAATAGTCGGTCTTCCCTTTTTATCCTAATTGACTTCTAAAATATCCGTTTTACCCATACAGTATCAACTTTTTCTTCCTTCTTTTTACTTATTTAAAATCATAATATTTATTTTTTAATCTATGAAAAAAAAATTTAATAAAAGAATAAATATTAACTTGTGGGACAAAATAAAATTAAAAATATTAATTGAGCATATGAGTTAATGACGTTCTATAATGAAGTAAATTTAGCAGAATAAATAAATAATTTTATTACTATAATCAAAACTCTAATATTTATTTATAAAAGTGAAAATAAAAGGTAATAATAAATTTATAAATATATTTCAATGCATGAAATATAAAAATTTAATAAGATAAATACCAATTTAAAGATTATTTATTTATAATATAAATTAATTTTAAATTATAATTTATGTAATATTCTATTAATAATAATTAAATTTTATTTATTTATATAGACAATAGAGGATAAGAAAGAGGAGAAACATAAATACACTCACATGCATGCACATACATATATACATTTAATGAGTATAATATTTTAACAACAACAACAACAACAACAACAACAACAACAACAACAATAACAATAATAATAATAATAATAATACTAAATAGCATTAGATTTTGTGGAAAATTCATAAAAGTATTATTCTACTTATAATGTTAGTGAATTTAAATAAGAAATTATAAATATATTGGATAAAAAATAAATATTATATATAATATAAAAAGGTATTATATAAATGGAGGATTGAAAATAACAAGGTAAAACAGATATTTTAAAAAGTCAATTAAAATAAAAAGGGAGAATATCTATTATTCAAAATTAAGGGGGCAGTTTGATTATTAAAGCAAGGTTGCATGGGTGAAAATAATTTTCACCCATTTCAGAATAATTTATTTCCTCCCTAACATCCTTTTTGTCCCGTTAGTGTTTATCTAGTTAGCTTTATATTTTTTCTTTATATTGAAGTTGTGTTTTGATCTTTTGTTTTTTAATAAGCTAGAGTAGAGTTTTCTTTACGTGATGTCTTTTATCTTTTTCAAATCCGTAATTTCTTTTGTTATGCTCATTTTAATTATACTACTTACTAATTTATAATTAGTGATTTATTATAATATCAAAATTTAAAAAATAAAAGAAAATTAGGCGAAGCGGGTTTAATAGGGGCTGGTTGAAAACATAAATTTTTGTTATGTAGGATAGGGTGGATTTGAGTCTTTATGGATTTGCCCCGTGTTGCAGTTCCAATGTACATGCAAGTGTGTGTAGATGCTAAATAATATTGTGATTTGTTTACAATCACATGTTGACACAACCCAAATGGGCAGGTCGTGCGGGCACATACATCGACTCTAGTTCGATAGGAGAACCCTTGTTTTGAACACAGAAATAAAGTATACTTAAAATTCTCATTAATTTACATAATTCAACAATGTTTATAAATGTAATTAAAAATCTTCCCCCAAAACCTTGACTCTCCTAGGATCTAGTCTAAATAGGTACTAGAGCTCTATTTAAAAATACTGACAATTTAAAAGACACAGCTTCACATGCAGAGGAAATGCGGAAGCTGATGCTGAGTATCACCTTCATCAGTAATGAAACTGCAACTCTCATGCCACAACCTACACTCAAAAAGGTATAACAAAGTAGTATCAATACACCATACGTATTGGTAGGCATCATCGGTCAACTCAGATTAGTTCACGCAGTGGTATATAATTAATATGGATTAACTAACCTTTACCATCCACAATAAACATACATATAGCTAAATCAATGTCTCGATTAGGTCCCCATTTAAGCACCCCATACAACCAGAATACGTATACATATTATTACATGCACTATAATTTCCCTATTCAACTTATCTATTAATTCCTCTATTACTCCATTTCAACGCTGGTACCGTAGTCTCGCTGCGACAGTACCTTGCTCGTTGTGGTGACCCCATGGCTGCTGAACCACGCTTATTGCGATGGTAAACCACTTAAACAGTAGCTCGAGATTACTAAAACGTCTCTCCTTCAACTCCTCCTTTTAAGACTATAATCCCGTTACCCATTACCTACTCCAAATTCCATTAGCTAAAGCTCTTTTTATTCATTTCATATTCATTCAACTACTCCGCGGTATTTTTACCTATGTCGGTTACCTTTTATTTAGCCATCACTAATATTCAATGAACCACGTCGTCTGTGCAACTCTCAGCTCTACAACTATTACTGGAACCCCCTCCACGATCAGGATCAATCAGTATAAGCATTAATAACACCAATTAACCTAGCTCAACTACCTTAGACTCTATCAAATCAAGCAATCACTCACACATCATGGGTAACCCCGTTAATTATAAATTTATCAACAATCATAAAGTAACACAATTAGGTAATCAACTAAGAAAATATTCAATCCTACTAATGGAGTCATGTTCCCATAGAAATATGGATGCAAGCATAATCCACACCTTCTTGAGCTCTTTTAGTACACCTCTGCACCATATATATATATGTATATATATATATATATGTATACATCATATATTACCTCACATTCATGTCTCTCATATCATGTCTGACTCATGTCAGTATATCACATCACATATCTGTACATCCATCAACATCTGTATATCTGTCACACATCTATATATCTGTCACATATCCGTATATCTTTCACACATTTGTATATCTATAAACATATGGTAGAGGGTCTTATCTTTGCCCTTCTAATCATGATCTGTAGGGAACTCTAAAAATCGATGTTCTGTACACTCAGTCGTATGAACATTATTTCATACTTGTCTGTGTACTCATACTTGTACAACCGACTATATGAACACCATGCCATACTTGTCTGTGTACTCATACAAATACACCCAATCATATGAACATCGTATAGTACCTATTTGTGTACTCATAACATACTTCTCGCCTAAATGCTCACCTCGAGCATGAGTCACTCATATTCCAAGTACTCACACCCTTGCTCAATAGCACCGATTCACTTGGGGGGATGCTCACTTTTTTGTCTCAACATGTTTCATCATATTCTCAATCGATTACCACATACTCCACCCCGGTTTCGAAAACATTTATCACATTCAAATCCACTAAAATACATACATTCAATCAACAAGAATTAATCCCTACTCATCCTAACACAATCACTGTACGAAGGTCATTTCACAAAAATCATTATTAATTGGGTCACCCTATTTCGTGAAATATTCAGAGTGAGGTATAGGTTGGCTTGCTCGATTGATTAGGCCATGCTACGGTGGGATTACTGCCACGGTGATGGTCTCGCTACGACGGTTATAATATTGTTGCAATGATACTACATAGGCAGTACCTCGACCAAGCTATCCCCTTTAGGTTTCCCTTATAGTAGGTCCCATGGTCAGCTTATCAACTTGACAAATGCATATACAATCAAGCTATGCCGTCAATTTATCCTTCTTTCACATGGAGCAATAATCAATTCAGCACATAACACAAGAATTACAAACATACAGACTCTCACAATTGAATCATTAACTAATCGACCAACAAGAACGCATATACTATATGAACACATACACCTATTATTATACTCTAGTCACCTTATTTGGGAGCATACCTTAGATGTAGCCCTTAGGACCTTCCACCTAAAAAGGAAATCTTAGAGTCTAGGATCAAGCCTTTTCATACCCACGTGATTGCATAATACAATACCTCTCTCTCTTCTTTCTTATCTTTCCCATATTACTTCCCCCTCTTACCAATTACTAACTACAATCTGAACTAGTTGTAATTAGCATGATGATTTTTGTTTTACCTATCGACAACACACCAATCATACATACATATACTAATCGCTAATCAAAGTCTAACGCAAGGGTAAGCCATAGCCTACACGGGTGCCAAGAAAAACCAAGGGCTACATGCTTACCTCAAGTTTTGAATTCTTGTAGAAGAATTATCATGGTGGATGGTGAAGTCCTTGCCTCTCTAGCCACCTTACCTTTCTCTTTATAAGAAATTCCAATTTTTGTTTTTGGGCTTTTTTATTCCCTAAACCAGATTAAAATAGTTTTTTAAATCCAAACCTCAATAGAACTTTGGAGTTCTAGTCTGCATCATTCGCTGCAGTAAGGGGTCTTCCGCTGCAGCGATCTTGTTACAATGGAACTAGTTCGCTGCAGTGGCCCTATGCTTGGACCTACCAAATTTTAATTTAGACCAATTTAAATTTACCAATCAAATAAGCTCTCCTTGTGAGAACACGACCCAGACCGGCAAAACTTTTAAATTTTTCACGTCTATGTCTCCCTTGCTATAATGATCAAACGGATCATTACGTCATACACCAATTAAGAATCCGTTCATCCCCAAATGGCCTCACAAATTAGGTTGGGGTTTTTAGTGGTCCTGTGTTTAACTTGTTGTCATGTCGTAGCCTCGAATAATTTCCACCACACCGCTTCCCTTATATTATAGCCTGAAGGCATCTTTAGGCAACTTACCTCTATTTGCCAACTTCGTGTTGGCTCGAGCCGTCTGAGCCTGGGCCTTCTGAATTTCTCTTTTGTGACTTACAACATTTAATTATGGTCTATGAAACTCCTAGACACCTCCATTCTTATAAAACCTCCTTTAACCCTGAACTTCAAAATGTGGCTGACCCATGAGAGAATTTAAAACATCACTGTTTCAGCACGTCGCTGCAACATTTTATTTTTGGCCACAATGGTAATCGATCCACTGCAGCGGAAAAAAAATTCAAATTTAAAGGCTAGATGACAGTTTTTGAGTTCATTCTTACTTTTCACATCAAACTTATGCAAATCCTCTCAACCTTCCGGTGATTTTCTCGATTTTTCTCAGGTAGTCTTCGCTCTCATCCTTTGATAGAGAAATTTACACCACGTGGTTGCTAAATACAAGTATATATGCTTGAATTTGGGTTGATAATGGGATGATGGGGTGGATTTTTCTTTTTGACTAATGGGGTAGATTCTTGAAGCGTGCCGCTTGCATTTACTTTCCCAAGTGTTCCTATCGTTCTCTGCATGTTCGTAGCAGATATTATGTAGTTGTTTTCTTGAATAATGATGGGGTTTAGGTAGGGTGATATTTTCGCTTCTCCGAGTCTTTAGGTCTCAAATTCAGACTCTATCGGGGTAGAAAATGATTGGTAGGGCATGGGTAAGTCTACCCCTTACCTGATTTGTACCTAAATTGGAGAAACCGGGGGTTGGAATCTCGACCTCCATTGTTGGGGTCAGAAATCTACTGGGGAAGATAATTTCAACTACAATAGGTTTTTTCCTTTGTAGCGGACCCATTATAGCGTTCCCACCTTGCTATTGCAGACTAGTTGCAGCGGTCATGCCCCAGGCAGTGAGCCACTCCTATGTTCTCTATTTCTGCTTCCAAGTTTCTTCCTCTTAATGGTTTTGATATCTTCCTAACACACTTGTTTTCTACCTGGTCTTATTACCATGTCTTATAACAATGGCAACAACCACACTTCCGACTACATTAGTTTCGTGACTAACTAATGCAAATTCTGACACAATGAGCAGGCAGCCAAAGGTATGATACATGAGAGAGGTTTCATTATACAGGACATGGATAAAAAGGCACCGAAGTTTTATGCTCGCTTAAGGAGATGGGGTGGGGATCTCTAGTTAAGGAGCCCTACAAAGTCAAGCTTGGGTGACAGCGTTGTATGCCAACCTTCCCATCGTGGCATGGAATCACTCAGAATTGGTTGCCCTATGTTCGAGGGAGGCAAATTTTGTTAATTGTTGCTTCTATTAATGAGGCTTTGGGTCTGGCAAACCCTCCGGAGGATGAGCTGAAGGCCTGGGATGTGGATGAAAATGGGCGGTGTCTTATGGATACCTTGGTGGTAGAGGAGAACAAAGCCTTGTCCCATTGAGTTGTCACCCAAATCGATATTCAGGATACCCATTTCATTGTCAACGCCCAGAGATAGCTGAACTTAGTGTCCCAGAGGATTCATCCGTCCATTAATGTAATCAACATAACATGTGCTAGCGCTTTGGTGGTGGCCTTGTTCTGAGCGTTGTGCAGGAAAATATGGGTTCACAGATATTGGAGGACTGAAGGTACATCTCATCCAAGGTCATCGCTAGTCTGACCCTTTCCCTCTCTCATTAGTATGCTTGGTACCAGGCCAAGGTACACCGAGAGGCCGAGGACGTCATTGTGGCCTGTGATGTATCCTATGATCCTTTAAGGGTAAATAGTGCAGTGGGTAGGGGTAGAAATAAGGGGAAGACTTATTTTGGCAATGAAGATGGTGGGGCCACCACTTTCATGCCGGTGGGTCCCTTTGAGCGGATTGAGTCAGAGATGGCCATCATGCGAGAGTAGTTGGGAGGGTTGCCTAGACCTCTATTAGGTTGCCAGCCATCTATTGCAACTTCTGCAGATCCAGAGGGGGTGTAGGGAGTAATTACCTCCTTAGACTAGACCCACGTAGAACTCAGAGCGGGCTTGGAGAGGGAGACGAGGAAGCGGCATTCCAAGGACAAGCTCTTCGTTCGCTTGTGGAAGGGGATTAAGAAGATCCTGAAGACACTTTCAACCATATCCACGATGCTCTAGGTTACTAGAGAGGACCTACCAGAATTCTCCTTCCTCAGCAAGTTCGAGGACAAGGTGGACGGGGACCTCAACTGCGGTAACAATGAGGCCTCTAGTTGATCATAAATGTTGTGTTCCTCCCTCCCCTACACCCTTTTTTGATACTTGATTTGGGTAGCCTCATTTTAGGACATGTAAAAAAAATTTCACTCTTTTATTTTATTTTCTTTTTGGATGACGCTAATTATTTCCCGTTAGTGTATGGATTCCCGTATGGCATTCTAAAGAAATGTCCATGTTTTTGGCCCTTTTTATTTATATCCTATCATTGGTTTCCCAATATTCAAACTGCTTGAATTTTATCTTATTTGTCATATCTGCGTTTGCCTTAAAAAGTAGGGGATTTTGGATTCTTCCTAGCAGGACACTTACAGGGAATTTTGGTTCTTTCGGTCAACATAAGCCAATTCACCGTTTTTACCCACCAATTTAATATTCCACTACAGTTCACATCACAAGATACCAATTGAGCCCATCAGATACCAATTGGGCTTAACCCAGGGCAAACATCACATCTGCTGAAAATAATAATTGTAAAGCAGAAGCTAACTATAGAAATAAACAAATACTGAATAATAACAAAATCTAAAAAACTCTAAAAACCCAAGCTGAATCTATAAATACTATCTGAAAGCCTTATAAAATGAACTGATGAGTTGCTGGGACAAACCCCAAGCTAACTCTAATGTCTGAAACTAAACAAAGAAGTACAATTGAAAATGGAACTCTGGACCTCGGTAAATGAGGACTCACCACTGAAGCTACTGAAAAATCACCGAGAGACTAGCTGCGATGTTGAGGCTAGGTACCTGAGCCTATATCATAAAATGATATAACACATAAAAGTATGTGGTCAATACTTCGAATGTACTAAATATAAAAGAACGAACTAAAACATACATATACTGAGTAATAATAAGATGAATTGTAATACTGTAGATATAGAATAAAATTTGAAAATCTAGCCTGGATTGAGAATCATGCTTGTACTGGACTAAACTGTACTGCGGGAGATTCTATAACCGATATATAACCACGTGAGCTAAATGTGGAGTCCAATGTATACACCCGCATCGGAGAAAGCCCACTGTACCTTGCCAGGGTATAGTGGCTAAACTGAGTGATCATTGTCAGGGGCCCATTTGGGCAATAATCTATGGTGGCAATGTAACGGGAACCTGGATGCGCTTATCCCGGCCCACTTGGTGCTAGGTACTACTCCTACTAAAAACCTAGTTATGTATAACTGGCTGGTAGCTCGAACTGATGTCCTAGGACGAAGTCAAAACTACTTATCTAGAAGTGTTCTAAAAGTCTAGCAACTTGAAAGAAATTGTGCTGTCAGAGCTACTTCATCTGGAAGACTCGTAACAGTCTAGAGAATGACTAACAAGCTAATAAACTGATACTACAAAATTTATTGATTTTCTCAAAAGACTGATAAAAGTCAAACTAATCAGCTTACATTTTCAAAGAATACTAAGTATACTGTACTAACTGAAATTTTAAGACTGAACACACTAAAACATTAACTCTCCATTCATGCATCTGTACGAAAATTTATAATTCGAGTAAAAATATCATAACAATACAACATTCATATCTGAGTTCTAAATCATGCAAGTTTTATTCAAATATCATACTAAGGATCAGGGTTAAGAAAGAAACATGTATGAATAAAACTAAGACATGAATTTCAACTAGGAACGATCATGTAAATTCAAAGAAATAACAAGATTTTAAGAATTTCTTAAATGACAAAAAACCTTAGATTCAAATCTTCTATAGGGCTATAATTTAGAAAGTTTTCTGAAAATAGTTTGGGAAACAAGGGGGAAAGGAAACCCTTGTTTAATTTCCTATATACCTGGAAGAAAATCCTTGAGAAGGAACCTTGAACTCTAAGAAGGAGAAGAGCCCTAGCTCTTGCCAGTAGGATTCTTTCCGAGTTTCTTATGGTTTCTGCGTGTTTTGGAAAGAAAGAGGAGAGAGTGTCATCTAATCCCCTAAATCCCTTTCTAAATATTCCCAATACAATGTAGTTTAGGAGTTAGAATCTTAGGATTTTACAAAAATGCCCCAAAAACTGTTATTGAAAATTTTTGCCTGTCAGGTGGTACGACTTAACCTATGAGTCATATAAGGATCATACGATCCGTACTGGAGTCCGTGGTTAGGGTCCTTTCTCAACACCATCTCTTTGAAGTTTTCCACAGAAGTCTAGCACGTTCTATGAGATCTTACTACAAGTCTTTCCAGGATATGTAGTTTCCTCAAAGTCTTTTGAACATTTCTCTGAAACTCAAATCATGAATGGATGGTACGATCCGTACGCGCCTACCATGAGTAGTACATTGGTTCATTGTTTTCCCAGAATTTCCTAACCTTTTCTCTGAACTTTTCCACGACTGATTAGTACGATCTGTACCATGGTGGTATGAATCATTACATGAAATCATGGTTTATCCTAGCCACTCATACTATTTTCCCATACTTTTTTTTATGATTCCTAGTATGACTCGTACCATTGTCCTATGAGTTGTACTGTGACTCGTACTAAGGCCTTTTCCCCAGTTTTCTGCATGATCACATTTTAAGTTTGAAGGCTAGTCCTAGGGATTTCTGGGGTTTTATAGGAAACCTAGATGCTCTAATATCAACTTGACATGACCTAAATGGGTAGGTCGTGTGGGCACCTACATCGACTCTAATTCAAAAGGAGAACCCTTGTTTTTAACACAGAAATAAAGTACTTACAATTCTAATTAAATTACATAATTCAATAGTGTTTAGAAATGTAAAAAATCTTTCCCCTCAAACCTTGACTCTTCCAAGATCTAGTCTAGATAGGTATAAAAGCTCTATTCATAAGAGCTATATTTGGACAGTTAGCCATAAATTTTGCAATATCCTTTTTCATGACATTCCACCGGTAGACTTCCCGTAGATCACGGTGCATCTTGGTGGCACCTGGGTCGATATACCTGTTACTATGAGCTTTTATTAGTATATGCTGCCTCAAATCGTCTATATTGGAAACATAAAACCTGCCCTGATAATAGAGCACACGATCTCCCCCTTCGAAGATATCTTCCACCTCTTTCCTTAGGATTGCTTCCTTTAGCTTCAGTAAAATTAGGTCTTCAACCTGCTTTGACTTAACCTGCACCACCAGGGAGAATTCTATCCTATTCTGGACTACAACTTTACCTTCTGCTGAATCAACCAACTGGACCCCTACCCGAGCCAATTTGTGGATATCCTTTTCCAATTCCTTTTTAACCTCTTCAACATGAGCAACACTTCCCATAGACATCCTACTGAGAGTAACAGCCACTATGTTTGTTGATCATGGGCATATTTACATGCCCAAGTGCTATTTTATATCTAATTTTTAGTCATGTTTGTCGAATTAAATTAATTATAATCTTATTTGTTTTGTGTATAATTAGGTGCATAAACTAACCAACATAAATGCTAAGGACAAGGCTACATATGATGATGATTGAGTAAGAAGGAAGCTTGAAGTGATGTGCAAAGAAGATTCATGAAGAAGGCATGAAAACAAGGCTGCCACACATCCCAGTGTGTCACGCTATTCCACAGGAGCGCCGAATGCCATAGCGCGCCCAACGCCATGCCACTCTGTGCATGCGCACATGAGGGATTGCCAGGCAGTAGCCCTGTGTGATGGAACCATGCCATGCTGGGACATCTTTGCCTCCAAGACCATGCCACGCCAGGCGATGCCCAGCTGCCTTGCCCATGCTATGCAAATGCCTAAACTCCAGTGAGCATGAGTGACAAATCTGTGCCATGGAGGCATTGCTGCGTTATAGACACTATGACACAAAGTCGGTCTCCCACGGCCAATATCTCACTTAGTATAAAAGGAACACTTAATTATTTTATTTTATTATCATGTATTACTTTTGGAAAATACAGAGGAGCAAAGGGAGAACGAAGGAAACTCTACCTAGGTTCTGTATTCTTTTATTTTTCCACTCTTGTATTTCATGAATTCAAATATTAAAATGAATTCTTGTATTAGCATCAGTGGCTAAAATCCTTCTTTTAGGGTTGAGGCCACATAACATGATTGATTTAGCTTAATTTCTATTGGGTTCAAGTTCCATTGTTGTTAGTTCTTGCATTCTTGTTTATAAATATTTTAATGCTTTATCACCATTGAAATACACTTGTTAATCCTAGGAAAACTAGAAAGAGAAAAACCTGGATAGAACTAGGAATGCAAGAAGTGAATTCAAGCCTTTAAGGATGATTCGTGGTTAGGATAGCAATATACCTAATTTGCCTCACTTGGTTCTTAAATGGGAAGATTCCTAGACACCTAATTTTGAATTGTCACATCACTGCTCTTTGATGTAGTTGTGAAGCTAAATTAAGTTAAATGGTTAGAGGTTCGAAAGTTCATAACCAAGGGTATTATCCCCGTGAAACACTCCCCATAGATAAGTGCTTGTGAATTAGGTTGTCACATTCCCGCTCAACGATGTAGTTGTGAGTCTAATTTGACTATGTTTTCAAAAGACCATAAAGTTGCATTTATCTTATGAGACAACAAATGAAGTCACATACTTGATCCATTGTGAATTTTAGCTTTGCATGAATGTTTGTCCTTAACCTTGGATTCTTCTCGTTATTGTTTCTCCAATTACTTGGTGATCACACTTAGATTAAGTCTCAACAACAAAATCTTGAAAACTAGCACTTTTGAAATTTCATTTAATACTTGAACTTGAAAATTCACTTAAAATCCAATCCCTGTGGGTTTGACATCCAACTCTTAAGAGTCACTGTAATACTTGCACAACCGCGTGCGTTGGAGTGCAGTCAAGTTTTTGATGTTGTTACTGAGCACTGAAAACATTTGGTGAATTTTGTGTTTTTTTATATTTTCTTAAGTGTTAAAAAACTTGGTCTTGGTCTGTTTAATTGCAGCTAATTGGTTGGTCCTTGTAGCAAGCTGGTAAGGGATAGAGAGCTTGTTGAACTATACCCTGAACCTGAAAGAAGGTTTCTCTATTTTAGAAGCGAAGATTCCAGTTTATATCCCATCCAACAAGTTCAACAGTGTGAGGTTGCACCAGTGGTTATGGCAGTCAGACCAGTACACGAAGTGGTAAACCCTACCAGGACCAATGTTACCTCCAGCATCCGCAGACCGGAGCCTAGAGGTAGATTTGAGCTGAAGTAGAATATGGTGCAGTTATTACACACGAGTGGGAAGTTTATAGGGATGAAACATGAGGACCCACAAGAATATCTATAGAATTTTCTAAAGATCAGTGACACCTTCGTCCCCACTGAAGTGTCTACTGATTATGTGAGGATAACCCTTTTCCAATTTTCACTATTGATAGAAGCAAAGAGGTGGTTGAAGGCAGAACCACCGAACTCCATCACCACATGGGATGACTTGGCCCATAAGTTCCTCATCCGATTCTTCCCATCAAGTAAAACAACAAAGCTGAGAATGCCATGATCCTGCCATTCTTGGGACGTCCGTTCTTGGCCATGAGAGGAGCTGTGTTTGATGTTAGAGAGGGCACCCTGAAAATGAGGGTGAATAATGAGGAGGAGATCTTCAGAGTGTATCAAGAGATTAACCCCCCCCCCACACACACACACACATTATAGAGATCTTTGCAAGATTAATGTGTTAACAGAGGATGAGTATGGGGTGGGGGACTCCAAAGGTCCGCTTGTGAAGGATTTCCTAATATATAAGCCTGAGCCTACTATTGAACAAGTGCCAAAGGTGTTGGTAAGAAAGGTGATTGAGGTGAAGAGGGAAAGTATGGAGGCTTTACCCTCAAGAGTAAAGAAATAGAGAAGATGGTTCTCGACAGGGAAGAATTGTTTGAGACATCTTGAGAAAGATGATTCGCGTAGTGCCACAATATAAAATCAGACGCTGCTTTGGAGGAAACCCAAGTGTACCACAGGTACGATTATTTTTCCTTTAATTTTTTTATTTTGTTCATCTTTACTTTGGTTGTTGTTTTTGGTTGAGTAAGCACAGGAAAAGGAGAAGTCTGAATACCCTTAGAAGTAGAAGCCAAGGAGCATGGCAAAACACAAGTGTGGGGTCATAGACCCATGATTTCAAAAAATTGAGGAAAACATGTTGCTAGCTAGGCCTAGAGGCCTCATAAAGTATCCCTAACCCTTGTTTTGAATTTAAATTAATGCTTTGGGGATATAGAATGTTTTAAGTGTCAGGTGAGGGAAATTTCAAACTTTTTGTGAAGTTGAGTTAGGGTGAATGTTGTGCTTGGTCTGAAAATTGTTTGATGTTAAGTCTGCGTTGAGCACAGTTCATCCACCCTTTGGTTTTTTTCGAATCTTTTCCGAAGGGGGCACTTTGAACCAAGAATAATTTTTTTTGGTTTTGTCTATAAATAGTTCTTTTAGTCATAGTTAAGGACCTTTCCCGACGATGGATGGATGGAGATAATCTTGAGAGAAACTTAGTCAATAGGATTTTTTTTTGTTGAACCCTTAATTGATTGATGGCTTGATACTCTTGTTGAGTACTATACATGTCTGTAAGATGCAAGTAGAGGTGAATTGTGAAGCATGTTGAGAAATTGTATGACTTTGTTGAGACACCTAGGCTCTTGGATATGACTCTGTATGTTGTATGCTTAATTGTTGAATTCATCTTATTAGTTGTATTGAGAGTTTGTATGGGTCTATATGGAATTAAAGATGTGCAAAGAGTGTGAGATTTTGTGTACTTTATGCTATCATGTAGTGTTTAGAACTTTCCTGGTGTGTTCGCAAAGTGAAATAAGGGATGTTGAATATAAGAGATGATTTAGGCATTTCATTGAATAAGCCAATTTTCATCCTTTGCTTTACCTTCCTTTAACATCTAATCCTAGTTACTCCCATTGAGCTTTTAGCCTATTCTTTATTAGCTATAATAAAAGTTTAATCCTTTTCTTTTAGTAGATTTGAATTTTATCAAAAACTCCTAAGCACTTAAGTGAAATGCAAAAGAGTAAAGGAGTAAGAATTTTGAAGAGAAAAGAAATAGTTAGTTATGGAAGTTGAAGAAAAAGAGTGAAGGGTGCAATTGTTCAAAATGGCTAAGTGTTGGTAGGTAGTATAAAAATATATCAAAAGAATGAAAAAGGTATAATGTGTGATTACTCCCTTCTAATAACATAAGTGTACTTAAAGAATTGGGATAATAAAAAGGAATTTGATAGTTGAAAAGAACAAGGGATGAAGTAAAGAAGAGAAGAGGATGTGCTTAATGAGAAAAGTTATGTATTAAAAGCACTTAGGGCAGATAGTCACTATTACTGGCTAGAATAGTACCTACCCGTCCTTCAGCTCACATTACAGCCCGTAAAGTCCTTCTTGATCTTACTTTTAAATGTTCCTATATTAGTAGAGTAATGCATTAAAGGCAAGCATATGGGTCATTGCATGTTGGATGTAAATTCTTTGTGAGAGTGAGCGTAATTGTTATTCATATACCCTTACATTTTATAACTTGTAAATTTGTGAGTGAAAATGTGTATCTCTCTTGTTGTGAGGACACACGTTTGAGGAAAGATAGGATTCATATTGGACTTCTTGATTAGCTAATGTGCATGAGTTGGTTGTGTTTGTAGAGTCAATTCTTGAAGCTAAGAGGTCTTAACTTGGTTATACTTGAATTTAATTGGGTTATATATAACATGATCCATTTGAACTTGCCATCTAAATAAGATATTGTAGCCTTAACTTGAGTCATCTTGCTTTGATGGGTGATGTGTGAGTCCTTCTTGTGCATGAGATGTAATGGAGTTGTTCGAGGACAAACATGACTTTGTGTGGGGTAGTGATCTTAGGCATATTTATATGTCCAATTACTATTTTATATCTATTTTTAGTCACGTTTGTCGATCAAATTAACTGTAATCTCATATGTTTTGTGTATAATTAGGTGCATAAACTAACCAACATAATTAGCCTATTATGTAGGTGCAAAATGCTAAAGAAAAGGCTAAATATGATGATGAATGAGTAAGAAGGAAGCTTGGAGTGAAGTGCAAAGAAGATTCATGAAGAGGCATGAAAATAAGGCTGCCACACAGCCAGCGTGTCACGCTATGCAACAGGCACGCCCAGCACCATGCCACGCTGGGTGAACGCGCGTGAGGACTGTCAGGTAGTAGCCCTGCACAATGGCGTCGTGCCACGCTGGGGCTTCTCCACGTCTAGGCCCATGCCACAACTAGCAACGCCCAGCTGCCTTGCCAATGGCATGCCAATGCCTAAACTCCAGTGAGCATGCACGACCAGTCCGTGTCACGGAGGCATTGCTGTGCAATAGGAAGGTGACACGAAGCTAGTCTTCCACGGCCAAAATCTCCCTTCGTATAAAAGGAAAACTTAGTTATTTTATTCTATTATCACACATTACTTTTGGAAAACACAGAGGAGCAAAGGGAGAACGAAGGAATCTTTACCTACGGTTAATTTTCTTTCATTTTTCCACTCTTGTATTTCATAAATTCAAACATTTAGATGAATTCTTGTATTAGAATGAGTGGATAAAACCCTTCTTCTAGGGTTGAGGAACATAACACGATTATTTTAGCTTAATTTCTATTTGGTTCAAGTTTCATTGTTGTTATGTCGCGCCCAAACCTGGGGTGGCATGACTGGCACCTAGTGCCACCCCTGATATGAGAATATGCAGTGCCCAAATATAAAACAAAAGCCAGAACTAATGAGGTTTGACAAAACAACTATAAAATCAGAATAAGACAATAGACTATAGAGGAAGCTAGCTCACCTGACCAACCGAAAAAAATAAATACCATATGTCATCAAGGCCATGGAAGGGAAAACAACTATACGACATGGCCCACCTGGCCTATAACAACATACTAAAACAACAACAATATCTATGAGCCACTATGAATAATTAGTAATTAAATGATCGGGACATGGCCCCGAACTACCCTTAGCTCAAACATCTGGTGACTTCGAAAGACCTGGAGCATACCAACTCGGCTGGAACTCCACTCAGCACCCAAGAAATCGATCTAATAGCCCACCATCACCTGCAGACATGAATCTAGTGCCCCGACTAGGGCATAAGTACAATAGTGTATCGAGCATGAAAGGCAGAAACAATTGGAAGACATAGATTAGGGATCAATAGATATACCAGATATCGCAGAAGGAGAACTAAACTTAAGTAAACACATAAATCCTACCTGGCCCCCATAAGCCTAGCAGGTATAAGCAAACATACAAATAGAACCTACCTGGCCCCCATAAGCCGGAAAGTCCAAAAGTAAATAGGAATATAGCAGCACCTAGCCGACACAGATCACCTGTCATCGCCTCTAGACCTCTCAATGGCCTCTGCTAACACCAGCCAACATCTAGCATCCACTGCTATCATATAACATATAACACGAGCAGAAATTACAATATAATGCCAAGCATATCAAACGTAAACACTAGTTAGTGAACATCATTAATCAAGCACTGCAGCACTCTCTCTTGGCTACGCACAGTTAGCGTAGCTCAATCAATCTGGGAAAACCCATCGCGATACTAGGAAGGCTCAAACATGTCAGACCTATCTCGAATCATGTCTCAACTCGACACTACGGAGGACATCATCCTCAACCCCGTAGGTCATATCACTCCTTGGGCTCAACCCCTCAGCCGGAAACACTCTCGTGCATTGGGTATCCACAAGCCACAAGGCACCCCGGGCTTGACCCCTAGCCGAAACAACTCTTTTGCAATCGGGTATCTATGAGCCACAAGTCCTCAAACACAACAGACACACAATCTACAAAAATAATAATACATGCTCAAACAGCCCACAATCGGCTCTCAAACCCCCAAAAACCTGACTAATACAACATACTACTATTCTTTCACGTCTAGCCGTCCACAAACGAGCTACTACCCGAGCTAAGGATTACCTTCCTAGCCAGTGCATCACCAAGAATTACAAATAGACACAAGAAACTATACTTATTAGTAACATCAAGAGACACGTCCAAATCATCCCAAGTGTCACCATGGCCGTCACGTGCCATCGGCACGGTCGACACGATCACCGATTCGAACATAACAAAAGATCGTTGCAACTATCGACCTTAATCACTCTAATTCCTCAGTCACTTGTCAATATCATCACCTAATCATATTCACACTAACAGCCCATAACTTTCTACAAGAACCACACGCCTCACACACGACCTCTTGATACGAGCCTAATAATTTGCCATAACTATGATTCTCTACATTCAAGCCCGAGTCACCAACCAAACCAGAACCTTATACACACCATTATCACCATACAAACAGAAAAACAAGAGTTCAATAATAGCATAACACAAGCCATCACAAAACAGCCAACACACACATCAACACGGACGACAAGAACTACGAAATTCATGCCGACAAAGGGAGGGACAAACCTAACATAACTTAGCTTCAAGTCTAGCCAAACTCGAACCTTCAACACCACGAACCTAATGCCTAAAGGCAGTCCATGATTCTTCCAAAATTCAGCCACACAACTCAACAACAAAACAAGACAAATGAAGCTTACTCGACAAGATTCATAGGAATTCGACGGTAGAAACTTTGAGACAACAACCTAATGGTGTTAACACACCTATAACCAAAGTAAAAGACGCAAGGAAAATCAAATCAAGAAGTATTACAAACAGCTTCACCACAAAACAACCACCAACAGCCTGGAAAAGACACCAAAACGCAAGCTACACGAGATTCCCAAATTCCCGACATCAAAATCATGTTGAGCCATGGATTCTAGCCCCAAAACCCAAAGGAAACCATGGAGAGAACCTTGAGAGAGTTTTTGGACGTGAGAAGTTCTGGAAAATAATAAAATAAGGCAACCAACCGACCAAGGGGCTTTCTATAGTCATCCACCACCTTAGACCCTTGTGAGGTGCCTCTTTGCGAGGTCTCGCGAAAACGCTAATATCTCTATACTCCGAAGTCGGATTGATGAATGGTTTGATGATATGGAAACTAGTTCATAGAAATTTAATTTGATAGGTCGCACACCCCCTAACTCATTATATATTTGGAGAAAAGCTTCAAGACATTTGACCTCAATTTCAAAGAATCTCAAGAAGGAAATTTGCGATAACTTTTTTCGAATTATGTTCTACAAATTGATCGATGTCCAATATTAAATATGACCATAGAGTGACTCAAATAACTCATTATAATTCCTTTCTAGCCTATTTATCACTCTTTGTACTACCTCAAAAGCATAATTTTATCACTTAAATTATCTGGGGTGTCACATGTTAGCTCTTGCATTCTTGTTTATAAACATTTTAATGCTTGATCACCATTGAAATGCACTTGTTCATCATAGGCAAACTCGAAAGAGAAAAACTTAGGATAGAACTGTAATGCAAGAAGTGAGTTCAATCCTTTAGGGTTGATTCACGGTTAGGATAGCAACATACCTAATTCGCCTCGCTTGGTTCTAAAACGAAAAGATAGCTAGACACCTAATTTGGAATTGTCACATCACCACTCTTTGATATAGTTGTGAAGCTAAGTTAGGTTAAATGGTTAGATGTTCGAAAGTCCATAACCAAGTGCATTAACCCCGTTAACTGTTCGCGTCTGCTTTGGGGTATTTAACTACACGCAAGTGCACGTGGTCGAACAAGTAGTAAAGTGGCTTAAGTAAGCCAAGTGTCGATCCCACAGGGACTGGGATAAGGTAACAAACTACTTAAGTGTTACTATACTTACTCTAAAAATGAAGACAACAGTGCAAAGAAGAGTTTGATATTTTCATTTCTAATTCTATGCTAAGTCTAAAACGAATATCTAATGTGAGTCTGAACTATGAATGTGAGCATGCTGAGGCTAAATGAACATGTATAGAAACTAATTATCGATACAATTTTTGGTTAATCTTTCCTCCGGTTGCTAGTCAAGAATTATTGCCAATGGATTAAATCTCTCGTATTTAACCCAACTTAAGAATCATGAACCGTCCACCTACATTTTTGTGATTAAACGAAATTCATGTTCTAGCCATACAAAACCGATTCCTTAATTGACTAATACAACTTTCAGGTATATTTCTATCCTGAAGGTAAATCAATTCTCAATTTTCCCAAACTAAGAAAAGATCATATCCTATTGATTCACAACTTTCCAATTTCTTGCTCTCTCGAGTGAAACTGGACTTCTTAGATATACATTAGCATTGGCCACACATTAATGCAGTAAGAACAAGAATCAATAGAACAACCATGGAAAAAAAGATGAAAACCCAATTGATCAATAACTACATTTCAATACAATTGTTCTTAACCTCAGCAAGAAGAGGAATTAGCCACTCATTTGTGTATTAAACATCGTTAAATGAGTGTTAAGCATACAAGCAATTGAATTAAAGAAGAAGGAGATAGAGAAAAACCCTGATAATTTCGTCCCCTCAACTGCCTGTAACCCACGTTCTTGCTCCACCAAGTCAGAATAATTAAAAATAAACCTAATTGTTCTATTTATACTAGTGGGAATTTTTCCCGGAATAACAAGCAACGTGTCACGGAGTGCATCGTGGAGCACTGCCTCCGTGACATGCCACTGACGTGGACCCTTACTGGAAATTGATTGTCTAGGTAATAAGGCCCAACGTGGCACGACGTGCAACGCGGGGCTAGGCCAACGTGCCACGGCCCCAATGCGCACCCTCACTGGATTTTGGCAAAAAATCCCTATCCAGGCAGAAGGCATCCGCGATGGCAGCGTGGCACGGCTCCATCGCAGAGCCCCTTTAATTTGTGCCTTCAAATGCTTTTTCCCTTGCTAACATCCGAGTCCAACCCCAATCTCTCCCAACACACATTTTAGCTTCCCAAAATTATATTTCACCTGCAAAACAACGCTAATCATGTTGGTTAGCATAAATTCACATTTTATTATCAATCAAATGAGAATATATAAACATTGATAGATAAACAAGGCTAAAATGACACCTTTGAGTATCACTTGGGCATATAAATTTGCCCAAGATCATTTACCCCACACTTAAATCCTTGTTCGTCCCCGAACAACAATCTTACACCTCATGCACTTTACACCCCATCCTGGCTACTTTGGTTCGACAATTCAGGCTACGGTCATACCAATTATTTAATACAGCAAATCATCAAGAAAACACACATGGTCCTATCAATGCAATGACCTTCAACACATCAAGACCTCCTAGACTTAAGAATCGACTCTCGATATTGGCAAACTCATGCAAATCAGCTGATCAAGATATTCGACACGAAATTTAATCTCTCATCAAGCATGTGCCCTCACAACACAAAAGAATTTTCCCCTTTTTAATCACATGAACTCAAACGATTACATGCAGGGGCATATAGAAACAATTTCACTCTCTCTCCCAAAAGAATTCACATGCAATATGCCACGAATCATAAGCTTGCCTTTAGTGTATTACTCCACTAATATAAAGAAGTGTGATGTAAGATCACGTAGGACTTTAATGGTTTGTAATGTAAGCTACGGAACTAGTAAAATTGGGCTAGCCAATAATAGCCACTAGCATCCTTACTCGCTTTTTCAATACATCCCATCAAGCTCATGGGCATTGTTTCTTCCTTCATCCCCCCATTCTTAAAGTCTGTCTTTATTTTGACCCATCTCATTAAGTACACTTGACTCAATAACGGAGATTATTCATACACCTTCATTATATTTTATTTATAACAAGTGCACCTTCAACCTTTTCTTTCCTTTCATCACTCTGCTTTTCTTTTCTTCTCACCGTTCTCACTCTTTGACACTTTGGGAATATTATTTTCTCTTCTTAAGCGCTTAAGAGTTTTGGATCAAATTTACAGCTAATGAAAAGAAAGGGGTTAAGCTCGGTTTACACATTTTTGACAAAAGAAAAAAATTTATAGGCTAAAGGCTCAACGGGCTAACTAGGGTGTATAATCAAGGTGGGTACAATAATGAAAAAGAGAAACTTTCGGTTGAAAACAAAGAAATGCCTACATCCTTTCCTACAATACACGTCCTTCATTTTGTTTCGTACACACACCAGGCAAGTTCTAGACATTTCATAAAAGCATGGAATAAACAAAACCTCACCCCACACTTATTGCACATGCTCAATTCAAGACGTATTCACAGACTCTTCAATCAGCTAATTACAAGAATTCAAACATTAAGCCTCAATCATACTGAATCGACTCTATGGCCTAGGTATCTCAACATATTTACAAAGTTTCATGCTTTTAGACGAATCACCTTTGCATTTCAAATATCATGTACAACACGCAACCAGAATTCCGCAACCATAAAGTAACTACAGGTTTTGGGATGCAACCCACAAAAGAAAACAACTGAAAAATAAATGAAAAAAATCTACTCCAAACGACTACATTTCCGTTAAGACGGTCGTCATCCATCCATCATAGGGAACGGTCACTAACTAAGACTTCGGTTCAATGGGACCATTCTCGTTAAAAGAACTGAAAACAAACGCCGAGAAACCCAAGAATTGAAAAAAAAATTTAAAAATATCGATCATTTCGATAAAACAAAAATATGTACAAAATCAGCTAGCAACATTCAGCAGCACTACAAAATCAGCTAGCAACATTCAGTGGCACACAACAGCTTCACATTAATTATAATACAGAACAGAAACATCACAATCACAGGGTCACAAAAAGTTTTTCACAGGCACGACAACAGAACAGAAACATAAACAACAACACAACCAGCACCTAACTACTCCCACCCTACACTTATATCGAACACTTTCCCTAGTGTACACAAAAATTAACATAGCACAAAAAGTGGGTGGCGGAACTCCCTGATCAATCAAAATACTCCACTTCTTCATCAGGTGCTGCTGCCTCGTCTCCCATGTCTGAATCACCCCCATCGTTATCATCGGACTCCACATCAGAGTCCTCACGATGTGTCTCCTCATCTATGGTGACATCATCATCCGTGGGCTCTACAAAAGCTGGCCCCACTCGGCATAGAGCCCTGGCATTTTCGCCAAAAGGGTAGTCTAGCTCAAGCTGCCATAGCTCCTCTTTTGTTGCCGGTCTCCCGCCTATTCGCAGCTGGAGCATCTGCATCCCGTACATGCGAGGCATGTACTGATCATCCCGAGCATGTCGCTCGACTAGTGTAAGAACTAGCCCGTGGGTGGTGTCGGGTGCCTTAGTTTTAGTGACATCTAAGGCCCGCCGCTCCATCTGCGGGATGTAGTCAAAGGCCTCTTCCTCAATATCCAGGCCCCTCAGGAATGTGGTGAGTAGTCCACCAAATCCGTATCTGTGCCCTTGATGCAAACGGGCTCTCTTCACGGCGGAGATAATCACTGCCCCCACATTGATCTCCGGCCCTTTCATCAGGGCGTACACCAACCATACACGATCCCGGGTTACATCCGTCATATGCACCCCCGGGATTAGGCAGGAACAAACAATCTTTAGCCATATCCTAGCTTCCCTGTTCATCTGTGAGTAAGGCAAGGTCTGATGGTAGCCCTTCTCCTTATGTCTGGTCCATCGAGCTATTGATCGGGTTCCACACAAAGTGCATCTGATGTCCACATATGGTGGAGTGATATTCAGTTGTCGATGCACATGGGCGTCTGTGTCCCGTGCCCCTAGGATAGCATTAAGGCGGTGGGGCTCAAAAGTGACTATTTGCCCCCTTATTTTGATGGTGTGACTTCTGAGAGTTGGGTTCCAGTTGGCGTAGAATTCCCGAATCAAGTGCAAGTTGCATTCCTTGGGCTCTTCAAAGATGAAGTTCAGCCCAGCTACCTCGATCCTATGGACAATCCTGGGGAACTCCTGTGCCAACGGTTCCCTTGCTATGTGTTCCTCGGGGAAGTACTTGCTCTCCTTGTGCTTTGTGTACCATTTCTTCCCCTCCTCTGTCACCCACCTGGTTCCGTATTGACGGCGTTGGATGCATGGAACCGCTGGTGCTGCTGGGACTATTGTGCCCAGTCTGATTCTTTTTCTTCCGGCGCCAGATGTTGATGCGCCTATTCCCTTGTCTTGCCTGCCTGCCATTGTTCTTATCAAACCAAACAGACAAGTTCAATGTTAAGCCAATTAAAATTATCTTCGACTAAGGTTGGGTTAAGCTAGGCTACCCTACACTTAGTCCTTAGCCAAAATTACAACATTAAGGCAAGATCGTACTTATTTACACAAACAAACAACAAAACATAACAAATATGCTTAGTGCCTTTGGAGAATTCGACAATATATATGCCATGTACTACTCAAACTTTGTACAGCTAACCACAATCCTTACCTATCGATAACATTTTATCCCATAGCACTTAGTAAGGAGAACAAAAGAAAATTTTAACTACATGATCCTATACAGTTCACCCATTTCTTGAAATTTCCAATATTTCCTTAACCCGAGAATCCGTCAGTCTTTTAGCATAGTAATAGTTAGCACATTCGAGTCATCTCACCCCACATGTACAACCCAGCATGAATTTCACTAGTTCAACTCAATTTTTCCATTTCAAACTCAAAGTCAAGCCCTAACTATGATTTTATCAAAAATTCGATTAAGCCATGTAATTATCAAGTTCGAGCAATCACACCATCACTCCGAACATCAATCAACAATAATTCAATTGAATTTAAGCTTAATTTCTACTTAGGGCAAGTTTTGCTCATATCACATGTTCAACATCGAAAAAATTCGACAAGAATTGAGATAGAGTTGAAGAACATACCTTGAATTCGAAGAAATGACGAAAACTTGATGAAATTATGGGCCTAAGTCTGTGTCACGTTAAGGCGGGAGGGGTTTTTGGGATGTTGGTCACGGAGGGTATGAAAATGAGGAAAAATGAGGGGGAATCGGGGTTAAAAAGTGGGAATTTTGCGCGGGTCACCCGGCGACCCGGTGTGACCCATCGCGATATACACCTCAACGTGTCACGGAGGGTAACGCGGAGCATGCCCTCCGTGATATGGAGCCATCGCATAGGTTTTCTGGAATTTGTAAAAATTCCAGAATTACCTTCAACGTGTCACGGAGGGTAACGCGGAGGCCCTCCTCCGTGACACGGAGCCATCGCCCTAGCTCACTGTTTTGCTACTTTTTATTATTTTTCATACCTCAGATTTTCCTTTGCGATTCCTTGCATGTTTACCCTCCGTTCAACCTGAAATTCATCTTACGACAAGAAATTGGTTAGAATTATAGGATTCACCTAAAATAAAAATAAGAATAAGAATAAAAACTAAAAATTTTGCTGTTAATAAAAAAAAAAGAAATCTATTCACATTTTACAAAGAAAAATTTCACGGGTTCCCTCCCGTGCAGTGCCTGGTTTACCGTCGTGGCTCGACGTCATTCAGCTCAGTCATCTTCTAGGGTGATGGACGTTTTCTCTCGACCACCATCCTCACCCCAGTAGTGCTTACATCGCTCCAGTGGTTTTCCCATTAACTCTCGTGATTCAACTATGTGAGCATCATCAGCTCGATCAATCACGTTGATCACCGAGAGTTCCTCGTACACAGTTGGGAGCTTGGTGGCCTTGTATTCATCAAACACCTCCACCTTGTTGTGTGCTCACATGGTTAGCTGCCCTTCAGCTACATCAATTAGCGCTTTCCCAATCGCCAAGAAGGGACGTCCCAAAATAAAAGGGACTTCCGCGTCTAGCTCAAAATCCAGCACGACGAAATCTACTGGGAAGATAAGGGAGCCCACTTGCACCAGCACATCCTCCACAATGCCATCAGGTCTGGCTAAGGATCGATCCGCTAGTTGCAAGATCACTGTTGTTGGTCTAGGACTCCCTAGACCCAACTTCTTGAATACCGATTACAGCATCAAATTAATGCTCTCTCCCAAATCACATATTCCGCCAGCTCGGATACTCTGCCCAATTGTAATTTGTATAGTAAAGCTCATAGGATCTTTGAGCTTTGTGGGCAATTGGTTTTGTATCCGGGAAGTGCACTCCTCCGTGGGAGCCCACTTGCACCAGCACATCCTCCACAATGCCATCAGGTCTGGCTAAGGACCGATCCGCTAGTTGCAAGATCACTGTTGTTGGTCTAGGACTCCCTAGACCCAACTTCTTGAATACCGATGACAGCATCAAATTAATGCTCTCTCCCAAATCACATATTCCGCCAGCTCGGATACTCTGCCCAATTGTAATTTGTATAGTAAAGCTCCTAGGATCTTTGAGCTTTGTGGGCAATCGGTTTTGTATCCGGGAAGTGCACTCCTCCGTGAGAGCCACCGTAGCATACTCAGTCAACCGACTTTTGTTCGCCACAATGTCCTTAATGTACTTTGCATACTTCGGCACTCCCTGCAAAAAATCAACAAGAGGTAAGTTAATATGTACCTGTTTCAGCACCTCTATGAATTTCTTGAAACACGCCTCCTCCTTGTGTTTCTTTAATCTTTGAGGGAACGGGGGTGGTGGTCTTTCTGATTCAGCTTCCTTTTTCTTCCCCCTCTCATCACTTTGCTCCCTCTCAACTTCTGCTGCTCCCGATTGTTGAGGTGGTCTTTCTGGTTCCACCTCTTTATGCTGCAAACCACTCCTTGTGGTCACCGCATTCACCTGCTTGGGGTTGGGATCTGTGTCGCTCGGAAGTCCTCCTCTAGGCCTGGTGTTTTGGGCTCCAGCAAATTGCCCAAATTGATATTCAAGTGCCTTAGTAGCTAACTGGTTGTTCTTCACCTCGGCTGCCAATTTCACATAGTCAGCCTGCAATTGAGCTTGGTTAGCTATCATTGCCTTGAACATCTCCTCAATGCTGGGTGATGGTGGGGGAGGAGGTGCATTGTTGTTTCTATATTATGCCTGATAGTTCTGCTGCCCTCCGTGATTCCTCTGCGCCCCCTGACTCAAACTTGGCCCTTGATGGTTGTTGCTACCCCTAGAGAAATTCGGGTGGTTCCTCCAGTTGGAATTGTAGCTGTTGCCATACTGTTGATGGTTGTTCCTCTGTACATTTCCTACAAATTTCACCGAGTCAGGATTTGCTCCACAACACTCAGCTGAGTGCTCACTACTCCCGGACACTTCACACCAAATCTGCTGCACTACATTCACTGGGGCTTGAGTCTGGTTCATTGTCATGTTACTGAAGTGGGTGTTGAGTTGATTCTGTAAAGCAGCTATCTGTGCAGCAATAGCTGTAAAACCATCCACTTCTAGAACTCCTGCTGCTTTCCTTGTTCCTCCTCTTGACGAATCAGCATTACACTCCGGATTTCCCTGCGAAATATGATTTAACAAGGTATACAGCTCCTCATAAGTTTTCTCCAATGCTTGTCCCCCAGCTGCTGAGTCTAGCAAGATTTTTGTGTGGGGTTCCAAACCCTTTATAAAAGTGTGCACCAGCACATCATTGGATTGATGATGATGTGGACTATCCCGCAACATGGACTTGAATCTCTCCCAAGCCTGATATAGATTCTCTCCCTCTCTCTGTTTAAAACTTAGAATTTGACTTCTAAGTCTTGCTGTTTTACCGGATGGAAAAAATCGTATCAAGAATTTCCTTGAAAGATCATCCCACATAGTAATAGAATTAGGTGGCTCAGCTTTCAACCACCTCTTGGCTTCTCCCAATAGTGAAAATGGGAACAATGTAAGCCTGACATAATCTGATGACACTCCAGCGGGGATGTAAGTGTCACTTATCTCCAAAAAATTTTGGAGATGCTGCTATGGATCCTCATGAGGGAGACCTGTGAACTGCCCGCTGGTGTGCAACAATTGCACCATGTTTTGTTTGAGCTCGAACCTCCCTCCTGGCTCAGGTTTGCGGATGCTAGATGTGACATTGCTAGCATGTGGGATTGCCACCTCGCGAACCGGCCTAGCTGCCATTTACTCGGGCACTAACATTGGCCTTACTGCTGGTGGATTCTGTTGTTGCTCCATGATTGTTTGTCTGAGCAACTGCAGCTTTTTCTCTAGAGCTTCTCTCCACTGACAATGAAATTGTCTTTCAGGCTCTAAATATGAGTCCACTAGCTCCTTGTCTCTTGCCAGTGTTCAATAGAGATTATATCTGCGAAATACAGGCTAAGACCAAGTTGTCAACACTAAGAAAAAATATAGTAAATTTACACTTAAGAAAAATTCACCAATTGCCAGTCCCCGGCAACGGCGCCAAAAACTTGTTCGCGTCTGCTTTGGGGTATTTAACTACACGCAAGTGCACGTGGTCGAACAAGTAGTAAAGTGGCTTAAGTAAGCCAAGTATCGATCCCACAGAGACTGGGATAAGGTAACAAACTACTTAAGTGTTACTATACTTACTCTAAAAATGAAGACAACAGTGCAAAGAAGAGTTTGATATTTTGATTTCTAATTGTATGCTAAGTCTAAAACGAATATCTAATGTGAGTCTGAACTATGAATGTGAGCATGCTGAGGCTAAATGAACATGTATAGAAACTAATTATCGATACAATTTTTGGTTAATCTTTCCTCCGGTTGCTAGTCAATAATTATTTCCAATGGATTAAAACTCTCGTATTTAACCCAACTTAAGAATCATGAACCGTCCACCTACATTTCTGTGATTAAACGAAATTCATGTTCTAGCCATACAAAACCGATTCCTTAATTGACTAATATGACCTTTAGGTATATTTCTATCCTAAAGGTAAATCAATTCTCAATTTTCCCAAACTAAGAAAAGATCATATCCTATTGATTCACAACTTTCCAATTTCTTGCTCTCTCGAGTGAAACAGGACTTTTTAGATATACATTATCATTGGCCACACATTAATGCAGTAAGAACAAGAATCAATAGAATAACCATGGAAGAAAAGATGAAAAAACCCAATTGATCAATAACTACATTTCAATACAATTGTTCTTAACCTCAGCAAGAAGAGGAATTAGCCACTCATTTGTGGATTAAACATCGTTAAATGAGTGTTAAACATATAAGCAATTGAATTAAAGAAGAAGGAGATAGAGAAAAACCCTGATAATTTCGTCCCCTCAACTGCCTGTAACCCACGTTCTTGCTCCACCAAGTCAGAATAATTAAAAATGAACCTAAGTGTTCTATTTATACTAGTGGGAATTTTTCCCGGAATAACAAGCAACGTGTCACGGAGTGCATCGTGGAGCACTGCCTCCGTGACATGCCACTGACGTGGACCCTTACTGGAAATTGATTGTCCAGGTAATAAGGCCCAACGTGGCACGGCGTGCAACGCGGGGCTAGACCAACGTACCACGGCCCCAACGCGCACCCTCACTGGATTTTGGCAAAAAATCCCTATCCAGGCAGAAGGCATCCGCGATGGCAGCGTGACACGGCTCCATCGCGGAGCCCCTTTAATTTGTGCCTTCAAATGCTTTTTCCCTTGCTAACATCCGAGTCCAACCCCAATATCTCCCAACACACATTTTAGCTTTCCAAAATTATATTTCACCTGCAAAACAACGCTAATCATGTTGGTTAGTATAAATTCACATTTTATTGTCAATCACATGAGAATGTATAAACATTGATAGATAAACAAGGCTAAAATGACACCTTTGAGTATCACTTGGGCATATAAATTTGCCCAAGATCATTAACCACTCCACATAGATGAGTGCTTATGAATTACGTTGTGAGGCTAATTCGACTATGTTTAGAGGATCAAAATACCATAAACATTGCATTTATCTTGTGACACAACAAATGAAGTCACATAGTTATCCATTGTGAATTTTATCTTTTTATGAATGTTTGGCCTTGACCTTGGATTCTTCTCATTAATTTGTTTCCAATTACTTAGTGATTGCACATAGATTTAGTCTCAACAACAAAATCCTAAAAACTAGCACTTTTGAAATATGTTTTAATACTTGAACTTGACAATTCACTTAAAATACAGTCCCTGTGGATTCGACATCTGGCTCTTAAGAGTCACTATATTACTTGCATGACCGCATGTGTAGGAGTGCAGTTATTGGCCTTGCCTGAGTGATACAACAGACTCATGTCATAGTCCTTCAATAATTCTAGCCATCTTCTCTGATGAAGATTCAAATCCTTCTGATAGAAAACATACCGTAAATTCTTGTTGTCAGTAAAAACATCCATATAAACTCTATAAAGGTAATGCATCCAAATCTTCAAGGCAAATACCACCGCTGCCAGTTCAAGATCATGAATTGGATAATTCTTCCCATGAACCTTGAGTTGTCTGAAAGCATAAGCTATCACCTTACCATGCTGCACCATAACACAATCAAGGTCAAATATGGAGGGATCCCAATAGATCATAAACCCTTCTAAAATTTCTGGTAGAGTTAGAACTGGGCTGTAGTGAGTCAGGTTTTCAATTCCTAAAAACTCTTCTTATAAGCATATGACCATTGAAACTTCACCTTCTTTTGATTTAGTTTGGTCAAAGGAGAGGAGAATCCTTCTACGAACCATCTGTAATAACCGGCTAAGCCCAAGAAACTCCTGATGTCTGACGGGGCCGCTATCTTTTAAGGATCCACCTGAATGCCCTCACTAGAGACCACATGAGCGAGGAATGCTACTGATTTTAACCAGAGTTCACACTTGATGAATTTAACGAATAACTAGTGGTCCCTAAGAGTATATAAAACTACTCTCAGATGGTCTGCATGCTCCTCCTCTATTCTGGAGTATACAAGAATATCATCTATAAAGATAATAAAGAACATGTCCAGGTACGGCTTGAATACCTTGGTCATCAGATTCATAAAAGCTACAGGAGCATTGGTTAGTCCAAATGACATGACTACGAATTCATAGTTACCATAACGAGTTCTGAAGGTTGTTTCAGAATGTCACATTCTTTGACCTTGAGATGGTGGTATCCTTATCTGAGATCTATCTTGGAAAAACAACTATCTCCCTGAAGTTGGTCGAACAAGTCATCAATCCTGGATAGATGATACCTGTTCGTGGCTGTAAGCTTGTTCAGCTGACGGTAGTCGATACGCATTCTGATTGAACCATCTTTCTTTTGCACAAATAGGACTGGGGCACCCCATAGACTGATGTTGGATCTGATGAAGCCCATATCTAGAAGGTCTTTCAGCTATTCCTTCAACTCCTTAAGCTCAGCTAGATCCATTCTATAAGGAGGAATAGAAATGGTTTGGGTATCTAGAAAAAGGACTATGCTGAAGTCTATTTCCCTCTCGGGAGGGACTCTAAGAAGATCTTTTGGAAATACATTAGGAAACTCATTTACAACCAAAACTGACTGAAGTTTCGGGGCCTCGGAACTAGAATCTTTAACCTAACCCTTACCAAGTGATAGATGTACCCCTTTGAGATCATTTTTCTAGCCTTAAGGTATGAAATAAATCGACCCTTAGGTGTTGAAGTACTACCCTTCCCCTCTAGGACTGGTTTGTTAGGAAACTTGAATCTAACGACTCTGGTTTTGTAGTCAACTGAGGCATAGCATGAATGTAACCAGTCCATGCCAAGAATAAGGTGAAAATCAACCATATCTAGAGTCTACTAGATCAACTAAGGTGACTTTATGCAACACTATAACCGGACAATCCCAACACACCTGACTAGCTCTAATTGACTCACCAACCGGAGTAGAGGACTTCTGGAATTATATCAAACTGTATAATAATGTAAGGATTCATGAAGGAAAGTGTGGCTCCTAGATCTAGTAAAGAATACACATCTATATGAAAGAAACATAACATACCAGTCACTACGTCAGGTGTATTCTCATTGTCCTGACGGGAGGAAGAAGCATAGAAATGATTTTGGCGTTGATTGATACCTGTACCTGAGGTAGCATCCTGTTGAGTTGGACGACCTGGCAGAGCTACTAATGCTGTGTACTGGGCCTTCCCCAATCTTGCTGATGGGCAATCCCTCGATCTGTGATCCAGCTGGCCACACCCATAAAAACCATCCTTGCATAGATGGCACTGCCCCGTATGGTTATTGCCACACTTAGGACATGCTTGAAAAGTGCGGCTTCTAGAGACATGGTTCTATAATTGGGAGCCTAATGTCCCACCCCTCCTATACATACAGGAATTGAAAGACGGAGCACTGGCTAAAGAAGGTGTTGGAGGCCTCAATTGCTTCTACTAGGGGTGATTACCACCGCCTGACCTCTGCTGGGAATACTCAAACTGACCTATCCTCGCTCGACTACTTTCTCTTTCTATCTCCTTCAGTTTATCTGCCTCTATTTTCTATGAATGGAAGATGAGACTGGAGATGTCTATGTCTTTGATGGGCATACCGGTTCTGAACTCCTTGACCACCAAGTCTAAGATTCTATTCACGAACTTGTGCATGCGAGCCCTTGGTTGAATAACCATTTCCGGAGCATACCATGACAGTTGAGTGTACTTTAATGCGTACTTATATAATGTCATGTCGTTCTACCTCAAGTTTATTAAACTTAGCAGCGATAACTTCCCTTTACTCCCGGGGAAAGAACCTGTCCAGGAATACAGTCACAAACTCATCCCGTTCCACTGGACCTACACCAACCTATCTCCCTTCCTTCCACTACTTATACCAAATTTGAGCCACCCCTTTTAACTGATAGGCAGGCAAATTATCACTTTCTACAAAGGTAACACCCGTGATTTAGGTGATCTTCTAATCTCATCAATGAATTCCTATGAGTTCTCATATACTTTAGGCCCATGAAATGCTGGGGGATTTATCCAATTAAAATGTCAGAATCTGGCAGCAGCTACAGACCCATTATTATTTACTGGCACAACGACCTACTGATTATCTTGGTTAGTCATTGTCTGAGCTAGCAAATGAATAGCAGCCTAGAACTCTGCATGTGACAACTGCTCGTCCTGAGGGGCCGCTAGAGCTGGTGGGGCGGGCTAGTTAGCATTTTCGTTCCTCCTTCCATTTCCTCTCTTGGGAGGCATCGTTAACTAATAAGGAATAGACCATGAGTTAGGAGACGTATTCGAAATCAATCATCTACGCAAGATAAGATTTATGAATAAAGGGTAAAAATGCCTCGTAGTTGTTCGTCTCCGCATTGTATGGATATATAACTACACGCAAGTGCACGTGGTCGAACAAGTAGTAAAGTGGCTTAAGTAAGCCAAGTATCGATCCCACAGGGACTGGGATAAAGTGCAATCTGCTCAAGTGTACTATATTTCAATTCTAACAATGCAGACAACAGTGTAACCAAGAGTTTGATATTTTTGATTTCTAATAATTATGCTAAGTCTAAACAATTATCTAATGTGAGTCTGAACTATGAATGTGAGCATGCTGAGGTTAAACGAACATGTAATGAAATTAATTGTCGATATAATTTGGTTAGCCTTTTCCTCCGGTTGCTAGTCAAGAATTATTGCCAAGGGATTAAAACTCTCGTATTTAACCCCACTTAAGAATCATGAACCATCCACCTACATTTCTGTGATTAAATGCAATTCATGTTCTAGCCATACAAAATCGATTCCTAAATTGACTAATACGACTTTCAGGTATATTTCTATCCTGAAGGTAAATCAATTCTCAATTATCCCAAACTACGAAAAGATCATATCCTATTAATTCACAACGTTCCAATTTCTTGCTCTCTCGAGTGAAACCGAACTTTTTAGATGTACAATAACGTATGCCACACATTAATGCAGTAAGAACAAGAATTAATAGAACAACCATGGAAGAAAAGATGAAAAACCAAAGAATCAATAATCACATTTCATTACAAGTGTTCTTAACCTCAGCAAGAAGATGAATTAGCCACTCATTTGTGGATTAAACTTCGTTAAATGAGAGTTAAACATACAAGCAATTGAATTCAAGGAGAAAGAAAGAGAGAAAAACCCTGATAATTTCGTCCCCTCAACTGCCTGTAACCCACGTTCTTGCTCCACCAAGTCAGAATATTGAAAAATGAACCTAAGTGTTCTATTTATACTGGTGGGAATTTTTCCTGGAATAACAAGCAACGTGTCACGGAGTGCATCGCGGAGCACTGCCTCCGTGACACGCTACCGACGCAGACCTTCACTGGAAACTGGGAGTCCAGGGAATAAGGCCCAACGTGGCACAACGTGCAACGCGGAGCCATGCTACCGTGCCACGAACCTATCGCGTACCCTCACTGGAATTAGACTGAAAATTCCCTCTCCAGGCAGAAGGCCTCCGCGATGGCAGCATGACACGGCTCCACCGCGGAGCCCCTTTATTTTGTGCTTTCCAATGCCTTGTCCCTTGCTCGCATCCGAGTCCAAACCTGATCTCTTCCAACATGCATTTTAGCTTCCCGAAATTACATTTTTCCTGCAAAACAATGCTAATCATGTTGGTTAGTATAAATTCACATTTTATTACCAATCACATGAGAATATATAAACATTGATAGATAAACAAGGCTAAAATGACACCTTTGAGTATCACTTGGGCATATAAATTTGCCCAAGATCACTTACCCCACACTTAAATCCTTGTTCATCCTCGAACAACAATCTTACACCTCATGCAATTTACATCCCACCCTCGCTACTTAGGTTCGACAATTTAGGTTACGGTCATACCGATTATTCAATACAGCAAATCATCAAGAAAACATGCATGGTCCTATCAACGCAATGACCTTCAATACATCAAGACCTCCTAGACTTAAGAATCGACTCTCGATATTGGCAAACTCATGCAAATCAACTGATCAAGACATCCGACACGAAAGTTAATCTCTCATCAAGCATGTGCCCTCACAACACAAGAGAATTTTCTCCTTTTTGATTATATGAACTCACAAAATTTCAAGCAGGGGCATATAAACACAATCTCGCTCTCTCTCCCAAAAGACTTCACATGCATCATGTCATGAACCATAAGCTTGCCTTTAGTGTACTACTTCACTAATATAAAGAAGTGTGATGTAAGATCACGTAGGACTTTAACGGGTTGTACTGGAAGCTATGGAACTAGTAGGTATTGGGCTAACCAATAATAGCCACTAGCAACCTTAAGCGCCTTTTCAACACATCCCATCAAACTCATGGACATTGTTTCTTTCTTCATCCTCCCATTCTTGAAGTATTTCTTTAGTTTGGCCCATCTTATTAAGCACACTTGACACAACACAAAGATTATTCATGCACCTTCATTATAGTTTACTTATAACAAGTGCACCTTCAACCTTTTCTTTTCCTCCATCACTCGGCTTTTCTTTTCTTTTCACCATTCTCACTCTTTGACACTTTGGGAAAATGATTTTCAATTCTTAAGCTCTTAAGAGTTTTGGATCAAACTTACAGCTAATGAAAAGAAGGGATTAAGCTCAGTTTACACTTTTTGACGACAGAAAAAATTAATAGGCTAAAGGCTCAATGGGCTGACTAGGGTACACAATCCAGGTGGGTATGATAATGAAAAATAGAAACTTTCGGTTAAAAACAAAGAAATGCCTACATCCTTTCCTACAATAAACCTCCTTCATTTCGTTTTGTACACACACCAGGAGGGTTCTAGACACTTCACAATATCATGGAATAACAAAACCTCACTTCACACTTATTGCACATGCTCAATTCAAGATATATTCACAGACTCTTCGATCAGCTAATTACAGGAATTCAAATTAAGCCTCAATCACACTGAATCGAACTCTATGGCCTAGGTATCTCAACATATTTACAAAGTTTCATGCTTTCATACGAATCACCTTTGCATTTCACATATCACGTACGACACGCAACCATAATTCCGCAACCATAAAGTAACTACAGGTTTTGGGATGCAACCCCCAAAAAAAGAAAAACAACTAAAAAATAATTGAAAAATCTACTCCTAACGACTACATTTTCCTTAAGACGGTCATCATCCATCCATCATAGGGAACGGTCACTAACTATGACTTCGGTTCAATGGGACCATCCTCGGTAAAAGAACTGAAAACAAACGCCGAGAAACCCAAGAATTGAAAAAATTTTAAAAATATTGATCATTTCGATTAACAAAAATATCGATCAATTCGATAACAAAAATATATACAAAATCAGCTAGCAACATTCAGCAACACACAACAGGTTCACATATATTTGCAATACAGAACAACAACTTACAATCACAAATCTCAGGGTAAGAAAAATTTGTTCACAGGCACAACAACAGATTAGGACATACATACATAACAGCACAACCAACACCTAACTACTCCCACCCCACACTTAGCTCGAACACTGTCCCCAGTGTTCACAAAAAATAAAATAGCACAAAAATCGGGTGGTGGAACTCACTGATCAATCAAAGTACTCCACTTCTTCATCAGGTGTTGCTGCTTCATCTCCCATGTCTGAATCACCCCCATCGTCATCATCAGACTCCACATCGGAGTCCTCCCGATGTGTCTCCTCATCTGTGGGGACATCATCATCCGTGGGCTCTACAAATACTGGCCCCACTCGGCATAGAGCCCTGGCATTTTCGACAAAAGGGTAGTCTAGCTCGAGCTGCCATAGCTCCTCCTCTGTTGCCGGCCTCCCGCCTATCCTCAGCTGGAGCATTTGCATCCCATACATGCGAGCCATATACTGATCATCACGAGCATGTCGCTCTCCAAGTGTAAGCACTGGCCCGTGGGTGGTGTCGGGTGCCTTAGTTTTAGTGACATCTAAGGCCCGCAGCTCCATCTGCGGGATATAGTCAAGGGCCTCTTCCTCAACATCTAGGCCCCTCAGGAATGTGGTGAGTAGCCCACCAAATACATATCTGTGCCCCTGATGCAACCGGGCTCTCTTCATGGCGGAGATAATCACCACCCCCACGTTGATCTCCAGCCCTTTCATCAGGACGTACACCAGGCATACACGATCTCGGGTTACATCTGTCATAAGTACCCTCGGGATTAGGCAAGAACAGATAATCTTAAGCCATATTCTGGATTCCCTGTTCATCTGTGAATGGGGCAAAGTCTGATGGTAGCCCCTCTCCTTGTGCCTGCTCCATCTAGCTGTCGATCGGGTCCCACACAATGTGCGTCTGATGTCCGCATACGGTGGAGTGATGTTCAACTGTCGAAGCACGTGGGCGTCTGTGTCCCGCGCCCCTATGATGGCATTGAGGTGGTGGGGCTCAAATGTGACTATTTGCCCTCTGATTTCCCGAATCAGGTGCAAGTTGCATTCCTTGGGCTCTTCAAAGATGAAGTTGAGCCCAGCTGCCTCGATCCGGTGGACAATCCTAGGGAACTCCTATGCCAATTGTTCCCGTGCTATGTGTTCCTTGGGGAAGTACTTGTTTTCCTTGTGCTTGGCATACCACTTCTTCCCCTCATCCGTCACCCACCTGGTTCCGTATTGGCGGCGTTGGCCGCGTGGAACCGCTGGTGCTGCTGGGACTGCTGTGCCCAGTCTGATTCACTTTCTTCCGGCGCCAGATGTTGATGCGCCTTTCCCTTTTTCTTGCCTGCTTGCCATTTTACCTGTCAATCCAAGTAGACAAGATCAATGTTAAGCCACTAAATATTTTCGACTAAGGTCGGGTTAAGCTAGGCTACCCCACACTTAGTCCTTAGCCAAATTTACAACATTCCGGCAAGATCATCTTTATTTACACAAATAAACAACCAACTATACAAACATGCTTAGTGCATATGAAGAATTCGACGGTATATATTCTATGCACTACTCAGACTTCGTACAGCTAACCACCGTCATTACCATCAATCACATTTTATCCCATCGCACTTAGCAAGGAAAAACAAAAAAATGAAAACAACAAGAATTTATCTACACGAACCTATACAATTCACCCAATTTTGCAAATTTCAATATTCCCCTAACCTGAGAATCCGTCGGTCTTTTAACATCATAACAATTAGCACATCGACTCAACTCACTCAACATGTACAACCCGGCATGAATTTCACAAGTTCACTACCTTTTTCCACTTCAAATTCAAAAACAAGCCCTAAATATGATTGTATCAACAAAATTCGATTAATTTATGCAATTAACGAGTTCAAGAAATCACAATGATATTCCGAACATTCATCAACACTAATTCAATTGAATTTACGTTTATTTTCTACTTAGGGTGAACTTAGCTCACTTCACATGCTCAATATCAAAGAAAATCGATAAGAAATGAGATGGAATCGAAGAACATACCTTGAGATTGAAGAATTGAAGAAAACTCGATGAATTTCTTAGCCTATTCCGTGTCACATTGAAGGGGGAGGGGTTTTAGGGGGTTTGGTTGCAGAGTGTGTGAGAAATAAGGAAAAATTGAGGGGGAATCGGGGTTTAAAAGTGGAAAAATCACGCGGGTTACCCGGTGACCCGGTGTGACTTGTCGCGATATACATAGCAACGTGTCACGGAGTGCATCGCGGAGCACTGCCTCCGTGACACGGAGCTATCGCGAGGATGTTCTGGAGTTTTTTTAAAATTCCGGATTTATACCTCAACGTGTCACGGAGGGTAACGCGGAGGTCCTCCTTCGTGACACGGAGTTATCACCCTAGCTCACTGTTTTGCCACTTTTTATTGATTTTCATACCTCGAATTTTCCTTTGCGATTCCTTGCATAATTTCCCTCCGTTCGACCTAAAATTCATTCTACTCAAAGAAATTGGTTAGAATTATAGGTTTCACTCTAAATAAAAATAAAACAAAACTAAAAATTTTGTTGTAAATAAGAAAAAGAAAAAGAAAAATCTATTCATAATTTACAAAGAAAAACTTTTTCACGTGTTGCCTCCCGTGCAGCGCCTGGTTTACCGTCTCGGCTCGACGTCATTCAGTTCAGTTGTCCTCTAGGGTGATGGACGTTTTCTCTCAAAAACCGTCCTCCCCCCAGTAGTGCTTACACCATTCCGGTGGTTCTCCCAATACCTCTCGTGAATCCTTAAATTGCTCATCATCGACTTGATCAATCACATTAATCACTGAGAGTTCTTCGTACACCGTCGGGAGCATGGGTGCCTTGTACACATCGAATACTTCCACCTTGTCGTGTGCTCGCATTGTTAGCTGCCCCGCAGCTACATCAATCAGCGCTTTCCCGGTTGCCAAGAAAGGACGTCCCAAATAAATGGGACTTCCGCGTCTGGTTCAAAATCCAGCACGAAAAAATCTACCAGGAAGATCAGGGAGCCAACTTACACCAGAACGTCCTCCACAATGCCATCAGGTCTGGCTAAGGACCGATCTGCCAATTGCAAGATCACTGTTGTGGGTCTAGGACTCCCTAGACCCAACTTTTTGAATACCGATGACGGCATCAAATTAATGCTCGCTCCTAGATCACATAACCCACGACCTCTGATACTCTGCCCAATTGTAATTTGTATAGTAAAGCTCCCAGGATCTTTGAGCTTTGTGGGCAATCGGTTTTGTATCTGGGAAGTGCACTCCTCCGTGAGAGCCACCATAGCATACTCAGTCAACCGAATTTTGTTTGCCACGATGTCCTTTATATACTTAGCATATTTCGGCACTCCCTGCAAAACATCAACAAGAGGTAAGTTAATATGTACCTATTTTAGCACCTTCATGAATTTCTTGAAACACGCCTCCTCCTTGTGTTTCTTTAATCGTTGAGGGAACAGGGGTGGTGGTCTTTCCAATTCTGCTTCCTTAGTCTTCCCCCTCTCATCACTTTGCTCCCTCTCGACTTCTGCTACTCCCGATTGTTGAGGTGGTCTTTCTGGTTCCACCTCTTTCAGCTGCAAACCACTCCTTATGGTCAGTGCATTCACCTGCTTGGGGTTGGGATCAGTGTCGCTCGGAAGTCCTCCTCTAGGTCTGGTGTTTTAGGCTCCAGCAAATTGCCCAAATTGATATTCAAGTGCCTTGGTAGCTAACTAGTTGTTTTTCACCTCGGCTGCCAGTTTCACATAGTCAGCCTGCAATTGAGCTTGATTAGCTATCATAGTCTTGAACATCTCCTCAATGCTGGGTGATGGTGGTGGAGGAGATGCATTGTTGTTTCTGAATTGTGCTTGATAATTCTGCTGCCCTCCTTGGTTCCTTTGCACACCCTGACTTGAACTCTGCCCCTGATGGTTGTTGCTACCCCAGGAGAAATTCGGGTGATTCCTCAAATTGGAATTGTAGTTGTTGCCATACTGTTGGTGGTTGTTCCTTTGAACATTTCCCACAAATTTTACCGAGTCAAGATTTGCTCCACAACACTCAACTGAGTGCTCACTGCTTCCGCACACTTCACACCAAATCTGCTGCACTGCATTAACTAGGGCTTGAGGCTGGTTCATTGTCATGTTACTGAAGTGGGTGTTGAGTTGATTTTGTAAAGCAGCTATCTGTGCAGCAATAGCTGTAAACCCATCCACTTCTAGAACTCCTGCTGCTTTCCTTGTTCCGCCTCTTGACGAATCAGCATTCCATTCCGGATTGCCCTGCGAAATACGGTTCAACAAGGTATACAGCTCCTCGTAAGTTTTCTCCATTGCTTGTCCCCCAGCTGCTGAGTCTAGCAATATTTTTGTATGGGGTTCCAAACCCTCTATAAAAGTGTGCACCAACACATCATTGGATTGATGATGATGAGGACAATCCCGCAACATGGACTTGAATCTCTCCCAAGCTTGATATAGATTCTCTCCCTCTCTCTGTTTTAAACTTAGAATCTGACTTCTAAGTCTTGCTGTTTTACCAGAGGGAAAAAATCGTATCAAGAACTTCCTTGCAAGATCATCCCACATAGAAATAGAATTAGGTGGCTCAGCCTTCAACCACCTCTTGGCTTCTCCCAATAGTGAGAATGGGAACAATGTAAGTCGGATATAATCTGATGACACTCCAGCGGGGATATAAGTGTCACTTATCTCAAAAAAAATTTGGAGATGCTGCTGTGGATCTTCATGAGGGAGACCTGTAAACTGCCTGCTCGTGTGCAGCAATTGCACCATATTATGCTTAAGATCAAACCTCCCTCCTGGCTCAGGTTTGCGGATGCTAGATGTGACATTATTAGCATGTGGGATTGCCACCTCGCGAACCGGCCGAGCTGCTACTTCTTCGGGAACTAACATTGCCCGTCTACCGGTGGATTCTGTTGTTGCTCCATGATTGTCTATCTGAGCAACTGCAACTTTCTTTCCAGAGCTTCTCTCCGCTGTCGATGAAATAATGTTTCTGGCTCCAAATTCGAGTCCACCAGCTCCTTGTCTCTTCCCAGTGTTCAACAGAGATTAAATCTGCAAAATACAGGCTAAGACCACGTTGTCAACTCTAAGAAACTAAAAATATAGTAAATTAACACTTAAAACAAATTCACCAATTGCCAATCCCCAGCAATGGCACCAAAAACTTGTTCGTCTCCATGTTGTATGGATATATAAGTACACGCAAGTGCACGTGGTCGAACAAGTAGTAAAGTGGCTTAAGTAAGGCAAGTATCGATCCCACAGGGACTGGGATGAAGTGCAATCTGCTCAAGTGTACTATATTTCAATTCTAACAATGCAGATAACAGTGTAACCAAGAGTTTGATATTTTTGATTTCTAATAATTATGCTAAGTCTAAACAATTATCTATTGTGAGTTTGAACTATGAATGTGAGCATGCTGAGGTTAAATGAACATGTAATGAAATTAATTGTCGATATAATTTGGTTAGCCTTTTCCTCCGGTTGCTAGTCAAGAATTATTGTCAAGGGATTAAAACTCTCGTATTTAACCCCACTTAAGAATCATGAACCATCCACCTACATTTCTGTGATTAAATGCAATTCATGTTCTAGCCATACAAAACCGATTCCTAAATTGACTAATACGACTTTCAGGTATATTACTATCCTGAAGGTAAATCAATTCTTAATTTTCCCAAACTAAGAAAAGATCATATCCTATTAATTCACAACTTTCCAATTTCTTGCTCTCTCGAGTGAAACCGAACTTTTTAGATGTACAATAACGTATGCCACACATTAATGCAGTAAGAACAAGAATTAATAGAACAACCATGGAAGAAAAGATGAAAAATCAAAGAATCAATAATCACATTTCATTACAAGTGTTCTTAACCTCAGCAAGAAGATGAATTAGCCACTCATTTGTGGATTAAACATCGTTAAATGAGTGTTAAACATACAAGCAATTGAATTCAAAGAGAAAGAAATAGAGAAAAACCCTGATAATTTTGTCCCCTCAACTGCCTGTAACCCACGTTCTTGCTCCACCAAGTCATAATATTGAAAAATGAACCTAAGTGTTCTATTTATACTGGTGGGAATTTTTCCCGGAATAACAAGCAACGTGTCACGGAGTGCATTGCGGAGCACTGCCTCCGTGACACGCTACTGATGCAGACCTTCACTGGAAACTGGAGGTCCAGGGAATAAGGCCCAACGTGGCACGACGTGCAACGCTGAGCCATGCTACCGTGCCACGGACCTATCGCGTACCCTCACTGGAATTAGGCTGAAAATTCCCTCCCCAGGCAGAAGGCCTCCGCGATGGCAGCGTGACACGGCTCCATCGCGGAGCCCCTTTATTTTGTGCTTTCCAATGCCTTGTCCCTTGCTCGCATCCGAGTCCAAACCCGATCTCTTCCAACATGCATTTTAGCTTCCCGAAATTACATTTTTCCTGCAAAACAATGCTAATCATGTTGGTTAGTATAAATTCACATTTTATTACCAATCACATGAGAATATATAAACATTGATAGATAAAAAAGGCTAAAATGACACCTTTGAGTATCACTTGGGCATATAAATTTGCCCAAGATCAGTAGTCTCCCCCTCTTAAGTGTGGCATGCTTCACACCCATGAAAAGGACTCTACTTGGCATAACTTTTAGATATCCTAGGACGCTCTAAACCTGATGCTCTGATACCAAGTTTGTCACAACTCGAATTCACATCCTGGACGCGACACGGTACTTAGGATCACAATTGACCCCAAGCAAACCCATGGTAAAGCATACTTCTAGTAAGACTGATTTTCTGAAAATAATAATAGTAAAGCGGAAAAAGACTAAAGAAATAAACAAATACTGAAAAATAACAAAATTCTAAACAACTCTAAAAACTAAAGATAAATTTATAAATACTATTTCAAGGCCTTATAAAATGAACTGACGAGTTGTTGGTATAAACCCCCAGCTAACTCTAATGTCTAAAACTAAACAAAGAAGTACTACTAAAAATGAACTTTGGCCCTTGACTGATGAGGGCTCACCATTGAAGCTGCTAGGAGATCACCGAGAGACTAGCTGCGTGCTGATGCTAGGTACCTGAGCCTATAGCATAAAATGATATCACATAAAAGTATGTGATCAGTACTTTGAGTGTACTGAGTATGCGAGAAGGAACTAAAACCTACATATACTGAGTAATAATGAGCTGAACTGTAATACTGTAGATATAGACTGAAATTTGAAAATCTAGCCTGGACTGAGAATCATGACTGTACTGGATAGAACTGTACTATGGGAATGTCTATAATTGACATGTAACCATGTATGCTAAACATGGAGTTTGATGTACACCCCATCAGAGAAAGCCCACTATACCTTGCAGGGTATAACAGCTGAACTGAGTGATACCGTTTGGGGCCCATTCGGACTAATAACCTATGGTGATAATGTAGTTCGAGAAACTTGGGTGCGCTAAACCCCAGCCCACTCGGTGCTAAGTACTACTCCTACTGGAAACCTAATGGTCGTGATTTTTATGGTACATTCGATGCTTAAAACTAAGAATATATATTAATGTCGGGTACATTTATTTAGATATAATATTTTTTTTGTTATGTGTTGTAGGAAAATAGGTTTGGACAGTGAGATAGGCATAATGAGCCTAAAATGGGCTAAGTATGGACTACCAAAAAGGTAATGAGTCATCATGTTACTGGACGACTCGTTCCTTAAACCGTTAGGAGAAGAAGAGCTTGAATGCACAAAACCCAGGCTAGAGACAGTGGCAACAACAAAATAACATCACAACTCATTATGTCTGGAAATGAGTCGTTAAGAAGGTCGTGAGGACTGGAAGCTAAAACTGATCAAAAAACCTGAGAGTCATAATGGAAGGAGTAACGAGCCGTCGTACAACTTCATGACTCATCAAGAGCACTCATCATGTGGAATTCAGAACTTAAGCATCAGAGGATGAGTGTCTAGATGGGAGGAACAATGAGTCGTCATGAGACTAATGACTCGTCATGAGTAGACTGGTGGAATCATCCAAAACAGTAGAAGTTTAGGATTCAGAAGCAACAGGGGACTTCATGACTCGTATAGTTACTTAACCAGTCATTAAGTGAACCGTCGTTCAAAAGGAGCTACTTTCTAATTACGAGCCATCTCTACACTACACGACTCGTTAGGACAGTTAACGAGTCATTGCCATTGCCGACCTTCATTCCTTGTTAAATTAAGAAAGGATTTATTTAGTGTCTATAAATACTTTATATAAGTTTCTTTTTGTAGTTTATGTTTCATTATGAAATTCTACCATATTTTTCGTTGTTGTTGATCAACATTAAGGTTCAAGAAACAACTTTTATAAATTTTGTTCTTGAATTCGGTGATTCAAATAACTTTGGAGTATTAATGTTAGATTCTTGTTGACTTACTCAAGACGTGTGGTTTCTTCTACGAATTATTGTAATTTACAATTATGATTTCATCTATAATTCTTAATTGTGATTTTTCAAGCATGAGTAGCTAAACCCATAACTAGGGTTGTGGGAATGATGAATTAACACACATAGGCAAAAATACTTAGTGAATCTTGAACGAGGTTTATGCATGTAAAATTTTTTCCTTCATTTTAATTGCTTCTTAACGGTTGCAAATGTTGGAATTTTCCTTCTTCTTACTCACCGGATCAAGGGGGTAATCAATGGGTAAAGGGATTAACAACGGTGATTTTGAGGCTATCAACCCTCATCTAATAGCTTGACCTTATCCGGGAATAGCTAATTCAATATCAATGATAAGGGTTAATTAAATATACATCCGCATATGGATCAAGTTGCGTGGTGATAATCATTAAGTAGGGGATCAACCATTTAGGTAAACTTAATTTACTGATATTGCATGCTAAATAGTGGAATAGATCACTAGTATAAAATTTCTTGTGGTTATGAAGTCATGAGGAACACAATCCTAGTCAACTCACTCTTTGAATACAATTAATTTTAAATCAAGGAACTACTCATTGCTCTCCACTATTTTCTGTTATTTCTTGTTACAATTTCCGCCATAGGAAATAAGTAAGCCAATAGTTGTAGCTAAACGCATTAACTGAGGTCCTCGCCATATTCCTCGTGTGATTCTTCCCCAACCCCGGTTTGATTCTATATTTGAATATCAACCGCTTTATATCTCATCTTGAGGTGTAATTTGGGCGACATGAAATTTTGGCCCCATTGTCGGGGCATATGGCTTAGGCTTTTGTTAATTGTGTTTACTTTGCTGTTAGTCCTTATTTTCTTTTTATTTTTCTTTGTTTTTTTTGCTTCATTGTAGGTGTCAGGATCGTGTATGCCCAATACTAGGAGCTGAGGAAATCCCTGGTTCCAATTGATCATGAACTTGAGCAAACACTGCGGAATTTAAGGAACATGGCCAATGCACATGGGAAAGAAAAGTGGAAGAAGCAACAACCAGAATGTTGGCTGAGGAACAAGCTCGCATGAGACATAGAGAGGCAGCTAGGCTTGCTGAAGAGCAATGCAAAGCTACCAAAGCTGAGCGATCTAGAAGAAACAGAGGTCCAGACCAGTAGAGGAACTGATATTTTGATGATGAGAATGATGCTGATATTGATGAGGTCGGTGCCACTGGAGCTATTTCCTTCCCCCTTTGCCTACTGGGTAAAAGTTTGATATTACTAGTGCAATGATCCAATTGCTAAACATGAAGGAGATATTTGCAGGTCATGCTATTGTTGATGCACATACTCACTTGACTAATTTTGTTGGTATTTTCAAAGAATACAAACAACCGGGGATGAGTCAGGATGCCATAAGGCTGAGGGTATTTCCCTTTTCCCTAGGGAGTGAGGAAATGCTGTGGTTGGTTGAATTGCCAAATGATTCTATCACTACTTAGAGGGAGCTTAAACATCTTTTTTCAGAGATTCTTTCCACCTTGTAGAGCATTGCAACTAAAAGATTAAATTTATAACTTCAGGCAGTTAAATTCTGAAGCACTTCATGAGACGTGGTTGTGGTTCAACAAAAAGCTGAAAAAGGTGCCCAACCACAGGATCCCAGATGATACACTGTTGGAAATAATTTATAGGTCTTTGAATGCTTTTACCAAGGTGGCGGCAGACACTGTCTCGGGCAGAATATTCATGAGTCATACATATGCTGAGGTTGTTGAGGTCCTTGATAGGATCACCAAAACCAACCGCGCATGGCACACAAGAGAGTCGGAAGTCCCAACTGGTACTTATGCGGCAGGTATATATGCGGAGCAGAGAAGGAAGGATGAAGAGCGAGATCATGATATTGCTGATATCAAAACCACAATGGACCTCCTTTCTAAACATATTATGGGAGTTGGGACAAAAAAGGTGAATGCAGTTGGTTCCTAAGGCAAGGCCCCGAGAAATTATGGAGGCGAGTCAGAGTCTGAGGAGGAAGCCAATCACTTGAATGATCAAGGGGCGAGTTTCCGGACCTATGCACAAGGGTCTAACCTAGACTTTTGGCGTCAAGTTCATTGGGACCAAGGTCAAAACTATTATAGAGATAATAATTACAACTAGGGCCAATCCAGGGATAAGAGTAGAGGCGGAGATAATGGTTACTGAAAAGAGCAGGAGTACAAAAATGATAGAAGCGGTCTCTATGCTCCTCCAAGGAACCGTGAACCACAGTCTAGTGGTTCACGGGTGGAAGATATGTTATCTAAGGTACTCAAGTAGATGTAGGAGACAAATGGCCATTTTAAAAAACTCCGCATAGATATTTTTGATATGAACCAAAAGGTAGAGTCACATGTCATTGCCATTAAGCAGATTGAGCACCATCTTGGTTAGATGTCTGTTGCTATGAGCCAGAGGCAAAAGAGCACGCTCCCCAATAACACTATTTAGAATTCAAAAAATGACTGTCATTACATGGTTGTCGCTACTAGGAGTGGGAAGGCGACAGTTGATCCTCCTATACTTGTTATGGCTGACGAGATAGTCGAGCCCTCAGTGACTAATGATGATAGGGTGGTGAACGTCGAGGAATAGGTTTTGATTGATAATGCAGTTGAGAAGACAATTCCTAATAATGCAGAGGAGCATGGGTCTAAAAAAGGGAAGGAGAAGGAGGTAACTCAAAAGATAACGCCCATTCCTAAACCTCCCCCTTTCCCGCAGAGGCTAAAGAAGAAGGTCGAAGATGGGAAGTATCACAAATTTAGTTTAATGCTGAAATAATTATCTGTGAAACATCCCATTAGTTTAGGCACTTGAGCAGATGCCTGGCTATGCTAAATTCATGAAGGATCTTGTCACTAAAAAGAGGACCGTAAGCTTTGAGTCTACTGATAATTTGCACCATTGTAGTGCAATAGCATCTCGGTCTGTTATTCAGAAGAAAGAAGGCCCTGGAGCTCACTATAGGCTTTATGTGATTTGGGTGCTAGTATTAATCTGATGTCATCGGTAGTGTTTAGACAGTTGGGCTTAGCAGACCCCAAACCGACTACAATGCAGCTATTGATGGTAGATTGCACGATAAAAAAATCCGGTGGGGATTCTTTATGATGTTTTGGTGACGGTGGAGTCCTATATATTTCTTGCTGACTTTGTTCTTCTAGACTGTGAGGTTGATTTCAAGGTCCCCATTATCTTGGCGTGACCATTCCTTGCCATCGGGCATGCTTATTGACTTGGATGCCGGACAGTTGAACTTTTGATTGAATAATGAAGAGGTTACATTTAATGTGTGCTGGTTCATGAAACAACCAAACGACATACGGGTGGTCTTAGTGATTGATAGTGCGGAGGCTGAGCTTCTAATCATGCCTATTGGTGAGAGGGTGAGCATTGAGGATTTAGTAGGAGTGTTGATGAATGTTGATGCTGAGGAGATTCATGTAACACCCTAAAAGTTCTCAAGATTAAAAATTAGGATTTGGACTGTTCTCAGTAGAAAAATCTGCAACATTGCCTCAGTATGACTCAATATATGAGTCGTAGGTTGGTAGTATGGGTCGTAGGAAGACCCATGGTCTAGATCAGATAAGTTGTTTCCCAACCACGAGTCCCCACCACGAGCCATAGTAAGTGGGTACGACCTGTGGCTAGAAGTTGTAGCATGTTTTTTCGGTTATTATGTGAATGATCGTACGAGTAACAGTACTACACATAGAATGGAGTTATGGGTTGTGGTACGAGTCGTGGAAATATTTAGAGAATTGGAAAATAAATGGATCATTAGTCATGGGAGGAAACCACGAGTCTTAGGCTAGTGGTACGACTTGTGGTACGATTCGTAATATGATGGCATGAATTGTTGTTTCAGTCATGGGTGGAGATATTGTAATGCCTCAGACTTTGAGGCTAAGTTCGAAACCCTTCTAGGTATGTGGAAACACCCTAACCCAATGAATTTATGGAAACAAGGTGTTAAGATCAATTATTGAGTGTAAGAAGTGCATTAGATTCAAGTTAAGGTCATAAGGAACCTCTAGCCTGAAGTTGAGTTGAGAGCCTTCTTACCGATTGGGTTTTTCGTATTAGTTCGTATAAGGGTTAGCTTCAACTGACCATAGCTCTCTTTTTACAACTTTCTTTGGGTGATTCAGCATATCAAATTGAATCCCTTTGAGTCTTCTTTCCAACACATCCGACCATGAACCAATCAGAGTTCAGAGTAAAAAGTTCTGACCGATTTAGTGAAGCTGCAGTAGGCATGGTATGACTCTCAGTACAAGTCATACAAGCAACCTATGACTCATACTGTTGGTCGTAGTAACTGCTAGTTACAGGTTTTATTTCGTTAGTTTTGGGGAATTTTGGTAACTCCTATGCTTCTAACTTCTAAATGACAACGTTTTGGACTTCCTTAAGGTCAGATTAAAGGGATTAACCAAGCCTAAATCCTTACTCTCTTCCACATGCTTAGATTAGAATTTCTCTTAACAAGGAGCTAGGGTTCATAACCTCCAACTTCTCAATTCCTCTTAGATCTTCAAGACAAGGTAAGGGATCATCAACCTAGGTATGTGGGAATTTAACAAGGATCTCCTTCCATCCTTGTGTCCTAAATTTTGATACTAAAATCCATCTTCCTTGATTTTCTAGAAAACATGATCTACAGTTCGATTTGTGGAGTATGTGCATGTTTTCACTATGATTACGATGTAAATGTATTGGGTATGAGTTGAACCTATGGTAATGGAATCATTATTGAATTTTCACCATGATTTAGAGTAAATCTCGAAATGGGGTTTTTATGAATATTCATATGCTTCCACCATGACCTCATTGTACGTGTTCAAGGTATGAGTTGATTATATGCATGGGCTTTCCGTAAATCTAGAATATATTATCAATGTATACATGTAAAGTATGAATTGACCTATGGATCCTACATGAATCAGAGATATACATCATATGTTATGAACTTGGGATTTGAATGTTATGGATGTGTGTAAAGTATGATCTGATCCTATAGGTGTTTCCTGAATGTAAAATGTGTGGATTAAATGATGAATTGGCACCATGATGATATGAATTATGATGACAAAGCATGAGAATGATCCTCTAGACCATTGGGCTTGTTGTTAGTAGAAAGTACCCTTAATCAATTCTAAATGATTCAGTATGATATTTAGTATGATGTAAACAGTTGAATGCTTATGTATCTGATTAGATAAAGTGACTTAGACTAAACAAATAAAGTCAGACCAGTGACCTCCATGTTCTAGTTAACTGGACAATCTATAGCCGAGAATGTTTCCCTTATTCAGTCAGGGACTCTCCATAGTTGAGAATGTTTTCCTTAGTCAGTCAGGGACTCTCCATAGTGGAGAATGTCTCCCTTAGCCAGTCAGGGACTCTTCATAGCCGAGAATGTTTCCCTTAATTAGTCAGGGATGCTCCATACCATAGAATGTTTCCCTCGGTTGGTTAGGGACTCTCCATAGCCTAGAATGTTTTCCTTAGTCAGTCAAGGATGCTTCGTAGCAGAGAATGTTTCCCTCAGTCAGTCAGAGACTCTCCATAGCCAAGAACGTTTCCCTTAGTCAGTCAGGGACACCCCATAGCAGAGAAAGTTTCCCTGAGTCAGTTAGGGACTCTCTATAGCCGAGAATGTCTCCCTTAGTCTCCAATATTAGTTCAGCTCAGCTCCGCATAATTTCAAATTTTAGTTAAAAGCTGATAAGACGGACTCATATTCAATTATCAATAGATAGTCAGTACAGTGTATGATATCAGTTACAACTTCAGTTCTCAATAAATGTACATCATATGAACCTTATGCATCAGTTGATTATACTTCGATAAATGTTTTCAAATAAAAACTTAATGGCATATATATGTATCTCAGGCATGGTTGTTGTATTCCAGTGTAGTTGCATATCTATGTATCTAGTTTGCTTCCTTCTTGTATACTTGCATGCCTTAATTTATTTATGCTTCCCGCATACTTAGTAGATTCCAAGTACTGACTGCACTCCTTTATGTGCTATATCATTTCACGATATAGATTCAGGTCTCTAGACTCGGCCTCGTGGTTAGATACGCTTCATTCCCTCTCAGCTGCTAGTGGTGAGTCTTTATCTCCTGAGGACGTGATTTATGTTCATATTTTCTTATATTTAAGTTTTTAGATTTTAGGAGTTAGCTGGGGGCTTGTCCCAGCAACTCATCAGTTTAGTAGAAGGCTTTCAGACTTGTTTAGACAGATTCAGCATTATATCTAAGTGTTATTAAACTGCTCTTATGGTTTCTATTAGATTATTGTTATTAGCTTCTGTTTATTCATGTTGTTGGCCGTTTCTAATGTTAAGAGTTATGCTATGATTATGAAATGGGTTGACTTGGAGCATTTCGGGGTTCCTTGTCCCGTGTTACGACTACGGTGTGTACTCGGGTCATGACAATTCAGGGTACTAAATAAGATTGATGTTGATCTAAAAAATTGTGTGACCCCATAGGAAAATCCATATATTGAGGAACCTCCAGTATTGGAGCTCAAGGAACTCCCATGTCACTTATGATATGTACTTCTGGGGACTGGAAACATATTACCAATAATAGTAGTAGCAGACTTGGTGGAATGGCAAGTGGAGGCTTTGGTCTCCGTTCTAAAGAGGTATGAGAAGGCCATTGGGTGGATCATACCAGATATTATTGGGATCTCGTCCGGTATTTGCACACATAAGATACAGATTGAGCTAGATTGTATTCCAAGAATTGATCATCAGTGTAGGTTGAATCTGCCTATCCAAGAGGTGGTTAAGAAGGAAATTATTAAGTGGTTGGATGCAGGTGTGGTTTACCCTATTGCTGACAGCAAATAGGTGAGCCCAGTTCAGTGCGTACCAAAGAAGGGAGGAATCAATGTGGTCCCAAATGCTAATAATGAGCTCATTCGACTAAGGTCGCTTACAGGTTTGAGAGTATGCATGTACTATCGGAAGCTAAACCATTGGACGCAGAAAGATCATTTTCTGATGCCATTCATGGATTAGATGCTAGACCGACTTGCAGGCAGAGGGTGGTACTGCTTTCTTGATGGTTATTTGGGGTACAATCATATCTCTATATCCCCTAAAGACCAAGAGAAAACCACTTTAACCTGCCCCTATAGGACTTTTGCTTTCAAGAGGATGCCTTCCGGGTTATGTAATACGCCCACCACTTTTCAGTGCTGCATGATGTCCATATTCTCTGACATGGTGGAGGACACAATTGAAGTCTTTATGGATGACTTTTCAGTGGTGGGTGACTGCTTTGATGAGTGGTTGGTTCACTTGAGCAAGGTGTTGTAGCGATGTGAAGAGATCAACTTGGTGCTTAATTGGGAAAAGTGTCATTTCATGGTCAAAGAGGGTATAGTGCTTGGCCATAGAATTTCAGGTAAGGGCATAGAGGTGGACAAAGCAAACACTGATGTAATTGCTAGTCTTCCACCTCCAATATCTATAAAGGGTGTTTGAAGCTTTTTGGGTCAAGCAGGATTTTATTGGAGACTCATCAAGGATTTCTCAAAGACTGCACATCCCTTGTGCAAGATACTTGAGAAAGAGGTGAGATTTGTGCTTGATGATGCGTGCTTAAAGGCTTTTGAATGTTTGAAGAAGAGATTGACTACTGCCTGAATCATAGTGGCACCTGACTTTTCCTTACCATTTGAGGTTATGTGCAATGCTAATGGAGAGGCCCTGCGAGCTATTTTGTGTCAATGTCATGAAAAGATTTTTCATCCAATTTATTATGCTATCAAGGCGCTTAATGCAACTTCGAAGAATTACACTGCGACGGAACAAGAGTTGTTGGCTATGCTATTTGCATTTGAGAAGTTTTGGGCATACTTGCTTTGAACTAAAGTGACTGTTCATACAGACCATGCAACTCTGTGTTATTTGGTGGCAAAGAAGGATGCCAAACCACAGTTGATTAGATGGGTTCTGTTGCTGCAAGAGTTTGAGTTTGAGGTTAAGGACCGAAAGGGGATTGAAAATCTGGTGGCAGATCATTTGTCGAGATTAGAGGAAGATGCGACACTTATAGATGAGCTTGATATTGATGACACATTTCCCGACGAGCAGGTTTTGGTTGCTCCCCAGGATCTAATTCCATGATTTCCGGACTTCGCTAATTATTTGGTGAGTGATGTGGTACCGAAAGATTTATCTTTTCACCAGTGAAACAAATTCATATTTGATGTGCGGAAGTTTTTCTTGGATGAGCCTTACTTAATCCACATATGTACTGATGGGGTAATTTGGAGATGCTTTCCCAAGGCTAAAATTTTGAGCATATCGGAGGCTTGTCACTCATCCCCTATTAGGGGTCATTGATGTGCCATGATTTTACAGCACTTGCGATGCTTAAAACCAAAAAACTATGCACATTCCGGGTATGTTTATGTAGGTATGATGCATTTTGTATTTAATGTTGCAGGAAAACAGGTTCAGAAGTGAAACGGGAAAATTAATGTTGAAAATAGCTGAACAGGAGGCTGCTAGGCACTTCACGGGTCATTGGCACTTAGCACGACTCATTGCTGAGTTTGTGGGAAAATATCGAGTTTTGAAGATGAAAAAATAATGTACTTAACGGCTTGAAGGCACAATTCGTTAAATCTGGTAATGAGTTTTGAAGCCAGTCGTGAAGACTGGGAGATGCATTATTGAAGAAGTAACTAGTGGAGATAACGGATGACATAACAAGTCGTTAGTGGACTATATGACTCGTTGGGAGATCACTGGAGCAAATCGTAGGACACACTGGAGATTTGAAGAAGTTAGACCATGAGGGGCCTAACGACTCGTGCCCAGTCATGATGAGTCGCTAGGTGACATGTTTCCACGACTGGGCTTAACATTGAGGATGCCTGCAATTCATTGATTACGACTCGTCAGGGGACCTAACGAGTCGTAACATAGCCCGTGACCACTGACGACCTGGGTTCCAGTTTTAATTAGGAAAAGGTTTCTTAGGAACTATAAATACATTGTTTGAGGTTTATTTTCGACGTACAGTTTATTATTACTATTTTTCACAGAGATTTTGGTGTTGTACTATTATTCTTGGTTCAAGAAACAAAGTTTACAATTTTGTTCTTGTGTTTGAGGATCAAAAGCAACATTGGAATTTGTTCATCAAGTTTGGAGTTTCGTTCAATTTACTTGGTTTTCTTCTACAATAATTTGTAAGTTGCAATTATGATTTATTCAATATTTTGTGATTGTGATTATTTAAACATGAGTAGCTAAACCCATAACTAGGGTTGTGGTAACCAAGATGATTTAACACACATAGTTTAAATACTTAGTGATTCTTGAACGGGGTTTAATGCATGTATTGTTTTTCCCTTCGTTTTTATTATTTCTTAACAGTTGCAAACGTTAGAACTCGCCTTATTCTAATTTACCGGATCAAGGAGGTAATGAATGAGAAAAGGGATTAACAATGGAGATTTGAGGCTATCAACCCTCATCTAATAGCTTGAACTTGTCTGGGGATAGCTAATCCGATATTAAGGGTAAGGGTTAATTAAGTATACACCTGTATATGGACCAAGTTCGTGGTGATAATCATCTAGATAGGGGACCAACCATTTAGGTGAACCTAATTGTATGTTAAACACCGGAATAGATCACCAGTGTAATAGCCTTGTGGTTATGAAGTCTTGGGGAACACAATCCTAGTCAAGTTGTTGATTGAATACAACACCGAATTTGACTTAAGCATTTAGTAGTTTTTACTCTATTTAGTAGTTTATTTCTTTCCTCCTTAGGAAATAAGTAACCCGATAGTAATAGCTATTCGCATTAACTCAAGTTCTTTCCATATCCCCTGTGGGATCAACCTCAACCTTTGTTGGGTTCTATATTTTACATCGATCTCTTTATATCTCAATTTTGAGGTGTAATTTGGACGATATCAAATTTTGACGCCGTTGCCGGGGAATACGGCTAAGGCTTTTTTAAATTGTGTTGGCTTTACTATTGGTTCTTATTTCCTTTTAATTTTTCTTTTGTTATTTTTGTTTTTAATAGGTCGTAGGTTCGTGTATGCCCAATACTAGGAGTCAAGGAAATCCCCTAGTTCTAATTGATCACGAACTTGAGCAGACAGTAAGGACTCTAAGAAGAATTGCCAACATACAAGAATAGGAGATTGTGGACCAAACCACAGTGAGAATGTTGGCTGAGGAGCAAGCTCGGGCCAGAGATCGTGATTTAGCTAGGGTTGCTGAAGAGCAACGTCTAGCTGCTAAAGTAGAACGAGCTAGAAGGCATAGAGGTCCAAAACAGCAGAGACACCGGTAGTTTGATGAGGAGGAGGATGCGTATATAGACGAAGCTAGTGCCACTAGAGCTATTGTCCCTCCCCCTTTTTCTGCTGGTGCAAAGTTTTATATTACCAATGTTATTATCCAACTGCTCAACATGAAGGGAATATTTGCGGGTCATGCAACTGATGATGCCCATACTCACTTGACAAATTTCATGGGCATCTGTAAGGCATACAAACAACCAGGAGTGAGCTAGGATGCAATCAGACTGAGGTTATTCCCTTTTTCATTAGGGAGTGAAAGCAACAATATGGTTGGCTGAGCTGCCAAATGATTCTATCACTACTTGGGGGAGCTTAAGAGAGCTTTTCTTGAAAGATTATTCCTACTTTCCAAAGAATTATAGCTGAAAGATGAAATATATAACTTCAGGTGATTGAATTCAGAGGCACTTCACGAGTCATGGCTGCATTTCAACAAGAAGCCCAAAAGGGTTCCAAATCATAGGATTCCAAATGATACATTATTGGAGATCTTCTATAGGTCTTTGAATGTTAACACCAAGGCGGTGGCTAATACTATCTCTGGCGGAACCTTTATGATTCACACCAATGCAGAAGCTGCTGAGTTACTTGATAGAATCACCAAAACCAACCGCGCTTGGCACACAAGAGAGTCAGAGATTCTGGATAGTTCTTATACGGTTGATATGTCCGCAAAACAGAGAACAAAAGATGAAGAGCGTGATCAAGATATTGCAGAAATAAAGACCACAATTGGGCTGCTTGCTAAGCATCTAATGGGAGCTGGAGCTGAGAAAGTTAATGTTGTGGGTTCTTAGGGCAAGGCCCCGAGAAATGATGGAGGTGAATCTGAATCTAAGGAGGAAGCTAACTATTAGAATGATCAAAGGGCGGGTTTCCGGACCAACACCCAAGGTTCTAACCAAGACTCTTGGCGTAAAGGTCAAGGGAACCAAGGTTGGAACTTTTACAAGGATAATAATTACAATTGAGGCTAGTATAGAGACAATGGAGACTGGAAGAAGCGCGAGGAGTACAAGAATTATAGAAGCGGTCTGTATGTTCCTCCAAGGAAGAGGGAGCGAGAGTCTAGTGGTTCAAGGGTTGAAGGCATGTTGTCCAAAGTACTTATGTAGATGGAGACAATAGATAGACATTTTAAGGAGCTTTGCACTGATATTTCTGGTATGAATCAAAAGGTGAAATCACATGTCGTGGCCATCGAGCAGATTAAGCAGCAGCTGAGTCAGATGTCTATTGCAATTAATCAGAGGCAGAAAGGCACATTTCCCAGCAACATAGTACAAAATCTGAAAAATGAAAGTCACTACATGGTGGTCACTACTAGGAGTGGGAAGGCGACAGTTGATCCTCCGAGGACGGTTGTGATTGATAAAACAGAAGAGTATGTAGCAATTAATGATGACAAGATAGCAGATTCTGAGGATCCAACTTTGGTTGGAGATTCAGTGGTAAAAACTGCTCCTAGTAATGCAAAGGAGCATGGATCTATCAATGAGAAGGAGAAAGAGACTCAACAAAAGTTCAAACTGATCCCTAGACCTCCTCCTCCTTTTCCACAGTGGTTGAAGAAAAAGGTCGAAGATGGGAAGTATCACAAGTTCATTTCCATGTTGAAGCAATTGTCCGTGAACATCCCACTAGTTGAGGCACTTGAGCAAATGTCTGGCTATGCCAAATTCATGAAGGACCTTATCACTAGAAAGAGGACTGTGAGTTTCGAACCTGCAGACAATTTGCACCATTGCAGTGCAATAGCATCTCGTTCTCTTGTTCAGAAAAAAGAGGACCCTGGGGCATTCACCATACCATGTACTGTAAGAGCCTTTAATTTTTCCAAGGCATTATGTGATCTTGGTGCTAATATTAATTTGATTCCATTAGTAGTTTTTAGAGAGTTGGGCTTGGGAGCCCCCAAATCGACTATAATGCGGCTTTTGATGGCAGATCGTACGGGGAAGAATCCGGTGGGAATTCTATATGATGTTCTAGTGAAGGTGGATTCCTTTATATTTTCAGCCGATTTTGTCATCCTGGACTGTGAAGTTGATTTTGAGGTCCCCATTATCTTGGGGCAACCATTCCTCGCCATCGGACGTGCTCTTGTAGATATGGAGACTGGACAACTTAAATTCCGATTGAACAATGAGGAAGGGACATTCAATGTGTGCAGATCCATGAAGAAACCAAATGATATGAGGGTGGTCTCTATAATTTATATAGTGGAACTTGAGTTCCCAATTCTGTCTATGGAGGAGTCATTGATTCTTGATGACTTAGCAGTAGTTTTGATAGATATTGGTGCTGAGGAGATTGTAAATGCATTTGCTAGCATGGGGTCATACACATATGCTCCAAAGAAGATTGATCTAGACTTGAAGAATCGGGTGACTCCACCAGCCAAGCCATCTATTGAGGAGCCTCCAGTATTGGAGCTTAAAGCACTGCCTTCTCATTTGCAGTATGTATTTTTGGGAGCCGATAACACATTGACGGTCATTATTGCAGCTGACTTGGAGGAATAGAAAGTGGAGGCTTTGGTCTCCATCTTAAAGAGATACAAAAGAAGCCATCAGGTGGACCGTTGCAGATATTATTGGAATCCCAGCTGGTATATGCACTCACAAGATCCAACTGGAGCCAAATTGTATTCCGAGTATCGAGCATCAGCATAGGTTGAATCCACCTATGCAAGAGGTGGTCAAGAAAGAAATCATAAAGTGGTTGGATGAAGGTGTGGTTTATCCTATTGCAGATAGCAAATGGGTGAGCCCAGTCCAGTGTGTACCGAAAAAGGGAGGAATCATGGTGGTCCCAAATGCTAAAAATTAGCTCATTCCTCTAAAACCAGTCACCGGTTGGATAGTATACATGGATTACAGAAAGCTGAACTGTTGGACGCGAAAAGATCACTTTCCGATGCCATTCATGGACTAGATGTTAGAAAGACTTGCACACAGAGGATGGTATTATTTCCTTGATGGTTACTCGGGGTACAATAAGATTTTTACAGCCCCTGAAGATCAAGAGAAGACCACGTTCACTTGCCCACAGAGTACATTTGCTTTTAAGAGGATGACGTTCGGGTTATATAATGCACCGGCCACTTTTCAGCGTTGCATGATGTCCATATTTTATGACATGGTGGAAGATCTCGTTGAAGTCTTTATGGATGATTTTTCAGTGGTGGGTGATTCATTCAAAGATTGTTTGGCTCATTTGAGCAAGGTGTTGCAGAGATTTGAAGGGCCAACTTGGTGCTTAACTGGGAAAAGAGTCATTTCATGGTCAAGGAAGGTATAGTGCTTGGCCACAAGATTTTTGGTAAGGGTATTGAGGTAGACCAGGCCAAGATTGAGATAATTGCTAGTCTACACCACCAATTTTTGTGATAGGTGTTGGAAGTTTTTTGGGTCATGTAGGTTTTTATAGAAGATTCATCAAGGACTTCTCAAAGATTGCACACCTTTTGTGTAAATTGCTTGAGAAAGAGGTGAAATTTGTTTTTGATGAAGCATGTCTGAAGGCTTTCGAATGCCTTAAAGAGAGATTGAGCACCACCCCCATTATAGTGGCACCTGACTGGTCTTTGCCTTTTGAGGTTATGTGTGATGCTAGTGGTATGGCCCTAGGAGTTGTGTTGGGTCAAAGGCATGAAAAGATTTTCCATCCGATTTATTATTCTAGCAAGGCTCTAAATGCATCTCAGAAAATTATACCGTGACAGAACAGGAGCTGTTGGTTGTAGTTTTTGCATTTGAGAAGTTTTTGGCATACTTTCTTTGAACTAAGGTGATAGTCCACACAGACCATGCAGCTTTGAGATATCTGATGGCAAAGAAGGATACCATTCCACGGTTGATTTGATGGGTTCTACTGCTATAAGAGTTCGAGTTCGAGGTAAAAAGACCGGAAAAGGACTGAAAATCAAGTGGCAGATCACTTATCAAGATTGGAACCTGATGCAGCACTTAGAGATGAGCATGACATAGATGATGCATTCCTAGACGAGTAGGTTCTAGCGGCCTTACAAGATCTCATCCCATGGTATACAGACTTTGCTAATTATCTGGTGAGTGATATTGTACCGGAGCACTACTCTTTTCACCAGAGGAAGAAGTTTATGTCTGATGTGCAGAAATTTTTCAGGGATGAGCCCTACTTATTTTGCATATATGTTGATGGGGTCATTTGGAGATGCGTTCCTGAGGTGGAGATGCTGAGTATATTGGAGGCCTACCACTCATCCCTTGTTGGAGGCCACCACAACGGGATTCGCACAGCCCACAAAATTCTGCAATGTGGGTATTATTGGACAACCATTCACCAGGATGGGCATGATTTTGCAAAGGAATGTGATGCATGTCAAAGGCAAAGAGGCATATCACGGAGGCATGAGCTTCCTCTTACTTCCATCCTGGTCATTGAGCTCTTTGATGTATGAGGCATTGATTTCATGGGCCCATTAGTGAGCTCAAATGGGATGAAGTACATACTTGTTGCTGTTGACTATGTTTTGAAATGGGTGGAAGTAGTTGCACTTCTAAACAATGAAGGGAAGAGTGTCACAACATTCTTGAAGCGGAATATATTTGCTAGATTCGGGACTCCCAGAGCCATCATTAGTGATGGGGGTTTGCACTTCTGTAATTAGTTGTTTCACTCTTTATTGGAGAAATATGGGGTAAAACACAGGGTGGCAACACCCTATCATCAACAGTCTAGTGGGCAGGTTAAAGTCACAAACTGTAAAATAAAGACTATCTTGGCGAAGACTGTGAATGTAAACCGGACAGATTGAGAAAGAAAGCTAGATGATGCTTTATGGGCTTATCGGACTGCATTCAAGACTCCTATAGGTATGTCTCCATATCAACTTGTGTATGGAAAAGCATGTCATCTTCCGGTTGAACTTGAGCACAAAGCTATGTGAGCACTCAAGAAGCTGAATTTGGACTGGAACAAAGCTGCAAACTTGAGGCTTGATCAGTTAAATGAGCTTGATTAATTTCGGTTGAAAGCCTATAAGAGTTTTGAAATTTACAAATTAAGGATGAAAATTCAGCATGACCGAAAAAATTGAGAAAAGAGAATTCAGTCCGGGTGATATGGTGTAACTATTCAATTCTAGACTTCGTTTGTTTCCTGGTAAGTTGAAGTCTAAATGGCTAGGACCTTTTCCAGTGGTCCAAGTATGCTCCCATGGTGTAATTGAACTATAAAATTATGAAGGAAAGCGTTTTAAAGTGAATGGCCAGCGGGTGAAAGCTTATTTGGGGAGAATTGAAGAACTCAAACTGGTAGACCTTTGGACCTTGAGTGAAGTCTGAGTAACTTGGGGGAATTGCATCGTGCCGCGATGCTAAATTAGGCACTACATGGTAGTCAACCCATGGAGGTATTTTAGTGAAGTTTGAGTAATCAAAGTACCCGCATCGTGTCGTGGCGTTAAATCAAACGCTTCTTGGGAGGCAACCCAAGTTGTACATGTAAGAAAAATATAGTGTTTATGTTTCTTAATGGGTACAGGTGATTAAGATGGAAAATTTGAAGTTGGAATCTAAATTTGGAACTTCAGTTCTAGTGCAAAATATCATAGAACAAGTCATCGTTTGACCTGATGACTTGTTCAGTCAAACCGTGAAGACATTAGTAGAAAACAGGGGAATAACGATCGACATAGTGGCAACGAGTTGTGGTGTCTTCCGTCGAGTGCACTATCTTGTCAATGCAGGAAAATGGTAAAGGCACCAATGAGGGACATAATGAATCATTTGGTTGTCCAACGATTCGTTACGTGACCCGTTATGAAGCTACAATAGTTCAAGGACCACGACTCAGGCCATGACTCGTTGGGTGACACCACAAGTCATTTCTTGACTCGTTAGGTCCCAGGTAAGTTTTTAAACTTAAGTCAATGCACGAAATGGCCCAACCATTCGTCTAATCGCGTGATGATACATTAAATGGGTCGTCATGTGTCTTTCAATTATAATGAAATTGACCCGACCCACGCAAATAGTCAGGAAACTTTTTTTCAATCATATTAAACCCAACCTTCTTGCACTCCTAATTCTTTCCTAAGCTCAAACCCACGACAAATGACTTCAAACTTCCCTCTTCTTCTTCTTCTTCTCCCAACAGCACCGACAATTCTTCGAATTGATACCACAACATTCACACACACACGAGATTGCACACTACCCTCTGCTCAAGCACCCAATGCCTAATCTTCTGTAGTTAATTGTGAGTGTATTTATTATTTGAAATTAATTAATGTTTGATGAATGTGACATGCCTGCAAGTGTACGGGTCGTGCAAGTAATATAGTGGCTCTTTTTAAGAACCGGAATGTCGAACCCACAAGGACTGGACCCATTCCTCTAACTATCCAATTCATGTGTGATCTTAACTTTCACACGTGTCGGTTATAGAAGTTTTCGAGGGAGATTTAATTAAGTCTAGTTTTGGTCAACGAAATATCCTGGATTTACTCTAGGAGCAACATAGAGTTAAAACCAGCTAATCATGCGATACTACGATTTGCAATGGGTTAAGCATGAAACTATCGATTATTATTTCACATAATTAGAATTGCATGTTCATTGTCTTTCGAGCCTCTAAACATGGCAAACTAGCCTCACTGCATCATTGTGAGCGAGGATGCTAATTTCTAGTTCGCGGGCAATTAATTATGTTGTGATTTACAGGGAAATGATTAGGGACTTTCGTGCGTATAACCATTTAACTCAACTTAGCCTCACAAATACTTCTTCGAGTGGTGATGTGATAATCCTACGTTGGTCTTTAATAACCCCTGTTTATCAACCAAGCAAGGTGTTAGGTATATTTCTATCCTAACACGAAATTATATCGTGAGATACAAACATGCTCCTTACATTCTCATGTCCTGACCTAGGTAATTCTTTCTCAAGCAATTGCCCAAGCTAACGTATATGTTTTTATGGTGATCAATCATAAAAACAACTAACAATCCAGAATGCAAGACAAAAAAAAACAATCAATAACTTAATTCCAAAACAATTTCATAAAATCACAATCATAATTCATGGCTTCAACCCTAGAGGAAGGGTTCTTGCCATTCATGTTCATAAAACTACAACTAACTACTACTAAACTAACATACTTACATGAATTTGGTAGATGAGAAGGGAATTTGAAAAACCCTAGATGAGTTCTCCCACTTCTCCCTTCACTTCTAGGTAGTTTTAGGAGCTAAGGGACCTATTTATATTAAATGAGAAACGTGCACAATTTAGCCTGTCGTGGAATGGCTCCGTGTCACGGAGTGCATCGCGGAGCACTGCCTCCGTGACACAGAGGTAACGTGAAGGCACACTGGAAATCAACAAATATCGACTCTAGGCAGCCCCTTGCCGTGATGCCCAGCATGGCACGCTGCTCAAGCGGCGCGATGGCATGCTGCTGGCGCGCAGGCCTATCATGGCACGGCGCTGGTACGCAGCTCGCCTGCTTGTTTGTTGCCTTCTCTCATGCGCCTAGCATAGGTGTGGCACGGCACTGGGCGCGGCACACTCACAGCGTGGCATGCTGCCTGGCGCGACCAGCCTTGCCAAGGCATGCTTCTTTGCCGGCTTTCGCAATTTGCTCCCCACTCCATTCCTCTACTTCACCAACTTATGAATTAGTTCCTCAAAATCCTTGAAACCTACAAAACGAGGACTAATCATGTTGGTTAGCACACATAGTCACATCTATATAAAATCACATGAAAATATATAAAATAACTTAGATAAACAAGACTAAATTAAGTTATCAAGCGTCACTCAGGCATGCTATTCTGCCCGAGATCAAAATGTCTTGTTGAACTCTCATGAGCATGAATGTGTGATCGATCGATTGATGTTTTTTCTTGAAAATTGATAGTCAACCCTAGGTGGCATGTAATAATCAAAATCACAAATAAACTTGTTTGTACTGATATAAGAAATTTATTGTTTGTGTTTGTGGAGTTGGACAATAGTAAGTATACTACAAGATGGGGGATAGGTAACTGAAACTCTGGAGCACGAGCTACATCACGAGTCGTGAGATCACTAAACGACTCATTGTGTAGCTCGTCCTGAGTGGAAAATAAATAAAGAGATCAGTGTGATCACGGGCAAAAATAGCATGCCCGAGATACGCTTTATGACTTAAATTAGTCTTGTTTATCTAAGTTATTGTATACATTTTCATGTAATTTTATATGAAGGGAAGATATGTGCTAACCAACATGATTAGCCTTTGTTTTGTAGGTTTTGATGACTTTTGAGTAACTAATCCATGAGTTGGTTAAGTAGAGGCTTGGAAATGAAATTAACACGTGAACGTCAGCAAAGAAGAGGCACAAAACAGCCCACCTGCGCGTTGGCAACATGCCACGGCAGGAAGGGCGACCACAACAGCCCACCTGCGCGTTGGCAACGTGCCACGGCAGGTTGGCTGCACGACCAAGAAATGCCAACGCGCTGCCCAAGCAGCGTGACACGCTGCCAACGCGGCAGGGTGCTGCCAGGGCCAAGTTCGGGTGATTTCCAGAGAGCCTCCGCGTCCGTAGCGTGTCACGGAGGCAGTGCTCCGCGATGCACTCCGTGACACGTTGCTTGTTATTCCGGGAAAGAGTCCTACTACTATAAATAGCACACTTAGGTTTATTTTTCATAATTCAGACTTGGTGGAGCAAGGACATGGGTTACAGGCAGTTGAGGGACGAAAAGTTCAGGGTTTTTTCTCTCTTTCTTTCTTCTCTAATTCAATTGTTTGTATGATTAACACTTGTTTTAGGATGATTAAACCACAAATGAGTGGCTAATTCCCTTCCTTGCTGAGGTTATGAACACTTGTGATGAATTGTGATTATTGATTATATGGTTTTTCATCTTTTTCTTCCATGTTGTTCTATTAATTCTTGTTCTTACTGCATTGGTGTGTGGCCTACATTAATGTACATCTAAAAAGTCTGATTTCACTCGAGAGAGCACGAAATTGGAAAGTTGTGAATTAATAGGATATTGTTCTTTACTTGATTTGGGAAAATTGAGTTTTGATGTGCTTTCCTGATAGAAATATACTTGAAAGCCGTATTAGTAAATTCAGGAACCGGAATTGTATGGCTAGAACATGAATTGCATTTGATCACAGAAATGTAGACGGATGGTTCATGATTCTTAAGTGAGATTAAATACGAGAGTTTTAATCTCTTGGAAATTGTTCTTGGCTAGCAACTGGAAGAAAAGATTAACCAATTTATGATGATAATCAGTTTCATTGCATGTTCTTTAACCTCGGCATGCTTTTATCCATAGTCCAAATTCAATGTAGATAATTGTTTGTAGTTTAGTATAAAATTTATAAAACAAATTATTCAATTTTTGGTTATTTAGTTGTCAGCATATTTAGAAGTAAAAATATAGTATACTTGAGCAAATTGCACTTATCCCAAGTCTCTGAGGGATCGATACTTGGCTTACTAAAGCCACTTACTACTTGTTCGACCACGTGCACTTGCGTGTCGGTTTTATAACCCCAACCAAAGCACCGAACACAGTGTACCCAACAACTGACCTAACTAATCGTTGGGACCATTCATTAAGTACACTGGTCCAACATGAGGAAACATGAGCCGGAGACAATAAATGATCTCACGAGTCATTGCCTGTGGAAACGACTCATTGTGTTACTCGTTTTGTCCACTTAGAGTCAGTTTAAAAGTGTTTATTTTTCACCTCATATAGTGTACTAACAACTTCCACAGGCATAAGGGATCTGAGGGGTACACCGAGGAAAGGTCCGGAAAAGGAACAAGTGCTGGAGAGGAGTCAACCGTCATACATTAGACTTCGGTACGAGCCGTCCTCCTCCGGAGAATCAAGTGGCTCGAAGGAGGAATATGAAGTGTCAGAAGAGCAGTTGGTGCGGAGATCAACTAGGGCTAGGGCTCCACGAAATACAAATCTGACAGCCCTAGTTGATGCTCCTACTCCACTGGCAAGGGATCCCCCCAGCCGTACAGATGAGAATGCTATGCTGCAGCCGCAATTGCTCCTAAGGGCACCAAAGCTAGGCAAAACACAGAGGTAGCTGAAGAGTCACATGCTCAGTGAGGGGACTCCGATGATGAATTGACTGAGACCTCGAACACATCCAATGATTAACCAAGGAATGTGAGACGATGGTGTTTTCATTGTATGACGACTATCTATAATAAATACATTACTCCAAATGATAAAGGACATCCGAAGAGGAGCATCTACGAGGAGCCCAGGCTGGTCACCATGTGACTTAAGGACCTTCTAGAGTTGCAAACTTTGCTCGATAGGTACAAGTTCAGGTGGTTGACCGAGCCATTGGGACTTTACAGCCCCTACTTAGTCAGAGAATTCTATGCAGCCTACACAGCCACAGTCAATGCTTGGCATTAGGGGGCTAAGACTGGAAAAATAGGCCTTCATTGACTCAAGGGTTAGTTTGAGAGACACATGTGGATATATCTGAGAGGACCATCTCCAGGCTATTGTATGGGCCAGACTACCATGCCCCGATGAACACAGTTGTGTTGGACCACAGGCTATTCAAGCTAAAGAAAGTCAAGACTAAGAAGCTAAATAGTGAGGAGCGCATCCGACAATACACTTGGCTATCTCGGGCCATTGCCACAAGAGGTCTGTTGATTGAATGGTTGCACGGCTCTGAGTCTCAGATCAAGAAGGCCACACTCAATTTTCAAGCTAAATTTTGGTGGACACTGGTGCGGCATAGGCTGGTACCAACCAGTAATGATAATATTTTCACACTTGACAGAGCGGCATTGGTGGCCAGCATAATGGAGGGATACGCCATCAATTTCCCATGGTACATTGCTGAAGAGATTAGAGAGTGTTCCATAAATGACGTTACTATGATTCCCTTCCCATGTTTGATTGATAGACTCTGTCAAGAGTCAAAAGTGCTGGAGTTGCCATCAGTTGACTAGGGGATAGTGGTACAGAAGATTACAGATATTGGGTTGATTAGAGATGAGATAAACCCAGTATCGAGGGCGAGGAGTCTATACACCACATCCACTGGAGCGACCATATTAGCAGAGGAATTTGGCAGCTGTATGCAGACCGATGCTACACAGTTCACTGATTTGGTGGCTGAGCCTACTGTGGGTAGAGAGACGAGTAGCAAGCCTGAGGCTACAGATGCAGCGAACACCTCTGCACTTGTTGATGTTCCCTAGTCATCATCCACCGCAACAATGCCTAGACCACCAGTTTCTACTCCACGAGCCCCTACAGCCGGCCTAGTTACAATTTCTCAGGAATTTTTGGTTGACATGGCTAGGCGGCTGGCTAAGGCTGAAAAGAAATAGCCACATACAACTCTACAGGTTAAATTTTTGATGGAGCAGGTAAAGCCTTGGGTGTCGAAGGAGTTGGAGGCACAATCAATTTCTGCACATGGTCAGTTGGATGCTTTCGAGAGACAAATGGATGAGCGCCTTGCACAGTTACTAGTGCCTGAATTTGCAAAGTGGTATGCAGAGCTAGGATCACTTAGAGCTTAGGTGCAGGAATTGGCCACATGATAGGTAGTTGCAGTACCTCCACCTGTGCTTCCCGTGTTATATGATGAGAGTGAAGAAGAGCTATTGCTGGTGTTTGATTTCATTACTGAGGAGCCGGTGGCACAAGATAAAGGCAAAAGGCCTCGAAGGAGGCATGCTTTAAAGATGATGATTCTCTGCTCCATTAGCAAAAGCGAGAGCAGAGTGAAATGGGGAGAGCGCTACATATATCGAGAGAGGAGGCTCGATAGAGAGACGAAATTGAGGCAGCGAGAGCTCGTGGAGAAGGGACAGCTCCTTTGGGTCTAAAAATGCACCGGGTCAAACCGGCAATATTAGAGAGGATATTGGAGGAGTTGTTACACCCTCAACCAACTAGGTAGCTGACACCTAGGTCGCACAGGTATGTTCCCTATTTCCTTAGTTCTATTATGTATATATATATATATATATATATATATATATATATATATATATATACATATATATATATATATATACATACATATATATATATATACATACATATATATATATATATATTCATTGAGGATGATGCATGCTTTTCTTGATTGGGGTGGGGAGGGATACTTGTGCATTTTTTGCATTTTTGTTGAACATAACCCGAGGGTTTTTCTTGCAGGATATCATTTCCCTCGGGTGTTCCATATCTAGTAGAACCGACACATGTAGGGTTTTATGTTTTTTTTATGTTTGTTTGTGTCGGTTGAAAGAAAGTTAGGTGAACTTAAGGCAGTCAAGAGCTTAAATTGTTGATTTTTGTTGAACTAATAATTTGATACCCCTCCTAAAAAAAATTTTATGTGTATGTTAAAGTTGATAAGTATGACCTTTGTGAATCTTTGCATGGCATTGAAACTGTGAACATGTTTACCATTGTATAGTTGTACCTGAACTAGCAGTTAGTAGAAGTGATGATGTTGACCTGTGCTATGTGTGAGTGAGGTTCAATAGCTAAATTTTGTTGTGTGTGTCAATCTAGAACTTGTATGGTTAGTCGTATCGAGATAGAGGATAGGAAACTAGGAAAGGATCAAAGGCCGTTTTTGATTTATGATCCCACTTTAGCCTTAAAAGACCTACCAAAAGAGAATAAATATCCCTTGATCGAAATGTTTGAGCTTAAATCGATCTTTCTTTTTGTTTACACCAATTCACCTTCCTGCTTTGATTAAGAATGAACCTGTTTTGGCCCTGGTCCCTCTTTGGACACTGTGAACCTCAACTCAGGAAAATCGCCTAAGTTGAGGGTGGCTATTATAGGGGTGATTAAGAAGAGTAGGGTGGAATGAAAAATTGGGTAATAAAAAGGAAAGAGCGGGTGCGGTATGCATAATGAAAAGAAAAGAAAAAAATAAATATTATTGTCAAAGAGCAAGAAAAGAAAAGAAAAGAAAAATGTGACATCAATGAATGCTTGAAAGAAGAAGAATCGCACCCGTAGTTACAAATGAAAATAAAAGAAGAAGCAAGTAAAGGAAAAAGGGGAGAAAACAGGAAAAAAAGTTAAAAGTGGAAAATCAAGACGTGTGTAGTGCCAATGAGGGTTAAGCTACTAATTCTATATGTACCATACCCGAACCTGAGCCTACGTTACAAGCCTAAAAAATTCCTATGTTATCTTGGTTAATTGTCTGAAAATCGAGGTATTGAAAGTAAAGGTAAGCCTATGGGATTGCATGCACATAATTAGAATTTCTTTGTGAGACTAAGTGGATCTTACCTAGTACCAAGAGAAATACATTGAAATAATCATATACACATGCGTGAAGATAGGACTTCTTTGAGGTGAGAGCATTTGGTTAACAAAATATCTGTGAATTGTCTGGGGTCAGTGTTATAGATTTATGTGCGTGATTGCAAGTGACTATGTTTTGCCACGTTTTGATTCCCTTGTGTCATGGTTGGAAATTTTGCATATGTATCATGATTTGAGTTGGTATGATGAAGGAAGGGTTATAAAATTAGATTTGATGAATAAATGTGACTGCAGTAAGTTTCCTAGAGTTCTTTCGATTGAAACGTCAAAATAATTTAGTTTATTTTATTTTTGTTTTTGCCTGAGGACATGCGAAAGTTCTAAGTCGAGGGTGTTGATGTTCCATGATTTTACGGAACTTTTGATGCTTAAAACCAAGAAACTATGCACATTCCGGGTATGTTTATGTAGGTATGATGCATTTTGTGCTTAATGTTGCAGAAAAATAGGTTCGGAAGTGAAATCGGAAAATTAATGCTGAAAACAAATGAACAAGAGGCTTCTAGGCACTTCACGAGTCATTGGCACTTAGCATGACTCGATGCTGAGTTCGTGGGAAAATATCAAGCTTTGAAGATGAAGGAATAGTGTACTTAACGGGTTGAAAGCACGACTCGTTAAATCTTATTACACCTAGGAAAAATTCTTTTGGTGATTATTTGATGTTTATATGCTAGGTTAAGGGAAGTACGGGTTGTATATTGGTCGTAGATGACAAGGAAATTTGTATGAACGGAAAACCAAAGAGTGTGTGAAGTTCATAAATAAGGATAGATTTTAAATGACCATATATTTCAATATATAATGAATTAGAAGCCCCACGACTTATCAAATTAAAGGTCTTTGAGTCTAGGTTTTACAACATCAAACCTCTTATTAATCGGAGTTCGTAGTAAGAAGTTATGGGCATTTTACCGAAGCATCACGAGCGGTGACGCGGGCATGATGCCCTAGCGTCTCCACCACCCTATTTATTTAAAATCTGATTTTTCACTTGTAGAAAATATTTTCAGCTAAATTTAAATCGACCAGGATGATAAGGATTCTATTTCTCTCTCAATTCCAGCAGCTAGGACAAAGAAAATCAAGGAGGAACATCAAGCAAAGTTCAAGAAAATCACAAGATAAGTTGAGATTACTTTGCCAAGTGTGCTAGGGGTTGTTTTGGAGCTCGTTTTGGAAAGGTCTTGAAGGAGTTTTTCTGTGTTTCAAAATCTATTTGGACTGCCTATATATCCATCTTTGTGTAGGTGTTAAAACCAGGAGAAAAAGGAGTTTTTCTGTGTTTCAAAATCTATTTGGACTGCCTATATATCCATCTTTGTGTAGGTGTTAAAACCAAGAGAAAAGGTAAGGATTTCGCCTCCTTTTAAACCTCTCAAATTGCAAAGCAAAAAGCTGGAAATTGATAGCTAAGTGAGCTGCCTATGGACTGTTTGTGAGCTGAGTTTTGGTCAATTTCCTTAGGCTTTTCGGCTGTCTCTTTTGCTGGAATCATACTTCATATTGAAGGAAAGAATTACAGCAGATATATGGTAAAAATTTCCTCTTGTTTCTCCCTCAAAAGATAGTGAAAACTAGTTGAGAAAATGGCTAAATGTTGTTCATGTTGCCGTGTATTATTGTTGCTATTGTGACTGCCTTTGGTTAGTTATTTTGGCTGAATTTTGTCCTACAGATTAAGCTTGTTTTTGGCCTATAAAACCACTGGATTAAGGAGGTTGAAAGCTGATCATTGAAATAGAAAATCGGCTAGAGACATATTCATCGGAGAAAGGTATGTAAGGCGCCCCGTCTATCGCTCTTTTAAGCACGATTAGTGCATTATGAATTGAATGAGCCAGAAACCTATTTATAAGTTTTGAGGTAGTATGTTAATCTTCATTTAATCTTCATTTAAGCTTTAAAGATTCTTGTTTTATTGAGGTTAAATGTTAAAGATTATGCCTAGCCAAAGTGGGGCATTTAAAGTGTGATATTGTGTTGATTGTTGACGTAATTGTACATCGAGTTGGAGACCCCTCAGCGTGGGCATTGTTAAATGGTCCTTACTGTCTGTTATTTATATATGTGTGTGTGTGTGATGTTAAATGTGTTTAAAGGTCTGGTTACTAACTGAAATTGGTGAAAGAGCTAAGATGATGACGTTGTAAACGATTTTAAGCCAACAATTTTGTGGGTTGCGGGATTCGCACAACCCACAAAATTCTGCAATGTGGGTATTATTGACCAACTATTCACCAAGATTCACATGATTTTGCAAGGCATGTGATGCATGCCAAAGGCAAGGAGGCATATAAAGAAGGCATGAGCTCCCTCTTACTCCCATCCTGATCATTGAGTTGTTTGACATTTGGGGCATTGATTTTATGGGCCCGTTTGTGAGGTCGAATGCGATGAACTACATACATGTAGCTGTGGACTATGTTTCTAAGTGGGTGGAGGCAATTTCGCTTCCAAAACATGAAGGTAAAAGTCAACGTTCTTGAAGCGCATGTCACGACCCGAACGAGGCCCGGATCCTAGACACGGGACAAGTGACCTCGAGAGACCCCAATTCTACCTATGGCATAAGCATACAACTAACTCATTCGATAAACTGAAGAAATCATCAATATAACTCAGCGGAAGTCTAATTCAACATAACATCATAATAACATCCGAAGCTAACACATACATAAGTTTGAAAAGCCTCTATTCTAGAGAGTTGATGGGATAACCCCCAACTAACTCAACAATACGGAAACTGAAATACGCAAAAGAAACTAGAAGTCTATTCCTGGGAAGATGAGGACTTACCAATCCTGAGCAGATACTAACTCCAAAAAGTTGTCTAAGACCGGGGCTGAAGCTATGAGCCGGGGCCTGTATCATGAAATGATACAACATAGAAAGTATGCGGTTAGTATGTGGAATGTACCGAGTATGCAAGGTAAGTAAAACCACTTAAGTAAAAGAAATCATTTAAACATCTCTTAACATATCATACGCTTTCAACATGAGAGGAGGGCATACATGCATTCTTTATGAAATCATGATCTCATCATAACATGACCATGCATAGTTTTATAACATCATGATTGATTTGAATGACTCAAAGCTGAAACATAAAATTTATATTGAAAAGATGAACAATGAGTCAAACCTTGCTTTTAGAACATGCATGCGTAAAGTAATCATCATGAGTAATGAATATGCAAATCTGGATGATATAGATGGTGGGAGACTCATCACTTAACTGACATACAACAATAGAGCTTACGTGGTCCTAACTATCAAACTCAAGTGGATAGAGCCGTCCATAACCTTTCCAGGGTGATCGTGGGCGTATTTATACGACCAAACTCCGTATTTTCAACCCTTCGGGAGTCTAAATAAAGATAATATTGATGTATTCACCCTTTTTTTGAGTTAATTATGGTTTCTTTTATTTTTCAGATTAATAATTGTGTTGTGACTATTTGCAGGTGGATAAGACAAAGATATCAGCTAGAGGAGCGAGTTAAACTCCGGGGGAGGGGGGGGGTATGCAATTATTTGGAGAGCGTAAACATTAAGTTGAAAGTTCACCACCATTTCATGCTAAGGATGGTCCGCGTTGAACAACGTGCCACAATACATGGGGGAGGAAGAAAATTAGGGAAAATTGGAAGGTGCAAAACAGTGATGGTGCGTGATGGCTCCGTGGCACGAAGCTGGAGCTCCGCGTTAGCCTCCGTGCCACGTTGAGAGGAAGTCTAGCCTCGCCCCAATTCCAGTGAAGCTCCGCGAAAGCTCCATGTCTCGGAGCTATGTCACCGCGTTTAGCTCCGTCCCACGGAGCTAGTTTATCACTGGGAAATTTTACACCTGTATAAATAAAACACTTAGGCTTTTATTTTGTTTTATCTGACATTTTGGAGAACATGGGAAACAACAGTTGAGCTGAAGAAAATTCTAGGGTTCTTTCTCTTATCTTTTCTTCTAAATTTCAATTGTTGGTATGATTAAGACTTATTTGAAGATGTTTAATCAACAAATGAGTGGCTAAATTACCTCATTCTGAGGTTGAGGCTAATTGCGGGATTGTGTAATTTCATATTAGTTCAGCTGAATTTTCTTCTTTCATGAATGGTTGTTCTTCTATTCTTTATTTTCATTATTTTAATGTTTGGCCAACACTAAGGTAAAAATTAGAATACTAATGTGCTTCTGAGAGGAAAATTATTAGGGTAGATGTGGAATAGGGGAATATGTTCTTATCTTTGCTGTGAATTAGAGGTAAGATTCGCTTGTAGGATAGAAATATACCTGCACGTCATATTCAGTTATCAAGGGAAACTATTTTGACTCGCCTGAGGATGCGTTATTGCATCACAGAAATGTGTAGTTGCAGGGCTCATAACACAGTAATTGGCAAGAGGTTCGAAAGACCAGAGCCATATTTTGATCTTTCCCAACCATCAACCTAAGAGAGAGGGTAGCTGAAGAATAATATAAATTATACATGCCTGCATGTCATGCCTTAACCTTAGATTGTTCGTGCTATTGTTTAAATCATATTTTCTTAATTCAACTAGTGTACTTTAGATATTACTCTTTGGAAACTTTTAATTCATTATGTTATTCACATACTTGCATAAAGAAATTGTGACTACTAAATAAAAAATTACCTCTAAGCTACAGTCCTTGTGGGTTTGATACTTGGCTTGAACGAGCCACTATATTACTTGTATGACCACGTGCACTTGCGTGCGTTGGGGATTGAACAAGTTTTTGGTGCCGTTACCAGGGACTGGTGAAATTGGTGGAATTTTTGAGTGTTAGTTTTTGCAAGTTTTGTGCAAGTATTGACAACTTGATCTTAGCTATTACTCTTGTAGGTACTGAGTAGTTTCTGAACGCTGGCAAGAAATAAGGAATTGGTGGATCCATTTTTGGAGCCAGAAAGACAGTTTCATTTACAAAAGAGGGAAGCTTTAGAAAGGAAGTTTCAATTGTTATAGAGGGAAATTTTGGAACAACAACAACATCCACCAGTTGGACGGGCAGAGTTAGTGCCTGAAGTGATGGCAGCAAGACCAGTAAGCGAGGTGGCAATCCCACATGCAAATAATGTGACATCTAGCATCCGCAGGCCGGAGCCAGGAGGTAGATTTGAGCTGAAACAGAACATGGTGCAGTTACTGCATACTAATGGACAATTCATAGGTCTTCCTTATGAAGACCCACAACAACATCTACATAATTTTTTGGAGATCAGTGACACGTACATACCCACGGGGGTATCATCAGATTATGTGAGGCTTACATTGTTCCCATTCTCATTGTTGGGCGAAGCAAAGAGGTGGTTAAATGCTGAACCTCCTAATGCTATTACCACATGGGATGATCTGGCAAAGAAATTCTTAATTAGGTTCTTTCCATCGGGGAAGACAACCATGCTTAGAAGTCGGATTCTAAGTTTCAAGCAGAGAGATGGTGAGAACCTGTACCAAGCCTAGGAGAGGTTCAAGTCGATGTTGAGAGATTGTCCTTACCATCATCTGTCAAATGATGTGTTGGTGCATACTTTTATAGAAGGCATGGAACCTCATACCAAAATCCTATTAGATTGTACACCTGGAGGGCAAGCTTTGGAAAAGACATATGAAGATATGTATACACTATTGAACCATATTTCACAAGGTAATCCCGAATGGAATGCTGACACAACCTGAGGTATGGTGAAGAAAGCAGTAGGGGTCTTGGAGGTAGATAGACTCACAGCTACTGCTCCACAGATAGTTGCATTACAGAATCAGATCAACACTCATTTTAGTAGCATGAGCTTGGGGCAATCACAAGCTCCGGTTAATGCAGTCCAGCAAGTATGGTGTGAAGTTTGTGGTAGCATTGAGAACTCAGCTGATGCATGTGGTGCTAATCCAGACTCAGTTTATTTTGTTGGGAATGCGCAAAGGATCAATAGTCAGCAGTATGGCAACAATTACAACCCCAATTGGAGGAACCATCCGAATTTTTCCTGGGGTAGTAATAGTCACCAGGGGCAAAGTTCAAACCAGGGTCTGCACAGGAACCAAGGGGCTCATCAGAATTTCCAGCCTCAATTCAGAGGGAATAATGCATCTACTCAGTCCAGCAACATTGAGGACATATTGAAGACCATTATAGCTAACCAAGCTTAGATGCAGGCTGACCAAGTAAAATTGACAGCTAACATGAAAAACCAATAGTTGGCCACAAAGGCCTTGGAGATTCAGCTGGGACAGTTAGCTAGAGCACAAAATACTAGACTGCGAGGCGGGTTGCCAAGTGATACAGACACAAATCCCAAGCAGGTGAATGTTGTCACCATTAGAAGTGGAAAACAACTGATTAGTTGGGACCCTAAAAGCCACCACATCAAGCTAAAACAACAGAGCAGGTTGAAGAGAATGATAATGTGATGGGGAGCGGAAAGGCGGCAGATAATGAAAGATCACCCCCCCCCCCATTCCCACAGAGATTGCGAAAGTATAAGGAAGAAGCATGCTTCAAGAAATTTATGGAAGTATTGAAGCAGGTACACATTAATCTTCCTTTGGTAGATGTTTTGCAAGGAATTCCTAAGTATGCAAAGTACATAAAGGATATCGTGGCAAACAAGAGCAGACTGACGGAATATGCCACAGTTGCACTTACTGAGGAGTGCACCTCTCGATTACAGAATAGATTGCCTATAAAACTCAAAGATATAGGAAGTTTTACTATCCATATCACTATTGGACAGTCCATTCGAGCTCGTTGTTTATGTGATCTGGGAGCGAGTGTTAACTTGATACCTACATCTGTCTTCAAGAAGTTGGGGTTGGGGAGTCCCGGACCCACTATAGTAATCTTGCAGCTAGCCTATCGTTCATTGGCAAGGCTAGATGGAATTGTGGAGGATGTGCTAGTGCAAGTGGGCTCCGTTATTTTTTCGGTAGATTTCATAATTCTTGATTTTGAGCTAGATTTGGATGTCCCATTAATTTTGGGACGTCCCTTTTTGGCAACTGGGTGAGCTCTAATCGATGTAGCTGCTGGGCAACTAACCATGAGAGCTCATGATAAGGTGGAAGTATTTGATGTCTACAAAGCCATGAGGCTACCAGCTATTTATGAAGAGCTATCAGCCATCACTATATTGGACCAAGAGTCCGCACTTCAGCTTATTGGCCCAAATGATCCCTTGGTAAGAGCATTGGTGGGACATGGTCAGTCAGGGGATGGTGCAACGTATGAAATGGTGCAAGCTCTGAATGAGGCTAAAATGTTCTTTCAGAAGCAGGAGTTTGAGCCCTTGCAGCGGTCCTTAGAACCACCACCAAAGCCATCAATAGAGGAGGCACCCAAATTGGAGCTAAAAGTGTTGCCTCCAGACCTGCAGTATGTATTTTTGGGGGAAGATGACACATTGTCGGTCATTATTTCAGCAGAACTAACAGACTCACAGGTTCAAGAAGTGTTAGTGGTTTTGAAAAGGCGAAAAAGAGCCATCGGATGGCAGATGTTAGATGTGGAATCAGTCCAGCTTTCTGCATGCACAAGATATGGATGGAGGAAGGATCTAAGCCAACTGTACAACATCAAAGGAGGCTGAACCCGGTGATGAAAGATATAGTTAGGAAGGAGGTGATTAAGTGGCTAGATGCAGGAGTGGTATATCCGATTTCTGACAGTGAGTGGGTCAGCCCAGTTCAATGTGTCCCAAAGAAATGGGGCATAACATTTGTTAATAATGAGAAGAATGAGTTGATTCCCACTTGAACAGTCACCGGTGATCTTGGGCATAATTGCATGCCCAAGTGATACTTTATTACTTAATTTTGACTTGTTTATCTACTTTTATGTGTACATTCTCATGTGGTTTTTATGTAAATGTGGATTTATACTAACCAACATTATTGGTGATTGTTTTTGCAGTTAGAATGAATTTTGGGAACTAATCTACAAGTTGGTGAAGTGGAGGAATGCACTCGGAAGCAAAACTCGGAAGTTGGAAAGAAAATGCTAAAATTTAATGCACCGCAACAGGGTCGTGTCATGCCACCATCGCGGAGGCATTCTGCCTAGAGTGGGATTTGTGTTGCATTCTAGTGAAGGTGCGCAATGGCACCATGTCACGGAGCCCATGCTCCGCGTTCACTTCAGTGACATGGTGGGAGGACTTAGTTGCACACCTGGATTCCTGTGAAGGTGCGCGTTACGTCTGTGGCATGGAGCTGAGGCTCCGCATTACCCTCCGTGCCACGCTGAAGATAATAATCCAGCACCCCAAGTTCCAGTGAAGCTCCGCGACAAGGCCGTGGCACGGAGCTAATGCTCCACGATACCCTCCGTGCCACGTTGCCAGTTTATTCCAGGAAATTTCCCACTTATATAAATAAGACACTTAGGTTTTATTTTAAGATATCTGACATTTCAAGCTAGAACGTTGGTATCAGGCAGTTTAGCTGAAGAAGTTCTTGGGTTAACTTTCTTCCTTTTTCTCTTAGATTTCAATTTCTTGTATGATTTCTACTTGTTTGAAGATGTTTAATAATTAAATGAGTGGCTAATTCAACTTTGGCTGAGGTTGAGGATGATTGCAGTAGTATGTAATTGATATGATTTTAGTTTTTATCTTTTCTAAAACGGTTGTTCTACTAATTATTGTTTTTAATACATTAATGCTCTGCCATTGTTAATGTAAATCCTAGAATTCCAGTTTTAATTCCGAAAGGAAGATTAATTGGATAGATGTGAATTGGTAGGATATGTTCTTGTCTTGGTTGAGAAATTAAGAGAAGATTAACATTCACAATAGAAATATATCAGTACTGTCATATTTGGTCATCTATGGAATTTGTTGTGTATTGCTAGAATATGAAGTGTTTGCATCATATAAATGTGTAATGTAAGTCTCATGATTCTTTAATTGGAGAGGAGTTCGAAAGACCCAATCCATTGGTTAATAATTCCTGACCAACAACTTCAGAGAAGTGTTGACTGAAGTTTAATCAATGAATTACGTATCTGCATGTTTTTCCTTAACCTTAGCTTGTTCGTGCTATTTTTCAGATTAGAATTTACAATCTTTTTACTTAAAGTTACATCAACTAGTATTCTTGAAAAATTACCATTTGTTCTATTTTTCTGCTTGTATAAAGAATTGAGTATACTAAACACTTAAAGAAAAATTATTGTAACATTACAGTCCCTGTGGGTTCGATTCCTGGCTTGAAATAAAGCCACTTTATTACTTGTACGACCACGTGCACTTGCGTGTAGTTGGGAGTGAACAAGTTTTTGGCGTCATTGCTGGGGACTGGCAATTGGTTATTTAATTTTCTTAGTGTTAGTTTACAAGTTCGATACAAGTGTTGACGACTTGATCTTAGCCTTTCTCTTGCAGGTACTAACTTGTTTCTGAACGCTGGCAAGGGATAAGGAGTTGGTGGATCCGTTGTTAGAGCCGGAGAGATAATTTCATCTACAGAAAAAGGAAGCTCTAGAAAAGAAGTTGCAGTTATTAAGGAGAGTAATTCTGGAGCAAAAACAGCAACCACCAATTGTAAGGGCAGTTTTAATGCCCGAAAAGATGGCAGCAAGACCAGTCCGCGAGATGGCAATCCCACATGCAAACAATGTAACATCCAACATTCGCAGGCCGGAACCAGGAGGGAGGTTTGAACTTAAGTAGAATATGGTGCAGTTATTGCACACTAGCGGGCAATTTACAGGTCTCCCTCATGAAGATCCACAACAGCATCTCCAAAACTTCTTGGAGATAAGTGACACATATATACCCGCTGGAGTACCATCTGATTATGTGAGGCTTACACTATTCCCATTTTCACTGCTGGGGGAAGCCAAGAGATGGTTGAAGGCTGAACCACCAAATTCTATTACTACTTGGGATGACCTAGCAAGGAAGTTTTTGATACAATTCTTTCCATCAAGGAAGACAGCCAGGCCTAAAAGTCAGATTCTAAGCTTCAAACAGAGAAAGGGCAAGAATTTGTATCAGGCTTGGGAGAGGTTCAAGTCAATGCTAAGAGATTGTCCTCACCATCACCAGTCTAATGATGTGTTGGTGCATACATTCATTGAGGGCTTGGAACCACATCCGAGATTTTGTTAGATTAAAGAGCCCGGGCGGCAGGCATTGGAGAAGACCTACGAAGAGCTTTACACCTTGTTGAATCGTATTTCACAAGGTAATCCAGAATGGAATGCGAATACAACTCGAGGGGGTTCAAAGAAAGCCGCAGGGGTCTTTGAGGTGGATGGATTCACAGCTATCGCTGCAGAGATAGCTACTTTGCAAAATCAATGTAACACTCATTTTAGCAGTATGAGCTTGAGCCGGGCACAAGTCCCAGTCAATGTAGTTCATCAGGTATGGTGTGAAGTCTGTGGAAGTTGTGAAACACTCAGTTGAGTGTTGTGGTGCCAATCCAGATTCGGTAAATTTTGTTGGAAACGCCTAGAGGAGAAGTAATCAGCAGTATGGCAATAGTTACAACCCAAATTGGAGGAATCATCTGAATTTTTCATGGGGGAGTAATAGTCATCAGGGACAGAGTTCAAATTAGGGCGTGCACAAAAATCAAGGGGGTCATCACAATTTTCAGCCGCAGTTTAGAGGAAATAATGCACCTCCTCAATCCAGTAACATTGAGGATATGCTCAAAACCATAATAGCTAGCCAGGCGCAGATGTAGGCTGATCAGGTAAAACTGACAGCTGATATGAAAAATCAGCAGTTAGCTACAAAGGCATTCCAGTATCAGTTGGGACAGTTAGCTGGAGACCAAAATACTAGACCGAGGGGAGGATTACCAAGTGATACAGACCCAAATCTGAAGCAGGTGAATGCAATTACTACTCGGAGTGGAAAGCAACTCGAGGAGGTGGAACCTGAAAGGCCACCTCAGAAATCTGGAGCAACAGAAAAGGATGAAGGAAACGATGATGTGAGGGGGAAGGAAAAGGCAACATAGATGTAAAGACCACCGCCCTTATTTCCTTAATGATTGAAAAAGCACAAGGAGGAAGCATGCTTCAATAAGTTCATGGAAGTGCTGAAGTAGGTACATATTAATCTTCCTTTAGTTGATGTGTCACAGGGAGTGCCAAAATATGCCAAGTACATCAAAGACATTGTAGCAAACAAGAGCAGACTGACAAAGTATGCTACATATGCACTTACTGAGGGTGCACCTCCCGTATTCAGAATCGATTGCCGACAAAGCTCAAGGATCTTGGGAGCTTCACTATTTAGATTACAATTAGGCAGTCTATTCGAGCTTGTGGATTGTGTGATTTGGGAGCAAGTATAAATTTGATGCCAACATTAATATTCAAGAAGCTAGGGCTGGGCAGTCCTAGACCCACTACTGTGATCTTGCAACTAGCTGACCGTTCATTGGCCAGACCTGATGGAATTGTGGAGGATGTTCTAGTGCAAGCAGGTTCCCTCATTTTCCTGGTGGATTTTATAATTCTTGATTTTGAGCCAGACGCAGAAGTCCCATTTATTTTGGGACTTCCCTTTTTGGTAACCGGGCGAGCCTTAATTGATGTAGTTGTTGGGCAGCTAACCATGAGAGCTCATGATAAGGTAGAGGTCTTTGATGTCTACAAGGCCAAGAAGCTACCGACCATTTATGAAGAGTTATCAGCAATTAGTGTTTTGAATCAGGAGTCAACCCTTCAGATTATTGACTCACAGGATCCCTTGGAGAGAGCCTTGGTGGGACATGATCATTTTGGGGACAGTGCGACATATGAGATGGTGCAGACTTTGAATGAGCCAAAATGGTTCTTCAGGAAGCAAGATTTTGTACCGTTGAATAGGTCTTTGAAAACCATCCCCAAAGCCATCAATAGAGGAGGCACCTAAATTGGAGTTAAAGACATTTCCTCCACATCTACAGTACGTATTCTTGGGTGAAGATGACACCTTACCAGTCATCATTTCAGCAGGACTGACAGATGCACAAGTGAAAGATGCATTAGTGGTCCTTAAGAGGAGAAAGAGAGCAATGGGATGGCAGATGTCAGACATTAAGGGGATTAGTCCAGCTTTCTGCATGGACAGGATATTTATGGAAGAGGGATCCAAGCCAACCGTGCAACATCAGCGGAGATTGAATCCGGTGATGAAGGATGTAGTCAGAAAGGAAGTGATCAAGTGGCTGGATGCAGGAGTGGTAAATCCCATCTCAGACAGTGAATGGGTTAGCCTAGTTCAATGTGTTCCCAAGAAAGGGGGAATGACAGTGGTTACAAATGAGAAGAATGAGCTAATTCCCACACGCACATTCACGGGCTGGCGAATTTGCATGAATTATAGGAAGCTCAATGAGGCCACTCGAAAAGATTATTATCCTATTCCATTCATTGATCAGATGTTGGACAGGCTGGCATGGCAGGAATATTATTGCTTTTTGGATGGATACTCTGGCTATAATCAAATAGCCATAGCACCAGAAGATCAGGAGAAGACCACGTTTACATCTCTTTATGGGACATATGCTTTCAGGCGGATGCCTTTTGGTCTATTCAATGCACCAGCCACATTCTAGTGATGCATGATGGTGATATTCCACGATATGGTGGAAGACTATGTCGAGGTATTTATGGATGACTTTTCTATTTTTGGTAACTCGTTTGCTGTGTGTTTGTAGAATTTGGACAGGGTGTTAGCTAGATGTGAGGACTCAAACCTGGTGCTTAACTGGGAAATGTGTCACTTTTTAGTCAAGGAGGGTATTTTCCTTGGCCATAAGGTGTCATGCAGAGGTTTGGAGGTCGATCATGCAAAGATAGAGGTGATTGAAAAGCTACAACTGCCAGTATCAGTTAAGGGTGTCCGCAGCTTTCTAGGACATGCTGGGTTTTACAGACGATTTATTCAAGACTTCTCTGAAATTTCTAGACCATTATGCTGGTTGCTAGAAAAAGAGGTGAAGTTTGAATTTGACAAGGAATGTGTAGAAGAATTTGAGGAGCTGAAAAAGAAGCTGGTGGAAGCTCCTATTCTTATTGCTCCCGATTGGGAATATCCTTTTGAGTTAATATGTGGTGCAAGTGATGTGGCTGTAGGAGCGATATTGGGGCAGTGAAGGAAGAAGATTTTTCATTCCAACTTCTATGCAAGCAAAACACATGATGCTGCACAAGTTAATTATACAGTCACTGAAAAGGAGATGTTGGCTCTAGTGTTTGCATTTGACAAGTTTAGATCCTATCTGCTGGGGTCGAAAGTGGTGGTACACACTGATCATGCGGCAATTTGATACTCATTTGGCAAGAAAGATGCAAAGCCTAGGCTAATCAGGTGAATATTATTGCTGCAAGAGTTTGATCTGGAGATTTGAGACAGGAAGGGAAGTGAAAATCAGGTTGCAGATCACCTATCGCGGCTAGAGAACTGTTCACATGTGAAGGAATGTGAGAGCATCATAGAAGAGTTCCCCGATGAACAACTCTTGGCAATAAAGGAAGCTGAACTCCTGTGGTATGCACATATTGTGAATTTGTTGGTAAGTGGAGTATACCCACCTGAGGCAACGACTCAACAAAGGAAGAATCTAAGGCATGATTCCTGGTACTACATGTGAGATGAGCCGTATCTATTTAAGGAAGGACCAGATCAAGTGATGAGGCGATGCATTCCAGAAAGTCAGACGGCAGAGGTACTGAGGAGTTGTCATTATCGTCGTATGGAGGTCATCATGGAGGAGAGCGTACTGCTCACAAAGTGCTGCAATCTGGGTTCTTTTGGCCCACACTGTTCAAAGATGTTACAGCTTATGTCAAAGTATGTGATAGATATCAAAGAACAGAACAATTGGCAAAACACAGGAAATGCCATTGCATCAAATATTGGAAGTTGAGGTGTTTGATATGTGGGGGATAGATTTCATGGGCCCATTTCCACCATTGTTTGGCAATCGATACATCTTGGTGGTTGTGGAATACGTGTCTAAGTGGGTTGAGGCAGTAGCTTGTCCCAGGAATGACAACAAGGTGGGGGCTAAATTTGTGAAGAAGCAGATTTTCACCAGGTTTGGTACGCCACGAGCAATTATCAGTGATGGAGGGGCACATTTTGTAAATACAGGGTTCAGGAATTTGCTAGCGAAATATGGGGTTCGGCATAAAGTGGCTACAGCATATCATCCCCAAACTAGCGGGCAAGTGGAGGTGTCAAATAGGGAAATTAAATAGATTTTGCAGAAAACGGTGAACACACAACGCTTGGATTGGGCAAGCAAACTGGATGATGTGTTGTGGGCATATCGAACGGCATATAAGACACCGATTGGGACTTCACCGTACAGATTGGTTTATGGGAAGGCATGTCATATACCCGTGGAGCTGGAACATCGAGCTTTTTGGGCTATGCGGAAGCTGAACATTGATCCTGATCTTGCAGGAAAGAAGAGATTGATGCAGCTAAGTGAGTTAGGCATGCTTCGATGGCACGCATATGAAAGTTCAAAATGCTACAAAGAAAAAACGAAAAGGTGGCACGACAGGCACATGGTTCATCGAATCTTTGAGCCGGGTCAAAAGGTGTTGCTATTCAACTCAAGGTTGAAACTGTTCCTAGGGAAATTGCGCTCCAAGTGGTCAGGGCCGTTTGTAGTAGCAAGGATGACCCCACACGGGGCGGTTGAATTGTGGCAAGAGGATAAAAGTGCCACATTTTTGGTGAACGGGCAGAGGTGTAAGCACTACTGGGGTGAAGACGTTAATCGAGAGAACATGTCTATCACCTTAGTAGATGAATAAGGATGACAAGCGTCGAGCCGCAATGGTAAACTAGGCGCTGCACGGGAGGCAACCCGTGGATGTAATGTACTAGAAAAAAAAAGAAAAAAAAAGAAAAGAAAAACTGGCACTAGGTGGGAGGCAACCTACGATTTTCTAACAAATTGTTGTTATTTGTGATTTGCAGAAAATATGGAGGGCAAAAATACAAAAAAATCACAAATGGAAAAATAAAGGTAAAAAGTGAAAATTGGGGCAAGAAACAGTCGTGTTACCCTCCGTGACACATTGAGGCTAATCCAGGTATGTTCAAAATTCCAGTTAGCCTCCGTGTCGGCTCCATGTCACGGAGCATGGCCTCCGTGTTACCCTCCATGACACGTTGAGTGTAATTTCACGTTGGGTCAATTCGGGGCAACGGGTTGACCCGCGCATAATCACTCTTTTTAACCCCAAAAATCTTATTTTTCCCACATTTTGATGAACCCTCTGCGGCAAAACTCCCAATCCCCCTTCTCCCTCAATGTGCCACGGCCCTAGCTAGGAAAATTTCTTCAATTCTTTTTAAAATTCTTCAAGTAAAGGTACACTAATTTTTTCTCGTGCACAACAACCAATGGGATTTTCCTACTTTCATCCCCAAAAATCCATCTTCTACCATAACATAATCCAACTTCAATCACAACATGTTTCAACTCAAACCACATGCACATCCCAAAATATCTCCATTTTTACCCATTTCTTCTTCTTCCTAATTAAATTTTAACCCCTAGTGATCAACAATGTAAGATTTTCAATACAAATCATTTAATTATTGAGTTCATAACACAACCTTAGCACAAAATCAACATTCATCCATGACCCAATAAATTACACATCTTATTAATAACTTAGGGCAGAATTTCATCAAAGAAAACATGTTCAAGAATTCAAATATGCAGCAATAAACTTGAGAATTGCTCATGAGTTTGTAAAATGAATCGATGGATGAACTTTCATAATGCATTGTATGAAGTCTGAGTAGTACAATGAAATTGTTCCATGACTTTTATTAATGCACTAAACCTTTTGGGAAATAATAACTGAAAAAATGTGATTGTTCTTATCGAATTGTATTGACTGCGGCTAACGACTAAGTGTGGGGTCGTCAATTTAAGCCCAGCCTTAGTTGTAGCCAACTATACCATGAATGAAATTTTGAAATATATGCTTTTGATGGACAGGACAAATGTCTGGAAGACAAGACAAAGGGAAAGGCGCATCCACATCTGGCGCCAACAGAAAAAGACTGAGAATTGGGGCAGCAGTGCCAGCAGCACCACCTGTTCCAAAGGGGCAACGTAGAATATATGGAACACGATGGGTTACAGATGAGGGAAAGAAATGGTACGCCAAACACAAGGAAACCAAGTATTTCCCAGAGGAGCAAATAGCACGGGAACCACTAGCCCAAGAATTCCCGAGAATGTTATACAGGATAAACACTGTTGGGTTAAACTTCATCTTTGAAGAACCCAAAGAGTGCAATCTCCATCTCATAAGGGAATTCTATGCTAATTGGAATCCCACCGTGCGCAGCCATACAGTTAAGATCAGAGGACAGGTGGTTACTTTTGAACCACAACATCTATATGCTATCTTGGGGATGCGGGACACAGACGCACATGTCCTCCGCCAGCTAAATATCACTCCACCATATATAGATATCAGACACACTTTATGTGGAGCACGATCAACAGCTAGGTGGAGTCGTCACAAGGAAAGAGGATATCACCAGACATTGCCATACTCCTAAATGAACAGAGAAGCGATTATCTGGTTGAAGATAGTATGTACTTGCTTGATCCTGGGGGTGCACATGACTGATGTCACCTAGGACAGAGTTTGTTTGGTGTATGCATTGATGAAAGGACTAGAGATAAATGTAGGAGCGGTGATTATTTCCGCCATGAAGAAAGCCAGACTTCATCAAGGGCATCAGTATGGTTTCAGTGGTCTTCTCACAGCTTTCCTTAGGGGCCATGGTATTGAAGAAGAGGCCTTGGACTACATCCCTCAACTTGACCGGTGTGCTTTGGATGTCACTAAGACCAAAGCACCTGATACCACATTTCGTCCTGCGCTTACACTAGCCGAGCGACATGCTCGGGATGACCAATACATGGCCCGAATGTATGGGATGCAGATACTGCAACTGCGGATTGGTGGAAGGCCTGAAACGGAGGATGAATTATGGCAGCTCGACATGGATTATCCATTTAATGAGCATGCTCGAGCATTATGCAGAGTTGGGCCCGCATTTGTAGAACCAGTTGATGATGACGTCCCTACTGATGAGGAAACGCGTCGGGATGACTCAAACATTGAGTCAGAGGAGGACGGCGAAGAGGATTCTGATCTTGGAGATGAGGCACTAGCACCTGATGAAGAGATTGAACATTTTGATTGATCAGGGAGTTACACCACCCAAACTGTGTTTTTAATTGCAAATATGCGAAAACTGGGGACAGTGTTCCAACTAAGTGGGGGGTGGGAGTAGTTAGGTGCTGGTGTAGTAAGGCTGTGCTATGTTTGTGCTTCTGTGGCTGTTTAATGTGTGACATTGTGTTTCGTGTTATGTTGTTGATGCTTTTGTGTGTTGGTGCTGGTGATGTAATTGTATCAAATTGTTAAGTAGTTATTTGTGTAATTATTTGTGTAGTTATTTGTGTAATTATTTTTGTAAGTTATTTGCTTTTTTTATTTTTTTTATTTTTTTTACTTTATTTTTTCTATTCTTTTGATTTGGGTTTCTCGATTTTTGTTTTCGGTGCTTTTTCCAAGAATAGTCCCTTTGAACCGAAGTCGTAGATAGAGACTGTTCCCTATGATGGATGGATAACGACCGTCTTAAGGGAAATTTAGTCAGTAGATTTAGATTTTTTTTAAACACATAGCTAATTAATGGTTCGACATTCTTGTTATGTGCTATATTGTAAGATGCAAGTGTGATTCGTATGGAAGCATGCAAGTGTGTTAAACATGTTGAGGCACCTAGGCTTTACAATTTGACTCGATGTGATTAAATCTTAATTTGGAATTCTTGTAATTAACTGAGTTAAGAGTTTGTGAATATGTCTTAAATTGAGCATGTGCAGTGAGTGTGAGTTTTTTTCTAATATTTCATGCTAATGTGAAGTGTCTAGAACTTGCCTAGTGTGTATATAAACCGAAATGAAGGATGTAGATTTTAAGAAAGGATGTAGGCATTTCTTTGAATGAACCTAAATTTTATCCCTTATCTTACCTACCTTGAATGTTAAATCCTAGTTAGCCCCGTTGAGCCTTAAGCCTATTCTTTGATAGTTACAACATAAGCTTAATCCTTTTCTTTCATTAGCCGTGAATTTGATCCAAAACTTCTAAGCACTTAAGTGAAAAATTCCAAAGAGTGAAGGAGTGAAAAGCGTGAAACAGAAGGAAAAGTAGAAGTTGTGAAAGTTAAGAAAAGGACAAAGGTGCACTTGTTTGAAAATGATTGATTATTAGTACAGAGTATGAAAGTAAGTGAAAAATTTGCTTAAATACGCTTTACTAGTAAGCTTAGTGTGCTTAAAGAAATGGCAACAAAAAGAGAAAATTCAAGAGTGAGAAGAGTGAGGAGGAAGTATAGAGGAGATGTCCTTAATGGAGGTGGATGTATTAAAAGCACTTGGGGGAAGATAGTCACTATTACTGGCCAGAATAGTACCTACCTGTCCCTTAGCTTACATTACAACCCCTTAAGTCCTACTTGATCTTACGTTCATACATCCTTAAATTAGTGGAGTAAACACTAAGGGCAAGCTTATGGTTCACTACATGATGCATGTGAATTCTTTGAGAGAGTGAGTGTAATTTTATTCATATACCCATACCGTTTGTGATTTGAAATTCTTTTGACGTAAAAATGGGGTAACTCTCTTGTGTTGTGAGGGAACATGTTTATGAGAGATAACATTCATGTGGATTTCTTGATTGGTTGATTTGCATGAGTTTGCTAAGATTGAGAGTCAAATCTTGAGGTTAGGGGGTCTTAACATAGTTGTAATTCATTTTAATGATGAAATCATGCATTCCTTATTTTTTACTTGCTATCTTAAATAATCCTTATAGCCATAGCTTGAATTGTCGTGCTAAATTAGCTATGCGTGAGTCTTAAATTACAAGAGATGTGAAAGGGTTGTTCGAGGACGAACAAGGCTTTAAGTGTAGGGTAGGTGACCATGGGCATAATTGCATGCCCAACTGATACTTTATTACTTAATTTTGACTTGTTTATCTACTTTTATGTGTACATTCTCATGTGTTTTTATGTAAAGGTGGATTTATACTAACCAACATGATTAGTAATTGTTTTTATAGTTAGAATGAATTTTGGGAACTAATCTACAAGTTGGTGAAGTGGGGGAATGGACTCGGAAGCAAAAGTCGAAAGTCGACAAGAAAATGCTAAAATGTGATGCACCGCGACAGGGCCGTGTCACGCCACCATCGCGGAGGCATTCTGCCTAGAGTGGGATTTGTGCTGCATTCCAGTGAAGGTGCGCAATGGCACCGTGTCACGGAGCCCATGCTCCACGTTCACTTCAGTGACACGGTGGGAGGACTTAGCTGCACACCTGGATTCCAGTGAAGGTGCGCGTTATGTCCGTGGCACGGAGCTGAGGCTCCGCATTACTCTCCGTGCCACGCTGAAGATAATAATCCGGCACCCCAAGTTCCAGTACAGCTCCGCGACAAGGCCGTGGCATGGAGCTGATGCTCCGCGATATCCTCCGTGCCACGTTGCCAGTTTATTCCGGGAAATTTTCCACTTATATAAATAGCACACTTAGGTTTTATTTTAAGATATCTGACATTTCAAGATAGAACGTGGGTATCAGGCAGTTGAGCTGAAGAAGTTCTTGGGTTAACTTTCTTCCTTTTTCTCTTAGATTTCAATTGCTTGTATGATTTCTACTTGTTTGAAGATGTTTAATCATCAAATGAGTGGCTAATTCATCTTTGGCTGAGGTTGAGGATGATCGCAGTAGTATGTAATTGATGTGATTTCAGTTTTTATCTTCTCTACAACGGTTGTTCTACTAATTCTTGTTTTTACTACATTAATGCTTGGCCATTGTTAATGTAAATCCTAGAATTCCAGTTTTAATTCCGAAAGGAAGATTAATTGGATAGATGTGAATTGGTAGGATATGTTCTTGTCTTGGTTGAGAAATTAAGAGAAGATTAACATTCACAATAGAAATATATCTGTAGTGTCATATTTGGTCATCTATGGAATTTGTTGTGTATTGCTAGAATATGAAGTGCAAGCACTACTGGGGTGAGGGCGTAAATCGAGAGAAGATGTCTATCACCTTAGCTGATGAATGCATGTGAGATGTGTCGTGCCGCGAAGGTAAACTAGGTGTTGCACGTGAGGCAACCCGTGAATGTAATGTAATAGTTAGGAATTACTATTAAAAAATGCATAAAAAGTCATGCCATGACTAAAACTACGGCGCTGGGTGGGAGGCAACCCAGTATTTTCTAATTAATTGGTGTTTTTGGATGATTTTCAGGATGTACGGAGCCTAAACAAAATTTAAGGAAGTGTGCCAAGGTAAGTGTTTAGAAAAATAAGGACCAAGAAACAGAAGGCCTGCGCGATGGCTCCGTAGCACGGAGTTGGAGCTCCGTGTTAGCCTTCGTGCCATGTTGCTGGGATAGGCAGATATGCCCTATTTCCAGTGAGGGTGCACGATGGGTCCGTGGCACGGAGCTGATGCTCCGCAATAGCCTCCGTGCCACGTTGAGGTGAATTGAGCGACGGGTTTACTTAAAAAGCCAGGTCGACCAGCCAAAACCCCTCCCTTTTAACCCCAAAATCAGCACACCTGCCCTATTCTTTCCCATTTGCTCCGTGACACAACCCCCATTCCCTCTCCCCCCTTGAGCGTGCCTCGTCGGATCGGTAAAAATCCATCCCATCTTCTTCACAACTAAGAGTAACAAGTATGTTTTAGTGTTTTTCTTCCATTCTTATGAAAATTTCTTAGCATGAACACATAGTTTAGACAAAGTTAACCCTAAGTCGTGGGAACTTGAGTTAATCACGTTTTTATGGGTGAATGATGAAGTTAGCTGATGGTAATTGTTCTATGCACTCAATAATGACATGACTTATTTCAATTTGTATATTACCTACATGTTTGGGATGCTTGATGGGTTGAAGGAAGAAAAAAAAGGGGGAAAAATACATATTGGGCAATTCATTCTTGTGTTCTTAGAATTGGCAATAGAAACTGAGTATGGGGTGCTTGAAAGGTTGGGGGGGGGGGGAATGACCAAGAAAGTGAAAAAACAAACAAAGAGAGGGAATTCATGCCTAAATTCTATAGTTAATGTGCACATTGTTACATATTCCATTTTGCATAATCTCTATTGTGGAAAATGATATTCTCTGTAAATGTGGGCATGTAAAATTAAAAAGGCAAGTGTTCCTAAGTGTAAGTCTCCAACTGCTTTAAGTCTGAGTCAAGCAATATTAAGTTCATGGAATTGCTAGACTAATGAGCATGATTAATTTGATTGTATGAAGTCTTATTAGTACAAGACAACCCCATCTAATGTTTCAAATGTAATGCGCCCTACTGGAAAATGTTGTATAATGTTGTGTTTGCTTTATCGTGTCAAAGTGGTGATTCGGATTAATTTTGAGAGTAACTAGTCATTGAAGTGTCAAGAAGGGGAAGTATGAGTACCCGAATGACTATGACTCATGAAACCATGCTAGCAACTAAGTGTGGGGTGACCAACTGAAGCCCTGTCTTAGTATTGGCTAGCCGTGTTTGTTGCTGACGAATTTACTGTACGCTTTTGGCTGAACAGGAACCATGTCGGCTCGACAGGATAAGGGAAAAAGTGTCTCAACCTTCAGCACTGCAGAAAAAGGTACCGAATGGGCTCAGCTGTTCCAGCAGCCCCACCAGTTCCCAGGGGCCAGAGAAGGCAATTCAGTACTAGATGGGTGGTGGAGGAAGGTAAAAAGTGGTATGGAAAGCATAAGGAGTCAAAATACTTCCCCGAAGAGCAAATTGAGCGGGACCATTTGGCACAAGAGTTCCCCTAGATACTGCACAGGATACACGTCGTGGACATGAACTTCATCTTTAATGCACCCAGAGAGTGTAATTTACACATGGTGCGGGAATTCTTTGCAAATTGGGACCCTACTCTATGCAGCCACACAATCAAGATCCGGGGGTAGGTGGTTCCCTTGGAGGCACATCAATTAAATGCCATCTTGGGACACTTGACACAAACCCACATCCTCTCCGCCAGCTGAACATCACCCCACCATATGTTGATATCCGACACACATTATGCGGACAAAAATCAATAGCCTGGTGGAGGAGCCACAAGGAGAAAGGGTACCACCAAACATTGCCATATTCACAAATGAATAGGAAGGCCAGAGTGTGGTTGAAGATTGTTTGCACTTGCCTCATTCCCGGGGTGCATATGACTGATGTCACCCGAGGCAGAGTCTGTCTGGTATACGCCTTGATGAAAGGCGTAGAGATTAATGTAGGGGCAGTGATCATATCATTTATGAAAAAGGCAAGGCTGCATCAGGGGAACAGGTATGGGTTTGGTGGTCTACTCACCACCTATCTCATAAGCCATGACATTGAAGAAGAGGCTATAGACTACAGACCGTGGGTAGAACCTCGCGCATTGGACGTGACAAAGACTAAGGCACCAGACACCACATACGGTCCCGTTCTCATGTTAGCAGAGCGACACACTCGAGATGATTGCTATGAAGCCAGGATGTTTGGACTGCAAATGCTATAATTGCGTATAGGTGGATGGCCCACAAAAAAGGATGAGTTGTGGCAGGTGGACATGGACTACCCGATGAATGAGCACGCTAGAGCCATATGCAAGATTGGCCCAGCATTTGTAGAGCCGGTGGATGATGATGTACCCACCGATGAGGAGAGATGTCAGGATGACTCAGACATTGAGTCAGATGAAGATGAGGGAGATGACTCAGACCTCGGGGACGAGGCCTGTGCATCGGATGAAGAAATTGAACCAATTAATTGATCAGGGAGTTTTAACCACCCTAACTCTGTTCTTCCATTGATTTGTGCAAGCACTAAGGACAGTGTTCACTTTAAGTGTGGGGTGGAGGTTATCTTATGTTTGTTTATTTGTGACTGTGGCATGTATAAACTGGTTTGTAATAGCTAGTAAGCTCTGTCCTAGGGCGCTTTGTTGTGCTTGTGAATATTTTTCATGTTTTGGGTTTCTCGGCTTTTGTTTTTGGTGTTTTTCCCGAGGATAGTCCCTTTGAACCAAAGTCATAGGTAGAGACTATTCCCTATGATGGATGGATGACGACCGTCTTAAAGGAATTTAGTAACGTTAGGAAAATAGGAAATAAACCCATCATTATTGGGCTAAAGCATTTCTCTTGGATAGCTGCTTGACTTCATGGAACATACATTTGGACAAGCAAATGTTTAACTCTAAGTGGATCACATAGGTCATGATGTTTAACTCTAAATTAGAAATGTTAGACTTAATTGTTCTTGTCACTCAATATGGATGAAATCATGAAAGGAGGCTAAATGTCACGCCCTGCCTTGGGAGGCATGACTAGCACCTAGTGCCCTACTAGGACTTGGACTGCTGGCTACTGAGCCTAAACACTTCTGGTGCCAGGCTGGCTCTAATTCTAGATTTATGAAAACAACGGGCTATATAACTACTGTAAATACAGCCTCCGGATGACTAGGCCTATAGCCACCTGTAGAAATATAACAGCTAACCAGAACAACTGAGCATAAGGGAACCTATGCGGGCCGACAAGGCCACCATGCTGACTAGTTATCACTGAAAAGTATAATCAACTGCTCAACTGATCTATGACCAACAAGGTCACCAACTAACAACTGAACAAGGCCCCACACAGACATCACATGCAAACTGAAACATACATACAGCCCCACACGGCCGCTACAACTAACCACAGGGAATATACAATCCGCAAGCGTCTAAGGATAATAAGATGGTCGGGACAGGGCCCCGACCTACCCATACTGTACAAACAAAAAGGGAAGTAAACCTTTAGCTGTCAAGCTCCGGATGACAGGAGTTGAAGACTCTGTACGCTGGCTAGAACTACGAGGGATCTGCTCCTCCTCTATGAGTACCTACAAACAAGTAAGCAGCGCCCAAAAATGGGCGTCAGTACCACTGGTACTAAGTATGCAAGCAATAACTGAAAATAACTTAAAGCAAATAATAATATTGATAGATACTGAAGTAATAGGAGATGGGCAGAGACTGACTGAAAAGAGCGTAACTTTACTGAAGAGAATAAGAGTCATACCTGATAACATGACGGTCTACTTTCTATCTATTAATAACTAACACAACATAGCATACAAGAAGCTTACCAGCCCCCATAAGCCATAAGGTACCAACCAGCACACAATCTATACACCCCTACCTAGGTCATACCATCCACCTAGTAACTATGAGCATCCAGCCAGCCCCCTAGGTATGTAACTTGGGCTCGATGGGCCCACAACTATAGCTGTATCTGAGTCCGGAGGACTCCTGAAATCTGAAATCTGAAATTTGTAATCTGAAAACTGTAATTTGCACCCTGGGCGCAAGCACTCGACAAGGGGTGTGGTATATTGTTGATCAGCCTACTACGAAGAATCTGCATCCCATCTTCGTCCGCTGGCGGACGGCATGCCACTCCGTAGAGAGACGTATCCTCACCCTCTGGCGGGTGAGTCGACACAGCTATTAACCCTCGGGCGGTCAAGGAAGCTCTAAGGGTTCCCAACAAAGAATAATCATGTCTCCACAGATAGCAATAACCGTATGTAATATATATATACTGAATTTGATAATAATATTTATATTCTGGTATTCTATTCTGAATTTCATACTGAAATATACTGAATTTGATACTGAAAATGCTGAATTTGATATTGAAATATACTAAATCTGAAATAATATTTCTGGAATATTTTTCTAGGAATTATACTGTTTTACTGAGTTTCGTGTTGAACACTGTATAATAATTCTAACATGCATACTAAACTCATACTGAATATAATATACGGCTTCTGAAACATTCTACTGGAATTTGTACTATTTTGCTATACTGGAACTACTAGCTTGCTGAAAGAAATTGGCTTTACATACCTCAACTGCCGACTTTCCGATTAACTGGCATAGCTCGCTAGTACTCAGCTATTTCTCCCAACTGTATTCATATTCATGAAAGAATAGAATTAATTCTACTATTATTTTGGAAAGAAACCATACCTATGGATATACCTACTGCCTATTCTTTAACTTATCGAAGAATAGCAGAAAACTCGTAATTTCTCGGAGGTCTAGCAGGGAGAAATACTCACTTTAATGCTGGGAGTATATTAACACTAGTTTGGAGAAATTCCACTTACCTTGGCTCGGTGAGATGATGATTCGTCGACCGAATTTCACGAAACTAACTCCGTAGGAATGCTCCCTGCAGCTTTATACTTCGCTAACCAAAGTTAATTTGAGTTTGGACTACGTTTGACGGCGTAAACGGAAGGAAACTTATGTTGAACCTTCATCCCTCCCCTGTTTCTGTTCGTTCTCTGGAAATGAAGAATGAAAATGACCAAAAATAAACCGAAGTGGGGCTTTATATACTTGGACCTGAACCCCCTTTAAGTCACATTTTTTGAATGCGATTTATAAGTCGCATTTGCCTTGCGACGCTCCGACTTGGCGCTTATCCGGTTTCTCCCCGGGCCCTTTTCTCGCACGTATGGCATTCTAAAACTTTTAACCAATATGCCAATAGGCCAACTAAGTGTCAAGAACTTACGGGGTGTAACATCCTTCCCCCCTTAAGAACATTCGTCCTTGAATGTTAACTTCTATTTACAGAAATTTTAACTGTTCTACTTATTCTAGAAAAATTTCGACAGAGTTTCCCCTGTAATATGGACTATTTCAAAAATCCTTAAACACAGAAAAGTCCAATACAGGTACTCCATATAATACTATAGCATTCATTCCATAATAAACTGAAGTCAACATCTCACTTATACACATGAATATAAAGTAACTCATAAAACAACAACATCAACATACCATTGGCTGACTAAGTCTGAAATAACTGAGGGTATCTGGCTTTCATACCTTCTTCTGCTTCCCAAGTCATTTCCTCTCGGTTCCTATTACTCCAAAATACTTTGACAGAAGCAATATCTTTAGTTCTTAATATGCGGATCTGCCAGTCTAGTATCGCTACTGGAACTTCTTCTTAGGCCAACTCCTCTGTAACCTGAACATCTTGGACTGGGAAAATTCTGGAGGGATCTCCTATGCACTTTCTCATCATTGATACATGGAAAACTGGGTGGACAGATTCTAACTCTGGAGGTAAGTCTAGCTCATATGCCACTTGGCCTATTCTTCGGCGAATCTGATAAGGCCCAACAAACCTCAGGCTGAGCTTGCCTTTCTTGCCAAATATCATTACACCCTTCATTGGTGAAACTTTCAGAAACACCCAATCACCCATATTAAATTCCAAGTTTTCGCGCCGCAAGTTAGCATACGATTTCTGGCGGCTCTGAGCAATCAGTAAATGTTCTCTGATAAGCTTTACTTTTTCCTCTGACTGATGAATAATATCTGGCCCAATCAATGCTGGTTCTCCTACCTCAAACCAACCAACTGGAGATATGCATTTTCGTCCATATAATGCCTCATAAGGCGCCATCTGAATAGCTGAATGGTAACTGTTATTATAGGCGAACTTAATGAGTGGTAAATGTTCATCCCAGCTACCTCCAAAATCCAACACACATGCTCGCAACATATCCTTGAGCGTTTGAATGGTGCGTTCCGCCTGCCCATCTATCTGAGGATGAAAAGTTGTGCTCAGGTTAACCTGCGTCCCCAAGCCTCTCTGAAATGATTGCCAGAATTTAGCTGTAAACTGCGCCCCTCTGTTGGAGATAATGGACATTTGAACACCATGCAACCTGACTATTTCTCTGATATACAGCTCAGCATAATTCTCGGCGAAAAAGGTAGCCCTTACTGGCAGAAAATGAGTTGATTTTGTCAGTCTATCAACAATCACGCAGATCGAATCATATCTACACCTGGTGTGGGGTAATCCTGCTACAAAATCCATATTTACTGCTTCCCATTTCCATAAAGGCACAGCTATATCCTGAGTCAGTCCGCCTGGTTTCTGATGTTCAGCTTTTACCTGCTGGCAGTTGGGCCATTGAGCTACGAATTGTGCTATTCCCTTCTTTATTCCTGGACACCAGTAGATTTCATTTATATCGTGGTACATTTTCATTGAATCTGGGTAGAGAGAATAACGAGCATAATGTACCTCACCCATAATCTGCTGGCGAAGCCCTGCAACGCCTGGAACACAAAGGCGATCTTTATATCGCAATACCCCATCCTTGGTTATATGAAAATCTATCACCTCTCCTTGCTGAACTCTATTTCTAAGCTGAACCAGGATAGGATCTTCACACTGCCGTTCCTTTACTTCCACGACTAAAGATGACACTGCATTTTTCTGGATTACCACACTGCCTCTGTTTCTGCTACACGAACAAGTAAACTGGCTAACTGATGCATTTCCCGGGCTAATTCCCACTGCACAGGCTTTAAGTATGCCAAACTCCCCATGGACTTACGGCTAAGGGCGTCTGCCACCACATTGGCCCTTCCTGTGTGATACAGAATATTTACATCATAGTCTTTCAACAGCTCTAACCAGCGAAGCTGCCGCAAGTTCAGTTCTTTCTGGGTGAAGATATACTATAGGCTCTTATGATCGGTGAAAATATCCATGTGGATGCCATAAAATTAATGTCTCCATATCTTCAAGGCGTGAATCACTGCGACCAATTCTAGGTCATGGGTAGGATAGTTCTTTTCATGTTTCCTCAACTGTCTGGAAGCATAAGCAATTACTTTACCATGCTGCGTCAACACACATCCTAACCCAACATCCGAAGCGTCACAATAAACTGCATAACCTTCTATACCTTCTGGCAATGATAACACTGGAGTTGATGTTAGTCTGTCTTTCAATTCCTGGAAGCTCTGCTCACATGCCTCAGTCCACTGAAATTTTACTGCCTTATGCATCAGTTTAGTTAGAGGTGCTGCTAAGGTGGAAAATCCTTCAACAAACCTCTTGTAGTACCCTGCTAACCCTAGGAAACTGCATACCTCGGTTGGAGTAGTAGGTCTGGGCCATGCTTTTACTACTTCTATTTTCTGGGTATCTACCTGTATACCAACATCCGACACGATATGACCAAAAAAGGCTACTGAATTCAGCCAGAATTCACATTTTGAGAACTTGGCATATAGCTTACGGTCCCTGAGAATCTGGAGCACTGTCCGCAAATGATCATGGTGGTCTGCCTCTGAGCTAGAATACACCAGAATATCGTCAATAAACACTATCAGGAATAAGTCCAGGTTTGGCCTGAAAATACTATTCATCAGGTCCATAAACACGGTTGGAGCATTCATCAGCCCAAAGGACATGACTATGAATTCAAAATGGTTGTATCTGGTCTTGAAGGCAGTCTTTGGAATGTCCCTTTCACGAACCCAAACCTGATGATATCCGGACCTTAAGTCAATTTCAGAGAAATATCTAGTTCCCTGTAACTGATCAAACAGATCATCTATCCTGGGAAGCGGATCCTTATTCTTGGCAGTAACTTTATTCAGTTGTCGATAGTCTATATACATGAAGAGGAAACCATCCTTCTTTCTTATAAACAGAACTGGCGCACCCCAAGGTGATGTACTTAGCCTGATAAAGCCCTTGTCTTCAAATCTTTCAACTACTCATTTAGTTCTCTGAGTTCAGCAGGAGCCATGCAATAAGGGGGAATTGATATGGGCTGAGTGCCTGGTAAAAAACCAATTGCAAATTCTATTTCCCTTTCGGGGGGAATACCAGGTAGCTCATCTAGGAATACATCGGGGAATTCATTAACTACTAGAACAGACTGGAGAGTCAGAGGCTCTACCCGAACATGCTGAACTCTGACAATGTGGTAAATGCACCCCTTGGCTATCAACTTTCTCGCCCGAAGATAGAAATAAACCTACCTTTTGGCGTAGCTATACTGCCCTTCCACTCTCGTACTACCTCCCTTGGAAAGTGTAATCGAACCGTCTTAATCCAGCATTCTACATTGGTATAGCATGAAGATAACCAATCCATACCCATAATGGCATCAAAATCAACCATTTCTAACTCTACCAAATCTGCTGTGGTCTGACGGTTAGCAACCTCTACTGTACACCCTCGATAAACCATTCTGGCTATAATAGAGTCATCGACGGGTATAAATACTGAAAAGGGTTGCCGAAGCAATTCTGGTACAATACTGAACTTTCGAGCCACTAATGGGGTAACATAGGAAAAGGTAGATCCCGGATCGATTAATACATAAGCAGGGTGAGAGCAAATAGTCATCATACCTGTCACAACATCTGGAGACGCCTCTGAATCCTGTCTCCCTGGTAATGCATAGGTACGACTTGGGCCCGCACCTGAACTAGAGGCCCCTAATCTGCCTCGGCCTCTGCCTACTGAAACTGAGGGCCTACGCCCTGCCGGGGCTGTTGGAGCTTGCGACCCTGCTGATGTCCTGTCCTGTCTATCTCGATCACCTGAACTAGAGGCCCCTAATCTGCCTCGGCCTCTGCTTACTGAAACTGAGGGCCTACGCCCTGCCGGGGCTGTTGGAGCTCGCGACCCTGCTGATGCCCTGTCATGTCTATCTCGATCACCCTGACCCCTGGCTGGACAATCTCTCATTACATGACCCTCCTGTCTGCATATACAATACCCTGTGGAGCCATATCTGCAAGCTCAAGAGTGGCATTGGCTCCAAATAGGGAAAAGTGGTGATGTATACCTTCTCTATTTTGCCCTCCTCTGTTGGGGTGAATCTACTATTCGAGAACTTCCGCCGGACTCTGAATGTCCATGGCGACTGAATCTACCCCTTTGCTGCTGTGATGGAGGCGGGGGTCTAGGTGGCCTATATAACAACCGTATCCTAGGCCCTCTCCGAATCGCCCCCTGTAACTTATCTGACCTGTCCCTGCGGTGTTGTTCCTGACTTGTTCGTCTGCTATCCTGTTGCCGCTGTCTGAGGCCCTCAATAGTCTGAGCAAAAGCCTGTACTCGAGCAATATCCATATCTTCCCGCAAAATAGCTGTCATACAGGCCTCAATATACTCTGGGTTTAGCCCCATAATAAACCAGTGGACTCTGGATGGCATGGTGTCTACAAAGGCTGGGGCATATTGGGCCAAAGAATCGAACTGCAGGGCGTATTCTCGAACACTCATCGCCCCCTGCTCCAGGTGTAAAAACTGGTCCATCTGGGCCTATCGAATCTCTCGTGGTAGATAACGGTCCAGGAAGGCCTCTGAAAAGCTGGACCAGGTGGAGGGGCAACATCTCTCCCTCGAGACCTTTCCCAACTCTCATACCACAACACAGCAATATCCCGCAGTCGAAGCCAATTCGACCGACTCTATAGATGTAACATGCATTACCCGAAAAATACTCTACATCTAATCCAGGAAGTCCTGGGGGTCCTCTGTTCGATCTGTCCCGATAAACTGTGGGGGACCTAGTGCCAGGAATTCTCGAACCCTCAAACTACCAGGCCCACCTGATGATTCTGCCGCTGTACGTGGCATTGACTGGCACTGAGTAGCCATCATTTGTTCTAACATAACTACGGCACTCTTGACCTTCTGGTCAGATGGTGTAGGTATAGGAACTGTCCAAGGTGGTGTCATCCCGAGTGGCTCCTGATTGGGTGGAGACTGCTGAGAAGGTCGGGACTATGCCTCTGTACCGCCCTCAGATCGGGCTGATTCTAAACAAGGCTGAGGCATCCTACTACTGCCCTCTCCTACTTCTATGTCCAATCTTCTGCCTGCGATAGGATGTCATTGATCTGACATTTTATCTGTAAACAAAGAGTATAATAAGCTTTAGGGACTCAACCCTATACGGTACTGCTCTATGGAAGGACTGAATATGAAGAAAGAGTAACCACCCTATCATGCCTTGCAGCCTCCTGCCTATGGTATGTGGTGCACAACACATCCATAGACAAGACTCTACTTAGCGCGGCTTGTAGACTCCCTGGGATACGACCTTCTCTGATACCAAGTTTGTCACGCCCTGCCTTTGGAGGCATGACTGGCACCTGGTGCCCTACTAGGACCTGGAATGCTGGACTAAAGCACTTCAGGTGCAAGGCTGGCTCTAATTATGGATTTATGAAAACAACGGGCTATATAACGGCTGTAAATACAGCCTCCGGCCGACTAGGCCGATAGCTTCCTATAGGAATATAACAGCTAACCAGAAAAACTAATCATAAGGGAACCTATACGGGCCGACGAGGCCACCATGCTGACTAGTTATCACTGAAAAGTATAATCAAGTGCTGAACTGATCTGTGACCAACAAGGTCACCAACTGACAACTGAACAAGGCCCCACACAGCCATCACATGCAAATTGAAACATACATACGGCCCCTACACGACCGGTACAACTAACCACAGGGAATATACAATTCGCAAGCCTCTAAGGATAATAAGATGGTCGGGACAGGGCCCCGCCTACCCATACTATACAAACAAAAAGGGAAGTAAACCTTTAGCTGTCAAGCTCCGGATGATAGGAGATGAAGACTCTGTACTCTGGCCGGAACTACGAGGGATCTGCTTCTCGTCTATGAGTACCTGCAGGCAAGTAATGCAGCGCCCCAAAATGGGCGTCAGTACCACTGGTACTAAGTATGCAAGCAATAACTGAAAATAACTGAAAGCAAACAATAAATTGATAGATACTGAAGTAATAGGAGACGGGCTGAGACTGACTGAAAAGAGCGTAACTTTACTGAAGAGAGTAAGAGTCATACCTGATAACATGGAGGTTTACTTTCTATCTATTAATAACTAACACAACATAGCATACAAGAACCTTACCAGCCTCCATAAGCCGTAAGGTAACAACCAGCACACAATCGATATACCCCTACCCAGGTCATACCATCCACCTAGTAACTATGAGCATCCAGTCGGCCCCTTGGGTATGAAAATTGGGCTCGCTGGGCCCCTGACTATAGCTGTATCTGAGTCCGGAGGACTCCTGAAATCTAAAATCTAAAATCTAAAATCTAAAATCTAAAAATTGTAATCTGCACCCCGAGCGCAAGCGCTCGATAGGGGGTGTTGTATAATGCTGATCAGCCTGCTATAGGGAATCTGCATCCCATCTTCGTCCGCTGGTGAACGGCATGCCACTCCGTAGAGAGACATATCCTCACCCTCTGGCGGGCGAGTCGGCACAGCTATTAACCTTCGGGCAGTCAACGAAGCTCTAAGGGTGCCCAACACAGAACAATTATGTCTCCACAGATAGCAATAACCGCATGTAATATATATATATATATATACTGAATCTGATAATAATATTTATATTCTGTTATTCTGTTCTAAATTTCATACAAAAATATACTGAATCTGATACTGAAATATGTTGAATTTGATACTGAAATATACTAAATCTGAAATAATATTTCTGGAATATTCTATTGGGAATTATACTATTTTACTGAGTTTCATGTTGAACACTGTATAATAATTCTAACATGCTTACTAAACTCATACTGAATATAATATACAGCTTCTGAAACATTCTACTGGAATTTGTACTATTTTTCTATACTGGAACTACTAGCTTGCCGAAAGAAATTGGCTTTACATACCTCAACTGCCGACTTTCTGATTAACTGGCGTAGCTCGGCTAGTATTCAGCTATTTCTCCCAACTGTATTCATATTCACGAAAGAATAGAATTAAATTCTACTATTATTTTGGAAAGAAACCATACTTATGGATATACCTACTACCTATTCTTTGACTTATCGAAGAATGGCAGAAAACTCGTAATTTCTCAGAGGTCTAGAAGGGAGAAATACTCACTTTAATGCTGGGAGTATATTAACACTAGTTTGGAGCAATTCCACTTACCTTGGCTCGGTGAGATGATGATTTGTCGGCCAAATTTCACGAAACTAACTCCTTAGGAATGCTCCCTGCAGCTTAATACTTCGCTACCCGAAGTTAATTTGAGTTTGGACTATGTTTGACGGTGTAAACGGAAGGAAATGTATGTTTAACCTTCGTCCCTCCCCTGTTTCTGTTAGTTCTCTGGAAATGAAGAATGAAAATCACCAAAAATAAACTGAAGTGGGGCTTTATATACTTGGACCTGAACCCCCTTTAAGTCGCATTTGTCGAATGCGATTTATAAGTCGCATTTGCCTTGCGACGCTCCGACTTGGCGCTTTTCCGATCTCTCGCCGGGACCTTTTCTCGCATGTATGGCATTCTAAAACTCTTAACCAACATGCGAATAGGCCAACTAAGTGTCAAGAACATACGGGGTGTAACACTAAGCTAACCAAAAGTCACCCTCTATGCCATGTGTGGTGAGAACTAGTTGTATTTCGTGCAAACTAACGTCTAAAATTTGCCTTGTATGTACAAAAAGCCGAAAATGGCATTAAGCTTAGAGGATATGATTGAGGCACTTCTTTATGAACTGAGATAGTTAACCCATCTCATTTAGTGTCACTGACCTTAATAATTTCCCCTAGTGAGCCCCGTTTGAGCCTTTGAGCCTAATTTTATTGGAACAACCTCACTAAGAAGCATTTCCCCACTTGTTCAAATGGCCTCAATGTCGTTTTGATCCAAATGGATCCCATTGCACTTTACAAAGGCAATATGTTAAAGGAGGAAGTGAAAAAGGGGAAAGAAGGAGTGTGGGTGCTTCATTTGTAATCATAAGCCATATATATACATGTTGAAAAAAACAAAGAAACAATATATATATATATATATATGATGTATATACTTAGACACATGTGTATATATAGTCTATTGACGAGTCCAGTCAAGGGTACAAAATCTGGGCATCTATGAAGACACTTGGAAAGGAGTTAAAGTGAAAGGCGAAAGAAGTAAGTTGCTGAAAAGCAAAATGTGTAATTGTCTTAAAGTGCAGAGGGATAAGTGTCACTACAACCCAAAGAATCCTACCAGTCCCTTAGCTGACATTACAACCTGGAAAAAGATATATATATATATATATATATATATGATGTATATACTTAGACACATGTGTATATATAGTCTATTGACGAGTCCAGTCAAGGGTACAAAATCTGGGCATCTATGAAGACACTTGGAAAGGAGTTAAAGTGAAAGGCGAAAGAAGTAAGTTGCTGAAAAGCAAAATGTGTAATTGTCTTAAAGTGCAGAGGGATAAGTGTCACTACAACCCAAAGAATCCTACCAGTCCCTTAGCTGACATTACAACCTGGAAAAAGCCCTTTTGATCCTATAAGTGATGTTATGGTCAGTTGAGTAGTACACCAAAGGCAAATTCATGATGCATAATATTTGCTTGGAATAATCTTTGGAGTGTGAGCTATTCAGTACATAATGTGCTTAAGTGTGATTATCTTGATTTCATTGAAATAGAACCGTTGTACATCAGTGAGGGCACATAATGGTGGGCTTTTGCTTAAGCTAATACTTCGCTATTATGATTCTGGCATGTTGTCTGGATGTTCAGTTGAAAATTTATTCATTAGGGCTTGTGTGACTCTGCTCATGAAAATGGTGAGTGAATACCCTACTTGATTAAGTAAATGGTACTCCATGATTAAAGTGTTTAGCACAACTAAATATGAGTTACTTTTGTCCTCTAATGATGGTAAAGTAGTTGAAATCATGTCTAGGATACTAAAAGTTTGTTCGAGGACGGACAAGGGTATAAGTGTGGGGTGGTGATCATGGGCATATTTATTCGACCAAACTCCGTATTTTCAACCATTCGGGAGTCTGGATAAATATAATATAGATGTATTCATGCATGTCTTGAGTTAATTATGGTTGCTTTTCTTTTTCAGATTAATAATTGTGTTGTGACTATTTGTAGGTGGATAAGACAAATATGTCAGCTGGAGGAGCGAGTTAAACTCCGAGGGGGAGGATGCAAATATTAGGAGAATGTAAACAGTAAGTTGAAAGTTCACCACCATGTCATGCTAAGGATGGTCGACGTTGAACAACGTTCCACAGTACATGGGGGAGGAAGAAAATTAGGAAAACTAGAAGGCGCAAAACAGTGAAGGTGCGCGATGGCTCCGCGGCACGGAGCTGGAGCTCCGCGTTAGCCTTTGTGCCACGTTGAGAGGAAGTCTAGCCTCGCCCCAATTTCAGTGAAGCTACACGACAGCTCCGTGTCACGGAGCTATGTCACCACATTGAGCTTCGTGCCACGGGTCTAGTTTATTGCTGGGAAATTTTCCACCTATATAAATAGAACACTTAGGCTTTTATTTTGTTTTATCTGACATTTTGGAGAACGTGGGAAACAGCAGTTGAGCTGAAGAAAATTCTAGGGTTCTTTCTCTTATCTTTTCTTCAAAATTTCAATTGTTGGTATGATTAAAACTTGTTTGAAGATGTTTAATCAACAAATGAGTGGCTAAATTACCTCATTTTGAGGTTGAAGCTAATTGTAGGATTGTGTAATTTCATATTAGTTTAGCTGAATTTTCTTCTTTCATGAACGGTTGTTCTTCTATTCTTGATTTTTGTTGTTTTAATGTTTGGCCAGCATTAAGGTAAAAAGTAGAATCCTAATTTGCTTCTGAGAGGAAAATTATTAGGGTAGATGTGGAATAGGGGAATATGTTCTTATCTTTACTGTGAATTAGAGGTAAGATTCGCATGCAGTATAGAAATATACCTGCACGTCATATTCGGTTATCAAGGGGAACAATTTTGACTCACCTGAGGATGAGTTATTGCATCACAGAAATGTGTAGTTGCAGGGCTCATAACACAGTAATTGGCAAGAGGTTCGAAAGACCAGAGCCATATTTTAATATTTCCCGACCATCAACCTAAGAGAGAGGGTAGCTGAAGAATAATATAAATTATACATGCCTGCATGTCATGCCTTAACCTTAGATTGTTCGTGCTATTGTTTAAATCACATTTTCTTGATTCAACTAGTGTACTTTAGATATTACTCTTTGGCAACTTTTAATTCGTTGTGTTATTCGCATACTTGCATAAAGAAATTGTGACTACTAAATAAAAAATTACCTCTGAGCTAAAGTCCTTATGGGTTCGATACTTGGCTTGAAAGAGCCACTATATTACTTGTACGACCATGTGCACTTGCATGCGTTGGGGCTTGAACAGTGATGGATGATACCATGATAATGATATAAAGCTTAAGGGCCAATCGGGCCAGGGATAGCTGACAAGGGAGGTCCCAATAATATAATAGTATCAACCTGCATTGGCGTGTAGTTCTGGGGCATAGGATGATCGACCCTTAACCCACTCGGTGCTAGACTCTTCTCCCAAAACATGTAATACTCTATATCATGTATAACGAAGCTCAACATCGTCTATCGACGAAGCTCAACATCGTCTAATGACGAAGCTCAATATGAAATTATGCATAACTCACATCAGATGAAATAAAGCTCAACATTGTCTATTGGCAAAGCTCATTAATGAAATCATGCATAGACTCGACATCATATGAAAATGAAGCTCAACATTGTCCTTTGACAAAGCTCAATAATGACATATATCACAATTATGAATTCATACATATGAGAAGCTTTATTTTGAAACATGCCACAAGCTCAAATATAAATGGGAGCATCTACTCCCAATCATGTGGTAAGCTACATGTAGAAATATTTACTCTACATAGCACAAGCTAGAATTTATGAAAAATCGTGAAAACTTCACTTCAAACAATGTGGTAAGCTTATGTCGGGAAAATCATCACTTTAATTCAACATGTGGGCATTGCGCAAAGCTTTATCATACTAGGATATACTCATTTCATTTTGAAAACAACATCATAATCTTGGGTAGCTTTAGAAACATGCTTTATTATCAAATGTCAACATCATTATGCATTCATCATCATTCACTAATTTTATGAACTTCTCATCCATGGGTATTCTGGATTCAAGATTTTTGGAAAACAATTTTGTATTGAAAATAATTTAGAATCTGTCCAAGCTTTACAATTAATCAATATAAATGCAATCTAATCATACCTATGTATAGAAATTGTAGAATTATACAATTGGGTAAAATCCCATACTTGAACATAGACAATTCATTATGTTTTATTAGAAATTGGGCATGGGTTTGGAAGGAGAACACCCATTTAAAACCCTACATAGCTGGAAGGAATGATTCTACCACCTCACTGATTGCCCAAGGAGAAATTGGAAGAAAAACCCTTAGAAAAGCTCTTGATCACCTCCTGAAATTCATAAACTTGCATGCATGGAAGGAATACACTTAGAATAGGTTTTTCCATACTAAAATCCTCTAAAATGAGCCTTAAACGACATAGTATAGGGCATTAGGACTAGAAAATAACAGAAATGCCCTTACTGAATTCGCTGAAAACTGGTCACTGGACCAAATAACGGGTGAAACAACGGACCGTTGGAAGATACCACGACCCATGGTATCTACCCATGCTAAGCACTGGCCCAACCATATCGAGGATTCAAACCACGAACGTACAGGACGATTCGTTCTAGGGTCCAACGGGTCGTTAAACCAGTCGTTGTTTCCCTCTTCTGAAAATCTGAACTCCTTCACAATGAGACTTACCATGACTTGTTGTATCCTACAACAGGTCGTGGTTTCCATCCGTCATCTCCACTATAAAGGTACACTGCCTTACCACGACTCCAAACAACGGGCCGTCCTTCCTCACAATGGGTCGTTGTGATGCCCGTTGTCTACATTTTCACTAGGCCTAGCCCCTTACCATGACTGCTTACGTTGTTCCTCTTGTCCTGCAACTATTTCCTCAAATTTCTGCAGTTTTGCATTTTAGCTTCCTGGGTCTACTCCTAGGCACTTCCGGGGTATTACAATATCTCCCCCTTGGGAACATTCGTCCTCGAATATTGGAAATTGGCAGAAAATAGAAACATACAATTTGTCATATTCAAAACTGATCACTTTTAACTGAAAACTGATGGAATTACTACCTCCGATTCAAAACACACAGTTGAACTAAACTTACCATTCATACACACATCCACATACATAAAAGAAACTTGTGCACATAGTTCAAACATGGAGACTAATTACAGTCTGAGTGGAAAACTGATACTTCAAGTTGAAACTGAGCAAGTAGGGAATAGGTGAGGGTATTTAGCCATCATAGCCGCTTCAGCTTCCCACATAGCTCCCTCAACATGTTGATTTCTCCATAACACCTTCACCGAAGCTACTTCTTTGTTCCTCAGCCTCCGAACCTGGTGATCCAATATTGCAACTGAAATTTCCTCATAACTGAGGTTATCTCCCACACCAACGCTTTCAACCGGGATAACTAAAGATGGATCGTCCAGGCACTTTTTCAAGAGCGACACATGAAACACGGGATGTACTGAAGATAACTCGAATGGCAAGTCCAACTCATACGCTACCTTACCAACTCTTCTCATAACTCGATAAGGACCAAATAGCGCGGATTGAGTTTTCCTTTCTTTCCAAACCGCATGACTCCCTTCATGGGAGATACCTTTGGAAATACCCAATCGTCTACCTCAAACTCCAAATCTCTCCTCCTCACATCAGCATATGATTTCTGACGACTCTGAGCGGTCTTTAGCCTGTCCCTTATCAACTAAACCTTTACTATGGCCTTATGAACTGAATCAGGTCCTGTCATGGTTGACTCACAAACCTCAAACCATCCGATGGGCGATCTACACTTCCACCCGAAAAGAGCCTCGAACGGTGCCATTTGAATACTAGAGTGATAGTTGTTATTGTAAGCAAACTCGATCAAGGGAAAGTGATCATACCAGCGACCTTTGAAGTCCATGACACAAGCTCTCAACATGTCCTCGAGAGTTTGAATTATCCGCTCTGCCTGACTATCCGTTTGCGGATGAAATGCTGTGCTGAGTTTAACCTGAGTACCAAGCCTTTTTTGGAAAGACCGCCCAAACTAAGAGGTAAACTGAGTTCCTCGGTCTGAGATAATAGACAAGGGTACCCCATGAAGTCGAACCAACTCCTGATATACAACTTGGCATAATTATCCGTTGAATCTGTGGTTTTGACCGGTAGAAGGTGTGTAGCCTTGGTTAACCTATCGACCACCACCCAAATGGAATTATATTGTTGGAGAGTACGAGGTAGACCATTAATGATATCCATATTAATCCCTTCCCACTTCAAAGTGGGAATGCTGATATACTGAAGTACGCCTCCCCGCCTTTGATGTTCAACTTTCACTTGCTGACAATTAGGACATTTGGCTATGAACTCTGCAATATCCTTCATACCATCCCACCAATAGATTTCTCGCAAGTCCCGATACATCTTCGTGGATCCCGGATACAGAGAATATCTGGTACCATGTGCTGCATGCAATATTCAAACTCTCAAATCATCAACATCTGGGACACATAGATGACCCTGGTATTGTAGCACACCATCTCCCCCTTGGGAGAAAACCTCCACCTTTTGACTACACACTGCTTCCTTCAGCTTCCTCAAAACTGGATCCTCATCTTGTCTAGACTTGACATCAACCACCAAGGATGATTCTGACCTATTTTGCACAATAACGCCACCATCGGTCAAGTCGACTAATCTATCTCCTAACCTTGCTAGTCGATGGACAACTTTCACCAACTCCTTCTTTCCCTCATCCACGTGAGACACACTCTCCATAGAGAGCCTTCTAAGCACATCCGCAACCACATTAGCCTTGCCCGGGTGATAAGAGACACTCATGTCGTAGTCCTTTAGTAACTCCAACCACCTCATTTGCGAAGATTGAGATCTTTCTGGGTCAACACATATTGCAAGATCTTGTGATCCATGAATACATCCATGTGGACCACATAAAAGTAATGCCACCATATCTTCAATGCAAACACCACCACGGCCAATTCAAGATCATGGATCGGGTAGTTCTTTTCATGGATTTTCAACTGTCTCGAGGCATAAGCTATCACTTTCCCATGGTGCATCAACACACACCCAAGTCTGACTCGCGAAGAATCACAATACACCACAAAGACATCGATACACTTAGGTTAGGTCAACACTGGTGCTGAAGTGAGTCGGGTCTTCAACTATTGGAAGCTTTTCTCACAAGCCTCCGACCATTGAAACTTCACCTTCTTTTGGGTCAACTTAGTCAATGGTGCGGCAGTAGATGAAAAGCCCTCAACAAATCTCTAGTAGTAACCCGCCAAACCTAAAAAGCTCTTGATATCTAATGGGTTCACTAGTCTGGGCCCATTCTTTACCGCCTCGATCTTTTGAGAATCTACCCTTATGCCCTCACTCGATACCAAATGGCCTAGAAATGCCACCGAGTCCAGCCAAAACTCACATTTTTTGAACTTTGCATACAACTGACCATCCTTGAGGGTCTGAAGCACTATTCTCAAGTGAGCGGCATGCTCCTTCTCACTCTGAGAGTATATAAGGATGTCATCAATGAACACAATCACAAACATGTCCAAATATTCCTTGAACACCCTGTTCATTGGATCCATAAAAGCTGCAGGGGCATTGTTTAGTCCAAAAGACATAATAACAAATTCGTAGTGACCATACCGAGTCCTGAAAGCAATTTTCGGGATGTCACTCTCCCGAACCCTGAGCTGGTGATACCCGAATCTGAGATCAATCTTGGAGAAACACTCTGCACCCTGAAGCTGGTCAAACAAATTGCCGATCCTAGGTAACGAATATCTATTCTTATCGATGACCTTGTTCAACTGCCTATAATCAATGCACATGCGAAGGGAACCATTTTTCTTCTGAACGAATAGGACTGGTGCACCCCATGGAGACTTACTCAGCCTAATGAAGCCTTTATCTAATAGGTCCTTCAACTCTTTTAGCTCAGCTGGAGCCATTTTGTAGGGCGGAATACATATAGCTTGCGTGTCGGGAAGAAGATCTATACCAAAATCAATCTCCCGCTTAGGAGGGACACTTGGAAAATCATTAGGAAATACCTCTGGATACTCACGTACTACTGGTATGGACTGGATAATTGGGGTCTCGAACTCCACATCCTTAACCCTAACTAGATGGTACATGCAACCCTTAGAAATCAGCTTTCGGGCCTTAAGGTAGGAAATAAATTGACCTACAGGCACAACTAAACTACCTTTCCATTCTAACACTGGATCACCCAGAAATCTGAGCTATACTAAGCGGGTCCTACAGTTAACTGAAGCATAGCATGCAAATAGCCAATCCATGCCGAGAATAACATCGAAATCTGTCATGGCTAACTCTATCAAATCTGCTGAGGTGACCTTATGAAGGACTGAGACTGGGAAACCTCTATACACCCGTCTAGCTATAACTGAGTCACCTACTGGAGTAGAAACTGAGAAGTGCTCTGACAAAACATCAGGACTGACTCCGAAGCTACTTGCTACGTATGGTGTCACAAAAGATAGGGTAACCCCTGGATCTAGCAATGCATATACATCAACATGAAAGACTCTCAACATACCGGTGACTACATCTGGTGAGGCCTCCTTCTCTTGATTAATGGCTAAGGCACAGAATCTGTTCTGGCGCTGCCCACCAGTTGTGCTAGTAAATGCCCCCTAATGTTCTACGTGTGGGGGTGGGGCTGCTGAACTAGAAGCTGGGCCTCGGTCCCCAACCTGATCCTGTCTCGCAGCGAGACAATCTCTAAGCATATGTCTAGGCTGCCCATATCAAAAACAAGCTCCTGACCTTTCCAAACACTGGCCTATGTGTCCTAGGCCGCACCTGCGACAAACTGAAATGCTGGAATTTGCGGGTTTGCCGCTCTGACTCCTTGAGCCTGACGCTCACCCTCTCTGATCATGTCTGGACCTGGATGGCACACTTAATGCCGAATATACTAGGGTTGATGACCTCTAGTCAGTCACTAACTCCAGGGCATATTTCGATAGGTGAGTGAACTCAAGGGAATACTCCAGCACTGTCATCCTTCCCTGTTTCATGTTTACAAACTCGGCTGCCTTGAGCTCCCTTATCTCCCGAAGGAAGAACTGATCTAGGAATGCAACCTAAAACTCCTCCCACGTGATCGGACCTGCTCCTGCAACCCTGCTATCCTTCTATTGGTGGAACCAGATATGCACAACCCCCTTCAACTAGTAGGAGGCCAACTCTGCGCACTCAACACTACTCACCTCTATGACCTGGGTGATCTTGACAATCTCATTAATGAAGTCATGCGGGTCCTCATCTACCTTGGACCCCAATAACTCTAGCGAGTTCATTCTCAAGAAGTCTCGTACCCTAGCCGCCGCCGCATTGCCATTTTGAGGAACACGTGAAATAGCCTACTGATTGACCTGAGCGGTCAAGGCTTGCGCTAGCATCTGAATGGCAGCTCAAAACTCAGCATGAGAGGCTGGCTCCAGTGCTTGAGGATCCTAAACTGGTGGGGCTGGCTAATGCCCATGACCGTTTCCATCCTCTTGGCCTTCACCACCTCCATTCCTTCTTCCATCTATCCTTCTAGGATCCATGATTCTGCAATTGTGATTAGCACGAAATAGAAGAATAGAAAGACATCTCAATGCATGACATAGATCATGAAAGAAGGGAACAATTCCTAAACATCTTGTAGCCTCTTCGTCACAAGTGTGGCACGCTTCACACCCATGAAAAAGACTCTACCTAACGTGGCTTTCAGACTCCCTAGGATACATCAAACCTATTGCTCTGATACCAAGTTTGTCATGCCCTGAACGGGGCCCAAATCGTATACACGGGACAAGGGACCTTAAGAGACCCCAAGTCGACCCATGACATAAGCGTACAACTAACTCATTCGATAAACTAAAGAAATCCTCAATTTAACTCAGCGGAAGTCTATTTCAATATCACATCAGAATAACATCTGTAGCTAACACATACATAAATATGAAAAGCCTCTATTCTGGATGAGTTGATGGGACAAAACCCCCAACTAACTCAACATTACAGAAACTAAAATACACAAAAGAAACTAGAAGTATAGTCCTCGAAAGATGAGGACTCACCAATCCTGAGCAGATACTATCTCCGAAAAGCTGTCTAAGAGCAAGGCTGAAGCTGCGAGCCGGGTCCTGTATCATGAAAAGATACAGTATAGAAAGTATGCGGTCAGTACATGAAATGTACCGAGTATGCAAGGTAAGTAAAACCTCTTAACTAAAAGAAATCATTTAAACATCTCTTAACATATCATACGCTTTCAACATGAGAGGAAGGGCATATATGCATACTTTCTGAAATCATAATCTCGTCATAACATGACCATGCATAGCTTTATAACATCATGATTGATTCGAATGACTCAAAGCTGAAACATAACATTTATATTGAAAAGATAAAGAATGAGTCAATCCTTGCTTTTAGAACATGCATGCGTAAAATAATCATCATGAGTAATGAATATGCAAATCTTGATGATATAGACAGTGGGAGACTCGTCACTTAACCGACATACCACAATAGAGCTTATGTGGTCCCAACTATCACACTCAAGTGGGTAGAGCCCTCCACAACCTTTCCAAGGTGATGGACAATACCATGATATCGATATCAAGCTTAAGGGCCAATCGGGCCAGGGATAGCTCACAAGGGACGTCCCAATACTATAATAGTATCAACCTATGTTGACGCATAGTTCTGGGGCATAGGGTGATCGACCCTTAACCCGCTCGGTGCTAGACTCTTCTCCCAAAAAATGCAATGCTCTACATCATATATGACGAAGCTCAACATCATCTATCAACGAAGCTCAACATCATCTAATGATAAACCTCAATATGAAATCATGCATAACTCAACATCATATGAAATGAAGCTCAAAATTGTCTATTGACAAAGTTCATTAATGAAATCATGCATAGACTCGACATCATATGAAAATGAAGCTCAACATTGTCCTTTGACAAAGCTCAATAATGACATACATCTCAATTATGAATTCATACCTATAAGAAGCTTTATTTCTAAACATACCACAAGCTCAAGTATAAATAGGAGCATCTACTCCCAATCATGTGGTAAGCTACATGTAGAAATATTTAACTCGACATGCCACAAGATAGAATTTATGAAAAATTGGGGAAACTTCACTTCAAACAATGTGGTTAGCTTATGTCGGGAAAATCATCACTTTAAATCAACATGTGGGCATTGCCCAAAGCTTTATCATGCTAGGATCTACTCATTTCATTTTGAAAACAACATCATAATCATGGGTAGCTTTAGAAACATGCTTTTCATCATTAAATCTCATTATCATTATGCTTTCATTATCATTCACCACTTTTATGAACTTCTCATCCATGGGCATTCTAGATTCAAGATTTTTGGAGAACAATTTTTGTATTGAAAATAATTTAGAATCTGCCCAAGCTTTACAATTCATTAATATAAATGCAATCTAATCATACCCATGTATATAAATTGAAGAATTATACAATTTGGTAAAACCCCATACTTGATCATAGACAATTCCTCAAGTTTTGGTAGAAATTGGGCTTGGTTGTGAAAGAAAGACACCCATTTAAAGCCCCACATACCTAGAAGGAATGGTTCTACCATCTCACTGATTGCCCAAGGAGAAATTGGAAGAAAGCCCCTTAGAAAAGATCTTGATCACCTCCTAAAATTCATAAACTTGCATGCATGGAAGGAATACACATAGAATAGGTATTCCCCTACTAAAATCCTCTAAAACGAGCCTTATACGACATAGTATAGGGCCTTAGGACTAGGAAATGATAGAAATTCCCTTACTAAATTCGCTGAAAACTGGTCACTGGACCAAATAATGTGTGAACCAATTGGCCGTTGGAAGATAACACGACCTGTGGTATCTGCCCGTGCTAAGCAATGCCCCAACCATATCTCGGATTCAAACCACAGACGTACAGGATGAGTCATTCTAGGGTCCAACGGGTTGTTGAAACAGTCGTTGTTTCCCTCTTTTGAAAGTCTGAACTCCTTCACAACGAGCCTTACCATGACTCATTGTATTCTACAACGGGTCATTGTTTCCATCCGTCTTCTCCACTGTAAAGGTCCACTGCCTTACCATGACTCCAGACAACGGGCCTTCCTTCCTCACAATTGGTCGTTGTGACACTCGTTGTCTACACTGTCACCAGGACTAGCCTCTTACCACGACTACTTACAAGGGCTCGTGGTTACATACCACGAGTTGTTGTTCCTCTCGTCCTTCAATTTTTTCCCAAATTTCTATAGTTTTGCATTTTAGCTTCCCGGGTCTACTCCTAGGCACTTTCGGTGTATTAAAACGTAATACTTTCTCCAGATTCGGGACTCCTAGAGCAATCATTTGTGATTGGGGTTCACACTTTTGCAACTGGTTTTTTCAGAATTTTCTTGAAAAAATATAGGGTGAAACACAGGGTGGAAACACCTTATCATCCACAATCGAGTGGGCAAGTTGAGGTCTCCAATCGGGAGATAAAGACCATCTTAGTGAAGAATGTGAATGCTAACCAGACAGATTGGTCCAGAAAGCTGGATAACACGTTATGGGCTTGTCGGACTACATTCAAGACTCCTATAGGTATTTCTCTTTATCAGCTTGTGTATGGGAAAGAATGTCATCTTCCGGTTGAGCTTGAGCATAAAGCCATGTGGGCGCTCAAGAAGCTGAATCTGAATTAGAGAGATGCTGTGTACTTAAGGCTTGATCAGTTGAATGAGATAGATGAATTTCGTTTGAAAGATTCTGAAAGTTCAGAAATTTACAAAATGAGGATGAAGATATAGCATGACCTGAAGTTTGAGAAAAGAGAGTTCAGCCCTGGAGATATGGTGGTGTTATTTAATTCTAGGCTTCGCTTGTTTCTGTGAAAGTTGAAGTCCAAGTGGTTGGGACCATTTTGAGTGGTCCAAGTATTCTCCTATGGTTCAATTGAGTTGGAAAATCATGAAGGTAAATGGTTCAAGGTGAATGGCCAACGGGTGAAAGCATATCTGGGGAAGAGTAAAAAAATCAAACTGGTGGACCTTTGGGCTCTGGGTGAAGTCTGAGTAACCCGGGGACTTGCATCATGCCATGATGTTAAATCAATATCTGCATGGGAGGCAACCCATGGAGATATCTTGGTGATGTTTGAGTAATCAAGATACCCGTGTCGTGCCATGATGTTAAATCAGGCGCTTCTTGGGAGGCAACCCAAGTTATAATTGTAACACCAATATAAGTGTTTATATGTGTTGATATGTGCAGGTGATTAGGATGAGAAATCTGAGTTGGAAAAAAAAATTCTAAACCTTAGAATCTGGTGCCAAAAAGCACAGGACGAGTTGTTACCTAACTGAACAACTCGTCAAGACCAGTCATGGCCGCTAAAGAAGAAAATAGTAAAATCTGTAAAGTTAGTGATGAGTGACTTAACAAATCGTGAGGTCACTCAACAATTTGTCAAGTATTTCATCCTGACACAAATGAATGTCCACCAAGAGTACAGGGCCAACAACTGAAGACACGACTCATTGGGTAACACCACGAGTCGTTGCCTGAGTCATTAGGTCCCAGGTAAGTTTTCTCTATAAACTAACATCACGAAAATCTTAACGAGTCATGATCATAAGAAACGACTCATTATGTGGGTCGGGGTGCATATGTATCATTTTGAATCACTCAAACCAGCCCACGTGCAAGTGGGTAATTTGATTTCTTAAACATATAAACCCACTATTTTACCCCTAACTTACCCATATTTAAAATGCCTAATTCTCTACAAATGGTTCCCTCCCCCTTCATCACTTCACGTCTTCATATGCCCACACACACACACACAAACATCGCATCCCGATTGCAAAGCACCATTACTGCCCAAAATTGTGACACACAACTGAGTAGCTACTCACCTTCTCACCCAACACATTATAAAATTTTGAGTTTTGTAATGTTTCATGAGTTCAATTCGACATCCTCCTGTGTGAACATGTTTGTCACTATTTAAATTTTGGCTAACACATTAAAACCCTAAGTTCCTTATTTGTAATTGCCTAAATTGCTGAAAATAGGCAGTCTTGAACAAGCGATAGAATCATGCTGATGAGTTTGTGGTGAACTGTGTTGACTGAATGCATTATTTCTATTTGTGATTGAGTATGGGTTGGCTTAGGTTTCTTACACCCATTGAGTCGGTGGGCATTATGATCCATAATTACTTTGGTAATGAAGCTTGGATCTTTCTTCCCATCCAACTCCCACTGGAATAAAAGTGCACAACATATGATATGGGTGAAGTCTGATTAACCCAACAAATTTGGATGCCAAATGAGGTTTAACTGGTTGTGCAGTGATAACGCCTCATGTAACGATTCGTGGGCTTGCCTGATGAGTCGTTACATGATTTGTCACCACTGACACGTATCACTGACACTTAAAGAACTTATAAGAACAAGTCATGTAACGAGTCGTGGTATCACCCACACGACTCATGATGCGACTCATCTTGAGTGGGACAAAAAAAAATTTGTATGCTAAAACTACAAACCACACTGACTTAACAACTCGTTGCCACAAGCAATGACTCATTAGGTCAAGTCATTAAGTCTACTGGAAAAATTTGAACATACAGACCACAGGGGACTTCACCAATCATTCCCAGTGACAATGAGTCGTTAGGTCTCTCGTCCTGTCTGTAGGCAGCCATTAAATTAACATATTCACATGCTCTAATCTTGGATACTAACGGTTATTCCATAGGTATGATGGCACCAAAAGGAACTCCCAAGAAGGGTCCGACCAAGAAATAGGGGCAGGAGAAGGGCCTGTCCTCGACTCACAGACTAAGAGATGAACCATCTTCCTTAGAAGAGTCGAGTGGCTCAGTTGAGGAGTATCAGATAGATGAGGAACAACTGGAGTGACGATCGACCAGGGCTAGGACTAATCACCCTATTAATCTGATAGCCATGGTCGCATCTCTAACTCCAATCGCAAGGGACCCGCCTAGCTAGGAGGATGAAAATGATGGGGCCTCATCCACAGATGGTTAGGAGGGCACTACAGCTTAGAATGATGATGATGATGCCAATGAATTCCATTCCCAAAGGAGAGTATTGATAATAAGGAGACCTGAACATCAGACACCTCTCTAAACCAGCCTCAGAGAATGGTCATAAGGTGGAGTGTTTCGGGTATGAGGGCAATCTACAATCAGGACATTACTCCCAATGATAAGGGCCTTTCGAAGAGGAGCATTATGAAGAGACAAGGTTGGTCACTACAGGGCTCAAGGACCTCCCGAATACTTAAGAACTATTTGACAAGTACCATTTTGGGTGGTTGAGTGAGCCATTTGGCAGTTACAACCCACCACTAGTCAGAGAGTTTTATGCAGCATATGCGGCCATACTACAAAATCAGGTTGTAGGAGGCCAAGACTGGAGAAAGCGTCTTGCACTGACTCGTGTTATTGTAAGGGAAACTCCCATAGAAATCTCTGAGCGCACCATCTCCCGCATGTTATATGGTCCAGAGTATGAGCCTCTGATGAACGTAGCCGAGTTTGATCATTGGCTGAGTGAGCTGCAGAAAATCAAGACCAAGAAGTTGAGCCACGAGGACAAAATGAGGCAGTATAGATGGCTGACCCGAATCATAGAGTACATCGGTCGAATGGTTGAATGGATAGGAGGTACAGATTAAGAAGGCCACTTTGAACTTTCTGGCCAAATTGAGGTGGTCATTAGTGCAACACAAGCTGGTATCAACCAGAAATAACAATGTCGTATCACTAGATCGAGATACACTGGTAGCTAGTATCATGGAGGGCTATGCAATTAACTTCCTGAGGTATATAGCTAAGGATATTCGGGAGAGAGCTAGTATCATGGAGGGCTATGCAATTAACTTCCTGAGGTATATAGCTAAGGAGATTCAGGAGAGAGCCGTCATGAACAACACAAGTATACCTTTACCATGCCTCATAGACCAGTTTTGTAAGGAGCCACAGGTCCCAGATTTGTCGTCCATAGATCAAAAAATTCCAGACATTGGGTTGATCAGAGATGATACGAACCCGATTTCCAAGGCCAGGAGTCAGGCAGCCATATCCACAAGGGTCGCATTACTAGTTGAGGCATTTAGGGGGGGTCCTCAAAGTGATGTTGTAGGGTTTATGGAGATTGAGACAGAGCTGTCAATAGCTCATGAGATTGGTAGCCAACCTGATGCTACCACAGCAGTAGATGTACCATTTACCCCCGAGGTCCCAAAGTCATCATCCACTACACCAGCAACTCGCCCACCCGTTACATCACCTCGTTCCTCACTAGCTGGCCAAGTCACGATCCCCCATGATTTTATTACCGACATGGCTAGGAGACTGGCAAAGGAAGAGAAGCAGCAGGCTCACATGACACTTCAAGTGAGAGTGCTAATGGAGAAGGTTAAGCCATGGGTAATGAAGGAATTAGAGGGTTTATCTAGGACATGACATGATAGGTTGGACACCTCCGAGAGGTGGATGTATGAGCTCCTTGCTCACTTACAGGAACCCAAGCTAACTTGGTGGTATACATATGTGGCAGCCCCTAGAGCTGAGTTGCGAGAGCTGAAAGCATGACAAATACCTACTATAAAACTACCGGTGCTCCCAGTAGTGGAGGATGAGAGTGAGGAAGAGCTACCTCCGATATTTGATTTCATCACTGAGGAGCCTGTAGCTCAGGAAAAATAGAAGAGACCTTGAGAAGATGTGAGGGAGGGTGAGAGTGTTGATCAGCTACAAGAGTAGAAGCGGGAGAAGAGAGATATAGAGGCAGCACTGAAGCTTTCTAGAGATGAGGTTCGAGAGAGGGCCAAGATTGCTACTGCTAGAGCTCGTGGAGAGGTTATGAGCTCTATTATTCAGAGAGTCTATCGGTTATCCCCATTGCGATAGGAGAGGAGATTGGGGGTGCATCTACACCTTCCACCGACCAGTCCACAGGCATCTAGGTCGCACATGTATGTTCCTTATTCCTATGTTTTACTTTTCATATGCGTCGAGGACGTCACATTTTTTTGATAGGGGTGGGGTGTGGTACGTGGGTTTTTGCTGAACATAACTCGAGGGTTTTTCTTGCCGGATATCTTTTCCCTCGGGTGTTTCTTATCTAGTAGAACCGGCATGTTTAGGTTTTTATTTTCCATGTTTTTTGTGTCAATTGAAAGGAAAATAGGTGAACTTAGGGAGGTCAAATAAGATGGGAAATTTTTTTACAAGTTGGTCATGATGAAACGAGTGAATGATACCCTTCCTAAATTTAAACTTTTCTATTTGTGTGTGCTAAGTGTATTAAGCATGAACCTTGTGAATCTTTGCATGAAATTAGTATTGTGAATGTGTTCATCATTGTGTGACTGTGCATGAACTAGCAGATGGTGGTGATGATGTTATCCTATGCATTGTGTGGCGATGTATTTAGTGTTAGTTTCAAAGTGTGTACATAATCTAGAACTTTCCTGGTTAGTCGTACCAAGGTTGTAAGATATTTGTTGATGAAATGATCATAGGACATTGTTTAGAATAGTCCAGTTAGCCTAAATGACTGACCAAATGAATATGAATATCCCTTGATCCCGAGTTTGAGCCAAAATTGACCCTTTATATTGTTTAGCCAATTCGCCTTCCAACTTTAATTAGAATGAACCTGTTTTGGCCTTGGTCCCTCCTTGGACACTGTGAACCTCAACTCAGGTAATTTGCCTAAGTTAAGGGTGGCTACTATAGGGTGAATAAGAGGAGTAGGGGGAAATTGATTGAATTATGCAAACAAAAGGGAGGGTGAGATGTTCTTAGATATAAAAGAGAAATAAATGTGTATATCTGATGAAGAATTCACAGAAAATTTGAAAAAAAAAAAGAAATAAGAGAGTGAAAAAGAATAGCCCGCACCCGTAGTCTTGAAAAATATAAAAAACAAAGGAGAAAGGGAGAAGAGTGAAAAGAAGGTTACTTGGAGCCAATATTAGTGTAGTGCCAATGATGGTTGAGTCACTATGTCCATAGCTACCATACATGTCCCCAAGCCTACATTACAAGCCTAAGAAAGTCATATCGTGATCCAAACTCAATCTTCTGACCAACTGAGATATAAAAAATAAGGGTAAGCCTATGATTTTGTATGCACATTGTGTGAGTGAGAGTGTTCTTGACGCAGTCCCTGGATTAAATTATAGTGATTGAGAGCTATGAATGAGTGGGACTTCTTTGCAGTGAGGGCATATGGGTAAAAACATCGATTGCTAATTGCTTTGGTCAATGTCATTGGATTGTGCGCATGTTTACAGATTGATATTGTAATTCCATTCTTTGATTACTTTGCGCCATGGTAGAAAACTTTGCATACACATTTTGATTTGGTTTCTGTTAATATAGGAGGGGTTAGAAAGTTTGATTTTATTATGCTATGAGTTTGTGACTACCATAGGTTCCTTAGGTTTCTTTTGGTGGAAGCATCGAGTTAGTTTTGTTTTATTTTTTTTACCTGAGGACATGTAAGAGTTCTAAGTTGAGGGTGCTAATATGCCAAGATTTTCACGACATGTTCGATGCTTAAACTAAGAAAATATGCTAATCTCGGGTATGTTTATTTAGATATAATGTGTTTTTGTTAAGTGTTGTAGGAAAACAGGTTTGGATAATGAAATGGGCATAATGAGCCTACAATGGGCTAAGTATGGAATGCTAGAAAGGTAATGAGCTGTCATGTTACTGGACGACTCGTTCGCTGAACCGTTAGGAGAAGAAAAGATTGAATGCACTAAACCTTGGCTAGAGACTATGGTGACAACAAAATAATATCATGACTCGTTATTTCTGGCAACGAGTCATTAGGAAGGTCAAAAGGACTGGAAGCTGAAATTGATCAAAAGACCTAGGAGTCATAACGGAAGGAGTAATGAGTCGTCATACAACTTCACGACTCCTCAAGGGCACTCATTAGGTGGAATTCAGAAGTTAAGAATCAAAGGATGAGTGTCAGGATAGGAGGAACAACGAGTCGTCATGAGACACAATGACTCGTCATGAGCAGGCCGATGGAGTTGTTCAGAACACTAGAAGTTTAGGATTCAGAACCAACAAGGGACTTCACGACTCGTCCAGTCACTTAACGAGTCATTAGGTGACCCGTCATCTAGAGGGAGCTGCTTGCTAATTATGAGCCGTCGCTACACTTCACGACTCATTATGACACTTAATAAGTTGTTGCCACTTTAGACCTGAATTCCTTGTTAAATTAGAAAAGAAGTTGTTTAGTGTCTATAAGCACTTTATGTAGGTTTTGCTTTGCAGTTTACTTTTGTTATGACATTCTACCATATTTTTCATTGTTTTTTAACGACATTCAGGTTCAAGAAACAACTTTCATAAATCTTGTTCGTAAATTCGGTGATTCAAACAACTTTGAAGTATTAATCTTAGATTCTTGTTGACTTATTCAAGACGTGTGGTTTCTTCTACGAATTATTATAACTTACAATTGTGATTTCGTCTATAATTCTTAATTGTGATTTTCCAAGCATGAGTATCTAAACCCATAACTAGGGTTGTGGGAACCCTGGTGAATTAACACACATAGGAAAAAATACTTAGTGAATCTTGAACGAGGTTTATGCATGTATTGTTTTTCCCTTCATTTTAATTGCTTCTTAACGGTTGCAAAAGTTGGAATTTTCCTTCTTCTTACTCACTGGATCAAGGGGGTAATGAATGGAAAAAGGGATTAACGATGGAGATTTGAGGCTATCAACCCTCATCTAATAGTTTGACCTTGTCTGGGAGTAGCTAATTTGGTATCAAGGATAAGGGATAATTAAGTATACATCTGTATACGGATCAAGTTGCGTGGTGATAATCATCTAAGTAGGGGATCAACCATTTAGGTGAAGTTAACTTACTGATATTGCATGCTAAACACCAGAATAGATCACTAGTATAAAACACCTTGTGGTTATGAAGTCATGCGGAACACAATCCTAGTCAACTCACTCTTTGAATACAATCAATTTTAAACCAAGGAATTACTAATTTCTCTTCGCCGTTTTCTATTATTTCTTGTTAAAATTTCCCTTAGGAAATAATTAAGTGTTATACCCCGGAAGCCTAAAGATCAGACCCGCAAGTTGAAATGGAGAAAAACTTAAAATTGGCATCAGGTATCAGAACAGATTGTGAGGTGACCCGTGAGATCAGCCTACAAGTTGTGATGTGACTCATGGTGAGGCCCAGGAGTTGGGTTTGGAATTTGAGAAATGAAATCCCCACGGACATGACCACGAATCATGGTCAGGCCCCATGACTCATTTGGCCAGTCGTGGGAAGTGCTGATTGAGAAAAGAGGTAGAAGGAGACAAGTGTACCTAATGGAAGGCACCCATGAGTCATGGTCAGTCACCACGATTCGTGGGATGAGTCGTGGTCAGTTAATAGAAGTTATTTGAAGATCATAGGCAGTGTACAGGATGAGTGGTGATCATGGGTCGTGTTCACCCAGTGACGAGTCGTGAAGTCTCCCATTGCGAGACCCAGATGACTGCTAGATAGTATACTTGACAGATTATGCCACGAGTCATGGCCAAGGGTGACGAGTCGCTAGGTCCCTCCTGGGGACTAATTGGAAGTTATTTTCTGCGAACTTAGTAAGGGCTTTTATGTAATTCCTAAGATCCTAAGGCCTAAACTATGTCATTTTGAGTTATGAATGATGACTTTTAAAAGGGTTAAGTTCATTTTAGGCCATTTTCATATTCATGCATGCAAGAGTGATAGTCTAGATAGGTAATCAAGGAAAATCCTTCAAAGTTCTCTTCAATTCCTTCTTGGGCATTCAAAGATATGTAAGAATCAACTATAATCAGGTATGTAGGGTTAGGAATGGGCAATTCCTTTCACACCCATGCTCAGTCCCTCTCTAAATCATGAAATTCCTATGTCTAATCTATGGGGTTTTAACCCAATGCATGAAATTTCCTAATTCTCTACATGGGTATGATTTAAATATGTTTTGACTATTGAATCATGAAGCATGGGCAAGTTTTATAATATTTTCATTTAAAATTATGTTTCAAGTTTTATGAATTAAAAAGCACATTGATGAAAAGTTCATGAAAGATGAGATTTGAGATGAATGTATGATTATGATGAGATATTATGATGAAAAACATGTCTTCAAGCTACCCATGTTTATAATCATGTTTTTGATGTGAATTTAGTATTTCAAGAATGAGAAAGTATTGGGAAATGCCCATATGTTAAAGTATGATTTATGATTTCTCGAATTAAGCTTATCACATGGTTTTGGAGCGAAGACTTCCAATTATCTTTCAGCCTGTGGTATGGTTTGAGTTAAAGCTTATCATATGCATGATTTCATACTTGAGATGTATTTGATTATTGAGCTTCGTTAATAGATGATGTTGAGCTTCGTTTAAAAATGATGGAGAGCATATGCATGTTTTTGGAAGTACTGTCTAGCACTAAGTAGGCTAAGGGGCGATCACCTTATGCCCCAGAACTACGCACCAACGTAGGTTTATACTATTATATATATTACTTCGGGACCTCTCTTGTGAGCTATCCCCTGCCCTATTGGGCCACGATCTTGATATCAATATCATGGTATCGTCCTTAGCCCTAACAAGGCTTTGGACGGCTCTACCCAGTTGAATGTGATAGTTGGGACCACGTAAGCTCTATCATGGTATGTCGGTTAAAAGACGAGTCTCCCATTGTTCCTCATGATTTCAGTTATGCATGTTCATTATTTATGAGATTTATATATCCATATATGTTCTAAAGTAGTTTTGACACAATCTTCAGTTTTACTCATTACTATCAGATTTCAACTTTGAGTCAATCGATTCAGTTATAATGTTATGTTATGTTATGATGAGATCATGATTTCAGAAAGAATGCATGCAAGCCCTACTCTCAGATTTTTATTATTTAAGTTTTACATTATGCCTGTTCTTAAATGATTTTACTTATTTAAGAGATTTTACTTTCCCTACATACTCGGTACATTTCATGTACTGACCGCATACTCTATGTTGTATCATTTTATGATACAGGACTCTGCTCTCAGGCTCAACCCCATTCATAATCAGTCTTCAAAGATAGAATTTTACATTCTTTAGTGAGTCCTCATCTCTCGAGGACCATGCTTATTCAGATATCTCTATGTATTTTCAGTTTTCAACTTATTCGAGTTAGTTGGGATCTTATCCCATCAGCTCGTCATGTTTAGAGGCTTTTCAAACAAATGATGCATTCAGCTTCAGATTGTGTATTATGTTGTTATGTTTAATTTAGATTTCCACTAAGATTATTATGTTGGTTATTTAGTTTTAGTAACTGAGTTAGATGTATGTTCATGTCATGGGTCGACTTGGAGTCTCTTGGGGCTCCTTGTCTCGTGTTGCGATCCGGGCCTCCGTTCGGGTTGTGACAAACTTGGTATCAAAGCAATAGGTTTGAAGTGTCCTAGGGTGTATGAGAGCCACATTAAGTAGAGTCTTTTTCATGGGTGTGAAGTGCACCATACTTTTGACGAAGAGGCTACAAGACATTTAGGAAATTTTCCCTTCTTTTATGATCTATGTCGTGCAATGAAATATCTCCCTATCCTTATAATTCGTGCTATTTGCGATTGCTAAATCATGGCCCCCCGAAGAGTAAATGGTAGGAGGAATGGGAATGGAGAAGGCCACGAGGATGGCAGCGGAAACGGGCACCAGCAGGCCCCACCAGTCTAGGAATACCAAGCACTGGAGTCAGTTGCCCATGTTGAGTTTCGGGCCACTATTCAGATGCTCGTGCAGGCCTTGACCGCTCAGGTCAATTAGTAGGCAGTTGTGCGTGTTCCAAAAAATAGTAATGCGGCGGCGGCTCGAGTCAAGGATTTCTTGAGGATCAACCCGCCAGTGTTCCTCGGGTCAAAAGTAGATGAGGACCCGTATGAGTTCATTGATGAAATTGTGAAGATCACCCAATTCATGGGGGTGTGAAGATCACCCAAGTTATGGGGATGAATGGGATTGAGTGTTCGAAGTTGGCTTCATATCAGCTGAAAGGGGTCGCACATATCTGGTTTCGTTAATGGAAAGATAGTAGGACCGCTGGAGCAGGCCCGGTCATGTGGGAGGAGTTCCATGTTATGTTCTTAGATTGGTTCTTCCCTCATGAGATGAGGGAGTTGAAGGCAGCTGAGTTCGTGAATCTTAAGCAAGGAAGAATGACGGTGAAGGAGTATGCCCTTGAGTTCACTCGCCTATCAAAGTACGCCCTAAAGTTAGTGTCTTATCAAAAGGCGCGGTGAGCAAGTTTGTTCATGGTGTGGCAGGCTATTTGGACAAGGATTGTAGGACTGCCATACTCCACCAGGATATGGATTTCCCTCAGATAGTCTTGTACGCCCTGCATATGGAGGTGGCATATATGACGGAGAGAGAAGACAAGAGGGCCAAGAATGATAGTCATAGATTCTCACAACCGAGGTCAGGTAGTGGGCACCAAAAGTAGACCCACCAGAGGAGATTAGCCTCAGCATCTTCAGCATTGAGTGTTCCATCCAGATCGAGGCACGATCGGAGGGGGAGAGCATCAAGCTCAAAGGCTCAGAGCAGCAGACTAGCAGATTCTAGTATTCCAGCTTGCTACAGGTGTGATAGGGGGCACACAGGCCAATGCTTGGCAGGTTCAGGTGCTTGTTTCGGGTGTGGGAAGCCTGGAAACATGCTCAGAGATGGCCCAGTAGCGAGATAGGATCATGATGGGGGTCGAGGCCCAGCTTCTAGTTCAGTAACCCCACCCACACGCTCAGAACATCAGGGCGCATCTACTAGCACAAGTGGCGGTCAGCACCAAAACAGATTCTATGCCTTAGAAACCCGCCAGGAGTAGGAGGTCTCCTCGAATGTAGTCACTGGTATGTTACGAGTTTTCCATCTTGATGTTTATGTTTTGTTAGATCCGAGGACTACCTTGTGTTTTGTGACACTTTATGTGGCCAGTAGCTTCGGAGTCAGTTTCGAAGTCTTGTCAGAACCCTTCTCAATCTCTACTCCAGTAGGTGATTCAATTATAGCTAGACGGGTGTATAGAGGTTTCCCGGTCTCAGTCCTTCAGAGAGTCACCTCAGCAGATTTGATAGAGTTAGCAATGACCGATTTCGATGTTATCCTCATCATGGATTGGCTATTTGCATGTTATGCCTCAATTAATTGTAGAACTCTTGCGGTAGAGTTCAGATTTTTGGGTAAGACAGTCTTAGAGTGGGAGGGTAGTTCAGTTGTGCCCGTAGGTCGTTTCATTTCCTACCTTAAGGCCAGAAAGATGATTTCCAAAGGTTGTGTGTACCATCTAGTTAGGGTTAAGGATGTGACATTCGAGACCCTGACTATCCAGTCTGTCCCTATAGTATATGAGTATCTAGAGGTCTTTCTTGATGATCTAATGGGAATCCCTCCGAGCGGGAGATTGAATTTGGTATTGACCTTCATCCCGACACATAACCTATATCTATTCCTCCTTACGAAATGGCTCCAGCCAAGCTAAAGGAGTTGAAGGAGCAGTTGAAGGACCTATTAGATAAGGGTTTCATTAGACTAAGAAAGTCCCCATAGGGTGCACCAGTTGTCTTTGTCCGATCGAAAGAAGGATCTCTTCGAATGTGTATTGATTATCGGCAATTGAACAAAGTCACCGTCAAGAACAGGTATCCTTTACCCAGGATTGATGATTTATTTGACTAGATTCAGGGTGCCAAGTGTTTCTCAAAGATAGATCTTAGATCCGGGTTTCATCATCTTAGAGTCTGGGAGAGTGACATCCCGAAGAAAGCCTTTAGGATGCGGTATGGTCATTATAAGTTTGTAGTTATGTCTTTTGTACTAACGAATGTTCCTGCAGCTTTTATGGACTTGATGAACAGGGTGTTCAAGCCATACCTGAATATATTCGTGATTGTGTTTATTGATGATATCTTGATATTCTCTCAGAGCGAGGAGAAACAAGTCGCTCATTTGAGAACAGTGCTTCAGATTCTCAAAGATCGCCAACTATATGCCAAATTCAGCAAGTGTGAGTTTTGGTAATTATGTGGTGTTTTTGGGCCATGTGGTATCAACTGAGGGTATAAAGGTGGATTCTCAGAAAATAGAAGCAGTAAAGAATTGGCCTAGACCGGTGAACCCTTCAGATATTTGGAGCTTCGTGGGTTTATCCGGCTACTATCGGAGGTTCGTTGAAGTTTTCTCATCTATTGCAGCACCCTTGACCAAATTGACCTAGAAGAAGGTGAAATTCCAATGGTCGGAGGCTTGTGAGAAGAGCTTCCAAGAGTTGAAGACCAGACTTACTTCATCACCGGTGTTTACTCTACCGGAGGGTACCGATGGATTTATGGTGTGTTCTGATGCTTCAAGGATCGGAATTGGGTGTGTGTTGATGCAGCACGGGAAAGTTATAGCATATGCCTCCAGACAGCCAAAAGTTCATGAGAAGAATCACCTGACCCATGATCTTGAATTGGCCGCGGTGGTATTCGCCTTGAAGATATGGAGATATTATTTGTACGGTGTCCATGTGGATGTGTTCACGGACCATAAGAGTTCGCAGTATGTGTTTACCCAGAAGGACCTCAATCTTCGGCAAAGGAGGTAGTTGGAGCTACTCAAAGATTATGATATGAGTGTACTTTACCATCCAGGTAAGGCTAATATAGTAGAAATTCACTTAGTAGACTTTCTATGGAGAGTGTGTCTCATGTGAGTGAGGGGAAGAATGAGCTGATAACAGATGTGCACCGACTTGCAAGGTTGGGAGTTTGGTTGGTGGACTAGACCGATGGCGGTGTTATTGTTCAGAGCGGATCAGAATCATCATTGGTGACTGATGTAAAAGCTAGGCAAGAGGAGGAACCGATTTTGATAAAGTTGAAGGAAGCCGTTCAAAATCAGAAGGTGGAGGTCTTCTACAAAGGGGGAGATGGTGTGCTTCGATACCAAATCTTCAAGACAAATACCACTGCTGCCAGTTCAAGATTATGAGTTGTATAGTTCTTCTCATGAACCTTGAGTTGTCTGGAAGCATAAGCTATCACCTTACCATGTTGCATCGGAACACAATCAAGGCCAACTATAGAGGCATCACAATAGATCATAAACCCATCTAAACCTTTTGGTAGAGTCAGAACTGAGGTTGTAGTGAGTCGGGTCTTCAATTCCTAAAAACTCTTCTCACAAGCATCTGACAATTGAAGATTTCGATACCAAATCTTCAAGACAAATACCACTGCTGCCAGTTCAAGATTATGAGTTGTATTGTTCTTCTCATGAACCTTGAGTTGTCTGGAAGCATAAGCTATCACCTTACCATGTTGCATCAGAACACAATCAAGGCCAACTCTGGAGGCATCACAATAGATCATAAACCCATCTAAACCTTCTGGTAGAGTCAGAACTGAGGCTGTGTGAGTCGGGTCTTCAATTCCTAAAAACTCTTCTCACAAGCATCTGACAATTGAAATTTCATCTTCTTTTGAGTTAGTCTGGTCAAAAGAGAGGCAATGGAGGAGAATCCTTCTACAAACTGTCTATAATAACCGGCTAAGCCTAAGAAACTCCTGATGTCTAACGGAGAAGTGGGTCTTGGCCAATCCTTGATTGTCGCTGCCTTTTGAGGATCCACTTGAATACTCTCATTAGAGACCACATGAACGAGGAATGCCACTGATTTTAACCAAAACTCACACTTGCTGAATTTAGCGAATAACTGGAGGTCCTTAAAAATCTGCAAAACTATTCTCAGATGGTTTGTATGCTTATCCTCTATTCTGGAGTATACCAGAATATTGTCTATAAAGATGATAATGAACATGTACATGTATGCCTTAAATACCCTGTTCATCAGTTCCATAAAAGCTGCTGGAGCATTGGATAGTCCAAATGACATGACTACAAATTCATAGTGACCATACCGAGTTCTGAAGGTTGTTTTTAGATTGTCACATTCCCTGACACTAAGCAAGTGTTATCCTGATCTGAGATCTATTTTTAAAAAACAACTAGCTCCCTGAAGTTGGTCAAACAAGTTATCAATCCTGGGTACAATATACCGATTCATTACTGTAACCTTGTTCAGCTGACGGTAGTTGATACACATTCTGATTGAACCGTCTTTCTTTGGCACGAATAGGACTGGAGCACGCCATAGAGAGATGCTGGGTCAAATAAAGCCCTTATGTAGAAGGTCTTTCATATGTTCGTTCAACTCCTTAAGAACATCTGTATCTATTCTGTAAGGAGTAACAGAGATAGATTTGGTATCTTGAAGAAGGACTGCATTGAAGTCTATTTCCAGCTTGGGAGGGACTTTTGGAAGATCTTCGAAAAATACATCAGGAATCTCATTTACAACTGGAACTGACTGAAGTGTCGGGACCTCGAAATTAGAATGCTTGACCCTAACCAAGTGATAGTTGTACCCCTTTGAGATGATTTTCCTAGCTTGAAGGTATGAAATAAACTGACCTTTAGGTGCTGAAGTACCACCCTTCCACTCTATGACTGGTTCGTTAGGAAATTGAAATCTAACAACTCTGAAACTATAGTCAATTGAGGCATAACTAGAATGTCACCAGCCCATTCCAAGAATAAGGTCAAAATCGACTATTTCTAGCTCTACTAGATCAACTAAGGTGACTTTATGCAACACTGTAACCTGACAATCCCTATACACCCAGCTAGCTCTTATTGACTCACTAACCTGAATATTGACTAAAAAAGGCTCTAAGAGAATTTCTAGATTTATATCAAACTGGACAGCAATGTAAAGAGTCATAAAGGAAAGTGTGGCTCTTGGATATAGTAAGGAATAAACATCTATCTAAAAGAGACGTAACATACCAGTCACTACGTCAGGTGAGCTCTCCTTGTCCTGACGGGAGGATAAAGTATAGAAACTGTTTTGGTGTTGACCGCCCCTGTAGCACCTTGCTAAGTTGGATGACCTGGCAGAGCTGGTGATGTGGTGGATTGGGCCTTCCCCTATCATGCTGATAGACAATCCCTCAATTTGTGACCCAACTGGCCATACCTAAAACAACCATCCTTGCCTAGATAGCACTCCCCCTGATGGTTCTTGCCACACTTAGGACATGCTAAAAAAGTGTGGCTGCTAGAGACATGGCTCTAGGACTGGGAGCCTGATGTCCCACCCCTCCTATCCTTATGGGAATTGGAAGATGGAGCACTGGCTGAAGCAGGTGTTGGACGCCTATATTGCTACTGCTGGGGGCAATTACTACCGTTTGACCTCTACTGGAAATACTCAAATTGACCTCTCCTCGCCCGCTTACTTTCCCTTTCTATCCCTTTAGTTTCTCTGCTTCTATTTGCTAATGAGGAGACTGGAGATGTCTATGTCTTTGATGAGCACAACAGTTCTACACTCCTTGACCACCAAGTTCGAGGCTCTATTCAAGAACTTGAGCATGCGAGCTCCTGGCTTAGAAACCATTTCCAGAGCATACCTTGATAGTTAAGTGAACTTTAATGCGTACTCCTATACTATCATATCATTCTGCCTCAAGTTCATAAACTCAGTAGCCTTAGCTTCCCTTTACCTCTTGGGGAAAGAACCTATGCATGAATCCAGTAATAAACTCGTCCAACTCTACCAAACCAGCACCAACCCATCTACCTTCTTTCCACTGCATATACCAAATTTGGGCCACCCCTTTTAACTGATAGATAGCCAGATCAACACTTTCTGCAGAGGTAACACCCATGATTTGAGTGATCTTCTAAATCTCATCAATGGATTCCTGTGGTTCCTCACCTACTTTAGACCCATGAAATGCTGGGGGATTTATTCGAGTAAAATCACAGACTCTAGAAGCAGCTGTAGATCCACTAGTATTTACTGGCACAATGACCTGCTGGTTAACCTGGTTGATCAATTCTTGATCCAACATCTAAATAGCAGCCCAAATTTCTACATGTGACGCCTGCTCATTCTGAGGGAGCGCTAGAGCTGGTGGGGCTATCTAGTTAGCATTTCCAGTCCTCCTTCCATTTCCTCTCTTTGGAGGCATTGTCGACTGAAAAGGAATAGAGCACGAGTTTGGAGGACATATTAGAGGTCAACCTTCTACGCACAATAAGAATAATAAATAAAGGGAATTTTCCAAAAAATGCCTCATAGCCTACCCTCATAAGTGTGGTGTGCTTCACACCCATGAAAGGGACTTTACGTGGCATGGCTTTCATACATTCTAGGACACGCTAAACCTAATGCTCTGATATCAAGTGTGTCACGATCCTAGTTCACACCCTGGACGCGACATAGTACTTAGGATCACAAGTGACCCCAAGCAAACCCATGGTAAAGCATACGTCTACTAAGACTGATCTGCTAAAAATTATAGTAGTAAAGCAGAAGCTGACTAAATAAATAAACAAATATTGAATAATAACAAAATCGGAACAATACTAAAAACCCAAGATGAATCTATAAATACTATATGAAGGTCTTCTAAAATAAACTGATGAGTTGCTAGAATAAACCCCCAGCTAACTTTAATGTTTGAAACTAAACAAAGAAGTACAACTGAAAATGGAACTCCGACCCACAACAGATGAGGACTCACCACTGAAGCTGCTAGGAAATCGCCAAGAGACTAGATGTGGTGCTGAGGATGGGTATCTGAGTCTATATCATAAAACGATATAGCACATAAAAGTATGGAATTAGTACTTTGAATGTACTAATTATGTGGGAAGCAACTAAAACCAACATATATTAAGTAATAATATGCTTAATATAGACTGAAATCTAAAAATCTAGCTTGGACTGAGGATCATGATTGTACTGGACTGAACTGTACTATAGGAGAGTCTATAAGTGACATGTAACCACATGAGCTAAACATGGAGTGTTATGTATACACCCTATCGGAGAAAGCCCATTGTACCTTACCAGGGTATAGCGGCTAAACTGAGTGATAACTGTTTGGGGCCTATTAGAGCTAATAACCTATGGTGGTAATGTAGTTCTGGGAACCTGAGTATACTGAACCCCAGTCCGCTCGGTGCTAAGTACTACTCCCACTGGAAACCTAGTTATGTCTAACTTGTTGATAACATGAACTAATGTCCTAGGACTAAGTTAGAACTACTTATCGGAAAGTCTTCTAAGAGTCTAGGGACCTGAAAGAAACTATGTTCTAAGACTTGTCAAAACTTCTTTATCTGGAAGCATCATAATAGTTGAAAGAACGATTAACAAGTTGATAACTGATAATACTGAATTTATTAAGTTTCTCAAAAGACTAATAAAAGTCAAACTATTCAGCTGACATTTCCAGAAAACACTAAGTATACTGAGTATTGACTGAAATACTGAGACTGAACACACTAAAGCATTAACATTTCATTCATGCATCTATATGAACATTCATAATTCGAGTAAAAATATCATAACAATTCAACATTTATATCTGAGTTCTAAATCATGCAAGTCTTATTCCAATATCATAATAATGATCAGGGTTAAGAAAGCAATCTATATAAATAAAACTATGACATAAATTTCAACTAGTAATGATCATGTAAATTCAGAGAAATAATAAGATTTTAAGAATTTTTTAACTGACTGAAAACCCTAGCTTCAAATCTTCTACAGGGTAAGAATTTAGAAAGTTTTCTGAAAATAGTTTGGGACACAAGGGGGAAAGAAAACCCTTATTGAATGTCCCACATACCTGGAGGAAAATCCTTAAGAAAGCACCTGGAACTCTGAGAAGGAGAAGAAGCCCTAGCTCTTTCCTGAAGGAGTCTGTCGGAGTTTCTTATGGTGAGTTTCTGCATGTTTTAGAAAGAATGAGGAGACGGGGTCGTCAAAACCCCTAAATCCCCTACTAAATATTCCCAATATGACGTAGTTTAGGAGTTAGGATCTTAGTGTTTTAAAAAATGCCCCTGGAACTTTGTATCAAAGTACGAGTCATACCAAGATCATACGATCCATACTAGCGTTCGTGGTTAGGGGCCCCGCTCAACACCATTCTCTAAAGTTTTCCACGGAAGTCTACCACGACCCATGTGATCTTACTATGGATGTTACAACAATTTTCAGTTTCCTCAAAGCCTTTTGAACATTTTTCTGAAACTCAAATCACGACTGGATGGTACGGTCCATACCCGCCTACCACGAGTCGTACCTTGGCTTGTGTTTTCCCAAATTGTCCTGACCTCTTCTCTGAACTTTTACATGACTGGTCAATACGATCCGTATAATGGTAGTATGAATTGTTACATGCAGTCATGGTTTCTCCTAACCACCGATACTATTTTCCATGACCCTTCTATTACGAGTCCTGGTACGACTCGTACCACTGTCCTATGAGTCGTACTATGACTCGTACTGAGGCTTTTTCCCAGTTTTCTACATGATCACATTTTTAGTTTAAAGGCTAGTCCCAGGGATTTCTGGGGTGTTATAACATCTCCCCCCTGGGAACATTCATCCTCAAATGGAGGCTAAATAAGCTGAAAAGATAGGGAAGGAGCTGCAATCCCAAAATTGACACTATGGGCTGAAAACTAGTGGATTGACTGACTCCGTACTGAGGTAGACTTACTACCGAAACTTATGCAACTAGAGTGCACCTTAAAACATGAATAGAGCTTAAAGGTAAGGAACTGTATAGAGTACTGAGGAGGGATTTAGTACCTGATGCTGAAGCTGAGCTGGAAGTGAATAGGTGAGGGTATTTAACAATCATGTCTACTTCTGCTTCCCAGGTGGCTCCGTCGACTAGCTTTACCAACCTCAAACCACCCTATGGGAGATCTGCACCTTCTACCATATAATGCCTCGAATGGGGCCATTTGAATACTGGAGTGGTAGCTGTTGTTGTATGCAAACTCGATGAGTTGGTAGGTGATCATCCCAGCCGCCCTTGAAATCAATAACACAAGCTCTCAACATATCTTATAGGGTCTAAATAGTCTACTCAGCCTGGCCATTTGTCTGTGGTTAAAAAGCTATGCTTATCTTGACCTGAGTACCAAGTCCCTTCTGAAATGATTTCAGGAAATGTGAGGTGAACTGAGTATCCCTATTTGAAATAATGGATAATGGGACTCTGTGCAACATGACTAAGTCCCGAATGTACAATCTAGCGTAGTCTTCTGCTCAATCTGGGGTTTTGACTGGTAGGAAATATGTTTCCTTAGTCATACGGTCTACCACCACCCAAATTGAATTATCCTGTCAGCGTGTACAAGGTAAACCCACGATGAAGTCCTTGTTTATATCTTTCCACTTCCAAGTAGGAATTATGATATCCTGATTCATACCCTCAGGTCTCTAATGTTCAACCTTGACCTGTTGGCAGTTTGGAAAAGTAGACTTCCCATAGATTACGGTACATCTTGGCGGCACCTGGGTTGATAGAGTACCTGGCGCTATGACCTTCTATTAGTATCCGCTGCCTCAAATTGTCTACTTCGGGAACACACAATCTTCCCTGATAATGGAGCACACCGTCTCCTCCTTTTGGAGAAAGCTTCCAAATCTTTCCTCAGGACTGGTTCCTTCAGCTTTTGTAAAATTGGGTCTTCATCCTGCTTTGACTTAACCTCCATAATCAGGGAGGATTCTGACCTGTTCTAGACTACAACTCCACCTTATGCTGAATCATCCAATTGGATCCCTAACTGAGCCAATCTGCGGATATCCTTTGCCAATTTCTTTTTACCCTCTTCGACATGAGCATCACTTCCCATAGACATCTTACTAAGGGCATCAGCCACTAGATTGGCCAATCTTGGGCATATTTACATGCCCAAGTTCTATTTTATATCTAATTTTTAGTCATGTTTGTCGATTAAATTAATTATAATCTTATGTGTTTTGTATATAATTAGTTGGATAAACTAACCAACATGATTAGCCTATTTTGTAGGTGCAAAATGTTAAGGACAAGGCTAAATATGATGATGAATGAGTAAGCAAGAAAGCTTGGAGTAAAGTGAAAAGAAGATTCATAAAGAAGGCATGAAAACATGGTTGCTGCATAGCCCAGTGTGTCACGTTATGCCACAGGCATGCCCAGCACCGTGCCACGTCGTGTGCGTGTGCGTGAGGGACTACGAGGAAGTAGCCCTGCAATGGCTCCGTGCCACGGTAGGGGTTCTTCGCGTCCAGGCCCGTGCCATTCCAGGCGACGCCCAGCTGCCTTGCCCATGCCAAGATAATGCCCAAAATCCAATGAGCATGCACGACCAGTCTGTGTTACGAAAGCACTGTTGCGCGACACAAAGCAGGTCTCCCATGGCTAAAACCTCACTTAGTATAAAAGGAATACTTAGTTATTTTATTTTATTATCACGTATTACTTTTGGAAAACATAGAGGAGCAAAGGGAGAAGGAAGGAAACTCTAACTAGGGTTCATTTTCTTTTATTTTTCCACACTTGTATTTCATGAATTTAAACATTAAGATGAATTCTTGTATTAGCATGAGTGGCTAAAAACCTTCTTCTAGGGTTGAGGCCACATGACATAATTGTTTTAGCTTAATTTCCAATTCTTTCAAGTTTCATTGTTGTTAGTACTTTCATTCTTGTTTATAAATAATTTAATGCTTGATCACCATTGATATGCACTTGCTATTCGTATGCAAACTCGAAAGAGCAAAACCTAGGATAGAACTAGAAATGCAAGAAGTGAGTTCAAGCCTTTAGGGCTGATTCACGGTTAGGATAGCAATATACCTAACTTGCGTCGCATGATTCTAAAATGGGAATATAGCTAGACACCTAATTTGGAATTGTCACATCACCACTCTTTGATTTAGTAGTAAAGCTAAATTAGGTTATATGGTTAGAGGTTCGAAAGTCCATAACCAAGGGCATTACCCCGTGAACCACTCCACGTAGACAAGTGTTTATGAATTAGGTTGCCACATCCCCACTCAGTGATGTAGTTGTGAGGCTAATTCGACTATGTTTAGAGGCTCAAAAGACCATAAACATTGCATTTATCTTGTGAGATAACAAATGACGTCACATACTTGAATCATTGTGAATTTTAGCTTTGCATGATTATTTGGCCTTGACCTTGGATTCTTCTCATTATTGTTTTTCCAATTACTTTGTGATCGCACTTAGATTTAGTCTCAACAACAAAATCATTTAATCTAGAACTTTTGAAATTTTGATTTAATACTTGAACTTGACAATTCACTTAAAATCCAATCCCTTTGGGTTTGACATCTGGCTCTTAAAATTCATTGTATTACTTGAACGACTGTGCGCCCGGAGCGCAGTCATTGGCCTTGCTCGGGTGACCACACTCATATCATAATCCTTTAATAATTCTAGTCATCTTCTCTAATGAAGATTCAAATCCTTCTGACAAAACACATACTATAGACTTTTTTGGTTAATAAAAATATCCACATGATCTCCATAAAGGTAATGCCTCCAAATCTTCAAGGAAAATACCACCGCTGCCAATTCAAGATCATGAGTCAGATAGTTCTCCTCATGAACCTTGAGTTGTCTAGAAGCATAAGATATCACCTTACCATGCTACATCAGAACACAATCAAGACCAATTTTGGAGGCATCACAATAGATCACAAACCCATCTAAACCTTATGGCAGAGTCAGAACTAAGGTTATAGTGAGTCGGGTCTTCAATTCCTGAAAACTCTTGTCATAAGCATCTGACTATTGAAACTTCACCTTCTTTTGAGTTAGTCCGGTCAAAGGAGAGGCAACAGAGGAGAATCCTTCTATGAACCATTTGTAATCATCGGCTAAGCCCAAGAAATTCCTGTTGTCTGATGGAGAAGTAGGTCTTGGCTAGTCCTTGACTGCCACTATTTTTTGAGGATCCACCTGAATACCCTCACTAGACACCGCATGACCGAGGAATGCTGTCGATCTTAACCAAAATTAACACTTGCTGAATTTAATGAACAACTGACAGTCCCTGAAAATCTGCAAAACTATTCTCTGATTGTCTGCATACTCTTCCTCTGTTCTGGAGTATATCAGAATATCGTCTATAAAGACAATAGCGAACATCCACAAGTATGGCTTGAATACCCTGTTCATAAGATTCATAAAAGCTGCAGAAGCATCGATTAGTCCAAAAGACATGACTACGAATTCGTAATGAGCATATTAAATTCTGAAGGTTGTTTTCAAAATGTCACATTCTCTAATCCTGAGCTGGTGGTATCTTGATGTGAGATCTATCTTGGAAAAACAACTAGCTCCTTGAAGTTGGTCGAACAAGTAATCAATCCTGGGTAAAGGATACCTATTCCTGACTATAACCTTGTTCAGCTGACGATAGTCGACACACATTCTGATTGAACCTTCTTTCTTTCACACGAATAGGACTGGGGCACCCCATGGAGAGATGCTGGGTTTGATAAAGCCCTTATTTAGAAGGTATTTTAGTTGTTCCTTTAACTCCTTAAGCTCCGCTAGAGCCATTACATAAGGAGGAATAGAGATCGATTGGGTATCTATAAGAAGGACTATATTGAAGTCTATTTCCCACTTGGGAGGGATTGGGGGAAGATCTTCGAAAAATACATCTGGAAACTCATCTACAACTGGAACTGGATGAAGTGTCGAGGCCTTGGAACTAGAACCTTTGACCCTTACCAAGTGATAGATGTACCCCTTTGAGATCATTTTCCTAGACTGAAAATATGAAATAAACCGACCCTTAGGCACTGAAGTACTACCCTTCCACTCTAGGACTAGTTTGTTAGGAAATTGAAATCTAACTATTATGGTTCAATAGTCAACTGAGGCATAGCAAGAACGCAACAAGTTCATTCCAAAAATAAGGTCAAAATCAACCATATCTAGCTCTACTGGATCAACTGAGGTGACTTTATGCAACTATGTAATCGGAAAATCCCTATATACCCGGTTAGCTCTAACTGACTCACCAGCCAGAGTGGAGACTAAAAATGGCTCTGAGAAGATTTATGGACTTATATCAAACTGGACAATAATTTAAGGAGTCATAAAGGAAAGTGTGGCTCTTAGATCTTGTAAAGCATACATATCTATTTGAAAGAAAAGTAACATACAAATCACTACGTCGGTAAGTTCTCCTGGTCCTGACGGGAGGATAAAGCAAAGAAACGGTCTTTGCGCTGACCACCACCTATACCTGAGGTAGCACCCTGCTGAGATTGACGACTTGGCGGAGCTGCTGATGTAGTGGACTAGTCCTTTCCCTATGCTGCTGATGAGCAATCCCTTAGTCAGTGACCCAGCTTACTAGAGCTAAAACAACCATCCTTGCCCAGACGGCACTCTCCCGGATGGTTCTTGCCACACTTAGGACATGCTGGAAAAGTGCAGCTATTTGAGACATGGCTATGGGACAAGGAGCCTGATGTCCCACCCCTCCTATCCATATGGGGCTTGGAAGATGGAGCACTGGCTGAAGAAGGTATTGTAGGCCTCTATTGCTGCTGCTGGGGGCGCTTACCATCACCTGACCTCTACTAGAAATACTCAAACTAACTTGTTCTCACCCGTTTACTTTCCCTTTCTATCTCCTTCAGTTTCTCTACCTCTATTTGCTATGCATGGATGATGAGACTAAAGAAGTCTATTTCTTTGATGAGCATAGCGGTTCTGCACTCTTTGGCCACCTAGTCTGAGACTCCATTCATGAACTTGAGAATGCGAGCCCTCGGCTTAGCAACCATTTCCGGAGCATACCTTGCATCCTATACTGTCATGTCGTTCTGGCTCAAGTTCATAAACTTAGCAGCCTTAGCTTCCCGTAACTCCTGGGGAAAGAACCTGTCTAGGAATGCAGTCACAAACTCGTCCCATTCCACCGGACCTGCACTAACCCGTCACTCTTCCTTCTACTTCTTATACCAAATTTGAGCCACCCCTTTTAACTAATAGGCAGCTAGATCAACACTTTCTATAGAGGTAACACCCGTGATTTGGGTGATCTTCTAAATCTCATCAATGAATTCCTGCGCGTCCTCATCTAGTTTAGACCCGTGAAATGTTGGGGATTCATCCGAGTAAAATACCAAACTCTGGTATTAGCTGCAGACCCATTAGTATTTACTAGCACAACGTCTTGATGGTTAACCTAGTTGGTTATTGCCTAATCCAGCATCTGAATAGTAGCCCCGAACTCTGCATGTGACACCTGCTCGTCCTGAGGGGCCGCTGGAGCTTGTGGGGCTGGCTGGTTAGCATTTCCAATCCTCCTTCTATTTCTTCTCTTGGGAGGCATCATCAACTAAAAAAGAATAGAGCACGAGTTAAGAGGACGTATTAGAGATAAAACTTTTACGCAGGATAAGAATTATGAAAATAAAGGGAATTTTCCTAATATCTCCTCGTAGACTCACCCTCATAAGCGCTTCACACCCATGAAAGGTATTCTACTTGAAGCGGCTATCAGAAATACTAGGACACTCTAAACCTGATGCTCTGAAACCAACTTTTTCACGACCCTAGTTCACACTCTGAACGCGACACGGTACTTAGGATTATAAGTGTCCCCAAGCAAACCCATGGTAAAGCATACTTCTACTAAGACTGATCTGCTGAAAATAAAAATGGTAAAACGGAAGCTAACTAAAGAAATAAGAAAATACTGAATAATAACAAAATCTGAACAACTCTGAAAACCCAAGCTAAATCTGTAACTACTATCTGAAGGCCTTCTAAAATGAACTAATGAGTTGTTGGGTGTGACGACCCGAACATAGGCCTGGATCGAGACACGGGACAAAGAACCCCGAGAGGCTCAAAGTCGACCCATGGCATGAACATGACATCTAAGCTAAATGTAATAAATGTGGAATTCTAATTTATAACATAGCGGAAGTCTGAAAATCTAATAACATCGAATAACTAAATACATAGCACAATCTAAAACTAAAAACATACTATGTCTGATAAGTCTCTACTACTGACGAGTTGATGGGACAAGACCCCAACTAACTCACTAAAGTCAGAAACTAAAACTAAAAAATACATATGGAAAGAAGGGCCATCGAAAGATGAGGACTCACCAACTCTAGCTGGAAAGTGCTAACACTGAGGATCTGGCTAACGACGAGACTGAGCCTGAATATCCAAGCCTATATCATGAAACGATACACCATAGAGTATACGGTCAGTACGTGGAATGAACCAAGTATGCAACGTAAGTAAAACGACTAAGTAAGTAAAATCAGAGATCATGCATATCATAACACTTCATTATAAAAGTCTGACAGTAGGGCTTGCAGGCTATTATCTGAAAACATGGCTTAAACATAACTAAATATCATAACTGAATCGAATGACCCAAAGCTGAAAACTGATAATCATAAGTAAAACTGAACATTGGGTCAAACCTGCTGAAAAAATAATAACATGACTGATGAACCACAATTGAAATCATGAGGAACAATGGGAGACTCGTCATATAACCGATATTACCACAATAGAGCTTACATGGTCCTGACTATTATACTCAAGTGGGCAGAGCTGTCCAAGGCCTTTCCAGGACTAAGGATGCTACCATGATATCGATATCAAGCTGAAGGCCCCTTGGGGGTAGGGGAAGCTCACAAGGGAGTTCCCAAATAATCTGAACATATCTACATTGGCACGTAGTTCAGAGGCATAGGGTTGACTGACCCTTAGCCTACTTGGTGCTAGACACTACTCTAAAAAATATGCATATGCTCTCCATCATTTATCAATGAAGCTGAACCATCGTCTAGCGAAGAAGCTAAATCATGACATGACATACATATTTTGAAAACATAACTTATAGAGCCTTGGCTCAAACGATACCACAAGCTGAACAAGAGTGGGAGACTAGACTCAAAAATCATGTGGTAAGCTATTAACATGAACTTTAGATAAATCATGAATCATACTTGATCATATGGGCTTGCCCAATACTTAAATATACTTGAATAGACATGATCATTTGAAAATATGAACATGGACATGGGTAATTCGAAATCATACTTTCATCATATACATCTCATCATGCTTGAATACATATATCATAATCTCAACTTTCATAAACTTCCATGGGTGGGAATCACAATTTGTAAAAAAACTTGAAAACGTAATTGTAATTGAAAATATTGTAAATATGCCGATGAATCATAATTCAACATTAAAATGTGTAGATCATACCCATGATTGATACTTAGAGAATTCACATATTGGGTTAAAACTCCATAGATTCATCAACTAGAATTTTCATGAAATTGAAGAAGGATTGGGCATGGGTGTGGATAGATACACCCATTCATAACCTTACATACCTGGAACAATCTGATTTCACAACCCTCTTGAAAGCCCAAAGGAATTTGGGGAAGAACTTGATGAATCTAAGCTTGATCACCCTTAGGAGTTTCTAGGATTGCATGCATGGAGGAGAATGGGCTTAGAATGAACTAAGCCCCCTTAAAATACACTTATCTGAGCTTAAAACGGCGTAGTTTAGTCCTTAGGAACATAGGAATTACAGAAAAGCCCTTAACAAATTTGCAAGAAAATACACACTGACAATCCCAATGATGGACTGGATGAATCATCCCCAACACCACGACTCATGTTCTACTTCTCGTAACTAGCACTGGCAACTTATCTCTCAGGGTTATCACGTGGTACACCACGACTCATGGTAACCAAGTCATGACGAACACTGCAAATAATTCCTCCTTCAAGCCCATCTGTAACCACAAGTGACCTAACGACTCGTGGTCCTGATCACGACTTGTGGCCTCACCCGTACCCCAAACCCAAAAATCTAACCAAGTTCACCCTTAACTACACGAGTCACCTAACGAGTCGTGGTGCACCTCATGGGTCACTGGACGACTCGTCCTGTGACCTAGTGGAGAAAATCCTATTTTTTCCACTTCAATCCTCGGGTCTGATTTTAGGGCTTTTGGGGTATTACAGTATCTCCCCCTTGGGAACATTCATCCTCAAATGAGGGTAAACATAATAAAAAGCTGAGAAATGCAAGTGCCATATCAAATACTAAACATTTAAAGCTGAAAACTGACAGAGTGACTGACTCCGAGCTGAAATACATGACTGAACTGAATTCATGAATCACACATACATATATCAACATGAAAGAAACTAGGGTACCTGGACTGAACATGAAACTGAATAGAGTACTAGGGAGAAAACTGATACCTCAAGCTGAAATTGAGTCGGAAGGGAATAGATGCGGGTATTTAACCATCATATTTGCTTCGGCTTCTCACATAGCTCCCTTAATATGTTGGTTCCTCCAAAAAACCTTCACTGAAGCTACTCCTTTGTTTCTTAGCTTTCAAACTTGACGATCAAGTATTTCCACCAGAACCTCCTCATAATTGAGGCTATCATTCACACCAAAACTCTCTACCGGAACAACCAAAGTCGGATCACCCAAACACTTCTTTAACAGCGACACACGAAAAACCAGATGAACTAAAGCTAATTCTGAGGGCAACTCCGACTCATACGCTACCTTGCCAACCCATCTCATAATTCGATATAGGCCAACATAACGGGGACTAAGTTTCCCTTTCTTTCCGAATCTCATCACTCCCCTCATGGGTGAGACCTTCAGAAACACCCAATCATCAACTTCAAACTCAAGTTCTCTCCTTCACACATCTGCATAGGACTTTTGATGACTCTGAGATGTTTTCAACCTTTCCCTTATAAACTAAACTTTCTCCAAAGCCTCATGAATCGAATATGGTCCTATCAAAGTATCTTCACCAACCTCAAACCATCCAATAGGCAATCTACACCTCCACCCATAGAGAGCCTCAAATGGAGCCATCAGAATGCTGGAATGGTAACTGTTGTTATATGCAAACTCAATGAGAGGTAAATGATCATCCCAACTACCTTTGAAATCAATCACACATGCCCTCAACATATCCTCAGGAGTCTGAATGGTCCGCTCAGCCTGACCATCTATTTCCAGGTGAAATGTTATGCTAAGCTTGACTTGACTACCAAGTTCATTCTAAAATAATCTCCAAAACTAGGAGGTAAACTGAGTACCTCTATCTGATATGATGGACAAGGGCACTCAATGCAACCAAACTAACTCCCGAATGTACAATTTGACATAATCCTACGCTGAGTCGGTAGTTTTGACTGGTAGGAATTGAGCTACTTTAGTCAACCTGTCTACAACCACTCTAACAGAGTCATACTGTCGGCGAGTACGAGGAAACCCTGTAATGAAGTCCATATTGATCTCCTCCCACTTCCAAGTAGGGATACTAATATCTTTGAGCACACCTCTAGGTCCCTTCCACTTTCACCCGTTGACAATTTGGGCGCTTAGCCACGAACTCTGCTATGCCTTTCTTCATTTCATTCCACCAATAGACTTCCTGTAGGTTATTGTACATCTTGGTAGCACCTGGATGTATAGAATATCTAGAACCATGAGCCTCGTGCAACATCCGATCTCTCAAATCATCAACACCCGAAACATGCAAATGACCCTAATATCGAAGTACACCATCTCCATCTTGGGAGAAGACCTCCATTTTATGATTCCGAACGGCTTTCTTCAACTTTACCAAAATAGGATCCTCGTCTTGTCTAGCTTTGACCTCGGTCACCAAGGAAGATTCTGATCCATTCTGCACAATGACACCACTATCCGTCGAGTCAATAAGAAGAACTCCTAGTCGTGCAAGCGAATGCACATCCTTTACTAAATATTTCCTTTCCTCATCTACATGGGACACACTCTCTATAGAAAGCCTGCTAAGAGCATCTGCCACCACATTTGCCTTGCACGGATGATGAAGGACACTCATATCATAATCTTTAAGAAGCTCCAACCACCTTCTCTGATGTAGATTTAGATCCTTTTGGGTAAACACGTACTGGCTTTTGTGTTCCGAAAACACATCCACATGGACCCCGTACAGATAGTGTCTCCAAATCTTCAAGGCAAATACTACTGCCGCTAACTCGAGGTCATGAGTTGGATAATTCTTTTCATGGACCTTCAACTGTGTGGAAGTATGGGCTATAACTTCACCGTGCTGCATTAATACACAACCAAGAAAATCCTCGAAGTGTCAAAAATATACTACAAACCCATCCGTACCCTCAGGTAGTGTCAACACTGGTGCTGAGGTGAGTCGAGTCTTCAACTCTAGGAAGCTATTCTCACAAGCTTCCGACCATTGAAACTTCATTTTCGTCTAGGTCAACTTAGTTAATGGTGATGCAATGGATGAAAACCCTTCAACAAACCTCCAGTAGTAACCAGCTAAACACAAGAAACTCCTGATATCCAAAGGACTAACTGGTCTAGACCAATTCTTCACCGCTTCTATCTTTTGAGAGTCCACCTGTACACCCCCACTTGACACCACATGACCCAAAATTGCCACTCAGCTTAACCAAAACTCACATTTGCTGAACTTAGCATACAACTGGCGATCCTTAAGAGTCTGTAGCACCATCCTGAAATGAGAGGCATGCTCCTCCTCGCTCCGAGAGTATATGAGAATATCATCTATGAAACACAATCACGGACATATCCAAATATGTCTTGAACACCCTGTTCATCAAATCCATAAAAGATGCAGGAGAATTCTTTAGTCCAAAAGACATAACTATAAACTCCTAGTGACCATACCGAGTTCTTGTCACGACCCGAACATGGCCCAGGATCGAAACAAGGGACAAGCAACCCCAAGATACTCCAAGTCAACCCATGGCATGAGCATAACTTCTAACTCAATCAATAAAAGAAGAAGATCAATATAATAATCATAGCAAAAGTCTAAACATATAATAAAATATGAACATACAACACGAGTTTGAAGGTGAATACAATCTATGTTTGAAAAGCCTCTAATTCTGATGAGTTGATGGTACAAGACCCCAACTAACTCTCTAAGTCTGAAACTGAAAATATGTAAGCATTACTAAATAGAAAGAGGCCCTCGATAGATGAGGACTCACCAATAGAGATTGGATGCCAACTCCAAAACTGGCTAGTGACGGGGCAGAGTCTGAAGATTAGAGCCTGTATCATAAAACGATACAGCATAGAGTATACGGTCAGTGCGTGGAATGTACCGAGTATGCAAGGTAACTAAAACCGCTTAAGTAAAATCATTAAAACATGCATAATATGAAATACAATCAAGATAAGAATCTGAGAGTAGGGCTTGCATGCTATTTTCTGGAATCATGATCTGAATATAACTGAATATCATAACTAAATCAAATGATCCAAAGCTGAAATTTGATTATCATGAGTAAAATTGAATATTAGGCCAAACCTGCTTTAGAACACACACACAAACAGACACACACATATATATGTATCATGAATGATAAACATGCATAACTGAAATCATGAGGAATAATGGGAGACTCGTCATACAACCGACATTACCACGATAGAGATTACGTGGTCCCGACTATCACGCTCAAGTGGACAGAGCCATCCAAAGCCTTGCCAGTGCTAAGGACGCTACCATGATATCGATATCAAGATGAAGGGCCCCTTGGGGAGGGGGAAAGCTCCAAAGGAGGTCCCAAATAATCTGATCATACCTATGTTGGCTTGTAGTTTTGAAGCATAGGGTTGACTAACCCTTAGCCAACTCGATGCTAGACTCTACTCCCAAAAACATGCATATTCTCTCTATCATTTTTCAATGAAGCTGAGCATCATCTAGTGACAAAGCTTAATAATCATATACATACATAATGTAAAATCATAGCATGAGGAGCCTTGGCTCAAACCATACCACAAGTTGAGCATAATTGGGAGTCTTGACTCTAAAACCATGTGGTAAGCTAATTTGTGAAATCATAAATCATACTTGAACATATGAACTTGCCCAATACTTAAACATGCTTGAAAATACTTGATTCACTTGAAAATATGATCATAGACATCGGTAACTTGAAAACATGCTTTTCATCATAATTATGTCATCAAACTTCAACATACATCATAGATCTCAATTTTCATGAACTTTCATGGATGGGCATCATAATTTATAAAACTTGAAAACATGATTCATAATGGAAAACATTGTAAAACTTGCCCATGCATCATAATTCAATAATAGAAACATGCTTAGATCATACCCATGGTAGAAACATAGAAAATGCATGCATTGGGTTAAAACCACATATGATCAACATATAGATTTTCATGAATTAGAGAGGGATTGGGTATGGGTGTGAACAAATTCACCCATTCATAAACCTACATACCTGAGAGAATCTGATTATACAACTCCTCTGATTGCCTAAGGACGAATTGGGAAGAACTTGGAAAAAATTAAGCTTGATCACCTCTCTAGACTCCTAAGCTTGCATGCATGAATAGGAATAGCTTAGAATGAACTTACCCTTCTTAAAACTTACTATTCATAGCTTAAAATGACGTAATTTAGGCCTTAGGATCATGGGAATTATGAAAAAACCCTTAGCAAACTTGCAAAGAAAAATAGACTGCCAGTCCCAACAAGGGACTGGACGAGTCGTTACCACTGGTCACGAGTCATTGCCTCAAGTCGTCAAGTACACTGCCAAAACTTCAACTAGGCTTCACCACGAGGAACATAAAGGGTCGTTACTGGTGACAATGACTCGTGGTCACCTCTCATCCTCTACACTGCCAGAAATAACCAGGGGGTCACCACGGGCAACACCACGACTTGTTGTGCTCCCAATGAGTCGTGGTGAGGACCCGCTAAGTGCACTATCCCAAACATCCACTTCCTTCAACAATCCTTTACCACGGCTGACTTAACGAGTCGTGGAGATGACCGCGACTCATGGTCATTCCTGTGGTCACTCAAAACTTGAACTTCCATCTTAAGTCAAACTCCCCACCATGAATCACTTAACGACTCCTGGTCATCCTGACGGATCACAGGACGACTCGTTCTATGACCTGGAGCAGAAAATTCTATTTTCTCCGTTTCAACTCCTGATTCTAATCTTAGGGCTTTTGGGGTATAAAACTATCTCCTCCTTGGGAACATTCATCCTCGAATGTTGAAAATCATATAGAAAGGAAGAGAAATGCAATCATTATACTCAAATACTGATCATATCAGTTGAAAAATGATAGAATGACTGACTCAAATTTGAACTACATGTTTCAACTGAATTCACAAATCATACATACATGCTTTGACATGAAAGAAATTGGGACACATGAAATGAATATGTAATTGAATAGAGTTTTAGGACAAAAACTGATACCTCAAGTTGGAGTTGAGTCGAAAGGGAAAGGATGTGGGTATCTAGCCATCATATCTTCTTTGACTTCCCACGTAGCTTCCACAACATGCTGATTCCTCCACAAAACCTTGACTGAAACTACTTCTTTGTTCCTTAGCTTATGAACCTGCTAATCCATTATCTTTACCAGAACCTCTTCATAACTAAGGTTGTCTTTCACACCGATGCTATCCATCAGAAAAACTAGAGCTGGATCACCCAAACACTTCTTTAAGAGCGATACATGAAAAACAAGATGAACATAAGCTAATTCTTAGGGCAACTCCAATTCATGTCACCTTGACAACCCGTTTCACAATTCGGAATGGGCCAACATAACAGGGATTGAGTTCCCTTTCTTTCCCAACCTCATCACTCCCTTCATGGGAGACACCTTTAAAAACACCCAATCATCAACTTCAAATTCAAGCTCCCTCTTTCTCACATCCGCATAGGACTTTTAGCGTCTCTGAGCTATTTTCAATCTTTCCTTTATGAGCTGAATTTTTTCCATGGCCTCATGGACTGAATCTGGTCCTATCATTGCAGCTTTACCAACTTCAAATCAACCAATAGGCTATCTACACCTCCGCCCATAGAGAACTTCAAATGGAGCCATCTGAATGTTGGAATGGTAGCTATTGTTATACGCAAACTCAATAAGAGGCAAATGATCATCCCAACTACCCTTGAAGTCAATCATGCATGCTCTCAACAGGTCCTCGAGAGTCTGAATAGTCTGCTCTTCCTGACCATCCATTTGTGGGTGAAATGTTGTACTAAGCTTGACCTAAGTACCAAGTCCCTTTTGAAACGATCTCCAGAACTAGGAGGTAAACTGAGTACCTTTATCTGATATGATGGACAAGGGAACTCCATGCAACTGAACTAGCTCTTGAATGTACAGTTTGGCATAATCCTCCATTGAATCAGTGGTTTTGACCGGTAGAAAATGAGCGTCTTTGGTCAGCCTGTCCACGACCACCCAAATGGAGTTATACTGTCGACGAGTGCAAGGAAACCCTGTGATGAAGTCCATATTGGCCTTACCTAGATGGCCTTACCCAGATGGTAAAGGACACTCACATCATAATCCTTAAGTAGCTCCAACCACCTCCTTTGATGGAGATTTAGGTCCTTTTGGGTAAACACATATTGTAGGATCTTGTGGTCCGTAAACACATCTACATGGACCCTGTACAAATAGTGTCTCCAAATCTTCAAAGAAAATACCACCGCCACCAATTCAAGATCATGGGTCGAGTAATTCTTTTCATGAACCTTCATCTTCCTAGAAGCGTATGCTATAACTTTACCATGCTGCATCAATACACAATCAAGGCCAATTCTAGAAGTATCGTAATACACCACAAACACATCGATACCCTCAGGTAGGGTTAACACCGCTGCTAAGGTAAGTCGAGTCTTCAACTCCTGGAAGCTCCTTTCATAATCATCTGACTGTTGAAATTTAACTTCCTTTTGGGTCAATTTGATCAATGGTGCCGAAATTGAAGAAAACCCCTCAACAAACCTCCAATAATAACCAGCTAAGCCTAAGAAGCTCCTGATATCTTAAGGATTCACCAGTCTAGGCGAATTCTTCACCGCTTCTATCTTCTGAGAGTCCACCTTTATACACTCACTTGACACCACATGGCCCAAAAATGCCACTAAGTTCAACCAAAACTTGTACTTGCTGAATTTAGAATATATTTGGAGATCTTTGAGAGTCTAAGCACTACCCTCAAATGAGCGATATGCTCCTCCTCGCTCCGAGAGTATATTAGGATGTCATCGTAAACACGATCACGAACTTATCCAAGTATTACTTGAACACCTTGCTCATCAAATTTATAAAATCTATAGGAGCATTTGTTAGTCCAAAAGACATAACTACAAACTCGTAATGACCATATCGCATCCTGAAAGTTGTCTTCGAAATGTCATTCTCCCAAACCCTGAGCAAATGGTATCTGGATCTGAGGTCTATCTTCGAAAAGCACTTAGCACCCTGAAGTTGGTCAAACAAGTCATCAATCCAAGGGAGAGGATACCTGTTCTTGATAGTGACCTTGTTCAATTGTCGATAATCAATACACACATGAAGATAACCATCTTTCTTTTAGACAAAGAGAACTGGTGCACCCCACAAGGATTTGCTCGGTCTGATGAACCCCTTATCTAAAAGGTCTTTCAACTACTCCTTCAACTCCTTCAACTTGGCTAGGGCCATTCTATAAAGAGGAATAGATATAGGTTTCGTAATGGGAAGAAGGTCAATACCAAAATCAATCTCCCGCTCGGGAGGGATTCCCGGTAGATCATCTAGGAAGACTTCTAGATACTCACATACTACTGGAACAGACTGGATAGTTGGGGTCTCGAACGTAGCATCCTTAACCCTAACTAAATGGTACAGGAAACCATTGGAGATCATCTTTCAGGCCTTAAGGTAGGAAATGGAATGACCTACAGGCACAGCTGAACTACCCTTCCATTCTAAAGCTGGCTCAGCCGAAAATTAGAACTCTACCGCACGGGTTCTAATTAACTAAGGCATAGCATGCAAATAACCAATCCATGCTGAGGATAATATCAAAGTCGGTCATGTCTAACTCTACTAGATCTGTTGATGTGACTTTCTAAAGAACTGTGACCAGGAAATTTCTATACACCCATCTAGCTGCAACTGAATCACCCACTGGACTAGAGACTGAGAAGGGTTCTAACATGATTTCGGGACTGACTCCAAATATACTAGCCACATAGGGCGACACAAAAGATAAAGTAGTCCCTAGATCTAACAAATACATCAAGGTGGAAAACTCATAATATACCAGTGACTACGTCTGGGGAGACTTCCTGCTGCTGGTGGGATGCTAGGGCATAAAATTTGTTTTTGTGTTGTCCGTTGCCTATGCTAGTAGAAGCCCCCTACTGAGTAGGGTGTGCTGGTTGAGCTGCTGAACTAGAAGCTGGGCCTCAGCCCCTATCGTGGCCCAGTCTAGCTGCTGGACAATCTCTAAGCATATGTCCTGGCTTCCCACACCCATAGCAAGCACCTGTACCCACCAAAAACTGACCCGTGTGTCTCTGGCCACACCTATCACAAATTGGGATACTGGAATCTATGGTCTTGCTACCCTGGCCTCTATAGCCTGATGCGTGTCCTCTCTAATTGTGCCTAGGTCTGGATGGCACACTCATAGCCGATGATACCAAGGTTGACGATCTGTGGTGGGACTGCTGACGATGTCCACCACCTGGTATCTACTAAGAGAACCCGTAACTATCTGTCCTGGCCCTCTTGGCCTCTCTCTCCCTCACATGCACCACCCCTATCTGCTGGGCATTCAAGACTATCCGAGAAAATCCATATCCTAATGAAGCATCGCAGTCCAGCAATCTTTATCGAAATAGTTTGCCACCCCATGAACAAATCTGCTCACTCGAGCCCTCTGATCAACCACTAATTCTGGCTCGTACTTGGACAGACAAGTGAACTCTAAGGCATACTCCTGGACCGTTATCTTTCCCTACTTTAGATTTATGAACTTGGCTTCCTTCATCTCCCTCATCTCACGAGGGAAGAATCGATCTAGGAAAGCAGCATGAAACTCGTCCCAACTCATAGGACCTACTCTGACTGCCCTACTATCCTTCCACTATTTGAACCAAATATCCACGACCCCTTTTAACTGATATGAGGCCAGATCAGCACACTCCTCTCCATTCACCCCCATGACTTGGGTGATCTTCAGAATCTCATTGATAAACTCATATAGATCCTCATCCACCTTTGACCCAAGAAACTTTGGAGGTTTCATCCTTAGGAAATCTCTGACTCTTTCCACCACCGCATTCCCATTTTGAGGGACATGCGCCACCGCTTGTTGATTGACCTGGGCGGTCAAGGCATGTGCTAGCATCTGAATGGCTGCCGTGAATTCAATGTGGGCAACCGGCTCCAGTGCATGGTGCTCATGAGCAGGTGGAGCCTGTTGGTGCCAATCTCCATTGCCATCTTTGTGGCAATTTCCATTTCCATTTTTTCAGTCGTTAACTCTACAAGGAGGCATGATTCTGAAATCGCGAATAACATGAGTTAGAAGGATAGAGAGACATTTCACTGCACGACATAGATCATGAAAGAAGGGAATATTTCCTAAATGTCTCATAGCCTCTTCGTCATAAGTGTGGCGCACTTCACACCCATGAAAAAGACTCTACTTAATGCGGATTTTAGACAACCTACGACACTTCAAAACCTATTTCTCTGATACCAAGGCAGTCTTAGGAATGTCACTCTCCCGAACCCTGAGCTAATAGTATCCAGATCTGAGGTCTATCTTTGAAAAGCACTTAGCACCCTGAAGTTGGTCAACAAATCATATATCCTGGGTAGAGGATACCTGTTCTTGATAGTAACTTTCTTCAATTGTAGATAATCAATGCATATCCAAATGGAAAATCCTTCTTTTAAACAAAGAGAACTGGTGTACCCCCAGGGGATATGCTCGGTCTGATGAACCCCTTATCTAAACGGTCTTTCAACTGCTCCTTCAACTCCTTCAACTCGTCTAGGGCCATTCTATAAGGAGGAATAGATATAGGATGCGTATTGGGAAGAAGGTCAATACCAAAATCAATCTCCTGCTCAGGAGGGATTCTTGGTAGATCATCTAGGAAGACTTCTAGATACTCACATACTATCGGAACAGACTAGATAGTCGGGGTCTCGGACGTAGCATCCTTAACCCTAACTAGGTTATATATGCAACACGTAGATATCATCTTTTTGGACTTAAGGTAGGAAATGAAGCGACCTACAGGCACAACTAAACTACCCTTCCATTCTAGGACTAGCTCACCCAAAAATCGGAACTTTACTGCACGGGTTTTACAATTTACTGAGGCATAATATGCATGTAGCCAATCCATGCCAAAGATAGCATCAAAATCTGTCATGGCTAGCTCTACTAAATCTGCTGAGGTGACTTTTTGAAGGACTGTGAGAGGGAATTTTCTATATACCCGTCGAGCTATACTGAATCATCGACTGGAGTAGAGATTGAGAAGGGTTCTAATAGGATTTTGGGACTCACTCCAAAACTACTAGCAACATAGGGCATCATAAAATATAAGGTAGCCGCTGGATCTAAAAATGCATATACATCAAGGTGGAATACTCATAACATACCAGTGACTACCTCTAGAGAGACCTTCGGCTCCTGATGAGATGCTAGGGCATCGAATATATTGTGGCGCTGACCACCACCTGCACTAGTGGATGCACCCTACTGAGCTGAGCATGTTGGTGGAGCTGCTGAGCTAGTGGCTGGGCCTCGGCCCCATCATGACCCTATCTGGCTACTGGAAAATTTCTGAGCATATGTTTGGACTTCCCATACCCGAAACAAGCACCTGAACCGGCTAAATACTGACCAGTGTGTCTTCGGCCACACCTATCACACTCTAAGATGCTAGACTCTGCGGATATGCTCCCTTGACCTTGAGAGCCTAATGCATGTCCCCTCTGGTCGCGCCTAGATATGGATAGCACACTCATGGCTGATGGCGTTGGGGATGAAGATCTCTTGTACGACTGCTGACGGTGCCCACCACCAGGTCTCTACTGGGAGAATCCGAAGCTATCAGTTCTGGCCCTCTTGGTCTCTCTCTCCTGCTCACTCACCTGTAATGTCTCTATCTGCTAGGCATATAGAAATATCCGAGGAAATTCAATGTCCTGATGAAACATTGCGGTCCGAAAATCCTTGACCAAATAGTCTGTTATCCCATGCACGAACCAACTCACTCGGGCTCTCTGATCTGTCACAATCTTAGGTGCATACTTGGAAAATCGAGTGAACTCTAAAGTATACTCATGGATTTTCATCTTACCTTGCTTCATGTTCACAAGCTCAGCTTCTTTAACCTCCCTCATCTCATAAGGAAAGAACTGATCCAGAAATGCGGTATGGAACTCATCCCAACCAATGAAGCCTGCTCCAACTGTCCTGCTACCCTTCCATTGACTAAACTAGATGTGCGCAAACCCTTCAATTGATATGAGGCTAAATCTGTGCACTCTTCCCCAGTCACCCCCATGATCTGGGTGATCTTCAGAACTTTATCAATAAGCTCATGTGGATCCTCGTCCACCTTTGACCCCAGGAACTCTGGAGGGTTCATCCTCTGAAAATCTCTAACTTTTGCCGCTGTTGCATTCCCATTCTGAGGGATATGTGCTACCGCCTGTTAGTTGACCTGGTAGGTCAAAGCCTGCGCTAGAATCTGTATGGTGCCCTGAACTCTGTGTGGGCAACCTGCTCAGGTACATGCTCCTCAGGAGCAGGTGGGGCCTGCTGGTGCCCATCTCCATTGCCAGTTTCATGGACATTTCCATTTCTTCTTTTGTTAACTCGGCGAGGAGGTATGATTCTATAAATGCGTATAGTATGAATTACAAGGATAGAGAGACATTTCATTGCACGACATAGATCATGAAAGAAGGGAACATTTCCTAAAACGTTTCGTAGCCTCTTCATCCTAAGTTTGGCGTGCTTCACACCCATGAAAAAGACTCTACTTAACGCATATTTCAGACACCTAGGATACTCCAAAACCTAATGCTCTGACACCAAGTTTGTTCACGCCCCAAACATAGATCTGAATCGACATACGAGACAAAGAATCTTGAGATGCTCCAAGTCAAACCATGGCATGAACATCACATCTAAGCTCAACATAATAAATGTGGAATTCTAACATATAACATAGCAAAAGTTTGAAAATCTGATAACGTCCAATAATTGAATACATAGCATAATCTGAAACTAAAAACATACTATGTCTGATAATCCTCTACAACTGACGAGTTGATGGTAAAGACCCCAACTAACTCACTAAAGTTTGAAACTGAAAATACTAAAAAATACACATGGAAAGAAAGGCCCTCGAAAGATGAGGACTCACCAACTCTGGCTGGAAAGTGCTAACACTGAGGATCTGGCCAACGGCGGGACTGAGCCTGAATATCTGAGCCTGTATCAAGAAATGATATAGCATAAAGTATGCGGTCAGTACGTGGAATATACCGAGTATGCATGGTAAGTAAAATCACTAAGTAAGTAAAATCAGAGATCATTAATATCATAACACTTCATCATAAAAGTTTGAGAGTAGGGCTTGTAGGCTATTATCTGAAAACATGGCATAAATATAACTGAATGTCATAATTGAACCGAATGACCCAAAGTTGAAAACTGATAATCATAAGTAAAACTGAACATTGGGTCAAACCTGCTGAAAACATAATAACATGACTGATGAACATGCATAACTGAAATCATGAGGAACAATGGGAGACTCGTCATATAATCGACAATACCACGATAGAGCTTACATGGTCCCGACTATTAATTACATTCAAGTGGGCAGAGCTATCCAAAGCCTTTCTAGGGCTAAGGACTCTAACATGATATTGATATCAAGCTAAAGGCCCCTTAGAGGCAGGGGAAGCTCACAAGGGAGGTCCCAAATAATCTGAACATACCGACATTGGCACATAGTTCTGAGGCATAGGTTGACTGACCCTTAGCCTACTCGGTGCTAGACACTACTCCCAAAAACATGCATGTGCTCTCCATCATTTTTCAACAAAGCTGAACCATCGTCTAGCGACAAGGTTGAATCATGAGATGACATACATATTCTGAAAATATAATACGAAGAGCCTTGGCTCAAACCATACCACAAGTTGAACAAGAGAGGGAGTCTAGACTCCAAAACCATATGGTAAGCTAATAACATGAACTTTAGATAAATCATGAATCATACTGATTATATGGACTTGCCCAATACTTAAACATGCTTGACATAGACTTGATGATTTGAAAACATGAACATGGACATGGGTAATTTGAAATCATACTTTCATCATACATCTTATCATGCTTGAATACACATATCATAATTTCAACTTTCATGAATTTCCACGGGTGGATATCATAATTTGTAAAAAACATAAAAATGTAATTGTAATTGAAAACATTGTAAAATATCATACCCATGATTGATACTTAGAGAATTCACATGTTGGGTTAACACCCCATTGATTCATCAACTAGAATTTTCATGAAATTGAAGATGGATTGGGCATGGGTGTGGATGGATACACCCATTCATAACCCTACATACCTGGAACAATCTGATTTCACAATCCTCTTGAGAGCCCAAAGGAATTCAGGGAAAAACTTGATGAATCTAAGTTTGGTCACCCTTAAGAGCTTCTAGGATTGCATGCATGGAGGAGAATAAGCTTAGAATAAACTAAACCCCCTTAAAACACACTTCTTTGAGCATAAAATGATGTAGTTTAGGCCTTAAGAACTTAGGAATTATGAAAAAGCCCTTAATAAATTCGCAGGAAAATACACACTGCCAGTCCCAACGAAGAACTGGATGAATCGTCCCTAACACCAAGACTCGTGGTATGCTTCTCATGACCAGCACCAGCAACTTATCTCTGAGGGCACCACGACTCGTGGTGACTGAGTCGTGATGAACACTGCCAATAATTCCTCCTTCAAGCCCATCGCTGACCACGAGTGACCTAACGACTCGTGGTCCTGACCACGACTCGTGGCCTCACCCACGGTCAACTCCAAATCCAAAAATCCAACCAAGTTCACCCTTCACTCCATGAGTTACCTAACAACTCGTGGTGCACCTCACGGGTCACTGGATGACTCGTCCTATGACCTGGTGCAGAAAATCCTATTTTTTCCGTTTCAACCCTCGGGTCTAATCTTAGGGCTTTCGGGGTATTACACTGGGACAAACCTCCAGCTAACTCTAATGTCTGAAACTTAACAAAGAAGTACGACTGAAAATGGAACTCCAGCCCTCGGTAGATAAGGACTCACCACTAAAGCTGCTGGGAAATCATTAAGAGACTAGCTGAGGTACTGAGGCTAGGTACCTGAGCTTATATCATAAAATGATATAGCACATAAAAATATATGATTAGTACTTTGAATGTACTGATTATGCAAAAAGGAACTAAAGCCTACATATATTGAGTAATAATAAGTTGAATAGTAATACTACAGATATAGATTGAAATTTGAAAATATGGCCTGGATTGAGAATCATGACTGCATTGGACTGAACTGTACTATGGGAGAGTCTATAAATGACATGTAACCATGTGAGCTAAATGTGGAGTCCGATTTATACACCCTTATTGGAGAAATCCCACTATACCTTGCCAGGGTATAGCGGCTAAATTGAGTGATTGCTATTTGGGGCCCATTCGGGCTAATAATCTATGGTGGCTACATAGTTCTGGGAACCTGGGGGCGCTGAACCCCAACCCGCTTGGTGCTAAGTACTACGCCTACTGGAAACCTAGTTAAGTCTAATTGGCTGATAGCTCGAATTGATGTTCGACGACTAAGTTAGAATTACTTATCTGGAAGTGTTTTTGGAGTCTAGGCACCTGAAAGAAACTGTGTTCTAAGACTTGTCAGAGATGCTTTATCTGGAAGCATCATAACAGTGTAAAGAATGACTAACAAGCTGATAAACTAATACTACTAAATTTATTGAGTTTCTCAAAATACTGATAAAAGTCAAACTAATCAGTTGACATTTTTGGATAATACTGAGTACTGACTGAAATTATGAGATTGAACACACTAAAGCATTAACTTTTCTTTCATACATCTGTATGAATATTCATAATTTGAGTAATAATATAATAATAATACAGCAATCACATTCGAGTTCTGAATCATGGAAATTTATTCAAATATCATACTAAGGATTAGGGTTAAGAAAGCAATCTATATGAATAAAATTAAGAAATGAATTTCAACTAGGAATGATCATGTAAATTCAGAAAATAACAAGATCTTAAGAATTTCTTAACTGACTGAAAACCCTAGCTTCAAATCTTCTACAGCGCTAAAATTTAGAAAACTTTTTGAAAATAGTTTGTGACACAAGGGGGAAAGAAAACCCTTGTTGAATGTCCCACATACCTAGAGAAAAATCCTTAAGAATGAATCTGGAACAATGAGAAGGAGAAGAAGCCTTAGCTCTTGCCTGAAGGAGTCTGTCCGAGTTCTTACAGTGAGTTTCTGCGTGTTTTGAAAAGAATGAGGAGAGAGGGTCGTCTAATCCCCTAAATCCCCTTCTAAATATTCCTAATACGACGTAGTACAGGAGTTAGATCATAGGGTTTTACAAAAATGCCCTGAAACTATTATTAAAAAATTCTTTCCCTGTAGGTGGTACGACTCAACCTATGAGTCGTACCAGGATCATAAGATCCCAACTAGCATCTGTGATTAGGGGCCCTACTCAACACTATTCTCTTATGTTTTTCACGAAAGTCTACCATGATGCATGAGATCTTACTACGGGTCTTACCACGATTCATACTTTCCTCATATCCTTTTGAACATTTCTCTGAAACTCAAATCATGACTGGATGGTACGATTCTTACCTGTCTACCACGAATCGTACCTTGGCTCGTGGTTTTCCTAGAATTTCCTGACCTCTTCTCTAAACTTTTCCACGATTGGTCAGTATGTTCCGTACCATGGTGGTATGAATCATGAACATGTAGTTATGGTTTCTTCTAGCCACCCATACTCTTTTCCCTGGCCCTTTTCTCATGAGTCCTGGTACGACTTGTACCACGGTCCTATGGGTCATACTATGACCTGTACTAAGGCCTATTTCCCTATTTTCTGCATGATCACATTTTAAGTCTGAAGGCTAGTCCCAAGAATTTCTGGGATGTTTTAGGTAACCTAGATGCTCTGATACCAACTTGACATGACCCAAATGGGCAAGTCATGCGGGCACCTACATCGACTCTGGTTCAATAGGAGAATTCTTATTTTGAACACATAAATAAAGTACTCACAATTCTCATTAATTTACATAATTGAACAATGTTTAGAAATGTAAATAAAGATCTTCTACAAAAAACTTGACTCTCCCAAGATCTAGTCTAGACAGGTACAAGAGCTCTATTGGAATTTTAACAATTTAAAAAACACATCTTCGCATGCAGAGGAAATGCGAAAGCTGTTGCTATGTATCGCCTTCGTCAATTATGAAACTGCATCTCTCCTACCACAACCTGTACTCAAAAAGGTGTAGCAAGATAGTATCAGTACAGAACACGTATTAGTAGGCATCATCGGCCGACTAAGATTAGTTCACGCAATGACATATAATTAATATGAGATTAAATAACCATTACAATCCACATTGAACATACATATAACTAAATCAATATCTTGATTAGTTCCCTATTTACGCACACCATACAACCCCAATATGTATTCATACATTTACATGCACTACAATTTCCCTAATCAACTTATCTATTAATTCCTTAATTGCTCTATTACAACACAGGTACCATAGTCTCGCTACGACGGTACCTTGCCCGCTGCTGCGACCCTGTGGCCGCGGAACCACACTCGCTGCGGCGATGACCCACTTAAATAGTAGCTTGACATTACTATCACATCTCTCCTTCAACTCCTCCTTTTAAGACTATAATCTCATTACCCATTATCTAATCCAAATTCCATTAGCTGAAGCCCTTTTTATTCATTCCCTATTCATACAACTACTCCACGATATTTTTACCTTTGTTGGTTACCTTTTATTTAGCCATCACTAACTTTCGATGAACCATGTCGTCTGTGAAACTCTCAACTCTACACCTATGAGTGGAACCCCATCCAAGTTTAGGAACAACCCAGTACAAGCATTAAAAACCCCAATCAGCCTAGCTCAACTACCTTAGGCTCTGTCAAATCAGGGAATCACTCATGCATCTCGGGTAACCCTATCAATCATACATTTATCAACAATCATCAAGTAACATAATTAAGTAATCAACTAAGAAAACATTCAATCCTACTAATGGAGTCATGTTCCCACAGAAATATGGATGCAAGCATGTATTCACACCTTCTTGATCTCTCTCAGTAACCTCCACAACATATATATATATTTTATCATATATTACCTCACATTCGTGTCTCTCACATAATTTCTGACTCATATTAGTATATCACATCACACATTTGTATATTTGTCACACATGTATATCCGTCACACATCTGTCACACATTTGTATATCTGTGACACATCTGTATATTTGTACGCACATGCCAGAGATTCTTATCTTTGCCCTTCATAGTCATGACCTGTAGGGGACTCTATAAATCCTTGTACCATACACCCAGCCTTATGAATATTATTTCATGCTTGTCTTTGTACTTATACTTGTACACCCAGTCGTATGAACACCAGCCCATATATGTCTGTGTACGAATACCTATACACCCAGCTATATAAACATCGTATCGTACATGTCTGGGTACTCATAACATGCTGCTCGCCTGGATGCTCACCTCAGGAAGAAACATATTCTCAATTGGTTACCACATACTCCACCCCCATTCCCAAAACTTTTATCACATTCCAATCCACTTAACAACATACACTCAATCAATAAGAATTAATCCTTACTTAGTTTAACACAATCATTGTCCGAAGACCATTTCACAAAAACAATTACTTATTGCATCACCCTATTTTAGGAATTATTCAAAGCGACATGTAGGCTGGCTTGCTCACTAGATTAGGCATCGCTGCGGCAGGATTACTGCTGCGACAATAGTCTTGCTACTGCGGTACTGCATAGGCAATACCCCGACCAAGCTATCCCCCTTAGGTTTTCCTTGTAGCAGGTCCCACTATTCGGCTTATCAACTCGAAAAATGCATATATAATCAAGCTCTACCATCAAATCGACCTTCTTTCACATGGAGCAAAAATCAATTCAACACGTAACACAAAGATTAAAAACATACAGACTCTCACAATTGAATCATTATATAATCGACCAACATGAATGCATGAACCATACAAACACAGATACCTATGATTATAATCTAGTCACCTTATTCAGGAAAATACCTTAGAAGTAGCCCTTAGGGCCTTCCACCTAAAGAGGAAACTATACTCTAATAACTCTCTCTCTTCTTTCTTAGTATTCCATATTATTTCCCTCTCTTACTAATTACTAACTACATTCTAAACTAGTGATGAGTTGGTAATTTACCAACTCATTAGGCTTTTAAACATGATCTTTGCTTGGTTTTCAAGTCATTTGGGAGGATTGTATGTTTTTTCTCTTTTATTTTTGCATGCACTCAACTTAAAGAGAGAAGTCAAGGAATTGGACAAAAGCATGAAATTAAAGAAAAGGACCAAAGCTCTATCGGATGGGATTGGCGCTCCATCAGATGGGATCAATGAAACGCAGGCCAAATGCAGGAGCATACTAGCAAAAAGTGGAAGGTTCATTGGCTGAACGTGGGTCAACACCTATGAAACAGCGGTGACAATGCTGATCAGATCCCAAAATCACTGATCCCGCCTACGACAAAGCGGCGCCCAACGGAACACTAGTGACTCACAAGTGAGGCCATTTTTAATAGGGCAAAATTGTCTATCACGAGATTTGGGGAACATTTTTTTAACCTATTTGTATATATTCTCTAGAAAGTACTGAATATTCCATTTCAAATTTGTAGAGTTAGAGAGGGAAATATTGAATAACTTTTTTTCTTCTTCTTCTTCAAGGTACAAACCACCACTGAAGACAATTTTGAGCTTGCTATTTACTCTTAATGATGAATTTTATGAATTTGTTTGTCAATATACTTTTGTATTATTCATCTATGAGTGCCTAGATATTTTGCTTGGGGTGTGTGCATGATTGGGAATAGATTGGATTGGGTATTGCTATACTAATCTTGTAATTACTCATTTAGTATAAATTTGTTGTTTTCTCCCAAGTTATAATTGAATTACCCATAGTTGCAAATGTGGGTTATGTATACTTATTCCATTTTTACTAAAAAGGAAAATTGAATATAGGTGAGAAAGCAATGGTAGGCAATTGGGTCTTGAGTATGTGGGGTTGGGCTAGAGATAGCCAAAACCCATAGTCATACACCCATTAGAGGTTTGAGGCTATAGATAGCTCAAATCTTACGTAAGCTATAGTGGATTAATTAATTGAGGCCTTGGGATTTGAGAAAACTCAAGGAAAAGAACATCCAAATGGTTGAAAAACATCAGGTGTCACTTTATCCATGGTTATTTATGCTTATGAGTAATAATTTGATTTTTTTAGTTAATCCTAATCTAATCGAACCCCCATCAATAGCACACTCCTGGCCCTTTCTCATAATTGCTAATTCAATTTGGTTACCTTATTCTCTTGATAAATTTTAATTCAAATTGTGATCTCTCTTTTTCCCTCAACATTTATTTTCTTTTTATTTTCAATGCATGGATATATTTTTAGTTCAAGTTAATAGACAACTTTTGTGTTATTCAATCACTATTCCCCGTGGATTCGACCCCGACTCTTAGTTGGGTATTAATATTGCGAAGATCGTTTACACTTCCTCCTTGTGAGGAGTGGATTTGAACATCATCAATTTTGGCATCGTTGTTGGGGAATATGACTAAATAGCCCCTAGCTGATTGTTGATTTAAATTACTTTAGCATCTTGTGTTTTGTTTTTAAAATTGTAGTTGTTTTTGGGTGCCTCTTAGGATGACTGATATTAGCCGACAGTCACAAGATGGTTTAGTGGATGGTCACTTGGACTATGAAGATTATGACCCCATGATGCCAGATGTAGCAGGTGTCATTCACCTACCAGCCACGGTAAGGAATGCGATGTTTCACATGACCAGCACAATGTTACACCTATTACAAATGAAAGGATTCTTTGGAGGTCAACCGAGTGAATATGCGAATCGACATCTTTGAAATTTCTTGAGATGTGTCAACCTTTCAACATCATAAATATAAGTCAAGAGTCGATCAGATTGAGGCTCTTCCCATTTTCTTTGACTGGGGAAGCAACTATATGGCTAGAGGAACTTCCTTCGGGATGTATCACTTCATGGAAAGAGTTGAATGAAGCTTTCTAGGATAGGTTCTTTCCTCCATCGAAGATGTTGTAGCTGAGAGATGATATTACCAACTTCAAGCAAATCCCCGGTGAACCTTTACATAAAGCTTAGCTTCGGTTCAAGAAGAAAGTGCTCCTTCAATTTTTTTATCGTTCCTTGGATTTTATGAACAAGTCCATGGCCAATAACTAAGATGGAGGATACCTCATGGATCAACCCTATGGTATCGCAAGAGATTTTTTGGATGGAATGACCAAAACAAATAGAGCCTGTCATACGAGGGAGACTGAAGTACCCTCAAATGGTGCTAGTCCAAGTGTTGCGATTGTTGAGATGCAGAGAAGAGATGAAAAAAGGGATGAGTCCATAGAAAAGATGATGAACCCATCTCGAATTGATGACAAATCATGTTTGTGAAATTGGGTCCAAGAATGTTAATGCTATGGGGACTCAAAGTCCTATGCAATATGAGAATGAAGCTTCACTGTCGAGGTACGAGGAAGAGTGTCGATTCATGAAAAATCAAATGGGGTGTTCTCGATCGGGGTACCAAGGTGCTAATCAAGGCCCTTGGCTCCCATAGGAAGAGAATCAAGGTTGGAGAAACTGCGACAACCAAGGTTGGGTTGATAGAAATGACAGATGGGATAATCGTTATAAAAATCATGATGCGGAATGTTATCACCGAAGCTCAAATCCATATGTTCCCCCTTCAAAGGATGAAAATCCCCAATTGCAAACTGGTGTGAGTGATGTGGGAAGCTCCAATCTTAAAGAGATGTTGGCTAGAGTGCTAAAAAGGGTGGAATCAACGAATAGCTAGGTGAAAGAGCTAAAAGGGGAGGTGTATAACCTCGCCCAAACAGTGAGTTCACATTCAGCTTCTATCAAGAACTTAGAAGCTCAAATGAATCTCTTGTTCATGCAAATAAACCCCAGAATGATAAGGACCCTCCCTGGTGATACTATGCCTAATCCCAAGAAGGAGAATCATTGTATGGCTATTGTCACGAGGAGCGGCAAGGTGTTGGGGGAAGGGGACGTTAAGCCCAAAATTGTGGTTGACCCCAAAACAAGAAGTGATTTGAATGATGAGGTGCCAAAAGCACCAAATGTTGTTGATGATACCAAAGAACGTAATGAAAGGGAAGTTGGTGTTGACCCCCAAAAGGCTGTTGAGAAGGAAATAAGCAAAGAGGCTTTAACGGATATGGGTCAAGAGGCTAGGATTCCACCTCCTTATTCTCAAAGGTTAGAAAATAAAAAGGAGGACAAGCAGTTTCAAAAATTCATTGAGATGTTTAGCAAACTGTCCATAAATATACCTTTGGTGGATGCATTGCTCCAAATGTCGGGTTATGTGAAATTCATGAAAGAATTGCTGAAGAAAAAGAAGGTGGTTGATGCTAGTGTAGGAGAAGTAACACACCATTGGAGTGCTATGATGGAGATCACTCTTTCTCCCAAAAGAGAGGATCATGAATCCTTCACTATCCCCTGCACCATTAGTCTTTTTGTTTTCAAAAAGGCCTTGTGTGACCTTGGTGCGAGCATTAACTTGATGCCTGATGTCACCCAAATTACACCTCATAAATGAGATATAAAGTAGTCGATGTCAATATAGAACCCAACAAGGGTTGGGGTCGAATCCCATGAGGAATATGATGAGAACTTTAGTTAATGCGTTTAGCTAATACTATCAGCTTACTTATTTCCTAAGGGGGAAGGTTTCAAACACAAAATAATGAAAAGTAGTATAACTAATGAGTAGACTCTTGATTTAATTTCGTTTTCATTTAGTGAGTTGGCTCAGATTGTGTTCACCGTGACTTTATAACCACAAGACTTTTTATACTATTGATCTATTAAGTGTTTAGCATGCAATATCGGTAAGTTAAATTCACCTAAATGGTTGGTCCCCAATCTAGATGATTATCACCACGCAACCTGGTCCATATATGGGTGATACTTAATCAACCTTTACCCTTAATATCGGATTAGCTATTCGCGGACAAGGTCAAGCTATTAGATGTGGGTTGATAGCCTCAAATCTTTGTTGTTAATCCCTTTTTCCATTCATTACTCCCTTGATCCATTGAGTAGGAATAAGGCAAATTCTAATGTTTGCAACCTTTAAGAAGCAATTAAAATGAAGGGAAAAACAATACATGCATAAACCCAGTTCAAGATTCACTAAGTATTTTTACCTATGTGTGTTAATTTATCATGGTTCCCACAACCCTAGTTATGGGTTTATCTACTCATAATTGAATAATCACAATTACAAAATAGAGAAAAAAACATAATTGCAACTTACAAAGATTCATAGAAGAAAACACTTGTATTGAATAAATCAGCAAAATCAAAGAACAAAAATCCAATGTTGTTTTAATCCTCCAAATTCAAGAACAAAATTACAAACTTCGTTTCTTAAACCTTCATGGTACTCAACAATACCAAAAATCACGTTCAGAGTCATAGAATAAACTATACTGTAAATATAAACCTAAATAAAGTATTTATAGTCTTAAATAAAACCTTTCCTAACTAAAAACGGAATCCAAGTTGGCAGTGGCAATGGGCCAGGTAACGACTTGTTAGGTCTCCTAACGAGTCGTGGCATGCCTTATCAAGTCATCCATAGCAAACTGCTCCTTCAAGGTGACGGGTCACCTAACGACTCGTCAGGTCAGGGCACGAGTCGTTAGGTCCCTCATGTCTTTGGATCACAAAAACTTCCAGTGTACTTGAAGGGTGCGTACAATATCTCACAATGAGTCGTCAAGTCTCCCGACAACTCGTTAAGTCCTTTGTTGCATCCTTGATGAATTATTCTTCCCAATCTTCATTACTATCATAATGACTCATTAGCAGATGTAATGATTCATGCCTTCAATTTGGTACATGCATTGGTTTTTTACAATTCAGACCTGATATCTTCCCACGACTCCAGGAAAGAGTCATCCATTGAGACGATAATTCGTTACCTGACTAGCAGTCAGCACTTTGTCCAATTTTCTGCCTTACTTTGCCCATGTCATATTCTAAACTTGTTTTCCTTCAACACTCAACAAAAACACATTATATCTCCATAAACATACTCGAAATTTGCAAATCTTCTTAGTTTTAAGCGTCGAAAGCGTAGTGAAATCACAGCACATCAATACCCTCAACTTAGAACTTTTGCATGTCCTTAGGCAAAAACAAATAAAATAAAATTGACTCGACACTTCAATCAAAACAACTTTAGGAAACCTACGGCAGTCACAACTCTTAATCAAAACAGATTTTGTAACCCCTCCTCTATCAAAAAAATCCAAACCACAATGCATATGTAAACTTTTCAACCATGACCCAAAGGAATCGAAACATGGCAATATACTGTCAACTTGCAACCATGCATATATCCTATGACACTAACCTAGACAATTTGCAGACGATTTTGTTGACCAAATGCTCTCACCACAAATAAATCCCATACTCACACATATGTATATGATCATGATGATATATTTCTCTTGGGACTAGGTAAAAGCTCACTCACTCTCACAAAAAAATTCTAGTTGTGCACATTCAATACCATAAGCTTTCCTTTACTTTCAATACCTCGATTTTCCGATGGCTTAACTAGGATCACTATAGGATTTTTTAAGCTTGTAAGGTAGGCTAGGGGTTGGGCGTCGTAAATATGGGAATAGTAACTCAACCCTCCTTGGCACTACACTCAGTTTGGCTCCTTTTAACCTTCTTTCACCATCTTTCCCTTTTCTTCTTGTTGTCTCCTTCTTTTAATTTCCTTTGCATCTATGGGTGTGGTTTTCCTTCTTTCAAGAAATTTATTTTCTTCTTTCTCACTTTCATTTTTCTTCTTGCTTTTCTTCTCTTTATCATTATTTTTTATTTTTTTATTTTTTTATTAATTATGCACACCGCACCTGCCCTTTTATTCTCATTACTCAATTACATTTCACCCTACTCTTCTTATTCAACCCTATGATAGCCACCCTCAACTTAGGCGATTTGCCAGAGTTGAGGTTCACAGTGTCTAAGGAGGAACCAGGGCCAAGACAAGTTCATTATAATCAAAGCAGGAAGGTGAATTGGTTTTGACAAAAAGAAGGGTCAATTCTAAGCTCAAAACTGGATCAAGGGATATTTATTTCCATTTGGTAGGACTTTTAAGGCTAAAGTGGACTATTCATCAAAAATGGCCTATGATCCTTTCCTAATTTCCCGTCCTATACCTCGGTATGACTGACCAACTAAGTTCTAGATTGACAGACATAGCAAAACTAGCTATTAAACCTTACTCACATAATGCACACGCCAACATCATCACTTCTACCAACTACTAGTTCAGGTATAGTCACACAATGGTAAACACATTCACAGTATTAATGCCGTGCAAATATTCACAAAGGTCATGCTTGTCTACTTAACACACACACATAAATAAAATTTTAGGAGGGGTATCACATGATCAGCAAAAATAAATTCATGCTATTGACTGCCTTAAGTTTACCGAACTTTCTTTCAACTAACACAACACAAAACACAAAAGCACAAAAACCTAAATGTGTCGGTTCTACTAGATAAGGACACCCGAGGAAAAAGATATCCGACAAGAAAAACCCTTGGGTTATGTTCAGCAAAAATGTAGATATCCCACCGCACCCCCATCAATAAAAGCATGCGGCTTCCTCGACGCATATAAGAAAAATAAAACACGGGAACAGGGAACATACCTGTATGGCCTAAACATCTGCAGCCTAGTCGGTGGAGGGTGCAGATACACCTCCAATCCCCTCTCCTGTGCCACCGGACTGAATCGGTACATTCTTAGACCCCACAGAGCTTATACCCTCTCCACGAGCTTTTGCTGCATCAATTTCGGCCCTCTCCCGAGCCTCATCTCTAGACATATGTAATGTTGCCTCCATCTCTCTTCTCTCTCTTGCTTCTACTCACGTAGTAGATCACCACCCTTATCTTCACTCACATTCTCCCGAGGTCTCTTCCCTTTTTCATGCGTGACCGACTCCTCAGTGATAAAGTCTACTATCGGTGGTAACTCCTCCTCACTCTCATCATCTACCATGGAAGCACGGGTGATGTGATAGTGGAAATTTGTTATGAAGACAGCTCCCGCACCTCAGCTATGAATGTTGCCACCTCCGCATACCATCTTGCCCACTCTGCTGCCTATAATTGAGCAAGGCGCTCATCCATCCACCTCTCAATAGCGTCCAATCTACCATGCACTGATCTGGAGAGCCCCTCCAACTCTTTTGTGACCCACAGTTTATCCTGCTCCATCAGTACCTTCATCTGAAGGGCCATGTGCGCCTTCTACTTTTTGGCTTTAGCCAGCCGCCTATCCATGTCGGTCAGAAAATCTTGAGAAATCATGACTAGGCCGGCTAGTGAAGAACGAGAAGTCGCAATGTGTGGGTGAGATGCTGCTGTAGTGGATGAAGACTCTAGGACCTAAGGTTGTGATGGAGTATCGGCTGCATTGGTAGCCTCAGGCTGGCTACCGGTCTCTCTGGCCTTTGACGGATCTACCTCAAACTCAGTAAACCTCGCAGCCTCAGTCTGAATACCTCCGCTCAATGCCTCTACTAATAATGTAGCTCCAGCGGATATGGCTGACTGGCTCCTCTCTCTCGATAGCGGGTTTGTCTCATCTCTTATCAACCCAATATCAATGATTTTGTGGACCACCACTCTATGATCTACAGATGGCAATTCTGGCACCCAAGACTCCTGACAAAGTTGATCAATGAGCCATGGGAAGGGAATGGTGGTGTTGTCTATGATAGCTCGCTCTCAGATCTCCTTAGCGACGTATCTCGGGAAGTATATAGCATACCCCTCCATAATACATGCTACCAATGCGGCTCTATCCGAGGAAACCACGTTGTCATTACTGGTAGGAACCATCCTGTGTCGAACCAGTGACCACCAAAAATTTTTCCTGAAAGTTTGTGGCCTTTTTGATCTGTTCTTTCGAGCCATGTAGCCATTCCACTAATGGACCCTGCGTGGCAATGATGCGCGCCAGCCAATTGTATTGTCTGATTCTTTACTCATTGCTTAACTCTTTGGTCTTTACTTTCTGGAGCTCACTTAGCCTATGGTCAAACTCAGCAGTGATTATCGGGGGCTCGTAATCTGGACCATATAGTATACAAGAGATGGTCTGCTCAAAGATGTCCATGGGTGTCTCCCTCACCATCACCCCAGTCAGTGCAGTCCTTTTCCTCCAATTTTGGCCTCCTATGGCCTAATGCTGTAACGTGGCTGCATATGAGGCATAGAACTCTCTGACTAAGGAAGGACTGTAACTTTCGAACGGTTCACTCAACCACCCAAACTGGTATCTATCAAATAGTATTTGAATCTCGGGGAGGTCCTTGAGCCATGTGGTGACCAGTTGGGGCTCTTCATAAATACTACTATTCGGTGGCCTTTGTCAGTAGGAGCTATGTCTCTGTTGTAAATGGCCCGCATGCCTGGCACACACCATCTCTTCACCATTCGTGTTTTCTCAGTGGATGTGTGTGAAGTCTCAGCCATCTCATCATCCGTGCTCCCCTGTTGGGCACATCATTCATCATCACCCTCTATATTTGTCGCAGCTACAGCGCCTTTGGGGGCAATCGGAACTGAGACCCCAGCATTACCTTCCTCTCGGTTGGTTGGATCCGTAGAAAGTGGAGTTGGAGAAGCGACCAAGGCTATTGGATTTGTAGGTCATTTAGTCCTAGCCCTGGTTGATCTCCACTCTAACTACTCTTCCAATATCTGGTATTCCTCCATAGTGCCACTCGACTCTTCTAAAGATGTGGGCTCATCCCTTAGTCTGCTAGTCGAGGGCTGGTTCTTTTTTGGCCCCAGTTTCTTGGTCGGACCCTTCTTTGGTGTTCCCTTCTATGCCATTGTACCTGCGGAATAATGATTAGCATACAAGAAGAGTGTCTGAAATTAAAATTTTAGTTCTTACCTGCAGATGGGATGAGAGACTTGACGACTCGTTGCCACTGCCATGACTCGTGAGGTCACTCGTCATCTGCAAGTCAAGTGTGGTATTGTTGGTCCATTATACTTAACGACTGGTCATAAAAAGTCGCTGCTTGAGGCAACGACTCGTTAGGACTGTTGTGGGTAGAGAATTTGACTTAAAAAGATCCCCACTCAGAACGAGCTACATCACGAGTCGTGAGGTGATACCACGACTCATCATATGATCGTGCTCAAGAGTCCTTAACAGGTGTGGTGACGGGTCATGTAACCACTCATTGGGCATGCCCACGAGTTGTTACATGAGGCGTCATCACTAGATATCATAAAAACTCATACATCCCTACTCAATATCGGCTGATTTTCAATCTTACTGGCACGGATCATCATACTTCTAAACTTACAGTGTTGAGTACAGTTAAAGATTCATGGCAACAAGGGTTTCATCTTAAGTACTAAATCATTAAGGCATCACGGTTTTACAAACATGAGTAGGTCAAAATTCGTATAGAAAACATCTTAATACTCAAAAGGTCGAGAATGAAGGTGGAGTTTTCAGCAGTAGGTGATTGCAACTTGAGGTCACGATTGAGTTTATCACTTAAGCAGATTTGCGGGCTGAGTGCTTTGAGAGTGGATATGCGTGTTGGTGTGATTTGTGAATGGATGAGTGTGTGTGTATGATTTGAGAGTGGGAAGTGATTTGGGAGAATGTAAAATGGGAAACTTAAGCTTGAGAGTTTGAGTTTTGAACTTATGAGAAAATCATAGGGCAATTTCGAGTGTTTTATACTTTTCGAAAACAACTTTTACCCTATTTAAACGTGGGTCAAGTCGGGCGATGAACAATTATTTAACGCACCACGACCCATGTGACGAGTCTTTAAGTGAAGAATGACTCATTTCTATATCTCGTTTTAGAGTTCAAGTATAGAAAACTTACCTGGGACCTAATAGCTCATGTAACGACTCGTGGTGTTACCCAACGAGTCGTGTCATGAGTCGTTTGCCCTGTACTCTGATGGACCCTTAGTGTTGTCACAACGAGTGACTTGACGACTCGTTGGGTTAACCCACGATTCGTTAAGTCACTTGTTGTTAGCTTTATAGTTCGACTATGTCTTTCAACCAGTAGACATAACAGAAGACCTAATAATTCGTTGTCACTGGCAACGACTCATTTGGTCAACTATTGTCTACACTGTTTCTGCATCAGGGACCACGAGTAGTCTTGATGAGTCATTCAGTCAGGTAACGACTCGTCTTGTGCTTTTTGGCACCAGCAACTCAAGTTCAGATTTTTTGTTCCAGCTTCAAATTTCCTATCTTAATCACCTGCACACATCAATGCACGTAAACACTATACATATATTACAACTACCACTTGGATTGCCTCCCAATAAGCGCTTGATTTAACACCGCGGCACAACAAAGGTATCTTGATTACTAAAACTTCACCAAAATACCTCCATGCGTTTCCTCCCATGAAGCACCTGATTTAATGTCACGGCACAGTGCAAGTCTCTGGGTTACTCAGACTTCACCCAGAGCCCAAAGGTCCACCAGCTTAATTTCTTCGCTCTTCCTAAATATGCTTTCACTCGTGGACCATTAACTTTAAATCGCTTGCCTTCATGGTATTCCAATTCAATTGCCCCATAGGAGAATACTTGGACCACTCGAAATGGTCCCAACCATTTGGACTTCAACTTGCCAAGAAACAAGCGAAACCTAGAATTGAAGAGTAACACCATATCACTCGGGCTGAATTCTCTCTGCTCTATCTTCCTGTCATGTTGAATTTTCATCCTCAGTTTGTAAATTTCTGAACTTTCATAAGATTTCAATCGAAATTCATCTAACTCATTCAACTGATCAAGCCTCAAGTTTGCAGCATCACTCTAATTCAAATCCAGCTTCTTGAGTGCCCACATTGCCTTGTGCTCAAGTTCAACCAAAAGATGACATGTTTTTGTATACACAAGCTGATACTAAGACATACCTATAGGGATCTTGAATGCAATATGATAAGCGCATAATGCATCATCTAACTTCATTGATCAATCTGTCCGGTTGGCATTCACATCTTTGGTATGATGGTATTTATCTCCCGGTTAGAGACTTCAACTTGCCCACTAGATTGTGGATGATAAGGTGTTGCCACCCTGTGTTTGACCCATATTTTTCCAATAGAGTCCAAAACAACCGATTGCAGAAATGTGAATCCCCATCACTAGTGATGGCTCTGGGAGTCCCAAATCTGGCAAATATATTTCAAATCAAGAATGTTGTGACACTCTTACCTTCATTGTTTGGAAGCGCAATTGCCTCCACCCATTTCGAAACATAGTCCATAGCTACAATTATGTACTTTATCCTGTTTGAGATCACAAATGGGCCCATGAAATTAATACCCCAAACATCAAACAACTCAATAATAAGGATAGGAGTAAGAGGCAGCTCATGCCTCCTTGATATGCCTCCTTGTCTTTGGCATGTATCACATGCCTTTTCAAAATCATGTGCATCCTAGTGAATGGTTAGCCAATAATACACATATTGCATAATTTTATGGGCCATATGAATCCCACTGTGGTGGCCTCCAACAAGGGATGAGTGGCAAGCCTTCAATATGCTCAACATCTAAACATTGGGCACGCATCTCCAAATCACCCCATCAGCACATATGCGAAACAAGTAAGACTCATCCCAGAAAAACTTCCACATATCATACATAAATTTCTTCCACTGGTGAAATGATAAATCTTCCGGTACCACATCACTCACTAGATAATTCGAGAAGTCTGCATACCATGGAATGAGATCCTGGCAAGCAGCCAAAACCTGCTCGTCAAGGAATGTGTCATCTATGTCAAGCTCATCTCGAAGTGTAGCATCTGCTTCTAATCTTGATAAGTGATCTACCACCTCATTTTCAGTCCGCTTCTGGTTCTTAACCTCAAACTCAAACTCTTGCAGCAACAGAATCCATCAAATCAGTCGTGGTTTGGCATTCTTCTTTGCCATCAGATATCGCAGAGCTGCATGGTCTGTATGGACTCTCACCTTAGTTCCAAGAAAGTAAGCCCAAAACTTTTTGAATGCAAATACTACAGCCAACAACTCCCATTCTTTCACGATGTAATTTTCTGAGTTGCATTAAGAGTCTTGTTAGCATAATAAATAGGGTGAAAAATCTTTACACGCCTTTGGCCCAAAACAGCTCACAGGGCCACTCCACTAGCATCGCACATAATCTCGAACAGTAAGGACTAGTTAGGTGCCACTATGATCGGGGCAGTGGTCAATCTCTCCTTTAGGCATTCAAAAGCCTTTAGACATGCATTATCAAACACTAACTTCACCTCTTTCTCAAGTAGCTTACACAAGGGATGTGCAATCTTTGAGAAATCCTTGATCTATCTCCGATAAAATCCTACATGACCTTAAAAACGTCGAACACCTTTCACAGAAATTGGAGGTGGTAAACTAGCAATTACATCGATCTTGGCCCTGTCCACCTCAATGCCCTTACCAAAAATCCTGCGGACGAGCACTATACCTTCTTTGACCATGAAATGGCACTTTTCCCAATTAAGAACCAAGTTGGTCTCTTCACATTGCTGCAGCACCTTGCTTAAATGAGTCAACCAATCATCAAATGAATCACCTACCACTGAAAAGTCATCCATAAAGACTTCAATGGTGTCTTCCACCATGTCAAAAAATATGGACGTCATGCAGCAATGAAAAGTGGCGGGCACATTACATAACTCGAACGACATCCTCTTGAAAGAAAATGTACCAATGGATAGGTGAAAGTGGTTTCCTCTTGGTCTTCGGGGGCTGTAGAGATCTGATTGTACCCCGAATAACCATCAAGAAAATAGTACCATCCTCTGCCTGCAAGTCGGTCTAGCATTTGATCCATGAATGGCATAGGAAAGTGATGTTTCTAAGTCCAGTGGTTTAACTTCCTATAGTCCATGCATACTCTCCAACCAGTGACTGGTCTGAGTGGAATAAGCTCATTGTTAGCATTTGCAGCCATCGTGATTCCTCCCTTCTTTGGCTCGCAATGAACTAGGCTCAGCCATTTGCTGTCAGCAATAGGGTAAACCACACCTGCATCCATGAACTTTATGATTTCCTTCTTGAACACCTCTTGCATAGGCGGATTCAACCTACGCTGATGCTCAATACTCAAAATATAATTTGGCTCAAGCCGGATCTTATGTGTGTATATACCAGATGGGATCCCAATAATGTCTGGAATGGCCCACCCAATGGCTTTTTTATACCTCTTTAAAATGGAGATCAAAGCCTCCACTAGCCATTCCTCCAAGCCAGCTGCAACTGTGACCGGTAAAGTATTTTCAGTCCCCAGAAATTCATATCATAAGTGAGATGGGAGTGCTTTGAACTCCAATACTGGAGGCTCCTCAATAGATGGCTTGGCTGGTGGCGTCACCCAATTCTTCAGATCAAGATCAATCTTCTTTGGAGCATAGGTGTATGACCCCATACCAGCAAGTGCATTAACAATCTCATCACCCCCATAGATCTCCTCAGCATCAACATTCATCAAAACTACTACTAAATCCTCAATAATCACTAACTCATCAATGGGCATGCTTGGAAGCTCAGCTTCCACAATATCAATCACTGAGACCACCCGCATATCATTTGGCTGCTTTATGGACCGGCATATATTAAATGTTACTTCCTCATTGTTCAATTAGAATTTCAGCTGTCCAGTCTCCATGTCTGCAAGAGCACATTCGGTGGCTAGGAATGGTCATCCCAATTTAATGGGGACCTAGAAATCAACCTCACAGTCCAAAATGACAAAGTCGGCGGACATATAAAGGACTCTACCTTGAGTAGAACATCATCTAGAATCCCCAGCGGATTTTTCACTGTGCGATCTTCCATTAATAGCCGCATCATAGTCAGTTTGGGGGCTCCTAAGCCCAATTGTCTGAACACTGCTAACAACATCAAGTTAATAATAGCACCCAGATCAAATAGCGCCTTAGAAAAATTAAAGGCTTCAATAGTACACGGTATGGTGAAAGCTCCAGGGTCTTCCTTTTTCTGAAAAAGAGACCGAGATGCTATTGCACTATAATGGTGCAAGTTATCAGCATGTTCGAAGCTCACGGTCCTCTTTATAGTGACAAGGTCCTTCATCAATTTAGCAAAGATGGGCATCTGCTCAAGGGCCTTAACTAATGGGATGTTCACAGATAATTGTTACAGCATTGAAATGAATTCGTGATACTTCCCATCTTCAACATTCTTCTTCAGTCTTTGTGGAAAAGGGGGAGGAGGTCTAGGAATAGGCGTGATCTTTTGAGGTACCTCCCTCTCCTTTGCTTTGTCAAACCCATGCTCCTCTGCATTACAAGGAGTTGTCTTCTCCACTGAATCATCAACAAAAATATGCTCCTCGGAGTCCACCACCCTATTATTACCAATTTCTAAGGGCTCAACTATCTCATCAGTCACGACCAGACTTGGAGGATCAACTATCGCTTTCCCACTCCTAGTAGTAACAGTCATGCAATGACTGGCATTTTTTTAATTTTGAACTATATTGCTAGGAAGCGTGCCCTTCTACCTTTGATTCATAGCAACAAACATCTGACCAAATTGCTGCTCAATATGCTTAATGGCAACGACATATGATTCCACCTTTTGGTTCATACCAGAAATATCAATGCGGAGTTCCTTGAAATGGCCATCTGTCACCTCCATCTGCTTAAGTACCTTAGATAACATATCTTCCACCCTTGAACCACTATACTCTAGCTCACAGTTCCTTGGATGAACATATAGACCGCTTCTGTCATTCTTGTACTCCTCACGCTTTTTCCAATCACCATTGTCTCTACCTCTACTCCTATCTCTGTATTGGTCTCAGTTGTAATTGTTATCTCTGTAGTATTTCCGAACTTGGTTCCCCTGACCTTGACGCCAAGAGTCTTGGTTAGACCCTTGTGTGTTGGTCCAAAAACCCGCCCCTTGATCATTCAGTTAATTTTCTACCTCCTCAGATTCTGATTCGCCTCCATTTCTCAGGGCCTTGCATTGAGAACCCACAACATTCACCTTTTCATCCTCGGCTCCCATTAAATGCTTAGCAAGCAGCCCCATTATGGTTTTGATCTCATAAATATCCTAGTCTCACTCTTCATCCTTCCTTTTCTACTCCGCAGACATATCTACTGTATAAGTACCAGCTGGAAACTCCAACTCTCTCGTGTGTATGTGGGGTTGGTTTTAGTGAACTTGTCAAGGACCTCGGCAGCTTCAGCATAAGTATGACTCATGAATGTTCCGCAGAGACAGTATCAGCCATCGCCTTGGTGTTAGCATTCAGAGACCTATAGAATATCTCCAATAATATATCATCTGGGATCTTGTGGTTGGGAACCCTTTTGAGCTTCTTGTTGAACCGCAACCATGTCTCATGAAGTGATTCAGAATTCAATTGCCTGAAGTTGTATATCTCATCCTTCAGCTGTAAAGCTCTAGGAAGGTGGGAAAAACCTTTCAAGAAAAGCTCTTTTCTAGTCCCTCTAAGTAGTGATAGAATGATTTGGCACTTCAGCCAACCGGAGTGTTGCCTCACTCCCTAGTGAAAAGGGAAATAACCTCAGTGTTATCGCATCTTGACTCACTCCCGGTTGTTTGTATGCTTTTTAGATACCCACGAAATTTTTCAAGTGAGTATGAGCATCATCAGTCACATGATCCGCAAATATCCCCTTCAAGTTGAGCAGTTGGATCACAGCACTGGTAATGTCAAACTTTGCCCCAGCAGCCAAAGGGCGCGAGATAATAGCTCCAGTGTCACCGGCCTTATCAATATCAGCATCATCGTCATCATCGAAATACCGGTGCCTCTGATGGTCTGGACCTTTGTTTCTTCTAGATTGCTCAGCTTCGATAGCTAGGCATTGCTCTTTGGCAAGCCTTTCTATGTCTCTATCTCTTGCTCGAGCTTGTTCCTCAGCCAATATTCTTTCTGTATCTTCTTCCACTGTCTCTTGCTCATGTACGTTGGCCATTTTCCTTAAATTCCACAGTGTTTGTTCAAGTTGGTGATCAATTAGAACTAGGGATTCTCCTCGGCTCCTTGTACTGGGCATGCACGAACCTGAGACCTGTTAAGAACAAAAATGACAAAGAAAAAAATAAAAAGGAAATAAGGACCAACAGTAATGAAAACACAATTAACAAAAGCCTAAGTCGTATTCCCCGGCAACAGCGCCAAAATTTGATGTCACCCAAATTACACCTCGTAAATGAGATATAAAGTGGTCGATGTCAAATATAGAACCCAAAAAAGGTTGGGGTCGAATCCCATGAGTAATATGACGAGAACTTTTGTTAATGCGTTTATCTAATACTATCGGCTTACCTATTTCCTTGGGGGGGAAGGTTTGAAACACAAAATAATGAAAAGTAATATAACTAATGAGTAGACTCTTGATTTAGTTTCGATTGATACAATAAGTGAGTTGGCTAGGATTGTGTTCCCCATGACTTCATAACCACAAGGCTTTTTATACTAGTGACCTATTCTGGTGTTTAGCATGCAATATCAGTAAGTTAAATTCACCTAAATGGTTGTTTCCTAATCTAGATGATTATCACCACGCCACTTGATTCGTATGCAGGTGTATACTTAATTAACCCTTACCCTTAATATCAGATTAGCTAATCTCGGACAAGGTCAAGCTATTAGATGAGGATGATAGCCTCAAATCTCCGTTTTTAATCCTTTTTCCCATTCATTACTCCTTTGATCCGGTGATTAAGAATAAGGAAAATTCTAATGTTTGCAACCGTTAAGAAGAAATTAAAACGAAGGGAAAAACAATACATGCATAAACCCCGTTCAAGATTCACTAAGTATTTTACCTATGTATGTTCATTCACTAAGTATTTTTACCTATGTGTGTTAATTCATCATGGTTCCCACAACCCTAGTTATGAGTTTAGCTACTCATAAATGAATAATCACAATTACAAAATAGAGAAAAAAATCATAATTGCAACTTACAAACATTTGTAGAAGAAAACACTTGTATTGAATAAATCAGCAAAATCAAAGAACAAAAATCCAATGTTGGTTTAATCCTCCAAATTATCAAGAGAAAAATTACAAACTTCATTTTTTAAAACTTAATGGTAGTCAACAACACCAAAAATCATGTTCAAAGTGGTAAAATAAACGGTACTATAAAAATAAACCTAAATAAAGTATTTATAGTCTTAAATAAAACCTTTCCTAACTAAAAATAGAATTCATGTCGGCAGTGGCGACGGGCCAGGTAAAGACTCGTTGGGTCTCCTAATGAGTCGTGGCATGCCTTATAAAGTCATCCTCAGCAAACTGCTCCTTCAAGGTGATGGGTCACCTAACGACTCATCAAGTTAGGGCACGAGTCATTAGGTCCCTCGTGGCTATGGATCACAAAAACATCCAGTGTACTTGACGGATGCGCACAACATCTCACGACGAGTTGTCAATTCTCCGGACGACTCGTTAAGTCCTTCGTTGCATCCTTGATCAATTTTTTAGAAATTTTTCTTCCCAGTCTTCATGACTGTCGTAACGACTCATTACCAGATGTAATGAGTCATGCCTTCAATTCGTTACATGCACTGGTTTCTTACAATTTAGACCTGATTTCTTCCCACAACTCCAGGAATGAGACGTCCATTGAGACGACGACTTGTTACCTGACTAGCAGTCCACACTTTGTCCAATTTTCTAACTTACTTTGCCCATGTCACATTCCAAACCTGTTTTCCTACAACACTTAACAAAAACACATTATATCTACATAAACATACTCAGAATTTGCATATCTTGTTAGTTTTAAGCGTTGAAAATGTCGTAAATCACGCAAATCAATGTCTCTTGTAATTTTTAAGAAGCTAGGTGTGGGAAATCCCAAGCCTACTACTACGAGGCTCTTGATGGAGAACAGGTCTATCAAGAAACCTGTGGGAGTGCTAAAAGATGTTTTGGTCTGAGTGGACAAGTTCATCTTTCCAGCCGACTTTGTGGTATTGATTATGAAATGGATATTGAGGTGGCCATCATTTTAGGGGGCCCACTACTAGCCATTGAAAGAGCACTGTTGGACGTGGAATTGGGGGAGTTAAAGTTTAGAGTAGGTGGTGATAAAGTAACCTTTAAGGTATATCAAACCACCAAGCCCCCGGATGAGTGCAAGGTAATAGAGGTCTTCAATGAGGAAGGAGAGCAAGATGAAATTTGGAATGTTGAGGCTGATTCGGAGGATGATTCTCCAGAAAACTAATAATGGAGGAGGTATTCAAATGACCCTCTAGAAAACTAACAATTGAGGAGGTACCTATCATGCCAAGATGTTAAATAAGGCGCTTCTTGGGAGGTAACCTGTTATACCCCGAAAGCCCAAAGATCAAATCCAGGAGTTGAAATGGAGAAAACAGGATTTTCTACACCAGGTCACAGAACGAGTCATCCTATGACCCGTCAGGTTGAACACAAGTCGTTAGGTGACTCATGGTGAGGAGTGTTGGCTTGCCTAGGATTTTTCAATTTGGGGTGACCACGGGTGTGACCACGATTCATGGTCAGCCCCATGAGTCATCAAGTCACCCGTGGTCAAGGGCAATTGGAAGGTGAAGAAGGAGTTGGCAGTGTACCTCATGATTGGGCCCCACGAGTCGTGGTCAGTCACCACGATTCGTTAGGTGAGTCATGGTCAGCATTTGATGAATGATTTGAGGAGTTGGGTAGTGAGGTAATGAGAGGTGACCATGAGTCATGGTCACCAACGATGATGCTTTAGGTCCCTGCTAACACGGTTGGACTTTGACTGCTAACATGGTCTCGCTGCAGTGGGAATCCCACTATTGCAATGGTCCCCCAAACCGGTAGCTACCTGAAAATGTCCTGTTCCATACTTAGTTTATTTCATAACCTTCCTATCTCTCCCTTAGCTTGTTTTTTATGTTCTAAGCCCTTAACCATCCTATAACGATGTTCAGGTCGTTACATCAGATACCAATTAAAATATTATTCATCCCCAAACGGTCTATACGAAAGTAGGAAGGATACGTACCAGATTCTATGAAAAACTGTGGATACTTGACCTGCATATCAGCCTCGGTCTCCCAAGTGGCTTCATAAATTGGACGATTCTTCTACTGGACCTTTACTGTCGGAATCTCCTTGGATCTCAGCTTTTGAACCTCTCTGGCCAATATTGCTATAGGCTCCTCCTCAAATGATAGATTCTCATCTAGCAGCACAGAGTCCCACTTGATGTTATACCTTCCATCCCTATGGTACTTTTTCAGCATAGACACATGAAATATTGGATTCACTCTGGACAATCCTAGCGGCAATACCAGCTCATAAGCCACTTCCCCCACATTCCGGAGTATTTCGAATAGCCCAATATCCTTGGGGCTGAGCTTGCCCCTATTTTTGAACCTCATCACCCCCTTCAGAGGAGACACCTTAAGCAGCACTTGCTCCCCTTCCACGAACTATATGTCCCTGACTTTCTTGTCTGCGTATTGTTTCTGCCTACTCTGAGCAGCAACCAGACGGTCCTGAATTATTTGAACCTTTTCCAAGGAATCCTTTAACGAATTAGTCCCCCAAGGTCTCACCTCAAATGCATAAAACCACTCAATTGGAGACCTGCACTTTCTCCCGTATAAAGTTTCAAATGGTGCCATGTCAATGCTCGAGTGGTAGCTATTATTATAGGCAAACTCTACCAAGGGTAAGAATTTGTTTGAATAGCCCCCGAAGTATATCACACATGCTCGGAGCATGTCCTCTAACACCAAAAGTCAGCATCTATGAACCCTAGACAAAAGGGTACACTACCTAGCAACATAGTCCAAGATCTAAAGAATGATGGCCACTATATGGCTATAATGACTAGGAGTGGAGAGACCACGGTTGACCCCCTTCTACCGGTTGTAGTTGAATGGAATAAAGAGAGAGTGAATGAAGATGATGATGATGTCGCTGAGAAGGAACATATTAGGATGTTGAGTTGCCTGAGGTCCCACTTGGTTAAAAAGGGCATGAAGTTGAATAAGGAGCAATGCAAATTTACAAGGCTATCCTGCGACCACCGCCACCGTTTCCCTAAAGAATGAAGAAGAAGGCAGGGAATGGTAAGTTTCAGTAATTCTTGTCAATTCTCAAACAATTATCTGTGAACATACCATTGGTCGAGGCGTTGGAAAAAATACCCAGATATGCTAAGTTTATGAAGGACTATGTGACGAAGAAGAGGTCTGTGAGCTATGAGCCCATTGATAATGTACACCATTGCAGTGCCATAGCATCACGGGTCCTAGCATAGAAAAAGGAAGATCCAAGTGCTTTCACTATTCCATGCATGATTGGCATTGTTGAGTTCGCAAGGGCACTCTATGACCTGGGAGCAAGCATTAATCGAATGCCATTGGTTGTGTTTAAGCAGTTGGGCTTGGGAGCCCCCACACCAACTACCATGCGGCTGCTGATGGCCAATAAAACTATGAAGAATCCTGTGGGGATCTATTTGATGTGCTTGTCAAATTTGAAAAATTCATATTCCCAGTAGATGATCTTGGGCAAATTTATATGCCCAAGTGATACTCAAAAGTACCATTTTAGCCTTGTTTATCTATCAATGTGTATACATTCTCATGTAATTGGTAATAAAATGCGAATTTATACTAACCAACATGATTAGCATTGTTTTGCAGGTAAAATGTAATTTCGGGAAGCTAAAATGCATGTTGGAGGATATCGGGGTTGGACTTAGATGCGAGCTAGGGACAAGACATTGGACAGCATAAAATAAAGGGGCTCCGCGATGGAGCCATGTCACGCTGCCATCGCGGAGGCCTTCTGCCTGGATGGGAATTTTCAGCCCAAATCCAATGTGGGTTCGCGATAGGTCCGTGGCACGGTGCCTTGGCTCCGCGTTGCACGCCGTGCCACGTTGGGCTTTATTTCCTGGACCCCCAGTTCCAGTGAAGGTCCGCGTCCGTAGCGTGTCACGAACGCAGTGCTCCGCGATGCACTCCGTGACACGTTGCTTGTTATTCCAGGAAAAATTCCCACCAGTATAAATAGAACACTTAGGTTCATTTTTCAATATTCTGACTTGGTGGAGCAAGAACGTGGGTTACAGGCAGTTGAGGGGACGAAAATATCAGGGTTTTTCTCTCTTTCCTTCTTCTTGAATTCAATTGCTTGTATGTTTAACACTCATTTAACGATGTTTAATCCACAAATGAGTGGCTAAATCCTCTTCTTGCTGAGGTTATGAACAATTGTAGTGAAATGTGATTGTTGATCATAGTGGTTTTTCATCTTTTCTTCCATGGTTGTTCTATTAATTCTTGTTCTTACTGCATTAATGTGTGGCCTACGTTAATGTATATCTAAAAAGTCCGGTTTCACTCGAGAGAGCAAGAAATTGGAAAGTTGTGAATTAATAGGATATGATCTTTTCTTGGTTTGGGAAAATTGGGAATTGATTTACGTTCAGGATAGAAATATACCTGAAAGTCGTATTAGTCAATTTAGGAACCGGGTTTGTATGGCTAGAACATGAATTGCATTTAATCACAGAAATGTAGGTGGATGGTTCATGATTCTTAAGTGAGGTTAAATACGAGAGTTTTAATCTCTTGGCAATAGTTCTTGGCTAGCAACCGGAGGAAAAGACTAACCACATTATGTCGATAATTAATTTCATTACATGTTCGTTAACCTCAGCATGCTCTCATTCATAGTTCAGACTCAAATTAGATAGTTGTTTTAGATTTAGCATAATAATTATAAAACAAAATATTGAACTCTTGGTTACACTGTTGTCTGCAGTTTTAGAATTAAAATATAGTACACTTGAGCAGATTGTGCTTCATCCCAGTCCCTGTGGGATCGATACTTGGCTTACTTAAGCCACTTTACTACTTGTTCGACCACGTGCACTTGCGTGTGAGTTATATACCCCATATAACACCCCGAATAGTAGACTTCGTGATCCTTGATTACGGGTTGATTATGAGGTCCCCATCATTTTGGGGCAACCATTCCTTGCTACTGGGAGGGCCTTAATAGACATGGAGGCTGGCCAATTGAAGTTCAGACTAAATAAAGAAGAGGTCACCTTCAATGTCTTCCGGTCAATGAAGCAACCAAAAGAATATAGAGTGGTCTTAGCGATAGAAGATGAATCTAAGTTCCTTGACAAAGTCTGAGTAGTCAAGAGACTTGCGTCGTGATGCGACATTTAATCAGGCGCTTCTTGGGAGGCAACCAAAGTGGTGGTTTGGTGAATTTTGAGTAACCAAACCACCAGCGTTATGTCGCGATGTTAAATCAAGCGCTTCTTGGGAGGCAACCCAAGTTAATCAACTAATGTGTGTTCAAGTGTGCAAGGGAAACAAAAGCAGGTGTCATAAAAAGTGCAGAATAGGTAGATACTATGGGTCTTAGTATGATCTGTAATAGGGTTGTACAAACCATAGTACGAGTCGCAGTGAGAAGCATAGAGTATTTCAGTGCATGGGTTCTGGGTACGGTTGGTCCTACGAATTGTAACTCCATTGTATGAGTCGTAATACCTACTGTGGCTACAAACCATTCAAGGCATGGACAACAATAAAAGAAAAAGACCTACGAATCATAGTATGAACCGTACTCACAAAGTATGAGTCGTCAGATCTTTCTAGGTAAGTCTTCCAAATCCCTATGTGTTGGGTTTAAAGGACGAGTCGTAGTATCTTTCTGCGACTCGTGGTACGAGTCGTGACGGGTCAAAATTTTCAAAATATACCTGACTCATCCCAGATTTTCAGATCTGCCTGATACCCTATTTAAGCTTGAAACAAGTCGTACCCTACTCCCATGCACTCATAACCCAAGTCACAAACAAAACCCACGATTCCCTTACACCCGTAACTCAAAAATCAAAGATCAATCGAGCAATTTCGTGCTCAATTAAGCCTCATCCAACCCTAATTTATGATTTTCAGTCAAAGTAAGCTGTTAACAATTAAGTTTATTGCTTTGAATTTGATAAAACTTGTTTGCTTGATGTAATGGTGCTAAACCCCTTGCGAGTCCTAGTTGTTTCTTGAAAAATTCGAAGAAGAAAATGACCAGGGGTGTGATTAAGCCATGAACGACTGGGAAAGAACTTGAAACTAATGAACTTATGAATTAAAATGGGCAAAAGTGAGTTACGGGTAGTGATTGAAAAGGGGAGGAATGAGTAGTTATAAAATGGGTTAAAATACATGCCTAGACTTGGGAAATTCTGAGTACCTAAAGCTTAAAATAGAACTCCCTGCAACTGAACCAAAATCGAGGGAGGGACAGGCTTCACAAGCCTTCCTACGGCTCGTGGGTTGATTCTACAACTCGTGGTTTGATACTACAACTCATAGGATGGCTCGTTGGGACTGTCCCAATCCCAACTTGGAAAGAATACCAAGTACGAATCCCAGTACGGATCATGGTTTACTACCACGAGTCGTAACTGGTAGTCGTACCTAAAACCAGAATAGGGTTAAGTCCACAAGTGATAGTATGATCCTTCCTATGACTCTTGGAATCGACTTATGAGTCGTGGAAAAATACAGATAAGTTGTTTTTAAAGGAGAATCCTCATACGACTCGTAGTACGAATCGTACCTTCATGGTATGAGTCGTATCTCAAAGATGTAACACTAATCTGAAATATTATGGATCTTTGTACGAGTCATACCTCCAAGATTCGACCCATATTGTTGACTCATGGTAATTTACAGAGGAACTTTGTTAGATTTCTTTTTCTCAAACATGGAATGCTAATTCTCTTTCTCTACAGGTACAATGACGGTAAAGCGTAAGGAATCTAAGGCAACTGCTCGAAGGCAATTGATCGATGAGACCTCCGAGTTCGAGAAAGTAGGTGACTCTCCTAGTGGTTCAGTTGAGGAGTACAGGGTCGACACTTTATATACAGATGGGACCCGAACCACTAGGGCGAAGGCCAAAGCACAAGCCTTTGTGGCCACTGCCACATCAGCAGGTGCTCCCTAGTCTGAGAAGGGAGCTAAAGAAAGAGCACAAGAGCCGTGTAGCAGCTCAAATGATTATGAGGGGTCCGAGAGGCCCAATTCGGTGGAAAGAGCAATGAGGCAGCATCTAAGAAAGGGGGAACTACAGAGACTCCACCTCCAGCCAGCCGTACGATGAGGTGGCATGTGTCGGGGGCACAAGAGATATATGACCGGGGCCTAACATTGATAGCTAAGGGACACTAGAGGCACAGTATTTAGGAAGAACCGCGGATCCTTACTTCTTCACTAAATGGAGTTGAGGAGATGAAGCGGATCTTTAGCTTCTATGGGCTAGATTGGATGGCAAGAACCCCTAACCATTACAGTCTAGAGATGTCAGTAATTCTACGCCAACTACTATGCCACTATGGAGAAGAATGCACAGACAAGTAAGAGCCTGAAGGAGTAACCTAAGCTTGACAAGGTAATGGTCAAGGGGCAAGAGGTGGAAGTTTCTGAGAAAACCATCGCCTGAGTGCTCTATGGGCCACAATTCAATGTTCCCTCATCCACAGTTGAGTTCAAAAACAAAATGGATTCCATGAGATGGCTCAAGCAAGTGGGTCAAGATGAAAGATTGAGTCAGATTAGATGGTTAGCCAACATCATTGCTGAGGACAAGGAGGAGGTTGAATGGGTGGCTGGAGGAAAGCAGGTCACTAAAAACTCACTGAATTTCATTGCAAAGGCTTGTTGGATTCTGGTTCGCCATAGACTGATGCCAACTACAAACAACAATACACTCAGCACTGATAGAGCCGCCATGGTAGCATGCATGATGTCCCACAATAAAATCAACATTCCTAGGGTGATAGCTAACGAGATACGGGATCGGGCTCTTGGGTTGAGCACCACCATGCCCTTCCCCAGCTTTATTCACCAATTATGTAGAGAAGCAGGTGTCCGACTACTAACAGGCGTGGATACTGAGATTGGTGGACAGAGGATAGCAGATATTGGCCTGATCCGGATGAGATGAGCCCGATGAGTTGGGCCCGAATTCCCACAGTAGTTCCACTGACCCTGCCAGTTGGGTGCACATAGGTGAATGCCCCCACCTTACAGGAGAAGATCCAGACATTGATTGTAGATGCTGGTAATTCAGAGGTAGCCCCCAGCACTTCTGCTGCACCAATGCCCAGCCTACCGAGCTAGACCCCAGAAGGGTACGTCCTAGTGCCCTAGGATTTTCTCCAGAATTTGTCCAAAAGACTGACTATGGTCGAGAGGAAAATTCAAGCAATGATGGAGAATGTCAAGTTGTGGCTGAAAGTAGAGATAGATATAGCCGCACAAGCCTTGCGTGCCAGGCTCGATGGGTTTGAGAATTGATTTAACAGGCGTATGGAGGAGCAGACTGACACAGGTAGCCTCCTAAGGAGTTGGGGGCTCTTCGGAGCCAAGTGACCGAGTTGCCATCACGACAGCTGATAGTCATACCAGCCCCCACTCTTTCGGACTTGGATGCGGAAATTGAGGAGGAGCTTGACTTGGCGGCCTACTGGTGTTACAACCCGTAAGTTTCTAACATTTAGGTAGCATATTTGCACGTTAGTCAAGGATTTTAGAGTTCGACATGTATGAGAAATGGCCCGTGAAAAGGTCGAACGAATGCGGAATCGAACTTGCAAGGGAGAAGGTCGGACCAGCTGCCTAAAGGGGCAACATGTCAAAGACCCTCCCTTAGCGCGTTGGTATATGTGGCACGCTCGTAATTTGGCGCGTTGGGGGTCGTCCCGCAGACCCCCTGTCCACCGCCCAAGTATATATAAAGCCCCTCCCTTCATTATATGTGATATACATATAATTACATTCGGATAGAGGAGAGGAAACAAGAAGAAATTGACAAATTTTCATCCGTTTATGCTGTGAAATGCCGTCCAAATTTAAATTAACTCGGGGTATCAAAGTTTAAGTCCATGGGGAGAATTACTATGGAGTTATTTTCGTGAAATTTGCCTGGCAAATCGTAGCCCCGCCAAGTCAAATTTATCAGAATTGCTTCAAACTAATTTTTATACGATCACAGGCTTTAAGTAAGTATTTCTCCCTTCTAAACTCTCGGAAAATTATACGTTTTCGGCCTTGTTTCATTAAGTTGAAGTACAGTCAATATTAATATTGAAAGGTTATTGTTTTGGCCAAATTTAGTACTAAAACTAGTCTCATTTCGCAAATAACATGATTACAATTGGAATGAGTTTGTTGAACACGAACTGAAACCCGCCAGTTAATCAGAAATCGCTAATCAAGGTATGTTAAGGCAAATTCCTTCAGCAAGATAGTTTCTTTAGTATTATAACTCAGTTTAAATCTTAGTAAGAGAACCAGAAGTATATCAATTGTGATTAGCTGTTGTTATTAGCTGAGACCAGTATCCTATGTCTAGTTTGGGATTGACTACGCCCTATATAGCCTTCCATGACCAACCTAGGGTTACTAGTTGTGTCGACGCCAGCGAGGGGCGAGATGACGTCACTCCATGGAGCGGTATGCCATCCGAGAGGGACGAAGATGGGGTCCCAGGTCATCATACATTCCATTCCATGGCTGGACTATTATATGACGTATTGGCACCACACCCCCGTCGAGCCTAGTGCCCGAGGTGCAGATATCAGGAGTCCACTGGACTAAAACATAGCTACACTCAGGGGTCGAGCGGGCTCAATTGCAGACCCAGGGGACTGGTAGGATGGCTATAGCTATTAGCTGACCTAGTGTGACCTTGATAGGGGTATATAGATTGAAGTGTACTCATCAGGGCTTATAGGGGTTCCAGGTGGGTTATTCTGTGTTGATTGTACCTTCCAGCTTATGGGGGCTAGGTAAGGTTCTTATTTGCACTAGTTACTGATAAATTAGATAGTAGGAAGTTCAGCCATTCAGGTAGTATCTCTATATTTTATTTTTAGTTATTTTCATTGGAAGTTCAGTTATTCAGGTAGTATCTCTATCTTTTCCTTTTAATTATTTTCAGTCTCATTTATTTTATTCAGTCACTTATAATTACTGTCTTACATATTCGATACATATTGTACTGACGCCCTTCTTAGGGTCGCTGCATTACTTTTCTGTAGGTGCCGATAGACGCGGACCAGGACCTTCTTAGCTTTCCGCCAGAGTTAGTAGAGCAGTCAGCTACATTCCTCCGGAGCTAATAGTTAGTTAGAAGGTTAACTCTCTTTTTGTTTTTACAGTTTATGGGTAGGTCGAGGCCTTGTCTCAACCATTATATCTCTCCTAGAGGCTTGCATATTGTTTCTAGTTCCATGTGGTCAGTTGTTGTTGCTCGTGTGGGGCCCATATATGCTTTATCTTATGTGTTGGCCGTGTGGGTCCTTGTTTAGCTGTAGTTAGCGGCCTTGTCAGCCATATCTTAGCTTAGTAATGGATTTACTTTACAGTCATAACTAGACATCATAGAGGTCTTGTCGGCCCGCATAGGATTCCCCGTTATTATTTGCTTCTGGGTAGCTATTTTCTTTTATAGGTGGCTATTAGGCTTAGTCGGCCGGGGGTTGTGTTTACAGCTGGAATATAGCCCGTTGTTTTCTTGATTTGAGGTTTAGTGTTAGTTATGCACCAAAGGTGCATAAGCTCAGTCAGGCCTGTTCAAACCCTAGTAGGGCACCAGGTGCCAGTCATGCCTCCTAAAACGGGATGTGACAAACTTGGTATCAGAGCTAGGTTTTGATCCTGTGACCTTACACCATGTTTCCACGCCTTAAAGATTTGGATACATTACCTGTATGGGGTGCATGTGGACATTTTTACTGATCATAAGAGTCTTCAGTATATCTATACACAGAAAGAATTGAATCTGCGGTAGTGTCGCTAGTTAGAACTATTGAAGGATTATGATGTGAACATTTTATATCACCCATGGAAGGCTAACGTCATAGCAGATGCCCTCAGTCGTAAATCCATAGGAAGTCTAGTACATTTAAGGCCCGAACAGCGAGAGCTGGCTTGAGAATTGCATCAATTAGCCAGTTTGGTCGTCCGAATAGTAGACTCGGGAGATAGTGGGGCAGTAATCCAAAATACTGAAGTATCATCCCTGGTTGTGTAAGTGAAAGAATAGCAGTATGAAGATTCTAATCTAGTGCAGCTCGGAGATAAAGTTGAACGAGGGGAAGTATCAGCTTTCGAGGTAACCTCAGACGGGGTCTTGAGATGTAGAGGTCGCCTCTGTGTTCCAGATATGGCAGGACTTCGCCAGCAGATCATGGAAGAGGTACATTACTCCCGCTATTCTCTTCACCAAGGTTCAACAAAGATGTATCATGACAAAAAAGAAATTTACTGGTGGTCGGAATGAAGAGGGAGGTAGCAGAATTTGTAGCACAATGTCCTAATTGCCAGTAGGTGAAGGCGGAACATCAAAAGCCTGGCGGGTTGACACTGAAAATAGTAGTGCCTATGTGAAAATGGGAAGCAATCAACATGGATTTTGTGACTGGATTACCCCGTACCAGACGTTGATTTCATTCCATTTGGGTGATTGTCGATAGATTGACGAAGTTAGCTCATTTTCTACCAGTCAGAGCTACCTTCTCAACCAAGGACTATGCTGAACTGTATATCAAAGAGATAGTTTGATTGCATGGTGTTCCAGTATCAATTATCTCTGACAGAGGGGCGCAGTTCACAGCTAAATTCTGGCTTTCTTTCAGAAGGGCCTAGGGACACAGGTTAACCTGAGTACAACCTTCCATCCTCAAACAGACGGGCAGTAAGAACGTACAATTCAGACGCTCGAGGATAAGTTACGGGAGTACGTGCTGGACTTTTGGGGGAAGTTGGGATGAAATTTTACACCTTATTGAATTTTCTTATAATAACAGTTATCATTCAGCAATCTAGATGGCACCTTATGAGGCCTTATATAGGCAGAAATGCAGGTCCCCAGTTGGTTGGTTCGAGATAGGAGAATCAGAGTTGATTAGGCCAGATATAATCCACTAATTAGAAGAGAAAGTAAAGCTTATCAAAGAATACCTGTTGATAGCTCAGAGCCGCTAGAAATCCTACGATGATAAATGGTGTAGAAACTTAGAATTAAATGTAGACGTCTGGGTGTTTCTGAAAGTCTCACCAATGAAGGGTGTAATGAGGTTTGGTGAAAATGGTAAGCTTAGCCCGAGGTTCATTGGGCCATACCGAATCCTCCGGAGAATAGGACAGGTGGCATATGAGTTGGATCTGCCCTCAGAATTGGAATTTGTTCACCCAATCTTTCATGTGTCGATGTTACGAAAGAAGATATCTGTCCCAAATTATGCTAGTTGAGGATGTCCAGATTACTGAGGAATTAGCCAACGAAGAGGTTCCAGTAGCCATATTAGATCGGCAAGTTCGTAGGTTGAGAACTAAAGATGTCGCCTCTGTTAAGGTATTGTGGAGAAACAAGAATAGAGAAGAAATAACCTAGGAAGCTGAGGACAATATGAAATCCAAATATCCTCACTCGTTCCAAGCTTAGCCCAAACTATGCAGTAAGGTATATTTATGATTCATTTTTTGTTTCATGATATGTGCTACATATGTTGTTTAGTTGGGTACAATCTTGTTGTGAAATAATTGTGATAGTGTCATATGAAATGTTGGTATTGGACTTTTCTGCGTTTCAAGATTATCGGATGGTCCATGTTACCGGGGTGACTCTGCCAAAATTTTTCCAAAATAGTAGTTAAAAGAGTTGGATTCACGTAAGCTAATATGACATTCGAGGACGAATGTTCCTAAGGGGGGAGGATGTCACACCCCATAAATTTGTAACATTTAGGCGGCATATTCGCACGTTAGTCAAGGAATTTAGCGTTTGACGCGTATGAGAAAGGGCCTGGGGAAAGGTCGAACGAGTGCGAAATCAAACTTGCAAGGGAGAAGGCCGGACCAGCTACCTAAAGGGCCAAGGTGTCACGGACCCTCCCCTGGCACGTTGGGCTCCATGGCACGCCCGTAATTTGGCACGTTGGTGTCCGTGCCGCGGACCCCCTGTCCACCGCCCAAGTATATATAAAGCCCCTCCCTTCATTATATGTGATATACATATAATTACATTCGGCCAGAGGAGAGGAAACACGAAGAAATTGACAAATTTTCGTCCATTTACGGTGCGAAACACCGTCGAAATTCAAATTAACTTTGGGTATCGAAGTTTAAGACCGTGGGGAGCATTACTATGAAGTTATTTTCGATAAAATCGTAGCCCCTTCGATTCAAAGTTGTCAGAATTGCTTCCAACTAATTTCTATACTATCACAGGCTTCAAGTAAGTATTTCTCCCGTCTGAACTCTCGGGAAATTATATGTTTTCAGCCATGTTTCGTTAAGTTGAAGTACAGTCAATATTAATATTGAAAGTTATCGTTTTGGCCAAATTTAGTATTGAAATTAGTCTCATTTCCCCAATAGCACAATTACAATTGGAAAGAGCTATTGAACACGAACTGAAACCCACAAGTTAATCAGAAATCGACGATCAAGGTATGTTAAGGAAAATTCCTTCGGCAAATTAGTTTCTTTAGTATTATAACTTAGTTTAAATCCCAGTAAGAGAACCAGAAGTATATCAATTGTGATTAGTTGTTGTTATTAGATGAGACCAGTATCCTATGTTTAGTTTGGGATTGACTATGCCCTATATAGCCTTCCATGACCAACCCCAGGGTTACTAGTTGTGTCGACGCCCGCCATGGGTGAGATGACGTCGCTCCACTGAGCAGTATGCCGTCCACGAGGGATGAAGATGGGGTCCCAGGTCCTCATACATTCCATTCCATGGATGGACTATTATATGTCGTATTGGCACCACCACCCCCCAACGAGCCTGATGCCTAGGGTGCGATATCAAGAGTCCACCAGATTCAGACATAACTACAGTCAGGGGCCGAGCGGGCTCAGTTGCAGACCCAAGGGAATGGTAGGATGGCTATAGCTATTAGCTGATCCAGTGTGACCTTGCTAGGGGTATATAGATTGAAGTGTACTCATCAGGGCTTATAGGAGCTCCAGGTGGGTTATTCTATGTTGGTTGTACCTTTCGGCTTATGGGGGCCGGGTAAGGTTCTTATTTGCACTAGTTACTGATAAATTAGATAGTAGGAGGTTCATCCATTCAGCTAGTATCTCTATCTTTTCTTTTTAGTTATTTTCGTAGGAAGTTCAGTTATTCGGGTAGTATCTATATCTTTTCTTTTTAGTTATTTTCAGTCTCATTTCTTTTATTTCAGTCACTTATAATTACTGTCTTACATATTCGATACATATTGTACTGACGCCCTTCTTAGGGGTGCTGCATTACTTGCCTGCAGGTGCTGATAGACGCAAACCAGGACCTTCTTAGCTTTCCTCCAGAGTTAGCAGAGCAGTCAGCTCCATTCCTCTGGAGCTAATAGTTAGTTAGAAGGTTAACTCTCTTTTTGTTTGTACAGTTTATGGGTAGGTCGGGGCCCTGTCTCGACCATTATATCACTCCCAGAGGCTTGCAAATCATTTTTAGTTCCCTATGGTCAGTTGTTATTGGTCGTGTGGGCCCATATATGCTTTATCTTGCGTGTTGGTTGTGTGGGGCCTTGTTTTGCTGTAATTAGGAGCCTTGTCGGCCATAGCTTAGCTTAGTAATGGATTTACTTTACAGTCATAACTAGACATCATGGTGGTCTTGTCGGCCCGCATAGGATTCCCCATTATTATTTGCTTCTGGGTAGCTGTTTTATTTTACAGGTGGCTATCAGGCCTTGTCGGCCAGGGCCTATGTTTATATCTAGAATATAGCCCGTTGTTTTCTTGATTTGAGGTTTAGTGTTAGTCATGCACTAGAGGTGCATAAGCTCAATAAGGCCAGTTCAAACCCTAGTAGGGCAGCAGGTGCTAGTCATGCCTCCCAATGCCGGGGTGTGACAACTGGAAGCCCACAGTACCCAGGAAAGATAAAGGGAAGAAGAGAGTCTCTGAAGATATTAGAGATGAGACCCCGAAAAATAGAAAGAAGAAAGAGAGAAGAGAATGCAAGCGGGCATCAGTGGTGAGCTTGCAGACTCATAACTCACACATGTCAAAGTTGTAGGAGCAAGCTAGAGGAGTGCGTAGCTCCACCACGGCCCAGCCCGAGCTTATTAATGGAAGGGATCCTACGGGCAAGCAACATTCAGCCCCAATCATTCCGTAGGCCGTATAGACGGCCGAGACTACTGAGGGGGTAACCACTCTTCCTATCAGTGAGTGCACCAGCCACCGCTATTACCACGATTGCAGTGGAGGTACCTCCTCTATAGGATGACAGTAGTGCTTAGAGCTCCAAAAGTATGTCTCTTCCCTCTGTTCTTATATTTTTATGCTTTGGGGATGAAGCACACTTTCGAAAAATGGAAGGGGGTGTACTTGTATTTTTGAAATTTTTGATTCGTCTGAAGGTTTTTCTTGCCGTGTTTCTTTTTCCACGGGCATGCTATCTAGTAGAACCGGCATGTTTAGGATTTTATTCTTGTGAAACTAACTTAGGAGTACTCAGCCAATAAAGTGCACTAGTTTTGGATTTTTGAAAATTTGACCCTATTTAAAATTTTTTTAATGAATTAGTTATGTACTTGTGACTGCATGCATGATTCAGTGGATCTTTTGATATCATTTAAGTATATTAGCATGTGTAGTTTTTGTTAAACCATGAATAAACCAGATAGGTAGAGGGAATATAGATCATGTGCCATGACTGAGTGAGGTCTGATACCTAGTTTAATACTGTGTAGAGGATCTAGAATTTTCCCGGTTGGTTTTTGCATAGGTTTAAGGATGGTTGGTTAGTAAAGGATCATAGGCCATTTTTGTTGAGCTCATTTTTAGCCTAAATAACCCTACCAAAATGATGTGATTCCCTTGATCCCGATTTTAATCCTTAAATGAACCATTTTTTTTATTAACTGTATCCATTTTTATAATGAACCTGTTTCGGCCCTGGTCCCTCCTTGGACATTTTGAACCTCACATAGGAAAAATTCCTAAGTTGTGGGTGGCTAGAGCAGGGGTGCATATAGATTGAGAAGGTGAAAAAGAGAGAGAAAATAGAAAAGGGGTGAGAAATAAGGTGTGGTGTGACAATAGAAAAGAAAAAAATTTAAAAGGAAAATTGAAAAAGAGAATAATGCATGAAAAATTTTGAAAACACACCATACTCGTACAAGTGTATAAAAATGGTGAAAGGGGAGGAAAAAAAGAAGCAAAAAGGGTGAAATAAGTGAAGAATGGAGTCACATATATAGTGCCAAGGAGGGGTTTTAGTCACTCAAAAATTTCCATATTTATCTTACCTAGCTTGAAAGCCTATTATACAAGCTAAAACAAGTCCTATAGTGATCCTAGCCTAACCATCAAGACCGAAGTAGAGAAAATAAGGGAAAGCCTATGGTATCCAATATGCAGTATTTGAAACTTCTTTGTGAGAGTGAGAGTCTCGCTTGTTTAGTCCCATATCATATATTTTGTTATATCTTTGAGTCGGGGACTTCGTTTGCTGTGAGGGTATATGGTTATGTGAAAAGCATTGGTAATGACTTGACTACCTATTAATAGCTGGATGACATGTCTTGGTCCTTGTTTATCATGTTTTGTAGTTGCTTGTAGTGCATGTGCTAATTTGGTTTGCGGTTAAAGGTTCAAAAATTTTTGGAGTCATAGTTCAAATTTTGTTTGATATTGGCTGTAGTGTATTAGATTTATTTTCTAGTTAAGCGTCGTGCTTAGTTTTTCTTTTTCTTTGCCTGAGGACATACAAAAGTATTAAGTTGAGGGTGTTGATGTGTTGTGAGTTTACATCACTTTCGAAGCTTAAAACTAAGAAAATAGCATGGAATTAGGAATATTTATATGGATATAAGGCACTTTTACTTTGATTTCGGGGAAAATAAGTGTTGGAGCAAAGATGTGCAAAAGAAGCCTGAAAATGCAGAAAATCAACTGAAGTACTAGTCTCAGTATGAGTCGTACCTTGATTATACGAGCCATACTAAGAACCGTAATAAAGTCCAGAAGGTTGAATAGAGAAGAAGATAACATATGACTCTCAGTACGAGCCGTAACAGGAGTCGTGAAAAACTTCAAAGAATTTGCACAAGGCAACCTCTTGGTATGGGTGAAACCAACGAGTCGTATCACTTACATACGACCCGTACCATGAGCCGTGATGAGCTCCAGTGACTATTCAAGACTTGGTGGAATTTCAGACACTACAATCAGTATGAGTCATAGAAAGAAGGTATGATTCGTACCATAACACTCGTCAAACATTCCAGAAGATGTCAGAGTTCTCAGTACAAAGTCACGGATGCATTGTACGACTCGTAGGAAGGAGGTACGAGTCGTGGAAGCTCCCAACACTTAGCCAAAGTTTCAACAAGACAAGGATGTACAAGAGGCAGTTACAGCCCATACAATCCTGCTACGGGTCATATAACAAGTTGTGGCACAGGTGGCACCAGTTATGGAAAATCTCCCTCTTAGCTTAGAAAAAGGTTTCTGATATCTATATAAATACCTTTTATGTTTTATTTTCATTACAAATCAGTAGAGAATCAATAGAGAACATAGAATTGAGTAGTTTTCATGTGATTAACACTTCTTGGGAGGAATTCTTGATTTATTTATCAATTGTTCTTGAGATTATTCTTGCACATTCAAAGAAGTTTTTCTCTCAACTATTGTTGTAAGTATTTAATTATGTGTTTGTCTATGAATGCATATCATAATCTTACAACCATGAGAGGCAAAGACCTCCTCAACTACGGGTCGTGGGAACCATGGCGGATTAACAAATTAGGCTTGAACAAAAGTGATTCATAACCAATGCAAAAAGCTTGTATTGTATTCTCTTCATGTTTAAATGTTTCTTAATGGTGTACAATGTTAGGACTTGCTTAAATTCTTTACTTGCTTGAACCTAGAAAGGTAGAGTTTAGGAAAAGAGAATTATATCAAAGCTTTGATCTTGATGATCATTGTATTAACTTGAGCTTTGGTCGCAGGATAGTTAAATTTGGAACATATTGATAACGGTTAGTTTTAAATCACTCATGAGACCTGACCCAGAAATTGAATATAGTCATCCAATAGGGACGAACCTATCATTTGGATAAACCCTAGTTATTAGTTCTACGAGTAAGCATTGGGATTAATCACATGTGTTTACCCGAAGTAGTTATGAACCCATGGGGAACACATACCTTAGTTATTTGCATATCTTGATCTAATTCATAGTTAGAATTTTGTTTTACTATTGCTTTCGTCAAAACCTTCTAATTTGGAGATAACTTCTCAATAAGTTCACTTACCGGCATTAGTCTAGATCTTACCCTATTCCCTGTAGGTTCAACCCTAACCTTTTAGTTGGGTTCTTTATTGACAACGGTCGCTTCATACTTCATTAGGAGGTGTGAGTTTGAGTGTTATCACTAAGTACTACTCCCAACTAAAATTCTAGTTATATCTAAGACTGATTAGCTCAAGCATGTTATTCTAAGGCTAAAATAGAACAATTTATCTGGAAGCGCTCTCAGAGCCTAAGGGACTTGATAATTGAAGATACTAAATTTAAAATATACTGTTAAAGAGAGAACTGATCAGCTGACATTATTGAAGGGTGATCTTGGGCAAATTTATATGCCCAAGTGATACTCAAAGGTGTCATTTTAGCCTTGTTTATCTATCAATTTTTATACATTCTCATGCAATTGGTAATAAAATGTGAATTTATACTAACCAACATGATTAGCATTGTTTTGCAGGAAAAATGTAATTTCGGGAAGCTAAAAAGCATGTTGGAAGATATCGGGGTTGGACTCGGATGTGAGCAAAGGACAAAGCATTGGAAAGCACAAAATAAAAGGGCTCCGCGATGGAGCCGTGTCACGCTGCCATCGCGGAGGCCTCTGCCTGGAGAGGGAATTTTTAGCCTATTTCCAGTGAGGGTTCGCGATGGGTCCGTGGCACGGTGGCCTGGCTCTGCGTTGCACGTTGTGCCACGTTGGGCTTTATTCCCTGGACCCCCAGTTTCCAGTGAGGGTCCGCGTCGGTGGCGTGTCACGGAGGCAGTGCTCTGCGATGCACTCCGTGACATGTTGCTTGTTATTCCGGGAAAAATTTCCACCAGTATAAATAGAACACTTAGGTTCATTTTTCAATATTCTGACTTGGTGGAGCAAGAACGTGGGTTACAGGCAGTTGAAGGGATGAAATTATCAGGGTTTTTCTCTCTTTCCTTCTCCTTGAATTCAATTGCTTGTATATTTAACACTCATTTAATGATGTTTAATCCACAAATGAGTGGCTAATTCTTCTTCTTGCTGAGGTTAAGAACACTTGTAATGAAATGTGATTATTGATTCTTTGGTTTTTCATCTTTTCTTCCATGGTTGTTCTATTGATTCTTGTTCTTACTGCATTAATGGGTGGCCTACGTTAATGTATATCTAAAAAGTCCGGTTTCACTCGAGAGAGCAAGAAATTGGAAAGTTGTGAATTAATAGGATATGATCCTCTCTTAGTTTGGGAAAATTGAGAATTGATTTACCTTCAGGATAGAAATATACCTGAAAGTCGTATTAGTCAATTTAGGAATCGGTTTTGTATGGCTAAAACATGAATTGCATTTAATCACAGAAATGTAGGTGGATGGTTCATGATTCTTAAGTGGGGTTAAATATGAGAGTTTTAATCCCTTGGCAATAATTCTTGACTAGCAACCGGAGGAAAAGGCTAACCAAATTATATCGACAATTAATTGCATTACATGTTCGTTTAACCTCAGCATGCTCACATTCATAGTTCAGACTCACATTCGATAATTGTTTTAGACTTAGCATAGTTATTATAAATCAAAATATCAAACTCTTGGTTACACTGTTGTCTGCATTTTTAGAATTGAAATATAGTACACCTGAGCAGATTGCACTTCATCCCAATCCCTGTGGGATCGATACTTGGCTTACTTAAGCCACTTTACTACTTGTTCGACCACGTGCACTTGCGTGTAGTTTTATACCCAACAAACGACCGAATTCTTATGCACTAAGCATGGTTTTATAGTTGGTTGTTTGTTTGTGCAAATAAGCATGATCTTGCCAGAATGTTGTAATTTTGGCTAAGGACTAAGTGTGGGATAGCCTAGCTTAACCCGACCTTAGTCGAAGTTAATATTCATTGGCTTAACATTGATCTTGTCTACTTGGGTTGACAGGTAAAATGTCAAGTAGGCAAGAAAAAGGGAAAGGTGCATCAACATTTGGCGCCGGAAGAAAGCGAATCAGACTGGCACAGCAGTCCCAGCAGCACCAGCGGTTCCACGCGGCCAACGCCGCCAATATGGAGCCAGGTGGGTGACAGAAGAGGGGAAGAAGTGGTATGCCAAGCACAAGGAGAGCAAGTACTTCCCCGAGGAACACATAGCATGGGAACCGTTGGCACAAGAGTTCCCTAGGATTGTACATTGGATCGAGGCAGTCGGGCTCAATTTCATCTTTGAAGGCCCAAGGAATGCAACCTGCACATGATTCGGGAATTCTATGCCAACTGGAACCCGACTATCAGAAGTCACACCATCAAAATCAGAGGGCAAATAGTCACCTTGGAGCCCCACCACCTCAATGCTATCATAGGGGCGTGGGACACAAACGCCCACGTGCTTCGACAGCTGAACATCACTCCACCGTATGCGGACATCAGACGCACCTTGTGTGGAACCCGATCGACAGCTAGATGGAGCAGACACAAGGAGAGGGGCTACCATCAGACTTTGCCCTATTCACAGATGAACAGGGAAGCCAGAATATGGCTAAAGATCGTCTGTTCCTGCCTAATCCCGGGGGTACATATGACGGATGTAACACGGGATCGTGTATGCCTAGTGTACGCCCAGATGAAAAGGCTGGAGATCAACGTGGGGGCGGTGATTATCTCCGCCATGAAGAGAGCCCGGTTCCATCGGGGGCACAGATACGAATTTGGTGGGCTACTCACCACATTCTTGAGGGGCCTAGATGTTGAGGAAGAGGCCCTTGATTATATCCCGCAGATGGAGCGGCAGGCCTTAGATGTCACTAAAACTAAGGGACCCGACACCACCCACGGGCCAGTGCTTACACTAGGCGAGCGACATGCTCGTGATGATCAGTATATGGCTCGCATGTATGGGATGCAGATGCTCCAACTGAGGATAGGCGGGAGGCCGGCAACAGAGGAGGAGCTATGGCAGCTCGAGCTGGACTACCCTTTTGGCGAAAACACCAGGGCTCTATGCTGAGTGGGGCCAGCATTTGTAGAGCCCACGGATGATGATGTCCCCACGGACGAGGAGACACGTCGAGAGGACTCCGATGTGGAGTCCGATGATGACGACGGGGGTGATTCAGACATGGGAGATGAAGCAGCAGCACCTGATAAAGAAGTGGAGTACTTTGATTGATCAGGGAGTTCCACCACCCAATTTTTATGCTATTTTAATTTTTTGTGAACACTGGGGACAGTGTTCGAGATAAGTGTGGGGTGGGAGTAGTTAGGTGCTGGTTATGTTGTTATGTATGTCCTAATCTGTTGTTGTGTCTGTGAAAATTTTTTGACCCTGTGATTTGTGATTGTAAGTTGTTATTCTGTATTTTAAATATATGTGAAACTGTTGTGTGTTGCTGAATGTTGCTAGCTGAGTTTGTACATATATTGTTTATCAAATTGATCGATATTTATAAAATCGAAATGATCGATATTTTTAAAAATAAAATTTCAATTCTTGGGTTTCTCGGCGTTTGTTTTCGGTTCTTTTACCGAGAATGGTCCCATTGAACCGAAGTCCTAGTTAGTGACCATTCCCTATGATGGATGGATGACGACCGTCTTAAGGTAAATGTAATCATTAGGAGTAGATTTTTCAATTATTTTTCAGTTGTTTTTCTTTTGTGGGTTGCATCCCAAAACCTGTAGTTACTTTATGGTTGCGTAATTATGGTTGCGTGTTGTACGTGATATTTGAAATGCAAAGGTGATTCGTATGAAAGCATGCAACTTTGTAAATATGTTGAGATACCTAGGCCATAGAGTTTGATTCAGTGTGATTGAGGCTTAATGTTTGAATTCCTGTAATTAGCTGATTGAAGAGTCTGTGAATACATCTTGAATTGAGCATGTGCAATAAGTGTGAAGTGAGGTTTTGTTATTCCATGCTATTGTGAAGTGTCTAGAACTTGCCTGGTGTGTGTACAAAATGAAATGAAGGAGGTGTATTGTAGGAAAGGATGTAGGCATTGTTCGGATGTTTTGGTATAGGTTAAAACCGACACGCAAGTGCACGTGGTCAAACAAGTAATAAAGTGGCTAAGTAAGCCAAGTATCGAACCAAGGAGACTCTGGATAAGTAAAATTGCTTAAGTATACTATATTCTAGCTTACTTCTAATTATGCTGACAACAACGTAACCAAAAGTTAAATAATTTTTGTTTATAAATTATATACTAAAACTATTAACAAATATTTACTTTGAATTGAAACTATGGATATGAGCATGCCAAGGTTAAGAACAAGTAATGAACTTGATTATCATCATAATTCGGTTATTCTTCTCTTCTAGTTGCTAGCCAAGAACATTAGCCTAGAGATTAAAATTCTCGTATTTAATCTCACTTTAGAATCATAAACCATCTGTCTACATTTCTGTGATCAAATGCAATTTATGACCTAGCAATACAATTCCGGTTCCTAAATTGACTAATACGGCTTTCAAGTATATTTCTATCAGGAAAGCACATCAAAACCCAATTTTCCCAAATCAAGTTAAGAACAATACCCTATTAATTCACAACTTTCCAATTTCGTGCTCTCTCGAGTGAAATTGGACTTTTTAGATGTACATTAATGTCGGTCACACACTAATGCAGTAGAAACAAGAATTAATAGAACAACATAGAAGAAGAAGATGAAAAACCATACAATTCAATAATCAGAATTCATCACCATTGTTCATAACCTCAGCAAGGAAGAGAATTAGCCACTCATTTGTGGATTAATCATCCTAAAACAAGTGTTAATCATACATACAATTGATTGAAAGAAGAAAGAAAGAGAGAAAATCCCTTAGCTTTTTCGTCCCTCAACTGCCTCTAACCCACGTCCTTGCTCCACCAAGTCTGAATTAATTAAAAATAAGCCTAAGTGTTCTATTTATACTAGTGGGAATTTTTCCCGGAATAACAAGCAACGTGTCACGGAGGCCAACGCGGAGCACTGCCTCCGTGACACGGGGTGGACGCGGACCCTCACTGGAAATCCAGGGTCCGGGAATATAGCCTCAACGTGGCACGGCATGCAACGCGGAGGCTTGCCTCCGTGCCACGGAGCTGTCGCGAGGCTTCACTGGAAATTGCCAAATTAATTCATCCTCCATGCAGTGTGCCTCCGCGATGGTAGCGTGGCACGGCTCCATCGCGGAGCCCCTTTACATTGTGCATTCCAATGTCTTTTCCGCGCTCGCATCCAAGTCCAACTCCGATATTGTTCCAACATGCATTTTAGCTCCTCAAAATCATGTTTTACCTACAAAACAATGCTAATCATGTTGGTTAGTATAAATTCACATTTTATTACCAATTACATGAAAATGTATACACATTGCACAATAAACAAGACGAAAATGATACGTTTGAGTATCACTTGGGCATATAAATCTGCCCAAGATCACTTACCCCACACTTAAATCCTTGTTCGTCCTCGAACAACACATACACAACTCATGCAAATTACATCCCAACCTTCGCCACTATGGTGCGACAATTTGAGCTACGGCCATACCGATTATTCAATTTTGTAAATCATCAAGAAAACATGCATGGTCTTAACAATGCAATGACCTTTAATACATTAAGACCTCCTAGACTTTAAGAATTGACCCTCGATATCGGCAAACTCATGCAAATCAGCTAATCAAGATATCCGACACGAAAATCAATCTTTCATCAAGCATGTGCCCTCACAACTCAAGAGAATCTTCCCCTTTATGTTCATGCGACTCACAAACATTCAAGTAGGGGCATGTAGAAATTAATTTCACTCTCTCTCCCAAACGAATTCACATGCATCATGTCATGACCCATAGGCTTGCCCTTAGTGTATTACTCCACTAATATAAAGAAATGCAATGTAAGATCAAGTAGGACTTTAATGGGTTGTAATGGAAGCTATGGAACTAGTATATATTGGATTAGCCAATAATAGTCACTAGCATCCTTAAGCGCCTTTTCAACACATTCCCATCAACTCATGAACATTGTTTCTCTCTTTTCTTTTTTCCATCATCCCATTCATGCTGGTTTACTTTCGTATGGCCCATTTCATCAAACACACTTGACATGACACAAAGGTTTTTCATGCACCTTCATTATCATTTCATTATAACAAGTGCCTCTTCAACCTTTTCTTTTCTTTCCTCACTCTGCTTTTCTTTTTCTTTCCACTCTTCTCCTCTTTGACACTTTGGGAAAATTTTTCTGTTTTTCTTAAGCGCTTAAGAGTTTTGTATAGACTTTACGGCTCATGAAAAGAAAGAATAAAGCTTAGTTTATACAATTTTGGACAAAAGAAAGAAATAATCGGCTAAAGGCTCAACGGGATGACTAGGGTATAAAATCACATAAAAAGGTAGAGTATGACAAGAAAAAAAATAGAAACTCACGGTTAGAACAAAGAAATGCCTACATCCTTTCTAACACTACACCTCCTTCATTTCGTTTTGTACACACACCAGGCAAGTTCTAGACACTTCACAATAGCATGGAATAACAATACCTCACTTCACACTTTATGCACATGCTCGATTCAAGATGCATTCACAGACTCTTTAATTATCCAATTACATGAATTCAAAAATTAAGCCTCAATCACACCGAATCGAATTCTACAGCTTAGGTAACTCAACATATTTACAAAATTGCATGCTTTCATACGAATTACTTTTACATTTTGAATATCAGTTACATCACGCAACCAAAATTTCACAACCATATAGTAACTACAGGTTCAGTGATGCACTCCACCAAAGAAAGAAAAAAAACTGAAAACTAATTAAAATCACTACTCTTACCGACTACATTTCCCTTAAGACGGTCATCATCCATCCATCATAGGGAACGGTCACTAACTATGACATCGGTTCAATGGGACTATTCTCGGTAAAAGAACCGAAAACAAACTCCGAGAAACCCAAAAATAAAAATTGAAAAATTTTTGCAAAACATCGATCATTTCGATGGAAATATTTACAAAATATTTTACTATGTACAAAATATTTTCGCAAAAATTTTAAAAACATCGATCATTTTGATAGAAAAAAAATATTTACAAAATTTACAAAATATTTACACTGGCAACCACAACTTTTCACAACACACATCAATTACCACAAAAATATGTACAGATACAAATACAAATCAGTTTGCACTCACAACCACAGGGAAACATAAACATACAAACAAAACAAAGGAAGAACCTACAGCAAATCAGCCCAACCCCAGCACCTAGCTACTCCCCACCCCACACTTAAATCGAACACTGTCCCCAATGTTCACACAAATTAAAAATCACAAAAATTTCGGGTGGTGGAACTCCCTGATCAGTCAAAATATTCGAATTCTTCATCCGGTGCTGCTGCCTCATCGCCCATGTCCGAGTCACCTCCATCGTCATCATCAGACTCCACATCGGAGTCCTCCCGACGTGTCTCCTCGTCTGTGGGGACATTATCGTCAGTGGGCTCAATGAAGGATGGCCCCACTCGGCACAAAGCTCTGGCATTTTCGCCAAATGGGTAATCCAGCTCCAGCTGCCATAATTCATCCTCCGTGACTTGTCTCCCACCAATCTGGAGCTGAAGCATTTGCATACCAAACATCTGTGCCATGTACTGATCGTCACGAGCATGTCGCTCGCCCAGTGTCAGCACTGGCCCATGTGTGGTGTCGGGGGCCTTGGTTTTGGTCACATCAAGGGCCCTCCGCTCCAACTGCGGGATGTAGTCCAAAGCCTCTTCCTCGACATCGAGGCCCCGGAGAAAGGTGGTGATGAGTCCGCCGAACCCATACCTGTGGCCCTGGTGTAGTCTGGCTCTCTTCATGGCAGATATGATGACCACCCCAACATTAATCTCTAGCCCTTTCATCAGGGCATACACCAGGCACACACGGTCCCGGGTCACATCCGTCATGTGCACCCCCGGAATCAGGCACAAACAAACTATTTTCAGCTAAATTCTTGCCTCCCTGTTCATTTGAGAATACGGCAGAGTCTGGTGGTAACCCCTCTCCTTATGTCTGCTCCATCGGGCTGTGGATCGAGCCCCACACAAAGTGCGTCTGATATCGGCGTATGGTGGGGTGATGTTCAGCTGGTGGAGAATGTGGGCGTCTGTGTCCCGCGCTCCAATTATGGCATTTAATTTCTGGGGTTCCAGAGTGACAATCTGCCCTCTGATTTTTATTGTGTGTCTTCTGATGGCCGGGTTCCAATTTGCATAGAATTCCCGGACTAAATGTAGGTTGCACTCCTTGGGCTCCTGAAATATGAAGCTGAGCCCAGCTGCCTCGATTCTCTGCACAATACGGGGGAACTCCTGTGCTAGTGGTTCCCGTGCAATATGCTCCTCAGGGAAGTACTTATTCTCCTTATGTTTAGCGTACCACTTCTTCCCTTCATCGGTCACCCACCTCGTTCCGTACTGGCGGCGTTGGCCGCGCAGAACAGCTGGTGCAGCTGGGACTGCAGTGCCCAATCTCAGTCGTTTTCTCCCGGTGCCTGAAGTAGATGCACCTTTACCCTTATCCTGCCTACTTGTTATTGTACCTGTCAATACAAATAAACAAGCACAATGTCAAGCTAAATGCATATTAGCTTCGGCTAAGGTCGGGTTAAACTAAGTTTACCCCACACTTAGTCCTTAGCTACTCTTACGATACTACGGCAAGGATCACTTTATTTACACCAAAAACAAACAACTATACAATTTATGCTTAGTGCGTTCACAAAACAATTTCGACAGTATAACTTTTAGCATACTACTCAGACTTTATACAGCTAATCCCAATCCTACCATCGCTAGCAATTCAACCATCGCACTTAGCAACGAAGACAACAAACAAAAAAACAACGACAAAAATTCTATATACATACAAATCCAAATAACCAAACCAATTTGAACCATTTTTACAATTTCCCAAAAACAGAGAATTCGTCGTCTATTACCTTCAAACAATATTTACAACGACTTATCTCAATTCACAAACACACCCCGGCATATAATACACCAATTTATCAAGTTACCCAATTCGATTTCAACAACCCCAGCCCTAGAATTCAATTTTACAATCAAATTCAAATCATTCACGCAATCGACAAGTTCAAACGCTAATTAAAACATTTCGAACATTTATTAATCAAAGAATAATTCAATTTCATGCTAAATTGCTAATTAGGGTGATTTATCTCACCTCCCATGCTCAAATTCGACTAAAATCGACAAGAACTTGAGAGAAACGAAGAAAACATACCTTTACGTTGAATAACCGAAGAAACTTGACAAATTGTTTGCTTAGTAGCGTGGCACGTTGGTTGGGAGAGGGAACTTAGGTGTTTGGTCGCGGAGAAGAGAGGAAATGGGGAAAAAGGGCAAAAATTTAGGGTTTAAAATGAAAGAAATACGCGGGTCACCCGGCAACCCGGTGTGACCCGTCACAAAATATAGGGCAACGTGTCACGGAGGGTAACGCGGAGCCCTTCCTCCGTGACACGGAGCTAACGCGATGGTCCTCTAGAATTTTTAAAAAATTCAGATTTAACCTCAACGTGTCACGGAGGGTAACGCGGAGCCCCTCCTCCGTGACACGGAGCCATCGCCCCAGTGCTCTGTCTCTTCATTTTATTCATTTTTTCATACCTTGCCTTTTCCTTCCCGATTCCATGCACATTTTTCTCCGGTTGACCTGAAAATCACCTTACTAAACAAAATTGGTTAGATTAATAGATTTCCCTAATTAAAATGAAAAATACTAACTAAAATGAAAAATTTGTACTAAATCAAGAAAAAGAAAAATTAAAATAAAAACTATTTACACTTTACTAAACAAAAGAAAAAATATTTTTCACGGATTGCCTCCCGTGCAGCGCCTGGTTTACCGTCGCGGCTCGACGTCCTTTATGCTCAGTTATCCACTAGGGTGACGGACGATTTTTCACGATCATTGTCCTCCTCCCAGTAGTGCTTACATCTCTGCCCATTTACCAAGAACGTAGCACTCCGATCTTCTTGCCACAGTTCTACGGCCCCGTGAGGGGTCATTCTTACCACTTCAAACGGTCCCGACCATTTTGACCTTAGCTTACCGGGAAACAACTTCAACCTCGAATTAAAGAGCAAAACTTTCTGTCCCGGCTCGAAAATGCGATGCACCACATGCTTATCATGCCATCTTTTGGTTCTTTCCTTGTAGTACATAGCACTCTCGTAGGCATGCCAGCGGAACTCATCAAGTTCACTGAGCTGCATTAGTCTCTTTTTGCCTGCCAGCTCTGAGTCCATATTTAGTTTTCTGACAGCCCAGAAAGCTCGGTGCTCTAATTCCACCGGGAGATGACATGCTTTGCCGTAGACCAATTGGTATGGTGAAGTTCCAATCGGTGTCTTATAAGCAGTTCGGTAAGCCCACAACGCATCGTCGAGTTTGCTTGACCAATCATTCCGTTGTGTATTCACCGTTTTCTGAAGAATCTGCTTCACCTCCCTATTTGACACCTCTACTTGCCCACTAGTTTGGGGATGGTATGTTGTTGCCACTTTATGGCGCACCCCATACTTGGCTAGTAATTTCTTGAAACTTGCATTGACAAAATGATCCCCTCCATCATTGATAATAGCTCGGGGTGTCCCGAACCTTGTGAGGATGTGTTTTTTCACAAACTTCGTTACTACCTTGTTGTCGTTTCTGGGGCAAGCTATTGCTTCCACCCATTTTGACACATAATCTACAGCCACCAAGATGTAACGATTACCAAATGACGGTGGGAATGGACCCATGAAGTCAATGCCCCATACATCAAAGGGTTCAACTTCCAGTATATTCTGCAAAGGCATCTCTTGTCTTTTGCCAATTGATCCTGTACGCTGACATCTATCACACATTTTGACATACGCCATAGAGTCTCTAAACAGTGTTGGCCAAAAGAAACCTGACTATAGAACCTTGTGCGCTGTTCTTTCGCCTCCGTGATGCCCTCCATACAACGAAGAATGGCAGCCCCTCAACACTTCCGCTATCTGACTCTCTGGGATGCATCTTCTCATCACCTGATCTGGTCCCTGTTTGAACAAATATGGCTCATCCCATACATAATGCCGGCTGTCATGCCTCAATTTCCTTCTTTGTTGGTCTGTTGTTTCAGGTGGGTAGACTCCACTCACTAGCAAGTTGACTATGTCTGCATACCAGGGAACTTTAGCTTCTCCCACCGCCAAGAGTTGCTCATCTGGGAATTCTTCATTTATGTTATCACTTCCCATCACATGCGACCGACTTTCCAGTCGTGATAGGTGATCTGATACTTGGTTCTCGCTTCCCTTTCTATCTCTGATCTCAAGGTCGAACTCCTGCAACAGTAAGATCCATCTAATCAATCTGGGCTTAGCATCCTTCTTGTTGAATAGGTACCGAATAGCTGCATGATCGGTGTACACCACAACTTTCGAACCCACCAAATAAGACCTGAATTTGTCAAATGAAAACACCAAGGCTAGCATCTCTTTCTCTGTGACTGTGTAATTGCTCTGGGCCGTATTCAGTGTTTTGCTTGCATAATAAATAGAATGGAAAATTCTATTTTTTCTTTGTCCCAATACGGCTCCCACAGCCACATCACTGGCATCACACATCAGCTCAAATGGTTGTTCCCAATCAGGAGAAGTAAGTATAGGTGCTTCTATCAATTTCTGCTTCAACTTTTCAAATGCTGTAACACACTCATCATTCAACTCAAACTTTACCTCCTTTTCTAGCAGTCTGCATAGTGGTCTAGAAATGTTGGAAAAGTTTTTGATGAATCGTCTGTAGAATCCTGCATGCCCCAAAAAACTGCGCACACCTTTCACTGACACTGGTGGTGGCAATTTTTCAATAACCTCGATCTTAGCACGATCGACTTCCAACCCCTTTTTAGATACTTTGTGGCCAAGGACAATTCCCTCCTTCACCAAGAAGTGGCATTTCTCCCAGTTTAATACAAGGTTGGATTCTTCACATCGAGCCAACACCCTGTCAAGATTCTACAAACAAGTAGCACGAATTACCGAAAACAGAAAAATCATCCATAAATACCTCAACAAAATCCTCAACCATGTCATGGAAAATAGCCATCATGCATCTCTGAAATGTGGCGGGTGCGTTGCATAACCCAAACGGCATCCGCCTGAAAGCATATATCCCATAAGGATAGGTGAAAGTAGTCTTCTCTTGATCCTCCGGAGCTATGGCTATTTGGTTATAACCAGAGTACCCATCAAGGAAGCAATAATACTCCTGTCCTGCCAACCTATCAAGTATTTGATCAATGAAAGGGATGGGGTAATGATCTTTCCTCGTGGCTTCGTTTAGTTTTCTGTAGTCCATACAAATCTGCCAGCCTGTGACGGTTCGAGTAGGGATCAACTCATTTTTCTCGTTGGGGACTACGGTCATCCCCCCTTTCTTAGGAACACATTGAACGGGACTGACCCACTCACTGTCTGAAATTGGGTAGACCACACCTGCATCAAGACACTTGATTATTTCTTTCCTTACCACATCCTTCATTGCTGGATTAAGTCTCCGTTACGGCTGAACGGTTGGTTTGGCTCCTTGCTCCATGAATATCCTGTGTGTGCAGAAAGCTGGATTAATACCCTGAATGTCAGACATTTGCCAACCCATTGCTTTCTTCCTCTTTCTGAGGACACCTAATGCTGCCTTTTCCTGTGCCTCCGTCAAGTCTGCAGAGATGATAACTGGTAACGTCTCTCCCTCCCCCAAAAAGATATATTTTAGATGGGGAGGCAATTCTTTCAGCTCCAGCTTCGGTGCCTCCTCAATGGATGGTTTCGGCAAAGGCTCTAGAGATCTCATCAATGACTGGAATTCCTGTCTCCTCGGATGATTAGGTGCCCCATTCAATAATTGGACCATTCCACACGCCTTTCTATCCCCAAAATGATCAGAATGCGTTAACGCTCTTTCCAATGGGTCTTGAGATTCAACAACCTGCCTAATTTCTCCATGTTCAACCACACTAATTTCTGAAAGCTCCTCATTTATAGCTGGCAGCTTCATGGCTTTTAGCACATCAAATACCTCTACTTGGTCATGTGCTCGCATTGTAAGTTGACCCGCAGCCACGTCAATTAATGCTTTTCCGGTTGCCAAAAAGGGTCGTCCCAAAATAAATGGGACTTCAGCATCTAGTTCAAAATCCAGAACAATAAAATCGACCGGAAAAATAGGGGAGCCCACTTGCACAAGCACATCCTCAACAATGCCATCCGGCCTAGCTAAGGATCTGTCTACTAACTGCAAGATTACGGTTGTAGGTCTAGGACTCCCTAGACCTAACTTCCTGAATACCGAAATGGCATCAGATTTATGCTCGCCCCCAAGTCACATAATCCACGAGCTTGGATACTCTGCCCAATAGTCAGCTGGATAGTAAAACTTTCAGGGTCTTTCAGCTTCGTGGGCAGTCTATTTTGGATCCGGGAAGTGCATTCCTCCGTCAAAGCTACCGTGGCATACTCAGTCAAACGACTTTTGTTGGCCACGATGTCTTTAATATATTTAGCATATTTTGGCACTCCCTGCAAGACATCAACAAGAGGTAAATTAACATGTACCTGTTTAAGCACCTCCATAAATTTCTTGAAACACGCCTCCTCCTTGTGTTTCTTGAGTCGTTGAGGGAATGGGGGTGGAGGCCTTTCTGATTCATCTTCTTTGGTCTTCCCCTTATCCGCAAGTTGCTCTCCCTCAACATCTGCTGCTCCTGACTTTTGAGGTGATCTTTCCGGTTCCACCTCCTTCAACTGCAAACCACTCCTCGTGGTCACTGCATTTACCTGCTTTGGATTAGGATCTGTGTCGTTAGGCAGTCCTCCTCTGGGCCTTGTGTTTTGGGCACTAGCAAATTGCCCAAATTGATACTCAAGAGCCTTGGTCGCTAATTGATTATTCTTCACTTCGGCTGCCAATTTAACATAGTCAGCCTGCAATTGCGCCTGATTAGCGATCATGGTCTTGAACATTTCTTCAATGGTAGGTGATGGTGGTGGAGGAGGGGCATTGTGATTTCTGAATTGAGATTGGTAGTTCTGTTGCCCTCCTTGATTCCTGTGCATACCCTGACCCGAACTTTGGCCTTGTTGGTTGTTGCTACCCCACGAAAAATTTGGATGGTTCCTCCAATTTGAGTTGTAGCCGCTACCAAACTGCTGCTGATTTCTTTGTGCATTGCCCACAAAGTTAACCGAATCTGGGTTTGCTCCACAGCACTCAGCTGAGTGCTCACTGCTACCACACACTTCACACCACATTTGCTGGACCGCATTGACTGAAGCTGAAGGCTGGTTCAAGTTCATATTGCTGAAGTGGTTGTTCAACTGATTCTGCAAGGCAGCTATCTGTGCAACTATAGCTATAAATCCATCCACTTCAAGCACTCCTGCTGCTTTCCTTGCTCCACCTCGAGATGAATCTGCATTCCATTCTGGATTGCCCTGTGAAATTCGGTTGAGCAAAGTGTACAGCTCCTCATAAATCTTTTCCAGCGCTTGCCCTCTAGCTGCTAAGTCTAACAAAATTTTACTATGGGGTTCCAAACCCTCAATAAATGTGTGTACCAACACCTCATTGGACTGATGATGATGAGGACAGTCCCGCAACATGGATTTAAATCTTTCCCAGGCTTGATATAAATTCTCTCCGTCCCTCTGTTTGAAACTTAGAATTTGACTTCTAAGTCTGGCTGTTTTACCAGAGGGAAAAAATCTTATCAAGAACTTCCATGCAAGATCATCCCACGTTGATATAGAATTTGGTGGTTCAGCTTTTAACCACCTCTTGGCTTCACCAAGTAAGGAAAACGGAAATAGGGTGAGCCGAACATAATCAGGTGACACTCCAGTGGGTATATAAGTGTCACTTATCTCCAAAAAATTCTGGAGATGTTGTTGTGGGTCTTCATGAGGGAGACCGGTAAATTGCCCGCTTGTGTGCAAAAGTTGCACCATATTCTGCTTTAATTCAAATCTCCCTCCAGGCTCTGGTTTGCGGATACTTGAATGTACATTGTTGGCATGTGGGATTGCCACCTCACGAACCGGCCTTGCTGCAGCTTCGTCGGGCACTAACACTGCCCTCACAACCGGTGGATTTTGTTGCTCCATTATAGTCTGTCTGAGCAACTGCAGCTTCTTTTGTAGAGCTTCTCTACGTTTACTATGAAATTCACGTTCAGGCTCTGTATAAGATTCCACCAGCTCCTTGTCCTTTGCCAGTGTTCACAGAAATCAAGACTGCAAAATACAGGCTAAGACCAAGTTGTCAACACTTAAGAAAATAAAACAAAAATACAGTAAATTTACACTTAACACAATTTCACCAATTGCCTAGTCTCCCCAGCAACGGCGCCAAAAACTTGTTCGGATGTTTTGGTATAGGTTAAAACCGACACGCAAGCGCACGTGGTCAAACAAGTAATAAAGTGGCTAAGTAAGCCAAGTATCTAACCAAGGAGACTCTGGATAAGTAAAATTGCTTAAGTATACTATATTCTAGCTTACTTCTAATTATGCTGACAACAACGTAACCAAAAGTTAAATAATTTTTGTTTATAAATTATATACTAAAACTATTAACAAATATTTACTTTGAATTGAAACTATGGATATGAGCATTCCAAGGTTAAGAACAAGTAATGAACTTGATTATCATCATAATTCGGTTATTCTTCTCTTCTAGATGCTAGCCAAGAACATTAGCCTAGAGATTAAAACTCTCGTATTTAATCTCACTTTAGAATCATCAACCATCCGTCTACATTTCTGTGATCAAATGCAATTTATGACCTAGCAATACAATTCCAGTTCCTAAATTGACTAATACGGCTTTCAAGTATATTTCTATCAGGAAAGCACATCAAAACCCAATTTTCCCAAATCAAGTTAAGAACAATACCCTATTAATTCACAACTTTCCAATTTCGTGCTCTCTCAAGTGAAATTGGACTTTTTAGATGTACATTAATGTCGGCCACACACTAATGCAGTAGAAACAAGAATTAATAGAACAACATAGAAGAAGAAGATGAAAAACCATACAATTCAATAATCAGAATTCATCACCATTGTTCATAACCTCAGCAAGGAAGAGAATTAGCCACTCATTTGTGGATTAATCATCCTAAAACAAGTGTTAATCATACATACAATTGATTGAAAGAAGAAAGAAAGAGAGAAAATCCCTTAGCTTTTTCGTCCCTCAACTGCCTCTAACCCACGTCCTTACTCCACCAAGTCTGAATTAATTAAAATTAAGCCTAAGTGTTCTATTTATACTAGTGGGAATTTTTCCTGGAATAACAAGCAACGTGTCACGGAGGCCAACGCGGAGCACTGCCTCTGTGACACGGCGTGGACGCAGACCCTCACTGGAAATCCAGGGTCCGGGAATATAGCCTCAACGTGGCACGGCATGCAACGCGGAGGCTTGCCTCCGTGCCACGGAGCTGTCGCGAGGCTTCACTGGAAATTGCCAAATTAATTCATCCTCCATGCAGTGTGCCTCCGCGATGGTAGCGTGGCACGGCTCCATCGCGGAGCCCCTTTACATTGTGCATTCCAATGTCTTTTCCGCGCTCGCATCCAAGTCCAACTCCGATATTGTTCCAACATGCATTTTAGCTCCTCAAAATCATGGTTTACCTACAAAACAATGCTAATCATGTTGGTTAGTATAAATTCACATTTTATTACCAATTACATGAAAATGTATACACATTGCACAATAAACAAGACGAAAATGATACGTTTGAGTATCACTTGGGCATATATATCTGCCCAAGATCAGGCATTTCTTTGTTTTTAACCGAAAGTTTCTATTTTTCATTATCATACCCACCTTGATTGTGTACCCAAGTCAGCCCATTGAGCCTTTAGGCTATTATTTTTTTCTTTTGTCAAAAAGTGTAAACCGAGCTTAATCCCTTCTTTTCATTAGCCGTAAAGTCGATCCAAAACTCTTAAGCGCTTAAGAAGAGAAAATCATTTTTCCAAAGTGCCAAAGAGTGAGAATGGTGAAAAGAAAAGAAAAGCAGTGTGATGGAAGAAAAGAAAAGGTTGAAGGTGCACTTATTATAAATAAACTATGATGAAGGTGTATGAATAATCTTTGTGGTGGTGTCAAGTGTGCTTAATAAGATGGGTCAAACTAAAGAAAAACTTCAAGAATAGGAGGATGAAGAAAGAAACAATGTCCATGAGTTTGATGGGATGTGTTGAAAAGGCGCTTAAGGATGCTAGTGGCTATTATGGGCGAGCCCAATATTTACTAGTTCCGTAGCTTCCATTACAACCCGTTAAAGTCCTACGTGATCTTACATCACACTTCTTTATATTAGTGGAGTAGTACACTAAAGGCAAGCTAATGGGTCATGACATGATGCATGTGAATTCTTTTGGGAGAGAGAGTGAAATTGTGTTTATATGCCCCTGCTTGAAATTTGTGAGTTCATATGATCAAAAAGGGGAAAATGCTCTTGCATTGTGAGGGAACATGCTTGATGAGAGATTAATTTTCGTGTCGGATGTCTTGATCAGCTAATTTGCATGAGTTTGCCAATATTGAGAGTCGATTCTTAAGTCTAGGAGGTCTTGATGTATTGAAGGTCATTGCACTGATAGGACCATGCATGTTTTCTTGATGATTTGCTGTATTGAATAATCGGTATGACCATAACCTAAATTGTCGAACCAAAGTAGCGAGGGTGGGATGTAAATTGCATGAGGTGTAAGATTGTTGTTCGAGGACGAACAAGGATTTAAGTGTGGGGTAAGTGATCTTGGGATTTATTCCCTGGACCCCCAGTTTCCAGTGAGGGTCCGCGTCGGTGGCGTGTCACGGAGGCAGTGCTCTGCGATGCACTCCGTGACACGTTGCTTGTTATTTCGGGAAAAATTCCCACCAGTATAAATAGAACACTTAGGTTCATTTTTCAATATTCTGACTTGGTGGAGCAAGAACGTGGGTTACAGGCAGTTGAAGGGATGAAATTATCAGGGTTTTTCTCTCTTTCCTTCTCCTTGAATTCAATTGCTTGTATGTTTAACACTCATTTAATGATGTTTAATCCACAAATGAGTGGCTAATTCCTCTTCTTGCTGAGGTTAAGAACACTTGTAATGAAATGTGATTATTGATTCTTTGGTTTTTCATCTTTTCTTCCATGGTTGTTCTATTGATTCTTGTTCTTACTGCATTAATATGTGGCCTACGTGAATGTATATCTAAAAAGTCCGGTTTCACTCGAGAGAGCAAGAAATCGGAAAGTTGTGAATTAATATGATATGATCCTTTCTTAGTTTGGAAAATTTGAGAATTGATTTACCTTCAGGATAGAAATATACCTGAAAGTCGTATTAGTCAATTTAGGAATCGGTTTTGTATGGCTAGAACATGAATTGCATTTAATCACAGAAATGTAGGTGGATGGTTCATGATTCTTAAGTGGGGTTAAATACGAGAGTTTTAATCCCTTGGCAATAATTCTTGACTAGCAACCGGAGGAAAAGGCTAACCAAATTATATCAATAATTAATTTCATTACATGTTCGTTTAACCTCAGCATGCTCACATTCATAGTTCAGACTCACATTCAATAATTGTTTTAGACTTAGCATAGTTATTAGAAATCAAAATATCAAACTCTTGGTTACACTGTTGTCTGCATTTTTAGAATTGAAATATAGTACACTTGAGCAGATTGCACTTCATCCCAGTCCCTGTGGGATCGATACTTGGCTTACTTAAGCCACTTTACTACTTGTTCGACCACGTGCACTTGCGTGTAGTTTTATACCTAACAAACGACCGAACAATACTAAGTATGTTCCAAAACTGAAAATACTAACTGCAACTTGAAACATTCATGCTGGAAATTTCAGTTAAACAATAGCCATGGAAAATAACAATTTAAACCCGCTTTAAAATCATATAAGAATCAACCCAAAAGCCATGCTAAAACTAGGGCTAGAAATTATACTATTAAATTTAAGGCAAGAACGTAAAGATCATATGCTAGGGTGATAGGAACTAGCAAACAACTAAAATTTTAAGAACATTCATAAGTTATCTGAAAAGCCCTAGTTCACTCTTACAGGGCTAAAATAAAAAAGATTTCTGAAGATAAATTTGGGACACAAGGATAAAAGAATCCCCCTTTTGAATTCCCACATACCTGAAGAAGAAATTCTAGAGAAGAAGCTTGAAAATTTTGAGAAAATTGGACACCCTAGCTCTTAGCTTCAAGGAGAAACTCTGAGTTCTACATAATGAGGCTCTGAAAATCTGAGTGAAGAATGATGGAGGTGGATTGATTACCCCTCTAAATTCCTTGAAAATATTACCAACATGATGTAGTTTAGAGACTAAAAGAGTGGGAATATACAAAACTACCCCTGGGAAAATATTTAGAAATCTAAAATTTTTGGGTCGCTGTGCATCTGACGGGACAGGTAACGAGCCGTCGCAATCCTGATGGTCCATCGTCTCCACTGTCGGGCTTAAGAAGAATTGCCCAAAATTTTCCCCCAAGTGACGGTCAGCGTGATGGGCCGTCGCACACCTGATGGTCCGTCGGCCCTCCTCCCGTCCTTAACTAGAATGGCCTCAACTACTAGCCTAAGTGGCAGGCACCTTGATGGGCCATCATTCACTTGACATTCCATCGTGACCTTCGTCGCCCATAAGCTAAAGGGACTATACCTTGATGGCACAAGTGACAATCTTTCGCCTGGCTGACGGCCATCAGATTCACCGTTAGAGGTGTGACGGGCCATTACTTCCCCCTGCACCAGGTCTGCAACTTTTATTCTTTTGCTACAATATTTCACTCCGGAGGTCTAAGGTATTACATATTTGGATGGAGAATTTGAGTCATATTGCCACACTGATTTCCAAACATATGAATAATAGTACGAAATCCTTACTTAGAGGCGGACATTTCAATGTGCATAGCATATTTACCTATCTTAATTTTAGGACTTTGGATATTTTGCTTCATGATCCATGGAAGATATACTTAATTTGTTGCAAATTAATTATCTATCAACTGCATTGTTTGGTTGAGGTGAAATATTTTTGGGGCAGTCCTTAAATCTTGTTCTGCTTCATCACTTAATACTTATATCTCTTTGATCTATAATTGAATCTTCATTTGCATTTACTACCAAATTTGTCTATTTTCTTCCAATTACTAGCTTTGTCAAAAAATATCCATTAATCTCCTCTCTTAATTTATTATCTTCTTCTAAATATAGGAAGATAATAATAGTTTTTTTCCTATTTCTTTTAGCAAGATAAGATGTCTTTACATTTGACTGTTTTATTCCTTCAACATTATTTTGGTTGTATTTTCTATTTTACTATTATGATACAAGGAATTAGTGTCTTACACGGATGAACATAACCGATGTTGCTGCATAGTAGAACCAAGATTCTAAGGTCAACAAGATACATACCTTTAAAATATAACTTATGAACGATCTATGCTATGTTCGCCCATAGAATCTTGGTTATACCTGTCAATTCTCTTCTTTCTGGAAAGATAATTGCATGCATCCACTATTAGTAATGTATTGACCATTGATATAGCTTATCTTCTTATTTAGTCAGTATATGACTTCTCTTTATCCTCCCATCATTCTGCTTTATTGAAGTTTTATCCTTTACACAGTGAAATCCTCGTAAAATGCTTGCAAAGAAGTTACACTTAATGTAGATTGTTTGTCAATTTATAACTTTTTAATCATTAATATTTTTGAATATTTAAATTTATTAAACTCCTTTTAATCATTAGTAGCATCTTTAATTACTTTTTCTCAAGATGTATTTACAGAGAACATTAAGAAGAATATGGATGCGTACTTAACTAGGAGGATGTTGTCTGAGAAGGACACAGACAAAAGTTTTAGTATGAGAAACTTCAGATACGTTGAGACTATTAAGGAAGTTGTAGAAAGGGAGTGCTCTATTGTTGTTTCTGTGCTAATATTCTTATTTTTTTCTGGTAGAGCTGGCATTGTGACTGTAAGTTTAAGTACTTAACTTACATTTATCTTTAACTTCGAAGTTCTTCTTTCTTGGAATGTTTCTTTTCCCTTTATTTCTCTATCTACTTGTAATAGTAATAGTTCTGGATTTACTATAGTCATCAATAGTTCAATAAAGTTCCCATCTTTGAGCAAGCATTTACTCTGTGAACTTATAATAGATTTATCCATTTGTTTGTGTTTAATTTCCTTGTTTTGGTTCTTAAAAGTGGTTTGGTTAAATACTAGTACAAATATCTAGTGATTTTGTACAATGTAATGTGTACACACAGCTAAAAGGGCCAGACATCCCACACATCCAACAACACCTCCCAAATCACAATGAAAGCATGAGTGTTGTTCTGAAATTGTTGAAAAACATACTAGATGAACAAATCAGACTTTTTTTGAAATCAACAAACATCAATTGAATATCTGTATATAACACCAACGTCAAACTTTTTTAAAATCATATGCATAAAATCATTCTCACCGGAAAAAATCAACACATTGAACAAATAAGCCAAAACCAATACAAATTGTATCAAGAGCACAAGAAAATCAAAACCAACTAATAAACAAACATAAAAATAGTCAAGAAATTAAAGTATTGCCTGTTTAACCTTAGAGATATAGAAACTCTATTCCATAGAAATTTCTATCTGATAAACTCTATGTGATGAAACTTTAGGGCATAATCTGCTATAGTGAAACTCTCTTTCAACAAAATCCTATAGAAAAGAGAAAATCATGAGGAATGGTTTGGGCAACAGTTATCGATAAGAACAGAAACGTGAAGTCGAATCTAAAGCCCTACCTAAAAAGCAATTAGAACAACAACACTAGAAGAACTTTATCTATAAGAAATCAACAACCAATGTGGCAGAATATTGTTCACCAGCCTTGCTCCCATGAGAAGAAGTCATCCACCGAAGGTTTCTGAAACATCTGGTGACCTAATTTAGAGAAGGTGAATCAATGCGCTGAAATTTTTCTGAGGCTTTCAATTTTGAGTTCTAATTTTTTAATTTAGAGTTATAATTTTGTATTACTTCTTTTTGGCCAATGAAAAATTGTAGGCAGAGTTAAATATTTAGTGTTAAATTGGAGAGAATATAATATTTTTGTGTTAAATATGACAGAAGGAATACAATGTTTCAGTGAAAATTTTAGGAAAAAATAAAGCAACACTTGTAAAGTGTTGTTTTTAGAATTATAAAATAGCAAACTTTAAAAGTGTAGTCATATGTTCAAATAAGTGTTGCCAATTATATTATGATGTAGAAAAACTTAAAAAATGTAGCCTATACCTCTAAAGAGCATGCTTTACAAGCATTGACAATATTACCATGGCTAAAAGCTAAAAATTAAGCTACGCTATAAAAGCATACCCAAAATATTTTAGGCAACACTTTACAAGTGTTATCTAGATTTAGTGTGGCCTTAGGATTAAAATGTTGTAGTGTAAGTTCCTCTAAGCCTCTCCCATGATTTCTACTTGCATTCAAGCTTAGAATTGTGAAGTCTTAGCTTCTCTTTCCTAAGGTTTCAAGGAAGACCCTTCTTCTAGCTCAAGAACTTAGCAACCCTTCTCTCTAGCTTTTACTCGGTAGTTTCTCTTGCTTCTAAAAGTATTAAGGTATGTAAGGCAACCCAAAAAATGTAGTATCATATTATTCCCACTATTTCTGTACTTCTACACTCATGCGAGTTCTACTAGATGATTTAAAGTATTGTGCCATGATTTCGTTGTTTCATGTGTAAAGCTTTGAGAACATTACTTATTTAGCATGGATCAGCGTAGACCTAACTCATAAATAAATTTTATAAAGTTTGATGAAAATTCATACAATTGTTAAAAATAATTATTTTGCCCTTATGAGTCAAATGTTTATATTTTTGTGAAATATTTGAGATAATCGTTATGCACTTAGATAAGGCTACACATGTATATTTTGAAGAAGCAATATTATCACATATTTTGGCCAAGGTCATACCCATAATTTATTTGAAATGAGTACATGAGATTTTTTTTAGCATGACTATGAGCTTATGAGTAGAAGAACATGATTTTATGAATTGTTTAAGCTTCTTGTTTTAAAGTATGTACATATACATACATACATACATATATATATATATATATATATATATATACATACATACATACATATATATATATATATATATATATATATATATATATATATATATATATAATATTAATTTTAGGCCCAAGGGCTAAGCATATGCCTTCATAAAAAATATACTTTCATAACTAGAATCTTCAGATAAGGCCAAGCTTTTAAAATAATATTCAGTCATATTATGAGCCCAAGGGCTACATTTCAGTATCAATATTTTCAGAAAGGGAGTTAGTGGTTAATAGAGATGGCATGAGTGCCTTAGAACATGTGTCAAAAACTATGTTTGCTAACATAGAAATAGAGCGTGCCACAGTCTAAACACATCTCCAAATTTTTATACCCCCAAAATTGGTAGATAATTTAGAAAATATTAGCAAGCCAGTTTAGGCTCCCTATCTGGCAAGATAGGGTGGTGGCTTAGCCGGTCGAGTCATAGGATTATACTCCATGACTACATGGTGTACTTTTTCAATTATGCCATGACCTCTACAATATTTTCAGTTAGTACTATATTATCAGTATCTTCTAACAGAGATATCAGATAATGTTTTCAGTTACAGATTTTAAATAGGGCAAATCCATGTTTTTCTTTCAGAACTTTTCTATGATTTTCTATGAATTATTACTTATAATTTTACATGCTCAGTTTCTCTCTTTAATATCTCATGTTTCATATGCTTTTACCCTCTTACATACGATATGATTCCATGTACTAACGCCCCTCCTTACCGGGAGCACTATATTATTTTATAATACACCCTCAGGTACAGACCCTCTCAGACAAGCAACTCAGTAAATCCAACTCAATTCAACTTTTTGTGAGCCCCACTATCTCTCGGGGTATTCATGTCTCAGTGTAGTGTAGATTTAATAGAGGTCAGGCCTGGGACCTTGTCTCGGCCAATCTATATACTTCAGTCAGTAGAGGCTTCATAGATAGACAGTTGATGTGTTCCTTGCTTAAAACTCTAATTTGACTAATGGATCTCTTTTGTATGAAAGCAGCTTTTATGAAAATCCTCTCAGTTTTATGCTTTACTTCAGTATTTGGTATATGTTCTGTATGATATTGAGGATTAAATATTGGCTCACAGTCTCATGCCAGTTATAGCGGTACGCTCGATCTAGAAATGATGTCTGGTACCAGTCTAGCCTAGGCCCTAGGTTGAGGCATAACAGAAATTGATTGGAAAAGAGCAAGAGAAAAAAAGATAAGGAAAAAAGGAAAATAAGAAAAGAAAAGGAAAAGGAAAAGGCCCCAAAAGAAAAGAAGAAAATATAAAATGCCGACATGGAATTGATGTGACACATGCATGTGGATCATCTCACATCATGAGAGAGGTATAAGGCTTCACAGGGTGGTATTAAATTCACTTTTGATATGTGTAGGGGTAAGAGGTTTCTCAATCAACTAATGTATGTAAATGACTTATCCGAACAACTATAGGGTGTAATCTATAATTAAAGAATAAAATTTTTATAATATTGTTACAATTATGTTATTATTTACCAAAGTTTGTCTATCAAGTGTGATATATTTGATCAATTCAATTGCCCAATTACCCAAACTTAATTTATTTTCAGACAATTTTATCCAAAAAATCAACCTAGAGTGTCCCAAATTCACTCCTTAAACAACACCCAATAAGTGTCAATTTTTCAACCCAGAAATCAACTCACTTCCATTTTTTAATCCCAGATGTACTCTTGATCTAGTCTAACAGATCGTGTCAATCCTACCTCTTTTCTTTTTTTATTTTACCCAACCCCTTAATCTTAACCCCAGTTTCTTCGCCTGTCGCCACCCTCTTTCCTTCTCCTCTTATCTCCCTCACTCAAAACCCTAGAAATCGCCTTTATTTCCCTTTTCTGGACATCTTTGAATAGTGACCCCTATAATATATGCTTCCCTCTCTCCATTTCTACACTCGAATACCAAAAATGCCAATATGTTTCCTATCTGGCGAGTTCCGAAGAAACTCCGGTGAGAGAAAATTAATGTAAGAAGCATAAATGGCCTTCTATCATTTAGTTCTATATAATCATGTCACTCTTAAGGATTTTTGCAATCATGAAACTACCAGCTGGTCTTCATCTACTGCTATACCTTCAAAATTTTAATTTTATGATGAATTCTATGAATCTGTCTACAATATGATTTTCTAGATGTCTTTATTACTACTACCCTATTTTGCTTGATTGATTAACCGATAATTAGATTGGAATTCGTAAAAGTTGGCTGTTGATTTTTGCTTTAAAATTCTTGAGTACTACTTATTTATGCCCCTAGACTGTCATATGTGAAAAATTCCAATTTTCATGTCTTCAAACATCTTCCAAAACCCTATCCATTATCATGTATAATTTATAATATTTTCTTTGGAAATTAGGTTTATACTTGTATTCCGTATGGACAAATATGTGCTTTGTGTTCGCGTGATTTGTGGGTATATAAAACGACACGCAAGTGCACGTGGTCGAACAAGTAGTAAAGTGGCTTTAGTAAGCCAAGTATCGATCCCACAGAGACTTGGATGAAGTGCAATCTGCTCAAGTGTACTATATTTCACTTCTAAAAATGCAGACAACAGTGTAACCAAAAGTTTGATATTTTGTTTTATAATTTTTATACTAAAGCTAAAACAATTATCTACTTTGAGTCTGAACTATGAATGAGAGCATGCTGAGGTTAAACGAACATGTAATGAAATTAATTATCATCATAACTTGGTTAATCTTTTCCTCCAGTTGCTAGCCAAGAACATTTGCCAGGAGATTAAAACTCTCGTATTTAACCTCACTTAAGAATCATGAACCATCCACCTACATTTCTGTGATTAAATGCAATTCATGTTCTAGCCATACAATTCCGGTTCCTAAATTGACTAATACGACTTTCAGGTATATTTCTATCCTGAAAGCAAATCAAGACTCAATTTTCCCAAACCAAGTAAAGAACATATCCTATTAATTCACAACTTTCCAATTTCTTGCTCTCTCGAGTGAAACCGGACTTTTTAGATGTACATTAACGTAGGCCACACATTAATGCAGTAAGAACAAGAATTAATAGAACAACATGGAAGAAAAGATGAAAAACCAAAGAATCAATGATCACATTTCATCACAATTGTTCATAACCTCAGCAAGAAGAGGAATTAGCCACTCATTTGTGGATTAAACATCTTAAAATGAGTGTTAATCATACAAGCAATTGAATTAAAGAAGAAAGAAAGAGAGAAAAAACCCTGATATTTTCGTCCCTCAACTGCCTGTAACCCACGTTCTTGCTCCACCAAGACAGAATATTGAAAAATGAACCTAAGTGTTCTATTTATACTGCTGGGAATTTTTCCCGGAATAACGAGCAACGTGTCATGGAGTGCATCGCGGAGAACTTCCTCCGTGACACACTACGGACGCGGACCCTCACTGGAACTGGGGGTCCAGGAATTAAAGCTCAACGTGGCACGGCGTGCAACGCGGAGCCAAGCCACCGTGCCACGCTACGAACGCGGACCCTCTCTGGAATTTGGGCGTAATTTTCCTATCTAGGCAGAAGGCCTCCGCGATGGCAGCGTGACACGGCTCCATCGCGGAGCCCCTTTAATTCATGTTGTCCAATGCTTTATCCCTTGCTCGCATCCAAGTCCAACCCCGATATCCTCCAACATACATTTTAGCTTCCCGAAATTACATTTTACCTGCAAAACAATGCTAATCATGTTGGTTAGTATAAATTCACATTTTATTACCAATTACATGAGAATGTATACACATTGGTAGATAAACAAGGAGAAAATGGTACTTTTGAGTATCACTTGGGCATATAAATTTGCCCAAGATCACTTACCCCACACTTAAATCCTTGTTCGTCCTCGAACAACAATCCTACACTTCATGCAATTTACATCCCAACCTCGCTACTTTGGTTCAACAATTTAGGCTACGGTCATACCGATTATTCAATACAGCAAATTATCAAGAAAACATGCATGGTCTTATCAATGCAATGACCTTCAATACATCAAGACCTCCTAGACTTTAAGAATCGACTCTCGATATTGGCAAACTCATGCAAATCAGCTGATCAAGATATCCGACACGAAAATTAATCTCTCATCAAGCATGTGCCCTCACAACACAAGAGAATCTTCCCCTTTTTGCTCATATGACTCACAAACATTCAAGCAGGGGCATGTAAACACAATTTTGCTCTCTCTCCCAAAAGAATTCACATGCATCATGTCATGACCCATAAGCTTGCCCTTCGTGTATTACTCCACTAATATAAAGAAGTGCGATGTAAGATTACGTAGGACTTTAACGGGTTGTAATGGAAGCTACGGAACTAGTAAATATTGGGTTAGCCAATAATAGCCACTAGCATCCTTAAGCGCCTTTTCAACACATCTCATCAACTCCTGGACATTGTTTCTTTTTTTTTTCTTCATCCCATTCTTGATTCTTTTTTTTAGTATGACCCATCATATTAAGCACACTTGACACAACAACAAAGATTATTCATGCACCTTCATTATCGTTTATTTATAACAAGTGCACCTTCAACCTTTTTTTTTTCCTCACTCTGCTTTTCTTTTTCTTTTCACCATTCTCACTCTTTGACACTTCGGGAAAATGATTTTCTCATCTTAAGCGCTTAAGAGTTTTGTATAGACTTTACGGCTAATGAAAAGAAGGAATTAAGTTCGATTTACACTTCATGACAAAAGAAAAAAATAACAGGCTAAAGGCTCAACGGGCTGACTAGGGTATACAATCAAGGTGTGTACGACAAGGAAAAATAGAAACTCTCGGTTAAAACAAAGAAATGCCTACATCCTTTCCTACAATACACCTCCTTCATTTCGTTTTGTACACACACCAGGCAAGTTCTAGACACTTCACAATAGCATGGAATAACAACACCTCACTTCACACTTTTTGCACATGCTCAATTCAAGATGTATTCACAGACTCTTCAATCAGCTAATTACAGGAATTCAAACATTAAGCCTCAATCACACTGAATCGAACTCTATGGCCTAGGTATCTCAACATATTTACAAAATTGCATGCTTTCATACGAATCATCTTTGCATTTTAAATATCATGTACAACACGCAACCAGAATTTCGCAACCATACGGTAACTACAGGTTTTGGGATGCAACCCACCAAGAAAAAAACTGCAAAATAATTGAAAAAAATCTACTCCTAACGACTACATTTCCCTTAAGACGGTCGTCATCCATCCATCATAGGGAACGGTCACTACTATGACTTCGGTTCAATGGGACCATTCTCGGTAAAAGAACCGAAAATAAATGCCGAGAAACCCACGAATTAAAAAAAATATGTTGAAAATATCGATCATTTCGATAACAAAAATATATACAAAATATTATTAAAAAATTTTAAAAAAATATATCGATCATTTCGATAACAAAAATATGTACAGAATCAGAATCAGCTAGCAACATTCAGCAACACACATCAATTTCACATAAATTTACAAACAGAACAACAACTTAAAAATTCACAACTCACAGGGACAAACAAATTTTCATATACACGACAACAGAATAGAGCATACATACAAAACATCCCAGCCCAGCACCTAACTACTCCCACCCCACACTTAGCTCGAACACTGTCCCCAGTGTTCACAAAAATTAAAATAGCACAAAATCGGGTGGTGGAACTCCCTGATCAGTCAAAGTATTCCACTTCTTCGTTGGGTGCTGTTGCTTCATCTCCCATGTCCGAGTCGCCTCCGTCGTCATCATCGGACTCCACATCGGAGTCCTCCCGACGTGTCTCCTTATCTGTGGGGACATCATCATCTGTGGGCTCTACAAATGCTGGCCCCACTCGGCATAGAGCCCTGGCGTTTTCGCCGAAGGGGTAGTCTAGCTCAAGCTGCCATAGCTCCTCCTCTGTCGCCGGCCTCCCACCTATCCTCAGCTGGAGCATCTGCATCCCATACATCCGAGCCATATACTGGTCATCACGAGCATGTCGCTCGCCAAGTGTAAGCACTGTCCCGTGGGTGGTGTCGGGAGCCTTAGTTTTAGTAACATCTAAGGCCCGCCGCTCCATCTGTGGGATATAGTCAAGGGCCTCCTCCTCGACATCTAGGCCTCTGAGAAAGGTGGTGAGTAGTCCACCAAAGTCATACCTGTGCCCCTGGTGCAACCGAGCTCTCTTCATGACAGAGATAATTACCGCCCCCACGTTGATCTCCAGCCCTTTCATCAGGGCGTACACCAGGCATACACGATCCCAGGTTACATCTGTCATATGTATCCCCGGGATTAGGCATGAGCAGACTATCTTCAGCCAGATTCGGGCTTCCCTGTTCATCTGTGAATATGGCAAAGTCTGGTGGTAGCCCCTCTCTTTGTGTCTGCTCCATCTAGCTGTCGATCGGGTCCCACACAATGTGCATCTGATGTCCGCATACGGTGGGGTAATGTTCAGCTGTCGGAGTACGTGGGCGTCTGTGTCCCGCGCTCCTATGATGGCATTGAGGTGGTGGGGCTCCAAGGTGACTATTTGCCCTCTGATTTTGATGGTGTGGCTTTTGATTGTCGAGTTCCAATTGGCATAGAACTCCCGAACCAGGTGCAAATTGCATTCCTTGGGCTCTTCAAAGATGAAATTGAGCCCAGCTGCCTCGATCCGGTGGACCATTCTAGGGAACTCATGTGTCAATGGTTCCCGTGCTATATGCTCCTCGGGGAAATATTTGTTTTCTTTGTGCTTTGCGTACCACTTTTTCCCCTCATCAGTCACCCATCTCGTTCCGTATTGGCGGCATTGGCCGCGTGGAACTGCTGGTGCTTCTGGGACTGCTGTGCCCAGTCTGATTCGCTTCCTTCCGGCGCCTGAAGTTGATGCGCCTTTCCCTTTCTCTTGCCTGCTTGCCATTTCACCTGTCAACCCAAGTAAACAAGATCAATGTTAAGCTAACGGATATTAACTTCAGCTAAGGTCGGGTTAAGCTAGGTTACCCCACACTTAGTCCTTAGCTACATTTACAACACTACGGCAAGATTATCTTTATTTACACACAATAACCAACTATACAATCATGCTCAATGCGTTCGAAAAATTCGACGGTATATCTTCTGCGTACTACTCAGACTTCGTATAGCCAATCACAATCACTACCATCGCTAACATTTTACCCATCGCACTTAGCAAAGTAAAACAAAGAAACAAAAACAACAACAAAAATTTATCTACACGAACCTATACAACCATCCAAATTCTTCCAAATTTCAACATTCCCTTAACCCGAGAATCAATCATTCTATTAACATCCTAACAATTTGTACATCGACTCATCTCATTCAACACATCCATCCCGGCATGAAATTCACAAGTTCACTACATTTTCAACCTCAAATTCAAAATACAAGCCCTAGAATTGATATTATCATGCAAATTTGATTAATTTATGCAATTGACGAGTTCAATAAATCATAACGACATTCCGAACATTCATCAACAATAATTAAACTTGAATTCATGATTAATTTCTACTTAGGGCAATTTAGCTCACCTCCCATGCTCAATATCGAAGAAAATCGACAAGAATTTGAAAGGAAATCAAAAAACATACCATGACTTTGAAGAATTGACGAAAACTTGTTGAATTTCTTGCCTTACTCCATTTCGCGTTGATGGGGGATGGGTTTTGGGGGGTTTGGTTGCGGAGAGATTAAAAAATGAGGGAAAAGGGAGGGTTTTCGGGGTTAAAAAGTAAGGAAATCGCGCGGGTCACCCGGCGACCCGGTGTGACCCGTCGCGATATACAAGGCAACGTGTCACGGAGTGCATCGCGGTGCACTGCCTCCGTGACACGGAGCCATCGCGAGACTGTTCTGGAAATTTTTAAAATTTTTGGATTATACCTCAACGTGTCACGGAGGTAACGCGGAGGTCCACCTCCATGACACGGAGCTGTCGCCCCAGCTCACTGTGTGCCACTTTTTATTAATTTTTCATACCTCGACTTTTCCTTCGCGATTCCGTGCATATTTTCCTCCGTTTGACCTGAAATTCATCTCACTATACAAAATTGGTTGGAATTATAGGTTTCACTCTAAATACAAATAAAATAAAAACTAAAATGAAAAATTTTTGTAGTAAATCAAGAAAAAGAAAAAGAAAAGAAAAATCTATTTACACTTTACAAAATGAAAGAAAAATTTTTCACGGGTTGCCTCCCGTGCAGCGCCTAGTTTACCGTCGCGGCTCGACGTCGTTAAGCTCAGTTGTCCTCTAGGGTGATGGACGATTTCTCTCGATCACCGTCCTCCCCCCAGTAGTGCTTACACCTTTCCGGTGGTGTTCCCCTTAACTTCCGTGAATCCTTAATCTGCTTATCATCACCTTGATCAATCACATTGATCACTGAGAGTTCTTCATGCACCATCGGAAGCTTGGGTGCCTTGTACACATCGAACACCTCCACCTTGTCGTGTGCTCGCATTGTTAGCTGCCCCGCAGCTACGTCAATTAGTGCTCTCCCGGTTGCCAAGAAAGGACGTCCCAAAATAAATGGGACTTCCGCGTCTGGTTCAAAATCCAGCACGACAAAATCTATCGGGAAAATTAGGGAGCAAACTTGCACCAGAACGTCCTCTACAATGCCATCAGGTCTGGCTAAGGATCGATCCGCCAACTGCAAGATTACTGTTGTGGGTCTAGGACTCCCTAGACCCAACTTTCTGAATACCGAAGACGGCATCAAATTTATGCTCGGATGCTCTGCCCAATAGTAATCTGGATAGTAAAACTCCCAAGGTCTTTTAGCTTTGTGGGCAGTCTATTTTGAATCCAGGAAGTGCACTCCTCCGTTAGAGCCACCGTAGCATACTCAGTCAGCCGACTTTTATTTGCCACGATGTCCTTTATATACTTAGCATATTTCGGCACTCCCTGCAAGACATCAACAAGAGGTAAGTTAATATGTACCTGTTTCAGCACCTCCATGAATTTCTTGAAACACGCCTCCTCCTTGTGTTTCTTTAGTCGTTGAGGGAATGGGGGTGGAGGTCTTTCTGATTCAGCTTCCTTAGTCTTCCCCCTTTCGGTACTGTGCTCCCTCTCAACTTCTGCTGCTCCCGACTGTTGAGGTGGTCTTTCTGGTTCCACCTCTTTCAGCTGCAAACCACTCCTTGTGGTCACTGCATTTACCTTCTTGGGATTGGGATCCGTGTCGCTCGGCAGTCCTCCTCTAGGCCTTGTGTTTTGGGCACTAGCAAATTGCCCAAATTGATATTCAAGCGCCTTGGTAGCTAACTGGTTGTTTTTCACTTCGGCTGCCAATTTCACATAGTCAGCCTGCAATTGAGCTTGGTTAGCTATCATGGTCTTGAACATCTCCTCAATGCTGGGTGATGGTGGTGGAGGAGGTGCATTGTTGTTTCTGAATTGTGCTTGATAATTCTGCTGTCGTCCTTGGTTCCTTTGCACACCCTGACCCAAACTTTGGCCCTGATGGTTGTTGCTACCCCATGAGAAATTAGGGTGATTCCTCCAATTGGAATTGTAGCTACTACCATACTGTTGGTGGTTACTTTGCGCATTACCCACAAAGTTTACCGAGTCAGGATTGGCTCGACAACACTCAGCTGACTGCTCGCTGCTTCCACACACTTCGCACCACATCTGCTATACTGCATTAACTGGGGCTTGAGGCTGGTTCAATGTTATGTTGCTGAAGTGGGTGTTAAGTTGATTTTGCAATGCAGCTATCTGTGCAGCGATAGCTGTAAACCCATCCACTTCAAGCACTCCTGCTACTTTCCTTGTCCCACCTCTTGATGAATCAACATTCCATTCTGGATTACCCTGCGAAATATGGTTCAACAAGGTATACAGCTCCTCATAAGTTTTCTCCAGCGCTTGCCCTCCAGCTACTGAGTCTAGCAATATTTTGGTATGGGGTTCCAAACCCTCTATAAAAGTGTGCACCAGCACATCATTGGACTGATGATGATGAGGACAATCCCGCAACATGGATTTAAATCTCTCCCAGGCCTGATATAAATTCTCTCCCTCTCTCTGTTTGAAACTTAGAATCTGACTTCTAAGTCTTGCTGTTTTACCGAAGGGAAAAAACCGTATCAAAAACTTCCGTGCAAGATCATCCCACGTAGATATAGAATTTGGTGGCTCAGCTTTCAACCACCTCTTGGCTTCTCCCAATAATGAGAATGGGAACAATGTAAGTCGGACATAGTCTGATGACACTCCAGCGGGGATGTAAGTGTCACTTATCTCCAAAAAATTTTGGAGATGCTGCTGTGGATCTTCATGAGGGAGACCGGTAAACTGCCCGCTAGTGTGCAGCAACTGCACCATATTCTGTTTAAGTTCAAATCTCCCTCCTGGCTCAGGTTTGCGGATACTAGATGTAACATTATTGGCATGTGGGATTGACACCTCGCGAACCGGCTGAGCTGCTCCTTCTTCGGGCACTAACACTGCCCGTACTACCGGTGGATTTTGTTGTTGCTCCATAATCGTCTGTCTGAGCAACTGCAGCTTTCTTTGTAGAGCTTCTCTCCGTTTACTGTGAAATATTCTTTCTGGCTCGATATACGATTCCACCAGCTCCTTGTCTCTTGCCAGTGTTCAACAGAAGTTAAGTCTGCAAAATACAGGCTAAGACCAAGTTGTCAACACTAAGAAAATAAAAATACAGTAAATTAACACTTAAAACAAATTCACCAATTGCCAAGTCCCCGGCAACGGCGCCAAAAACTTGTTCGCGTGATTTGTGGGTATATAAAATGACATGCAAGTGCACGTGGTCGAACAAGTAGTAAAGTGGCTTTAGTAAGCCAAGTATCGATCCCACAGAGACTTGGATGAAGTGCAATCTGCTCAAGTGTACTATATTTCACTTCTAAAATTGCAGACAACAGTGTAACCAAAAGTTTGATATTTTGTTTTATAATTTTTATACTAAAGCTAAAACAATTATCTACTTTGAGTCTGAACTATGAATGAGAGCATGCTGAGGTTAAACGAACATGTAATGAAATTAATTATCATCATAACTTGGTTAATCTTTTCCTCCAGTTGCTAGCGAAGAACATTTGCCAGGAGATTAAAACTCTCGTATTTAACCTCACTTAAGAATCATGAACCATCCACCTACATTTCTGTGATTAAATGCAATTCATGTTCTAGCCATACAATTCCGGTTCCTAAATTGACTAATACGACTTTCAGGTATATTTCTATCCTGAAAGCAAATCAAGACTCAATTTTCCCAAACCAAGTAAAGAACATATCCTATTAATTCACAACTTTCCAATTTCTTTCTCTCTCGAGTGAAACCGGCCTTTTTAGATGTACATTAACGTAGGCCACACATTAATGCAGTAAGAACAAGAATTATTAGAACAACATGGAAGAAAATATGAAAAACCAAAGTATCAATGATCACATTTCATCACAGTTGTTCATAACCTCAGTAAGAAGAGGAATTAGCCACTCATTTGTGGATTAAACATCTTAAAATGAGTGTTAATCATACAAGCAATTGAATTAAAGAAGAAAGAAAGAGAGAAAAAACCCTGATATTTTCGTCCCTCAACTGCCTGTAACCCACGTTCTTGCTCCACCAAGTCAGAATATTGAAAAATGAACCTAAGTGTTCTATTTATACTGCTGGGAATTTTTTCTAGAATAACGAGCAACGTGTCATGGAGTGCATCGCGGAGCACTGCCTCCGTGACACGCTACGGACGCGGACCCTCACTGGAACTGGGGGTCTAGGAATTAAAGCTCAACGTGGCACAGCGTGCAACACGGAGCCAAGCCACCGTGCCACGCTACGAACGCAGACCCTCTCTGGAATTTGGGCGTAATTTCCCTATCCAGGCAGAAGGCCTCCGCGATGGTAGCGTGACACGGCTCCATTGCGGAGCCCCTTTAATTCATGTTGTCCAATGCTTTATCCCTTGCTCGCATCCAAGTCCAACCCCGATATCCTCCAACATACATTTTAGCTTCCCGAAATTACATTTTACCTGCAAAACAATGCTAATCATGTTGGTTAGTATAAATTCACATTTTATTACTAATTACATGAGAATGTATACACATTGGTAGATAAACAGGGCGAAAATGGTACTTTTGAGTATCACCTGGGCATATAAATTTGCCCAAGATCACTTTGCATATTTATAATTTTTAAATTTAGATGCCTCATGATTTTTGCTCTTTATGATTAATATCCTATTATCAAATTGTCTTACTCTGTTGACAAAACAAATTATAATCTTCCAAAATAAATTTTGAAGTATATAATAACTTGGGCTAATCTAATTTTTCTTTTCTTCTTAAACCTAATTCATGAAAATATTTTTACAGGTCAATATAGTAACTACAGATCTTTTACTTTTTATAATTTCTTTTAACAATTACGTGACAGCCTCAGAGCTTTGTTATTTTTGGTAAACTTTGAGTTTTTTCGCACCAAATTGATTCTATAGCTCTATTTAAGGAAATTTCCTTTATTACTGATTATTATCTTCCCTTTTATTCTCCTGTTGATTGCGTTCCTTAACTATAAAAAAGATACTCATTATTCTCCTTACTCACGCTTTCAAGCACTGTTATTCTCTCTAACACTCACTGATTTCAAAAGACATAGTGCTTCCTTCTTCTTTTTAGTTAGCTGCAAACTAAAACAAAAATATTTGGTGTATGATTTCACACACTTCCCAAAACTCTTGAGGTTTTTTGTGATCTTGGCGTGTCAAATCTGAGTTATTATTGACTACTCAGATGCTAATTAATTCATCTGATTGATCAGGTAATTCTGGAATTCTTTATTTTTTGTGTTGTTCAATCTATTTCATCACTTGGTAGGGCTCTATCAAAGCAATTTCAATTCAAAATATGGCAGTTCTTCATAGTTTTACTTTCTGCCTTAGTTTATACATGTTTGTATAGCTTGAATGCCTTAAGCATTATGTATAAAGCAAGCAGGTATGCTCATTGATTTATATGTGTTTCAATTTCTTTTCTGGAATATCAGTATTAGTAGAAATAATGTCTACAGGAATATAGTATAATTAATCCATATATGTGTTGTTGGTTTAAAGATCTGGTGCGTTTGACATATATGTGTTTCAATTTCTTCTTCGGAGGATCAATAAGAGTAGAAATCACGTCTATAGCAAAGTAGTATAACTAATCTCAAACATATGGTGCTGATTTGGAGATCTGGTGTGTCAAAACACATATGCAAGCATACGCGATCGCCAAGTAACACAAGATGTTAGCCCTAGTATCGATCCCATAGGGATTTATCAAAGAGATTAGCCAACTTGAATTAGTGTTTAACTATTCGATGGGGAAAATTTTGTTTTATTAATTATTTTATACTACAAGAAAATGGAACGAAGCCTAAATTGACAAATTGTTTTGGTTCAAATTAGATGACAAAAGGATCTAGTGTCACGACCCGAACATAAGCCCGGATCGAGACACGGGACAAGGAGCCCTGAGAGACCCCAAGTCAGCCCATGGAATGAACATACTTCTAACACAACCAATTAAGTGGAAGACTTAACATAATAAGCATGACGGAAGTCTAATCACACATAATCCCAAATTGGAGTTCACATAATACATAACAAGATGATTACTACGCAATGTCTAAAAGCCTCTAACATATCTGATGGGTTGATGGGACAATACCCCCAACTAACCCGACAAGTCTGAAAACTGAAAATACAAAGGTATCTGATAACAAATGGCCCTCGGGAGATGAGGACTCACCAATAGCGACTGGATACTAACTCTGAAAGCTAGCTAGTGGTGGGGCTGAGTCTGAAAATCGGAGCCTGTATAATAAAACGATACAACATAGAGTATGCGGTCAGTACGTGGAATGTACCGAGTATGCAAGATAAGTAAAATCGCTTAAATAAGTAAACTCATTTAAAGCATGCATAATATAAAATATAATCAAATGAAGAATTTGAGAGTAGAGCTTGCATGATATTTTCTGAAATCATAATTTGAACATAACTGAACATCATAACTGAATCGAATGACCCAAAGCTGAAATCTGATAATCATAAGTAAAACTGAACATTGGGTCAAACCTGCTTTAGAACATATATATATATATATATATATATATATATATATATATCATGAATGTTAAACATGCATAACTAAAATATTGAGGAACAATGGGAAATTCGTTATATAATCGACATACCACGATAGAGCTTATGTGGTCCCAACTATTATACTCAAGTGGGTAGAGCAGTCCAAAGCCTTTCCAGGGCTAAGGACGATACCATGATATCGATATCAAGCTCGAGGCCCATTCAGGGCAGGGGATAGCTTACAAGGGAGGTCCCAAAGAATAAATATGATATCTATAAACCTACCTTGGAGCGTAGTTCTAAGGCATAGGGTTGATCGACCCTTAGCCTACTCGGTGCTAGACACTACTTCTAAAAACATGCATATGCTCTCCATCGTTTTTTAACAAAGATTATCATCGTCTATTGACGAAGCTTAATAATCAAATACTTATCAATCTGAAATCATATATGAGGAGCTTTTGCTTAGACCATACCACAAGTTGAACATCAATGGGAATCTTAACTCCAAAACTATGTGGTAAGTTATTTCGTGAAATCATAAATCATGCTTGAACATATGGGCATTTCCCAATACTTTAATCATGCTTGAAAATACATAATTCATTTGAAAACATGATAAACATGGATAATTTGAAAATATGCTTTTCATCAATAATTTCTCATCATACTTGAATATTCATCATAAATCTCAACTTTCATGAACTTCTCATAGATGGGCATTTTAATTTGTAAAGCTTGAAAACATGATTATAATTGAAAACAATGTAAAACTTGTCCATGAATCATAATTCAATAGTATAAACATACTTAGATCATACCCATATAGAAAATTAGGGATTTTATGCACTAGGTTAAAACCTAAAATCCAACACATGGATTTTCATGATTTAGAAAGAGATTGTGCATGGGTGTGAACGAATTCACTCATTCATAACCATAGATACCTAATAGGATCTGATTACACCAATTCCTTGATAGCCCAAAGAGATTTAAGGAAGAACTTGTAGAGAACCTAAGCTTGATCACCTTCTAAGCCCTCAATCTTGCATGCATGAATGTGAACAAGCCTAGAATGAACTTACCCCTTATAAAACTTCCTATTTCAAGCTTAAAAATATGTATTTTAGGACCCTAGGGCTTAGTAATGATGAAAATACCCTTAATAAATTTCTTTAAAAAATTGAGCTGCCAGTGACAATGGACGTCGGTACGATCCATTGTGAGCTCCTACGGTCCATTGTTACCTTCCATTGCTACTCCCTGAATCCAGGTCTCTGATCCCTCACCAAGACCGGAGAGAAGGGGTCGTTGCTAGCTCGAATGACTCATTGCTGCCAGTCGTCGCCACTACTGCCTTAACCTGGGATCCCTTTAGACGACTGTTGACGACGGCTCATTGTTTCCTGCAATGGGTCGTTCCACAACTCGTCACTTCCTCCTTGACCAAGGACTAGTCTCACCACGACCACCTCCAGTGACTCATTACATCGAACAACAGGTCTTTCCTAGACCCGTTACTCCAAACTATGAACCTGCAGTATCTCACCACGGACACGGCCAAAGAGTTATTGGTGGCACCAACGATCCATACCATGACCTGTTCTGAGAATATTTTCCAAATTTCTACTACTTTTCTTTTTTAAATCCCGGGTCTAGTCCTGGGCACTTCTAGGGTATTACAATATCTCCCCCTTGGGAATATTCATCCTCGAATGTGGGAAAACATACAGGAAACAGAGAAATGTAATCATCATACTCAATTACTAATCAGACAAGCTGAAGACTAACGGAAAGACTAACTCTAATTTAAACTACATGACTGAACTGAATTCATGAATCATACACACATTCATTTACATGAAGGAAACTTGGATACATGCACTGAACATGAAATAGAATAGAGTTTGAGGGTAAGACTAATACCTCAAGCTAGAACTGAGCCGGTAGGGAATAAATGTGGGTATCTAGCCATTATATCTGCCTCGACTTCCCACGTAACTCCATCCACATGCTGATTCCTCCATAAAACTTTAACTGAATCTACTTCCTTGTTTCTTAGCCTTCGAACCTGCTGATCCAGTATTTCCACCGAAACCTCCTCGTAACTAAGGCTGTCTTTCACACCGACACTGTCCACGGGGAAAACTAGAGCTGGATCACCCAAGCACTTCTTTAAGAGTGATAAATGAAAAACAGGATGAATGGAAGCTAATTCTGAGGGAATCCAATTCATATGCCACCTTGCCAACACCTTCACAATCCGGTAGGGGGCCAACATAATGAGGGCTGAGTTTTTCTTGATTTCCAAACCTCATCACTCCCTTCACGGGAGACACCTTTAGAAACACCCAATCATCTACTTCCAACTCAAGTTCCTTCCTTCTCACAGCGGCATAAGACTTTTGGCGACTTTGAGTTGTTTTCAACCTGCCCCGTATAAGCTGAACCTTCTCCATGGCCTCATGGATTGAATCTGGTCCTATCATTGTAGCTTCCTTGACTTCAAACCAACCAATAGTCGATCTACATCTCCACCCATAGAGAGCCTCAAACGGAGCCATCTAGATGTTGGAATGGTAGTTGTTATTGTATGTAAACTCAATAAGAGGCAAATGGTCATCCCAACTACCGTTGAAGTCAATCACACATGCTCTAACCATGTCCTCGAGATTCTGAATTGTCCACTCCGCCTGACCATCCTTTTGCAGGTGAAATGTTCTATTGAACTTAACCTGAGTACCAAGTCCTTTTTTGAAACGACCTCAGAAACTGAGAGGTAAATTGAGTACCTCTATCTGATGTGATGGGGAAGGGAACTCCATGCAACATAACTAGCTCTCGGATGTATATTTTGGCATAATCCTCTGCTGAATCGGTGGTTGTTACACTCCGAAATTTTTTTTTATGATTATTTGATGGTTATATGTAATATTAAGGGAATTATGGGTCGTATGTTATCTGTAGGTGAGGAGGGAAACATGTGCAAAGGGAAAAGCGAAGAGTATGTGAAGTTTGTAAATAAGGGTCAACTTTAAATGGTCATATCTCCAAACATATAATGACACAGAAGTCCCATAACATTTCAAATGAAAGTTATTTGAATCTAGTATATAGTTAAAAAACCGCTCATCAATCGGAGTTCGGAGTAAAAAGTTATGCTCGTTTGAAGACAGCACTGTCGACTGGAAAAGCGCCCAGGCGCGTGGGCACCAAGACAGACAGGCAGCAGGCGCGCGCGTGAGGGCATGTCACACGGGCACCGCACGCGGGTGCCGCCCAAACCCTTGCCAGCCCGCCTGTATGAAGTAAAATTGAGCTAGAAAGCTCATTTTTACTCCGTTTTAGTTGATTCTTTTTTTTCAGAATTTAGAGAATTCAAAGCCCTATCTTATGGTGAAAAGATATCCTATGTAAGAAACTTCACTCTTGTCTCTTTTGGTCTTTGAAAAGTGAACCTTGGAAGGAAGGCATGACTTGTTATTTTCTTGTGGTTGATTGTGGTATTGTTGCGTTTTTAGATGATTCTAGGCAGAGGAAACAGTAGGAGTTTACTCCTACTTTAGATGATAACATCTCCAAGAAAGGGTAAGTAATTCCCTTTTTGATTTCTTTAAGTTTATGAGGTTATAACTTGGAGAATGTTGTAGTATTGTGTTGTTGTTTCTTTGTGCGTTTTTGTGGCATGTTGCTGCCAAATTTTTCCAGAACTTTGGTGAAGTGAAGTTGCTGCTTGTTGGGTTTGTAAATTGGACTTGGAAGGATCCTTAAGGAGTAAGCTTGAAAGGAAGATTTTCGGCAAAATTAGAGTCGACGTGCCAAGGTATATACAGGCGTCCATTTTCTTATTTTTCAAGCACGAAACTAAGTTATTCAAAGGATCAATATTCCTATGTTTTTAAAATGATATTGAGGCATGTATGATCCTTTCCAAAGGGTTGGAAATACTTGGCATAAAGCTTGAATCGTTAAGAATGGTTGAAGCGAACAAATGTGAAGCGAAAGGTGTAATTTTTATACGATTGTTGTCGTAGTTCCAAATCGGGTTTGAAGTCCCCTTAACATGGGTATCGTGAGATGGTTCTTTGCAGTATACTGTATATGTGATGTTTAATATATGTTAAGATCGTGTCACTTAGTGAAATTTGTAGGAAATGCTAAGACGACGATATGTAATTGAACTTAAGCTAAGAAGATGACGCTAAGACGATTCAGGGTAAATGAGATTATTGAAATGACGTTTTAATAAATATTGTTAATCCCTCCTATATGTTTATGTTTTAAAGTGCTTAAGATAAAAAGTAGATTTTATGTTTTTCCTCTTTAAAGCTAAGCAAGCGGCACATTGCGAATAAGCTAAATTTATACATGTTAACAGGGAAAGCGTGGCTAAGTTTTCAATTAGGCAAAGAAGTAAGTGTGTATAAGAATTGATGGAATAGTGAACACGAGGATAAAGACATGAGTGTAGAGTGAATAATTTTTGGCAAAGAAGTTAAGATGGATAAGTAAAGTAGAGCTAAATATTGTTAAATTAGACAATACGGGTTAAGATTGTGAACGAGGTAGGCAACAGCTAGGAAGATTAACCCTGTTCTAAACACATTTAGCAAAAGAGTTATAAATTAAGTTATTTGTGTTCAGTATGTGTTAAGTTGATGAATAACCACTAAAGAGTTAACCTTCTACAAAATAATTAGAGTTGAACGTCTGCAAAATAGTAACTTAAGTTTAGAAGCTCTCTGCTATACCTCTAAACGATTATGTTAAGTTATCCATTGTAAGTGTTGAAATTTTCTACCATGTCTAAAAAGGGTAATCCTAGGATCTTCTAAGTCACTTATGATTATGTAAGCTTTCTTAAGCTCCGCAGATAATTGCAAAGTTATGTAAGCCAATCCAGCATCACCCGAATTACGTCTATATATCTTTATTTACCTATAAGGCATCACTTAGAGAGTTACTCACGAGTTCCCAAGTTATAGAGCTCCAAGTCTCAGATCCTTAAGTTATGTCTTTACGTCCCTAATTTATGTTGAAATGTGCTAGCTTATCTAAGAAGTTTTTGACAGATCATATTTTGAGAATTATGCTAATGTCTCGGTCAAGTATCTGATGTTGTATACAAGTCTAAGAACTTAAGTCTTTATATGTCTTCCTAGTAAGAAGTCTTAATGTGTACGATTTTCATGTTATAACATACAGTTGAATTCTTTCAGTTTTATTCAAGTCATGCATCTTTATGTTTAGCTCTTGTTGAGTTGTCAGTTGAATTTCCTAAATTCAGAGGAGAGATTCTCCCATGTACCAATGTTCCTAATGTCTAAGTAAGTATAAGTGCAGGCTATGATAACGATCAGTTAAGCTCAGAACTTTGAATACCATGAAGTCTCCTGGAGGTCACCTAGTTAACTAAATACGAGTTATACATTATATAGAAGTCTTATACGTTGTATGTTTGTAGTTCAGTTCTCAGCTCTATGTATATGACAAATAACTCCAAGTTCCTGGTTATAATTTCCATGTTTTCCTACAAATAAGTCAAATGAATTAAGAACTATATGTGCTTATCTACATGATAAATTTGGCAATGAAATTCCAATGTATAGTTGCCAATACAGGTTAAAGGAACCACCTGGTAGGTAGTATATATTTGTAGTTCCCAGATGTTAAAGAATTGTGTAGAAATGAGTTCTATGTGTTTCTATCCATGTAATATGTTAAATTGGTAGGATTATTTATAGGACATTGTTTGTAAGCCTACAAAAGTTCTTATGTTTTCTAAACCTCTTGAAGGTCCTTCAAGTAACTAAGTCGACATGTTCATGTATAATTTGACAACTTTACGTGATATATATACATATTTTCTAGCTTTACATGATATGGGTGCTCACTTTCATTTATGGGTTACGAAAGAGGCCTATTCTGGCCACAGATTTAATATTTGTCATTTATACGTCATACGTGTTAAATTGACTCAATGTAAGCCATATCGACCCTATTTATGATTATGCTTGAGAATTATTTTTATTTTACCCAGTGTGGTACATCGGTTGGAGATATTTATATCTTACCCCGGTGTGGTACATCGGCTGGAGATATTTTTATTTTACCCCGATGTGGTATATCGGCTGGAGATATTTTTATGTTACCCCGATGTGGTACATCGACTGGAGATATTTTTATTTTACCCTGGTGTGGTACATCAGCTGGAGATATTTTTATTTTACCCCGGTGTGGTACATCGGCAGGAGATATTTTTATTTTACCCTGGTGTGGTACATCGGCTTGAGATATTTTTATTTTACCTCGGTGTGATACATCAGCTGAAGATACTTTTATTTTTCCTTGGTGTGGTACACCGGCTGGATGAATTTTATATATGGATTTATGGTTGGTTGATTGTCGGCATTACAGTTACAGTTTTTCTTGTGCATTACTTGGTTGCATTTGCACTTCAGTATTGACTTATTGCCAGGTTTCAGTTTCCAGGATTCCAAGTTGTTGTTATTCCTTATTTCTGGATCAGTTATAATTGCTATCTTACATGTTTATAGTTTTCTGCCTTACATACCAATACATTTCATTCGTACTAACGTCCCTTCGCCTGGGGACCTGCGTTCGTGCCGCAGGTGCAGGTAGAGGTCGGGATTTCCAGTTGCAGTAGTAGTTCGTGAGATTAGTGGATGTGTTGGTATGCTTCTTTCTTTCTGGAGCTAAGACTGGTTTTGTTTCAGTTAGAGTTTTGAGATCCAGTTATGTGTAGGTCGGAGCCCTGTTCCGACCATCAGTCAGTTTACTCTTTAGAGGCTTTGTGGACTTAGTGTGTACAATGGTATTCAGTTTGTGGCCTTGTCGGCTTTTTGTTGTTTAGTTTAGCATACTCATAGCCTTGTTTGCATTTCAGTTTCTTACCCTATATTGTTGAGACATTATGGGTCCAATTTGTGCTCCAGTTGATTGTGACAGGTGGTCTGGACAGCCTAAGTGTTACAGTTACAGATGTCATATAGTCGGCTTCTCAGTCAGTCAGGTATGGGGAGCTAGTCGCGCCCTCCCCCCAGTTATGGGGCGTGACAGACTTGGTATCAGAGCAAAGTCGTATCATAGGGAATCCACAAGTCGTGTCTAGTAGAGTCTTGCTTATAGGTATGTTGTGCACCATACTTATAATCAGAAGGCTACAGGACATTTAGGGGTTGTTTCACTTTGTTCATCAATAGATCGTGCTATATAGCAATGATGTAAGGGCTGTTTGAAATCTAATTCATGCTTATGTTTTAGAATTCAACTGGAGTAAGAAAGATGGCTATGAGATTTATTGACACTGATGCTTGAAAGGGTCCTAGTCGCTCTCCTGTCGATCCGAGAATTAGATTAGAGGCTCGAAACGAGTTTCCCATTCCTCGTACTATAGTTCCTCCAAGTTCCAGTTGGAATTACTATGGGAAGGGATTCAGCCCCTCCTATTGTTTCAGATTCGATAGAGCTAAGAGAATGTAGAGTTATTGATCCTTCAGCACCTGTTGTACCTTCAAGTATATCAAAGGGATGAGATTTTGAGAAAGCATTTTAGATGTTAGCCCGAGCAGTGACGTTTCAAAGTGAATAGTTAAAATTAATGGTAGCGTCCAGGGGAACTTTTGAGAGCTCTAGTGCCCATAGGTTTTGAGCCTAAATCCCCTAGCATTCACGAATCAGTACTTACCCCGGGAACTTCGCTGGGTTCGTGCTAATAAGGTTTTGTACCTAGAGCAGGGCAGCATGAGTATTCGTGAATATAGTCTCAGGTTTAATTCTTTGGCCCAATATGTTTCAGATAGGGTGCGGAATACGAGGGATAGAGTATATCGATTGTATTAGGTTTGGGACCCCATTTTGTCTGAGAGTATTTAGGAATACCCTGACAAAAATATCTACTGCTTGGATGCTAGTATTTGCTCAAAATACGGATGATCTGATTCATCGTCTCCCAAGTAATGACAAGGTAGTGGAACAGGGTAAGCAAAACTAGGTCTATAAGACTATTTAAGGACCCTCGTAGTGCTTGGAGACCCCGGCCAGCCAGACATTCATTTTCTCCTTAAGATTCAGTCTCTACTTTGTCCCTAGATTAGACTACAATTTCTTTTAGCCCCCGTTTCCAAGATAGGCAGTGACAGATTACGGTAAAAGCAAAGGTAAAAGAGCAACTTCAGGTTTGACACTAATTCTATATATTAAGTGGTTAAGTTGTGATTTTCACTTTTTTTTCTATGATATTTCCTAATGGTATGAATGGAAAGGCGGTATTGGAGTAAATCATAACTCCTATGGTAGTTTATAAATTTGCTTAGGGTTAGAAAAGTTACCGATTTTATGGTACTAAAGCATGTCTATCATACGTCAGACAAATAGATGGAGTTGAGTAAGTATGGTTTGATAAGAAGCGGAAATAGAAAGAGGATGTGCTTATGAAAAATAGAATGAATGTTTATGACAAAAGGAAAGGAAAAGTTAAAGATGTTATGGCTAAAGTTACGGCAACCGAGGTATAACCCTCATTCAAGGACGAATGATTTTAAGGAGGGGAGGATGTTACACCCCGAAAATTTTTTTTGATGATTATTTGATGGTTATATGCCATATTAAGGGAATTATGGGTTGTATGTTGTCCGTAGGTGAGGAGGGAAACATGTGCAAAGGGAAAAGCGAAGAGTATGTGAAGTTTGTAAATAAGGGTCAACTTTAAATGGTCATATATCCAAACATATAATTATAAAGAAGTCCCATAATATGTCAAATGAAAGGTATTTGAATCTAGTTTACAGTGAAAAAAATCGCTCGTCAATCGGAGTTCGGAGTAAAAAGTTATACTCATTTGAAGACAGCATTGTAGGCTGGGAAAGCGCCCAGGCGCGCGGGCGCCGAGATAGGCAGAAAGCAGGCGCGCGTGCGAGGGCATGTCGCACGGGCGCCGCACGCGGGTTCCGCCTAAACGCTTGCCAACCCACCTATATGAAGTAAAATTGAGCTAGAAAGCTCATTTTTACTCTGTTTTAGTTGATTTTTTTTAAGAATTCAGAGAATTCAAAGCCCTATCACATGGTGAAAAGATATCCCAGGTAAGAAACTTCACTCTTGTCTCTTTTGGGCTTTGAAAAGAGAACCTTGGAAGGAAGTCATGACTTATTGTTGTCTTGTGGTTGATTGTGGTATTGTTGCATTTTCAGATGATTCTAGGCAGAGGAAACAGTAGGAGTTTACTCCTACTTTAGTTGATAACATCTCCAACAAAGGGTAAGTAATTCCCTTTTTGATTTCTTTAAGTTTATGAGGTTATAACTTGGAGAATGTTGTAGTATTGTGTTGTTGTTTCTTTGTGCGTTTTTGTGGCATATTTCTGCCCAATTTTTCCAGAACTTTGGTGAAGTGAAGTTGCTGCTTGTTGGGTTTGTAAATTGGACTTGGAAAGATCCTTAAGGAGTAAGCTTGAAAGGAAGATATTTGGCAAAATTAGAATCGATGTGCCAAGGTATGTAAAGGCGTCCCTTTCCTTGTTTTTCAAGCACGAAACTAAGTTATTGAAAGGATTAATATTCCTATGTTTGTAAAATCATATTGAGGCATGTATGATCCTTTCCAAAGGGTTGGAAATACTTGGCATAAAGCTTGAATCGTTAAGAATGGTTGAAGCGAACAAATGTGAAGCGAAAGGTGTAATTTTTATACGATTGTTGCCGTAGTTCCAAAATCAGATCTGAAGTCCCCTTAACGTGGGCACCGTGAGCTGGTCCTTTGCAGTATACTGTATATGTGATGTTTAATCTATGTTAAGATCTTGTAACTTAGTGAAATTTGTAGGAAATGCTAAGACGACAACATGTAATAGAACTTAAGCTACGAAAATGACGCTAAGACGATTGAGGATAAACAAGATTATTGAAATGACGTTTTAATAATATTGTTAATCCCTCCTATATGTTTATGTTTTAAAGTGCTTAAGATAAAAAGTAGATTTTATGTTTTTCCTCTTTAAAGCTAAGCAAGCGGCACATTGCGAATAAGCTAAATTGATACATGTTAACGGGGAAAGTGTGGCTAAGTTTTCAATTAGGCAAAGAGGTAAGTGTGTATAAGAATTCATGGAATAGTGAACACGAGGGTAAAGACTTGAGTGTAGAGTGAATAATTTTTGGCAAAGAAGTTAAGATGAATAAGGAAAGTAGAGCTAAATATTGTTAAATTAGACAAATACGGGTTACGATTGTGAACGAGGTAGGCAACAGCTAGGAAGATAAACCCTGTTCTAAAGACGTTTAGAAAAAGAGTTATAAATTAAGTTGTTTATGTTCAGTATGTGTTATGTTGATGAATAACCACTAAAATGTTAACCTTCTACGAAATAATTAGAGTTGAACATATGAAAAATAGTAACTTAAGTTTAGAAGCTCTCTGCTATACCTCTAAACGATTATGTTAAGTTATCCATTCTAAGTGTTGAAATTTTCTACCATGTCTGAAAAGGGTAATCCTAGGATCTTCTAAGTCACTTATGATTATGTAAGCTTTCTTAAGCTCCGCAGACAATTGCAAAGTTATGTAAGCCAATCCAGCATCACCCGAATTACGGCTATATATCTTTATTTACCTATAAGGCATCACTTAGAGAGTTACTCACGAGTTCCCAAGTTATAGAGCTCCAAGTCTCAGATCCTTAAGTTATGTCTTTGCGTCCCTAATTTATGTTGAAACGTTCTAGCTGATCTAAGAAGTTTTTAACAGATCATATTTCGAGAATTATGCTAATGTCTCGGTCAAGTATCTGATGTTGTATACAAGTCTAAGAACTCAAGTCTTTATATGTCTTCCTAGTAAGAAGTCTTAATGTGTACGATTTTCATGTTATAACATACAGTTGAATTCTTTCAGTTATATTCAAGTCATGCATCTTTATGTTTAGCTCTTGTTGAGTTATCAGTTAAATTTCCTAAATTCAGAGGAGAGATTCTCCCATGTACCAATGTTCCTAATGTCTAAGTAAGTATAAATGCAGGCTATGATAATGATCAGCTAAGCTCAGAACTTTGAATACCAGGAAATCTCCTGGAGGTCACCTAGTTAACTAAATACGAGTTATACACTATATAGAAGTCTTATACGTTGTATGTTCGTAGTTTAGTTCTCAGCTCTATGTATATGACAAATAACTCTAAGTTCCTGGTTATAATTTTCATGTTTTCCTTTAAATAAGTCAAATGAATTAAAAACTATATGTGCTTATCTACATGATAAATTTGGCAATGAAATTCCAATGTATAGTTGCCGATACAGGTTAAAGGAACCACCTGGTAGGTAGTATATATTTGTAGTTCCCAGATGTTAAAGAATTGTGTAGAAATGAGTTCTATGTGTTTCTATCCATGTAATATGTTAAATTGGTAGGATTATTTGTAGGACATTGTTTGTAAGCCTACAAAAGTTCTTATGTTGTCTAAACCTCTTGAAGGTCCTTCAAGTAACTGAGTCGACATGTTCATGTATAATTTTACAACTTTACGTGATATATATACATATTTTCTAGATTTACATGATATAGGTGCTCACTTGCATTTATGGGTTACGAAAGAGGCCTATTCCGGCCACAGATTTAACATTTGTCATTTATATGCCGTACGTGTTAAATTGACTCAATATAAGCCATATCCACTCTATTTATGATTATGATTGAGAATTATTTTTATTTTACCCCGGTGTAGTAAATCGGCTGGAGATATTTATATTTTACCCCGATGTGGTACATCAGTTGGAGATATTTTTATTTTAACCCAGTGTGGTACATCGGCTGGAGATATTTTTATGTTACCCCAGTGTGGTACATCGGCTGAAAATATTTTTATTTTACCCCAGTGTGGTACATCGGAAGGAGATATTTTTATTTTACCCCGATGTGGTACATCGACTGGAGATATTTTTATTTTACCCCGATGTGATACATCAGCTGAAGATACTTTTATTTTTCCTTGGTATGGTACACCGGCTGGACGAATTTTTATATATGGATTTATGGTTTGTTGGTTGTTGGCATTACAGTTACAGTTTCTTGTGCATTACTTGGTTGCATTTGCACTTTAGTATTGACTTATTGCCAGGTTTCAGTTTCCAAGATTCCAAGTTGTTGTTATTCCTTATTTCTGGCTCAATTATCATTGCTATCTTACATGTTTACGGTTTTCTGCTTTACATACCAGTACATGTCATTCGTACTGACGTCCCTTCGCTTGGGGACCTGCATTCATGCCGCAGGTGCAGGTAGAGGTCGGGATTTCCAATTGCAGTAGCAGTTCGTGAGATTAGTGGATGTGTTGGTATGCTCCTTTCTTTCTGGAGCTAAGACTGGTTTTGTTTCAGTTAGAGTTTTCAGATGCAGTTATGGGTAGGTCGGAGCCCTGTTCCGACCATCAGTCAGTTTACTCTTTAGAGGCTTTGTGGACTTAGTGTGTACGATGGTATTCAGTTTGTGGCCTTGTCGGTTTTTTGTTGTTTAGTTTAGCATACTCATAGCCTTGTTTGCATTTCAGCTGTTTACCCTGTATTCTTGAGACATTATGGGTTCAGTTTGTTCTCCAGTTGATTGTAACAGGTGTTCTGGACGGCTAAGTGTTACAGTTACAGATTTCATATAGTCATTTTCCCAGTCAGTCAGGTATGGAGCCAGTCACGCCCTCCCCTCAATTATGGGGCGTGACAGTGGTCTTGACCGATAGAAAGTGAGCGGCTTTGGTCAACCTGTCTACAACAACCCAAATGGAGCCATATTGCCGACGAGTGAGAGGCAACCCTGTGATCAAGTCCATGTTGATTTATTCCCACTTCCAAGTAGGAATATTGATATCCTGAAGCATACCTCCCAGTCTCTGATGCTCAACTTTCACTTGCTGATAGTTTGGGCACTTAGCTACAAATTCTGCAATGTCTTTCTTCATCCCATTCCACTAATAGACTTTCCATAAGTCACGATACATCTTGGTGGCACCTGGATGTATCGAATATCTAGAAACATGAGCCTCATGAAACATCCAATTTCTCAAATGATCAACGTCCGGGACACACAAGCAACCCTTATATCAAAGCACACCATCTCCCTCTTTAGAGAAGACCTCTACCTTCTAATTTTTAACGGCTTCCTTTAACATTACCAAAATAGGGTCCTTGTCTTGCCTAGCCTTTACATTAGTCACCAAGGACGATTTTGATCCGTTCTGGATAATAACACTGCCATCAGTCAAGTCAACCAAATGAACTCCCAACCTTGCAAATCGATGCACATCCTTCACCAGCTCCTTCCTCCCCTCATCCACACGAGACACACTCTCCATAGAGAGTCTATTAAGTGTGTCTGCTACTACATTAGCCTTGCTCGGATGGTAAAGGACACTCATTTCATAATCCTTAAATAGCTCAAACCACCTCTTTGCCTCAGGTTTAGATCCTTCTGGGTAAACACATATTGTAAACTCTTGTGGCCCGTAAACACATCTACCTGGACCCTGTACAAATAGTGTCTCCATATCTTCAAGGAAAATACCACCACCGCCAATTCAAGATCATGGGTTGGGTAATTCCTTTCATGAACCTTCAGCTGCCTGGAAGTGTATGCTATGACTTTACCATGCTGCATCAACACGCAACCAAGGTCAATCCTAGAAGCATCGCAATACACCACAAACCCATCGGTACCCTCCAATAGGGTTAACATCAGTGTTGAGGTAAGTTGAGTCTTCAACTCCTGAAAGCTCCTTTCACAAGCAACCGACCATTGGAATTTCACTTTCTTTTGGGTCAATTTGGTCAATGGCACTGCAATAAATGAAAAACCTTCAACAAACCTCTGATAGTAGCCAGCTAAACCGAAGAAGCTCCTAATATTTGAAGGATTCACCAGTCTAGGTCAATTCTTCACCGCTTCGATCTTTTAAGAGTTTACCTTTATGCCCTCACTTGATACTACATGGCCCAAAAATGCCACTGAGTTCAACCAAAACTTGCACTTGCTGAATTTACCATATAGTTGATGATCCTTGATAGTCTGCAACACCACCCTTAAGTGAGTGGCATGCTCCTTCTCACTCCGAGAGTATATCAGGATGTCGTCAATAAACACGATCACAAACATATCCAAGTATGGCTTGAACACCCTGTTCATCAAGTCCATAAAAGCTACAGGAGCATTTCTTAGTCCAAAAGACATAACTAAAAACTTATAATGACCATACCGCGTCCTGTAGGCTGTCTTCAGGATGTCACTCTCCCAAACCCTGAGCTGATGGTATCCGGACCTGAGGTCTATCTTCGAGAAGCACTTGGAACCCTGAGCTGGTCAAGCAAATCATCAATCCTGGGTGGAGGATACCTATTCTTGATGGTGACCTTGTTCAATTGCCTATGATCAATACACGTATGAAGAGAGCCATCTTTCTTTCGGACAAAGAGAATTGGTGCACCCCATGGGGATTGGCTCGGCCTAATGAAGACCTTATCTAAAAGGTCCTTCAATTTTTCCTTCAACTCTGTTTTCTCGGTTGGAGCCATTCTATAGGGAGGAATATATATAGGCTGCATATCGTGAAGTGGGTCAATACCAAAATCAATCTCCCGCTCGGGTGGGATTCTCGGTAGATCATCTAGGAAGACTTCTGAATACTCACATACTACTGAGACTGATTGGATAGTCGGGGTCTCAGACATCACATCCTCGACCCTAACTGGATGGTATACACAACCTTTGGAAATCATCTTTCTAGCCTTAAGGTAGGAAATGAAACGACCTACAGGCACAGCTTAACTACCCTTCCACTCTATGACTGGCTCACCCGGAAATTTGAACTCTACCGCCCTGGTTCTACAATTAACTGAGGCATAACATGCAAATAGCCAATCCATGCCAAGGATAACATCAAAATCGATCATGGCTAACTCTACTAGATCTGCTGAGGTGACTTTATGAAGGAATGTAACCGGGCATCCTCTATACACCTATCTAGCTACAACTGAATCATCCACTGGAGTAGAGATTGAGAAGGGTTCTGACAAGATTTCTGGACTGACTCCAAAACTACTAGCCACATAAGGTGTCACAAAAGAAAATGTAGCCCCTGGATCTAACAAAGCATATACATCAAGATGGAAAACTTGTAACATACCAGTGACTACATCCGTGGAGACCTTCTTCTCCTGGTAAGATGCTAAGGCATAGAATCGGTTTTGGCGCTGACCACCACTTGTGCTAGTAGATTCCCCCTGTTGGGTTGGGCGTGCGGGTGGAGCTGTTGAACTGGAAGCTGGGCCTCGGCCCCTATCATGGCCCTATCTAGATACTGGGAAATCTCTAAGAATATATCTGGGCTTCCCAACCCAAAGCAAGTGTCTGTACCTGCCAAGCACTGACCCATGTGCCCCCAACCTCACCTGCCACAAACTGGAACACTAGAATCCATGGGCTTGCTGCTCTAACCACTAGAGCCTGATTCTCTCCCTCTCTTGTCGTGCCTAGGTCTGGATGGCACACTCATCGCTGAAGATGCTAGGGCTGAAGATTTCTGGTGGGTCTGTTGTCGGTGCCCACCACCTGGCCTCGGCTGAGAGAATCTATAGTTGTCTGTCCTAGCCCTCTTGGCCTCTCTCTCCCTTATGTGTGTTGCCTCCATCTGTTGGGCATATAAGACTATCCGAGGGAAATCCATATACTGATGGAGCATAGCGGTCCTGTAATCCTTTTCTAGATAGTCTGCACCCCATGAACAAACCTGCTCACTCGCGCCCTCTGATCAACCACTAACTTTGGTATGTACTTTGACATAAGAGTGAACTCTAGGGCATACTCCTACACTATCCTCTTCCCCTTCTTTAGGTTCACGAACTCAGATGCCTTCAAATCCTTCATCTCACGAGGGAAAAACTGATCTAGAAAGGCAATGTGAAACTCCTCCCAACTGATAGGGCCTGCACCGACTGCCCTAGTATCCTTCCACTGTCTAAACCAAATGTGTGTGACCCCTTCAACTGATATGAGGCCAAATCAGCACACTCTACTCCATTCACCCCCATGAACTGGGTGATTTTCAGAATCTCATCGATAAGGGCTCATGTAGATCCTCGTCCACCTTTGGCCTAAGAAACTTTGGTGGGTTCATCCTTAGGAAATCTCTGTCTCGTGCTGCTGCCGCATTCCTGTTCTGCGGGACATGTGCCACTACCTTCTAGTTGACCTAGGCGGTCAAGGCTTGTGCTAGCATCTGAATGGCTGTCTGGAATTCAGCATGGGCAACCGGCTGCGGTGCATGGTGCTCTTGGACTGGTGGGGCTTGTTGGTGCCCTTCCCCATTGCCATCCTTGTGGACAATTCCATTTCCATTCCTTTTTCCATTAACTCTTCGTGGAGGCATGATTCTACAATCGTGAATAGCATGATTTAGAAGGATAGAGGACACTTCACTGCACGACATAAATCATGAAAGAAGGAAACAATTTCCTAAATGTCTCATACCTTCTTCGTCATAAGTGTAGCGCTTCACAGCCATGAAAAAGACTCTACTTTTAATGCGGCTTTCAGACACCCTAGGACACTTCAAACTTATTGCTCTGATACCAAGTTTGTCATCACCCGAATATAGGCCCGGATCGAGATACGGGACAAGGAGCCCTGAGAGACTCCAAGTCAACCCATGGCATGAACATACTTCTAACTTAACCAATTAAGCAAAAGACTTAACATAATAAGCATGATAGAAACCTAATCATACATAATCCCAAATCAAAGTTCGCATAATACATAACAAGCTGATTACTATGCAATGTCTGAAAGCCTCTAATATATCTGATGGGTTGATGGGATAACACCCCCAACTAACCCAACAAGTTTGAAACTGAAAGTACAAAGGTATCTGATCTCACGAGGACTCACCAATAGCGACTGGATGCTAACTCTAAAAGTTGGCAAGTAGTGGGGCTGAGTCTGAAGATCGGAGCCTGTACCATAAAATGATACAGCATAGAGTATGCAGTCAGTACGTGGAATGTACCAAGTGTGTAAGGTAAGTAAAACCTCTTAAATAAGTAAACTCATTTAAAATATGCATAATATAAAATATAATCAAATCAAGAATCTGAGAGTAGAGCTTGCATGCTATTTTCTAAAATCATAATCTGAACATAACTGAACATCATAACTGAATTGAATGACCCAAAGCTGAAATCTGATAATCGTAAGTAAAACTGAACATTGGATCAAACCTTCTATAGAACATATATGTATATATATATATATATATATATATATATATATATATATATATCATGAATGTTAAACATGCATAACTGAAATCATGAGGAATAATGGGAGACTCGTCATATAACCGACATACCACGATAGAGATTACATGGTCCCAACTATCACACTCAAGTGGGTAGAGCCGTCCAAAGCCTTGCCAGGGCTAAGGACGATACCATGATTTTGATATCAAGCTCGAGGCCCTTTTGGGGTAGGGGAAAGCTCACAAGGAAGGTCCCAAAGTATAAATATGATATGTATAAACCTATGTTGGCGCGTAGTTCTGAGGCATAGGGTTGATCGACCCTTAGCTTACTTGGTGCTAGACACTATTCCCAAAAACATGCATATGCTTTCCATCGTTTTTCAATGAAGCTTATCATTTTCGATTGAGGAAGCTTAATAATCAAATATATATCAATCTGAAATCATATATGAGGAGCTTTTACTCACATCATACCACAAGCTGAACATCAATGGGAGTCTTAACTCTAAAACCATGTGGTAAGCTATTTCGTGAAATCATAAATCATGCTTGAACATACGGGCATTTCCAAATACTTTAATCATGCTTGAAAATACATAATTCATTTGAAAACATGATAAACATGGATAATTTGAAAATATGCTTTTCATCAATAATTTCTCATCATACCTGAATATTCATCATAAATCTCAACTTTCATGAACTTCTCATAGATGGGCATTTTAATTTGTAAAGCTTGAAAACATGATTATAATTGAAAACAATGTAAAACTTGTCCATGAATCATAATTCAATAGTATAAACATACTTAGATCATACCCATATAGAAAATTAGGGATTTCATGCACTAGGTTAAAACCTAAAATCCAACACATGGATTTTCATGATTTAGAAAGGGATTGGGCATGGTATGAACGAATTCACACATTCATTACCTGATAGGATCTGATCACACCAATTCCTTGATAGCCCAAAGAGAATTAAGGAAGAACTTGTAGAGAACATAAGCTTGATCACCTTCTAAGCCCTCAATCTTGCATGCATGAATGTGAATGAGCCTAGAATAAACTTACCCCTCATAAAACAACCTATTCTGAGCTTAAAACGACGTAGTTTAAGACCCTAGGGATTAGGAATGACGAAAATACTCTTAATAAATTTCCTGAAAAAACTGAACTGCTAGTGACAACGTACGTCAGTATGATCCGTTGCGAGCTCCTATGGTCTGTTATAACGTTCCATTGCTACTCTCTAAATCCAGGTCTCTGATCCCTCACCATGACTGGATAGGACGGGTCGCTGCTAGCTCGAACGACTCGTTGCTGCTAGTCGTCGTCACCACTGCCTTAACCTAGGATCCCTTTAGACGACTCCTGACGACGGACCATTGTTTCCTACAACGGGTCACTTCATGACTCGTCACTTCCTCCTTGACCAAGGACCAGTCTCACCACGGCCACCTTAAATGACTTATTACATTGAACAACAGATCGTTCCTAGACCTGTTACTCCAAACTCTGAAATTGTAGTACCTTACCACGGACACATCCAATTGGTCATTGGTGGCACCATCGATTCGTACCACGACCCATTCTGAGAACATTTTCCAGATTTCTGCTACTTTTCATTTTTAAATCCCGGGTCTAGTCTCAGGTACTTTTGGGGTATTACATCTAGGGTCATGGCTCTTTGACAATAAACTTGAGTTCTCTAGTTGCAAAACTTAAATCATTTTCCTAAGTTACTAATTGTAGGTTAATATCCGTCCCTGATCTCCTATCTAAAGTCTCGAAGTCTTGTCACGATCTGAACATAGGTTCTAGGATAGTTGGTTAAGAAAGGATCATAGGCTTATTTTTTTTAGCCCACTTTAGCTTAAATTACCTAACCAAATAAAAATAAATCCCTTGATCCCGATTTTGAGTCTAAAATTTGACTATTTTTCTTTGATTACCCATTCATCTTCCCATATTTATAACGAACATGTTTGGCCCTGGTCCCTCATTGGACATTGTGAACCTCAACTCAGGCAAAATGCCTAAGTTGAGGGTGGCTATAGTAGGGGTGCATAGACTGTGGGGAAGTGGAAAAGAAAGAAAAATTCAAAAGAAAAGTGAGGTATGGTATTAAAAAAAGTAAATTAAAAAAATAATGAGTTGAATTGTTAAAGTAAAAGAAAAAGAAATGAAAAAGATAAGAAAAAAGTACACCACACTCACACATTGCATTTGAATTGTGACAAAGGAAGAAAAAAGCTGAAAGGAGAAGAAAGGAGCAAAAAGTATAAAGTGGAGCCATGTTGTGTAGTGCCAAGGAAGGTTAGTCACTAATATTCAAATATACCATACCCAACTCGAAGCCTACATTACAAGCCGAGAAAAGTCCTATAGTGATCCTAGCCTAACTGTCCGAAAAATCAAAGTAGAAAAAATAAGAGCAAGCCTATGATATCTGATGTGCAGCATTTGAAACTTCATTGTGAGAGTGAGATTCTTACTTGATTAGTCCCAAGTTTCATATTTCTATATATCTGTTAGTTTTGGAGACTTCATTTGCTGTAAGGGTGCATGGTTTGTTTTGTATTCTGCCAGTTGTTTGTGTGAATAGCATTAGTGATAGCTCAGTTCTCTGCTAATAGTTAGATGTCATATTTTGATCCCTGTATATCATGATTTGTAGTTGTATGTGTGCATAGCTAACTTGCTTTGAATGAAAAAGGGGTCAAAAGTTGATAATGGTTTTTTATGTAAATTTTATTGTGTTGGTTGTAGGTATTCTATTTTACTTTCTAGTTAAGCATCATTTTATAGTTTATTTTAGTTTTCCTGAGAAATTGCAAAAGTCTTAAGTTGAGGATATTGATGTGTTTTAGATTTACAGCATTTTCGACACTTAAAACTAAGGAAATAAGCATGGGCTTAGGTATGCTTACATGGATATGATGCACTTTTGCTTTGTTTTATAGGAAATTAGGTGTTGGAGTTTAAATCTACAAAAGAAGTGAAAAAAGTGCAGAAAAGGGCTAAGTACAGACCTCAGTACGAGCCATACAATCATGGTACGAGCCGTACTAAGAGTCGTGGAAAGGTCCAGAAGGTGTGTCAAGGCAAAAGCCAAGTTACGACTCGTGGTACGAGCCATACCATCCTAATACGAGTCGTACCAAGGCAATCATAGAAAACTTCAGAAGAAGTTGCACTAAGTTAGCCTCTTGTTACGGGTAGCAACCATAGATTGTGATTCCTACCTACAACTCGTACCAAGGAGCCATGGTGAAGTTTAGAAGGATTGAGGAATGGCAGATCTCAAGGCACGAGAGGCAGTCACAAGGCATAGAATGAAGGTACAAGTCGTACCAAAGACACTCGTGAAATTATTCAGAGGATTTCAGAAATCTCATATTCAGATCACGACAAGATTGTACGACTCGTAGGATCATTATACGAGTCATACTAAGTTCTAACACTTAGCCAAAATCAGAAGTTGCCAGACATTATACGAGCGGAGGTACATTTCGTATAATCATGGTACGAGTCATAGGTGAAGGCAGCGACAGTTTATCAGTTTCCCTATTAATTTAGAAAAAGTTTCTAATTATTTATATAAATACTTTTCTAGGTTATTTTTGTTGGTAGAATAAAGTTCGATTCTTTTGACTAGTATTTGATTTTTAAGAATATTGAGAACAACTTTTGGGGAGTTTCTTACATTGATTCTTCCATTGTTATTGAATTCTTCTTCATTATTTTTGTGCAATCATTAACCGGGTTTACTTTTCAATCATCATTATAAGTTCTAAATTATGTTTTTTACTATGAATGTTAATTGTTTTCTTACAATCATGAGAGGCTAAAACCTCCACAATTAGGGTTATGGGAACCATAGTAAATTAACAAACTAGGGTTTGCACAAAGTGATTCTAAACCAATACCAATGCTTGTATTGTATTCTCTTCATCTTAAACATTTCTTAACGGAGCGCAACGTTAGGACTTGCCCGAATTCTCTACTTACTTGAATCTAGAGAGGTAGAGATTAGGAAAAGAGAAGAACAACAAAGCCTTGAAGTTTATGGTTCATTGTATGACTTGAGCTATGGTTGCAGGATAGTTAATTTGAAATAAACTGATAATGGTTAAAGTGAAATCACTCGAGAGACCTAATACGATAATTGAGTATAGTCATCCAATAGGTACAAATCAGTCGTTTGAATGAACTTACGTTATTAGTTCTACAAGTCTAGTATTGAAAAAAATCACAAGTGTAAAACCCGAATGTAATACCCCGGGAAGGCCTAAGAACAGACCCGGGAGTTTAATTTGAAAAGTGCAGAAAACTGACAAAATATCACAGCACGGACCACAGAATGACTCGTGGTATCAAACCACGAGTCGTTGTATGTTGTCGTTGGTTGAGGAAATGTTGATAGTAGTGGAGATAACAAGAGGTATGACGACCCATTGTGGGATACAGCGGTCCGTCCTTTGCAGTCGTGGTTAGGGTCAGGCTGGGCGACAATGTAAATAATGGGAAATCCAACGACCCGTTAGGAGAAGCCATGGGTCATTGGTTGTGGTCGTGGTTTGAGGACTAAGTTTCCCAGTAGGCTTGATGGGGGAAAACAATGATCTGTTGTTTGTGGTGACGGGTCGTGGTGTGACCCGTTAGAAGATAAGATGCCAAGGTTTAGGGGACTAACCACGGACGATGTAACGAGTCGTGGATTGGAGGCACAGATCATCCTGTCGACCCATTGTTTGGTTCCGAGAATGGGTCATCAGCAGTTCATTCCACGAGAGACACGACGGGTCGTGGTGGGTTCCAACGACCCGTTGGTGCTGCCCGTTGGTTCCTTTCGGCCAGTTTTCAGGGCAGGTTCATTAAGGGTATTTTTAACTTTTTCACGATATAAGGCCCTAAACTACGTCGTTTTGTCTTGGGAAAGATGGGTTGTTAAGAAAATGAACCTTCCTAAACTCCCATTCATGCATGCAAGGATTTTGACAAGTGATCTAAGAGGAGATTTCAAGCTTTTCACCTCAATTCCTTCAAATTCATTCTTGGGCTTTTAAGGAGGGTTAGGAGTTGATAATCCCAGGTATGTAAGGTCTTCAATGGGTGGATTCTTCCACACCCATGCTCCTTCTCTATTAATTACTTAAAATTTATTTGAAAACTCATGGGATTTTATATTCGGTTTGTATAAAATTTAATGATTTAATTATGGGTCTTGTGATTTTGAAACCCTATAATTATCTACTGATTTTGATCACCTTTTGAGCTCTAAATTGATATTAGTATGGCTGATTTTAAATTTCTAATCATTTAAGCTCGATTATGCATGCCCGTGATAAATCAATTTATGATCCATTGATGTTTTTGATAAGCCCAGCATGTATTATGAATTAAATCATGAATATATTATGTTATCTATTATGCTCTTATGGAAATTTAAACTATATGCATGATCTACAAGTATGTATGTATTTTATTAGGCATGAATTATGTTTTGGCCGACTCATGGTCCTCAAGTCATGGCTAGTTCACGTATGTTCAAGAATGTTTATGATTATCATGATTTAAGTAGCCCATTAACTCATGTATATATTATTATGAGCAATATATATGTTTTGGGAGTAGCATCGAACACCGAGTAGGTTCAGGGCTCGTGTTAAGCCCCAAATCTCATGAACTACGTGTCATCGTAGGTATGTTGGGATCCTTTCATGTTTGTTCCTGGCCCAAATGGCCCTTTTCATGTGTGATCACACCCTTCATGGTTCCTACCCTTGGCAAGGTACTAAGACCCTCCCGACTAGGGTTACAAGTCGGGCTTCATGTGTGCTCATATGGGGTATATCGGTTAAGAGAATCTCCTACTGTTCCTCATGATTTATGCATGTTTATGATTATGTATATTGGCTCAAGTTATGTTCAATAGATCTTTTCTCTTATGATTATGATTACGATTGTATTATGAATGTTTTGAAAACCTTGAGCCTTATGTTATACTACGGTAATTATGTTATGAGCATGTTGTCCTACTCTTATGATTATTTATGAGTTTTATACATATTTTAAATATCCTCTTTACTTACCTTGCATACTCAGTACATTCCACGTAATGACCGCATACTTTCTATGTTGTATCGTCTCATGATACAGGTCCCTGTTCTTAGGCTCATCCTCACCCATAGATAGATTCGGACTTACTCTCAGTAAACTTGGTGAGTTCTCATGTTCCGAGGGCTATATGTTCACACTCTATGTTATTCCTTCAGTTTCTGGATGTTGGATTAGTTGGGGAGTTATCCCATCAATCCGCCTTTCATGTTTAGAGGCTTATCAGACTAAAAGTTGTATTCCGCCGTATTGTATAGTATTGTACTGTTTCCTCTTATGTTATGTTATGATTACGTTCTCTATGCTAAGTCTTCCGCTCATGTGATTGAATTAAATGTATGCTCATGCCATAGGTCGACTTGGGTCTCTCGGGGCTCCTTGTCCCGTGTCTACGATCCGGGTGTACATTTGTGTCGTGATACCGAAGTAGTTATGAACCCATGGGGAATACTTCCCTAGTTAATTGCATCATCTTGATAACAATCCAATTGTCAATACTGTTACGTCTTTACTTCCTTACAAAACCCCCCTTAGGAAATAATAGACTTAAAAGCTTAAATACTAGCGTTATTCTATATTTTGACCATATTTTCTGTGGCCGACCCTAACCTAGTTGGGTTCTTTATTAACAAACATCCACGTCATACTTTTACATGAGTGTGATTTGAGCGTTATCGGGCATATAACAATTTCTAGATAGGTTTATTTGGACATAACCCAATTTGACCCATGAAATATGCTAGCCCAAGTTCAACTCATTAGCTAGCCCAAACTCGACCCATCTATATTAGAAAAAAGCTTGCTTCAAATTTTTGTAGTAAAGATATATTTGTATAGGTAAAAGAAAAGTTAAATAATTTTCTTTTACAAGAAACCTGTAGTAGTAGTATCAATGTTCTGAGATGATTGAAGTATTTTACTTCTTTTATCTAAAATTGAATTTGTCATTATTACCCCTATTTTAAGAAGAAAATATTTACTTTATTAAAAAAATTAAATTTTAAAATGTATAAATCAACAAATCGTGTTTATATTTTAGATAATCTAAAGTCATTTTTTTGTTTTCAAAAATGACTAATGATGTGCTACTGCCTACTTTTGTACATTGAAAGTTGCAAATAAAAAATATATCTAAGTTCTAAAATTTTAATAAACATTATATTGTCAATGCGTATAATTTAAATCCTTTTTGTACTATATATGATATGCATGAAGACTTTTTAGGAATATTTGTTTGAGAATATTTATTGTTATCTTTAAAAATAAAGAAGAGAATTTGATCAAATTGGTCGGGTTAATTTATAACCCATTATTTGGTCCATGTTGACCCAACTCATCTTAACCCTAACAATTTTGGACAGGGTTCGGCAATGCCCATTTATTAATACAATCCATTTTAATCCGTTTAAATTCAGCTCAAACCATCTATTTGTCACCTCTACGTGTGTGTATTCTCTCATATGTTTAAACTTGTGCAACTAAAGATGAAATTTATTAGTAATAATGATGATTGAGATACGCTAATCAAATTTCCTCAATGCATTGTGTCTTTCTAAATCTAAGTTTAGTATTGAGTATAAGATATGCATTGAGTTAAATTAAATGGGTGTGATGTATATTAGGTAAATAATTTTATGATCTTATAACAAATAAAATAATTTTAATAGCAATTGTCAAAATTTGCATAATCATTCAAAAAATTAACTCAAAATTATTGTATGTCTTTTTACTCTTCAAGTCATTTTCTTACTTGGGGAAAAGAAAAAATTCACTGGCTGAAGAGTCAATAATTTATATTTTTAATGTAGAGCTGGATTTTAGAAATCATATTTGATTATAAAATTTGAAAAACATAAAAGAAATTATAAAAAATTAAACATAACTGCAATTTATATTCATAATGAAGATAATTTTCATTTCTAAATACCTTTTTTTTTAATTTGAAAATAAAAATTACTTTGTTTAAGTTAATGGGCAAAGGGCTCTCGTTTTCCATCTCGATTCTCGACCGATGGAAATTCCCATTCCCATTCCCCCTTGAAGTGCATTACATTTACAACAGTGCCCCCTTCATTCTAATTTCTCTCTACTTTTTATTTATATTCTTTTCGTACCCAAAAAGTCGTTGAAAACACTGAAGTTGAAGCACAGAAAAAGCAGCGACAGTCGCTGTGTGCGCACGGAAATCGGCCATGGAAGGAAGCGCACAGTACAATCCCCGCACTGTCGAGGAAGTTTTTAGGGATTTGAAAGGCCGTCGTGCCGGTTTGATCAAAGCCCTTACCACTGGTATACTTTCACTTTCACTTTCTCTTTCGCTCACGCGCGCGCACACGCATTCCTCTATCTAGCAGCTGCATGTATATCCTCGTAAATTTTTTTTCTTTTTTGCTTTCCAAAATTCTTCTTTTTCCGAGTATTTTCTGGGTTTTGAGAATTCAATTTGTTCTTTCGTTTTTGAGTTCTTTATTTTAATTTTTTGAGTTTTATAGTGTTGTATTATTGTACGCTGTCATACTTTAGAGGTTTAATTTGGCCATTCTTTTGCAGATGTGGAGGAATTTTATCAGCAGTGTGACCCTGGTGAGTTAGGGATCTTTACGTTCTAGCGTGTTTAAAATAGAATATGCATTATTTATTTATTTGTTACTGTTTTTGCTCAGAAACGTGTCCAATATTTTAACGGATGCGTGGGGCTCCTTTGTGATAATGGGTGCCGACTTAATTAATATAAATGTATTCTTCAAAAAGATATTCAACTGTATAAACTTGCAGTGGGTTCGTCTGCTCACATTTGCTTCATGTTTCTGATTCCTATTATTAAGAAATTAATTTGCTAATTTTCTGCTTTTAAATCTCATGCATTATTGTTGTTTTACCCTCCTTTGTTTTTGGTTTTGTTGGCTTGTTTATGTAGTTGCTCTTATGTTTTCATGAGTTCTGAATTGAAGTGTGATGATATGGAATTATGTGCTGGTCATTTATTGTATGGGCTCTATTTATAGACAGACACATTGGTACTGATTAGCTATTTTCTCTTTTTGCAATGATTTCACTGAATTAAACCTTTTTATTTTGATGTCTCCAAGGGAAAAGCCTTATACTCAATTTGTGGGGTCCATCCCCACAAATACAACAACACATACCAGAGACTAGAGTGGTAGGATGTATGCAGAATGAGGTAAGAGGCCGTTTCACCCATAAGAATAGTTTGTGAGGAAAAACAGAGAGTAAAAAACGGCAGTCTAATGCACTAAAACTCCCGCTATGCATGGGGTCAGGGAAAGGGCCGGACCACAAGGGGGTCTATATTGTAATGAGGTGGGAAAATCAAAAGAGGGTCATTTAATTTGAACATTTTGTGGTATTGGAGTACTTTGCTCAGACCTACAAGTGTGAAAATTCTCATTATATTGATATTAGTTGCTTCTCCTAGCCCGTGGTTTTTCCCTTATTCAGAAGAGTTTTCACATCAAAATCTTGGTGTCATTATAGCTCTTTTATTCTGGTTGATTACCATATCCGATGCTACATTATTATTCCATTGTGTATTTATTTTGTGTGGCGAGTTTATTCCCAACACCAACTAGGTCTTTGATCTTTCCTGCTCCTTTCGTAACTATTTGACAAAAAACATTCTTCTTTGAGTGGAAGGGTGTTATCTGCATCCGGAAATCTGGAAGACGAGGCGAGGGAGGGAGACAAATGAAATTATGGTCCTTCTTTTTAAGTGGCTATGTAGGTCATAGGTCATTGATTCCAGACTGGTCATCTTAACTATATTTCCAAACACTTTCTTTTGAAGGGTGGTAATCCATTTTTCAGGTCATTACTAAAGAAGAACCATATTTCACATTTTACTTCAACTCACCTTACTTTTTGAGACTTTGAAAGGGACGTTCAAGAGCCTGCACAAACCCCCCACCCCCCACCCCCCACCCCCCACCCAACATTTGTTTTCTTAGAATGGCAAGGGAAAAAGTAATAAAACAAGAGACAGAGATTAACTGTGAAAGGTATATACATGCAAGTTTAGCAAAATAATTTTTCTTTTCAAACTTGTCCACTGGACTTGATACTTATACGTTGCTTGAGCAGTGTCCTGAAGATGTGTTAATTGTTTCCTTGCTGCCATCACTTAGTTGCTGCCACAAACTTGACTGCAGCTTCCAATGTTTAGGCGTTTTAAGTTGAAATATCTTGGTAGGTTAATGATCAACTTTCTAATATTGGGCCAGTTAATGGCTTGAAATTTGGATAGGTCCATGAATTTAGGGCTCAAAATCTGTCTGATACATTTGACTTGACTGTGAAGCTTTGTGCTCTATTTATCATCTTAATGGGTTAAACACTTCAAATTCTTTTGTTCTATATGCCCCATGACAATTTATGATTTTGGAAAATCTTATAGTTCATCATAATCCTGGCCTATGAATTCCATGAAAAGAATGCAACATTGTTCCTCAGTATAGAGCCTGAAATATCTTTTTAGCGCAATAAGACTTCTGATCCTGGAATGTCTACCTTAGACACTTAAAGCAGATGTTCAAGTTCTTTTATGGTTTTCTTATAAGGATTTTTATGGTTTATTTAACATATATTTTATTGCTTAACTTTCTGAAAAAACAGATTAGGTCATCTAAACTCTTTGATGATATCTCAATCTCAATTTCTTTTCGCTTTCTCTCTCTCTCTCTCACTCTCATTAAAACCTTGCAGAGAAGGAAAATCTTTGCCTCTATGGATTTCCAAGCGAGCAATGGGAAGTCAATTTGCCAGCTGAGGAGGTGCCTCCTGAGCTTCCAGAGCCAGCACTAGGTATAAACTTTGCTAGAGATGGGATGCAGGAAAAGGACTGGTTGGCCCTAGTTGCTGTTCACAGTGATGCATGGTTACTCTCTGTTGCCTTTTATTTTGGTGCCAGATTTGGCTTTGACAAAACTGATAGGTATATAAGCTTGGATTTTTTGACAGATTTACAAAAACAGTTGCATTGCCTTTTCCCTTCCTTTTCTGTGTGTATCCAATTTTCCTTTGATGAATTTGTTTTTGCAGTTCATCTTTTATATTTATTTCTTTTGGACATATAGCCTACCAGGCTCTCTCTCTATGGGTTAGGAGTTAGGGTACACTCTACCCTCCTCAGACCTCACTTGTGGGATTACACTGGGTATGCTGTTGTTGATATAGCCTACCAAGAGTTGCTTATTTTGTTAAGTAACTAAGCAGTATTACTCTGTAAAGCCCTTGTATGTGAATGGTCTCAGGAGATGCATGTGCATGTTCTGTTCATGAACAGAAAAGCAGTTACCTACTTATTTGACTAAATTGAAAAGCTTCTTGTTTTACCTAAACATTTATCGTCTCTGTGATACAGGAAACGCCTGTTCAATATGATAAATGACCTGCCAACTATTTATGAAATTGTCACTGGAGCTGCCAAGAAGCAAGTAAAAGATAGATCATCAGTCTCTAATCATAGCAGCAACAAATCCAAGTCAAACTCTAAAGTGGTATGACGCTATCACTCAGAAACCCTCTACCCAAATAAAAATCGTTGCTTCTTTGATAATCATGCTCTGCAATATTCATTACAAAGATAGCAAGTGGTAGTTTCCAACAAAATCCTTGAACTCTTGGACCATAGGCCAGTTATATTAACCTAGATATTAAAGGTTGTAGTCTAAAGATATATATCCCAAAAAAGAAAAAGGGAGGTTGTGGCCTGAAAGTATTGGTCAAGAGATTAGCTACGGGAGTTGGGATTTGACCCATGGATATTAGACCCATCTTTTACTTACTAATATTTGTTTATATGCTTATGAATTCTTTACTTCAACCTGAGGTGTAGTTCGGGGGCTTGTATGCCTAACTCGTATTTTGTATGTTGACTGATGACTCATATGCATAGTAATTAGTCGAAGAGAACAATTATAGTGACTAGCACAGTTTGTTATATTAGATAAATAAATGGATGACACAAGCATTTGTGCATTTTTCTCCTATAGTTAATATTGGTGCAGTTACAAAATGAGGTTGTTGCGATGGATGTATGGGCATACTAAGAGAGATAGGATTATAAATGAGAATATTCGGGATAAAGTGGGAGTAGCTTCGATGGAGCACAAGATGCGGGAAGCGAGACTGAGATAGTTCGGGCATGTGAAGAGGAGACACGGATGCCCCAGTGTGAAGGTGTGAGAGGTTGACTATGGATGGTTTCATGTAAGAGGTAGAGGTAAACCGAAAAAGCATCGGGGGAGGTAATTAGACACGACATGACGCAGTTTCAACTTACTGATGACATAACCTTAGATAGGAGGGTTTGGAGGATACAAATTAGGGTAGGAGGTTAGTGGATAATAGTGCATTGTCTTGTTGTTCGTTCATATTAGTAGTCATTGTAATGCTCTTGTAGTCTCTTGTCCTTCGATTTTTGTTACTATTTGTTATTTCTTATACGTCGATTGTATTGTTTTGTTCTAGTTCCCGTTCTATTACTATCTGCTATTTTTGTTATTGTTGGTAGTTTCTTGTACTTCTGTTATTTCTTTTTTGGGACTTATTTGGACTGTTTTTCTTGAGCCGAGAGTCTATTGGAAACAGTCTCTCTACCTCTGAGGTAGGGGTAAGCTCTGCGTACATTGTATCCTCCCCAGACCCCATTTTGTGGGACTATACTGGGTATGTTGTTCTTGTTGTTGTAGTTAATATTGGTGCAATGGGGCAAATTGAGTGGAACTAATATAGAGGATATAATATATTGCTCAACCCAACTAGTTTGAGATTAAGGGTAAGTTGACAGCGGCAGATCCACGGGGTAAAATACAGTGCCCTTGCGCCCAAGCTCTTGACTAGATTGTTGGAATATGTATGCATATTTTGGTTAGAAATGGCTACATGTCATAACATGCATCAATGTACACGACAAATAACTTTTTTGGTCTTTCTTTTACATGATATTGTTTTATCTTTTTCCTTATTACATGTTATTCTCTTTTGTTTCTTTTTCTTTTTGTCTCTTTCTTTCTTTTTTCCAATATGTTATTCTGTTTTTCTCTTTTCATTCTTTATTTTCTCGCAAGTTCATTTATCATCTTTCCAATGTCATTAATCATTAACCTATAAACGACTTTTACATAACTTGATAATATAAAAAGTTTACATATTTGACTTATAAAAGTTACTTTTTCCGAAAAAAGAAAAACAAATATTTTTTGTCCTTTTCTCTTTTGTCCAACTCTATTTTGATAACTTTCTATATTAATTAGTTTGTTATCTCTGAACTTGCATGTCCAATATTGGATTCCCGGATTCGTTTCTCTCGTATCGTCAGTAGAGGTGCCCCATCTTCTTGAAATCCTAAATCCGCCTCTATTAGTTGATAGGTGAATTCAGGAAAAAAAGGAACTAAATTTGTAAATTTTGTATTCAATCAATTGATCCTAGTGGGACAAAATCTAGAAATAATCTATTGGAATAAAAGAAATCAGCAACAAATTAACTCGCTGGTCACATAAATTAATCACCTAGTTGTAACAAGAATCAGATGAATAATAAGAGGGTGTCCCACTTAAATTCGTAGAAATCCAATTTTTTAGTGAAATTTAGTAGCCTACAAGCATAATAATGATCCTGATGATTAATTAGGTCTCTACTTGTTATCATATGTTACATGGATATGAGTGCACGTATTAGATGCAGGAGTGAATCTAGAATTTGAATTTCTTCATAACCTAAATCTTAGATTTTGGAGGGTATGAATAGGAGTCAAGTTCATTGTTGAGGTACGGCTAATAAGTTGTGTTATATGTATATGTATTCTAACTCACCCTTGTTTATTGACCAAATTCAGTGTGTATCCAACACTCACAAGTCACACCCAAATTGTGTTGGAACGACACGAGTGGGACAGGTGGTTTTGGAGGATTCATGTAACATAGTGTTATCCAATGTAGTCAGTAGATTATGTAGTATGAGCGGTACAGGTGGTTTTGGAGGATTCCTGTAACAGTGTTATCCATGTAGTCAGTAGATTATCCCGTCTGGGAAATCTACACCAGCCTTTCAAGCTGATAAAACATTGATTTTTCTTTCTATTTGAAGTATGGAGACTTATTTGATCTGCTACGTCTAGTAGGCAGTGTTATTAAAGGCCACCGCTTTGTCACTTAAAGCTATGTGAAATGAGGGGTTATGCATTAGGGTGAAGCCATGCACGTCATGAAAGTGTGTGCTTCAAACTATGGTGAAACAATCGCAACTAGAAGCAGTCGGTGCTTTGAATCTCTACATTAAAGAGTTGGAGTAACATTGACATTTTTGACATTTTTGCATATTTGGGTACTAGCATTAGTTATTCCAATTGTAGTTTAATCGCGCTTCACATCTCAGTTTTCAATTAAAGCCCTATGGACTTTGTTGCTGCTCAAGTTTTTTCGTTGTTAAAAACACTAGGCTTATGTTTATATGTTGCTATGTGAGTTGTGACTTGTGACTTGTGGGAGTGAATTGGGCTTCTAGTTTTGGTGACATAATAGGCAGTAAGTAAGTGATGAGGTTATTCTGCATGCTCAAGAGCTAATGGAGTGACTTTTTGTGGGGTGTATGCTTATGCCTGTAGTTTAAAGAGGTGGCCTGTGTTAGAGGCAAAACAGAAGTTTTCAATAGTTGAGCTATTTTAATACTGACATATAGTTCAGTTGGTTCAAAAGTTATGTTTTCACAATTATACTTGGTTGTATTCTGTTTTTAAATTTTTTTTTTTTTAAAAATGAATTTCATGCTGAACTGAATTTGGTCTTCATTAATTTTCGGGTCAAAGTGCCTTGTAAATTGAAGTTGTACCTGTTTTGAGTTAGATTCTTATTCTGTAAGTTTTACTATTTCCTTAGCTTTAGTCCTCATTTTTTGTTCCCATCGCTTTATCTATCACTTCTTCACTGCATGCCCCAGGTTGTGTTCATCTTATTTGAAATTAGGCTGTATCTCCTGCCATACATTATCATAGATAAACCTTTAAGGCAGTTCCATGGCTTGAGTGTGATTCTTTATGCATGCATTGAACTTAACAACTAGCTGTATTGAAATAGTTTCGTATTGAAATCCAGGGTAAATACGCAAAGGTTGAAGATGAGGAAGATGGTTTAGATGAAGAGGAGGAAGAGCATGGTGATACCCTGTGTGGGGCATGTGGTGAGAACTATGCTTCAGATGAATTCTGGATTTGTTGTGACTTATGCGAGAGGTGGTTCCATGGGAAGTGTGTGAAGATCACACCTGCGAAGGCTGAGCATATAAAGCAGTACAAATGCCCATCATGCAGCCACAAGAGGCCACGCCCTTGAAATCCTATTGAATTTGCTGAGTTCCAACGTTGTATTTGTCTCATGTAGGACTCAGCATCAGCATGTGGCATGTCATTCAAAATTTCTGGTCCTTTCTCTTTGTTTTCTGGATAATCTGCTAGGTAAAGTTGCTAGGTTGGTCCTCCATTTGACTCTCAACTCGGACAACATAGGGATCTTCTTCTTGTAGGAAAGCATCTTGCTGTGATTAATGCTAATTTGTGTAAAATTTTAGATGGAGTATGGTGTCGCAGGTATGATTTAGTTGTGAACCATTTGGACCCTGATGTTAAATTGAAAATTGTGTTAATCTTGAAAATTGAAAATTGTGTTAATCTTGCTGGTGGTCAATCGATTGAATGATTCTATGAGTGTATGCTTTGTTTTTGTGGTTGCAGCTTGTGATCTAGTTGACGAAACAGGCAAAAAATAAAGATAAAAGGGATAATGAATTACAGGAGGACAATGAGTTTGAGCGTGAGTGTTGGTTCCTTAGCAGCTTCTTATAGTGAAAACATTGCATCTTTCTGTTATCTGTCTGCCAACTTCACTCTTGTGAGTTAACTATCAACTACTTGTGTAGATAACTGAGATTTTTCATGTATGTAGCAAGCCAGCAACTCCTTTCAAAATTGTCCATTTACTTACAGATTGTGTAATATATAATATTCTTCCTGTCCTGTGTTCACCAACTTCGATTTCCCCATCATGGCTACCAGAAGAACCTCTTCAACATCTTTGTATGATTCTGTTCCTACTTTGCCTTTCCTCAAAAACACTTGTATTGATTAGAAGACAAGAAGCACCCGTTTGACCATTATATAACAAAACATCTGCTCCTACCTTCCGCTCAAAACGGATTGGTTTTTCATTTAAAACTAGGGTTAGATTAAGGGCGTGTTTGCTATGAAGGAAAATGTGGAATTGAAAATTAAGTTTCTTACTTATTTTCTGATGAAGTAAAGGGAAAAAAGATTATCTCAAAAGTATTTAATATGTAATATAGAGAAATACTATGGTGGTGGTGTGGGGAGTGAGGTAGGGAGGAGAAGATGAAATGAACTTGGAAATTCATTTATGGAAGGGTAATTAGCATAAATGTCCTTATTTTGGTCTGCTCTTTAATTTTTACTCCTTAAATTGTGATATTTAATTTTTACCCTTCAGCATTTTAAGTGAATAAAAAGTGGTTAAAATACCCTTAATAGCAAAACAAAAAAAAAATTAGCAGGGCATGAACTTTGCCCAAGTTATGCCTAAAGCATAAATTCTGATACTTAAATTGTGCCTAGCTTAACATCTTCTGTCTTTTCTATGCATAACTACCTGCATCTTTAATTTATGTCTTATGCCATGACTTGTGCCTTTTGGGTTATGTCATGATTTGTGCTTTTTGGGGTATGATCTCATTTTTTTTCATCTAATAAACTTGTACCTTTTAAGGAAAGATTTTTTTTTTCATCTAATAAATTTTTTACACTTATGTCTTATGTCATGACTTGTGCTTTTGGTGTATGTTTTTTTTTTTCATCTCATAAACTTTTATATCATTAGAGTTGATGTCACCACTCTAGTGACCATGTGCTTCAAATCAATATTCAAACTTGAACAATTGATCTCCAACCTGTAAATACTAAATAAAAACCAAGAAATTATGTAAGTAAATAATATTAAAATTTAAAAATACTAAGAAAATGATAAAGTTCTACCATGATAGAAAAATAGTTAGACAAAGTAGAATTGAGAGATCAAATAACCGGCATTATAAAAATGAAAAATATAAGCTTAGTGAAAAGCATTAGCATCATATATAAAAAGAAAGAAGAGGAAAAAAAAATGCACAATCATTGTGATAAAAAAAATTGCCAAATTCGGAGAAGTTTTATCCAACTTATGACTGAATCGACATATTTTGAGAACAAGACATAGTTTTACAAGTCTACATATCAAACACTTACAATTGATAAGGCAGGAATTGAATATAAGGCACAATTTCATAATATTAAAATGTTTATCCAAATTATACCCTTCACAACATAATTTGAATATACGACAAAATTTCAATATTATAAAAGGCTGCAAAGTCACGCCTAGAAAGACATAAATTGAATATAAGACACAATTTCAAAAAAATTAAAATGTTTATACAATTTATGTCTTACCCGGCAAAATTACTATATACGACAAACTTTCAATATTATAAAAGGATGCAAATCACGCCTAGAAAGACATAAATTGAATATAAGACACAATTTCAAAAAATTAAAATGTTTATACAATTTATGTCTTCCCGTTAAAATTACTATATACGACAAAGTTCCAATATTATTAAGGTTGAAAAGTTACGCCTAGAAAGGCAGAAATTGAATAAAAGGCACAATTTCAAAAATTAAAATATTTATCCAATTTATGCCTTATCCTGCATAATTTGAATATACGTCAATTTTTCAATATTATAAAGGTTAAAAAGTTACGTCGGGAAAGAGATAAATTGAATATAAGGAATAGATTCAAAAATTAAAATGTTTATCTAATTTATGCCTTGCTTGGTAAAATTTTTGTAAACGACAAAGTTTCAATATTATTAAGGTCGAAAAGTTGCACCTAAAAAGACAAAAGTTGAATATAAGACACAATTTCAAAATATGTCTTACATCGGTAAAATTTGAATATACGGTAAAGTTTCAATATTATTGAGGTTGCAAAAGTTACGTCCGAAAAGACAAAAATTGACTATAAGGAATAATTTTAAAAAACTAAAATAATTTATCCAATTTATGCCTTACCCCGGTAAAATTTGAATATATTGCAAAGTTTCAATATTATTAATGTTGAAAAGTTACGTCTGGAAAGACATAAATTGAATATAAGGCACAATTTTTAAAAACTTAAATATTTATCTAATTTATACCTTACTCGGCAAAATTGTGCCCCACATAAAAGAACTTATGCCTTATACCACAAGACAAAAAAAAAATTGTCACAAGGCACAAAATATGTCTTATAAGGCATAAGTTTGATTTTAAAATGTTATGTCTTAAGAGTTTTTAACAAACAAATTATATCTTAAAGCAAATAAAATTATTTCCCGAAATATAAATTCAATGGCACAAGTAATTTTTACCCCTTATATATGTTATCTTTAATTTTTATTAGGGATATATGTTGCCAAACATGCTTCCCAATACTCTCAGAAATTTCAGTGCCAGTTAAATATTATTTTATCTGTCTTAATTTATGTAATATTATTTAATTTAATATATATATATATTTTAAAATTTATAATTTCAAAATCTTTTTTATATGATTATAAATTATTTTATTAAGTTTAAATTAAATTAATTTGTAATTATAAAAAATACTTTTTTTAGACAAATTAAAAAAAATACGTCATGCAGTAAATCATACCAGAGTAGTTGCACTACACATCCATTACTTGTAATAAGAGAGTTTGAATCCTTAATGTGTTGACATATTATATTCGACTATAGCATCTAAGTTTAGGGATATTTTGATCCTGTTATTATTACTTAAAATATTAAATAGCAAAAATTAAAGATTATCATTTTGAGTGACAAAAATTAAAGATCATCCCAAAAATATGGGCAATCCACAGAAAAACTTCTTTATGAAATTTTTATACTTTCATTTAGAGAAGTCAATTTTATGATTTTAAAGAAAATTAATATTATTTTTAAAAAAATAATTTTGAAGATTGAAAAATATCTAACATCTTGTGGAAATTGTTTTCCTTGGTACCAAACGGACCTAACAGCCAGAAAACTTGGGTGATTGGAATTTTGTCATCCATGCCACTTGACATGAGAATAAAGGAACAAGACTCGATGTAGGCTTCGTATTGGAGTCCCAGTTAAACTTTTCTTCGCATGGATGCTCTGTTTCAATAGAATTCTGATTCAACGAAAAATCACAACATTGGAACAAATATTCTATTATTGCCACAAACACAAGGAATCACATGAGTATCCCGTACATTTCTTCTATAAATGAAGAGGAAAACACTGTTCCCCCATGAAAACCACAGCCACGATGGCTAACAATGTACAAAATCAAGCATCATTTACAACAGAGAACAAAAACTTAAGGAACAGAAGAAAACATTCCTTGACAACTGCACAAACATATACTGGTTCAGAACGATCACTATGGACAAGCAGAGACATTTAGGCAAAGCAAGTCACTCCGTCTACTGTGCCACTCACTCAGTTCTTTGATGTTCAATATAAACTTGCAGCTGCATTACCCTATTTTTTTCACCAGATATTGAGTGGTCACTTCCAAAATTTGTTCGTCCCAATGAATAACACAGTTTGCACCACTACCTCAATCTGATTGTTTCATTTGGTAATATCACATTTGGATTCCGGATATGTGCATTTAGTGCTGCTATATCCTTCCATTTAGTGCCTGTGCCTGTGCCATGAACCCTAGAAGATATGCTCCATAGTGTATCACCAGGCTGCACAGTGGTTGTTGCTGATGAAGCAGCTGCCTTGGAAGATTTATTAGCAGCCTTTGACTTCATTAATGGATGTTTATTTTTCTTTCCCATTCCATTAGCAACCAACCAACGAGAGCCAGACTGTTCTTGAGTTGTGGAACCCCATAATTTCTTTTTACCTTCCTCGGTCTTCAGACCTGCAACATGCACCTCGGTTATTTTGAACTGTGCAATTTGCTCAACCTCGGGGATTTTCTCTTCTTTGATGTCCACATTCAAGTCCTTTCTGGGAGTTGCAGATTCATCTTCATCATCTTCATTGTTGTATCTAACCTCAGAAACTGTGCTGTATATCTTAGGTTTAGGTGGTAAAAACACTCTCTCTACCTGAACAAGAGCAAGCATAGGTGTACCAACTGGCTCATAATTCCGCAAAGGATCACGAAGCTGCACCATTAGTGCCACTGTAAAGTTGTTTCCCAGTAAACCACACTTCCTACCTTTTCCGCGTCTCTTCTCTCCCTTCGACCTGCCGTGAAACAAGTCTGTGCTGATAGCATGATGAGCTGCCAGCAGTTTAGAGGTTCGCTCGGTAATCTCATCTTCATCGTCAATTTCTCCCGAGTCCAACCTCATCCATTCATCAAGTGTCAGAGATAAACCCATAAGCCCATCGACGTCATCACCATTGTCTTTAATGTCCAGAAGCTTCATTCCACCTGCCCCTTCCAGACCTACTGCTCCACCAAAATTTACCTTCTGTCCCTCAAAGGCTGAAAACTCACCAATAGATTGAGCGCTGATGTTTGAAGGAGCATCCTCATTTGACATGCCTGCCTGAATTCTCAAACCCTCAATTGAAAGGGCTTCAATTTTATCCATTGCCAAAGGAGCAAGATCTTCCAAGGATACATATTCGGCGTCCATGTGAGCGGTAGAACTTGTTTCCAACGCACTGGACATTGGTCCATACGATTTTCCCTTTTCACTTTCACTGTTTGCCATATTTTTCCCAAATTCAAACTCATGCTGCAATAAATCTTGTCTGCAGAACAATTTTATACAAGAAATAAGTAGGTGCAAGTATATGTAAATTTGCAGTAAGAAAACAGCAACCCTACTCTAAAAAGCAACGTGTAAGCAGAATTACAAACCTTTCAGGTCCTTCTAAGCTCAGGGCATTTTCCCAGGCTATTTGTTCCACTGTCTTCCCAGTTATATCTTCCAAAGGCATTAATTTACTTGCCTGCATCGAGAGCTTTTCTATTCCAATGGAGGCCAAGTGCTGCAGTACGTCCATTATACCAGACCCCATTTCTGCAGGCACCACCAATGGACTGGATACTTGCATAATTAAACTCCCTCCACTCTTAGCATTTTTGAAAATTGCAGGATTCATTGACCTTAAAAATCCTCCATTTTTAGTCTGGAGCAAGTTTCCCAGGCCTTCTCCAAGAGGAGGCAATTGGTAAGGGTCTTCAGGAGGCATATCAATTGGGCTGCCAAAACCACTTGGGCTTTTAGGAGGAGGATATTCAAATGACTTCTCGTTCAAGCCCCATTCACGCATCAAAGATTCCGTCTCCAAGTCCTCCAACATAGAAGCTCTTGGTTTGTTACTTGTTGACTCAATTTCTATCTTGGGCATCTCCTCAAATGATTGTGCAGCAGATGAATAACCAAAATTCTCAGAGATGCTCCTCCACTGAGATACACTTGGAGCATCAGAAGCAAATTCTTCAATGTCCATATCAAGGTTAAACAAAGAACACCCACTATCCAGAGCATCCTTCTCAAATTGCCTCAACAATCGTTCTCGTGGGGAATCAGGCTCGCTCTCAGAACTTGGGCCAAATGGACTATGCTCAATCCCTAGCATATCCAAGAAATCACTAGCCACAGATTCAGTAACATAATCTACACTGAGGGATTTTCCCTTCCTAAGCTCTTTATAGTTGGCTTTAGTGTCCAAATAACCACCATGATTTACAACTTCATTTTCATGTTCCTGAGAATCTAATCCCTCATTTTCCAAGTTAGAGACACTGTCTAATGCAGACTCCAATTCTCTCATAATTAATTCTTTTGCTGATTCATCTGTCTCAAAATTGTTGGCACTCACTGCAAGCTCTTCATTCTCACTGTCAAAACCCTTGTCCAACAGTACAGATTGGGCCTTATCTTCAATGGGCATCTTCAAAGTACTATCAGGTATAAGTCTCTCTGTCACAGTATCATCAACAGTTTTCATAGAATCGTCTTCAGTTCCCTCCAGTTCCTTCAAGGGAAGTTCTATGCCTTGCTCTATGACAGAAAAATCACCAATTTCACACTCGTTTTCAACATTTCCCTTCACAGGATCTGATAACAACACCAATTCCGGTTTGAGATTATCAACAGTGTTAGAGAACACATCAATCTCTGGTTTGAAATCAAATGAAGCTTCCAACTTTTCTTCCTTAAGCTTCTGATATAGCACTTCTACAGATTTGTAAAGGTCAGAACTCTGCACTGGTAAAATCTCATGAAGATCTTTTACATCTTCTGCAGACCGCTGTGAAGTAGAAGACCGAGCAGGAAGGCTTCCAGCTCGCCTTATTATGCTCTCATCACTTTGTTCAGATTGTGCAAGAAGCTTTGCAGCACTCACATTGTTCTGCCTCAAGTTCCGCCCCTCAAGAACGTCCCTATTGCTAGGAAGCATGGCAGATGTGTTCCCATTTCCCACTATATGATACCCAAAACTAACATTCATGCTTGCACCTTTAGCCTTACCTGACAACCTGAAACTAGTTGTCCACTTACCTGAGCTTCTCTCATCCTCAAATTCTTCCAATGTAAGAGGAAGCAACCTGGTAAGGTCAACCCGATGCTTCCCCAAGTCAAGTTCAGGAGTACCGTAAACTGAAGCATACAACAAACAATGTTTTGCCTCATACTTTGCTGAATGATGAGGACCATTCCTACTTCCATATATAGAACATGTATAGCTCAACTGTTCCTCAAACTCAGCTACACCTTCATAAACCACAACCGGACATGTCATCAACTCACCGTCTCGCCTCCTCCAATGCACGACAAGGCTAAGGTCATTAAAAAATGCTGGTATCCCTTCAATGCAATGGACTTGAAGCGAAAAACAGCAATTGAACCTTCGGTTTTTAACATGAGTTAAGGACTTTAAGCTCTTCCAACTCCATATGGACTTCTTATTACTATCCTTCTCCAGTAAATCTCTACCACTGTCTTTATTCTTCGATTTGGGCTCTGGTAAATGGGCTTTCCCAACAGACTTAGAACGACTACTAGCAGTGGACATCAAAATCCGAGGTTGGGTTTTATCCAAATATAGGGCTTTACTTATAGCTTCAATATCATTTAACAACTTCCCATTTCCAGGCTTCTCACCAATTTTCTTCCTAGAATCCATTCTTGATAACATTCTTCTCCACAAATACTACAAAATTTAACACAATTTAAAAATTACCCACAATCCAAAACAAAAATCCTGAGAATATAATTAATAATTTTTCAACAAATTTAAAACTGGAAACACAGTTCCATGCTTAAGCAAGATTAGCCTTTTCAGGGGTTTAGCTGGGGGGAAAAACAGAGTCTTTAGACAGAGGATTCTAAAAAACCCAGATCAGCTTAGTTCAGTTGCCTCTGAATCAAAATCCTGAAGTACAGATTCGTCTTCCATGTTTAAATTAAATATTAAATAATAGAGAGAAAAAAAAAACTTGGTCAAAAGTAATTGAGGAAGAAGAAAAGAGACTGAATTTCTTACAAGAGGAGTAAGCGATGTTCAAGGAGAGTCTTCAACGCTCTGATTATCGAAGGACCTTCTCTCTCTCTCTCTCTCTCTCTCTCTCTCTCTGTTTTGGCGTGACGATGTTTCTCATTCGAAGTTTCAAATTATAAAATTATAGGAAGTGGAGAGTATTTGTCACACACACTCCTCTACTTATCATATTACTATATTATATAATATAACAGGTGGGAAAATCAAAAAAATTTAAATTGTCATTTCGGCCCTCCATTAAATAAAATAAATTATTAATTAAAAAATAAAATAAAATCATCTATCATTATACTATATTATTAGATAAGTGGAAAGAGTCTAAGTTGAAAGTTAAATTACAAAAATATTCTTTAAATAATATAAATCAACTAAATTACCTCTCATCCTAAAACTAATTTTTATATATAATAATTATATTTTATTTATTATATCATCCTATTCTAAAAGTGAGAAACCCAAAGTTAAAAGACCAATTTTCCCATCAAATATTGAGCGACCATTTTATCCTTCATTCTAAATAATTTTATAATATTTTATTATAATTATATATCATATATGCTAAAATTGAATTATAATTTTACCCTCAACTAAATAAAATAAATAAAAATAAAAATAAATTCATGTTTAAAAGCTCAAATTATATCTGAATAGTCATTCTTTATTAATGTAGTTAATGGTGCACAATAAAGATAAATATATCAGCAACATGGTATGTTGGCAGCATTGAAATTAGACAAATAGGATTACAGTTAAAGTGAATGTCATCATTGTCCAGTGATATTTGATGCTTAACCACGTTTCTCTTGACATTTTGATATTCTTTATTGTAACTACTCTGTCAATTTACATTTTATATTTATGATCCTTATTACTTAAGACCAATTATAACGTATACTCTCTTGGCATTTTGATATTTCTTATTGTAACTGCTCTGTCAATTTACTTTCATATTTATGATCCTTATCACTTAAGACAAATTATAACGTATACTCAATATTATATATGAGTAGAAGTCCACTTTAAGTGCAGCCATGGCTACCATTACAATTTTGTCATTTGCTTCTAAGAGTTCACACCAATCATTCCACTTTATTTTTTCTTTCCGATCCTTCTAGGATGCTATACTGCATTTGACAATATTCTTCGAGTAAAACTGATTTCTTTCTTAGATTATAGTTTATATAAGATTTTTTTTTATTTGGATATGTCCTATATTAAAATTTTTATTTTTTTCTATTTTGAATTATATTTCTGACTATTTAGTCACTAAAATCTTATTTGAAAGTGAGGAATTTTCTCAAGAGATAAAGCAACCTCAAGTTAAAGGCGAGTAGGGTTACTATTCTTGACGGAAATCATGAAGTTGATTATGAATGAATATGTAATGAGAATATTAAGTTAATGGAGATTTCTATTTTTATTTGTACTTGAAACTATCATACCATTTGAAGTTATAGATGCTTACCTCTCGTGTGATGTTGATTAGTTAATCCAAGATTTTGACTCAGTATACTATTAAGCTAATTTTGTGTTACAGTCTTAATACGTATCTTTGAATCAGACAAATGATACAACCATACAACAATTATTAGGATTTATTTTAAAGTATCTTTATGATAAATAGCTATTACTTCTTTACATGCGTGCATCATGAAATTGACAATAATCTGCTAGCTATCTTATATGTTGATCGAATTTTTGTACAACTTTTATAAATAGTTAGATACTACTTTCATTCAACAACAAATTCTTGATATTTATATAGCTATAAAAAGGCGAAAGCTACTATTTATTAAAGATGAGGCACAAACATTAAGCCATAGGACATTTGTACGATAATCGATATTGCTCATATTCACATTTAAAATATGTGTTACTAAAACTCATAATCAATATAACTATTATAAACTAAACATAAAATATATCAATCAGAAGAATTGCATAAGAAAAGAATAATTATATAATTTGTTAAAAATTGAAAACAATATTTCTAAAGAAATGTGTCTTTAATTCACTCTTAAAAATGAAAGACATCCTTTCAACGGCATACAATATCAATTTTTAATAAAATTATGCTTTTGCAATATAAATAAATATGATTGTGTGGACTTACCATTCATCCGTTTGAACTTTCATTTTTTCCTTTCAAATTTCATTTAACTCCTTGATCACACACTTATTCTAATATTATTTTTACTATTTGAAGAAGTTTGTATTTAATTAGTTTGAAAATTACGTGCAACGCACGTGTTAAAACCTAATTATATTTTTACATTATGAATATTTTATTTTGTCTATTTCGTATATATTCATCCCCATATCTATTATATAATCGCACTCTTTCTCAATTTTACTCCTCATTATTATTCATTACGTGCAATGCACGTGTTAAAAACTAATTATATATTTGTATTATGAATATTTTATTTTATCTATTTCATATATATTCAGCCCCATATTTATTATACAATCACACTCTTTCTTAATTTTACTCCCTCATTATTATTCATGAGACATTTTGACTTGTAAAAAAAATTAATAGCAATTGGAGTTCATGATAATATAAAATAACCTTTTTAGTATTGTCCAAATATATGGACAATCAAAACATGTGTTCTCTATGTATTTTTAATTTTTATAGCACACAAATGTTCTTTTGAAGAGTTATCTTGGTAGAAAGTTCTTTATTTGTTTTAATTCTTAATACAAGTAAGATATATTTTGTTCAATCATTTTTTTTATTCATATGTAAATGACAAATATCAAAATTTCAATGCTAGGCAAATGCATAACGTAACCGCTCCTTGAATCAGGGAAAGTCAAAAAGCATGAGTTTTAATCATAAGCCTGACATAAAAAGTGACGATATCATCATACTATTTTAAAAATCCAAAGATTTTAAGTTAAAAAATTAAATTATTAAAATGTTAAAATTTGAAGAATATTTTTATCCTTTAGTAATGAACTATTCCTTCATATGCATGTACAAAATTATAAAAACATTTCATAAAAAATTCATCATTAAATTACTCCTATAATGAATTTCTTATTAATTGTCAGATTTAAGAGAAGCATGTAATTTGATACATGTTTAAATAGTTATTTTTTGTCAAATTTTTCAAAGATCATAATAAATACAAAAATTGTACATTAAATGAAAGATAAGTAAATGAAGTTGTATTCATCTTAATCCTCTTTTATTTTATTTTTCTAGAAGAGAAAAATTAAAATTTAAAAAAATCAGTATCAATAAAAAACCAAGTATATCATTAAATTAATTTTAAAAAATATGATTAAAAATTACATATAAATAATAATGTTCTAATCCAAAAAACTATAAAAGATAAAGAATAAAAAAAATCTAAAGAGGCTGTTAAAATGAATGATGATTGTGTAGCAGAGCTGAGAACAACAATAATTTTTGGTGTCATTTTCTTAAATTGAAATGATAATGATAATATTAAATTTTCTATATCTATACTATTTTTAAAATGAAGATTTTAAAAAATTTAATTTATTAAAATGTTTATTTAATATTAAATGGCATTTTCCCCTTTAAGTAAGCACCACTCCAATTATATTTTTGTACAAATATATAAAGATACACTATAAAGCTAATTAAAAGAAAATTAAATCCTACCCATATTCATAGTGCATTAAATTCATTAAATTTACACATTTGATTTTAGGAATTGTAATTCTTAGATTAACATTCTTTTAGAGTTGAATTTATTATTCTTACGTTAATGTACAATGTACGTGTGTATTAACTTTAGTGAAGAAATCTAAAGGTCACTTTGGTGACTTTTCTACTCCTTAATTAATTATTTATGAAAATCAGTCTATATATTTAAGGTAAATTCATTTACAAATTATTCTTCTTCAGCTCTTACAACAGTGGAACCAACCTGTAGACTCCAACAAATAAATATGGTTAGTTTATGTATATTTTTGTAATCCATTTCATTTAATTATCTTGTTTAATTAATAAAAGTAGAATATATGCACTATTCCTTGAGCAAAGTTTTTGTGTGAAAAAATCTAATATTGGATATTAAAATATAAAATTAAAAAGATCACGAATATAAAAGCAGTACTTTACTTTTTTAAAAGTTGTGTTTGAGAAATGGTTATATTAATTGTTTCAAATGCTAAAGTTTCAATGCTTAAACTCAGAAGTGATATTTTTCAGTTCAAATCCTGTTTAGCAATAGATCAAATGCAATTCTTATATTAATTAATAATTTTTTTTTTAATTTTTAAGGATAAATTATAAAAGCTTGTGAAGATGGGCAAGAAATGTAAAAGTGATTTTGTGAAATAGGATAACAAGTTGGCTAATAATATCTATTTGGATCACTTTCTTTAGGATTTGAAACTGAAATTTATGCCTCATTACATATAGTAAGGGATTCACGTGTGTTGCATGTATTCAAAACTAGTATATAGATACATACACACACACACACACATGAAGTCATCAACATAGGTCTGTGAAGCTTCTATGAAAGCTTAAAACAGTAGAAGTGCCGGTACAGGGTCCTGTCATACTCAAAGCACCTATACGTATCATATGAATACTACAAATTACCCCAGATAGTAGGTAGGGCTCATCAAAAGTAGCTAAGAGGAAATATAAGAGCCTAACGAGGAAGTATGCCACCTTAAACATCTGATCCTGCATTGTGAAATGCAGCGCATTCGACAAAATGGACGTGAGTACTGTTTGCTCCCAAATGTATGCAAGCTCACCTGACCACCAAGTAATGTAGTGACTCAAGAGTCGGATATTGTACCCATAGAAAATTATTTTATAATTTATCAAATTCAACTATTATCACTTAATCAAACAAGTGTTTACACCACAAGTTAGTTTTATTTATTATAATGTACTGCAGAAAATAAACTAAGTAATTATTCTAACAATTATTACTATCTAGAATTGGGATGTTAGCACTTGAAATAGTAGGAAATGATATTCTAGAGATATGTCTCTGCTAGCATTCATGATGTGTATTCACTTGAACTGATATTGATTATCTACTGAGTTATTGATTAATGAAAATTACTATGACTAGGCTCTCTTGAGCTCGTAGCCCTCTGATCCTTGCCTCGCTTCCACGCCTATCTCCTGATAATAAAAAATGTGACACAAATGCTTATAAATCTATTGTGTATTAACTAAGAAAGGCGATATATATACACACACACACAAACCACAAACCAATCCCCCATGTGGAAAAGAGATCATGCTCTACTTAACCTTATTCCATGTCCTAGACTCCATCGCTTGAGTCCAGTCTAGGGTTGAAAAATATATCTATTGATCGCGAAGCAATAAGACAGTTACACCCAAGATCAAGTAAATAACCACACAAGTCATAGCTCAATGATAAATATCTTAACAAATCAATTCAAATTCTTACAATAATATTCATGCAGCTACCATAATCTAGAACAAGGGTATTAGCTACTCATGTTCATACCTATAATCAAAAGAGAGTTATTATGCATATAAACATATAATAAAGATGAAAAGAAGTAAAAACCAAAAGATTTCGTGGCTCTATGTGCTCAAGTACTAAAGTCTTGCAAAATATGTTCGAAGGGTCTATTTAGAAAATTGAAAAAACCTTCAAACAAACTCTCCCAATCAAATTGACTCTGTTAAAAATAGGCATCGAACTTACTTTCACTGTGTCACGTTGGCTAGCATGGTGACTTCCACCGCGTTGTTCATTGCGGTGCACTACCTTGCCTGATTCTTCCCTGATCAATTTTAACTATCTCAATCACGTTCACCACGGAGTACTGGCCAGTGCTGTGAATTACCATGTTAGATAGTGCATTGCACTAATTTTATGTGCCTTCTTGACTTAGGAAAATTTCTTAAGTCCATTTATGTTCCATTACAACACGCTTACCATTTCATGGATTTTATCATGTTGGTCATTGTGTCACGATGGCTTTTACCTTTGAGACTTAGCTAATTATCTGAGAGGGCTCCACTCCTTCACTGTGTTGTTCTGCTCAGCATAGTGAATTGCACTATGTTTGGCACCACGACGTAGTGACTTTGCAGTTCCTCCATACTTAGCCAATTTCTTTCGTTTTTCTTCAATTCTTGTGCATTTTTTCTAAAAGCACCTATATTTGCACAAATAGCCTGAATTAATCAAATATCTCATAATCAACATAAGTTAGGTGCATTTCTTATACATTCACATCAAAACAAGGTACAAATATACATGAATAGTGTGAAAAGATGTATAAATACACCTAACATCAAGTACCATCAAATAATACTCCCATAATAAGGCATACAGAATAACAAGATAGGTATTAAGCTTATAAAGATAAGGACATGAAACATAACATACCAATGAAATAAGTAAACTACGAAACATCATATGGTTCATTATGCTTTATCATTTTCGAGGTGGAATTCATTACCATTTTAGTCTCTGGGATACTATTTGTCGTATCCAACCTTTATTTTTAGCACGGTAATGATTACTCGGACGTTTGTTCTTGGAACGGACAAAATATAAAAGGAAAATACTACTTGTCATATATGGGCCTTTATGCATAGCATAATTATAATATAAAGATGGACTACTATCTGCCATATTCTAGCCTTCATGCATAGTACGGTCATTATATGAGTAGATAAAACATGTATGTTGTCATTCTTGTGGATTCACATTATGTTAGCCTTATAGGGATTTATTAGGAAAATTCTTGTTCATGATTGTAGTATTATGGTAAAGGTTCCATTTTTTGACATTCATAACAATAGACATTTTTATAAGAGAGAGACTCGTGGACATAACATGAAGTCACAATGAGCATATACCAATGGAAGAAACAACTAAGGATTACACTATCATGAAGAGTATACATCACATAGAAAACTCATAACATTTCATGAGATATTGATTACATGAGCTCATAGAGAGGGAAAAATATTGAATAGAAAATCATGCCATAACGAGAAAAAAACGGGTTTGGCCTTATATATTTCGATTCCCAACTTACTATTACTATAATGATTCAATTCCTCCTTAAGTAAGATACAAGGAAAATGATATTGTGAAACTCACATTAGCATCTAAACGTCGAGCATGAGCCATATAGGCAATCTATCAAATACCCGATTTTCATTAAGCACCAAAATCTCCAAATAGTGGTGTTTCTCCATGCCCATCTTTCTCTAGCACAAAACAATGAATAAACCTACTTCAAGTCCAATTGATTAAGTTTCGACCACCAAAATGCTCAAAACAACCCCTATGCCTCACATATAATGATCGCAAAATTGGAATCATAGCCTCAAATCACTATCCCATGTGTCTCGACCTCAAAATAAGCTTTAGGATGCTAATATAAATCCATTCATGATGTTATGAAGAAGTTCTTCCCTCAATAGAAGAGTAACCTAATTCTTCACTTGAACCCTTGTAGAAAGAAAACCTTGATTTGGCTAGAATCTAAAGAGAAATCGGTGTTAGAATTGTATAGTTGTAGTTTTATGTGATACATCCAAATAACATGTGGACTCTAAGAAATGAATCAATCCAATGAAAGGAACAACTGGATTCTTACTTTCAATCCAGGAGCGTACAATTGCCAATTTTAAATAATCACATGAATTGTTCAACCCATCTGAATGAAATGTAACCCATCTGAATGAAATGTAGGAATATATCCTAGATAATGGAAGAAGTCTTGCACTATGTGTTGTGTATATCTCAGGTGACGGTGGATCCTATTTCTTTGCTTAATGAAGAAGTTGAAAAAAAGAATGTGGAGAAGAATATGCATATAATAAAGCTTTCCTACTATCCAATGATCCTTTCGGATTGTGTAGTTGCTTAAAAAGTTCCATGGAAGGTATTAGACGTCACTTACCTTGAGTAGAGATGAGCGGAAAGTGAAAGGAGTGTTATTGGAGTCAAGTGGAGTGAGAGAAATGAAATAAAAAATTTGAAAGTCACACACTTATAGGCACTGTCAAATTTGACATATGGACCATACATTCCACATGCAATCCATTTTCTAGCCACAAATGGATTTTCTAAAAAGTTTGATCCTTACATATGATAGAACATATGGCCCTGTGTCACTTACACAGATCGTATGTGGCTTCTATACCTCTTATCCAATAGCTAAGATTATTAGATCAATATTGGACTTTGACATACGATGGACATGTGGTGTAATGATTTGGACATTGTTACGGGATGGTTAAGGGCATGGAACACGAAAAATAGGCTAAGGAAGAGATAGGGAGGTTTTGAAATAAACTAAGTATGAAATTGGGCATTCTGGTTAGCTACTAGTCCGCGGGACCGCTGCAGCGAGACCGTGGTAGCGGTTGGAGTCCCACCATAGTGAATTGGGAAATAACTATGGGAACCACCATAGCGACACCTTGGCCGTTGCAGCGGAAATGTGACCGCTGCAGTGGATGACAAAAATCAAAAGTGGGTTTTAAATGGGAGATTCTGGGTTATTTCCCATTATTTTCAAAACGTGAGAGGGAAAAGGTCTAAAGGCAGTTTGTTCTCCAGAGCAGAGAATTGTTGCACTAATGTAAGTTTCTTGTTCCCTAGCCCCTTTAATGGGTGTTGTTTATCGTAAAAGCTTAAGGGGGGACCCATTAATGGTGAAAATTCTGAAATAGAAAATCCTAGGTTGATGAACTAAGGTTGAGATTATAGGGAGTTATGGGAGGTTATGATTGTTGAATTTCGAGTAATGTTTACTTCGTAAGGTTCCTCTTGCTAATATTCACGGGTTAGACAAGGTGGGGACCTAGAACTAGGTGGAAGGGAAGGGTTTTTCTATTGATTTGTCCTAAAAAGAGAAGGGTATCTTGAGGAGTGATTAATTAATGATTATATGTGTGTAGATTTCGAACAATCCGAAGCATTGAGGAAGGGCAAAGCTCCTGCAGAGTAGCGAAGTCAATAACTTTGAGTAATCGAGGTAGGTAATGGTTGGAGGGTTAGACCCTGTTTAATGACTTGTATGCTTAGGTGATAATTTTATGTGATTGGTCTTCGAACATTCCATATTGTGAGTTTGTCCTGCGAATGAGTATGATTACCATGTTGATAGAAAATAATGATTAACATGTTGTTAAGTGTATGTGAGATTGTGAAGTGAACTGCTTGTCAAGAATTGATCATGTGAACAGAGAATCAGAAATTAGTGTATATGTGAATGTGTATGACTTGAATACTTGTTGTTTTACAAAAATTGAGAGTGAATAGGATGGTGATTATATCCTGAGTTGACAGACTCGAGCCCGAGAGGAGCATTCGGGTGAGCAAATTATTATCGAGTGGCTCATTTCTGAGGGGAGTATTCGGATGAGCATATAAGTGGGAGAAGGTGCCACGCTGACATGGTACATGGATTTTTAGAGTCCCCTGTAGGTCATGACTGGATGAGCACAAATAAGACCCTCTAGCATGTGTGTACATCATTTGTGAGGTTGGATGTTAAGAGAAGATGGCGAAGGCGTGCGCCTATCATGTTACCCTTGGTTGTGCTGTTTGCGTATTGTTTTGTAATTCCATTTATGTTCATAAAGTGGATGAGGAACGTGCTTCGAGAATGTGCAAAGTATTGTTGGTATGATGTGAGTTGATAACGAAGAACATATTTTTAGTTCTAAGTGTGACTTTGTCACCGCGTCTAATTATTAAGTAGTTGTTGCTACGATTAACTGTGGAATTGTAGCTCTTAATAGCTGATGTGATTGTTGTTTTATTATACGTGTTTGATGGATTTATGGAGTATGTGAAATGCTAAATTGTTAATCTATTGAACTGTGGGATGGATGAATTAAGAAGAGTGCAGCAGGTCGAGCTACTGCCTAAGCAGAACCATTTCCGCGGCGGCAGTTTATCACTGCAGCGAAAATAGCCTACTCCAGTGAGCAGGCCGACTGTCCCCTATGTAGAGCTAGTGTGTCTGAATTATGTTGTACTTCCTTAAACGTTGTAGACTAGTCTTATATTATTATTACTCAATATACGTGTTATTAATTAGGGTCGGCCGAGGATGCCTACCAGTACCGTGTTATGTACTTACCTTACCCCTGTATTTTTTTGAGTGCAGAGTTCGCGCCAAACAGTTCTTCACTCCCTTACCTGTAGAGCAACAATTCGGAGTTTGAGAAGGTGAGTAGATGAGAACACAGTTCACTCTCCTATCGCAGATGTCTTTCTTCCAGACATTTGAAAACTTTGTTTCATTTTTAGTTGTTAGTTTCCTTAGCTTGTAAACAGACGTCTAGTGAAATGAAAATTAGGGTTCCGGGAAATTGTTTATTTAGTTTTGGTATGTGCAGTGTATTGATCCAATATTGTTTTTAAAACATAACGGTTGATTGTTTTCTTATGAATGTGTTGATTTTGGGGTCACTTGGAAATTGTTATCGGGTTTCGCTGGTTCGACCATCGGGAGGTAAGTATGGGTGCCAATCACGGATATTTGGGTCATGACAAAATTGATGTTAGAGCTCTAGGTTTTGTTAATCTCATTGCACTAAGACGGGTCTAGTAGAGTCTCGCAGATTAGTGTGGAGACATCCGTAACTTATCTTTGATAGGCTATAGGACTTTAGGAAAACTCATTCCTTCTGTCCTTTCATGCGATTATGTCACGACCCGAACGTAGAATCTGATCGTAACACGAGATAAAGAGCCCCGAGAGACTCTAAGTCAACCCATGGCATGAACATACATCTAACTCAATCAATAAAACTAATAAATCAACAAGATAATCATAGTAGAAGACTAGATTTAACTTAATATCAGAATACACAATTTGAAGCTGAATACATCCGTATGTCTAAAAAGCCTCTAAACATGATGAGTTGATGGGACAAGACCCCAACTAACTCAACAAAACTGAATGAGAATACATAGAGAAAGTCTAAATAAGTCTAGTCCTCGAGGGATGAGGACTCACTAACAACGTACGATGCTATCTTAGAAGGCTGACTATGAACGGGGCTGAACCTGAGAGCCGAGTCTTGTATCAGGAAACAATACAACATAGATTATGTGGTCAGTACGTGAAATGTACCAAGTATGTAGGGTAAGTAAAACCTCTTAAGTAAGTAAAATTATTTAAAGACAATGCATAATGTAAACATAAACATTAATAATCTGAGAGTAGGGCTTGCATGCATTCTTTCTGAAATCAGGATCTCATCATAACATAATATACATCATAACTGAATCGATTGACTCAAAGATAAAATCTGATATTCATAAGTAAGACTGAACATTGAGTCAAACCTTCTTTAGAACATGTATCAATGTATAAATCTCAATAATGATGAACATGCATAACTGAAATCATGAGGAACCATGGGAGACTCGTCTTTTAACCGACATACCACGATAGAGCTTACGTGGTCCCAACTATCACACTCAAATGGGTAGAGCTGTCCAAAACCTTGATAGGGATAGGGATGATACCATGATATTGATATCAAACTCGTGGGCCAAAAGGGCGGGGGATATCTCACAAGGGAGGTCCCGAAGTAACATATAAGTATAAACCTACATTGGCGCTTAGTTCTGAGGCATAAGGTGATCGACCCTTAGCCTACTCGATGTTAGACACTACTCCCAAAAACATGCATGTGCTCTACATTATTTTTCAACAAAGCTCAACATCGTCTATTGATGAAGCTCAATCATCAAATACATCTCAAATATGAAATCATGCATATGAGAAGCTTTAACTCAAACCATACCACAAGCTAAAAGATAATTGGGAGTCTTTGCTCCAAAACCATGTGGTAAGCTTAATTCGGGAAAATCATAAATCATACTCTGAACATGTGGACATTGCCCAAAGCTTTATCATGCTTGAAGATACTCAATTCACATTGAAAACGTGATTATAAACATGGGTAGCTTGAAAACATGCTTTTCATTATAACATCTCATCACAATCATACATTCATTTCAAATCTCATCTTTCATGAACTTCTCATCAATGGGCTTTTTAATTCACAAAACTTGAAACATGCTTTTCAATTAAAAACAACATAAAATCTTCTCATGCTTTATAATTCGATAGTAAAAATATATTTAAATCATACCCATGTAAAGAATTAGGAAATTCATGCATTGGGTTAAAACCCCATAGATTAGACATAGAAATCTCATGATTTAGAGAGGGATTGGGCGTGGGTGTGAAAGGAATCACCCATTCATAACCTTACATACCTAATGGTAGCTGATTCTTACACTTCTTTAAATGCCTAATAGGAATTGAAGAACACTAAGCTTGATCACCCTCTCTCACCTTCTACCTTGCATGCATGGATGTAAATGACCTAAAATGAACTTAACCCTTTAAAAGTCATCATTCATAACTTAAAACGACGTAGTTTAGGCCTTAGGAGCTTAGAAATTACGAAGTAGCCCTTACTAAATTCCCAGAATTTAACTGCTAGATGGTCCTAACCAGGGATCCAATGACTCGTCCTCTATGGCCATGACTTGTGGCATGGTTCGTGAAGTACACTGCTTCTCAAATCTGCTGGGCTCGTAACAGAAGACTTAACGACCCCTTACCTGGTGACCACAACACGTGGTCACCATTCGTGATGTGCACTACCTCTGATTCTTACCTTGCGTAATCCTGTTGCTCACGACCCTCCCCATGAATCGTGGTAACTGACCACGACTCATGGGGTCCTCCCGTCAAGTACACTGCCCCTCTTCCTTCTCTTTTCTTACTCACCCACCCACGACTGACCTAACGAGTCGTAGGGCTTGACCACGACTCGTGGTCATGTACGTGGGATCCCATTTCTCAAATTTTCAAACTCATCACCTAGGCCTCCCCACGAGTCACCTCATGACCCATTTTGTAACCTGATGCCAAATTTTTAGTTTTTCTCCGTTTCAATTTCCGGGTCTGATCTTTGGGCTTACGGGATATAACAATATATCCCCCTTGGGAATATTCGTCCTTGAATATTGGAAACATACAAAAAAGAAGAGAAGCACAATTATCAAATTCAAATACTAATCATTTAAGCCGAAAACTGACGGAATGACTACCTCCGATTCAAACTACATAGCTGAACTGAATTCACAAATCATACATACATCCACATACATAAAAGAAACTTGGACACGTGAACTGAACATGAAAACTAAATAGAGTTTTGGGTCAAAATTGATACCTCAAGATGGAACTGAGCCGTTAGAGAATAAATATGGGTATCTAGCCATCATATCTACTTCGGCCTCCAATGTAGCTCCCTCAACATGCTGATTCCTCCATAACACTTTGACTGAGGCTACTTGTTTGTTCCTTATCCTTCGAATCTGATGATCCAATATTTCTACCGAAACCTCCTCATAACTGAGGCTGTCTTTCACACCAACACTTTTCACCGGGATGACTAGAGCTGGATCACCCAAACACTTCTTCAAGAGTGACACATGGAATACAGGATGAACAGAAGCTAATTCCGAAGGAAACTCCAACTCATAGGCCACCTTGCCAACACGTCTCACTATCCTGTACGGGCCAACATAGCAGGGACTAAGTTTCCCCTTCTTTCCGAACCTCATCACTCCCTTCATGGGAGACGCTTTTAGAAATACCCAATCATCAATTTTGAATTCTAATTCTCTTCTCCTCATATCGGTATAGGACTTTTGGTGACTCTGAGCGGTTTTCAGCCTGTCCCTTATCAATTAAACCTTCTTCATAGCCTCATGAACCGAATCTGGTCCTACTATCGCTGCTTCACCAACCTCAACCCAATCAATGGGCGATCTACATCTCCGCCCATAGAGAGCCTAAAATGGGGCCATCTAGATGCTGGAATGATAGCTGTTATTGTATGCAAACTCGATAAGAGGCAAATGCTCATCCCAGCTACCTTTGAAGTCAATCACGCATTCTCTCAACATGTCCTTGAGAGTCTAGATTGTCTGCTCCGCTTGACCATCCATTTGCGGGTGAAATGCTGTGCTGAGCTTAACCTGAGTACCTAGTCCTTTTTGAAATGACTTCCAAAACTGAGAGGTAAATTGGGTACCTCTGTCTGAAATGATGGATAAGGGCAGTTTATGCAATTGAACTAGCTCCCGGATATATAATTTGGCATAATCCTCTGCCGAATCCGTGGTTTTGACTGGTAAGAAATGAGCGGCCTTGGTCAAGCTATCTACCACAACCCAAATGGAGTCATATTATCGGCAAGTTCGAGGTAAACTTTTGACGAAGTCCATACTGATTTCTTCCCACTTACAAGTAGGAATGCTGATATCCTGAAGTACACCTTCCCGTGTCTGATGCTCAACCTTTACCTATTGATAGTTCTAACACTTAACTACGAATTTTGCGATATCCTTCTTCATGCCGTTCCACCAATAGATTTTTCGTAAGTTACGGTACATCTTGGTGGCACCTGGATGGATAGAATACCTGGATCCATGAGCCTCATGCAATATCCAGCTCCTTAAATCATCAACATCCGGAATGCATAAGCAACCCTGGTACTGAAGCACACCAGCTCCCCCTTTGGAGAAGACCTCTACCTTCTGATTCTGAATGACTTTCTTTAACTTTACCAAAATTGGGTCCTCATCTTGTCTAGCTTTCACATCAGTCACTAAGGACGATTCTAATCCGTTTTGAACAATAACACCGCCATCGGTCGAGTCAATCAACCTAACTCCCAACCTCGCAAGTCGATGCACATCCTTCACCATCTCCTTCTTTCCCTCATCCACATGAGATACACTCTCCATATAGAGTTTACTAAGTGCGCCTGCTACTACATTGGCCTTACCTGGATGGTAAAGGACACTCATATCATAGTCCTTGAGTAGCTCCAACCACCTCCTTTACCGAAGATTGAGATCCTTCTGGGTAAACACATATTGAAAACTCTTATAATCTGTGAACACATCCACGTGGACCCCGTACAAATAGTGTCGCCATATCTTCAAGACGAACACCATCGCGGCCAATTCCACATCATGGGTTGGGTAATTCTTCTCATGAACTTTCAATTGTCTAGAGGCATATGCTATAACTTTTCCACGCTGCATCAATACACACCCAAGTTCGATCCTTGAAGCATAACAATACACCACGAACCCATCGATACCCTCCGGTAGAGTTAACACCGGTGCTGAAGTAAATCGAGTCTTCAACTCTTGGAAGCTCTTCTCATAAGCCTCTGACCATTGGAAATTTCACCTTCTTCTGAGTCAATTTAGTCAAAGGTGCTGCAATCGATGAGAAAACTTCCACGAACCTTCGATAGTAGCCAGCTAAACCCAAGAAGCTCGAAATATCTGAAGGGTTCACTGGTCTAGGCTAGTTCTTCACCGCCTCTATTTTCTGAGAGTCCACTGTTGTGCCTTCACTTGATACCACTTGGCCCAAAAATGCCATGGAGTTTAACCACAACTCACACTTGCTGAATTTGGCATATAATTGGCGATCCTTGGGAGTTTGAAGCACTATTCTCAAATGAGTGGTATGTTCCTCCTCGCTTTGAGAGTAAATCAGGATGTCATCAATAAACACAATCACGAACATATCCAAGTATCGGTTGAACACCATGTTCATCAAGTCCATAAAAGCTGTAGGAGCATTCGATAGTCCAAAATACATAACTATAAACTCATAATGACCATACCGCGTCCTGAAGGTTGTCTTCGGGATGTCGCTCTCCCGAACTCTGAGCTGATGATACCTGGATCTGAGATATATTTTTGAGAAACACTTGGCACCCTTATGTTGGTCAAACAAATCATCAATCTTGGGTAGAGGATACCTATTCTTGACGGTGACTTTGTTCAATTGCCGATAATCAATACACATGCCAAGAGAACCATCTTTCTTTCGGACAAAGAGAACTGGTGCAGCCCATGGGGACTTGCTCGTCTAATGAAACCCTTATCTAACAAGTCCTTCAACTGCTCTTTCAAATGCTTTAGCTTGGATGGAGCCATTCTTTAGGGAGGAATAAATATAGGCTGCGTGTCAGGAAGAAGGTCAATACCAAAATTGATCTCCCGTTTGGGAAGGATCCCGGTAAATCATATGGAAAGACCTCTGGATACTCACGTACTACTGGAACTGACTGAATAGTCGGGGTATGGGATTCGACATCCTTAACCCTAACTAGATGATACAAACAACCCTTAGAAATCATCTTTCTAGCCTTAAGGTAGGAAATGAAACGACCTACAGGCACAGTTGAACTACCCTTCCATTCTAAGACTGCCTCACCCAGAAATCTGAACTCTACTGTCCAGGTTCTACAATTAACTGAAGCATAACATGCAAATAGCCAATCCATGCCGAGGATAACATCAAAATCGGTCATGGCTAACTCTATCAAATCTGCTGAGGTGACTTTTTAAAGGAATAAGACCGGCCTCTATACATTCGTCTAGCTACAACTGAGTCACCTACTGGGGTAGAAACTGAGAAGGGTTCTGACAAGACTTTGGGACTGACTCCAAATCTACCAGCCATATAAGGTGTCGCAAAATACAGGTAGCCCCCGGATTTAACAAAGCATAAATATCAAGAAGGAAAACTCGTAACATACTAGTGACCATATCCGGGGAGACCTCTTTCTCCTGGCGGGATGCTAAGGCATAAAATCTATTTTGGCGTTGACCGTCACCTGTACTAGTAGATGCCCCCTGATGTGCTGAGTGTGCGGGAGGGGCTGCTGAACTAGAAGCAAGGCCTCGGCTCCCATCCTGATCCTACCTCTCTTATGGGCAATCTCTAAGCATGTGTCTGGGCTTCCCACACCCGAAACAAGCACCTAAACCTACCAAGCACTGGCCCGTGTGCCCCCGACCACACCTGTGGCAAGATGGGATGCTAGAATTTGCGGGTCTGCTGCTCTGTCTCCTCGATCCTAATGCTCACCCCCTTTGATCTTTCCTCGTTCTAGATGGAACACTCAATGCTAAAGATGCTGGGGCTGATGATCTCTGGTGGGTCTGCTGTCAGTGTCGACCACCTGACCTTGGCTGTGAGAATTTGTGACTATCAGTCCTGGCCCTCTTGTCCTCCCTCTCTCTCATATGTGCCACCTCCATCTGATGGGCATACAAAACTATCCGAGGATATTCCATATCCTGATGGAGCATAGTGGTCCTACAATCCTTGTCCAAATAGCCCGCTACTCCATGAACAAACCTTCTCACCCACGCCCTCTGATAGGCTACTAACTCTGGGGCGTAATTTGATAGGTGAGGGAACTCTAGGGCATACACCGTCATTCTCCCTTGCTTCAGATTTACAAACTCAACTGCCTTCAGCTCCCTCATCTCATGAGGGAAGAACCAATCTAGGAATGTAACATGGAACTCTTCTCATGTGACAGGACCTGCTCCGACGACCCTCTATCCTCCCATTGGCAAACCCAGATATGTGCGACTCCTTTTAACTGATACGAGGCCAATTCCATGCACTCCACTCCATTCACCCCCATGATTTGGGTAATGTTCACACTCTCAGTTAGGAACTCATGCAGGTCCTCATCCACTTTTGACCCGAGGAACTCTGGCGGGTTCATTCTCAAGAAGTCTCGGACTCGTGCCGCCGCTGTAGTGCCATTTTGCGAAACATGCATAACTGCTTGCTGATTGACCTGAGCGGTCAAGGCCTGCGTAAGCATCTCAATAGTGGCTCGAAACTCAACATAGGCAGCTGGCTTTGGTTCTTGGTGCTCCTGAACTGGTTGGGCTTGCTGGTGCCCATTACCATTGCCATCATCGTGGCCATCTCTGTTTCCATTCCTCCTACCATTCATTCTTCGGGGAGCCATGATTCTGTAATCACGAATAGCACGAATAAGAAGGATAGGGAGACGTTTCATCGCATGACATAGATCATGAAAGAAGGGAACATTTCTTAAATATTTCGCAGCCTCTTCATCATAGGTCTGGAGCATTTCATACCCGTGAAAAATACTCTACTTAAAGCGACTTTCAGACACCCTAGGACACTTCAAACCTATTGCTCTGATAACAAGTTTTTCACGACCCGAACGTAGACCTGGATCCTAACACGAGACAAGGAGCCCCTAGAGACTCCAAGTCAACCCATGGAATGAACATACATGTAACTCAATCAATAAAACTGAATATATCAACAAGATAATCGTTGCGAAAGTCTAGATTTAACTTAACATCAGAATACACAATCTGAAGTTGAATACATCCATATGTCTGAAAAGCCTCTAAACATGACGAGTTGATGGGGAAAGACCCCAACTAACTCAATCAAACTGAAATTGAAAATACATAGAGAAAGTCTGAATAAGTCTAGTCCTCGAGGGATGAGGATTCACCAAAAATGTACGATGCTATCTCAGAAGGCTGACTATGAACGGGGCTAAACTTGAGAGCCGTGTATTGTATCATAAAATGATACAACATAGAGTATGCGGTCAGTACGTGGAATGTACCGAGTATACAAGGTAAGTAAAATCGCTTAAGTAAGTAAAATCATTTAAAGACAATGCACAATATAAACATAAACATTAAAAATCTGAGAGTAGGGCTTGCATGTATTCTTTCTGAAATCATGATCTTATCATAACATAACATACATCATAACTGAATCAATTGAATCAAAGCTAAAATCTGATATTCATAAGTAAGACTGAACATTGAGTCAAACCTGCTTTAGAACATGTATCAATGTGTAAATCTCAATAATGATGAACATGCGTAACTGAAATCATGAGGAACTATGGGCGACTCGTCTTTTAACCGATATACCATGATAGAGCTTACGTGGTCCCAACTACCATAATCAAGTGGGCAGTTCCATCCAAAACCTTGCCAGGGCTAGGAACGATACCATGATATCGATATCAAGCTCGTTGGCCAAAAGGGTTGGGGATAGCTAACAAGGGAGGTCCCGAAGTAACATATAAGTATAAACCTACGTTGGCGCGTAGTTCTTAGGCATAAGGTGATTGACCCTTAGCCTACTCGGTGTTAGACACTACTCCCAAAAATATGCATGTGCTCTACATCATTTTTCAACGAAGCTCTACATCATTTATTTACAAAGATCAATCATCAAATACATCTCAAATATGAAATCATGCATATGAGAAGCTTTAACTCAAACCATACCACAAGCTGAAAGATAATTGGGAGTCTTCGCTCCAAAATCATGTGGTAAGCTTAATTCGGGAAATCATAAATCATACTCTGAACATGTGGGAATTGCCCAAAGCTTTATCATGCTTGAAGATACTCAATTCACATCAAAAACATGATTATTAACATGGGTAGCTTGAAAACGTGCTTTTCATTATAACATCTCATCACAATCATACATTCATCTCAATTCTCATCTTTCATGAACTTCTCATCAATGGACTTTTTAATTCATAAAACTTGAAACATGCTTTTTAATTAAAAACAATATAAAACCTGCCCATGCTTTATAATTCGATAGTAAAGAAGAAGTCTACATCTCCCGTGCCACTTGCAGTGCAGGAGTAGGTGGCTGTTGAAGTTGAGGTCCCAACACAGGGAGAATCTTTTGCCGCGCCAGCATCTTCAGAGGTCCTAACTCAGGTCCTCAACCTTTTGAGTGGCCTTGTGGGCACTGGGGCAGCGCCAATAACTTCAGCGATGCAGTAGTCAAGAATTCAACAAAGAACTGCTGTGGCCCCGCAGATTGATGACATATCAGAGGTTGTTGTATTTTTGAGGTCAGTGGAAGGACTGGTGATGATAGGGGAAGAGCACGACTTGTTTTGAAGGTTCACCAAGATGAAGCCTCCCACCTTCTATGGCACAGAGGTGGAGGACGCCAATGAATTTATCATAGATTGTCACAAGAGGCTCCATAAGATAGGGGTGGTGGAGAAGTATGGTGTTGAGTTCGTCACCTTCCAGCTGATGGGTGATGCAAAGCTATACTTAGTATGTATTGCACATTCCATGGGATACGACCAACTCTGATACAAAGTTTGTCACGCCCCACCTTGGGAGGCATGACTGGCACCTGGTGCCTTACTAGGATCTGAACTGAATCAACTAGGCCTGCGCACTCCTGGTGCGTGGCTACTCACCAAATCAAGAAAATAACGGGCTATATCTCGACTGTAAATACAACCTTCGGCCGATAAGGCCTTATAGCCACCTGTAAATAAAAATAGCTAACCAGAAATAGGCAATAAAAGGGGATCCTATGCGGGCCGACAAAACCACCATGATGTCTAGTTATCACTACAAAGTAAAACCTTTGCTAAGCTAAACTATGGCCGACAAACCCGCTAATTTGCCAGCTAAACAAGGCCCCACACGACCAACACGTAAACTAAAACACATATGGGCCCCACACGGCCAATAACAACTAACCACAGGGAAGTAGAAACAATCTGCGAGCCTCTAGGAGTAATATTAGGGGTGGGCATTCGGTTTTTCGGTTCGGTTTTTTAAAATTTCGGTTCGGTTTTTTTGGTTTTTGGTTTTTCATGTAGTGTACCGAACACCGAACCAAACTAATTCGGTTCGGTTCGGTTTTTTTCAAATTCGGTTCGGTTTTTTTCGGTTTTTCTAATTCGGTTTTTTCGGTTATGGGCCTAATTAATGGGCTATTTTTTAACTTACAAAATGAGCTACTTTTTAAATTAAAAATGAGTTGTTTTATCTTTTTAAATTCAAAATAAATTATTTTAAGTTTGAATTCTAAAGTTTAATTCAACTAAGCTTAATTTTAACTTTTTAAATAAAGAAAATAGTGGGATCAATTGATTTACATTTAGTAGTACATACATAACATTTGAATTTTTGATAATAAATTTTCTCATATGCTTAACATCCTTATAACAAAACCAATAAAAAGTTAAGGGTCTTTTAAGATTTTAATAATCTATGGTCCCTAATTTCTTGTTAAATAAATATTATATATTTCATTTTTCTTTCAAAGCATATTAATAATAGTAAGAATTTTCTTAACATGCTAAAACTATTATAAAACTTGTTATTTGTAAAAAAAACTTAAGCAATTGTATCAATTATATAAATAATTCTCTAAATGTAAATGTGCTTTGAGATTTGGGTTGGGTGTAGTATTTTTATTTTTTTTGAAATTAAGTTATAATTTAAAAAAAAAAAAAAGTAAAATTTCGGTTAAACCGAAAAACCGAAAAACCGAAATATGAAAATCGAAACCGAAATTTAAAAAAAAAAAACCGAAACCGAAACCGAAAAACCGAATTAATTCGGTTTGGTTCAGTTTTTCGGTTTTCGGTTTTTTTGCCCACCCCTAAGTAATATGATGGTCAGGATAGGGCCCCAACCTACCCATAAACTGTACGATCAAAAAGGAGTAAGCCTTCTGTCTATAAGCTCCGGAAGAAAGGAGCCGAATCTTCTGCTAGTCTTGGATGGAGGCTAAGAGGGACCTGCTCCTCGTCTATCCATACCTGCACACAAGTAATACAACACCCCAGAAAGGGCGACAGTACAATATATACTGAATATGTAAGGCGATAGCTGTAATTGACTAAAATAAAGAGATAGAACTGAGAGTAACTAGAATGAAGGGATAAAGATCATACCTAAGTAATAGAACTCCTTAACATCTAGTTTATAAATAACTACAGCAAACAAAAACCTTACTTGGCCCCCAAAAGCTGGAAGGTACAACTAGTACAGAATAACCCACCTGGGGCCCCCATAAGCCCTGGTGAGTACACTTCAGTATATATACCCCTATCAAGGTCGCACTGGTCAACTAATAGCTATAGCCGTCCTACCAGTTTTCTGGGTCTGCAACTGAGCCCGCTCTGCCCCTGACTATAGCTGTGTCTGAGTCCAGTGGACTCCTGATATATGCACCCCAGGCACCAGGCTCGACGGGGGTGTATAAAGCCAACCATGGCATATGAGGACCTGGGACCCCATCTTCATCACTTGCGGACGGTATACCACTCCGTAAAGCGATGTCATCTCGCCTCTAGCGGGCATCGACAAAGATAATAACCCTGGGGTCGGTCATGAAGGCTATATAGGTATAAACCGTCCCAAACTAACATGGAATACGGATTTAAGATAATTACAAGAACTAATCACAATAGACATGCTTCTGGTATTCTTACTGGGATTAAAACTAAGTTATCATGCTAAAGAAACTACTTGCCGAAGGACACTGCCTTAACATACCTCATTCGCCGATTACCGATTAACTGGTGAGTTTCAATCTGTATTCAACTGCTCTTTTCAACTGCAATTATATTATTGGGGGAATATGACTAGTTTCATTACTAAATTCGATAAAAATGATAACTTTATATATAAAGATTAACTATACTTCAAATTAACGGAAAACGGTCGAAAACTCATAATTTCTCAAAAGTCCTGAAGGGAGAAATGCTTACTTGAAGCCTGTGACCGTATAGAAATTAGTTTGGAGCAATTCCAACCACTTTGGCTCGGTGGGATTACGATTTTCCAGGAGAATTTCGTGAAAATAACTTCGTAGCAATGCTACCTGTAGCCTTAAACTTCAATACCCAAAGTTAATTTGAATTCGGGCAGCGTTTCATAGTGTAAACGAATGAAAGTTGATAGAAAATTGCGTTCTCCTTTAGTTCTGGCCGAGAGGAAATTTGCAAATGAATTTTTATTAAACTAAGGAGATATATATATATACTTTGGGCAGTGGCCAGGGGGCCGCCCCATGCCTCTCAAAGCGCCAAGGTGCCTGGCGCCTCACACCTCTCAAGGCGCCAATGGTGTGGTGCCTTGCGCCTCTCAAAGCACCAGTGGCCTGGCGTGCCGCGTTGGTTGGTGCCTTGCCGACTAGTGCATCGCGCTGGCCCTGTGTGGCCTGGCCTCGCTCGACCCAACTTCCGAGGCTTCTTTCCACGCGTCGTACTCTCTTTATCTATTTTAAATTCACACGTACGCCTACCATTCATTAACTTTTATGGGGTGTAACATCTTCCCCCCCTTAGTAACATTCGTCCTCGAATGTCAACTTGGTTTACAGGGGTTTATCTCTTTTAGGGCATTATTCTGGAAAAATTTTGGCAGAGTTTGCCCTGTAATATGGACTATCTGAAAACCCTGAAACGCAGAAAAGTCCAATACAGGCACTTCACATAACACTATACCAACTATTTCACAATAAGGCTGGAGTCAACTGAGAAGTATATATAACACAAATCATGAAACAACAACTGAATCAATAACTTACCTTAACTGGATGATCTGAACTAAGCCTGGAACAAACAAGGATATCTGGATTTCATGTCGTCCTCAGCTTCCCAAGTCATTTCCTCTTTGTTCTTGTTCCTGTGTCAATCCGCCGGGTTTCTGATGTTCTACTTTCACCCGCGGACAATTAGGACATTGAGCTACAAATTATTCTATCTCCATTTGATGTGCCTTATCTTTGAGCTGAACCAGATTAGGGTCTTTGTTCTGCCGTTCTTTCACTTCCACAACTAATGATGATACTGCCATATTCTGAATTACTGCTCCGCTGTCGCCTGAATCTACTATACGGACGGCCAAGCTGGCTAACTGATGCAATTATTGAGCCAGTTCCCTATGCTTGGGCTTCAAATATGCCAGACTTCCCAATGCGACTGAGGGCATCTGCTACGACATTGGCTCTTCCTGGGTGATATAAAATATTCACATCATAGTCCTTCAACAACTCTAACCAGCAACGTTGCTGCAGATTTAACTTCTTCTATGTGAAAATGTACTGGAGGCTCTTATGATCAGTAAAAATATCTACATGAATGCCATACAGATAGTTCCTCCACATTTTCAAGGCATGAATTACCGCGGCCAACTCCAAATCATGGGTGGGGTAGTTATTCTCATGCTTCCTCAGCTGTCTGGAAGCGTAAGCAATTACTTTACCATGTCGCATCAAAAACACACCCTAACCCGAGGCCTGAAGCATCGCAGTACATTGCATAACCCTCTAATCCTTCTGGCATGGGTAATACTGGTGCTGAGGTCAGTCTATTTTTCAACTCCTGGAAGCTCTGTTCACATGCTTCAGTCCAGTGAAATTTAGTTGCTTTTTGAGTTAACTTGGTCAGAGGTGCTTCCAAGGTAGAAAATCCTTCCAGGAACCTTTTGTAATACCCGGCTAACCCCAGGAAAGTACATACTTCGGTCGGAGTGGTAGGTCTAGGCCATGTTTTTACTACTTCAATCTTCTGCGAATCTACCTGTATACCAGCATCTGACACAATGTGACCCAAAAAGGCCACTGAATTTAGCCAAAACTCACATTTAGAAAATTTCGCATATAATTGGCGATTCCTGAGAGTTTGAAGCACTGTTGATAGGTGATCTGCCTCTGAAGGGGAAATACCAGAATATCATCAATAAATACTATCACAAACGAGTCCAGATACGTCCTGAAGATGCTATTCATCAAGTCCATGAATACTTCTAGAGCATTCATCAGCCCGAAGGACATGACTAAAAATTCAAAGTGGCCATACATGGTCCTGAAAGTGGTTTTTGGAATATATTTCTCTCGAACCTGAACCAGATGATACCCAAATCTTAAGTCGATTTTTGAAAAGCACTTTGCCCCCTGTAACTGGTCAAACAAGTCATCTATTTGGGGAAGCGGGTACTTATTCTTTATAGTGACTTTATTCAGCTGCCGGTGATCTATACACATACAGAGGGAACCATCCTTCTCTCTCACAAACAGAACTGGTGCTCCCCACGGTGAAGTACTCGGCCTTATGAAGCCCTTGTCTAGCAGATCTTTCAACTGTTCCTTCAATTCCCTAAGCTCTCAGCAGGAGCCATTCGATACGGAGGAATAGATATAGGCTAGGTACTGGTAATAAATCTATTGCAAAATCGATCTCCCATTCTGGGGGAATACCAGGAAGTTCATCTGGAAATACATCCAAGAATTCATTGACTACTGGAACGGACGTGGAGATTCTGCTTGGACATCCTGAACCCTGATAATGTGATAAATGCATCCTTTCTCTATCAATTTTCTCACCCGAAGATAGGAAATAAACCTACCTTTTGGCGTGGTTGTACTACCTTTCCACTCCCGTACAACCTCCCCTGGGAAGTGGAATCGGACAGTCTTGGTCTAAGATTCTACATTGGCATAACATGGCGCTAGCTAATCCATACCCATAATTGCATCAAAGTCAATCATCTCTAATTCTATCAAATATGCTAAAGTCTGATGACCAATGACCTCTACTGTGCATCCTCGGTAGACCCTCTTGGCTATGATAGAGTCATTGACAGGTGTAGACACTGAAAAAGGTCGCTGAAGTGATTCTGGCGTAATACCGAATTTTCAGGCTACTAATGGTGTAACATAAGGCAAGGTGGATCCTTGATCTATCAATACATAAACAAAACGAGAGAAAATGGCCAGCATACCTATCATCATATCCAGCGATGACTCTGACTCCTATCGTCCCAGTAAGGCATAAGTGCGATCGGGACTGGTACCTGAACTAGCAGCCCCTGACCTGCCTCGACCTCTGTCGGCTGGAGCTGAGGGCCTACGCCCTACTGGAGATGTTGGGGCACGTGGCCCTACTGGAGATGCTGGGGCTACTGAATATCTGTCCTGTCGGTCCCGATCACTCTGACCTTTGGTTGGACAATCTCTCATCTGATGACCCTCCTGTCTACAGGTATAACATGTTGTGGAATCATACCTGCATGCCCCGGTGGTGACTTCAGCTACAGTAGGGCAAAGCGGTATAGTAAATCTGCTCTGCTTCCCTCCTCTCTTCTGCTGTGAGCGTTCTAATCGTGAGCTCTCACCGGGCCCTGACGGCCCCCGACAACCAGACCTACTCCCTTGCTGTTGTTGTGGAGATGGGGGTCTAGGTGGTCTTTCTGATAATCATGGCCTGGGTCTGCCCTGCAATTTTGCCTGCATGTCACTAGGTCTGGCCTCAATGCTGCTCCTAATTTGCCCTTCTTATCTCCCGTTGCCGCTGTCTGATACTTCGATATTCTAAGAAAAATCCTGAACGCGGGCAATATCCATGTCCTCTCGCAGAGTGGCCATAATACAAGTCTCCACATATTCTGGATTCAGCCTCATAATAAATCGGTGTACCCTACCTGGCATGGTATCTACAAAAGTGGGTGCATATTGGGCCAAGGAGTCGAACCTCATAGCGTATTCCTGGAAATTCATCGACCCCTGCTCTAAATGTAGAAATTGATCAACCCGGGCCTGTCGAATCTCCCATGGTAGGTGGTGATCCAAGAAAGCCTCTGAGAAGTTGGCCAAGTCGGAGGGGAAGAACCTCTCCCTCGGGACCTCTCTCAACTCTTGTACCACAGTACTGCGATATCCCGTAGATGGAATGCTGCTAACTCAACCGACTCTGCAAGTGCGACATGCATCACCCTGAAAATTCGTTGCAGCTGATCCAAGAAATCCTGAAGGTCCTCTGCCCGATCCGTCCCTGTGAACTACGGGGGACTCAGTGCGAGAAACTCCCGGACCCTCGAACTACTAGGTCCTCCTGAGGACTCTTTGACCACCGATGCCACTGGCTGATTGCAACCATCATCTGAGCTAGCATAACAACAACACTCCTAACCTCCTAATCCGATGGTACTGGTATAGAGACTGCTGGAGGCGAAGCTGTCACATTTGCCGCTCCGAGCGGCTCCTGACATAGTGGAGAGTGCTGGGGAGATCGAGATGAGGTCTCCCTGTCGCCCTTAGATCGGGATGACTCTGACTGAGGCACCTTGCTAGTGCCTTCCCCTGCTGCGACATCCAATCTCCTACCAGTCATGGTGTGTCACGGGTTTGCCATTTCTCTGTAGATAAAATAAAATGGTAAGCTTAGGGACTCAATCCTATACTGTACAGCTCTATAGCACGACTGCATAAGAAGAAAGAGTAACCATCTTATCATGCCTCACAGCCTCCTGCTTGTAGAATGTGGTGCGCAACACAGCCATAGTCAAGACTCTACTTAGCATGGCTTGCAGATTCCTGGGTTACGATCGAATCTGATACCAAGTTCGTCATGCCCCACCTTAGGAGGCATGACTGGCACCTGGTCCCCTACTAGGATCTGAACTGACTCAACTAGGCCTGCGCACTCCTGGTGCGGGGCTACTCCCTAAATCAAGAAAATAACGGGCTATATCTCGGCTGTAAATACAACCTTCGGTCAAGAAGGCCTTATAGCCACCCGTAAAGAAAAACAACTAACCAGAAACAGGCAATAACAGGGGACCTTATGTGGGCCGACAAGACCACCATGATGTCTGGTTATCACTGTAAAGTAAAACCTGTGCTAAGCTAAACTACGACCGACAAGGCCGCTAATCTGCCAGCTAAACAAGGCCCCACATGGCCAACACATAAACTAAAACACATATGGGCCCCACACAGCCAATAACAGCTAATCACGGGGAAATAAAAACAACTTGCAAGCCTCTAGGAGTAATATAATGGCCGGGACAGGGCCCCGACCTACCCATAAACTATACAATCAAAAAGGAGTAAACCTTCTGTCTATAAGCTCTAAAAGAAAGGAGCCGGCTCTTCTAATAATCCGGGATGGAGGCTAAGAGGGACCTACTCCTCGTCTATCCGTAACTGCAGGCAAGTAATGCAGCGCCCCAGAAAGGGCGTCTATACAATATGTACTGAATATGTAAGGAAATAACTGTAAATGACTGAAATAAAGAGATAGAACTAAGAATAGTTGGAATGAACGGATAGAGATCATACCTGAGTAATAGAACTCCTTACCATCTAGTTTATAAATAACTACAACAAATAAAAACCTTACCTGGCCCCCAAAAGTCGAAAGGTACAACTGACACAGAATAACCCACTTGGGGCCCCCATAAGCCCTGGTGAGTAACTTCAGTCTATATACCCCTATCAAGGCCGCACTGGTCAACTAATAGCTATAGCCGTCCTACCAGTCCCCTTGGTTTGCAACTGAGCCCGCTCGGTCCTTGAATGTAGCTGTGTCTAAGTCCAGTGGACTCCTGATATCTGCACCCCAGGCACCAGGCTCGACAGGGGTGTATAAAGCCAACCACAGCATATGAGGACCTGGGACCCCATCTTCATCCCTTGCGAACGGCATACTGCTCTGTAGAGTGACGTCATCTCGCCCCTGGCGGGCGTCGACATAGCTAATAACCCTGGGGTCGGTCATGAAGGCTTTACACGTATAAACCATCCCAAACTAACATGGAATATGAATTTTAGCTAATAACAAGAACTAATCACAATGGACATGCTTCTAGTATTCTTACTGGGATTCAAACTGAGTTATCATGCTAAAGAAACTAACTTGCTGAAGGAAACTGCCTTAACATACCTCGTTCGCCGATTACCGATTAACTGGTGAGTTTCAGTCTGTATTCAACTGCTCTTTTCAACTGCAATCGTATTATTGGGGGAATATTACTAATTTTAGTACTAAATTCGATAAAAAATGATAACTTTATATATAAAGATTAACTATATTTCAACTTAACGGAACACGGTCAAAAACTCGTAATTTCTCGAAAGTCTAGATGGGAGAAATGCTTAGTTGAAGCCTCTGACCAAATAGAAATTAGTTTGGAGCAACTCCAACGACTTTGGCTCGACGAGGTTTCAATTTGCCTGGCGAATTTCATGAAAATAACTCCGTAGCAATGCTCCTTGCATCCTTAAACTTCAATACCTGAAGTTAATTTGAATTCAGGCGGCATTTTGTAGCGTAAACGGATGAAAGTTGATAGAAAATTGTGTTCTCCTTTAGTTCTGGCTGAGAGGAAATTTGCAAATGAATTGCAATTAAACTAAGGAGCTATATATATACTTTGGGCGGTGCTTTACCGGCTGGCGCGTCGCACTAGCCCTGTGTGTCCTGGCCTCGACCGGCCCAACTTCTGAGACTTCTTTCCACGTGTCGTACTCTCTTTATCTATTTCAAATTCACGCGTACGCTTACCATTCGTTAACTTTTATGGGGTGTAACATATTGTGTAAGATGTGCTTAATATTCCTATCTGTGTGTTTACTCTTGTTGGGGATTCTATGTTAGTGGATAGGGTTATTCGTGATTGCATTGTTGAATTCATGGGATTTGACACTCTGAAGGACTTAGTGATCTTAGACATGGTTGATTTTGACAAAATTTATAGAATGAGTTGGTTTCCCCCTTACCGTGTCATTCTAGATTTCTATGCTAACATCGTCACTATATATCGGGTCCAGGGTCGTCTAGGTTGGAGTTGAAGGGGAATTGTAGCCCTTCTCCTAAGAAACTTATTTCTTATATTCATTCCCATAAGTTGATAGAGCAGGGTTGTTCAACATATCTAGCGCATGTTCGAGACACTAGTTCAGAGGGTCCTTCCCTAGAGTTGGTCCTGGTTGTTTGTGAGTTCTTAGAGGTGTTCCCTACAGATTTTCCTGGAATGCCATCGGACCATGAAATCGATTTCTATATATACTTTGAACTAGGAACCCGACCCATTTCTATTCCTCCATACCGAATGGCACCTGATGAGTTGAGAGAATTCAAGGAGCAGTTGCAGGAGTTTTTTAGTAAAGGATTCATTAGACCAAGTGTGTCACCGTGGGGTGCCTCGGTTTTGTTTGTAAAGAAGAAGGATGGTAGTATGCGAACGTGCATCGACTACCGCCAGTTGAATAAGGTAACTATTTAGAATAAGTACCCTCTTTCTCGAATAGATGATCTGTTTGACCAGTTACAGGGAACGACAGTATTTTCAAAGATTGATTTGAGGTCAGGTTATCACCAGTTGAAGATCCGGGCTGAAGATATTCCCAAAACAGCCTTTTCGACCAGGTATGTGCATTATGAGTTTTTGGTCATGTCATTCGGACTCACTAATGCTCCAACCACATTCATGAGCCTGATGAATGGTATTTTCAAACCTTACTTGGATTCCTTTGTCATTGTGTTCATTGATGATATCTTGTAGTATTCTAAGACCAAGCAGGAGCACGAAAATCATTTAAGGATTGTGTTGAGAATACTGAAAGAGAAGCAGTTGTATGCCAAATTCACCAAGTGCGGGTTCTAGTTGGAGTCGGTGTCCTTTCTGGGGAATGTGGTTTCCAAGGAGGGAATCTGAGTTGATCCATAGAAGGTGGAGCCAGTTAGGAACTGGGCAAGGCCAACTAATGTGACAGAAATCTGGCGTTTTGTTGGGCTGGCCACTTACTACCATTGGTTCGTGAAGGGATTCACCTCCATCTCTTCGGTATTGACCAAGTTGACACAAAAGGATGTGCCCTTCCAATGGTCAGAGGAATGTGAAGCGAGCTTTCAGAAACTCAAGACTTTGCTAACCACATCACCTATCCCGGTGTTACCCGTGAAAGGTAAAGATTTTGTTGTTTATTGTGATGCCTCACAGTCTGGGTTGGGTGCTGTGTTGATGCAGGTTATTGCATATGCCTCGAGATAGCTGAAGGTGCATGAAAAAAACTACCCCGCGCATGATCTGGAGTTAGTAGCGGTGGTGTTCACACTGAAAATTTGGAGCTACTATTTGTATGGAGCTCGATGTGAGGTGTTCACGGATCATCGCAACTTATAGTATGTATTCTCCAGAAAGATCTCAATTTGAGGCAAAGGAGATGGATGGAGCTACTTAAGGATTATGATATCACCATCTTATACCACCGAGAAAAGGCCAATATGGTGGCAGATGCGTTGAGTAGGAAGACGGTGAGCATGGGCTGTCTAGCTTGCTTGGAGGCTACTCAGCGGCAGATGGCCAGAAAAATCCAGACCTTGGCAAATTTCTTAGTGAGATTGTCGTTGACTGAAACTGGTGGGGTGCTAGCCAACCTGGAGGCTAAATCCTAGTTGCTAGAGGAAATAAAAACCAGACAGTTTGAAGATGAAAAGCTCGGTAAAATTAGGGATAAAGTTCTGTAGGGAGAAGCCAAGGAAGTAGAGTTAGATGATGAAGGGCTCTTGAGAATAAAGTGGCGGGTGTGTGTTCCCCGATTAGGTGAGCTAATTAAAACTCTCGTGGCCGAAGCTCACACTCGAGGACTCCGTTCACCCCGGAGTCACCAAAATGTTCCACGATCTAAAACAACATTATTGTTAGGGTAAGATGAAGAGGGACATGGTGAACTACATGGCTCAGTGTTTAAATTGTCAGCAGGTGAAGTAGAAGCACCAAAAGCCTGGAGGAGTACTTCAGCAAATGCCTATCCCAGAGTGGAAATGGGAGAGGATAGCTATGGACTTTGTGGTTGGTCTTCCCAAGACTTTGGGAAAGTTTGACTCAATTTGGTCATAGTGGAAGGTTGACCAAGTCTGCTCATTTTTTGCTGGTCCAGGTAAATTACTGATCTTGGGCAAATTTATATGCCCAAGTGATACTCAAATGTGTCATTTTAGCCTTGTTTATCTATCAATGTTTATACATTTTCATGTGATTGGTAATAAAATGTGAATTTATACTAACCAACATGATCAGCATCGTTTTGCAGGTAAAATGTAATTTTGGGAAGCTAAAATGCGTGTTGGAAGAGATCGGGGTTGGACTCGGATGTGAGCAAAGGACAAGGCATTGGAAGGCATAAAATAAAGAGGCTCCGCGATGGAGCCGTGTCACGCTGCCATCGCGGAGGCATTCTGCATGGATAGGGAATTCTTGCACAATTTCCAGTGTGGGTTCGCATTGGGTCCGTGGCAGGGTGGCCTAGCTCCGCGTTGCACGCCGTGCCACGTTGGGCCTTATTACCTAGACCCCCAACTTTCAGTGAGGGTTCGCGTCGCTGGCGTGTCACGGAGGCAGTGCTCCGCGATGCACTCCATGACACGTTGCTTGTTATTCCGGGAAAAATTCCCACTAGTATAAATAGAACATTTAGGTTCATTTTTCAATATTCTGACTTGGTGGAGCAAGAACGTGGGTTACAGGCAGTTGAGGGGACGAAATTATCAGGGTTTTTCTCTCTTTCCTTCTCCTTAATTCAATTTCTTGTATGTTTAACACTTATTTAATGATGTTTAATCCACAAATGAGTGGCTAATTCCTCTTCTTGCTGAGGTTAAGAACACTTGTAATGAAATGTGATTATTGATTCTTTGGTTTTTCATCTTTTCTTCCATGGTTGTTCTATTGATTCTTGTTCTTACTGCATTAATGTGTGGCCTACGTTAATATATATCTAAAAAGTCCGGTTTCACTTGAGAGAGCAAGAAATTGGAAAGTTGTGAATTAATAGGATATGATCCTTTCTTAGTTTGGGAAAATTGAGAATTGATTTACCTTCAGGATAGAAATATACCTGAAAGTCGTATTAGTCAATTTAGGAACCGGGTTTGTATGGCTAGCACATGAATTTTCGTTTAATCACAGAAATGTAGGTGGACGGTTCATGATTCTTAAGTTGGGTTATATACGAGAGTTTTAATCCATTGGCATTAGTTCTTGACTAGCAACCGGAGGAAAGGTTAACCAATTTATATCGATAATTAATTTATTTACATGTTCAATTAACCTCAGTATGCTCACATTCATAGTTCAGACTCACATTAGATATTTGTTTTAGACTTAGCATAAAAATTAGAATCCAAAAATATAAAACTCTTGGTTACACTGTTGTCTTCATTGTTAAACTGAAAATATAGTAACAGTTGATTAATTGTTACCTTATCCCAGTCCCTGTGGGATCGATACTTGTCTTACTTGAGCCACTTTACTACTTGTTCGACCACGTGCACTTGCATGTAGTTATATACCCATATAACAAACAACCCGAACAATTACAACACAGAGAAACGAGCCAAACTATACGTGAAGGAGGTCATTCGGTTACATGGGGTGTCTGTTTCAATTGTATCAGACAGGGGCACTCAGTTTACTTCCCATTTTTGGAGGACCTTGCAGGTCGAGTTGGGTATGAGTTTGGACTTGAGCATAGCCTTTCATCCTCAGACAGATGGACAATCAGAATGGACTATTCAAGTGTCGGAGGACATGCTCTAGGTGTGTGTGATAGACTTCGGGGGCCATTGGGACAAATTTTTACTCTTGGCATAGTTTACCTATAACAATAGCTACCACTCGAGCACTAGTATGGAGCCTTTTGAAGCCTTGTATGAGAGGAAGTGCAGGTCTCCAATTGGATGGTTTGATGCATTTGAGGTGAGGCCTTGGGGGACAGGTTTGTTAAAGGAGTCCTTGGAAAAGGTTCGAATAATTTAGGACTGTCTAGTAGCACCTCAGAGTAGGTAGAAGCAATACGCAGAGAAGAAAGTCGGGGACATGGAGTTCATGGAAGGGGAGCAAGTGCTGCTCAATATGTTCCCCATAAAGGGGGTGATGAGGTTCGGAAAGCGGTGCAAGCTTAGATCGAGGTATATTGGGCCATTTTAAATACTCCGATGTGTGGGGGAGATGGCTTATGAGCTGGCATTGTCACCAGGATTGTCTGGAGTGCATCCGACATTTCATGTGTTTATGCTGAAAAAGTACCATGCGGATGGTATATCATCAAGTGGGACTCTATGCTACTAGATGAGAATCTATCATTTGAGGAGGAGCCTGTAGAGATAATGGCCAGAGAGGTTCAAAAGCTGAGGTCCAAGGAGATTCCAACAGTAAATGTCAAGTGGAAGAATCGTCCAGTTGAGGAAGCCACTTGGGAGACCGAGACTGATATGCTGGTCAAGTACCCCCCAGTTGTTCATAGAATCTGGTACGATCCTTCCTACTCTTGTATGGACTATTCAGGGATGAACGATATTTTAATTGTTATTTGATGTAACTACCCGAACGTCGTTATGAAATGGTTAAGGGCATGGAACATAAAAAATAGGCTTAGGAAGAGATAGGGAGGTTGTAAAATAAATTAAGTACGAAATTGGGCATTTTTTGATTAAGTACTGGTCCGTGGATCACTGCAGCGGTGAATTTCACCGCTGTAGTGCGACTGTGGTAGAGGTCAGAGTCCTGCCATGGCAAATTAAAAAATAACAGCGGGAACCACTGAAATGACACCTTGGTTGCTGTCGCGGGTCTGCTGCAACGAAAATGTGACCGCTTCAGCGGACAACGGGAATCAGAAGTGGATTTTAAGTGGGATATTCTAGGTTATTTCCCATTATTTTCAGAATGTGAGAGGGTGAGGTCTGAAGGTAGTCTCTTCTCCAGAGCAGAGAATTGTCGCACTAAGGTAAGTTTCTTATTCCCTAGCCCCTTTAATCGGTGTTGTTTATCGTAAAAGCTTAAGGGGGAACCCACTAATGGTGAAACTTCTAGACTAGAAAACCCTAGGTTGATGAACTAGGACTAAGATTATGGGGGGGGGTTATGGGAGGTTTTGATTGTTGAATTTCGAGTAATGTTTACTTCCTAAGGTTCCTCTTGCTAATGTTGACAGGTTAAACAAGCTGGGGACCTAGAACTGGTGGAAGGGAAGGGTTTTCTATTATTTTTTTTATGAAAATAGAAGGGTTTCATTGAACTAGGCCCCCCAAACCTGAGGAGTGATTAATTAATGATTATATGTGTGCAGATTTTGAGCAATCTGAAGAATTGAGGAAGGGCAAAGCTCCGGTAGAGTAGTGAAGTCGATAACTTCGAGTAATTGAGGTAGGTTATGATTGGAGGGTTAGACCTTGTTTAATGACTTGTATGATTAAGTGATAATTTTATGTGATTAGTCTTCGGATATCCCTTGTTATGAGTTTTTCCTGCAAATGAGTATGATTACCATGTTGATAGAAAATAATGATTAACACATTGTTAAGTGTATGTGAAATTGTGAAATGAACTGTTTGTCATGAATTGATCATGTGAATGGAGAATCAGAATCTAGTATATATGTGAATGTGTACAACTTGCATACTTGTTGTTTTACAAAAATTGAGAATGAATAGGATGGTGATTATATCCTGAATTGAGAGGCTCGAGCCCGAGGGGAGCATCCGGCGAGTGAAAATTATTATCGAGTAGCGCGTGTCCGAGGGGAGTATCTGAAAAAGAATATGAGTGGGTGCAGGTGCCACGCCAACATAGTACATGAATTTCTAGAGTTCCCTGTAGGTCATGACTGGATGTGCACAAATAAGACCCTCTGGCATGTGTGTACATGATTCGTGAGGTTAGGTGTTAAGGGAAGATGACGGAGGCGTGTGCTCGTCGTGTTGTTTGCGTATTATTTTGTGATTCCATTTATGTTCATGAAGTGAATGAGGATCGTGTTCGAGAATGTGCAAAGTATTGTTGGTATGATGTGAGTTGATAACGAAGAGCATGTTTTTAGTGCTAAGTGTGACTTTATCACCGTGTGTAATTATTGAGTAGTTGTTACTATGATTAACTATGGAATTGTAGCTCTTAATAGCTTATGCGATTGTTGTTTTATTACATGTGTTTGATGGATTTATGGAGTATGTGAAATGCTAAACTGTTGATCTATTGAACTGTGGGATGGATGAACTAAGAAGAGTGCAGCAGGTTGAATGCCTAAGCAGTGCTGCTGCATCGAAACCATTTCCGCTGCAGTGAGACCGCTGCAGTGAAAATGGCCTAATCTAGTGAGCAGGTCGGTTGTTCCATGTGTAGAGCTAGTGTGTCGGAATTGTGCTTTACTTCCTTAAACATTGTAGACTGGTCCTATATTATTATTACTCAGTATACGTGTTATTAATTAGGGTCGGCCGATGATGCCTATTAGTACCATGTTATGTACTGACCCTACCCCTGCATTCTTTTGTAAGTGCAGAGTTCGAGCCAGGTAGTTCTTCATGCCCTCACCTGTGGACCAGCAGTTCGGAGTTTGAGAAGGTGAGCAGATGAGGACATAATTCACTCCCCCGTTGTAGATGTCTTTCTTCTAGACATTTAAAAACTTTGTTTCATTTTTAGTTGTTAGTTTCCTTAGCTTGTAAACAGACGTCTGGTGCAATGACAATCAAGTTCTAGGAAATTATTTATTTAGTTTTGGTATGCGCAGTATATTGATCCGATATTGTTTTTAGAACATAACAGTTGCTTTTTTTCTTATGAATGTCTTGATTTTGGGGTAACTTGGAAATTATTATTGGGTTTCGCTGGTTTGCTCATCCAGGGGTTAGTGTGGGTGTCAATCACGACCATTTGGGTTGTGACATATGTTTAGTACATCCCACATGCAGTCTATATGTTACTTTATACCTGAACACCCGAAACATCTTCTTTTAGCATATCAAACCTCGACATATGATACAACATGCTGTCATACAACCCATATGTGATTCCTATGTCGATTTTAAACCATAACCGCTTAAGGTCCCATTTTTCTACTCATGTGAGGAACAACTTGCAGTCTGCATATCACATCTACATCTTGCACCTTGGGCTGTATCTTCCAATATTAAACAATTTTTCATATTTTCAATTTCATTCAACTATAATCCTTGGACCTTACCATTTCACACACAAAATCTTATCTCCAAGCTTGGGCACAATCATATTTTCTGAAGTTGGATCGAATTATCCACATTGTATGGGTCTAACCTTAGTTCAAAAGTATGGGGTTTTACATCATCTTCTCTTTGGAAACATTTATCCTCGATAAGAATCGTAACTCACAAATAAACTAACTCTGAGATTTTTTCAAAAATGTTGCTAGCGGACCCCAAAATTCTCAACACATGCCAACTATGAAATATATATCATAACAAAAAAGAGCAATAGACATGGACATGGCTCCTCTAGGCCTTATGAAACAAAAAAAGAACCTTCTTTACATAACTTACTTTTTTGTCTTTATCAACATCATTATTATAAGCAGAGTATATAGAAAGAGTAGGAACCATAAATACGAATCGTGAAGACATTTACACTTTGAACATATACATGACTCGAATATATGGAACATAAGTATCATAATATTTGGGCATGGGTACGTAGAGAATTGGAATAGAATAGAATATTATCCTTAGGGAGTCCCGGTTATTTCATTGCGATGTCCGAGAAACTCTATGGAGGCCGCAAAGGGAAATCGGGTGTCCAAGCTCGAATACCTAATCGAGTCGACCACTAGAACTACTTGTTTTAAAGCCCAAAATAAATAGGACTACTTTTTCTTCACTTATATCATAATTACAAGAATCTAGATTTGAGTATTATGTCGTAAGAAAAAAATGAATTAAAAAAACAAATCTTTTCTTGTTGAATTAAACGTGTTCATTCATTTTGACTACTTTAGCATATTTTCTCATACTGATGTCTATACCTTTCTGGAGTTCAATCTCTGGGGAACTCCATTTAAATTAGTTTGGTGGATTCTTTCTAGTCTAATGAAACTATTCCAAAAATGGAAAGTTCAAAACAATTAGGATTTTTTAGAAACTGGAAGCAGTTCCTAATTCACGTCTGACATGTACAGAATGAAAATTCATTCTCGATTCTACGAGAATTTTATAAAAGCCTTTCATTTTCTTCTCTTCGATGGAAGTTTGGTTTTCCTTGTCTGAATTCGGTTAAGGTACCGTGATCACAGGTTTTACTCGTGAACAACTTGGGAAGATTGGATTCAACTGGTAGCGAAAGGCCCGACAAGTCAAATGAGTGCAATCCAAAGATTGACATTGATCCTAGTCCCTCAGCACCCCGAAAGAATGCAAGATGCTAGCGAGACTAAGCTTGGATCTCGGAGCTGCTGGGGAGAGAAGTGGTTGGGTGAGGAATTCTTCAACACTCTCGCCTTTGGCCTCATCTACAATTTTTACCTTACCCTTATTAGGATCCTGAACAACCTCTATTAAGAAATCGAGGTCAAAAACAAGGATAAGAAAAACACCATAGAAAGAGAGAATGCGCAAATTCAAATGACTTAAGAAAGTGAGATTAGGAAGTGTTTCTTGAGGGCTCTCTCTCTCTCTCTTCGTAACTAAACTCCGTTGTAAAGAAGATAAGAGTTTTGAGAGAGATAATGAATAATAGCAAAAAAAATAGGCTTTTATAAGCCAAGTTATGTTGGGCGCATGAGACAAAAGCAGCGGATAGCTGACATGAGGACAGTGTGATAAGTTCTTTAAAGGCGTGCCATGATAGTCCTTTTAGAAGATGAAGCATCTAGGAAGGCTCACCGTTTCCCTAAAATTGATAGCCCGGGTCATGAAAAAAGACTTTTGAGTTCTTTCTCGCCTAAAATATTAGTCAAAATACAAAGATTTTGGTCAGGGTATAAGTCTCTAGTTGAAATTTGACCTTTATTAGTCCAAGTATTGCGAAACATGTTCGAGTCCCAAAAATGGGATCATGTAAAAGAAGTATGAAATGAAGCTACTAACATTATATGAATGACCTTGTCCACCTAGGGGCAAGGCCTCACCTGTGCGAGTCATCGCCAAAGCTACCGCCGGACCCTTTGGTAACGGAGAACTCCTCTTCAGAAGAAGTGAGATGTCACGATCTAGCCGGCAGGATAAGTCAACCAAGACTTGAGACTTTGCTATTTCCTTGTCAAAATGAAGGCAACCTGAGCTAGCGTCTCTCAAAATCTAGATCCGCTTGATCTGTGCATCTTGAGCTTTCTCTAGATCAATACACTTCTTCCTAAGTCTGGCTCTCTCTGTCAAGGTGTTAATTTTCCTTTTTAGCCAGTTTATCTCATCCCGAGGCAACAAAATAAAGGGAAAGGAGGAATAGAGATCGGCATGATAGTGCAATCTCGCTAACCGGATGCGCTCTTTAACATCAATCTACTTTTTTATAAGATCCTCGATAAGGCTAGATTGTGAAGCTTTGTCTTGCTGTTGAACGTTTTTCTGATTGGACCAATAAAGTATGTCCCCTCAAAGGGTCTCCCTTTAGTTTGATTCCACTTCTTTCTCCGTGTTCAACATTTCAAGTTTGGAAGCCCTATGGCTAATGTCTCGATCAAAGAGGATTGGTCTCGAGAAAAAGTCAGTGTTTCCTCAAGTATGCAACACTTCAGTTGAAGGTTTTAACACTCTTTCAGCAATTGTTGAACGCCTTCTACAGCTAACATGCTGTCCTAAGATAGAGAAGAAGAAGTTAGATATAGAAAAGCGAGAACATCCTCAGAGAGGTAGAGTTTAGAGTAAAGATCAGTTACCTTGGAGGCAGCGTGGGCACAGTTGTTTAGGGGGCATTCAGTGAAAACATTATCCATCCTCCATCGGTCCACTAGCGAGATCAGGGGGCTTAAGTAATTGGCAATCTGCACTGGTTTCAATGTGAAGCTAACCTCATCAGGTATTCTCAAAACTATTGTTTGATACCATACTGAGTCTGGGGTTATGGGGGGCTCTGGCCTTGGCAATGGCATTCGACCAAGGCTATGATCCCCGTGGGCAAAGAAAGAAGGTTCCGTGGATTAACTATCTATTGGGGATCTTGGTAGAGGAAAGGAAAGAACATGCTGCATTGTCTCACCAGCTTCACGAGAACCCGACCTGCCGAGAGTCGCGAAGGCTATAATTCAGGGATAATTTTATGCAGCACTCTCCATTTTGAGAAATAATCTCTCAGCCTCAGAACAGGATGCACTGGAAACTTGTATCTCCAAAACCCACAGTTCATCCTCGGACTTCTTGTAGTTCCCATCTTATATAGGGTAGGGGTAGGTTCTTCCATCTCCTTCAAAAGGTTTTTCCTTTTTCATCTCCTTTTCCACTCTAGGTATGGGGACTTCGCCTCAAGGGTAGGAACTTTTACTACTTCAGCAAGTATGTGAAGGTGGTTACAGTATTCGTGACTAGCAAAGGTGGACGCAACACCCAAAAACCAAAGCAAAATCAGACCGAATGCTAGATCTGTCCAAGAAAAGTCAGCAGGAATGAATAAAAGGGAAAAAAGATGTATGAACGACCGTATAAGGATATCACATAATACTGCAATTTTTTTCCTTTAATTTGAACCGATTGGAAAGCTGTACCCAGGATCAGCTGTCAATAATAGAAGAATCTAGTATTTTGATACCCATGAGTGAAGCTTTTTGACTTGGTCAGGGGAGGGAATATCTAGAGGTAGATGCCATCGAGGCACTGTGAGGCACCCAAAAAAGTTAGAGATTAAAGAAGACATATCAAGAGGTGCGAAACAAAAAAGGAAAAGAAATAACAAACACTTACATTGTGTGTTCCAAGGCCTAAGGAAAAAATTCTTAGCGGGGCCACAGAGGCCATGACCACAAAATGATCAATCCAACCTCGAGCATGAGCATCATCAAAATTACCAAGCAGAGATTTTCTTCCATGGCGGGATAACTGCACTATCACTCCTAAACCAAAGCGAGAGAGTACAATAGCAACAAATGTGTCAAGTAAACTCTTCTCCTACCTTAGTGGACAACGTGTGAAGACAAGCAATGGCCCTCCAACCTCCTGGACGAGTTGGTCCAAACTTAACTGAAAGGAGTTTCATAGTGAGATAATTACACGATCGATGGGGTTGTTCTAATACTCCGAATGTTCCTAAGACTAGATAAGAGAATTGGAAATGAGTTCAGCAGAAAATATACATTTTTGCCTCAGTACGACTCAACCTACGAGTCATAGGTTGGTAGTACGGATCATAGAAAGTCTCTTGGATCAGGTTAGAGATTTTTGTTCCTCAAACCACTAGTCCCAACTACGAGTCGTGGTATGTGGGTGTGACCCGTGATCTAGAGTCATAACAAGTCTTCGAAACTATCCAGTGATTAATGGTACGAGTTATGATACGACTCATAGAATTGTGTTATGGATCATAGTAAGATTCGTGGAAATATTTAGAGGGTTGAAGGTTTTAGACTTGTTCAGTACGGGAGGATACCACGAGTCTTAAGAGGATTGTACGACTCGTGGTATGATTCGTGGCAGCTAGCAGATCAGTTTTTTCTGCAAATTCATTAAGGGTATTTCCATAAATCCTAAGCTCCTAAGCCCTAAAATATTTCATTTTAAGCCCTGAAAGGAGTGTATAGGAGAGTTTTACCTATTCTAGTTCATTCAACTCCCATGCATGCAAGTTTAGAGGGTTCCACTGAAGATCAAGCTTAGCGATCCTCCAATTCTCCTCCAAATCTCTTAGGCTGTCCAAGTCAAGCTAAGAATCAGATTACTTAGGTATGTAGGGCCATAAATGAGAGTTTTCTTTCATTCTGATGCCCAAATTTCTCCTCAATTTCATGAATTCAAGTGTTGATTCAAGTGTATGATCCTATGGAGTTTTCCCAATTTTCATGAAATTCTTCATGATTTATTCATGGGTCAATTCCCTTCGTATTTCAAATCACATTTAAAGATCTATGGGCAGATTATATATTTAATTTTGATTATTATATTATGATTTCAAATTTTAGGAAAACTACGCCCAATTATGCAAGTTTCATGAAAAGTCAAGTTTATGATTCTATTATGATTGTGGTTCTCATAAGCCCTAATTTATGAATTATGACTTATGATATGATTTTGTACAAGTACTCTTCATGAATTTATGAATCTCAACTATTATGATTTCTCAAGAATGTATGTTCTTCATGATTTTGGCCGACTCACAGGTCCTTATTTCATGGCTAATCATGTATTTCAGGTATGATCAAGTATGTTATGAATTAACTAGCCATGAACTTCATGTATGATTTTCACGATTATTATATGAGCCTTCATGTGCATGTTTTTGGGAGTAGTGTCTAGCACCGAGTAGGTCCGATGTTCAGGTAAGCTCCATGGTCTCAAAACTACGTGCCAATGTAGGTTTATATTCATGGAGTCTAGGTGGGTCCCATAAGTAATATCACTCTATGTACGTCCATTGCCTGGCAAGCCTGGGATGGCTCTGCCTACTAGAGCGATATAGTTGGTGCATCATGTAAGCTCTATCATGATGGTTTCGGTTAAGACGAGTCCTCCCATTGTTCCTTATGTTTTATGCATGATCATGATTGCAATACTTTTGGCTCAAGTTATGTTTTTACATGGTTTATCTCATGATTATGATTATGACTAGTTTACGAATGGTTTTGAAAACCTTGAGCCCTCATGCTTAAGCTATGATTGTTAATTCATGTTTGAAATACCCTACTCTTATGAACTTTTATGTATTTTATTAGTCCATTTTTATTTACCTTGCATACTCAGTATATTCAAAGTACTGACTGCATACTCTATGCTGTATCGTTTCATGATACAGTTTGAGAGATCAGACTCAACTACACCATTAGTCCCGCTTCTGTATCTGTCTTGCTAGCCAGTGTTGGTTAGTCCTCATCTTTCGAGGACATTCAGTTTAGTTTGTTATTTTGTTATTTCAATTTCAGACTTTTGTCGAGCTAGTTAGGGTGTTGTCCCGTCATCTCATTAGTTATGCTAGAGGCTTTTAAGACAATATATAGAAACTCATATTGTTAGTGTTGGCTCGATTTGTGATTATTATGCGTGTAGATTTTCGCTTATTCATGTTTAGTTTATCAGTCTTCCATTAAGTTATGCTCTGTAGTTGCTATGTTTATGCTGGGTCGACTTGGAGCCATTCTTGGTTCTAGGTCGTGTGTCTCAATTCGGAGTCCAAGCTTGGGTTATGATAAACTTGGTATCAGAGCATTAGGTTTTGAAGTGTCCTAGCGTGCCAAACTTATGATGAAGAGGCTATGAAACATTTTAGGAAATTTTCCTTCTTTCATGATATATGTCATGCGACGATGTATCTCTCTATCCTTCTAACTTGTGCTATACGCATCTGCAGAATCATACCTCCACGTCGTATGAATGAAAGGAATGGGAATAGAAATAGCCATGAGGATGGCAACGGGAATAAGCATCAGCAAGCCCCACCAGCACCAGTAGGTCCTTTTCCCGAGCAGGACTCTCATGCAGAGTTTAGGGAAGATTTTCAGTTGTTGGCTTAGGCCTTGACCGCTCAGGTCAATTAGCAGGCAGTGGCTCATGTTCCCCAGAATGGGAATACAGCGGTGGCTCGAGTTAGGGATTTCCTCAGGATGAATCCCCATGAGTTTCTTGGGTCAAGAGTGGATGAGGACCCACATGAGTTTCTGGAAGAGATTCAGAAGATCACCCAGATTATGGGGGTCACGGGATTAGAGAGCTCAAACTTAGCCTTCTACCAGCTGAAGGGGGTTTCTTATATTTGGTACCGTTAGTGGAGGGATGGTAGAGTAGTGGGCACAGTTTTTATGAGCTAGGAGGAGTACATGATAGCCTTCTTAGATAGATTCTTCCCTAGGAAGTTAAGAGAGGCAAAGGCGGCGTAGTTCGTTAATTTGAGGTAAAATGAAATGACTATCTAAGAGTAAGCCTTGGAGTTCACCCAACTGTCCAAATATGCACTGGGGATGGTGGTAGATCAGAGAGCTCGCATGAATAGGTTTGTATATGGGGTGTTAGATTTGCTCGCCAAGGAATGTAGGACAACAATGTTGAATAGTAATCTTGATTTCTCCCGACTGGTGATATACGCCCAATAGATTAAGGTGGACTAGATGAGGGAAAAGGAGAGGGAAGCAAAAAGGGATAGGATAGGTAGCTTTGGATTCTCCCAGTAGAGGTCCAGTGGTGGACATCATCAGTAGTCCCACCAGAGGTCATTGTCCCTGGCGCCATCATCAGTCAGTGTCCCATCTAGACCGCAGGGTGATCGGAGGAGTAAGGAATCAGCTTCTAGGGGATAGAGGGACACATCGGTAAAGAGCACCTTTCTAGTCTGCAAAAAATATGGAAAGCGCCACATAGGAGAGTGCTTAGTCAAATTATATGATTGCATCAGGTCTGGGAAAATCGGACACATGCACAGGGAGTGCCCTTTGGTTAGACAGGGTAATAGTAGAGGTCATTCCCAGACTACTAGTTCAGCAGCAGCTCCAGCAGCATGTCCTTCTCATCAGGGTGCATCCACTAGTGCAGGTGGTGGACAACGTTGGAATAGGTTTTATGCCCTTTCATTGGTATGTTGCAAGTATTTCATCTTGATGTGTATGCATTGTTAGATCTAGGACTACTTTATCTTTTGTGACTCCTTATGTTGCTATTAGTTTCGGAGTTAGTCCCGAAATCCTATTAGATCCCTTCTCAGTCTCTACTCCAGTCGGTGACTCAGTTATAGCTCGATGGGTATATAGAAATTTCCCTTTCACGGTAGATGTACTATGAATTTACAGTACTTTCGATGCTTAAAACTGGGAAAATAGTATGGACTTAGGTTTGTTTATATGGATAGGAGGTTCTTTTACTTTGTTTTTAGGAAAAATAGGCGTCGGAGTAAAGAGGCCAACTACTGATATCAGTATGAGCCGTACCAAGATTGTACGAGCCGTACCAAGATTGTATGAGCCGTACTGAGACTCATGGAAATTCCTAGAAGATTAGTATAAGCCAAAGGCAAAGTACGAATCTCAGTATGAGCCGTACCATCCTGGTACGAGCCGTAACTTGAGTCGTAGAAAACTCTAGAGAAATTTGCCCAGCTGAAGTCTCTTGATACGGGTAGCATTACGGATTGTAACTTCTACATATGACCCATACCAGGATCTATGGAGAACTTCAGTGATTTTTGGGACTTGGCAGACCTCATGTTATGACAAGTTGTTACGAGTCGTAGGAGCAAGGTACGAGGCGTACCAAGACATTCGTGGAAATATTTAGAAGATGCCAGAGTTCTGAGAGCGAAACCATGACTTGATTGTATGACTCGTAGGATATTATTATGAGTCATACCAGAGGCCGACACTTAGAAGATTATGTAAAAGCCAAGGGATGTACGAGACAAGGCACGATCCATACAATCCTGTTAGGGGTCGTATGAGGAGCCGTAAGATACGTTGACTCAAGATTTGGATATTTCCCTGTTAACGTAGGAAAAGGATTTTATTATCTATATAAATACTTTTTAGGTTTCTCTTAGTTGAGATATACATGAGAAGTTGCCATAGGAGTTAGAGGAGGATTATTATCAGTTTGTAATTAGTTTTTGACAATATTGGAGAGCAATTCTTGAGATCATAACTTTGGTTTTCTCAATTGTTCTTGAATTTGTTCATCATCTTTTCTTGCAATATTCAAAGAAGGCTTTATTTTAATCATGTAAGTATTTAGTTATGTGTTTGTCTACGAATACTATTCATAACCTTACAATTATGAGAGGCTAGAACCTCAACAATTAGAATTGTGGGAACCATGATGGATTAACAAACTAGGGTTACACAAGGTGATTCAAAACCAATGTTAAATACTTGTATTGTATTCTCTATGTCTTTAATGTTTCATAAAAAGCGCAATGTTAGGACTTTCCCGAATTCTTTACCTGCTTGAACCCAGAGAAATAGAGATTAAGGAAAAGAGAATTACAATAAAGCCTTAATTTTTATGATCATTATATAACTTGACCTGAAGTTGCAGGACAGTTAATTTGGAATAAATTGATAACTGTTAAATTGAAATCGCTCATGAGATCTAACCCAGTGATTGAGTATAGTCATCCAGTAGGGACGAACCAGTTGTTTGAAGGAACCTTAGTTATCAGTTCTACAAGTAAGCATTGGGATTGATCATGAGTGTAAACCCGAAGTAGTTATGAACACATGGGGAACATTTACCCTAGTTAATTGCATATCTTGATAAACAACAACTGATTTTCACTCTTGTTTTACTACTGGTTTTTTATAAACCCCCCAATTTAGAGATAACATATCAAAAAGCTTAAATACCAGCATTAGTCTAATTCTTACCATATTTCTTATGTGTTCAACCCCAACCTTTGTTGGCTTCTTTATTGACAACATCCGCTTCATACTTTTTCAGGAGTGTGAGTTTGAGCGTTATCAAAAAGTGGCACCGTTACTAGGGAATACGACTAAGATTAGATTAATTGCTTGTGTTTAACTTTTGGTTGTTATTTCCTCATTTACGTTTTCTTTTTATTTTTGACACCCACAGGTTGTTTGTTGGTGAATGCCAAGTACTCGACAGAGTGGAAACCCCCTAATTCCTTTGGATCTTGAAATAGGAAGAACACTACGAAGAATGGAAAATCAGGAGCAGAGAGAGGCCCGTCTTACTGAAGAAGCTAGGCAAGATGAGCTAGCTCGAAAAGCTGCACTTCAGGAAGCCGATGATGCTCAGGATAAAGTTGTAAACGTTGGTCGCCATGAAAGGGGCAATAGAGGATAGAGATATGCCCCTCAATTCTTTGATGAGGATGACCCGAATATTGATAAAGTTGGGTCAATTGGAGCTATCGTACAACCACCTTTGCCTGCTCGGGAAAAGTTTGATATCAATAGCACCATGATACATTTGCTGAATATAAAAGGGTTGTTTAGAGATCATGCAGCTGATGATGTCAACCTGCACTTAATGAACTTTGTCGGAATATGCAAGGTGTACAGGTTGCCCGGTGTCAGCCAGGGTGCAATAAGGCTGAGACTCTTCCCATTCTATCTGTTTGGGGAGGACACTTTATGGTTATCAGAGTTGCCTAACGACATTACCAACTGGAGGGAGCTCAAACAGGCTTTCCTTGAAAGGTTCTTCCACCCTCCACGATGCTACAACTTAAGGATGAGATCTACAATTTTCGACAACTGAAAATAGAAGCATTTCATGATACCTAGGTTAGATCTAAAAAGAATTTGACCAAGTACCCAAACCATAAAATTCCTAATGACAATTTGTTAGAGATTTTTTATAGGTTATTGAATAATAGCACGAAAGATATAGCGGGTACTATGGCGGGAGGAGCACTTATGAGTCACACATGGAAACAAGTTTCCATTACTCTTGACAGAGTGACTAAAACCAACAAGGCCTGGCACACCAGGGAAGGAAAGCAGCTGCTAGTACATATGTTGTTGGTATGACTACAGACCAACGAAAGAAGGAGGAGGAGCATGATCAGGAATTGGCCCACATGCGTACATCATTAGACCTGCTCACTGTTCGCGTGATTGTGGGTATTTAAAACGACACGCAAGTGCACGTGGTCGAACAAGTAGTAAGTGGCTTTAGTAAGCCAAGTATCGATCCTACAGAGACTTGGATGAAGTGCAAATTGCTCAAGTGTACTATATTTTACCTCTAAAAATGCAGACGACAGTGTAACCAAAAGTTTGATATTTTGTTTTATAATTTTTATACTAAAGCTAAGAACAATTATCTACTTTGAATCTGAACTATGAATGAGAGCATGCTGAGGTTAAACGAACATGTAATGAAATTAATTATCATCATAATTTGGTTAATCTTTTCCTCCAGTTGCTAGCCAAGAACATTTGCCAAGAGATTAAAACTCTCGTATTTAACCTCACTTAAGAATCATGAACCATCCGTCTACATTTCTGTGATCAAATGCAATTCATGTTCTAGCCATACAATTCCGGTTCCTAAATTGACTAATACAACTTTCAGGTATATTTCTATCCTGAAAGCAAATCAAGACTCAATTTTCCCAAACCAAGTAAAGAACATATCCTATTAATTCACAACTTTCCAATTTCTTGCTCTCTCGAGTGAAACCGGACTTTTTAGATTTACATTAATGTAGGCCACACATTAATGCAGTAAGAACAAGAATTAATAGAACAACATGGAAGGAAAGATGAAAAACCAAAGAATCAATGATCAAATTTCATCACAATTGTTCATAACCTCAGCAAGGAGAGGAATTAGCCACTCATTTGTGGATTAAACATCTTAAATTGAGTGTTAATCATACAAGCAATTGAATTAAAGAAGAAAGAAAGAGAGAAAAAACCCTGATATTTTCGTCCCTCAACTGCCTGTAACCCACGTCCTTGCTCCACCAAGTCAGAATAATGAAAAAATGAACCTAAGTGTTCTATTTATACTGCTGGGAATTTTTCCCGGAATAACGAGCAACGTGTCACGGAGTGCATCGCAGAGCACTGCCTCCGTGACACGCTACGAACACGAACCCTCACTGGAATTGGGGGTCCGGGAATTAAGGCTCAACGTGGCACGGCGTGCATCGCGGAGCCAGGCCTCCGTGCCACGGAGCAAACGCGCTCTCTGGAATTTGGGCGAATTTTCCCTATCGAGGCAGAATGCCTCCGCGATGGCAGCGTGACACGGCTCCATCGCGGAGCCCCTTTATTTCATGCTGTCCAATGCCTTTTCCCTTGCTCGCATCCAAGTCCAACTCCGATATCATCCAACATGCATTTAAGCTTCCCGAAATCACATTTTACCTGCAAAACAATGCTAATCATGTTGGTTAGTATAAATTCACATTTTATTACCAATTACATGAGAATGTATACACATTGGTAGATAAACAAGGCTAAAATGGTACTTTTGAGTATCACTTGGGCATATAAATTTGCCCAAGATCACTTACCCCACACTTAATTCCTTGTTCGTCCTCGAACAACAAACATACAATTCATGCAATTTACATCCCAACCTCTCTACTTCGGTTCGATAATTTAGGCTACGGTCATACTGATTATTCAATACAACAAATCATCAAGAAACATGCATGGTCTTATCAATGCAATGACCTTCAATACATTAAGATCTCCTAGACTTTAAGAATCGACTCTCGATATTGGCAAACTCATGCAAATTAGCTGATCAACATATCCGACACGAAAATTAATCTTTCATCAAGCATGTGCCCTCACAACACAAGGGAATATTCCCCTTTTTGCTCGTATGACTCACAAACATTCAAGCAGGGGAATGTAAAAACAATTTCGCTCTCTCTTCCAAAAGAATTCACATGCATCATGTCATGACCCATAAGCTTGCTCTTAGTGTATTACTCCACTAATATAAAGAAGTGTGATGTAAGATCACGTAGGACTTTAACGAGTTGTAATGGAAGCTACGGAACTAGTAAATATTGGATTAGCCAATAATAGCCACTAGCATCCTTAAGCGCCTTTTCAACACATCCCATCAACTCATGGACATTGTTTCTTTTTTTTTTCCATCATCCCATTCTTTATGATTTTCTTTAGTATGGCCCATTGCATTAAGCACACTTGACACAACAACAAAGATTATTCATGCACCTTCATTATCGTTTATTTATAGCAAGTGCACCTTCAACCTTTTCTTTTCTTCTATCGCTCTTCCTTTCTTTTTCTTTTCACCATTCTCATTCTTTGACACTTTGGGTAAATGATTTTCTCTTCTTGAGCGCTTAAGAGTTTTGTATAGACTTTACGGCTAATGAAAAGAAGGAATTAAGCTCGGTTTACACTTTTTGACAAAAGAAAATAATAGGCTAAAGGCTCAACGGGCTGACTAGGGTATACAATCAAGGTGTGTACGATAAGAAAAAATAGAAACTCTCGGTTAAAATAAAGAAATGCCTACATCCTTTCCTACAATACACCTCCTTCATTTCGTTTTGTACACACACTAGGCAAGTTCTAGACACTTCACAATAGCATGGAATATCAACACCTCACTTCACACTTTTTGCACATGCTCGATTCAAGATGTATTCACAGACTCTTCAATCAGCTAATTACACGAATTCAAACATTAAGCCTCAATCACACTGAATCGAACTTTACAGCCTAGGTATCTCAACATATTTACAAAGTTGCATGCTTTCATACGAATCACCTTTGCATTTTAAATATCATGTACAACACGCAACCAGAATTTCGCAACCATCCAGTAACTACAGGTTCCGGGATGCAATCCACCAAAGAAAAAAACTGAAAAATTGAAAAATAATTGAAAAAAATCTACTCCTAACGACTACATTTCCCTTAAGACGGTCGTCATCCATCCATCATAGGGAACGGTCACTAACTATGACTTCGGTTCAATGGGACCACTCTCGGTAAAAGAACCGAAAACAAACGCCGAGAAACCCAAGAATTAAAAAATGTTGAAAATATCGATCATTTTGATAGAAAAATTATTTACAAAATAATTTTTTTAAATTTTTTTTAAAAATATCGATCAATTCGATAACAAAAATATGTACAGAATCAGAATCAGCTAGCAACATTCAGCAACACACATCAATTTAACAAACATTTACAAATGCAGAACAACTTAACAATTCACACTCACAGGGATAAACAACATACATGACAACAGAAGAGAGCATACAAACAAAACAACCCAGCCCAGGACCTAACTACTCCCACCCCACACTTAGTTCGAACACTGTCCCCAGTGTTCACAAAAATTAAAATAGCACAAAATCGGGTGGTGGAACTCCCTGATCAGTCAAAGTATTCCACTTCTTCATCGGGTGCTGCTGCTTCATCTCCCATGTCCGAGTCGCCTCCGTCGTCATCATCGGACTCCACATCGGAGTCCTCCCGACGTGTCTCCTCGTCTGTGGGGACATCATCGTCCGTGGGCTCTACAAATGCTGGCCCCACTCGGCATAGAGCCCTGGCGTTTTCGCTGAAGGGGTAATCTAGCTCGAGTTGCCATAGCTCCTCCTCTGTCACCGGCCTCTCACCTATCCTCAGCTGGAGCATCTGCATCCCATACATCCGAGCCATATACTGGTCATCACGAGCATGTCGTTCGCCAAGTGTAAGCACTGGCCCGTGGGTGGTGTCGGGAGCCTTAGTTTTAGTAACGTCTAAGGCCCGCCGCTCCAACTGCGGGATATAGTCAAGGGCCTCCTCCTCAACATCGAGGCCCCTGAGGAAGGTGGTCAGTAGTCCACCAAAGCCATACCTGTGCCCCTGGTGCAACCGGGCTCTCTTCATGGCGGAGATAATTACTGCCCCTACATTGATCTCCAGCCCTTTCATCAGGGCGTACACCAGGCATACACGATCCCGGGTTACATCTGTCATATGTACCCCCGGGATTAGGCATGAGAAAACTATCTTCAGCCAGATTCGGGCTTCCCTGTTCATCTGTGAATAGGGAAAAGTCTGGTGGTAGCCCCTCTCTTTGTGTCTGCTCCATCTAGCTGTTGATCGGGTCCCACACAACGTGCGTCTGATGTCCGCATACGGTGGGGTAATGTTCAGCTGCCGGAGTACATGGGCGTCTATGTCCCGCGCTCCTATGATGGCATTGAGGTGGTGGGGCTCCAAGGTGACTATTTGCCCTCTGATCTTGATGGTGTGACTTCTGATCGTCGGGTTCCAATTAGCATAGAACTCCCGAACCAAGTGTAGATTGCATTCCTTGGGCTCTTCAAAGTGAACTTGAGCCTAGCTGCCTCGATCCGGTGGACCATTCTAGGGAACTCCTTTTCCAATGGTTCCCGTGCTATGTGCTCCTCGGGAAAATATTTGTTTTCTTTGTGCTTCGCGTACCATTTTTTCCCCTCATCGGTCACCCATCTCGTTCCGTATTGGTGGCGCTGGCGACGTGGAACTGCTGGTGCTTCTGGGACTGCTGTGCCCAGTCTGATTCGTTTCCTTCCGGCGCCTGAAGTTGATGCGTCTTTTCCTTTATCTTGCCGGCTTGCCATTTCACCTGTCAACCCAAGTAAACAAGATCAATGTTAAGCTAACGGATATTAACTTCGGTTAAGGTCGGGTTACGCTAGGTTACCCCACACTTAGTCCTTAGCTACAGTTACAACACTACGGCAAGATTATCTTTATTTACACACGATAAACAACTATAAAATCATGCTTAGTGCGTTCGAAAAATTCGACGGTATAACTTCTGCGTACTACTCAGACTTCGTACAGCTAATCACAATCACTACCATCGCTAACATTTTACCCATCACACTTAGCAATGAAAAGCAAAGAAACAAAAGCAACAACCAAAATTTATCTACATGAACCTATACAACCAACCAATTCTTACAAATTTCAACATTTCCCACAACCCGAGAATCCGTCGTTCTATTAACATCCTAACAATTTGTACATCGACTCATCTCATTCAACACATCCATCCCGGCATAAAATTCACAATTTCAATACATTTTCAACTTCAAATTCAACATACAAGTCCTAGAATTGAGATTATCAATCAAATTCGATTAAGTTATGCAATCGACAAGTTCAAGCAATCATAATGACATTCCGAACATTCATCAACAACAATTTACTCGAATTCATGATTAATTACTACGTAGGGCAATTTAGCTCACCTCCCATGCTCAAAATCGAAGAAAATCGACAAGAATTTGAGAGGGAATCGAAGAACATACCTTGACTTTGAAGAATCGAAGAAAAATCGTTGAATTTCTTGCCTTACTCCGTGTCACATTGATAGGGGATGGGTTTTGGGGGGTTTGGTCGCGGAGGGATTAAAAAATGAGGGAAAAGGGAGGGTTTTCGGGGTTAAAAGGTAAGGAAATCGCGCGGGTCACCCGGTGACCCGGTGTGACCCGTCGCGATATACAAGGCAACGTGTCATAGAGTGCATCGCGGTGCACTGCCTCCGTGACACGGAGCCATCGCGAGACTGTTCTGGAAATTTTTAAAATTCCAGATTGTACCTCAACGTGTCACGGAGGTAACGTATAGGTCCACCTCCGTGACACGGAGCTGTCACCTCAGCTCACTGTCTGCCACTTTTTATTAAGTTTTCATACCTCGACTTTTCCTTCGCGATTCCGTGCATATTTTTCTCCGTTTGACCTGAAATTCATCTCACTATACAAAATTGGTTAGAATTATAGGTTTCACTCTAAATACAAATAAAACAAAAACTAAAACAAAATTTTTTGTAGTAAATCAAGAAAAAGAAAAAGAAAAATCTATTTACACTTTACAAAATGAAAGAAATTTTTTTTCACGGGTTGCCTCCCGTGCAGCGCCTGGTTTACCGTCGCGGCTCGACGTCGTTAAGCTCAATTGTCCGCTAGGGTGATGGACGATTTCTCTCAATCACCGTCCTCCCCCCAGTAGTGCTTACACCTTTCCGGTGGTTTTCCCATTAACTCTCGGGAATCCTTCATCTGCTTATCATCACCTTGATCAATCACATTGATCACCGAGAGTTCTTCATGCACCGTCGGGAGCTTGGGTGCCTTGTACACATCGAACACCTCCACCTTGTCATGTGCTCGCAATGTTAGCTGCCCCGCAGCTACGTCAATTAGTGCTTTCCCGGTTTCCAAGAAAGGACGTCCCAAAATAAATGGGACTTCCACATCTGGTTCAAAGTCCAGCACGACAAAATCTACCGGGAAAATTAGGGAGCCAACTTGCACCAGAACATCCTCAACAATGCCATCCGTCCTGGCTAAGGATCGATCCGCCAACTGCAAGATTACCTTTGTGGGTCTAGGACTCCCTAGACCCAACTTTCTGAATACCGATGAAGGCATCAAATTTATGCTCGCTCCCAAGTCACACAATCCATGAGCTCGGATGCTCTGCCCAATAGTAAGCTGGATAGTAAAGCTCCCAGGGTCTTTTAGCTTTGTGGGCAGTCTATTTTGGATTCGGGAAGTGCACTCCTCTGTTAAAGCCACCGTAGCATACTCAGTCAACCGACTTTTGTTGGCCACGATGTCCTTTATGTACTTGGCATATTTAGGCACTCCCTGCAAGACATCAACAAGAGGTAAGTTAACATGTACCTATTTAACCACCTCTATGAATTTCTTGAAACACGCCTCCTCCTTGTGTTTCTTGAGTCGTTGAGGGAACGAGGGTGGAGGTCTTTCTGATTCAGCTTCTTTGGTTTTCCCCCTTTCAGAACTTTGCTCCCTCTCAACTTCTGCTGCTCCCGAATGTTGAGGTGGTCTTTCTGGTTCCACCTCTTTCAGCTTCAAACCACTCCTTGTGGTCACTGCATTTACCTGCTTGGGATTGGGATCCGTGTCGCTCGGCAGTCCTCCTATAGGCCTTGTGTTTTGGGCACTAGCAAATTGCCCAAATTGATATTCAAGCACCTTGGTAGCTAACTAGTTGTTTTTCACTTCGGCTGCCAATTTCACATAGTCAGCCTGCAATTGAGCTTGGTTAGCTATCATGGTCTTGAACATCTCCTCAATGCTGGGTGATGGTGGTGGAGGAGGTGCATTGTTGTTTCTGAATTGAGCATGATAATTCTGCTGCCCTCCTTGGTTCCTTTGCACACCCTGACCCGAACTTTGGCCCTGATGGTTGTTGCTACCCCATGAGAAATTAGGATGATTCCTCCAATTGGAGTTGTAGCTACTACCATACTGTTGGTGGTTCCTTTGTGCATTACCCATAAAGTTTACCGAGTCTGGATTGGCTCCACAACACTCAGCTGAGTGCTCACTGCTTCCACACACTTCACACCATATCTGCTGTACTGCATTAACTGGGGCTTGAGGCTGGTTCAATGTCATGTTGCTGAAGTGGGTGTTAAGTTGATTTTGCAATGCAGCTATCTGTGCAGCGATAGCTGTAAACCCATCCACTTCTAGCACTCCTGCTGCTTTCCTTGTCCAACCTCTTGATGAATCAGCATTCCATTCTGGATTGCCCTGCGAAATACGGTTCAACAGTGTACAGCTCCTCATAAGTTTTCTCCAGCGCTTGCCCTCCAGCTGCTGAGTCTAGCAATATTTTGGGTGTGGGGTTCCAAACCCTCTATAAATGTGTGCACCAGCACATCATTGGACTGATGATGATGAGGACAATCCCGCAACATGGATTTAAATCTCTCCCAGGCCTGATATAAATTTTCACCCTCTCTCTGTTTGAAACTTAGAATCTGACTTCTAAGTCTTGCTGTTTTACCAGAGGGAAAAAACCGTATCAAGAACTTCCGTGCAAGATTATCCCACGTAGAAATAGAATTCGGTGGCTCAGCTTTCAACCACCTCTTGGCTTCTCCCAATAATGAGAATGGGAACAATGTAAGCCGGACATAGTCTGATGACACTCCAGCGGGGATGTAAGTGTCACTTATCTCCAAAAAATTTTGGAGATGCTGCTGTGGATCTTCATGAGGGAGACCGGTAAACTGCCCACTCGTGTGCAATAACTGCACCATATTCTGTTTAAGTTCAAATCTCCCTCCCGGCTCAGGTTTGCAGATACTAGATGTAACATTATTGGCATGTGGGATTGCCACCTCGCGAACCGGCTGAGCTGCTGCTTCTTCGGGCACTAACACTGCCCGTACTACCGGTGGATTCTGTTGTTGCTCCATGATCGTCTGTCTGAGCAACTGCAGCTTTCTTTGTAGAGCTTCTCTTCGTTTACTGTCAAATATCCTTTCTGGCTCTTTATACGATTCCACCAGCTCCTTGTCTCTTGCCAGTGTTCAACAACAATTAAGTCTACAAAATACAGGCTAAGACCAAGTTGTCAACACTAAGAAAATAAAAATACAGTAAATTAACACTTAAAACAAATTCACCAATTGCCAAGTCCCCGGCAACAGTGCCAAAAACTTGTTCGCGTGATTGTGGGTATTTAAAACGACACGCAAGTGCACGTGGTCGAACAAGTAGTAAGTGGCTTTAGTAAGCCAAGTATCGTTCCCACAGAGACTTGGATGAAGTGCAAATTGCTCAAGTGTACTATATTTTACCTCTAAAAATGCAGACAACAGTGTAACCAAAAGTTTGATATTTTGTTTTATAATTTTTATACTAAAGCTAAGAACAATTATCTACTTTGAATCTGAACTATGAATGAGAGCATGCTGAGGTTAAACGAACATGTAATGAAATTAATTATCATCATAATTTGGTTAATCTTTTCCTCCAGTTGCTAGCCAAGAACATTTGCCAAGAGATTAAAACTCTCGTATTTAACCTCACTTAAGAATCATGAACCATCCGTCTACATTTCTGTGATCAAATGCAATTCATGTTCTAGCCATACAATTTCGGTTCTTAAATTGACTAATACGACTTTCAGGTATATTTCTATCCTGAAAGCAAATCAAGACTCAATTTTCCCAAACCAAGTAAAGAACATATCCTATTAATTCACAACTTTCCAATTTCTTGCTCTCTCGAGTGAAACCAGACTTTTTAGATTTACATTAACGTAGGCCACACATTAATGCAGTAAGAACAAGAATTAATAGAACAACATGGAAGAAAAGATGAAAAACCAAAGAATCAATGATCAAATTTCATCACAATTGTTCATAACCTCAGCAAGGAGAGGAATTAGCCACTCATTTGTGGATTAAACATCTTAAATTGAGTGTTAATCATACAAGCAATTGAATTAAAGAAGAAAGAAAGAGAGAAAAAACCCTGATATTTTCGTCCCTCAACTGCCTGTAACCCACGTCCTTGCTCCACCAAGTCAGAATAATGAAAAAATGAACCTAAGTGTTCTATTTATACTGCTGGGAATTTTTCCCGGAATAACGAGCAACGTGTCACGGAGTGCATCGCGGAGCACTGCCTCCGTGACACGCTACCAACGCGGACCCTCACTGGAATTGGGGGTCCGGGAATTAAGGCTCAACGTGGCACGACGTGCATCGCGGAGCCAGGCCTCCGTGCCACGGAGCAAACGCGGACCCTCTCTGGAATTTGGGCGAATTTTCCCTATCCAGGAAGAATGCCTCCGCGATGGCAGCGTGACACGGCTCCATCGCAGAGCCCCTTTATTTCATACTGTCCAATGCCTTTTCCCTTGCTCGCATCCAAGTCCAACTCCGATATCATCCAACATGCATTTAAGCTTCCCGACATCACATTTTACCTGCAAAACAATGCTAATCATGTTGGTTAGTATAAATTCACATTTTATTACCAATTACATGAGAATGTATACACATTGGTAGATAAACAAGACTAAAATGGTACTTTTGAGTATCACTTGGGCATATAAATTTGCCTAAGATCACTCACGAAGCATATCATGGGTGCTAGGGCCAGAAAGGTTAATGCAGTAGAAACTCAGGGATAGGAACCAGGGTTTGAGCAATCAGATTTCGAGGAGAAGGAAAACTTCTTGGAAAACCATGTGGCGGGTTTTGGGCCACGCCCAAGGGTCTGGATAGGACGCTTGGTGCCATGGTTTGGAAAATCAAGGTCAGAACCAATACCAGGACAACTACAGTTGAAATGGGTATAGAGATAGAAGTCGAAGTCATGAGCGAGAGGGAGAATGTAGAAGAAATGATGGTTACCGCAATGACCGAACAGGATTGTACGTGCCTCCTAATGCACGTGAGGGGGAGGCTGAACAGTCAAATTTATAGATCATGATGGCTAAGATGCTCAAGAAGGTGAGATTTATTGAGGAGCAACTGAAAGACATTCATGGAGATATATCTGGCATGGGCCAGCGAGTTGAGTCGCATGCCACAACCATCAAGCAAATAGAGAAGCAGCTAGGTCAATTATCGGGATCCCCGAACCCTAGGAAAAAGGAACACTACCTAGAAACACAGTCTAAAATCCAAAGAATGTTAGTCACTGTATGACCGTGATGACTAGAAGTGGAAAGACCACAGTTGATCCCCATTTGCCGGTTGTAGTTGAAATGCAAAGGAAGAAAGAGATTGTGATTGATGATAATGATGAGGTTGCTGAGCAAAAGCTTAAGGAAGAGGCTGAGTTGACTGAAGCTTCAGTTGGTGAAAAGGAGTCTGAAGCTGAAAAAGGTAAGAAAAGGGGCCACACAGATCTATAAGGCTAGCAAATGACCACCACCACCGTTCCCTCAAAGAATGAAGAAGAAGGCAGAAAATGGTAAGTTTCAGAAATTTTTGTCTATGCTTAAACAATTATCTATAAGCATACCGTTAGTTGAGGCATTGGAGCAGATGCCTAGATACACCAAATTTATGAAGGACCTTCTTACCAAGAAAAGATCCGTAAGCTATGAGCTAGTGGGTAACTTGCACCTTGCAGTGCCACAGCCTCAAGGGTCCTTTCCCCAAAAAAGGAGGAACCAGGTGCCTTGATCATTCCATGTATTATGGGTGACATTGAGTTCGTGAAGGCACTCTGCGACTTGGGAGCATGCATCAATCTGATCCCATTAGCTGTGTTCAAGCAGCTGGGCTTAGGAGCCCCCACACCGACTATTATGTGGCTATTGATGGCCGATCGTACTGTGAAAAAGCCTGTGGGGATCCTATTTGATGTGCTTGTCAAGGTTGACAGATTCATATTCCCAGCGGACTTCGTGATCCTAGATTGCGAGGTTGACTTTGAGGTCCCCATCATTTTTGGGCGACCATTCCTTTCCACTAGGAGGGATTTAGTAGATGTTGAGGCTGGCCAACTGAAATTCAGGCTTAATAAAGAGGAAGTCAGTTTCAACATCTGCCGGTCAATGAAGCAGCCAAATAATTTTAGGGTGGTCTCAGCAATCAAGGATGATTTTGAGTTTCTTGATGAAGTTTTAGTAATCAAGAGACTTGCATCGTGTCGCGATGTTAAATTAGGCGCTTCTTTAGAGGCAACCCATGAGGTGGTTTGGTGAATTCTAAGTAACTGAACCACCTGCGTTGTGCCGCGACATTAAATCAAGCACTTCTTGGGAGGCACCCAAGTTTATTGACTTATGTGTGCTCAGTGTGCAGGTGAAACAAAAATAGGTTGCAGAAAAATTTCAATACAGACTTGTACCACGAGCCTTAGTATGACTCATAAGAGCATTGTACGGGCTATAGTATAAGTCGTGCTGAGAAGCAGAGACATGGCCTAGTGCATGAGTTCATGGTACAGGTAGTCCTATGACTCGTAACTCCATTGTACGATTCGTACTACTCACTGTAGTCATGAACTATGCAAAGTATGGAACTCTAGTTCAAAGTGACCTACGAGTCATGGTATGGTTCGTACCTCTATAATACGAGTCGTATGATGTGCTCATAGGTCCACAGGTAAGTTTTTTAAACCTCTACGATGAGTCCTAGGGACGAGTAGTAGGTCCAACCTACGACTCGTACGGGCCAAATTGTTTAAATCGACTCAACGCGACCCAAAATTTTAAATTCTACCTAATGTATTTAAATTCCAAATCCTTTAGACCCATCTTCCATGCAAACACAGATTTGATCTCACGATTACCTCCTACGATTCCCTCACACCCGTAACTCAAGGAACATAATAGATTAAGAAAGTTTTGTGAATGATTCACACTGCTTAAATCGAATGCCTATCCTAGTCACTGAATCACGCATGAAGTGAGCAAGATTTTGCAAAAATCAAGTAAGTAGTTATGCTTAGTGTTGAGAAAAAGATCTTTGTGGTTATATGAACTTGTTTATCAACTGTGATTCCTCCAAATTCATGAAAATAGATGAGGAAAATGATCAGTAACTTATAATGTGATTGTGTTGACTGGGTAGAAATTCGAACATAATTTGTAAATAACTGAGTCACGTGCTGTGAATCATAATAGGAGAACTGGATAGTTGTAAAAGTGTGAAAACATGCATGCCTATATTGGGGAATTCTGAGTACCCAACACAAAATCGAACGTACCTGCATAACTAACATGAACAAAGGCAAGGACAGGCTTCACCAGCCTTCTTACGACTCGTAGGTTCATACTACGACTTGTAGGTTGACTCGTTGGGACTGTCCCAAGCCAAGTGTATGTTAATTAAATTGGTACGGAACCTAGTACAACCCATGGTACCCTATTACGAGGCATACTTGGCAAGCATACTAGAAATCTGAAAGGGTCAAGTCCAAGGGCAATTGTACGACCCTTACTACGACTCTTGGAATTGACTTAAGGGTCGTACCATGAGTCATGAAAAAATATAGAATAATGGTTTTCAAGGGGTATCCTTATATGACTCGTGGTACGGATCATACCTTTATGGTACGAGTCGTACCTCAGAGTCGTGACTGTGATCCAAGATCCTACGAGTCTTAGTACGCATCGTACCATCTAAGTACGACTCGTACTGAAGACCCTTGGAAAATTTTGTAGGGTATTTTCTGGTTTTCTTTTTCTCAGATCTAAAGTGCTAACCCTTTTTATCTACAATTACAATGACTTTGAAGAAGAAAGCAACCAAAACCGCTAAACACAAAGCATCCAAGGCAGAGATAGCTGCTCAGAGGGCATTGAGAGATGATCCCTCTAACTCTAAACATGCAGGAAACTCTTCTAGTGGTTCAGTGGAAGAGTGCAGGGTTGATACATGGGATATGAACCACTATGGCTCAAGCTAAATCCCAGGTGAGACACCACTGCCACATCTGCTGACACTCCCCAGTCTGAGGAGGGAGCTGAGGAATAGGTCCAAGAGTCCGGGAATGGCTCTAATGATGATGAGGGGTCTGAGGAGGCCCAATCAGGAGATGGAGATAGTGAGTCCAGATCTGAGGATGAGGCAACCGATAATGAAGGTGAGCAAACTCCTCTTGGGGAGAACTGCATTATTCGGTAGAGAGTACCCGGTTCTCAAGAGATCTATGAGCAGGGTCTCTATCTCACTACCAAGAACCACCCTAGATGGAGTATTCAAGAAGAACTGCAGATCCTCACCAATGCACTGAATGAGGTGGAGGAGATGAAGCAGATATTTTGCTTCTATGGATTCTAGTGGATAGCTAGAACCCCAGATCGATACACTTCAGAGATAGTCTGGGAGTTTTAAGCCAATTATTTGGCTACCATGAGCATAAACCAAAGGATGGGAAGAAGTTGAAAGATTAGACCAAGTTGGTGTGTAATGGTGCAACGCCACACTGTTGACATATCGGAGAGTACTATTTCTTGGGTATTATATGGGCCTCAGATCATACCACCACATACTTCACTTGAGTTTGATTACCAGGTGGAATTCATGAAGAAGATTAAGAAGATAGGTTATGAGGAGAGGAAGAATCAGATAAAGTGGTTGTCTGGGGTCATTGCTGAGGATAAGGAGGATGCAGAATGGGTGACTAGTGGAAAACAGGTTACCAAAAATTTGCTAAATTTCATAGAGAAGGCCTGATGGACGTTAGTTCACCACAGGTTGGCACAGAATGTAAACAACAACACCCTCAGTGTAGAAAGAGCAGTATTGGTGGCGTGTATCATGTCAAGATACGCCATCAACATTTCGAGGGTCATTATAGAGGAGATCTGAGATCGGGCTATGGGATTGAGCACTACTATCCTATTCTCGAGTCTGATGTTTAGATTATGTATCGAGGCAGGTCTTAAGGTGCGTTCTGATGAAGATCGGTTAATTGGAGGGCAGAGGACAACGGATATAGGATTAATTCGGGAGGTCTTAAGGTGCGTTCTTACCATAGTCCTGGTACCATGGGCAGTTGGGGGCGAGTAGGTTAATGCCCCCACCTTATAGGAGTAGGTTGAGACACCGGCTATAGAGGCCAATCATTCAGAGGCAGCTCCCAGCACCTCTGCTGCACCACCTATGGGCCTTCCGACCCAGACCCCAGCAGGATGTATGCTAGTGCCTCAAGACTTTCTGCAAAAGATAGCGAAGAGATTGACTGTGACCGAGAGAAAGGTGCAGTCTATGATGGAGAATATAAAGCCTTGGGTGAAGGCTAAGATTGAGGCGGCCACACGGGTCTTGCATGCCTGACTCGACAGCTTAAAGCACCACTTCAATGAGCGCATGGTAGAGCATACTAACATAGGTAGTCTCCCTGAGGAGTTAGGGGCTCTTTGGAGCTAAGTGACCAAGCTATCATCTCGATAGCTGGCAATTCTAGCAGTCCCCACTCTTCCTGACCTCGATATTGAGATTGATGATGGGTTTGACTTGGAGACATATTGGGAGCCGACTGGAGTAGAGGGGGGAAAAGGGAATAAGAGGGTCTCAGAGGATGTTGGATATGAGACCCTAAAGAATAAGAAAAAGAAGAAGAAAAAGGAAGGCAAGAAGACAAGATTGGAGAGTCAGTAGATTCACGACGAGCATAAGTCAGAGCTGCTTAAGAGAGCTAGAGAAGTGGGTAGCTCTACCACTACCCATGTTGAGCTTGCAGGTGGCAGGGACCCTTCATCCTAGCCACATTCAGCCCCAGTTGTTACTGAGGCCACAGAGGCGACCACTACTGCTGAGGGGGTGATCATTTCCCTCGTAAATGTATCATCGAGTATGCCGACCAATCTCCGTGGGATGACAGGAGCTCTTAGTGCGCCACAGGTATGTCCGTTTCCCTTTTCTTCTTATATTCTATGCTTCGGGGACAAATCATGCTTTTCAAAAGGAGAGAGGGTGTATTTGTATTTTTTTGGAATTTTTGATTCGTCCAAGGGGCTTTTTTTGCCATATTTCTTTTTTCTCGGGTATGTTATCTAGTAGAACCAACATGTTTTGGATGTTTTTATTTAATTAAAAAGTAGCTTAGGATTACTCAGCCAATAAAATGCACTAGTTTTGATGTTTTGAAAAAATGACCCTGTTTAAAATTATTTTGGATGTTAGTTGTACTTGTTGATTGCAAAGCATGATTTCTATGGATCTTTTTGTGTCATTTAGTGGATTATCATGAGTAGTTATAGTTAGCCATGTATGAACCGGATAGGTAGAATGAATGCAAAACATGTACCATGAGTGAGTGAGAATCAATAATCAATACTTAGTTCAATACTGCATAGAGGATCTAGAACTTGCCCGGTTGGTTTGCATAGGCTTTAGGATAGTTGGTTAGGAGATGATCATAGGATTTTATTGATAGATGAGTCACTTTAGCCTAAAATACCCTATCAAATGATGATGAATCCTTTGATCTCAATTTTGAGCCTTAAATGGATCATTTTTTTATTAACTAATTAACCTTGTCCATTTTTTTATAATGAACCTGTTTTGGCCCTGGTCCATCCTTGGACATTGTGAATCTCAACCCAAGCAAAATGCCTAAGTTGAGGGTGGCTAGAGTAGGGGTGCATAGATCATGGGGAGGTGAAAAAAATGGAAAGAAAGTAAAAAGCATTAAAAATGAGGTGTGGTGTGACAATAAAAAAAATGAAGAAAAAATTGAAAAGAAAATAGAAGAGAAAAAATGAATGAAAAAGCTAAAAACACACTACACCCATACATTGCATAGAAGTGGAGGAAAGGGAGGAAAAAGGTGAAAAAGTGAAAAATAGGGTAAAAGGGTGTAAAATGAAGCCACAAGTATGTAGCGTCAAGGAGGGTTTAGTCACTAAAATCCCATATTTTCCATACCCAGCCCGAAGCCTACATTACAAGTCAAACAAAGTCCTATAGTGATCCTAGCCTGACTGTCCAAAAAGCCAAAGTAGAGAAAATAAGGGGAAGCCTATGGTATTCGATGTGCAGTATTTGGAATTTCATTATGAGAGTGAGAGTCTTACTTGTTTTAGTCCCAAGTTTCATATTTACATATATTTGTGAGTTGGGGGCTTCATTTGCTGTGAGGGTACATAGTTTGTGTTTTATTCTACCAGTTGTCTGTGTGAAAAGCATTGGTAATAACTTGATTCTCTACTAATAACTAGATGACATATCTTGATCCTTGTTTATCCTGGTTCATGGTCACTTGGTGTGCATAGCTGATTTGGTTTACATGGAGAAGGGTCAAAAGTTGTTTATGTTCATATTGCAAGTTTTGATTGGTGTTGGCTGTAGTATCCTAGGTTTATTTTCTAGTTAAGCCTCGTTTCTAGTTTTTGTTTTCTTTTTCTGAGGACATGCAAAAGTCTTAAGTTAAGGGTATTGATGTGTTGTGAGTTTACAACACTTTTGATTCTTAAAACTGGGAAAATTGCATGGGCTTAGGTGTGTTTATATAGATTTGAGGTTCTTTTACTTTATTTTCAGGGAAAATAGGTGTTGGAGTGAAAATATGCAAAAGATGCAGAAAAGTGCAGAAAAGAGGTCAAGTACTGATCTCAGCATGAGTTGTATTGAGACTCGTGGAAAATCCCAAAAGATTGGTTCAAGCCAAAGGCAAAGTATGACTCTCAGTACGAGCCGTAACTTGAGTCATAGAAAACTCCTGAGAAATTTTCACAGTTGAAGTCTCCTGATACGAGTAGCATTACGAATCGTAACTTCTACCTACGACCTGTACCAAGAGCCATGGAGAACTTTAGTGATTTTTGGGACTTGGTAGACCTCTTGTTACCACAAGCCGTTACAAGTCATAGGATCAAGGTACGAGGCGTATCAAGACATTCATGGAAATCTTCAAAAGATTCCAGAGTACTTAGAGCAAAACCATGACTTGATTGTACGACTCGTAGGATCTTGTTACGAGTCATGCCAGAGGCCAACACTTAGCAAATTTTGTAGAAGCCAAGGGATGTACGAGACAAGGCACGACCTGTACAATCCTATTACAGGTAGTATGAGGAGTCGTAAGATGTGTCAGCGCCAGATTTGGGTATTTCTCTATTAACTTAGGAAAAAGATTTTATTATCTATATAAATACTTTTAGGTTTATTTTAGTTGAGATATACGTGAGAAGTTGTCATAGGAGTTAGAGGAGGATTATTATCAGTTTGTAATTTGTATTTTGCAATATTGGAGAGCAATTTTTGAGATCATAACTTTGGTTTTCTCAATTGTTCTTGACTTAGTTCATCATCTTTTCTTGCAATATTCAAAGCAGGTTTTCTTTCAATCATCGTTGTAAGTATTTAATTATGCCTTTATCTACGAATACTAATCATAATCTTAAAATCATGAGATGTTAAAACCTTCACAACTAGGGTTGTAGGAACCCATGATGGATTAACGAACTAGGGTTACACTGGGTGATTCGAAATCAATGCTAAACACTTGTATTGTATTCTCTTCATCTTTAGTGTTTCTTAATGAAGCGCAATGTTAGGACTTGCCCGAATTCTTACTTGCTTGAACTTAGAGAAGTAGAGATTAGGAAAAGAGAATTACAATAAGCCTTAATTTTTATGATCATTGTATAACTTGAGTTGCAGTTGCAGGACAGTTAATTTGGAATAAACTGATAATGGTCAAATTAAAATCACTCATGAGACCTAATACGGTGATTGAGTATATACATCCAATAGGGACCAACCAGTCATTTGGATGAACCCTAGTTATCAGTTCTACAAGTAAGCATTGAGATAGATCACGAGTGTAAAGCATTGTCAGGAGTGTGAGTTTGAGCGTTATCAACGGTCCTTCAGAAACTCACCTCGGCCGATCTAGTAGAGTTAGAAATGACTGCATTTGATGTTATCTTTGGTATGGATTAATCGCATGCACGTTATGACTCATAATTGTAGAACCCGTACGGTAAAGTTTCAATTTTCGGGTGAGCTAGTTCTAGAATGGAAGGGTAGTTCAGTCGTGCCAGTAGGTTGCTTTGTTTCCTACCTTAAGGCTAGAAAGATGATTTCCAAGGGTTGTGTTTACCATATAGTTTGGGTTAAGGATACATATCCGAAATGCCGACTCTTCAGTCTATCCCTGTTGTATGTGAGTATCCGGAGGTTTTCCCATATGATCTACTAGGAATCCCTCCCGAGCAGAAGATTGACTTTGGTATTGACCTTTTTCTTGGTACGCAGCCTATATCTATTCCTCCATACAGAATGTCTTCAGCCAAGCTGAAGGAGTTGAAGGATATTTTAGATAAAGAATTCATCATACCTAACAAGTCCTCGTGGGGTGCACCAGTTCTCTTTATCCGAAAGAAGGATGGTTCTCTTCGAATTTGCATTGACTATCGATAGTTGAACAAGGTCACCATTAACAACAAGTATCCCCTCCCTAAAATTGATGACTTGTTTGACCAACTCCAGGGTGCTAAGTGCTTCTGAAAGTTAGATCTCAAGTCAGATCACCACTAGCTCAGAGTTAGGGAGAGTGACATTCTGAAGAAAGCTTTTAGGACTCGGTATGGTCACTATGAGTTTGTGGTTATGTCTTTTAGACTAACGAATGCTCCTGCAACTTTTATGAATTTGATGAAAAGGTTGTTCAAGACATATTTAGACACATTTGTGATTTTCTTCATAGATGACATCCTTATATACTCTCGGAGCGAGGAGGAGCATGCTACTCATTTGAGAATTGTGCTGCAAATTCTCAAGGATCGCTAGATGTTTGCTAAATTCAGCAAGTGTAAGTTTTGGTTGGACTCAGTAGCATTTTTGGGCCACGCGGTGTCAAGTGAGGGTGTGTAGGTGGACTCTCAAAAGATGATTGCTGTAAAAAATTGGCTTAGACCAGTTAGTCCTTTGGAGATCAAGAGTTTATTGGGTTTATCTGGCTACTACAGGAGGTTTGTTGAAGGATTTTCATCCATTGCTACACTGTTGACTAAGCTGACCCAGAAGAAAGTCAAATTTCAATGGTCAGATGCTTGTGAGAAGAGTTTTCAAGAGTTCAAGACTCGACTCACTTCAACCCTAGTATTGACCCTACCTGAGGGTACAGATGGATTCATTGTGTAATATGATGCCTCTAGGGTTAGTCTTGGGTGTTTGTTGATGCAGTATAGCAAGGTCATTGTGTATGCTTCTAGAGAGCTTAAGACTCATGAGAAGAACTACTCAACGCATGACCTAGAGTTGGTAGCAGTGGTGTTTGCAGTGAAGATTTGGAGGCACTATTTGTATGGGGTCCATATGGATGTTTTTACGGACCACAAGAGCCTACAGTATGTGTTCACCCAAAAAGATTTGAATTTGCAATAAAGAAGATGGTTAGAGCTACTCAATGACTATGACATGAGTTTCCTTTATCATCCAGGCAAGGCCAATATAGTGGCAGATGCCCTTAGTAGGCTTTCCATGGAGAGTATTTCTCATGTGAAAGATGGAAAGAAAGAGTTGGTGAAAGATGTGCATCGGCTTGCACGACTAGGAGCTCGCCTTGTTGATTCGACAAATAGTGGTGTCATTGTTTAGAATGGTTTAGAATCTTCTTTGGTGACTGAGGTTAAGGATAGGAAAGATGAGGATCCTATTTTGGTAAAGTTAAAGGAAGCGGTTTAGAATTAAAAGGTAGAGGTCTTCTCCCAAGGGGGAAATAGTGTCCTTCCATATTAGGTTCGTTTATGTATCTCGGATGTCGATGATTTGAGAGAGCGGATGTTGTGTGAGGCTCATGGTTTGCAGTATTCTATCAACCCTGGTGCCACCAAGATGTACCGTGATCTATGAGAAGTCTATTGGTGGAATGGCATGAAGAAGGACATACTGGAGTTTGTGGTTAAGTGTCTGAATTGTCAATAAATGAAAGTAGGGCATTAAAGACCAGTAGGTATGCTAAAAGACATTAGTATCCCCACTTGTAAGTGAGAAGAGATCAATATAGATTTTATCATAGGGTTACCTCGCACATGTCGACAATATGATTCTATTTGGGTGATTGTAGATAGGTTAACTAAAGAAGTTCATTTTCTACCGATCAAGACTACCAATTCAACGAAGGACTATGCTAGATTATACATTCAGGAGTTAGTTTGGTTGCATGGAGTGCCTTATCCATCATTTCAAATAGAGGTACTCAGTTTACCTCATAGTTTTGGAGATTGTTTCGGAAGGGACTTGGCACTCAAGTCAAGCTTAGTACAACTTTTCACCTGCAAATATATTGTCAGGTTGAGAGGACCATTCAGACTCTCGAGGATATGTTGAGATCATGTGTGATTAACATCAAAGGTAGTTGGGATGATCATTTACCTCTTATTGGGTTTGCCTACAACAACCATCATTCAGATGGCTTAGTTTGAGGCTCTTTATGGCGTAGATGTTGATCGCCTATTGGTTGGTTTTAGGTAGGTAAGGCTACATTGATAGGGCCAGATTCAGTTCATGAGGCTATTGAGAAAGTTTAGCTTATTACAGGAAAGTCTAAAAACAGCTTAGAGTCACCAAAAACATGCTGATGTGAGGAGGAGAGAACTGGAGTTTGAATTTGATGATTGGGTGTCTTTGAAGGTGTCTCCCATAGAGGGAGGGATGAGATTCGGGAAGAAAGGAAAGCTTAGTCCCCAATATGTTGGTCCTTATAGGATTGTGAGATGTGTTGGCAAGGTGGCCTATGAGTTGGAGCTACCAACAGTGTTGACTTCGGTACATCCAGTTTTCCATGTATCATTATTAAAGAAGTGCATTGGTCATCCGACTTTGGTTGTCCCAGTGGAGAGCGTAGGTGTGAAGGATAACCTTAGCTTTGAGGAGGTTCTAGTTGAGATCCTTGATCATCAGGTTCGGAAGCTGAGGAACAAAGAAGTAGCTTCGATGAAAGTCTTTTGGAGGAATCAACTTGTTGAACGAGCTACGTGGGAAGCCGAGGCAGATATGATGGCAAGATACAAGTATTTATTCCCTTCTGACTCAGTTCCATCATGAGGTATCAATTTACTCTCTAATACTCTATTTAGCTTCATGTTTAGTTCATGTCTCTCAGATTCTTTTATGTCGGTACATGAATGTGTGATTCATGAATTCAGTTCAGTCATGTATATCAGTTCGGAGTCAGTCACTCTGTTAGTTTTCAGCTTCAGATGTTCAGTATTTGAGAATTTAGTTTCCTTCCCCAATTTTTTCAGTATGTTCAGTCTATATTTGAGGATGAATATTCCCAAGCGGGAGATATTGTAATACTACGAAGGCTCCTAAGACTAGATGAGAGGATTGAAAATGAGTTCAGTAGAAAATCTACTTTTTGCCTCAGTACGACTTAACCTATGAGTCGTAGGTTAGTAGTAAAGATGTAGGAAGACCCATGGATTATGTTAGAGATTTTTTTTCCCAGACCATGAGTCTCTACTATGAGTCATAGTATGTGGGTACGATCCGTGATCAGGAGTAGTAGAAAGTCTTTGGAGCTATCTAGTGATTGATGGTACGAGCGATGGTACGACTCATAAAACTGTATTATGGATCGTAGTAAGATTCATGGAAATATTCAAAGGGTTGAAGATTTTGGACCTGGTCAGTACGGGAGGATACCGCGAGTCTTAAGAGGAGTGTACGACTCGTGGTACGATTCGTGGCAGCAGGTAGATCAGTTTTTCCTGCGAATTTATTAAGGGTATTTCTGTAAATCCTACTCTCCTAAGCCCTAAACTACATTGTTTTAATCCCTGAAAGGAGTGTATTAGGGGAGTTTAACCTATTCTAATTCATTCAACTCCCATGCATGCAGGAATAGAGGGTTCCATTGAAGATCAAGCTTAGCAATCCTCCAATTCTCCTCCAAATCTCTTGGGCTTTCCAAGTCAAGCTATGAATCAGATTACCCAGGTATGTAGGTCCATGAATGTGAGTTTTTTTTCACTCTCGTGCCCAAATTTCTCCTCATGTTCATGAATTCAAGTGTATGATCCTATGGAGTTTTATCCCAATGTTCATGAAATTCTTCATAATTATTCATGGGTCAATTCCCTTCATGTTTCAGATCACATTTAAAGATCTATGGGAATATTTTATATTTATTTTGATTATTATATTATGATTTCAAATTTTAGAAAAACTATGCCCAATTATGCAAGTTTCATGAAAAGTTAAGTTTATGATTCTATTGTGATTGTGGTTCTCCTAAGCCCTGATTTATGAATTATGACTTATGATATGATTTTTTATAAGTACTCTTCATGAATTTATGAATCTCAAGTATTATGATTTCTCAAGCATTCATGTTCTTCATGATATTGGCCGACTTACAGGTCCTCTCATGGCTAATCATGTATTTCAAGTATGATCAAGTATGTTATGAATTAACTAGCCATGAACTTCATGTATGATTTTCACGATTATTATATGAGCCTTCATGTGCATGTTTTTGGGAGCAGTATCTAGCACCAGTAGGCCCGGTGTTCAGGCAAAATTCATGGTCCCAGAACTATGTGCCAACGTAGGTTTATATTCATGGACTCTAGGTGGGTCCTGTTAGTGATATCACGATATGTACGTCCCTTGCCAGGTAAGCCCGGGACCGCTCTGCCCACTAGAGCAATATAGTTGGGGCATCATGTGAGCTCTATCATGATGGTGCCGGTTAAGACGAGTCCTCCCATTGTTTCTTTTGTTTTATTCATGATCATGATTACAATACTTTGGCTCAAGTTTTATTTTTACAAGGTTTCCCCTATGATTACAATTATGACTAGTTTACGAATGGTTTTGAAAACCTTGAGCCCTCATATTTAAGCTATGATTATTACTTCATGTTTTGAAATGTACTCTTATGAACTCTTATATATTTTATTAGTCCATTTTTATTTACCTTTCATACTAAGTACATTCAAAGTACTAACCGCATACTCTATGTTGTATCGTTTCATGATATAGATCCGAGAAATCAGACTCAGCCACGCCATTAGCCCTGATTCCATATCAGTCTTTCTAGCCAGTATTGGTGAGTCCTCATCTTCCGAGGATATTAAGTTTAGTTTGTTATTTTGTTATTTCAGTTACAGACTTTTGTCGAGCTAGTTGGGGATGTTGTCTCATCAGCTCATCAGTTATGTTAGAGGCTTTTAATACAATATATAGAAACTCATCTTGTCAGTGTTGGCTCGGTTTACGATTATTATGTGTGTCGACTTCCGCTTATTCATGTTTAGTTTATCAGTCTTCCTTTAAGTTATGCTCTTTAGCCGCTATGTTCATGCCAGGGGTCAACTTGGAGCCATTCGTGGTTCTAGGTCCCGTGTCTCGATTCGAGGTCCCAGCTCGGATCGTGATAAGTTTTGAGACCCCATGCTTAACGGGTAAGTGTAAATGAGGAAGTATCCTAGTCTCTACGTGGTAATGTCTCGGAGGCCCTGGGGCTTCCACCCAATATTTTCTTGGAGGCATCTACTAGAACACGGGGTAAGTCGATCTCCTTCACTAGGGCGCCTAGCTCAGTCATAGGTCTTCTCTTCATCCTGGTACCACCATGTGCAAGGATCTTAAATTCATCATCAAAGAAACACGTGCTGGGAAGGATTTTGTCAATAGATGGTTCAATGTCATGACCCGAACGGAGGTCCGGATTGTAGACACGGGACAAGTGACCCCGAGAGACCCAAGTCGACCCATGGCATAAGCGTACAACTAACTCATTCAACATACTAAAGAAATCATGAATATAATCTCAGCAGAAGTCTAACTCAACATCACATCAGAATAACATCCGAAGTTGCACATACCTAAGTCTGAAAGCCTCTAATCTGAACGAGTTGATGGGACAAGACCCAACTAACTCAACAATACTGAAACTGGAAATACATAAAGGAAAATGATAGTCTAGTCCTCAAAAAATGAGGACTCACCAATCCCGAGCTGATAAGGACTCTATAAAGATGATTAAGATTGGGGCTGGAGCTGCGAGTCGGGTCCTGTATCATGAAACGATACATCATAGAAAGTATGCGATCAGTACATGGAATGTATCGAGTATGCAAGGTATGTAAAACCGCTTTAGTAAAGTAAATCATTTAAAACATTTCATGCATATCATACGCTTTCAACATGAGGGGAAGGGTATACATGCATTCTTTCTGAAATCATAATCTCATTATAACATGACCATGCATAGCTTTATAACATCATGACTGATTCGAATGACTCAAAGTTGAACATAACATTTATATTGAAAAGTTGAACAATGAGTCAAACCTTGCTTTTAGAACATGCATGTGTAAAGTAATCATCATGAGTAATGAATATGCAAATCTGAATGGTATAGACAGTGAGAGACTCGTTACTTAACTGACATACCACGATAGAGCTTACATGGTCCCAACTATCACACTCAAGTGGGTAGAGCCGTCCATAACCTTGCCAGGGCGATGGACGATACCATGATATCGATATCAAGCTTAAGGGCCATTCGGGCCGGGGATAGCTCACAAGGGAGGTCTCAATAATATAATAGTATCATCCTACGTCGGCGCGCAGTTCTGGGGCATAGGGTGATCGACCCTTAACCTGCTCGGTGCTAGACTCTTCTCCCAAGAATATGCAATGCTCTATATCGTATATAACAAATCTCAACATCGTCTAATGAAGAAAATCAATATGAAATCATGCATAACTCAACATCGTATGAAATGAAGCTCAACATTGTCTATTGACAAAGCTCATTAATGAAATCATGCATAGACTCGACATCATATGAAAATGAAGCTCAACATTGTCCTTTGACATAGTTCAATAATGACATACATCTCAATTATAAATTCATGCATATGAGAAGCTTTATTTCGAAACATACCACAAGCTCAATAATAGGTGGGAGCATCTACTCCAAATTATGTGATAAGCTACGTGTAGAAATATTTAACTCAACATACAACAAGCTAGAATTTATGAAAAATTGGGAAACTTTACTTCAAACAATGTGGTAAGCTTATGTAGGGAAAATCATCACTTTAAATCAACACGTGGGCATTGCCCGCAACTTTATCATACTAGGATCTACTCATTTCATATTGAAAACAACATCATAATCATGGGTAGCTTTAGAAACATTCTTTTCATCATCAAATCTCAACATCATCATGCATTCATCATTCACTACTTTTATGAACTTCTCATCCATGGGTAGTTTAGATTCAATATTTTTGGAAAATAATTTTTGTATTGAAAACAATTTAGAATCTGCCCAAGCTTCATAATTCATCAATATAAAGACAATTTAATCATAGCCATGTATAGAGATTGAAGAGTTGTGCAATTGGGTAAAACCCCATACTTGATCATAAACAATTTTATCATGATTTGATAGAAATTGGGCATGGGTGTGGAAGGAGACACCCACTCATAGCCTTAAATACCTGGGAATTGTGAATTCTAACACCCTCTAATTGCCCAAGCTGAGATTCCAATAGAAACCTTGAGATTTGGCCTTGAATCACCTCTTCAATCCTTCAAACTTGCATGCATGGGAAGAATAACTTAGAGTAGGCTTTTCCCCTCTCAAAATGAGCCTTAAACGATGTAGTCTAGGGCCTTAGGACTAGGAAATGACAGAAATGCTCTTACTAAATTCACTAAAAATTGGTCACTGGAACAAACAACGGATGAGATGAACCAATGGGTCATTGGAGGATACCATGACCCGTGGTATCTGCCCGTGCTATGCACTGCCCCAACCGTATCTAAGATTCAGACCATGGATATATAGGATGAGTCATTCTAGGGTACAATAGGTCGTTGAACCAGTCGTTGTTTCCCTCTTTTGAAAATCTAGACTCCTTCACAACGAGCCTCACCGTGACTCATTGTATCCTACAACGGGTCGTGGTTTCCATCTGTTGTCTGCACATTAAAGGTACACTGCCTTACCACAACTCCATAAAATGGACTATCCTTCATCACAACGGGTCATTGTGATGCCCGTTGTATACACTGCCTCCAGGTCTAGCCTCTTACCACGACTGCTTACAATGGCTCGTGGTTACATACCATGAGTCATTGTTCCTCTCGTCCTACAACTTTTTTCCCCAAATTTCTGCAGTTTTGCATTTTAGCTTCCCGGGTCTACTCCTAGACACTTTCAGGGTATTACAATATCTCCCCCTTTGGAACATTCAACCTTGAGTGCTGGAAACAAGCAGAAAATAGAAACACACAATTTATCATATACAAAACCGATCCTTTTAACCGAAAACTGATGGAATGTTTACCTCCGATCCAAAACACACAGCTGAACTGAATTCACCAATCATACACACATCCACATATATAAAAGAAACTTGTGCACATAGTTCAAACATGAATACTAAATAGAGTGTGTGTGCAAAACTAATACCTCAAGTTGAAACTAAGCCGGTAGAGAATAAATGTGGGTATGTAGCCATCGTATCCACTTCGACTTCCCACGTAGCTCCTTCGACATGCTAATTTCTCCATAATACCTTAACTGAAGCTACTTCCTTGTTCCGTAGCCTGCGAACCTTCCGTTCCAATATTTCCACCAGAACTTCATCATAGCTAAGACTGTCTTTTACCCCAATGTTGTCCGCCGGGACAATTAAGGCTGGATCACCTAAACACTTCTTCAAAAGCGATATATGAAACACGGGATGAACTGAAGATAACTCCGATGGAAAATCCAACTCATACGCCACCTTACCAACTCTCCTCACAACCCGTTAGGGACCAACATAGCAGGGACAAAGTTTCCCTTTCTTTCCGAACCGCATCACTCCCTTCATGGGAGATACCTTTAGAAATACCCAATCGTCCACCTCAAACTCAAGGTCCCTCCTCCTCACATCAGCATATGATTTTTGTCAACTTTGAGCGGTCTTCAGCCTGTTCCTTATCAACTGAACATTTACCATGGCCTGATGAACCGAATCAGGCCCATGGTAGCGGCCTCCCCAACTTCAAACCATCCGATGGGCGATCTACACCTCCTCCCCATAAAGATCCTCGAATGGTGCCATCTGGATGCTAGAGTGATAGTTGTTGTTATAGGCAAACTCGATCAACGGCAAATGATCATCCCAACTACCTTTGAAGTCTATCACACATGCTCTCAACATATCCTCGAGGGTCTGGATAGTTCGTTTCTCTTGGATGAATGTTTGAGGATAAAAAGTTGTACTGAGCTTAACTTGAGTCCCAAGTCCCTTTTGAAAAGAACGCCAGAATTGGGAGGTAAACTGAGTACCTCATTTTGAAATAATAGACAAGGGCACTCCATTAAGTCGAACCAACTCCCGAATATACAATTTGGCATAATCATCCGCTAAATCTGTGGTTTTGACCAGTAGAAAGTGTGCAGCCTTGGTTAACCTGTCGACCACCACCCAAATGGAATCATAATGTCGGCGAGTACGAGGTAGACCAATAATGAAATCCATATTAATCTCTTCCCATTTCCAAGCGGGAATGTTGATATCCTGAAGTACTCCTCCCGGCCTTTGATGTTCAACTTTCAATTGCTGACAATTAGGACATTTGGTTACGAACTCTGTAATATCCTTCTTCATACCATCCCACCAATAGATGTCACGCAAGTCCCGATACATTTTCGTGGATCCCGGATGGATAGAATATCTGGTACCATGTGCCTCATGTAATATCTGAACTCTCAAATATAAAGACATCAATATAAAGACAATATAATCATACCCATGTATAGAGATTGAAGAGTCATGCAAATGGGTAAAACCCCATACTTGATCATAGACAATTTTATCATGATTTGATAGAAATTGGGCATGGGTGTGGAAGGATACACCCACTCATAGTCTTACATACCCGGGAATTGTGAATTCTAACACCCTCTAATTGCCTAAGCTGAGATTCCAATGGAAACCTTGAGATTTGGCCTAGAATCACCTCTTCAATCCTTTAAACTTGCATGCATGGGAAGAATAACCTAGAGTAGGCTTTTCCCCTCTCAAAACCCCTCAAAATGAGCCTTAAACGACGTAGTATAGGGCCTTAGGACTAGGAAATGATAGAAATGCCCTTATTGAATTCGCTGAAAACTGGTCACTGGACCAAACAATAGATGAAATGAACCAACGGGTCTTTTGAGGATACCATGACCCGTGGTATCTGCCCATGCTATGCACTGGCCCAACCTTATCTCGGATTCAGACCATGGATATACAGGACGAGTCGTTCTACGGTCCAACGAGTCATTGAGCCAGTCGTTGTTTCCCTCTTCTGAAAATCTGGACTCCTTCACAACGAGCCTCACCACGACTCATTGTATCCTACAATGGGTCGTGGTTTCCATCTGTTGTCTCCACTATAAAGGTCCACTGCCTTACCACGACTCCAGACAATGGACCATCATTCATCACAATGGGTCATTGTGACGCCCGTTTTCTACACTGCCACCAGGCCTAGCCTCTTACCACGACTATTTACAATAGCTTATGATTACATAGCACGAGTCGTTGTTCCTCTCGTCCTGCAACATTTTTCCCCAAATTTCTGCAGTTTTGCATTTTAGCTTCCCGGATCTACTCCTAGGCACTTCTGGGGTATTACATTCAGATAGAGTTTCTTCCTCTTCTCCTCCTTCATTGTCTCGCTAGCAACCAGAGTGATGGAGGTAGAGTTAAAGAAAGAGCCAAATATAACTAGAGGCCAACAGGAAAAGTTTTGGGGTGAAAAATGCTCGAAAATTTGATAAGTAGGCAAGATAAGGAGATATATGTGAGTAGGTAAAGGACGATGGAACCATAGGGCTAATAGATTTGATGGGAGGAAAACCAATGTAACATCGAGTGTCGATCCATGCTAGGATCAAACACGTGTCAAAGTGGGACCACACGTGAAGGAGAAAGTTCATTTTTTGTTAGAAAGAAGAGAAGCACAATGGTTTGTTGGCGGCTTTTCATTTTCTTTTCATCTTTTAGGAGCAGCTTAGCATCACACCTAAAAGATGGAGGGACTATATGTATAGGGGAGAACTAGATGGCAGACATGTGGCATCGTCGATAGGTACTAAGTAAGGACATCGAGACCTAAGGAGCCGGACGACCCCGAGAAGGCTGCTTTCCCTGAGGATAAGGATTAGGGAGACATCACCCCTATGGAGTGGAGTGAAAAATAAGTATAGGACAAGTGTAATACCCCAAAATCTCTAAGATCAAACCCGAGGGTTGAAACAGTGAAAACAGAAATTTCTACATCAGATCATAAGACGAGTCATCCAGTAACTCGTGAAGTACCCCACGATTCGTTAAGTGACTCGTGGAGTGGAGGAAAAGTTGGCTACAAATGGTAATATGGGGGTTGACCACAGGAAAAGCCATGACTCGTGGTCAGGGCCATGAGCTGGTAGGTTGGTCGTGGTAAAGAAGCCAGCATGAATGGTTGGGTGATTGGCAGTGTTCCCAACGACTAGTCACTATGAGTCATCAGGTACACCACAAGTCCTAGTGTCCCTCGTGGTCACCAGTAGAGGTATGTTTTCCAGTGCTAACGACAGGAGCGGATGATGAGTCGTCCCCCTCAGGTAACGAATCGTCTAGTCCCTCGTTGGGACTGGCAGTGTGATTTTTCCTACGAATTTATTAAGGGCTTTTCCATAATTCCTAAGCTCCTAAAACCTAAACTACATCATTTTAAGCTCAGATAGGTGTGTTTTAAGAGGGTTTAACTCATTCTAAATCAATCACTCTCTATGCATGCAAGTCTGGAAGTTCCTAAGTGAGCAAGCCTAGAAATTCATCAAGTTCTTTGAAAATTCCTTTGGTCATTCAAGAAGGGTGTGAAATCAGAAGTACCTAGGTATGTAGGGTTATGAATGGGTTTATTCATCCATTCCCATGCTCAATTCTTTCTCAAATTCATGAAAATTCTAAATTTATGAATCTATGGGGTTTTAACCCAACTTGTGAAATTTTATAAGCATCTATCATGGTAAATCCTATTCATATTTCTAATGTTGAATTCAGATTCATGGGCATGTTTTATAATATTTCAATTACAATTCATGTTTTCAAAGTCTTACAAATTATAGTGCCCAATTATGAAAGTTCATGAAAGGTGGAGATAATGATCTATGTTTTCAAGTATGATGAGATGTATATGATGAAAGTATGATTTCGAATCACCCATGTTTATATCCATGATTTTGACTATCTAAAGTATGTTTAGATTTGGGCAAGCCGATATGGTCAAGTATGTTCATGATTTACTTCAATTTCATGTTATTAGCTTACCATATGGTTTTGGAGTCTAGACTCCTATTTTTCAGCTTGTAGTATGGTTTGAGCCAAGGCTCCTCATGTTATGTTTTTAGATTATGCTTATACTATTATGATTCAGCTTCGTAGCAAGACGATGGTTCGAATTCATTTACTTACCTTGCATACTCGGTACATTTCACGTACTGACCGCATACTCTATGTTGTATAGTTCATAATATAGGCTCAAATGTTCAGGTTCAGTCCCGCCGATAGACAGATTTTTAGAGTTAGCATATCCCAACCTTTTGGTACATCCTCATCCTTCGAGGACCTTTTTATCAATTTGTTATCAGTATTTTTAGTCTCAGTTTATTAGTGAGTTAGTTGGAGTCTTGTCCCATCAACTCATCAAGTTGTAGAGGCTTATTAGACATAGTATGTGTTTAGCTTCAGAACCGTGTTATGTATTCAGATATTCAGATGTTATGAGATTTTCAGACTCGCTATTTCATATGTTAGACTTCCATATTATTATGTTGAGCTTTAGAGGTCATGTTCAGGCCATGGGTCGACTTGGAGCCTCTCGGGGTTCTTTGTCCTGTGTCTCGATCCAGGACAATGTTCGGGTCATGACAAACTTGGTATTAGAGCATTAGGTTTTGAAGTGTCCTAGGGTGTCTGAAAGCCGCATTAGGTAGAGTCTTTTTCATTGGTGTGAAGCGCGCCACACTTATAAGGAAGAGGCTACGAAACATTTTAGGAAACTTCCCTTCTTTCATGATTTATGTCGTGCAATGAAATGTCTCTCTATCCTTCTAACTCGTGCTATACACATTTTCAGAATCATGCCTCATCGCCGAGTTAATGAAATAAGAAACATAAATGGAAATGGCCATGAGAATGGCAACGAAGATGGGCACCAGTTGGCCCCACCAGCCCCCGAGAATCATGTGCCCGAGAAGGTGGCCCATGTAGAGTTTGGGGCAACAATATAGATGTTAGCAAAGGCATTGACCGCCCAGGTCAACCAACAAGCAGTAGCGTATGTTCCGCAGAATGGAATGCGGCCGCCACGAGAGTCAGGGACTTTCTGAGGATGAACCCTCCGAAGTTTCCAGTATCAAAGGTGGACGAGGATCCACACGAGTTTATTGATGAGATTCAAAAAATCACCCAGATCATAGGGGTGACAAGGGAGGAGTGTGTAGACTTAGCCTCTTATCAGTTGAAAGGGGTTGCACATATTTGGTTCAGACAGTGGAAGGATGGCAGAGCAGTCGGAGCGGGTCCCATTGGTTGTGATGAGTTCCATACCATGTTTTTGGATCGGTTCCTTCCCTGAGAGATAAGGGAAATCAAAGAACATAAATTTGTGAACTTGAGGCAGAACAACATGAGGGTCCAGGAGTATTCCTTAGAGTTCACCCGCCTATCCAAATATGCACCTGATGGTGGCAACTAAGAGGGCTCAAGTGAGCCGGTTCGTGCATGGGATAGCAGACTATCTGGTCAAAGATTGTCAGACCGTGATGCTTCATCAGGACATTGACTTCTCACAGATAGTTCTGTATGCCCAGCAGATAGAGGCGGTATAAGTGAGTGAACGGGAGAGAGAGGCCAAGAGGGCCAGGACTAATAGCTTGGATTCTCCCAACAAAGACCTCGTGGTGGGAACCGTCAGTAGTCCCACCAGAGATCATCAGCACCGAGTGTGCCATCCAGATCTAGGCGCGACTATAGGGGACGAGCATCAGGCTCTTGAGGTTAGGGGAGCATATCTTTGGAGCTTAGCGTTCCAGCTTGTGATAGGTGCGGCCAGAGACACACTAGTCTATGCTTAGTAGGTACAAGTGCTTATTTCGGATGTGGGAAGCCCGGACATATGCTCAGAGATTGTCCAGCAGCTAGACAGGGCCATGGTAGAGGCCAAGACCTATCCACTAGTTCAGTAGCCCCACCAGCATGCTCAGCTCAGCAAGGAGCCTCCACTAGTGTAGGTGGTGTTCTGCGTTAGAATAGATTCTATGCCCTCTCCTCACATCCGGAGTGGGAGGTCCCCCCAGATGTAGTCACTGATATGTTACAAGTATTCCAGCTTGATGTATACGCATTGCTAGATCCACAGGCTACTTTATCTTTTGTGACGCCCTATGTTGCTAGTAAATTCAGAGTTAGTCCCAAAATCCTATCACAACCCTTCTCAGTCTCTACTCCAGTCGATGATTCAGTTATAGCTCGATAGGTATATAGAAATTTCCTTGTCACAGTCCTTTAGAAAGTCGCCTCAACAGATTTAGTAGAGCTAGTCATGACAGATTTTGATGTTATCTTTGTCATGGATTGGCTACATACATGTTATGCCTCAGTAAATTGTAGAACCCGTGCGGTAGAGTTTTGATTTTTGGGTGAGCCAGTCCTAGAAAGGAAGGATAGTTCAGTTGTGCCTGCAGATCGTTTCATTTCCTACCTTAAGGTCAGAAAGATGATCTCTAAAGGTTGCATGTACCATCTAGTTATGGTTAAGGATGCTACATCCAAAACCCTAGCTATCTAGTCAATTTCCGTAGTGTGTGAATATCTAGAGATGTTTCCAAATGATTTACTGGGAATCCCTCCCAAGCGGGAGATCTATTTTGGTATTGACCTTCTTCCCGATATGCAGCCCGTATCTACTCCTCCTTACAGTATGGCTCCAACTGAGCTAAAGGAGTTGAAAGAGTAGTTGAAGGATCTCTTAGAAAAGGGTTTCCTCAGACCTAGCAAGTCCCTGTGGGGTGCACAAGTTCTCTTTGTTCAAAAGAAGGATGGATCCCTCTGGATGTGCATAGATTATTGATAATTGAACAAGTTCACAGTCAAAAACAGGTATCCCCTCCCCAGAATTAATGACTTGTTTGACAAACTTCAAGGTGTCAAGTGTTTCTCAAAGATAGACCTCAGATCTGAATATCATCAACTTAGGGTTAGAGAGAGTGACATCCCGAAGACAGCCTTCAGGACTCGGTATGGTCACTATGAGTTTGTAGTTATGTCTTTTGGGCTAATGAATGCTCCTTCAGCTTTTATGGATTTGATAAACTAGGTGTTCAAGCCATATTTGGACATGTTTGTGATTGTGTTCATAGATGACATTCTCATATACTCTAGGAGCAAAGAGGAGCATGCCACTCATTTTATGGTGGCACTACAGACTCATAAGGATCGCCAGTTGTATACTAAGTTCAGCAAGTATGAGTTTTGGTTAAACTCGGTAGCATTTTTGGGTCATATGGTGTCAAGTGAGAGTGTACAGGTGGACTCTTAGAAGATAGAATCGGTGAAGAATTTGCCTAGACCAGTCCTTCGGATATCAGGAATTTCTTGGGCTTAGCTAGTTACTACAGGAGGTTTGTGGACGGATTTTCATCCATCACAACACCGTTAACTTAGTTGACCCGGAAGAAAGTGAAGTTTCATTGGTCGAAGGCCTGTGAGAAGAGCTTCCATGAGTTGAAGACTTGACTCACCTCAGCACCAGTATTGACTCTACCTGAGGGTACCGATGGGTTTGTGGTATATTGTGACGCCTTAAGGATCGGCCTTAGTTGTGTATTAATGCAGCACGGTAAGGTTGTAGCCTATGCTTCCAGGCAGTTGAAAGTCCATGAGAAGAACTATCCAACTCATGACCTCGAGTTGGCAGCGGTAGTATTTTCCTTGAAGATTTGGAGATACTATTTGTATGGGGTCCATGTGGGTATGTTTACGGACCACAAAAGCCTACAGTACGTGTTTCCTCAGAAGGATCTGAATCTACGTCAAAGAAGGTGGTTGGAGCTTCTTAAGGATTGTGATTTGAGTGTCTTTTACTATCTGGGCAAGGCTAATGTGGTGGCAGACGCTCTTAGCAAGCTTTCTATGGAGAGTTTAACCCATGTAGATAAGGAGAGAAAAGAGTTAGTGAAGGATGTGCATCGGCTTGCATGGCTAGGAGTTCATCTTATTGACTCGACAGATGGTGGTGTTATTATTCAGAATGGATCAGAATCTTCCTTGGTGGCCGAAGTCAAGGATAGGCAAGACGAGGATCCTATTTTGGTAAAGTTGAAGGAAGCTGTTCAGAATCAAAAGGTGTAGGTTTTCTCCCAAGGGGGAGATGGTGTACTGCGATATCAGAGTCGTTTGAGTGTACAGGGTGTTGATGACTTGAGGGAGCGGATGTTGCATGAGGCTCATGGTTCCAGATATTCTATACACCCAGGTGCCACCAAGATGTAACTAGACCTAGAGGAAGTCTATTGGTTGAACGACATGAAGAGGGACATATCAGAGTTTGTGGCTAAGTGTCCGAATTATCAACAGGTGAAGGTTGAGCATCAAAGACCCGGAAGTGTGCTTCAAGACATTAATATCCCTACTTGGAAGTGGGAGGAAATCAATATGGACTTCATTACAAGGTTTCCTCGTACACATCGATAGTATGAATCTATATGGGTGATCGTAGACAGGTTGACTAAAGCAGCCCATTTCCTACCGGTCAAAACTACTGACTCAATAGAGGATTATGCTAAGTTGTATATTCGCGAGGTAGTTCGGTTGCATGGAGTGCCCTTGTCCATAATATTAGATAGAGGTACTCAATTTACATCCCAGTTTTGGAAATCATTTCAGAAGGGACTTGGTACTCAGGTCAAGCTCAGCAAAGCATTTCACCCGCAAATAGATGGTCAGGCTGGACGGATGATGTGCTTTGAAATTACAGCACTTTCGATGCTCAAAATTAAGAAAATAGCATGGACTTAGGTATATTTATGTGGATATAAGGCACTTTTCCTTTGATTTCAAGATAAAGTGTTGGAGCAAAAATGTGCAAAAGATAGCCTGAAAGTGTACAAAATAGGCTCAACTCACAGTACATAGTACGAGCCATAAGAAGGTTCTACGAGTAGTACTGCTGGTCGTGAGAAGTTTTAGAAGGCTAAGTATGAAGAGGTGCATCATACGATTCTCAGTACGAGTCGTACAAAGCTTGTATGGGTCATTGTGAAGAAGCCATGAAAAAATTCAGAAGATTTGCACAAGAGACTTACTCCTGCTACAGATAGACAGTACGATTCATGGAATGAAGGTATGAGTCGTACTATAGCACTCGTGAAGAACTTCAAAAAAATTGCAAAGTCTCAGAGTCAAGCCACGGAAGCACAGTACCAATCGTAGGAACAATGTACGAGTCGTACTAGGATCCAACACTTAGATATGGAAATTCACCCTATTAGCCTAGGAAAAGGATTTTTATGTCTGTATAAATATGTTTTATGTTTTATTTTCATAAGAGAGGCACTTAGGAGTGATTAGAATTGATTAGCAATAAAATTGAGGAGACTTAGACGTGAGAATTGAGTAAATCAACTTGTGATCAACCTTTTCTTGATCTTCATATTGTTCTTAAGGATTTTGCTGATTAATACAAAGAAGTTTTTCTCTCATCCATAATTTTAAGTATTGATTTATGTACTTAAACATGAATGCAAATCACAATCTTGCAATTATGAGAGGCTAAAACCTCCATAGCTAGGGTTGTGGGAACGGTGGTGGATTAACAAGCTAGGGTTGCATAAATGTGATTCAATACCAATGCAAAATACTTGTATTTTATTCTCTTCATGCTTAAACATTTTTTAACGGTGTACAACGTTAGGACATGTCCGAATTCTTTACTTGCTTGAGCCTAGAGAGGTAGAGAATAGGAAAAGAGAACTACAACAAAGCCTTGATCTTGATGATCATTGTATTTACTTGAGTTGGGGTCGCAGGATAGTAAAATTTGGGACATATTGATAATGGTTAATTTGCAATCGCTCATGAGACCTGGTCTGGTGATTGACTATAGTCATTCAATTGGGATTGGTCAGTCATTTGAATGAACCTAGGTTATTAATTCTACAAGTAAGCATTGGTGATGATCACGTATGTATACCCGAAGCAGTTATGAACCCACGGGGAACAAAAAACCCTAGTTATATTTCATTCTTGATTTCAACCATAATTTTAATTGTGTTTTTAATTGTTTTTTTAGAACCCCCCCCCTATTTGGAGTAACTAACTAACAAGTTCACTTAGCAGTTTTAGTCTAGCTTTTCCCTATTCCTTGTGGGTTCGACCCCAACCTCTTTGTTGGGTTCTTTATTGACAACGTCCGCTTCATACTTCTGTAGGAGGTGTGATTTAGAGCATTATCAAAAAGTGGCGCCATTGCCGGGGAATACGACTAAGACTATATTATTTGCTTTTGTATTTGACTTTTTGGTAGTTATGTTCCTTTTTACGCTTTTGTTTGTTTTTCTTTTGTGACTCTCTCAGGATACATCAAGGGAACAAGCCCTCGCTCAAACACTCAGATGGAATGTGATAAGTTGCTAATGCTTGTGGAAGATATGATGACTATTGATACATTGGCAGCTGTGATGATGAATTATGAGGGAATGGGAGACCGGAATACATAGAGAAGGTGAATGCTTTAAATGGAATGGGTTCATATAACTTTAGCCCAAAGAAGTTAGACCTGTATCTAAAGAATCATTTAACGCCACCAGCCAAGCCATCTGTGGAGGTGCCACCAGTCCTTGAGCTAAAAGCATTGCCTCCCCATCTCAAGTATGCATTTCTCAGAGAAAATAATACTTTTCCATTCATAATTGCAGCAGACCTATTAGAAAAATTAGGTGGAAGCTTTGGTCAACATACTAAAATGGTACAAAAAGGCAATTGGCTGTACCATAGTTGATTTATCAAAATTCCACCAGGCATATGTACTCACAAGATCATACTAGAGCCATATTGTAAACCAAGTATAGAACATCAACGCCGCCTGAACCCTCCAATGCAAGAAGTTGTAAAGAAGGAAATTATCAAGTGGCTGGATGCTGGTGTCATATATCCCATCGCAAATAGCAAATGGGCGAGCCCAGTTCAGTGCGTACCAAATAAAGGTGGGATTACAGTGGTACCTAATGAGAAGAACGAGCTGATACCGACACAACTAGTCACAGGGTGGCGTGTATGCATGGATTACAGGAAACTCAACCACTGGACCCAGAAAGACCACTTTCCAATATCATTCTTGGATCAGATGCTTGACAGACTGGTAGGTAGAGGTTGGTACTACTTTCTTGATGGATATTCAGGATATAATCAGATTACCATTGCTCCAAAAGACCAGGAGAAGACGACTTTTACCTTCCCATATGGAACTTTTTCTTTCAGAAGAATGCCATTTGGATTATGCAATGCACCAACCACATTCCAGCGTTGCATGATGTCCATATTCTCCAACATGGTGGAGGATAATATTGAAGTATTTATGGATGATTTTTCTGTTGTAGGTAATTCATTTGAATCTTGCATCGACCATCTGGGCAAAGTATTGAAAAGATGCAAAGAAACTAATTTGGTCCTTAACTGGGAAAATGTCATTTTATGTTTAAGGAGGGAATAGTGTTGGGTCATAAAATCTCAGGAAAGGGGATTGAGGTGGACAAGGAAAAAATAGAAGTTATAGCAGGTTTGCCACCCCCTATTTCCATAAGAGGGGTCAGGAGATTTTTAGGGCATGCAGGATTCTACAGACGATTTATCAAGGATTTTTCAAAAATTGCACAGCCATTATACAAATTTCTTGAGAAGGAGGTAAAATTCGTGTTCGATAAGGCATGTCTAAGGACTTTTGAGTGCTTAAAAGAGAAACTCACCACTGCTACTATCATCGTGTCTCCAAATTGGTCTCTTCCATTTGAGGTAATGTGTGATGCTAGCGGTGTTGCTCTTGGTGTTGTTTTGGGCCAAAGAAGAGCAAAGATCTTTCATCCAATCTATTATGCTAGTAAAACACTCAATACGACCCAAAAGAATTACACAGTCACAGAGCAGGAGCTACTGACAGTGGTCTTTGCTTTCGAGAAATTCCGAGCATACTTGCTTCGGACCAAGGTGATCATTCATATAGACCATGCTGCTATGAGGTACCTGATGTCCAAAAAAGATGCTAAACCCAGATTGATTCGATGGGTACTTTTGCTCTAAGAGTTTGAGTTTGAGGTTAAATATCGAAAGGGCACGGAAAATCAGGTAGCAGACCATTTATCCAGGCTCGAGTCTGAGGCAAGAGCAAGGGAGGAGATAGATATTGATGATGCCTTCCCAGCCGAACAGGTACTAGCTACATCACAGGACTTGATTCCCTAGTTTGCTGACTTTGCAAATTACTTGGTTAGCAATATGATACCGGCAGACCTAACTCCTCAGCAGAAGAAGAAGTTCTTATTCGATACTCGAAGATACTACTGGGATGAGCCATATTTATTTCGCATTTGTGCAGATGGGATCATTCCTAGGTGCGCGCCTGAAATAGAAATGTTGAGCATATTGGAGGCCTGTCATTCATCCCCTATTGAGGGTCATCACAGTGGTATTAGATTCGCGCATAAGATTTTACAATATGGATATTATTGTCCTTCTATTCACCAGGATGCATATGACTTTGCCAAGTCGTGTGATCAATGCCAAAGGCAGGGAGGTATTACCCGTAAATGTGAGTTGCCGCTAACTTCCATCTTGGAAGTTGAGTTGTTTGACGTATGGAGCATTGATTTCATGGGCCCATTTGTTAGCTCATATGGAATTAAATACTTAGTGGTGGCAATGGATTGTCTCCAAATGGGTGAAGGCAATTGCACTATCAAATAATAAAGGCAAGAGTGTTACATCATTCCTTCAAAAGTATATCTTCGCTAGGTTTGGCACTTCCAAAGCTATTATCAGTGATGGTGGATCTCACTTCTGTAACCGCCTCTTCAAGACCCTGTTGGATAAATATGGTGTCAAGCATAAGGTGGCCAAACCTTACCACCCACAGCCAAGTGGACAAGTGGAAGTCTCGAATAGGGAAATCAAGACTATCCTGACCAAAACAGTGAATACTAGCCGGAAAGATTGGTCTAGGAAGCTTGATGATGCGCTATGGGCTTATTGAACAGCTTATAAGACCCCCATTGGTTCGTCTCCGTACCAGCTAGTTTATGGCAAAAGATGTCATCTACCGGTCGAATTAGAGCATAAGGCATTATGGGCTCTGAAAAAATTGAACATGAACTGGAATAAGCTTCCACGATGAGACTCAACCAGCTTAATGAGTTGGATGAATTCTGATGAAGAGCCTATGAGAGTGCGGCCATTTATAAAGAAAGGAGAAGATCTACCATGATAAGAAGATTGCAAAAATGGAGTTTAGCCTAGGTGATTTGTTCTTACTCTTCAACTTAAGACTCCGATTGCACCTTGGGAAGTTGAAATTTAGATGGATGGGACCCTACAGAGTAGTACATGTGTCCCATATGATGCAGTGGGACTTGAGAATAAAGAATCAAAAAGGTTCAAAGTGAATGGGCAAAGAATAAAGCTATATTTGGGGGATGTCGAGGAGTTAAGAGGAATAGAGGTAGTATACCTAGATGATACTTGAAGAGTCACAAAAGCCACGCCGTGCCACGATGTTAAACCAGGCGCTGCATGGGAGGAAACCCATGAAGGGCGAAGTCTGAGTAGCCTCAGGTACGTTACCTTCCCCATGTTCTTGTAGTTCATGCTTTAGGGACGAAGTTTAATTTTCAAAAATGGGAGGGGGTGTACTTGTGATTTTTGAGATTTTTGATTCGTCTGAGGATTTTTCTTGCCGTGTTTCTTTCCCCTCGGATATGCTATGTAGTAGAACCGACATGTTTAAGATTTTATTTCTTATTTTTGATTTTTTTTTAATTAGGAAATAACTTAGGAGTATTCAGCCAATGAAAATACACAAGTTTGATTTTTGAAAAAATTGACCCTGTTTAAAAAATTTTGATGCATTGGCTATGTGTTTGTGACTGCATGCATGATTTCTGTAGATCTTATGATGTGATTTAGTTTATTAGAAGGAGGAGTTTTGTTAAGACATGTGTAAACCAGACAGGTAAGGTGAATATAAGTCATGTACCATGAGTGAGTGAGGTGTAGTATTTAGTTCAATATTGTGTTGAAGATCTAGAACTTGTCTGGCTGGTCTCTGCATAGGCTAAGGATGGTTGGTTAGGATATAATCATAGGCCATTTTTGTTTAGCTCACTTTTAGCCTATAAAACCCTACCAAAATCATATAAATTCCTTTATCCCAATTTTGAGACTTTATAGACTATTTTTCTTTGATTAACCATACCCATTTGTTTATAATGAACCTATTTTGGCCCTGGTCCTTCCTTGGATATTGTGAACCTCAATATAGGCAAAATGCCTAAGTTGAGGGTGGCTAGAGTAGAGGTGCGTAACTGGTGAGAACGAGAAAAAGGGAGAGAAAAGAAAAAGGTTAAAAATGAGGTGTGGTGTGAAAAAAAGATGAAGGAAAATTTTTGAAAATCTTGAAAAATAAACTTTAAAATAAAAAAATGTTGAAAAAAGTTGAAAATACACCACACCCATACAAATATACATAAAATAGGTGAAAAGGGAAGAAAAGGAATGAAAAGCAAAAAGGGTGAAATAGGTGAATGGTTTAGCCAATGTATGTAGTGCCAAGGAAGGGATAGTCACTTATAAAATCTTTCATATTTATCATGTCCATCCTTAAAGCCTACATTACAAGCCATAACAAGTCCTATAGTGATCCTAACTCGACCATCTGATAAATCGAAGTAGGACAAATAAAGGCAAGCCTATGGTATCTGATACATAATACTTGTAACTTCTCTGTGAGAGTGAGCGCCTTACTTGTTTAGTACCATGAAATGTTTGACACTGTATATATGAGTGGGGACTTCATTTGTTGTGAGGGTACATGGATTATGTTTACTTTTACCATTGGTCTGTGAGAAAAACATTGGTGATGACTTGATTGCCTGTTGATAGCTAGATGACATGTCTTGATCCCTGCTTATCATGTTTTGTGGTTGCTTGTGGTACATTAGCTGATGTTGGTTCATGGAAAAGGGTCAGAAAATTATTGAATGTATAGTGCAAGTTTTGTTTAAGTATTGGATGTAGTGTCCTAGGTTTATTTTCTAGTTGAGCATCGTATTTAGTTTTTCTTTTTCTTTGCCTGAGGACATGCAAAAGTCTTAAGTTGATGGTGTTGATGTGCTGTGAGATTACAACACTTTCGACGCTCAAAACTAAGAAAATAGCATGGACTTAGATATATTTATATGGACATAAGACACTTTTCCTTTGGTTACAGGATAAATTGGTGTTGGAGCAAAAATGTGCAAAAGATGGCCTGAAAGTGTACAAAATAGGCTCAACTCACAGTTCACAGTACGAGCCATAGGAAGGTTCTACGAGTAGTACTGTTGGTCGTGAGAAGTTTTAGAAGGCTAAGAATGAAGAGGTGCATCATACGATTCTCAGTATGAGTCGTACAAAACTTGTATGGGTCATGGTGAAGAAGTCATGAAAAAATTCAGAAGATTTACACAAGAGGCTTACTCCTGCTACGGATAGACAGTACGAGTCATGGAATGAAGGTACGAGTCGTACTACAGCACTCGTGAAGAACTTCAAAAAAATTGCAAAGTCTCAGAGTCAAGCCACAGAAGCACAGTACGAATCGTAGGAACAATGTACGAGTCGTACCGGGATCAAACACTTAGCCAAATTTCAGCCAGCCAACTGACATATCAGAAGTAGGTACGATCCATACCTACCTTCTACGGATCGTAGGATGGGTCGTGACGCAGGCGGCTTTAGATATGGAAATTCACCCTATTAGCCTAGGAAAAGGATTTTTATGTCTGTATTGATCTTGGGCAAATTTATATGCCCAAGTGATACTCAAATGTGGAATTTTAGCCTTGTTTATCTATCAATGTGTATACATTCTCATGTAATTGGTAATAAAATGTGAATTTATACTAACCAACATGATTAGCATTGTTTTACAGGTAAAATGTAATTTTGGGAAGCTTAAATGCATGTTGGAAGAGATCGAGGTTGGACTCGGATGCGAGCAAGGGACAAGGCATTGGAAAGCATAAAATAAAGGGGCTCCGCGATGGAGCCGTGTCACGCTGCCATCGCGGAGGCCTTCTGCCTGGATAGGGAATTCTCGCCCAATTTCCAGAGAGGGTACGCGATAGGTCCGTGGCACGGTGGCCTGGCTCCGCGTTGCACGTCGTGCCACGTTGGGCCTTATTTCCTGGACCCCCAGTTCCAGTGAAGGTCCGCGTCGGTAGCATGTCACGGAGGCAGTGCTCCGCGATGCACTCCGTGACACGTTTCTTATTATTCCGGGAAAAATTCCCACTAGTATAAATAGAACACTTAGGTTCATTTTTCAATATTCTGACTTGGTGGAGCAAGAACGTGGGTTACAGGCAGTTGAGGGGACGAAATTATCAGGGTTTTTCTCTCTTTCCTTCTCCTTGTATTCAATTGCTTGTATGTTTAACACTCATTTAACGATGTTTAATCCACAAACGAGTGGCTAATTCATCTTCTTGCTGAGGTTATAAACACTTGTAATGAAATGTGATTATTGATTCTTTGGTTTTTTATCTTTTCTTCCATGGTTGTTCTATGAATTCTTGTTCTTACTGCATTAATGTGTGGCCTACGTTAATGTACATCTAAAAAATCCGATTTCACTCGAGAGAGCAAGAAATTGGAAAGTTGTGAATTAATAGGATATGATCTTTTTTTAGTTTGGGAAAATTGAGAATTGATTTACCTTCTGGATAGAAATATACCTGAAAGTCGTATTAGTCAATTTAGGAACCGGGTTTGTATGGCTAGAACATGAATTGCATTTAATCACAGAAATGTAGGTGGATGGTTCATGATTCTTAAGTGGGGTTAAATACGAGAGTTTTAGTCTCTTGGCAATAGTTCTTGACTAGCAACCGGAGGAAAAGACTAACAAAATTATGTCGATAATTAATTTCATTACATGTTCGTTTAACCTCAGCATGCTCTCATTCATAGTTCAGACTCACATTAGATAGTTGTTTTAGATTTAGCATAAAAATTATAAATCCAAATATCAAACTTTTGGTTACGTTGTTGTCTGCATTTTTAGAATTAGAATATAGTACACTTGAGCAGATTGCACTTCATCCCAGTCCCTGTGGGATCGATACTTGGCTTACTTAAGCCACTTTACTACTTGTTCGACCACGTGCACTTGCATGTAGTTATATACCCAACAAACGATCGAACAAGTTTTTGGCGCCGTTGCCGGGGACTGACAATTGGTGAATTTGTTTTAAGTGTTAATTTACTATATTTTTATTCTCTTAGTTTTGACAACTTGGTCTTAGCCTGTATTTTGCAGATTTAATCTCTATTAAAAACTGGCAAGTGACAAGGAGCTGGTGGACTCGTATATAGAGCCAGAAAGAATATTTCATAGTAAGCGGAGAGAAGCTCTAGAAAGAAAGCTGCAGTTGCTCAGACAGACGATCATGGAGCAACAATAGAATCCACCGGTAGTACGGGCAGTGTTAGTGCCCAAAGAAGTAGCAGCTCGGCCGGTTCACGAGGTGGCAATCCCACATGCTAATAATGTCACATCCAGCATCCGCAAACCTGAGCCAGGAGGGAGGTTCGAACTTAAGCAGAATATGGTGCAATTGGTGCACAATAGCGGGCAATTTACAGGTCTCCCTCATGAAGATCCACAGCAGCATCTCCAAAATTTTTTGGAGATAAGTGACACTTACATCCCCGCTGGAGTGTCATCAGATTATGTCCGGCTTACATTGTTCCCATTTTCACTATTGGGAGAAGCCAAGAGGTGGTTGAAAGCTGAGCCACCGAATTCTATTTGTACGTGGGATGATCTTGCGAGGAAATTCTTGATACGGTTTTTTCCCTCCGGTAAAACAGCAAGACTTAGAAGTCAAATTCTAAGTTTCAAACAGAGGGAGGGAGAGAATTTATATCAAGCTTGGGAGAGATTCAAGTCCATGTTGCGGGATTGTCCTCATCATCATCAGTCCAATGATGTGCTGGTGCACACTTTTATAGAGGGTTTGGAACCCCATACAAAAATATTGCTAGACTCAGCAGCTGGAGGGCAAGCGCTGGAGAAAACTTATGAGGAGCTGTATACCTTATTGAACCGTATTTCGCAGGGCAATCCGGAATGGAATGCTGATTCGTCAAGAGGCGGAACAAGGAAAGCAGCAGGAGTGCTAGAAGTGGATGGGTTTACAGCTATTGCTGCACAGATAGCTGCATTACAAAATCAACTTAACACCCACTTCAGCAACATGACAATGAACCAGCCCCAAGCCCCAGTGAATGCAGTGCAGCAGATGTGGTGGTGAAGTGTGCGGAAGCAGTGAGCACTCAGCTGAGTGTTGTGGAGCAAATCCTGACTCAGTGAACTTTGTGGGAAATGTACAAAGGAACAACCACCAACAGTATGGCAACAACAACAATTCCAATTGGAGGAATCACCCGAATTTCTCCTGGGGTAGCAACAACCATCAGGGGCAGAGTTCAAGTCAGTGTGTGCAAAGGAACCAAGGAGGGCAGCAGAATTATCATGCACAATTCAGAAACAACAATGCACCTCCTCCGCCATCATCACCCAGCATTGAGGAGATGTTCAAGACCATGATAGCTAACCAAGCTCAATTGCAGGCTGACTATGTGAAATTGGCAGCCGAAGTGAAAAACAACCAGTTAGCTACCAAGGCACTTGAATATCAATTTGGGCAATTTGCTGGAGCCCAAAACACCAGGCCTAGAGGAGGACTTCCGAGCGACACAGATCCCAATCCCAAGTAGGTGAATGCAGTGACCACAAGGAGTGGTTTGCAGCTGAAAGAGGTGGAACCAGAAAGACCACCTCAACAATCGGGAGCAGCAGAAGTCGAGAGCGAGCAAAGTACTGAGAGGGGGAAGACTAAGGAAGCTGAGTCAGAAAGACCACCACCCCCGTTCCCTCAACGATTAAAGAAACACAAGGAGGAGGCGTGTTTCAAGAAATTCATGGAGGTGCTGAAATAGGTACATATTAACTTACCTCTTCTTGATGTTTTGCAGGGAGAGCCGAAATATGCCAAGTATATAAAGGACATCGTGGCAAACAAAAGTCGGTTGACTAAGTATGCCATGGTGGCTCTAATAGAGGAGTGCACTTCCCGAATTCAAAACCGACTGCCCACAAAGCTCAAAGACCCTGGGAGCTTTACTATACAGATTACTATTGGGCAGAGTATCCGAGCTCGTGGATTGTGTGATTTGGGAGCGAGCATAAATTTGATGCCGTCATCGGTATTCAAAAAGCTGGGTCTAGGGAGTCCTAGACCCACAACAGTGATCTCACAATTGGCGGATCGGTCCTTAGCCAGACCTGATGGCATTGTGGAGGACGTTCTAGTGCAAGTTGGCTCCCTGATCTTCCTGGTAGATTTTGTCGTGCTGGATTTTGAACCAGACGCGGAAGTCCCATTTATTTTGGGACGTCCCTACTTGGCAACTGGGAAAGCACTAATTGACGTAGCTGCGGGGCAGCTAACAATGTGAGCACACAACAAGATTGAGGTATTTGATGTGTTTAAAGCCATGAAGCTGCTAGCAATACATGAGGAGCTTTCAGCAATAAGTGTGGTTGAACAGGAAGAAATTCGTCAGATTGTTGAATCTCAAGACCCACTAGAAAGAGTGTTGATGCACTCCGATCATTTTAGAGATAAAGACGCCTATGAGGTGGTCCAAATGTTGAATGAGGCACAAGGGCATCCGCGGAAACAGGAATTTTAATCATTGATGAGGTCCCTAGAACCGTTGCCGAAACCATCCATTGAGGAGGCACCAAAGCTGGAATTGAAAGAATTGCCTCCCCATTTAAAATATGTCTTTTTGGGGGAGGATGAGATGTTACCATTGATCATCTCTGCAGAATTGACGGAGGCACAGGAGAAGGAAGCATTGGGTGTCCTCAGAAAAAGGAAGAAAGCAATGGGTTGGCAAATGTCAGACATTCAGGGTATCAATCCAGCTTTTTGCACACATAGGATCTTCATGGAGACAGGAGCCAAACCAACCGTTCAGCCGCAACGAAGGCTAAATCCAGCAATGAAGGATGTGGTGAGGAAAGAAATAATCAAGTGGCTTGATGCAGGTGTGGTCTACCCAATTTCAGACAGTGAATGGGTCAGCCCCGTTGTGTGTTACAAAGAAAGGGGGGATGATTGTGGTCACCAATGAGAATAATGAGTTGATTCCTACCCGAACTGTCACGGGCTGGCGGATTTTCATGGATTACAGGAAGCTTAATGAAGCCATGAGGAAAGATCATTACCCCATCCCGTTTATTGATCAAATATTGGATAGGTTGGCTGGACAGGAATATTATTGTTTCCTTGATGGGTACTCTGGTTATAACCAAATAGCCATAGCTCCGGAGGATCAAGAGAAGACTACTTTTACCTGTCCTTATGGGACATATGCTTTCAGGCGAATGCAGTTTGGGTTATGCAATGCACCCGCCACATTCCAGAGATGCATGATGGCTATTTTCCATGACATGGTGGAGGATTTTGTTGAGGTATTTATGGATGATTTTTCTGTTTTCGGTAATTCATTTGCTACTTGTTTGCAAAATCTTGACAGGGTGCTGGCTCGCTGTGAGGAATCCAACCTTGTACTAAACTGGGAGAAATGCAGCTTCTTAGTGAAGGAGGGTATTGTCCTTGGCCACAAAGTGTCTCGAAAGGGGTTGGAAGTCGATCGTGCTAAGATCGAGGTTATTGAAAAGTTGCCACCACCTGTGTCAGTGAAAGGTGTGCCCAGTTTTCTTGGGCATGCAGGATTCTACAGACGATTCATCAAAAACTTTTCAAAAATTTCTAGACCACTATGCAGATTGCTAGAAAAAGAGGTAAAGTTTGAGTTGAATGATGAGTGTGTTAAAGCATTCGAAGAGTTGAAGCAGAGATTGATAGAAGCACCTATCCTTACTTCTCCGGATTGGGAACAACCATTTGAGCTGATGTGTGATGCCAGTGATGTGGCCGTGGGAGCCGTATTGGGGCAAAGAAAAAATAGAATCTTTCATTCTATTCATTATGCAAGTAAAACGCTGAATACGGCCCAAAGCAATTACACAGTCACATAGAAGGAAATGCTGGCATTGGTGTTTGCATTTGACAAGTTCAGGTCCTATTTGGTGGGTTCGAAAGTTGTGGTGTACACCGACCATGCAGCGATTCGGTACCTATTCAACAAGAAGGATGCTAAGCCCAGGTTGATCAGATGGATCTTGTTGTTGTAGGAGTTCGACCTTGAGATCAAAGACAGAAAGGGGAGCGAGAATCAGGTAGCAGATCACTTATCACGATTGGAAAGCCGGTCGCATGTGATGGAAAGTGATAACATCAATGAAGAGTTCCCAGATGAGCAACTCTTGGCAGTTGGGGAAGCTAAAGTTCCCTGATACGCAGACATAGCCAACTTGCTAGTGAGCGGAGTCTACCCACCTGAGGCAACAAACCAGCAGAGAAGGAAATTGAGGCATGATTGCCGGCACTTTGTTTGGGATGAAGCATACTTATTTAAACAAGGACCAGATCAGGTAATGAGAAGATGCATCCCAGAGAGTCAAATTGCAGAGGTGTTGAGGGGCTGTCATTCTTCGTTGTATGGGGGTCATCATGGAGGCGAGCGAACAGCACACAAGGTTCTACAGTCAGGTTTCTTTTGGCCGACACTATTCAGAGACTCTATGGCATACGTCAAAATGTGTGATAGATGTCAGCGTACAGGAGCAATTGGTAGAAGACAAGAGATGCCGCTGCAGAATATACTGGAAGTTGAGCCCTTTGATGTATGGGGAATTGATTTCATGGGCCCATTCCCACCGTCATTTGGTAATCATTACATCTTGGTGGCCGTAGATTATGTATCAAAATGGGTGGAAGCAATAGCTTGTCCCAGGAATGACAACAAGGTAGTAACGAAGTTTGTGAAAAAACACATCCTCACCAGGTTCGGGACACCCCGAGCCATTATCAGCGATGGAGGGGCTCATTTTGTCAATGCAAGTTTCAAGAAATTACTAGCCAAGTATAGGGTGCGCCATAAAGTGGCGACAGCATACCACCCCCAAACTAGTGGGCAAGTAGAGGTGTCAAATAGAGAAGTGAATCAGATTCTCCAGAAAACGGTAAATACACAACGGAATGATTGGTCAAGCAAACTTGATGATGCGTTGTGGGCGTACAGAACTGCTTACAAGACACCGATTGGAACCTCACCATACCGACTGGTCTATGGTAAAGCGTATCATCTTTCGTTGGAGTTACAGCACTGAGCCTTTTGGGCTGTGAGGAAGCTAAATATGGACTTAGAGCTGGCGGGCAAGAAGAGACTAATGCAGCTCAGTGAACTTGAAGAGTTCTGCTGGCATGCCTACGAGAGTGCCAAGTACTACAAGGAAAGAACGAAAAGATGGCATGACAAGCATGTGGTGCATCACATTTTTGAGCCAGGACAGAAAGTCTTGCTCTTCAATTCAAGATTTAAGTTGTTTCCAGGAAAGCTGAGGTCTAAATGGTCGGGACCATTTGAAGTGGTAAGAATGACCCCGCACGGGGCAATAGAGTTGTGGCAAGAAGATCGGAGTGCCACGTTCTTAGTAAATGGCCAGAGGTGTAAGCACTACTGGGGGGAGGACGGTGATCGAGAGAAATCGTCCATCACCCAAGAGGACAACTGAGCTAAACGACGTCGAGCCGCGAAGGTAAACCAGGCGATGCACGGGAGGCAACCCGTGAAAAATTTTTCTCTTTGTAAAGTGTGAATAGATTTTTCTTTTTCTTTTTCTTGATTAACAACAAAATTTTTAGTTTTTGTATTTGTTTTTATTTTTATTTAGAGTGAAACCTATAATTCTAACCAATTTCGTGTAGTGAGATGAATTTTAGGTCAAACGGAGGAAAATATGCACAGAATCGCAAAGGAAAATTCGAGGTATGAAAATCAATAAAAAGTGGAAAAATAGTGAGCTAGGGCGATAGCTCCGTGTCACGGAGGAGGACCTCCGCGTTACCCTCCGTGACACGTTGAGGTATAAATTCAGAATTTTTAAAAAAATTCCAGAACAGGATCGCGACAGCTCCATGTCACGGAGGCAGTGCACCGCGATGCACTCCGTGACACGTTGTCGTGTATATCGCGACGGGTCACACCGGGTCGCCAGGTGACCCGCGCGATTTTCCCACTTTTAGACCCCGAAACGCCCTCACTTCTCCTTATTTTTCACTCACTCCGCGACCAAACTCCCTAAAACCCATCCCCCTTCAACGTGACACGGAATACGCCAAGAAAATCATTGAGTTTTCTTCAATTCTTCAACTTCAAGGTATGTTCTTCGATTCCATCTCATTTCTTGTCGATTTTCTTCGATATTGAGCATGTGAGGTGAGCTAAGTTTTCCCTAAGTAGAAATTAATCATGAATTCAATTGAATTGTTGTTGATGAATGTTCAGAATATCATTATGATTGTTTGAACTCGTTAATTGCATAATTTAATCGAATTTTGTTGATACAATCATATTTAGGGCTTGTTTTGAATTTGAAGTGGAAAAATGTAGAGAACTTGTGAAATTCATGTCGGGTTGTACATGTTGAGTGAGATGAGTCGATGTGCTAATTGTTATGGTGTTAAAAGAACGACGGATTCTCAGGTTAGGGGAATATTGAAATTTGCAAGAATTGGGTTGGTTGTATAGGTTCGTGTAGATAAATTCTTGTTGTTTTCGTTTCTTTGTTTTTTTCCTTGCTAAGTGCGATGGGATAATATGTGGTCGATGGTAATGATTGTGGTTAGCTGTACGAAGTCTGAGTAGTACATAGTATATATACCATCGAATTCTTCGTATGCACTAAGCATGTTTGTATAGTTGGTTGTTTGTTTGTGTAAATAAAGATGATCTTGTCGGAATATTGTAAATTTGGCTAAGGACTAAGTGTGGGGTAGCCTAGCTAAACCCGACCTTAGTCTAACTTAATATTCATTGGCTTAACATTGATCTTGTCTACTTGGGTTGACAGGTAAAATGGCAAGCAGGCAAGAAAAAGGGAAAGGCGCATCAACATCTGGCGCCGGAAAAAAGCGAATCAGACTGGGCACAGCAGTCCCAGCAGCACCAGCGGTTCCACGCGGCCAACGCCTCCAATACGGAACCAGGTGGGTGACGGATGAGGGGAAGAAGTGGTATGCCAAGCACAAGGAAAACAAATACTTCCTCGAGGAACACATAGCATGGGAACCATTGGCACAGGAGTTCCCTAGGATTGTCCACCGGATCGAGGCAGCTGGGCTCAACTTCATCTTTGAAGAGCCCAAGGAATGCAACCTGCACCTGATTCGGGAATTCTATGCCAACTAGAACCCGACACTCAGAAGTCACACCATAAAAATCAGAGGGCAAATAGTCACATTTGAGCCCCACTACCTCAATGCTATCATAGGGGCGCGGGACACAGACGCCCACGTGCTTCGACAGTTGAACATCACTCCACCGTATGCGGACATCAGACGCACCTTGTGTGGGACCCGATCGACAGCTAGATGGAGCAGGCACAAGGAGAGGGGCTACCATCAGACTTTGCCTTATTCACAGATGAACAGGGAAGCCAGAATATGGCTAAAGATCATCTGTTACTGCCTAATCCCGGGGGTACATATGACAGATGTAACCCAGGATCGTGTATGCCTGGTGTACGCCCTGATGAAAGGGCTGGAGATCAACGTGGGGGCGGTGATTATCTCCGCCATGAAGAGAGCCCGGTTGCATCAGGGGCACAGGTACGGCTTTGGTGGACTACTCACCACCTTCCTGAGGGGCCTAGATGTTGAGGAAGAGGCCTTTGACTATATCCCGCAGATGGAGCGGCGGGCCTTAGATGTAACTAAAACTAAGGCACCCGATACCACCCACGGGCCAGTGCTTACACTTGGCGAGTGTCATGCTCGTGATGATCAGTATATGGCTCGCATGTATGGTATGCAAATGCTCCAGCTGAGGATAGGCGGGAGGCCGGCGATAGAGGAGGAGTTATGGCAGCTCGAGCTAGACTACCCTTTCGGCGAGAATGCCAGGGCTCTATGCCGAGTGGGGCCAGCATTTGTAGAGCCCACGAATGATGATGTCCCCAGAGATGAGGAGACACGTCGGGAGGATGATGTGGAGTCCGATGATGACATCGGGGGTGATTCAGACATGGGAGATGAAGCAGCAGCACCTGATGAAGAAGTGGAGTACTTTGATTGATCAGGGAGTTCCACCACCCGATTTTTGTGCTATTTTAATTTTTGCGAACACTGGGGACAGTGTTCGAGCTAAGTGTGGGGTGGGAGTAGTTAGGTGCTGGGTGTGCTGTTATGTATATATTCTAATTTGTTGTCGTGCTTATGAAATTTTGTTGTTCCCTGTGATTTGTGAATTGTTAAGTTGTTGTTCTGTATTGTGTTATATGTGAACCTGTTGTGTGTTGCTGAATGTTGCTAGCTGATTTTGTACATATTTTTGTTATCGAATTGATCGATATTTTTGTTAATCAAAATGATCGATATTTTAAAATTTTTTCAATTCGGGGGTTTCTCGGCGTTTGTTTTCAGTTCTTTTACCGAGGATGGTCCCATTGAACCGAAGTCATAGTTAGTGACCGTTCCCTATGATGGATGGATGACGACCGTCTTAAGGGAAATGTAGTCGTTAGGAGTAGATTTTTCAATTATTTTTCAGTTGTTTTTCTTTTTTTTTTTGGGTTGCATCCCAAAACCTGTAGTTACTTTATGGTTGCGAAATTCTGGTTGCGTGTTGTACATGATATTTAAATGCAAAGGTGATTCGTATGAAAGCATGCAACTTTGTAAATATAGTGAGATACCTAGGCCATAGAGTTCGATTCAGTGTGATTGAGGCTTAATGTTTGAATTCCTGTAATTAGCTGATTGAAGAGTCTATGAATACATCTTGAATTGAGCATGTGCAATAAGTGTGAAGTGAGGTTTTGTTATTCCATGCTATTGTGAAGTGTCTAGCTTGCCTGGTGTGTGTACAAAATGAAATGAAGGAGGTGTATTGTAGGAGAGGATGTAGGCATTTCTTTGTTTTAACAGAAAGTTTCTATTTTTCATTGTCGTACCCACCTTGATTGTATACCCTAGTCAGCCCATTGAGCCTTTAGCCTATTATTTTTTTCTTTTGTCAAAAAGTGTAAACCGAGCTTAATCCTTTTTTTTTCATTAGCCGTAAAGTCTATACAAAACTCTTAAGCGCTTAAGAAGAGAAAATCATTTTCCCAAAGTGTCAAAAGAGTGAGAATGGTGAAAAGAAAAGAAAAGCCGAGCGATGGAGGAAAAGAAAAGGTTGAAGGTGCACTTATTATAAATAAACTATAATGAAGGTGCATGAATAATCTTTGTTGCTGTGTCAAGTGTGCTTAATAAGATGGGCCAAACTAAAGAAATACTTTAAGAATGGGAGGATGAAAAAGAAAAAAAGAAACAATGTCCATGAGTTTGATGTGATGTGTTGAAAAGGCGCTTAAGGATGCTAGTGGCTATTATTGGCTAACCCAATATTTACTAGTTCCGTAGCTTCCATTACAACCAGTTAAAGTCCTACGTGATCTTACATCGCACTTCTTTATATTAGTGGAGTAATACACTAAGGTCAAGCTTATGGGTCATGACATGATGCATGTGAATTCTTTTGGGAGAGAGAGCGAAATTGTGTTTACATGCCCCTGCTTGAAATTTTGTGAGTTCATATGAGCAAAAAGGGGAAGACTCTCTTGTGTTGTGAGGGCACATGCTTGATGAGAGATTAATTTTCGTGTCGAATATCTTGATCAGCTGATTTGCATGAGTTTGCCAATATCGAGAGTCGATTCTTAAGTCTAGGAGGTCTTGATGTATTGAAGGTCATTGCATTGATAGGACCATGCATGTTTTCTTGATGATTTGCTGTATTGAATAATCGGTATGACCGTAGCCTAAATTGTGAACCAAAGTAGCGAGGTTGGGATGTAAATTGCATGAGGTGTAGGATTGTTGTTCGAGGACTAACAAGGATTTACGTGTGGGGTAAGTGATCTTGGGCAAATTTATATGCCCAAGTGATACTCAAATGTGGAATTTTAGCCTTGTTTATCTATCAATGTGTATACATTCTCATGTAATTGGTAATAAAATGTGAATTTATACTAACCAACATGATTAGCATTGTTTTGCAGGTAAAATGTAATTTTGGGAAGCTTAAATGCATGTTGGAAGAGATCGAGGTTGGACTCGGATGCGAGCAAGGGACAAGGCATTGGAAAGCATAAAATAAAGGGGCTCCGCGATGGAGCCATGTCACGCTGCCATCGCGGAGGCCTTCTTCCAGGATAGGGAATTCTTGCCCAATTTCCAGAGAGGGTACGCGATAGGTCCGTGACACAGTGGCCTGGCTCCGCGTTGCACGCCGTGCCACGTTGGGCCTTATTTCCTGGACCCCCAGTTCCAGTGAAGGTCCGCGTTGGTAGCGTGTCACGGAGGCAATGCTCCGCGATGCACTCCGTGACACGTTGCTTGTTATTCCGGGAAAAATTCCCACTAGTATAAATAGAACACTTAGGTTCATTTTTCAATATTCTGACTTGGTGGAGCAAGAACGTGGGTTACAGGCAGTGGAGGGGACGAAATTATCAGGGTTTTTCTCTCTTTCTTCCTCCTTGAATTCAATTGCTTATATGTTTAACACTCATTTAACGATGTTTAATCCACAAATGAGTGGCTAATTCATCTTCTTGCTGAGGTTAAGAACACTTGTAATGAAATGTGATTATTGATTCTTTGGTTTTTCATCTTTTCTTCCATGGTTGTTCTATTAATTCTTGTTCTTACTGCATTAATGTGTGGCCTACGTTAATGTACATCTAAAAAGTCCGGTTTCACTCAAGAGAGCAAGAAATTGGAAAGTTGTGAATTAATAGGATATGATCTTTTCTTAGTTTGGGAAAATTGAGAATTGATTTACCTTCAGGATAGAAATATACCTGAAAGTCGTATTAGTCAATTTAGGAACCGGGTTTGTATGGCTAGAACATGAATTGCATTTAATCACAGAAATGTAGGTGGATGGTTCATGATTCTTAAGTGGGGTTAAATACGAGAGTTTTAGTCTCTTGGCAATAGTTCTTGACTAGCAACCGGAGGAAAAGACTAACCAAATTATGTCGATAATTAATTTCATTACATGTTCGTTTAACCTTAGAAAAATTTCAAAGTCTCAGATTCAAGCCACGGAAGCATAGTACGAATAGTAGGAACAATGTACGAGTCGTACCAGGATCCAACACAGCCAAATTTCATCCAGCCAACTGACATACGAGAAGTAGGTACGATCCGTACCTACCTGCTATGGATCGTAGGATGGGTCGTGATGAAGGCGGCTTTAGTTATGAAAATTTACCCTGTTAGCCTAGGAAAAGGATTTTTATGTCTGTATAAATACGTTTTATGTTTTATTTTCATAAGAGAAGCAATTAGGAGTGATTACAATTGATTAGCAACGAAATTGAGGAGACTTAGACGTGAGAATTGAGTTGTTCAACTTGTGATCAACCTTTTCTTGATCTTCATATTGTTCTTGAGGATTTTGCTGATTAATACAAAGAAGTTTTTCTCTCATCCATAATTGTAAGTATTGATTTATGTATTTAAACATGAATTGAAATCAAAATCTTGTAACTATGAGAGGCTAAAACCGTCATTACTAGGGTTGTGGGAACCATGGTGGATTAACAAGATAGGGTTACATAAATTTGATTCAAAACCAATGCAAAGCACTTGTTTGTAATCTCTTCATGCTTAAATTTATTTTAACAATGTACAACGTTAGTACATGCCCGAATTCTTTACTTGCTTTGAGCCTAGAGAGGAAGAGATTAGGAAAAGAGAACTACAACAAAGCCTTGATCTTGATGATCATTGTATTAATTTGAGCTATGGTCGCATGATAGTTAAATTTGGGACATATTGATAATGGTTAATTTGCAGTCGCTCATGAGACCTGGTCTGATGATTCAGTATACTTATTCAATATGGACTGGTCAGTTGTAATACCCCGAGAAGGCCTAAGAATAGACCCGGGAGTTTGGAAGTTAAAACTGCAGAAAACTGGAAGAAACACCACAGAACGGACAACCCAACGGATCATGGGTTCAACCAACAGTCTGTTGGAGCTAGTCGTGGTTCAAGGGCTCGGGAGGTAGTGGATGTAACAAGCGAAGTGACAACTCATTATTTGGAACGAGTCGTTGTTTGTATCCGTAGGAAGCATTGACCTAAGAAAGTTTGGGAAGTAGCGGGTCATCCAACGACCCATCATTAGTTACAACGACCCGTTGCTTGATGTCATGGTAGAGGGAAATAAATTTCCAGTGCATACAACAAAAGGAGACCACGAGTCATCAGATGCCACCATGAGTCGTGGTGAGGCTCTTGGAAAGAAAAGTCAGAATGATCAAGGGGTTGACAACGGTCGATCCAACGATCCGTTGATTGAAGCAACGACTCGTCCTAACAAGTAGTGGGAAGAATCTGAGGATGTCATGGGGCAGTGGATCCAACAACTCGATACCACGAGTCGTGGTTTTTTGCAACGACCCATTGGGTCGGTAGTTGATCTGTCCGGAACAGTTTTCAGGGAAATAAGTTTAAGGGCATTTTCAACTTTTTCATGCTTTGAGACCCTAAACTACGTCATTTTGTGTATATTTCTGAGTGGGTTGGTGGGATAAGTCCCCAATGCATACCCATTCCCATGCAAGGGCTTTAGAGAGGTTTTAGGGAGATTCAAGGCCTTCTCCTCCAAGTTTCCACCAATTTCTTTGTGGGTATTCAAGGAACATTGAAATCAGTCCATTTCCAAGTATGTAGGGTTTTAAAATGGGTGAAATTCTTCCCCACCCATTCCCAAATCTCAATTTAAATCATGAATCCTTCTATTCAAGTTTATGGGGTTTTACTCAAATGCATAAAAATGTGATTTCTCTTTATGGGTATAATTTAATTGAGTTTTGATTATTAATTTATGAATGATGGGTTGGTTTTATATTATTTTCTTCAAAATCATGTTTCAGCCTTTTTAAGTCTAAAATTCCCATTTGATGAAAGTTCATGAAAGTTATGATTTATGATTAATACTCTATAATTCGAGTTTATTGATGATGGAAAAGCATGATTTCAAGTTACCCATTTTTATGAACCTATTTTTGAAAGAATTGAGTATGTCAAAGTATTGGGCAATGCCCACATGTTGAAGAATGATTAACGATTTATAAACGAATTACATGATTTATCGATTTATGATGACGACCGATTAAAAAAAGCCTTGATTCTTGGCTAAGCATGTTTTAAAAGGGGGATCAATGAAGATAAAGTTATATTTTAGCCAATGAATTTTTAATACATGATGTTATTGATTATGTATGAGCTTATATGCATGTTTTTTGGAGCCGTGTCTAGCACCGAGTAGCCCAACATTCAAAGGACTACACCGGTGTCTCATAACCACGTGCCACCATGGGTTCTAACATTATATATTGTATTGCTACCGATCCCCTCAAATGTGATATCACGCCTAATGTACGACTCTCTGCTGGCAAGCCAGGGTCGGCCCCACCCACTTGAGTGAGATAGTTGGGGCATCATGAAAGGCTCTACCATGATGGTGTTAGTTATGATGAGTCCTCCCATTGTTTTGCATATCTTACGCATTGTTATATTTATGTTTGACGTGCCCGATTCGCGCGTCCGCAAGTGTACGGGTCGTGCAAGTAATATAGTGGCTCTTTTTAAGAACCGGATTGTCGAACCCACAGGGACTGGACCCATTCCTCTAACTATCCATTTCTATTGTGATCTTAAATACCTCAAGTGTTGGTTATAAACATTTTCGATTGAGATTAATTAAGTCTAAGTTTGCGTCAACGAAATATTCTGAAATCACTCTAGGAGCAACAAAGAGTTAAAACCAATTAATCATGCGATCCTACGATTTGCAATGGGTTAAGCATGGAACTATCAATTGTTATTTCACATAATTAGAATTGCATGTTTATTGTCTTTCGAGCCTCTAAACAAGGCAATCTAGCCTCACTGCATCATTGTGAGCCAGGAGTTTAATTTTCTAGTCGCGGGCAATCAATTATGTTGTGGTTTACGGGGAAACGATTAGGGACTTTCGTGCGTCTAACCATTTAACTCAACTTAGCCTCACAACTACTTCTTCGAGTGGTGATGTGACATCCCAAGTTGGTCTTTCATAACCCCCATGTGTCAACCAAGCACGGTGTTAGGTATATTTCTATCCTGACACAATATATCTCCCGAGATACAAACATGCTCCTTACATTCTCATGTCCTGACCTAGGTAATGTTTTCTCAAGCTATTACTCAAGCTAACAAATATGCTTTCATGGTGATCAATCATAAAAACAACCAACAATCCAGAATGCAAGACGAAAACAACAATCAATAACTTAATTCCAAAACAATTTCATAAAAGCACAATCATAATTCATGGCTTCAACCCTAGAGGAAGGGTTCTTGCCATTCATGTTCGTAATACTACAATTAACTAATACTAAACTAACATACTTACATGAATTTTGTAGATGAGAAGGGAATTTGATAAACCCTAGATGAGTTCTCCCACTTCTCCCTTCACTCCTAGGTAGTTTTCCAGAATAAAATCGTGACCCCCCGATTTTAAGAGCTAAGGGTCCTATTTATAGTAAATGAAAAACGTGCATAATTTAGCCTGAAATGGAACGTCTCCGTGTCACGGAGTGTATCGCGGAGCACTGCCTCCGTGACACAGAGGCAACGCGAAAGATCTCTGGAAAGTGCCTCCGGAAACCAAGCTGCCGAGGATCACCGCGCTGGCCAACGTGACACGCTGCTCATGCAGCGCGTTGGCATGCTGCTGGCGCGCAGATGGCCTAGCGTGGCACGGCGCTGGTGCGCTGGTTCTCTGCCTACTGCTGCCTGCTGCTGCCTTTCCTCGGGCGCTTGGCAAGGGTGTGGCATGGCGCTAGGCGCGGCACACGCACAGCGTGGCACGCTGCCTAGCGCGGCCAGCCTTGCCAAAGCATGCTCCTTGCCGACTTTCGCCACTTGCTTCCACTCCATTCCTTCCTATTCACCAACTTGTGAATTAGTTCCTCAAAATCCTTGAAACCTACAAAACAAGGACTAATCCTGTTGGTTAGCACAGATATTCACATTTATATAAAATCACATGAAAGTATGTAAAATAACTTAGATAAACAAGACTACATTAAGGTATAAAGCGTATCTAAGGCATGCTATTTTGCCCGTGATCACAACCCCACACTTTAAAGCCTTGTTTGTCCTCGAATAACCTTTTACATATCATACATATGGAGACTCCCACATAACTAATTTGGAAAGATAATTCAAGCTACGGCTATAATGATTGCGTAAGATAACAAGCTAAAGATAGAGCATACACAATTTAATCACCGAGATGAAATACAACGATGCTAAGACTTCTTAACCTCAAGAATCGACTCTCAATCTTAGCAAACTCATGCAAATCAACCGATTAAGAAATCCCACATGAATTATATCCTTCATTCAACATGTGCCCCTCATCGAAATAGAGTTACCCAATCACACGCAAAAATCATTTGTACATCATAACATGTGTGGGTGAATAAATAGAATTTCACTCACTCTCACAAAGAATTCACATGCATCATGTAATGACCCATAAGCTTGCCCTTAGTGTTTGATTCCACTCATTTAAGGATGTGTGAATGTAAGATCAAGTAGGACTTAATGGGTTGCAATGTAGGCTAAGGGACAGGTAGGTACTATTATGGCCAGTAATAGTGACTATCTTTCCTAAACGCTTTTAATCCATTACGCCCTCCTTACGAACTTCCCTTCCCTTACTTTACCTTTTTCTCCTTTCATCTTTCTTGTTCCTCTTATGTTCCCCCATTTCTTTAGGCACTTTTAACTTATTAGTAAGGAGCTCTATAAATAATTTTTCATTAATTTGTTTTCTTGCTCCTTACTAATACTCAACCATTTTCACGCATGTGCACCTTTGTCCTTTTCTCACTTCTACAACTTGCTACTTTTCCTTTCTTTTCATTCTTCTCACTCCTTTACTCCTTCGGATTTTTTCACTCAAGCGCTTAGGAGTTTTGGATCAAGTTCAAGGCTAATGAAAGAAAAAGGATTAAGCTTATGTTGCAGCTGTCAAAGAATAGGCTCAAGGCTCAATGGGGCTAACTAGGATTAATTTTTCAAGGTAGGTAAAATGAGGGATAAAAATTTGGTTCATTCAAAGAAATGCCTAAATCATCTCCTACAATTCACATCCTTCATTTCGTTTTATAAACACACCAGGCAAGTTCTAGACATTCCACAATGGCACAGAATACTCAAAAACCTTACACTCATGGCACATGCTCAAATCAAGACATATTCATCAGACTCTTACTCAGCTAATCACAAGAATTCAGAATTAAGCTTCAATCATATTGAGTCAAATTCAAGAGCTTAAGTGTCTCAAACAAAGTTATACAATTGCATGCTTCACACCGAACATACTTGCATCTTACAATCACGTATAGCACATACAAGAACATTAAGCACCACTTAGTTATGGTTTCAAAAACCCATCACCTACCGACTAATTTTTCCTCAAGACGGTCGTCATCCATCCATCGTCGGAAACAGTCCCTAACTATGACTAAAACACTATATACAGACAAAGGAAAGAAAAAGAAAAAAATTTTATTCTTCGGTTCAAAGACCCCCCCGTCGGAAAAGAACCGAAAAGAAAAACCAACGGGTGATGAAGTCATGCTTACTTCACAAAAATTTTCAAATTTTTTAAATTTCTCAAGCATTAGCATTACATTCACCACAAACTTGTAAAGCACAAAAATTTTTTTGAAATTTCCCTAACCCCACACTTAAATAATGTTATGTCCTCATAGCATCAAATCAAAATTTAAAAAGGGTGAGAAATACTCCCTGAGGCCTTTAGGCCTAGCTAATAGAATGATTTTCTTCAACTTTGCACAAGTGTGTATCGACCCCACACTTTTTCTCTTCCATGCTTGTTAGCTTCCTCCTCCACGGGTACTCAGACTTCCCGCCATCTGTGCTTAACTTTCCACCAAAAATACAAACAAAATAAAAATAACAAAATCAACACAAAACCAAAATTTACAAAGCGTAACTGAGGTACCCTTGGGTTGCCTCCCAAGCAGCGCCTTATTCTACGTCGTGGCACGACGTGGACTGTCCTTTTCAAGACATCCTCCTACCTAGGTTCTCTTTCGAGAACCATCTCCTTTTCTTTTGCTGTTTAGAGGAAACAGCCTCCACTCTGTTCCTCTCTTTCTCCAACTTTTTCTCAATTTGAAGCCCTTTATTAGACTCGGGCTGAACACTTGTAATTACCTTTGCCCTGCACCTGTGGAATCCTCCACCCCACACTTATCCTCTGCCAACACACTAACCTGACAAAGGTTTCTGTAGTGTGCAGATGGGTTCATTTCTTGGTAAACGCGGAAGATTTCTTCTTCATCCTCAACCCTCATTTTCAGGGTCCCTGCTTTCAAATCAATCACCGCTCCTCCAGTGGCCAAGAATGGCTGTCCCAAGATCAAGGGTACCTGGTCATCAACCTGAAAATCTAAGACAATAAAATCAGAAGGTATAATGAACTTACCTACTTTGATGAGAAGGTCCTCTATTATTCCATCAGGTGTCACTCGCGACTTGTCAGCCAGCTGCAGCATCAACCTTGTCGGCCTCAGTTTTCCCAACCCCAGGGTGTTGAATAAGGATAGGGGCATTAGATTGACTGTTGCCCCTAAGTCACACAAAGCTCGTAGCACCTCAGCTTTACCAATTTGTATGGGGAGGGTAAAACTCCCTGGGTCTTTGAGTTTCTTCGGCATTTTGCTCAATACCCTATGACTGCACTCCTCAGTCAGTGCTACCGTCTGGACGTCCACCAATCTCACTTTGTTCGCCATCACGTCCTTCAAGTATTTAGCATACTTGGGCATTCCCTGCAAAACATCAAGAAGAGGCAAATTTATGTGAAGTTCTCTGAAGCTCTCAAAGAACTTTTTGAAGCATTCCTCTTCCTTGCTCTTTCTGAATTTCTGAGGGAATGGTGGTGGTGGTCTTTGAGCTGGCTGCAATGGAAGTTGTGCATTTTGTTGGCCAACACTCTGGTTATCTCCCATGTTGATGGATGGTCCTGGTCTAACCAACTCCGGCTGCACCTCCTTTCTCAGCTCTTTTGGCACTGCATCAGCTAATTGCTTACCGCTTCTCAAACTGATGGCATTGATCTGCCGGGGGTTAGGATCTGTGTCGCTTGGTAATCCCCCCTGCGATCTCATGTTTTGAGCAGTTGCTATCTGACCCACTTGTTTTTCAAGATTTCGGGTGGCTACTTGCTGATTCATTAAGTCTGTTGCCATCCTCGCCTGATTTTCCACTAACTGAGTCTGGGTCTCCATGATTTTATGCAATGTTTCCTCAATGTTGCTACTCAATTGCCCATCATTCAGCCTATTCTGCTGATACTGCTGCTGTTGAGGTTGCATATAATTTTGCTTTTGGTTACCACCCCAAGAACAATTCGGGTGGCCCTGTCAATTTCTGTTGTAACTGGTTTCAAAATTCTGATTGTTGCGCTGCATATTACTAACAAAATTGACTGACTACGGATTGGCTCCACAAGATTCTGCATGGTGCCCATTATTACCACAAATTTCACACCAACTCGGAGCTTGCTGAACTGCATTAACCTGGCCCTGGCGTTGGTTCATACTCAGTTTATTGAACTGAGTCATCATTTGATGCTGGAACGAAGCTAACTGTGCTGCCAAGGCATTCAAACCATCTACTTCTATCAACCCCGATCTGTTTCCTGCCCCTCTCGATGACTCGCTGTGCCACTCTGGATTTCCTTGTGCAATTCTGTTCAACAAAGTGTACAACTCATCAAACGTCTTATCCAAGGCTTGCCCACCCGATGCAGAGTCTAGTAATATTTTTGTGTGTGGGTCTAGACTTTCTACAAAGGTATGAGCCAGCACTTTATTTGATTGCTGGTGATGGGGGCAATCTCTTAACAATGACTTGAATCTTTCCCAAGCCATATATAAGTTCTCATTAGGCCTCTGCTTGAAACTGAGTATTTCACTTCTCAACCTTGCAGTTTTGCCTGAGGGGAAGAATCTGATAAGGAACTTCTTAGCCAAGTCATTCCATGAAGTTATGGAGTTCGGTGGCTCAGCCTTCAGCCACTTTTTCGCCTCTCCCAATAGTGAAAATGGGAAGAGGGTCATTCGGACATAATCTGTGGACACGCCGATGGGGATAAACGTGTCACTAATCTCTAAAAAGCTCTGTAAGTGCTGTTGCGGGTCCTCATGTGCCATCCCAGTGAATTGACCACTAGAATGTAACAGCTGCACCATGTTCTGTTTAAGCTCAAAGTGCCCTCCAGGTTCCGGTTTACGGATGCTAGAGGTCACATTCGTCGCTAGTGGGATTGCCACTTCGCGAACTGGTCTTGCTGCCATTGCTTCGGATGACAATTGTGCTTGTCCTGCAGGTGGTTGTTGTTGCACCTTTTCTTTAAGTCTCTTCAGCTTTTGCTCTAGAGCTACTCTCCTTTGCAAATGGATTTGACGTTCAGGTTCCAGCAACGGTTCCACAAGCTCTCTATTTCTAGCCAGCTCGGCAGGACAACCTGTCACCTGCAATTAAGCACACTAAGACCAAGTTTCTCAACACTTCAGGAAATTCAAAAATCACACAAAAATAGATAAATTATCAAAACTTCGCCGAGTCCCCGGCAACGGCGCCAAAAACTTGACGTGCCCGATTCGCGCGTCCGCAAGTGTACGGGTCGTGCAAGTAATATAGTGGTTCTTTTTAAGAACCGTATTGTCGAACCCACATGGACTGGACCCATTCCTCTAACTATCCATTTCTATTGTGATCTTAAATACATCAAGTGTTGGTTATAAACATTTTCGATTGAGATTAATTAAGTCTAAGTTTGGGTCAACGAAATATTCTGAAATCACTCTAGGAGCAACATAGAGTTAAAACCAATTAATCATGCGATCCCACGATTTGCAATGGGTTAAGCATGGAACTATCAATTGTTATTTTACATAATTAGAATTGCATGTTTATGGTCTTTCGAGCCTCTAAACAGGGCAATCTAGCCTCACTGCATCATTGTGAGCCAGGAGTTTAATTTTCTAGTCGCGGGCAATCAATTATGTTGTGGTTTACGGGGAAACGATTAGGGACTTTCGTGCGTCTAACCATTTAACTCAACTTAGCCTCACAACTACTTCTTCGAGTGGTGATGTGACATCCCAAGTTGGTCTTGCATAACCCCTGTGTGTCAACCAAGCACGGTGTTAGGTATATTTCTATCCTGACACAATATATCTCCCGAGATACAAACATGCTCCTTACATTCTCATGTCCTGACCTAGGTAATGCTTTCTCAAGCTATTACTCAAGCTAACAAATATGCTTTCATGGTGATCAATCATAAAAACAACCAACAATCCATAATGCAAGACGAAAACAACAATCAATAACTTAATTCCAAAACAATTTCATAAAAGCACAATCATAATTCATGGCTTCAACCCTAGAGGAAGGGTTCTTGCCATTCATGTTCATAAAACTACAATTAACTAATACTAAACTAACATACTTACATGAATTTGGTAGATGAGAAGGGAATTTGATAAACCCTAGATGAGTTCTCCCACTTCTCCCTTCACTCCTAGGTAGTTTTCCAGAATAAAATGGTGACCCCCCGATTTTAAGAGCTAAGGGTCCTATTTATAGTAAATGGAAAACGTGCATAATTTAGCCTGAAATGGAACGTCTCCGTGTCACGGAGTGTATCGCGGAGCACTGCCTCCGTGACACGGAGGCAACGCGAAAGCTCTCTGGAAAGTGCCTCCGGAAACCAAGCTGCCGAGGGTCACCGCGCTGGCCAACGTGACACGCTACTCATGCAGCGCGTTGGCATGCTGCTGGCGCGCAGATGGCCTAGCATGGCACGGCGCTGGCGCGCTGGTTCTCTGCCTACTGCTGCCTTTCCTCGGGCGCTTGGCAAGGGCGTGGCACGGCGCTGGGCGCGGCACACGCACAGTGTGGCACGCTGCCTGGCGCGGCCAGCCTTGCCAAGGCATGCTCCTTGCCAACTTTCGCCACTTGCTTCCACTCCATTCCTTCCTATTCACCAACTTGTGAATTAGTTCCTCAAAATCCTTGAAACCTACAAAACAAGGACTAATCATGTTGGTTAGCACAGATATTCACATTTATATAAAATCACATGAAAGTTTGTAAAATAACTTAGATAAACAAGACTACATTAAGGTATAAAGCGTATCTCGGGCATGCTATTTTGCCCGTGATCAATGTTATTGGCTCAAGTTGTGTTTTAATAATGTTTACTTATGATTATGATTATGAACACTTTATGAATGATTTGAAAGCCTTGAGCCTTATGTTCTCTACGAAGTTTATGATATATGCATGATGTCCTTCTCCTTCGTTACTTATGAGTTTTGTTTTACTTATAAATGTCTATTTTACTTACCTTTCATACTTGGTACATTCCACGTACTGACCGCATACTTTCTATGCTATATCGTTTCATGATATAAGGTCCGGATCTCAGGCTCATCCTCATCCTTAGTTCATCTCAGTTCTCAATCTCAGCTATTGGTGAGTCTTCATGTTCCAATGGTCGTTTGACAGACTTTCATGTTATTTATGTTTCAATATTGATCGGGTTAGTTGGGGATGTTATCCCATCAACCCATCTTATGTATTAGAGGCTTTCAGACTAGATGTAGAACTCGGCTTATGTATATGCCCAGTACTTCCGGTTGTTACTCTATGTTTACATTTTCGCTATGTTTTATTCTAAATATTCTTCTTTATTAAATGAGATTAGATGTATGCATGTTCCATGGGTCGACTTGGGGTCCCTCGGGATCCCTAGTCCCATGTCTATGATCGGGGTGTACGTTTGGGTCATGACAAACTTGGTATTAGAGCCATAGGTTTGAAGTGTCCTATGGTGTATGAAAGTCGCATTAAGTAGAATCTTTTTCATGGGTGTGAAGCACGCTACACCTATGACGAAGAGGCTACGAGACGTTTAGGAAATGTTTCCTTCCTTCATGATTCTACCTCGTTCCATGAGTTTAACTCTCTCCCTTCCTCTAACTTGTGCGATACGCATGTGCAGAAACATGTCTTTTCAGAACAACGATGATAGTCAGCCAGCACCACCAACTCCGATGGATTTTATGCAGGTTACGGGTGCAGAGCTCAGAGCCTCTCTTAGAGTGTTGACGTGAGCTATGATCACCCAGCCTGGACAGCTGGCTATCACATCGGTGAACCCTATCGGGGAAGCAGTAGCTATTGGGACTCAAGGACTCATGAAGGAGATCCCACCAGAGGCTGGTAACTCGAGCGTGGTTGAGAAGTATAGAGGGGGCAGGAAGGAGAACAATAGGCCCAGGGACGGTGACCTTGAGGAGTCCCAACAAGGGTCGAGTAGGGGGAGTCACTCTCAAATTTGTTAGAAGTCTCAATCCCAAGCTCGGGGATACAAGCCCCAGGTGAGAAAGATTACTTACCCAACTTGAGGGCGTTGCAGAAAGCACCACTGAGGAGAATGCTTGGCAGGTTCAGATATTTCCTTTTATTGTGGCCAACTCGGTCATCAACACAGGGATTGCGCTGCAGCTAAGCGGGATGGTCAAAAAGGTCATGCTCTGAATCTCTCTCCAACAGTTCCAACAAGTTGCCCACTTTCACCGAATAGGGTCTCAAGAGCGAGTGGTGGTCAACCTCAGATGTACGTCTCAGGTATGTTATAAGCTTTTCCATCGAACCTACCCCAATTTCTAGTTCCGAGAGCCTACTGTACAAGGTACGGAATTCCTGTAGGCACCTTATTATGAGATCTATTTTGTGGGAGGTAGGCAATGGCTAAGAGTATGAAATATTTAGCAAGAGCTTTGGAGGTGAATGAGTAGTCTGGAGCTAGTGATATTAGTGCAACTTTAACAAAAGGTCCTAGAGCCCTAGAATGATAGCTCTAATCTAAGAGAGAGATGGTAAGTGACGGGTCATGTCGGGTTTTAGCAAAAAAGTTCTAGAGATGGTACCTAGGGATAGTCAACCCATTCTCATTTAGATGTTTCTCTCGTATGTCACTTGATGTAACGCTCAACCCATGCTTACATTCAGAACTCTAAGATGATGGGCAACCCCGCCAGACAGCGATTCCAACATTACTCCATGACTCCATAAAATTCAACTTCATGTCATGAACCTCGTTGTGTATGTGAGGTCATATCTCTTAGTACGCTCAGCTTTATAAACTCTGCCCTTAAGATCTGCCTTATCAGCTCATGAGAATCGTGCTATATCAGGTACATGCCCAACTTGGATTCCTTGAATAATTCGTGCTCATGATTTTCTTACTCTAGGATCTATGGGTGTTCCCCACGATGAAAATTATAGTTAGGATGTGTACGTCCAGGATAACTCCCTACCCCTGCTATAGGTGCCAGGCATGTAGAAGTTCAGAAAGTGCAATGATTAGCCAAAACCTAGAAGTGCGACAACCCACATGGTCATTTCATGATCTTGACCCGTTTCCCTAGTTTGAACCTTTCAGTATCTGTAATTCGCTATGTATGACTTGCAGGGATGGATGACATAATTTCCAAGATGATCCAATGAAGATTGGATAAGATTCTCGATTTGTGGGAGGTCTGAAGTTTGAGAGGTTAGACCAAAGTCAATATTTCAAGTTAACGAGCTCGAATTTGGGTTCTGAAAGTTCTGATAGTACTGGATGGTGATTTATGACTTAGTTGGGTAATTACGTGAGGCCCGAGGTGATTCGGGAGTAAATTGGACTTTTGGTTAAGTCAGGAACTTTAAGGAAGTTGAGTTTGACCACAGTCAACTTTCGATAGAAACAACCTCATATCGGTGGTTTGATGATCCCAACAAGTCTGAAGTATGTCTCCCAGTTGAATTGCATATTTGGGTTGAGTCTAGAGGATTCTGAATGAGCTTCGGGTGGATTTGAACATTTTGTGTTTTTAGCATGATTCTAAGTATAAGGTGTGGTGTCATGGTTCAGGATGGGTCAGAATTCTTTTTCTTGATGACCGAGGGCAAAGCTAGGTAAGGTGAGGATCCTATCTTAGTAAAGTCGAAGGTGGTCGTTCAAATCAGAAGGTAGAGGTTGTTCGAAAGGGGGAGATGGGTACTTCAATAACAGGGTAGTTGGGATGATCATTGCCTCCTATTGAGTTTGCCGACAATAACAGTTACCATGCCATCATTGAGATGGCTTCGTTTGAGGCTCTATACGGGAAAAGATGAAAATCGCCCATTGGATGGTTCGAGGTTGGTGAGGCAACAATGATAGGGCCAAATTCAGTTCATGAAGCTACAGAGGAGGTTCAAATAATAAGGGAAGGATTGAAAACAGCCCCTAGCTACCAAAAGTCTTATACGGATGCGAGGAGGAGGGATCTTGAGTTGAGGTTGAAGATTGGGTGTTTTTGAAGGTATTCTCCCATGAAAGGAGTGATGCGATTTGGAAGGAAGGGGAGACTCAGACCCTGATATGTTGGTCCCTGTCGGATGGTAAAGTGGCATATAAGTTGGACTTGCCTTCCGAGTTAGCTTCATTTCATCCCGTGCTTCATGTATCTCTCTTGAAAAGTGCTTGGGCTATCCAGCTCTAGTAGTCCTGGTAGACAGCGTTGGTGTAAAGGATAGCCTCAGCTATGAAGAAATTCCGGTGAAAATCTTAGATCGTCAAGTCCGTAAGCTAAGGAACAACGAAGTAGCTTCAGTTAAAGTATTGTGGAGAAATTAGCATATTGAGGGAGCTATGTGGGAAGCCAAAGCGGATAGATGGCTAGATACCCACACTGTTCTATATCGGCTCAGTTCCGGCTTGGGGTATCAGTTTTGCCCTATGACTCTATTTAGTTTTCACCATTCTGTCCATGTGCGCAAGTTTGATTTATGTTATGATGAATGTATGTGAGGTCTGAATTATGGGTTGGTTTTATTTTATTTTCTTCAAAATCATGTTTCAACTTTTTTAAGTCTAAAATGCCCATTTGATGAAATTCATGAAAGTTATGATTTATGATGAATACTTTATAATTCGAGTTTATTGATGATGGAAAAGCATGATTTCAAGTTACCCATGTTTATGAACCTATTTTTGAAAGAATTGAGTATGTCAAAGTATTGGGCAATGCCCACATGTTGAAGAATGATTTATGATTTATGAACGAATTATATGATTTATCAATTTATGATGACGTCTGATAAAAAGGACCTTGATTCTTGGCTAAGCATGTTTTAAAAGGGGGATCAATCACGCTAAACGTTATATTTTATCCAATGAATTTTTAATGCATGATGTTAGTGATTTATGTATGAGCCTATATGCATGTTTTTGAGAGCCGTGTCTAGCACCGAGCATCTCGGCGTTCAAAGGACTACGCCGGTGTCTCATAACCACGTGCCACCGTGGGTACTAACATTATATATTGTATTTCTATCGATCCCCTCAAATGTGATATAACGCCTAATGCACGACCCTCGCCTGGCAAGCCAGGGTTGGCTCTACCCACTTGAGTGAGATAGTTGGGGCATCATGAAAGGCTCTACCATGATGGTGTCATTTATGACTAGTCCTCCCATTGTTCCACATGTCTTATGCATTTTTATATTTATGTTATTGGCTCAAGTTGTGTTTTGATAATTTTTACTTATGATTATGATTATGAACGCTTTATGAATGATTTGAAAGCCTTGAGCCTTACATTCTCTTACGAATTTTATGATATATGCATGATGTCCTTCTCCTATTTTACTTATGAGTTTTGTTTTACTTATAAATGTCCTTTTTACTTACCTTTCATACTCGGTACATTCCACGTACTGACCGCATACTTTCTATGCTATATCGTTTCATGATACAGGGTCCGCATCTTAGGCTCATCCTCATCTTTAGTTCATCTCAGTTCTCGCTCTCAGCTATTGGTGAGTCCTCATGTTCCGGGGGCCATTTGATAGACTTTCATGTTATTTATGTTTCAATATTAGTCGGGTTAGTTGGCGATGTTGTCCCGTCAACCCATCTTATGTATTAGAGGCTTTCAGACTGGATGTAGAACTCTACTTATGTATATGCCCATTATTTCCGGTTGTTACGCTATGGTTACATTTCCGCTTTGTTTTATGCTAAATATTTCGCTTTATTAAATGAGATTAGATGTATGCATGTGTCATGGGTCGACTTGAGGTCCCTCGAGGTCCCTTGTCCTGTGTCTATGATCCGTGTGTACGTGATCTTGGGCAAATTTATATGCCCAAGTGATACTCAAAGGTGTCATTTTAGCCTTGTTTATCTATCAATGTTTATATATTCTCATGTGATTGGTAATAAAATGTGAATTTATACTAACCAACATGATTAGCATTGTTTTGCAGGAAAAATGTAATTTCGAGAAGCTAAAATGTATGTTGGAAGAGATCGGGTTTGGACTCGGATGCGAACAAGGGACAAGGCATTAGAAAGCACAAAATACAGGGGCTCCGCGATGGAGTCGTGTCACGCTGCCATCGCGGAGGCCTTCTGCCTGGAAAGGGAATTTTCAGCCTAATTCCAGTGAGGGTACGCGATAGGTTCGTGGCACGGTAGCATGGCTCCGCGTTGCACGCCGTGCCACATTGGGCCTTATTCCCTGGACCCCCAGTTTCTGGTGAAGGTCCGCGTCGGTAGCGGGTCACGGAGGCAGTGCTCCGCGATGCACTCCGTGACACGTTGCTTGTTATTTCGGAAAAAATTCCCACCAGTATAAATAGAACACTTAGGTTCATTTTTCAATATTCTGACTTGGTGGAGCAAGAACGTGGGTTACAGGCAGTGGAGGGGACGAAATTATCAGGGTTTTTCTCTCTTTCTTCCTCCTTGAATTCAATTGCTTATATGTTTAACACTCATTTAACGATGTTTAATCCACAAATGAGTGGCTAATTCATCTTCTTGCTGAGGTTAGGAACACTTGTAATGAAATGTGATTATTGATTCTTTGGTTTTTCATCTTTTCTTCCATGGTTGTTCTATTAATTCTTGTTCTTACTGCATTAATGTGTGGCCTACGTTAATGTACATCTAAAAAGTCCGGTTTCACTCGAGAGAGCAAGAAATTGGAAAGTTGTGAATTAATAGGATATGATCTTTTCTTAGTTTGGAAAAATTGAGAATTGATTTACCTTCAGGATAGAAATATACCTGAAAGTCGTATTAGCCAATTTAGGAATCGGTTTTGTATGGCTAGAACATGAATTGCATTTAATCACAGAAATGTAGGTGGATGGTTCATGATTCTTAAGTGGGGTTAAATACGAGAGTTTTAATCCCTTGGCAGTAATTCTTGACTAGCAACCGGAGGAAAAGGCTAACCAAATTATATCGACAATTAATTTCATTATATGTTTGTTTAACCTCAGCATGCTCACATTCATAGTTCAGACTCACATTAGATAATTGTTTAGACTTAGCATAATTATTAGAAATCAAAAATATCAAACTCTTGGTTACACTGTTGTCTGCATTGTTAGAATTGAAATATAGTACTCTTGAGCAGATTGCACTTCATCCCGGTCCCTGTGGGATCGATACTTGGCTTACTTAAGCCACTTTACTACTTGTTCGACCACGTGCACTTGCGTGTAGTTATATACCCATATAACGCGAGACCGAACAAGTTTTTGGCACCGTTGCCGGGGACTGGCAATTGGTGAATTTGTTTTAAGTGTTAATTTACTATATTTTTATTTTCTTAGTGTTGACAACTTGGTCTTAGCCTGTACTTTGCAGATTTAATCTCTGTTGAACACTGGCAAGAGACAAGGAGTTGGTGGACTCGAGTTTGGAGCCAGAAAGATTATTTCATCGACAGCGGAGAGAAGCTCTAGAAAGAAAGCTGCAGTTGCTCAGACAGACAATCATGGAGCAACAACAGAATCCACCAGTAGTACGGGCAATGTTAGTGCCCGAAGAAGTAGCAGCTCGGCCGGTTCGCGAGGTGGCAATCCCACATGCTAATAATGTCACATCTAGCATCCGTAAACCTGAGCCAGGAGGGAGGTTTGAACTTAAGCAGAACATGGTGCAATTGCTGCACACGAGCGGGCAGTTTACAGGTCTCCCTCCTGAAGATCCACAACAGCATCTCCAAAATTTTTTGGAGCTAAGTGACACTTATATCCCCGCTGGAGTGTCATCAGATTATGTCCGGCTTACATTGTTCCCATTCTCACTATTGGGAGAAGCCAAGGGGTGGTTGAAGGTTGAGCCACCTAATTCTATTTCTACGTGGGATGATCTTGCAAGGAAGTTCTTGATACGATTTTTCCCTCTGGTAAAACAGCAAGACTTAGAAGTCAGATTCTAAATTTCAAACAGAGAGAGGGAGAGAATCTATATCAAGCTTGGGAGAGATTCAAGTCCATGTTGCGGGATTGTCCTCATCATCATCAATCCAATGATGTGTTGGTGCACACTTTTATAGAGGGTTTGGAACCCCATACAAAAATATTGCTAGACTCAGCAGCAGGGGGACAAGCGCTGCAGAAAACTTATGAGGAGTTGTATACCTTGTTGAACCGTATTTCGCAGGGCAATCCGGAATGGAATGCTGATTCGTCAAGAGGCGGAACAAGGAAAGCAGCAGGAGTTCTAGAATTGGATGGGTTTACAGCTATTGCTGCACAGATAGCTGCTTTACAGAATCAACTCAACACCCACTTCAGTAACATGACAATGAACCAGCCTCAAGCCCCTGTTAATGCAGTGCAACAGATTTGGTGTGAAGTGTGCGGAAGCAGTGAGCACTCAGCTAAGTGTTGTGGAGCAAATCCTGACTCGGTAAACTTTGTTGGAAATGTACAAAGGAACAACCTCCAACAGTATTGAAACAGCTACAATTCCAATTGGAGGAATCACCCGAATTTCTCCTAGGGTAGCAACAACCATCAGGGGCAGAGTTCAAGTCAGGGTGTGCAAAGGAACCAAGGAGGGCAGCAGAATTATCAAGCACAATTCAGAAACAACAATGCACCTCCTCCACCACCATCACCCAGCATTGAGGAGATGTTCAAGACTATGATAGCTAATCAAGCTCAATTGCAGGTTGACTATGTGAAACTGGCAGCCGAGGTGAAAAACAACCAGTTAGCTACCAAGGCACTTGAATATCAATTTGGGTTACACTGTTGTCTGCATTGTTAGAATTGAAATATAGTACTCTTGAGCAGATTGCACTTCATCCTAGTCCTTGTGGGATCGATACTTGGCTTACTTAAGCCACTTTACTACTTGTTCGACCACGTGCACTTGCGTGTAGTTATATACCCATATAACGCGAGACCGAATAGTAGGTTCGGGTCATTACATCAGTCGTTTGAATGAACCTAGGTTATCAATTCTATAAGTAAGCATTGGTGATGATCACATATGTATACTCGAAGCAGTTATGAACCCATGGGGAACACAAAATCCAAGTTATCTTTCATTTTTGATTTCAACCATAATTTTAATTGTGTTTTTAACTATTGTTTTCTTTAGAACCCCCTATTTTGAGTAACTACCTAACAAGTTCACTTACCAGCTTTAGTCTAGCTCTTCCCTATTCCCTGTGGCTTCGACCCCAATCTCTTTGTTGGATTCTTTATTGACAATGTCCGCTTCATACTTCTAGAGAAGGTGTGGTTTGAGCTTCATCAATGGACCATTCAGACTCTTGAGGATATGTTGAGGGAGTGTGTGATTGACTTCAAGGGTAGTTGGGATGATCATTTACCTCTCATCAAGTTTGCATATAACAACAAGTATCATTCCAACATTCAGATGACTCCATTTGAGGTTCTTTATGGGAGGAGATGTAGATTGCCTATTGGTTGGTTCGAAGTCGGTGAAACTACATTGATAGGACCAGATTCAATTCGTGAGGCTATGGAGAAGGATCAGCTTATAACGAAAAGGTTGAAAACAGCTCAGAGTCACCAAAAGTCCTATGCGGATGTGAGGAGGAGAGAGCTTGAGTTCAAAGTTGATGATTGGGTGTTTTTGAAGGTGTCTCCCATGAAGGGAGTGATGAGGTTCGAAAAGAAGGTAAAACTTAGTCCCTATTATGTTGGCCCATACAAATTGTGAGACATATTGGCAAGGTGGCCTATGAGTTGGAGTTGCCCTCAGAATTGGCTTCAGTACATCCAGTTTTCCACGTGTCACTTTTAAAGAAGTGCATGGGTGATCCAACTTTGGTTATCTTAGTGGAGAGTGTAGGTGTGAAGGATAGCCTTAGCTACGAAGAGGTTCCGATTGAAATACTTGATCTTCAGGTTCGGAAGCTAAGGAACAAAGAAGTAGCTTCAGTAAAGGTGTTGTGGAGGAACCAGTATGTTGAGGGAGCTACATGGGAAACCGAGGCAGATATGATGGTTAAATATCCACATCTATTCCCTTTTGGCTCAGTTTCAGCTTGAGGTATCGGTTTCCTCCCTAATACTTTATTCAGTTTCATGTTCAGTTCATGTGCCCTAGTTTCCTTCATGACAATGCATGTATGTGTGATTCATAAATTCAGTTCAGTCATGTAATTCAGTCCAGAGTCAGTCACTCCGTCATTTTTCAACTTTAAATGTTCAGTATTTGGTATGATATTTGCTTTCCCCAGCTTTTCAGTATTTTATCCACAGTCAAGGGCGAACGTTCCCAAGGGGGAGATATTGTAATACCCTGAAAGCCCAAAGATCAGACCCGAGGATTGAATCGGAGACAAAAATTTATGTACCAGGTCACAAGATGAGTCTTCCAGTGACTTGTGAAGTACCCACGAGTCGTTAAGTGACTCGTGGAGTGGAGGAAAAGTTAGCTACGAATGGTGATCTGGTGGTTGACCATTGGAGAAGCCACGACTCGTGGTCAGGGCCACGAGCAGTTAGGTTGGTCGTGGTCAAGAAGCCGACATGAATGATTGGGTGATTGGCAGTGTTCTCAATGACTAGTCACCACGAGTAGTCAGGTACACCATAAGTCATGGTGTCCCTCGTGGTGACCAGCAGAGGTATGTTTTCAAGTGCTGACGATGGGAGCAGACAACGAGTCGTCCCCCTTATGTAATGAATCATCTAGTCCCTCGTTGGGACTGGCAGTGTGAGTTTTTCTGCAAATTTATTAAGGGCTTTTCCGTAATTTCTAAGCTCCTAAGACCTAAACTACGTTGTTTTAAACTCAGATAGGTGTCTTTTAAGAGGGTTTAACTCATTTTAGATCAATCCCGGTTTAACTCATTTTAGATCAATCCCTCTCCAGGCATGCAAGACTAGAAGTTTCTAAGAGTGATCAAGCCTAGAAATTCATCAAGTTCTTCCCCAATTCCTTTGGACATTCAAGAAGGGTGTGAAATCAGAAGTATCCAGGTATGTAGGGTATGAATGGGTGTATTCATCCACTCCTATGCCCAATTCCTTCTCAATTCATAAAAATTCTAAGTTGATGAATCTATGTGGGTTTAACCCAACTTGTGAAATTTTCTAAGAATCTATTATGGGTAAATCCTATTCATATTTCTGATGTTGAATTTATATTCATGGGCATATTTTATAATATTTTCAATTACAATTCATGTTTTCAAAGTCTACAAATTATAGTATCCAATTATGAAAGTTAATGCAAGGTGGAGATGATGATCTATGTTTTCAAGTACGATGAGATGTATATTATGAAAGTATGATTTCGAATTACCCATATTTATATCCATGATTTTGACCATCTAAAGTATATTTAAATTTGGGCAAGCCCATATGATCAAGTATGTTCGTGATTTACTTCAATTTCATGTTATTAGCTTACCACATGGTTTTGGAGTCTAGACTCCCACTTTTCAGCTTGTAGTATGGTTTGAGCCAAGGCTCCTCATGTTATGTTTTCAGATTATGCGTGTATTATTATGATTCAGCTTCGTCGCAAGACAGTGGTTCAGCTTCATTGAAAAATAATGGAGAGCATATGCATGTTTTTGGGAGTAGTGTCTAGCACCGAGTAGGCTAAGAGTTCAATCAACCCTATGCCTCAGAACTGCCTGCCAACGTAGGTATGTTTAGATTATTTGGGACCTCCCTTGTGAGCTTTCCCTGCCCCAAGGGGCCTTCAGTTTGATATCGATATCATGGTAGAGTCCTTAGCCTTGGCAACGCTTTGGACGGCTCTGCCCACTTGAGTGTAATAGTCGGAACCACGTAAGCTCTATTGTGGTAATGTCGGTTATATGACGAGTCTCCCATTGTTTCCCATGATTTCATTTATGCATGTTCATCATTCATGATATTATGTTTTCAGCAGGTTTCACCCAATGTTCAGTTTCAGTTTCAGCTTTGCTCCTTCGATTCAATTATGATATTCAATTATGTTTAAGTCATGTTTTCATATATTAGCATGCAAGCCCTACTATCAGAATCTTATGATGAAATGTTTTATGATATGCATATTTCTGATTTTTACTTACTTAGTGATTTTACTTACCTTGCATACTCGGTACATTTCATGTACTGACCGCATACTCTATGCTGTATCCTTTCATGATATAAGTTCAGACGTTAAGGTTCATTCCTACCGCTAGCCAAATTTTCAGAGTTAGCATATCCCAGCCTTTTGGTAAGTCCTCATCCTTCGAGGACCTTCTTATCAGTTTGTTATCAGTACTTTCGGTCTCAGTTTATTAGTGAGTTAGTTGGGGTCTTGTCCCATCAACTCATCAGGTTGTAGAGACTTATCAGACATAGTATGTATTTAGCTTCAGAACCGTGTTATATATTCAGATATTCAGATGCTATTAGATTTTCAGACTTCCGCTATTTCATATGTTAAACTTCTGCATTATTATGTTGAGCTTTAGAGGTCATGTTCATGTCATGGGTCGACTTGGAGCCTCTCAGGATTCTTTTTTCCGTGTCTCGATCTGAGCCTATGTTTGGGTCGTGACAACAAGAGGGTTAGAGTGCTCAGGTGCCAGACGAGCTCATACGAATTTGCATAGGGTAGGGATGTCGGCTGGCACCTCCCAAATGGTTAGGACATGTGGCATAAGGGCACAAGGTATAATACTTTCGGGCTTTCGTGGTATTCCTCTATTGGCTCAGGCCTAAACTATGTAACCTATACATAGTCGGCCCTCCTCTTTTGGAAGGGGATCCAAACTTTTTTTTTATCTCTCAGGCAATTTATATTAGCAATACACTGTTTTCTTGGACTCCAAGCACTTTCCTTTTCTTTGTTCAGTTTTAGCTTAAGTTACTTAATGTGTTTGTGCTCGAGCCAAGGGCTACGGTCTTGGACTCGCTCGTGTCCTCATCCGAAACACTCATATTTGCGTCTCTTCGGCTTATCTTACTAGTTTACATTACGCTAACTTGCTTTTATCACGTACCACTAATCAAACAGCTAGTAAATCGAATTTAAAATATGATTAAATCGTAATATATATTCTTGATCCTTTACAAATTTAACTATACCGATTTTAAGATAAACATTTTTCTTTATAACAAACACCACCTCTATGTTCACTTGGAATAAAACATGATTAATCCAATTATGAATTATCTTTCGGATTGTACACTTTTCAGAAGCGAGTGAGTGTTTATCCAAATTGTTATGGTCTCAATTTCATGTGATGTTTATCTCTAAAACTAAAATAATTTATAGTAGCAACAGAATAATTCAGTGACCAAAGACCACAAATCAAATTCGTAATGTTCACTACCAGTTGGACCTTCTCCAATAACTAATTATGTAAAACAGTTAAATTAACATTCAAATTAGCATTTAGATATTCTCTTTGAGTCAAATAATATTATTATTATATTAGCAAAATTTCTAGTTTTCCTTTGTATATTATTATATATTAGCAAAAATTGTTAGTTTTCCTCTGTGTATTTGCATTTGCCTCTTTCCCCACTATGATTACATGCATTCATTTTGTAGGTATCCTCAAGGATCTCGTGATCGCTTTAAATAATGAATTGAACCACCGCCACCCTCCCCCCTCTTTCTTTTTTCTTTTTTCTTTTTTCTTTTTTCTTTTTCTTTTTCTTTTTAATAAATGAAAATATGCGACACTCAAAATTTTAAATTTAAGCGACAGTCATTTCATTCCGTTTTAGTTTTAGAGTAATTATTTATTAAGAGGAAAATGGTTGAAAATGTTCTTAAATTATATTGAATTGAATAAAAATATCTTTTATTCATAGTTTGATTTAAAATATTTTTACTGTTAATAATTTAATCTAAAAGTATTCTATTGTTAATTTTAAGTTAAAAATGCTTATGTTTAATAATTATATTATTGTTTTCTTTTAAGCATTTTTTTCTAATAAAATACTATTTTCAGAGAATCCTGTTTTTATTTTTTCCCTTTTAAAATCTTTTTTAACTAATTAAAAAAGTGAGAAGTATTTATCTTAATCTCATTTTATCAATTAAAATAAAATAATCATGTATACTTTTTAAACTAATAATATAGATCATATATACAAATCATAGTAATCTCATTATTATTTTTTATTCAATAAATTTTTTTTTAATAAATTAAATAATATTTTTATTTCTTAATCTTTTTCAAATTGAATTAGGATAAGGATCTTCTAATATATTTCTTAATTTTTAAGTTATAATAAAAAAAAGGATAAAAAATAACTCTATCGAGGATATTTTAAAGATATTTTGTATTTTGAAGCAACGTAATAAATATTTATGTTTTATGACATTCTGATTGTTGTATCTTAACTTTAAAATCAAGGATTATACTTGCAAATATTTATCCTTCTTCAATTCAAAAAAATTAAGAAATAAAAATATTTTCTATTTTTTTATTATTATCTAAATAAAATTAATGTCGAATTATTGTGATCCTATATATATGAAAATTAATGACAGGTTACAATATTTTTATTAGAAAAATAACGTGTTTAAAAAATTAATATATTTATTAAGAAAAGAATATTTTTGATCCAAAATTAATAATAGAGATATTTTTGCATTAAACTATTAACAGCATAGATATTTTAAAATTCAAATATTAACTACAAAAATATATTTTAAGACAAAATTATTAATAAAGAATATTCTTATTTAATTTTACATAGTTTTTAGATATTTTAAACTTTTTTTCCTTTATTAAGAGGGAAACTGCACATGTACTCAACAATTTCGTAACTGCATAAATTATTTCGAATCTATATTTATATATATAGTAAAACTAGTCATTAAAAAAGAGATGTGGCATCTTTCTTTGGCGAAGAATTTTATTTATTTTTTTCTTATATTTTTGAACAATTTTTCTAATATTTTTATTTACTTATCATTATATAAATATAAATGTGTCAATTACTACTCCCTCCATTTATTTTTATTTCTTATTGTAAAAAATTAAATGTCTCAAAATTTACTACTCCATTTATTTCTATTCTTTATTTTAATATTTAAAAGTGTTACACCCCGTAAAATTTCCAACACATAGATGGCCTATTGGCGTGTTGGTTAAGAGTATTTGAGAGCCATACATGCTAAAAAAAAGGCCCGGGAAAAGACCGGACGAGAAACTTCTCGAACCTCCGCGATGGCAACGTGTCACGGAGGTGGAGCCTCCGCTTTGGCTCCGTGACACGTTGGCCCTGTCCAGGCCCAAGTATATAAACCCCTCACTTCGGTTTATTTCATAAAATTCTTATAATTTCCAGAAGAAAACGTATGGGAATAGGGGAGAACGAAGATTCCTTACTAATATTCATCCGATTACGCCGTTAAACGCGGTCCAAACTCAAATTAACTCTAGATACCGAGGTATTAAGCAGTGAGGAGCATTCTTACGGATTTAGTTTCGCGAAATTCGGTCGGCGAATCGTCGTGCTACCGAACTTAGGTAAGTAGAATTGCTCCAAATTAGTGACAATATACTCCTATCCCTAAAGTGAGTATTTCTCCCTTTTGGACTTTCAAGAAATAGCGAGTTTCCGACCGTTTTTTGATAAGCCAAAGTTTGGGCTATATATATATCGAAAGTGACATTTTCTTTCAGAATATTGGTGTATTTAGTTTTAATTGACATATATGTAAATGCAGTTGGGAGAAACAGCTGGAGTACTGACCGAGCTTCGTCCGTTAATTGGATAAACCGAGGTTAAGGTATGTAAAGCTATTCTTTCGGCAAGCCAAGAAGTATAGTCTAGAAAATAAATAGAATAAAGGTTATTAACAGATACCCAGCGTACAGGAACGATTTCAGTACAATTTCCAACAAGCATGCTAGTATATCATTACGTATCATGCGATAATCCGAATAACGGATAGTCAGATGATTTCAGATAGTAATGTGGTATCCGCTAGTAGCTCAGCATGTTCTTACGTAATACCCAGAATGGAAGTTGTAAAAAGTAGTATAATGAATTAGCAAGATTACAGATAGTATATATTACATTTGTTGAGACTGTATCCGGTAATAGATGACACATTTTATATTATTGAGCTATATCCAGTTATAGATGGCATGTTCTATGTTATTGAGTTATATCCAGATATAATCAGATCAATAATCAGATATAGAAATAGCTCCAGATACCGATATAGCTCCAGATACAGATATAGCTCCAGAAACAGATATGGCTCTAGAAACTGATATAGCTTCAGATCACGGATAACAATAATCAAATAAGCAAATAAAGGCCAGGTAGAAGTTAGCCCAGCAATCAGAAACAGTGTAAAACAAAATATAGCATCAGCTGTTTAATACGGACTGGCCTAGAAATAAAAGAAGAGAATATGATTAGTATTTCTCATTTGAGCATGCTTGCTGTGTATGTGTTTTGCATGTTGAGACTTGTTATGGAATGTGGGCATCCTTTAGCATCCCCGCCGCCCCTGGGTTATAGCTGTGTCTGTCATGCCCCGCCTTGAGGGGTATGACTGGCACCTGGTGTCTTACTAGGACCTAAGCTACCAGACTACTGAGCCTGAGCACATCTGGTGCCTGGCTAGCTCTAACTCAGATTTCTGGGAGCAAAGGGCTATATAATGGCTGTAAACACAGCCTCCGGCCAACTGGGCCTATAGCCACCTGTACCTGTACTAACAGCTAACCAGAAACATATCAATATAAGGGAGCCTATGCGGGCCGACAAGACCACCATGCTGTCTAGTTATCTGTAACTCAACAATGAAATACCGGAAGGCTACGTGACCGGCGAGGTCACCACTACTGACAACAGAGGCCTCACACGGCCAACATAAACAGAAATGCTAAACAGCTACAACAAACTGCACGGCCTTACACGACCGGCTCAGCTGACCACAGGGAAATATATACAGACTGCAAGCCTCTAGGAACACTGATAAGATTGTCGGGACAGGGCCACGGCCTACCCATGCTGTACAACAAAAGAAAAGGGATAAACCTCTACCTATCTAGCTCCGGATGACTGGAGCTGATGACCCTGTGAGCTGACTAGAATCACGAGGTATCGGCCTCTCGTCTATGAGTACCTGCAGGCAAGTAATGCAGCACCCATACGGGCGTCAGTACCGCTGGTACTGAGTATGTAAAACAACAACTGAAAAATATCTGAAAAACAACAATACAACTGATGGAACTGAAATAGAAAGGAATAGGCTAACTGATTGAAAATGTAAAGCTTAAGCCTACTCTTAACCATACTAGAAGGAGTAGGAGTCATACCTGGAGATGTATCGCTCTACTATCGATCTACTCGTATCTAGTGTAACATGGCATAACCTAACATAACATAGAATAACACACAAACCTTACCCGACCCCCATAAGCTGGGAGGTACAATCAACACGCAATCTATACCCCTATCTCGGTCGTCCCATCTCCTATAATAACTTTAAGCATCCTGCCGATCCCCTGGGTATGCACTTGGGCACGCTGAGCACATGACTATAACTGTACCTGAGTCCGGAGGACTCCTGAATCAACACCCCGGGCGTACCCGCTCGACGGGGGTGTATAAGGGCCGACCAAGGCACAATATGGGGAAAACCCGCATCCCATCTTAGTCCTCTGTGGGACGGCATGCCACTCCATAGAGCGATGTATCCTCGCCCTCTGGCGGATGAGTCGATACAGCTATTAACCCTGGGGTGGTCGTGAATGCTAGGTAATCCAACCCCAAGACAATACAGTGGTCTCAACTAGTAATACTATCTGCATATATCACATGCTGAAGCTAGTGATGATAATGTATCTGTACATACTATATGCTGACTAGTGATAGTGATACGTATGTATTATGCTGAGTGTGATAATGGTATATATATATATATATAATCTTCTGCCATACTCTACTGAGTCTAATGTTGAACAAGATATAGTCTTTTTCTGCTGGAAATCATGTTGTATAACTGAGTTTCTATAGTATCATGATTTATTATTTCTAACATGCTTTCTAAACTTCATTTTAATCTATCATTCTACTTCTAAGATACCTTACAGATACTTATATTGCTTTACTAAGTTTCAACTGAATACGATAATATGCTAACATTCTTTACTAAATCACATGCTGGGCATGCTGTACAGTTCCTAACACTTTGTATTAGAATTTATATCGTGCTAGCAAGTTTTCAGCTATACATAACATGATGCTTCTACTATCGTACCAATATTCATAATAAACATAACACACGACTTCTGAACATTCTACTGGCCTTTAAACTATTTTACTATACCGAGACTACTAGCTTGCCGAGGAAACTAGCTTTACATACCTTCGCTTCTGATTTCCCGACTAACTGGCGTAGCTCGATCAGTTTTTCAGCTATTTCTCCCAACTGCATTCATATATATGTCAATCAGTACTAATACAACTTTATTCTGAAGGACGACATCACTTTCGATATAATTATAGCCTAAACTTAGGCTTATCGAAAGACGACCGAAAACTTGTTATTTTCTAGAAGTCCAGAAGGGAGAAATATTCACTTCACTGCTAGGAACACATAGACACTAGTTTGGAGCAATTCTACTTACCTTAGTCCGGTCACTCGACGATTCGTCGGCCGTATTTCGCAAAACAAAATCCGTAGGAATGCTCCCTGCTGCTAAATACCTCGGTATCTGGAGTTAATTTAAGGTTAGACTACGTTTGGCAGCGTAATCGACGATTATAATATCAACCCTCTTCATCTCTCTCTGTTACCTCACGATTTCTGGAAATTATTTGGTGGAAAAGTGAGATTAAAACCGAAGTGGGGCTTTATATACTTGGGCCTGGACAGCCCCAACGTGTCACAGAGCCAACGCGGAGGCTCCACCTCCGTGACATGTTGCCATCGCGGAGGGGCTCTACCTCGGCTCCTTCCGCGATGGTTCGACAGGTTATCCCTCCGATCCTTCCCCGGGCCTTTCTCTAGCACGTAGGGCTTTCAAATATGCTTAACCAACGTGCGAATAGGCCATCTAAGTGTCGGAAATCTTACGGGGTATAACATTCTCCCCCCTTAAGAACATTCGTCCTCGAATGTAAACTTCTATCTAGAGGTCTTCTCAACTTACTTATCTAGAAGAACTTCGGCAGAGTTTCCCCTGTAATATGGACTATACCAAAAATCTGAAACGCAGAAAAGTCCAATACAGGTACTGCACACAATACTTTAAGATTCGCTGGATAGCTAAGCATCAATCTTTCTCATTTATTCATACACAACTATAAGGTATTGCATAAGTAATAATACGGACATACCTGTCGCCTGACTAGGCCTGGAATAAGTGAGGATATTTAGCTTTCATATCTTCCTCAACCTCCCAAGTCATCTCTTCTCGATTCCTGTTACGCCACAATACTTTGACAGACGCAATATCTTTAGTTCTCAATCTGCGAATCTGTCTGTCTAGGATAGCTACTGGGACCTCTTCATAGGCCATCTTTCCTGTAACCTAGATATCTTGGACTGGGACTGCTCTGGATGGGTCTCCTAAACATTTCCTCAGCATAGACACGTGAAAGACCGGATGAACGGATTCTAGCTCTGGAGGCAAGTTCAACTCATATGCCACTTGGTCGATTCTTCGACGAATCTGATAAGGCCCAACAAATCTTGGACTGAGCTTACCTTTCTTGCCGAATCTCATCACCCCTTTCATCGGGGACACTTTCAAAAATACCCAATCATTCACATCGAATTCCAGGTTTCTGCGCCGCACATCTACATATGATTTCTGGCGGCTCTGTGCAGTCAGTAGGCATTCTCGGATAAGCTTTACCTTTTCCTCTGACTGCTGAACAATGTCTGGCCCAACCAACGCTGATTCTCCTATTTCAAACCAACCAATCGGCGATCTGCATTTTCGCCCATATAAAGCCTCAAAAGGCGCCATCTGGATGGCTGAGTGATAGCTGTTATTATAAGCAAATTCAATTAACGGCAAATGCTCATCCCATCTACCACCGAAATCTAGCACACACGCTCGCAACATATCTTCGAGCGTCTGAATAGTGCGCTCAGCCTGTCCATCTGTCTGAGGGTGGAATGTTGTGCTCAAATTAATCTGCGTTCCCATACCTCTCTGAAACGACCGCCAAAATCTAGTCGTAAACTGTGCTCCTCTATCTGAAATAATGGATACTGGCACTCCGTGCAATCTGACTATCTCTCGGATATACAACTCAGCATAATCTTTGGCCGAGAAAGTAGCTCTTACTGGCAGGAAATGAGCTGATTTTGTCAATCTATCAACTATCACCCATATAGCGTCATATCTGTGTCTGGTACGAGGTAATCCTGCCACAAAATCCATATTCACTGCTTCCCATTTCCAGAGAGGCACAACTATGTCCTGAGTCAAACCGCCTGGTTTCTGATGTTCTGCTTTCACCTGTTGGCATTTAGGACACTGAGCTACAAATTCAGCAATTTCTCTTTTCATACCTGGCCACCAGTAGTTTTCTTTGATATCGTGGTACATTTTTGTCGCACCGGGGTGAAGAGAATAACGGGCATAATGTACCTCGTTCATAATCTGCTGGCGGAGCCCTGAGACATCTGGAACACATAGGCGACCTTTACATGACAACACTTCTTCCTCAGTTACCTGAAAATCTGGCGCTTTACCCTGCTGGATTCTGTCTTTGAGATGGATCAGGTCAGGATCCTCATATTGTCGTTCTTTCACTTCCACAACTAATGATGACACAGCGGTGTTCTGAATTACCGCTCTACCGTCCTCTGCTTCTGCTACACGAATGGCTAGGCTAGCTAACTGATGTATCTCCCTGACCAATTCCCGCTGCTCGGGCTGTAAATATGCCAAACTCCCCATGGACTTACGACTGAGAGCATCTGCTACAACATTGGCTTTTCCTGGGTGGTATAGAATGTTCACATCATAATCCTTTAACAGCTCCAACCAGCGACGTTGCCGCAGATTCAACTCCCTCTGAGTGAAGATGTACTGTAGGCTCTTATGATCTGTAAAAATATCAACATGGACGCCATACAGGTAATGCCTCCACATTTTCAAGGCGTGGATCACTGCGGCTAATTCCAGGTCGTGGGTAGGGTAATTCTTTTCATGTTTCCTCAGCTGTCTGGAAGCATACGCAATCACTTTACCATGCTGCATCAACACACAACCTAACCCAACACCTGATGCGTCGCAATACACTGAATAACCCTCTGTACCTTCTGGCAATGCTAGCACTGGGGAGGAGGTTATTCTGTCTTTTAACTCCGGAAAGCTCTGCTCACATGCCTCTGTCCACTGAAACTTCGCTGCTTTCTGCGTCAGTTTGGTCAGATATGCCGCTATAGTAGAGAATCCCTCAACAAATCTCCTGTAATATCCCGCTAACCCCAGAAAACTGCGGACTTCGGTCGGAGTGGTAGGCCTAGGCCAGGTCTTAACTGCTGCTATCTTCTGCGTGTCCACCTGTATACCAGTATCCGACACAATATGCCCCAAGAAGGCTACTGAGTTCAGCCAGAATTTACACTTGGAGAACTTAGCATATAACTAGCGGTCCTTGAGAATCTGGAGCACTGTCCGCAAATGAGTCCGATGATCTGCTTCAAAGCGAGAATACACCAGAATGTCATCAATAAATACTATTACGAACAAGTCCAGGAAGGGTCTGAAGATACTGTTCATCAGGTCCATGAATATTGCCGGGGCATTCGTTAACCCGAAGGACATGACTAAAAATTTGAAGTGTCCATATCGGGTCCTGAATGACGTTTTAGGAATATCTCTTTCACGAACTCGAACCTGGTGATATCCGAACCGCAATTCAATCTTGGAGAAGTATCTGGCTCCCTGTAACTAATCAAATAAATCGTCTATTCTGGGGAGTGAGTACTTGTTCTTCATGGTAACTTTATTCAACTACCGATAATCTATGCACATACGGAGCGAGCCATCTTTCTTCCTCACAAATAGAATTGGCGCACCCCATGGTGAAGTACTCGGCCTGATGAAACCTTTATCTAGCAAATCTTTCAACTGCTCTTTTAACTCTCTGAGTTCTGCAGGAGCCATACGATAGGGAGGAATTGATATCGGCTGAGTGCCTGGTAACAAGGCAATAACAAAATCTATTTCCCTTTCTGGGGGAATACCAGGTAGCTCATCGGGAAACACATCAGGGAACTCGTTCACCACCGGAACGGACTGGAGTATCGGAGATTCTACTCGGACATCCTGAACCCTGACTAGGTGGTAAATACATCCCTTAGATATCAATTTCCTCGCCTGAAGGTAGGAAATAAACCTACCTTTTGGCGTAGCAGTGCTGCCCTTCCACTCCCGTACTGCTTCTCCTGGAAAGTGGAATCGGACCGTCTTGGTCCAACATTCAATATTGGCAAAGCACGGCACTAGCCAATCCATACCCATTATGGCATCGAAGTCTATCATTTCTAACTCGACCAGATCTACTGTGGCCTGACGTCCAGCAACCTCTACTGCACACCCTCGGTAAATTCTGCTAGCTACAATAGAGTCACCGATGGGCGTGGATACTGAAAAGGGTTGCTGCAATAATTTTGGTGCAATATTGAACTTTCGTGCCACAAATGGAGTAATGTAGGACAAAGTAGATCCTGGGTCAATCAATACATAAGCAGGGTGTGAGTAGATAGTTATCATACCTGTCACAACATCAGGTGACGCTTCTGAATCCTGCCTCCCTGGTAAAGCATATGTGCGGCTTGGACCCGCACCTACACTGGAGGCCCCTGATCTGCCCCGACCCCTGCCTGCTGAAACTGAGGGCCTGCGCCCTACCGAGGATGCTGTAGCTCGTGACCCTGCGGATGCCCTGTCCTGTCTATCCCGATCCTCCTGACCTCTAGCTAGGCAATTTCTCATCAAATGGTCCTCTTGGCCACAAATATAACATCCGGTGGAGCCATACCTGCATGCTCCAGAATGGCGTCGGCTGTATATAGGGAAAAGTGGTAGGGTACTCTACTCCGCCCTCCTTTGTAATAATGAATCTGCAATCTGTGAGTCTCTGCCAGTCTCTGACTGCCCCCTGCGGCTAAATCTACCCCTCCGCGGTTGTGGTGGAGGCGGGGGCCTGGGCGACCTATCTAACAATCGTGGCCTAGGTCCTCCCCGAGCCTCCCTCTGTAACTCAACTGGCCTGTCCCGGCGGCGCTGTTCCTGATTAGTTCTCCTGATCTCCCGATGTCGCTGCCTGATGCCCTCAATATTCTGGGCAAATGCCTAAACTCGGGCAATATCCATGTCCTCTCACAGTGTGGCCGTAACACAAGTCTCAACATATTCTGAATTCAACCCCATGATAAAGCGGTGTACTCTGGATGCCATGGTATCAACAAAGGCCGGTGCGTACCAGGCTAAAGAATCAAACCGCAAGGCGTATTCCCGAACGCTCATGGCGCCCTGCTCTAGATGTAGGAACTGGTCCACCCGGTCCTGTCGAATCTCCCATGGCAAATAGTGATCCAGAAAAGCTCCTGAGAAGCTGGACCAGGTCGGAGGGGAAACATCTCTCCCTCGGGACCTTTCCCAGCTTTCATACCACAATATGGCGATGTCCCGTAACCGGAATGCTGCCAACTCAACCGATTCTGTAGGCGTGGCATGTATAACCCTGAAAATTCTCTGCATCTGATCTAGAAAATCCTGAGGGTCCTCTGTCCGGTCCGTACCTGTAAACTGTGGGGGATTCAGAGCCAAAAAATCTCGGACCCTCGAACTACCGGGCCCTCCTGACGACTCCGCGAGTGTAGACGGCATCGGCTGACGCTGAGCAGCCATCATCTGTGCTAACATGACTACCGCACTCCTTATCTCCTGATCAGAAGGTATCGGTATAGGGAATGCTGGAGGTAGTGTCGCCCCAAGTGGCTCATGATATGGTGGAGACTGCTGGGAAGGCTGGGACGATGCCTCTGTAGTGCCCTCTGATCGGGCTGTTTCTAAATGAGGGTGAGGCATCCTGCTGGTGCCTTCCCCTGCAGCCATATCTAAGCTCCGGCCTGTGATAGGATGTCGCTGGTCTGACATTATCGGTAACCAAAGAATACAGTAAGCTCTAGGGACTCAACCCTATATTGTACCGCTCTGCAGCACGACCGAATAAAAAGGAGAGTAACCATCCTATTATGCCTCGCAGCCTCCTGCCTATAGTATGTGGTTTAAAACACATCCATAGACAAGACTCTACTTAACACGGCTTGCAGACTCCTTGGGACATGACCTGCTCTGATATCAAGTTTGTCACACCCCGCCTTGGGGGGTATGACTGGCACCTGGTGCCTAACTAGGACCTGAGCTACTAGACTACTGAGCCTGAGCACATCTGGTGCCTGGCTGTCTCTAACTCAGATTTCTGGAAGCAAAGGGCTATATAACGACTGTAAACATAGCCTCCGGCCAACTGGGCCTATAGCCACCTGTACCTGTACTAACAGCTAACAAGAAACATATCAATATAAGGGAGCCTATGCGGGCCGACAAGGCCACCATGCTGTCTAGTTATCTGTAACTCAACAATGAAATACTGGAAGGCTACATGACCAGCGAGGTCACCACTACGGACAACAGAGGCCTCACACGGCCAACATAAACAGAAATGCTAAACAGCTACAACAAACTGCACGGCCTCACACGACCGGCTCAGCTGACCACCGGGAAATATATACAGACTGCAAGCCTCTAGGAATACTGATAAAATGGTCGAGACAGGGACCACGGCCTACCCATGCTGTACAACAAAAGAAAAGGGATAAACCTCTAGCTATCTAGCTCCGGATGACTAGAGCTGATGACCCTGTGAGCTGACTGGAATCACGAGGTATCGGCCCCTCGTCTATGAGTACCTGGAGGCAAGTAATGCAGCGCCCCATACGGGCGTCAGTACCGCTGGTACTGAGTATGTAAAACAACAACTGAAAAATATCTGAAAAACAACAATACAACTGATGGAACTGAAATAGAAAGGAATAGGCTAATTGATTGAAAATGTAAAGCTTAAGCCTACTCTTAACCATGCTGGATGGAGTAGGAGTCATACCTGGAGATGTATCGCTCTACTATCGATCTACTCGTATCTAGTGTAACATGGCATAACCTAACATAACATAGCATAACACACACAAACCTTACCCGACCCCCATAAGCTGGGAGGTACAATCAACACGCAATCTATACCCCTACCCCGGTCGTCCCATCTCCTATAATAACTTTAAGCATCCTGCCGATCCCATGGGTATGCACTTGGGCTCGCTGAACCCCTGACTATAACTGTACCTGAGTCCGGAGGACTCCTGAATCAACACCCCGGGCGTACCCGCTCGACGGGGGTGTATAAGGGCCGACCAAGGCACAACATGGGGAAAACCGGCATCCCATCTTCGTCCTCTTCGGGACGGCATGCCACTCCATAGAGCGACATATCCTCGCCCTCTGGCGGATGAGTCGATATAGCTATTAACTCTGGGGCGGTCGTGAATGCTAGGTAATCCAACCCCAAGACAATACAGTGGTCTCAACTAGTAATACTATCTGCATATATCACATGCTGAAGCTAGTGATGATAATGTATCTGTACATACTATATGCTGACTAGTGATAGTGATACGTATGTATTATGCTGAGACTGATAATGGTGTATATATATATAATCTTCTGCCATACTGTACTGAGTCTAATGTTGAACAAGATATAGTCTTTTTCTGCTGGAAATCATGTTGTATAACTGAGTTTCTATAGTAACATGATTTATTATTTCTAACATGCTTTCTAAACTTCATTTTAATCTATCATTCTACTTCTAAGATACCTTACAGATACTTATATTTCTTTACTAAGTTTCAACTGAATACGATAATATGCTAACATTCTTTACTAAATCACATACTGGGCATGCTGTACAATTCCTAACACTTCGTATTAGAATTTATATCGTGCTAGCAAGTTTTACGCTATACATAACATGATGCTTCCAATATCGTACCAATATTCATAATAAACATAACACACGACTTCTGAACATTCTACTGGCCTTTAAACTATTTTACTATACCGAGACTACTAGCTTGCCGAGGAAACTAGCTTTACATACCTTCGCTTCTCATTTCCTGACTAACTGGCGTAGCTCGGTCAGTTTTTCAGCTATTTCTCCCAACTGCATTCATATATATGTCAATCAGTACTAAATACAACTTTATTCTGAAGGACGACATAACTTTCGATATAATTATAGCCTAAACTTAGGCTTATCGAAAGACGGTCGAAAACTTGCTATTTTCCAGAAGTCTAGAAGGGAGAAATATTCACTTCACAGCTAGGAACACATAGACACTAGTTTGGAGCAATTCTACTTACCTTAGTCCGGTCGTTCGACTATTCGTCAGCCGTATTTCGCGAAACAAAATCCGTAGGAATGCTCCCTGCTGCTAAATACCTCGGTATCTGGAGTTAATTTAAGTTTAGACTACATTTGGCAGTGGAATCGACGATTATAATATCAACCCTCTTCGTCTCTCTCTGTTACCTCACGAGTTCTGGAAATTATTTGGTGGAAAAGTGAGATTAAAACCGAAGTGGGGCTTTATATACTTGGGCCTGGACAGCCCCAACGTGTCACGGAGCCAACGCGGAGGCTCCACCTCCGTGACACGTTGCCAACACGGAGGGGCTTTGCCTCGGCTCCTTCCGCGATGGTTCGACAGGTTATCCTTTCGATCCTTCCCCAGGCCTTTTTCTAGCACGTAGGGCTTTCAAATATGCTTAACCAACGTGCGAATAGGCCATCTAAGTGTCGGGAATCTTATGGGGTATAACAGTGTCGATACCAGATTCAGATACCGCCCCCAGTTGGGCGATGTCGTCTCCCTAGAGGACGATGATGACCGACCACCATAATAATACGGTCCAGATTACCCTGCTTGCAGGGGTAGTTCAGTTTACTCTGCGCAGAGCCAGATTACCCTGTTTACAGGGCAGACTACTCTGTGTGCGCTTGTGGCCGGGGGCAGTTTCAGATACAGATTTTTATAAAATTACCCTGTTGCATGTTTGCACCCAGGGGCAGTTTCAGTCACAGATACAGCAGCAGATTACCCCGTTGAGCGCTTGCGCCCAGAGGTAGGAGTCTTCGAACTCAGACACAGTTCATTGTCAGAGGCCAAGGCCTGAGCTACGTACCCAAGGGGGCCGGTAAGAGGAGCTCACAGTTATCAGATGAGTGAAGTGACTTATTTTTGGTTGGTTTAGACCCGAGTAGGGGTAAATATATTGTTTTGTTGGTTGGCACCTTCCGGCTTATGGGGGTCAATCAGGTATTGTGTGTATTTATATGTATATCTATATGTGCTATTAGATACTGATAGACAGTAGGACGACACGTCGTCAGGTATGCCCAGTTTAGTTACAGAATAGGTAAACTCTCCCCAGTTATCCTCAGCCAGATAGACTCAGCTACTTCCTGCTTATATGTCATGTTATTGTTGTTACCCATTTAGTTGTATATTTCAGTTTGCTTTACATGCTCAGTACCTGTGGCACTAACGCCCGTGGGGGCGCTGCATTGCTTGCCTGCAGGTACACAAAGACGAGGAGTCGATTCCTCGTGATCCAGTCAGCAGAGTTATCAGCTCCTATCCTCCGGAGCTAGACAGTCGGAGGTTGTTCCTATTTCCTTTTGACTACAGTTTGGGTAGGTCGGGACCCTGTCCCGACCAATCTATTATTACTTCCTAGAGGCTTGCATTCTGATGTTTCCCTATGGTGGTGGAGCCGGTTGTGTGGGCCCGTGTATGTATATATGTGTTTAGTTGTTGATGTTGGCCGTGTGGGGCCTTCTTCTGGTTATAGTTAGTGACCTTGTCGGTCACAAATGTGAATAGCAGTTGCTTCGGATTATAGTGTCATTGTTCTGGTTAGCTGTTGTGCATTGCAAGTGGCTATAGGCCTAATCGGCCAGGGGCTGTATTTACAGCCGCTATATAGCCGGTTCATTCCTTGAAATAGAGCCAGAGTCAGCCAAAGCACCAGATGTGCTCAGGCTGGATCGTTTGACAGCCCAGAGTCTAGCAGGCACCAGGTGCCTGTCATACCCCCCAAGGTGGGGTCTGACAAACTTGGTATCAGAGCAGTTTGTGTCCCAGGGAGTTTGCAAGCCGTGCTAAGTAGAGTCTTGTCTATGGATGTGTTGTGCACCACATACTATAGGCAGGAGGCTGCGAGGCATGATAGGATGGTTACTCTTCTTTCTCAATCAGTCGTGCTATAGAGCAGTACAGTATAGGGTTGGGTCCCTAAAACTTATCATATTCTTTGTCTACAGATAAGAATGGCAGACCAGCGTCACCTTGCCACCGGCAGAAGAATAGAAACAGCAGCAGGAGAAGGAACCAACAGGATGCCTCACTTACAGCCAGATTCAGCCCGGTCTGAGCGCGATACGGAGGTGTCATCTCGACCCTCCCAGCAGTCTCCGCCTCGCCAGACACCATTTGAGGCAGCACCGCCTCCCACAGCTCCTGCACCCACTTCATCTGATCAAGAGCTACGTTGTGCGGTGGTTATGTTAACCCAGATGCTAGCTACTCAACGTCAGCCAGTACCACCTGCAGCAGCAGAATCTCTAGGTGGGCCAGGTAGTTCTAGGGTTAGAGAATTCTTGGCATTGGGACCCCCTCAGTTTACAGGGTCAGATTCAGCGGAGGACCCTCAGGACTTTCTGGACCAGATGCAGAGAATCTTTACAGTCATGCACGTAACCCCAGCAGAATTAGTGGAATTAGCAGTGTTCCGGTTAAGGGATATTGCTGTTTTGTGGTACGAAAGTTGGGAGAGATCTCGGGGAAGAGATGTAGCCCCTCCTACTTGGTCCAGCTTCTCAGAGGCCTTCCTGGACCACTACTTACCCCAGGAGGTCAGACAGGCCCGGATGGACCAGTTCTTACACTTAGAGCAGGGGGCCAGGAGCGTCCGTGAGTATTCTTTACAGTTCGACTCCTTAGCCCACTATGCTCCAGCATTTGTGGACACCATGTCGTCCAGAGTCCATCGCTTTATTATGGGCCTGAATTCAGATTACATAGAGACGTGCATGACGACTACTCTGAGAGAGGACATGGACATATCCAGGGTACAGGCCTTCGCACAGAAAATTGAGGGCCTGAGATAGCGGCAGCGGGGCGACAGGCAGGCGACTTCAGAGCAGCGCCATAGAAACAGACCCGCTGAGATTCAGGGGGAAATCCCTAGGGGCCGAGACCACGGTTTTCAGATAGGCCACCCAGATCTTTACCTCCGGTATAGCAGCAGAGAGGCAGATTTGTTCGTCGGAGTCAGTCAGAGTCCGGTAGCAGGTTACAGACAGTAGCATCACCTCAGCAGCGGAGGGCAGAACAGAGTAGATTTGCACCTACCCCTTGTCCTATATGCCACCGACCCCATTCTGGAGCCTGCAGGCAAGGCTTCTCAGGGTGCTATTACTGCGGATAGGAAGGGCATTTAATGAGAGATTGTTCGGCCAGAGGACAGGGTAGCTGGGATAGTCTGGATAGAGCATCAGCGGGGCCACGAGCTCCAGCAGCCTTAGCAAAGCGCAGACCCTCAAGTTCAGCAAATAGGGGTCGAGGTAGATCAGGAGCCTCTGGCTCAGGTGCAGGCCCCAGCCGTACCTATGCATTACTAGGGAGGCAGGATTCATAGGCATCTCCCGACGTGGTCACAGGTATATTGATTATCTGCTCATACCCTGTTTATGTATTGATTGATCCAGGGTCTACCTTGTCATATATTACACCATTTGTGGCCCGGAAGTTGGGTATCGAACCAGAATTGCTTCAACAGCCCTTTTCAGTGCTTACATTGGTCGGTGACTCGATTACAGCTAAAAGAGTTTACCGAGGGTGTACGGTAGAGGTTGCTGATCGCCAAACCACAGTAGACTTAATAGAACTTGAGATGGTCGACTTCGATGCCATTATGGGTATGGACTGGTTAGTGTCATGCTATGCCAACTTAGAATGCTGGACCAAGTCGGTCCGATTTCACTTTCCAGGGGAAGCAGTGCGAGAGTGGAAAGGGAGCACAGCTACGCCAAAAGGTAGGTTTATTTCCTACCTTCAGACGAGAAAATTAATAGCAAAGGGATGTATTTACCACCTAGTTAGAGTCCAGGACATTCGGGTGGAACCTCCGACTCTTCAGTCTGTTCCAGTGGTCAATGAATTCCCTGACGTATTTCCAGATAAGTTGCCTGGTATCCCTCCCGAAAGGGAGATAGATTTTGCAATTGACTTGTTGTTAGGGACTCAACCTATATCCATTCCCCCATATCGCATGGCACCAGCTGAGCTTAGAGAGTTGAAAGAGCAGTTAAAAGATTTGCTCGACAAAGGATTTATCAGGCCTAGTACTTCCCCGTGGGGTGCGCCAGTTCTGTTTGTAAGAAAGAAAGATGGCTCACTCCGTATGTGTATAGACTACCGACAGCTGAATAAGGTAACGGTTAAAAACAAATACCCACTCCCTAGAATAGATGATTTGTTTGATCAGTTGCAGGGGGCTAGATGCTTCTCTAAGATAGATCTGAGGTCCGGATACCACCAGGTCCGAGTTCGTGAGAGGGACATTCCAAAGACTGCTTTCAGGACCAGATATGGTCACTTTGAATTTCTAGTCATGTCTTTTGGGCTGATGAATGCTCCCGCAGTGTTTATGGACTTGATTTTACAGCATATTCAGACCGTATTTGGATCTGTTCGTGATAGTATTTATCGATGATATTCTGGTATATTCTCGTTCAGAGACAGATCACTAGAACCATTTACGAATAGTACTCCAGATCCTTAGGGACCGCCAGTTGTACGCCAAGTTTTCTAAGTGTGAGTTCTGGCTGAACTCAGTTGCCTTTTAGGGGCATATCGTGTCGGATGCTGGTATACAGGTGGACACACAGAAAATAGAGGCGGTCAAGACATGGCCCAGACCTACCACTCGACCGAGGTCCGTAGTTTCCTGGGTTTAGTAGGGTATTACCGGAGATTTGTTGAAGGATTCTCCACTATAGTAGCACCTCTAACAAAGCTGACACAGAAAGCAGCGAAATTTCAGTGGACGAAGGCATGTGAGCAGAGTTTTCAAGAATTGAAAGACAGATTGAACTCCACCCCAGTACTAGCATTGCCAGAGGGAACAGATGGGTATGCAGTGTATTGCGACGCTTCAGGCATTGGACTGGGTTGTGTGCTGATGCAGCATGGAAAGGTAATTGCTTATGCTTCCAGACGGTTGAGGAAGCACAAAAAGAACTATCCGACCCATGACCTGGAACTGGCCGCAGTGATCCACGCTCTGAAAATCTGGAGTCATTATCTGTATGGCGTTCATGTAGACATTTTTACAGATCACAAAAGCCTATAGTATATTTTCACACAGAGGGAGTTAAATCTGCGGCAGCATCGTTGGTTCGAATTACTGAAAGATTATGACGTAAATATTCTCTACCACCCAGGGAGAGCTAATGTAGTAGCAGATGCCCTCAACTGTAAGTCAATGGGGAGTTTAGAATATTTGAGACCCGAGAAGCGGGAGTTAGCCAAGGAAATTCATCAGCTAGCTGGTTTAGCCGTTCGAGTAGTAGAAACAGAAAATAACAGAGCGGTTATTCAGAACTCTACTGCGTCATCATTAGTTACAAAGGTAAAAGAACGGCAGTACGAGGACCCTAACTTAGTCCAGCTCAGAGATAGAGTTCAGAAAGGTAAGGAGCCAGATTTCCAAGTGACTAAGGATGAAGTGCTACGTTGTAAGGGCCGCCTATGTGTCCCGAATGTTTCAGGGCTTCGCCAGCAGATCATGCATGAGGTACATTATGCTCGCTATTCTCTCCATCCAGGAGCAACGAAAATGTACCACGACATTAGAGACATCTACTGGTGGCCAGGTATAAAAGCAGAAATAGCTGAATTTGTATCTAGATGTCCTAACTGCCAGCAGGTGAAAGCAGAACACCAGAAACTGGGTGGTCTAACGCAGGATATAGCCGTGCCTTTGTGGAAATGGGAAGCGATAAATATGGATTTTGTAACAGGGTTACCCCATACCAGACACAGAAATGATTCTATTTGGGTAATCCTTGACAGATTAACAAAATCAACCCATTTCCTGCCAGTACGAACTACATTCTCTGCTGAGGATTATACTGAACTGTATATCAGAGAGATAGTCAAATTGCACGGTGTTCCGATGTCTATTATCTCAGATAGAGGAGCACAATTTACAGCGAGATTCTGGCAGTCATTCCAGAGAGGCCTGGGGACACAGATAACTTAAGTACAACCTTTCATCCTCAGACAGACGGGCAAGCAGAACGAACTATCCAAACGCTCGAAGATATGCTACGAGCGTGTGTACTAGATTTTGGGGGTAACTGGGATGAGCATCTGCCGTTGATTGAATTTGCCTATAATAACAGTTATCATTCAGCTATCCAGATGGCACCCTTTGAAGCATTATACGAGCGAAGATGTAGATCACCCGTTGGCTGGTTTAAAGTGGGTGAGACAGCGCTGATTGGGCCGGATATTATTCGTCAGTCAGAAGAGGCGATGAAGCTTATCAGAGAATGCCTACTGACTGCTCAGAGCCGCCAGAAGTCTTATGCAGATATGCAGCGCAGAAATCTAGACTTTGCAGTGGATGACTGGGTATATTTGAAAGTATCTCCGATGAAAGGGGTGATGAGATTTGGCAAGAAAGGCAAGCTTAGCTCAAGGTTCATTGGGTCATATCAAATTCGATGGAGAATAGGCTGAGTTGCATACGAGTTGAACTTGCCTCCAGAGTTAGCGTCTGTTCACCCAGTATTCCATGTATCTATGTTGAGAAAGTTCGTAGGAGACCCTTCCACAGTTGTTCCAGTTCAGGATGTCCAGGTCACAGAAGAGTTAGCGTATGAAGAGGTTCCAGTAGCTATACTAGACAGACAGATCCGTAGACTGAGAATGAAAAATGTTGCTTCAGTCAAAGTATTATGGCGTAACAGGAACCGAGAGGAGATGACTTGGGAGGCGGAGGAAGATATGAAGACCAGATACCCTCATTTATTTCAAGCCTAGTCAGGCGACAGGTATATTAGTATTATTATCTTATGCAGTGACTTATAGTATACATATAAATGAGAAGGTCTATTTTAATCTATCATTTAAATACTATGGTATTGTGTGGAGTACCTGTATGGGACTTTTCTGCATTTCAGGTTTTTGGGATAGTCCATATTACAGGAGAAACTCTGCCGAAATTTTTCTAGAAACAAGTTGAGTAAGTTGAGAAGTCCTCTAGATAGAAGTTTACATTCGAGGACGAATGTTCTTAAGGGGGGGGAGAATGTTACACCCCGTAAAATTTCCAATGCATAGATGGCCTATTCGCGTGTTGGTTAAGAGTATTTGAGAGTCATACATGCTAAAAAAAGTCCCGGAAAAAGATCGGATGAGAAACTTGTCGAACCATCGCGGAAGGAGCTGGGGAAGAACCCCTCCGCGATGGCAACGTGTCACGGAGGTGGAGCCTCCGCGTTGGCTCCGTGACACGTTGGCCCTATCCAGGCCCAAGTATATAAACCCCTCACTTCGGTTTATTTCATAAAATTCTTATAATTTCCAGAAGAAAACGTAGGGGAACAGAGGAGAACGAAGATTCCTTACCAATATTCGTCCGATTACGCCGTCAAACGCGGTCCAAACTCAAATTAACTCCAGATACCGAGGTATTAAGCAGTGAGGAGCATTCCTACGGATTTAGTTTCGCGAAATTCGGCCGGCGAATCGTCGTGCTACCGAACTAAGGTAAGTGGAATTGCTCCAAATTAGTGTCAATATACTCCTTTCCCTAAAGTGAGTATTTCTCCCTTCTGAACTTTTAAGAAATAGCGAGTTTCCGACCGTTTTTCGATAAGCCAAAGTTTGGGCTATATATATATCGAAAGTGATGTTTTCTTTCAGAATATTGGTGTATTTAGTTTTAATTGACATATATGTAAATGCAGTTGGGAGAAACAGCTAGAGTACTGATCGAGCTTCGTCCGTTAATCGGATAAACCGAGGTTAAGGTATGTAAAGCTATTCTTTCGGCAAGCCAGGAAGTACAGTCTACAAAATAAATAGAATAAAGGCTATTAACAGATACCTAGCGTACAGGAACGATTTCAGTACAATTTCCAGCAAGCATGCTAGTATATCATTACGTATCATGCGATAATCCGAATAACGGATAGTCAGATGATTTCAGATAGTAATGTGGTATCCGCTAGTAGCTCAGCATGTTCTTACGTAATACCCAGAATGGAAGTTGTAAAAAGCAGTATAATGAATTAGCAAGATTACAGATAGTATGTATTACATTTGTTGAGACTGTATCCGGTAATAGATGGCACATTTTATATTATTGAGCTATATCCAGTTATAGATGGCATGTTCTATGTTATTGAGTTATATCCAGATATAATCAGATCAGTAATCAAATATAGAAATAGCTCTAGACACCGATATAGCTCCAGATACAGATATAGCTCCAGAAACAGATATGGCTCTAGAAACTGATATAGCTTCAGATCACGGATAACAATAATCAAATAAACAAATAAAGGCCACGTAGCAGTTAGCCCAGCAATCAAAAACAGTGTAAAACAAAATATAGCATCAGTTGTTTAATACGGACTGGCCTTGAAATAAAAGAAGAGAATATGATTAGTATTTCTCATTTGAGCATGCTTGTTGTGTATGTGTTTTGCATGTTGAGACTTGTTATGGCATGTGGGCATCCTTTAGCATCCCTACCGCCCCTGGGTTATAGCTGTGTCGATACCAAATTCAGATACCGCCCCCAGTTGGGTGATGCCGTCCGCCTAGAGGACGATTATGGCCGACCACCATAATAATACGGTCCAGATTACCCTGCTTGCAGGGAAGACTACTCTGTGTGCGCTTGTGGCCGGGGGCAGTTTCAGATACAGATTTTTATAAAATTACCATGTTGCTTGTTTGCACCCAGGGGCAGTTTCAGTCACAAATACAGCAGCAGATTACCCCGTTGAGCGCTTGCTCCCAGAGGCAGGAGTCTTCGGACTCAAACACAGTTCATTGTTAGAGGCCAAGGCCTGAGCTACGTACCCAAGGGGGCCGGTAGGAGGAGCTCACAGTTATCAGATGAGTGGAGTGACTTATTTTTGGTTGGTTTAGACCCGAGTAGGGGTAAATAGATTGTTTTGTTGGTTGGCACCTTCCGGCTTATGGGGGTCGGTCAGGTATTGTGTGTATTTATATGTATATCTATATGTGCTATTAGATACTGATAGACAGTAGGATGACACGTCGTCAGGTACGCCCAGTTTAGTTACAGAATAGGTAAACTCTCCCCAGTTATCCTCAGCCAGATAGACTCAGCTACTTCCTGCTTGTCATGTTATTGTTGTTACCCATTTCAGTTGTATATTTCAGTTTGCTTTACATGCTCAGTACCTGTGCTACTGATGCCCGTGGGGGCGCTGCATTGCTTTCCTGTAGGTACACAAAGACGAGGAGTCGATTCCTCGTGATCCAGTCAGCAGAGTTATCAGCTCCTATCCTCCGGAGCTAGACAGTCGAAAGTTGTTCCTATTTCCTTTTGACTACAGTTTGGGTAGGTCGGGGCCCTGTCCCGACCAATCTATTATTACTTCCTAGAGGCTTGCAGTCTGATGTTTTCCTGTGGTGGTGGAGCCGGTCGTGTGGGGCCGTGCATGTATATATGTGTTTAGTTATTGATGTTGGCCGTGTGGGGCCTTCTTCTGGTTATAGTTAGTGACCTTGTCGGTCACAAATGTGAATAGCAGTTGCTTCGGATTATAGTGTCAATGTTCTGGTTAGCTGTTGTGCATTGCAGGTGGCTATAGGCCTAATCGGCCGGGGGCTGTATTTACAGCCGCTATATAGTCGGTTCATTCCTTGAAGTAGAGCCAGAGTCAGCCAAAGCACCAGATGTGCTCAGGCTGGACCGTTTAGCAGCCCAGAGTCTAGCAGGCACCAGGTGCCCGTCATACCCCCCAAGGTGGGGTGTGACAAAAAGCCTAAATATTTATTACTCCAACTTTTCATTTTAACAATAAAAATATGTTAATTTTTTGTTTGTGTGTGTATAATTGTGATTTATAACAGGATGATATGACATAGTTCTTTGGTTAAAAATTCATCTTTTTAGCCTTTTTTCTCCATTTCTACCTTCTCAATTTTTGAACTTGTGAGATATTTTCCCCATTTATTTTGTGCTATATAACAAATTTTAAAGTCACTTCTTTAATTCTCTTAATCACATCTCAATTCTTTCCTCTTTTTTATTAATTCTTTTAATAATAATTTTCTATGATCATATTAATCCTCTCAGTAATAATTTCTATGATCATATATGTAAGATAAAAGAAAGAAAAAGAAGTAAACATAAAAGCACAAATTAGAGAAAAATTCATATAATTTAATTATATGTATTTGGAATAACAGGCTCAATTTTTTTTTGTTTCAACTTACATTTCTTTGTTTCTTTTTTAAATTCTTTTTAGATTTTAACATTAGTCTCTTCTTCTTTTCAATTTTAAAATTTTCTCCTTCAATCTATTAAAAATTTTTAAAACTGGCAGATTAGATCCAAGTCAAATCGGGCCGAATCTTGAAAAAGTCGAGTTGAGATCCACAGGATCAACTGCCATCCTTTTCCATCCCCTGTCACACCCTCATAATTCAATAATTGTTATTTTGACAGTAAAATAATTTATCTTTTCTATTTTAATAGCATCAACAATCGTTATTATTCCATTAGTACCACATGCCCAACAATAGTCTTTAATAAAGTAATTCAATACAAACTATAAGAATAATAATACTAATATTAATAATAGTTATACAATAATAATGATTAATAAAAGCGAGGCTTACAACAATGTCCCTAATTATGAACGTCAAGATGAACATATTTGGTCACCCACTAACAATTTAATAAGGATGAGAAAGTAAATAACTAATTAGTTTTATAAAAGATATGATAACCTAGTGGCAATACTATGTTTGATTTTAACAAATTATTTATGACCTCACTTCTTTCTCTAATTATTCTGTGCCAGCTAAAATTTTTCTTCATTTTTTTTATCAAATCATACAATAAATACTGTTATCATGATTTTCCCACTCTATCAGTGATTATAATTTTTTTTAAAAAAATTATCAGTAAATCTCATATAAATTTTCTAAATTTTAAACAAAGTTAGAAAATATATATAGTAAGAGTTTGAAAAATGTATAAAAGAAAGTTAAATGTAAATTTGTCTAAAGTAATTTTTAAAATTATTGCAAGAAAGAATTAAAACATGTGAAAAGTTATCTTCTAATCCACCATTTAATTCCTTCTCATTCATTTTATTAGTATCAAATTTTTTATATTCAATTATCTTGACAACCCTTTGCATTAAAAAGTGACCTGTTTAGGAGAGAACTTTCAACCATTAAAGTGTTCTTACAATATAATTAATAAATTTTAAAAAAAAAAGACTAAACAGGTTCAAGGTAACATGAATAGTATAAAAAAAAAGACTAAAAAAAATGGAATTGATTGAAACATGACTAGTAAAAGAAACACGTAAACATGTCCAAGTTAACTTTGAAGAATATGGCAAGAAGGAACAGTACATGTCAAGTATAAACAATTTCAAATAATATTACTTTTGTTATATAACGAATCATTCATATGCTTGTGTTTATAGTTTATAACTTTGTATGGAAAGGGTTATTGTTTTATTGTATAACTTAAAAAAAAATTATTTTAAGTTAATAAAATGTTAGTCATTTGTTGTAATATAATATCTTTGTTTTGTTTTAAAAAGTCTTATTTGTAGATAATAAGTTTTAGATAATTTAATTTAAAGTTTTAAAATATCATACAAAGTGTTACTGCTATTTAACAAAAAAATGTAAAAAATTGAAAAAAAACTTTTTAATACATTCCTAATGTCATAACTATATAATTAGGAAATAATTATTTTTTCTAAATATCAAGTGTAACTCCATAACACATATAATAGTAATTTTTAACGGTTATAATCAGAAGTATTTTGCTGAAGAATTAAAATTATTATAACTTGAGATATTAAAACAAAAACTTGATAATATGAAAAGAAAAGTTAATGCATTCATATATCACTATACAAGAAAATTATAAATTTTTATATTAACAAGTTATGGAAATAGTATTTAATTCTATATAATATATAATTTTTTAGTTATCACAAAAAATATTTTATTTTTATAAAGATTTTAGTTTGGATTGTTCAAATAAATTATGAACAAATTAGGTTAAATACTATTTCATAAAGATTTTAGTTTGGATTGTTCAAATAAATTATGAACAAATTAGGTTAAATATTTTATTTTTATAAAGATTTTAGTTTGGATTATATATATATCAACCTTGTTACTTCTATTTTTCTTGTTCCAATACATTTTATTGCATCTACTTAACGTGCAATAAAATTTCAAATGTCTAACATTCCGTATTGCTAAAAGATGGTATTTTATTTCACCTTCTTCATCACTAACCTCCTCTAATGATTTTTATATAAGCAGAACTAAAAATTGGTCTTTTACTTAATTCTTGAGAACAAATCCACCTTCAATAATCACCTTGAGCAAATAATTTCATATACCCAATACATCACTTATCCAATCAAATATGACTCGATCTGTATCCAAAGCATTCACTTAATTATCTATTTTAAAATAATTCGCGGGCAGTGCGATGTTAAAGTAAAATAATGTTACAGTAATAATAACAAAGTCGATAGTGTCGATAGTAATAATAAGTTTAAAAAATAACTATATATATATATATATATATATATATATATATATATATATATATAATGTGGATCGATCAATATCATCTACGTCCATATAATAGAGAGAAGTAAGTGTTAGAATACAGGCATACGCAGCGGAAGCAAACAATTCAGAATCTTACTTACATGTAATATAGATAACATATAAACACAGATTTTAGTCAAACATAAAATCGATACTTATCTCTTGAAGCGTGACCACGAATCAATCCTCTTGAAGCTTTGTACAAATTGTCCAATGCATTCTCCAGGTTTGTGATCTTTTGCTATACCCTCAAAAATCTCCGAGTATGGAATACTTGTGTGGGAAAGTACTGCTTCTCAGAAAGGTTAAAGTTCTCCATCCTATTTCATTAATGAAGAGAATCTTATTTATAACCACGTTTTTAAGGGTATAAAACCCTAGTCCCAAAACGTATAGGAATATTTTTTTCTAAGTAATAGTCAAACTTTCCTTCTCGAAGACCAGTTTATTTTAACCAAAATATTGTAGGATTTTGCTTCTTCTAGAAAACTGATTTCTTCCTTTCCAAGTTCATTAATTAATTAGGCATAACAGGGACCACAGATTTAATTAGGGAGACTTTCAATTATGATATTAATTCGAAATAATGAATGAATTAACCTACCATAATAAATTACAGATTATTCCACTAAAAATTCATAATTGCACTTCTCGGTATAATTTCAAATCATTCATTAAATCATATTTAACTCCCATGTTAAGATTACAGATACTAACAATCGAATTAAATTTATGACTATTTAATTCATTGATTAATTTAATCCTTTATTCAAACGCTTAACTTATTTCATATGACGGATACTAAATACACCTGCAGGGTTTTCACAGGAAAACTTATAAGCAATCATAAATAGGTATCATCAATCTCAAGGCCGAGACATGGATTCCATCAACTAATTATTATTTTACAAATGTCATTTATCATTATCCAACCTATCGGGAACATTTTAACTCACAAAAGATCGAGTTTCACCCTTTGATAGATCAAAATAACAAACAAATTACATTGATCATAATAATTATATCAAGATTAAGAGTATAAGGTACATTTAATGATATAGAGAATTTATTTTATTAAGTCAGATAAAATACTAATATCTACTTGGTCTGTTCAATACATACAAAATGTACTAGCACAAGAAGTTGGAATTATACCATTCCCATAATCAAGATAAATTATATTTAATCTTGTGCTACAATCGTACCGATGAATTTGTCCAATTTTCATCTTAAATTGTGAACATATATAAACTTTATACTTATAAGAACCGATGATTTAATCTTCTATGTATAAGCTAAACTCTATACACTAAATCATTTACTATATAAGTAAAGGATACATCGACTAATATATGATCTATTTAAACCTTTATTAAAATTGAATAAACAATTGTTCTATAATAAATACTATATCTAAGCACATGATTAACAATACATAACCTATGGTTAATAGTATATATCCCAACAGTAAGTTTACTATAACAACTGGTACATAAAAGAGAGAGTATAGTTGCACGTTATGTTGCAAGGGGATTTCGGCTCAAGGTCGACGGGTAACTATGTATTTTGCCTAACCAGTTTATATAAGTAAGTTATATTTAGTGTTTATAACTATAGATATTTTATTTGATGAGATAATTGCATGTTGTGTTATATCTCACATGATGCTCACCTAATGTCTTTTTATAGACAATGTTTTTTGTAATTGCATTAGTTAAGTTTAATTTTGTATTTCTAACTCAGTTCTGTTAATTACTTTTATTTTTTGATTCGATTGTCAATTACTATTCGCCATTACACGCATTTAAACATAACTCTCTGTTAATCAATGACTTACATAAATTGATCAACTTGAAAAAGTGTCAAAAATATTATTATTTATACAAAACATCATGCACTAGATTGCTTTTTCGGTCAGTTTGGCCCACAAAGGTACTTAGGGATACATAAAGCCTACATACATCATATGCTCTCCCTAAACCTCATTTGTAGAATTACACTGAATATGTTGTTTTTATTGTAATTGGACAAATTAATGCACGTCACCCTTAGGAGTTGCTTTGCATTTCGAGTGCATGGATTAGACCAGGAATTGAGCAACTCAAGCACGCCTTATGGTGAGGTTTCTGTGCATCTAGGAGTGACTCAAGCATGCCTTATGAAATTGCTGAGTACCAGTGGGAGGTGACTTCGGAGCACATACTTCAATGGTCACTGCTTATCCAAACCTTTCTTCGACTACACAATAGAAAGAAGAGGGTTACTAACTTCCAAGATGTTAATGTCGGAACACAGACATATGCAACGAAAACAAACAATTCATGATCATACTTGAATGTAATATAGACAACACAAAAATACAGATTTTAATCAAACATAAAATCGATACTTATCTCTTGAAGTGTGACAGTGAATTAATCCTCTTAATGGATAAGATTTCACCACTAGCATAATGTACATTTATCCAAGACAATTCTTGACAATACATTGAAAATATTTACTGACTCAAATAAATACATCATTTTATCGTAGTTGATCCTATTTAATAATCATAACTCTCAATCCATGTATTGATATAATCTCATATGTATAAAGCTTTAAGAACTTTTCAATAATTTCACATAAATAATTCACTTGTAATAATAATTATTTATTAATCATAAATTTTTGATTTTATACAAATTAATTACATGTATGATAATTAATGCTCATATAACTATTCGACAAAAAAGAAAACCTAAATTTTCTAATTCAATGATTGAATAGTGGCTGCCACCGCCACTTAATATTCAAAATGGGATCTCATCATTACTAGCTTATTATATTCTTTGTTCATAATGTCAAAAAATTGACAGATCAATACTCCCACAGAAATAAATTCTGCTGCTGCCATATTCTTCACAATGAATAAAGATTGATTCTCTTGAAACAATTAAACAGGACATACGTGCCTATTGAAATTGATAAGTAATGTAAACAAGAAAAAAACTAAGCGGTAACCGTGTATGCAACATACAAAAGATTGTTGAGGCATGGGTTAAACTAAAGTTGTCTTTCCATAGCCGCTACCAGGTTTTCTATTCCTCCTTCTTTCTATGACCAATCACTAGGATTGCCATTATAATCAAAATAGAAAACAAAGCCTTTTATGAGCTGCTACCCAACAGCCAGCGTTTTCACAAGCTACCAAAGAGAATTAGTAACTTTCGCTCGATACAATCAATTTACAGAAGTTCTAAATAATTTTCAGATTGCTACAATAATTAAGTTTAAAAGTGCAACCTAATTCATAGATACAATCGAATAAAGCGTAATTGTCCTGCTATAATATACTCCAATCATGACAGCATATTTATGTATATATAATCAACATATATACATAATATATATAATTTTTCAAAATCAAGCATAACGGATCAATAGACTTACCTGAATCACTAGATAACAATAATAAATTATGTTATGTATCTTTCACACAAAACGTCCAACTCGCTCTCCAAAAACGTGATATATAAATAGGGCCTCTTCCTCCATGAAAAATTATCCTTTTCTTAGAAGCAGTACTTGCCCGCATAAGTGTTCCCTATTCGGATATTTTTGAGGCTATAGCAGAAGACTGAATACCTGGAGAGCGAGTTGGACGTTTTGTGCGAAACGTTCAAGAGGTTAGTAATACGTAACCTAATTCATTATTGTTATCTAGTGATTCAAGTAAGTCTGTTGATCCATTATGCTTGCTTCCGCTACGCATGTTCTAACAGTTAATTGTTCCTTAAGCAATAAAGTCCCATGGGAGAACACATTACTTCTAGCATACTAACATTTTCCATTGCCATGTTCATTTTTAAACAATGTTCAAACTGAATCCTTTTCTGAATTAGTTCTTTTTATTAATATGTTCATATGAGGTAAAAGAAAAGGTTTCCTACAACTAAAGAACTTCTCAGGTAATGCTATTTTTATTGAAATTTTCCTCCTTTAATGATCACTGGCCAAGAGAAGATAACAAGTATTAAGTAAATTTACCAGACACACTAATTACATAATCATGAAAAAGCAAAAACTGAGTATCCATTCTAATATACAATTATTGATTTTGTGGTACAATAGCCTACTATCATAGAACACATGGTTCTACTAAGACTCTGGTTATCAATAAAACATGTTGAAAGCATCTGAAGAAATATCAGCACAATAAAAATATTAGAAGAAACAAATTGAATGTCAGAACGGTGTTGATAAACCTTTACCAATAAAATTAAAAGTTTTTTTTACCTTTGGCCTGACCACTGAAAACCGCAAATGATAATTTAAATCTTCCACCACTTTTGCTTGAAAATGTCATCCTTACTATTATCTTCTTTAATAGAAAAGGTTACATAGAAAATAAAGTCACAACAACCGCCTCCATTTATCGTCAAAATGTCATGACCTCATAATTGGTGCCCTAAAAATCATTAGAGGTAATTTCTTAGATACTAACAGTAAAATCAAGGAAAGAACAACCAGGAAAGACAAGCAAAGTGCATCTACAGTATATCCTTTCATCATTGTATGACTTGAGTGTCTTTCCAGCATAATCCCTCATCGTGTCAGCATTCTTAGGGTTGTTCAAGTAGTTTGGGATTGGGTAGACAGTTGTATCGCATACTGTCCGGGATAATCTGTGATGTCAAATCCCTGCAAAAGTACAACCCACCAATAAGATAGAGATAAACATAACCTATTGCAACCAATTTGCTATGTAATTAGTTAACCTTTAGAAAAATTGCTAAACTTATATTAGACTAGTATCCAAAAATATATTCACTTGTAAGTATCAAATAACATGATGCATTTTTCATAACGTAAGATAATTTTACTAATAAGTACCAATGAGATACACACAGATACTAGACAACAAGTAAAAGGAAAGATGTTACAATTTCAATTAAGCATATCAGGAAATTTTAGAAATTGCCAAAAATTATCAGCTGCCCTATCCTTGCACCAGAAAAAAAAAGATTCAGCAAACATCTATCTTTTTAACAACAGTTGGGACTTTTTTTCCATTCAAAACACCTCCTATTTTTTTTCCAATCAGACAGTCCACATTATGCATAAAGGATAGTTCTCAAGATTTTCTTTGCTCTAATGGTAATCCTCTGATGCTGCAGGCTTTCCAATAGGTTCCTCATATTGAGTGGCATTGTTCGTTCCAACCCACATAGAGATGGCTAGCAGATTCATAAGCTTCTTCTCATAGGAAACATCTATTGCATAAGAACAAAAGCGTCTCTTTGCAACACATCTTGAGTGAGGCATGCATTTTTGGCTGCTATCCATCCAAAACAAGTCTTCCAAAACATCTTACATGGACAACTGATAAACAAAGGGGGGGGGGGGGGAGTGTAAAAATTAATTTAAGTATAGTCCAGTCGACTCTTAGGAACGTTCAATCAACTATGTTCCTGCAGAAGATGTTAGTGCAATAATAATCAAAATGCAGTAAAGAGCAGGAACATAAATGACACAATAAGTTTATACTGGTTCGGATCACCAGGGTGGTGCCTAGTCCAGGCCCTTGGGTTACAAGGGTTTTCTTAGAGCTTGAGAGAGGTTGGATTACAACGTGGTTCACCAACAATTGATATGACACAACCTCTACCTGTATATCTACCTAACTATTTCTCTCTTTTAAGATCACTAGTATTTCTTTTCAAAATATAATGAATGAGTAAGACAAGAAGTTGTCAGGTTGATCAAGTGAAGTTGCATAGTCTTCATGAAGTCTTCAGTGCCTTTTTGTAGTGTGAGATATCGTCTGGATAAAGGTAGAAGATCAATCCTTTTGATCTTGATTGATTTATTCTAAGGTAACCCAAGGGTTTTGTTATCTTAATCACCCTAGATGGATACATGATTGAGATCTTGATGATCGTCAATTGAGATGCCGTGCATATCTTTTGTCTCAGATGGTATTGATCTTTCTTTTATAAAATCCTTGAATCTTGTCTTCTTGATATTCTTCGGCCTTCCAATTTCGTTGAAGATTTGATTTTCTCCTTGGCTGATTGATAGCTGATAGACTCTGATACTTGATTTTCTCTTTAACTGATTGATAGCTGATTGATTTCGCTTCCTCTTTCCTTTTTTTGATGATTTGGTTTCCTTTTTGGCGATTGATCCTTACTCGGACGGGATGTCTTGAGTTCTGTTAATTGATTTGTGATCTTTGACATTTTTCTTCTCAGTCCTTCCTTGCAGCTAGTTGACTTCTAGTCCTTCCTTTAATAGTGGATTTCTTGCAGTCCCTTTTTATCCTGCATTAAATAGAATTGATTAGTCATCATTAAAATAATATAACCGATTTTAGTTCGATAGTCTCCCCCTTTTTGATGATGACAATTCTGGGGATGTGATTTAGGGACACTTCTCTGAAGATGCTATCTTGTTTTGAGTGTTCTCCCCCTCACTTGATGCATGTTGTTTTGAGTGTTATCCCCCTCACTTGATGCGTGTCATTCATTTTGTATATGCTGTCTAAACGGACTTGACAGAGTGTGTTAGAAGCAATATTCTTTGTGCCATATAAAGTAATAGTGAAAAATAAGTCAGATCTTAAAAAAATGATGATAAAAATGAGACATCCAGAACTAGTTGGTATAAGCACAAGTCACCAAAATATTAACAGCTAGAAACATCCAAAACATCAAGGCCTAATCACTAATCACCCAGACTAGACAAGTTCTCCCCTTTCATCACAAAAATGGATACAAAGACATAGCCCACGCAGGGGCAGAGAGTTCAAAAAAAAGATTTCAAAAACATCAAGAGTTAACGATGACCAAGAAAGTACTTCAGCGTATTTATGATACGCTTAGAGAAGGAGTGATAGGATTTTTTAATGTGAATGGAGAGAGAGGATTAAGAGTTCTGAACGACAACAACTTATTCATTATCTGATATTTCGACTCTGCCAGCACCAGAGTCAACTTGCTTGAGCACTAGGTTGAAGAATTTTACCCCTTCCTTTTGAATGAGAGAAATTTGGGCTTGCAGACTTGTCATATCGGCGGACATCTTCCGCAGAAGTTCAGTGCACTTGTGCAGGTCACCTACCATTGCACCAAGTGACTATTTGATTTCCTTGGCTTTAGATAAGAGAGAATAGAGAATAGCACCTTGAGCTTCATCTATCTTGACACTGCTCGGACCTTCAGGAGACGCATGTTTGATTTTGGGTTTGTAGTTGGCTTTCTTTACCCAGACTCCTTCATCTAGAACATAATCCATACTGGAGAAGGCTCGATCATTGTAGGTTGAGGAGATTTCTTTCATAGGGAAACTTGATACATCAACACCTATGGCTTTTATTATCCGAGTCACGATCATCCCATAGGGAAGACTGGTGTTACCGCCATGGTCTTGGCAGCTTTCTAGCATGAAACCCAAAATCCATTCTGGCCAATTTATCTTCAGCTTCTTCAAAAGACAGTAGACAATGAAAACATCTCTTGTAGATAGATTTCTCAAAAAGCCTTTCCTAGCGAGAAAGAGTTATGGCCACGATGTGAGCAATAATTCAATTCTCAAAAAGACAGTGACAGGTTTGAAATCAGCAAGCAGGGTACCATTATCGGCTATGAAAGATTTTGCTTCATCGAGAGAAACCTCAAAGTTGTCTATCCAGGAACCAGAAAAGAAGGGTATGTATCCAAAGAAGTGAGCATCAAAAAAAATTTCAAAGAGACTGTGACTTAGGATGATTCTTTTGTCCAGCACCAGAGTTTCTAGATCACTAGAGTCATTACTTATTCGGAGATTTGCATAAAATATCTTGATGGGTTCTTCCACTGCTTCATTAGCACCCAGTAGGAACAGACTATCCAATCCTTGAAATGTGAAAAGATGACTTACTTACCAATAAGATTCTTCAAACTGTTCAAGACAGATGACTCGACCATAAGCAAACGGTCGATCTTTAAAGGAAATAAATTTTTCCTTCTTGAAAACACTCCAGAACATTTTTGTGTCATCCAAATCAAACGAGATTGATGAATCGATTTTGCCCTTCTTGGGAACAGAGAAAGAGGGTTTATTGAGAGAGGAGGCGAATGCAGGACATTCTTCGGAGAAAGAGTTGGAAATCTTGACATGAGATGAGGAAGGAGTAGAACTCTTTAGTATTTTGCTGGAACGGCGAGATTAGAGATTTTTTCCATGAGAGAGTTGAGAGCAGAGAGAGATGAGTAATGAGGAACAAAGGAGATGAGGGATTTAAAAGGAGGAAACCGACGGTTCAGAGGGATGTGAAGGGTAAAAGATTTGAAGGGACATAAGTGAAAGGACGGGTAATAATGACCTAGGGAAGGGGAAGCGATGCAAATAATTACGGTAGGTAAATATCACTCAATTTAAAAAAATAAGGAAAATAATTTAATTTTGGAAAATAGAAATCACAGCGAAGCTTTTTCTTTAAAAAAATCTATTTTTCAAAAGTTGTTTGTAAAATATCAGCTAATTGATTTTCAGTATCAACAAATTCTAATGAAAAATCTCCATTTTCAACATGATCACGAATGAAATGATGCTTTATATTAATATGCTTAGCTCTAGAATGATGCACAGTATATTTACACAGACTAATAACACTAGTGTTGTCACATAATATATGAATACTTTCATAATTAAGATCATAGTCTAACAATTGATGTTTCATCCATAATAACTAAGCACCACAGCTTCCAAGGGCCAAGTATTCAGCTTCTGTAGTTGAGAAACTTAATTTTGTTTCATGCTTTGCCAGGATGTAAGAGCTTCTCCAAGAATTTGACATGATCCTCTTGTACTTTTTCTGTCGGATTTATCACCTACAAAATCTGCATCTGAATAACCAATTAGATCAAAATTTATTAATTGAGGGTAGTATAGCCCGAATTCTTGGGTTCCAATGAGATAACGGATGATTCATTTTACAACATTCAGATGAGATTCCTTGGGAGTCGACTGATATCTGCCATATTTACACACACTAAACATGATATCTGGTCGACTGGATGTAAGATAGAGCAATGATCCAATCATTCCTCAATAGAGTTTTTCAGCTATATTTTTCCTGAAGGATCAACATCTAGACACGTTGAGGGGCTCATAGGAGTTCCGGCAGCCTTTCCATTTTCCAGACCAAACTTTTTAATCAACTCCTTGGTATATTTTATTTGTCAAATAAAGGTTCCTTTAGTTGACTGATGAATTTTCAATCCTAGAAAAAATGTCAGTCCTCCCATCATGCTCATCTCAAATTCTCCTGTCATAAGATCTGTGAAATTCTTACAAAGAGAAGTATCAGAGCTGGCAAAAATGATATCATCTACATAAATCTATATAATTAAAATGTTAGAGGAGGAATGCTGAATAAAAAGAGTATTGCCAATTTTTCCTCGACGAAAATTATTTTCAATAAAAAAAGAACTTAGTTGCTCGTACCAAGCTTTTGGGGCTTGCTTCAGACGATAAAGAGCTTTAGAGAATTTGAAAACATGGTCAGGGAAAGAATAATTTTCAAAACCAGAAGGCTGTTTGACAAATACTTCTTCTTTAATAAATCCATTTTAAAAAGCTCTTTTGACATTCATTTGAAAGAGCTTAAAGCGTTTGGAAGCAGCATAGGCTAATAAGATATATATAGATTCCCAACCTGGCTACGGGAGCAAAGTTTCTTCGTAATCAATACCTTCTTGTTGAGAGTATCCTTGAGAAACTAACCTTGCCTTGTTTCTGACTACTTTATCTTCTTCGTTCAGTTTATTTCTGAAGATTCATTTTGTCCCGATTACGGATGCCTTCTTAGGTCTAGGTACTAGAGTCCATACTTGGTTTCTTTCTGTTCTAGTTCATCTTACATAGCTTTCAACCTAGATTCGTCAACAAGAGCTTCTTCAATTCTTTTAGGTTCAAGCTGAAATACTAGGGATAATGAAGATTGATTTCTGAGAGAGGATCTAGTTTGTCGTTGAGTATTTGGTGACCAATAATAAAGTCATTAGGATAGCTTGCTTCATATCTCCATTCTATTGGAACTTTTGAAACTTTAATAGACTCAGTGGCTTCTGTTTCACTTTGATTCAATGTCACAGATGCATCCAAATTTGATGTTTCACCAGCATGCCTTTCTTCAGATCTTGATGTCTCAACATGGTGAGAACTGGTTTCATCATCTTTCCCTACATCATTCTCAATAGTACTTGTAGAAGGATTAGAATTAAAGAAAACATGAATGGATTCCTCCACAGATAAAGTACGTTTGTTAGAAACTCTAAAGGATCTACTTAGAAGAGCGTATCCAAGAAATATACCTTCATCACTTTTCGAATCGAACTTACCAAGATTGTCCTTACCATTATTGTGAATGAAACATTTACACCCAAATGAGTGAAAGTAGCTAGCTAATATTCAAATTTTTTCCTTTCCATATTTCATAGGGAGTCTTCTTCAAAACAGGCCGAATGAGACATCTGTTAAGAATATGACATGCAACACTTACAGCTTCAGCCCAAAAGTGATCGTGAAGATTTTTTCGATGAGCATTGTTCTAGCTGTTTCCTATAGAGAGTGATTTTTCCTCTCAACCATCCCATTCTGTTGAGGAGTACTAGGTGAGGAGAAGGTCTGAGTATACCCCTGCTTGTTACAGAATTCTTCGAAAGATGATTCTCAAACTCTCACCCATAATCACTATGAATGGAAGTGATAAAATATCCTTTTCTCGTTGAACCTTTTCACATAAGATTTCAGAATTTGCAAAGGTGTCATCTTTGTGAGCTAAGAACATGACCCGGGTAAACGGTGAGAAATTATCAACAATAACAAATGCATATTTCTTACCACCAATGCTAGTAGTTCTTGTAGGATCAAATAAATCCATATGAAGAAGTTCAAGGGGTTTAGAAGTACTCACAATATCTTTAGATTTAAAAGATAATCTGGTCTGCTTACCCAGCTAACATATATGACACAGATATTTGTTTGAAAAATTTATTTTAGGTAAATTAAGAACTAAATCAAGTTTAGAAAGCTTTTCAATAGTATGCATGCTTGCGTGATCGAGATTCCTGTGCCAAATACCAGGATCATTTGAGACTGCTGCAAGATATGTTAGAGTCGGTAGGTCGACATTATTTAAAATAAAGATATTTTCCATACGGTCAGTGGTAAGAACAATATTTTTAGCAATATTGCTGATGGTGCACTTGATAACATTGAATAATATGTCAAATCCAGCGTCACATAGTTGACTGATGCTCAAAAGGTTGTGTTTTAAACCATTAACCAGGTATACTTCAATCAGGTCACATGATGGGCTTATGGTGATAGATCCAACTCCAATCACTTCTCCTTTAGCATTGTCTCCGAATCTGATATATCCTCCATCGATTAACCTTTAGCATTGTCTCCGAATCTGATATATCCTCCATCGATTAACCTTTAGCATTGTCTCCGAATCTGATATATCCTCCATCGATTCTCTTAACTGATCTGAAATTTTCTTTTATTCCAGTCATGTGTCGGGAACATCCACTATCAATTATCCACATTCTCTTTTTATAGCTTACTTTTGGTTGCTCCTGCAAAACAAGATAATTAATTTCTTTTACGCACCCAAGTTTTCTTGGGTCCTGATGAGTTAGTGGGAGGGGGATCATGTAACAGATTCTTTTTTTTCCAAATTCATCGGCCGTAAGTTGGTCTATGAAACTTGCAGTTAAAGGATTTATAACCAATTTTACCACAAGAATAACATATAGGAGAGAAGGAAGATCTAGAGGAGTAAAAACTGTTGGAGGAGTAATCAAAACTTTTTCTATTTGAGTTGACTAAGCTGTGACTGGGTGATTTTTTGATGCTTTTAATTGCATCTTACATCACCTAGTTTTTCTTCAAGCAAGTCTTGTTCAATTTGAGTTGCTTCAAGAAGAATTTTCTAGTCTTTCTTTTCTTTAGAGAGTTTATTATATTTATCAATGAACTTTTGGAGTTCATCCGTGACAAGATCCAAGGAGTCCTGAAAATCGTGACGCTAAGCACAAGAGTTAGATGTTACCTCACTTGATCCTTCAAGGGACATGAAATAGATATTTGCGGCTTCTTTAGTTTCTTCATCTGTGACTTCTTCATCACTCCATGCTCCCATGAATTTTCAATTGTTGTTTCTTTTGAAATTTTTTTTCTTTAACTCAGAGCAATTTTGCTTAATATGTCCTAGTTTTCCGCAGTGACAATAGCGATCTTCACTTTTTTTTATTGTTTCGCTATCCAGCTTGAGGCCTCTGTCGTCTTTGTTTGAAAATGTGTCAAAATCCTCGGTTGATTAGAGCTAATCCTCACTGTCCTCTTCTTCTTCCTCTTTTTCATCATCGTTTGGCACAGCGTTGAAATCTACTGACTTCTTCTTTTCTTCCTTAGTATATCTGTTGAGATGGTTCTGCTCGTAGGCCATTATATTTCCTCGAAGTTCATCATATGTGAGTTTTTCTAGATCTCCATCTTTAAGGATTGTTGTTTTTGTTTCCCAGGCTTTTGGAAGACTCCTGAGAAGTTTTTCTGATTTGCATACTATTTGGGCATACCATTTCAAGTGATTGTAGCTCTCTAACTATCTTTCTAAATCATGAGAACATGGATTCAATGTTCTCTTCATCTGTCATTTTAAACAGTTCATATTAATTAACCAGTGCATTTATTCTAGCTTCCTTCACTTTTGTGGTGCCTTCACAAGTTACTTCGAGTTTGTCCTACATCTCCTTAGCGGTGTCACAAGTGGAGATCTTGTCGTATTCTATTTCACTAACTGTATAGTAAAGTAAGCTAATAGCTCTAGCGTTAGTTTGGATTACCTCTTGTTGTTTCTTGGTAACTTCAAAAGTCTCCAGATCAGTCTTAGTAGTATCCGTTACTCCGGGAATGGGCTTGGGGCCTTTCTTGATTACTACCCACGCTTGAAAATTATTTTCTTGAGCAAATATTTTAAAACGTTCTTTCCAGTGGGAGTAGTGTTGGCCATTGAAGTAAGGTGGTCTGGATGATGAGTGTCCATCTTGCATGATTGCTCTAGGGATTTGGTAAGAAGCCATGGGATCTTTTTCTCACCTTGCGGTTAAGCAATATGAATGAGACCTACTCTGATACCAATTGATAAACAAAGATGGGGGGGGGGGGAAGGGGTGTATTTTAAAAATTAATTTAAGTATAGTCCAGTCGACTCTCAGGAACATTTAGTCGACTATGTTCCTGCAGAAGATGTTAGTGCAATAATAATCAAAATGCAGTAACAAGCAGGAATATAAATGATACAACAGGTTTATACTGGTTCGGATCACCAGGGTGGTGCATAGTACAGTCTCCTTGGGTTACAAGAGTTTCCTTAGAGCTTGAGAGAGGTTGGATTACAACGTGGTTCACCAACAGTTGATATGACACAACCTCTACCTGTATATCTATCTAACTATTTCTCTCTTTTAAGATCACTGATATTTCTTTTAAAAATACAATGAATGAGTAAGACAAGAAGTTGTTAAGTTGATCAAGTGAAGTTGCGTAGTCTTGATGAAGTCTTCAGTGCCTTTTTGTAGTGCGAGATATCGTCTGGATAAAGGTAGAAGATCAATCCTTTTGATCTTGATTGATTTGCTCTAAGGTAACCCAAGGGTTTTGTTATCTCAATCACGCTAGATGGATACATGATTGAGATCTCGATGATCGTCAATTAAGATGTTGTGCATATCTTTTCTCTCAGATGGTATTGATCTTTCTTTTGTAGAATCCTTGAATCTTGTCTTCTTGATATTCTTCGGCCTTCCAATTTCGTTGAAGATTTGATTTTCTCATTGGCTGATTGATAGCTGATTGACTTTGATACTTGATTTGCTCTTTAGCTGATTGATAGCTGATGATTTCGCTTCTTTTTTCCTTCTTTTGATGATTTGATTTCCTTGTAGGCAATTGATCCATATTCAGACAGGATGTCTTGACTTCTGTTAATTAATTGCGATCTTCGACATTTTTCTTCTCGGTCCTTCCTTGCAACTAGTTGACTTCGAGTCCTTCCTTTAATAGTGGGTTTCTTGCTGTCCCTTTTTGTCCTGCATTAAATAGAATTGATTAGTCATCATTAAAATAATATAACCGGTTTTAGTTCAACACCAACTATTCTCCACCAAATCAATATGCCACTCCAATAGCTTGTTACAACTCTTCACACTAAATTTCCTATTTTTACTAGCTTACTGGCCTCGTACATAGCAAACTTAATCAAGATTTATTCATTATAACGGGACTCGCCACTATACTCAATGAGCTAGCAAACAACTACCTAAATGGTAACTCAATTTGGAGCTACTATTCAAGAGATCAGACAATGATCTATGCAAACTCCAAAGAACACAAAGAAGCAGACATGGAAGAACTAATCCTTGTGGTACGGTAAATGCTGTTAATTGTTTTGATTCTTCTTCTAGTTTTATTGAACTAATAGATGAAAATAGTATAATAACACAGAAACCACTGAAATATAATTTTGAAGACCAAAAACTTCTGACAAGATATTGCAAGACTATAGGACAAAAATATCCAGATCACCATTGTTCAAAATGGAAAAAATCTTAATAAAAAACTTAGCATGTTGTACAACAAAAACAACACCACAATTTAGATGTACAAACAAATATAAATACAAGAAAAGAATCAAAATATTTTATTTGGAAGGACAACTACAAAGCCTAGAATATAAATTACAACACGAATTACCATGAATAAAAAAATAGAACACCATTGTAGATACTACTCAGGGTCATATAATGAACCACAAATAAAATGGGAGATAAATAGAAAAGAATTATTTGCATTATATAAATATTTTAGGTGTTTCCCAGCGTCACCTTTTAGCTCTGGAATTTTAGCGTCTTCCGATCAACGTAGCTCCGCATGTTTAGAGTCATGCTGCTCTTGGCCTCACCGGTTTCCACCTTAGGATGGCATAGTCTGGGCTTACCTATTCGCAGCTTACTGGCCTCGTACATAGCAAACTTCGTCAATGCTTATGTTATCCAATAAAACTGAACAACTCACCAATTTTTTTCACTTCCCCGTTATTGAAATATCTTCTAGAGCTGAGATGCCGGCCTGAGTTAGAGTAGCTTTCTGCCAGTGTACCACACATTTTTGTGGACAGGTTATATAAAACTGGAATTTGTCCATTTTTGCCAACCATATATCTGTCCAGAACCGGACCCTGTGACCATTCCCAACTTTCAAATTCAAATTTTGATGGAACCAAGACTAGACTTCTAATGTGCTTCCATATACTCACCCCTGCAGATGTCATAATAATTCGTGGTACCCACCCAGTAATCTTTTTCCCATATTATACAAACTATCAGCTTCTTCCAAAACTCATTCCCTCCCTCATTATAAATTATTCAAAAAAAATAAGAAAATACTCCATTACTAATATCATTTGAATGAAAACATAAATAAGAAATTCAGCTAGATCAACCCTTAATATGAACTCCAAGGTCTATCTATGCATTGCTGCCTCTCCCACCTTCCAAAAAGAATTATTTTCTCATCTTGGAACTTATGCATGCGTAGATGTACTTGTTGAACCTAAGATTTCTACCCCTTTAAAATTCCAACTGAAGCATCTCATTTGGATTCATAGACTGACCAGTTGAATCACTATTAATCCTTAATCACAAGCAAGTTGGGATCAGCTACATGAATCATCCTTGATGCTGCTGCTCAATTAGTTTAAGCTCATCTTATCAGTATATATCATAGATTAAACCAGCTGGTAAGCCTGTTTTAGGCGTTTCGGCGAAATGAATGGAATAAACAGGTTGAAGATGGTGGGAACTACCTAGCCGGATTCATATACAGTTGGTTAGGCAAACAACAGACAGACTCCTAAATCACCTTAATATATTGCTAATTTTGAGTCAAAATTTTAATAAAAAGACTCAAATTACTCCTCACTTTCCTTGACCTGTTGGTAGTACGAGGTATATCCATTTATATATTGGGGATAATGTGGGCAAAAAATATTCTTGTGAATCATACTGCAGGCTATAAGTAGCTAGGTCTTATGGGACTGGATGTATCATTCACTTCATCGCTGAAAACCATGCTATATATCTTCACTGGAAGTCTAACGGAATCTCCATCTTCCTGATTCCTCTGCTATTATGGCGGCACACAATTCATGCTATTGATCGGGATGATTGAACAAACAGAAAAAGGAAAATTTTAATTAAGTACAGGTTGGAGATGGAAAATTATGACTTATTTCTAGTAATATTAAAATATGGAAGTTTCTAATTAATTAACACACTTGTCCATCACGTATATAATTTCTATTCTTGTGTACCATGTTTTTTTTCTATAGAAACTTCTTCAAAGAAATCAAAAATATATAGTAACTTTATGTTTCGGTTATTTTTTTGCGACTCTAATTAATGTACTTTTTTTTATATGTTCTCGATAATTATATTGGTGAAAAATAACAGATACATACACGATTGAATAGTCGAGATGGACTTGAATTGACTCCAGCATAATCATTAAAATGAAAAGTAATATAAATTTTGGGATTGAAAAATATTAGAATATATCCAAAGAGTATACTTATATTCTTTGATGAAATTAAATATATAAAATTATTTTTTAAGATTAATGTCTTAATAAAGATCTTCTATAAATTGGCAATATTATATATATTGGCCATATTATAAACGTGCGAGGTTATTAAACTCTACTTTCTACCTTTTATTATAGTGTGTGCTATTAATCGTGGGTTTTTAATTATATATATTTATTTAATCTGTAGCAAAATAATATCAGAAAGGAAAAAGAAAAAGAAATAACATAATTTTATGTATACAAAAGTAAGATTTTTGTACATTCGATTCAATTGGCTATGAAGTTTATCGCAACTCTTTTACTAAATGATCTAAGATTTATCGTTGAAGGAATTAATTTTTTTTAATTATATAAATCATCAGAACTAATATAAAAATGAACCAAATCTTGACTCAAGCAACTTATATTTATATAGTGCGTCATTATGTATACTATAAAGAATTAATACACTAGTAAATGAAAAATTGAAAGAAAAACAAAATTGTTGCATTGAAAAGCTAGCTCTCTTCTAGTAATTAATTTGTTGTCCACTTGTCCTCCTCCAATTAGCTCCTTCATTCTTGGAGACTAACACTGGTTGGTACCTAACCAAATTCATTGACATCGATGTTGATCCTTTAAGAATCTTGTCTTGTAACAACATGTCACGGCGGTCCACGGCAGCGCCAGTCACCCGCATTTCAAGAAGGCGGCAGTGGTTGTAGAAATCTTGTTGGTGGTGGTGTCTCCAATGATTTTTGGTGGCCTTGGATAGTAGAAATCAGTAGGAAAAAAGTAATATTGAAGCCCTGCCATTAATTAAAAAAAATTTGCTCTATGATTTTCTTTGAGTGATTTAGAGGAAAAAAAAATGGAAATCCAAAAAGAAGTAGGAGAAGGAAAAGCATAAAGCTTTGACTGCCTTGTTCATCAAGTAGTTTCATATTCAATTCATGTGTACCAACGTGATTTCTAGAAAAAAGACCAAGTGGAAAAATTAGATTAATCTTGGACCACAGGCACAGTATTATGCAACTGGGAATCTTAGAATATACTTCCTCCGTTTATTTTTACATGTAACATTTCACTCTATAATAGTTAATTTAACTAATCTTCGAAATTAAATTTAATTAGATTAATTCAATATTTTAAAATTTAAATTTAGATGTTCGAAAACTATATGAAAAACATTGTAAGTTGCAATCCTTCTCATATTATAATATGATAAAAAAAATCTTAAAATATTGGTCACAGTTCATGCAATTTTTGACTTGCACTTCAAAAAACTGCTCAAAAATCGAAGGATAGGAGCTATCTAATAAAATCGAGGTGAAATCGAGCCTGTCCCTTAGTTCCTCCATTTCTTATTCAATTTACATTTAATCTTTTAGCGTACTTTCACTGTCCCTCGGTTTATCCATCAAAATCTTTTCGCGTATTTTTGTGCGGATAATCGAGGTAAAATCGAACTTGTCTCTCGGTTTATCCGTTGATAATCCGACGGACAGTGTCAGATATTATTTTTAAAAAATCAAAATTATTTTACGGACCCTACCCTGACGGTCGGTTTTTTAATTAATTATTATTTTTAAAGGAAAATAAAAATAATAATATAGAAACAAAATTTTATTTAAAATAATTTTGAAAAACCAACAAACAATGTCTTTTAGTCCATCCATTTTATGGTCAAAATCTGGTCAAATCATTTAATAGACAAACCGACAGACTATCCGACCTTGTCCGTTGGTTTGTCTAATTGAATTGAACCAGACACGTGAAAACCCCCATTTCTCTCTTTTGTTCCCTCTCACTCTCTTATCCGGTGAAAAATTCCTCACAACCGCCACCATCCTCCCAGACCACCAGAGTCCGTGCACCCAACTACCTAGTACCCCGCTGTCCCTCCACGTCATCCTCTGCATCTGTCACGACCCAAAAAGGGCGGTTCGTGAGGGCACCTACTCGACTCTATTCGATAGGAGAACCTCTTCTTTAAATCAAAATCTTTTCTTTATTTCCACTCGTCCTTACAACTGGACTACAATAAGCATAAAATAAAAACTTCCCAAGATCTAGTCTAGACAGGTACAAGAGCACTATATAGAATAATCAACAAAAAAAGACACAACATCGCCTACGGAAGAATGCATAAGTTGTCGCTAAATAACTGTCACTCTAAGATGAATTTCAACTTGCCACGACCAATACCAAAGAGGCGGAGCAAGAGTAGTATCAGTACATCACACGTACTGGTAGGCATCATTGGATGACTACAGTTAGTTTTCATAACAACAAAATAATTAATATGCATCAACATAGAATACAAATAATTCACTCCTCTACGTTAACAAAATCCACCACTTTTATTGGCTATATTATCGTTTCCCTATGCATCATTACGATGCAACCAACTATCTTACTTTTCTGTACCTTATTTAACCTATCAATCTATCTCTTCACTTCCGCTATAGCGCAGGTAAGGCGGCTATAGCGGTCCCGCTGCTGCGGCCGATTGTTCGCTGCAACGGTACCCATTGAATAGTAGCCCCAGAAACTCAACCAACATTATTTTCCTATCACATCTTTCATTTATTTGGTGATACTAGCCAACTGTACCTAACACTTATCTATATAATAACTCACTCAGAATATTTTTGACATAGTATAATTTTCAATACATTTTCCTTTTATAATAGTCATGCCTCCTTGTATAACACCTAAACATTAAGTACAAAATAAAGACAACATACATGCATATATATCACGGCAATTACCTCAAGGATTTATCATGCAAGGGATCCAACACCGGAAAATTAGCACACACACATACCTGTCATCCGTATTTCAATTACTATACCACCTCATGTTATACCCCATAAGATGTTAGCGGTTAGTATGCGTGCGCATTGATTTGTGACGAGTAATAGAAGCTTGATGCGTGCGAGAAGAGCCTTAGAAGTAGGGTCAGGCGAGGCCAGGCCGCGAAGGGCCAGCGCGACGCGCCAACCGGCCTGTGCACTGGGCAGCGGGGCACGTCAAGCATGCTGGCACCCTAGGAGGCGCGGTGCAGCATGCCTGCGGCGCGTTGGCCAGTGTAAGGCACCTCTAGGCCACCGCCATTGGCCTATATATTAAGCCTCCTTTGTAATTCAAATCATTTTCCAAGTGAGACCTTGGCCAGAATAGAGAGAATACAGAAAGTTCATCGAATTTTCGTCAAATTATGCGATCAAACGCTGTCCGAATGCAAATTAACTTCGGGTAACAAGTTCTAGGCCTACAAGAAGCATTTCTATGGAGTTATTTCTTGATAATTCGCGCAGCATACCAGAACCCTGCCAAGTAAAAGTTGTCAGGATTACTCCAAATTGAATCCTAAATGGCCACAGGCATTAGGTAAGCACTTCTCCCTTCTAAACTCTCGAGAAATTATAGGTTTTCGGCTGAGTTATTCGGAGTTGAATTATAGTTAATATTATTATCGAAGGATGTCGTTATTTATCGAATTTAGTATTGAAATTAGTCCTATTCTTTTAGCATAAGGGCTATAGTTGAGTGGCACCACCGCTTACAAATTAAAACTCGCCAGTTAAACGAAAGTCGGCATTTGAGGTATGTTAAGGCTAATTCCTTTGGTAAGTTATTCATGTCATATAGTAATACGACTTATGTCCTTGTAAGAAAGATAGAAGCATGCATGTTGTGATTAGCTGCTACCGTTAGTTTGAGATTAGCGTTTTTTTATTTAGATTGGGACTGAACCCACCCTATATAGCCTTCTGTTGTCCAACCTTAGGGTTACTAGCTGTGTCATCACCTACGGGGCTATATGGATTGCTCCAAGGAGATATATGTTATCCCAAAGGGACTATACTTAGGCCCAAGGGCCATATTACAGTCCATCCATGGCTGGACTATTATTTTTATGCCGTATCAGCATCATTGATCCTTGTCTAGCCTATGTGCCCAGGGTGTAGTTACAGGAGTCCACCGGACTCAGACGCAGCTATAGGAGTTGAGCGGGATCAATTGTAGATCCAGGGGACAGGCAGGTTGACTATAGTTACCCGTTGACTTAGTTTGAACTTGTTAGGAGTATATATATTGAAGTGTGTTCACCGAGGCTTTTCGGAGCCTCGGGCGGGTTATTTTGTGTTAGTTGTACCTTCCCAGCTTATGGGGGCCAGGTAAGGTTCTTGTTTGCATTATTTATTATTAGTTATACAGCAGGTTGTAGGGCAATGCAGGTTGTATCTCTTATCCTTCCCGTTGAATCATTTTCAGTTTTATTATCAGTATTATTCAGTCATTTTCATTATTGCCTTACATATTCGGTACATATTGTACTGATGCCCATTTTTGGGGTGCTGCATTACTTTCCTGCATGTACGGATATAAGTGGTTCAGGACCTCCTTAGTCATCAGCCGAGTCAGCAGCCTAAACAGCTCCTTTTCTCCGGGGTTGATAGTTAGAAAGTTTACACTTTTGTTGTATAGTTTATGGGTAGGTTGGGGCCTTGTCCCGACTATTATTCCACTCTTAAAGGCTTGCAGGCTACAGATTCCCAGTTGTTGGCTGTGTGGGCCTATGTGTGTTTATTTTGCATAATGGCCATGTGGCGCCCGGTTTAGCTTTTAGTAAGCAGCTTTTTTTGCTGTAGTCTAGTTATGACTAGCTGTTTTCATTCTGTTATAACTAGACAACATGGTGGTCTTGTCGGCCCGGATAGGATCACTTTATTGCGTGCTGTTGGTTAGCTATTTTCTTTTTACAAGTGGCTATGCGACCTTATCAGACGGAGGCTGTGTTTACAGCCAAGATATAGCTCGTTGTTTTGTTGATTTGAAGAGTTGGCATGCACCAGAAGTGCACAAGCCCAGTCAGGTCAGTTCATATCTCAGTATGACACTAGGTGACAGTTACCTCCCAAGGTGGGGCGTGAAAAACTTGGTATCAGAGCAGGTCGTATCCTAGGGACTCTGCAAGCTGTGTCTAGTAGGGTCTTGTCTATGGGTATGTTGTGCACCACATTCCATAGGTAGGAGGCTACGAGATATAATAGCATGGTTACCCTTACTTCTTCTTCAGTCATGCTATAGAGATACATTGTATAGGGTTGAGTCCCTAAGCTTATCTTATTCTACTTATCTATAGAGAAATGTCGGACACATGACAGACCACTATCGATCGGAAGTTAGATGCTGCGGCAGGAGAGGGCACTAGCAGGGTGCCCCATTCAGAGCTAGCCCGATCTGAGGGTAATAGGGAGACTTCATCCCGGTCTCCCCGGAATTCTCCACCACGCCAAGAGTCCTCCAGGGCAGCGGACATGTCGGCACCACCTCCAGCAGTTCCTATACCTATACCATCGGATTAGGAGGTTAGGAGCGTTTTCTATATGTTAGCTCAGATGATGGACGCTCAGTGCCAGCTTGTGGTACCAGTGGTTGCTGAATCTTCGGGAAGACCTAGAAGTTCGAGGGTCCGAGAGTTCCTAGACCTGAGTCCCCCGCACTTCACAGGAGCGGACTGGGTAGAGGACCCTCAAGACTTCCTGAAATAGTTACAATGGATTTTCAGGGTGATGCATGCTACGCCCGCGGAGTCAGTTGAATTAGCGGTATTCTGATTATGGAACATAGCAGTGTTGTGGTACGAGAGCTAGAAAGGTCCCGAGGCAGAGATGCTCCCCCTCCAACTTGGTCTAGCTTCTCAGAGGCCTTTCTAGATCACTACTTGTCGTGAGAAATCAGATAGGCCCGGGTAGATTAGTTTTTGCACTTGGAACAGGGTTCGATGAGTGTCTTGGAATATGCTATGAGATTTGATTCCTTGGCCAGATACGCGCCAGCTTTTGTGGATACAATGCTAGCCAAAGTACATCGTCTTATTATGGGGCTGCTCCTAGAGTATGTGGAAACTTGTGTTAGAGCTACCTTACGGGAGGACATGGACATTGCTCGTATTCAGGCTTTTGCTCAGAATATTGAAAGGATCATGCATTGATAGTGGGAGGTAGAAAGGAAAAATCAAGATCAGCACCGTAGGGTCAGGCCCAGTGATATGTAGGCAGAATTTCAGGGCGGACCTAGACTGCGGATATCAGGCAGGCCACCCAGACCTCCACCCCCACAGCAGCAGGGTGGTAGACTGGACTGTCGGGGAAGTCAGGACCCGGTAAGAGCTCACGGGCATCAGGATCTCAACAGCAGAGGGGGTCAGATCAGAGAAGGTCCATGGATCCACGTTGTGTTATTTGCAGTCGACATCATTTTGGGGCGGGAAGATATGGTTCTACCGCTTGTTACGCCTGTGGACAAGAGGGTCACATGATGAGGGATAGTCCAGCTAGAGGTCAGGGTGATTGGGACCGACATGACAGATCTTTAGCAGGGTCACATGGACCAACACCTTCAGCAGGGCGCAATCCCTCTACTCCAGCCGGCAAAGGCCGAGGCAGGTCAGGGGCATCTAGTTCAGGCAGCGATCCAGATCGCACTTATGCTTTACCGGGGTAACATGAGTCAGAGTCATCTCCGGATGTTGTGACAGGTATGTTGGACATTTTCTCTCACTCAGTTTATGTTTTGATAGACCCAGGTTCTACTTTGTCCTATGTTACTCCATTAGTGGCTCGAAAATTTGGTATAACGCGGGAATTGCTTCAGCGACCCTTCTCGGTGTCTACACCTATCAGTGATTCCATTATAGCTAAAAGGATTTATCGGGGATTCACATTAGAGGTTGTTGGTCGCCAAACTTTAACAGATTTAGTGGAGCTGGAAATGATTGATTTCAATGCAATTATGGGTATGGATTGGCTAGCGCCATGTTATGCCAATGTAGAGTGTTGGACCAAGACTGTCCAATTCCACTTTCCAAGGGAGGTAGTGCGAGAGTGGAAGTGCAGTGCAGCTACCCCAAAAGGTAGGTTCATATCCTATCTTCGGGCAAAAAAGTTGATAGCAAAGGGCTGTTTTTATCATATTGTCAGGGTTCAGGATGTGGTAGCAGAATCCCTGACTCTTCAGTCTATTCCAGTGGTTAATGAGTTTCCAGACGAACTTCCTGGTATCCCCCCCCAGAACAGGAAAATGATTTCTCTATCAACTTGCTACCAGGTACTCAGCTTATATCCATCCCTCCATACCGAATGGCTCCTGCTGAATTGAGAGAATTGAAGGAACAATTTTAAGACCTGTTAGATAAGGGCTTTATCAGGCCGAGTAAGTCACCTTGGGGTGCGCTAGTTCTGTTTCTAATAAATAAAGATGGCTCCTTACGTATGTGTATAGATTATCGACAGCTGAACAAGGTTACTATTAAAAATAAATACCCTCTTCCCAGAATAGACGATTTTTTTGACCAGTTGCAAGGGGAAAAATATTTTTCCAAGATTCACTTAAGGTCAAGATATCATCAGGTGCGGGTTCGAGAGAAAGATATCTTGAAGATAGTTTTCAGGACCAGGTACGGTCATTTCGAATTTCTAGTTATGTCCTTCGGGTTGACAAATTCCCTAGAGTGTTCATGGATCTGATGAACAACATCTTTAGGCCATATTTAGATCTGTTTGTGATAGTATTCATTGATGACATCCTGGTGTATTCCCGTTCAGAAATAGAACATAGAGATCATTTGTGAACGGTACTTCAGATTCTTAGAGATTGCCAGTTATATGCAAAACTTTCTAAATGTGAGTTTTGACTGAATCCCATAGTTTTTCTGGGCCATATTGTATCAAAGGATGGTATTCAGGTTGATTCACAGAAAATTAAGGCAGTAAAGACCTGGCCTAGACCTACAACTCCAACGGAAGTTCGCAGTTTCCTAGGATTAGCCGGTTATTATAGAAGGTTTGTGGAGGGATTTTCTACCCTGTTAGCGCCTTTGACTAAATTGACTCAGAAACCAGCCAAATTTTATTAGACCGAGGCCTGTGAGCAAATTTCCAGAAATTGAAAAACAGATTAACATTGGCAGCAGTGCTAGCCTTGTCGGAAGGTTCAGAGGGTTATGCTGTATACTATGACACTTTAGGCATTAGGTTAGGGTGCGTACTTACACAGTAGGGTAAGGTAATTGCTTATGCTTCGAGGTAGCTCAAGAAGCATGGAAATAACTATACCACCCATGATCTGGAGTTAGCTGTGGTGATTCATTCCTTGAAAATATGGAGGAATTACCTATATGGGGTACACGTGGATATTTTTACTGATCATAAGAGCCTATAGTACATCTTTACACAGAAGGAATTGAATTTGCGGTAGCGTCATTGGTTAGAATTGCTGAAGGACTATGACGTGAACATTTTGTATCACCCAGGGAAGGCTAATATTGTAGCATATGCCCTTAGCCGTAGAACAATGGGAAGTTTGGCACATTTGAGTCCAGAACAGCAGGAAATGGCTCGAGAACTGCACCGGTTATCCAACTTAGCCATCCAGATAGTATACTCAGAAGATGAAGGGACTGTGATTTAGAATACAACGGTATCATCCCTGGTTGTAGAGGTGAAAGAACAGAAGTATGAAGACCTTAGCCTAGCACAACTCAGAGATTAAGTTCAACAAGGTGAATTAACGACCTTTGAGGTAATGGAAGACGACATCTTGAGATTCAGAGGTTGCCTCTGCGTTCCAAATATAGCAGGGTTCCGCCAGCTGATCATGACAGAGGTACATTATTCTCGTTACTCTCTTCATCCAGGTTTGATGAAGATGTACCATGATATAAAAGAGATATACTGGTGGCCTGGAATGAAAAAGGGTGTAGTGGAATTTGTACTACAGTGTCCTAACTGCCAACAGGTAAAGGCCGAACATCAGAAACTCGGCGGATTGACGTAGGAGATAGCAGTGCCTATGTGGAAATGGGAAGCAATTAACATAGACTTTGTGATAGGATTACCCCATACCAGGGGTAAATTCGATTCTATTTGGGTCATTGTCGACAGAATAACGAAGTCAGCTCATTTCTTGCCAGTCAGGACTACCTTTTCCGTTGAAGAATATGATGAGTTGTATATTAAAGAAATAGTCCGACTATATGGTGTCCCCGCATCTATTATTTCTGATAGAGGGGCATAATTTACAGCCAGATTCTAGCAGTCATTTAAGAAAGGCTTGGGGACACAGGTTAATTTGAGTACAACATTCCATCCTCAGACAGACAGTCAGGCAGAATGCACAATTCAGACACTTGAGGATATGTTACGAGTGTGTGTGCTTGATTTTTGGAGGAAGTTAGGACGAGCATTTACCCCTTATCGAATTTGCATATAATAACAGTTATCAATTTGTAATTCAGATGGTGCCTTATGAGGCCTTGTATGGGCGAAAATGTAGGTCCCTCTTCGGATGGTTCGAAGTAGGGGAGTCAAGGTTAATTGGACCTGATATGATCCACCAGTCAGAAGAGAAAGCAAAACTCATTAGAGAGTGCTTGTTAACAGCCCAGAGTCATTAGAAGTCCTATTCCAGTGTGCAGCATAGAGACTTGGAATTCGAGGTTGATGATTGGGTATTCCTCAAAGTTTTGCCTATAAAGGGCGTGATGAGGTTTGGTAAGAAGGTCAAGCTTAGCCCTAGGTTCATTGGTCCGTATTGGATCCTCAGAAGGATAGGCCGAGTCCTCCAGAGCTAGAATTTGTTCATCCAGTCTTGCACGTGTCTATGTTTTGAAAGTGCATAAGAGACCTATCCTGGGTTGTTCCAGTTGAGGACGTTTAAGTTACTGAGGAGTTGGTCGGTTTGTTTTGTGGGTATATAAAACGACACGCACCTGCACGTGGTCGAACAAGTAGTAAGTGGCTTTAGTAAGCCAAGTATCGATCTCACAGAGACTTGGATAAAGTGCAATTTGCTCAAGTGTACTATATTTTACTTCTAAAAATGCAGACAACAGTGTAACCAAAAGTTGATAGTTTGTTTTATAATTTTTATACTAAAGCTAAAAACAATTATCTACTTTGAATCTGAACTATGAATGAGAGCATGCTGAGGTTAAACGAACATGTAATGAAATTAATTATCATCCTAATTCGGTTAATCTTTTCCTCCAGTTGCTAGCCAAGAACTAATGCCAAGAGATTAAAACTCTCGTATTTAACCTCACTTAAGAATCATGAACCATCCACCTACATTTCTGTGATTAAATACAATTCATGTTCTAGCCATACAATTACGGTTCCTAAATTGACTAATACGACTTTCAGGTATATTTCTATCCTGAAAGCAAATCAAGACTCAATTTTCCCAAACCAAGTAAAGAACATATCCTATTAATTCACAACTTTCCAATTTCTTGCTCTCTCGAGTGAAACCGGACTTTTTAGATGTACATTAATGTAGGTCACACATTAATGCAGTAAGAACAAGAATTAATAGAACAACATGGAAGAAAAGATGAAAAACCAAAGAATCAATGATCAAATTTCATCACAATTGTTCATAACCTCAACAAGAAGAGGAATTAGCCACTCATTTGTGGATTAAACATCTTAAAATGAGTGTTAATCATACAAGCAATTGAATTAAAGAAGAAAGAAAGAGAGAAAAAACCCTGATATTTTCGTCCCTCAATTGCCTATAACCCAAGTCCTTGCTCCACCAAGTCAGAATATTGAAAAATGAACCTAAGTATTCTATTTATACTGCTGGAAATTTTTCCCGGAATAACGAGCAACGTGTCACGGAGTGCATCGCGGAGCACTGCCTCCGTGACACGCTACGGACGCGGACCCTCATTGGAATTGGGGATCCAGGAATTAAGGCTCAACGTGGCACGACGTGCAACGCGGAGCCAAGCCACCGTGCCACGGACCGGACGCCGACCCTCTCTGGAATTTGGGCGAATTTTCCCTATCCAGGCAGAAGGCCTCCGCGATGGCAGCGTGACATGGCTCCATCACGGAGCCCCTTTATTTCATGCTGTCCAATGCCTTGTTCCTTGCTCGCATCCAAGTCCAACCCCGATATCATCCAACATGCATTTAAGCTTCCCAAAATCACATTTTACCTGCAAAACAATGCTAATCATGTTGGTTAGTATAAATTCACATTTTATTACCAATTACATGAGAATGTATACACATTGATAGATAAACAAGGCGAAAATAGTACTTTTGAGTATCACTTGGGCATATAAATTTGCCCAAGATCACTTACCCCACACTTAAATCCTTGTTCGTCCTCGAACAACAATCCTACACTTCATGCAATTTACATCCCAACCTCGCTACTTTGGTTCGACAATTTAGGCTACGGTCATACCGATTATTCAATACAGCAAATCATCAAGAAAACATGCATGGTCTTATCAATGCAATGACCTTCAATACATTAAGACCTCCTAGACTTTAAGAATCGACTCTCGATATTGGCAAACTCATGCAAATCAGCTGATCAAGATATCCGACACGAAAATTAATCTTTCATCAAGCATGTGCCCTCACAACACAAGAGAATCTTCCCCTTTTTGCTCATATGACTCACAAACATTCAAGCAGGGGCATGTAAACACAATTTCGCTCTCTCTCCCAAAAGGATTCACATGCATCATGTCATGACCCATAAGCTTGCCCTTAGTGTATTACTCCACTAATATAAAGAAGTGCGATGTAAGATCATGTAGGACTTGAACGGGTTGTAATGGAAGCTACGGAACTAGTAAATATTGGATTAGCCAATAATAGCCACTAGCATCCTTAAGCGCCTTTTCAACACATCCCATCAACTCATGGACATTGTTTCTTTTTTTTCATCATCCCATTCTTGATGATTTTCTTTAGTATGACCCATTGTATTAAGCACACTTGACACAACAACAAAGATTATTCATGCACCTTCATTATCGTTTATTTATAGCAAGTGCACCTTCAACCTTTTTTTTTCTATCACTCTGCTTTTCTTTTCCTTTTCACCATTCTCACTCTTTGACACTTCGGGGAAATGATTTTCTCTTCTTAAGCGCTTAAGAGTTTTGTATAGACTTTACGGCTAATGAAAAGAAGGAATTACGCTCGGTTTACACTTTATGACAAAAGAAAAAATAATAATCGGCTAAAGGCTCAACGGGCTGACTAGGGTATACAATCAAGGTGGGTACAACAAGGAAAAATAGAAACTCTCGGTTAAAACAAAGAAATGCCTACATCCTTTCCTACAATACACCTCCTTCATTTCGTTTTGTACACACACCAGGCAAGTTCTAGACACTTCACAACAGCATGGAATATCAACACCTCACTTCACACTTTTTGCACATGCTCAATTCAAGATGTATTCACAGACTCTTCAATCAGCTAATTACAGGAATTCAAACATTAAGCCTCAATCACACTGAATCGAACTCTACGGCCTAGGTATCTCAATATATTTACAAAGTTGCATGCTTTCATACGAATCACCTTTGCATTTTAAATATCATGTACAACACGCAACCATAATTTCGCAACCATATAGTAACTACAGGTTTTGGGATGCACTCCACCAAAGAAAAAAACTGAAAAATAATTGAAAAAAACTCTTCCTAATGACTACATTTCCCTTAAGACGGTCGTCATCCATCCATCATAGGGAACGGTCACTACTATGACTTCGGTTCAATGGGACTATTCTCGGTAAAATAACCGAAAACAAACGCCGAGAAACCCAAGAATTAAAAAAATGAAAATATCGATCATTTCGATAGAAAAAATATGTACAAAATATTTTAAAAAGTTTTTTTTTTAAAATTATCGTTAAAATTATCGATCATTTCGATAATAAAAATATGTACAGAATCAGAATCAGCTAGCAACATTCAGCAACACACATCAATTCACATAAATTTACAAACAGAACAACAACTTAAAAATTCACAACTCACAGGGGCAAACAAATTTTCACATACACGACAACAGAATAGAGCATACATACAAAACACCCCATCCCAGCACCTAACTACTCCCACCCCACACTTAGTTCGAACACTGTCCCCAGTGTTCACAAAAATTAAAATAGCACAAAATCGGGTGGTGGAACTCCCTGATCAGTCAAAGTATTCCACTTCTTTGTCGGGTGCTGCTGCTTCATCTCCCATGTCCGAGTCGCCTCCGTCGTCATCATCGGACTCCATATCAGAGTCCTCCCGATGTGTCTCCTCGTCTGTGGGGACATCTTCATCTGTGGGCTCTATAAATGCTGGCCCCACTCGGCATAGAGCCCTGGCGTTTTCGCCGAAAGGGTAGTCTAGCTCGAGTTGCCATAGCTCCTCCTTTGTCGCCGGCCTCCCGCCTATCCTCAGCTGCAGCATTTGCATCCCATACATTCGAGCTATATACTGTTCATCACGAGCATGTCGCTCGCCAAGTGTAAGCACTGGCCCGTGGGTGGTATCGGGAGCCTTAATTTTAGTAACATCTAAGGCCCGCCGCTCCATCTGCGGGATATAGTCAAGGGCCTCCTCCTCGACGTCTAGGCCCCTGAGGAAGGTGGTGAGTAGTCCACCAAAGCCATACCTGTGCCCCTGGTGCAACCGTGCTCTCTTCATGGCGGAGATAATTACCACCCCCACGTTGATCTCCAGCCCTTTCATCAGGGCGTACACCAGGCATACACGATCCCGGGTTACATCTGTCATATGTACCCCCGGGATTAGGCATGAGCAGACTATCTTCAGCCAGATTCGGGCTTCCCTGTTCATTTGTGAATATGGCAAAGTCTGGTGGTAGCCCCTCTCTTTGTGTCTGCTCCATCTAGCTGTCGATCGAGTCCCACACAATGTGCGTCTGATGTCCGCATACGGTGGGGTAATGTTCAGCTGTCGGAGTACATGGGCGTCTGTGTCCCGCGCTCCTATGATGGCATTGAGGTGGTGGGGCTCCAAAGTGACTATTTTCCCTCTAATCTTGATGGTGTGACTTCTGATCGTCGGGTTCCAATTGGCATAGAACTCCCGAACCAGGTGCAAATTGCATTCCTTGGGCTCCTCAAATATGAAATTGAGCCTAGCTGCCTCGATCCGGTGGACCATCCTAGGGAACTCCTGTGCCAATGGTTCCCGTGCTATATGCTCCTCGGGGAAATATTTGTTTTCTTTATGCTTTGCATACCACTTTTTCCCCTCATCAGTCACCCATCTCGTTCTGTATTGGCGGCGTTGGCCGCGTGGAACTGCTGGTGCAGCTGGGACTGCTGGTGCAGCTGGGACTGCTGTGCCCAGTCTGATTAGTTTCCTTTCGGCGCCTGAAGTTGATGCGCCTTTTCCTTTCTCTCGTCGGCTTGCCATTTTACCTGTCAACCCAAGTAAACAAGATCAATGTTAAGCTCACGGATATTAACTTCGGCTAAGGTCGGGTTACGCTAGGTTACGCCACACTTAGTCCTTAGCTACAGTTACAACAATACGGCAAGATTATCTTTATTTCCACACAATAAACAACTATACAATCATGCTTAGTGCGTTCGAAAAATTCGACGGTATAACTTCTGCATACTACTCAAACTTCATACAGCTAATCACAATCACTACCATCGCTAACATCTTAACCATCGCACTTAGCAAAGAAAAACAAGAAACAAAAACAACAACCAAAATTTATCTACACGAACCTATACAACTAACCAAATTCTTACAAATTTCAACATTCCCTTAACCCGAGAATCCGTCGTACTATTAACATCCTAACAATTTGTACATCGACTCATCTCATTCAACATTTACATCCCGGCATAAAATTCACAATTTCAATACATTTTCAACTTCAAATTCAACATACAAGCCCTAGAATTGATATTATCAATCAAATTCGATTAATTTATGCAATCAACAAGTTCAAGCAATCATAACGACATTCCGAACATTCATCAACAACAATTAACTCAAATTCATGATTAATTACTACGTAGGGAAATTTAGCTCACCTCCCATGCTCAATATCGAAGAAAATCGATAAGAATTTGAGAGGAAATTGGAAAACATACCTTGTCTTTTAAGAATCGAAGAAAAATCGTTGAATTTCTTGCCTTACTCCGTGTCACGTTGATAGGGGATGGGTTTTGGGGGGTTTTGGTCGCGGAGAGATTAAAAAATGAGGGAAAAGGGAGGGTTTTCGAGGTTAAAAAGTAAGGAAATCGCGCGGGTCACCCGGCGACCCGGTGTGACCCGTTGCGATATACAAGGCAACGTGTCACGGAGTGCATCGCGGTGCACTGCCTCCGTGACACGGGGCCATCGGGAGGCTGTTCTGGAAATTTTTAAAATTTCCGAATTCTACCTCAACGTGTCACGGAGGTAACGCGGAGGTCCACCTCCGTGACACGGAGCTGTCGCCTCAGCTCACTGTTTGCCACTTTTTATTAATTTTTCATACCTCGATTTTTCCTTCGCGATTCCGTGCATATTTTTCTCCGTTTGACCTGAAATTCATTTCACTATACAAAATTGGTTAGAATTATAGGTTTCACTCTAAATACAAATAAAACAACAACTAAAACGAAATTGTTTTTGAAGTAAATCAAGAAAAAGAAAAAGAAAAGACAAGTGTATTTACACTTTACAAAAAGAAAGAAATTTTTTTTTTCATAGGTTGCCTCCCGTGCAGCGCCTGGTTTACCGTCGCGGCTCAACGTCGTTAAGCTCAATTGTCCTCTAGGGTGATGGACGATTTCTCTCGATCACCGTCCTCCCCCCAGTAGTGCTTACACCTATCCGGTGGTTTTCCCATTAACTCCCGTGAATCCTTCCTCTACTCATCATCGCCTTGTTCAATCACATTGATCACCGAGAGTTCTTCATGCACCATCGGGAGCTTGGGTGCCTTGTACACATTGAACACCTCCACCTTGTCATGTGCTGGCATTGTTAGCTACCCCGCAGCTACGTCAATTAGTGCTTTCCCGGTTGCCAAGAAAGGACGTCCCAAAATTAATGGGACTTCCGCATCTAGTTCAAAATCCAGCACGACAAAATCTACCGGGAAAATTAGGGAGCCAACTTGCACCAGAACGTCCTCTACAATGCCATCAGGTCTGGCTAAGGATCGATCCGCCAACTTCAAGATTACAGTTGTGGGTCTAGGACTCCCTAGACCCAAGTTTCTGAATACCGAAGACGGCATCAAATTTATGCTCGCTCCCAAATCACACAATCCACGAGCTCGGATGCTCTGCCCAATAGTAATCTGGATAGTAAAACTCCCAGGGTCTTTTAGCTTTGTGGGCAGTCTATTTTGAATCCGGGAAGTGCACTCCTCCGTTAGAGCCACCGTAGCATACTCAGTCAACCAACTTTTGTTTGCCACGATGTCCTTTATATACTTAGCATATTTCGGCACTCCCTGCAAAACATCAACAAGAGGTAAGTTAATATGTACCTGTTTTAGCACCTCCATGAATTTCTTGAAACACGCCTCCTCCTTGTGTTTCTTTAGTCGTTGAGGGAACGGGGGTGGAGGTCTTTCTGATTCAGCTTCCTTAGTCTTCCCCCTTTCAGTACTTTGCTCCCTCTCAACTTCTGCTGCTCCCGACTGCTGAGGTGGTCTTTCTGGTTCCACCTCTTTCAGCTGCAACCCACTCCTTGTGGTCACTGTATTTACCTGCTTGGGATTGGGATCCGTGTCGCTTGGCTGTCCTCCTCCAGGCCTTGTGTTTTGGGCACTAGCAAATTGCCCAAATTGATATTCAAGTGCCTTGGTAGCTAACTGGTTGTTTTTCACTTCGACTGCCAATTTCACATAGTCAGCCTGCAATTGAGCTTGGTTAGCTATCATGGTCTTGAACATCTCCTCAATGCTGGGTGATGGTGGTGGAGGAGGTGCATTGTTGTTTCTGAATTGTGCTTGATAATTCTGCTGCCCTCCTTGGTTCCTTTGTACACCCTGACCCGAACTTTGGCCCTGATGGTTGTTGCTACCCCATGAGAAATTAGGGTGATTCCTCCAATTGGAGTTGTAGCTACTACCATACTGTTGGTGGTTCCTTTGCGCATTACCCAAAAAGTTTACCGAGTCAGGATTGGCTCAAAAACACTCAGCTGAGTGCTCACTGCTTCCACACACTTCACACCACATCTGTTGTACTGCATTAACTAGGGCTTGAGGCTGGTTCAATGTCATGTTGCTGAAGTGGGTGTTTAGTTGATTTTGCAATGCAGCTATCTGTGCAGCGATAGCTGTAAACCCATCCACTTCTAGCACTCCTGCTGCTTTCCTTGTCCCACCTCTTGATGAATCAGCATTCCATTCTGGATTGCCCTGCGAAATACGGTTCAACAAGGTATACAACTCCTCATAAGTTTTCTCCAGCGCTTGCCCTCCAGCTGCTGAGTCTAGCAATATTTTGGTGTGGGGTTCCAAACCCTCTATAAATGTGTGCACCAGCACATCATTGGACTGGTGATGATGATGACAATCCCGCAACATGGATTTAAATCTCTCCCAGGCCTGATATAAATTTTCTCCCTCTCTCTGTTTGAAACTTAGAATCTGGCTTCTAAGTCTTGCTGTTTTACCAGAGGAAAAAAACCATATCAAGAACTTTCGTGCAAGATCATCCCACGTAGATATAGAATTCGGTGGATCAGCTTTCAACCACCTCTTGGCTTCTCCCAATAATGAGAATGGGAAAAGGTAAGCCGGACATAGTCTGATGACACTCCAGCGGGGATGTAAGTGTCACTTATCTCCAAAACATTTTGGAGATGCTGCTGTGGATCTTCATGAGGGAGACCGGTAAACTGCCCGCTAGTGTGCAGCAACTGCACCATATTCTGTTTAAGTTCAAATCTCCCTCCTGGCTCAGGTTTTACGGATACTAGATGTAACATTATTGGCATGTGGGATTGCCACCTCGCGAACCGGCCGAGCTGCTGCTTCTTCGGGCACTAACACTGCCCGTACTACTGGTGGATTCTGTTGTTGCTCCATGATCGTCTGTCTGAGCAACTGCAGCTTTCTTTGTAGAGCTTCTCTTCGTTTACTATGAAATATCCTTTCTGGCTCTATGTACGATTCCACCAGCTCCTTGTCTCTTGCCAGTGTTCAACAGCAATTATGTCTACAAAATACAGGCTAAGACCAAGTTGTCAACACTAAGAAAATAAAAATACAGTAAATTAACACTTAAAACAAATTCACCAATTGCCAAGTCCCCGGCAACGGCGCCAAAAACTTGTTCAGTTTGTTTTGTGGGTATATAAAACGACACGCAAGTACACGTGGTCGAAAAAGTAGTAAGTGGCTTTAGTAAGCCAAGTATCGATCCCACAGAGACTTGGATGAAGTGCAATTTTCTCAAGTGTACTATATTTTACTTCTAAAAATGCACACAACAGTGTAATCAAAAGTTGATAGTTTGTTTTATAATTTTTATACTAAAGCTAAAAACAATTATCTACTTTGAATCTGAACTATGAATGAGAGCATGCTGAGGTTAAACGAACATGTAATGAAATTAATTATCATCCTAATTCGGTTAATCTTTTCCTCCAGTTGCTAGCCAAGAACTAATGCCAAGAGATTAAAACTCTCGTATTTAACCTCACTTAAGAATCATGAACCATCCACCTACATTTCTGTGATTAAATACAATTCATGTTCTAGCCATACAATTCCGGTTCCTAAATTGACTAATACGACTTTCAGGTATATTTCTATCCTGAAAGCAAATCAAGACTCAATTTTCCCAAACCAAGTAAAGAACATATCCTATTAATTCACAACTTTCCAATTTCTTGCTCTCTCGAGTGAAACCGGACTTTTTAGATGTACATTAATGTAGGTCACACATTAATGCAGTAAGAACAAGAATTAATAGAACAACATGGAAGAAAAGATGAAAAACCAAAGAATCAATGATCAAATTTCATCAAAATTGTTCATAACCTCAGCAAGAAGAGGAATTAGCCACTCATTTGTGGATTAAACATCTTAAAATGAGTGTTAATCATACAAGCAATTGAATTAAAGAAGAAAGAAAGAGAGAAAAAACCCTGATATTTTCGTCCCTCAACTGCCTGTAACCCAAGTCCTTGCTCCACCAAGTCAGAATATTGAAAAATGAACCTAAGTGTTCTATTTATACTGCTGGGAATTTTTCCCGGAATAACGAGCAACGTGTCACGGAGTGCATCGTGGAGCACTACCTCCGTGACATGCTACGGACGCGGACCCTCACTGGAATTGGGGGTCCAGAAATTATGGTTCAACGTGGCACGGCGTGCAACGCGGAGTCAAGCCACCGTGCCACGGACCGGACGCCGACCCTCTCTGGAATTTGGGCGAATTTTCCCTATCCAGGCAGAAGGCCTCTGCGATGGCAGCGTGACACGGCTCCAACCCGGAGCCCCTTTATTTCATGCTTTCCAATGCCTTGTTCCTTGCTCGCATCCAAGTCCAACCCCGATATCATCCAACATGCATTTAAGCTTCCCAAAATCACATTTTACCTGCAAAACAATGCTAATCATGTTGGTTAGTATAAATTCACATTTTATTACCAATTACATGAGAATGTATACACATTGATAGATAAACAAGGCGAAAATAGTACTTTTGAGTATCACTTAGGCATATAAATTTGCCCAAGATCAGCCGACGAAAAGGTTCTAGTTGTTATACTAGATTGCCAGGTTCGTAGGCTAAGGACTAAAGATGTAGCCTCTGTTAAAGTTCTGCAGAGGAGTAGAAATAAAGAAGAGATGACTTGGGAAGCTGAAGACAACATGAGATCTAGGTATCCTCACTTATTCCAGGATTGACCCAGAATATGCAGTAAGGTGAGGTTGTTGTTCAGTTGTTATTTATCTGCTTATATTATTAGCACCGTTTTGTTGGTTACCTCTATGTGGTGGAATAGCTGTTTATAGCGTCCTTTTAGACACCTATGTTGGGTTTTTCTGCATTTCAGGCTTTCGGATAGTCCATAATACAGAGAAGACTCTGCCGAAATTTTTCTAAATATCAGTTTAGAGATTTAACTCCTTTAAGCCTGGAGATGACATTAGAGGATGAATGTTCCTACGGGGGGAGGATGTTACACCCCATAAGATGTTAGCTATTAGTGTGCGTGCGCGTGGATTTGTGATGAGTAATAGAAGCTTGACGTGTGCAGAAAGAGCCTCGGAAGTAGGGTCAGGCGAAGCCAGGTCGCAAAGGGATAGCACGACGCACTAGCCGGCCTATGCACTGGGTAGCGCGGCGCGGCACACCTGCGGTGTGTTGGCTGGCGCGAGGCGCCCCTAGGTCACTGCTCTTGGCCTATATAATTCAAATCATTTTCCAAGTGAGACCTCAGCCAGAATAGAGAGAATACAGAAAGTTCATCAAATTTTCGTCAAATTACGCTGTGAAATGCCTTCCATATGCAAATTAACTTCGGGTAACAAGTTCTAGGCCTATGGGAAGCAATTCTATGGAGTTATTTCTTGAAAATTAGCTTAGCATACTGGAACTCCACCGAGTAAAAGTTTTCAGAATTACTCCAAATTGAATCCTAAACGGCCATAGGCATTAGGTAAGCACTTCTCCCTTCTGAACTCGCGCGAAATTATAGGTTTTTGGCGGATTTATTCAGAGTTAAATTATAGTTAATATTATTATTGAAGGATGTCATTATTTGTCGAATTTAATATTGAAATTAGCCCTATTATTTCAGCATAAGGGCTGCAGTTGAGTGGAACCGCCATTTACAAATTGAAACTCGCCAGTTAAATGAAAGTTGGCATTCGAGGTATGTTAAGGATAATTCCTTTGGCAAGTTATTTCCGTCGTATAGTAATATGACTTATGTCCTTGTAAGAAAGCCAAAAACATGTATATTGTGATTAGCTGCTACCGTTAGTTTGAGATTAGCATTTTCTATATAGATTGGGACTGACCCCACCCTATATAGCCTTTCGTTGTCCAACCTCAGGGTTACTAGCTGTGTTATCGCCTACGGGGCTATATGGATCGCTCTAAGGAGCTATATGTTGTCCCAAGGGACTATACTCAGGCCCAAGGGCCTTATTATAGTCCATTCACGGTTGGACTATTAATTTTGTGTTGTATCGGCATCATTGACCTTCGTCGAGCCTTTGTGCCCAGGGTGCAGTTACAGGAGTCCACCGGACTCAGGCACGGCTACAGGAGCTGAGTGTCACGCCCCGCCTTGAAGGTATGACTGGCACCTGTTGCCCTATAAGGACCTGAACTGCTAGACTATTGAGCCTAAGCACATCTGGTGCCTGGCTAGCTTTAACTTAGATTTCTGGAAGCAACGGGCTATATAACGGTTGTAAACACAGCCTCCGGCCGACTGGGCCTATAGCCACCTGTATAAAACTTTAGCTAACCAGAAACATACTTACAAAGGGGGAAACCTATGCGGGCCGACAGGCCACCATGCTGTCTAGTTATCTGTAACTCAATAATAGAATACTGAATAACTACGTGACTGGCAAGGTCACCACTACTATCAGACTATGGCCCCACACGACCAACATAATCAACTAAATATACGCACGGCCCCACACGACCGGCACAACTAACCACAGGGAAATATATATACAGATTGCAAGCCTCTACGAATACTGATAAGATGGTCGGGACAGGGCCCCGACCTACCCGTACTATAAACAAAAGAAAATGAAATACACCTCTGAATGTCAAGCTCCGGATGACAAGAGCTGATGACTCTGCGCTGGCTAGGATCACGAGGGATCGACTCCTCGTCTGTGAGTACCTGCAGGCAAGTAATGCAGCGCCCCAAACGGGCGTCAGTACCACTGGTACCGAGTATGCAAAGCAACTGGATACAACTGAATACAAATAACATAACTAGCAATTCTGAATAGCAGGAGATAACTGAATTTGTAAGAACTGATATAAACTGAATCAGACTTTTTGTGCTGTGATAGGGCAGGAGCGTACCTGTAGACGCGGCGGCCTGCTATCTATTAACTAATATATAGCACATAAATATATATATATATATATATAGCAAACAAGAGCCAATACCAACCCCCATAAGCCGGATGGCGCCAAGAAAGCAAACAATCTATATACCCCTACCCGGGTCAAAACAAGCCAAAAATAAGTCACTCCACTCATCTGCTAACTACGAGCACCTCTGCCGGACCCCTGGGTCTCTGACTCGGGCCATAGCCTCTGATATAAATAACCGTGTCTAAGTCTGGAGGACTCCTATACTGTATCTATAACTGTAACTATATCTGAATCTGTTCCCTGGGCGCTTGCGCACAACAGGGCTATCTGTACTGTAATGCTGATCAGCTTGATATGGGGAAAGCTTCATCCCATCTTCGTCCAAACTGGGGACGGCATGCCACTCCTTAGAGTGACGTAAACCCACCCACTCAGTGGGCGACACAGTTACCAACCCAGGGGCGGCGGGGACACTCAAAAGGGTGCCCTCACGACACAACCAAGTCTCAACAAACAATAAACACATATATAGCAAGCATGTTTAAACTGAAAAATACTATCCGAGTTCTGATTTCTTATTCTGATCTCTTTCTGTATTATACTGATTCTCATACTGCTTTACACTGAATCTGTGATCTTTATCTAACTGTATGGCTAATCTGTAGACAAGATACTATCTAACTGTATGGCTATACTGTAGCCAAGATGTCATCTGTCTGTATGGCTAATCTGTAGCCAAGATACTATCTGACTGGCTGATTTTACTTTACTAACTCTTATTCTGAATATCTGTCATATTATTCTAGAAACATGCTTGCTAATCACATACTGGGCTATACTGAGTCTGGAATGCTAACTTGCCATTTTGGCGCATGCTTTACTAACTTTCGGACTGAGTACGATATAACAACGCAAACCAGATCTACTGAACTTGCACAATACTCAATATTCAACTCCGGGAATTCTACTATGAAGTTTACTGTGCTATACAAGGCTAAAACTACTAACTTGCCGAAGAAACTGGCTTTACATACCTTAAACTTGGTTTATCCGACTAACGGACGAAGCTCGGTCAGTACTCCAGCTATTTCTCCCAACTGCATTTACATATATGTCAATTAGAACTAAATACACCAATATTCTGAAAGAAAACGTCACTTTCGATATATTTATAGCCTAAACTTTGGCTTATCGAAAGACGATCAAAAACTCGCTATTTCGCAAAAGTCCAGAAGGGAGAAATATTCACTTTAAGTATAGGAGTATATTGACACTAATTTGGAGCAATTCCACTTACCTTAGTTCAGTAGCACGACGATTCACCGGCTGAATTTCGCGAAACTAAATCCATAGGAATGCTCCTTACTGCTTAATACCTCGGTATCTGGAGTTAATTTGAGTTTGGACCGCGTTTGACGGCATAATCGAATGAATATTGGTAAGGAATCTTCGTTCTCCCCTGTTCCCCTATGTTTTCTTCTGGAAATTATAAGAATTTTATGAAATAAACCGAAGTGAGGGGTTTATATACTTGGGCCTGGACAGGGCCAATGTGTCACGGAGCCAACGCGGAGACTCCACCTCTGTGATACGTTGCCATCGCGGAGGGGCTCTTCCCCGGCTCCTTCCGCGATGGTTCAACAGGTTTCTCGTCCGGTCTTTTCCCGAGCCTTTTTCTAGCATGTATGGCTTTCAAATACTCTTAACCAACACGCGAATAGGCCATCTATGTGATGGGAATTTTACGGGGTATAATACTCTCTCCCCCCTTAAGAACATTCGTCCTCGAATGTAAACTTCTATCTAGAGGACTTCTCAACTTACTTAACTTGTTTCTAGAAAAATTTTCGACAGAGTTTCTCCTGTAATATGGACTATCCCAAAAACCTGAAATGCAGAAAAGTCCCATACAGGTACTCCACACAATACTATAGTATTTAAGTGACAGATTAAAATAGACCTTCTCATTTATATATATACTATAAGGCACTACATAAGATAATAATACTAACATACCTGTCACCTGACTAGGCTTGAAATAAATGAGGGTATCTGGTCTTCATATCTTCCTCCGCCTCCCAAGTCATCTCCTCTCGGTTCTTGTTACGCCACAATACCTTGACAGTCGCAATATCTTTAGTTCTCAATCTGCAAATCTGTCTGTCTAAGATTGCTACTGGAATCTCTTCATAGGCCAGCTCTTCCTTAACCTGGATATCCTGGACTGGGACTGCTCTGGATGGGTCTCCTATGCATTTCCTCAGCATAGATACATGAAAGACCGGATGAACGAATTCCAATTCTGGAGGCAAGTTCAACTCATATGCTACTCGGCGTATCCTTCGGCGAATCTGATAAGGCCCAAAAAATCTCGGACTAAGCTTACCTTTCTTGCCGAATCTCATTACCCCTTTCATTGGAGATACTTTTAGAAATACCCAGTCATTTACATCAAATTCCAGGTCTCTGCGCCGCACATCAGCATATGATTTTTGGCGGCTCTGTGCAGTCAGTAGGCGTTCTCTGATAAGTTTTACCTTCTCCTCTGACTGTCGAATGATGTCTGGCCCAATCAACGCTGATTCTCCCACTTCAAACCAGCCAACCGGTGATCTGCATTTTCGCCCATACAATGCTTCAAAGGGCGCCATCTGGATAGCTGAGTGATAACTATTATTATAAGAAAATTCAATTAAACGGCAAATGCTCATCTCAGCTACCTCCAAAATCTAGCACACACGCTCGTAGCATGTCCTCGAGCGTATGAATAGTGCACTCAACCTATCCATCTATCTGAGGGTGGAATGCTGTGCTCAAATTAATCTGCGTTCCCAGACCCCTCTGGAATGACTGCCAAAATCTAGCTGTAAACTGTGCTCCTCTGTCTGAAATAATAGATACTGGCACTCCATGTAATCTAACTATTTCTCTGATATATAATTCGGCATAATCCTCGGCCGAGAAGGTAGCTTTCACTGGCAGAAAATGAGCTGATTTTGTCAGCCTATCAACTATTACCCAAATAGAATCGTGTCTATGTCTGGTACGGGGTAATCCTGCTACAAAATCCATATTCACTGCTTTCCATTTCCAGAGAGGCACAACTTCGTCCTGAGTCAACCAGCCTGGTTTTTGGTGTTCCGCTTTTACCTGTTGGCAGTTAGGACACTGGGCTACAAATTCGGCAACTTCTCTTTTCATTCCTGGCCACCAATAATTCTCCTTGATATCATGGTACATTTTCGCCGCACCGGGGTGAAGAGAATAACGGGCGTAATGTACCTCGTTCATAATCTGCTGGCGGAGCCCTGAAACATCTGGAACACAGAGGCAGCCTTTACATAACAACACTTCTTCCTCAGTTATCTGAAAATCTGGCGCCTTACCCTGCTGAATTCTGTCTTTGAGCTGGATCAGGTACGGATCCTCATACTGTCGTTCTTTTACTTCGACAACTAATGATGACATGGTGGTGTTCTGAATTACCGCTCTGTTGTCCTCTGTGTTTGCTATATGAACGGCTAGGCTGGCTAATTGATGTATCTCCCTGACCAACTCCCGCTGCTCGGGCTGCAAATATGCCAAACTTCCCATGGATTTACGACTGAGAGCATCTGCTACTACGTTGGCTTTTCCCGGATGATACGGAATATCCACATCATAATCTTTAAATAGCTCCAACCAGCGACGCTGTCGCAGATTCAACTCCCTCTGGGTGAAGATATACTGTAGGCTCTTATGATCTGTGAAAATATCCACATGGACGCCATACAAGTAATGTCTCCATATCTTTAAGGCGTAGATCACTGCGGCTAACTCCAGGTCGTAGGTAGGGTAATTCTTTTCGTGTTTTTTCAGTTGTCTGGAAGCATACGCAATCACCTTATCATGCTGCATCAACACACAACCCAACCCAACGCTTGATACATCGCAATACACTAAATAACCTTCTGTACCTTCCGGCAATGCTAACACTGGGGCGGAGGTTAATCTGTCTTTTAACTCCTGGAAGCTCTGCTCACATGCTTCTGTCCACTGAAACTTTGCTGCTTTCTGCGACATTTTGTCAGAGGTGCCGCTATAATAGAGAATCCCTCAACAAATCTCCTGTAATATCCCGCTAACCCTAGAAAACTGCGAACTTCGGTCGGAGTGGTAGGCCTAGGCCAGGTTTTAACTGCTGCTATCTTCTGCATGTCAACCTGTATACTAGCATCCGACAAAATATGCCCTAATAAGGCTACTGAGTTCAGCTATAATTCACACTTGGAGAACTTAGCATATAATTGACGGTCCCTAAGAATTTGGAGCACTATCCGTAAATGAGCCTGGTGATCTGCTTCAGAGCGAGAATACACCAGAATATCATCAATAAACACTATCACGAACAGGTCCAGGTATGGTCTGAAAATGCTATTCATCAGGTACATGAATATTGCTGGGGCATTCGTCAACCCAAAGGACATAACTAGGAATTCAAAGTGTCCATATCGGGTCCTGAAAGCCGTTTTGGGAATGTCTCTTTCACGAACTCGAACCTGATGATATCCGGACCGCAAATCAATCTTGGAGAAATATCTGGCCCCCTGTAATTGATCAAACAAATCATCTATTCTGGGAAGCGGATACATATTCTTTATTGTAACTTTATTCAGCTGCTGGTAATCTATACACATGCGGAGCGAGCCATCCTTCTTTCTCACAAATAGAACTGCGCACTCCACGGTGAAGTACTCGGCCTGATAAAACCCTTATCTAGCAGGTCCTTCAGCTTCTCCTTTAATTCTTTGAGTTCAGTAGGAGCCATGCGATACAGAGGAATTGATATAGGCTGAGTGCCTGGTAGCAAGTCAATTGCAAAATCTATCTCCCTTTCTGGGGGAATACCAGGTAACTCATCTGGAAATACATCAGGGAATTCATTCACCACCGGGACAGACTGAAGTGTCAGAGATTCTACCCGAACATCCTGAACCCTGACTAGGTGGTAGATACATCCCTTAGTTATCAATTTCCTCGCCTGAAGGTAGGAAATAAACCTACCTTTTGGAGTAGCTGTGCTGCCTTTCCACTCTCGCACTGCCTCTCCTGGAAAGTGGAATCGGACCATCTTGGTCCAACATTCTACATTAGCATAGCATGGAGTCACCGACGGGTGTAGATACTGAAAAGGGCTGCTGTAATAACTCTGGTGCGACATTAAACTTTCGAGCCACAAAAGGGGTAATATATGACAGAGTGGACCCTGGATCAATCAGTACATAAGCAGGGCATGAACAGATAGTCATCATACCTGTGACTACATCTGGAGACGCCTCTGAGTCCTGTCTCCCTGGTAATGCTTAGGTACGGCTTGAGCCCGTACCTGAACTGGAGGCTCCTAATCTACCTCGGCCTCTACTTGCTGTACCTGAGGGCCTACGCCCTGTCGAGGCTGCTAGAGCTCGTGGCCCTGCGGATCCCCTATCCTGACTATCTCTGCTCTCTTGTTCCCTGGCCGGACAATCTCTCATGCGGTGCCCCTCCTGCCCGCAAATATAACACCCCGAGGATCCATATCTACAAGCTCCGTTGTGAGGTCGACCGCAATTAGGGAAGGGTGGGGGTGTAAATCTGCTCTGCTCTCCCCTTCTCTGTTGCGGGGAATCTACTATTCAAAAACTACCACCAAACTCTGACTGCGCTCGATGAGCAAATCTACCTCGCTGCTGCTGTTGTGGTGGAGGTGGGGGTCTAGGGGGTCTGTTTGACAATCGGGGCTTGGGTCCTCTCTGAACCTCCCTCTGCATTCCATCTGATCTGTCTCTGCGGCGCTGTTCCTGATTTGTCTATCTACTGCCCTTTTGCCGCTGTCTAAGGCCCTCAATAGTCCGGGCAAAGGCCTGTACTCGGGCAATATCCATATCTTCTCGTAACGTAGCCATCATGCAAGCTTCAATATATTCCAGGTTCAGACACATAATGAACCGGTGGACCCTGGATGGCATAGTGTCCACAAAATCTGGAGCATAGCAGGCTAGGGAGTCAAACTGTAGGGCATATTCTCGTACACTCCTCGCCCCCTGCTCCAAATACAAAAACTGATCCATCTGGGCCTGCCGGATCTCCCGTGGCAAATAACGGTCCAGGAAGGCCTCCGAGAAGCTGGACCAGGTCAGAGGGGCAACATCTCTCCCTCGAGACCTTTCCCAACTCTCGTACCATAATACAACTATGTCCCGCAATCGAAACACTGCCAACTCAACTGATTCTGTAGGGGTCACATGTATAACCCGAAAAATTCTCTGCATCTGATCTAGGAAATCCTGGGGGTCCTCTACTTGATCTGACCCAGTGAACTGTGGGGGACCTAGTGCCAAAAACTCCCTGACCCTGGAACTACCTGACCCACCTGAAGGCTCTGCTGCTACAGGTGGCACTGACTGGCGCTGTGTGGCCATCATTTGTGCCAACATAACCATTGCGCTCCGAACTTCCTGGTCTGATGGTGGAGGTACAAGAGCTATCGGAGGCGGTGTCGTGCCCAACAGCTCCTGATGTGAGGGGGACTGCTGAGAGGGCTGTGATGAAGCCTCTATATCGCCCTCAGATCGGGCTGACTCTAAATGGAACTGAGGCATCCTACTGGTGCCTTCTCCTATTGCTGTGTCTAATCTTTACCGGTGGCAGGGTGACGTTGGTCTTCCATTCTAATCTGTAGACAAAGAATATGATAAGTTTTAGGGACCCAACCCTATATTGTACCGCTCTATAGCACGACTGAATGAGAAAGAAGAGTAACCATCCTATCATGCCTCGCAGCCTCCTGCCTATAGTATGTGGTGCACAACACATCCATAGACAAGACTCTACTTAGCACGGCTTGCAGACTCCCTGGGAAATGACCTGCTCTGATACCAAGTTTGTCACGCCCCGCCTTGGGGGTATGACTGGCACCTGGTGTCCTATTAGGACCTGAACTGCTAGACTACTGAGCCTAAGCACATTTGGTGCCTGGCTAGCTCTAACTTAGATTTCTGGAAGCAACGGGCTATATAACGGCTGTAAACACAGCCTCCAGCCAACTGGACCTATAGCCACCTGTATAAAACTTCAGCTAACCAGAAACATACTTACAAAGGGGGAAACCTATGCGGGCCGACAAGGCCAACATAAACAACTAAACATACGCACGACCCCACGTGACCAGTACAACTAACCACAGGGAAATATATACAGACTGCAAGCCTCTAGGAATACTGATAAAATGGTCGGGACAGGGCCCCAGCCTATCCATGCTGTATAATAAAAGAAAATGAACTACACCTCTGGATATCAAGCTGCGGATATCAGGAGCTGATGACTCTATAAGCTAGCTAGAATCACGAGGGATCGCCTCCTCCTCTATGAGTACCTGCAGGCAAGTAATGCAGCACCCCAAACGGGCGTCAGTACCACTAGTACCGAGTATGCAAAGCAACTGGATACAACTGAATACAAATAACATAACTAGCAATTCTGAATAGCAGGAGATAACTGAATTTGTAAGAACTGATATAAACTGAATCAGACTTTCTGTGCTGTGATAGGGCAGGAGCGTACCTGTAGACGCGGCTGCCTGCTGTCTATTAACTAATATATAGCACATAAATATATATATATATATATATATATATAGCAAACAAGAGCCAATACCAACCCCCATAAGCCGGATGGCGCCAAGCAACCACACAATCTATATACCCCTACCTGGGTCAAAACCAGCCAAAAATAAGTCACTCCACTCATCTGCTAACTACGAGCACCTCTGCCGGACCCCTGGGTCTCCGGCTCGGGCCATAGCCTCTGATATAAATAACCGTGTCTGAGTCCGGAGGACTCCTATACTGTATCTGTAACTGTAACTGTATTTGAATCTGTTCCCTGGGCACTTGCGCACAACAGGGCTATCTGTACTGTAATGCTGATCAGCCTGATATGTGGAAAGCTTCATCCCATCTTCGTCCGAACTGGGGACGGCATGCCACTCCTTGGAGTGACGTAAACCCACCCGCTCAGTGGGCGACACAGTTACCAACCCAGGGGCGGCGAGGACACTCAAAAGGGTGCCCTCACGACACAACCAAGTCTCAACAAACAATAAACACATATATAGCAAGCATGTTTAAACTGAAAAATACTATCTGAGTTCTGATTTCTTATTCTGATCTCTTTCTGTATTATACTGATTCTCATACTACTTTACACTGAATCTGTGATCTTTATCTAACTGTATGGCTAATCTGTAGCCAAGATACTATCTAACTGTATGGCTATACTGTAGCCAAGATATCATCTGTCTGTATCGCTAATCTGTAGCCAAGATACTATCTGACTGGCTGATTTTACTTTACTAACTCTTATTCTGAATATCTGTCATATTATTCTAGAAACATGCTTGCTAATCACATACTGGGCTATACTGAGTCTGGAATGCTAACTTGCCATTTTGGCATATGCTTTACTAACTTTCGGACTGAGTACGATATAACAACGCAAACCAGATCTACTGAACTTGCACAATACTCAATATTCAACTCCGGGAATTCTACTACGGAGTTTACTGTGCTATACAAGGCTAAAACTACTAACTTGCTGAAGAAACTGGCTTTACATACCTTAACCTCGGTTTATCCGACTAACGGACGAAGCTCGGTCAGTACTCCAGCTATTTCTCCCAACTACATTTACATATATGTCAATTAGAACTAAATACACCAATATTCTGAAAGAAAATGTCACTTTCGATATATTTATAGCCTAAACTTTGGCTTATCGAAAGACGATCAAAAACTCGCTATTTCTCAAAAGTCCAGAAGGGAGAAATATTCACTTTAAGGCTAGGCGTATATTGACACTAATTTGGAGCAATTCCACTTACCTTAGTTCGGTAGAATGATGATTCACCGGCCGAATTTCACAAAACTAAATTCGTAGGAATGCTCCTTACTGCTTAATACCTCGGTATCTGGAGTTAATTTGAGTTTGGACCGCGTTTGACGGCATAATCGGACGAATATTGGTAAGGAATCTTCGTTCTCCCCTGTTCCCCTATGTTTTCTTCTGGAAATTATAAGAATTTTATGAAATAAACCGAAGTGAGGGGTTTATATACTTGGGCCTGGACAGGGCCAATGTGTCACGGAGCCAACGCGGAGGCTGCACCTCCGTGACACGTTGCCATCGCGGAGGGGCTCTGCCCTGGCTCCTTTCGCGATGGTTCGACAGGTTTCTCGTCCGATCTTTTTCCGGGCCTTTTTCTAGCATGTATGGCTTTCAAATACTCTTAACCAACATGCGAATAGGCCATCTATGTGTTGGGAATTTTACGGGGTGTAACACTGAACAGGCTCAGTTGCAGATCTAGGGGACAGGCAGGTTGGCTATAGTTACCTGTTGACTTATTTTGACCTTGTTAGAGATATATAGATTGAAGTGTGCTCTCTAGGGCTTATGGGGGCTTCGGGTGGGTTATTCTGTGCTGGTTATACCTTTCGGGTTTATGGGGGCCAGGTAAGGTTCTTGTTAGCATTATTTATTGTTAGTTATACAACAAGTTGTAGGGAAATGCAGGTTGTATCTCTTATCCTTCCTATTGAATTGTTTTTAGTTTTATTATCGGTATTACTCAATCATTTTCATTACTTCCTTACATATTCGGTACATATTGTACTGATACCCATCTTTGGGGCACTGCATTACTTGCCTGCAGGTATGAATAGACGCAGTTCAGGACCTCCTTAGTCACCAACCAATTCAGTAGTCTAATCAGCTCCTTTTCTCTGGGGTTGATAGTTAGAAGGTTCGTTCTTTTGTTGTACAGTTTATGGGTAGGTCGGGGCCCTGTCCCAATCATTATTCCACTCGTAGAGGCTTGCAGGCTATAGATTCCCAGTTATTGGTTTTGTTGTTGGCCTTGTGGGGCCTATGTATGTTTATTTTGTGTAATGGCCATGTGGAGCCCAGTTTAGCTTTTAGTTAGCAGCCTTGTCAATTATAATATAGTTATGACTACCTATTTTTATTCTGCTATAACTAGACAACATAGTGGTCTTGTCGGCCCATATAGGATCCATTTATTGCATGTTGTTGGTTAGCTGTTTTCTTTTTACAGGTGGCTATGCGACCTTGTCGACCGGAGGCTATGTTTATAGCCGAGATATAGCTCGTTGTTTTCTTGATTTGAAGAGTAGGCATGCACCAGAAGTGCATAAGCCTAGTCAAGTCAGTTCAGATCCCAGTATGAAACCAGGTGCAAGTCATGCCTCCCAAGGTGGGGCATGACACCTCACACTTGTACCACACTCTTATCTTAGACTCATATCACAATGTGTATCATTTGTATCACATAAGTATATCATCACCTCACTGATTGTTACCATCACACATGTATCTAGTCGACCTTACCAAAAGCCAATCTAAACTAAATTATGTCATCAGTAATGTGCCGGGCACACGCCTCCGTCATATTACTGTACACATATGCCAGAGGGTATTATGCTTGGCCTTCCAGTCATGACCTTCAGAGGACTCTAGAAATCCATGTACTGTACACCCAACCATATGAATCCTTTATCATACTTATATGTGTACTCACTTCGTACATCCATCCACATGGTAATTTAACCATTCCTGTTAATGCACTCTCTCATAATGCTCGCCCCGATGCTCACTCGGGCATAAGCCTATTATATCTGCAGACCTCATTCAGGGTCTGATCACACCGATCTGAATCGTACAGAGTACCTCTCTCCATCCCCGAGGACCTTACATCTCTCATCAGTATTACAAACCCTTTTTACCATATTATCTAACATATCGGTGAACTTACTCCATTGAAAATTCTCACCACAACATCGTAGTCACATATTTATTCACATAAAATACAGATAGCAACACTTACAGTTTGATAGCCATAATCAATACACATTTAATATTAATGTCACATCATTCACAACATCATTACCAGCCTTCGTACATAAAGTGAGACTTATCTACCATAAACTTAAAATAACATATACACTTTCTACTTTTCCTTTTATACCCTAAGCGGTTGGTATCGATTATATCCTGGAGATCATGGAGAATTGTGACCTAGCCCACTCGGTAGATTGGGATCCGCTACAACGGTATCTCTACTGCTGTAGCGGCCTCGCTGCAACGATCCCTTGCTTGTTGCATTAGTACTATATTGGCAGTACTCCGACCAGCCTTCTTTCATCCTTTTCCCTTGGATTCTTTCATCAAGATTTTTCATAATTCACCATTGTTAGTCCCTCACTCAAGGACAAGACAACACATTCGGGTCTCCTATGACAAGACATTCAAAAATTCACCCAGTTTCACAGATATTATCACGTAAATAAGATTTCACATGAGATCAACGTCTTAAATAAATCAGATTACATCATAACAAGAAAATTCACCAAAGATGCTATTATTTAAGGACAAGGCATCACCTTAACAGCTAATAACAATTATTTCCATGCATTCCATCACATCCGATCTCTGTTCTCCTACTCATGATTTTCAATACATTCTACATATTTTCCCTAGACCACCCAATCACGTAATAAATAAAGTTTCTCTATTTGTTTAACTAATCAGTCAATTCTATAAAAAGGGAAAGTATTCACACAATTCTTAGCCTCATAATCGTATTCAACTAGTGACCCTATGCAGGGCTTGCATGCTCACACGAAACAACCCCCCTTATACTCCTTGCGAAGCCACTAAATTTATCTTCATTCCTCTTTATGATTTCTCGCATACAAGACCACACAATTCGCGTTCCACCTCTTTTACTCTTATGGTTAATTCAAGACTATATGCGAAACACATTAATCACATGCACGTATACGTTTAGCTAATTGTAATCTATCACACAAGTGGGTAAGCCACAGCTTACCTGGGTGCCAAGCTTTTCTCGAGTTGACTCCCAATCATGTCTTTCGCCTCCCTCATTGAGTTCTTGTGACCTCTCCTAGCTAAGGAGGGTAATTCTCTCCTCCTAGCTTCTTTTCTTGTTCCCTAAAAGTCTTTCCCTACATTTTGGGCATCTTTATTAAATCCTTGCAAGGACTTGGTCTTTAAAATCCAATTTAGGACAAGATTCCGCACTCTCTTTTTCACGTTCATCTATTGTAGCTTGACCAGGGCCACTGTAGTGGTTCCACTACGGTGGGCCATCAGCCGTTGCTGTGGTCTAACACTTGGGGCCCACCTACTTTTACCTTGGTCCTTTCAGGAGCATATTTTACTAAGCTATTTAGTCCCGTTGTCACCTTAATACAAAATTCAAAATTTTCCTCGAGTTCCGGGCAGGGTGGTTTCTATAAAGACCAAATGGGTTGTTACATCAGATACCAATTTAAAATTCATTCATCCTCAAACGACCTTTCTCAGCGGATGGGATTTTCTAGGTTTAACCCTTTCTTTAGACGTCCGTCATGCCTGGCTAACTCTGCTCCTCCTAGCCACTGGCCAAATGGTGTATCGAAATTATTAATTCTGCTACTCAACTGTTTAGTCACATAGGGTTTTTAAATTGGATAGGGTTCTAGGGTGGAATTAGAATAGTAACTGCCTGATAGTCATCCACTGCGCGACTTCTCTTTTCACTGCGGCGAAAGTCGATTCGCTGCAGCAGATCCCTGGGTCAGATATAAGGAAAAACTTGGACGATTTTGGGTTTCATTCCCACTTTTCCAACTCTCAAAATTCTCTCAATCACTCTGGCAAGAATCGACATTTCGTCAAGTAATTCTCTACTTTATGATTCTAGGCTTCATTTGCTTCCTTTTTCTCACACTATTATGACTACCATTTTGTTCGGGTAGTTATTGAAGTAGGGAAGGTAGGTTTTCATTATTTCTTGTTAGGCTATATTTCCAAAGCATGCTCGTAACTTTTACTTTCTCAGGTGTTTTTCTTCATTCTCTGCATGATTTTGGTTAGTTTCATGCGGTTGTGGGGTCGAAAATGGAGACTTTGATTAGGGTGATGGGTTGAGTTTCTTTTTTGCTTTCCAGGCTTGAATTCGAGCCCTATTGAAATGAAAAAATATTAGTAGGGCAAGGTTAACCCGACCCCTTTCTTGATCTGTAGTTAATTTGATAAATTATGGACATTGAAATTTCAACCTCCATTGATGGGCTGCGGAGGTCTGGAGTAGATGATGTCCGCTGTAGTGGACCCTTTATCACTGCAGCGGTACTGCCCCAGAGGTCTCTCTTTCGCTGAAGCGGACCCGCTACAATGGTCTGGTTGGGCAGTACCTCCTTTCAATTGCAGTCTTTGTTTTTCTTTTCTTCCTATCCCACATTATTCCCTTCTAACCTTTTTCATTTATTTCAGGTCCATTACTACGGCCGCTTCCAGCAGCAGTCTCCACACTAGCGAGTATATCCGATTCATCAATGATCAGTGTCAATTTAGACGCAATGAATAGGCTACTAAGGACTTGCTGCATGAGAGGGGCTTTGTGATGTAGGAGGTGGAGGAGAAGGCTCTAGAGTTCTATGCCTTCCTCTAGGAGATTGGTTGGGGCCCATTGATAGAGGACCCGGGCAAGGTAAATGAGGCCTGGGTAAGGGAGTGTTACGCCAATCTCCCCACTGTAGCTTGGAATTGGGATGATCCAGTGGCCTACATCTGCGGAAGGCAGATCATCCTGACTGCTGCTACTATTAATGATTCTTTGGGTCTGCCCAACCCACTAGAGTTTGAGCTAAAGGATCGGGATGTACCCAGCAATGGTTGGTAGACACTCTGGTGGTGGAGGAGCATAGGGCTACGACAAACTGGAGGATCACTCAGACTGGGATCCAGAGTACTCACTTCACTATGGAGGCCAAGAGGTGGCTCCATTTAGTGTCCCATAGGATCCGCTCGTTTTCTAATGTCACAGACGTGGCTTATTATGAGCATTGATGGTGGCCGCGGTTTTGAGTGGGTTGAAGGTCAATGTGGAGGCCCAGATCATTGAGGAGTGGAGATATTTCCACACGAAGACTATCACTAGCCTGCCATTTCCTTCCCTTATTACCCAACTATGCAAGCCGGCTAGAGTGCACCAGGAGTCCCGAAATATCAATATGGACTGTGACAGGCCCTTCGATCCCGTGAGGGTGAAGGGGGCTCCAGGGATGGCAGGAAGAAGAGGAAGTCTGCCTCAGTTGAGGAAGGGGATGGTGGAGCTAGTACTTCTAGGCCCTTGGGGCTATTGGAGCAGATTGAGATTGAGATGGTTGCTATGCGGGAGCTCTTAGGAGGGTTACCCAGACCTCCTACCTCCAATCGACCTTCCACTAATAGGCCCTCCACTAGTGCAGTAGCTACAGATACTGGAGAGATGGAGGGGCCGATTGCCGCCTCAGCTCAGGCCTATGTCGAGCTCAGGGAGGAGGAGAAGAAGAAGAGGCTCTCCTGGGACAAGCTCCTGGTCCGGATATAGAAGGAGGTCAAGTTGATTGTCAAGCACCTTATTCCTGGTGCTAGCACCCCTCAGGAGACTAGGCGGGACCTCCCAGGGTTTCCCTTTCTCAGCAGGTTTGAGGAAGGAGCGGATGGCGATGCTAGAAGCGACAACAATGAGGCCTCTAGCTGATTTATGTTCTCCCCCCCTCTCCCCTACATATTATGCTTGTTATTACTTTGGGTAGCCCCCATTTGGGGCTTGTAATACATAATCTTTTCCTTTTCCTATTTTTGCTCTTTGTTGGGTATGGTACTTGTTTTCCGCGGGTGCCCGTTTTGGCATCCGTCTGCATTGTCCAAGTTTTGGCCCTACTTTATGTTATCGTAGTCCTTTCTTACATGGCCTTGTATCGAATAATTGCATTTCTAGACTGTTGTTCAAAGCAGGGGAACTTAGGAGCTCTGTCTCTAGCATTCTGCCTGGCTATATCTACAGCAGTGGTGTACTTTCCACAATAGTGGATCCATTGCAACGGTACTCCTTACGCTGTAGCGAGTCCACAACAACGAGACAGCTCCCGCTGCGCGGTACTCGCTAAGCTGATCAATATGATGCTTCCTCATTTCTCAAATCAATTCAAATCAACTTATCCCACCCATATCGTTATGGGCCCTCGATAGCCACATAAGGTTAGTTAAAACTTAACTCTGTCTAGATACCAATTGGACTCTACCCAACGATTGACACATTCGAATGGCATAATGAGAAAGAATAAAGTGAAATTTCCTAAAATTTCTCATAGCTTCCCAAAGATTAGATATGGAGGTCTACACACCAATCCATAGGAGTCTACTCGACACTGCTCTTATACTTATGAGACCGGTAACCTAGACTCTCTGATACCAACTTGTCACGACCCAAAAAGGGCGGGTCGTGCGGGAACCTACTTGACTCTATTCGATAGGAGATCCCTTCTTTAAATTAAAACCTTTTCTTTATTTCCACTCATTTTTACAACTGGACTACAATAAACATAAAATAAGAACTTTCTAAGATCTAGTCTAGATAGGTACAAGACCACTACATAGAATAATCGACAATTAAAGGACAATTTCACTTGCGGAAGAATGCAGAAGTTGTTGGTGAATAATAGCCACTCCGAGATGAACTTCAACCTTCAACGACTTACACCAAAGAGGCATAGAAAGAGTAGTATCAGTACACCACACGTACTGGTAGGCATCATCGACCGACTACAGTTAGTTCTCATAATAGCAAAATAATTAATATGCACCAACATAAAATACAAATAATTCAGTCCTCTACATTAACAAAATCCACCATTTTTATTAGCTATATTATCGTTTCCCCATGCATCATTACGGTGCAACCAACTATCTAACTTTTCTATACCTCATTCAACCTACCAATCTGTCTCTTCACTTCCGCTGCAGTGCAGGTAAGGCCGCTATAGCGGTCCCGCTACCGCGGCGGATTGTCCGCTGCAGCGGTACTCACTGAACAGTAGCCCCAGAAACTCAACCAACATTATTTCCCTATCACATCTTTCTTTTATTAGGTGATACTATCCAACTGTACCTAACGCTTATCCACATAATAACTTACAATATTTGATCTTGGGCAAATTTATATGCCCAAGTGATACTCAAATGTGTCATTTTAGCCTTGTTTATCTATCAATGTTTATACATTCTCATTTGATTGGTAATAAAATGTGAATTTATACTAACCAACATGATTAGCATTGTTTTGCAGGTAAAATGTAATTTTGGGAAGCTAAAATGCATGTTGGAATAGATCGGGGTTGGACTCAGATGTGAGCAAAGGACAAGGCATTGGAAGGCACAAAATAAAGAGGCTCCGCGATGGAGCTGTGTCACGCTGCCATCGCGGAGGCCTTCTGCCTGGATAGGGAATTTTCGGCCTAATTCCAGTAAGGGTTCGCGTTGGGTCCGTGGCACGGTGGCCCAGCTCCGCGTTGCACGTCGTGCCACGTTGGGCCTTATTACCTGGACCCCTAATTTCCAGTGAGGGTCCGCGTCGGTGGCGTGTCACGGAGGCAGTGCTCCGCGATGCACTCCGTGACACGTTGCTTGTTATTCTGGAAAAAATTCCCACTAGTATAAATAGAACACTTAGGTTCATTTTACAATATTCTGACTTGGTGGAGCAAGAACGTGGGTTACAGGCAGTTGAGGGGACGAAATTATCAGGGTTTTTCTCTCTTTCCTTCTCCTTGAATTCAATTGCTTGTATGTTTAACACTCATTTAACGATGTTTAATCCACACATGAGTGGCTAATTCCTCTTCTTGCTGAGGTTAGGAATAATTGTATTGAAATGTGATTGTTGATTAAATTGGTTTTTCATCTTTTCTTCCATGGTTGTTCTATTGATTCTTGTTCTTACTGCATTAATGTGTGGCCTACGTTAATGTACATCTAAAAAGTCCGGTTTCACTCGAGAGAGCAAGAAATTGGAAAGTTGTGAATTAATAGGATATGATCTGTTCTTAGTTTGGGAAAATTGAGAATTGATTTACCTTCAGGATAGAAATATACCTGAAAGTCGTATTAGTCAATTTAGAAACCGGGTTTGTATTTCTAGAACATGAATTTCGTTTAATCACAGAAATGTAGGTGGACGGTTCATGATTCTTAAGTTGGGTTAAATACGAGAGTTTTAATCCATTGGCAGTAGTTCTTGACTAGCAACCGGAGGAAAGGTTAACCAATTTATATCGATAATTAATTTCATTACATGTTCATTTAACCTCAGCATGCTCACATTCATAGTTCAGACTCACATTAGATAATCGTTTTAGACTTAGCATAAAAATTAGAACCCAAAAATATCAAACTCTTGGTTACACTGTTGTCTTCATTGTTAAAATTAAAATATAGTAACACTTGAGTAGTTCGTTACCTTATCCCAGTCCCTGTGGGATCAATACTTGGCTTACTTAAGCCACTTTACTACTTGTTCGATCACGTGCACTTGCGTGTAGTTTTATACCCAACAAACAGACCGAACAAGTTTTTGGCGCCGTTGCCGGGGATTGGCAATTGGTGAATTTGTCTTAAGTGTTAATTTACTATTTTTTTTATTTTCTTAGTGTTGACAACTTGGTCTTAGCCTGTATTTTGTAGATTTAATCTCTGTTGAACACTGGCAAGAGATAAGGAGCTGGTTGACTCGTATTTAGAGCCAGAAAGATTATTTCATCGTCAGCAGAGAGAAGCTCTAGAAAGAAAGCTGTCGTTGCTCAGACAAACACTCATGGAGCAACAACAGAATCCACCAGTAGTACGGGCAATGTTAGTGCCCAAGGAAGTAGCAGCTCAGCCGGTTCGCGAGGTGGCAATCCCACATGCTAATAATGTCACATATAGCATCCGCAAACCTGAGCTAGGAGGGAGGTTTGAGCTCAAACAAAACATGGTGCAATTGCTGCACACTAGCGGGCAGTTTACAGGTCTCCCTCATGAAGATCCACAGCAGCATCTCCAAAATTTTTTGGAGATAAGTGACACTTACATCCCCGCTGGAGTGTCATCAGATTATGTCAGGCTTACATTGTTCCCATTTTCACTATTGGGAGAAGCCAAGAGGTGGTTGAAAGCTGAGCCACCTAATTTTATTTCTACGTGGGATGATCTTGCAAGGAAATTCTTGATAAGATTTTTTCCCTCCGATAAAACAGCAAGACTTAGAAGTCAAATTCTAAGTTTCAAACAGAGAGAAGGAGAGAATCTATATCAGGCTTGGGAGAGATTCAAGTCCATGTTGCGGGATTGTCCTCATCATCATCAATCCAATGATGTGATGGTGCACACTTTTATAGAGGGTTTGGAACCCCATACAAAAATATTGCTAGACTCAGCAGTTGGGGGACAAGTGCTGGAGAAAACTTATGAGGAGCTGTATACCTTGTTGAACCGTATTTCGCAAGGCAATCCGTAGTGGAATGCTGATTCATCAAGAGGAGGGACAAGGAAAGCAGCAGGAGTTCTAGAAGTGGATGGTTTTATAGCTATTGCTGCACAGATAGCTGCCTTACAGAGTCAACTTAACACCCACTTCAGTAACATGACAATGAACCAGCCTCAAGCCCCAGTGAATGCAGTGCAACAGATTTGGTGTGAAGTGTGCGGGAGCAGTGAGCACTCAGCTGAGTGTTGTGGAGCAAATCCTGACTCGGTGAACTTTGTGGGAAATATACAAAGGAACAACCACCAACAGTATGGCAACAGCTACAATTCCAATTGGAGGAATCACCCGAATTTCTCCTGGGGTAGCAACAACCATCAGGGGCAAAGTTCGAGTCAGGGTGTGCAAAGTAACGAAGGAGGGAAGAAGAATTATCAAGCACAATTTAGAAACAACAATGCACCTCCTCCACCACCATCACCCAACATTGAGGAGATGTTCAAGACGATGATAGCTAACCAAGCTCAATTGCAGGTTGACTATGTGAAATTGGCAGCCGAGGTGAAAAACAACCAGTTAGCTACTAAGGCACTTGAATATCAATTTGGGCAATTTGCTGGAGCCCAAAACACCAGGCCTAGAGGAGGACTTCCGAGTGACACAGATCCCAACCCCAAGCAGGTGAATGTGGTGACCACAAGGACTGGTTTGCAGCTGAAAGAGGTGGAACCAGAAAGACCACCTCAACAATCGGGAGCAACAGAAGTTGAGAGGGAGCAAAGTGATGAGAGGGGGAAGAAAAAGGAAGCGGAATCAGAAAAACCACCACCCCTCCCTCAATGATTAAAGAAACACAAGGAGGAGGCGTGTTTCAAGAAATGCATGGAGGTGCTGAAACAGGTACATATTAACTTACCTCTTGTTGATGTTTTGCAGGGAGTGCCGAAGTATGCCAAGTATATAAAGGACATCGTGGCAAACAAAAGTTGGTTGACTGAGTATGCTACGGTGGCTCTCACGGAGGAGTGCACTTCCCGGATACAAAACCGACTGCCCACAAAGCTCAAAGATCCTGGGAGCTTTACTATACAGATTACTATTGGGCAGAGTATCCGAGCTCGTGGATTATGTGATTTGGGAGCGAGCATTAATTTGATGCCGTCATCGGTATTCAAAAAGCTGGGTCTAGGGAGTCCTAGACCCACAACAGTGATCTTGCAATTGGCGGATCGGTCCTTAGCCAGACCTGATGGCATTGTGGAGGACGTTCTGGTGCAAGTTGGCTCCCTGATCTTCCCGGTAGATTTCGTTGTGCTGGATTTTGAGCCAGACGCGGAAGTCCCATTTATTTTGGGACGTCCTTTCTTGGCGACCGGGAAAGCACTGATTGATGTAGCTGCAGGGCAGCTAACCATGCGAGCACACGACAAGGTGGAAGTGTTCGATGTGTACAAGGCCACCAAGCTCCCTACTGTGTACGAGGAACTCTCGGTGATCAATGTGATTGATCGAGTTGATGATGCGCGGATAAAGGATTCACGAGAGTTATTGGGAAAACCACCTGAATGATGTAAGCACTACTGGGGGGAGGACGGTGGTCGAGAGAAAACGTCCATCACCCTAGAGGACAACTGAGCTGAATGACGTCGAGCCGCGACGGTAAACCAGGCGCTGCACGGGAGGCAACCCGTGAAATTTTTCTTTGTAAATTGTGAATAGATTTTTCTTTTTTTTTTTTTTATTTATTTATTTTTCTTGATTAACAACAAAATTTTTAGTTTTTACTTTTGTTTTTATTTTTATTTTGAGTGAAACCTATAATTCTAACCAATTTCTTGTAGTAAGATGAATTTCAGGTCGAACGGAGGGAAAATATGCAAGGAATCGCAAAGGAAAATTCGAGGTATGAAAATCAAGAAAAAGTGGCAAAACAGTGAGTTAGGGCGATAGCTCCGTGTCACGGAGGAGGGCCTCCGCGTTACCCTTCGTGACACGTTGAGGTGTAAATCCGAAATTTTAAAAGAATTCCAGAACACCTTCGCGTCAGCTTCGTGTCACGGAGGCAGTGCTCCGCGATGCACTCCGTGACACGTTGCTGTGTATATCGCGACGGGTCACACCGGGTCGCCGAGTGACCCGCGCGAATTTCCCACTTTTAAACCCCGAATCCCCCTCAATTTTCCTTATTTCTCACACACTCCGCGACAAATCCTCCTAAAACCCCTCCCCCTTCAACGTGACATGGAATAGGCCAAGAAATTCATTGAGTTTTCTTCAATTCTTCGACTTTAAGGTATGTACTTCAATTCCATCTCATCTCTTGTCGATTTTCTTCAATATTGAACATGTGATATGAGCTAAACTTGCCCTAAGTAGAAATTAAGTGTAAATTCAATTGAATTATTGTTGATGGATGTTCGGAGTATCATTGTGATTGCTTGAACTCGTTAATTGCATAATTTAATCGAATTTTTGATACAATCATAGCTAGGGCTTGCTTTTGAATTTGAAGTGGAAAAATGTAGTGAACTCGTGAAATTCATGCTGGGTTGTACATGTTGAGTGAGATGATTCGATGTGCTAATTGTTATTATGCTAAAAGACCGACGGATTCTCGGGTTAGGGGAATAGTGAAATTTGCAAGAAGTGGGTGAGTTGAATAGGTTCGTGCAGATAAATTCTTGTTGTTTTCATTTCTTTGTTTCTCCTTGCTAAGTATGACAGGATAAAATGTTATCGATGGTAATGATTGTGGTTCGCTGTACGAAGTCTGAGTAGTACATAGAAGATATACCATCGAATTCTTCGAATGCACTAAGCATGTTTGTATATTTGGTTGTTTGTTTGTGTAAATAGGTATGATCTTGCCGTAATGTTGTAATTTTAGCTAAGAACTAAGTGTGGGGTAGCCTAGCTTAACCCAACCTTAGTCGAAGAAAATTTTCATGGGCTTAACATTGAACTTGTCTGTTTGGTTTCACAGGAACAATGGCAAGCAGGCAAGAAAAAGGGAAAGGCGCATCAACATCTGGCGCAGGAAGAAAGAGAATCAGACTGGGCACAGCAGTCTCAGTAGCACTAGCAGTTCCACGCGGCCAACGCCGCCAATACAAAACCAGGTGGGTGACGGAAGAGGGGAAGAAGTGGTATGCAAAGCACAAGGAGAGCAAGTACTTCCCCGAAGAACACATAGCACGGGAACCATTGGCACAGGAGTTCCCTAGGATTGTCCACAGGATCGAGGCAGCTGGGCTCAAATTCATCTTTGAAGAGCCCAAGGAATGCAACTTGCACCTGATTCGGGAATTCTATGCCAATTGGAACCCGACTCTCAAAAGTCACACCATCAAAATCAGAGGACAAATAGTCACCTTTGAGCCCCACCACCTCAATGCTATCCTAGGGGCGCAGGACACAGACGCCCACGTGCTTCGACAACTGAATATCACTCCACCATATGCGGACATCAGACGCACTTTGTGTGGAACCAGATCGACAGCTAGATGGAGCAGACACAAGGAGAGGGGCTACCATCAGACTTTGCCCTATTCACAGATGAACAGGGAAGCCAGGATATGGCTTAAGATCGTCTGTTCCTGCCTAATTCCGGGGGTACATATGATAGATGTAACCCGGGATCGTGTATGCCTGGTGTACGCCCTGATGAAAGGGCTGGAGATCAATGTGGGGGCAGTGATTATCTCCGCCATGAAGAGAGCCCGGTTGCATCAGGGGCACAAATACGGATTTGGTGGACTACTCACCACATTCCTGAGGGGCCTAGATGTTGAGGAAGAGGCCCTTTACTACATCCCGCAGATGGAGCGGCGGGCCTTAGATGTCACTAAAACTAAGGCACCCGACACCACCCACGGGCTTGTTCTTACACTTGCCGAGCGACATGCTCGGGACGATCAGTACATGGCTCGCATGTACGGGATGCAGATGCTCTAGCTGAGGATAGGCGAGAGGCCGACAACAGAGGAGGAGCTATGGCAGCTCGAGCTAGACTACCCTTTTGGCGAAAATGCCAGGGCTCTATGCCGAGTGGGGCCAGCTTTTGTGGAGCCCACGGATGATGATGTCCCCATAGACGAGGAGACACGTCGGGAGGACTCTGATGGGGGTGATTCAGACATGGGAGATGAAGCAGCAACACCTGATGAAGAAGTGGAGTATTTTGATTGATCAGGGAGTTCCACCACCCAATTTTTGTGCTATTTTAATTTTTGTGAACACTGGGGACAGTGTTCGAGATAAGTGTGGGGTGGGAGTAGTTAGGTGCTGGTTGTGCTGTTATGTATGTTCTAATCTGTTGTTGTGCCTGTGAACAAAATTTCCTGACCCTGTGATTTGTGATTGTTAAGTTGTTGTCCTGTATTGTAATTATATGTGAAACTGTTGTGTGTTGCTGAATGTTGCTAAGCTGATATTGTAGATATTGGTGTTTATCGAAATGATCGATATTTTTAATTTTTTTTTCAATTCTTGGGTTTCTCGACGTTTGTTTTCGGTTCTTTTACTGAGAATGGTCCCATTGAACCGAAGTCCTAGTTAGTGACCGTTCCCTATGATGGATGGATGACGACCGTCTTAAGGGAAATGTAGTCGTTAGGAGTAGATTTTTTTTCATTTATTTTACAGTTGTTTTTCTTTTGTGGGTTGCATCCCAAAACTTGTAGTTACTTTATGGTTGCGGAATTCTGGTTGCGTGTTGTACATGATATTTGAAATGCAAAGGTGATTCGTATGAAAGCATGCAACTTTGTAAATATGTTGAGATACCTAGGCCATAGAGTCGATTCAATGTGATTAAGGCTTAATGTTTGAATTCGTGTAATTAGCTGATTGAAGAGTCTGTGAATACGTCTTGAATTGAGCATGTGCAATAAGTGTGAAGTGAGGTTTTGTTATTCCATGCTATTGTGAAGTGTCTATAACTTGCCTGGTGTGTGTACAAAACGAAATGAAGGAGGTGTATTGTAGGAAAGTATGTAGGCATTTCTTTGTCTTTAACCGAAAGTTTCTATTTTTCATTATCGTACCCACCTTGATTGTATACCCTAGTCAGCCCGTTGAGCCTTTAGCCTATTATTTTTTTTCTTTTGTCAAAAAGTGTAAGCCGAGCTTAATCCCTTCTTTTCATTAGCCGTAAAGTCGATCCAAAACTCTTAAGTGCTTAAGAAGAGAAAATAATTTTCCCAAAGTGTCAAAGAGTGAGAATGGTGAAAAGAAAAGAAAAGCAGAGTGATAAAGGGAAAGAAAAGGTTGAAGGTGCAGTTCTTATAAATAAACTATAATGAAGGTGTACGAATAATCCTTGTTGTTGTGTCAAGTGTGCTTAATAAGATGGCCCAAACTAAAGAAAAACTTCAAGAATGGGAGGATGAAGAAAGAAACACTGCCCATGAGTTTGATGGGATGTATTGAAAAGGCGCTTAAGGATGCTAGTGGCTATTATTGGCTAGCCCAATATTTACTAGTTCCGTAGCTTACATTACAACCCGTTAAAGTCCTACATGATCTTACATCACACTTCTTTATATTAGTGGAGGAATACACTAAAGGCAAGCTTATGGGTCGTGACATGATGCATGTGAATTCTTTTGGGAGAGAGAGTGAAATTGTGTTTATATGCCCCTGCTTGAAATTTTGTGAGTTCATATGATCAAAAAGAGGAAAATTCTCTTGTGTTGTGAGGGCACATGCTTGATGAAAGATTAATTTTCGTGTCGGATGTCTTGATCAACTGATTTGCATGAGTTTGCCAATATCGAGAGTCGATTCTTAAGTCTAGGAGGTCTTGATGTATTGAAGGTCATTGTATTGATTGGACCATGCGTGTTTTCTTAATGATTTGCTGTATTGAATAATCGGTATGACCGTAGCTTAAATTGTCGAACCAAAGTAGCGAGGTTTGGGTGTAAATTGCATGAGGTGTAAGATTGTTGTTCGAGGACGAACAAGGATTTAAATGTGGGGTAAGTGATCTTGGGCAAATTTATATGCCCAAGTGATACTTAAATGTGTCATTTTAGCCTTGTTTATCTATCAATGTTTATACATTCTCATGTGATTAGTAATAAAATGTGAATTTATACTAACCAACATGATTAGCATTGTTTGCAGGTAAAATGTAATTTTGGGAAGCTAAAATGCATGTTGGAATATGTTATACCCCGTAGAATTTCCGGCACTTAGATGACCTATTCGCACGTTGGTTAAGTATATTTGAAAGCCATACGTGCTAGGGAAAGGCCCGGGAAAAGATCGGACGAGAAACCCGTTGAAACCATCACGGGAGGAGCCGAGGCAGAGCCCCTCCGCGATGGCAGTGTGTCACGGAGGTGAGGCCTCCGCGATGGCTCCGTGACACGTTGCCCAAGTTCAGGCCCAAGTATATAAAGCCCCCACTTAGGTTTAAAATCATTTCATCACTTAATAATTTCCAGAAAACGCAGTGAACAGAGGGAAAACGAAGGAAAATTATAAATTATCGTCCGATTATGCTGCCAAACGCTGCCCAAACTCAAATTAATCCCAGATACCCGAGTATTTAGCAGCAGAGAGCATTTCTACGGAATTAGTTTCGCGGAATACGGCCGACGAATCGGCGAGCCACCGAACTAAAGTAAGTAGAAGTGCTCTAAATTAATGTCTATGTGTTCCTAGCTGAGAAGTGAATACTTCTCCCTTCTAGGCCGCTGAAAAATAGCGAGTTTTTGACCGTCTTTCGATAAGCCTAAGTTTAGGCTATAAATTAAATCGAAAGTAACGTCGCTCTTTACAATAAAGTTGTATTTAGTATTGATTGACGTATTTATGAATGCAGTTGGGAGAAAATAGTTGAAGTACCGGCCGAGCCTCGTCCGACGGACGAATATTCAAAGATAAGGTATGTAAAGTTAGTTTCCTCGGCAAGTTAAGAAATATTGAGACAGTATGGTAATTTACAGACCAGTAGAATGTTCAGAAGTCGATTATTGTGTTATTATAAATATTGGTGCAATATGAGAAGTTTTGGGTTGTAACGTGTACGATATCTATCCGTATGATATAGATTCGGACGTAAGTGATTAAGATTGCCCAGTATATTCAGTATGTGATGTAATATGCCATGTTAAGGTATTGTTGTGTTCAGCTGAAACCCCGCGAAGTAGTACAGTATCCGTAGAGCATTCCAGACATAGAATAGTAACTAAATAAGGTTTAGGAAGCATGTTAGAAATAGGAAATCATGCTAATACAGAAACTCAGTAAACAACATAGCTTTCAGTAGAAATACCCTCTTGTATAGCCTTTGCTCCAGTACAGTTTGACAGGAGACTATATTCATATTTGTACTTACCTGTCTCAGCATGTATCAGACACTTACAGATTACTATTATTAGCTCAGCATGTGATTCATATGATACCTTACCCCTGTTAGCCTTAGCTTATGAGATACACAGACAGCATGACTAGTTGAGACTGTTGTATTGATTGGGGTTGGATTACCTAGCATCCCTGACCGCCCAGGGTTAATAGCTATATCGACTCGTCCGCCAGAGGACGAGGATACGTCACTCTACAGAGTGATATGCCGTCCCGCAAGGGGACGAAGATGGGATGCCAGTTTCCCCATATTGTGCCTTGGTCGGCCCTTATACACCCCCGTCGAGCGGGTACGCCCGGGGTGTTGATTTTAGAGTCCTTCGGACTCAGGTACAGTTATAGTCAGGGGCTCAGCGAGCCCAAGTGCATACCCAGGGACCGGCAGGATGCTTACAGCCACTATAGGAGATGGGATGACCGGGGTAGGGGCATAGATTCTGTGTTGATTGTACCTCCCGGCTTATGGGGGCCGGGTAAGGTTTGTGTGTGCTATGTTATGTTATGTATGTTATGCTATGTTATATTAGACATGAGTAGGTTAGTAGTAGAATGATACGTCTCCAGATACGACACCTACCCCTCCCAGCATAATTGAGAACAGGTACGATTTACATCATCAGACAGATAATCTAGTTCTTTCTATTTCAGTTTCGTCAGTTATGTTATTGATTTCAGATATCCTTTCAGCTATTGCTTTACATACTCAGTACCAGCGGTACTGACGCCCGGTGGGGCGCTGCATTACTTGCCTGCAGGTACTCATAGACGAGCAGGCGATTCTACGTGACTCCCTGTCAGTGGTTGAGTATTCAGCTCCAGTCATCCGGAGGCTGAATTTCAGAGGTGTAGTTCAGTTCCTTTTTGTTGTATATAGTATGGGTAGGTCGGGGCCCTGTCCCGATCAGTTCTATCACTGTTCCTAGAGGCTTGCAGTCTGTATATATTCCCTGTGGTCAGATGAGCCGGTCGTGTGAGGCCGTGCAGTTGTATAGTTGCCTTTACTCTTTCTTTCTTGTATGCTGGCCGTGTGGGGCCATAGTTTACCAGTAGTGGTGACCTTGCCGGTCACGTAGCTTTCAGTATGTTACGTTGAGTTGCAGATAACTAGACAGCATGGTGGCCTTGTCGACCCGCATAGGTTCCCCTGAATTACTATGTTTCTGGTCAGCTGTTAGTACAGGTACAGAAGGCTATAGGCCAATGGGCCGGGGGCTGTATTTATAGCCGTTATATAGCCCTTTGTTTCCAGAAATGTGAGTTAGAGCCAGCCAGTCGCCAGATGCGCCCAGGTTTAACAGTTCAGCAGGTCAGGTTCCAGTAGGGCACCAGGTGCCAGTCATACCCCCCAAGGTGGGGTGTGACAGAATAGATCGGGGTTGTACTCGAATGTGAGCAAACGACAAGGCATTGGAAGGCACAAAATAAAGAGGCTCCGCGATGGAGCCTTGTCACGCTGCCATCGCGGAGGCCTTCAGCCTGGATAGGGAATTTTCGGCCTAATTCCAATAAGGGTTCACGTTGGGTCCGTGGCACGGTGGCCCAGCTCCGCGTTGCACGCCGTGCCACATTGGGCCTTATTACCTGAACCCCCAATTTCCAGTGAGGGTCCGCGTCGGTGGCGTGTCACGGAGGCAGTGCTCCGCGATGCACTCTGTGACACGTTGCTTGTTATTCTGGAAAAAAATCCCACTAGTATAAATAGAACACTTAGGTTCATTTTTCAATATTCTGACTTGGTGGAGCAAGAACGTGGGTTACAGGCAGTTGAGGGGACGAAATTATCAGGGTTTTTCTCTCTTTCCTTCTCCTTGAATTCAATTGTTTGTATGTTTAACACTCATTTAACGATGTTTAATCCATACATGAGTGGCTAATTCCTCTTCTTGTTGAGGTTAGGAATAATTGTATTGAAATGTGATTGTTGATTAAATTGGTTTTTCATCTTTTCTTCCATGGTTGTTCTATTGATTCTTGTTCTTACTGCATTAATGTGTGGCCTACGTTAATGTACATCTAAAAAGTCCGGTTTCACTCGAGAGAGCAAGAAATTGGAAAGTTGTGAATTAATAGGATATGATCTTTTCTTAGTTTGGGAAAATTGAGAATTGATTTACCTTCAGGATAGAAATATACCTAAAAGTCGTATTAGTCAATTTAGGAACCGGGTTTGTATGGCTAGAACATGAATTTCGTTTAATCACAGAAATGTAGGTGGACGGTTCATGATTCTTAAGTTGGGTTAAATACGAGAGTTTTAATCCATTGGCAGTAGTTCTTGACTAGCAACCGGAGGAAAGGTTAACCAATTTATATCGATAATTAATTTCATTACATGTTCATTTAACCTCAGCATGCTCACATTCATAGTTCACATTAGATAATCGTTTTAGACTTAGCATAAAAATTAGAACCCAAAAATATCAAACTCTTGGTTACACTGTTGTCTTCATTGTTAAAATTAAAATATAGTAACACTTGAGTAGTTCGTTACCTTATCCCAGTCCCTGTGGGATCGATACTTGGCTTACTTAAGCCACATTACTACTTGTTCGACCACGTGCACTTGCGTGTAGTTTTATACCAAACAAACAGACCGAACAATATTCCTGATATAGTATAATTTATTCCATACATTTACCTTTTATAACAGACATACCTCCTTGTATAACACCTAAACATTAAGTATAGCATAAAAACAACATACATGCACATATATCACATCAATTACCTCAAGGATTCATCAAAAATACATCGTATATCATGCAAGGGATCCAACACCTGAAAATTAGCACAAACACATACCTGTCATCCACATTTCAATTACTATACCACCTCATACTTGTAGCAAACTCTCATCTTAGACTCATATCACAATGTGTATCATTTGTATCACACAAGTATATTGTTACCTCACTGATTGTTACCATCACTCATGTATGTAGCCGACCTTACTAGAAGCCAATTTCTGAACTAAATCATATCATCGGTAATGTGCCAGGAACACGCCTCTGTCACATTCTGTACACACGCCTCTATCACATTACTGTACACATATGCTAGAGTCTCTTATGCTTGCCCTTCTAGTCATGACTTGCAGGGGACTCTAGAAATCCATGTAATATATACCTAGCCGTATGAATCCTTTATCATACCTGTCTGTGTACTCATTTTATACATCCAGCCGCATGGTAATTTAACCATACTTGTCAATGCACTCTCTCATAACTCTAGACCAGATGCTCACCTCGGGCATGAGCCTCTCATATCTGTAGACCTCATTCAGGGTTTGATCATATCGATTCAAATAGTACAGAGTACCTCCCTCTGGCCCCGAGGGCCTTACATTTCTCATCATTATTACAAACCTTCTTACCATATCATCTAACATCTGGTTTAGTTACTCCCTTGAAAATTCTCATCTCAACATCGTAGTCACAAATTCATTCACATAAAATACAGGTAGAAACACTTACAGTTTGGTATCCATAATCAATACACATCTAAAATTAATGTCACATCATTCATAATATCATTACCAGCCTTCGTACATATAGTGAGACTTATCTACCATAAACTTAAAATCACATACACACTTTCTACTTTTCCTTTTATACCCTAAGCGGTTGGTATCGATTATATCCTGGAGATCATGGAGAATCGCAACCTAGAATGCTCGGTATATTGGGCTCTACTGCAGCTATATCTCTACTGTTGTAGTGGTCTCGCTGCAGCGATCCCTCGCTCGCTACAACAGTACTGTATTGGTAGTACTCCGACCAACCTTCTTCTAGCATTTTCCCACATATTCTTTCATCAAGATTTTTAATAATTCACCATTGTTAGTCCCTCACTCAAGGAAAATACAGCACATTCAGGTCTCATATGAAAAGATATTCAAAAATTCACCCAGTTTCACAAATATTATCATGTAAACAAGATTTCACATAAGATCAATGTCTTAAATAAATTAGATTACATCATAACAAAAAAATTCATCAAAGATGCCATTATCTAAGGACAAGGCATAATTATTTCCAAGCATTCCATCACATTCGATCTCTGTTCTCCTACTCATGGTTTTTAATACATTCTACGTGCTTTCCCTAGAATACCCAATCACGTAAAAAATAGAGTTTTTCTATTAATTTAATTAATCAGTCAATTCTAATAAAAAGGGGAGTATTCACACATTCTTAGCCTCATAGTCATATTCAACTAGTGACCCTATGCGGGGCTTGCATGCTCACATGAATCCACCCCCTATCCTCCTTGTGAAGCCACTAAATTTATCTTCATTCCTTTATACGATTTCTCATATACGAGACCACACAATTTGCATTCCACCTCTTTTGCTCTTATGGTTAATTCAAGACTATGTGGGAAACACATTAATCACATGGACGGATATGTTTAACTAATTGTAGTCTATCACACAAGTGGGTAAGCCATAGCCTACCTAGGTGCCAAGCTTTCGTCGAGTCAATTCCAATCACGTCTTTCGCCCACATCATTGAGTTCTTGTGACCTCTCCTAGCTAAGGAGGGTAATTCTCTCCTCCTAGCTTCTTTTTTTTATTCCCCAAAAGTCTATTCCCTACTTTTTGGGTGTCTTTATTAAACCCTTGCAAGGACTAGGCCTTTAAATCCAATTTAGAATAGTATTCCGCACTCTCTACTTCACATTTGTCTACTGTAGCATGACCTGGGCCACTGCAGCGGTTCACCTACGGCGGGCTGTAGACCGCTGCGGTGGTCTAACGCTTGGGGCCCACCTTCTTTTATCTCGGTCCTTTCGGAAGCATATTTTACTAAGCTATTTAGTCCCGACATCACCGTAATATAAAATTCAAATTTTTCCTCGAGTTTCGGATAGGCTAGTTTCTATAACGAGCGAACGGGTCTTTATAGCCTTCCCTCCTCCTCCATTTTCACTGTTTTAGCCCCAATTTTAAAGGTTAGTATTTTATTTTATTCAAGTTATTGTTAGATTAAAAATTAATATGTTTGTTAAATTGTTAATGTTATTATTAGATTTGTAATGTTATTGTAAGTTATTCTAGAATTGCTAGATTTAGATAATGTTATTGTTTAATTATTAGATTTAGTTGAATTATTTCATTGTAAAATTTAGTTAGATTTCATTGTTAGTTTAGTTAGATTTCAAAACATATATTCTTGTTTGTTCTTGAATTCGTTCGAAATTGCTTATGAATTCAGAAATTTAGAAGTAAATTAGAAATTTAAACTTATATATTTGACTTGATTTTGGAGTGAAGAGTCAGAAATTAAAACCTAGTGATTGCTTTAGAAGCAAAATTAGAAATTTATAATGTGTAAATATGAAATAAATTTTTAAGATAAATAAAACGTCTAGATCAATTTATCAAATATTAAATTAAAATAAAATAAATTTATCCATTAATTTAGTGCTTTATATAATTTAAGTAATTAATCAATAAAACTAAAACTTTTAATAACATCAAAATTCAACTTACTTTTGGGGTGAATGAGTTAGAAATTGAAACTTAAGGATTATATTGAGTTACAAGCTAAGTTAGAAATTTATCAAAAATTAAATTAAAATAAAATAAATTTGTCCGTTAGTTTAGTTTTTTAATTATAATTTTATTAATTAATCAATAATACTAAATAAATATTACATCAAAATTTGAATTACATTCAGAGGATATTAGGCGGATAATTGGTAACTATTAAATAATAAAATTTAATTATTAATACAAATTAAATAATTTAAATTTATGTGTAATCTAATTAATGATTAAATATCTATATATTTATAGATGAATCATCGTTTGTGGATGTATGATAGAACTAATAAAAATCATGGGGGCATGAGAGATGAATTTGTTGAAGGTGTTAGAGGATTTATCAACTATGCAATGTCACTTTACCCTTTTAAAACTAAAGGGTTAATTACGTATCCTTGTAAGCGATGCAACTGCATGAAGTTTGTGAATCATATAAAGTTATAACTCATATCTATCGTTATAGGTTTAATCCAAGATATTTTGTATAGACTGATCATGGTGAGATTGATGCAAAGAATGGTACACTTTATAATTTGTCATTAGGTGAATATAGTAGGTCTGCACATGATGAAAATAGTATTCAACATGATAGGGTGCATAAATGGTCAATGATGCATTCTGAATATAATATGGGATGAAACTCGTATAGTATTTGAAGAAATTCCTAATGAATAAGCAATCCGCTTCTATCAACAACTAGAAGAGGCTAACTGTCCACTATGTATAGGGTATCTGTATACTGCGTTGTCTATTGAAGTTAGACTAATCAATATCAAATCAGATTGGAGTGTTTCTCAAGCTACTATAGACTCTATGGTTGATGTTTTAAGGAGCTAGTTAACCCTGAGTTGAACATACCTAAGTATTTCTATCAGGCAAAGCAATTGATTTCCAAGTTAGGATTATCGTATGACAAAATTCATTGTTGTGAAAATGACTGTATGTTGTTCTATAAGAATGATAGTCATCTAGAAAATTGTAAGTTTTGTGGACATGCTCATCTTAAGCAAACTCCTGGTGGAAAAATAATTTCAGTTAAGGCGATGCATTATTTACCTCTTATACCTAGGTTATAGAGGTTGTACACGTCAATTAATTTTGCTCCTCATATGAAATGGCATTGTGAGAATAGAAGGGCACCTGGTGGTATGTCTCATCCATTAGATGGACAAGCTTGGAAGCATTTCAGTAGAATTTATCCTTATTTTTCAAGTGAACCAAGAAATATTAGATTAGGCTTGTGTGTAGATGGTTTCACACCATTCTCTGCTTCTGTTGCGCTCTACTCTTGCTGGCCTGTATTCTATACTCTGTATAATCTTCCACCTGAAATGTGTATTACAAGTCTCTACATATTCCTATGTTGTACTATCCTGGGTCCTCATAATCTAAAAAGTTTGATTGGCGTTTATCTACAACTTTTGATAGACGAGTTAAAATAATTATGGTCTGAAGGTGTAGTGACATATAACATATCAACTAAGCAGAATTTTCTTTTGCATATTTTTTTAATGTGGACAATAAATAATTTTCCGCGTATGAGATGTTATTTGGTTGGATGACTTTTGAAAAGTTAGCTTGCCCGTATTGTATGAAAAATATTAAAGCACTCATTTTAAAATATTAATGTAAAAATTCATGATTTGAATATCATCGCCGGTTCTTGTCAATGGATCATGAGTTTAGAAAAATAAAACATGCATTCTAAAAGATCCGTCACCTATATCATTATCAGAAAAAGAAATTTGGGAGAGAGTATTCCACTTGCGTAAGGTTAGGAAAAATCGCCCATTATAAAAAATTATATTATTTTGACAGAAGCTACACCTTTTAAATTTTCTAGATATGGTGTTTGACATAATTAGATAAAATAGAACATATTTTGAAAGTTATCGTATTGAAAGGATAATCTTTTACGATATAATCTTGATGTGATGCGCATTGATAAAAATTATTTTTATAAGTTATTCAACACAGTGATGGATGTTAAGGGTAAGATAAAAGATAATCGAAAAGCCAGAATGGACTTAAAGGAATATTGCAAGAAATAGGAACTATGATTGCAGGAATCACACAATAATAAACTGTTAAATCCCAAGGCTAGCTTTTCATTCATATTGGATGAGAAATGAGAGATGAATAGGTTAAGAATCTGATGATTCCTGAGGGCTATCCTTCAAATTTAGGGAATTGTACAGATATAAATGAAGAAAATTTGTGTGGTATAAAAAGTCATGATTGTTATTTTTTCATGAAAACTTTAATTCCTATTGCATTTAACTGGTTAACTGACATGATATGGAAGCCAATCATAGAAGTAAGTTTGTTATTCAAAGATTTGTGTTGCAACACTTTGTGGAAGGGTAACTTAGAAAGGATGGATCAGAATATTCCTGTGATTATCACTAAGTTGGAAAATATCTTCTCGTGTGGCGTCTTTTATGTAATTGAATATTTACCTATTCACCTTGTACACGAGGCATGCACTTGGAGGCCTAGTTCAATACAAATGGATGTATCCATTCAAGTGGTACTGATTCTGGCTTTGTATACCATGAATTCCTAAGTTCTTTTTTTAAACTTATTACTAAGTAACATTAAATTTTATACAGAGCTATTGGACAAGTGCAAAAAAGCTTCTAAATAGACATATAAGACTGAAGGATTTGTAAGGTAACTCTGCTTATTTTTGTTCTTACTACTTCGAGGAGCAAGTGCCAAGTATGAAAAATAGGCCAATTCAGAATGATGACGGTAATAATGATCCTAACCACCCGCCGACTTTAATTTTTAATCAATCAGGTCGAGGTTCTAAAAAATGAACCAGATGAGGTTTGAGTAGTATGGAGGTGCAATCAATTGTTACACATATTTTTCTCAATTATCCCAAGATACAACCATATCTTAAGTAACTTTTGAATTGTCATTTAAATACTAAAGGTTAAACCAACAAAAAATCTCAATTTATTGGACAATTTCTTTGTAAATCAGTACTGGGGTAATGATGTCATATATACAAGTTTTCTAATTAGCTGAATGACTATGAAAGTGTTAAAAATCATGTTCAAGACATAAGTACAATATAGTCATTTAGTTAAAAAAAATATTACTTGTTTAACACTGTGTAAGTTCATGCTGAAAATAGTACTAATAAATATTTGTAACTGGTGAGTGATGCTGCACGCGAGTCTAACATCAAATTAAGTTAATGAATAAGTATTGTGTGAATGATTTCAAACTTCAAACAGAAGAGATTTTTAAGTATAAGAAAATTAATAATTGAGGAGTGTGCGTTAAATGTGATGTAGATGATTTTGGCCAAACTGTTAATTATTATGGTGTAATACAAGAGATCATGAAAGTTAAATATTCTGAATGGTTGAGAAAAAAGATAATACTATTTAGGTGTAAGTGGTTTGATCCATCACATAGAGGTACTAAGGTGAATCAAAAACATAATAAAGTTAAGCACACATGACAATATGATCGTTATGATCCTTTTATCATTGAATAAAATGCTAAGCATTGTGCTCTATATCCTTTGCATAGATATAAGGCTGATTGGTAGATGATTATAAAGACTAAGCCCATGAATAGGATTGAGATTGATAATGTGTTAGATGTGGCGTACCAAAATAATGTAGCAGTTGTTCATTAAATAGTGAATCCTGAATTAGAATATAGTTTAGAACATCCTGAACACATTAGAAGAAGTTTCTGATGATGAGGTAACTACAATTGCAAATATTGAGGAGGAATTAGATAATGAAAATAAATTATGCTGGGGGGGGGGGGGGTATGTGAATAATCAAATGATGATTATGAAATAAGTGAGGAGGAAGAATTAGAGAATCATGAAAATAAAACAAGCGAGGAGGAAGAATGGGAGAATGAATACTAGCAAGTTGGTTTATTTCTTTTAAGCAATTATATTTAATACTTATATATTTCTTTATATATATAAATGTAAACTTGTATACAGATATCATCGGGTGATGGTGATCAAGGTTGTAGTAGTAGGAGTAGTAAATTGAGTAAGAGTAGTAAGAAAGCACCTAAGTGGCCACTAGATTCTTACTGCAAAAAACTGGTCAAAAACTGAGGGCCAGGTACCGATGGATAGCGTCGGTCCAAAAAAATTATTGGAATACCGACTCTGTTCATCGATTTATCTCATTTTTAATTATTTTATAATTATTTTATTAATATAAATACCATGTCCGTCAGTTATTCCCTCATTATGTTTTGCGGAGTTTTGCTACAAAATACATAACCGATGGATACAGTCGATATATGCTAAAAAAATTAAAATATATTTTAACTGGCCGACAGACAGGGTCGATTTCTTTATACAATAATTATTTACATAAAGATAATAATTTGTAATTTATTTTTTTAATTTAATTCAAAAAATTGACGGATAGAGTCGATTAGTCCGTCGATTTTTTATTTAAATGAGTTGATCCGATCTTGACCAAAAAATCGACGGACTAGCCAACCCTGTTCGTCGGTTTTTTCAATTTAATTGACCCAGACCCCCCTTTCTTCCCCATTTCTCTTTTTCTCTCATTTCTCTCATCTCTTTAATATTTCTCCGGTGATTTTCCTTCCAGCCCACCAGAATCCATCTACGGCCACCATCCACCCTCCTCGCCGCAGCTCCACTGCCAACGAACCCACTCCTCCACTCTACTACCCGACCCAACCCACTGCCATATTTGAAGGTAAGGGTTTTAAATTTTTGAATTAAATTTTTTTGGTTAGATTTTAGGTTAAATTGTTAGATTTCATGGTTATTGTCATTGTTAAATTACTATATTGTTAATGTTATTGTTAGAATTATTAGATTTTATCGATAAATTATTAGTTTTTATGGTTATTGTTATTTATTAAATTATTATTTTGTTAATGTTATTTAAATTGTTAGAATTTTTTGATTTTATTGTAACTGTTGTTTTTAGGATTGTTAATTAGATTTAGTTGAAACTTTGTTAGATTGTTAGATTTTATTGTTAAATTATTAGAACTAATAGATTTTATTGTTAATTTTATTTTTAGGATTGTTAATTAGGTTTAGTTGACATTTTGTTAGATTGTTAGATTTCATTGTTAATTTGTTAAATTTCGTTGTTAATATTATTGCTAGGATTGTTAAGTTTAGCTGAAATTTTATTACATTGTTAAATTTCATTGTGTTTGAAACTTTGTATAAATTAAGTTAGAAATTTATCAAAAATAACTAGTAACAATAACTATTATAATTTAATAATTAAAAAAATTCAATAATAAAGTTTAACAATAACAATTATATATCAAAAATAATATAATAATTCAAAGTTAATAATTATTAAAATTTTATATTCAAAAATCAATAATTATAAAAATTTATCATTAAATACTCAAATTCCTTAACCACATATAAATTTAGTGATTAATTATTAAATATTAATTCAATAATTTTATCAAAATTTAACTTACTTTTGGGGGATGTTTGTCGGATAATTAGTGACCATTAAATAATAAAATTTAATTATCAATACAAATTAATTAATTTAAATTTATATGTGTAATCTAAAATATCTTTATTCTTTTAGATGAATCATCGTCTGTGGATGTATGATAGAACTAATGCAAATCATGGGGGCATAAAAGATGAATTTGTTGAAGGTGTTAGAGGATTTATCAACCGTACAATGCCGCTATACCCTTTTCAAACTGATGGATTGATTATGTGTCCGTAGGCGATGCAATTTCATGAAGTTTTTTAAACCTAATAAAGTTGTAGTTCATATTTACCGTTAGGGGTTTGAGCCTAGATATTTTGTGTGGACTGATCATTGTGAGACTGATGGAGAGAATGGTATATTTTATAATTTCATCGGTGAAAGTAGTAGGTCTGCACATGATCAAACTAGTGTTCAATATGAGAGAGTGCATAAAATGGTCAATGATGCATTCGGGATACAATATGGGATGAAATCTGAATAATATTTCGAAGAAACTCCCAATGAAGAAGCAATGCGTTTCTACAACAACTAGAAGAGGCTAGTCATCCACTATGTGTAGGGAATCCGCATTCTTAGTTATCCATTGCAGTTAGACTAATCAATATCAAAATCAGATTGGAGTATTTCTCAAGCTGTTATGGACTCTATGGTTGGTCTTTTGGGGGAACTCATTAGCCTTGAATTGAATATACCTAAGATTTTCTATCAGGCAAAGAAATTGGTTTTCAAGTTAGGATTGTCGTATGATAGAATTCATTGTTGTGAAAATGGTTGCATGTTTTTCTATAAGAATGATGGGGATCTAGAAAATTTTAAGTTTTATGGACATGCTCATTTTAAGCGGACTCCTGGTGGGAAGATGGTTCCAGTTAAGGCGATGCATTATTTACCTCTTATACCTCGGTTAAAGAGGTTGTATGTGTCGATGAGTTCTGCTCCTTATATGAGATGGCACCATGAGAATAGAAGGGCTCCTGGTGTTATGTCTCATCCATCAGATGGAGAAGCTTGGAAACATCTTGAGAGAACTTATCCTGATTTTGCTAGTGAACGAAGAAATGTTAGATTAGGCTTGTGTGTAGATGGTTTTACACCATTCTCTGTTTCTGCTGCACCCTACTCTTGATGGCCTGTATTCCTTACTCCGTATAATCTTCCACATTAAATATATATATGAAAAGTCCCTACATATTTCTAAGTTGTATTGTCTCGAGTCCTCGTAATCCAAAAAGTTTGATTGATGTTTATCTAGAACCTTTGATAGACGAGTTAAAATAGTTGTGGTCAGAAGGTGTTGTAACTTATGACATATCAACTAAGCAGAATTTTTTTTGCGTGCTTGTTTAATGTGGACTATAAATAAATTTTCAGTGTATGGGTTGTTGTCTGGTTAGATGACATCTAGAAAATTAGCTTGCCCGTATTGCATGAAAAATAATAAAACATTCACATTAAAATATGATCGTAAAAATTTATAGTTTGATTGTCACCATTGGTTCTGATCACGAGTTTAGAAGAATGAAACATGCTTTTCGAAAGAATAAGGTTGAAAATGATCTGCCACCTCTATTATTGTCAGCAAGTGAAATTTGGGAGAGAGTTTGTCACTTGCCAAAGGTTACAACTTCTAGACTTCCTGGCTATGGTGTTGGACATAATTGGACAAAACAGAGCATATTTTGGGAGTTGCCATATTGGAAGGACAACCTTCTATGACACAATCTTGATGTGATGCACATTGGAAAAAATTATTTTGATAATTTGTTCAACATCGTGATGGATGTTAAGGGTAACACAAAAGATAATCCAAAAGCTAGAATGGAGTTAAAAGAATACTGCAGAAGAAAGGAACTAGAGCTGCAAGAAACACACAATAATAAATTGTTCATTCACATTGGTTGAAAAAAGTGAGATTTGTGAGTGGGTTAAGAATTCGAGGATGCCTGAGGGCTATGTTTCAAATTTGGGAAAGCGTGCAGATATGAATGAAGGGAAGTTGTGTGGTATGAAAAGCCATGATTATCATGTTTCATGGAAACCAGCTACTTGAGAGGATATGGAATCCAATCATAGAGGTAAGTTTGTTCTTCAAAGATTTGTGTAGTAACACTTTGTGGGAGGATAACTTAGAAAGCATGGATGAGAATATTCCTATGATTACTACTAAGTTGGAAAAGATCTTCCCGTGAGGATTCTTTGATGTGATGGACATTTACCGATTCACCTACATGAGGCGCAACTTGGAGGCCCAGTTAAATACAGATGGATGTATCCATTCGAAAGGTACTAAAACTATGACTTTGTACACAATGAATTCATTTTTTTAAAGTTGGTTTAACCAAATTACTAACATCAAAATTTTATACAGAACTATTGGTAAGTGCAAAAGAACTATTAAGCAAAGGTCTAAGATTGGAAGATCTATCTGTGAAGCTTATCTTGCAAGGGAAACTACTAATTTTTGTTCTTACTATTTCGAGCAGAAAGTGCCAACTTTAAGAAATAGGGCTACCCACAATGATGAAGGTGATATTGATCCCAGCCACCTGACGATTTCAATCTTTAATCAACTAGGTCGAGGTTCTAAAAAATGAACCAGACAAGGTTTGAGTAGTATGGAAATGTAATCTATTGTGACACACATTTTTATTAATTGCCCTGAGATACAACTATATCTTGAGTAAGTTCTAAATGATGTTATTGAATAATATTATTTAAATACTAAGACTTAAACTAACGAAAAATCTAAATTTATTACTTTGTAGGACAGTGGGGTAACATGTCATATATATGAGGTTTTCTTATTGGCTGAAAGACTATGTAAGTTTTCGATATCATGTTAACGATATAAGTACAACATAATCATTTGTTTAAAAAATCTTTTTAAACACTATGTAGGTTCATGATGAAAATAGCAATATTGAACATTTGCAAATTGTGAGTGATGTTGCACACGGGCTTGATAGTCAAATTCAGTCCATACATAAATATTTTTTCAATGGTTTCAAGTTTCAAATAGATAAAACTTCTAAGTATAAGAAAACCAATAATAGCAGAGTGTACGTTAAAGGCGATGTAGATGGCAGTTTCCAAACTGTTAATTATTATGGCGTGATACAAGAGATAGTAGAAGTTAGGTATACTGGATGGCCGAGGAAAAAGATAGTACTATTTCGGTGCAAGTGGTTTGATCCATCGCACAGAGGTACTAGGGTTAATCAACAACATAATATAACAGAAGTTAAGCACACCAGATAGTATGACCGTTATGATCCTTTCATCATTGCACAAAATGCTAAGCAGGTGTATTATGCTCCATATCCTCTGCGTAGAGATAAGGCTGATTGGTGGGTGGTTATAAAGACTAAGCCCGTGGGTCAGATAGAGATTGATAATGTGTTGGTTGTGGCGTACCAAAATGATTTGGCAGTTCTTCATCAAACTGTGGATGATGAGTTAGAACAAAGTTTAGAACATCTTGAACACATATTAGAAGAGGTTTCTGATGATGATATAATAATTGAAATTGCGAATGTTGAGGATGAATCAGATAATGAAAATGAACCAAGTGAGAGAGAAGAACCAAATGATGATTATGAAACAAGTGAGGAGGAAGAATGGGAGAATGATGGAAATGAAGCAAGCGAGGAGGAAGAATGGGAGAATGATTTGCGAGTAGCTTAATTAATTATTTTAAGTAATTATTATATCTAATACTTATATTATTTTTTAATTATATATTATAATGTAAACTTTCATGCAAATGTTGTCAGGTGATGCTGATCGAGGTCAGACTAGTAGAGGTAGTAAATCGAGTAAGAGTAGTAGAAAAACACGTAGAAGATCACTAGATTCTAGTGTTGCTTCGGGTAACCTTTCATCTACTCCACATACACATTCTTCTCCACCTCTGTCCTATGTCCCCTATGGCACTGGGCATCTAGCACATTCATCTGTGCCTCCCCTACTACTTCTCACATTTTTATGCCTACACCTAGCATTTGTCCACCACAGAGAAACTCGACGTATTCATCGTTCGGTACTCCTTCCTCAATTGGATCATCTCCTGACATTTCCGGCTTGCGACTCAGAGATAGAAGTTCTGAATTAGACTTATAGGGTGCTTTTAGTACTCCACCCTTGACCCAGTCATATAGAACACTAGCACCGGCACCAGCACCAGCACCAGCAGTTGGAGAGCCACAGCTAGGAGATATAGACAATCTCAGTAGACTAGTGATCGTGGCCGATGGATCTGGGTAGGTTTGATTTTATTTTTGATTTAGATTTATAATATTTAATCTTAGTGTTATATTTGTGTCTTGACATGTTTATTGTCATTTTTACAAGTTCCATCCGAGAAAAGAGGCCGGAAATGCTCTAAGGGAGAGCATTCAGAGGATATATGATCGACCTTATCCGAGTTGGATTGAAATACCACATCAGGTTCTACAAGGCATGTTTAATGAGTTTAGTATATAAATGAATTATTATTTGATAAAATTCTTTTTTGACCAATGATTATTATATATCATCTAACACTGTTGATCATTGATTACAGACATTGTGTACTTGGCTTCCTCAGCACGGTAAGAAGATAGCCACGAACTTCGAGAGGAAAGGCAGTTCAAGGATGTCAGATTGGTTTAGGGATGCAAAATTAAAGAACAAGAGGCTTGAATGGATGCTACCTCATGTTTTTGAGGAGCTTCATAGATATTGGAGCATGCCTGAACTTAAGGCAAAGTATGAACAGGCGAAGAAGGCCAGGAGTGAAGGGAAAGGTGGCTTGTTGCACACTGGGGGTAGAAAGAGCCAAGGGATGATAGCTAGAGAATTGGTAAGTAATTCTTATATTCAATACATATATAAATTTGATTAAATTTTATATATTGTTTAACTTTGATTATAGTTTGTTTGCAGGACAAAAAATTAGGTCCCGACCCGACTCAGGAGGAGCTATTTCGGGCTACCCACGTAAAGAAGAAGAAGAACGAGTGTGATGCGGACACATAGATCGAACAAAGAGCTGAACAAGCCTATGTAAGTTTATACATCTTCTATATAAATAGTAAAATGTTAAAGTTTTATTTGAACAACCATATTATACTAACTTTTTTTATTTATATAGATGAATTATCAGCGACTCTTGTCTGGGTGCATCCAGACTCAGGAAGCCCTAGATGGGCCAATCCAGCCTCCGCTGGATGTCACTACCTATATTTGGACTGAAAAAGTGGCTGGGGGGAGGCAAAAGGGGAGAGTCTATGGCCTAGGGTCTACAAACCTAGTTTGATGGATTCAGTCCAGACTAGAAGGTATTGGCTCTTCTAGCCAGGAAGAGGCAGTTGATGGTGTTCAGATCTCTGCTATGTTGCAGAAGATCGAGCAACTTACATGTGCCTTGGCAGATGATGAGGCAAGATGCATTGCAAAGAGTAGGACAATGTTTCATATCATCGAGGCTCTTAAGGCACAAATGAACAGCCGCTCTAGTGGAGTGCGAAGACGACGTGCCTGTTCTCCTCCTTCCTCGGATGACGAAGAGTTTTCTATAGATGATGAAAATGCCGATGAGACACCTTAGTTGTTAGGATTACTGTACATTGAAAACAAACTTTGTATATATTTTTTGATATTTTTAAACTTTGTTGATAATTTTGGTGGATATTTAGTGTTGTTTTTGATATTTTAATTTGATAATTACTATGTTATTGATGTTCTTGTTGATTTGGAATTGTTTTGGCAGCAATTAGTGCCAGATATTAGCTGAAATTGAATTGAATTTTAATTTGTCAGGTGGAAATGCAGAAATTGCAGCTTTTTGCTGCTGGTGCATTTGCAGAAAATCGATGGACAACATAGGTAAGTCCGTTGGTTTTATGCAAATTCACCACAAGCAGAAACCTAGAAAACCGACGGACAAATGATGAGTTGAAAATTTACAAACTCATTAGGCTCCTAATCATGAGTTTTTGCTTAGTTTTTGAGTCATTTATGTGGATTTATGCCCTTTCTCTTGAATTCTTTGTAGGTACCTCATGTGAGTAAAAAAAGCATGAAATAGAGCAAAACATATAGAATTTGAGAAGAAATTTAATGAGTTAGAATATGAGGGAGAGGAGCAAAAGATAAGAGAATATTTGAGCTCAAAAAGAGGTGCAAGAACATGTTTTAAATCGGCTAAATGCAGATCTGAAAGGGCGAAACGTAGGCAAAATGCCGAAGCTACTGCCAGACCAGCTAAACAACCGGCAATTCACGGAATGGCACTGGCTAAATGCCCCTAAACCACCGATTCCCCCCCTGCCAGGCTACTGTTTTCAACCGGCCATAGTTTGTCTCTTCACGAGTTGCCACCGGTGAAACGCCGATTCCTCACCGGAGAGGCCATCTAATAAAGGGTAAAAGGGTCCAAAAAGGTTTCAAAAGCATCTAGAAGCTCCAGGGAGATTTGGAAAAAGTTGTACACAAGAAAGTACATATATATATAACCTCCATTGCACACCAACCAAAAGGGGAATTAATTCATTCATCAATTTTATCATCTAGACTTCATCTTCTTCATAGAATTTTTAGTAGAATCTTTTCTACATAGATTTGTAGAGTTAGATAGTACTTTTCTTCTTCTTTTTCTTTAATCCATTTCGGGAGTATTCCACCATTGTTCTAAGAGCTTGTGAAGCAAATTTATGAAGCTAATGTGATGAATGTGAGGGGAATCCTCTTGGTATCTTCTCTCTATCTTTAAATATGCTTGACTAATTTGCTAGCTAGAGGTATATTCATGGTGGGTTTGTTAATTTAATTGGGTTTTGATAAATTGCTCTTGGATTCTTATTGAATTATAGATCTATTATCTTCTTTCAAGTTATAATTGCTAAAATTGATGGTTGCAAACATTAATTGTGCTTTACTTTTCTTGATTTTGCTTGAAAGAGAGAGGTGAGAATTGGTTGAGAAGATAATAGTGAGGAATTGGAGTGTTAGACTGTGGGATTAAGCTAGGGATAGTTAAGACCCACATTTTCACTCCATTAAAGGACAAGTCTAGGAATAGCTAGTCCTTCTTCAAGCTTTTATGGTTGATAGCTTGATTTGGCTTTGGAGTTCAAAAGAATCCAACGCATAAACATTCTCGTGGTTGGAAAATAAGAGAATGTGAATTATCCACTGTTATCTATGTTAATTTTGAGTCTAAGGCATTAAAGAAATTTCTGATTTAATTGTGATTCTATCTATAGAATGCCCCTAGCCTCTCACTTGTGATTATTTCAATTGGAATCCCTCCCAATTAGTTTTAGTTTTGAATTAGATAGTTATTCCCTTTAATTTCCCCCTAATTTTACTTTTCAAATGTTGAATAATTATGCATTCTAGTTTGAATTAGTTTATAACTTTTGAATTATCGACTCAATTCTCTGTGGGTTTCGACCCCGACATCCATCGAGAATATTTATTTTGAGCAACGACCGTTTACCCTTTTGCTCTAAATGAGGAGTGTATTTTGGAAGTTATCAAAAATGGAGCCATTGCGGGAATTGAGTTGTGATAAGCCATTAGTTATTTATTGATTCGAACTAGTTTTGCATTTTTATTTTACATTTTGTTTTGCTTTTCTTTTTCTTTTTGTTTTTGTTTGTTTGTAGTTGATTTATGGCATCATGGAATGAAAGGAGGTTTGTTGTTGGCAACCCTTATTATGATGACCTATGTCCCTATTGTGGAGGACCACACTATTGACAAGATTGCAAATATGCCCTTAGAAGGGAGATGAGTGCACCTTCTCCTTTTTATGATGGGTATAGATGCACATTATATGGTAGTCATGGGAGACATTGGGATGGATGCCCAAATGGGGTTACTTCCCGCTATAGTGACTACGATAGAAGTTGTGCTCCTAATCTTGAAAGGAATGGAGCCATGGCAAGTGAAGGAAGGAGAAATACATGTGGGCGCATAGAAGTCATGCTCCAAGCCTTTTTGGAGAGGGAGTCTAATGCGGAAAAGAATGTCAACCCCTCCATGCCCATGGAATCATCAACTCCTCAAGAAGAGAGCAGTAAATCTCTAAAAGAAAAAGCGGAGGAGAGCTTGAGGAGCATAATAAGAAGTGAACAATGGGACATAGTTCAACTTGACTCATTTGAGGAATCTCAAAATGATGATGAAGAAGGAGTCAAGGTGAGTGTTGAAGAAGTCATAGAGGTGTGCCAACCAACCAACATTATAAAAATGCAAGATGCCAAGGTTGAAGAAGTGACACTAGAGTCTCCAAATGTCTTCCAACAAATCACGCTCAAGGACTCCAGTGCACTTGAAGAGGAGGATGTCAAGCAAGAAGCATGCTTGAAGGGGGAGCGACTTAGACCGCCCTCTTATCATTTTTCAACATTGAACTAGGTTGACAAAATGGAGACTGAGGAGACCAAGTCAATGGAGGAAGTTGAGGAGGAAGATCAAGGTGGATTCATCTTAGAGTATGCCATGCCAACAAGGGCAAAGCACCTTCCTCCTTTAAGGGCTAAGAAGCACAAGATGCAATATCCATTACTTGGTCCCTTGATGCTTACACCACCACCCCTCAAGCGGAGTAAAAGAATGGATAAGAAGCTAGGGCTGCGATTCAAATGCTCAAAGTGGAGAGAAAAGTGGTGAAGTTGCAGTCATCAAGCCACGACGTTAACTAAGGCACTTCTTGGGAGGCAACCCAAGTGCTTTTACATTTTCTTTTTCTTTTTCTTTTTATTTTGTTTTACTTTAGTTTGTGTTGTCTTTGCTTTTACAGGGGTGAAACATGGCAAATAGTGAGAGAAGAAAAAGAAAAAGGAGAGTATGGGAAATGCATATAAAACAGATGCCTCCACCATATCAGGGAGTTTTCTCACCCATTCAATTCCTCATTTTTTTACCTTGGGCATCTAGGTCAATGCATTACTTTTGTTAGGGGTAAAGTATGAGTAGCCCACTTGTTATGTGATATACGATATGGCCCTATGATAGATTGAGTGATGTCATTCTTAAGGGAAAATCTTCATTACTTGTGAGTTTGTATCACCTTTTTAGATAGTAGTATTTGAATAAACTTCAAGGGTTTTCTTTATACTACGGTTCTTTCCCAAGGAGTGATTTCTTTTTCTTTTCTTTTTTATTGCCGAACCGGGTTGACATTTCCCAATGATAGATTGAGAGGCGACTTTCTTAAGGGAAAATGTCAAGTCTAGAGTCTTATAGAGTCTTTTGTGCACGTATTTGATGAGGTACCACCAGCATTTCTTGTTTGGCATTGTGCATGAGTTTTGAAAAGAAAAGAGGGGTATCTAAATGTGAAAATGAGCACACTATTGTCATAAATTATATATTCCTTTCTTGGCTTTTTCATTCATAACTAGCTCATTTAAAGTCATCCTCTTAATGTTACAAATGAAGTGTGTGAACTCCTTAGATTGTGATGCCTTGTGTGGTGAGGTTTTTGGCTTAATTCTTGTGTATGCATGATTGTCTAGAACTTGCTCCAAGTGTGATTCAAGGCGAAATTATAGATGTGACTATACTAAGAACATGATATTAGGACCTCTTTTATTAGTCACTTCACCCAAAATGACCTTGAATATTAATTTTTGATAGCCAACATTTGAGCCTTGGACCCTTTCTTTGGAAACCAAATTACAAGCCTAATGACCATTTTAATCCTTCTCTTTGACATCCATCCTCCCCAACTGCTAGTGATAAAATAACTAAAAAAAAATAGGGCGTGAAGCCCATGAAATTGGGAGTGGTAAGGAAATAAACATGAGATGAGGCAAAAGCCTAAGTTTGGGGATTTGCAAGAGAGGGGGAAAAATGAGAGCGACATTGTGAGGTAGCACCAGAATCGTGATAAAAAGAATGAATCGATGGGTTGAAAGACCTCAGATCATCAAAGGAGAAAGAATAGTTAAAAGGTGGTATCTCTTGCATATATAAGGCTAAATGTGAAGCATTATAAGGGTGGCTTGTGATACACAAATGATGAAGATTATAAACAAGGAGAGGTGGACTGATCCCAATAAGATGATGGGATGTTAAAAGTGTTTGTAAAGGCATTAGGGAGGCTTTAGTCACCAAGATAAACCGTTATCCTACCCTCACCCCTAGCCTTCATTATGACGCACAATTCCTAATTGATTTTGAGTGTAGCAACACTACATTAGTGGCGATATACATGAAGGGAAATCCTATTGGTCGATTTGTATGCACTTGAATTTCTTTGTGAGAGTGAGCGCATTTGTATTATCTTATAATCTAATTTTGTGAAATGCTAAAATAAAAATGTGTATGGGATTCTCTCTTCTTGTGAGGGGCATTATTTCCTTGGATTACATGCTTAAAATTATTTTTAAAGAGAGGTATGATTAAGGCAAACGGGTAGTGAACTTTAAGGCAAGCTCTGAATGTGAATTGTCAATGACTTGAGATGCTCTTTGAACTTGTTTTGAGGAACTATGCCCCTTGGTTGAATGAAATGAATGCATGCAACATACGTTTAATGATTGTGGTTACCTATTGAAGCTTGTGCAATATGGTTTGAGTCTTTTCTATTTTTCTTGAGTTGGTGTATAATGTTTGGGGTTGTCTTGTGGATGGATGATTTGGTGTACAACTACCATAGTGCCCTAAGCTTTAGCAATGCCCTCTTGTGAAAGAATATCTTGATTGGCCCTTGATGCAAAAACTCATGTATAGAATATTGTTCATTTGCTCAACTGTAAAGAGTTGCATTACTTGAGGACAAGCAATGGTTCAAGTTTGGGGGTTTGATGAGTTGGAAATTTACCAACTCATTAGGCTCCTAATCATGAGTTGTTGCTTAGTTTTCGAGTCATTTATGTGTATTTTATGCCATCTCTCTTGAATTCTTTGTAGGTACCTTATGTGAGTAAAGAAAGCATGAAATCGAGCAAAACACATGGAATTTGAGAAGAAATTTGATGAGTTAGCATATGAGAGAGAGGAGCCAAAGATAAGGGAAGATTTGAGCTCAAAAAGAGGTGCAAGGACGTGTTTTGAATTGGCTAAATACGGATCTGGAAGGGCGAAATTCCGGAGCTACTGCCCAGACCGGCTAAACAACCGGCCATTTGCAGAATGGCACCGGCTAAATGCCCCTGAACCACCAGTTCCCCCCTACCAAGCCACTGTTTTCAACCGTCCACAGTTTGGCTCTTCACAAATTGCCATCGGTGAAACACCTATTCCTCATTGGAGAGGCTGTCTAATAAAGGGTAAAAGGGTCCAAAAAGGTCTCAAAAGCATCTACAAGCACCAAGGACATTTGGAAAAAGTTATACACAATAAAGTACATATATATAAACTCCATTGTACACCAACCCAAAGGGGAATTAATTCATTCATCAATTTTATCATCTAGAGTTCATCTTCTTCATAGAATTTTTAGTAGAATCTTTTCTCCATAGATTTGTAGAGTTAGATAGTACTTTTATTCTTGTTTTTATTTAACCGATTTAGGGGAATTCCACCATTGTTATAAGATCTTGTGAAGCTAATGTGATGAATGTGAGGGGAATCCTCTTGGTATCTTCTTTCTATCTTTAAATATGCTTGACTAATTTGCTAGCTAGAGGTATATTCATGATGGGTTTGTTAATTGGATTGAGTTTTGATAAATTTCTCCTGGATTCTTATTGAATTAAAGATTAATTATCTTCTTCCAAGTTATAATTGCTAACATTGATGGTTTCAAACATTACTTGTGTTTTACTTTTCTTGCTTTTGCTTGAAAGAGAGAGGTGAGAATTGGGTGAGAAGATAATAGTGAGGAGTTGGAGTGTTAGTATGTGGAATTAAACTAGGGATAGTTAAGACCCACATTTCACTCCATTAAAGGGAAAGTCTAGGAATATCTAATCCTTCCTCAAGCTTTTGTGGTTGATAGCTTGATTTGGCTTTGGAGTTCGAAAGAATCCAAGGCATAAACATTCTCGCAGTTGGAAAATAAGAGAATGTGAATTATCTACTGCTATCTATGTTAATTTTGAGTCTAAGGCATTGAAGAAATTTCCGATTTAATTGTGATCCCATCTATAGAATGCCCCTAGACTCTCACTTGTGATTACTTCAATTGGACTCCCCCCAATTAGTTTTAGTTTAGAATTAGATAGTTATTCCCTTTAATTTTCTCCCAATTTTACTTTTCAAATGTTGAACAATTATGCGTTTTAGCTTGAATTAATTTATAACTTTTGAATTATCGACTCAATTCTCTGTGGGATTCGACCCCAACATCCGTCGGGAATATTTGTTTTGAGCAACGGCCATTTACACTTTTCCTCTAAACGAGGAGTATATTTTGGACGTTATCCACTAACCGACGGTGTTCATCGGTATGTTCTTAGTTTTGAAGAACATACCCATGCACACAGTTAGTAAATTTTAAAAATTTTAACTTAAAAAATTAATTAATAATTGAATATTACTGATAGAGTCTTTCAGTGATATTTTTCCTCCCGTCGGGTAACATTTAAAGAAACCCAGGAAATTAAACTTCACTGAACTAACGGACGTCTGTCAGAATTAATTGATGCTGTCCGTCGGTTTTTTGTTTCTGACACGACAAATTTCGACAACCCTTTTGCCGATTTTTCATCATTTTTGGCCAAAAAATTGATGCTGATCGTCGAAAATGGCCCTCATTTTTTGATAAGTTTTTAGTAGTGTCTGGCGCTACTTCAGGTGGTCTTCATCTTCTCCACATATGCACTCTTCTGCACCGGTATCTTATATCCCCTATGGCACTAGGCATCTGACATATCTTCTATGCCTTCATTCCTTACTACTCACACTTTCATGCCTACACTTTTCATGCTTCCACCACGGAAAATCTAGACGTATTCATCGTCGGGTACTCCTTCCCCGAGTAGTTCATCTCCTTATCTATCCAACTTGTGACTCAGAGATAGCAGCTCTAAGTTAGACAGATAGGATACCTCTACCCCACCCTTTACTCAGCGTATAGACTTGTGGCACCAACAACGACATGAGGAGACAGAGAGCTACAACCAAGAGAGAAAGACAATCTTGATAGAGTGGTGATCGTGCCTGATGGATTTTGGTAAGTTTATTTTGTTTTTTTATTTAGATTTATAATTTTTATCTTAATATATTATTTATAACTTGACATATTTATTGTCATTTTTGCAGGTTCTATCTGGGAAAAGAGAGCAAAAATGCTCTCAGGAAGAGCATTCAGAGGCTTTATGATCGGTCTTATCCGATCAGAGTAAAATACCATATAGGATATGACATGACATGTTTCATCAGTTTAAAGTATACAAATTAATTATTACTTAGTAAAAATTTGCATGACTATTGACCATTACATATCATCTAACATTAGTGATCATTTTATTTGCAGACATTATGTATTTGACATTAACAGTAGGACAAGACAATTTGCACGACCTACGAGAGAAAGACTAGTTTCAGAATGTTCGATTGATTTAGAGATGCTAGGAAAAAGAACAAGAAGCTTGATTGGCTTCTACCTCATCTTTACGAGGCCCTTCAAGCATATTGGAGAATGCAAAAATTTTTGGCAAAGTCTAAACAGGTGAAGAAGGCTAGTAGGAGAGGAAAGTGGCTCGTTACAAACTAGAGGTGCAAAGAGCCAAGGGATGATTGATGTGCTGTGGATTTACAGCACTTTCAATGCTCAAACCTGATAAAATAGCATGAACTTAGGTATATTTATATGGATATAAGACACTTTTCCTTAATTACAGGATAAATTGGTGTTGGAGCTAAAATGTGCAAAAGTTAGCCTGGAAGTGTATAAAATAGGCTCAACTCACAGTTCACAGTACGAGCCGTAGAAAGGTCTTACGAGTCGTACTACTGGTTGTGAGAAGTTGCAGAAGGATAAGGATGAAGAGGTACATTATATGAGTCTCAGTACGAGTGGTCAAAGCTTGTACAAGTCATGGTGAAGAAGTCATGAAAGGATTCAGAAGATTTGCATAAGAGGCTGACTCCTACTACAGATAGACAGTACGAATCGTGGAATGAAGATACGAGTCGTACCATAGCATTCGTGATGGACTTCAGAATTATTTCAAACTCTCAGAGTCGAGCCACAGGAGTACATTATGACTCATAGGATGCAGGCACGATTCGTACCAGGATCCAATAATTAGGAAAACTTCATCCAGTCAACAATGTACAAGAGGAAGGTACGGTTCGTAGGATCATGGTATGGATCGTATGATGGGTCGTGGCACTGGCGGAACCAGATATGGAATTTCACCCTGTTAGCCTAGGAAAATGATTTTTATGTCTATATAATATGTTTTATGTTTTATTTTTCAGAGTGTGTGAACGTGTGTGTGTGTGTGTATGTGAGAGAATAGTTAGAAAACATTGAGAAAGGAGAGAATTGAGTTGATTTGACTTGTGATCAACCTTTTCTTGAATTCTTCTTGTTCTTGCTACTTGTTCTTGAAGATTTTGCTGATTTATTAAAAGAAGTGTCTTTCTCATTCATAATTGTAAGTATTGATTTATGTTCTTAATCATGAATGCAAATCACAACCTTACAACTATGAGAGGCTAAAACCTCCATAGCTAGTGTTGTGGAGACCATGGTAGATTAACACGCTAGGGTTGCACAAAGTGATTCTAAACTAATACTAAACACTTACATTGTATTCTCTTCATGCTTACACGTTTCTTAATGGTGCGCAATGTTAGGACTTTCCTGAATTCTTTATTTGCTTAGGTCTAAGAGGTAGAGATTAGGAAAACCAAATTACAATGGAACCTTGATCTTGATGGTCATTGCATTAAATTGAGCTGTGGTCGCAGGATAGTTAAATTTGAAACTTAGTAATAAGGGATAGTTTGAAACTGCTCATGAGACTTGGTCGAGTGATTGAGTATAGTCATTCAATCGGGACTGGTCGGTCATTTGAATGAACCTTTGTTATCAGTTGTATAAGTAACTATTGATGATGATCACGAGTGTAGACCTAAAGTAGTTATGAATCCATGGGGAACACAAACCCTAGTTATCCTTTAATATTGATTCAAAGACGAACTTTTGATAATTGTTTTTATTATTGCTTTTCTGTAGAATCCCCCAATTTTGAAGTAACTACCTAACAAGTTCACTTACCGGCTGTAATCTAGCTCTTCCATATTTCCTATGGCACGACCCCAACCTCTAGTTGGGTTCTTTATTGACAACGTTCGCTTCATACTTCAGTAGGAGGTATAGTTTGAGCATTATCAAAATGTGGCGCTGTTGTTGGGGTATATGGCTAAGACTAGGTTATTTGCTTGTATTTGACTTTTTAGTAGTTATTTCTTTAATTACATTTATCTTCATGTTTTTGATACCCACAGGCTGTTCTCCGGTGAATGCCAAGTACTCGGAGTAGCGAAGATCTCCTTGTTCCATTAAATCCAGAAATCGATCGAGCATTGCACAAAATGGAGAACCAAGATCAAAGAGAAGCCCGCATAGCTGAAGAAGCTAGGCAAGCCGAACTAGCTCGGCAAGCTGCACTGCAGGATGCGGATGATGGCAGAGAAGAGGTTGTAAATGTTGGTCGACATGGGAGGGGAAACAAAGCTCATAGATTTTCCCCTCAGTTTTTCGATGATAAGGACCCAGATATTGATAAAGTTCGACCGACTGGAGTAATTGTGCCACCACCACTGCCCACTGGGGCCAAATTCGACATTAAGAGCACCATGATTCAATTATTAAACATGAAAGGGGTGTTCAGTGGTCACGCAGCGGATGATGCCAACCTGCACTTAATGAACTTTGTAGGAATATGCAAGGCATACAGGTTCCCCAAAGTAAGCCAGGATACCATACAACTCAAACTCTTCCCTTTTTCTCTATCAGGGGAAGCCACTTTATGGTTATCGGAGTTGCCCAACTACTCCATAACCAACTGAAGGAAGCTCAAACAGGCCTTTTGGAGAGATTCTTCCCCCTATCCAGAATGTTGCAGCTAAAAGATGAGATCTATAATTTTTGACAAATTAAGACAGAGACACTTCATGAAACTTGGTTGATATTCAAAAAGAAGTTGACAAAGTGCCCGAACCACAAAATCCCAGATGACAGTTTGCTGGAAATCTTTTACAGGTCTTTGAATAATAACACCAAAGATGTAGCAGACACGGTGGCAAGAGGAGCGTTGATGAGTCACACTTGGGAGCAAGCTGCCACTATTCTTGACAAAGTGGCTAAGATGAGTAGGGCTTATTATATGAGGGAGGCTGATGTAGTGGCGGCACATATGCTGTTGGTTTGACTGCAGACCAACAAAGGAAAGAAGAAGAATGTGACCAGGAGTTGGCTCATATGTGCGCATCATTGGACTTGCTGACAAAGCTATTATGGGAGATGGAGCCAAAAAGGTAAATGCAGTAGGAACTCAAGGAATGGAGCAAAGAGTTGATCACTCTCATTCTGAGGAAGAGGCAAACTTCCTAGATATCTAAGTGACGGGTTTCTGAGCCAACACCTAAGCGTCTAGACAAGACAATTGGCACCAAGGTTCTGGAAATCAAGGTCGAAACCAGTATAGAGACAACTATAATAGAAACGGGTTCAGAGATAGGAGCCAAGGTTGTGAGAGCAAAGGATAATAGAGAAGAAATGATGGATACCGAGATGACCGGGCTGGAGTTTATGTGCCTCCCAATGCACGAGAGTGGGAGGCTGGGCAATCAATGTTGGAGAGCATGATGGCTGAGATGTTGAAGAAGGTGAGGTCCACTGATGAGCAACTAAAGGAGATCCGAAGCGACTTATAAAGTATGGGTCAGAAAGTGGAATCTCATGCTACAGCCATCAAGCAGATTGAATATCAACTTGGGCAACTGTCAGCATCAATGAACCCTAGACAAAAGGGTAAACTACCTAGCAACACTGTCAAAAACCAAAAGAACGATGGCCACTGCATGGAGGTGATGACTAGGAGTGGTAAGACCACAGTTGAACCCCCGTTTCCAGTTGAAGTTGAGCGGATGAAAGAGAGCATAATTGAGGAAGTGCTGAGATGGAGAATGGTGAGTTTCACGAGGCCTCGAGAGGTGAGAAGGAACTTGGCATTGATCAAGGGGCAACCCAAGTGCATAAAGCTATCCCACGACCGGATGAAGAAAAAGGCGGAAAACGGCAAGTTCGATAAATTCCTCTCAATGCTAAAGCAACTATCTGTGAACATACCATTGGTCGAGGCATTAGAACAAATGCCAGGATATGCAAAGTTTATGAAGGACTTGGTGACTAAGAAGAGATCGGCGAGCTATGAGCCTATTGACAATGTACATCAATGTAGTTCCATAGCTACAAGGGTCCTAGCTCAGAAGAAGGAAGACCTAGGTGCTTTCACTATACCATGCACGATTGGCAATGTCGAGTTCGCAAGGGCACTTTGCGATCTGGGAGCTAGCATTAATTTGATTCTCTTGGCAATGTTCAAGAAATTGGGAGTGGAAGCCCCCACACCAACCAACATGTGGCTATTGATGGCCGACAGAACTGTTAAAAAGCCAGTGGAAATCCTATTTGATGTGCTTGTCAAGGTAGACAAATTTGTATTCCCAGATTTTGGATTGCGGGTTGATTTTGAGGTCCCCATCATTTTGGAGCGACCATTCCTTGCAACTGGCAGGGCTCTAGTAGATGTAGAGGCTGGCCTACTGAAGTTCAGATTAAACAAAGAAGAGGTCACTTTCAACATCTGCCGGATAATGAAGCAACCCAAGGAATATAGTGTAATCTCAGCATTAGAGGATGAGTATGAATCACTTGACGAATTTTGAGCAGTCAAGAGACTTGCGTTGTGCCACGACGTTAAATCAGGCACTTCTTGGGAGGCAACCCAAGTTATTAAACTAATGTGTGCTCATTGTGCAGGGAAACTAAAAACAGGAGGCTGAAACATTAGTTGCTACGGCTCTCAGTACGACTCGTGATGGTATCTTATGAGTCGTAGCAACAGTCGTGGTGAGGATCAGAGAAATAATTCAAAGCTCCGACCTACGAGTCATCATACGGATTGTACCTTAGTTTCCATGAGAACAACCCATGACCCACAAACTACACCACTCCCAGTAACTCATACCACTAAAGAATCGAGCAAATTTTCTTGCTCAAACCAAGTTCCTCTAAAACCTACACGTTGATTACCAGTCGAATAAGCATCTAACAAGTAAGTATATTGCTTTGAATGTTGATAATAACCATAGGCCGAAAGTGATGGTGCCAAAACCTTTGTGAGTCATGAGTTATGCTTGAAAAATCTTTGAATAGAAAGACAATGATCAGGGTGTTACGAAGCTTTTTATGACTGGGTAATACTCTTTAATGTTGATAAACTTAGGACATGAACTAGTCATAATGAGTTACGGGTAGCAATTCAAAAGGGGAGGATTGAGAATGGGTTAAATTGATTTAATGATATGCCTAGACCTGGGGAAAATCTAAGTACCCAAAAATGTGAAAAGAGAACCCTTGCAAACTGAAAAAGAAATTCGACTAAGGCTTGAAAGTGGTATGAAGCATAGTATGGATCGTAGTTTGTCACTAAGAGTCATATTGAGCACTCGTATCACAAAATTAAACAAAGTTGCAAAAAAAAGGTCCCTCCTATGACTCGTGGAATCGACCTATGGATCGTACCACGAGTTGTGGAAAAATCCTGAGAAATAATAATGTTGGGGCTCAATCAGATGACTCAAGGTACCGATCATACCTTCGTGGTACGAGTCGTACCGGCGAGTCATAATAAACATGCAGAGTTTCTGGGACTCCTTACAAGTCGTACCTTTATGGCACGACCCGTACTGTTGACCCATGATGAGAATCTGAAACTCTCATTTCTAATTCTTCTTTTTCAAAAATGGAATGCTAACTTCTTTTTCTACAGGTAAAATGACACAGAAGCGAAAGGCATTCAAAGAAACAGCCCGAAGAACATTAATTGATGAAGCATCTGAGTCCGAGGCTGGACAAGAAGGCAATTCCCCTAGTGGTTCACTTGAGTACTACTAGATAGATACCTCTAACACTGATGGAACTAGAACCACTAGGGAAAAAGAAAATGCCCAAACCGAAGCAGCCACTTCCATATCTGCTCAAGCTTCCCAGTCTGAGGAGGGAGCTAGAGAAGAACATCAGGAGTCGGGAAATGACTCAAATGCTAAAGAAGGATCAGGAGAGACCCAAACTGGAGAAGAAAGTGGCAGTGAAGAATCAGAGAAGGAGGCTCCTAGTGCTGCACAAGAACAGACCCCACCCAGAGAAAACCGCACAGTCCAGTGGAGAGTACCGGGAGATAAAGAGATCTATGAGCAGGGCATCTCTCTCATCACCAAAAATAAGCCAAGGAGGAGCATCCAAGAAGAGCCGCGGATCCTCACTAACTCACTCAATGAGGTTGAGGAGATGAAACGGATATTCAGTTTCTATGATTTTGAGTGGATGGCCAAGACTCCAGCCCTGCATACAACAGAAATGGTCTGGGAGTTCTATGCCAACTATTTTGCCACCATGAAGATAAAGGCGAAGGAGGGGCAGAAGATAAAAGACCAGCCCCGTCTGGAGAGTGTCATGGTTCGAGGTCGAGAGGTTGATATATCTAAAGGGATCATTGCTCAAATTTTGTATGGACCTCAGTTCCTGCCTACAAGAATGATGCCAGAATACGAGTGCAGGGTGGAGGCAATGAAGCAGATTAGACAGCTGGGTTTGGAGGAGCAGCCGAGGCAACTAAAATAGCTAGCAGAGGTGATTGCTGAGAACAAGGAAGACGCTGAGTGGGTTACTGGAGGAAAGCAAGTGATAAAGAACTCGCTCAAGTTCATAGAAAAAGCCTGCTGGATACTAGTACGCCATCGGTTAGCACCCACGGTCAACGACAACACATTAGGTGCTGACAGGGCAGCTTTGGTGGCATGCCTCATGTCCCGTTACCCCATCAATATCCCAAAAATCATAGCAGATGAGATACGAGATCGGGCGGTGGGAGTGAGCACTACTATCCCATTCTCGAGTCTAGTATTCAGGTTATGCACGGAGGCAGGGGTGTTAGTACGACGGGGGGAGGAGCGACTGATCGGAGGCCAGAGGATTGCAGACATAGGCCTTATCTGGGATGAGATGAATCTGGTAAGCAAAGCCAAGATTCCCACTACGATTCCAGTAGTCCATCCAGCAAGGGACGCACAGGTAAATGTCCCCATTACACAGGAGCAGAGCGAGACACCGGCTACAAACGCCGGTCATTCAGAGTCAGCTCCTAGCACCTCAGCTGCACCACTGCCTAGCCTATAGATTCATAAACGAGTAGGGCATGTTTTGGTTCCACAGGACTTCCTACAGAAGCTGGCCAAACGGTTGACTATGGTGGAGCGAAAGATTCAGGCCATGATGGAAAATGTAAAGCCATGGGTCAAGTTAGAGATAGAGACAGCAGCTCAGGCTCTACATGCTTACCTATACGGATTTGAGAGGTGATCCAATATACGGATGGTGGAGAAGATAGACACCAGCAGCCTCCATGCAGAGTTGGGGGCTCTTCGGAGCCATGTAGTTGAGTTGTCATCACGACAACCAACAGTTATAGCAGCCCCCACTCTTCCAGAACTAGATGCCGAGCCTGACGAGGAGATTGATTTGGCGGCATATTGGGAGCCGACGACAGCTGCTGGTGATAAGGGTAAGAAAAGAGATGCTGAGGATGCTGGAGAGGAGAGCCTGAGAAAGAGAAGGAAGAAGGAGAGAAAAGAGAACAATCGGGCCAGAGCAGAGAGCCTGCGGACTTATGACACATATTGTTTTGAGCTACAGGAGCGAGCTAGAGGAGCAGGTAGCTCCACTATGGCTCAGCCCAAGCTTGCCAGTGGCCGTGACCTTTCCGGTGAGCCACATTCAGCCTAGATTGTTACAGAGGCCATCGAAGCGGCCACGAGTACTGTGGTGGGGGGGCACTCCCCCTGTTGACACATCATTGAGCGCGCCGACCATTGCTAGCACCACGATTGCAGCGGAGATACCACCTCTGTAAGATAACAGGAGCACCTAGAGCGCCACAGTATGTTCTCTTCCCTATGTTCTTATAGTTCATGCTTCAGTGACAAAGCTAAATTTTCAAAAAGGGGAGGGGGTGTATTTGTTGTTTTTGGAATTTTTGATATGTTCGAGGGTTTTTCTTGTCGTGTTTCTTTTTCCTCGGGCATGCTATCTAGTAGAACCGGCATGTGTAGGATTTTTATTTTTAGTTTTTGATTTTTTTTAATTATGAAATAACTTAGGAGTAATCATCCAATAAAAATGCACTAGTTTTGGTTTTTGGAAAAAAATTGACCCTGTTGAAAATTTTTGATGCGTTAGCTATGTATTTGTGACAACATGCATGATTTCTGTGGATCTTTTGATGTCATGTAGTTTATTAACATGAGTAGTCTTGTTAAGCCATGTATAAACCAGACAAGTGAGGTGAAAATAGTTCATGTACCATGAGTGAGTGAGGTATAGTACTCTGTTTGGTATTGTGTTGAAGATCTAGAACTTGCCTGGTTGGTCTTTGCATAGGCCAAGGATGGTTGGTTAGGATATGATCATAGGACATTTTTTAGCTCACTTTTAGCCTATATGACCCTACCAAAATTACATGAATCCCTTGATTCCAAGTTTGAGCCTTAATAGACCATGTTTCTTTGATTTACCAATAAATCGTACCCATTTGTTTATAATGAACCTATTTTCACCCTGGTCCTTCCTTGGATATTGTGAACCTCAACGTAGATAAAATGCTTAAATTGAGGGTGGCTAGAGTAGGGGTGCGTAAATGGTGGGAACGAGAAAAGGAGAAAGAAAAGAGAAAAAGGGTGAAAAATGAGGTGTGGTGAGGTGAAAAGAAAAGAGATGAAAAATATTGAGAATCTTGAAAAAGAAATTTCAAAAGAAAATGAAAATTCTGAAAAAGTTGAAAATACACCACACCCATGCAAATGTATATAAAAGAGGTGAAAAGGGAAGAAAAAGGGAATGAAAGAATAAAGGGTGAAATAGGTGAATGGAGTAGCCAATGTATGTAGTGCAAACAAACGGATAGTCACTTATAAAATCTTTCATCTTTATAATGTGCAGCTGTGATTCTACATTACAAGCTATATCAAGTACTATAGTGATCTTGACCCGACCATCTGATAAACCAAAGCAGAGAAAATAAGAGCAAGCCTATGGTATCTGATACATAATACTTGTAACTTTTTTGTGAGAGTGAGCGCCTTACATGTTTAGTCCCATGCCATGTTTTACATTGTATATATATGAGTGGGGACTTCATTTTGTTGTGAGGGTACATGGATTATGTTTACTTTTACCATTGGTCTGTGTGAAAAAAATTGGTGATGACTTGATTGCCTGGTGATAGCTAGATGACATGTCTTGATCCCTGTTTATTATGTTTTGAGGTCGCTTGTAATACATTAACTGATGTTGGTCCATGAAAAAGGGTCAGAAGAGGTTTTATGGAAAGTGCAAGTTTTATTTGAGTATTAGCTGTAGTATCTTAAGTTTATGTTCTAGTTGAGCATCGTGTTTAGTTTTTCTTTTATTTGCCCAAGGACATGCAAAAGTCTTAAGTTGAGGGTGTTGATGTGCTGTGGATTTACATCACTTTCGAGTGGCACAAAGCTTGTACAAGTCATAGTGAAGAAGTCATGAATAGATTCAGAAGATTTGCACAAGAGGCTGACTCCTGCTATGGATAGACAGTACGAATCGTGGAACGAAGATACGAGTCGTACCATAGCATTCGTGATGGACTTCAAAATTATTTCAAAGTCTCAGAGTCAAGCCATGGGAGTACAGTACGACTCATAGGACACAAGCACGATTCATAGCAGGATCCAACACTTATCAAAAATTCAGCCAGTCAACAATGTACGAGAGGAAGTTACGGTTCATAGGATCATGGTACAGGTCGTAGGATGGGTTGTGGCACTGGCGGAACCAGATATGGAAATTCACCTTGTTATACTAGGAAAATGATTTTTATGCCTGTATAAATACATTTTATTTTTTATTTTTCAGAGTGTGTGAACGCGTGTGTGTGTATGTGAGAGAATAGTTAGAAGACATTGAGAAAGGAGAGAATTGAGTTGATTTGACTTGTGATTAACCTTTCTTGAATTCTTCTTGTTCTTGCTACTTGTTCTTGAAGATTTTGTTGATTTATTAAAAGAAGTGTCTTTCTCATTCATAATTATAAGTATTGATTTATGTTCTTAATTATGAATGCAAATCACAACCTTACAACTATGAGAGGCTAAAACCTCCATAGCTAGAGTTGTGGGAACCATGGAGGATTAACACGCTAGGGTTGTAGAAAGTGATTCTAAACCAATTCTAGACTCTTATATTGTATTGTCTTCATGATTAAATGTTTCTTAATGGTGCGCAATGTTAGGACTTTCCCGAATTCTTTACTTGCTTAGGTCTAAGAGGTAGAGATTAGGAAAAGAGAATTACAACGTAACCTTGATCTTGATGGTCATTGTATTAACTTGAGTTGTGGTCGCAGGGATAGTTAAATCTGGAACTTAGTGATAATGGATAGTTTGAAACCGCTCATGAGACTTGGTTGAGTCATTCAATAGGGACTGATCGGTCATTTGAATGAACCTTTGTTATCAGTTCTATAAGTAAGTGTTGGTGATGATCACGAGTGTAGATCTAAAGCAGTTATGAATCCATGGGGAACACAAACCCTAGTTATCCTTTGATATTGATCCAAAACCGAACTTTTGATAATTGTTTTTATTATTGTTTTTCTTTAGAATCCCCCAGTTTTAAGGTAACTACCTAACAAGTTCACTTACCGGCTGTAATCTAGCTCCTCCATATTCCCTATGGAATCGACCCCAATATCTAGTTGAGTTTTTTATTGACAATGTCCGCTTCGTACTTCGGTAGGAGGTATGGTTTGAGCGTTATCAATGATAGATAGAGAATTGGTAAGTAACTTATATATATACTTACATAAATTTGACTAAATTTGATTACATTTGTCCGCAGTCCAAAAAACTTTTCCGCGACCCAATTTAGGAGAAGTTCTTTCGGGCTACCCACGTAAAGAAAAAGAAGAACGAGATGGATTCGGATATATGGGTCGAGCAAAGGGTTGAACAAGACAATGTATGTTTGAAAAAGTAACTTATAAATAGTAATATTTAAGTTTGAACTAGCCTATTTTCACAACTCAAGCTGGGACCTCGGATCGAGACACGAGACCTAGAACCACAGATGGCTCTAAGTCAATCCATGGCATATGCATAGCAAATCAAGAGCCTAAATTAATGCGGAGACTTAAAACAACATGAATAAGCGGAAGTCCAAAATACAACATAGGCTAAAACATAGTCAACACTCAACAAGCTGAACCATCTACATAATGTCTGAAAAGCCTCTAAAACATTTGATGAGTTGATGGGACCACTTCCCTAACTAGCTCACTAGAATATAACAACTGAAGTAACAAGCAAAGCAAAATTGCTAACTGTCCTTGAAAAAATGAGGACTCACCCAAAACAGGGTTTGGACTGAACTAAGAGAATGCAACTATCGGCGAGACTTAGTTGGATCACCTGGACCTATATCATGAGATGATATAACATAAAGTATGCGGTCAGTAATTGGAATGTGTTGAGTATGTAAGAAAAGTAAAAGATTCTTAATAAGTCATTAGTTGAAAACATGCTTGTAAATCAAAAGATAATGAGAGTAAGGACTGTATGTTGAAAACTGTATCTGAGACATACATAATCATAAGCTGGTCATCATAACTGAACATAGTGACCCAAGATTTAGAAATACAAATCATATGACTTGTCATAGCTGAAATCGTAATTAATAGCTCATAAACTGATCATTGGGTCAAATCTGCTATAAAATGTACTATCATAATATATGGACATAAATAACTGAAAGCATGGGAAACAATGGGAGGCTCGTCTTAACCGACACCATCATTGATAGAACTTACGTGATACTCCACTAACTCGCTCAAGTGGGTAGAGTCGTCCTAAGCCTTGCCAGGGCAAAAAATGATGGTGGTATGATATATGAGTGTGCCCTCGGGCGGAAAAAGCACTCTCTCGAGAGATCCCAAATATATACCTATGGTGGTGTGTAGTTTATGAGATCGAAGAACCTCGAAACCCCTAACCTAAATGGTGCTAGACATTACTCCCAAAAGCATATATATAGCTCATGAAGATATCTCGGAGTATCGACTCTAAAAAATCTCCAAATATAGCTTAAATTTGAATAGTGGGGAGTCTTGACTCCAAATAACTCTTCAAAACTGATCCTGTAAGCCTTGACTAAATCATGATAAAATATACTTAATATATACATGGGCTTGCGCAAATCATGAAATCCTAAATACATGAAATAAACTTCAAATTTCAAAATCATGGAACTATAAGTTGAGAATTCATAAACATTCATGCAAACTTTGCTAATTCATCATACTTGAAATCATGGAATCATAAGCTTGATCTTCACAAAATATGCATAATAGGGCATAGTTTCTAATAACTTAAAAACATGAATTTATAATCAAATTGAGTATAAAATATTCCTATTAGACATAAAATATATATTAGAACATGAGGGAATTAGACCCATAAACATAACATGGATAATCTCATAGAATTGGGTTAAAACCCTAAAAATTAATACACTTGATTAAAACTTGGAGTCATGAATTTGAGAAGAAGCTTGGGAATGAGGGTAGAAGAAAACCCTCATTCATAGCCCTACATACCTAGGTAAACAGATTTCCAAACTAGCCTTGAAAGCCCAAGAGAATTGGAAAATAAATTGGGGAGAATTCTAGCTGATCTTGAATGGAATCTCAATATCTTGCATGCATGGGAGTCTAATGACTTAGAATAGACTAAACCCTCTTAAAACACTTCTTTCAGGTCTTAAAACAACGTCATTAGAAAGTTAGAACTCGAGAATTTATGAAACTACCCCCAGGAATTCGCATTAAAAAACTGTCTACCAGCTACAACGACCACTCCAACGGGTCGTCGTAGCATACCATGGGCCGTTGTATCGCCCGTTGTATCTGAAGCACTTTTAGTACTCTACTGAAGTTCTAACCAATTACTGATCAGGATGAGTCATTGTATGAAACAATGAGTCACTACTCCATCCGTTGATTCAAGGGAAAATTATTCTACTCTTCTGATTGTCCAACCAATGACTAGACAGGACGAGTTGTTACTTGAAACAACGACTTGTCATATCCTCTCATCATCACACACTCGGATCTAAGCCTTTACTGAACCCCATTCAATGAACACTCTGGACTACCCATTGGATCTTCAAATGAGTCATTTCTGGGCTCATTGTTTACTGGAAATTCTAACTGGGGACTTACCGCGAGGGACACAACGGGTAATTATTCCCTACAATGACTTGTCCCTTGAGTTGCCTGGGTAATTTCTATGGTTCAACCCTTGGGTTTGATCCTATAAACATTTGGGGTGTTACATTATCTCTCCCTTGGGAACATTCATCCTCGAGTATAGATTAAGCACACTAAAAGGCTACGGACAGAGCTAAAATCCCAAAACTGAATAACTGAAGATGAAAATTGCCGGCGTGATTGACTCCGTACTGATACACATAATTCAACTGGAAGGAACATAGAGACATATTCATGAAACATATATACATGCTATGACATGGAAGGAACTTAGAGACATGAACTTTACATGAAACTACATAGAGTACTAAGGAGGAAACTGATACCTCATGCTGGAACTAAGATGGAAGGGAAAAGATGTGGGTATCTAGCCATTATATTTGCTTCGGCTTCCTATGAAGCCCCCTAAACAAGTTGATTCCTCCACAACACCTTCACTGAAGCTACTTCTTTATTTCTCAACTTCAAAATCTAACGATCAAGGATCTCAATCGGAAACTCCTCATATGTAAGGCTATATTTCACACTTATACTCGCCATTAGAACAACTAGGGCTGGGTTACCAATGCACTTCTTCAATAGAGATATATGGAAAATTGGATGTACCGAAGCTAACTCCATTAGTAGCTCCAACTCATATGCCACCTTGTCAACTCGCCTCAGAATCCTATAAGGACCAACATATCAGGGACTAAGCTTCCTTTTCTTCCCAAACCTCATCACCCCCTTCATGGGAGACACCTTCAGAAATACCCAGTCATCAACCTCAAACTAAGCTCTCTCCTCCTCGCATCTGCATATGATTTCTGATGACTCTGAGCTATTTTCAGCCTTTCTCTAATAAGCTGAATTTTCTCCATGGCCTCATGAATAAAATCTAGCCCTATAAATGTAGCCTCACCTACCTCAAACCATCCGATAGGTGATCTACACCTATGCCTATAAAAAGCTTCAAACGGAGCCATCTGTATATTGGAGAGGTAATTGTTATTGTAAGCAAATTCAATAAGAGGCAAGTGGTCATCCCAAATACCCTTGAAATCAATCACACACGCCCTCAACATGTCCTCAAGATTCTAAATGGTCCGTTCAGACTAACCATCTATTTGTGGGAGAAAAGTTGTGCTGAGCTTTACCTGAGTACCAAGTCTTTTCTGAAACGATCTCCAAAATTATGAGGTGAATTGAGTACCTCTATCTGAGATGATGGACAAAGAAACTTCATGAAACCAAACTAACTCCCCAATGTACAATCTAGCATAATCCTCAATTGAATTGGTAATTTTGACTAGTACGAAATGGGCTGATTTGGTCAACCTATCCACAATCACCCATATAGAGTCATACTGTTGGCGTACGAGGCAAAACTATAGTGAAGTCCATATTAATCTCTTCCCACTTTCAAGTAGGAATTCTAATATCCTGAAACGTACACCCAGGTCTCTGATGCTCAACGTTCACTTATTAGCAATTCAGACACTTAGTCACCAACACTGCTATGTCCTTCTTCATGCCATTCCACCAATAGGATTTACGTAGATTGATCTTGGGAAAAATGGCATGCCCAAGTGATACTTTATAACTTAGTTTTATGTATTGTTTATCTACTTATTTATATACATTCTCATGTAATTTTATGTAAATGTGAATATATATATACTAACCAACATGATTAGTCTTGTTTTTGTAGGTTTAAAATGAATTTGAGGAACTAATCTATGATTTGGTGAAGTGGAGGAATGGAATCGGAAGCAAAATGCGAAAGTTAGCAAGGAGGACACGTGAAACAGCCCACCTGCGTGACAGAAACGTGCCATGGCAGGCCAAGCTACACGAAAAGGGCGTGTCACGGCCCCTAACGCGCACAAGAAGCGTGCCACGCTGCCATCGCGGCAAGGGGCTGCCTGGTGTGTGTTGTATGCAAATTTCAGATTGCTTCCGCGATTCCTCTGTGACATGGAGGTAAATTGGCGCGACCACCTCCGTGCCACGGAGCTATTCCATGCCGGGCATAATTTTCTATATTTCTCATTTACTATAAATAGGTCCCTTAGCTCCGAAAAATATTTTGTCATGTAATATTTCTGAAAAACTTCCAAGGAGTGAAGGGAGAAGTGGGAGAACTCACTAGGGTTCTTAAGTTTCATCTTCTCTTCTACCAATTCTTGTAAGTATGTTACTTTAATTATGTTTTCTTGTAATTATACGAACTTGAGTAGCTAGAACCCTTCCTCTAGGGTTGAAGCCACAAGGTATGATTGCGATTATGCGAATGTGTTTTGGTTTTAAGTTATTGATTGTTGTTTTGTCTTACGTTCTTAATTATGGTTATTTTTATGATTGATCACCATGAAAACACACACGTTACACCTAGGTAAAAGCTTGAGAAAGTAAACCTAGGCAAGAACAAAGAATGTAGGGAGCAAGTTTGTATCTTACGATATAATTCGTGGTTAGGATTAGAAATTATACCTAATTTGCCTTGCTTGGTTACTAAAACGGGAGGAGCTAGACACCAACTTAGCATTATCACATCACCACTCGTAGAAGTAGTTGTGAAGCTAAGTTGAGTTAAATGATTAGAGGTATGAAAGCCCCTAATCAAGAGCATAAACCCCGTATACCACATTCCCATAATTGAATTGCCCGCGAACTAGAATGTCACATCCCCGCTCAACGATGTAGTTGTGAGGCTAGTTTGTCGTGTGTAGAGGCTCGAAAGACCATGAATATGCAATTGTAATTATGTAATACGATAATTGATAATTCCATACTTAAACCATGACAAAGCGTAGTATCGCATGATTATCTGGCCTTAGCTCTAGTTGTTTCTTGAATGATTTCAGAGTATTTCAGTGACCACCCTTAGATTTAATTAAACTTTATCGAGAAAGTCTATATCAACACTTGCGAAAGTTAATATCACACTTGAACTTGATAATTAGGTAAACTAGTTCAGTCCCTGTGGGTTCGACATCCGGCTCTTAAAAAGGGCCACTGTATTACTTGTAAGACCACGTACACTTGCGTGTGCGCTTGGGCGCAGTCACAACATAGATCACGGTACATCTTGGTGGCACTTGGGTGGATAGAATATCGAGAGACATGAGCAAAATCCTCTCTCTCAAGTCATCAACAGCAGTCACACACAATTGGCCCTGATATTGGAGTACACCATCTCCCCCTTGGGAGAAAATCTCCACCTTATGATTTCGGACAACTTTCTTTAACTTCACTGGAATAGGATCCTCATTTTGTCTAGCCTTGACCTTGGTTACCAATGATGATTCTGACCCATTCTGAACAATGAAATCACCATCTGTCGAGTCAACAAGGTGAACCCCGAGGTAAGCTTGTGGACATCCTTTGCTAACTCCTTCCTCCCATTCTCAACATGAGACACACTCTCCATGGACAGCCTAATAAGAGCATCCACCACTACAATTGACTTGCGGGATGATAAAGAAAACTCATTTCATAGTCCTCGAGAAGTTCTAGCCACCTCCTTTGTCGCAAATTCAGGTCCTTCTGAGTGTACACATACTGAAGGCTCTTGTGGTCTATGAATACATCCACATGCACCCCATACAAGTAGTGCCTCCAAATCTTCAATGCAAACACCACAGTTGCAAACTCTAGGTCATGCATCAGATAGCTCTTCTCATGTGTCTTAAGCTGTCTAGAGGCATACGCAATGACCTTACCATGCTGCATCATCACACAACCAAGACCAACCCTAGAGGCATCACAATACACAACAAAACCATCCGTGCCCTCTAGTAGGGTTAATACTAGAGCCAAAGTGAGTCGAGTCTTTAACTCGTAAAAATTCTTCTCACAAGCGTCTGACCACTAAAGTTTGACCTTTTTTTGGGTCAACTTAGTCAACAGTGTTGCAATGGATGAAAATCCCTCAATGAATCTCTTGTAACAGCCAGCTAAACCCAAAAAACTTCTGATATCCGGAGGACTAACTGGTCTTGACCAATTTTTCACCGCTTCTATCTTTTGAGAGTCTACCTGCACGCCCTCTCTAGACACCACATGGCCTAAAAATGCTACAGAGTTTAGCCAAATCTTGCACTTGCTGAACTTTGCAAACAGTTGGCAATCCTTGAGAGTATGTAACAAAATCCTCAAATGAGTGTAATACCCTGAAACTTTCCTAGACCAGAATCAGACCTTGCAAGAAAAATCAGGAGAAAACTAGGAAAATTTTGTTGCAGAACGACCCAGACAATGGATCATGGTAAGCTCCAATGGGCCATTGTCATCTCAATAGCTTTTGTTCGAGGAGAAACAACAAGACATAGGATGACCCATTGGTCCTGACAACGAGCTGTCCTGTCTCCCGTTGAATCCCAAGTTCAGAGGATTTCGAATCCTTCCCTAAGAAAACGAGAGGAATCAATGGCTCGTGGTTCCTACCAACGAGTCGTTGTATTGACTCGTTGCCTTAAGGCCCAATTTTCCTACCTGTTCTAACCGGAGGTATCAATGACCCGTCGTTCCTTCAAACGGACCGTTGTACCAAATCGTGGAGCATTACAATGAGCTTAGTTTCTGAACCCAAGACCAGCGGTTGGTTCCAACAGGCCGTTGTTTTGACCAATGACCCATTCTGAGACTCGTTGGTCCCTATCAACTAGATTTCAGTTTTAATTCCCAGGGTACTTCTATAATTTCCCACCCCTTTTAATGCTTAAACCCCTTTGTTTTGGGTTAGCGTAGGAGGGAGTTAAAGGGGTAGAATGACCTTTTCCCTTCATTTTTCTCTCATTTCCCTAAAAGAACAGTGTGTAGAAACTCCACAAAAAACACAGAGCAGGAGCAAGGGTTTGAATTTTTTCTCAGAATATCTCAGGGATTTCTTCCAGAATTTCTTCTACAGGTATGTGGGAATTCAACAAGGGAATTGTTCTTCCCTTGTGTCCCCTAAAACTCTTTCTTAGTTCCTCCTACCATACTTCCTACAAGACGAAAAAGTGTGCTCACCTGACATGCTCACCCCCTAGAGCTTGGCGCTCTGCCTCTCTAATCTCCTTTCGGTTTGGACGAAACACTGACTGTTGATGGAGTTAGGGATGATGATCTTTGGTGGGATTGAGGCGATGTCCACCACCAGAACTCTACTAGAACTATCCATAGCTCCTTGTCCTGGCCCTCTTGGACTCTCTTTCCTTCTCCTTCATATGCTCCGCCTCTATCCGCTGGGCATATATGACTAACCGAGAGAAATCTAGGTCACTTTTCGTATGAAGGTCCTGCACTCCTTGACCAGCGAGTCTGCTACTCCATTCACAAACTTGCTCATATGAGTCCTCTAATCTACAACCCTCTCCGGCACATATTTAGATAGTCGGATAAACTCCGAGGCATATCCTGGACGGTCTTGTGGTTCTGTTTCAAGTTTATGAACTCTGCCACCTTTGCGTCCCTCAACTCTCTAGGGAAGAACCTATTCAAGAAAGCAGTCACGAACTCATCCTAACTCACGTGGATTGATCCAACTCCCCCATTATCCTTCCACTGGCAAAACCATATGTAAGCAACCCCCTTCAGCTGATAGGAGGCTAAGTCTGCACTTTCCTCTCTCACCACCCCCATAATCTGGGTGATCTTCTATACATCCTCAATAAACTCATGTGGGTCCTTATCCACCTTCAACCCTAGAAACTCAGGTGGGTTCATCTTGAGAAAGTCTCGCACTCTTGTACTGATGCATTCCCATTCCAGGGAACATGGGCCACTGCCTACTGATTGACCTTGTCCTGTGCCAACATCTAAAATAACGCTCTAAACTCGGTATAAGTGACCTGCTTGGGCAAAGAATCTGTCAGTGTTGGTGGGGCTTGTTGATGCCCATCTCTGTTATATTGACATTATCTTGGCCATTTGTATTTCCATTTCTTCTACCATTAACTCACCGTGGAGCCATATTTCTGCAAATGCGTATAACACGAGTTAGAGGAATAAAGACATACTTCATTGCATGACATAGATCATGAAATAAGGAAAATTTTCTAAAATGTCTCGTAGCTCCTTCCCCATAAGTGTGGTGCGCTTCACACCTATGGAAAAGACTCTACTTAATGGGCCTTTAGACCCCCTAAGACACCCTAAACCTTTACTCTGATACCAAGTTTGTCATGACCCAAGCTGGGTCCTCGGATTGAGACACAGGACCTAGAACCACAGATGGCTCCAAGTTAACCCAGGGCATGTGTATAGAAAATCAAGAGCATAAATTAATGTGGAAACTTAAAACAACATGAATAAGCGAAAGTCTGAAATACAACATAGGCCAAAACATAGTCAACACTCGATAAGCTGAACCATCTACATAATGTCTGAAAAGCCTCTAAAACATTTGATAAGCTGATGGGAAGACTTTCCCAACTAGCTTTCTAGAATTTGACAACTGAAGTAACACGCAAAGAAAAACTACTAACTATCCTCAGAAAAATGAGGACTAACCCAAAATAGGGGCTGAATTGGTCTGAAGAGAAAGTAGCTATCGGCGAGACTGAGCTAGATCACCCGAACCTATATCATAAATCTATATAACATAGAGTATGTGGTCAGTACTTAGAGTGTATTGAGTATGTAAGGAAAGTAAAATATGCTTAATAAATCATTAGTTGAAAACATGCTTGTAAATGGAAATATCATGAGAATAAGGACTGCATGCTGAAAACTATGTTTGAGACATATATAATCATAAGCTGGTTATCATAACTGAACATAGTGACCCAAGATTTAGAAATAGAAATCATATGACTTGTTATAGCTGAAATCATAAGTAAAAGCTCATAAGCTGATGATTGGGTCAAATCTTCGGTAAAACATACTATTATAATATATGGACATAAATAACTGAAAACATGAGGAACAATAGGAGACTCATCGTCGTAGCATACCATGGGCCATATGATTGTCCATTGTATTTGAAGCACTTCTAGTACTCTGCTGAAGTTCTAACCAACACTGATCAGGATGAGTCATCGTATGAAACAATGACTCGTTACTCCATCCGTTGCTTCCAGGGAAAATTATGCTACTCTTCTGATTATCCAACCAATGACCAGACAGGATGAGCTGTTACTTGAAACAATGACTCGTCATATCCTCTCATTATCATAGACTTGGATCTAGGCCTTTTCTGAGTCCCATTCAACAATGACTCAGGATGACCCATTGGATCTTCCAACGAGTTATTGCTTGGCTCATTGTTTTCTGGAAATTCTGACTGGGGACTTACCACGAGGGACACAATGAGTCATTGTTTCCTACAATGACTTGTCCCTTGAGTCGTCCTGTGACTCTGGTGAAATTTTCCTGCTTTTCTCCGGTTCAAACATCGAGTTTGATCTTAGAAACTTTTGTGGTGTTACACCTGTACTAACTTTTCTTTTTAATTATGTGGATGAATTATCAACAACACTTGTTTAAGTACAGCCAGACTCAACAAGCCCAAGGCAGAACAATCCAACCTTCACCAAATATCGCTACCCAAATCTGAACTAAGAAAGTGGTGGGGGAGGACAAAAGGGGTGAGAGCCTACAACCTAGGCTCTAAGAACCTAGTTCGACAGATCCAGTCCAGTCTGGAAGGTTATGGCGCAGAAGATCGAACACCTTACACGTCCCTTGATAGATGTCGAGGCAAGACACATTACTGAAAATAAAAACTTATGTCACACCGTCGAGGCTCTCAAGGAATAACTGAATAGCCACTTTGCTAGTAGAGTGCATAAACGTTCCAAATCTTCTCACACCTCGATTGAAAATGAGAGTTCTAGTGATGATAAGGACGAGTGTTTCGAACAGACACTTAGTTATTAGGATTTTTATTTTGAACATTGAAAACAAATAAATATTAAAGCTTTTAAATTTTTGTTGACTTTATATATCCTTTCGGTGGATCTTAATTTTGGTGTTTTTATTCGATAATTAGTATGTTATTGATGTTGCAGTTGATTTAGAATTAATTTGACAGCAATTAGTGTTGGATTGTAGCTAATATTGAATTGATTTTTAGTTTGATAGATGAAAATTCAGAAATTGCAGGTTTCTACATCTGTTTTTTGGTAGAAAATCGACAGATAGTGTAGGTTTATCCGTCGATTTTCTGCAAAAAGCTACATACATAAACCCGAAAAGTTGATCATGTCAGTTAGTTTATTCTTGGATATGAAGAACACACCAATGGACAGAGTCAAATTATTTAATTTTTTAAAAATAATTTATTTATTTATTTAAACAAAATCGAGGTTGTTTGTCGGTAATTTATTTTTTTACATCGGATGGCATTTTAAAAAATCCACCAAGTTAAATTTTAAGAAATCGAGAGACATCCCTCAGTATAACTAATATTTTCCATCATTTTTTCATTTTCGATGAGCCAAATTCAGAGGCCTATCAGCCCATCAGTTGACCATCAATTTTTCGTAAAAAATTTACACTATCTATTGGTATTGGCCCTCATTTTTGAGCAGTTCATTATAGTATTTCGAGAAGCGAAGTGTCACAAGTAAAAGTTGTAAACGGAGGGAGTAGTATTCTCTATTGAGATATACCCTACTAGATATGGTACGAGAGAAATGGGATATTTTCTGATTGTATTATTTGACTGTATACGAGATTTAAGTAAAATTGAAAAACTTTTGAAATTTAGGGTCTAAACAAGTCATAGATATGTGTTTAACCATAAATCATCTTACTAAAAATAAAATGAGAAGTTTAAAATATAATTGTATCTAAATATTAAAAAAATATCATTCTTTTAAGGATAATATTTTTTTAAAAGTATGCCACATAAAAGAAAACATAGAAAATATTTCTTTTTGGACTAAAAAGGTAATAATACTTTTAAAACTAATTTTACATATTCTCTTTTAACACTTGACAAGTCGTTCAATTTTATGGTTACAATTATATTATATATATGTCTTTTTTATTAGGTTGAAAATCAATTTTACAATATAAACGCTTATAATCTTCCATAATATTACTGACTGAAGTCCCGAGTTTCACCAAAAAAATATATATGAGCTTACTTTTGTAGTTTTTCTCTTTAATATAGTGAACTCCTATTGTCTCTTTGAACATAATATTGTATCATTTGATTGTTTTTAAGTATGGGCCTAGCTATGGGGTAATATATATGCATAATGAACAAAGTAGTTATGCCATTTACATACAAACATGACCATTTTCAGAACTGATGATAATATAATTTGTGATAACAATATATAATAGAGTCTTCTATAGAAGAAATTAAAGCACAATCTGCTTACATATCCACTTTTATACAAAACCTCATATGCACCCTCACATCATGTTGCTATTGACCAATTTCTTTCCAATAAATCAATGAAAGCTTGTGCAAAAATACACGACAACTATATCCCACTCGACCCCTTATTGAATTCTCTTACAATAATAGTTATCATTGAGCAATCCAGATGGCACCTTATGAGGCCTTATATGGGCGGAAATGCAGGTCCCCAGTTGGTTGTTCGAGATAGGAGAATCAGAGTTAATTGGGCCAGACATAATCCACCAATCAGAAGAGAAAGTATAGCTCATCAGAGAATGCCTGTTGACAGCTCAGAGTCGCCAGAAATCTTATGCTGATGTACGTCATAGGAACCTGGAATTCAATGTAGGTGACTGGATATTTCTGAAAGTCTCACCAATGAAAGGCGTAATGAGGTTTAGTAAAAAGGCCAAGCTTAGCCCAAGGTTTATTGGGCAATATCGAATCCTCCGGAGAATAGGCCAGGTGGCATATGATCTAGATCTGCCTTCAAAGTTGGAATTTGTTCACCCGGTCTTTCATGTGTCGAAGTTACGGAAGTGCATAGGAGATCCATCCGAATTGTGCCAGTTGAGGACATCCAGTTTACTGAAGAGTTAGCTTATGAAGAAGTTCCAGTGGCCATATTAGATCGGCAGGTGTGTAGGTTGAGAACCAAAGATGTTTCCTCTGTAAGGTTCTGTGGAAAAACAAGAATAGAGAAGAGATGACCTGGGAAGCTGAGGACGATATGAGATCCAGATATCCTCATTTGTTCCAGCCTTAGTACATACTGTGCGGTTGAGGTAATTCTTGATTCAGTTGTTGTTTTATGATTTGTGTTACATATATTGCTCAATTGACTACAATCTTGTGTTGAAATAGTTGTTATAGTGTTATGTGAAGTGCCTGTGTTGGACTTTTCTGCATTTCGAGATTTTCAGATAGTCCATATTACAGAGGAGACTATTGTTTGGTGGGTTGCTATATGGGTTAAAAACCGACACGCAAGTGCACGTGGTCAAACAAGTAATAAAGTGGCTAAGTAAGCCAAGTATCGAACCAAGGAGACTCTGGATAAGTAAAAATTGCTCAAGTATACTATATTCTATCTTACTTCTATATATGCTGACAACAACGTAACCAAAAGTTAAATAATTTTTGTTTATAAATTATATACTAAAACTATTAACAAATATCTACTTTGAATTGAAACTATGGATATGTGCATGCCAAGGTTAAGAACAAGTAATGAGCTTGATTATAATCATAATTCGGTTATTCTTCTCTTCTAGTTGCTAGCCAAGAACATTAGCCTAGAGATTAAAACTCTCGTATTTAATCTCACTTAAGAATCATAAATCATCCGTCTACATTTTTGTGATCAAATGCAATTTATGACCTCGCAATACAATTCCGGTTCCTAAATTGACTAATACGGCTTTCAAGTATATTTCTATCAGGAAAGCACATCAAAACCCAATTTTCCCAAATCAAGTTAAGAACAATACCCTATTAATTTACAACTTTCCAATTTCGTGCTCTCTCGAGTGAAATCGGACTTTTTAGATGTACATTAATGGCGGCCACACACTAATGCAGTAGAAACAAGAATTAATAGAACAACATAGAAGAAGAAGATGAAAAACCATACAATTCAATAATCAAAATTCATCACCATTGTTCATAACCTCAGCAAGGAAGAGAATTAGCCACTCATTTGTAGATTAATCATCCTAAAACAAGTGATAATCATACCAACAATTGATTGAAAGAAGAAAGAAAGAGAGAAAAACCCTTAGCTTTTTCGTCCCTCAACTGCCTGTAACCCACATCCTTGCTCCACCAAGTCTGAATTAATTAAAAATAAGCCTAAGTGTTCTATTTATACTATTGGGAATTTTTCCCGGAATAACAAGCAATGTGTCACGGAGGCCAACGCGGAGCACTGCCTCCGTGACACGGCGTGGACGCGGACCCTCACTGGAAATCTGGGGTCCGGGAATAGAGCCTCAACGTGGCATGACATGCAACGCGGTGGCTTGCCTCCATGCCACGGAGCTGTCGCGAGGCTTCACTGGAAATTGACAAATTAATCACCCTCCAGGCAGTGTGCCTCCGCGATGGTAGCGTGGCATGGCCCCATCGCGGAGCCCCTTTACATTGTGCAGTCCAATGTCTTTTTCGTGCTCGCATCCAAGTCCAACTCCGATATTGTTCCGACATGCATTTTAGCTCCTCAAAATCATGTTTTACCTACAAAACAATGCTAATCATGTTGGTTAGTATAAATTCACATTTTATTACCAATTACATGAAAATGTATACACATTGCACACTAAACAAGGCGAAAATGATACGTTTGAGTATCACTTGGGCATATAAATCTGCCCAAGATCACTTACCCCACACTTAAATCCTTGTTCGTCCTCGAACAACACATACACAACTCATGCAAATTACATCCCAACCTTCGCCACTATGGCGCGGCAATTTACGCTACGGTCATACCGATCATTCAATATTGTAAATCATCAAGAAAACATGCATGGTCTTAACAATGCAATGACCTTTAATACATCAAGACTTCCTAGACTTTAAGAATCGACCCTCGATATCAGCAAACTCATGCAAATCAGCTAATCAAGATATCCGACACGAAAATCAATCTTTCATCAAGCATGTGCCCTCACAACTCAAGAGAATCTTCCCCTTTTTGTTCATGTGACACACAAACATTCAAGTAGGGGCATGTAAAAATTAATTTCACTCTCTCTCCCAAAAGAATTCACATGCATCATGTCATGACCCATAGGCTTGCCCTTAGTGTATTACTCCACTAATATAAAGAAATGCAATGTAAGATCACATAGGACTTTAATCAGTTGTAATGGAAGCTATGGAACTAGTACATATTAGATTAGCCAATAATAGCCACTAGCATCATTAACCGCCTTTTCAACACATTCCCCTCAACTCATGACATTGTTTCTCTCTTTTCTTTTTTCATCATCCCATTCATGCTGGTTTACTTTCATATGGCCCATTTCATCAAACACACTTGACATGACACAAAGGTTTTTCATGCACCTTCATTATCATTTCATTATAACAAGTGCCACTTCCACCTTTTTCTTTTCTTTCCTCACTCTGCTTTTCTTTTTCTTTCCACTATTCTCACTCTTTGACACTTTGGGAAAATTTTTTCTGTTCTTCTTAAGCGCTTAAGAGTTTTGTATAGACTTTACGGCTAATGAAAAGAAAGAATTAAGCTTAGTTTATACAATTTTGGACAAAAGAAAGAAATAATCGGCTAAAGGCTCAACGGGCTGACTAGGGTATACAATCACATAAAAAGGTAGTGTATGACAAGAAAAAAATAGAAACTCTCGGTTAAAACAAAGAAATGCCTACATCCTTTCCAACACTACACCTCCTTCATTTCGTTTTGTACACACACCAGGAATGTTCTAGACACTTCACAATAGCATGGAATAACAACACCTCACTTCACACTTCATGCACATACTCGATTCAAGATGCATTCACAGACTCTTTAATTAGCCAATTACATGAATTCAAAATTAAGCCTCAATCACACCGAATCGAATTCTACAGCCCAGGTAACTCAACATATTTACAAAATTGCATGCTTTCAACCGAATCACTTTTACATTTTGAATATCAGTTACAACACGCAACCATAATTTCACAACCATATAGTAACTACAGGTTCCGTGATGTAATCCACCAAAGAAAAAAAACTGAAAACAAATTAAAATCACTACTCCTACCAACTACATTTCCCTTAAGACGGTCGTCATCCATCCATCATAGGGAACGTTCACTAACTATGACATCGGTTCAATGGGACTATTCTCGGTAAAAGAACCGAAAACAAACTCCGAGAAACGCAAAAATTAAAATCGAAAAATTTTGCAACACATCGATCATTTCAATGGAAAAATATTTACAAAGTAATTTAATATGTACAAAATATTTTCGCAAAATTTTAAAAATATCGATCATTTCGATAGAAAAAAAAACATAAGAAAATATTTACAATTTTTTTTTTCTACAGACTTAGCTGGAAAACCACAACATTTCACAATACACATCATCAATTACCACAAATATATACACATACAAACCAGTTTGCACTTCACAATCACAGGGCAACATAAACATACAAAACAAACAGAGGAAAGAACATACAAGCAAACCAGCCTAGCCCCAGCACCTAATTACTCCCCACCCCACACTTAAATCGAACACCGTCCCCAGTGTTCACAAAACTTAAAAATCACAAAATTGGGTGGTGGCACTCCCTGATCAGTCGAAATATTCGACTTCTTCATCCGGTGTTGCTGCCTCATCGCCCATGCCCGAGTTACCTCCGTCGTCGTCATCGGACTCCACATCGGAGTCCTCCCGACGTGTCTCCTCGTCCGTGGGAACATCATCATCAGTGGGCTCTACAAAGGCTGGCCCCACTTGGCATAAAGCCTTGGCGTTTTCGCCAAATGGGTAATCCAGCTCCAGCTGCCATAGCTCCTCCTCCGTGGCTGGTCTCCCACCAATCCGAAGCTGAAGCATTTGCATACCAAACATCCGTGCCATGTACTCGCCAAGTGTCAGCACTGGCCCGTGTGTGGTGTCGGGGGCCTTAGTTTTGGTCACATCAAGGGCCCTCCGCTCCAACTGTGGGATGTAGTCCAAAGCCTTTTCCTCGACGTTGAGGCCTCGGAGGAAGGTGGTGATAAGTCCTCTGAACCCATACCTGTGGCCCTGGTGTAGTCGGGCTCTCTTCATGGCGGATATGATGACCACCCCAACATTAATGTCTAGCCCTTTCATCAGGGCATACACCAGGCAGACACGGTCCCGGGTCACATCAGTCATGTGTACCCCCGGGATTAAGCACGAACAGACTATCTTCAGCCATATTTTGGCCTCCCTGTTCATTTGAGAATACGGCAGAGTCTGGTGGTAACCCCTCTCCTTATGTCTGCTCCATCTGGCTGTGGATCGAGCCCCACACAATGTGCGTCTGATATCGGCATATGGTGGGGTGATGTTCAGCTGGTGGAGAACGTGGGCGTCTGTGTCCCGCGCTCCAATGATGGCATTTAATTGTTGGGGTTCCAAAGTGACAATCTGCCCTCTGATTTTTATTGTGTGGCTTCTGATTATCGGGTTCCAATTTGCATAGAACTCCCGGACTAGATGTAGGTTGCACTCCTTGGGCTCCTGAAATATGAAGCTGAGCCCAGCTGCCTCGATCCTCTACACTATGCGGGGGAACTCCTGTGCTAGTGGTTCCCGTGCAATATGCTCCTCAGGGAAGTATTTATTTTCCTTGTGTTTAGCGTACCACTTCTTCCCTTCATCGGTTACCCACCTCGTTCCGTATTGGCGGCGTTGGCCGCGCGGAACTGCTGGTGCAGCTGGGACTGCTGTGCCCAATCTAAGTCGTTTTGTCCCGGTGCCTGAAGTAGATGCACCCTTACCCTTATCCTGCCTACTTGCCATTGTACCTGTCAACACAAATAAACAAGCACCATGTCAAGCTAAATGCATATTAGCTTCGGTTAAGGTCGGGTTAAGCTAAGTTTACCCCACACTTAGTCCTTAGCTACGGTTATGATACTACGGCAAGGATCACTTTATTTACACCAAAAACAAACAACTATACAATTTATGCTTAGTGCGTTCACAAAGAAAATTTCGACAGTATAACTTTAGCGTACTACTCAGACTTAATACAGCTAATCCCAATCCTACCATCGCTCGCAATTCAACCATCACACTTTGCAACGAAAACAACACACAAAAACAACAACAAAATTTCTATATACATATGAACCTATGTAACCAACCAATTCGAACAATTTTCACATTTTCCCAAAATCCCGAGAATTCGTCGTCTATTACATTCAAACAATATTTACAATGACTTATCTCAATTCACAAGCACACCCCGGCATATAATTCACCAATTTACCAAGTTACCCATTTCGAATTCAACAACCAAAGCCCTAGAATTGAATTTCACAATCAAATTCGAATCATTCATGCAATCAACAAGTTCAAACGCGTATTACAACATTCCGAACATTTATCAATCAAAGAATAACTCAATTTCATGCTAAATTTTGACTTAGGGTGATTTATCTCACCTCCCATGCTCAAATTCAACTAAAATCGACAAAAACTTGAGAGAGAATAGGAAAACATACCTTTAAGTTCAATAATCGAAGAAACTCGGTAATTTCTTTGCTTAATACCGTGGCACGTTGATGGGGGAGGGAAATTCGGGTGTTTGGTCACGGAGAAGTAAGAAAATGAGGGAAAAAGGGTTTTTTCGGGGTTTAAAATGAAGAAAAATACGCGGGTCACCCGGCAACCCGGTGTGACCCGTCACAAAATATAGGGCAACGTGTCACAGAGGGTAACGCGGAGCCCCTCCTCCGTGACACGGAGCTATCGCGATGGCTTACAAGAATTTTTAAAAATTTCAGATTTAACCTCAACGTGTCACGGAGGGTAACGCAGAGGTCCTCCTCCGTGACACGGAGCCATCGCCCCAGCTCACTGTCTCTTCATTTTATTCATTTTTTCATACCTTGCCTTTTCTATCACGATTCCGTGCACATTTTTTCTCCGTTTGACGTGAAAATCACCTCACTAAACAAAATTGGTTAGATTAATAGATTTTCCTAATTAAAATGAAAAATACTAACTAAAACGAAAAATTTGTACTAAATCAAGAAAAAGAAAAATAAAATAAAATCTATTTACACTTTACAAAACAAAAGAAAAAAAATATTTTTCACGGGTTGCCTCCCGTGCAGCGCCTGGTTTACCATCGTGGCTCGACGTCCATTATGCTCAATTATCCACTAGGGTGATGGACGATTTCTCACGATCCTTGTCCTCCCCCCAGTAGTGCTCACCCTTATCTGGTGGTCTTCCCATCAACTCTCGGGAATTATTCATTTGTTTAGCATTCCCATGATCAATTACATTGATCACCGAGAGTTCTTCATTTACCATCGGGAGCTTGGGTGCTTTGTATACATCGAACACCTCTACCTTGTCATGTGCTCGCATTGTAAGTTGACCCGCAGCCACGTCGATTAATGCTTTCCCGGTTGCCAAGAAGGGTCGTCCCAAAATAAATGGGACTTCAGCATCTGGTTCAAAATCCAGAACAATAAAATCAACCGGAAAAATGAGGGATCCCACTTGCACAAGCACATCCTCAACAATGCCATCCGGCCTAGCTAAGGATCTGTCTGCTAACTGCAAGATTACAGTTGTAGGTCTAGGACTCCCTAGACCCAACTTTCTGAATACCGAAGATGGCATCAGGTTTATGCTCGCCCCCAAGTCACACAATCCACGAGCTCGGATACTCTGCCCAATAGTAAGCTGGATAGTAAAACTTCCAGGGTCTTTTAGCTTCGTGGGCAGTCTATTTTGGATCCGGGAAGTGCATTCCTCCGTCAAAGCTACCGTGGCATACTCAGTCAAACGACTTTTGTTGGCCACGATGTCTTTAATATATTTGGCATATTTTGGCACTCCCTGCAAGACATCAACAAGAGGTAAATTAACATGTACCTGTTTAAGCACCTCCATAAATTTCTTGAAACACGCCTCCTCCTTGTGTTTCTTGAGTCGTTGAGGGAACAGGGGTGGAGGCCTTTCTGATTCAGCTTCTTTGGTCTTTCCCCTATCCGAAGTTTGTTCTTCCTCAACATCTGCTGCTCCAGACTTTTGAGGTGGTCTTTCCGGTTCCACCTCCTTCAGCTGCAAACCACTCCTTGTGGTCACTGCATTTACCTGCTTTGGATTAGGATCCGTGTCGCTAGGCAGTCCTACTCTGGGCCTTGTGTTTTGGGCACTGGCAAATTGCCCAAATTGATACTCAAGAGCCTTGGTCGCTAATTGATTGTTCTTCACTTCGGCTGCCAATTTAACATAGTCAGCCTGCAATTGCGCCTGATTAGCGATCATGGTCTTGAACATTTCCTCAATGGTAGGTGATGGTGGTGGAGGAGGGACATTGTGATTTCTGAATTGAGATTGGTAGTTCTGTTGCCCTCCTTGATTCCTGTGCATACCCTGACCCGAACTTTGGCCTTATTGGTTGTTGCTACCCCACAAAAAATTTGGATGGTTCCTCCAATTTGAGTTGTAGCCGCTACCAAACTGCTGCTGATTTCTTTGTGCATTGCCCACAAAGTTAACCGAATCTGGGTTTGCTCCACAGCACTCAGCTGAGTGCTCACTGCTTCCACACACTTCACACCACATTTGTTGGACCGCATTGACTGAAGCTGAAGGCTGGTTCAAGTTCATGTTGCTGAAGTGGTTGTTCAACTGATTCTGCAAGGCAGCTATCTGTGCAGCGATAGCTGTAAATCCATCCACTTCAAGCACTCCTGCTGCTTTCCTTGCTCCACCTCAAGATGAGTCAGCATTCCATTCTGGATTGGCCTGTGAAATCCGGTTGAGCAAAGTGTACAGCTCCTCATAAGTCTTTTCCAGCGCTTGCCCTCCAGCTGCTGAGTCTAGCAAAATTTTAGTATGGGGTTCCAAACCCTCAATAAATGTGTGTACCAACACCTCATTGGACTGATGATGATAAGGACAGTCCCGCAACATGGATTTAAATCTTTCCCAGGCTTGATATAAATTTTCTCCCTCCCTCTGTTTGAAACTTAGAATTTGACTTCTAAGTCTGGCTGTTTTACCAGAGGGAAAAAATCTTATCAAGAACTTCCGCGCAAGATCATCCCACGTTGATATAGAATTTGGTGGTTCAGCTTTTAACCACCTCTTGGCTTCACCAAGTAAGGAAAACGGAAATAGTGTGAGCCGAACATAATCAGGTGACACTCCAGCGGGTATATAAGTGTCACTTATCTCCAAAAAGTTATGGAGATGTTGTTGTGGGTCTTAATGAGGGAGACCGGTAAATTGCCCGCTTGTGTGCAATAGTTGCACCATGTTCTGTTTTAATTCAAATCTCCCTCCAGGCTCTGGTTTGCGGATACTTGAATGTACATTTTTGGCATGTGGGATACTCATATTTTAGTGAATCTTGTCTGAATTGCGGGGGACACCACTTGTGGCAACACTGTAACATGTGCAATATATGTGGTGGTCAAGATGGCCATTGGGATGGCTGTCCGAATGCATATTCCCCTCCCCCAAGCCCCTACTATGATCCTTCTGTTGTTTTTTCTGAGTATAGGCATGCTGAAAATGAGGACTTGGGACGCCAAGCTCGAATAGAAGACATGCTTAAACAACTCCTGGAGCAATCAGAAGCAATGAAGGAGGCGATGGCAGTATTGAGAATTCAGCAAGAAGAGAATGCAGAGGCTCTAGAAAGGATGAGCGTCAAATTCACGGAGATGATTGCTGAGGCTGAAGCTTGTGATAAATTTCAGGTGACAGTTTTAGCTGATATTCAAGAGGAACTACGAGAGGAAGACAAGGGTGAATTTTTGGATGAAGCCCAGCAATTAGAATCTCTTGAGTGTCCCCGTGACGGGCTCACACTTATGGAAAATCCATTCATGGAAGAAGAGATACAGTATCCCCCAGTTGACAGTGATGGAGAGATAGATGTCGATGCTGAGAAGGTGTATACAAGTAAGGAGGTCAAGCACAAGGCAGTTTCAGAGTTGAGGTTTATTGGACCACACTCGAAGCATTTTTCGACGTTAAGTTTGGTTGACAACATAGAAATAGAGCCTTCCAACCTTATAGAGAAATGTCTAGAGGAGGACCAAGCCCCATATATTTTGAAATTTGCTAACTCAGAGGGACAAAATGACTTCGCTTACTTGAGGGCCAATAAGTTAAAAAGGAAACACCTATTGTTTGGTCCTTACAATTTTTTACCACCACCCCTGGAGCATAAGAGGAAATTAGAAAAGAAGTTAGGGGTGAGATTCATATCCTCAAGGTGGAGGAAAAAGTGGTGAAACTTGGTATGTCGTGCCGCGACGTAAAATTAGGCGCTGCTTGGGAGGCAACCCAAGGGTACCATAGGTACCATTTTAATTTCTTGCATTTGAGTTGATTTTTATTTATTTTTCATCTTGTGTTGTTTTGGTGGAAAGTTAAGCACAGATGGAGGGGAAGTCTGAGTACCCGTGGAGGAGGAAGCTAACAAGCATGGAAGAGAAAAAGTGTGGGGTTGAACACCCACTTGTGCAAAGTTGAAGAAAGGCATGTTGTTAGCTAGGCCTAAAGGCCTCACGGAGTATTTCTCACCCTTTTTAAATTTTAATTTGATGCTATGAGGACATAGCATGATTTAAGTGTGGGGTGAGGGAAATTTCAAGGGAAATTTCGAATTTCTAAATTCTTGTGCTTAACAAGTTCGTGGTGAATGTAATGCTAATGCTTGAGAAATTTGAAAAATTTGAAAATTTTGAAAATTTTTCTGAATTAAGCATGACTTCATCACCCGTTGGTTTTTCTTGTCTGTTCTTTTCCGACGGGGGGTCTTTGAACTGAAAAATAAAATTTTTTTCTTTTTCTTTGTCTGTATATAATGTTTTAGTCATAGTTAGAGACTGTTTCCAACGATGGATGGATGACGACCGTCTTGAGGAAAAATTAGTCGATAGGTTTTGGGTTTTTGAAACCATAACTAATTGGTGCTTGATGTTCTTGTTATGTGCTATACATGGTTGTAAGATGCAAGTATGTTCAGTGTGAAGCATGCAAGTGTATAACTTTGTTTGAGATACTTAGGCTCTTGAATTTGAATCAATATGATGGAAGCTTAATTCTGAATTCTTGTGATTAGCTGAGTAAGAGTCTGCTGAATGTGTCTTGAATTGAGCATGTGCCATGAGTGTAAGGTTTTTGAGTATTCTGTGCTATTATGAAATGTCTAGAACTTGCCTGGTGTGTATATAAAACGAAATGAAGGATGTAAATTGTAGGAGATGATTTAGGCATTTCTTTGAATGAACCAAATTTTTATCCCTCATTTTACCTACCTTGAAAAATTAATCCTAGTTAACCTCATTGAGCCTTGAGCCTATTCTTTGACAGCTGGAACATAAGCTTAATCCTCTTTTTCTCTCATTAGCCTTGAAATTGAACCAAAACTCCTAAGCGCTTAAAGGAAAAATTCGAAAGAGTAAAGGAGTGAGAAGAATGAAAAGAAAGGAAAAGTAGCAAGTTGTAGAAGTGAGAAAAGGACAAAGGTGCACTTGTTTGAATATGGGTGAGTATTAGTAGGGAGTAAGAAAATAAATAAATGAAAAGTTACTTATAGAACTCCTTACTAATAAGCTAAAAGTGCCTAAAGAAAGGGGGGAACAAAAGAGGAAAAAGAAAGATGAAAAGAGAAAAAGGTGAAGTAAGAGAAGGGAAGTTTGTAATGAAGGCGTGATGTATTAAAAGCGCTTAGGAAAGATAGTCACTATTACTGGCAATAATAGTACTTACCCGCACCTGAGTTACATTACAACCTAAAAAGTCCTACTTGATCTTACATTCATACATCCTTAAATTAGTGGAATAAAACACTAAGGGCAAGCTTATGGGTCATTACATGATGCATGTGAATTCTTTGTGAGAGTGAGCGTAATTCTATTCGTGTACCCACACATGTTGTGATTTAAAAAATTGTTTTTGCGTGTGATTGGGTAACTCTCTTTCCGTGAGGGGCACATGTTGAATGAAGGATATAATTCATGTGGGATTTCTTAATCAGTTGATTTGCATGAGTTTGCAAAAATTGAGAGTCGATTCTTGAGGTTAAGAAGTCTTAACATAGTTGTACTTCATTTCAATGAACAAATCAGGCATGCTCTATTTTTAGCTTGTATCTTACGTAATCATTATAGCCGTAACTTGAATTCTCTTGCTAAATTAGTTATGTGGGAGTCTCCAGATGCATGATATGTAAAAGGTTATTCGAGGACGAACAAGGCTTTAAGTGTGGGGTTGTGATCACGGGCAAAAATATATGCCCGAGATACGCTTTACGACTTAAATTAGTCTTGTTTATCTAAGATTATTGTATACATTTTCATGTAATTTTAGATAAAGTAAAGATATGTGCTAACCAACATGATTAGCCTTTGTTTTGTAGGTTTTGATGACTTTTGAGCAACTAATCCATGAGTTGGTGAGGTAGAGGCTTGGAAACGGAATCAACACGCGAACGTCGGCAAAGAGGAGGCACAAAACAGCCCACCGGCGCGTCGACAAGGTGCCACGGCAGGCAGGCCGCTCACAACAGCCCACCTGCGTGTTGGCAACGTGCCACGGCAGGTGGCCTCCGCGACCAAGGGCTGCCAACAAGCTGCCCAAGCAGCGTGACACGCTGCCAACGCGGCAGGGTGCTGCCCGGGCCGATTTCGGGTGATTTCCAGAGGGCCTCCGCGTCCGTAGCGTGTCACGGAGGCAGTGCTCCGTGATGCACTCCATGACACGTTGCTTGTTATTCCGGGAAAGAGTCCTACTACTATAAATAGCACACTTAGGTTTATTTTTCAGAATTCAGACTTGGTGGAGCAAGGACGTGGGTTACAGGCAGTTGAGGGACGAAAAAGCTAAGGGTTTTTCTCTCTTTCTTTCTTCTTTCAATCAATTGTTTGTATGATTATCACTTGTTTTAGGATGATTAATCCACAAATGAGTGGCTGATTCTCTTCCTTGCTGAGGTTATGAACAATGGTGATGAATTTTGATTATTGAATTGTATATGGTTTTTCATCTTCTTCTTCCATGTTGTTCTATTAATTCTTGTTTCTACTGCATTGGTGTGTGGCCGACATTAATGTATATCTAAAAAGTCCGATTTCACTCGAGAGAGCACGAAATTGAAAAGTTGTGAATTAATAGGGTATTGTTCTTAACTTGATTTGGGAAAATTGGGTTTTGATGTGCTTTCCTGATAGAAATATACTTGAAAGCCGTATTAGTCAATTTAGGAACCGAAATTGTATTGCGAGGTCATAAATTGCATTTGATCACAGAAATGTAGACGGATGGTTTATAATTCTTAAGTGAGATTAAATACGAGAGTTTTAATCTCTAGGCTAATGTTCTTGGCTAGCAACTAGAAGAGAAGAATAACCGAATTATGATTATAATCAAGTTCATTACTTGTTCTTAACCTTGGCATGCTCATATCTGTAGTTTCAATTCAAAGTAGATATTTGTTAATAGTTTTAGTGTATAATTTATAAACAAAAATTATTTAACTTTTGGTTACGTTGTTGTCAGCATATATAGAAGTAAGATAGAATATAGTATACTTGAGCAATTTTTACTTATCAAGAGTCTCCTTGGTTCGATACTTGGCTTACTTAGCCACTTTATTACTTGTTTGACCACGTGCACTTGCGTGTCGGTTTTTAACCCATATAGCAACCCACCGAACAAGTTTTTGGCGCCATTGCCGGGGAGACTTGACAATTGGTGAAGTTGTTTTAAGTGTCAATTCACTATTTTTTTCTTAAGTGCTAACAACTTAGTCTTAGTGTTTGTTTTAATTCTTCTTCATTTTAATTTTTTTCTTTCTTCGGATACCCTGATTGACATGACATCGTGGAATACAAATGGTTTAAATGGTGGATACTCATATTTTAGCGAATCTTGTCTGAATTGCGGAGGACACCACTTGTGGCAACACTGTAACACGTGCAATATATGTGGTGGTCAAGATGGCCATTGGGATGGCTGTCCGAATGCATATTCCCCTCCCCCAAGCCCCTACTATGATCCTTCTGTTGTTTTTTCTGAGTATAGGCATGCTAAAAATGAGGACTTGGGACGCCAAGCTCGAATAGAAGACATGCTTAAACAACTCCTGGAGCAATCAGAAGCAATGAAGGAGGCGATGGCAGTATTGAGAATTCAGCAAGAAGAGAATGCAGAGGCTCTAGAAAGGATGAGCGTCAAATTCACGGAGATGATTGCTGAGGTTGAAGCTTGTGATAAATTTCAGGTGACAGTTTTAGCCGATATTCAAGAGGAACTACAAGAGGAAGACAAGGGTGAATTTTTGGATGAAGCCCAGCAATTAGAATCTCTTGAGTGTCCCCATGACGGGCTCACACTTATGGAAAATCCATTCATGGAAGAAGAGATACAGTATCCCCCAGTTGACAGTGATGGAGAGATAGATGTCGATGCTGAGAAGGTGTATACAAGTAAGGAGGTCAAGCACAAGGCAGTTTCAGAGTTGAGGTTTATTGGACCACACTCGAAGCATTTTTCGACATTAAGTTTGGTTGACAACATAAAAATAGAGCCTTCCAACCTTATAGAGAAATGTATAGAGGAGGACCAAGCCCCATATATTTTGAAATTTGCTAACTCAGAGGGACAAAATGACTTCGCTTACATGAGGGCCAATAAGTTAAAAAGGCAACACCTATTGTTTGGTCCTTACAATTTTTTACCACTACCCCTGGAGCATAAGAGGAAATTAGAAAAGAAGTTAGGGGTGAGATTCATATCCTCAAGGTGGAGGAAAAAGTGGTGAAACTTGGTACGTCGTGCCGCGACGTAAAATTAGGCGCTGCTTGGGAGGCAACCCAAGGGTACCACAGGTACCATTTTAATTTCTTGCATTTGAGTTGTCTATCATACAAACAATTGACTGAAAGAAGAAAGAAAGAGAGAAAAACCCTTAGCTTTTTCGTCCCTCAACTGCCTGTAACCCACGTCCTTGCTCCACCAAGTCTGAATTAATTAAAAATAAGCCTAAGTGTTCTATTTATACTATTGGGATTTTTTCCCGGAATAACAAGCAACGTGTCACGGAGGCCAACGCGGAGCACTGCCTCCGTGACACGGCGTGGACGCGGACCCTCACTGGAATTCTGGGGTCCGGGAATAGAGCCTCAACGTGGCACGGCATGCAACGCGGTGGCTTGCCTCCGTGCCACGGAGCTGTCGCGAGGCTTCACTGGAAATTGACAAATTAATCACCCTCCAGGCAGTGTGCCTCCGCGATGGTAGCGTGGCACGGCTCCATCGCGGAGCCCCTTTACATTGTGCAGTCCAATGTCTTTTTCGTGCTCGCATCCAAGTACAACTCCGATAATGTTCCGACATGCATTTTAGCTCCTCAAAATCATGTTTTACCTACAAAACAATGCTAATCATGTTGGTTAGTATAAATTCACATTTTATTATCAATTACATGAAAATGTATACACATTGCACACTAAACAAGGAGAAAATGATACGTTTGAGTATCACTTGGGCATATAAATTTGCCCAAGATCAACTATGCCAAAATTTTTCCATAATAGTAGTTAGAAGAGTTGAATCCCCGTAAAATAAAGTGACATTCAGGGACGAATGTTCCTAAGGGGGGAGGATGTTACACCCTGTAAGTTCCTAACATTTAGTCGGCCTATTCGTACATTACTCAAGAGTTTTAGAGTTCAACACGTACGAGGAAGGAACTGAGAAAAGGTCGAATGAGCGCGAAATCAGGGAAGCGGGGGAGAAGGACGAAGCAGGCTGCAACAGGGGCAGCGTGCCACAGACCCCCTATCTCCGCGTTGGGCACCGTGGCACGCCCGACTTTTGGCGCGACAAGGTCTGTGGTTGTCCACCGCCCTAAGTATATAAATAGTCGCCTAGTTCATTTCAATGTATTCCTTTGTTATATTTCGGCCAAAGAGAGAGAGATATGAAGAATTCATGTAATTTTCTTCCATTTAGGCTGTCCAAATTCAAATTAACTTCAGGTATCGCATTATAAGCCTGCATGGAGCATTTCTACGGAGTTATTTTCCTGAAATTCAAATGGAAAATTATAACTCCGCCAAGTAGAAGTTGTCAGAATTGGTCCAAACTAATTTTTATATGATCAGAGGTTTCAAGTAAGTATTTCTCCCTTCTGAACTCTCAAAAAATTATTCATTTTCGATCGTGTTTCGTTAAGCTAAAGTATAGTTAATATTTATATATAAAGTTATCGTTTTGCTGAGTTTAGTACTAAAACTAGTCTCATTCTCTCAATAATACGATTACAGTTAGAAAGAGCTTTTGAATACGGACCGAAACAAGCCAGTTAATCAGAAATTGGCAATCCAGGTATGTTAAGGCGAATTCTTTTAGCAAGTTAGTTTCTTTAGTACTATAACTCAGTTTGAATCCCAGTAAAAGAACCAGAAGCATATCTATTGTGATTAGTTGTTGTTATTAACTGAGACTAGTATTCTACATTTAATTTGGGATTGACTACGCCCTGTATAGCCTTTCATGACCAACTCCAGGGTTACTAGCTGTGTCAACGCCCGCCAGGGGCGAGGTGACGTCACTCCATGGAGCGGTATGCCATCCGCGAGGGATGAGCTATAGTCAGGGGCCAAGAGGGCTCAGTTGCAGACCCAGGGGACTGGTAGGACGGCTATAGTTATTAGATGACTCAGTGTGACCTTGTTAGGGGTATATAGATTGAAGTGTACTCGTCAGGGGTTATGGGGGCCCCGGGTGGGTAATTCTATATTGGTTGTACCTTCTGGCTTGTGGGGTCCAAGTAAGGTTCTAGTTTGCATTAGTTACTGATAGATTTAATAGCAAGGAGTTCATCTATTCAGGTGATACTTCTATTCCTTCTTTTTAGTTAATTCAGTTTCATTTCAGTTCATTCAGTCACTTTTAACTACTGCCCTACATATTTGATACATATTGTACTGACGCCCTTCTTGGGGCGTTGCATTGCTTTCCTTCAGGTGCCGATAGATGCAGATCAGGACCTTTCTAGTTTTCAGCCAAGATTAGCAGTGCAGTCGACTCCTTTCCTCCGGAGCTACTAGTTATGAGGTTTACTCTCTTTTTGTTTGTTTAGTTTATGGGTAGGTCGAGTCCCTGTCTCGACCATTATATCATTTTTAGAGGCTTGCAAATTGTTCCTTATTCCCTATAGTTAGTTATTGTTGGCCTTGTGGGGCCCATATATGTTTTACCTTATGTGTTGGTCGTGTGGGGCCCTGTTTAGTTGTTAGTTAGAGGCCTTGTTGGTCATGGCTTAGTTTAGTACTGGATTTACTTTACAGTTATAACTAGACATCATGATGGTCTTGTCAGCCCGCATAGAATTCCCCGTCATTATCTGCTCTAGTTAGCTATTTTCTTTTACAGGTGGCTATAAGGCCTTGTCGGTCGGGGGCTGAGTTTACTGCCGAAATATAGCCTGTTGTTTACTTGATTTGAGATTTAGTGTTATTCTTGCACCAAAGGTGTGCAAGCTCTGTCTGACTAGTTCAGACCCTAGTAGGGCACCAGGTGTCAGTCATGCCTCCCAAGGTGGGGCATGACATATACAACTAGTGAAGATAAGATCGAAACATATCTCTTGCATTAATTGTGCCAAAAAATAGTAAAAATCTCTTGATATTATCTTTACCTTAAAAAAAGGTTTTCAAAATATTTTGACAAATTAAACATGAAAGTTTTGGAAAGCATTTTCTGAGAAATATTTTTCTCCCTAACGAACACAAGCGCAAAAGGTTATATGGGATGCTTAATATGCCCTCTAGCTTTATCCCATACTTTAGTTCTCGCAAAAGTAACTAGTTGAGAAGAGAATCTTTCGATTAAACATGTGATTTACATTGCACAATCACTTTTTTTAAATACCATATTTACTAAATACCCCTAGCCAAGGAAGAGAAGCCATATGATTGCTCCCTCCTATGAAGAGTTTCAATGTATAATCTCCTTCTTAAAAAGTCAAATTTCACATCTCCTCATTTTTTATCTTCTTCACTAACTCTTCGTTCCACCTTTAAAATCTGGTGGGTGAGGATTCTGTGAAATTAATTTGACTTATCCAAATAAAATATTTTAACTTGAAAATACTTCATTAAAATTATAGGTGCTATTGCCATGACCCGAACGTAGGCTCGGATTGAGACACGGGACAAAGAACCCCGAGAGGCTCAAAGTCAACCTATGACATGAACATATCAACTTAGAGCATACTATAAGCAGATACTAATATAATAAAACATGCTTAAGCGGAAGTCTGCATACATATCAAGCCAATACTAAATCAGAAATAAAGAGTTGATTTCTACATAATGTCTGAATAGCCTCTAACATAACTAATGAGCTGATGGGACAGCATCCCCAACTAGCTCTATGGAAGTCTATAACTGAAAGAACATAACTATAGATAATTGAATGTCCTCGAAGGATGAGGACTCACCAATGCTGGGTAGACATGTTTGAGAGAGAGGAGCAGGACTAATGATGTGGCTAAGACTGATCCCTTGGACCTGTATCATGAAACGATACGACATAGAGTATGCAGTAAGTACTTGGAATGTGTTGAGTATACAAGGTAAGTAAAACGGACAATTAAAATACATAAGAGTTCATAAGAGTAGGACATCATGATCATAAAGTAAATATCATAACGTGAACATAAGGGCTGAAGGTTTTCAAAACATTCGTAAAACAATCATAATCATAATCGTAAGAGGAAGCTTTATTAAACATAACTCGAGCCAAAGTGACATAAACATAACCATGCATAAATCATGAGGAACAATGGGAAGACTCGTCTTAACTGACACCATCATGATATAGCCCTACATGATGCCTCACTATTTCACCTAAGTGGTCAAGACCGTCTCCTGCTTGCCAGGCAGGGGGACATGCGTGCATGGTGATACATAGGCATCCAATAATAAATATATATACACACCTACAGTGGCACGTAATTCTGAGACCACGGGATTTACCTGAACGTCGGGTCTACTTGGTGCTAGACACTGCTCCTAAAAACATGCACATGAGGGCTCATATCGTAGTCATGCATTCATCAATAAAGTTCATGGCCCAATAAGTAGTAACATCATTGATCCCCATTTGAAATACATAATTAGCCATGAACAAGGGCCCATGAATCAACCAAGAGTCGTAAATTTGTAAATTATGAAATTCATGCATACTTGTAAAACATATACAAACTTGACATCCCATAAATCCATGATAAGTACTTGAGAAGATTCATATCATAAAGCATAAATCATAATTGGTCTAAATAAGATCAAGATTATAACGAAATCATAACTTGATTTTCATAAAACATACATGATTGGGCAAAATTTGATTGAAATCCAAATCTATAAATTTATATTCAAAATAGTTATAAAATCTTCCCATGGATCATAAAATATGATTTGATACATGAAGAAAATTGACCCATAGATAGATCATAGAGAAATTCACAAGAATTGGGATAAACCCCATAGATCATGAAACTTGAATCTAGAATTGAAATCCATGGAATTGAGAAGAATTTAGAGCATGAGAGTGAAAGAGAATCTCATTCATAGCCTCAGATACCTGGGTAAATCTGCTCAACACTCCCTCTTGAAAGCCCAAAGGAAATTGAAGAGAATTTGGAGAGATTCTTCAAACTTGATCTCCTAGGAAAAACTCTAAGTTGCATGCATAGGAATGGTGAGGCTTATAATAGGCTTAACACCCTTAAACCCCTACTAACTGATCTTAAAATGATATAGTGTAGGACTTAGAAACTTATAAATTACGGAAAAGCCCTTAATAAATTCGCAGAAAAATACTCACTGCCAGTCCCAATGAGGGACTGGACGAATCATGCCCATCGCCACGACTCGTGGTCTGCTCCTTGTTTCCTGCACTGGAAATTGTCAACGCTGGTCACCACGAGGGATACCACGACTCGTGGTGACCGGTCGTTAGATGCATTGCCCAAATTCTTCATCACTTAGTCATCCCTTAACCACGAACCACCTGACGACTCGTGGTGGTGACCCCGACTCGTGGTCTCACCTGTGGTCAGCCCCAAATCAAAATCTCAACCATGTCCAACCTCCTCCCCACGAGTCACTTAAAGACTCGTGGCACACCCAATGGGTCACTGGACAACTCGTCCTGTGACCTGGTGCAGAAAACTCTATTTTCTTCGTTTCAACTCCCGGGTATGATCTTAGGATTTTCGGGCTATTACAATATCTTACCCTTGGGAATATTCGTCCTCGAATGTGGAAAAACATACTGAAAAGCAAAGAAATGCAATCATCATACTCAAATACTGAACATATAAGCTGAAAACTGACAGAGTGACTGACTCCGAACTGAACTACATGACTAAACCGAATCCATGGATCACACATACATTCATTGACATGAAAGAAACTGGGGAACATGAACTGAACATGAAACTGAATAGAGTACTAGGGAGGAAACTGATACCTCAAGCTGAAACTGAGCCCGAAGGGAATAGATGTGGGTATTTAGCCATCATATCTGCTTTGGCTTCCCACATAGCTCCCTCAATATATTGGTTCCTCCACACAACCTTGACTGAAGCTACTACCTTGTTTCTTAGCCTCTAGAACCCCCTTATAACTAAGGATAATTTTCACACCTACACTATCCACCGAAACAACCAGAGCTGGATCACCCAGTCACTTCTTTAAGAGCAATACCTGGAAAACTGGATGAACTGAAGCTAATTCTGAGGGAAACTCCAACTCATATGCTATCTTTCCAACCCATTTCACAATCCAGTACGGAACAACATAACAGGGACTGAGTTTCCCTTTCTTTCCGAACTTCATCACTCCCTTCATGGGAGATACCTTCAGAAACACCAAATCATCGACTTCCAATTCAAGCTCCCTCCTCCTCACATCTGAATAAGACTTTTGGTGACTCTGAGCTATTTTCAACCTGTCCCTTATAAGATGAACTTTCTCCACAGCCTCATGGACTGAATCTGGTCCTATTATCGTAGCTTCACCGACTTCAAACCAACCAATATGCAATCTACATCTTCGCCCATAAAGAGCCTCAAACGGGGCCATATGGATGGTAGAATGGTAGTTGTTGTTATATACAAACTCGATGAGTGGAAAATGATCATCCCAACTACCCTTGAAATGAATCACACATGCTCTCAACATGTCCTCGAGAGTCTGAATAGTCCGCTCAGCCTGACCATCTATTTGCGGGTGAAATGTTGTGCTAAGCTTGACCCGAGTACCGAGTCCCTTTTGAAATGATCTCCAAAACTGGGAGGTAAACTGAGTACCTCTCATTGATATGATGGACAAGAGCACTCCATGCAACTGAACTAACTCCCAAATGTATAATTTGGCATAATCCTCCGCTGAATCGGTAGTTTTGACCGGTAAAATCTGAGCTGTCAACCGTCTACAACCACCCAAATAGAGTCATACTGTCAGCGAGTACGAGGAAACCCTGTAATGAAGTCCGTATTGATCTCCTCCCACATCCAAGTAGGGACACTAATGTCTTGAAGTACACCTCCAGGTCTTTGATGTTCCACTTTCACCTATTGACAATTCGGGCACTTAGCCACAAATTTTGCTATGTCCTTCTTCATGCCATTCCACCAATAGACTTCCCGTAGGCACTGTTCATCTTGGTGGCACCTGGATATATAGAATATTTGGAACCATAAGCCTCATGCAATATCCAATCTCTAAATTCACCAACATCCGGTACACACTAACGACCCTGATATCGAAGCACACTATCTCCCCTTTTGGAGAGGACTTCTACCTTCTAATTCTGAATGGCTTCCTTCAACTTTACCAAAATAGGATCTTCATCTTGTCTAGCTTTGACCTCAGTCACTAAGGATGATTCTAACCCATTCTGAATAATAACACCACCATCGGTCGAGTCAATAAGACAGACTCCTAGCCGTGCAAGTTGATGCACATCATTCACTAATTCTTTCCTTCCCTCATCTATATGGGACACACTCTCCATAGAAATCCTGCTAAGAGCATCTTCCACCACATTGGCTTTGCCTAGATGATAAAGGATACTCATATAATAATTCTTTAATAGCTCCAACCACCTCCTCTGGCGCAAATTCAGATCCTTATGGGTAAACACGTTTTATAGGCTATTGTGGTCCGTAAACATATCTACATGGACCCCGTATAGATAGTGTCTCCAAATCTTCAAGGGAAATACTACTGCCTCCAACTTGAGATCGTGAGTCAAATAGTTCTTTTCATGGACTTTCAGCTGCCTGGAAGCATAAGCTATAACTTTACCGTGTTGCATGAGTACACAACCAAGGCCGATCCTCAAGGCATCATAATATACCATAAAACCATCGGTGCCCTCGAGTAGGGTCAACACTGGTGTTAAGGTGAGTCGAATCTTTAACTCTTGGAAGCTCTTCTCATAAGCCTCCGATCATTGAAACTTCACTTTCTTCTAGGCCAATCCAGTCAACGGCTCTGTAATGGACGAAAACCCTTCAACAAACCTTTGATAGTGACCAACTAAACCAAAGAAACTCCTAATATCCGAAGGACTCAATGGTCTTGGCCAATTATTCACTGCTTCTATCTTTTGAGAGTCCACTTGTACACCCTTACTTGACACCACATGACCTAAAATGCTACTAAGTTTAACCAAAACTCGAATTTATTGAATTTATCATACAACTGGCGATCCTTAAGAGTCTGTAGCACCACCCTCAAATGAGCGGTATGCTCCTCCTTGCTCCGAGAATATATGAGAATATCATCGATGAACACAATCACGAACATATCCAAATACGGCTTAAACACCCTATTCATCAAATCCATAAAAGCTGCATTAGCATTCGTTAGTCCAAAATACATAACTACGAACTCATAGTAACCATACCGAGTCGTGAAAGCTATCTTCAGTATGCACTCTCCCAAACCTTGAGCTGATGGTATTTGGATTTGAGGTCTATCTTTGAAAAGCACTTAGCACCCTGAAGCTGGTCAAAAAAATCATCAATCCTGGGAAGAGGGTACATGTTCTTGATGGTAACTTTGTTCAATTGCCGATAATCGATGCATATTCGAAGGGAACCATCTTTCTTAAGACAAAGAGAATCGGTGCACCCCATGGGGATTTGCTAGGTCTGATGAAACCCTTGTCTAAGAGATCCTTCAACTTCTCCTTCAACTCCTTTAACTTAGATGGGGCCATTCTGTAAGGAGGAATAGATATAGGTTGCATATCGGGAAATAGGTCAATACCAAAATCGATCTCCCGCTCGGGAGGGATTCCCAGTAAATCATCTAGAAATACTTTTGGGTATTCACACACAATAGGAACTGGATGGATAGTCGGGGTTTCAGATGTAGCATTCTTAACCCAACTAGATGATACACGCAATCTTTAGAAATCATCTTTCTAGCCTTAAGGTAGGAAATGAAGTGACCTACAGGCATAGCTAATCTACCCTTCCACTCTAGGATTGGCTCACCCGGAAATCTAAACTCTACTGCATGGGTTCTAGAGTTGACTGAGGAATAACATGCATGTAGCCAATCCATGCCGAAGATAACATCAAAATCGATCATAGCTAACTCTACTAAATCTACTGAGGTGACTTTCTGAAGGATTGTGACACGGCAATTTCTATATATCCGCCGTGCTATAATTGATTCACCAACTGGAGTAGAGATGGAGAAGGGTTCTAATAGGATTTCGAAACTGACTCCGAAATTACTAGCAACATAGGGCGTCACAAAAGATAAAGTATCCCCTAGGTCTAACAATGCATATACATCAAGGTGGAATACTTGTAACATACTAGTAACCACATCTGGTGAAGTCTCCTGCTCCTGTTGAGATGCAAGGGCGTAAAACCTGTTTTGGCGCTGGCCACCACCTACACTGGTGGACGCACCCTGCTAAGCTGGGCGTGCTGATGCTGCTGCTGAGCTGGTAGCCTGAGTATGGCCTCTACCATCACCTCGTCTAGCTAATGGACACTCTCGGCGCCTGTGCCCTGGTTTACCACACCCAAAATAGATATCTGACCCAATTAGGCACTCCCTTAAATGATTCTTTCCACACTTATCATAGGTCAGGAAAGTACGCTTTGTTTGCATGCTACTCTAGCTCCTCGAACTCTGCTCTTATGATCACCTCGCTGTCTGATGGTGCATTGGTCGATGATGGCGCTGGAGATAATGACCTCTGATGAGACTACTGGCAATGTTCGCCTCCCGATCTCTACTGAGATAACCCATAAATGTCTGTCCAGGCCCTCTTGGCCTCTCTCTCTCTTAGATGCATCGCCTCCATCTGTTGGGTGCACAATACCAATCAGGGCATATCAATGTCCTGATGAAGCATGGTGGTCCTACAATCCTTGTCAATGTAGTCCTCTACTTCATGTACAAACCTGCTCACCCGAGCTCTCTAATCAGCCACTAGCTATGGTGCATACTTGGACAAATGAGTGAACTCCAAAGCATACTCCCGGACTGTCATGTTACCCTACTTCAGGTTCACAAACTCCGCTACTTTAATCTCCCTCATCTCACGAGGGAAGAATCATTTCAGAAATGCGGTATGGAACTCATCCCAACCAATGGGACCCCCACCAACTGTCCTGCTATCCTTTCATTGCCTGAACCAAATATGCGCAACCCATTTTAATTGATACGAGGCTAGATTTGCACTCCTCCCTAGTCACCCCCATGATCTAGGTGATCTTCAGAACTTCATCAATAAACTCATATGGGTCCTCGTCCACCTTTGACCCAAGAAACTCCGGAGGGTTCATCCTCAGAAAATCTCTAACTCTCGCTGTTGTCACATTCCCATTTTGAGGGACATGTGCTACCGCCTGTTGGTTGACTTGGGCGGTCAAAGCTTGAGCTAGCATCTATATAGATGTCCTAAAGTCTGCGTGGGCAACCTGTTCAGGTACATATGATCCTCGGGGGCTGGTGGGGCCTTCCAGTGCCCATCCCCATTGCCATTCTCATGGCCATTTCCATTTCTATTTCTTTTTCCATTAACTCGGTGAGGAGGAACGATTCTGCAAATGTGTATAGCACGAGTTAGAAGGATAGAGAGACATTACATCGCACGATATAGATCATGAAAGAAGGGAACACTTCCTAAATGTCTCATACCCTCTTTGTCATAAGTGTGGCGAACTTCATACCCCTGAAAAAGTCTCCACTTAATGCGACTTTCAGACAACCTAGGACACTTCAAAACCTAATGCTCTGATACCAAGTTTGACACAACCCAAAGATAAGCCCGGATAGAGACACGGGACAAAGAAGCCCGAGAGACTCCAAGTCGGCCCATGACATGAACATATCAACTAAGAGCATACTATAAGCAGATACTGATATAATAAAACATTCTTAAGTGGAAGTATGCATACATATCAAGCCAATACCGAATCATAATGAGCTAATTTTTACATAATGTCTTAATAGCCTCTAACATAACTGATGAGCTGATGGGACAGCATCCCCAACTAGCTCAATGAAAGTCTATAACTGAAATAACATAACTATAGATAACTGAATGTCCTCGAAGAATGAGGACTCACCAATGCTGCATAGACAAGTCTGAGAAAGAGGAGCAGGACTAATGATGAAACGGGTCCCTCAGACCTGTATCATGAAACCATACAATATAGAGTATGCGGTCAGTACTTGAAATGTACTAAGTATGCAAGGTAAGTAAAACTGACAATTATAATACATAAGAGTTCATAAGAGTAGGACAACATGATCATAAAGTAAATATCATAATGTGAACATAAGGGCTCAAGGTTTTCAAAACATCCGTAAAATAGTAATAATCATAATCATAAGAGGAAGCTTTATTAAACATAACTCGAGTCAAAGTAACATAAACATAACCATGTATAAATCATGAGGAACAATGGGAGGATTCATCTTAACCGACATAATCATGATAGAGCCTTACATGATGCCCCACTATTTCGCCCAAGTGGTCAGGACCATCCCCGACTTGCTAGGCAGGGGGGCATGCATGCGTGGTGATATCACAGGAATCCAATAATAAATATATATACCTACAGTGGCACGTAATTCTGAGACCGCGGGGTTTACCTGAACGCAAGGTCTACTCGGTGCTAGACATTGCTCCCAAAAATATGCAAATTAGGGCTCATATTGTAATCATGCATTCATCAATAAAGTTCATGGCCTAATAAGTAGTAAAATTGTTGGTCCCCATTTGAAATACATAATTAGCCATGAAAAAGAGCCCATATTGGCCAAGAGTCATAAATCTATAAATCATGGAATTCATGCATACTTGTAAAACATTTACAAACTTGACATTCGATATATCCATGATAAGTACTTGAGAGTATTCATATCATAAAGCATAAATCATAATTGGTTTAAAGAAGATCAAGATCATAAAAAAATCATAACTTGACTTTTCATAAAACATACATAATTGGGCAAAGTTTGATTGAAATCCAAATCTATAAATTTATATTCAAAATAGTTATAAAATCTGCCCATAGATCATAAAACATGATTTGATACATGAAGTAAATTGACCCATAGATAGATCACAGAGAAATTCACAAGAATTGGAATAAAGCCCATAGATCATAAAACTTGAATCTAGAATTGAAATTCATGAAATTGAGAAGAATTTAGAGCATAAGAGTGAAAGGGAATCTCATTCATAGCCTCGCATACCTGGGAAAAACTTCTCAACACTCCCTCTTGAAATCCCAAAGGAAATTGAAGAGAATTTGGAGAGATTCTTCAAACTTGGTCTTAAGGAAAACCTTTAAGTTGCATGCATGGGAATGGTGAGTCTTAGAATAGGTTTAACACCCTTAAAACTCTACTAACTGAGCTTAAAATGACGTAGTATAGGACTTAGGAATTTAGGAATTACGGAAAAGCCCTTAATAAATTCGCAAGAAAATACTCACTGTCAGTCCCAACGAGGGACTGGACGACTCATGTCCATCACCACGACTCGTGGTCTGCTCCTCATTGCCTGGACTGGAAATTATCAATACTGGTCACCACGAGGGACACCAAAACTTGTGGTGTGCCTAATGACTCATGGTGACTGGTCGTTAGATGCACTACCCAAATTCTTTATCCCTTTGTCAGCCTTTGACCAAGGATCGCCTGACGAATTGTGGTGGTGACCCCGACTCGTGGTCTCACCCGTGGTCAGCCCCAAATCTCAAAATCTCAACCATGTCCAACCTCTTCCCCACGAGTCACTTAACGACTCGTGGCGCACCCAACGGGTCACTAGACGACTTGTCTTGTGACCTGATGAAGAAAACTCTATTTTCTTCGTTTCAACTCTCGGTTCTAGTTTTTTGGGGTATTACAGTTATGTTTTATGCTCTTAAACTTATTTGTATTGACAATTGCACTTATGTTGAAAAATCCTTCACCAATTTGTTTTCGTCATATCAAAGGGCCACGTAATTGCTTTATATTTTTTATTTCTATCTTTTTTTTTCTTGATTGAGTTTTGAAGTATTATTTTTTATTTTGTTCATTATTTTAGTTTAGTTATAATTTGTTTGAATATAAATTATTCCTATTTGAAATTCAAATTGCTTTGAAAAATTGACATATGTCGAGTTAGAACAAAAAAGAAAATACTTTTTCAAAAAAATAAAAATAAATAAAAGATAAATATTTAGGGTGAGTCATGTTATTCTAAATTTTCTATACTTATTGATAGTAATTTAAATTTTGTAATTTTTTGACATGAGATTGAGCTTTCACATCTTCTTTATTTGCAAACTCTTTGTAGCTATTTATTTAAATATTTTACACTTCGGGTTTGATCAAGAGGCCATAGTACATATTTGGGTATCCGGATAGTCTAAACATATAAATTTTAATGGTTATAAATAGATTGATAAGAATAAATTATAAGGTAATGGGGAGTAAGGGTGAAAATTAGAAGTGAATTTTCATGAGTTAGTCTGGTCTATTACTTATTCCCTTTTCAAGTGTTCTTCTTTGCATGCTGAGGGTGAGTGAAGGATAGAGAAATCAAAGTTTAACTTATAATCATGAAAAACTGATTCTTTTTTCATGTTTAATTCAACTCATAAAAAAATTCAAAGAAATATATGACATATCAATAGTTTGTTATTGTTTTTCCAGTGTTGATATTATTTTCAAATCATGCTTTTATAATTAACTAATCAATTCAGTAAATATTTTTCATTTGTTCCATAGATGTACTTGATATTTTACACTATCATTTTAGATAAAGGAATTAAATGATCTTGCAAAATAATAAAACTATTTCATACTACTTAATTAGCAGCGAATTCAGAATTTGAAATCTATGAGTTTCTATATCGACTTCAAGTTAATATTATTATAATAACTTTGTCCATAGTCAAGTATTGTAAATATTTCGTAGATTTTCTTAACAAATATGTATGCACACAAGCTACTGATCTCTGTAAACCCACATTTAAGCCTTTACATACGCCCTGCTAGTTATAACAACAATGAGAACATGCTCGCACATAACAATAAAATTTGAAAGCCCTGATTAATATGTTTGTCTATCAATGATAAAAAATAGGTGTAATGATGAAAGAAATTTTTTAAAGTTATATTTGAGGAACCCTTCTCTCCTGCTATTCAGTATCCTTAAAATTGGGCCACATAGTGTTCTTTAGTTATGTTGTCCACTCACAATCAATATGTAGGGACATTATGAGACTTATAACTCAAGAGTGTTATTTTTATATTGTCACACCCCAAACCCAGAGTGGCATGACTGACATCCTGTGCTTCACCTGATCAAGCATACCCTGCCACATATCTAACTACAACAAGTTAGAACCGACGAGGCTTGGCATCACAGCACAATCTAAATCAAGTAAACGACAGAATAAAATGGAAGCTGGCTCACATACTAACTAATAGATACACAATAGGCTGTCAAGGCCACAGAATGGAAAACAACTATACAATTAGGCCCATCTGGCCTTCAACATCATACTAATACCACAATAACATCTACGAGCCTCTATAAATTCAATAATAATCAAATGATCGGGATAGGGCCGCGAACTACCTTTAACTCAAATATCTGGCGATTCCAAAAGACCTGGAGCGCACCACCTCAGCTGGAACTGCACTCAGCATCTAAGAACTTGATCTACTAGCCCACTATCACCTGCTGGCTTGAATGCAGTGCCTAGACTAGGACTTCAGTACAATAATGTACCGAGTATGAAAGGCAGGAACAACTATAAGAATCAAATTAAAGATCAAAAGATATACCAAATATCGCATGAGGACAAACTCTAATTAAGTAAACACATAGAAACTACTTGAAAAGTACAAGAAAATACACAAACAGAACCTACCTTGCCCCCATAATCCCGACAAGTCCAAAACAAGTAAAATACAACAAGAAACACCTAGCTAATAGGCTCACCTGTCATCACCTCTAGACCTCTTAACGGCCACAGCTAACGCCAGCCAATATCTAGCATTCACTACTGCTATCAGATTACAGTTAACACAAGCAATAATCACAATATAATGCCAAACAAATCAAAAGTAAACACCAGTAATGTCACACCCCGCCTTGGGGGGTATGACTGGCACCTGGTGCCCTACTAGGACCTGAACTACTAGACTGCTGAGCCTGGGCACATCTGGTGCCTGGCTGGCTCTAACTCACATTTCTGGAAACAAAGGGCTATATAACGGCTGTAAACATTGCCCCCGGCCCATTAGCCTATAGCCTCCTGTACCTGTACTAACAGCTGACCAGAACCATATCAATATAGGGAAACCTATGCGGGCCGACAGGGCCACCATGCTGTCTAGTTATCTATAACTCAACCATGGAGTACTGGATATCTATGTGACCGGCAAGGTCACCACTACTGTCGAACTATGGCCCCACACGGCCAACATAAAGGAAACAAAAGTACTAACAGCTATACAACTGCACGGCCTCACACGACCGGCTCATCTGACCACAGGGTAATATACATACAGACTGCAAGCCTCTAGGAATAGCAATAGAAATGATCGTGATAGGGCCCCGACCTACCCGTACTGTACAACAAAAGAAAACGGAATACACCTCTGGGATTCAGTCTCCGGATGACAGGAGCTGAATGCTCGATCGCTGACAGGAATCACGTCGTATCGCCTGCTCGTCTATGAGTACCTGCAGGTAAGTAATGCAGCGCCCCACCGGGAGTCAGTACCGCTGGTACTGAGTATGTAAAGCAATAACTGAAGGAAATATCTGAAAACAACAATACAACTGATGAAACTGAAGTAGGAGGGAATAGATTAACTGTCTGATAATGTAAATCATACCTTCTTTTAATTATACTGGAAGGAGTAGGAGTCATACCTGGAGATTAATCGTCCTACTGTCGATCTACTCATATCTACTGTACATGGCATAACATATCATAACATCACATAGCACACACAAACCTTACCCGGCCCCCATAAGCCGGGAGATACAACCAGCACAGAATCTATACCCCTACCCCGGTCATCCCATCTCCTAAAATAGATATAAGCATCCCGCCGGTCCCCTGGGTAAGCACTTGGGCTCGCTGAGCCCCTGACTATAACTGCATCTAAGTCCGGAGGACTCCTGAATCAACACTCGGGCGTATCCGCTCGACAGGGGTGTGTAAGGGCCGATCAAGGCACAAATATGGGGAAAACTGGCATCCCATCTTCGTCCCCTGTGGGATGGCATGCCACTCCGTAGAGCGACGTATCCTCGTCCTCTGGCGGACGAGTCGATACAGCTATCAACCCTGGGGCGGTCATGGATGCTAGGTAGTCCAACCCCAAACAATACAACGGTCTCAACTAGTAATACTATCTGCATGTCCCCCATACTGAAGCTAATAGTGGTAACGTATTTGTATATACTATATGCTGAGCTAGCGATAGTAATATGTACGTACTTAATGCATGCTGAGGCTGGTAATAGTATATATGTACAAATATAGTCTTCTGCCAGACTGTACTGGGGCTAATGCTGAACAAGATATAGTCTTTCTGCTGAAACTATGTTGTATACTGAGTTTCTATAGTAACATGATTTACTATTCCTAACATGCTTTCTAACTTCATTTTAACTTATCATTCTACTTCTGAGATGTATTACAGATATTACATTGCTTTACTAGGTTTCAACTGAATACAATGATATCCTAACATTCTGTGTCACATCACATACTGAGCATGCGGTGCAGTTCCTAACACTTATATTAGAATCTATATCGTGCTAACAAGTTTCGCGCTAAATACAATATGATGCTTCTAATATCGTACCAACATTCGTAATAAACATAACACATGACTTCTGAACATTCTACTGGCCTTTAAATTACTGTACTGTCCCGAGATTACTAACTTGCCGAGGAAACTAGCTTTACATACCTTATCCTCGAACTATCCGTCTGTCGGACGAGTCTCGGCCGGTACTTCAACTATTTTCTCCCAACTGCATTCATAAATATGTCAATTAATACTAAATACTGCTTTATTTTAAAGAGCAACGTCACTTTGGATATAGTTTATAGCCTAAACTTAGGCTTATCGAAAGACGGTCGAAAACTCGCTATTTTTCAGAGGTCCAGAAGGGGAAATATTCACTTCACAGCTAGGAACACATAGACACTAGTTTAGAGCAATTCCACTTACCTTAGCTCGGTAGCTCGATGATTCGTCGGCCGTATTTCACGAAACTAAATCTGTAGGAATGCTCTCTGCTGCTAAATACCTCGGTATCTGAGGTTAATTTGAGTTTGGACAACGTTTAGCAGCGTAATTGGACAAAAAATATCTTACCTCCTTCATTCTTATCTCTCCTCTGCTGATCCCTCTCTGTTTCACTGGAAATTATAAGTGCTTAATGATTTAAAACTGAAGTGGGGCTTTATATACTTGGGCCTGGACAAGGCTAACGTGTCACGGAGCCAACGCGGAGGCCTCACCTCTTTGACACGCTGCCATCGCGGAGGGGCTCTACCTCGGCTCCTTCCACGATGGTTCAACAGGTTTCTTGTCCGATCTTTTCCCGGGCCTTTCTCTAGCATGTATGGCCTTCAAATATGCTTAACCAACGTGCGAATAGGTTATCTAGGTGTCGGGAATCCTACGGGGTATAACATTCTCCCCCCTTAGGAACATTCGTCCTCGAATGTAAACTTTTACTTAGAGGACTTCTCAACTTATTATCTAGAAAAATTTCGGCAGAGTTTCCCCTATAATATGGACTATAGCAAAAACCTGAAATGCAGAAAAGTCTAACACAGGTACTGCACGCAATACTTTAAGATTCACAGGATGGCTAAGTATCAATCTTTCTCACTTATACATATACAATCATAAGATACTACATAAGCAATAATACGGACATACCTGTCGCCTGACTAGACCTGGAATAGGTGAGGATACCTAGCTTTCGTATCTTCTCCAGCTTCCCACGTCATCTCTTCACGGTTCCTGTTATGCCACAACACTTTGACAGACGCAATATCTTTACTCCTCAACCTGCGAATCTGTCTGTCTAAGATAGCTACTGGAACCTCTTCATATGCTAACTTTTCTGTGACCTGAACATCCTGAACTGGAAAAACCGTGGAAGGGTCTCCTACGAACTTCCTCAACATGGATACATGGAATACCGGGTGAACAGATGCTAACTCTGGAGGCAAGTTCAATTCGTATGCAACTCGGCCTATTCTTCTCCGAATCTGATATGGCCCAATGAATCTCGGGCTAAACTTGCCTTTCCTGCCAAATCTCATCACCCCTTTCATCGGAGACACTTTCAGATATACCCAGTCATTTACCGCAAATTCTAGATTTCTGCGCCGCATATCTGCATAAGACTTCTGGCGGCTCTGAGCAGTCAGTAAACGTTCTCGGATAAGCTTTATCTTTTCCTCTGACTGCCGAACAATGTCTAGGCCAACCAATGCTGATTCCCCCACTTCAAACCAGCCCACCGGTGATCTACATTTTCACCCATATAATGCTTCAAAGGGCGCCATCTGAATAGCCGAATGATAGCTATTATTATAAGCAAATTCTATCAGCGGCAAATGCTCGTCTCAGCTACCACCATAGTCTAGCACACACGCTCGCAGCATGTCCTCGAGCGTCTGAATAGTGCGCTCAGCATGTCCGTCTGTCTGAGGGTGGGAAACTGTGCTTAGATTAATCTACGTCCCCAACCCCTTCTAGAACGATTTCCAAAACCTAGCCGTGAACTGCGCTCCTCTGTCTGAAATAACGGATACTGGTACTACATGCAATCTGACTATCTCTCGGATATACAACTCCGCATAATCTTCAGCCGAGAAAGTAGTTCTAACTGGCAAGAAATGAGCTGATTTAGTCAATCTGTCAACTATTACCCATATAGAGTCATGTCTGTGTCTGGCACGGGGTAATCTTGCCACAAAATCCATATTCACCGCTTCCCATTTCCAAAGAGGCACAGCTATGTCCTGAGTTAACCCGCCTGGTTTCTGATGTTCTGCTTTCTCCTGTTGGCAGTTAGGACACTGGGCTACAAATTCAGCAATTTCTCTTTTCATATCTGGCCACCAATAGCTCCCTTTGATGTCATGGTACATTTTTGTCGTACCAGGGTGAAGAGAATAATCATTTCTATTACCCGAATGGCTAAATTGACCAATTGATGTATCTTTCTAACCAACTCCCGTTACTCGGGCTGCTCATACACCATACTTCTAATAGATCTATAACTAAGAGCAGTTGTTGCTCCATTACCTCTTCTTGGCTGATATAACATTTTCATACTTAGAGAGCTCGGCATATAATTGACGGTTATACTGACTTGTCTTGCCGAAAAGATCGACAGGTAGTTTACAAGCATAGCTAGAGCTTACCTGGCCCTCCGGCCACATGCTAAGGCTACTTGTTGCTGAGATAACCTGAACGACCGTCTGCGCACCTTGTGACTTTATCTGATCAGAGGATCCTGATATTGACCATGACCTCTAATGATCTGGCTTCATAACCTTAATTAACTGAATAATCGGGTTGAATGACCCGAATGTGGCAGTAGTCTAACAATGCTCTAACTGTTCTACTTGAGTACTTATAGTTCATGCATAACTGCAGACTTGTGGGCATCTAATTACTTTGTTATTTGCTTGAACCACTGTAAGGCTGGACTTAATCAAACTTACTCCCAGGCGATCAATCTCTGGATCTTCACCAGGAGTCTACTGATCCCCTGGTCCTAATAAACACTGTGCTAGCAGGGTACTATCAATTTCTTACGCCTTGTGTGTATCCACTTGGATTTATACTGCTATTCTGGGGAATTCTCGGTCTTATGAGCTATTTTGTAAATACTGGTCTTCTGCTAGGGCTCTGTATCTGAATATCTTACGAGAACCAGCTGAAGTACTAGTCTGTCGCTGACTACTGATGTGGACCCTTCCTTGGGGTACCCACGGGTATTCTGACTGGGACGGCCGGCTGACTTATGGGGTGTTCCACATAATAACTGCTAGGTTGACTAAGGCCGACTCTCACCTACAAGGCTGGGAAAATGACGTACGACCCCTTAATATACTAGAACAATTCTGGTATGGCTAATCTCTGAAATTTGCCTATCCGGCCTCCAATCCTGGTTCTAACACACGCACTAATGTTACCGATCTTCAGGGATGCTTCCCTGCTAATGCAGCCGCCAGCTGGTCGGTAGACCGTCTGACTGCGCCCTTATCATCTAGCCATCTGGTTTAGGCCATTAACTCTGGTAAGCTCCTAGAGCCTAGATCTAGCAACGACACATAAGTCTATTAACTTAATAACTGAGAACTGAGATAGTTTCTATGACTTCATACGTGACTCACACTTAACCTGCCCTTTTTCTTCTCCTTTCCCTTTCTCCTTTCTTCTCTCGTTTTCTTTCTTTCTCCTCCCTTTTGGCAAGGGGGGGGGGTCCTGCAATGCAATTTGTACATGTTTTCTATTACTAATCAGCATCTGTGATTGTACCCTTATAGGCAGCTACTCACAGCATATCTATTATCTGTATACATATATATATCAATAGCTACGTACAATATGTACTGAATTCTGCGGTAATACATAATCTCTGACATGCTCTGCTGAGTCTCATACCGTACATGATACATCGCTTCTACGGCCTAACAATATCTCCTGCCCTGACTTATCATTTCATTGTATTGTCACCCCGTTCTGAAAGTAACAAACATAAACACTTTAGTTATTGTCTGCCATTTGAAATTCCGCCACTCTTGCGATGTGGGGTCAACGTTCGAATCTTGTGGCCTTACTAGGCATATATTGAGAGCCTATGACTGTCTGCTGGGCCTTATCTCTAGGCCATACTAGATTAGAATTGCTGTATCGGTAACTTCTTAACTTCTCCATAGCGGACATACTGCGGTATTCTGAACCGCGATCTTACTGTCAGCCAGAGGCTTAATCCTTAATACGATATTTTATCAATCCGGGGGTAATTCTAACCTCCCCACAAGATCTGACATTCCTGCTTCTTTCCCTCATCTTACTTAAGCTGAACTCTGTGGTTCAAGGTACCTGCTCTTCATTGTTATCAAGATTGTTGGTCCAGTATCAGTTCATACTTCCCCTGACTTGCAGTCAGACCTATCTGATTCACATGACCCCTCACCCTTTCGATATCACAACTGGATCATAACTACAATCTTACAGGTATGTATTTGTCTTGATATCTGTTAGCATATGTGACGGACTTGGCCTTTTTCTGACTCGAACTTGACTATTACCCGGCATTTATCACTAACAGGTCTTTTACCCCTGCTTCGGGTAAGCTAACGGTCTTACTTTCTCTACTGGCTTATTATCATAAGGGTCTGCACAACTTACGTAATCATAGGGGCTCTTTATACTTTCTAATACTTACTAGGATCAATCAGCCCATCTTTACTTACTGCTTGATTTGGCAATCCCATCTCAAGTCTTATGCCCCTTTACTATACTGGCATCAAAATCAAGAGGTAGGAATAGCCCTTTTCTTATTGCAACAAATAAAAGCATTTAACTGTACCATATCCAAAAAGATGTATTTGGGATTCCTGCATTTTCCCTCTCTTTCTTATACTTACCTGGTGGTCTGACCTTGTCTGTAATCTTAATCAGATCTTATATAGCTAATAAATAAATCAACTCGTATGTACATTACACTCCTGACTTCCTATTCTGACGCTATCACATATACTGGGGATAGTACCGATAAAGGTATCATGCTGGGAGGTCTCGGGTACCTCCTACTACTACTGTAGTTATCATGTAACTGGTTGATGCCTTCTTCTGTTGCTATATCTGATCTTCTGCCTGTAATAGGGTAATGCTGATCTCCCTTTGTATCTGTAATCAAAGAATACGGTAAGTTTTTAGAGACTCCACCCTATACTGTACCGCTCTAAAGCACGACTGACTGAGAAGGAAGGGTAACCATCCTATCATGCCTCGCAGCCTCCTGCCTATAATATGTGGTGCACAACACATCCATAGACAAGACTCTACTTAGCACGGCTTGCAGACTCCCTGGGACACGACCTGCTCTGATACCAAGTTTGTCACACCCTGCCTTGGGGGGTATGACTGGCACCTGGTGCCCTACTAGGACCTGAACTACTAGACTGCTGAGCCTGGGCACATCTGGTGCCTGGCTGGCTCTAACTCACATTTCTGGAAACAAAGGGCTATATAACGGCTGTAAACACAGCCCCCAGCCCATTGGCCTATAGCCTCCTGTACCTGTACTAACAGCTGACCAGAACCATATCAATATAGGGAAGCCTATGCGGGCCGACAAGGCCACCATGTTGTCTAGTTATCTATAGCTCAACCATGGAGTACTGGATATCTATGTGACCGGCAAGGTCACCACTACTGTCGAACTATGGCCCCACACAGCCAACATAAAGGAAACAAAAGTACTAACAGCTATACAACTGCACGGCCTCACACGACCGGCTCATCTGACCACAGGGTAATATACATACAGACTGCAAGCCTCTAGGAATAGCAATAGAAATGATCATGATAGGGTCCCGACCTACCCGTACTGTACAACAAAAGAAAACGGAATACACCTCTGGGATTCAGTCTCTGGATGACAGGAGCTGAATGCTCGATCGCTGACAGGAATCACGTGGTATCGCCTGCTCGTCTATGAGTACCTGCAGGTAAGTAATGCAAAGCCCCACTGGGCGTCAGTACCGCTGGTACTGAGTATGTAAAGCAATAACTGAAGGAAATATCTGAAAACAACAATACAACTGATGAAACTGAAGTAGGAGGGAATAGATTAACTGTCTGATAATGTAAATCATACCTTCTTTTAATTATACTGGAAGGAGTAGGAGTCATACCTGGATATTAATCGTCCTACTGTTGATCTACTCGTATCTACTGTACATGGCATAACATATCATAACATCACATAGCACACACAAACCTTACCCGGACCCCATAAGCCGGGAGGTACAACCAGCACAGAATCTATACCCCTACCCCGGTCATCCCATCTCCTAAAATAGCTATAAGCATCCCGCCGGTCCCCTGGGTAAGCACTTGGGCTCGCTGAGCCCCTGACTATAACTGCATCTGAGTCCGGAGGACTCCTGAATCAACACTCGGGCGTATCCGCTCGACAGGGGTGTGTAAGGGCCGATCAAGGCACAAATATGGGGAAAACTGGCATCCCATCTTCGTCCCCTGTGGGACGGCATGCCACTCCGTAGAGCGACGTATCCTCGTCCTCTGGCGGACGAGTCGATACAGCTATCAACCCTGGGGCGGTCATAGATGCTAGGTAGTCCAACCCCAAACAATACAACGGTCTCAACTTGTAATACTATCTGCATGTCCCCCATACTGAAGCTAATAGTGGTAACGTATTTGTATATACTATATGCTGAGCTAGCGATAGTAATATGTACGTACTTAATGCATGCTGAGGCTGGTAATAGTATATATGTACAAATATAGTCTTCTGCCAGACTGTACTGGGGCTAATGCTGAACAAGATATAGTCTTTCTGCTGAAACTATGTTGTATACTGAGTTTCTATAGTAACATGATTTACTATTCCTAACATGCTTTCTAACTTCATTTTAACTTATCATTCTACTTCTGAGATGTCTTACAGATATTACATTGCTTTACTGTGTTTCAACTGAATACAATGATATCCTAACATTCTGTGTCACATCACATACTGAGCATGCGGTGCAGTTCCTAACACTTATATTAGAATCTATATCGTGCTAACAAGTTTCGCGCTAAATACAACATGATGCTTCTAATATCGTACCAACATTCGTAATAAACATAACACATGACTTCTGAACATTCTACTGGCCTTTAAATTACTGTACTGTCCCGAGATTACTAACTTGCCGAGGAAACTAGCTTTACATACCTTATCCTAGAACTATCCGTCTGTCGGACGAGGCTCGGCTGGTACTTCAACTATTTTCTCCCAACTGCATTCATAAATATGTCAATTAATACTAAATACAGCTTTATTTTAAAGAGCAACGTCACTTTCGATATAGTTTATAGCCTAAGCTTAGGCTTATCGAAAGACGGTCGAAAACTCGCTATTTTTCAGAGGTCCAGAAGGGGAAATATTCACTTCACAGCTAGGAACACATAGACACTAGTTTAGAGCAATTCCACTTACCTTAGCTCGGTAGCTCGATGATTCGTCGGCCGTATTTCACGAAACTAAATCCGTAGAATGCTCTCTGCTGCTAAATACCTCGGTATCTGAGGTTAATTTGAGTTTGGACAATGTTTAGCAGCGTAATCGGACAAAAATTATCTTACCTCCTTCGTTCTTATCTCTCCTCTGCTGATCCCTCTCTGTTTCACTGGAAATTATAAGTGTTTAATGATTTAAAACCGAAGTGGGGCTTTATATACTTGGGCCTGGACAAGGCTAACGTGTCACGGAGCCAACGCGGAGGCCTCACCTCCGTGACACGCTGTCATCGCGGAGGGGCTCTGCCTCGGCTCCTTCCGCGATGGTTCGACAGGTTTCTCGTCCGATCTTTTCCGGGGCCTTTCTCTAGCACGTATGGCCTTCAAATATGCTTAACCAACATGCGAATAGGTCATCTAGGTGCCGGAAATCCTACGGGGTATAACAAGTAATTAATCATCGATCAAGCACTACCGGACCCTCTCTCGGCTGCGCAAAGTTAGCAGAGCTCCATCCATTCGGGAGAGCCAATCGCGATCCCAATAAGGCTCAGAACAGACATATATGGCGATATGGAGGCAAGTACCTCCCCATAGGTCTTACATATCTCAGAAAAGACCTATGGGAGGAAAACTCAACTCCACCATAGGCCAATTGTTCTACCCCTAGGACTCAACCCCGCGGCCGGACCTACTTCCATCGTTAAGTATCCATGAATCCCAAGGGCCTCAAAACACACACACACATACAATCACACAATCACAATATAATTCATATAATATCAGCAAAATACAACCCATGCTAATCTAGCCAACCTATCCATAAAGGTCACAGTATGAGTCAGGATAACCGCCACTAGCAATCCAATAGTGAACGACAGCTACTCGAGTTCACGACCTCCATAAGTGAGAGAAATACTTACCACTCGACAACCCCCAAGGCACTATATACTATTCAAAAATACATATATAAGTCCAAAAAAAAGTGTTTAAGCCAAATAGAATAATTCCAATTGACACCCCAACACACTCAACCTTGACAGCTATCAACATCCTACTGACGTACGACAATCCACTAATTCATTAACAAATTCATGGCCTTAATTGTGAGGAAGGACCACAGATTAATAGCCCGAAACACACTTATACAAGAGGCAAACAACAACTAATAACACGGCAAACGCAAACCATACGACAAGAATACAATTAGAATGGAAATCATGCTGAAACAGGAGAATAGAAGCCTTAACATACGTTGAATCCAATGAACTTAAGCTAAGACGAATCCCGAGCTATTCACACAATCAATATGATTCCTAAAGGCAGTCCAAGCCACTGCCAAGAACATGACAACAAGGCTCAACAAAGAAACAAGACAAACAGAGCTTACTCGGTAAGATTCTTACGAATTCGATGGTAGAATCTTTGAAACAACAATCAAAGATGTCTACGGATTCATAAACAACTTGAACAACTAAATAATACTAAAAAAAAAGAGGCTTACCAAGCAGCTGACCACGAAACAACCACCAACAGCTGCAACAACGTCATCCAAAACATGAGCAAGTCGGTAAATTTGACATTCTAGTAGTGAACCCAAGCCCGAATAGTTAAATATAGCGGAAAGAATTTTTTTTTTCAAATTCTAATTTAATAGGGCATCCTCGAACTTGTGGGGTGTACACATATGTTGCAACCGAAATAATAAGCTGTCAAGCGAAAGCTAACAAAGAAAAACTCAAAAAATGATAAATAAGAAGATAAACAAAAAATATACCAAAAGAGACACAATAATTCAACATGGTTCGATCAATAGACCTATATCTACAAGACTAGATGAGTAATCCACTATATAAAAGAGAGTACCAAATATGAGAGAAGTAACCACACAAAATTCAGTTAGAATAAAAAGAGGTTCACACAAGTGGTAATAACACTTATGTCTCACAAATTTCACCCCTAAACAAGACTCTCAAAGCCCTTAAGACTATATTGTGGATTCTTCTAAGTGAGGAGGAAGGAGACTCAATTTATAGATTAGCCAAATATAAAAGAAATTGTGTTTTCTTTTTAGGAAAAGAAAAATTCAATTATGGTAAAATAAAAAAGTTAATGGAAACACCCAACAATTCTCCCCCTTGGCCTGAATTTATGACAAAACTAATTTGTTCAACCTTTTTCACGTAATCTTCAACAAGTTGAATCTCCATCTCCAAATATCCTCTATTAAATCTTTGTCTCTACACAGAGTAACACTTTGATAAAATTTCTCAAACAAAAATCTTCATTATTGTCACATAGATTTGTGGTTAGAATTAAATCTGCCAAGATGAATATCCATTTTGAACCTTGAACTGATACCACTTGTTAGGGCTGAAATAATCAGGTATGACAGGGAAGTTAAAAAAACAAATCTTGAGACTATAAATAAGAAGATAAACGAAAAATATACCAAAAGAGACACAATGATTTAACGTAATTCAGTCAATCGACCTATATCGACAAGAGGAGATGAGAAATCCACTATATAAAAGAGAGTGCAAAATATCGAGAGAAGTTCCTCACAAATCTCACTCAGAATAAAAAGAGGTTCACATACAATTGGTAGTATAACACTTGTTTCTCACGTTATAATGTATTATTAACTAAGATATATTGTGCGAAATGGTTATAGTTTAAAGAAAGTAAAATTTTAGTTGAGTTCGAATTTATTCACGCTTTGTTTTCCTTGTTGTTTATATGATTATTCAACTTTATAAGATTAAACAATACATAATCAGCTTGACCTCAACAAACAAATCATCCACAATCCATATTGATTCTTCATAAAAACTTGTACTTTAATCTCTCACATATAATTATATATTAAAAATTTTAATTTAGTAAAATTTATATTATTTTACAAAGCATACAACATAACCTAGAACAATGCATGTGCCGAGAGACTAGTACTATATTAAAAGTAGGAAGGCATTTAAAAAATATTAACTGAATTTTTTGTCCTTCATTAAACAACTCTACAATAGACAAAAATTGCCATCTACTATTTTCTCAAATTATTATTTAATTATCTTTATAATATTTCAAGTGTCCCACGTCGGCTGACACAACGCTTACATGCTGATTATCAATAAACACAATAATTTTTTTTATCATGATAAAATAATCAAAATAATAAAAGAGAATATAAACTAACAATATATTGTAAAGTACTGATACATGAAATACATAAAATATCATAATGGAGATTCAATATTTATTTTAACAACAATATTTGAAATATAATATTTATTTACATTATTGAAATAAATATTAGCTTTTATTTTGACGTAAGTTGTAATCTAACGAGTAAGACAACGAGTAGTAGAGCTTCCACATCGCTAAATTGATAATAATAAACGTTGGAATATTTTCCAATCTAATAACCGCCAGTTTGGGTTTTTCCTCAGCTGACATGAAGGTAAAATTATGAAAATGTTGCAATCAGAATATGAGATAACCTTATCCATTATAGCCAACTAGAATGAGCCACATAGGCAGATGAGGTGGTAGGCATCACCATTGATCAATTTTCCACCTCTCATAGAAAAGCTTTTGTCCATCCTCTCAATGTTTGTTAATCTTTCTCCCCCCCTCTCAAAAACACTCCTTACCAATACCATACTCTCATTCAACACAGACCTAACAAAACAGGCAAATTATGGCTTCTATTTCTGCAGTTTGCATGGCAATGCCACTGACTTACACAAGACAGAAGAGACAACCAAGTGTGGAGGCTTTCTTGAAGCCATTGCCAGTAAGACCCTCGAAGACTACAGCACCATTACTGAAACCAGTAGCAAAGTTTCAAGTCAAGGCTTCACTTAAGGAGAAAGCTTTGACAGGATTGACAGCAGCTGCACTGACTGCTTCCATGGTCATCCCCAACGTAGCCGAAGCAGCTGATGGTGTTTCACCGTCTCTCAGGAACTTCTTGCTCAGCATTTCTGCAGGTGGAGTTGTGCTTGCTGCAATTGTTGGTGCTGTAATCGGTGTTTCCAATTTTGATCCTGTCAAGCGGACTTAAGAAGCATAATTCTGATATATCTCCTTTTTTATTGTATTTATCTCATGTTTCCAGTGAAGATCTATAAACTGCTTTTTATTTTAGCTTATTTCTTGAAGAAACGCACCTATCAAAGGAAACACGTAGCTATCATTTGCTGCTCTTGCACCGACTGCAGAGAGGACAATTCCGGTTAATGTGCTAACATCTCTGCCTTTTCACCAAGGAAATAATTTTTCAGAGAGCTGAGCATAGCAATAGCTAAGACTCATAAACCTGTGGTGACTTTTTTACTCTTCACAGGCAAGCTGCGTTTCCAAAATAGCTTAAGAAATCCATCAAATGCAAATGATGACATGCCTGATAATGTCTCCCTACAGACTTAAAGATGAGCTTCTCCCGTCTTGCAATCCAAATTTTATATTTTAAAATAAGAACAATTAGAAAAAATTTAATCCATTTCATACATCTAAAAATAAGAACAGCTGAAAGACTATTCCATCCAAGTTGAGTGTTCACTCACAACTCACAAGAAGGCACAAAATGAGAAACACCACTGTTTGACGTGGAGAGGATGGATCTAGGGGGGTGGGGTGAGGGATTTACCAAATCAATAAAAGTTGTCCTTGTTCATGAAGCTAATGAGAGTAGTTGTGCAAATTCAACTGATGGGAAGGGGTGAAAACGTATTCCTTCCAAATCAAGCAGATATTAAAGCTACATTAGACCAGTAAGTGGGATTTCTAAGCAAGAATACAAGTAATGTACCATTCTATGGCCATAAAATGAATAATAATCACCTAACTACAACAATGACTTTCGGCCTAAATCTCTCTGAGAAGAGGGCCAACAGCTTTGCTAAAATTGGACCCAATAAGAATCTCTTATCTGGTTTCCTTCGTTCATGAAAGACGGAATTTTGAAATTAAATCAATGAGATATCTACTTTCTGCAGAATTGTTCACGCTCTCTGCCTTGGTAACTGTAATATTCACCCTCTGCTCATCACCATAAAATTCCTCCTTGATTTTAAGCCTGAACAGAAATTGCCTGAAGAGACAATTTCTAATAATTTCAGAAAATTTGGTATCATCAGCCTCTTCATATTTCATCAAGTACAGCTCCTTCGCGGGACAGCCTAAAATCTCTTCACCAGATTCCTGGAAAGTTGTCACCCATGTCAACCCAGTATGATCTTGAATTTGAGCTTGAAGAAGGTATCTGTAATCACATTCCTCAAACTCTTGATTGCACCTATCACATTGCCATCTGGAGTTTCCTGACCGGGTAACTTTCTTATTACATTGTCTATCTCCAATCATCAAAGGGCAAGCAGTATAACAGAAAGTGTCGGTTTTGATGAATGTTATGGTTGCCTTAACTGTAACCCAGTCTGGTTTATCAGACCTACCAAGACCTTCATCCTTGATCTGAGAGACAGTCTTACGTATCTCGTTTTTTGATCCTACAGGCATGTTTTCCCTAGATATAGATTGAGAAGCAATGTCTTTTCCCCCCTGATCAAACCACTCTCTTAGAGTCTGAGTCTCTGACAAATCTGGATTTATGAACAGTTGAGTGGAAGAAATGGTTCCAATGGATTTCCCAGTGAAATCACTAACTTTTGCAGCTTTAACAGCTAAAACAGAGGAAAACCCAGCTTCTGCCAGTTCTTGCAGCTTTTGACCTTCCCTGTTACATAAATCTCCCCATAGTGTCAGCTCAACACTTCGCCCAGACTGATCCTTTAGATTCAAGATTCTTCTTTGAGTTTCCATTCCATTCTTTCTCAGGATAGGAACAGAAGGATTGACTGCTGTCACAATTCCAATCACATCTATGATTGAATTGTTTTCTGCACTTTCAATTTCACTAATAGGTCTAAATGAGAACTTCTGTCTTGGAATAGAGGCATCTTCATCTGGACAGAGATCTACAGTTGAAGTTGTCTCCAAAAATATTTCCCATTCATTCTTCAGATGGTTGAAGTTCTTCTGAGCAAGTTTCAAGCTTCCTTTTGATATCATGTACACTTTTCCGGCTTCAATTTTGTCATAAAAGCGATCAACAACAGCATTAAAACAAGTGACACGTATTTCACCCCCATCAGAGTCAAGGAGATCAAAGGAGAAGACTTTTCCATCTCCTCTAGAATTATTATAGCGTCGTAGATCCCCCTTTGCAGTAACTCTAGCCTTAATAGCCCACCGACCCTGATAGGGATTCAATGCTGCAATTGGAATAATGCGGGCAGGTGCTTCATTCTTCATGATTGCCCCATGGCTTTTGTAATTTGGAGGAGGTTGATATGAAGGTTGAATTGCAGGTGGGTAGTTCTGCATGCTATTAACTGAAATTTGTGTGCTCAAATTTTTACTGTTAGCAAAGCTTGCTTGGCCAGATCTTAGAGCACTCAAGTTACCATTGTTAGTCAAGATTGCAGACCCAGAAGCTCCATTAGATATAGTTTTCTGAGCTCCTACATTAGATTCTACAATCACTTTCGGGTTCCCAATTATTTCACATTCTGGTATAATAGTTTCCATGTTGAGGACTACAATGATTCTGCAAGGGAAACAAGACACATACTCAGCTTAAGTTCCAATCAAAGGTATAATCCAGATTTCTAGGGAAAAATAAGATATTACTCTCTTATCAGACAAAACAGAAACTTGCTTGATCCCCTAATACAGTACCCTAATGCACAGAAATGCCACATTCTTCTCATCTATGGAAACTATTTTCAGCACCCAACTCAAGATGAACACCAAGGCAAAGATTATACTACTTACGCAGTGCACAAATTTCCATAAGGAAAACTTGCTGCATGTTCTGACACAACCCCTAGTCTATGTAGAGAACGTTTAGAAAGCCAAGACCAACCAGAAATGAAACAAATATTTACAAGAAAGTTGTGTTTTGTTATTTTGCACTGCATACTCGAAATACAGAGTAACTCTCGACCATTGAGCCAATTATAATAAATAGTTTCCTTCCATGGATCAATTGTAGCTAAAGCTTAAACAACAAAATGAAAGTCAGATCTATCCTAAGATTCCGAATGACTTGTGAAGGGATGATAACACAAACGCACATACATGAAAAAATTGAAGAAGACACAATGAAGTTATATATGTGTACTGTATTTTGCATAGAAGTGCTTATCAAAATGATTAAGGGATAATACATCAACATCTTGTTAAAGCTCAAACAACAAAATCCAAGCCAAATCTATGAAAGTTACAATCGAAATGACTAGTGTATGAATGATAAACACAAATGTGCCCAAAAGGGAAACAGGAGAAAACATAATGAAGGTCTATACGTGTTTTTTTCCCCATACAGAAGTAAGTGCACATCCAAATCATTAAGGAGTAATTCTCTACCAGGGCACCAACATTCTAATAAAGCTCAAACAACAAAACCAAATCCAGAATAAGGAGAACACATAAATAAAGCAAATATCATATGCTTTATATGCTATAAAATCTAGAAGCAAACGTAATCAGCTATAACCTGTACATACAGTTTCATAATTGAAGCTTGAAGAAAATAGAGAATTCATACTTGCGATTTTGAACGGTGCTACAAATGTATTCAATCAACTGAATGACGGAGCTTTTCCGAACACGGCCAGTTTTGACTCTGTCATTGAGCTGAGTAGCCAGCATAGCCTGCTGAGTCGACTCAGAGTCGGAGAGTGTGAGCCGGTACCGTTCCTGTGTGGTGCCGATAAGCTTGATGTCCAATACCTGAACCACTGGCTTTGAGTTCACGTCGCCGGCGTTGATCGCCGGGATCGCGTTAGCCGTCAAGTTCACCGGCATTCCAGTAAATTGGAAGATCCCAGTGATAACGGATCGGGAACGGAAATAATATGAATTTGAGAGACTTTCTGAGGATAGTGATGAAATTTGTATAGAAAAGGGCAGCGAGATAGACGATGGGGATAAAATGGCGGGTTTACAAACCGACCTATGACAAAATGAGACAATAAAATGTCCAAAATCAAAAATTCGAGTACCACCCTTTGCCCACTTCTTCACTTGGCCCACTTTTCTTCGCATAGTCCAAAGATTTGCGGCTTATGGGCTTTTCTACTAATTTCCAGTTTGAAAATCTTTTTTTTTTTTTAAAATCAAAAGTGAGACATATGTCTCTATAATTAAAACAAAAAAAGATTCAGCAACAAAAATACATAACCAGGCTCAAAAGTGACTCGGTCTATTTCAAATATTTGCCGACAATAATAACAAAAACAATAGGACTTAGGAAAGTTCTAGACTGATTCCGCCCCTTCACCTTCCTGTGTTTCTAGATCAGAGACCAGTCCTCCCATAGTAACTTCATCCTCTGGTAAGCACCAAGAATCTTCCCTTGGTATGTTAATTCTAACTTCATCCTCTATATGCTCCAATATCTGATTTATTCACCATTCTCAAGATTGGCTTCCCTCCTCCAGATCACCTACATGTCTAAGCTATGGAAGTCCGCAGAGGCTGCACTCCCCATCTCGTCTCCCTTATTTAGCTCAAGGTAAGTACCCTTTTCATCTCTTTTCCTTTCCCTTACCTTCAGATTGATGGGATAGAGTTTAACCTTCACCTTCTTGTCTTTAGATCGGCTGAGCTTCTCTTCTTCTTTACTAGTAAGCACCAAGACATCTTCTCACTTCATCCTCAATACTCCATTGTGACAGTGTGATAGTGCACCATTCTGCAGCTAGCTCGACAGATATGACTCTTTGTCCTTCTCTTTAGATCGCTCAGTCATCCCCTTACCCATAGATCGATGGATTGAACCTCATTGAGGTTGATACCACCATCAGATCTACCGATTTAAGGAAACAGAAGAATCCTTCAGAGATTACCCTCAGTTTTTCTATCTTGTAGACTCGGATGGATATTATGGGCAAAGGTCATAAAAATCTTCTTACCAGAATCCCTTCTCAAAGTCCTGGATTAGTATCACATGGACACCCCTAAGCTCTCACCGGGTGCGTGATACTAAATCCAACCGAAATTTCTTCAGACTTTGATTTCAGGTAGATTAAGAAGATGACATACTTGACCTGCTGATTCCTTCATATTCCCAAACTTCTCCAAGATTACCCGTTCTTATGTTAATTGCATATCAAATTACACTTAGAGAGACGGAATAACCTTACCAGATCTGACACTGGTTCGTAGCTTCCAGGTACCAAACATCTCTTCCAACTCTAGTACATGCCTATAATTTATGTCATGCTGTTATTTGCAGTTAAATGTACTGCATTTGAATTGTGAATGATCTTCCTTCTTATCCGGTGTGTTCCCATTTCTCTAAATTGATTATCTCCTGCCTTCACTGGACATCTCTTGAAAATTATTAAATTGGAAACTGCCAGCAAAAATGAACACTAAGTTAGTTTAATAATCTGCAATAGCATTTCCTTCTTGAAAGGAATGTTGTACTCTTGCTGATAAATTCCTCCTTAGCGAGTTAATGTAGTTCACTTCCATTACCATACTCCATGAAACTTCCCACTTCCCTTCAATAAAATTGATCAATGTTACGGAATCTATTTCAATAATGATATTATATAGATTGTTTGTGCAACAAAACTCCAATCCCTCTTTAATAGCTCTTGCCTCTGCCATTAAGTTTGTAGTTTGTACATCTCTACCCCTTTAGCTATAAATAGATTCCCCTCCCTATTTCTGATGCAAAAAGCTACTGATGAAGGTCCAAGATTCCTTTTAGAAGCACCATCCATGTTACATTTGAGCCATCCATCCGGGGGTGATTCCCATCTTACCAAAAAACTACTGAATTGTAGCCTGTATCTTTCCAAGTCATCCACCAATGTAGGCTAGCCCTTGAAAGCACCCTCCCAATTAAAATCTCAGCTTCAGGAATTTATAAACATTATGATTGATCTCCCAAATCACTTTTCTTACAGTATATGACCCTCCATGAAACACTGTATTCCTTCTTTTCCATATGAACCACAAAATTAATAGAGGGACAACTTGATAGATCAGATTTAACCTCGATCTTTTATTGTCCATCCACAACTTTTTCACAGTCTACTTAACTTGGATGAAGGGGCCTAGAATGCCTGCTGCTCTTTTGAAATAATTCCACACCTGAGTTGCCACTTCCCCTCCTAGAAACAGGTGCTCTATAATTTCCACTAATGGACTAGAGCAACATTTGCAATCAGGAGAAATGCTAGGATTCCATGATCTCATTTTAGCTGCAACTGGTAGGTCACCTATCCATATTCTCCAGGCCAAAAACAAGACTTTGAAAGCTACCCCTTTTACCCATAACTGCTGAAAATCTGCTTTCACTTCCACTTTTTGCCTCAATAGTTCCAAGCACTCTTCACACTAAACTTTCCAGTACTTGTTTTAGTCCATCAAGGTTTATCTCCTTGAGATATATATTGCACCTTACTCAAATTGGCTTTGACATGATTAAACACATATCCTGGGATATAAGAGCTCATAGCTTCATAATCCCAACCTTCTTCAGATAAGAACAACCCAATATCTCCTAGTGGATGACATGTTTGCACCTCTATCTGATGTTGATGAAGAGGGCCAAGGTTTGACCAATTGTCATACCATATGGTAGAAGTACCTTCCTTTGGTTCCCACCAGATGTATTGTTCAATGATGTCCCTATTTAGAAGCATATTCTTCCACACTTAAGAGCCCCCTTCCAACCAACTAAAGTAGGGATTTGTGTTTTTACAGTATTTGTTCCAGAAGGGACCACAATGTATTTTGTGTCCTAAATCTCTACCACAACTTAGCATACAAAGCCTTTGAGATATCAAAAACTGCTCTAAACCCCAACCCTCCTTCTTTTTGGGTAAGCATGTAACCCAATGTTTGCTTCTTCCTTCTCTTTGTTGCTCCAAAACTTTTTTGCAAATATCCTATGCAGTTCCTTTATAACGCATATAGGGGGTGTTATAGCAGATAGGATATATATAGGAAGACTCAGACAATAGAAAGTAGAACCTCTTTTCCACCGCCTGATAGCATCTTCCCCTTCCATGCTTGCAACTTTCGTTTCACCTTGTCTAATAATTCTGAGTAGTGCACTTTTCCTTTTATTCTGTATGTAATAGGGCAGCCTAGGTATTTCATTGAAAATTCTCCTCTTCTCATTCCGGTGATCTGTTCAATCTGTTAAAATACATCTGTAGCTACATTATGATGCAAACAAAAGAAACTCTTCTCCTTATTTACCTTTTGGCCTGATTGTTCCTCATATTCCTTAAGAATAGTCATTATTCTCCCCAAATAATATTGATGACTAGATGCAAAGATAATAGTATCATCTGTATATGCCAGATGATTGATATTATTACACCATTTAGGAATCTCATAACCCATATATATTTTATCCTCAAATAATGAATTAAGAGTCCTAGAAAGGACCTCTAATGACAGAATAAACAAAGCAAGAGAGAGTGGATCTCCCTGCTTTACCCCTCTAATAGAGTGCCAAAATCCACAAGATTGCCCATTGATCATCACTGAGTAATAATTATTAGAAACCAGCCTCCAAATTATATCAACAACAATATTAGAAAAGCTCATCTTCCTTAACACTTTCATCAGGAAAAACCAGGAGACTCTATCATACGCCTTGGCTATGTCCAACTTAATAACCATATTAGTAGGCTTTCCCCTTTTATTAATATCTGTAACCACCTCCTATGTGATTAGAACATTCTCAGTAATACTCCTTCCCTTCACAAACCTAGATTGATTAACAAATATCAATTTAGGCAAAATATTTTCTAGCTTTTTATGAATAATTCTGGACAAAATGTTGTTCATGAAATTACTCAGGCTAATAGGTCTCATATCTGAGAAGGTTTGAATAAGATCCTTCTTAGGTATAAACACTTAGTGTGATTAATAGACTTAGGTAGAGTATTACCTGCAAAGAAGTCCTTCACCATTCTGATGATGTCTGAAGCAATAATATCCCAACATACTTGAAAATTTTTTCAAGTAAGACCATCTGGACCACTGGCACTATCCCCACTGAGTTGGAACACCACCTTTGTCACCTCTTCATCATTAGGGATTCTTGCTAAAGCTTCATTCTCCTCTGGTGTAACCAAATCAGGAATATGAGATAGCAAAGGAAAATGAGTAGCATCCCTATCTTGCCTGGATTATTTCTGAAAATGGTCCAAGGCTTCTTCTGCAATTTCCCTTTCTTCCTCTAGCTAGAGTCCTTGAGAGTTCTGTATTCTTGTCACCTTCGGTCTTTGTCTTCTCCCTTTTACTAGACTATGAAAGAATCTAGTATTTCTGTCGCCAATTACAAACCAATCATATCCAGCTTTCTATTGCCAAAAAACTTCCTCAAAACTCAAGTACTTATTATATTCTGCCTTTGCTCTTTGCATAACTACTCTATGCTCACCTGTAGGAAACTCTTCAAATAGCTTTTCTTTGATTAACTATCTCTTCTCTAATAATTAGCTGCTGGAAAATGTCCTTAAATACTGCTCTACTCCACAGGGTCAAAGCATTCTTCACCTTCTTAATCTCCCTTTTAAAATCCAAGAAAGGATTATCTGAAGAAATGTCATCCCAATTCTTTCTTACCATATCCTTGAAACCATCATGTTCTGTCTAGAAATTTAGAAACCTCAATGGTGTCTTATGTCTAGGCCTGCTGTCTTCACAACTGATCATCATAGGGACATGGTCTGACCCAGTTCTAGGCAAATGTTCCACTTCCACCTGAGGGAACTCATCTAACATGTTCCGATTCACCAAGACTCTGTCGAGCCGTTCAAAGATGCAATCACTTCTTGTTCTCCCATTCCACCATGTAAAAGGACTACCTTTAAAAGGGACCTGTGTCAGCTCACAAGATTCATCACATAGTTTGAAATCCTCATACACAGAATCCTCAATAGGAATACCTCATATTTTTTCCTCTCCACTTAAAACAACCTTAAAATCCCCTCCAAGCCATTAGTTGTTCATTCCATTGGCTATAGAATATAAATCCTCCTATAACTCTAATCTCTGAGTTGTATCACACTTGGCATATACAATGGTAACATACAATCTAAATTTCTCTGTTGGATTATGAATTAAAAGTATGAGTTGCTGGTCAGTATCCCTTACCACTGTAACATATAACCCATGATTAGTAAAGATCCAAATCTTCCCACTTTTGTTATAAAACACATTTGGCATTTAAAGTCTCCTCCTATATCTGTTAATGAATCTTATGTTTTGAAAAGGTTCCACTAAAGACACAAAAGAAAATTTATGAAACTTGTGCAACATTTGCACTCTCTGGAATGCTTTTTGTGATTTTGTAGACCTTATATTCCATATTAGAGCTTTGATCACCATCGAGAGTATTGAGATTGCACATTCCTCTTTGGCGGTATTCTGATGTGCTGCACAGGTCTCTTATTTCCTTGTTCTTTTCCAGTTTTTGTTGATTTATCTCCTTGTATTGTTGATACCTCACCTAGCCTCAATTTCATCATATTTCATTGCTGTGTCAATGAGGTTTACTTCTTCACTTTCTATCTCTGTTTTCTCTATACTAGAATGTGTGAGAATATTGTGTAGTGCTTTGTTTGGTGATTCCTCCTTACATATGTCCAGTATTTGCTCCTCAAATTGTACTACAAAAACATATAGCACTATCTCCCTATTAGTCACTTCACTTCCCCTTTCCTCCTGCATTTGCTCTTTTGTTCTTTCCACCTTCTCTGATTGTGAAATCAGTTAAAGGTTTTCAATTTTCTCCCATATCGACCCTGCTTCCTTAGAAAAAGCTTGACTTACCCAATATTTAGTGGATGCTTCCCTACTCTTTATGTTATTGTGTTCCAACCCGACTTTACCCCTCGATGTCACATTAGTGGTACTTGATGGCATAGAATTCTGCTCCTCCTTTTCCTTTTGATTTCCCATTGCTGTATCTCTGCTGCCCAAACTAGTATCCTCCTCCAACGCGTCAAAACTGTTTTGAATTTCAACGACTAACTCCTTGTTGCTCTGTGCATTGATGATCCTCCCATCCTTAATTATTTTTCATTTTCCAGTGTCCCCGACTACCTTTCCACTCGAAAGTTTTTTTGCTTTCTCTGTTTGTAAAGGAGGAAGCCTATCTGAGTATTCCCTTTCTCCATGGTGTCTTAACTCCCTTATCTCCCTACCTACCCTTTGTTCATCATGATTCTCTGGAATGAGAAACCAAGATTCTCTCTAGTTATGCCCCTGTAATTTGCATTCATCACAGTAATTTGGTAAATAATCATACCTAATTTGGACATCTTTAGATCTTAACTCTCATGTTTTCTCATTTTCTATTTCAATGCATACATTTTTTGGTAGGTCTTCAAGCAGGTCAACCAAAACTTTGACTCTGGCACAGCTTGGCCTCGTTTTGTTGATTGTAGCCTAATCAAGTTGCAGCAAAGTACCTACTTCTGAAGCAAGAGAAAACAACGCTTCTTTCTCATAGAATATTGGCAGGAAGTTCAGAAATGAGATCCATGCCATGGATTTTGTAGTTTCCTCTTCCACTTTAAACTGTGTGTCATAAATTAAAGTATGCATTAGATAAGAATATCCATCTTTGCAATTGATTTAATAAGATCCTTTTGAAATTATATTGATAAAATCCTCCTTAATTGCAAGACGAATGAGCAGGTGCCTATCCCGTAGCAGCCCTATCAAACACTCTCCCTTTATTCCTTATTGAGTTGGAATAACCTTCTTCAAACTCTCCAAAATCGGCCACCCATAGGAGAATTTGCCTATAACAGCAAATTGTAGATTCTGATTCACGTTCATTCATTGTACTTCTGCCTCCATCCACCTAATGCTAGGAACTCCTTTAACGACCTGAACTGGTTTTATTGGTATTGGCTTTTTGATTATTCAAAGAGATTCTGTATTCCTGACTGTATTCACATAGTTTCTAGGTGCGTGTTCCTCTCTATTGGTAGCTAACGGTGAAAAATCATTGAAAGCTAACTCGCCGGTAACCGGCCTGACTTTGTGCCAACCGCCGTCATAGGTTGTAGGTTTTTCCTTATAGATGATTTAAAGTATTCGGTAAAATCCTTTCTATTTAGTAAAATCTTATACATAAAATAGTACCCTTAATTACACTAAATATCCTATAATATAGAGTATGTTTATAACTATATATATTAAAGGCGTACTATCTATATAACCCTTTAAATATGACATGATTTGTAAGTTAGATATACAAATTTCGCTATTGACCAAATAAATATTTTCACTTGGCAGAAATGTCTCCTAAACATTTTATGTTGATATGAAAATTTGTGTATAATGCATATGAGCACGTGAAGGATTTAAATTGGGCTACTTTCTTCTTCTTCTCCTTCTTTTTCATTTTCTATTTTTATTTTAAAAATATATTTAATGTGGGTCCCACGATTTCACTTTCCTCCTCATTCACTTATTTTCTTAGATTAGTTCATCTCCTCTTTCACCTACATAAAGCATTTGAGGTTGTTTTGGTAGCTGGTTAGAATTATCCGGGCATTAGTAATACATGAATTAGTTATGAGGGAATTTATGTATGGAGCAGTTATGCGAGGTTTATTTATTAAGGAGTGGTTTGGTAGTGGGTTAGAGTTATGCAGGTCTTAGTAATACATGAATTACTTATGAGAAAATCTGTGTATTATTTGATGCAGGAATTAGTTCTGCAGGGTTAAGTTATTCATGTATTACTTATTCCAACATCCTATCCTACATAAAATATAGATTCCCTCATAACTTATACTTGTATTAGTTATGTAGATTTCTAAATTACAAATGAAACATCGTATTAATTTTATACATGAATAATTTACCTCAAAACCAACTACCAAACATGGTATTACTTATGCAGAATTTAATACCTACATAACGCACCTTCAAACCAGCTACCAAATGACCCCTTAATGTATTACTTATTCCACCTTCTATCTTATGTAAGATAATACATTAATTCCCTCATAACATATATATGTATTAGTTATGCAGGTTTTTAAATTGTAAATCAAACATCGTATTAATTTTGTACATGAATAACTTACCTTCTAACTAACTACCAAACGTGGTATTACTTATCCAGAATATAGTACCTACATAACTCACTTTCAGACCAGCTACCAAGCGATTCCCTAGTTCTTATTCGTAGAACTACATACTATATTTCAATATGGACTATGATTACTTTGACTATAATAGAGAAGTAGATGAAAGGTCTGTTGTGGAAAAATTAGGAAGTTGCTATGTAGTAAACAACTCCACAAGTGAATGTGTGTATTTAGTATATGATCTGATTGAAAGATGGCAATTTGATATAAAAGGAGATAAAAACGGCTTTGAAATTTTATTAAAATTCGTTAACAATAATTTAGACAAACTAAGCATCCGAAGATCAAGTATGCATGAAAAGAAATTGAAAAAATGACGTATTGTGATAATTAGTTTGGTGTGAGGCATGGGGTGGATAACCTATATGCCATATCAGTGTATTTGTCTGCAAAAACCTTCAGATTTTCACCCTTCGAAAATTTGGCTTGGTGTGACACATAGTGGTGTTACCCAGAATGACACACCAAGGCATTTTCCTAGCAATTCGAGTCGATTTTGGACTATATAAAATAATCCAATCTATGGTCCAATCCTTATATCGTAAATGCATACCTAATTTTGAAGAGATCTTTAGACTTAAGAGGGAAGAACAATGCAAGGATGGCCAGAATATCATGAAGAGGAGATTTACACAGTTTATCCTTTTTTTTTAATTTTTCTAGTTGAACGATTATGAATTGTGTAGTCACCATAAGCATGAGTGGATAGTTTCCTATTATTCTAGGGTTTAGGTATTATACATGAATGTTATCTATTGAAGCTTTATATTAGTTTATGTTTGATTATCATTAAAGTCTCTTGGTTTAACTAGTTTACTTATGTTATCCTGCATTTAATTATTTGATTGATTGATCACCAATTGAATACTATCGATGACTATAGATTGTGTGCCTTATACGAGAGGTTTATTTTGTATTATAGGATAGTGTAGGCTTGATTTGGTTAGCTAGTGACTTATCTAACACTAATAAGCGACTCTGATTAACTTATAGCTAGCAAATGACATGCTATGTAGCATGATCTCAGGCAGAATTGCATGCCCAAGTGATACTCAAATGCTTCATTTCGAATTGTTTATCTATTATTATGTGTATATTCTCATGTGATTATTTGATAAATATGAATTTATACTAACCAACATGATTAGTGTTGTTTTGCAGGTAAAAGGAAATTTTGGAAGATAATATATATGTTGGTGAAGTGCGGGAATGGACTTGGAAGCAAGAAGCGGAAGTTGACAAGGGAAAGTGGCAAAAATAAGGGCTCTGCAATGGCGCCGTATCACGCTACCATCGCGGAGGCATTCTGCCTGGGATGAGTTAATTATTTCAAATTCTAGTGGAGGTTCGCGTTACCTCCGTGGCACGGAGGCAGTGCTCTGCGATGCACTCCGTGTCACGTTGAGTGTGATTACCTGGAACCTCAAGTTCTAGTGAAGTTCCGCGATAGCCCCGTGGCACGGAGGGAGTGCTCTGCGATACACTCCGTGCCACGTTGCTTGTTATTCCCAAAAAAATTCTCAATAGTATAAATAGCACACTTAGGTTTTATTTTAAACATTCTGACTTGGTGGAGCAAGAACGTGGGTTACAGACAGTTGAGAGGACGAAAATTCTAGGGTTATTCTCTTCCTTGTTCTCTTTAATTTCAATTGCTTGTATGAATTCTACTTATTTGAAGATGTTTAATCCACAAATGAGTGGCTAATTCACTTCTTACTGAGGTTAAGGATAATTGTAGAGGAATGTAATTATTGATCATTTCAGTTTTCATCTTTTTTTCAATGGTTGTTCTATCAATTTTTGTTTTTACTGCATTAATGTTTGGCAAATGTTAATGTATATCTTAGAAATCCAATTTTGATTTTGAAAATGAAAGGAATTGGACAGATGTGAATTGGTAGGATATGATCTTTTCTTAGCTGTAAAAATTGAGAAAAGATTTACATTCAGAATAGAAATATATCTGAAATTCTTATTAGTCAATTATGGAATCGGTTATGTAGGGCTAGAGCATGAGATTCTTATATCACAGAAATGTAGAATAAGGTTTCATGATTCTTCAATTGGATAGGAGTCGAAAGATCCAATCCATAGGCAATTAATTCCTGACTAGCAACCGAAGAGAAGATTAGCTAAATTGAATTAATAAATTACATCCCTGCATGCTTGCCTAAACCTCAGCTTGTTCATTGCTATTGTTCAGACTCAAATTGTAATCTTGACTTAGATTCTTATTACTTAGTGATCTTAACTCATAAAACACTATTTATTTAGTTGTCTGCATTCATAGAGATATCGTTCACTGACGCTGAAGTTAATTAATACCGTAGTTCAGTCTCTGTGGGATCGATACTTGGCTTGAAATAAAGCCACTTTACTACTTGTACGACCACGTGCACTTGCGTGTAGTATTGGGTCGAGCAAGTTTTTGGCGTCTTTGCCGGGGACTGGCAATTGGTAAATTTATTTTCTTAGTGTTAGTTTACAAATTCAATATAAGTGTTGACAACTTGATCTTAGCCTTTCTCTTGCAGGTATTGAATTTTTTCTGAACGCTGGCAAGAGATAAGGGGTTGGCGGATTCATTTATAGAGCCGGAGAGACAATTTCATCGCCAAAGAAGGGAAGCTCTAGAGAAGAAGCTGCAGTTGCTAAGACAGACAATTCTGGAGCAACAACAGAATCCACCACTTGTAAGGGCAGTTTTAGTGCCCAAGGAGATGGCAGCAAGGCCGGTCCGCGAAGTGCCAATCCCACATGCAAATAATGTTACATCTAGTATTCGCAGACCAGAGCCAGGAGGGAGATTCGAGCTTAAACAGAATCATGGTGCAGTTGTTGCACACCAACAGGCAATTCACAGGTCTCCCTCATGAAGATCCGCAACAACATGTCCAAAACATTTTGGAGATAAGTGACACTTACATTCCCGCTGGAGTATCATCCGACTATGTGAGGCTTACATTATTCCCGTTCTCATTATTGGGGGAAGCAAAGAGGTGGTTGAAAGCTGAACCACCTAATTCTATCACCACTTGGGATGATCTTGCAAGAAAGTTTTTGATATGATTCTTTCCATCCGGGAAGACAACCAGACTTAGAAGTCAGATTCTAAGTTTTAAACAAAGAGAAGGCGAGAATTTGTATCAAGCTTGGGAGAGGTTCAATCAATGTTAAGGGATTGTCCTCATCATCACCAGTCTAATGATGTGTTGGTGCATACATTCATTGAGGGTTTGGAACTACATACTAAAATTTTATTAGACTCAGCAGCTGGGGGGCAGGCATTGGAGAAGACTTATGAGGAGCTTTATACTTTGTTAAATCGTATTTCACAGGGAAATCCAGAATGGAATGCAGACTCAACACGAGGAGGAACAAGGAAAGCAGCAGGAGTCTTTGAGGTGGATGGTTTTACAGCTATAGCTGCACAGATAGCTGCATTGCAAAATCAACTCAACACCCACTTCAGCAGTATGAGCTTCAATCAAGCACAAACCCCAGTCAATGCAGTTCATCAGGTATGGTGTGAAGTATGTGGGAGTAGTGAACACTCAGCTGAGTGTTGTCGTGCCAATCCAGACTCGGTAAATTTTGTTGGGAACGTCTAGAGGAATAATAATCAACAGTATGGAAACAATTACAACTCAAATTGGAGGAATCATCCGAATTTCTCTTGGGGGAGTAATAGCCATCAAGGACAGATTTTGAATCAGGGCGTGCAGAGAAATCAAGGGGGGCATCAAAATTTTCAGTCTCAATACAAAGGAAACAATGCACCTCCTCCACCACCCAACAACATTGAGGATATGTTCAAGACAATAGTAGCTAACCAAGCGCAAATGCAGGCTGATTATGTGAAATTAGCAGCTGACATGAAGAATCAGCAGTTAGCTACAAAGGCGTTGGAGTACCAGTTTGGACAGTTAGCTGGAGCTCAAAACACCAGGCCCAGAGGAGGACTACCGAGTGATACTGACCCAAACCCCAAACAGGTCAATGTAGTGACCACAAGGAGTGGACTACAACTTAAGGAGGTGGAACCAGAAAGACCACCTCAGCAATTTGGAATAGTGAAAATAGATGGGGAACATGATGATGTGAGGGGGAAGGAAAAGGCAACTGAGACAGAAAGACCACCACCCCCGTTCCCTCAGAGATTAAAGAAGCACAAGGAAGAAGCTTGCTTTAAGAAGTTCATGGAAGTGCTGAAACAGGTACACATTAATTTACCTTTGGTTGATGTTTTGCAGGGAGTGCCGAAATATGCAAAGTATATCAAGGACATCGTAGCAAACAAAAGCAGATTGACTGAGTATGCTACGGTGGCGCTTACTGAGGAGTGCACCTCCCGGATACAAAATAGGTTACCGACAAAGCTCAAGGATCCTGGGAGCTTTACCATTCAGATTACAATCGGGCAAAGTATTCGAGCTCGTGGATTATGTGATTTGGGAGCAAGCATAAACTTGATGTCGACATCGGTGTTCAAGAAGTTGGGGCTGGGCAGCCCTAGACCAACTACTGTGATCTTGCAGCTAGCTGATCGTTCTTTGGCCAGACCAGATGGTATTGTGGAGGACGTGTTAGTGCAAGTGGGCAGTCTCATTTTCCCGGTGGATTTTATTATCTTGGATTTCGAGCCGGATGTGTATGTCCCATTTATTTTGGGACGTCCTTTCTTGGCAACCGGGCGAGCTTTGATTGATGTGGCTGCTGGGTAGCAAACCATGCGAGCACATGACAAAGTAGAGGTTTTTGATATGTATAAGGCCATGAAGCTACCGACCATCTATGAGGAGCTATCAACGATCAATGTGCTAAATAAGGAATCAATTCTGTAGATTGTTGACTCTCAGGACCCATTGGAGAGAGCCTTGATGGGCTTCGATCATTTTGGAGACAGTGCTACATACGAGATGGTACAGACGCTGAATGAGCCAAAATGATTTCCAAGGAAGCGAGACTTTGAGTCGTTGATGAGATCCTTGGAACCATTGCCAAAACCATCAATTGAGGAGGCACCAAAATTGGAGTTGAAGATATTGCCTCCACATCTGAAGTATGTATTTTTGGGGGAAGATGACACCTTGCCAGTCATCATTTCCACAGAACTGACAGAGGCACAAGTGAGAGATGCGTTGGTGGTCCTCAAGAGGCGGAAGAAAGCAATGGGTTGGCAAATGTCGGACATCAGAGGAATTAATCCAGCTTTTTGCACACACAAGACTTTTATGGAAGAAGGATCAAAGCCAACTGTACAACATCAGCGGAGGTTGAATCCAGTGATGAAGGATGTAGTTAGGAAGGAAGTGATCAAGTGGCTAGATGCAGGTGTGGTATATCCCATTTCAGACAGTGAATGGGTTAGCCCCATTCAGTGTGTTCCAAAGAAAGGAGGGATGACCGTGGTCACCAACGAAAAGAATGAGCTGATTCCCACACGCACAGTCTGTCACACCCCGCCTTGGGGGATATGACTGGCACCTAAACTGCTAGACTACTGAGCCTAAGCACATCTGGTGCCTGGCTGGCTCTAACTCAGATTTAGGGAAACAACGGGCTATATAACGGCTGTAAATACAGCCTCCGGCCGACTAGGCCTATAGCCACCTGTACCTGTAATAGCAGCTAACTAGAAACACACTCGTAACAAGGAACCTATGCAGTCCGACAAGGCCACCATGTTGTCTAGTTATCTGCAACTCAACAATGAAATACTGAATAACTACGTGACCGGCAAGGTCACCACTACTGACTGGATAAGGCCTCACACGACTGGCTCAACTGACCACAGGGAAAAATATACAGACTGCAAGCCTCTAGGAATTCTGATAAGATGGTAGGGACAGGGCCCCGACCTACCCGTACTGTACAACAAAAGAAAAATAATATAAACCTCTGAAATATCAAGCTCCGAATGACAGGAGCTGATGACTCTGCGCTGGCTAGGATCACGAGGGATCGCCTCCTCGTCTAAGAGTACCTGCAGGCAAGTAATGCAGCGGCCCACTGGGCGTCAGTACCACTGGTACTAAGTATGTAAAACAATAATTGAAAGAAATATCTGAAAACAACAATACAACTGATGGAACTGAAATAGGAAGGAATAGACTAACTGGCTGGAAATGTAAGCTATGTTTACTCTCAACTATGCTGGAAGGAATAGGAATCATACCTGGAAATGTATCACTTTACTGTCGATCTACTTGTATCTAGTGTAACATGGCATCACACAACATAACATAGCATAGCACACACAAACCTTACCTGGCCCCCATAAGCCGGGAGGTACAACCAACACGCAATCTATACCCCTACCCCGGTCATCCCATCTCCTATAATAACTATAAGCATCCTGTCGGTCCCCTGGGTATGCACTTGGGCTCGCTGAGCCCCTGACTATAACTGTACCTGAGTCCGGAGGACTCCTGAATCAACACCCGGGCGTATCCGCTCGACGGGGGTGTATAAGGGCCGACCAAGGCACAATATGGGTAAAACTGGCATCCCATCATCGTCCCCTGTGGGACGGCATGCCACTCCGTAGAGCGACGTATCCTCGTCCTCTGGCGGACGAGTCGATACAGCTATTAACCCTGGGGGGGTCATGGATGCTAGGTAATCCAACCCCAAGACAATACAGTGGTCTCAACTAGTAATACTATCTGCATATACCACATACTGAAGCTAATGATAATAATGTATCTGTACATACTGTATGCTGAGCTAGTGATAGTGATATGTATGTATTTAATACATACTGAGACTGATAATAGTATATATATATAAATATAATCTTCTGCCATACTGTGTTGAGTCTAATGTTGAACAAGATATAAGTTTTTTGCTGGAAACCATGCTGTATAACTGAGTTTCTATAGTAACATGATTTACTATTTCTAACATGCTTTCTGAGCTTCATTTTAACCTATCATTCTACTTCTGAGATACCTTACAGGTATTTACATTGCTTTACTAGGTTACAACTGAGTACGATAATATCCTAACATTCTTTACTAAATCACATACTGGGCATGTTGTACAGTTCCTAACACTCGTATTAGAATTTATATCGTGCTAGCAAGTTTCATGCTATACATGACATGATGCTTCCAATATCGTACCAACATTCGTAATAAACATAACACACTACTTCTGAACATTCTACTGGCCTTTAAACTACTTTACTATATTGAGACTACTAACTTGCCGAGGAAACTAGCTTTACATACCTTCACTTCTGATTTCCCGACTAACCGGCGTAGCTTGGTCAGTATTTCAACTATTCCTCCCAACTGCATTCATATATATATATATATCAGTCAGTACTAAATACAACTTTATTCTGAAGGACGACATCACTTTCGATATAATTATAGCCTAAACTTAGGCTTATCGAAAGACGGTCAAAAACTTGCTATTTTCCAGAAGTCCAGAAGAGAGAAGTACTCACTTTACAGCTAGGAACACATAGACACTAGTTTGGAGCAATTCTACTTACCTTAGCCCGGTAGCTCGACGATTCGTCGGCCGTATTTCGTGAAACTAAATTCTTAGGAATGCTCTCTGCTGCTAAATACCTCGGTATCTGGGGTTAATTTGGGTTTGGACTACGTTTGGCAGCGTAATCGGACGAAAATATATTTACCCTCTTCGTCTCTCCCTGTTCTCCTGTGTTTTCTGGAAATTATAATGAGTTTAAATGAAATTAAACCAAAGTGGGGCTTTATATACTTGAGCCTGGACAGGGCCAACGTGTCACGGAGCCAACGCGGAGGCTCCACCTCCGTGACACGTTGCCATCGCGGAGGGGCTCTGCCTCGGCTCCTTCCGCGATGGTTCGACAGGCTATCCGTCCGATCCTTTTCCGGGCCTTCCTCTAGCACGTATGGCTTTCAAATATGCTTAATCACCGTGCGAATAGGCCATCTAGGTGTCGAAAATCTTACGGGGTATAACACAGTCACAGGATGGCGGATTTTGCATGGATTACAGGAAGCTCAAAGAGGCCACGAGGAAAGATCATTATCCTATCCCCTTTATTGATCAAATTTTAGACAGGCTGGCAGGTCAAGAATATTATTGTTTCCTTGATGGATATTCTTGCTATAACCAAATAGCCATAGCACCGAAGGATCAGGAGAAGACCACTTTTACATGTCCTTATGGGACATATGCTTTCAGGCGGATGCCATATGGTCTATGCAATGCACCAGCCACATTCCAGAGCTACATGATGGCGATCTTTCACGATATGGTGGAAGATTTTGTCGAGGTATTTATGGATGACTTTTCTGTTTTCGGTAATTCATTTGCTACATGTTTGCAGAATCTTGACAGGGTGTTAGCTCGATGTGAAGACTCTAACCTTGTGCTCAACAGGGAGAAATGCCATTTTTAGTCAAGGAGGGTATTGATCTTGGGCAAATTTATATGCCCAAGTGATACTCAAACGTATCATTTTTACCTTGTTTGTTGTGCAATGTGTATATAATATCATGTATTTGGTAATAAAATGCGAATTTATACTAACCAACATGATTAGCATTTGTTTTGCAGGATAATGTGATTTTTAGGAGCTAAAATGCGTGTTGGAACTATGTCGGAGTTGGACTTGGATGCGAGCGTGGAAAAGACCTTGGATGACACATTTTACACTGGCTCCGTGATGGAGCCGTGCCACGCTGCCATCGCGGTAGCACACTGCCTGGGCAGGAATTAATTAGGCAATTTCCAATGTGGCTGCGCGTCAGTTCCGTGGCACGGAGATAGGCCTCCGCGATGGCCTCCGTGCCACGTTGAGACCAATTATCCGGACCCTGCAATTTCCAGAGAGGGTCCGCGTCCACGCCGTGTCACGGAGGCAGTGCTCCGCGTTGGCCTCCGTGACACGTTGCTTGTTATTCCGAGAAAAATTTCCCACTAGTATAAATAGCACACTTAGGTTATTTTTAAAGGAGTCTTCTTTTAGTTCTAGTTTTTAGCAGAGTTCAGGAGTGGAGAGAGGAACGTGGTTTTGTGGCAGTTGAAGAATAGAAAAGATAAGAGTTTTCTTCTCTTCCCTTCTTCTTTTCCTTCAATTGTATGCATGATTTACACTCATTCTAGGACGATTAATCCAAGAATGAGTGGCTAATTCCTTTCTTGCTGAGGTTTTGAACTTGTGTAATGATTATTGGTAATAATTGATATGGTTTCTTCTTCTTCTTGCATATTGTTCTATTAATTCTTGTGCTTAGTACATTCTTGATTGGCCACCATTAATGTATATCTAAAAAGTCCAATTTCACTCGAGAGAGCATGAAATTGGAAAGTTGTGAATTAATAGGGTATTGTTCTTAACTTGATTTGGGAAAATTGGGTTTTGATGTGCTTTCTTGATAGAAATATACTTGAAAGCCGTATTAGTCAATTTAGGAACCGGCATTGTAGTGTTAGGTCATAAATTTCATTTGATCACAGAAATGTAGACGAATGGTTTATGATTCTAAAGTGAAATTAAATACGAGAGTTTTAATTTCTAGGCAAACGTTCTTGACTAGCATATGAAGAAAAGGATGACCAAATTATCATAATTATCAACGCCATTACTCGTTCTTAACCTTGGCATGAGCATATCCATTGTCTGAATTCAACGTAAATAATAGTTGTTAAGTTTAGTATATAATTAGTTTAGAAACAAAACTCCCTCAATTCTTGATTGGATAGTTGTTAGCATAGTTAGAAATTGAATAGAAATATAGTGAACTAGGAAATTTTGCATATCCAGAGCAGCCTCCTTGGATCGATACTTGGCTACTTAGCCACTTTATTACTTGTTTGACCACGTACATTTGCGTGTCAGTTTTTAACACATACCGAGCAGCAGAGCGCGAACAAGTTTTTGGCGCCGTTGCCGGGGAGGCTAGCCGATTTGTAAAATTTTGTTTAGTGTAAATTTACTGTATTTGTATTTTATTTTCTTAAGTGTTAACAACTTGGTCTTAGCCTGTATTTTGCAGATTTTTATTTCTGTGAACACTGGCAAGGGACAAGGAGTTGGTGGAATCTTACTTAGAGCCAGAACATGAATTGCATAGTCAACGTAGAGAAGCTCTTCGGAAGAAGCTGCAGTTGCTCAAACAGTCTACGATGGAGCAACCCCATCCACCAGTTGTACGGGCAGTGTTAGTGCCCGAGGAAGTAGCAGCCAGGCCGGTTCGCGAGGTGGCCATCCCACAAGCTAATAATGTACATTCCAGCATCCGCAAACCAGAGCCTGGGGGGAGATTTGAGTTCAAGCAAAATATGGTGCAACTTTTGCACACGAGCGGGCAGTTCACCGGTCTCCCTCACGAAGATCCGCAACAACATCTCCAGAACTTTTTGGAGATAAGTGACACGTACATACCCACTGGAGTGTCACCTGATTATGTTCGGCTCACCTTATTTCCATTTTCCTTATTGGGTGAAGCCAAGAGGTGGTTAAAAGCTGAACCACCCAACTCTATATCAACGTGGGATGATCTTGCAAAGAAGTTCTTGATCAGATTTTTCCCTTCAGGTAAAACAGCTAAACTTAGAAGTCAGATTCTAAGTTTTAAGCAGAGGGAAGGAGAAAATCTTTATCAAGCCTGGGAAAGATTCAAGTCCATGTTGCGGGACTGTCCTCATCATCATCAGTCAAATGAGGTGTTGGTACACACTTTTATTGAGGGTTTGGAACCCCACACTAAAATTTTGTTAGACTCAGCAGCTGGAGGGCAAGCGCTGGAGAAGACTTATGAAGAGTTGTACACTTTGCTCAACCGAATCTCACAAGGCAATCCGGAATGGAATGCAGATTCTTCAAGGGGTGGAGCAAGGAAAGCAGCGGGAGTTTTCGAAGTGGATGGATTCACAGCTATCACTGCACAGATAGCTGCTTTGCAAAATCAGTTGAACACTCACTTCAGCACTATGAATTTGAACCAGTCTTCAGCCTCAGTTAATGCAGTCCAACAGATGTGGTGTGAAGTGTGTGGTAGTAGTGAGCATTCAGCTGAGTGCTGTGGTGCAAATCCTGATTCTGTCAACTTTGTGGCCAATGCACAGAGGAATCAACAACAGTTTGGTGGTAGCTACAACTCGAACTGGAGGAATCATCCGAATTTTTCGTGGGGTAGCAACAATCAACAAGGCCAAGGTTCAGGGCAGGGTATGCACAGAAACCAAGGAGGGCAACAAGGCTATCAGAATCAGTTCAGAAATCACAATGCCCCTCCTCCACCACCATCACCGACTATTGAGGAAATGTTCAAGACCATGATTGCCAACCAGGCACAATTGCAGGCTGACTACGTCAAACTGGCAGCCGCGGGTCGTTACAAATTCAGAAGTCACGAGAAAGTAAAAAAAAGATGAATATTCTTTTCCTAGAAAAAGTACTCATATTTTCTGGGACTACACATAATAAGTATGAAATAATTTTCCAATAAAGTACAAAGTTGTGCCTAAATGGGATTTACGACGCCTAAAGCCGCAACTTGTAGAAATTCAAAAGTCACGAGAAAGTAACAAAAAAGTTGAATATTCTTTTTACTAGGAAAGTATTCAATTTTATAGAAACTACATCTAATAAATATGATTTTATTTTTTCAATAAAACCGTAAGTTTTGCTTGAATAGATTAAGGTTTAAGTTTTAACCAATAGAAAATTAATGCTTTCTTAATTCAGAAATAATTATTAAGAGCATAACTTGTACAAAATGAAATCATGCATGAAGGTTTGATTTGTTTTAACTTGTTCCTTTCTAGCATAATGCCGTTCTTTAATTATTTTTTTAATTTTGATCGAATATTTATTCGTTTAAAATGTGCCATAAGGAAATAAGATTGTCATAAGGCATAACTTATGCAATATTATTGTAATTTCTTATGCCCTTTTTGAATGCACAACTATGTGAATTATATAATTACATCTTCTTCCATAATTTGTGCGTTATATTATGCCTTTTGGGCATGATTTTCTTTTTTAAATGAAATACTTTCTCTAGAAAAAAAAACATAGGCCTTCCGTCATAGCTTGAACAATTGAGGTGTGATTTCTTTTTCTAAATACAATAACATAATCTTAACCAGCAAAATCTAACATGTAATTGTCCCTCTGGGGAATGATTTGATTTTTACATTCATAAACTCCTAACATCTACATAAAAATATGCCTTTTTGGCATAATTCGTCTCTTAAGTAGTTGAAATACTTTCTTGTTAGAGTAACCAATGGGAATTAATACTTTCTTAAATCAGAAATAATCAAAAGTCATTGTAAAAAACTAATAATATAGAAATAAAAAACAGAATTCTCATTAAAAAAGAGAATAAAAAAGAAATAGTACATTTTAATTTAAAAAAAAAATATGTAGATCAAATCCTGATCAAAACAACGTGACAAGGAAAAATAAACCAACATCACCTGATTGCATTAAACAAAATTGTAGATCGTCTTCTTCCATGAGACCATTGTATGAACAATAAACCTCCACCTTTTACAGAGTCGATTATATACACCAGGCTTGAAAGTCATTCTGTAATTAGTTTTTATATTGTTAAATAATATAAATGCATCACACTCTGTATCTGGTAGAAAAGGGTTAATGGAAGTTGAAAATATCTGTAATAATATTAAATTATTTAGTATTATTACAAATAAAATACGTAATAAGAATGAAACAAAGTAAAGAAATTTTAGGATGTGAAAAATTTTGAACATACAAAATCATCATCCTCAGTATAGGATTTAGTCGGTTTATTGGTGAAACTCTCCGATATTTTTGATAGTGTTTCATGAAAATATTGTTACAAAAATTTTGTATGATTCATTTTCACCAAGAGCAACACAAAAGGCTATTTATAGAACTAAAAAAGTGTGATTCAATATAAAAGGGTATTTATAGAACTACAAGAATGTAATTTATGGCACTACTATAATAAATAAATAAATAAAAATCATGTTTTTATGGCATACCATGTAAAATTCAGAAGTCACGGGAAAGTAAAAAAAAAGCTACATATTCTTTGCGTGGGAAAGTACTCAAATTTCCTTCCTTTTTTTTAAAGAAATAACTTCCATGCAAACAATAACTTATGTCTTATGTCATAAATTCAATATTTGGGGCACGATTTCATTTTTGCAATGCAATATATTTCAACAAAAATAACTTAGATATTCTGGCACAACTTGTGGCTTTTTGGCATAATTTCTTATGCCTTCTACTACAACTTCTGCCCTATATTGTGCCTTTTGGGCGTTTTTACTTTTGATTTTTGTAAATACATAACTTCAAAAAAAATATAAAACTTATATATTTGGGCGTGATTTAACCTTTTTATATTTCACTATTAAAGCGTTCAAATTGCATCTGTTTTTACGAAAAATTTTAACTTAGGCCTTCTGCCACAACTTGTGCCTTTTGGGCATAATTTAAATTTATTTTATCAATGCAATAAGTTGTGGATATTATTTCAAAAAAAAAATCAGTGTATCTTGGTCAAGTAAATCTTATGCCTTCAAAAATAACTTCAAACTTTGGGGCTTGATCCCATTTTTTTAAAGATGAATAATGCCACTTATATTAATAAGTTATGCCTTCTACAATTAATTGTGCCTTCATTTCTTTCTCTTTTTTTTTCTTTTAAAATCCTAATCATTTGGTGAACGATTTCAATTTCTTTTAAATATGGAACATACCATAAAATTCGAATAAATAAATTTAAAAAAAGCTAGTGCAAATAAAATAAACACTTATTATTTCTATTTATCAGTTTAAATTAACAGTTGAGTCACATCGTTCTTAATGATATACATCTCTTCAAATTTATTGCTACTACTTTTTCAATAGAAAAAATGTGATGAAATTATTCTTTATTATTTAGATCTGTTGTGTGGCTGAAAAGATATGTAACTAATGCATTAATATTTTTTCATTTTTATTTGTACCGTAAGGTACAACTTATGCAATTAAAATCATAATTTATCTGTTAGATAGTTCAAATACTATCTTGTTTGAATAAATTATAAATTCAAGCATAACTTCTGATTTCTTAGTTTAAAAATACTATAAAAAACATGATTCACAATTTTCATAAACTTAAAATATGAAAATCAAAAAGATAATTTTATTCATAAAAAACAAATGAAATAGTACAAAAATCAATATTTAGTAACAAAAAAAGTTATAATGTCCTAATCATCATCATAACAAGGAATAAAATTAAAATACAGTTTCTTCCCTTAAACAAGATCAACTTCAGTAACAAATAATTTTCATCCATTAGATAGTCAATTATATGTCCCAAACTTAAAAGTCATTTTATAATAAAAACTAGTATGTGTATATATATATATATAAAGGAGATTTAGAGGCATGTTGATGTGGCATGCCTCTAAGAGTTCCATTCATGTTTTTCTTTTTTCTTATTTTTTTGAATATTTTTTTCATTTAAAGTCATTTTTTAATTAATCTATTTAATTGTTGGTATTAAATGTTATCACAATATATAGATAGTATTAAATATAGCACATTTAAAATAGTTAAGAAAAAAATTGTAATTAAGAGATTCAAAAGAATAATTTTTAAAATATTTTTTATATAACACATTTAAATCTATCTATCTATACATAATCTATATCTCTCTATATCTATATATAATATAAAGTTAGGCATTAGAGAAGTGATGTGACATCTCTCTTTGGACAAGAATTCTATTTATCTTTTTTCTCATTTTTTTTATATTTTTCTCACATTTTTATTTACTTATTATTTAAAAAAATAAATGTGTCAATTACTACTCACTCTATTTATTTTTATTTTATTGTAAAAAATTAAATGTCTTAAAATTTACTACTCCACTTATTTTTATTCTTTATTGTAATATTAAAAACTTAAATATTGACTACAACAACCTTTCATTTCCTCTATAAAAAATAAAAATATGTTAAAATGATGAGTGTGTGTGTATCATATTACTATATAAGTGGAAAATTCCTTAGTTGAAAAGTTAAATTACCATAATGTCCATTAAATGATAAATGATAATTTTACCCTTTACTTAAAAACTGCTCCTATCGATAATTTTGTACAAAAAAATAAATTTAACTTTTAATAATTATATATATATATATATATACACACACATGCGCGTGCGCTTATAAAAGACCCAAAATGTAAAACTAAAGGACCAAAATAACCATCATAAGTTAAATGATGTTTTTGCCCTTCAGTCAAACACCAATTCTATAATATCTTTGTGTAGAATTATAAATAAACATCCCAAATTAATTATCTTTATCTATTTTTTTCCTTGATCCCCTCATTTATTATTTGAATTTTGTATTCTTTTAGTTTGAAACCAGTGTAATTTGAGAAGACAACACTTAATGTATAATACATCTAGAATATTTATAATTATGATATGATGTTTGAGTTTCTCATAAATTTTTCTATACGAATATGAAACTCCAATATCTTTGTTCATTTATAAACTTAAATATAATTATTATTGAAATTTAATGCATAATGCATATGGTACTAATTAGAATATTTGAATGTTACATCTATATATATTATATAATTCTCTTATGACCAGTGACGTGCCATACTTCTATGATTAGGAAACTATGTTCTTCTCAACTTTTGATGATTTCCTGTTTCCTTAACTTTTAGTTTTCTTGGTGATTAATTATGAATACAAAATTTCATTTTATCCCTAAATAATAGTAAATAGGTTTTCATTAAAACCCAATTAGAGGTTAGAACATTTATAATTATAATAGTTTTTAATGTGTATTAATCTCTTAATAATTATATGTTAATTAATTCTTAAGTCTCTTCATACTATATTTTATGTGTTAATTCTTGTGCCTCTTCATATTACACCGGAATTCATCTTTTTTGGTCTTTTTCTTCACTTTATACTTTTTAAATTTTTGATCTTGTAAATTTTTTTTTATCATTTGTTTTGTGTTTAAAACTCAACAGTCCCTCTTTTAACTCACTTAATTATGATGAAAATTTTTTTTTAGAGTCTTTTCCCTCCCCTGAAAATAATTATTAAACAAAATTAATTCATCACCTATAACTTAAATATAATTGCAGCATTGACAACAGTAGAACTAACAGGCCTATGAATATTATTCAAGTAGCTATTGATTTTTTTCTCCTTTGTGTATTCCTCATTGCACTCACCATCTTCTCCACATCACTTTCTATTTATTTTCATCAAGATTTATTTGAGTATGTAGATATTATATATATATATATATATATATATATATATATATATATAATAAATAATTTTGTAAATGAAAATATTTTTATTTTCTTTATTTCACAGATAAGAAGGTATGTGCATAATGATATTATAAGGTTTGGTCATGTTGACAATTTGATGGATTGTTCTTTTGTTCAAGTGAGTGCTACTCTCAACTACTCTTCTTTTATACCAATTAGTCTTTTGAATTACCTTAAATATAAAGTTTAATCTCATATCCCTAAATTATTAATTAGAGATTTTAAATCAAACTTTGAAAACAAAATCATCTTTAACAAAAAATTATCCAAGTAGAATTACCCTGCAAATTTCACAAACTCTATTAATCCCTCCAAATATAAGTACCAATACGAAATCGAAAATAAAATCGAATATAATCGCTATTTAATACTAATTTTTGGGGATAATATTTGAAAGATGAAGAGATGATGAATTGAAGAAAAATGTGAAGGTATAAATTATGAGAAGGTGACGAGTGGTTTGAAAGAGACAGAAGAAACTAAAAATAATTTTTTTTTAAAAAAAAAAAAGAAAAAAGAGAACATAGAAAATAACTGGAAAAAAAATGATAAAATCTTTAAAAAGAAGAAAATAATTAAGTTTTACCAAAAAAATCTTCTTTAATGAAGTGTAATTTCTAACGATGAAAAATAGAGAAAAATATTCTTAAATTTTATTTTAAGAAGAATCTTGAAGTAAAAGAAAAAAATTAGCATGGTGATTGTGCTGTCACGGCTTCTTCTTTTTATTTTCCCTTAAGATTATGCTTGGGTTTAAAATTTTAGTTTCGATTTTAATATTAGAAGGACAATTCGATGGACAAGACAATCAGAGTTTAAATATAAATTTATGAAATACTTATAAGTTGGAATTATATATTTTAACTTTAGATTCTCCTATTACAAGTTAAATTTAAGATAATTTCAATTGTTGCAAACTTATATTTTCAATCTTTTTTTTTTTTTTAAAAAAAGAAGTTTTGTAAGACTTTTGCGGCCTAAATTTCAATTGGAATCCTTCCTTTCTTCAAACAGACAAAAGAGATAGAATCAGACTGATTCCTGAAATGTCTTTTTGGATATTCCTCAATGTTCTGACTATTCACGAAATGTGAGAAGTAGATGATTAATCATCTATTTTCGGAAGAAATTGAAGTATTTCTTGGGAATCCTACAAGATCCGTTCGTTCTTTTTCTCTAGTCAGAACTTCATCTGGGTTCAAATCCTACTAAGAGGTCCACTAGAGATCATAAATTATTGAAAAATTAACAAGATCTTTCTTTTGTCCCTTGCAGGAGATCGTAAAAGAAAGAAATGGTTAATATAATCAAGATAATTATGTATTTACAAAATACCGTCTCAATTCATCGTATTTCAACATATCTGGGATGTGATATGGTTCCGAAGGATGAACCATATATGGACAGTTCCAATAAGATTTTATTCTTGAACAAAAATTCATTTTTGATTTATTTCATCTATTCCATGACCGGAACAGGAGAAGATACACGTTACACTACAATTTTGATTCAAAAGAGAGATTTCAAGAAATGGTAGATCTATTCACTCTATCAATAACCGAGTCGAATCTGGTGTATCATATGAGATTTTTTTTCTATTGATTCCTACGGATTGGATCAAAAACAATCCTTGAATAATGCCAGGGATGAATCCAAAAAGAAATTTTTATTGGTTCTACCTCCTATTTTTTATGAAGAGAATGAATTTTTTTCTCGAAGGATCAGAAAAATATAGATCCAAATCTCCTGCGGGAATGATTTGAAAGATCCAAAATAAAAAATGGTGGTATTTTCTAGAAACAACATAATGAAGACAGTCACTCAATATAGATTGATCTGAAATCTGAATCAAATATAGTACCTATGGGTACATAAGCAATGTATTGAATCGATTCTATTTAATGAATAGATCCGATCACAACTTTGAATATGGAATTCAAAGGGATCAAATAGGAAAGGATACTCTAAATCATAGAACTATAATGAAAAATATGATCAACCAATATTTATCGAATTTGAAAAAGAGTCAGAAGAAATGATTCGAGCCTCTTATTTTGATTTTCCGAACCAAGAGATCCATGAATCGGGATCCTGATGCATATAGATACAAATGGTCCAATGGAAGCAAGAATTTTTAGGAATATTTGGATCAATCCGTCTCGGAGTAAAAGAGCCATTTTCAAGTAGTGTTCAATCAATTACGTATTAATTAATGTTCGATTGATTGGTCTGAGGTTATTGACAAAAAAGATTTGTCTAAGCCACTTTATTTTTTTTGTCCAAGTTGCTTTTATTTTTGTCTAACTCACTTTCTTTTTTCTGTGTGAGTTTCAAAAATATCCCCATTCATAGGCCATAGATCTACATCTATGAATTGAAAGGTTCGAATGACCAATTCTGTAATTAGTTGTTAGAATCGATAGGTCTTCAAATTGTTCATTTGAAAAAATTGAAATCCTTTATATTGGACGATCGTGATACTTCCCAAAAATCAAAATTATTGATCAATGGAGGAAGAATGTCATCATTTATTTTAAATAAGACACCAAAGTGGATGATTGACTCATTCCGTACTAGAAATAATCGCGGAAATTCTTTGATAACCCGGATTCCCATTTCTCAATGATATTCCACGATCAATACAATTGGTTGAATCCCGTGAAATAATTTTATAGAAGTTCATTGATATCTTCTTTTTACAAAGCAAATCGACTTCGGTTCTTGAATAATCTACATCACTTCTGCTTCTGTTGGAACACAAGATTCCCTTTTTCCAACTTATCTGATTGTAAGATAGAATTAAGATATTTTTAATTGTTGTACACTTAAATTTTTAGATTTTATTTTTAAATATTTTCATAAATTAAGTAAACTTCTTTATAACCACGTGAAGCGCTGAAAAGTTTACTAGTAAACAATATATGAGCATCATATTTATGGTCTGGGAGTAAAGAGTTGATGGAACTTGGTAATATCTGTAATAAACTTAATTAATTAATAATATTACATAAATAATGCCCAACATAAGAATGAAATGATTTTTTTTAAAAAAAAATTGGACATACAAAATCATCCTGCTTCAGGTAGGATTTAGTCAGCTTCTTGATGAAACATGAAGACAATAAATTACTCCTACAACTTAAAATAAATAAAATAATATTTGGATATGGTGTATTTTCATCAAGAACATCACATAAGGGTGCAGATTCATTAACTTTTTACATTGATATTGACAATTAAATCACGAGAAAGTTTTAAAAAAAGGTGCAAATTCTTTGACTGAAAAAGTACAATAAATATGAATTTATTGGTACAATAAAATAGTAAGTTATTTTTGAATGACTAAAAGTATAACTTTTGACCATATGAGAATTAACACCATCTTTTATAAACTGAGATCATGCCTTAATGCGTGATTTAGTTTAAATCATGACTAAAACAAATGAGCAAAAACTTAAGAACGTGTTATAAAAAATCATGTCATTATGGCGTACCTTGAAAAATTCAAAAATAACGAGTAAGGGCATTACTTGTACAAAATGAAGACATGCATTAAGGCATGATTTATTATAACTTGTGCCTTTTGTGTCATAATTTTTTAATTTTTTTTTGTTTTTGTTATGTTTATTTTTAATAAAATATTTCTTCTTTTAAGATGTCCAATTGGGACTTGTTAGACTGTTGAGATAATTTCATAAATTAGGGCATGACTTTTACAAAATTGAGTTTAAGCCTTAACAAGAATTTAGATTAAATTGTGCCTCTACCACATAATTTTATTTTTTTAATCCATAAAATTCCTATAATCTACATCCTATGCCTTTATGATATAAATAAATTGTGCCTTTGGAACATGATTTCATTTTTTTCTTCATGAAGAAAAGGAGAATGCATTTAATCAAAAAATATTATTTCAATAAAGACATAAATTGTGCCTCAAAGACCAACATGTTGCAACAAATTATGCTTGAATAGGAAAAATTTCTCAACTTCTTATTCTTCTTTTTCCTAAAAGAAATATTCTTCCAGTTGCATTCCATAATATTATTTTCGTGATAATCATCTCTGGCTTGATCAGGTGGAGTTTGACAACCTTTCTTCACTTTATTGTATCGATGAGAAGATAAATTAATTGACCAATTATTTATGTAGTCATGCAAAGTAGATGAATCAAAATCAGCTGAATTTTTATGGTTGATCAATATGTCTGCATACCTCACAGCAAAACAACCACATTCGATACCTATGAGGTAGGGAGGCAAAACAAAAAACAAAAAATATTAGAAAGAAGAGAATAATTAAATAATAAAATTATAAATACAAATAAAGGTACATACATACCTTTTTTGCTTTGGGCATCTTGCCCCAATAATCCTGAACATGCTAAAATGATTCCCACACATCAGTTTGAACTTCTCAAAATTTAAAAAATATAGAAACTCGGGAGTAAAATAGCATAAAGCTCCACATACTGTATCACTTCTGTGTTTTCCAAGCTATTACTGAGAGAGTCATACACTTCAAGTGTATGATCGTCAATGTCAAAAACAACAAGAATGTAATTCTTTTCCATTTGTTTCTTCTTTCACTAGGCACATTGAAATTAATGCCTTACCCGCATTCTCCAATGACATGCCATACTTTATATTTTTTTCAAAAATAATATCAGTGCATATTTGATAGTGGTCATTTTGATCTTTTGCATGTACTATTTAGAGATGGGAATTTTTTTCAAATGTCTCATATTGTGGAGACCCGTAATTTTGAAAAGCCAGCATTAGAGGTTCCTCGAGTTCACCAACAATGCATACATTTTTCAATTGATAGTCCTTAAACATATAAATGAACCAAAATAAGAATGCAAAATTAAAACCAACAAGACTATACTGATTTGAGTGTTTCATAGACCCATTTCAAAAAACGCTTTTCAATGATCACAAAAGCTCATTGAAATAGTCATCTCCCCAATTATACTGCTGGAACAAATCAATTTCCTCTATATAACTTAAGTATTTACACTTCATTATTTTATCCTCCCTACCACCAAATATAACACGATTAAGAATATACACCTCAGCTAGCACAACAACATCAATATCAAATTCAATTTTATTTTTTTTCAAAATGATACTGTTTACGAAATCACTTAATTTTTTCATCGACAAACTACTATTTCCAGTCTAGTCATTGAAATACATCTTCAAAATATAACTACCATCCTTCATCATGGCTTTTTCATAAAATAATGAAAGATGGGGAGTAGTCGACAAACTAGTTACTGTCTTACATACTTTGCGTGTGAATGTCACAATATTTCCTTACAAATTAAAAGAAATTGCATTACAAAAATTATCCTGAACTTCAGACAACAACATACAATGCAATAAATTACCAGACTTTAAAAAAATATTAACTAACATAAAATCCCCAAAAGGACGTTGCATCAATATGTTCAACTAAATAGAAGTTAAAAAATTTGAATGAACTATTGAAACTTCTCATTCCCTCTCCAATAATTATTACATGGAGACCAATCGCTGGGAGAAATATATGAAGGAGTACCTATTATTGATAACAATGCAAAAAAATCACAACAAACAACAAGTAAATAAAATCAATAACAAAACGACATTGATGCAGTTGAGAATGTGTTGGGAATGTTGACTATACAGAGAAACAAAAATAAAACTTGAATAATAATCATAACCCTAATATAACAACTCACATTCTAATGGAGTTTGAAATACCGATTTCCAATCAACAAATAATGATTAAGATCTTTATAGAAGAATTTCTTTAATTGTCAAATTCAATGAAATAAAATACATCACTATTGAAAAAATTATATTTAAGAGAGAAAGAGTAATGGAATTATAAAGAAATCTATATAATAGATATATAGACATATAGGCATTATTATAAAAATACGAAAAAAGTTTTATTCAAAATCTGACTGAATCAACATAATTTGACAATGGGGCATAGTTTCGCAAGTTTTACACATGAAAAAAGATTACGCCTGGGAAGGCACGAATTTAATGTATAGGCACAATTATAAAAAGTTAAATTATTTTTCCTTTATACACATAACTGTGTACATTATATAAATTAGGCCTTACATCATAACTTGTGACCCAAATTGTGTCTTTTGGGCATGATTTTTTTCTTCTTTTTTAATTTTTTTAATGCAATAAATTGAGTTGATTACACAGGAACAGTTTCAAAAATATAAAAATTTTTTTTATCCAAAATCTTCCTAAATCGACATAATTTAACAATAGGGCATAGTTTTGTAAGTCTTACATATGAAAAGCTTACACCAGGAAAGGCACAAATTTAATATATAAGCACAAATTATTTTTTAAAAAAAGCTAAAAACTCTAGAACTTATGCCTTCTGCCACAATTTGTGTCTTTTACGGTATAATTTCTTATGCCATTTTTTTATGCATAACCGTGTATTCTATAAATTAGGCCTTAGGTCATAACTTATGATTCAAATTGTGCCTTTTGGGCATGATTTATTTCTTATCTTTTATTTTTTTTATTGAAATAAATCGAGTTGCTTATACAGGTACAATTCCAAATACGAAAAAAATTTATTTGAAATCTGCCTGAATCGGTATAATTTAACAATGGGGCATAATCCGCAAGTCTTACATATGAAAAGCTTACGCCTGAAAAGGAAAAAATTTAATATATATAGGCACAATTAAAAAAAGATAAAAAATTTTACCTGACTGACTACAATTTAAGTATGGGCATAATTTTCTTTAAAAAAATCATATATTCCATTGTTATACCTTAAAAATGCAAAATTTAACAAATATCGCAAAAGAATTAGGCTTGGAACTGGCATGAATTGACTTATACTCATTACTAAATATGTTTTTCATTTACACTTGCAATTTTTTTTAAAAAAAATCTATATCTTTTTAAATACACAAGATATCTCCTGATCCCCATAATCACCATCCCCTTTTTCATTTGGTGTTTCATAATCAGATTCTATCTTCCATATGGAGTGTCGCCAAAGATTAGCATCCCAATTCTTTCTGAATCGAGGAATATCACCGATAACACATTTCTCAATTGACTCTCCTTCATTGATTAACATCATAAACTTTAAGACGAACAACCCACAATCAATCCTGCATTTAAAAATATAAATAAACATGTCAATCATAGAATAAGAAAAAAGAAGCATAACATCAATGATTTAAGTACATACTCATTCTTTTGTGTAGGAATCTTTGTCTTCCATATAACCTTGAATTCATCTACATAATCACCATAAGATGGATGATCAGTTGTAAATGACATTGTCTTCAACATCTTTGAATCAGTATGACAATTTTCTAATATAGTTCATTGATCTATCATTCCTACCATAATAGGAATCATAGACATCAATTTATTTTTTATCCAAATATGCCACACAAGGATGTAATGTGTTGATGCTGAATCTTCCTATAATTTGGGGAGCGCATTGGCATAAGAACTTTGTCAACCTTTGACCAGCGGACAAGGAATGAACTTGCGAGGCTTTTTCTATAATTACAAAATAGATTGCAGGATGTATCACTTACAAACCAATACATTTCACTATTCTCGAAATATTAAATATATGCTTGCTCAACTAATTCATTGAAGACCAAATCTGTCACTGCGCACTTTGATTTTGTAAAATACTAATTGATGCGATAGCAGTATTTCTTCCTTAAATATTATATGCACACATTAATGTGCTATATACACACACATCAATGTGCTGCAAATACAAGCATAAAAAACGTATAAAAATATTGCCGAGCTAAAACTTCAAATAATAAAATAATTTATTGTCACAGCCTGAGTCTACACCTAGACGTGATACAGTACTTGGTTCCACAAATGACCCCAAGCTAACCCATGGCCTAACATCACACTAGTATACTAAATTAAAAACATATGCAGAAGGTGTGAAAAACACAACTAAATAAACTTTTCTGAAAAAGAAGAAACATCTGATAAAATACTGAATGTTATGCCCAAATGCAAAACATGTTGAACATCACTATTTCTGAAAGCCAACTAAGAATTGACGAGTTGCTGGGACAAGCCCACAGCTAACTCTAAAAACCTGAATGCAAGATAGACTAAATATCTGAAATTAAGCTGTCATCCTCAGAGGATGAGGACTCACCAAAAATACTACTACTGGAATCATCGGAAAGGAACTACTGTCGATGTTGTGTTTGAGAACCTGCACCTGTATCATAATATGATACAACATGGAAATATGCATCAGTATTTTGAATGTACCGAGTATGCGAGATATAGGTAAAATAATAGAAATACCCAACTGAACTAATAAACACAGAATACAACTGTAATGTTGACTGAGGATCATAGCTATAACCTGTAATCTGAATAAGCTGAACTAAAATGAAACTAGGGTTATACTGAATTGAACTTAACTGAGATGAAAAGTGGGATAGTCTATTAACCGATATATAACCACGTGAGCTAAACGTGGAGTTTGATGTATACGCCCAATCGATAGGACTGAATATACCTTGATAGGATATAAAGTCACGGATAATGTCAACACTGTCTGAGGCCCGTTCGGGATAAAACCTACAGTGGTAGCGTAGTTCAGGGAACTTGGGTTCGCTGAACCCTGGCCTGTTCGGTGCTAAGTCTTACTTCCACTAGAAGTCCTTACAGTGAATACTAGGCTGATAGCTCGAAACTGATGTCTTAAGACTTAAGTCAAGAATACTTATCTAGAAGTACCTTGAGAGTCTAAAGGACTTGATAAATTAAACTAAGGGTTTTAAGACTGTCCAAAGCTTCTTTATCTAGAAGCATCGTAACCGTCTCAAGAGCCACCTAACAACTGATAATTGAAACTATCGTGTTTTACTGAACTCCTTAAGAACTAAATATAGTCAAACTAATCAGCTAATTCCAAAAGACATTTCTAAGCACATTTAATCATCTGCAAATACTAATTCAATTTAAACATGCATACCGAGGAGTTTTGTTCAATAACAGTTCACTAGGTAGATAAAATATTTCTGATGAGCTATAAATCACACAAGAATTCAATCCAAGAATCATACTCGAATAAACATATAGGGATTAGTATCTCAGCTACACCATGACCTAATACATGGGAACTAAAATCATTAGGGTGATAGGAAAGTTCATCAATTAAATAGAAAAACCTAGGTCATGATTTCTATAACTCTTAGGGATAGATTTACTGAAGAATTAGGGACTCAAAGGTGAGAAGAAACATTTGTTTAAATCCCACATACTTGGAGTAGAGATTCCCTTGAGAATTTTCTTGAGAAATCTAAGGGAAATTGGAGCCCTTGGTCTTGCCTTTGGAGAGAATTGTCTGAGGTTTCTTACGCACTAACTTGAGAGGATGAGAGAAATGAGAGAAAACCATCGACTAACTCCCTAAATTCCTCTGCAAATAACCCAAAAATGATGTAGTTTAAGGTAGGGGATGACTCGTGATGTCAACACGTGAAGTCCATTGGAATCCCACTTAAAATTTAAAAATCCTAGATGATGACTCAGTTCATGAATCGTGAGGAACTCCCAGACTCATAACTCCTCTCATGACGTCTGCAGCAAACCAAACCTTCCATATTTTACCATCGTGATCACGACTCACCTCACGAATGGTGAGGTTACTTCATAGCTCATGGTGGCCACTTGTCATCACCCCTTGACCATGATCTCCCCCATGACAGACTCCAGTTCATAAGTCACTCCATGACTCGTGGAGTACTTCACGGGTAACTGGATGAGTCGTGCTATGGACTAGTGCATATTTTCCTGCTTTCTCTATCTCAACCCCCAAGTCTGATCATAGGAACTTTTAGGGTGTTACAATATCTCTCCCTTGGGAACATTCATCCTCTAATGTGGATAAACATACTGAAAAGTTGGGAAAAAGGACTGATATCCCAAATACTAAATATTTGAGTTGAAAGCTGATGGAGTGACTGACTCTGAAATGATATATATGACTGAACTGAATACAAACATCACACATACATGCACTAAAATGAAAGAAACTAGGAGTAATGATTTAGACATGGAGCTGAATGGAGTATTAGAGAGGAAATTGACAACTAAAGATGTAACTGAGCCGGAAGGGAAAAGATGCGGGTATTTAGCCATTATATCTGCTTCGGCTTCCTATGTAGCTCCGTCAACTAGATTGTTTCTCAATAAAACCTTTACTAAAGTGACCTCCTTGTTCCTCAGTGTATGAACCTGACAGTCTAGGATCTCAAGTTGAACTTCTTCGTAAAAGAAGCTGTCCTTTACACCAACACTCTCTAGAGGCACTACTGAAGTCAGATCATCGATGCACTTCTTCAACAAGAACACATGGAAGACAAGATGCACTGATGCTAACTCTGCAGGTAGCTCTAACTCATAGGACACATTGCCAATCCGTCTTAGGATTTTGTGAGGTCCTACATACCTCGGACTAAGTTTTCCTTTCTTCGCAAACCTCATCACTCCTTTCATAGGTGAAATCTTAAGAGAAACTCAATCATCAAAAGCAAACTCTAGCTCTCTTCTCCTCACATCTGCAAATGATTTCTATCGGCTCTATGTTGTTTTCAACCTTTTTCTGATAAGATGCACTTCTTTCATAGCCTCATGAATTGAATCTGGCACTATCAAGGTTGCTTTGCCAACCTCAAACCATCCTATAGGAGACCTACACCTCCTACCATATAATGCCTCAAACAGGGTCATCCAAATACTAAAGTGGTAGTTGTTGTTGTATGCAAACTCAATGAGAGGTAGATGATCATCTCAACTGTCCTTGAAGTCAATCACACAAGCTCTTAACATGTATTCCAAGGTATAAATAGTCTATTGAGGTTGTCCATATATCTTTGGGTGAAAAGCTGTGTTGAGCTTGACCTGAGTACGAAGTCCTTTCTGAAATGACTTCTAGAAATGCGAGGTGAACTAGGTACCTCTATCGAAAATGATAGACAAGGGAACCCCGTGCTATCTGACTAACTCTCGATGTACTAATAATCTTCAACTAAGTCTGTACTCTTAACTGGTGGAAATGTGCTGACTTAGTCATTCGGTCTACACCCACCCAAATTGAATCATATTGTCGGTGCGTACAGGGTAAACTTGTAATGAAGTCCGTGTTCACCTCTTCCCACTTCCACGTGGGTATGCTGGTATCTTGGGTCACACCCTCAATCCTCTAATGTTCAACCTTAACCTGTTGCCAGTTCAGAAACTTAGCTGCAAATTCTGCAATGTCCCTCTTCATGCCATTCCACTAATAGATTTCCCGCAGATCACTGTACATCTTAGTGGAACCTGGATGAATGGAATACCTAGAGCTCTATGCTTCTACCATTATTCATTGTATCAAGTCATCTACATCTGGAATACATAGTCTGCCTTGGTAACAAAGCAGACCATCTCCCCCTTAGGAGAAAACATCCACTTCCTTTGTTAGAACTGCTTCTTTCAGGTTTAGTAGTATGAGGTCTTCATCCTTCTTTGACCCACCCTTGATTACAACTTTTCCCTCGGCTGAATCAACTAACAACACTCCCAATCAAGCTAACCTATGGATATTGATCACGGGCAAAAAATATATGCCCGAGATACGCTTTACGACTTAAATTAGTCTTGTTTATCTAAGATTATTGTATACATTTTCATGTAATTTTAGATAAAGTAAAGATATGTGCTAACCAATATGATTAGCCTTTGTTTTGTAGGTTTTGATGACTTTTGAGCAACTAATCCATGAGTTGGTGAGGTAGAGGCTTGGAAACGGAATCAACACGCGAACGTCGGCAAAGAGGAGGCACAAAACAGCCCACCGGCGCATCGACAAGGTGCCACGGCAGGCAGGCCGCTCACAACAGCCTCCTGCGCGTTGGCAACGTGCCACGACAGGTGGCCTCCGTGACCAAGGGCTGCCAACGTGCTGCCCAAGCAGCGTGACACGCTGCCAACGTGGCAGGGTGCTGCCCGGGCCGATTTCGTGTGATTTCCAGAGGGGCTCCGCGTCCGTAGCGTGTCACGGAGGCTGTGCTCCGTGATGCACTCCGTGACACGTTGCTTGTTATTCCGGGAAAGAGTCCTACTACTATAAATAGAACACTTAGGTTTATTTTTCAGAATTAAGACTTGGTGGAGCAAGGACGTGGGTTACAGGCAGTTGAGGGACGAAAAAGCTCAGGGTTTTTTTCTCCTTCTTTCTTCTTTCAATCAATTGTTTGTATGATTATCACTTGTTTTAGGATGATTAATCCACAAATGAGTGGCTAATTCCCTTCCTTGCTGAGCTTATGAACATTTGTGATGAAGTTTGATTATTGAATTATATGGTTTTTCATCTTCTTCTTCCATGTTGTTCTATTAATTCTTGTTTCTACTGCATTAGTGTGTGGCCGCCATTAATGTACATCTAAAAAGTCCGATTTCACTCGAGAGAGAACGAAATTGGAAAGTTGTGAATTAATAGGGTATTGTTCTTAACTTGATTTGGGAAAATTGGGTTTTGATGTGCTTTCCTGATAGAAATATACTTGAAAGCCGTATTAGTCAATTTAGGAACCGGAATTGTATTGCGAGGTCATAAATTGCATTTGATCACAGAAATGTAGACGGATGGTTTATGATTCTTAAGTGGGATTAAATACGAGAGTTTTAATCTCTAGGCTAATGTTCTTGGCTAGCAACTAGAAGAGAAGAATAACCGAATTATGATTATAATCAAGCTCATTACTTGTTCTTAACCTTGGCATGCTCATATCCATAGTTTCAATTCAAAGTAGATATTTGTTAATAGTTTTAGTATATAATTTATAAACAAAAATTATTTAACTTTTGGTTACGTTGTTGTCAGCATATATAGAAGTAAGATAGAATATAGTATACTTGAGAAATTTTTACTTATCCAGAGTCTCCTTGGTTCGATACTTGGCTTACTTACCCACTTTATTACTTGTTTGACCACGTGCACTTGCGTGTCGGTTTAGATACCCAACGAACCACCGAACAAGTTTTTGGCGCCGTTTCCGGGGAGACTTGGCAATAGGTGAAATTTTCTTAAGTGTAAATTTACTATATTTTTTTTCTAAGTGCTGACAACTTAGTCTTAGTGTGTGTTTTAATTCTTTTTCATTTTACTTTTTCTTTTTTGAATACCCTTATTGACATGACATCGTGGAATATAAATGGTTTCAATGGTGGATACTCATATTTTAGCGAATCTTGTCTGAATTGCGGAGGACACCACTTGTGGCAACACTGTAACACGTGCAATATATGTGGTGGTCAAGATGGCCATTGGGATGGCTGTCCGAATGCATATTCCCCTCCCCCAAGCCCCTACTATGATCCTTCTGTTGTTTTTTCTGAGTATAGGCATGCTGAAAATGAGGACTTGGGACGCCAAGCTCGAATAGAAGACATGCTTAAACAACTCCTGGAGCAATTAGAAGCAATGAAGGAGGCGATGGCAGTATTGAGAATTCAGCAAGAAGAGAATGCAGAGGCTCTAGAAAGGATGAGCGTCAAATTCACGGAGATGATTGCTGAGGCTGAAGCTTGTGATAAATTTCAGGTGACAGTTTTAGCCGATATTCAAGAGGAACTACGAGAGGAAGACAAGGGTGAATTTTTGGATGAAGCCCAGCAATTAGAATCTCTTGAGTGTCCCCGTGACGGGCTCACACTTATGGAAAATCCATTCATGGAAGAAGAGATACAGTATCCCCCAGTTGACAGTGATGGAGAGATAGATGTCGATGCTGAGAAGGTGTATACAAGTAAGGAGGTCAAGCACAAGGCAGTTTCAGAGTTGAGGTTTATTGGACCACACTCGAAGCATTTTTCGACATTAAGTTTGGTTGACAACATAGAAATAGAGCCTTCCAACCTTATAGAGAAATGTCTAGAGGAGGACCAAGCCCCATATATTTTGAAATTTGCTAACTCAGAGGGACAAAATGACTTCGCTTACTTGAGGGCCAATAAGTTAAAAAGGCAACACCTATTGTTTGGTCCTTACAATTTTTTACCACCACCCCTGGAGCATAAGATGAAATTAGAAAAGAAGTTAGGGGTGAGATTCATATCCTCAAGGTGGAGGAAAAAGTGGTGAAACTTGGTACGTCGTGCCGCGACGTAAAATTAGGCGCTGCTTGGGAGGCAACCCAAGGTACCACAGGTACCATTTTAATTTCTTGTATTTGAGTTGATTTTTGTTTATTTTCATCTTGTGTTGTTTTGGTGGAAAGTTAAGCACAGATGCAGGGGAAGTCTGAGTACCCGTGGAGGAGGAAGCTAACAAGCATGGAAGAGAAAAAGTGTGGGGTTGAACACCCACTTGTGCAAAGTTGAAGAAAGGCATGTTGCTAGCTAGGCCTAAAGGCCTCAGGGAGTATTTCTCACCCTTTGTAAATTTTAATTTGATGCTATGAGGACATAGCATGATTTAAGTGTGGGGTGAGGGAAATTTCAAGAGAAATTTCAAAATTTTTTGTGCGTAACGATTTTGGTGAATGTAATGCTTGTGAAAAATTTGAAAAATTTGAAAAATTTTTGTGAATCAAGCATGACTTCATCACCCGTTGGTTTTTCTTGTCGTTTCTTTTCCGACGGGGGGTCTTTGAACCGAACAATAAAAATTTTCTTTTTCTTTCTTTCCTTTGTCTATATATAGTGTTTTTAGTCATGGTTAGGGACTGTTTCCGACGATGGATGGATGACGACCGTCTTGAGAAAAAATTAGTCGATAGTTGTGGGTTTGTGAACCCGTAGCTAATTGGTGCTGGATGTTCTTTTTATGTGCTATACATGGTTGTAAGATGCAAGTATGTTCAGTGTGAAGCATGCAAGTGTATAACTCTGTTTGAGACACTTAGGTTCTTGAATTTGACTCAATATGATGGAAGCTTAATTCTGAATTCTTGTGATTAGCTGAGTAAGAGTCTGCCGAATGTGTCTTGAATTGAGCATGTGCCATGAGTGTAAGGTTTTTGAGTATTCTATGCTATTGTGGAATGTCTAGAACTTGCCTGGTGTGTATATAAAACGAAATGAAGGATGTGAATTGTAGGAGATGATTTAGGCATTTCTTTGAATGAACCAAACTTATATCTCTCATTATACCTACCTTGAAAAATTAATCCTAGTTAACCCAATTGAGCCTTGAGCCTATTCTTTGACAGCTGCAACATAAGCTTAATCCTTTTTCTCTCATTATCCTTGAAGTTGAACCAAAACTCCTAAGCGCTTAAAGGAAAAATCCGAAAGAGTGAAGGAGTGAGAATTGGGAGAAAGAAGGAAAAATAGCAAGTTGTAAATAGTTGAGAAAAGGAAAAAGGTGTATTTGTGTGAAAATGGTTGATTTTTTAGTAGGGAGTAAGAAAAGAAATGAATGAAACATATTGCTTAAGTACTCCGTACTAATAAGCTAAAAGTGCCTAAAGAAAGGGGGGAACAAAAGAGGAAAAAGAAAGAAGAAAAGAGAAAAAGGTGAAGTGAGGGAAGGGAAGTTTGTAATGAAGGCGTGATGTATTAAAAGCGCTTAGGAAAGATAGTCACTATTACTGATCATAATAGTACCTACCCGCACCTGAGTTACATTACAACCTAAAAAGTCCTACTTGATCTTACATTCATATATCCTTAAATTAGTGGAATAAAACACTAAGGGCAAGCTTATGGGTCATTACATGATGCATATGAATTCTTTGTGAGAGTGGGTGTAATTCTATGCATGTACCCACACATGTTGTGATATAAAAATTGTTTTTGCGTGTGAAATTGGGTAACTCTCTTTCTGTGAGGGGCACATGTTGAATGAAGGATATAATTCATGTGGGATTTCTTAATCAGTTGATTTGCATGAGTTTGCTAAGATTGAGAGTCGATTTTTGAGGTTAAGAAGTCTTAACATAGTTGTACTTCATTTCAATGATCAAACCAGGCATGCTCTATTTTTAGCTTGTATCTTACATAATCATTATAGCCGTAACTTGAATTCTCTTGCTAAATTAGTTATGTGGCAGTCTCCATATGCATGATATGTAAAAGGTTGTTCGAGGACGAACAAGGCTTTAAGTGTGGGGTTGTGATCACGGGCAAAAAATATATGCCCGAGATACGCTTTACGACTTAAATTAGTCTTGTTTATCTAAGATTATTGTATACATTTTCATGTAATTTTAGATAAAGTAAAGATATGTGCTAACCAACATGATTAGCCATTGTTTTGTAGGTTTTAATGACTTTTGAGCAACTAATCCATGAGTTGGTGAGGTAGAGGCTTGGAAACGGAATCATCACGCGAACGTCGGCAAAGAGGAGGCACAAAACAGCCCACCGGCGCGTCGACAAGGTGCCAAGGCAGGCAGGCCGCTCACAAAAGCCCACCTGTGTGTTGGCAACGTGCCACGGCAGGTGGCCTCCGCGACCAAGGGCTGCCAACGCGCTGCCCAAGCAGCGTGACACGCTGCCAATGCGGCAGGGTGCTGCCCGGGCCGATTTCGGGTGATTTCCAGAGGGCCTCCGCGTCCGTAGCGTGTCACGGAGGCCGTGCTACGTGATGCACTCCGTGACACGTTGCTTGTTATTCCGGGAAAGAGTCCTACTACTATAAATAGCACACTTAGGTTTATTTTTCAGAATTCAGACTTGGTGGAGCAAGGACGTGGGTTACAGGCAGTTGAGGGACGAAAAAGCTCAGGGTTTTTCTCTCCTTCTTTCTTCTTTCAATCAATTGTTTGTATGATTAACACTTGTTTTAGGATGATTAATCCACAAATGAGTGGCTAATTCCCTTCCTTGCTGAGGTTATGAACATTTGTGATGAAGTTTGATTATTGAATTATATGGTTTTTCATCTTCTTCTTCCATGTTGTTCTATTAATTCTTGTTTCTACTGCATTAGTGTGTGGCCGCCATTAATGTACATCTAAAAAGTCCGATTTCACTCGAGAGAGCACGAAATTGGAAAGTTGTGAATTAATAGGGTATTGTTCTTAACTTGATTTGGGAAAATTGGGTTTTGATGTGCTTTCCTGATAGAAATATACTTGAAAGCCGTATTAGTCAATTTAGGAACCGGAATTGTATTGCGAGGTCATAAATTGCATTTGATCACAGAAATGTAGACGGATGGTTTATGATTCTTAAGTGAGATTAAATACGAGAGTTTTAATCTCTAGGCTAATGTTCTTGGCTAGCAACTAGAAGAGAAGAATAACTGAATTATGATTATAATCAAGCTCATTACTTGTTCTTAACCTTGGCATGCTCATATCCATAGTTTCAATTCAAAGTAGATATTTGTTAATAGTTTTAGTATATAATTTATAAACAAAAATTATTTAACTTTTGGTTACGTTGTTGTCAGCATATATAGAAGTAAGATAGAATATAGTATACTTGAGCAATTTTTACTTATCTAGAGTCTCCTTGGTTCGATACTTGGCTTACTTAGCCACTTTATTACTTGTTTGACCACGTGCACTTGCGTGTCGGTTTAGATACCCAACGAACCACCGAACAGATATCTCATGCCAGCTCTTTTCTGCCCACTTCAATATGAGCAACGCTTCCCATAGACATCCTGCTTAGGGCATCAGCAACCACATTGGCCTTTCCCGGGTAGTACAACACACTCATGTCATAGTCTTTCATAACTCCAACCACCTTCTTTGATGAAGGTTTTGGTCCTTTTGACTGAACACATACTAGAGAGTCTTGTGGTAAGTGAAAACATCCATGTGAACCCTATAAAGGTAATGTATCCATATCTTCAAAGAAAATACCATTGCCGCCAATGCAAGATCATGAGTCGGATAGTTCTTCTCATGAACCTTGAGCTGTTTGGAGGCATAAGATATCACCTTACCCCACTGCATCAGAACGTAACCGAGGCCAACTCAGGAAGCATCACAATAAACTATGAACCCATGTCTTCCTTCTGGCAAGGTCAAATCCGAAGCTGTAGTGAGTCGAGTCTTCAGCTCTTGGAAACTCTTCTCACAAGTATCTGACCGCTGAAACTTTACCTTTTTCTAGGTTAGTTTAGTCAAAGGGAATGCAATGGAAGAAAACCCTTCTACAAATCGTCCGTAATAGCCAGCTAAACCTAAGATACTCCTGATATCAATTGGAGAAATGTGTCTTGGCCATTCAATTACCTCTGCTATCTTTTGAGGATCCACCTGAATACCCTCTTCTGAGACCACATGATCAAGGAAGGCTACTGACTTCAGCCAGAACTCACGCTTACCAAATTTAGAGAAGAACTGCTGATCTCTGAGAGTCTACAACACTATCCTTAGGTGATTAGCATAGTCCTCTTCATCAGGTCCATAAAAGATGTAGGAGTATTGCTCAGTCCAAAAGACATAACTACAAATTCATTGTGACCATACTGAGTTCTGAAGGCTGTTTTCGGTATGTCACTGTTATACCTCAGAAGCCAAAAGATCAGACCCGAGAGTTGAAATAGAGAAAAATTAAAATTTGGCATCAGGTCATAGAACTGGCCGTGAGTTGACCCGTTGGTGCATCCCACGAGTCATGATCTGACTCGTGGTAATGCCCAGGTGAAGAGTCTAAAATTTGGGAAGTTGACTCCCCACGGACATGACCATATGTCGTGGTAAAGCCAAATGACTCGTTAGGTCATCATGGGGAGTGGTGATTGAGAAAAGAGGATAAGAAAGATAGTGTACCTAACAAAAGGACCCCACGAGTCGTGGTCAGTCCCCATGATTTGTGGGATGAGTCATGATCAAGCAGGGTAAAGTTTTATTTGAGACTAAGATAGTGTACATGAATTGTGGTGACCACGAGTCGTGGTCACTAGTAACAGATTGTTAAGCCATCCGTGACGAGCCCAGGAGACCTGACAAGTAGTGTACCATAAAGACGACTTCGCGAGTCATGGCCCATGATAATGAGTCGTTAGGTCCCTCATTGTGACCAGCTGGCAGTTATTTTCTACGAATTTAGTAAGGGATTTTTAGTAATTCCTAAGATCCTAAGACCTAAACTACTTCATTTTGAGTTATGAATGATGACTTTTAAAGGGGTTAAGTTCATTTTAGGCCATATTCTTTCATGCATGCAAGGTAGAAAGTGAGAGAGGGTGATCAAGCTTAGTCTTCTTCAATTTCTCTTTAATTCATATTGGGCATCTAACGAAGTGTAAGAATCAACAACAATTAGGTATGTAGTGTTATGAATGGATGATTCCTTTCACACCCATGCCCAATCCCTCTCTCAATCATGAAATTCCTATGTCTAATTGATTGGGGGCTAAAATAGCATGCCCGAGTGATGCTTTTTACCTTAATTTAGTCTTGTTTATCTAAGTTATTTTATACATTTTCATGTGATTCTATATAAATGTGAATATATGTGCTAACCAACATGATTAGTCCTTGTTTTGTAGGTTTCAAGGATTTTGAGGAACTAATTCATAAGTTGGTGAAGTAGAGGAATGGAGTCGGGAGCAAATGGTGAAAGCTAGCAAAGAAGCATGCCTAGGCAAGGCTGGCCGCGCAAGGCAGCGTGCCACGTTGTGCGTGTGCCGCACCCAGCGCCGTGCCACACCTATGCCAAATGCACGAGAGAAGGTAGCATACAGGCAGGCGAGCTGCGCGTCAGTGCCGTGCCACGCCAAGCCAGCTGCGCGCCAGCAGCATGCCATCCGCCGCATGAGCAGTGTGCCATGCCGGGCAACGCGTCAAGAAGGCTGCCTATGGTCGATTTTGGGTGATTTCCGGAGAGCCTTCGCGTTACCTCCGTGTCACGGAGGCAGTGCTCTGCGATACACTCTGTGACACGGAGCCATTCCACGACAAGCTAAATTGGGCACGTTTCTCAATTATTATAAATAGGTCCCTTAGCTCCTAATTCCATTTTGTCACGATTTTATTCTGGAAAACTACCTAGGAGTGAAGGGAGAAGTGGGAGAACTCATCTAGGGTTTGTCAAATTCCGTTCTCATCTACCAAATTCATGTAAGTATGTTAGTTTAGTAGTAGTTAGTTGTAGTTTTACGAACATGAATGGCAAGAACCCTTCCTCTAGGGTTGAAGCCATGAATTATGATTGTGATTTTATGAAATTGTTTTGGAATTAAGTTATTGATTGTTGTTTTCGTCTTGCATTCTGGATTGTTGGTTGTTTTTATGATTGATCACCATGAAAACATATACGTTAGCTTGGGCAATTGCTTGAGAAAGAATTACCTAGGTCAGGACATGAGAATGTAAGGATCATGTTTGTATCTCACGATATAATTTCGTGTTAGGATAGAAATATACCTAACACCTTGCTTGGTTGATAAAATGGGGATTATTAAGAGACCAACTTAGGATTATCACATCACCACTCGAAGAATTAGTTGTGAGGCTAAGATGAGTTAAATGGTTAGACGCAGGAAAGTCCCTAATTGTTTCCCTGTAAACCACAACATAATTAATTGCGCGCAAACTAGAAATTAGCATCCTCGCTCACAGTGATGCAGTGAGGCTAGTTTGCCTTGTTTAGAGGTTCGAAAGACCATGAACATGCAATTCTAATTATGTGAAACAACAATCGATAGTTTCATGCTTAACCCATTGCAAATTGTAGTATCGCATGATTATCTGGTTTTAACTCTATGTTGCTCCTAGAGTAAATTTAGGTTATTTCGTTGACCAAAACTAGACTTAATTAAATCTCCCTCAAAAACTTCTATAACCAACACTTGTGAAAGTTAAGATCACACTTGAAATGGATAGTTAGAGGAATGGGTCCAGTCCCTGTGGGTTCGACATTCCGATTCTCTAAAAGAGCCACTATATTACTTGTACGACCCGTACACTTGCGGACGCGTGAATCGGGCACGTCAAGTTTTTGGTACCGTTGCCGGGGACTTGGCGAAGTTTTGATTATTTATCTATTTTTGGTGTGATTTTTGAATTTCCTAAAGTGTTGAGATACTTGGTCTTAGTCTGTTTATTTGTAGGTGACAGGTTGTCCTGCCGAGATGGCTAGAAATAGAGAGCTTGTGGAACCATTGCTTGAAACTGAACGTCAAATCTATTTGCGAAGGAGAGTAGCTCTAGAGAAAAAACTGAAGAGACTTCAGGAAAAGGTACAACAACAACCACCCGCGGGACAAGCACAATTGTCGTCAGAAGCAATGGCAGCAAAACCAGTTCGCGAAGTGGCAATCCCACTAGCGACGAATGTGACCTCTAGCATTTGTAAACCGGAGCTTGGAGGGCACTTTGAGCTTAAACTGAACATGGTGCAGCTATTACATTCTAGTGGTAAATTCACTGGGATGACACATGAGGACCCGCAGCAGCACCTACAGAGCGTTTTAGAGATTAGTGACACGCTTGTCCCCACAGGTGTGTCCACAAATTATGTCCGACTGACCCTCTTCCCATTTTCACTGTTGGGAGAGGCGAAAAAGTGGCTGAAGGCTGAGCCACCGAACTCCATAACTTCGTGGAATGACTTGGCTAAGAAGTTCCTTTGCACGGCTAAAGGCAATGTTAAGTCTTCAGCCCAAGTCTGATAAAGGGCTTCAAATTGAGAAGGAGTTGGAGGAAGAGAGGAACAGCGTGGAGGTTGTTTCCTCTTAACAGCAAAAGAAAAGGAGATGGTTCTCGAAAGAGAACCCAGGTATGAGGATGTCCTGAAATGGACAGTCCACGTTGGGCCACGACGTAAAATAAGGCGCTGCTGGGAGGCAACCCAGGGGTACCCCAGGTACAATTTTTTTAATTTTTATTTTGTGCTGATTTTGTTATTTTCATGTTGTTTGTGTTTTTGGTTGAAAGTTAAACACAGATGGAAGGGATGTCTGAGTACCAAGAAGGTGGAAGCTAAAGAGCAAGGAAGAGAAGAAGTGTGGGGTCGAACACCCACCTCTGAAAACTTGAATGGAAAGCATGCTTTTAGCTTGGCATAGGGGCTCAGGGAGTATTTCTCATCCATTAAATGTTAATTTGATGCTATGAAGACATAGCATGATTTAAGTGTGGGGTAGGTTTTTTTTTTTGCTTAACGATTTTTGGTGAATGTAATGCTTGTGAGAAGAATTTTGAAAATTGTTTTATGAGTCAAGCATGACTTCATCACCCGTTAGTTTTTCTTTTCGATTCTTTTTCGACGGGGGGTATTTGAACCGAAGAATAAAATTTTTCTTTTTCTTTCCTTTGTCTGTATATAGTGTTTTTAGTCATAGTTAGGGACTGTTTCCGACGATGGATGGATGACGACCGTCTTGAGGAAAAATTAGTCGATAGGTTGTGGATTTTTAAACCATAACTAATTGGTGCTTGATGTTCTTGTTATGTGCTACATGTGATTGTAAGATGCAAGTATGTTCAGTGTGAAGCATGAAGGTGTATAACTTTGTGTGAGACACTTAGGCTCTTAAATTGGACTCAATATGATTGAAGCTTAATTCTGAATTCTTGTGATTGGCTGAGTTAAGAGTCTGCTGAATGTGTCTTGAATTGAGCATGTGCCATGAGTGTAAGGTTTTTGAGTATTCTGTGCTATTGTGGATTGTCTAAAACTTTCCTGGTGTGTTTATAAAACGAAATAAAGGATGTAATTGTAGGAGATGATATAGGCATTTCTTTGAATGAACCAAATTGTTATCCCTCATTTTACCTACCTTGAAAAATTAATCCTAGTTAACCCATTGAGCCTTGAGCCTATTCTTTGACAGCTGCAACATAAGCTTAATCCTTTTTATTTCGTTAGCCTTGAACTTGATCCAAAACTCCTAAGCGCTTAAGGGAAAAATATGAAAGAGTGAAGGAGAGAGAAGAAGGAAAAGAAGGAAAAATGGAAGTTGTGAAAGTTGAGAAAGGTCAAGGGTGCACTGATGTGAAAACGGCTGATTATTATAAGGAGTAAGAAAATAAATTAATGAAAAGTTACGTGTAGAACTCCTTACGAATAAGCCCAAAAGTGCCTAAAAGAAAAGGGGAACAAAAGAGGAAAAAGAAAGCTGAAAGGAGAAAAAGGTGAAGTAATAGAAGGTAAGTTTGTAATGAGGGCATAATGTATTAAAAGCGCTTGGGAAAGTTAGTCACTATTATTGGCCAGAATAGTACCTACCTGTCCCTTAGCTTACATTACAACCCATTAAGTCCTACTTGATCTTACATTCATACATCCTTAAATTAGTGGAACAAAACACTAAGGGCAAGCTTATGGGTCATTACATGATGCATGTGAATTCTTTGTGAGAGTGAGCGTAATTCTATTCATGTACCCACACATGTTGTGATTTAAAAATTGTTTTTGCGTGTGAAAATGGGTAACTCTCTTTCCGGGAGGGCACATGTTGAATGAAGGATATAATTCATGTCTGATTTCTTAATCAGTTGATTTGCATGAGTTTGTTAAGATTAAGAGTCGATTCTTGAGGTTAAGAAGTCTTAACATAGTTGTACTTCATTTCAATGATCAAATCGTGCATGCTCTATTTTTAGCTTGTTATCTTGCTTAATCAATATAGCCGTAGCTTGAATATTCTAGCTAAATGAGTTATGGGTGAGTCTCCATATGCATGAGATGTAATAGGTTGTTCGAGGACGAACAAGACTTTAAGTGTGGGGTAGGTGATCGGGGGCTAAAATAGCATGCCCGAGTGATGCTTTATACCTTAATTTAGTCTTGTTTATCTAAGTTATTTTATACATTTTCATGTGATTTTATATAAATGTGAATATATGTGCTAACCAACATGATTAGTACTTGTTTTGTAGGTTTCAAGGATTTTGAGGAACTAATTCATAAGTTGGTGAAGTAGAGGAATGGAGTCGGGAGCAAATGACGAAAGCTAGCAAAGAAGCAGGCCTAGGCAAGGCTGGCCGCGCCAGGCAGCGTGCCACGTTGTCCGTGTGCCGCACCCAGCACCGTGCCACGCCTATGCCAGGCGCACGAGAGAAGGCAGCATGCAGGCAGGCGAGCTGCGCGTCAGCGCTGTGCCACGCCAGGCCAGCAGCATGCCATCGCGCCGCATGAGCAGCGTGCCACGCCAGGCAATGCATCAAGAAGGCTGCCTATGGTCGATTTTGGGTGATTTCCAGAGAGCCTTCGCGTTACCTCCGCGTCACAGAGGCAGTACTCCGCGATACACTCCGTGACACGGAGCCGTTCCACGACAAGCTAAATTGGGCACGTTTCTCATTTATTATAAATAGGTCCCTTAGCTCCTAATTCCATCTTGTCATGATTTTATTCTGGAAAACTACCTAGGAGTGAAGGGAGAAGTGGGAGAACTCATCTAGGGTTTGTCAAATTCCGTTCTCATCTACCAAATTCATGTAAGTATGTTAGTTTAGTAGTAGTTAGTTGTAGTTTTACGAACATGAATGGCAAGAACCATTCCTCTAGGGTTGAAGCCATGAATTATGATTGTGATTTTATGAAATTGTTTTGGAATTAAGTTATTGATTGTTGTTTTCGTCTTAGATTCTGGATTGTTGGTTGTTTTTATGATTGATCACCATATAAACATATACGTTAGCTTGGGCAATTGCTTGAGAACGAATTACCTAGGTCAGGACATGAGAATGTAAGGAGCATGTTTGTATCTCACGATATAATTTCGTGTTAGGATAGAAATATACCTAACACCTTGCTTGGTTGATAAAACGGGGATTATTAAGAGACCAACTTAGGATTATCACATCACCACTCGAAGAAGTAGTTGTGAGGCTAAGATGAGTTAAATGGTTAGACGCAGGAAAGTCCCTAATTGTTTCCCTATGAACCACAACATAATTAATTGCCCGCGAACTAGAAATTAGCATCCTCGCTCACAATGATGCAGTGAGGCTAGTTTGCCTTGTTTAGAGGCTCTAAAGACCATGAACATGCAATTATAATTATGTGAAACAACAATCGATAGTTTCATGCTTAACCCATTGCAAATATTAGTATCGCATGATTATCTGGTTTTAACTCTATGTTGCTCCTAGAGTAAATTTAGGATATTTCATTGACCAAAACTAGACTTAATTAAATCTCCCTCGAAAACTTCTATAACCAACACATGTGAAAGTTAAGATCACACTTGAAATGGATAGTTAGAGGAATGGGTCCAGTCCCTGTGGGTTCGACATTCCAGTTTTCTAAAAGAGCCACTATATTACTTGCACAACCCGTACACTTGCGGACACGCGAATCGGGCACGTCACTAATCTATGGGGTTTTAACCTAATCCATGTATTTCCTAATTCTTTACATGGGTATGATTTAAATATGTTTCTACTATTTAATTATGAAGCATGGGAAAATTTTATAATGTTTTCAATTTAAAATCATGAATGTAGCTTTATGAATTTAAAAGCCCATTGATGAAAAGTTCATGAAAGATGAGATTGTGATGAATGTATGATGATGATGAGATATTGTGATGAAAAGAATGTTTTCAAGCTACCGATGTTTATAATCATGTTTTTGATGTGAATTGAGTAGTTTCAAGTATGAGAAAGTATTGGGCAATGCCCACATCTTCAAGTATGATTTATAATCTCTTGAATTAAGCTTACCACATAGTTTTGGAGCAAAGACTCTCAATTATCTTTTATCTTGTGGTATGGTTTGAGATAAAGCTTCTCATATGCATGATTTCATATTTGAGATGTAACTGATTGTTGAGCTTCGTTGAAAAAAAATGATGTAGAGCATATGCATGTTTTTGGGAGTAGCGTCTAGCACCCAGCAGGCAAAGGGTCGATCACCCTATGCCTTAGAACTACACGCCAACGTAGGTTTATACTATTATATACTAATTTGGGACCTCCCTTGTGAACTATCCCCTGCCCCGATTGGGCCTCGCGCTTGATATCATTATCATGGTATCGTCCCTAGCCCTGGTAAGGTTTTGGATGACTCTACCCACTTGAGTGTGATAGTTGGGAACATGTAAGCTCTATCATGGTATGTCGGTTAAAAGACGGGTCTCCCATTGTTCATCGTGATTTCAATTATGCATGTTATCATTTATGTTATATAAATCTATATATGTTCTAAAGCAGGTTTGACTCAATATTCAGTTTTACTCATGACTATCATATTTTATCTCTGAGTCAATTGATTCAGTTATGATGTTATGTTATGTTATGTTATGATGAGATCATGATTTCAGAAAGAATGCATGCAAGCCCTACTCTCATATTCTTAATGTTTATGTTTGACATTATGCATTATCTTTAAATGAGTTAACTTACTTAAGCGGTTTTTCCTTACCTTGCATACTCGATATATTTCACGTACTGACTGTATACGCTATGTTGTATCATTTCTAGATACAAGACCCGGCTTTCAAGCTCAGCCCTATTCATAGTCAGTCTTCAGAGCTAGCATCCTATATTGTTGGTGAGTCCTCATCTCCGAGGACTAGACTTATTTAGACTTTCTCTATGTATTTTCAATTTCTATTTGGTTGAGTTAATTGGGGTCCCTTCCCATCAACTCATCATGTTTAGAGGCTTTTTAGACAAAGGACGTATTAAATTTCAGATTGTGTATTCTGTTGTTATGTTTAATTTAGACTTCCACAAAGTTTATCATGTTGACTCTTTAATTTTATTGATCGAGTTAGATGTATTCTTATTCCATGTGTCGACTTGGAGTTTCTAGGGGCTCCCTGTCCCATGTTGCGATTCGGGCCTCCATTCAGGTCATGACAAACTTGGTATCAGAGACATAGGTTTGAAGTGTCCTAGGGTGTTTGAAAGCCGCGTTAAGTAGAGTCTTTTTCATGGGTGTGAAACGTGCCACACTTATGAAAAAGAGGCTACGAGACGTTTAGGAAATGTTCCCTTCTTTCATTATCTATGTCGTGCAATGAAACGTCTCCATATCCTTCTAATTCATGCTATTCGCGATTGCAGAATCATGGCTCCCCGGAGAGTAAATGGTAGAAGGAATGGGAATTAAGAAGGCCACAAGGATGGAAATGGAAATGGGCACCAACAGGCTCCACCAGTTCAGGAGCACCATCCACCGGAGCCGGTTGCCCATGTTGAGTTTCGGGCAGCTATTCAGATACCTGCTTAGGCCTTGACCGCTCAGGTCAATTAGCAGGCGATTGCGCATGTTTCGCAAAATAGCAATGTAGTGGCGGCTCGAGTCAGGGATTTCTTGAGAATCAACCCACTAGAGTTCCTTGGGTCCAAAGTAGATGAGGACCTGCATAAGTTCATAGATGAGATTTTGAAGATCACCCAAGTCATGAGGGTGAATGGAGTTGAGTGCGTGGAGTTGGCCTCGTACCAGTTGAAAGGGCTCGCGCACATCTGCTTTTGCCAATAGAAAGATAGCAGGGTCGCCGGAGCAGGCCCTATCACATGGGAAGAGTTCCATGTTGCATTCTTAGATCGGTTTTTCCCTTGCGATTTGAGGGAGCTGAAGGTAGCTGAGTTTGTGAATCTGAAGCAAGGGAAAATGACAGTGCAGGAGTATTCCCTTGAGTTCAATATCCTATCAAAGTACGCCTTAGAGTTAGTAGCTGATTAGAGGGTGCGGATGAGTAGGTTCGTTCATGGAATGGCGGGCTATTTTGACAAGGATTGCAGGATCGCCATGCTCCATCAGGATATGGATTTCCCTCGGATAGTTTTGTACGCTCAACAGATGGAGGCGATGCATATGAGAGAGAGGGAGGCCAAAAGGGCCAGGACTGATAGTCATAGATTCTCACAGCCGAGGTCAGGTGGTGGGCACCGACAGCACACTCACCAGAGTTCATCATCCTCTGCATCTTCAGCATTGAGTGTTCCATCCAGACCAAGGCACGATCATATGGGGAGAGCATCAGGATCTAGGGGTCAGAGCAGCAGACCCGCAGATTCTAGCATCCTAACTTATCACAGATATGGTCGGGGGAACAAGGGCTAGTGCTTGGCAAGTTCAGGTGCTTGTTTCGGGTGTGGGAAGCCTGGACACATTCTTAGAGATTTCCCAGTAGTGACGCAGGATCAGGATGGGGGCCGAGGACCATCTTCTAGTTCAGCAGCCCCTCTTGCACGCTCAGCCCATCAGGGAGCATCTACTAGCAATGGTGGTAGTCAACACCAAAATAGATTTTACGCCTTAGCATACCACTAGGAACAGGAGGTTTCCCCAGATGTAGTTATTGTATTTTACGAGTTTTCCATCTTGATCTTTTGTGACACCTTATGTGGTCAGTAGCTTTTCAGTCGGTCCTGAAGTCTTGTCAGAACCCTTCTCAGTCTCTACTCCAGTAGCTAACTCGGTTATAGCTGGAAGGGTATATAGAGGTTGCCCTGTCTCAGTCCTTCAGAAGGTCACCTCAACAGATTTGATAGAGTTAGCCATGACCGATGTCGATGTTATCCTTGGCATGGATTGACTATTTGCATGTTATGCCTCAGTTAATTGTAGAACCCCGACAGTAGAGTTCATATTTTCAGGTGAACAAGTATTATAATGGAAAGGTAGTTTAGCTATGCCAATAGGTCATTTCATTTCCTACCTTAAGGCCAAAAAGATGATTTTTAAAGGTCGTATGTACCATCTAGTTATGGTTAAGGTTGTTGAGTCTGAGACCTTGACTATCTAGTCAGTTCCAGTAGTACGTGAGTATTTGAAAGTCTTCCCAGATGATTTTCCAAGAATCCCTCCCGAGCGGGAGATTGATTTTAGTATTGACCTTCTTCTCGACATGCAACCTATATCTATTCCTCCCTACAGGATGGCTCCAGCTGAGCTAAAGGAGTTGAAAGAACAGTTGAAGGACCTGTTAGATAAGGGTTTCATTAGATCGAGTAAGTCTCCATGGGGTGCATCAGTTCTCTTTGTCCGAAAGAAGATGGTTTTCTTCACATATGTATTGATTATTGGAAATTGAAAGAAGTTACCATCAAGAATAGCTATCCTTTAACCAGGATTGACGATTTATTTGACCAGCTTTAGGGTGCCAAGTGTTTCTCAAAGATAGATCTCAAATTCAGGTATCATCAGCTCAGAGTTCGGGAGAGCGACATCCCGAAGATAGCCATCAGGACACGGTATGGTCATTATGAGTCAGTTGTTTTGTCTTTTGGAATAACGAATGCTCCTGCAGCGTTTATAGACTTGATCAACAGGGTTTTCAGGTCATACTTGGATATGTTTGTGATTGTGTTTATTGATGACATCCTGATATACTCTCAGAGCGAGAAGTAGCATGCCTCTAATTTGAGAGTGGTGCTTCAGACTCTCAAGGATCGTCAATTATACACTAAATTCAGAAATTGCATGTTTTGGTTGAACTCTATAGTATTTTTTGTCCATGAGGTATTAAGTGAGGGTATAAAGGTGGATTCTCAGAAAATAAAAGCCGTAAAGGATTGGCCTAGACCGGTGAACCCTTCAAATATTTGAAGTTTCTTGGGTCTAGCCGGCTACTATTGAAGATTTGTGGAAGGTTTCTCATCTATTGCAGCACCATTGACCAAATTGACCCAGAAGAAGTGAAGTTCCAATGGTCGGAGGTTTGTGAGAAGAGCTTCCAAGAGTTGAAGACTCTACTTACTTCAGCACTGGTGTTAACCCTACCCGAGGGTTGTAATGTGTTCATGGTGTATTGTGATGCTTCAAGAATTGGACTTGGGTGTGTATTGATGCAGCGTGAGAAAGTGATAGCATATGCCTCTAGACAGTTGAAAGTCCATGAGAAGAATTACCCGACCCATGATCTTGAAATGGCCGCGGTGTTATTCGCCTTGAAGATATGGAGACATTATTTGTACGGGTTCCATGTCGATGTGTTTATGGACCATAAGAGTTTGCAATATGTGTTTACCCAGAAGGATCTCAATATTTGACAAAGGAGGTGGTTGGAGCTATTCACAGACTATGGTATGAGTGTCTTTTACTATCCGGGTAAGGCTAATGTGGTAGAGGACACACTTAGTAGACTCTCTATGGAGAGTGTGTCCCATGTGGATGAGGGGAAGAAGGAGCTGGTGAAAGATGTGCATCGACTCGCAAGGTTGGAAGTTAGTTGGTTGACTCGACCGATGGCCGTGTTGTTGTTTAGAACGAATCAGAATCGTTACTGGTGACTGATGTAAAGGCTAGACAAGATGAGGACCTGATTTTGGTAAATTTAAAGGAAGCCGTTCCGAATCGGAAGGTGGAGGTCTTCTCCAAAGGGAGAGATGATGTGCTTCAGTACCAGGGTCATCTATGTGTTCTGGATGTTGATGATTTGAGGAGACGAATGTTTCACGAGGCTAATGGATCCAGGTATTCTATCCATCCAAGTGCCACCAAGATGTATAGTGACTTACGGGAAGTCTATTGGTGGAATGACATGAAGAAGGACATCGTGGAGTTTGTAGCAAAGTGTCCAAACTGTCAGCAAGTAAAGGTTGAACATTAGAGACCGGGAGGTGTGCTTTAGGATATCAGTATTCCTACTTGGAAATGGGAATAAATTAACATGGACTTCATCACAGGTTTACCTCATACTCATCGACAATATGACTCCATTTGGGTTGTGATAGATAGGTTGACCAAGGCCGCTCACTTTCTACCGGTCAAAACCACGGATTCAGTAGAGGAATATGCTGAACTATATATCCTGGAGCTAGTTCGATTGCATGAAGTGCCCTTATCCATCCTTTCAGACCGGGGTACCTAATTTACCTCTCAGTTTTGGAAGTCATTTCAAAAAGGACTAGGTACTCAAGTTAAGCTCAGCACAACATTTCACCCGCAAATGGATGGTCAAGCGGAGCGGACAATACATACCCTCTAGGACATGTTGAGAGCATGCGTGATGGACTTCACACATGGTCTCAACATGTCCTCGAGGATCTGAATAGTCCACCATGCTTGACCATCCGTTTGCAGGTGAAATACTGTGCTAAGATTAACCTGAGTACCAAGTGCTTTTTGAAATGACCTCCAAAACTGCCAGGTAAATTGGGTAACTCTGTCTGATATGATGGACAAGGTCTCTCCATGCAACTGAACTAGCTCTCAAATGTATAGTAGGGCATAATCGTCCGTCGAATCTGTGGTTTTGATTGGTAGAAAATGAGCGCCCTTGGTCAACCTTTCCAAAACTACCCAAATGGAGTCATATTGTCGACGGGTGTGAGGCAAACATGTCATGAAGTCCATATTGATTTCTTCCCACTTCCAAGTAGGAATACTGATATCTTGAAGCACACCTCCCGATCTCTGAGGCTCAACCTTTACTTGCTGACAGCTTGGACACCTAGCCACATATTCTGCGATGTCTTTCTTCATATCATTCCACCAATAAACTTCTTGTAAGTGACAGTACATCTTGGTGGCACTAGGATGGATTGAATACCGAGATTCTTGAGCCTCGTGAAACGTCCAGTTCCACAAATCACCAACATTTGAAACACATAAGCGACCCTGGTATCGAAGCACACCATCTTCTCCTTTGGAGAAGACCTCTACCTTCTAATTTTGAGCGGCTACCTTTAACTTTACCAAAACATGTTCCTCATCTTGTCTAGCTTTTACATCAGTCACCAAGGATGATTCTAATCCGTTCTGAACAATAACCCCACCATCAGTCAAATCAACCAACTGAACTCCCAACCTTGCAAGGCACCTCCTTCACCAGCTCCTTTCTTCCCTCATCCACATGGGACACACTCTCCATAGAGAGTCTACTAAGTGCTTCTGCTACTACATTTGCCTTACTCAGATGGTAAAGCACACTCATATTGTAATCCTTAAGTAGCTCCAACCACCACCTTTGCCGAATATTGAGATCCTTCTGTGTAAACACATATTGCAAACTCTAATGGTCCATAAACTCATCTACATGGACCCCGTACAAATAACCCCTCCATATCTTCAAGGAAAATACCACCGCCGCCAATTCAAGATCATGGGTCAGGTAATTCTTTTCATGCACATTTCAGTTGTCTAGAAGCGTAAGCTGTAACTTTTTCGTATTGCATCAATACAAACCCTAGTCCGATCCTTGAAGCATCACAATACAGCACGAACCCATTGGTACCCTCGGGTAGAGTCAACACTGGCGCTGAGGTAAGTCGAGTACTCAATTCCTAAAAGCTCCTCTCACAAGCCTCCGACCATCGAAATTTCACTTTCTTTTGGGTCAATCTGGCCAATGGCACTGCAATGGATGAAAAACCCTCAACAAACCTTCGGTAGTAGCCTTACATCATAACTTGGGACCCAAATTGTGTCTTTTGGGCATGATTTTTTTCTTCTTTTTTTATTTTTTTAATGCAATAAATTGAGTTGATTACACAGGTACAATTTCAAAAATATAAAAAATTTTTTATCCAAAATCTTCCTAAATCGACATAATTTAACAATAGGGCATAGTTTTGTGAGTCTTACATATGAAAAGCTTACGCCTGGAAAGGCACAAATTTAATATATAAGTACAAATTATTTTTTAAAAAAAGCTAAAAACTCTAGAACTTATGCCTTCTACCACAATTTGTGTCTTTTACGGTATAATTTCTTATGCCATTTTTATGCATAACTGTGTATTCTATAAATTATGCCTTAGGTCATAACTTATGATTCAAATTGTGCCTTTTGGGCATGATTTCTTTCTTATCTTTTATTTTTTTATTGAAATAAATCGAGTTGCTTATACAGGTACAATTCCAAATACGAAAAAAATTTATTTGAAATCTGCCTGAATCGGTATAATTTAACAATGGGGAACAATCCGCAAGTCTTACATATGAAAAGCTTACGCCTGAAAAGGCAAAAATTTAATATATATAGGCACAATTAAAAAAAGATAAAAAATTTTACCTGACTGACTAAAATTTAAGTATGGACATAATTTTTTTAAAAAAATCATATATTCCATAGTTAAACCTTAAAAATGCAAAATTTGACAAATATCGCAAAAGAATTAGGCTTGGAACTGACATGAATTGATTTATACTCATTAATGAATATGTTTTTCATTTACACTTGCAATTTCTTTTTAAAAAAATCTATATCTTTTTAAATACACAAGATATCTCCTGATCCCCATAATCACCATCCCCTTTTTCATTTGGTGCTTCATAATCAGATTCTATCTTCCATATGGAGTGTCGCCAAAGATTAGCATCCCAATTCTTTCTGAATCGAGGAATATCACCGATAACACATTTCTCAATTGACTCTCCTTCATTGATTAACATCATAAACTTTAAGATGAACAACTCACAATCAATCCTGCATTTAAAAATATAAATAAACATGTCAATCAAAGAATAAGAAAAAAGAAGCATAACATCAATGATTTAAGTACATACTCATTCTTTTATGTAGGAATCTTTGTCTTCCATATAACCTTGAATTCATCTACATAATCACCATAAGATGGATGATCAGTTGTAAATGACATTGTCTTCAACATCTTTGAATCAGTATGACAATTTTCTAATATAGTTCATTGATCTATCATTCCTACCATAATAGGAATCATAAACATCAATTTATTTCTTATCCAAATATGCCACTCAAGAAAGTAATGTGTTGATGTTGAATCTTCCTGTAATTTGGGGAGCGCATTGGCATAAGAACTTTGTCAACCTTTGGCCAGCGGACAAAGAATGAACCTGCGAGGCTTTTCATATAATTACAAAATAGATTGCAGGATGTATCACTTACAAACCAATACATTTCACTATTCTCGAAATATTAAATATATGCTTGCTCAACTAATCCATTGAAGACCAAATCTGTCACTGCGCACTTTGATTTTGTAAAATACTAATTGATGTGATAGCAGTATTTCTTCCTTAAATATTATACACACACATCAATGTGCTATATACACACACATCAATGTGCTGCAAATACAAACATAAAAAACATATAAAAATATTGTCGAGCTAAAACTTCAAATAATAAAATAATTTATTGTCACGGCCTGAGTCTACACCTAGACGTGATACAGTACTTGGTTCCAAAAATGACCCCAAGCTAACCCATGGCCTAACATCACACTGGTATACTAAATTAAAAACATATGCAGAAGGTGTGAAAAACACAACTAAATAAACTTTTCTGAAAAAGAAGAAACATCTAATAAAATACTGAATGTTATGCCCAAATGCAAAACCTGTTGAACATCACTATTTCTGAAAGCCAACTAAGAATTGACGAGTTGCTGGGACAAGCCCGCAGCTAACTCTAAAAACCTGAATGCAAGATAGACTAAATATCTGAAATTAAGCTGTCATCCTCAGAGGATGAGGACTCACCAAAAATACTACTACTGGAATCATCGGAAAGGAACTACTGTCGATGTTGTGTTTGAGAACCTGCACCTGTATCATAATATGACACAACATGGAAATATGCATCAGTATTTTGAATGTACCGAGTATGCGAGATATAGGTAAAATAATAGAAATACCCAACTGAACTAATAAACACAGAATACAACTGTAATGTTGACTGAGGATCATAGCTACAACCTGTAATCTGAATAAGCTGAACTAAAATGACTCTAGGTTTATACTGAACTGAATTGAACTGAGCAGAAAAGTGGGATAGTCTATTAATCGATATATAACCACGTGAGCTAAACGTGGAGTTTGATGTATATTCCCAATCGATAGGACCCAATATACCATGATAGGATATAAAGTCACGGATAATGTCAGCACTATCTAAGGCCCGTTCGGGATAAAACCTACAGTGGTAGTGTAGTTCAGGGAACTTGGGTTCGCTGAACCCTGGCTTGTTCGGTGCTAAGTCTTACTTCCACTAGAAGTCCTCACAGTGAATACTAGGCTGATAGCTCGAAACTGATGTCTTAAGACTTAAGTCAAGAATACTTATCTAGAAGTACCTTGAGAGTCTAAAGGACTTGATAAATTAAACTAAGGGTTTTAAGACTGTCCAGAGCTGCTTTGTCTAGAAGCATCGTAACCGTCTCAAGAGCCACCTAACAACTGATAATTGAAACTATTGTGATTTACTGAACTCCTTAAGAACTAATTATAGTCAAACTAATCAGCTAATTCCAAAAGACATTTCTAAGCACATTTAATCATCTGCAAATACTAATTCAATTTAAACATGCATACCGAGGAGTTTTGTTCAATAACAGTTCACTAGCTAGATAAAATATTTCTGATGAGCTATAAATCACACAAGAATTCAGTCCAAGAATCATACTTGAATAAATAGGGATTAGTATCTCAGCTACAACATGACCTAATACATGGGAACTAAAATCATTAGGGTGATAGGGAAGTTCATCAATTAAATAGAAAACCCTAGGTCATGATTTCTATAACTCTTAGGGATAGATTTACTGAAGAATTAGGGACTCAAAGGTGAGAGAAACATTTGTTTAAATCCCACATACTTGGAGTAGAGAATCCCTTGAGAATTTTCTTGAGAAATCTAAGGGAAATTGGAGCCCTTGGTCTTGCTTTGGGAGAGAATTGTCTGAGGTTTCTTACGAACTAACTTGAGAGGATAAGAGAAATGAGAGAAAACCATCGACTAACTCCCTAAATTCCTCTGCAAATAACCCAAAAATGATGTAGTTTAAGGTAGGGGATGACTCGTGATGTCAACACGTTAAGTCCATTGGCATCCCACTTAAAATTTAAAAATCCTAGATGACGACTCAGTTCATGAATCGTGAGGAACTCCCAGACTCATGACTCCTCTCATGACATCTCCAGCAAACCAAACCTTCCATCTTTTACCATCTTGACCACGACTCACCTCACGAGTGGTGAGGTGACTTCACAGCTCATGGTGGCCACTCGTCATCACCCCTTGACCATGATCTCCCCCATGACAGACTCCAGTTCATGAGTCACTCCACGACTCGTGGAGTACTTCACGGGTAACTGGATGAGTCGTGCAATGGACTGGTGCATATTTTTGTTCGCGTCTGCTCTGGGGTAATTACTACACGCAAGTGCACATGGTCGAACAAGTAGTAAAGTGGCTTAAGTAAGCCAAGTATCGATCCCACAAGGACTGGGATAAGGTAATAAAATACTTAAGTGTTACTATACTTACTCTAAAAATGAAGACAATAGTGCAAAGAAGAGTTTGATATTTTCATTTCTAATTATATGCCAAGTCTAAAAAGAATATCTAATGTGAGTCTGAACTATGAATGTGAGCATGCCGAGGCTAAATGAACATGTATAGAAACTAATTATTGATACAGTGTTTGGTTAATCTTTCCTCCGGTTGCTAGTCAAGAATTATTGCCAATGGATTAAAACTCTCGTATTTAACCCAACTTAAGAATCATGAACCGTCCACCTACATTTCTGTGATTAAACGAAATTCATGTTCTATCCATAAAAAACCGATTCCTTAATTGACTAATATGACTTTCAGGTATATTTCTATCCTGAAGGTAAATCAATTCTCAATTTTTCCCAAACTAAGAAAAGATCATATCCTATTGATTCACAACTTTCCAATTTCTTACTCTCTTGAGTGAAACTGGACTTTTTAGATATACATTAACGTTGGCCACATATCAATGCAGTAAGAACAAGAATCAATAGAACAACCATGGAAGAAAAGATGAAAAACCAAATAATCAACATTCACATTTTAATACAATTGTTCTTAACCTCAGCAAGAAGAGGAATTAGCCACTCATTTGTGGATTAAACATCTTTAAAATGAGTGTTAAACATACAAGCAATTGAATTAAAGAAGAAGGAGATAGAGAAAAACCCTGATAATTTCGTCCCCTCAACTGCCTGTAACCCACGTTCTTGCTCCACCCAGTTAGAATTATTAAAAATGAACCTAAGTGTTCTATTTATACTAGTGGGAATTTTTCTCTGAATAGCAAGCAACGTGTCACGGAGTGCATCGCGGAGCACTGCCTCCGTGACACGCCACTGACGCGGACCCTAACTGGAAATTGAGTGTCCAGGTAATAAGGCCCAACGTGGCACGGCGTGCAACGCAGGGCTAGACCAACGTGCCACGGCCCCAACGCGCACCCTCACTGGATTTTGGCCAAAAAATCCCTATCCAGGCAGAAGGCATCCGCGATGGCAGCATGACACGGCTCCATCGCGGAGCCCCTTTAATTTGTGCCTTCAAATTCTTTTTCCCTTGCTAACATCCGAGTCCAACCCCAATCTCTCCCAACACGCATTTTAGCTTCCCAAAATTATATTTCACCTGCAAAACAACGCTAATCATGTTGGTTAGTATAAATTCACATTTTATTATCAATCACATGAGAACGTATAAACATTGATAGATAAACAAGGCTAAAATGACACCTTTGAGTATCACTTGGGCATATAAATTTTCCCAAGATCACTTGCCCCACACTTAAATCCTTGTTTGTCCCCGAACAATAACCCTACACCTCATGCACTTTACACCGCATCCTGGCTACTTTGGTTCGACAATTCAGGCTATGGTCATACCGATTATTTAATACAGCAAATCATTAAGAAAACATGCATGGTCCTATCAATGCAATGACCTTCAACACATCAAGACCTCCTAGACTTAAGAATCGACTCTTGATATTGGCAAAATCATGCAAATCAGCTGATCAAGACATCCGACACGAAATTAATCTCTCATCAAGCATGTGCCCTCACAACACAAGAGAATTTCCCCCTTTTTAATCACATGAACTCAAACGATTACATGCAGGGGCATATAGAAACAATTTCGCTCTCTCTCCCAAAAGAATTCACATGCATCATGCCACGAACCATAGGCTTGCCTTTAGTGTATTACTCCACTAATATAAGGAAGTGTGATGTAAGATCACGTAGGACTTTAACGGGTTGTAATGTAAGCTACGGAACTGGTAAATACTGGGCTAGCCAATAATAGCCATTGGCATCCTTAAGCACTTTTTCAATACATCCCATCAAGCTCATGGGCATTGTTTCTTCCTTCATCCTCCCATTCTTGAAGTCTGTCTTTATTTTGACCCATCTCATTAAGCACACTTAACTCAATCACAAAGAGTATTCATACATCTTCATTATATTTTATTTATAACAAGTGCACCTTCAACCTTTTCTTTCCTTCATCACTCTGCTTTTCTTTTCTTTTCACCGTTCTCACTCTTTGACCCTTTGGGAAAAATTTTTCCTCTTCTTAAGCGCTTAAGAGTTTTGGATCAAATTTACGGCTAATGAAAAGAAAGGTGTAAGCTCGGTTTACACATTTTTGACAAAAGAAAAAAATATAATAGGCTAAAGGCTCAACGGGCTAACTAGGGTGTACAATCAAGGTGGGTACAATAATGAAAAAGAGAAACTTTCGGTTAAAACAAAGAAATGCCTACATCCTTTCCTACAATACACGTCCTTCATTTCGTTTCGTACACACACAAGGCAAGTACTAGACATTTCATAATAGCATGGAATAAACAAAACCTCACCCCACACTTATTGCACATGATCAATTCAAGACATATTCACAGACTCTTCAATCAGCTAATTACAAGAATTCAAAATTAAGCCTCAATCACACTGAATCGACTCTATGACCTAGGTATCTCAACATATTTACAGAGTTGCATGCTTTCATACGAATCACCTTTGCATTTAAAATATCATGTACAACACGCAACCAGAATTTCGCAACCATAAAGTAACTACAGATTTTGGGATGCAACCCACAAAAGAAAACACTGAAAAATAAATGGAAAAAATCTACTCCTAAAGACTATATTTTCCTTAAGAAGTTCGTCATCCATCCATCATAGGGAACGGTCACTAACTAAGACTTCGGTTCAATGGGACCAATCTCGGTAAAAGAACCGAAAACAAACGCCGAGAAACCCAAGAATTGAAATGATTTTAAAAATATCGATCATTTCGATAAAACAAAAATATGTACAAAATCAGCTAGCAACATTCAGCAGCACACCACAGCTTCACATTTAATTACAATACAGAATAGAAACATCACAATCACAGGGTCACAAAAATTTTTTCCACAAGCACAAAAACAGAACAGAAACATAAACAACAACACAACCAGCACCTAACTACTCCCACCCCACACTTATATCGAACACTGTCCCTAGTGTTCACAAAAATTAACATAGCACAAAAATTGGGTGGTGGAACTCCCTGATCAATCAAAATACTCCACTTCTTCATCAGGTGCTGCTGCCTTGTCTCCCATGTCTGAATCGCCCCCATCGTCATCATCGAACTCAACATCGGAGTCCTCACGACGTGTCTCATCATATGTGGGTACATCATCATCCGTGGGCTCTACGAAAGCTGGCCCCACTCAGCATAGAGCCCTGGCATATTTCGCCAAAAGGGTAGTCTAGCTCGAGCTGCCACAGCTCCTCTTCTATTGCCGGCCTCCCGCCTATTCGCAGCTGGAGCATCTGCATCCCGTACATGTGAGCCATGTACTAATCATCCTGAGCATGTCGCTCAGCTAGTGTAAGAACTGGCCCGTGGGTGATGTCGGGGGCCTTAGTTTTAGTGACATCTAAGGCCCGCCGCTCCATCTGCGGGATGTAGTCAAGGGCCTCTTACTCAATATCCAGGCCCCTCAGGAACGTGGTGAGTAGTCCACCAAATCCGTATCTGTTCCCTTGATGCAAACGGGCTCTCTTCATGGCGGAGATAATCACCGCCCCCACATTGATCTCCAGCCCTTTCATCAGGGAGTACACCAAGCATACATAATCCCGAGTTACATCCGTCATATGTACCCCCGGGATTAGGTAGGAACAAACAATCTTCATCCATATCCTGGCTTCCCTGTTCATCTGTGAGTAAGGCAAGGTCTGATGGTAGCCCCTCTCTTTATGTCTGCTCCACCGAGCTGTTGATCGGGTTCCACACAAAGTGCGTCTGATGTCCGCATATGGTGGAGTGATATTCAGCTGTCGAAGCACATGGGCGTTTGTGTCCCGCACCCCTAGGATAGCATTGAAGTGGTGGGGCTCAGAAGTGACTATTTGTCCCCTTATTTTGATGGTGTGACTTCTGAGAGTCGGGTTCCAGTTGGTGTAGAATTCCCGAATCAAGTGCAAGTTGCATTCCTTGGGCTCTTCAAAGATGAAGTTCAGCCCAGCTGCCTCGATCCTCTAGACAATCCTGGGGAACTCCTTTGCCAACGGTTCCCTTGCTATGTGTTCCTCGGGGAAGTACTTGCTCTCCTTGTGCTTTTCGTACCATTTCTTCCCCTCCTCTGTCACCCACCTGGTTCCATATTTACGGCGTTGGCCGCGTGGAACCGCTGGTGCTGCTGGGACCGCTGTGCCTAGTCTGATTCTTTTTCTTCCGGCACCAGATGTTGATGCGCCTTTTCCCTTGTCTTGCCTGCTTGCCATTGTTCCTATCAAACCAAACAGACAAGTTCAATGTTAAGCCAACTAAAGTTAGCTTCGACTAAGGTTGGGTTAAGCTAGGCTACCCCACACTTAGTCTTTAGCTAAAATTACAACATTAAGGCAAGATAGTACTTATTTACACAAACAAACAACAAAACATAACAAATATGCTTAGTGAGTTGGGAGAACTTGGCGGTATATATTCCATGTACTGCTCAGACTTCGTACAGCTAACCACAATCCTTACCTATCGATAACATTTTATCCCATAGCACTTAGCAAGGAGAAACTATAGAAAAAGTTTAACTACATGATCCTATACAATTCACCCATTTCTTGCAATTTCCAATATTTTCTTAACCCGAGAATCCGTCGGTCTTTTAGCATAGTTACAGTTAGCACAATCGACTCATCTCACCCAACATGTACAACCCAGCATGAATTCCACTAGTTCAACTCAAATTTTTCCATTTCAAACTCAAAGTCAAGCCCTAGCTATGATTTTATCAAAAATTCGATTAAGCTATGTAATTGTCGAGTTCAAGCAATCACACCGTTCCTCCGAACATCAATCAACAATAATTCAATTGAATTTAAGCTTAATTTCTACTTAGGGAAAGTTTTGCTCATATCACATGTTCAAAATCGAAAAATTTCGACAAGAATTGAGATAGAGTTGAAGAACATACCTTGAATTCGAAGAAATGACGAAAACCTGATGAAATTATGGGCCTAAGTCCGTGTCACGTTGAGGGGGAAGGGGTTTTTGGGAGGTTGGTCGCAGAGAGTATGAAAAATGAGGAAAAATGAGGGGGAATCGGGGTTAACAAGTGGGAATTTTGTGCGGGTCACCCGGTGACCCGGTGTGACCCGTCGCAATATACACCCAAACGTGTCACGCAGAGTAACGCGGAGCATGCCCTTCGTGACACGGAGACATCGTGTAGGTGTTCTGGAATTTGTAAAAATTCCAGAATTACCTTCAACGTGTCACAGAGGGTAACGCGGAGGTCCTCCTCCGTGACACGGAGCCATCGCCCTGGTTCACTATTTTGCCACTTTTTATTATTTTTCATACCTCAGATTTTCCTTTGTGATTCCTTGGATGTTTACCCTCCGTTCAACCTGAAATTCATCTTACTACAAGAAATTGGTTAGAATTATAGGATTCACTCAAAATAAAAATAAGAAAAAAATAAAAACTAACAATTTTGTTGTTAATCAAAAGAGAAAAGAAAAAAAGAAAAAGAAATCTATTCACGTTTTACAAAGAAAAATTTCACGGGTTGCCTCTCGTGTAATGCCTGGTTTACCATAGCAGCTCGACGTCATTCAGCTCAATCATCTTCTAGGGTGACGGACGTTTTCTCTCGACCACCGTCCTCACCCCAGTAGTGCTTACATCGCTCCGGTGGTTTTCCCATTAACTCTCGTGATTCAACTATCTGAGCACCATCAGCTCGATCAATCACATTGATCACCGAGAGTTCCTCGTACACAGTCGGAATCTTGGTGGCCTTGTATACATCAAACACTTCCACCTTGTCATGTGCTCGCATGGTTAGCTTCCCTGCAGCTACATCAATTAGCATTTTCCCAGTCGCCAAGAAGGGACGTCCCAAAATAAATGGGACTTCCGCGTCTAGCTCAAAATCCAGCACGACGAAATCTACCGGGAAGATAAGGGAGCCCACTTGCACCAGCACATCCTCCACAATGCCATCAGGTCTGGCTAAGGACCGATCTGCTAGTTGCAAGATCACTGTTGTTGGTCTAGGATTCCCTAGACCCAACTTCCTGAATACCAATGACGACATCAAATTAATGCTCGCTCCCAAATCACATAATCCGCGAGCTCGGATACTCTGCCCAATTGTAATTTGTATAGTAAAGCTCCCAGGATCCTTGAGCTTTGTGGGCAATCAGTTTTGTATCCGGGAAGTGCAGTCCTCCATGAGAGCTACCGTCGCATACTCAGTCAACCGACTTTTGTTTGCCACGATGTCCTTTATGTACTTTGCATACTTCGGCACTCCCTACAAAACATCAACAAGAGGTAAGTTAATATGTACCTGTTTCAGCACCTCCATGAATTTCTTGAAACACGCCTCCTCCTTGTGTTTCTATAATCTTTGAGGGAACGGGGGTGGTGGTCTTTCTGATTCAGCTTCCTTTTTCTTCCCCCTCTCATCACTTTGCTCCCTCTCCACTTCTACTGCTCCCGATTGTTGAGGTGGTCTTTCTGGTTCCACCTATTTAAGCTACAGACCACTCCTTGTGGTCACGGCATTTACCTGCTTGGGGTTGGAATCTGTGTCGCTCGGAAGTCCTCCTCTTGGCCTGGTGTTTTGGGCTCCAGCATATTGCCCAAATTGATATTCAAGTGCCTTAGTAGCTAACTGGTTGTTCTTCACCTCGGCTACCAATTTCACATAGTCAGCCTACAATTGAGCTTGGTTAGCTATCATTGTCTTAAACATCTCCTCAATGCTGGGTGATGGTGGTGGAGGAGGTGCATTGTTGTTTCTATATTGTGCCTGATAGTTCTGCTGCCCTCCTTGATTCATCTGCGCCCTCTGACTCGAACTTTGCTCTTGATGGTTGTTGCTACCCCAAGAGAAATTCGGATGATTCCTCCAGTTTAAATTGTAGTTGTTGCCATACTGTTGGTGGTTGTTCCTCTGTACATTTCCCAAAAAGTTCACCGAGTCAGGATTTGCTCCACAACACTCAGCTGAGTGCTCACTACTCCCACACACTTCACACAAAATTTGCTGCACTACATTCACTGGGGCTTGAGTCTGGTTCATTGTCATATTACTGAAGTGGGTGTTGAGTTGATTCTGTAGAGCAGCTATCTGTGCAGCAATAGCTGTAAAACCATCCACTTCTAGAACTCCTGGTGCTTTCCTTGTTCCTCCTCTTGACGAATCAGCATTCCACTCCAGATTTTCCTGCGAAATACGATTTAACAAGGTATACAACTCCTCATAAGTTTTCTCCAATGCTTGTCCCCCAGCTGCTGAGTCTAGCAAGATTTTTGTGTGGGGTTCCAAACCCTCTATAAAAGTGTGCACCAGCACATCATTGGATTGATGATGATGTGGACAATCCCGCAACATGGACTTGAATCTCTCCCGAGCCTGATATAGATTCTCCCCCTCTCTGTTTGAAACTTAGAATTTGACTTCTAAGTCTTGCTGTTTTACCGAATGGAAAAAATCGTATCAAGAATTTCCTTGCAAGATCATCCCACGTAGTAATAGAATTAGGTGGCTCAGCTTTCAACCACCTCTTGGCTTCTCCCAATAGTGAAAATGGGAACAATGTAAGCCTGACATAATCTGATGACACTCTAGCGGGGATATAAGTGTCACTTATCTCCAAAAAATTTTGGAGATGCTGCTGTGGATCCTCATGAGGGAGACCTGTGAACTGCCCGCTGGTGTGCAGCAATTGCACCATGTTTTGTTTGAGCTCGAACCTCCCTCCTGGCTCAGGTTTGTGGATGCTAGATGTAACATTGTTAGCATGTGGGATTTCCACCTCGCGAACCGGCCTAGCTGCCATCTCCTCGGGCACTAACATCGCCCTTACTACTGGTGGATTCTGTTGTTGCTCCATGATTGTTTGTCTGAGCAACTGCAGCTTTTTCTTTAGAGCTTCTCTCTGCTGACGATGAAATTTTCTTTCAAGCTCTAAATATGAGTCCACCAGCTCCTTGTCTCTTGCCAGTGTTCAACAAAGATTATATCTGCGAAATACAGGCTAAGACCAAGTTGTCAACACTAAGAAAAAAATATAGTAAATTTACACTTAAGAAAATTCACCAATTGCCAGTCCCCGGCAACGGCGCGAAAAACATGTTCGCGTCTGCTCTGGGGTAATTACTACACGCAAGTGCACGTGGTCGAATAAGTAGTAAAGTGGCTTAAGTAAGCCAAGTATCGATCCCACAGGGACTGGGATAAGGTAACAAAATACTATAGTGTCAACAGTGCAAAGAAAAGTTTGATATTTTGATTTCTAATTATATGCCAAGTCTAAAAAGAATATCTAATGTGAGTCTGAACTATGAATGTGAGCATGCTGAGGCTAAATGAACATGTATAGAAACTAATTATTGATACAATGTTTGGTTAATCTTTCCTCTGATTGCTAGTCAAGAATTATTGCCAATGGATTAAAACTCTCGTATTTAACCCAACTTAAGAATCATGAACCGTCCACCTACATTTCTGTGATTAAACGAAATTCATGTTCTAGCCATACAAAACCGATTCCTTAATTGACTAATACGACTTTCTGGTATATTTCTATCCTCAAGGTAAATCAATTCTCAATTTTCCCAAACTAAGAAAAGATCATATCTTATTGATTCACAACTTTCCAATTTCTTGCTCTCTCGAGTGAAACCGGACTTTTTAGATATACATTAACGTTGGCCACACATCAACGCAGTAAGAACAAGTGTCAATAGAACAACCATGGAAGAAAAGATGAAAAACCAAATAATCAACAATCACATTTCAATACAATTGTTCTTAACCTCAGCAAGAAGAGGAATTAGCCACTCATTTTTGGATTAAACATCTTTAAAATGAGTGTTAAACATACAAGCAATTGAATTAAAGAAGAAGGAGATAGAGAAAAACCCTGATAATTTCGTCCCCTTAACTGCCTGTAACCCGCGTTCTTCCACCAAGTCACAATTATTAAAAATGAACCTAAGTGTTCTATTTATACTACTGGGAATTTTTCCCGGAATAACAAGCAACATGTCACGGAGTGCATCGCGGAGCACTGCCTCCGTGACACGCCACTGACGGGGACCCTTACTGGAAATTGAGTGTCCAGGTAATAAGGCCCAACGCGGCACGGCGTGCAACGCGGGGCTAGGCCAACGTGCCACGGCCCCAACGCGCACCCTCACTGGATTTTGGCCAAAAAATCCCTATCCAGGCAGAAGGCATCCGCGATGGCAGCGTGACACGGCTCCATCGCGGAGCCCCTTTAATTTGTGCCTTCAAATGCTTTTTCCCTTGCTAACATCCGAGTCCAACCCCAATCTCTCCCAACACGCATTTTAGCTTCCTAAAATTATATTTCACTTGCAAAACAACACTAATCATGTTGGTTACTATAAATTCACATTTTATTATCAATCACATGAGAACGTATAAACATTGATAGATAAACAAGGCTAAACTGACACCTTTGAGTATCACTTGGGCATATAAATTTGCCCAATATCAATTTTCCTGCTTTCTCTATCTCAACCCCCAAGTCTGATCTTAGGAACTTTTAGGGTGTTACAATATCTCTCCCTTGGGACCATTTATCCTCTAATGTGGATAAACATACTGAAAAGTTGGGAAAAAGGACTGAAATCCCAAATACTAAATATTTGAGTTGAAAGCTGATGGAGCGACTGACTCTAAAAAGATATATATGACTGAACTGAATACAAACATCACACATACATGCACTAACATGAAAGAAACTAGGAGTAATGATTTAGAAATGGAGCTGAATGGAGTATTAGAGAGGAAATTGATAACTAATGATGTAACTGAGCCGGAAGGGAAAAGATGCGGGTATTTAGCCATTATATCTGCTTCGACTTCCTATGTAGCTCCGTCAACTAGATTGTTTCTCAATAAAACCTTTACTGAAGTGACCTCCTTGTTCCTCAGTGTATGAACCTGACAGTCTAGGATCTTAAGTTGAACTTCTTCATAAAAGAGGCTGTCCTTTACACCAACACTCTCTAGAGGCACTACTGAAGTCAGATCATCGATGCACTTCTTCAACAAGGACACATGGAAGACAAGATGCACCGATGCTAACTCTGCAGGTAGCTCTAACTCATAGGACACATTGCCAATCCGTCTTAGGATTTTGTAAGGTCCTACATACCTCGGACTAAGTTTTCCTTTCTTCGCAAACCTCATCACTCCTTTCATAGGTGAAATCTTAAGAGAAACTCAATCATCAAAAGCAAACTCTAGCTCTCTTCTCCTCACATCTGCAAATGATTTCTATCGGCTCTATGCTGTTTTCAACCTTTTTATGATAAGATGCACTTCTTTCATAGCCTCATCAATTGAATCTGGCACTATCAAGGTTGCTTTGCCAACCTCAAACCATCCTATAGGAGACCTACACCTCCTACCATATAATGCCTCAAACAGGTTCATCTAAATACTAAAGTGGTAGTTGTTGTTGTATGCAAACTCGATGAGAGGTAGATGATCATCCCAACTATCCTTGAAGTCAATCACACAAGCTCTTAACATTTATTCCAAGGTATAAATAGTCTATTGAGGTTGTCCACATATCTTTGGGTGAAAAGCTGTGTTGAGCTTGACCTGAGTACGAAGTCCTTTCTGAAATGACTTCTAGAAATGCGAGGTGAACTAGGTACCTCTATCGAAAATGATAGACAAGGGAACCCCGTGCTATCTGACTAACCCTCGATGTACATTCTAGAATAATCTTCAACTAAGTCTGTAGTCTTAACTGGTGGGAACGTGCTGACTTAGTCATTCGGTCTACACCCACCCAAATTGAATCATATTGTCGGCGCGTACAGGGTAAACTTGTAATGAAGTCCATGTTCACCTCTTCCCACTTCCACTTGGGTATTCTGGTATCTTGGGTCACACCCCCAATCCTCTAATGTTCAACCTTAACCTGTTTCCAGTTCAGAAACTTAGCTGCAAATTCTACAATGTCCCTCTTCAAGCCATTCCACCAATAGATTTCCCGCAGATCACTGTATATCTTAGTGGAACCTGGATGAATGGAATACCTAGAGCTCTATGCTTCTACCATTATTCATTGTCTCAAGTCATCTACATCTGGAATACATAGTCTTCCTTAGTAACAAAGCACACCATCTCCCTCTTAGGAGAAAACATCCACTTCTTTTCTTAGAACTGCTTCTTTCAGGTTGAGTAGTATGAGGTCTTCATCCTTCTTTGACCCACCCTTGATTACAACTTTTCCCTCGGCTGAATCAACTAACAACACACCCAATCAAGCTAACCTGTGGATATCTCTTGCCAGCTCTTTTCTGCCCACTTCAATATGAGCAACGCTTCCCATAGACATCCTGCTTAGGGCATCAGCAACCACATTGGCTTTTCCCGGGTAGTACAACACACTCATGTCATAGTCTTTCATAACTCCAGCCACCTTCTTTGATGAAGGTTTAGGTCCTTTTGACTGAACACATACTAGAGAGTCTTGTGGTAAGTGAAAACATCCATGTGAACCCTATAAAGGTAATGTATCCATATCTTCAAAAAAAATACCATTGCCGCCAATGCAAGATCATGAGTCGGATAGTTCTTCTCATGAACCTTGAGCTGTTTGGAGGCATAAGATATCACCTTACCCCACTGCATCAGAACGTAACCGAGGCCAACTCGTGAAGCATCACAATAAACTATGAACCCATGTCTTCCTTCTGGCAAGGTCAAATCCGAAGCTGTAGTGAGTCGAGTCTTCAACTCTTGGAAACTCTTCTCACAAGTATCTGACCGCTGAAACTTTACCTTTTTCTAGGTCAGTTTAGTCAAAGGGAATGCAATGGAAGAAAACCCTTCTACAAACCGTCCATAATAGCCAGCTAAACCCAAGATACTCCTGATATTAATTAGAGAAACGGGTCTTGGCCAATCAATTACCTCCGCTATCTTTGGAGGATCCACCTGAATACTCTCTTCTGAGACCACATGATCAAGGAAGGCTACTGACTTAAGCCAGAACTCACGCTTACCAAATTTAGTGAAGAACTGGTGATCTCTGAGAGTCTACAACACTATCCTCAGGTGATTAGCATAGTCCTCTTCATTTTTAGAGTATACCAAGATGTTTTCTATTAACATAATGATGAACATATCTAGGTACGGCTTGAATACTCTATTCATCAGGTCCATAAAAGCTGTAGGAGTATTGCTCAGTCCAAAAGACATAACTACAAATTCATTATGACCATACTAAGTTCTGAAGGCTGTTTTCGGTATGTCACTGTTATACCTCAGAAGCCAAAAGATCAGACCTGAGAGTTGAAATAGAGAAAAATTAAAATTTGGCATCAGGTCATAGAACGGGCTGTGAGTTGACCCGTTGGTGCAGCCCACAAGTCATGATCTGACTCGTGGTGAGGCCCAGGTGAAGAGTCTGAAATTTTGGAAGTGGACTCCCCACGGACATGACCATATGTCGTGGTAAAGCCAAATGACTCGTTAGGTCATCATGGGGAGTGGTGATTGAGAAAAGAGAAAAAGGAAGATAGTATACCTAACAGAAGGACACCACGAGTCGTGGTCAGTCCCCATGATTTGTGGGATGAGTCATGATCAAGCAGGGTAAAGTTTTATTTTAGACTAAGGTAGTGTACATGAATTGTGGTGACCACGAGTCGTGGTCACTAGTAACGGATTGTTAAGCCATCCGTGACGAGCCCAGGAGACCTGAAAAGCAGTGTACCATAAAGACGACTTCGCGAGTCATGGCCCATGATAATGAGTCGTTAGGTCCTTCATTGGGACCAGCTGGCAGTTATTTTCTACGAATTTAGTAAGGGATTTTTAGTAATTCCTAAGATCCTAAGACCTAAACTACTTCATTTTGAGTTATGAATGATGACTTTTAAAGGGGTTAAGTTCATTTTAGGCCATATCCATTCATGCATGCAAGGTAGAAAGTGAGAGTGGGTGATCAAGCTTAGTCTTCTTCAATTTCTCTTGAATTCATATTGGGCATCTAAAAAAGTGTAAGAATCAACTACAATCAGGTATGTAGTGTTATGAATGGATGATTCCTTTCACACACATGTCCAATCCCTCTCTCAATCATGAAATTCCTATGTGTAATCTATGGGGTTTTAACCTAATCCATGAATTTCCTAATTCTTTACATGGGTATGATTTAAATATGTTTCTACTATTTAATTATGAAGCATGGGAAAATTTTATAATGTTTTCAATTTAAAATCATGAATGTAGCTTTATGAATTTAAAAGCCCATTGATGAAAAGTTCATGAAAGATGAGATTGTAATGAATGTATGATGATGATGAGATATTGTGATGAAAAGAATGTTTTCAAGCTACCCATGTTTATAATCATGTTTTTTATGTGAATTGAGTAGTTTCAAGTATGAGAAAGTACTGGGCAATGCCCACATCTTCATGTATGATTTATAATCTCTTGAATTAAGCTTACCACATAGTTTTGGAGCGAAGACTCCCAATTATCTTTTATATTGTGGTATGGTTTGAGATAAAGCTTCTCATATGCATGATTTCATATTTGAGATGTAATTGATTGCTGAGCTTCGTTGAAAAAAAATGATGTAGAACATATGCATATTTTTGGGAGTAGCGTCTAGCACCCAGCAGGCAAAGGGTCGATCACCCTATGCCTCAGAACTACACGCCAACGTAGGTTTATACTATTATATACTAATTTGGGACCTCCCTTGTGAACTATCCCCTGCCCCGACTGGGCCTCGAGCTTGATATCATTATCATGGTATCGTCCCTAGCCCTGGTAAGGCTTTGGACGACTCTACCCACTTGAGTGTGATAGTTGGGAACATGTAAGCTCTATCATAGTATGTCGGTTAAAAGACGGGTCTCCCATTGTTCATCGTGATTTCAATTATGCATGTTATCATTTATGTTATATAAATCTATATATGTTCTAAAGCAGGTTTGACTCAATATTTAGTTTTACTCATGACTATCATATTTTATCTCTGAGTCAATCGATTAAGTTATGATGTTATGTTATGTTATGTTATGATGAGATCATGATTTCAGAAAGAATGCATGCAAGCCCTACTCTCATATTCTTAATGTTTATGTTTTACATTATGCATTATCTTTAGATGAGTTAACTTACTTAAGCGGTTTTTCATTACCTTGCATACTCGATATATTTCACATACTGACTGTATATGCTATGTTGTATCATTTCATGATACAAGACTCGCCTTTCAAGCTCAGCCCTATTCATAGTCAGTCTTCAGAGCTAGCATCCTATATTGTTGGTGAGTCCTCATCTCCGAGGACTAGACTTATTCAGACTTTCTCTATGTATTTTCAATTTCTATTTGGTTGAGTTAATTGGGGTCCCTTCCCATCAACTCATCATGTTTAGAGGCTTTTTAGACAAAGGATGTATTAAATTTCAGATTGGGTATTCTGTTGTTATGTTTAATTAAGACTTCCACTAAGTTTATCATGTTGACTCTTTAGTTTTATTGATCGAGTTAGATGTATTCTTATTCCATGTGTCTACTTGGAGTTTCTAGGGGCTCCCTGTCCCGTGTTGCGATTCGGGCCTCCATTCAGGCTGTGACAAACATGGTTTCAGAGACATAGGTTTGAAGTGTCCTAGGGTGTTTGAAATCCACGTTAAGTAGAGTCTTTTTCATGGGTGTGAAGCGTGCCACACTTATGAAAAAGAGGCTATGAGACGTTTAGGAAATGTTCCCTTCTTTCATTATCTATGTCGTGCAATGAAATGTCTCCCTATCGTTCTAATTCATGCTATTCGCGATTGCAGAATCATGGCTCCCCGAAGAGTAAATGGTAGAAGGAATGGGAATTAAGAAGGCCACAAGGATGGCAATGGAAATGGGCACCAACAGGCTCCACCAGTTCAGGAGCACCATCCACCGGAGCCGGTTGCCCATGTTGAGTTTCGGGCAGCTATTCAGATACCTGCTCTGGCCTTGACCGCTCAGGTCAATTAGCAGGCGGTTGCACATGTTTCGCAAAATGGTAATGTAGTGGCGGCTCGAATTAGGGATTTCTTGAGAATCAACCCACTAGAGTTCCTTGGGTCCAAAGTAGATGAGGACCTGCATAAGTTCATAGATGAGATTTTGAAGATCACCCAAGTCATGAGGGTGAATGGAGTTGAGTGCGTGGAGTTGGCCTCGTACCAGTTGAAAGGGCTCGCGCACATCTGCTTTCGCCAATAGAAAGATAGCAGGGTCGCCAGAGTAGGCCCTATTACATGGGAAGAGTTCCATGTTGCATTTTTAGATTAGTTTTTCCCTTGCGATTTGAGGGAGCTGAAGGTAGCTGAGTTTGTGAATCTGAAGCAAGGGAGAATGACGGTGCAGGAGTATTCCCTTGAGTTTAATAGCCTATCAAAGTACGCCTTAGAGTTGAAAGCTGATTAGAGGGTCCGGATGAGTAGGTTCGTTCATGCAATGGTGGGCAATTTTGACAAGGATTAGAGGATCGCCATGCTCCATCAGGATATGGATTTCCCTCGGATAGTTTTGTATGCTCAACAGATGGAGGCGATGCATATGAGAGAGAAGGAGGCCAAGAGGGTCAGGACTGATAGTCATAGATTCTCACAGCCGAGGTCAGGTGGTGGGCACCGACGGCACACCCACCAGAGATCATCATCCTCTGCATCTTCAGCATTGAGTGTTCCATCCAGACTGAGGCACGGTCATATGGGGAGAGCATCAGGATCTAGGGGTCAGAGCAGCAGACCCGTAGATTCTAGCATCCTAACTTATCACAGATGTGGTCGGGGGAACAAGGGCCAGTGCTTGGCTAGTTCAGGTGCTTGTTTCGGTTGTGGGAAGCCTAGACACATTCTTAGAGATTGCCCAGTAGTGACGCAGGATCAAGATGGGGGCCGAGGACCATCTTCTAGTTCAGCAGCCCCTCTTGCACGCTCAGCCCATCAGGAAGCATCTACTAGCAATGGTGGCCGTCAACACCAAAATAGATTTTACGCCTTAGCATACCACTAGGAACAGGAGGTTTCCCCAGATGTAGTCATTGTATTTTATGAGTTTTCCATCTTGATGTTTTGTGATACCTTATGTGGTCAGTAGCTTTTCAGTCAGTCCTGAAGTCTTGTCAGAACCCTTCTCAGTCTCTACTCCAGTAGCTAACTCAGTTATAGCTGGAAGGGTGTATAGAGGTTGCCCTATCTTAGTCCTTCAGAAAGTCACCTCAACAGATTTGATAGAGTAAGCCATGACCGATGTCGATGTTATCCTTGGCATGGATTGACTATTTGCATGTTATGCCTCAGTAGAGTTCATATTTTCGGGTGAACCAGTATTAGAATGGAAAGGTAGTTCAGCTATGCTAGTAGGTCGTTCCATTTCCTACCTTAAGGCCAAAAAGATGATTTTTAAAGGTCGTATGTACCATCTAGTTACGGTTAAGGATGTTGGTAAATTTAAAGGAAGCCGTTCCGAATCGGAAGGTGGAGGTCTTCTCCAAAGGGAGAGATGATGTGCTTCAGTACCAGGGTCATCTATGTGTTCTGGATGTTGATGATTTGAGGAGACGAATGTTTCACGAGGCTAATGGATCCAGGTATTCTATCCATCCAAGTGCCACCAAGATGTATAGGGACTTACGGGAAGTCTATTGGTGGAATGACATGAAGAAGGACATCGTGGAGTTTGTAGCAAAGCGTCCAAACTGTCAGCAAGTAAAGGTTGAACATTAGAGATCGGGAGGTGTGCTTCAGGATATCAGTATTCCTACTTGGAAATGGGAATAACTTAACATGGACTTCATCACAGGTTTACCTCATACTCATCGACAATATGACTCCATTTGGGTTGTGATAGATAGGTTGACCAAGGCCGCTCACTTTCTACCGGTCAAAACCACGGATTCAGTAGAGGAATATGCTGAACTATATATCCGGGAGCTAGTTCGATTGCATGAAGTGCCCTTATCCATCATTTCAGACCGGGGTACCTAATTTACCTATCAGTTTTGGAAGTCATTTCAAAAAGGATTAGGTACTCAAGTTAAGCTCAGCACAACATTTCACCGGCAAATGGATGGTCAAGCGGAGCGGACAATACATACTCTCGAGGACATGTTGAGAGCATGCGTGATGGACTTCACACATGGTCTCAACATGTCCTCGAGGATCTGAATTGTCCACTCTACTTGACCATCCGTTTACAGGTGAAATGTTGTGCTAAGCTTAACCTGAGTACCAAGTGCTTTTTGAAATAACCTCCAAAACTGCCAGGTAAATTGGGTAACTCTGTCTGATATGATGGATAAGGTATCTCCATGCAACTGAACTAGCTCTAAGATGTATAGTAGGGCATAATCCTCCGTCGAATTTGTGGTTTTGATTGGTAGAAAATGAGCGGCCTTGGTCAACCTTTCCACAACTACCCAAATGGAGTCATATTGTCGACGAGTGTGAGGCAAACATGTTATGAAGTCCATATTGATTTCTTCCCACTTCGAAGTAGGAATACTGATATCTTGAAGCACACCTCCCGATCTCTGAGGCTCAACCTTTACTTGCTGACAGTTTGGACACCTAGTCACATATTCTGCGATGTCTTTCTTCATATCATTCCACCAATAGACTTCCTATAAGTGACAGTACATCTTGGTGGCCCTAGGATGGATTGAATACATCCAAGGAGACCTCCTGCTCATGACGGGATGTTAAGGCATCGAATCTGTTTTGGAACTGACTACCACTTGTGCTAGTAGATGCCCCCTGTTGTGCTGAGCGTACGGGCGGAGCTGCTGAACTGGAAGATGGGCTCGACCCCAATCATGGGCCTGTCTCACTTCTGGGAAATCTCTGAGCACATGTTCGGGCTTCCCACACCCAAAGCAAGCACCTGTACTTACCAAGCACTGACCCGTGTTCCTCCAGACACATCTGCCACAAACTGGGATGCTAGAATCTATGGGTCTGTCTCTTTGGCCCCTAGAGCCTGATGCTCGTCCCCTCTAATGGTGCTTAGGTCTAGATGGCACACTCAATGCTGAAGATGCTGGGGCTGAAGATTTCTGGTGGGTCTACTATCGATGCCCACCGCCTGACCTCAGCTGATAAAATTTGTAGCTATCAGTCCTGGCCCTCTTGGCCTCTCTCTCCCTCATATGCTCCACCTCCATCTGCTAGGCGTATAAGACTATTCGAGGGAAATTCATATCCTGATGGAGCATAGCGATCCTGCAATCCTTGTCCAAATATCCCTCCACCCCCATGAACAAACCTGCTCACACGCGCCCTCTGATCAACCACTAACTCTGGGGTGTACTTTGACAAACGAGTGAACTCTAGATAATATTCCTGCACTGTCCTCTTTCCCTTCTTGATATTTAGGAACTCAACTTCCTTCAACTCTCTCATTTCACGAGGGAAAAACTGATCTAGAAACACAACATGGAACTCCTCCCAATTGATAGGGCCTGCTCCGGCTACCCTACTATCTCTCCACTGTCTGAACCATATGCGCGCCACCCCTTTAAACTGATATGAGGCTAACTCAGCACACTCTACTCCATTCACTCCTATGACCTAGGTAATCTTCACAATCTGGTCAACAAACTCATGTGGATCCTCGTCCACCTTTGACCCATGAAATTCTTGCGGGTTCATCCTCAAGAAATCTCTAACTCGATCTACCGCCGCATTTACGTTTTGTGGAATATACGCCACTGCTCGCTGGTTGACCTGAGAGGTCAAGGCCTACACTAGTATCTGAATAGCTGCCTGGAATTCAGCATGGGCAACTGGCTCTGGTGCATGGTGCTTCTAGACTGGTGGGGATTGTTGGTGCCCATCTTTGTTGCCATCCTCGTGGCCATTTCCATTCCCATTCCTCCTACTGTTAACTCTGCAGGTAGCCATGATTCTGCAATCGCGAATAGCACGAGTTAGAAGGATGTGGAGACATTTCATCGCACGACGTAGATCATAAAAGAAGGGAACATTTCCTAAATGTCTCATAGCGTGTTCATCATAAGTGTGGCACGCTTCACGCCCATGAAAAAGACTATACTTAACGCAGCTTTCAGACACCCTAGGAAATTTTAAACCTATTGCTATGATACAATGTTTGTCACGACCCTAACATAGGCCCAGATCAAGACACAAAACAAGGAACCCCGAGGGACTCCACCATGGCATGAACATACATCTATCTCAATCAATAAAAATGGAAGATTTAACATGATAAACTTTAAGTATGAAGTAAACATAACATCAGAATTACAGATGAATCTGAAGATGATTATATCCTTTTATCTGAAAAGGTTCTAAGTCTGATGAGTTGATGGGATAGGCCACCAACTAACTCGCTAAAACTGAAAACTGAAAGTACATAAAGAGAACTGAATACACATGGTACTTGAAAGATGAGGACTCACCAACATATGTGGGATGCTAACTTTGATAGGTTGGCTAAAGACAGGGCCGAGTCTGAGTACCGAGCCTGTATCATAAAACGATACAGCATAGGGTATGCAATCAATACGTGGAATATACCGAGTAAGCAAGGTAAGTAAAACCACTTTAATAAGTAAAATCATGTAAAACATACATAATATAAAATATAAACAAATAAGAATCTGAGAGTAGGACTTGCATGCTATTTTTCTGAAAAAATGATCTCAACGTAACATAACATAATAATTGAATCGATTGACCTTAAAGACGAAATCTGATAATCATAAGTAAAGAGAAACATTGGGTAAAACTTGCTTTAGAACATACGTGGATGTATATATATCATGAATGATGAACATGCATCACTAAAATCATGAGGAACAATAGGAGACTCATCTTTTAATCGACATACCACAATAGAGCTTACGTGGTCCCAACTATGACAGTCAAGTGAGTAGAGTCTTCTAAAGCCTTGCCACAACTAAGGACGATACCATGATATCAATATCAAGCTCATGGCCCAATTGGGGTAGGGGATAGCTCACATAGGAGGTCCCAATATATTCTGATCATACCTACATTGGTGCGTAGTTTTGAGGCGTAGGGTTGACTGACCCATAGCGTACTCGGTGCTAGACACTACTCCCAAAACATTCATATACTCTCTATCATTTTTCAACGAAGCTGACGATCGTCTACTAATGAAGCTAAATGATCATGAATACATAAATCTGAATCATACATGAGGAGCCTTGGCTCAAACCATACCACAAACTGAACATAAATGGGATTCTTCGCTCCAAAACTATGTGGTAAGCTTTAATTTGTAAAATCATAATCATACTTGAACATATGGGCCTTTTCGGATACTTTATCATATTTGACAAATACATAATTCACTCAAAAACATGATCTTAAACATGGGTAACTATAAAACATGATTTTCATCATAAATATCTCATCATACTAGAACATTAATCACAAATCTCAATTTTCATGAACTTCTCATCATTGGTAATTTTGATATATAAAGCATGAAACATGATTTTTAATTTAAAATAATATAAAACTTGCCCATGAATCATAATTCAATAATAGAGACATCTTTAAATCATACCCATGCAGTAAATTAACAATCTGATGCCTTGAGTTAAAACCCCATAGAATTGACATAGGAACTTCATTATTTAAAGAGAGATTGGGCATGGGTGTGAATGGATTCACCCACTCATAACCCTACACACCTGATTAAAGTTGATTCTTACACTTCCTTGATTGTCCAAGAGGAATTTGGGAAGAATTGGAAGGGCATAAGCTTGATCTCTTCTCTAACTCCCTAATTTGCATGCATGAGTTTAGAATAGGCTAGATTGATTTCACCTATCTTAATACACCCTGAAAATGGCTTAAAAAGAAGTAGTATAGGTCCCTAGAGCATAGGAATGATGAGAATACCCATAATAACTTCACAGAAAATAACTGCTCGTTAGTCCCCACGAGGGACCTAACGGGTCGTTGCCACCAACCACTGGTCGTTACATCGATCATTGGGTACAGTGTCGAGGTTTCACCTAGAACTCATAATGGGCCATCATATGAATCATTATCAGTGACCAAAACTCGTGGTAACCACTCATTATCTCCACTACCTCAAACCTCAAAACGTTAGTTACCTGCTGACCATGATTCACCCAACGAATTGTGGTGTCTGACCATGGCTCATGGGGTCTATCCGTAAGGTACACTACCACCTCCGACTCCTCCTTCCAACTCCCTTGTCCATGACTAACTCAACAGGTCGTGGGGTCTGACCACGAGTGGTGACCCCATCAACAATATTTCAACTCAAGTCCAGTACCTCACCACAAGTCACCTCATGACTCGTGGTCTTCCCCACGGGTCACAAAATGACTCGTTCTGTGACCTGGTGTAGAATTTTCTGTTTTCTCCATTTCAACTCCTGGGTCTGATCTTTGGGCTTTCGGGGCATTACAAATTCCCTTTCCACTCCAACCTAGACAACCCTAGGCCCGATATAGTGACTGCCTTAGCATGGAAATCCAAAATGACATGGTAAGGAGACAACCAGCTCATCCTCAGAATCAAATCAAAATCTACCATGGCTAAGATCACCAAATCTACTAGAATATCAAAATGCATAGTCAACAATACAATCACGATAGACCCTATCCAACATCACAAAATCCCCAACAGAAGTAGACACATGGACAGGAGTATCAACCACATCACAGGCAAGATCCAATCCCAAAGAAAAATAAGCAGTCACATAGGAAAAAGTGGAACTAGGATCAAATAAAGTTGTAGCCATTTTGTTGGACAAAAAAATCATAGCTGTGATAACAGCACTGGAAGCCTTTGCTTGGAGCCTACTTGAGAATGCATAGAAGTGGGCCTGGTTACCCACCTTAGACCTGTCCCTCTAGGGCTGTGCAACCCCTCTATTGGACTGATTTCCACCCCTTCCGATCGGAGCACCTTCTCTACCTGTCCGGGTACCACCTCTAACCACTGGCTGACTATCCCTCCATAACTGGGGCCAATCCCTGCTGAACGCACTCCCTCTTCTCCCAGTAGGGGCTAGAGCTCGAGAGCTAAATGCGGAACAATCTGTCAATCCTAACCAAATTTGGGACACCACCTGCAGATATGGACATACTTTCTGCACTCATGACACACCTTCTCAATCACTAGTCTTTGAGTCAGAACAAAAGAAATAGGACGAGCTCCAATATCCATGTGCACTATCTGGTTACTCCTAATTGTACCTGCTTATCCTAGAGTGGTCCCGAATGGACCCCCATCTAACACATGTATGGCTGATTGAATAGGGCGTCCCAAGTAGCCCTAAGGTACTAGAGTCCTAAGCAAAAAAGCTGCTATAAGAATCCACATTCTGAGCCTTCTTCTCAACATTCTTTGAGTAACCATCTTGTTTCACTCCTTCCACATTTTTCACATACTCCACTACTTCCTGAATGGTCCTGCCTACAGAGACCATCTGAAGGGATGATGCTAGAGACCCACATTCAAGACTTTAAGAAATTGCCTGATTCTCTCCTTATTTTTGGATAGTAAGGGCAGTGCATACCTAGACAGTGAGTGAATTTGGGCCTTATATACTACAACTGAAGAGCTCTCCTGCTCAATGGTGGTGAAATCATCTCCCCTCCTATCTCTCAGGGTATGGGGTGTACTTTTCTAGAAAAGTAGAGTAGAACTAGGTCTAGGTCAATGGTGGTGACCCTGCTGATTTGCGCTCCACAAAAGCCCTCCACTAGATCTTAGCATCACCCATCAGCTGAAAATTGACAAACACTATCCCGTACTTCTCCACTGCCCCTACTTTGTGAAGCCTCTGATGGCAATCAATAATAAGCTCGTAGGCGTCCTCCCTCTCAGTACTGTAGATAGTGGGAGGCTTTATCTTGGCGAAATTATAGAACAAGTCATGTTCTTCTCTAGTCATTACTGGTCCAGTTACCAGCCTCGGAAACATCACAGCCTCTGACATATCATCAACACGAGGAGCCACAACAATTGCATGTTGTATCCCCCACTGCTGCCCTGCAGGAGTTGCTGGAACTGCCCCATTACCTATGAGGCCACTCAGAAGGTTAAGAACCTGAGCCAGGACCCCGGAGGATCTTGGAGCTGTTGTAGCCTCTCCCTGAGTAGGAATCTATCATGACTCGAGTTTACATCCTAGACACGACACGATAGTTAGGATCACAAATGACCCTAATCAAACCCATGGAAAAGAGCAACTCTAATAAGACTGATCTACTGAAAGATAATATTAAGCGGAAGCTGACTAAAGAAATAACCAAATACTAAAATGATAGTAAAGATCTGTTTAAACACTGGAACTCAACCTGAATCTACAAATATTGTCTGAAAGCCTTCTAAAAGAAATGATGAGCTGCTGGGGAAAACCTCAAGCTAACACTAATGTATGAAAATTTAACTAAAAGTAACAACTAAAAATGAAAACTACGGCCCTCGACAAATGAGGTCTCACCACTGAAGCTGCTGGAGAATCGCCGAGAGAAAACTAACTGTGATGCTGAGGCTGGGTACCCGAGCCTATATTATAAAATGATATAGCACATAGAAATATGCTATCAGTACTTTGACTGTACTTAGTATGTGAGTTACAGCTAAACATAAGAAAATTGATAATACGTAAACTATATTGAATGACATGCTATGACCATATTTGAAAACATAAATATTGAACAGAAATCTGAAGAATCTAACAATACTGCAAGAACCAATTGCTGACTGAAGGTCATAAGAAAATCCTAAAAAGTTGGAAGATTGAACTAAACAGGGGACTATGACTTTACAGGACTGAACTGTACTGTGGGAGAATCTATAACCATGTGAGCTAGATGTGGAGTTCGATGTATACACCCCATCTAAAAGAGCCCACAGTACCTTGCGAGGGTATAGTGGCTGAGCTATGTGATCACTATCTGGGGCCCATTCGGGCTAATAACCTACGGTGGCACGTAGTTTTGGTAACCTGTGTAACATCTCAAAAGTCCCTAAGGTCAAATTTTAGAGTTGGAATGGATAAAACAGAAAAATCTGCTTCAGGTCAAAGAACAATTCATCAAATCACCCATCATTCACCTAATGAGTCATTAAGTAACTCATCATTTATGTAACGAGTCAAAAAATCACCCATCATTTATAAAGATGAGAATGCCCTCTAACGAGTCATCAAATGACTCATGCTTTGTGGAAATGTTAGTTCTTTCAGACAATCATGATGGATTAAGGAAATGACTCGTCATTTGACTAACGTCATTAAGCATGATATTAAGACTTAGGCAAGCTCACTCAAGTTAAACATGATTTCACAATTTTTCTAAGACTAATAAGTTCATTATCTCAAGTTTTAGCGTCAAGACTCCCCATATGTTGATATTTAAGTTATGATTTGATATATGATTATATGAGCGTCATGTATATTTTGAAAGTAGTGTCTAGCACCGAGTAGGCTAGGTGTTCCAAGGTTCCCCGGTCTCATGAACTACGCGCCAACAGAGGATGCTTTGGGGCCTCTCAAGAGAGTGTTTCCCCAACCAAAGGGCACATCGTGATATCACATCTTACTTAATCCTTTTCCCTGAAAATACATAGGATGGCCCTCCTCCATGTGGGCAAGACGTGCGATCATCATGCACTCATACATGGTGGTTGTCTGTTAAGACAAGTCTCCATTATTCCTCATGTATTCAGTAATGTATATATATTATAAGATGATATACCATGTTTTCAGCAGGTTTGATCCAAGGATCAGTCTATGAGCTTTTACTTATAATTTAGATATAGCAAGCCATAAGCATTTATTTCAGTTATGAGATCCAGTTAAGTTTATTGGTGTTTTTCAGATATCACCATGTAGTTTTCACTCTTAGAATCTCATGATGTTATGATTTAAGATATGCATGCTTCAATTTTACTTACTCAGCCTATTTTACTTACCTTACATACTCGGTACATTTCAAGTACTGACAAAATACTCTATGTTGTATTGTTTCATGATACAAGCTCAGACGTTCAGACTCAGTCCCATTGCTAGCAAGTTTCCAGAGTTTACGCCGGACAACTATGTTGGTGAGTCCTCATCCTTCGAGCACCTTCAGTTAAATGAGTTTTGACATTTTTAGTTTTAGACTTGTTGTGAGCTAGTTGAGGTGTTTTTCCATCAGCTCGTCAATTTGTTATAGGCTTTTGAGACATAGATTGTATATTCAGCTTCGAATTCAGTGTTACGATATTTTCGTTGTTTAAATGTTTTATTATTCAGACTTTTGCTATTTCAGAATTTAGTCTTCCACTTTGTGTGTGTTGACCTTTAGTTTTCATTTTCATGCCATGGATTGACTTGGAGTAATTTATGATTCTAGGTTTCGTGTCTAGATCTAGGCCTATGTTTGGGTCGTGACAAACTTGGTATCAAAGCATTAGGTTTTGAGGTTCCTAGGGTGTCTAAAAGCCACATTAAGTAGAGTCTTTTCCATAGGTGTGAAGCATGCCACATTTATGGGGGAGATGCTACAAGACATTTTAGGAAAATTTTTTTCTTTCATGATCTATATCATGTGATGACGTATCGCTTTATCCTTCTAACTCATGCTATATGTGTTTATAGAAACATGACTCCACGCCGAGTTAATGGAAGAAGGAACGGAAACGGAAATGTCCATGAGAATGGCAATGGAGATGGGCATCAGCAAGCCCCACTAGCCCCAGTAGGTCCGTTGCCCAAGCAGGTCTCTCATGCTGAGTTCAAGGCAGCTTTTCAGATGTTGACCCGGGCTTTGACCGCTCAGGTCAACCAACAGGTGGTGGCCCATATTCCACAGAATGGGAGCATAGTGGCCACCCGAGTTCGAAATTTCCTCACGATAAATCCCCCTAAGTTCTTTGGGTTGAGAATGGTTGAGGACCCACATGAGTTTCTGGAGGAGATACAGAAATCACCCAAGTTATAGGGGTGACGGGGGGAGAGAGTGTAGACTAAGCCTCCTATCAGTTGATGGGGGTTGCTCATATTTTGTACTGGTGGTGGAAGATAATAGAGTAGTGGGCATAGTTCCCACGAGCTGGGATAAGTTCATGACAACTTTCTAGGATAGATTCTTCCCTAGGAAGTTGATGGAGCCAAAGGTGGTGGAGTTCGTCAATTTGAAGAAAAATGATATGACTATTCAAGGGTATGCCTAGGAATTCATCCGACTATCCAAGTATGCGCAAAAGAAGGTAGCAAACCAGAGGGCTTGTATGAACAAATTTGTGTATGGAGTATCCGACTCGCTAGTCTAGGAGCGTAGGATGGCGATGCTATGTTAATGGCAACTTTTCAAATGTTGACCCAGGCTTTGACCGCTCAGGTCAACCAGCAGGCAATTGCCCATATTCCACATAATAGGAGCATAGCGGCCACCCAAGTTCAAAATTTCCTCAGGATAAATCCCCCTAAGTTCCTTGGGTCGAGAGTGGATGAGGACCCACATGAGTTTCTGGAGGAGATACAGAAGATCACCCAGGTTATGGGGGTGACGGGGGAAGAGAGCACAGACTAAGCCTCCTATCAGCTGATGGGGGTTGCTCATATTTGGGACTGGTGGTGGAGAGACGGTAGAGTAGTGGGCATAGTTCCTGTGAGCTGGTATGAGTTCATGAAAGCTTTCTCAGACAAATTCTTCCCTAGGAAGTTGAGAAGCAAAATGATATGACTGTTCAAGAGTACGCCTAGGAATTCATCCGACTATCCAAGTATGCACCGGAGAAGGTAGAAAACTAGAGGGCCCTTATAAACAGATTTGTGTATGGAGTGTCTGACTCACTAGTCAAGGAGTGTAGGATGATGATGCTGAGTTCAAGGCAGCTTTTCAGATGTTGACCCAGGCTTTGACCGCTTTGGTCAACCAGTAGGCGGTGTCCCATATTCCACAAAATGGGAGCGTAGCGGCCACATGAGTTCATAATTTCCTCAAGATAAATACCCCTAAGTTCCTTGGGTCAAGAGTGGATGAGGACCCACATGAGTTTCTGGAGGAGATATAGAAGATCACCCAGGTTATGGGGGTGACTGGGGAAGAGAGTGTAGACTAAGCTTCCTGTCAGCTTATGGGGGTTGCTCATATTTGGTACTGGTGGTGGAGAGATGGTAGAGTAGTGGGCGCAGTTCCCGTGAGTTGGGATGAGTTCATGACAACTTTCTCAAACAAATTCTTCCCTAGGAAGTTGAGGGAGGCAAAGGTGATGGAGTTCTTCAATTTGAAGAAAAATGATATGACCGTTCAAGAGTACGCCTAGGAATTCATCCGACTATCAAAGTATGCACCAGAAAAGGTAGCAGACCAGAGGGCTTGTAGAACATATTTGTGTATCGAGTGTCTGACTCGCTAGTTAAGGAGTGTAGGATGGCAATGCACAATAGTGACCTGGACTTCTCTCAATTGGTCATATACGCCCAACAGATGGAGGCGAATAAGATGAAAGATATAAGAGAGAGGCCAAGAGGGCCAGGATGAGTAGCGTGGGGTTTTTCCAGCCGAGACCCAATGGCGGACTTCGTCAGCAGTCTCACCAGAGACTATCAGCTCCGACGCCATTGTCAACTAGTGTACCATCTAGATCTTAACGTGAACAGAGGGGAAAGATATATGGCTCCAAAGGTCAGGGGAGCAGATCAGGAAAGCCTTGCATTCGAGTTTGCGGCAAGTGTGGTAGGAAGCACCCAAAAGAGTTCTTCGTGGTTAAGGTGCATGCTTTGGGTTTAAGAAGCCCAGTCATATGCTTAAAAATTGTCCAACGTCCAGGCGGGGCCATAGTAGAGGTCGTGACCCAGCTTCCAGTTTAGCAGCTCCATCGACACGCTTAACTTAGCAAGGCGCATCCATTAGTGCAAGTGGTGGTCAGAATTAGAACAGGTTTTATGCCCTCTCATCTCATCAGGAGTAGGACATCTCCCCAGACATGGTCACTGGTATGTAACGAGTATTCCATCTTGATATTTATGCATTATTAGATCCAGAGGCTACTTTATCTTTTATGACGCCTTATGTTGCTATTAGTTTCGAAGTCAATCCAGAAATTCTATCAGAACCCTTCTCAATCTCTACTCCAGTCGGTGACTAAGTTATAGCTCGAGGGATATACAAAAATTTCCCTATCAAAATCCTTCAAAAAGTCACTTCAGCAGATCTAGTAGAGTTAGACATGACTAATTTTGATGTTATCATTGGCATGGATTGGTTGCATGCATACGATGCCTTAGTAAATTGTAGAACTCGTGCGGTAGAGTTTCGAGTTTTGGGTGAGCCAGTCCTATAATGGAAGGTAGTTCAGTTGTGTCTATAGGTCATTTCATTTCTTACCTTAAGGCCAGAAAGATGATTTCTAAGGGTTGCGTGTACCATCTAGTTCGGGTTAAGGATGCTACGTTCGAGACCCCGACTCTCCAGTCAGTTCCTATAGTGTGTGACTATACGGAGGTGTTCCCAGATGATGTACCCAGAGTCCCTCCCGAGCAGAAGGTCGACTTAGGTATTGACCTTCTACCCAATACGTGGCCTATATCTATTCCTCCTTACAAAATGGCTCCAGCTGAGCTAAAGGAGTTGAAAGAGTAGTGGAAATATCTCTTAGAAAAAGGTTTCATCAAACATAGAAATTCTATGTGGGGTGCATCAGTTCTCTTTGTTTGAAAGAAGGATAGGTCTCTTCGTATGTGCATTGACTACTGAAAGTTGAAAAAGGTTACAATTAAAAACAAGTATCCCTTCTCTAGAATTAATAACTTGTTTGACCAACTTTAGGGTGCCAAGTGTTTCTCAAAGATAGACCTCAGATCCAGATATCATCAGCTCAGAGTTAGAGAGAGTGACATTTCGAAGATAGCTTTTAGGACTCGTTATGGTCACTATGAGTTTGTAATTATGTGTTTTGGACTAACGAATGCTCCTACAGCTTTTATAGATTTGATGAACAGGGTGTTCAAGCCATATTTGGACATGCTCGTGATTTTGATTATATATGAAATTCTTGTATACTCTCAGATAATGGAGGATCATGCTGCTCATTTGAGTATTGTGCTATAGACTCTCAAGGATCTCTAACTGTTTGCTAAATTCAGCAAGTGTGAGTTTTGGCTGAACTCAGTAGCATTTTTGGGCCATGTAGTGTCTAGCGAGGATGTGCAGGTAGACTCTCAAAAGATTGAGGCAGTGAAGAATTGGCCTAGACCAGTTAGTCCCTCGTATATCCGGAGTTTATTGGGTTTAGCTGGCTACTACCAGAGGTTTGTTGAGGGATTTTCATCCATTGCAGCACCATTGACTATGTTGACCCAGAAGAAAGTTAAATTTCTGTGGTCGGATGCTTGTGAGAAGAGTTTTCAGGAGCTAAAGACTCGACTCAGTACAACCCTAAAATTAACTCGATCGGAGGGCACAGATGGTTTCACTATGTATCTCTACGATTCTTCTTGGTTGTGTGTTAATGTAGCACGGTAAGGTCATTCTATGCCTCTAGGAAACTTAAGACTCATGAGAAGAATTACCCGATGAATGACTTAGAATTGGAAGCAGTGGTATTTGCATTGAAGATTTGGAGGAACTACTTGTATGGGGTGCATGTAGAGGCATTCACGGATCATAAGAGCGTTGAGTATGTGTTCACTCAGAAGGACCTGAATTCACAGCAAAGGAGATGGTTAGAGATTCTTAACGACTATGACATGGGTGTCTTTTATCATCTGGGAAAGGCCAATATAGTGACAGATGCTCATAGCAGGTTATCCATGGAGAGTGTGTCTCATGTTGAGGTGGGAGAAAGGAGTTAGTAAAGACGAAGGACAAGCCTATGGGTCAAGTTGTGTGCATGAGAATTTCTTTGTGAAAATGAGCGTATTTGTTTCATTCGATAATCCCTTTGAGTGTGAATTATTTAGAAATTAAATGGGATTCTCTCTTGATGTGAGGGGCATCACTTCCTTGGGGATCATGCTTGCATGTACCAAAAAGAGTTGACTGAGACAAGAATGCAATGAGCTTTGAGAAAAACTTGGAATGTGAAATTTTAATAACTTAAGATGCTATATAAGCTTGTTTTGATCAACCATGCCCCTTATTTTGAATGAAGGATTCAAATGTGAATCATGCCAATTGATTGTGGTCATCTCTTAAAGCATTTGCATATACTGTTGAGTCGCCTCTTTTACTTTGAGTTGGTGAGCGATTTTTGGATTGTCTGAGTTCTAATGGTTCCTTATGCAAAATATCATGCTGAACGTCAGGATTACTACAATGGTTCAGCTGTAAAGAATTGCCTTTCTTGAGGACAAGCAATGATTCAAGTTTCGGGCTTTTAAACATGAGCTTTTGCTTGGTTTCAAGTATTAAGGAGAATTTTATGCTATTTCTCTTTTGTTTTTGTACGCATTCAACTTAAAGAGAGAAAACATGTAATCAAACAAAAGCATGGAGCTAAAGAAGAGGACTGGTGTTCTACAGGATGGGATCGGCAAAACGCTGGCCAAACACAGGAGCCCACAGTGTTGAAGTGGAAGGTGCACCGGCGGAACGCAGATCAACACTTGCAAACCATAATTGCCAATGCAAAACCATAGTAGGAATCACTGGTCTCCAGCTACTTTGAAGCGGCGTCCTGTGGTTAGGCACCGATGAAATGCCGGTGTCTTACCAGTGATGTCGTCGTTAGAAGGGCAGAATCATCCAGCACAAAATTTGAAGAGCATTTTTAAATTAACTTTTGTACATTCTTTAGAAAAGTACTGAACATTCCACTCTAGAAGGATAAGAATGTTGTATTTTATTGAATAACTTTTAATTTTCTAGAGAGAAAAAGTATAGAGTTAGCTTTTCTTCACCTTTTCCTTCTTCTTCTTCCTCAAGGTACAAACCTCCATTAATGACTGATTTGAGCTTGCTATTTACTCTTAATGATGAATTTTATGAATTTATTTGTCAATATGCTTTTATATTATTCATCTATGAGTAGCTAAATAGTTTTCTAGGGTTGTGTGCATAATTGGGAATAAATTAGATTTGGTGTTGCTAGATTGAACTTATGGTTACTCGTTTAGTATAAATCTATTGTTTTCTCCAATTTATAATTAAATTATCCATAGTTGCAAATGTGGGTTATGTTTACTTATTCCATTTTTGCTCAAGAAAGGGAAATTGAATATGGGTGAGAAAGCAATGACTTGTAATTTGGTCTTGATTGTGTGGTGTTTGGCTAGAGATCGCCAAAATCCATAATCATCCACCCATTAAAGATTTGAAGCTAGAAATAGCTCAAATCTGACCCAAGTAAAAGTGGGTGATTGTTTTGAACCTTAGGGTTTGAGAAAACCCGAGGCAAAAGGCACCCAAGTGATTGAAAATATTGGGTGCCACCTTCTCCATGACTATCTATGTTTATGAGGAATAATTTGATTTCCTAGCTAATTCCAATCCAATCAAAGCCCCATTAATAGCACACCCCTGGCCCTTGCTCATATTTATTCATTCAATTTGTTTGCCTTGCTTTAATTAATAGTTGATTTTAATTCAAATTGTGATCTCACTTTCCCATCTCTTAGTTCAATAGAAAACTTTCGTGTCATCCATCGCTATTCCCTCTGGATTCAACCCCAACTCTTTGTTGGGTATCTATATTGCGAGGATCATTTACACTTCCTCCATGTGAGGAGTGGATTTGAATGCCATCAATTAGAATTCCTACTTGGAAGTGGGAAGAAGTGAACATGGATTTTATTATAGGTCTACCTCGTACGCGCCGACAACATGACTTAATTTGGGTGGTTATAGACTGGATGACAAAGTCAGCATATTTCCTACCAGTTAAGACCATATATTCAGTAGAGGATTATGCTAGACTATATATTTGGGAGTTATTCAAACTGCATGGAGTCTCCTTTTCCATCATTTCAGATAGGGGTACTCAGTTCTCCTCGTATTTCTGGATGTCATTTCAGAAGGAACATGGTACTCAAGTTAAGCTCAGCACAACTTTCTACCCACATAGCAATGGTTAGGCTGAGCGAACTATTCAAAATCTGGGGGATATGTTAAGGGCTTTCATGATCTATTTCAAGGAAAGTTGGGATGATCACCGACGTCTCATCGAATTTGCATACAACAATAGCTACCACTCCAGTATCCAGATGGCCTTATTCAAGGGATTATTTGGTAGAAGATGTAGGTCTCCTATTGGTTGGTTCAAAGTTGTTGAAGCTACTTTGATAGGGCCTGAATCAGTTCATTAGGCCATGCAGAAGGTTTAGCTTACCAGGGAAAGGTTGAAGACGACTCAGAGTTGTCAGAAATCATATGCTTATATGAGGAGAAGAGAGCTGGAGTTTGCTGTGGATAACTGGGTATATCTGAAAATTTGACCTACGAGAGGGGTGATGAGGTTTGGAATGAAAGGAAACCTTAGTGCTAGATATGTTGGACCTACAAAATATCTAAGACACATTGGCAATAAGGCCTATGAGTTGGATTTATTAGCAGAGTTAGCATCGGTGCATCTTGTCATCCATGAGTCTTTGTTGAAGAAATACATTGGTGATCCAACCTCAATTGTGCCTCTAGCGAGTGTTGGTGTGAAGGATAGTCTCTCTTACAAAGAGGTTCTAGTTCAGATTCTTGACTGTCAGGTTCCTAAGTTGAGGAACAAAGAGGTAGCTTTGGTAATGGTTATGTGGATAAACAAACTAGTTTAGGGTGATACATGGGAAGTTGAAGTGGATATGATGGCTAAAATACCCTCACCTTTTTCCCTCCATCTCAGTTTCAGCATCAAGGACCAGTTTTAGTTTTATGTAAAATTCATGTTTTTATGTTCCTTTCATTCCGTAGCATGTGTGAATACTTCATGAATTCAGTTCAATAATGTATCTCAGTTCGGGGTTAGTCACTCTGTTAGTTTTAAGTCTTTAGTTTTTCAGCTTGGGGATTGCAGCTTTTTGCCAGTGGGGTTTAGCCTAGGTAGCCTTCATTTGAGGATGAATATTCCCAAGGGAAATATATCTTAACACCCCAAATCTTAGAGTGACTACTCATAGAAGAAGAATAGAGTTTTAGACCTGGTGTAGGGATGATATCTGAAGTGACGACCCACCACACCTTTGATAGTGGAGTTAACGACTGTCAGTCAGACGATAGACCATCACCTATGTCACGCCCCGCCTTGGGGGGTATGATTGGCACCTGGTGCCCTACTAGGACCTAAACTACTGGACTGCTAAGCCTAGGCACATCTGGTGCCTGGCTGTCTCTAATTCATATTTCTGGAAACAAAGGGCTATATAACGGTTGTAAACACAGCCCCCGGCCCATTGGCTTATAGCCTCCTGTACCTGTAATAACAGCTGACCAGAACAAGCAACTATAGGGAAGCCTATGCGGGCCGACAAGGCCACCATGCTGTCTAGTTATCTGCATTCAGCAATGAAATACTAGAAGGCTACGTGACCGGCAAGGTCACCACTACTGTCAAACTTATGGCCCCACACGGCCAACATACAAGAAGCAAGAGTACTAACAGCTAACAACTGCACGGCCTCACACGACCGGCTCAACTGACCACAGGGAAATATACAGACTGCAAGCCTCTAGGAATAGCAATAGAAATGATCGGGACAGGGCCCCGACCTACCCGTACTATACAACAAAAAGGAACTGAAATACACCTCTGGAATGCAGTCTCCGGATGACAGGAGCTGAATACTCGATCGCTGACAGGAATCACGTAGCATCGCCTGCTCGTCTATGAGTACCTGCAGGCAAGTAATGCAGCGCCCCACCGGGCGTCAGTACCGCTGGTACTGAGTATGTAAAGCAATAACTGAAAGCAATAATATAACTGATGAAACTGAAGTAGAAGGAATAGCTTAACTGTCTGATAATGTAAGTCATACCTTCTCTTAATCATACTGGAAGGAGTATGAGTCATACCTGAGGATTGATCGTTCTATTGTCGATCTACTCGTATCTACTGTAACACAGTGTAACATATCATAACATACATAGCATACACAAACCTTACCCGGCCCCCATAAGCCGGGAGGTACAATCAGCACAGAATCTACACCCCTACCCCGGTCATCCCATCTCCTATAATGGCTGTAAGCATCCTGCCGGTCCCCTGGGTATGCACTTGGGCTCGCTGAGCCCCTGACTATAACTGTATCTGAGTCCGAAGGACTCCTGAATCAACACCCCGGGCGTACCCGCTCGACCGGGGTGTATAAGGGCCTACCAAAGCACAATATGGGGAAACTGGCATCCCATCTTCGTCCCCTTGCGGGACGGCATACCACTCCATAGAGTGACATATCCTCATCCTCTGGCAGACGAGTCGATACAGCTATCAACCCTAGGGCGGTCAGGGATGCTAGGTAATCCAACCCCAAATAATACAACAATCTCAACTAGTAATGCTATCTGCGTATCTCACATGCTGAGGCTATTAGGGGGAAAGTATCACATATATTATATGCTGAACTAATGATAGTAATCTGTATGTATTTAATACGTGCTGAGGCAGGTAAAGATGTATAAATATGAATATAGTCTCCTGCCGGGCTGTACTGGGGCAAATGCTATATAAGATAATGATTCTGCTAAAAACTCTGCTGTTTACTCAGTTTCTGTATACACTATATGCTGGACTAGTGATAGAAATATGTACATACTTAATACCTGCTGAGGCTGGAAATAATATATATGTATGTACGAATATGGTCTTCTACCAGACTGTACTAAGGCTAATGCTGAACATGATATAGTGCTTCTGCTGAAACTATGCTGTATACTGATTTTCTATAGTAACATGATTTACTATTCCTAATATGCTTTCTAACTTCGTTTCAACTTATCATTCTATTTCTGAGTTGTCTTACAGGTACTACTTGCTCTACTGAGTTTCGATTGAGCACAATGATATACTAACATCCTGTGTAACATCGCATACTGAGCGTACTGTGCAGTTTCTAATGCTTATATTAGAATCTCTATCATACTAGCAAATTTCACGCAAGTTGTAACTCGATATTTTCAATATCGTACCAACAGTCGTAACAAACGTAACACATGACTTCTGGACAATCTACTGGCCTTTAAATTACTGTACTGTATCAAGATTTCTTAACTTGCCGAGGAAACTAACTTTACATACCTTATCCTTGAACTATTTGTCTGTCGGACGAAGCTCGGCTGGAACTTTAACTGTTTTCTCCCAACTGCATTCATAAACATATCAATCAATACTAAATACAACTTTATCTCAAAAGGCAACGTCACTTTCGATATAGTTTATAGCCTAAACTTAGGCTTATCGAAAGACATCCAGAAACTCGCTATTTTTCAGAGGTCCAGAAGGGAGAAATATTCACTTCACAGCTAGGAACGCATAGACACTAATTTAGAGCAATTCCACTTACCTTAGCTCGGTGGCTCGACGATTCGTCGGCCGTATTTTACGAAACTGAATCCGTAGGAATGCTCTCTGCTGCTAAATACCTCGGTATCTGGGATTAATTTGAGTTTGTGCAGCATTTAGCAACGTAATCGGATGAAAATTATATAATTTCTTCGTTTCTCCTTTCTCTCTGCGTTTGCCCTCTGTTTTCTGGAATTTCCTTTGATTTAAAATGAAATTAAACCGAAGTGAGGCTTATATACTTGAGCCTGAACCTGGGCAACGTGTCATGGAGCCATCGCGGAGGCCTCACCTCCATGACACGCTGCCATCGCGGAGGGGCTCTGCCTCGGCTCCTCCCGCGATGGTTCGACGGGTTTCTCGTCCGATCTTTTTCTCGGGCCTTTCTACAGCACGTATGGCCTTCAGATGTGCTTAACCAACGTGCGAATAGGTCGTCTAGGTGCCGGGAATTCTACGGGGTATAACATTCTCCCCCCCTTAAGAACATTCGTCCTTGAATGTACATTGTTATCTAGAGGACTACTTGTTTAGTTTCTGGAAAAATTTCGGCAGAGTTTCCCCTGTAACATGGACTATAGCAAAAACCTGAAATGCAGAAAAGTCCAACACAGGCACTGCGCATAATATTCTAGGATTCACTGGATAACTAGATATCAATCTTTCTTTATCATTTACAGTCATACAACCATAAGATACTGCATAAGTAATAATACGGACATACCTGTCGCCTGACTAGGCCTGAAATAGGTGAGGATATCTGGTCCTTATATCTTCCTCCGCTTCTCAAGTCATCTCCTCTTGGTTCCTATTACGTCTCAATACCTTGATAGACGCAATATCTTTAGTCCTCAATCTGCGAATCTGTCTATTTAAGATAGTTATTGGAGCCTCTTCATAGGCCAGCTTTTTGTAACCTGGATATTCTGGACTAGGACTGCTCTGGACGGGTCTCCTATGCATTTCCTTAGCATAGTTACATAGAAGACCGGATGAATGGATTCTAATTCTGGAGGCAAATTCAATTAATGGTAAATGCTCATTTTGGCTATTACTGAAATCTAGCACACACGCTTGCAACATGTCTTCAAGCGTCTGAATTGTGCGCTCAGCCTGCTCATCTGTCTAAGGATAGAACACTGTGCTTAAATTAATCTGCGTTCCCAAACCCTTCTGAAATGACTGCCAGAATCTAGCTGTGAATTGTGCTCCTCTGTCTGAAATAATGGATACTGGTATTCCATGTAATCTGACTATCTTTCTGATATGCAACTCAGCATAATCTTCGGCCGAGAAAGTAGTTCTTACTGGCAAGAAATGAGCTAATTTTTGTCAATCTGTCACTTATCACTCATATAGAGTCATGTCTGTGTTTAGTACGGGGTAATCTTGCTACAAAATTCATATTCACCGCTTCTCATTTCCGGAGAGGCACAGCTGTGTCCTGGGTCAAACCCACCTGGTTTCTGATGTTCCGCTTTCGCCTGTTGGCAGTTAGGACACTGGGCTACCAGTAGTTCTTTTTAATGTCATGGTACCTCTTTGTCGTATCGGGATGAAGAGAATAGCGGGCGTATTGCGCCTCGCTCACAAACTGCTGGCGATGTCCCAAAATATCTGGAGCACAAATGCGGCCTTTATATCGCCACACTTCATCCCCGGGTATCTAAAAATATGTCACCTCTCCTTACTGAACCTCGTGCTTAAGTTGAACCCGGCTAGGGTCTCCATACTGTCGTTCCTTTACTTTCACCACTAACGACAACACTGCGACATTCTGTATTATCATTCCGTTATCCTTTATTTCTACTATGTGAACGGCTAAACCGGCTAACTAGTGAAATTCTCGGGTCTATTCCCGCTGTTCGGGCGGCAAGTATGCCAACTCCCCATAGATCTACGGCTAAGGGCATCTACTACCGTATTAGCCCTTCCCGGGTGACACAAAATTCTCGCTTTTTCAAGCATAAGCTACTGCAACTACCTCCAGGTCATGGGTAAGACAATTCTTTTCACGTTTCTTCAATTGCCTGAAAGCATAAACTGTTACTTTACCATGCTGCACCAACCCTCTGTACCTTCTGGCGATGCTAACACTGGGGCTGAGGTTAACCTAGCTGTTAACTCTTGGAAGTTCTGCTCACACACCTCAGTCTACTGGAACTTTTGCTGCCTTTTGTGTCAACTTAGCCAGAGGTGCTGCTAAGGTGGAAAATCCTTCCACAGACCCTCTGCAGTACCCGGCTAACCGCAGGGACTGCGTACTTCGATCGGAGTGGTAGGTCTAGGCTATGTTTTCACTACTTTGATTTTCTGTGTATCTATCTGTACACCATCCTCCGACACAATGTGACCAAAAAGGCTACTAAACTCAACCAAAATTCACATTTACAAAATTCAACATATAACTGACGGTCATACTGGTTTATTATACCAGAGAATCCGAGAAGTAGTCTACCGGTATAACTAGAGCTTATCTGGCCTTCTGGCCGCATGCTAAAGCTGCTGGTTGCTAAGGTAACCTTGAACGACTATCTGCACACCATGTGCCCATATCTGATCAGGGGGTCCTGATATCGACCATGACCTCTAATGATCTGGCTGCATAACCTTAAATGACTGAGTAGTCGGGTTGAATGACCCGAATGTGGCAGTAGTCTAGCAATGCTCTAATTTTTCTATTTGAGTACTTGTAATTCATGCATAACTACAAACTCATGGGCATCTAATTGCTTTGTTATTGCTTGAACCACTATAAGGCTGGGCTTAATCAAACTTACTTCCAGGCGATCAATCTTTGGATCTTCACGGGGAGTCTACTGATCCCCTGGTCTTAATAAACACTGTTCTAGCAGGGTACTATCAATCCCTTACGCCTTGTGTGTATCCACTTGGATCTATACTGCTGTTCTGGGGAATTCTCGGTCTTATAGGCTATTCTGTAACTACTGGCCTTCCGCTAGGGCTCTGTATCTGAATATCTTACGAAACCCAGCTGAAGTACTAGTCTGTCACTGACTACTGATGTGGACCCTTCCTTGGGGTACCCACGGGTATTCTGAATGGGACAGCCGTCTGACTTATGGGGTGTTCTACATAACAACTGCTAGGTTGACTAAGGCCGACTGTCGCCCACAAGGCTGGGAAAACGACGTATGAACACTTAACATGCTAGAACAATTCTGGTATTGCTAATCTATGAAATCTGCCTACTCAGTTTCTAATCCTGGTTCTGGCACATGCACTACTGTTACCGATCTTCAGGGATGCCTCCCTGCTAATGCAGGCACCAGCTGGTCGGTAGACTGTCTAACTGCGCCCTTATCCTCTAGCCATCTGTCTTAGGCCAATAACTCTGGTAAGCTCCTAGAGCCTAGATCTGGCAACAACACATAAGTCTGTTAATCTAATAACTTGGAACTGAGATAGTTTCTATGACTTCATACGTAACTTACACTTAATCCGCCCTTTCTCTTCTTCTTTTCTTTCTTTCTTCTCTCTCTTTCTTCTCTTTTTTTTTGTCCTGAAATGCAATTTGTATAGGCTTTCTATTACTAATCAGCATCTGTGATTGTATCCCTTATAGGCAACCACTCACAACATATCTATGATCTGTATACATATATATCGCTAGCTACGTACAATATGTACTGATTTCTGCGGTAATTCATAATGTCTGACAGGTTCTGCTGAGTCTCACATCGTACATGATACATTTCTTCTACGGCCTAATAATATCTCCTGCCCTGACTTATCATTTCATTGCATTGTCACCCTATTCTGAAAGTAACAACATAAACATTCTAGTTATTGTTTGTTGTTTGAAATTCCGCCACTCTTGCGATGTGGGGGTCAACGTTCGAATCCTGTAGCCTTACTAGGCATATATTGAGAGCCCATAACTGTCTGCTGGGCCTTATCTCTAAGCTACACTAGATTAGAATTTCTGTATCGGTAACTTCTTAACTTTTCCATAGCGGACATGCTGCGGTATTCTGAACTGCAATCCTACTGTCAGCCCAGGGCTTAATCCTTAATACGGTATTTTATCAATCCGGGGTAATTCTAATTTCCCCACAGGATCTGACATTCCTGCTTCTTCCCCCTTATCTTACTTAAACTGAATTCTGGGGTTCAAGGTACCTACCTTTCGTTGCTAATGAGATCACTGATCAACACTCGGCCTATACTTCTTCTGGCGTATATTTAAGCCCATCTGATTCACATGACCTCTATATCTTTCGATGTCACAACTAAATCATAACTATAATCTTACAGGTATGTCTTTGTCTTGCTATCTGTTAACATTTGTAACGGACTTGGCCTTTTTCTGACCCGAACTTGACTATTACCCGGCATTTATTACTAACAGGTCTTTTACCCCTGCTTCGGGTAAGCTAGCAATCTTACTTTCTCTACTGGCTTATTGTCATAAGGGTCTGCACAACTTACATAATCTTAAGGGCTCTTTACACTTTCTAATACTTACTAGGATCAATCAGCCCATCTTTACTTACCGCTGGATTCGGCAACCCCATCTCAAGTCTTATGCCCCTTTACTATACTGGCATCAAAACCAAGAGGTGGGAATAGCCCTTTTCTTATTGCAACAAATAAAAGAATTTAACTGTACCATATCCAAAAAGATGTATTTGGGATTCCTGCATTTTTCTCTCTTTCTTATACTTACCTGGTGATCTGACCTTATCTGTAATCATAATCAGATCTTATATAGCTAATAAGTAAATCAACTCATATGTACACTATACTTCTGACTTCCTATTCTGACGTTATCAACGTATACTGGGAATAATGCCAATAAAGGTATCACGCTGGGAGGTCTCTGATACCCCCTCCTGCTATTGTAGTTATCATGTAACTGACTGATGTTCTCTTCTGTTTCTATCTCTGATCTTCTTCCTGTGATAGGGAAATGCTGATCTGCCTTTGTATCTGTAATCAAAGAATACGGTAAGTTCTTAGGGACTCAACCCTATACTGTACCGCTCTAAAGCACGACTGACTAAGAAAGAAGGATAACCATCATATCATGCCTCGCAGCCTCCTGCCTATAGTATGTGGTGCACAACACATCCATAGACAAGACTCTACTTAGCACAGCTTGCAGACTCCCTGGGATACGACCTTGCTCTGATACCAAGTTTGTCACGCCCCGCCTTGGGGGGTATGACTGGCACCTGGAGCCCAACTAGGACCTGAACTACTGGACTGCTAAGCCTAGGCACATCTGGTGCCTGGCTGGCTCTAATTCACATTTCTGGAAACAAAGGGCTATATAATGGCTGTAAACACAGCCCCCGGCCCATTGGCCTATAGCCTCCTGTACCTGTAATAACAGCTGACCAGAACAAGCAACTATAGGGAAGCCTATGCGGGCCAACAAGGCCACCATGCTGTCTAGTTATCTACATTCAGCAATAAAATACTAGAAGGCTACGTGACCGGCAAGGTCACCACTACTGTCAAACTTATGGCCCCACACGGCCAACATACAAGAACCAAGAGTACTAACAGCTAACAACTGCACGGCCTCACACGACCGGCTCAACTGACAACAGGGAAATGTACAGACTGCAAGACTCTAGGAATAGCAATAGAAATGATCGGGACAGAGCCCCGACCTACCCGTACTATACAACAAAAAGGAACTGAAATACACCTCTGGAATTCAGTCTCCGGATGACAGGAGCTGAATACTCGATCGCTAACAGGAATCACGTAGCATCACCTGCTCGTCTATGAGTACCTGCAGGCAAGTAATGCAGCGCCCCACCGGGTGTCAGAACCGCTGGTACTGAGTATGTAAAGCAATAACTGGAAGCAATAATATAACTGATGAAACTGAAGTAGAAGGAATAGCTTAACTGTCTGATAATGTAAGTCATACCTTCTCTTAATCATACTGGAAGGAGTAGGAGTCATACCTGAGGATTGATCGTTCTACTGTCGATCTACTCGTATCTACTGTAACACAGTGTAACATATCATAACATACATAGCATACACAAACCTTACCCGGCCCCCATAAGCCGGGAGGTACAATCAGCACAGAATCTACACCCCTACCCCGGTCATCCCATCTCCTATAATGGCTGTAAGCATCCTGCCGGTCCCATGGGTATGCACTTGGGCTCGCTGAGCCCCTGACTATAACTGTATCTGAGTCCGAAGGACTCCTGAATCAACACCCCGGGCGTACCCTCTCGACGGGGGTGTATAAGGGCCGACCAAAGCACAATATGGGGAAACTAGCATCCCATCTTCGTCCCCTTGCGGGACGGCATACCACTCCGTAGAGTGATGTATCCTCATCCTCTGACGGACGAGTCGATACAGCTATCAACCCTGGGGCGGTCAGGGATGCTGGGTAATCCAACCCCAAATAATACAACGATCTCAACTAGTAATGTTATCTGCGTATCTCACATGTTGAGGCTAATAGGGGGAAAGTATCACATATATTACATGCTGAACTAATGATAGTAATCTGTACGTATTTAATACGTGCTGAGGCAGGTAAAGATGTATAAATATGAATATAGTCTCCTGCCGGGCTGTACTGGGGCAAATGCTATATAAGATAATGTTTCTGCTGAAAACTCTGTTGTTTACTCAGTTTCTATATACACTATATGCTGGACTAGTGATAGAAATATGTACATACTTAATACCTGCTGAGGCTGGAAATAATATATATGTATGTACGAATATGGTCTTCTACCAGACTGTACTAAGGCTACTGCTGAACATGATATAGTCCTTCTGCTGAAACTATGTTGTATACTGATTTTCTATAGTAACATGATTTACTATTCCTAACATGCTTTCTAACTTCGTTTCAACTTATCATTCTATTTCTGAGCTGTCTTACAGGTACTACTTGCTCTACTGAGTTTCGATTGAGCACAATGATATACTAACATCCTTTGTAACATCGCATACTGAGCATACTGTGCAGTTTCTAATGCTTATATTAGAATCTCTATCATACTAGCAAATTTCACGCAAGTTGTAACTCGATATTTTCAATATCGTACCAACAGTCATAACTAACGTAACACATGACTTCTGGACAATCTACTGGCCTTTAAATTACTGTACTGTATCAAGATTTCTTAACTTGCCGAGGAAACTAACTTTACATACCTTATCCTTCAACTATTCGTCTGTCGGACGAAGCTCGGCCGGTACTTTAACTGTTTTCTCCCAACTGCATTCATAAACATATCAATCAATACTAAATACAACTTTATCTCAAAAGGCAACGTCACTTTCGATATAGTTTATAGCCTAAACTTACGCTTATCAAAAGACGGCCAGAAACTCGCTATTTTTCAGAGGTCTAGAGGGAGAAATATTCACTTCACAGCTAGGAACGCATAAACACTAATTTAGAGCAATTCCACTTACCTTAGCTCGGTGGCTCGACGATTCGTCGGCCGTATTTTACGAAACTGAATCTGTAGGAATGCTCTCTGCTGCTAAATACCTCGGTATCTGGGATTAATTTGAGTTTGGGCAGCGTTTAGCAACGTAATCGGATGAAAATTATATAATTTCTTCGTTTCTCCTTTCTCTCTGCGTTTGCCCTCTGTTTTCTGGAATTTCCTTTGATTTAAAATGAAATTAAACCAAAGTGGGGCTTATATACTTGAGCCTGAACCTGGGCAACGTGTCACGGAGCCATCGCGGAGGCCTCACCTCCGTGACACGCTGCCATCGCGGAGGGGCTCTGCCTCGGCTCCTCCCGCGATGGTTCGACGGGTTTCTCGTCCGATCTTTTTCCCGGGCCTTTCTATAGCACGTATGGCCTTCAGATGTGCTTAACCAACGTGCGAATAGGTCGTATAGGTGCCGGGAATTCTACGGGGTATAACAACCTATCCCATCAACGTCCAGTTCCTCCAGCTTATGTGTGACGGAGGTAACGATGGACCATCATGTGAGTGATGGCCCATCATGGTGACCATCATTTATGCCAGATCATTAGGCCCCTCTATTAAAAGGGTGATAGAGGACTGATAGACTTTCAAGTGAGTGATGAACCATCAAAATGGCCATTAGTTGGGCAAAGTCTTCGGGTCCTTCTTTTTAAGGGAGTAGTTGGAGATGACAGACCGTCAGACTAGTGACGGCCTGTCACATAGGCCGTCAGACGCGTAGTGACCCAGAAATCATAGATTTCTTATATTCTACCCAGGTCTACATTCATATATTCCTACTCTTCTAAGTCCTAAACTACGTTGTTTTGGGTATATTTTTCAAAGGATTTAGAGAGGTAAACGGTTTTCCTCCCTCCTTCTACCCTCAATCGTCTGAACATCGTAGTAGAATCCAAGATTTTCCCATAAGCAAGAACTAGGGCTCTTTGTCAGATGGTGAAATTCAAGCTTTTTCTCAAGGGATTTCTTCTCCGAGTATGTGGATCTTCAAAAAGAATTTCCTTTCACCGTTATGTCCTAAGCTTTTCCGTAACGCTAGCCTTGGAAAACATAGAAATCATGACCTAGAATTTCTTTCTAGTTGTTGAAACTCCCTAGCTTGTCAATGTTTTTAAGTTTCCATGACTAATATCATGTTATAACTAAGATTTTATTTTCTACTATTAGAAATGCCATCAGATTAGTGATATTTTTGGCATGACTTTGATATTTCATTTTAGGATTTAGCAATATGATTGAGAAACGTGATCTTTCGAAAATATACATGGTTTATGTTATATGATTTATACTACAATTAACATTTTGGTATATGATGACGTTCAAATCCACTCCTCACAAGGAGGAAGTGTAAAATATTGTTGTAATATAAAGCCCAACTAAGAGTCAGGTCGAATCCACAGGGAATAGCAATGGATGATACGAAAGTTTTCTATTGAATTGAACTAAATTGCATCCATGCATTAAAAAGGGAAAAATAAATATTGGGGGAACGTGAGATAACAACTTGAATTAAAATCAACTATCAATTAAATCAAGGTAGCCAAATTGAATGAACAAATATGAGTAAGGGTCAGGGATGTGCTGTTGATGGGGCTTCGATTGGATTGAAATTAACTAGGAAACCGAATTATTAGTCATAACCATAAATAGCCATGGACGAGGTGGCACCCGATGTTTTTCAACCACTTGGGTGCCTTTTGCCTCAGGTTTTCTCCAATCCCAAGGTCCCAAACAATTCACCCACTATGACTTTGGTCAGATTTGAGTTATTTCCAGCCTCAAATATTTAATGGTTCATATTTGAGCTATTCCTAGCCCCAATAACCCACCATTGCTTTCTAACCCATATTCAATTTTCCTTTTTCAAGCAAAAATGGAATAAGTAGACATAACCCACATATGCAACTATGGGTAATTAAATTATAAATTAGGAGAAAATAATAGATTTATATTAAATGAGTAATTATAAGATCAATCTAGCAATGCCCATTCCAATTTTACCCCAATCAGACACCCCTAGTAAAGTATTTAGCCACTCATAGATGAAAAATATAAGATTATATTAACAAATAAACTCATAACATTCATCATCAAGAGTTATTACGAAGCTCAAAATTATCTTCAATGGTGGTTTGTACCTTGAAGAAGAAGAAAAAGAAAAACTATTCAATATTTCTCTCTCTAACTTTACAAATATGGAATGGAATATGAAGTACTTTATAGGGAATGTATAGAAATAGGTTAAAAAATGCTCAACAAATCCCGTGCTAGATGATTTTGCCCTCCTAAAACCGGCCTCACTTGCGAGTCACTGGCATTCTGCCGGTGCCCATCTATGAGGCGCCGCTTTGTCGCAGTTGGAGCCAGTGACTTTGGGATCTGGCCGGCATTGGCACAAATAGTTCGCAGGTGCTTACCTAAGTTCCGCCGATGCACCTTCCACTTCACACAAGTGTGCTCCTGTGTTTAGTCGGCATTTCGCTGGTCACATCTGCTGGAATGCAGGTCCCCTTCTTCAGATTTCATACTTTTGTTCCATTTCTTGCTTTATCTCTTTAAGTTGAAAGCCTAAAAAACAAAAGATAATGAGAATAAAGTCCTCCTAAATGATTGACTACCAAGAAAATGCTTATGTTTAAAAGCCTAATGAGTTTGTAAATTACCAACTCATCAAATCCCCAAACTTGAACTATTACTTGTCCTCAAGCAAGGTAATTCTTTACAGCTGAACCATTGGAGTGTGCATGCTATTCTACATATGATTTTGCACTAGGGACCACTACAACTCAGACAACCCCAAAATCACTCACCAACTCAAAAGAGAAGAGGAGCCTCAACACTATATGCAAATGCTTCAAGAGATGACCACAATCAATTAGCATTCATAATTGATTCCTTCATTCAAAACAAGGGGCATGGTTGATCACTTCAAGCTTATATAACATCTTAAGTCTTAAAAAAATCACATTCAACGTTTGTCATAAAGCTCACTATACTCTTATCTCAATCACATCTTTTGGCACGTGCAAGCATGTTCCCCACGGAGGTGATGCTACTCATATCAAGAGAGAATCTCATTTAATTATCAATCAATTCACACTGAAGGGATTATAGAATGAAACAAATACGCTCACTCTCAAGGAAACTCTCATGCACATAACTTGACCCATAGGCTTTCTCTTTGTATAACTCGCCACTAATGTAGAGTTTCTACACTTAAAATCAATTAGGACTTGGAGGTCATGATGAATTCTAGGGGTAAAGGTGAGATGACTTTTTTGTTCTAGTGACTAGAACCTCCCTAATGCACTTTTTGTGAACACTTCTGCATACTTCGTTTTTTTCTTTGAGATCACCCCCACATTATCTCTCCATGAGCAATATTTTCACTTTTGACACAAGAGCCATCCTTATCTCTCCTTGGTTAGCACTTTTAATCTCATTTAAGCAAAAGGCAACACCTTTCCACAATTCGGTTCTTTTCACCAGACCAATTCATTCATTTCTTCATAATGTGGTGCTACCTCACATTGAAGTTTACATCATTTTTCTCATTATCCTTTTTTGAAACCCCCAAACTTATGCTTCTTCCTTATCTCTCCTTTTTCTATTCCCACACTTTTGGGTCTCAAGAATCATTTTTGCATTTCTACCTACAACTAGCACTAGGGAGGATGGGTACCAAAGAGGGATTACAAAATGGGTAATAGGCTTGTAATGTTGTTTTAAAGTAGAAGGTTTAAAGGCTCAACATTGGCTAGCAAGGACTCATGCTCAAGGAGGTCATATGGGAAAAGTAGCTATAAAAAGAAAGCCAAAAATCATGTTTTAAGTTCAAGTACATCTAGGATTTTGCCTTGAGTCACACTTGGGTTAAGTTATAAACAATCATCTATGGGAGAGAATTAAACTAAAACCTTTCCCACAAAGCATCACCTTTCAAGAGGCTCACACCATTTTCATCACAACATCAAGAGTCATAAAACAAGATAGCATGTTAATCAAGAAGCCAAACAAAAGATGTGTAACTTATGGCAAAAGAGTACTCAACTTCAGATTCAAATACCCCTTTCTTTCTCAATGTTCATTTTTTTAATTGCCATGCCATTTAAGAAATTTTTGGTGGTACCTCTTAGAATCCATTGCAATCATTGACTCAAAACGAACTCTAAACTTCGCATTTTCCCTTAAGAAAGTCTCCTCTCAATCAATCATTAGGAAATGCCACCCGGTTTGATAATAAAAGAAAAAAAATCATTCCTTGGGAAAGAACTGTGGCATAAAGAAAATTCTTGGAGTTTATTTACTGACTACAATGAATAAAGGAGATAATCAAAACATGAGTCAACAACATTTTGCAATTTAAAACAACGCATCATTGGAACTAACACTTCACAAAACAATAATTCTTTGAACAAAGAGCCTGACAAGGTAGATACAAGCCAATCATGACAAGCAAATCATTGGAGAAAACACCCAATCCCCAACTAACAGATTGCATTATCCTCAATGTACAAATTAAGAACAATAAAGGGCAAGAAGACTCCCTGAAGAATCTAGCCAGGGGAACAAGGGATCCATGAGTAGGTGACCTCATCAAAGTGTCATGAACCAATCTAAAATGCGGAGGGAATTAACAGGTCAGGTAGAAGTGCGAGTGGCTTGCTCGGTGAAGATACATCCCAGTGGTCCAGAAGAGTTCTATTTTCATGATAGTAAGTCCCATCCATCTCATTGGGCCAGCAAGATGGATCTGCTTCATAGACAGTGCGCATCCTAGGGTGAGATGGTCTTTCACGACCCGAACATAACCCCGGATGGTAACCCAGGACAAGGAACCCCGAGACGCTCCAAGTCGACCCATGGCATAAGCATATATCTAACTTCATTCACTTTAAGCGGAAGACTGAACATAAGGCATAGAGAAAACATACACATAACAGAACATATATAACATAAGGAATCTCTAGACATACATGCAAGCTAAGTACTACGTACTGTCTGAAAACCTCTACTGCATAAGATGAGTTGATGGGATGAAACCACCAACTAACCCGGCCAAATACTGAAACATAAAATAACATAAATGTCTAGTCAAATGGCCCTGGTAACATGAGGACTCACAAACAAAGCTGAAAGTGAACTCTGAGATGGTCTAAAGATAAAGATGAGCCTGAGAGCCAAGTCCTGTATCATGAAACGATACAACATAGAAAGTATGCGGTCAGTATTTGGAATGTACCGACTATGCAGGGTAAGTAAAAAGACATTTAAAGCATGTAAAAACTTATTAAAACTCATGAGAGTAGGACATCATGCTCATATCATAAATATCGTAACATAACATAAGGCTCAAGGTTTTTAAAACATTTGTAATACATTCGTACTCGTGATCATAAGAGAAGAGAATTATTTAACATGACTTGAGACAATATACATAATCATGAACATACATATATCATGCAGAAGAGTGGGAGATTCTCTTAACCGACATATCCCATATGAGCACACATGAAACCCGACTTGTGACCCTAGTCGGGAGGGTGTTCGTACCTTGCCAGGGGTAGAACCATAAAAGGTGTGATCATACATGAAAAGGGCCATTTCGTCCTGGGACAGTCACAAGGGAGGTCCCAACATAGGTCTCATCTAGTTTATAAGATCCGGGGCAGAGCCTGGGCCCCAAACCTACTCGGTGTTCGATACTACTCCTAAAACATATATAGTGCTCATAGTATAACATATCCATGGATTCATGGGCTAGTTAATTCATGATAGTCATAACATACTTGTAAATACGTGAATTAGCCATGAAGCAAGGCCCGTGAGTCGGCCAAAACATAATTCATAAATCATGGGATTCATTCATACTTGTAGATCATACATATACTTTGGAAATCATCAAATCATATTGGGTATTTTAATAAATCCATATTTCATATCATAAATCATGATGGGTTTATGAATATCAATAATTGATGTAAAGATCATAACTCGATTCATCATAGAACTTGCATAATTAGGCCTAATTTAGTAGAAATCAAAATCAATAATTTTATAATCAAAATAGTTGTAGAATCTGATCATAATTCATAAGATATAATGTAAATCACAATTTAGAACAACCCATTTGTAAATCATTAGTTTTTCATAAAATTGAATTAAAACCCCAAAAGATTTTTGGTAGATTTCCATAAATTACTAGAGAATGGTCATGGGTACGAACGAAAACACCCATTTCTAAAACCCTACATATCTGGATAAGATCAGATTCTAAGGTTCCTTGAATTCCCAAGGGAGAATTGATAGGGAAGAGCTTGAGGAAGAGCTTGATCTCTCCAAAAGTGTTTTAACTTTCATGCATGGAAATGGGAACAATTAGAGGGTCTTAAACTATAATATCATGCCTAGAAAAATACATAAAACGATGTAGTTTAGGGCCTTAGAGCATAGAGAGGTCAAAAATACCCTTAATGAAATCACCCTGAAAAACTGCACTGGTCGCTCCCATTGACGTACCAACGAGTCATTGGTGGGTACCACGACTTGTCGTACAATCTGTCGTCTGCACTATTTATAACCTGATCTCAGATCCCAGCCATGACTCAACAGGACGAGTGATTGTTACCTCCCACGGGTCATTAGATCAACCGTTGTTTGTCTCCTGAAAACCTTGAGCTTCATCTCGTAACAAGCCTCACCACAACTCTTGGTTGCCTCCAATGAGTCATGATGTGAATCCTTTAAGTCCACGGGAAATTTACATACTCCCTTACAAGGACTCATGACTACGGGCCGTTATACCTCATGAAGGGTAGTTGGATAACCCGTTACATCCTAAAATACCAAGTTCCAGTTCCACCCACAATTACAAACAATAACTCGTTTCCAAGCAATGATTCGTTGCATCATCCGTTGTATCCATTGTCACCAGGATTCCCCTTACCACGAATGGATCTAACGGGTCGTTGGTTGGACCAACGATCCGTTGGGTCGTCCGTCCTGTACACTTTTCTCGAGTTTTGAGCCAACTTCCCATTTTTATCCCGGGTCTAATCTTAGGCATTTCGGGGTATTACAATATCTCCCCCTTGGGAACATTCGTTCTCTAATGTTGGAAACAAGTAGAAAAACAAAGGCATGCAATCCTTACACCCAAATACTGATCATTTAAACCGAAACTAACGGAATGACTACCTCCGATTCATATCAAATAGCTGAACTGAGTTCATGCTTCACATACATATCCGTATTCATAAAATAAACTTGAACACATGATTTGAACATGAAAACTAAATAGAATTATAGGGGAAAACCTGATACCTCAAGTTGGAACTGAGATGGTAGGGAATAAGTGTGGAAATTTAGACATCATATCCGCGTCGGCTTCCCATGTAGCTTCTTTGAAATACTGATTTCTCCATAACACTTTCACTGAAGCTACTTTCTTGTTCCTTAGCTTCTGCACCTGGTGATCTAATATTTTCACCGGAACCTCCTCATAGCTAAGGCTATCTTTTACACCCACGCTGTCCACCGGGACTACTAGAGCTGGATCTCCCAAACATTTCTTCAAAAGAGATACATGAAACACAGGATGCACAGAGACAACTCTAAGGGAAACTCCAACTCATATGCTACCTTACCAACTCTCCTCCCCACCCGGTAGGGACCAACATAGAGGGGACTCAGTTTTCCTTTCTTCTCAATCCGCATTATTCCCTTCATGGGAGACACCTTAAGAAATACCCAATACTCCAACTCCCTTCTCCTTACATCAGCATAGTACTTTTGACAACTCCCTTCTCAAACGATTCCATCTGAATGCTAGAGTAATAGTTGTTATTGTAAGAGAACTTGATCAGTGGAAAGTGATCATCCTAACGACCTTTGAAGTCTATCACACATGCTTTCAACATGTCCTCAAGAGTCTGGTTCGTTCATTCCTCTTGGCCATCCTTTTGCGGATGAAAGGCTGTGTTGAGTTTAATCTGAGTCCCAAGTCCTTTTTTGAATGACCACCAAAACTAAGAGGTAAATTGAGTACCTCAATCTCAAATAATGGACAAGGGCACTCCATGTAATCTAGAAAACTCCTAGATATACAGTTGGGAATAATCTTCCGCTTAATCTGTTGTTTTCACCAATAGAAAATGTGCAGCCTTGGTTAACCTGTCTACCACAACCCAAATGGAATCATATTGATGACGAGTACGAGGTAGTCCTGTGATGAAGTCCATATTAATCTCTTCCCACTTCCAAGTAGGAATGTTAATATATTGAGGTACTCCTCCTGGCCTTTGATGTTCAACCTTTACGTGCTGAAAGTTCGGGCATCTGGCTATGAATTCCGCAATATATTTCTTCATGCCATCCCACCAATAGATTTCTCGTAAGTCACGATATATCTTGGTGGCACCCAGATGGATGGAATACCTGGATCCATGTTCCTCATGCAATATTTAGCTCCTCAAATCATCAACATCTGGAACACATAGGTGACCCTGGTACCAAAGCCCACCATCTCCCCCTTGGGAGAAGACCTCTACATTCTGAATTCAAACAACTTCTTTCAACATTATCAAAATAGGGTCCTCATCTTGTCTAGCTTTCACATCAGTCACTAAGGACAATTCGAATCCACTTTGCACAACAACAACACCATCGGCAGAGTCAACCAACCTAACTCCTAGCCTCATGAGACGATGCACATCTTTCACTAGTTCCTTCTTTCCTTCATCCACATGGGACACACCCTCCATCGAGAGCCTACTAAGTGCGTCTGCCACCATATTAGCCTTACTCGGATGGTAAAGAATGCTCATATCATAGTCTTTGAGTAGCTCTAACCACCTCCTTTGCCGTAGATTGAGGTCTTTCTGCATGAACACATACTGTAAGCTCTTGTGGTCCATAAACACATCCACATGGACCCCATACAAGTAATGTCGCCATATCTTCGACACGAATACCACCGCGACCAACTATAGATCATGGGTCGGGTAATTCTTCTCATGGATATTTAACTATCTGGAGGCATATGCTATCACCTTTCCTCGCTGCATCAATACACAATCGAGTCTAATTCTTGAAGCATCACAATATACCACGAAACCATTCATACCCTCGGGTAGGGTCAACACTGGTGGGGTAGTGAGTCGAGTCTTCAACTCTTGGAAGCTTTCCTCACAAGCCTCCGACCATTGGAACTTTACCTTTTTTTGAGTCAACTTGGTGAAAGGTGCTGCAATCGATGAGAAGCCTTCAACAAATCTCCGGTAATAATCATCTTGGCCCAAGAAGCTCTGAATATTCAAAGGATTCACCGGTCTAGGACGATTCTTCACCGCCTCAATTTTCTGAGAATCCACTTTTATTCCTTCTCTTGATACCACGTGGCCCAAAAATGCTACTGAGTTCAACCAAAGCTCGTACTTGCTGAACTTTGCATAGAATTAGCGATCCTTGAGAGTCTGAAGCACTACTCTCAAACAAGCATCATGCTCCTCCTCACTCCAAGAGTATATAACGATATCGTCAATGAACACGATCACGAACATGTCCAGGTACGCCTTGAACACCCTATTCATCAGGTCCATAAAAGCTGCAGGAGCATTTTTTAGTCCAAAAGACATAACTACAAACTCATAATGAACATACCGCATCCTGAAGGCTGTCTTCGGGATATCACACTCCCGAACCCTAAGCTAATGATACCTGGACCTGAGCTCTATCTTTCAGAAACACCTTGCACCCAAAGCTGGTCAAAAAAATCATCGATCCTTGGTATAGGATACCTATTCTTAACAGTGACCTTGTCCAATTGTTGATAATCGATGCACATGAGAAGCGAACCATCCTTCTTCCGAACAAATAAGTCTGGTGCACCCCATAGAGACTTGCTCGGTGTGATGAAACCCCTATCTAACAGGTCCTTCAACTGATCCTTTAACTCCTTCATCTCAGCTGGAGCCACCCTGTATGGAGGAATAGAGATAGGCTGTGTATCAGGTAAAAGATCAATACCAAAATTGATTTCCCTCTCAGTGGAACACTTGGCAAATCATCAGGAAATACTTCTAGGTACTCAAACACCATCGGAACTGACTGAATAGTCATGGTCACGAACTCAATATGCTTAACCCTAGATAGATGATACATGCAACCCTTAGAAATTATTTTTTTGGCCTTAAGATATGAAATAAATTGACCTACAGGTACTGCCGAACTACCCGTCCACTCCAAGACTGACTCACCCGAGAAACAGAATTCCACTATGCGGGTTCTACAATTAACAAAAGCATAACACACATACAACCAATCCATGCTAAGAATAATGTCGAAGTCAGTCATGGCTAATGCTACAAGGTCTGCGGAGGTGACTTTATGCAATATAGTGACCAGGCATCCTCTATACACTCGCCTAGCTACAACCGAATCACCAATAGGAGTAGAAACTGAAAATGGTTCTGACAAAGTCTCTGGATAACTCCAAAGCGACTAGCAATGTAAGGATTCATAAAAGACAAAGTAGCTCCCGGATCTAGCAAAGCATAAACATCAACATGAAAGACTCGCAACATACCAGTGACCACATCTGGGGAGACCTCCTGCTCCTGACGGGGTGCTAAAGCATAGAACCTAAGGGGGACATGCTACGGGAGCGGCTAAAATGACTGCTGGCATTCAGGATCCGCCGCCCCCTAATCTAGCTGAAGGGCACTCCTTAAGTCTGTGTCCAGGTTTTCCACACCCGAAACAAGCATGCGAGCTGACTAGGAACCTTCACGTATGATTTTTGCCGCACTTCACACAAGCTGGGAAAGTGCGCTCCATCTGCATGCTACCCTGGCCTCTCGAGTCTAGGTCTCTGCTCCTTCGATCTACTTAGAATCTAGATGACATACTGGCTGATGATGTGCTGGAGAAATAGACCTATGCTAGGACTGCTTACGCTGTCCACTCCCTGATCTGACCTGAGAATTCCTGTAACTGTCGGTCTTGGCCTCTTGGCCTCTCTTTACCTCCGATACACCGAGTCCATCTGTATAACATGAAACACAATACAGGGAAAGTCTATATCCCGATGCAACATGGAGATCCTACAGTCCTTATCTAGATAGTCCGCCACTCTATGTACGAAACGGCTCACCCGAGCCCTTTGGTCCGCCACCAACTTTGGTTCATACTTGGATAGACGGCTGAACTCCAATGCATACTCCTGAATGGACATGTCACCCTACTTCAAGTTAATAACCACAACTACCTTAAGCTCCCTCATCTCTCGAGAGAAAAACCGATCCAAGAATGCCATGTGGAACTCTTTCCAATGTATAGGGCCTGGACCCACTACCCTAACATCTCTCTACTGCTTAAACCATACGTGAGCCACCCCCTTTAGCTGATAGGAGGCAAAATCAAAAAAAATCTCCATTGGTCACCACTATAACCTGGGTGATCTTTACAATCTCCTCAATGAAATCATGCAGATCCTCATCCACCTTGCACCCAAGTTACTCAGGAGGGTTCATCGTCAAGAAATCTCTAATCTGGGTCGCTGCTGCATTGCCATTATGTGGGATATGCGCAACAGTCTGCTGGTTGACCTGAGCGGTCATGACATGTGCCAACCTCTAGATAGTTGCCCGAAACTCCGCATGGGCTACTGGCTCTAGTGCCTGGGGCTCCTGAACAGGAGGGGCTTGCTGATGCCCAAGACCATTGCCATCTTAGTGACCTTCACCATTCCTATTTCTTCTTCCGTTCATTCTTCGGGGAGCCATGACTCTGCAATCACGAGTAGCTCGAATTAGAAGGATTGAAAGACTTTTCATCACACAACATAGATCATAAAACAATGAAACATTTCCTAAACGTCTCATAGCCTCTTCGTCATAAGGGTGGCATGCTTCACACCCATTAAAAAGACTCTACTAAACGCGACTTTCATACACCGTAGGACACCTCAAACCTATGGCTCTGATACCAAGTTTGTCATGAACTAAATGTAGCCTCAGATCATAACATGGGAGAAGTAACCCCGAGAGGCCCCATGTCAACCCATAGCATAAGCATAAATCGAACTTCATTCACTTTAAGGGGAAGATTGAACATAAGGCATAATGGAAACATACACATAACAGAAGATATCATAACATAAGGAATCTCTAGACATACACGCAAGCTGAGTACTACATACTGTCTGAAAGCCTCTACTGCATAAGATGGGTTGATGGGGCAATACCCTCAACTAACCTTGCCAAATACTGAAACATAAAATAACATAAATGTCTAGTCAAACGGCCCTCGAAACATGAGGAATCACCAATAAAGCTGAAAGTGAACTCTGAGATGGTCTAAAGATGAGGATGAGCATGAGAGTCGGGTCCTATATAAAGAAATGATACAACATAGAAAGTATGTGGTCAGTACGTGGAACGTACCGAATATGCCAAATAAGTAAAACGGACATTTAAAGTATGTAAAAACTCATTAAACATCATGAGAGTAGGACATCATGCTCATATCATAAACATTGTAACATAACATAAGGCTCAAGGTTTTTAATACATTCGTAATACATTCGTACTCGTGATCATAAGAGAAGATCATTTTTTAACATGACTTGAGCAAAAATACATAATCATAAACATTCATAAATCATGTAGAACAGTGGGAGATTCTCTTAATCGACATACCCCATAGAGCACACATGAAGCCCGACTTGTGACCCAGGCCGAGCGGGTATTCTACCTTGCCAAAGATAGAACCACGAAAGGCGTGATCAGACATGAAAAGGGCCATTTGGGCTGGGGACAGTAACAAAGGAGTTTCCAACATTCCTACGGTGGCACGTAGTTTATGAGATCCGAGACAGAACCTAGGCCCCGAACCTATTTGGTGTTCGATACTACTCCCAAAACATATATAGTGCTCATAGTATAACATATGCATGAATTCATGGGATAGTTAATTCATGATAATCATAACATACTTGTAAATACGTGAACTAGCCATGAAGCAAGTCCCGTGAGTCGGCCAAAACATAATTCACAAATCTTGGGATTCTTGCATACTTGTCGATCATACATATACATCTCAAATCATCATATCATACTGGTAATTTTATTAAATACATATTTCAAATCATAAATCATGATGGGTTTATGAATATCAACAATTGAAGTAAAGATCATAACTCGATTCATCATAGAACTTGCATAATTAGGCTTAATTTAGTAGAACTGGAAATCAATAGTTTTATAATCAAAATAGTTGCAAAATCTTATCATAATTCATAAGATATAATGTAAATCACAATTTAGAACAATCCATTTGTAAATAATTAGATTTTCATACAAATTGAATTTAAACCCCAATCGATTTTTGGTATATTTCCATAAATTACTAGAAAATGGGCGTGGGTGTGAACGGAAACACCCATTTGTAACCCTACATACCTGGGTAAGATCAAATTCTAAGGTTCCTTTATCGCCCAAGGGAGAATTGATAGGCAAGAGCTTGAGGAATAGCTTGATCTCTCCAAAATTATTCTATGTTGCATGCATGGGAATGGGGACAATTAGAGGGTCTTAACCTATCTTGTCATGCCCATATAAATACACAAAATGACGTATTTTAGGGCCTCAGATAATAGAAAGTTTGAAAATATGCTTAATGAAATCAGCCTGAAAAAATGCACTAGTCGCTCCCATAGACGTACCAACGAGTCATTGGTGGGTACCACGATTCGTGGTAAGAGCCGTCGTCTACACTATTTATAACCTGATCTCGGATCCCAACCATGACTCAATACAATGAGTCGTTGTTACCTCCCACAGGTCGTTTGATTGACCGTGTTTTTTCTTCTGAAAACCCTGATCTTCATCTCGTAACGAGCCTCACCACGACTCGTGGTTGCCTCCAACAAGTCGTGATGTACATCGTTAAGTACACTAGAAATTTACATACTCCCTTACAATGACTCGTGACAACGGGTCATTATACCTCACAACGGGTTGTTGGTTGACCCGTTACATCGTCAAATACAAAGGTCCAATTCCACCCACGATAAAAAACAATGACTCGTTCCAAGCAACGAGACGTTGCATCATCCATTGTATCCACTGTCACCAGGACTCCCCTTACAACGACAGGATCCAACGGGTAATTGGTTGGACCAACGATCCGTTGGGTCGTCCGTTTTGTGCACTTTTCACCAGTTTTTAGCCAACTTCCCATTTTTGGGGTATTACATGGTCTTTTGTGCTATATTTCCTCATCCAATATTACATTAGATGAGCTATAATATCCCGCACACCAATCATCCGGTGGACATCTGCTAGTTGCTTGTTCGGTCGGTTTGGCAACTACAGGTAAGTGCACGTGGTCGAACAAGTAGTAAAATGGCTAAAGTAAGCCAAGTATCGATCCCACAGGGACTGAACCAAGGTAGTAATCGAATTAAGTGTTAATGAACTCTAACTCAAAAAATGCAGACAACAATTTAAAAAAGATTTTGAGAGTTGGTTTCCTAATTTATACTAATCTAAAACAAAATTATAAAGTGAGTCTGAACTATAGTAATGAGCCTGAGGCTAAAACGATCATCCAAGGAAGTAATTTATCGATACAATTCGGTTAATCTTTCTTTCGGTTTCTAGTCAAGAATTATTGCCTATGGAGAAAAACTTTCGTATTCTACCCAACTTAAAAATCATGAACCTTCAACCTACATTTCTGTGATAAAAGAATTTCATGTTCTAGCCATACGAAACTGATTCCTTAATTGACTAATACGACTTTCATATATATTTCTATTCTGAAGGTAAATTAATTCTCAATTTTCCCAAACTAAGAAGATATCATATCCTACCAATTCACAACATTCCAATTTCTTTCCTTTTCAAGATAAAATTGGAATTTTTAGATATACATTAACATTGGCCAGACATTAATGTAGTAAGAACAAGAATTGATAGAACAACCATGGAAGAAATGATGAAAAACATAAATGATCAACAATTACATTCCACTACAAATGTTCTTAACCTCAGCAAGAAGTAAATTTAGCCACTCATTTGTGGATTAAACATCATCAAATGAGTATAAATCATACAAACAACTGAAATAAAGGAGAAAGAGTTAGAGAAGAACCCTAAGATTTTCGTCTCCTCAACTGCCTGTAACCCATGTTCTTGCTCAACTAAGTCAGAATTATTAAAAATAAACCTAAGTGTGCTATTTATACTAGTGGAAATATTTCCCGGAATAACAAGCAATGTGTCACGGAGTGCATCGCGGAGCACTGCCTCCGTGACACGGTGCAAACGCGGACCCTCACTGGAAATTTATGTTCCAGGTAAATATAGGCAACGTGCCATGGCATGTAACCCGGGGCTTGGCCAACATGCCACGGCGCCGTCGCGAACCTTCACTGGAAATTTGCCAAAATAAATCATCTGAGGCAGATTGCCTCCGCGATGGCATCGTGATGCGGCTCCATCGGAGAGCCCCTATATTTACTACTTTTCCTTGACCCTTTCCACTACTCGCTTCCGAGTCCATTCCCGATTTTCACCAACGTGCAACTTAGCTTCCTAAAGTTACATTTTTCCTGCAAAACTACACTAATCATGTTGGTTAGTATAAATTCACATTTTAACTACAAATCACATGAGAATGTACAAATAATGATAGATAAACAAGATGAAATAGAGCATTTGAGCATCACTTGGGCATATAATTCTTCCCAAGATCACTTACCCCACACTTAAGACCTTGTTCGTCCTTGAACAATACTCTCACATCTCATGCAATTGACACCAACGTATAGCTACTTTGGCTCGACAATTCAAGCTACGGTTATACCGATTATTTAATATAGCAAATCATCAAGAAAACATGCATAGTCTCATCAACACAATGACATACATCACATTAAGACCTCCTAAACTCAAGAATCGACTCTCGATCTCGGCAAACTCATGCAAATCAACTGATCAAGACATCCGACACGAAATTCAATCTCTCGTCAAGCATGTGCCCTCACAACACAAGAGAATTTCCCCTTTTTCAATCATATGATTTCCAAAGCATTATATGCAGGGGTATATGAACATGATTTCGCTCTCTCTCCCAAGGTTTTTCACATGCATCATGAAATGAACCATAGGCTTGCCTCTAGTGTATTACTCCACTAATATGAGGAAGCATGATCTAAGATCACGTAGGACTTAACGGGTTGTAATGTAAGCTAAGGAACTAGTAAATACTGGGCTAACCAATAATATCATCTAGCCTCCTTAAGCGCTTTTCAATCCATCCCACCATCATTATGGGCATTGTTTCTTCCTTCATCCTCCCATTCTTGACTTTTGTTTTCTTCCCATTTCTTTAAGCACACTCGACTTAATAACAAAGATTAGTTATACATCTTCATTTAATTTAAATTCAGCAAGTGCACCTTTGACCTTATCTTTACTTTCACCACTTCCGCTTTTCCGTTCTTTTCACACTTTTCACTTCTTGACACTGTGGGAAAATTATTTTTCCTAAGCGCTTAAGAGTTTTGGATCAAATTCACGGATAATGAAAAGAAGGGATTAAGCTCGGTTTCTACCTCTTCAATGAAAGAAAAAATAGGCTAAAGGCTCAATGAGGCTAACTAGGATGTATATTCAAGGTAGGTATGATAAGAAAAAAAACTTTCGATTTAAGCAAAGAAATGCCTACATCCTTTCCTACACTACACATCCTTCATTTCATTTTGTACACACACCAGGAAAGTTCTAGACACTTCAAAATAGCATGGAAGAATCGAAACCTCACCTCACACTCATTGCACATGCTCAACTCGAGACTTATTCACAGACTCTTCAATCAGCTAATTACAAGAATTCAATATTAAGCCTCAATCACACCGAATCGAACTCTATGGCCTAGGTATCTCAACATGTTTCACATTTGCATGCTTTCATATGAATCATCTTTGCATCTCAATATCATGTACAACAGTCAACAAGAATTCTGAACCATGAAATAGCGACACGTTTGGGAAACAACCAAAAGAAAGAAAATAAAAGAAAAGAACAAAACTACTCCTATCAACTACATTTCCCTTAAGACGGTCATCATCCATCCATCATAGGGAATTGTCACTATTTATGATTTCGGTTCAATGGGACTATTCTCGGTAAAAGCACCAAAAACAAAGGCCGAGAAACCCAATCATAAAAAAGTTCAACAAAAATTTTTAAAATATCAATAATTTTGATAGAAAACAAAAATAATATTTACACAACCAGCTAACAACAACTCAACATAGCACACAACAACTTAACATTCATTACAACACCGAATTACCACACAAAACATATGCACAAAATCACAGGGTCACAAATTTTTTTTCACAACAGGAACCACAACACAAGACATAAACAAAAACAACAACCATAACAAAACATACAGCACCTAACTACTCCCACCCCACACTTAAACCGAACATTATTCTTATGTTCACAAAATTCAATTTATCACAAAGAGTGGTGGTGAAACTCCCCGATCAATCGAAGTGTTCAACTCTTCGTCAGGTGCCATTGCCTCGTCCCTCATATCTGAATCGCCCCCGCGTTCCTCATCTGACTTAACATCTGAGTCATCGTGGCGTGTCTCCTCATCTGTGGGGACATCATCATCTACATGCTCCACAAAAGCTAGCCCCACTCGGCATAGAGCCCGGGCATTTTCTCCAAAGGGGTATCTAGCTCGAGCTACCATAGCTCATCTACTGTTGCTGGTCTCCCGCGTATTCGCAACTGCAACATCTGTATCCTGTACATGCGGGCCATATACTGATCATCCCGAGCATGGTGTTCGGCTAGTGTGAGAACTGGCCCGTGAGTGGTGTCGGGTGCCTTGGTTTTGGTGACGTCCAAGGCACGCCTATCCATTTGTGGGATGTAGTCTAGCGCCTCCTCCTCGATGTCAAGGCCCCTCAGAAACATGGTGAGCAAACCACCAAACCCATACCTGTGCCCTTGATGCAAACGGGCCCTCTTCATAATGGAGATGATCACCACCCCAACATTTATGTCAAGCCCTTTCATCAGGGCATAAACCAAGCACACTCGATCCCGGGTGAATCTGTCTTGTGCACCCCCAGGATCAGGCAGGAACACAAATCTTGAGCCAATCCTGGCTTCCCTGTTCATTTGAGAGTAAGGCATTGTCTGATGGTAGCCCCTCTCCTTGTGCCTGCTCCACCGTGCTGTCGAACGGGCTCCACACAGAGTGCGTCTGATATCCGCATAGGGTGGAGTTATGTTCAGCTGCCGGAGTACATGGGCATCTGTGTCCCATGCCACCAATATGGCATTCAGGTGATGGGGCTCAAAGGTGAAAACCTGCCCCCTTATCTTGACGGTGTGACTGCGGAGTGTCAGGTTCCAGTTTGCGTAGAATTCCTGAATTAAATGGAGATTTCACTCCTTGCGCTCTTCGAAGATGAAGTTCATCCCGGCAGCGTCAATCCGGTGTACGATTCTGGGGAATTCCTTTGCAAGTGGCCCCATGTAATGTGCTCCTCAGGGAAGTATTTGGTCTCCTTATGTTTTGCACACCATTTCTTCCCTTCGTCCATCACCTATCGGGTTCCATATTGATGGCGTTAGCCGCTCGGAACTGCTGGTGCTGCTGGAACTGCTGTTCCCAGTCTAATCCTTTTTCTCCCGGCGCCTGATGTAGATGCGCCCTTTCCTTTGTCTTGCCTTCTTGACATTGTTCCTGTCAAATCAAACAGACAGTCCCAATGTTATTCAAGTCAAAAATTAGCTTCGACTAAGGTTGGGGTTGAGTTAGGCCACCCCACACTTAGTCTTCAGCCACAATGAAAACAATTCGGCAAGACAATCATTCTTTTCCAATTTTTATCAATCAACATGCCTCGTGCATTTAGATAAGTCGATAGAATAATGACTAAGTACTACTCAGACTTCGTACAACTAATCACAATTTCAGCATCGATTCCATTACATCACATAGCACTTAGCCAAAATTTTTCTCAACAACAACAACCTATGCAATTCACCAATTTCATTTTCCTAAATATTCCCTTGTTTATTTAGTGTCTTCATCAATATTCACAACATCATTTACATCACCCAACATGCACAACCCAATTATTTTCACATTTTCAACCAAATTTAGTTTCTTTCTATTCAAATTTCAACCCTAGCTACCAATTTCCCAAAAATTCAATCAAACATGTATTTATCGAGTTCATATAATCATAACGATACTACGAACATCAATCAACAATAACATAAATGAATTCAAGCTCAATTTACACTTAGGGAAAGAATTACTCACCTCACTTGCTCAAAAATTGAAAATTTAGGCCAAATTTGAGGTTGAGTTCAAGAACATACCTTTAATTCGATAAACTCGAAGAAAAGTTGAAGAAAATTCGATCCTAGGTCCGTGTCACGTTGGGGAAGGAGGGATTTTAGGGGTTTTGTCGCGGAGGGGAGTGACAAATGGGAAAAATGAGGTGTTTTCAACGTTAAAAAGAGGACTTTTCCGCGCGGGTCACCCGACGACCCGGTATGACCCGTCGCGAATAACACCTCAACGTGTCACGGAGGGTAACATGGAGCCACCCCTCCATGACACGGAGCCTTCGCATAGGTGTTCCGAAATTTGTGAAAATTCCAAAATACCTTCAACGTGTCATGGAGGGTAATGGGGAGGCCCTCCTCCGTGACACGGAGCCATCGCGCAGGCTCACTGTCTTGTCACTTTTTAATTTTTTCTCACCTCGATTTTTTCCTTTGCGATCCTTTGCATTTTTGCCCTCCGTTCTACCTAAAAATCATCTCACATCAAGAAATTGGTTAGAATTTATAAGTTTCAAACATGAACACAATTTTTGGTTTTATTTTTAATTTTTTCTCTTTTTTTTATTTTTCTTTTTAACTAATGCTGCTCATCTATTACAATAATTTCATGGGTTGCCTCCCATGCAGCGCCTAGTTTACCGTGGCGGCTCGACGTCATTCAAGCTCAATAATACTCTAGAGTGACGGACGTTTTCTCTCGAATAACGTCCTCACCCCAGTAATGCTTACACCGCTGCCCATTAACCAAGAATGTGGAACTTCGATCTTCTTGCCACAACTCCACTGCCCCGTGCGGGGTCATTCTCACTACCTCAAATGGCCCTGACCATTTGGACCGCAATTTCCCTGTAAACAGCTTCAATCTTGAATTGAAAAGCAACACTTTCTGCCCTGGCTCAAAAATACGATGCACCATATGCTTATCGTACCACCTCTTTGTTTTCTCTTTGTAGCCCTTTGCACTTTCATAAGCATGCCAATGAAACTCATCAAGTTCGCTAAGTTGCATCAGCCTCTTCTTGCCCGCTAGCTCTAGGTCCATATTCAATTTCCTCACGACCCAGAAAGCTTTTGTTTTAGCTCCACCGGCAGATGACACGCTTTTCCATAGACCAATCTGTATAGAGAAGTCCCAATTGGTGTCTTGTAAGCAGTTCTATATTCCCACAACGTATCGTCGAGTTTTCTGGACCAATCACTACGTTGTGCATTCACTGTTTTCTAGAGAATCTGCTTCACTTCTCTGTTCGACACCTCCACTTGCCCACTAGTTTGGGGATGATATGTTGTTGCCACCTTGTGGCACACCGCATACTTAGCTAGCAACTTTTTGAAACTTGCATTGACAAAATGAGTCCCTCCATCACTGATAATGGCTTGGGGTGTCCCAAACCTGGTGAAAATGTGCTTTTTCACAAATTTTGTTACCACCTTATCATCATTCCTAGGGCAAGCTAGTGCTTCAACCCACTTTGATACATAATCAACAGCCACCAAGATGTAACGATTACCAAATGACGGTGGGAACGGGCCCATGAAATCAATACCCCATACATCAAAGATCTCCACTTCTAGTATATGCTGCAGCGACATCTCTTGCCTCCTACCAATTGTGCCTGTCCTTTGACATCTATCACACATTTTGATGTATGCCATAGAGTCTCTAAACAGTGTATGCCGAAAGAAACCTTACTGTAGCACTTTGTCCGCTGTCCGCTCGCCTCCGTTGTGCCCTCCGTATAATGAAGAGTGACAACTCCTCAAAACTTCTGCAATCTAGCTCTCTAGGATGCATCTTCTCATAACCTGATCCGGTCCCTGTTTAAACAAGTACGGCTCATCCAAAATAAAATACCTGCAATCATGCCTCAATTTTTTTCTCTGCTGAGCCGTAGCCTCCGGTGGATAGACTCCACTCACTAGCAAATTCACTATGTCTGCATACCACGGGATCTCAGCTTCCCCTATTGCCAAGAGCTGCTCATCCGGGAACTCCTCTTTGATGTCGTCACCTTCCCCCACATGCGATCGGATTTCCAATCGCGATAGGTGATCTGCCGCTTGATTATCGCTTCCCTTTCTATCTTTATTTTCTAGGTCAAACTCTTGCAACAACAAGATCCATCTGATCAGCCTGGGCTTTGCATCCTTTTTGTTAAACAGATACCGAATCACTGCATGATCGGTATACACCGCTACTCTCGAACCCACCAAACAGGACCTGAATTTATCAAACGCAAACACCAATGCTAGCATCTCCTTTTCTGTAACTGTATAATTACTTTGGGCAGTGTTCAGTTTTTTGCTTGCATAATGAATAGAATGAAAGATTCTATTCCTCCGCTGCCCCAATACAGCTCCCACAGCCACATCGCTTGCATCACACATTAGTTCAAATGGTTGTTCCCAATCCGGAGAAATAGGGATAGGTGCTTCTATCAATTTCTGCTTCAACTCCTCGAATTCTTTGACACACTCATCATCAAACTGAAACTTCACCTCTTTTTCTAGTTATCTGGATAATTGTTTAGAAATTTTGGAGATGTTTTTGATGAACCGTCTGTAGAACCCTGCATGCCCGAGAAAACTGCGAACACCCTTCACCGACACAGGTGGTGGTAGCTTCTCAATAACTTTGATCTTTGCACGATCGACCTCCAACCCCTTACAAGACACTTTATGGCCAAGGACGATACCCTCCTTGACTAAGAAATGACATTTCTCCCAGTTGAGTACAAGGTTGGATTCTTCACATCGAGCTAGCACCCTATCAAGATTCTACAAACAAGTAGCAAATGAATTACCGAAAACAGAAAAATCATCCATAAATACCTCGATGAATTCCTCCACTATGTCATGAAATATAGCTGTCATGCATCTTTGGAATGCGGCGGGTGCATTGCATAACCCAAATAGCATAAGCCTAAAAGCATATGTCCCATAAGGGCATGTGAAAGTAGTCTTCTCCTGATCCTCCGGTACTATGGCTATTTGGTTATGGCTAGAGTACCCATCAAGGAAACAACAATATTCTTGTCCCGCCAATCTGTCTAATATCTGATCAATGAACGGGATAGGATAGTGATCTTTCCTTGTGGCTTCATTGAGCTTTCTGTAGTCCATGCAAATTCGCCAGCCTATGACGGTGCGAGTGGGAATCAACTCATTCTTCTCATTGGTGACCACGGTCATCCCTCCTTTCTTTGGGACACACTGAACGGGGCTGACCCATTTGCTGTCCGAAATATGATAGACCACACCTGCATCAAGCCACTTAATTTCTTCTTTCCTAACTACGTCTTTTATCACCAGATTCAACCTTCGATGAGGCTGAACAGTTGGCTTTGCTCCTGTTTCCATGAAAATTCTGTGTGTGCAAAAAGCTGGGTTGATACCCTGAATATCTGACATTTGCCAGCCCATTGCTATCTTCTTTCTTCTGAGGACCCCCAATGCTTCCTTTTCCTGTGCCTCCGTCAATTCTGCGGAGAGGATGACTGGCAAAGTATCCTCTTCCCCCCAAAAGACATATTTTAAATGGGGAGGCAATGTTTTCAATTCTAGCTTTGGTGCTTCCTCAATAAATGGTTTCGACAATGGTTCCAGGGACCTCATTAAAGGCTGAAAGTCCTGCTTCCTTGGATACCTTTGTGGTTTATTCATCATTTGCACCACCTCATAAGTATCTCTATCTCCGAAATGATCGGAGCTCAGCAATGATCTTTCCAATAAATCTCGAGATTCAACAATCTGAAGAATTTCTTCTTCATCAGGCACACTGATTGCTGAAAGCTCCTCATGTATGTCCGGAAGCTTAATTGCCTTAAATACATCGAATACCTCCACTTTGTCATGCGCCCGCATAGTTAGCTACCCTACAGCTACATCAATCAAAGCTTTCCCGATTGCCAAGAAAGGATGTCCCAAAATAAATGGGACTTCCGCATCCGGCTCAAAATCCAGAACAACAAAATCTACCGGGAAGATAAGGGAGCCCACTTGCACCAGCACGTCCTCCATAATGCCATCTGGTATGGCCAAAGAACGATCCGCTAACTGCAAGATTACTGTAGTTGGTCTAGGACTGCCCAGCCCCAACTTCTTGAACACCGATGTCGGCATCAAGTTAATACTCGCTCCCAAATTGCATAGTCCACGAGCTCGGATACTTTGCCCAATTGTGATTTGAATTGTAAAGCTCCCAGGGTCTTGAGCTTTGTTGGAAACCTGTTCTGTATCCAGGAAGTGCACTCCTCTGTAAGCACCACCGTAGCGTACTCCATCAATCTGCTTTTGTTAGCTACGATGTCCTTGATATACTTTGCATACTTCGTCACTCCTTGCAAAACATCAACAAAAGGTAAATTAATGTGTACCTGTTTAAGCACCTCCATGAACTTTTTGAAACACGCTTCCTCCTTGTGTTTCTTTAATCTTTGAGGGAACGGGGGTGGTGGTCTTTCTGCTTCAGCTGCCTTCTCCTTCCCCCTCTCATCTTTCTGTTCCCTTTCTTTCTCCACTGCTCCTGACTGCTGAGGTGGTCTTTCTGGTTCCACCTCCTTGAGTTGTAAACCACTCCTTGTGGTCACTGCATTTACTTGTTTGGGATTCGGGCCAGTGTCACTCGGTAGTCCTCCTGTTGGCCTGGTGTTTTGAGCTCCAGCTAGTTGCCCAAACTGGTACTCCAGCACCTTTGTAGCTAACTGATTGTTCTTTACATCTGCCACCAATTTTACATAGTCAGCCTGCAATTGAGCTTGGTTAGCTATCATTGTTTTAAACATTACCTCAATGCTGGGTGGTGGTGGTGGGGGAGGTGCATTGTTGCTTTTGTATTGAGTCTGATAGTTCTGTTGCGCTCCTTGATTTCTCTGCGCACCCTTATTCGAACTCTGCCCTTGATGGCTATTACTACCCTAGGAGAAATTCGGATGATTCCTCCAATTAGAGTTGTAGTTGTTGCCATACTATTGGTGATTATTTCTCTATACATTACCAATAAAGTTCACTGAATCTGGATTTGCACCACAACACTCAGCCGAGTGTTCATTACTACCGCATACTTCACACCAAATCTGTTGCACTACATTAACTGGGGCTTGAGGTTGATTCAGGCTCATGTTGCTGAAGTGGGTGTTGAGTTGATTCTGTAACGCAGCTATCTGTGCAGCGATAGCTGTAAACCATCCACTTCCAAGACTCCTGCCGCTTTCCTTGTTCCTCCTCTAGAAGAGTCCACATTCCACTCTGGATTTCCCTGTGAAATACAATTTAACAAAGTATACAGCTCCTCATAAGTCTTTTCTAATGCTTGTCCCCCAGCTGCTGAGTCTAGCAAAATTTTTGTGTGGGGTTCCAAACCCTCTATGAAAGTATGCACCAGCACATCATTGGACTAGTGATGGGTGAGGACAATCCCGTAACATGGATTTGAATCTTTCCCAAGCTAGATACAGATTCTCCCCCTTTCTTTGTTTAAAACATAGAATCTGACTTATATGTCTTGCTGTTTTCTCGGATGGAAAGAACCGTATCAAAAATTTTCTTGCAAGATCATCCCAAGTGGTAATGGAATTAGGTGGCTCATCTTTCAACCACCTCTTTGCTTCTCCCAATAGTGAAAATGGGAACAATGTAAGCCTTACGTAATTAGATGATACTCCAGTGGGGATGTAAATGTCACTTATCTCCAAAAAGTTTTGGAGATGTTGTTGTGGATCCTCATGAGGGAGACCTGTGAATTTCCCGCTGGTGTGCAGCAATTGCACCATATTCTGTTTAAGCTCAAACCTCCCTTCTGGCTCAGGTTTGCGAATGCTTGATATAACATTGTTAGCATGTGGGATTGCCACTTCGCGAACCGGCCTAGCTGCCATTTCCTCGGGCACTAATACTGCCCTTACAAGTGGTGGATTCTGTTGTTGCTCCAGGATTGTTTGTCTGAGCAACTGCAACTTCTTCTCTAGAGCTTCTGTTCTTTGACGATGAAATTGTCTTTCCGGCTCTAAGTATGAATCCACCATCCCCTTGTCTCTTTCCAATGTTCAATAGAATTCAGTATCTGCAAAAGACAGGCTAAGATCAAGTTGTCAGCACTAATAAGAAATCGTAGACTAACACTTAAGAAAACAATTTTACCAATTGCCAATCCCCGACAACGGCGCTTAAAACTTCTTCGGTCGGTTTGGAAACTACACGCAAGTGCACGTGGTCGAACAAGTAGTAAAATGGATAAAGTAAGCCAAGTATCGATCCCACAGGGACTGAACCAAGGTAGTAATAGAATTAAGTGTTAATGAATTCTAACTCAAAAAATGCAGAAAACAATTTAAAGAAGATTTTGAGAGTTGGTTTCCTAATTTATACTAATCTAAAACAAAATTATAAAGTGAGTCTAAACTATAGTAATGAGCAAGCTAAGGCTAAAACGATCATGCAGGGAAGTAATTTATCGATACAATTCGGTTAATCTTTCCTTCGGTTTCTAGTCAAGAATTATTGCCTATGGAGAGAAACATTCGTATTCTACCCAACTTAAGAATCATGAACCTTGAACCTACATTTCTGTGATAAAAGAATTTCATGTTCTAGCCATACGAAACCGATTCCTTAATTGACTAATACAACTTTCATATATATTTCTATTCTGAAGGTAAATCAATTCTCAATTTTCTCAAACTAAGAAGAGATCATATCCTACCAATTCACAACATTCCAATTTCTTTCCTTTTCAAGATAAAATTGGAATTTTTAGATATACATTAACATTGGCCAGACATTAATGCAGTAAGAACAAGAATTGATAGAACAACCATGAAAGAAATGATGAAAAACATAAATGATCAACAATTACATTCCACTACAAATGTTCTTAACCTCAACAAGAAGTAAATTTAGCCACTCATTTGTGGATTAAACATCATCAAATGAGTATAAATCATACAAACAATTAAAATAAAGGAGAAATAGTTAGAGAAGAACCCTAAGATTTTCGTCTCCTCAACTGCCTGTACCCATGTTCTTGCTCAACTAAGTCAGAATTATTAAAAATAAACCTAAGTGTGCTATTTATACTAGTGGGAATTTTTCCCGGAATAACAAGCAACGTTTCACGAAGTGCATCGCGGAGCACTGCCTCCATGACACGGTGCAAATGCGGACCCTCACTGGAAATTAATGTTCCAGGTAAATATAGGCAACGTGCCATGGCATGTAACCCGGGGCTTGGCCAACGTGCCACGGTGCCGTCGCGAACCTTCACTGGAAATTTGCCAAAATAAATCATCTGAGGCAGACTGCCTCCGCGATGGCATCGTGATGCGGCTCCATCGGAGAGCCCCTATATTTACTACTTTTCCTTGACCCTTTCCACTGCTCGCTTTCGAGTCCATTCCCAATTTTCACCAACCTGCAACTTAGCTTCCTTAAATTACATTTTTCCTGCAAAACAACACTAATCATGTTGGATAGTATAAATTCACATTTTAACTACAAATCACATGAGAATGTACAAATAACAATAGATAAACAAGACGAAATAGAGCATTTGAGCATCACTTGGGCATATAATTCTGCCCAAGATCATTGCTAGTTGAGCCTCCTCAGGGACCGACATGTTTAGATCAATACGTTTTGGTGATAGAATCTCCTTGCGGCTATTAATTTCTTTCTTTATGGCCATAACTTCATTTTCCAGCACATCAAGTGTCACACATAGGCCCCCAAATTTGTCAATTACAGGTCTTATTGATCTTTTGATGGCTTGTTGAATCATAGAGGGAATTGCCTTTGCTAGTTTCAACAATTGAACATCATGGGCCTGGGCATTATGTGCCATCTTCAGAATGACCTTTGCAGGTGGTGAGGGAGACCTGTTGGTTGGTGATGAAATCGCTGCATTTTCATAACACCTTGACGGTGAAGGAGTTTCTGGTTCTATAGTCAACTTGGGATTCTTTAAACTTGGTGCGTCCTTGTCTGTCTTGGTGGACAAAGTAATCACTCCCTCAACCCTCACTGTTTTCTCCAATGTCCTGAATAGAGGACACTTGGAATGAAGGCAAAGCAATCTGATGAGAACAACATATGGCATAGAAGTTGCTTTTTGCCTAGCCTTCCTCTTGAATTGTCCGACAATAATCTCCCACACATTTATGTGCCTATGATCTATGATGCAAGCCTCCAGGATTGCGTTCTTAATGGGACCATGTTTTGTGTTTTTGGAAGGAATGATACGGGCACTTACTAGATCAAGCCACATTCGTACTTCACATTTGAGATCATGCTAGTGAATCAAGCCCTTTGTTATAGCCCAATGCGGTTGACCCACATCAATTATCTCATTCACCCACTCAAACTGATCATCTTTGTTGTCCAGTTTTCTTGTGAAGTCTCGACTTAGACGCACTGGGTCATCCCAATAAATAGAGTTGATTTCATATTGGGTGATATGAACTTCTTGGCCAAGTATCAGCCCAAACGATAAACATGGCATCCTAATAATTCTATCTTTGTGCTTGAAGATGTCTTGTTGTTCCCTTTAAGAGGCATAGAAATCCCGCACCAACTCGGGAAAATAAGGATCCAAGGGCATTGTGGAAGGTTCCCCATTGAAGTTTTAAAATTGATCATAAATGTCTGGAAAGTCATCCTTGAAAGAGTCAATCTCACATCGAGCTTCTGTAGTGATAGATTGTTTCTCCTTACATTAGACTTAAAAAATCATTATCTTATTGAGCCTAATGCAGAGTTGACCAATCTTCTTCTCCTTATAGGACTCTACTCCTGGAGCTGTGGCATCAGTTACTGATTGTCTAGTCAAACACCTGCGGAAGGAAGGTATAAACCCACGAGTTGCCTGTCTTGGCAGACAATTGGGCACAATGACTTCCTATTGGCGCTAAACTAGAGTTTCATTGGTCTCAACCCACGAAGCAAGAGTATTGGGCAGTGGCCTGAAACCTTGAACCCAAACCCCTGCCTCATCTTGCGTTTCACCAATAATGCCGATGACTCACCGGTGTAAAGCTGCTTTAGCATCGATAGCACCTCAAGCCAGTCAAACAAGAACATCGCAATTTTATGCTTTACTCAACTGACCCCCACATTATGATCAATCCACACAAAGCAGCACACAGAATTAAAAATGATTATTTACCCTCAACAACAACATCACTCGATCTATCATCGAAAAAATTGTGCATTTGAAACACATAGGTTTATTCGTAATTCACCCTCAACTAATATATCAAATTCCTACTAAAAATGAGCACCCACACCAACATCAGTACCCCCAATACCCAAACTATGAGAATCATACCACAATAGAAAAGCATAATATGTGAATTGGTAGGTATGGGTACAGAAAGTTCCGAATCAAGCATGCTAAATGTTTAACTCTCATTTTCAAAAATCAAGCAAGATAAGAGCACAAAAACACATACCTATTGAATAATGAGAATGAAAAGCACTTAGATTTGAGCTTGGTGTCTTGACCAAAAATAGTGTTTCCAACAATGGGCAATGCTTTTGCTTAGTGAGAGTGGTGTAAGGTAAAAGGAATTGAAGAGAGTAGGAATGGGATTTTATAGGCTGAAGAGAGAGAGAGAATGATTGGGTGGTGAGAAGGTGGGTTTAATGTTGGATTTAATGGTTGGAAATTAGAAAGGTGAAATTGATGGGGAAATGGGTTATTAAGAAAGTGGAAAGGTGAGAATCAAGGGTTAATGGGGGTTTAAAAAGGGTGTGACCGGGTTCTTTACAAAATCCATGGGTCGGGAAGGTCAACAGGTCGGTGCAGCCTCCCGTGAGTACTGGTGTTTTGCCGCTTCAAGATCAGGTGAATTCCGCCTATGCCCGGTTCACTTTTTGCAAGTTGCGGGTGATCAGCAGTTTGAGGGTTTGTTACCTGCATTCCGCCAGTTGGTCGAGTTCTTATTTCAACTCCCAGTTTTTTCTAGGTATACTGGCTGAAACTGGCATCGAACCAATGGTTCATGTAGTGACAACGGTTTTTCACCAATGGAACACTAGTTCTCTCCTTTTTCCCTCATATGCTGGACCCTATCTGTGTGTGGGCAGCGACTCAAGCTTGAGAACCCACATTTTGCAGGTCTCGTGCTGCTAGTTCCCTATTATTCTTTCAGCTCCTTCTTCATCCAATGTACCTACAAAACAAAAATCAATAAAACAACAAAGAATCAAACAAAATGATACTTGGGTTGCCTCCCAAGAAGCATCTTATTTAACGTTGTGGCACGATAAAAGTGCTATTACTTCTAGGGCACATCCATGTATGCAACTTCAACTATGTTGATTTCTGCCAACACTCCCAAGTACTTTTTTACTCATTGACCATTCACTTTGAATCTTGGCCCATTATCTCTTTCAAGCTCTTCAACTCCATTCTCAAAAAATTGGGACACCATAAAGGGACCCAACCATGTAGATTTAAGCTTCCCGGGAAATAATCTTAATCTAGAGTTGAAGAGTAACACCTGATCTCCCGAAGTAAATTCCCTTTGCAAAGTTTTCTGATCATGATGGCGCTTCATTTGAGCTTTGTATATTTCCGCATTTTCATAATCCCTCATCCTAAACTCATCAAAAACATTGAGATTCTCCACTCTCCCATGTACGACTTTCCCCCAAAAAAGGTTCAAACTCTTCAAAGCCCACATGACTTTATGCTCCAGTTCCACTGATAGGTGGAATGATTTTCCAAATACAAGTTGGTATGTTCACATACCAATTGGTGTTTTATATGCTGCCCAGTAGGCCCAAAGAGCGTCATCTAACTTCCTTGCGCAATCTGTCCTATTGAAATTGACTGTTTTAGTCAAAATAGACTTGATTTCCTGATTTGATACCTCCGCTTGGCCACTGATCTGAGGATGATAAAGGGTAGAAACTTTGTGCTTCACACCATACTTTGCAAGCAAAGTGTTGAACAATCATTTGCAAAAGTGTGAACCTTTATCGCTAATGATAGCTCTCAGGTTGCCAAAATGTGAGAAATATGCTTTCTCAAAAAGGTTTTCACACTCCTCCCCTCATTGTTGGGAAATTCCACAACTTCAACCCACTTTGATACATAGTCGATAATCACTAGAATGTAAATGTTTCCATAGGAGCTCGCAAACGGCTCCATGAAATCAATTCCCCATAGATCAAACTATTCCACCTCTATGATTGGTGTCAAAGGAAGCTCATGTCTCCTAAAGATTCTTTCAGTTTGTTGGCATTGATCATACTGCTTAATGAAGTCATGGGCATCATGATGGAGAGTAGGCCAACAAAATCCACATTGTAGCGCTTTTACCACTGTTCTCACATTCCCATAATGGCCTCCTACCGATGATGAATCACAAGCCTTGAGGATTGGAATCATTTCAACCTCTAGAACACATCTGCAAATCATTCCATCAGCACACATATGGAAGAGATATGGATCATCCCAATTAAAAATTTGTACATCATGCATAAACTTCTTTTTTTGATGGAAGGTTAATCCTTCGGGAGGGATGTTTCTTGCAAGTAGTTAGCAAAATCTGAAAAGCAAGCTGTTAAGTCGTGGGAAGCAGCCAAAATGTGCTCGTCAGGGAAATCATCATCAATATCCTCATCTACCCCCAACTTATCATTTGTTTCTAGACAAGAAATATGATCAACCACTCGATTCTCTCATCCCCTCTGGTCCTTTACTTCAAAATTGAAATCTTGAAGCAAAAGGACCCATCTAACGAGACTTGGTTTAGTATCATTTTTAGTCATCAAATATCTGAGTGCAGCATGGTCCGTGTGCACCACTACCTTGGTCCATAATAAGTATGCTCGAACCAAATAGTCAGCAAATGAATTCTCCACAACCGAGAAGTCATTCATGAATACTTCCATAGTTTCCTCTACGATGTTTGAAAGGATTGACATCATACATCTCTACAATGTAGTTGGGGCATTGATAAACTCAAAGGGCATCCTCTTCAATGAAAAAGTTCCATATGGGCATGTTAACATGGTTTTCTATTGATCTTCTAGGGCAGTAGAAATCTAATTTTATCCTGAGTAACCATCAAATAAATAGTAATACCCTTTCCCAGGCAATCGATCTAGCATTTGATCGATGAAGGGGACAGGAAAGTGATCATTGTTGGTCAATGGGTTCAACTTATGGTATTCCATAAACACCCTCCATCCGGTGACAAGATGTATTGCTATCGATTCATCTTTCTCATTTGGCACCACCATGTTTCCCCCTTTCTTAGTCACACATTGTACTGGGCTTACCCAACTGCTATCAGCTATTAGGTATACAACTCTCCTATCTAACTATTTGATGATTTATTTCTTCACTACCTCTTGCATCGATAGGTTTAAACTCCCATGATGCTCAACTAACGGGATACAATCATCGTGAAGGTTGATCTTATGAGTGCAAATACCTAATCGTATACATATTATATTGGGTATAGACCACCCTATTGCTTGGATGTGCTTCCTCAAGACTTCTAGAAGTGTTTCCACTTTTTGTTTATTAAGCTTAGCCGAGATGATCACTAGGAGTGTCTCCTTTTTCCCTAGATACACATACTTGAAATGGTCAGGTAAAGGTTAGAGCTCTAAGACTAGTAGTGAAATGATGGATGGTTGCGGTAGTGGAGTTATCCGATTTTTGAGGTCAAGATCAAGCTTCTTCGGTTGAAAGGAGTAGGTTCCTAACCCTTTGCTAACATGACACACCTCTTCCAACCCTTCATTGTTTATGAGAATGCCTTCAAAAGTTACTTTCAAAGTTTCTTCTTCTACTCCCTCTTCTATGTCTTCATCATCCATATTGTTTGGGATTGATAGGGCATCTTCTTCCTTCATCGCCTTTTGGGTTGTCATTTGAGATGCTAACAAGTTCATTCTGTCTTCTAGTTATCGGATGGACATTTCATGGTCCTTCAACTTTTGAGTGAGGTCTAAGAGATCACTTCGCAGCTCCTAAATCCTTGAATCAGTTAAAACAACTCGCTTAAGCATAACCTCTAACATTCTATCGATGCGGGATGAGGAGGACTCATCACTCTCCTGACTACTTGTTTCAGTTGTACAATCAGAGTTCCAACATTAATTTTAATTATAAGGATACCAATAGCCCTGGTTGGCTTGTTGATACCTCATATGAAAACCCATCATACAATTTGCTAACAACTCAATTTGCTTCATTAATACCATCAACACAACGTATTTTCTCTCCTCCCTTTTCCATATTTCATCCACCAATCGAAGAGATTCAACATAAGATGACCCTTCAAAATTCCAAATAAGCCTTTTAAAAGGGAAAATCTTCACAGCAACGACATCAACAATTCTGAAAACAAGCACCAGATGCTAAATTAATTCAAATCAATAATCAACTAGGGGCTATCAAATACTATTCCCCGAGAACTGTGCCAAAATTAATGACATTAAAATGCACTCCTCACAAGGAGGAAAGGTAAGTGATCATTGATATATAAATACCAAAGTAAGTTTCGGGGTCAAATCCATAGGGAATATTGATTGGAAAACACAAAAGTTGTTTGTTGAATTGAATTAAATTGCATCCATGTATTAAAAATAGAAAGATAAATGTTGGAGGAAAGTGATATCACAATTTGAATTGAAATAAACTATCAATTCAATCAAGGCAACCAAATTGAATGAACAAATACGAGCAAGGGCCAAGGGTGTACTATTGATGGGGCTTCGATTGGATTCGAATTAACTAGGAAATCAAATTATTACTCCTAAGCATAAATAGACATGGACGAGGTGGCACCCGATGTTTTTCAACCACTTGGGTGCCTTTTGCCTTGGATTTTCTCAGACCCCAAGTTCCCAAACAATTCACCCACTATGACTTGGGTCAGATTTAAGCTATTTCTACCCTCAAATATCTAATGGGTGGATGATTATGAGTTTTTGCTATCTCTAGCCCAACCCCACACAATCAAGACCCAATTACCCACCATTGCTTTCTCACCCATATTCAAGCAAAAATGGAATAAGTAGACATAACTCACATTTGCAACTACAGGTCATTCAATTATATATTGGGATTAAACAATAGATTTATACTAAATGAGATATTATAAGATCAATCTAGTAACACCTAATCCAATTTAGCCCCAATAATGCACACACCCCTAGCAAAGTATTTAGCCACTTGAGATGAGAAATATAAGATTATATTAACAAATAAACTCATAACATTCATCATCAAGAGTTAATATCAATCTCAAAATCATTTTCAGTGGTGGTTTGTACCTTGAAGAAGAAGAAGAAGAAAACATATTCAATATTTCTCTCTCTAACTCTACAAATCTAGAATGGGATATGCATTACTTTTTAGGGAATGTACAAAAATAGGTTTAAAATGCTCGTTAAATTTTGTGCTGGATGATTTTTACCTTTGGAAAATAGACTCACTTACGAGTCACCGGCCTTTCGCTGGTGTCCATTCGCAGGGCGCCGCCCTGTCGCAGCTGGAGCCAGTGACTTTGGGATCTGGTAGGCGTTGGCACCGACGATTCACAGGTGTTGACTCGCATTCTACCGGTGCACCTTCCCCTTTACACTAGTGTTCTCCAGCGTTTATCCAACATTTTGTCAGTCCCATCCGATAGAACGCAAGTTCCCTTTTTCAGACTTCATGCTTTTGTTCAATTTCATGCTTTCTCTCTTTAAATTGCATGCCTGCAAAAACAAAAGAGAAAGAGCATAAAATCCTCCTAAATGACCTAAAAATCAAGCAAATGCTCACGTTTAAAAGCCTATAATTTGGTAAATTACCAACTCATTAAACCTCCAAAATTGAACAATTGTTTGTCCTCAAGAAAGGTAATTCTTTACAACTGAATCATTGGAGTATGCTTGCCATTCTACCTGAGATTTTGCACAAGGGACCCATCCTCCATGGTCATCACTGCCTCGCCTGCCTTACATCCCAAATTCAAATAATGGATCCCCACTATGGGTCGTTACACGCCCCAATAGGCCGTCACACTTGCCAGTTGTCTCTGAAGCAACTCAGACCCTTTACTGGACTCCAACCAATGACTGCTTACAACGACCAATTGCATCCTTCAACAAGTCATTGCTAAGCTCATTTTTACTAGGAGGGGATCGATTGAAGGCCTACAACGAAGCATACCATGAATCGTTATTTCCCACAAGGGCTCATCTCGTAAGTCATTCTGTGACTCCAGTGCGTTTTCTCTTATTCAACCCCCGGGTATGATCTTAGGGACTTTTGGGGTGTTACATTATCTCCCCCTTGGGAACATTCATCCTTAAATGTAGATTAAGCATATTGAAAGGATGGGGAGGGAACTGAAATCCCAAAACTGAACAACTAAAGTTGAAAACTGACCGAGTGATTGACTCCAGAGTGGAATACATGACAGAACTGAATTCATGAAATATTCATGCATACAACGACATGAAAGGAACTTAGAGAGTTGAACTTGATATGAAACTAAATACAATACCAAGGAGGAAACTAATACCTCATGTTGTAACTGAGCCAGAAGGGAAAAGATGCGGGTATCTAGCTGTCATATCTGCTTCGGCTTCTCATGTAGCTCCCTCAACAATTTGATTTATCCACACCACCTTTACTGATGCTACTTCCTTGTTCCTAAACTCACTTACCTGACGATCAAGGATATCAATCTGAACCTCCTCATAGGTACGCCTATCCTTCACACCTATGTTTTCCACCAGAACAACTAAGGTTGGGTCACCGATGCACTTCTTCAATAAAGATACATGGAAAATTTGGTGCATCAAAGCTAACTCTACTGGTAGCTCAAACTCATATGTCAGCTCACCAGCGCGCCTCATAATCCAATAAGGACCAACATATTAGGTACTAAGCTTCCCTTTCTTTTCAAACCTCATTACTCCCTTCATGGGCGACACCTTCAAGAAAAGCCAATCATTAACCTCATAATCAATCCCTCTCCACCTAGAACCCACATGAGATTTCTGATGACTCTGAGTTGTTTTCAACCTTTCTCTAATGAGCTAAAGTTTCCCCATGGCCTCATAAATAGAATCTAGACCTATCAACGTAGCTTCACCCACCTCAAACAATCAAATGGGTGATCTATATCTCTTCCCGTAAAGAGCCTCAACGGAGCCATCTGAATTTTTGGATGATAACTATTATTGTAGGCAAACTTGATGAGAGGAAAGTGATCATCCCAACTATCCTTGGAATCAATCACACATGCTCTCAATATATCCTTAAGAGTATGAATGGTCCGCTTGTCCTGACCATCTATCTATGCGTGAAAAGTCGTGCTAAGCTTTACTTGAGTACCAAGGTCCCTATGAAACGACCTCCAAAACTGAGAGGTAAATTGAGTACCCCTATTTGAGATGATTGAAAAAGGAACTCCATGCAATTGAACTAACTCCACAATGTACAATCTAGCATAATCCGCAGTTGAATCGGTAGTTTGACCTGTAGGAAATGGGCTGATTTGGTCAACCTATCCACAATCACCCATACAGAGTCATACTGTCGGCATGTATGAGGCAAACCTGCGATGAAATCCATATTGATCTCCTCCCACTTCTAGGTAGGAATGCTAATATCCTGAAGCATACCTCCGTGTCTCTGATGCTCAACCTTCACTTGTTGGCAATTCGAACACTTAGCCACAAACTCCGCTATGTCCTTCTTCATGCCATTCCACCAATAGACTTCCCATAGATCAATGTACATCTTTGGTGGCACCTAGATTGATACAATATTGAGAGCCATGAGCCTCACTCAACATCCCCTCTCTCAAGTAATCTATAACTGGCACATGCAATCGACCCCGGTATCGAAGTACACCACTTACCCCTTGGGAGAAAACCTCTACTTTTATATTTCAGACCTTTTCCTTCAAATTTACAATGATGGGATCCTCATTTTTCCTAGACTTGACCTTGATTACCAATGAAGATTCTGATCCATTCTGAACAATGACACCACCGTCTGTCGAGTCAACAATGCGAACCATTAAAAGAACAAGCCTATGGACATCCTTTGCTAACTCCTTCCTCTCATCCTCAACATAAGACACACTCTCCATGGATAGCTTACTAAGAGCATCCTCCACTACATTGACCTTGCCTGGATGATAGAGGACACTCATGTCATAGTCCTTGAGAAGCTCTAGCCATCTCCTTTGCCGCAAATTTAGGTCCTTCTAAGTAAACAGGTATTAAAGACTCTTGTGGTCCATGAAAACATCTGCATGCTCCCCATACAAGTAGTGACTCCAAATCTTTAAGGTAAACACCACAGCTGCAAACTCTAGGTAATGCGTCGGATAATTATTCTCATGAGTCTTAAGCTGTCTAGAGGCATATGCAATGGCCTTACCATGCTGCATTAGTACACAACACAAACCAACCCCGGAGTCATTAAAATACACTACAAAACCCTCTGTACCCTCCGATAGGGTCAATATTGGGGCTGAAGTGAGTCATTTCTTTAACTCCTGAAAACTCTTCTCACAGTCATCCGATCACTGAAATTTGACCTTTTTCTAGGTCAACTTAGTCAAAGGTGCTGCAATGGATGAAAAAACCTCTAAAAACCTCTTGTAGTAGCTAGCTAAACCCAAGAAGCTCCTAATATCTGTGGGACTAAATGGTCTAGGGAAATTCTTCACCGTTTCTATCTTTTGAGAGTCCACCTGCACACTCTCGCTAGATACTACATGGCCCAAAAAGTCCACTAAGTTCAGCCAAAACTCACACTTGCTGAATTTAGCAAACAGCGAGCTAACCTTGAGAGTCTGCAACACAATCCTCAAATGAGCGACATGCTCCTCCTTGCTTTGGAGTTTATGAGAATATCATCTATGAAGACAATCACAAACATATCCAAATAATGCTTGAACACCCTGTTCATCAAATCCATAAAACTTACAGGAGAATTCATTAGTCCAAAAGATATAATTATGAACTCATAGGGATCATACTGAGTCCTGAAGGCTGTCTTCGGAATGTCACTCTCCCTAACTCTAAGCTAATGATAGCTGGATCTGAGGTCTATCTTTCAAAATAACTTAACACCCTAAAGCTGGTCAAACAGGTCATCAATCCTGGGGAGGGGATACTTATTCTTGATTTTGACCTTGTTTAACTGTCGATAATCAATGCCATTCTAAGGGAACCATCCTTCCTTCGGACAAAGAGAACTGGAGCCCCCTATGCAAAATTACTACGCCTAATGATATCATTATCTAGGAGATCCTTCAGCTGTTCTTTCAACTACTTTAGCTCGGTTGGAGTCATTCTATAATGAGGAATGGATATAGGTTGTGTATCAGGGAGAAGGTCAATACGAAAGTCTATCTCCTTCTCGGGAGGGACCCTTGGAGGATCATTTGGGAAGACCTCCGGATACATGCATACAATAGGAACTGACTGAAGAGTCGGGGATCTCAGATGTAGAATCCTTGACCTAAACTAGATGATACACATAACCCTTCTAAATCATCTTTCTGGACTTGAGATATGTAATAAAGCAACCTAGAAGCACAATAAACTGCCCTTCCACTCTAGGACTAACTCACCTGAAAATCAAAACTCTACAATGCGGGTTCTACAGTTGATTGAGGCATAACATGAATGTTACCAATCCATACCAAATATAACATTGAAGTCTGTCATATCTAATTCTACTAGGTCTGTTGAAGTGACTTTCTGAAGAATTGTGATAGGAAAATTTCTGTAAAACTATCAAGCTAAAATTGACTCACCGATAGGAGTAGAGACTAAGAAGGGTTCTTTCAGGAGTTTGGAACTGACTCCGAAACTAGCAGCAACATAAGGAGTCATAAAAGATAAGGTAGACCCTGCATCTAACAATGCATAAACATCAAGATTGTATACTCGTAACATACCAATGACCACATCGGGAGAGACCTCCTACTCATAGTGGGTAAATAGTGCATAGTATCTATTCTGGCACTGACCGCCACCAGTACTAGTAGAGGCACCCTGTCGGAAAGGATAGGCTGCTGGAGCTGCTGAACTGGTCGTTGGGGCGCGACCTCCAATATTGCCTTCTCTAGCTGAAGGGCAATCCCTAAGCATATGTTTGGGCTTCCCACACCCGAACCAAGCTTCTGAACCAAACACTCCCTAGGGTGGTTTTTACGACACCTCTTCTAAGCTAGGAAAGTGCACTCCCCTGATATGCTCCTCTAACCCTAAGAGCCTAACGCTTTGCCTCTCTAATAATGCCTGGGTCTGGAAGGAACATTGATTAATGATAGAGCTGGGACTGATGACCTTTGGTAAGACTCTGAGTGATGTCCACTCCCGGACCTCTGCTGGAACTGCCAATAGCTCCCTGTCCTGGCCCTCTTGGCCTCTCTCTCCTTCTCATTTATCTGCGTTGCCTCTATCTGCTAGGCATATTGTCACGGCTCAAACATAGGCCCCGATCGAGACACGGAACCTAGAACCATAAATGGCTCCAAGTAAACCCATGGCTTGAATATAACAACTAAAGCATAACATAAATAATTTCGGAAGGCTAACATTAAAATAGCAGAATTTTGAATATTTAATAATGTAAGGAAAACATAATACATAACTCTGATTCAAAGTTGAATACATACTATGTCTGATAAGCCTCTAATGTCCTGACGAGCTAATGGGACAAGACCCCAACTAGTTGACTAATAAACTTAAACTGAAAGATACTGATAACAACAAATAAAGAGGTCCTTGGAGGAAGACGACTCACCAACAAGCTGGATATGCTAACTCTGGGAACTAACTAGTGGCATAACTGTACCTGAATGTCCGAGCCTGTGTCATGAAATACTACAGCATAGAATATGAGGTCAGTACTATGAATGTACTGAGTATGCAAGGTAAGTAAAATTGCTAAGTTAGTATAACTTAAATCAAGCATATCATAAAGCATTAGATCATGAAATATGGAGATTAAGGCTTGCATGTGTAATACCCCCAAAGTGCCTAAGATTAGACCCAGGATATAAAAATGGTAGTTGGAAGAATCTGGAAAAGTCCCATAGACGGGTCACCTAATGGGTCGTTGATCCAACCAACAGTCCATGGTGAGCACCCATGGTGAGGTATGACTGGGTGGCAGTTAGAAGTGATGGGTAAAACAACGACCCATTGTTCGCTACAACAAGTCATTGTTTGGAGTCGTGGTAGAGCTACTCCTCAGCCTAAGAGGGGAGTAACAGGTCATGGAATGACCAGTTGTGAGGAGCCACACGTTGTGGTAAGTAGTCATGGGAAGGAGTACGAAAATCTCCAGTCAATGTAATGAAAGGAAGCCACGACTCATTGGAAGAAGGACCGAGTCGTGGTATAACTCATGGAAAGACTTGGTACGGGTTGTCAAAAGGGAAACAATGGACGACGTAACAAGTCATTGTCTGGAGGGACGACTCGTCTTGTAGAGTCATGGGATCAAATATGAGAAGATGAAACTTGGCAATGTAGATGACGAATAGATACCATGAGTCATGGTATCCACTAACAACCTGTTAGTCCAGTCATGGTTACCACTAGTGCCGAAATTTCAGGAATTTTATTAAGGGAATTTTCGTTACTCCCACGCTCTAAGGTCCTAAACTACGTTGTTTTAAGTTATTTTTTGAGTGTATTCAGATAGGTTATGTCCTTCTAACCTATTCAAAACCAATGCATTCAAGAGTGATAATCTAAAGAGGTTATCAAGGCAAATCCTTAGAGGTTCTCTTTAATTTCTTCTTGGGCATTCAACGGAGTGTAAGAATCAACCATAAATAGGTATGTAGGGTTATGAGTGCGTGTTTTCATTCACACCCATGACCAATCTCTCCTAATTCCATATGATTTATCGGGAATCCCTCCCGAGTGGGAGATTGATTTTGGCATCAACCTTCTCCCCAACATGCATCCTATATCTATTCCTCCCTATATAATGGATCCAGCAGAGCTAAAGGAGTTGAAAGAGTAGTTGAAATACCTATTAGATAAAGGTTTTATTAGACCGAGCAAGTCTCCATGGGGTGCACCAGTCTTATTTGTTCGAAAGAAGGATGGTTCCCTTCAGATATGCATTGAGTATTGATAATTGAACAAGGTTACCATCAAGAATAGGTATCCTCTACCTAGGATTAATGATTCATTTGACCAGCTTCAGGGTGCCCAGTGTTTCTCGAACATAGATCTCAGATCTAGGTACCATCAGCTTAGAGTTTGGGAGAGCGATATCTCGAAGACAGCCTTCAGGACGCGGTATGATCATTATGAATTTGTGGTTATGTCTTTTGGACTAATGAAAGCTCCTACAACTTTTATGGACTCGATGAACAGGGTGTTCAAGCCATATTTAGATATGTTCGTGATCCTGATTATTGATGACATCCTGATATACTCTCGGAGTGAGGAGGAGCACACCGCTCATTTGAGGATAGTGCTTCAGATTCTCAAGTATCACCAATTATATATGAAATTCAGCAAGTGTGAGTTTTGGTTGAACTCAGTAGCTTTTTTGGCCCATATGGTATCAAGTGAGGGCATATAGGCGGACTCTCAAAATAGAAGTGGTGAAGAATTGGCCTATACCGGTGAATCCTTCCAATATCTAGAGCTTTTTGGGTTTAGCTGGATACTATCCAAGATTTGTTGAAGGTTTCTCATCTATTGCAGCACCCTTGACTAAATTGACCCAAAAAAAAGGTGATATTCCAATGGTCGGAGGCTTGTGAGAAGAGCTTCAAAAAATTGAAGACTCGACTTACCTCAACACCGATGTTGACCCTACTTGAGTGTACCAATGGATTCGTGGTGTACTGTGATGCTTCAAGGAATGGACTTGCGTATGTATTGATGCAGCATGGGAATGTTATAGCATATGCCTCAAAACAACTAAGGTGCATGAGAAGAATTAGCCGACTCATGTTCTTGAATTGGCCGCGGTGGCAATCACCTTGAAGATATGGTGACATTATTTGTACGGGGTCAACGTGGATGTGTTTACGGACCATAAGATTTTACAATATGTGTTTACCCAGAAGGATCTAAATCTTCGGCAAAGGAGGTGGTTGGAGCTACTCAAAGACTACGATATGAGTGTCCTTTACCTTCTGCGTAAGGCCAATGTAGTAGCAGACACACTTAGTAGTCTCAATATGGAGAGTGTGTCTCACATGGATAAGGGGAAGAAGGATTTGGTGAAGGATGTGCATCGACTCGCAAGGTTGGGAGTTAGGTTTGTTGACTCGACCGATGGCGGTGTTGTTGTTCAGAATGGATTAGAATCATTCTTGGTGACTGATGTCAAATCTAGACAAGATGAGGACCCGATTTTGATTAAGTTGAAGGAATCCATTAAAAATCAAAAGGTATAGGTCTTCTCCAAAGGGGGAGATGGTGTGCTTCGGTACCAGGGTCGCCTATGTGTTCCGTATGTGGATGATTTGAGGAGTCGGATGTTGCACGAGGCTCATGGATCTAGGTATTCTATCCATCCAGGTGCCATAAAGATGTATCGTGACTTACGGGAAGTCTGTTCGTGGAATGGCATGAAGGACATCGCGGAGTTTGTAGCTAAGTGCCCAAACTATCAACAAGTAAAGGTTGAGCACCAGAGATCAGGAGGCATGCTTCAGGAGATCAGTATTCCTACTTTTAAGTGGGAAGAAATTAATATGGATTTCATCATAGGCTTATCTCATACTATGACTCTATTTGGGTTGTGGTAGACAGGTTGACCAAGGCCGCTCATTTTCTACCTGTCAAAACCACGGATTCGGCAGAGGATTATGACAAACTATATATCAGGAGCTAGTTCGATTGCATGGAGTGCCCTTATCCATCATTTCAGATATAGGTACCCAATTTACCCCTCTGTTTTGGAGGTCATTTCATAAAGGACTTAGTACTCAGGCTAAGCTCAGCACCGTATTTCACTAGCAAATGGATGGCAAAATGGAGCGGAAAATTCAGACTCTCGATGACATCTTAAAAGCATGCATGATTGACTTGAAGGGTAGTTGGGATGATTATTTGCCTCTTATCGAGTTTGCATACAATAATAGCTACAATTCTAGTATTCAAATGGCTCCATTTGAGGCTCTCTATGTGTGGAGATGTAGATCACCCATTGGTTGGTTTGAAGCTTGTGAATAATAGCTACGATGGTAGGGCAATTGGAGCAGGCCCTATTGGATGGGATGAGTTCCATACCGCATTTCGATTCTTTCCCCAAGAGATGAGGAGGATCATTCATTTACCCCTTGCAGATAGAGGCAGTACAGGTGAGTGAGTAGGAGAGAGAGGCCAAGAGGGATAGGACTGATAGCTTTGGATTCTCCCAATAGTGACTTGGTGGTGTGCACTGCCAGCAGCCCCACCAGAGATCATCAGCCCCAGCACAGTCAACAATGGCCCTCTAAATCTAGGTTCTATCAAAGGGGATGAGCATCAGGCTCTCAAGGTCAGGGGAGCAAATCTATGGAGCCCAATATTCTAGCTTGTGACGGGTCTAGTCGGAGACACACTGGTTAGTGCTTAGCAGGTACAGGTGCTTGTTTCAGGTGTGAGAAGCCCGAACATATTCTCGAAGATTGTCCAGCAGCTAGACAGGGCCAGGGTAGAGGCTGATATCCAGCTACCAGTTCAACAGCAGCACCAGTATGGTCAACTCAGTAGGGTTCATCCACTAGTGTAGGTGGTGGTCAGTGTTAGAATAGATTCTATGCCCTTGCATCTCGTCAGGAGTAGGAGGCCTCTCTTGATGTAGTCACTAGTATGTTGCGAGTATTTCACCTTGATGTATATGCATTGTTAGATCCAGGGGCTATCTTATCTTTTGTGACGCCCTATGTTTCTAGTAGTTTTGGAGTCAATCCCGAAATCCTATCAGAACCCTTCTTAGTCTCAACCCAGTCGGTGATTCAATTATAGCCCGATGTGTAAAAAGAAATTGCCTTGTTACAGTCCTTTAGAAAGTCACCTTAGCAGATTTAGTAGAGCTATCCATGACATATTTGGATGTTATCTTTGGCATGAATTGTCTGTATGCATGTTATGCCTCAGTAAATTATTGAACCCATGTGGTAGAGTTTCATTTTTCGTGTGAGCCAATCCTAGAGTGGAAGGGTAGTTCATCTATGCCTGTAGGTCATTTCATTTCCTACCTTAAGAATAAAAATATTATTTCTAAGGATTGCATGTAAAATCTAGTAAGGGTTAAGGGTGCTTTTAATACCCCAGAAGTTCCCAACACTAGACCCAGGATTTAAAAATGGAAAGTGGAAAAAATTTGGAAATTTAGCACACAACGGGTGATGGTAATAATTGTTGGTTCCACCAATGACCCATAGAAGGTACTCATGGTGAGGTACTGCAGGGTTGGAGTTAGGAGTAACGGGTCAAGGAACGACCTGTGGTTCGATGTCACGAGTCGTTGTTTGTGGTCGTGGTGAGGCTAGTCCTTAATCTATGAGGTAGTAATGAGTCGTAGAAGGACTAATTGTGAGTAAAAACGAATCATGGTAAGTAACTATGGGAAGACGTAGGAAAAATTTTCAGTCGAGGTGATGGATGGAAACCACAAATCATTGGAAGTAGGCACGAGTCGTGGTGTGGCTCGTGGGAAAGTACAGGTGCAGGTCGTCAGGGGGAAGTAACGGGAGGATTCAACAGACTATACCTTGTTATAACGACTCGTCCTGTCAAGTCGGGGGATTAGAATCTGAGAAGTTAAGAATTAGTAGGAGATGTAACGGACGGACACCACGAGTCGCGGTATCAAGGCACAACCCATAGGATCAGTCGTTGTCATTGCCGGTGCAGAATTTTCAGAAAATTCATTAAGGATATTTTCGTTATTTCTAAGTCCTAGGGTCCTAAACTACATCGTTTAAGGCTCGAAATGCAGTGTTTTATAAGGGGAAAATCTATCTTAGGCTCATTCCCATCCATGCATTTATATTGAAGGGGTTTAAGAGGTGATCAAGTTAGATATCTTCAATCTTTCCTTCAATCTTTCATTGGGCTTTCAAGGGGTGGTAAAATCAGATCTTCCCTAGGTATGTATGGTTATGAATGGGTGAATACATTCATACCCGTTCCCAATCTCTCTCTATATCATGGAAATTCCTATGTTGATTCTATTGGGTTTTAACCTAATGCATGAAATTCCTAATTCTCCACAAGGGTATGATCTAAATGAGTTTTTATTATTTAATTATGAATCATGGGCAAGTTTTATATTATTTTCCATTAAAATCGTGTTCAAGCTTTATAAATTTATATGCCCATTTATGAGAAGTTTATGAAAGTTGAGATTTATGATGAATATTCATGTATGATGAAATATTAATGAGAAAAAGCATGTTTCAAATTACCCATGTTTATAATCATGTTTTTAAGGGAATTGAGTATTTTCAAGCATGTTAAAGTATTGGGCAATGCCCATATGTTCAACTATGATTTATGATTTATGATATGGATTTCATGATTGATCAATTTATGATGTTGTCCGATTCATGGGCCCTTATATCATGGCTAAACATGTATTTAAATGGGGATCAACGATGTTAATGTTTATTTGGCCATGAATCTCATGAATGATGTTTATGATTTACATGCGAGCCTAATGTACATATTTTTGGGAGCATTGTCTAGAACCGAGTTGCCCGGCATTAAAAGGACTACACCGGTGTCTCATAACTACGTGCCATCGTAGATTCATATTGATACATTACAATGTTAATGGATCCCCTCTTTCGTGATATCACATACTGCACGTCCCTTGCCTGGCAAGCCTAGGACGACTCTGCCCAATTGAGTGAGATAGTTGGGGCATCTTGTAAGGCTCTACCATGATGGTTTCAGTTATGACGAGTCCTCCCATTGTTCCGCATGATTTATGCATGGTTATATTCATATCATTATTGCTTAAGTTAAGTTTAATGAAGCTTCTCCTTTTATTATGATTATGACTAGTTTACGAATGTTCTAAAAACCTTACGCCTTATGCTACATTATGATATTTATGTTATGATCATGTTGTCCTACTCTTATAAATTTTTATGTATTTACAATGTCCTTTTTACTTACCTTGCATACTCGGTACATTTCACGTATTGACCACATACTTTATATTGTATCGTTTCATGATACAGGCTCCGATCTTAAGACCCAGCACTGTCATTGGCTCATTCCCAGAGTTAGCATCCATTTCATTGGTGAGTCCTGATCTCCCGAGGACTAGTTGATATAAGATATCCTTTATGTTCAGTTTTTTAAACTTGTCGGGTTAGTTGGGGGTGTTGTCCCATCAACCCAACAGATATATTAGAGGTTTTCAGACTCTGTGTAGTATTCAGCTGTCATGTATGAAGTGCATTTTATTTTCTATGTTATGTCATGGTTATGCTTTCGCAATGTTATTATGTTGAGTATTCCATCTTTTTTGATTGAGTTAGATGTATGTTCATGCCATGGGTCTACTTTGAGTCTCTCAGGGCTCCTTGTCCCGGGTCACGATTCGGGTCTACACTCGGGTCGTGACACAGTCTCTCCTTGTGAGTCCTTATCTCTCGAGAACCATTCTCTATTGGTTATCTTTGTTTATTTAGTTTCAGACTTAGAGAGGTAGTTGGGGTCATGTCCCATCAACTCATTAGTATTAGAGCCTTTTCAAACATAGAATGTAATCAGCTTCAGATTCGTGTGTATTTTTGATGTTATGCTTATTTCAGACTTTCCCTAAGTTTATCACGTGGATCTTCCACTTTTATGATTGAGTTGGATGTTATATTAATGACATTGGTCGACTTGGAGTCCTTCGGGGTTCCTTGTCCCATGTCTCGATCCGGGCCTATGTTCGGGTCTTAACTTGGGTTGGTGGGGATTGTTGGTGCCCGTCTCCATTGCCATCCTCGTGGCCATTTCCATTTCAATTCCTTTTGTCGTTAACTCTGTGGGGAGGCATGATTCCGTAATCGCGAATAGCATGTGCTAGAAGGATAGAGAAACATTTCACCACATGACATAGATCATGAAAGAAGGGAACATTTCCTAAACATATCGTAGCCTCTTCATCTTAAGTGTGGCGTGCTTCACACCCATGAAAAAAACTCTACTTAACGTGGCTTTCTGATACCTTAGGACACTTCAAAATATATTGCTATGATACTAAGTTTGTCATGACTCGAACATGAGCCCGCATTAAGTCACGGGTCAATGAACCCCGAGACACTCCAACTCGACCCATTGCATGAACATAACTTCTAACTCAATCAATAAAAGTGGAAAATCAATCATGATAATCATAGAGGAAGTCTAAACATACATAACATCAGAATACAACTGCGAATCTTAAGCTTAATATAATCTATGTCTGAAAAACCTCTAAGTCTGATGAGTAGATGGGACAAAACCCCAACTAACTCTCTAAGTCTGAAACTAAATATATGTAAACATATCTAAATAGAAAGGGGCCCTCGACAAATGAGGACTCACCAGTAGAGATTTGATGTTAACTCTAGAAATTGCTAGTGACGTGGCTAAGTCTAGATGTCGGAGCCTATATCATAAAATGATACATCATAGAGTATGCGGTCACTACATGGAATGTACCGAGTATTCAAGGTAAGTAAAACTGCTTAATTAAGTAAAATCATTTAAAATATGCATAATATAAAACATAATCAAGATAAGAATCTGAGAGTAGGGCTTGCATGCTATTTTCTGAAGTTATGATCTGAACATAATTAAACATCATAACTAATTCGAATGACTTAAAGATGAAATATGATTATCATAAGTAAAACTGAACATTGAGTCAAACCCGTTTTAGAACATATATATAAATTTACACCATGAATGATAAGCATGCATAATTGAAATCATAACGAATAATGAGAGACTCATCATATAACCGACATTACCATGATAGAGCTTACTTGGTCCCGACTATTACACTCAAGTGGGCAGAGCTTTCCATAATCTTGCCAAGGCTAAGACGCTACCATGATATTGATCAAGGCCCCTCAGGGGCAGGGGAAGCTCACAAGGGAGGTCCCAAAGTATATATGTAAACCTACGTTGGCGCATAGTTTTGAGGCACAGGGTTGACTAACCCTTAGCCTATTGGGTGCTAGACACTACTCCCCAAAACATACATTTTCTCTCCATCATTTTTCAATAAAGCTGAATAAATACATACATGCATAAATCTGAAATCATAACAAGAGGAGCCTTGGCTCAAATCATTCCACAAGCTGAATAAAATTGCGAGTCTAGACTCCAAAATCATGTGGTAAGCTAATTGACATGAAATCATAAATCATACTTGAACATATGGGCTTGCCCAGATTGAAAATACTTGATTTTCTTGAAAACATGATCATGGACATGGATAACTTGAAAACATGCTTTTCGTCACAAATATCTCACCACACTTGAACATACATCATAGATCCCAATTTTTCATGTACTATGGATGGGCATTATAATTTATAAAAACTTGAAAACATGATTTATAATTGAAAATGTTGTAAAACTTGCCCATAAATCATAATTAAATAATAGGAACATGCTTAGATCATACCCATGGTAGAAACATAGGAAATTCATGTAAATGCCCCACCTTGGGAGGAATGATTGACAACTGATGCCTTGCTAGGATCTGGATTGACTTAGATAAGCCTGTGCACTCCTGGTGCAGGCTTACTCCTCAAATCAAGAAAACAACAGGCTATATCTCGGCTTTAAATACAACCCCCGGCCGACAAGGCCTTATAGCCACCGGTAAAAGAAAACAGCTATCCACAACAGAGAATAACAGAGAGTCTTATGCGGGCCGACAAGGCCACCATGATGTCTAGTTATGGCTGTAAAGTAAAATCAGGTACTAAACTGAGCTATGGCCGACAAGGCCTCTAACTGACAGCTAAACAAGGCCCCACACGGCCAACACGCAAATCGACACACGTATGGGCCTCACATGGCCATTAAGAGCTAACTACAGGGAAATAGAAACAATCTACAAACCTCTAGGAGTAATATGATGGTTGGGACAGGGCCCCGATCTACCCATAAATTGTATAATCAAAAAAGAGTAAACCTTCTGTCTATAAGCTCCGGAAGAAAAGAGTCGACTCTTCTGCTTATCCTGGCTAGAAGCTAAGAGGGATATGCTCCTCGTCTATTCATACCGACAGGCAAGTAATGCAGCGTCCCATAAAGGGCGTCAGTACAATATGTAGCGAATATGTAAAAGGATGATTATAAATAACTGAATAAAAGAAATGAAACTAAGAATAACTGAAATGAAGGGATAGAGATCATACTTGAGTAATAGAACTTCTTACTATCTAATTTATTAGTAACTAAATTTAAAAAAAACCTTACCTAGCCCCCATAAGCCAGAAGGTACATCCAGCACAGAATAACCCACCTGGGGCCCCCACAAGCCCTGGTGAATACACTTCAGTCTATATAGCCCTATCAAGGTTGTACTGGGTCAACTAATAGCTATAGCCGTCCTACCAGTCCCCTGGGTCTTCAACTGAGCCCGCTCGGCCCCTTACTGTAGCTGCGTTTGGGTCCAGTGGACTCCTGATATCTGCACCCAGGGCACCAGGCTCGACGGGGATGTGTAGAGCCAACCACGACATATAATAGCCCACCCACGGAATGAATTGTATGAGGACCTGGGATCCCATATTCGTCCCTCGCAGATGACATATCACTCCATAGAGCAATGTTATCTATCCCTTGGCAGGCGTCAACATAGCTAATAACGCTAGGGTCAGTCATGAAGGCTATATAGACATAATCCATCCCAAACTAAACATGGAATACGAGTTTCAGCTAATAACAACAACTAATCTCAATAGACATGCTTCTGGTATTCTTATTGGGATTCAAACTGAATTATCATACTAAAGAAACTAACTTTCAAAAAAAAATTCCCTTAACATACCTTGTTCACCGATTACTGATTAACTGGCGAGTTTCAGTTTATATTCAATTGCTCTTCTCAACTGCAATCGTATTATTGGTGGAATATGACTAGTTTCAGTGCTAAATTAGGAAAAAACGATAAAGCTATACTTCAACTGAACGAAACACGGTCGAAAAAATATAATTTCTCGAGAGTTCAGAAGGGAGAAATGCTTACTTTAAGCCTGTGATTGTATTGGCATCAGTTTGAAGCAATTTTGATAACTTTAACTCTGCGGGGTTATGATTTTCTAAGTGAATTTCACGAAAATAACTCTGCACTAATGCTCCCTACGGCCTTAGACTACAATACCCGAAGTTAATTTGAATTCGGGCGGCATTTCATAGTGTAAATAGACGAATTTCAGTTAATTTCTTCATTCCCTATTCTCTCTGGTCGTGCTCTCTATTTTTGGAAATGAAATAAAATAAGGAAAGGGCTATATATAAATATAGGAGGTCAAGGCACTAGGGAGGTGCCTCATGCTAGACATCACGACAGCCTTGGTGCCGCACTGCGCCAAGTTGCGGGCGCTCTGAGCTAGCTTGTGCCCTGCCGGCTGGCGTGTCACGCTGGCCCTGTGTGGCCTGGCCTCGCTCGACTCGACTTCCCGAGGGTTGTTTACACGCGTCATACTATATTTATCTATTTCAAATTCACGTGTACGCTTGCTAATCATCAACTTTTATGGGGTGTAACATCCCCCCCCCCCAGGAACATTTGTCCTCGAATGTCTACTTGATTTATAGGAGTTTAACCCCATTTAGGACTATTATTCTGGAAAAATGTTGGCAGAGTCTCCCCTGTAATATGGACTATCCAAAAATCCTGAAACGTAGAAAAGTTCAGTACAGACACCTTATATGACATCACAACAGCCCCTTCATCACCGAAATTGTGATCAATTGAATCAATACATGCAATGTAAATCATAAAACAACAATTAAATCAATATTTTTACCTTAACCGCATAATTTAGACTAAGCCTGGATTAAATGGGGGTATTTGGATTTCATGTCGTCCTCAGCTTCCCAAGTCATTTCTTCTTTATTCTTGTTTCTCCACAGTACTTTAACAGAGGCAACATCCTTAGTCCTCAACCCACGAATTTGCTAATCCAATATGGCCACTAGGGCTTCTTCATAAGCTAACTCCTCAGTAATCTGGATGTCCTCAAACTGACTAACTCGGGATGGATCCCCTATGCACTTCTGTAGCATTGACGCATTAAAGACCGGGTGAACGGATTCCAATTCTGTAGGAACATCTAGCTCGTATGCCACCTAACCTATTCTTTGAAGTATTCGGTACGACCCAATAAACCTTGGGCTAAGCTTACCCTTTTTTCCAAACCTCATTACGCCCTTCATTAGCGAGACTTTCAGAAACACCCAATCGTCTACATTGAACTCCAAGTTCCTACGCCGTACATCAACATAAGATTTCTGGCGGCTTTGAGCTATCAACAGGCATTCTCTAATGAGCTTCACTTTCTCCTTTGATTGATGGATCATGTCTGGTCCAATTAACTCTGATTCTCCAATTTCAAACTAAGGAGATCTGCACATCCACCTATATAAGGCTTCATAAGGTGCCATCTGGATAGCCGAGTGATACCTGTTATTGTAGGAAAACTCAATAATGGGAAAATGTTCATCCCAGCTGGCCCCGAAGTCTAGCACACACGCCCGTAACATATCCTCGAGCGTCTGAATGGTACTTTCTGCCTGTCCATCTATTTGAGCATGGAATGCTGTACTCAGATTAACTTCTGTTCCCAATCCTCTTTGAAAAGACTGTCAGAACCTAGCTGTAAATTTTGCTCCTCTATTAGAAATAATAGAGACTAAGATTCCATGTAATCTAACTATTTCCCTGACGTAAACCTTGGCATAATCCTCAGCTAAGAAAGTGGTTTTGATTAGCAGAAAATGAGCTGACTTCGTCAATCTGTCAACAATCACCCAGATGGAATGAAATATGCGTCTGGTATAGGTTAACCCTGTCACAAAACCAATATTAACTTCCTCCCATTTCCACATGGGCACTGCTATCTCCTGTGTCAATCCGTCAGGTTTTTGATGTTCGGCTTTCACCTGCTGGCAATTAGGACATTGTGCTACAAATTCTGCTATCTCCTTTTTCATTCCTAGCCACCAGTAATTTTCTTTTATGTCATGATACATCTTTGTTGGACTCAGATGAAGAGTGTAATGGGAATAACGCACCTCGCGCATGATCTGCCGGCGAAGTCCTACCATATCTTGAACACAGAGGTGATCCCTATATCTCAAAACTTCGTCTTCAGTTACCTTGAAATCCGCTACTTTTCCTCACTGAGCCTTATCTTTGATCTGAACCAGGTTAGGGTCTTCATAATGTCGTCCTTTCACTTCTACAACTAGTGATAATACTACAGTATTCTAGATCACCGCTCCGCTGTCACCCGAGTCTACTATTCGGACGACCAAACTAGATAATTGGTGGAATTCTCGAGCCATCTCTCGCTATCCGAGCCTCAGATATGCCAAACTCCCCATGGATTTGCGGATAAGACCATCTGTTACAGTATTGGCCTTCCCTGGATGGTACAACATATTCACATTGTAATCCTTTAATAATTCTAACCAGTGGCGCTGCCGAAGGTTCAACTCCTTTTGTGTGAGGATGTACTGGAGGCTCTTGTGATTAGTGAAAATATCTAAATAAACGCAATACAAATAGTACCTCCATATTTTCAAGGCATGGATGACTGTGGCTAATTCCAGGTCATGGGTGGGGTAATTCTTTTCATGCTTCCTCAGTTGTGTTGAAGCGAAGGCAATCACCTTACCATGTTGCATCAACACACGTCCTAACCCGACGCCCGAAGCATCACAATATGCTGCATACCCCTCTGATCCGTCTGGCAAAGCTAATCTGGTGCTAATGTCAGCCTATTTTTCAGCTCATGAAAACTCTATTCACATGCTTTGGTCCAGTAAAATTTAGCTGCTTTCTGAGTTAACTCGGTCAAGGGCGCTGACAGAGTAGAAAACCCTTCTACAAACCTCCTGTAATACCCGACTAACCCTAGGAAATTGCATATCTCAGCAGGAGTTGTAGGTCTAGGCCATGTCTTTACTGCCTCAATCTTTTGGAAGTCTACCTCGATACCAACTTTTGACACCACATGACCTAGAAAGACTACTGAATTCAGCCAAAACTCACATTTAGAGAACTTTGCATATAATTGCTGATATCTGAGAATCTGAAACACTATTTGTAAATGATGCCGATGTTCTTCTTCTGAGCGGGAATATACTAGGATGTCATCAATAAATACTATCACAAATAGGTCCAGATATGGCCGGAAGATACTGTTCATCAAGTCCATGAACATTGTTGGAACATTCGTCAGCCCGAAAGACATGACTAGAAATTCAAAGTGGCCATACCTGGTCCTGAAAGTAGTCTTTGGAATATCTTTCTCTTGAACCCGTACCTAATGATATTCGAACCTTAAGTAAATTTTTGAGAAATACTTTTCCCCCATAGCTGATCGAACAAGTCATCTATTCTGGGAAGCGGGTATTTGTTCTTGATAGTGACTTTACTCAGCTGCCGGTAATCTATACACATGCAGAGGGAACCATCCTTCTTTCTCACAAACAGAACTGGTGCACCTTATGGTGAAGTACACGGCCTGATAAAGCCCTTATCTAACAGATCTTTTAACTTCTCCTTTAATTCTCTGAGCTCAGCAGGAGCCACTCGACACGGAGGAATAGATATAGGTTGAGTACCCGGTAATAGGTCAATTGCAAAGTCGATCTCCCGTTCTGGGTGAATACCAGGTAGTTCATCTAGGAATATATTTGGAAATTCATTGACTATTGGAATAGACTAGAGAGTCGGAGATTCTTCTTGGACATCCTAAACCCTAACAATATGATAAGTACATCCTTTCTCTATCAATTTTCTCGCCCGCAGATAGGAAATTAACCTACCTTTTGGCGTGCCTGCACTACCTTTCCACTCCCGTACAACCTCCCCTAGAAACTTGAATTGTACAGTGTTGGTCCAACATTCTACATTGGCATAACATAGCGCTAGCCAATCCATACCCATAATTGCATCAAAGTCAATCATCTCTAATTCTACCAAATCTGCTAAAGTATGACAACCAACTACTTCTATTGTGCACCCTTGGTAGACCCTATTAGCTATGATGGAATCACCGACGGGTGTAGACAATGAAAAGGTCGTCGGAGTAATTCCGGTATGATACCGAACTTCTGAGCCACTAATATTGTAACATAAGATAAAGTGGAGCCTGGGTCTATCAAAGCATACACGAAACGAGAGCAAATGTCTAGCATACCTGTCACCACATTCAGTGAGGACTCTGACTCCTGTCATCCCCGTAAAGCATAAGTGTGATCTGGACCGGTACCTGAGCTAAAGGCCCCTGACCTACCTCGGCCTCTGCCAGCTGGAGCTAAGGGCCTACGCCTGGCTAGAGATGCTGGGGCACGTGATCCTACTGATGATCTGTCCTGTCGGTCCTGATCACTTTGACCCCTAGTTGGATAGTCTCTCATCTGATGACTCTTTTTTCCACAGGTATAACATGTTGTGGAACCATACCTGCATGCCCCAATTGACGCCGACTGCAATCAGGGAAAGAGGCATGGTGAATCTGCTCTGCTCCGCTCCTCTCTGCTGCTATGAACCTGCTGATCGTGAGCTCTCGTTGGGCCCTACCTGCCCCCGAAAACCAGATCCACTCCCCTGCTGCTGCTGTGGGGTGGGGGTATGGGTTGTCTGTTTGAAAATCGTGGCTTGGGTCCACTCTGGGACTCCGCCTGCATGTCACTAGGTTTGGCCCGGCGGGGCTGCTCTTCATTCGCCCTTCTTATGACGTTGCCACTATCCGATCCCTTTAATATTCTGAGAAAAAGCCTGAACGCAGGCAATATCCATGTCCTCTTGTAGAGTGGTCATAATACAAGTCTCCACATATTCTAGATTCAGCCCCACAATAAATAGGTGCACCCTAGCCGGCATGGTATCTACAAAAGCTAGTGCATATCGGGCTAAGGAGTCGAACCTCATAGCTTACTCTCGAACACTCATCGACCCCTACTCTATATGTAGAAACAGATCAACCTGGGCATATTGAATTTCCCATGGAAGGTAGTGATCCAAAAAAGCCTCTGAAAAACTGGACCAAGTTGGAGGGGAAACACCTCGCCCTCGAGACCACTCCCAACTCTTGTACCACAGTACAACAATGTCCCGTAGCCGGAATACCGCTAACTCGACCAACTCTACATGTGTGGCATGCAGCACCCTGAAAATCTACTGCATCTGATCCAAGAAATCTTGAGAGTCCTTCACTCGATCCGTCCCTATGAACTGCGAAGGACCCAGTGTGAGAAACTCCCGGACCCTCAAACTACCAGGTCCTCCTGAGGAATCTACAGCCACAGGCGGCACTAGTTGATGTTGTGCAGTCATCATCTGAGCTAGCATAACCACATCACTACTAACCTCCTGACCCAGTGGTACCGGTATAGAGACTGCTGGAGGTGGCGCTGATGCATCTGCCGCCCTGGGCGGCCCATGACAGGGCGAAGGCTACTGGGGAAGCTGAGATTGAATCTACCTGTCTCCATCAGATCGTGCTGACTCTAATAAGGGCACCCTGCTAGTACCCTCTCTTGGTGCAACATCAAATCTCCTACTAGTTGTGGTGTGTCGCGGGTCTGCCATTTTCTGTAGATAAAAATATGGTAATCTTAGGGACTTAACCCTTACTATATAGCTCTATAGAACAGCTGGATAAGAAGAAAGAGTAAACATCCAGTCATGCCTTGCAGCCTCCTTCCAATAGAATGTGGTGCATAACACATCCATAGATAAGACTCTTTAGGAACGGTGCTCGGTGCTTTGGTTGGGGTTAAAAACCGACACGCAAGTGCACGTGGTCAAACAAGTAGTAAGTGGCTTAAGTAAGCCAAGTATCGATCTAAGGAGAATCTAGATAAGTAAAAATTGCTTAAGTATACTATATTCTATCTCACTTCTAATTATGCTGACAACAACGTAACCAACAATTGAAAAGTTTGTTTTATAAATTATGTACTAAAACTACTAACAATTATTTACTTTGAATTTAAACTATGGATATGAGCATGCCAAGGTTAAGAACATGTAATGAACATGATTATAATCATACATTGGTTAATCTTCTCTTCCAGTTGCTACCAAGAACATTAGCCTAGAGATTAAAACTCTCGTATTTAATCTCACTTAAGAATCATAAACCATCCGTCTACATTTCTGTGATCAAATGCAATTCATGACCTAGCAATACAATTCCGGTTCCTAAATTGACTAATACGGCTTTCAAGTATATTTCTATCAGGAAAGCACATCAAAACTCAATTTTCCCAAATCAAGTTAAGAACAATACCCTATTAATTCACAACTTTCCAATTTCGTGCTCTCTCGAGTGAAATCGGACTTTTTAGATGTACATTAATGTCGGCCACACACCAATGCAGTAGAAACAAGAATTAATGGAACAACATGGAAGAAGAAGATGAAAAACCATATAATTTAATAATCAAAATTCATCACAAATGTTCATAACCTCAGCAAGGAAGGGAATTAGCCACTCATTTGTGGATTAATCATCCTAAAACAAGTGTTAATCATACAAACAATTGAGTTAAAGAAGAAAGAAGGAGAGAAAAAACCCTGAACTTTTCGTCCCTCAACTGCCTGTAACCCACGTCCTTGCTCCACCAAGTCTGAATTATGAAAAATAAGCCTAAGTGTTCTATTTATACTAATGGGAATTTTTCCCGGAATAACAAGCAACGTGTCACGGCGTGGACGCGGACCCTCACTGGAAATTTGGGGTCCAGGAATATAGCATCAACGTGGCACGACATGCAACGTGGAGGCTTGCCACCGTGCCACGGAGCTGTCGCGAGGCTCCACTGGAATTTGACTAATTCTTCACCCTCCGGCAGAATGCTTCCGCGATGGCAGCGTGATACGGCTCCATCGCGGAGCCCCTTTATATTGTGCAGTCCAATGCCTTTTCCGTGCTCGCATCCAAGTCCAACTTCGATATTGTTCCAACATGCATTTTAGCTCCTCAAAATCACATTTTACCTGAAAAACAATGCTAATCATGTTGGTTAGTATAAATTCACATTTTATTACCAATTACATCAAAATGTATAAATATTGCTAGATAAACAAGGCGAAAATGATACGTTTGAGTATCACTTGGGCATATAAATCTGCCCAAGATCAAACGGCTTGCGGACTCCCAGGGATATGACCTTCTCTGATATCATGTTTGTTAGGCCCCACCTTGCATGGCATGAGTGGCACCTGGTGGCTTCTCGACTGACTTAGCTAAGCCTGTGCACTCCTGGTGCAGGCTTACTCCTCAAACCAAGAAAACAACGGGCTATAGCTTGGTTGTAAATAGAACCCCTGGCCAACAAGGCCTTGTAGCCACTTGTAAAAGAAAACAACTATCCAAAACAAAGAATAATAGGGTGTCCTATGCGAGCCAACATGGCCACAATGATGTCTAGTTATGGCTGTAAAGTAAAATCGGGTACTAAACTGAGCTATGGCCGACAAGGCCGCTAACTGAAAGATATACAAGGCCCCACATGGCAAACACGCAAATTGAAACACGTATGGGCCTCACATGGCCATTAACAGCTAACTACAGTTAAATAGAAACAATCTACAAGCCTCTAGGAGTAATATGATGGTCGGGATAGGGCCCCGACCTACCCATAAATTGTACAGTCAAAAAAGAGTAAACCTTCTTTCTATAAGCTCTAGAAGAAAGGAGCCAACCATTCTACTAATCCTGGCAGGAAGCTAAGAGGGATCGGCTCCTCGTCTATCTATACCTACAAGCAAGTAATGCAGCACCCCAAAAAGGGCGTCCATACAATATGTACCGAATATGTAGAGTGATGGTTGTAAATAACTAAATAAAAGAAATGAAACTGAGAATAACTTAAATGAAGGGATAGAAATCATACCAGAGTAATGAACTTCTTACTATCTAATTTATTAGTAACTAAAGCAAACAGAAACCTTACCTGGCCCCATAAGCCGGAAGGTACAACCAGCACAAAAATAACCCACCTAGGGCCCCCATAAGCCCAGGTGAGTACACATTAGTCTATATACCCCTATTAATGTCGCACTGGTAAACTAATAGCTATAGCCATCCTACCAGTCCCCTGGGTCTGCAACTGAGCCCGCTCGGCCCCTGATTATAGATGTGTCTAAGTCCAGTGGACTCCTAATATTTGCACCCCAGGCACCAGGTTCAACAGGGGTGTGAACAGCCAACCACGACATATAATAGCCCACTAATGGAATGGACTGTATGAGGACCCGGGACCCCATCTTCGTCCCTCGCAGATGACATACTGCTCCGTAGAGCGACGTTATCTGGCCCCTAGCCGACGTCGACACAACTAATAACCCTAGGATCGGTCATGAAGGCTATACAGGAATAATCCATCCCAAACTAAACCTGGAATACGGGTTTCAGCTAATAACAACAACTAATCACAATAGACATGCTTCTGGTATTCTTATTGGGAATCAAACTAAATTATCATGCTAAAGAAACTAACTTGGCGAAGGAAATTGGCTAACATACCTCGTTTGCCAGTTATTGATTAACTGGCGAGTTTTAGTTCGTATTCAACTGCTCTTCTCAACTGCAATTGTATTACTAGGGGAATATGACTAGTTTCAGTACTAATTTCGGCAAAAACAATAACTGTTAATACTAATATTGGCTATACTTCAACTGAATGAAACACGACTAAAAATGTATAATTTCTCGAGAGTTCAAAATGGATAAATGCTTAATTTAAGCCTATGATTGTATTGACATCAGTTTGAAGCAATTTCGCTAACTTTAACTCGGCAGGCTTACAATTCTTCGGGTGAATTTCACGAAAATAACTCCTTAGTAATGCTCCCTATAGCCTTAGACTCCAATATGGAAATAATTTGAATTCAGGCAACGTTTCATAGCGTAAGCGGACAAATTTCACTTAATTTCTTCGTTCCGTATTCACTCTGGTCGTGGTCTCTTCTTTTGGAAATGAAATAAAACAAGGCAAGGGCTATATATATATATTGGAGGTCAAGGCACCAGGGAGGCACCTCGCGCTAGCCATTGCGGAAGCCTTTGTGCCGCACCGCACCTGGCATCATTCTAAGGTGCTGGTGTGCCGCGCTGTCTAGTGCCTTATCGGCTGGTGCGTCGTGCCTGCCCTGAGTGGCCTAGCCTCAATCGACCTATCTTCCGAGGCTTCTTTATATGCGTCGTACTCTCGTTATCTATTTCAAATTCACGCGTACGCTTACTAATGATCAACTTTTACGGGATGTAACAATTCATGCATTGGGTTAAAACCCCATAGGTTCAGCATATAAATTTTTCATGAATTAGAGAGGGATTGGGAATGATCCTGAACAAATTCACCCATTTATAACCTTACATACCTAAAAGGGTCTGATTACACAAATTCCTTGATAGCCCAAAGAGAATTGAGGAAGAACTTGTAGAAAACATATACTTGATCACCTTCTAAACCCTCAGCTTGCATGTTTGAATGTGAATGATCCTAGAATGAACTTATCCCTCTTAAAACCCCCTATTTTAAGCTTAAAATAATGTAGTTTAGGACCCTAGGGCTTAGGAATGACAAAAATACCCTTAATGAATTTCCTTGAAAAACTGTTCTACCAGTAACAACGGACGTCAAAATGGTCCGTTGCTAGCTCCCACGGTCTGTTACTACCGCTCATTGTTACACCCTGATTTCAGGTCTCAGATCCTCAACCACGACCGGAAATGATGGGTCATTGCTAGCTCCAATGACTTGTTGTTGCAAGTCGTCATCACTATTGCCTTAACTTGGGATCCCGTTAAACGACTGCTGACAACGGCTCATTGTTTCCTGCAATGAGTCGTTCTATGACTGGTTACATCCAAAAAATCGATCATTCCTAGACTCATTACTTCAAACTCCAAACCTGTAGTACTTCACCACGGACACATCCAACAGGTCGTTAGTTGCACCAACGACTTGTACCATGACCCGTTCTGAGAAAATTTTTCAGATTTCTGCTACTTTTCATTTTTAAATCTTGGATCTAGCCTTGTGCACTTTTGAGGTATTACAGACATGCAGTATTTAAAACTTTTTTATGAGAGTGAGACTCTTACTTGTTCAGTCCCATGTTTCAAATTTTACTATATTTGTGAGTGAGGGACTTTATTTGTTGTGAGGAAACAGGTTCGTGTTTAATTCTACCAATTGTCTGTGTTAAAAGCATTAGTGATGATAGATCAGATATCTTGATCCCTATTTATCATATTTTGTGGTTTCTTGATGTGCATGTGCTGATTTTGTTTACGGGAAAAATGGTCGAAAGCTATTTGAGTTATGGTGCAAAGTTTTGGTTTATTGGTGGCTATAGTATCCTAGGTTTATTTTCTAGTTAAGCATCATGTTTAGAATTTTTTTTGTTTTCTTTCCCTAAGGACATACAAAAGTCTTAAATTGAGCGTGTTGATATGCTATGAGTTTACAACACTTTTAACGCTTAAAACTGAGAAAATAGCATGGACTTAGGTTTGTTTATATGGATATGAGGTACTTTTACTTTGATTTCAGGGAAAATAGGTGTTGGAGAAAAAAATGTGCAACAGAGGCATTAAAGTGCAGAAAATTAGCCAACTACAAGTCTTAGAACAAGCTATACTAATAATTGTGGTGAAAATCAGAAGGCTAAATTAAGAGGAAAGCAACGTACAAGTCTCAATACAAGTCGTACCAAGATGGTATGAGCCATAATTGGAGTCATGGAATTCTTTAGATATTTTTGCACAAGGCAGTCTCTTTGTACGGGTGGAACACATGGATCGTAGCACTCACATACGACCCATACCATGAGCCATGGTAAGCTTCAGGTGATTCTTAAAGACTTGGCAGAATTTCAGATACAACAAGCAGTATGAGTCATAGGAGGAAGGTACGAGGCGTACCACAACACTCGTGTAAAACTTTCGAAGATGCCAGAGTTCTCAGGACCAAGCCATGGATGCATTGTATGACTCATAGAACTTTGGTATGAGTCGTACCATCCTACCAACACTTAGACAAATCTTCAGCAGCCAAGGATGTAAGAGAAGCAAGTACGACCCGTACGATCCTGTTACGGGTCATAGGATCATTCATGATACAGCCGGCACCAGATATGGAATATTCCCTATTAGCTTAGGAAAAGGTTTCTAATATCTGTATAAATACCTTTTATGTTTTATTTTTGTAGGAGAATCCAAAAAGGAAGTAGTAGAAATGTGTGAAGAGTAATTTTTGTGAATTTTTATCAAGTTTTGGAGAAGCAATTCATAGGATCTAATACTTGATTTCGTCCATTATTCTTGAAATTGTTCTTTGATATTCAAAGAAGGTTTTCTTCCAATTAGTATTTTAAGTATTTAATTATGTTTTATCTATGAATGCTAATTATAATCTTACAATCATGAGATGTTAAAACCTTCACAACTAGGGTTTGTGAGAACCATGGTGGAATTATGAAATAGGGTTACACAAAAGTGATTCAAAACCAATGCTAAACACTTGTATTGTATTATCTTCATCTTTAAACGTTTCTTAACCATGTACAACATTAGGACTTGATTTAATACTTTACTTGCTTTAAGCTAGAGAAGTAGAGATTAGGAAAGGAGAATTACAACAAAGCCTTAGTATTTATGATCATTGTATTAACTTAAGCTATGGTCGCAGGATAGTTATGTTTGGAACATATTGATAATGGTTAGAAAGAAATCGCTTATGAGACCTTACCCGGTGTTTGAGTATAGTCATCAAATAGGGAAGAACAAGTCATTAGGATGAACCCTAGTTATCAGTTCTACAAGTAAGCATCGGAATTGATCACGTGTGTATACCGGAAGTAGTTAAGAACCCATGGGAAACACTTACCCTAGTTATTTGCAAATCTTGATAACAACCATAATTATAATCTTTCTTTAATATTGTTTTTCTTTGAAACCCCCCAATTTGGAGATAACTTACCAACAAGTTTAAGTACCGGCATTAGTCAAAGAACAATACATAGGCTCAATATTGGGTAGCATGGGAAGACATTTTCGGAGATCATTTTGGGTGAAGTGACTAGTCAAATAAAAGACTGAAATCATGTTCTAACTGCTGCTATATCTAGGATTTCACCTTGAGTCACACTTATGTCAAGTTCTATAAGAGAAGAGATGCATGAGATTCATTCAAAAATCCTTACCACACAAGGCATCAAACCCAAAGAGTTCACCCAAGTGGTTATTGTCACAAGATATCGATTCAAGATATGAGAGCATGCAAATCCACAAGAAAAACATGGAATGTGTAATGTATGACAAGAAAATGCTACATGTTTCATTTCAAATGCCCATTTTCATTTTTTTTCTTTCCACACAAAAATTCTTGGTAGTAGCTCTAAAAAATAGTTCCACAAAAGTCTTAAAGAAAGATATGGCATTTTTCCCTAAGAGAGTCGTCTCACAATCTATCATGGGGAAATGTCAACTCGATTCGACAATAAAAAGGAAAAAAAAGAAAATACTCCTTGTAAAAGAACCATTGTATGAACAAAACCTTGGAATTTGATTACTATATGCTATTTACAAAGGCTACAATCAAAATTTGGATCACAATGTAACATTAGGCAATTAAAGAAAGGACTCATTCATGCACTAAAATCTCTTATTTCATTTTATTTTAAGCCCAAAAAAGGCTTCCAACCCCTCATTATACAAGCCTGACAAGGGCATAAAAAAAATTCATCACAGAAAAGCCCGACAACGGCACAACTTCATCAAAGACAAGCCCAAAAAGGGCAAAAATTCATCAAAAACTACAACACTCAACTCCCCCCAACAAAAACATCTACATTCTCCCCAATGTATGCATGAAAATTAAAAAAGGGGAAAGGACTTCCTGTTGTGGTCACTCTTCATCGACTTCATCTTCATCACCATCACATGCTGCTTCACCCCCAACTTTGCCAACCTCATCCCCATCATCCTCATCATCACCTAAGCCCTCAAGAAAATTATTCATAGGGCCTCGAGCTGTGGAAGGGGTATCCATAATTGCATCACGAGCACTCATGTCGGGTGCTGCCAGAGGTGTTCGAATCTTCCATTCCTAAACCTCAGCACGGAGAGAGGTAACAACTCCCTTCACCATATCCATACGAGAACACAACTTACTCAAACTGTCCTTGATTGAATTCAACTCCTTCTTGACTATTCTCATGATAAGTTTAGGGAGGCTCTTAGCTATTCGTTTGAGTTGGCTTTCATGTGAGTGGGTCATTTCTGCAAGCTTTTCAAGACCACCGGGGTGTGAGGAGGTGGGAGGAGGTGAGGAGCCTCAAATTAATGATCCTCCATAATCCTGACCTGATGCCTCAAGATGTGGCATGTTGAGATTGGAGGCAAAGGGGGTGACTCTGAACCAGGAGTGATGGGCTCATCCTAAACCTCAAAGGATTGTATTTGCTGCCTCTTATTCTTGGGAGCATTAGCATCCCTTTTATTAGCGACAAAGATCACACTGAAGGTAGAGCTAGGGGTCTCATACAAGAAAAGGGGTACTCCCCCTCTCAGTCAAGGCTGCGATATAAGCACCGCGTATGGAGTTGAAGTTTCGGCTTGCCTAACCTTTCTCAACATTTGATTGGCCACTATCTCCCCAAAATTTAAGGGGTCCCCTATCATAATGCAATAAATAAGGATGGTTGCTTCCTAATTCACCCGTTGTTCATTCTTGAAGGGCATGATTCAACCACAAATGAATTCGAGCCACTACTTGGCCTCAAAGTGTAGACCATGGCAAGATATCTCATGTCACGACTGTTCGTTCGTTTGGTGGGTACAAAACTACACACAAGTGCACGTGGTCGAACAAGTAGTAAAGTGGCTTAAGTAAGCCAAGTATCGATCCCACAGGGACTGAGATGAAGTGCAATCTGCTCAAGTGTACTATATTTTAATTCTAAAAATGCAGACAACAGCGTAACCAAAAGTTTGATATTTTGATTTATAATTTTTATGCTAAATCTAAAACAACTATCTAATGTGAGTCTGAACTATGAATGAGAGCATGCTGAGGTTAAACGAACATGTAATGAAATTAATTATCGACATAATTTGGTTAGTCTTTTCCTCTGGTTGCTAGTCAAGAACTATTTCCAAGAGATTAAAACTCTCGTATTTAACCCCACTTAAGAATCATGAACCATCCACCTACATTTCTGTGATTAAATGCAATTCATGTTCTAGCCATACAAACCTGGTTCCTAAATTGACTAATACGACTTTCAGGTATATTTATATCCTGAAAGTAAATCAATTCTCAATTTTCCCAAACTAAGAAAAGATCATATCCTATTAATTCACAACTTTCCAATTTCTTGCTCTCTCGAGTGAAACCGGACTTTTTGGATATACATTAACGTAGGCCACACATTAATGCAGTAAGAACAAGAATTAATAGAACAACCATGGAAGAAAAGATGAAAAACCAATATGATCAATAATCACATTTCACTACAATTGTTCATAACCTCAGCAAGAAGATGAATTAGCCACTCATTTGTGGATTAAACATCGTTAAATGAGTGTTAAACATACAAGCAATTGAATACAAGGAGAAGGAAAGAGAGAAAAACCCTGATAATTTCGTCCCCTCAACTGCCTGTAACCCACGTTCTTGTTCCACCAAGTCAGAATATTGAAAGATGAACCTAAGTGTTCTATTTATACTGGTGGGAATTTTTCCCGGAATAATGAGCAACGTGTCACGGAGTGCATCGCGGAGCACTGCCTCCGTGACACGCTACAGACGCGGACCTTCACTGTAACTGGGGGTCCAGGAATTAAAGCCCAACGTGGCATGGTGTGTAATGCGGAGCCAAGCCACCGTGCCACGGACCGGATGCGGACCTTCTCTGGAATTTGGGCGAAATTTCCCTATCTAGGAAGAAGGCCTCCGCGATGGCAGCGTGACACGGCTCCATCGCGGAGCCCCTTTATTTCATGATGTCCAATGCCTTGTCCCGTGCTCGCATCCAAGTCCAACCCCGATATCCTCCAACTTGCATTTAAGCTTCCCAAAATTACATTTTACCTGCAAAACAATGCTAATCATGTTGGTTAGTATAAATTCACATTTTATTACATTTTACATGAGAATGTATACACATTGATAGATAAACAAGGCGAAGATGGTACTTTTGAGTATCACTTGGGCATATAAATTTGCCCAAGATCACTTACCCCACACTTAAATCCTTGTTCGTCCTCGAACAACAATCCTACACTTCATGCAATTTACATCCCAACCTCGCTACTTTGGTTCGACAATTTAGGCTACAGTCATACCGATTATTCAATACAGCAAATCATCAAGAAAACATTTATGGTCCTATCAATGCAATGACCTTCAATACATCAAGACCTCCTAGACTTTAAGAATCGACTCTCGATATTGGCAAACTCATGCAAATCAGCTGATCAAGATATCCGACATGAAAATTAATCTTTCATCAAGCATGTGCCCTCACAACACAAGAATATCTTCCCCTTTTTGCTCATATGACTCACAAAATTTTAAGCAGGGGCATGTAAACACAATTTCGCTCTCTCTCCCAAAAGAATTCACATGCATCATGTCATGACCCATAAGCTTGCCCTTAGTGTATTACTCCACTAATATAAAGAAGTGCGATGTAAGATCATGTAGGACTTTAACTGGTTGTAATGGAAGCTACGGAACTAGTAAATATTGGGTTAGCCAATAATAGCCACTAGCATCCTTAAGCGCCTTTTCAACACATCCCATCAACTCGTAGACATTGTTTCTTTTCTTCATCATCCCATTCTTGATGTTTTTCTTTAGTTTGGCCCATCGTATTAAGCACACTTGACACAACAACAAAGATTACTCGTGCACCTTCGTTATAGTTTATTTATAGCAAGTGCACCTTCAACCTTTTCTTTTCTTCTATCACTCTACTTTTCTTTTTCTTTTCACCATTCTCACTCTTTGACACTTCGGGAAAATGATTTTCTCTTCTTAAGCGCTTAAGAATTTTGTACAGACTTTACGGCTAATGAAAAGAAGGGATTAAGCTCGGTTTACACTTTTTTGGACAAAAGAAAAAAATAATAGGCTAAAGGCTCAACGGGCTGACTAGGGTATACAATCATGGTGGGTACAACAAGGAAAAATAGAAACTCTCAGTTAAAACAAAGAAATGCCTACATCCTTTCCTACAATACACCTCCTTCATTTCGTTTTGCACACACACTAGGCAAGTTCTAGACACTTCACAATAGCATGGAATAACAACACCTCACTTCACACTTTTTGCACATACTCAATTCAAGATGTATTCACAGACTCTTCAATCAGCTAATTAAAGGAATTCAAACATTAAGCCTCAATCACACTGAATCGAACTCTATGGCCTAGGTATCTCAACATATTTACAAAGTTGCATGCTTTCATATGAATCACCTTTGCATTTTAAATATCATGTACAACACGCAACCAGAATTTCACAACCACACAGTAACTACAGGTTTTGGGATGCAACCCACCAAAGAAAAAAACTGAAAAATAATTGAAAAAACTACTCCTAACGACTACATTTCCCTTAAGACGGTCATCATCCATCCATCATAGGGAACGGTCACTACTATGACTTCGGTTCAATGGGACCATTCTCGGTAAAAGAACCGAAAACAAACGCCGAGAAACCCAAGAAGTAAAAAAAATGTCGAAAATATCAATCATTTCGATAGAAAAAATATGTACACAATATTCTAAATTTTTAAAAATATCGATCATTTTGATAACAAAAATATGTACAGAATCAGCTAGCAGCATTCAGCAACACACATCAATTTCGCATAAATTTACAATACAGAACAACACTTTAACAATTCACAAATCACAGGGAACAACAAAATTTCACGTGCACGACAATGGATTAGAGCATACATACAAAATAGCACAGCCCAGCACCTAACTACTCCCACCCCACACTTAGCTCGAACACTGTCCCAGTGTTCACAAAAATTAAAATAGCACAAAATCGGGTGGTGGAACTCCCTGATCAGTCAAAGTATTCCACTTCTTCATCGGGTGCTGCTGCTTCATCTCCCATGTCTGAATCACCCCCGTCGTCTTCATCGGACTCCACATCGGAGTCCTCCCGATGTGTCTCCTCATCTGTGGGGACGTCATCATCCGTGGGCTCTACATATGCTGGCCCCACTCGGCATAGAGCCCTGGCGTTTTCGCCGAAGGGGTAGTCTAGCTCGAGCTGCCATAGCTCCTCCTCTGTCGCCGGCCTCCCGCCTATCCTCAGCTAGAGCATATGCATCCCATACATTCGACCATATACTAATCATCACGAGCATGTCGCTTGCCAAGTGTAAGCACTAGCCTGTGGGTGGTGTCGGGAGCCTTAGTTTTAGTAACATCTAAGGCCCGCCGCTCCATCTGCGGGATATAGTGAAGGGCCTCCTCCTCGATATCTAGGCCCCTGAGGAAGGTGGTGAGTAGTCCACCAAAGCCATACATGTGCCCCTGATGCAACCGGGCTCTCTTCATGGCGGAGATAATTACCGCCCCCACGTTGATCTCCAGCCCTTTCATCAGGGCGTACACCAGGCATACACGATCCCGGGTTACATCTGTCATATGTACCCCCGGGATGAGGCAGGGATATACAATCTTCAACCATATTCTGGCTTCCCTGTTCATCTGTGAATAGGGCAAAGTCTGGCGGTAGCCCCTCTCTTTGTGTCTGCTCCATATAGCTGTCGATCGAGTCCCACACAATGTGCGTCTGATGTCCGCATACGGTGGGGTAATGTTCAGCTGTCGTAGTACGTGGGCGTCTGTGTCCCGCGCTCCTATGATTGCATTGAGGTGGTGGGGCTCCAAGGTGACTATTTGCCCTCTGATTTTGATGGTGTGACTTCTGATAGTCGGGTTCCAGTTGGCATAGAATTCCCGAACCAGGTGTAAGTTACATTCCTTGGGCTCTTCAAAGATGAAGTTGAGCCCAGCTGCCTCGATTCGGTGTACCATCCTAGGGAACTCTTGTGCCAATGGTTCCCGTGCTATATGCTCCTCGGGGAAATATTTGTTTTCTTTGTGCTTTGCGTACCACTTTTTCCCCTCATCCGTCACCCATCTTGTTCCGTATTGGCGGCGTTGGCCGCGTGGAACTGCTGGTGCTGCTGGGACTGCTGTACCCAGTCTGATTCGCTTCCTTCCGGTGCCCGAAGTTGATGCGCCTTTCCCTTTCTCTTGCCTGCTTGCCATTTTACCTATCAACCCAAGTAGACAAGATCAATGTTAAGCTAACAGATATTAACTTCGGCTAAGGTCGGGTTATGCTAGGTTACCCCACACTTAGTCCTTAGCTATAGTTACAACAATACGACAAGATCATACTTATTTACACACAATAACCAACTATATAATCATGCTTAGTGAGTTCGAAGAATTCGACGGTATATCGTCTACGTACTACTCAGACTTCGTATAGCTAATCACAATCACTACCATCGCTAACATTTTACCAATTGCACTTAGCAAGGAAAAATGAAGAAACGAAAACAACAACAAAAATTTATCTACACAAACCTATACAACCAACCAAATTCTTACAAACTTCAACATTCCCTTAACCCGAGAATCCGTCGTTCTATTAACATCCTAACAATTAGTACATCGACTCATCTCATTCAACATGTACATCCCGGCATGAAATTCACAAGTTCACTACATTTTCAACTTCAAATTCAAAAACAATCCCTAGAAATGATATTATCAAGAAAATTCGATTAATTTATGCAATTGAAAATTTCAATCAATCATAACGACATTCCGAACATTCATCAACAACAATTAAATTGAATTCATGATTAATTTCTACTTAGGGCAATTTAGCTCACCTCACATGCTCAATATCGAAGAAAATCGATAAGAAATGAGATGGAATCGAAGAACATACCTTGAAATTGAAGAAATTACGCAAACTTGATGATTTTCTAAGCCTCCTGCGTGTCACTTGAAGGGGGATGGGTTTTGGGGGGTTTTGGTCGCGGAGTAATTGAAAAATAAGGGAAAGGGAGGGTTTTTCAGGGTTAAAAAGTAGTAAAATCGCGCGGGTCACCCGGCGACCCGGTGTGACCCGTCGCGATATACACGGCAACGTGTCACGGAGTGCATCGTGGTGCACTGCCTTCGTGACACAGAGCCATCGCGAGCCTGTTCTGGAAATTTAAAAAAAAAATCGGATTATACCTCAACGTGTCACAGAGGGTAACGCGGAGATCCACCTCCGTGACACGGAGCTATCGCCCCAGCTCACTGTTTTTCCACTTTTTGTTAATTTTCATACCTCAAATTTTCCTTCGTGATTCCGTGCATATTTTCCTCCGTTTGACATGAAATTCATTTCACTATACAAAATTGGTTAGAATTATAGGTTTCACTCTAAATAAAAATAAAACAAAAACTAAAACAAAAATTTTTGTAGTAACTCAAGAAAAAGAAAATGAAAAATCTATTTACACTTTACAAAAAGGAAGAAAAATTTTTCCCCGGGTTGCCTCCCGTGCAGCGCCTGGTTTACCGTCGCGGCTCGACGTCGTTAAGCTCAGTTGTCCTCTAGGGTGATGGACGATTTCTCTTGATCACCGTCCTCCCCCTAGTAGTGCTTACACCTATCCGGTGGTTTTCCCAATAACTCCCATGAATCCTTAATCTGCTCATCATTGCCTTGATCAATCACATTGATCACCGAGAGTTCTTCGTGCACCATCGGGAGCTTGGGTGCCTTGTACACATCGAACACCTCCACCTTGTCGTGTGCTCACATTGTTAGCTTCCCCGCAGCTACGTCAATTAGTGCTTTCCCGGTTGCCAAGGAAGGACGTCCCAAAATAAATGGGACTTCCGTGTCTGGTCCAAAATCCAGCACGACAAAATCTACCGAGAAAATTAGGGAGCCAACTTGCACTAGAACGTCCTCAACAATGCCATCAGGTCTGGCTAAGGATCGATCCGCCAATTGCAAGATTACTATTGTGGGTCTAGGACTCCCTAGACCAAACTTTATGAATACCGATGACGGCATCAAATTTATGCTCGCTCCCAAATCACACAATCCACGAGCTCGGATGCTCTGCCCAATAGTAATCTGGATAGTAAAGCTCCCAGGGTCTTTGAGCTTTGTGGGCAGTTAATTTTGAATCCGGGAAGTGCACTCCTCCATTAGAGCCACCGTAGCATACTCAGTCAACCGACTTTTGTTTGCCACGATGTCCTTTATATACTTAGCATATTTTGGCACTCCCTGCAAAACATCAACAAGAGGTAAGTTAATATGTACCTGTTTCAGCACCTCCATGAATTTCTTGAAACACGCCTCCTCCTTGTGTTTCTTTAATCGTTGAGGGAACGGGGGTGGTGGTCTTTCTGATTCAGCTTCCTTAGTCTTCCCCCTCTCAGTACTTTGCTCCCTCTCAACTTCTGCTGCTCCTGACTGTTGAGGTGGTCTTTCTGGTTCCACCTCTTTCAGCTGCAAACCACTCCTTGTGGTCACTGCATTAACCTGCTTGGGATTGGGATTTGTGTCGCTCGGAAGTCCTCCTCTGGGCCTTGTGTTTTGGGCTCCAGCAAATTGCCCAAATTGATATTCAAGTGCCTTGGTAGCTAGCTGGTTGTTTTTCACTTCGGCTGCCAATTTCACATAGTCAGCCCGCAATTGAGCTTGGTTAGCTACCATGGTCTTGAACATCTCCTCAATGCTGGGTGATGGTGGTGGAGGAGGTGCATTGTTGTTTCTGAATTGTGCTTGATAATTCTGCTGCCCTCTTTGGTTCCTTTACACACCCTGACCCGAACTTTGCCCCTGATGGTTGTTGCTACCCCAGGAGAAATTAGGGTGATTCCTCCAATTGGAATTGTATCTATTACCATACTGTTGGGGGTTCCTTTGTACATTACCCACAAAGTTTACCGAGTCAGGATTGGCTCCACAACACTCAGCTGAGTGCTCACTGCTTCCACACACTTCACACCACATCTGTTGTACTGCATTAACTGGGGCTTGAGGCTGGTTCATTGTCATGTTGCTGAAGTGGGTGTTAAGTTGATTTTGTAATGCAGCTATCTGTGCAGCAATAGCTGTAAACCCATCCACTTCTAGCACTCTTGCTGCTTTCCTTGTCCCACCTCTTGATGAATCAGCATTCCATTCCGGATTGCCCTGCGAAATGCGGTTCAACAAGGTATACAGCTCCTCATAAGTTTTCTCCAACGCTTGTCCTCCAGCTGCTGAGTCTAGCAATATTTTGGTGTGGGATTCCAAACCCTCTATAAAATTGTGCACCAGCACATCATTGGACTGATGATGATGAGGACAATCCCGCAACATGGACTTGAATCTCTCCCAGGCCTGATATAAATTCTCTCCCTCTCTCTGTTTGAAATTTAGAATTTTACTTCTAAGCCTTGCTGTTTTACCAGAGGGAAAAAACCGTATAAAAAATTTCCTTGCAAGATCATCCCACGTAGAAATAGAATTCGGTGGCTCAGCTTTAAACCACCTCTTGGCTTCTCCCAATAGTGAGAATGGGAACAATGTAAGCCGGACATAATCTGATGACACTGCAGCGGGGATGTAAGTGTCACTTATCTCCAAAAAATTTGGAGATGCTGTTGTGGATCTTCATGAGGGAGACCGGTAACTGCCCGCTAGTGTGCAGCAATTGCACCATATTCTGCTTAAGTTCAAACCTCCCTCCTGGCTCAGGTTTGCGGATGCTAGATGTGACATTATTAGCATGTGGGATTGCCACCTCGCGAACCGGCCGAGCTGCTACTTCTTCGGGCACTAACACTGCCCGTACTACCGGTGGATTCTGTTGTTGCTCCATGATCATCTGTCTGAGCAACTGCAACTTTCTTTGTAGAGCTTCTCTCCGTTTACTGTGAAATATCCTTTCTGGCTCTATAGACGATTCCACCAGCTCCTTGTCTCTTGCCAGTGTTCAACAGAAATTAAGTCTGCAAAATACAGGCTAAGACCAAGTTGTCAACACTAATAAAATAAAAATATAGTAAATTAAAACTTAAAACAAATTCACCAATTGCCAAGTCCCCGGCAACGGCGCCAAAAACTTGTTCGTTCGTTTGGTGGGTAAAAAACTACACGCAAGTGCACATGGTCGAACAAGTAGTAAAGTGGCTTAAGTAAGCCAAGTATCGATCCCACAGGGACTGGGATGAAGTGCAATCTGCTCAAATGTACTATATTTTAATTCTAAAAATGCAGACAACAGCGTAACCAAAAGTTTGATATTTTGATTTATAATTTTTATGCTAAATCTAAAACAACTATCTAATATGAGTCTGAACTATGAATGAGAGCATGCTGAGGTTAAACAAACATGTAATGAAATTAATTATCGACATAATTTGGTTAGTCTTTTCCTCCGGTTGCTAGTCAAGAACTATTGCCAAGAGATTAAAACTCTCGTATTTAACCCCACTTAAGAATCATGAACCATCCACCTACATTTCTGTGATTAAATGCAATGCATGTTCTAGCCATACAAACCTCGTTCCTAAATTGACTAATACGACTTTCAGGTATATTTCTATCCTGAAAGTAAATCAATTCTCAATTTTCCCAAACTAAGAAAAGATCATATCCTATTAATTCACAACTTTCCAATTTCTTGCTCTCTCGAGTGAAATCGAACTTTTTGGATATACATTAACGTAGGCCACACATTAATGCAGTAAGAACAAGAATTAATAGAACAACCATGGAAGAAAAGATGAAAAACCAATATGATCAATAATCACATTTCACTACAATTGTTCATAACCTCAACAAGAAGATGAATTAGCCACTCATTTGTGGATTAAACATCGTTAAATGAGTGTTAAACATACAAGCAATTAAATACAAGGAGAAGGAAAGAGTGAAAAACCCTGATAATTTTGTCCCCTCAACTGCCTGTAACCCACGTTCTTGCTCCACCAAGTCAGAATATTGAAAAATGAACCTAAGTGTTCTATTTATACTGGTGGGAATATTTCCCGGAATAACGAGCAACGTGTCACAGAGTGCATCGCGGAGCACTGCCTCCGTGACACGCTACGGACGCGAACCTTCACTGGAACTGGGGGTCCAGGAATTAAAGCCCAACGTGGCATGTGTGCAACGCGGAGCCAAGCCACCGTGCCACGGACCGGACGCGGACCTTCTCTGGAATTTGGGCGAAATTTCCCTATCCAGGCAGAAGGCCTCCGCGATGGCAGCGTGACACGGCTCCATCGTGGAGCCCCTTTATTTCATGTTGTCCAATGCCTTGTCCCGTGCTCGCATCCAAGTCCAACCCCGATATCCTCCAACATGCATTTAAGCTTCCCAAAATTACATTTTACCTGCAAAATAATGCTAATCATGTTGGTTAGTATAAATTCACATTTTATTACCAATTACATGAGAATGTATACACATTGATAGATAAACAAGGCGAAGATGGTACTTTTGCGTATCACTTGGGCATATAAATTTGCCCAAGATCAATGACCCAAACGGAAGGTCGGATCACAACACGGGACAAATACCCCTGAGAGACTCCAAGTCGACCCATGGCATAAGCATACATCTAACTCAATCAATAAAATAGAAGAATCAACAAGATAATCACAGTGGAAGTTCAGATTAAACATAACATCAGAATACACAATCTGAAGTTGAATAAAACTATATGTCTGAAAAGCCTCTAAACATGACGAGTTGATGGGACAAGACCTCAACTAACTCAACAATCTGAAACTGAAAGTACATGAAGAAAATCTAAATAGTATAGTACTTGGGTGATGAGGACTCACCAACACGTACGATGTTATCTCAAAAGGCTGACTATGAAAAGGGCTGAACCTGAGAGTCGGGTCTTGTATCATGAACAGATACAACATAGAGTATACTGTTAGTACGTGAAATGTACGAGTATGCAAGGTAAATAAAGTCGCTTAAATAAGTAAAACACTTTAGATCATGAATATGGTAAAACATAAACATTAAAAGTCTGAGAGTAGAGCTTACATGCATTCTTTCTGAAATCATGATATCATCATAACATTACATACATCATAACTGAATCGATTGACTCAAAGCTGAAATTTGATATTTATAAGTAAAACTAAACATTGAGTCAAACCTAATTTAGAACATGTATCAATGTATAAATCTAATGAATGATGAACATACATAATTGAAATGATGAGGAACAATGGGAGACTCACTTTTAAGCGACATACCATGATAGAGCTTACATGGTCCCAACTATCACACTCAAGTTAGTAGAGTCGTCCAAAGCCTTGCCTGGGCTAGGGACGATACAATGATTTCAGCATCAAGCTCATGGCCCAAAAGGGTCGGGGATAGCTAAAAAAAGAGGTACCAAAGTAACATATAAGTATTAACCTACATTGGTGCATAGTTTTGAGGAATAGGGTGATTGACCCTTAGCCTACTCGGTGCTAGACGCTACTACAAAAACAAGCATATGCTCTAAATCGTTATTCAACGAAGCTCAACATCATCTATTGATGAAGCTAAATCATCAAATACATCTTAAATAGTAAATCATGCATATGAGAAGCTTTAACTCAAACCATACCACAAGATGAAAGATAATCGGGAGTCTTCGCTCCAAAACCATGAGGTAAGCTTAATTCAGGAAATCATAAATCATACTTTGAATATGTGGGCATTGACCAAAGCTATATCATGCTTGGAAATACTTAATTCACATTGAAACATGATTATAAACATTGGTAGCTTGAAAACATGCTTTTCATTATAACATCTCATCATAATCATACATTCATCTCAAATCTCATCTTTCATGAACTTCTCATCAATGGGAATTTAAATTCATGAAACTAAAAACATGATTATAATTTGAAAACATTATAAAACTTGCCCATGATTCATAATTCAATAGTTGAAACATATTTAAAGCATACCCATGTAGATAATTAGAAAATTCATGCATTTAGGTTAAAACCCCATGATTAGACATAGAAATATCATCATTTAGAGAGGGATTGGGCATGAGTGTGAAATAAATCACCAATTCATAACCCTAAATACCTATTGGTAGCTGATTCTTACACCTCTTTTATAGCCCAAGAAGAAATTGAAGAGGAATTGAAGAACACTGAGCTTGATCACCCTCTCTCACCTTCTACCTTGCATGCATGAATGTAAATGGCCAAAATGAACTTAACCCCTTTAAAAGACATCATTAATAACTCAAAATAATGTAGTTTAGGCCTTAGGATCTTAGGAATTAGGGAAAAGCCCTTACTAAATTTGCAGAAAATAACTGCCAGATGGTCCCAACGAGGGACCTAATAACTCGTCATCAAGGGCCAAGACTCGTGGAGTCGCCTATGATGTTCACTGCTTCTCAAGTCTTCTGGGCTTGTAACGAAAGACATAACGACTCGTTACCTGGTGACCATGACTAGTGGTCACCATTTGTCAGGTATACTTCTTTAGCCTCTATAAAATTATTCTCTGCTTGGTCATGACTCACCCCATGAATTGTGTGGACTGACCACGACTCATGAGGTCCTCCCATTAAGTTCACTACCTTTATTCTCCTATTTACTTAAACACCACTCCCCACGATTGCACTTATGTTATATCCCGAAAGCCCAGAGATCGGACTCGAGAGTTTAAATAGAGAAAAAGCTTAAAAACTAGCACTAGGCACAAAATGAGTCATGGGATGACTCGTTGGTGCAGCCCACGAGTCATGATGTGACTCGTGTGGAGGCCAGTGAAGAGTTTGGAAGTTTGAGGAAAAGGATCCCAATGGGTGTGACAATGACTCGTTGTAAAACCCAACGAGTCATTAGGTTAGTTGTGGGGTGGATAAGGAAGGAAAAGTGAAAAAGGGAGGCAGTGCACTCGACGAAAGGACCCATGAGTCGTGGTCAGTCCCGACAATTTGTTGGGAGGGTCGTGGTCAGCTAATTGTGAAAATAGTGTTCATAGAGGCAATGTATATAACGAGTGGTGACCACAGTCGTGATCATCAATAATGAGTCGTAAGGTTGCACATGAAGAGCCTTGGTGATAAGATGAGCAGTGTACTTGATAGACGACTCCACAAGTCGTGGCCCAGGGTAACGAGTCGTTATGTCTTTCGTTGGAACCACCTTAAAATTATTTTCTGCCAATTTAGTAAGGGCTTTTCCATTATTTCTAAGTTTCTAGGGCCTAAACTACGCCGTTTTGAGTTATGTATAGTGACTTTTAAAGGGGTTAAGTTCATTTTAGGCCTCATTCATTCATGCATGCTAGGTAGAAGACTTGATAGGGTGACCCAACCTAGCATTCATCAATATACCTTCAATTTCCTATTGGGAATCTAAGGAAGTGTAAGAATCAGCCACCAACAGGTATGTAGGGTTATGAATGAGGGATTCCTTTCACACCCATGCAGAATCCCTCTCTAAAGTATGAAATTCCTATTTCTACTCTAGGGGTTTTAACCTAAATGCATGAATCTCCTATTTCTATACGTGGGTATGATTTAATTATGAATCTACTGTTGATTTAGGAAGCATGAGAAATTTTTGTAATGTTTTTAATTTAAAATCATGTTTTTAGTTTTATAAATTTAAAAGCTCATTGATTAGATGTTCATGAAAGATGAGGTTTATGATGATTTTATGATGATGATGAGATATTATGGTGAAAAGCATTTTTTAAAGCTACCCATGTTTACAATTATATTTTCAATGAGAATCGAGTAATTCTAAGATGATAAAGCTTTGGGCAATGCCCACATGTTAAGTATGAATGATGATTTTCCAGAATTAAGCTTACCACATTGTTTTGGAGCAAAGACTCCCAAGTATATTTTCAGTTTGTGGTATGCTTTGAGTTGAAGTTTTCCTATGCGTAGCTTACCACATGATATTTGGAGTGAAGACTCCAAATTATATTTTTAGCTTGTGGTATCTTTTGAGCTAAAGCTTCTCATATGTATGATTTCATATTTGAGATATATTAATTATTGACCTTTGTCAATAGACAATGTTGAGCTTTATTATAAAATGATGTAGAGTATATGCATGTTTTTGGGAGTAATGTCTAGCACCGAGCAAGCTAAGGGTCGATCACCCTATGCCTCAGAACTATATGCCAATGTAGGTTTATACGTTATTACTCTGGGATCTCCCTTGTGAGCTTTCCCTGCCAAAATGGGCCTTCATCTTTATATCGATATCATGGTATCGTCCCCAGCCATGGCAAGGATTTGGACGGCTCTAGCCACTTAGTGTGATAGTTGGGACCACGTAAGCTCTATCGTGGTATGTCGATTAAAAGATGAGTCTCCCATTGTTCCTCATGATTTCAGATATGCATATTCATTACTCATGAGATTTATGTAAATGCATGTTCCAAAGTAGGTTTGACCCAATGTTCAACATTACCTATAAATGTAAGAATTCATCTTTGAGTCAATCGATTCAGTTATGATGTTATGAAGTTATGTTATGAAGAGATCATGATTTCAGAAAGAATGCATGCAAGCCCTAATCTCAAATTCTTAATGTTTATGTTATATTATGCATTGTCTTTAAATGATTACCTTGCATATCGATGTACATTCCACGTACTGACTACATACTCTATGTTGTATCGTTTCATGATAAAGGACACGACTTTCAAGTTCATCCCCATTCGTAGTCAGCTCATTAGAGTTAGCATTCATATTGTGGGTGAGTCCTCATTTCCCGAGGACTAGACTATTCAGATTTCTTATATGTATTTCAATTCAATTTTTTTTGAGTTAGTTGGGGTCATGTCCCATCAACTCTTCATGTTTAGAGGCTTTTAAGACCTATGTATATATTCATCTTTAGATTTCGTATTCTGGTATTATGTTTAAGTTAGACTTCCGCTATGAATATATTGTTTAAAATCTAGTTTCTTGATTGAGGCAATGTATGCTTATGCCATGGGTCAACTTGGGACCTCTTGGGGCTCCTTGTCCTGTGTTACGATCCTGGCCTCCGTTCGGGTCGTGATAAACCTGATATCAGAGCAATAGGTTTGAAGTGTCCTAGGGTTTCTGAAAGCTATGTTAAGTAGAGTCCTTTTCATGGGTATGAAGCTCGCCACACATATGACGAAGAGGCTACGAGACATTTAGGAAATGTTCCCTTCTTTCATGATCTATATCGTGCGATTAAAAATCTTTCTATTCCTCTAATTCGTGCCATTCGTGATTGCAGAATCAGGGATCCCCGAAGAATGAATGGATGGGTAAATAGGAATGATGAAGGCCACGAGGATGGCAACTATAATGGGTACCAGCAAGCCCTACAAGTTTAGGAGCACCAGGCACCGGAGCCAGTTGTGCATGCTGAGTTCTGGGACGCTATCAAATTCTTGCGCAGGCCTTGACCACTCAGGTCAATCAGCAGGCCGTTGTGCATGTTCCGCAAAATGGCAAAGCAATAACGGATTGGGTCAAAAACTTCTTGAGGATGAACTCGCCGGAGTTCCTTGGGTCCAAGTAAGATGAGCACCCGCATGAGTTCATAGATGAAATTGTCTAGATCACCCAAGTCATGCGGGTGAATGGGGTTGAGTCCGTAGAGTTCGCCTCTTACCAGTTGAAAGGAGTCGCACATATCTAGTTTCACCAACGAAAGGATAGCAGGGTCGCCGGAGCAGGTCTTGTCACTTGGGAAGAATTTCATGTTGTATTCTTGGACCGATTCTTCCCTAGTGAGATGAGGGAGATGAAGGCATCCGATTTCATAAATCTAAAGCAAGGGAGAATGATAGTGCAAGAGTATGCCCTTGAGTTCACTAGCCTATCAATGTACGCCCCAGAGTTAGTAGCTGATTAGCGGGCGTGGGTGAGCAGGTTCGTGCATGGAGTAGCGGGCTATTTCGACAAGGATTGTAGGACCGCTATCCTCCATCAGGATATGGAATTTCCTAGGATAGTTTTGTACACCCAGTAAATGGTGGCGGCACATCTAAGAGAGTGGGAGGCCAAGAGTGCCAGAACAGATGACCATAGATTCTCATAGTCGAGGTCAGGAGGTGGGCACCGATAGTAGACCCCCCAGAGATCATGAGCCCCAACATCATTAACATTGAGTGTGACATCCAGATAGAGGCACGCTCAAAGGGGGCGAGCATCAGGCTTGAGGGGTCAGAGCAGCAGACCCGCAGATTCTAGCATCCCAGCTTGTCGTAGATGTGGTTGGGGGCATATGGGCTAGTGCTTGGTAGGTTCAGGTGCTTGTTTCGGGTGTGGGAAACCCAGAAATATGCTTAGAGATTGCCCATCAGAAGGATAGAATCAGTTGGGGGCGAGGCTTAGCTTCTATTTTAGCAGCCCCTCCCGCATGCTTAGCTCATCAGGGGCCATCTACCAGTACAGATGGCAGTCAACGTCAGAACAGATTCTATGCCTTAGCATCCCGTCAGGACCAAGAGGTCTCCTTGGATGTGGTCACTAGTATGTTATGAGTTGTCCATATTGATGTTTATGCTTTATTAGATCTGGGGATACCTTTTCTTTTGTGACACCTTATGTGGCCTGTAGCTTCGGAATCAGTCTCGAAGTCTTGTCAGAACCCTTCTCAGTTTCTACTCCAGTAGGTGACTCAGTTATAGCTAGACGGGTATATAGAGGTTGCCCAGTCTCAGTGCTTCAAAAGGTCACCTCAGTAGATTTGATTCTCGGCATGGATTGGCTATTTGCATACTATGCTTCAGTTAATTATAGAACCCGAGTAGTAGAGTTCAGATGTTTTGGTGAACCAGTTTTAGAAGGGAAGAGTAGTTCAGCTGTGCCTGTAGGTCATTTCATTTCTTGCCTAAGGCCAAAAAGATAACATCTAAGGGTTGTATGTACCATCTAGTTAGGGTTAAGGATGTTGAGTCCGAGACCTCGACTATCTAGTCAGTTCCAGTAGTACGTGAGTATCCAGAGGTCTTTCCAGATGATTTACTGAGAATTCCTCTCGAGGGGGAGATTGATTTTTGTACTGGCCTTCTTCCCGAAACACAACCTATATCTATTCCTCCCTACAGAATGGCTCTAGCCGAGCTAAAAGTGTTGAAAGAGAAGTTGAAGGACTTGTTAGATAAGGGTTTCATTAGACCAAGCACGTCCCCATGGGGTGCACTAGTTCTCTTTGTCCGAAACAAAGATGGTTCTCTTTGCAACTGTATTGATTATTAGCAATTGAACAAAGTCACCATCAAGAACAGGTATCCTCTACCTACGATTGATGATTTATTTAACCAGCTTCACGGTGCAAAGTGTTTCTCAAAGAAAGATCTCAGATCCAAGTACCATCAGCTCAGAGTTCGGGAGAGTGACATCCCAAAGAAGAGCTTCCAAGAGTTGAAGACCCAACTTACTTCAGCACCTGTGTTAACTCTACCTGAGGGTACCAATGGATTCGTAGTGTATTGCGATGCTTCAAGGATCAGACTTGGGTGTGTATTGATGCAGCACAGATGAAGTCATAACCTACGCCTCTAGACAGTTGAAAGTTCATGAGAAGAATTATCCGACCCATGATCTTGAATTGTCAGCTGTGGTACTCTCCTTGAAGATATGGTGGCATTATTTGTATGGGGTCCATGTGGATGTATTTTCGGACCACAAGAGCTTACAATATGTGTTCACACAGAAAGATCTCAATCTTCGGCAAAGGAGGTGGTTAGAGCTACTCAAGGACTATGATATGAGTGTCCTTTACCATTTGGGTAAGGCTAATGTGGTAGTGGACGCACTTAGTAGACTCTCTATAGAGAGTGTGTCCCATGTGGATGAGGGGAAGAAGGAGCTGGTGAAAGATATACATCGACTCGCAAGATTGGGAGTTTGGTGGGTCGACTCAACCGATGACGATGTTGTTGTGCAAAACGGGTCAGAATCATCCTTGGTGGTTGATGTGAAAGCTAGACAAGATGAGGACCCAATTTTGGTATAGTTAAAGGAATTCGTTCAAAGTCAGAAGGTAAAGGTCTTCTCCCAAGGGGGAGATGGTTTGTTTCGGTACTAGGGTTGCTTATGTGTTCTGAATGTCGATGATTTGAGGAGTCAGATGTTGCATGAGACTTATGGATCCATCCAGGTTCAACCAAGATGTACCGTGACTTATGAGAAATCTATTGGTGGAATGGCATGAAGAGGGATATTGTAGAATTAGTAGCCAAGTATCTGAACTGTTAGCAAGTAAAGGTTGAGCACCAGAGACCGGGAGGTGTACTTCAGGATATCAACATTCCTACTTTGAAGTGGGAAGAAATTAATATGGATTTCATCACAAGTTTACCTTGTACTCATCGACAATATGACTCCATTTGGGTTATAGTAGACAGGCTGACCAAAGCTGCTCAGTTTCAATGGGTCGAAACCACGAATTCAGCAGAGGATTTTGCCAAATTATATATTTGGGAGCTAGTCCAATTGCATGGAGTACCCTTATCCATCATTTCGGACAGAGGTACTCCATTCACCTCTAGTTTTGGAAGTCATTTCAAAAGGGGCTTGGTACGCGGGTTAAGCTCAGCACAACATTTCACCCGCAAACGGATGGTCAAGCGGAGCGGACAATTCAGACCCTTTAGGACATTTTGAGGCCATGTATGACTGACTTCGAAGGTGGTTGGGATGATCACTTTCCCCTGATCGAGTTTTCCTATAATAACAACTATCATTCCAGTATCCAGATGGCGCCGTTCGAGGCTCTCTATGGGCGTAGATGTAGGTCTCCCATAGGTTGGTTTGAGGATGGTGAGATGGCAATGATCGGGATGAATTTAGTTCATGAGGCAATGGAGAAGGTTCAATTGATAAGGGACAGGTTGAAAACTTCCCAAAGTCACCAAAAGTATTATGCTGGCGTGTGAAGAAAATTAGAATTTGAAGTGGATGAGTGGGTATTTCTGAGGGTGTCTCCCATGCAGGGAGTGATGAGGTTCGGAAAGAAAGGAAAAATTAGTCCTCGCTATGTCGGCCCATACCGGATAGTGAGATGTGTTGGCAACGTGGCTTATGAGTTGGAGTTGCCTTCAGAATTAGCTCCTGTGCATCCTGTATTCCACGTATCACTCTTAAAGAAGTGTTTGGGTGATCCAGCTCTAGTGTCTCGGTGGACAGTGTTGGGGTGAAACAGAACCTTATTTATGAAGAGGTTCCGATAGAAATATTGGATCGGCAGGTTCAAAGGATAAGGAAAAAGGAAGTAGCTTCAGTTAAACTGTTATGGAGGAATCAGCAATTTGAAGGAGGTACGTGGTAGGCTGAAGCGGATATGATGGCTAGATTACCCACATTTATTCTCTACTGGCTTAGTTTCAGCTTGAAGTATCAATTTTGCACTCAGACTCTATTTAGTTTTCATGTTCAGTTCATGTCTTCAAGTTTCATTTATGTATATGGATGTGTATGTGAATCATAAAATCAGTTTAGCTATATGGTTTGAATCAGAGATAGTCATTCCATCAACTTCGGTTTAAGTGATCAGTATTTGAATATGATAATTTCATTTCTCTGGTTTTTTGTGCGTTTTCCAACATTCAAGGATGAATGATCCCAAGGGGGAGATATTGTTATATCCTGAAAGCCCAGAGATCAGACCCGGGAGTTTAAACAGAGAAAAAGCTTAACAATTGGCACCAAACAAAAAAATGAGTCGTGGGATGACTCATTTTTGTAGGCCACGAGTCATTATGTCACTCCTAGGGAGGCCAGTGAGGAGTTTAGAAGTTTGAGGAAAAGGATCCCCATAGGCGTGACAACAACTCGTGGTCAGAACCCACGAGTCGTTAGGTTAGTCGTAGGGTGGTTAAGGAAAGAAAAGAGAAGAAGGGAGGCAGTGCACTCGATGGAACGACCCAATGAGTCGTGTCCAGTCCCCACGATTAATGGGGAGGGTTGTGGTCAGCTGATTTAGAAAATAGTGGGCATGGAGACAGTGTACATAACGGGTGGTGACCACGAGTTGTGGTCACTAGTAATGAGTCGTGAGGTTGCCCGTGACGAGCCCTGGTGTTCAGTTGAGCAGTGTACTTGATGGATGACTCCACGGGTCGTGGTCCAGGGTAACGAGTCATCAGGTCCCTCGTTAGGACCACCTGGCAATTATTTTCTAAGACTTTAGTAAGGGTTTTTCCATAATTTGCAAGTTCCTAGGGCCTAAACTATGTCATTCTGAGTTATGTATAGTGACTTTTAAAGGGGTTAAGTTCATTTTAGGCCTCATTCCTTCATGCATACAAGGTAGAATACTTGAGAGGGTGATCAAGCCTAGCATTCATCAATTTCCCTTCAATTTCCTATTGGGCATCTAAGGAAGTTTAAGAATCAGCTACCAACCGGTATGTAGGGTTATGAATGGTGATTCCCTTCACACCCATGTCGAATACCTCTCTAAAGTATGAAATTCCTATGTCTACTCTATGGGTTTTAACCGAAATGCATGAATCTCCTATTTCTATACATGTGTATGATTTAATTATGATTCTACTATTGAATTAGGCAGCATGGAAAATTTTTATAATATTTTCAATTTAAAATCATGTTTGTAGTTTTATAAATTTAAAAGCCCATTGATGAGATGTTCATGAAAGATGAGGTTTATGATGAATGTATGATGATGATGAGCTATATGATGAAAAGCATGTTTTAAAGCTACCCATGTTTACAATTATGTTTTCGATGAGAATTGAGTAATTCTAAGTATGATAAAGCTTTGGGCAATGCCCACATGTTAAGTATGAATGATGATTTTCCACAACTAAGCTTACCACATTGTTTTGGAGCAAAGACTCCCAAGTATATCTTCATCTTGTGGTATGTTTTGAGTTTAAGTTTCGTTATGCATAGCTTACCACATGGTTTTTGGGTCGAGGACTCCCAATTATATTTTCAACTTGTGGTATGTTTTGAGATAAAGCTTCTCATGTGCATATTTCATATTTGAGATATATTAATTATTGAGCTTCGTCAACAGATGATGTTGAGCTTCGTTATAAAATAATGTACAGGATATGCATATTTTTGGGAGTAATGTCTAGCACCGAGTAGGCTAAGGGTCGATTACCCAATGCCTCAGAACTACGCGCCAATGTAGGTTTATACATTATGACTATAAGACGTCCCTTGTTAGCTTCCCTTTCCTGAATGGGACTTTATCTTGATATCAATATCACGGTATCGTCCCTAGCCCTGGCAAGGCTTTGGACGTCTCTACCCACTTGAGTGTGATAGTTGGGACCACGTAAGCTCTATCGTGGTATATCGGTTAAAACACGAGTCTCCCATTATTCCTTATGATTTAAGATATGCATATTCATTACTCATGAGATTTATGTAAATGCATGTTCTAAAGCAGGTTTGACTCAACGTTTATTTTTACTTATAAATGTCAGAATTCAGCTTTGAGCTAATCGATTTATTGATGATGTTATGAAGTTATGTTATGTCATGTTATGAAGAGATCATGATTTTAGAAAGAATGCATGCAAGCCCTACTCTAAAATTCTTAATGTTTATGTTATATTATGCATTGTCTTTTAATGATTTTCTTTGCTTAAGCAGTTTTATTTACCTTGCATGCTCGGTACACTAAACACACTAACCGCATACTCTATGCTATATTGTTTCATGATACAGGACCCGGCTTTCAGGTTCAGCCCCGCTCATAGTCAGCTCATCAGAGTTAGCATTCATATTGTGGGTGAGTCCTCATCTCCCAAGGACTAGACTATTTATATTTCATATATGTATTTCAGTTTTATATTTATTGAGTTAGTTGGGGTCTTGTCCCATCAAGTTGTCATGTTGAGAGCCTTTTCAGACATATGTATGTATTAAGCTTCTGATGTTATGTTTAAGTTAGACTTCCGCTATGAGTATATTGTTGAAAATCCAATTTCTTGATTGAGTTAGATGTATGCTTATGCTATGGATCGACTTGGGGTCTCTCGGGGTTCCTTGTCCCGTGTTACGATCCGGGCCTCCGTTCGGGTCGTGACACCTAACGACTCGTGGGGACTGACCATGAATCGTGGTCACGCACGTGGGGGTGTTGTTTCCTAAACTACAAACTCATCACCTGGGCCTCCCCACGAGTCACATCACAACTCGTGGGTTGCTATCACGGGTCTCCACATGACTCATTCTATGTCTGATGCCAGATTTTATGTTTTTCTCCATTTCAACTCCCAGGTCTAATCTTTTTAATTCCGGGGTATAACAATATCTCCTTCTTGGGAACATTCATCCTCGAATGCTGGAAAACATACAAAAAAGCAGAGAAATGCAATCATCACATTCAAATATTGATCATTGAAGTCGAAACTAATTGAATGACTTCCTCCGATTCAAACTACATAGCTGAACCGAATTCACGAATCATACATACATCCATATACATTAAAGAAACTTGGGCAGATGAACTGAACATGAAAACTAAATAGAGTTTGAGAGAAAAACTGATACCTTAAGCTGAACCTGAGTCATTAGAGCATAAATATGGGTATCTAGCCATCATATCCGCTTCATCTTGTCACGTAGCTCCTTCAACAAGTTGATTCCGCCATAACACTTTGACTAAAGCTACTTCCTTGTTCCTTATCCTTCGAACCTGACGATCCAGTATTTCTACCGGAACCTCCTTGTAACTGAAGTTGTCTTTCAGACTAACGCTGTCCACTGGGACAACTAGAGCTGGATCACCCAAACACTTCTTCAACAGAGATACATGAAAAATTGGATGCATGGAAGCAAATTCTGAGTGCAACTTTAACTCATAGGCCACCTCGCCAGCACATCTCATGATTCGGTACAGGCCTACATAGTGGGGACTAAGTTTCCCCTTCTTTACGAACCTCATCACTCCATTCACGAGAGAAACCTTCATAAATACTCAATCATCAACTTCAAATTTTAATTCTGTTCTCCTCACATCAGCATAGGACTTCTGGCGACTCTTAGCAATTCTCAACCTGTCCCTTATCAACTAAACCTTCTTCATCTCCTCATGAACCGAATCTGCTGTTATCATCACCGCTTCTCCAACGTCAAACCAACCAATGGGTGTCTACATCTCCGCCCATAGAGAGCCTCGAATGGCGCAATGTGAATGATGGAATAGTAGTTTTTATTGTATGCAAACTCGATAAGAGGAAAATGCTCATCCCAACTACCTTTGAAGTAAATTATTCATGCTCTCAACAAGTCTTCATGAGTCTAAACTGTCGGCTCCGCTTGGCCATCCATTTGCGGGTGGAATGTTGTGCTGAGCTTAACTTGAGTACCAAGCCCTTTTTGAAAGGACCTCCAAAACTGAGAGGTAAATTGGGTACCTTTGTTTGAAATGATGGATAAGGACACTCCATGCAATCGAACTAGCTCCCGGATATATAGTTTGGCATAATCCTCCGCCGAATCCGTGGTTTTGACTGATAGGAAATGAGCAGCCTTGGTCAACCTGTCTACCACAACCCAAATGGCCCAAATGGAGTCAATTGTTGATGAGTGCGAGGTAAACCTGTGATGAAGTCCATATTTATTTATTCCCAATTCCAAGTAGGAATTCTGATATACTGTATCACACCTCCCAATCTTTAATGCTCGACCTTTACTTGCTGATAGTTTTGGCACTTAGCTACGAATTCTGCTAAATCCTTCTTCATGCCGCTTCACCAATAGATTTCCCGTAAGTCATGGTATATCTTGGTGGCACCTGGATGGATAGAATACCTGGAACCATGAGCCTCACACAATATCCGGCTCTCAAATTGTCAACACACACATAGGCGACCCTGGTAACGAAGCACACCATCTCCCCCTTTGGAGAAGGCCTCTACCTTCTTATTTTGTATGGCTTCCTTTAACTTTACCAAAATTGGGTCCTCATCTTGTCTAGCTTTCACATCAATAACTAAGGAAGAATATGATCCGTTATAAACAATAACACTGCTATCAGTCGAGTCAACCAACCGAACCCCCAACCTTATAAGTCGATGCACATCTTTCACCAGCTCCTTCTTCCCCTCATCCACATGATCCACACTCTCCATAGAGAGTCTACTAAGCATTTCTGCTACTACATTAGCCTTACCCAAATGATAAAGGACACTCAAATCATAGTTCTTGAGTAGCTCCAACCATTTCCTTTGCCGAAGATTGGGATCCTTCTGCGTGAACACATATTGTAAGCTTTTATGGTCCATAAACACATCCACATGGACCCCATACAAATAATGTTGCCATATCTTCAAGGCGAATACCACCACAGCCAATTTAAGACTATGGGTCGGGTAATTCTTCTCATGAACTTTCAACTGTCTAGAGGCATATGCTATCACTTTCCCATGCTGCATCAATACACACCCAAGTCCGTTCCTTGAAGCGTCACAATACACAATGAACCCATAGATACCCTCCAGTAGAGTTAACACCGGTGCTGAAGTAAGTAGAGTCTTCAACTCTTGGAAGCTATTCTCACAAGCCTCCGATCATTAGAATTTCACCTTCTTCTGAGTCTATTTGGTCAAAGGTGTTACTATCGATGAGAAACCTTCCACGAACCTTCTAGAGTAGCCATCTAAACCCATGAAGCTCCAAATATTTGAAGGATTCACCAGTCTAGGCCAACTTTTCACTTCCTCTATTTTCTGAGAGTCCACCGATATGCCTTTTCTTGATACCACATGGCCCAAAAATGCCACGGAATTCGTCCAAAACTCACACTTGCTGAATTTGGCATATAATTGGTGATCCTTGAGAATTTGAAGCACTATTCTCAAATGAGCAGCACGCTCCTCCTCGCTCTGAGAGTATATCAGGATTTCATCAATAAACACAACATGAACATATCCAACTATGGCTTGAACACCCTGTTCATCAGGTTCATAAAAGCTGCAGGAGCATTCATTAGTCCAAAAGACATAACTACAAACTTGTAATGACCATATCATATCCTGAAGGCTGTCTTCGGGATGTCACTCTCCCGAACTCTGAGATGATACCAGGACCTGAGATCTATTTTTGAGAAATACTTGGCACCCTAAAGATGGTCAAATAAATCATCAATCTTGGGTAGAGGATACCTATTCTTGATGGTGACTTTTTTCAATTTTCGATAGTCAATACACATGCGAAGAGAACAATCTTTCTTTCATACAAAGAGAACTGGTGCACCCCATGCAGACTTGCTCGGTCTAATGAAACCCTTATCTAAAAGGTCCTTCAACTGCTCTTTCAACTCCTTTAGCTCAGATGGAGCCATTCTTTAGGGAGGAATAGATATAGGCTACATGTCGAGAAGAAGATCAATACCAAAATCAATTTTCCGCTTGGGAGGGATTCTCGATAAATCATCTGGAAAGACCTCAGGATACTCGCATACTACTGGGACAGACTGGATGGTCGGGGTCTCAGACTCGACATCTTTAACCCTAACTAGATGATACACACAACCTTTAGAAATCATCTTTCTGGCCTTAAGGTAGGAAATGGGACGACCTACAGGCACAACTGCACTACCCTTCCATTCTAAGACTGACTCACCCGGAAATCTGAACTCTATAGCCCAGGTTCTACAATTAACTGAGGCATAACATGAAAATAGCCAATTCATTCCTAGGATAACATCAAATTCGGTCATGGCTAACTCTATCAAATCTACTGAGGTGACCTTCTAAAGCACTGAGATCGGGCAACCTCTATATACCCGTCCAGCTATAACTGAATCACCTTCTAGAGTAAACACTAAGAAGGGTTCTGACAAGATTTTGAGACTAAATCCGAAGCTACTAGCCAAATAAGGTGTCACAAAAGATAAGGTAGCCCTCGGATCTAGCAAAGCATAAAATCAAGATGGAAAACTCGCAATATACCAGTGACTAGATCCGGGAGACCTCTTTCTCCTGGCAGGATACTAATGCGTAGAATCTGTTCTGGCGCTGACCGCCACCTGTGCTAGTAGATGCCCCCTGATGTGTTGAGTGTGTGGGTGGGGCTGCTAAACTAGAGGCTGGGCCTCGGCCCCCATCATGTCTTGCCTCACTGTTGGGAAATCTCTGAGCATGTGTTCGGATTCCCACACCTGAAACAAGCACCTGTACCTACTAAACACTAACCCGTGTGGCCCCGGCCACACCTGCGCCAAACTGGAACACTAAAATCTACTGGTATGCTGCTCTGACCCATAGAGCCTGATGCTTGCACTCTCTGATCATCCCTAGGCCTAAATGGCACACTTAATGTTGAAGATGTTGGGATTGATGATCGCTGGTGGGTCTGCTGTTGATGCCACCACCTGACCTCGGCTGTGAGAATTTGTGGTCATTGGTCCTGGCCCTCTTGGCCTCCATCTCTCTCAGATGTGCTGCCTCCATCTACTGGGCGTATAAAACTATCCGAAGGAAATCCATGTCCTGGTGGAGCATAGAGATCCTACACTCCTTGTCTAAATAGCTCGCTACTCCATGAACGATCTTTCCCACCCGCGCCCTCTTTTTAGTCACTAACTTCGGGGCGTAATTCGATAGACGAGTGAACTCAAGGGCATACTCCTGCACCTTCATTCTCCCTTGCTTCAGATTTACAAACTCATGTGCCTTCAGCTCTCTCATATCACGAGGGAAGAACCAATCTAAGAATGCAACATGGAACTCCTCCCAAGTGACGGGGCCTGCTCTGGCGACCCTACTATCTTTCCATTAGAAAAAGAAGATACGAGCGACCCCTCAAATGGTATGAGGCCAACTCCATGCACTCCACTCCATTCACCCCTATGATTTGGGTGATCTTAACAATCTCATCTAGGAACTCATGCGGGTCCTCATCCAATTTTGGCTCGAGGAATTTAGGTAAGTTCATTCTCAAGAAGTCTCGAACTCGAGCCGCCGCTGCATTTCCATTTCATGGAACATGCGCAACTTCCTTCTAATTGACCTGAGTCGTCAAGGCCTGCGTAAGAATCTGAATAGAGGCCCGTAAATTAGCATGAGCAGTTGGCTCCGGTGCCTAGTGCTCTTGAACTAGTGGGACTTGCTGGTGCCCATTACTGTTGCCATCCTTGTGGCCTTCTCCATTTCCATTCCTCCTACAATTCATTCTTCGGGAGCCATAATTCTACAATCATGAATAGCACGAATTCAAAGGATAGGGAGACATTTCATTTCATTACATAGATCATGAAAGAAGGAAACATTTCCTGAACGTCTCGTAGCCTCTTCATCATAAGTGTGGCGCGCTTCACACCTATAAAAAAGACTCTACTTAACGCGGCATTCAGACACCCTAGGATACATAAAACCTATGTCTCTGATACCAAGTTTGTCACGGCCAGGACGGAGGCCTAGATTGCAACATGGGACAAGGAGTCCCAAGAGACTCCAAGTTGACCCATGGCATAAGCATACATATAACTCGATAAATAAAATAGAAGAATCAAAAAGATAATCATAGTGAAAGTCTAGATTAAACATAACATCATAATAGACAATATGAAGCTGAATATAACCATATGTCTGGAAAGCCTCTAAACATGATGAGTTGATGGGACTAGACCCCAACTAACTCATTAATCTAAAACTGAAAGTACATGAAGAAAATCTAAATAGTCTAGTCCTCGGAGATGAGGACTCACCAACACGTATGATGCTATCTCAAAAGGCTGACTATGAACGGGGCTGAACTTGAGAGTCGGGTCCTGTATCATAAAATGATACAACATAGAGTATGCGGTCAGTATGTGGAATGTACCGAGTATGCAGGGTAAGTATACCTATGCTGGCACATAGTTCTGAGGCATAGGGTGATCGATCCTTAGCCTACTCGGTGCTAGACACTATTTCCAAAAACATGCATTTGTTGTACATCGTTATTTAATGATGCTTAACATCGTCTATTGACGAAGATCAATCATAAAATACGTCTCAAATATAAAATCATGCATATGAGAAGCTTTAACTTAGGCCATACCACAAGCTGAAAGATAATTGGGAGTCTGCACTCCAAAACCATGTGGTAAGCTTAACTCGGGAAATCATAAATCATACTTTGAAATACTCAATTCACATTCAAAACATGATTATAAACATGGGTATCTTGAAAACTTACTTTTCATTATAACATCTCATCATAATCATACGTTCTTCTCAAAATCTCATCTTTCATGAACTTCTCATCAATGGGATTTTTAATTCATAAAATTAGAGACATGATTTTTGTTTGAAAACATTATAAAACTTTCTCATTCTTCATAATTCAATAGTTGAAACATATTTAAATCATATTCATGTAGAGAATTAGGAAATTCATGCATTTGGGTAAAAACCACATAGATTAGACATAGAAATCTCATGATTTATAGAGGGATTGGGCATGGGTGTGAAAGGAATCACCCATTCATAACCCTACATACCTGTTGGTAGATGATTCTTACACCTCTTTGATAGCCCAAGAAGAAATTGAAGAGGAATTGAAGAACACTAAGCTTGATCACCCTCTCTCACCTTCTACCTTGTATGCTGAATGTAAATGGCCTAGAATGAACTTAACCCCTTTAAAAGACATCATTCATAACTCGAAACGACATAGTTTAGGCCCTATGATCTTAGGAATTATAGAAAAGCCCTTACTAAATTCACAGAAAATAACTGCCAGATGGTCTCAACGAGGGACCTAACAACTTGTCATCAAGGGCCCCGACTCGTGGAGTTGTCCGTGAGGTTCACTGCTTCTCAAGTCTTCCGGGCTTGTAAAGAAAAACATAACGACTCGTTACCTGGTGACCATGACTCATGGTCACCATCTATAAGGTACACTGCCTTATCCTCCATAAAATTATTCCCTGCTTGGTCACGACTCACCCCACGAATCGTGGGGACTAACTACCACTCGTGGGGTCCTCCTATTAAGTTCACTGTATCTATTCTCCTATTTACTCAAACACCACTTCCTCAACTGACCTAACGACTCTTGGGGCCTGACCACTAGTCGTGGTCATGCCCGTGGGTTCCTGTTTCTCAAACTACAAACACATCATCTGGGCCTACCCACGAGTCACTACATGACTCGTGTGCTGCTCTCATGGGTCTCCTCACAACTAGTTTTGTGTCTGATGCCAGATTTTAAGTTTTCTCCATTTCAACTCCTGGGTCTGATCTTTGGGCTTTCGGGGTATAACAACTCACCACCCATCGATGCCCATAGGGGTGTGCCAGTGGCAATGATTGGAGAAATAACATTGAATTGGTCCTCCTTGTTGGCGAGGAGGACCGAATACTTCATGCTCTCATCAATTTCATCCTCCCAAAATAGCGAATTTATGATTGTTTGGGTGAAGTCGACCTCAACTCCTCTCACCAACATTGATGGTAGGAATGGAAAGTCCTCAGCCTTGCCTCTGTATTTAATGCTCTCCTACCTGTCCTGGTAAAGGCATAAAACTCAAGTACCAAGCTCCTGTAAAAATTCGGGAGAGGGTTGGCGAAGACATTCCACTGGCGATTGGTGAATTGGGTAGTGATGTTGGGGAATTCGCCCCTTAGTCCTACCTGATCAAAGCATTTCTCCACAGTGATAGAGTGGCCTTCACAAATAATATAATGCCCCTTCATGTTGGGCACACAAAAGATTATAGCCTCTCTAGTATTGGTGGGGGCTAAGGTAGCTTTGTCTTTCCCTTTGCCCTTCGCTCTTGAAGTGGAAACAACCTTTACTTTGCTTGGGTTCTTAGATTAATTCATATTCAAAAAAATTGATGTTAGTTCCATGGAACAATATCTTCTTTTTGTGTTTTTGTATAATAGAAAATAAAATAAAACAAAAGTAATAAGAACTATTATCTATCCTAAAATAAAACAAGGAATTATAACCATTGGATGACAAACAATGAGAATTTATGAAATGTGATGCACTGGCAGTATTGGCGAGACACCAGCGAAATGAAGAAGGAGATCTGCAAAATGCCAATGAACCGTTGGTGCTTGGCAGAACACAGGTCAATTTCAATGTTAACCAACAACTCATTCGTAAGTCACCAATCACAATCCACGAACCATCAATGGAACATAGGTTCAAGGCAGTAGACTGAAGCCATTTCGCCTGAATCGGCATTCCAACCAGTGTTTCACCAGACCTGAATGGTGATTCACCAGTGGTCCTTGTCCCCAATGCCTTAAAACAACAGTCACACATCTTAATCTCACAAACACTTACCCGCACCATTTTAGCATTAACTACAAATGATTTGCCATTAAGAATGACGTCACCTGATCTATTATCGAGCAAATCGGGTATTATAAGCACACATGGGGTGACTTAGAGTTCATCCCCAACCCAAAATCTACACACTAAGGAACAAACATTTATCAAAGGCCGCACCCATATTGTTACTCACATGATATCACTACCCCCACATACTCATGAAAAAATAATAGAAAAGTATCATCTAGCACAGAAAGAGTGCAATGGGGATACATGATTTTGGGGTATTTTTGTGGTCCCAATCTAAAAAAACAATCATATTGTGCCAATTGACCTTTAAAAAAGAGTAAAAATTCTATACCAAATAGGTTGGAAATCACAAAGATGATGAGAATCAAGGGTTGCACAAGGAAGCTTCACTCAAGTTGTTATTGCTTTAATGAATGTGAGAGTAGAGTAAATGGTGAAGAAGATATAAGATGAAATGTGGGTATTATAGAAGAGAAGGAAGAAAAGGGATTGGTAGGTGAAAAGGTAGTTTTAATGGTGGAAAGGTGGTGTAGGAGGAAGGTGAAAAGGTTTAACGGAAAAGTGTGAAGGTAGAAGAAGGGAGTTAATGGGAATCTGTAAGGGTTTGGCCGGTTTTTTAAAATTCCCAGATCAGGCCGATCCATGGATCAGTTCAAAATCTTGAAAAAATTTAACTTACTTATACTGGAGCTTAACCGGCGATCGCTGGTAGGGACAGGTGGTTCGCCGATTCTAGGGTCGGTGCTTGATACCTTTCTAGTTCACTGGTTAACGATCGACTGTTGATCAATGACTTGTAGATTGGAATCGGCGAGATGTCAGTTGGATCACCGAGCATCGTCAAACATCTAGGTGCACTATTTTGAGCTAGTGTTTCACCTGCAGTCTGTGAATTGCTATTGGTGTTCCACCGGTGAGTCATCAATCTCTCCTCCTTTCTCCCCTTCTCTATTCATGACCTGCGACAGAGTGGCATTTTGCATGTTGTCATCGGCGTTTTGCCGATCTAACATTGTGCCTGCCCTGTTTTACATTGCCACTATATGTGTATCCAAGGTACCCACAAAGTCCAAAAAATCAAAATACTCAAAATAAAACACTTGGGTTTCCTCCTAAGGGGTGCCTTAGTAACGCCGTGGCATGACATATTTCTCATTCATATTCCCTTTTCTGGAGGATCATCCTTCGACTCACACTCTTCCATATAAACTCCTCCATTTTCACTTTCATCATTCAACACTACAATAATGGTACATTCTTCTGGAGGTTTAGCAATTTCGCATACTTTGAAACTAACCTCTTCACCTCCCACACGGATTGAGCTCACTTAGATCTACATCCACCAAGGCTTTGCCCATGGTGAGCAATATTCTCCCTAAGATGATTGGTAATTCCACATCCATCTCATAATATAGAACCACAAAGTCAGCTGGCATAATAAACTTATCTATCCTCATCAATACATCCTCCAGAACGCCCACCAGTTTCTTGATAGAGCGATCAACCATTAACAATCTCATCGAGGTATGTTTGATGTTTCAAAGCCCCAACATCTTGAAGATTATTAGGGGCATCAAATTTATATTTGCCCCTATATCACAATTGGATTTGTTGAATACACACAACTCTATTGTGCAAGGAATTGTGAAGGCTCTCGGATCCTCTCCTTTCGGGGAAAGGTTACTCATCATCATGGCGCTACAATAATGTGTTGTCTCTCCGGTGCCCACATCTACTACCTTCTTCTTCTTCAGCGGTTCTTTCATAAATTTTGCATATCTAGCCATTTGGAGTAAAGCATCCACCAGTGATATATTTATGGACAATTTTCTGAACATATCTATAAACTTGCTGAGTTGATCATCCTTTTTCTTTTTGGCTAACCGCTGTGGATAAGGAGGTGGAACTCTTCGTTCTTGTTCTTTCTCACTCGAGGACTTCATGCCCATATCTCCTTCCTCTACATTGGAGGGAGTCTAATCAACATCACCTTCACCTTGATCCGCAAAGTTTCCACAACCATGCGGTGCTTGTTGTATCTCATCCGATTCTTTCACATCATTTTCCGTTGGGGAAATGACATTCATAGACTTAACACCCTCATCTCCCAGCATCTTGCACCTCCTAGTGACAATATCCATGCATTGATTATCCTTTTGTGCTTTTAGCATTGTATCACTAGGGAGTGTTCCCTTCATCCTGGGTTCATTTGAGAAGATAAGTGGTTCATTTGGGCCTCTAAATGCTTGATAGAGGCCGAGTGTGAACTTACTATTTGGGCAAGGTTATACACCTCCCCTTTAAGTTCTTTGACCCCACTGTTCGTTGATTCAACTTTCTTGAGAACCCTTGCCAACATTTTTTCAATTTTTCAGTTCCCTAATCACTCAAACCCTGTTGGGATTGGGCATTCTCAGCTTTAGGAGGAGGAACATATGGATTTTTGCTTCTATGATAGCGGTCTCCCTCATGGTTTTGCTCTCTATTGCCCTATCTCTCATTTCGATCAGGCCACCTTTATGTGTAAAAATTCCTCCAACCTTTTTTGTATTCCCTTGGGCACCAAGGGCCTTGATTAGTCCCTTGGTACCTAGGTCGAGAACCCCCCATTTGATTTTCCATATATTGACATTCTCCTCGTACCGTGGTGGCAAAGACTCTCCCTCAAAATGCATTGGACCTTGCATTCCCATAACATTTACACCTTTAGGCCCGGATCCCATCACATGTTTAATCATTAACTCTAGCTGATTCATCATTTTGGCAAGATTTTCATCTCACTCTTCCTTTTCCTTTATTATTTCAGCCGTTAGAAAACTAGAACCAGCATCACGTGAAGATACAGCCATCTCCCTTGTATGCCAAGCCTTGTTCGTCTTTGTCATCCTACCTAAAAGGGCTTTAGCCAGACCATACGTCTAGTCCATGATTAAGCCTCTGACTAGGTTATTGGCTACTGATTTATTTATGGAGTCTAAGGCTCGATAAGATCTTTGATGTAACACTCCATCGGGAAGACCATGGTTAGGACAAAGAGACACCTTCTTCTTAAACCTCAACCATGATTCATGCAAAGGTCACCCAGCTTTTGCCTAAAGTTTGTAGTGTCATCCTTCAGCTGCAACATCCTTGAAGGAGGGAAAAATCGATCCAAACGTGCTTCTTTCAACTCTTTCCATGAGGTGATTCATCCCTGAGGCAATTCTTCCAACCACATAGTTGCTTCTCCTATTAAGGAGAATGGGGAGAGCCTTAACCTGATAGACTCTTGACTTATATTAGCTATATTAAAAGGTTTGAAAATCTTGAGGAAGTTCCTCAAATGGCAGTTAGCATCCTCATTCAATTTTCCCCCACAGAGTCCTTTTATCTGCAGTAGGTGCAACATCATAATAGTGACGTGAAACACATCATTCCCTACCGTAGATTGTAGGCTTATGGCTCCTGCGACTTCAGGCATGACGGGGTTATCCTCTTCATGTTCCATGTTTTCTTCCACCAAACAATCACCCGTTTGCAAATGATGGCTCATATAAATAAACCCTAGATGACCAATAACAAGAACAATGTCAAGAGAAATAAGATGCTTAATCAATTCAAATTAACAAACAACTCAAGGATATCAAGTGCTATTCCCCGGCAATGGCGCCATTTTTTATAATGCTCAAACTACACTCCTCATTTAGAGAGAATGTAAGCGATCGTTGTATCAATGTAAATAACCCAATGGGTGTTGGGGTTGAATCCCACAGAGAATAGAGAATGATTTATACAAGAGTTGTTTAGTGAATTCAATTGATTCGTATCCAAGCAATGAAGACGTAAAAGTTAATTTTGGTGGAAGTGAATGCAATAATATTGTAGACTCAAAAATAAGCCAATGAAGAGAGGAAAATATCCATAATTGAGAAACAATAATGTGCAAGAACTAGAGGTGTGGTGTAGATGGGATGTCAATCAAATTGGGATTTACTAGACTGCCAAATTATTACTAATATATGTAAATAACCTTGGAAAAAGATGGAGCTCGATATTTTTAAACCACTTGAGCTCCTTCTCCTTAAGTTCTTTCGAACCTCAAGGTACATTTCAACTATTCCAATATGGTTTGGGTTAGGGATGAGCGATTTCTAGCCATCAACCTCTAAAGGGATTATGATCATGGGTTTTAGCTATTTCTAGACCAACACCACAAAATCAAATCCCAATCCACTATTAAATTCTCCCCCATTACTTAATTCTTCTTTTAAATCAAAAATCATGTAAGAAAACAATACTCATATTTGCAACTATGAGTAATCAACTATAATTTGAGGAGAATTCAATAGATATACACTAATTAAGTAATAACAAGACAAATCTAGCAATACCCAATCAAATTAAATACCTATCATCACACGCCTTTACCTATTGATTTAGCTACTCATAATTGAGAAACACAAGAGCATATTTATCAATAAACTCTACAATTTCATCATTAAGCGTAAGCAAAATCAAGCTCAAAATATCTCTACAATGGTGGTTATACCTTGATGAAGAAGATGAAGAAGAAAAAGTAATATTCAAAATAACTCTTCAAGAAGATGAAGATGAAAAAGTAATATTCAGAATAATTCTTCTCTTCCCAAATGGAGTTCTCTCTTTCTCAAAAGTAATGGAAATATTCAAAGATATGTTTAGAGTACTTTTTCTAGATAATATACAAAATTAGGTCATAACATTCTCCTCTTTTTGAGGGCTGGAGTTTTTTGCCCATTTTCAGGCATCTTTCACTTGTGATGGAACCGGCGGTTTGTCGATTTCTATCTGTGAGCCACTGGTGCTTTCCTCTGTGATCCAGTGAAGACCAGAGTATTTCAATGATGTCTTTCGCTGATTAGCCATTTTCTATCCACGAGCTGCCGGTTGATATCATCAGTTGTCCAGTCAAGTACAACATATTTTGGTGATGGAACCGGCGATCGCTATCTGCATGCCGCCGATTGCAGATGTTTATTAAATAAGTGAGTGCTTACAATTGACTGTTGTTTCACCGATGTCCTCTGGTGGAGCGCTGGTTTTCACCTGAATCTCATCTTTTTTAATCAACTTCATGCTTCTTCTCTTTAAGTCAGATACCTGCACATCCAAAGGCAAAAAGTGCATAAAATCCAACTAAAAGACTTGAAAACTAAGGTAAAGTTCATGCTTTAGAGCCTAATGAGTTGGTAAATTATCAACTCATCACCTACACCTGTGCTCCGCAGGTCTGACTACTTTTTGTAGTTGAGGTGCGGGTACTCATCATTTAATAGGACTTCTGGATTAGTTCTGCGCTTGACCTACGCTTTACATGTTGCTACCTAGATTTCGTAGGTCCAATGCAGGTGTTCATCCTCTATTTTCTTTTAGTTTTTTGACAATCCAATCATCCTACAAAACAAAGACACCAAAAATGTGAAGTAAAAAGTAAATTGAAGACACTTGGATTGTCTCACAAAAAGCACTTGATTTAATGTTGTGGCACGACGGTTTCACCCCACACTTGCATCAATCATCCAGAGGTTGTCCTCCACATCAAAGTCATTCCCTTTCTTATCTCCATCATCCATGATAACTATCACCTTGGACTCATCGATTGGTTTCATTGGTTGGCAGATATTAAAGGTCACTTCATCACCGCTAAACCAAATATTTTAGCTCAACATCTACTAGAGCTCACCCTGTGCCCAAGAATATTCACCCTAAATAACGGGCACCTCCATGTTAACATCACAATCCAACATGACCAAGTCAGCTGGAGGAATGAATTTTTCTACCTTGACCAACATGTCCACACAGATTCCAACGTGGTGCTTAATAGACTGATAACCCACGAGCAACCTCACTGAGGTAGGCTTGGGAATTCCCAACTGTAACTTTTTGAAGATCACTAGGGGCACCAAGTTAATACTTTCCCCATGGTGCATAAAGCTTTGTTGAACAAATACTCCCTGATGGTGCACGGAATAGTGAGTGCTCCATGGTCATCCTTTTTCAGAATAAGGTTGCTTGCCATCACTGCACTACAATGATGCGACACCTCTACTGTGTATGCCTCCACAACTATTTTCTTCTTCAACAACTCCTTCATAAATTTAGCATATCTCGGCATTTAGAGAAATATGTCTACCAGCAGTATGTTGATGGACAACTTGCTAAAAATATCAATAAACTTCTTGAACTGGTTGTCCTCTTTCTTCTTGGTTAACCTCTGGGGGTAAGGAGGTGGAACTCTAGGAACCTGGCCCTTTTGTACTTTGGGCCTCTTCTCCCTCTTCATCAACATTCACATCGTTTAGGAGGAGTCTCGACTTCTTCCTCCTATAGAACTTCGTTATTCTCAAAACAAATAGGTGCATGTTGCACCTCATCATTCAATTTTTTTATTTGATTTGGAGCCAACTATTACACCCCATAAGTTTTCGTTGTCTAACCGATGTTTTTGTGTGCATGATGAGAGTTTTTAGAGTGCGACACATATGGGAGAGGGGATGAAGGTAGAATGCGTAAACACGTCATCGAGCGAGTGAGTGAAAGGAGACCCGAGGCAGGCCTTGTTGGGCACCTCATCGCGGGCCTCCCTCCCACACAAGGAGCGGCACATCACGCCCCTACTCCTCCCCAATAGGAGCGCGCTGCGGATCCATGCAACCGCCTCCATAAGTTGTGTTATTTGTAATTCATTTAATCATTTTCTTAAAAAAAGAGAGCTACAGTTAGGGCAATTGTCCTTTCCAGTTTTTCGATAATTGAGGGCAAATTATGCTGCCAAATCACGTCTAATCACAAATTCTTCTTGGGAAATGAATCCTAGAGCTACAAAGAACACATCTACGGAGCTGAATCTTTAAAATTTGCTTGGTTTGATAGAGCCCTAGAGAGTAGAAGTCATAGAAATCATCTCTATCTAAGACTAGTGCTTCGACAAGTGATAGTAAGTAGTTCTACCATCCTAATCTATAAGAATTTGTAAGGCTTGGCTGAGTTAAACTTGTTGTGTTTTGTTTTGTGGGATGATGTTGCTAGCCTACTTCTTGAAATAGAATATCCTTATTCTCTTAACGTATGAGCTAAGATTCGGAGGGATTACAAGTTCTTAATTGAAGTTTGATTGGTTGAGTGGAGTTTGGCAATTGAGGTATGTTAAGGCTAACCTTTTTCCACAAGTTATTCTAATTGTATAGTTGATACGACTTATGCTTTTGTACTAGTTCATGTTTACATATGTTGTGTTTAGCTTCTAAGAGTAGAATTGACATTGTAGTATAGTATCCCTTGTCAGGATTAGCATTATTCCACCTTTGCCTCTCATTAGAAGTGGCCCAGAGATTATTGATTGATATCGTTCCCACCCAGATATGCTAGAGATGTTTTGTTGCCTTACTGAGGCCATAAAGGCTTTTGCTTAGTTGTTGAGCATTTCTTGCTAATTTGGGCAGCATAGAGCATAGGTTGGCGGTATAAATTTCTATTTTCGATGCCTATATACAGTAAAAGCTCGCCTACAGGCCATTGGCATACCTTGACGCCTACAAGACTAGAATCTTTATAAGTAGCCTTACCACCGAGTTAGTGGCACCAGGGTTGCCTAATGAACTGGGTGATAGCTTTCTAGGTGAGCTACCTACTGTTACTGACCATATAGCTTCATATGACTTATTGTTTGTCATATAGGTCACTCAAAAAACCACCCTATCTGATAGTAACCTGATGGACTATGTGATACCTTGAATAATGATCTTATTAAATGTTAGACGTGAGGCTAACACCTCTAGTGACTCATGCAGATGCCCACGTACATGTGGCCTAAAAGGACTAAGTTTAAATATACCTGCGTAGGGGGTACAGGTTGCTCATAGGACCTATATGATATCTGGAAGGACAAGATTGAGGATTGTAGAGCCATATTGAAGTCCATTCACTTATGGACTTCCCTTATACCGTAGTTGCATCACTGACCCTCAGCAGAGCCTGGTGTGCTTGGGGTGTAGTTACAGGAGCCCAGAAGGCTCAAATACAGTTATAGGAGCTCAGACGGATCAAATACAACTACAGGAACCCAAAAGGCTCAAATGCAGATACAGAGGCCAGAAGGCTAAAATACAATCTTAGAAGCCGAGTATGCTTTAGTTACAACTTACTTGCAGGGAGACAGTGGTAACGATAGAGGTATATATTGTACCTCCAGGCTTATAGGGGCCATGTTAGATTCTTTTTTGAATATTACCTTCTAGTTTTCAGTATATATTTGTGAGGCCATATAGGTTAAATTTTGACTCTTATTGTTGATTACTTCCATTTCCTATAATAGCTTCTATTCTGTTTATTATTATTACCTTGTATATGAGATGCATATTGTACTGACGCCCATGCATGGGGCGCTGCATACTTGCCTGCAGGTTTTGACATATACGTTCCATGACCTACTTAGTAGCCATTCAGTCTCAGCAAATTGGTCATCTCCCTTCCTCTGGAGTTTCCATACATTAGAGCTTTGCCTAACTTTTGTTGTATACTTTTGGGTAGGTTGAGGCCCTATCCCAACAAATACTGTATTCTCTAGAGTCTTGCAGACTACGGGTTTTGTTAGACATGCGTTGTTGACCATGTGGGCCTAGCTTTTTTTCCAATATTGGCAGCTCTTTTGGCTTGTATATATGTATATATGCACTTTCTTGCTTTTTCTCTGACTTAGATAACATGGTGGCCTTGTCAGCCTGCATAAGATGATATAATTATTGCGTACTGTTGGGTCAGCTGTTTTCGCGTAGGTGTTAATGTTGTAGCTTTGTCGGCTTAGGGATATGTATAAGCCAAGATATACTCTGTTGTTTTCTTGATTGCGTGTTTCTGGTATGCACCAAAAGTGTATATGTATAGTAGGTTAGCTCAGGGTCTAGTGTGGCATGGGGTTCTAGTTACATCACCCAAGGTGGGACATGACAAACATGGCATCAGAGCAATGTCATATCCTAGGGAGTTTGCAAGCCGTGTATAGTAGTGTCTTGTTTATAAATGTGTTGTGCACCACATTTTATAAGCAGAAAACAACAAGGCATGATAGTATGGTTAAACCTTTTTCTTCTCAAATTGTGCTATAGAGATGACTTGTATAGGGTTGAGTCCCTAAGCTTACATTGTTATGTCTGTCTGTGGAAATGTCTAATCAAAGACAAACTATAGCCAGTTGTGAGGTGGATACAACAGTGGGAGAGGGTACTAGAAGGGTGCCACTGTTGGAGACAACCCAGCTTGAGGGAGAAAGGGAGACATCTTCTCGATCCCCCCCACCAGCATTCTCCATGACACCAGGAGCATCCTAGGGCAACAGATATGACAACACCACCTCCAAATCTTCCTACACCCTTAGACTAGGATTCTAGGAGTGCAGTATACATGTTAGCCCAGATGATGTCTGCTCAGTTCTAGCCAATAGCACCAGTTGTTGTTGAGCCTACTGAGGGACCCAGAAGTTTGAGGGTTCGTGAGTTTCTGGCTTTGAGTCCACAATTTAAAGGGATAGATCGTACAGAGAACCCTCAAAACATCATAGATCATTTACAGAGGATATTCAGGGTCATAAATGCTTCATCCGCAGAGTTAGTTGAGCTAGTGGTGTTTCGGTTGTGAGATATAGCAATTCTGTGGTACGAGAGTTGGGAAAGGTCCTAAGGTAGAGATGCACCTCCTCCCATATGGCCCAAATTCTCTGAATCCTTCGTAGACCATTATATGCCTTGAGAGGCTCGACAAGCCAAAATAGAGTAGTTCTCATACTTGGAGAAGGGCAGGATGAGCGTTCGAGAGTACGCATTAAGGTTTGATTCCTTGGCTAGATATGCGCTAGTATTTGTTGTTACTATGCCAACCAGGGTATACTGATTTTTAGTAGGACTTGCACCAAAATATGCGGAGTCTTGTATTACAACTATGTTGCAGGAGGATATGGCTATCTCGTGAATTCAAGCCCGTGCTCAGAATATATAAGAAGTTAGACAGTGTCAGTATGGGGCCGAAAGGATAGGTCAGGAGCAGCGTTGTAGGACTAGACCCATTGATTTACAAGTACAATATCAGGGTGGGTAGGGCTCATTTGTTAGGTAGGCCACCTAGGCCCTCACCTCAGCAGTAGCAGGGTAGCAAATCTAATCGTCATGGGTCGTTAGGTGCCAATGAGAGTTCACGAGCGTCAAGCTCACAACAGCAGAGAAGCCTAGACCAGATAAGGCCAGCCGTACCACGTTTTAGTACTTTCAGTAAGTGACATTTTGGGAGATGTAGATATGGTTCCAGTTCTAGTTATTCTTTTAGGCAGGAGGGTCACATGATGAGGGATTGCCTGCCCAGTGATCAGAGTGATCGGGACCAACAGAGTAGGTCCTTCGTAGGGTCACATGTTCCAATACCATCTGCAGGCAACTCTAGCAGGTAGAGATAGAGGTAGAATAGGGGCATCTAGTTTTGGCAGTGGTCTGTATTGTACTTAAGCATTAGCAGGGCAATAGGATTCTGAGTTGTCGCTAGATGTTGTGACTGGTACATTGAATGTTTTCCCCACTTGGTTTATTCTTTGATAGATCCAGGTTCTACCTTGTCCTATGTTACTCCACTAGTGGCACCAAAGTTTGCTATAGTACCAGAGTTGCTCTAGTGACCATTTTCTGTATCTACTCCTGTTGGTGAGTCTATTGTCGCCAGGAGAATTTATCGAGGTTGTATAGTGAAGTTGTTGGCCGTCAAACCTCTACAGACCTAGTTGACTTTGAAATAATTGATTTTTTTATAGTCATGGGAATGGGTTGGCTAGCACCATGATATGCCAATGTTGAGTGTTGGACCAAGATTGTCCAATTCCATTTCCTAGAAGAGATAGTGTAGGAATGGAAAGGCAATGCAGCTATGCCAAAAGGTAGGTTCATATCCTATCTTCAGGCAAAGAAGCTGATTGTGAAGGGATGAATTTTTCATATTGTTAGAGCTTAGAATGTGCAGGCAGAATCCCCGACTATTCATTCTTATCTGATGGTTAGTGAGTTTCTAGATGTATTTCTAGATGAGCTTTCTGGTATTCCCCCAGAACGGGAAATTGACCTTTTCCATTGATACGCTACCATATACACATCCCATATATATTCCTTGGTATAGAATGGGTTCTACCAAGTTGAAGGAATTGAAAGATTAGCTGAAAGAGTTGTTAGATAAAGGCTTCATTAGGCCCAGTGCTTCACTATAGAGTGCGCTTTTCTTATTCGTGAATAAGAAAGATGGCTCACTACGAATATGTATAGATTATCGGCAACTGAATAAAGTTACTATTAAGAATAGATATCCCCTTTCAAGAATAGATGATTTGTTTGATCAGTTGCAGGGTGTGAAATACTTCTCAAATATTGACTGAAGGTCAGGGTACCACCAGGTACGAGTTCGAGAGAAGGATTTTTCGAAAACAACCTTTAGAACCAAATATGACCATTTTGAGTTCCTAGTTATGTCTTTTGGATTGATGAATGTCCTAGTAGTGTTTATGGACCTGATGAACAACATAAGCAAGACATTTTTAGATCTATTTGTTATTGTATTGATGATATTTTGGTATACTCACGTTCGGAAGCTGATCATAGAGATCATCTGTGAACAGTACTTCAGGTCCTCAGAAATCACAAACTATTTGCAAAGTTCTCTAAATGTGAGTTCTGGTTAAACTCTATAGCTTTCTTGGGCCATATTTTATGAGATGTAGGCATTCAGGTTGACTCGAAGAAGGTCGAGGCAATAAAGACTTGGCCCAGACCCCCAACTCTAATAGAAGTTTGCAGCTTTCTAAGGTCAGCTGTTTATTACAAAAGGTTTTGGAAGGATTCTCTACCCTATCAGCACTATTGATGAAGCTGACTCAAAAAGAAGCTAAGTTCTAGTGGACTAAGGCTTGTGAACAAATTTTTCAGGGGTTTAAAGAAAGATTGACATTTGTACCACTATTAGCCCTGCCAAAGGGTTCAGAGGGCTACGCTGTATATTGTGATGCTTCGAGCATTGGGTTTGGATGTGTTCTGATACAACACGATAAGGTAATTACCTATGCTTCGAGGCTGTTAAGGAAGCACAGAAGAACTATCCCACCCATGATTTAGAAGTAGCTGCAGTTGTTCATGCCCTATACATTTGGAGACATTAATTATATGGTATCCATGTAAACATCTTTACTAATCACAAGAGTTTCCAGTATGTTTTTAAGTAGAAAGAGTTAAACTTGTGATAATGTTGTTGGCTTGAGTTGCTGAAGGACTACGAGATAGATATATTGTATTATCCAGGGAAGGCTAACATTGTAGCTGATGCCCTTATTCATAGATCCATGGGCAGCCTATTGTATTTGAGGCTTGAAAATAGAGACTTGGCTCGAGAGTTGAACCAGTTGGCCAGTTGAGGATTCCGATTGATGGATTCAAACGATAATGGAGTTCTGATCTAGAGTACTACAGTGTCATCTCTAGTTGTGTAGGTGAAAGTGCGACAGTACGAAGACCCTGTCCTAGTACAACTTAGGGACAAGGTTCAATAGGAAGGGTTTCTGTCCTTTGAGATAACAGGAGACGGAGTCTTGAGATATAGAGGTCAACTCAGTGTTCTAGATATGGTAGGGCTTCGTCAGCAGATTATAGCAGAGGTACATTATTCCCCTTATTCTCTTTGCCCAGGTTTGACGAAAATGTACCATGATATAAAGGAGATCCATTGGTGGCATGGGATGAAGAAAGTTATTGTTGAGCTTGTAGCATAGTGTTCCAATTGCCAGCAGGTAAAAGCCGAACATTAGAAGTCGAGCGGGCTAACTCAGGAGATAGCGGTGCCTATATGAAAATGGAAAGAAATCAATATGAATTTTTCTATAGGTTTACCTCGTACCAGGCATAAATTTGACTCTATTTGGGTCATTATTGATAGGCTGACAAAATCAACCATTTCTTGCAAATGAAGACTACATTTTTAGCTGAAGATTATGCTGAATTATATATTAAAGAGATAGTACAACTACATGGTGTTCCAGTGTCGATCATATCTGGAGAAGGGCACAATTTACAGCAAGATTTTGGAAACTATTTTAGAAAGGTTTGGGGATGCAGGTTAACTTGAGTACAACTTTTCATCCCCCATATAGATGGCCAAGCTGAACGCGTGATTCAGATGCTCGAAGATATGTATAGACGTGTATGATAAACTTTAGGGGAATTTGGGATGATCACCTACCTCTTATTAAGTTTCCATATAATAGCAGTTACCATTCTACCATTCAGATGGCGCCTTATGAGGCTTTGTATGGGTGAAAATGTAGATCCCCCATAGGATGGTTTGGAGTCAAGGTTGATTGTACCTAACATTATATATCAGTCAAAAGAGAAAGTTAAGCTCATTAGAGAGCATTTATTGACAGCCTAGAGTCGTTAGAAATCTTATTCTAATGCATAGCGTACAGACATAGAGTTTAATGTCGATGACTTGGTATTCTTGAAAGTATCGCCTATGAAGGGAGTTATGAGATTTTGAAAGAAGGGAAAGCTTAGCCCTAGATTCATTAGGCCATGACGGATCCTCTGGAAGATAGGACAAGTGGCTTATGAGTTAGAATTGCCTTCAGGCCTAAAATCTATTCATCCAGTTTTTCATGTATCGATGTTATGGAAGTGTATAAGAGATCCTTCTGGGGTTTTCCCAATCAAGGTTGTTCAGGTTACAGAGAAGTTGTTCTACGAGGAGGTTCCAATAGCCATACTAGATCGATAGATCAGCAAATTGAGAATCAAAGATGTAGCTTCTGTTAAAGTCTTATGGAAGAACAAATGTATGTAGAGGAAATGACTTGGGAAGCTGATGATGACATGAGATCTAGATACCCTCACTTGTTTCAGACTCTATGACGATAGTCCACTGACTCAGACAATTATAGTTAAGGTGAGATAGTTCTCAGATGTTATATTGTTGCTTTTGATTATCATTGTGGTGGAGATATGCTATATAGTTGTTTGTAGCAACCTGTAAGACGCCCATGTTGACTTTTGTATGTTTCAGGTGTGCTCGGAGTGAAGTTACAGGAGCCCAGAAGGCTCAGATACAAATACAGGAGCCCAAAAGGCTCAGATATAGTTACAGGATCGTAGAAGGCTCAAACACAATTATAGGAACCTAGAAGGCCCAAATATAGATACAGGAGCCCAGAAGGCTCGGATACAATCTCGGAAGATGAGTATGCTTTAGGTACAGCTTTCCTATGGGACAACAGTGGTATCGATATAGGTATATAGATTGACTTGTACTTTAATGGGCTTATAGGGGCCCGATAGGTTATTCTATGTTGTTTGTACCTGCTAGTTACAGTAGATATTTGTTTGGTCGTACAGTTTAACTTCTGACTCTTATTGCTAATTACTTCCAGTTTCTCTACCAACTTCTATTCAGTTTATTATTACTTCCTTACATATTCTGTACATATTGTACTAACGCCCACGCAGAGGGCGTTGCATACTTGCCTACATGTTCTGACAGATAGGTTCTGGGACCTCCCTAGTAGCCGTTCAGTCTCATCAAATTGGTCAACTCCCTTCTTTCAGAGTTTTCATAAATTAGAGGTTTGCCTGTCTTTTTACTGTATAGCATTGGGTAGGTTGGGGCCTTGTCCTGGCCTATAACGTATTCTCTAGAGGCTTGTAGACTATGAATTTTTTTGACATGCGATGTTGGCCATGTGGGCCTATTTGTTTTTCTAGTTGGTAGGCTTGTTGTCTTGTATATAATTATATATGCGCTTGTCTTGCTTTTGTTCTGATGTAGACAGCATGATGGTTTTGTCGGCCCACATAGGATGATATTATTATTGCGTACTGTTGGGTTAGTTGTTTTTGAGCAGGAGTTAATATTGCAGCCTTGTAGGCCTAAGGCTATGTTTAAGCCGACATATACTCAGTTGTTTTCTTTATTGAATGTTTTACACCCCATAAGTTCCTAACGTTTAGTCGGATTATTCATACGTTAGTCAAGAGTTTTAGAGTACGAAATGTATTGAGTAAGGGCCCACGGAAAGGTCGAATGAGCATGGAATCGAGACCACGCAGGAGAAGGCCGGAGAAGGCTGCAAAAGGGGCGGCGTGTCATAGACCCCCTCCCTACGCGTTGGGCACCGTGGCACACCCGTAAATTGGCGTGATGTGGTCCGTGCCATGGACCCTATGTTCACCGCCCAAGTTTTATATAAGTTCAATGTTTTTATTTGGTTTCATTTCAATTTAACAGATTCGCGACCAGAGAACAGGAACATGCCATTTTCAGGTAACTCTCATCCGTTTATGCTACCAAACGCTGCCCAAACTCAAATTAACTTAGGGTATCTAAGTTAAAGCCTGTGTGGAACATTACTATGGAGTTATTTTCATGAAATTCACTCGGCAAATCGTAACCTCTCCAAGTCAAAGTTGTTGGAGTTGCTTCAAACTAGTTTCTATATGATCACAGGCTTCAAGTAAGTATTTATCCCTTCTGAGCTCTTGGGAAATAATACGTTTTCATCCGTGTTTTGCTAAGTTGAAGTATAGTCAATATCAATATTGAAAGTTATCAATTTACGCCGAATTTGGTATTGAAATTCGTCTTTCTCCTAGTATAACGGTTACATCTCAAGAGAGTTGGCAATTACAAAAGGAAACTCAGCGGTTATTCAAGAAACGGCAATCGAGGTATATAAGGCTTAACCCTCAGCAAGTATTCTCATCGTACAACATTACAACTTATGTTTTCGAATAAAACTAATGATTCCATATGCTGTAGATAGCTGCTACCATTAGATTGTGATTGGGCATGTTGTAATTAACTGTTGTTGGTACATAAAGAGTAGATATGCTGTTATTAGCTACTATCAAGTAGATTACGGTTATAACTCTGGTTAGCTGCCAGAAAATGTATATATATTATACCGCAGTATTCCTCATGGGGAAAGACAGGATAAGTACAATACGTGCTAGAAAAGTCATAGAAACTCTTCTATTCTCTAGTTCATCGTGTTAGTAGAATTGTATGTTTTATTTCAAGGCCTAAACATTAGCAGCTCGTGAGAGTTATCGAGCCTGTGTTAGTAAGTTGATCAATATAGGCGCAATTAGGTGATATAACAGTAGTTCGAATCCTGTGTAGCCAGAAAAGCACGCCCAGAGGCCATTGGCACGCCCAGAAATCCAGATAGGAAGGCCATACCAGAGAGTTAGCAGCCGAAGGTTGTCTAGTGAGCTGAGTGACAACCTGTCATCTAGTTATATAATAACAGTAATTGTCAAATCCAGTTGACTTAGCATTCACCCGGCAGATCACCCAGGAAGCAATCCAATTGTTCAGGTTAAATAGACTTGTGGGTATCCTAAGGAAGGGAACCTTATTCACAGATAATGGCAAAGCCAGCTACCCAACCTGTTCTTAGAAGCTACTCAGGTACAAATTGCCGTGAACGGCTAAGTCTAGGTAGACTTGTCCTTAAAGCTAGGAATCACCCAAAATGTCATATAAGATAGGACCAGACTAGTATAGGGTCTAAAATACCAGCACTGTGTAGTACAACACAACCCTCAAAATAAGAATGTCAGTAAGCTTCCTATGGAGGGTTACGGGCTGATCGCTCAGGAGCATGTTCGCCCAGTACCAGCCCTACAGTTGTCCTAAACAGAGAAACTGAGTATTCAGTCATTCATGACCCCAAATTTATTATGATTTATAGATGTTCGGGCAGGTCATATAAAGAGTTGTGTTGAACAACTCCAGATCATGCCCTATTCTGTCTAGACTATTAGACATCATGATCACTATCGGGATCGTCTAATCAGAGACAGGCGTAAGGAATTCCTTCTAGCAGCCTTATAGACTATCTTAGGGGGCAAGAAGTAATGGTGTTAGTCCTAGAAGGCCAATTACGCCTTTTGAGTGGCTAGTTTGAGATGATTGTAAAACACCTTAGTTGGGGTTTCCCTCACTTAGGAGCCATCCATGACCACCCCAGTGTTACTAGCTATGTCAACGCCCATCAGGGGCGAGATAACATCGCTCTAGAAGAGCGGCATGCCATCTGCGAGGGACGAAGATGGGGTCCCAGGTCTTTATATAGTCCATTCCATGGCTGGACTATTATATGTCATATCACCACCTCACCCCCATTGAGCCTGGTGCCTGGGGTGCAGATATCAGGAGTCCACCAGACGTAGACACATCTACAAATCAAGGGTCGAGTGGGCTTTATTGTAGACCTAGGGGACTAGTAGGTTGGCTATAGCACCAGTAGATTCACAGAAACATGGTTATTGGTATATCGACTGAAGTGCACTCATCAGGGCTTATGGAGGCCCCGAGTGGGTTATTCCGTGCTAGTTGTACCTTCCAGGCTTATGGGGGCTAGGTTCGATTCATGTTTGCATTCTTGTCTGATAGCTATAGCTTATATATGATTATGCGGTCATTGCTTATGTATGTGTAGTGTTTGCTAGGTGAAGGTTATGAAAAAGCCAGCTTACAAGTTAATCTTTTTGCCTCTCCTTTTTACTTACCTTCAGTATTTCACCGGTTTTATTCAGCTCATTTACTGCCTTGAATAGTTGGTACATATTATACTGACACCCAGATGTGGGGCGCTGCATTACTTGCCTGCACGTTTAGAAAGACAGGGTTCAGGATCTTCAGTAGCAGCTATTCAGAGTCTGCAGTTGGGTCAGCTCCTTTCATTGGGAGTTGCCAGGTTGTATATATTTTTGTATTTCTGTTATGTAGCATTGTGGGTAGGCTGGGGCCCTGTCCCGACCACTATTATTACTCTTAGAGGCTTGCAGACTACAACCATCAGTCAGTTAGTTGTATTCTGGCCGTGTGGGGCCTTAATCAGTTATGCTTCGTGTGTTGGCCGTGTGAGGCCTAGTATAGTAGCTCGCCTGCATTTATGTTATAACTAGATAGCATGGTGGCCTTGTTGGCTCGCAAAGGATCCATTCTATTGCCTATTATTGGTTAACTATTTTCGTTTACAGGTGGCTATACGGCCTTGTCAGCCGAAGGCTACATTTACAACAGAGATATAGCCCATTGTTTTCTTGAATTGAGTCACAGGCTACCAATAGACGTGCATAAGCCTTGCTAGGTTAGTTAGTTGCCAGTTTGGCACCAGGTGCCAGTCATGCTTTTAAAGGTAGTGCATGACAAACTTGGTATTAGAGAAGTTCGTATCCTAGGGAGTCTACAAGCCATGTCTAGAGAGTCTTATTTATAAATGTGTTGTGCACCACATTTTATGAGCAGGAGGCTACGGGGAATGATAGTATGGTTACCCCTCCTTCTCATATCGTGCTATAAAGCAGAATTGTATAGGGTTGAGTCCCTAAGCTTTCCTTGTTATGTTTTTCTAGGATAATGTTTGATAACGACAGGCACCAACCAGTTGCAAGATAACTACAGGAACAGAAGGAGGTACAAGTGAGGCGCCACAGTTAGGAGATAGTCAGCCTAAGGATGGGAGCAGACACCTTTGATCTCTTTAGTATCCTCTTGATGTACTAGGAACATTATAATGTGATAAATATGCCAGTGCCACCCCCAGTTCTGCCTGCATCCTTAGAATAGGAGGTTAGGCATATAGTATATATGTGCATATAAGTTGGCTTACCTAATAGATATTTAGAAATAGCCAGGGGCAACAGTTGATGTTAAATTATCTGAGAAGTGCAAAGAAGGTGGAAATTGCAGGATTCCTACCTCTGAACCTCAGTCCTACCATAGCAAGATAGGGTTATTTTCGACCTACTAGCTTTTTCTTACAGTATAATAGAAAGCGTAAGTATCAGTGCTATGGTACCAAAAATGAATAATCAATGAGGGCTAGAATTGTTGCCTCCAAGGAGTAGAGAGTAGTTACGACCCTTAATATTTACAAGTTATCTAGATGCTTATGGTAGTAGCCAGGAAGGGGGATAAGATTGTCAATACCACTCGAGTGTGTATGAGAGAGTCCAACAGTGATGAACTCCTTGTAATAATAAAGCTCAAGTCAAAAAAAGGCTGAATCTGCCATAGCATGATAATGATGGCAGGACATACCTGCGAGATAATGGTTATGACCTTCGTTTGTTATACCGAAGGACAGGGAGATCATATGAACAAAATAAGCCCGAGTGCGATTCAGAAATTATACAGGTTAGTAGACCTGGTCGGTAACATCCTTGACAGTATGAGGTAGGAGGCACGAATTTCAGAGCTCAGTCCAAGGGAGCAAGAGGAACGACACAAGTATCTAATGGGGGAAAACCAGAGTGACCCCCAGGTTGAAGCAAATTGACAAAGTATGGGACCACTACTAGATGTTGAAAACTAAGCATTAGATTGACAGTTAAGAGATAGTGAAGTTGTAGCCTAGTCTACTGCAATATCTCTATCAGTTGTGGAACTAAAGGAGTACCGACATAGAGACTTTAACCTAGAAGCCTAGTAGGGAGTCATTGGCCCTCGGGATAATAATGGACGAAATCATAAGACCCAAAGGTCGACTGTATATTCCAAGTGTAGCAGAACTAAGATTAGAAGACCCTACATCTAGAATTTAACAAAAATGCAACAGGTCAAAAAGAGAGACCTATTGATGGAATGGGAAGACAGAAGATACCATTGAATCATAGCAACAGAGCTCCAATGACAGGCCCAAAAAAATAGACAAGATAAAAGGAACTGGTAGGGCCAATATAGGAGGTGGACATGCCTGGGAAGGGTGGAAGGTAATTGACCTGGATACAGTCAAAAGGTTATCTCATACCAAGTGAAATTTGACTTTAGTTGAGACGGTATAAAGAGGCTAGTGAGGTTCATTTGTGTCTCCCAGATAAAATTATTTCGCAGTTAAGACTTATGCCAAGTTAAATATACTAGAAGTAGTTGGAGTGCGTGGAGCCCCAATGTTGGCAAGCTCTGACAGAGAGATGCAATCTATGACTAAGTTTTAGGAAAACGCGTTAGAACCGACGACGAAATATGTTAACTTAAGCACGATTCCTCATACCCAAAAAAGGTGGCCAAGCAGAATAGACAACTCAGACTCTAGAGGTCAATTATAAATGGGAGTGGGATCCCCCTGTATGATGACTTAAAGCAGATAAATCAGAGGTTGGCAAACCCGGGCATGTTAAAACGGGCAGACAGAGAGAGTTAAACATATCAAGGAATGGGTATTGATAGCTCAGGGTCGTCGAATGTTTTACCCGAACGTGCAACACTGATAGTTAAGGATTAAAGTAGTGGTTGAGTATCCCCAAAAGCTTCGCCGATGAAAGGCACAACGAGAATTTGAGAAAAGGCAAGTATGGCCTTAGGTTCATTGGTCATATTGTATCTTCCGAAAGTGGGCAAAGTGGTACATGAGCCAGGATTGCCTCCAGAACTAAAATTGGTCCATTCAATCTTTTGCATGCCAATGTTCTTGAATACCTACAAGAGACCCACCCCAAGTTGTATCCCGTTGAGGATGCTAAAGTTATTAAGGAACTAACGTATAGAGAGGTTCCAATTGCCATACTAGGTTAGTATGTTCGAAGATTGAGAATTTGAAGATGTCGCCTTAGTTAAAGTACTGTGGCAGAATAAGAATAAAGAAGAGATGACCTGGAAAGCCGAGGATGACACGAGATCTGGATATCCTCATTTATTCCAGGCTTAGTCCATACTATGCAGTTTAGGTAAATTATTGATTCGTTTGTTGTTCTATGATTATGTTACATATTTTTCTTGGTTGACTACAACTTTTTTGAGAAACAGTTGTTATAGTGTTATGTGAAGTACCTGTGTTGAACTTTTCTGTGTTTTAGGGTTTTTAGATAGTCCATGTTACAGGGGAGATTTTGTAAAAATTTCTCCAGGATAGCAGTTAAAGGATTTAAAACCCTTGTGAGCTAAAACGACATTCGAGAACGAATGTTCATAAGGGGAAGGATGGTACACCCCGTAAGTTCCTAACATTTAGTCATCTTATTCGTACATTAGTCAAGAGTTTAAGAGTATGACGTGTATGAGTAAGGGATCGGGGAAAAGTCGAACGAGCATGGAATTGGGACCGCGCAGGAGAAGGCCAGAGCAGGCTGCAACAGGGGCGGCATGTCACAGACCCCCTCCCTGCGCGTTGGGCACCGTGGCATGCCTATAAATCGGCGCGATGGGGTCCATGCCACAGACCCTGTGTCCACCTCACAAGATTTATATAAGTTCAATATTTTCATTTGGTTTCATTTCAATTTAATAGATTCGTGACCGGAGAAGAGGAACACACCATTTTCAGGTAATTCTCATCCGTTTGTGCTACTAAACACTGCGCAAACTATAATTAACTTAGGGTATCTAAGTTTAAGCCTGGGGGGAACATTATTACAGAGTTATTTTCGTGAAATTCGCCTGGAAAATCGTAACTTCTCCGAATCAAAGTTGTCAAAATTGTTTCAAACTAGTTTCTATACGATCATAGGCTTCAAGCAAGTATTTCTCCCTTTTAAGCTCTTGGGAAATAATACATTGTCATCCGTGTTTCGCTAAGTTGAAGTATAGTCAATATTAATATCAAAAGTTACCAATTTACGCCGAATTTGGTACTAAAAATTGTCTTTCTCCCAGTATAATGGTTACATCTGAAGGGAGCTGGTGAATACAAGAGGAAACTCAGTGGTTATTCAGAAAACGACAATCAAGTTATGTAAGGCTTAACCCTCGGCAAGTATTCTCTTCATACAGCATAACGACTTATGTTTCTAACAGAAGTAACGATTCCATATGTTGTTGATAGTTGCTACCATTAGATTGTGATTGGGCATGTTGTAATTAACTGTTGCAGGTACCTAAAGAGTAGATATGCTGTGATTACATACTATTAAGTAGATTACAGTTACATAAGCTCTGGTTAGCTTCTAGAAAATGTATATAGATTATACCGAAGTATTCCTTCTCAGGAAAGACAGGATAAGTACCATACACACTAGAAGCGTGATAGAAACTCTTCTATTCTCTAGTTCATCATGTTAGTAGAATTGTATGTTTTATTTCAAGGCCTAAACCTTAGTAGCTCAAGAGTGTTATTGAGCCTGAGTTAGTAAATTGACTAGTATAGGCGCAATTAGGGGATATAACTACTAGTTTGGTGCCTATGTAGCCAGAAAAGCACGCCCAGAGGCCATTAGCATACCTTTACGCCCCTAGGCCAGAAATCCAGATTGGAAGGCCATATCGGAGAGTTAGCAGTCGAAGGTTGTCTAGTGAGATGAGTGAGAGCCTTCCATCTAGTTACCTACTAGTAGTAATTGTCAGTTCCAGTTGACTTAGCATTCACCCGGCAGATCATCCAGGAAGCAGTCCAATCATTCAAGTTAAATAGACCTATGGGTATGTTACACCCCGGAATTTTTCTTTTTCATGATTATTTGATGGTTATATGTCATATTAAGGGGATTATGGGTTGTATGTTGTCTGTATGTGAGGAGGGAAACATGTGCAGAGGGAAAAGCGTAGAGTATGTGAAGTTTGTAAATAAGGGTCCACTTTGATGATATATCTCCAAATTAATAATGATGCAGAGGTCCTACAGCCTATCAAATGAAAGACATTTGAGTCTAGTTTACAGTGAAAAAAACCTCTCATCAATCGGAGTTTGGAGTAAAAAGTTATGCTCGTTTGAAGACAACACGTTGGCTAGAAAAGCGCCCACGCGCGCGGGCGCCGAGACAGGCAGGCAGCCGGCGTGTGCGCGCGCGAGGGCACGTCGCACGGGCGCTGCACACAGGCACCGCCCAGCTTGCCTATATGAAGTAATTTTGAGCTAAAAAGCTCATTTCTACTCTGTTCACCTCATTATTTTTCAAAATTCGCAGAATTAAGAGCTCTGTCCAATGGTGAAAAGATATCCCAGGTAAGAAACTTCACCCTTGTCTCTTTTGGGCTTTGAAAAGAGAACCTTGGATGGAAGTCATGACTTGTTGTTGTATTGTTGTTGATTGTGGTATTGCTGTGTTTTTAGATTATTCTAGTCAGAGGAAACAGTAGGAGTTTACTCCTACTTTAGCTGATAACATCTCTAAGAAAGGGTAAGTAATTCCCTTTTTGATTTCTTTATGTTTATGAGGTTATAACTTGGAGAATGTTGTAGTATTGTGTTGGTGTTTCTTTGTGTGTTTTTGTGGCCTGTTGCTGCCCAATTTTTCCAGAACTTTGGTGAAGTGAAGTTGCTGCTTTTTGGGTTTGTAAATTGGACTTGGAAGGATCCTTAAGGAGTAAGCTTGAAAGGAAGATTTTCGGCAAAATTAGATTCGACGTTCCAAGGTATGTAAAGGCGTCCTTTTCCTTTGTTTTTCAAGCACGAAACAAAGTTATTGAAAGGATCAATATTCCTATGTTCTTAAAATCATATTGAGGAATGTATGATCCTTTACAAAGGGTTGGAACTACTTGGAATAAAGCTTGAATTTTTAAGAATGGTTGAAGCGAACAAACGTTTAGGGAAAGGCGTAATTTTTATACAATTGTTGCCGGAGTTCTAAATCGAGTCTGAAGTCCCCTTAACTTGGGCACTGTGAGCTGGTCCTTTTCAGTATACTGTATATGTGATGTTGAATATATGTTAAGATCTGGTCACTTAGTGAAATTGGTACGAAATGCTAAGATGACGACACATAATTGAACTTAAGCTAAGAAGATGACGCTAAGCCGATTGAGGGTAAACGAGCTTATTGAAATGATGTTTTAATAATATTGGTAATCTATCCTATATGTTTAGGTTTTAAAGTGCTTAAGATTAAAAGTAGATTTTATGTTTTTCCTCTTTAAAGCTAAGTAAGCGGCACGAAGCGAATAAGCTAAATCGATACATGTTAACGCGGAAAGCGTGGCTAAGTTGTCAATTAGGCAAAGAGGTAAGTTTATATAAGAATTGATGGAATAGTTAACACGAGGGTAAATACTTGAGTGTAGAGTGAATAATTTTTGGCTAAGAAGTTAAGATGAATAAGGAAAGTAGAGCTAAATATTGTTAAATTAGACGATACGAGTTACGATTGTGAACGAGGTAGGCAATAGCTAGGAAGATTAACCCTGTTCTAAAGATGTTTAGCAAAATAGTTATAAATTAAGTTGTTTATGTTCAGTATGTGTTACATTGATGAATAACCACTAAAGTGTTAACCTTCTACGAAATAATTAGAGTTGAACATCTGCAAAATAGTAACTTAAGTTGAGAAGATCTCTGCTATACCCCTAAAGGATTATGTTAAGTTATCTATTCTAAGTGTTGAAATTTTCTACCATGTCTGAAAAGGGTAATCCTAGGATCTTCTAAGTCACTTATGATTATGTAAGCTTTCTTAAGCTCCGCAGATAATTTCAAAGTTATTTATGTTAATCCAGCATCACCCGAATTACAACTATATATCTTTATTTACCTATAAGGCATCACTTAGAGAGTTACTCACGAGTTCCCAAGTTATAGAGCTCCAAGTCTCAGAGCCTTAAGTTATGTCTTTACGTCCCTAATTTATGTTGAAATGTGCTAGCTGATCTAAGAAGTTTTTGAGAGATCATATTTTGAGAATTATGCTAATGTCTCGGTCAATTATCTGATGTTGTATACGAGTCTAAGAACTCAAGTCTTTATATGTCTTCCCAGTAAGAAGTCTTAATGTGTATGACTTTCATGTTATAACATACAGTTGAATTCTTTCAGTTATATTCAAGTCATGCAACTTTATGTTTAGATCTTTTTGAGCTATCAGTTGAATTTCCTAAATTCAGAGGAGAGATTCTTCTAGTTACCAATGTTCCTAATGTCTATGTAAGTATAAGTGCAGGCTATGATAATGATCAGTTAAGCTTAGAACTTCTAATCCCAGGAAGTCACCTTTTTGGGTATAAAGCTACACACAAGTGCACGTGGTCAAACAAGTAGTAAAGTGGATCAAGTAAGCCAAGTATCGATCCCACAGGGAGTGGGATAAGGTAACAATCTGCTCAAGTGTACTATATTTTAATTCTAACAATGAAGACAACAGTGTAACCAAGAGTTAGATATTTTCGGATTCTAATTTTTATGCTAAGTCTAAAACAAATATCTAATGTGGGTCTGAACTATGAATGTGAGCATACTGAGGTTAATTGAACATGTAAGGAAATAAATTATCGATATAAATTGGTTAACTTTTCCTCCGGTTGCTAGTCAAGAACTAATGCCAATGGATTAAAACTCTCGTATTTAACCCAACTTAAGAATCATGAACCGTCCACCTACATTTCTGTGATTAAACGAAAATTAATGTTCTAGCCATACAAACCCGGTTGCTAAATTGACTAATACAACTTTCAGGTATATTTCTATCCTGAAGGTAAATCAATTCTCAATTTTCCCAAACTAAGAAAAGATCATATCCTATTAATTCACAACTTTCCAATTTCTTGCTCTCTCGAGTGAAACCGGACTTTTTAGATGTACATTAACGTAGGCCACACATTAATGCAGTAAGAACAAGAATCAATAGAACAACCATGGAAGAAAAGATGAAAAACCAATTTAATCAACAATCACATTTCAATACAATTATTCTTAACCTCAGCAAGAAGAGGAATTAGCCACTCATTTGTGGACTAAACATCGTTAAATGAGTGTTAAACATACAAGCAATTGAATTCAAGGAGAAGGAAAGAGAGAAAAACCCTGACAATTTCGTCCCCTCAACTGCCTGTAACCCACGTTCTTGCTCCACCCAGTCAGAATATTGAAAAAGGAACCTAAGTGTTCTATTTATACTGGTGGGAATATTTCCCGGAATAACAAGCAATGTGTCACGGAGTGCATCGCGGAGCAGTGCCTCCGTGACACGCCACCGATGCGGACCCTCACTGGAAATTGGGGGTCCAGGAATAGGGCCCAACGTGGCACGGTGTGCAACGCGGAGCCAGGCAACCGTGCCACGGACCCATCGCGAACCCTCACTGGAAATAGGCTAAAAATTTCCTCTCCAGGCAGAAGGCCTCAGCGATGGCAGCGTGACATGGCTCCATCGCGGAGCCCCTTTATTTTTTGCTTTCCAATGCTTTGTCCTTTGCTCACATCCGAGTCCAACCCCGATATTACATTTTTCCTGCAAAACAATGCTAATCATGTTGGTTAGTATAAATTCATATTTTATTACCAATTACATGAGAATGTATACACATTGATATATAAACAAGGCTAAAATGACACCTTTGAGTATCACTTGGGCATATAAATTTGCCCAAGATCACTTACCCCACACTTAAAACCTTGTTCGTCCTCGAACAACAATCTTACACCTCATGCAATTTACATCCCACCCTCGCTACTTTGGTTCGACAATTTAGGTTACGGTCATACCGATTATTCAATACAGCAAATCATCAAGAAAACATGCATGGTCCTATCAATGCAATGACCTTCAATACATCAAGACCTCCTAGACTTAAGAATCTACTCTCGATATTGGCAAACTCATGCAAATCAGCTGATCAAGACATCCGACACGAAAGTTAATCTCTCATCAAGCATGTGCCCTCACAATGCAAGAGAATTTTCCCCTTTTTGATCATATGAACTCACAAAATTTCAAGCAGGGGCATATAAACACAATTTCTCTCTCTCTCCCAAAAGAATTCACATGCATCATGTCATGACCCATAAGCTTGCCTTTACTGTACTACTCCACTAATATGAAGAAGTGTGATGTAAGATCACGTAGGACTTTAACGGGTTGTAATGGAAGCTACGAAACTAGTAAATATTGGGCTCGCCCATAATAGCCACTAGCATCCTTAAGCGCCTTTTCAACACATCCCATCAAACTCATGGACATTGTTTCTTTCTTCATCCTCCCATTCTTGAAGTTTTTCCTTAGTTTGGCCCATCTTATTAAGCACACTTGACACCACCACAAAGATTATTCATACACCTTCATTATAGTTTATTTATAACAAGTGCACCTTCAACCTTTTCTTTTCTTCCATCACTCTGCTTTTCTTTTCTTTTCACCATTCTCAATCTTTGACACTTTGGGAAAATGATTTTCTCTTCTTAAGCGCTTAAGAGTTTTGGATCGACTTTACGGCTAATGAAAAGAAGGGATTAAGCTCAGTTTACACTTTTTGACAAAAGAAAAAAATAATAGGCTAAAGGCTCAACAGGCTGACTAGGGTACACAATCAAGGTGGGTATGATAATGAAAAATAGAAACTTTTGGTTAAAAACAAAGAAATGCCTACATCCTTTCCTACAATACACCTCCTTCATTTCATTTTGTACACACACCAGGAAAGTTCTAGACACTTCACAATAAAATGGAATAACAAAACCTCACTGAACACTTATTGCACATGCTCAATTCAAGATGCATTCACAGACTCTTCAATCAGCTAGATACAGGAATTCAAACATTAAGCCTCAATCGCACTGAATCGAACTCTATGGCCTAGGTATCTCAACATATTTACAAAGTTTCATGCTTTCATACGAATCACCTTTGCATTTCAAATATCACGTACGACACGCAACCATAATTCCGCAACCATAAAGTAACTACAGGTCTTGGGATGCAACCCACAAAAGAAAAACAACTGAAAAATAATTGAAAAATCTACTCCTAACGACTACATTTCCCTTAAGACGGTCGTCATCCATCCATCATAAGGAACGGTGACTAACTAGGACTTCGGTTCAATGGGACCATTCTTGGTAAAAGAACCGAAAACAAACGCCGAGAAACCCAAGAATTGAAAAAAAAATTAAAAATATCGATCATTTCGATTTTATAAATATCGATCAATTCGATAAACAACATATGTACAAACTCAGCTAGCAACATTCAGCAACACACAACAGTTTCACATATATTTACAATACAGAATAACAACTTACAATCACAAATCATAGGGTCAAAAAATTTTCACAGACACAACAACAGATTAGGACATACATAACAGCACAACCAGCACCTAACTACTCCCACCCCACACTTATCTCGAACACTGTCCCCAGTGTTCACAAAAAATTAAAATAGCACAAAATTTCGGTGGTGGAACTCCCTGATCAATCAAAGTCCTCCACTTCTTCATCAGGTGCTGCTGCTTCATCTCCCATGTCTGAATCACCCCCATCGTCATCATCGGACTCCACATCGGAGTCCTCCCGACGTGTCTCCTCATTTGTGGGGACATCATCATCCGTGGGCTCTACAAATGCTGGGCCCACTCGGCATAGAGCCCTGGCGTTTTCGCCAAAAGGCTAGTCTAGCTCGAGCTGCCATAGCTCCTCCTCTGTTGCCGGCCTCCCGCCTATCCTCAGCTGGAGCATCTGCATCCCATACATGCGAGCCATTTACTAATCATCACGAGCATGTCGCTCGCCTAGTGTAAGCACTGGCCCGTGGGTGGTGTCGAGTGCCTTAGTTTTAGTGACATCTAAGGCCCCCCGCTCCATCTGCGGGATATAATCAAGGGCCTCTTCCCCAACATCTAGGCCCCTCAGTAATGTGGTGAGCAGCCCACCAAATCTGTATTTGTGCCCCTGATGCAACCGGGCACTCTTCATGGCAGAGATAATCACCGCCCCCACGTTGATATCCAGCCCTTTCATCAGGGCGTACACCAGGCATACACGATCCCGGGTTACATCCGTCATATGTACCCCCGGGATTAGGCAGGAACAGACGATCTTTAGCCATATTCTGGCTTCCTTGTTCATTTGTGAACAGGGCAAAGTCTGATGGTAGCCCCTCTCCTTGTGTCTGCTCCATCTAGCTGTCGATCGGGTCCCACACAAGGTGCGTCTGATGTCCGCATACGGTGGAGTGATGTTCAGCTGTCGAAGCACGTGGGTGTCTGTGTCCCGTGCCCCTATGATAGCATTGAGGTGGTGGGGCTCCAAGGTGACTATTTGCACTTTGATTTTGATGGTGTGACTTGTGATAGTCGGGTTCCAGTTGGCATAGAATTCCCAAATCAGGTGCAGGTTGCATTCCTTGGGCTCTTCAAAGATGACATTGAGCCCGGCTGCCTCGATCCGGTGTACAAACCTAGGGAACTCTTGTGCCAACAGTTCCCATGCTATGTGTTCCTCGGGGAAGTACTTGCTCTCCTTGTGCTTGGCATACCACTTCTTCCCCTCTTCTGTCACCCACCTAGTTCCGTATTGGCGGCGTTGGCCGCGTGGAACCGCTAGTGCTGCTGGGACTGCTATGCCCAGTCTGATTCGCTTTCTTCCGGCGCCAGATGTTGATGCGCCTTTACCTTTTTCTTGCCTGCTTGCCATTTTACCTGTCAACCCAAGTAGATAAGATCAATGTTAAGCCAATGAATATTAACTTCGACTAAGGTCGGGTTACGCTAGGTTACCCCACACTTAGTCCTTAGCCAAAATTACAACATTCCGGCAAGATCATGCTTATTTACACAAACAAACAACCAACTATACAACCATGCTTAGTGCATAAGAAGAATTCGACGGTATATATTCTATGTACTACTCAGACTTCATACAGCTAACCACAATCATTACCCTCGATAACATTTGATCTTATCACACCGAGCAAGGAAAAACAAAGAAATGAAAACAACACGAATTTATCTACACGAACCTATACAACTCACCCAATTCTTGCAAATTTCAATATTCCCCTAACCCGAGAATACGTCAGGTCTTTTAACATTATAACAATTAGCACATCGACTCATCTCACTCAACATGTACAACCCGACATGAATTTCACAAGTTCACTACATTTTTCCACTTCAAATTCGAAAACAAGCCCTAGATATGATTGTACCAACAAAATTTGATTAAATTATGCAATTAATGAGTTCAAGCAATCACAATGATACTCCAAACATCCATCAACACTAATTTAATTGAATTCACGCTTGATTTCTACTTAGGGCAAACATAGCTCACATCACATGCTCAATATCGAAGAAAATCGAATAGAAATGAGATGGAATCGAAGAACATACCTTGAAATTGAAGAATTGAAGAAAACTTAATGAATTTCTTGGCCTATTCCGTGTCACGTTGAAGGGGGAGGGGTTTTAGGGAGTTTGGTCGCGGAGTGTGTGAGAAATAAAGAAAATTTGAGGGGGATTCGGGGTTAAAAAGTGGAAAAATCGTGTGGGTTACCCGGTGACCCAGTGTGACCCGTCGCGATATACACAGCAACGTGTCACGAAGTGCATCGCGGAGCACTGCCTACGTGACACGGAGCTGTCGCGAGGGAGCTTTGGAATTTTTAAAATTCCAGATTTATACCTCAACGTATCACGGAGGGTAACGCGGAGGCCCTCCTCCGTGACACGGAGCTATCAACCTAGCTCACTGTTTTGCCACTTTTTCTTAATTTTCATACCTTGAATTTTCCTTTGCGATTCCTTGTATATTTTCCTCCGTTCGACCTAAAATTCATTCTACTACAAGAAAATGGTTAGAATTATAGATTTCACTCAAAATAAAAATAAAAACAAAATTTAAAACTAAAAATTTTGTTGTTAATCAAGAAAAAAAAAGAAAAAGAAAAATGTATTCACAATTTACAAAGAAAAATTTTCACGGGTTGCCTCCCGTGCAGCGCCTGGTTTACCGTCGCGGCTTGACGTCATTCAGCTTAGTTGTCCTCTAGGGTGATGGACGTTTTTTCTCAAAAACCGTCCTCCCCCCAGTAGTGCTTACACCTCTATCCATTCACTAAGAACGTGGCACTCTGATCTTCTTGCCGCAACTCTACTGCCCCATGCGGGGTTATTCTCACCACTTCAAATGGTCCCGACCATTTAGACCAGCTTTCCTGGAAACAACTTCAATCTTGAATTGAAGAGAAATACTTTCTGCCCTGGCTCGAAAATGCAATGCACCACATGCTTGTCATGCCACCTTTTCGTTCTTTCCTTGTAGTACTTGGCACTCTCATAGGCATGCCAGCGGAACTGTTCAAGTTCACTGAGCTGCATTAGTCTCTTCTTGCTTGCCAGCTCTAAGTCCATATTTATCTTCCTCACAGCCCAGAAGGCTCGGTGCTCTAACTCCACCGGAAGATGACACGCTTTACCATAGACCAATCGGTATGGTGAGGTTCCAATCGGTGTCTTGTAAGCAGTTGTGTATGCCCACAACGCATCATCAAGTTTGCTTGACCAATCATTCCGCTGAATATTTACCGTTTTCTGGAGAATCTGCTTCACTTCTCTATTCGACACCTCTACTTGCCCACTAGTTTGGGGGTGGTATGTTGTTGCCACCTTATGGCGCACCCCATACTTGGCTAGTAGTTTCTTGAAACTTGCGTTGACAAAATGAGCCCCTCCATCACAAACTTCGTTACTACCTTGTTGTCATTCCTGGGACAAGCTATTGCTTCCACCCATTTTGATACATAATCTACGGCCACCAAGATGTAACGATTACCAAATGACGGTGGGAATGGGCCCATAAAATCAATGCCCCATACATCAAAGGTCTCGACTTCCAGTATATTCTGCAACGGCATCTCATGTCTTCAACCAATTGTTCCTGTACGCTGACATCTGTCACACATTTTGGCGTATGCCATAGAGTCTCTGAACAGTGTAGGCCAAAAGAATCCTGACTGTAGAACCTTGTGTGTTGTTCGCTCGCCTCCATGATGACCCCCATACAACGAAGAGTGACAGCTCCTCAACACTTCTGCAATCTGAATCTCAGGGATGCATCTTCTCATCACCTGATCCGGTCCCTGTTTAAATAAGTATGGTTCATCCCAAACAAAATGCCGGCAATCATGCCTCAATTTCCTTCTCTGTTGGTCTGTTGCCTCAGGTGGGTAGACTCCACTCACTAGCAAAAACCAAGGAACTTCAGCTTCCCCTACTACCAAGAGTTGCTCATCCGAGAACTCCTCATTGATGGTTTCACTTTTCATCACATGCGGTCGGCTCTCCAATCGCGATAAGTGATCTGCCACCTGATTCTCGCTTCCCTTTCTGTCCTTGATCTCAAGATCGAACTCTTGCAACAACAGGATCCATCTGATTAGTCTGGGCTTAGCATCCTTCTTGTTAAATAGGTACCGAATCGCTGCATGATCGGTGTGCACCACTACTTTTGAACCCACCAAATAGGACCTGAATTTGTCAAATGCAAACACCAACGCTAGAATTTCTTTCTCTGTGACCGTGTAATTGCTTTGGGTCATATTAAGCGTTTTGCCTGCATAATGAATAGAATGAAAGATTCTATTTTTTCTTTGGCCCAATACAGCTCCCACATCCACATCACTGGCATCACACATCAGCTTAAATGGTTGTTCCCAATCTGGAGAAGTAAGGATAGGTGCTTCTATCAATTTCTGCTTCAACTCTTCGAATGCTTTAACACACTCATCATTCAACTCAAACTTTACCTCTTTTTCTAGCAATCTGCATAGTGGTCTAGAAATTCTGGAAAAGTTTCTGATGAACCGTCTGTAGAATCCTGCATGCCCAAGAAAACTACACACACCTTTTACGGACACAGGTGGTGGCAACTTTTCAATAACCTCGATCTTAGCACGATCTACTTCCAACCCCTTTCGCGACACTTTGTGGCCAAGTAAAATACCCTCCTTCACTAAGAAGTGGTATTTCTCCCAGTTTAGTACAAGGTTGGATTCCTCGCAGCGAGCCAGCACCCTGTCATGATTCTACAAACAAGTAGCAAACGAATTACCGAAAATAGAAAAATCATCCATAAATACCTCAAAAGAATCCTCCACCATGTCGTGGAAAATAGCCATCATGCATCTCTGGAATGTGGCAGGTGCATGGCATAACCCAAATGGCATCTGCCGGAAAGCATATGTCCCATAAGGATAGGTAAAAGTAGTCTTCTCTTGGTCCTCCGGAGCTATGGCTATTTGGTTGTAACTAGAGTACCCTTCAAGGAAACAATAATATTCCTGTCCAGCCAACCTATCCAATATTAGATCAATGAACGGGATAGGGTAATGACCTTTCCTTGTGGCTTCATTAAGCTTCCTATAATCCATGCAAATTCGCCTGCCTGTGACGGTTCATGTAGGAATCAACTCATTTTTCTCATTGGTGACCACGGTCATCCCTCCTTTTTTTGGAACGCACTGAACGGGGCTGACCCATTCACTGTCTGAAATCGGGTAGACCACACCTGCATCAAGCCACTTGATTATTTCTTTCCTCACCACATCCTTCATTTCTGGATTTAGCCTTCGTTGTGGCTGAACAGTTTGTTTGGCTCCTGTCTCCATGAAAATCCTGTGTGTCCAAAAAGCTGGATTGATACCCTGAATATCTGACATTTGCCAACCCATTGCCTTCTTCCTTTTCCTGAGGACACCCAATGCTTCCCTCTCCTATGCCTCCTTCAATTCTGCGGAGATGATGACTGGTAACGTTTCATTTTCCCCTAAAAAGACATATTTTAAATGGGGAGGCAATTCTTTCAATTCCAGCTTTGGTGCCTCCTCAATGGATGGTTTCGGCAACAGTTCTAGGGACCTCATCAATGATTGAAATTCCTGTTTCCGCGGATGCCTTTGTGCCGCATTCAACATTTGGACCATCTCATAGGCGTCTTTATCTCCAAAATGATCAGAGTGCATCAACACTCTTTCCAGTGGATCTTGAGATTCACAAATCTGACGAATTTCTTCAGGTTCAACCACAGTAATTGCTGAAAGCTCCTCTTGTATTGCCGGCAGCTTCATGGCTTTAAACACATCAAATACCTCAATCTTATCCTATGCTCGCATGGTTAGCTGCCCCGCAGCTACATCAATCAGCGGTTTCCCGGTCACCAAGAAAGAACGTCACAAAATAAATGGGACTTCCGCGTCTGGTTCAAAATCCTGCACGACGAAATCTACCGGGAAGATCAGGGATCCAACTTGCACCAGAACGTCCTCCACAATGCCATCAGGTCTGGCTAAGGACCGATCTGCCAGTTGCAAGATCACTGTTGTGGGTCTAGGACTCCCTAGACCCAGCTTTTTGAATACCGATGACGACATCAAATTAATGCTTGCTCCCAAATCACACAATCCACGAGCTCGGATACTCTGCCAAATAGTAATCTGTATAGTAAAGCTCTTAGGATCTTTGAGCTTTGTGGGTAGTCAGTTTTGTATCCGAGAAGTGCACTCCTCCGTGAGAGCCACCGTAGTATACTCAGTCAACCGACTTTTGTTTGCCACGATGTCCTTTATATACTTGGCATATTTCGGCACTCCCTGCAAAACATCAACAAGAGGTAAGTTAATATATACCTGTTTCAGCACCTCCATGAATTTCTTGAAACACGCCTCCTCCTTGTGTTTCTTTAATCGTTGAGGGAATAGGGGTGTGGTCTTTTTGATTCCGCTTCCTTAGTCTTCCCCCTCTCATCACTTTGCTCCCTCTCGACTTCTGCTGCTCCTGATTGTTGAGGTGGTCTTTCTGGTTCCACCTCTTTCAGCTGCAAACCACTCCTTGTGGTCACCACATTCACCTGCTTGGGGTTTGGATCTGTGTCGCTCGGAAGTCCTCCTCTAGGTCTGGTGTTTTGGGCTCCAACAAATTGCCCAAATTGATATTCAAGTGGCTTGGTAGCTAACTGGTGGTTTTTCACCTCGGCTTCCAATTTCACATAGTCAGCCTGCAATTGAGCTTGATTAGCTATCATAGTCTTGAACATCTCCTTAATGCTGGGTGATGGTGGTGGAGGAGGTGCATTATTGTTTCTGAATTATGCTTGATAATTCTGCTGCCCTCCTTGGTTCCTTTGCACACCCTGACTCGAACTCTACCCCTGATGGTTATTGCTACCCCAGGAGAAATTCGGGTGATTCCTCCAATTGGAATTGTAGCTGTTGCCATACTGTTGGTGGTTGTTCCTTTGTACATTTCCCACAAAGTTCACCGATTCAGGATTTGCTCCACAACACTCAGCTGAGTGCTCACTGCTTCCGCACACTTCACACCAAATCTACTGCACTGCATTAACTGGGGCTTGAGGCTGGTTCATTGTCATGTTACTGAAGTAGGTGTTGAGTTGATTCTGTAAAGCAACTATCTGTGCAGCAATAGCTGTAAACCCATCCACTTCTAGAACTCCTGCTGCTTTCCTTGTCCCTCCTCTTGACGAATCAGCATTTCATTCCGGATTGCCCTGCGAAATACGGTTCAACAAGTTATACACCTCCTCATAAGTTTTTTCCAGCGCTTGTCCCCCAGCTGCTGAATATAGCAATATTTTTGTATGGGGTTCCAAACCCTCTATAAAAGTGTGCACCAACACATCATTGGACTGATGATGAGGAGGACAATCCCGCAACTTGGACTTGAATCTCTCCCAAACCTGATATAGATTCTCTCCCTCTCTCTGTTTGAAACTTAGAATCTTACTTCTAAGTCTTGCTATTTTACCAGAAGGAAAAAATCGTATCAAGAACTTCCTTGCAAGATCATCCCACGTAGAAATAGAATTAGGTGGCTCAGCTTTCAACCACCTCTTGGCTTCTCCCAATAGTGAAAATGGGAACAATGTAAGTCGGACATAATCTGATGACACTCCAGCGGGGATATAAGTGTCACTTATCTCCAAAAAATTTTGGAGATGCTTCTGTGGATCTTCATGAGGGAGACCTGTAAACTGCCCGCTCGTGTGCAGCAATTGCACCATGTTCTGCTTAAGTTCGAACCTCCCTCCTGGCTCAGGTTTGCGGATGCTAGATGTGACATTATTAGCATGTGGGATTGCCACCTCGCGAACCGGCCGAGCTGCTACTTCTTCGGGCACTAACATTGCCCGTACTACCGGTGGATTTTGTTGTTGCTCCATGATTGTCTGTCTGAGCAACTGCAGCTTTCTTTCTAGAGCTTCTCTCCGCTGACGATGAAATAATCTTTTTGGATCCAAATACGAGTCCACCAGCTCCTTGTCTCTTGCCAGTGTTCAACAGAGATTAAATCTGCAAAATACAGGCTAAGACCAAGTTGTCAACACTAAGAAAATAAAAATATAGTAAGTTAACACTTAAGACAAATTCACCAATTGCCAAGTCCTCGGGAACGACGCCAAAAACTTGTTCGGTCATTTGTTGGGTATAAAACTACACGCAAGTGCACGTGGTCGAACAAGTAGTAAAGTGGCTTAAGTAAGCCAAGTATCGATCCCACAAGGACTGGGATAAGGTAACCAACTACTCAAGTGTTACTATATTTTAATTTAAATAATGAAGACAACAGTGTAACCAAGAGTTTGATATTTTTGGGTTCTGATTTTTATGCTAAGTCTAAAACGATTATCTAATGTGAGTCTGAACTATGAATGTGAGCATGCTGAGGTTAATGAACATGTAATGAAATTAATTATCGATATAATTTGGTTAACCTTTCATCTGGTTGCTAGTCAAGAACTACTGCCAATGGATTAAAACTCTCGTATCTAACCCAACTTAAGAATCATGAACCGTCCACCTACATTTCTGTGGTTAAACGAAATTCATGTTCTAGCCATACAAACCTGGTTTCTAAATTGACTAATACGACTTTCATGTATATTTCTATCCTGAAGGTAAATCAATTCTCAATTTTCCCAAACTAAGAAAAGATCATATCCTATTAATTCACAACTTTCCAATTTCTTGCTCTCTCAAGTGAAACCGGACTTTTTAGATGTACATTAACGTAGGCCACACACTAATGCAGTAAGAACAAGAATCAATAGAACAACCATGGAAGAAAATATGAAAAACCAATTTAATCAACAATCACATTTCAATACAATTATTCTTAACCTCAGCAAGAAGAGGAATTAGCCACTCATTTGTGGACTAAACATCGTTAAATGAGTGTTAAACATACAAGCAATTGAATTCAAGGAGAAGGAAAGAGAGAAAAACCCTGATAATTTCGTCCCCTCAACTGCCTGTAACCCACGTTCTTGCTCCACCCAGTCAGAATATTGAAAAATGATCCTAAGTGTTCTATTTATACTGGTGGGAATATTTCCCGGATTAACAAGCAACGTGTCACGGAGTGCATCACGGAGCACTGCCTCCGTGACACGCCACCGACGCGGACCCTCGCTGAAAATTGGGGGTCCAGGGAATAAGGCCCAACGTGGCACGGCGTGCAACGTGGAGCCAGGCCACCGTGCCATGGACCCATCGCGAACCCTCACTGGAAATAGGCTAAAAATTCCCTCTCCAGGCAGAAGGCCTCCGCGATGGAAGCGTGACATGGCTCCATCGCGGAGCCCCTTTATTTTGTGTTTTCCATTACTTTGTCCTTTGCTCACATCCGAGTCCAACCCCGATATCTTCCAGCATGCATATTAGCTTCCCGAAATTACATTTTTCCTGTAAAACAATGCTAATCATGTTGGTTAGTATAAATTCACATTATATTACTAATTACATGAGAATGTATAAACATTGATAGATAAACAAGGCTAAAATGACACCTTTGAGTATCACTTGGGCATATAAATTTGCCCAAGATCACTTACCCCACACTTAAATCCTTGTTCGTCCTCGAACAACAATCTTACACCTCATGCAATTTACATCCCACCCTCGCTACTTTGGTTCGACAATTTAGGTTAAGGTCATACAGACTATTCAATACAGCAAATCATCAAGAAAACATGCATGGTCCTATAAATGCAATGACCTTCAATACATCAAGACCTCCTAGACTTAAGAATCGACTCTCGATATTTGCAAACTCATGCAAATCAGCTGATCAAGACATCCGACACGAAAATTAATCTCTCATCAAGCATGTGCCCTCATAATGCAAGAGAATTTTCCCCTTTTTGATCATATGAACTCACAAAATTTCAAGCAGGGGCATATAAACACAATTTCGCTCTCTCTCCCAAAAGAATTCACACGCATCACGTCATGACCCATAAGCTTGCCTTTAGTGTACTACTCCACTAATATAAAGAAGTGTGATGTAAGATCACTTAGGACTTTAACGGGTTGTAATGGAAGCTACGGAACTAGTAAATATTGGGCTCGCCCATAATAGGCACTAGGATCCTTAAGCGCCTTTTCAACACATCCCATCAAACTCATGGACATTGTTTCTTTCTTCATCCTCCCATTCTTGAAGTTTTTCTTTAGTTTGGCCCATCTTATTAAGCACACTTGACACCACCACAAAGATTATTCATACACCTTCATTATAGTTTATTTATAACAAGTGCACCTTCAACCTTTTCTTTTCTTCCTTCACTCTGCTTTTCTTTTCTTTTCACCATTCTCACTCTTTGACACTTTGGGAAAATGATTTTCTCTTCTTAAGCGCTTAAGAGTTTTGGATCGACTTTACGGCTAATGAAAAGAAGGGATTAAGCTCGGTTTACACTTTTTGACAAAAGAAAAAAATAATAGGCTAAAGGCTCAACAGGCTGACTAGGGTACCCAATCAAGGTGGGTATGATAATGAAAAATAGAAACTTTTGGTTAAAAACAAAGAAATGCCTACATTCTTTCCTACAATACACCTCCTTCATTTCATTTTGTAAACACACCAGGAAAGTTCTAGACACTTCACAATAGCATGGAATAACAAAACCTCACTTCACACTTATTGCACATGCTCAATTCAAGATGCATTCACAGACTCTTCAATCAGCTAATTACAGGAATTCAAACATTAAGCCTCAATCGCACTGAATCGAACTCTATGGCCTAGGTATCTCAACATATTTACAAAGTTGCATGCTTTCATATGAATCACCTTTGCATTTCAAATATCACGTACAACACGCAACCATAATTCCGTAATCATAAAGTAACTACAGGTTTTGGGATGCAACCCACAAAAGAAAAACAACTAAAAAGTAATTGAAAAATCTACTCCTAACGACTACATTTCGCTTAAGATGGTCATCATCCATCCACCATAGGGAATGGTCACTAACTAGGACTTCGGTTCAATGGGACCATTCTCGGTAAAAGAACCGAAAACAAACGCCGAGAAACCCAAGAATTGAAAAAAAATTAAAAATATCGATCATTTTGATTTTATAAATATCGATCAATTCGATAAACAGCATATGTACAAACTCAGCTAGCAACATTCAGCAACACACAACAGTTTCACATATATTTACAATATAGAATAACAACTTACAAGCACAAATCACAGTGTCAAAAAATTTTCACAGACACAACAACAGATTAGGACATACATAACAGCACAACCAGCACCTAACTACTCCCACCCCACACTTATCTCAAACACTATCCCCAGTGCTCACAAAAAATTAAAATATCACAAAAATTCGGTGGTGGAACTCCCTGATCAATCAAAGTACTCCACTTCTTCATCAGGTGCTGCTGCTTCATCTTCCATGTCTGAATCACCCCCATCGTCATCATCGGACTCCACATCGGAGTCCTCCCGACGTGTCTCCTCGTCCATTGGGACATCATCATCCGTGGGCTATACAAATGCTGGCCCCACTCGGGATAGAGCCCTGGCGTTTTCGCTAAAAGGGTAGTCCAGCTCGAGCTGCCATAGCTCCTCCTCTGTTGCCGGCCTCCCGCCTATCCTCAGCTGGAGCATCTGCATCCCATACATGCGAGCCATGTACTGATCATCACGAGCATGTCGCTCGCCTAGTGTAAGCACTGGCCCGTGGGTGGTGTCGGGTGCCTTAGTTTTAGTGACATCTAAGGCCCGCCGCTCCATCTGCGGGATATAATCAAGGGCCTCTTCCTCAACATCTAGGCCCCTCAGGAATATGGTGAGCAGCCTACCAAATCCTTATCTGTGCCCCTGATGCAACCGGGCACTCTTCATGGCGGAGATAATCACCGCCCCCACGTTGATCTCCATCCCTTTCATCAGGGCGTACACCAGGCATACACGATCTCGGGTTACATCCATCATATGTACCCCCAGGATTAGGCAGGAAACGATCTTTTGCCATATTCTGGCTTCCCTGTTCATCTGTGAATAGGGCAAAGTCTGATGGTATCCCCTCTCTTTGTGTCTGCTCCATCTAGCTGTCGATCAGGTCCAACACAAGGTGCGTCTGATGTCCGCATACGGTGGAGTGATGTTCAGCTGTCGAAGCACGTGGGCGTCTGTGTCCCGCGCCCCTATGATAGCATTGAGGTGGTGGGGCTCCAAGGTGACCATTTGCCCTCTGATTTTGATGGTGTGACTTCTGATAGTCGGGTTCCAGTTGGCATAGAATTCCCGAATCAGGTGCAGGTTGAATTCCTTGGGCTCTTCAAAGATGAATTTAAGCCCGGCTGCGTCGATCCGGTGTACAATCCTAGGGAACTCTTGTTCCAACGGTTCCCGTGCTATGTGTTCCTCGGGGAAGTACTTGCTCTCCTTTTGCTTGGCATACCACTTCTTCCCCTCTTCTGTCACCCACCTGGTTGCTGGTGCTGCTGGGACTGCTGTGACCAGTCTGATTCGCTTTCTTCCGGCGCCAGATGTTGATGCGCCTTTACCTTTTTCTTGCCTGCTTGCCATTTTACCTGTCAACCCAAGTAGACAAGATCGATGTTAAGCCAATGAATATTAACTTCGACTAAGGTCGGGTTAAGCTAGGCTACCCCACACATAGTCCTTAGCCAAAATTACAACATTCCGGCAAGATCATGCTTATTTACACAAACAAACAACCAACTATACAACCATGCTTAGTGCATAAGAAGAATTCGACGGTATATATTCTATGTACTACTTAGACTTCGTACAGCTAACCACAATCATTACCCTCGATAACATTTGATCTTATCACACATAGCAAGGGAAAACAAAGAAATGAAAACAACACGAATTTATCTACACGAACCTATACAACTCACCCAATTCTTGCAAATTTCAATATTCCCCAAACCCGAGAATCTGTCGGTCTTTTGACATTATAACAATTAGCACATCGACTCATCTCACTCAACATGTACAACCCGGCATGAATTTCACAAGTTCACTACATTTTTCCACTTCAAATTCAAAAACAAGCCCTAGATATGATTGTACCAACAAAATTTGATTAAATTATGCAATTAACGAGTTCAAGCAATCACAATGATACTCCGAACATCCATCAACACTAATTCAATTGAATTCACGCTTGATTTCTACTTAGGGCAAACTTAGCTCACATCACATGCTCAATATCGAAGAAAATCGAATAGAAATGAGATGGAATCGAAGAACATACCTTGAAATTGAAGAATTGAAGAAAACTCAATGAATTTCTTGGCCTATTCTGTGTCACGTTGAAGGGGGAGGGGTTTTAGGTAGTTTGGTCGCGGAGTGTGTGAGAATAAAGAAATTTTGAGGGGGATTCGGGGTTTAAAAGTGGAAAAATCGTGCGGGTTACCCGGTGACCCGGTGTGACCCGTCGCGATATACATAGCAACGTGTCACGGAGTGCATCGCGGAGCACTGCCTATGTGACACAGAGCTGTCGCGAGGGTGTTCTGGAATTTTTAAAATTATGGATTTATACCTCAACGTATCACGGAGGGTAACGCGGAGGCCCTCCTCCGTGACACGGAGCTATCACCCTAGCTCACTGTTTTGCCACTTTTTCTTAATTTTCATACCTTGAATTTTCCTTTGCGATTCCTTGTATATTTTCCTCCGTTCGACCTGAAATTCATTCTACTACAAGAAAATGGTTAGAATTATAGGTTTCACTCAAAATAAAAATAAAAACAAAATTTAAAACTAAAAATTTTGTTGTTAATCAAGAAAAAAAAGAAAAAGAAAAATGTATTCACAATTTACAAAGAAAAATTTTCACGGGTTGCCTCCCGTGCAGCGCCTGGTTTACCATCGCGGCTCGACGTCATTCAGCTCAGTTGTCCTCTAGGGTGATGGACGCTGTTTCTCGAAAATCGTCCTCCCCCCAGTAGTGCTTACACCTCTGCCCATTGACTACGAACGTGGCACTCTAATCTTCTTGCCCCAACTCTACTGCCCTATTCGGGGTCATTCTCACCACTTCAAATGGTCCCGACGATTTATACCTCAGCTTTCCTAGAAACGACTTCAATCTTGAATGAAGAGAAATACTTTCTGCCCTGGCTCGAAAATGCAATGCACCACATGCTTGTCATGCCACCTTTTCGTTCTTTCCTTGTAGTACTTGGCACTCTCATAGGCATGCCAGCGGAACTGTTCAAGTTCACTGAGCTACATTAGTTTCTTCTTGCCCGCTAGCTCTAAGTCCATATTTAGCTTCCTCACAGCCCAGAAGGCTCGGTGCTCTAACACCACCGGAAGATGACACGCTTTACCATAGACCAATCGGTATGGTGAGGTTCCAATCGGTGTCTTGTAAGCAGTTGTGTATGCCCACAACACATCATCAAGTTTGCTTGACCAATAATTCCGCTGAATATTTACCGTTTTCTGGAGAATCTGCTTCACTTCTCTATTCGACACCTCTACTTGCCCACTAGTTTGGGGGTGGTATGCTGTTGCCACCTTACGGCGCACCCCATACTTGGCTAGTAGTTTCTTGAAACTAGCGTTGACAAAATGAGCCCCTCCATCGCTGATAATGGCTCGGGGTGTCCCGAACCTGGTGAGAATGTGTTTTTTCACAAACTTCGTTACTACCTTGTTGTCATTCTGGGGACAAGCTATTGCATCCACCAATTTTGATACATAATCTACGGCCACCAAGATGTAACGATTACCAAATAATGGTGGGAATGGGCCCATAAAATCAATGCCCCATACATCAAAGGTCTCTACTTCCAGTATATTCTGCAGCGGCATCTCTTGTCTTCTACCAATTGTTCCTGTACGCTGACATCTGTCACACATTTTGACGTATGCCATAGCGTCCCTGAACAGTGTAGGCCAAAAGAATCCTAACTGTAGAACCTTGTGTGCTGTTTGCTCCCCTCCATGGTGACCCCCATACAACGAAGAGTGACAGCTCCTCAACACTTCTGCAATCTAAATCTCAGGGATGCATCTTCTCATCACCTGATCCGGTCCCTGTTTAAATAAGTATGGTTCATCCCAAACAAAATGCCGGCAATCATGCCTCAATTTCCTTCTCTGTTGGTCTGTTGCCTCAGGTGGGTAGACTCCACTAACTAGCAAATTGACTATATCTGTGTACCAAGGAACTTCAGCTGCCCCTACTGCCAAGAGTTGCTCATCCGGGAACTCCTCATTGATGGTGTCACTTTCCATCACATGCGGTCGGCTCTCCAATCGCGATAAGTGATCTACCACCTGATTCTCGCTTCCCTTACTATCCTTGATCTCAAGATCGAACTCTTGCAACAACAGGATCCATCTGATCAGTCTGGGCTTAGCATCCTTCTTGTTAAATAGGTACCGAATCGCTGCATGATCGGTGTACACCACTACTTTTGAACCCACCAAATAGGACCTGAATTTGTCAAACGCAAACACCAACGCTAGCATTTCTTTCTCTGTGACTGTGTAATTGCTTTGGGCCGTATTCAGTGTTTTGCTTGCATAATGAATAGAATGAAAGATTCTATTTTTTCTTTAGCCCAATACAGCTCCCACAGCCACATCACTGGCATCACACATCAGCTCAAATGGTTGTTCCCAATCCGGAGAAGTAAGGATAGGTGGTTCTATCAATTTATGCTTCAACTCTTCGAATGCTTTAACACACTCATCATTCAACTCAAACTTTACCTCTTTTTCTGGCAATCTGCATAGTGGTCTAGAAATTTTGGAAAAGTTTCTGATGAACCGTCTGTAGAATCTTGCATGCCCAAGAAAACTACGCACACCTTTTACTAACATAGGTGGTGGCAACTTTTCAATAACCTCGATCTTAGCACGATCGACTTCCAACCCCTTTCGCGACACTTTATGGCCAAGGTCAATACCCTCATTCACTAAGAAGTGGCATTTCTCCCAGTTTATTAAAAGGTTGGATTCCTCGTAGCGAGCCAGCACCCTGTCAAGATTCTGCAAACAAGTAGCAAACGAATTACCGAAAATAGAAAAATCATCCATAAATACCTCAACAAAATCCTCCACCATGTCGTGGAAAATAGCCATCATGCATCTCTGGAATGTGGCAGGTGCACTGCATAACCCAAATGGCATCCGCCGGAAAGCATATGTCCCATAAGAACAGGTAAAAGTAGTCTTCTCTTGGTCCTCCGGAGCTATGGCTATTTGGTTGTAACCAGAGTACCCATCAAGGAAACAATAACATTCCTGTCCAGCCAACCTATCCAATATTTGATCAATGAACGGGATAGGGTAATGATCTTTCCTTATGGCTTCATTAAACTTCCTGTAATCCATGCAAATCCGCCAGCCTGTGACGGTTCGTGTAGGAATCAACTCATTTTTCTCATTGGTGACCACGGTCATCCCTCCTTTTTTTGGAACGCACTGAACGGGGCTGACCCATTCACTGTCTGAAATCAGGTAGACCACACCTGCATCAAGCCACTTGATTATTTCTTTCCTCACCACATCCTTCATTGCTGGATTTAGCCTTCGTTGCGGCTGAACAGTTTGTTTGGCTCCTGTCTCCATGAAAATCCTGTGTGTGCAAAAAGCTGGATTGGTACCCTGAATATCTGACATTTGCCAACCCATTGCCTTCTTCCTTTTCCTGAGGACACCCAATGCTTCCCTCTCTTGTGCCTCCGTCAATTCTGCGGAGATGATGACTGGTAACGTTTCATTTTCCCCCCAAAAGACATATTTTAAATGGGGAGGCAATTCTTTCAATTCCATCTTTGGTGCCTCCTCAATGGATGGTTTCGGCAACAGTTCTAGGGACCTCATCAATGATTGAAATTCCTATTTCCGCGGATGCCTTTGTGCCTCATTCAACATTTGGACCATCTCATAGGCGTCTTTATCTCCAAAATGATCGGAGTGCATCAACACTCTTTCCAGTGGGTCTTGGGATTCACAAATCTGACGAATTTCTTCAGGTTCAACCACACTAATTGCTGAAAGCTCCTCTTGTATTTCCGGCAGCTTCATGGCTTTAAACACATCAAATACCTCAATCTTATCCTGTGCTCGCATGGTTAGCTGCCCTGCAGCTACATCAATCAGTGATTTCCCGGTCGCCAAGAAAGGACGTCCCAAAATAAATGGGACTTCCGCGTCTGGTTCAAAATCCAGCACGACGAAATCTACCAGGAAGATCAGGGAGCCAACTTGCAATAGAACGTCCTCCACAATGCCATCAGGTCTGGCTAAGGACCAATCTGCCAATTGCAAGATCGTTGTTGTAGGTCTAGGACTTCCTAGACCCAGCTTTTTGAATATCGATGACGGCATCAAATTAATGCTTGCTCCTAAATCACACAATCCACGAGTTCGGATACTCTTCCCAATAGTAATCTGTATAGTAAAGCTCCCAGGGTCTTTGAGCTTTGTGGGCAGTCGGTTTTATATCCGGGAAGTGCACTCCTCCGTGAGAGCCACCGTAGCATACTCAGTCAACCAACTTTTGTTTTCCACGATGTCCTTTATATACTTGGAATATTTCGGCACTCCCTGCAAAACATCAACAAGAGGTAAGTTAATATATACCTGTTTCAGCACCTCCATGAATTTCTTGAAACACGCCTCCTCCTTGTGTTTCTTTAATCGTTGAGGGAATGGGGGTGTGGTCTTTTTGATTCCGCTTCCTTAGTCTTCCCCCTCTCATCACTTTGCTCCCTCTCGACTTCTGCTGCTCCCGATTATTGAGGTGGTCTTTCTGGTTGCACCTCTTTCAGTTGCAAACCACTCCTTGTGGTCACCACATTCACCTTAAATCAAGTTCTATAAAATTCTAATGACTTCCTTTAAAATGTTAGAAGAATAAAAAGAATCATGTGTGCATTTAAAAATGTGATAAAGCAGTTCTTTTATTTATTTAGTTTTTATTATTATTATTATTATTATTATTATTATTATTATTATTATTATTATTATTATTATTATTATCATATACACTTTCTTTTATTTTCTTAAGTTGGTATAATTTCTATTATATAGAAAGATGAAGAGGTGGTAGACCAATGGTAGAAAAGTAATTTTGAATCTATTAAATAAGCATATTTTTCAATAACTATTGAATTTCTTTTCATGACCCACTTCTTATTCAATATTCTTCTTTTTTTTTTAAGTGTACTACTTTCCATCTTTGCTATGTAATAAAAAAAATCTCAAATAAGTTGCTTTATATAGTATTTTTAACTAAAATGTACAACAAAATATGATGTTTATATATAAAAAAATTATTTTCTTAAGAGAAATTATTTTATTTTGTATTTTTGATTGAGCTTTTTATTATAAAAAATATCAGTTTGGTAGTTATATAACTCAAGTGTTCATTTTTATTTAGTAAAATAACAAAATATGATATTTATATATATATATATATATATATATATTATTGTTTCTTTAATACACATTATTTCACTTATATTGTATTATTTCTATATTAGGTAAAGAAGGCAAAATAATTTTCTTTAAAAGAAGCTCACTATAAATATAATTTATATAGACTTACAATTAAATATTTATTATACTATTACAAATTAATATCCTTATACAAGTTCTGAAATTTCAATTGCTACATTAAATTGCAATTTGTATGGTACTAACTTTGTTTGACAATGATTCAATATATTTGATAAAAGTTTAAAAAGATGTAGAATTTTATTTCAAGTCCTTTTTTTAATAATTAAATGTTAAAATATTCTCAAATTGTACAAAAAAATGACTCTCTTTAAAACACCATTTGAAAACAATTGACAAAGAATATAATCAATACATATTTGCCAACATGAGAAGTATAATTATGCAAAAACATGTTTCTCCATCTATGATCAAATGTAATTGGATATGATCAAATTTAGTTGGGTACTTTCTCTGTGCTCACTAAGAATTCAATATTACATAAATCTTAAAGTACACAAATATTGTTATAAATGTATTTGTATTATAGTGAATGTGTATAAAGGTATTTGTATTGTCATTGATACATGTGTTTATATTATAGTGAAAGTCTATCTTTTGGAGAAAAGTTAGGAGGAATTATCCCTATAAATAGAGGGGTTCTTCTTCATTGTATTTCATCCCATCAAGCGAAATAAGAACTTCTCTCCTTCTCTCTTTCTCTACAATAATTTTGTTCTTTCTTTATTATTTTGTAACACGTTATCAGCATGAGACTCTACCGTCTCAAAATTTGAAGGCTAAGATATGGATAATTCTCAAACCAAGCTTGGATTAAGATCCAATTTTGAAGATATTTGTTTAATAGATTCTGCTACAACGCATATAATACTCAAAGACAAGAAATATTTTTCTCACTTACTTATGGGCAATATAAATGTTACTATGCTTTCTGGTAATACTGATTTGATTGAAGGCTCCAGAAGAGCCGTTATAATTTGCCTAAGGGAACTAAACTCATCATAAATAATGTCATATTTTCTCCTAAGTCTCGGAGAAATTTATTGAGTTTTAAAGATATTTGTCAAAATAGTTATCATATCAACACAATGGATGAGATGAATCTTTAATATCTTGATATCACTAAGAATGTCTCTGGGCAGACATGTGTTATAGAAAAGTTCTCTGCTTTATCTTCTGGTTTGTATTGGACAAATATTAGTGCAATTGAGACACATTCTATAGTAAACTAGAAGTTTACTAATTTCAATATTTTCATACTTTGGCATGATCGTCTGGGACATCCTGGATATATAATGATGAGACGAATTATAGAAAATTTAAATGGGCATCTATTAAAGAACTTGAAGATTCTTTTAAATGGTGAATTTTCTTGTACTGCTTGTTATCAAGGCAAGTTAAAATTGTGAGACCATCACCAACAAAAGTTGAGATTGAGTTCCCTACGTTCTTGAAATGTATACATGGGGATATTTATGGACCCATCCACCTACCTAGTGGGTCGTTTAGATACTTTATGGTCCTAATAGATGCTTCATCTAGATGGTCTCATGTGTGCCTATTGTCATCTCACAACCTGGCGTTTGCAAAATTATTGACACAAATAATACAATTACGAGCACAATTTTCTGATAATCAAATTAAGTCCATTTTTCTTGATAATGTTGCAGAGTTTTCATCTTAAGCATTTAATGATTATTTTTTATCAATTAGGATAAAAGTTGAACATCCTGTAGCTCATGTTCATACTCAAAATGGCCTTGTCGAGTCACTAATTCAACGTCTGCAATTGATAGCAAGACCATTGCTCATGAAAACTAGGCTGCCCGTTTCTGTTTGGGTCATGCGATTCTACATGCTGCAACACTTGTTCGTCTCACACCGATAAATAATCATAACTTTTCTCCGTTGCAATTGATTTTGGGTCAAGAACCTAATATATCTCATCTGAGAATTTTTGAATGTGCTGTATATGTGCCTGTAGCACCACCACATCGCACAAAGATGGGTCCCCAAAGAAAGTTAGAAATTTATGTTGGGTTTGAATCGCCCTCCATTATTCATCATTAACTGGAGATATTTTTACTGCTCGATTTGCAGATTGTCGGTTTGATGAGATAATTTTCCAAAAATTAGGGGGAGAAAATAGTGAAATCAAAAGAGAAATTTTATGAAAAGATCCATCACTGTCTCATGTTGATCCACGTGCTTCTATTTGTGAGCAAGAAGTACAAAAGATTATTCACCTGTAGAAAATTGCAAATCAAATGTCAGACGCATTTACAGATTTGAAAAGAATTACTAAATCACATATTCCTGCAGAGAATGTCCCAATTCGAATGATGTCCCTGAAGGACCATCTACTAGTGTCATAGCTAATGAGTCCAAAGCACGCCTAAAGCATGGTAGACTGTTGGGTTCTAAGGATCGAAATCCTAGAAAAAGAAAAATAAATAGTCAAGATGACACGAAGAAAGAACCACATATGGAAGTTCAAGACTTGAGAAATTTTGATATCCATGAAGGAATCAATGAGCCTGAGACTCAAGAAAATGAGGAACTATCATAAATCCAAGTGATGCTGGAATTAATCGATCAAAAATAGTGGTGGATTATGTCTTTGCATATAATGTTGCAAAAAAAATCATGCAAGATAGTGAGGATCTTGAACCTCAATCTGTCACAGAATGTCGACAAAGAAATGATTGACCAAAATGGCAAGAAGCAATTCAATTAGAATTGAATTCACTTGTCAAGCGTGAAGTTTTTGGACCTATAGCTCAAACACCTAATGGTATTAAGCCTATTGGATATAAATGGGTCTTTTGCAAAAAAGAAATGAGAAAAATAAAGTACAATGATACAAAGCTCGCCTTGTTGCACAAGGATTTTCACAAAAGTCTGGTGTCGACTATGAAGAGACATACTCACCAGTTATGGATGCAATAACATTGCGTTATCTTATTAGTTTCACTGTCCATGAGAGGCTTGAAATGCATTTAATGGATGTGGTTACAGCTTATCTATGTGGATCACTTGATAATGAGATATACATGAAAATTCCCGAAGGATTTAAAATTCTTGAAGCATATCGTTCAAAGTCTCGGAAAATATATTCAATTAGATTGCAAAGATCATTGTATGGTTTGAAGCAATCTGGACACATGTGGTATAACCGTCTTAGTGAATATTTATCTAAGGAAGGTTATATAAATGATGAAATTTTCCCATTTGTTTTATAAAGAAAACAACATCAGAGTTTTTCTTACTTGCTGTTTATGTAGATGACATAAACCTTATTGGAACTCCAATAAAGCTTCAAAAGGCAATTGATTATTTAAAGAAGGAATTTGAGATGAAAGACCTTGAAAAGACAAAATTATGTCTTGGTCTACAAATTGAGCATTTGAAAAATGGTGTATTTATTCATCAATCTACCTATACAGAAACAGTGTTGAAAAGATTTTATATGGATGATGCACATCCATTAAGTACTCCAATGATTGTTCGATCACTTGATGTGAATAAGGATCCATTCCGACCTCAAGAAAAGAATGAGAAAATTCTTGGTTCTGAAGTACCATATGTTATTGCAATTGGTGCACTAATGTATCTTGCTAACACTACAAGACCTGATATAGCCTTTTTGGTAAATTTGTTAGCAAGATATAGTTCTGCTCCTACTAGGAGGCATTGGAATGGGATCAAACACGTAATGCGGTATCTAAAAGGGACTACCGATATAAACTTATATTATTCTAACAATTGCAGTCCCGATCTTGTTGGTTATGTTGATGCTGGGTATTTATCTAACCCACGCAAAGCTCGATCTCAAACTGGCTACGCGTTCATATGTGGATGTACTTCCATGTTTTGGAAATCTACAAAGCAGTCTCTTGTAGCTACTTCATCAAATCATGCTGAGATAATAGTTATTCATGAAGTAAGCCGAGAATGTGTTGTGGTTGAGGTCCATGATACATCTCATTAGAGAAAAATGTGGTTTAAAATGTGAAAAAGTACCCACAATTTTGTATGAAGATAATGCAGCACGCATAGCACAACTAAAGGGAGGATTCATAAAAGGAAATAGAACGAATCACATCTCGCTAAAGTTTTTCTACACACATGAGCTCTAAAAGAATGGTGATATCAATGTGCAACAGATTCGTTCAACCTGACGATGGGGCTGATTTATTCACCAAATCTCTACCAACTGCAACTTTCAAGAAGATGGTGCAAAAGATCGGGATGCAAAGATTTAAGGATGTTGTAATTAGGGGGAGTTAATACGCATTGTATTCTTTTTCCCTTACAAGGTTTTTTCCCACTGGGTTTTCCTTGTAAGGTTTTTAATGAGGCAACCAAAATGCGTATTATTAGATATGTGTACTCTTTTTTCTCCACTAGATTTTTTTTTCACTGGGTTTTTCTAGTAAGGTTTTAACGAGGCACATTATTGACATTCAAGGGGGAGTGTTACAAATGTATTTGTATTATAGTGAGTGTCTATAAAGGTATTTGTATTGTAGTAGATACATGTGTTTATGTTATAGTAAAAGTCTATCTTTTGGAGAAAAGTTAGGAGGAATTATCCCTATAAATAGAGGGGTTCCCCTTCATTGTATTTCATCCCATCAAGAGAAATAAGAACTTCTCTCCATCTCTTTCTCTACAATATTCTTGTTCTTTCTTTATTATTTCATAACAAATATATAATTAATGATGCTTTTTTTTAAAAAAAAAAAAGAGCCAATATAAAATATGAAAGAAAAAAAGAAGAAAAATAATTTTTTTCTTGAATAATATATCATAAAAGAATGAAATATATTAGAATAATTAAAAATACCAAATGAGTATAACTATGTATTTTAAATTTAATAAGAATTTGCATGGATAATATTTTTTAAAGCATTAATCAATTTTTAGTTTAGTGGTGTAAAGTCTTTTAAAAATAAAACAAAAAGGTTGAAATCTATATAAATAATACTACAAGGTGGGTAAAAATATTAATATACTATAAAAATTGTATGTAAAGAATAAAATTTTGATAAATATTATAAAGTGGTACAGAATTCTGAGATACTAATAAGATCTTTAGAAAATTAAAATAAAAAAATATAATAAAAAAGAAAACTAATACTACCTCTATTTCAATTTGTTTGTCTTACTTTTGTTTTTAGTGCTTCTAAAAATGACTATTTTTTGTTTTGACAACTCTTTAATTTTAGCTTTCCAATGTTTCATGTTTAAGATCACAAGATTAAAGAGTATTTTAATACATTTTGCATATTCTTAGTTTAATTTAAGACCACAATATCTAAAAATCTTCTTTACTTTGTTAAACTTAGAGTCAAGAGACAAACAATTAAAATAGAGAAAATTAAAATCATGGTTCTAATGTATCAGCTCTCATCACACAAAAGCATATTTACATTTTATTTTTCTATTTTTAAATATTTATAAAATGTGTAATTAGAAATAAATTATAAAATATTTTATATATATATATTATTGGGTCCGTGATCACACAGGTTATATAATCTAGTATCTAATATAATTGCTCTATTTCGTTATTCTTTCACTTCAATAAGATATTTTTTATTCATAATATTTACTAAAATATTTAATATAAAAATTATTACTCTAATTTTAAATTATAATTTATAATTTTTAATTTATTTTTTTTCTAATAAAAATAGAAATAAATTAGTGTGGTAAAAAGAATAGTAAATTAAATTAAAATCAAAGAATAAATAAGAATAATTTAATTAAATTATTATTTTTAATATTTTTTAAAAGCGTAAAAAATAATATGATAAATAAAATAAATCGGATGGAATACTTAAAATTAAAGTAAAGTAGAAGTGTTCATTATGTTTTAAAATAATAGTTCTTCATTTAAATAGAAGATCAAGTTTATATTTTGTTTCACTTTAAAATTTGAAATTAATTTAAATATTTAAAATAATATAAGTTTGATTTAATCTTGAAGTTATCAAATCAAAGTTTAATTTTTTAAAAAAATATATTACTTAAGTCCAATTAACGTATATTGACAACAAAATATCTTTATACTTTTAAATTTATAAAATTAAATTTAATTAATTATAATAGATTACTTACTTTATTTTTAAAGTTATCAATTAATATTTAATATTTCTATTCTTTTTGTCTTAGCAAAAATTGAAAAAAAAATCTTTTGAAGCAAATTATCTCTTTTAAAAATATTAATAAATATCATAAAATATTATATTTGAGAATTTGAGTTTTCACAACCTTTATATTCGTAGAAAAAATTAATAAAATAAAATTTTGAATACAGAATACGAACTATCACATTGATCATATTTTTATAATATAACTTATTAGTAATTAGAGAAGTAAATGAATTCTAATTTGCTTGTAAATACTTATTTTCTTGGAAAATAAAACTACTTAATTACAAAAAAAAAAGTGATTTACAATTTAAAAAAAGGTAGCAAAAATTAAAAAAAACATAATTATAATATAAAAAATTACATAACTAATTACTATTAATAAATAAATTTTAAAATACAGACCCACAATTATAATTCAATTAAATCTAACAAATAAATTATCTTCAAATTCTAACAAACTTATTTCATTGCGATACTAAAATGCAAATTAAATATTAGATTCTAAGTGCTTTACAACTTAAAAAATGAATATTTCCATAATTGATACCAACAACTCTTGAAAATATTTTTGAGTTAAATTATTTTATTTATGGTAATATTTTGAATGAGACAAATAAAAATTATGGGTCAAAATGATATAAAATTTTTATGAACAGCCTTTCAATTTTTCTTAAATAGACAAAATACTAATAAAATATAAATTTTCTTTATATAAAATTTAATGTAAAATTTGTAATCAGTAATATTAGACTCATGTACGGGCCTTAAATTATCTAGTACTAAAATAAAAGAAAAATACTTATTCCTTCGCTTTTACGAGAAAAACAACACAAAAATCACCTCAAACGGAGCTCTAGAACTCAAGATATGAAGAAAATACTCAAAAATCGCCATTTAACACACTGTCAGGCAAAATAACTAATCTGATCATTAAAAGTAGCTTTTCCCATCGCTAAAAACCCTATATTTGGTCGCTAAAGGTGTGCACCAGATCCTTTTACACCAACAACATTTATTTTCACTAAAATGGTCATAACATCATCATACGAACTCGAAATGTGATGATTCTTTTTCTTATAATTTCTAAATAATGATACAGACCTATTCATTCAATCAAAACTCTATTTAGTGCTCGTTTTCCTAGTCATATATTATTTTTTCTCATTTAAAAATTATTTCATCTTTTGCGATAAAAATTCTATCTTGACTTATCGAAATTGCACCAAACTTTTTCAGATCACTCCTATAATTCATGCTAAGAATTTTGAAAGTCTTGAAATAATTTTTCGATCTATAGAACTAGAAATGGACCTCTGAGTTGTCGCATTTTATGCTTAAAATCATGCTAAAACACACATAACATTCAAATTCACCCGAAACTCATTGGAATTAAATTAAAATTTGTGGACAATACCAAAGTAATCATACAAACCTATTGGAACTTTCAAATCCTTAATCCGAGCTTATTTAATTAACTATTTGACCGAAGTCAACTCTTAACTTTAAATTTTACTAGATTGCAACTCAAATGTCCAAAACTCATTCGAAATCCTCCGGACACAAACCAAATATGCAATTCAATTATAAAGCATATTTCAGATCTATTGGAATTATCAAATCACCGACACGAGGTCATTGTGACCAAAAGTTGAACGTGGTCAAACTTAACTTCCTTAAAACTCATAAATTCAACCAATGGCTCAAATCACTCCCAAATACCCGGGGATCCATACAAACCATCCAACCAAGTCATAAAGCACCATCCGGAACTAACAGAGCTTTCAGAATTCAAATTCGAGCTTGTTAACCTGAATGTTGACTTTGGTCAAACCTCTCAAACTTTAAACCTTCCAAAATTGAAAATCTCATCCCATCTTTATTAGATCATCTCAGAAACTGTTTCATCCATCTCCGCAAGTTATAAATACAAAATGAAGATACGAAAAGGTTTAAACTAGAAAAACGAATCAAAAATTACAAAATGAACATGTGGGTTGTTACAATGAACCTACTTTTTAACACATTTAAGCATTTTTTAGAGGTGTTAGGGCTCTATTCCAATATGGAAAAAAGTTCATTGCATATAGTCGGAGTGAATGCTGAATTTAGGGACTAAATAGTAGCTGAGCTACATTTGAGTTTGGGGGAGCTACCTTTCAAATACTTAGGGTTACCTCTCTCGATAAGGAAACTATATGTGCCTCAATGCTTTCCATTAGTTGAGAAAATGATCAATCAAATCAGATGTTGGTCATCTAAACTGCTTTCTTACAATGAAAGATTACAATTGGTGAAATGTGTGTTCTTTGAGATGCAAACTTATTGGGCATAAATATTCTTACTTCCAAATAAGATTATTGGGCTGATGACTATTGTATGCAGAATCTTTCTACTGGCAGCAACAACTATTCAAGAAAAGCACTTGTGGCATGGGAAAAAATGTATAGACAAAAACAACAGGTGGAATGAATGTTATTGATATATTTACATGGACTAAAGTTGCAATATGTAAACTGCTATGGGCTGTGGAAAAGAAGAAAATAAGCTTTGGGTGTTATGGATTTATACATACTATATAAAAGACCAGGATCTAGAGACAGTGAACTCTATAAAGTAGGCATGTTGGCTATTAAGGAAGGTGTTTAATACAAGGAATTGGTTGACTGGGAAGGAAAATCTGAAGGACACACTACACTTAATGACAGACATAAAGGGGTTCGACATCAAGAAAGGTTACCTAGCAATGATGCCTCAATACTAGAAAGTAGACTGTAATAGATTAGTCTTGACTAAAAGGTTGATTCCTAGATGCAAATTCATACTACCGTTGGCGTTACAACAAGTTGTCTACTATTGAGAGAGTGCTCAAATGGGTTATACAAGTGCAGGCAGATTGTGCATTATGTGCTACTCAATTAGGGGAAAATTTTGATCATCACTTCTTTGAATGTCCATATTCATTATATATGTGGACAACTTTATTGAAATGGTTAGGTTATCAAAGGCAAATAGGCAGTTGGGATCAAAAAGTTCAATGGCTTACTGGTATGATGAGTAACAGCAGTCCAAAAGCAAGTATTATGGGATTTTATTTTGCTGTGTTGGTATACAATATTTAGGCTAAATGAAATTCTAGAAGTTTTGCACACAAAGCTACTGAAAGATGGAATCAACTCTGGGAGATTACCATATAGCTACACATTGAAGACCAAAAACAGAGAACTTGGAGTAGCCATCTAGCGACATTAGCTGGTTATCCTTTATAGTTTTCATAGATAGAGTGCTTAATGTATCTAGTTATATGAATTTTGTAGTTAAAGATTATATGAGAGCTAGCTTCGAGCCCAAATGGAGCTAGTAGTTTTGTATAGATTATATATTTGGTGAATGAAGAAAGTTACTTGATGACCAAAAAACTATTTCTCTCGCCATAGTGGTGCAGTTTTCGTACAGCCTCGCTGAAAATGGCTAGGGGTCATCCTCATAATGATAAAAATAAGACTCAGCTACAGGACATAAAAAGAACTACGGGGGAGAAGCAACCTAAATAGATAAAGAAAGTGGATACTCCTATGAAAAACACTAGACATCTAATAGTTGAGGGGAATTTTTGTGATAGGGGAATTGCTACTCCACCAAACATTATCCCTCCAATGACGGGAAATAAGGCCTCAATAGCCCCACCAGTAGAGTTGAGGGATTAACTACTGATATAATTGAGGTTAGGGTTTCAAGTGAAGGTGGCCAAATACAGAGGAATCTAGATTTGAATTCGGAGCCCAAGAAGACACGAAACTGGATTACTCTCTTCTCAGGCAGTAAGTTGGCAGCAAAGGGTAAGAATCTACATTTTGTGGCTTCGAATTAAAGATAGGGTATTAGTAGTCCAACTTGAAAAATGATGATTTGGCTAAGGAAACAGAGAAATGGGTTGCTGCATTGATTCTCTATGTTGTAGGTGACTCCCCAACCTTTGGTGCCCTAGATCATTTCATCTCTTCTCAATGGAATTTTGTTGTCTACTTTCATTAACAACGGCTACTTTTGTCTTATAGTTTCAAAATGTTACTGAAGAGATTAAATAATAATGTCCAAGCCATACACTATGAATAATAGACCCATCAATGTGAAGCCATGAAAAGCCAATTTCAATTTTAGCGAAGAATTGCTGAAAACTATTCCATTATGGGTCAAATTGCCAAATCTACTGCTGAATTATTGGGGCATGGAAATTTTGAGTAAATTTGCAATTGCATTGGGTAATCTACTATTTTCTAATGAATGCATTACCTTGGTGGAACATATATCTTATGCAAGAGTGTTGTTAGAAATGGACATCACATGCCCACTATCGGACCATGTCTCAGTGCTAGATCCAGATAGTCACCCATTTGAGCAACTTGTAGTGTATTATTGGAAACTAGAGTACCGTCCGACTTGCTTTCAAATAGGACATAGGTGCAAGCACCAAAACCTTCAGTATGATCAAGGGAGGATGGGGCACATCCAACTGACTATCAAAGAAAGGGGGCTAAAAACCAGGATGTAAAACAAGTGTTATAGTATAAACCATATATATTGAATACAGTGGATGCGGTGCAAAAGGGAGAGCAACCTGCTATATTGAAATACCAGCCAATAAATGTACAAGAGGAACCAACACGTGAACATGATGCAACTGCAGGGATTCTTCAACTTGGCAGTAGGCAAAGGGAAACTCAGCTACAAAAAACAAAAAAGCAATAATCCCATATCAGCAGAATACTTTTGGATTTGATAATTTTTTTATTCCTTTAACAAATGTATATTTGCAAAACGATGATCTTAGCAGCCTTTGCTGAGAAAGGACAAGCCGATAGTGGTCGACATGAGAGTTTAGCAAAATCCCCTAATATACCTCAATGAAGATAGCCATGTGGAACGTGAGGGGAATAAATAAGTTGTATAAGAAAAAAGAGTTGGGAAAATTAATAAAGAGGGGAAAATTATCAGTTTTAGACATTAAGGAGTATAGAGTAAGACAAATAAATGTTGAACATATTATTAGAAGAATTACTCCTGGGTGAAATTTGGTGTTGCAACCACAACTCAAGTGGTCTAGGGAGAATATGGATCATTTGGAATCTTAGGAAGGTTCACCTATCAGTATTCAAGTTACATAATCAATATATCCACTGTTATGCCACTTTCCAAAAAATATAAATGAATTTTGATTTCACGACTATATATGGATTACATATCATTGAAGATATGGTCAACTTGTGGACTGAGCTGAGGAGGATAGATAAGAGTTGCGCGCACCCTTTGTTGATAATGAGGGATTTCTATGTTGTACTGACTATGGAATATAGAATTGGCAGAAGCTCGATTCAGGATAGGGAAATTCAGGACTTCTTTGGCTTTATCAAAGATACTTGTTTGGCTGACATGAAGAGTGTAGGCAGAGGTTTTACTCGAACTAACAGTCATGTTCTTGGTAAGATTGACAGAGCTATAGTCAACCCATCATGGTTAATTACTTGGCCTCATTTGGTAGTGACTATCATGGATCCTCTCATATCTAATCATACTCCTTTATGTATCACTTTAGATAGATACCAGCATGAGAGTCATAGTGTAACGACCCGAATATCATTATGAAATAAGTAGAGACTTAGAACTCTGAAAGAAGGTTAAGGGAGGGATAAGAAGGTTGTGAAATAAACCAAGTGTGCTATTAGGCATTTTCGGGTAGCTATTGGCTCGGGGAACCGCTGCAGCAGTGACATTTTCACTGCAGTGAAACTGTGGTAATGGTCGGAGTACCATTGTAGAGAGATAGAGGATAATCGCTGGAACGGTGCCCTGACCGCCGCAACGGATTCGTTGCAGCAAAAAAGTTACTGCCGCAGTAGAAGATGGAAATTAGAAAGTGGGTTCAAGTGAGATTTCTGGGATTAAATCCCATTATTTCCAAAGCGTGAGAGAGAAAAGTTTCGAAGAAAATTCGTCCCTAGAGAAAAAAGTGGTGGTGAAAAGGTGAGTGTTTTTTCCCCAGCCCCTTTAATGGGTATTGTTTATCATAGAAGCTTAAAGGGGACCCGTTAATGGTGAAAATCTGAACTAGAGAACCCTAAGTTGATGAATCAGGGCTGAATTATGAGGGAGTAATGGGAGGTTTTGATTGCTGAATTTTGGGTAATGATTATTTTCTAAGGTTCCTCTTGATAATATTGAGGGGTTAGATAAGGTGGGGACCTACGACTAGGTAGAAAGGAAGGGTTTCCTATTAAATTTCCCTGAAAAGAGAGAGCTTTGATCTAATTAGGCCCTACCTTGAGGAGTGATTAACTAATTACTATATGTGTGTAGATTTTGAATGATCCAAAGTATCGAGGAAGGGAAAGGCTCCTACGGAGTAGCGAAGTCGGAAACTTCGATTAATCGAAGTAGGTTATGGTTGGAGGGTTAGACCCTGCTTAATGACTTGTATGCTTAGGTGATAATTTTATGTGATTGGTCTTCAGACATCCCTTGTTGTGACTTGTCCTATGAATGAGTATGATTACCATGTTGATAGAAAATAATGATTAATATGTTGTTAAGTTTATGTGAAATTGTGAAGTGAATTGCTTGTCATGAATTGATCATGTGAAAGGAGAATCGGAAATTAGTGTATACGTGAATGTGTATGACTTGCATACTTGTTGTTTTACAAAAATTGAGAATGAATAGGATAGTGATTATATCCTGATTTGAGAGGCGCGATCCCGAGGGGAGCATCCGGGCGAGCGAATATTATTATCAAGTGGCTCATGTCTGAGGAGAGCATCCGGACGAGCATATGAGTAGGATCGGGTGCCACGCCCATACAGTACATGAATTTCTAGAGTCCCCTGCAGGTACTGACTAAATGGGAAGCAATAAGACCCTCCGGCATATGTGTACATGATTTGTGTGGTTGAGTCTTAGGGGGAGATGGCGGAGGCGTGTGCCTGTCATGTTACCCTTAGTTTTGTCATTTTGTGTGTTGTTTTGTAATTCCATCTATATTCATAAGGTTGAACAAGGAACATGTTGAGAGAATGTGTAAAGTACCGTTGCTATGATGTGAGTTGATAACGAAGAACATGTCTTTAGTTCTAAGTGTTACTTTGTCACCGGATGTAAATATTGAGTAGTTGTTATTGTGATTAACTGTGGACTTGTAAGTTGTAATAGTTGATATGATAGTTGTTTTAATTGTACGTGTCTGGCGAATTTATAGAGTATGTACAATGCTAAACTGCTGAATTGATGAACTGTTAAATGGATAGGCTGAAAGACTGCAACTATGTCGAGCTACTACCTAAGAAATACCGCTGTAGCGGCACTAATTCCACTGCGGAAAGACAGCTGCAGCTGTCAAGCGATCACTGTAGTGAAAATGGCCTAATCTAGTGAGCAGGCCGGCTGTCCCCTATGTAGAAATAGTGTGTCTGAATTTGTGTTGTACTATCCTAAACTGTTGTAGACTCGTCTTATATTATTATTACTCGGTATACGTGTTTTAGGGTCGGCTGATGATTCCTACCAGTGTCGCGTTATGTACTGACCCTACCTCTGCACTTCTTTTTTGAGTGCAGAGTCTGAGCCAGGCAGTTCCTCGCGTCCTAACCTCTAGAGCAGCAATTTCGGAGTTGAGAAGGTGAGCAGACAATGATGCAGTTAATTCTCGTATTCTAAATGTCCTTTCTTTTCAGACATTTGACGCATTTGTTTTCTTTTGAGTCGTTAATTTTCTTAGCATTGTAAAATAGGCGTCTGGTGTAATGACAGTCAGATTCTAGAGGATTTATTTTTTTAGTTTTTGGTTTGTGCAGTATATTGGTTCAAAGTTGTTTAGAAGGGTATGACAATTGTTTTCTTGATGAATGTCTTGTTTTGGGGTCATTTGGGGATTGTTATCAGGTTTCGTTGGTTCGCCCATCCGAGAGGGGAGGGTTAGTGTGGGTGTCAATCATGGCCACCTAGGTCGTGACAAAATTGGTAACAGAGCTCTAGTGTAACACCTCAAAAGTCCCCAAGATTTAAAGCCAGTAATTTGAATGGGCTCAGCAAAAAATTCTGCAGCAGTGTCTCAAAACGACTCGACCAACGAGTCGTTGGCCGATCTAATGAGTCGTTAGAGGCAATCGTCGGAAGAGTTTCATAAAATGTGCCATGCGGTTTGATTCAACGAGAGGAGGTACGAGTTGTTATATGGGACAACGACTCATTGGACGCAATCATGGTGAGCTTGCAGACTTGGACTTCTTAGAGGGAATGAGTCAGATGACGACTCGTTGGTTGCCTTAACGGGTCTTCATGAGGAGTCGTTGGTTGGTGTTTAGGGTTCTGGGTCGGTGAAGACGGATGGTGACAACGAACCGTTGAAGCTTGCAATGACCCGTGATGTCGATCGTTGGAAAGGACTCAAGGGTTGATCTAGTGGGGATGACGAAAGGACTGACGCACTACTACAAAAAGGGCCTTTAGCGGCAATTAAAAATGCCTTTTGCGGCAATTGTTATTGCCGTTATAACATACACCGGCGATAAGACTTTTGCCGCTATACATGGCGTCGCTAAAGGCTTTAGCGACCATTCACAAAACTGCCGATAAATATGGTATAATTGTCGTTAAAGGTTATATATTTTATCGGCAATTGTTAGCGACAATTATAATGGCCGCTAAATACATTTTCATATTGACCTACTCCACCTTTTAACGTTAATTATAATGGCCTTGAAAAGGACATGTTTAACTGCTATTGAGTAGTGACAATTATAATGACCGCTAAATCTATTCACAAGATGGTTGTGTAACACTTTTACTATATATTTTTATTGCTACTAAATCCAATTAAATTACCGCTAAAACTTACATATTTTAATGGTTATTGTTAGCGTCAATTATAATGGCCAGTAAATTCAATCCAAAATGGCACCATAAATACTTTTAATGTCTATTTTTATTGTCACTAAATCTAAATAAATTGCAGCTAAAAGTTACATACATTTAACGGCTATTGTGTAACGATAATTATAATGGTTGCTAAACACATTTCTGAAATGGCTATATCGATAATTATAATAGTAAGTGCTAATAAAACAAACTATTATAATTCATAAAAATATAATATATTTTATTAACTCAAGAAAAACATAATCAGGTACTAATTCATAATATTAAGGCAATTAGCGAACCAAAAGCGAATATTATGTGTTTAAACTAAGTAGCTAATGTCATTGTAATTGTTCCTATAAAAAACACGTAGTAACAAATTTCTAAATGCATAGCCCTCAAAGAAATCCGAAGCTCTTCATAGTATTGAAATCTTCTACGTGCTATTCGAACATCATATTGTATGACCTGAAATAAAAAAATACGTGAACCTCAAAATATGAAATATAATGTAAAAAAATAATACTCATAAATCTAATATATTGTGAAGTTAGTCAGACTAAAAATTTTACCAAATTTAACTAACTCTTTACCAAATCTCCCCTGTAAATAGGATTATCAATTTTTCAATCTGTTTACAAAAGAAATTCTATCTTGAAAACACATCTCAACATCTGACATCTCTAACATAATATTAATTAACAACTTCATCTACACAACATTCTTTGATGTCAAAAGTGAAACATATCACTTCGAGTTCTTTTCGAAAAAAAAGATGACCTCGAGTCATGGAAATAAGTTTTACCATCAAACACAACAATTAAAAACGAGTGAGCTACCTCATTTTCAGCATCCTCTCGTCTTTATAACCTGTTTTAAGAAAAATATCATGAATAATAGTGAGGTCCATCCTCGCACAAGCCTTTCCTAGAGGAGAGAGCATGGTTGGAAGCACCACTGGAGTTTTTGTTAGACCCATCAGAACATGTTACGCAACTTGAGATAAACAATGTACAGGAACATTTTTAGATCCTAGAACTTAGATTCTATGAAGGCAACATTATTTTTCAACAAAGTATATCATTACACACTCAATACAAATATCACTCAACAATTAAGCTCTAACATCTCAAAAGAGGAAGCATAATAAAGAAAAAACAGATGGAGTATATCCAAAGTTACCCATATCCTTCAAATTTTTAAAATTTTTGCCAGAATCTCCCCTGTAAATAAGACAATCAAATTTTCAGCCAAAATCAATTATATCTTAAAAGCATATCCCAACCTCTAACATCTGAAAAGAGGAAGCATAATAAAGAAACAACAGATGGAGTACCTCCAAAGTTATCCATATCCTTCAAATTTAAAACAAATTTGCCAGAATTTCCCCTGTAAATAAGACTACTAAATTTTCAACCAAAACCAATTCTATCTTAAAAGCACATCCTAACTTCTAACATCTCAAAAGAGGAAGCATAATAAAGAAACAACAGATGGAGTACATCCAAAGTTACCCAGATCCGTTAAATTTTTAAAATTTTTATCAGAATCTCCCCTATAAATAAGACTACCAAATTTTCAACCAAAAATAATTCTATCTTAAAAGCACATCCCAATATCCAACATCTCAAAAGAGGAATCATAATAAAGAAAACAGATGGAGTACATCCAAAGTTTTACCCATATCCTTCAAATTTTTAAAAATTTTGCCAAAATCTCCCCTGTAAATAAGACTATTAAATTTTCAACCAAAAATAATTCTATCTTAAAAGCACATCCCGACCTTTAACATCTCAAAAGCAGAAGCATAATAAAGAAAAAATAGATGGAGTACATACAAAGTTACCCATATCCTTCAAGTTATAACAATGCTTAAGATAAAGCTATATAATTCAACAATCTCTCACTCAATGGGTCATCCATAGCCTTCAAGTCATAATAATTCAAACGGACAAGTTACCTCACTATTAAGAAGAAAAATATACATAAACTCTATAAAGTAGTTGTCCGAGTCAAATATTTAGCGTCAACAACACCAACATCAACATATTGCGAATTCATATAGGGAGTACTATGATAACATATTCAGATAAACAAACAATACCGTGAGAATATGGAGCATTTCTAGCAATACTGTATCCTTTAAACAACATTTTTAACTCACTCCATACAAGGACATGGAATTGTACCTCCCACACGTTTTTCAGAAAATGCATGATTTAAAAAATTCTCTACTCCATCCAAATATTTTTTACTAAGTCTATTACAATTTATCCAACTTCTACTCCTATTATTGTCCATGGCAATTCAAGAATTTTGTTATACTTATGTAATTTCAAGCAGACAGAGTCAAATATCATGATGAAAAAAAACAAGATGATGAAAAAAAACAAGAAGGGAGAAAAGGTATTGTATGTAACATGTGCATTTATTAGATACTTTAGTGGATACTTGTAAGCTATGTTATAATGGGCAATAGAAATACTACAACTATGTCATAAATTTCATTTTTGAAATAAGATTTATATATTCAAATGTTGCAATTGAAGTACTACAGGTTATGACATTCGTTATAGTTAAAAAAATAATATTTCTCAAATAGTAATAATGTAATAGAAAAATGGAGAAAGAGATTATTATTCATAAGGCTTCCTTTTTTAAACAATACATTTTTATAAATAATCCATTATTTATAATACTTACATAATCCATTATTTCTAATACTTAATTGGGGCTGGATAAAATAATGATATATGCTCATAGTAGAAAACCTTCAGTTACTAGATGTATAATAGTTATTCACCCTTCTGCAGATAGTCCAGCATAATTTATTGATTTATTCTAGTGTCTAACAATTTTATAGATGCAGACATTGTGGTTCATGCTACTGGGCCATTAGAATAGTCAGAAAACTAAAAAGTACAAGAAGCTGCCATTGGGACCAAGGTGAGAGAAACGTAATCAGCATAACTTACAAATTTTAACTTTCTCAAGAGGATGGCTACAGAATTATGAAAATCTTCCTCTTATCGAAGATATTATTGAAACATTAAGTCATTTCAATATCCCACAGACAGCCTATCTTGATGTTTGTGACGACACAAGCTATGCAACATGGGACAAATTCCTATATAAATAACGCACTGGAAGCCAATATTTCTGCCATAACTACTGGTGAATCTACCCAGGAGTGAGCAATGGTACTCTATGACTTATGTTATATTGTTTGTGCATTTGACAAAGGAAACTTATGCTTAATTTCTGCCTTTTCTCTTCTTTGAGATTTTTCATCAAATCTTTACTATTATGTCCTAGTTTAAAGATGAATACTGTGATTGGAATGTGGGTGACACTCGAAAGATTTTTGATTCTTACTTTCTCATTTTTATTGAACGGATTCTAGCTTGAATTATTCTTATCTAAAGAGCTAAATATTGTTTCTTCCTAATATACTTTACTATTGAGAGGTAGAAAGTTTGAAGATAGGAACAATCAAATATAACTAACTTTTACGGGGTTCTGGAATACAGCTTTTACTATTATGAAGCCCTATACTTTTAATCTGTTGCTTATATTATTCTTAACCAGTACAATAATTAGGTGACTTTCTTAAAATGATGCTTAAAAGTTGGATGCTGAATATTTAAGTTTGAACCAAATGAAGTTAATCTATGAAAAAGAAGAACATTCACTAAATCACTTATTTATATGAAAGAGTTTAGAATGGACTTTCCTTCCAATTGGCCTTATACTTTTATGGAAAAATTTGTTGAGAAAGTCAAAATTTACTACTGTACCAATTGAACTCAGACATTGTTTTTCGACTATTATGAAAGTGATGGCAGCAGAGCTTGTTCGCACTGCAAAACTTGAAAGCGAGGGTGAATTAGAGAGGCTGAGGTAACTATTTCCTGCTATATTTTTGGCCTTGTTAATGTCAAGTTCTGGTCAAAGATTTGAATGAACATTAAATCATTCAAAAGACTACTTTATCTATCCTAATAATCTTCCAAGAGTTTATGTTCTTTGCATGACTGTGTAAAGAACTTTCACACCATTAGGTTAAGTTGCCTACAACAACAAGTAACTCTTCATATCAAGTCTTATATGGTATCCTGAAAAATAAAATAATGATCTGCTATAACTGATTAAATTAAACTTAAAATGTACACATTATTTATACTGTCAGTTAGTGTATGTAAACTAAAAACTCTTTTTTTCCAAGAAGAGTTTCATTAGAAGACACACACACACTCTGTCACGACAATGATCAATTAGAATCTTTCCTAACCTTTAATCTCTTGAAATTATCCCTCTGCCTAACAACCAATGTACTTTGGAGCAAAAACATGGAAATGCTGGAGTTTTCCAGTTATTAAATCTGTTGGAATATCAGCTGCTCTGATAATACCAAATTTAACTAGTCCTTGTTTAATAATAGCTTTATTCCATGTCTTTAACTCATCACTAAGTGAATGAATGTATGATTCAAAATGATACCTCTGCAAAACAATTAATCAGGAGATCTTCCGTTACTGGAACGCTTCTCTATCTAATTGTTTCCTTCTAGGGTTATAGAACAATTAAGAAAATGGATATTGGACCTAACTCAACTCTACATTCTAACTCAAGTGGTGAGCATTACGTAAGAATATATAAGGAGACTAAAGTCAATACACATAATCGTGTGGAATTCTAATAGGTCAATAGAATAGGAATATCTAATGGGTGACTACTTAGTACTCACTGCGAAAACAATAATGGCTGACCTGAGATAGCCTTCATTTAACCTCTTCAACCAGCCTGTTTCTCTCAAGGGATTAAAGGCAGCTGGTGCAAAATTGGGACATGATAATCTTAAATGCAATCAACAGATATTGTAGTTGTTAACCATAAGACAGGTATACCTTGACATTGTACAAGATTCTAAAAACTAATTCTTTCATTGATAGAAGGTTTATTGGATAAGATTTTTCCTTATTATTCCACATTTAAGGAAGAGGACAAAGGATTTCTTGATCACAGAACTGAGAGTACTTGTGCAGTTAATGTAGCAGCCAAAAAATGGCTATCTGTATCCTCCTCTTGTACAGTTAGTTATAAGTTGTTTGGGAGATTTCAACATGAGAGCAAATAAGAGCATAATGGATTTGGTTATCTTTGGACCTACTCTACATATATAGTTTAGTAGATACAAAGGCCACAAAGCCAGCCTGGACTCAATTTCATCTTGAACAAATTTTATTATATTTAGAAATATATTTATTTTTAGTCCATGACAGTAAAGATGATCTAAACCAATGTGTAATGACTATTGATGATTTTTTGTGATATAGTAAGTCAATTTCAGCTTTTGGCCAGAATGTCAAATTTTGGTGTTGCAATGAATCAATTTCATAGTTATCACAGCTTTTGGCCAGAATATTGGAGCATCTTTCAGTTTATGCAGAATTTTTTTTTTAACTTTTTACTTTTTATGGTAGCATATATTAAGAAGCTGAAGTGTACCAACATCAAACTATTCTAAAGTTGCAGCTGAAGACTGTCTGGATACCTTAGTGAAGTAAAGAAGAAAGATCCAGAATATTAGCATTACACTTAAGGTTTAGTTTTGCAACTAGACAACTGAATATAACTTGATACCACCAGTATTCTAGTTTTTTGTAGAGATGACTAAATGATTACGATGCGATATGTTGTCTATTAACTTGTCATTGATCTTTTATTTATTCAGGATGTCTCTCGATGCTTTTCTCAGCTTGTTATTACTTTTTCTTCTTATCTTGAAGGGTTAACATATTATTTCACTCTGATTATTATATGAAAAGTAGTTTCCAAACTATTAGGGAAAACTTGGGAAAAGATTCGGTTAACAACTTCTCACTTTACTAGAACAGTTTAATCATCCATTTGTTCGTCTTTAAAGCTAAATGCTTACTTGATCACTTTACCACGAAAGTTAATCGCGGAAGGTCTTTTTGTATTGGAGCAACCAACCTTCCTCCTTTTGTAATTTTTCTACATATTCTTTATGCCTATTAATAAAAGCTTTCTTACTTCATCAAAAAAGTTTAAGATAACAATGTCTACCAATTGAATGTCATAAATACTGATGATCAATAAATGTAATTATGGTTCGAACATTTAGCTTCAACGTTAACATGTAAAGCAGCAACTACATAAGGTGTTAAGCCTAGTTACTGGTACAACTAAAGCAGTAGATATATATTCAAAAGTTTGGTATTTCAGTTTTACCGAAATACTGAGACCTTAAACCCAAATTGTTGCCAGAAAACTACATATTTCATGCCACAAAGGATGATGAAAAAGTAGTAGTAACATGTGCTTGATACACTAAAGCTTCCAAAATTAATAATTTCTCTAATTTCTTGACAAGTATGTGAAAAATTATTTACTATATATAAAATAACTAGTCTCTGTGGAATTTTCACAAACACTTTAACTGCATAATACTCAATACAGAAAACTTTGTCAATTGTTCTCGCCAATGACAAGATTTTCAAGTAACAAGATGAAAATCAAATACTACATATAAGTATACATGGAAACAAAGGTAGAACCTTATATGTGGTTGCTGAAAATCGCAATACAGACAAACCAGAGATAGAAAGAGAGGCCGAATACTTCATATACAGATAGAAACAGATACACAAAGAGATGTAAAACATCACAGAGTTGCTGAAACTCGTCGAATTAGGTCTTCTTACCTAGTGAGATTGGAAGACTACCGGTGGTTGAAAATTGTAAGAGGATCAATGGTGGCAGGTATGATTAGAACTGGCAGCAGCGGTGCAGTTAGGTATCGATGCTAAACCCAAAAAAAGATCGGGAGGGAAAGATTTCTTACTTTATATTTTTTAATAATTTGGAGGGGATAACTAATTATTGTGGAAAAGAATCAGAGAGAGGACAAAATAATTAAAATTTCTTTTAATTAATGATTTTTAGTCATAAATTATTTTATTACCGGTAAAAAAATATTTTTCACTGGCTAAAATTCATTTGTCGTTAATATTTCAAGTTAAAAATTTAATTAGCGGCTATTGTATTATTGTCACTAAATAATTGCCATTAAAGGCCCGTTGTAGTAATGACGAGTCGTTGTACCAAGTAATGACTCGTCATGTTGGTCATTGGATGTGTTGCAGGTTGAGGAACCAGTGGAGTCAGCGGGAGGTGGTGACGAGTCGTTGGATGAAGTAATGACTCATCCTGTTGGTCGTTGGTTGAGGAAGCAGGAACTGTGAAGCAGCAGGCCCCAGAAGCAACGAATGGTCACCATGAGTCGTGGTAAGGATCAACGACTCGTGGTCTCAAATCGGGCAAATTTTTAAGTTTTTTCCAGGGGTATTTTGGTAAAGTCTCACGCTTCCAGTTTTGAAATGGCGTCGTTTTGGGAATTTTAAAGGGCGTTTTTAGGGATTTTTCTAGCCTAACCTCTCATTCCATCAACTCTTCTTCCTTCCCTCTCAAGATCAAGGATCCAACAAGGGTTTCTTCAAGGCTTCAAGGGTTTAGTTCAAGAGGAGATTCTCTTAATCAGGTATGTGGGTTTTTTCACAAGGATAACCTTCCATCCTTGTGCCCCAAAATGTTTTATCAAAAACCCATTTTTCATTATTCTAGAAAAGCATGACCTAGGGTTTCAATTGATAGGTGATTTCTTCTATGTCTTCTATGAATTCTAAAACCCATTAGGATTACAAGTTAATTATGCTTATAGAATTATTTTATTACCTTGAATCATGTGCGAGATGGTGGAAATGTATGATTATAGAATTTCCTTTATGAGATGGATTAAACTTTGATTGGGATTTTATTATTGTTCACTCAATTATATCAAGAACTCGTATCCCTGTCTAAAATATGTGAAGATCGTAAGAATTTCCTTAAAACTAGAATATACGAATTCATAAATATATTGAGATAATATTAGAACTTATGGGCTTGATCAATGGGAAGTATGTATATGTTTCATTATGTTTTCGATGGAAATATTTTGGGTATAAGTTGAACCTATGGTAACGGTATAATTAGTGTATCTTCTTTAAGAATTGGAGTAAAATTTGGAATGGGTTCCGTGAAATAAATATATGTTTCTACCATGATCTCGTTGAACATGTTAAAGGTATGAGTTGAGTATATGCGTTTTTCTGTAAATCAGAATTTATGAATCAATGTGTACATGCTAAAGTGTGAATTGGGCCAATGGATCCTACATGACTCTATGTTATACGTCATACGTTATGAACTCAGAACTTGAATGTCGTGGAGGTGTGAAAAGTATGATATGAATCTGTAGATGTCCGTAAATGTAAAAGGTGTAGATTAAATGATGATTTGGTACCATGACGATGTGAATTATGATGATAAAGCATGAGAATGATCCTTCAGATGTTTTGGCTTGTTGTTAGTAGAAAGTAGCCGTAATCCTTTCTAAACGAATATTGTATGACAAAATCAGTAAATGCTCATGTTTCTGATTAGCTGTAGCAGCATAAACCAGATGTATAATATTAGATTAGTACTCCTCATGTTCTAGTTAGCCAGGGACTCTCTATAGCCGAGAATGTTTCCCTTAGTCAGTTAGGGACTCTCCATAGCCGAGAATGTTTTTCTTAGTTATCCAGGGACTCTCCATAGCGGAGAATGTTTCCCTTAGATTAGTCGGGATTCTCCATAGCCGAGCGTTTCCCTAGTTCAGTTGGGACTCTCCATAGCAGAGAATGACTCTCTTAGTTTATGTTATCAGTATAGATCAGTTCTGTGTAGTTTAGAATTCAGTTTAAAACATTATAACATAATGCAACGCAAACACAGTTATCAACAAATATCCAATACAATATGTGATACTAGCTTCAGCTTCGGCTCTCATTAAATGTTTAGTACTTGACCCTTATCCATGACTTTGATGATGTTTCAAAATATGAGTTCCAAATGAATGTTTCATGTATATATGTGTATGTGACTTAGAAGAGGATTGTTGCATTGTAAATCAGTTATATGTCGATGTACTCAGTTTATTTTCTTCTTCTGTACTTGTATGTTTAGTTTGTTTACGTTTCCCCACATGCTCGTACATTCCAAGTTGTCACAACCCGGACGTACACCCGGATCATACACACGGGACAAGGAGCCTCGAGAGACTCCAAGTCAACTCATGGAATAAGCGTACATCTAATTCAATCACATAAGGAGAAGACTCAACATAAGAAAACGTAAACATGTCATAATTACGGAGAAAAGACAATACATAATCCATACATGACTGCTAAATACAACTTGTAGTCTGAAAAACCTCTAATCATGAAAAAACGGGTTGATGGGACAACTCCCCAACTAACCCAATAAAATAGAAACTGAAGAAAAAGCATAGATTCTGAACATATGGCCCTCGGAACATGAGGACTCACCAATTAAGCTGATAATTATCTCGGGAGCACTACTGGGGAGGGTGAGCCTGAGAACCTTGTCCTCTATCATGAAATGATACAACATAGAAAGTATGTGGTCAGTACTTGAAATATACTAAGTATGCAAGGTAAGTAAAACGGACAATTAAGATATATAAATCTCATAAATGATCATAAGAGTGGGACGTCATGCTCATATCATAAATATCATACCATGACATAAGGCTCAAGGTATTCAAAACATTCGTAATACAAATGTAACTATAATTGTAAGAGAAAAGCCTTGTTTAACATGACTTGAGCCCATATACATAATCGTAAACATACATAAATCATGAGGAATAGTGGGAGATTCTCTTAACCGACATACCCCATATGAGCACACATGAAGCCCGACTTGTAACCATAGTCGGGAGGGTGTCTGTACCTTGCCAAGGGTTGAACCATGAAAGTGTGATGTCACCATGAAAAGGATCATTTGGGCCAGGGACAGTCCCATAGGAGGTCCCAACATACCTACGGTGGCATGTAGTTTATGAGATCCGGGGTAAAACCGAGGCCTCAAACCTACTCGGTGTTCGATACTACTCACAAAACATATATAATGCTCATAGTATAATATACATGAATCATGGGCTAGTTAAATCATGATAATCATAAATATACTTGTACATATGTGAACTAGCCATACAACGAGGCCCGTGAGTCAGTCAAAACATAATTCATAAATCATGAGGTTCATACATACTTGGAAATCATGCATATAGCTTTAATTTTATAAAAATCATAATGGGTAACATAATAAATTTGAGATTTAAATCATAATTCATACTGGGATTGTATATATCCTCAACGGGAGAGTAGATCATAAATCGATTCATCATGGGGCATGCACAATTAGGCTTAAGTACATGGAAATCCAAATCAATAATATTATAATTAGTTTAATCTATAAAAGTTGATCAAAACCCATAGATTATAATTAGATTCAAAAATCATAAAGCCCATTATCAAATTAGTAGAATTCTAATTAAATCAATTTCAAAACCCCATGAGTTTTTATTGAAATTTTAGAAAAATCAAAGAGGAAGGGCGTGGGTGTGGAAGAAACCACCCATCGAGAACCTTACATACTTGGGAATAACTAGTTCTTAACCTCTCTTGATAACCCAAGAAGAAATTGCAATGAATTGATGAATTCTAAACTTGAATCACTCTCCCAATTCCCCTACCTTGCATGCATAAATGAATGAAGTGAAAACTGAACTTAACCCCTTTAAATTTCCTATTCATAACCCAAAACGTCATAGTTTAGGTATTAGGATCTTAGGAATTTAAGAAAAAGCCCTTACTAATTCGCAGAAAAATAACTGCCAGAGGGTCCTAACGAGGGACCCAACGACTTGTCATGAGGGGCCACGACTCGTGGCCTGAGTCGTGAGGTACAATGCCAAAATTTCACCCTGGGACCCCACGGAGGACACCACGAATCATGGTGGGTGACCACGACTCGTGGTCATCATCCGTGGTCAACACTACCCAAAAATCTTAGCCCAACATCCAGTTTAGGCCAAGGGTGACTTCAGGAGTCGTGAGGCCAGGCCACAACTCATGGTCATGCCCGTGGGTTCCTCTATGAATCCTACCAACCCTTCTGGACCATGAGTCACCTCACGACTTGTGATCACTCCTCACAGTTCGTCTTGTGACCTGGTGCGAAATTTCAGTTTTTCATCGTTTTGACTCCCGAGTTTGATCCTTGGGTTCCTGGGGTGTAACAATATCTCCCCCTTGGGAACATTCATCCTCGAATGTTAGAAACACACAAAAACTCAGAATCAAACATTCATCATATGCAAATACTTATCATTTGAACCGAAAATTGACGGAATGACTACCTCCGAAGAGAACTACATAGCTGAGCTGAATCCAGAATCACATACACCCATCATAACATAAATCAAACTTGCGCTCATGAACTGAACATGGAAACTGATTAGAGATTTAGGGAAAAACTGATACCTCAAACTAAAACTGAGCCAGTAGAGAATAAATACGAGTATCTAGCCATCATATCCACTACGGCTTCCCATGTAGCTCCTTCAACATGCTGATTTCTCCATAGTACTTTAATTGAAGCTACTTCGTTGTTCCTTAGTCTTCGAACTTGACGGTCTAATATTTCCACAGGAAATTCTTCATAGTTGAGGCTATCTTTTACACTGACACTGACCATCGGGACTACTAAAGATGGATCTCCCAAGCATTTCTTCAAAAGCGACACATGAAACACGGGATGCACAGAAGATAACTCTAAGGGAAGGTCCAACTCATATGCTACCTTACCAACTCTTCTCATAATTCGGTAGGGACCAATATAGCGGAGACTGAGTTTTCCTTTTTTTCCTGAACCGCATGACTCCCTTCATGGGGGATACCTTTAGAAATACCCAATCATCTACCTCAAACTCCAAATCTCTTCTTCTCATATCTGCATATGACTTTTGACGACTCTGAGTAGTTTTCAGCCTGTCCCTTATCATCTGAACTTTCATCATGGCCTCATGAACCAAATCAGGTCCTATCATAGCTGCCTCACCAACCTCAAACCATCCGATGGACGGTCTACTCCTCCGTCCGAAAGAGCCTCGAACGGTGCTATTTGGATACTGGAGTGATAGTTGTTATCATAAGAGAACTCGATCAAGGGCAAGTGATCATCCCAACTACCTTTAAAGTCCATCACACAAGCTCTCAACATGTCCTCGAGAGTTTGAATTGTCCTCTCCGCCTGACCATCCGTTTGCTGGTGGAATGCTGTGCTGAGCTTAACCTGAGTCCCAAGCCCTTTTTGGAAAAACTGTCAAAACTGAGAGGTAAACTGAGTACCCCAGTCTAAGATAATAGACAAGGGCACTCCATGAAGTCAAAACAACTCCCCAATATACAACTTGGCATAGTCATTCACTGAATCTGTGGTTTTGACCAGTAGGAAGTGTGCAGCCTTGCTCAACCTGTTGTCTACCAAATAGAATCATAGTGTCGGCGAGTACGAGGTAGGCCTATAAGGAAATTCATATTAGTCTCTTCCCACTTCCAGGTAGGAATGCTAATATCTTGAAGCACACCTCCCGGCCTTTGATGTTCGACTTTCACTTGCTGAGAGTTCGGGCACTTGGCTATGAATTCTGCAATATCCTTCTTCATGTCGTTCCACCAATATATTTCCCGCAAATCATGATACATCTTGGTGGCACTCGGATGGATAGAATGCCTGGATCCATATGCCTCATGCAATATCCGGTTCCTCAAATTATCCACATCTGGAACATGTAGACCGCCCTAGTATCGCGGTACACCATCTCCCCCGTGGGAAAAGAGCTCCACCTTTTGACTTCCAACGACTTCCTTCAACTTTACTAAAATTGGATCCTCATCTTGTCTGGCTTTCACATCCATCACCAAGGACGATTCTGATCCGTTTTGTACAACAACGCCGTCATCGATCGAGTCGACCAATCTAACTCCCAATCTTGCAAGTCGATGGACATCTTTTACCAACTCCGTCTTTCCCTCATCCACGTGGGACACACTCTCCATAGGGAGCCTACTAAGCGCGTCCGTTACCGCATTAGCCTTACCCGGGTGGTACAAAATACTCATATCGTAGTCCTTTAGTAGATCCAACCACCTCCTTTGCCGAAGATTGAGAACTTTCTGCATGAAAACATATTGCACGCTCTTGTGATCCGTGAATACATCCATGTGGACCCCATACAGTTAATGCCGCCATAATTTCAAGGCGAACACCACCATGGCCAAATCAAGATCTCTTCTCATGGATTTTCAACTATCTTGAGGCATATGCTATCACCTTCCCATGTTGCATCAACACACACCCAAGTCCGATTCTAGAAGCATCACAATATACCACAAAACCATCGGTACCCTCGGGTAGGGTCAACACTGGTGTTGAAGTGAGTCGAGTCTTCAACTCTTGGAAGCTCTTCTCACAAGCCTCCGACCATTGGAACTTTACCTTTTTCTGAGTCAACCTGGCCAATGGTGCTGCAATTGATGAAAATCCCTCAAAAAATATCCGGTAGTAGCCTGCTAGGCCCAAGAAACTCCAAATTTCTGAAGGATTCACCGGTCTAGGACAATTCTTCACCGCCTCAATTTTTGAGGATCTACCTTTATGCCCTCACTCGATAACCACATGGCCCAAAAATGCAACCGATTCCAACCAAAACTCGCACTTACTAAACTTTGCATACAACTAATGATCCTTGAGAGTCTGTAGCACTATTCTCAAATCAGCGGCGTGCTCCTCCTCGCTCCGAGAGTATATAAGGATATCATCGATGAACACGATCAAGAACATGTCTAGATATTGCTTGACCACCCTGTTCATCAAGTCCATGAAAGCTTCAAGGGCATTGGTTAGTCTATAAGACATAACAACAAATTTTTAGTGACCATACCGAGTCCTGAAAGCGGTCACTCTCTTGAACCCTGAGCTAGTGATACCTGAACCTGAGATCTATCTTTGAGAAACATCTGGCACCCTGAAGCTAGTCGAACAAGTCATTGATCATGGGTAAGGGGTACCTATTCTTGACGGTGACTTGTTCAATTGCAGTAATCAATACACATGCGAAGGGACCCATCCTTCTTTCGAACAAAAAGAAACGAGGCACACCATGGAGACTTGCTCGGTCTAATGAAGCCCTTATCCAACAAGTCCTTTAACTGATACTTCAACTCTTTTAGCTCGGCTAGGGCCATCCTATATGGAGGAATAGAGATAGGTTGCGTATCGGGTAAGAGATCAATGCCAAAATCAATTTCCCTCTCAGGAGGAACACCTGGAAAATCATCGGGAAAAACCTTCGGATACTTACACACTACCAAAACTAACTGGATAGTCGGAGTTCTGGACTCAACATCCTTAACCCTAACTAGGTGATACATGCAGCCCTTAGAAATTATTTTCCTGGCCTTAAGATATGAAATAAACTGACCGGCTGGTACAACTGAATTACCCTTCCACTCTAAAACTGACTTACTCAAAAATTGAAATTCCACCGCATGGGTCCTACAATTCATCGAAGCATAACATGAAAACAATAAATCCATACCCCAAATGATGTCAAAGTCAGTCATAGCTAACTCTACTAAGTCTGAGGAGGTAACCTTATACAATACTGTGATGGCGCAACCTCTATAGACCCGCCTAGCTACAACTGATTCACTGACTGGGGTAGAGACTGAGAACGGTTCTGACAAAATTTTAGGGCTAAATCCAAAACTACTAGCAATATAAGGATTCACAAAAGATAAGGTAGCTCCTGGATCTAATAAGGCATAAGCATCAATAAGACTTGAAACATACCAGTGACCACATTTGGAGAAGCCTCCTTCTCCTGGAGGGGTACTAGAGCATAAAACCTGTTTTGGCGCTGACCGCCTGCTGAACTAGTAGAGGCACCCTGCTGAGGGGGACGTGCTACTGGAGCGGCAAAACTGGCTGCTGTCGCACGGGTCCCACCGACCCCTGATCTGGCTGAGGTGCAATCCCTAAGTCTGTGCCCAGGTTTGCCACACTCGAAACACATATCTGAGCCAACTAAGCACCTCTCGGGATGATTCTTACCACACTTTTCACAAGATGGAAAAGTACGCTTCACCTGCATGCTACCCTGATCCCTCGAGCCTGAAGTCCCGCTCCTCTGATCTCCTCTAAACCTAGATGGCGTGCTAGCCGATGATGGAGCTGGAGCAATAGACGTATGCTGGGACTGCTGGTGCTGTCCACCCCCTGACCTGACTTGAGAAACCCCATAGCTGTAGGTCCTAGCCCTCTTGGACTCCCTCTTCCTTTGGTAGACCGACTCCATATACTATGCATGCAATACAATATAGGGGAAGTCAATATCTTGATGAAGCATGGTGATCCTGCAATCCTTGTCCAAGTAATCTGCCACCCCATGCACAAAATGGCTCACCCGAGCCCTCTGATCTGCCACCAACTCTGGAGCATACTTGGATAGTCAGCTGAAATCCAATGCATACTCCTACACGGACATGTTACCCTGCTTCAAATTAACGAACTCGGCCGCCTTGAGCTCCCTCATCTCCCGAGGAAAGAACCGATCCATAAATACCGTGTGAAACTCCTCCCAACCTATCGATCCTGAACCCACTGCCCTGGCATCTCTCCATTGCTTAAACCATATGTGAGCTACCCCTTTTAGCTGATAGGAGGTCAAGTCAGCACACTCTCCATTGTTCACCCCCATAACCTGGGTGATCTTCAGAATCTCCTCAATGAAATCGTGGCGGACCTCGTCCACCTTCAACCCCGTGAACTCAAGAGGATTCATTCTCAAGAAATCCCTCACCCTAGATGCCACCGCATTCCCATTCTAAGGGTAATACGCCACTGTCTGATTCTGAACTTGGGAAGTCATGGCCTGTGCCAACATCTGAATCGCTGCCCTAAACTCAACATGGGAAGCCGACTCTAGTGCGTGTTCCTCGTTAACAGGGGGGCTGGATGATACTCCTTACCATTTCCACCCTCATGGTCATTACTAATACCATTCCTCCTGGGGTTCACTCGGTGTGGAGGCATAATGCTGCTAACGTGAATAACACGAATTAGAAGGGTCGAGGACTTTTCATCGCTCGACATAGATCATGAAAGAAGGGAACATTTATTAAACATCTAATAGCCTCTTATTCATAAGTGTGACGCACTTCACACCCATGAAAAAGACTCTACTTAACGCAGATTTCAAACTCCCTAGGACACTTCAAACCTATGGCTCTGATACCAAGTTTGTCACGATCCGGACGTACACCCGGATCGTAGACACAGAACAAGGAGACTTGAGAGACCTCAAGTCAACTTATGGCATAAGCGTACATCTAATTCAATCACATAAGGAGAAGACTCAACATAAGAAAACGTAAACATGTCATAATTACGGAGAAAAGACAATACATAATCCATACATGACAGCTGAATACAACTTGTAGTCTGAAAAACCTCTAATCATGAAAAAACGGGTTGATGGGACAACTCCCAACTAACCCAATAAAATAGAAACTGAAGAAAAAGCATAGATTCTGAACATATGGCCCTCGGAACATGAGGACTCACCAATTAAGCTGATAATTATCTCGGGAGCACTACTGGGGAGGGTGAGCCTGAGAACCTTGTCCTCTATCATGAAATGATACAACATAGAAAGTATGTGGTCAGTACTTGAAATATACTAAGTATGCAAGGTAAGTAAAACGGACAATTAAGATATAGAAATCTCATAAATGATCATAAGAGTGGGACGTCATGCTCATATCATAAATATCGTACCATGACATAAGGCTCAAGGTATTCAAAACATTCGTAATACAAACGTAACTATAATTGTAAGAGAAAAGCCTTGTTTAACATGACTTGAGCCCATATACATAATCGTAAACATACATAAATCATGAGGAATAGTGGGAGATTCTCTTAACCGACATACCCCATATGAGCACACATGAAGCCCGACTTGTAACCATAGTCGGGAGGGTGTCTGTACCTTGTTAAGGGTTGAACCATGAAAGTGTGATATCACCATGAAAATGATCATTTGGGCCAGGGACAGTCCCATAGGAGGTCCCACGGGAATATAGATTTTCCACGTTTGGTGATATTCGCTCAACAAATGGAAGTGGAGCAGGTGAAAGAAAAAGAGAGAGAGGCAAAAAGGGCTAGGATAGGAGATTCAGAGTTCTCCCTGCAGAGGACGAGTGGCGGACACCACTCACATTCCCACAAGAAGTCATCATCCCTAGCACTTTCAACAGTCAGTGCTCCATACAAACTCAGAGTAAGGGAGATTACGTATCCATTGTGTACCAGTTGTGGGAAGCACCATTTGGGAGAATGCATGGCTGGCTCAGATGTTTTTTTTTGGTGCAGCAAGTTAGGCCATAAGCACCGATATAGCGCAGCGGCTAAGCGAGGAAAGAGTAGATCCTCGGCTACCTCTTCAGTAGCTCCGATAGCCCGTCCATTTCAGCATGGTACATCATCTAGCCTGGGTGGCGAACATCATCAAAGCCGCTCATATGCCATAGTGAAACACTAGGATAAGGGAAAGTCACCAGTAGTGGCCACAGGTATGTTGTGAATTTTGTGTTACTCGTTGCATGTTGCTAGCCCTAGAAACCCAGCATTGAATAAGGATCTCTGTGATGGTTGTTGAGAAGAGATTGTCGATGTGTGATGGGAATAGTTGTGAGTATAAGGCTTACAGTGAAGGTTAGAGGTGAAAGAGAAGCTAGGAGTTAGAAATTTAGCCCTTACATTAAGAAAGATTCAGGAGCCTTAGAATGACGGCTTTAAGCTAAGGGGGAGATGGTAAGTATGTGCGACAAGTCGAATTTGAGAATGAAGGCTCAGTCTGTATCAGCTCAGTGCCAGTTAAAGGGAAAGAATCCTTCTCAGTGTTCTATCTAGTTCCGTGTTAGTTTCATGTCTAGTAGTCCCTCTTATGCCCTAGCATGCATGTACAATTTAGATATTTAGTTCAGATATGTAAGGTTAACCAGAGTTAGATACTCCATTGTTTTTCAGCTGTAGTTGATCAATTTTGGGATTTCAGTTCCGTCCCTATCCTTACAATATGTTTAGCCAACATTCGAGGATGAATGTTTGCAAGGGGGAGATATTGTAATACCTCAAAAGTCCCTAAGATTTAAAATCATGAATTTGAATGGGCTCAGCAGAAAAATCTGCAGCAGTGTCTCAGAATGACTCGACCAACGATTTGCTGGTCGATCTAACGAGTCATTAAAGGGAGTAATTGGAAGAGTTTTAGAAAAGGTGCCATGTGTTTTGATGCCACGGGAGGAGGTACAAGTCGTCGTGTGGGACAATGACCCGTTGGATGCAATCGTGGTGAGCTTGCAGACTTATACTTCTCAGAGGGAATAAGTCAGATGATGACTCATTGGTTTCCTTAGCTGGTGATCATCAGGAGTCGTTGGTTGGTGTTCAGGGTTCCAGGTCGGTGACGACAGATGGTGACAATGAACTGTTGAAGCTTGCAATAACCTGTGGTGTCGATCATTGGAAGGAACTCAAGGGCTGGTCTAGTAGGGATGACGGGAGGACTGACGAGTTGTTGAATCAAGTAACAACTCATTATGTTGGTCGTTGGATGGGTTGCAGGTTGAGGAACCAGTGGAGTCAACGGGAGTGGTGACGAGTCGTTGGATGAAGTAACGACTCGTGTTGTTGGTCATAGGTTGAGGAAGTAGAAATTGTGAAGCAAGCCCCAGAAGCAACGGATGGTCACCACGAGTCGTGGTAAGGACCAACGACTCGTGGTGAAGGCCATGGTCTCAGATCGGGAAAATTTTTAAGTTTTTCCTAGGGGTATTTTGGTAAAGTCCCACGCTTCCAGTTTTGCGTTTTGGGCATTTTAAAGGGCATTTTTAGGGTTTTTCTAGCCTAACCTCTCATTCCCTCAACTCTTCTTCCTTCCCCTCTCAAGATCAAGTATCCAACAAGGGTTTTTTCAAGGCTTCAAGGGTTTAGTTCAAGAGGAGATTCTCTTAATCAGGTATGTGGGTTTTTCCACAAGGATGTCCTTCCATCCTTGTGCCCCAAAATGTTTTATCAAAAACCCAATCTCCATTTTTCCAAAAAAGCATGACCTAGGGTTTTGATGGATGGATGATTTCTTCTATGTCTTCTATGAATTTTAAAACCCATTAGGATTACAAGTTAATTATGCTTATAGAATTATTTTATTATCTTGAATCATGTGCTAGATGATGGAAATGCATGATTATAGAATTTCCTTCATGAGATGGATTAAACTTTGATTGGGATTTTATTATTGTTTACTCGATTATATCAATAACTCGTATCCATGTCTAAAATATGTGAAGATCGTAAGAATTCCCTTAAAAACTAGAATATACAAATTCATAAATACGTTGAGATGAGATTAGAACTTATGGGCTTGATCAATGGGAAGTATGTATATGTTTCATTATGTTTTCGATGTAAATGTTTTGGGTATGAGGTGAACCTATGATAATGGTATAATTAGCGTATCTTCTTTAAGAATTGGAGTAATATATTTCAAAATGGGTTCCATGAAATAAATATATGTTTCTACCATGATCTCGTTGTACATGTTTATGGAATGAGTTGAGTATATGGGTTTTTTCCGTGAATAAGAATATATGAATCAATGTATACATGCTAAAGTGTGAATTAGACCTATGGATCCTACATGAATCTATGTTATACGTCGTATGTTATGAACTCGGAACTTGAATGTCGTGGAGGTGTGAAAAGTATGATATGAATCTATAGATGTCTGTAAATGTAAAAGATGTAGATTAAATGATGATTTGGTACCATGATGATGTGAATTATGATGATAAAGCATGAGATTGATCCTTTAGACATTTGGGCTTGTTATTAGTAGAAAGTAGTCCTAATCCTTTCAATAAACAAATACTGTATGACGAAATCAGTAAGTGCTCATGTTTTTGATTAGCTGTAGCAGCATAAGCCAGATGTATAATGTCAAATCAGTACTCCTCATGTTCTAGTTAGTCAGGGACTCTCCATAGCTGAGAATGTTTCCCTTAGTTAGATAGGGATTCTCTATAGCGAAGAATGTTTACCTTAGTCAGTCACGGACTCTCCATAGCCGAGAATATTTCCTTTAGATCAGTCGGGATTCTCCATAGTTGAGAACGTTTTCCTAGTTCAGTTGGGACTCTCCATAGCAGAGAATGACTCCCTTAGTTTATGTTATTAGTATGACTCAGTTCCATGTAGTTCAGACTTCAGTTTAAAACAGATATAACATAATGCAACGCAGACTCAGTTATCAACAAATATCCAGTACAATGTGTGATACTAGCTTCCGCTTCAGCTCTCATTAAATGTTTAGTACTTGACCCTTATGCATGAGTTTGATGATGTTTCAGAATATGAGTTTCAAATGAAAGTTTCATGTATATATGTGTATGTGACTTAAAAGAGGATTGTTTCATTCTAAATCAGTTATAAGTTAATGTACTCAATTTATTTCCTTATTGTATACTTGTATGTGTAGTTTGTTTACGTTTCCCCACATGCTTAGTATATTCCAAGTACTGACTGCATACTTTATGTGCTATATCATTTCATGATATAGATTCAGGTATCCAAACTCAATCCCGCGGGTAGACAAGCTCTTTCTTTCATCTAAGCGGATTTTGGTGAGTCCTCATCTCTCGAGGAAGAGGTCTATGTTCTTATTCAGTTGTATTTCAGTTTTCATACTTTAGGAGTTAGCTGGGGACTTGTCCCAACAACTCATCAGATTAGTAGAGGCTTTCAGACATGTGTAATCAGATTCAGTCTATGTATTAAATCTTTTGTTAGATTATGTCGTTAAGCTTAAGTTTGACTCCTTAAAGTTAGCTTCCACTCAGTTATGTTTCTGTTAGCTGTTTTATTGTTAAGTGTTATGCCATGATTATGCCATGGGTCAACTTGGAGCCTTTCGGGGTTCCTTATCCCGTGTTACAGCTAGTGTAATACCCCAAAAAGGCCTAAGAATAGACCCAGGAGTTGAATTTGAAAAGTGCAGAAAACTGACAAAAATATCTCAGGATGGGTGACTCAATGACTCGTGGTTGAATACCACGAGTCATCGTAAGCAGTCGTGGTATGGGGGTTCAGGGAGGCAGTGGTGAGAATGGACGGTGTAATGATTCGTTTCCAGGAACAATGAGTCATTATTATCGTTGGTAGGAAGGGCTGAACTTAGGCTGATGGGGAACCAACGGGGCATCCCACAATTCGTGGTTAGATGTGACGGCCCATTATTTCTAGTCGTTACTTGTGGGTTGAGAATTCCAGTGCATACAACGGATTGAGACCATGACTCATTGGAAGCCACCACGAGTCGTGGTGAGGCTCGTGGTAAGGGAAGTTCAGAATTTTCAAGGAGCTGACAACGATCGATCCAACAACCCACACGGTCATTTTGTGATTTTGACCCTTTTCCTTAGTTTGAACCTTTCTGTATCTGTATTTCGCTACTTATGACATAAGGGAATGGAGGACATAATTTCCAAGATGATCCAATGAAGATTGGATAAGAATCTTGGTTTTTGGGAGGTCTGAAGTTTGAGAGGTTCGGCCAAAGTCAACATTTCAAGTTAACAAGCTCGAATTTGGGTTCTGAAAGTTCTGTTAGTACCGGATGGTGATTTATGACTTAGTTGGGTAGTTGTGTGGGTCCCGAGGTGATTCGGGAGTAATTTGAAATTTTTGGTTATGACGGGAGCTTTAAGGAGGTTGAGTTTGACCATGGCTGACTTTCGATAAACCAAGTTGATATCGGTGGTTGACGATTCCAATAGGTCGGGAATGTATTTTACGGTTGAATTGCATATTTGGGTTGAGTCCGGAGGATTCCTTATGAGCTTTGGGTGTATTTGAACATTTTGTGTTTTAGCATGATTCTAAGTATAAGGTGTGGTGTCATGGTTAAGGATGGGTCGGAATTTTTCTTGATGACCAAGGGCAAAGCTAGGTAAGGTGAGGATCCTATCTTAGTAAAGTCGAAGGTGATCGTTCAAATCAGAAGGTAGAGGTTGTTCAAAGGGAGAGATAGGGTACTTCAATAACAGGGTAGTTGGGATGATCATTGCCTCTTATTGAGTTGCCGACAATAACAATTACCATGCTAGCATTGGGGTGGCTCTGTTTGAGGCTCTTTACGGGTAGAGATGAAAATCTCCTATCGGATGGTTCGAGTTTGGTAAGGCAACAATGATAGGGCCAAATTCAGTTCATGAAAGTGTCGTAGGAGGTTCAGATAATAAGTGAAGGATTGGAAACATGCCCCTAGTCGCCAAAAGTCTTATGCGGATGGAAGGAGGAGGGATCTTGAGTTGAGGTTAACGATTGGGTGTTTTTGAAGGTATTCTCCCATGAAGGGAGTGCTGCGATTTAGAAAGAAAGGAAAACTCAGTACCGGATATGTTGGTCCCTACCGGGTTGTGAGAAGAGTTGGTAAGGTGGCATATGAGATGGACTTTCCATCGGAGTTATCTTCAGTTAATCCCGTCTTTCATGTGTCACTTTTGAAAAAGTGTTTGGGTGATCCAGCCTTGGTAGCCCCGGTAGACGGCATTGGGGTAAAAGACAACCTCAGTTATGAAGAAAGTTCCGTGAAACCTTGGATCGTCAGGTTCGGAGGTTGAGGAGCGAAGTGCTAGATTCAGTTAAGGTTTGATGGAAAATCAGCATGTTGAGGGAGCTATGTGGGAAGCCGAAGCGGATATGATGGCTAGATACCCACCTTTGTTCTTTACCGGCTCAATTCCAACTTGGGGTATCAGTTTTGCCCTATGACTCTATTTAGTTTTCATGATTCTGTCCATGTGTGCAAGTTTGATTTATGTTATGATAAATGTATGCGAGGTCTGAATTCGGTGCAGCTATGTGGATCTTTTCGGAGATAGTCATTCCGTTAATTTTCGGATTAAAATGATTAATGTTGAATATGGTGAATTGTTTGTTTCTATTTGTTGCTTGTTTCCTACATTCGAGGATGAATGTTTCAAAGGGGGAGATATTGTAATACCCCGAAAAGTCCTAAGAATAGACCCTGGAGTTGAATTTGAAAAGTGCAAAAAACTGACAAAAATATCTCAGGACGGGCGACTCAACAACTCATGGTTTGATACCACGAGTCGTCGTAAGCAACATGGTATGGGGGTTCAGGGAGGCAGTGGTGACAACGGACGGTGTAACGACTCATTGCCAGGAACAATGAGTCATTGTTACTGGTTGTAGGAAGGGCTAAACTTAGGCTGATGGGGAACCAATGGGGCATCCCACAATTCGTGGTTAGATGTGACGGCACGTTGTTTCTAGTCATTCCTTGTGGGTTGATAATTCCAGTGCATAAAACGGATTGAGACCACGACTCATTGGAAGCCACCATGAGTCATGGTGTGGCTCGTGATAAGGGAAGTCCAATGACCCCTCGATTGATACAACGACTCATCCTGTCGAGTCGTGGGAAGAACCTGAAGAATGAAGTGAAGCAGTGGACTCAACGACTCGGTACTACGAGTCGTGGTATCATGCTACTCATGGGATCGGTCGTTGGTCCGTCCAGACCAGTTTTTCAGGGAAATTTTATTATGGGCATTTTCGACCTTTCCATGCTTTGAGACCCTAAAATACAGTGTTTTGCATATTTTCTGAGTATGATAAGATGGGTTAAATCCCTAATGCCTACCCATTCCCATGCAAGAGTTTCTAGAGAGGTTTTAGGGAGATTTAAGGTCTTGTTCTCCAAGGTTTCCACCAATTTCTTTGTGGGGCATTCAAGGGAGAGTAAAATCAATCTATACCAGGTATGTAGGGTTTTAGAATGGGTGAAATTCTTGCCCACGCATGCCCAAATATCAAATTTAAATCATGAATCCTCCTATTCAAGTCTATGGGGTTTTTCTCAAATGCATGAAAATGTGATTTCTACTCATGGGTATGATTTAATTGGAGTCTTAATTATTGAATTATGAATGATTGGCTGGTTTTATATTATTTTCTTCAAAAATCATGTTTCAATCTTTTAAATACAAAATTTCTAATAATGAAGGTTCATGAAAGTTATGATTTATGATGAATATTCGATATTTTTAGTTTATTGATGATGGAAAAGCATAAATTCAAGTAATCCATGTTTATAAGCATATTTTTGAAAGAATTGAGTATTTCAAAGTATTGGGCAATGCTCACATGTTGAAGAATGATTCACGATTTATGAACGAATTACATGGTTTATTGATTTATGATGACGGTCGATAAAGGGCCTTGATTCTAGCACCGAGCATCCAGGCGTTCAAAGGACTACGCCGGTGTCTCATAACCATGTGCCACCGTGGGTTCTAATGTTATACATTGTATTGACACCGATCCCCTAAAATGTGATATCACACCTAATGCACGACCCTCGCCTGGCAAGTCTGGGTCGGCTCTACCTACTTGAGTGAGATAGTTGGGGCATCATGAAAGGCTCTACCATGATGGTGTCGATTATGACGAGTCCTCCCATTGTTCCGCATGTTTTATGCATTGTTATATTTATGCTATTGGCTCAAGTTATCTTACGATTATGAATATGAACGCTTTACGGATGATTTGAAAGCCTTGAGCCTTATGTTTTCTATAGAGTTTATGATATATGCATGATGTCCTTCTCTTATGTTTATGTCACACCCTACCTTGGGGGTATGCCGGGCACCTGGTGCCTACTAGACTCTGGCTCTATTTCAAGAAACAAACCGGCTATATAGCGGCTGTAAATATAGCCCCTGGCCGATTAGGCCTATAGCCACCTGCAATGCACAACAGCTAACCAGAACGATGACACTATAATCTGAAGAAACTGCTATTCACATTTGTGACCGACAAGGTCACTAACTATAACCAGAAGAAGGCCCCACGCGGCCATCATCAACAACTAAACACATATATACATGCACGGCCCCACACGACCGACTCCACCACCACAGGGAAACATCAGACTGCAAGCCTCTAGGAAGTAATAATAAAATGGTCGGGACGGGGCCCCGACCTACCCAAACTGTAATAAAAAAGGAAATAGGAACAACCTCCAACTGTCTAGCTCCGGAGGATAGGAGCTGATAACTCTGCTGACTGGATCACGAGGGATCGACTCCTCGTCTATGTGTTCCTGCAGGCAAGCAATGCAGCGCCCCTACGGGCGTCAGTACCACTGGTACCGAGTATACAAAGCAAACTGAATACAAATAACATAACTAGCAATTCTGAATAGCAGGAGATAACTGAATCTGTAAGAACTGATATGAACAGAATCAGACTTTCTGTACTATGATAGGGCAGCAGCGTACCTGTAGACGCGGCGGCCTGCTGTCTATTCACTAATATATAGCACATAAATACATATATATATATATATATATATATATATATATATATATATATATATATAGCAAACAAGAGCCACTACCAACCCCCATAAGCCGGGTGGCGCCAAGCAAGCAAACAATCTATACACCCCTACCTGAGTCAAAACCAGCCAAAAATAAGTCACTCCACTCATCTGCTAACTACGAGCACCTCTGCCGGCCCCCTGGGTCTCCAGCTCGGGCTATGGCCTCTGATATAAATAATTGTGTCTAAGTCTGGAGGACTCCCATATTGTATCTGTAACTGTAATTGTATCTGAATCTGTTCCCTGGGCGCTTGCGCACAACAGGGCTATCTGTACTGTAATGCTGATCAGCCTGATATGGGGAAAGCTTCATCCCATCTTCGTCCTACTGGGACGGCATGCCACTCCTTGGAGTGACGTATACCCACCCGCTCAGTGGGCGACACAGTTACCAACCCAGGGGCGGCGAGGACGCTCAAAAGGGTGCCCTCACGACACAATCAAGTCTCAACAATCAATAATCACATATATAGCAAACATGTTTAACTGAAGATACTATCTGAATTCTGATTTCATATTTTGAACTCTTTCTGTGTTATACTGATTCTCATACTGTTTTATAATGAATCTGGGATCTCATCTGGCTGTATGGCTATACTGTAGCCGAGATACTATTTGACTGTACTGTATCTGGGATATTATCTATCTATCTGATATTACTTTACTAACTTTTATTCTGAATATATGTCATAATATTATAAAACATGCTTGCTAAACGCATACTGGACTATACTGAGTCTGAAATAATATCTCGCCTTTTGGCACTGTTTCACTAACTTTCGGACTGAATATGATATAACAACGCAAGACAGGTTTACTGAATTCGCACAAAACTCAATATTCGACTCCGGGTATTCTATTACGGAGTTTACTGTATTATGCTAGGCTAGAGTTACTAACTTGCCGAAGAAACTGGCTTTACATACATTCGCTTCGGATTATCCGACTAACGGGCGAAGCTCGGTTAGTACTCCAGCTATTTCTCCCAACTTCATTCACATATACATCAATTAAAACTAAATATACTAAAATTCTGGAAGAAAACATCACTTTCGATATATTTATAGCCCAAACTTTGGCTTATCGAAAATCGATCGAAAACTTGTTATTTCTCGAAAGTCCAGAAGGGAGAAATATTCACTTTAAGGCTAGGAGTACATTGACACTAATTTGGAGCAATTCCACTTACCTTATCTCGGTAGCGCGCCGATTTGCCGGCTGAATTTCGCGAAACTAAATCCGTAGGAATGCTCCCTGCTGCTAAATACCTCGGTATCTGAGGTTAATTTAAATTTGGACTGCATTTGACGGCGTAATCGAGCGATAATTATCAAAATCCTTCATAACCCCCTGTTTTCGTGACTTCTCTAGAAATTCTAATGTATTAATGATATATATAAAAAAAACCGACTTTCTCTCTTTTTTTCTTGCTTGCCTTCTAAATCCCTTAACCAACATGCCATTAGGCTATTTATTCATTTAAAATTTACGGGGTGTAACATCCTTCCCCCTTTAAGAACATTCGTCCTCGAATGACATTCTGACTTATAGAAATCTTAACTGGCTGACTGATCCCTGGAAAAATTTCGGCAGAGTTTCCCCTGTATTATGAACTATCTCAAAATTCCTGAAAAGCAGAAAAGCCCAATACAGGTACTCCACACGATATAATAATATTTATATATAACTGTCTATAATCAATTGCCTGCTTTTATATATGAAATATAAGCATTCATAAGGAAAAACAGTTCTAACATACCTCCTGTTTGCCTATGCCTGGAATAAGTGGGAATATCTGGCTTTCATGTCCTCCTCGGCTTCCCAGGTCATCTCTTCTCAGTTCTTGTTACGCCACAATACCTTGACAGACGCAATATCTTTAGTTCTCAATCTACGAATCTGTCTGTCTAAGATAGCTACTGGAACCTCTTCATATGCTAACTCTTCTGTGACCTGGACATCCTGAACTGGAACAACTGTGGAAGGGTCTCCTACGAACTTCCTCAACATAGATACATGGAATACTGGGTGAACAAACTCTAATTCTGGGGGCAAGTTCAATTCGTATGCTACTCGGCCTATTCTTCGCCGAATCTGATATGGCCCAATGAACCTCGGGCTAAGCTTGCCTTTCTTGCCAAATCTCATCACTCCTTTCATTGGAGACACTTTCAAATATACCCAATCATCCACTGCAAATTCTAAATTTCTGCGCCGCATATCTGCGTAAGACTTCTGGCGGCTCTAAGCAGTCAGTAGGCATTCTCTGATAAGCTTCACCGCCTCTTCTGATTGAAGAATAATATCCAACCCAATCAGAACTGTCTCCCCTCTTCAAACCAGGCAACGGGTGATCTACATTTCCGCCCGTATAATGCTGCAAAGGGCGCTATTTGGATAACTGAATGATAACTGTTATTATAGGCAAATTCAATCAACGGCAGATGCTCATCCCAGCTACCCCTAAAATCTAGTACACACGCTCGTAGCATATCTTCGAGCGTCTGGATAGTTCGTTCTGCTTGCCCGTCTGTCTGAGGATGAAAGGCTGTACTTAAGTTAATCTGTGTCCCCAGGCCTCTCTGGAACGACTGGCAGAATCTCACTGTAAATTATGCTCCTCTATCTGAGATAATAGACACCGGAACACCGTGCAATCTGACTATCTCTCTGATATACAGTTTAGCATAATCCTCAGCAGAGAATGTAGTTCGTACTGGAAGGAAATGGGCTGATTTTGTTAATCTATCAATGATTACCCAAATAGAATCATTTCTGTGTCTAGTACGGGGTAACCCTGTTACAAAATCCATATTTATCGCTTCCCATTTCCACAAAGGCACAGCTATATCCTGCGTCAGACCGCCCGATTTCTGGTGTTCTGCTTTCACCTGCTGGCAGTTAGGACATCTAGATACAAATTCAGCTATTTCAGCTTTCATACCTGGCCACCGGTAGATGTCTATGATGTCGTGGTACATTTTCGTTGCTCATGGATGGAGGGAATAGCGAGCGTAATGTACCTCATGCATGATCTACTGGCGAAGCCCTGAAACATTCGAAACACATAGGCGGCCCTTACAACGCAGCACTTCATCCTCAGTCACTTGGAAATCTGACTCCTTACCTTTCTGAACTCTATCTCTGAGCTGGACTAAGACAGGGTCCTTGTACTGTTGTTCTTTTACCTCTGTAACTAACGATGACACAACAGAGTTCTGAATCACCGCTCTGTTATTTTCTGTTTCTACTACTCAAACAGCTAAACCAGCTAGCTGATGAATTTCCTTGGCTAACTCCCGCTTCTCGGGTCGCAAATACGCTAAACTCCCCATTGACTTACGGCTGAGGGCATCTGCTACTACATTAGCTCTCCCTGGGTGGTAGAGAATATTTACGTCATAATCTTTCAACAATTCTAACCAGCGACGCTGCCGCAGATTTAACTCCCTCTGTGTGAAAATGTACTGCAGGCTTTTATGATCTGTAAAAATGTCTACCTGAACGCCATACAGATAATGCCTCCAGATTTTCAGAGCGTGGATCACTGCGGCTAACTCCAAGTCGTGGGTAGGGTAATTCTTTTCGTGTTTCCTCAGCTGTCTGGAAGCATACGCAATCACCTTACCATGCTGCATCAACACACAACCCAACCCAACGCCTGATGCGTCGCAATACACTGAATAACCTTCTGTACCTTCTGGCAATGCTAACACTGGGGCGGAGGTTAATCTGTCTTTTAACTCCTGAAAGCTCTGCTCACATGCCTCTGTCCACTGAAACTTTGCTGCTTTCTGCGTCAGTTTGGTCAGAGGTGCCACTATAGTAGAGAATCCCTCAACAAATCTCCTGTAATATCCCGCTAACCCCAAAAAACTGCGGACTTCGGTCGGAGTGGTAGGCCTAGGCCAGGTTTTAACTGCTGCTATCTTCTGCGTGTCAACCTGTATACCAACATCCGACACAATATGCCCCAAGAAGGCTACTGAGTTCAGCCAGAATTCACACTTGGAGAACTTAGCATATAATTGACGGTCCTTGAGAATCTGGAGCACTGTTCGTAAATAAGCCTGGTGATCTGCTTCAGAGCGAGAATACACCAGAATATCATCAATAAACACTATCACGAACAGGTCCAGGTATGTTCTAAAAATGCTATTCATCAGGTCCATGAATATTGCTGGGGCATTCGTCAACCCAAAGGACATAACTAGGAATTCAAAGTGTCCATATCGGGTCCTAAAAGCCATTTTTGGGAATGTCTCTTTCACGAACTCGAACCTGATGATATCCGGACCGCAAGTCAATCTTGGAGAAATATCTGGCCCCCTGTAACTGATCAAACAAATCATCTATTCTGGGAAGTGGATACTTATTCTTTACTGTAACTTTATTTAGCTGCCGGTAATCTATACACATGCGGAGCGAGCCATCCTTCTTCCTCACAAATAGAACTGGCGCACACCACGGTGAAGTACTCGGCCTGATAAAACCCTTATCTAGCAGGTCCTTCAGCTGCTCTTTTAATTCTCTGAGTTCAGCAGGAGCCATGCGATATGAAGGAATTGATATAGGCTGAGTGCCTGGTAGCAAGTCAATTGCAAAATCTACCTCCCTTTCTGGGGGAATACCAGGTAACTCATCTAGAAATACATCAGGGAATTCATTCACCACCAGAACAGACTGAAGTGTCGGAGATTCTACCCGAACATCCTAAACCCTGACTAGGTGGTAGAGACATCCCTTAGTTATCAATTTACTCGCTTGAAGGTAGTAAATAAACCTACCTTTCGGAGTAGCTGTGCTTCCTTTCCACTCTCGCACTGCCTCTCCTGGAAAGTGGAATCGGACCGTCTTGGTCCAACATTCTACATTGGCATAGCACGACACTAACCAATCCATACCCATAATGGCATCGAAATCAATCATTTCTAGCTCTACCAGATCTACGGTAGTTTGACGATCAACAACCTCTACTGTACACCCTCGATAAATTCTGCTGGCTATAATAGAGTCACCGATGGGTGTGGATACTGAAAAGGGCTGCTGTAATAACTCTGGTGCGACATTAAACTTTCGAGCCACAAATGGGGTAATATATGACAGAGTGGACCCTGGATCAATCAGTAGATAAGCAGGGCATGAACAGATAGTCATCATACCTGTTACCACATCTGGAGATGCCTCTGAGTCCTGTCTCCCTGGTAGTGCATAGGTACGGCTTGAGCCCGTACCTGAACTGGAGGCTCCTGATCTACCTCGGCCTCCACCTGCTGAACCTGAGGGCCTACGCCCTGCTGAGGCTGCTGGAGCTCGTGGCCCTGCGGATCCCCTGTCCTGACTATCTCTGCTCTCTTGCCCCCTGGCCGGACAATCTCTCATCCGGTGCCCCTCCTGCCCATAAATATAACATCCTGAGGAGCCGTATCTACAAGCTCCGGTGTGAGGTCGGCTGGAATTAGGGCAGGGTGAGGGTGTGAATCTGCTCTGCTCTCCCCTCCTCTGCTGCGGGGAATCTACTGTTCGAGAACTGCCACCAAACTCTGACTGCCCTCGACGAACAAATCTACCTCGTTGCTGCTGTGGTGGAGGTGGGGGTCTAGGGGGTCTGTCTGACAATCGGGGTCTGGGTCCTCTCTGAACCTCCCTCTGCATATCATTTGATCTGTCTCTGCGGCGCTGTTCCTGATTTGTCTGTCTACTGCCCTGCTGCCGCTGTCTAAGGCCCTCAATGGTCTAGGCAAAGGCCTGTACTCGAGCAATATCCATATCTTCTCGTAACGTAGCCGTCATGCATGCTTCAATGTATTCTGGGTTCAGACCCATAATAAACCTATGAACTCTGGACGGCATAGTGTCTACAAAGGCTGGAGCATAGTGGGCTAAGGAGTCAAACTGTAAACCATATTCTCGTACGCTCCTCTTCCCCGTTCCAAATGCAAAAACTGATCCATCTGGGCCTGTCGGGTCTCCCGTGGCAAGTAACGATCCAGGAAGGCCTCCGAGAAGCTGGACCAGGTCGGAGGGGAGACATCTCTCCCTCAAGACCTTTCCCAACTCTCATACCATAATACAGCTATGTCCCGTAATCGAAACACTGCCAGCTCAACTGATTCTGTAGGGGTCACATGCATAACCCAGAAAATTCTCTGCATCTGATCTAGGAAATCCTGGGGGTCCTCTGCTTGATCTGACCTAGTGAACTGCGGGGGTCCCAATGCCAAGAATTCTCTAACCCTGGAACTACCTGGCCCACCTAGAGATTTTGCTGTAGCAGGTGGTACTGGTTGATGCTGAGTAGCTAGTATCTGGGTTAACATAACCACCACACTCGTAGCTCCTGATCAGATGAAGTGGGTGCAGGAGCTGTGGGAGGCGGTGCTGCCTCAAATGGTGCCTGACGAGGCGGAGGACTGCTGGGAGGGTCGAGATGACACCTCTGTATCGCCCTCAGACCGGACTGAGTCTGGCTGTAAGTGAGGCATCCTGCTGGTGCCCTCGCCTGCCGCTGTATCTAATCTCCTTCCTGTAGCAGGGTGCCACTGATCTGCCATAGTATCTGTAGACAAAAAAGGTGGTAAGTTTCAAAAGAACCAACCCTATACTGTACTGTGTTATGGCACGACTAAGTATGAAAGAAGAGTAACCATCCTATTATGCCTCGCATCCTCCTGCCTATAGTATGTGGTGCACAACACATCCATAGATAAGACTCTACTTAGCACGACTTGTAGACTCCCTGGGACATGAACTACTCTGATACCAAGTTTGTCACACCCCACCTTGGGGGGTATGACGGGCACCTGGTGCCTACTAGACTCTGGCTCTATTTCAAGAAACGAACCGGCTATATAGCGGCTGTAAATACAGCCCCCAGCCGATTAGGCCTATAGCCACCTGCAATGCACAACAACTAACCAGAACGATGACACTATAATATGAAGCAACTGCTATTCACATTTGTGAACGACAAGGTCACTAACTATAACCAGAAGAAGGCCCCATGCGGCCATCATCAACAACTAAACACATATATACATGCACGGCCCCACACGACCGACTCCACCACCACAGGGAAACATCAGACTACAAGCCTCTAGAAAGTAATAATAAAATGGTCGGGACAGGGCCCCGACCTACCCAAACTGTAATAAGAAAGGAAATAGGAACATCCTCCAACTGTCTAGCTCCGGAGGATAGGAGCTGATAACTCTGCTGACTGGATCACGAGGGATCGACTCCTCGTCTATGTGTACCTGCAAGCAAGCAATGCAGCGCCCCCACAGGCGTCAGTACCACTGGTACTGAGTATACAAATCAAAATGAATACAACTGAATACAAATAACATAACTAGCAATTCTGAATAGCAGGAGATAACTGAATCTGTAAGAGCTGATATGAACTGAATCAGACTTTCTGTACTGTGATAGGGTAGGAGCGTACCTGTAGACGTGGCGGCCTGCTGTCTATTCACTAATATATAGAAGATAAACACACATATATATATAGCAAACAAGATCTAATACCAACCCCCATAAGCCGGATGGCGCCAAGCAAGCAAACAATCTATATACCCCTACCCGAGTCAAAACCAGCCAAAAATAAGTCACTCCACTCATCTGCTAACTATGAGCACCTCTGCTGGCCCCCTGGGTCTCCAGCTCGGGCTATGGCCTCTGATATAAATAATTGTGTCTGAGTCCGGAGGACTCCCATACTGTATCTGTAACTGTAACTGTATCTGAATCTGTTCCTTGGGCACTTGCGCACAACAGGGCTATTTGTACTGTAATGCTGATCAGCCTGATATGGGGAAAGCTTCATCCCATCTTCGTCCTACTGGGGACGGCATGCCACTCCTTGGAGTGACGTATACCCACCCGCTTAGTGGGAGACACAGTTACCAACCCAGGGGCGGCGAGGACGCTCAAAAGGGTGCTCTCACGACACAATCAAGTCTCAACAATCAATAATCACATATATAGCAAGCATGTTTAACTGAAGATACTATCTGAATTCTGATTTCATATTTTGAACTCTTTCTGTGTTATACTGATTCTCATACTGTTTTATACTGAATCTGGGATCTCATCTGGCTGTATGGCTATACTGTAGCCGAGATACTATCTGACTGTACTGTATCTGGGATATTATCTGTCTGTCTGATATTACTTTACTAACTTTTATTCTGAATATATGTCATAATATTATAAAACATGCTTGCTAAACGCATACTGGACTATACTGAGTCTGAAATAATGTCTCGCCTTTTGGCACTGTTTCACTAACTTTCGGACTGAATATGATATAACAACGCAAGATAGGTTTACTGAATTCGCACAAAACTCAATATTCGACTCTGGGTATTCTATTACGGAGTTTACTGTATTATGCTAGGCTAGAGTTACTAACTTGCCGAAGAAACTGGCTTTACATACCTTCGCTTCGGATTATCCGACTAACGGGCGAAGCTCGGTCAGTACTCTAGCTATTTCTCCCAACTGCATTCACATATACATCAATTAAAACTAAATATACTAAAATTCTGGAAGAAAACATCACTTTTGATATATTTAGCCCAAACTTTGGCTTATCGAAAATCGATCGAAAACTTGCTATTTCTCGAAAGTCCAGAAGGGAGAAATATTCACTTTAAGGCCAGGAGTACATTGGCACTAATTTGGAGCAATTCCACTTACCTTAGCTCGGTAGCGCGCCGATTTGCCGGCCGAATTTCGTGAAACTAAATCCGTAGGAATGCTCCCTACTGCTAAATACCTCGGTATCTGAGGTTAATTTAAATTTGGACTGCATTTGACGGCCTAATCGAGCGATAATTATCAAAATCCTTCATACCCCCTGTTTTCGTGACTTCTCTGGAAATTCTAATGTATTAATGATATATATAAAAAAAAACCGACTTTCTCTTTTTTTTTTTTTGCTTGCCTTCTGAATCCCTTAACCAACATGCCATTAGGCTATTTATTCATTTAAAATTTACGGGGTGTAACAGTTTACTTATGAGACTTATTTTACTTTTAAATGTTCATTTTACTTACCTTGCATACTCAGTACATTCCACGTACTGACCACATACTTTCTATGTTGTATCATTTCATGATATAGGGTTCGGATCTCAGGCTCATCCTCATCCTTCGTCCATCTCCGCTTACGTTCTCAGCTTATTGGTGAGTCCTCATGTTCCCTATGCTATTTGACAGACTTTTATGTTATCTTACGTTTCAGTATTGTTCAGGTTAGTTGGGGATGTTGTCCCATCTACCCATCGTATGTAGTAGAGGCTTTCAAATCATGTGTAGTATTTAGCTTATGTGTACATCTAGTATTTTCTAATGTTACGCTATGATTACGTTTCTACAATGTTTTTATGATTATCATTCCACTTATTTGAATGAGATTAGTTGTATGCCTAAGCCATGGGTCGACTTGGGGTCCCTCAGTGTTATACCCCATAGAATTCCCGGCACTTAGATGACCTATTCGCACGTTGGTTAAGCATATTTGAAAGCCATACGTGCTAGGGAAAGGCCCGGGAAAAGGATCGGAAGAGAAACCTGTCGAACCATCGCGGGAGGAGCCGAGGCTGAGCCCCTCCGCGATGGCAGCGTGTCACGGAGGTGAGGCCTCCGCGATGGCTCCGTGACACGTTGCCCTTGTCCAGGCCCAAGTATATAAAGCCCCCACTTCGGATTAAATTCATTTCCATTACCTAATAAATTCCAGAAGCGTACTGAACAGAGGGAAATCGAAGGGAGATTAAATAAATTCATCCGATTACGCTGCCAAACGCTGCCCAAACCCAAATTAATCCTAGATACCAAGGTATTTAGCTGCAGAGAGCATTTCTACGGAGTTAGTTTCCCGAAATACGGCCGACGAATCGGCGAGCCGCCGAACTAAAGTAAGTAGAATTGCTATAAATTAATGTCTATGCGTTCCTAGCTGAGAAGTAAATATTTCTCCCTTCTGGGCCGCTGAAAAATAGCGAGTTTTTGACCGTCTTTTGATAAGCCTAAGTTTAGGCTATAAATTAAATCGAAAGTAACGTTGCTCTTTACAATAACATTGTATTTAGTATTGATTGACGTATTTATGAATGCAGTTGGGAGAAAACAGTAGAAGTACCGGCCGAGCCTCGTCCGACGGACGAATATTCAAAGATAAGGTATGTAAAGTTAAGTTTCCTCGGCAAGTTGAGTGACATTGAAGCAGTATAGTAATTTACAGACCAGTTGCATGTTTAGAAATCGATTATCGTGTTATTTTGAATATTAGTGCAATATGAGAAGTTTTGGGTTGTAACGTGTACGATACTTATCCGTATGATATAGATTCGGGCGTAAGTGATTAAGATTGCACAGTATATTCAGTATATGATGTAATATGCCATGTTAAGATATTGTTGTGTTTAGCTGAAGCCTCGTGAAGTAGTACAGTATCCGTAAAGCATTTCAGACATAGCATAGCAACTAAATAAAGTTTAGAAAGCATGTTAGAAATAGGAAATCATGTTAATACAGAAACTCAGTAAACAGTATAGCTTTCAGCAGAAACACCTTCTTGTATAACCTTTGCCCCAGTACAGTTTGACAGGAGGCTATATTCATATTTATACTTACCTGTCTCAGCATGTATCAGACACTTATAGATTGCTATTATTAGCTCAGTATGTGATTTATATGATACCTTACGCCTATTAGTTTTGGCTTATGAGATACACAGACAACATGATTAGTCGAGACCATTGTATTGATTGGGGTTGGATTACCTAGCATTCCTGACCGCCCAGGGTTAATAGCTGTATCGACTCGTCCGCCAGAGGACGAGGATACGTCACTCTACGGAGTGATATACCGTCCCACAAGGGGACGAAGATGGGATGCCAGTTTCCCCATATTGTGCCTTGGTCGGCCCTTATACACCCCCATCGAGCGGGTACGCCCGGGGTGTTGATTTAGAGTCCTTCGGACTCAGGTATAGTTATAGTCAGGGGCTCAGCGAGCCCAAGTGCATACCCAGGGACCGGCGGAATGCTTACAGCCACTATAGGAGATGGGATGACTAGGGTAGGGGCATAGATTCTGTGTTGATTGTACCTCCCGGCTTATGGGGGCCGGGTAAGGTTTGTGTGTACTATGTTATGTTATGTATGCTATGCTATGTTGTATTAGACGCGAGTGGGTTGGTAGTAGAATGATACGCCTCCAGGTATGATTCCTACTTCCTTCGGTATCAGTAAGAACAGGTACGATCTACTTCATCAGACAGTTAAGTTATTCCTCCTACTTCAGCTTCATCAGTCATATTATTGCTTTCAGATGTTGTTTTCAGTTATATTATTTCAGTTGCTTTACATACTCAGTACCAGTGGCACTGACGCCCAGTGGGGCGCTGCATTACTTGCCTGCAGGTACTCCTAGACGAGCAGGCGATTCTACGTGACTCCCTGTCAGCGGTTGAGTATTCAGCTCCAGTCATCCGGAGGCTAAATTTTAGAGGTGTAGTTCAGTTCCTTTTGTTGTATATAGAATGGGTAGGTCGGGGCCCTGTCCCGATCAGTTCTATTACTATTCCTAGAGGCTTGCATTCTGTATGAAATCCCTGTGGTCAGATGAGTCGGTCATGTGGGGCCGTGCAGTTGTATAGTTGTCTTTACTCTTTCTTACTTCTGTGATGGTCGTGTGAGGCCATAGTTGTCAGTAGTGGTGACCTTGCCGGTCACGTAGCTTCTTTTTGTGCTTTTTGATTAAGCAGCAGATAACTAGACAGCATGGTAGCCTTGTCGGCCCGTATAGGTTTCCCTGAGTTACTATATTTCTGGTTAGCTGCCAAGACAGGTACAGAAGGCTATAGGCCAATGGGCCGGGGGCTGTATTTACAGCCGTTATATAGCCCTTTGTTTCCAGAAATGTGAGTTAGAGCCAGCCAGGCGCCAGATGCGCCCAGGCTTAACAGTCTAGCAGGTTAGGTCTTAGTAGGGCACCAGGTGCCAGTCATGCCCCCCTCCCAAGGTGGGGTGTGACAAACTTGGTATCAGAGCAGGTCGTATCCCAGGGAGTCTGCAAGCCATGCTAAGTAGAGTCCTGTCCATGGATGTATTGTGCACCACATACTATGGGTAGGAGGCTGCAAGGCATGATAGGATGGTTGTCTTTTATTCTGATTCAGTCGTGCCATAGAGTGGTACAGTATAGGGTTGAATTCCTAAAATCTTACCATATTCTTTGGCTACAGATAATGTCAGACCAGCGCCATCCCGTCACAGGTCGGAGCTTAGACATTGCAGCAGGGGAAGGCACCAGCTGGATGCCTCCCCCTTATTTGGAGACAGCCCGATCAGAGGGCCCTACAGAGGAGGCTTCATCTCAGCCTCCTCAGCAGTCTCCACCACATCAGGAGCCGTTTGGAGCGACAGTATCTTCAGCAGTCCCTATACCGATGCCTACCGATCAGGAAGTTAGGAGTGCTGTAGTTATGATAGCAGAGGTGATGGCTGCTCAGCGGCAGCAAATGCCATCCATAGTTGCAGAAGTATCAGGAGGGCCCGGTAGTTCGAGGGTCCGAGAGTTCTTAGCCCTGAATCCCCCACAGTTCACAGGCACGGACCGAACAGAGGACCCCCAGGATTTTCTGGATCAGATGCAGAGAATCTTCAGGGTTATGCATGCTACGCCTACTGAGTCAGTTGAATTGGCCGCATTCCGGTTGCGAGATATTGCGGTGTTATGGTATGAAAGCTGGGAGAGGTCCCGAGGGAGAGATGTTCCCCCTCCCACCTAGTCCAGCTTTTCAGGAGCCTTTCTATATCACTATTTACCGCGGGAGATCCGACAGGCCCGGGTAGACCAGTTCCTACATCTGGAACAGGGGGCCATGAGTGTTCGGGAATATTCCTTGCGGTTTGACTCCTTGGCTCGATATGCACCGGCTTTCGTGGATACCATGGCATCCAGAGTGCACCGTTTTATTATGGGGTTGAACCCAGAGTATGTCGAGACTTGTATCACGGCCACACTGCGAGAAGATATGGATATTTCCCGAATCCAAGCATTTGCCCAGAATATTGAGGGCATCAGACAGCGACATCGGGAAATCAGAAGGGTTAATCAGGAGCAGCGTCGCCGGGATAGGCCAGCTGAGTTACAAAGAGAGGCCCGGGGAGGACCCAGGCCACGATTGTCAGACAGGCCGCCCAGACCCCCGCCTCCGCCACAATCACAGGGAGGTAGATTCAGCCGCAGGGGGCAGTCAGAGGCTGGTAGAGGTTCGCAAACGGCAGATTCACCGTCACAGAGGAGGGCGGAGCAGAGTAGGTATACCCTACCACTTTGCCCTATATGCAGTCGACGTCATTCTGGAGCATGCAGGTATGGTTCCACCGCATGCTATATTTGTGGCCAAGAAGGCCATTTGATGAGAGATTGCCAAGCCAGAGGTCGTGAGGACCGGGACAGACAGGATAGGGCATCAACAGGATCACGAGCTACAGCATCCTCGACTGGGCGCAGGCCCCCAGTTTCAGCAGGCAGGGGTCGAGGCAGATCAGGGGCCTCCAGTACAGGTGCGGGTCCAAGCCGCACATATGCCTTACCAGGGAGGCAAGATTCAGAGGCATCGCCTGATGTTGTGACAGGTATGCTAACTATCTGCTCACACCCTGCTTATGTGCTAATTGATCCAGGGTCTACCTTGTCCTATATTACTCCATTTGTGGCACGAAAGTTTAGTATTGTACCAGAATCATTACAGCAGCCCTTCTTAGTATCTACGCCAATCGGTGACTCTATCACAGCTAGCCGAATTTACCGCGGGTGTATAGTAGAGGTTGCTGATTGTCAGACCACAGTAGATCTGGTCGAGTTAGAGATGATAGATTTCGATGCCATAATGGGTATGGACTGGTTAGTACCATGTTTTGCTAATGTTGAATGTTGGACCAAAACGGCCCGATTCCACTTCCCGGGGGAGGCAGTACGGCAGTGGAAGGGCAGCACCACGACGCCAAAAGGTAGGTTTATTTCCTACCTTCGGGCGAGAAAGTTGATATCTAAGGGGTGCATTTACCATCTTGTCAGAGTTCAGGATGTCCAAGCAGAATCTCCGACACTCCAGTCTGTTCCAGTGGTAAATGAATTCCCAGATGTATTTCCTGATGAGTTACCTGGTATTCCCCCAGAAAGGGAAATAGACTTCGCTATTGATTTGCTACCAGACACTCAGCCAATATCAATACCTCCTTATCGTATGGCTCCTGCAGAACTCAGAGAATTAAAGGAGCAGTTGAAAGACTTGTTAGATAAAGGTTTTATCAGGCCGAGTACTTCCCCGTGGGGTGCGCCAGTCTTGTTCGTGAGAAAGAAAGATGGCTCGCTCCGAATGTGCATAGACTATCGGCATCTAAACAAAGTTACAGTAAAGAACAAGTATCCGCTTCCTAGGATTGATGACCTATTTGATCAGTTACAGGGAGCCAGATACTTTTCTAAGATTGACTTGCGGTCCGGATATCACCAGGTCCGAGTACGTGAGAGGGACATCCCTAAGACAGCATTCAGGACCCGATATGGGCATTTTGAATTTCTGGTTATGTCCTTCGGGCTGACGAATGCCCCAGCAGTCTTTATGGACCTAATGAGCAGTATTTTCAAACCCTTCCTAGACTTGTTCGTGATAGTATTCATTGATGATATTCTGGTGTATTCTCGCTCTGAAGCAGATCACCAGACTCATTTGCGGACAGTGCTCCAAATTCTTAGGGACCGCCAGTTGTATGCTAAATTTTTGAAGTGTGAATTCTGGCTTAACTCAGTAGCCTTTTTAGGGCATATTGTCTCAGATGCTGGTATACAGGTAGACAAGCAGAAGATAGAAGCAGTTAAGTCATGGCCCAGGCCTACCACCCCGACTAAAGTTCGTAGCTTTCTGGGGTTGGCAGGATACTATCGGAGGTTCGTTGAGGGATTCTCAACTATTGCAGCACCTTTAACTAAATTGACACAGAAATCAACAAAGTTTCAGTGGACGGAGGCATGTGAGCAGAGTTTCCAGGAACTGAAAGACAGATTAACCTCCGCCCCAGTACTAGCACTGCCGGAAGGCACAGAAGGTTATTCAGTCTATTACGACGCGTCAGGTGTCGGATTGGGCTGTGTGTTGATGCAGTATGGTAGAGTAATTGCATATGCTTCCAGACAGCTGAGGAAACATGAAAAGAATTACCCTACCCATGACCTAGAATTGGCCGCAGTAATTCATGCCTTGAAGATGTGGAGGCATTATCTCTACGGAGTTCATGTTGATATTTACACAGATCATAAGAGCCTATAGTACATTTTCACTCAGAGGGAGCTGAATCTGCGGCAACGCCGCTGGTTGGAGTTGTTAAAAGACTATGATGTGAATATTCTATACCACCCTGGAAAAGCTAATGTTGTAGCAGATGCCCTGAGCCGTAAGTCAATGGGGAGTTTAGCGTATTTGCGACCTGAGAAGCAGAAGTTAGCCAAAGAAATTCATCAGTTAGCTGGGCTAGCCGTTCGGGTAATGGAAACAGGAGATAATGGGGCTGTAATTCAAAATTCGGCAGTGTTGTCATTAGTTGCAGAGGTAAAGGAACGACAGTATGAGGATCCCGATTTAGTCCAGCTCAGAGATAGAGTTCAGAAGGGTAAGGAACCAGATTTTCAGATAACCGAGGATGGTGTGCTACGCTGTAAGGGCCGCCTTTGTGTCCCGAACGTCTCAGGCCTTCGTGGATAGATTATGCATGAGGTACATTACGCTCGCTATTCCCTTCATCCAGGGGCGACGAAAATGTACCACGACATCAGAGACATTTACTGGTGGCCAGGTATGAAAACTGAGGTAGCTGAATTTGTATCTAGATGTGCTAATTGTCAGCAGGTAAAAGCAGAGCACCAGAAGCCGGGTGGTTTGACGCAAGAGATAATGATACCTATGTGGAAATGGGAAGCAATAAATATGGATTTCGTACAGGGTTACCCCGTACTAGACGCAGAAATGATTCCATTTGGGTGATAGTTGATAGGCTGACAAAATCAGCTCATTTCCTGCCAGTAAGGGCTACCTTCTCAGCTGAGGATTATGCCGAATTGTATATCAGAGAAATAGTTAGATTACATGGAGTGCCGGCATCTATCATTTCAGACAGAGGGGCACAGTTTACAGCTAGGTTCTGGCAGTCATTTCAGAAAGGTCTGGGGACGCAGATTAATCTGAGTACAACATTCCATCCTCAGACAGACGGGCAAGCTGAACGTACAATTCAGACGCTCGAAGATATGCTACGAGCGTATGTGTTAGATTTTGGGGGTAGCTGGGATGAACATCTTTCGTTAATCAAATTTTCTTATAATAACAGCTACCATTCAACTATCCAGATGGCGCCTTTCGAGGCATTATATGGGCGAAAGTGTAAATCGCCGGTGGGCTGGTTTGAGGTAGGAGAATTAGCATTAGTTGGCCCAGATATCGTTCGGCAGTCCAAAGAAAAGATAAAGCTTATCCGGGAACGTTTACTGACCGCTCAGAGCCGTCAAAAGTCATATGCAGATAGACGGCGCAGAAATCTAGAATTTTCGGTAAACGACTGGGTATATCTGAAAGTGTCCCCGATGAAAGGGGTAATGAGGTTTGGCAACAAAGGCAAGCTTAGCCCAAGATTCATTGGGCCGTACCAAATTCGGCTAAGAATAGGCCGCGTGGCATATGAGTTAAACTTGCCTCCAGAATTAGCATCTGTTCACCCAGTATTCCACGTTTCCATGTTAAGAAAGTTCGTAGGGGACCCTTCTACAGTAGTTCCAGTCCAGGATGTTCAGGTCACAGAGGAGTTAGCCTATGAAGAGGTTCCCGTAGCCATTTTAGACAGACAGATTCGCAGATTGAGAACTAAAGATGTTGCATCTGTCAAGGTATTGTGGCGTAACAGAAATCGGGAAGAAATGACGTGGGAGGCTGAAGAAGACATGAAAATCAGATATCCTCACTTATTTCAGGCCTAGTCAGATGACAGGTATGTCCGTATTATTATTTACACAGTACTTTATGGTATGTATGTTGTAAATGATAAAGAAAGAAGTGGTATTCAGTTGTCCAGTGGATTGTAGAATATTGTGTGCAGTGCCTGTGTTGGACTTTTTCTGCGTTTCAGGGCGTTGCGATAGTCCATATTACAGGGGAAACTCTGCCTAAATTTTTCCAGAAACTAGAGTAAGCAGTCCTCTAGATAGCAGTATACATTCGAGGACGAATGTTCCTAAGGGGGGGAGAATGTTATACCCCGTAGAATTCCCGGCACTTAGATGACCTATTCGCACGTTGGTTAAGCATATTTGAAAGCCATACGTGCTAGGGAAAGGCCCGGGAAAAGGATCGGATGAGAAACCTGTCGAACCATCGCGGGAGGAGCCGAGGCAGAGCCCCTCCGCGATGGCAGCGTGTCACGGAGGTGAGGCCTCCGCGATGGCTCCGTGACACGTTGCCCTTGTCCAGGCCCAAGTATATAAAGCCCCCACTTCGGGTTAAATTCATTTCCATTACCTAATAAATTCTAGAAGCGTATTGAACAGAGGGAAATCGAAGGGAGATTAAATAAATTCATCCGATTACGCTGCCAAACGCTGCCCAAACCCAAATTAATCATAGATACCAAGGTATTTAGCTGTAGAGAGCATTTCTACGGAGTTAGTTTCGCGAAATACGGCCGACCGAACTAAAGTAAGTAGAATTTCTATAAATTAATGTCTATGTGTTCCTAGCTGAGAAGTAAATATTTCTCCCTTCTGGGCCGCTGAAAAATAGCGAGTTTTTGACGGTCTTTCGATAAGCCTAAGTTTAGGCTATAAATTAAATCAAAAGTAACGTTGCTCTTTACAATAATGTTGTATTTAGTATTGATTGACGTATTTATGAATGCAGTGGGGAGAAAACAGTAGAAGTACCGGCCGAGCCTCATCCGACGGACGAATATTCAAAGATAAGGTATGTAAAGTTAAGTTTCCTCGGCAAGTTGAGTGACATTGAAGCAGTATAGTAATTTACAGACCAGTTGCATGTTTAGAAATCGATTATCGTGTTATTTTGAATATTGGTGCAATATGAGAAGTTTTGGGTTGTAACGTGTACGATACCTATCCGTACGATATAGATTCGGGCGTAAGTGATTAAGATTGCCCAGTATATTCAGTATATGATGTAATATGCCATGTTAAGATATTGTTGTGTTTAGCTGAAGCCTCGTGAAGTAGTACAGTATCCGTAAAGCATTTCAGACATAGCATAGCAACTAAATAAAGTTTAGAAAGCATGTTAGAAATAGGAAATCATGTTAATACAGAAACTCAGTAAACAGTATAGCTTTCAGCAGAAACACCTTCTTGTATAACCTTTGCCCCAGTACAGTTTGACAGGAGGCTATATTCATATTTATACTTACCTGTCTCAGCATGTATCAGACACTTATAGATTGCTATTATTAGCTCAGTATGTGATTTATATGATACCTTACGCCTATTAGTTTTGGCTTATGAGATACACAGACAGCATGATTAGTCGAGACCATTGTATTGATTGGGGTTGGATTACCTAGCATTCCTGACCGCCCAGGGTTAATAGTTGTATCGACTCGTCCGCCAGAGGACGAGGATACGTCACTCTACGGAGTGATATGCCGTCCCGCAAGGGGACGAAGATGGGATACCAGTTTCCCCATATTGTGCCTTGGTCGGCCCTTATACACCCCCGTCGAGCGGGTACGCCCGGGGTGTTGATTTAGAGTCCTTCGGACTCAGGTACAGTTATAGTCAGGGGCTCAGCGAGCCCAAGTGCATACCCAGGGACCGGCAGAATGCTTACAGCCACTATAGGAGATGGGATGACCAGGGTAGGGGCATAGATTCTGTGTTGATTGTACCTCCCGGCTTATGGGGGCCGGGTAAGGTTTGTGTGTACTATGTTATGTTATGTATGCTATGCTATGTTGTATTAGACGCGAGTGGGTTGGTAGTAGAATGATACGCCTCCAGGTATGATTCCTACTTCCTTCGGTATCAGTAAGAATAGGTACGATCTACTTCATCAGACAGTTAAGTTATTCCTCCTACTTCAGCTTCATTAGTCATATTATTGCTTTCAGATGTTGTTTTCAGTTATATTATTTCAGTTGCTTTACATACTCAGTACCAGTGGTACTGATGCCTAGTGGGGCGCTGCATTACTTGCCTGCAGGTACTCCTAGACGAGCAGGCGATTCTACGTGACTCCCTGTCAGCGGTTGAGTATTCAGCTCCAGTCATCCGGAGGCTGAATTTCAGAGGTGTAGTTCAGTCCCTTTTGTTGTATATAGAATGGGTAGGTCGGGGCCCTGTCCCGATAAGTTCTATTACTATTCCTAGAGTCTTGCATTCTGTATGAAATTCCTGTGGTCAGATGAGCCGGTCGTGTGGGGCCGTGCAGTTGTATAGTTGTCTTTACTCTTTCTTACTTCTGTGATGGTCGTGTGAGGCCATAGTTGTCAGTAGTGGTGACCTTGCCGGTCACGTAGCTTCTTTTTGTGCTTTTTCATTAAGCAGCAGATAACTAGACAGCATGGTGGCCTTGTCGGCCCGTATAGGTTTCCCTGAGTTACTATATTTCTGGTTAGCTGCCAAGACAGGTACAGAAGGCTATAGGCCAATGGGCCGGGGGCTGTATTTACAGCTGTTATATAGCCCTTTGTTTCCAGAAATGTGAGTTAGAGCCAGCCAGGCGCCAGATGCGCCCAGGCTTAACAGTCTAGCAGGTTAGGTCTTAGTAGGGCACCAGGTGCCAGTCATGCCCCCTCCCAAGGTGGGGTGTGACACTCAGGGTCCTTTGTTCCGTGTCTACAATTCGGGTGTACGTTTGGGTCGTGACAAACTTGGTATCAGAGCAACAGGTTTTAAGTGTCCTAGGGTGTCTGAAAGTCGCGTTAAGTAGAGTCTTTTTCATGGGTGTGAAGCGCGCCACACTTATGACGAAGAGACTACTAGACGTTTAGGAAATGTTCTCTTCTTTCATGATTCTACCTCGTGCCATGAATTTAACTCTCTCCCTTCCTCTAAATCATGTGATATGCGTGTGCATAAACATGTATTCTCAAAACAATAATGGAAGCCAGCTAGCACCACCAACCCCAATGGATTCCATGCAATTTACTGATGCGGAGCTCGGAGCCGCACTTATTGTGTTGATGGGAGCTATGATCACCCAGCCGGGCCAGTGGGCTATCGCACCGGTGAACCCTATCAGTAAAGCAACAACTATTGGGACTCAAGGACTCATGAAGGAGAGCCACCGGAGGTTGGTAACTCGCGTGTGGTGGGGAAGTATAGAGGGCACATGAGGATGAACAAGAGGCCCAGGGTCGGTGACCTTGAGGAGTCCCAACAAGGGTCGAGTAGGGGGAGTCACTCTCAAATCCATCAAAAGTCTCAAGCCCAAGCTTGGGGATACAAGCCCTAGGTGAGAGAGATTACCTACCCAAATTGCGGGCGTTATGGGAAGCACCACCGAGGAGAATGCTTGGCAGGTTAAAATATTTTCTTTTATTCTGGCCAACTCGATCATAAACACAAGGATTGCACTGCAGCCAACGGGATGGTCGTAAAGGCCGTGGTCTGAATCACTCTCCATCAGTTCCAGCAAGTCACCTCCACAGCACAGGGTGTCAAGAGCGAGTGGTGGTCGACCTCAAATATACGTCTCAGGTATGTTATAAGCTTTTCCATCGACTCTACCATGATCTCTAGTTCCGATAGCCTACTGTACAAGGTACGGGATTCCTGTATGCATCTTGGTATGAGATCTATTTTGTGGGAGGTAGGCAATGACTAAGAGCACGAAATATTCAGCGATAGGTTTGGAGGTGAATGAGCAGTCTGGAGCTAGTGATACTAGTGCAACTTTAACAAAGGGTCCTAGAGCCTTAGAATGATAGCTCTAACCTAAGAAAGAGATGGTAAGTGAAGGGTCATGTCGGGTCTTAAGTTTTAGCGAAGAATTTCTCAAGATGGTACCTAGGAATAGTCAACCCATTCTCATTTAGATGTTTCTCTCGTATGTCGCTTGACGTTACGCTTAACCCATGCTTACGTTCAGAACTCTAAGATGATGGGCAACCACGTCAGTCAGCGATTCCAACATTTCTCGATGACTCCATAAATTTAGCTTCATGTCATGACCCTCGTTGCGTATGTGAACTCATGTCCCTTAGTACGCTCATCCCTATAAACTCAGTCCTTAATATCTGCCTTATCGGCTCATGAGAATCGTGTTATATCAGGTACATGCCCAGCTTGGATTCCTAGAATAATTCATGCTCATGATTTTCTTACTCTAGGCTCTATGGATGTTCCTCACGATGTAAATGATAGTTAAGACGTGTACGTCTAGGATAACTCCCTACCCCTGCTATAGGTTCCAGGCATGTAGAAGTTTAGAAAGTGCATTGATTAGCCAAAACCTAGAAATGCAACAACCCACACGGTCATTTCCTGATTTTGACCTGTTTCCTTAGTTTGAACCTTTCTGTATCTGTATTGCGCTACTTATGACATACGGGAATGGAGGACATAATTTCCAAGATGATCTAATGAAGATTGGATAAGAATCTCAGTTTTTGGGAGTTCTGAAGTTTGAGAGGTTCGACCAAAGTCAACATTTCAGGTTAACAAGCTCGAATTTGGGTTCTGAAAGTTCTATTAGTACTGTATGGTGATTTATAACTTAGTTGGGTAGTTGTGTGGGTCCCGAGGTGATTTCGGAGTAATTTGAAATTTTTGGTTAAGACGGGAGCTTTAAGGAAGTTGAGTTTGACCATGGCCGACTTTCGATAAACCAACCTGATATCGGTGGTTGACAATTCCAAAAGGTCGAGAATGTGTTTCAGGGTTGAATTGCGTATTTGGGTTGAGTCTAGAGGATTTCGGATAAGCTTCGGGTGGATTTGAACATTTTGTTGTTTTAGCATGATTCTAAGTATAAGGTGTGGTGTCATAGTTCAGGATGGGTCGGAATTTTTCTTGATGACCAAGGGAAAATCTAGGTAAGGTGAAGATCCTATCTTAGTAAAGTCGAAGGTGGTCTTTCAAATCATAAGGTAGAGGTTGTTCAAAGGGGGAGATAGGGTACTTCAATAATAGGGTAATTGGGATGATCATTACCTCTTATTGAGATGCCGACAATAACAGTTACCATTCCAGTATTGGGGTGGCTCTGTTTGGGGCTCTTTAGGGGTAGAGATGAAAATCTCCCATCGGATGGTTCGAGTTTGGTAAGGCAACAATGATAGGGCCAAATTCAGTTCATGAAGCCTCAGAGGAGGTTCAAATAATAAGGGAAGGATTGGAAACATGCCCCTAGTCGCCAAAAATTTTATGCGGATGCGAGAAGGAGGGATCTTAAGTTGAGGTTAACGATTGGGTGTTTTTGAAGGTATTCTTCCATGAAGGGAGTGATACAATTTGGAAAGAAAGGGAAACTCAGTCCCGGATATGTTGGTCCCTACCGGGTTGTGAGAAGAGTTGGTAAGGTGGAATATAAGATGGACTTTCCATCAGAGTTATCTTCAGTTCATCCCGTCTTTCATGTGTCGCTTTTGAAAAAGTGTTTGGGTGATCCAGCCTTGGTAGCCCTGGTAGATGGCATTTGGGTAAAAGACGGCCTCAGTTATGAAGAAAGTCCCGTGAAACCTTGGATCGTCAAGTTCGGAGGTTGAGGAGTGAAGAGCTAGCTTCAGTTAAGGTTTTATGGAGAAATCAGCATGTTGAGGGAGCTATGTGAGAAGCCGAAGCGGATATGATGGCTAGATACCCACCTTTATTCTTTACCGACTCAGTTCCGACTTGGGGTATCAGTTTTGCCCTATGACTCTATTTAGTTTTCATAATTCTATCCACGTGCACAAGTTTGATTTATGTTATGATGAATGTATGTGAGGTCTGAATTTGGTGCAGCTATATGGATCATTTTGGAGATAGTCATTCCGTCAATTTTTGGGTTAAAATGATTAGTGTTGAATATGGTGAATTGTTTGTTTCTATTTGCTGCTTGTTTCCTACATTCGAGGACGAATGTTTTCAACGGAGAGATATTCTAATACCCCAGAAAGGCCTAAGAATAGACCCGGGAGTTGAATTTGAAAAGTGCAGAAAACTGACAAAAATGTATCAAGATGGGTGACTCAACGACTCGTGATTGGATACCACGAGTCATTGTAAGCAGTCGTGGAATGGTGGTTTAGGGAGGCAATGGTTACAACGGACAGTGTAATGACTCGTTGCCAGGAACGAGTCGTTGTTACCGGTCATAGGAAGGGCTGAACTTAGGTTGATGGGGAACTAACGGGGCATCCCAAAATTTGTGGTTAGATGTGACGGCCCATTATTTCTAGTTGTTACTTGTCGCTTGAGAATTCTAGTGCATAAAACGGATTGAGACCACGACTCGTTGGAAGCCACCACGAGTCGTGGTGAGGCTCGTGGTAAGGGAAGTTCAAAATTTTCAAGGAGCTGACAACGATCGATCCAACGACCCGTCGATTTATACAACAACTCGTCCTATCGAGTCGTGGGAAGAACCTGAAGCATGAAGTGAAGCAGTGGACTCAATGATTCGGTACCATAAGTCGTGGTATCATGCAATGACCCATGGGATCGGTCGTTGGTCCGCCCAAACCAGTTCTTCAAGGAAATTTTATTAAGGGCATTTTCGACCTTTCTATGCTTTGAGACCCTAAACTATGGCGTTTTGTGTATTTTCTGAGTAAGATAAGATGGGTTAAGTCCCTAATGCCTACTCATTCCCATGCAAGAGTTTTTAGAGAGGTTTTAGGGAGATTCAAGGTCTTCTTCTCCAAGATTTCCATCAATTTCTTTGTGGGCATTCAAGGGAGAGTAAAATCAGTCTATACCAGGTATGTAGGATTTTAGAATGGGTGAAATTCTTCCCCACCCATGCCCAAATTTCGAATTTAAATCATGAATCCTCCTATTCAATTCTATGGGGTTTTACTCAAATGCATGAAAATGTGATTTCTCCTTATGGGTATGATTTAATTGAGTCTTAATTATTGAGTTATGAATAATGGACTGGTTTTATATTATTTTCTTCAAAAATATTGTTTCAATCGTTTAAATCCAAAATTTCCATTGATGAAGGTTCAAGAAAGTTATGATTTATGATGAATATTCAATATTTTTAGTTTATTAATGATGGAAAAGCATGAACTCAAGTTACCCATGTTTGTGAGCATATTTTTGAAAGAATTGAGTATGTCAAAGTATTAGGAAATGCCCACATGTTGAAGAATGATTTACGATTTATGAATGAATTACATGATTTATCGATTTATGATGACGGCCGATAGAAAGGGCCTTGATTCTTGGCTAAGCATGTTTTATAGGGGATCAATGACGATAAATGTTATATTTTAGCCAATGAATTTTTAATGCATGATATTATTGATTTACGTATGAGCCTATAGGGATGTTTTTGGGAGCCATGTCTAGCACCGAGCAGCTCGACATTCAAAGGACTACGCTAGTGTCTGATAACCACGTGCCACCATGTGTTCTAATGTTATATATTTTATTGATACCAATCCCCTCAAATGTAATATCACGCCTAATGCACGACCCTCACCCGGCAAGCCAGGGTCCGCTCTACCCACTTGAGTGAGATAGTTGGGGCATAATGAAACGCTCTACCATGATGGTGTCGGTTATGACGAGTCCTCCCATTTTTCCGCATGTTTTATGCATTGTTATATTTATGCTATTGGCTCAAGTTATCTTACGACTATGAATATGAACGCTTTACAAATAATTTGAAAGCCTTGAGCCTTATGTTTCTACAGAGTTTATGATATATGCATGATGTCCTTCTCTTATGTTTACTTATGAGTCTTATTTTACTTTTAAATGTCCATTTTACTTACCTTGCATACTCAGTACATTCCACGTACTGACTGCATTCTTTATATGTTGTATCGTTTCATGATATAGGGTCTGGATCTCAGGCTAATTCTCATCCTTAGTCCATCTCCGCTTACGTTCTCAGCTTATTGGTGAGTCCTTTGTTCGGTCTTTGTTATATGGGTATATACTCACACGCAAGTGCACGTGGTCGAACAAGTAGTAAAGTGGCTTTAGTAAGTCAAGTATCGATCCCACAGGGACTGGGATGAAGTGCAATCTGCTCAAGTGTACTATATTTCGATTCTAAAAATGCAGACAACAGTGTAACCAAAAGTTTGATATTTAGTTTTATAATTTTTATGCTAAATCTAAAATAACTATCTAATTTGAGTTTGAACTATGAATGAGAGCATGCTGAGGTTAAATGAACATGTAATGAAATTAATTATCAACATAATTTGGTTAGTCTTTTCCTTCGGTTGCTAGCCAAGAACTATTGCCAAGAGATTAAAACTCTCGTATTTAACCTCACTTAAGAATCATGAACCATCCACCTACATTTATGTGATTAAATGCAATTCATGTTCTAGCCATACAAACCCGGTTCCTAAATTGACTAATACGACTTTAAGGTATATTTCTATCCTGAAAGTAAATCAATTCCCAATTTTCCCAAACCAAGAAAAGATCATATCCTATTAATTCACAACTTTCCAATTTCTTGCTCTCTCGAGTGAAACCGGACTTTTTAAATATACAGTAACGTAGGCCACACATTAATGCAATAAGAACAATAATTAATAGAACAACCATGGAAGAAAAGATGAAAAACCAAAGAATCAATGATCACATTTCATTACAATTGTTCATAACCTCAGCAAGAAGAGGATTTAGCCACTCATTTGTGGATTAAACATCGTTAAATGAGTGTAAAACATACAAGCAATTGAATACAAGGAGAAGGAAAGAGAGAAAAACCCTGATAATTTCGTCCCCTGAACTGCCTGTAACCCACGTTCTTGCTCCACCAAGTCAGAATATTGAAAAATGAACCTAAGTGTTCTATTTATACTGGTGGGAATTTTTCCCGGAATAACAAGCAACGTGTCACGGAGTGCATCACGGAGCACTGCCTCCGTGACACGCTATAGACGCGGACCTTCACTGGAACTGGGGGTCTAGGAAATAAAGCCCAACGTGGCACGGCGTGCAACGCGGAGCCAAGCCACCGTGCCACGGACCCATCGCGAACCCACACTGGAATTGGGCTGAAAATTCCTATCCAGGCAGAAGGCCTCCGCGATGGCAACGTGACACGGCTCCATCACGGAGCCCCTTTATTTTCTGCTGTCCAATGTCTTGTCCCTAGCTCGCATCCAAGTCCAACCCCGATATCCTCCAACATGCATTTTAGCTTCCCGAAATTACATTTTACCTGCAAAACAATGCTAATCATGTTGGTTAGTATAAATTCACATTTTATTACCAATTACATGAGAATGTATACACATTGATAGATAAACAAGGCAAAAATGGTACTTTTGAGTATCACTTGGGCATATAAATTTGCCCAAGATCACTTACCCCACACTTAAATCCTTGTTCGTCCTCGAACAACAATCCTACACTTCATGCAATTTACATCCCAACCTCGCTACTTTGGTTCGATAATTTAGGCTACGGTCATACCGATTATTCAATACAGCAAATCATCAAGAAAACATGCATGGTCCTATCAATGCAATGACCTTCAATACATCAAGACCTCTTGGACTTAAGAATCGACTCTCGATATTGGCAAACTCATGCAAATCAGCTGATCAAGATATCTGACACGAAAATTAATCTCTCATCAAGCATGTGCCCTCACAACACAAGAGAATCTTCCCTTTTTTGCTCATATGCCTCACAAAATTTTAAGCAGGGGCATGTAAACACAATTTCGCTCTCTCTCCCAAAAGAATTCACATGCATCATGTCATGACCCATAAGCTTGCCCTTAGTGTATTACTCCACTAATATAAAGAAGTGCGATGTAAGATCACGTAGGACTTTAACTGGTTGTAATGGAAGCTACGGAACTAGTAAATATTGGGTTAGCCAATAATAGCCACTAGCATCCTTAAGCGCCTTTTCAACACATCCCATCAACTCATGGACATTGTTTCTTTTTTTCATCATCCCATTCTTGATGTTTTTCTTTAGGTTGGCCCATCTTATTAAGCACACTTGACACAACAACAAAGATTATTCATGAACCTTCATTATAGTTTATTTATAACAAGTGCACCTTCAACCTTTTCTTTTCTTTTATCACTCTGCTTTTCTTTTTCTTTTCACCATTCTCACTCTTTGACACTTCGGGAGAATGTTTTTCTCTTCTTAAGCGCTTAAGAGTTTTGTATAGACTTTACAGCTAATGAAAAGAAGGGATTAAGCTCGGTTTACACTTTTTGACAAAAGAAAAAAAGATAATAGGCTAAAGGCTCAACGGGCTGACTAGGGTATACAATCAAGGTGGGTACGACAAGGAAAAATAGAAACTCTCGGTTAAAACAAAGAAATGCCTACATCCTTTCCTACAATACACCTCCTTCATTTTGTTTTGCACACACACCAAGCAAGTTCTAGACATTTCACAATAGCATGGAATAACAACACCTCACTTCACACTTTTTGCACATGCTCAATTCAAGATGTATTCACAGACTCTTCAATCAGCTAATTACAGGAATTCAAACATTAAGCCTCAATCACACTGAATCGAACTCTATGGCCTAGGTATCTCAACATATTTACAAAGTTGCATGCTTTCATACGAATCACCTTTGCATTTTAAATATCATGTACAACACGCAACCAGAATTTCGCAACCATACAGTAACTACAGGTTTTGGGATGCAACCCACCAAAGAATAAAACTGAAAAATAATTGAAAAAAACTACTCCCAACGACTACATTTCCCTTAAGACGGTCATCATCCATCCATCATAGGGAACGGTCACTACTATGACTTCGGTTCAATGGGACCATTCTCGATAAAAGAACCGAAAACAAACGCCGAGAAACCCAAGAAGTAAAAAAAATGTTGAAAATATCGATCATTTTGATGAAAAAATATGCACAAAATATTTTAAAAATATCGATCATTTCGATAACAAAAATATATACAAAATCAGCTAGCAATATTCAGCAACACACATCAATTTCACATAAATTTACAATACAGAACAACAACTTAACTATTCATCAATCACAGGGAACAACAAAATTTCACAGGCACGACAACAGATTAGAGCATATATACATAACAGCACAGCCCAGAACCTAACTACTCTCACCCCACACTTAGCTCAAACACTGTCCCCAGTGTTCACAAAAATTAAAATAGCACAAAAATCGGATGGTGGAACTCCCTGATCAATCAAAGTACTCCACTTCTTCGTCGGGTGCTGCTGCTTCATCTCCCATGTCTGAATCACCCCCGTCGTCATCATCGAACTCCACATCAGAGTCCTCCCGATGTGTCTCCTCGTCTGTGGGGACGTCATCATCCGTGGGCTCAACAAATGCTGGCCCCACTCAGCATAGAGCCCTGGCGTTCTCGCTGAAGGGGTAGTCTAGCTCGAGCTGCCATAGCTCCTCCTCTGTCGCCGGCCTCCCGCCTATCCTCAACTGGAGCATCTACATCCCATACATGTGAGCCATATACTGATCATCACGAGCGTGTCACTCGCCAAGTGTAAGCACTGGCCCGTGGGTGGTGTCGGGAGCCTTAGTTTTAGTAACATCTAAGGCCCGCCGCTCCATTTGCGGGATATAGTCAAGGGCCTCTTCCTCGACATCTAGGCCCCTGAGGAAGGTGGTGAGTAGTCCACCAAAGCCGTACCTGTGCCCCTGATGCAACCGGGCTCTCTTCATGGCAGAGATAATCACCGCCCCCATGTTGATCTCCATCCCTTTCATCAGGGCGTACACCAGGCATACACGATCCCGGGTTACATCAGTCATATGTACCCCCGGGATGAGGCAGGAACAAAAAATCTTCAGCCATATTCTGGCTTCCCTGTTCATTTGTGAATATGGCAAAGTCTGATGGTAGCCCCTCTCTTTGTGTCTGCTCCATCTAGCTGTCGATCAGGTCCCACACAAGGTGCATCTGATGTCCGCATACAGTGGGGTAATGTTCAGTTGTCGGAGCACGTGGGCGTCTGTGTCCCGCGCCCCTATGATAACATTGAGGTGGTGGGGCTCCAAGGTGACTATTTGCCCTCTGATTTTGATGGTGTGACTTCTGATAGTCGGGTTCCAGTTGGCATAGAATTCCCGAACCAAGTGCAGATTGCATTCCTTGGGCTCTTCAAAGATGAAGTTGAGCCCAACTGCCTCGATTCGGTGGACCATCCTAGGGAACTCCTGTGCCAATGGTTCCCATTCTATGTGCTCCTCGGGGAAGTATTTGTTTTCTTTGTGCTTTGCGTACCACTTCTTCCCCTCATCCGTCACCCATCTCATTCCGTATTGGTGGCATTGGCCGCGTGGAACTACTGGTGTTGCTGGGACTGTTGTGCCCAGTCTGATTCGCTTCCTTCTGGCGCCAGATGTTGATGCGCCTTTCCCTTTATCTTGCCTGCTTGCCATTTTACCTGTCAACCCAAGTAGACAAGATCAATGTTAAGCTAACGGATATTAACTTCGACTAAGTTCGGGTTAAGCTAGGTTACCCCACACTTAGTCCTTAGCTACAGTTACGACAATACGGTAAGATCCTACTTATTTACACACAATAACCAACTGTACAATCATGCTTAGTGCATTCGAAGAATTCGACGGTATATCTTCTGTGTACTACTCAGACTTCGTACAGCTAATCACAATCACTACCATCGCTAACATTTTCTCCATCGCACTTAGCAAGGAAAAACAAAGAAACGAAAACAACAACAAGAATTTATCTACACGAACCTATACAACCAACCCACTTCTTGCAAAATTTCAATATACCTCTAACCCGAGAATCCATCGGTCTTTTATCATCCTAACAATTAGCACACCGACTCATCCCATTCAATATGTACATCCCGGCATGAATTTCACAAGTTCACTACATTTTTCACTTCACATTAAAAAACAAGCCCTAGAAATGATATTATCAAGAAAATTCGATTAATTTATGCAATTAACGAGTTCAAGCAATCATAACGACATTTCAAACATTCATCAACAACAATTCAATTGAATTCATGATTAATTTCTACTTAGGCCAAACTTAGCTCACCTCACATGCTCAATATCGAAGAAAATCGACAAGAAATGAGATGGAATCGAAGAACATACCTTGAAGTTGAAGAATTTACGCAAACTTGATGATTTTCTTAGCCTACTCCGTGTCACGTTGAAGGGGGATGGGTTTTGAGGAGTTTGGTCACGGAGTGATTGAAAAATAAGGGAAAGGGAGGGTTTTTCGGGGTTAAAAAGTAGTAAAATCGCGCGGGTCACCCGGCGACCCGGTGTGACCCATCGCGATATACACGGCAACGTGTCACGGAGTGCATCGTGGTGCACTGCCTCCGTGACACGGAGCCGTCGCGAGCCTGTTCTGGAAATTTTAAAAAAATCCGGATTATACCTCAACGTGTCACGGAGGGTAACGCGGAGGTCCACCTCCGTGACACGGAGCTATCGCCCCAGCTCACTGTTTTGCCACTTTTTGTTAATTTTCATACCTCGAATTTTCCTTTGCGATTCCGTGCATATTTTCCTCCGTTTGACCTGAAATTCATCTCACTATACAAAATTGGTTAGAATTATAGGTTTCACTCTAAATAAAAATAAAACACAAACAAAAACTAAAATTTTGTAGTAAATCAAGAAAAAGAAAAAGAAAAATCTATTTACACTTTACAAAAAGAAAGAAAAATTTTTCACGGGTTGCCTCCCGTGCAGCGCCTAGTTTACCGTCGCGGCTCGAAGTTGTTAAGCTCAGTTGTCCTCTAGGGTGATGGACGATTTCTCTCGATCACCGTCCTCCCCCCAGTAGTTCTTACACCGATCCGGCGGTTTTCCCATTAACTCTCATGAATCCTTAATCTGCTCATCATTGCCTTGATCAATCAAATTGATCACCGAGAGTTCTTTGTGCACCATCGGGAGCTTGGGTGCCTTGTAGACATCGAACACCTCCACCTTGTCGTGTGCTCGCATTGTTAGCTGCCCCGCAGCTACGTCATTTAGTGCTTTCCCGGTCTCTAAGAAAGGACGTCCCAAAATAAATGGGACTTCCGCGTCTGGTTCAAAATCCAGCACGACAAAATCTACCGGGAAAATCAGGGAGCCAACTTGCACTAGAACGTCCTCCACAATGCCATCAGGTCTGGCTAAGGATCGATCCGCCAATTGCAAGATTACTATTGTGGGTCTAGGACTCCCTAGACCCAACTTTCTGAATACCGATGACGGCATCAAATTTATGCTCGCTCCTAAATCACACAATCCACGAGCTCGGATGCTCTGCCCAATAGTAATCTGTATAGTAAAGCTCCCAGGGTCTTTGAGCTTTGTGGGCAGTCTGTTTTGAATCCGGGAAGTGCACTCCTCCGATAGAGCCACCGTAGCATACTCAGTCAACCGACTTTTGTTTGCCACGATGTCCTTAATATACTTAGCATATTTCGGCACTCCCTGCAAAACATCAACAAAAGGTAAGTTAATATGTACCTGTTTCAGCACCTCCATGAATTTCTTGAAACACGCCTCCTCCTTGTGTTTCTTTAATCGTTGAGGGAACGGGGGTGGTGGTCTTTCTGATTCAACTTCCGTAGTCTTCCCCCTTTCAGTACTTTTCTCCCTCTCAACTTCTGCTGCTCTCGATTGTTGAGGTGGTCTTTCTGGTTCCACCTCTTTCAGCTGCAAACCACTCCTTGTGGTCACTACATTCACCTGCTTGGGATTGGGATCTGTGTCGCTCGGAAGTCCTCCTCTAGGCCTTGTGTTTTGGGCTCCAGCAAATTGCCCAAATTGATATTCAAGTGCCTTGGTAGCTAACTGGTTGTTTTTCACTTCGGCTGCCAATTTCACATAGTCAGCCTGCAATTGAGCTTGGTTAGCTATCATGGTCTTGAACATCTCCTCAATGCTGGGTGATGGTGGTGGAGGAGGTGCATTGTTGTTTCTTAATTGTGCTTGATAATTCTGCTGCCCTCCTTGGTTCCTTTGCACACCCTGACCCGAACTTTGCCCCTGATGGTTGTTGCTACCCCAGGAGAAATTAGGGTGATTCCTCCAATTGGAATTGTAGCTATTACCATACTGTTGGTGGTTCCTTTGCACATTTCCCACAAAGTTTACCGAGTCAGGATTAGCTCCACAACACTCAGCTGAGTGCTCACTGCTTCCACACACTTCACACCACATCTGCTGCACTGCATTAACTGGGGCTTGAGGCTGGTTCATTGTCATGTTGCTGAAGTGGGTGTTAAGTTGATTTTGTAATGCAGCTATCTGTGCAGCAATAGCTGTAAACCCATCCACTTCTAGCACTCCTGCTGCTTTCCTTGTCCTGCCTCTTGACGAATCAGCATTCCATTCCGGATTGCCCTGCGAAATACGGTTCAACAAGGTATACAGCTTCTCATAAGTTTTCTCCAGCGTTTGTCCTCCAGCTATTGAGTCTAGCAATATTTTTGTGTGGGGTTCCAAACCCTCTATAAAAGTGTGCACTAGAACATCATTGGACTGATGATGATGAGGATAATCCCGCAACATGGACTTGAATCTTTCCCAGGCCTGATATAAATTCTCTCCCTCTCTCTGTTTGAAACTTAGAATTTGACTTCTAAGTCTTGCTGTTTTACCGGAGGGAAAAAACCGTATCAAGAATTTCCTTGCAAGATCATCCCACGTAGAAATAGAATTTGGTGGCTCAGCTTTCAACCACCTCTTGGCTTCTCCTAATAGTGAGAATGGGAACAATGTAAGCCGGACATAATCTGATGACACTCCAGCGGGGATATAAGTGTCACTTATCTCCAAAAAATTTTGGAGATGCTGTTGTAGATCTTCATGAGGGAGACCGGTAAACTGCCCGCTAGTGTGCAGCAATTGCACCATATTCTGCTTAAGTTCAAACCTCCCTCCTGGCTCAGGTTTGTGGATGCTAGATGTGACATTATTAGCATGTGGGATTGCCACCTCGCGAACCGGCCGAGCTGCTACTTCTTTGGGCACTAACACTGCCCGTACTACTGGTGGATTCTGTTGTTGTCTATGATCGTCTGTCTGAGCAACTGCAGCTTTCTTTGTAGAGCTTCTCTCTGTTTATTGTGAAATATTCTTTCTGGCTCTATATACGAGTCCACCAGCTCCTTGTCTCTTGCCAGTGTTCAACAGAAATTAAGTCTGCAAAATACAGGCTAAGACCAAGTTGTCAACACTAAGAAAATAAAAATACAGTAAATAAACACTTAAAACAAATTCACCAATTGCCAAGTCCCCGGCAACGGCGCCAAAAACTTGTTCGGTCTTTGTTATATGGGTATATAACTCACACGCAAGAGCACGTGGTCGAACAAGTAGTAAAGTGGCTTTAGTAAGCCAAGTATCGATCCCACAGGGACTGGGATGAAGTGCAATCTGCTCAAGTGTACTATATTTCGATTCTAAAAATCCAGACAACAGTGTTACCAAAAGTTTGATATTTAGTTTTATAATTTTTATGCTAAATCTAAAATAACTATCTAATTTGAGTCTGAACTATGAATGAGAGCATGCTGAGGTTAAACGAACATGTAATGAAATTAATTATCGACATAATTTGGTTAGTCTTTTCCTTCGGTTGCTAGCCAAGAACTATTGCCAAGAGATTAAAACTCTCGTATTTAACCTCATTTAAGAATCATGAACCATCCACCTACATTTCTGTGATTAAATGCAATTCATGTTCTACCCATACAAACCCGGTTCCTAAATTGACTAATACGACTTTTAGGTATATTTCTATCCTGAAAGTAAATCAATTCCCAATTTTCCCAAACCAAGAAAAGATCATATCCTATTAATTCACAACTTTCCAATTTCTTGCTCTCTCGAGTGAAACCGGACTTCTTAGATATACATTAACGTAGGCCACACATTAATGCAGTAAGAACAAGAATTAATAGAACAACCATGGAAGAAAAGATGAAAAACCAAAGAATCAATGATCACATTTCATTACAATTGTTCATAACCTCAGCAAGAAGAGGATTTAGCCACTCATATGTGGATTAAACATCGTTAAATGAGTGTAAAACATACAAGCAATTGAATACAAGGAGAAGGAAAGAGAGAAAAACCCTGATAATTTCGTCCCCTCAACTTCCTGTAACCCACGTTCTTGCTCCACCAAGTCAGAATATTGAAAAATGAACCTAAGTGTTCTATTTATACTGGTGGGAATTTTTCCCGGAATAACAAGCAACGTGTCACGGAGTGCATCGCGGAGCACTGCCTCCGTGACACGCTACGGACGCGGACCTTCACTGGAACTGGGGGTCCAGGAAATAAAGCCCAACGTGGCACGGCATGCAACGCGGAGCCAAGCCACCGTGCCACGGACCCATTGCGAACCCACACTGGAATTGGGCTAAAAATTCCCATCCAGGCAGAAGGCCTCCGCGATGGCAACGTGAAACGGCTCCATCAAGGAGCCCCTTTATTTTATGCTGTCCAATGTCTTGTCCCTAGCTCGCATCCAAGTCCAACCCCGATGTCCTCCAACATGCATTTTAGCTTCCCGAAATTACATTTTACCTGCAAAACAATGCTAATCATGTTGGTTAGTATAAATTCACATTTTATTACCAATTACATGAGAATGTATACACATTGATAGATAAACAAGGCAAAAATTGTACTTTTGAGTATCACTTGGGCATATAAATTTGCCCAAGATCATCCTTATGTTCCGAGAGATGTTTGACAAACTTTTATGTTATCTTACGTTTTAGATTATTATTCAGGTTAGTTGGGGATGTTTTCCTATCAACCCATCATATGTAGTAGAGGCTTTCAGACCATGTGTAGAATTCAGCTTATGTGCAAGTCTAGTATTTTCTGATGTTACACTATGATTACATTTTCGCGATGTTTTTATGATTATCATTCCACCTATTTGAATGAGATTAGTTGTACACCTGAGCCATGGGTCGACTTGGGGTCCCTCGGGATCCCTTGTCCTGTGTCTACGATCCGGGTGCACGTTCGGGTCGTGACAGCTAGGGTGTAATCTCGGATTGTGACATCTAGGTTCATTGATCTCATTGCACTAAGACAGGTCTCGTAGTGTCTCGCGGATCGGTGCGTAGACGTTTGTAACTTATCTTTGAGACTCTGCAGGACTTTAGGAAAACTCCCTTTTTCTTTCCTTTCATGTGATTACTTGATTTCAATTGGTATCTAGTGATCCAAATTGGTATCTAATAATTTTCTCTTTATTTTTTCCCAGATGGTGAGAAACGCGCCAATGACAACAGAGATGCAACACCCAAGCCAACAATTGCAGCCGCAGTTCGCGGTAGAGGAAGGGGCAGAAGTTGTGGCCAGAGACTCGCTACGGCTAGAGGAGGGGCCAGTGATCCATCTCCAGTTCGGGAGAGGTCTGTATCTCCCGTCCACCAATAGAGCAGGAACGGATGGCTGTTGAGGTCGAGGTCCCGACGCAAGGAGAAGCTCCTGCCGCGCTAGCATCCTTGGAGGTTCTAGCTCAGGTTCTCAACCTTCTGCGCGGCCTTTTGGGCACTGAGGAAGCACCAGCAACTCAAGCAGGGCAGCTGTCGGGGATACAACATGCAGCTATTGTGGCTCCGCAGATTGATGACATGTCTAAGGCTGTAATGTTTTCGAGGCCTGTAGCAGGACCGGTGATGATAGGGGAGGAGCATGACTTGTTTTGGAGGTTCACCAAGATAAAGCCTCCCAGTTTTTACGGCACAGAGTCAAAGGATGCCTATGAAATTATCATCGGCTTCCATGAAAGGCTCCACAAGATGGGGGCGGTGGAGAGGTATGGAGTAGAGTTCGTTACTTTTCAATTGATAGGAGATGCCAAGCTCTGGTGGAGAGGCTTTGTGAAATACAAACCAGCGGGGTCACCACTGTTGACTTGGACCCAGCTCTACTCCATATTCCTGGAGAAATATGTTCCCCGTACTTTGAGGGATAGGAGACAAGATAAGTTTACCACCATTGAGAAGGGGAGCTCATCTGTTGATGCATATGAGGCTCGATTTCACTCCCTGTTTAGGTATGTTCTACCCTTACTGCCCATCGAGGAGGAGAGGATTAGGCAATTTTAAAGGTTTGAATGTAGGTCTCCAAGTATCAGCTCTGCAAATGGTCTCTTCGAGTAAGACCTTTCAAGAGGTGGTGGAGTATGTGAAGCCGATTGAAGGGGTGAGACAGGAGGGTTATGCGAGAAATGCCGAGAAGAAGGCTCGGAGAGTGGGTTCTTTTAGTGGTTCTTATGCGAAGGCTCTGGCACCACAGGGTTTATCTGGGCGCCCTATTCAGTCTCCCATGCAAGTGTCAGTCGGAGGTTCGGTAGGGATAGCTTTGTGATTGTCAGGTGCAATTAAGGGTACTCAGATGGTTCATTCTGATTTTGGGGCTCGTCCTATTTCTTCTGTTCCAGCTCAGAGACCAGTTATTGAGAAGGTCTGTCATGAGTATGGTGAGTATGGCCATACTCGCAGATGGTTCCCCAAGTTCGGATAGGGCGGACAGATTATTCCTCACCCAGATCATCAAGCTCCGTCTCCTGCCGGGAAAGGAGGTAGTGCATTCAGTCAGGATCATCCACAGTTGGGACGAGGTAGTCCGCCAGCTGTTAGAGGCAGTGTTCAGCAGGGTAGAGGACATGCTGACGTAGGTAAAGGTGGCACCTAGGCAGGTAGAGGGGTGACGCAACCCAACCGGGGCGGTTCTCAGGCGGGTATTCAGGCTCATTTCTATGCTTTTCCTGGCAGACCAGAGGTAGAGGCTTTAGATGCCTTCATTATAGGTACTATTCTTATCTGCGACCGATTCTCTATGGCATTGTTTGATTCGGGTTCCACTTTTTCTTATGTGTCTACTTACTTTTCTTTGGGATTGATACTTATTATAATATGCTTGCTGTCCCTATTCATGTGTCTACTCCTATTAGGGACTTTGTGGTGGTTGTTAGAGTCTGTCGTGTGCTTTCTATGGATTTCATGGGTTGTGACACTTAGGCTGATTTAGTGATCTTAGACATGGTTAACTTTGACGTGATTTTGGGAATAAGCTGGTTATTCCCTTACCATGCCATTCTAAATTTCTATGTTAAGACTGTCACTATATCAGGTCTAAAGTCGTCTAGGATGGAGTTGAAAGGGAATTGCAGCCCTGCTCCTAAGAAACTTATTTATTATATTTGTGCTCATAAGTTGATAGACCGGGGTTGTTCAGCGTATCTAGCACATATTCGAGACACTAGTTCAGAGGGTCCTTCCATAGGGTTGGTCCCGATTGTTTGTGAGTTCCTTGAGGTGTTTCCTGCAGATTTTCCCGGCATGCCGCCGGACCGTGACATAGATTTTTGTATAGATTTGGAACCAAGTACCAGACCCATTTCTATTCCTTCATATCGAATGGCACCTGTTGAGTTGAGAGAACTCAAGGAGCAGTTGCAGGACTTGCTCAGTAAAGGATTCATTAGACTGAGTGTGTCATCGTGGGGTGCCCCAGTTTTGTTTATAAAGAAGAAGGATGGTAGTATGCGGATGTGCATTGACTACCGCCAGTTGAACAAGGTAAATATTCAGAATAAGTACCCTCTTCCTTAAATAGATGATCTATTTGACCAGTTACAAGGAGCGGCGGTGTTTTCAAAGACTGATTTGAGGTCCGGTTACCACCAATTGAAAATTCGGGCTGAAGACATTTCCAAAACAACATTTTGGACCAGGTATGGGCCTCACGAGTTTCTAGTCATGTCATTTGGACTCACTAATGCCTCGGTTGAGTTCATGAGCTTGATGAATAGTATTTTCAAACCTTACCTGGAATCCTTTGTTATTGTGTTTATTGACGATACCTTGGTGTATTCTAAGACCAAGTAGGAGCATGAAAATCATTTAAGGTTGTGCTGGGATTACTGAAGGAGAAGCAGTTGTATGCTAAGTTCATCAAATGTGAGTTTTGGTTGGAATCAGTGTCCTTTCTGGGGCATGTGGTTTCCAAGGAGGGAATCTGAGTTGATCCACAAAAGGTGGAGCGGTCAGAAACTGGGCGAGGATAACTAATGTGACAAAAATTTGGAGTTTGATGGGGCTGACCAGTTACTACCGTTGGTTCATGAAGGGATTTTCCTCTATCGCTTAGGCATTGACCAAGTTTACGCAAAAAGATGTACCTTTCCAGCGGTCAGAGGAATGTGAAGCGATCTTTCAGAAACTCAAGACTCTACTAACCACAGCACCTATTCTGGTGTTACCCGTGAAAGGTAAAGACTTTGTTATTTATTGTAATGCCTCACGGTCTAGGTTAGGTACTGTGTTAATGTAGTAAGGGCAGGTTATTGCTTATGCCTCGAGACAGTTGAAGGTGCATGAAAAGAATTACCCCGTGCACAATCTGGAGTTAGCAGTGGTGGTGTTTGCACTGAAAATTTGGAGGCACTATCTGTATGGAGCTCGGTGTGAGGTGTTCATGGATCATTGCAGCTTACAGTATGTATTATCCCAGAAAGATCTCAATTTGAGGAAGGGGAGATGGATGGAGCTGTTTAAGAATTACAATATCACCATCTTGTACCACCCAGGAAAGGCCAATATGGTGGCAGACACGTTGAGTAGGAAGACGGTGAGCATGGACAATTTAGCTTGCTAGAAAGCTACTTAGCGGTCAATGTCCAGGGAATTTTGGACATTAGCAAACATCTTGGTGAGGTTGTCGCTGACCGAAATCAGTGGAATACTAGCCAACATAAAGGCTAAATCTTCACTGCCAGAGAAAATTAAAACCAGGTAGTTTGAAGATGAAAAGGTGGGTAAGATCAGGGATAAGGTTCTATTGGGAGAAGCCAAAGAAGCCGTGTTAGATGATGAAGGGGTGTAGAGAAAAAAGGTGCGGGTGTGTGTTCTCCGAGTTGGTGAGATAATTTAAACTCTCTTGGCAAAAACTCACCACTCGAGGTACTCCATTCACCCCGGAGTCACCAAGATGTACCACAATCTAAAATAGCACTATTGGTAGGGCAGGATGAAGAGGGAAATTGTGGATTGTCAATCAGTGTTTGAATTGTCAGCAGGTGAAGTACGAGTACCAAAAGCCTGGAGGAGTACTGCAGCAAATGTCTATCCCCAAGTGGAAATGAGAGAGGATAGCTATGGGCTTTGTGGTTGATCTTCCCAAGACTTTGGGAAAGTTTGACTCCATTTAGGTCATACTGGATAGAATGACCAAGTCTACTCATTTCTTGCCAGTTCAGGTGACTTACAACACTGAGAAACTAGCCAGCTATACGTGAAGGAGGTAATTCAGTTACATGGAATGCCAAGTTCAATTGTATTGGATAGGGGCACTCAGTTCACTCCCCATTTCTAAGAGGACCTTGCAGGCCGAGTTGGATATGAGGTTGGACTTGAGCACAACCTTTCATCTTTAGAAAGATGGACAATCAGAATGGACTATTCAGGTATTGGAGGATATGCTTCGGGCATGTGTGATAGACTTCTGGGGCTATTGGACAAATTCTTTCCCTTGCCAGAGGTCGCCTATAACAATAGCTACCACTCAAGCATTGGCATGACACCATTTGAAACTTTATACGGGAGAAAGTGCACGTCTCCAATTGGGTGGTTTGATTTGTTTGAGGTGAGGCCTTGGGGGAATGATTTGTTAAAGGAGTCTTTGGAGAAGGTTCGAATAACTTAAGACCGCTTAGTAGCTTCTCAGAGTAGGCAGAAGCGATAAGCAGACAAGAAAGTAAGGACATGAAGTTTATGGAAGGAGAGTAAATGCTGCTCAAGGTGTCCCCTATGAAGGGGGTGATGAGGTTCAGAAAGTAGGAAAGATCATCCTGAGGTATGTTGGGCCATTTGAAATACTCTGGTGTATAGCGGAAGTGGCTTATGAGCTGGCATTGCCGCTACGATTGTTTGGAGTGCATCCAACATTTCATGTGTTTATGCTAAAAAAGTACCATAGAGATGGAGCATATATCATCAAGTGGGACTCTGTGTTACTAGATGAGAACCTGTCCTTTGAGGAGGAGCTTGTAGCGATATTGTCTAGAGAGGTTCGAAAGCCAAGGTTGAAAGAGATTGTGACAGTTAAGGTCCAGTGGAAGAATCGTCCTATTGAGGAAGCCACTTGGGAGACTAAGGAGGATATGCGAATCAAGTATCCCCAGCTATTCATAGAATATGGTATGTATCCTTTCTACTTTGTATAGACCGTTCGGGGATGAATGATATTTCAATTGGTATCTAATATAACAACCCAAATATTGTTACGGAATGAGCAAGGACTTAGAACTTTAAAAGCAGGTTAAGGGAGGGATAGGAAGGTTGTGAAATAAACTAAGTGTGTAATTGTACATTTTCAAGTAGCTATTGGCTTGGGGGCCCGCTGTAGCAGTAGGATTTTCGTTGCAACGAGATCGCGGTGATGGCCGGAGTCCCGCAGTAGCGAGACAGAGGATAATCGCTGGAATCACCGCAGCAGAAAGTTTACCGCTGTAGCAGAAGACATGAATTAGAAAGTGGGTTTAAGTGGAACTTGTGGGATTAAGTCTCATTATTTTCAAAGCGTGAGAGAGAAAATTCTTCCCCAGAGTGAAAAGTGGTGGTGAAAAGGTGAGTTTCATGTTCCCTAGCCCCTTTAATGGGTATTGTTTATCGTAGAAGCTTAAGGGGGACCCATTAATGGTGAAAATCTGAACTAGAGAACTCTAGGTTGATGAACTAGGGTTGAATTATGAGGAAGTGATAGGAGGTTTTGATTGTTGAATTTTGGGTAATGATTACTTCTTAAAGTTCCTCTTATTAATATTGACGGGTTAGACAAGGTGGGGACCTAGAACTAGGTGGAAGGGAAAGGTTTCCTATTAAATTGCCCTAAAAAGAGAGGGGTTTGATCTAATTAGGCCCTACCTTGAGGAGTGATTAACTAATTACTACATGTGTGTAGATTTTGAACGATCCAAAGCATCAAGGAAGGGAAAGGCACCTACAGATTAAGGAAGTCTGTAACTTCGATTAATCGAGATAGGTTATGGTTGGAGGGTTAAACCCTGCTTAATGACTTATATGCTTAGGTGATAATTTTGTGTGATTGGTCTTCGGACATCTCTTATTGTGACTTGTTCTACGAATGAGTATGATTACTATGTTGATAGAAAATAATGAGTAATATGTTGTTAAGTTTATGTGAAATTGTGAAGTGAACTGCTTGTCATGAATTGATCATGTGAACAGAGAATCGAAAATTAGTGTATAGATGAATGTGTACGACTTGCATACTTGTTGTTTTACAAACATTGAGAATGAATAGGATAGTGATTATATCCTGAATTAAGAGGCTCGAGCCCGAGGGGAGCATCGGGGCGAGCAAATATTATTATCGAGTGGCTCGTGTCAGAGGGGAGCATCCGCATGAGCATATGAGTGGGAGCGGGTGTCACATCGGCAAAGTACATGAATTTCTAGTGTCCCCTGCAGTTCATAACTGGATGGTAGAAATAAGACCCTCCGACATGTGTGTACATAATTTGTGTGGTTGGGTGTTAGGGGGAGATAGTGGAGGCATGTGCCCTTTATGTTACCCTTGGTTTTGTCGTTCTGTGTGGCATTTTGTAATTCAATCTATATTCATGAGGTTGAATGAGGAAAGTGTTGAGAGAATATGTAAAGTACCGTTGATATGATGTGAGTTGATAACAAAGAACATGTCTTTAGATCTAAGTGTGACTTTGTCACTAGGTTTAATTATTGAGTAGTTGTTGCCGTGATTAACTGTGAACTTATAAGTTGTAATAGTTGATATGATTGTTGTAATTGTATATTTTTGGTTGATTATGCAATGCTAAACTGCTGAATTGACAAATTGCTGAACTATTGTACGAATAGACTGAAAGAGTGCAGTTATGTCGAGCTACTTCCTAAGAAGTACCGCTGCAACGGTCAAGCAATCGCTGCTGCGAAAAATGGCCCAATCTAATGAGTAGGCCCGTTGTCCCCTGTGTAGAACTAGTATGTCTGATTTGTGTTGTACTACCCTAAAATGTTATAGATTGGTCTTATATTATTATTACTCGGTATATGTGTTATTATTTAGGGTCGATTGATAATGCCTACCAGTACCGTATTATGTATTGAGCCTATGCCTGCACTTCTTTTCTGAGTGCAGAGTCCGAGCCATGCAGTTCCTCACATCCTTACCTGTAGAGCAGCATTTTCAGAGTTAAGAAGGTGAACAGACGAGGATGCAGTTCACCCTCTCATTGCAGATGTCCTTTCTTTTCAGACATTTGACGCTTTTGTTTTCTTTTGAGTTGTTAGTTTTCTTAGCATTTGTAAAATAGTCGTCTGGTGCAATGACAATTAGGTTCTGGGGATTTGTTTTATTAGTTTTTGGTTTGCGCAGCATGTTGGTTCGAAGTTGTTTAGAAGGGTATGACAATTGTTTTCTTCATGAATATCTTGTTTTGGGGTCATTTGGGGATTGTTATCGGGTTTTGCTGGTTCGCCCATCGGGGGGTTAGTGTTGGTGACAATCACGGCCACCTGGGTCATGACACATAGGCCCTTTAGATTTTTTAATTACCAGACTCAATACCTAGACTTTCTTGCACTTGTGGAGGAGGCTTCAAAAGCACTTGTGAATGGGGATAGCATGACAAAAGTATGAATGAAATTCAAGCATGTTAAAATTACTATGAAGGGACTCCAAATCAACAACTTTTCCAAGGTGGATGTGATGGTCCAACAAATTAGGAAATAATTAATGGAACTGCAAACACGGACGAGAAATCAAATCACCAGGCTAACTCGTTTGATCAAGAAAGACACCTCAAAGTGGAACTAGAGAGGTGGAGTAATGCCGAGGAGAGTATTTTGTGATAGAAATATAGAGTTCAATGGCTGCATTTGGGGGACACAAAATCTTCTTTCTTCTTTGTTAGTATCAAAAATAGGCAATCCCAAACCCAAATAAGGAGAATTACTGATAAATTTGGTAATATTCTATAATAGGAGCAACAAATAGAAAAAGAAGTGATTGGTTTCTATACTAAGCTGCTAGGCACATGCACACGGAGCTACCTGCTATACATCCTGGCATATGTCTACAAGATCAGTTATACTCAGACACCAACAAGTTGATCTCATAGCTGGAGTAACTCAGGCAGAGGTTAATAGTGCTCTAAAGGACATTGATGATCTGAAAGCCTCGGGAAACAATGGTTTCAATGCTCACTTTTTTAAAAACGCATGGGAAGTTATTGGAAAGGAAGTCACTGAAGTAGTTATTCAATTCTTCAAAATAGGGAAACTGCATAAATTGGTCAACTGTGCAACTGTTACCTTGATTCCTAAAGTGCAGAACCCCTCTACTAGTAAGTAATTTAGGCCCATATCATGTTGCACTGTATTATATAAGTTGATCTCTAAAGTACTCACCAAGAGGATGGAAAAGTGATGGACTCACTAGTTGATCAAACTCGGATTGCTTTTGTCCTAGGAAGAATCATAATAGATAACATAATTCTTGGACATGAATTAGTGAAAGAGTATGGGAGGAAAGTTATATCTCTTCGATGTATGCTTAAGATAGATATGAAGAAAACCTATGACTCAGTAGAGTGGGTCTTCTTTCAACAGATTCTTGAGAGCCTAAACTTCCCTGGCAAATTTGTGAATTGGTTGATGGTTTGTGTGAAAAGAGTGTCTTACTATATCCTCATTAATAGCAAACCAGCTAAACCTTTTGTAGCTAGGAAGGGGCTCGGTCAGAGAGACCCCCTTTCCCATTTATTATTTATGTTGGTAATGGAGTACCTTAGTATAAGCTTAAAGAAACTGAGTCTGAACTCAAATTTTAAATTCACCCTAAATGCTCCAAGTTTCAATTAATCCAATTAGGTTTTGTTGATGGCCTTCTTTTATTCTTTAGTAGGGATCTTGAGTCTATCAGACTTCTGTATGAACGTCTATTAACCTTCTTTAGGGCCTCATGTTTGATAGCTAATCCATCTAAAAGTTTTGTCTATTTTGGGGAGGGGGAGGGGTCCCTAATCAGGATAAACAAGTCATACTCCACCCGCTAAATTTCCCTGAAGGGCAACTCCCTTTAAGGTATCTTGGGGTACCACTTAGCACCAAAAGAGTATCAGTTTTACAATGTCAGCCACTACTTGAGAGGATGTTAAACAGAATCAAATTATGGACTAACAAATTTCTTTCCTACTCAGGGAGGATTCAGTTAATCAAATCTGTGCTATTCTCTGTACAAACTTTTTAGGCGCAAATTTTTATCTTGCCTAAAGTTTTTAAACTCATAGATGCTACTTGTAGATGATTTCTTTGGACAGGTGGGACAAATATATCAAACAAGGCCATAGTTTCCTGGACCAAAGTATGTGCATCAATGTTAACTAGGCCCTAAATGTACTTGATGTTGCTACCTAAAACAAGGCAGCCATCAACAAACTCTTGTAGAACTTATGTGCAAAAAAAGATACTTTTTGGGTGAAATGGATCCATACGTATTATGCAAAAAAATAGGAATCTTATTGAGGACATCCCAAAGAATTCCTCTTAGATTGTGTAGAGAATTTTGAAGGCAAAGAAGTATGTGTTTGAAGTTGGTTATTGATGAATCGGTAATTTACCAACTCATTTGGCTCTTAAGAATGAGTTATTGCGTTTTTTTAACACTGCTTAGGAAGGTTTTATGCCTTTTCTCTTTATTTGTGAAAGCATTTGAGTGAAATTGAGAAGATGAAGGAATTGAGCTGAAAGCAATCTGCTGAAAGAGAATAAAGTACATGCGCACTGCATATCTGCATCTGCGTCTAGAAAATTCCATATAGAAGGCACCGGAGATTTGCTAGAACAAGACCTACGAGCCGCAAATGTCACACATAAGAGCTAGAATAAAGTACATGTATGTTGCATATCTGCATCTGCGTCTAGCAAATGCCACACAGAAGGCACTGGAGATTTGTTAGAATAGGACCTGCAAGCTACAAATGTCACGCAGAAGAGCTATAAAGAACAGTGCTTAAGCCATATTAGGCATCTACGAGCCACACATTGGTACTTGCGAAATGCAGGTGCCAACGCAAGTAACTCGTGTTCTGTGAAGGGAAAAATCATTCAATAAGAGCATACAAGCACTTGAGAAGTTTCCAAAGGATATTTTTGGATAGTTATGCACAAAATTGATGTGGATATTTTCACCCTAATTGTATAGTGAATCACATATACTTTTTACATACTTTTGCATACATCATAATAGAGAGAGTAGAGAGTGCAAGAGAGAAGCTAAATTCTCTTTTCTTCATCATGAGTAGCTAAATTCCCTGCTAGGGGTGTGTGTGGATGATGGATGTATAGATCTAAATGGGTATTGGTTAATTGATCTTAGATCTGAGTAGAAATCATAGATCTATTGATGTCTTTTAAGTTTTAATTTGATAATTGATGGTTGTAAACATTAATTGAGCTTTTTAACTTTATTCTTGCTTGAAAAAGGAGAGTGAAGTTGGGTAAAACTTCAATAATGAGGAATTAGAGTTTAGATATTTGGGTTGGTGCTAGAAATAGGCTATACCCAATTCCAAAACTCCACTAAAGGGATTAGAGCTAGATATAGTTTAAGCCCCTTCCTCAAGCATTATTTGGTGTATTATGAAATTTGTCCTTGGGGTTTGAGAAAACCCAAGGTAGACACACTCTTTTAGTTGAGAAACTTAGAGTGTAACTCAAGTCCAAGCTATCCATGCATTGCTTAAGTCTAAGGATTTTAATCAATGCCTATCAAATCGAAACTCCATTAAATGCACACCCTTTAGTTTCTCATCTTGCTTACAACAAATGTTTTTCTCCGTCACTTGATTTTAAATTTTCATTTGGTAGTTGTTCAACTTGCTTCCCCCAATTTTTCATTTTATTGTTTATGGATGACGCAAGCTTGTGTGAGCTAGTCTATAACATTTGGTAAATTGATTATCCAATCCTCATGGGATTCGACCCTGACACTCATTGAATAATGTATTTTTGTTAACGACTGTATCCACCTCCTTAACCGAAGAAGTATTTTTTGACATTATCAAAATCCGGTGCAATTGCCAGAGAAACAGTGGCATCCTTCTCCTGCCTTAGAACCTGCGCTGCCCCTGCCAAGTGAGCAGTGTCTAAGGACCCCGTTTGTTATTTCATGGAGGAAGTACTACATATAGATAACTTCTCTATCAAAAATTTCTATCAAAAACTAAGGAGTGACCACCACAAAGTGAGATGGAGAAAATTTGTGTGTAACAACTATGAGTTGCCTTGATGGATCTTTATACTCTGGCTGGTTGATCACGCCCAAATTACACCTCACAATTGAAGTATAAAGCGGTCGCTGTCAAATATAGTAACCCAACAAAGGATTGGGGTCGATCCCACAGGAAATAGGCAGAAATAATATGTTAACGATAAATAATCTAACTTGTAATCAATATTTTGAAAGAGGGGTTTGCAATGAAAGAGAATAAAATAATGCTAACAGTTGTTGAGTTGTTTATCAAATTACTAAGACTATACTAAGAATATGTTTCCTATGATTTCCTAACTTAGTAGGCTTTTACTAGTGATCTATCCTGATGAACTTTGTGTAAGACTTATGTTTAATACATTTAATTATTTCTCAACTTAAGAATTATACTTAGCTCCTCCCAAGTCTCAAAGAGCATGTGTTAAGTGCGCCAATAGACAATAGATGCTTTTCACCCATCTCCTCTCAGTCTCAAAAATGTGTATATTCTAGCTTTGCAATAAGTCTTGACTTTAACCATCCTTGGTTAGAGCTCAAGTTAATTAGATGAGAATTATTAATCTCAAATTGCCATTGTTACTCTCTTTTCCTAACATCAACTCCTTGATCGGGCAAGTTGAAGATACAAGCTTGTTTCAACCTTTGCAACCGCTAAAACTTAATTAAAACAAAGAGAATAACAATTCACTTAATTCACCATTCAAAAATCACTATTCTATTATGCCCACATTCGTTAATTCATCATGGTTCTTACAACCCTAGTCTAAGAGATTTAGCCGCTCATGTTCATGAGAAAACACGTAGAAGAAATCTTAATGAAATACTTACGAGAATAAATAATTGAGTAGCAAATCTTGAAGACTATATTTAATCACAAGAACTTGATGAAACTTCAACAAATTGTCAACTAAATTATTACACAAAGTCTCCCTAAGTGTTGGACGAAGTCCACAATAATGGGACTTGGACTTTGACTTCTAAAATATGTTATGAGAGGATATTTATAGTAGTAGATTAAGCTTTCGTTGTTCCTTCTTGGATTTAAATTGGGTTTTGCATCTTCTGTTCCTAGTAGAATAGGGATTTGACTTTTCTTGATGCCCCAACTTGCCTGTGCCTTGCGGCCCCCATAGCATCGAAATGCCTGTGCGGTGCGCCTTTAGTTGCACCGAAATTCCTATGCGGCGCACCTCTGATTGCGCCAAAATGCCTGTGCGGCGCGCCTCTGGTTGCACCGAAATGCCTGCGCGCTGCCAACTTCTACATATTTATCTCATGAATCCCATTTTTTCCATTCTTGCACTTTTAAGCTACATTTAAGCCCAAATTCATTACTTTAAATCCTGAAAGTATCTAATCATGTGTGTTAGCTCTTTTTCACAAATATATCATAACACATGCAAACATACACAATTTATTCTCAAAACCTAGTAAAGTATGGGCAAAATATTGCTAAGAATAAATCTGTCGTTTATCACTGGCTATGAATATGAAGCTATACACGAGAGATAAACTCTTAAAATGGGGTATCACTACTTCCTAGATCTGCCCTTTTATGTGAAGTAAATGATGAATGCATTAGTCATCTGTTCTTCTAGTGTACAACAACTGCAATAGTGTGGAAGAAGATTATACTATGGCAGGATATAAGCAGGGATCCTATGTGTTGGGAGTGTGAAGTGAACTGGGCAATATAATATACTAGAGGCAAGAATCCAAGCTTTGAAATATTTAGAACGTGTCAAGCAACTTGTGTTTACTATGTTTGGATGGAGAGAAATCAATGAATCTTTATAAACAAAAAGCAAGTGGCATATTACACGGTGAAATAGATAATCCAAGAGGTACATTTCAGAGGAGCAAAGGAAAAGAAACTTAGTAGCTTGCTACAGAAGCACAATCAATATACTACTTAGTAGTTTGTTTTGTAGCTGATGGTATAGAGTAGGTAATAAGGAATGCAAGTTTGGGCTAACTGTCGAAACTTCGTGAAATATGTGCTCAAAATTTTCCCACTTTGGTAACAAACATTTTTTTATTATTAAAAAATATGTATATAAATAAATTTCATAAAAAATAGGATGGTGCAAACTTGATACTCTTTTGGATGGTGGAAGTAGTTGCTAGCTCACCTAAATTAAGAAGTAGCCTGCCTTAATTAAAACATTTGGGGATGCTCATAAAGAAGGGTGTCTGTCTCCGCAGGATTTGCAATATATTTTAGACGGAGTAGATTTTTTGATAGCGGTCAAAGTAAAGTAAAAGATGTAAAAAATATTCACTTTAATTTTACTTTCGAGAGTTTAGCTCGATCAAACGAAATCACCTATTTAAATAGCAAGGTCATTTATTTCTTTGTCATGATTCGAGCATAGGTCTGGATAGAGACACGGGACAAGAAATCCCAAGAGACTCTAAGTCGACCCATGACATGAATGTAGAAGCTAGGAGCATACAACAAGCGAAAAATGATAAAATAAAACATGCTTAAGCAGAGGTCTGCATACATATCAATCTAAAAAGAGTCAACAATGACAAGCTGATTTCTACATAATGTTTGAAAAAGCCTGTAACATAACTAATGAGCTGATGGGACAACATCCCCAACTAGCTCGACAAATTCTGTAATTGAAAGAACGTAAAAATAGATAACTGAATATCCTCGAAGGATGAGGACTCACCAACACTGGCTAGACAGGCCTGAGGAGAAAGCAAGTCTAGTGATGCGGCTGAAACTGATCCCTTGGACCTATCATGAAACAATACAGTATAGAGTATGCGTTCAGTACTTGGAATGTACTGAGTATGCAAGGTAAGTAAAAACAGACAGTTAAATTACATAAGAGTGCATAAGAGTAGGACAACATGATCATGAAATAAATATCATAATGTAAGCATAAGGGCTCAAGGTTTTCAAACCATTCATAATTTTAATCATAAATCATAGTCATAAAAGAAACTTTATAAAGCATAACTTGAGCCAAGGTAACATAAATGTAACCATGCATAAGTCATGAGGATCAATGGTAGGACTCGTCTTAACCGACACCATCATGATAGAGCTTACATGATGCCCCACTATTTCGTCCAAGTGGTCAGGACCGCCCCCGGCTTTCCAGGCAAAGGGATGTGTAGTATGGTGATATCACAGAGATCTAATAATATATGTATATACCTACGATGGTACGTAGTTCTAAGACCGGGGGGTTTACCTGAATGCCGGGTTAACTCGGTGCTAGACACTGCTCCCAAAAACATGCACGTGAGGGCTCATATAGTAATCGTGAAATCATTCATGAAATTCATGGCCAAATAAATAATAACATAATGGATCCCACTTGAAATACATGATTAGCCATGAATAAGGACCCATGAGTTGGCCAAGAGTCATAAATCCATAAATCATGAAAACCATGCATACTTGTGAAAATACATATACTTGATATCATAAATCCATGAAGAGTACTTGAAAAGAAATCATAACATGAATCATAAATCATAATTTAGACATAGTAAGATCAACATTATAATAGAATCATAACTTGACTTTTCATGAAACCTACATAATTGGACATAATTTAATTAAAAACTAAAACTATAAATTTAATATCAAATAACTATAAAATTTGCCCATAGATCATAAAACATGACTTGATACATGAAAGAAATTGACCCATAGATAGATCGTAGAGAATTTCACAAAATTTGAGATAACCCCAAATAGATCATGAACTTAAATCTAGAATTAAAAATTCATGAAATTAAGAAGAATTTAGAGCAAGAGAGTGAAAGAAACACTCATTCATAGCCTCACATACCTGGGTAAATCTGATTTACACTCCCTATTCAAAGCCCAAAGGAATTGGAGAAGAATTGGGAAATTCTTCAAGCTTGATCTCCAAGGAAGAACTCTAAACTTGCATGCATGGAATGGTAAGGCTTAGGACAGGTTTAACACTCTTAAAACCCTTCTAACTGATCTTAAAACGACATAGTTTAGGACCTTAGAGATTAGGAATTACGAAAATACCATTAATTAAAAGTCTGAAAATTTAGCACTGGAGAGACCACGACCGATACCACGGGTCATCCTTCAATACCACAACCCGTGGTATCCATCCGTTACTTCCTCCATCATTTTTTAAATTCTCAGGTCCTGGTACCACGACTCGATAGAACGGTTCGTTACTAGACACGACGACCCGTTGCCTCCTCCCTTACTGCCTCTGATGAGACCTGCATCTGGACTTCCCACAGGTCACACCACGACTCATACCTTTATCCAATGAGTTGTGGGTTCTGTTCGTTACCTCGACTAGGAGAATTTCTTGCTCTTTTCCATTGGCACTTACCACGACTCATTGTTCCTCACAACGAGTCATACTACGACTCGTACCATCCAACTCTAGCACCCTGGTGACAACCCACGACCCCAACCTACAACTTGTTACATCGATCAACGAGTCGTTCCATGGCTCGTTCGTCCTGGACCTGCCGACCACACTCTTACCACGACAGGGACCAACGGTCCATGGGAGCTTCCCACGACTCGTTCAACGGGTCATCCTGTGATATTTTCTAAACTTTTTTGCTGATCTCATTTCCAAATCCCGAGTCTAGTCTTAGGCACTTCCGGGGTATTACGTTCTTGTTCATTAAGAAGTCAACTTTCATGATAACATTAACTAAATAATTAAGGCAGGTCAAACATCATTTAAATTTTTTATACCATATATTTTAAAACAATTATCTAACTTACAAATTGCAGAAAATTTTGTGCATATACAGAACATTGAAACAAATATTTAAATTGCTTTTTTTAAAATAAAATTAGAAGGTCTTTATATATGATTCTAAATGCTGATCCAAAATAAAATAGATAACACATAATTCAGAAAATTCAGCTTGCTGCATATACAAAGTAATAAAATCAAATCATCAACAAAGGTGAAGAGAGTGACAAAACTTACAGGTGAAGCTAGAAAACTTTAGATGCGCGATGGTACTTGCTGAAGAGTGGAGAGGTTCTTTTTCCTTTTAACAATTTGGAAACTGCACATGATTTTGTAATGTTACAATTAAAGAAATTTTGGATTATAAAGGGGATTGTCATCATCTAGATTTGATAGTATCCAAAATAAGTGTCAAGAAAAATGGGTAGGAATCTTTCTGAAATATATAAGATTGTTCTTCTTCAACCTCAAAGTTCACTATAAAATTCGATCCAAAAACTCATAAAACCTGCACGAAATCATTCCAAACTTGATATATTAGTTCTCCAAGATTTTTCAAAGATTTTGGAACAATGTAACACGCAATTAAAAATAATTTTGATTGCGCAAATTTAAATTTCAACTCCAAAGAATCACTGATGAAGGCTGACTTTGATTCTTTACATTTGACTTTGTAATAGTTTCCTTCAAATTTAGTGAATGATATCTCTTGCTCTAGCTTGAAAAATCGTTATTTATGTTAAATCAATTTTAGTTTTGGAATCAATCTGATCTTCTTCTACTCTTAATCATTCTTGTCAAAACCAAAATGTTAACACCATGTCATTGCTTGCTATCTAATTAGGAAGCTTTGCCTTCACGGATTTGATTACGTTGGTCAGGCCCGAGGCCATAGCCTGAAATAAAAGGGCTATATCTGTAAACTTACAAACATCAAGTGATGTCCAAGATGGTTTTACCCGCAAGAAAAGTCATCTATGGATATTTCTGTAAACTATTGTAAGATAAGACTCCGAAAATTCAAATTTTAAAATCGGACCAAGATTGAAAGTGCGGAGACCATCCGAGAATTTAAAGTTAAAAAATAATTAAATGACTAGAACGAGTTTGGAAGTATATTGGATAAAAAGGATGAAGGTCCGAAATGATTAAAGACTTGAAAGTGTGATAATAATTTGAAATAATATTTTTGTTTCCGGCTTGTGATTTTTAAGTCGACTGCATAAAAAGGTACATAAGTCTAGTATCTTGTTCTTGATATAATTCCATCATTGGTATAAGAGTATGTGTTATTTGTTTTCAAGTCTAACACTGATTTTTATTATAATATTAGATTTCGGGTCATGGGTCGCTCACGTGAACCGGCCTGATCTGAACCCGATATGTTTTTGAAAAGAGGATCAGATTAATTTCTAATGAGAAGTTAACATAATTTTGAAAAAGAGTGGGAACAGTTTCATGATAACTAGGTAACTGCTATTACAACTTTTCTTTTAATAGAAGTTGATTTTCTAAAGAAAAAAAATCAAGAGGAAAAAAACATACGCAAGAAAAATTCTTTTCTTTCTTTCTCTGCATCAATATCTACAATTCAAAAAAGAGACATTTAATTTGTGACAATTGTGCTTTGTTTTCAAGAGATTCAAAATGGATTTTGAAATAAATTTTTCTAGATTGTTATTTTTAATCCGCTGCATAAAAAGATACATAAATCTAATATCTTGTTCTTGATATAATTCAATTAATTTCAAATTCTTCATAAATCATAATTTTGTTTTGAACTATTTCACATGTTATAAAAAATATTAAATGATATTATTTTCCCTTCATGCATGGGAAACGAATTACCCAGAAATGCATGATATCATTAGTGGTAAATAAAAATTATATTATAGGAAATTTAACTGGGAAATCATATTTTGTTTCTTTGACCTTATTCTTTCTTTCTGTAACATAAATAATCGCAATTGTCATGTTAAAAATAAAAAGAGCTATATGGGGCATGGTAGGACAGGGCTAAATAAGATGGGGCAGGCTGGATTGAGGGCAGGACATGATAGATTGAATCTGTGGTAGGTCAAGACTTCACCTGCTCTATTTCACTCTATTGGATCATCAATAGATAAAGACAAAATTGAAGCTTTTTTCAAATTGCTTCAGCACGGTATGGGCAGACTTTGGGTAATTATTTTAGGTCTAAGGAGTACTTTGAGTAATTAATTGATATATAAGTAAAAATGAATAAATAGTTAAATAGGCTCAAATGTATATTTTATATAGTTTTCTCTAAATTTAAATGAAATTACAACACAAGGAAAAATATCAAAATAGGTCATTCCATAGTAAGTACTACTGTACTAGGATGGAGAAAGTATAACTTGTCCTAAAAGCCAAAGAACGTGAAAGATTCTTCTTTTTTCTTACATCTTGCAGGCTGCAGCTATAATTAGTTGTTGGCATCACTTTCTTCCGTAACCAGTGAACTTATTCGTGCTTTGTGTGTCCATAAATAAATTTATTAAATTTTAAAAAAGAATTTTTTATAATTTAAGTTAATAAAAAAAATTAATTTTCATATATAAGCATATAAATTTTAATTTTATAACTTGAATAAACTAATACAAATAGTATTTGATCTGCTTCAACACCCTCTATATCATTTAGCACTTAACATATCTTTTATATGTAATAATCGAATAATCACTATCTACTTTTATTAAAAGTTTATGTATGATTCAAATCAAAAAAGAATATAGAATATTAATTTTTTTATTATTTTAATTATTTTTAGTGTTTTAATTATTTTAATTAAAAAATCTTATAAAAAGTATATGTAAATTACATTTCATTAAATTCCTTAATTTTTTTGTAAAATTACAAGAAGAGAAAATATGTTTCAAGAAATTTGATTTTCTTATTTTTTCAATCGATTTTTGGGTTTGTTTTATATTTAATTTTAATAAACGTTAAAGTAAAAAAAGAAGAAAATTCAAATTAAATTAACAAAGAGAATGAAAGAATGGCACAAATAGCTTAATTATTATAATTTCAACTTAAATAACCTCTTATAATTTCATGAGCTGAATTATAAGAAAAAGTTATATTTTATGGTAGAAGAATTTCTATTTTTTAGTAGTAGTATTATTTGAAGACTACATGAAATCTTTCCCTCATTAATTAAAAAAAATTATGACACTTTTAAGAATTTTTCAATTAAAAAAAAATATTAAGTATAATTAATATTTCATTCTTACAATAATATAATTTAAAAATTTTGGAGTATATACAAAGAATAGAAATAAAGTCCTTTTTTTCCTATTGGATGGAACTGTGAAAGATTAAAGCACTGTGAAAGAAAATTAAAAGAATAAAAAGAAAAAAGAACTATTATTTGATTTTGTAATAAATAAAGAGTCAATATGAAATATGCTCAACTAATTCAAAAGATGTTTGATGGTAGTAAAATAATAAATTACTTAAAATAGTTATTGGACCCTTACTTTAGAGAAAATTGTTAGATGACAAGCCTAGTACATAGGACTGTTTAATGTTCTTTTTGTAGAATTACAGGGCTGTTGACCTCTTTGATCACTGGATGAGTCTTCTCTTCATCTTTGAGTTCGTCCCCCCCTTTTTTTTTTAAGTTTCCTCATCTACATAGTAATCAAAATTTGAAGTTTAGAGGCATATCATTATTTGGAGTCAAATAAAATAATTTAAGAATAGATCATTCTTCAGAACTTTGAAAGATGCTCTGTTCGTCTAGGATTACCTAATGCCTTAGCAAGTCTTCTTACTCTTATTATCACTTCCATACAAGGAATGATAAAGATTTTTAAGAGCAAAATAACTTTAGATGTCATAAATTTAAAGTAACACATGATAGTTTAAAAGAAAATTATTGTCACTATCTTATAAAGATGCTATTCCTGTCAACGAATAAGAAATTTTACAGAATCTATATATTATATAATTGTGATCTATAGCATGATGATGTAGCATAGATCTTGGGTGAAAATCATTTTCACCCCCCAACTTTGGTTTAAAAATCAAGCTCTTCCCTCAACATTAAATAATAGACATTCTTTCCCCTTTATTTTAATTGATTTTTTAAAATATCTATTTTACTCTTGTTATCTACAATCTTTCATTTATGTAATACCTTTTTATATTATATATAATATTTATTTTTAAACCTAGATATCTATAGTTTCTTATTTAAAGTCACTAGCATTATAAGTAGAGCAATACTTTTATGAATTTGTCACAAAATCTAATGCTATTTAGTATTTATTTTTATTATTGTTATTAATTAAAATATTATATGCATTAAATGTGTATATATGTATATGCATGCATGTATGTGTATTTATGTTTCTACTCTTTCTTATTGTCTTTTGTCTATATAAATAAATAAAATTTAATAATTATTAACAGAATATTTCATAAATTATAATTTAAAATTAATTTATATTATAAATAAATAATGTTTAAATTTATCTTTTTTTTATTTTTTTATATTTCATGCATTGAAATATATTTATAAAATTATTATTATCTTTTATTTTCACTTGTATAAATAAATATTAAAGTTTTGATTATTACTAATAAAATTATTTTTTTCTGCTAATTACTTCATTATAGAACGTCATTAACTTATATACTCAATTAATATTTTTTATTTTATTTTATCCTAAAAGTTAATATTTATTTTTTTAATAAAAAATTAGTTATACACACACACACACATACATATATGTGTATATTATAATTTTAAAAAAGTAAAAAGAAAAAAGAAGACAAAGTTGATAATGTAAAGGCAAAATAAATATTCTAAAAAATCAATTAGAATAAAGGGAGGGAGAATATCTATTGTTCAAAATCCAGAAAATAATTTAATTTTAAAGTAAATTTTGGGGGCGAAAATGACTTTCACCCTAATTCTTTGACAAAAAATTTCTCATTTTTGACTTATTTTACTTTTCTTTTTCTCATTCAATTCAATCAATTTAAATGATATGGCATATCTTTCGAGTAATTCTTTTCTCACAGCATTTTTTTTTCTTCTAAATTTTAGCTCTTTCATGATTTTACGGCGGAGTTGAGCAATTCAGTCAATTTAAGGGGACTAAAATTTATTTCTATTCTTACATTAAATGTAATAATTAATGCATACTAATGTCTATGAGTTTTCATCTTCCCCTTCCTATAAACTGTATTTATTATATTCTAAAAGTAAAAAATTCTAAAATTGTAAAATTAAATTATCAAAATATTCATATAAAATCCAACAATACTTTTACCTCGCATCTAAATGCTATTTATATAATATTTTATAATATTAAATAGTAAATTTACATTTTACAATAATAAATAATATTCCAATAAATAATTAAATAAAAAGTCATTAGCATGAAGTTTTTGTATCTTAAGCACTTAACTACAAAGTCATTAATTGGTATTTATTTTTCAGTAATTATTGTAACATAGAGGTTCAGGCCTTATTTGTTTGCACTTAATGGAGGTTTGAATCTAAATGGTTCAGATCTTAGACCATTAAGTGCATTTATTTTCATTAATCTCACAACCCAAATGACCGTAATTGGCACCCACACAAATCCCCAGGTGGGCAAACCAACGAGTTCCCAAATTCTAAACCCGACATAGAATATTCGTAAAAGAATAAAACTTATAATGAAACAACGAGTCATCAAATGAATAAAATCTTCTTAAAAGGAACCAAACAATACTCCCAAGACCTGATTGTCATTGCACCTCAATGTCAAAGTACAAAGGAAGAAGCCACAATGTCCGAATGATAGAAAACTTCTAAAAGAGAGTAAATCAGCTCATCTTGCACCGCTCACCTTTCGGATAGACTACTGTGACTAAAGGTGGGGACGAGAGGAGCTTCTTGAATCGAATTTCGCACTCAGAAAAGAAGTACAGACATAGGGTCAGTACAAAATACGATACTGGTAGGCATCATCAGCGACCCTAAATAATTACAAGTATACACAGTAATAACAATGCAAGACCAGTCTTCAACATAAACAGAACATACAAAACATTTCAAACAGACTAGCTCTACTCAGGGAACAGCTGGCCTGCTAACTGGATTGGGTCATTCGCTGCAGCGATCATTCGACCGCTACAACGGTCTCAACACAAGGGAGAGTGTTCTGCTGTAGCGGTACTACTTTAGGCAGTAGCTTGACTATGTTGCACTTTCCTAGTTCTTCAGTTCATCAGTTTCATCATTCACCTATTCCACCAATATCTCTCAGATAACACACACTTAGGAACAACAATTAACACCACCAAGTAACGCTTGCGTGCCCAACAAGAAATCACAGCAAAATCCACTCATCAAGTTCCGACATTGTGACAGGTCACACTTAAAATTAGAGACATGTTCTTTATCATCAAATTTACATAACATAACCATAATTGACACAACCTCTCAGCATATTTTTCATACAACTTCATTTGCATATAATGACAAAACACATAATGTAACATAAATAACATGAAAACCAAATGTGACATGACGGGCACACGCCTCCGCCATCTCACTATAAACCCTCAACCACAAAATCAGTGTACACACATGCCAGAGGGTCTTATTTCTGCCCTTCCAGTCATGACCTGCAGGGGATTCTAGAAATCCATGTACCATGCCGAGGTGGTACCAGCTCCTACTTATACGCTCGTCCGAATGCTCCCTGGGGTACGAGCCACTCAATAATAACATTCGCTCGCTCGGATACTCCCCTCTGGCTCGAGCCTCTCATTTTAGAAACATTACCATTTTAGCCATTTTCATCTGTTAACCGCAACAATGTACATTTCATAGATGTAAACATATATACATATTAAATTGTTGGAGTCTACTCTCCAATCCCGCACTTCCCTAAGTACAGAACACAATTCACATGATAAATACATAAAACAAAGTTCACTACACACGTTCACATGATCTCAACAACAAATTATATTCATCTCATATCAACATGATATTTCCCATTTGTTTACGGTAATACCCTGGAAGTGTCTTAGACTAGACCCGAAATTTAAAAGTGAAAAGTAGTAGAAATATGAAAATCCTTCTCAAAAAGGTCATTGTATGGGTCGCTAGTGGGACCAACGATCCGTCGGGTGTGTCCGTGGTGAGGTGCTGCAGGCTGGAGTTCCAGGTAACGGGTCTAGGAACGACCTGTTGCTAGATGTAATGGGCCATTGGATGTGAGCCGTTGTGAGGTTGTTCAGGTTCAGGGAGGAAGTAACGGATCACGTAACGACTCATTGTTGGTAGCAACAAGCCGTAGTAAGTGCCCAGTGGGAAGAATTCCAAATTTAAGGTAGTGGTGGCAACGACTGGCAGCAACAAGTCGTTGGAGCTTGTAATGACTCGTTCTGTCCAGTCGTAGTGGGGGATTTGAGACCTGATTTTGGGGTGTAACAACGAGGGATGTAATGGAACATTTGAGTCAGTAATGGTCCATTGTGGCACCCATGGTCACTGATAGAGCAGTTTTTCCAGGAAATTCATTAAGGGTATTTTCGTCATTCCTATGCCCTAAGGTCCTAAACTACATTGTTTTAAGCTATGGATAGTGAGTATTAAGAGGAGTAAGTTCATTCTAGGATATTCCTATTCATGCATGAAAAGTTAGAAGCCAAGAGAAGTGATCAAGCTTAATTCCTTCAAGTTTTTCATCAATTCTTCATTGGGCAATCAAGGGAATTGTCGAATCTGAATCTCTCAGGTATGTAGGGTTATGAATGGATGAATTTGTTCACACTCATGCCCAATTTCTCTCTAATTCATGAAATTCTATTGATAATTCTATGGGGTTTTATCCCAATTCTTATAAAATCCTTATGATCTATCTATCGGTTAATTTCCTTCATGTATCAATTCATATTCTACAAATCATGTGTAGATTTTATAACTATTTAGAATTAAATTTCCTACAAAACTATGCCCAATTATGTATGTTTCATGATAAATCAAGTTATGACTCTACTTTGATTTTGATGTTCATTAACCTATTATGATTTATGACTTATGATATAATTTGTCTCAAATGCTCAACATGAATTTATAAATATCAAGTATATACATGTTTTACAAGTATGCATGAACCTCATGATTTATGATTTATGATTATGGCCGACTCACGGGCCTTACTTTAATGGCTAGTTCACATATTTCAAGCATGCTTATGATTATCATGATTTTAACTACCCTATGAATCTCATGTATATTATTCTATGAGCACTATATATGTTTTGGGAGTAGTATTTAACACCGAGTAGACCCTAGGTCCAAGGATGCCCCGAGTCTCAGAGCTACGCGCCAACGTAGCCACGACGGGACCTCGATGATACTGTCCCCTTTGCCCAAATGGGTCCTCAGTTGTGATATCACACCTCTTTCATGGTTCTACCCTTGATAAAGTACAAATGCCCTCCCGACTAGGGGTTTATAGGTTGGGCTCCATGTGTGCTCATATGGAGTATGTCGGTTATAAGAATCTCCCGCTGTTCCTCATGATTTATTTATGGTTATGATTATATACTTTGGCTCAAGACATGTTTCATAAAGCTTTTTCTCTTATGATTATGATTATGAATGATTTACGGATGTTTTGAATACCTCGAGCATTATGTTTGCATTATGATACTTATGTTACTATCATGTTGTCCTACTCTTATGAACTTTTATGTATTTTAAATGTCCATTTTACTTACCTTGCATACTCGGTACATTCCACGTACTGACCACATACTCTATGCTGTATCATTTTATGATACAGGCTCCGATCTCCAAACTCAACCCTGTCATTAGTCAGCTTCTGGAGTTAGCATCCAACTTCAGTGCTGAGGGCTCATCTCCCGAGGACCATTCGTTAGTACTTATCTTTGTATTTTTAGTTTTCAGACTTGTGGGGTTAGTTGGGGGTGTTGTCCCATCAACCCATCAGATATGTTAGAGGCTTTCAGACTATATGTAGTAATCAGCTTGTCGTGTATGTAGTGAATTCTGGTCGATGTTATATTATGATCAGACTTCCGCTATGTTGTTATGTTAAGTCTTCCGCTTTATTTTATTGATTTATATGTATTTTCATGCCATAGGTCGACTTGGAGTCTCTCAATACTCCTTGTCCCATGTCTCGAACCGGGCCTGTGTTCGGGTCGTGACAAAATTGGTATTAGAGCCATAGTCTTTGAAGTGTCCTAGTGTGTCTGAAAGCCACGTTAAGTAGAGTCTTTTCATGGGTGTGAAGCGCGCCAAACTTATGACGAAGAGGCTACAAGACGTTTAGAAAATGTTCCCTTCTTTCATGATCTATGTATTGCGGTGTAATATCTCTCTATCCTTCTAATTCATTCTATTCGCAATTGCAGAATCATGCCTCCCCGCAGAGTTAACGACATAAGAAATGGAGATGGAAATGGCCACGGGGATGGCAATGGAGAACAGCATTAGCAAGCCCCACCAGTCCATGAGCACGATGCACCAGAGCCGGTTGCCCACTCTAAATTTAGGGTATCCATTCAGATGCTAGCACAGGCCTTGACCGCCCAGGTCAACCAGCAAGCGGTAGAAAATGTCCCGCAGAACAGGAATGCAGCAGCAACGAGGGTTAGGGACTTTCTGAGGATGAACCCTCCCGAGTTCCTTGGATTGAAGGTGGACGAGGATCCACATGATTTCATTGAGGAGATTCTGAAGATCACCCAGATTATGGGGGTGTCTGGAGAGGAGTGTGTCGACTTAGCCTCATATTAGTTGAAGGGGGTCGCACACATTTGATTCAAGCAGTGGAAGGAGAGTGGGGTAGTCGAAGTAGGCCTATCAGTTGGGATGAGTTCCATGCCTCTTTTCTTGATCGGTTCTTCCCTCGGGAGATGAAGGAGCTGAAAGCAACCGAGTTTGTGAATCCCAAGCAGGGAAGGATGACGGTTTAGGAGTATGCCTTGGAGTTCACACGTCTATATAGGTATGCACCCGAGTTGGTGCGGATCAGAAAGCCTGTGTGAGTAGGTTCATACACGAGATAGCAGACTCTTGGTCATGGATTGCCGGACCGCGATGCTTCTCGAGGACATTTACTTTGCTTGGATTGTCCTGTACACCCAACAGATGGAAGCGGTATAGCTGAGTAAGCATGATAGGGAGGCCAAGAGGGACAAACTTAATAACATTGGATTCTCCTAGCCGAGGACTAGTGGGCACCATCAGTAGTCTCACCAGAGATCTTTAGCCCCAGCACCATCATCAGCTAGTGTTCCGTCCTGACCCAAGCATGATCAGAGGGGTAGAGCGTTAGGCTCAAGGAGATGGGGGAGCATTTCAGGAGATCACACTTTTCCAGCCTATGTGAATTGTGGCAAGAACCACCCAGGAAGGTGTTTAGTTGGGTCAGACGCTTGTTTCGGGTGTGGAAAACCCGGACACCGGCTCAGAGATTGTCCTTCAGCTAGATCAGGCGATGGTGGAGCCTATACTCCAACTCCTAGTTTAGCAGCTCCACCAGCATGCCCTGCTCAGCAGGGGGCTTCTACTAGAATGGGTGGTGGACAACGCCAAAACAGATTTTATACCTTAACATCCCACCAGGAGTAGGAGGTCTCCTCGAATGTAGTCACATGTATGTTATGAGTTTTCCACATTGATGTATATGCATTGCTATATCCAGGGGCTACCTTATCTTTTATGACACCTTATGTGGCTAGTAGTTTCGGAGTCAGTCCCAAAATCTTGTCTGAACCCTTTTTAGTCTCTACTCTAGTGTGTGATTCGGTCGTAGCTAGGCGGGTGTATAGAAGTTGACCGGTCACGGTCCTTCAGAAAGTCACCACAACAGATTTAATAGAGTTATCCATGATCCACTTTGATGTTATTCTTAGAATGGATTGGTTTTTTGCATGCTATGCCTCAGTTAATTGTAGAACCCGGGCAGTAGAGTTCAGATTTCCAAGTGAGCCAGTCATAGAATGGAAGGGTAGTTCAGCTGTGCCTGTAGGCCATTTCATTTCCTATCTTAAGGTCAGAATGATGATCTCCAAGGGTTGCGTGTACTATTTAATTAGGTTTAAGGATTCTACGTTCGAGACCCCCACTATCCAGTCCGTTCCAGTAGTATGTGAGTATCCAAAGATCTGCCCAGATGATTTACTAGAATCCCTCCCAAGCGGGAGATTGATTTTGGTATTGACCTTCTTCTCAATATGCAGCCTATATCTATTCCTCCTTACAGAATGGCTCCAGCCGAGCTAAAGGAGTTAAAGGAGCAGTTGAAAGACCTTTTAGATAAGGAATTCATCAAATTGAGCAAATCTCCATGGGGTGCACCAGTTCTCTTTATCTGAAAGAAAGATGGTTCTCTTCGTATGTGTACTGATTATCTAAAACTGAACAAGGTCACCATCAGGTATCCTCTTCCTAGGATTGATAATTTATTTGACCAGCTTCAGGGTGCTAAGTGTTTTTCGAATATAGATCTCAGATCTAGATACCATCAGCTCAGGTTCGGGAGAGTGATATCCTGAAGACAGCCTTTAGGACGCGGTATATGGTCATTACGAGTTTGTAGTTATGTATTTTGGACTAACTAATGCCCCTGCAGCTTTTATGGATTTGATAAACAGGGTGTTCAAGCCATACTTGGATATGTTCGTGATCGTGTTTATTGATGACATCCTGATATACTCTCAGAGCAAGGAGGAGCATGCCTCTCATTTGAGGGTGGTACTACAGACTCTCAAGGATCACCAATTATATGCAAAAGTTAGCAAGTACAATTTTTTATTAAACTCAGTGGCATTTTTGGGCTATGTGGTGTCAAGTGAGGATATAAGGATGGACTCTCAGAAGATAGAAGCGGTGAAGAATTAGCCTAGACCGGTGAATTGTTCAGACATCAGGAGTTTCTTGGGTTTAGCTGGGTACTATCAAAGATTTTTTGAGGGTTTTTCATCCATTGCAGCGCCATTGACCAAATTGACCCAAAAGAAGGTGAAGTTCCAATGGTTGGAGGCTTGTGAGAGGAGCATTCAGGAGTTGAAGACCCGACTCACGTCAACACCGGTGTTAACTGTACCAGAGGGTACAAATGGGTTTGTGGTGTATTGTGATGCTTCTAGAATCGACCTTGGTTGTGTATTGATGCATCATGGAAAAGTGATATCACATGCTTCTAGGCAGCTGAAGGTTCATGAAAGGAATTATCCAATCTATGATCTTGAATTGGCGACACTGGTATTTGCTTTGAAGATATGGACACACTATTTGTATGGGGTCCATGTAGATGTGTTTACGAACCGCAAGAGCTTACAATATGTTTACACATAAGGACCTAAATCTACGCCAAAGGAGGTGGTTGGAGCTACTCAAGGAGTATGATATAAGTGTCCTTTACCATTCCGGTAAGGCTAATGTGGTGGCAGACGCACTTAGTAGACTCTTTATGGAGAGTGTGTCGCATGTAGATGAGGGAAAGAAGGAGCTGGTGAAGGATGTGCATCGACTTGCATGGTTGGGAGCTCATTTGGTTGACTTGACCAATGGTGGTGTTATAGTTCAGAACGGGTCAGAATCATCCTTGGTGACTGATATGAAAGCTAGACAAGCGAGGACCCTATTTTGGTAAAGTTAAAGAAAACCGTTCAGAATCAGAAGGTAGATGTCTTCTCCAAAGAGAGAGATGGTGTGCTTCGATATCAAGGTCATTTGTGTGTCCTGAATATTGATGATTTGAGAAGTCTGATGTTGCATGAGGTTCACGGTTCTAGATATTTGATACATCCAGGTGCCACCAAGATGTACCGTGACCTACGGAAAGTCTATTGGTGGAATGACATGAAGAATGACATCGCAGAATTTGTAGCTAAATGTCTGAATTGTCAGCAAGTGAAGGTTGATCACCAAAGATTGGGAGGTGTGCTTCAAGACATCAGTATCCCTACTTGAAAGTGGGAGAAAATCAATATAGACTTCATCACAGGGTTGCCTCACACTCGTCGACGCTATGACTCCATTTGGGTGGTCGTGGACATGTTAACCAAATCTGCTTATTTTCTACTAGTCAAAACCACTGATTCCATAGAGGATTCCAAACTATACATCCGAGAGCTAATTGCATAGAGTTCCCTTGTTCATCATATCAGACAGAGGTACCCAATTTACCTCTCAGTTTTGGAGGTCATTTTAAAAGGGACTTGGTACTCAAGTCAAGCTCAGTATAGTATTTCATCCGCAAATCGATGGTCAGACGGAGCGGACTATTTAGATTCTCGAGGACATATTGAGAGCGTGTGTCATTGACTTCAAAGGTAGTTGGGATGATCATTTTCCTCTTATTGAGTTTGTGTATAGCAATAACTACCATTTCAACATTCAGATGGCTCCGTTTGAGGCTCTCTATGGGCAGAGATGTAGATTGCCTATTGTTTGGTTTAAAGTCGGCGAAGCTGCGATGATAGGACCAGATTCAGTCCATGAGGCCATGGAGAAATTTCAACTCATACGGGACAGGTTAAAAATAGCTCAAAGTCGCCAAAAGTCTTATGCGGATCTGAGAAGGAGAGAACTTGAGTTCGAAGTTGATTGGGTGTTTTTGAAGGTGTTTCCCATGAAGGGAGTGATGAGGTTCAGAAGGAAAGGGAAACTCAGGCCCCGTTATGTTGGCCCATACTAGATTGTGAAACGGGTTGGCAAGGTAGCATATGAATTGCCGTTCCCCTCAGAATTAGCTTTAGTCCATCCAGCTTTTCATGTATCGCTCCTAAAGAAGTGTTAGGGTGATCCAGCTCTAGTTGTTCCGGTAAACAGCATCGGTGTGAAAGACAATCTTAATTATGAGGAGGTTCTGATGGAAATATTAGATCGTCAGGTCTGAAGACTAAGAAACAAAGAAGTAGCTTCAGTTAAAGTTTTATGGAGGAACCAACATGTTGAGAGAGCTACTTGGAAAGCCGAAGCAGATATGATGGCTAGATATCCACATCTATTTCTTACCGGCTCAGTTCACGCTTGAGGTATCAGTTTTTGCCCTAAAACTCTATTCAGTTTCATGTTCAACTTATGTACCTCAGTTTCTTTCATGTAAAAGTACATATGTATGATTCATGAGTTCAGTTCAGTCATGTAGTTCAAATCGGAGTCAGTCACTCCGACAGTTTTCAACATGCATACTTAGTATTTGAATATGGTGATTTCATTTCTCCGTTTCTGTATGTTTTCCCATATTCGAGGATGAATGTTACCAAGGGGGAGATATTGTAATACCCCAAAAGTGCCTAAGGCTAGATCCGGGATTTGAAAGTGAAAAGTAGTAGAAATCTAAAAATCCTTCTCATAAGGGGTCATTATATGGGGCGTTAGTGGGACCAACGACCTGTTGGGTGTGTCCGTGCTGAGGTGCTGCAGGACTGGAGTTGCAGGTAACGGGTCTAGGAGCGACCCATTACTAGATGTAATAGGCCGTTGGATATGAGCCGTTGTGAGGTTGTTCAGGTTCAGAGAGGAAGTAACGAATCACGTAACGACTCGTCGTTGGTAGCAATGGTCCGTAGTTAGTGCCCGTTGGGAAGAATTCCAGATTTAAGGCAGTGGTGGCAATGATTGGAAGCAACAAGTTGTTGGAGCTTGTAACGGCTCGTTCTATCCGGTCGTGGTTGGGGATCTGAGACCTGATTCTGGGGTGTAACAACAAGGGATGTAACGAACAGTTGGAGTCAGTAACGGTTCTTTGTGGCGCCTGTGGTTACTGGTAGAGAAGCTTTTTTAGGAAATTCATTAAGGGTATTTTCGTTATTCCTAAGCCCTAAGGTCCTAAACTACGTTGTTTTAAGCTATGAACAGTGAGTATTAAGAGGGGTAAGTTCGTTCTAGGCTATTCCTATTCATGCATACAAAATTAAAAGTCAAGAGAAGTGATCAAGCTTAATTCCTTCAAGTTTTTCATCAATTCTTCATTGGGCAATCAAGAGAGTTGTAGAATCTGATTCTCTCAGGTATGTAGGGTTATAAATGGGTGAATTTGTTAACACCCATACCCAATTGCTCTCTAATTCATGAAATTCTATTGATAATTCTATGGGATTTTATCCCAATTCTTATAAAATCCTTATGATCTATCTAAGGGTTAATTCCTTTCATGTATCAATTCATATTCTACAAATCATGGGCAGATTTTATAACTATTTAGATTTAAATTTTCTACAAAACTATACCCAATTATGTATGTTTCATGATAAATTAAGTTATAACTCTATATTGATTTTGATGTTCATTAATTCATTATGATTTATGACTTATGATATGAATTCTCTTCAATGTTCATCATGAATTTATGAATATCAAGTATATACATGTTTTACAAGTATGCATGAACCTCATGATTTATGATTTATGATTTATTATTATGGCCGACTCACGGGCCTTACTTTCATGGCTAGTTCACGTATTTTCAAGCACGCTTATGATTATCATGATTTTAACTAGCCTATGAATGTCATGTACATTATCCTATGAGCACTATATATATTTTGGGAGTAGTATTTAATACCGATTAGACCCGGGGTCCAAGCATACCCCGAGTCTCAAAACTACGCGCCAACGTAACCACGATGGGACCTCCATAATATTGTCCCCTTTTCCCAAATGGGCCCTCAATTGTGATATCAGACCTCTTTTATAGTTCTACCCTTGGCAAGGTACGAACGCCCTCCCGACTAGGGGTTTACAGGTCGGGCTCCATGTGTGCTCATATGGGTATGTCAGTTATAAGAATCTCCCACTTTTTCTCATGATTTATGTATGGTTATGATTATATACTTTGGCTCAAATCATGTTTCATAAAGCTCTTTTTTTATGATTATGATTATGAATGATTTACGGATGTTTTGAAAACCTCGAGCCTTATGTTTGCATTATGATACTTATGTTACAATCATGTTGCCCTACTCTTATGAACTTTTATGTATTTTAAATGTCTGTTGTACTTACCTTGCATACTCGGTACATTCCACGTACTGACCACGCACTCTATGTTGTGTCATTTTATGATACAGGCTCCGATCTCCAGACTCAGCCCCGTCATTAGTCAGCTTCCGGAGTTAGCATCCAGCTTCAGTGGTGAGTCCTCATCTCCTGAGGACCATTCGTTAGTAGTTATCTTTGTATTTTTAGTTTTCAGACTTGTCAGGTTAGTTGGGGGTGTTGTCCTATCAACCCGTCAGATATTTTAGAAGCTTTTAGACTGTATGTGGTAATCAGCTTGCCGTGTATGAAGTGAATTCCAGTGTCGATATTATGTTATGATCAGACTTCCGCTATGTTGTTATGTTAAGTCTTCCGCTTTATTTGATTGAATTAGATGTATGTTCATGCCATGAGTCAACTTGAAATCTCTTGGGGCTCCTCGTCCCATGTATCAAACTGGGCCTATGTTCGGATCATGACAAACTTCACCTAAAACTCTCATAACAACGAATGTCCGAAGACCAATCAAATACGATTACTACATCAGCATACATGCCATTATGCAGGATCTAACCCTCTAACCATAACCTACCTTGATTTTTGGACACGAAGAGTCAATTATTCCACTAGAGCCTTGCCCTTTCTTATAGCTTCGGAATGATCGAAATCTACAATAAAATCAAGAATAATTCATTACCTGCTCTGTGAATTATGGATTTTGGAAGATCAAATCCTCCCTTCAAGGCACTTTTGAAAGTGAACCCCAATTCTTCTTAGTTCTAGGCCCCAATTCTTGCACAACCCTCATTCTCAACAATAATCTTAGGGAATGATCAAAACTTTTCAACATCAACCTAAATCACCGCCTAATCACCCTACAATCCATCCCTAGTTCAACAATCTGGGCTTTTTCTCTATAAAAACTCCCACCATTAAAGGTCTACAGGAAATCTAGGATCAACATTACTCATTGTAGGGATAGAGGACTGAAAATCTTACCTTGGGAGGAGGGGTCACAGCTCTAGAGAGTTTTTCGGTTCTCTAGACCTTCTGATCGTGGTTTTTGAGAATAACGGGGTAAAACCCCATAACTCCCACTTAAAAATCACTTTCTGATTCCCGTCACCCACTGCAACAATAGCTTTTCCGCTACAGCTGATCCGCTACAATGGTCAGAGCACCAGTGCAGTGGCTCCGGAGATTGCCTCTACAGTTCGCCATGGCGGGATTCCGATTGTGACCATGGTCTCATTGCAGCTGAAAATGCACCACCGCAGCGGTCCCTCGGACCAATAGCTACTCAAAACCCACCAATTTTACACTTGAAAATTTCACAACGCCTTCTATTCTTTCCCTAGCCAGTTTCTAGTGTTCTAGACCCTTAACCATCCCATAACGATATCCGGGTCATTATAATTAAAACTTAATCACTTATTTGATCTGAATAGGTCTTAATCATTAAGATATGAAATAAAGTCTTAATATCATTAAGAGGTATGTTTGTGTGAATAATTTTCACTATCACTCTGTCCACAACCACTATCTACCACCATTAACCACTTATATCATAACAATCATCACCACCATTACCATCGCCAATCACCAGCCGCCACCACAATTAACTACCTCTTCTACCATTGTCAACCACCATTACTGTCACCAACCACCTATGATATTACAACAACCATTGGCAACCATCGTGTTATCAACCATTACTGTTAGTTGTTACTACACATACCACGTCCACTAATTATATTCACTGTCGCTGCCACCTCTACCACCACTATCACTCACTACCATCACTGCTGCGACAAATCCATACTACCAACCATCTTCACTATCACAACTATCACTACTGCTAACTACTACCGACACATAATTAACTACCACATATTCTTTAGCCACCGCCAACTACTAATACCAACTAACTTCACTATTACAATCACCTCTACCAACCGTCACCATCACATCAATCACTATAACACCAACTACCCCATCATCATAACTATCACCACCACAATTATTAGCCACTAGCACCAAACATTACTATGCCATCACTATAAACCATCTCCGCCATCACTATAAACCATAACTAAGGAAAATAAATATTTTATGTTTTAATCAGATAATAAATTTATTTTTTTTCTAACATTTAATTATTTTTTATTTGAATTATGTATTTATTGTATTTACAAATAAATAAAGTATGTATATCCAGATGTTGAAAAACAAACAATCTTAATTATTCAGTGTTCAAATCTAGAGACAACATCTTAATCATTGAAATATGCATTCAAATTCAGATGTCTTGATCTTAATGAAAATAAATGAGGCCTTAGTGTCTATTAATTGTTTAATTGTCAGTTTTTTTTAATTTTTGCAAGAGATTATTTTAATTTTTTTAAAAAAAATAGAAAAAGCATGTGACACCTTTTTTTGCCAAGAAGAAGAATAATTTATTTTCTCATTTTTTTGAACCTTTTCTCTATTTTCTTAATGATTTATATGTTATGCTAAGAAAAAAAGCTTAAAAAATACTCTATTAACTCTCTTAATTATGTTAAATATGCTACCTTAGAAAGCTAATTTTATTAATTATTATGGAGTAAAACTCAAAGGTCCCTCATTTAGTTCTATTTTCTCCCTGCATTCCATTCGATTCAAACTAATTGCTTCTCTTAAATAACCCATCAATAGGTACTTTAGAGTTTCAATGTTTTACCTTTGGTTTATCTGTTATTATTAACTAACTTTAAGACCTTTATTATCCATTATCATAATAGATACATACTTATAGAGAATATATATAGCCCCAAAATGTTTTCTCCAAATATTTTTTATCTATCATGTGATAAATAATAGATTTAATTGTTACTTGCCTACCAATGGTGTTTATCATATCTTTTGACGTCATATGATTAGCTTTTTGAATTATTTATTTCTGTTTTCTTTTTAAACTTTTAATAATATTATATTATTACTTGTGACATATGATTGTGATTTTTTCGCAAATTCGAAATAGGTGACTGTTGAGGTTATATGTGGATGTAATTTTACTTTGTTTGGTAAGTTGTTGATATGTTGTTTTTAGCGGAACGATATAATTTTTTTTATGTTGCCTTCTTCTTTTTCCTAATTCAATCTCTAATAATATGAATTTTCTTGAATTAAAAGCAGTTTTTTCTCTAGGTGGTAGAGTTTTGACGTAATTGAGAGTTAAATTCATTTATCTTACTTTTAATAGCCTATAATGTCTATAAATACAATTCACCAATTTTTTCTCTTCCCTGTAATTATTTCTTTAATAGATATATTAATATTTATTTATATGCTCCTTCAAGACATTAAAAATACAAGTTTTTCATTTTTTAAGTTACTCTTATATATATTTTTATTCCTTCATACAATAAGAATGCAAAAAATCTGTATATTATGTGTGTTATTTGTCGATTCCATCAGATGAGATGCAGCCATTTATAATCTTGTCCAATCTTATAATCATGCCTTCATCTTAATATTTGCACTTTCATAATACTTAACTTGATTGTAGAGTTACGTGAAGAATTCTCTAAATATCTTCTTAATTTATATCAGGTAATTTTTTGTATCTTTTATTAGTTCTGAATATCTCTCTCTCTCTCTCTCTCTCTCTCTTTAAATTCTAAAATTTTGGACATTTTACGTATTTATTTTATTTTGTAGCTTAATTTTACTAACTAAATCGATGTTGCTTTCTTGTTATATCTACAAATAATTTTCAAGTCAAAAATATTTCTGGAACTTCCTATGTAATTTTTCATATTGACTTGATCGTAAGAATTTTTATTGTTAAAACTTCTAATTATAATAAAAGACATTCAGGCACTTTTGTAACTGATCATTTTTTGTGTGAGATCAAACAATTAGATTGTCAGTTGAGAGAAATAAAAAAAGATACATAAAAATTCATCTCAACCACAATAAATACAATATAAATTCTCTAGCCTAAAAATGGAGGCTACAACAATTTATTTATTTATTTTAGTATTTTTTATAAAACATTTGTTTTGCATATGCAGCATGAAGAGCATCACTAAAAATTAAAAAATCATGCAAAAACTGTAAATATTAATTTGAGGTTCAAGATAATTAGTTATTAGCTTTTGTTGCAGTTAATCAACACTCTTTTTAAAAAGTTTATAACATTGGTCTGTGTTTTAAAACACTTTGTAGATGAATATGATCTAGGCCATATGAAAATTATTTAAGAATAAATTAAAAATACAGAAAGTGATATCTATGTGAAGTAGTAATCTTTTAACTTGGAATAACCATAAGAATATATAGAATCTTATATATATGTGCACGTCATGATGCTACATGCTATATTTCATGCACTACTGCTTTAATTATGACCATGAAAATAAGATTATTACATTAATTTGTGATATATATATTGTAACAACTTGCATGTCGTTACGAAAAGGAAATGGACTTAAGAGTAGTGGAAACAGGCTAAGGGATAGATAGAAAAAGTTGTAAAATAATCTAAGTATGAAACTGATCGAATTTGTGTAGCTACTAGTTAGGGGGACCACTGCAGCGGTGAAATTCCCGCTGCAGTGAGGCCGTGGTATCAATCGGAGTCCCGCTGTCATACCCCACCTTGGGGGGTATGATGGGCACCTAGTGCCTACTAGACTCTGGGCTGCTAAACGGTCCAGCCTGAGCACATCTGGTGCTTTGGCTGACTGTGGCTCTATTTCAAGAAATGAACCGGCTATATAACGGCTGTAAATACAGTCTCCGGCCGACTGGCCTATAGCCACCTGTATAAAACTTCAGCTAACCAGAAACATACTTACAAAAGGGAAACCTATGTGGGCCGACTAGGCCACCATGCTGTCTAGTTATCTGTAACTTAGCAATAGAATACTGAATAACTACGTGACCGACAAGGTCACCACTACTATCAGACTATGGCCTCACACGACCAACATCAACAACTAACACATATATACATGCACGGCCCCACACGACCGGCTCCACTACCATAGGGAAACATCAGACTGCAAGCCTCTAGGAATACTGACAAAATGGTCGGGACAGGGCCCCGGCCTACCCGTACTATACAACAAAAGAAACTGAAATACACCTCTAAATATCAAGCTCCGGATGACAGGAGCTGATGACTCTGTAAGATGGCTGGAATCATGAGGGATCGCCTCCTCGTCTGTGAGTACCTGTAGGCAAGCAATGCAGCGCCTCTACGGGCATCAGTACCACAGGTACTGAGCATGTAAAGCAAACTGAAATATACAACTGAAATAGGTAATAACAATAACATGACATATAAGCAGGAAGTAGCTGAATCTATCTGACTGAGGATAACTTGGGAGAGTTTACATGTTCTGTAACTTAACTGGCGTACCTGACGACATGTCGTTCTACTGTCTATTAGTATCTAATGGCACATATAGATATACATATAAATACACACAATACCTGACCGACCCCCATAAGCCGGAAGGTGCCAATCAACACACAATCTATTTACCCCTACCCGGGCCTAAACCAACCAAAAATAAGTCACTCCACTCATCTGATAACTGTGAGCTCCTCCTACCGAAACCTTTGGGTACGTAGCTCAGGCCTTGGCCTCTGACAATAAACTGTGTCTGAGTTCGAAGATTCCTACCTCTGGGCGCAAGTGCACACGGGGTAATCTGCTGCTGTATTTGTGACTGAAACTGCCCTTGGGTGCAAGCACGCAACAGGGTAATTTTATAAAAATCTGTGTCTGAAACTGCCCCCGGCCACAGGCGCACACAGAGTAATTTTCCCCTGTAAATAGGGTAATCTGGCTCTGCGCAGAGTGAACTAAACTGCCCCTACAAGCAGGGTAATCTGGATTGTATTATCCTGGTGGTCAGCCATCATCGTCCTCTAGGCAGACTGCATCGCCCAGCTGGTGGCGGTATCTGAATCTGGTATCGACACAGCTATAACCCAGGGGCGGTGGGGATGCTAAAGGGTGCCCACATGCCATAACAAGTCTCAACATGCAAAACACATACACAACAAGCATGCTCAAATGGAAAATACTAATCATATTCTCTTCTTTTATTTCAAGGCCAGTTTGTATTAAATAACTGATGCTATATTCTGTTTTACACTGTTTCTGATTGCTGGGCTAACTGCTACCTGACCTTTATTTGTCTATCTGATTATATCTGGATATAACTCAATAACATAGAACATGCCATCTATAACTGGATATAGCTCAATAAGTGTAATACATACTATTTGTAATCCTGCCAATTCATTATACTGCTTTTACTACTTCTTTTCTGGATATTACATAAGAACATGTTGAGCTACTAGCGAATATCACATTACTATCTAAAAACAATCTGACTATTCGTTATTCTGACTATTGCATAATACGTAATGATATACTAGCATGCTTGCTGGAAATCGTACTAATATCGTTCCTGTACGCTGGGTATCTGTTAATAGCCTTTATTCTATTTATTTGCTAGACTGTACTTCCTGGCTTGCCGAAAGAATAACTTTACATACCTGGTTTCTGAGTACCCGATTGACCGATGTGATTCTCGTTGGTACTTCTGCTGTTTCTCCCAACTACATTCACATACCTATTAATTAGAGATAAATACACCAATATTCTAGAAGAAAACGTCACTTTCGATATATCTATAGCCTAAACTTTGGCTTATCGAAAGACAGTCAAAAACTCGCTATTTCTCAAAAGTCCAGAAAGGAGAAATATTCACTTTAAGGCTAGGAGTATATTAACACTAATTTGGAGCAATTCCACCTACCTTAGTTCGGTAGCACGACGATTCGCAGACAGAATTTCGCGAAACTAAATCCGTAGGAATGCTCCTTGCTGCTAAATACCTCGGTATCTAGAGTTAATTTGAGTTTGGACCGCGTTTGACGGCGTAATCGGAAGGAAATTACCAAGAACCCTTCGTCCCTCTTCCTCTCTGATTTTCTCTCGCAGGTTCTGGAAATTATATGAAATATATCATTTAAAACCAAAGTGGAGGGCTTTATATAGTTGGGGATAGATAGGGCCAATGTGTCACGGAGCCATCGCGGAGGCTCCACCTCCGTGACACGTTGCCATCGCGGAGGGGCTCTGCCCCGATGGTTCGACAGGTTTCTTGTTCGGTCTTGTCCCAGGCCTTTTCCTAGCGTGTATGGATTTCAAATACTCTTAACCAACACACAAATAGGCCATCTATGTGTTGGAAATTTTACGGGGTATAACATTCTCCCTCCCTTAAGAACATTCGTCCTCGAATGTAAACTTCTATTTAGAGGACTTCTCAACTTACTCAACTTGTTCCTAGAAAAATTTCGGCAGAGTTCCCCCTATAATATGGACTATCCCAAAAACCTGAAATGCAGAAAAGCCCAATATAGGTACTCCACACGATATAATAATATTCATTCATAACTGTCTATAATCAATCTCCGGCTATCATATATGAGGTATAAGCATTCATAAGGAAAAACAGTTCTTAACATACCTCCTGTTTGCCTATGTCTGGAATAAGTGGGGATATCTGGCCTTCATGTCCTCCTCGGCTTCCCAGGTCATCTCTTCTAGGTTCCTGTTACGCCACAATACTTTGACTGAAGCAACATCTTTCGTTCTCAGTCTACGGATTTGTCTGTCTAAGATAGCTATTGGAATCTCTTCATATGCTAACTCTTCTGTGACCTGGACATCCTGGACTGGAACAACTGTGGAAGGGTCTCCTACGAACTTCCTCAACATAGATACATAGAATACTGGGTGTACAGACGCTAACTCTGGAGGCAAGTTCAATTCGTATGTAACTCGGCCTATTCTCCGCCGAATCTGATATGGCCCAATGAACCTCGGGCTAAGCTTGCCTTTCTTGCCAAATCTCATCACCCCTTTCATCGGAGACACTTTCTAATATACCCAGTCATTCACATCAAATTCCAAGTCCCTGCGCCGCACATCAGCATAGAATTTCTGGTGGCTCTGTGCAGTTAGTAGGCGTTCCCTGATAAGCTTCACTGCCTCTTCTGGCCGACGAATAATATCCGGCCCAATCAGCGCTGATTCTCCCACTTCAAACCAGCCAACCATTTATCTGCATTTTATCCCATATAATTCTTTAAAGGGCGCCATCTGGATAGATGAATGATAACTGTTGTTATAGGCAAATTCAATCAACGGCAGATGCTCATCCCAGCTACCCCCAAAATCTAGTACACACGCTCGTAGCACATCTTCGAGCGTCTGGATAGTTCGTTCTGCTTGCCCGTCTGTCTGAGGATGAAAGGCTATACTTAAGTTAATCTGTGTCCCCAGGCCCCTCTGGAACGACTGCCAGAATCTCACTGTAAATTATGCTCCTCTATTTGAGATAATAGACACCGGAACACCATGCAATCTGACTATCTCTCTGATATACAGTTCAGCATAATCCTCAGCAGAGAATGTAGTTCGTATTGGCAGGATATGGGCTGATTTTGTTAACCTGTCAACTATGACCCAAATAGAATCCTTTCTATGTCTGGTACGGGGTAACCCTGTTACAAAATCCATATTTATCACTTCCCATTCTGGAAGCAACACAAACATGCACTTTAGCTATGATCTGCCCTTTGAAATTTCTCCATACTTACAATGTGGGGTCAACATCCGAACCTTGTGGCCTTACTTGGCATTATACTAAGGCCCGTGACTGTCTATTGGACCTTGTCTCTGGGCCACACAAGATTGGAGTCTCTGGGTCGGTACCACTTACCTTCTCCTTAGGCGGACATACCGCAACATTCTAAACTACAATCTTACTGTCTCTTAGCTGTTCGTCTGAGGTTTAGTCCTTAATACACGATGTTCTATCAATCTGGAGGTGATTCTGATTTCCCCTCAAAATCTAGTATTCATGCTTCTCACCCTTATCTTCCTTAAATTGAGCTCTGGGGTTCAAGGTACCTGCCTTACATTGTCAATAAGGTTGCCAGTAAAGTTCTAACCTATACTTCTTCTGACCTGCAGTCGGACCCATCTTATTCATATAATCTCCCTGTCTTTTGATATCACAGCTAAGATTATAACTATTATCTTGCGGACATATCCTGCCGTCGTTAGCATGCTACGGCGGATTCAACCTTTTTCTGACTTGAACTTGACTCTTACTGGGAATCCATCATTGACGGATCTCCTACACCCTCTTCGAGTAAGCTAATAGTCTTACTTGCTCTTCTGACTTATTACCGTGAGGGTCTGCACAACTTACATAATCATAAGGGCTCCTTACTCTTTCTAACACTTTCTAGAATCAACCAATCCACCTTTCACTTACTGCCTACTTTGGGCAACATCGTCTCAATCCTTATGCCCCTTGCTATACTGGGATCAAAACTAAGGGGTAGGAAAGGCTTTTTCTTACTGCAATGAAACGAAGACATGGAACTGTACCATACCTGAAAGGATGGAGGTAGGAATCCTACATTTCCCTCTCTTTCTCACACTTATCTGGTAATCTAATATTGTTTATTATCTTAATTAGATCTTATATATCTAACAAATAAATCGACTCATTTATACGTTATTCTTATGACTTCCTATTCTGAAGTTATCTACATATACTGGGGATGGTACCGATAAAAGTATAACATTGGGAGGTCCCTGTTACCTCCTCCTGCTACTGTAGTTACCTTGTAACTGGCTGATGTTCTCTCCTGTTGCTATATCTGATCTTCTGCCTGGGATAGGATTTCGCTGGTCTGACTTGTATTTGTATTCAAAGAATATGATAAGTTTTAAAAGGACCAACCCTATACTGTACTGTGCTATGGCATGACTGAATATGAAAGAAGGGTAACCATCCTATTATGTCTCGCAGCCTCCTGCCTATAGTATGTGGTGCACAACACATCCATAGATAAGACTCTACTTAGCACGACTTGCAGACTCCCTGGGACACGACCTTCTCTGATACCAAGTTTGTCACACCCCACCTTGGGGGGTATGACGGGCACCTAGTGCCTGCTAGACTCTGGGATACTAAACGGTCCAGCCTGAGCACATCTGGTGCTTTGGCTGATTGTGGCTCTATTTCAAGAAATGAACCGGCTATATAACAGCTGTAAATACAGTCTCCGGCAGACTGGCCTATAGCCACCTGTATAAAACTTCAGCTAACCAGAAACATACTTACAAAAGGGAAACCTATGCGGGCCGACTAGGCCACCATGCTGTCTAGTTATCTGTAACTTAGCAATAGAATACTGAATAACTACGTGACCGACAAGGTCACCACTACTATCAGACTATGGCCTCACACGACCAATATCAACAACTAACACATATATACATGCACGGCCCCACACGACCGACTCCACTACCACAGGGAAACATCAGACTGTAAGCCTCTAGGAGTACTGATAAAATGGTCGGGACAGGGCCCCGGCCTACCCGTACTATACAACAAAAGAAAGTGAAATACACCTCTAAATATCAAGCTCCGGATGACAGGAGCTGATGACTCTGTAAGCTGGCTGGAATCGCGAGGGATCGCCTCCTCGTCTGTGAGTACCTGCAGGCAAGCAATGCAGCGCCCCTACGGGCGTCAGTACCACAGGTACTGAGCATGTAAAGCAAACTGAAATATACAACTGAAATGGGTAATAACAATAACATGACATATAAGCAGGAAGTAGCTGAATCTATCTGGCTGAGGATAACTTGGGAGTGTTTACATGTTCTGTAACTAAACTGGCGTACCTGACGACGTGTCGTCCTACTGTCTATTAGTATCTAATGGCACATATAGATATACATATAAATACACATAATACCTGACCGACCCCCATAAGCCGGAAGGTGCCAATCAACACACAATCTATTTACCCCTACCCGGGTCTAAACCAACCAAAAATAAGTCACTCCACTCATCTGATAACTGTGAGCTCCTCCTACCGACCCCTTTGGGTACGTAGCTCAGGCCTTGGCCTCTGACAATAAACTGTGTCTGAGTCCGAAGATTCCTGCCTCTGGGCGCAAGTGCACACGAGGTAATCTGCTGCTGTATCTGTGACTGAAACTGCCCCTGGGTGCAAGCATGCAACAGGGTAATTTTATAAAAATTAGTGTCTGAAACTGCCCCGGCCACAGACGCACACAGAGTAATCTGCCCGTGTAAATAGGGTAATCTGGCTCTGCACAAAGCGAACAGAACTGCCCCTGCAAGTAAGGTAATCTGGATTGTATTATCATGGTGGTCAGCCATCATCGTCCTCTAGGCGAACGACATCGCCCAGCTGGTGGCGGTATCTGAATCTGGTATCGACACAGCTATAACCCAGGGGCGGTGGGGATGCTAAAGGGTGCCCACATGCCATAACAAGTCTCAACATGCAAAACACATACACAACAAGCATGCTCAAATGGAAAATACTAATCATATTCTCTTCTTTTATTTCAAGGCCAGTTTGTATTAAATAACTGATGCTATATTCTGTTTTACACTATTTCTGATTGCTGGGTGTTATACCCTGTAAGATTTTCGACACCTAGATGGCCTATTCGCACGGTGATTAAGCATATTTGAAAGCCATACGTGCTAGAGAAAGGCCCGGGAAAGGATCGAACTGATAGCCTGTCGAACCATCGCGGAAGGAGCCGAGGCAGAGCCCCTCCGCGATGGCAATGTGTCACGGAGGTGGAGCCTCCGCGTTGGCTCCATGACACGTTGGCCCTGTCCAGGCCCAAGTATATAAAGCCCCACTTCGGTTTTAATTCATTTAAAACTTATAAAATTTCCAGAAAACGCAGAGGAACAGAGGAGAACGAAGAGGGTAAATATATTTTCGTCCGATTACGCTGCCAAACGTAGTCCAAACCCAAATTAACCTCAGATATTGAGGTATTTAGCAGCATAGAGCATTCCTACGGATTTAGTTTCGCGAAATACGGCTGATGAATCGTCGAGCTACCGGACTAAGGTAAGTGGAATTGCTCCAAACTAGTGTTTATGTGTTCCTAGCTGTGAAGTGAATACTTCTCCCTTCTGGACTTCTGGAAAATAGTGAGTTTGCGACCGTCTTTCGATAAGCCTAAGTTTAGGCTATAATTATATCGAAAGTGATGTCGTCCTTCAGAATAAAGTTGTATTTAGTACTTATTGACATATATATGAATGCAGTTGGGAGAAATAGCTGAAAAACTGACCGAGCTACGCCAGTTAGTCGGGAAATCAAAAGCGAAGGTATGTAAAGCTAGTTTCCTCGGCAAGTTAGCAGTCTCGGTATAGTAAAATAGTTTAAAGGCCAGTAGAATGTTCAGAAGTTGTGTGTTATGTTTATTATAAATATTGGTACGATATTGGAAGCATCATCTTATGTATAGCATGAAACTTGCTAGCACGATATAAATTCTAATGCAAGTGTTAGGAACTGTACAGCATGCCCAGTGTGTGATTTAGTAAAGAATGTTAGGATATTATCGTATTCAGTTGAAACCTAGTAAAGCAATGTAAATACCCGTAAGGTATCTCAGAAGTAGAATGATAGGTAAAATGAAGTTTAGAAAGCATGTTAGAAATAGTAAATCATGTTACTATAGAAACTCAGTTATACAACATGGTTTCCAGTAGAAAAACTATATCTTGTTCAACATTAGACACAGTACAGTATGGCAGAAGATTATATTTATATATATATACTATTATCAGTCTCAGCATGTATTAAATACATACATATCACTATCACTAGTTCAGCATACAGTAGGTACATATACATTATTATCATTAGCTTCAGTATGTGGTATATGCAGGTAGTATTACTAGTTGAGACCACTGTATTGTCTTGGGGTTGGATTACCTAGCATCCATGACCGCCCCAGGGTTAATAGCTATATCGACTCGTCCGCCAGAGGATGAGGATACGTCGCTCTACGGAGTGGCATGCCGTCCCACAAGGAATGAAGATGGGATGCCAGTTTTCCCCATATTGTGCCTTGGTCGGCCCTTATACACCCCCGTCGAGCGGGTACGCCCGGGGTGTTGATTCAGGAGTCCTCCGGACTCAGGTACAGTTATAGTCAAGGGCTCAGCGAGCCCAAGTGCATACCTAGGGGACCGACAGGATGCTTATAGTTATTATAGGAGATGGGACGACCGGGGTAGGGGTATAGATTGCGTGTTGGTTGTACCTCCCGGCTTATGGGGGCCGGGTAAGGTTTGTGTGTGCTATGCTATGTTATGTTGTGTTATGCCATGTTACACTAGATACGAGTAGATCGACAGTAAAGCGATACATCTCCAGGTATGACTCCTACTCCTTCCAGCATAGTTGAGAGTAAGCATAGCTTTACATTTCCAGCCAGTTAGTCTATTCCTTCCTATTTCAGTTCCATCAGTTGTATTGTTGTTTTCAGATATTTCTTTTAGTTATTGTTTTACATACTCAGTACCAGTGGTACTGACGCCCAGTGGGGCGCTGCATTACTTGCCTGCAGGTACTAATAGACGAGGGGCCGATACCTCGTGATTCCAGTCAGCTCACAGGGTCATCAGCTCCAGTCATCCGGAGCTAGATAGCTAGAGGTTTATCCCTTTTCTTTTGTTGTACAACATGGGTAGGGCGGGGCCTTGTCCCGACCATCTTATCAGTATTCTTAGAGGCTTGCAGTCTGTATATATTTCCCTGTGGTCAGATGAGCCGGTCGTGTGAGGCCGTGCAGTTGTATAACTATTAGTACCTCTGTTTCTTTTATGGTGGCCGTGTGGGGCCATAGCTTGACAGTAGTGGTGACCTTGCCGGTCACGTAGCTTTCCAATATTTCATTGTTGAGTTACAGATAACTAGACAGCATGGTTGCCTGGTCGGCCCGCATAGGCTCCCCTATATTGATATGTTTCTGGTTAGCTGTTAGTACAGGTACAGGTGGCTATAGGCCTAGTCAGCCGGAGGCTGTATTTACAGCCGTTATATAGCCCGTTGTTTCCCTAAATCTGTGTTAGAGGCAGCCAGGCACCAGATGTGCTCAGGCTCAGTAGTCTAGCAGTTCAGGTCCTAGTAGGGCACCAGGTGCCAATTATACCCCCCCAAGCGGGGGGTGACAAACTTGGTATCAGAGCAGGTCGTATCCCAGGGAGTCTGCAAGCCGTGCTAAGTAGAGTCCTGCCTATGGATGTGTTGTGCACCACATACTATAGGCAGGAGGCTGCGAGGCATAATAGGATGGTTACCCTTCTTTCATACTCAGTCGTGCCATAGCATAGTACAGTACAGGGTTGGTCCTTTTAAAACTTATCATATTCTTTGAATACAGATACAAGTCAGACTAGCGAAATCCTATCCCAGGCAGAAGATCAGATATAGCAATAGGAGAGAACATCAGCCAGTTACAAGGTAACTACAACAGCAGGAGGAGGTAACAGGGACCTCCAAATGTTATCTTTTTATTGGTACCATCCCCGATATATGTCGATAACTTCAGAATAGGAAGTCATAAGCGTAACGTATAAATGAGTCGATTTATTTGTTAGATATATATATAAGACCTGATTAAGATAGTAGACAATATTAGATTATCAGATAAGTGTGAGAAAGAGAGGGAAATGTAGGATTCCCGCCTCCATTCCTTCAAGTGTGGTACAGTTCCATGTTTTCGTTTCGTTGCGGTAAGAAAAAGTCATTCCTACCCCTTAGTTTGATCTCGGTGTAGCAAAGGGCATAAGGATTGAGATGATGTTGCTCAAATCAGGCAGTAAGTGAAAGGTGGATTGGTTGATTCCAGAAAGTGTTAGAAAGAGTAAGGAGCCCTTATGATTATGTAAGTTGTGCAGACCCTCACGGTAATAAGTCAGAAGAGCAAGTATGACTACTAGCTTACTCGAAGTGGGTGTAGGAGATCCGTCAATGATGGACTCCCAGTAAGAGTCAAGTTCAAGTCAGGAAAGGGTTGAATCCGCCGTGGCATGCTAATAACGGCAGGGTATGTCTGCAAGATAATAGTTATAATTTTAGCTGTGATATCAAAAGATAGGGAGATTATATGAATAAGATGGGTTCGTTTGCAAGTCAGAAGAAGTATAGGTTGGAACTTGACTGGCAACCTTATTGACAGTGTAAGGCAGGTACCTTGAACCCCATAGCCCAGTTTAAGGAAGATGAAGGTGAAGAGCATGAATACTAGATTTTGAGGGGAAATCAGAATCACCTCTAGATTGATAGAACACCGTGTATTAAGGACTAAACCTTAGATGAACAACTAGGAGACAGTAAGGTTGTATTCCAGAATGTTGCAGTATGTCCGCCCAAGGAGAAGGTAAGAGGGTACCAAACTAGAGACTCCAATCTAGTGTGGCCCAGAGATAAGGTCCAACAGACAATCACGGGCCTTAATATAATGCCAAGTAAGGCCACGAGGTTTGGATATTGACCCCACATTGTAAGAGTGGTGAAATTTCAAATAGCAGATCATAGCTAAAGTGCATGTGTGTGTTGCTTCCAGAATGGAATAAAAAAAATCCTATGAAATGATACGAGAGGATATGAAATATCATTAGACCGTAAGAGCGGTATATCATGTGCAGTATGAAATTCAGTAAGGCATGTTAGAGATTACGTATCACCACAAATTCAGTATGTATTGTACATAGTTGTTGATATATACATATCTACAGATGATAGATATGATGTAACTAGTTGGCAATGGGGGTTACAGTCATACAGATTTGGGTTAGCTGCTAGGAAATATATACAGATTGTACTGCAGGACCCCTCACCAAAAGAGAGGGGGGCATGTTAAGTGGTCGTACATCGTTTTCCCAGCCTTGTAGGTGAGACTCGGCCTTAGTCAACCTAGCAGCTATTATGCGGAACACTCCGCAAGTTAGCCGACCGTCTTAGTCAGACAAACCTGTGGGTACCCCAAGAAAGAGTCCGTATCAGTAGTCAGTGACGGAATAGTACTTCAGCTGGTTCTCATAAGGTATTCAGATACAGAGCCCTAACAGAAGGCCAGTCTTTACAGAATGGCTCATAAGACCGAGAATTTCCAAGAACAGTAATATAAATCCAAGGGGGGTACGAATAAGGCGTAAGAAATTGGTAGTGCTCTGCTAGCACAGTGTTTACTAAGACAAGGAGATCGGTAGGTTCCCTATGAAGATCCAGGGACGGATCGCCTGAGAGTAGGTTGGACTAAGCACAACATCACAATTGTTAAATTAGGAGGATGAAACAGTTAGTTGTCCATAACCCCATAGTTATGCATGAGCTACAGATGTCCGAGTAGGACATGTAGAGCATCGTTAGACTACTGCAGCATTCAGATCATTTAACCCAGCTATTTAGTTAGTCAAGATTATTCAGCCAGACTATTAGAGATCATGATCATTGTCAGGATCCTCTGATCAGATACGGGCACATGGTGTGCAGATAGTCGTTCAGGTTATCTCAGCAACAAGTAGCCTTAGCATGCGGCCAGAAGGCCAGATGAGCTCTAGCTATACCGGTAGATTACTTGCCAGATTCTCCGGTATAATAAACCAGTATGACCGTCAGTTATATGTCAATTTTTCTAAAATGTGAATTTTGGCTGAGTTCAGTAGCCTTTTTGGTCACATTGTGTCGGAGGTTGGTGTACAGGTAGATACACAGAAAATCGAAGCAGTGAAGACATAGCCCAGACCTACCACTCCGGTCGAAGTACGCAATCCCTGCGGTTAGCCGGGTACTACAGAGGGTTTGTGGAAGGATCTTCCACCTTAGCAGCACCTCTGACTAAACTGACACAGAAAGCAGCAAAGTTTCAGTGGACAGAGGCATGCGAGCAGAGCTTCCAGGAATTGAAAGACAGATTAACCTCCGCCCTAGTGTTAGCATTGCTGGAAGGTACAGAAGGTTATTCGGTGTATTGCGACGCATCAGGCGTCGGGTTACGTTGTGTGTTGATGCAGCATGGTAAAGTAATTGCATATGCTTCCAGACAGCTGAGGAAACACGAAAAGAATTACCCTACCCACGACCTGGAATTAGCCGCAGTGATCCACGCCTTGAAGATGTGGAGGCATTATCTGTATGGCGTCCATGTTGATATTTTCACAGATCACAAGAGCCTACAGTACATCTTCACTCAGAGGGAGTTGAATCTGCGGCAACGTCGCTGGTTGGAGATGTTAAAGGATTATGATGTGAATATTCTATACCACCCAGGAAAAGCCAATGTTGTAGCAGATGCTCTCAGTCGTAAGTCCATGGGGAGTTTGGCACATTTGCAGCCCAAGAAATGGGAATTGGTCAGGGAGATACATCAGTTAGCTAGCCTAGCCGTTCGTGTAGCAGAAACAGAGGACGGTAGTGCAGTAATACAGAACACCGCCGTGTCATCATTAGTTGTGGAAGTGAAAGAATGGCAATATGAGGATCCTGACCTGATCCAGCTCAAAGACAGAATCCAGCAGGGCAAAGCGCCAGAATTTCAGGTAACTGAGGGAGAAGTGCTGTTATGTAAAGGCCGCATTTGTGTTCCAGATATTTTGGGGCTTCGCCAGCAGATTATGAGTGAGGCGCGTTACGCCCGCTATTCTCTCCGCCAAGGCGCGACGAAAATGTACCATGATATCAAAGAAAACTATTGGTGGCTAGGTATGAAAAGAGAAATTGCTGAATTTGTAGCTCAGTGTCCTAACTGCCAACAGGTGAAAGCAGAACATCAGAAACCAGGGGGTTTAACCCAGGACATAGTTGTGCCTCTCTGGAAATGGGAAGCAGTAAACATGGACTTTGTAGCAGGGTTACCCCATACCAGGCATAGACATGATTCAATCTGGGTAATTGTTGACAGACTGACGAAATCAGCCCATTTCCTGCCAGTAAAAGCTACTTTCTCTGCCAAAGATTACACTGAATTGTATATCAGAGAAATAGTTAGATTACACGGTGTTCCAGTATCTATTATCTCTGATAGAGGAGCACAGTTTACGGCTAGATTTCGGCAGTCAATTCAAAGAGGTCTGGGGACGCAGATTAATTTGAACACAGCATTTCACCCTCAGACAGATGGACAGGCTGAGCGCACTATTCGAATGCTCGAGGACATGCTACGAGCGTGTGTGCCAGATTTTGGAGGTAGCTGGAACGAGCATTTGCCGTTAATTGAATTTGCTTATAATAATAGATATCACTCAGCCATCCAGATGGCACCTTTCGAAGCATTATACGGGCGAAAATACAGATCGCCGATTGGTTGGTTTGAAATAGGAGGATCAGCGTTGGTTGGGCCAGACATCGTTCAGCAGTCAGAAGAGAAAGTAAAACTTATCAGAGAACGCCTATTGACTGCACAGAGTCGCCAGAAATCATAGGCAGATGTACGGCGTAGGAACTTGGAATTTGATGTAAATGAGGTATTTTGAAAGTATCCCCAATAAAAGGGGTGATGAGATTCGGCAAGAAAGGTAAGCTCAGCCCGAGGTTTGTTGGGCCTTATCAGATTCGTCGAAAGATAGGCCGAGTAACATATGAGTTGAACTTGCCGCCAGAACTAGAATCCGTTCATCTGGTCTTTCATGTATCTATGCTGAGGAAATGCATAGGGGACCCATACAGAGTAGTCCCAGTCTAGGATATCCAGGTTACAGAAAAGCTGGCCTCTGAAGAGGTTCCAGTAGCTATCTTAGACAGACAGATTCGCAGATTGAGGACTAAAGATATTGCGTCTGTTAAGGTATTGTGGCGTAACAGGAACCGAGAGGAGATGACTTGGGAAGCGGAGGAAGATATGAAAACTAGATATCCTCACTTATTCCAGGCCTAGTCAGGCGATAGGTATGTCCGTATTATTATTTATGCAATACCTTATAGTTGTGTATGAATAAATGAGAAAGATTGATGCTTAGCTATCCAGTGAATCCTAAAGTATTGTGTGCAGTACCTGTATTGGACTTTTCTGCATTTCAGGTTTTTGGTATAGTCCATATTACAGGGGAGACTCTACCAAAAATTTTTCTAAACAAGTAAGTTGAGAAGTCCTCTAGATAGCAGTTTCCATTCGAGGACGAATGTTCTTAAGGGGGGGAGAATGTTATACCCCGTAAGATTTCCGACACCTAGATAGCCTATTCTCATGGTGATTAAGCATATTTGAAAGCCATACGTGCTAGAGAAAGGCCCGAGAAAGGATCGAACGGATAGCCTGTCGAACCATCGCGGAAGGAGCCGAGGCAGAGCCCCTCCGCGATGGCAACGTGTCACGGAGGTGGAGCCTCCGCGTTGGCTCCGTAACACGTTGGCCCTGTCCAGGCCCAAGTATATAAAGCCCCACTTCGGTTTTAATTCATTTAAAACTTATAAAATTTCCAGAAAACGCAGAGGAACAAAGGAGAACGAAGAGGGTAAATATATTTTCGTCTGATTACGCTGCCAAACATAGTCCAAACCCAAATTAACCTCAGATATCGAGGTATTTAGCAGCAGAGAGCATTCCTACGGATTTAGTTTCGCGAAATACGGCCGACGAATCATCGAGCTACCGGACTAAGGTAAGTGGAATTGCTCCAAACTAGTGTTTATGTGTTCCTAGCTGTGAAGTGAATACTTCTCCCTTCTGGACATCTGGAAAATAGCGAGTTTGCGACCGTCTTTCGATAAGCGTAAGTTTAGGCTATAATTATATCGAAAGTGATGTCGTCCTTCAGAATAAAGTTGTATTTAGTACTGATTGACATATATATGAATTCAGTTGGGAGAAATAGCTGAAAAACTGACCGAGCTACGCCAGTTAGTCGGGAAATCAGAAGCGAAGGTATGTAAAGCTAGTTTCCTCGGCAAGTTAGCAGTCTCGGTATAGTAAAATAGTTTAAAGGCCAGTAGAATGTTCAGAAGTTGTGTGTTATGTTTATTATAAATATTGGTACGATATTGGAAGCATCATCTTATGTATAGCGTGAAACTTTCTAGCACAATATAAATTCTAATGCAAGTGTTAGGAACTGTACAACATGCCCAGTGTGTGATTTAGTAAAGAATGTTAGGATATTATCGTATTCAGTTGAAACCTAGTAAAGCAATGTAAATACCTGTAAGGTATCTCAGAAGTAGAATGATAGGTAAAATGAAGTTTAGAAAACATGTTAGAAATAGTAAATCATGTTACTATAGAAACTCAGTTATACAACATGGTTTCCAGCAGAAAAACTATATCTTGTTCAACATTAGACTCAGTACAGTATGACAGAAGATTATATTTATATATATATACTATTATCAGTCTCAGCATGTATTAAATACATACATATCACTATCACTAGTTCAGCATACAGTAGGTACAGATACATTATTATCATTAGCTTCAGTATGTGGTATATGCAGGTAGTATTACTAGTTGAGACCACTGTATTGTCTTGGGGTTGGATTACCTAGCATCCATGACCGCCCCAGGGTTAATAGCTGTATCGACTCATCCGCCAGAGGATGAGGATACGTTGCTCTACGGAGTGGCATGCCGTCCCACATAGGACGAAGATGGGATGCCAGTTTTCCCCATATTGTGCCTTGGTCGGCCCTTATACACCCCCGTCGAGCGGGTACGCCCGGGGTGTTGATTCAGGAGTCCTCCAGACTCAGGTACAATTATAGTCAGGGGCTCAGCGAGCCCAAGTGCATACCCAGGGGAACGGCAGGATGCTTATAGTTATTATAGGAGATGGGACGACCGGGGTAGGGGTATAGATTGTGTGTTGGTTGTACCTCCCGGCTTATGGGGGCCGGGTAAGGTTTGTGTGTGCTATGCTATGTTATGTTGTGTTATGCCATGTTACACTAGATATGAGTAGATTGACAGTAAAGCGATACATCTCCAAGTATGACTCCTACTCCTTCCAGCATAGTTGAGAGTAAGCATAGCTTTACATTTCCAGCCAGTTAGTCTATTCCTTCCTATTTCAGTTCCATCAGTTGTAATATTGTTTTCAGATATTTCTTTTAGTTATTGTTGTACACACTCAGTACTAGTGGTACTGACGCCCAGTGGGGCGGTGCATTACTTGCCTGCAGGTACTCATAGACGAGGGGCCGATACCTCGTGATTCCAGTCAGCTCACAGGGTCATCAGCTCCAGTCATCCGGAGCTAGATAGCTAGAGGTTTATCCCTTTTCTTTTATTGTACAACATGGGTAGGGCGGGGCCCTGTCCCGACCATCTTATCAGTATTCTTAGAGGCTTGCAGTCTGTATATATTTCCCTGTGGTCAGATGAGCCGGTCGTGTGAGGCCGTGCAGTTGTATAGCTGTTAGTACCTCTGTTTCTTTTATGTTGGCCATGTGGGGCCATAGCTTGACAGTAGTGGTGACCTTGCCGGTCACGTAGCTTTCCAATATTTCATTGTTGAGTTACAGATAACTAGACAGCATGGTGGCCTGGTCGGCCCGCATAGCCTCCCCTATATTGATATGTTTCTGGTTAGCTGTTAGTACAGGTACAGGTGGCTATAGGCCTAGTCGGCCGGAGGCTGTATTTACAACCGTTATATAGCCCGTTGTTTCCCTGAATCTGAGTTAGAGCCAGCCAGGCACCAGATGTGCTCAGGCTCAGTAGTCTAGCAGTTCAGGTCCTAGTAGGGCACCAGGTGGCAGTCATACCCCCCCAAGCGGGGTGTGACACTGGGCTAACTGCTACCTGACCTTTATCTGTCTATCTGATTATATCTGGATATAACTCAATAACATAGAACATGCCATCTATAACTGGATATAGCTCAATAAGTGTAATACATACTATCTGTAATCTTGCCAATTCATTATACTGCTTTTACTACTTCTTTTCTAGATATTACGTAAGAACATGCTGAGCTACTAGCGGATATCACATTACTATCTGAAAACAATCTAACTATCCGTTATTCTGACTATTGCATAATACGTAATGATATACTAGCATGCTTGCTGGAAATCGTACTAAAATCATTCCTGTACGCTGGGTATCTGTTAATAACCTTTATCTATTTATTCGCTAGACTGTACTTCCTGGCTTGCCGAAAGAATAGCTTTACATACCTAGTTTCTAAGTACCCGATTGACCGATGTGATTCCCGTCAGTACTTCTGCTGTTTCTCCTAACTACATTCACATACCTATTAATTAGAGCTAAATACACCAATATTCTGGAAGAAAATGTCACTTTCGATATATCTATAGCCTAAACTTTGGCTTATCGAAAGACAGTCAAAAACACGCTATTTCTCGAAAATCCAGAAGGGAGAAATATTCACTTTAAGGCTAGGAGTATATTAACACTAATTTGGAGCAATTCCACCTACCTTAGTTCGGTAGCACGACGATTCATCGGCCGAATTTTGCGAAACTAAATCCGTAGGAATGCTCCTTGCTGCTAAATACCTCGGTATCTGGAGTTAATTTGAGTTTGGACCGCGTTTGACGGTGTAATCGGAAGAAAATTACCAAGAACCTTTCGTCCCTCTTCCTCTCTGATTTTCTCTCGCAGGTTCTGGAAATTATATGAAATATATAATTTAAAACTGAAGTGGAGGGCTTTATATACTTGGGGCTAGATAGGGACAATGTGTCACGGAGCCATCGCGGAGGCTCCACCTCCGTCACACGTTGCCATTGCGGAGGGGCTCTGCCTCGGCTCCTTCCGCGATGGTTCGACAGGTTTCTTGTCCGGTCTTGTCCCGGGCCTTTTCCTAGCGTGTATGGATTTCAAATACTCTTAAAAACACGCAAATAGGCCATCTATGTGTTGGAAATTTTACGGGGTATAACACCCACTGTGATGAACATGGGAAGTAATCGCTGGAACCGCCGCAGCGGTGCTCTGGCTGCTGTAGTGGGTCCACTGCAGTGATAATGCGACTGTTGCAGTGGATGACGGAAATCATAAAGTGGGTTTAAGTGAGATTTCTGGGATTTTTTACCCCATTCTTTTCAAAGCACAATCAGAAGGGCTAGATAATGAAAATTTTCTCTAGAGTAGAACACTCTTCTCCCAAGATGAGATTATTGATTTCCTACCCTTACAACGAGTATTATTGATCCTAGAATTCTTGTAGACCTTTAATGGTGGATTTTTGAGTGGAGAAAACCTTAGGCTGTTATACTAGGGCTTAATTATAGGGAGTTTATGGGGTGGTTTGATTTGATGTTTGAGGAGTATTGATCACTCCCCTAGGATTATTTGTTGGAGAAGGAGGGTTACACGAGAATTGAGACCTAGAACTAAGTAGAATTGGGGGTTTACTTTTGAAAGTTCCCTGAAGGGGAGGGTTTGATCTTCTAAAACCCTTATTCGAAGAGTGAGTAATGAATTACTCCTATTGTGTTGTAGATTTCAAGCATTCCGAAGCTGTGAGGAAGGGAAAGAATCTGGTGGAGTGACTGACTCTTCCTGTCCAAAATCAAGGTAGGTTATGGTTAAAGGGATTAGACCCTATATAATAGCATATACATTGTGTGCTATGTTGATATACGTTTGGTCTTCAGAAATTATTTTTGCGAGTACTTATTATTGATAACTTGTTGAAAGAATGTAAATACGATGTGGTGTAAAACTGTAACAACTGTTAAGTAAGGATATTATACTCTGTTAACGAGATGGTTGTTGGTTAGTAATTGTTATTTAGAGGAGTAGATTGTAGCCTCTTATTTATTAAATAATGCACCTTGATGTGTTCATTCATGAAAATGATATAGGATAGTATTAATATCCTAAGACGAGAGGCTCACGCTCGAGGGGAGCATCTGAGCGAGCGATGTTGTTGAGTGGCTTGTGTCTGAAGGGAGCATCCGGATGAGCATATTAGTGAGACCGGGTGTCACACTGGCACAGTACATGAATTTTCAGAGTCCCTTACAGGTCATTATTGGAAGGGCAGAAATAAGACCCTCTAGCATATGTGTACACTGCTTTTGAAGAAGGAGTGTTTATGGTGATATGGTAGAGGCGTGTGCCCGACATGTCACCATTTGTTTTATTTTATGTTTTGTGTGAAACTTATGAACGTTTAGAGCGAGTATGTGCTAAGTGGATGAATTTGATTGATGATCTATAAGTATGATGAAAAGAGAAAAGTGGGAAGAGATCCTAAATGCATTCCGGGTTAATGATTAAAAATGTTGAGTTGGTTACTATGAATAGTTGCTTTAAATTGTATGTTGAGATGAATTGTTATCATTTGATGTCAATACTTGCATTATATCTGAATGAGATGTAGAGTATGAACTGTTGCAAACTTTGAGCTGATGAGGGTGTAGCAAAGTCGAGTTACTGCCTCGAGCAGTACCACTGCAGCAGAGCTTTTTCCACTGTGGTGAGACCGCTGCGGTGAGAGGCCCAATCTAGTGAGCAGGCCAGCTGTCACCTGTGTAGAGCTAGTGCACATAAAATGGTTTTTGTACTTCAGTATGATGTTGAGGACTTATTTTATATCATGTTTGCATTGATTATATGTTATTATGTAAGGTCGGCCAATGATGCCTACCAGTATCGTGTTTTGTACTGACCCTATGTCTACACTTCTTTTCTGAGTGCAAAATTTGATCCAGGGAGCATGAGTCGTACCTACCTTTAGTCTGCAGCAGTTTCCTTGAAAGGTGAGCAGCGAAAGATTGACTGATTCACTTCCCTCGAGAAGATGTCTCTCCTCCAGACATTGTAGTTTTCTTTTATTTCCTCTTTGGTTAAACATTCTAGAACTGTAGTTAGACGTTAAGGTGCAATGGCAATCAGGTATTGGGATTATCTTTTTGTTTGATATCGAGTTAAGTTTGGAAATCAATGGTTCATCCACCGAGGGGTTAGTGTGGGTGCCAATCTCGTCCATTTTAGGTCTTGACAAAGTTGGTATCAGAGCCCTAGGTTCGTTGATCTCATTGCACTAAGACAGATCTAGTAGAGTCTCATGGATCAGTGCGAAAATGTTCATAATTTATATTCGAGAAGCTGCAAGACTTTAGCAAAACTCCCTTTGTCACGACCCGAGAGTACACCCGGATCGTAGACACGGGACAAGGAGTCCCGAGAGACCCCAAGTCAACCCATGACATGAGCATAACACTAATTCATTCATATACAGTGGAAAACTTAACTCATAAATCGTAAACTAACTGAAAATCATATCATGAGAGATAAAGGAAACAACAATACAAGATCCAAATATAAACGACTGAATACTACACATAAGTCTGAAAGCCTCTAATCATAAAAGACGGGTTGAAGGGGCAAGACCCCAACTAACCCAAACAATCTAGAAACATAAGATAAGTAAATAAGTCTGAACATAAAGCCCTCGAATCATGAGGACTCACCACTGAAGACTGAGCGAAGCTGAGCGCAAGCTAAGAATGATGCTGAACCCGCGAACTAGATCCTGAAAATATATGGGTCAGTACTCGAAAAGTACTGAGTATGTAAGGTATGCAAAGAAATGCTTAAAACATAAAGTTATAGGAGTGGGGACATCATGATCATAAAACTGAAATCATAAGTATATCGTAAGGCTCAATATTTCAATAAAATATCCATGAACCCGTCAAGTCATAACATGCGGAGAAAACGTTTCATAAATCGTAACTTGAGCCAAAATAACATAATCATGTATATTTCAAAATCATGAGGAACAATGGGAGATTTCTATAACCGACATACTTCACATGAGCACACATGAAGTCCGATTTATACCCCTAGTCGGGAGGCCATTCATACGTTGCCAAGGGTATGAACCATGAAAGGCGTGATATCACTCATGAAGGCCCCGTAGGGCATAGGGGACAGTCACTGAGGAGGTCCCAAACATGACCCTACGGTGGCACGTAGTTTTGAGATTCAAGGCGTAACCTAGGCCCCGAACCTACTCGAGTGTTCAGTACTACTCCCAAAACATGCAACATGTTCATAACATTCATAACCTGACATGCATGGCTAGTGAAAACATGGAAATCATAACATATATGAGGGTTTATATTTCTAGCCATGGAATTGGGCTCGTGAGTCGGCCAAAATCGTAATTATAATTCATAAGAGACATGTGGGCATTGCCCATAATATCAAACATACTTGACATGCTTAAATTCATAAGAAAACGATCATGATAGCATGAGAAATCGAAACTTGAAGACATGCTTAAAAATTTAAGAGAAATTCGTTCATGCTTTCAGAATCATCTTGACCATGAAATTTACTAAAAATTTCTCCATAATTGGGCATCCATGCTTTTAGAGATTTAAATCATGAAATATAAAAAATATATAAGTAAAATAAGTCCAAACACTTCAAACCCGCAAATTTAACATAATATCGCAAGTTCATGTAAGCTTTTGAGGAATCATGCAAACGGGGTTAAGACCCACAAGAATTTAGCAAATTAAACATAAAAATGGGAAGAAATGGGAAGGGGTAGGGACTAAACTACCCATTCAAACCCCACATACCTGAAAATTTCAAGTCTCCCAACTTCCTTGAAAGCCCTAGGTAGATTCTTGAAGAATTTTGGAGAAGACACTTGAATTCCCTTTCCTCCTTCCTCTCTAATCTTATATGAATAGAAATGAAGTTTTTAGGAATGATTCCCATTTAAGAGACTTGGTCCCGACCTCAAAATGACGTAGTTTAGGCCATAGGAAGGTAGGAATTTACGAGAAAGCCCTTACTATTTCGCAGGAAATAACTATCAGGTGACCCTAACGGGCGACCTGACGATTCGTTGCCAAGAGCGATGGGTCATCTGGTCTTTTCGTCAAGTCCACTGAAAATTTTCCTTTGGCTCTTAATGGAGGACATGATGACTCATCCCCCGATGATACGACTCGTTACACCCTTTCGTCAAGTACATTGCCTCGTTGTCCAAGAAGAATCAATTGGCTTGGTCACAGACCTCCTAATTGGTTGTTAGGACTGACGATGACTCGTTCGGTACCATTCGTTAAGTACACTGGATGGGCCCTATTATCTTACTCTAGGACCACCCACAACTGACATGACAACTCTTGGTGTCTGACCACGAGTCGTTACATCGCCCGTGGGGATACTGAGTCTCTCATCATCCCAGGCCTTCCCCACAAGTCACTTGATGACTCGTTGGGCCTCCTCACAAGTTGTTAAGTGACCCGTTCTGAAACTGCTGCAACATTTTCCAGTTTTTCTCCTGATTCACTTCCGAACCTAATCCTTGGGTTCTAGGGGTATAACACCCTTCTTCCTTTCTTTCGTGTGATTACTTGATTCCAAATGGTATATGGTGATCCAAATTGGTATCTAACAAATTTTCTTTCTTTCCTTCTCATATGGTGAGAACATGCACAAATAGTAACAGAAATGCAGCACCCGAACTAGCAGTGGCAGCCGCAGTTCACTACAGAGGAAGGGGTAGAGGTCATGGATGGAGGCCTACTGCTGCTAGAAAAGGGGTTCGTGCTCCTGCTCTAGTCAGAGAAAGATCTGCATCTCCCGTACCACCAGCAGTACAGGAGCAGGTGGCTATTGAGGTTGAAGTTCTAACATAGGAAGAAGCTCCTGCCGCTCCTGCATCCTTTGAGGTTCTGAGTTAGGTCCTCAATCTCCTGAGTGGCCTGGTGGGTACTGGGGCCGCACTAGCAACTTCTGTAGGGTAGTAGTCGGGGATATAACATGCAACTGTTGTGGCTCCTCAAATTGATGACTTGTTAGATGCTGTCATGTTCCCGAGACCGGTAGTGGGACTGATGATGATGAGGGGGGAGCATGACCTGTTTTGGAGGTTCACCAAGATAAAGCCTCCCACTTTCTACGGCACTGAGGTGGAGGATGCCTATGAGTTCATCATCGACTGTTATGAGAGGCTCCATAATATGGGGGTGATTGAGAAGTATCATGTAGAGTTTGTTACTTTTCAGTTAATGGGGGATGCTAAGCTCTAGTGGAGAGATTTTGTGGAGTGCAGACCAACGAGGTCACCACTATTGACTTGGACCCAGTTCTACTGCACATCCCTGGAGAAGTATGTTCCCCTCTCTGAGGGACAGGAGTGGATGAGTTCCCCACCATCAAGCAGGGGAACTCATCTATTACAGCATACGAGGACTGATTTCATTCACTGTCCAGGTATGCTCTACCTTTATTGCCCGCGGAGGAGGACAGGATCAGGCGGTTTGTTAAAGGCCTGAATGTGGGTCTTTAGGTATCAGCTCTTTAGATGGTCTCCTCAAGTAAGACCTTCCAAGAGATGGTGGAGTATGTGAAGTCCGTGGAAGGGATGAGATAGGAGGAATATGCAAAGAACATTGAGAAGAAGGCTCGGAGGGTGGGTTCCTTTAGTAGTTCTTTTGCCAGGGCTCCGGCACCGTAGTGTTTCTCTGGGCTCCGTATTCAATCCGCCATGCAGGTGTAAGCCAGAGGTCTTCCAGGGATAGCTCTGCGACCATTTGGTGTTGTCACGACCCGCACGTACACCTGAGTCGTAGACACGGGGCCCAGCTTCTAGTTCAACAGCCTCACCCGCACGCTCAGCACATCAGGGGGCATCTGCCAGCACAGGTGGCGCCCAGCGCTAAAAAAGATTTTGTTCCTTAGTATCTCGCCAGGAGAAGGAGGTCTCCCGGAGGTAGTCATTGGTATGTTACGAGTTTTCCAAATTGATGTATATGCTTTCTTAGATCCGGGGGCTACCTTGTCTTTTGTGACATCATATGTGGCCAGTAGCTTCGTAAGTCCCAAAGTCTTGTCAGAACCCTTCTTAGTCTCTACTCCAGTAGATGATTCATGTAACACCCCGGATAATTTGAGCGATAAAATTGTGCTTTCGATGTAGGACTAAGAGTACATAATAGGCTAAGAAGGAAGTGTTATGAGTTATTTGAGTCACTCTATGGTCGTATTTAATATTTGACGTCAATCAAGTTGTAGAATAAAATTCGAGAAAACTCATCACAAAATTTCCTTCTTAAGATTCTTTAAAATATAGGTCAAATGTCTTAAAGTATTTCTCCCAATATATATGGAGTTAGGGGTTGTGCAACCTATAAAAGTAATGATATATGAGTCTAAAACTCATAAATGGTCATAAGAGTAGGACATCATGCTCATATCATAAATATTGTACCATAACATAAGGCTCAAGGTTTTCCAAATTATTCGTAATACAACCGTAATCATAATCGTAAGAGAAAATATTTATTCAATCATGACTTGAGCCAATATACATAATCATACACATGCATAAATCATAAGGAACAGTGGGAGATTCTCTTAACCAACATACCCCATATGAGCACACATGAAGCCCGACTTGTAACCCTAGTCGGGAGGGTATCCTTACCTTGCCATCGAACCATGAAAGTGTGACGTCACCATGAAAAGGGCCATTTGGGCCAGGGAAAGTCCCATAAGAGGTCCCAACATACCTATGGTGGCACGTAGTTTATAAGATCCGGGGTGTAACCTAAGCCCTGAACCTACTCGGTGTTCAATACTACTCCTAATAGTGCTCATAGTATAACATACATGAATTCATAGGCTAGTTAAATCATGATAATCATAAACATACTTGTACATATGTGAACTAGCCATGACATAAGGCCCGTGAGTTAGCCAAAACATGATTCATGATTCATAAGGTTCATACATACTTGTAAATCATGCATATAACTTGGAATTCATAAAAAAATCATGATGGGCAATATCATAAATCTATAATTCAAATCGTAAATCATGTTGGGTTCGTAAACATCATCATTTGAAGAGAAGATCATAAATCGATTCATCATGGGTCATGCATAATTAGGTTTAATTTCATAGAAATCGAAATCGATGACATTATAAATGATTTAAATAGTAAAAACTGATTAAAACCCATAGGTTATGATGAGATTCTAAAATCACAAAACCCATTATCAAATCGTTAGACTTTTATAAAAATCATCTTCAAAACCCCATGATTATTTAGTAAATTCTTTTTTTTTAAAAAAATTATAGAGGATGGGCATGGGTGTGGACAAAAATCACCCATTGATAGCCTTACATACATGAGAATAGCTGGTTCTTAACTTCCCTAGATTGCCCAAGAGGAAATTGAGGAAGTACACCTTGAAATCACCTAGATCACCCTTCTATCTCCTTCCCAAACCTTTGCATGCATGAATGAGGACTTAGGATAATCTATTCCCTCTTAAAACACCCTTTCTAATGTTAAAACTACGTAGTATAGGACCTTAGGACTTAGGAATTACGGAAAATCCCTTATTTAAATCGCAGAATTTTGCTGACTGCCAGTCCCCACGAGGGACTAGATGACTCGTCGCTAGGGACCATGACTTGGGGCCTGAGTCGTGAGGTACACTGCCAAAATTTCACCCTAGGACCCCACAGAGGACACCACAAATCGTGGTAAGTGACCACGACTCATCGTCACCATCCGTGGTCTACACTGCCCAACCATCCTTACCCAGCATCCAGTCCAGGACACAGGTGATCTCACGAGTTGTGGTCACTCACCACGACTCGTGGTCATGCCTGTGGTGACCCCCAGGCCAATCCACCTCCCTGCTTGACCACGAGTCATTTCACGACTCGTGGTCACTCCTCACGAGCCACTTCACGGTTCGTCTTGTGACTTGGTGTAAAATTTTAGTTTTTCACCGTTTTGACTCCCGAGTCGGATCCTTGGATTCCCAGGGTATAACAGTATCTCCCCCTTGGGAACATTCATCCTCGAATGTTAGAAACACAGAGAAAACTCAGAATCATACATTCATCATACGCAAATACTGACCATTTAAATCGCAAACTGATGAAATGACTACCTCCGAAAAGAACTGCATAGCTGAACTGAATTCAGACGTCACATACATCTATCATAACATAAATCAAACTGAACAAAACTGATACCTCAAACTGAAACTGAGTCTGTAGGGAACAGGTGAGGGTATTTAGCCATCATATCCGCTTCAGCTTCCCACGTAGCTCCCTCGACATGCTGATTTCTCCATAATACCTTTACCGAAGCTACTTCTTTGTTTCTCAGCCTCCGAACCTAACGATCCAAGATTGCAACTGGAATTTCGTCATAACTGAGGCTATCTCTCACACCAACACCTTCCACCGGGACAACTAAAGCTGGATCACCCAAGAACTTTTTCAAGAGTGATACATGAAAGACGGGATGAACTGAAGATAACTCTGATGGCAAGTCCAACTCATACACTACCTTACCAACTCTTCTTATAACCTGGTAGGGGCTAGCATAGCGGGAACTGAGTTTTCCTTTCTTCCTAAACTGCATGACTCCCTTCATGGGAGATACTTGTAGATATACCCAATCGTCTACCTCAAACTCCAAATCTCTTCTTCTCACATCCGCATATGACTTTTGACGACTTTGAACGGTTTTCAATCGGTCCCTTATCGACTGAACCTTTACCATAGCCTCATGAACCAAATCAGGCCCTATCATAGCTACCTCACCAACGTCAAACCATCCCATGGGCAATTTACAACTTCGTCCATAAAGAGCCTTGAACGGTGCCATTTGGAGTCTAGAGTGATAGCTGTTATTATAAGCTAATTCGATCAAGGACAAATGAGCATCCTGGCTACCTTTGAAATCCATCACACATGCTCTCAATATGTCCTCGAGAGTTTGGATAGTTCGTTCAGCTTGACCATCCGTTTGCGAATAAAAGGCTGTGCTGAGCTTAACTTGAGTCCCAAGCCCCTTCTGAAAATAACGCCAGAATTGGGATGTAAACTGAGTACCTCGATCTGAAATAATAGACAAGGGAACTCCATGTAACTGAAACAACTCCCAAATATACAACTTGGCATAATTATCTGCTGAATCTGTAGTTTTCACTGGTAGGAAATGTGCCGCCTTGGTCAACCTGTCGATCACCACCCAAATGGAGTCATATTGCCGGCAAGTATGAGGCAACCCAGTTATGAAGTCCATATTGATTTCTTCCCACTTACAAGTAGGGATGCTAATATCGTGAAGTACGTCTCCCGGCCTTTGGTGCTCAACCTTCACTTTCTAACAGTTTGGTCACTTGGCTACGAATTCTGCAATATGCCTCTTCATGCCGTCCCACCAATATATTTTCCACAAATCATGATACATCTTGGTGGAACCCGGATGGATAGAGTACCTGTATCCATGTGCCTTGTGAAATATTCGGTCCTTCAAATCATCTACGATTGGAACACACAGACGACCCTGGTACCGCATCACACCATCTCCCCCTTGGGAGAAAACCTCCACCTTATGACTCCGGTTGGCTTCTTTCAGCTTTACCAACATCAAATCCTCATCTTTCCTAGCCTTTACATCAGTCAGCAAGGACGATTCGGATCTGTTTTGCACAACAACGCCGCCATTGGTCGAGTCGACCAATCTAACTCCAAACCTTGCAAGTCGATGGACATCTTTCACCAACTCTTTCTTTCCTTCATCCACGTGGGACACACTCTTCATAGAGAGTCTACTAAGTGCGTCCACTAACACATTAGCCTTACTTGGGTGGTAAAGCACACTCATGTTTTAGTCCTTTAGTAGCTCCAACCACCTCCTTTGTCGAAGATTGAGATCTTCCGTGTAAACACATATTGCAAGCTCTTGTGGTCTGTAAATACATCCATGCGGACCCAATACAAGTAGTGCGCCATATCTTCAATGCAAACACCACCACAGTCAACTCAAGATCATGGGTCGGGTAATTCTTCTCATGGATTTTCAACTACCTCGAGTCATACTCTATCACTTTCCCATGCTACATCAACACATACCCAAGTCCAATTCTCGAAACATCACAATATACTACAAAACCATCGGTACCCTCAGGTAGGGTCAACACTGGTGCTGAAGTGAGTCGAGTCTTCAACTCTTGGAAGCTTTTCTCACAAGCCTCCGACCATTGAAACTTTACCTTTTTCTGAGTCAACTTGGTCAAAGGTGCTGCAATAGATGAAAATCCCTCAACAAACCTCCGATAGTATCCTGCTAGGCCCAAGAGACTCCGAATTTCAGAAGGATACACCGGTCTGGGCCAATTCTTCATCGCTTCAATCTTCTGAGAATCTACCTTTATGCCCTCACTCGATACCACATGGACCAAAAATGCCGCAGAGTCCAACCAAAATTCACACTTGCTGAACTTTGCATACAACTGACGATCCTTGAGGGTCTGAAGGACTACTCTCAAGTGAGTGGCATGCTCCTCCTCTCTCCGAGAGTATATAAGGATATCATCGATGAACATGATCATGAACATGTCTAGATATTTCTTGAACACCTTGTTCATCAGATCCATAAAAGTTGCAGGGGTGTTGGTTAGTCCAAAAGACATAACAACAAATTCATAGTGACCATACCGAGTCCTGAAAGCGGTTTTTGAGATGTCACTCTCCCGAACCCTGAGCTGGTGATACCCGGACCTAAGATCTATCTTTGAGAAACATCTGGCACCCTGAAGCTGGACAAAAAATTCATCAATCCTGGGTAAGGGGTACCTATTCTTGATGGTGACCTTATTCAACTGCCGATAATTAATATACATGAGAAGGAAACCATCCTTCTTTTGGACAAAATGAACCGGGGCACCCCATGGAGACTTGCTCGGTCTAGAAAAGCCTTTATCTAAAAGGTCATTTAACTTATCCTTCAACTCTTTTCGCTCAGCTAGAGCCATTTTGTACGGAGGAATAGAGATAGGTTGCGTATCAGGTAGAAGATCAATACCGAAATCGATTCCCTCTCAGGAGGAATACTTGGCAAATCATCGGGAAACACCTACGGATACTCACACACCACCGGAATTAACTTGAAAGTCGGGGTCTCAGACTCAACATCCTTAACCCTAACTAGGTGATATATGAAACCCTTAGAAATAATTTTTCTGGCCTTAAGATATGATATAAACCGACCGGCTAGTACAGTTGAATTACCCTTCCACTCTAAAACTGACTCACCTAGAAATCAGAATTCCACCGCACAGGTCCTACAGTTTATCGAGGCATAACATTTAACAACCAATCCATACCCAAAATGATGTCAAAGTCAGTCATAGATAACTCTACTAAGTTTTCGGCGGTGACCTTATGCAATATTGTAATGGGGCAACCTCTGTACACCCGCCTAGCTTCCACTAAATCACCGACTGGAGTATAGATCGAGAACGGTTCTGACAGGATTTCAGGGCTAACTCCGAAACTATTAGCAATATAGGGAGTCACAAAAGACAAGGTGGCTCCTGGATCTAACAAGGCATAAGCATCAATATGGAAGACTTGTAACATACTAGTGACTGATCTTGGGCAGATTTATATGCCCAAGTGATACTCAAACGTATCATTTTTATCTTGTTTATTGTGCAATGTGTATATAATATCATGTAATTGGTAATAAAATGCGAATTTATACTAACCAACATGATTAGTATTTGTTTTGCAGATAAAGGTGATTTTTAGTAGCTAAAATGCATGTTGGAACTATGTCGGAGTTGGACTTGGATGCGAGCGTGGAAAAGACCTTGGAATGCAGGATTTATAGGGGCTCCGCGATGGCTCCGTGCCACGCTACCATCACGGTAGCACACTGCCTGAGCATGAATTAATTTGGCAATTTCCAGTGTAACTGCGCATCAGCTCCGTGGCACGGAGATAGGCCTCCGCGATGGCCTCCGTGCCACGTTGAGGTTAAATTACCGGAGCCTGGAAATTCCAGTGAGGGTCCGCGTCCACGCCGTGTCACGGAGGCAAGGCTCCGCGTTGGCCTCCGTGACACGTTGCTTGTTATTCCGGGAAAAATTTCCCACTAGTATAAATAGCACACTTAGGTTTATTTTAATTAGTTTTTAGTTTTTAGACTGAGTTCGGAAGTGGAGAGTAGGAACGTGGGTTAGCAGCAGTTGAAGATTGGAAAAGCTAAGGGATTTCTTCTCTTCTTTTCTTCTTTCTATCAATTGTAAGTATAATTTACACTCATTTTAGGATGATCAATCCAAGAATGAGTGGCTAATTCTCTTTCTTGCTGAGGTTTTGAACATGTGTAATGAATTTTGATTGTACATGATATGGTTTTATTCTTCTTCTTTAATGTTATTCTATTAATTCTTGTTCTTTACTGCATTAGTGATTGGCCAACATTAATGTATATGTAAAAAGTCCAATTTCACTCGAAAGAGCAAGAAATTGGAAAGTTGTGAATTAATAGGGTATTGTTCTTAACTTGATTTGGGAAAATTGGGTTTTGATGTGCTTTCCTGATAGAAATATACTTGAAAGCCGTATTAGTCAATTTAGGAACCTGAATTGTAGTGCTAGGTCATAAATTGCATTTGATCACAGAAATGTAGACGGATGGTTTATGATTCTAAAGTGAAATTAAATACGAGAGTTTTAATTTCTAGGCAAATGTTCTTGGCTAGCAACTTGAAGAAGAGAATTAACCAAAATTATCATGATTATCAAGTTCATTACTTGTTCTTAACCTTGGCATGTTCATATCCATTGTCTGAATTCACAAGTAAATAGTGTTATTAATTGTAGTATATAGTTTAGAAACAAAAACTCAATTAACCCTTGGTTACGTTGTTGTTAGCATAATTAGAAGTTAAATAGAAATATAGTAAATTAGGCAATTTTACATATCTTGAGCCTCCTTGGATCGATACTTGGCTACTTAGCCACTTTATTACTTGTTTGACCACGTGCACTTGCGTGTCGGTTTTTACCCGTAGCCCAAAGCATCGAGCAAGTTTTTGGCGCCGTTGCCGGGGAGGCTAGGCGATTTGTAAAATTTTGTTTAGTGTAAATTTACTGTATTTGTATTTTTATTTTCTTAAGTGTTAACAACTTGGTCTTAGCCTGTATTTTGCAGATTTTGTTTCTGTGAACACTGGCAAGGGACAAAGATCTGGTGGAATCTTACTTAGAGCCTGAACGGGAATTTCATAGTCAACGTAGAGAAGCTCTTCGAAAGAAGCTGCAGTTGCTTAAACAGTCTATGATGGAGCAACCAAATCCACCAGTTGTTAGGGCAGTTTTAGTGCCCGATGAAGCAGCAGCAAGGCCGGTTCACGAGGTGGCAATCCCACACGCTAATAATGTACAGTCTAGCATCCGCAAACCAGAGCCTGGAGGGAGGTTTGAATTAAAGCAGAATATGGTGCAACTTTTGCACACAAGCGGGCAATTTATCGGTCTCCCTCACGAAGATCCACAACAACATCTCCAGAACTTTTTGGAGATAAGTGACACTTATATACCCGCTGGAGTGTCACCCGATTATGTTCGGCTCACCTTATTTCCATTTTCCTTACTTGGTGAAGCCAAGAGGTGGTTAAAAGCTGAACCACCCAACTCTATATCAACGTGGGATGATCTTGCACGGAAGTTTCTTATTAGATTTTTCCCTTCTGGTAAAACAGCCAGACTTAGGAGTCAAATCCTAAGTTTTAAACAGAGGGAGGGAGAAAATCTATATCAAGCCTGGGAAAGATTCAAATCCATGTTGCGGGACTGTCCTCACCATCATCAGTCCAATGAGGTGTTGGTACACACTTTTATTGAGTGTTTAGAACCCCACACTAAAATTCTATTAGATTCAGCAGCTGGAGGGCAAGCGCTGGAGAAGACCTATGAGGAGCTGTACACTTTGCTCAACCGAATTTCACAAGGCAATCCAGAATGGAATGCAGATTCTTCAAGAGGTGGAGCAAGGAAAGCAGCTAGAGTGCTTGAAGTGGATGGATTCACAGCTATCGCTGCACAGATAGCTGCTTTGCAAAATCAGTTAAACACTCACTTCAGCAATATAAATTTGAACCAGCCTTCAGCTTCAGTCAATGCAGTTCAACAAATGTGGTGTGAAGTGTGTGGTAGTAGTGAGCATTCAGCTGAATGCTGTGGTGCAAATCCTGATTCTGTTAACTTTGTGGGCAATGCACAGAGAAATCAACAGCAGTTTGGTGGTGGCTACAACTCAAATTGGAGGAACCATCCGAATTTTTCGTGGGGTAGCAACAATCAACAAGGCCAGAGTTCAGGGCAGGGTATGCACAGAAACCAAGGAGGGCAACAAAATTATCAAGCTCAATTCAAAAATCATAATGCCCCTCCTCCACCACCATCACCGACTATTGAGGAGATGTTCAAAACCATGATCGCTAATCAGGCACAATTGCAGGCTGACTATGTCAAATTGGCAGCCGAAGTGAAGAACAATCAATTGGCGACCAAGGCTCTTGAATATCAGTTTGGGCAATTTGCTAGTGCCCAAAATACTAGACCCAGAGGAGGACTACCTAGCGACACGGATCCAAATCCAAAGCAGGTAAATGCAGTGACCACGAGGAGTGGTTTACAATTAAAGGAGGTGGAACCGGAAAGACAGCCTCAAAAGTCAGGAGCAGCAGATGTTGAGGGAGAGCAAAGTTCTGATAAGGGGAAGACTAAAGAAGCTGAACCAGAAAGGCCTCCACCCCCGTTCCCTCAACGACTTAAGAAACACAAGGAGGAGGCGTGTTTCCAGAAATTCATGGAGGTACTTAAACAGGTACATGTTAACTTACCTCTTGTTGATGTCTTGCAGGGAGTGCCGAGATATGCGAAGTATATTAAAGACATCGTGGCTAACAAAAGTCATTTGACTGAGTATGCCACGGTAGCTTTAACGGAGGAATGCACTTCCCGTATTCAGAATAGGTTGCCCACAAAACTGAAAGACCCTGGAAGTTTCACTATCCAGCTGACTATTGGGCAAAGTATTCGAGCGCGTGGATTATGCGACTTGGGGGCAAGTATAAATCTGATGCCATCTTCGGTATTCAGAAAGTTAGGTCTAGGGAGTCCTAGACCTACAACGGTAATCTTGCAGCTAGCAGACAGGTCTTTGGCTAAGCCGGATGGCATTGTTGAGGATGTGTTAGTGCAAGTAGGCTCCCTCATTTTTCCGGTCGATTTTATTGTTCTGGACTTTGAACCAGATGCTGAAGTCCCATTTATTTTGGGATGACCCTTTTTGGCAACCGGAAAGGCATTAATTGATGTAGCTGCGGGTCAACTCACGATGCGAGCACATGACAAGGTCGAAGTGTTCGATGTGTACAAGGTACCTAAGCTTCCGACTGTTTATAAGGATCTCTCGGTGATCAACATAATTGATCATGGGAATGCTAATGGATTGAGTGATTCCCGAGAGTTACTAGGTAGGCCACCGGACAAGGTAGAGCACTACTGGGGGGATGATCATGATCGGGACAAATCGTCCATCTCCCTAGTAGATAAATGAGCTTAAAGGACGTCGAGCCGCGACGGTAAACCAGGCGCTGCACGGGAGGCAACCCATGAAAATATTTTCTTTCTTTCTTTTTAGTGTGAACAATTTTTATTTTTTTATTTTTTTTTTCTTAACTAGGTTTAGATTTTCATTTTATTTAATATTTTTTATTTTAGTTAGGGAAATCTATTAATTTAACCATTTTTTGTTTAGTGAGGTGATTTTCAGGTATAACAGAGGAAATATACATGGAATCGAGAAAATGAGGCGAGGTATGAAAAATTAAATGTATTGGTGAAACAGAGCACTGGCGCGTTGGCGCCGTGTCACGGAGGCAATGCTCCGCGTTGGCCTCCGTGACATGTTGAAGGCAAATCTGGATTTTTCAAAAATCCAGTAAGCCAACGCGTTGGCTCCGTGTCACGGAGGAGGGCCTCCGCGTTACCCTCCGTGACACGTTGACCCTTATCCAGTGCCGGTTCACACCGGGTTTCCGGGTGACCCGCGTGTTTTCTTTAAATATAACCCCTATTTTGCCCATTTTTTCCCCATTCCCTCATCCCTCCACGACCAAACACCCATTTGCCCCTCCCCAAGCAACGTGCCACGTTGATAGGCAAAGAAAAACGTCAAGTTTCTCCGATTCTTCAATTCTAAGGTATGTTTTCATCGTCTAACTCAATTTTTTTGGCGATTTTTGTCAATTTTGGGCATGTAAGGTGAGACATACCACCTTAGGTAGAAATTAAACATGATGGTGAATTATGTTGTGATTGATTATGTTCGGATTGTTGTATTTGGCATTTGAACTTGTCGATTATGTAAATTATTCGAAATTGATTGTCGAACTCTATCCTAGGGCTTGGGTTGTTGAATTTGACTTGGGCAACTTGATTGTTTGGTGAATTCGATGCCGGGGTGTGTTTATTATTTGAGATAAGTCGTGGTAAATAGTGTGTAAATGTTCAAAGACGACTAATTCTCGAATTTTTGTGGGAAATTGCATAATGTGTGAATTGGTTAGATTGTTTAGATTAGCTTGTATATGAAACATTTTTCTAGTTGTTTTTAGTTTGTGGTTGTTTTGTTGCTTGTGCGATGGTTGAATTTCTAGCGATAGTAGGATTGGGTATTAGCTGTATGAAGTCTGAGTAGTACACTAACCGTTATGCTGTCGAAATTTTGTTGTGAATGCACTAAGCAATATGTGTATAGTTGTTTGTGTTTGGGGTTGTAAATAGAGCTATCCTTGCTGAAATTTTGTAAATATTGTTAAGAACTAAGTGTGGGGTAAAATTTGTTTAACCTGACCTTAACCGAAGCTAACAAGTTTTTAGCTTAACGTTGTGCTTGTTTGTGTAAACTGACAGGTACAATGGCTAGCAGGCAAGACAAAGGCAAGGGTGCTTCTACCTCAGGCACCGACAGAAAAAGGATGAGACTGGGCACTGCAGTCCCAGCTGCACCTGCTGTTCCGCGCGGCCAACACCGCCGATACAGAACACGATGGGTCACCGATGAAGGGAAGAAATGGTACGCGAAGCACAAAGAAAACAAGTACTTCCCGGAGGAACATATTGCAAGGGAACCACTTGCACAGGAGTTCCCTCGCATTGTACAGAGGATTGAGGCAGCTGGGCTCAGCTTTATTTTTCAGGAGCCCAAGGAGTGCAACCTTCACTTGGTCCGGGAATTTTATGCCAACTGGAACCCGGCCATCAGGAGCCACACTATTAAAATCAGAGGGCATGTTGTCACTCTGGAACCCCAGCAGCTGAATGCCATCGTTGGAGCACGGGACACAGACGCCCACGTTCTCCGCCAGCTAAACATCACCCCACCGTACGCCGACATCAGACGTACGTTGTGTGGGGCTCGATCCACAGCCCGATGGAGTAGACACAAAGAGAGGGGGTACCACCAGACTCTACCCTACTCGTAGATGAACAGGGAGGCCAGAATCTGGCTAAAAATTGTATGTTCGTGCTTGATCCCAGGAGTTCATATGACAGACGTGACCCGGGACCGTGTCTGTTTGGTGTATGCCCTTATGAAAGGGCTTGGGATTAATGTTGGGGCGGTCATAATATCCGCCATGAAGAGAGCCAGACTGCACCAGGGCCACAGATACGGTTTTGGCGGACTCATCACCACCTTCCTCCGAGGCCTCGACATTGAGGAAGAAGCCTTGGACTATATTCCACAGCTGGAGCGGAGGGCCCTCGACGTGACAAAGACTAAGGCCCCCGACACTACACACGGACCTGTGCTGACCTTGGGCGAGCGACATGCTCGTGATGATCAATACATGGCCTGTATGTTTGGCATGCAGATGCTGCAGCTACGGATAGGTGGGAGACCAGCTACCGAGGAGGAGTTATGGCAGCTGGAGCTGGACTACCCCTTTGGCGAGAACGCCAGAGCCTTATGTAAGGTGGGGCCAGCCTTTGTGGAGCCTACAGATGACGATGTCCCTACTGATGAGGAGACACGTCGTGAGGACTCTGATGTGGAGTCCGATGACGACGATGGAGCTGATTCAGATATGGGCGATGAGGCCGCAGCACCGGATGAGGAAGTCGAATATTTTGACTGAGCAGGGAGTTCCACCACCCAAATTTTGTGCTTTGTATTTTTTGTGAACACTGGGGACAATGTTCGATTTAAGTGTGGGGTGGGGAGTAGTTAGATGCTAGGTCAAGGCTCTAAATTGCTATATAATTTTTCCTTGTTGTTTATGTATGTTGTGCTTTCCCTGTTGTGAACTGTTTGCGATGTATGTGTATATATTTGTTGTGTGGTTAAGGATGTGTGTTTTTGAAAGTATGGTTGCCATTGTAAATATTTTGTAAATTTTGTAAATAAATTTTTTTCTCTATCGACATGATCGATATTTTTCAAAATTTTTGCGAAAATATTTTGCACTTGTAAATATTTTCTTTCTATCGAAATGATCGATGTGTTGCAAAAAATTTTTCGATTTTGATTTTTGGGTTTCTCGGAGTTTGTTTTCGGTTCTTTTACCGAGAATAGTCCCATTGAACCGATGTCATAGTTAGTGACCGTTCCCTATGATGGATGGATGACGACCGTCTTAAGGGAAATGTAGTCGGTAGGAGTAGGATTTTTATTTGTTGTTTTAGTTTTCTTTGGTGGATTGCATCAATAAAATGTAGTTGCTTATGGTTGCTAAAATTTCGTTGCATGTTGTAATTGATGTTCAAATTATGAAAATGATTCGTTTGAGAGCATGCAATTCTGTAAATATGTTGAGTTACCTAGGCTATAGAATTTGGTTCATTATGATTGAGGCTTAATCTTGAATTCATGTAATTGACTAATTAAAGAGTCTGTGAATGCATCTGGATTCGAGCATGTGCATGAAGTGTGAAGTAAGGTTTTTCTATTCCATGTCATCGTGAATTGTCTAGAACTTTCCTGGTGTGTATACAAAGTGAAATGAAGGAGGTGTAGTGTTGGAAAGGATGTAGGCATTTCTTTGTTTTAACCGATAGTTTCCATTTTTTTCTTGTCAAATTCTACCTTTTTATATGTTGTATACCCTAGTCAGCCCGTTGAGCCTTTAGCCGATTTCTTTCTTTTGTCCAAAATTGTATGAACTAAGCTTTATTCCTTCTTTTCATTAGCCTTAAAGTCTTTAAGAAGCTCTTAAGCGCTTACAAAGAACAGAAAATGTTTCCCAAAGTGTTAAAGAGTGAAAAGAGTGAAAAGAAAAAGAAAAGCAAAGTGAGGAAAGAAAAGATGACGTTGAAGAGGCACTTGTTGTAATTAATTGATATTGAGGGTACATGAAAACCCTCTGCTTTGTGTCAAGTGTGGTTGATGAAATGGGCTGTGTGAAAGTAAACCAGCATGAATGGGAGAAAAAGAGAAAAGAGAGGAACAATGTCCATGAGTCGATGGGAATGAGTTGAAAAGGCGCTTAAGGATGCTAGCGATTATTATTGGCTAATCCAATATATGCATACTAGATCCATAGCCCCGTTACAACCCATTAAAGTCCTACGTGATCCTATATTGCATTTCTTTATATTAGTGGAGTAATACACTAAGGGCAAGCCTATGGGTCTTAACATGATGCATGTGAATTCTTTTGGGAGAGAGAGTGAAATTAATTTTTATAGGCCCCTACTTGCATGTTCGTGTGTTGCATGAACATAAAGGGGAAGTTTCTCTCGAGTTGTGAGGGCACATGCTTGATGAAAGATTGATTTTCGTGTCGGATTTCTTGATTAGTTGATTTACATGAGTTTGCCGATATCAAGAATCAATTCTTAAAAAGTCTAGGCAGCCTTGATGTATTAAAGGTCATTGTATTGTACGACCAAGCATGTTTTCTTGATGATTTACAAAAATTGAATAATCGGTACGACCGTAGCGTAAATTGTTGCACCATAGTGATGAAGGTTGGGATGTAATTTGCATGATTTGTGTATGTGTTGTTCGAGGACGAACAAGGATTTAAGTGTGGGGTAAGTGATCTTGGGCAGATTTATATGCCCAAGTGATACTCAAACGTATCATTTTTGCCTTGTTTGTTGTGCAATGTGTATATAATATAATGTAATTGGTAATAAAATGCGAATTTATACTAACCAACATGATTAGCATTTGTTTTGCAGATAAAGGTGATTTTTAGGAGCTAAAATGCATGTTGGAACTATGTCGGAGTTGGACTTGGATGCGAGCGTGGAAAAGACCTTGGAATTCAGGATTTATAGGGGCTCCGCGATGGCTCCGTGCCACACTACCATCGCGGTAGCACACTGCCTGAGCATGAATTAATTTGGCAATTTCCAGTGTAACTGCGCGTCAGCTCCGTGGCACGGAGATAGGCCTCCGCGATGGCCTCCGTGCCACGTTGAGGTTAAATTACCGGAGCCTGGAAATTCCAGTGAGGGTCCGCGTCCACGCCGTGTCACGGAGGCAAGGCTCCGCGTTGTCCTCCGTGACACGTTGCTTGTTATTCCGAGAAAAATTTCCCACTAGTATAAATAGCACACTTAGGTTTATTTTAATTAGTTTTTAGTTTTTAGACTGAGTTCGGAAGTGGAGAGTAGGAACGTGGGTTAGCAGCAGTTGAAGATTGGAAAAGCTAAGGGATTTCTTCTCTTCTTTTCTTCTTTCTATCAATTGTAAGTATAATTTACACTCATTTTAGGATGATCAATCCAAGAATGAGTGGCTAATTCTCTTTCTTGCTGAGGTTTTGAACATGTGTAATGAATTTTGATTGTACATGATATGGTTTTATTCTTCTTCTTTAATGTTGTTCTATTAATTCTTGTTCTTTACTGCATTAGTGATTGGCCAACATTAATGTATATCTAAAAAGTCCAATTTCACTCGAAAGAGCAAGAAATTGGAAAGTTGTGAATTAATAGGGTATTGTTCTTAACTTGATTTGGGAAAATTGGGTTTTGATGTGCTTTCCTGATAGAAATATACTTGAAAGCTGTATTAGTCAATTTAGGAACCTGAATTGTAGTGCTAGGTCATAAATTGCATTTGATCACAAAAATGTAGACGGATGGTTTATGATTCTAAAGTGAAATTAAATACGAGAGTTTTAATTTCTAGGCAAATGTTCTTGGCTAGCAACTTGAAGAAGAGAATTAACCAAAATTATCATGATTATCAAGTTCATTACTTGTTCTTAACCTTGGCATGTTCATATCCATTGTCTGAATTCACAAGTAAATAGTGTTATTAATTGTAGTATATAGTTTAGAAACAAAAACTCAATTAACCCTTGGTTACGTTGTTGTTAGCATAATTAGAAGTTAAATAGAAATATAGTAAATTAGCAATTTTACATATCTTGAGCCTCCTTGGATCGATACTTGGCTACTTAGCCACTTTATTACTTGTTTGACCACGTGCACTTGCGTGTCGGTTTTTACCCGTAGCCCAAAGCATCGAGCAGTGACCACATCTAGCGAAGCCTTCTATTCCTGACAGGGTACTAGAGCATAAAACCTGTTTTAGCGCTGACTGCTTGCTGAACTAGTAGAGGCACCCTGCTAAGGGAGATGTGCTGCTGGAGAGGCAGAAATGGATGCTATCACACGAGCCCCACCAACCCTTGACCTGGCTGAGGGGCAGTCCCTAAGTCTGTGTCTAGGTTTGCCACACTCGAAACAAGCATCTGAGCTAACTAAGCACCTCCTGGGAGGATTCTTGACGTACTTCGCACAAGCTCGAAAAGTGCACTCCACTTGCATGTTACCTGATGTGCTATGGATTTACAACACCATTGATGCTCAAAACAAAGAAAATAGTATGGACTTAGGTGTATTTATGTGGATATGAGACACTTTTTCTTTGATTTCAAGATAAATGGGTGTTGGAACAATAAAGTGAAAAAAGAAGATAAAAGTGTGCAAAAAAGGGCAAAAAGTGAAGACCACAGTACGATCCGTATGATGGACCTACGAGTCGTACTGAGGGTCTTGATGAGAAGCTAAAAGTTTAACCTGGAAGACTAAACTTATGAGACTTGTCACAGATCGTACTATGGTGGTATGAGTCGTGGTAATCCAATCGTGATGAAATCCAGAAGAATTGCACAGGAGGTTGATTCTCAGTACGAGAGCACCCTACGACCCATGAGATGAAAGTACGAGTCATACCATACAGGTCGTGGTGAAGTTCAAAAAAAAAGTTCAAAAGATCAGGATCAAGCCACGAGTGCAATGTATGAGTCATAGGAAGTAGGTACGAATTGTACCTTGGCCCAACACTTAGCCAAAATTCAGCCAACACTCCAAGCTACGAGTCGGCCAAAATTCAGCCAACACTCCAAGCTACAAGTCGATGCCACGATCCGTTGGAATCCCCTACTAGTCGTAGGAGGAGATGTGATGAGGTCAACTATAGATATGGAAAGCAATCCTATTTGTTTAGGAAAAGGATTCTTGTGTCTCTATAAATACTTTTTATGTTTTATTTTTCAGAGAGGACGACTAATAGACTTAATTCTAGTAGGAAAACATTGTAGTAAGCAATTTTACATCGTCGGAAGAGAGAATTGAGTTGGTTCAACCTTGTGATCAACCTTTTCTTGAATTCATCTAGTTCTTGCTACTTGTTATTCAAGATTTCATGGTTTAATTGAAGGAATTATTTTTCTCAATCATCTTTGTAAGTATTGTCTTATGTTTTCAATAATGAACACAAATCGCAACCTTGCAACTATGAGAGGCTAAAACCTCCATAGCTAGGGTTGTGGGAACCATGGTGGATTAACTAGTTGGGGTTGCACAAAGTGAGTCTAAAACCAATACTAATTACTTATATTGTATTCTCTTCATCTTTAATGATTCTTAGCAATGTACAACGTTAGGAAGTGCCTGAATTCTTTACTTTCTTTGGTCGAAGAGGTAGAGATTAGGAAAAGAGAATTACAACAGAGCCTTGATCTTGATGATCATTGTATTAACTTGAGCTGTGGTCATAGGATAGTTATATCTGGAACATAGTGATAACGGTTAGTTTGCAAAACTTATGAGACTTGGTCGAGTGATTGAGGATAGTCATTCAATAGGGATTGGTCGATCGTTTGAATGAACCTAAGTTATCAGTTCTGTAAGTAAGTATTGGTAAAGCTCACGAGTGTATACCCAAAGCTGTTATGAACCCATGTGGAATACAAACCCTTGTTATTCCTTTAATTATTGATTCACCAATATAATCTTGACTACTGTTTATTTCCATTATTGTTTTTTATTAGAATTCCCCCCATTGTGAAGTAATTACCATACAAGTTCATCTACCGGCTGTAATCTAGATCTTTCATATTCCCTATGGGTTCGACCCCAACCTCTTAGTTGGATTCTTTATTGACAACATCCACTTCATACTTCAGTTGGAAGTGTGATTTGAGCGTTATCACTACCCTGATCCCTCAAGCCTGAAGCCTTGCTCCTTTGATCTCCTCTGAACCTAGATGGCGTGCTAGCCGATGATGGAGCTGGAGTGATAGACCTGTGCTGGCACTGCTGACGCTGTCGACCCCCTGACCTGACCTGACCTGAGAAACCCCATAACTGTCGGTCATGGCCCTCTTGGACTCCCTTTGGCTCTGGTAGATGAACTCCATCTGCTGAGCATGCAACACAATATAGGGAAAGTCGATATCCCAATGTAGCAAGTGATCCTGCAATCCTTATCCAAATAATCCGCCACCCCATGCACAAAATGACTTATCCGAGCCCTCTGGTCCGCCACCAGCTCTGTAGCATACTTAGATAATTGAGTGAACTCTAATGCATACTCTTGAACGGACATGTTGCCCTGCTTCAAATTAACAAACTTGGCTTCCTTAAGCTCTCTCATCTCCCGAGGGAAAAACTGATTCAAAAATGCCACGAGGAACTCCTCCCAATCTATTGGTCCTGCACCCACTGCCCTGGCATCTCTCCACTGCTTATACCATATATGAGCCACCCCCTTTAGCTGATAGGAGGTCAAGTGAACACGCTCTCCATTGTTCACCCCCATAACCTGGGTGATCTTCAGAATCTCCTCAATGAAATCGTGGGGATCCTCGTCCACCTTCGACCCCGTGAACTTAGGAGGGCTCATCCTTAAGAAATCCCTCACCCTGGATGCCGCCACATTCCCATTTTTTGGGTAATGCACCACTGTTTGATTTTGAACCTGTGTCGTCATGGCCTGCGCCAGCATCTGAATTGCTGTCCTAAACTCAGGGTGGGCAGCTGGTTTTGGTGCGTGCTCCTCATAAACGGGTGGGGTTGGCTGATGCTCCTCACCATTGGCACCCTCATGATTATTACCGTTACCATTTCTTTTGGTGTTCACTCGGTGTGGAGGCATGATGCTGCAAACGTGAATAGCACGAATTAGAAAGGTAGAGGACTTTTCATTGCACGACATAGATCATGAAAGAAGGGAACATTTCCTAAACTTCTAGTAGCCTCTTCGTCATAAGTGTGGTGCGCTTCACACCCATGAAAAAGACTCTACTTAACGCAGCTTTCAAACACCCTAGGACACTTCAAAACCTGTGGGTTTGATATCAAGTTTGTCATGACCCGCACTACACTCGAGTCGTAGACACGGGATAAGGAGCCCCCAGAGACCTCAAGTCGACCCATGGCATACGAATACATCTAATTCATTCACATAATCAGAAGACTTAACATAATAAAATGTAAACATATCATAACAATGAAGAAAAGACAATACATTCTCCATACATGACGGCTGAATACAACTTATAGTTTGAAAAGCCTCTAATCATGAAAGACGGGTTGATGGGACAACTCCCCAACTAACCAAACAATTATGAAACTAAAAGAAATGCATAGAGTTTGAACATATGGCCCTTAGAACATGAGGATTCACCAAATAAGCTGTAACAATCTCGGAAGCACTACTGAGGAGGGTAAGCCTGAGAGCCGGTCCTGTATCATGAAATGATACACCATAGAAAGTATGCGGTTAGTACGTGGAATGTACTAAGTATTCAGGCAAGTAAAACAGACATTTAAAACATATAAAACTCATAAATGATCGTAAGAGTAGGACATCATGCTCATATCATAAATATTGTATCATAACGTAAGGCTCAAGGTTTTCCAAATCATTTGTATTACAATCTTAATCATAATCGTAAGAGAAAATCTTTATTCAATCATGACTTGACCCAATATACATAATCATACACATGCATAAATCATGAGGAATAGTGGGAGATTCTCTTAACCAACATACCCCATATGAGCACACATGAAGCCCCACTTATAACCCTAGTCGGGAGGGTGTTCGTACCTTGCCAAGGGTCGAACCACGAAAGTGTGAAGTCACCATGAAAAGGGCCATTTGGGCCAGGGAAAGTCTCATAGGAGGTCCCAACATACCTACGGTGGCACGTAGTTTATGAGGTCCTGGGCGTAACCTAGGCCTACTACTCCCAAAACATATATAATGCTCATTATATAACATACATGAATTCATGGGCTAGTTAAATCATGATAATCATAAACATACTTGTACATACGTGAACTAGCCATGACATAAGGCCCATGAGTCGACGAAAACATGATTCATGATTCATGATTCATAAGGTTCATACATACTTGTAAATCATGCATATAACTTGGAAGTCATAAAAATATTATGATGGTAATATCATAAATCCATCAATCAAATCGTAAATCACGTTGGGTTCATAAACATCATCATTTGAAGAGAAGATCATAAACAAATTCATCATGGGTCATGCATAATTAGGCTTAATTTCATAGAAATTGAAATTTATGACATTATAAATGATTTAAATAGTAAAAACTGATTAAAACCCATAGGTTATGATGAGATTCTAAAATCACAAAACCCATTATCAAATCATTAGAGTTTTATAAAAATCATCTTCAAAACCCCATGAGTATTTAATAAAATTCTTTTTGTAAAAATCATAGAGGATGGGCATGGGTGTGGAAAAAAATTACGCATTGATAGCCTTACATACCTGAGAATAGCTGGTTCTTAACTTCCCTAGATTGCCCAAAAGGAAATTGAGGAAGAACACCTTGAAATCACCTACATCACCCTTCTATCTCCTTCCCAAACCTTTGCATGAATGAATGAGGACTTAGACTAGTCTATTCCCTCTTAAACCACCCTTTCTGATGTTAAAGCGACGTAGTTTAGGACCCTAGAACTTAGAAATTACGGAAAAGCCCTTACTTAAATCGCAAAATTTTGCTGACTGCCAGTCCCCACTAGGGACTGGACGACTCGTCGCCAGGTACCACAACTCATGGCCTGAGTTATGAGGTACACTGCCAAAATTTCACCCTGGGACCCCACAGAGGACACCATGAATCATGGTGAGTAACCATGACTCGTGGTCACCATCTGTGGTCTACACTGTCCAACCATCCTTACCCAGCATCCAGTCCAGGCCACGGGTGACCTCACGAGTCGTGGCCACTCACCACAACTCGTGGCCATACCTGTGGTGATCCCCAGACCAATCCACCTCCCTGCTTGACCACGAGTCACTTGACGACTTGTGGTCACTCCTCATGAGCCACTTCACGGTTCGTCCTGTGACCTGGTGCAAAATTTCAATTTTTCACCATTTTAACTCTGAGGTCTGATCCTTTGGTTTTCGAGGTATAACAAGTGCAGTTGGGGGTACTTAGATCATTTGTTCAGACATGGGAGCTCACCCTATTTCCTCTATTCTGGCTCAGAGGCTAGTGATTGAGAAGGTCTTTCATGAGTGTGGTGAGTATGGCCACATCCGCAGGTAGTGCCCTAGGTTCAGACAGGGCAGATGGATTGTTCCTCACTTAGCTCCCTGAGCTCCAGCCCCTGCCAGGAGAGGAGGTAGTGCATTCAGTTAGGATCTTCCACATCTGGGATGAGGTAGTCAACCAACCATTAGAGGTAGTGCTCAACATAGTAGAGGACGTGCTCAGGTGGGTAGGGGTGGCACACAATCAGGTAGAGGGGTGGCGCATCCCAACCGGGGTAGTTCTCAGGCATATAATCAGGCCCATTTCTATGCTTTTCCTGGTATGCCAGCGACGGAGGCTTCAGACGCCGTCATTATAGGTACGATCTTCATGTCCGAAAAAATGGCTATTGCGTTATTTGATCCAGGCACTATATTTTCTTATATGTGTGCTTATTTTTCTTTTGGTATGGATTTCTTTATTATGTACTCGATACTCCTATCTGTGTGTCTACTCCTATTGGGGATTTTGTGGTAGTGGATAAGGTTGTTCGTGATTGCATTGTTGATTTCATGGGGTTTAACACTCTGGTAGACTTAGTGATCTTGGACATGGTTGATTTTGATGTGATTTTGGGAATAACTGGTTGTCCCCTTACCATGCCATTCTAGATTTCCATGCTAAGACCTTCACTATGGGGCCAGGGGCGTCTAGGTTGGAGTTGAAAGGGAATTGTAGCACTTCTCCTATGAAACTCATCTCTTATATTCGTGCCTGTAAGTTGATAGAGCGAGGTTGTTTAGCGTATCTAGCGCATATTCGGGACACTAGTTCTGAGGGTCCTTCAATAGAGTCGGTCTCAATTATTCGTGAGTTTTTAAAGGTGTTCCCTACAGATTTGCCCGGCATGCCACCAGACCGTGACATTGATTTCTGTTTAGATTTAGAGCTAGGGAATCGACCAATTTCTATTCCTCCGTACCAAATGGCACCTATTGAGTTGAGAGACCTCAAGGACCAGTTGCAGTAGTTGCTTAGTTAAGGGTTTATTGGCCAAGTGTGTCGTCGTGGTGTGCCCTGATTTTGTTTGTGAAGAAGAAGGATGGTAGCATGTGGAAGTGCATCGACTACCGCTAGTTGAACAAGGTAACTATTCAAAACAAGTATCCTCTTCTTCGAATAGATGATTTATTTGATCAGTTATAGAGGGCAGCTGTGTTTTTGAAAATTGACTTGAGGTCGGGTTATCACCAGCTGAAAATTTAGGATGAAGATATTCTCAAAATAGCCTTTCGGAACAGGTATGGGCATTATGAATTTCTTGTTATGTCGTTCAGACTCACTAATGCACCAACTGCGTTTATGAGCCTGATGAATGGTATTTTCAAATCTTACTTGGACACCTTTGTGGTTGTGTTTATTAATGATATCTTGGTGTATTCAAAGACCAATTAGGAGCATGAAAATCATCTAAGAATTGTGTTGGGATTGCTGAAGGTGAAGTAGTTATATGCCAAATTCTCTAAGTGTGAGTTTTGGTTGGAATTAGTGTCTTTTCTGGGATATGTGGTTTCCAATGAGGGAATCCAAGTTTACCCACAGAAGGTGGAGGTGGTCAGAAACTGGGTGAGGCCAACTAACGTGATGAAAATTCAGAGTTTTGTGGGGCTGGCCAGTTACTACCGTCGGTTTGTGAAGGGTTTTGCATCCATCGCATCGGTGCCGACCATGTTGACTCAAAAGGACGTACCTTTCCAGTGGTCAGAGGAATGTGAAGCAAGTTTTCATAATCTCAAGACTCTACTAACCACAACAGCTATCCTGGTGTTACTAGTGGAAACTAAAGACTTTGTTGTTTATTGTGATGCCTCACGGTCTGGGTTGGGTGCTGTGTTAATCTAGGAAGGACAGGTCATTTCTTATGCCTTGAGGCAGTTGAACGTACATGAGAAGAATTACCCCGCGCACAACCTGTAGCTTGCAGTGATAGTGTTTGCTCTGAAAATTTGGAGGCACTATTTATATAGGGCTTGGTGTAAGGTGTTCACAGACCATCGCTGCTTGCAGTATGTGTTCTCCCAAAAGGATCTCAACTTGAGGCATAGGAGATGGATTGAACTACTTAAGGATTATGATATCACCATTTTGTGCCATCTAGGAAGGACAATATGGTGGCAGACGCATTGAGTCGGAAATCAGTGAGCATGGGTAGTCTAACTTGCCTGAAGACTACCCAGTGATCGATGGACGGAGAAGTTCAGAATTTAAAAAAGAGCTTGGTGAGATTATCATTGACTGAAATAGGTGGGATATTAGCTAGCGTTGAGACTAAGTCATCCTTGTTAGAGGAAATCAATGTAAGAGAGGATGAGAAACTGTGTAAGATTTGAGATAAGGTTTTACGGGGAGAAGCCAAAAAAGCATTGTCAAATGCTGAAGGGGTCCTGAGAATAAAGGGAAGGGTGTGGGTTCTCTGAGTTGGTGAGCTAATCCAGACTCTTCTGACAGAAGCTCATAACTCGAGGTACTCCATTAACCCCGGAGTCACCAAGATGTACCATGATCTGAAGCAGCACTATTGGTGGGGCAGGATGAAGAGAAACATTGTTGACTATGTCACTCAATGTTTGAACTACCAACAAGTGAAGCACGAGCACCAAAAGTCGGGAGGAGTACTTCAGCGGATGCCCATTCTGAAGTGAAAATGGGAGAGGATAGCAAAGGACTTCGTGGATTGGGAAAATATGACTCCATTTGGGTCAAGTTGACAGACTGACCAAGTATGCCCACTTCTTGCCGGTTCAAGTGACTTACAATGCCGAGAAGTTGGCCAAGCTATGCGTGAAGGAAGTAGTTGGACTGCACGGGGTGCCAGTGTCAATTTTGTCTGACAGGGGCGCTTAGTTCATTTCACATTTCTGGAGAACTTTGCAGGCAGAGTTAGGCACCAGGTTGGACTTGAGCACAACCTTCCACCCTTAGATAGATGGGCAGTCAGAAAGGACTATTCAAGTGTTGGAGGATATGTTGCTGGCGTGTGTGATAGATTTTGGGAGCCATTGGGATAATTTCTTACCCCTAGTAGAGTTCGCTTATAATAACAACTATAACTCAAGCATTGGTATGATGCCATTTGATGCTCTCTACGGGAGGAAATGCAGGTCCCCAATCAGTTGGTTTGATGCATTTGAGGTGAGACCCTGGGGTATTGATTTGCTTAGGGATTCCTTGGAAAAAGTGAGGATAATTTAGGACTGTCTAGTAGCTACTCATAGTAGATAGAAGCAATACACCGACAATAAGGTGATGAATATGGAATACATGGAGGGAGAGTAAGTGTTGCTCAAGGTATCCCCTATGAAGGGGGTGATGAGGTTCGAGAAGCGGGGAAAGCATAGCCCGAGGTACATCGGACTGTTTGAGATCCTACGACGAGTGGGGGAAGTAGCTTATGAGCTAGCTTTGCCACCAAAATTTTCTGGAGTCCATCTGACGTTCCATGTATCAATGTTGAAGAAGTATCATGGAGATGAGGCTTACATTATTAAATGGGACTCCGTGCCACTAGATGAGAATTTGTCTTATGAGGAGGAGCCTGTAGCGATATTGTCTAGAGAAGTTCGAAAGCCGAGGTCAAAAGAGATTGCGACAGTAAAGGTCTACTGGAAGAATCATCCCATAGAGAAAGGCTCTTGGGAGACCAAAGCTGATGTGTGAACCAAATATACTCAGTTGTTTGTGGAATCCAATATGTTCTCTTCCTTACTTTTATTGTAGGCTGTTTGGGGATGAATGATTTTTTAATTGGTATTTGATATAACGACCTGCATATCGTTACAGGTAGAGAATGGACTTAGAGTGCTAGAAATAGGATAAGGGAGGGATAGGAAATGCTGTGAAATAATCTAAGTATGAAATTGATTGAATTTAGTTAGCTACTAGTTTGGGGGATCGCTGCAGCGGTGAAATTTCCCCTGTAGCGAGACCGTGGTAATGGTCGGAGTCCCACTGTGACAAATTTTGGAAGTAAATGCTGGAACCACCGCAGCGGTGCTATGGCCGCTAGAGCGAGTACATTGCAGCGGAAATGCGACCGTGCAGCGGGCGACAGAAATCAGAAAGTGGGTTTAAGTGGAATTTCTAGATTTTTTACTCAATTATTTTCAAAACATGCTCAGAAGGGCTAGAGAATGAAAATTTTTCTCCAGAGCAGTGAACTCTTCTCCTAAGATAAGATTCTTGATATCCTACCCTTACAACGAGTATTATTGATCCTAGAATTCTTGTAGACCTATATTAGTGGATTTTTGAGTGGAGAAAACCCTAGGTTGTTAGACTAGGGATGAATTATGGGGAGTATATGGGGTGGTTTGATATGATGTTTGAGGAGTATTGATCACTTACCTAGGATAATTTTTGGAGAATGAGGGTTACGCCAGAATTGAGACCTAGAACTAAGTAGAATTGGGGTTTACTTTCGAAAGTGCCCTGAAGGAGAGGGTTTGATCTTTTAAAACCCTTATTCGAAGAGTGAGTAATGAATTACTCTCTATTGTATTGTAGATTTCGAGTATTCAGAAGCTGTGAGAAATGGCAAGGCTCCGATAGAGTAACTGACTCTTCGTGTCCAAAATTGAGGTAGGTTATGATTAAAGGGATTAGACCCTGTATAATAGCATATACATTGTGTGAAATGTTGATATACGATTAGTCTTTGGACATTATTTATTGCGAGTATTTATTATTTATAACTTGTTGAAAGAATGTGAATACGATGTGGTGTTAAACTGTACTAACTGTTAAGTAAGGATATTACGCTCTATTAACGAGATGATTGTTGGTTTGTAATTGTTATTTAGAGGAGTAGATTGTAGCTTCCTATTTGTTAAATAATGCACCTTGATGTGTTCATTAACAAGAATGATGTAGGATAGTATTAATATCCTAAGATGAGAGGATCGTGCCCAAGGGGAGCATCCAAGCTAGCGATATTGTTGAGTGGCCCGTGTCCATGGGGAGCATCCGGACGAGCATATGAGTGGGAGTGGGTGCCAAACTGACATAGTAAATGGATTTCTAGAGTCCGCTATAGGTCATAATTGGAAGGGTAGAAATAAGACCCTCTAGCATATATGTGCACTGATTTTGAGGAAGGAGTGTTTATGGTGATATGGCGGAGGCGTGTGCCCGACATGTCACCATTTGTTTTATTTTATGTTTTGTGTGTGTAACTTGTGAACATTTGGAGTGAGCATGTGCTAAGTGAATGAATTTAATTGATGATCTGTAAGTTTGATGAAAAGAAAAAAGTGGAAAGAGATCCTAAATGCATTCCGGGTTAATGACTAAAAATGTTAAGTTGGTTATTGTGAATAGTTTCTTTAAACTTTATGTTGAGATGAATTGTTACCATTTGATGTCAATACTTGCGTTATATCTAAATGAGATGTAGAGTACGAACTATTGCAAACTGTGAGCTGAAGAGGGTGCAACTAAGTCGAGTTACTGCCTCGAGTAGTACCGTTATAGAAGAGCTTTTTTCGCTGTGGCGAGACTGCTGTAGCGGTTAAGTGACTGCTGCAGTAAGAGACCCAATCTAGTGAGCAGGCCGACAGTTACCTATGTAGAGTTAGTACATGTAAGATGGTTTTTGTAATTCGGTATGATGTTGGGGACTTATTTTATATCATGTTTGAATTTATTATATTTTATTATGTAGGGTTGGCTGATGATGCCTACCAGTACTGTATTTTGTACTAACCCTATGCTTGCACTTCTTTTCTGAGTGCAAAATTTGATCTAGGAAGCTCCTCTTGTCCCCACCTTTAATCTGCAACAGTTTTATTGAAAGGTGAGCGACACAAGATGGGCTGATTCACTTCCCTCGAGAAGATGTTCCTCCTCCAGACATTGCAGTTTTCTTTTATTTCCTCTTTAGTTAAACATTCTAGAACTTTAGTTAGACGTCAAGGTGCAATGAAAATCAGGTCTTGGGATTATCCTTTTGTTTGATGTCAAGTTAAGTTTGGAAATCAGTAGTTCGCCCACCTTGGGGGGGGGGGGGTAGTATGGATGTCAATCACATCTATTTTGGGTCGTGACATGTATATATATATATTTCAAATTATTTGTTATTATATAAGTGAGAAGCTAAAAAGTGAAAACTTAAATTACAATTTTGCCCCTATTGTAAACCAAAATGTTATAAATCATCTAATTAAGTAAATATTAATTAGTAATAAATTTCTATTAAATTTTTAATTATAAATAATATCAATAATATATAATCATATATCATATATCATATATCATATATCTATACTATTCTAAAAGTTGAAAGCCTCTTAATTGAAAGCTGAATCATTAAAATATCCTTCAAAAATTAAATGACTATTTTATCCTATCCTTCAAAAATTTAATAACTAGTTAATCTCTACTAGAAGTAAAATTACCTCTTTGTAAATAATTTATAATTTATTTCTTTTAATTAATTGTAGTCATTTCTCTTCTTGAAGTATGCATGTTTTAACCACTCATTTTAATTTCAATAAATAATTCTAGAAAAGGACATATTAGTCGGAGAGTTGTAGTGAAGGTTACGTAGATAATGAAGAGTTTCTTGAAATCTCATTATCTACCATTATTATATCATTTAAATCACTTAAATATAGAGACACTCAATCAAAATATAACTATACAATTAATAATTATTTGGTTACGTGATATGAACATAGAGAGCAGTTGAAGAGACTAAATTATTTGCATTAGTGAGTGTGCAATAATATTATTCTGGTGAATAATTTTGGATGTTGTTTCTGGCATATAAATACATCTATTTTATTTGTGAGAACACATATATCTTCATAATTTGAAAATATTTGTAGAGACCTGTTGGGATCTAAATAACTGGACATTATGCGGAAGCTAATAATTGCAAATCTTGAAGGACGAGCTATTATAAAAGACTTTATGATATGCGTTTGATAGATTGACCTACATATAATAATACTAATATAAAAATATTCTAAATCTAAAGAGAGAATATTTCTCCCCTGAAAAAAATTCTTCAAATGACTACATTATGGATGCTATTATGTTAAGTATGAGAAAGAAAGGATCTTCTATTTATAGAAGTCCAAAACTTGTCTTTCAAGAAAAAAATAGCTATGGTAGAGTCTTTATCCATAAAGAAAATCTTTTCTGTCAAGAAATCTTTTTTGAAGTAAAGCACAATTATGATATAGAATCCAACTAAGGTAGAAATTTAGGACAAATTCTAATAAGGCCTTCATTGTAATGATGATATCTTTTGTGTTTTCGACCAAATTCATGAAATCTTGAATTGGTTGAGATGATTGTTTACTAAATTTTTATTTTTCAGCTTGAAAAATAAGTTGATCAAGTGTTATACAGGCTTATTTCTTCCCCAATTTTCATAAAAATTGATAGATTTGATTAAGAATATTAAAGAATCGCATCTCGTATATCTCTTATGAAATTCGATTTGAGACCATATGTATCATTTGCATTGTACTTACTCTTTTTCTCTATTTCAATAGTACTAATTAATGGTTTCTGTAATTCTATTGGAGTCGATAAGTACTTTTTCTTTATTCTTCTATATCCCTTTCCCTTTCATCTAATAACCTTCAGTCACTATGCTTAAGATATTTGGAAGAGAAATAAGAGAAAACTCAGCTTAATTATTTCCTCAAGCTATTGAATTTAAATAGCTAAGTTTACATGTCCTAAAAGAAAAGAATATCAGTATAAATTAAAACCTAATCAATACAAATAAATACCTAATCAATTCTTAATTATAATCGGAGTAAATCAAGCTACTTGTTATATTTACATATATACTATAGAATGTATTCTTAAGATTATAACACTCCCCCTCAAGTTGGTGCATACAAAATATATATATACCAAGCTTGTTATATAAATAACTCATTTTGGGACCGCTAGGGACTTGGTGAATATGTTTGCAAGTTGATCACTTAACCATACGAACCTTATGACAATGTCTCCTGAGAGTAACTTTTCTATGATAAAATGACAATCAATCTCTATATAATGATTCACTCGATCATTATAGCACCTTGATGACCTAAGCATGGGTAAAATTTAAATTTTTCACAAGCTTGGGTAAAGTCCTCGATATTAAAAGGTTATGAGATGAACAATTTAGAATGAGATAAGTTAAAATCAGGTGGACCCAGGAGCAGGGCTGCTACGATGAACTATTTCTGCCATAGCTACACAGATGCAACGAAAGTACCATTGCTACAACAGGTGGCACAGACTAGAATTCCGCAATCCTATCCCGATTATGATTTAAAAACCTATTTTCATAAGGGCAATAAAAATGCTTAGGAACAGAAATTAGGATTTCTAAATAAAAGGAGAGAAGCAAGGAGGCTAGAGAAGGCAAGACTTCATCCTCCGTCATGACAATTTTCTGCTAGACTTGGATCTTGAGGCAAACATGCAGCGGAAAATTTCTCGATGATAACTTGGCGCTAGGTAGGCTATGGATTGCTTACATGTTATACTTTGATTAGTGAATTATATATGTGCGTACGCTTGATATTTTATTGACGAGTTAGAAGAAATCCCATGTTAATCACTATAAGGTGGGGTATAATCTGTAGGGATCTATTAAACGAGTGTAATTGGAGAGAATTAAGGGAGAAGTGACTAAAACCCCATAGTATGATGTTCGTGGATATGAAAAGTCCTAAAATTAGACTGCTAGACCCCTATCTTTATGAGCAAATCATAAGGGGCTACCCTAATGTGTGTCCCAAATAAGGGACTATAGCATAGTAATGGCAAGGGTATGAGATAGTCATGCTCTCGTAGAAATTAATGGACTAATGGGTTAGTTTGATATGTGTGTATGTGGTATGGTCCATGATTTATGTTGAATTAATTATAATCACTTGAGGGTAAAATTATGATAAGCATTGACTAGGAGAGGATGGGCATAATCGGTGAGCTGATTACGAAGAGACAATTCGTGGGAAATCTTAGTGAACGACTAGTAGAGTACTGCCTGAACAGTACCACTGCAGCAAGACTGCAATGGCAGCAGTAATGCTGCTGCAGCGAAGCCTAATCTCGTGAGAGGTCCAGTTTGGACCTCATTATTGAGCTTTCAGATATAAATGATGTAATAATTATCTGGTTATGAAATGGTCTCAAACTATGATTTTGCTATAGTTGGTAATGCGTAATTCTTTTTTGTGTGTGAATTTGTTGATATTTGAACTGTAATATGTTGTTTCTTGACATAATGAGTGGAGTTTGTGATGATTGAGTAAGTAAACAAAGTGGTGTGTAGTATGGGAAGGTAAATCATCTACATGTTGAGAATGACAGGCCTGGGGCCAAGGTGAGGACTTGGATGTGCAAATTAGTATGATCAAGCTGTGAGTGAGTGCTTGGATATGAGCGGCTCATGCCCGAGATGAGTATCTGGGTGAGAAGTATGAGTGGGCACATATACAGGTATGATTAAATATACATACGGCTGGGTGTACGGACATGAGTACACAGACAGGTATGATGAAGGTCTCGTACAGATGGGTGTACATTACATGAATTTCTAGAGTCTCCTGCAGGTCATGACTGAAAGGAAAAACATAAGATACTCTGGCAAGTGTGTACAGTGATGGGACGAAGGCATGTTCCCAACATATCACCGATTTTATGATTGTGAGACAGATTGTGCGGGTATGACATGATATACATACGGTAGCGATGATGTAGAGGTACATGTATACAAGTGTTATATGAATATACCGACATGATTTAGGTATAATGTGAGAGACACATTTGGCAAGTAAATATTAGAAACAATATAGATAAGGTACTACATGACATGATTATGGTATAGGGATGAGGTTTGGAATTCGAAAGAGACAAGTATGTACATGTATTTAAATTGTGGAGGGGTTAACTCCATTGTCATGGTTTGATTCTTTCTTTGTGTGTGCTTGAGCTATTTAATTATATTGTGATTGAATGTTTGGTATAACTGGTCTTTGTGGGTGATAGATAGTAACATGACGAACTTAACAATGATAGTGAATTACGGGGAGATCGATGGTTTAGCTTTAAGGTTAAAGTACAAAATAAAAGAGGGTTAGTTAATCCTATGTGTAAATAAATAGGTCAATAAATAATAGAAACAAAATTTATTAGTGATAATGGAAGGGTAAATGAAGTAGATGTGTTAGTAATGTTATATGGCAGGATAAAAGAGGTAAGGATAAGTGGAACTGGGCTATTGCCTAAGTTAAAGGGTACTGCAACGGGCAAGTTGCCGCTATCGCGAGATCACTGTAACGTTCAAAAGTACTCGCTGCAGCGGGGTGAAAGAGACAGTTTGAGAGTTAAAACAAGGGCTAAAATGGTAGGGTTCTTACATGAACATTGATGAGTTATAAGCATCGATAATGTAGCTAGTACACCTGATGGATTATAATATAAGTTGGAGTAGTTGTTATATTTATTAAGTCGATTGCATGTTAAATTATATGCCGTTATATGAAGTAATCTTAGTCAGCTGATAATGCCTATCGATACATGTGGTGTACTGATACTACCTAGCTACAACTTCTTGGTATAGGTTGTGGTAGGTTGAAGTTTCAGGTTTGACGTGGAATACTCAGCATCAGCTTTTGTAATTTTTCTCCAGCAGATGATACTGTGTCATTTTATGTTGTCAAGTATCGATTTAGAACTCTTTTACCTGTCTAGACTTGATCTTGGAAGGTCATGACTCAGAAGGAAAATTTTGTTATAATTTTAGAAATATTTTGTATTATGCAAATTTATGAGTATTTAAATTATCTTATATGTTGGGTTGGAAAGGGGTTCTCCTATTGAGCTGAAATCGATGTAGGTGCCCGCACGACTTGCCTATTTGGGTTCGTGACACTATATATGTTTGGTCCTCTCGTGAAACACTGAATTTCATGCAATGTGAAGTGCAACTTCATTATCACACACAAGTTCCATTTTTTTAGTATATCCAAATGTCAACTCCTTTAGTAGTTGTTTGGTCCATATGAGTTCACATGTTGCCACTATCATAGCCCAATATTTTGCTTCTGCACTAGATCTAGCAACCACATTTTGTTTCTTACTTTTTCAGGACACCAGATTTCCCCCAACTAGAACACAATATCCAGAAGTGGATTGTCTATTAGAGGGTGACCCTGCATAATCTGCATCTGAATATCCAACAATTTTCTCATGTCCTCAGTATTCATAAAGTAGTCCTTTCCCTGGAGCAGATTTTATATATTGAAGAATATGGATAACTGCATTCCAGTGACTATTACAAGGAGAATTTAAGAACTAACTTACAACACTAAGGGGGAAGGTAATGTTAGGTCGAGTCACAGTCCGATAATTCAACTTTCCTACTAGCCTTCTATATCTTCCAGGATCGCTTAAAGCTCCCCCTTAACCTGGTAGGAGCTGAACATTTGAATCCATTGGAGAATCAAAAGGCCTACAATATGTCATTCCTGTCTCCTCAAGAATATCAAGTGCATACTTTCTATGTGAAATAGTAATTCCTGATTTGGATTGAGCGACCTCAATGCTAAAGAAGTACGTCAATCGACCAAGATCCTTAGTTTGAAAGTGCTGGAAAAGGTGATGTTTCAATTTGGTAATTCCCTCATCATAATTACATATGATAACTATGTCATCAACATACACCACCAAATATATGCACAAACATGGAGCAGGATGATGATAAAACACAGAATGGTCAGCTTCATTTCATACCATGCCAAACTCCTGAATAACCATGCTAAATTTCCCAAACCATGTTCAAGGAGACTGATTCAGGCCATAGAGTGCTTGTTCGTAGTCTACACACCATGTTACTAGACTTCCCCTAAGCAACAAAGCCAGGTAGTTGCTCCATATATACCAAATCTTCGAGATCTCCATGAAGAAAGGAATTTTTAATATCCAATTGGTAGAGAGACCAACGACAAACAATAGACATGGATAAAAAGAGATGAGCTGAAGCAATCTTAGCCATAGGAGAGAAGGTATCACCATAGTCAAGACCAAAAATCAATGTATAACCTTTGGTCACTAGTTGAGCCTTTAGGCGCTTGAACTATCATCAGGGCCAACCTTCATTGTATATACCCAAAAATAACTAACTGTAGACTTACCTAGAGGTAGAGAAACAAACTCCCAAGTAACAATAGAGTGTAAGGCAGACATTTCCTCAGTCATAGCTTATTGCCAGCCTGGATGAGAAAGAGCTTCGCCTGTAGTCTTAGGAATAGACAAAGATGATATTGATGATACAAAGACAGGATGGGTCAATGAAAAATGATGATAGCTTAAACAAGTATGATAGGATGAGGATTACAAGTAGAGAAATTACCTTTTTGAATGGAAATAGAAGGACTCTATGTAGACAAGTCCTCAGTAGGCAAGGATTTTGGTGCCAGGCATGAATCATTTGGACGTGAACGACGATGATAAGTCAATAGCGGTGGAGGTTCAGTGGTGGAAGATGGAGCTTTAGAAGGTGATATGGAAGTATAGACTATGGTAGGATCCCCATAAGATGGGACTGGTAGTACCTCAGAAATGCCTAACTGTTTAGTTAGAGAGGATGTAAAGTAGGATTGATCTTCAAAGAAAGTAACATCAGCAGACGTATAGTATCACTAGAGGTGATGATAAAAGCACCAATATCCCTTTTGTACCCTTGAATATCAAGAAAGATACATTTAAAAGCACAAGAAGCCAATTTGTCATTTCCTAGAGTGAGGATATGGACAAAGCATGTGCTCCCAAAGACACGTGGTGGAAGAGAAAACAAAGTTAACATAGGAAACAAAAAAGAGTGTGGAACCTAATTTTGAATAGTATAGGAACGCATATGGTTAATCATACAACAAGAGGTGAGTACTACATCCCCCCGAAAACGCAATGGAACATTTGCTTGTATAAGAAGGGTGCGTGCAGTTTCAACAATATACATATTTTTTCGTTTCGCTACCCTATTTTATGAGTCATGTAAGGACAAGATGTCTGATGAAGAATGCCATGAGAAGACATAAGCTATTGAGATTGATAGGATAAATATTCATATGCATTATCACTAGAAAAGTGCAAATCAAAACACCAAACTGATTTTGTATTTCTGCACAAAAAGTTTAATATATAGAAAATAATTCATAAAGTTCTTTCATTATGAAAATCCATGTACACCTTGAGTAATCATCATTAAAAGTAATAAAATACTTAAAACCCAACATAGAACTAACCTTAATAGGACTAGAAATATCAAAATGAACTAAATGAAAAAGAGACTCTACATAATTATTAGGATTACGTGGAAAAATAGCTCGGGTGTGCTTCCTCAATTCACATGACTCACAATCTAACTTAGATAATTTTGAAAAACTAGGTACCATCTTATGAAGTTTAGATAAACTAGGATTTCCCAATTATCTATGGATTAAATCTAGAGAGTCGGAGACCGAACAAACTGTAGTGGATCTATGGCAATTGAGGTAATAAAGCCAATCAAACTCACGTCCTTCACCAGTCATCCTTTACGTACTGAGGTCCTATATAAAAAAAAAGTCACTAAAAAACAAGATGAAATAATTTAAGGACTTATCCAAATGACTAATAGACAGAAGGCTAAAGGTACACTAGGTTTAAAAAGAACATTATGTGGAGTCAAGGGAAGTAAGGGATTTGCTTGACCAACTCTGATTGTCCTAGTCTGAGAACCATTAGCTAACGTTACAGTGGGAAGGGATCGAGAGTAAATAATATTAGTCAATAAATATTTGTTACGAGAAATATGGTTAGAAGCACCTGAGTCCATGACCCAAAGGCCAAGTGTGGTGGACTGTGAGATACAAGAAACAGGATTACTAGTCTGAGCAACGGAAGCTATTGATGGAGATATCTACTTACTCGCCTGATACTAAAGAAAGTCATTGTATTCTACTTCAGATAAAGAGAAAAGTTGATTTATTGGGTTACTAGTAGGTTCAGTTTGAGCAACACGAGCATTCTTTGGTTTACCATTTAGAGAGCAGCACACACCACGGGAATGACCCAATTTATTACTGTAACACCCAAAAACTTTCATAGACCAGACTTAGACATTTCTAGAAAAATGCAGCAGAAAAACCAAAAAAAAATTTCTCAGAACGATTGAGACAACAAGTCGTGGTCAGCTCCAACAACTCATTGTATCAGTCGTGGTCACCAGGTCTTGGCCACTTGGGAACCAACAAGAAAAGGAACGACCCGTTGTGAGAAACAATGAGTCGTCCTGTCAGTCGAGGTTTCCCCTGGCCCAGATATCCTTCTCAGGACCCCACGACTTAACCAATGAGTCGTTGTCAGAAACAAAGACCCGTTGTGAGAGTCGTCGGGTGAAGTCTCTGGAATCCCCCTTCTAGTGTAGACGAAAGGAAACAATGACTCGTTGTTTCCCCCAATGAGTCGTTGTAAGCACCGTTGTTTCAACTTAGGCATTTTAATTAAAAAATCCCTCCAGTGAACCTAACGACTGGACACGACGACCCGTTGGTTCAACCAACGAGTCGTTGTGTCACCCGTTGCTTAGCCTTCAAGTTTTCCTTGCCCAGTGGCCATGGGAGGAACCAATGACCCGTTGGTTCATCCAATGAATCATGGTGACCCTCGTTGCTTGTTCCAGAGACTTCTAACCCAGATAGTGGAACCAATGAGAGGTCCCAACGAGTTATGATCTCAACCAATGACTCGTTGAGTGACCCATTAGGACCATGTCGATCGAATTTTAGATTTGAATCCCAAGGTTACTTTTTTAATTTTCCCACCTACTTAGTCCCTAACTATGTCATTGTGGGTCAAAATTAGGGGTTTTAGGGGGGGAACCGATGATTTCTCTCATTCTTTCTCATCTCTCATCAGTTAAGCGTAAAGGTCCCTCTTAGAAAAGCTCAGAGCAGATGTTAGAAAGAGTGATTCTTCTCAGATTTCTCAAGGAATTCTCTCAAGGATTTCCATCACCAGGTATATGGGAATTCAACAATGGAAGTCCTTAAAATTCCTCCTATTTCTTTATCAGTTCTAGCCTTGAAAGTATCATATGTTAAGAAATTATTAGTCAGACTTCGTTTAATTCATATGGACTATTATTTTATGATAATTGTAGATATTTCCTACCAGTTTGTGACTGTATTGGTGCTTGTCCCTTTAAAGTAAATTCTAGCCATAACTCTTGAATGCAGAAAACTAGAATCTTGCAATGGTGCTTAAATATTAAAAATTTGCTTGAATTTATAGTTTTATTAAAACTCAGTCAGAATATTGTCAGTTCAGTTTTAGTAAAAATGTTAGAATATCCAATATTAGTCAGAAATTTCAGCCGATTAGTTTAACTACAGAAATTCCTGAGGTGTTAGTAGTGCCTCCCAGTTACTAGAAATAGTCCAAGTATTCGTTTTAGTGGTTCTTTAGGTGGTCATGACACTTTTGATAAGAAGCTCTGACTAGCCTTAGGACCCCAGCTTCAGAATTACAGTTTGTTCTTTAAACTGTTACGATGCTTTCAAATAAACAACTCTAACCAGTCTTTGAACCCAGTTAGAGAATCCTGTCCGATAAAAATCTCTGGATGCTTCCAGATAGGTATTCATGGCTAGTCTTGGGCCCCAATTTCGAGCTATCATCTTAGTAGTTAGTCTAGGAGTATGCAGTGGGAGTAGGACTTAGCACCGAGGGGACCGGGGTTCTATCACACCTAGCTTTCCAGAACTACGTTGCCACCGTAGGATATATTTTTATTGGCCTCACGGCCCCAGACCTGTGATCATCCAGTTCATGCCCTTATACCCTGGCAAGGTATATTGGGTCCTACCGATAGGGTGTATACATCAGACTTCATGTCTAGCTCACGTTGTTATATGCCTGTTATATACTTTCCCACTAGTCATCTTAGTTCTGTCTCAGATTAGTCAACTCAGATCAATTCAGTACAGTATTTTGGATTTAGTATTTTAGACTTAGGGCATGTCTTTAACCATCAGATAGGGTTATCTTGACCATCTCACTGTATTTCAGTTATTTCAGTTCAGTATTTCAGTTGGCCATTGCATGTCATTTCAGTTCAGTTGTTTATATCCAGTGTTATGTTTTCTCCTGCTTACTCAGTACATTCAAAGTACTAACGCATACCTTTTATGTTGTATTGTCTCATGATACAGCCGCAGGTTCTCAATCTCAGCGCCTTTAGCAGACGTATCCAGGAGTCTTCAGTTGTATTCATTGGTGAATCCTCATCCTTCGAGGACGAAGATTATTTCATTCAGTTATATTTTCTTTTACTTAGACTTAGAGTTAGTTGGGGGTTTGTCTTAATAACTCATCAGTTGTAGTGGGTTTCAAACACATACATGTTTTCAGACATTTTGTTTAAATGTTATGACTCAGCTTCATTCTCATAAATGCTTTTTTATATTTTACTTTAAAGCTTCCGCTATATATATATGTGTGTGTGTGTATATATATATATATGTACTCAAATTTCTAGTGTATGATAGACCTGGGGTTGACTTGGGGTTGCTTGTGACTCCACGTACTATGACCCGTCCAGGGTGTAGACTCAGGGCGTGAAAAACTTGGTATCAGAGCATTAGGTTTAGAGTATCCTTGGATGTCTAAAAGCTGCATCAAGTAGAGTCTCTTTCATGGATGTGAAGTGCGCCACACTTATGATGGAGAGGCCTCGAGATGTTATTAGGAAAACTCCCTTTTGTTCATACTCTTTATCATGCATTGAAATTCAATTCCAGAATCATTCTCCTAACTTGTGTCTGTTTTGTTTCAATGAATTATGCTTCCATGACGTGGTAACGAAAAAAGGGCCAGTAACGCTCACCGACCTGCCCCACCAGCTCCAACAGCCCCTCAGGATGATTCAGTGTCCACTGTAGAGTTCAGGATGGCTATATAGCTTCTTGCTCAGATAGTTACCAACCAGGTGAACCAGCAAGTGGTTTCGATCAACAATAAATAGGTCCACAGCAGCTGCCGAGTGCATGACTTCACTCGGATGAACCCTCCAGATTTTCATGGATCTAAGGTGGGAGAGGACCTACAGGAGTTTGTGGATGAGATTATAAAAATGACCTAGATCATGGGTGTCAGTTCCTTAGAGAGTGCCGACTTGGCTGCCTACTAGCTGAAAGGGGTAGCCCAAATCTGGTAAGAACAATGGAAGGAGGGAAGGCAAGCGGGAGCAGGACCGGTGGAATAGGAGGAGTTCACTACAGCCTTCCTCGACATATTCTTCCCTCGACTGCTTAGGCAGGCGAAAGTGGCGGAGTTCATGAATCGGAAACCAGGAAAAGGAAAGTAGAAGAATATGCTTCGGAGTTCACCAGGTTGTCTAAATATGCTCTAGATATGGTGGCCGAGTCAAGGGCTCACATGTTGAAGTTTGTGAATGGAGTTTCGAATTTGGTCCTTAAGGAGTGAAGAACAACAATGCTTATCAAGGACATCGATCTCTCCAGCCTCATAGTTCATGCCCAGCAAATTGAGATAGAGAAATTGAAAGATTTGGAGCGGGAGAACAAACGGGCAAGAATCGGCCAGTCAGAATATGGCCATCAAAGATCTAGCCCCACAGTAGCAGTAGTAGCAACAACATAGGGCTCCATCACCTAGTTCAACCAGCGCCCCTACTTTTTGGTCCCGCAAGGATCGGAGAGGTGGATCATCTAGCTCTCAATCTCAAAGCTTCAGTGCCAGCAATCTCTATCCAGCTTGCACTAAGTGCGACAAGAACCATCCAAGAGAGTTTCTTCAGGGTCGAGAGGGCTATTTTGGTTATGGACATCTTGGTCATCGGCTTAAGGAATTCCCGTCAGCAGGACAGGGAAGGTCACAATACACTACATCAGTATCTCTAGCAGGCTGACCAGCTCAGCAGACCAACACTTCAGGTACAGATGGCGGCCAGCGCCAAAATTGTTTTTATGCATTGTCTTCTCGTCAGGATCAGGAGAGCTCACCTGACGTGGTCATAGGTATGTTACGCCTTTTTTTATCTAGACGTGTGTACCCTACTAGATCCAGGAGATACACTTTCATTCCTGACTCCCTATGTAGAAGTTCGGTTTGATATCAGTCCAGAGGTCCTCTCAGAACCATTCTCACTTCAGTTATGGATGGCGGCCAATGCCAAAATCATTTTTATGCATTGTCTTCTCGTCAGGATCAGGAGAGCTCACCTGACGTGGTCATAGGTATGTTACGCCTTTTTTATCTAGACATGTGTACCCTACTAGATCCAGGAGATACACTTTCATTCGTGACTCCCTATGTAGTAGTTCAGTTTGATATCAGTCTAGAGGTCCTCTCAGAACCATTCTCAGTCTCCACCCCAGTTAGCGAGTTAGTTAGAGCTAGCCGGGTGTATAGAAACTGCCGAGTCGCAATTCTCAATAAAGTCATTCCAGCTGACCTTGTAGAGTTATACATGGTTGATTTTGACCTCATTCTTGGCATGGATTGGTTACATTCCGATTATGCCTCAGTCGACTATACAACTAGGGTCATCAGGTTTTAGTTCCCTACTGAGCCAGCTCTAGAATGGACGGGAAGTAGTTTAGCGCCTAAGGGTAGGTTTATTTCCTATCTTAAGGCCAGAAAGCTTATTTCCAAAGGGTGCATTTACCATCTAGTTTGGGTCAAAGATTCCAGCTTTGAGATCCCAACTATCCAGTCAGTCCCAATTGTCAGCGAGTTCCCTGATGTGTTTCTCGAAAATCTTCCCAGAGTCCCTCCTGAGCGGGAAATAGACTTCAGTATAGACCTTCTCCTAGATACTCAACCCATCCCCATCCCTCCTTACAGAATGGCTCCAGCTGAGCTTAGGGACTTGAAAGAGTAGCTAAAAGACCTTCTTGATAAAGGCTTTATCAGACCCAACATCTCAACCTGGGGTGCTCCAGTACTATTCGTGTAGAAGAAAGATGGTACCCTCAGAATGTGCATCGATTACCGTCAGTTGAACAAGGTTACAGTCAAGAACAAGTATCCCCTACCTAGGATTCACGACTTGTTCGATCAGCTTCAGGGAGCCAGTTGTTTCTCCAAAATTGATCTCAGGTCGGGGTATCATCAACTAAGGGTTAGAGAGTGTGACATAACAAAAATAGCTTTCAGGACTCAGTATGGTTACTACGAGTTTGTGGTTATGTCCTTTGGACTCACAAATTCCCCTACAACCTTTATAGACCTGATGAACAGAGTCTTCAAGTAGTATCTGGATATGTTCACCATTGTATTTATCGACGACATTCTAGTATACTCCAGAAATAAGGAAGAGCATGCTAATCACCTAAGGATATTGTTTCAAACACTCAGAGACCGCTAGTTGTTCGCCAAGTTTAGCAAATGCGAATTCTGGTTGAAGTCTGTGACTTTCCTGGGTCATGTGGTCTCGGTTGAGGGTATTCAGGTTAATCCTCAAAAGATACTAGTAGTGAAAGACTGGCCCAAACCTATCTCCCGAATCGAAATTAGAAGTTTCTTGGGTCTAACCGGTTATTACTGATGCTTTGTGGAAGGCTTTTCCTCTATAGCATCCCCTCTGTGTAGGCTGACTCAGAAGAAGGTGAAATTTCAGTGGTCAGATGCGTGTGAGAAGAGTTTTCAGGAGTTAAAAACTTGACTCACTACCGCTCCAATGTTGACCCTGCCAGAAGGATCAGATGGGTTTGTAGTGTATTGAGATGCTTTTAGAGTTGGACTCAGTTGTGTTATGATGCAGCGGGGAAAGGTGATAGCCTACACCTCCAGACAACTCAAGGTTCATGAAAAGAATTATTCGACTCATGACCTGGAGTTGGCAATGGTGGTGTTTGCATTGAAAATATGGAGACACTACCTGTACGGGGCTTACGTGGATGTTTTCACCGATCACAAAAGCCTTTAGTATGTGTTCAGTCAAAAAGACCTAAATATTCATCAGAGAAGGTGGTTAGAGCTACTGAATGAATATGACATGAGCGTATTATATCACCCAGGCAAATCCAATGTGGTGGCTGATGCCCTGAGCAGTTAGGGAGCGTGGCTCATGTTGAGGAAGGCAAAAAGGAGCTGGCAAAGGATATCCACAGATTAGCTCGGTTAGGAGTACAGTTGGTTGATACAACTGAGGGCAGAGTAGTTCTGCAGAGTGGATCAGATTCTTCTTTAGTAGTTGAAGTTAAGTCAAGGCAGGATGAAGATCCAATACTGCTTAAATTGAAGGAAGCGGTTCTTAGAAGGGAATTGGAGGCTTTCTCCCAACGGGGAGATGGTGTACTCCGTTACCAGGGTAGATTGTGTGTACCGAATGTGGGTGATTTGAGACAGAAAATACTGGTTGAAGCACACAGTTCGAGATATTCCATCCACCCTGGTGCTACTAAGATGTACCATGATTTACGGGATATTTACTGGTGGAACGGCATAAAGAGAGACATCGCTGAATTCGTAGGTAAGTGCCTGAACTGCCAGAAAGTCAAGGTAGAACACCAGAGACCGGGAGGTATGACTCAAGATATCCGCATACCCACATGTAAGTGGGAAGAAGTGAATATGGATTTTATCATGGGTCTACCTCAGACTCAGCGGCAACATGATTCAATTTGGGTGATAGTAGATCTGATGACTAAGTTAGCACACTTCTTCCGAATTAAAATGATATATTCAGCTGAGGACTATGCTAGGCTGTATATCCGGGAGTTAGTTAGACTTCATGGGGTGCCCTTATCTATTATCTCAGATAGAGGTACCCAGTTCACCTTTCACTTCTGGAAGTCCTTTCAGAAGGGACTTGGTGCCCAGGTCAAGCTCAACACCATTTTTCACCTGCAGACAGATGGACAAGCCGAGCAGACTATTCAGACCCCAGAAGATATGTTGAGAGCATGTGTGATCGATTTTAAGGGAAGGTGGGATGATCACTTGCCTCTCATCGAGTTTGTATACAACAATAGCTACCACTACAGTATCCGGATGGCCCCATTTGAGATATTGTATGGTAGAAGGTGCAGATCTCCTATCGGGTGGTTTGAGGTTGGTGAAGCTACTCTAATCGGGCCAGACTCAGTTCATGAAGTTATGAAGAAAGTACATCTTATCTAAGAAAGATTGAAAACAGCTCATGGCCGTCAGAAATTTTATGTTGATGTGAGGAGAAGAGAACTAGAGTTCTCAGTGGATGACTGGGTTTCTCTAAAAATTTCACTCATGAAAGGGGTAATGAGATTTCGAGAAAAGGGAAAGCTCAGTCCGAGATGTGTGGGACCCTACAGAATTCTGAAACGAATTGTCAAGGTAGCTTTTGAGGTTGAATTACCTTCAGAGTTGGCATCTGTGCACCCAGTATTCTATGTGTCACTATTGAAGAAGTGAATTAGTGATCCAACTTCAATTGTGCCATTGGACAGTGTGGGAGTGAAGGATAGTCTCTCGTACGAAGAGGTCCCAATTCAGATCCTTGACCGTTAGGTTCGTAAGCTAAGGAAAAGGAGGTAGCTTCAGTCAAAGTCTTGTGGAGAAATCAACATGTAGAAGGTGCTACGTGAGAAACCAAAACAGATATGATGGCTAGATACCCACACTTGTTCCCTTCCAGTTCAGTTCCGGCATCAGGTACTAAATACCTCCTCAGTACTCTATTTAATTCTGTACTCATCAACTCTATTTAGATTTTCTATGTGCATTTCAGTTGCATCAGCTCTGTTAGTACGATTAAGTCGTTCGGAGTCAGTTACTCCTTTAGAAACCAACTCATAGTCTTAGTCTAGAATCTCAACATTTTTCCTTGTTTTGCATTAGTTTTAGTCTTCATTCGAGGACGAATGATCCCAAGGGGGAGATATTGTAACACCTCAAAATTTTCCTAGACCAGACTTAGACATTTCTAGAAAAATGCAGTAGAAAAACCAGAAAAAAATTTCTAAGAACGACTGAGACAACGAGTCGTGGTCACCCAGTCTTGGCCACTTGTGAACCAATGAGACAAGGAATAACCCGTTGTGAGAAACAACGAGTTGTCCTGTCAGTCGTGGTTTTCCCCAGCCTAGAAATCCTTCCTAGGACCCCACGACTCAACCAATGAGTCATTTTCAGAAACAACAACCCGTTGTGAGAGTCGTCGAGTGAAGTCTTTGAAATCCCCCTTTTAGTGAAGATGAGAGCAAATAACGACTCGTTGTTTCACTCCATGAGTCTTTGTCAGCACCATTGTTTCAAATTAGGTATTTTTAGAAAAAAATCCCTCCTGTGAACCTAACGACTGGACACGACAATGATCTTGGGCAAATTTATATGCTCAAGTGATACTCAAATGCGTCATTTTGTCTTGTTTATCTATCGATGTTTGTACATTCTCATGTGAATTGTAGTCAAATGTGAATTTATACTAACCAACATGATTAGCGTTATTTTATAGGAAAAAATAATTTTATGAAGCTAAGATGCATGTTGGGAGAAATCGGGATTGGACTCGGAAGCGAGCAAGGAAAAGGCCAAGGAAAGCATGAATTAAAGGGGCTCCACGATGGAGCTGTGTCACGCTGCCATCGCGGATGCATTCTGCCCGGATGCTAAAGATGAGCCAAATTTCAGTGAAGGTGCGCGTTGGGGCCGTGGCATGTTGGCCTAGCCCCGCGTTGCACGCCGTGTCACGTTGGGCTTAAATACCTGGACGACCGGATTCAAGTAAGGGTCCGCGTTGGTGGCGTGTCACATAGGCAGTGCTCCGTGATGCACTCCGTGACACGTTGCTTGTTATTCCGGGAAAAATTCCCACTAGTATAAATAACACACTTAGGTTTATTTTAAAGAATTCTGACTTGGTGGAGCAAGAACGTGGGTTACAGGCAGTTGAGGGGACGAAAATCTTAGGGTTCTTCTCTATCTCTTTCTCCTTTATTTCAATTGTTTGTATGATTTACACTCATTTGATGATGTTTAATCCACAAATGAGTGGCTAAATTCACTTCTTGCTGAGGTTAAGAACATTTGTATGGAAATGTAATTATTGATAAATTGGTTTTTCATCTTGTCTTACGTGGCTGTTCTATTGATTCTTGTTCTTACTACATTAATGTGTGGCCAATGTTAATGTATATCTAAAAAGTCCAGTTTCACTCGAGAGAGCAAGAAATTGGGAAGTTGTGAATTGATAGGATATGATCTTTTCTTAGTTTGGGAAAATTGAGAATTGATTTACCTTCAGGATAGAGATATACCTGAAAGTCGTATTAGTCAATTAAGGAATCGGTTTTGTATGGCTAGAACATGAATTTCTTTTTATCACAGAGATGTAGGTGGAAGGTTCATGATTCTTAAGTTGGGTTAAATACGAGACTTTTAATCCATAGGCAATAATTCTTGACTAGCAACCGGAGGAAAGATTAATCAAATTGTATCGATAATTTATTTCTCTACATGTTCATTTTAACCTCAGCATGCTCATACTTATAGTTCAGACTCAAATGTTATATTCTTTTTAGACTTAGTATAAAATTAGGAAACAAAATATCAAAATCTTCTTCACACTGTTGTCTGCAGTTTAGAGTTAAAGTTTATTGACACTTGATTAGATTGATACCTTAGTCCATTCCCTGTGGATCGATACTTGGCTTACTTGAGCCACTTTACTACTTGTTCGACCACGTGCACTTGCGTGTTGTTATTTCAAAAAAAAAAAACCAAACAAGTTTTTGGCGCCGTTGCCGGGGATTGGCAATTGGTAAAATTTTTCTTAAGTGTTAGTTTACTATTTCCTCTTAGCGTTGACTACTTGGTCTTAGCCTGTATTTTGCAGATATTAATTTCTGTTGAACACTGGCTAGAGACAAGGAGCTGGTGGACTCATATTTAGAGCCGGAAAGACAATTCCATCGTTAAAGGAGAGAAGCTCTAGAGAAAAAGCTGCAGTTGCTCAGACAAACAATCCTGGAGCAACAACAGAATCCACCAATTGTAAGGGCAATGTTAGTGCCCGAGGAATTGGCAGCTAGGCCGGTTCGCGAGGTGGAAATCCCACATGCTAACAATGTCACATCTAGCATCCGCAAACCTGAGCCAGGAGGGAGGTTCGAGCTTAAATAGAATATGGTGCAATTGCGGCACACCAGCGGGCAATTCACAGGTCTCCCTCACAAGGATCCACAACAACATCTGCAAAATTTTTTGGAGATAAGTGACACTTACATCCCCGCTGGAGTGTCATCAGATTATGTCAGGCTTACATTGTTCCCATTTTCACTTTTGGGAGAAGCTAATAGGTGGTTGAAAGCTGAGCCACCTAATTCCATCACCACGTGGGATGATCTTGCGAAGAAATTCTTGATACGGTTCTTTCCATCCGGTAAAACAGCAAGACTTAGAAGTCAAATTCTAAGTTTTAAACAGAGAGACGGAGAGAATCTGTATCAAGCCTGGGAGAGATTCAAATCTATGTTGCGGGATTGTCCTCATCATCACCAATCCAATGATGTGCTGGTGCATACTTTCATAGAGGGTTTGGAACCCCACACAAAAATCTTGCTAGACTCAGTAGTTGGGGGACAAGCATTAGAAAAAACTTATGAGGAGCTGTATACCCTGTTGAATCGTATTTCGTAGGGAAATCCAGAGTGGAATGCGGACTCTTCTAGAGAAGGAACAAGGAAAGCGACAGGAGTCTTAGAAGTGGATGGTTTTATAGCTATCGCTGCACAAATAGCTGCGTTGCAGAATCAACTCAATACCCACTTCAGCAATATGAGCATGAATCCTTCTCAAGCCCCAGTGAATGTAGTGCAGCAGATTTGGTGTGAAGTGTGCGGGAGTAATGAACACTCAGCTGAGTGTTGTGGAGCAAATCCTGATTCGATGAACTTTGTTGGTAATGTACAGAGAAATAACCACCTACAGTATGACAATATCTACAATTCCAATTGGAGGAATCACTCGAATTTCTCTTGGGGTAGCAACAACCATCAAGGGCAGAGTTCGAGTCAGGGGGCGCAGAGAAATCAAGGAGGGCAGCAGAACTATCAGTCGCAATACAGAAGCAACAATGCACCTCCTCCACCACCATCACCCAGCATTGAGGAGATGTTCAAGACAATGATAACTAACCAAGCTCAATTGCAGGCTGACTACGTGAAATTGGCAGCCGATGTAAAGAACAATCAGTTAGCTACAAAGGCGCTGGAGTACCAGTTTGGGCAATTTGCTGGAGCTCAAAACACCAGGCCGAGAGGAGGACTTCCGAGTGACACTGATCCGAACCCCAAGTAGGTAAATGCAGTGACCACAAGGAGTGGTTTGCAACTCAAAGAGGTGGAACCAGAAAGACCACCACAGTAGTCGGAAGCAGGTGATAATGAGAGGGATCACAATGATGATAGGGGGAAGGAGAAGGAAGCTGAACCAGAAAGACCACCATCCCTATTCCCTTAAAGACTAAGGAAACACAATGAGGAAGCGTGTTTCAAAAAGTTCATGGAGGTGCTTAAACAGGTGCACATTAATTTACCTCTTGTTGATGTTTTGCAGGGAGTGCCAAAGTACGCAAAATATATCAAGAACATTGTGGAGAACAAAAGAAGGTTGACTGAGTACGATACGGTGGCGCTTACGGAGGAGTGCACTTCACAAATACAAAATAGGTTGCCCACAAAGCTCAAGGACCCTGGGAGCTTTACAATTCAAATTACAATTGGGCAGAGTATCCGAGCTCGCTGATTATGTGATTTGGGAGCGAGCATTAACTTGATGCCGACATCGGTATTCAAGAAGTTGGGGCTAGGGAGTCCTAGACCAACAACAATGATCTTGCAACTAGCAGATCATTCCTTAGCCAAACCTAATGGCATTGTGGAGGACGTGATGGTGCAAGTGGGCTCCCTTATCTTCCCGGTAGACTTCGTCGTGCTGGATTTTGAGCCAGACGCGGAAGTCACATTTATTTTGGGACGTCCTTTCTTGGCAACTGGGAAAACACTTATTGATGTAGCTGCAGGGCAGCTAATTATGCGGGTGCACGACAAGGTGGAGGTGTTTGAGGTGTACAAGGCTACAAAGCTTCCGGAAGTTTACGAGGAACTCTTAGTGATCAACGTGCTTGATCGAGCGGATATTTCTCAGAGCGTTGAGTCATGGGAGCCATTGAGGAAACCACCAGAGAAGTGTAAGCATGACATGGGTGAGGACGGTAGTCGATAGAAGACATCCGTCACCCTAGAGGATGACTGAGCTTAATGACGTCGAGACGCGATGGTAAACCAAGCACTGCATGGGAGGCAACCCGTGAATTTGTTGTAAGAGATAAGTAGAAGTAGTTAGCTAAATAAAAAGAAAAAAAAGAAAAAAATATATATATATAAAACAAAAAAAAATTATCGTGTTGTGTTTGACACCTTTGAATTCTAAAAAATTTCTTGTGGTGAGATGAATTTCAGGTTGAACGGAGGGCAAAAATGCAAAAGATCACAAAGGAAAAATCGAGGTGAGAAAAATAATAAAAAGTGGCAAAACAGTGAGCCTGCGCGATGGCTCCGTGTCACAGAGGGCATGCTCCGCGTTACCCTCCGTGACACGTTGAAGTGTAACCTGGAATTTTTGAAAAAATTCCAGAGTACTAGCGCGATGGCTCCGTGTCACAGAGGGCATGCTCCGCGTTACCCTCCGTGACACGTTGAAAGCAATTTCGTGTCGGGTCACACCGGGTTGTTGGGTGACCCGCGCGAAAATACCTCTTTTTAACCCTTTTTTCCCTCATTTTTTCCCATTTCTCATCTCCTACGCGACAAACACCCAAGAATCTCCCCTTTCCCCAATGTGACACGGACCTAGGAGCTAAAATTCTTCAACTTTTCTTCGATATCGTCGAATTGAAGGTATGTTCATTAACTTCATCTCATTTCTTGACTAATTTTTCCTATTTTGAGCATGGGAGGTGAGGAAAACTTTCCCTAATTGTAAATTAAGCTTGAATTAATGTAAGTTATTGTTGATTGATGTTCGTAGTATCGTTGTGATTATATGAACTTGATAAATACATTGGTGATCGAAATTATTGTGAAATTTGTAGCTAGGGTTAGAATTTGAATATGAAGAAGTTAAAATTGAGTTGAAATGTGAAATTCTTGTTGGTTCGTGCATGTTGGGTGAGGTAAATTACGTTGTGTTTAACGTTATATGCTAAAGGCGCGATGGATTTTCGGGATAATGAAATTGTTGAAATTGCATAGAAATTGCGGGAATTGCATCGGTTTTGTTGATAGAAATTTTTGCTAAGTGCTATGTGATGAAATGTTATCGATGGTAATAGTGGATTAACTGTACGAAGTCTGAGTAGTAAATGGAATTTATACCATCGAACCCTCTGAATGCACAAGGCATTTTTGTTATTGTCTTTTTTTTATTTTGAAAGTTAGAAAAAGAGGATTGTCTTGCTGTAATGTTGTGATTGTGGCTAAAGACTAAGTGTGGGGTGGCCTAGCTTAACCCAACCTTAGTCGAAGCTAATTTTAATTTGAATAACATAGGGACTATCTGTTTGATTTGACAAGAACAATGGCAAGCAGGCAAGATAAAGGAAAAGGTGCGTCTACATCGGGCACCGGAAGGAAAAGAATCAGACTAGGAACAGCAGTCCCAGCAGCACCAGCGATTCCGTGCGGCCAACGCCGTCAATGTGGAACCCGATGGGTGACAAAGGAAGGGAAGAAATGGTACACAAAGCATAAAGAAAGCAATTACTTCTCCAAGGAGCATATTGCAAGGGAACCGTTGGCACAGGAATTCCCCAGAATTGTCCACAGGATTGATGCAGCCGGGATGAACTTCATTTTTGAAGAGCCCAGGGAGTGCAATCTCCACTTGATTCGGGAGTTCTACGCAAACTGGAACCCGACACTCTGAAGTCACACTATCAAAATAAGGGGGCAGGTAGTCACTTTTGAGCCCCATCACCTTAATGCCATCTTGGGGGCGCGGGACACAGACGCCCATGTACTCCGGCAGCTAAACATCACTCTACCATATGCGTACATCAGACGCACTTTGTGTGGAGCCCGGTCTACAACACGGTGGAACAGACATAAGGAGAGGGGCTACCATCAGACATTTCCCAACTCACAGATGAATAGGGAAGCCAATATATGGCTTAAAATTGTTTATTCCTGCCTGATCCTGGGGGTGCATATGACAGATGTCACCCGGGATCGTGTGTGCTTGGTCTATGCCTTAATGAAAGGGCTGGAGATCAATGTTGGGGCGGTGATTATCTCCACCATGAAGAGAGCCCGTTTGCATCAAGGGCACAGGTACGGGTTTGGTGACTTGCTGACCACTTTCCTAAGAGGCCTAGATGTTGAGGAGGAGGCCCTTGACTACATCCTGCAGATGGAGAGGCGGGCCTTAGATGTCACCAAAACTAAAGCACCCGACACCACTCACGGGCCAGTTCTTACATTAGCCGAGCGACATGCTCGGGATGATCAGTACATGGCCCGCATGTTCGGGATGCAGATGCTCCAGCTGCGCATAGGCGGGAGGCCGGAAACAGAAGATGAGCTGTGGCAACTCGAGCTAGACTACCTTTTTGGTGAAAATGCCAGGGCTCTATGCTGAGTGGGGCCAGCTTTTGTGGAGCCCACTGATGATGATGTCCCCACTGATGAGGAGACACATCGTGAGGACTCAGATATTGAGTCAGATGATGATGGCGGGGGCGATTCAGACATGGGAGACGAGGCAGCGACACCTGACGAAGAAGTGGAATACTTCGATTGATCAGGGAGTTTCACCACCCACTTTTGTGCTATGTTGAATTTTGTGAACATTGGGGACAATGTTCAATTTAAGTGTGGGGTGGGAGTAGTTAGGTGCTGGTTGTTGTTGTTATTAATGTCTCTGTTCTGTTGTTGTGCTTGGAAAAAATTATGACCCTGTGATTTTTGTGTGTATGTCTATATTGTAATTAATGTGAAGCTGTTGTGTGCTATTGAGTGTTGTTAGCTGGTTGTGTAAATATTTACGTTTTATCGAAATTATCGATATTTTTAAAATTTTTCGTGAAGTTTTTTATTTTTTTTATGATTGGGTTTCTCGGTGTTTGTTTTCGGTTCTTTTACCAAGAATAGTCCCATTGAACTGAAGTCGTAAATAGTGACCGTTCCCTATGATGGATGGATGACGACCGTCTTAAGGGAAATGTAGTCGATAGGAGTAGTTTTTGTCTTTTAATTTTTGGTTGTCGTTTGCATCCCAAATGTGTCGCTACTTGATGGTTGCGAAATTCTTGTTGCGTGTTGTACATGATATTTAAAATGCAAAGGTGATTCGTATGAAAGCATGCAACTTTGTAAATATGTTGAGATACCTAGGCCATAGAGTTCGATTCGGTGTGATTGAGACTTAATGTTTGAATTCTTGTAATTAGCTGATTGAAGAGTCTGTGAATATGTCTTGAGTTGAGCATGTGCAAAGAGTGTATGGAGAGGTTTCGATTATTCCATGCTATTGTGAATTGTCTAGAACTTGCCTGGTGTGTGTACGAAACGAAATGAAGGATGTGTATTGTAGGAAAGGATGTAGGCATTTCTTTGCTTTAACCGAAAGTTTTTTTTCCATTATCGTACCTACCTTGAATGTACATCCTAGTTAGCCCATTGAGCCTTTAGCCTATTTTTTTCTTTTGTCGAAAAGGTGTAAACCGAGCTTAACCCCTTATTTTCATTATCCGTGAATTTGATCCAAAACTCTTAAGCGCTCAAGAGAAATAATTTTCCCATAGTGTCAAGGAGTGAGAATTGAGCAAAGAAAAGAAAAAGCAAAGTGATGAAAGGAAAGAAAAGGTCAAAGGTGCACTTGCTATAAATTAAATATAATGAAGACGTATAACTAATCTTTGTTATTAAGTCGAGTGTGCTTAAAGATATGGGAACAAAAAATAAAGACAGACTTCAAGAATGGGAGGATGAAGGAAGAAACAATGCCCATAAGGTTGATGGGATGTATTGAAAAAACGCTTAAGGATGCTAGTTGCTATTATTGGTTAGCCCAGTATTTACTAGTTCCGTAGCTTACATTACAACCCGTTAAGTCCTACATGATCTTACATCACGCGTCCTTATATTAGTGGAGTAATACACTAGAGGCAAGCCTATGGTTCATGACATGATGCATGTGAATTCTTTTTGGAGAGAGAGCGAAATCGTGTTTATATGCCCCTGCATGTAATGTCTTTGAGTTCATGTGATTAAAAAGGGAAAAATTCTCTTATGTTGTGAGGGAACATGCTTGACGAGAGATTTAATTTCGTGTCGGATATCTTGATTAGTTGATTTGCATGAGTTTGCCGATATCGAGAGTTGATTCTTGAGTCTAGGAGGTCTTAATGTGTTGAAGGTCATTGTATTGATAAGACTATGCATGTTTTCTTGATGATTTGCTATATTAAATAATCGGTATAACCGTAGCTCGGATTGTCAAGCCAAAGTAGCCATGATTGGGTGTCAATTGCATGAGGTGTAAGATTATTGTTTGGGGACGAACAAGGCTTTAAGTGTGGGGTAAGTGATCTTGGGAAGATTTATATGCCCAAGTGATACTCAAATGCGTCATTTTGTCTTGTTTATCTATCGATGTTTGTATATTCTCATGTGAATTGTAGTCAAATGTGAATTTATACTAACCAACATGATTAGCGTTGCTTTGCAGGAAAAATATAATTTTATGAAGCTAAGATGCATGTTGGGAGAAATCGGGATTGGACTCGGAAGCGAGCAAGGAAAAGGCCAAGGAAAGCATGAATTAAAGGGGCTCTGCGATGGAGCCGTGTCACACTGCCATCGCGGATGCATTTTGCTCGGATGCTGAAGATGAGCCAAATTCCAGTGAAGGTGCACGTTGGGGCCGTGGCACGTTGGCCTAGCCCCATGTTGCACGCCGTGCCACGTTGGGCTTAAATACCTGGACGACCGGATTCCAGTAAGGGTCTGCGTTGGTGGCGTGTCATGGAGGTAGTGCTCCGCGATGCACTCTGTGACACGTTGCTTGTTATTCTGGAAAAAATTTCCACTAGTATAAATAGCACACTTAGGTTTATTTTTAAGAATTCTGACTTGGTGGAGCAAGAACGTGGGTTACAGGCAGTTGAGGGGACGAAAATCTTAGGGTTCTTCTCTATCTCTTTCTCCTTTATTTCAATTGTTTGTATGATTTACACTCATTTGATGTTGTTTAATCCACAAATGAGTGGCTAAATTCACTTCTTGCTGAGGTTAAGAACATTTGTATGGAAATGTAATTATTGATAAGTCGGTTTTTCTTCTTGTCTTCCATGGTTGTTCTATTGATTCTTGTTCTTACTGCATTAATGTGTGGACAATGTTAATGTATATCTAAAAAGTCCGATTTCACTCGAGAGAGCAAGAAATTGGAAAGTTGTGAATTGATAGGATATGATCTTTTCTTAGTTTGGGAAAATTGAGAATTGATTTACCTTCAGGATAGAGATATACCTGAAAGTCGTATTAGTCAATTAAGGAATCAGTTTTGTATGGCTAGAACATGAATTTCTTTTTATCACAGAGATGTAGGTGGAAGGTTCATGATTCTTAAGTTGGGTTAAATATGAGAGTTTTAATCCATAGGCAATAATTCTTGACTAGCAACCGAAGGAAAGATTAATCAAATTGTATCGATAATTTATTTCTCTACATGTTCATTTTAACCTCAGCATGCTCATACTTATAGTTTAGACTCAAATTGTATGTTCCTTTTAGACTTAGTATAAAATTAGGAAACAAAATATCAAAATCTTCTTCACACTGTTGTCTGTAGTTTAAAGTTAAAGTTTATTGACACTTGATTAGATTGATACCTTAGTCCAGTCCCTGTGGGATCGATACTTGGCTTACTTGAGCCACTTTACTACTTGTTCGACCATGTGCACTTGCGTGTAGTTATTTCAAAAAAAACCCGAACAGACGACCCGTTGGTTCAACTAACGAGTCATTTTGTCACTCGTTGCTTGGTCTTCCAGTTTTCCTTGCCCAGTGGCCACGGGAGGAACCAACGGCCCATTGTTTCATCCAATGAGTCGTGGTAAACCCCGTTGCTAGCTCCAGTGACTTCTAGTCCCAGATAGTGGAACCAATGAGAGGTCCCAACGAGTCGTGGTCTCAACCAACGACTCATTGAGTGACCCGTTGGGACCCTATCGACTGGATTTCAGATTTAAATCCCAGGGTTGCTTTTGTAATTTTTCCACCTACTTAGTCCCTAACTATGTCATTTTGGGTCAAATCAGGGGTTTTAGAGGGGGTGAAACTGACGGTTTCTTTCATTCTTTTCTCATCTCTCATCAGTTAAACGTAAAAGTCCCTCTCAGAAAAGCTCATAGCAGAAGTTAGAAAGAGTGATTCTTTTCAGATTTCTCAAGGAATTCTCTCAAGGATTTCCATCACCAGGTATGTGGAAATTCAACAAGCGAATAGTTCTTCCCTCGTGTGCCCCAAAATTCCTCCTATTTCTTTATCAGTTCTTGCCTTGAAAGTATCATATGTTAAGAAATTATTAGTCAGAATTACTTTAATTCATGTAGAATATTATTTTATGATAATTGTAGATATTTCCCACCAGTTTGTGACTGTATTGGTGCTTGTTCTTGTAAAGTAAATTCTAGCCCTAGTTCTTGAATGCAGATAATTGGAATCTTGCAATGGTGCTTAAATGTCAAAATTTTTCTTGAATTTATCAATATTGGGAACTCCCATGTTGTTATTGTATTGAAACTCAGTCAAATATTGTCAGTTCAATTTCAGTAAAAATGTTAGAATATCCAGTATTAGTCAAAAATTTCAGCTAATCAGTTTGACTACATAAATTCTCGAGGTGTCAGTAGTTCCTCCCAGTTATTAGAAATAGTCCCAATATCATTTTTAGTGGTTCTTTAGGCGGTTATGAAACTTTCAGATAAGAAGCTCTAGCCAGCCTTAGGACCCGAGCTTTAGAATTACAGTTTGTTCTTTAGACGATTACAACGCTTCTAAATAAACAGCTTTGACTAGTCTTAGAACCCAGTTACAGAATTTGGTCTGATAAGACTCTCAGGGTGCTTCTAGGTAGGTATTCCTGACTAGTATTGGGCCTCAGTTTCGAGCTATCATCTTAGTAGTTAGTTTAGGGCTATCCGATGGGAGTAGGACTTAGCACCGAGCGGACTAGGTTTCCAGCACACCCAGGTTCCTAGAACTACGTTGCCACCATAGGATATATTTTTATTGGCCTCATGGCCCCAAACTTATGATCATCCACTTCATGCCATTATATCCTGGCAAGGTATATTGAGTCCTACCGATGGGGTGTATACCATTGGGCAATCAAGGGAGTTGTAGAATCAATTCTTCTCAGGTATGTGGGGTTATAAATGGGTGAAATTGTTCGCACCCATGCCTAATTCCTCCTTAATACATGAAATTCCATTAGTAATTCTATGGGGTTTTATCCCAATTCTTATGAAATCTTTATAATTTATCTATGGGTCAATCTCCATCATGTATCAACTCATATTTTATAAATCATGGGAAGATTTTAGGACTATTCAAATTATAAACTTATGGATTTAAATTTCTACAAAACTATGCCCAATTATGTATGTTTCATGATAAGTCAAGTTATGATTTCACTATGATCTTGATCTAAATTAGCCTAACCATGAGTGATGCTTTATGATATGATTTCTCTTGAGTACTTATCATGGATTTATGATATATAATGTATAGACATGTTTTACAAGTATGCATGAATTTCATGATTTATGGATCTATGAATTTGGCCGACTCATGGGCCTTATTTCATGGTTAGTTCACGTACTTCAAGCATGCTTATGATTATCATGATTTTTACTAGCCTATGAATCTCATGTATATTATCATATGAGCACTATATATGTTTTGGGAGTAGTATTTAACACCGAGTAGACCCGAGGTCCAAGCATACCCCGAGTCTCAGAACTACGCGCCAGCGTAGTCACAATGGGACCTTCATGCTATTGTCCCTTTTTCCCAAATGGGCCTTTTATTGTGATATCACACCTCTTTTCATGGTTCTACCCTTGGCAAGGTACGAACACCCTCCCGACTAGGGGTTTACAGGTCAGGCTCCATGTGTGCTCATATGGGGTATTTTCGTTATAAGAATCTCCCATTGCTCCTCATGATTTATGCGTGGTTATGATTATATACTTTGGCTCAAGTCATGTTTAATAAAGCTTTTCTATTATGATTATAATTACGATTGATTTACGAATGTTTTGAAAACCTTGAGCCTTTATGTTTACATTATGATATTTACGTTATGATCATGTTGTCCTACTCTTATGAACTCTTATGCAGTTTTAAATGTCCGTTTTTACTTACCTTGCATGCTCAGTACATTCCAAGTACTAACCGCATACTCTATGTTGTATTGTTTCATGATATAGGTCTGAGGGATCAGTCTCAGCTGCATTATTAGCCCTTTCTTCCCTCTTTGACCTATCCAGTCGGTGTTGGTGAGTCCTCATCCTTCGAGGACGTTCAGTCATTCATATTATATTATGTTCCTTTCAGTTTTAAACTTTCTCGAGCTAGTTGGTGTCCCATCAGCTCATCAGTTATGTTAGAGGCTTTTCGGACATTATGTAGATATCAGCTTGTGATGTATGGTTCTTTTCTAGTTGATTCATATGTAGTCTTCCATTTTTTTTATTTGTAGACTTCCGCTATGTTATTTATGTTAATGTTCCGCTTTTATTGATCCTTCTTATATCTGCATAGGACTTTTGGCGACTCTGAGCTGTTTTCAACCTGTCTTTTATAAGCTGAACCTTCTCTATGGCCTCATGGACTGAATCTGGACCTATCATCGTAGCTTCCCTGACTTTTAACCAACCAACAGGTGATCTATATCTTCGCTCATAGAGAGCCTCAAACGGAGCTATCTGAATACTAGAATGGAAATTGTTGTTATACGCAAATTTAATGAGAGGAAAATGATCATCCCAACTAACCTTGAAGTCAGTCACGCACGCTCTCAATATGTCCTCGAGAGTCTGAATAGTCCACTTCGCCTAACCATCCATTTGCGAGTGAAGTGTTGTACTGAGCTTGATCTGACTACCAAGTCCTTTTTGAAACGATCTCCAAAACTAGGAGGCATATTGAGTACCTCTATCTAATATGATGGACAAGGAAAATCCATGCAACCGAACTAGCTGCCGAATATATAACTTAGCATAATCCTCTGCTGAATCAGTAGTTTTGACCAGTAGGAAATGAGCTGCTTTGGTCAACCTGTCCACAACCACCCAAATGGAGTTATACTGCCAACGAGTGCGAGGAAACTCTGTAATGAAGTTCATATTGATTTCCTCCCACTTTCAAGTAGAAATACTAATGTCTTGCAGTACACCTCCCAGTCTCTGGTGCTCAACCTTCACTTGTTGACAATTCAGGAACTTAGCCACAAATTTTGCAATGTCCTTCTTCATATCATTCCACCAATAGACTTTCCGTAGATCATAGTACATCTTGGTGGCACCTAGATGTATAGAGTACCTAGAACCATGAGCCTCATGCAACATCCGATCTCTCAAATCATCAACATTCGGAACACAAAAATGTCCCTAATATCGAAGCACTCCATCTCCCCTTTTGAAGAAGACCTCTACCTTCTGATTCTGAACGGCTTCATTCAACTTCACTAAGAGGATCCTCATCTTGTCTCGCTTTGAGCTCGGTCATCGCGAAAGATCTTGGTCCATTCTAAATAATGACACCACCATCTGTCGAGTCAACAAGACAAACTCCTACAATTCCTACTAAGAGTTTTGGAAAGTCCCAAACCTCTGAGTTGTCACATTTTACGCTTAAAATTATGCTAAACACATAAAAAGTTAAAATCCACCCCAAACTCATCCGAAATCCCCCGGTCACAACCCAAATATGCAATCCAATCATAAAACACATTCTGGACCTGTTGGAATCATCTAATCACCGATATAAGGTCATTTGGATCAAAAGTGGACCAAATGGTTAAACTTAGATTCCCCAAAGCTCATAATTTAGACCAAAGGTTCTAATCACTCCCGAATCACCTCGGAATCTATACAGACTACCCAACTAATTCATAAATCACCATACGGAACTAACAGAGCTCCTAGAACCCAAATTCGAGCTCATTAACCTATAATGTTGACTCTGGTCAAACCTCTCAAACCTCAAACCCTCTAAAATCGAAAATCTCACCCAATCTTCATTAGATCATCTCGGAAACGGTGTCATCCACCTCCGTAAGTCATGAATAACAAATAAAGATATGAAAAGGTTCAACCCAGAAAAATGGATCAACAATCAAAAATGACCATGAGGGTTGTTGTACTTCCCAACTCGGCTAATAACTGCACTTCCTGGACTTCTACATATCCAGCACCTAAGGAAAGGATAGGGAGTTACCTTAAATGTACCTATTTTAACCATCATCTCCATCATGGGGAACGTCCATAGGGTTTAGAGTAAGGGAATCATGAGCACAAATCATTCAATAAATCTATGTTGGGTATATACTTGGTATAGCACGATCTTATAAGCCGATAGGGCAAATCTTAGCGACTAAGTAGAGTTAAGCATGCTAAGAGACATGAGTTCACATACGTAACGAGGGTCATGACATGAAGCTGAATGAGTAATATTAGGATCGCTGACTAACGGGGTTACTTATCATCTTAGGGCTCTGAACATAAGCATTAGTTGAGCGTAGCATCGATCGAACATAAGGGAAACACGTAAATGAGGATGGATTGATTACCCTTAATTACTATTTCTAGAACTTCCTTACTAGAAAACTTAAGACTTGACTTGGCCCTTCAATTACCATCTCCCCCTTGGGTTTATGGCCATCATTCTAAGGCTCTAGGATCCTTCATTAAGGTTACATTGATATCACTAGCTCTGGACTTCTCATTCACCTCCAAAGCTATCGCTGAAGATTTGATAGTTATAATCATTCCATACCTTCCACGAAATAAATCTCATATTAAAATGCACAAAAGGGATCTTGTACCTTATCCAGTAGTTCTCGGAACTAGCAATCATGCAAGGTTCGATAGGAAGACTTATAAAATACTTAGGACTACATCTAAGGTTGACTACCATGTGCTCTTGGTAACCTGTGCTACTGAGATGGGCGGGCTGCAGACCTGATAGCTGGGGCACGGGCTCTACCGTCACCCGGTCTAACGGAAGGACAATCCCCAAGTCTGTGTCTAGACTTACAGCACCTAAAACCAACATCCTTTCCAACCAAACACCTTCCCGGGTGGTTTCTACCACACCTTTGACAAGCTGGCCAACTGGACGGAGCTGCTAAAGGGGTGGCCGGGGCACGACTTCTCTAGTATCTCGCTTGGCTGAAGGGCAATCTCTATGTTATGACCGAGTTGGCCACAATAGAAGCAAACATCTGAACCCACCAAGCACCCCCCTAGGTGGTTCTTCCCCCAACACCCATAGACTGGATAAGTAAGCTCTCTCACCCAGGGGTTGTATCCCCGAACTTGAGCTAAAGACCTCTGCTGGGGTTGACAGTGACTGCCACTACTTGACCCCTGCTGGGAACTCTCAAGGTTTTTGGTCCTGGGCCTTTTGTTCTTCCTTTCTTCCCCCTTAAAATCTCTACCCATATTCGAATCACCAAACTTAGACTGGTTCCTCTTCACGGGCTCTTGAACCCTAGTAGCTGTCGCCTTCCCAGAAGGGTTCACTGATGCGATAGACGTCTGGTTAGGTTGGGTGATCATGGCCGTATCAACACTCGTACTGCAGCCCCGAGTTATGCATCCGTAACTTGCCCAAACATAGGATCCATTGGGGTTGGTGGGGCTGGCTGACTCTCGTTGTTGTTCTGAAAAGACATGTTTCAGCACATGCGTATAGCACGAGTTAGAGGAATGGAGAGAGTTGAAATCATAGCACGAGATAAAGTCATGAAATTAGGGAACATTTCCTAAACATCTCTAGACTCTTCGTCATAAGTGTGGCGCACTTCACACCCATGAAAAAGACTCTACTTAACGCGGCTTTCTGACACTCTAAGACACTTCAAAACCTATGGCTATGATACTAAGTTTGTCACAGCCCGAACAACTCGAATTGATACACGGGACAAGGAACCCCGAGAGGCTCCAAGTCAACCCATGGCATGAACATAAAATCTAACAATCAATAAAAGAGGAACACCAACATAAATAAAATATCGGAAGTCTACACATAGAACAACAGGAAGACTACATATGAATCAACTAGAAAAGAACCATACATGACAAGCTGATTACTACATAATGTCTGAAAAGCCTCTAACATAACTAATGAGCTGATGGGAAGCACCCCCAACTAGTTCGAGAAAGTCTAAAACTAAAAGGAACATAATAAACTATAAATGACTGAACGTCCTCGAAGGATGAGGACTGATCAACACTAGTTGGACAGGTCAGAGTGGGAAGAAGGGGCTAATGATGCCGCTGAGACTGATCCCTCGGACCTATATCATGAAACGATACAACATAGAGTATGCGGTGTCAGTACTTGGAATGTACTAAGCATGCAAGGCAAGTAAAATGGATAGTTAAAAATGCATAAGAGTTCATAAGAGTAGGAAAACATGATCATAACATAAATATAATAATGTAAACATAAAGGCTCAAGGTTTTTAAATCAGACGTAAATCAATCGTAATCATATTCATAAGAGAAAAGCTTTATTAAGCATGACTTGAGCCAAATTATATAATCATAACCATGCATAAATCATGAGGAATAGTGGGAGATTCTTATAGCTGACATACTCCATATGAACACATATGGAGCCCGACCTATAAACCCCTAGTTGAGAGGGTGTTCGTACCTTGCCAAGCGTATAACCATGAAAAGAGGTGTGATATCACAAAAAAGGCCCATTTGGGCAAAGGGGACAATATCATGGAGGTCCTATCGTGGCTATGTTGGCGCATAGTTCTGAGACTCGGGTTATGCTTGGACCCCAAGTCTACTCGGTGTTAAATACTACTCCAAAAATATATATAGTGCTCATAGGATAATATAGATGAGATTCATAGGCTAGTAAAAATCATAATAATCATAAGCATGCTTGAAATACGTGAACTACCCATGAAATAAGGCCCGTGAGTCTGCCAAAATCATTGATCCATAAATCATGAAATTCATGCATACTTGTAAACACATGTCTATACTTAATATATCATAAATTCATGATAAGTACTTGAGAGAAATCATATCATAAAGCATGATTCATGGTTAGGCTAATTTAGATCAAGATCATAGTGAAATCATAACTTGAGTTATCATGAAACATACATAATTGGGAATAGTTTTGTAGAAATTTAAATCCATAAGCTTATAATTTGAAATAGTCATAAAATTTTCCCATGATTTATAAAATTTGAATTGATACATGAAGGAGATTCACCCATAGATAAATCAATAGGATTTCATTAGAATTGGGATAAAACCCCGTAGAACTACCAATGGAATTTCATGAATTAAGGAGGAATTGGGAATAGGTGTGAACAATATCACCCATTAATAACCCCACATACCTGAGAATAACTGATTCTACAACTCCCTTGATTGCCCAATTAAGAATTGATGAAAAACTTGAAGAACTAGGCTTGATAACCTTTCCAAAACCTCCAAACTTGCTTGCATGAATTAGGAATGGCTTAGAATGAACTTACTCTTCTTAAAACTCACAATTCAAAGCTTAAAACGACGTGGTTAGGCCTTAGAATCATTGGAATTATGAAAAAGCCCTTAATAAACTCATAGGGAAAAACAGACTGCCAGTCCCAACGATGGACTAGACGAGTCGTCGCCATGGACCACGACTCGTGGTCAGAAGTCGTTAAGTACACTGCCAACCTTTCACCTGAGGCTCATCAAAGGGGACCTAATGAGTCATTACTGGTGAATACGACTTGTGGTCACCTTTTGTTACCTTCACTGCCCTAAATTCCCCTTCCTTCAACCAACCTTGACCATGGTTGACTCAATGAGTCGTGGGGATGACCATGACTCGTGGTCATGCCCGTGGTGACCCAAAAACCTAAATTTCCAAATTAAGTAATACACCTCACCATGATTCACTCAACGAATCGTGGTCATCCTGATGGGTAACAGGATGACTCGTTCTGTGACCTGGTGCAAAAAATTCTATTTTCTCCGTTTCAACTCCCGGGTCTGATCTTAGGGTTTCTGGAGCACTACAAGACTACCAACTATTTCTAATGCCTATATTCCTGTGGTCGTCAGTCGATAGTGAAGTGCACATGATAAATCATCATTATCAACTAAGCAAGGCCGACAGGTATATTCTTATCCATGTTAGCGAATCATTTTCTCTTCCCAATAAAGTTTGTGAACAAGCCCTACTTTTTCTTATTGTTCTTGAAAATTCCCTCTTTCGATTTTAATTTACAATCCATAGATAGTATTTAATTGTTGGCCATAAAATTAAATAATTAAGACCAAGAAAAAGTAAGCAACTCAATAAATAAAAAAATTGAAATAAGTGCTCTAATTTAGACTTTTAACTTGTCATGGCCCGAATAGATAGGCCGTGCGGGCACCTACATCGACTCTACTCGATAGGAGAACCCTTACCACATTTCTATTATTTATACAAGAAAATAATTTCTAACATGTCCATTACATCTCGTTAACTGCTAAAAATCCACAACACAATAACATTATAAGATTTCTCTAACATGACTCTTCCAAAATCTAGTCTAGATAGGTACAAGAGCTCTATTTGAATACTTGACAAACAAAATGACCCAGCTTCATCTGGAAAGAAGAATAGTGAAGTTGGTGCTGACTACTCCACGCCAATCAAGGAACTTCAACCTGCCACATCCTACACCCAAAAGTAAAAGGTATACTAAGGTAGTATCAGTACACCACACATTCTGGTAGGCATTATCGATCGACTAGGGTTAGTTAACACAACAATATAAAAATCAATATACAGTCAATATTACTCAATTCAATAGCTACTTCACTTAAGCAACATCCCACTAAGTTTAGTCACAACATTATTGGTTCTTATGACTCATCAAGGTTTACGCAATTATCCTATGCTTCTAGTTGTTAATTAGCCTATCAGTCTGCCTCTCTCTATTTTTACAGCAAATGAAGGCTCAGGCTACTACAGCGATCTCACTGTAGCGGTGATGTGTGCAATACAGCACCAACCCATCCAGCCAGTAATCAATTTCCCCTAGTCCAATTCTGTTTTATTCTGCCATATACACTTAAAGCACTACTACCCCTCTTACAATTTCACTATGAATGACTAAGTCTGTTTCTTCCATTTATTAACCTATTTAATTATCTATAGAATTTTTTAGCTCTCCTTAGTATAGTACACCAAATAATAATATTTACTTGCTATCTCACGGTACTACACTATCTTTTATTCAAACCCGTCATATTATCACCCATAGCCCACAAAATCAATATAAAACAAGACAACCAAATACAATTACGGACTAACTATCTCAAGTACACGTAGAGGTCATCAAAACAATATAAGGGAGTCCATTTTCCCAATAGTAAAGCACATGCACATACCTAACCTCATACCATGAAATGTCATAAGCTACCATACATAAACTAGATATCCATATACGATATCCCACACCTGTTCCTCACCTCAAACCCGATTTATGTTAGTATAACTTGTATCACACCGGTATATCAATTACCTTTCTATATTTGCAGCCGTATGTATATCAACTATACCTGCATAATCTCTATCTCAAAATCATACCACCGGTGATGTGCTAGGCACATGCCTCCGTCATATCACTGTACACACATGCCAGAGGGTCTTATGCTTGCCCTTCCAGTCATGACCTGTAGGGGACTCTAGAAATCCATGTACTATATACCCAGTTATATGAAAAATTCATCATACCTATATGTGTACTTACTCGTACACCCATCGCATGGTCTTTAGCAATATCTTTCTGTGTACTCACTCATACCACTGAGTCGGATGCTTACCTTGGGCATGAGCCACTCTTGTGTCCAATCCTTATTCAGAATCTGATTGTATTATCCTGTTCATCTGAGTTCCTTACCTTCGGCCTTAATCCACTTATTTATAATCATATCAATGACTTCCCATTCATGTTGACTATCATCTCAGTCACACATTCATTTGTTGCCAATTCGCCCCTCCATTTCAGGACGCATAATGTGACACACGCATATCAAATCACCACAAAACAAGAGTTACACATTCACCACAACTAGCATAATCACATGAATTTAAAACAACCTCGTGTTTAAAAAATAGTGAATATAGTTATTTTAGCACATCATAACACTTTCAACTTGGCCCTCTCACTGGTTTGGGCTCCGCTACAGTGTCATCACTACCGTTACAGTGGTCTCGCTATAGCGGTATACCAACTACTGTAGCGGTGCTGTTGATAGTAATTTGACCAGTCTTTATTGCCACATATTCAGTATTTTTCTCCATTATACTCATCAAATAAGATCAACATCACATAGAGCTCACTTAAAAAACTGACCGCAGTGTCACTGTTAATGCTAACAAGAATTATCTACCCAAGCTACACGATATGATTCACAACATATTCAACTTATTACGTAAGGGATTACTATCCTATGTCACTTGCTTTATCTTGTGCTCAAACATAGTTATAACTTATTAATCCACCCGTAAATCATATCTCCTACTCAGAGTCTATGCTAATTACTCGCCCAAGGTTTCGATTCAGAAGAAAGAAAAAGTCTATATGTTCTACCTAGGAATATTCTGTCAACGACACCCGAAGGTTTATCTCCTCAACAATGTTTGACTTGACGCATATCCTAGAACATGAACCCATTTATTGGTTGAAATATCTCCCCTAGGGTTTTACCTCCTTATGGGCTTTCGTCACTCCGCTTCTAATACACTTATCCTTATATTTTCATTGATTCCAATTAATAAACAATAACATAGTTAAAGAACAATCCTACTCATCGAAAGCATATAAATCATGGACACGTATATGTTTAGCTAACCAAAGTCTACTGCAAAAATAAGTATACCATATCCTACCTGGGCACCAAGCTATCGTCCCTATCATCCTGATTGCGGCTATACCATTTTGATTTTCTCACGAGAGCTCCTAGCAATAGAGGTCGAATCTCCACCCCTTAGATCCTCTTGTTTTCCCCAAAAAGTCTATTTTCTATCTTTATACTTTTTTAATAATTCCTCATCAAGGACTAGGTATTCAAAATCTTAATCAGAACGGGATTGTAGATTTCTGGTTTGCGTCATCCACTGCAGCTCACTGTGGTGGAAATCTTCTCACTGCTGTGGACACTCTCTTGGGTCTGCTCGATCGCGACTAAGCCCATTCGAATTTACTCTCTGTACGTCCTTTATTTCTCGGGGATAAATCATAAGTTTCTAAAAATTTAAATTTGCCCATTTTTACGTGGTCAGAATGCTATAATGGTCGGGTGAGCCGTTACACAACTAATCAAATCGAACAAGTCTAGTTAAGCTAAATATGCAATCAACATCAAACAACAAGGTTATTAATCAAACAATCATGTGAATGTTTTTCAAACGATCTTTCTCAAAATAACCCAGCCTCAATAATTAAATCAATCTGTTTAAAACATTTACACTTAATTTCATTCCATGAACTCATAGAATTACACAATCCACAAGACCTATATCAACAATGTGCCCTTAAGAAAATAGATAGTCCATATATTCAAGTCAATGAAGAGAAATATGCTATATGACTTAGCAACAAAGCATACTCTCGCATTCACAAGGAAAATTCACACGCATGCATAAAGTGACATAAGCTTACCTGTTATGTACATCTTCACTAATTAAGTGTGTTTGGCTAAAATCAAATAGGACTTTAATGAATTGTAATATTAGCTAGGCAACGGGTATGATAACTATGTGATAGTGACTTACACTTTTCTAATCACTTTGCAATTTAATAACATATCATCCATTATTTTCTCACTTTAGCTTTTTAGCCCTCTGTTCATCACTTATATCCACAAATAGTTCTCATCATAAAAAGAATGCTCCAATAATTTTTATTCTTATTTCAAGCATTTTTATTTTTATTTTTCTCTTTTTATTCTTTATCGTTTTTCTTTTTCTTGTCATATTTTTTATGAGGGCCTTTTCATTTCAAGCTAGTCTCATTGATCACCATATAGACTTGACATTTCTTTTCGTCAGATTTTACAACTTTACATAGTTTATGCTACAATGTGTAAGGAAGAAGGATGAAAATATGAGGGATTCAACAAAAAGAACCAAGGTAATAATACGACTATAAAATGAGAGGCTAACAATGTAGAGGGCTTACTAGTTGTAAAAATATCTCAATAGGCTAGATTTCACAAAATAATTCAAAAAAGGCCTACTTTCTAGATTAAGCAACACTTGTATTTCACTTCAATAACATGTAAGGGAAGTTCTACACTAAAATGCAAAGCATGGACGATATGCAAGAATACTCACCTCACATGACACAAAATCAAGAAGGACAACTTTATGTAGATAATTCAGCTCAATGACAATATAATGAATTTCACATAAGATGACGTTATTAACATGAGTTGAAAAGGTGACCTTAGGCATTTTGAAGCACAAAAGATCATTGCTATTTCATCATGCTTAGTCACATACACTTCAACACTTGTGTTAATTATTTAATTTAGCATCTTAGCTGAGCACCTAGCATTCAAGCTGACTTTTAGACTTGAACTCTTCTACCTATCAACAAGTGGCTAATTTTCCCTCAAAATGATCGTCATTCATCAATCATTGAGAAGATATTTAGCTACGACTAGAAATTATTTCTAAAAATTAAAAATTTACCCATTGAGAATGGCTCCCCTGAAAAAGAACCACGGTCTAAAGAAAACCTAGTGGTTGATGCCATTTAAAATTTTAAAAAAATAACTACACCAAGAAAAATTTAAAATTAAGCTATAGTATGCTCACCCAAGACAAAAGTTCAAAAAATAAATAAAATTATAACAATACAACAAATCTCTACTCCAAACATAGCTTAATGCAATATCCTCAATGCAGAATTAAACAAAATAAAGCATAGGGGTTAAGGATCTTCTCTAGAGACTCGAGGCCTCATCATTTCTCTTGATGTTCACATCCTCCTCTGGTGGAAATGAAGGCTCATCATTTTATCCATATAAAGGCATAGGTGACTGGTGCAAGAGGCAACATCTACTCCAACTCCTCCGAGCTTGCCTCTTCATTCTCTATATAGATCTTTAGGTCCATAAAGAGCATCTGAATGGACAACTTTATGCAGGTTTGTCTCTGCTCCATGCAAAGGCTAGCTATCCCATCGACCGTGATATCACAACTGTTATATCGAATGGCTTCTCGGTCCTTGGAAGCTCCACATCACCCCATAGTTATTTGACACAAAAGTTTCCTAGAGTAATTGTGTGAGCATGAAGGGGTATAAGGGGACGACCCTTACCTTCGGCCCACACTTTGGCCATTTCAAACATCATTAATTTGCCCATGTTAACTGGCATGAGGGTATGGTTTAAATAGAGGAGGCACACCTTTAGCTTTGACAAATCAGTGTCATTCTTTGAAGGCATGATACTATTGTCGATGAACCTCAAAATCACTTTTTCCTCCAATTCAAATTCGGTCTCTTATAATTATGTGCCTCCTATTGGCATATATTTTCCATGTTGGCATGGAGTCTCATCCACACAATGCGTGGCAGATGTCTTTGGATTTGGCCGTCGGTAAAATACCTCAAATACCACGGGAGGCACATCAAGAAACTCCATAAGATTATTGAATATATGGTAAGAGAACTTGATGGCCCTTCCTCCGACAGGGACTACATACTCTTGCTCAAACTCCACTCATATCTCCCAGTTTGCATAGAATTCCTTGACCATGTGTTATACCCCGAGAACCCAAGGATACGATCTGGGAGTCAAAACAGTGAAAAACTGAAATTTCGCACCAGGTCACAGGACGAACCTTGAGGACGCCCGTGAGGAGTGACCACGAGTCTTGAGCTGACTCGTGGTCCAGCAAGGTTGGATGGATTCGTAGAGGAGACCACGGGCATGACCACGAGTTGTGGCCAGGCCTCACGACTCGTGATGTCACCCATGTCCTAGACTGGATGCTGGGCTAAGATTTTTGGGCAGTGCTGACCACGGATGGTGACCACGACTTGTGGTCACCCACCACGATTTGTGGTGTCCTCTGTGGAGTCCCAGGGTGAAATTTTAGCTGTGTACCTCATGACTTAGGCCACGAGGAGTGGCCCCTCATGACGAGTCGTTGGGTCCCTCGCTGGGACCCTTTGGCAGTTATTTTTCTATGAATTAATAAGGGCTTTTCATAATTTCTAAGATCCTAAGGCCTAAACTACGACGTTTTGGGTTATAAATAGGGAAATTTAAAGGGGTTAAGTTCATTTTTCACTTCATTCATTCATGCATGCAGGGTAGGGGAATTGGTAGAGTGATTCAAGCTTAGAACTCATCAATTCATTGCAATTTCTTCTTGGGTTATCAAGAGAGGTTAAGAACTAGTTATTCCCAGGTATGTAAGGTTCTCAATTGGTGGTTTCTTCAACACCCATGCCCTTCCTCTTTGATTTTGCTAAAGTTTCAATAAAAACTCATGGAGTTTTGAAATTGATTTAATTAGAATTCTAATGATTTGATAATGGGCTTTATGATTTTTTGATCTAATTATAATCTATGGGTTTTGATCAACTTTTGTAGACTAAGTAATCATAATATTATTGATTTGGATTTCCATGTATTTAAGCCTAATTATGCATGCCCTATGATGAATCGATTTATGATCTACTCTCCCATTAAGGATATATACAAGCCCAATATGAATTATAATTTAAATCCCGAATTTATTATGTTACCCATTATGATTTTTATGAAACTCAAGATGCATGATATCCAAGTATGTGTGAACCTCATGAATCATGAATTATGTTTTGGCCGACTCACAGGCCTCGTTTCATGGCTAGTTCACGTATGTACAAGTATATTTATAATTATCATGATTTAACTAGCCCATGAATTCATGTATGTTATACTATGGACACTATATATGTTTTGGGAGTAGTATCGAACACCGAATAGGTTCGAGGCCTAGGTTTTGCCCCGGATCTCATAAATTACATGCCACCGTAGGTATGTTGGGACCTCCTATGGGACTGTCCCCAGCCCTAATGGACCTTTTCATAGTGACATCACACTTTCATGGTTTGACCCTTGGCAAGGTACAAACACCCTCCCGACTATGGTTACAAGTTGGGCTTCATGTGTGCTCATATGGGGTATGTCAGTTAAGAGAATCTCCCACTATTACTCATGATTTATGCATGTTTATGATTATGTATATAGGCTCAAGTCATGTTAAACAAGACTTTTCTCTTCCGATTATGATTACGAATGTTTTGAAAACCTTGAGCCTTATGTTATGATACGATATTTATGATATGAGCATGATGTCCCACTCTTATGATCATTTATAAGATTTCTATATCTTAATTGCCCGTTTTACTTACTTTGCATACTCATTATATTTCAAGTACTGACCGCATACTTTCTATGCTGTATTGTTTCATGATACAGGACCCGGTTCTCAGGCTCACCCTCCTCAATAGTGCTCCCGAGATAGTTATCAGCTTAATTGGTGAGTCCTCATGTTCCGAGGGCCATGTGTTCAGACTCTATGCTTTTCCTTTAGTTTTTGTTTTGTTGGGTGATCTTGGGCAGATTTATATGCCCAAGTGATACTCAAACGTATTATTTTTGCCTTGTTTGTGTGCAATATGTATATATTCTCATGTAATTGGTAATAAAATGTGAATTTATACTAACCAACATGATTAGCATTTGTTTTGCAGGAAAATATGATTTTTAGGAGCTAAAATGCATGTTGGAACTATATCGGAGTTGAACTTGGATACGAGCATGGAAAAGACATTGGAATGCGCAAAGTATAGGGGCTCCATGATGGAGCCGTGCCACGCTACCATCGCGGAGGCACACTGCCTGGAGAGGAAATTAAACGGCAAATTCCAGTGAGGCCTCGCGACAGCTCCGTGGCACGGAGATAGGCCTCCGCGTTGGCCTCCGTGCCACGTTGAGGCTAATTTACCGGACCCTGGATTTCCAGTGAAGGTCCGCGTCCACGCCGTGTCACGGAGGCAGTGCTCCGCGTTGACCTCCGTGACACGTTGCTTGTTATTCCGGGAAAAATTTCCCTCTAGTATAAATAGCACACTTAGGTTTATTTTAATTAGTTCAGACTTGGTGGAGCTAGGACGTGGGTTAGCAGCAGTTGAGGGACGAAAAAGCTAAGGGATTTCTTCTCTTCCTTTCTTCTTTCAATCAATTGTATGTATGATTTACACTTGTTTTAGGATGATCAATCAACAAATGAGTGGCTAATTCTCTTCCTTGCTAAGGTTTTGAACATGTGTAGTGAATTTTGATTGTAAATGATATGGTTTTCTTCTTCTTCTTTCATGTTGTTCTATTAATTCTTGTTCTTACTGCATTAGTGCTTGGCTGACATTAATGTACATCTAAAATGTCCAATTTCACTTGAGAGAGCAAGAAATTGGAAAGTTGTGAATTAATAGGGTATTGTTCTTAACTTGATTTGGGAAAATTGGGTTTTGATGTGCTTTCCTGATAGAAATATACTTGAAAGCCGTATTAGTCAATTTAGGAACCGGAATTGTATTGCTAGGTCGTAAATTGCATTTGATCACAGAAATGTAGATGAATGGTTTATGATTCTTAAGTGAAATTAAATACGAGAGTTTTAATTTCTAGGCTACTGTTCTTGGCTAGCAACATGAAGAAGAGATTAACCGAATTATTATTATAATCGAATTCATTACTTGTTCTTAACCTTGGCATGCTCATATCCATAGTTTAAATTCACAGTAAATAATTGTTAATAGTTTTAGTATATATTTTATAAACAAAAACTCATTAACTGTTGGTTACGTTGTTGTTAGCATAATTAGAAGTAAGATAAGAATATAGTATACTTAGGCAAATTTTACATATCCTGAGCCTCCTTGGATCGATACTTGGCTTACTTAGCCACTTTATTACTTGTTTGACCACGTGCACTTGCGTGTCGGTTTATAATATATAACCCCAACCGAAATAGCCCGAACAAGTTTTTGGCGCCGTTGCCGGGGAGGCTAGGCAAATTTGTGAAATTGTGTTTAGTGTAAATTTACTGTATTTTTATTTTTATTTTCTTAAGTGTTAACAACTTGGTCTTAGCCTATATTTTGCAGACTTGATTTCTGTGAACACTGGCAAGGGACAAAGAGCTGGTGGAATCTTACTTAGAGCCTGAACGTGAATTTCATAGTCAACGTAGAGAAGCTCTACAAAAGAAGCTGCAGTTGTTCCGACAATCTATTATGGAGCAGCAAAATCCACCAGTTGTGAGGGCAGTGTTAGTGCCCGATGAAGCAGCAGCAAGGCCGGTTCGCGAGGTGGCAATCCCACACGCTAACAATGTACATTCTAGCATCCGCAAACCAAAGCCTGGAGGGAGGTTTGAATTAAAGAAGAATATGGTGCAACTCTTGCACACAAGCGGGCAATTTACCGGTCTCCCTCATGAAGATCCACAACAACATCTCCAAAACTTTTTGGAGATAAGTGACACTTATATACCCGCTGGAGTGTCACCTGATTATGTTCGGCTCACCTTATTTCCGTTTTCCTTACTTGGTGAAGCCAAGAGGTGGTTAAAAGCTGAACCACCCAATTCTATATCAACGTGGGATGATTTTGCACGAAAGTTTTTGATCAGATTTTTCCCTTCTGGTAAAACAGCCAGACTTAGAAGTCAAATTCTAAGTTTTAAACAGAGGGAGGGAGAAAATCTATATCAAGCCTGGGAAAGATTTAAATCCATGTTGCGGGACTGTCCTCATCATCATCAGTCCAATGAGGTGTTGATACACACATTTATTGAGGGTTTGGAACCCCACACTATAATTCTGTTAGATTCAGCAGCTGGAGGGCAAGCGTTGGAAAAGACCAATGAGGAGCTGTACACTTTGCTCAACCGAATTTCACAGGGCAATCCAGAATGGAACGCAGATTCATCAAGAGGTGCAGCAAGGAAAGCAGCGGGAGTGCTTGAAGTGGATGGATTTACAGCTATCGCTGCACAGATAGCTGCCTTGCAAAATTAGTTAAACAATCACTTCAGCAATATGAACTTGAACCAGCCTTCAGCTTCAGTCAATGCGGTCCAACAGATGTGGTGTGAAGTGTGTGGTAGTAGTGAGCATTCAGCTGAATGCTGTGGTGCAAATCCTGATTCTGTTAACTTTGTGGGCAATGCACAGAGAAATCAACAGCAGTTTGGTAGTGGCTACAACTCAAATTGGAGGAACCATCCAAATTTTTCGTGGGGTAGCAACAACCAACAAGGCCAAAGTTCTGGTCAGGGTATGCAGAGAAATCAAGGAGGGCAACAAAACTTTCAAGCTCAATTCAGAAATCACAATGCCCCTCCTCCACCACCATCACCGACCATTGAGGAGATGTTCAAAACCATGATCGCTAATCAGGCACAATTGCAGGCTGACTATGTTAAATTGGCAGCCGAAGTGAAGAACAATCAGTTGGCGACCAAGGCTCTTGAATATCAGTTTGGGCAATTTGCTAGTGCCCAAAATACAAGACCCAGAGGAGGACTACCTAGCGACACGGATCCTAATCCGAAGCAGGTAAATGCAGTGACCACGAGGAGTGGCTTACAGTTGAAGGAGGTGGAACCGGAAAGACCGCCTCAAAAGTCAGGAGCAGCAGAAGTTGAGGAGGAACAAAGTTCTGATAGGGGGAAGACTAAAGAAGCAGAAGCAGAAAGACCTCCACCCCCGTTCCCTCAACGACTCAAGAAACACAAGGAGGAGGCGTGTTTCAAGAAATTTATGGAGGTGCTTAAACAGGTACATGTTAATTTACCTCTTGTTGATGTCTTGCAGGGAGTGCCCAAATATGCAAAATATATTAAAGACATCGTGGCTAACAAAAGTCGTTTGAATGAGTATGCCACGGTGGCTTTAATGGAGGAATGCACTTCCCGGATTCAGAATAGACTGCCCACGAAACTGAAAGACCCTGGAAGTTTTACTATCCAGCTGACTATTGGGCAAAGTATCCGAGCTCGTGGATTATGCGACTTGGGGGCAAGTATAAATCTGATGCCATCTTCGGTATTCAAAAAGTTAGGTCTAGGGAGTCCTAGACCTACAACGGTAATCTTGCAGCTAGCGGACAGGTCCTTAGCTAAGCCAGATGGCATTGTTGAGGATGTGTTAGTGCAAGTGGGCTCCCTCATTTTTCCGGTCGATTTTATTGTTCTGGACTTTGAACCAGATGCTGAAGTCCCATTTATTTTGGGACGACCCTTTTTGGCAACCGGAAAAGCATTAATTGATGTAGCTGCGGGTCAACTTACAATGCGGGCACATGACAAGATAGAAGTGTTTGACGTGTACAAAGCACCTAAGCTCCCGATTGTAAATGAGGAACTCTCGGTGATCAATGTGATTGATCATGGGAATGCTAATATAATGAATGATTCCCGAGAGTTAACAGGAAGGCCACCAGATGAGGTTGAGCACTACTGGGGGGAGGACAAGGATCGTGAAAAATCGTCCCTCACCCTAGTAGATAATTGAGCATAATGGATGTCGAGCTGCGACGGTAAACCAGGCGCTGCACGGGAGGCAACCCGTGAAAAAAAAAATATTCTATTTTTCTTCTTTTAGTAGAGTGTAATTAATTTGTATTTTTATTTTATTTTTCTTTTTCTTGATTTCGTACAAATTTTTCGTTTTAGTTAGTATTTTTTCATGGTAGTTAGGAAAATCTATTAATCTAACCAATTTCGTTTAGTGAGGTGATTTTCAGGTCTAACGGAGAAAAATATGCATGGAATCGGGAAAAATAAGGCAAGGTATGAAAATAATTTTTATTGAAGAAACAGTGCACTGGGGCGTTGGCTCCGTGTCACGGAGGAGTGGCTCCGCATTACCCTCCGTGACACGTTGAAGGAAAAATCAAATTTTTTAAAAAATTTCCAGAGAGCCAACGCGTTGGCTCCGTGTCACGGAGGAGGGGCTCCGCGTTACCCTCCGTGACACGTTGCCCTTTATTCATTGCCGGGTCACACCGGGTTGCCGGGTGACCCGCCTGTTTTTCTTTAAATTAACCTAAGTTTTGCCCCTTTTCTCCCCATTTCTCTCCTCCTCCACGACCAAAACACCCAATTCCCCCTCCCCAACCAACGTGCCACGCTAATAGGCAAGGAAAACGTCAAATTTCTTAGGCTCTTCAACTAAAAGGTATGTTTTCATCGTTTCTCTCAAGTTTTTGGCGATTTTAGTCGAATTTGAGCATGTGAGGTGAAATATATCACCCCAAGTAGCAATTAAACATGATGTTGAATTATTTTGTGATTGATTATGTTCGGATTGTTGTAATTAACGTTTGAACTTGTCGATTATATTAATAATTCGAATTTGATTGAAATATTGCATTCTAGGGCTTGAGTTATTGAAATTGAATTGGGGAACTTGATAGTTTGATGAATTCGATGCCGGGGTGTGGTTGTAAATAGAGATAAGTCGTTGTAGAGCACCATGGATTTGAGGTGAACAACTGTCACATCAATCTCCTGCTTTGAGGCCGAAAGGACCACAGACACAAATATTTGGAGCCATCTTCACCTTAGGACTCAATGGCATTCAACCGAAACTGTCGCTCAGGGAAAATATCTTCTATGATGTCAGCCTGCTCCTCCATGTGTTCCTCCACCTAAACTGTCCTCTTATTTCCCCCCAGCTACTAGATGAAACCTTGATTTTCTAGTGGTAACTCTATTTGATCTTTGAGACATTGTTCCTGCAAAACAATTCAACCTATAAGAACATTATATGCCATCACAACCAAATTTGCTACATTTGGCTTCACTAGTAGCATTTGGGGATTCAGACTACTCCACACTTATTTTCATGTTATGTGGGTTGGGTGATGATTGGAAGGGAGTTAGACTACCCCACACTTAATTTCAAGCAATGCTTTCACTAATCTTCCACTTTGGCATTTTATCAAACACCTTGTAGGAATTAAGAACTCAACTCTATTTGCATGGATTTTCAGCATGCAAGGTCATATCAATAACCCAATAATCATAATTATGTAGTTCTTCAATTACCCACATCGCAAATGTAGCTAGTATAGAGTTCTCTCTCATTTCACATCAAATCTAAGAATACAATCTCAAAAACATTTAACTTGGGGAAGAACATGGAAATGAGATTGCACATATTCATGAGCACATTAACATTTTCATCTATCCACATGCTTACCAAAGTAAAGAGAAAGTGAAGAAGACATAGCTTTAACCTTGAAGATTGAAGAGGGAGTGAATTAGAGGATGAGTGAATGAAGTATGAGAGAGGGAGAAAATGAGAGGGAAGTGAGAAGGAAAGTGATAAGGGAGTGGAGTAGTAAAAAGGGAGGGCAATAGGTTGAGGGAGTTGAAGAAATAGGAGAGTGGGCAAAGAAATAGGTAGTTTAGGTTTTAAACCTCCTTCCCCTCTCCCCCTAATTTTTTAATGTTTAAACTATTTTTTTTATTTAGGCAAAAACATTTTAAAATTTTGAACCTAGTCGCAAAACCTATTACAGTGTCGCTGGCTGCTCGCGAGCCTCGTCACGTTAGTATGTTTTGCCAAGTCCTTTATTGGACTTGTTAAATTTCACTACCACGTCACTGGCCGCTATGCGACAGTATAATTTTGCATACTGGTTTCGCTTTTTGTCCATTAGACATCGTGTGGGTGTTTTACCCAATTTTATTATTTTAGGCCTCATGCACCTATTAAAACATCCCTAAATTGCCTATTAGCCTAAAAATATTTTACACATGAGTACAAGTATGGAGGAGCGTACATATTCTGGGTTGGTTTGGTATTTTAAATATCACACCAAACTAATTATATCAAATTTTAAAATCTATAAACCATATCAAATTAATAAAAATTGAATTTTTCAACCTCGGGTTTTTCGGGCTTTCTCGAATTTTTTTTCCGATAAAGTCTTCATATAAAATATATAATTTATACTTGAAATATTTATTTAACATACAATTATCTAAGGTATTTCTTAGTTAAGAAAATAACATGTTGACATTGTACTAAAGTATTCAATCGAAAAGATAATGAAATCGCATAAAATAAATATTGCTAATTAATGAATCATAATGAAAATGATCATGCTTAAAAGTACTAAGTCATGCCAAACTAAGTACTTCTAATAAGTATTACTAACGTAACTAAAGATTTTTAAAAAGTTTAAGTCGTGTGTTTTTACTATATAAATTAACCAATGCAAAATTAAAGAACAGATATGTAATATTATTGTCATTCCTAGTGTTGAAATCATTTCTTTTCTTAGCATTAATATTTATTTGGTTTTGAAATTTGTTTGTGCTAATAACATGCATCTAACGCTATTAAACTTATTGGTTTCATTTAAAATTCTAAGTCCAAACTTGAAATAATATGTTAAAAGACAAAAATTACATTCAAAAGTTTAAGAATTATTTATAAATTATAAAAATATATTTATAAAAATTATATACATATAATGTTGGGTTGGTTGGTTTGGGTTTTGACTTTTTTTAGTTAAAACCAAACCAAACCAATTATGGTCATTTTTTTAACATCAAACAAAATTGAATCAAACCATTAGTCAGGTTTTTTTCTCGATTTGACTCGAATTATCAGATTGATGTGGTTTATTTATTTTCTTTGTACACCCCTATAAGTATACATACAAATTTTAGGTTATCTCTCAATCAGCGTCCGATTTAACGTCACGGCACGACACAGTCCTCCTTAGCTCAATGTACTCTCGTACGCTTCCTCCTCCTTGTAGGAGGTTTATCAAATGCAATTCTTCTTTGCTTTTGCTCTACCTCACCACCATCTAATTCATGCTCAAACCTCTTACCGAATGTGAACGGCTTAGTATTGTTCTTTTCTACCGCATCACCATTGGGTCCTTTTTACTTCTCCTTTTCCACCAAACACTTATCATGGATCACCTGTGTGATCATGCACAAGTCATTGTAATGTAAGGGAATGAAGATGGTTTTGTACACATTGACGGTTGCCTGCTCATGATCTACCCTTATTTTTATGTTTCCTATTTTTGCATCGATGAGGGTTCCTCCAATGGCTAAGAATAGGTGCACCAATATGATTGGCACCTTCTTGTCTGCTTCAAAATGAAGAATTATGAAGTCAACAGAAATTACAAACTTGTCGATTTGAATAAGCACATCCTTAATGATGCCATCTGGAGTGACATAAGATCTATTGGCCAACTGCAAAGTAATGGTAGTGGCCCTTGGTTCACCTAGCCCAAGTGTCTTGAACAAATATAGGGGCATCAAATCTATACTTGCCCCAGATCACAAAGACTTTACACCACCCCACTTTCACCAATTTGCATAGGGAGGGTGAAACTCCCTGGGTCTTTAAGCTTTTGAGGAAGCTTGCTCAACACTCTTGTGCTGTACTTTTCAGTAAGTGCGACTGTCTTAAACTCTATATGTCCCCACTTGCAAACAATTACATCCCTGAGATATTTTGCATATTTAGGAATATCTTCCAGAGCATCAATCAAAGGGATATTTATGTGGAGCTCTTTGAAGATATCAAGAAACTTCTTAACCTATGCCATGCCCCGAGTCTACACCCTGGACGAAATATGGTACTTGGAGTCACAAGTAACCCCAACTCAACCCCTGGTCAATCATACACTGGAATTCTGAGTAAACATATAAATATAGCGAAAGCTTTAGTAAAATATAAAACATTTATGAAAGTATAGCGGAATCATGAAGTTTAAAACATCTGAGAAATACTAAAAGTCTAAAAAACCAAGTCTGTGTCTGAAAGCCACTACAACTGACGAGTCTCTGGGACAAGCCCCTAGCTAACTCCAAGTCTAAATAAGGAAAAATATAACTGAATGAAATGATCTTCATCCTCAAAGGATGAGGACTCACTAATGGTGCAACTGGAATCTTCTGAGAATGATCAGCTAACAAGGTTGTGACTGAGATCCTACAACTATATCATAAAATGATATAACATAAAAGGTATGTGTCAGTATTTTGACTGTACTAAGTAAGTGAGAGAAACCATACACAAGAAATGAAAATGCTGAACTGAAAAAGACATTCAATGACCAACTGAAACTGTTGAAACTAAATAACTGTAATAAACTGAGATGGTCTAAATGACCCTGTCTGATGGTCAAGGACATGCCCTAAATCTGAGATACTAATCAAAAATACTGCACTGAACTGATATGAACTGACTAATCTGAGACCAAACTAAGTTGAATAGTGGGAGAGTCTATAACTGACACATAACCACGTGAGCTAGACGTAGAGTCCGATGTATACACCCCATCGGTAGGACCCAATATACCTTGCCAGGGTATAAATGTCACACCCCACCTTGGGGGGTATGACGGGCACCTGGTGCCCTGGTAGGACCTGGACTGCTAACTGGCGAGCCTAAGCACATCTGGTGCCTTGGCTGACTCTGGCTCTATTTCAAGAAACGAACCGGCTATATAACGGCTGTAAATACAGCCTCCGGCCCACTGGGCCTATAACCACCTGTATAGTACTTCAGCTAGCCAGAAACATACTTACAAAAGGGAAACCTATGCGGGCCAACAAGGCCACCATGCTGTCTACTTATCTGTAACTTAATAATAGAATACTGAATAACTATGTGACCGGCAAGGTCACCACTACTATCAAACTATGGCCCCACACGGCCAACATAAGCAACAAAACACATATATACATGCACTGCCCCACACGACCGGCTCCACTACCACAGGAAAACATCAGACTGCAAGCCTCTAGGAAGTAATAATAGAATGGTCGGTACAGGGCCCCGACCTACCCAAACTATAATAAAAAAGGAAATAGGAGAAACCTTCGACTATCTAGCTCCGGAGGATAGGAGCTGATAACTTTGCTGACTGGATCACGAGGGATCGACTCCTCATCTATGTGTACCTGCAGGCAAGCAATGCAGCGCCCCCACGGGCATCAGTACCACAGGTACTGAGCATGTAAAACAAACTGAAATATACAACTGAAATAGGTAACAACAATAACATGACATATAAGCAGGAAGTAGCTGAATCTATCTAGCTGAGGATAACTGGGGAGAGTTTACATATTCTGTAACTAAACTGGGCGTACCTGACGACGTGTCATCCTACTGTCTATCAGTATCTAATAGCACATATAGATATACATATAAATACACACAATACCTGACCGACCCCCATAAGCCGGAAGGTGCCAACTAACACACAATCTATTTACCCCTACCCGGGTCTAAACCAACCAAAAATAAGTCACTCCACTCATCTGATAACTGTGAGCTCCTCCTACCGGCCCCCTTGGGTACGTAGCTCAGGCCTTGGCCTCTGACAATAAACTGTGTCTGAGTCCGAAGACTCCTGCCTCTGGATGCAAGTGCACACGGGGTAATCTACTGCTGTATCTGTGACTGAAGCTGCCCCTGGGTGCAAGCACGCAACAGGGTAATTTTATAAAAAAATCTATATCTGAAACTGCCCCCGGCCACAAGCGCACACAGAGTAATCTGCCCCTGTAAACAGGGTAATCTGGCTCTGCGCAGAGCAAACTGAACTGCCCCTGCAAGAAGGGTAATCTGGACCGTATTATCATCGTGGTCGGCCATCATCATCCTCTAGGCAGATGGTATCGCCCAGCTAGTGGCGGTATCTGAATCTGGTATCGACACAGCTATAACCCAGGGGCGGTGGGGATGCTGAAGGGTGCCCACATTCCATAACAAGTCTCAACATACAAAACACATACACAACAAGCATACTCAAATGAAAAATACTAATCATATTCTCTTCTTTTGTCTCAAGGCCAGTCCGTATTAAACAACTGATGCTATATTCTGTTCTACACTGTTTCTAATTGTTGGGCTAACTGCTACCTGGCCTTTATCTGTTTCTGGAGCTATATCTGTATCTGGAGCTATATCAGTGTCTGGAGCTATTTCTATATCTGATTACTGATCTGGTTATATCTGGGTATAACTCAATAACAAGACAGATGGTTTATGATTCTTAAGTGAGATTAAATACGAGAGTTTTAATCTCTAGGCTAATGTTCTTGGCTAGCAACTAGAAGAGAAGAATAACCGAATTATGATTATAATCAAGTTTATTACTTGTTCTTAACCTTGGCATGCTCATATCCATAGTTTAAATTCAAAGTAGATATTTGTTAATAGTTTTAGTATATAATTTATAAACAATATACTTGAGCAATTTTTACTTATCCAGAGTCTCCTTGGTTCGATACTTGGCTTACTTAGCCACTTTATTACTTGTTTGACCACGTGCACTTGCGTGTCGGTTTTTAACCCATATAGCAAACCATCGAACAATCATCATCTACAGGCTCCACAAAAGCTGGCCCCACTTGGCATAGAGCCCGGGCATTCTCGCCAAAGGGGTAATCTAGCTCGAGCTGCCATAGCTCATCGTCTGTTGTTGGCCTCCCGCCTATGCGCAACTGCAACATCTGCATCCCGTACATGCAGGCCATATATTGATCATCCCGAGCATGTCGCTCGGCTAGTGTGAGAACTGGCCCGTGAGTAGTGTAAGGTGCTTTGGTTTTTGTCACATCCAGGGCACGCCTATCCATTTGCGGGATGTAGTCCAGGGCCTCTTCCTCAATATCATGGCCCCTCAAAAACGTGGTCAGCAAACCACCGAACCCGTACTTGTGCCCTTGATGGAGTTGGGCTCTCTTCATGACGGAGATGATCACCGCCCCAACATTTATCTCAAGACCTTTCATCAGGGCATATACCAAGCACACTCAATCCCGGGTGACATCTGTCATGTGCACCCCCGGGATCAAGCAGGAACACACAATTTTGAGCCAAATCCTGGCTTCCCTATTCATTTGAGAGTAAGGCAGTGTCTGATGGTAACCCCTCTCCTTGTGCCTGCTCCACCGTGCTATCGAACGGGCTCCACACAGAGTGTGTCTGATATCCGCATAAGGTGGAGTTATGTTCAGCTGTTAGAGTCATGGGCGTCTGTGTCCCGCGCCCTCAATATAACATTCAGGTGATGAGGCTTAAACGTGACAACCTGCCCTCTTATCTTGATGGTGTGACTGCGGAGGGTCGGGTTCCAGTTGGCATAGAACTCTCGAATCAGATGGAGATTGCACTCTTTGGGCTCTTCGAAGATGAAGTTCAGCCCGGCAGTGTCAATCCGATGTATGACTCTGGGGAATTCCTGTGCCAGCGGATCCCTTGCAATGTGCTCCTCTGGGAAGTATTTGGTCTCTTTGTGTTTGGCATACCATTTCTTCCCTTCATCCGTCACCCATCGGGTTCCGTATTGTCGACGTTGGCCTCGCGGAACCGCTGGTGCTGCTGGAACTGTTGTTCCTAATCGAATCCTTTTTCTGTTGGCGCCTGATGTAGATGCGCCCTTTCCCTTGTCTTGCCTGCCTGACATTTTTCCTGTACCACCGAACAGACAATCCCAATGTTATTCAAGTCAAACATAGCTTTAACTAAGGTTGGGTTGAGTTAGGCCACCCCACACTTAGTCTTTAGCCACAATTAATAATTCGGCAAGACAATAATGTTTTCCCAATTCTTATCAATCAAATCGCTTAGTGCATTCAGATAAGTCGATGGAATCATTACTATGTACTACTCAGACTTTTTACAACGACTCACAATATCACCATCGATTCCATTACATCACATAGCACTTAACCAAAATTTTTTTTCTCAACAACCTATGCAATTCACCAATTTCATTTTTCCGACAATTCCCTTGTATACTTAGCATATTCATCTATATTCACAATATCATTCACATCACCCAACATGCACAACCCAATTTTTTTCACATTTTCAACCAAATTTAGTTTCTTCCTATTCAAATTCTAACCCTAGCTACCAATTTCGCAAAAATTCAATCAAACATGCATTCATCGAGTTCACATAATCACAACGACACTATGAACATTAATCAATCAAAATTTAAGTGAATTAAGACTTAATTTACACTTAGGGCAAGGTTTACTCACCTCACATGCTCAAAATTGAATATTTAAGCAAAAATTGAGGTTAAGTTCAAGAACATACCTTTAATCCGATAAAATCAAAGAAAAGTTGAAGAAAACTTGTGCTTAGGTCCGTGTCACGTTGGGGAGGAGGGAATTTGGGGAGTTGGTCGCGGAGGGAATGGGAAATAAGGAAAGAATGAGGGGATTTCGAGGTTTAAAGGGTGTTTTTCATGCGGGTTACCCGGCGACCTGGTGTGACCCGACGCGAATTACACCTCAACGTGTCACGGAGGGTAACATGGAGCACACCCTCCGTGACACGGAGCCATCGCTCCCCTGTTCTAGAATTTTTTTTAAAAAATTCCGGAATAGGCATCAACATGTCACGGAGGGTAACGCGGAGGCCCTCCTCCGTGACACGGAGCCAACGCATAGGCTCACTATAATGCCATTTTTTTTATTTTTCTCACCTCGATTTTTCTCCTTTGCAATTCTTTGCATTTTTGCCCTCCGTTCCACCTGAAAATCATCTCACAACAAGAAATTGGTTAGAATTCATAGGTTTCAACACAACAATAATTTTTTTCTATTTATTTTTTTTCTTTTTCTCTTTTTTTTTTCTCTTTTTATTCACTATTCTATTCATCTATTACAACAATTTCACGGGTTGCCTCCCGTGCAGCGCCTGGTTTACCGTCGCGGCTCGACGTCATTGACACTCAATCATCCTCTAGAGTGATGAACATCTTCTCTCGAATAACGTCCTCACCCCAGTAATGCTTACAACGTTGCCCATTAACCAAGAACGTGGCACTTCGATCTTCTTGCCACAACTCCACTGCCCCGTGCAGGGTCATTCTCACTACCTCAAACAGCCCTGACCATTTGGTCCGCAATTTCCCTAGAAACAGCTTCAATCTTGAATTGAAAAGCAACACTTTCTGCCCCGGCTTGAAAATACGATGCACCATATGCTTATCGTGCCACCTCTTTGTTTTCTCTTTGTAGCACTTGGCACTTTCATAAGCATGCCAACGAAACTCATCAAGTTCGCTGAGTTGCATCAGCCTCTTCTTGCCCGCTAGCTCTAGGTCTATATTCAATTTCCTCACGGCCCAGAAAGCTTGGTGTTCTAGCTCCACAGGCAGATGACACACTTTTCCATAGACCAATCGGTATGGAGAAGTCCCAATTGGTGTCTTGTAAGCAGTTCTATAAGCCCACAACGCATCGTCAAGTTTGCTTGACCAATCACTACGTTGTGCATTCACTATTTTTTGGAGAATCTGCTTCACTTCTCTATTCGACACCTCCACTTGCCCACTAGTTTGGGGATGATATGTTGTTGCCACCTTGTGGCGCACCCCATACTTAGCTAGCAACTTCTTGAAGCTTGCATTAACAAAATGAGCCCCTCCATCACTGATAATGGCTCGGGGTGTCCCGAACCTGGTAAAAATGTGCTCTTTCCCAAATTTTGTTACCACCTTGTTGTCATTCCTGGGGCAAGCTATTGCTTCAACCCACTTTGATACATAATCAACGGCCACCAAGATGTAACGATTACCAAATGATGGTGGGAACGGGCCCATGAAATCAATACCCCATACATCAAAGATCTCCACTTCTAGTATATGCTGCAACGACATCTCTTGCCTCCTACCAATTGTTCCTGTCCTTTGACATCTATCACACATTTTGACGTATGCCATAGAGTCTCTGAACAGTGTAGGCCAAAAGAAACCTGACTGTAGCACCTTGTTAACTCTAGTGTTAATGAACTATAACTTTAAGAATGCAGACAACCAAATGAATAAGATTTTTAGAGTTTGAGCTACTAACGAATAAGAATCTAAAGCAAAATGATAAAGTGAGTCTGAACATTAGTAATGAGCATGCTGAGGTTAAAACGAACATGCAGGGAAGTAATTTATCGATACAATTCAGTTAATCTTTCCTTCGGTTGCTAGTCAAGAATTATTGCCTATGGATTGAAACTTTCGTATCCTACCCAACTTAAGAATCATGAACCTTCAACCTACATTTCTATGATAAAAGAATTTCATGTTCTAGTCATACAAAACCGATTCCTTAATTGACTAATAAGACTTTCAGATATATTTCTATTCTGAATGTAAATCAATTCTCAATTTTCCCAAACTAAGAAGAAATCATATCCTAACAATTCACAACTTTCTAATTTCTTTTCTTTTCAAAATCAAAATTGGATTTTTTAGATATACATTAACATTGGCCAAACATTAATGCAGTAAGAACAAGAATTAATAGAACAACCATTGAAGAAATGATGAAAACTAAATTGATCAACAATTACATTCCACTACAATTGTTCTTAACCTCAGCAAGAAGTGAATTTAGCCACTCATTTGTGGATTAAACATCATCAAATAAGTGTAATTCATACAAACAATTGAGATAAAAGAGAAAGAGATAGAGAAGAACCCTAGAATTTTCGTCCCCTCAACTGCCTGTAACCCACGTTCTTGCTCAACCAAGTCATAATTAATAAAAATAAACCTAAGTGTGCTATTTATACTGGTGGGAATTTTTCCCGGAATAACAAACAACATGGCACGGAGAGTATCGCGGAGCACTCCCTCCGTGCCACGGTGCAAACGCGGACCCTCACTGGAATCAGGTTCCTCAGCAATTTCTCCTTGGTGTGCCACGGCTTGCAACACGAAGCCAGGCCAACGTGCCACGATGCAATCACGAACCTTTACTGGAAGTTGATGTCCCAGGTCAATGTCCCTAATGTGCCACGGCTTGTATCGCGTGGCATTGCCTCCATGTCACGAAGGCAACACGGACCTTCACTGGAATTGGCCAAACTAAATCATCCGAGGAAGAATGCCTCCGCGATGGCAGCGTGACACGGCTCCATCGCAGAGCCCTTATTTTTGTTGCTCTTCCTTGACCTTTTCCACTACTCGCTTCCAAGTCCATTCCCGATTTTTACCAACACGTATCTTAGCTTCCTAAAATTACATTTTACCTGCAAAACAACACTAATCATGTTGGTTAGTATAAATTCACATTTTAACTGCAAATCACATGAGAATGCACACATAACGATAGATAAACAAGACGAAATGAAGCATTTGAGCATCACTTGGGCATATAATTCTGCCCAAGATCAAGCTACTATTGTGGCTACGAAAAGAATAAGGCTTAAAGGTCAAGAGGGTTAAATAGAGAAAATTTTCAGGAAGCTAAAACAAACATGGAAAATCATGGCTTTTTCAAAGAAACGCCTTGATCATATCTTAACTCTTTAACAACTAGCAATCCAGCATATACTAAGGAAAGTTCTAAATGCTACATTACGTACAAAATAAAATAATTAATTTCACCTCACATGGAATTAAGACTCTAATTAGCTTCCTATAGTTGCAAGTTCATACAATCACATTGAATGATATTTTTCATTATTAAGCCCTACAAGTATATTGAGTCAAGTCAAAGAACTTTGTGTGTCTCTCATGGAATTCTCACCTAAGATAACCACTTCATTGCCTCAATATTAGAGTCTAAATGAAATGTCACAAAGCACACAAGTAACTTATGTCTGACTCCAACAAAATAAAAAAATAGCGTGACTAAATTCCCTTAAGACGATCATCATCTATCTACCATAGAGAAGGGTCACTACTCTACGATGATAATGACTCCTAAGAAATAAAAAATTTACCCAATTTAGAAGGTCTCCACTTAGAAAAAAAAATCGAGGCCATAAGAAAAACCGAAGGGTCGGTAAGTGATGAGTTGGAAATTTACCAACTCATTAGGCTCCTAATCATGAATTTTTGCTTAGTTTTTGAATCATTTTGTGGATTTTATGCCCTTTCTATTGAATTCTTTGCAGGTACCGCACGTGAGTAAAGAAAGCATAAAATCGAGCAAAAAGCATAGAATTTGAGAAGGAATTTGATGAGTTAGATATGAGGGAGAGAAACCAAAGATAATGGAATATTTGAGCTCAAAAAGAGGTGCAAGGATGTGCTTTGAATCAGCTAAACACGGATCTAGAAGGGCGAAACACCGAAGCTACTACCCAGACCGGCTAAACAATCGGCCCTTCGTGGAATGGAACCAGCTAAATGCCCCTGAACTGCTGATTCACCCCTGCCAGGCAACTATTTTCAACTGGCCACAATTTGGCTCTTCATGAATTGCCACCGGCGAAACACTGGTTCCTCGCCGGAGAGGCTGCCTAATGAAGGGTAAAAGAGTCCAAAAAGGTCTGAAAGCATCTAGAATCTTCAAGGGCATTTGGGGAAAGTTGTACACAAAAAAGTACAGATATATGACCTCCATTGTACACCAACCAAAGGGGGGAATTCATTCATCAAATCAATCATCTAGAATTCATCTTCTTTATAGAATTTTTAGTAGAATCTTTTCTCCAGAGATTTGTAGAGTTAGGTAGTACTTTTGTTCTTCTTTTTCTTCGACCCATTTTTGGGCAATTCCACCATTGTCGTAAGAGCTTGTGAAGCTAATGCAATCAATTTGAGGGGAATCCTCTTGGTATCTTCTCTCTATCTTTAAGTATGCTTTACTAATTTGCTAGTTAGAAGTATATTCATGGCGGGTTTGTTAATTTGATTAGGATTTTGATAAATTGCTCTTGGATTATTATTGAATTATAGATGGGTATTGCTAGATTCATCTTCATATTGTTCAACTAAGTGTAAATCTATTAGATTTTCTTCAATCTATTAATGAAGATCCATTGATTATGATATGGGTCTATTATTTTTTCTTGATTATTGCTTGAGAGAGAATAATTAAGTTTGGAAGAAAATATAGTAGTGGGCATGGATAAGAGATTGTGAAATTAGGCTACAAATAGCTGAAATTGCTTTCTCATTCCTTTTTTGCAACTAATAGCTAGGAATAGTGCAGTTGCTAATCCAAATCAAATCTGGTTGAGATAAGTTGTGGCTAGAGTTTTGATAAAACTCTAGCAAGAGGTAGTCCATAGGCTGAGAAGCTGAGATTACCCACTTCCCGAGATTATTTACACTTGTTAAACTTGTTAGAGAATCTAAGGCTAGTCAATTCCCGATTTAATTGTGATCCCATCTATAGAATGCCCCTAGCCTCTCACTTGTTATTGCTTCAATTGGAATTCCCCCTAATTAGTCTTAGTTTAGAATTAGATAGTTATTTTCTCTTTTAATTCCCCTCCAATTTTACTCTTCAAATGTTTAACAATTTTGAGCTCTAGTTTGAATTAGTTCATAACTCTTGAATTATCGACTCAATTCTCTATGGGATTTGACCCCAACATCCGTCGGGAATATTTGATTATGATACGACCTTCTACGCTCTTTCATAAAAGAGGAGTGTAGTTTGGACATAATCAAAAATGGCGCCATTGCAGAGAAATTGAGTTGTGATAAGCCATTAAGTTATTTATTGATTCGAACTACTTTTGCATTTTTGTTTTACGTTTTGTTTTGCTTTTATTTTTGTTTTTGTTTTTGTTTGTTTGTATTTGAATGATGGGATCATGGAATGAAAGGAGGTTTGTTGGTGGCAACCCTTATTATGATGACCCATGTCCCTATTGTGGAGGACCACACTATTGGCAAGATTGCAAATATTCCCCTAGAAGGAAGATGAGTGCACCTTCTCCTTCCTATGCTGGGTATATATCCACATTATGTGGTAGTCATGGGATACATTGGGATGGATGCCCAAATGGGGTCACTTCTCGCTATAGTGGCTACGAAAGAAGTTGTTCTCTTAAGTTTGAAGGGAATGAAACCAGGGCAAGAGAAATACATGTGAGCGCATAGAAGCCATGCTTCAAGCCTTTTCGGAGCAAGAGTCTAATGCAGAAAAGAACGTCAACACCTCTATGCCCATGGAATCATCTACTCCTCAAGAAGAGAGTAGTAAATCTCTAAAAGAAAAAGCGGAGGGGACATTGAGGAGAATAACAATAAGAAGTGAATATTGGGGCATAGTTCAACTTGACTCATGGGAGGAAGCTCAAAATGATGATGAAGAAGGAGTCAAGGTGAGTGTTGAAGAAGTCATAGAGGTATGCCAACCAACCAACATTGTAAAAATGTAAGATGCTGAGGTTGAAGTAGTGACACTAGAGTCTTCAAATGACATCCAACAAATCACACTCAAGGACTCTAGTGCACTTGAAAAGGAGGATGTCAAGAAAGAAGCATGATTAGAAGGGGAGCGACTTAGACCTCCCTCTTATCATTTTTCAACATTTAAATTGGTTGACAAAATGGATACTGAGGAGACCAAGTAAATGGAGGAAGTTGAGGAGGAACATCAAGGTGGATTCATCTTAGAGTATGTCATGCCAACAAGGACAAAGCACCTCCCTCCTTTAAGGGTGTTATACCCTGGAAGTTCAAAGATCGGGCCTAGGAGTTGAAACGGGAAAATTGTGAAATTTTGTTGCAGGCACAGGACAAATCATTGGATGACTCGTGAGGAGACCCCATGAGTCGTCAGGTGACTCATGGGGAGGCCCAGGAAAAATGAAGGATTGAGGTCCCCATGAGTGAGGGAACGACTCGTGGTCAGCCACCACGAGTCATCATGTTAATCGTGGGGTAGAGTTGGAAATTTTATAGGAGTGTCCAGTGTACCTAACAGATGGGAACCCACGAGTCGTGGTTAGTCCTAATGATCGTGAGGTAAGTCGTGATCAAGCAAGGTGGATTTTCATTGATGTTAAGGCAGTGTACTTGATGGGATGTGACCACGAGTCGTGGTCACTGGGGATGAGTTGTTAAGTCCCCCGTTACGAGCCCTAGCAGTTCAATTAACCAGTGCACTTGATGGGCAACTCGACGAGTCATTTCCTGTCCTAACGAATTGTCAGGTCACCCGTTAGGGTCACCTGGCAGTGTTTTCCTGGGAATTCAGTAAGGGTATTTTCATAATTTCTAAGTTCCAAATACCTATACTACGCCATTTAAAGCTCATTTTAGTGGGTTTTTAGCAGGGGAAAAGCTATCCTAAGCAATTATTCTCATGCATGAAATTTTAAAGGTTTGAAGATGGGGTTCAAGGTGAAATAATCAAGGTTTCCAATTGGAATCTCGGCTGGGCAATTATAGGGTGTTAGAATTCACCATTCCCCAGGTATGTAAGGCTATGAGTGGGTGTTTTCTTCCACACCCATGCCCAATCCCTATCAAAATGTGATAAACTATCTATGATCAAGTATGGGGTTTTACTCAATTGCATGATTCTTTAATCTACATGGGTATGATTGGGTTGTATTTATATTGATGATTTTGAAGCTTGGGCGGATTCTAAATTGTTTTCCCCTTATAAAAATTGTTTTCTAAAATTTGAATCTAAAACGCCCATGAGTGGAGAGTTCATAAGAGAAGTGATTTATGTTAAATGTGTGATGATGATGATGAAAAGAATGTTTCCAAAGCTACCCATGATTATGTTGATGTTTTCGAAATAAAATGATTAGATCCAAGTATGATAATGCTTTAGGCGATGCCCACATGTTGATCTAAAGTGATGATTTTTCAAAATAAGCTTACCACATTGTTTGAAGTGAATTTCCCCAATTTTTGTTAGTAGATTCTAGCTTGCGGTATGTTGAGTAAATATTTCTACATGTAGCTTACCACATGATTTGGAGTAGATGCTCCCGCCTACACATACCTTACCACATGATTTGGACATATGCTCAGAAATTGTCCCGCTGTGAGATAGGATCATGTTGGGGGCCGAGGCCCAGCTTCTAGTTCAGCAGCCCCACCCCCATGCACAACACATCAGGGGGCATCCACTAGTACAGCTGGCGGTCAGTGCCAAAATAGATTCTATGGCTTAGCCACCCGCTAGGAGCAGGAGGCTTCACCAGATGTAGTAACCGATATGTTAAAAGTTTTTCATGTTGATGTATATGCTTTGTTAGATTCGGGGGCTACTTTGTCTTTTGTGACACCATATATAGCCAGTAGCTTCAGAGTAAGTCCCGATGTCTTGTATGAGCCCTTCTTAGTTTCTACCCCAGTAGGTGACTCAGTTATAGCTAGACGGGTGTATAGAGATTGTCCGATCTCAGTCCTTTATAAGGTCACCTCAGCAGACTTAGTAGAGTTAGTCATGATCGATTTTGATGTCATTCTCAACATGATTGGCTATTTGCATGTTATGCTTCAGTAAATTGTAGAACCCAGTTAGTAGAGTTCATATTTCCGGGTGAGCCAGTCTTAGAATGGAAGGGTAGTTTAGTTGTACCTGTAGGATGATTTATTTCCTACCTTAAGGCCAAGAAGATGATTTGTAAGGGTTGTTTGTACCATCTAGTTAGGGTTAAGGACGTGGAGTCTAAAACCCCAACTATCCAGTCAGTACCAGTTGTATGTGAGTATCTAGAGGTCTTTCCTGATGATTTGCCAGGTGTCCCTCCTGAATGGGAGATTTATTTCGGTATATATCTCCTTCCCGACATGTAGCCTATATCTATTCCGCCTTACCGAATGGATCCAGCCGAGCTAAAAGAGTTGAAGGATCAGCTAAAGGACCTACTAGATAAGGCTTTATTAGGTCGAGTAAGTCCCCATGGGGTGCACTAGTGTTATTTATCCGGAAGAAGGATGGTTCGCTTCGGATGTGCATTGATTATCGGTAGTTGAACAAGGTCACCATCAAGAACAGGTACCCCTTACCCAGGATCAGTGATTTTTTTGACCACCTTAAGGGTGCCAAGTGTTTCTCTAAGATCGATCTCAACTTCGGGTATCACCAGCTCAGGGTTCGGGAGAGTGACATCCCGAAGACCGCTTGTAGGACTCGGTATGGTCACTATGAATTTGTTGTTATGTATTTTGGACTAACCAATGCCCCTGCAGCTTTTATGGATCTAATGAACAAGGTGTTCAAGGAATATCTGGACATGTTCATGATTGTGTTCATTGATGACATCCTTATATACTCTCGGAGCAAGGAGGAGCATGCCGCTCACTTGAGAATAGTGCTTCAGACCCTCAAGGATCTTCAGTTGTATGCAAAGTTCAGCAAATGTGAGTTTTGGTTGGACTTGGTGGCATTTCTGGGCCATGTGGTATCAGGTGAGGGCATAAAAGTAGATTCTCAGAAGATTGAGGTGGTAAAGAATTGGCCCAGACCGGTGAACCCATCAGATATCAAGAGCTTTTGGGGCTTAGCGAGTTACTATCGGAGATTTGTGGAGGGTTTTTCATCTATTGCTGCACCATTGACCAAGTTGAATCAGAAGAAGGTGAAGTTTCAATGGTCGGAGGCTTGTGAGAAAGGCTTTCAAGAGTTGAAGACATGACTCTCTTCAGCACCAGTGTCGACCCTACCTGAGGGTACCGAAGGTTTTGTGGTGTATTGTGATGCTTCGCGAGTTGGACTTGGGTGTGTGTTGATGCAACATGGGAAAGTGATAGCTTATGCCTCGAGACAGTTGAAGGTTCATGAAAAGAATTACCCGACCCATGATCTAGAGTTTGCCGTGGTGGTGTTTGCGTTGAAGATATGGCGGCATTACTTGTGGGGCCCATGTGGATGTATTCAGGGATTACAAAAGCTTGCAATATGTGTTTACATAGAAAGACCTCAATCTTCGGCAAAGGAGGTGGTTGGAGCTACTTAAGGACTATGATATGAGTGTTCTTTACCACCAGGGTAAGGCTAATGTGGTAGCGGACGCACTTAGTAGACTCTCTATGGAGAGTGTGTCCCACGTGGATGTGGGAAAGAAAGAGTTGGTGAAGTATGTCCATCGATTTGCGAGGTTAGGAGTTAGATTGATCGACTCAACCGATGGCGGCGTTGTTGTGCAAAACGGATCAGAATCATCCTTGGTGATGGATGTGAAGGCCAGGCAAGATGAGGATCCAATTTTAGTAAAATAGAAGGAAGCCGTTTGAAGTAAAAAGGTGGAGGTCTTCTCCCAAGGGGGAGATGGTGTAATACCCTGGGAGGTCCTAAGAATAGACCCGGGAGTTGAATTTGAAAAGTGCAGAAAACTGGCAAAATATCACAGAATGGACCAAAGAACTACTCGTGGTATCAAACCACGAGTCATATGTATGATGTCATTAGTTAGGGGAAAGGATGTGGCAGTGGAGATAACGAGAGGTATGAAGACTCATTGTGGGATACAATGGGCCGTCCCTCATGGTAATGGTTAGGGCCAGGCTGGGCAGCAGTGTAAACAACGGGAGACCCAACGACCAGTTAGGTGAAGCCACGGGTCATTGGTTTTGGTCGTTGTTGGAGGGTAAGAATTTCTAGTGTGGGTGATGGGTTGAGACCACGACTCGTTGGATGGAACCACGAGTCGTGGTGAGGCGCGTGGTAAGGGGGTTCAGTTTTTGTTATGAGTAAGCAACAGACGGTATAATGAGTCGTGGGTTGAAGGCACGGGTCATCCTGTCCACCCGTTGTTTGGATCCGAGACTAGATCATTTGGCAGCCCATTCAATGAGCGAAACGAAGGGTCATTGGTGGTTCCCATGACCCGTTGGTACCACTGGTAGATTCCATATGGCCAATTTTCAGGGCAGGTTCATTAAGGGTATTTTTCACTTTTTCATGATATAAATCCCTAACTACGTCATTTTGGATATTTTTCTGAGTGTGATAAGATGAGTTAAGACCTTTATGCATGCCCATTCTCATGCAAGAACTTTAGAGAGATTTTTGAGAGATTCAAGGTCTTCTTCCTCAAGTTTCCACCAATTTATTTGTAGGTTTTCAAGGAACTTCAAATCAATCCATTTACAGGTATGTAGGGTTTTAGAATGGGTGAAATTCTTCCCACCCCATGCCCAAATCTCAATTTAAATCATGAATCCTCCTATTCAAGTCTATGGGGTTTTACCCAAATGCATGAAATTTTGATTTCTCTTTATCGGTACGATTTAATTGAGTTGCAATTCTTGAATTATGAATGATGGGTAGGTTTTATTGTTATTCTCTTTAAAATCATGTTTCAAGCTTTTAAACCCAAAATGTCCATTTGATGAAAGTTCATGAAAGTTATGATTTATGATGACTACTCTATATTTTGAATTTATTGATGATGGAAAAGCATGAATTCAAGTTACACATGTTTATGAGCATATTTACAAAGAATTGAATATGATGAAGTATTGGGCAATGCCCACATATTGAAAAATGATTTATGCTTTTATGAAGTGAATTACATGATTTATCGATTTATGATGTTGGCCGATGAAAAGGGCCTTGATTCTTGGCTAAGCATGTTTTAAAGGGGATCAATGATGATAAATGTTATATTTTAGCCAATGAATCTTAATGCATGATGTTATTGATTAATGTATGAACCTATATGCATGTTTTTGGGAGCCGTGTCTAGTACCGAGAAGCCCAGCGTTCAAAGGACTACACCGGTGTCTCATAACCACATGCCACCATGGGTTTGTAAATGATATGATGTATTGATAATGATCCCCTCAAATGTGATATCACGCCTTATGCACGACCCTCGCCTGGCAAGCCAGGGTCGGCTCTTCCCTCTTGAGCGAGACAGTGGGGCATCATGAAAGGCTCTTACATGATGGTGTCGGTTATGATGAGTCCTCCCATTGTTACGCATGTTTTATGCATTGTTATGTTTATGTTATTGGCTCAAGTTATGTTTTGATAAAGTTTATTTACGATCATGATTATGAACATTTTATGAATGATTTGGAAGCCTTGACCCTTATGTTTCTTATGAAGTTTATGATACAAGCATGATGTCCTCCTTTTATGTTACTTATGAGTTTTATTTTACTTTTGAATGTCCATTTTACTTACCTTGAATAATCGGTATATTCAACGTACTGACTGCATACTTCCTATGCTGTATAGTTTCATGATACAGGGTCCGGATCTTAGGCTCATCCCCATCCTTAGTCCATCTAGGCCTATGTTTTTAGCTTATTGTGAGTCCTCATGTTCCGAGGGCCATTTGATAAAATTTCATGTCGTTTATGTTTAGTTTTGTTCGGGTTAGTTGGGATGTTTTCCCATCAACCCATCTTATGTATTAGAGGCATTCAGACAAGTATGTAGTGCTCCGTCGTGTATACTCCCAATATTTCTTGATGTTATGCTATAATTATGTTTTCACTATGTTTTATGATTATAATTCCGCTTATTTGAATAAGATTAGTTGTATGCATGTGCCATGGGTCGACTTGGGGTCTCTTGAGGTCCCTTGTCCTGTGTCTACGTCCGGGTGTACATTTGGGTCAATGAAAAACTTGGTATCAGAGCCACAGGTTTGAAGTGTCCTAGAGTGTGTGAAAGCTGCATTAAGTAGAGTCCTTTTCATGGGTGTGAAGCGCGCCACACCTATGACGAAGAGGCTACTAGATGTTTAGGAATATTCCTTTCTTTCATGTTCTACGTCGTGCGATGAACATCCTTTACTCCTCTAATTCATGCTATTCACGTTTGTAGAATCATGCCTTCACGCCGAGTAAATGCCAGGAGGAACGGTAATGGTGATGATCATGAGGGTGCCTATGATGGAGAGCATCAGCCAGCTCCTCCGTTCACGAGGAGCCCGTACCAAAGCCAACCACCCACGCCGAGTTTAGGACGGCTATCCAGATGTTGGTGCAGGCCTTTACTACTCAGTTCAACCAACAGGTTGTTGCGTAGGTCCCACAGAATGGCAATGCATCGGTGGCTCAGATTAGAGACTTCTTGAGGATCAACCCTCCTGAGTTCATGGTATCAAAGTTGGATGAGGATCCACATGAGTTTATTGAAGGGATCTTGAAGGTCCCTCAAGTTATGGGGGTGAAAAATGGGGAGTGTGTTGACTTGGCCTCTTACCAACTAAAAGAGGTCACTCATATCTAGTACAAGCAATGGAAGGACAGCAGGGTAGCAGGAGCGGGCCCTATCGCTGGGATGAGTTCCACATGGCCTTTCTCGACAAGTTCTTCCCTCGAGAAATGGGGAGGCTAAAGCGGCGGAGTTTATGAACCTCAAGCAGGGAAAACTGATTGTGCTGGAGTATTCGCTTGAGTTCACCCGGTTGTCAAAATTTGCCCCAGAGTTAGTGATGGAACAGAGAGCGCGGGTGAGCCAATTTGTGCATGGCGTGGCCGATTATTTAGACAAGGATTGTAGGACTACTATGCTCCACCAGGATATGGACTTTCCTCGCATAGTGTTGTACACCCAGCAGATGGAGGTGGCTCATGCGAGGGAGAGGGAGGCAAAGAGGGCTCGAACAGATAGTCATGGGTTTTCACATCAGAGGTCCGGCGGTGGCTATCATCCACAGTTTCAGCAAACGTAACTAGCCCCAGCACAATCATCAGCTAGTGTTCCATCTATACCCAGGGGTGATCAGAGGAGCAGGGCTTTAGGGTCGAGGGATGAGAGGGGCACCCAGCTAGAATATAGCTCTCCAGCCTGCGGGAAGTGCTGCAAGAGTCATACCGGAGAGTGCCTCCTCGGCTTAGATCTTTGCTATGGGTGTGGTAGATCCGGGCACATGTTCCAAGCGTGTCCATATGCTAGGCAGGGTAACGATATAGGTCGTGCACAGACCACCAGGACAGCAGCAGCTCCAACCCATTTTGCTCCACAGGGAGCATCGACTAGTGGGGGTGACGAACAGTTCCAAAATCGATTGTATGCCCTTTCCTCGCGCTATGAGCAGGAGACTTCTCCAGACGTGGTCACTGGTATGTTGCAAGTCTTCATATTGAGGCTTATGCTTATATCCAGGAGCTACCTTGTCTTTTGTGACCCCTTACATTGCTAGTAGTTTTGGAGTTAGACCTGAAGTTCTTTCCGAACCATTCTCCATATCTACTCTAGTCGGTGAATTAGTTGTAGCTAGGCGGGTATATAGAGGTTGCCCCATTACGGTGTTGCATAAGGTTACCTCCGTGGACTTAGTAGAATTGGCCATGACTGATTTCGACATCACTTTAGGTATGGATTGGTTGTTTGCAAGTTATGCTTCGATTAATTGTAAGACCAGTGCAGTGGAATTCCGATTTCCGGGGGAGTCAGTTTTGGAATGGAAGGGTAATACAGTTGTACCGTCGGTCAATTTATTTCCTATCTTAAGGCCCAGAAGATGATCTCTAAGGGTTGCATGTACCACCTAGTTAGGGTTAAGGATGTAGAGTCTGAGACCCCGACTATCCAGTCAGTTCCAATGGTGTGCGAGTATCCAGAGGTGTTTCCCGAGGATTTGCCAAGTGTTCCTCCAGAAAGGGAAATCGATAATGGGATTGATCTATTGCCAGATACGCAGCCTATTTCTATCCCTCCTTACAGGATGGCTCCAGTCGAGCAAACGAAATTAATGGATCAGTTTAAGGACTTGATCGATAAGGGTTTTATTAGACCGAGCAAGTCTCCATAGGGTGCGCCAGTTCTATTTGTTCGAAAGAAGGACGGTTCCCTTCACATGCGTATTGACTATCGGCAGTTGAGCAAGGTTACTTTCAAGAATAGGTACCCCTTACCCAGGATCGACGATTTCTTTGACCAGCCCCAGGGTGCCAGGTGTTTCTCGAAGATAGATCTCAGGTCCGGATATCACCAGCTCAGAGTTCGGGAGTGTGACATTCCAAAGATAGCCTTCAGAACCCGGTATGGCCACAATGAGTTTGTAGTTATGTCTTTTGGACTAACCAATGCTCCCGCAACATTTATGAATCTAATGAACAGGGTGTTCAAGGAATATTTGGACATTTTCGTGATTGTGTTCATTGATGACATCTTGATATACTCTCGGAGAGAGGAGGAGCACACCACTCATTTGAGAATAGTACTACAAACCCTTAAGGATCGTCAGCTGTATGCAAAGTTTAGCAAGTGTAAATTCTGGCTAAACTTGATAGAATTTATGGGACATGTGGTATCAAGCGAAAGCATAAGGGTAGATTCCCAAATGATCGAAGCAGTGAAGAATTGGCCTACACTAGTGAATCCTTCAGAAATTCGGAGTTTCTTGGGCCTAGCAGGTTACTTCCGAAGGTTTGTTGAGGGTTTTTCATCTATTGTGGCACCTTTGACTAAGTTGACTCATAAAAAGATGAAGTTTCAATGGTCGGATGCTTGTGAGAAAAGCTTCCAAGAGTTTAAGACTCGACTCACTTCAACAAGATTGTTGACCTTACCCGATGGTACTGATGGCTTTTTAGTGTATTGTGCTGCTTTGAGAGTCAAACTGGGATGTGTGTTGATGCAGCGTGGGAAGGATCTAAATCTTCAGCAAAGGAGGTGGTTGGAATTACTTAAGGACTACGACATGAGTGTTCTCTACCACCCGGGCAAGGCTAATGTGATTGTAGATACACTTAGCAGGCTCTCCATGGAAAGTGTGGCCCACGTGGATAAGGGAAGGAAGGAGTTGGGGAAGGATGTTCACCGACTTGCACGACCGAGAGTTAGACTGATCGACTAGACCGATGGCGGTGTTGGTGTGCATAACGGGTTAGAATCGTCCTTGGTAGTTGAGGTTAAATCCAGTCAAGATGAAGATCCAATTTTGAGGAAGTTGAGGAGGCGGTGTGGAGTTAGAAGGTAGAGGTCTTCTCCCAAGGGGGAGATGGTGTGCTATGATACCAGGGTCAACTATGTGTTCCGAACGTCGATAATCTTAGAGTTTGGATAGTGCATGAGGCATATGGTACCAGATATTCTATTCATCCAGGATCCACGAAAATATATCGGGATTTGCGAGAAATGTATTGGTGGGATGGTATGAAGAATGATATTACGGAGTTCGTAGCAAAATATCCAAATTGCTAGCAAGTGAAAGTCGAACATCAAAGGCCGGGAGGCGTACTTCAGGATATTAGCATCCCCACTTGGAAGTGGGAAGAGATTAATATGGATTTCGTTACAGGCCTACCTCATACTCGCCAGCACTATGACTCCATTTGGGTAGTGGTAGACAGGTTAATTAAGGCTGCACATTTCCTACCAGTCAAGACAACGGATTCAGCAGATGATTATGCTAAGTTGTATATTCAGGAGTTGGTTCGACTTCATGGAGTACCCTTGTCTATTATTTCAAACCGAGGTAGCCAGTTACCTCACAATTCTGGCGTTCTTTTAAAAAAGGACTTGGGACGCAAGTTAAGCTCAGTACAACATTCCATCCACAAATGGATAACCCGGCAGAACGAACCATTCAGACGCTCGAGGATATGTTAAGGGCATGTGTTATGGATTTCAAAGTTAGTTGGGATGATAATTTGCCCTTAATCGAGTTTGCTTATAAGAACAACTATCACTCTAGTATCAAGATGACACCATTTGGTGATCTTTATGGCGAAGGTGTAGATCGCCCATTGGATGGTTTGAGGTTGGTGAGGCAGGCATGATAGGACCTGATTCGGTTCATGAGGCCATGGTAAAGGTCCAGTTGATAAGAGACTAGTTAAAAACTGCTCAGAGTTGTCACAAATCATATGCTGATGTGAGGAGATGGGATTTAGAGTTTGATGTGGACGACTGGGTATTTCTAAAGGTATCTCCCATAAAGGGAGTCATGCGGTTCGAAAAGAAAGGGAAGCTCAATCCCTGCTATGTTGGTCCCTATCGGGTTATGAGAAGAGTTGCTAAGGTGGAATATGAGTTGGACTTGCCATCGGAGTTATCTTCAGTTCATCCCGTCTTCCATGTGTCGCTTTTGAAAAAGTGTTTGGGTGATCCATCCTTGGTAGTCCCGGTAGATAGAATTGGAGTAAAAGACAACCTCAATTATGAAGAAATTCCTATTGAAATCTTGGATTCGTCAGATTCGGAGATTGAGAAACAAGGAAGTAGCTTTAGTTAAGGTTTTATGGAGAAATCATCATGTTGAGGGAGCTACGTGGGAATCCGAAGCGGATAGATGGCCAGATACCCACATTTGTTCTCTACCGGCTCAGTTCTGACTTGGGGTATCAGATCTACTCTATGATCCCATTTAGTTTTCATGTTCAGTTCATGTATTCAAGTTTCTTTCATGTGTATGAGTGTATATGTGAAGCATGAGATCAGTTCAGCTATGTGGTTTGGTTAGGAGGTAGTCATTCCATGAAAATTTTGGTTAAAATAGTCAGAATTTGAGTACGAAGATTATATGCTTCTGTTTGCTGCTTGTTTCCTACATTCGAGGACAGATGTTTCCAAGGGGGAGATATTGTAATACCCCGAGAGGGCCTAAGAATAGACTCGGGAATTGAATTTGAAAAGTGCAGAAAACTGGCAAAACATTACAGAACGGACCAAAGAACGACTCGTGGTATCAAACCAAGAGTCATTGTTTGCTGTCGTTGGTTGGGGAAAGGATGTGCAATGGAGATAAAGAGAGGTATGATAACCCATTGTGGGATACAACAGGTCATCCTTTGCGTTCGTGGTTAGGGCTAGCCTGGGCAGCAGTGTAAACAACGAGAGACCCAACGAGCCGTAAGGAGAAGCCACGGGTCGTTGGTTGTGGTCATTGTTGGAGGGTCAGAACTTCTAGTGTGGGTGATGGGTTAAGACCACAACTTGCTGGATGGAACCACGAGTCATGGTGAGGCTCGTGGTAAGGGGGTTCAGTTTTTGTAATGAGCAAGCAACGGACGGTATAACGAGTCGTGGGTTGAAGGCACGGGTCATCCCGTCCACCCGTTGTTTGGATCCGAGACTAGGTCATTTGGCAGCCCATTCAACGAGGGACGCAACGGGTCATTGGTGGTTCCCACGAACCATTTTTACCACTCATGGGTTCCATCCAACCAGTTTTCAAGGCAGGTTCATTAAGGGTATTTTTGACTGTTTCACGATATAAAGCCCTAAACTACGTCGTTTTGGATATTTTTTTGAGTTTGATAAGATGAGTTAAGTCCTTTATGCATTCCCATTCTCATGCAAGAACTTTATAGAGATTTTTGGGAGATTCAAGGTCTTTCTCCTCATGTTTCCACCAATTTATTTGTAGGTTTTCAAGGCAATCCATTTCTAGGAATGTAGGGTTTTAGAATGGGTGAAATTCTTCCCCACCCATGCACAATCATGAATCCTCCTATTCAAGTCTATGGGGTTTTACTTAAATGCATTAAATTTTCAATTCTCTTTATGGGTATGATTTAATTGAGTTGTAATTCTTCAATTACAAATGATGGGCAGGTTTTATCATTATTCTCTTTAAAATCATGTTTCAAGCTTTTAAACTCAAAATTCCCATTTGATGAAAGTTCATGAAATTTATGATTTATGATGACTACTCTATATTTTTAATTTATTGATGACGAAAATGCATGAATTCAAGTTACCCATGTTTATAGAATATTCGCAAAGAATTGAATATGATGAAGTATTGGGAAATGCCTACATGTTAAAGAATGATTTATGATTTTATTAAGTGAATTACATGATTTTTCGATTTATAATGTTGGCCGAAGAAAAGGACCTTGATTCTTGGCTAAGCATGTTTTAAAGGAGATCAATGATGATATATGTTATATTTTAGCCAATGAATCTTAATGCATGATGATATTGATTTATGTATGAGCCTGTATGAATGTTTTTGGGAGCTGTGTCTAGCACCGAGCAGCCCAGCGTTCAATGGACTACACCGGTGTCTCATAACCATGTGCCACAGTGGGTTTGTAAATGATATGATGTATTGATAATGATCCCCTCAAATGTGATATCACGTCTTATGCACGACTCTCGCCTAGCAAGCCAGGGTCGGCTCTGCCCACTTGAGAGAGACAGTGGGGCATCATGAAAGGCTCTACCATGATGGTGTCGGTTATGATAAGTCCTCCCATTGTTCCGCATGTTTTATACATTGTTATATTTATGTTATTGACTCAAGTGATGTTTTGATAAAGTTTATTTACGATCATGATTATGAACGTTTTATGAATGATTTGGAAGCCTTGAGCCTTATGTTTCTTATGAAGTTTATGATACAAGCATGATGTCCTCCTCTTATGTTACTTATGAGTTTTATTTTACTTTTAAATGTCCATTTTACTTACCTTGCATACTCGGTACATTCCACGTACTGACCACATACTTTCTATGCCGTATCATTTTATGATACAGGGTCCGGATCTTAGGCTCATCCTCATCCTTAGTCCATCTCAGCCTACGTTTTCAGCTTATTGGTGAGTCCTCATGTTTCGAGGTCGTTTGATAAACTTTCATGTCATTTATCTTTAGTTTTGGTCGGGTTAGTTGGGGATGTTTTCCCATCAACCCATCTTATGTATTAGAGGCATTCAGACAAGTATGTGCTGCTCCGTCATGTATACGCCTAGTATTTCTTGATGTTATGCTATAATTATGTTTTCGCTATGTTTTATGATTATCATTCCGCTTATTTGAATAAGATTAGTTATTTTCATGTGCCATGGGTTTACTTGGGGTCTCTCGGGGTCTCTTGTCCCGTGTCTACGATCCGGGTGTATGTTCGGATCGTGACAAACTTGGTATCAGAGCCATAGGTTTGAAGTTTCCTAGGGTGTTTGAAAGCCGCGTTAAGTAGAGTCTTTTTCATGGGGGTGAAGCATGCCATACCTATGACAAAGAGGCTACTAGTCATTTAGGATTATTCCCTTCTTTCATGATCTATGTCGTGCGATGAACGTCCTTTACTCCTCTAATTCGTGCTATTCTCATTTGCAGAATCATGCCTCCATGCCGAGTAAATGCAGGAGGAATGGTGATGGTGATGATCATGAGGGTGCCCATAATGGAGAGCAATAGCCAGCTCCACCCGTTCACAAGGAGCACGTACTAGAGCCAGCCGCCCACGCTGAGTTTAGGGCGGCTATCCAGATGTTGGCGCAGGCCTTGACCACTCAGGTCAACCAGTAGGCTGTTGCGCAGGTCCCACATAATGGCAATGCAGCGATGGCTCAGATTAGAGACTTCTTGAGGATGAACCCTCCTGAGTTCACGGGATCAAAGTTGGATGAGGATCCATACGAGATTATTGAAGGGATCTTAAACGATGAGGATCCATACGAGTTTATTGAAGGGATCTTGAAGGTCCCTCAAGTTATGGGGGTGACAAATGGGGAGTGTGTTGACTTGGCCACTTACCAACCAAAAGAGGTCGCTCATATCTGATACAAGCAACGGAAGGACAGCAGGGCAGTTGGAGCGGGCCCTATCAGCTGGGATGAGTTCCACATGGCCTTTCTCGACAGGTTCTTCCCTCGGGAAATGAGGGAGTTGAGAGTGGTGGAGTTTGTGGATCTCAAGAAGGGAAAAATGACAGTGCTGGAGTATTCGCTTGAGTTCACCCGGTTGTCAAAATACGCCCCAGAGTTAGTGATGGACTAGATAGCGTGGATGAGCTGGTTTGTTCATGGCGTGGCTGGTTATTTAGACAAGGATTGCAGGACTGCTATGCTCCACCAGGATATGGATTTTACTTACATAGTTTTGTATGCCCAGTAGATGGAGGCAGCTTATGCGAGGGAGAGGGAGGCACAGAGGGCTCAGACAGATAGTCTTGGGTTTTCACATCAGAGGTCCGGCGGTGGCTACCATCCACAGTTTCAGCATAGGTCACTAGCCCCACAACCATCATCAGCTAGTGTTCCATTAGACCTAGGGGTGATCAGAGGAGTAGGGCTTCAGGGTCAAGGGATCAGAGGGGCACCCATCTATAATATACCCCTCCATCCTATGGGAGGTGCGGCAAGAGTCACACCGAAGAGTGCCTGCTCGGCTTAGATGGGTGTGGTAGATCCAGGAAGATGCACCGAGCGTGTCCATATGCTAGACAGGGTGACAATAGAGGTCGTGCACATACCACCAGGACAGCAGCAACTCCAGCTTGTTCCGCTCCGCAGGGAGCATCGACTAGTGGGGGTGGAGGACAGCGCCAAAACCGATTCTATGACCTTGCCTCGCACCAGGAGCAAGAGACTTCGCCAGACGTGGTCACTGGTATGTTGCAAGTCTTCCATATTCATACTTATGCTTTGTTAGATCTATGAGATACCTTGTTTATTATGACCCCTTACATTGCTAGTAGTTTTGGAGTTTGTCCTGAAGTTCTTTCCGAACCATTCTCCGTATCTACTCTAGTCGGTGAATCAGTTGTAGCTAGGCGGGGTATATAGAGGTTGCCCCATTACGGTGTTGCATAAAGTTACCTCCGCGGACTTAGTAGAATTGGCCATGACTGATTTTGATATCATTTTAGGTATGGATTGGTTGTTTGCATGTTATGCTTCGATTAATTATAGGACTCGTGCACTTGAATTTCGATTTTCGGGGGAGTCAGTTTTGGAATGGAAGGGTAATTCAGTTGTACCAGTCAGTCGGTTTATTTCCTATCTTAAGGCCCGGATGATGATCTCTAAGAGTTGCATGTACCACCTAGTTAGGGTTAAGGATGTTGAGTCCGAGACCCCAACTATCCTGTCAGTTTCGATGGTGTGCGAGTATCTAGAGGTGTTTCCCGAGGATTTTTCAGGTGTTCCTCCAGAAAGGGAAACGATTTCAGGATTAATGTATTTCCAAATACACAACCTATTTCTATCTCTTCTTACAGAATGGCTCCAGCCGAGCTAAAGGAATTAAAGGACCAGTTGAAGGACTTGCTGGATAAGGGTTTTATTAGACCAAGCAAGTCTGCATGGGGTGCGCCAGTTTTATTTATTCGAAAGAAGGACAGTTTCGTTCGCATGTGTATTGACTATTGGCAGTTGAACAAGGTCATCGTCAAGAACAAGTACCCCTTACCTAGGATCGATGATTTATTTGACCATCTCCAAGGTTCCAGGTGCTTCTCGAAGATAGATCTCAGGTCCGGATATCACCAGCTCAGAGTTAGGGAGTGTGACATTCCAAAGACAGCCTTCAGAACCCGGTATAACGACTATGAGTTTGTAGTTATGTCACACCCCGCCTTGGGGGGTATGACTGGCACCTGGTGCCCTACTAGGACCTGACCTGCTGGACTGTTAAGCCTGGGCACATCTGGTGCCTGGCTGGCTCTAACTCACATTTCTGGAAACAAAGGGCTATATAACGGCTGTAAACACAGCCCCCGGCCTATTGGCCTATAGCCTCCTGTACCTGCACTAGCAGCTGACCAGAAACATAGTAATTCAGGGGAACCTATGCGGGCCGACAAGGCCACCATGCTGTCTAGTTATCTGCAACTCAATCATAACGTATTAAAAAGCTACGTGACCGGCAAGGTCACCACTACTGACAACTATGGCCCCACACGACCATCATAATAGAAGGAAGGAATACTAACAGCTATACAACTGTACGGCCTCTCACGACTGGCTCATCTGACCACAGGGAATATATACGGACTGCAAGCCTCTAGGAACAGTGATAGAACTGATCGGGACAGGGCCCCGACCTACCCATAATATACAACAAAAAGAACTAAACTACACCTCTAAAATTCAGCCTCCGGATGACTGGAGCTGAATACTCAACCGCTGACAGGGAGTCACGTAGAATTGCCTGCTCGTCTATGAGTACCTGCAGGCAAGTAATGCAGCGCCCCACTGAGCGTCAGTACCACTGGTACTGAGTATGTAAAGCAATAGCTGAAAAGATATTTTAAATCAATAATATAACCGACGAAACTGAAATAGGAAGAACTAGATTATCTGTCTAATGATGTAAGTCGTACCTGTTCTCAATCATACGGGGAGGAGTAGATGTCATATCTGGAGACGTATCATTCTACTACTAATCTACTCATGTCTGATATAACATAGCATAACATACATAACATAACATGGCACACACAAACCTTGCCCGGCCCCCATAAGCCGGGAGGTACAATCAACACAGAATCTATGCCCCTACCCCGGTCATCCCATCTCCTATAGTGGCTGTAAGCATCCTGCCGGTCCCTGGGTATGCACTTGGGCTCGCTGAGCCCCTGACTATAACTGTACCTGAGTCCAAAGGACTCTAAAATCAACACCCCGGGCGTACCCGCTCGACGGGGGTGTATAAGGGCCGACCAAGGCACAATATGGGGAAACTGGCATCCCATCTTCGTCCCCTTGCGGGACGGCATATCACTCCGTAGAGTGACGTATCCTCGTCCTCTGGCGGACGAGTCGATACAGCTATTAACCCTGGGCGGTCAGGGATGCTAGGTAATCCAACCCCAATCAATACAACGGTCTCAACTAGTCATGCTGTCTGCGTATCTCATAAGCTAAGGCTAACAGGGGTAAGGTATCATATAAATCACATGCTGAGCTAATAATAGTAATCTGTAAGTGTCTGATACATGCTGAGACAGGTAAGTATAAATATGAATATAGTCTCCTGTCAAAATGTACTGGAGCAAAGGCTATACAAGAGGTTGTTTCTACTGAAAGCTATGCTGTTTACTGAGTTTCTGTATTAACATGATTTCCTATTTCTAACATGCTTTCTAAGCTTTATTTAGTTGCTAATCTATATCTGAAATGCTTTACAGATACTGTACTACTTCACGGGATTTCAGCTAAACACAACAATATCTTAACATGGCATATTACATCACATACTGAATATACTGGGCAATCTTAATCACTTACGTCCGAATCTATATAATACGGATAGGTCTCGTACACGTTACAACCCAAAACTTCTCATATTGCACCAATATTCATAATAACACAATAATCGACTTCTGAACATTCTACTGGTCTGTAAATTACCATACTGTCTCAATATTACTTAACTTGCTGAGGAAACTAACTTTACATACCTTATCTTCGACTATTCGTCCGTCGGACGAGGCTCGGCCGGTACTTCAACTATTTTCTCCCAACTGCATTCGTAAATACGTCAATCAATACTAAATATAGCTTTATTGTAAAGAGCAGCATTACTTTCGATATAGTTTATAGCCTAAACTTAGGCTTATCGAAAGACGGTCGAAAACTCACTATTTTTCAGCGGCCCAGAAGGGAGAAGTATTCACTTCTCAGCTAGGAACACATAGACATTAATTTAGAGCAATTCTACTTACCTTAGTTTGGTGGCTCGCCGATTCGTCGGCCGTATTTCACGAAACTAAATCCGTAGAAATGCTCTCTGCTGCTAAATACTTTGATATCTAGGATTAATTTGCGTTTGGGCAGCGTTTGGCGGCGTAATCGGACGGAAATATATAATTTTCCTTCGTTTTTCTCTGCTTACTGCGTATTCTAGAAGTTTTATAAGTGTTAAATGAATTTAAACCGAAGTGGGGGCTTTATATACTTGGGCCTGAACCTGGGCAACGTGTCACGGAGCCATCGCGGAGGCCTCACCTCCGTGACACGCTGCCATCGCGGAGGGGCTCTGCCTCGGCTCCTCCCGCGATGGTTCGACGGGTTTCTCGTCCGATCTTTTCCTGGGCCTTTCCCTAGCATGTATGGCCTTCAAATATGCTTAACCAACGTGCGGATAGGTCATCTAAGTGCCGGGAACTCTACGGGGTATAACATTCTTCCCCCTTAAGAACATTCATCCTCGAATGTACACCGTTATCTAGAGGACTGCTTATTTTACTTTCCTGGAAAAATTTCGGCAGAGTTTCCCCTATAATATGGACTATCGCAAAAACCTAAAATGCAGAAAAGTTCAACACAGGCACTGCACACAATATTCTAAGATTCACTGGACACTAAATATCCCCTCTTCTCTATCATTTACAACATACAATCATAGGGTACTATATAAGTAATGATACGGACATACCTGTCGTCTGACTAGGCCTGAAATAGGTGAGGGTATATGATTTTCATATCTTCTTCAGCCTCCCACGTCATTTCCTCCCGATTTCTGTTACGCCATAATACTTTGACAGATGCAACATCTTTAGTTCTCAGCCTGCGAATCTGTCTATCTAAGATGGCTACGGGAACCTCTTCATAGGCTAACTCTTCTGTGACCTGAACATCCTGAACTGGAACTACTGTAGAAGGGTCCCCTACGAACTTCCTTAGCATAGAAACATGGAATACTGGGTGAACCGACGCTAACTCTGGAGGCAAGTTTAACTCGTATGCAACTCGGCCTATTCTTCGCCGAATCTGGTATGGCCCAATGAATCTTGGGCTAAGCTTGCCTTTCTTGCCAAACCTCATTACCCCTTTCATCGGGGACACTTTCAGATATACCCAGTCGTTTACTGAAAATTCTAGGTTTCTGCGCCGCCTATCTGCGTAAGACTTCTGGCAGCTCTGAGCGGTCAGTAAACGTTCTCGGATAAGCTTTATCTTTTCCTCGGACTGCCGAACAATGTCTGGGCCAACTAATGCTGATTCTCCTATTTCAAACCAGCCCACCGGCGATCTACATTTTCGCCCGTACAATGCCTCGAAAGGCGCCATCTGAATAGCTGAATGGTAGCTGTTATTATAAGCAAATTCGATTAACGAAAGATGTTCATCCCAGCTGCCCCCAAAATCTAACACACATGCTCGTAGCATATCTTCGAGCGTCTGAATCGTGCGTTCAGCCTGCCCGTCTGTTTGAGGATGGAATGTTGTGCTCAAGTTAATCTGCGTCCCCAAACCTTTCTGAAACGACTGCCAGAATCTAGTTGTAAACTGTGCTCCCCTATCTGAAATAATAGATACCGGCACTCCATGCAATCTAACTATTTCTCTGATATATAATTCGGCATAATCCTCAGCTGAGAAGGTAGCCCTCACTGGCAAGAAATGAGCTGATTTTGTCAGCCTGTCAACTATTACCCAAATGGAATCATTTCTGCGTCTAGTACGGGGTAACCCTGTTACAAAATCCATGTTTAACACTTCCCATTTCCACATAGGTATCATTATCTCTTGAGTCAAAGCACCCGGTTTCTGGTGCTCTGCTTTCACCTACTGACAATTAGCACACCTAGATACAAATTCAGCTATCTCAGTTTTCATACCTGGCCACCAGTAGATGTCTCTGATGTCGTGGTACATTTTCGTTGCCCCTGGGTGAAGGGAATAGCGAGCGTAGTGTACCTCATGCATGATCTGCCCACGAAGGCCTGAGACATTCGGGACACAGAGGCGGCCCTTACAACGTAGCACATCATTCTCGGTTATCTAAAAATCTGGCTCCTTACCCTTCTGAACTCTATCTCTGAGCTGGACTAAATCGGGATCCTCATACTGTCGTTCTTTTACCTCTGTAACTAACGATGACACCGCAGAATTCTGAATTACTGCCCCATTATTTTCTGTTTCCATTACTCGAACGGCTAGATCAGCTAACTGATGAATTTCTTTAGCTAATTTCTATTTCTCAGGTCGCAAATACGCCAAACTCCCCATTGACTTACGGCTCAGGGCGTCTGCCACAACATTGGCTTTTCCGGGGTGGTATAGAATATTCACATCATAATCTTTTAACAGTTCTAACCAGCGGCGCTGCCGCAGATTCAACTCCCTCTGAGTAAAAATGTATTGTAAGCTCTTATGATCTGTATAAATATCAACATGGACGCCGTACAGGTAATGCCTCCACATCTTCAAGGCATGAATTACTGCGGCAAATTCTAAGTCATGGGTGGGGTAATTCTTTTCGTGCTTCTTCAGCTGTCTGGAAGCATATGCAATTACTCTACCATGCTGCATCAACACACAACCCAACCCGATACCTGACGCGTCACAATAAACTGAATACCCTTCTGTGCCTTCCGGCAGTGCTAATGCTGGGGCGGAGGTCAATCTATCTTTCAGTTCCTGGAAACTCTTCTCGCATGCCTCTGTCCACTGAAACTTTGCTGCTTTCTGTGTCAATTTAGTTAAAGGTGCTGCAATGGTTGAGAATCCCTCAACGAACCTCCGATAATATCCTGCCAACCCCAGAAAGCTACGAACTTCAGTTGGGGTGGTAGGCCTAGGCCATGACTTAACTGCTTCTATCTTCTGCTTGTCTACCTGTATACCAGCGTCTGAGACAATATGCCCTAAAAAGGCCACTGAGTTAAGCCAGAATTCACACTTCGAAAATTTAGCATACAACTGGCGGTCCCTGAGAATCTGGAGCACTGTCCGCAAATGAGTCCGGTGATCTGCTTCAGAGCGGGAATACACCAGAATATCATCAATAAATACTATCACGAACAAGTCCAGGAAAGGTCTGAAAATACCGTTCATCAGGTCCATAAAGACTGCTGGGGCATTCGTTAGTCCGAAGGACATAACCAGAAATTCAAAATGCCCATATCGGGTCCTGAATGCTGTCTTAGGAATATCTCTCTCACGTACTCGGACTTGGTGATATCCGGACCGCAAATCAATCTTGGAAAAGTATCTGTCTCCCTGTAGCTGATCAAATAAGTCATCAATTTTGGGAAGCGGATACTTGTTCTTTACTGTAACTTTGTTTAGCTGCCGATAATCTATGCACATTCGGAGCGAGCCATCTTTCTTTCTCACAAACAAGACTGGCGCACCCCATGGGGAAGTACTCGGCCTAATAAAACCTTTATCTAACAAGTCTTTCAACTGCTCCTTTAATTCTCTGAGTTCTGCAGGAGCCATACGATAAGGAGGTATTGATATTGGCTGAGTGCCTGGTAGCAAGTCAATAGCAAAGTCTATTTCCCTTTCTGGGGGAATACCAGGTAACTCATCAGGAAATACATCTGGGAATTCATTTACCACTGGGACAGACTGGAGTGTCGGAGATTCTGCTTGGACATCCTGAACTCTGACAAGATGGTAAATGCACCCCTTAGATATCAACTTTCTCGCCTGAAGGTAGGAAATAAACCTACCTTTTGGCATCGCGGTGCTACGCTTCCACTCCCGTACTGCCTCACCTGGGAAGTGGAATCGGACCGTTTTGGTCCAACATTCAACATTAGCAAAACATGGTACTAACCAATCCATACCCATTATGGCGTCGAAGTCTATCATTTCTAACTCGACCAGATCTACTGTGGTCTGACGATCAGCAACCTCTACTGTACACCCGCGGTAAATTCGGCTAGCTATGATCGGGTCACCGACGGGCGTAGATACTAAGAAGGGTTGCTGTAATGATTCTGGTACAATACTAAACTTTCGTGCCACAAATGGAGTAATATAGGACAAAGTAGACCCTGGATCAATTAGCACATAAGCAGGGTGTGAGCAGATAGTTAGCATACCTGTCACAACATCAGGCGATGCTTCTGAATCTTGCCTCCCTGGTAAGGCATATGTGCGGCTTGGACCCGCACCTGTACTGGAGGCCCCTGATCTGCCCCGGCCCCTGCCTGCTGAAACTGAGGGCCTACGCCCAGTCAGGGATGCTGTAACTCGCGATCCTGCTGATGCCCTATCCTTTCTGTCCCGGTCCTCACGACCTCTGGCTGGGCAATCTCTCATCAAATGGCCTTCTTGGCCACAAATATAGCATGCGGTGGAACCATACCTGCATGCTCCAGAATGGCGTCGATTGCATATAGGGAAAAGTGGTAGGGTATACCAACTCTGCTCCGCCCTCCGCTGTAATGGTGAGTCTGCCGTCTGCGAGCCTCTACCAGCCTCTGACTGCCCCCTGCGACTGAACCTACCTCCCTGTGACTGTGGCGGAGGCGGGGGCCTGGGCGGCCTGTCTGACAATCGTGGCCTGGGTCCTCCCCGGGCCTCTCTCTGTAATTCAGCTGGTCTATCCCGGCGACGCTGTTCCTGATTGACCCTTCTGATCTCCCGATGTCGCTGTCTGATGCCCTCAATATTCTGGGCAAATGCCTAGATTCGGGAAATATCCATGTCCTCTCGCAGTGTTGCCGTGATACAAGTCTCAACATATTCTGGGTTCAACCCCATAATAAAACGGTGCACTCTGGATGCCATGGTATCCACGAAGGCCGGTGCATATCGAGCCAAAGAGTCAAACCGCAAGGAATATTCCCGAACACTCATGGCCCCCTGCTCTAGATGTAGGAACTGATCTACCCGGGCCTATCGGATTTCCCACGGCAAATAGTGATCTAGAAAGGCTCCTGAAAAGCTGGACCAGGTGGGAGGGGAAACATCTCTCCCTCGGGACCTCTCCCAGCTTTCATACCATAATACCGCAATATCCCGTAATCGGAATGCTGCCAATTCAACTGATTCAGTAGGCGTAGCATGCATAACCCTGAAGATTCTCTGCATCTGATCAAGAAAATCCTGGGGGTCCTCTGTTCGGTCCGTGCTTGTGAACTGTGGGGGATTCAGGGCTAAGAACTCTCGGACCCTCGAAATACCGGGCCCTCCTGATGATTCTGCAACTGTGGATGGCATTTGCTGACGCTGAGCAGCCATCATCTGTGCTATCATAACTACAGCACTCCTAACCTCCTGGTCGGAAGGTGTCGGTATAGGGACTGCTGAGGGTACTGTCGCCCCAAATGGCTCCTGACGTGGTGGAGACTGCTGAGGAGGCTGGGATGAAGCCTCTGTAGGGCCCTCTAATCGGGCTGTCTCCAAATGAGGGGGAGGCATCCTGCTAGTGCCTTCCCCTGCTGCAATGTCTAAGCTCCGACCTGTGGTAGGATGTTGCTGGTCTGACATTATCTGTAACCAAAGAATATGGAAAACTCTTAGGGACTCAACCCTATACTATACCGCTCTATAGCACGACTGAATCAGAATAAAATACAACCATCCTATCATGCCTTGCAGCCTCCTACCCATAGTATGTGGTGCACAACACATCCATGGACAGGACTCTACTTAGCACGGCTTGCAGACTCCCTGGAATACGACCTGCTCTGATACCAAGTTTGTCACACCCCGCCTTGGGGGGTATGACTAGCACCTAGTGCCCTACTAGGACCTGACCTGCTGGACTGTTAAGCCTGGGCACATCTGGTGCCTGGCTGGCTCTAACTCACATTTCTGGAAACAAAGGGCTATATAACGGCTGTAAACACAGCCCCCGGCCTATTGGCCTATAGCCTCCTGTACCTGCACTAGCAGCTGACCAGAAACATAGTAATTCAGGGGAACTTATCCGGGCCGACAAGGCCACCATGCTGTCTAGTTATCTGCAACTCAATCACAACGTATTAAAAAGCTACGTGACCGGCAAGGTCACCACTACTGACAACTATGGCCCCACACGACCATCATAATAGAAGGAAGGAATACTAACAGCTATACAACTGCACGGCCTCTCACGACCGGCTCATCTGACCACAGGGAATATATACGGACTGCAAGCCTCTAGGAATAGTGATAGAACTGATCGAGACAGGGCCCCGACCTACCCATAATATACAACAAAAAGAACTGAACTACACCTCTGAAATTCAGCCTCCGGATGACTGGAGCTGAATACTCAACCGCTGACAGGGAGTCACGTAGAATCGCCTGCTCGTCTATGAGTACCAGCAGGCAAGTAATGTAGCGCCCCACCGGGCGTTAGTACCGCTGGTACTGAGTATGTAAAGCAATAGCTGAAAAGATATCTGAAATCAATAATATAACCGACGAAACTGAAATAGGAAGAACTAGATTATCTGTCTGATGATGTAAGTCGTACCTGTTCTCAATCATACGGGGAGGAGTAGATGTCATATCTGGAGATGTATCATTCTACTACTAATCTACTCATGTCTGATATAACATAGCATAACATACATAACATAACATGGCACACACAAACCTTGCCCGGCCCCCATAAGCCGGGAGGTACAATCAACACAGAATCTATGCCCCTACCCCGGTCATCCCATCTTCTATAGTGGCTGTAAGCATCCTGCCGGTCCCTGGGTATGCACTTGGGCTCGCTGAGCCCCTGACTATAACTGTACCTGAGTCCGAAGGACTCTAAAATCAACACCCCGGGCGTACCCGCTCAACGGGGGTGTATAAGGGCCGACCAAGGCACAATATGGGGAAATTGGCATCCCATCTTCGTCCCCTTGTGGGACGGCATATCACACCGTAGAGTGACGTATCCTCGTCCTCTGGCGGATGAGTCGATACAGCTATTAACATTGGGCGTCAGGGATGCTAGGTAATCCAACCCCAATAAATACAACTGTCTCAACTAGTCATGCTGTTTGCGTATCTCATAAGCTAAGGCTAACAGGGGTAAGGTATCATATAAATCACATGTTGAGCTAATAATAGTAATCTGTAAGTGTCTGATACATGCTGAGACAGGTAAGTATAAATATGAATATAGTCTCCTGTCAAACTGTACTGGAGCAAAGGCTATACAAGAGGGTGTTTCTACTGAAAGCTATGCTGTTTACTGAGTTTCTGTATTAACATGATTTCCTATTTCTAACATGCTTTCTAAGCTTTATTTAGTTGCTAATCTATATCTGAAATGCTTTACAGATACTGTACTACTTCGCGGGGTTTCAGCTAAACACAACAATATCTTCACATGGCATATTACATCATATACTGAATATACTGGGCAATCTTAATCACTTACGTCCGAATCTATATCATACGGATAGGTCTCGTACACGTTACAACCCAAAACTTCTCATATTGCACCAATATTCATAATAACACAATAATCGACTTCTGAACATTCTACTGGTTTGTAAATTACCATACTGTCTGAATATTACTTAACTTGCCGAGGAAACTAACTTTACATACCTTATCTTCGACTATTCGTCCGTCGGACGAGGCTCGGCCGGTACTTCAACTATTTTCTCCCAACTGCATTCATAAATACGTCAATCAATACTAAATACAGCTTTATTGTAAAGAGAAACATTACTTTCGATATAGTTTATAGCCTAAACTTAGGCTTATCGAAAGACGGTCGAAAACTCGCTATTTTTCAGCGGCCCAGAAGGGAGAAGTATTCACTTCTCAGCTAGGAACACATAGACATTAATTTAGAGAAATTCTACTTACCTTAGTTCGGTGGCTCGCTGATTCGTCGGCCGTATTTCACGAAACTAAATCCGTAGAAATGCTCTCTGCTGCTAAATACTTTGATATCTAGGATTAATTTGAGTTTGGGCAGCGTTTGGCGGTGTAATCGGACAGAAATATATAATTTTCCTTCATTTTTCTCTATTTACTGCGTATTCTGGAAGTTTTATAAGTGTTAAATGAATTTAAACCGATGTGGGGGCTTTATATACTTGGGCCTGAACCTGGGCAATGTGTCACGGAACCATCGCGGAGGCCTCACCCCCGTGACACGCTACCATCGCGGAGGGGCTCTGCCTCGGCTCCTCCCGCGATGGTTCGATGGGTTTCTCGTCCGATATTTTCCCGGGCCTTTCCCTAGCACGTATGGCCTTCAAATATGCTTAACCAACGTGCGGATAGGTCATCTAAGTGCCGGCAACTCTACGGGGTATAACAAGTTATGTCTTTTGGACTAACCAATGCTCCTGCAACTTTTATGGATATAATGAATAGGGTGTTCAACGCATATTTATACATGTTCGTGATTGTGTTCATTGACGACATCTTGATATACTCTTGGAGCGAGGAGGAACATGCCACTCATTTGAGAATAGTGCTTCAAACCCTCAAGGATTGTCAGTTGTATGCAAAGTCTAGCAAGTGTGAATTTTTGCTTAACTCGGTAGCATTTCTGGGACATGTGGTAACAAGCGAAGGCATAAGGGTATATTCCCAGAAGATTGAAGTGGTGAAGAATTGGCCTAGACCGGTGAATCTTTTAGAAATTCATAGTTTCTTGGGCGTAGCAGGTTACTACTGGAGGTTTGTTGAGGGTTTCTCATCTATTTCGGCACCTTGGACTAAGTTGACTCAAAAAAAGATGAAGTTCCAATGGTCGAATGCTTGTGAGAAAACCTTCCAAGAGTTGAAGACGCAACTCACTTCAGCACCAGTGTTGACCTTACTCGAGGGTACTGATGTCTTTGTAGTGTATTATGATGCTTCGAGAGTCGGACTGGGATTTGTGTTGATGGAGCGTGGGAAGGTGATAGCATATGCCTCGAGACAACTGAAAGTTCATGAAAAGAATTAAACTCGACCCATGATGTTGAGTTGGCTGCGGTGGTGTTCACATTGAAGATATGGCGGCATTACTTGTATGGGGTCCACGTGGATGTATTTACGGATCACAAGAGCTTGCAATATGTGTTCATATAGAAGGATCTAAATCTTCGGCAAAGGAGGTGGTTGGAATTACTTAAAGACTACAACATGAGTGTTCTCTACCACCCGGGCAAGGATAATGTAGTTACGGATGCACTTAGTAGGCTCTCCATGGAAATTGTGTCCCACGTGGATGAGGAAAGGAAGGAGTTGGTGAAGGATGTCCACCAACTTGCAAGACTGAGAGTTAGACCGATTGACTCGACCGATGGCGGTGTTGTTGTGCATAAAGAGTCAAAATTGTCCTTGGTGGTTGAGGTTAAATCCAGTCAAGATGAGGATCAAATTTTGTGGAAGTTGAAGGAGGCGGTGCGGAGTAAGAAGGTAGAGATCTTCTCCCAAGAGGGAGATGGTGTGCTATGATACCAGGGTCAACTATGTGTTCCGAACATCGATAATCTGAGAGTTCAGATATTGCATGAGGCACATGGTACCAGATATTCTATTCATCCAGGATCCACAAAAATGTATCAGGATTTGCGAGAAATCTATTGGTGGGATGGTATGAAGAAAGATATTGCAGAGTTCATAGCAAAATGTCCAAACTGCTAGCAAGTGAAAGTCAAACATCAAAGGTTAGGAGGCGTACTTCAGGATATCAACATCCCCACTTGGAAGTGGGAAGAGATTAATATGGATTTTGTTACAGGCCTACCTCATACTCGCCAACATTATAACTCCATTTGGGTAGTGGTATACAGGTTAACTAAGGCTGCACACTTCCTACCGGTCAAGACCACAGACTCAGCAAATGATTATACTAAGTTATATATTCAGGAGTTGGTTCGACTTCATGGAGTGCCCTTGTCTATTATTTTAGACCGAGGTACTCAGTTTACCTCACAATTATGGCGTTCTTTTCAAAAAGGACTTGGAACGCAAGCTAAGCTCAGTGCAACATTCCATATGCAAATGGATCTCCAGGAAGAACGAACCATTTTAAAACCTCTAAGATATGTTGAGGGCATGTGTTACGGATTCCAAAGGTGGTTGGGATGATCATTTGCCCTTAATCGGGTTTGCTTATAATAAAAACTAGCTCTAGTATCAAGATAGCACTGTTCGAGGCTCTTTACGGCGAAGGTGTAGATCGCCCATTGGATGGTTTGAGGTTGGTGAGGCAGCCTTGATAGGACCTGATTCAGTTCATGAGGCCATGGTAAAGGTCCAGTTGATAAGAGACCAGTTAAAAACTGCTCAGAGTCGTCACAAATCGTATGCTGATATAAGGAGAAGGGATTTGGAGTTTCATGTGGACGACTGGGTATTACTAAAGGTATCTCCCATGAAGGGAGTCATGCGGTTCGGAAAGAAAAGGAAGCTCAGTCCCCGCTATGTTGGTCCCTATCGGGTTATGAGAAGAGTTGGTAAGTTGGCGTATGAGTTTGACTTTCCATCGGGGTTATCTTCAATTCATCTCGTCTTCTATGTGTCGCTTTTGAAAAAGTGTTTGGGTGATCCCGCCTTGGTAGTCCCGGTAGACAGCATTGGAGTAAAAGACACCCTCAGTTATGAAGAAATTCCCGTTGAAATCTTTGATCGTTAGGTTTAGAAATTGAGAAACAAGGAAGTAGCTTCAGTTAAGATTTTATGGAGAAATTAGCATATTGAGGGAGCTATGTGGGAAGTCAAAGCGGATATGATGGTGAGATACCTACCTTTGTTCGCTACCGGCTCAGTTACGACTTGAGGTATCATTTCTACTCTATGATCCCATTTAGTTTTCATGTTCAGTTCATGTGCTCAAGTTTCTTTCATGTGTATGAGTGTGTATGTGAAGCATGAGATCAGTTCAGCTATGTGGTTTGGTTAGGAGGTAGTCATTCCGTGAAAATTTCGGTTAAAATAGTCAGAATTTGAGTATGATGATTCCTAGATTTGAGGATGAATGTTTCCAAGGGGGAGATATTGTTATACCCCTGGAGGGCTTAAGAATAGACCCGGGAGTTGAATTTGAAACATGCAGAAAACTGGCAAAACATCACAGAACGGACAACAGAACGACTCGTGGTATCAAACCACAAGTTTTTGTATGCCGTCATTGGTTGGGGGAATGGATGTGGCAGTGGAGACAACAAGATGTATGACGACCCATTGTAGGATACAATGGGCCTTCCTTTTCGGTCGTGGTTAGGGCCAGGCTGGGCAGCAGTGTAAACAACGGGAGACCCAACGACCCGTTAGGAGAAGCCACGGGTTGTTGGAGGGTAAGAATTTCCAGTGTGGGTGAGGGGTTGAGACCACGACTTGTTGGACGGAACCACGAGTCATGGTGAGGCTCGTGGTAAGGTGGTTCAACTTTTGGGATGAGCAAGAACGGACAATATAACGAGTCGTGGGTTGAAGGCATGGGTCGTCCTGTCCACCCGTTGTTTGGATCTGAGACTAGGTCATTCGGCAGCGTATTCAACGAGGGACGCAATGAGTCGTTGGTGGTTCCCACCACCCGTTGGTACCACTCATAGGTTCCATCCGTCCAGTTTTCAGGGAAGGTTCATTAAGGGTATTTTTGACTTTTTCACAATATAAAGCCCTAAACTATGTCATTTTGGATATTTTTCTGAGTATGATAAGATGAGTTAAGTCCTTTATGCATGCCTATTCTCATGCAAGAACTTTAGAGAGACTTTTACGAGATTCAAGGTCTTCTTCCTCAAGTTTCCACCAATTTCTTTATAGGTTTTCAAGGAACTTCAAATCAATCCATTTTCAGGTATGTAGGGTTATAGAATGGGTGAAATTGTTCCTCACCCATTCCCAAATCTCAATTTAAATCATGAATCTTCCTAGTCAAGTCTATGGGGTTTTACTCAAATGCATAAAATTTTGATTTCTCTTTATGTGTATGATTTAATTGAGTTGTAATTCTTGAATTATGAATGATGGGCAGGTTTTATTATTATTCTCTTTAAAATCATGTTTCAAGATTTTAAACCCAAAATGTCCATTTGATGAAAGTTCATGAAAGTTATGATTTATGATGACTACTCTATATTTTTAATTTATTGATAATGGAAAAGCATGAATTCAAGTTACCCATGTTTATGAACATATTTTCAAAGAATTGAATATGATGAAGTATTGAGAAATACCCACATGTTAAAGAATGATTTATGATTTATGAAGTGAATTACATGATTTATCGGTTTATGATGTTGGCCGATGAAAAGGGCCTTGATTCTTGGCTAAGCATGTTTTAATGGGGATCAATGATGATAAATGTTATATTTTAGCCAATGAATCTTAATGCATGACGTTATTGATTTATGTATGAGCCTATATGCATGTTTGTGGGAGCCGTGTCTAGCACCGAGCAGCCCGACGTTCAAAGGACTACGCCGATGTCTTATAATCACATGCCACAGTGGGTATGTAAATGATATGATGTATTGATAATCATCCCCTCAAATGTGATATCACGCCCTATACACGACCCTCGCCTAGCAAGCCAGGGTCGGCTCTGCCCACTTGAGCGAGACAGTGAGGCCTCATGAAAGGCTCTACCATGATAGTGTCGGATATGACGAGTCCTCCCATTTTTCCACATGTTTTATGCATTGTTATGTTTATGTTATTGGCTCAAGCTATGTTTTGATAAAGTTTATTTACAATCATGATTAACGTTTTATGAATGATTTGGAAGCCTTGAGCCTTATGTTTCTTATGAACTTTATGATACAAGCATGATGTCCTCCTCTTATGTTACTTATAAGTTTTATTTTACTTTTAATTGTTTAAATGTCCATTTTACTTATCTTGCATACTTGATACATTCCATGTTCTGACCGTACTTTCTATATTGTATCGTTTCATGATACAGGGTCTAGATCTCAGGCTCATCCTCATCCTTAGTCCATCTCAGCCTACATTTTCAGCTTATTGGTGAGTCCTCATGTTTTGAAGGTTGTTTGATAAACTTTTATGTCTTTTATGTTTATTTTTGGTTGTGTTAGTTGAGGATGTTGTCCCATCAACCCATCTTATGTATTAGAGGCATTCAGACAAGTATGTAGTGCTCCGCTGTGTATACACCCAGTATTTCTTGAAGTTATGCTATAATTACATTTTCGCTATGTTTTATGATTATCATTCCGCTTATTTGAATAAGATTAGTTGTATGCATGTGCCATGGGTCGACTTGGGGTCTCTCAGGGTTCCTTGTCCCATTTCTACGATACGGGTGTACGTTCGGGTCATGACAGATGGTGTACTGCGGTACCAGGGTCGTCTATGTGTTCCAGATGTCGATAATTTAAGGGATCGGATATTGCATGAGGCACATGGATCCAGGTATTCTATCCATATGGGTACCACCAAGATGTATCACGATTTGTGGGAAATATATTGGTGGAATGGCATGAAGAAGGATATTGCAGAATTTATGGCCAAGTGCCCAAACTGTCAGCAAGTGAAAGTTGAGCATCAAAGGCCGGGAGGCATATTGCAGGATATTAACAATCCTATGTGGAAGTGGGAAAAGATTAATATGGATTTCATTACAGGCCTACCTCATACTCACTGACACTGTGACTCCATTTGGGTGGTAGTAGACAGGTTGACCAAGGCTGCAAACTTCCAACAGGTCAAAACCACGGATTCAGTGGATCATTATGCCAAATTGTATATTTGGGAGTTGGTTCGACTTCCTAGAGTGACCTTGTATATTATTTCAGACCGAGGTACTCAGTTTACCTCCCAATTCTGGCATTCTTTCCAAAAGGGACTTGAGACTCAAGTTAAGCTCAGTACAGCCTTTCATCCGCAAATAGATGGCCAGGCCGAACGAATAATTCAGACCCTCGAGGATATGTTGAGGCATGTGTGATGGATTTCAAAGGTAGTTGGGATGACCACTTGCCCTTGATAGAGTTTGCTTATACAACAGCTATCACTCTAGCATCCAGATGGCACGTTCGAGGCTCTTTATGGAAGGAGGTGTAGATCGCCCATTGGATGGTTTGAGGTTGGGGAAGCCGCTGTGATAGGTCCTGATTTGGTTCACGAGAACATGGTAAAGGTTCAGTTGATAAGGGACAAGCTGAAGACCGCTTAGAGTCATCAGAAATCATATGCTGATGTGAGGAGAAGGGATTTGGAGTTTGAGGAGGATGATTGGGTATTTCTAAAGGTATCTCCAATGAAGGGAGTCATGCAATTCGGAAAGAAAGGAAAATTCAGTCCCGGCTATATTGGTCCTTATCGGGTTATGAGAAGAGTTGGTACATATGAGTTGGACTTGCCATCAGAGTTATCTTTAGTTCATCCCATCTTTCATGTATCGGTCTTGAAAAAGTGCTTGGGTGATCCAGCTTTAGTAGTCCCGGTGGAAAGCGTTGGTGCGGGAGATAGCCTCTGTTATGAGGAAATTCCAATTGCAATCTTGGATAGTCAGGTTCGAAGGCTAAGAAACAAATAAGTAGCTTCGGTGAAGGTGTTGTGGAGAAACCAGCATATTGAGGGAGCTACTTGGGAAGCCGAAGCGGCTATGAAGGCTAATGTTACACCCTGAAAATTTTTTAGATGATTATTTGATGGTTATATTTAATATGAAGGGAATTATGGGTTGTATGTTATCCGTAGGTGAGGAGGGAAACATGTGCAAAAGGAAAAGCGAAGAATATGTGAAGTTTGTAAATAAGGGTAAACTTCAAATGGACATATCTCCAAACATATAATTATCCAGAAGTCCCATAACCTATCAAATGAAATGTATTTGAGTCTAGTTTACAGTGAAAAAAAAATGCTCGTCAATCGAAATTCGGAGTAAATAGTTATGCTCGTTTGAAGATAGCATTGTCGGTTGGGAAAGCGCCCAGGCGCGCGGGCGCTCGCCCGAGGGCATGTCGCACGGGCGCCGCACGCGGGCACCGCCCAGACCTTGGCCAGCCCGCTTATATGAAGTAAAATTGAGCTAGAAATCTCATTTATACTCCGTTTTAGTTGATTGTTTTTCCAGAATTTAGAGAATTCAAATCCCTATCACATGGTGAAAAGATATCCCAGGTGAGAAACTTCACTCTTGTATCTTTTGGTCTTTGAAAAGAGAGCCTTGGAAGAAAGTTGTTCGGGGCATTTTTAAATTCCTACACGCAAGTGCACATGGTCGAACAAGTAGTAAAATGGCTAAAGTAAGCCAAGTATCGATCCTACAGGGACTGGACCAAGGTAATAATCGAATCAAGCGTTAATAAACTCTAACTCTAATAATGCAGACAACAGTTTCAAGAAGATTTTGGGAGTTTGTTTCCTAATTTATAGTAATCTAAAACAAATGTACAAATTGAGTTTGAACTATAGTAATGAGCATGCTGAGGCTAAAACGAACATGCAGAGAAGCAATTTATTGGTATAAATCGGTTAATCTTTCCTTCCGTTGCTAGTCAAGAATTATTGCCTATGGATTAAAACTCTCGTATTTAACCCAACTTAAGAATCATGAACCTTCCACCTACATTTCTGTGATAAAAAGAAATTCATGTTCTAGCCATACAAAATCGATTCCTTAATTGACTAATACGACTTTCAGATATATTTCTATTCTGAAGGTAAATCAATTCTCAATTTTCCCAAACCAAGAAGAGATCATATCCTACCAATTCACAACTTTCCAATTTCTTTCTCTTTCGAGCGCAAACCGGATTTTTTAGATATACATTAATATTGGCCAAACATTAATGCAGTAAGAACAAGAATTAATAGAACAACCATAGAAGAAAAGATGAAAAACCAAGATGATCAACAATTACATTCCACTACAAATGTTCTTAACCTCAGCAAGAAGTGAATTTAGCCACACATTTGTGGATTAAACATCATTAAATGAGTGTAAATCATATAAACAATTGAAATAAAGGAGGAAGAGATAGAGAAGAACCCTAAGATTTTCGTCCCCTCAACTGCCTATAACCCACGTCCTTGCTCAACTAAGTCATAATAATTAAAAATAAACCTAAGTGTGCTATTTATACTAGTGGGAATTTTTCCCGGAATAACAAGCAACGTGTCACGGAGTGCATCGCGGAGCACTGCCTCCGTGACACGCCACAAACGCGGACCCTCACTGGAATCCGGTCCTCCAGGTAATTATGCCCAACGTGCCACGGCATGCAACGCGTGGCTTGGACAACGTGCCACGGCACCAACGCGAACCTTCACTGGAACTTGGCCTATTTTAATCATCCGAGGCAGAATGCCTCCGCGATGGCAGCGTGACACAGCTCCATCGCAGAGCCCCTTAATTTGTTGCATTTCCTTGACCCTTTCCACTGCTCGCTTCTGAGTCTATTCCCGATTTCTCCCAACATACATCTTAGCTTCCTAAAATTACATTTTTCCTGCAAAACAACACTAATCATGTTGTTTAGTATAAATTCACATTTTAACTACAAATCACATGAGAATGTACAAATATCTATGGATAAACAAGACGAAATGAAGCATTTGACTATCACTTGGGCATATAATTCTGCCCAAGATCACTTACCCCACACTTAAAACCTTGTTTGTCCTCGAACAATAATCTCACATCTCATGCAATTGACACCCAATCATAGCTACTTTGGCTCGACAATTCAAGCTACGGTTATACCAATTATTTAACATAGCAAATCATCAAGAAAACATGCATAGTCTCATCAATACAATGACATTCAACACATTAAGCACTCCTAAACTCAGGGATCGACTCTCGATCTCGGAAAACTCATGCAAATCAACTGATCAAAACATCCGACACGAAATTCAATCTCTCGTCAAGCATGTGCTCTCACAACACTAGAGAATTCCCCCCTTTTCAATCATATGATCTCAAAAACCTTACATGCATGGGCATATGAACACGATTTCGCTCTCTCTCCCAAAGAATTCACATGCATCATGTCATGACCCATGAGCTTGCCTCTAGTGTATTACTCCACTAATATAAGGATGAGTGATGTAAGATCACGTAGGACTTAACGGGTTGTAATGTAAGCTAAGGAACTAGTAAATACTGGGTTAACCAATAATAGCAACTAGCACCCTTAAGCGCTTTTCAATACATCCCACCACATTATGGGCATTGTTTCTTCCTTCATTCTCCCATTCTTGAAGTCTTTCTTTATTTTTATTCCCATATCTTTAAGCACACTCGACTTAATAACAAAGATTAGTTATACATCTTCCTTTTATTAAATTTAGCAAGTGCACCTTTGACCTTTTCTTTAATTTCACCACTTCCGCTTTTCCTTTCTTTTCACAATTACCACTCCTTGACACTGTGGGAAAATTAGTTTTCTTGAGCGCTTAAGAGTTTTGGATCAAATTCACGGATAATGAAAAGAAGGGGTTAAGCTCGGTTTGTACCTTTTTGACAAAAGAAAGAAAAAATAGGTAAGGGCTCAATGGGGCTAACTAGGATGTACATTCAAGGTAGGTACGATAATGGAAAAAGAAACTTTTGGTTAAATCAAAGAAATGCCTACATCCTTTCCTACACTACACATCCTTCATTTCGTTTCGTACACACACCAGACAAGTTCTAGACACTTCACAATAGCATGAAATAAAGGAAACCTCACCACACACTCATTGCACATGCTCAACTCAAGACATATTCACAGACTCTTCAATCAGCTAATTACAAGAATTCAAACATTAAGCCTCAACACCGAATCGAACTTTGTGGTCTAGGTATCTCAACATGTTTAGAAAGTTGCATGCTTTCATACGAATCACCTTTGCATTCTAATTATCATGTATAACACGCAACATGAATTCTGAACCATAAAGTAACGACACGTTTGGGATACAAACAAACAAAAGAAAAAAATTTAAAAGAAGGAAAAAGAACTACTCCTATCGACTACATTTCCCTTAAGACGGTCGTCATCCATCCATCATAGGGAACGGTCACTATTTACGACTTCGGTTCAATGGGACTATTCTCGGTAAAAGCACCGAAAACAAACGCCGAGAAACCCAATCATAAAAATATTTTCAACAAAATTTTTTTAAAAAATATCGATAATTTTGATAAAACAAAGATATTTACACAACCAGCTAACAACAACTCCACACAGCACACAACAGCTTCACATTAATTACAACACCGAATTACAATACAAACATAAACAACAAAATCACAGGGCCATAATTTTTTCACAGGCGCAACAACAAAACATGAACATAAACAACAACAAAACAACCAGCACCTAACTACTCCCACCCCACACTTAAATCGAACACTGTCCCCAGTGTTCACAAAATTCAGCATAGCACTAGAATAGGTGGTGAAACTCCCTGATCAATCGAAATATTCAATTTCTTCGTCAGGTGTCGTTGCCTCGTCCCCCATATCTAAATCGCCCCCGCTATCCTCATCTGACTCAACATCTGAGTCATCGCGGCGTGTCTCCTCGTCTGTGGGGACATCATCATCAACGGGCTCCACAAAAGCTAGCCCCACTCGGCAGAGAGCCCTAGCATTTTTCGCCAAAGGGGTAATCTAGCTCGAGCTGCCACAGCTCATCTTCTGTTGCTGGCCTCCCGCCTATTCTCAGCTGCAGCATTTGCATCCCGAACATGCGGGCCATATATTGATCATCCCGAGAATGTCGCTTGGCTAGTGGGAGAACTTGCCCGTGAGTGATGTCGGGTGCCTTAGTTTTGGTGACGTCCAAAGCACGCCTATCCATCTACGGGATGTAGTCTAAGGCCTCCTCCTCGATGTCAAGGCCCCTTAGACATATGGTCAGCAAACCACCAAACCCGTACCTGTGCCCTTGATGCAAACGGGTTCTCTTCATGGCAGAGATGATCACCGCCCCAACATTAATCTCCAGCCCTTTCATCAGGGCATAAACCAAGCACACATGATCCCGGGTGACATCTGTTATGTGCACCCCCAGGATCAGGCAGGAACACACGATCTTAAGCCAAATTCTGGCTTCCCTGTTCATTTGAGAGTAGGGCAGCGTCTGATGGTAGTCCCTCTCCTTATGCCTGCTCCACCGTGCTGTAGAACGGGCTCCACATAGAGTGCATCAGATATACGCATATGGTGGAGTGATGTTCAGCTGCCGGAGTACATGGGCGTCTGTGTCCCGCGCCCCTAAAATGGCATTAAGGTGATGGGGCTCAAAGGTGACTACCTTCCCCCTTATCTTGACGGTGTGACTGCGGAGTGTCAGGTTCCAGTTGGCGTAGAACTCCCGAATCGGGTGGAGATTGCACTCCTTGGGCTCTTCAAAGATGAAGTTCAGCCCGGCAGCGTCAATCCGGTGTATGATTCTGGGGAATTCCTATGCCAACGGCTCCCTTGCAATGTGCTCCTCGGGGAAGTATTTGTTCTCCTTGTGCTTTGCGTACCATTTCTTCCCTTCATCCGTCACCCATCATGTTCCGTATTGATGGCGTTGGCTGCGCGGAACCGCTGGTGCTGCTGGGACTGCTGTTCCCAGTCTAATTCTTTTCCTCCCGGCACCCGATGTACATGCGCCCTTTCCTTTGTCTTGCCTGCTCGCCATTTTTACTGTCGAATCAAATAGACAGTCCCAATGTTATTCAAATCAAAATTAGCTTCAACTAAGGTTGGGTTTAGCTAGGCCACCCCACACTTAGTCCTTAGCCACAATTACGACATTACGGCAAGACAATTGTCACTTTCCAATTTACAAAAAAAAAACAATAACATGCCTCGTGCATTTAGAGAATTCGATGGAATAAATTCTACGTACTACTCAGACTTCGTATAGCTAATCAAAATATCACCATCGATACCATTTCATCACATAGCACTTAGCAAAAACTTCTCTCAACACAACCTATGCAATTCACCAATTTCTATGCAATTCAACAATTTCATTCTCCCTAAAATCCATCATTTATTTAGCATATTGACATCAAGCACAACATAATTCACCTCACTCAACATGCCCAACCCATAATTTTCACATTTTCAATCACATTTAGTTTCTTCACAATCAAATTCTAACCCTAGCTACATATTTCACCAAAATCAATCAAGCATGTATTTATCGAGTTCATACAATCAAAATGATACTATGAACATCAATCAATAATAACTTAAATGAATTCAAGCTCAATTTACAATTAGGGCAAGGTTTACTCATCCACATGCTCAAAATCAAAAAATTAGTCAAGAATTGAGATGAAGTTAAAGAACATACCTTTAATTCGATGAAATCGAAGAAAAGTTGAAGAAAACTCGTGCCTAGGTCCGTGTCATGTTGGGGAAGGGGGATTTTTGGGTGTTTGTCATGGAGAGGATGAGAAATGGGGAAAAAATTAGGGAATTTGGGGTTAAAAAGGAGGATTTTCACACGGGTCACCCGGCGACCCGGTGTGACCCGACGCGATTAACACCTCAACGTGTCACGGAGGGTAACGCGGAGCACCCCCTCCATGACACGGAGCCAAAGCGGAGGTGTTCTGAAATTTTAAAAATTTCATAATTATACCTCAACGTGTCACGGAGGTCAACGCGGAGGCCCTCCTCCGTGACCCGGAGCCATTGCGCAAGCTCACTATTTTGCCATTTTTTATTATTTTTCTCACCTCAATTTTTTTCCTTTGTGATCCCTTGCATTTTTACCCTACGTTCAACCTGAAATTCATCTCACAACAAGAAATAGGTTAGAATTCATAGGTTTCAACATAAAACATAATTTTTTGTTTTTATTTTTATTTTTCTATTTTTCTATTTTTTTTTCTTTTCTACTAATTCTACTCAAGTATTATAACAATTTCACGGGTTGCCTCCCGTGCAGCGCCTGGTTTACCGTCGCGGCACGACGTCATTGAAGCTTCATCCTCTAGGTTGACGGACGTCTTCTCTCGACTACCGTCCTCACCCCTGTCCTGCTTACACTGATGCCCATTAACTGCGACCGTGGCATTTCGATCTTCTTTCCATGATTCCAGTTTTGGGGGGTCCTTCACTGGTGCTTTTCCCACTGGCTCTTACGAATCAACACTTTGAGCAATACTCGCTCGATCAAGCACGTTGATCACTAAGAGTTCCTCATACACGGCCGAAAGCTTCGTGGCCTTATACACATCAAATACCTCCACCTTGTCATGTGCCCACATGGTTAGCTGCCCTGCAGCTACATCAATCAGCGCTTTCCCGGTCGCCAAGAAAGGACGTCCCAAAATAAATGGGACTTCCGCATCTAGCTCAAAATCCAGCACAACGAAGTCTATCGGGAAGATAAGGGAGCCCACTTGCACCAGCACGTCCTCCACAATGCCATCTGGTCTGGCCAAAGAACGATCCGCTAGTTGCAAGATCACTGTCGTTGGTCTAGGACTGCCTAGCCCCAACTTCTTGAATACCGTTGTCGGCATCAAGTTAATGCTCACTCCCAAATCACATAATCCACGAGCTCGGATACTCTTCCCGATTGTAAGTTGAATTGTAAAGCTCCCAGGGTCCTTGAGCTTGGTGGGCAACCTATTTTGTATCCGGGAAGTGCATTGCTCCGTAAGCGCCACCGTAGCATACTCCATCAACCTTCTTTTGTTCGCCACGATGTCCTTGATATATTTTGCGTACTTTGGCACTCTCTGCGAAACATCAACAAGAGGTAAATTAATGTGTACCTGTTTAAGCACCTCCATGAACTTTTTGAAACACGTTTCCTCCTTGTGTTTCTTTAATCTTTGAGGGAACGGGGGTGGTGGTCTTTCTGGTTCAGCTTCCTTCTCCTTCCCCCTATCATCATTGTGTTCCCTCTCATTCTCCACTGCTCCCAACTGCTGCGGTTGTCTTTCTGGTTCTACCTCCTTGAGTTGCAAACCACTCCTTGTGGTCACTACATTCACTTGCTTGGGGTTGGGGTCAGTGTCACTCGAAAGTCCTCCTCTCGGCCTGGTGTTCTGAGATCCATCTAGTTGCCCAAACTGGTAATCCAACGCCTTTGTAGCTAACTGACTGTTCTTTACATTGGCTGCCAATTTCACATAGTCAGTCTGCAATTGAGCTTGGTTAGCTATCATCGTTTTGAACATTTCCTCAATGCTGGGTGATGGTGGTGGAGGAGGTGCATTGTTGCTTCTGTATTGTGACTGATAGTTCTGCTGCCCTTCTTGATTTCTCTGCGCCCCTTGACTCGAGCTCTGCCCTTGATGGCTGTTACTACCCCAAGAGAAATTCGTGTGAGTCCAATTAGAGTTGTAGTTGTTGCCATACTGTTGGTGATTATTTCTCTGTACATTACCAACAAAGTTCACTGAATCAGAATTCGCACCACAACACTCAGCTAAGTGTTCATTACTTCCGCACACTACACACCAAATCTGCTGCACTACATTCACTGGGGCTTGAGACTGATTCATGCTCATATTGCTGAAGTGGGTGTTGATTTGATTCTGTAATGCAGCTATTTGTGCAGCGATAACTGTAAAACCATCCATTTCTAAGACTCCTGCCGCTTTCCTTGTTCCTCCTCTAGAAGAGTCCGCATTCCACTCTGGATTTCCCTGCGAAATCCGGTTTAACAAAGTATACAGCTCCTCATAAGTTTTTTCTAATGCTTGTTCCCCAGCTGCTGAGTCTAGCAAAATTTTTGTGTGGGGTTCCAAACCCTCTATGAAAGTATGCACTAGCACATCATTGGATTGGTGATGATGAGGACAATCCCGCAACATAGATTTGAATCTTTCCCAAGCTTGATACAGATTCTCCCCCTCTCTTTGTTTAAAACTTAGAATTTGACTTCTAAGTCTTGCTGTTTTACCGGATGGAAAGAACCGTATCAAGAATTTCTTTGCAAGATCATCCCAAGTAGTGATGGAATTAGGTGGCTCAGCTTTCAACCACCTCTTTGCTTCTCCCAAAAGTGAAAATGGGAACAATGTAAGCGTGACGTAATCGGGTGACACTCCAGCGGGGATGTAAGTGTCACTTATCTCCAAAAAGTTTTGGAGATATTGTTGTGGATCCTCGTGAGGGAGACCTGTGAATTGCCCGCTGGTGTGCAGCAATTGCACCATATTCTGTTTAAGCTCGAACCTCCCTCCTGGCTCAGGTTTGCGAATACTAGATGTAACGTTGTTAGCATGTGGGATTGCCACTTCGCGAATCGGCCTAGCTGCCATTTCTTCGGGCACTAACACTGCCCTTACAATTGGTGGATTCTATTGTTGCTCCAAGATTGTCTATCTGAGCAACTGCAGCTTTCTCTCTAGAGCTTCTCTCCTTTGACGATGGAATTGTCTTTCCAGCTCTAAGTGTGAATCCACTAGCTGCTTGTCTCTTGCCAGTGTTCAACAAAATTCAATATCTGCAAAAGACAGGCTAAGACCAAGTTGTCAGCACTAATAAGAAATCATAAACTAACACTTAAGAAAACAATTTTACCAGTTGCCAGTCCCCGACAATGGAGCCAAAAACTTGTTCGGGGCATTTTTAAATGCCTACACGCAAGTGCACGTGGTCGAACAAGTGGTAAAATGGCGAAAGTAAGCCAAGTTTCGATCCCACAGGGACTGGACCAAGGTAATAATCGAATCAAGCATTAATAAACTCTAACTCTAATAATGCAGACAATAGTTTCAAGAAGATTTTGGGAGTTTTTCCTAAATTATACTAATCAAAAACAAATGTACAAATTGAGTCTGAACTATAGTAATGAGCATGCTGAGGCTAAAACGAACATGCAGGGAAGCAATTTATTGATACAAATCGGTTAATCTTTCCTTTGGTTGCTAGTCAAGAATTATTGCCTATGGATTAAAACTCTGGTATTTAACCCAACTTAAGAATCATGAACCTTCCACCTACATTTCTGTGATAAAAAGAAATTCATGTTCTAGCCATACAAAACCGATTCCTTAATTGACTAATACGACTTTCAGATATATTTCTATTCTGAAGGTAAATCAATTCTCAATTTTCCCAAACCAAGAAGAGATCATATCCTACCAATTCACAACTTTCCAATTTCTTTCTCTTTCGAGCGCAAACCGGATTTTTTAGATATATATTAATATTGGCCAAACATTAATGCAGTAAGAACAAGAATTAATAGAACAACCATAGAAGAAAAGATGAAAAATCAAGATGATCACTAATTACATTCCACTACAAATGTTCTTAACCTCAGCAAGAAGTGAATTTAGCCACACATTTGTGGATTAAACATTATTAAATGAGTGTAAATCATACAAACAATTGAAATAAAGGAGGAAGAGATAGAGAAGAACCCTAAGATTTTCGTCCCCTCAACTGCCTGTAACCCACGTCCTTGCTCAACTAAGTCATAATAATTAAAAATAAACCTAAGTGTGCTATTTATACTAGTGGGAATTTTTTCCGGAATAACAAGCAACGTGTCATGGAGTGCATCGCGGAGCACTGCCTCCGTGACACGCCATAAACGCGAACCCTCACTGGAATCCGGTCCTCTAGGTAATTATGCCCAACGTGCCACGGCGTGTAACGCGTGGCTTGGCCAATGTGCCACGGCACCAATGTGAACCTTCACTGGAACTTGGCCTATTTTAATCATCCGGGGCAAAATGCCTCCACGATGGCAGCGTGACACGGCTCCATCGCGGAGCCCCTTAATTTGCTGCATTTCCTTGACCTTTTCCACAGCTCGCTTCCGAGTCCATTCCCGATTTCTCCCAACATGCATCTTAGTTTCCTAAAATTACATTTTTCCTGCAAAACAACACTAATCATGTAGGTTAGTATAAATTAACATTTTAACTACAAATCACATGAGAATGTACAAATATCTATGGATAAACAAGACGAAATGAAGCATTTGAGTATCACTTGGGCATATAATTCTGCCCAAGATCAAAAGTCATGGCTTGTTGTTGTCTTGTGGTTGATTGTGGTGTTGGTGCATTTTTTAGATGATTCTAGGTAGAGGAAAGAGTAGGAGTTTACTCCTACTTTAGCTAATAACATCTCCAAGAAAGGGTAAGTAATTCCCTTTTTGATTTCTTTGAGTTTATGGGGTTATAACTTGGAGAATGTTTTAGTATTGTGTTGTTGTTTCTTTGTGTATTTTTGTGGCATGTTTCTGCCCAATTTTTCCAGAACTTTGGTGAAGTGAATTTGCTTCTTTTTGGGTTTGTAAATTGGACTTGGAAGGAGCCTTAAGGAGTAAGCTTGAAAGGAAGATTTTCGGCAAAATTAGAGTTGACATGCCAAGGTGTGTAAAGGTGTCCCTTTCCTTGTTTTTCAAGCACGAAACTAAGTTATTGAAAGGATCAATATTCCTATGTTTTTAAAATCATATTGAGGCATGTATGGTCCTATACAAAGGGTTTAAAATACTTTGCATAAAGCTTGAATCATTAAGAATGGTTGAAGCGAACAAATGTGAAGCGAAACGCATAATTTTTATACGATTGTTGTTGTAGTGGTAAATCGAGTGTGAAGTCCCCTTAACGTGGGCACCATGAGCTGGTTCTTTGCAGTATACTGTAGATGTGGTGTTGAATATATGTTAAGATATTGTCACTTAGTGAAATTGGTAGGAAATGCTAAGACGACGACATGTAATTGAACTTAAGCTAAGAAGATGACGCTAAGCCAATTGAGGATAAACGAGCTTATTGAAATGACATTTTAATAATATTGTTAATCCCTCCAATATGTTTACGTTTTGAAGTGCTTAAGGTAAAAGTAGATTTTATGTTTTCCCTCCTTAAAGCTAAGCAAGCAGCACGTAGCGAATAAGATAAGTCGATACATGTTAACGGGGAAAGCGTGGCTAAGTTGTCAATTAGGCAAAGAGGTAAGTGCGTATACGAATTGATGGAATAGTGAACACGAGGGTAAAGACTTGAGTGTAGAGTGAATATTTTTTGCAAAGAAGTTAAGATGAATAAGGAAAGTAGAGCTAAATATTGTTAAATTAGACGATACGGGTTACGATGGTGAACTAGGTAGGCAACAGCAGAAAGACTAACCCTGTTCTAAAGACGTTTAGCAAAAGAGTTATAAAATAATTTGTTTATGTTCAATATGTGTTACGTTGATGAATAACCACTAAAGTGTTAACCTTCTATGAAATAATTAGAGTTGAATGTCTGCAAAATAGTAACTTAAGTTGAGAAGCTCTCTGTTATACCCCTAAACGATTATATTAAGTTATCTATTCTAAGTGTTGAAATTTTCTACCATGTCTAAAAAGGGTAATCCTAGGATCTTCTAAGTCACTTATGATTATGTAAGCTTTCTTAAGCTCCACAGATAATTGCAAAGTTATGTAAGTCAATCCAGCATCACCCGAATTACGGCTATATATCTTTATTTGCCTAAGGAATCACTTAGAGAGTTACTCACGAGTTCCTAAGTTATAGAGTTCCAAGTCTCAGATCCTTAAGTTATGTCTTTACATCCCTAATTTATGTTGAAATGTGCTAGCTGATCTAAGAAGTTTTTGAGATATCATATTTCGAGAATTATGCTAATGTCTCGGTCAAGTATCTGATGTTGTATACGAGTCTAATAACTCAATTCTTTATATGTCTTTCCAGTAAGAAGTCTTAATGTATATGATTTTCATGTTATAACATATAGTTGAATTCTTTCAGTTATATTCAAGTCATGCATCCTTATGTTTAGCTCTTGTTGAGTTATCAGTTGAATTTCCTAAATTCAGAGGAGAGATTCTCCCATGTACCAATATTCCTAATGTCTAAGTAAGTATAAGTGCAGGCTATGATAATGATCAGTTAAGCTCAGAACTTTGAATACCAGGAAGTCTCCTAGAGGTCACCCAGTTAACTAAATATGAGTTATACATTATATAGAAGTCTCATATGTTGTATGACTGTAGTTAAGTTCTCAGCTCTATATATGTGACAAATAACTCCAAGTTCCCAGTTATAATTCCATGTTTTCCTGCATATAAGTCAAATGAATTAAGAACTATATGTGCTTATCTACATGATAAATTTGGCAATGAAATTCCAATGTATAGTTGTCGATACAGGTAAAGGAACCACCTGGTTGGCAGTATATATTTGCAGTTCCCAGATGTTAAAGAATTGTGTAGAAATGAGCTCTATGTGTTTCTATCCAAGTAATATGTTAAACTGGTAGGATTATTTGTAGGACATTGTTTGTAAGCCTACAAAAGTTCTTATGTTGTCTAAACCACTTAAAGGTCCTTCAAGTAATTGAGTCGACATGTTCATGTATAATTTGACAGCTTTACGTGATATATATGCATATTTTCTAGCTTTACATGATATGGATGTTCACTTGCATTTATGGGTTACAAAAGAGGCCTATTCCGACCACAGATTTAACATTTGTCATTTATATGCCATATGTGTTAAATTGACTCAATATAAGCCATATCGGCCCTATTTATGATTATGATTGAGAATTATTTTTATTTTACCCTGATGTGGTACATCATTTGGAGATATATTTTTTTTACCCCGGTGTGGTACATCGGCTGGAGATATTATTATTTTATCCAAGTGTGGTACATCGGCTGGAGATATTTTTATTTTACCCCGATATGGTACATCGGCTTGAGATATTTTTATTTTACCCTATTGTGGTACATCGGCTAGAGATATTTTTATTTTACCCCGGTGTGGTACATCGGCTGGAGATATTTTTATTTTACCCCCATGTGATACATAGGCTGAAGGTATTTTTATTTTTCCCTGGTGTGGTACACCATCTGGACAAATTTTATATATGGATTTATGGTTGGCTGGTTGCTGGCATTACAGTTATAGTGTTTCTGGTGCATTACTTGGTTTCATTTGCACTTCAGTATTGACTTATTGTCAAGTTTCAGTTTCCAGGATTCCAGGTTATTCCTATTCCTTATTCCTGGTTCAGTTATCTTGAGTTCACTTATGTTATAGTAAGTTGTTATCAATTACAGGTTGCAGAGTTCCAGGTTATAACTATCCTTTATATGTTTAAGTGCTGAGTCAGTTATTACAGGATTGTTATCTCATGTTTACAATTTCAGCCTTACTTACCAGTACATTTCATTTGCACTGACGCCCCTTTGTTTGGGGACCTGCATTCATGTCATAGGTGCAGGTAGAGGTCAGGATTGCGAGTTGAGTAGTGGTTCGTGAGATCAACAGATGTATTGGTATGCTCGTTTCTTCGTAGAGCTAGGGCTTAGTTATTTCAGCTTGAGTTTTGAGATGCAGTTATGGGTAGGTTGGAGCCCTATTCCGACCATCAGTCAGTTTACTCTTTAGAGGCTTTGTGGACTTAGTGTGTACAATGTTATTCAGTTTGTGGCTTCATCGGCTCATTGTTTCTTGGTTTACCACACTAATTGCCTTAGTTGAATTTCAATTGTTTACCCCGTATTGTTGAGACCTTATGGGTCCAGTTTATACTTTAGTTGATTGTGACAGGTGGCCTGGATGGCCTAATTGCTACAGTTACAGATGTCATATAGCCGGCTTCTCAATCAATCATGAATCCAGTGCCAGTTGTGCCCTACCCCAGTTTTGGGGCGTGACAGCTAAATACCCCCACCTATTCCCTACCGGCCCAGTTTCAGTTTGAGGTATCAGTTTTTGCCTTAATTATTTAATCAGTTTCCATGTTCAGTTCATGTGCACAAGTTTGAATCATGTTATGATAAGTGTATGTGATGTCTGAATTTGGTTCAACTATGTAGTTCTTTTCGGAGGTAGTCATTCCGTGAAAATTTTGGTTAAAATAATCTGTATTTTCCTATGATGATTGCATGTTTCTACGTTTTCTATGTGGTTCTAACATTCGAGGATGAATGTTCCCAAGGGGGAGATATAGTTATACCCCGGAAGCTCAAATATAAACTTGGGAGTTGAAATGGAAAAATTGTGAAATTTTGTTGCAGGCACAGGACAAGTCGTTGGAAGACTCGTAAGGAGACCCCACGAGATGTCAAGTGGCTCGTGGGGAGGCCTAGGAAAAATGAAGGATTGAGGTCCCCACGAGTGAGGGAACGACTTGTGGGCATTCACCACGAGTCGTCATGTCAATCATGGGGTGGAGTTGGAAATTTTATAGGAGGAGTGTCCAGTGTACCTAACGGATGGGACCCCACGAGTCGTGGTCAGTCCTAAGGACTCGTGAGGTCAGTCGTGATCACGCAAGGTGGATTATCATTGATGTTAAGGCAATGTACTTGATGAGAGGTGACCACGAGTCATGGTCACTAGGGACGAGTCGTTAAGTCCCCCGTTACGAGTCCTAGAAGATCAGTTAACTAGTGCACTTGACGGGCGAATCAATAAGTCGTTGCTCGTCCTAACGAATCGTCAGGTCACCCATTAAGGTCACCTGGCAGTGTTTTCCTGCGAATTTAGTAAGGGTCTTTTCGTAATTCCTATGTTCCTAAGACCTATACTATGCCATTTAAAGCTCGTTTTAGTGGGGTTTTAGCAGGGGAAAACCTATCCTAAGCCATTATTCTCATGCATGCAAGTTTGAAGGTTTGAAGAGGAGGTTCAAGGTGAAATCTCAAGGTTTCCAATTGGAATCTCAGTTGGGCAGTTAGAGAGTGTTAGAATTCACTATTCCCCAGGTATATAAGGCTATAAGTGGGTGTTTTCTTCCACACCCACGCCCAATCCCTATGAAAATGTGATAAACTATCTATGATCAAGTATGGGATTTTACTCAATTGCACGATTCTTCAATCTCTATACATGGGTATGATTGGGTTGTATTTATATTGATGATTTATGATGCTTGGGCAGATTCTAAATTGTTTTCCCCTTATAATAATTATTTTCTAAAATTTAAATCTGAAACGCCCATGAGTGGAGAGTTCATAAGAGATGTGATTTATGGTAAATGTGTGATGATGATGAATTTGATGATGAAAAGCATGTTTCCAAAACTACCCATGATTATGTTGATGTTTTCAAAATGAAATGTTTAGATCCAAGTATGATAAAGCTTTGGGTGATGCCACATGTTGATCTAAAGTGATGCACATAATTTGGAGTAGATGCTCTCGCCTATGATTGAGCTTGTGGTATGTTTCGAAATAAAGCTTCTCATATGCATGAATTCATAACTGAGATGTAGGTCATTATTGAGCTTTGTCAATAGACAATGTTGAGCTTCATATCCATATGATGTCTAGTTTATGCATGATTTCATTATGAGCTTTATTAATAGACAATGTTGAGCTTCGTTTCATACGACGTTGTGTTATGCATGATTTCATGTTGAGGTTTGTCAACTGACGATGTTGAGCTTCATTATATACGATGTAGAGCATTGCATGTTTTTGGGAGAAGAGTCTAGCACCGAGCAGGTTAAGGGTCGATCACCCTATGCCCCAGAACTACGAGCCAATGTAGGTTGATATTAATATAATATTGGGACCTCCCTTATGAGCTATCCCCGGCCCAATTGGACCGTCAGCTTGATATCGATATCATGGTAGCGTCCTTAGCCCTGGCAAGGTTTGGGACGGCTCTTGAGTGTGATAGTCGGGACTATGTAAGCTCCATCGTGGTATGTCGGTTAAGTGACGAGTCTCCCACTATCTAAATCATTCAGATTGCATATTCATCACTCATGATAATTATCTTGTGCATGCATGTTCAAAAAGCAAGGTTTGACTCATTGTTCAGCTCTTGATACAAATGTATGTTTCAGCTTTGAGTTAATCGAGTATGTTTCAGCTTTGAGTCAATCGAGTCAGTCATGATGTTCTAAAGCTATGCATGGTCATGTTATGATAAGAGTACAATTTAAAAATGAATGCATGTAGCCTTCTACTTACACCTTGAAAGCTTATTATATGTTATGAAATGTTTTAAATGATTTATTTTACTTAAGTGGTTTTACTTACCTTGCATACTCGGTACATTCCACGTACTGACCGCATACTTTCTATGCTGCATCATTTCATTATGCAGGATTCAGTTCTCAGGTTCAGCCTTGTTCATAGTCGTTGTTCAGAGTTATCACCTTCTTATTTGGTGAATCCTCATCTTTCGAGGACTAGATTGTCACGCCCTGAGTCTACACCTTGGACGTAACACGGTACTTGAAGTCACAAGTGACCCCAAGTCAACCCCTGGTCTATCATTCACTAGCATTCTGAGTAACCATGCACAGCGGAACTTTTAAATAATATCTAAAAACATTTATGAAGGGCAAGTCTGAAAACATAAGTTCGAAACACTTGAGTAATACTGATAAATCTAAAAATCATGTCTATCTGAAAGCCATCTAACTGAGGAGTTGTTGGGACAAGCCCCCAGGTAACTCTAAGTCTAACTGAACTAAATAATGACTGAAAGAAAGAAATAATGTCCTCGGATGATGAGGACTCACACTTCAACTGCTGGGCGAAGAATCTGAACTGCGGCATCTAGTGGTGCTGAGTTTGAGAACCTGTAGCTGTATCATGAAATGATACAACATAAAAGTATGCGTCAGTACTTTGAATGTACTGAATAAGTGAGAACCAAGAATAGCATGATAGAATTGGTAAATGAACTGATATGACATGATATGACCAACTGAAATGCTGAAAACTGATACAACTAATAATAAACTGAAATGGTCAAAAGTGACCCTGATGGATAGTCATAGACATGTCCTAAGTATGAAATATTGTGTCTGAATTACTGTACTAAACTGATCTGGACTGAGGAATCTGATAATAAACTGCATTGAATAGTGGGAGAGGCTATAACCGACATATAACCACATGAGCTAGACGTGGAGTCCGATGTATACACCCCACCGGTAGAACCCAATGTACCTTGCCAGGGTATAAAGGCATGGACTGTGAGAATCACTGTCAAAGGGGGCCATGAGGCCAAGTAAAATATATAACCTTTGGTGGCAATGTAGTTCTGGAACCTAGGTGCGCTGGAACCCCGGCCCTTTCGGTGCTAAGTCCTACTCCCACCGGATAATTATGTTACTACTACTAACAAGCAGATAACTCAATACTGGGGTCCAAGACTATACTGACCTAGGGATACTATCAAAGGGTTCCCTGAGCGCCTTATAGGACCAGATTTGGAAACTAAGTTCTATGACTGGTCAGAACTGCTTATCTAAAAGTATTGTAACTGTCTAGAGAACAAACTGATAACTGAACTGGGGTCTAGGGGCTGGTCAAAGCTATAACTGGAATTTCATGACCGCCTAATGGACCAAATAACTTAAATCTAAGTATGAGTCTGATAACTGAGAGGCACCATTGACACCTTAGGAAAAGACTATAGTCAAACTGATCAGCTGACATTTTTGACCAACACTGAATATTCTAGTACTTTGACTAAAGCTGAACTGACAATTCTGAGAAAATATATATAGTATATAGACTTTCTGACTGAATGTGAATATCATGCATGTAACTGAGTTTCTTTAACACATACAAGTATTATAGAACCCCTTAACTCTGAAAGATACAAATAATTTTCAAGAATTCAAAGCATAAGCAGGATCCTAATTTCTGACTTTTCAACAGTTAGGGCTGAATTCTAAATTGATGGAACAAGCATCATTTTAATTACAAGATGGTGGAAAATGTCTACAATTATCATAGGATAGGATTCCACATGAAATAAGCAAAGAACGATAGCAATATTTTCAAATTTGCAAACTCAAGACTAGGGCTGAAAGTTAACGGAGAGAGAGTTTTGGGGAACTCAAGGGGAGAACAATCTCCTTGCTGAATTCACACATGCCTATATAAGAGACTCTAGTAAAACTCTCGAAGAAAACTGAGGATATGAACATTTGCCCTAGCTTCTGCTCTGAACTCTTGACTGTTTCTACGCTCTTATTTTTTAGAGGATGAGTGAAGGAGGAAGGGGAATTGTTGTTCTACCCTTTTTTACTCCCTCCCAAGACCCCAAAATGACAAGGTTTAGGAATTAAAAATCTAGGAAAATACTAAAATACACCTGGCAGAAAGAACTAAAAACTGCCTGACACGAAACAACGGACCTCAGAACGGGTCGCTGGTTCAAACAACGACCTGTTGAACATGGCCGCAGATTCCGGGTTCAGAAACTAGGTCTACTGGATAACCAACGGTTGGGTACAATGGTCAGTTCGAACAAGGGACAGACGGTTGTAACATCCCATTGGAACAGGTAAGAAAACAGGGCATGGGGATAATGGGTGATAACAACAGCTCGTTGGTAGAATCAACGGGTCGTTGTATCCTCCCGTGGTTCACCCTGCTGAGATCTGGAACTGAATGAAGGTTTGTAGCAACGGCTCATTGATAGGAACAATGGATCGCGGTTACCTCTCGTTGTCTCAGGGAAGGGTCCGGTAGACCCTTGAGTTGGGATTCAACGGATGATAGGATTGCCCGTTGTTATAATCAACAAGTCGTCCTATGACTCATTGTTTCCCCTTGAAGAAAGGCTTCTTCTAACCATGATCACTTACAATGGTCCATTGTGGGGGTCATCTGAGATAGAAAATTTTCTGATTTCCTGTGGTTTTTCATGCAACATTTGAATTCGGTCTAGGAAAGTTTTGGGGTGTTACAATATCTCCCTCTTGGGGTCATTCGTCCTAAAATGAAGACCAAGACCAGGAAAAGAGCTAATATTTCAAAAATTGAGACTATGAACTATTTTCTGAAGGAGTAACTGACTCCAGACTAACTTAACAGTACTAACAGAGCTGATGCAACTAGGATGCTCATAGGAAATCTAAATAGAGTTGATGAGTACGAAACTGATTAGAGTATTGAGAAGGGATTTAGTACCTAATTCTGGAACTGAACTAGAAGAGAACAAGTAAGGGTATCTGGCCATCATGTCTGCTTCTGCTTCCCATATGGCTCCTTTAACTTGTTGATTTCTCCAAGGCACCTTGATTGAAGCTATCACCTTATTCCTCTACTTAGGAACCTGACAGTCAAGGTTCTAGACTGGTACCTCTTTATATGTGAGACTATCCTTTATCCCCACACTTTCCAATGGCACTACTGAAGTTGGATCACCAATGCACTTCTTCAGAATTGACACATGGAAAACTGGGTGCACAGCTGCTAACTCTGAAGGTAACTCCAACTCATAAGCTACCTTACCAGTCTGCCTCAGAATTCTGTAGGGTCCCATATATCTTGGACTGAGCTTTCCCTTCTTTTCAAACCTTATCATCCCTTTCATGGATGAAATTTTCAAGTATACCCAGTCATCAACTGCAAACTCCAATTCTCTTCTCCGCACGTTGACATAAGATTTCTGATGGCTCTGAGCTGTTTTCAACCTCTCTCTGATGAGCTGAACTTTCTGCATTGCCTCATGTACTGAGTATGGCCCTATCAAGGTAGCTTCACCAACTTCAAACCATCCTATAGGAGATCTACATCTTCTACCATACAATGCTTCAAATGGGGCCATCTGGATGCTGGAATGGTTGTTGTTGTTGTACGCAAACTCGATAAGAGGCAAATGATCATCCCAATTACCTTGAAAATCAATAGCGCATGCTCTTAGAATATCTTTTAGGGTCTAAATGATCCGCTCATCTTGTCCATCAGTCTGTGGGTGAAAGGCTATACTGATCTTGACCTGGGTAAGTAGTCCTTTCTGAAAAGTCTTCTAGAAGTGAGAGGTGAATTAGGTACCTCTGTGTGAGATAATGGATAAGAGCACCCTATGAAGTCTGACTAGCTACCGAATATAAAGCCTAGCATAATCCTCAGCTGAGTCTGTGGTTTTGACTGGGAGGATGTGAGCTAACTTAGTCATTCGATATACTACTACCCAGATCAAGTCATGCTGCCACCGAGTCCGGGGTAGACCTGTAATGAAGTCCATATTTACTTCTTCCCACTTCTAAGTAGGTATAATGATATCTTGATTCATGCCTACGGGTCTCTGGTGTTGTACCTTGACTGCTTGAAGTTCAAACACTGTGCTACAAATTCAGCGATATCCCTTTTCATGTCGTTCCACCAGTAAATATACCGCAAGTCGCGGTACATTTTAGTAGCACTAGGGTGAATAGAGTATCTCAAGTTGTGTGCCTCGGCCAGTATCTTCTATCTCAACTTACCAACATCTGGTACACACAACTTGCCCTGGTAATGGAGCACCCCATCTCCCCCTTGGGTGAAAGCTTGTATCTCTTTTCTGATGACTACTTCCTTAAGTTTAAGAAAAATGGGATCCTCATCCTGCCTAGATTTGACTTCAACTACCAAGGATGAATCTGACCCGCTCTGCATCACCACGCCACCTTCAGCTGAATCCACCAGCTGCACCCCTAACTGAGCTAGCCTGTGAACTTCCTTCACTAGCTCCCTCTTGTCTTCCTCAATGTGAACTACACTTCCCATAGACCATCTGCTTAGGGCATCAGCCACCACATTGGCCTTGCCTGGGTGGTACAGCACACTCAAGTCGTAATCCTTTAGGAGCTCCAACCACCGTCTCTGATGCAGGTTTAGGCCTTCTGGATGAACACATACTGAAGGCTCTTATGATCTATGAACACATCTACGCGAGCCCTGTACAAGTAGTGTCTCCATATTTTTAACGCAAACACCACCACTGCTAGTTCCAAGTCATGATTTGGATAGTTCTTCTCATGGACTTTGAGCTTTCTGGAGGCATAGGTTATCACTTTGCCCCGCTGCATCAAAATGCAACCAAGTCCAACTCTAGAGGCGTCATAATATACAAAAACCCATCTATCCCTTTTGGAAGGGTTAAAATTGGAGCGGTAGTGAGTCGAGTCTTTAACTTTTGAAAAATCTTCTCACACTCATCCGACCATTGAAATTTCACCTTCTTCTAGGTTAACATGGTCAGAGGGGATGCTATGGAGGAGAAACCTTCCAGAAACCATCGGTAATAGCCTTCTAAGCCCAGGAAACTCTTGATTTCGGTAGGAGAGGTAGGTCTGGGCCAATCATTCACTGCTGCTATTTTATGGGGATCTACTTGTATCCCCTCACTAGAGACCACATGCCCCAGAAAGTCACAAACTTCAACCAGAATTCACACTTGTTGAACTTGGCGGATAACTGGCGATTTCTGAGGGTCTGTAATGCTAACCTTAGGTGATTGGCATGCTCTTCCTCATTTATGGAGTACACCAAAATGTCGTCGATAAATATAACGATGAACATATAAAAGTACTTCTTGAAAAACCCTATTCATCAAGTCCATGAAGGCTGCTGGGGCATTCGTTAACCCGAAGAACATCACCACAAACTCGTAGTAACCATACCGAGTTCTAAATGTTGTTTTCGGTATGTCACACTCCCTAACCCTTAGCTGATGGTACCCAGACCTGAGATCGATCTTGGAGAAATAGCTGGCTCCCTGAAGTTGGTCAAATAGATCATCAATTCGAGGTAGAGGGTACTTGTTCTTAACTGTGAACTTGTCCAGCTGACGGTAATTTATGCACATTCTAAGGGTACCGTCTTTCTTATGCATGAATAACTGATCTTGGGCAAAATGGCATGCCTAAGTTATACTTTATAACTTAGTTTTAGTCTTGTTTATCTACTTATTTATATATATTCTCATGTAATTTTATGTAAATGTGAATATATATATACTAACCAACATGATTAGTCTTGTTTTGGTAGGTTTAAAATGAATTTGAGGAACTAATCTATGATTTGGTGAAGTGGAGGAATGGAATCGGAAGCAAAATGCGAAAGTCGGCAAGGAGGACACGCGAAACAGCCCACCTGCGCGACAGCAACGTGCCATAATAGGCCAGGCTGCGCTACAAGGGCGTGTAACAGCCCCTAACGCGCTGCACAAGCAGCGTGCCACGCTGCCATCGCAGCAAGGGGCTACCTAGCGTGTGTTTTATGCAAATTCCAGATTGCTTCCGCGATTCTTCCATGTCACGGAGGTAAATTGGCGCGAGCACCTCCGTGGCACAGAGCTATTCCATGCCGGGCATAATTTTATAAACCTCTCATTTACTATAAATAGGTCCATTAGCTCCTAAAACATTTTGTCACGTAATATTTCTGAAAAACTACCAAGGAGTGAAGGGAGAAGTGGGAGAACTCACCTAGGGTTCTTAGATTTCATCTTCTCTTCTACCAATTCTTGTAAGTATGTTACTTTAATTATGTTTTCTTGTAATTATACGAACTTGAGTGGCTAGAACGCTTCATCTAGGGTTGAAGCCACAAGGTATGATTGTGACTATGTGAATTTATTTTGGTTTTAAGTTATTAATTGTTGTTTTGTCTTACGTTCTTAATTATGGTTGTTTTTATGATTGATCACCATGAAAACACACACGTTACACCTAAGTAAAAGATTGAGAAAGTAAACCTAGGCAAGAACAAAGAATGTAGGGAGCAAGTTTGTATCTTACGATATAATTCACGGTTATGATAAGAAATTGTACCTAATTTTCCTTGCTTGGTTACTAAAACGGGATAAGCTAGACACCAACTTAGAATTATCACATCACCACTCGTAGAAGTAGTTTTGAAGCTAAGTTTGGTTAAATGATTAGAGGTAAGAAAGTCCCTCATTAAGAGCACCACATTCCCATAATTGAATTGCCCACGAACTAGAATGTCACATCCCCGCTCAACGATGTAGTTATGAGGCTAGTTTGTCGTGTTTAGAGGCTCGAAAGACCATGAACATGAAATTGTAATTATGTGAGACGATAATTGATAATTCCATACTTAAACCATTACAAAGCGTACTATCCCATGATTATCTATCCTTAGCTCTAGTTGCTCATTGAGTTACTTCAGAGTATTTCGATGACCACCCCTAGACTTAATTAAACTTTATCGAAAAAGTTTAAATCAACACTTGCAAAAGTTAATATCACACTTGAACTTGATAATTAGCTAAATTGGTCCAGTCCCTGTGGGTTCGACATCTGGCTCTTAAAAAGGGCCACTGTATTACTTGTAAGACCATGTACGCTTGCGTGTGCGCTCGGGCGCAGTCACAACAAGTTTTTGGCGCCGTTGCCAGGGATGCAGCGAAGTTTAGTAAATTTGTCTATTTTGTTTGATTTTTAATTTCCTTATGTGTTGAGAAACTTGGTCTTAGTCTGACTTATTGCAGGTGACAGGTTGTCTTGCCGAGTTGGCTAGGAATAGCGAGCTTGTGCAACCGTTGCTTGAACCAGAACGTCAAATTCATTTGCGAAGGAGAGTAGCTCTTGAGCAAAAGCTGAAAAGACTTCAAGAAAAGGTACAACAACAACCACCTGCAGGACAAGCATAATTATCACCGAAAGCAATGGCAGCCAGACCAGTTCGCGAAGTGGCAATCCCACAAGCGACAAATGTGAACTCTAGTATCTGTAAACTGAAACCTGGAGGGAACTTTGAATTGAAATAGAACATGGTGCAGCTGTTACATTCTAGTGGTCAGTTCACTGGGATGGCACATGAGGACCCGCAGCAGCACCTACAAAACTTTTTAGAGATTTGTGACACTTTCGTCCCCACCGGAGTGTCCACAGACTATGTTCGACTTACCCTCTTCCCATTTTCATTGTTGGGAGTGGCAAAAAGGTGGTTTAAAACTGAGCCACCAAACTCCATAACTTCTTGGGATGATTTGGAGAAGAAGTTCTTGATCAGATTCTTTCCTTCAGGCAATACTGCAAAATTGAGAAGTGAAATACTGAGTTTCAAGCAAAGGCCTGATGAGAATTTATATTTGGCTTGGGAGAGATTCAAGTCATTATTGAGAGACTGCCCCCATCACCAGCAATCCAATGAAGTGCTGGCCCATACCTTTGTAGAAAGTTTAGACCCACACACAAAAATTTTGCTAGACTCTGCATCGGGTGGGCAAGCCTTAGAGAAGACTTATGATGAGTTGTACATGCTGTTGAATAGAATTGCATAGGGAAATCAAGAGTGGCACAGCGAGTCATCAAGAGGGGTAGGAAAGAGAGCAGGGTTGATAGAGGTAGATGGTATGAATGCCTTGCGGCACAGCTAGCTTCATTCCAGCATCAGATTATGACTCAGTTCAATAAATTGAGTATGAACCAACAGCAGGGTCAGGTTAATGTAGTTCAGCAAGCTCCAAGTTGGTGTGAAATTTGTGGGAATAATGGGCACAATGCAGAATCTTGTGGAGCCAATCCAAAATTAGTCAATTTTGTTAGGAATGTACAGAGGAACACTCAGAGTTTTGGAAACAATTACAACAGAAATTGGCAGAGCCACCCGAATTTTTCTTGGGGTGGAAATCAAAAGCAAAGTTATTAGCAACCTCAACAGCAACAGTATCAGCAGAATAGGCAGAATGATGGCCAGTTGAGCAGCAACATTGAGGAAACATTGCAGAAAATCATGGAGACCCAGACTCAATTAGCAGAAAATCAGGCGAGGATAGCATCAGACTTGAAGAATCAACAATTGGCCACCCGCAATCTAGAAAAGTAGATGGGTCAGATAGAGCTGCTCAAAACATGAGACCGCAGGGAGGACTACCAAGTGACACAAATCCTAACCCCCGTCAGATCAACGCCATCAGTCTGAGGAGCAGCAAATAATTAGCTGATGTAGTGCCAAAAGAGAAAAGAAATGAGGTGCAGCCGGAGTTGGTTAGAAAAGGACCATCCACTGAAAGGGGGGAGAATCAGAGTGCTATGCAAGAAAATGCACAATCTTCACTGCATCCAACACAAAGACCACCACCACCATTCCCTCAGAGATTCAGAAAGAGCAAGAAGGAGGAATGCTTTAAAAAGTTCTTTGAGATTTTCAAAGAACTTCACATAAATTTGTCGTTGCTTGATGTTTTGTAGGGAACGCCCAAGTATGCTAAATACTTGAAGGATGTTATGGTTAACAAAGTGAGATTAGTGGATGTCCAAACAGTAGCACTAACGGAGGAGTGGAGTCACAGGGTATTGAGCAAGATTCCTAAGAAGCTCAAAGACCCATGGAGTTTTACCCTCCCCATACAAATTGGTAAAGCTGAAGTGCTACTAGCCCTATGTGATTTGGGGGAAGCAGTTAATCTAATGCCCCTATCTTTATTTAGCACCCTGGGGTTGGGAAAACCGCAGCCAACAATATTGATGCTTCAGCTGGCGGACAAGTCGCGAGTGGCACCGGATGGAATCATAGAGGACCTTCTCATCAAAGTAGGTAAGTTTATTATACCTGTTGTTTTTATTATTAGATTTTAATGTTGATGACCAGGTACCCTTAATCTTGGGATGGCCATTCTTGGCCATCGGAGGAGCGGTAATTGACTTAAGAGCAGGGACCCTGAAAATGAGGGTCGAGGATGAAGAAGAATTCTTCTGAGTATACCAAGAGACTAACCCACCCACACACTATAGAAACCTTTGTAAGGTTAGTGTGTTTTCAGAGGATAAGTGTGGGGTGGGTAATTCCACAGGTCTACGGCCAAAGGGAATGATAAGTGTTCAGCCCGAGTCTTATAAAGGGCTTCCGTTGGATAAGAAGTTGGAGGAAGAGAAGAACAGAGTGGAGGCTATTTCCTCTAAAAATTAAAAGAAAAGAAGATGGTTCTTGAAAGGGAACCTGGGTATGAGGATGTCCTGAAAAGGATAGTCCACGTCGTGCCGCGATGTAAAATAAGGCGCTGCTTGGGAGGCAACCCAAGGGTACCACAGGTACAATTTATGATTGTTGTTTATGTTGATTTTGGTTATTTTCAACTTGTGTTGTTTTTGGTGGAAAGTTAGGCACAGATGGAGGGGAAGTCTGAGTACCCCTGGAGGAGGAAGCTAACAAGCATGGAAGAGAAAAAGTGTGGGGTCAAACACCCACTTGTGCAAATTTGAAGAAAAGTAGGCTATTAGCTAGGCCTAGAGGCCTCAGGGAGTATTTATCATCCTGTTTAATTTTAATTTGATGCTATGGGGACATAGCATGATTCAAGTGTGGGGTGAGGAAAATTTAAAAATTCTTTGTGCTTAATGATTTTTGGTGAATGTAGTGCTTGATACATATTGGAAAAATCTTTGAGTTAAGCATGACTTCACCACCCGTTGGTTTTTCTTTTCGGTTCTTTTCCGATGGGGAGTCTTTGAACCGAATAATAAAAAAAATTTCTTTGTCTGTATATAATGTTTTTAGTCATAGTTAGAGACTATTTTCGATAATGGATGGATGACAACCGTCTTGAGGAAAATTAGTCAATAGGTTTTTGTTTCTGAACCCGTAGCTAATTGATGCCTTGATGTTCTTGTTATGTGCTATACATGATTGTAAGATACAAGTGTGGTTAGTGTTGAAGCATGTAAGAAGTGTATAACTTTGTTTGAGACACTTAGGCTCTTGAAGTTGACTCGATGTGATTGAAGCTTAATTCCGAATTCTTGTGATTAGCTGACTAAGAGTCTGCTGAATGTGTCTTGAATAGAGCATGTGCTGTGAGTGTAAGTTTTCGAATATTACGTGCTATTGTGGAATGTATAGAACTTGCCTGGTGTGTCTATAAAACGAAATGAAGGATGTGGACTGTAGGAGATGATTTAGGAATTTCTTTGAATGAACCTAATTTTTATCCCTCACTTTACCTACCTTGAATGTTGAATCCTAGTGAACCCCATTGAGCTTTAAGCCTATTCTTTGATAGTTACAACATAAGCTTAATCCTTTTTCTTTCATTAGCCTTGAATTTGATCCAAAACTACTAAGCTCTTAAGGGAAAAATCCGAAAGAGTGAAGGAGTGAGAAGCATGAAAAAGAAGGAAAAGTAGCAGTTGTAAAAGTTGAGAAAGGTCAAGGGTGCACTTGTTTGAAAAGGCATGAGTATTGGTAGGGAATAAGAAATAAATGAATGAAAAAATTGCTTAAGTACCCCTTACTAATAAGCTGAATGTGCTTAAAGAAATAGAATAAAGAAGAGGAAATTCAAGAGTGCAAAGAATGAGGAGGAAGTAAGAAAAGAGATGTCCTTAATGAAGGTTGAAGTTATTAAAAGCGCTTGGGGAAGATTGCCACTGTTATTATCCATAATATTACCGACCCGTCCCTTGGCTTACATTACAACCCATTAAGTCCTACTTGATCTTACATTCATACATCCTTAAATTAGTGGAGTAAAACACTAAGGGCAAGCTTATGGGTCACTACATGATGCATGTGAATTCCTTGAGAGAGAGAGCATAATTCTATTCATATACCCATACATGTTGTGATTTGAAAATTTGTGAGTAAAAATGGGTAACTCTCTTGTTGTGAGAGCACATGTCTAATGAGAGATAACATTCATATCGGATTTCCTGATCGGTTGATTTGCATAAGTTTGCTAAGATTGAGAGTCGATTCTTGAGGTTAGGAAGTCTTAACATAGTTGTATATCATTTCATTGATTAAATCGTGCATGCTCTATTTTTAACTTGCTATCTCAAATAATCATTGTAGTCGTAGCTTGAATTTTCTTGCTAAATTAGTTATGTGTGAGTCTTCAATTACATGAGATGTAAAAGGGTTGTTCGAGGACGAACAAGTTTTTGAATGTATACAAGGTGACTTGGGCAAAATGGCATGCCCAAGTGATACTTTATAACTTAGTTTTCATCTTGTTTATCTACTTATTTATATACATTCTCATGTAATTTTATGTAAATGTGAATATATATATATATATATATATATATATATATATTAACCAACATGATTAGTCTTGTTTTTGTAGGTTTAAAATGAATTTGAGGAACTAATCTATGATTTGGTGAAGTGGAGGAATGGAATCGGAAGAAAAATGTGAAAGTCGGCAAGGAGGACACGCAAAACAGCCCACCTGCACGACAGCAACGTGCCACGGCAGCCCAGGCTGCACGACAAGGGCGTGTCACAGCCCCTAACGCGCTGCACAAGCAGCGTGCCACGCTGCCATCGCGGCAAGGAGCTGCCTGGCATGTGTTTATTGCAAATTCCAGATTGCTTCCGTGATTCCTCCGTGTCATGGAGGTAAATTGGCGCGACCATCTCCGTGCTACGGAGCTATTCCATGCCGGGCATAATTTTATAAACCTCTCATTTACTATAAATAGATCCCTTAGCTCCTAAAAACATTTTGTCACGTAATATTTCTGAAAAACTACCAAGGAGTGAAGGGAGAAGTGGGAGAACTCACCTAGGGTTCTTAGATTTCATCTTCTCTTCTACCAATTCTTGTAAGTATGTTACTTTAATTATATTTTCTTGTAATTATATGAACTTGAGTGGCTAGAACCCTTCATCTAGGGTTGAAGCCACAAGGTATGATTGTGACTATGTGAATTTGTTTTGGTTTTAAGTTATTAATTGTTGCTTTGTCTTACGTTCTTAATTATAGTTGTTTTTATGATTGATCACCATGAAAACACACACGTTACACCTAGGTAAAATCTTGAGAAAGTAAACCTAGGAAAGAACAAAGAATGTAGGGAGAGTGTTTGTATCTTACGATATAATTCGCGGTTAGGATAAGAAATTATACCTAATTTGCCTTGCTTGGTTACTAAAACGGGATGAGCTAGACACCAACTTAGAATTATCACATCACCACTCATAGAAGTAGTTGTGAAGCTAAGTTCAGTTAAATGATTAGAGGTAAGAAAGTCCCAAATCAAGAGCACCACATTCCCATAATTGAATTGCCCACGAACTAGAATGTCACATCCCCGCTCAACGATGTAGTTGTGAGGCTAGTTTGTCATGTTTAGAGCTCGAACGACCATGAACATGCAATTGTATTTATGTGAGACGATAATTGATAATTCCATACTTAAACCATTACAAAGTGTAGTATCGCATGACTATCTGGCCTTAGCTCTAGTTGCTCATTGAGTTACTTCAGAGTATTTCGATGACCACCCCTAGACTTAATTAAACTTTATCGAAAAAGTCTATATCAACACTTGTGAAAGTTAATATCACACTTGAACTTGATAATTAGCTAAATTAGTCTAGTCCCTGTGTGTTCAACATCCGGCTCTTAAAAAGGGCCACTATATTACTTGTAAGACCACATACGCTTGCGTGTGCGTTCGGGTGCAGTCACAACAAGTTTTTGGCGTCGTTGTCGGGGATGCGGCGAAGTTTAGTAAATTTGTCTATTTTTGTGTGATTTTTAATTTCCTTAAGTGTTGAGAAACTTGATCTTAGTCTGACTTATTGCAGGTGACAGGTTGTCTTGCTGAGCTGGCTAGGAATAGGGAGCTTGTGGAACCGTTGCTTGAACCAGAACGTCAAATTCATTTGCGAAGGAGAGTAGCTCTTGAGAAAAAGCTGAAAAGACTTCAAGAAAAGGTACAACAACAACCACCTGCAGGACAAGTACAATTGCCCCCGAAAACAATGGCAGCCAAACCAGTTCGCGAAGTGTCAATCCCACAAGCGACGAATGTGAACTCTAGTATCTGTAAACCGAAACCTGGAGGGAACTTTTAGTTGAAACAGAACATGGTGCATCTGTTACATTCTAGTGGTCAGTTCACTGGGTTTGCACATGAGGACCCACAGCAGCACCTACAGAATGTTTTAGAGATTAGTGACACTTTCGTCCCCGCCGGAGTGTCCACAGACTATGTCCGACTTACCCTCTTCCCATTTTCATTGTTAGGAGAGGCAAAAAGGTGGTTGAAAGCTAAGCCACCAAACTCCCCAGCAACAGCGACAAAAACTTATTGTGATTGTGCCCGAGCGCACACGCAAGCGTTCGTGGTCTTACAAGTAATACAGTGGCCCTTTTTAAGAGTTGGATGTCGAACCCACAGGGACTGGACCAATTTAGCTAATTATCAAGTTCAAGTGTGATATTAACTTTCGCAAGTGTTGATATAAACTTTTTCGATAAAGTTTAATTAAGTCTAGGGGTGGTCATCGAAATACTCTGAAGTAACTCAATGAGCAACTAGAGCTAAGGCCAGATAATCATGCGATACTACACTTTGTAATGGTTTAAGTATGGAATTATCAATTATTGTCTCACATAATTACAATTGCATGTTCAGGGTCTTTCGAGCCTCTAAACACGATAAACTAGCCTTACAACTACATCGTTGAGCGGGGATGTAACATTCTAGTTCGTGGGCAATTCAATTATGGGAATGTGGTGCTCTTGATTAGGTACTTTCGTACCTCTAATCATTTAACTGAACTTAGCTTCAAAACTACTTCTACGAGTGGTGATGTGATAATTCTAAGTTGGTGTCTAGATCATCCCATTTTTGTAACCAAGCAAGGCAAATTAGGTGTAATTTCTTATCCTAACTGCGAATTATATCGTAAGATACAAACTTGCTCCCTACATTCTTTGTTCTTGCCTAGGTTTTACTTTCTCAAGCTTTTACCTAGGTGTAACGTGTGTGTTTTCATGGTGATCAATCATAAAAACAACCATAATTAAGAACGTAAGACAAAACAACAATTAATAACTTAAAACCAAAACAAATTCACATAGTCATAATCATACCTTGTGGCTTCAACCCTAGAGGAAGGGTTCTAGCCACTCAAGTTCGTATAATTATAAATAAACATAATTAAAGTAACATATTTACAAGGATTGGTAGAAGAGAAGATGAAATCTAAGAACCCCAGGTGAGTTCTCCCACTTCTCCCTTCACTCCTTGGTAGTTTTTCAGAAATATTACGTGACAAAATGTTTTTACTAGCTAAGGGACCTATTTATAGTAAATGAGAGGTGTATAAAATTATGCCCAGCATGGAATAGCTCCATGGCACGGTGGTGGTCGCGCCAATTTACCTCCGTGACACAGAGGAATTGTGGAAGCAATCTAGAATTTGCATAAAACACACGCCAGGCAGCCCCTTGCCGCGATGGCAGCGTGGCACGCTGCTTGTGCAGTGCGTTATGGGCCATGACACACCCTTGTTATGCAGCCTGGCCTATCATGGCATGTTGTTGTCGCACAGGTGGGCTGTTTCGCTTGTCCTCCTTGCCGACTTTTGCATTTTGCTTCCGATTCCATTCCTCCACTTCACCAAATCATAGATTAGTTCCTCAAATTCATTTTAATCCTACAAAAACAAGAATAATCATGTTGGTTAGTATATATATATTCACATTTACATAAAATTACATGAGAATGTATATAAATAAGTAGATAAAAAAGACAAAAACTAAGTTATAAAGTATCACTTGGGCATGCCATTTTGCCCAAGATCAATAACACTAGAGCACCCCAGGGAGAGATGTTGGGTCTGATAAAACCCTTATCAAGAAGGTCCTTTAACTACTCCTTCAGCTCTTTAAGCTCAGCTGGAGCCATTCTGTTAGAAGGAATGGAGATGGGCTGAGTGTCTGGGAGGAGATCTATTACGAAGTCTATTTCCCGTTCAGGGGGAACTCCGGGAAGATCCTCAGGAAACACATCTGGGAACTCGCTAACAACTAGAACTGACTGTATGGCTGGGGTATTAGAGTTGGAATCCTTGACCCGAACCAGATGATATAGACATCCTTTGTAAATGAGTTTCTGGGCCTTCGGGAAGGAAATAAACCTACCCATAGGCGTTGAACTACTACCCGACCATTCTAACACTGGTTCATTCGAAAATTGAAACCTGATGACTCTTGTTCTATAGTCAACTGAGGCATAGCAGGAGTGCAACCAATCCATTCCGATAATAAGATCAAAGTCAACCATGTCTAACTCTACGAGATCAGCTGGAATTACTTTATTCAGGACTGAGACTAGGCAATTTCTTACACCCAGTTGGCTCTAACTGACTCACCAACTGGGATAGATACTGAGAATGGCTCTGAGAGGACCTCTGGACTTATATCGAACTAAACTGCTATATATGGAGTCACGAACGAAAGAGTAGCTCCTGGATATAAAAGGGCATATACTCTAGATAGAAGAGACGTAAATACCAGTAACTACATCAGGTGAGCTTTCCTGATCCTGATGAGAAGATAAAACATAGAAATGATTCTAGCGCTGACCGCCATCTATACCTGATGAGTTGGCCTGCTAAGCTGGTTAGCCTAGTGGAGCTACTGAGGTAGTGGATTTTGATCTCCCTCTCCCTGCTGACGGGCACTCTCTGAGTTGATACCTAAGTTGTCCACATCCAAAACAACCCTCTCTGCCCTGTAGACACTCTCTAGGATGATTCTTGCCGCACTTGGGGCAAGATGGATACCTATTCCCTATACTGTGGGCCTGAGACTGAGTGCCAGATGACCCACCCCTCCAATCCTAGCAGGACCGAAAGGTTGGGGCACTGGCTGAGCTAGGTGCTAGGGCCCTCTACTGTCGTTGCTGCTATGGGTGACTACCATCACCAGATCTCTAGTGGCCAAAATCTAAATGACCAGTTCTTGCCTGCTTGTTCTTACGCTCCATATCTTTCAACTTCTCGACCTCAATCTGTTGGGCATAAACAATTAGGCTAGAGAGTCCATGTCCTTGATCAACATCGCGGTCCTGCACTCCTTGAGGACCAGATTAGATACTCCATTAACGAACTTCATCATGCGAGCCCTTGGCTCAGCCACCATCTCTGGAGCATACTTTGATAACCTGGTAAACTCCAAAGCATACCCTCTACTGTACGGTTTCCTTGTTGTAGGTTCATAAACTCTGTCATCTTAGCCTCCCTCAACTCCCAGGGGAAAAACCTATCCAAGAAAGCTGTGTGGAATTCTTCCCACTCCATTGGTCCTGCTTCCGCTGGCTGCCCCTCTTTCCACTGCTCATACCAAACCTGGGCTACCCTTTTAAGCAGGTAGGCAGCTAGGTCAGTGCTCTTGGAGGAGCTGACACCCATAATGCGGGTAATCTTCCTAACCTCATCTACAAACTCTTAGAGGTCCTCCCCCACCTTTATTCAATGGAAATTCGAAGGATTCATCCGAGTAAAATCTCGTACCCGAGCAGCTGTCGCGTACCCATTTGTGTTCAGCGGTACCACCTGCTAATTCACCTGATTGGTCACGGTTTGAGCCAGTAATTAAATGGCTTCTCTAAACTCTGCGATAGAAAATGAATCATCTTGAGGAGCTATCGGGGCTGGTGGGGCAAGTCTGTTCACATTTCTGGCCCTCCTTCCATTACAGTATCTGGGAGGCATGGTTCACTGAAATGAAACAGAACACGAATCAGAAGAACATTTCTGGAATTGAACTTTACACATAATAAGAAATATGAACAAAAGGGAGTTTTTCCTAATAACATCTCGTAGCCTCCTCGTCATAAGTGTGGGGCGCTTCACACCCATGAAAAGGACTCTACTCGATGTGGCTTCTATCATTCCAAGGATACTCTAAACCTGGCTCTGATACCAAGTTTGTCACGCCCCGAGTCTACACCCTGGACGTAACACGGTACTTGAAGCCACAAGTGACCCCAAGTCAACCCCTGTCTATCATTCACTAGCATTCTGAGTAAACATGCACAGTGGAACTTTTAAATAATATCATAAAAACATTTATAAAGGGCAAGTATGAAAACATAAAGTTCGAAACACTTGAGTAATACTGATAAATCTAAAAATCATGTTTGTCTGAAAGCTATCTAATTGAGGAGTTGCTGGGACAAGCCCCCAGCTAACTCTAAGTCTAACTGAACTAAATAATGACTAAAAGAAAGAAATAATGTCCTCGGATGTTGAGGACTCACACTTCAATTGTTGTGTGGAGAATCTGAACTACAGCGTCTAGCGGTGCTGAGTCTGAGAGCCTGCAGCTGCACTAAACTGATCTGGATTGAGGAATCTAATAATAAACTAAACTGAATAGTGGGAGAGGATATAACCGACATATAACCACATGAACTAGACGTGTAGTCTGATGTATACACCCCACCAGTAGGACACAATATACCTAGCCAGGGTATAAAGGTATAAACTGTGAGAATCACTGTCAAAGGGGGCATGAGGCCAAGTAAAACATATAACGTGCGATGGCAACATAGTTCTGGATCCTAGGTGCGCTGGAACCCCGACCCTTTCGGTGCTAAGTCCTACTCCCACTAGATAATTCTGTTACTACTACTACTGACAAGCGGATAACTCAATACTAGGGTCCAAGACTATACTGACCTAGGGATACTATCAGAGGGTTCCCTGAGTGTCTTATTGGACCAGATTTGGAAACAAAGTTCTACGACTGGTCAGAGCTGCTTATCTGAAAGTGTCGTAATCGTCGAGAACAAACTGATAACTGAATTGGGGTCCGGGGGCTGGTCAGAGCTATAACTAGAATTTCATGACCTCCTAATGGACCAAATAACCAAAATCTAAGTCTGAGTCTGATAACTGAGAGGCACCCATTGCCACCTTGGGAAAAGACTATAGCCAAACTGATCAGCTAACATTTCTGACTAACACTAAATATTCTAGTGCTTTGACTAAAATTGAACTGACAATTCTGATAAATTATATATAGTATATAGAATTTATGACTGAATGTGTACTCTGAAAGATACAAACAATTTTCAAGAATTCAAAGCTTAAGCAGGATCCTAATTTCTGACTTTTCAACAATCAGGGATAAATTTTAAAAAATTGATGGAACAAGCATCATTTTAATTACAAGCTGGTGGAAAATAGCTACAATTATCATAGGATAGGATTCCACATGAAATAATCCAAGAATGATAGCAATATTTTCAAATTTGCAAACTCAGGGCTAGGGCTGAAAGTTAACAGAGAGAGAGTTTTGGGGAACGCAAGGGGAGAACAATGAACAATCTCCTTGCTAAATTCCCACATACCTATAGAAGAGAATCTAGTAAAAATCTCGAAGAAAACTGAGGAGATGAACCTTTGCCCTAGCTTCTGCTCTGAACTCCTGACTGTTTCTATGCTCTGGTTTTTGAGAGGATGAGTGAAGGAGGAAGGGGAATTGTCATTATACTCCTTTTTACTCCCTCCCAAGACCCCAAAATAACAAGGTTTATGAATTAAAAAGTTGGGAAAATATTAAAATACCCCTAGAAGAAAGAACTGAAAACTACCCCACCCGAAACAACGAACCTCAAAACGGGTCATTGGTTCAAACAATGGCCTGTTGAACCTGGTTGTAGTTTCTGAGTTTAGAAACTAGGTCTACTAGAAAAACCAATGGTTGGGACAATGGTCCATTTGAACAAGGGACGGTCGGTTGTAACCTCCTGTTGGAACAGGTAAGAAAATAGGGCACAGGGACAACAAGTGATAACAATGGCTCGTTGGTAGAATCAAAGGGCCATTGTATCCTCCCATGGTTCACCCTGCTGAGGTCTAGAACTGAACGATGGTTGGTAGAAGTGGCTCGTTGATAGGAACAACGGGTCATGGTTACCTCTTGTTGTCTCAGGGAAGGGTTCGGTAGACCCTTGAGTTGGGATTCAATGGATGACTGGACGGCCCATTGTTAGAATCAATGGGTCATCGTATGACTCGTTGTTTCCCCTCGAAGAGAGGCTTCTTCTAACCACGACCACTTACAATGGTCTGTTGTGGGGGTCTTCCGAGACAGAAAATTTTCTGGTTTCTTGTGATTTTTCATGCAGCGTCTGAATTCCGTCTAGGAAAGTTTCAAGGTGTTACATAGACCTTCAGTTGTTTTAGATGTCCTTTTAGTTTCAGTATTGTTGAGATAGTTGGGGTGTTGTCCCATCAGCTCATCCAGATTAGAGGCTTATCAGACTTAGACGTGTATTCAGCTTCAGATATTTATTCTATTGTTATATTAAGTTTGACTTTTACTGAGTTTCTAATTATGTTTTATGCATGTTTATTGAATGAGTTAGTTGAATGCTTACACCATGGGTCGACTTGGGGTCTCTCGGAGTCCATTGTCCCATGTCTGCGATCCCGGTCTATGCTCGGGTCATGTCAAAGGGCCAAGAAACACAAGATGCAATATCCATTGCTTCATCCCTTGATGCTTAAACCACCACCACCACCCCTTCAAGAGGAGTAGAAGAATAGATAAGAAGCTAGGGATGCAATTCAAATGCTCAAAGTGGAGAGAAAAGTGGTGAAAGTTGAAGTCGTCGAGACACAATGTTAACTAAGGCGCTTCTTGGGAGGCAACCCAAGTGCTTTTACATTTTTATTTTTTATTTTATTTTACTTTACATTTGTGTTGCCGCTTATTTTACAGGGTTGGAACAAGTGTGGGACATGGAAAACAGTGAGAGAAGAAAAAGAGAAAGGAGAGCATGGGAAATACATGTAAAACGGATACCTCTACTGTATCAGGGAGTTCTCTCACCCATTCAATTCCTCATTTTTTTCTACCTTGGGCATCGAGATCAATGCATTGCTTTTGTTAGGATAAAAGTCTGAGAAGCCCACTTGTTATGTGATGTACGATATGGCCCTATGATAGATTGGGTGACATCATTCTAAAGGGCAAATCATTGTTACTTCCGAGTTTGTATCGCCTTTTTAGATAGAAGTATTTGAATAAACTCCAAGAGTTTTCTTTATACTACGGTTCTTTCCCAAGGAGCAATTTCTTGTCTTTTATTTTTATTTTCGAATCGAGTTGGTACTTCCCAATGATAGATTAAGAGGCAACTTTCTTAAGGGAAAATGTCAACTCTAGAGTCTTAAAGAGTCTTTCATGCACTTGTTTGATGAGGTACCACCAATATTTCTTTCTTGGAATTGTGCATGAGTTTTAAAAAGAAAAGACGGGTATCTAAATGTGAAAATGAGCATGCTCTTATGATGAATTATATATTCCTTACTTGGCTTGTTGATTCGTAACTAGCTCATTTTAAAGTCATCCTTTTAATGTGACAAAGGAAGTGTGTGAACTCCTTGGATTGTGATGCCTTGTGTGGTGAGGTTTTTGGCTTAATTCTTGTGTATGCATGATTGTCTAGAACTTGCCTTAAGTGTAATTCAAGGAGAAATGATAAAGGTGGCTGCACTTAGAACATGATCTTAGGCCCTCTTTTGTTAGTCACTTCACCCAAATGACCTCCTTTAACATTAATCTTTGATAGACAATATTTGAGCCTTGAACCCTTTTCTTTGGAAACTACATTACAAGACTAATGACCGTTTCTAATCCTTCTCTTTGGCACTCGTCCTCCCTAATTGCTAGTGATAAAATAACGGGAAAAAAAGGGGTTTGAAGCCCATGAAATAGGGAGCGATAAGGAAACAAATATGAGATGAGGCAAAAGCCTAAGTTTGTGGGTTTGCAAGAGGAGGGAAAAAATGAGAGCTTCAATATGAGTTAGCACCAAAATCATGATGAAACAAATGAATCATTGGGTTGAAAGACCTCGAATCATCAAAAGAGATAGAATAGCAAAAAGGTGCTATCTCTTGCATATATAAAGCTAAATGTGAAATTCACAGGCGTCATAAGGGTGGCTTGTATTACACAAATGATGAAGATTATGAACAAGGAGAAATAAGGTGGCCAGTGACCTCAATATGATGATGGGATGTTACAAGTGTGTGTAAAGGCATTAGGGAGACTTTAGTCACCAAAGGATAAACAATTATCCTCACCCCTATCCTTCATTATGACCCACAAGTCCTAATTGATTTTGAATGTAGCAACACTACATTAGTGGCGATACACATGAAAGGAAAGCCTATGGGTCAATTTGTATGCACTTGAATTTCTTTGTGAGAGTGAGCGCATTTGTCTTATCTTATAATCTCATTGTTTGAAATGCTAAAAAATGTGTGTGGGATTCTCTCTTCTTATGAGAGGCATCATTTCCTTGGAGAACATGCTTAAAATTATTTTCAAAGAGGGGTACGATTAAGGCAAGAGGGTAGCGAACTTTAAGGCAAGCTTTGGATGTGAATTTTCAATGACTTGAGATGCTCTGTGAACTTGTTTTGAGGAACTATGCCCCTTGTTTGAATGAAATGAATGCATGCAAGATATGTTTAGTGATTGTGGTTGCCTATTGAAGCTTGTGCAACATGGTTTGACTCTTTTCTATTTTTCTTGAGTTGGTGTATAATGTTTTGGGTTGTCTTGCAGATTGATGATTTGGTGTACAACTACTAGAGTGACCTAAGCTTTAGCAATGTCCTCTTGTACAAGAATATCTTGATTGGCTCTTGATGCAAAAACTCATGTGTAGCATTTTGTTCATTTGCTCAACTGTAAAGAATTGCATTACTGGAGGACTAGCAATGGTTCAAGTTTGGAGGTTTGATGAGTTGGAAATTTACCAACTCATTAGGCTCCTAATCATGAGTTTTTGCTTAGTTTTCGAGTCATTTATGTGGATTTTATGCTCTTTCTCTTGAATTCTTTGTAGGTACCACACGTGAGTAAAGGAAGCATGAAATCGAGCAAAACACTTGAAATTTGAGAAGAAATTTGATGAGTTAGCATATGAGGGAGAGGAACCAAAGATAAGGGAAGATTTGAGCTCAAAAAGAGGTGCAAGGATGTGCTTTGAATCGGCTAAATGCAGATCTAGAAGGGCGAAGCGCCGAAGCTACTGCCTAGACCGGCTAAACAACCGGCCCTTCGTGGAATGGCATCGTCTAAATGCCCCTGAACTTCCAGTTCACCTCTGCCAGGCCACTGCTTTCAACTGACCACGGTTTGTCTCTCCACGAACTGCCACCGGCGAAACGCCGATTCCTTGCCGGAGAGGCCATCTAATGAAGGGTAAAAGGGTCCAAAAAGGTCTCCAAAGTATCTATAATCTTCAAGGGCATTTGGGAAAAGTTGTACACAATAAAATACAGATATATAACCTCCCTTGTATACTAACCAAAGGGTGAAATTCATTCATCAATTCAATCATCTAGAATTCATCTTCTTTATAGAATTTTTAGTAGAATCTTTTCTCTAGAGATTTGTAAAGTTAGGTAGTACTTCTTTTTTCTTTTTCTTTAACCCATTTTGGGGTAATTCTACCATTGTTATAAGAGCTTGTGAAGCAAACTTGTGAAGCTAATGCAATGAATGTGAGGGGAATCTTCTTGGTATCTTCTCTCTATCTTTAAATATGTTTTACTAATTTGCTAGTTAGAAGTATATTCATGGTGGGTTTTTAATTTGATTGGGATATTGATAAATTGCTCTTGGATTCTTATTGAATTATAAATGGGTATTTCTAGATTCGTCTTCATATTGTTCAACTAAGTGTAAATCTATTAGATTCTCTTCAATATATTAATGAAGATCCATTTGATTATGATATGGGTCTATTTATTATTGCTTGATTATTTCTTGAGAGAGAATAATTAAGTATTGGAAGAGAATATAGTAGTGGGCATGGATAAGAGATTGTGTAATTAGGCTACAAATAGGTGAAATTGCTTTCTCATTCCTTATTGGCAACTAATAGCTAGGAATAGTGCAGTTTCTAATCTAAATCAAATCGGGTTGAGCTAAGTTGTGGCTAGAATTTTGATAAAACTCTAGCAAGCGGTAGTCGATAGGTTGAGAAGTTGAGATTACCCACTTCCCGAGATTATTTACACTTGTTGAACTTGTGAGAGAATCTAAGGCTAGTCAATTCCCGATTTAATTGTGATCCCATCTATAGAATGCCCCTAGCCTCTCACTTATGATTGCTTCAATTGGAATTTCCCCCAATTAGTCTTAGTTTAGAATTAGATAGTTATTTTCTCTTTTAATTCCCCCAAATTTTACTCATCAAATGTTGAACAATTATACGCTCTAGTTTGAATTAGTTCATAAATCTTGAATTATCGACTCTATTCTCTGTGGGATTCGACCCCAACATCCATTGGGAATATTTTTTTTGATACAACGATCGTCTATACTCTTTCACAAAAGAGGAGTGTAGTTTGGACATAATCAGTAAGACATACCATTTTCAAAATATTTTCAAACAAAAACTTGATGGTGTACTCACCCTTGACTTTGAAAATTTTCACTCTAAAATTAAACTAACAAACTCTAACAATCTCAACTACCATAGATAAACAGATTATCCAACATCACAAGGCATCCAAGTCATCAGTCATCATCAATACTAACTATTACAAAGCATAACCTAACAAATCATAGAATTACTACCATGGGGAACGACATTGTTCTACGACCTACTATAGATATAGCAATCAAAGAACAAACAAGAATCTTTCCTCCATCCTACACTTAAATAGTATACTATCCTCAGTGCACACACAATCATATCAAATAGGTTGAGAAAAGGAACTTCCTGGACCGCTATGCATCATCATCAAGATTATAATCCTAATCGTCATCATCCTCATCATCATCCTCGCCATCAATTTGTATTAACATCATCCTCATCATCTTCATTGTCCAGATCATCAACTCCATCAGCGAGCACCATGGCCTCATCATCATCCAGTGGCTCCTCAAAGGAAGGTCCCACTCCACATCTGCGTGGCAGTCTTCATGAGTGGGTATCTATCCATTAAGGGGCTATCTCATTATTCGTAGTAGGTCGACCTCCAATCCTCAACTACAAATCAATCATGCTGAATATATGGCCTCTCCAACCATCGTCATGGTCCTGGCGATTAGCTATAGTAAGAGATGGATCTGTGGAAGTGATGGGCTCCTTTACTTTTGTCATATCCATCATCTTGCCTGCTAGGGGCCCTACTCTAGATAGACGAAGGTCTGCCTCTTCCTCCTCAATGCCTTTGCCTCTCAAAAACTGAGTCAAGAGACTACTAAAATAGTATTTCAACCTGCAATTGTCCCTCACTTTCCTTATATTACCTCTAAGCACTGCGCCAAAATTGAGTGGTAGCCCTTTCATTATCATGTCCACCAATACTACCTGCTCCCTAGTGATGTCCGTGATGTGTGTCCCAGGGAGAAATGTGGCACAAATAATTTTTACCCACACTTTCGCTTCTTTATTCATGTAGGAGAACGGAAGTGTACAATGAGTGCCCTGATGGTCCCTGGCCCAATGTGCGACTAGTTTGTCACGATCCGAAGATAGGCCCGGGTCGAGACATGGGACAAAGAACCCAGAGAGGCTCCAAGTCGACCAATGACATGAACATGATATCTAAAATCAACATACTCAAGCAGAAGTCTAACATATATACTAAAGTGGAAGTCTGAAAATATAATAACATCTGAATACATACACACGGCAGAATCTGAATACATGCTATATCTGAAAAGCCTCTACTTCTGACGAGTTGATGTGACAAGACCCCAACTTACTAATGTCTGAAACTGAAAATACTAAATACAACTAAAAAAGGGCCCTCGGAAGATGAGGATTCACCAATTGAGACTGGAGGATGCTAATATTGAGAGTCTGGCTAATGGCGGGACTGAGCTTGAATGTCCGAGCCTATATCATGAAATGATACAGCATAGAGTATGCAGTCAATACGTGGAATGTACCAAGTATGTAAGGTAAGTAAAATCTCGAAGTAAGTAAAATTATAAATCATGCATAGCATGAAAACATAATCAAGATAAGATTCTGAGAGTAAGGCTTGCATGCTATTTTCTGAAATCACGATCTGAACATAATTGAATCGAATGATGCAAAGCTAAAAATTGATAATCATAAGTAAAACTGAACATTGGGTACCTGCTGAAAACATACTATCATGGCTGATGAACATGCATAACTGAGATCATGAGGAACAACGGGAGACTCATCATATAACCGACATTACCACGGTAGAACTTACGTGGTCCCGACTATTACGCTCGAGTGGGCAGAGCCGTCCAAATCCTTGCCAGGGCTAAAGACTCTACCATGATATCAATATCAAACTGAAGGCCCCTAGGGGGCGGGGAAGCTCACAAGGGAGGTCCCAAATAATTTGAACATACCTACATTGGCACGTAGTTCTGAGGCATAGGGTTGACTGAACCTTAGCCTACTCGGTGCTAGACACTACTACCAAAAATATGCATATGCTCTCTGTCGTTTTTCAACGAAGCTAGACCATCATCTAGTGACGAAGTTGACTTATAACATACATGCATAAAATTGAAATCATAACATAAGGAGCCTTGGTCTCAAACCACACCACAAACTAACATAGTGGGAGTCTAGACTCCAAAATCCATGTGCTAAGATAATTACATGAAATTTAGATCAATCATGAAACACACTTGATCATATGGGCTTGCCCAATACTTAAACATGCTTGACATAGGCTTAATTATTTCGAAAACATAGATATAGAAATGGGTACTTTGAAATCATACTTTCTTCATATACATCTCATCATGCTTGAACACATACATCATAATCTCATCTATTCATGAACTTTCATGGTTCGGCATCATAATTTGTAAAACTTGAAAACATAATTTGTAATTGAAAACATCATAAAATTTGCCCATGAATCATGATTCAACATTTGAAACATGCATAGAGAATACTCATGATAGATACTTAGAGAATTCACAAGTTGGGCTAAAACCCCATAGATTCATCAACTTAGAATTTCATGAATTTAATAGGGATTAGGAATGGGTTTGGATGAATACACCCATTCATAACCCTACATACCTGTAAAAATCTGATTTCACCACTCTCTTGAGAACCCAAAGGATAATGGGGGAAGAACTTGATGAATGTAAGCTTGATCACCCTTAGGATCTTCTAGACTTGTATGCATGGAAGAGAATAGGCTTAGAATGAAATTAACCCTCTTAAAACACACTATTCTAAGCTTAAAACAACGTAGTATAGGTCTTAGGAACTTAGAAATTACGGAAAAAATTATGGAAAAGCCCTTAATAAATTTGCAGGGAAATAATCACTATTAGTTCCAACAAGGGACTGGACGACTCGTGCCCTAGAGCACGACTTGTAGTCTGCTTCCCATTGCCTGCACTGGAATTTCATCACCATTGGTCACCAGGAGGGACACCACGACTCATGGTGACAAACTGTTAGGGACACTACCAAAAACCTTCAACCTTCAAACCAACCACTGACCACGACCCACTTGACAACTCGTGGTCAACCTCAAGCCCAAAATTCCAACCAAGTTCACCATCCTCCCACGAGTCACTTAATGACTCGTGGTGCACCTCAGGGGTCACTGGATGACTCGTCCTATGACCTGGTGCAGAAAATTCTATTTTCTCCATTTCAACCCTCGAGTCTGATCTTAGGGCTTTCAGGGTATTACAATATCTCCCCCTTGGGAACATTCTTCCTTGAATGAGGGAAATCATACTGAAAAGCTAAGAAATCCAATCATCATACTCAGATACTAAACATATAAGCTGAAAACTGATGGAGTGACTGACTCCGAACTGAACTACAAGACTGAACTGAATTCATGAATCATACATACATACACTGCCATGAAAGAAACTAGGGCACATGATCTAAACTTGAAACTGAATAGAGTACTGGGGAGGAAACTGATACCTCAAGCTGAAACAGAGCCAGAAGGGAATACACGTGGGTATTTAGTCCTCACATCTGCTTCACCTTCCCACATAGCTCCCTCAACATGCTGGTTCCTCCACCAAACCTTGACTGAAGCTACTTCTTTATTTCTTAACATTCGAAATTGATGGTCAAGTATTTCCACCGAAACCTCTTCATAGCTAAGGCTATCCTTCACACCTACACTCTCCACCGAAACAACCAGAGCTGGATCACCCAAACACTTCTTTAAGAGCGATACATGGAAAATTGGTTGAACTGAAGCTAATTCTAAGGGAAACTCTAACTTATATTCTACCTTGCCAACCCATTTGACAATCCGATACAAACCAACATAACGGGGAGTGAGTTTCCCTTTCTTTCTGAACCTCATCACTCCCTTCACGGGAGATACCTTCAGAAACACCCAGTCATCAACTTCAAACTCAAGTTCTCTTCTTCTCACATCCGCATAGGACTTTTGGTGACTCTGGGCCATTTTCAACTTGTCCGTTATAAGCTGAACTTTCTCCATAGTCTCATACACTGAATCTAGTCCTATCATCGTAGCTTCACCGACTTCAAACCAACCAATAAGCGATCTACATCTCCACCCATAGAGAGCCAAAAACGGAGCTACCTAAATGCTAGAATGGTAGTTGTAGTTATATGCAAACTCAATGATAGGCAAGTGATCATCCCAACTACCTTTGAAATCAATCACGCATGCTCTCAACATATCCTCAAGGGTCTGAATGGTCTGCTCGTCCTGACCATCTATTTGCGGGTGAAAGGCTGTGCTAAGCTTGACCTGAGTACCAAGTCCCTTCTGAAATGATCTCCAAAACTGGGAGGTAAAATGAGTACCTCTATCTGATATGATGGACAATAGCACTCCATGCAACCAAAATAACTCCCGAATGTACAACTTAGCATAATCCTCCACCGAATTGGTAGTTTTGACAGGTAGGAAATGAGCTGACTTAGTCAACCTGTCTACCACCACCCAAATAGAGTCATACTGTTGACGAGTGTGAGGCAACCCTATAATGAAGTCCATATTAATTTCCTCCCACTTTCAAGTAGGGATGCTAATGTCTTGGAGCACACTTCCAGGTCTTTGATGTTCCACTTTCACCTATTGACAACTCGGACACTTAGCCACAAATTATGTTATGTCCTTCTTCATGCCACTCCACCAATAGACTTCCCATAGTTCACGGTACATCTTGGTGGAACCTAGATGCATAGAGTATCTGGAACAATGCGCCTCGTTCAACATCCGACCTATCAAATCATCAACACCTGAAACACACAAGCGGCCCTGATATTGAAGCACACCATCTCCCCTTTTGGAGAAAATCTCCACCTTCTAATTTTGAACGACTTCCTTCAAATTTATCGAAATAGGATCCTCGTCTTTCCTAGCTTTGACTTCGTCACTAAGGATGATTCTAACCCATTTTGAACAATGATACCTTCATCTATCGAGTCAACAAGAAGGACTCCTAGCCGTGCAAGCCGATGTACATCCTTCACTTATTCTTTCCTTTCCTCACCTACGTGGGATACACTCTCCATGGAAAGCCTGTTAAGAGCATCTTCCACCACATTATCCTTGCCCATATTGTAGAGAACACTCATATCATAATCCTTGAGAAGCTCCAACCACCTCCTTTGACGTAGATTTAGATCCATATGGGTAAACATGTATTGTAGGCTTTTATGGTCTGTGAACTGATAACATCCAAAATATGCTCCTCATAAGAAGGGTATACACGGCCAAAGTATCAAAACAAGTAACTGATGGGTGTCGGGGCCGAATCCCGCAAGGACTAGTTAATGATAATTACAAGTGTCGATTGAGAAATTAAAGTTAGCTTGCACCACTTAAAATTAACATAAAAACAAATAAGTTGGGGGAGATTGGAATTTGTAGTAGATTATAATTGGTAATTTGGTTGAATATAATAACAAAATCAGCAAGGTTGTCGACAAGGATGTGAATGACTAGAGGTGTGGTGTAGATGATATACTAACTAGATAGGGACATGCAAGGTCAATAAGTTCAATTAGTGTAAATACTCTGGAGAAAATAGGTAATTATAGCTTTTCAACTTTATAAATACCTCTTACTAGAGTTTATCAAACCTTTAGCCACTACTGGCTCAACCCGATCAAATTTTGATTAGTAGCTGCACTAATTTCTAGCTATTAGCTACTAATTAGGAGTGAGAATGTAATTTTGACTATTTCTAGCTCAATTTCACAATCTCTCATCCATATCCAATATTAAATTCTCTTCCAATACTTAATTATTCTTTTACAAGCAACAATCAAGTTAGAACAAATAGACCCACATCATAATCAATGGATCTTCCATTATAGATTGAAGAGAATCTAATAGATTTACACTTATTTAAACAATATAAAGATGACTCTAGCAATACCCACTCTAATTAAGTATTCATCATCACACACCTATAGTTAATGATTTAGTTACTCGTCATTAAGAAATTCAAAAGTACATTCAACAATAAACTCATTGAAAATAATAACAAGAGTAGTAAAATCAAATTCACAACTAGTCTCAAACAATGATTGTACCTTCCTATTAAGAAGAAGTAGAGAATAGTACTTTTCAAAGTCTACCAATCAAAATCTCCTTTTCTCTACTAAAGGAATGTTCTAAAGGTAAGAAAGGAAAAAGATGATATGATATGCTCTGCTATGATATTCTCAATACACAGTACTTTCTCTAGAATTTATATCCAAGAAAATAGGCATCTTCTCTCTCTTTTTTCGTGCTGGAAAATTTTTCCCCTGAGCAGCGTTTGGAATCGGTGGAGGTACTGGCGGTTCTCCAGTTCAAATTCGTGAACCGTCGAGTACATTATCTGAGCCATCACTAAACTCCAGTGAACGTCGGGGTTCATTCGGTGTTTAGCCGATCTCAATTCGTGAACCGCTGAGTCTTTATTCTTCACTCCAGAAAATTGGATGTCATTCGGTGACTGGACCGGTGAGTCGTTGTTGGTAACTCTAATTTAGCCAGTGGCATTCTTCCTTAGAGGAAGTGATGATCGGCGTTTCGCCAGTTTTCATCGATGGACTGCCGGTTTGATCTCATTTCCTTCTTTTTTCTCCATTTTTGCTCTTTTCTACACATTTAGGTACCTGCACACAACAAAGAGCAAAAAGGCATAAAATCCATATAATCAACTCAAAATCTAAGCAAAAACTCAAGCTTAAGAGCCTGTAAGTTGGTAAATTACCAACTCATCAAACCCCAAACTTGAACCATTGCTTGTCCTCAAGTAATGCAATTCTCGTTCGTTGAAAAACATGCCACTCTACACAAATTTAAACATCACCAATCACCTGATCTATGACAACCTAGAAATGCTCACCAATCTCACCGAAAAAGAGAAGCAAATTCCCTAAAAGACCAAAATAATGAAGATATTTCAAGAGGCTACCACTTTTCACCAACATGGTTCATGAAAGGATTCATTTTGTAAAATAATGGCATTGCTTAACCATGAAATACACATAGCATCTCAAGTCATAATCAGTATGCATTCAAAACTTGCCTTAGAGTTTACACTTTTCGTGTCCTATCCACACATTAATTCTAAATGCACTTATGTCCTCAAAAAGGGATGATGTCACTCACAGAAATAAGAATCCCTAATCTTTTGTCATGTAATCATTAAATGCACACAAGGGATTGTTTGGAAGAGATAATCACGCTCACTCTCCTAAAAGAAATCTTCATGCACACAGCTTGTCCCATAGGCTTGCCCTTCATGTAATTCTCCACTAATGTAGAGCGGCTGCACTTAGAATCATTTAGGGCTTGCAGGTTATGATGTAGGCTTGGGTTAAGGGTAGGATGAAAATTTGGTTGTAGTGACTAGATCCTCCCTAATGCTTTTTGTGGCATACTCCCATCAACTCCTTCCCATCACTTCACTTTATTTCTCTTCTTTCATTGTTTCTAACTTTCATTACTCAATGACCCTCCTTATAACCCCTTTGGCTTTCACAATTAGCCTTATCTCCTCAAGAGGAAGCACCAGTTCACACAAATTATTCTTCTTTTTTTCAATTTATCATTTTATTAATTTTGACACAATGTGGTATATGTTCCCCTTTGCACACCCCCAAACTTGGGCTTTTGCCGCATTTCTCATTTTTTTCTTATCACTCCCTTTTTCTCAGGCTTAAAGCCTCATTTCATTATGATCTTATCACTAGCACTTAGGGAGGATGGGTGCAAAAGAGAGGTATTAAGAATAGTACTACGGCTTGTAATATGGTTGCCAAAGAAAGGGTTTTAAGGCTCAACATTGGCTGACAAGGATCAATATTCAAGGAGGGCATATGGGTGAAGTGGCTAGAAAAAGGAAAGCCTAAAATCATGTTCTAAGTGCAACTACATTCAGGATTTCGCCTTGAGTAACATTTCGGGAAAGTTCTAGATAAGAAGTCATGCATGAGACTCATCAAAAATTCCGCACCACACAAGGCATCACCCTTAAAGGGTCCACAAGAGTCATTTTCATCACAAAATTTCAAGTTAGGACATCAAAGCATGCAAACTCATAAGTCAAGCAAAGAATTTACAATGTATAACAAAGAATGTTATGCTCTAGCGTCAAACATTCGCTCATCATCTTCATTTTGATGCCCTCATTTTAAAATTCCATTTCAAATTTTTCTGGTGATGCCTCTGAAAACAACTTCATAAAAAAACTCAAAATAAACATGGCATTTTCCCTTAAGGGAGTCGCCACACAGTGTATCATAGGAAAGTGCCAACCCGGTTCGACAATAAAAAGGGAAAGAAAAAATGAAAAATATGCTCCTTGGGAAAGAACCGTGGTATGAATAAAATCCTCGGAGTTTATTTACTATCCTACTATTTACAACGGAGAACAATAAAACAAAAAACTCGGGTCATTCATGCAAAATTTTGCAATTCAAAGTAAATACCCCATTTCTCATTAGCCATCAACCATCGAGGAATTTTGGGTCCTAAAGGAATACGCCATTCAAACTAAGGCCACTATAACAAATTGCAACATCCCAACCCCCAAACATAAACTAGACATTTCCCTCAATGTATCAAAAAGACAAGACAATAAGGTGAAAGAGGCTTCCTAATTGAGTTAGTGATTGGGCCACGGCTTTAAAGTATATGTGGCGGCATCAAAGTGCCAAGAAGCCGTCTCTTCAGCTATAGGTTGCAGTGGATCAAGTGGGAGTTCCACTGGTTTCCCAGGACCTGGAACCACCCATTAGTCCAGCAGCGTATAATGTCCGTTTCCACTCCACCTGGTGCCCAGGAAGGAGCAACATCATACACCGAGCACATTGGAGGTGGTGAAGGTCGGCTATGATATTTTTCTCATTGGAAACTATCTCTGAATCACTGTCATACCCTACCCACCAATCATCCGGTGGACTCCTGGGTGTTTTGGGCTGCGCGGGCATCGCTGCAGGTTCATAAGGGGTTGGGTAGCTACTAAATAGAGGTGCACTGAGTGCAGCCACCTCAGTTCTCAGAGTAACCACTTTTCTCTCAAGGACTCCAACTGTGGAGCATAGGCTTGTCAACTGATCTTTAGCAGGTTGCAATGCTTTCTTGATGGCAAGTTGTATCATGGATGGAATATCCTTGGCTAACCGCACAAGCTGACTCTCATATATTTGGCCCTTTGTGCGATGTTGAGCAAATAAGGTGATTTGGGAGTGTGGGACTCAGCTGTATGGAATGGGACGGCTGATATGTGAGTAGATGTTGAAGGTGGTGGAGGAGTCCTATTCCCTGTATACTTTGCCAGCTTCACAACTGGAGCATCTTTGTCAGTTTTGGTGGCCAATGTAATTACACTGTCGGCCTGTACAGTCCTATCTAATGGTCAGAACAATGGACAAGCATCCCTCATACATAACATACTCACTAGATTAGGGAATGACAATGTTGTGGCCTGTTGCTTGGCCCTTCGTTTGAACTGATCAGCAATAATCTCCCCAACATTGATGTGTACATGATCCATTATGCAAGCAAGGAGAATGGAAACTTCAATTGGGACTTCCGATGTATTTTGAGAGGGTATTAATCTTGCACAAACCAAGTCTAACAACATGCGGGCTTCGAATTTCAAATCACGACAATGAATGAGGCCCCTAGAGATGGCCCATTGTGGTTGACCATTTTCAATCATGTTGACTACCTAATGGAATTGGTTTGTTTTGTCTTCCACCTTCTTGTGGAATATTGGGTGTGATTGGATCGGCTCAACCCAATAAAGCGAATTGATTGCCTCTGGAGTTACAGCCATCTCTTGCCCGCGCACCCATACCAATGTTAGGCACGGTAATATTTCAGCGTGGCCATTGTGCTTTAGCAAGCAGCTGTTGCCTTTCTCTATATAATGCATAGAATTCCCACACCAGTTTTGGAAAATATGGGTCAACTGGTTTGGTGAATGGGCCCCAATCGCGCATCCCAATCTAGTAGTAGATATCTGGGCATGAAGTCTTGAAAGATTCTTCTTCAAATTAGGCTTTTGCATGGATGACACGCTTCTCCTTGAAAGCAATGTAATACTCCTCCATTCTTTTCAACCCAAATAGAATGTGTTATTGGTGTGCATTGATGCTTGGCCTGTGTGGGAGTCCAGGGAAACAGACATGAAAATGAAGGGTAGTATTGTGCAACCATTTTTAAATCTGAAGAAAAGCAAAAAGAAAGAAATAAGGTGGGGAACGGGAGAATTCTATAGACAACTAAGAGGTTAACAAATGGTAGAAACAAATTGGATCATTTATAGAGAAATGGTGAGAGGAGTAGTCGAACTATAAGTCTTTATGGGTGAATTAAACTGAATTAAACTATGAAAAATTGATTACTGACATGATAGGGTAGCGCTGCAGCGGACACATCATCGCAGCAGCGGAATCGTTGTGGCGGCCTAAGCCTTTGCTGCAGCGGAAGTAGGGAATGGCAGACTAATGGGCTAATTAATGACTAGAAGCATAGGATAATGGTGTGAACTTGAATAAGTCATAAGAAAATATTTTGTAGTGAATAAACGTAGTGGGATGTCGCATAAGTCAATTAATTACTGAACCTAGTAACAATGATTGTATATTGATCTGTATGCTATTGTGTTAACTAACCTTAGTTGGCTGATGATGCCGACCAATACGTGTGGTGTACTGATACTACCTTGCTACACCTTTTTCTTTTTGTGTAGGATATGGCATATTGAAGTTCCTTGATTGGCGTGGAGTACTCAGCACCAGCATCAGTGTTCCTCTTCTGAACGAAGTTGGGTCATTTTGTTTGCCAAGTATTCAAATAGAGCTCTTGTCCCTATTTAGACTAGATCTTGGGAGAGACCTGTTAGGGAAATTGTGTAATGTTAATTTTTAGGAAACTTTAGCAGTTAATGAGAAGTAATGTGAAAGTTAGAAATTATTTTCTTGTATTATTGAAAGGAATGGCGTAAGGGTTCTCCTAATTGAGTAGAGTCGTTATAGGTGCCCGCACAACCTATCTAATTGGGTCGTGAAGATCCAGCAGCGATGCAAGCCATTAGCTGAACAGCTCCCTCAAGACCCTATCCTTCTGAAACAACTAGAGGTACCATAGGCACTAGAGGGTCTACCACTTTATCACCCATAGGTACTACTGGTGCAGGAGGAGTTGGAGGTCTATCTTCCACTACTCTAGCTGCGGCTAGGGGAACTGTAACACCTGGGGTAGGAGACTCACTATGAGCCTCTGACCTTTCTCTCTGATCCACTGGAGGGTGACTAGTACCCTCTCCAGTGGTTGTTCCAATCAAACTCATAGTCATCTTCCTCGTCACAAGCGTACTTTGAAACAATAACATGATTTATATATCGCAATACTTATTACCACGCTCTATAGCACGAACTATTAGTAAAATAAGTTAAATGACTCCTAGATGTCTTGTAGCCTCGTGATTATAAGTTTGGTGCACAATATACCCATAAAAAAGACTCTACTAGAAAAAACATTGAGGACTCCTTGGGACACGATTTCGCTTTGATCCAAGGTTTGTAATGTCCCAAAACTGGAGAAGGGAGCAACTGACACTCAATCCTAAGATAATTAATAAACCGCCTATATAGCTGTTATACCCTAGGAACCCAAGGATCAGACCCGGGAGTCAAAATAAAGAAAAACTGAAAATTTGCATCAGGTTGCAGGACGACTCATGAGGTGGTTGTGAGGAGTGACCACGAGTCGTGATGTGACTTGTGGTCAGAAGGATGGGCATGCTCAGGTTGAGGAGGCCACAGGCCTGACCACAAGTCGTGGTCAGACCTCACGACTCGTGAGGTCACCTGTGGTCTGCCTTGGAGGGTTGGTCAAGGCTTTAAGGTAGCAGGGGTCACGGGTGGTGACCACGAGTCATGGTCAACCACCACAATTCATGGGGTCCCTCATGGTGTCCCCCTAAATGTTTTGGGTAGTGGACTTCACAGGTCCTAGCCACAAGTCCTGCCCCTTGGCATCAACTCGTGAGGTCCCTCGTCAAGGGCCCTGGTAGTGTTTTTCCTGCATTTTAATAAGGGGTGTTTTCATAATTCCTAAGTTCCTAAGGCCTGAACTACATCATTTTGGGTATTTTTCTAAGTGTGATAAGGTGGGTTAAGTCACTTATGCATACCCATTCCCATGCAAGAGCTTTTAGAGTGGTTTTAGGGAGATTAAAGGTCTTTTTCTCCAAGCTTCCATAAATTCCTTTGTGGGTTTTCAAGGAACTTCTAAATCAATCCATTCCTAGGTATGCATGGTTTAGAATGGGTGAGTCCTTTCACACCCATTCCCAAATTCTGTTCTAAATCATGAATTCTCCTATTCAAGTTCTATGGGGTTTTACCCAAATGCATGAACGTGTAAGTTCTCTTTATGGGTATGATTTAATTGAGTTTTAATTATTGAATTATGAATAATGAGAAGGTTTTATATTATTTTCTTTGAAAGTCATGTTTCAAGCTTTTTAAAACTAAAATGCCCATTGATGAAGGCTCATGGAAATTATGGTTTATGGTGAATATTCAATATTTTGAGTTTATTGACAATGGAAAAGCATGATTTCAAGTTCCCATGTTTATGAGCATATTTTTTGAAAGAATTATGTTAAAGTATTGGGGAATACCCACATGTTGAAGAATGATTTACGATTTATGAAACGAATTATATGATTTATCGATTCATGATGTTGGCCATTGAAGAGGGCCTTTGATTCTTTGATAAGCATGTTTTAATGGGGATCAATGATGATAAATGTTATATTTTAGCCAACGGATCTTAATGGATGATATTATTGATTCACGTATAAGCCTATATGCATGTTTTTGGGAGTCGTATCTAGGACCAAGCAGCCCGGCATTCAAAGGACTACGTCGGTGTCTCATAACCACGTGTCATCATGGGTTTTTAATGATACACTGTATTGATAATGATCCCCTCAAATGTGATATCACGCCTAACTCACAACCCTCGCCTGGAAAGCTAGGGTCGGTTCTGCCCACTTGAGTAAGATAGTTGGGGCATCATGAAAGGCTCTACCATGACAATGTCGGCTATGACGAGCCCTCCCATTATTCCACATGTTTTATGCATTGTTACATTTATTCTATTGGCTCAAGTTATGTTTTGATAAAGTTTACTTACGATTATGATCATGAATGATTTATGAATGATTAGAAAGCCTTGAGCCTTATGTTTTCTTACAGAGTTTATGATGTATGCACGATGTCCTTCTCCTATGTTTACTATTGAGTTTTACTTTACTTTTAAATGTTTGTTTTACTTACCTTGAATACTTGGTACAATCCACGTACTGACCGCATACTTTCTGTGTTGTATCATTTCATGATACAAGGTCCGGATCTCAGGCTCATCCTCATCCTTAGTCCATCTCCGCTCTCGCTCTTAGATTATTGGTGAGTCCTTATGTTCCGAGGGTCGTTTGACAGACTTTTATGTTATCTTGTGTTTCAGTATTGATCAGGTTAGTCGGGGATGTTGTCCTATCAACCCATCGTATGTAGTAGAGGCTTTCAGATAGTATGAAGTACTCAGCTTACGTGTATGTCTAGTATATTCAGATGTTACACTATGATTATGTTTCTGCTACGTTTTATGCTAAGTATTTAGCTTTACTAAATGAGATTAGATGTAAGCATGTGCCATGGGTCGACTTGGGGTCTCTCGGGGTCCCTTGTCCCCTGTCTACGATCCGGGTGTACGTTCAGATCGTGATAAACTTGGTATCGGAGCAATAGGTTTGAAGTGTCCTAGGGTGTCTGGAAGTCGCGTTATGTAGAGTCTTTTTCATGGGTGTGAAGCGCGCTACACTTATGACAAAGAGGCTACTAGATGTTTAGGAAATGTTCCCTTCTTTCATGTTCGATGTCGTGCGATGAAAAGTCCCTCCATCCTTCTAATTTGTGCTATTCACGATTGGAGAATTATGGCTCCTAGAAGAATGAACTGACGGAGGAATGGAAATAATGAAGGCCACTGAGGTGGCAATGACCATGGGCATCAGCAAGCCCCACCTGTTCAGGAGCCTCAAGCACCAGAGCCAGCTGCCCACGCTGAGTTTTTTGGGTGGCTATTCAGATGTTGGCATAGGCCTTGACCGCTCAGGTCAACCAGCAGGTTGTTGCGCATGTCCCACAAAATAGCAATGCAGCAGCGGCAACTCTGATTAGAGACTTCTTGAGGATGAACCCTCCTGAGTTCACGGGATCAAAGGTGGACGAGTATCCACACAAGTTCATTGAAGGGATCTTGAAGGTCACTCAGGTTATGGGGGTAACAAATGGGGAGTGTGTTGATTTGGCCTCTTATCAGCTAAAAGAGTTCGCTCATATTTGGTACAAGAAATGGAAGAACAATAGGGCAGCGGGAGCGGGCCCTATCAGCTGGGATGAGTTCCACATGGCCTTTCTCGATAGGTTCTTACCTCGAGAGATGAGGAAGTTGAAAGTAGCTGAGTTTGTGAACCTCAAGCAGGGAAAGATGATAGTGTTGAAGTATTCTCTTGAGTTCACTCATTTGTCAAAGTACGCCCTAGAGTTAATGATGGATCAGAGGGCACGGGTGAGCCGATTCGTTCATGGTGTGGCTGGTTATTTAGACAAGGATTGCAGGATTTCCATGCTTCACTAGGATATGGAATTTTCTCGCTTAGTGTTATATGCCCAGGAGGCCGCTCATAAGATGGAGGGGGTGGCAAAGAGGGCTCGAATAGATAGCCGTGGGTTTTCGCATCAGAGGTCCGGCAATGGCTACCGTCCACAGTTTCAGCAAAGATCACTAGCCCTAACACCATCATCAGCTAGTGTTCCATCCAGACCCAGGGGTGATCAGAGGAGCAGGGCTTCAGGGTCGAGGGATCAGAGGGGCACCCAATTAGAGTATATCTCTCCGGCCTGCGGGAAGTACGGCAAGAGCCATGCCGAGAAGTGCCTACTCAGTTCAGATGTTTGTTATGGGTGTGGTAGATCTGGGCACATGCGTCGAGCGTGCCCATATGCTATACAGGGTGATGATAGGGGACGTGCACAGACCACCAGGACAACAGCAGCTCCAGCCCATTCCGTTGCGCAGGGAGCATCGACTAATGGAGGTGGGGATAGCGGCAAAACCAATTCAATGCCCTTGCCTCATGCCAAGAGCAGGAGACTTCGCCAGACGCGGTCACTGGTATGTCGTGTGTCTTTCATATTAATGTTTATGCCTTGCTAGATCCGGGAGCTACCTTGTCTTTCGTGACTACTTATATTTCTAGTAGCCTTGGAGTTAGTCCCGAGACCTTATCAGAATTGTTTTCAGTTTCGACCCCTGATGCTCATTGAATGATAAGAAAGCTATTTCCACTTAGATAATTTTGTGATTCGATCATAGCTAGACGAGTATATAGAGAATGTCCGGTCATTGTGTTGCATAAGGTTACCTTTGCAGACCTTGTAGAGTTAGCCATGACTGACTTTGATGTTATTCTTGGCATGGATTGGTTGTTTTCATGTTATGCTTCATTTTTCGAGTGAGTTAGTGTTGGAGTGGAAGGGTAGTTTGGCGGTAACAACAGGTCGATTTATTTCTTATCTTAAGGCCAGGAAGATGATTTCTAAGGGCTGCATATATCATCTAGTTAGGGTTAAGGATGTTGAGTCCGAGACCCCGACTATTCAGTTAGTTCTAGTGGTGTAAGTATCCAGAGGTTTTTCTCGATGATTTGCGAGGTGTCTCTCCCGAGTGGGAGATTGATTTCGGTATAGACCTTCTTCCCGATACGCAGCCTATCTCTATTCCTCCCTACAGGATGGCTCCATCCGAGCTAAAGGAGTTGAAGGATCAGTTAAAGGATCTATTGGATAAGGGCTTCATTAGGCCGAGCTAGTCTTCATGAGGTGCACCAGTTCTATTTGTTCAGAAGAAGGATGGTTCCCTTCGTATGTGCATTGACTATCAGCAATTGAACAAGGTCACCATCAAGTACAGGTACCCCTTACCCAGGATTGATGATTTGTTTGACTAGCTTCAGGGTGCCAAAAGCTTCTCAAAGATAGACCTTAGGTCCGGGTACCATCAACTAAGAGTTCGGGAGTGTGATATCCTGAAGACAACCTTTAGAACTCTGTATGGCCATTATGAGTTTGTAGTTATGTCATTTGGACTAACTAACACTCCTACAGCTTTTATAGACCTGATTGAACAAGGTGTTCAAGTAGTATCTGGACATATTCGTAATTGTGTTCATCGATGATATCCTTATATACTCCCGGAGCAACGAGGAGAATGCTACTCACTTGTGTATAGTGCTTCAAGTCCTCAAGGATAGTCAGTTATATGCAAAGTTCAGCAAATGTGAGTTTTGGTTGGACTCGGTGGCATTTCTAGGCCATGTGGTTTCAGGTGAAGGCATCAAGGTAGATTCTCAAAAAATTGAAGCCGTGAAGAATTGGCCCAGACTGGTTAATCCTTTAGAAATTCGAAGTTTCTTGGATAGTGTGTCCTATGTAGAGGAGGGAAGAAAGGAGTTAGTGAAGGATGTCCACCGGCTAGCAAGATTGGGAGTTAGATTGGTCGATTCGTCTGATGGTGGTGTCGTTGTGTAGAATGGATCAGAATCGTCCTTGGTGGTTGATTTCAAATCTAAGCAAGATGAAGATCCAGGTTTGAGGAAGCTAAAGGAAGCAGTGCGGAGTCAAAAGGTGGAGGTTTTCTCCCAAGGGGGAGATGGTGTGCTACGATACCAGGGTCATCTATGTGTCCCAGATGTTGATGATTTGAGAGTTCGGATATTTGCATGAGGCACATGGTACCCGATATTCTATCCATCCAGGATCCACAAAGATATATCGGGACTTGGTAGAAATCTATTGGAGGGATGGTATGAAGAAGGATATTGCAGAATTCGTGGCCAGATGTCCCAACTATCAGCAAGTGAAGGTCGAGCATCAAAGGTCGGGAGGCGCACTTCAAGATATTAGCACCCCCACTTGGAAGTTGGAAGAGATTAATATGGACTTCATTAAAGGCCTACCTCGTACTCGCCGGATATACAACTCCATTTGGGTGGTGGTCGACAGGTTAACCAAGTCTACACACTTCTTACCGGTCAAAACCACAAATTCAGTGGATGATTATGCTAAATTGTATATTTAGTAGTTTGTTCGACTTCATGGAGTGCCCTTGTCTATTATTTCATACCAAGGTACTCAGTTTACCTCCCAATTCTGGCGTTCTTTTCAAAGGGGGCTTGGGACTCAAGTTAAGCTCAGCACATCTTTCCATCCACAAATAGACGGCCAGGCAGAACGAACAATTCAGATCCTCGAGGATATGTTGAGGGCATGTTTTATGGATTTCAGGGGTAGTTGGGATGATCATTTTCCCTTAATCGAGTTTGTCTATAATAATAGTTATCACTCTAGTATTCAGATGGCACCATTCGAGGCTCTTACGGGCGAAGGTGTAGATTGCCCATTGGATGGTTTGAGGTTGGTAAGGAAGCCATGATAGGGCCTAATTCGGTTCATGAGGCCATGGTAAAGGTCCAGTTGATAAGGGACCAGTTAAAAACCACTCAGAGTCGTCAGAAATTGTATGCTGATGTGAGGAGAAGGGATCTTGAGTTTGATGTGGACGACTGAGTATTTCTAAGGATATCTCCCATGAAGGGAGTCATGCGGTTCGGAAAGAAAGGGAAACTCAGTCCCCACTATGTTGGTCCTTATCGGGTTGTGAGGAGAGTTGCTAAGGTGGCGTATGAGTTGGACTTTCCCTCGGAGTTATCTTCAGTTCATCCTGTGTTTCATGTGTCACTTTTGAAAAAGTGCTTGGGTGATCCAGCTTTAGTAATCCCGATGGACAGCGTTGTCATAAAGGATAGCCTTAGCTATGAAGAAATTCCAGTGAAAATCTTAGATCATCAAGTCCATAAACTAAGGAACAAATAAGTAGCTTCAGTTAAAATATTGTGGAGAAACTAGCATGTTGAAGGAGCTACGTGGGAAGCTGAAGCAGATATGATGGCTAAATATCCACACCTGCTCTCTACCGGCTCAGTGTCAGTTTGAGGTATCAGTTTTTCCCTAAGCCTCTAATCAGTTTTCATGTTCCGTTCATGCGTACAAGTTTTTTTATGATATGGCATATGTATGTGGTGTCTGAATTCAGTTCAGTTATGTAGTTCTTTTCGGAGGTAGTCAATCCGTCAGTTTTCATCTTAATTGATCAGTATTTGTATATAGTGATTGCTTGTTTCTGAGTTTTCTGCATGTTTCTAACATTCGAGTATGAATGTTCCCAAGGGGGAGATATTGTTATACCCCGGGAACCCAAGGATCAGACCTAGGAGTCAAAACGGAGAAAAACTGAAAATTTGCATCAGGTTGCAGGACGACTCATGAGGTGGGTCATGAGGAGTGACCACGAGTCGTGATGTGACTCGTGGTCAGCAGGATGGGCATGCTAAGGTTGAGAAGGCCACGTTCCTGACCATGAGTCGTGGTCATACCTCACAACTCGTGAGATCACCCATGGTCTGCCTTGGAGGGTTGGTCAAGGCTTTGAGGTAGTAGGGGTCACGGGTGGTGACCATGAGTCGTGGTTAGCAACCACGATTCATAGGGTCCCTCGTGGTGTCCCCCTGAGTGTTTTGAGCAGTGGAATTCACGGGTCCTGGCCATGAGTCGTGCCCCTTGACAACGACTTGTGAGGTCCCTCGTCAGAGGCCCTAATAGTGTTTTCCCTGCATTTTAATAAGGAGTATTTTCGTAATTTCTATGTTCCTAAGGCCTAAACTACTTCGTTTCGGGCATTTTTCTATGTGTGATAAGGTGTGTTAAGTCCCTTATGCATACCCATTCCCGTGCATGAGCTTTTAGAGAGATTTGAGGGAGATTCAAGGTCTTCTTCTCCAAGCTTCCATCAATTCCTTTGTGGGTTTTCAAGGAACTTCGAAATTAGTCCATCCCCAAGTATGTATGGTTTAGAATGGGTAAATCCTTTCACACCCATGCCCAAATTCCGTTTTAAGTCATTAATTCTCCTATTCAAGTTCATAGGGTTTTACCCAAATGAATGAAATTGTGATTTCTCTTTATGGGTATGATTTAATTGAGTTTTAATTATTGAATTATGAATGATGGGCAGGTTTTATATTATTTTTTTTTAAAATCATGTTTCAAGCTTTTTAAATCTAAAATGCCGATTGATGAAGGTTCATGGAAATTATGGTTTATGGTGAATATTCAATATTTTGAGTTTATTGATGATGGAAAAGCATGGTTTCAAGTTCCCATGTTTATGAGCATATTTTTTTGAAAGAATTGAGTATGTTAAAGTATTGGGCAATTCCCACATGTTGAAGAATGATTTACGATTTATGAAATGAATTACATGATTTATCAATTCATGATGTTGGCCGATGAAAAGGGCCTTTGATTCTTGGCTAAGCATGCTTTAAAGGGGATCAATGATGATAAATGTTATATTTTAGCCAATGGATCTTAATGTATGATGTTATTGATTCACGTATGAGCCTATATGCATGTTTTTGGGAGCCGCGTCTAGCACCAAGCAGCCCTACATTTAAAGGACTACGTTGGTGTCTCATAACCATGTGCCTCCATGGGTTTCTAATGATATATTATATTGATAATTATCCCCTCAAATGTGATATTATTCCTAAAGAACGACCCTCTCCTGGAAAGCCAGGGTCAACTCTGCCCACTTGAATGAGATAGTTGGGGCATCATGAAAGGCTCTACCATGATGGTGTCGATTATGAAGAGTCCTTCCATTGTTCCGCATGTTTTATGCATTGTTATATTTATGCTATTGGCTCAAGTTATGTTTTGATAAAGTTTACTTACGATTATGATCATGAATGATTGGAAAGCTTTGAGCCTTATGTTTTCTTACGGAGTTTATGATATATGCATGATGTCCTTCTCCTATGTTTATTTATGAGTTTTACTTTACTTTTAAATGTCCATTTTACTACCTTGCATACTTGGTACATTCCACGTACTGACCGCATACTTTCTGTGTTGTATCGTTTCATGATACAGGGTCCGGATCTCTGGCTCATCCTCATCCTTAGTCCATCTCCACTCTCGCTCTCAGATTATTGGTGAGTCGTCAAGTTCCGAGGGTCGTTTGACAGATTTTTATATTATATTTTGTTTCAGTATTGGTCGGGTTAGTTGGGGATGTTATCCCATCCACCCATCGTACGTAGTAGAGGCTTTCAGACAGTATGAAGTACTCAACTTACGTGTATGTCTAGTATATTCAGATGTTACGCTATGGTTAAGTTTACGCTATGTTTTATGCTAAGTATTCCACTTTATTAAATGAGATTAGATGTATGCATGTGCCATGGGTTGATTGGGGTCTCTCAGGGTCCCTTGTCCCGTGTCTATGATCTGAGTGTACGTTCAGGTCGTCACAATAGCATCTACACCGGTAATGTTGAGACCAACCAGGCCACCTACTGAAGCCACCCAAAATAGATATTTGACCCATGAGGTCTCCGCAACAACAATTAAACAATTGAAAAGCCAACAAGTCTAAACAAACTAAACTTCATAAAAGAGGCCAACTAGTCCACACAAGCTACAGGGCCCCATCCTACCCAACTTCACACAACTCAAACAATCAAAAAGGAAACATAGCTCCTGGAAGAAAGGAGCACACCACTACTCTGTTGAAATTAGGCTTCTATTGCGACTGTCAATCCGAGCCTCTGCCTGCACCTGCAGCACGATAGCAAAAAGATAGTTCCCAAGTGAAGGAATGTCAGTATGAATGAAATATACTGGTATGTAAGCCTGAAAATGGTGAACATAGATACATTCAAGATACTAAAAAGCAGAGTAGGGAATAGATACAACCTGCGACTCTGGAAGCTTACATCTGAATAAAATATGATACATCACGTGAATTTCAGTCAAGTAAGCACATATACAAGTCACACTGCATCTTCCATAAGCTATATAGTCCCTAATCAAATAATGACCTAGTCTAGTCAATCAATACTGCCCTGCCGAGATGACTGTCTCGGAGGTATCATAACTGAAGGGACATCTTCGCACTTGACATAACCACATCACTGGTAAGGTCATAGTCTCATATCTAAAAGACAACTTCCACCTGACATAACTGCACCGTTGGTAAGGTTGTGTAAGTCTCATATATCAAATATTCTAAAGGAAAACTGTCTAGTGGACATAAAGGTCGGTGGTAAAGTCAGTCTCATATCCGGAGCCAACTAGGCTCAAATCATGTCTGTCTAACACTTATGTTAGAAAAAATACAAATTTCGAGACTACGACCTCAATAGGCCTCTTTCATTAATATATATATATATATATATATATATATATATATATATATATATAATAAGGATAATAAATGGTGGTTGTTGTATCAATTAATGACTAATGAGATTAAAAGGAAGAAGCACAATTCATGTGTTTGCCTACGTGGCACCCATGGATTGGCTGAAATTAAGTGATAAGACTTGAGAAATATGCAGATTTTGGCTCAATTTATGGCTAGAATTGAAATGTAAAATAAGACCAATTTTATTTCAACTTTAGCCACTTTCTTAATTAAATAGAATTAAGTGTAAAATTTGAAAATATTTAAATATTAAATCATTCCATTCTATAAATATAAGTAAAAATCAAGATGCATTATTAATCAATTAATTTAGTTAAGCTTTCGAACATAAATAAAATAAAATATTTATTAGCAAAAATGGGTCAATTAAAATTTAAATTATAATCGACTAAAAATTAATAATATGAAATACGTACTTAAATAAAAATACTTATTTTGATGCTAAAAGTATGATTATACACACACACACACACACAAACACACACACACACACACGTATATATGTAAAGTTATTCTTTTGCTTTTTTCTTGATTAATGTTTAGAAGCATTCAAAATCACGAGAAATATTATAATATAATATAATATTATATTATGTACATATATATAAGGTTTTTTTTCAAAAATGAAAAATGAAAAATGTTATCCAAAATGGTAAGAAAATAAATATTTTTCAACTATTTAAATATTTATTTTATCTTATTTAAAATTTCATAAGCTTAAATGATTAATCAAAAATGTGGCCAAAATTGAGTGTCAAAAGTTGCCCCTTTCTTTGGCCTCAAATAAGGAAAGAAGGTGTGGTCAAAGAAATAATTGACACATTTCAATTTTGGGCGACCACCAACATATCTTTTTTAATGAAGGTAGAATAAATTTGAAGAATTATGGCCGAGTTCTGATTTCTAAGCTACCTATATATCTCGGGTTCCATGAGAAACCAGACCTTATGTAGTTCAAAGAGTAAAATCATCGCAAATTCAAATCGACTTTCAAAAACTTTCCCCAGTGTGGACTTATGATGACACTAGGTTCTCTTGCGAAGGAAGATAAGAAGTTTTTGGCACGAATAGAGTGAGTACAATTATACTCAAACTCGGGTTACCAACACATTCCTAAAGGAGACGGAATCCATCCATATGTAATTCAAGAACACAGAATTATGGTGAATTTTGAGGAGACCCTCAAATTTTACCCCAGTATCGAATCTGTGACTGACACTAGTCTTCTAGTCATGTACTGGAAGAGCTCTATAGAAAGATGCAGAAGAAAAGAGTATTGATGCACTCCAAACTTTTGAAATATGGATGACTAAATGAGAATTGGAGTCGGAGCACTAGCCTTTAACTCTGGCTCCTTAGTTTGATACTCCTCACCAAGCAATATCTCAATCGTTGCTTAGAGGTAGTTCCACGTTGCGCTGAATCTCCTACATAACTGAATGTGCTAGATAAAATAATTAGTAATATATATGTATAAATAAATAAAATATAAAGTGATGTAAAATATGCTCATGAAAATGACACCCCTCAGACGTTAATTTATGAAAATGTGGCTTTGTAAGCCGGAATGATTTAATAAAATGATGTCCTTGATTAAGGCTTATAAAATGAGGTAAGGCCGATGATTCATGGTAATGGTGCCTTTCGGCAATTCTCAATGAAGATGAGGCTTTACATCAAATAATTCATGAAGATGATGCCTTTTAAGCCAATTTATGACAATGGTGCTCTTAAAGATAATGCAGTTAAAAAACGTTTGTGCAATATATTTGAAGCGATTGTGTAGTGCATTTGAAAGTAATTAAAGTCATGTGTAGTGCATTGTGGTGCCTTTGTAAGCAATTATTCTTGTGCATTTGCAAGCAATTATGCAGAGCATTTGAAAATAATTGTGTAGAATGCTTGAAAGCGATTGAAAGCCATATTCAATGTAGTGCAGAGCATTTGAAAGCAATTTGCAGTGTAGTGGGGAACATTTTTTTTAAAACTAAATTGAAAGTCATGTGCGATGCATTATAGAGTATTTGAAAGAAGTTGAAAGATGCATTTGCAGTGCAGTGCAAGCATTTTTGAAATAAATTAAAAGTCAGGTGCGGTGCATTGGAGAATATTTTAAGAAATTAAAGCATGTGTAGTGCATATGCAGAGAATTTGAAGAAATTAAAGCCATATACAGTGCATGTGCTGAATATTTGAAAGCAATATGCAGTGTGGAGCATTTTTTAAAATAAATTGAAAGATGGGTGAAGTGCATTACAGAGCATTTGAAAGGCATGTGCAATGAATTTTTAATGCATTTAAAAGCGATGTGAAGTGCATTTGCAAGTACTAGAAGGAAATTGAAAGTGATTTATAGTCTTTTTAAAGTATTTATGCATCAGTAGTTTTTACGAATTTTCAAATTCATAGATTCTGAAAACTATTTTATTCTGAGAGGCATTGACGTCTCCCAAATTTTACCTCGTAAATGAGATATAAAGCTGTCGATGTCAAATATAGAACCTAACCAGGATTGGGGCCGAATCCCATGAGGAATATGATGAGAACTTTAGTTAATGCCCTTAGCTAGTACTATCGGCTTACTTATTTTCTAGGGGCAAGGTTTGAAACACAAAATAATAAACAAGAGTAAAGACTAGAAGATGCTTAACAATTTCGATTGTATTCAATGAACAAGTTGACTAGGATTGTGTTCCCCATGACTTCATAACCACAAGGCTTTTATACTAGTGATCTATTCCGGTATTTAGCATGAAATATTGGTAAGTTAAATTCATCTAAATGGTTGGTCCCCTATCTAGATAATTATCACCACGCAACTTGATCCGTATATGTGTGTATGCTTGATTAACCCTTACCCTTGATATCGGATTAGCTATTACCGGATAAAGTCAAGATATTAGTTGAGGGTTGATAGCCTCAAATCTCCGTTGTTACTCCCTTTTCCCATTCATTACTCCCTTGATTCGGTGAGTAATAATAAGGCAATTTTCAACGTTTGCAACTGTTAAGAAGCAAGTAAAACGAAGGGAAAATAATACATGCATAAACCCCGTTCAAGATCACTAAGTATTTTTACCTATGCGTGTTAATTCATCATGATTTTCACAACCCTAGTTATGGGTTTAGCTACTCATACTTGTATGATCATAAACACAAAATATAGAAGAAATTATAATTGTAACTTACAAAGATTTGTAGAAGAAAATCACTTGAATTGAATAAATCACCAAAACTGAAGAACAAAAATTCAATGTTGTTTTAATCCTCCAAATTCAAGAACAAAATTATAAACTTCGTTTCTTGAACCTTGATGGTAGTCAATAACACCCAAAAAATACTGTTCAAAGCTGTAAAATTGTGTAACTTGTAAAATAAACCTAAACAAATTATTTATAGACATGAAACAAATTCTTTCTTAAATCAACTAGGATTCTGGTGTCGACAGACCATGGTCCGTTGTAGCTTCAACAGATCATTAGAGTGTCCATTATTTCAGTCGTTGCTTCCCTCAAACTAATCTCTTTTCAGTATCTGGACTCAAACAACGGCTCATTGTGAGATCCTACAAGCCATTGGTCTAGTTCATTGATTCCCGGCCTCCTTATCATTGTTTCTGAACCTTGAGGCACAAGTACTCAGAACGACCCGTCCTTAGAAGGTACGGCCTGTCCTGTCTGTCCGTTGGATGCAGCCCACTCTTGGTCATTCTTCTCTGATTCTTTCCACGACCGAACAAGACGGTCCGTTGTAAGTTCACACGATCCATAGGAACCATCCATCGTATGAGACTTCAGTTTGACATTCTCTTTGTATCTTCCCATGACCGATCAGAATGGTCCATTGTAAGCTAGTATGATCCGTGGGTTTTAGTCGTTACTTGGCACTCTACTTAACAACATCCCTGAATTACATGCAACGACTGACTAGGACGGCCCGTGGTAAGGACCAACGGTCCGTAGTTCAGCTCGTCTAAGGCATTTTTCTCTGTGTTCTGTCCTTTTTCTCAACTTTTATTCCCACGGCCCGTTTTACCTGCAAAGCTATCAAAATGCATCATATCCACATAAATCTCCTAAATTCATGCATATTCACAAAGTTTTAAGCGTCGTTAGTGTCGTAAATTCACAACACATCAACTCCCTCAACTTAGCATGTTTGCATGTCCTTAGGTAAACAAAATAAAATAAACCCATGGCGACGCTTAACTAGAGGAAACCTAGGAGATGCATAGCAGTCCAAACTCATAAAACATACAAACTATTCACTCAATCAACCTCCCTCCTACCGGGTTAAAAAAGAACTCAGTGTGACAACTCAGCACTTCTCAACATGAAACAATAGGATCAAAGGATGGCACCATATTATCACTACACAACCAAGCCCACACAACTGACATTCCCCCTAGATAGCTAGAAATCAACCCATGTAATCACGCGCCCTCACCACAAAGAAGTCCCACACTCACATATATATGCACAATCATGCCAATGTTTATCTTGGGACTAGGAAAGAACTCACTCACACTCACAAAGAAATTCTAACTGTGTGCATACAATACCATAAGCTTGCGTTTACTTTCAATACATTTCAGATGGTTGAACTAGGATCACTATAGGACTTTTTCAGCTGTAATGTAGGCTCGGGTTGGGTAAGGTAAATATGAAAATAGTAACTTAACCCTCCTTGGCACTACACTAGCTTTAGCTCCACTTAACCTCTTTTTCACTTCTCTCCCTTTTCCTTTGCTTTTTTCTTTTTTTATTTTCTTTTTTAACTACGAGTGTGGTTTTCCTTCTTTCAAGTATTCATTACTTTATTTTTTTCTTTTTTCTCTTTTTCTCTTTAAAAAAAAAATTCTTTCATTATACACACCGCACCCGCACTTTTATTTTCATTACTCAATTTCATTCCACCCTACTCTTCTTATGAACCCCTATGATAGCCACCCTCAACTTAGGCGATTTGCCTAAGTTGAGGTTCACAGTGTCCAAGGAGGGACCAGGGCCAAAACAGGTTCATTATAATCAAAGCAAGAAGGTGAATTGGTTTTAACAAAAAGGAAGGGTCAATTTAGGCTAAAAATTGGGATCAAGGGATATTTATTTCCATTTGGTAGGTCTTTTAAGGCTAAAGTGTACTATTCATCAAAAATGTTCTATGATCCTTTCCTAATTTCCCGTCCTATACCTCGGTATGACTGACCAGGTAAGTTCTAGATTGACACACACAACAGAATTAGATATTGAATCTTACTCACACAAGCACTTTATTACACGGCTAAGTTCCAACTACCAGGTTCATGCACAGTGTTGACATTAATTATCCTTTCAACACCTATGATGCCATACAAAGATTCATATTGGTCACCCTCACAGCACAAGTGTATTCACGCAAAGGCATTTAGGAGTGGTGTCATTTTCTCATGCTTTGTTTGACTACTCTTACGCCTCCTACTTTATTCCAATTAATCAATAAAACAAAATAAAACAACAATCCTAAACATGTCGGTTCTACTAGATAAAGAACACCCGAAGGAAAAGATATTTGGTAAGAAAAACCCTCGAGTTATGTTCACAAAAATCTTTTTCCTTTTTCACGCGGGGCCGGCTTGAGGTCAAAGAACTGAGGAATCTCTACATCCATGTCCTCATCTATCACTGACAAAGCCTGCGGTGGTAAAAGTAGAGTAGGTCTGGATGACAACTTTAGCACTAAGGCTCTCAATGCTGCTAGCTCTCTCTCCATGGTGTCCCAATCCAGGGTCTGAGCATCAGACTGAAACTGGTTGAGGCGTACCTCAAAACTATCCAAATGCATGTGTAACCCCCATGTTGTATCTTCTATTTCTTTTTTAACCCATGGCTTAACTTACTCGAGCAACATGTCAATATTGCGCTCTGCAATTGTCAATCTCTTAGCCATTTTTCTCATGTCACTCTCTGGGACCAACAAGTATCCAATGGGAATGGATTGGGTTTTGCTTCCTAATGGAATAAGAGTGGTCGTTGTGGCATCATCAGCTCGAGTAGAAGGAAACTCCATGGTATGCTCAACCTGGCTGGATATGTCACTCTACTCACCTCCTCTCGGTGTACTCTCACTCAATCTGGGTCCACCAAATGGAACTCGGACCCTGGCCACCGGATTTAGATAATCTTTAATCAATGCTATGTCTGTTGTCCTAATGTTTGTAATCATATGATCAATCTCTGGGAAGACAGGCACTCCAAACTCCATGCATACCTGATAGATCAGGCTCTGGAACGAAAGTGTAGTGTTTTCTTTGATCGCCCGCTCCTGAATCTCTGTGGAAATAATCCTGGGGAATGTTCAGAAGGTACTCGGACATAATGCATGCCACCAATGTTGCCTTATCTGTGCTCAAAACATTATCATTCACTGTAGGCGCGAGGCGATGTCGAACTATGGACCACCATGACTTGGACAAAAAATTTAGAGAAGCCTTGTAGATCGGTTTGCTTAATGTGACACATTCTGCTCCCTCCCTATCTTCAGCAATAATATTGGCCATCCATTGAAAGTGCAACACTTTGTCCTCAGTGCTCAATTTTTTGATCCCCTTCATTGCCTCCATTCGGTAATCATATTCAATAGTTTTGGTCGGCACTGTAGAGTCACCACCCATCAAGACCCTAGTTATGGTCCTCTTCGATATGTCAACCGGGATAGCTCTTACCTTGACAGAGTCTAGCACGGGCTCCTTCTTAATGGCATTCTTTGAGGGAGCCTATTTCTCCAAGGTGCAGTAGTAATTTGCGTAGAACTCACACACCATCTCCATGTTGTATTTGCTTGGAGTCTTGGCAATCCAATACATGTTGTAGCCCTCGAAGAGCCTTTTGAGCTCTGGAACTTCATTTAGGGCATTGATCTGAATCTTTGGCTCCTCCTGAATACTACAGCTAGGATTCCCTTTTTCATTGAGATTGAGCCCTGTATAATACACATCTCTGGAGCCCTATAGAAACCATCTCTTAGACCTTGCTTCTAGTGTGGTGGCAAGTTTTGACTCCCCCACCTGCTCGTTAGACTTTTCAGCAACACTCTCCTTGTCACCGGACTCCTCTGCATCAGTATCATCATCCCTTGACTCCTCAGCATCATCATTGCCCTCCTCTGCATTATCCGTAGGAGGGTTGTCACCATCAGACTCGGCCTTATCACTTCCCTCATTAGACTGGGGAGGTGAGGCAGTAGCCGCTGCAGCTTCCTGGGCTTTGGACGTTTCCCTAGTGGTCACCACTGGAGATTTGTCAGAGGTTTCAATGTTGTAGTGCACCATTGAACCACTAGAACTGTCCAATTCTAACTCATCACGGAGCTGCCACCTTTTTGCAATTTCCTTTCATGCGGCAGCTTCCTGTTGCTTCTTGTTTACTGGTGAAGTCATTGCACCTGTGAGACACATTGTTAGATCCAAATAAATAAGACAAGTTATCACAGTATTTGAGCACAACAGATGACCGTCAGTATGGGTCGTTGTAGGAAACAAGGCCCGTTGCTGCGGTTGTTGAATCATCTTCTGAAAGTGGTGTCCTGTGTAGCTACCCACAAGCCAATACAATGTCTGTTGTAAGATACAACGGCCCATCTGATTGGTCCGTGAGGAGGGTTACAGGACTTAGGTACGGGAATTCATACAACGATTAATTCAGTGATCCGTTAGGTGAACCAACGGTCCGTTGAATTAATCGTTGTGAGGGACCAGTCAATGGGATCTTGGGGCAGTACCAATGACTCGATCAATGAGTCGTTGTGAGGTAAAATGGGTCATTAATTAGGTCGTGTAGCCTTCCCTCACCCTGTCCTATTCCCTTCAAGCTTCAGTAAAAACCCAGGTATTAGTTTAGGCATTGAATCAATTATGTGGGGATTACTAAACCTCTACCCCCCATCAGAATTTCATAACACTCATTAGCTTAAGTTTTACTTCTCAATGATTCATTTTTTTCGATTTCACAGAATTCGCATATTGCCATACTCCCTCCTAGTAGTTAACTTCCATTATTAGGGTAATCATGAGGGGTACGAGCTTGAACAAAAATGAGGTAAACTTGATTCCTCTTTAACCTGACATGTATCCACGACTAGAATGAGGAAGTACACATATATTTACAACAGAAAGTATAATGAGAAATTTGAAACTCACTTTAGCAAGTAATGATGAATTAACGCTTGTCAGCAATGGGGGAATTTCGAATGGGTAGGGTAGTACTTCTGGGGTTCTGTTGTTGTTGGGAGGGAGTAATGGCCAATTATTTTCTTTGGTTTTGAACGTTCAATTTGTGGGAAGTCGGGTGTGTGGGGTTTTAATTAAAAAGGGTCTGGGCGAGTCAGGTCGGGCTAGTGAGAATTAATTTTGGCCATGACTCGCCCAATGGGTCGTGTAAGCTAAAGACGCGTTAGTTCTTCCCATTCTTTAGAGTTTTCAGAAACTTACCTGTGGAACCTACGAGCATAGAGGACGGGCCATTTATTTTCACAACGACCCATACTGTGTGTACGTAGTTTCTTTCCTTGGATTTTAGGCTTGCAGGAATTTGTTGGAACGGGCGACACCATGACCCGTTTGAGCTAAGAACAGTCCTTTCTGAGTGCTTGTTTATTTGACTCAGAAATAGGGCACTCCGAATAGTAACAACGGTTAGAAACCACGAGTTGTGCCTTCTTATAACGCCCCATTCTAAGACTCATGGTTTCAGACCTGAGCTAAATCATTTAGGTTTTGTTTTTCCTTAGACCTACACACTTCAACAATTGTGAACACAATATTTACATTAAAATTACAAATTGGGTTGCCTCCCAAGCAGCGCTGATTTAACGTCACGGCACAACATGGGTATTTTGATTACTCATACTTCACCAAAATACCTCCATGGGTTGCCTTCTATGTAGTGCTTGATTTAACGTCGTGGCACAATGAAAGTCCCCGGGTTACTCAGATTTCACCCAGAGCCCAAAGATCCAACAGCTGAATTTCTTCGCCCTTCCCCAAATATGCTTTTACCCATTGGCCATTCACTTTAAATCTCTTTCTTTCATGGTTTTCCAATTCATTAGCCCCATAGGAGTATACTTGGACCACCCGAAAAGGACCCAACCATTTGGACTTCAACTTGCTAGGAAACAAGCAAAGCCTAGAATTAAATAGTAACATCATATCACTCGGATTGAACTCTCTCTTGTCGATCTTTCGGTCATGTTGGATTTTCATCCGCAGTTTACAAATGTCAAAACTTTCATAGGCTTAAATAAATTCGTATAGCTCATTCAACTAATCAAGCCTCAAGTTCGCATCTTCACTCCAGTTCAAATTCAGCTTCTTGAGCGCCCACATAGCTTTGTGCTCAAGTTCGACCGGAAGATGACATGCTTTCCCATATACAAGCTGATATACAGACATACCTATAAGACTCTTGAATGCGGTCTGATAAGCCCATAAAGCATCGTCTAGCTTCCTAGACCAATCTATCCAGTTAGCATTCACAGTCTTCACTAAGATGATTTTTATCTCCCAGTTAGAGACTTCAACTTGCCCGCTAGATTGTGGATGATAGGGTGTTGCCACACTGTGCTTCACCCCATATTTCTCCGATAAAGTCCAAAACAACCAGTTGCAGAAGTGCGAACCCCCATAACTAATGATAGCTCTGGGAGTCCCAAATCTGGCAAAAATATTCCACTTCAAGAATGTTGTGACACTCTTCCCTTCATTATTTGGAAGCGCAATTGCCTTCACCCATTTCGAAACATAGTCCACAGCAACAAGTATATACTTCATCCCGTTTGAGCTCACAAATAGGCCCATGAAATCAATGCCCCAAACATTAAACAGATCAATGACAAGGATGGGAGTAAGAGGGAGCACATGTCTCCTTGATATACCTCCTTTCCTTTGGCACGCATCACATGCCTTTGCAAAATCATGTGCATACTGGTGGATGGTTGCCCAATAGTACCCACATTGCAGAATTCTGTGGGCTGTGCGAATCCCATGTGATGACCCCCAACAGGGGACGAGTGGCAAGCCTCCAATATGCTCAACATCTCTACCTCGGGCACGCATCATCGAATCACCCCATCAACACATATGCAAAATAAGTAAGGCTCATCCCAGAAAAACTTCCGCAAATCAGACATGAACTTCTTTCGCTAGTGAAAAGATAAGTTTTCGGTACAACATCACTCACTAGATAATTAGCGAAGTCTGCAAACCATGGGATAAGATCATGTGAGGCAGCTAAAACCTGCTCGTCGGGGAATGTATCATCTATTTCAAGCTCATCCCAAAGTGTCACATCTGCTTCCAATCATGATAAGTGATCCACCACCTAGTTTTCGGTCCCCTTACGATCCTTTACCTCGAACTCGAACTCATGCAGTAACAGAACCCATTGAATCAACCGCGGCTTGGCATCCTTCTTTGCCATCAAATATCTCAGAGTTGCATGGTCTGTATAGATTATCACCTTGGTTCCAAGCAAGTACACCCGAAACTTCTTGAATGTAAATACTACAGCCAACAACTTCTGTTCTGTCACAGTGTAATTTTTCTGAGTTGCATTAAGAGCCTTGCTTGCATAATAAATAGGATGGAAAATTTTTTCATGCCTCTGACCCAATACAGCTCCCAGGGCCACTCCGCTGAAATTACACATAACCTCAAATGGTAAAGACCAGTCAGGTGCCACTATAATTGAGGCAGTGGTCAATCTCTCTTTTAGGCATTCAAACGCCTTCAAACATGCCTCATCAAAAAAAACTTCACCTCTTTCTCAAGCAGTTTACACAAAGGATGTACAATCTTTGAGAAGTCCTTGATGAATCTCCTATAAAACCTTGCATGACCCAAAAAGCTTCAAAGTACTTTCACAGAAATTGGAGGTGGTAGACTAGAAATTACTTCGATCTTGGCCCTATCCACCTCAATACTCTTACTTGAAATCTTGTGGCCTAGCACTATACCTTCTTTGACCATGAAATGGCACTTTTCCCAATTAAGCACCACGTTGGTCTCTTCACATCACTGCAACACCTTGCTCAAATGATCCAAACAATCATCAAATGAATCACCCACCACCAAAAAGTCATCCATAAAGACTTCTATGGTATCCTCTATCACGTCAAAACATATGGTCATCATGCAACGCTGAAAAGTGGCGGGTGCATTACATAACCTGAAAGGCATCCTCTTGAAAGCAAATGTACCATATGGACAGGTGAAAATGGTTTTCTCTTGGTCTTCGAAGGATATAGATATCTGATTGTACCCGAATAACCATCAAGAAAATAGTACCATCCTCTGCCTGCAAGTCGGTCTAGCATCTGATCCATGAATGGCATAGGAAAATGATCTTTCTGAGTCCAATGGTTCAACTTACTATAGTCCATGCATACTCTCCAACCAGTGACTGGTCTGAGTGGAATGATCTCATTGTTAGAATTTGGGATCACCGTGATTCCTCCCTTCTTCGGTACACACTGAACTGGGCTCACCCATTTGCTGTTGGCAATAGGGTAAATCACACCTGTATCCAACCACTTGATGATTCCTTCTTGACCACCTCTTGCATAGGTGGATTTAACCTATGTTGATGCTCAATGCTCGGAATACAATCTAGCTCTAACTGGATCTTATGAGTGCAAATACCAGATGGGATACCAATAATGTCTACAATGGTCCACCCAATGGCTTTTTTACATCTCTTCAGAATGGAGACCAGTGCCTCCACTTTCCATTCCTCTAAGTCAGCTGCAACAATGACCGCTAAAGTGTTTCTGATCCCCAAAAATACATACCGCAAGTGAGATGGGAGTGCTTTGAGCTCCAATACCAGAGGCTCCTCAATAGATAGTGTTATACCCCGAAGGTCCAAAGATCGGACCGAGGAGTTAAAATGGGGAAAATGTAAAATTTATGTTGCAGACTTAGGACGACTCGTGGGACGACTCGTGAGGACAACTCATGAGTTGTCAGGTGACTCGTGGGGAAGGCCAGTGAGGAGTTGGAAAGTTTGGAGAAAAGGGGGTCCCCACGGGTGTGGGAACGACTCGTGGTCAAACACCACGAGTCGTTAAGTCAGTCGTGGGGTGGGGAGAAGGAAATAAAAAGGAAGAAGAATAGTGTACTTCACGACTGGTGACCATGAGTCGTGGTCACCCTAACAAGTTGTGGTGTTGATCATTATGAACCCAGAAGACAAGTGAACATGAGCAAAAATAGCATGCCCGAGTGCACCTAACGAGCGAGGGAATGAGTCGTTTGCCCCAGTGACGAGTCGTCAAGTCGTCCGTTAGGACCACCTGGAAGTAATTTCCTGCGAATTTAGTAAGGGCCTTTTTGTAATTCCTAAGTTCCTAAAGCCAATACTACATCGTTTGAGGCTCGTTTTAGTGGGTTTAAAGAGGGGAAAACCTATTCTAAGTTATTCCTTCCATGCATGCAAGCTTGAGAGGTTGAAGAGGTGATCTAGCGTAATTCTTCAAGGTTTTCGTTCAAACCTCTCTTGGGCAATCAGAGAAGTGGTAGAATCAATCCCTTCTAGGTAAGTAGGGTTATGAGTGGGTGTATTATTCCACACCCATGCCCAATTTCTATCTGAATATGAGAATTTTCTATGATCAAGTATGGGGTTTCTACCCAAATGCATGAATCTTCAATTTATTTACATGGGTATGAATTGATTATGATTTTATTATGGACTTGTGAAGTATGGCCAAATTTTATAATGATTTCAATTAAAATTATGTTTCTAGTCTTATGAATGTGGAAGCCCATTGATGATATGATCATGAAAAGTGAGATTTGTGAAATAAATATGATAATGATTAGATAGTATGATGAAAAGCATGATTTAAAGCTACCCATGTCTATGATTATGTTTTTGATGAGAATTGAGTATTTCTAAGTATGATAAAGCTTTGGGCAATGCCCATATGTTAAGTTTAAATGATAAATTTCTCGAACTAAGCTTACCACATTGTTTTGGAGCGAAGACTCTCAAATTTTATATTCTAGCTTTTCGTATGTTTTGAGTTAAGTCTTCCTATGCATAGCTTACCACATGGTTTTGGAGAAATGTCTCCCAAGTATGTTTTCAGCTTGTGGTATGTTTTGAACTAAAGCTTCTCATATGCATGATTTCGTATTGAGATGTATTTGATTATTGAACTTCGTCCATAGATGATGTTGAGATTCATTATATACGATGTAGAGCATTGCATGTTTTTGGGAGAAAAGTCTAGCACCGAGTGGACTAAGGGTCGATCACCCTATGCCACAGAACTACGTGCCAACATAGGTTGATTCTATTATATGACTTGGGACCTCCCTTGTAAGCTTCTCCTTGCCCGAATGGGCCTTTAACTTGATATCAATATCATGGTAGCGTCCTTAGCCCTGGCAAGGTTTTGGACTACTCTGCCCACTTGAGTGTGACAGTCGGGACCACGTAAGCTCTATCGTAGTATGTCGGTTAAGTGACGAGTCTACTATTATCTATATGATTCAAATTTGCACATTCATTACTCATGGTTATTATTTCATACATGCATGTTCTAAAAGCAAGGTTTGAATCAATGTTCAGCTTTTCTATGAATGTCATATTTCATCTTTGAGTCATTCGAGTCAGTTTGATGTTATAAAGTTATGTATTGTCATGTTATGAAAAGATCATGATTTCAGAAAGAATGCATGCAAGCCTTACTCTCAGTCTATTGATGTTTATGTTTAATTAAGGCATTGTGTTTTAAAAGATTTTGCTTACTTTAGCAGTTTTACTTACCTTGCATACTCGGTACATTCCACGTACTGATCGCATACATTCTATGTTGTATTGTTTCATGATACAGACACAACTCTCAGGTTCAGCCCCGCTCTTACATAGTTTATTGGAGTTAGCATCTGCTTATTGGTGAGTCTTCATCTTCTGAGGACCAGACTATCTATCTTTTCTTTATGTATTTTAGTTTTCAGCTTGTTGAGTTAGTTGGGGTCCTATCCCATCAACTCGTCATGTCTAGAGCTATTCAGATATATATATGTATTCAGCTGAGGATTTTATATTCAGATGTTATATTTAAGTTAGACTTATGCTATGATGGTATTGATGATTGTTCTGGTTCTTGATTGAGTTAGATGTATGCTTATGCCATGGGTCAACTTGGGGTCTCTCGGGGCTCCTTATCCCGTGTCGCGATCCAGGCCTCTGTTCGAGTCATGACATATGGCTTGGCCGGTGGGGTCACTCAATTCTTCAGATCAAGATCAATCTTCTTTGGATCATAGGTTTATGACCCCATACCAGCAAGTGCGTTAACTATCTCCTCACCCCCATGAATCTCCTCGGCACCAACACTCATCAAAACTGCTGCCAAGTCCTCAAGAGTCACTAACTCCTTGATGGGAACAATAAGAAACTCAGGTTCAACAACATCAATTACTGAGACCACCCTAATGTCATTCGGTTGCTTCATGGATCGGCATACATTAAATGTCACCTCCTCATTATTCAATCGAAATTTTAGATGTCCGGTTTCCATATCTAAAGAGCACGTCCGGTGGCGAGGAATGGTCTCCCCAAGATGATGGGGACCTCGAAATCAACATCATAGTCCGGAATGACAAAATTGATCGGAAATATAAAGGACTCTACCTTCACTAGAACATCATAGAGAATCCCCACTAGATTCTTCACCATGCGATCTTCCATTAAAAGCCGTATTGTAGTCAGTTTGGGGGCTTCCAAGCCCAACTGTCTGAACACTGCTAACGGCATCAAGTTATTACTAGCACCCAGATAACATAGTGCCTTAGCAAAAGGCTCCAATAGTGTATGGTATGGTGAAAGCTCCGGCGTTTTCCTTTTTCTGAACAAGAGAACGAGATGCTATTGCACTACAGTGGTGCAAATTATCTGCAGGTTCGATGCTTACGGTCCTCTTTCTAGTAACAAGGTCCTTCATGAATTTAGCATAGCCGGGCATCTTCTCAAGTGCCTCGACTAATGGGATGTTCACAGATAATTGTTTCAACATGGAAATGAATTTGTGATACTTCCCATCTTCAACCTTTTTCTTCAACCTCTGTGGAAAAAGGATAGGAGGTCTAGGAATAGGTGTGATCTTTTGCAGTACCTCCTTCTCTTTCTCTTTACCAGATCCATGCTCCTTTGCATTACTAAGAGCTTTCTTCTCTACTAAATCATCAACCAAAGTCTGATCCTCAGAATCTGCCATCCTATCAGCATCAATCACTAAGGGCTCTACTATCTCATCAATCACAACTGGCCTTGGAGGATCAACTGTCGCCTTCCCACTCTTAGTAGTGACTGCCATGCAATTACTGTCATTTTTTAGATTTTGAACTGTATTGCTAGGAAACGTGTCCTTCTGCCTCGGGTTCATAGCAATAGACATCTGACTATGCTGCTGCTCAATCTGCTTAATAGCCACGGCATGTGATTCCACCTTTTGGTTCATACCAGAAATATCAGCGCAGAGCTCCTTCAAATGGCCATATGTCACCTCCATATGCTTAAGTACCTTAGACAACATGTCTTCCACCCTTGAACCACTAGACTCTGGCTCAAGGTTCCTTTTAGGAACATATAGACCGCTTCTATCATTCTTGTACTCCTCACGCTTTTTCCAGTCTCCATTGTCTATGTATTGGCCCTGGTTATAATTATTATCTCTGCAGTAGTTCTGACCTTGATTCCCCTGACCTTGACGCCAAGAGTCTTGATTAGACCCTTATGTGTTAGTCCGTAAACCTGCCGCTTCATAATTTAGATAATTCGCTTCCTCCTCAGATTCTGATTCGCCTCCATCATTTCTCGGGCCTTGCCTTGAGAACCCACAGCATTCACCTTTTCAGCCCCGGCTCCTATAAAATGCTTCGCAAGTAACCCCATTGTGGTCTTTATCTTGGCAATATCTTGATCTCGCTCTTCATCCTTCCTTCTATGTTCCGCAGACATACCTACCGCATAAGTACCAGCCTGAGCCTTGTTCGCGTGATTGTGAGTATATAAAACGACACGCAAGTGCACGTGGTCGAACAAGTAGTAAGTGGCTTTAGTAAGCCAAGTATCGATCCCACAGAGACTTGGATGAAGTGTAATCTGCCCAAGTGTACTATATTTTACTTCTAAAAATGCAGACAACAGTATAACCAAAAAGTTGATAGTTTGTTTTCTAATTTTTTATACTAAAGCTAAAACAATTATCTACTTTGAGTCTGAACTATGAATGAGAGCATGCTGAGGTTAAACGAACATGTAATGAAATTAATTATCATCATAATTTGGTTGATCTTTTCCTCCAGTTGCTAGCCAAGAACTATTGCCAAGAGATTAAAACTCTCGTATTTAACCTCACTTAAGAATCATGAACCATCCACCTACATTTCTGTGATTAAATGCAATTCATGTTCTAGCCATACAATTCCGGTTCCTAAATTGACTAATACGACTTTCAGGTATATTTCTATCCTGAAAGCAAATCAAGACTCAATTTTCCCAAACCAAGTAAAGAACATATCCTAATAATTCACAACTTTCCAATTTCTTGCTCTCTCGAGTGAAACCGGACTTTTTAGATGTACATTAACGTAGGCCACACATTAATGCAGTAAGAACAAGAATTAATAGAACAACATGGAAGAAAAGATGAAAAACCAAAGAATCAATGATCACATTTCATCACAATTGTTCATAACCTCAGCAAGAAGAGGAATTAGCCACTCATTTGTGGATTAAACATCTTAAAATGAGTGTTAATCATACAATAAATTAAATTAAAGAAGAAAGAAAGAGAGAAAAAACCCCGATATTTTCGTCCCTCAACTGCCTGTAACCCACGTCCTTGCTCCACCAAGTCAGAATATTGAAAAATGAACCTAAGTGTTCTATTTATACTGCTGGGAATTTTTCCCGGAATAACGAGCAACATGTCACGGAGTGCATCGCGGAGCACTGCCTCCGTGACACGCTACGGACGCGGACCCTCTCTGGAATTTGGGCGAACTTTCCCTATCCAGGCAGAAGGCCTCCGCGATGGCAGCGTGACACGGCTCCATCGCGGAGCCCCTTTATTTCATGTTGTTCAATGCCTTGTTCCTTGCTTGGATCCAAGTCCAACCCCGATATCCTCCAACATGCATTTTAGCTTCCCGAAATTACATTTTACCTGCAAAATAATGCTAATCATGTTGGTTAGTATAAATTCACGTTTTATTACCAATTACATGAAAATGTATACACATTGGTAGATAAACAAGGTGAAAATGGTACTTTTGAGTATCACTTGGGCATATAAATTTGCCCAAGATCACTTACCCCACACTTAAATCCTTGTTCGTCCTCGAACAACAATCCTACACTTTATGCAATTTACATCCCAACCTCGCTACTTTGGTTCGACAATTTAGGCTACGGTCATACCGATTATTCAATACAGCAAATCATCAAGAAAACGTGCATGGTCTTATCAATGCAATGACCTTCAATACATTAAGACCTCCTAGACTTTAAGAATCGACTCTCGATATTGGCAAACTCATGCAAATCAGCTGATCAAGATATCCGACACGAAAATTAATCTTTCATCAAGCATGTGCCCTCACAACACAAGAGAATCTTCCCCTTTTTGCTCATATGACTCACAAACATTCAAGCAGGGGCATGTAAACACAATTTCGCTCTCTCTCCCAAAAGAATTCACATGCATCATGTCCTGACCCATAAGCTTTCCCTTAGTGTATTACTCCACTAATATAAAGAAGTGCGATGTAAGATCACGTAGGACTTTAACGGATTGTAATGGAAGCTACGGAACTAGTAAATATTAGATTGGCCCATAATAGCCACTAGCATCCTTAAGCGCCTTTTCAACACATCCCATCAACTCATGGACATTGTTTCTTTTTTTTTCCCATCATCCCATGCTTGATTCTTTTCTTTAGTATGGCCCATTGTATTAAGCACACTTGACACAACAACAAAGATTATTCATGCACCTTCATTATCATTTATTTATAGCAAGTGCACCTTCAACCTTTTCTTTTCTTCTATCACTCTGCTTTTCTTTTTCTTTTCACCATTCTCACTCTTTGACACTTCGGGAAAATGATTTTCTCTTCTTAAGCGCTTAAGAGTTTTGTATAGACTTTACGGCTAATGAAAATAAGGAATTAAGCTCGGTTTACACTTTATGACAAAATAAAAAAAATAATAGGCTAAAGGCTCAACGGGCTGACTAGGGTATACAATCAAGGTGTGTACGACAAAGAAAAATAGAAACTCTCGGTTAAAACAAAGAAATGCCTACATCCTTTCCTACAATACACCTCCTTCATTTCGTTTTGTACACACACCAGGCAAGTTCTAGAAACTTCACAATAGCATGGAATAACAACACCTCACTTCACACTTTTTGCACATGTTCAATTCAAGATGTATTCACAGACTCTTCAATCAGCTAATTGCAGGAATTCAAACATTAAGCCTCAATCACACTGAATCGAACTCTATGGCCTAGGTATCTCAACATATTTACAAAGTTGCATGCTTTCAAACGAATCACCTTTGCATTTTAAATATCATGTACAACACGCAACCAGAATTTCGCAACCATATAGTAACTACAGGTTTTGGGATGCAATCCACCAAAGAAAAAAAAACTGAAACATAATTGAAAAAAACTACTCCTAACGACTACATTTCCCTTAAGACGGTCGTCATCCATCCATCATAGGGAACGGTCACTAACTATGACTTCGGTTCAATGGGACCATTCTCGGTAAAAGAACCGAAAACAAACGCCGAGAAACCCAAGAATAAAAAAATGTTGAAAATATCGATCATTTCGATAGAAAAATAAGTACAATTTAAAAAAATTTATCGATCATTTCGATAACAAAAATATGTACAGAATCAGAATCAGCTAGCAACATTCAGCAACACACATCAATTTCACATAAATTTACAAATACAAAATAGCGTAACAATTCACAACTCACAGGGACAAACAAATTTTCACATACACGACAACAGAATAGAGCATACATACAAAACAGCCCAGCCCAGCACCTAACTACTCCCACCCTACACTTAGCTCGAAAACTGTCCCCAGTGTTCACAAAAATTAAAATAGCACAAAATCGGGTGGTGGAACTCCCTGATCAGTCAAAGTATTCCACTTCTTCGTTGGGTGTTGCTGCTTCATCTCCCATGTCCGAGTCACCTCCGTCGTCATCATCGGACTCCACATCGGAGTCCTCCCGACGTGTCTCCTCGTCTGTGGGGACATCATCATCTGTGGGCTCTACAAATGCTAGCCCCACTCGGCATAGAGCCCTGGCGTTTTCGCCGAAGGGGTAGTCTAGTTCGAGCTGCCATAGCTCCTCCTCTGTCGCCGGCCTCCCTCCTATCCTCAGCTGGAGCATCTGCATCCCATACATCCGAGCCATATATTGGTCGTCACGAGCATGTCGCTCACCAAGTGTAAGCACTGGCCTGTGGGTGGTGTCGGGAGCCTTAGTTTTAGTAACATCTAAGGCCCGCCGCTCTATCTGCGGGATATAGTCAAGGGCCTCCTCCTCGACATCTAGGCCCCTGAGGAAGGTGGTGATTAGTCCACCAAAGCCATACCTGTGCCCCTGGTGCAACCGGGCTCTCTTCATGGCGGAGATAATTACCGCCCCCACGTTGATCTCCAGCCCTTTCATCAGGGCGTACACCAGGCATACACGATTCCGGGTTACATCTGTCATATGAACCCCCGGGATTAGGCATGAGCAGACTATCTTCAGCCAGATTCGGGCTTCCCTATTCATCTGTGAATATGGCAGAGTCTGGTGGTAGCCCCTCTCTTTGTGTCTGCTCCATCTAGCTATCGATCGGGTCCCACACAATGTGCGTCCGATGTCCGCATATGGTGGGGTAATGTTCAACTGTCGGAGTACATGGGCGTCTGTGTCCCGCGCTCCTATGATGGCATTGAGGTGGTGGGGCTCCAAAGTGACTATTTGCCCTCTGATCTTGATGGTGTGGCTTCTGATAGTCGGGTTCCAATTGGCATAGAACTCCCGAACCAGGTGCAAATTACATTCCTTGGGCTCCTCAAATATGAAATTGAGCCCAGCTTCCTCGATCCGGTGGACCATCCTAGGGAACTCCTGTGCCAATGGTTCCCGTGCTATATGCTCCTCGGGGAAATATTTATTTTCTTTGTGCTTCACATACCACTTTTTCCCCTCATCAGTCACCCATCTCGTTCCATATTGGCGGCGTTGTCCACGTGGAACTGCTGGTGATGCTGGGACTATTGTGCCCAGTCTGATTCGCTTCCTTCCGGCGCCCGAAGTTGATGCGCCTTTTCCTTTCTCTTCCCGGCTTGCCATTTTACCTGTCAACCTGAGCAGACAAGATCAATGTTAAGCTAACGGATATTAACTTCGGCTAAGGTCGGGTTACGCTAGGTTACCACACACTTAGTCCTTAGCTACATTTACAACAATACGGCAAGATTATCTTTATTTACACAAAATAACCAACTATACAATCATGCTCAGTGCGTTCAAAACATTCGACGGTATATCTTCTGCGTACTACTCAGACTTCGTACAGCTAATCACAATCACTACCATCGCTAACATTTCACCCATCACACTTAGCAACGAAAAACAAAGAAACAAAAACAACAACAAAAATTTATCTACACGAACCTGTACAACCAACCAAATTCTTACAAATTTCAACATTCCCTTAACCCGAGAATCAGCCGTTCTATTAACATCCTAACAATTTGTACATCGACTCATCTCATTCAACACATCCATCCCGGCATGAAATTCACAAGTTCAATACATTTTCAACTCCAAATTCAAAAACAAGTCCTAGAATTGATATTATCAAACAAATTTGATTAATTTATGCAATTGACAAGTTCAAGCAATCATTACGACATTCCGAACACTCATCAACAACAATTAACTCGAATTTATGATTAATTTCTACTTAGGGCAATTTAGCTCACCTCTCATGCTCAATATCGAAGAAAATCGACAAGAATTTGAGAGGAAATCGAAAAACATACCTTGACTTTGAAGAATCGAAGAAAACTTGTTGAATTTCTTGCCTTACTCCGTGTCACGTTGATGGAGGATGGGTTTTGGGGGGTTTGGTCGCGGAGAGATTAAAAAATGAGGGAAAAGGGAGGGTTTTCGGGGTTAAAAAGTAAGGAAATCGCGCGGGTCACCCGGCGACCCGGTGTGACCCGTCGCGATATACAAGGCAACGTGTCACAGAGTGCATCGCGGTGCACTGCCTCCGTGACACGGAGCCATCGTGAGACTGTTCTGGAAATTTTTAAAATTTCCGGATTATACCTCAACGTGTCACGGAGGTAACGCGGAGGTCCACCTCCGTGACACGGAGCTATCACCCCAGCTCACTGTTTGCCACTTTTTATTAAGTTTTCATACCTCGACTTCTCCTTCGCGATTCCGTGCATATTTTTCTCCGTTTGACCTGAAATTCATCTCACTATACAAAATTGGTTAGAATTATAGGTTTCACTCTAAATACAAATAAAACAAAAACTAAAACAAAAACTTTTTGTAGTAAATCAAGAAAAAGAAAAAGAAAAGAAAAGTCTATTTACACTTTACAAAAAGAAAGAAAAATTTTTCATGGGTTGCCTCCCGTACAGCGCCTAGTTTACCGTCGCGACTCGACGTCGTTAAGCTCAGTTGTCCTCTAGGGTGATGGACGATTTCTCTCGATCACCGTCCTCCCCCCAGTAGTGCTTACACCTTTCCAGTGGTTTTCCCAACAACTCCCGTGAATCCTTAATCTGCTTATCATCGCCTTGATCAATCACATTAATCATCGAGAGTTCTTCTTGCACCATCGGGAGCTTGGGTGCCCTGAACACCTCCACTTTGTCGTGTGCTCGCATGGTTAGCTGCCCTGCAGCTACGTCAATTAGTGCTTTCCCGGTTGCCAAGAAAGGACGTCCCAAAATAAATGGGACTTCCGCGTCTGGTTCAAAATCCAGCACGACAAAATCTACCGGGAAAATGAGGGAGCCAACTTGCACCAGAACGTCCTCAACAATGCCATCAGGTCTGGCTAAGGATCGATCCGCCAACTGCAAGATTACCGTTGTGGGTCTAGGACTCCCTAGACCCAACTTTCTAAATACCGAAGATGGCATCAAATTTATGCTCGCTCCCAAATCACACAATCCATGAGCTCGGATGCTCTGCCCAATAGTAATCTGGATAGTAAAACTCCCAGAGTCTTTTAGCTTTTTGGGCAGTCTATTTTGAATTCGGGAAGTGCACTCCTCCGTTAGAGCCACCGTAGCATACTCAGTCAACCGACTTTTGTTTGCCACGATGTCCTTTATATACTTAGCATATTTTGGCACTCCCTGCAAGACATCAACAAGAGGTAAGTTAATATGTACCTGTTTCGGCACCTCCATGAATTTCTTGAAACATGCCTCCTCCTTGTGTTTCTTTAGTCGTTGAGGGAACGGGGGTGGAGGTCTTTCTGATTCAGCTTCCTTAGTCTTCCCCCTTTCGGTACTGTGCTCCCTCTCAACTTTTGCTGCTCCCGACTGTTGAGGTGGTCTTTCTGGTTCCACCTCTTTCAGCTACAAACCACTCCTCGTCGTCACTGCATTTACCTGCTTGGGATTGGGATCCGTGTCGCTCGGCAGTCCTCCTCTAGGCCTTGTGTTTTGGGCACTAGCAAATTGCCCAAACTGATATTCAAGTGCCTTGGTAGCTAACTGGTTGTTTTTCACTTCGGCTGCCAATTTCACATAGTCAGCCTGCAATTGAGCTTGGTTAGCTATCATGGTCTTGAACATCTCCTCAATGCTGGGTGATGGTGGTGGAGGAGGTGCATTGTTGTTCCTGAATTGTGCTTGATAATTCTGCTGCCCTCCTTGGTTCCTTTGCACACCCTGACCCGAACTTTGGCCCTGATGGTTGTTGCTACCCCATGAGAAATTAGGGTGATTCCTCCAATTGGAATTGTAGCTACTACCATACTGTTGGTGGTTCCTTTGCGCATTACCCACAAAGTTTACCGAGTCAGGATTGGCTCCACAACACTCAGCTGAGTGCTCACTGCTTCCACACACTTCGCACCGCATCTACTGTACTGCATTAACTGGGGCTTGAGGCTGGTTCAATGTTATGTTGCCTAAGTGGGTGTTAAGTTGATTTTGCAATGCAGCTATCTGTGCAACGATAGCTGTAAACCCATCCACTTCTAGCACTCCTGCTGCTTTCCTTGTCCCACCTCTTGATGAATCAGCATTCCATTCTGGATTGCCCTGCGAAATACGGTTCAACAAGGTATACAGCTCCTCATAAGTTTTTTCCAGCGCTTTCCCTTCGGCTGCTGAGTCTAGCAATATTTTGGTGTGGGGTTCCAAACCCTCTATAAAAGTGTGCACTAGCACATCATTGGACTAGTGATGATGAGGACAATCCCGCAACATGGACTTGAATCTCTCCCAGGCCTGATATAAATTTTCTCCCTCTCTCTGTTTGAAACTTAGAATTTGACTTCTAAGTCTTGCTGTTTTACCAGAGGGAAAAAACCGTATCAAGAACTTCCGTGCAAGATCATCCCACGTAGAAATAGAATTCGGTGGCTCAGATTTCAACCACCTCTTGGCTTCTCCCAATAATGAGAATGGGAACAATGTAAGCCGTACATAGTCTGATGACACTCCAGCGGGGATGTAAGTGTCACTTATCTCCAAAAAATTTTGGAGATGCTGCTGTGGATCTTCATGAGTGAGACCGGTAAACTGCCCGCTAATGTGCAGCAACTGCACCATATTCTGTTTAAGTTCAAATCTCCCTCCTGGCACAGGTTTGCGGATACTAGATGTAACATTATTGGCATGTGGGATTTCCACCTCGCGAACCGGCCGAGCTGCTACTTCTTCGGGCACTAACACTGCCCGTACTACCGGTGGATTCTGTTGTTGCTCCATGATTGTCTGTCTGAGCAACTGCAGCTTTTTTTGTAGAGCTTCTCTCCGTTTACTGTGAAATATTCTTTCTGGCTCTATATACGATTCCACCAGCTCCTTGTCTCTTGCCAGTGTTCAACAGAAATTAAGTCTGCAAAATACAGGCTAAGACCAAGTTGTCAACACTAAGAAAATAAAAATACAGTAAATTAACACTTAAAACAAATTCTCCAATTGCCAAGTCCCCGGCAACGGCGCCAAAAACTTGTTCGCGTGATTGTGGGTATATAAAACGACATGCAAGTGCACGTGGTCGAACAAGTGGTAAGTGGCTTTAGTAAGCCAAGTATCGATCCCACAGAGACTTGGATGAAGTGTAATCTGCCCAAGTGTACTATATTTTACTTCTAAAAATGCAGACAACAGTATAACCAAAAAGTTGATAGTTTGTTTTCTAATTTTTTATACTAAAGCTAAAACAATTATCTACTTTGAGTCTGAACTATAAATGAGAGCATGCTGAGGTTAAACGAACATGTAATGAAATTAATTATCATCATAATTTGGTTGATCTTTTCCTCCAGTTGCTAGCCAAGAACTATTACCAAGAGATTAAAACTCTCGTATTTAACCTCACTTAAGAATCATGAACCATCCACCTACATTTATGTGATTAAATGCAATTCATGTTCTAGCCATACTATTCCGGTTCCTAAATTGACTAATACGACTTTCAGGTATATTTCTATCCTGAAAGCAAATCAAGACTCAATTTTCCCAAACCAAGTAAAGAACATATCCTATTAATTCACAACTTTCCAATTTCTTGCTCTCTCGAGTGAAATCGGACTTTTTAGATGTACATTAACGTAGGCCACACATTAATGCAGTAAGAACAAGAATTAATAGAACAACATGGAAGAAAAGATGAAAAACCAAAGAATCAATGATCACATTTCATCACAATTGTTCATAACCTCAGCAAGAAGAGGAATTAGCCACTCATTTGTGGATTAAACATCTTAAAATGAGTGTTAATCATACAAGCAATTGAATTAAAGAAGAAAGAAAGAGAGAAAAAACCCTGATATTTTCGTCCCTCAATTGCCTGTAACCCACGTCCTTGCTCCACCAAGTCAGAATATTGAAACATGAACCTAAGTGTTCTATTTATACTGCTGGGAATTTTTCCCGGAATAACGAGCAACGTGTCATGGAGTGCATCGCGGAGCACTGCCTCCGTGACACGCTACGGACGCGGACCCTCTCTGGAATTTGGGCGAACTTTCCCTATCCAGGCAGAAGGCCTCCGCGATGGCAGCGTGACACGGCTCCATCGCGGAGCTCCTTTATTTCATGTTGTCCAATGCCTTGTTCCTTGCTCGCATCCAAGTCCAACCCCGATATCCTCCAACATGCATTTTAGCTTCCCGAAATTACATTTTACCTGCAAAACAATGCTAATCATGTTGGTTAGTATAAATTCATGTTTTATTACCAATTACATGAAAATGTATACACATTGGTAGATAAACAATGTGAAAATGGTACTTTTGAGTATCACTTGGGCATATAAATTTTCCCAAGATCAAGCCTCTGACTCTCTTGTGTGCCATGCGCAGTTGGTTTTAGTGATTCTGTCAAGGACCTCAGTAGCTTTAGTATTAGTGTGACTCATGAATGTTCTGCCAGACACGGTATCAGCCACCGCCTTGGTGTTAGCATTTAGAGACCTATAGAAGATCTCCAACAATGCATCATCTGGGATCCTGTGGTTGGGCACCTTTTTGAGCTTATTGTTGAACCGCAACCATGTCTCGTGAAGTGCCTCAGATTTTAATTGTCTAAAGTTGTATATCTCATCTTTTAGATGCAAGCTCTGGAAGGTGGGAAGAACCTTTCAAGAAAAGCTCTTTTCAACTCCCTCCATGTAGTGATAGAATCATTGGGAAGTTCAGCCAACCAGAGCGTTGTGTTACTCCCTAATGAAAAGGGAAATAACCTCATTCGTATCGCATCCGAACTCACTCCCGATTATTTGTATGCTTTGTAGATACCCACGAAATTAGTCAAGTGATTATGTGCCTCATTAGTTGTATGACCCGCAAATATCCCCTTCATGTTGGGAAATTAGATCATAGCACTAGTAATGTCAAACTTTGCCCCAGTAGGAAAAGGGGGAGGGACAATAGCTCCAGCGGCACCGGCTTCTTCAATATCAGCATCATAATCATCATCGAAATACCGGTGCCTCTACTGATCTGGACATCTGTTCCTTTTAGCTCGCTCAGCTTCGGCAGCTAGGTGTTGCTCTTCAGCAACCCTTGCTAACTCTCGATCTTTTGCCCAATCTTGTACCTCAACCAACATCCTGGTTGTAGCCTGTTCTTCTGTCTCTTGCTCATGCACGTTGGCCATTCTCCTCAAATTTTGCAGTGTTTGTTCAAGTTCATGATCAATTGGAACCAGGGATTTACCTTGACTCCTTGTACTGAGCATGCACGAACCTAAGACCTATTAAGAACAAAAACAACAAAATAAAAATAAAAAGGAAATAAGGACCAACAGTAGAGCAAACACAATTAACAAAAACCTAGTCGTATTCCCCGGCAACGGCGCTAAAATTTGATGTCGCCTAAATTACAATTCATAAATGAGACATAAAGCGGTCGATGTCAAATATAGAACCCAACAAGGGTTGGGGTCGAACCCCACGAGGAATATGACTAGAACTTTAGTTAATACGTTTACCTAGTACTATCGGCTTACTTATTTCCTGGGGGAAGGTTTGAAACACAAAATAATAAACAAGAGTAAAGACTAGTAGATGCTTAATTCAATTTCAGTTGTATTCAATCAACAAGTTGACTAGTATTGTGTTTCCCATGACTTTATAACCACAAGGCTTTTATACTAGTGATCTATTTCGGTATTTAGCATTCAATATTGGTAAGTTAAATTCACCTAAATGGTTGGTCCCCTATCTAGATGATTATCACCATGCAATTTGATCTGTATACGAGTATATGCTTGATTAATCCTTACCCTTGATATCGGATTAGCTATTCCCAGACAAGGTCAAGCTATTAGATGAGGGTTGATATCCTCAAATCTCCGTTGTTACTCCCTTTTCCCATTCATTACTCCCTTGATCCGGTGAGTAAGAATAGGCAATTTCCAATGTTTGCAACCGTTAAGAAACAATTAAAATGAAGGACAAAACAATACATGCATAAACCCCGTTCAAGAATCACTAAGTATTTTTACCTATGTGTGTTAATTCATCATGGTTCCCACAACCCTAGTTATGGGTTTAGCTACTCATACTTGTATGATCACAATCACAAAATATAGAAGAAATTATAATTGTAACTTACAATTATTTTGTAGAAGAAAATCACTTGAATTGAATAAATCACCAAAATCGAAGAAAAAAAATCCAATGTTGTTTTAATCCTCCAAATTCAAGAACAAAATTATAAACTTTGTTTCTTGACCCTTGATGGAACTCAATAACACCCAAAAAATACTGTTCAAAGCTATAAAATTGTGTAACTTGTAAAATAAATCTAAACAAATTATTTATAGACATGAAACAAATTCTTTCCTAAATCAACTAGGATTCTGGTGTCGGCAGGTACCACGGTCTATTGGTAGCTTCAACGGATCGTTAGTGTGTCCGTTGTTCCAATCGTTGCTTCCTTCAAACTTGTCTCATTTTCAGCATCTGGCCTCAAACAATGGCTCGTAGTGAGATCCTACGAGTCATTGGTCCAGTTTGTTGTTTCCTAGCCTCCTGATCATTGTTTCTAAACCTAGAGGTACGAGTACTCAGAACGACCCATCCTTAAAAGGTACGGCCCATCCTGTCTATCCATTGGATGCAGCCTACTCTTGGTCATTCTTCTCTGATTCTTTCCACGATCGGACAGGATCTTTAGTAAGTTCACACGATCCGTAGGAACCATCAGTCGTATGAGACTTTCGTTTGACATTCTCTCTGTATCTTCCCACGGACAATCAGAACAGACCATTGTAAGCTAGTATGATCTGTGGGTTTCAGCCGTTGCTTGGCACTCTGCTTAACAACTTTCCTGAATTACATATAACGGCTGACTATGACGGCCCGTGGTAAGAACCAGCGGTCCATAGTTTAGCTCGTCTGAGGCATTTTTCTCTGTGTTCTATCCTTTTTCTTAACTTTTATTCCCACAGCCGTTTTACCTGCAAAACTACCAAAACACGTCATATCCACATAAATATTACCTAAAGTCATGCACATTCACAAATTTTTAAGTGTCTCTAGTGCCGTAAATTCACAGCACATCAGGCATAATTTTCTCATATACACTATAAGAAATTCAAATCATTTGACGCATAATTTAGGAGAAGTTGTAAACATTGTTCACTTTTCGGCTTCTATAATTTTGCAAATACTGCACTCACAGAAAATTTATTAGTTCCGAGGGGGAGGTTGATTCGCATTGACTTTAAAGATCTATCTCTTGATACTTCATGCTTCCCACTTCATTTGGACTTGTAATTCCCACCTATTATAAGTCTTGGATGATAGATGATAATAATGAAAAAAATAATTACAATATTTACTCAAAAATAATATTATTTCTAAAATATACATAGAGATGTAATTGTAAAAGATTTTCCTACTGAACTTTTATACTGTGGCATGTTTGTAAAACAAGACGAACGTCCTTTATCCAAAATCCTTCTCTTGTCCGATGAGTTGGTCGATCATATATTCTTCGCGAATTCTGACATATTCCTGCGATGATCTCCTTAAAATTGCTCTAGTTTCTATCATAGGAGGCGGATTGAATTCTCGTCATAATGAGCTGATGCTTGTATAGTTGGTATACATATCCCGCAAGAGAATGAGTCCAGCATGATCCTAGAGTGCACTTCTCAAAAATCCTAATTTAAGGGACCTAACCCTTCATTAGTGTCCTATGTATCCAAGAGGACTTAGACTAGACATAGTTCATTGCACACATTCGAAAGAAAGAAAAAATAATAGAAATTTTCTTATAATTTGATCGAAGATGGTGTAGGTCGCCTACGTATCTCGCCAAAGGAATCAGGTCGTAATGTAGTTCAAAATACATGAAAAAAGAAGCTTTTGGATTTTCTATTACAGAGAGATCAAACCCGGTGTGGGTTGCCTATGTACCCCACCGTGGGAAGTTAGGTTGAGACATAGTTCTATTACATAGAAAAACTCTGGATTAATAAAAATAAATAAACTTCTAGACGTAGTATCTCTTGACAGCATTTGCATTGATGGCCCTCAGCTACACTTCGCCATCCATCTTTGCTAGAACTAGTGCTTCTCTAGTCAATACTTAGTGAACCATGCATGACCCTTGCCTATTAGGTGCAAACATCCCTTTAACCTCATCTTGATTCGGGAATATACACTTCAACACCAATTGCCCCAGTTTGAATTATCTCAATCTTACCTTCTAGTTGAAAGCTCTAGCCATTCTATTCTAATAAAGCTGACCGTGGAAAATTGCATTCATTCTCTTTTCATCAATAAGCATCAATTGTTCATACCAACTCTACACCCTTCAGCATCACTCAACTCAGCTTCTTGGATAATTCTCAAGGATGGTATCTCTACTTCTGCTGGTAACACTACTTCTGTTCCATAGACCAAAAGATAAGGAGTTGCCCTAGTTGAAGTCATAATCGTGGTGCGATAGCCAATGAGGGAAAACAGTAGTTTCTCATGCAAATTTTTGTAATTTTCAATCATCTTCTGCAATATTCATTCGATATTCTTCTTAGCTGCCTCAACTACTCCATTCATCTGAGACTGGTAAGGAGTGGGATTGTAGTGAGTGATATTAATGCTCACATATCTTACACATCAAACCTCTATTGAGATTAGTTCCATCATCTATTACAATTGACTCAGGGATTCCAAATCGGCAAATGATGTTATTACGAATAAAAGTTTCCACCACCTTCTTTGTCACAGACTTGTATGAAGATGCTTCTACCCATTTTTTGAAATAGTCGATAGCCACCAAGATGAACCTATGTCCAATAGATGCATCTGGCTTAATATGACCAATGACATTCATCCCCCCAAGCTGCAAATGACCAAGGAGAACTCGTCACATTTATTTCATTTGGAAGAATCCAAATCAAATCTCCATGAATCTAACATTGATGACATTTTTGTACAAAGCGAATTCAGTCTGTTTCATGGTCATCCAAAAATAACCAGCTCATAGAATCTTCTTAGCCAGAGTGAAGCCATTCATGTGAGGACCACATGTACCCTCATGTATTTCTTCAACCAACTTGATTGCCTTTTTGGCATCAGCACACCTTAATAATCCTAAATTGGGAGTTCTTATATAGAGAATTTCTCCATTTAGGAAAAAATGGTTTGCTAATCTTCGAAGTGTTCTTTTCTGAATACTGGTTATGGGTTCTGGATAGTCTCCTGTCTTGAGATATCTCTTAATATCATAGTACCAAGGCTCTCCATCTGGTTCTTCATCTACATAGAAATAATAGACCGGTTGATCTTGAACATTCACCTTTATATGATCAATGTAATTCCTGTATGGGTGTTGGATCATAGAAGACACGGTTGCCAAAGCATCTGCAAACTCGTTTTCATCTCTTGGGACATGTTTGAATTCTATCTTGACAAATTTCTTACGCAACTCCTTCACATAATGTAGGTATGGAAGGATCTTCACATTCTTAGTGGTCTATTCACCTTTCACTTGATGAACCAATAGGTCTGAATCACCTTTAACAAATAATTCTTGTATGTTCATATCAACAACAATTCTAAGTCTGAGAACACAAGCCTCGTATTCTACCATGTTGTTGTGCAAGGGAATCTGAGATTTGTAGAGATCGGATAACGTTGGCCTGATTCTGAAATCAGTACTGCTCTAACACCAACTCCTTTGAAGTTTGCATCCCCATCGAAAAACATTCTCCATCCCAAATATTCTTCTAAAATATCCTCACTGATAACCAAGGCCTCTTCATCTGGAAAATAAGTTTTAAGAGGCTTGTATTCTTCATCCACAAGGTTTTCAGATAGATGATCAGCTAACGTTTATCCTTTGACGGCCTTTTAGGTAACATATATAATGTCAAACTCACTTAGCAAAATTTTTCATTTTTCTAGCTTCCCAGTAGGCATCGACTTCTGAATATACTTGAGCGGATCCATCCTTGAGATGAGATAAGTGGTGTATGCAGACAGGTAATGTCTCAACTTTTGTGCGACCCAAGTCAAGGCATAACAGGTGCATTCCAATAGAGTTTATCAAGCTTCATAAGGCGTGAACTTCTTTCTCAAGTAGTATATGGCTTGCTCTTTCTTCCTAGTTTCATCATATTGCCCCAATATACACCCAAATGCATTGTCCGACGTAGACAAGTATAGCAACAATGGTCTTCCCGGTTCTGGAGAAACTAAGACAAGCGAATTGGAAAAATACTCCTTGATCCTGTCAAAAGCTCATTGAGAGTCTTCTGTCCATCTGGTAGCTGCATCTTTCTTCAACAACTTAAATATTGGCTCAAAAATTACTGTTGATTGTGCTATGAACCGACTGATCTAATTAAGACGACCAAGGAAACTCATGACGTCCTTTCGACTCTTTGGAGGAGAAAAGTCTTGAATAGTCTTTATCTTCAAAGGGTCTATTCTATGCCCTTCCTACTCACAATGAAACCCAATAGCTTTCCCTTAGGGACACCAAATGCACACTTTGCGGATTTAATTTTAGATTATATCGCCTCAATCTGTCAAAGAAATTCTTCAAATTCATTAATTGATATGAACTCTTCCATGACTTGATGATGACATCATCCATATAAACTTCAATCTCTTTATGGATCATGTCATGAAAAATAGTAGTCATGGCTCTCATGTAAATGGAACTAGCATTCTTGAGTCCAAAAGGCATCACCCGATAATAGTATACTCCTCAAGGCATGATGAACGTTGTTTTCTCGGCATCTTCCTCGTCCATCAAAATGTTATGGTAGCCTGTGAAGTAATCAACAAAAGATTGTAACTCATGCGTCGCACAATTATCAATAAGTATATGAATATTCGGGAGAGGAAAATCTTCCTTTGGGCTAGCCTTGTTGAGATCCCAATAATCCACACATACTCGGATTTTTTTCATCTTTCTTTGGCAATGGCACGATGTTGGCTAGCCAAATAGGATGCTTCGTGACTCGAATGACATTTGCGTCAAATTTCTTAGACTTCTTCCTTCAAATTCAAGTCTGGCTTGAATTTTCTTGGCTTTTGATTTACTGTCAGATAAGATGGATCAATTGGCAAATTATGTTACATGATGTCCGTGCTCAGGCCTGGCATATCATCATAAGACCATGCAAACACATCAACATATTGTCTTAAAATATCAACTAGTTCTTTCTTTTGGGACAGGATTAGATGGACACTAATTCTTGTTTCCATTACTGACTCCGAATCTCCCAAATTTATTGCCTCTATTTCATCCAAATTTGGTTTTGCCTTATTCTCGAAGTATTCAATCTCCTTAGTCAACTCTTCAGGTCGCAAGTCTTCTTCGTATTCTTCAAACTCTTCATTGCCATTTAGGATTTTTTTTCACTTGTTTCATTACATGTCACATTCACAGTGTCGACAGATTTATTAATTTGTTCACTAAAAAGTAAGAGAAAATAATTAAAAAGAAGATAATTTAAAATTAAAAACAAAAAAGCATAATTTAGATTTGACATTGAAGCTTGCAAAAGGTGGAGGCAAAACACATCAAATTCATAAACATAATTCAGGACTCAATTTTGAATCATGGTATTTCATAAAATATTAATACAATCATCTATCAGGACTCCAGGAGAACCGGGGATGGGGTACAAGTCCAATTGTTCAAAGCATCTCCAAGCTCAACATCCTAGATGGTTGGAGTCTTAGCACAATCTTTCAAAATCACATTGCATTCAGCTTCCTCCTCAACAATAAATAGGTTCTTGAGTCCTTCCACAAGGTTATCTTTAGCAACTTCATCTAATACTTGGGAAACAATGGTCTTGGAAAATGACTGGTCCAGCAACAGGAAGACTTTGGCAAGAGAATGTCACCTTTTGTTTTGAGACTAGCCAATGAGATTTCTTCAGGAGTAGGCTTATATCCTAGACCAGAAGTATACTTCTGATCAGGAAGCTGAATCAGCTTTGTTATTCCATCCAGGTTCAATCTAAGACCTCGGCCAAGTTCAAAACTATTTTTCAACATTTCCCAAGCCACTATCATAAGCACCCATGGCAATTTTACCCATTCAACTCGAGTAGCACACATAATTTTCTTAGTATGGTAAAAGGATCCATCCAAATTTTTCATACTTCCAATAACAGGGACTGAGTTGTCAGGGTAGATTGAATTGTTGCATTCTCTATGAACCACAATTCATGATTATTCCAGAAAAATTTTAAAGTATGATGCAAGGTAGAAGGGACCGCGCCAGCCGTATGGATCTATGGCCTTCCTAATAGCAAGTTGTAACTAGTCGATATGTCAAGCACCTAAAACTCCATGATGAGCTCCACGAGTCCAATTTTCAATGCCAAGTCAACCTCTCCAATGACTCCCCTTTGAGCCCCATCAAAACCCCTAATCTTTACATGACTTTCACGAATATTTCTAATGTCAATTCCTAAAGCTCGGAGTGTAGTGAAAGGACATATATTAACAGACGAGTTGTTATCAATCAAAACCTTAGAAATGAATTTATCCCTGCACTTGATAGCAATGTTCAATGCTCTGTTGTTCCCCAAACCTTCATGCGGCAACTCATAAATCATGAAAAGAGACTTTGTGGGCCTCTAGAATTTGCCCAATCATAGTCGAGAAGCTCTAACTAGTGGTATCAAATGGCACATGAGCCTCACTTAGCACCTTCACCAAAGCACTCCTGTGAGTAGCAGAACTCATCAACAATGATAATAAGGAAATTTGGGAAGGCATTTTCTTTAATTTTTCGACAACAGAATACTTCTTAGTCAGCATTTTCTTTTAAAAATTCTCTACTTCGGCCTCTGTCACAACTTTCTTTGGGTTATTTTTCTTTCTCAATACTCCTCATGCTACCTCATTTGGGGCGTAACACTGCCCAGACCTTGTCATTCCTACAGCAGCAGTTTCTACAACTATCTTTCCTTTTCATTTACTCTTTGCGTCAATCTGGTAACTCCATGGGACAGCCTTGGTGTCAAAAGAAGGTGATTGAGCGACTTACACTGTGATCCTGGGTTTGGAAATGACAACTTCCACTTCAATTGGCGTCCTCACCTAGACTGTAATTATGGGAGCAACAAAGGCTGATAATGTGCTTTTCCTCATTTTTAACTGACACGATCGTCCCTTCCAAACTACATTCTTCATCAATGGTGATCATGTTCATGTTAGCATTGTCATGATTTAGCATAAGGTTGTTTCTTACATTAGGGGGAGCCCCTTTGATTTGAATGACTCCTTCGTTTGATCAACGCCTCAATCTTGTGTTTTAGAGCAAAGCAATTTTCAGTGTCATGTCTGATAACTCCGAAGTGATACACACAATGCTTAGTCTCGTCATACCATATGGGAAGGGGGTTGAGAATACTACCTTGGATCGGTTAGAGTATCCCTACGGTTCTCAGCCTTTCATATAGTTGGGCCAAAGGTTTGATTAGGGTGTATAGGTTTTGGCTGGCCTTTTCTCAATGTTCGAGCGGGGTCGCATTTGGCGGACAAAATTGTTGCTGGTAGTGGGTTGAGGCTAATAGGTAGGTTGGTATTGTGATGAATTCTTATATACGGGTGATCAGGGTGGATAATATGTTGGTTGGTGGTGGTAGATGGGATAAGGGCCAGGTAAAGGTTGGTTATAAGGTTAAGGAGATTGAGTGTATTGGTTACGATATGAAGGCTAGGATAATGGGTTTAGGTAGGTTAACATCCACTTTAGACTATGTTCTTGGATGTTCGTGACAGAGAACACTCCGTCCCTCTTCTTCTTAATTGCTTCCCCAACTGAGTCTGACTGAATTGCCTTACTTGTCGCCTACAAGGTTTCCAAATTTGTGGTTCTTCTAGTTTTAATGCCCTCTTCTATGAACTCTCCCATCCTAACGACCTCATAAAAATTTTGATCCCATCATGCTTAACAATCTTTCATAGTACGTCACATCCTTTTGAGACTATATAAAGAGAGAGGTCATCTCACTTTCTGCCATCAGAGGTTGGATTTTTACAGCTTCTGCTCTCCATTGCATGGCATATTCTCTGAAATATTCCGTCAACTATATTTTCAACTTTATCAGATAGAACCTGTCTGGGATGACTTTGGTGTTAAATTTGAACCTCTCCATGAATTCTTACGCCATCTCACCCCAGTTATGCCATTTCTATGGATCTTGGCTTATGTACCAATCGAGGGCTTCTCTCCTCAAACTCCTTATAAGAAGCTTCATCCTAATGGCCTCATCTCTTCCTACTCCAACTAGTTTATCGTAGTATGACCTCAAATGGGCACGAGGATTTTCTTTTCCATCAAAAACATCCAATTTTGGCACCTTATATCCTGTAGGTAACTCGATATCGGGATGAACACATAGATCCTCATACTCAAGTCCTTCATATCCCTTATGGACTTGGATGCTTTTGAATGCTTTCTTTAGCTTACAAATTTCTCTTTCCATATTCTCATCTACCTTAGGGTCCTACTTCTCTCTCCATCTCCTCATATGTATCGACTTCTGGATGAGGCATGATTGGGATTGGGGTAGTGAAAGGTTGCGGTGCTTCTACATATACTAGTGGCACATACTGCTTGCCAGGGATATCAATGTGTGCCGCCGGTATGTATTGGTTTGTTTGGTGATTTTGGGTGAATGAAGTAGTTTGTACAAGTGGAGGTTGAGGAATATATGGAGTAGTGACGGGTAACGGGTTGGTTTATTTAGGCTTAGCTTGTTGCGAGTTGGATTATTCCAGGTTGATGGGTGGGTTGGCAATAGTTGTGTTGGTTTTGTGGGGTGAAGAGTTGGGTGGAAAGTTTTGAGGAGTGAGCAAGTTAACAGATGGAAAAGGTGGTGGAATAGTTGCACTTGTTTTTTGTTCAAGAAGTGACGTGTTGAGGCTAATGGAAAGATTGGTCAGGTTTCGAAGTCGATCAATTTCACTTTGTATATCGGCCATTTGTTGCATAATATAAACGATGTGTTCCTCATGAAGGGTTGCTTCCCCCCCCCCCCCAATGTCTCAGGCTCGTCGCTCGGAATGGTGACAATCCCTAAAACAGACTGACCAGATGCACCTGAATCAGTTATGTTGGCGGATGCTCGTGCTTTTGATCTTGTGAAGTATGGATGATCTGCTAGTTTGTAGTCAACACCAATCAACCTTTGGGAAAATAATAAAAATAAAACCTTTAAAAAAGAAGAAAACATCTGTAAGTTTCTAGTAATAATGCTTCAATAGTAAAAACTATGTTAATAGTTAAAGTAATGTTGAAAGCCACATAATCATAGCAAATAAATTAAGTAGCAAGAAATAAATTGAATAGTCATAGCGCATCCTAGTGTGCACGGGACCTCTTTTATGCCAGAGGTAGGCCTAAATGCCACATATACGAGATTATGATAAATTAATCCAAGCTTTAACTATTGACAGCATTTGAGTTTGGAGTTAGATAATAAAACAACATACGACTTTATTGAAATATTGCATCAAAACTATTACATTGAGTTCAAAACAACAATTAACATAAAGGGAAATCCTAGTCGCTAGATCAAATCTTCATGCTTCTCCGTGGTTGTGCTACAAAGATCCAGGGATGACTTGTGCCCATAATTCAAGTGTGACGATGAGGTTGTTAAACAGATGACGGTGCATCCACTTGGCTTCACTCAAATCCTCGAAACCTGACATCTGTACTTGAGGAGTAAGGTTCACATCCTCACAATCTTCCAACAATCATATGTAATACTCGGGAGTGCAATATGATTATTCGTTAAGTACTTTTATTTTCACAAGATTTTTGCACACTTGAAGCAACTACTTTTCTCTAGGAATCTCCAAGTTTACCCCAAACTCAATCTCCTATTTACCCATGTGTGAACAAAGTGGAATGACTTGAGGACACCCAAATTGTCGAAGCACTCGTACAGGAGCATATGATTAAAGACCCTTCAGACCAATGAGCTCAATGTAATATAGTTTACGCCCCCTTATAACAACAGCAGGAGGTGATAACCATGAATACCTTCATTGAATCAGATTGCCAGTAAGTGTTTGATGTATGTATACCAATTCTTGGTACCAACTGGAGATGCAAACCTTATCATTCTTTGGTGATAACAGTCGATCTTGTTGGGTCTTTCCAAGAGTATGTCAATCATAGCAGGACATTTGCAGAAGTGTTCCAAGGCCCAAAGCTGGAGGAGGAGATTGCAACCTTCAAAGAACCTTCTTCCTTTAGCATATTTGGATAATTCCCTTAATATTTCTGCTACGGTCATTGGGACTAATGTTACCTCAGTGTTTCCAACCCTTTGGGAAAGTGCTCGGAGTGCATAGCTAATGCAAGTATCTATCTTTCCATGTTTCTTTGGAAAAACTAGAGTACCTAGCAAAGCAATGGCAAAAGAAATAGGGCGCCTCTTTGTCCAACTTTCAACAAAGCAAGAGAATTTCTTGTGAAAATCTTCATAACCATCTTTGCGATCGAATTGTTCATACAAGTAATCCGAAGAGACCTATTCACGATCAAGACATACAAGCTTAAGGTTGTTTGTAAGTCCAAGATGATGTAAAAATTTCTTTCCGGATGCCTGCGAGGTAGAATCATACCCTTTCCTTGATACTTCAAATCGGTAAATCCACTGATTTCTTCAATCGTGGGGGTCAACTCAAAATCTTTGCACTTAAACACGACCCTGTCAATATTTCAAAACTTGATCAATGCTTTAACCACATGTCTATCTGAACAGATATAAATCAGTGAAGTCAGAAAATCCAAGCATCTCCTAATTTCTCCCCCGTTCTCCATCTTGATATTCTCCCATCATTTTCTTAGTTTGTGTGGCACACCCACAATCATTTGAGTATTGGAGAAACTTGGAAAATTCTCCATTCTAGCGACAAAAAATAAAAGACAACAAAAAATAAATGTCAAACTCAATTTGGTCAATTTTAGTTTAGATCAATTTATCATTATCACATTACACATGACATGGGTCATTGTCTTTGGGTCAGTAAACCCATTTGACATAAGGCTATTTTCTAAATATGTGGAATGACACCAAGGGTCAAACCACCTCGGGCTTATGCATACATGACCTTGATTAAAGGTGGCCAACACTCTATACTAAGTTTTTCTAAGATTTGGGTAGACTCAGATTCAAGATTTTCCTATATGGTAATGCACGTTGTCATAAAGTAGTAAAACTATCCACTCACCTCACGTATGCACCAACCCTAAATATGATATTTGAAAGACTTTCGAAGAAGTGCAAAGCACAACTCGCGTGTACAAATGTATGAAAGTGTCAATTTTATAGAATTGGAGGAAGTATGAATGCAATGACAGTTAAAAAAAGCAGTAACACATAGTGTTTTCAAATAAATAAGGAACGCAAATTTAAATTTGGTTTGTCTCCTTTCAAACAAAGAAGTGTGAATAATATAAAGTAATAGAAAAATAAACAGCGAGCATAAAACAAGTAATAGGCAAGAATAAACAAACATCCCCAAATTTATCTCAAGCTAAATCTGCTAAGATCAAAACCTAAATAATTTCCCCAACGAAGTCTTCATCCTGTGGCGCCCTATTTTGAACTGGTCAAACCATGTTTGCAATATCTGACTCTTCTGCCTGGTTTTAAAGGGTTCAAAGGAGCTACCAAATTTTTCGGAAAATCATTTATAAAAAATATAAATAAACTCTTCTTTCGTCTGTGAAAAATCGTTGAAAATTGGGTTAAGGATTTTATTTACTCCAAGGGGAAGGTATTAGGCATCTTTCGGAGCTTATCCAAATATAGTCGTTAAATTTAGCCTAAGATACATAAGGAGGAAAATTATCTCATTATTACTTACTAAAAAGGTGATAAAAAGAGTGATAAGGAACGGATTTAAAAACGATTTAAGAATAACTTGAAAAACAAAAAGAAATGTGTGAGGTATACAATATATACTTGATATACATATGATATACATTAGTGATATATAGGATGTGTGTATATATACCCTTTCCTAGAAAAATATCCTTAAACGACAATATGATAGTTCAAAAAATATTTTGGAACATGCTTATAAAAAAAAGTTCCAACAAAGAGGTCAATCAAAATTACACAAACATACAGAGAGTAAGCAAATAATATAAATAATAACATATAAAGGAAGTAGTAAGGAAGGAAATTAGAAGTATTGAGCTCTTGAGAAGAGCTCAACTTCTAATTTTTGACTTCAATAGCTGTGGAAAAATTCTAATAGCTGCTAGTCCGCGGGCCAAAATTGAGTTTCAAAATAGGAACTCCAACTCTGAACTGATGCCATGAAACAAGACAAAAGAAAAGGAAAACAGTTAGACAACATATAGAATTATTAGAAACATGAACAGATTAACAAAAATGCATTATCAACACTAAATTAATGTCAACCGATTCACAGATATTTTAATCAAAGATTGAAAAGAAAGTTAGGTCACTTGCTGCAAGTTCAAACAGTTTAGTTGTTTAACTTGTTTATATTTCCACTGTCATTTATTTATTCACACAATACTAAGTGCAAAAAAACTTTACCTCACAAGTAAATAACGCTAAAGGTACACTTGTTAGCAAAATGCTTTCTTATCTAAAGAAAAATCTAAAATAGAGAGGTTAACATATACAGATTATTCGGTCTAGCATACAACTCTAAACAATTAGCCAATTTAGAAGAAGACATGACAATTTCATAAAAAGTAAAGAAAGAACTTATTACCTACACTAGGCATGTTCTTTTCCTTATTAATCAATCATCATTCATGTATGAGTATGTTCAAGACTATCCAGGAAGGATCCCAAGCCATCATACAAGAGCAAATATTTGAATAAGAGAAGCAGTCATCTCCATAGAACTCATTAAGTTCTTTACCTACTATTACCCAGTTGGCTAAGCTCTTATTTTATCACGAACAGTTAACTATTTAACAAACTATCTCAAATATAAATAACTAGTTTTGCCAGTCAAGTCACAAAGATATTATTAACCTCTTACTTCTAGTAATAACTTACCATATAAAGCATAAATCCATATGAAAACTTGAAAAGTACTAGTAAATTTTTACTAAATGGATAAAATTCAAACATTTCACCAATTTAAAAGGGTTGTGCTATTTAAACAGGTTCAAAATTGCAATGCATATTCACACTTGTTCTCTGAAAATCCAAATCCACATTACTCTAGTATTACACTTTCAAACAGCTGATTTTTGGAAAAAAATAGGGATCCACAGACGCAAATTAAGTGAGGGGAAAAACAAGCAGCTTGGTTCAACTAAACTGAATCATATAAAACTAGCTAATAATTCTTTTTGTTAGCACCTAAGGAACTATATGAGTATCTCAAGAAATGGTAACAAGCTTTCAAACGGGACCCAAAACCTTAAGCGGTAAATGAAACAGAACATTCATGAATTTATTTTAGATTTTTTACCATTTTTTATTAGTTCATGACTAAGTGATTAACTCAAACTAACATTTAAAAGAACAAAGAGAGTACTAAATGCTCGGCCTTTCAAAAGTAGATGGTTATAATTTATTTAATCTCAAATTTGGCAATCAAATGTTGATACCAATACATATCTAGTTACTAATGCTAAGCATTTTTAGTTAACATCATATATAGCAATATGACACGTTACCTAAACCAAATAATATTTAGATTAAAGTGACCCCCATGCTCACTTAAACATGTTCAAGACTCAAGTTACTACTTTCATGTCCACATTATAAAAAGAAAAAAATATATCAATCTATAAATAAATAGCTAATTGCACTTCAAAACTCACAACTTGTGGATTCTTTTTCATGCTAAGTTGAAGGTTAGAAACATTTCATAAATACTCGAATAGTCAGACATATAAATCGAACAACCATCGATATGTTTGAACATCCAAAGCGACATTAAGATATTCTTATAATGGAAACTGAACCATACTTGAAGTTTTAAGCCGTATTGGAGTTTATTTCATGCAAAATTAGAAGTTGAAAACTCCATTCAAATGCATACCTAATCAAAGACATATCAAATAGTAAAATGTCATGCTCAAATATTCAAGAAAAATCATGTTCAACCTCTCTGGGCTTACTTCATGCTCAGCTAAAAACATCTTATAAACACACATAATTGAAACAAGATGTAACTAGTAAATCAGCCACTAGTTCATTTCACATTCCTACTCAGAACCAATTAATCTAAGCAGCTAAACCTAGTCCATGAGTTAAAAAAACAAGAGAGTTTATTTCAAGCTTGAACTACACGTTGTAAATGCTTTCGTACATATAATTAATTGCACAATAAATATTTTATCCTATATTCATAAGCAGCCGACCAAGCAACCAATTTTATTTCAAAAGCAACAAATAAATTTTGAAGATTAATGTAATGTAATATAACAGATTTTGATGTTACCTTAGATGGCGCAGCGATTGAAGTCAAAATTTATCAAGTCATTGCTAGCTTTTCCAACTCCAAGTGCGAGCAGAAGAAGAAAATAGTGAGGGATGGGATACGAGAAAACACTTTAAAAAAAACTATAGCACGGAGAGAAAAGGAAAAATCAGCGTGTATGTGTGTGGCTGTGTTGGGATTTTTTAGTGATTTTTCAGATGATTTTTCCCCTCCAATATCTTCTCCTTTTATAGGATAAGATGAGGGTTCCAATAATTTTTTAAAAGAAAAAACTTGGGATTCAAATTTGAATCATTTATGAGACAAATTGCATGAGAGAAAAGATAAGAAGTCAGAAACAGTTTGACAAAAATGGAGCGTCTGACTTACCTAATCGGACTGATGAAAGATTTCTTCATGCCAACAAGAGACATGTCAGCGAGATGTCAAGCCTTTGGAGCTGAGGTGACAGTTTGTCAAGGGGGAGGGGGTCGGCGAAGGAGGTCATGGGTACTAGAGCCTTCGCGAGGGAGAGGGGGCGATGGAGGAGGTCATCCGCGAAGAGGGAAGGTCTAAGCAGCTAATAATGCTGAAACTCACACTCCTGATAAAGTATGAGGTGGATGTTGTCAATAAATAACCCAACAAAGGTTGGGGTCAATCCCACATGGAATATGGTAAGAACTAGACTAATGTAGGTATTTAAGCTTTTAGGTATGTTATTCCAAATTGGGGAGGGGGGGGTTATAGAAAATAATTGTAAAACAAGATTGAAAATCAGTTGTTGTTTACCAAGATTTGCAATTAACTAGGGTAAGTGTTCTTCATGCATTCATACTACTTCGGGTTTACACTCGTGATCTATCCCAATGCTTATTTATAGAACTGATAACTAGAGTTCACCCAAACGACTAGTTCATCTCTATTGGATGACTATACTCAATCACCGGATTAGGTCTCATGAGCGATTTCAATTTAACCATTATCAATTTGTTCCAAATTAATTATCCTTCGACCATAGCTCAAGTTATACAATGATCATAAAAGTCAAGGCTTTATTGTAATTCTCTTTTCCTAATCTCTACTTCTCTAGGTTCAAGCAAGTAAAGAATTTGGGCAAGTCCTAACTGCGCTTCGTTAAGAAACATTAAAGATGAAGAGAATACAATACAAGCATTTAGCATTGGTTCTTGATCACTTAGTGTAACCCTAGTTTGTTAATCCACCATGATTCCCACAACCTTAGTTGTGGAGGTTTTAGACTCTCATGATTGTAAGATTATGATTAATATTCATAGACAAACACATAATTGAATACTTACAACGATGATTGAAAGAAAACCTGCTTTGAATATTTCAAGAAATGATGATGAACAAATTCAAGAATAATTGAGAAAATCCAAGTTAAGGTCTCAAGAATTTCTCTCCAATATTTTCAAAAACTGATTACAAACTGATAACGAACGTCTCATGAATTGCTAATGATCGTCTTTTACTAAAAGAAACCTAAAAAATATTTTTACAAAATAATGAAAACCTTTTCCTAAGTTAATAGGGAAGTATCCAAATCTAGCTCCGACACTTCATATGACTCCTCATACAACCCGTAACAGGATTGTACGAGTCATACCTTGTTTGGTACATCCCTTGGCTTCTACAGAATTTGCTAAGTGTTGGCCTCTGGTACGACCTGTAACATGATCCCACGAGTCGTACAATCAAGTCATGGCTTAATTCTAAGAACTCTGCCAACCTCTGAAGATTTATATGAATGTTTTGATACGCCTTATACCTTGCTCCTACGACTCATAACAGCTTGTCGTAACATGATATCTGCCAAGTCCCAAAAATCACTGAAGTTTTCCATGGCTCCTAGTACGGATTGTAGGTAGATGTTACGATCCGTAATTGCTACTCATACAAGGAGACTTCATCATTGCAAATTTCTCTGATGTTTTCCACAACTCCAGTTACGGCTCATACCAGGGTGGTACCGCTCGTACCAAGAGTTGTACTTTGCCTTTGCCTTGTACCAATCTATTGGACTTTTCCATGAGTTCCAATACGTCTCATACAATCTTGGTAAGGCTCGTACTGAGATCCATACTTGGCCCAAAATCTGCAGCTTTTATGCACCTTCTGTACATTTTCACTCCAACACCTATTTTCCCTGAAAACAAAGTTAAAGCACCTCATATATATATAAACACACCTAAGTCCATTCTACTTTCTCAGTTTTAAGCGTCGAAAGTGTTGTAAACTCACAGCACATCAACACCCTCAACATAATACTTTTGCATGTCCTCAAGCAAAGAAAACTAAAACTGAAAATGACACTTAACTAGAAAATAAGCATAGGATACCACAACCAACACTAATCAAAACTTTCACTATGAATACAAGCAACTTTTGACCTTTCTCTATGTGAACCTGCACATCAAGTGACCATAAAATCATGATAAACAAGGATTAAGGTATGTCATCTACTTATTAGCAGAGAATCAAGTTATTACCCATGTGTTTCACACAAACAACTAGCCGAATAAAACATAAACCATGTATCCTCACAGTAAATGAAGTCCCCAACTCACAAATATATGAAAATATGAAACTTGGGACTAAACAAGTAAGACTCTCACTCTCACAAAGAAGTTCCAAATACTGCACATTAGATACCATATGCTTGCCCTTATTTTCTCTACTTTGGCTTTTCGGACAATTAGGCTAGGATCACTATAGAACTTTTTTCAGCTTGTAATGTAGGCTTCGGGTTGGGTATGGTAAATATGAAATTTAGTGACTAAACCCTCATTCGCACTACATACTTGTGGCTTCACTTTTCACTTTTTCATTATTTTTTCTCTCTCCCTTTTCTCCCTTTTCTAGCATATGTGAGTGTGGTGTATTTTTCATCTTTTTTTAGCTCCTTCGTTTTCTTTCTTTGCATATTGCATTTTCAGCTCATTTTTTGTTTATTATTTTCTTTTTCACACCACAACTCACATTTCTTTGACTCTTTTTTCCTTTCTTTTTCACCCCGCGCCGTTTGTGCACCCCTACTATAGCCATCCTCAATTTAGGTATTTTGTCAGAGTTGAAGTTCACATGTCCAAGGAGGGACCAGGGTCAAACAGGTTCATTACAAACATTGGTTAAGGTGAATAGGTAATCAAGAAAAATGGGTCAACATTAAGGCTCAAAATCGGGATAAAGGGAATCATATCATTTTGGTAGGAAAAATTTAAGCTAAAATGGGCTAAACAAAAACGGCCTATGATCCTTTCCTAACCAACCATCCTAAAACTTATGTAAAGATCAATTGGGCAAGTTATAGATCATCTACACAATATTGAACTAAGCATTGATCCTCACTTACTCATGGTACATGTTTTGCATTCATTCTACCAATCCGGTTCGTACATGGATAACTATAACTACTCATACTAATACGCTAAGTGACACAAAAATATCCACAGAAATCATGCTTTGCAATCAACAAGTACAGCTAACATCCAAAAAATTTTAAACAGGGTCATTTTTTCTCAAAACTTCAAAACTAGTGTATTTTATTAGCTAAGTAATCCTAAGCTACTTTCTAATTAAACAAAAACACAAAAACAACCTAAACATGCCAGTTCTACTAGATAGCATGCTCGAAAAAAAAAGAAATGCGGCAAAAGAAACCCTCAAACTAATCAAAACTCCCACAAAATACAAGTACACCTCCTCCTCTTAGGATAAGTATGCTTCATCCCCGAAGCATAAAAATATAAAAACACAAGGGAAAGAGACATACCTATGGCGCACTAAGCACTCCTGTCATCTTGCGGAAGTGGTACCTCCACTGCAATCATGGTGCTATCGGTGGCCAGCGCACTCAACGGTACATCTACGGGGAGAATGGTCACCCCCTCAGTAGTAGTGGTCAACTCTGTGACCTTGATAACAACTGGGGCTGAATGTAGTTCGCCCGAAGGGTCCTTGCCACCTATAAGCTCAACATGAGCAGTGGTGGAGCTACCCGCTCCTCTAGCTCTCTTAAGTAGCTCCGGCCTATGCTCATCGTGAGTCTGCTGACTCTCCACTCTTGCCCGCTTCTATTCTTTCTTCTCCTTCTTTTTTTTTCTTCTTTACGGTCTCATCTCCAACATCATCCGAGACCCTCTTTTTCCCTTTTCCTCTGCCACAACCCGATTTTATACCCTAGATGAGACACGGTACTTGGAGTCATAAGTAAGCCCAAGTCAACCCATGGTCTATCATAACACTGGCATTTTGAGTAGAAACATAGCGGAAGCTTTAAAATAATAAAGTAAAACATTAATGAATAAGAACTAAATCATAAAGTTTTAATACAACTGAAAATAAATGGAAAATCTAGATCTGTGTCTGTGTCTGAAAGCCATCTATCTGATGAGTTGCTGGGACAAAACCCCAGCTAACTCTAAGTATAACTGAAAGAAAATATAACTGAAAAGAAATAATCCTCGTCCTCGAAAGATGAGGACTCACCACCGATGCAGCTGAAACTTCTGGGCGAGATCTGCTAACGGTGTTGAGATTGAGAACCAGCAGTTGTATCATAAAACGATACAGCATAAAAGATATGCATTAGTACTTTGAATGTACTAAGTAAGTGGGAGAAACTATAATACAGAAAATAAAACACTGAACTGTAAAGACATGCAATGACCAACTGAAATGCTGAAACTAAATAAACTAAACGAGACAGAGATGGTCAAAATGACCCTATCTGATGGTCAAAGACATGCCCTAAATATGAGATATTGATCTGAAATACTGTATTGACTCATCTGAATTGAGTAGTCTGAACTTGTTCTGAACTGAGCTAATCTGAGACTAAACTAAACTGACTAGTGGGAGAGTCTGTAACCGACATATAACCACGTGAGCTAGACGTGGAATCTGATGTATACACCCCACCGATAAGACCCAATATACCTTGTTAGGGTATAAAGGCATGAACTGAGTGATCACAGTTCTGGGGCCATGAGGCTAATAAAATGTAACCTGCGGGGGCAATGTAGTTTTGGGAACCTAGGTGCGCTGGAACCCCGATTTGCTCGGTGCTAAGTCCTATTCCCACTAGATAGTCCTAGACTAACTATTAAGCTGATAGCTCAAAATTGGGGCCCAAGACTAAGTTAGGAATACCAATATGGAAGTACCTTGAGAATCTTATTCGGACCGTATTCTGTAACTGGTGTTCTAAGAGTGATCAAAGTTGCTCATCTGGAAGCGTCGTAATCGTCTAAAGAACAAACTTTAATCTGAAGATGGGGTCCTAAGGCTGGTCAGAGCTGCTTATCTGAAAGTGTCATGACCGCCTAAAGAACCACAAAAATCTGATACTAAGTCTAATACTGATAACTGGGAGGCATCACGGATAGCTCAAGAATTAACCATAGTCAAACTGATCAGCTAACATTTCTAGATTATACTGAATATTCTAATAATAGACTAAGACTTGACTAACAAGCATCTGACTGAAATCTCAACATATTCTAGCAATATGGGAAACCCAAACTAATAGAATCAAGCCACAAGGAAAAACTAGACCAACAAGCAAACTTCTAGTTTATTGCATTCAAAGCTAGGGCTAAAACCATCCTTACAAGAATGAGTATTAACATGATGATTAGGTAGTGAAAATATAACAACAATTAACATAGACAATATTCCACATGCTATAAATGAAGTCTGACATATAATTTATTCACATTCGAAAATTCAGGGCTAGAACTGATAGAGAAGATAGAGAAGATTTTGGAGACACAAGGGAAGAACTATTCCCTTGTTGGATTTCCACATATCTGGTGATGGAAATCCTCAAGAGAATCCCTTGAAAATATGAGAAGAATTTGATTGCCCTAGCTTCTGCTCTGAGTCTTTCTGAGAGAATTCTACGTTCTAACTTCTGAGGGGATGCGAGGAATGAAGTAAAACCGTCGGTTACCCCTCTAAATCCCCTAATAATACCCAAAACGACATAATTTAGATTCTAGGAGTTTAAGAAATCACGTAAAACACCCTAGGAAATTCACAGGAAAGAGGACCCTGCCGGTCCCCATGAGGCACTCCACGAGTCGTGAGGTCAGGGATGACTCGTGGTGCCAAGTCGTGATGTGCACTAGAAATTTTCTTCAAATTCAACAGCCTGCAAATGACTAACTTCACGAGTCATCAGGAGACCTAACGACTCGTGACGTCTGCTATTGCCACTAAACCAAGATTTCTCTTCAAGGGTCACCACGGGGGACATCATGACTCGTGGTGTACCCGACGAGTCGTGGTGATGATCCGTTAGGTACATGCCTGAATTTTCCAACTTTCAGTCAACACTTGACCATGAATCACGTAACGACTCATGGTCACACCCGTGATCACTCAATTTCCCAAATTTTCAACCAAGTCCGGTCCCTTCCCCATGAGTCACTCACGACTCCTGCCCTACCCCACGGGTCACAGGACGACTCGTCCTGTGGCCTGGTGTAGAAAAACCTATATTCTCTGTTTCAACTCCTGGGTCTGATCTTAATGTTTCCAGGGCATTACAATATCACCCTTTTGGGAACATTCGTCCTCGAATGTTGGAAAACATACAGAAAATAGAGAATTGCAATCATTAAACTCAAATACTGATCATGAAAGCTGAAAACTAATGGAATGACTACCTTCGAACTGAACTACATGACTGAACTAAATTCACGAATCCTACACACATTCATTAGCATGAAAGAAACTGGGACACATTGACTGCACATGTAACTGAATAGAGTTTTAGCGAGAAAATTGATACCTTAAACTGAAACTGAGCTGGAAGGGAATAAATGTGGGTATCTAGGCGTCATATCTGCTTCGGCTTCCCACGTAGCTCCCTCAACCTGCTAATTCCTCCATAAACTTTGAGTTAAGCTACTTCTTTGTTTCTCAGCTTACGAACCTGACAGTTAAGGATCTGAACTGGGACCTCTTCATAAGAGAGACTATCTTTCACTCCCACACTGTCTAGTGGCACAACTGAAGTTGGATCACCGATGCACTTCTTCAATAGTGACACATGGAATACTAGGTGCACAGATTCCAACTCTGAAGGTAATTCCAACTCATAGGCTACATTGCCAATTTTCCTCAAAATTCTGTAGGGTCGCACATATCTCGGACTGAGTTTTCCTTTCTTCCCAAATCTCATCACCCCTTTCATGGGTGAAATTTTCATATACACCTAATCATCCACTACAAACTCTAACTCTCTTCTCCTCACATCAGCATAGGATTTCTGATGGCTCTGAGCTGTTTTCAATCTTTATCAGATGAGTTGTACTTTCTACATAGCTTCATGAACGAAGTCTGGCCTTATCAAGGTAGCTTCACCAACCTCAAACCACCCTATAGGAGATCTACACCTCCTACCATATAATGCCTCAAACGGGGCCATCTGAATACTGGAACGGTACCTATTGTTGTACGCAAACTCGATGAGAGGTAGGTGATCATCCCAACTGCCCTTGAAATCGATCACACACGCTCTTAGCATATCTTCTAAAGTCTGTATGGTCTATTCAGCCTGTCCATCTATCTGCGGGTGAAAAGTTCTGCTGAGCTTGACCTAGGTACCAAGTCCCTTCTGAAATGACTTCCAGAAATGCAAGGTGAACTGGGCACCTCTATCTGAAATAATGGACAAGGGCAACCCATGAAGTTTGACCAATTCCCAAATATAAAGCCTGGCATAATCCTCAGTTGAGTCTGTAGTTTTAACTGAGAGGAAGTGTGCTGACTTAGTCATTCAGTCTACTATCACCCATATTGAGTCATACTGCCGACAAGTCCGAGGTGGACCTGTAATAAAATTCATATTTACTTCTTCCTACTTCCATTTGCGTATGTTGATATCCTGAGTCATACCTCCTAGTATCTGGTGTTCCACCTTAACTTGCTAGAAGTTTGGGCACTTAGCTATAAATTCTATGCTGTCTCTCTTCATGCCGTTCCACCAGTAAATATCCCGTAAATCACGGTACATCTTAGTAGCACCTAGGTGGATGGAATATCTCAAACTATGTGTTTCAGCCATTATCTGCTGTCTCAAATCACCCACATCTGGCACACAGAGTCTACTCTAGTAACGGAGTATACCATCTCCCCCTTTGGAGAAAGCCTTCGCTTCTTTTCTGAGAACTGCCTCCTTCAGCTTAAGCAGTATGGGATCTTCATCCTTCCTTGACTTAACTTCAACTACCAATGAGGAATCTAATCCACTATGCATAACTACTCCGCCCTCGGTTGTATCAACCAAATGCACTCCAGACAGAGCTAATCTGTGGATATCCTTTACTAGTTACTTTTTTCCCTTTTCAGAATGAGGCACACTCCCCATAGACATCCTGCTTAGAGAATCAGCCACCACATTGGCTTTTCCCAGGTGATACAGAGCGCTCATGTCATAGTCCTTTAGTAGCTCCAACCATCTTCTCTGATGGAGATTTAGATCTTTCTGACTGAACACATACTAAAGGCTCTTATGATCGCTTTAAACATTCACGTGAGCCCCATAAAGGTAGTGCCTCCATATTTTCAACACAAACACCACCGCTGCCAACTTCAGGTCATGAGTCGGATAGTTCTTCTCATGAACCTTGAGCTGTCTAGACACGTAAGCTATCCCCCTACCCCGTTGTATTAGAATGCATCCAAGTCCAATTCTGGAAGCGTCACAATACACCACAAACCCATTTGTTCCTTCTGGTAAGGTCAAAATTAGAGCGATAATGAGCCGAGTCTTCAACTCCTGGAAACTCTTCTCACACGCATCTGACCACTGAAATTTCACCTTTTTCTGAGTCAACTTAGTCAGAGGGGATGCAATAGAGGGAAAAACTTCCACAAAACGTCGATAATAATCGACTAGACCTAAGAAACTTCTTATTTCGGTTGGGGAGGTAGGTATGGGCCAGTCTTTCAGCGCTGCCATCTTTTGAGGATCTACTTGAATACCCTCACCCAAGACCACGTGACCAAGGAAAGTCACATACTTCAACCAGAATTCACATTTGCTGAACTTAGCGAACAGCTGGCGGTGTTTGAGCGTCTGAAGCACTATCCTCAGGTGGTTAGCATGTTCTTCCTCATTTATGGAGTATTCTAGAATGTCATCAATGAATACAATGATGAACATGTCTAGATACTGCTTGAAGCCTCTGTTCATCAGGTCCATGAAAGCTGCAGGGGCATTAGTTAGTCCGAAGGACATAACCACGAATTTGTAGTGACCATACCAAGTTCTGAAAGCTGTTTTCGGTATGTCATGTTCTCTAACTCTTAGCTGATGATACCCCGACCTGAGATCTATCTTGGAGAAACAACTGGCTCCCTGAAGCTGATCGAACAAGTCATCAATCCTGGGTAGGGGATACCGGTTCTTGACTATGACCTTGTTCAACTGACGGTAATCGATGCACATTCTGAGGGTACTGTCTTTCTTTCACACGAATAGTACTGGAGCACCCTAAGGAGAGATGCTGGATCTGATAAAACCTTTATCAAGAAGGTCCTTTAGCTGCTCCTTAAGCTCAGCTGGATCCATTCTGTAAGGAGGGATGGAGAAGGGCTGAATGACTAGAAGAAGGTCTATGCCAAAGTCTATTTCCCACTCAGGAGGGACTCCAGGAAGATCTTCGGGAAGCACGTCAAGGAACTCGCTGACAATTGGAACTCACTGGATAGTTGGGGTCTCAAAGTTGGAATCTTCGACCTGAACTAGATGATAAATACACCTTTTGGAAATAAGCTTTCTGGCCTTAAGGTAGGAAATAAACCGTCCCGTAGGTGATGAACTACTGTCCGTCCACTCTAAAGCAGGCTCATTAGGGAACTAAAACCTGACGACTCTAGTTCTACAGTCGAATGAGGCATAATCAGAGTGTAACCAATCCATACCAAGAATGAGGTCAAAGTCAACCATGTCTAACTCTATAAGATCAGCTGGAATGAACTTATTCAAGATTGAGACTGGGCAGTTTCTATACACCCGGTTGGCTCTAACTGACTCGCCAACTGGGATGGAGACTGAGAATGGTTCTGAGAGGACTTTCAGACGATATCAAACTGGACAGCTACATAGGGAGTCACAAACAATAATATGGCTCCTGGATCTAGTAGGGAATACAATTACAGATGAAAAAGGCATAACATACCCGTGATCACATCAGGTGAGCTCTCTTAATCCTGACGAGAGCACAAAGCATAAAAATGATTTTGGCATTGGCCGCCATCCGTACCTGAAGTGTTGGCCTGCTGAGCTGGTCACAGCCTGCTGGAGCTGCTGAAGAGGTGGATTGTGATCTCTCCCGTCCTGCTAACGAGCATTCTTTAAGCTGATGACCAAGCTGTCCACACCCTAAACAACCCTCTCGGCCCTGAAGGCATTCGCTTGGATGGTTCTCTCCACACTTAGGGCAAGCTGGGTAGCTGTAGCGATTGCTGCGTTATAACTCTGGGACTGTGTCTAGATGCTCCACCCTTCGATCCTTGCGGGACCGAAAAGTAGGGGCACTGGCTGAAGTGGGTGTTGGATCCCTTTACTGCTGCTGTGGGCGGCTACTATCGCCAGATCTCTAGTGGCCATAATCTTACTGGCCAGTTCTTGCCCGTTTGTTCTCCCGCTCCAGGTCTTTTATTTTTCTTGCCTCAATCTGCTGGGCATGAACTATGAGGCTGGAGAGATCGATATCCATTATAATCATTGTAGTCCTGCACTTCTTGAGGACCAAGTTCGATACTCCATTAACGAACTTTAGCATGCGAGCCCTTGGCTCGGCTACCATCTTTGGAGCATATTTAGACAGCCATGTAAACTCCAGTGCATACTCTTCCACCGTTTGATTTCCCCATTTCAGGTTCATGAATTTAGCCACCTTAGCCTCCCTAAGCTCCCGGGGGAAGAATTTCTCTAGGAAGGCTATAGTGAAATCCTCCCATTCCACCGGTTCTGCTCCCATCGGTCTCCCCTCCTTCCACTGTTTGTACCAGATCCAGGCTACCCCTTTCAGCTGGTAAGCAGCTAGGTTGCCACTCTTAGAGGAGCTAACACCCATAATTCAGGTGATCTTCATAATCTCATCCACGAACTCCTATGGGTCCTCTCCCACCTTAGATTCATGGAAAACTAGAGGTTTCATCCGGGTGAAGTCCCGAACTCAAGCAGCTTTTGCAGACCCGTTAGTGTTGACCGGAACCACCTGATAGTTCACCTGGTTACTGACTATCTGTGCGAGCAGTTGGATAGCTGCTCTAAACTCTACAAAGGACACAGGGTCATCTTGAGGGGCTGCTAGAGCTGGTGGAGCAGGTCGGTGAGCGTTATTTTTATCGGCCCTTCTTCTGTTACCATATCGTGGAGGCATGATTTCATTGAAATGAAATAGAGCACGAGTTAGGAGAACATTTCTGGAATTGAACTTCAACTCACAATAAGGAGTATGAACAAAAGGGAATTTTCCTAATAACATCTTGTAGCCTCCCCATCACAAGTGTGGCGCGCTTCACACCCATGAAAAGGACTCTACTCAACATGGCTTTCAAACATCCTAGGATACTCTAAACCTAGTGCTCTACCACAAAGTTTGTCACGCCCTGAGTCTATACCCTAGAAGAGACACGGTACTTGGAGTCACAAGTAACCCCAAGTCAACCCATAGTCTATCATAACACTGGCATTCTGGGTAGAAACATAGTGGAAGATTTAAAATAATAAAGTAAAATATTTATGAAGAAGAACTAAATCATAAAGCTTTAATACAATTGAACAATAAATAGAAAATCTGGATCTGTGTCTATGTCTAAAAGCCATTTATCTAATAAGTTGTTGGGACAATCCCCTAGCTAACTTAAGTCTAACTGAAATAAAATATAACTAAAAAGAAATAATCCTTGTCCTCAAAATATGAGGACTCACCACTGATGTAATTGAAACTTCTGGGCGAGATTTGCTAACGGTGCTGAGACTGAGAACCTGCATCTGTATCATAAAATGATACAGCATAAAAGGTATGCATCAGTACTTTGAATGTACTAAGTAAGTGGCAGAAACCATAACACGAAAATAAAACACTAAACTATAAAGACATGCAATGACCAACGAAAATGCTGAAACTAAATAAACTGAACGAGACTGAGATGGTCAAAATGACCACATGCCCTAAATATGAGATACTGATTTGAACTACTATACTGACTGATCTGAACTGAGTAGTCTGAACCTGTTCTTAACTGAGCTAATCTGAGACTGAACTAAGCTGACTAGTGGGAGAGTCTATAATCGACATATAACCATGTAAGCTAGACATGGTGTCCGAGGTATACACCCCACCAGTAGGACCCAATATACCTTGCCACAGTATAAAGGCATAAACTGAGTGATCACAGGTTTGGGGCCATGAGGCCAATAAAATGTAACCTACGGTGGCAACGTAGTTTTGGGAACCTAGGTGCACTGGAACCCCAGTCCGCTCAGTGCTAAGTCCTACTCCCACGGGATAGTCCTAGACTAACTACTAAGTTGATAGCTCGAAACTGGGGCAAAAGACTAAGTCAGGCATACCTATCTGGAAGTATACTAAGAGTCTTATCGGACTGAATTCGGTAATTGGTGTTCTAAGATTGGTCAGAGCTGCTCATTTGGAAGCGTCGTAACCGTCTAAAGAACAAACTGTAATCTGAAGTTGGGGTCCTAAGGCTGGTCAGAGCTGCTTATCTGAAAGTGTCATGACCGCTTAAAGAAACCACTAAAATCTGATACTTAGTTTAATACTGATAACTGGGAGGCATCACGAACACCTCAAGATTTAACTATAGTCAATTTGATTAGCTGACATTTCTGGATTATACCAAATATGCTAATAATGGATTGAGACTGGACTAACAAGCATCTGAATGAAATCTCAACATATTCTAGCAATATGGGAAACCCAAACTAATAGAATCAAGCCACAAGGAAAAACTAGACCAACAGGCAAAATTCTACTCTACTGCATTCAAAGCTAGGGATAAAACCATCCATACAAGAATGAGTATTAACATGATGACTAGATAGTGGAAATATAACAACAATCAACATAGAAAATATTCTGCATGCTATAAATGAAGTCTGACATATAATTTATTCACATTCAAAAATTGAGGGCTAGAACTTATAAAGACGATTTTGGGGACACAAGGGAAGAACTATTCTCATGTTGAATTCCCACATACTTGGTGATGGAAATCCCTGAGAGAATCAGAAGAATTCGATTTCCCTAGCTTCTGCTCCGAATCTTTCTGAGAGAATTCTACGTTCTAACTTCTGAGGGGATGCGAGGAATGAAGTAAAATCCTAGGTTACCCATCTAAATCCCCTAATTAAAACCCAAAATGACATAGTTTAGTCGAGGAGTTTAGGAAATTACATTAAAAAATCCTAGGAAATTCACAAGAAAAAGGATCCTTCCAGTTCCCACGAGGCACTCCACGAGTCGTGAGGTCAGGAATGACTCGTGGTGCCAAGTTGTGATGTGCACTGGAAATTTCCTTCAAATTCAACACCCTGCCAATGACTAACTTCATGAGTCGTTAGGAGACCTAACGACTCGTGACGTCTTCCGTTGCCATTGAACCAAGATTTCTCTTCAAGGGTCACCACGAGGGACACCATGACTCGTGGTGTACCCAACGAGTCGTGGTGATGATCTGTTAGGTATTCTGCCCAAATTTTCCAACTTTAGGTCAAACCTTGACCATGACTCACGTGACGACTCATGGTCATACCCGTGGTCACTCAATTTTCCAAATTTTCAACCAAGTTTGGACCCTTCCGCACGAGTCACTCCACTACTTGTGGCCTACACCATGGGTCACAGGACTACTTGTTCTGTGGCCTGGTGCAGAAAATTTTGTTTTCTCCGTTTCAACTCTTGGGTCTGATCTTAGGATTTTCGGGGCATTACATCCTCCCTCTACCCTAATCAGCTCCCAATATGCCGCCAAGCCAAGCTCATCATCAATCTCAATATCGAAGTCAAAAAGAGTGGAGGCCTCTAGAAATGCCGGCTATCTAGATTATAGCTCGGTCACTTGGCTCCGATGAGCCCCCAACTTCTCACGGAGACTACCTATGTCAGTCTGCTCTAACATGCACTCATTGAAGTGGCGCTCAAAGCTAACAAGTCAGGCATACAAGACCCGTGCAGCCACCTCAATCTCATCCTTCACCGAGGCTTCACATTCTCCATCATAGCTGCACCTTTCTCTCAGTCACAATTAGTCTCTTCGCCATCTTTTACAAATAATCCTAAGGCACTGGCATATATCCTGCTGGGGTCTAGCTCGAAATACCCATAGGAGGTGAGGCAGATGTGCTAGCAGCCGTGTCTGTGTGGTTGTCTTCTGTAGCTGGTATCTCTCCCTACTCTGCTAAGGTGGGGGTATCAACCTGCTCACCCCTAGATGCTCGAGGTAGTGGGACTGCAGCGTGAAGTCTAATCTAACTCACCCGGTTCGTCTCATCTCCAATGGGCCCAATATATGCAATCCTCTACCCTCCAATTAACCTTTCCGCCTCATCATGCACCCTAAGACCTACTTCCAAACATAGTTTGAACACGAGGCTTGAGAATGGGATAGTAGTGCTCAATCCTATAGCCCGATCTCGGATCTCCTCTACAATGACCCTCGAAATATTGATGGTGTATCTTGACATGATACATGCCACCAATGCTGCTCTGTCTGAGGGTGTTTTCATTTACCATCGGTTCCAACCTGTGGTGAACTAGCGTCTAGCAGACCTTCGCTATGAAATTCAATGAATTTTTGGTGACCTGCTTTCCACTAGTCACCCATTCTGCATCTCCCTTATCCTCAGCAATGACCCCAAACAGCCACTTTATTTGATTCTTCCTCTCCTCATAACCTATCTGCTTAATCTTCTTCATGGCATCCACCCGATAGTCAAACTCAGGTGTAGCCTGTGGTGGTATAAACTGAGGCCCATATAATACCCGAGCAATAGTACGCTCGAATATGTCAACGATGCGGCCTCGCACCATTACTCTCTCCAACTTGGTCTGCTCTTTCAACTTCTGCCCATCCTTTGCTTTCTGCTTCATAGTAGACAAATAATTGGCATAAAACTCCCGAACTATCTCTAAACTGTATCGATCCGAGTTCTAGCCATCCATTCGAAATATATAGAAGTTGAATATCTACTTCATCTCCTCCACCTCATTCAGTGCATTGGTAAGGACCACGGTTATTCTTGAATACTCCACCTAGGGTGGTTCTTAGCGGTGAGAGAGAGACCCCGCTCATAGATATCTTGTGCACCGAGTACTCTCCACCGAATAATGCAGTTCTTCCTAGACGGAGTTTGCTCACCCTCATCATTGGTTGCCTCATCCTCAGTCCTGAACTCACCATCTCTATCTATGTATTGGGCCTCCTCAGACCCTTCATCATCATTAGAGCCACTCCCAGACTGTTGGACCTGTTCCTCAGCTCCCTCCTCATACTAGGCAGCGTCAGCAGATGTGGCAGTGACCGCCTCGGCCTGGCTTTAGCTTGAGCCTAGTGGTTCATGTCCCATCAGTGTTAGATGTATTAACCTTGTACTCTTCCACTGAACCACTAAGAGAGTTTCCTGCATGTTCGGAGTTGGAGGGCTCATCTCTCAATGCCCTCCGAGTAGCTATCTCTGCCCTGATACTTTGACGATTTTGTTTGCCTTTTTCTTCAAAGTCATTGTACTTGTGGAGAAAAAGGGTTAGAACTTCATATCTGAGAAAAAGGAAAAGAAAATACCCTCTAAATTTTTCCACAGGTCTTCAATACGAGTCGTACATAAAAGGTATGATTGTACTAAGACTCATAGTACCTTGGATCATAGTTACGACTCTGAGGTACGACTCATACCACGACGGTATGATCTATACCATGAGTCCTATAAGGATACCCCTTGAAAACATATTCTTTTATATTTTTTCACGACTCATGGTATAGTCTGTAAGTCAATTCCACGAGTCGTAATAAGGATCGTGCAGTTGCCTTTTGGCTTGACCCTTTCAGAATTCTGGTATGATTGTCAGGTTTGACTTGTAGTAGGGTACCATGGATCGTACTAGGTTCCATACCAATTTATTTACATATATTTGGCTTAGGAAATTCCCAACGATCCATCCTACGAGTCCTAGTATGAACCCATGAGTTGTAGGAAGGCCTATGAAGCCTGTCCTTGCCTTTGTTCATGTCAGTTGTGCAGGTGAGTTCAATTTTGTGTTGGGTACTCAGAATTCCCCAATCTAGGCATGCATTTTTCATACTTTTACAACTACCTAGTTCTCCAATTATGATTCACAACCTGTAACTCAGTTCTTTACAATTAATGCTCGAGTTCTAAGCATGTTCAAATTCTACCCAGCCAACACAATCACACAGCAAGTTACTGATCATTTTTCTCATCTATTTTCATGAATTTTGAGGAACCATTGTTGACAAACAAGTTCATATAAGCACGAAGGTCTTTTACTCAACTCAAAGCATAACTACTTACTTGATTTTGCAAAATCTTGCTCAACTTCATGCGTGAGTCAGTGATTAGGGTAGGAATTTGACTTGTGCAATGTTAATTGTGCATAAATCCAAGCTTATTGATGATTTTCCTTGAGTTATGGGTGTGAGAGATTCGTGGGAGGTAATCATAGGTTGAGGATGTGTTTGCGTGGGAGATGGGTCTGAAAGATTTCGAATTTAAATACATTAGGGCGAATTTAAAAATTAGGGTCGATTAAACAATTTGGCCTATCATGACTCGTGCCACGGGTCATAGGTTGGACCTACGACTCGTCCCTAGGACTCGTAGTAGAGGTTTAAGAAAACTTACTTGTGGACCTACGAGCATATTATTCGGTGCTTTGTTAGGGGTTATAAAACCGACACGCAAGTGCACGTGGTCGAACAAGTAGTAAGTGGCTTTAGTAAGCCAAGTGTCGATCCCACAGAGACTTGGGATAAGTGCAATTTGCTCAAGTATACTATATTTTTACTTCTAAATATGCTGACAACAAAGTGACCAAAAAGTGGATATTTTGTATTATAGATTTTTATACTAAAACTAAGAACAATTATCTACTTTGAATTTGGACTATGGATAAAAGCATGCTGAGGTTAAAGAACATGTAATGAAACTGATTATCATCCTAAATTGGTTAATCTTTTCTTCCAGTTGCTAGTTAAGAACATTTGCCAAGAGATTAAAACTCTCGTATTTAATCTCACTTAAGAATCATGAACCATCCGTCTACATTTTTGTGATCAAATGCAATTCATGTTCTAGCCATACAATTCCGGTTCCTAAATTGACTAATACGACTTTCAGGTATATTTCTATCCTGAAGGTTCATCAAAACTCAATTTTCCCAAATCAAGTAAAGAACAATATCCTATTAATTCACAACTTTCCAATTTCGTGCTCTCTCGAGTGAAATCGGACTTTTTAGATGTACATTAATGTAGGCCACACACCAATGCAGTAGAAACAAGAATTAATAGAACAACATGGAAGAAAAAGATGAAAAAACATATAATCAATAATTAAAATTCATCACAAGTGTTCATAACCTCAGCAAGGAAGGGAATTAGCCACTCATTTGTGGATTAATCATCATAAAATGAGTGTTAATCATACAAACAATTGAATTAGAGAATAAAGAAAGAGAGAAAAAACCCTAAACTTTTCGCCCCTCAACTGCCTGTAACCCATGTCCTTGCTCCACCAAGTCTCAATTATGAAAAATAAACCTAAGTGTGCTATTTATAGTAGTAGGACTCTTTCCCGGAATAACAAGCAACGTGTCACGGAGTGCATCGTGGAGCACTGCCTCCGTGACACTCTACGGACGCGGAGGCTCTCTGGAAATCACCCGAACTTGGCCCCGGCAGCACCTTGCCGCGTTGGCAGCGTGTCACGCTGCTTGGGCAGCGCGTTGGCACCTCTTGGTCGCGCAGCCAACCTGCCGTGGCACGTGGCCAACGTGCAGGTGGGCTGTTGTGATCAGCCTGCCTGCCGTGGCACGTTGCCGACGTGCAGGTGGGCTGTTTTGTGCCTCCTCTTTGCCGAAGTTCCCGTGTTAATTCCGTTTCCAAGCATCTACTTCACCAACTCATGGATTAGTTACTCAAAAGTCATCAAAACCTACAAAACAAAGGCTAATCATGTTGGTTAGCACATATCTTCACTTCATATAAAATTACATGAAAATGTATACGATAACTTAGATAAACAAGACTAATTTAAGTCATAAAGCGTATCTCGGGCATGCTATTTTTGCCCGTGATCACAACCCCACACTTAAAGCCTTGTTCATCCTCGAACAACCTTTTACATATCATGCATATTGAGACTCCCACATAACTAATTTAGCAAGATAATTCAAGTTACGGCTATAATGATTACGTAAGATACAAGCTAAAAAATAGAGCATGCACAATTTAATCACATAAATGAAATACAACGATGTTAAGACTTCTTAACCTCAAGAATCGACTCTCAATCTTAGTAAACTCGTGCAAATCAACTGATTAAGAAATCCCACATGAATTATATCCTTCATTCAACATGTGCCCCTCACGGAAAGAGAGTTACCCAATCACACGCAAAAACAATTTTTTAAATCACAACATGTGTGGGTACATGCATAGAATTACACTCACTCTCACAAAGAATTCACATGCATCATGTAATGACCCATAAGCTTTCCCTTAGTGTTTTATTCCACTCATTTAAGGATGTATGAATGTAAGATCAAGAAGGACTTTTTAGGTTGTAATGTAACTCAGGTGTGGGTAGGTACTATTGTGATCAGTAATAGTGACTATCTTTCCTAAGAGCTTTTAATACATCACGCCTTCATTACAAACTTCCCTTCCCTCACTTCACCTTTTTCTCTTTTCATCTTTCTTTTTCCTCTTTTGTTCCCCCCTTTCTTTAGGCACTTTTAGCTTATTAGTAAGGAGTTCTATAAATAATTTTTCATTAATTTGTTTTCTTACTCCTTACTAATAATCAACCATTTTCACACAAGTGCACCTTTGTCCTTTTCTCACTTCTACACTTTGCTACTTTTCCTTCCTTTTCATTCTTCTCACTCCTTTACTCCATCGGATTTTTCCTTTAAGCACTTAGGAGTTTTGGTTCAATTTCAAGGCTAATGAAAGAAAAAGGATTAAGCTTATGCTGCAGCTGTCAAAGAATAGGCTCAAGGCTCAATGGGGTTAACTAGGATTAATTTTTCAAGGTAGGTATAGTGAGGGATAAAAGTTTGGTTCATCCAAAGAAATGCCTAAATCATCTCCTACAATTCACATCCTTCATTTCGTTTTATATACACACCAGGAAAGTTCTAGACATTTCATAATAGCACAGAATACTCAAAAACCTTACACTCATGGCACATGCTCAAATCAAGACACAATCAGCAGACTCTTACTCAGCTAATCACAAGAATTCAGAATTAAGCTTCCATCATATTGAGTCAAATTCAAGAGCCTAAGTGTCTCAAACAAAGTTATACACTTGCATGCTTCACACTGAACATACTTGCATCTTACAACCATGTATAGCACATAAAAGGAACATCAAGCACCAATTAGTTATGGTTTCAAAACCCAACACCTACCAACTAATTTTTCCTCAAGACGGTAGTCATCCATCCATCGTCGGAAACAGTCCCTAACTATGACTAAAAACACTATATACAGACAAAGGAAAGAAAGAAAAAGAAAATTTTTATTCTTCGATTCAAAGACCCCCCGTCGGAAAAGAACCGAAAAGAAAAATCAACGGTTGATGAATTCATGCTTAACTCACAAAAAACAATTTCCATTTTCTCACAAGCATTACATTCACCAAAAATCGTTAAGCACAAAAATTTGAAATTTCCCTTGAAGTTTCCCTCACCCCACACTTAAATCATGCTATGTCCTCATAGCATCAAATTAAAATTTAAAAAGGGTGAGAAATACTTCCTGAGGCCTTTAGGCCTAGCTAACAACATGCCTTTCTTCAACTTTGCACAAGTGGGTGTTCGACCCCACACTTTTTCTCTTCCATGCTTGTTAGCTTCCTCCTCCACGGGTACTCAGACTTCCCCTCCATCTGTGCTTAACTTTCCACCAAAACAACACAAGATGAAAAATAAATAAAATCAACTTAAATGCAAGAAATTAAAATGGTACGCATGGTACCCTTGGGTTGCCTCCCAAGCAGCGCCTAATTTTACGTCGCGGCACGACGTACCAAGTTTCACCACTTTTTCCTCCACCTTGAGGATATGAATCTCACCCCTAATTTCTTCTCTAATTTCCTCTTATGCTCCAGGGGTGGTGGTGAAAAATTGTAAGGACCAAACAGTAGATGTTGCCTTTTTACTTTATTGGCCCTCAAGTAAGCGAAGTCATTTTGTCTCTCCGCGTTGGCAAATTTCAAAATATATGGTGCTTGGTCCTCCTCTAGACATTTCTATATAAGCTTGGAAGACTCTCTTTCTATGTTGTCAACCAAATTTAACGTCGAAAAATGCGTAGAGTGTGGTCCAATAAACCTCAACTCTGAAAATGCATTGTGCTTGACCTCCTTACTTGTATACTCCTTTTCAGCATCGACATCTATCTCTTCATTAATGTCAAATGGGGGGTACTCTATCTCTTCTTCCATGAATGGATTTTCTATAAGTGTGAGCCCGTCACGGGGACACTCAAGAGATTCTAATTGTTGGGCTTCATCCAAAAATTCACCCTTGTTGTCCTCTTGCATTTCCTCTTGAATATCGGCTAAATTTGTTGCCTGCAATTTATCACAAGCTTCAGCTTCAGCGATCATCTCCGTGAATTTGATGCTCATCATTTCTAGAGCCTCTGCATTCTCTTCTTGCTGAATTCTCAATACTGCCATCGCCTCCTTCATTGCTTCTGATTGCACCAAGAGTTGTTTCATCATGTCTTCTATTCAAGCTTGGCGTCCCAAGTCCTCATTTTCAGCATGCCTATATTCAGGAAAAACCACAGAAGGATCATAGTAGGGGCTTGGGGGAGGGGAATATGCATTCGGACAGCCATCCCAATGGCCATCTTGACCACCACATATATTACACGTGCTACATTGTTGCCACAAGTGGTGTCCTCCGCAATTCAGACAAGTTTCACTAAAATATGAGTATCCACCATTGAAACCATTTATATTCCACGATGTCATGTCAATAAGGGTATTCGAAAAAGAAAAAGTAAAATGCAAAAGAATTAAAACAAACACTAAGACTAAGTTGTCAACACTTGAGAAAAATAAAAATACAGTCAATTACTCTTTAAACAAATTCACCTATTGCCAAGTCCCCGGCAACGGCGTCAAAAACTTGTTCGGTGCTTTGTTTGGGGTTATAAAATCGACACGCAAGTGCACGTGGTCGAACAAGTAGTAAGTGGCTTTAGTAAGCCAAGTGTCGATCCCACAGAGACTTGGGATAAGTGCAATTTGCTCAAGTATACTATATTTTTACTTCTAAATATGCTGAAAACAAAGTGACCAAAAAGTGGATATTTTGTATTATAGATTTTTATACTAAAACTAAGAACAATTATCTACTTTGAATTTGGACTATGGATAAAAGCAGGTTGAGGTTAAAGAACATGTAATGAAACTGTTTATCATCCTAAATTGGTTAATCATTTCTTCCAGTTGCTAGTCAAGAACATTTGCCAAGAGATTAAAACTCTCGTATTTAATCTCACTTAAGAATCATGAACCATCCGTCTACATTTCTGTGATCAAATGAAATTCATGTTCTAGCCATACAATTCCGGTTCCTAAATTGACTAATACGACTTTCAGGTATATTTCTATCCTGAAGGTTCATCAAAACTCAATTTTCCCAAATCAAGTAAAGAACAATATCCTACTAATTCACAACTTTCCAATTTCGTGCTCTCTCGAGTGAAATCGGACTTTTTAGATGTACATTAATGTAGGCCACACACCAATGCAGTAGAAACAAGAATTAATAGATCAACATGGAAGAAAAAGATGAAAAACCATATAATCAATAATCAAAATTCATCACAAGTGTTCATAACCTCAGCAAGGAAGGGAATTAGCCACTCATTTGTGGATTAATCATCATAAAATGAGTGTTAATCATACAAACAATTGAATTAGAGAATAAAGAAAGAGAGAAAAAACCCTAAACTTTTCGCCCCTCAACTGCCTGTAACCCACGTCCTTGCTCCACCAAGTCTCAATTATGAAAAATAAACCTAAGTGTGCTATTTATAGTAGTAGGACTCTTTCCCGGAATAACAAGCAACGTGTCACGGAGTGTATCGCGGAGCACTGCCTCCGTGACACGCTACGGACGCAGAGGCTCTCTGGAAATCACCCGAACTTGGCCCCGGCAGCACCTGCCGCGTTGGCAGCGTGTCACGCTGCTTGGGCAGCGCGTTGGCACCTCTTGGTCGCGCAGCCAACCTGCCGTGGCACGTTGCCAACGTGCAGGTGGGCTGTTTTGTGCCTCCTCTTTGCCGAAGTTCGCGTGTTAATTCCGTTTCCAAGCATCTACTTCACCAACTCATGGATTAGTTACTCAAAAGTCATCAAAACCTACAAAACAAAGGCTAATCATGTTGGTTAGCACATATCTTCACTTCATATAAAATTACATGAAAATGTATACGATAACTTAGATAAACAAGACTAATTTAAGTCATAAAGCGTATCTCGGGCATGCTATTTTTGCCCGTGATCACATATCATACGACTCGTACCATATAGGTACGAACCATACCATGACTCGTAGGTCACCTTGAAATGTAGTTCCATACTTCGCATAGTTCATACCTACAGTGAGTACTGTGACCCATACAATGGAGTTACGAGTCATAGGATCAACTGTACCATGAATTCATGCACCAGTACATATCTCTGCTTCTCGCCACAACTCATACTACGGCTCATACAATGCTCTTATGAGTCGTACTAAGGCTCATTGTACAAGTCTGTACTGAAATTTTTTTGCAACCTATTTTTGTTTCAACTGCACACTGAGCACAGGAAAGTCAATCAAATTGGGTTGCCTCCCAAGAAGAGCTTGATTTAATGTCGCGGCATGATGCAGGTGGTTTAGTTACTCAGAATTTACCAAACCACCTCATGGATTGTCTCCCAAGAAGCGTTTGATTTAACGTCGCGGCACGATACAAGTCTCTTGACTACTCAAACTTCATCAAAAACCTCAGAATCATCCTCGATTGCTGAGACCACCCAAAACCTATTGGATGCTTCATTGACTAGCATACATTGAAAGTGACCTCCTCTTTATTAAGCTTAAATTTCAGTTGGCCAGCCTCAACATCTACTAAAGCCCTCCTAGTGGCAAGGAATGGTCGCCCCAAAATGATGGGAACTTCAAAGTCAACCTCAAAATATAGGATCACAAAGTCCACTAGGAATATGAATCTGTCAACCTTAACAAGTACATCAAATAGGATCCCCACAGGCTTCTTTACATCATGGTCAACCATCAATAGCCGCATAGTAGTCGGTCTGGGGGGTTCCCAAGCCCAGCTGCTTGAAAACAGCTAATGGCATTAGATTGATGCTTGCTCCCAAGTCGTAGAATGGCTTTGCGAACTCAACGTCACCAATAGTACATGGAATGGTGAAGGCACCTGGATCCTCCTTTTTCTAGGCAAGGACCCATGAGGCTATGGCACTGGAATGATGCAAGTTACCCACTGGCTCATAGCTCATGGACCTCTTCTTGGTAACAAGGTCCTTCATAAATTTGGTGTATCCAGGCATCTGCTCCAATATATCAACCAATGGTGAGTTCACAGATAATTGTTTAAGCATGGAAAGAAATTTTTGAAACTTACCATTTTCCACCTTCTTATTTTTTCTTTGAGGGAATGGTGGCGGCGGTTGTAGGATAGCCTTATAGATTTGTGTGGCCCCTTGTTTATTACCCTTTTCAGCTTTAGACTCCTTTTCACCAACTAGAACCTCAGTCAACTTAGCCTCTTTCTCAAGCTCTTGCTCAGCAACCTCATCATCATCATCAATCACGATTTCTTTCTTCCTGGGCATTTCAATTACAACCAGTAGAGGGGGATCAAATATGGTCTTTCCTCTCCTCGTCATCATAGCCACACAGTAACTATCATTCTTTGGGTTTTGCATTGTGTTGCTAGGTAGTATTCCCTTTTTCCTAGGGTTTAGGGATGTCGATAGTTGGCCCAGCTGCTGCTCAATTTGCTTGATAGTTGTGGCATGCGACTCGACTTTCTGGCTCATGCCAGATATATCTCCCTGAATGTATTTCAACTGCTCCTCTATGGATCTTACCTTCTTGAGAATCTCAGCCATCATGCCCTCTAGTTCTGAGGGTCCATCCTAGCCTTGACGTGCATTAGGAGGCACATATAATCCTATCCAGTCGTTGCGGTAACTATCATTCCTTCTCCATTCTCCCTCTCACTCATGACCTCGGCTCCTATCCCTATACCCGTTACGGTTGTAGTTGTCTCAATATTGGTTTCGACCTTGATTTTTGGAACCTTGGCGCTAAGTTTCTTGTCCAGACCCTTAGGCGTTGGCCCAAAAACCCACCACTTGGTTGTCCAAGAAGTTTGCCTCCTCCTCGAAATCTGACTGCTCCTGCCCCGATTCTTGTCCTGAGCTCCCACTACATTTACTTTTCTGACCCCAGCTCCCATGATATGCTTTATGAGCAGGTCTAATAATGTACGCATGTGGGCCAATTCCTGATCACACTCCTCCTTTCGTTGGTCTGCAGTCATACCAACAACATATGTACCCGCAACTGCTTCCACTTCCCTGGTGTTCTAGGCCCTGTTAGTTTTAGTCACTCTGTCAAGAATAGTGGTAGCTTGTTCCCAAGTGTGACTTATCACTGCTCCTCCCGCCACAGTATTTGTTACAGCTTTAATACTATTATTCAATGACCTGTAAAAAATCTCCAACAAACTATCATCAAGAATTTTATGGTTTGGGCACTTGGTCAATTTCTTTTTAAATCTCAATCAGGTTTCACGAAGTGCCTCCGTTTTCAGTTGTCAGAAATTGTAGATCTCATCCTTAAGTTGTAGCATCCTGGAGGGTGGGAAGAATCTCTCTAGAAAAGCTTGTTTAAGGTCCCTCCAGTTGGTAATAGAGTCATTGGGAAACTTTGATAACCATAAAGTGGCCTCCCCAGAAAGCGAGAAGGGGAATAGTCTCAGCTTATAGCATCCTGACTGACACCGGGCAACCAGTACACCTTGCATATACCTATGAAATTCATTAAGTGTAGGTTGGCATCATCCGCTGCATGACCACTAAACACCCCTTTCATATTCAGAAATTGTATCATGGTGCTAGTGATGTCAAAATTTTCCCTAGCAGGCAAAGGTGGTGGTACGATAGCTCCAATTGACCTAACTTCATCAATATCCGATTCATCCTCATCAAAGAACTGAGGGTCATATCTCTAGCCTCTGTTGCCCCTTCCATGACAACCAGCATTTACAACTTAATCCCTAGCATCCTCATCTTCTTGAAATGCATCTTTCCAAGCTAGCTTGGCTTGTCTAGCTTCTTCAACAAGACGGGCCTCTCTATGCTCTTGGTTTTCTATTCTTCGCAGTGTTCTGTCTAGTTTAAGATCCAAAAGAATCAGGGGGTCTCCGCTTCGTTGAGTACTTGGCATTCACCAAGAGACAACCTGTGGGTGTCAAAAACAAAAAGAAAAAATGAATGAGGAAATAACAACCAAAAGTTAAACACAAGCAAATAATCTAATCTTAAGTTGTATTCCCCGGCAATAGTGCCAATTTTTTATACACTCAAACTCACACTCCTAATAAAGTATGAAGTGGGCGTTGTCAATAAAGAACCTAGCAAAGGTTGGGGTCGATCCCACAGGAAATATGGTAAGAACTAGACTAATGCAGGTATTTAAGCTTTTAGGTATGTTATCTCCAAATTGGGGGGTTTATGGAAAACAATTGTAAAACAAGATTGAAAATCAGCTGCTGTTTATCAAGATTTGCAACTAACTAGGCTAAGTGTTTCCCATGGGTTCATAACTACTTCGGGTTTACACTTGTGATCTATCCCAATGCTTACTTGTAGAGATGATAACTAGGGTTCATCCAAACGACTGGTTCATCCCTATTGGATGACTATACTCAATCACCGGGTTAGGTCTCATGAGCGATTTCAATTTAACCGTTACCAATTTGTTCCAAATTAACTATCCTGGGACTGCAGCTCAAGTTATACAATGATTATAAAAATCAAGGCTTTGTTGTAATTCTCTTTTTCTAATCTCTACTTCTCTAGGTTTAAGCAAGTAAGGTATTTGGGCAAGTCCTAACGTCACACATCGTTAAGAAACATTAAAGATGAAGAGAATACAATACAAGCGTTTAGCATTGGTTCTTGATCACTTTGTGTAACCCTAGTTTGTTAATACATCATGGTTCCCACGATCCTAGTTGTGGAGGTTTTAGCCTCTCATGATTTTAAGATTATGATTAGTATTCATAGACAAACACATAATTGAATACTTACAATGATGATTGAAAGAAAACCTGCTTTGAATATTGTAAAAAAAGATAATGAACAAATTCAAGAACAATTGAGAAAATCCAAGTTAAGGTCTCAAGAATTGCTCTCCAATGTTGTCAGAAACTAATTACTGATAACGCTCAAACCATACTTCTAACTGAAGTATAAAGCGGACATTGTCAATAAAGAACTAAACTTAAAGGTTGGGGTCAATCCCACAGGGAATATGGAAGATCTACATTACAGCCGGTAAGTGAACTTGTATGATAGTTACTTCACAATTGGGGGAATTCTAATAATAATCAATAGTAAAAACAAAACAGTTGTCAAGATTACAGTTGTGAATCAATAATTAAAGGATAACTAGGGTTTATGTTCCCCATGGATTCATAACAGCTTTAGGTATACACTCGTGATCTTCACCAATACTTACTTAGAGAACTAATAACTTAGGTTCATTCAAACGATTGACCAATGCCTATTGAATGAATATACTCAATTACTCGACCAAGTCTCATGAGCTTTTACAAAGTAACCATTATCACTAAGTTCCATATATAACTATCTAGCAACAACAGCTCAAGTTAATACAATGATCATCAAGATCAAGGCTCCGTTGTAATTCTCTTTTCCTAATCTCTACCTCTTCAACAAAATCAAGTAAAGAATTCGGGAACTTTCTAATGTTGTACACCACTAAGAATCATTAAATCATGAAGCGAATACAATATAAGTAATTAGTATTGGTTTTAGACTCACTTTGTGCAACCCTAGCTTGTTAATCCACCATGGTTCCCACAATCCTAGCTATGGAGGTTTTAGCCTCTCATAGTTGCAAGGTTGTGAAGTGTGTTCATGATTAAAGATATAAAAACAATACTTACAAATATGAATGAGAAAAACTCCTCCTTTAATTAATCAGCAAAATCCTGAAGAACAAGTAGCAAGAACACTATGAATTTAAGAAAAGGTTGATCACAAGGTTGAACCAACTCAATTCTCTCTTTTAAAGATGTAAAATTTTCTACTACAATGTTTTCCAAATAAAACATAATTTACTTAACGTCTCCCTTGAAAAATAAAACATAAAATGTATTTATATAGACATAAGAATCCTTTAACTAGGCTGACAAGGCGATTTTCCAAATCTGGTGCCGACCTCGTCATGGGTCATCTTACGACTCATAGGAGCATCCTACACTCCGTGGCAGCTTCTCGTGGTTGGATTGTTGGCTGATGTTTTGGCTAAGTGTCGAGCCAAGGTACAATTCATACCTCTTTCCTATGACTCATACCAGGCTCCCGTGGCTTGATTCTGAATCTTTGCAATTTGGCTGAAGTTCACCACGACCAGAATAGTACGACTTATACCAAGATCTCATGGGTCATGATCTCCTCTCATACTGAGAATCAGCCTCTTGTGCAATTCTTCTGGATTTCATCACGAATGCCTTACCACGACCCGTACAAGCTTGGTACGATCCGTGGCAACACTCGTAGGTTCATTCTTCCAGCTTCAGCCTTCTGCTTCTTCTCACGACCATCAGTACAACTCGTAGGTCCATCCTACGGATCGTATTATGGATTGAATTTTTACCCTATTTTGCACCCTTTTAGCTTCCTTTTGCAATTTTACGCTCCAACACCCATTTATCCTGAAATCAAAAGAAAAGTGCCTCATATCCACATAAATACACCTAAATCCATGTTATTTTCTTAGTTTTGAGCATCAATAGTGTTGTAAATCCACAGCACATAAATTACAAACTGATAATGAATGTCTCATGAACTGCTAATGATCGTTTTTTTACTAAAATAAACCTAAAAAGTATTTTTACAAATAATGAAAACCTTTTCCTAAGTTAACATGGAAATATCCAAATCTGCGCCGACACTTCATACAACTCATAAAAGGATTGTACGGGTCATACCTTGTCTCATACATCCCTTGGCTTCTACAGAATTTGGTAAGTGTTGGCCTCTGGTATGATTCGTAACATGATCCCACGAGTCGTACAATCAAGTCGTGGTTTGATACTGAGAACTCCTGCATCCTCTGAAGATTTCTGCGAATGTCTTGGTATGCCTGGTACCTTGCTCCTACAACTTATAATAGCTTGTCGTAACATGAGATCTGCCAAGTCCCAAAAATCACTAAAGTTTTCCACGGCTCCTAGTACAAATTTTAGGTAGATGTTACGATCCGTATTGCTACTCATATTAGGAGACTTTACCATTGCAAATTTCTTTGAAGTTTTCTATGACTCGAGTTACGGCTCATACCAAGAGTCGTACTTTGCCTTTGCCTTATACCAATATTTTGGACTTTTCCACGAGTCTCAGTATGAATTGTACAATCTTGGTACGGCTCATACTGAGATCCATACTTGGCCCCGAAATCGACAACTTTTATGCACCTTCTACACATTTTCACTCCAACACCTATTTTTCCTGAAAACAAAGTAAAAGCACCTCATATATATATAAATACACCTAAGTCCATGCTATTTTTTCAGTTTTAGGCATCGAAAGTATTGTAAACTCATAACACATCAACAATAAGAGAGGCTAGGCGATAGTGGTCTAGTGAGATCGAAGAGAGAGAGAGAGAGTTTACGGTATGTTTGGAACGAGAAGTGTGGGAGAGAAGGGATTAGGGGTGTTTAGGTGGTTCTGGGTTGATTCAGTTAAATGGGTTTGGGGCGGGTCAAATTAATTTGGACCATCTAATCTACACAGACGGTTAGGATTAAAAGAAAACATAAATAAATAAGTAATTAAATGCTTAATAATAAATAAAGATATATATATAATCAGGGTTATAAATGATGGTCGTTGGATCAATTATGGACAGGTGAGATTAAAAGGAAGAAGCACGATCCATGTGCTTGCCTATGTGGGGCACATGGATTGGCTAAAATTAAGTGACAAGGATTGAGAAATATGCAGATTTTGGCTCAATATATGGCTAGAATTGCAACGTAAAACAAAAGCAATTTTATGTTAATTTTAGCCACTTTCTTAATTAAATAGCATTAATTATAAAATTTTGAAAACATTTAAATCGTAAAATCATCCCATTCTATAAATATAAATAAAAATCAAGATGCATTATTAATTAATTTATTTATTTAAACTTTTGAACTTAAATAAAATAAAATATTTATTCATGAAAATGGGCCAATTAGAATTCAAATTATAATCGACCTAAAATTAATAATCTAAAATACGATACTTAAATAAAAATACTTATTTTGATGCAAAAAATTATGATTATATATGTGTGTGCGCGCGCACGCACATACATATATTTATAAAATTATTCTTTTTCTTTTTTCTTGGGAAATATTTTTTATATTTTAAAATCACAAAAATAATATAATATAATATAATATATATACACATAAAAAATTGCAAAAATGAAAAATGGAAAAATGTTATCCAAAATGGTAAGAAATAAATATTTTTTGACCATTTAAATATTTATTTTATCTTATTTAAAATTTCAGAAGCTGAAATAATTAATAAAAAATGTGGAGGGCCAAAGTTGAGTGTCAACAGTCACGAGCTAAATGAGGCCCAACATGAACCGATGAACCCTATCTTCCATTGTCTAAACCATGTGCATAGCATACCTAACCAAAGAATTAAATCGAAGGCAATACTCACACACACTCATACTGCCCTGCTCCAGGTGTAAAAATTGCTCAGCTCGAGCCTGTCAAAGCTCTCGGGGAAATACTGGTGCATAATGATAACTCCTCCCACTCAACTAGCTATGCATTGGCTCCTCTGGATCGAGCCCAAGCCTCATACCACAATATAGCCACGTCATGCAATCCGAATGCCGCCAACTCTACCCCTTTTGTCACTGTGGCCCGCATCACCTTCAAAACTCTATATGTCTGATCAATAAAGTCCTGGGGGTCCTCACTCGAGTCTGATCTGGTAAACAGTGGAGGGCTCAAACCCAAAAACTCACGAGCTTTGGAATTCTCAGCCACATGACCTCTATGTTCCTCCATCGCCTTCAAGCGTCGCTCCTATCCAGCAGCAATATGAGCCATTAGCTGAACAGCTCCCTCAAGACCCTGTCCTTTCGAAACAACCAGAGGTACCATAGGCACGGGAGGGTCTACTACTCTATACCCTCAAGTACTGCTGGTAGGGGAGGAGCTGGAGGTCTATCTGCCACTGCTCTAGCTGGGGCTGGAGGAATTTTAACACCTGGGGCAGGAGACTTGCTCTAAGCCTTTGACCTATCTCCCTGATCAACTAGAAGGTGACTAGTACCCTCTCCTATGGCTGTGCCAATCAACCTCGTAGTCATCTTCCTCATCACAGGCATACTTTGAAACAATAACATGATTTATATATCGCAATACTTGTTACCACGCTCTATAGCATGAACTATTAGTAAAATAAGTGAAACGACTCATAGATGTCCTGTAGCCTCCTGATTATAAGTATGGTGCACAGCATACCCATAAGCAAGACACTACTTTACCCTAAATTGTGTACTCTATGGGACACGACTTCACTTTGATACCAAGTGTGTCATATCCCAAAACTGGAGAAAGAAGCAACTGGCACTCGATCCTAAGATAATCGAGAAACCGGCTATATAGCGTCTATACCGGTAATTCTTAGACCAACCAGGTCACCTAATGATGCCAACCAAAATAGATATTCAACCCATGAGGTCTCCGCAACAATAATTAAACAACTGAAAAGCTGACAAGGCTAAATAAATTAAACTGCAAAACAAAAGGCCAACAAGACCACACAACCCAAATAGCTATACAACTAGTCCACAAAAGCCTCTAAAGAGTAGGCAACTGAAATGCACGGGACAGGGCCCCGACCTACCCAACTGTACAACACTTAAATAGTCAAAAAGGAAACATAGCTCTTGAAAGAAAGGAGCATACCACTACTCTACTTAAATCAGGCTCCTATTGTGATTGTCGATCCGAGCCTCTGCTTGTGCCTGCAGCATGATAGCAAGAAGGGGGTCCTCAAGTGAAGGAACGTCAGTACGAATGAAATGTACTGGTATGTAAGTCTGAAAATGATGAACATAGATACATTCAAGATACTGAAAAGCAGTGTAGGGTATAGATACAACCTGCGAATCTGGAAGCTGATATCTGAATAAAATATGATACATCACGGCAATACAATCAAGTAAGCACATATACAAGTCATACTGCATCTTCAATAAGCTATATAGTCCCTAATCAAATAATAACCTAGTTTAATCAATCAATACTGCGCTACCGAGATGACCATCTTGGAGCTATCATAACTGAAGGGACATCTACCCACCTGACATAACTGCATTAGTGGTAAGGTCATAGTCTCATATCTGAAGGACAACTGCCCACCTGACATAACCGTGTTGTTGGTCAAGTTGTAAGTCTCATACATCAAATATTCCAAAGAAAAATTGTCCACCAAACGCACAGATCGGTGGTAAAGTCATAGTCTCATATCTGGAGCCAATTGGGCTCAAATCATGTCTTTCTGACACTTATGGCATAAAAAAGACAAACTCTGAGACTACAACCTGAATAGGCCTCTTTCATTATTCATAACTACACATAAGAACATATATCACATAAACCTTTCAAAAAACACTTAGATGCATATACTCAATGACTTCCACAGTTATAAGAAGGTTCAGATGGCAAAGGGAATTCAACAAGCTCCACAGATGATAACACTTAAGCACATTTTAGATTCAGGAACTCGATAACCTCCTAATGAGTAGTTATTTATTATGCACAGTCAGGAGTTACCATGGTATGCAGATATGGTAAATTTCTTGGTTAGTGGGGTATACCCACTTGGGGTGAGCTCCGAGAAGAAGAGGACGTTTAGCTTAAGGAAGAGTAATCATGGAATATCCCCTAATACTCACATACCTAATAACATATACACTAGATAAAGGACAACCATGACAAGGCATTTCCACTTCGACAGGCTCATTTACCGTTACTAGCTTGCGACATCTTTACTTAGCAGAAACTCATTTACACATCGTCATCTTGGCTCTTTCACCAATTTCACCTAGAAACCAAACCTTTAAACACATTTAACATCACATATATATATATATAATACAGTAATGTGATCATCTCACGTTACCCATGATAAGGGGACTTTGACTCGATTTATAACTACAACATAATTGGAAGTAACACGTATTTCACTTCACATTTACTTGTTTCAAACATGATTAATGATTCAAACTCAATATCATTCACTTTAGGACATTTTGGAAGTATTATACTTGCTTCAGTATGAGTTTGAATACACAAGAATATTGGCCCTTTCAGCAGTATATATTCATGCTTCAACAACGAGGATAGGACGCCTTAACATAACATGTTCCGGCAAGCTTTCTTTAGCCGATTTTACTCTTCACAACCAGCTTTCAACATCCTTAACTCTATCTAATTAATAGGAAAGTAACAAGCCTAATTTACACCAAAATGTGCAGCAAAAATAATTTCTCAACCGGTAGCCACAACGACAACAACAACAACATTAGTCATTTTCTATACTTGTTTTCATCAACCTTTGAGGGGGAAAAAGAAGAGGAGATTACATAACTTCTCCTGAAATTCATCCCTAAAATATGAAGTATATTCCCATACAAAAATAATACCCAAAATCTTAGGAAAAACAAGCAAGAACTTAGCCAAAACAGTCCCAACGGCAGCTCATCTAGCTGCCAATTGTTCCAGCTATTTAGCTTGCAAATTGATGGATTTAAAGGGGTAAAATACTTACCTTTATTATTGACTTCAATCCCTACTCAAAGATGAACATATAGGCAGTCCAAAAAGCTTTTAAAATGCAGCAAATTACCCCACCAGCTGCTAAAATGAGCTCCAAAACAGTCACCAACACACCTTGCAAACTTGAAAACCAACTCTCTTATCTATTCTTGTATTTGGTTGAACTTTACTTGAAGTTTCTCCTTAAATTTTCCTTAGTAGATGACTGAAAATTAGAGAGAAAATAATGGTGGAAACAAGCAGCTCAATATGAAAACTTTTAGAAATGAAATATAAGTCTTTGAACTTTATATATTTAGGGAGGTGGAGACATTCTAGGGTGGTGTTCACGTCACTGCTCAACAGTGCCACAATAAAATTCCTATAACCTGATGAGAAATTTAATATTTAAAAACTAGACTCAAAGATATTTAATTTGATAGGTTGTACGACATCTAACTAATTATACATTGAGAGATATGATCATTTAAAGTTGACCCTTATTTATGAATTTCATATACTCTTCATTTTTCTTTTCGTACATGTTTTTCCCCTCACCTACGACTAATATACCGTCCATACTTTCCTTAACACAACATACAAATATCAAATAATCATCAAAAATCTTTTAGGTATAACAATAGGGACTGCGGTCCCCTGATTAGAGGTGGGGCTCAGGGAACCTTCCTAGAAAACAGGAGGAGGAAACTCTAGGGCGCCTCCCACCGAGGGAGGCGACCACGCAGTCTCTGTCCTTCTTTCCAACCGTGCCTCTTGACCGTTCTCCTCCACAACGAGCACTTTCTGAGGAGGCGAAACCCCTAACCCAAAGTTGGTACGTGTTTCTCCAGTAGTGGTAGTCCTCTCTAAGGAATCTTCCCCTTGCTTTTCTTGAAATATATCTCAGAGGAGGGAAACCCACCAATAGCTTCTCTCCACTTTTTCTTCTTCATGACGCCTTTCCTATGGGCCTCCTGCAGTCCCGCCTTAGTGTGACAATGGAGGGAAAACTCAGATCCCATAGGGGTTTGTAGGAAATTATGCCATCGGGCATCGGCACTCCCGCCTTTTAAGTCAGTAAAGGTAGTAAGGAGCAAAGGCAAAAAAATGGAAAGCAAAAAAGGTCTAGATGTAAATCACCAAGGTCTTTGGAAGACCTTCCCATCTTCTCAAAGATGTAACCCTAGCTACACTTTTTGGTCTATACGTAGCTCAAAATCTTATGGACCCACGACTAGATTTCAACAAGAGAGAGTCCAGAGAATGGCTAAAAAAATGATAAAAGTTTTTATGAGGAAAAGGTTGAAATGTCCACACAACCCTTTGTCGAAGAAAGGAAAAGTAGATAGGAAAAGGGCCACTTACGACCGCAGTTCCATTCCTCCGTCAAGGAGGCACCGCGGAGAAGATGCTCAGTATGAATAAAGACATACTTGTCGATCCACAGATAACTCGTTTTGTCCAAATCCAAGAGGATGCCTCTTGACCCCCAATACTTAACTGTGAACAGCTTCTCCTGAATAATTCGAGGAGCGTATAGATAGATGAAAGGGTCTAGGGAGAAGTCAAGGTCCAAGGCTGAGAGGATGACCAGAAGGCAAGAGGCTGCTCCCCCAGAAAGTGGGAGCCACCTGGCTGACAGAAATTGAGTACTTCTTACAAAGGCAAATGATAAGGTTGAAGATGTGTCCTTGGTTGAATCCTATGATAAAAGGATAAGAATACACTCCCATGAAGCCTAGTTTAGGGGATGAAATATTCTCCAAAGGATGGAGGAGAGAACGTCAACATTGTCAGCCCTGCCACAGTTGATTTTGACTTAGGGTAGATCACTTTCGACAACCGCCAAGACAAAGTACGCGATGTAGCGAAACCTCAAGGTGACGGTGTCATCCCCAAAGGAGTTGTGAGAGCAGTCCTTATTGAAATCCAACTTTTTGGCGATCACCAAGTCAGCCAAAGGGGCGACCTCCATCGGATCCGCCACCCATGGATTAAAGAGTCCATCTGACGAAGGGATGAAAAAAAAGTCATTAATATCCATAGCCAGTGCAACAACACTTGCATAGGCAGGCTCGATAAAAGCGGCAGTTGCGGCACCATTAGAAATGAAGGGGTATCTAAAGACACAGCTCTAGCAAAAATTTTCATTTACGCAGATAAAAAAGGACTGAAAGTGTCGGACGTTAGAAGGCTGTGAGTAAGGGAGAAAAGAAGGGTAAAAAAAGAAAGGTGATTTTTTCCTAAAGAATAAAGTAACACGAACCGAAGGATACTTTTGTAGGGTAAGCTGGCAAGGCTTGCGTCTCCCCCAGTCTCTTTGATATCGTGCGAAAGCTACATGTGTCAATGAGTATTGTAGGGGAAGGAGTGGGGTGCGTGTTGAAAGGACTATCACATTGAGTTTCCCTCCTGAGGGACTTTGAAAAATGAACGATTTTTTTACTTCCCAGAGCCCATATGAACTTTTCCTCCATAAAGCGGAGGGACTATCTATATAGCGTAAAACAAGAGCAAAGACATGTCACAACAACAATGAGCCCCAAGCAAGGGCATTGAGGCCTTGACACCTCCGTCCAACGATTCCGAGAAGACAATGATCCTTGATATAATAGCAAGGAGGATTCCATCTTGTTCCTGATAAGGATCAACAAGACGTTGCCTCGGTGATATGACTTGAAGGACAAACAGAGGACAAGATTGTCAGGATGCTCAGCTGTGTGGACGAGCTTGTGCAAATCTGAATAAGATAGGGAAATTGGTCAGCACCTCCCTTACGATTTGGACTAGTGGCGCAAGGGCACTGGGTGTAGTACTTTAGGACTCCGGTGATCGTCCCCATTGGCTAAGACATAAACCATGTAACCTATAAATAGTCGACCCCTCTCTATGGAGGGGGTATTCAGATTCTATTCTCTATCAAGTAATAATATTGGCAATACATTATTTTCTTGGGCTCGAAGCATTTTTTCTGTTCTGTTCCGCTTTAGTAGAAAGTATTCATTCTTGAGTCAAGGACCGCAGTCACGGGCTCATCAATACTCTCATTGGGAATGCTCAGATTTGCATTCTTTTGCTTCATGTTATTTAGTTTACATTACGTTTACTTGCTCTTATCATGTATTGTTAACCTATCTGCTAGTAACTTGAATCTAAAACAAGGTTAGATCGTAATGCATGTTATTTCCTTATACAAATTCAATTGTACCGTTTTCGGGATAAACATATATCCTGCCTATAGGAGCTAATACTTAACCAACTGGTTGATATGGCCTAATTTTGGCATTTAACTGCAAGTCATAACTCAATTTTCAAACACCCCAGTATCTTATCCCTAACTTGAATAATCAATCAATAAGGATTAGTTTTTGTTAATGTTGTGTGTCTTTCTATGATTTTAGCACTATAACCTGTAATCATATAGTACCATGTCCAAGGATTGATTTTAAGTCTGTCCAGGTGTGAACTTATCCCTGTGTTAAGCATGTATTTCACTTAACACACACTAAAGTTGTGTTCCCATTTTCAGCAGGCTTAAAGGGAACGTTAAACTAATTTTTGTGTTGTTTGACTGTTTAAATAACACTTTGATAGTTAAGATTGACCTGCATAATTTGATTAGTTTGAATTGACCTATTATTGTGGGGTGGGGATCTGTATGCTCTTTGCTTCTATATGTTTATTCATTCATGGAGACGTCATGCTTAGTCACACTTTATCTTTAATCATTAGAGATTACGCCTATAAGAAATAATTACATGAATTAATTTATTCAAAACATGTTTAAATCACTTAATTATTCTTAAGTTGGTTTAGAGGTTTGCATGAAACCCTCATGTGCTAATTGCTTTAATACTTATTTGTTATGAATGAAGCCATCATGGTCTATTTGAGTAACCTTAGAATTTATTTTTTCTGGTCCAAACATCCCAAGTACTATATCCACTGTCTCCTAGATATTAAGAGTTTGAAACGGGTACACATATTTAGATGAATTTAGAGTTTTTTTTCTTTTATATAAAAGCGCTTTTATAAATAATTAAAAATTAACTTAGTAATTTGGCAACAGGAGAAGATAGTTTTTGCTAATTGAATAATATGAAGCAACCATTGCACTTTGATTGCAAAGTATTATTTTATTATTTATGTGGCAAAGGATGATCCTTTAGAATAAATATTTTTTTTTCCTTCATCTATAATTAACTAGTAAGGAGGGTGACAGACATTTTAGCAATTTTGTAATTTTCTTCGAGTTGTAAACGATGTGTAATTTCATTTAGAATTTGTAAAGTTGTACAATAATTTGCGAATATAATGATACATTTTTTGTCCTTTATCCTTTTCTATTTTCTTTAAGTAATTTATTTTATTTCTACACGCTTAATCAACTAATTTTAGATAATTTTTAATTAATCTAATAATCAGATTCACGTGTTTATGTCCTCATCTATTTCTAAAACTTGTTTAATTAAATAATAAATTGACTTGTATGCTTAATCATTTTGCCATTTTAGCTTAATTAATCAATAATATTCATGTTTTATCACCTAATTTCACATAACATCAAATCCGACAAGGACCTATATTTGTGGATCTCAAAAAGTGTTTAACACCTTCTTTTTTGAGGTAGTTTAAACTCTTACCCAACTTTTGATTGCGCAGACTACTAGAGTTATTTACAATTTACTTGTAGTAAGTAGATTTCTTAACGCATCTTAATCCATTAGGTGGTCATTATTCTCTTTTAAACCCATTAAAAGAGTTATCACGTGTCTTGGCCGGTCTATTGTGAGAAAAATTAGGCACAACAACATGATAACTCTGTTGGGGATACTTAGATTCTAACCATTATAATTTTTTTTTTAATGTGGAACTTTGTGTGTTATTTGTATGTTTATTTATGTCTTTCTTATTTGTTTTTACTTTGAATTTGCTCCTTTCATGTATATCCCAACTTTGTTCTGTATATTTTATTTTCTTATTTAACTTATTTATTTTCAAATGAAGTGCATCAAAGACAAGGAAGATAGAGTATTGATGGAGGAGGCGCTCATTAGACAGAAGTGGCAGACATACTTCCATAAACTCTTGAACTAAGAGAAGTACATGGACATTGTGTTGGGAAATTTGGAATAATTTGAGAGATGATGTCATTTGGGTATTGCAGGTGTATAAAGGTTAAAGGGCTTAAAGGTGTTATTTCTAGGATGAGTAGGTGAAGAGTGACTAGGCCAGACAAGATTCCTCTGGAGTTTTAAAAGAACATAAGCAGGGCAAGCTTGGAGCGACTAATTCGGTTCATTTTTAGGATAGCAACGACGCTCGAAGAATGGAGGTAGAGTACGATAATTGTGTTGCACAAGAGAAAAGGTGGCATTTAAACTTGCAACAACTATAGAGGTATCAAGTTGTTGAGTCACACTATGAAAGTGTAGAGGATGGTGGAGATGAGGGTAAGGAGGGGTGTGCGTATTTCTAAGAACCAGTTTGCTTTTATGTCGGGGTGATCTACTTTAGAAGTTATCCACCTTGTGAGGAGACTGGTGGAGTAATATAGGAACAGAAAAAGGAATATACATATGATTTTCATACATCTAGAGAAGGCTTACGATAAAGTCCCAAGTGAGGCTCTTTGAAGATGCTTGTGTACTGCTCTCCTTTTCATATTATTTCGTTATTATTACTGCTCCCATTTCTATATTCCCTTTTTCAAACTGAGAATATGCTTTATTTTAATCCGAGGGTCTATTAGAAACAACTTCTCTATCGCTACGAGGTAGGCGTAAGATTTGCGTACAGTCAAGGGGCTGATCTTTGAATAGAAAAAGAATGGATCTGCGGGGTCTCTACCTTCTTCAGAACTCACTTGTGAAATTAATTGGGTATGTTATTATTATTGTTTTTTTCATGCATAGTCCTTTTCCTTTTCCCTTAATTTGTTGCGTTATTTAGTTTATTTTCTTTCCATCTTTAATCCTTTCTCTTTCTTTTTTTACTTATTTTCTTAAACTAATTAATTTCTTTTCATGTTTTATCTTTTCCTTTCCATTACTTGTTTTTCGAGTTATTTTGTTCTCTTTTCGTATTTAGTCCTCTCCCTTTACTTCTTTTTTATGTGATTAACTTCTTTCCATGTTTGTTCTCTTCTTTTTCTCTTTATTTATTTCCTTAGTATATTATCCTTCCATGTTTAATTCTTTCCTAATTTCTCTTTATTCGCTTCTTTATTTAGTTTATTCTTTTATATATATATATATATATATATATATATATATATATATATATATATATATATATATATATATATATATATATATATATATATATATTCTTTTTTTTGTCACAATCCAAAACTCACATTAAATCGTGAATATATCCATCATTTTTTGTAGGCGAACCTCATTTATATAAGTTGAAAGTGGAAGTAAAATAAATTTAATAGAAACTCAACATTTACGAAACAATAACATAAAGAGTGCGGAAGTTATGAAGTACAATCCCAAAATTTAGAAAATGAGTACAAAGCTTCTAGAATAGCCATACAAGTTCTGAAATACAACAAGATTGTTTAAAAAATAAAGAAATATTCTAAATAAAGATTGAGAAGTGCGGATGTTGTGGAACAACCAAAAAACTACCTCTGATGACTCCAAATAAGCTTCAAGTCAAAGATGGAATCACTTGCCACTAATACTAGAGACAGATCCTGCACAATAAAGGTGCGAAAAATAAATGAGTACGGAAAACACGTGTACTCAACAACATCATTGACAGACCCCTTATAAAGTGATGGCGAGCATTGGTCCTATCATTGACAGACCCCTTATAAAGTGATGGCGAGCATTGGTCCTATCACTGACTTTATCCACAAAAATAATAGAAATATCAAAATAAGGTCTCAATGTAACATAGTTCAACCAATAATCACAATAATCAAAATAAGAGCAATATGCAAAATCAGCCAGTAACAGAGAATTTCACGAACTGTCTCAAGAATAGCATACCAATCCTTTCAAATCGTTTCAACCAAATAGGGAGGAAAATAACTCACTATCACAATCACTATCCATTTCACCATTCAAAACCAATATGAAATGTAATGAGGATGAAATGAAATGCACTGGACATGCACTGGATAATAACCTGTATACACTTACTTTCTCTATCGCGTAGACGGAACCTCTAGGGGACTCGTGAGGTCCATATATGGACCTTGTACTAGACAACATTAAAAGAATTTTCTGGATGCAACACCTTATATTGAATAAACCCTATACATTAATACTCTCAGGTGATCCTTTATCAAGATTTATCCTTTCACTTTCATAATGTCAATATGAATTAAATACAATACCAATCTAGTAATCCTACACCATGTTCAAACCTCAGCATGAAGAATCAACTCCCAATCATTTGAAAATGAGAGTGAGAAAGTGAAAAAATATTAATGAGCAACACATGTATATATATGGGATTCTAGCCAAAATCAACACACTAACATCGAGTGAGCAATATATAAGCCTCAAATCAATTCAATTATCAAAGCAAGTGAGAAATATACGAACCTCAAGGAAAATTAATTATCAATACTAAGTGAGCAATATCCAAACCTCTAGCAGATGGTTTGAAATTGATTCTAAAAGAACCTATTTCACCAAATAGTGCTAATTTCTTCCTTTTTAGAATGGCTCCTCAAGCCAAATCAATTATCAAGCTTCATGCTCACATATTCACGAAATTCATCAACCAAACAGATAATTATCAATATATCCAATTTATAGCACCGGTACCAACATAAATACTAGTCATTTCATTTATATGGGACCACTATTACCCCCTTAATTTAATAATTCAAATACATTAACATATTTAAAGTGTCTAGAAAGTCTCAACTTACCTTAGTCGAAGCTTAAAAAGTTAAATTATGCACTTTTCTTTCTACTAGGCTTGGAATGATCTCAATCTGATCAAATATGTAATCCACATGAGTATACGAGTCCATAGACATCTATATTATGTATATAAATTCGATTTGAAAATTGAGTCAAAGAGACAATCCCGGGGTCAAAACTGAAATTTTGTTTTAGAATCAATTTACCTATAATACGAGGGTCTCAAATATGAAATTTCATTGAAAATCGAGTCCGCATCAAACTCAATTACTTACCATTTTCTCGCTATCTCATTGTTATTTTCATGATTTAATCCCTAAAATTGGTTAGAAATTTGGGGTTTCTAAATCTTGACCCAAGTTATAGAATTGGTAATTCTTCAATTTGAGGATCGATTAATGGTTGGTTTTCGATGATTTTTGGCACATAAGCTCCTATATTTACGGGTAATTTAATTTTGATGTTAATTTTTTTGTTTTTAACCTTAGAGGCTCGGGTTGACTTTTGAATGACCTTTTGAGCCTGGGATAGAATTATAACAATATGGGTGTCTACGGACTCATATACTCATATAGATTGTATATTTGACCAAACCGAAATCGTTGAAAGGCATTCTGAAGAACAAGTCTATAATTTGATAGGATTAAGGCGAGCTGAGACTTTCTTAACTCTTTATAAAATGTTAGAGTTTTTTGATTATTGAATTAAAGGGTAATGGGTAAGTAAGGTCCCATATAAATAAGATAACAAGCATTTATGCGGGTATCGGGTGACCTATACAAGTACTAGATGACTCTTTAGTTGTTTCATGTGATTTCCCTGACTAGTTTGATGTATTATTTGATCTTGATATCCTAATTAGATTTAAGTTGGACCTGTTTCATGACATTGACGACGTTAAAATGCTATTTTCATTCATCATGCACTTTGTTAAAAATAATTGTGCCCCTTTGATCACATTTTATGAATCATTATGGATATTATGTGAAATTATACTCTATTATTGAGATCATTTATGTTATCATTGATATGCTCTTAAGGATATTATGTGAAATTATACTCTATTATTGAGATCATTTATGTTATCATTGATATGCTTTGTGGGCTAAAATAGCATTCATATCTTGTAAGGAGTGATGCATGTCCAAGGGGAAATTAGTTTGGACGAGAGGTTATATATTTGAGGAAAAATGATTCCGCATGATAGTTGCATGCCTAATAAGAAATAGTTTCAGGTGGGTATAGAAGCCTCATGAATCCCGACTACGTGATAAAAGTAGCGTGAGAAAGTAACTTATTTTTTCCTTCCGTTTTGATTGAGATGATTGGAAGAGCTGCTATTCTTTACACAATTGTGATTTACTGTACACAGCTTTTGGACATTTTACTACTTTGATTATGATTTACAATGACTGTTGAATTATCTTAATTGAGTTTATTTTTAATCTTACTGATAATTGTTGAGAAAAGCAGTGATAGTACTAATCCTCGCCATTACTTAATAAAGGATCAATAGCTAATACTGCCAAGTAGACGTGTTTCTTATACTCACCTATACTTGTTGCACTTAATGCGTGCAAATTCAATATCAATTTCTAGTGGCACTTGAGTCATCATCAGACTGAGGAAACTTGCCGGAATTCTGGGTGATAGCAATGGGTTCCAACTCTATTTTGGGTGAGTTTGAAAAATCACCTAGTAATTAGAGATTACTATAATAATAATTATACAGTATAATAATTACAATAACATGTTTGTTTGTCATAATATAATTATAGTGTAATTAGAAGCATACCATTTGTTATAATTACACAGTTCGATTAGATTTTTAAAATAAAAATTAATTACCATTAATATTTGACAAGTATATATCTTTATAAATGATATCAAATTAGGTATTTAAAAATTATATTGCCTCTGAGAAATATATTAATTAATAAATATATATTCTTAACAAATATTATTAAAAAAATAATTGATATATATTTTCAAATTGCTAATATTTTAAAAAACCAAAAATCATATTTTTTAAGAACATCATGAAATACATGTTTGATAAAAATATTAATATTATAAATATAATGTTATAGAAATTATTCGAATATTTAACAAAAAATAATCTATCAATTCTAATTAAAAAATAAATAACACGCAACGTGAAATAACAAGTCAATGCATAAAACAATAAACTAGAACCGAAAATATAATTATAAATTCATATTAAGAAAAAAAGTTAAACATAATATTTTTATGTCAAATTTTAATATAAATTACAACAAATTGCAATATAATTTAAGTAAACATAATTCAAAGAAAAGAAAAACATAAGTCTACAACATTATTTAACAATCAAATATACATTAATTCAAACTAGAATAATAATACATTTATATTAAATTAAAAAAAATTAAAAATTTGAGAAATAAAAAGTACAAGCAATTGCATGAAACCACATAAATGCTAGAAAATGAGAAGAAAGAAAATGAAAGATAAATAATATAAATTAAAAAATATTATAGAAATAACAGAAGTAGAATAATAAAAATAAAAAAAATTAAAATGAGAGAAATAAAGAAATAAATTAAAATAACATAAAAGAATAAAGAAATTAAAAAGTAATCTTGCGATTATACCGTATAATAACCTGCAATTCTCCCTCCCTCTGAAAATTGAAGCGTGTAGTTACTCCTCCAATTACACCTAATTTCCTGACAACCATGTAATTATCTAGCCAAACAAACAGATCAAATTATATAATCACATTCAGTTACAATTATCAAGTGGCTTTCCAAACAGACCCGTTATTCTTACAGTATTTTTTTTTCTTTCCAGATTCAAATTTGTGCTTCAAAGATTTTTGAGTCACTCTCATACTTGTGCGACAAGTTTCGGAGATTATTTCTATTTCCGCGCATGTTATAATACCTGAATATCAGACTTTTAATTTAAATATACTTTTAATTTAGATATACTTTAATTGAATTTTACTTATTTTTGCTTTTATTCGTCTTAACGGGAAGGGTAGGTAGATGCCCTCACAGCCTTTTAGCACTTTTTGAGTCGTGACACTATTCTAATACTTCCTTCAGGGAATGTTAATACCACTCTAGGAAGTGTTTCAGTTTCGAGATGAGTGGTGAGATGTTTAAGTAGAGCAATGCCTTCATTCGTTGTGAAATTCCCATCAGGAGATGGACATTTCAATACTGAATAATCTGCTTCACCTGCAAACGTGCCAAATTGTTGGACAATATTACAAAACAAACCAAACTTTGCCTTTCAGAATTGGTTATAACATCATAAGATCAATGTATCCAACACACTACCCGAGCAAAAAACCTTGACGGTTGCTCCTATAAAACTCCTTTAGAAATTCTCCCGGGAAGGCAATTGTGATGGTTCCTCCCTATAAAGTTATCTGGAAAAGACATTTCTGACATCCAACTAATGAAGAGATCAATAGAACATAGCCTCCGTACAAATAAGGAGGCGAACAGATGCAACTTTGGCTTCTGAGTATATCTGACAGTATCATACCAAGTGACATTCAACTGTAGCTTTACAATATGGCGAAGGGACTATCCCCCAAGTACCATTATCATGTTGGATTATAGTCATTGGATTGGTTCTTGTTTGCACATCGTTATTCTATATTCTATCTAATTCCTATTTTGTAGCTGCTGCGCAGCTACTTATTTACATAGGAGCTATAAATATGATCCCATAGACTTCTTTTAAGGATTCCAATTTGGAAAAAGAATTGATAGTCTCTATTTCTGTTTCCTCAACCATAGTCTGATGCCAATTGTGTATTAGGACAATAGATAAGGTTTTAATGGAAGCATAATATGAAGTGGTAAATAGTGATAACTCAAGAAATTATAAGTAGAGAAAAAATTCAAAGTGGATCTATTACCTCTTAAAGGATAATAGGAAGCATACTCCAGTTTTGTCAAGGGCTCAACCAGAAGAGGTGATATTGAAGAAGGCGATAAGACACTGGAAGTAGTCGGCAGACCTATATCATGAGAAAAAACATCAACCAGTTTAACACGTATGAGGAGTTGATCAAGTTAAACTCAAAGAGGTAATGGAGTTGGGATTACGAGCCATGCTGATGCTTGTTCACTTAAGTGAGTTTTGCTGAAACATATTAGACAGATAAACCAATTTGATTGCTAATTTCTGAAAGATAGAAGATAAATCATATCGATTTTTATTGAGAATAACTAGTGCAACGAAAATAGTCATCAAATAAAAAAGGAAAGTATTGAAAACCTAAAGTGGATTAACACAACTTGAGCCTCATATGTCTGCACGGACAACTTCAAGCATGGCAGAAGCGTAATATTGACTTAATTTGGGAAAAGAGCACCAGTGTGTTCTTGAAACAGACACAACTCATGCTTCAACCAAGACAAACAGAATAATTCAGGATCATCTTCTAAAACATGAAGATAATAGCATATCCCACCTGCTGTAAAGAAAATTAGATGAGTCAAAAAAGTGAAAGTAACGGGTGTCTCTAAACAGGATAATCAATACAAGCCATGGGACTTGTGTATTATTCCAATCATGCCTCTCATACTCCAGCATGCACAGAAAAAGATAGTAAGCAAAGAGAGCTATAGAACAAGAAACGGTTAGGTTAATCTAACACCCCTCCGTCCATTTCGATTTATGTGTGTTACTTTCCTTTTTAGTCCGTTCTAAAAAGAATGCCACTTTCTATATTTAGTAACTCCTTAATTTCAATATCCCACATGACTTAAGACCACAAGATTCAATAGATATTTTGGTGCATTTCACAAATCTTTCGTTCAAGACCATAAGATTCAAAAGTCTCCGTTACTTTCTTAAAATTTATGCAATCAAACTAAGACGCATAAAATTATATGGAGGAAGTAATGGATACTGTTATATTAGGCCATTCAGGTATAAATAAGACAAAAGCTAAAGGCCGAAAGAAAGAGCCTCACCTGTTCTTTTAACTAGAGTATTTGATCCATCAAATAAGGTGAACGTAGAAGGTAGGAGAAGAATTAAATCAAGGACAAAAAAAGAGTTATATTACCAGGATGTGATTCAAGGACTGATAGCCCAAAGTATTCGGAGTCCAAAAGATGAAGATAGTTTTAAAAGCGAAGAATTGCAGGTTAGACAATGCAAGCAACACAACAAGGATGATCACTATTGCCTTGTTTAATACCAGAGATAATTATCATAATCATGGTAACCAAAAGAGGCATATGATCCTTCAAATCAGGTAAAGGGAGGATACCTTGACCTGGTCCAATGGAAAGGGAAAGCACTAGTCTGATCCATGTTGCCAGTAGAGATGGAGACATCCTTTGCTATGTGGTGGTTTGCCATGAATAGACCGATAAGCATCCAACTTGTATATCTTCCCTTATCACAGTAAGTGCAAGGCTTTAAACTCTTCACCTTTCTTTTATTAAAGTTGTTACTGAGTGTTTGTGCCGCCATAACAATTGTTTCCCAAGCAATTACTTCATGTGCAATTGAGAAGATGCCCAGAAGTCTAGCAAAGATATCTTTGGACACATGTATGTAATAATTTCAGGCTTGAACTGAATTAAGATCCAATCTTAATCCATATAATGCCAGAATCATTAAAAAAATTGTCCCTCTGCTGCTTGGGCTCTCAAAAGAAAGTTGACTTCTTCCTTTAAGAGTTTTGACCTAACCCAAATAGCATGCCATGTATTGGTGCTGGCTGAAGATGAACCATGTTAGATACCTGTACAGGATCTGTTGGATGTTATTGCTTTATAATGCTCCATCTTTGGCCCAGATTTTGCTACAAGTTCTGCAAGATTGGATAAGGTTGATCAGCATATGGTCAAGGAAATTCCATAGTAGAAAGCCAGTTGTGCACCTTCTTTAATCCTAGTTGCTCAATCTAGGACTGCAATATGTGAGAACTTTAGATTCAATGATCCCATTATACTTCATCCACAAACTATACTTGCACCAACACTGCCCAAGAAACATAATTTCGACCACCTGGAAGTTAACATTAGTAAACAAGGAATTGAGGGGAAAAGGGGCTCTCTGATAATTGAAGTCTCGGACTTTTTTTCCTTCTCATTTTTTTCTTTTGTTAAGCATTCAAAAAAGCGAAAACAAAAGCATGTGATCAAAAGCGATCAAAAAAGTAGTATCGAAGAGGATAACAAAAATCAAAGTGAAATAGCAGGAATATGAAGAAAAATCAGAGATTGGAAGAGAAAGAAGGGGGTCCAACCAATACCAAGGACGCCATATACTCTTGAGATCGCAGAGCAAGAAGTTCGGATGGGTCAGGAAGTTCAGCAGATCTTGAATATGTGTCGACGAGAAGAGATCATCATAAATGACGTCACATGTTGACGCATGCTTGACAATGACAAGGGTGCGGACCCGTGTGTAATGGGCTTTGGCCTTTGGGTGGTGTTGTCGCCACGAAGGGATAGAAAGACACACACGATTCCCCATCGTGATAGAAGTATCAATAGGATAGGAGTGCACAGATTTGGAACTGGACTCTTCTCTGACTAGAACAGCTGGGCCTAAGACTCTGAAGCGAGAGCTTTCCATCCTCTGCACTAGCAAGCTGAGGCAAGCAGTCCTCGGTCACCTATGAGTTGCAACTTCTTCAAATTTCCTACTTCATAGAGCAGTAAAACGAGTGAAAAATAAACCAACCTAAAACAGTACAAACCAAATGAGAACATGAGGAACAGGAGTACCGTCAGTGCTACTCAATCAACAACTCACCAGCAAAACCAACTGTAACGGCTACATTTCAGATCAGCAGTCACACAGAAATCCTAGTGGGTAATCTCCAGCACCTCACCTCTTTGGCAGCCTGGTGCAGCTACTCTGGGTCTGATGGCTTCCCTTCTCCTAATAATGAGTTGTTCTTACTGAAACTCTCCAGCCATTTACGGGGAATAAATTTGAGAAGAAACTGGAAAAGGAAAATAAAGATTCAGCTGTTGAGAAGCCAGAACAAGTTATAATATAGGAGCGTGGCCTCTGAGGTCCAACAAAAACGCGGCAACTAATATGAACATCACGTTCCTTCAGAAAGTTAGGAAATTTTGACCAGCGATTATATGGGACCATTTAAAACTTGGGAAGGTAGCACTTGTATCAAATTTCCAAACCTTCCGCCCATGTTGTTAAATTTCCAACAACATTTTTTATTCTAGATCCTAGGACCATTTTTGAGAAGGTCGCACCTGTATTACATTTCCAAAACTATCAAACCTGCCACAACATGTTACAGATTTCCATAATTACAATTAAAAGGGAGTATCAGGAAGATCTTCAACCCTATCACAAAAATTTATAAAGATACCAGGACATCCATAACTATCTCAACCTCCTTCCCACATAGGAAGCATCTTGAACACAATTGGAAGCCTCTTTTCAAGAGATTTTCCCAAGTCAACACTGCCTGTTAAGCAAGTAACCAGGTAAAACAGGAGACTTTGTAGGGGATTTTTACTTTCCATATTAGCTTCCATAGCCAACAATCAATTTGATTGTTGAAGGTGTTCAGTTTCTTGTAAGCCATCTTTACACTGAATCTGCCTTTGGCTCTGATTCTGCCATACAAGACAGTTTTGTGACTCAGATGTTCCTTTGAATTGTTCTAGAGTTTTGAGAAAATCTGCAAGAATCAGGATCTCCGAATCGATTAGGAGCCTTCTATAACTCAAATTTCATCCATGGTTTGACCATATCTCTGCCACTGTAGCTCCTTTCCTCAGTTTTGGCCATAGCTTTTTGATTGCTCTCCATAGACCGACTCCATAGGTGCTTGTAACGATTTTGGTTGTCCAGTTACCATCCATTTCATACTTTAACTTGATCAGTTCTTTCCATATGGCCTGCTCACTGGAAGCAAGCCTCCAAAGCCAGTTCATCAGGAGGCATTGGTTTTGAGTTTTAAGGTTTCCGTATACCCACTGCCTGTTTGTACCCTATTAGGGTATCCCATTTGACCAAGTGGAATTTTTTAGATTCACTATTGCCATGCCAAAGAAGATTCCTTCTTAATAGATAAAGTCTCTTAATAACACTTTCAGGCAGAGGAAAGAGGGACATCATGTAAGTTGGCTAACAGCCTACCCCTAAAGAAAGGTATTGGCTCTTCCAATTCACTTTTCTTCTTTCACACCTCTCCACCACCCTATTCCATATGCCTGTGGATCTGCTTTTTGCTCCCATGGGCATGCCCAAATACACAGTTGGTAATTCACCCATCCTCCCCCAAGGTTCGTAGCCAATGAAGTTAAGTCAGCAACCTCATTAACAGAATATAGGAAACTTTTGTTCCAGTTATGGCAATCCTAAGAAAGCTTCAAAAGGGATAAAAATCATCCTGAGCATCTTAAGTTGCTCTCTATTGGCATCACAAAATACTAATGTATCATCAGCATACTGAAGGCGAGTAATCTCCATATCAGTCCAGCTCTATTTGATACTTTGAAGCCCTTTATCCAGAGTTTTCTTGCAGTTTTCAACATGTCATTCAAACCTTCCATTTTGCAATTATAAACAAGAAGGGAGCCAGTGGGTCTCCTTCTCTCAAGCCTTTCCGTGAAGAGAAGAATTGAGCAGGGGAACCATTTATGAGAATAAAGAATTTACTGTGCTCATGCAGTACTTTATCCACCTTATCCATTTCCCAACAAAATCTCTTCTGGAAAGGGTCTCCAATAGGAAATTCCAATTTAGATTATCATATGCTTTTTGTGTGTCTAGTTTGCATAGAATTCCAGGAACACTACTCCTAATTCTTGAGTCCACACACTCATTTTCCATGAGAATGGTATCCATTATCTGTCTTCCTTTGACAAAAACCAGTTGTTGGGTGTCCACCAATTTGTATATGAGTTTTTTGAGTCTTTCCGTCACACCTTGGAGATGATCTTGTATACACTACCAATTAAGCTTATGAGTCTGTAATCTGTTAACTCCCTCACCCCAACCTTTTAGGGATCAAGGCCGCATGTGGCATTGAAACTTTTCTCAAAAACACATCTATCGTGGAAGTTTCAGACTGCAGCAATCACCTCCCCTCTTACAACCTCCCAGCAATGAACAAAAAAAGTCATGGTGCAACCATCAGGGCCAGGAGCTTTGTCTTGGCACATGATTTCACACAGTTCCATATCTCCAGATTTTCAAATTCCCCCTGCAACATCAAGTTATCTTCCTCAGAGATTCTATCACCTTCCCTGCATCCACCAGATGGTCTCCATGTCTCAGTTTCTGTGTATCATCTCTGATAAATTCAATAACTTCCTTCTTTATCACATCTGGATTCTTGACAGCTTCTCCTTCTACATTTAGCTCATCTATGTTATTGTATCTTCTGGGTGAGTTAGAAGAACTTGGTGTTATTATCCCCCTATTTCAGCCATGTGATCCTTGATCTTTGCCTCCACACTATCTCCTCATATTTTGCAATATTCTCAAACTCTACTGCCAGTTCAGCTTTTGAGTGAGTCTCTTCTTTATTAAGCGACTTCTTATTTGAATTTCTTCCAATTCTGCAAGGTGGGTGAGTATGTATTGCTTCTGTAATGGCAAATCTCCTTGAGAGGTTTTGATTCATTCTTTTAGCTTGTCTTTTAAAGCTCTCAATTTGACAGTTAACATGTAGTCTGGTCTTCCTTCACAGGTCTTAGAGTACCACCATTCCTTGATTCACTCCATAAAGCCTTTTGTATGTACTAGTTCCACTTCCCACTTTGGAGCATTAATGGTGTAAGATCTTAAGCGACTTTTTGTTGTACTGACTGTTTGATACTCCTGAACCCCTCATCCGAATCATCAGACTAGGAATTTAATCTAGTCTGGCTGCAATGTCATGTCTTTCTCCTTTCCTCCAAGCATAGTTGCCCCAAGTGTAGTTGTCCCCGTTAAATGAGGATCCAGCAAACCTATATCTTATATGAAATTAGATAATTCCATCATTACTTTTGTGATTCTATTGCAGTTCTTCTCAGAAGGGTATCAGATAGTGTTGAAATCACCACAGACTACCCAGGGACCAGTTATAAGTCCTCTAATAGACCCGACTTCCCACCATGCTTCTTGTCTTTCCCCCTATCATTTGGAGGCTTGTAAGGAGCTAGGTGAAGTCTTGATTCTTTTCTGTGAACTTGCATTATAAAGAATAGGCTCCCCCTTAAATGAGGATCAATACACTGGAATACAGGAAGGGGAAGATACACTCAGGTGGAATATTCATAGTAAAGGAATTTTTACAGTAAGCTCTGCTTATAAGGATTTGAATTTAGTGGGTTCACAGCTGAATTTACTGCCATGGAAATTAATATGGAAAGTAAAATTCCATATAAAGTGGCCATTTTACTTGGTTGGTGGTGAAAGAGTCAATGTTAACTCAGGAAAATCTAAGGAGAAAAGGAATTCATTTGTGCTCAAGATGTTATTTATGTGGGCAAAATTCAGAGACAATCAACCATCTATTTTTACATTGCAAGATGTCCGGGCAGCTATGGAATTTGTTCACAAGCTTTAGAGGTATAAGGTGGACAATTCCAGGTAGAACATCCGATGCTTTAATGAGCTGGTGTTCAGAGGGAAATAGCAGCACAAACAAAGATAGATGGAGAATTGTCCCTGCAGAAATTTGGTGGACAATTTGGAAGGAAAGAAACTCTAGATGTTTTGAAGATACTAGTAGTTCCTTACATAGGATTAAGATGAATTGTAATTTATGTTTTGTTATTGGTGCAAATCAGAGTATATAGACGATCCAATATCTGTTATAGACATCCTAGGGTCCTTATGAGATGATATAGGGTCTGTGTGGTTGTCTAGTGTTGTATCTTTTGGGTTTGGATCCACTGATGTAAACACCTCATTTTGGCTTCCAACACTCTGTTGATGATCTATAGAAAGTTTGTTACCTTGTCAAAAATAAATAAATAAATAGTATGCAACCTCTAGTTCCACTGGCTTCAAGTTGGCAGAATGTAGCCCCTCTATTAGCTCACGGGTCTTAAACAATGCTTTAGATGTCACTTGAAAGCAATATACATCAACTTTCCAACAGTGAATTAAATTCTTTATTGTGCACCTCTTGCTTGCTTGGTTAAGGCCCCTCACATTCCATGAGACAATCTTGACAATCATTGATCACACGATATGGTATATATCCCTCTGCTCCTTGTGCCATTACTACTGAAATTACTTCCACACTCCAAATTCTTCAGTTCATTGGATCCCTCGACTGCTAAAGTTATTTTCAAATTTGCCTTTACCTTATCTGAGGTATTCTGTCTCATCCTTTCAATCTTCATGAATAGAATCATTGCTTCCTCCTTGAATCCCTAGATGTCTACCCCAAACTCCTTGCCAAATTTGATGATATTATGGTGTATCGAGATTGGAATATAAAAATCTGGGTCTGTTCCTTCCTCTGGGCTACATTGATCTAGTGGTATAGGATCTTCAATTGTTGTCAGAAACGAGACACTGTCTTTGCTTCTTTGCAAGCTAAGCTCTTGCATGTGAATATTCTCCAAAGGTGGGGAAATTCCGAAAAGTTTTGGGGTCTTTTCTGCCACTTTCAAGCCTTCATTAGCTAACTGATCTTCTTCTTCAATTGACTTATGACTTTGTTCAACTTCTTTTCTTCCTTAAATAACTAAAGACGCCATGATCTGCGCAAGAATGGTGTTATTTGCCTCTAATTCCGCTTCAGAAGGGTCTGTCATGTGTACAAAGACTGAACTCTCATTTAAAAGCCCATTGGTCATAAGATTGGGCCAACAAGTCTGGGCCCAACTTCTTCCTGCGAACCAGCCTAAGTCTTTCCTGTGGGATATTAAGCTAAGCTCAGGCTCACCTGCAGAGCACGTATTGGCAAAGTTGGCTTTTTTGAAAGAGTCAGGTTCTCTGAAGAGCCCACGTGTCCCGACACCTCTGTAAAACCTAAATATCCATCACCCTCTTCTTTATTGGTCTCTTCTATTACCTGCTGGAATACAGTTTGCTTCTCCCCATGCTCATCGAATATGATTCTTGCCGGCGACTCAACCCATACCTGAATTTTGAAGGCCAGCCCATTATGGACCAATTCCACTGTCTTCGGTACAGAGTCGCCATCTCCACTCACCTTCAGCCTTGCTCATTTCAGATGATCCATAGCTCTGTTTCCTACTCCTTTTAACCATCCCCCACATAGGTTTCCAATTTCTCGGAAGACTTTCTAAGACCAAACTTGGAGAGACAAACCTACCAGCCTGATCCAGATCTGGTCCAAGCTTTCCTTGATGGAAGTTGAGGTTGACAACCACCATTATAAGTTGATTTTGTGGGATTTCTAGAGCCACTTCCCTTTCAAAATATGATCCGTCGTTGTTTTGTTTGAGAACTCGAAGGGAAACTGGTTACACCCCATATGGTAGATGTTGATGCCATGATTCTATTTCCAAGTGTCAGTAGCCCACCGACGAATCTCCAATAGGGAGACATCTGCGATCTCCTCTGGATAACTTCCTACAACACTCTTTGCCAGTAACTCACTTTGGGTTTTGGTTGTGGCACTAGAGATGATTAGCAAGTTTCCTTTTGTTGAACCCTCGCAGCATTTATTTTTCTTGTAGCCCATTTATCGTTCCTGACAGTGTCTGCGAACAGCAATCCCTCCTCTGTATTTCTGTGTAATAGTGCAACTGCCCTCTGGAGCATTAATGAAGTTTGTTATTTTGGTTGCAATGTCCAACCATCTGGAGTTAAATGACCACTCAGGGATGATGATGACCATACTTCTCTTACCATGCTTGTTTATAATCCTAATATATCGACGATACTTGTTAAAATTCCTTGACCAGAAGAATACTGAAAAATGGTCCTGCAGCTTCCACCTACAAACTGAATTTCCTTGACCTTCTGATGCTTCCTTGAGTGCATATACCAGCCACTCCATTGTCTTCTGGCTGAAGCTCATCCATCATCTTACGACCTCTTTCGACCCAGTCGTACCATGTTTCTGCTCTAGAGATCATCTTAGTGATATCCTAAGATTTGAACGAAATAGATAGAGTCATCCCCCATGACTGCAAAGGATGACTGAAGGAAGAGGTACTGAATCAAGGAAAGGAAAGGGACAAATTCCATGAAAGGTCCTTGATAAATGGTATTTTTCAGTAATCACAGTGGGTGATAACTGTTGGTTGAGAAAGAAAAGGTTTGATTCCGGTGAACACACGCCGGAAAAAGTGTTCTGCTATGCTAAGAGTAGGAGAGAGAAAAGTCTTGGAAACCGTGATGCTTTAAATCGAACATTCCACTTCAACACTGTGGAGAACACCCATAATTACAAAAGGTTATTCACAGATGATCCTACATCGTATTTCTTACAAGAAATCTAAAACATCAAAAATGGAACACGGTCTTCTAAGTAATCCCTTTACACCAGATATAAAAAGGACAGAGACACCTCATTTTCAACTTCTGTGTATTGCTAGATTTAGAGTGGAAATTCAAAAATTGGGATAGTGTTTGCGGGTCTCAAAAATAAGACATAATTTTCAGTCCTTTGATCCAATGGCACTTAGAAGCTAAACAAATATGCAAACCTTATTGTGCAAATCAAATGCAAATAATGCAGAAAGTTCAGGAGGATGCAAAACAGAATCCTGAATAGAACATACCCAAATCGCTAGACTAACACAGAGAATGGTTATAGACTAAAACCATACCTTCATCCGCTGATGTAATTTGAATCCTGGTTTGAGTTAACAAGTGTTCCATCAAAGCAAACAAATGCAGACTAAATCTGTCATCATATTTCAAGTCACAGCTAAATTAAACCAAATATGATGATATACAAACATGAAGAGCAATGTCCCATTGCCATTATAGGTTGCAGAGATTAAAGATGCTTTAATGTTGACAATTTCTGACAGAATAATATCCTACAGTCACACATAACAGAATGCATAGAATTGGGAGGTATATTTTACAAAACAATAAACATAAGTTCAGCTCTTCAGACTAATGAAAAACAGGAAAAACGTCAGCACATAGCATTCCGCAAAAATAGTACTGTCCCTTTAAGGGCTAACCATAGAAGCACAAAACAATCCTGATCTGTAATACCTTCCTGCATCATACAGAGACCAATATAGTCATTGTCAGTTACAGGATGATAGACATTGAACATCCTGCCAAGTAAGACAAACAAACAGAGGCTGCTTTCATTCATTTAAGCATTATTATAATGAAAATAGAAGATGGGATGACTTATAAAAAAGTGATTTTATTGAAAAATCAAAATCTATGTACGGAAGACATTCCCTGACCTGTATTGCTAAATCCAAAGTACAGTGTTTCTACGATATTATGACTAGGGTACTGGTTGACCATTGTACAAAAAGATCTTTACAGTCAAAATCATCAACTTATACGAACAAAACCCTTCCTTCCTCGAAGGGTTCACTCAAAAATGTTGCAGTACAACAAGTATCCCAAAGAATATGCACCCCTAGTTATGGACTGCACAGTCACACAAGCCACATGTAACTGGCGGTCATATCTGAACAACAAGGTTTCTCCAGTGAAAGGTAATAAACAGGAATATACAGCAAAAGAAGCTTCAAACCATCATATTCAAGTCTGACAAATCATCCATTGGAATCTCAAGGCCCAAGAAGTCATGATCTTGTAATCCGTCATCATCAATGTTCAACCATGAGCCTATGTCCTGTCCCTGACCACCAATATCGTCAGGGACACCTAAAACATCCATTTCTGGGAGTTGCAGGTCAGATAAGTCAATGGGATCCTCTAGTTCCTCCAGGTTACAATCAGTCTTATCATTTCCAGTGCCAGTGGCACTTATACCACTTGATTTGGCTATTGAAGATCCTGGCAATTTAGGCTCTGACATCCTGCCAAAAAGCCCATTGACAGAGGTGGATAACTGAGCAGTTTTCTGCTTAGCTTTCGTCTTGGGCTTCCTTTCTCCCTTAACATTGGAGGAGGCAAGTCGACCAATTTTGGTTGTTCCGTTGCGGGATAATGCCTCTCTGCCATTTCCTTTTCCTTCTCGATCTCTCTCACTTCTCTTTCCTTTTGCACTGCTTAAAAGTGAACCACCTATGCCTGAAGAAACACCAATGGTAGTACCAAGAACATCATCCAACTCCCTCCGCTTGACCCTACTTACTTCAGAATGTAAATTGGCTTCAAAGGATATGTCCTGGTTTAGCAATGGGCTCTGTTGTGCGCCCAAAGCTGCAGAAGAAAGATAACAAGAATTAGACTATATGAATTTAAGATTGTTACTCTCAATTACACATCTTGCTTTAGCACTAATGAATACCTGAAACTCTAGCTTCACCTGAACAGCCGGATGTGCTGATATAAGATTTTCCAGCTTCGCCATCAGTGTTCGAATCTGTTTGTCCATCACTAAGGCGGGATATCCCAGAAAGGAACATATCCTTGTACAAAGGATCACTGAAACAACTCTTTCTTGTCTCCTCAAATTCTTGGCATCGATGCAAAGTCCGGTTGACAAAAGCTAATGCAGCTTGCTTGGCCATTTTCCCGCTAGTACTCTTCATCCCATGAGCATTTGGACCCCAACAGTTCTGTCGAGGAAGAATCATTTCAATTCAACAACTTCAAGATTCAAATTACATGATTTAATAAGACGGTATCATGCTTCACATAGTCCTGAAGTGCATTACAGCAATATATTCTACAATGTATATATTTATCAACAATGATTTACTTGATGTCTACAAAACTATTTGAAGAACAAGAATGAAGGAAACAAATATAAGCAGAAAGGCGATGAAAACTCTGGTGAGATCTTCTGCAAAAACACAAACCGAGCACATTGACCGAATATCAACTTGTCACAATAATAATACATGTACAGCACAAGAAGTTGCAAGAATTAAAATTGTAACTTCAACTTCCCGCTTTTGTTTCGAGGACAAAAACTAGATGAACATGGCAATCAGCTTCGGTTGTAACACAAGTTGAAAAGTAAAGGCATAAGTTAAATAGAAGTCCTACACAAGATGATTAGGAAAAATTCACTTCTAAAGCAAGGGAAAAATGCAACTGATACAAGTTCAGGTAAAAGCTGTATAAGTTACTGAAGCTCCCGTCACACAGTAACAGTTCAAGCTCCTTTCCCGGAAAGACTAAGAAAAGAAGAAGATAAGCAAGGATCGAAATAGAAAAATATTTGCCTGGATTATAATAATTGACCACCTTTTTTTTTTTGAGAATGGTAATTTTTACTATATATCCACAGGTATAATACATCAAAAAATGTAGTCCCCCTCAAAAGTATTACTACTTACAGCATTTAGTTCCTATTTGTACTTTTTGTTACAAATAATCTAAAACATCAAAAATATCTTCTGTTCTTCTGTTTGAACTAACACTTTCCTGTTTACAACAAAAGTAATAAACAGGTAGACAATTCAACTTGAACTTCTGTAAATTGTTCTGCTTGCTTCAAAACATCTCTGATTTCTTTCTTTCATACTGTCCACCATATACATGCTGGGCCAATGTTCCATCTCTCCTCCTTTTCTGTAGCATCGCCCACACTGATCCAGCGTTTTAGAATACCTTCTACGTTCCTTGGCTTCACCCATGTAATCTTTCTTAAGCTAGTGAAGATCCTTCAAAACAGGTCTGCCCATTTGCAATGTAAAAAAAGATGGCCTACTGTCTTTGCTTGTTTCCCACATAAATAACATCTGGAACAAAGTTGGAAACCTCTTCTCTTCAAATTTTCCTGTGTTAACACTGCTTCCTTAGCCAACAGCCAAGAAAAACATGTCACCTTGTATGGTATCTTTACCCTCCATACCATCTTCCAAGACCATCCCCCTCCTCTGGATTGTATGGAACAATTAGATCTGTATGCAGAACTGACAGTTTGCCTATCTTCCAAACTACTGTGTCATCTTCTCCTATTAAATTACAGAAATGGGCAACTGTGTTGTACAAAGCATCTATCCTTTCCATTTCCCAACCATTCAGAATCCTCCTTGAGGTGCAGATTCCACCCGTCTTGACCACATTTCAGCCACAGTGGCCTGTTGGTGAAGGCATAAGATATGGATGTCTGGATAGAGTTGTCTCAGAGGTTCCTGTCCAATCCATTTATCCTCCTGGAAGGATACTATCATGCCATTCCCCACTTCAAAGCTAGATCTAGATAAAACTAAATGCCAGAGGTTCCTGTCCTTAGGGACTATCTTTGTTATTTATTTATCCTTCATGTCATATTTTGCATTGATAACCTCCTTCCATAGTATATGTCAATTGTTATAAACTTCCATATCCATTTCATCATTAAGCTTTTGTTCTGCATTTTCATGTCCCTAATACCTAGTGAATTTCTTCTTAATGCATCTATCCTTTTTATCACTCTCTGGGGCAGGAAAGATAGACATCATGTAAGAAGATAGTGCATCTAAAACAGTATTAATCAAAATCAATCTTCCTTCCAAAGAAAGGTATTGACTTTTCTAGTTAGTTAACCTTTTTTCACACTTTTCTACCACTCCATTCCAAATCCCTTTAGACATACTTTTGGCATTGTTGGAAGCTCACCAACTTTGCCTCCCAGATCTGATGCCAAGCTCGCTATCTCTGCTACGTCATTGATAGGATATATGAAGCACTTCCCCCAATTGGTGTGTAACCCAAAAAATGCTTCACATATATTGAATATCACCCTCACGATCAGCATGTGCTCTCTCGCCGCTTTGCAAAAAACTAAAGTGTCATCTGCAATACGCGGTGGAGATCTCTCGCCGCTTTGCAAAAAACTAAAGTGTCATCTGCAATACGCGGATGAGTTATCTCCAAATTGTTTGTTGCCCTATTGCCCCCTTACCCAACCTTTTTTTTCGATCATTTGAATCATGTTACTCATTCCTTCCATTGCTAGGATAAAAAGAAAAGGGGACAAGGGGTCACCCTGTCTCAAGCCCCTCTAGGAGGTAAAGAAGCCACTTGGGATGTTGTTAATTAATATAGAGAATTTAACTATACTAATGCAATATTTTACCCAACTGATCCATGTAGCTCCAAATCCCATCCTTTGCATCATAAGAATCAGAAAATTCTAGTTCAGATGATCATATGTCTCTATATATCTAGCATGCATAAAATACTAGGTTGTTGACTTCTTTGCCTAGACTCCACACTCATTTGGTATCAGCACTGCATCCACAATTTGTCTACCTTTTATAAAAGTCATCTGTTGTTTGTCCACCAGTCTATGTACAGACTTTTTTTAGTCTTTCTACCAGTAGCTTATCAATGATTTTGTAGACCCCTTCTATCAAACTTATAGGCCTGAAGTCATTTAGCTTCATAGCTCCCAATCTTCTAGGAATTAAAACCAAAAAGGTGGCATTGAGGCTCCTTTCAAAAATTTCTGCCTTGTGCAAGTTCTGCAATGTTGCTACTAGTTTTGGACTGATAATTCCCCAACACTGATTGAAGAATCATGGAGAATCCATTTCGCTCAGGTGCTTTATCACCTTCACATGCTTTTATGCTCTCCAGAATCTCCTGTTGTTCAATGGTGCCATCAGCAAATTGATTTCATCTTCTCCAATCATGAGGCAATTCCTCATATCTAATTGTGGTCTCCAATCTTTTGACTCTGAATATAGCTTCTCATAGTAGGGAACAATCTCCTCCTACACCTCCTCTTCTGATTCAGACAAGATTTCCCCTCTAACTTTAACCTTGTCAATTGTGTTTATTCTTCTGTGTGCATTTGCAGTTCTGTGAAAGAATCTAGTATTTCTATCCCCTTGCTTTAACCAAACTGCCCTGGATCTCTGCCTCCATTCAGTCTCTTCCTTTCTAGCTTTGTCTTCAAATTCCATATTTAGTGCTAGTCTAGAGGCTACCTCTTCTTCCTCTAGTGCTCTTTGTTCCTAAATCTCCTCTAGTTCAGTTAGTTGTCTCAAAACATTTTGCTTCTATATAGTCGAGTTACCTGGAGCAGTCTTATTCCACTCCTTCAATTTCCCTGTTAGAGCTCTTAGTTTGGCCCCCAGAATGTTATTTGGCTTTCCATTGAAGTTGAAAGAGTCCCACCACCCTTTCACTCTCTCATTGAAACCCTCTCTATCCCACCAATAATTTTCAAGTTTGAAATGACTTTGTAGTCTCTCAATCTTCCGCATTGTAGCATTATAGGAGAGTGGTCAGAAGTCACTCTATGTAGGATATTCTGTTTTATGTTCTTGAAATTTGCTTCCCATTCTTCAGAAAACAAGTATCTATCCAGTCTAGTTGATGTTGTGTGCCTGTCACCGTTCTTCCAAATGAATTTTCCCTTGACAATGCTAGATCCACCAGCTCCACATCCTCAATAAAATCAAAGAAGTTTGTCATTCGTTTACCAATCTACTGCAATTTTTATTTTCTGAAGGATGTCTTTTTTTTGACATGTAAACAGTATATTTCTAAAACAGGATACTTATACAAGCTGTGTATGTTCCAGATCACAAAACGGAAATTACATTAGGAAGACCAAAAAGCTTTCTAATAGTAATCTAGAAAATCAAAAAGATTCTATGTTATCTAGACATTGTTGTTTACACCAAAGATAGTAAAGCCCTAAACAGTTCATCTTAATCTTCTCGATAGAGTTTTCTTTGTCTTCCAGTGTTGAAATCTCCATAGAGCATCCAAGGTCCTGTAACTAACCTTCTGGATGCCCCAATCTCCCACCAAGTCTCTTCTCTCCTTTCTTATCATTTGGGGTATAAACCCCTGTAAGGTGCCAACTGAAATGTTGACACTTCCCTAAAAAACTACAAGTCATCGATTACGTCCCCACACTTCTTAGCACACCTTCCCACACCCTACTATCCCACATAATGGCTATACCTCCCTAGTCCCACTGGCCTCAAGCTAAACATAATTGACCCACTTATTCCCCCACACTTTATTTACTATATCTGTGATTTCTCCTTCCACCTTTGTCTCATGGAAAAAGTCCAAATTAGCTTTCCAGATATGCAATGTATTTTTTATCACTCCCCTTTTTCTAGCACAATTCAACCCCCTTATGTTCCAAGGCACTATGTTTAACTTCATTATTTTTTATTGCCAGATATCCCCCTCTACTTTTGAAAGTCATGAACTTAGTATCCAAATCTAAACCTTTCAATTCATCTGCCCCTTCCTTTATAATGACCAACTGCTCTCCCTATTTCTCTTTATTTTCTTGCTTGGTGTTATCAATCTTCATAAAAAATTCTTTTGTTTCTCCTCGCAACTTTGAAATCAGCTACAAGTTTTGTACTCAATCTGATTATCTATTGTCGAATCCAGATAGGAGGACATGTTGTTTGAGCATTTTCTTCTGTTGGTAATTTAATCTTCAACGGAATTACACTTGCTAATTGAATCTTCAAAATGGAATTACACATTCAGCTATAACATTGGTGTTTTCTCCTTGCAAATTCAATTGTACTTTTCTCAATTCCTCTGTCTCTACCACTGCCGACTCTACTGCCACTGTTGTTGTCTCTACTGCTGCCATGCTCTCCTTGTTTTGTTCGACCTGAAAATTTTCTAGTTATTCCTTTTCCTGAGCTCCCAAATTCTCAAAGCTATAGTGTGTATTGAGTTGAGATAAGTTAGCAATTATCCCAATGTCTTATGTCCATCTCCTGGCTTCAAAATTGAAATAACATTTTGTCTTGTCTTCTCTTTTGAGTCTAAAGTTCCAAGGCCCAAATATCCCCCTCTGTGGACTTGGCCCACTATAGCACATAATGGCCCTTTCCCTTTTCAATTCAGGTCAGGTTCTAATATGAAAATTTTCCATTTCTCTAGGAGCCCACGCAGTTTGAATTAACGACTGTTGGTGGTTCCTTCACTGAAAAGGGATTCTCCCTAATTACCCACAGGACCATAGCCCTCTTTTCTCTCTTCATCTTCTCTTTTTTCATAATAATGGGAGCTTTACCCCAGATTGAAATATTATATGCAAAACCTTCACTGGTATCTCTCCCTCCGTACCATTTTTCGTCACCCTTCACCTTGATACAAGCCCATTGTAGGTGATTCTTAAGAGATGTCTCCTTCTCTTTCTCCATAACCCCCTCCCCCACTAGTCTCCAATCTGCTTAAATATTTCCCAAGACCACATGCTCAAAGGTGTCCTAGAAGTCTTATCCAGACCCAGTTTCTCCTTACTTGTGTTGGCCAGCAACCTGTAGTGGGCTTCCACCAATCAAGATTCATCTTCATATTCTTCCAGATCCACACCCCAAAAATGACATGCTCTGCCGAAACTCTTGAAGGGAGTTCGAACAAAAACTCTGTCAATCATGCCGAATACACTTACACCTATGGCCGACTTCCAAGTATTGCATAACCATCTCCTTACATCATTTAAGGTTGGGGTCTCCTGTACTGGATTCTGAAATTTCCTCACGATGCATCTGTTGAGAAGATCTTTCTCCGACGCCGACATTCCACTCGTGATTCTTAAGCAGTCACCAACTACTTGTATTTTTGCCTTCTTTGTTGCCTCCGTCATCCGTCTGTTGTTGAAGGCCTCTTTAAGAGGTTCCAAGTTGCCTTACAGTGTTATTATGTGGTTTTTGTTCTTTTGGTGTCTCATAGATAAACTTTGCTATTTTGTGAGCAATGTTTCCCCAACCTCCTTTGTATGTAGATTCCGGTGTAATAATGACATCCTTGAATGAAGAAATAAAACTGACATATCTAATGTTTCATTGTACTTAAGAGTGCAAAACAATTCTGAGAAATGGTCCTTTAATTTTTATCTCCAACTACCTTCCCCTGTTACTTCGACGCTTCAATAAATACTGAAACTAACATTAAAGACTTTAATGTTAATCTTCACCCTCCTCATTAAATTCCAAACTGCACTCGATCCATTCATACTAGGTTTCTGCACCGTAATTACACCTAGTGATTTCATAAGATTTGAAGCCCGCATTATAGAATATACTATTCTCCCCCATTGACAAGGTTCCGACCATAAGTTGCTGGAGTAGGCCCCCGGACAGAAAAGGAAATCGACCTTGGGTTATAAGTTGACTTGCCTTGAATGTCGTGTCTGAGAGCATTTTTACTGTTGTGACTTGCCCCTGTTTTTTTTTTAATCTTGAGTGATAATTTAGTTTGACTATATTTCACCTTTGACTATATTTCACCTAACAAATCTTGATTCATTATTCAGTAATACGCAATGGAAGTTCACACCATAAACAAATTGCAATATATCTGAACTCTGGTCCCTCGAGTAGAGACAAGTAGTTAACTACATTTGATCCCTTTCTCCAAGGATGTAAATCTAAAATTTAAGAACAAATATTGCTTAGAAGCTTCAAATTACCATATATTTTTCGTATGCCATTGCAACCAGTTTATCAAGAGCGCGCTGTTCGAACTCCCTATAAGACAAAATAATTTGAGTTGTCACCGCAATGAATATTATTAAGCAACAGTCAGGGTTAGGCATATGAAAGAAGCATAAATTGTGTACTTCTCTTGAAACTCTCTCATCTCTGTAGATGAATTTAGCAGTTTCCCCAGCATCCTTTTCTTCTTAGAAACCTACAGAGTAAGCAATCACATGAGTAAGGCTCCTAATAGAGAGACCAATTGCTTGAAAATTTTTATAACAATAAAGGAGATCAAGCCCCTATTTGATTTTTGTTAAAATTAAGGTGTCTGATTGTGAACATGCATGATCATTATGAAGCTGTCTCTAGATAAATAGTAAATGATTAAGACTTCTTGTTTTCTTAGTGTTTGAAATTTTTTTTTGGGACCGAGGTAAGTAATCTTACTAACATTGGAAAAACTCCGGTATAGAAGAGGCATACCAAAAGGTCGAGAATCTACATCAAGACATGATTCTCTATGGAAGAGATCTAATCATCTATACAAATAGGAATCTTAGTGGTCCACCAAAAATCAATCAAACACAAAAGGATATTCCTCAAATGTACAAAATCACTATCAATCCTCTCAAACATTCTTCAATTTCTCTCCCTCCATACAACCCACATAAGAGCTAGAAAAGAGACTTCCATAATTTATTATTTTTGATAGGAAGAAACCTAATAATTTATCCTTGTTTAAAATTTAACAAATATAAAATCTAAATAAATAATAATTAAAATATTGGCGAACTACATAGATAGGACCTTAAAGTTGTCTGGATTTTTTATTTAGACCCATAAATTAAGCCTATGACCTATTGAACACTTGATCTATGCCCAAAATATGCTATCTAACACAAGTTTGACAATTATGCACAAGTTAAAGTGTGGATTTAACTTGTCATTGACCAGAAAAGTACAACCAATGAAAATAAGACATGTCATAAAAAAATTCAAAATCAAAAAAATTAGGGAAACGGGAAACAATTACAGAAGGATGTGACCAGAACCATTTCACGGCAAAGCAGCTCGGTAACAATCCCCAAGTCAAGAGTCAAGGTTTACGAAGGAATGTTAGGTTGACAGGGTCTTCATCATGTTGTCTTGAGAGGGAAGAGCTGCCGAGGATCCACATATGCGGATACATGAGATGGAAATGGAAGGAATCTAGGGTGGCAGGACAATGATCTATTTCGAAAGAAACAGTCACCTTCTTCTTCAATCCCAAACATCTTGAGAGGCACGATCAGTAAAAGACCAAATGAAATCAAGGTAATCAGCAACGGAGAAGAAGAGGAGAAGAAAATGTCGTTGGTTAGGTATAGAGGGGAGGAAGGACACCCGAAGCTATTTGAGGATGGTGGTCAATGTGGTGATTAGAGTGAGAGGGCTTGGGTCCATTCATGTGGAGAAATATTCCGTCAAAGAATAGAAGAAGATGAGTTGGAGTAAAACTGCTCGGAAATTGATTTTATGGTGAAACTATATTTGTTTCCAAAAATTACGTGCTCAAGTTCATGTGTGAGACACGCCCTCTGCCACGTCACAAATGGGTGTTCAATAGACACATCTTAAGCACAAATCAGGTGCCCAATAGGTCATAAGCATAGTTTAAGTGTATGAATGAAAAATCTGGATAAGTTTAGGGGGTCCTCTATGTGTTGGCCTAAAATATTATATCCACAAGATATTAGAGAAATTTTAATTATATGGTGTCGTAAAAACTTTTTCAGTTGAAGCACACCCTAACAGCTAGAACTTTTAAATGAAGAATCCTACTCTGTGCAAGATATGGATGAGACAGACCTATAAAGAGCAAATAACTGGTTGTAACAGAAGAAACGAAAAAATTAAAAACAAATGCAAGTGGATGGGGTAAGATTGATTCAAATTCAGGACTCCATTAAGTGGAAACAAACGGGCCTATATCATTAAATCTGATTGCAACAAATAGGAATAAGCACCAATGTAAAGATAGATTATAAAAGCTGATAGTCACAAATACTATATGAAGCTTAACCACAAACACCTAACTATGTCGTGACAAATACAGATAGAGACAACCAAGATTCATGCTTATAAGTTATAACATCCAACCTCATAAGAGGAGGAAGCATCCAATCCCTTCTCATTAAGGATGACAGGATGCATGAAGTTGAAAAGCTGATTCATTGTCAGTCCATCACCAGTTAACTCAATGAATCAAGGGGAGCAAGAAGAAATGTCGGGCGGACAGGGACACAGGGACGGGCAGAGGCAGAGGAAGTGAGATTCTGCTTTAGTCTATCCAAAAAAAAAAAGGAAGAGAGAGTCTTCTAAGATACAGAATTTCAAAAAGTACTAACCATTTCCTGGTGTTCCTCTTGTAATTTACTGATTTCAGCACTGATCTCTTCATTTCCAGTCTCAGCTAAATCAGACTACATGGAAAATAAGCAATCAGCAAAACAAGGAACAGTACACCCTGAGAAGATATAGAACAAAGTACACACCACTATCCAACATACTGAAATTCCACCAACCTACCTCCAGGTCTGGATATATTCCGATATAGTGGATCTCCAGGAGAAGTCGCTCATCAGTTGACATCTCATCATGCTGATACTTGGAACAAACAAAGCCAGGCACTGTTCGGTGTTCTGGAGGTAGACCAATTTGTGACTGATCATAGCTTGAAAAATTCTCCACTTCTAAGGCGGATGCAACATTACCAGCCTTAATGTAGTCCAAGTTATCGACAGAACACCCATTGGCATTTATCCTGAATCCATTAGAAGCACAGTACTGGGACGTATCACTGCTATATAACATCTGCGCACAGGAGGGATCAGATTCTGAATCCATCTCCATTTCAAATCCAGATCGACAAACATTGGAGTTAAGGTCTTCCTTTCCATTGCAATACAGCTCTTCAGGTACTAAAGCAGCCATCATCCTTTGGTACAAGGAAATACCCTTGGGTTTACTTTTTCCAGAGACTACATGTTCTGAGGTAAGATCAAAACTCTGTGTTTCATTTGTCTGTCCCCCAACTTCATTCAACCTAAAACCACTAATTAAACTGGAAGCATCAGCATCAAAAGGCACACAGGCTGGTGCTGCTAGGTCAGTCTCATGATTTACCTGTTAATGAAAGAACAATAACGGTTAGTATATATCAGAAAGTTATATGTAGAGGTAAGGCTAGTTAGTTTATATTAAGCAACCATGGCATTATTTTACAGTATTGAACTGTTACATAATACAACACACTTTTTATTGATCAAGTAAAATTCATGAGACCTACTATGTTACAGTTCCTTTTAATACTGAGAAATCTGTGGGGCCAGTCAACCTTTAGGACCAACTGTAGCCTCCGAAACTCGGTGAATTAGTTCGCATGGTGTGGGGCTATGCAACTTTATATAAGTCAATTTAAGTATATACTGATGACTAATGTAAAACAACTGCAAGACAATATGGAGGAACCTATTCACCTGTTCCACAAAATAAACCCCAAGCTTGTGCACACGCTCATCACCCAAATAAAAGAAAAAGGGAACATGTGATTTCCCATTGAAGAAACATACACATGCATGCACTCAAAAATTTCAAGAAGTAATGGGGGACTAGCAAGACTTTTGGCTTGGTCAATCTCCCCTCGAGGAACAATTTCCCAAACTATACAATGTTCCTACCAAACCCTATGCGAGGATTTCAACCTTTAGACCTAACAAGGTTGGGACATCACATTCAGGAAGAACTGCAATGTTTGGCATCTAGAGGGGTTATGTTCTCTCTTACAGCTTCTGAGCAACTCCTCCATCTCAGGTCTAGACTGGACTATCTCTTGTGGAAGGGACAATCTAATTGAACATTCCAGATCATACTACTTAATATTGAAGTGTGTGACCATCTCATCTAAAAGTTTAAGCTATGAGGCTTAAATCAAGGAACTCTACCTTCTTTAATTCCATGTGAACAAATGGACCTCGAGTTTTAACTCAACCCCAAAAGCTAGTAGATGAGATGAGGATCACGCAAGATTATATAAAGAGAGCAAAACAATTCCCCAACCAGTGTGGCACTTACCACCCCTCAGCTCCCCCAACATTGGGACAAACAATAACAGGGGTTGGTCTAGCTCTAGTACCACGTTGAAGTGTGTAACCATGTCATGTAAAAGCTTAAGTTGTTAGAGAGAACACACTTATTTTTAATTAATTATGTCTTCAACACTTGGGAAACCTAACTTCCACCCCCAACTGGATTTGGAGAAATCAGAAAGACTCCGTCTTACAAGGTGGACTGATTCACTTGGTTAGTGATAACACCTATCCTTTAGTTTAGTGGGCCAGGTCCTCCAGCCTTCCATAGTGACTCACCAACTCGGAAGTCAGAAACAGGAAAGACAGGAAGTGATAGGTATGACAACCAACCCTTCACTTGGTTAGTAATAACAGACTGTCACAGCACAACCTACAAAAGAGACGGTTTTCTTTTTGAAGTAGATGTCCTCTATGAGAGGAACAATCTGAAGCTGTCAAACCACCTTTACTTGTATTACAGAATCACATGCCAGATCCGGATCATGATTTTTAGCCAATTGAAATTAAAATTGCCCTTTCCTTGCACAACTTGGAACTACTCTAGTGCCGGAACAGGATGCGCCTAAGCACAAGATCAACAAGTTTGAATGATATTACATTCCTGCTGCTATCTAGAGGATCAAGTGATGCTGTGGTTTTAAAAATGAAAAGCGCAAAAACAGGAATAAGGTCCTGGGACTTGATCCGGAAAGCGAGATGTGAAGGGCATGCTTCATTGAAGTGAGATTCAAAGAACAGACCACTTTTCACTGGGATCATCTGTGTATCAGTATTTAAAGCGCATATTTTTAAGAAGCACATGGATTCATCCAAGAAGCAATAATTCCTCACTTTCCATTGCTTCATTGCTTTAAGCAACGAAGTGATGGCTTTTAATAACACTGATTTGAAGGGAAAGGAATATTCGAACTTAGGGCAACAAAGAAAAAATAACTAGTCTCGAAGATAGATTTATTAGTTTGCTCACTTTTTGGTACAATGTTTGTCTTGGAGAAAAGAAAACATGTCTGTCCGGGTGGGCTCAAGGTAAAGCAGGAGAAGAGAGTTAGCTTTTACAACTGTAGCACAAAAGCTGTGCGACACTGTACAAGTATTACATGGCAAAAGGCATTCCAACTCTATGAGATCTATCAACGATTCAGCTTGCATTTATAATTTCCTTCTTACACCAAAAATGAAAAAAATGCATATACTTAAGCTTGATATTTTGTAGAGAGCGAACTTTTTCCTCAAAGCATTCTGCATTCATCCCTCTCCAAACAGTCCACCATATACATGCAGGGATGATATTCCATCACTTGTTTTATCTTTTTTCCCCCTACATCTAAGCAAATCAATTTTGGTGCAATAGGCAGATGTAAATATGTCAACTGTCATGATTGACTCTCTCAATTCGTTACACAATATGTAATGTAACTAAAGTCGGACATAACTCCTCTTCAGCGCTCTCCTGTTGTTGGAAATATTAAATACTTTTTTGAATCATACTTACCAAAAATATATGGACACTCGATCAAAATAACAGCTTTCCATCTTATGCTTATTCAATCAGAGAGGCCTAGAAATGGAAGAAAGAGAGCTTCCCTCGATCCTCGACCACTCATGCCAATTAACTTAGACTTGCCTAAGGATTTTCCAGCAGCTGAGTCAACATCATTCAAGCATAAAGTAATTGAAGAAAACAAGAGAAGCAATGAATGGCTAGAATTTTAAAAAAAAACAAAAAGCAATGGTCTACTGGGAGTCTAACAGACATAATAGATTAGAGCGACTTAACACCCCTCCTCCCACTTCCCGATTTTCCAACTTAAAAATGAATATGAACTACAAGAAGGAACATCAACCCTTAGAAAGACAAACATTGGATGGTTTTTGGGAAACAAATTCATTTTTTCCTTTGTCTACTGACAGAATTCCCCCCTTTAGTTTACCTTCTCCAATATGTGAGATGTGGAATGAAGCTTCAAAGCAGGAGCTAGCTTTCAAAGGGGCCAGAACTTCACTCTTTCTTGGCAGAGAGAGAAAGGAACAACAAAGAAACAAAAGAACGGAGGGAAACGCTGGACCCTCACCTTTCTTTTCTTTTTTATTTTTCAAATTTTCCCCTGGGGATTCGGAGACACACGTTACAAAATCCATCAGTAAGCTTCAAAACTAAAATAACACTTGACCTTCAACCTGACCCCTCTTTTCTTATTCAACTTCCTATATTTATGCATTGCTGAAGACCAGAACTTCGTTGCTCCTCCAGTTCTATTTTGAGTACTAAAAGGAACACCAAATGAGAAGATGGATGTATACTAATCCTTACTTCTCTGCTCCTTCGTACAAGACTATACTACAGCTGTATAATATGAACAGAAACAGTACGGGAAAAAAAATAATTCATAAGATATAGCAACAAGCCAGCCACCACTGGATTCTAGAGTTAAGTAATATGGAGTGGGGCGAGACGAAGAAAAGCATATATCTATAAGCAACCAACATGTATATGTGATAAGAACTACATAAAAGACTTCCAGATTTCTTTGTTCCCTCCACCAAAGTGATGCATGCAAATAGTCATACCAACAACTTCCAGTTCACATAGCAGTAGCACCCAAGAAAAACCTACTATCTATATGTTAAACAATGGCACGGCAGGAGGCCAATCTTGCCATTAACTATCTCACAAGTATAACACCCCAAAGAGTTGTTCATGTATCCATTAGTAAATACACAAGTTTGAAAAAGAAGATGAGCTGCCCAAATGCTCATAAATAGATTAATACGCAAGTCTAACAAAGAAGACCTTTCACCTGTTGCCTCAGAAAGGCTGTGTCTATTTCAGCTATAAAACGAAAAAGTGGCTCCATTTGCTTCCAAAATGAGCTCGAAAGGACTTGAGCTGCAATAGAAATGGGATCATTAATAAGATCACTTTTTTGATCAACCAATCAATAAATAAGTAAATAGCAGTAGGTTCAATTAGTGCCACAAAGATAGATGCTTTCACAGAAAGCTAGAAAAGCATGGGGGCTAATAGTGTACCAGTGTTAGCAACAGCACTTGCAGCAGCCAGTAGCTCTTCATGGCCATCATCTGAACCAACTAAGGAGATATATAATAATAAAAATCAATAACAAAGCAGATAGTCATTCAGCACCTATAATAATCAAGCCTACATTGCTCTAGATTACCTAGAAAATCCGCTGCAGCATCCATCGTTGCATGCTTCTGTCGTTTATAAGCCCTACGATCAGAGAGCTTCCTCGTAGGTGGTCTACCTCCTTTGCTGCACAAGTAGTTGCATAAAATTAAGAACAGTTACCCTATTGCACTAAAATGTAGCAGAAAAGGCATACCAGCCATCACATTGAAAAATGAGTGAATGTTCAACCTTTCTGTCTTATCCAGAGAATGTCTAGAGGTTCTAAGTTGTTTTGCAGTTCCAACATTGCCAAGCTTTTCAGCCGTTAATGGAATTAGGGACCTAGCAGACATAAAACCCCTCCCACTCCGCCCTTGCCTGCGAATACCATCTCCAAAGTCTTCTCCACTAACCACCTTATTTTTCCTTGGCGGTAGCAGCACTGTTGACATCTTTTGTACATTCCCAGCTTTCTCATCCATTTCATCAGACCTCTTGCTCTTGTCTTTAGACTTGATTTCAGCAGCTCCTAATTCCTCAGTTTCAGATACAGCTGGAGAGAAGAGATCACTTTTTAACTTTTGTTGGGAGGAAGGGCTAGACAAACGCCTCTCATTATGCAGAACATCACTAGTACTATCCAGGGTGGACAGTTCATCATTATTGGGAACAATGGGAAAATTATTCCTTCTTGCGGGTCTAGAAATCTTTTGGGGCCTTTGACTGGCCCATTGAGCAACAGGTGGTGATGAAGACCTTGTAGAAGGGTTGCGCTTTCGGTTACCTGCCCCAAGAGCAGACGGAAGTTTGTTTGTGCAATGAGAGATTTCCCAATCATTTGCAGCAGCTGTGCGCTGAACCGGAGGAGAAAATTTTGGTGCAACGCCTGAACCTGATCGTGGACCCCTAGTAGCAGAATTCAATTTTGTGTTTGATGTAGGGCTAGGTGATGTAAATTCTTCACGAGCAGCTGCCTTCATTGTACTGGATGAATAGAATAGATAAAATGTATGAGGAATGTAAGAATAGGAGAAAAAGAATACCTAAAGAAAGAGATCTCTTATAACAGTTTTAAAGCATAAGCTGGCAAAAGAAATTGCAAAGACCAGTCTACAAATTCCAACCAAAATGAATGAAAAAGGAAGTGCAGAAAAGGGTCTCCATACTTGTTGACTGTTCTGAGATTCACCCTTTCTTTATCTGAACCAAGAGGACGGTCTCTTCTATCTGGGAGATGAGGATGGTTATCTTGCTCAACCTTAGGCAAGGAAGAACGTATGCCTAAGGTAACTTGCTGTGTTGCACTATCAGCTTTTCCGACACCTCCAGGAGTAACCCCAGGTCTACTTGAACACAATGAAGATCAGCTCAAAATAAAATCAAGTGCTTTCTAAACATAACAAAGAAAAATCACACTTTTAAGCAATTATTATGCATTCACATGAATGATCCTGAACCTCAAAGGGAAAGAAGATTTAAATGCGCAACAACTGATTATTGTGCATCCCTGAAGTAACATATTTGCTCACATCAAATTACAACTCTTCTTTTTTCGATATGTACATAGTTATAACATCTCCTATTATATCTCCAACAAAAAGACATTTTCCTCTATAAACCCACCGAACTTGTCTAACTGACTTGAATACCTCCTAGTAAGATAACCAAATTGACTTTCTAAAGACGTATATTTTTCTTGATCTTGTTGCTCAATACTTTGCTGGCAACTAAATAGCATATGCAACGTTCAAAATTCATCATCTCTATATTTGCAACTGAAGCCTAAAAATTTTCAGCTTTTTTAACTTGACATACAATACCCAATGGAATATGATGCTAGATATGACACAACCATGTCAGAAATGGAAAGTTACTTGTCATAACTTCTTAAAGAGACTTCTAGGATCCATATGGTTAGCAGTTCCACACATGGGTTACTAAGTAACATGCAATTTCTTTTTCAGACCAATTTGCAATAATTGCCTAAATGTCAACAATTATACTTGAAATAGTAGACTGAAATTTCAACTTGTTTAGGTAACAATTTAGGACATCATGACAACATATGCATGAATCCACAATAGACATTGTTACACCCAACTTTCATGAAAACCCTTCCTCATGCTAGCTCATTGGACACATAACAACAACATGCCCAGGGTAATCCAACAAGAGGGGTCTGGGGCGGGTAGAGAGGTTGTTTCTGATAGACCCTAGACTCAAAAGAAGTATAATCAAAGCAACAATTCGAAGTGCTTTTCTTGCGTATTCTTGATAAACCAGCGTTTATATATAGATGTAGGAGGATCTGTTTGGGAAGTAGGAAGCCCCTTTGACATCTCTTCATCTGCAAATAATTCTTGATGTGAAAACACAGAGCCAGGGGGCAGTCACTTAGCCGTATACTATACAAAGGGAAAGGTGTCGGTACGGAGTCACGTCAGCTGTGGATATAGACTAGGCTATAAGGAACGGAGTCTTAAATTATGGACCGAGACTACACTAAGGAACAAGGAAGCTTGACTGAGAAAAGAAGTCAAGGAACGAAGCAGCTTCTCTAATAGCGGATTGAAAGAAAAATAACGCCAACAAAATAGCAAGATAAACAAAACAAATGAAGCAACATGTAATAGTAAGAATGAAGAGTAAGATACTACCGAATGCTAAATAATGCTACCAAATAAGGAGAAGAGGAGACTAGCCCCTTGCCTGTCCTCCATAAAAGTTGGACAACACTCCGCTACCTACTTCCCTTCTACACTAATCCTCAACCTCCAAACCTTCCTATCTAGGGTCATATAAAAGAAATGGTACAATTTTCATATTAGTCATTCTCACTTCTCTCTACTTCATATGGCCCCACAAGCACACCTCGGGACTTATTTAATATATCATATCAAATCAACACTTACCATTAACCCAAAAGCAAAAGGTAGGAAGGGCAAGAAGTTCCAATTTTACTTGTCGTTAAAGGACTTCAAATTTTTACTTTAGCGGAAGTGTCAGGGTACCACTACTTTCCTGGACCTATGCACTTAGTATAATTTAGTCATTGAGAAGTAGTTGTTGAGACAAAAAGCACTTCCCAACTAATATCAAATACAGAATAGAAAGATCACCTATAATAATAACCACAAGCAGCTCGAGGACGTCTACATAATCCTAGGAGAAAAAAATTAAAAGAAATGATAGAAAAACCTGAACACATGCTTTCCTCTGATTTTATATTCAACATTGACAGTTGAAGAACTACCTGAAGCCATGGGTATCAGTAAATCTTGATCGGCTATCACTAGGAAGTCGTGGCTGCACTCCTTGCTTTGGTTCCCTGTGGCCCTCAATTGATTTTGCCATCATGGAACTAGTAGTGTCTGGTTTAATTCCAGAACGCTTCTTTTTCATCCTCGACTTCTCCCAACCCTCTACAGCAACGGATGGAATATGATCTTCTCCTTGAATTGTGCTACCACTTGGAAACCTCAGTAACTCCCTATCTCTATCTATGTTCCCAGCCGACCTTGTGGGAGTGTTTGTCCGTACATCAGGCTAAAATCAAAAACAACAGATCTGTTAGTTTTGAGAATGTTAAGTTGAGTCCAAGCATAAACTCGAAACAAAGAATGGATTTAGGTGAGGAAGCATGTAGCCTAGCCAAAGATTAGCATCAAGTAAAAGGAAAGCGCAATATACCAAATATATTATAGGAAAAAGATATGTTTATAGGATACTTCAACAGCAAGTATCTGTGCGGCATATATGTTTGGACAAAAAAAGGAACTATTTGAAACACTTCCCAATAAACTATATATTGGCATCTCTTTCCACGAACATACAAAGAAAGTTTTAGCAATGAAGAAAGATTCTATATCAATGCTCAACAAAGTAAAACTACCATTCTTACCAAAGACAAGTATCCAACTACATCAGTTCATTTGTTAATGTTAACTAGCATTTTAGCCCCAAAAAAAAAGAAAAAGAAAGAAAGAAGATCCAATCTTAACGGTCAAGAATATCAAGCTTCATTAGGTAGTTACTGTGTTAACCCACATTTAGCTAATCTTACCCAGTACTAAAGAGCACAATAAAGGAAGTTGATCTCCTAAATGAGTCAGTCCTCTAGCTTACTCAGCAATACTATTGCAGGACCAGGAGATACACAAGATCGCAAAGCGAAACCTCAATTAGAGGCTGGCCAAGTAGACATTATACCTCTTTTTGATAAGGTAATGTAGATAAAATACCTCAAAAGAGTGTCAAATCAAGGTATAAAAGGATACAAAGAAATTACAACACAATGATACAAACCCTCATATCCGCCATAGAAGTTCGAGTTCGTTTGCTTGGAACAACAGCTTTAACCCTTTCTTCAGACTTTTGTTGCTCAAACTCATAACCACTGGGAGAACAATGACTCTGTGTACCCATTTTACCAATGCCAGTCCCTGAAACTGATCGATCACTAGGGGAAAATGTCATGGGTCGGTCATTTGATAAGGCATCGGACCGAGATCTCTTCCTTGATGGAATGCTTGGAAAGCATTTGTTGAGCACAGATAAAGATTCAGTAAATATCTTTACACGTTCCCTGATATGTCAAGGATTTATATGATTACAATATTTCTTAAAAACCTCATTCCAAGTTGACTAGGAAAAGCATATACAAGAAGAACACGGTTTTCAAATAATTACCTAGCTTTAGTGCAGCTTTCACGAAGACCAGCCTTCAGTCGTCTGGCCTCCTCCGCAGAGGGAGAAGGGAACAGTTTGCCTTTAGAAGACACCAAAGGAGAATCCTCCACTGGCACCCCTAAGGTTAAACTGGTAAGACGCTTGAAATCAATAATCCGATTAAGTTTGTGGTCTGTAACCATCGCTTTTGGATCAAAACGTAAGCATTGGAAAAAGTTAACCGCATCTGTACGTGTTACTGTTGAAGTACTTCTTGTCATGTTTGGAAGAGAAGATAAGATTGGATTCTCCATGTTCTCACGGAAGCTACCCGACCGATCCAATGAAGCAGTAGGTGCATAGGATCCACGCTGCCCAGAGGCGTACAGTGGCCTATCTGGACTACTAGAAGATAGATCAAATTTGCTAGATGCTGACATTGCATCAATTTGCTGACACTCTTTGTGTAACCCACCCAGTGAACACAGTTGTGCATGGCACGGCTCTTCAACAATACTGCATGAAACCCAACTCAATCTCCTAATAAATGTGTCGTGGATATAGCACTCCTGCAAGGATGGATACCATCATGAATACATGAAACCCACTCCACACAAATCCAAGACTAAATAAAAGCTGTGTAACATACTGGCAAAAGCTAAAAAAATTGAACAATAAGTAAGTCTGCTGCGTGTAAACAAACATGCTTATATAAGCTCAGCAAAAAGGTCAAAATTGACAGACAATAACAAATGCGATAAGGATACAAGCAAGAAGATATAGACACATAAATGTAGAGACAACTAATTCTAAACTCAATAAATGAACAAGTCGACAAACTTTTTGCTTGTGAAATTTTTCCATGCATTCCAACCAGCTTCTATACATGAAACTATTAATCACTTTCTAAAGTATTCAGCCAACAAAGAGCTTAATACTGTCAGCACTCAGCACTAGACAAAACAAGCGGTGAGACTCACATCCGAATATTAAATAGTAATAAGATTTTGAGTTCAGAGATATGTTGTTGAACTAGGTCCATTGATACTTCTAACATTTGCTATAATTCTTTTTAATAGCCTGCAGTTATAGCAATAAACATTGGTTTACACTTTTCCTTTTTTCACACTTTCCAAGTTTGACCACAATCATCCAGTGGCAGACAAAATTCAAAAATCTTATCAAATTCAACCTTAATTCCACTTTCCACTTTTAAAAATGCTACTGATATCCAATAAACAAACAGCTGGTTAACTAATATTTCTTTGTGATCAAAGACTCAGATTTGATACCCATACTTCATGTCATGCTCATACACTTAACTTGAACAAAATGCCAAAAAGAAAACAAAAATTCCATAAATACAAACAACCCGATAATTCGACAAATTTAACAAAAAACAGCAAAAGATACATATGCTTTACCTGGCAACTTTAACAGTATAAACACACTAAAATCTCAAACAACCGCGTTATCTGTACAGCCTTGGATACGAAAAATCTGAAATGAAAAACAAATTACCATAAAAATTTGAAGTAACTCAGGGTTCAATTAGGGTTTTGAAAAGTTCGATTTTGTAAAAAAAAAAAAAGAAAGTAGCTTAAATAAAAAGTTTAAGAAAAGAACAAAAGAAAAGGAATACCGTACACATTCAAAACCAAAAAGAATATTCAGATGTGAATTTGTGTATCTGAGATACATTTATATTCACGCATGAAATAAGTGAAATTTCATTACAGGAACTTTGAAAGGAGTGGTTTGATCGGTGGAAGGAGGGTCGGTCAAGCAATAACGTGGATCTTTTTTCGTCTGTTCACCGGATTTTAATTTTCTTAGCCCGAAACCGAGTAAAAATGGACCGCTTTGGGGCCTGGCATCTTAATCCACCAGCCCATATGAAAACTTGTATCACTTGTTTTCTCGTGGCGGCATATAATCACTTTTTAGGCTACTAATTAAGATTTAGCCATAATTTCAAAAGTAATTAAAATATTGGACAATATAGTGATCTTAGGCATATTTATACACACAAAAACTATTTTATACTCACATTTTAGCCACGTTTGTACCTTAATTTAAGAATAATCTCATGTATTTTGTGTAATTTATGGCCATGGACTAACAAATATGATTAGCTCTATTTGTAGGTTGGAATTGCTAATATATGGGGCTCATGGTGAAGATAATGGTCCTAATCTTGAAGATAATGCTAAGGGACAGATTATGGATGGTGAGACAAGCTAAAAAGGATATTTGGAGTCAACTCCGTGCCACGAAGAAGCATTGGGGCGTTCAACGACATGTCATGTAGCAAAGAATTAATTTATATGAGCAGGGGCTGCAAAACAGTGAACATCCGCAACAACAGAGTGTCATAAAGGAAAATCTCCGCGATAACCAGCATGTCACGGAGACAAATCTCGAGGCAGTCCACCGTAGGCCAAATTTCAGCAATTATAAAAGGAACACTTAGCAGTTTAATTGGATATCACGGTTTTAATTTGAAAAACGCATAGGAGTGAAGGAGAGACGAAGGAAACTCTACCTAGGGTTCGTTCTTTCTTTATTTTTCCACTCTTGTTGTTCATGAATTCAAACATTACAATGAATTAAAACCCTTCTTCTAGGGTTGAGGCCACATACATACATGTAATTGTTTAATTTCATCATTGGTTCATGTTTTCATGGTTGTTTGTCTTGCATTCTTATTTTCTATCGTTTTAATGATTGATTACCATTGAAATGTACTTGTTACGCTTAGGCAAAACTCGAAAGAGCAAAACTTAAGTTAGAACTAGGAATGCAAGAAGTAAGTTCAAGTCTTCAAGACTTAATTCGCAGTTAGGATTGAAATATACCTAATTCCCCTTGCTTGGTTATTAAACGGGATGATAGCTAGACATTTAGGATTAAATTGTCACATCACCACTCACAGACGTAGTTGTGAAGTTAATTCTAGGTTAAGTGGTTAGAGGTTCGAAAGTCCATAGTCAAAGGCACTAATCCCGTAAACTACTCCACATAGATAATTACTTATGAATTAGGTTGTCACAGCCCCGCTCAATGATGTAGTTATGAGGCTAATTCATCTGTGTTTAAAAGCTCGAAAGACCATGAACATGGCATTTATTGTGTAAGACAACTACTGAAAGCAAATACTTGAACCAATGCAAATGTATTTTTACATGATTGTTTGGCCTTAACTCTAGATGCTTATTATTATTATTTCTTGAATTATTTTGTTATCAAAACTAGACTTAGTAAACTCAAATCTTGAAAACTAGCACTTCTGAATTTCGAATTAATACTTGAACTTGTAATTCACTTAAACTCCAATCCCTGTGGGTTTGACATCCAGATCTTAAGAGTCATTATATTACTTGTACGATCGCGTGCGCTTGCGCATGCACCAGAGCACTAATAAGTTTTTTATGCCGTTGCTGGGGATTGGCAAAAATTAGTGAATTTCTTGCTTTTATGTTAATGTCAAATTTTCTAAGTGTTGAAAAAAAAATAGTTTTAGATTTCTTTTATTTCTGTTTATAGTTTGATACCCTTCTTGACATGACATCATGGAGTACAACTGGGTTGAATGGTGGATACTCATATTTCGATGATCCTTGTCTAAATTGTGGAGGACCTCATTTGTGGCAACATTGTCATACTTGTAGTATATGTGGTGGTCAGGATGGCCATTGGAACGGTTGTTCAAATTAGTGTTCCTCTTCCCTAAGCCCCTTCTATGATCCTCTTGTTGTTTTTTTATGTTTACAGGAATAATGAAGAGGAGGATTTAGAACACCATGCTCAAATGTGCAATGGTAAAACAGGTCCTTGAGCAGATGGAAGTAATGAGGGAGCAGGTGGAAGTAATGAGGGAGCAGTTTACGAAATACAGAGAGGCCATAGAAAGAATGAGTGCGAAGTTCATGGAGATGAAGGCTGAGGCTGAAACTTGCAATAATTTTCAAGTCACTGTCTTATCCAATACTCAAGAGGAATCTCAAGGGGAAGTAAAGAGTGAGTTCTTGGAACAAGCTCAACAAATAGAATCTCATGAGTTTCTTCATGATGGTCTTACGTATAAGGCCAATCCATTCATGAAAGGGGGAATAAAGCTAAGACAAGCGATATATCAAATTAGCTCAACTATCCATGACCAACATTCTAGTTTAAGTGAAAAAGGTTGTGGCATCTGAGGCCTAACTACGAAGTATTGTGGATAGTAGCCAGGTTATGGAATAGGAAGAAGAGTTCCAACCATTTGACTTTTTTGTGTGGTTGGATGTTGATGCGGAGAAGGTGAATAAAAATGAGGATGTCAAGCGCAATGCAATTTTAGAGTTGAGGTGTATTAGTCCTCGTTCTATGCATTTCTTGACATTATATTTGGTTGACAACCTAGAAATCTCCCAAGCTTATAGAGAAAGGTATATATGAGGAACAATCCCCATATATTTTGGAATTTGCTAAGTCGAAGAGACAGAACGACTTCCCTTACTTAAGGGCCAATAAGTGCAAGAGGCAACATCTAATGCTTGGTCCCTTTATTTTTTCAACACCACCCTGGAGCATAATAAAAAATTGAAAAAGAAATTAGGGGTGAAATTCATATCCTCAAAGTGGAAGAAAAAGTGGTGGAACTTGATACGTCGTGTCGCAATGTAAAATCAGGCGCTGCTTGGGAGGCAACCTAAGTTGTAACACATGTATGATTTTTCTCTTTATTTTTATTTTTTTTAGCTTCACTTTTGTTTTTGTTTTTATTTTTGTGACTTAACCACAGATTGAGGAGAAGTTTGAGTATCCTTTGAAGCATAAGCGAAGGAGCATGGAAAAATATAAGTGTAGGGTTGGTGACCCATGTGCTCAAAAATGGACATAAAATGCTGCTAGCTAGGCTTAGAGGCCTCAAGAAGTATCTCTAACCGTGTTGTGATTTTAATTATTGCTTTGGGGACATAGCATATTTTAAGTGTGGGGTGAGGGAAAATTTAAAAAAAAATTGAGGATTGATTTCAGGTGAATTTGGTGCTTGGTATAATAATGTTTGATGAAAGTCTGAGTTGAGCACATCTTACCCGCCCTTTGGTTTTTCTTTTCGATTATTTTTCAAAGGGAGACACTTTAAACCGAGAATAATTAGTCAATAGGTTTTTATTTTAGAACCCTTAACTAGTTAATTACTTGATGCTTTTGTTGAGTGTTATACATGTCTATAAGATGCAAGTAAATTTTTATTGTGAAGCATGTTGAGCATAGAGTATGACTTTGTTTAAGACACCTAGACTCAAGAATATGACTCTATAAGCTGTATGCTTAATTGTTGAATTCATGTGATTAGTTGTATTGAGAGTCTGTATGGGTCTATCTTGAATTGAGCATGTGCGGCGAGTGTAAGATTTTTGTATAATCCATGCTATCATGTAGTGTCTAGAACTTACTTAGTGTTTGTAAAGCGAAATGAAGGATGTTGAATGTAAGAGATGATTTAGGCATTTCTTTGAATAAGCCTATTTTCATCCCTTGCTTTACCCGCCCTTAATGCATAATCCTAGTTAATCCCATTGAGCCTTTATCCTATTCTTTGTTAGCCACATGAGTAGCTTAATCATTTTCTTTCAATAGACCTGAATTTGATTCAAAACTCCTACGTGCTTAAGTGAAAGATACAAAAAGAGTAAAAGGAGAGAGAATATTGAAAAGTGGGGAGATAGTTAGGTGTGGAAGTTAAAGAGAAGATTAGAGGTGCAATGTTCAAAATGCATAAGTGCTGGTAGGGAGGAGAAAGGAACAAAAGAATGAAAAAAGTGTCTAATACTTAAGTACTCCCTACTAATAAGGAAACAAAGAGGAAATTGAGAGTTGAAAAGAACAAGAGGTGAAGTAAAAGAAGAAAAGAAGAGGATGTGCTTAATAAGCAAAAGTGATGTATTAAAAGCTCTTAGGGAAGATAGTCACTATTACTGGCCAGAATAGTACCTACCCGTCCCTTAGCCTACATTACAACCCATAAAGTCTTATTTGATCTTACTTTTAGACGTTCCTGGATTAGCGGAATAATATACTAAGGGCAAGCATATGGGTCATTATGTGTTGCGTCTGAATTCTTTGTGAGAGTGAGCGTAATTGTATTTATATACCCATGTGTGTTATAACTTGTACATTTGTGCGTGAAAATGGGTATCTCTCTTGTTGTGCGAGCACATGTTCGAGGAAAGATAGAATTCATGCTGAACTTCTTGATTGGCTAATGTGCATAAGTTTGATGTAGTTGTAGAGTCGATTCTTGAGACTAGGAGGTCTTAACTTGGTTGTACTGGATTTGAATTGTGTTATATATATATAGCATACTCTATTTGAACTTGCCATTTAAATCAATCATTGTAGCCTTAATTTGAGTCGTCTTGCATCAATTGGTAATATGTGAGTCTTCTTTGTGCATGAGATATAAAGGATTTGTTTGAGGACGAATAAGGCTTTAAGTGTGGGGTAGTGATCTTGGGCATATTTCTATGCTCAAAGACTATTTTATACCCATGTTTTAGCCATGTTTGTACCTTAATTTAAAATAATCTCATGTATTTTATGTAACAAATATGATTAGCTCTCTTTGTAGGATGAAATTTCCAATATATGGAGCTTAAGGTGAAGATAATGGTCCTAATCTTGAAGTTAAATGCTAAGGAACGGATTATGGATAGTGAGACAAGCTAAAAATGACACTTGGAGTCAACTCCGTGCCACGGAAAAATATTGGGGCGTTCAACAACATGCCACGGAGCAAAAAATTAATTTATATGAGCAGGGGATGCAAAACAGTGAGCATCCGCAACAACAGAGTGTCACGGAGGCAAATCTCCGCGATAGCCAGCGTGTCACGGAGGCAAATCTCCATAATAGCCAACTTGACATGGAGGCAGTCCACCACAGGCCAAATTTTAGCAATTATAAATGGAACACTTTGCTGTTTAATTGGATACCATAGTTATAATTTGAAAAATGCATAGGAGCGAAGGAGAGACGAAGGAAACTCTACCTCGGGTTCGTTCTTTATTTATTTTTCCACTATTGTTGTTCATGAATTCAAACATTACAATGAGTTCTTGTCTTAGCATGAGTGCCTAAAACCTTTCTTCTAGGTTGAGGCCACATACATGAATGTAATTGCTTAATTTCGTCATTGGTTCAAGTTTTCATGGTTGTTTGTCTTGCATTCTTATTTTCTATCATTTTAATGATCGATCACCATTGTAATGTACTCGTTACGCTAAAATTTCACATGTTTTTGCTTGCAATTCATTGTTTTTGTATCATGCCAAAATCATTTACTTAGTTAAAATGATCATGAGTGTAATCATCCATTCTATTTTCTATAAAGAATGGTCAAATTTTCTAATTTCTTGTTTCAAATTAAAAGTCATTATATATACTAACTAAATAATTAACATAAAATAAATTTTACCTGATTATTTTAAAAAATTGAACATATACGGAGACATTTGAACTTGATATGAAAATTTTCTTAAATACTTTAACTAAGTCTTGTACCTTTTAAATACTTATAGTAGGATTTAAGTGCTTCATTATAGCACTTTTCACTAACTTGGCAACTTAAGTACTTTCGCATTACGCAGGCGCATGAAAGATCAAAAGAACATCTTTTCATTTTCTTTTTTTTAGAAATTTTTTCATTAAAACCTAAAAGATGCAAAAAGGAATTCCAAGAATTTTTTTCCAAATTTTAATCTTCCTCTAATATTTTTTCATTTTTATTTTTCCAAAAAACTTTGAATTTTTTAAGTTTTTCTTTTTCTTTTTTCGAGAATGTTATATTTATTTTCTTTTATCAAAAAATTCTTTATCTAGAGTTTTTATTTTTGTTTTTCCAAAAGTTACAATTTTTTTTTCCAGATTGGGTGTAAATTATTTTTTAAGAATACTATTTTTATTTTATTTATTAAATAAATTTTGAAATATTTTTTTTATTCTAAATGTCATATATAATCAGTTAATTCGATTTTTGCCACATTATCAATGAGTGTATTATACTTTTTTTTTTGATTGTTTAAAAAAATGTTTAATAGGATAATTTTTAAATAGATTGAGTATTCAATTGAAATATATTTTAGTTAACATGTCTAACTGAAAAATTGGGTCAACTTTAGATGTGTCCGTATGTATTCAACCTTTTAAAAATAAGTGAAGTTACATAAATATAACTTTTTAAAATGATAATTATAAAAGTTACAATTATTTTTTAAATTACATAAAATATAATATATACTTTATAAATGAGTAAAGGGATAAATACTTTAAATATGGTATTGTTCCTATAAATGAGATAACTGATTGTTTGTTCCATAATTCAAGTAGACTAAATATAAAAAAATATTTAATATTTAATAAAATTATTCCCTACTAATTCTTTACTCTTACCTTTTAATAAATAAATATTAATATCAAATCCTGCAAATATTCCATTAATGTACAATATATACCTCATATAATATTAATTATTATATATTAATTAATTTATACTATATATAATGTTACACCCCGTAAGGTTCTAGCATTTAGTTGGCCTATTCGCATGTTGGTTGAGAGTTTTAGAATGTCATACGTGCGAGGAAAGGGCCGGGGAAAGGCCGAACGAGTGCCAAGTTGGAATTTCACAAGAGGAGGCTGAACCGCGCTGCCCAAAGGGGCAACGCGGCACGAAGGCACCTCCTCCGTGATGGCCAACGTGGCACGGAGCCAGATTGGCGCGTTGTCCAGCGTGCCATGTTGCTATGCTTTTGGCTCCAAGTATATAAGGGTCTCACCCTTTAATTTCACTTCATTTCCACTTTTAAAAGCGATCAGAACAGAGAGGACGAAGGGTTCCTTGGAATTTCCGTTCGATTACGCCGTCAAACGCCATTCAAACTCGAATTAACTTCGAGTAGCGAAGTATAAAGCTGCCGGGAGCATTCCTGCGGAGTTAGTTTCGCAAAATTCGGCCGGCGAATCGTCGTCACGCCGAGCTAAGGTAAGTGAAACTGCTCCAAACTAGTGTTAATATACTCCCAGCATTAAAGTGAGTATTTCTCCCTTCTATACCCCCGAGAAATAACGAGTTTTCGGCCGTTCTTCGATAAGTCGAAGAATAGGCAGTAGGTATAGCCATAATATGGTTTCTTTTCAAAATAATAGTAGAATTAATTCTATTCTTTCGTGAATATGAATACAATTGGGAGAAATAGATGAATACTAGCCGAGCTACGCCAGTTAATCAGAAAGTCAGCAGTTGAGGTATGTAAATCCAGTTTCTTTCAGCAAGCTAGTAGTTCTAGTATAGCAAAATAGTACGAATTTCAGTAGAGTGTTTCAGAATTCGTATATTATGTTCAGTATGAAATTTAGTAAGCATGTTAGAAATATAATACAGTGTTCAGCATGAAATTCAGTAAAACAGTATAAGTCCTAGCAGAATATTCCAGAAATATTATTATCAGATCCAGTATATTTATTACATGTGCCCATTTCTATCTGTGGAGACATGATTGTTCTGTGTTGGGCACCCTTAGAGCTTCCTTGACCGCCCCAGGGTTAATAGCTGTGTCGACTCGCCCGCCAGAGGGTGAGGATACGTCGCTCTACAGAGTGGCATGCCGTCTGCCAGCGGACGAAGATGGGATGCAGATTCCCCATAGCAGGCTGATCAGCACTATACCACACCCCCTGTCGAGCGCTTGCGCCCGGGGTGCAGATTTCAGATTTTAGATTTGAAAAGTCCTCCGGACTCAGATACAACTACAATCAGGGGCCCAGCGAGCCTAAGTTGCATACCCAGGGGGCCGGCAGGATGCTCATAGTTACTAGGTGGATGGTATGACTTAGGTAAGGGTATATAGATTGTGTGCTGGTTGGTACCTTACGGCTTATGGGGGCTGGTAAGGTTCTTGTATGCTATGTGTGTTAGTTATTAATAGATAGAAAGTAGACCGTCATGTTATCAGGTATGACTCTTACTCTCTTCAGTAAAGTTACGCTCTTTTCAGTCAGTCTCAGCCCGTCTCCTATTACTTCAGTATCTATCAGTATTATTATTTGCTTTCAGTTATTTTCAGTTATTGCTTTGCATACTCAGTACCAGTGGTACTGACGCCCGTTTTGAGGCGCTGCATTACTTGCATGCAGGTACTCATAGATGAGGAAAGAGATCCCTCGTAGTTCCAGCCAGCGTACGGAGTCTTCAGCTCCTATCATCCGGAGCTTGACAGCTAAAGGTTTACTTCCCTTTTTGTTTGTACAGTATGGGGTAGGCCGGGGCCCTGTCCCGACCATTTTATTATTCTTAGAGGCTTGCGGATTGTATATTCCCTGTGGTTAGTTGTACCGGTCATGTGGGGCCGTGTGTATGTTTTTAGTTTGCATGTGATGGTCGTGTGGGGCCTGTTCAATTGTCAGTTGGTGACCTTGTCGGTCACAGATCAGTTTAGCACTTGATTCTACTTTTCAGTGATAACTAGTCAGCATGGTGGCCTTGTCGGCCCGCATAGGTTCCCTTATGTTCAGTTGTTCTGGGTAGCTTTTATATTCCTACAGGTGGCTATAGGCCTTGTCGGTCGGAGACTGTATTTACAACCGTTATATAGCCCGTTGTTTTCATAAATCCAGAATTAGAGTCTGCCTGGCACCAGAAGTGCTTAGGCTCAGTAGTCCAGCAGTCCAGGTCCTAGTAGGACACCAGGTGCTAGTCATGCCTCCCAAGGCGGGGCGTGACATATAATATTATTCTTATGTATATTATACGTAAGTATTATTTGTTATTTATATATTTATATGCATAATTTACAATATATACCTTATATAATATTATGTGTTATATATTAATTATTATAGACTATTATAATATTATTCTTATGTATATTATATAACAAGTGTGTTTTTTTTTTTTTGTGTGTGTGTGTTTGAGCATACATTATTGTATTCACATATTAGGTATATTGAAGAATAAAATACATTATTCATATATTATTTATATTTATATACTATATATCAAACTTAAATTTACACTGAATTTTTACAAATATACAATAGTGATGGTAGATAGATTCTTGGGATTTTTGAGTGGAGAAGAAAGGGATTCTTGAAGAAATAAATAAAAATGGAGAAGAGAGAGGGATTTTCAGAAAAAAATACCGAAAAGAGAGATGGATTCTTGATATTTTTGAAAAAATAAATGCGGAGAAGATAGGATTCTTGAAATTTCTGGAAAAAAAATGGAGAAGATAGAGTGTATTTAAAATTTTATATCAGGTATATAATTTTTTAAATATTTAATTAGAATAGATATTTTAGAAAAGCAAAAGTTGTATAAAATGTAATTAAAAAGATAAAATTTTAAATAATTTATATTTATATAACTTTTTCAAAGTAGTTATAACTTTTATAATTAGAATTTTTAAAAGTGGTATTTATGTAAGAATCTGTCAAAAATACTTGTTGCTAACTTTCTAACCAAATTTATAAAAAAACCTCATGATTTCGAACTTGAAAAACATGGAATGCAAAAATAAATAAAGAAGAAAAAAATTGTAAGCCATCTATTTATTGGTTCAAAATAGCATAAACTGTATTTATTAAAGCTAATTATATTTTCCATGGCGTCCTACATTAGCATTTTATTTAAGTTGTTGCACACACACAAAAAAAAATTATGACATTCATGTGGACAGTTAATTGAATATGTTTCTCGAGATCTTTAGCGACAATAAATAGAAGTCTTTGGAGATAATATATATTGCCGCTGAAATATTTACCAGTCATTAAGCTTTGTCCACTGAAATTGGTGTTGCTAAAACTTTTAGCGGCCATTCTGTGGAGTGCTAGTAAAGGTTGCTTTTATTGTCGTGAAAAGTCAGATGTATTAACTGCAATATTTTAGCGACAATGAAAATGGCTACTAAATTGCTTCTTAAATGGCTTAATTTGCACTTTTTAATGTTCACTTTATCATCGTTGAATATAATTAGGTTGTCGCTAAATTAACAGGCTTTAAAGATAATTATTTAGTGGCAATTGCAATAACTATTAAATCTATCCCAAAAATAATTATCTCTACACTTTTAGTATCCTTTTTTATTGCCAGTAAATCCAATTAAATTGCCACTAAAATTATATCCTTTTAGCGGCAAACAAAAAGTACAATATATTGCTGTAAAATATTCAAATTTCGCGACAACTATAATAATAATTAATTTTATATTTGACTTTTTTCTTATCTAATCTTTTAATAAGATATGCTGAAACAACATTCAAACTGACAAATACAAATAAAACATATTACTATTAATTCATAAAAATATTATATGTTTATTAAACCAAAAAAAATAATATTGATGTATCATCAACATAAAAGATAAAGACATACTCGAGCTAAAAAATAATATCATATTAATTAATCTATTAAATATGGATAATAACAAAATAGTAAATGTACAGCCCTCAAACAACTACCACAACTCTTCATCCTGTTGAAATCTTTCACATGCTAAATCTTCAAATATCATATTATATGACCTAAAATGGTAAAATAAGTGAATATCAATAGATAAAATCTAATATAAAAAATATTGTGCGACTACAACCACAATATATTGTAAATACAACTCTAACTTCAAATAATTCAAACAAAAAGATACCGAGTTAGTTGATCAATATTACATGTCACAACAAATTTCTTAGGCATGTCAAGATAGTATCCAAACAACAACATATCATCATACCTGTATCTGATATAATATAAAAGATACAACTTTTTTAGATAAATCATTGGCAGTTGACAGTCATGAGAGTTATCAAAAGATTTAACTCGATCAAGAAAAAAGTTTAAAATGCCTCAAAACCAATTTAGTGTTCCTCCATAATCATTCATCCCCTATTTACCTATAATGTTTTGTGATAATCTTGACGTTACGTACATTACAGAAAATCCGATACATCATACCCAAATAAAGCACCTTAAGGTTGTTCTTCACTTTGTTCTCAACCAAGTAGACAATGGCTTAATCTGAATATTGCACGTCCACTTCACTGATCAACTTCAAAATTTTCTCACCAAATTATTATCCAAACGTGTTTTCTAGTGCGCTTCCTAAGTTAGGAGTTGTCTTTTCACACCTAACTCGAGGGGCGCATAGTAGTGCATGTACTACTCATCACTTGTTGTTCATTTGTATAAGTCCTACTGCCCAACACTTGTCGAACATTAGGATTCATATCTTCAGTTATCTTAGGGTTTAATTTATATTAGCTATATGTTATAATTCAGTTAATTTGTTTTCCTATTATTTATCTGCTCCTAGTTTTTAGAAGTTAGCTTTAGCACAATTTATTTATTTTTGTATATAAACTCTATTGGAGGTCATTAAATACACTTTTTATTCCACTTTTATACAATTATAGTTGTTTTCGCTCTATATGGCCTTGTGTAATCCTCACCTTATGAGCTAACTTTTAGGTTGAGTTAGAGTCAAAATTCATTTCTCCATTTGCATGTTCTAATTGTGGAGATTCGTGTATACGTATTAATGCATAACAAATATTTTGTAGCTAATACTTTTTTAGATTTCAAATTATTTAGGACACCCAATAAAAAGTAAAATTATGAAAAAACCAGCAACCAATAAACTTAACAGCTTCAAGAAGACTACCTAATTTGCAAAGAGAAAACAAACAAACTCATTTGACCTTAGCTGCATATACAAGCATACAACTGCTTAACCCAGCTGGAAGCAAAAGTCATCATATTAGACTTTGGATAACAAAGTTTTGTCAACCTTTGTGGATACTTTAAGAGAAATAAAGAAAATAATAAAGAAGTCTTACATCTAAAACCTCTTTTATTATCTTGTATTATCTTTACGCACATTACAATCTTTCTCATAAAGAAGTATTGTATTACCTTGATTATTTTTGAATATCTAAAAAATAAATAAAATCAATTTAAAATCACATTTATAAAGTAAGAAAAAGGGGAAGGCAGGAAATACAACATCTACAACTATATACCTCAATCTCAAGCTAGTTGGGGTTGACTATTAATCTAAGTTACAAGAAAACAAAATTTGAAAGGAACAAGCAGCGGATCAAACATAACAAGAGCTACCTGGACTTCTATATAACTTGATTTAGTAATATATTTCTCCAATAAAATTGTACTTATACCAAATAATATAGTGCCTCATGTTGGGACCCCAAGAATGAGTTCGCAAATTCATTTGGACTCTGAAAAATCCTCATACCTTGAAATTAAACAGGTTATGAGACAAATATTTTATACTATAGACAAGATAAACAAGATTATTTCTCCACACATACTTTATCTATCCTATTGGCATTATAAGAATTCTACTCATGGTGAAATCTTTAATAATGATGGTCATACGCAACAAGTTGAATTGCACAACTCGTAAGCTAGAAGCTAAGTTGATTTGCATTCCTTCAGAAGAATAAGTAGTATGTTAATAGAAGACAACCCTTCCCTCCACTTTCATGGGTTGACTTAATTAAAATAGGATACTAAATCTTGTCTTCTTCCAACTTCATAAAGTCAATATCTTACTCATCACCGTGATATTCAGGCACAAGTGGAACCCTAACTAGGGGTAGACATAAACACCGAAAAAATCAAAAAATTAAACCAAATCGAATTAATTTGATTTTTTGATATTCCGGTTCAGTTATGATTTTTTCCCTCACAATTCAGTATTTAGTATTCGGTTCGATTTTAGTTTGATTTAATCAAAAAATCAAAATTATTATTAAAAAAATATTTATAATATACATATTATATTTATGATAAAACTTAAAATAAAAAATAACTCAGAAAAGCCCTAATTCCTAAATTTAACTCCCGCCTCCCAAGTCCCAGCATCTCTCATCTCTCCTAGAGTCCCAGATTCCCAGTGTGGCAGTGTCTCTCATCTCTGTGTCTCTGTCTTTGGCAATCGGCGCTCGACTCGCTGCTCAGTTCTTCTTTGACTGGCAACCAAGGTAAGTGAAAAGTGGTACAATCTTTGCATACAGTACCGAGGTTGATTTGTTTGATTTGTTCATCGTACTCCTCTGAAAATAGTCGTACTATCTAGTGACTAGTGATAGAGAGAATATATTGTCATTGATTGTGCAAAAAGTTTCCTAAGACCAGTAGGTAGTAAATATAATACTTAGTTTTATGTTGTTTGATAGCAGTAGTAGTAGGCCAGTAACAGTGTAGCACTCAGTTATTATCCCGTCGAAGTATCAGCCGTGGAACAGGAAATGGCTGAAGTGCCAGTGGCCTGAGGAAAAACAAAGCTCTTCAATAGTATTTGTTCTCTTTTCATTTTCGCAAGTTAAAGAGATAGTTTCATTTTCTTCTCAGACTATATCGTGTTCTTGCAGTCCGTTAAACCATAAAAACTTGTGCAAATTTAGTATTTTACACCAACTCAATAGATGCAAGTCTATGTGCACACACATTCATCATTTAATTATGTGTCATCAATTGAAGCACAAAGGCAACCTCTTATATGCATTTCCAAATTCCATATAATAAATATAGAATAATCATTTGCTTGCCTGTAATATTCACTGCAAAAAGCTAACAAGTTGGCTAGATTCTTTGAAGTTAGTTATATGATTATATCCCTACCTGAGTGGTGTTTTATTGTGTTCTCTCCTTACTAAGATTGTTGTTGGTAATATATGTAATATGTGTTTGACTGTTGGTTGTTGGTTAATTATGCATATATGATATATATGTTATGGAATATATGAAAAGTTGGAAACTATGTATATATGTGTTAGGTCCTTATGGTTATTCCTTCTAAGTTCTAATAAATTGTTAGTTAATTATTTTTTATTTTGATTTTTAATTTCATATAGATGGCTGATGAAAGTAGAGTAAGTGATGTTGGTTCAACTGATAATAGCATTGACAACTCACTTGATAATCAAACTGCGGATACAAAGAAAAAAAGGAAATTCAACCAAGATATGAAGTTTGGGATCATTTTGATAAGGTAGTTGAAAATGGTATTGGTAGAGCAAAGTGCAAGTATTGTCAGCATAGCTATGCTGCCAATTCAAGTAAAAATGGAACAACAGGATTGAAAAAACATTTGGCAAGGTGCAAGGTATATAAACCTCTGATTGAAACTTCTTCTCAAATGAAAATATCCTTTCAATATAAAGATGTCTCGCTTTGAAAATTTGAAGAAAAACTAGTTAGAAGGGCTTTACTTAAAATGATAATTATTAATGAACCACCATTTAGCTTTGTAGAGAATGAAGATTTCAAGAAGTTTATGAGTAAAGCCCAACCTCTATTTAGCATTCCTTCCCGTAGAACAATAACAAGGGATTGTTATGAAGTTTATAGCGAATTGAGACAAAATTTGAGGAAGTCTTTTAAAGAAGTACGACCAAAGATTTGTCTTACCACAGACACATGGACATCAAATCAAAGAATTAATTATATGTGTTTGACTGCTCATTTTATTAATAGAAATTGAATGTTGCATAAAAGAATATTGAATTTTATCCTAATCTCTAGTCATAAGGGTTAGAAAACGACAGAGGCTATTAGTAATTATTTGCTTGGTTGAAAGTTGGACAAGGTATTCTCTATAACTGTTGACAATGCGTCTTCTAATGATGTTACAGTTAAATAATTGTCTAAACAGTTGAATATATGGGGAACTAATATAATGGGTGGTAAGCATCTTCATGTGAGATGTATGGCTCACATACTTAATCTAATTGTGCAAGAAGGTTTGAAAAAAATTGATACTTCTGTCAAAAGGGTTCGATAAATGGTGAAGTATTTTAAATCATCCCCGGCAAGAACAAAAAACTTTTAAAAATATTGTGAAGTCTAAAGGGTGGAATGTGATAAAACATTATCGATAGATGTGCCTATTAGGTGGAGTTCCACCTATTTGATATTGGATGCGACACAAAATTTTGAGGAGGCCTTTGATAGGTTTGATCTTTTTAATGAACATCTATTTATCTTTCTACTAATGTGTGTGAGGATGAAAGTGTTGCAGGTTCGCTCGAATGTGATGATTGGGTGAATGTGCGAAATGTGGTGAAGTTTCTTGAATGATTCTACGAGCTCACTGTAAAGGTTTTAGGTTCACATTATTTTACTTCTAATGTTCATTTTGAGGATATATCTGAGCTTGATGCATATTTGAATGTGTGTTTAGCAAGTGAAGATTTTAATTTGAGTAAAATAGCTGAGCGGATGAAACAAAAGTTTAAGAAATATTGGGGTTATCCTAAAAAGTTAAACAAAATGATTTTTATTGCTTCTGTGTTGGATCTTCAGGATAAGTTTGTGTATGTTAGCTTTTCATTTAAAGAGCTATTTGGGGAGGAAATAGGAAAGAAAGTAAATGAAGTATTGCGTGATTATATGACTTCTTTATTTGGAAAGTATGTAAAGCAATATTCAGAAGGATCTAATCAATCATCTCCATCTAGATCTACTTCATCTCAGGACACATCTGATACATTTAGTTCTGGTGCTTCCTAAGTATGAAAACAAAAACATTTGTGAAACCAAGCTTTATTTGAAAAAACGAAAGGAAGATTATGGAAGTAGAGCTGCTAAATCGGAGTTGGATAGATATATTAGTGAAGAACAAGAGCCTGACTCTGATGATTTTGATGTATTACGTTGGTGGAGGGTTAATTATCCTAGGTTTCCTGTTCTTTTAGAGTTAGCTCGTGATGTGTTGGCTATTCTAATTTCAAGTGGGGCGTCAGAATGTACGTTTAATACTGGTGGTCGTATTCTTGATCCATTTAGAAGTTTTTGACTCCTAAATGTGTGCGATCTCTTGTTCGTGTCCAAGATTGATTTAAAGAAGAGATTATTCCTATTTGTGTTGAGGAAAGTTTGGAGTATCTTGAGAAACTTGAGCTTGGTAAGATTTTGTATTTTCTTTTATGTGTGTTTTATACCTTTAATGCATTATAGATTAATAGCATAGTAATTTGTGTTTTATGACATGTTTGATTAAATTATCTTTATAGATGACAATGAATGGAAGAGAGTCTTGCAAATGTATGATTGCAATTTGCTACTAGTGCCTAGTAATGAGTTAAATTATTGAATGCCTTATTGTTTGGTCATTGTCTCATTGATGATATCTTTTTGTAATATTATTTTCTTATCTTGAAAGTTATATTCTAATTCTTGATCTTATCTTACTTTTTATTAGGTTCAACGCTCAAATTCAATCATGCCTCCTAAAGTTAGCTCACCCGTTTGAGAATACTTTTGGTTGTTCAAAATAATCAAGAAGGGCATAAAGCAAGGTGCTTGAGATGTGGAGTGATCTATAATTGTGATCCAAGAAAGAATGAAACAATACACTTGAAGAAACATGTTGAGAGGTTTCTTGAGCGTAGTCTCTAGCAAGAGAAACGCCTTCGTATTTAAACTTATGGTTGAATTTGGTGTTTTTGTGATTGTAAGACTTAATATGTGATTATTACTATTGCTAGTGATGTGTTTGTTGATAGATTTAAGATGTAGTTTGTGAATTGTGACTGTGATTATGTGGATATTTTTTATTTGGTTGAATTTGGTGTTTTGGTGATTTAAGACTTAAATGTGATTTGTAGTTGCCACTAATTGTTAGTATTGTGTTTGGTGAATGATGATGGATTTAAGATGTGGTTTGTGATGGAGTTAAATTGTAATTTTTTTAAATCAATTTCACAAGTTTAGCTATCTTTTAGTAAGTTCATAAAATGTTTTTGATACTCTCTTTTGAGTTTTAGGCTTTTAGCTGCTATAGACTAATATTATAGTATTAGTAATATTAGAACATCAGCCACGTAGATGTAAATAGTAATTCAAAGAATCAAAGATGAAGGGGCAGAGGGTTGAAGGCGTGAAGCTGTTTGCGCTTTGCAGCAACAGGACTATTGTCTATTGTTGTTTGCAAACTGCAATTGCTGATGCATGATTGTCATGAGTCACTAACCACTGCGGCAGTAGGTACTAGCCACTGCCGGTGCTCGATTTATGAAATTTTAATTTTTATTATAAATTTATAATTGATATTAATAAAAGCATGATTCGTAATAGTTAAAAAAAGATCATTTTGAATTAAAAAGCATAAAATAATTCATATTTTATTTAAAAATTAGCCCATTTTATAAGGAGAAAAAAAAGCCCATTAGTCAAACCTAAAATCAGAAAAACAGAATTAAATAAATTGAATAGAATAACAAAAAAATGAACCGAATCAAAGTAATTCTGTTCGGTATTTGGTGCCTCATATTCATAACCGAAAATTGAAAAAACTGGACCGAAATTTACAAAAATTGAAACGAAAAAATCGAATGCTCACCCCTAACCCTAATTGCACCCATTATTCTCGTTCAAGTATTAATGAAAATATTCATAGAAAAAAAATAAGCATGAATTGTTAGTATATAAATGCAACTGCATCCTGTTAAACTACAACTTCATTTAAAGGCTAGTAGTTAACAATGTTATTAATATTATATTCTTACTATGTCAAAGTAATGCTATCAAACCTCAACACATAAGTACTCACATAAAAGAAACACATGACATATCATTTCATAGAACTGCATGCCAAAAACGCTAGTAGATCGATGCAATATGATTTAATGCCTATAAACACTCTTCGAATCATTGCTTAATCAATATGTACATGAGAAGCTGAAATATAATATACACGTGCGTGATATAATACTAACATTTTACACATAAGTTTTGTCTACGCATAAAAGCATAGTGCTTAAGAGTGTAGAAGATGTTTTCAATGTTATCCTCTTTAATGTAGTAAAAAAGAATCTATTGAACTGCAAGTTACCCCAGAAAACAACGCAAACAGTTAGATATCAAAGGGAAAATTTTGATCTTGATCCTGCAATAGAGAAAATTACAACCTCAACTAGTACAGAAGTTTTCTACACCATGCAAAAATATTCCTCAAATTATGTACTAGTATATTTCTTAAAATTCTCAATAACTTTGATGCTACAAAAAATCTTTTCATATATTTCTTAAAATTCTAAACAACATTGATTCTACAAAAAAAATCTTTTTAACTAATAATGAACTAAGCTTACTTGATAAATGTAACACCTTGTACCCTTGAAAAGAATTCTCGATCTTAATTAGTACGTAATTTTGCTTGTATCGTGGGAACTACATATTGTGTATGAAGTCTTTAATAAAGTATGCAAGGGAGTTGAGATAACTAAATAGAATTTTGTAGAAAATTTCAGTGTACAAGTGTCGTAAGTGACCTCAGGCTGTAGATTAGTTTTATGAGCCGTGAATTGATAACATCCAAAATAAGTCTCAAATTAAGGAGGTGGCTATGGTCGTTTGCAAAACAAGTACCTAACAAGAGTCAGAGTCAATTTCCCACCGAGATTGGAAGTTAAATTTACCAAAAGTTGTAAATTAATTAACAAGAGCAAGTATCATGTCTAAACATGGAATAAAATTTGGGGGAATTAGTTTGAACGAGTATCAAATGAAAATTAAAATCAAAGCAAGGTAACATGAATGATGCTAACAAGATTAGAGAGACTAGGGCTGTGCATTTGATGGTACATCGTCTTGATAGGTATTAACTAAGAGCCTTAGAATCAATTAGTGCAGGGATAGCTTTGGTTTTGGCTACACTCTAAGTTTCTCAACCCTCAAAACCAAGATCTGCAAAATAACTAAACATTGCTTGAGTAGGCATAGACTATTTCTAACTCTAGCCCTTAAATGGAGCTTGAATGGGTATAGACTATTTCTAGCTCTAACTCGTAGATCAAAAGCTCCAAATCTTCACTATTGAAGTCTTACCCAATTTCACTTCTCTTTCTCAAGCAAAAGCAAAGTTAGAGAACTCAATTAATGTTTGCAACCATTAATTTTCATATTAACACTTGAAGAAATTAATAGATCTATGCATTATAATCAATTCTAAGATCAGTTAGTCAATTCCTAAATCATTCTAAACACCCTTTATTCACACACACCCCTAGAAGAGAAATTAACAGCTCATAATTAGGGAAAGAGAAATTATACCAAAGAGGAATTCCTCAAAACCATTCATATTAAGCAATTAAAATCACTTCCAGCTTTATATATACAATAATGGTGTTTTCTCACAAGAAAAAAGAAGAAGAACAGATAAAATTATACTCTCTATGCCAACCTCTCTCCTCTTCAATGTTGTATATACTAATGGGGTAAAAATCTATATATATTTCTTGCACAAATCCCCAAAGTGCCCTTGGAAGCTTCCCAAATACGTACTTGCCTTCTGAAACCATTTTGCCCTATGTAGGAGACGCGGCTCACTTAAGTTAGCACCTGCTTTTCACAGGTGTGGGCTTGTGTCACGATTCGAACATAGGCTCGGATCGAGACACGGGATAAAGAATCTCGAGAGGCTCTAAGTCAACCTATGACATGAACATGATATCTAAAATCAACATACTCAAGCAGAAGTCTAACATATATAGCAAAGCAGAAGTATGAAAATATCACAACATCTGAATACATAACACAAGGCTGAATACTAAATACATACTATGTTTGAAAAGCCTCTACTATTGACGAGTTGATGGGACAAGACCCCAACTAATTTACTAATATCTGAAACTAAAAATATTGAAATTCAACTGAAAGAAGGGCCCTCAAAAGATGAGGACTCACCAACTCTAGCGGGAAAGTGCTAATACTGAGGATCTGGTTAACGACGGGACCGAGCCTAAATATTCGAGCTTGTATCATAAAACGATACAACATAAAGTATGCGGTCAGTACATGGAATGTATCGAGTATGTAAGGTAAGTAAAATCGCTAAGTAAGTAAAATCATAAATCATGCATAACATAAAACATAATCAAGATAAGATTCTGAGAGTAGGGCTTGCATGCTATTTTCTGAAATCATGATCTCAACACAACTGAATATCATAACTGAGTCAAATGACCCAAAGATCAAAACTGATAATTATAAGTAAAACAAAACATTGGGTCAAACCTACTGAAACATAATAATATGACTGATGAACATGCATAACTGAAATCACGAGGAACAATGTGAGACTCTTATATAACCGACATTACCACGATAAAGCTTACGTGGTCTCGAGGTCGTGAGTCGGATAGTTCTTTTCATAGACTTTTAGCTGCCTGGAAGCATAGGCTATAACTTTACCGTGCTGCATAAGTACACAACTAAGGCCGATACTCGAGGCATCATAATATACGACAAACCCATCGGTACCCTTAGGTAGGGTCTACACTGGTGCTTAGGTGAGTCGAGTCTTCAACTCTTGGAAGCTCTTCTTACAAGCCTCCGACCATTGAAACTTCACTTTCTTCTAGGCTAACTTAGTCAATGGTGCTGCAATGGAAGAAAGCCCTTTAACAAACCTTCGATAGTAACCAACTAAACCCAAGAAACTCCACATATACGAAGGATTATCTGGTATAGGCCAATTCACCGCTTCTATCTTTTGAGAGTCCAATTGCACACCCTCACTTGACACCACATGACCCAAAAATGCCACCAAATTCAACCAAAGCTCACATTTACTGAATTTAGCATACAACTAGCTAACCTTAAGAGTCAGTAGCACCACCCTCAAATGAGTGGCTTGCTCCTCTTCGCTTTGAGAGAATATGAGGATGTCATCTATGAACACAATCACGAACATATCCAAATATGGCTTGAACACCCTGTTCATCAAATCCATAAAAGCTTCAGGAGCATTCTGTTATACCTCGAAAACTTTTTTGATGATTATTTGATGGTTATATATCGTACTAAGGGAATTATTGGTTGTATATTGGCCGTAGGTGAGCAGGAAATCATGTACAAGGGGAAAAGAGAAGAGTATGTGAGGTTTGGAAGTAAGGGTCAACTTTAAACGGACATATCTCCAAATATATAATAATTCAAAAGTCTTATAACCTATCAGATGAAAGGTATTTATGTCTAGTTTACAGCGAAAAAACCACTCGTTAATCAAAGTTCAGAGTAAAAAGTTATGCTCATTTAAAGACAACACTGTCGGCTGGGAAATCGTCCAGGCGCGCGGGCGCTGATACACGCAGGCAGCAAGTGCGCATGTGCGCCATATGCGGCACCACCCTTGTCTTGGCCAGCCTGCCTATATGAAGTAAATTTGAGCTAAAAATCTCATTTCTACTCCGTTTTACTTGATTTTCTTTTCAGAATTCAGAGAATTCAAAGATACATCCAATGGTAAAAGCAATACCAGGTAAGAACTTGTATAGATAGATCAAATTTCCTTATAGTCCAAGCTTGGAAAGGGTTTCTTATGTCGTAAGCTTCTAACCGTGGAGTTGCTGCATTTTTGGCTACCAAGCTGCTGCATTTTTGGGTAATAGGGAGGTGAAGTTCTACCTCAATCTTGGTGAGAGTTGAGTAAAGTGTTTTTACTCCTTAAATTCTCATGAATTCACAAGTTATGTTGGAACTTAAGTGTTGCTTGTGTGTGTGTTTCTACTGCGTTTCAGTGGATTTGTTGCAGTGTTTTTGAAGAAGTAGCTAGCTAACGATACACTCCATTTTGGTTGGAGTTGAATATAAATATAATGTAAGTGTTTCTACTTATTAATTCCTATGAATTTGCAAGCTAAAGGTAGAGGTTGAAAGTGAAGGTTGAGGTGTTGTTTTGTATGTGTTATGGCGTGAAGCAGCTGCTCGTTTTGAAGGTTGGAGCTGCTGTGTTTTGTTGAGAATATACTCTATATTTGTTGGTGTTGTTCATGAGGAAAGTTAGGTAATTTCCTACTTCTATTTTCCCTCAAAGTTTTAGAATCAGGTTGAAGTAAGAAATGCTAAATGTTGGCTTGTTTGTTTGTGTTGTAATTGCCTATTGGTGTGATGTTTTGACTGAAAAAAAATGCTTAAAACAACCCATTCACTTGATTATAAATTCAATGAATTGAAGAGGCTAACTGCTGGTTGTTGAAGGGAAAAGTCGGCTATGAAAAACTCGCCAGAAACAAGGTATGTAAGATGCTCGTTATATCTTGTATTCAAGCACGTTTTCATGCCGTTGACGAGTCTGGCATTCCTATGTATCTAAGTTTATGTTTGAAGCATATTATGATTCTTTCCAAAGGTTTTCGTTGCTTAATAGAAGCCATTGGTAAAAGGGTTGAAGCTTGTGAAGGTAAAGCAAATGAGTATAATTTATACGCTTGTTGTCGTATTATTATTGTCGTAGCTATAGATTTAGTCAGGAGACCCCTAAGCTTGGGCACTGTAAACTGTTCCTTTATTTTATGTTACATATATGTGGTGCCAAATATGATAAATGTTTGATGCTAAGTGAAATTGGTAAAAAAGGCAAGACGATGACGCGCGAACGAACATAACGCTAGAAAACGACTTTAAGCTAAATAAGGGTAAATGAGAGTAACAAAATTGAAATGCCTAACAATATTCATCCACCCTCTTATTCACATGTTCTAATTTATATAAGGCCAAGAGGATATTCCTTGATCTCTCTCCCTTTAGCTAATCGGCTACGAGTTTTCGAACCAACCGATACGTTGAACTTGAAAGATAGAACTCAAATACATAAATTATCGATATTTCTATGCAAGAATCTTTATGGGAAGGTTATGCATAGTATATTAAGGTTAGTAGGTTATACGGAAATAAGAATATATTTACGCTTATGCTTACGTTCATGTTACATGCTAAGGCAACAAGAATTATCTTTAGGATATTTCCATAGGTTTAGTGGAACTTTTGTGCTATCTGAACCTCCTGGGAGTTATCAAGGCATTAAGTGTTATACCCCGGAAGCCCAAAGATCACACCCAGGAGTTGAAATGGAGAAGAAATTGAAATTTTGTAGCAAACTCAGAACGAGTCGTGAGGAGACTCGTGAGGACTACCCACGAGTCGTGATGTGACTCGTGGGGAAGGACCAGGTATTTAATGAGAAGGCTGAAAGAAATGAGACCCCACGGGCAAGACCATGACTCGTGGTTAGGCCCCACGAGTCGTTGGGTCAGTCTTCGGGGAGGGGAATTAGGAAAAGGAAAGAATAAGGGCAGTAGACTTGACGGGAGGTCCCCACGAGTCGTGGTCAGTCCCCAAGATTCGTGGGGTGAGTCATTAGAAATCCTAGAGTAAAATTTGACTAGACAAGGCAGTGTACATCACGGATGGTGACCATGAGTCGTGGTCACCCATAACGAGTCGTCAGGTCACCCGTTAGGGCCACCTGGTAGTTATTTTCTGCGAATTTAGTAAGGGCTTTTCTGTAATTCCTAAGTTCCTAGGGCCTAAGCTATGATGTTTTGGGTTATGAATAGTGACTTTTAAAGGGGTTAAGTTCATTTTAGACATTATTCATCCATGCATGCAAAGTAAAAGAGAATTGAGAGGGTGATCAAGCTTGTGATCTTCAAATTCTTTCAAATTTCTTTTGGGCATTCAAGGGGGAGTAAGAATCAGCTACGAATAGGTATGTAAGGTTATGAATAAGTGATTCCTTTCACACCCATGCCCAATCTCTTACTAAAGTATGAAATTCTATGTCTAATCTATGGGGTTTTAACCCAAATGCATGAATCATCTATTTCTATACATGGATATAATTTGATTACGATTCTACTATTGAATTATGAAGCATGGGAAAATTTTATAATGTTTTCAATTTAAAATCATGATTGTAGCTTTATGAATTAAAAATCCATAGATGAGATGTTCATGAAAGATGAGATTTGTGATGAATATGTGATGATGACGAGATATTATAATGAAAATCATGATTTGAAGCTACCCATGTTTACAATTATGATTTCGATGAGAATTGAGTATTTCTATGTATGATAAAGCTTTGGCAATGCCCACATGTTAAGTATGAATGATGATTTTCTGAAATTAAGCTTACCATATTATTTTGAAGCAAATACTCCCAATTATATTTTCATTTTGTGGTATGTTTTGAGTTAAAGTTTTCCTATGTATAGCTTACCACATGGTTTGGAGCGAAGGCTCCCAATTATGTTTTCAGCTTGTGGTATGTCTTGAGCTAAAGCTTCTCATATGCATGATTTCATATTTGAAATGTATTTGATCATTGAGCTTCATCAATAGGCGATGTTGAGCTTTGTTATAAAATGATGTAGAGCATATGCATGTTTTGGGAGTAATGTCTAGCACCGAGTAGGCTAAGGGTCGATCACCCTATGTCTCGGAACTACCCGCCAACATAGGTTTATACATTATGACTTTGGGACCTCCCTTGTGAGATTCCCCTGCCCGGATGGGCCTTCAGCTTGATATTAATATCATGGTATCGTCCCTAGCCTTGTCAAGGCTTTGGACGGCTCTACCTACTTGAGTGTGATAGTTGGGACCACATAAGCTCTATCGTGGTATGTCGGTTAAAAGATGAGTCTCCCATTGTTCCTCATGATTTCAGATATGCATGTTTCATTACTCATGAGATTTATGTAAATGCATGTTCTAAACCAGGTTTGACTCAATATTCAGCTTTACTTATAAATATCAAAATTCAGCTTTGAGTTAATCGATTCAGTTATGATGTTATGAAGTTACGTTATGTTATGTTATGAAGAGATCATGATTTCAGAAAGAATGCCTGCAAGCCCTACTCTCAGATTCTTATGTTTACGCTTACATTATGCATTGTCTTTATATGATTTTATTTGCTTTAGCGGTTTTACTTACCTTGTATACTCGGTATATTCCACGTACTGACCACATACTATATGCTGTATTATTTCACGATACAGGACCCAACTCTCAGATCCAGCCCCGTTCGTAGTCAGCTTATTAGAGCTAGCACTCTTATTGTGGTTTAGTACTCATTTTCCGAGGATTAGGCTATTCAACTTTCCTTTATGTATTTCAGTTTCAATTTTGTTGAGTTAGCTGGGGTCTTGTCCCATCAACTCATCATGTTTATAGGCTTTTCAGACATATGTATGTATTCATCTTCGGATTTCTTATTCTGATGTTATGTTCAAGTTAGACTTCCGCTATTAGTATTTTATCGATTATTCAGTTTCTTGATTGAGATTAGATGTATGCTTATGCCATGGGTCAACTTGGGATCTCTTGGGGCTCTTTGTTCCATGTTATGATTTAGGCCTATGTTTGGGTCGTGACAAACTTGGTATCAGAGCAATAGGTTTGAAGTGGCCTAGGGTGTGTGGAAGTCGCGTTAAGTAGAGTTTTTTCATGGGTGTGAAGTGCACCACACTTATGACGGAAGACTATGAGACGTTTAGGAAGATGTTCCCTTCTTTCATGATCGATGTCGTGCGATGAAAAATCTTTCTATCCTTCTAATTCATGCTATTCCTGATTGCAGAATCATGGCTCCTCGAAGAATGAATGATAGGAGAAATGGAAATGGTAAAGTCCACGAGGATGGCAATGGTAATAGGCACCAGTAAGCCCAACCAGTTCAGGAGCACCGGGCATCAGAGCCAGTCGCTCATGCTGAATTTCGAGCCACTATTTAGATACTTGCGCAGGCCTTAACCGCTCAGGTTAACTAGCAGGCCATTGCGCATGTTTCGCCGAATGGTGCAGTGACAGCTCAGAGACTTCTTAAGAATAAACCCTCCGGAGTTCCTTGGGTCTAAGGTAGATGAGGACCCGCATGAGTTCATAGATGAGATAGTGAATATCATCCAAGTCATGGGGGTAAATGGAGTTGAGTATGCAGAGTTGGCCTCTTACCAGTTGAAGGGGGTCGCGCATATTTGTTTTCGCCAATGGAAGGATAGTAGGGTTGCCGGAGCAAGTCCTGTCACTTGGGAAGAGTTCCATGTTGCATTCCTAGACTCGTTCTTCCCTCGTAAGATGAGGGAGCTCAAGGCAATTGAGTTCGTGAATTTTAAGCAAGGGAGAATGACTGTACAAGAGTATGCCCTTGAGTTCACTCGCTTATCGAAATATGCCCCAGAGTTGGTAGCCGATCAGGGGGCACGGGTGAGCAGGTTCGTGCATGAAGTAACGGGATATTTGGACAAGGATTTTAGGACCGATATGCTCCACTAGGACATGGACTTTCCAAAGATAGTGTTGTACAACAGATAGAGGCGGCACATCTGAGAGAGAGAGAGGCAAAGAGGGCAAGGACCGATGACCACAGATTCTCCTAGCCAAGGTCAGGTGGTGGGCACAGACAGCAGACTCACCAGAGATCATTAGCTCCAGCATCTTTAGCATTGAGAGTGGCATCCAGGCCTAGACATGATCAGAAAGTGTGAGCATCAGGCTCGAGGGGTCAGAGTAGTAGACCCGCAGATTCTAGTATCCCAGTTTATCGCAGATGTGGTCGGGGGCACGCAAACTAGTGCTTGGCAGGTTCAGGTGCTTGTTTTAGGTGTGGGAAGCCTGGACACATGCTTAGAGAATGCCCAGCAGCGAGACAGGATCAGGTTGGGGGTCGAGGCCCAGCTTCTAGTTCAGCAGCCCCTCCCGCACGCTCAGCACATCAGGGGGCATCTACTAGCACAGTTGGCGATCAGCACCAGAACAGATTCTATGCTTTAGCATCCCATCATGAACGGGAGGTCTCTCCGAATGTGGTTACTGGTATGTTACGAGTTTTTCATATTGATGTTTATGCTTTGTTAGATCCAAGGGCTACCTTGTCTTTCGTGGCACCTTATATGACCAGTAGCTTCGGAGTCAGTCCCAAAGTCTTTCCAAAACCCTTCTCAGTTTCTACTCCAATAGGTGACTCAGTTATAGCTAGATGGGTGTATAGATGTTGCCCAATCTCAGATCTTCAGAAGATCAACTTAGCAGATTTGATAGAGTTAGCCATGACCGATTTTGATGTTATTCTCTGCATGGATTGGCTATTTGATGCTATGCTTCTGTTAATTGTAGAACTTGGGTAGTAGAGTTTAGATTTCTGGGTGAGCCAATCTTAGAATGGAATGGTAGTTTAGCTGTGCCTGTAGGTCGTTTCATTTCCCACCTTAAGGCCAGGAAGATGATTTCTAAGGGTTGTGTGTACTATCTAGTTAGGGTTAAGGATGTTGAGTATGAGACCCCGACTATCCAGTCAGTTCCAGTAGTTCGTGAGTATCCAGAGGTCTTTCCTGATGATTTGTCAAGTGTTCCTCCCGAGCGGGAGATTTACTTTTGTCACACACTGCCTTGGGGGGTATGACTGGCACCAGGCGTCCTATTAGGACCTAAACTACTAGACTGCTGAGCCTGGGCACATCTGGTGCCTGGCTGGCTCTAACTCACATTTCTGGAAACAAAGGGCTATATAACGGCTGTAAACACAGCCCCCGGCCCATTGGCCTATAGCCTCCTGTACCTGTAATAACAGCTAACCAGAAACAAGCAACTATAAGGAAACCTATGCGGGCCGACAAGGCCACCATGCTATCTAGTTATCTATAACTCAACCCTGAAGTACTGGATAGCTACGTGACCGGCAAGGTCACCACTACTGTCGAACTATGGCCCCACACGGCCAACATAAGGGAAACAAAAGTACTAACAGCTATACAACTGCACGGCCTCACATGACCGACTCATCTGACCACAGGGTAATATACATACAGACTGCAAGCCTCTAGGAATAACAATAGAAATGATCGGGACAGAGTCCCGACCTACCCGTACTGTACAACAAAAGAAAACGGAATACACCTCTGGGATTCAGTCTCCGGATGACAGGAGCTGAATGCTCGATCGCTGACAGGAATCACGTGGTATCGCCTGCTCGTCTATGAGTACCTGCAGGCAAGTAATGCAGTGCCCCACCGGGCGTCAGTACCGTTGGTACTGAGTATGTAAAGCAATAACTGAAAGAAATATCAGAAAATAACAATACAACTGATGAAACTGAAGTAGAAAGGAATGGATTAACTATCTGATAATGTAAATCATACCTTCTTTTAATTATACTGGAAGGAGTAGGAGTCATACCTGGAGATTTATCGTCCTACTGTCGATCTACTCGTATCTACTGTACATGGCATAACATATCATAACATCACATAGCACACACAAACCTTACCCGACCCCCATAAGCCGGGAGGTACAACCAACACAGAATCTATACCCCTACCCTGGTCATCCCATCTCCTAAAATAGCTATAAGCATCCCGCCGGTCCCCTGGGTAAGCACTTGGGCTCGCTGAGCCCCTGACTATAACTGCATCTGAGTCCGGAGGACTCCTGAATCAACACCCGGGCATATCCGCTCGACAGGGGTGTGTAAGGGTCGATCAAGGCACAATATGGGAAAAACTGGCATCCCATCTTCGTCCCCTGTGGGATGGCATGCCACTCCGTAGAGCGATGTATCCTCGTCCTCTGGCGGACGAGTCGATACAGCTATCAACCCTGGGGCGGTCATGGATGCTAGGTAGTCCAACCCCAAACAATACAACGGTCTCAACTAGTAATACTATCTGCATGTCCCACATACTGAAGCTAATAGTGGTAAAGTATTTGTATATACTATATGCTGAGCTAGTGATAGTAATATGTGGGTACTTAATACATGCTGAGGCTGGTAATAGTATATACGTATAAATATAGTCTTCTGCCAGACTGTACTGGGTCTAATGCTGAACAAGATATGGTCTTTCTGCTGAAAACTATGCTGTATGCTGAGTTTCTATAGTAACATGATTTACTATTCCTAACATGCTTTCTAACTTCATTTTAACTTATCATTCTACTTCTGAGATGTCTTACAGATATTACATTGCTTTACTGAGTTTCAACTGAATACAATGATATCCTAACATTCTGTGTCACATCACATACTGAGCATGCTGTGCAGTTCCTAACACTTATATTAGAATCTATATCATGCTAACAAGCTTCGCGCTAAATACAACATGATGCTTCTAATATCGTACCAACATTCGTAATAAACATAACACATGACTTCTGAACATTCTACTGGCCTTTAAATTACTGTACTGTCCCGAGATTACTAACTTGCCGAGGAAACTAGCTTTACATACCTTATCCTCGAACTATCCGTCTGTCGGACGAGGCTCGGCCAGTACTTCAACTATTTTCTCCCAACTGCATTCATAAATATGTCAATTAATACTAAATACAGCTTTACTTTAAAGAGCAACGTCACTTTCGATATAATTTATAGCCTAAACTTAGGCTTATCGAAAGACGGTCGAAAACTCGCTATTTTTCAGAGGTCCAGAAGGGAGAAATACTCACTTCACAGCTAGGAACACATAGACATTAGTTTAGAGCAATTCCACTTACCTTAGCTCGGTAGCTCGACGATTCGTCGGCCGTATTTCACGAAACTAAATCCGTAGGAATGCTCTCTGCCGCTAAATACCTCGGTATCTGAGGTTAATTTGAGTTTGGACAACGTTTAGCAGCGTAATCGGACAAAAATTATCTTACCTCCTTCATTCTTATCTCTCCTCTGCTGATCCCTCTCTGTTTCACTGGAAATTATAAGTGTTTAATGATTTAAAACCGAAGTGGGGCTTTATATACTTGGACCTGTACAAGGCCAACGTGTCACGGAGCCAACGCGGAGGCCTCACCTCCGTGACACGCTGCCATCGCGGAGGGGCTCTGCCTCGGCTCCTTCCGCGATGGTTCGACAGGTTTCTCGTCCGATCTTTTCCCGGGCCTTTCTCTAGCACGTATGGCCCTCAAATATGCTTAACCAACGTGCGAATAGGTCATCTAGGTGCCGGGAATCCTACGGGGTATAACATTCTCCCCCCCTTAAGAACATTCGTCCTCGAATGTATACTGCTATCTATAGGACTACTTAACTTACTTGTTTAGAAAAATTTCGCCAGAGTCTCCCCTATAATATGGACTATACCGAAAACCTGAAATACAGAAAAGTCCAATACAGGTACTGTACACAATACTGTAGGATTCACTGGATGGCTACGTATCAATTTTCCTCACTTATACATATACAACCATAAGATACTACATAAGCAATAATACAGACATACCTGTCGCCTGACTAGGCCTGGAATAGGTGAGGGTGCCTAGCTTTCATATCTTCTTTAGCTTCCCACGTCATTTCCTTACGGTTCCTGTTACGCCACAATACTTTGACAGACGCAACATTTTTAGTCCTCAACCTGCGAATCTGTCTGTCTAGAATAGCTACTGGAACCTCTTCATAAGCTAACTCTTCTGTGACCTGGACATCCTGAACGGGAACTACTGTAGAAGGGTCTCCTACGAACTTCCTCAACATAGAGACATGGAATACTGGGTGAACAGACGCTAACTCCGGAGGCAAGTTCAATTCGTATGCAACTCGGCCTATTCTTCGCCGAATCTGATATGGCCCAATGAATCTCGGGCTAAGCTTGCCTTTCTTGCCAAACCTCATCACCCCTTTCATCGGAGACACTTTCAGATTTACCCAGTCATTTACCGCAAATTCTAGATTTCTGCGCCGCATATCTGCATAAGACTTATGGCGGCTCTGAGCAGTCAGTAAACGTTCTCGGATAAGCTTTATCTTTTCCTCTGACTGCCGAACAATGTCTGGGCCAACCAATGCTGATTCCCCCACTTCAAACCAGCCCACCGGCGATTTACATTTTCGCCCATATAATGATTCAAAGGGCACCATCTGGATAGCTGAATGATAACTGTTATTATAAGCAAATTCAATCAACGAGAGATGCTCATCCCAGCTACCTCCAAAATCTAATACACACGCTCGCAGCATATCTTCGAGCGTTTCGATAGTCCGCTCAGCTTGTCCATCTGTCTGGGGGTGGAATGCTGTGCTCAAATTGATCTGCGTTCCCAAACCCCTCTGGAACGACTGCCAGAATCTAGCTGTAAACTGTGCTCCCCTATTCTGAAATGATGGATACCGACACTCCATGCAATCTAACTATTTCTCTGATATATAATTCGGCATAATCCTCAACCGAGAAGGTAGCCTTCACTGGCAGTAAATGAGCTGATTTTGTCAGCCTGTCAACTATTACCCAAATGGAATCATTTCTGCGTCTGGTACGGGGTAATCCTGTTACAAAATCCATATTTATCGCTTCCCATTTCCACATAGGCACCATTATTTCTTGCGTCAAACCACCCGGCTTCTGGTGCTCCGCTTTCACCTGCTGACAGTTAGGACATCTAGATACAAATTCAGCTATCTCAGCTTTCATACCTGGCCACCAGTAGATGTCTCTGATGTTGTGGTACATTTTCGTCGCTCCTGGATGGAGGGAATAGTGAGCGTAATGTACCTCATGCATGATCCACCCGCGAAGCCCTGAAACATTCGGGACACAGAGGCGACCCTTACAGCGTAGCACATCATCCTCAGTCATTTGGAAATCTGACTCCCTACCTTTCTGAATTCTATCTCTGAGCTGGACTAAATCAGGGTCCTCGTACTGTCGTTCTTTTACCTCTGTAACTAATGATGACACAGCAGAATTCTGAATTACTGCTCTATTATTTTCTGTTTCCATTACTCGAACGGCTAAACCAGCTAACTGATTAATTTCTTTGGCTAACTCCCGCTTCTCAGGTCGCAAATACGCCAAACTCCCCATTGACTTACGGCTCAGGGCATCTGCCACTACATTAGCTTTTCCAGGGTGATAGAGAATATTCACATCATAATCTTTTAACAACTCCAACCAGCGGCGTTGCCGTAGATTCAACTCCCTCTGAGTGAAGATGTACTGTAGGCTCTTATGATCTGTGTAAATATCAACATGGACGCCGTACAGGTAATACCTCCACATCTTCAAGGCGTGGATCACTGCGGCTAATTCCAGGTCGTGGGTAGGGTAGTTCTTTTCGTGTTTCCTCAGCTGTCTAGAAGCATATGCAATCACTTTACCATGCTGCATCAACACACAACCTAACCCGACGCCTGATGCGTCGCAGTACACTGAATAACCTTTTGTCCCCTCCGGCAACGCTAACACCGGGGCGGAGGTTAATCTGTCTTTCAGTTCCTGGAAGCTCTGATCGCATGCCTCTGTCCACTGAAACTTAGCTGCTTTCTGTGTCAATTTGGTTAGAGGTGCCACAATGGTCGAGAACCCTTCAACGAACCTCCTGTAATATCCTGCCAACCCAGAAAGCTACGAACTTCAGTCGGAGTGGTAGGCCTAGGCCATGACTTAACTGCTTCTATTTTCTGCTTGTCAACTTGTATACCAGCGTCCGACATGATATGTCCTAAAAAGGCCACTGAGTTAAGCCAGAATTCACACTTAGAAAATTTAGCATACAACTGGCGGTCCCAGAGGATCTGGAGCACTGTCCGCAAATGAGTCCGGTGATCTTCTTCAGAGCGAGAATACACCAGAATGTCATCAATGAATACTATCATGAACAAGTCCAGGAAAGGTCTGAAAATACTATTCATCAGGTCCATGAAGACTGCCGGGTCATTCGTTAACCCGAAGGACATGACTAGAAATTCAAAATGTCCATATCGGGTCCTGAACGCTGTCTTAGGAATATCTCTCTCACGTACTCGAACCTGGTGATATCCGGACCGCAAGTCAATCTTAGAAAAGTATCTAGCTCCCTGCAACTGATCAAATAAGTCATCAATTCTGGGAAGCGGGTACTTGTTCTTTACTGTAACTTTGTTTAATTGCCGATAATCTATGCACATTCGGAGTGAGCCATCTTTCTTCCTCACAAATAAAACTGGCGCACCCCACGGTGAAGTACTCGGCCTAATAAAACCTTTATCCAATAAATCTTTCAACTGCTCCTTTAATTCTCTAAGTTCTGCAGGAGCCATACGATAGGGAGGAATTGATATCGGCTGAGTGCCTGGTAACAAGTCAATAGCAAAATCTATCTCCCTTTCTGGGGGAATACCAGGTAACTCATCAGGAAACACATCAGGGAATTCATTCACTACCGGAACAGACTGGAGTGTCGGAGATCCTGCTTGGACATCCTGGAATCTGACCAGATGGTAAATACATCCCTTAGATATCAACTTTCTTGCCTGAAGGTAGGAAATAAACCTACCTTTTGGCGTAGCGGTGCTGCCCTTCCACTCTCGCACTGCTTCTCCTGGGAAGTGGAATCGGACCATCTTGGTCCAACATTCAACGTTGGCAAAGCACGGTACTAACCAATCCATACCCATTATGGCATCGAAGTCTATCATTTCTAACTCGACCAGATCTACTGTGGTCTGACGGTTAGCAACCTCTACTATACACCTTCGGTAAATTTTGCTAGCCACAATAGAGTCACCGACGGGCGTGGATACTAAAAGGGTTGCTGCAATAATTCTGGTGCAATACTAAACTTTCGTGCCACAAATGGAGTAATGTAGGACAAAGTAGACCCTGGATATATCAATACATAAGCAGGGTGTGAGCAGATAGTTAGCATACCTGTCACAACATCAGGTGACACTTCTGAGTCTTGCCTCCCTGGTAAGGCATATGTGCGGCTTGGACCCGCACCTGTACTGGAGGCCTCTGATCTGCCCCGACCCCTGCCTGCTGAAACTGAGGGCCTGCGCCCTGCCGAGGATGCTGTGGCTCGTGACCCTGCAGATGCCCTATCCTGTCTATCCCGGTCCTCTCAACCTCTGGCTGGGCAATCTTTCATCAAATGGCCTTCTTGGCCACAAATATAACATGCGGTGGAACCATACCTGCATGCTCCAGGATGGCGTCGACTGCATATAGGGCAAAGTGGTAGGGTATACCTACTCTGCTCCGCCCTCTTCTGTAATGGTGAATCTGCCATCTGCGAGCCTCTACTAGTCTCTGACTACCCCCTGCGACTGAATCTACCCCCCTGCAGCTGTGACGGAGGCGGGGGCGTAAGCGGCCAGTCTAACAATCGTGGCCTGGGTCCTCCCCGGGCCTCCCTCTGTAACTCAACTGGCCTGTCCCGGCGACGCTGTTCCTGATTAACCCTTCTGATGTCCCGATGCCGCTGTCTGATTCCCTCAATATTCTGGGCGAATGCCTGAACTCGAGCAATATCCATGTCCTCTCGCAGTGTAGCCGTAATACAAGTCTGCACATATTCTAGATTCAACCCCATGATAAAGCGGTGTACTCTGGATGCCATGGTATCAACAAAGGCCGGTGCATATCGAGCCAAAGAATCAAACCGCAAGGAATATTCCCGAACACTCATGGCCCCCTGCTCCAGATGTAGGAACTGGTCTACCTGGGCCTGTCGAATCTCCCGCGGCAAATAGTGATCCAAAAAAGCTCCTGAGAAGCTGGACCAGGTCGGAGGGGAAACATCTCTCCCTCGGGACCTTTCCCAGCTTTCATACCACAATACGGCGATATCCCGTAACCGGAATGCTGCCAACTCAACTGATTCTGTAGGCGTGGCATACATAACCCTGAAGATTCTCTGCATTTGATCCAGAAAATCCTGAGGGTCCTCTGTCCGGTCTGTACCTGTAAACTGTGGGGGATTCAGAGCTAAGAACTCTTGGACCCTCGAACTACCGGGCCCTCCTGATGACTCCGCAACTGTAGACGGCATTGGCTGACGCTGAGCAGCCATCATCTGTGCTAACATAACTACAACACTCCTAACCTCCTGGCCGGAAGGTGTCGGTATAGGGACTGCTGAAGGTAGTGTCGCCCCAAGCGGCTCCTGATGTGGTGGAGACTACTAAGAAGGCTGGGACGATGCCTCTGTAGTGCCCTCTGATCGGGCTGTTTCTAAACGAGGGTGAGGCATCCTGCTGGTGCCTTCCCTTGCTGCAATATCTAAGCTCCGGCCTGTGATAGGATGTCGCTGGTCTGACATTATCTGTAACCAAAGAATATAGTAAGCTTTTAGGGACTCAACCCTATATTGTTCCTCTCTACAGCACGACTGAATAAGAATAAAAGACAACCATCCTATCATGCCTTGCAGCCCCCTACCCATAGTATGTGGTGCACAACACATCCATGGGCAGGACTCTACTTAGCACAGCTTGCAGACTCCCTGGGATACGACCTGCTCTGATACCAAGTTTGTCACACCCTGCCTTGGGGGGTATGACTGGCACCAGGCGCCCTATTAGGACCTGAACTACTAGACTGCTGAGCCTGGGCACATCTGGTGCCTGGCTGGCTCTAACTCACATTTCTGGAAACAAAGGGCTATATAACGGCTGTAAACACAACCCCCGGCCCATTGGCCTATAGCCTCCTGTACCTGTAATAACAGCTAACCAGAAACAAGAAACTATAAGGAAACCTATGCGGGCCAAGGCCACCATGCTGTCTAGTTATCTATAACTCAACCCTGAAGTACTGGATAGCTACATGACCGGCAAGGTCACCACTATTGTCGAACTATGGCCCCACACGGCCAACATAAGGGAAACAAAAGTACTAACAGCTATACAACTGCACGGCCTCACACGACCGGCTCATCTGACCACAGGGTAATATACATACAGACTGCAAGCCTCTAGGAATACCAATAGAAATGATCGGGACAGAGCCCCGACCTACCCGTACTGTACAACAAAAGAAAATGGAATACACCTCTGGGATTCAGTCTCCGGATGACAGGAGCTGAATGCTCAATCGCTGACCGGAATCACATGGTATCGCCTGCTCATCTATGAGTACCTGCAGGCAAGTAATGCAGCGCCCCACCGGGCGTTAGTACCGCTGGTACTGAGTATGTAAAGCAATAACTGAAAGAAATATCTGAAAATAACAATACAACTGATGAAACTGAAGTAGAAAGGAATGGATTAACTGTCTGATAATGTAAATCATACCTTCTTTTAATTATACTGGAAGGAGTAGGAGTCATACCTGGAGATTTATCGTCCTACTGTCGATCTACTCGTATCTACTGTACATGGCATAACATATCATAACATCACATAGCACACACAAACCTTACCCGGCCCCCATAAGCCGGGAGGTTCAACCAGCACAGAATCTATACCCCTACCCCGGTCATCCCATCTCCTAAAATAGCTATAAGCATCCCGCCGGTCCCCTGGGTAAGCACTTGGGCTCACTGAGCCCCTGACTATAACTGCATCTGAGTCCGGAGGACTCCTGAATCAACACCCGGGCGTATCCGCTCGATAGGGGTGTGTAAGGGCCGATCAAGGCACAATATGGGGAAAACTGGCATCCCATCTTCGTCCCCTGTGGGACGGCATGCCACTCCGTAGAGCGACGTATCCTCGTCCTCTGGCGGACGAGTCGATACAGCTATCAACCCTGGGGCGGTCATGGATGCTAGGTAGTCCAACCCCAAACAATACAACGGTCTCAACTAGTAATACTATCTGCATGTCCCACATACTGAAGGTAATAGTGGTAAAGTATTTGTATATACTATATGCTGAGCTAGTGATAGTAATATGTGCGTACTTAATACATGCTGAGGCTGGTAATAGTATATACATATAAATATAGTCTTCTGCCAGACTGTACTGGGTCTAATGCTGAACAAGATATGGTCTTTCTGCTGAAAACTATGCTGTATGCTGAGTTTCTATAGTAACATGATTTACTATTCCTAACATGCTTTCTAACTTCATTTTAACTTATCATTCTACTTCTGAGATGTCTTACAGATATTACATTGCTTTACTGGGTTTCAACTGAATACAATGATATCCTAACATTCTGTGTCACATCACATACTGAGCATGCTGTGCAGTTCCTAACACTTATATTAGAATCTATATCATGCTAACAAGCTTCGCGCTAAATACAACATGATGCTTCTAATATCGTACCAACATTCGTAATAAACATAACACATGACTTCTGAACATTCTACTAGCCTTTAAATTACTGTACTGTCCCGAGATTACTAACTTGCCGAGGAAACTAGCTTTACATACCTTATCCTCGAACTATCCGTCTGTCGAACGAGGCTCGGCCAGTACTTCAACTATTTTCTCCCAACTGCATTCATAAATATGTCAATTAATACTAAATACAGCTTTATTTTAAAGAGCAACGTCACTTTCGATATAATTTATAGCCTAAACTTAGGCTTATCGAAAGACGGTCGAAAACTCGCTATTTTTCAGAGGTCCAGAAGGGAGAAATACTCACTTCACAGCTAGGAACACATAGACATTAGCTTAGAGCAATTCCACTTACCTTAGCTCGGTAGCTCGATGATTCGTCGGCCGTATTTCACGAAACTAAATCCGTAGGAATGCTCTCTGCCGCTAAATACCTCGGTATCTGAGGTTAATTTGAGTTTGGACAATGTTTAGCAGCGTAATCGGACGAAAATTATCTTACCTCCTTCGTTCTTATCTTTCCTCTGCTGATCCCTCTCTGTTTCACTGGAAATTATAAGTGTTTAATGATTTAAAACCGAAGTGGGGCTTTATATACTTGGGCCTGGACAAGGCCAACGTGTCACGGAGCCAACGCGGAGGCCTCACCTCCGTGACACGCTGCCAACGCGGAGGGGCTCTGCCTCGGCTCCTTCCGCGATGGTTCGACAGGTTTCTCGTCCGATCTTTTCCCGGGCCTTTCTCTAGCACGTATGGCCCTCAAATATGCTTAACCAACGTGCGAATAGGTCATCTAGGTGCCGGGAATCCTACGGGGTATAACTACTTTGGTATTGACCTTCTTCTGGACACGCAGCCTATATCTATTCCTTCTTACAGAATGGTTCCAGCCGAGCTAAAAAAGTTAAAAGAGCATTTGAAGAATTTGTTAGATAAGGGGTTCATTAGACCGAGCAAGTCTCCTTGGGGTGCACCCGTCTTATTTGTTCAAAAGAAGGATGGTTCCCTTCGCATGTGCATTGATTATCGGCAATTGGACAAAGTCACTGTCAAGAATAGGTATCCTCTACCCAGGATTGATGATTTATTTTACCAGCTTCAAGGTGCCAAGTGTTTCTCAAAGATAGATCTAGATCCGGGTATCATCAGCTTAGAGTTCGGGAGAGTGATATCCCAAAGATAGACTTCAGGACACGGTATGGTCATTATGAGTTTATAGTTATGTCTTTTGGACTAACGAATGCTCCTGCAACTTTATTGGATTTGATGAACAGGGTGTTTAAGCCATACCCGGACATGTTCGTGATTGTGTTCATTGATGACATCCTTATATACTCTCGGAGCGAGGAGGAGCATGCCGCTCATTTGAGAGTAGTGCTTCAGACTCTCAAAGATCGTCAATTATATGCCAAGTTCAGTAAGTGCGATTTCTGGTTGAACTCCATAGCCTTCTTGGGCCATGTGGTATCAAGCGAGGGCATAAGGGTAGATTCTTAGAAAATCGAGGCAGTGAAGAATTGGCCTAGACTGGTGAATCCTTCAAATATTCGGAGTTTCTTGGGTTTAGCTGGCTACTATCGAAGATTTGTTGAGGGCTTCTCATCTATTGCAACACCTTTGACCAAATTGAACCAGAAGAAGGTGAAGTTCCAATGGTCAGAGACTTATGAGAAGAGCTTCCAAGAGTTGAAGACCCAATTTACCTCAGCACCGATGTTGATCCTACCCAAGGGTACCGATAGATTTGTGGTGTATTGTGATGCTTCATGGATTGGACTTGGGTGTACGTTGATGCAACATGGGAAAGTGATAGCATATACCTCTAGACAATTGAAAGTCCATGAGAAAAATTACCTGACCCATGATCTTGAATTGGCCGCGGTGGTGTTCGCTTTGAATATATGGCGACATTACTTGTATGGGGTCCACGTGGATGTGTTTACGAACCATAAGAGCTTACCGTATGTGTTCACATAGAAAGATCTCAATCTTCGACAAAGGAGGTGGTTGGAACTACTCAAAGACTACGATATGGGTGTCCTTTACCATCTGGATAAGGCTAATGTGATAGCGAACGGACTGAGTAGACTCTCTATGGAGAGTGTGTCCCATGTAGACAGGTTGATCAAGGCTGCTCATTTCCTACCGGTCAAAACCACGGATTCAACGGAGGATTATGCCAAACTATAAATCCGGGAGTTGGTCCGATTGCATGGAATACCCTTATTCATCATTTCAGATCTGTTACACCCCATAAGTTCTTGACACTTAGTTGGCCTATTTGTATGTTGGTTAAGAGTTTTAGAATGTCATACGTGCGAGAAAAGGGCCCGGGAAGAGACCGGACAAGCGCCAACTCGGAGCGTCGCAAGGCAAATGCGACTTATAAATCGCATTCGACAAATGCAACTCAAAAGCCCCCAAGTATATAAGGCTCCCACTTCGTTTTAAATCAATTTGCCTTCATATAATTTCCGTAAACAAACAGAAATAGAGGGGAATGAAGGGTTTGATTAAATTTCCTTCCGTTTACACCGTCAAACGCAGTCCAAACTCAAATTAACTTCGGGTAGCAAAGTATAAAGCTGCCGGGAGCATTCCTGCTGAGTTAGTTTCGCGAAATTCGGCCGGCGAATCGTCTTCACGCCGAGCTAAGGTAAGTGGAATTGCTCCAAACTAGTGTTAATATACTCCCAACATTAAAGTGAGTATTTCTCCCTTCTAGACCCCCAAGAAATAGCGAGTTTTCGGCCGTTCTTCGATAAGTCGAAGAATACGCAGTAGGTATAGCCATAATATGGTTTCTTTCAAAAATAATAGCAGAATTAATTCTATTCTTTCGTGAATATGAATACAGTTGGGAGAAATAACTGAATACTAGCCGAGCTACGCTAGTTAATCAGAAAGTCGGCAGTTGAGGTATGTAAAGACAGTTTCTTTCAGCAAGCTAGTAGTTCTATTATAGAGAAATAGTACGAATTTCAGTATCAAATTCAGTACATTTCAATATGAGATTCAGAACAGAATACTAGAACATAAATATTATTATCAGATCTAGTATATATATTACATGTGCCTATTGCTATCTGTGGAGACATGATTGTTCTGTGTTGGGCACCCTTAGAGCTTCCTTGACCGCCCCAGGGTTAATAGCTGTGTTGACTCACCCGCCAGAGGGTGAGGATATGTCGCTCTACGGAGTGGCATGCCGTCCGCCAGCGGACGAAGATGGGATGCAGATTCCCCATAGCAGGCTGATCAGCACTATACCATACCCCCTGTTGAGCGCTTGCGCCCGGGGTGCAAATTTCAAATTTTAGATTACAGATTTCAGGAGTCCTCCAGACTCAGATACAGTTATAGTCAGGTGTCACGCCCCGCCTTGGGGGGTATGACTGGCACCTGGTGCCCTACTAGAACCTGAACTGCTAGACTACTGAGCCCGAGCACATCTGGTGCCTGGCTGGCTCTAACTCCGATTTCTGGAAACAAAGGGCTATATAACGGCTGTAAACACAGCCTCCGGCCAACTAGGCCTATAGCCACCTGTACCTGTAATAACAGCTAACCAGAAACATATCAATATAAGGGAGCCCATGCGGGCCGACAAGGACACCATGCTGACTAGTCATCTGAAACTTCAACATAAGACTACTGTACGAATACGTGACCGACAAGGTCACCACTACTGTCAAACTAAGGCCTCACACAGCCAACATAAACTGAAATGCTAAACAGCTATAGCAAACTGCACGGCCTCACACGACCGGCTCAACTGACCACAGGAAAATATATACAGACTGCAAGTCTCTAGGAATACTGATAAGAGGGTCGGGACAGGGCCCCAACCTACCCATACTGTACAACAAAAGGAAATGATGTAAACCTCTGAAATATCAAGCTCCGGATGACAGGAGCTGATGACTCTGCGCTGGCTAGGATCACGAGGGACCGCCTCCTCGTCTATGAGTACCTGCAGGCAAGTAATGCAGCGTCCCACTGGGCGTCAGTACCACTGGTACTGAGTATGCAAAGCAACTGAAACAATATAACTAAAACAACTGGATATAGATAGCATATCTAACAAAACTGCACGGCAGGAGACAACTGTATCTGAAGAAACTGATAAAAACTGAATCATGCTTCCTGTACTGATAAGGCAGAGGCATACCTGTAAACACGATGGCCTGCTATCTAGTAACTAGTATATAACACATAAATAAACATACAAGTAGCAAGCAAGAGCCAATACCAACCCCCATAAGCCGGATGGCACCAAGCAAAAAAACAATCTATATACCCCTACCCGGGTCAAAACCAACCAAAAATAAGTCACTCCACTCGTCTGCTCACTTCGAAGCTCCTCTATCGTCCCCCTGGGTCTCCGGCTCGGGCCATAGCCTCCGATATAAGCAATCGTGTCTGGGTCCGGAGGACTCCTGTGTAGACAGTAACAGATAGGGTATGGATCCCTGGACGCAAAACTCAACAGGGCTAGCTGAAACCGAAGCTACACCTATAATAACTGAATGTACAGACAGTAACAGATAGGGTCTGGTTCCCTGGACACAAAACTCAACAGGGCTATCTGAAACCGGAGCTGCACCTGTAATGCTGATCAGATTGCTATGGGGAAAGCTTCATCCCATCTTCGTCCAAGCTGGGGACGGCATGCCACCCCTCGGAGTGACGTAAAACCCACCCGCTCAGTGGGCGACACGATTACCAACCTAGGGGAGGCGAGGACGCTCAATAAGGTGCCCTCACGCCACATCAAGTCTCAACAAACAAATAACACATATAAATAGCAAGCATGTATAACTGAAAAAGACTATCTGAAATCGGATTTCTTATTCTGATCTGTTTCTGTACTAAACTGATTCTTTACTGATTATACTGATTCTGAGATCTTTCTTTAACTGTTGGCTAATCTGTAGCCAGGGTACTATCTGTCTGAATGGCCAATCTGTAGCCAATAAAACTGTCCGTCTATCTGATTTTACTTTACTAACTTTTATTCTGAAAATCTGTCTCTTTTTATTCTACAACATGCTTGCTAATCACACAATAAGCTATACTGAATCTGGAATGCTAACTCGCCCTTTGGTGCATGCTTTACTAACTTTCGGACTGAATACGATATGGCAACACAACTCAGAATCTATTGGACTCACTTAATTCTCGACATTCAACTCCGAAAGCTTCAAATACGGAGTTTACTATGATTTACCAAGCTAAGACTTACTAACTTGCCGAAGAACAACTTCACATACCTTAACCTCGAGTTATCCGACTGTCGGACGAGGCTCGGTCAGTATTCCTGCTATTTCTCCCAACTGCATTCATATACACGTTAATTAGTGCTAAATACAACTTTATTCTATAGGAAAACATCACTTTCAATATAATTATAGCCTAAACTTAGGCTTATCGAAAGACGGTTGAAAACTTGCTATTTTTCAGAAGTCTAGAAGGGAGAAGTATTCACCTTACGGCTAGGAGCACATAGACACTAATTTGGAGCAATTCCACTTACCTTAGTCCGGTAGCACAACAATTTGTCGGCCGAATTTCGCGAAACTAAATCCATAGGAATGCTCCCTGTTGCTAAATACTTCGGTATCTGGAGTTAATTTAAGTTTGGACAGCATTTGGCAGCATAATCGGAAGGAAATTATCAAGGAACCTTCTTCCCTTTCTCCTCTCTGGTTTTTCTCTCTGTTTTCACTGGAAAATATAAGAATTATTTCATTTAAAACCGAAGTGGGGCTTTATATACTTGGGCCTGGACAGGCCCAACGTGTCACGGAGCCAACGCGGAGGCTCCACCTCCGTGACACGTTGCCATCGCGGAGGGGCTCTGCCTCGGCTCCTTCCGCGATGGTTCGACAGGCTACTCTTCCGATCCTTTCCCGGGCCTTTCCCTAGCACGCATGGCTTTCAAATATGCTTAACCAACGCGCGAATAGGCCATCTAGGTGCCGGGAATCTTAACGGGTATAACATTCTCCCCCCCTTAGGAGCATTCATCCTCAAATGTAAACTTCTATCTAGAGGACTTCTCAACTTATTTGACTTGTTTTTGGAAAAATTTTGGCAGAGTTTTCCCTGTAATATGGACTATTCCAAAAACCTGAAACGCAGAAAAGTCCAATACAGGTACTACACACAATACTTTACGATTCACTTGATAGCTAAACATTAATCTTTCTCATTTATACATATATAACCATAAGGTACCGCATAATTAATAATACGAACATACCTGTTGATCTTGGGCAGATTTATATGCCCAAGTGATACTCAAACGTATTATTTTCGCCTTGTTTATCTAGCAATATGCATACATTTTCATGTAATTGGTAATAAAATGTGAATTTATACTAACCAACATGATTAGCATTGTTTCGTAGGTAAAATGTGATTTTGAGGAGCTAAAATGCATGTTGGAGCAATATCGGAGTTGGACTTGGATTCGAGCACGGAAAAGGCATTGGACTGCACAATATAAAGGGGCTCTGCGATGGAGCCGTGTCACGTTGCCATCGCGGAGGCATTCTGCCTGGAGGGTGAAATAATAGTCAAATTCCAGTGGAGCCTCGCGACAGCTCCGTGGCACGGTGGCAAGCCTCCGCGTTGCATGCCGTGCCACGTTGATGCTATATTCCCGGACCCCAAATTTCCAGTGAGGGTCCGAGTCCACGCCGTGTCACGGAGGCAGTGCTCCACGATGCACTCCGTGACACGTTGCTTGTTATTCCGGGAAAAATTCCCACTAGTATAAATAGAACACTTAAATGTATTTTTCATAATTCAGACTTGGTGGAGTAAGGACGTGGGTTACAGGCAGTTGAGGGACGAAAAGTTCAGGGTTTTTTCTCTCGTTCTTTCTTATTTCACTCAATTGTTTGTATGATTAACACTTGTTTTAGGATGATTAATCCATAAATGAGTGGCTAATTCCCTTCCTTGCTGAGGTTATGAACATTTGTGATGAATTTTGATTATTGAATTATATGGTTTTTCATCTTCTCCTTCCATGTTGTTCTATTAATTCTTGTTTCTACTGCACTGGTGTGTGGCCGACATTAATGTACATCTAAAAAGTCCGATTTCACTCGAGAGAGCACGAAATTGGAAAGTTGTGAATTAATAGGGTATTGTTCTTAACTTGATTTGGGAAAATTGAGTTTTGATGTTCTTTCCTGATAGAAATATACTTGAAAGCCATATTAGTCAATTTAGGAACCGGAATTGTATTGCTAGGTCATGAATTGCATTTGATCACAGAAATGTAGACGGATGGTTTATGATTCTTAAGTGAGATTAAATACGAGAGTTTTAATCTCTTGGCTAATGTTCTTGGCTAGCAACTGGAAGAGAAGATTAACCAATGTATGATTATAATCATGTTCATTACATGTTCTTAACCTTGGCATGCTCATATCCATAGTTTAAATTCAAAGTAAATAATTGTTAATAGTTTTAGTACATAATTGATAAAACAAATTATTCAACTGTTGGTTACGTTGTTGTCAGCATATATAGAAGTGAGATAGAATATAGTATACTTAAGAAATTTTTACTTATCCAGAGTCTCCTTGGATCGATACTTGGCTTACTTAAGGCACTTACTACTTGTTTGACCACGTGCACTTGCGTGTCGATTTTTAACCCCTACCAAACCAGCCGAGCAAGTTTTTGGCGCCGTTGCCGGGGAGACTAAGCAATTGGTGAAATTGTATTAAGTGTAAATTTACTGTATTTTTATTTTATTTTCTTAAGTGTTGACAACTTGGTCTTAGCCTGTATTTTGCAGACTTGATTTCTGTGAACACTGGCAAGAGACAAAGAGCTGGTGGAATCTTATATAGAGCCTGAACGTATATTTCATAGTAAACACAGAGAAGCTCTACAAAAGAAGCTGCAGTTGCTCAGACAGACTATTATGGAGCAACAAAATCCACCGGTTGTGAGGGCAGTGTTAGTGCCCGAAGAAGCAGCAGCAAGGCCGATTCGCGAGGTGACAATCCCACATGCCAACAATGTAACATCCAGTATCCGCAAACCAGAGCCTGGAGGGAGATTTGAACTCAAGCAAAACATGGTGCAACTGTTGCACACAAGCGGGCAATTTACCGGTCTCCCTCATGAAGACCCACAACAACATCTCCAAAACTTTTTGGAGATAAGTGACACTTATATACCCGCTGGAGTGTCACCTGATTATGTTCGACTTACATTATTTCCGTTCTCATTACTTGGTGAAGCCAAGAGGTGGTTAAAAGCTGAGCCACCAAATTCTATTTGAACGTGGGATGATCTTGCACGAAAGTTCTTGATAAGATTTTTTCCCTCTGGTAAAACAGCCAGACTTAGAAGTCAAATTCTAAGCTTCAAACAGAGGGAGGGAGAAAATTTGTATCAAGCCTGGGAAAGATTCAAATCCATATTGCGGGACTGTCCTCATCATTATCAGTCCAATGAGGTGTTGGTACACACATTTATTGAGGGTTTGGAACCCCATACTACAATTTTGCTAGACTCAGCAGCTGGAGGGCAAGCGTTGGAAAAGACTTGTGAGGAGCTGTACACTTTGCTAAACCGGATTTCACAGGGCAATCCAGAATGGAATGCTGATTCATCACGAGGTGGAGCAAGGAAAGCAGCAGGAGTGCTTGAAGTGGATGGATTTACAGCTATCGCTGCACAGATAGCTGCCTTGCAGAATCAATTGAATAACCACTTCAGCAACATGAATTTGAACCAGCCTTCAGCTTCAGTCAATGCGGTCCAGCAAATGTGGTGTGAAGTGTGTGGAAGCAGTGAGCACTCAGCTGAGTGTTGTGGAGCAAACCCAGATTCGGTTAACTTTGTGGGCAATGCACAAAGAAATCAGCAGCAGTTTGGTAGAGGCTACAACTCAAATTGGAGGAACCATCCAAATTTTTCATGGGGTAGCAACAACCAACAAGGCCAAAGTTCGGGTCAGGGTATGCAAAGGAATCAAGGAGGGCAACAGAACTACCAATCTCAATTCAGAAATCATAATGCCCCTCCTCCACCACCATCACCTAGCATTGAGGAGATGTTCAAGACCATGATCGCTAATCAGGCGTAATTGCAGGCTGACTATGTTAAATTGGCAGCCGAAGTGAAAAATAATCAGTTAGCGACCAAGGCTCTTGAGTATCAATTTGGGCAATTTGCTAGTGCCCAAAACACAAGGCCCAGAGGAGGACTGCCTAGCGACACGGATCCTAATCCGAAGCAGGTAAATGCAGTGACCACAAGGAGTGGCTTGCAGCTGAAGGAGGTGGAACCAGAAAGACCACCTCAAAAGTCAGGAGCAGCAGAAGTTGAGGGGGAACAAAGTTCAGAAAGGGGGAAGACCAAAGAAGCTAAATCAGAAAGACCTCCACCCCCGTTCCCTCAACGACTCAAGAAACACAAGGAGGAGGCGTGTTTCAAGAAATTCATGGAGGTGCTTAAACAGGTACATGTTAATTTACCTCTTGTAGATGTCTTGAATGGAGTGCCTAAATATGCCAAATACATTAAAGACATCGTGGCCAACAAAAGTCATTTGACCGAGTATGCCACGGTAGCTTTGACGGAGGAATGCACTTCCCGGATCCAAAATAGACTGCCCACGAAGCTAAAAGACGTTGGAAGTTTTACTATCCATCTTACTATTGGGCAGAGTATCCGAGCTCGTGGATTGTGTGACTTGGGGACGAGCATAAATCTGATGCCATCTTCGGTATTCAGAAAGTTGGGTCTAGGGAGTCCTAGACCTACAACCATAATCTTGTAGTTGGCAGACAGATCCTTAGCTAGGCTGGATGGCATTGTTGAGGATGTTCTAGTGCAAGTGGGCTCCCTAATTTTCCCGGTAGATTTTATTGTTCTGGATTTCGAACCAGACACGGAAGTCCCATTTATTTTGGGACGACCCTTCTTGGCAACCAGGAATGCATTAATCGACGTAGCTGCGGGTCAACTTACAATGCGAGCACATGACAAGGTGGAGGTGTTCGATGTGTACAAAGCACCCAAGCTCCCGATGGTGAATGAAGAACTCTCGGTGATCAATGTAATTGATCATGGTAATGCTAAACAAATGAATGATTCTCGAGAGTTGATGGGAAGACCACCGGATAGGTGTGAGCACTACTGGGGGGAGGACAATGATCGTGAGAAATCGTCCATTACCCTAGCGGACAATTGAGCATAAAGGACGTCGAGCCGCGACGGTAAACCAGGCGCTGCACGGGAGGCAACCCGTGAAAAATTTTTTTCCTTTCATTTTGTAAAGTGTACATAGAGTTTTTTTTCTTTTTTCTTTTTCTTGATTTAGTACAAAATTTTTGCGTTTTAGTTAGTATTTTTTTTATTTTAGTTAGGTGAAACCTATTAATCTAACCAATTTTGTTCAGTGAGATGATTTTCAGGTTAAACGGAGAAAAATGTGCACGGAATCGTGAAGGAAAAGGCAAGGTATGAAAAAATTAATAAAATGCAGAGACAGTGAGCTGGGGCGATAGCTCTGTGTCACGGAGGAGGACCTCCGCGTTACCCTCCGTGACACGTTGAAGTGTAATCTGGAAATTTTAAAATTTCCAGAGGGCTATCGCGATGGCTCCGTGTCACGGAGGCAGTGCACCGCGATGCACTCCGTGACACGTTTCCATATAAATTGTGACGGGTCACACCGGGTTGCCGAGTGACCCGCGTGTTTTCTACATTTTAAACCCCCGATTTTTCCCCTTTTCCCCTCATTTTTACATTTCTCCGCGACCAAACACCCAAAATTCCCTCCCCCATCAACGTGCCACGGTCTAAAGCAAAATATTATCAAGTTTTCTTCGGTTCTTCAACTACGAGGTATGTTTTCCGATTCTCTCTCAAGTTTTTGTCGATTTTATTCGAATTTAAGCATGGGAGGTGAACTAAATCACCCCAAGTCGAAATTTAGCATGAATTTGAGTTATTTATTGATTGATAAAAGTTCGAATTGTTGTAATGATCGTTTGAACTTGTCGATTGCATGAATTATTCGAATTTGCTTGCGAAATTCAATCCTAGGGCTTGGTTGTTGAAATCGAAATTGGTAACCTTTTAAATTTGTGAAATATATGCCGGGTTGTATGTATTGAATGAGATAAGTCGTTGTAGAATATTGTTTGAATGAAATAGACGACGAATTCTCGGGTTTTTGGGAAAATGTTGAAAATTGTTCAAATTGGGTTGGTTGTATAGGTTCATGTATATAGAATTTTTGTTGTTGTTTTTGTTTCGTTGTTTTTAGTTGCTAAGTGCGATGGTTGAATTGCTAAAGATGGTAGTGATTGGGATTAGCTGTATGAAGTCTGGGTAGTACGCTAAAGTTATACCGTCGAACTTTTCTTTGCGAACGCACTAAGCATGAATTGTATAGTTGTTTGTTTGTGGTGTAAATAAAGTGATTCTTTCCATAGTATCGTAAATGTAGCTAAGGACTAAGTGTGGAGTTAACTTAGCGTAGCCCGACCTTAGCCGAAGCTAATATCTATTTAGCTTTACATTGCGCTTGTTTATTTGTGTTGACAAACAAAATGGCAAGCAGGCAAGATAAAGGTAAGGGTGTATCAACTTCAGGCACCGGGAGGAAAAGACTTAGACTGGGCACAGCAGTCCCAGCTGCACCAGCAGTTCCACGCGGCCAGCGCCGCCAATACGGAACGAGGTGGGTAACCGACGAGGGGAAGAAGTGGTATGCCAAGCATAAAGAAAACAAATACTTCCCCGAGGAGCATATTGCACGGGAACCATTAGCACAGGAGTTCCCCCGCATAGTTCAAAGGATCGAGGCAGCTGGGCTCAACTTCATATTTCAGGAGCCCAAGGAATGCAACCTACATCTAGTCCGGGAGTTCTATGCTAATTGGAACCCGGCAATCAGAAGCCACACAGTCAAGATCAGAGGGCAGATAGTCACTCTGGAACCCCAGCAGCTAAATGCCATCATCGGAGCGCGGGACACAGACGCCCATATTCTCCGCCAGCTGAACATCACCCCACCATATGCCGATATCAGATGCACCTTGTGTGGGGCTCGATCCACAGCCAGATGGAGCAGACATAAGGAAAGGGGTTACCACCAGACTCTGCTGTATTCTCAAATGAACAGGGAGGCCAGAATATGGCTGAAGATAGTCTGCTCGTGCCTAATCCCGGGGGTACACATGACTGATGTGACCCGGGACCGTGTTTGCCTGGTGTATGCCCTGATGAAAGGGCTGGAGATTAATGTTGGGGCGGTCATCATATCCGCCATGAAGAGAGCCCAACTACACCAGGGCCACAGGTATGGGTTCGGTGGACTAATCACCACCTTTCTCCGGGGCCTCGACGTCGAGGAAGAGGCTTTGGACTACATCCCGCAGTTGGAGCGGAGGGCCCTTGACGTGACCAAAACTAAGGCCCCCGACACCACACACGGGCCAGTGCTGACGCTTGGCGAGCGACATGCTTGTGACGACCAGTACATGGCACGGATGTTTGGAATGCAAATGCTCCAGCTCAGGATCGGTGGGAGACCAGCCACGGAGGAGGAGCTATGGCAGCTCGAGCTGGATTACCCGTTTGGCGAAAACGCCAGGGCTCTATGCCGAGTGGGGCCAGCCTTTGTAGAGCCCACTAATGATGACGTCCCCACGGACGAGGAGACACGCTGGGAGGACTCCAATGTGGAGTCCGATGACGATGACGGAGGTGACTCGGACATGGGCGATGAGGCAGCAACACCTGATTTAGAAGTGGAATACTTTGACTAATCAGGGAGTTCCACCACCCAATTTTGTGATTTTTAATTTTTGTTAACACTGGGAACAGTGTTCTATTTAAGTGTGGGGTGGGGAGTAGTTAGGTGCTGGGGCTAGGCTGGTTTGCTTGTATGCCTTCCTCTATATTTTTGTATGTATGTTTCCCTGTGTTTGGGAATTGCAAAATGTTCTGTATTTGTAAATATTTGTGGTAATTGATGTGTGCTGTGGAATGTTGTTGTTGCCAGCTAAGTCTGTAAAAATTGTTGTAAATATTTTCTTATGTTTTTTTTTCTATCGAAATGATCGATATTTTTAAAATTTTGCGAAAATAGTTTGTTCATATTAACATATTTTGTAAATAATTTTTCCATCGAAATGATCGATGTTTTGCAAAATTTTTCAATTTTAATTTTATTTTTTTAGGTTTCTCGGAGTTTGTTTTTGGTTCTTTTACCGAGAATAGTCCCATTGAACCGACGTCATAGTTAGTGACCGTTCCCTATGATGGATGGATGACGACCGTCTTAAGGGAAATGTAGTCGGTAGGAGTAGTGATTTCAATTTATTTTTAGTTTTTTTTCTTTGGTGGATTGCATCACGGAACCTGTAGTTACTATATGGTTGTGAAATGCTGGTTGCGTGTTGTAACTGATATTCAAAATGTAAAAGTGATTCGTATGAAAGCATGCAGTTTTGTAAATATGTTGAGATACCTAGGCTGTAGAGTTCGATTCGGTGTGATTGAGGCTTAATTTTTGAATTCATGTAATTAGCTAATTAAAGAGTCTGTGAATGCATCTTGAATCGAGCATGTGCATAAAGTGTGAAGTGAGGTATTGTTATTCCATGATATTGTGAAGTGTCTAGAACTTGCCTAGTGTGTGTACAAAACGAAATGAAGGAGGTGTAGTGTTGGAAAGGATGTAGGCATTTCTTTGTTTAACCGAGAGTTTCTATTTTTTTCTTGTCATACTCCCCTTTTTATGTGATTGTATACCCTAGTCAGCCCGTTGAGCCTTTAACCTATTATTTCTTTCTTTTGTCCAAAAAGCTTAAACTGAGCTTAATTCTTTCTTTTCAATAGCCGTAAAGTCTATACAAAACTCTTAAGCGCTAAGAAAAGAAAATAATTTTCCCAAAGTGTCAAAGAGTGAGAAGGGTGAAAAGAAAAAGAAAAGCAGAGTGAGGAAAGAAAAGAAAAGGTTGAAGGTGCACTTGCTATAACTAAATGATAATGAAGGTGCATGAAAAACCTTTGTTTTCATGTCAAGTGTGCTTGATGAAATGGGCCGTACTAAAGTAAATCATCATGAATGGGATGATGAAAAAAGAAAAGAGAGAAACAATGTCCATGAGTTGATGGGAATGTGTTGAAAAGGCGCTTAATGATGCTAGTGACTATTATTGGCTAATCCAGTATGTACTAGTTCCGTAGCTTCCATTACAACCCATTAAAGTCCTATATGATCTTACATTGCATTTCTTTATATTAGTGGAGTAATACACTAAGGGCAAGCTTATGGGTCATGACATGATGCATGTGAATTCTTTTGGGAGAGAGAGTGAAATTAATTTTTACATGCCCCTACTTGAATGTTTGTGTGTCACATGAGCAAAAAAGGGGAAGATTCTCTTGAGTTGTGAGGGCACATGCTTGATGAAAGATTGATTTTCATGTCGGATATCTTGATTAGCTAATTTGCATGAGTTTGCCGATATCGAGAGTCGATTCTTAAAGTCTAGGAAGTCTTAATGTATTAAAGGTCATTGCATTGTTAAGACCATGCATGTTTTCTTGATGATTTGCAATATTGAATGATCGGTATGACCGTAGCTCAAATTGTCGCACCATAGTGGCGAAGGTTGGGATGTAATTTGCATGAATTGTGTGTTTGTTGTTCGAGGACGAACAAGGATTTAAGTGTGGGGTAAGTGATCTTGGGCAGATTTATATGCCCAAGTGATACTCAAACGTATCATTTTCGCCTTGTTTATCTAGCAATATGCATACATTTTCATGTAATTGGTAATAAAATGTGAATTTATACTAACCAACATGATTAGCATTGTTTTGTAGGTAAAATGTGATTTTGAGGAGCTAAAATGCATGTTGGAGCAATATCGGAGTTGGACTTGGGTTCGAGCACGGAAAAGGCATTGGACTGCACAATATAAAGGGGCTCCGCGATGGAGCCGTGTCACGTTGCCATCGCGGAGGCATTCTGCCTGGAGGGTGAAATAATAGTCAAATTCCAGTGGAGCCTCGCGACAGCTCCGTGGCACGGTGGCAAGCCTCCGCGTTGCATGCCGTGGCACGTTGATGCTATATTCCTGGACCCCAAATTTCCAGTGAGGGTCCGCGTCCACGCCGTGTCACGGAGGCAGTGCTCCACGATGCACTCCGTGACACGTTGCTTGTTATTCCGGGAAAAATTCCCACTAGTATAAATAGAACACTTAAATGTATTTTTCATAATTCAGACTTGGTGGAGTAAGGACGTGGGTTACAGGCAGTTGAGGGACGAAAAGTTCAGGGTTTTTTCTCTCCTTCTTTCTTCTTTCACTCAATTGTTTGTATGATTAACACTTGTTTTAGGATGATTAATCCACAAATGAGTGGCTAATTCCCTTCCTTGCTGAGGTTATGAACATTTGTGATGAATTTTGATTATTGAATTATATGGTTTTTCATCTTCTCCTTCCATATTGTTCTATTAATTCTTGTTTCTACTGCATTGGTGTGTGGCCGACATTAATGTACATCTAAAAAGTCCGATTTCACTCGAGAGAGCACGAAATTGGAAAGTTGTGAATTAATAGGGTATTGTTCTTAACTTGATTTGGGAAAATTGAGTTTTGATGTGCTTTCCTGATAGAAATATACTTGAAAGCCGTATTAGTCAATTTAGGAACCGGAATTGTATTGCTAGGTCATGAATTGCATTTGATCACAGAAATGTAGAGGGATGGTTTATGATTCTTAAGTGAGATTAAATACGAGAGTTTTAATCTCTTGGCTAATGTTCTTGGCTAGCAACTGGAAGAGAAGATTAACCAATATATGATTATAATCATGTTCATTACATGTTCTTAACCTTGGCATGCTCATATCCATAGTTTAAATTCAAAGTAAATAATTGTTAATTGTTTTAGTACATAATTGATAAAACAAATTATTCAACTGTTGGTTACGTTGTTGTCAGCATATATAGAAGTGAGATAGAATATAGTATACTTAAGCAATTTTTACTTATCCAGAGTCTCCTTGGATCGATACTTGGCTTACTTAAGGCACTTACTACTTGTTTGACCACGTGCACTTGCGTGTCGGTTTTTAACCCCTACCAAAGCACCGAGCACCTGTCGCTTGACTAGGCCTGGAATAAGTGAGGATATCTAGCCTTCATATCTTCCTCAACCTCCCACATCTTCTCCTCTCAGTTCCTGTTACGCCACAATACCTTGACAGATGCAATATCTTTAGTTCTTAATTTGCAAATCTGTCTGTCTAGGATAGCCACTGGAACCTCTTCATAGGTCAGCTCCTCCGTAACCTAGATATCCTGGACTGGGACTGCTCTGGATGGGTCTCCTATGCATTTCCTCAGCATAGACACATGAAAGACCGGATGAACGGATTCTAATTCTGGAGGCAAATTCAACTCATATGCTACTCGGCCTATTCTTCGACGAATCTGATAAGGCCCGACAAACCTTGGGCTGAGCTTACCTTTCTTGCCGAATCTCATCACCCCTTTCATCGGAGATACTTTGAGAAATACCCAGTCATTTACATCAAATTCCAAGTCTCTGTGCCGCACATCAGCATATGATTTTTGGCGGCTCTGTGCAGTCAGTAGGCGTTCTCTGATAAGCTTTACTTTCTCTTCTGACTGCTGAACGATGTCTGGCCCAATCATCGCTGATTCTCCTATTTCAAACCGGCCGACTGGCGATCTGCACTTTCGCCCGTATAAAGCCTCGAAAGGCGCCATCTGGATAGCTGAGTGATAGCTGTTATTATAAGCAAATTCAATTAACGGCAAATGCTCGTCCCAGCTACCACCGAAATCTAACACACACCCTCACAACATATCTTTGAGCGTTTGAATTGTGCGTTTAGCCTGTCCATCTGTCTGAGGGTGGAATGCTGTACTCAAATTAATCTGCGTTCCCAGAGCTCTCTGAAACGATTGCCAAAATCTAGCTGTAAACTGTGCTCCTCTGTCTGAAATAATGGATACTGGTACTCCATGCAACCTGACTATTTCTCGGATATACAACTCCGCATAATCTTCGGCCGAGAAGGTAGTTCTTACCGGAAGGAAATGAGCTGATTTTGTCAATCTGTCAACTATCACCCATATAGAGTCATGTCTGTGTTTAGTACGGGGTAATCCTGCTACAAAATCCATATTCACTGCTTCCCATTTTCAGAGAGGCACAACTATGTCCTGAGTCAAACCGCCTGGTTTCTGGTGTTTCGCTTTTACCTGTTGGCAGTTAGGACACTGGGCTACAAATTCGGCAATTTCTCTTTTCATACATGGCCACCAGTAGTTTTCTTTGATATCATGGTACATTTTTGTCGCACCGGGGTGAAGAGAATAATGGGCGTAATGTACCTCATTCATAATCTGCTGGCGGAGCCCTGAAACATCTGGAACACACAGACGGTTCTTACAGCGTAGCACCCCATCCTTAGTTAGCTGAAAATCTGGTGCTTTACCCTGCTGGATTCTGTCTTTGAGCTGGATCAGGTCAGGATCCTCATATTGCTGTTCTTTCACTTTTACCACTAATGACGACACAGCGGTGTTCTGAATTACCGCTCTACCATCCTCTGTTTCTGCTACACGAATGGCTAGGCTAGCTAACTGATGTATCTCCCTGACCAATTCCCGCTGCTCGTGTTACAAATACGCCAAACTCCCCATGGACTTACGACTGAGAGCATCTGCTTCAACATTGGCTTTCCCCGGGTGGTACAGAATATTCACGTCATAATCCTTTAACAGCTCCAACTAGCGACGTTGCCGCAGATTCAACTCCCTCTGAGTGAAGATATACTGTAGGCTCTTGTGATCTGTGAAAATATCAACATGGACGCCATACAGGTAATGTCTCCACATTTTCAAGGCGTGGATCACTACGGCTAACTCCAGGTCGTGGGTAGGGTAATTCTTTTCGTGTTTCCTCAGTTGTCTGGAAGCATATGCAATCACTTTACCATGCTGCATCAACACACAACCTAACCCAACACCTGATGCGTCGCAATACACTGAATAACCCTCTGTACCTTCCGGCAATGCTAGCACTGGGGCGGAGGTTAATCTGTCTTTTAACTCCTGGAAGCTCTGCTCGCATGCCTCTGTCCACTGAAACTTCGCTGCTTTCTGTGTCAGTTTAGTCAGAGGTGCCACTATAGTGGAGAATCCTTCAACAAACCTCCTGTAATATCCCGCTAATCCCAAAAAACTGCGGGCTTCAGTCGGAGTGGTAGGCCTAGGCCATGATTTGACTGCTTCTATCTTCTGCGTGTCAACCTGTACACCAGCATCCATTACAATATGCCCCAAGAAGGCTACTGAGTTTAGCTAGAATTCACACTTGGAAAACTTAGCATATAACTGGCGGTCCCTGAGAATATGGAGCACTGTCCGTAAATGAGTCCGGTGATCTGCTTCAGAGCGAGAATACACCAGAATATCATCAATAAAGACTATCACGAACAAGTCCAGGTATGGTCTGAAAATACTATTCATCAGGTCCATGAATACTGCTGGGGCATTCGTCAACCCAAAGGACATAACTAGAAATTCAAAGTGTCCATATCGGGTCCTGAACGCCGTTTTAGGAATATCTCTTTCACGTACCCGAACCTGATGATATCCGGACCGCAAGTCAATCTTAGAGAAGTATCTGGCTCCCTGTAACTGATCAAATAAATCATCTATTCTGGGGAGCGGGTACTTGTTCTTTACTGTAACTTTGTTCAACTGCCGATAATCTATACACATACGAAGCGAGCCATCTTTCTTCCTCACAAATAGAACTGGCACACCCCATGGTGAAGTACTCGGCCTAATGAAACCTTTATCTAGCAAATCTTTCAGCTTCTCCTTTAACTCTCTGAGTTCTGCAGGAGCCATACGATAGGGAGGAATTGATATAGGCTGAGTGCCTGGTAAAAAATCAATAGCAAAATCTATTTCCCTTTCTGGGGGAAGACCAGGTAACTCATCTGGAAACACATCAGGGAACTCGTTCACCACCGGAACAGACTGGAGTGTCGGAGATTCTGCCCGAACATCCTGAACCCTGACTAGGTGGTAGATGCATCCCTTAGTTATCAATTTCCTCGCCTGAAGGTAGGAAATAAACCTACCTTTTGGAGTAGCTGTGCTGCCTTTCCACTCTCGCACTGCCTCTCCTGGAAAGTGGAATCGGACCGTCTTGGTCCAACATTCTACATTGGCGTAGCACGACACTAGCCAATCCATACCCATTATGGCATCGAAGTCTATCATTTCTAGCTCTACCAAATCTACTATAGTCTGGCAGTCAGCAACCTCTACTGTACACCCTCGGTAAATTCTGCTAGCTACAATAGAGTCACTGACGGGTGTGGATACTAAAAAGGGCTGCTGCAATAATTCTGGTGCAATATTGAACTTTCGTGCCACAAATGGGGTGATATATGACAGAGTGGATCCTGGATCAATCAATACGTAAGCAGGGCATGAACATATAGTCATCGTACCTGTCACTACATCTGGCGACGCCTCTGAGTCGTGTCTCCCTGGTAGTGCATAAGTACGGTTTGAGCCCGTACCTGAACTGGAAGCTCCTGATCTACCTCGGCCTCTGCCTACTGAACCTGAAGGCCCACGCCCTGCTAAGGCTGCTGGGGCTCGTGGCCCTGCGGATCCCCTGTCCTGACTGTCTCTACTCCCCTGACCTCTAGTCGGACAATCTCTCATCCTATGCCCCTCCTATCCGCAAATATAACACCCAGTGGAGCCATATCTACAAGCTCCAACGTGAGGTCGGCCGTAATTAGGGCAGGGTGGGGGTGCAAATCTGCTCTGCTCTCCCCTTCTCTGCTACGGGGACTCTACTGTTCTGGAACTGTCACTGGGCTCTAACTGCCCTCTACGAACATATCTACCTCGCTGCTGCTGCTGTGGTGGAGGTGGGGGTCTAGGGGGCCTGTCTGATAGTCGTGGCCTGGGCCCTCTCTGAACTTCCTTATGCATCTCTTCTGATCTGTCTCTGCGACGCTGTTCCTGATTGGTCTGTCTACTACTCTGTTGCCGCTGTCTAAGACCCTCAATGGTCTGAGCAAAGGCCTGTACTCGGGTGATATCCATATCCTCTCGCAATGTCGCCGTCATACATGCCTCAGTATACTCCGAATTCAGACCCATGATAAATCTGTGAACTCTCGCTGGGATGGTATCAACAAATGCTAGAGCATAACGGGCTAAGGAGTCAAACTGTAAAGCATACTCACGCACACTCCTCGCCCCTTGCTCTAGATGCAGAAACTGGTCCATCTGAGCCTGTCGGATCTCTCGAGGCAAGTAACGGTCCAGGAAGGCCTCCGAGAAGCTGGTCCAGGTCGGAGGGGTAACATCTCTCCCTCGGGACCTTTCCCAACTCTCGTACCACAATATAGCTATATCCCATAACCGGAACACTGCCAGCTCAACAGACTCTAGAGGGGTCACATGCATAACTCGGAATATCCTCTGCATTTGATCTAGAAAGTCCTAAGGGTCCTCTGCCTGATCCGACCTAGTGAACTGTGGAGGACCTAGTGCCAAAAATTCCCTGACCCTGGAACTACCAGACCCACCTGAAGGCCCTGCAGCTACAGGTGGCACCGACTGGCGCTGTGTGGCCATCATTTGTGCAAACATAACTACAGCGCTACGAACCTCCTGATCTGATGGCGAGGGCACAGGAGCTATCGGGGGCGGTGTAGTGCCCAACGACTCCTGATGTGAGGGGGACTGCTGAGAGGGCTGTGATGAAGCCTCTATATCGCCCTCAGATCGGGCTGACTTTGACTGAAGATGAGGAATCCTGCTGGTGCCTTCTCCTGCTGTTGTGTCTAACCTCCTGCCTGTGGAAGGGTGTCGCTGATCTGCCATTCTTATCTGTAGACAAAGGATATAATAAGTTTTAGGAACTCAACCCTATACTGTATTGTGCTATGGCACGACTGAGCGTGAAAGAAGAGTAACCATCCTATCATGCCTCGCAGCCTCCTGCTTATAGTATGTGGTGCACAACACACCCATAGACAAGACTCTACTTAGCACAGCTTGCAGACTCCCTGGGACACGACCTGCTCTGATACCAAGTTTGTCACGCCCCGCCTTGGGGGGTATGACTGGCACCTGGTGCCCTACTAGGACCTGAACTGCTAGACTACTGAGCCTGAGCACATCTGGTGCATGGCTGGCTCTAACTCAGATTTCTGGAAACAAAGGGCTATATAACAGCTGTAAACACAGCCTCCGGCCAACTGGGCCTATAGCCACCTGTACCTGTAATAACAGCTAACCAGAAACATATCAATATAAGGGAGCCTATGCGGGCCGACAAGGCCACCATGCTGACTAGTCATCTGAAAGTTCAACACAAGACTATTGTAAGAATACGTGACCGGCAAGGTCACCACTACTGTCAAACTAAGGCCTCACATGACCAACATAAACTGAAATGCCAAACAGCTATAGCAAACTGCACAACCTCACACGACTGGCTCAACTGACCACAGGGAAATATATACAGACTGCAAGCCTCTAGGAATACTGATAAGAGGGTCGGGACAGGGCCCTGACCTACCCGTACTATACAACAAAAGGAAATGATGTAAACCTCTGAAATATCAAACTCCGGATGACAAGAGCTGATGACTCTGCGCTGGCTAGGATCACGAGGGATCGCCTCCTCGTCTATGAGTACCTGCAGGCAAGTAATGCAGCGCCCCACTGGGCGTCAGTACCACTGGTACTGAGTATGCAAAGCAACTGAAACAATATAACTAAAACAACTGGATATAGATAACATATCTAACAAAACTGCACGGCAGGAGACAACTGTATCTGAAGAAACTGATAAAAACTGAATCATGCTTCCTGTACTGATAAGGCAGAGGCGTACCTCTAAACACGACGGCCTACTGTCTAGTAACTAGTATATAACACATAAATAAACATACAAGTAGCAAGCAAGAGCCAATACCAACCCCCATAATCCGGATGGCGCCAAGCAAGCAAACAATCTATATACCCCTACCCGGGTCAAAACCAACCAAAAATAAGTCACTCCACTCATCTGCTCACTTCGAAGCTCCTCTACCGGCCCCCTGGGTCTCCGGCTCGGGCCATAGCCTTCGATATAAGCAACCGTGTCTGGGTCCGGAGGACTCCTGTGTAGACAGTAACAGATAGGGTCTGGATCCCAGGACACAAAACTCAACAGGGCTATCTGAAACCGGAGCTACACCTATAATAACTGAATGTACAGACAGTAACAGATAGGGTCTGGTTCCCTGGACACAAAACTCAACAGGGCTACTTGAAACCGGAGCTGCACCTGTAATGCTGATCAGACTGCTATGGGGAAAGCTTCATCCCATCTTCGTCCAAGCTGGGGACGGCATGCCACCTCTCGGAGTGACGTAAAACCCACCCGCTCAGTGGGCGACAGATTACCAACCCAGGGGCGGCGAGGACGCTCAATAAGGTGCCCTCACGCCACATCAAGTCTCAACAAACAAATAGCACATATAAATAGCAAGCATGTATAACTGAAAAAGACTATTTGAAATCGGATTTCTTAGTCTGATCTGTTTCTGTACTAAACTGATTCTTTACTGATTATACTGATTTTGAGATCTTTCTTTAACTGTTGGCTAATCTGTAGCCAGGGTACTATCTGTCTGAATGGCCAATCTGTAGCCAATAAAACTGTCTGTCTATCTGATTTTACTTTACTAACTTTTATTCTGAAAATCTGTCTCTTTTTATTCTACAACATGCTTGCTAATCACACAATAAGCTATACTGAATCTGGAATGCTAACTCGCCCTTTGGCGCATGCTTTACTAACTTCCGGACTGAATACAATATGGCAACACAACTCAGAATCTATTGGACTCACTTAATTCTCAACATTTAACTCTGAGAGCTTCAAATACGGAGTTTACTATGATTTACCAAGCTAAGACTTACTAACTTGCCGAAGAACAACTTCACATACCTTAACCTCGAGTTATCCGATTGTCGGACGAGGCTCAGTCAGTATTCCAGCTATTTCTCCCAACTGCATTCATATACACGTTAATTAGTGCTTAATACAACTTTATTCTGAAGGAAAACATCACTTTCGATATAATTATAGCCTAAACTTAGGCTTATCGAAAGACTGTCGAAAACTTGCTATTTTTCAGAAGTCCAGAAGGGAGAAGTATTCACCTTACGGCTAGGAGCACATAGACACTAGTTTTGAGCAATTCCACTTACCTTAGTCCGGTAGCACGACGATTTGTCGGCCGAATTTCGCGAAACTAAATCAGTAGGAATGCTCCCTGTTGCTAAATACTTCGGTATCTTGAGTTAATTTAAGTTTGGACAGCGTTTGACAGTGTAATCAGAAGGAAATTATCAAGGAACGTTCGTCCCTTTCTCCTCTCTATTTTTTCTCTCTATTTTCACTGGAAAATATAAGAATTATTTCTTTTAAAACTGAAGTGGGGATTTATATACTTGGGCCTGGATAGGCCCAACGTGTCACGGAGCCAACGCGGAGGCTCCACCTCCGTGACACGTTGCCATCGCGGAGGGGATCTGCCTCGGCTCCTTCCGCGATGGTTCGACAGGCTACTCGTCCTATCCTTTCCCAGGCCTTTCCCTAGCACGCATGGCTTTCAAATATGCTTAACCAACGCGCGAATAGGCCATCTAGGTGCCGGGAATCTTACGGGGTATAACATCAGGGGCCCAGCGAGCCCAAGTTGCATACCAAGGGGCCGGTAGGATGCTCATAGTTACTAGGTGGATGGTATGGCCTGGGTAGAGGTATATAGATTGTGTGCTGGTTGGTACCTTACGGCTTATGGGGGCTGGTAAGGTTCTTGTATGCTATGTTGTGTTAGTTATTAATATATAGAAGGTAGACCGCCATGTTATCAGGTATGACTCTTATTCTCTTTAGTAAAGTTACGCTCTTTTTAGTCTGTCTCAGCCCGTCTCCTATTAATTCAGTATCTATCAGTATTATTGTTTGCTTTTAGTTATTTTCAGTTATTTCTTTGCATACTCAGTACCAGTGGTACTGACGCCCGTTTTGGGGCGCTGCATTACTTGTCTGCAGGTACTCATAGACGAGGAGCAGATCCCTTGTAGTTCTAGCCAGCGTACAAAGTCTTCATCTCCTATTTTCCGGAGCTTGACAGCTAAAGGTTTACTTCCCTTTTTGTTTGTACAGTATGGGTAGGCCGGGGCCCTGTCCCGACCATCTTGTTGTTCTTAGAGGCTTGCGGATTGTATATTCCCTGTGGTTAGTTGTACCGATCATGTGGGGCTATATGTATGTTTCAGTTTGCATGTGATGGCCGTGTGGGGCCTTGTTCAGTTGTCAGTTGGTGACCTTGTCGGTCACAGATCAGTTTAACACTTGATTCTACTTTTCAGTGATAACTAGTCAGCATGGTGGCCTTTTTGGCCTGCATAGGTTCCCTTATGTTTAGTTGTTCTCGGTAGCTGTTATAGTCCTATAGGTGGCTATAGGCCTTATCGGCCGAAAGATGTATTTACAGCCGTTATATAGCCCGTTGTTTTCATAAATCCAGAATTAGAGCCAGCCTGGCACCAGAAGTGCTTAGGCTCAGTAGTCCAGCAGTCCAGGTCCTAGTAGGGCACCAGGTGCCAGTCATGCCTCCCATGGTGGGGCGTGACAAGATCGAGGTACTCAATTCACCTCTCAGTTTTGGAAAGTCGTTTAAAAAAGGATTGGGTACACAAATTAAGCTCAGCACAACATTTCACTCGCAAACGATTGGTCAAGAAGAAAGGACAATTCAGACCCTCGAGAACATATTTATAGCATGCGTAATTGACTTCAGAGGTAGTTGGGATGAACGTTCGCCACTGCTCGAGTTTGCCTTCAATAACAACTATTACTCTAGTATTCAGATGGCGCCGTTCAAGGCTCCTACGGGTGGAGATGTAGGTCGCCCATTGGATGGTTTGAGGTTGTTGAGGCAGCACTAGTAGGGCTAGATTCAGTCCATAGAGCAATGGAGAAGGTTTAGTTGATAAGAGACAGGTTGAAAATTGCGTAGAGTCACCAAAAGTCTTATGCAGATGTGAGAAGAAGAGAATTAGAATTTGAAGTCGATGACTGGGTATTTCTGAGGGTGTCTCTCATGAAGGGAGTGATGCGATTTGGAAGGAAAGGAAAACTTAGTCCCCGCTATATCGGACCGTACCGGATAGTGAGACGTGTTGGCAAGGTAGCTTATGAGTTTGAGTTGCCTTTAGAATTAACTTCTGTGCATTCGGTGTTTCACGTATCGCTTTTGAAGAAGTGTTTGGGTGATCTAGCTTTAGTTGTCCCGATGGACAGTGTTGGTGTAAAAGATAGCCTTAGTTGTGAGGAGGTTCTGGTGGAAATACTGGATCGACAGGTTCGAAGGCTAAGGAACAAGGAAGTAGCTTCAGTTAAAGTGTTATGGAGGAATCAGCATGTTGAAGGAGCTAGTGGGTGGCCGAAGCGGATATGATGGCTAGATACCCATATTTATTCTCTACCGGCTCAGATTCAGCTTGATGTATCAGTTTTGCCCTAAAACTCTATTTAGTTTCATGTTTAGTTCATGTGCGCAAGTTTCTTTTATGTAGGTGTATGTATGCATTATTCGAGAATTCAGTTCAGCTGTGTAGTTTGAATCGGAGGTAGTCATTCCGTCAGTTTTCAGTTTAAATGATCAGTATTTGAATATGATAATTGCATATCTCTGCTTTTCTGTGTGTTTTCCAACATTTGGGGACGAATGTTCCCAAGGGGAAGATGTTGTTATACCCTGGAAGCCCAGAGATCCGACTCGAGAGTTGAAATGGAGAAAAGTTAAAATTTTACAGTAGACTCAGAACGAGTCATGAGGAGACTCGTGAAGACTACCCATGAGTCGTGATGTGACTCTTGGGGAAGACCCAGGTATTTAGTGAGAAGGCCGTAAGAAAGGAGAACCCATGGGCAAGACCACGACTCGTGGTTAGGCCCCATGAGTCGTCGGGTCAGTCTTTGGAGATTGGAATTAGGAAAAGGAAAGAATAAGGGCAGTATACTTGACGGGAGGTTCCAACAAGTCGTGCTCAGTCCCCGCAACTCATGGGGTGAGTCATTAGCAATCCTCGAGTAAAATTTGACGAGGCAAGGTAGTGTACATTGATCTTGGGCAGAATTTCATGCCCAAGTGATACTCAAATGCTTCATTTTGACTTGTTTGTGTATCGTTATTGTGTACATTCTCATGTGATTTGTAGTTAAATGTGAATTTAAACTAACCAACATGATTAATGTTGTTTTGTAGGTAAAATGGAATTTTAGGAAGCTAAGATACATGTTGGTAAAATCGGGAATGGACTTGGAAACAAGGAGTGAAAAAGGACAAGGAAGAGCAGCAAAAATAAGGGCTCCGCGATGGAGCCGTGTCACGCTGCCATCAGGGAGGTATTCTGCCTTGGGTGAATTAAATTTGGCAATTTCCAATGGAGGTTCGTGTTACCTCCATGAAACGGAGGCAGTGTTACGCGATGCACTCCGTGTCACGTTGAGTATAATTACCTGGGACATCAATTTCCAGTGTAGGTGCACGATAGCACCGTGGCACGTTGGCCAGGCTCCGCGATGCAGGCCGTGGCACACTGAGGTGAAATTGCCGAGGAGCCGAATTCCAGTAAGGGTCCGCGATACCTCCGTGGCACGTAGGGAGTGCTCCGCGATACACTCCGTGCCACGTTGCTTGTTATTCCGGGAAAAATTCTCAACAGTATAAATAGCACACTTAGGTTTTATTTTAAACATTCTTACTTGGTTGAGCAAGAACGTGGGTTACAGGCAGTTGAGGGGACGAAAATTCTAGGGTTCTTCTTTATCTCTTTCTCTTTTATCTCAATTGTTTGTAAGAATTCTACTTATTTGATGATGTTAAATCCAAAAATGAGTGGCTAATTCACTTCTTGCTGAGGTTAAGAACAATTGTAGTGGAATGTAATTGTTAAAATCATTTCAGTTTTCATCTTTTCTTCAATGGTTGTTCTATCAATTCTTGTTCTTACTGCATTAATGTTTGGCCAATGTTAATGTATATCTAAAAAATCCAATTTTGATTTTGAAAAGGAAAGAAATTGGAATGATGTGAATTTGTAGGATATGATCTCTTCTTAGTTTGGAAAATTGAGAATTGATTTACATTCAGAATAGAAATATATCTGGAAGTCTTATTAGTCAATTAAGGAATCGGGAATGTATGGCTAGAACATGAAATTCTTTTATCACAGAAATGTAGATTAAGGCTCATGATTCTTAAGTTGGATAGGACTCGAAAGTTCCAATCCACAGGCAATAATTCTTGACTAGCAACCGAAGGAAAGATTAACTGAATTGTATTAATAAATTAATTCCCTGCCTGTTCGTTTTAACCTCAGCTTGCTCATTACTATTGTTCAGACTCACTTTATAATTTTGCCATAGATTCTTATTAATTAGTAAACTCAAACGCTCAAAATATTATTTATTTGGTTGTTTGCATTCTTAAAGATATAGTTCAGTAACACTTAAGTTAATTAGTACCGAAGCTCAGTCCATGTGGGATCTAGCTGGAGCTCAAAACACCAGGCCTAGAGGAGGACTACCGAGTGACACTGACCCGAATCCCAAGCAGGTCAATGCAGTGACCACAAGAAGTGGATTACAACTCAGGGAGGTAGAGCCAGAAAGACTACCTCAGCAATCAGGAGCAGTGGAGAAAGATAGGGAACATGATGATGAGAGGGGGAAGGAGAAGGCAGCTGAAGCAGAAAGACCACCACCCCCGTTCCCTCAGAGATTAAAGAAACACAAGGAGGAAGCTTGCTTTAAAAAGTTCATGGAGGTGCTTAAATAGGTACACATTAATTTACCTTTGGTTGATGTTTTGCAGGGAGTGCCCAAATATGCAAAGTATATCAAGGACATCGTAGCCAATAAAAGCAGATTGACGGAGTATGCTACAGTGGCGCTTATTGAGGAGTGCACTTCCCAGATACAGAACAGGTTGCCAACAAAGCTCAAGGACCCTGGGAGCTTTACAATTCAGATCACAATCGGGCAAAGTATCCGAGCTCGCAGATTATGTGATTTGGAAGCGAGCATAAACTTAATGCCGACATCGGTGTTCAAGAAGTTGGGGCTGGGCAGTCCTAGACCAACTACAGTTATCTTGTAGCTAGCAGACCGTTCTTTGGCCAGACCAGATGGCATTGTAGAGGACGTGCTGGTGCAAGTGGGCTCCTTCATCTTCCCGGTAGATTTTATTGTCTTGGATTTTGAGCCGGATGCGGAAGTCCCATTTATTTTGGGACGTCCTTTTTTGGCAACCGGGAGAGCGTTGATTAATGTAGCTGTGGGGCAACTAACCATGCGAGCGCATGACAAAGTGGAGGTATTTGATGTGTATAATGCCATGAAGCTTCCGGCCATCTATGAGGAGCTTTCAGCAATCAATATGCTAAACCAAGAAGTAATTCTTCAGATTGTTGATTCTCGAGATCCTTTAGAGAGAGCGTTGATGAGCTCCGATCATTTCAGAGATAGAGATACTTATGAGATGGTGAAAATGCTAAATGAATCAAAATGGTATCTCAGGAAGCAAGACTTTCAGCCATTAATGAGGTCCCTGGAACCATTGCCAAAACCATCTATTGAGGAAGCACCAAAACTGGAGTTGAAAACATTGCCTCCACATTTGAAATATGTATTTCTAGGGGAAGATGACACCTTGCCAGTCATCATCTCCGTAGAATTGACGGAGGCACAGGTAAAGGATGCATTGGTGGTTCTCAAGAGGAGGAAGAAAGTAATGGGCTGGCAAATGTCAGACATTCAAGGTATCAATCTAGCTTTTTGCAGACACAGAATTTTCATGGAGGAAGGAGCAAAGCCAACTGTACAACATCAGCGGAGGTTGAATTCGATAATGAAGGATGTGTTTAGGAAGGAAGTGATTAAGTGGATTGATGTAGGTGTGGTCTATCCTATTTCAGACAACGAATGGGTCAGCCCCGTTCAGTGTGTCCCAAAGAAAGGAGGGATGACCATGGTCACTAATGAGAAAAATGAGCTGATCCCTACACGCACAGTCACAGGCTGGCGGATTTGCATGGACTACAGAAAGCTCAATGAGGCTACAAGGAAAGATCACTATCCTATCCCATTTATTGATCAGATATTGGACAGATTGACAGGTCAAGAATATTATTGTTTCCTTGATGGGTATTCTGGCTACAACCAGATAGCCGTAGCACCGGAGGACCAGGAGAAGACTACTTTCACATGTCCTTATGGGACATATGCTTTCCGGCGGATTCCATTTGGGTTATGCAATGCACCCGCCACATTCCAGAGATGCATGATAGCGATCTTCCACGATATGGTGGAAGATTTCATCGAGGTATTTATGGATGATTTTTTTGTTTTTGGTAATTCGTTTGCTACTTGTTTGCAGAATCTTGACAGGGTGCTAGCTCATTGTGAAGAATCCAACCTTGTACTCAACTGGGAGAAATGTCATTTCTTAGTCAAGGAGGGTATCGTCCTTGGCCATAAAGTGTCTTGCAAGGGGTTGTAAGTGATCTTGGGCAGATTTATATGCCCAAGTGATACTCAAACGTATCATTTTCGTCTTGTTTATTGTGCAATGTGTATACATTTTCATGTAATGGTTAATAAAATGTGAATTTATACTAACCAACATGATTAGCATTGTTTTGTAGGTAAAATGTGATTTCGTGGAGCTAAAATGCATGTTGGAACAATATCAGAGTTGGACTTGGATTCGAGCACGAAAAATGCATTGGACTGCACCAATTAAAGGGGCTCCGCGATGGAGCCGTGTCACGCTACCATCGCGGAGGCACACTGCCTGAAGGGTGATTAATTTGTCAATTTCCAATGAAGCCTCGCGACAGCTCCGTGGCACGGAGGCAAGCCACCGCGTTGCATGCCGTGCCACGTTGAGGCTTTATTCCCAGACCCCAGATTTCCAGTGAGGGTCCGCGTCCATGCCGTGTCACGGAGGCAGTGCTCCATGTTGGCCTCCGTGACACGTTGCTTGTTATTCCGGGAAAAATTCCCAATAGTATAAATAGAACACTTAGGCTTATTTTTAATTAATTCAGACTTGGTGGAGCAAGGACGTGGGTTACAGGCAGTTGAGGGACGAAAAAGCTCAGGGTTTTTCTCTTTTTCTTTCTTCTTTTAATCAATTGTTTGTATGATTAACACTTGTTTTAGGATGATTAATCCACAAATGAGTGGCTAATCTCTTCCTTGCTGAGGTTATGAACAATGGTGATGAATTTTGATTATTGAATTATATGGTTTTTCATCTTCTTCTTCTATGTTGTTCTATTAATTCTTGTTTCTACTGCATTGGTGTGTGGCCGACATTAATGTACATCTAAAAAGTCTGATTTCACTCGAGAGAGCACGAAATTGGAAAGTTGTGAATTAATAGGGTATTGTTCTTAACTTGATTTGGGAAAATTGAGTTTTGATGTGCTTTCCTGATAGAAATATACTTGAAAGCCGTATTAGTCAATTTAGGAACCAGAATTGTATTGCTAGGTCATAAATTGCATTTGATCACAGAAATGTAGACGGATGGTTTATGATTCTTAAGTGAGATTAAATATGAGAGTTTTAATCTCTTGGCTAATGTTCTTGGCTAGCAACAGGAAGAGAAGAATAACCGAATTATGATTATAATCAAGTTCATTACTTGTTCTTAACCTTGGCATTCTCATATCCATAGTTTCAATTCAAAGTAGATATTTGTAATAGTTTTAGTATATAATTTATAAACAAAAATTATTTAACTATTGGTTACATTGTTGTCAGCATATATAGAAGTAAGATAGAATATAGTATACTTGAGCAATTTTTACTTATCCAGAGTCTCCTTGGTTCGATACTTGGCTTACTTAGCCACTTTATTACTTGTTTGACCACGTGCACTTGCGTGTCGGTTTTTAACCCCTATAGCAAATACCCGAACAAGTTTTTGGCGCCGTTGCCGGGGAGACTAGGCAATTGGTGAAATTGTGTTAAGTGTAAATTTAATGTATTTTTATTTTATTTTCTTAAGTGTTGTCAACTTGGTCTTAGCCTGTATTTTGCAGACTTGATTTCTGTGAACACTGGCAAAGGACAAGGAGCTGGTGGAATCTTATATAGAGCCTGAACATGAATTTCATAGTAAACGCAGAGAAGCTCTACAAAAGAAGCTGCAGTTGCTCAGACAGACTATTATGGAGCAACAAAATCCACCGGTTGTGAGGGCAGTGTTAGTGCCCGACGAAGTAGCAGCAAAGCCGGTTCGCGAGGTGGCAATCCCACATGCCAACAATGTACATTCAAGTATTCGCAAACCCGAGCCTGGAGGGAGATTTGAACTAAAGCAGAATATGGTGCAACTGTTGCACACAGGCGGGCAATTTACCGGTCTCCCTCATGAAGACCCACAACAACATCTCCAAAACTTTTTGGAGATAAGTGACACTTATATACCCGCTGGAGTGTCACCTGATTATGTTCGGCTCACACTATTTCCGTTCTCATTACTTGGTGAAGCCAAGAGGTGGTTAAAAGCTGAGCCACCAAATTCTATCTCAACGTGGGATGATCTAGCACAGAAGTTCTTGATAAGATTTTTTCCCTCTGGTAAAACAGCCAGACTTAGAAGTCAAATTCTAAGTTTCAAACAGAGGGAGGGAGAAAATTTATATCAAGCCTGGGAAAGATTTAAATCCATGTTGCAGGACTGTCCTCATCATCATCAGTCCAATGAGGTGTTGGTACACACATTTATTGAGGGTTTGGAACCCCATACTAAAATTTTGCTAGACTCAGCAGCTGGAGGGCAAGCGCTGGAAAAGACTTATGAGGAGCTGTACACTTTGCTCAACCGGATTTCACAGGGCAATCCAGAATGGAATGCTGATTCATCTCGAGGTGGAGCAAGGAAAGCAGCAGGAGTGCTTGAAGTGGATGGATTTACAGCTATCACTGCACAGATAGCTGCCTTGCAGAATTAGTTGAACAACCACTTTAGCAACATGAATTTGAACCAGCCTTCAGCTTCAGTCAATGCGGTCCAGCAAATGTGGTGTGAAGTGTGTGGCAGCAGTGAGCACTCAGCTGAGTGCTGTGGAGCAAACCCAGATTCGGTTAACTTTGTGGGCAATGCACAAAGAAATCAGCAGCAGTTTGGTAGCGGCTACAACTCAAATTGGAGGAACCATCCAAATTTTTTGTGGGGTAGCAACAACCAACAAGGCCAAAGTTCGGGTCAGGGTATGCACATGAATCAAGGAGGGCAACAGAACTACCAATCTCAATTCAGAAATCACAATGCCCCACCTCCACCACCATCACCTACCATTGAGGAGATGTTCAATACCATGATCGCTAATCAGGCGCAATTGCAGGCTGACTATGTTAAATTGGCAGCCGAAGTGAAGAACAATCAATTAGCGACCAAGGCTCTTGAGTATCAATTTGGGCAATTTGCTAGTGCCCAAAACACAAGGCCCAGAGGAGGACTGCCTAGCAACACGGATCCAAATCTGAAGCAGGTAAACGCAGTGACCATAAGGAGTGGTTTGCAGCTGAAGGAGGTGGAACCGGAGAGACCACCTCAAAAGTCAGGAGCAGCAGATGTTGAGGAAGAACAAAGTTCGGATAGGGGGAAAATCAAAGAAGCAGAATCAGAAAGACCTCCACCCCCGTTCCCTCAACGACTCAAGAAACACAAAGAGGGGGCGTGTTTCAAGAAATTTATGGAGGTGCTTAAACAGGTACATGTTAATTTACCTCTTGTTGATGTCTTGCAGGGAGTGCCAAAATATGCCAAATATATTAAAGACATCGTGGCCAACAAAAGTCATTTGACTGAGTATGCCACGGTAGCTTTGACGGAGGAATGCACTTCCCGGATCCAAAATAGACTGCCTACGAAGTTAAAAGACCCTGGAAGTTTTACTATCCAGCTTACTATTGGGCAGAGTATCCGAGCTCGTGGATTGTGTGACTTGGGGGCGAGCATAAATCTGATGCCATCTTCGGTATTCAGAAAGTTGGGTCTAGGGAGTCCTAGACCTACAACCGTAATCTTGCAGTTAGCAGACAGATCCTTAGCTAGGCCGGATGGCATTGTTGAGGATGTTCTTGTGCAAGTGGGATCCCTCATTTTTCCGGTTGATTTTATTGTTCTGGATTTTGAACCAGACGCTGAAGTCCCATTTATTTTGGGACGACCTTTCTTGGCAACCGGGAAAGCATTAATCGACGTGGCTGCGGGTCAACTTACAATGAGAGCACATGACAAGGTAGAGGTGTTCGATGTGTACAAAGCACCCAAGCTCCCGATGGTGAATGAAGAACTCTTGGTGATCAATGTAATTGATCATGGGAATGCTAATCGAATGAATGATTCCCGAGAGTTGAGGGGAAGACCACAAGATAAGGGTGAGCACTACTGGGGGGAGGACAATGATCGTGAGAAATCGTCCATCACCCTAGTGGATAATTGAGCATAAGGGACATCGAGCCGCGACGGTAAACCAGGTGCTGCACGGGAGGCAACCCGTGAAATATAATTTTTTTCTTTTATTTTGTAAAGTGTAATTAGATTTTATTTTAATTTTCTTTTTCTTGATTTAGTACAAAATTTTTGTTTTAGTTAGTATTTTTCATCTTAGTTAGTGAAATCTATTAATCTAACCAATTTTGTTTAGTGAGGTGATTGGCAGGTCAAACGGAGAAAAATGTGCACGGAATCGTGAAGGAAAAGGCAAGGTATGAAAAAATGAATAAAATGAAGAGACAGTGAGCTGGGGCGATGGCTCCGTGTCACGGAGGAGGACCTCCGCGTTACCCTCCGTGACACGTTGAGGTTTAATCTGGAATTTTTAAAAATTCCAGAGGACTGTCGCAATGGCTCCGTGTCACGGAGGTAGTGCACCGCGATGCACTTCGTGACACGTTGCCCTATATTTTGTGACGGGTCACACCGGGTGACCCGCGTGTTCCCCTTCATTTTAAACCCCGATTTTATTCCCTTTTCCCTCATTTTCTCACTTCTCCGCGACCAAACACCCATATTTCCCTCTCCCATCAACGTGCCACGGTATTAAGCAAAGAAATTATCGAGTTTTCTTCGGTTTTTCAACTACGAGGTATGTTTTCCTATTCTCTCTCAATTTTTTGTCGATTTTAGTCGAATTTGAGCATGGGAGGTGAGATAAATCACCCTAAGTCGAAATTTAGCATGAAATTGAGTTATTCTTTGATTGATAAATGTTCGGGATGTTGTAATACGCGTTTGAACTTGTCGATTGCATGAATGATTCGAATTTGATTGTGAAATTCAATTCTAGGGCTTTGGTTGTTGAATTCGAAGTGGGTAACTTGGTAAATTTGTCAATTATATGCCGGGGTGTGCTTGTGAATTGAGATAAGTCGTTGTAAATATTGTTTGAATGTAATAGACGACGAATTCTCGGGATTTTGGGAAAAAGTTGAAAATTGTTCGAATTGGTTGATTATATAGGTTCATGTGTATATAGAATTTGTGTTGTTGTTTTTGTTTGTTGTTTTCTTTGCTAAGTGCGATGGTTGAATTGCTAGCGATGGTAGGATTGGGATTAGCTGTATGAAGTCTGAGTAGTACGCTAAAAGTTATACTGTCAAAATTTTCTTTGCGAACGCACTACGCATAAATTGTATAGTTGTTTGTTTTTGGGTGCGAATAAAGTGATCCTTGCCGTAGTATCGTAACCGTAGCTAAGGACTAAGTGTGGGGTAAACTTAGCTTAACCCGACCTTAGCCGAAGTTAACATGCATTTAGCTTGATATTTTGCTTGTTCATTTGTGTTGACAGGTACAATGGCAAGTAGGATAAGGGTAAGGGTGCATCTACTTCAGGCATCGGGAGAAAACGACTTAGACTGGGCACAGCAGTCCCAGCTGCATCAGCAGTTCCGCGCAGCCAACGCCGCCAATACGGAACGAGGTGGGTAACCGATGAAGGGAAGAAGTGGTACGCTAACACAAGGAAAATAAATACTTCCCCGAGGAGCATATTGCACGGGAACCACTAGCACAGGAGTTCCCCCGCATAGTGCAAAGGATAGAGGCAGCTGGGCTCAGCTTCATATTTTAGGAGCCCAAGGAATGCAACCTTCATCTAGTCCGGGAGTTCTATGCAAATTGGAACCCGGCAATCAGAAGCCACACAATAAAAATCAGAGGGCAGATTGTCACTCTGGAACCCCAGCAATTGAATGCCATCATCGGAGCGCGGGACACAGACGCCCACGTTCTCCGCCAGCTGAACATCACCCCACCATATGCTGATATCAGACGCACATTGTGTGGGGCTCGATCCACAGCCAGATGGAGCAGACATAAGGAGAGGGGTTACCACCAGACTCTGCCATATTCGCAAATGAACAGGGAGGCCAGAATATGGCTGAAGATAGTCTGTTCGTGCTTAATCCCGGGGGTGCACATAACTGATGTGACCCGGGGCCGTGTCTGCCTGGTGTATGCTCTGATGAAAGGGCTAGAGATTAATGTTGGGGCGGTCATCATATCTGCCATGAAGAGAGCCCGATTACACCAGGGCCACAGGTATGGGTTCGGAGGACTTATCATCACCTTCCTCCGGGGCCTCGACGTCGAGGAAGAGGCTTTGGACTACATCCCGCAGTTGGAGCGGAGGGCCCTTAATGTGACCAAAACTAAGGCCCCCGACACCACACACGGGCCAGTGCTGACACTTGGCGAGCGACATGCTCGCGATGACCAGTACATGGCATGGATGTTTGGTATGCAAATGCTTCAGCTTCGGATTGGTGGGAGACCAGCCACGGAGGAGGAGCTATGGCAGCTGGAGCTGGATTACCCATTTGGCGAAAACGCCAGGGCTTTATGCCGAGTGGGGCCAGCCTTTGTAGAGCCCACTGACGATGATGTCCCCACGGATGAGGAGACACGTCGGGAGGACTCCGATGTGGAGTCCGATGACGACGACGGAGGTGACTCGGACATGGGCAATGAGGCAGCAGCACCGGATGAAGAAGTCGAATATTTCGACTGATCAGGGAGTGCCACCACCCTATTTTGTGATTTTTAAGTTTTGTGAACACTGGGGACAGTGTTCGATTTAAGTGTGGGGTGGGGAGTAATTAGGTGCTGGGGCTAGACTGGTTTGCTTGTATGTTCTTTCCTCTGTTTTGTATGTATGCGTATGTTTCCCTGTGTTTGTGAAGTGCAAATTGGTTTGTATCTGTATATATTTGTGGTAATTGATGATGTGTGTTGTGAAATGTTGTGGTTTGCCAGCTAAGTCTGTAGAAAATTTTTTTTGTAAATATTTTCCTAATTTATTTTTTTCTCTATCGAAATGATCGATATTTTTAAAATTTTGCGAAAATGTTTTGCACATATTAAAAATTTTGTAAATATTTGTCCATCGAAATGATCGATGTTTGAATTTTTTTTTAATTTTTATTTTTGGGTTTCTCGAAGTTTGTTTTCGGTTCTTTTACCGAGAATAGTCCCATTGAACCGACGTCATAGTTAGTGACCGTTCCCTATGATGGATGGATGACGACCGTCTTAAGGGAAATGTAGTCGGTAGGAGTAGTGATTTTAATTTGTTTTCAGTTTTTTTTTGGTGGATTACATCACGGAACCTGTAGTTACTATATGGTTGTGAAATGTTGGTTGCGTGTTGTAACTGATATCCAAAATGTAAAAGTGATTCGGATGAACGCATGCAATTTTGTAAATATGTTGAGTTACCTAGGCTGTAGAATTCGATTCGGTGTGATTGAGGCTTAATCTTTGAATTCATGTAATTGGCTAATTAAAGAGTCTGTGAATGCATCTTGAATCGAGCATGTGCATGAAGTGTGAAGTGAGGTGTTGTTATTCCATGCTATTGTGAAGTGTCTAGAACTTGCCTGGTGTGTGTACAAAACGAAATGAAGGAGGTGTAGTGTTGGAAAGGATGTAGGCATTTCTTTGTTTTAACCGAGAGTTTCTATTTTTTTCTTGTCATACACTGCCTTTTTATGTGATTGTATACCCTAGTCAGCTAGTTGAGCCTTTAGCCGATTATTTCTTTCTTTTGTCCAAAAATGTATAAACTAAGCTTAATTCTTTCTTTTCATTAGCCGTAAAGTCTATACAAAACTCTTAAGCGCTTAAGAAGAACAAAAAAAAAGTTTTTTCCCAAAGTGTCAAAGAGTGAGAAGGGTGAAAAGAAAAAGAAAAGCAGAGTGAGGAAAGAAAAGAAAAAGGTGGAGGGTGCACTTGTTAGAATGAAATGATAATGAAGGTGCATGAAAAACCTTTGTTGTTGTGTCAAGTGTGTTTGATGAAATGGGCCATACGAAAGTAAACCAGCATGAATGGGATGATGAGAAAAAGAAAAGAGAGAAACAATGTTCATGAGTTGATGGGAATGTGTTGAAAAGGCGCTTAATGATGCTAGTGGCTATTATTGGCTAATCCAATATGTACTAGTTCCATAGCTTCCATTACAACCCATTAAAGTCCTACGTGATCTTACATTGCATTTCTTTATATTAGTGGAGTAATACACTAAAGGCAAGCTTATGGGTCATGACATGATGCATGTGAATTCTTTTGGGAGAGAGAGTGAAATTAATTTTTACATGCCCCTACTTGAATGTTTGTGTGTCACATTAACAAAAAGGGGGAAGATTCTCTTGAGTTGTGAGGGCACATGCTTGATGAAAGATTGATGTTCGTGTCGGATATCTTGATTAGCTGATTTGCATGAGTTTGCCAATATCGAGGGTCGATTCTTAAAGTCTAGGAAGTCTTGATGTATTAAAGGTCGTTGCATTGTAAGACCATGCATGTTTTCTTGATGATTTACAATATTGAATGATCGGTATGACCGTAGCGTAAATTGTCGCACCATAGTGGCGAAGGTTGGGATGTAATTTGCATGAGTTGTGTATGTGTTGTTCGAGGATGAACAAGGATTTAAGTGTGGGGTAAGTGATCTTAGGCAGATTTATATGCCCAAGTGATACTCAAACGTATCATTTTCGTCTTGTTTATTGTGCAATGTGTATACATTTTCATGTAATTGGTAATAAAATGTGAATTCATACTAACCAACATGATTAGCATTGTTTTGTAGGTAAAATGTGATTTCGAGGAGCTAAAATGCATGTTGGAACAATATCGGAGTTGGACTTGGATTCGAGCACGAAAAAGGCATTGGACTGCACCAATTAAAGGGGCTCCGCGATGGAGCCGTTTCACGCTACCATCGCGGAGGCACACTGCCTGGAGGGTGATTAATTTGTCAATTTCCAGTGAAGCCTCGCGACAGCTCCGTGGCACGGAGGCAAGCCACCGCGTTGCATGCCGTGCCACGTTGAGGCTTTATTCCCAGACCCCAGATTTCTAGTGAGGGTCCGCGTCCACGCAGTGTCACGGAGGCAGTGCTCCGCGTTGGCCTCCGTGACACGTTGCTTGTTATTCCGGGAAAAATTCTCAATAGTATAAATAGAACACTTAGGCTTATTTTTAATTAATTCAGACTTGGTGGAGCAAGGACGTGGGTTACAGGCAGTTGAGGGACGAAAAAGCTCAGGGTTTTTCTCTTTTTCTTTCTTCTTTCAATCAATTGTTTGTATGATTAACACTTGTTTTAGGATGATTAATCCACAAATGAGTGGCTAATTCTCTTCCTTGCTGAGGTTATGAACAATGGTGATGAATTTTGATTATTGAATTATATGGTTTTTCATCTTCTTCTTCTATGTTGTTCTATTAATTCTTGTTTCTATTGCATTGGTGTGTGGCCGACATTAATGTACATCTAAAAAGTCCGATTTCACTCGAGAGAGCACAAAATTGGAAAGTTGTGAATTAATAGGGTATTGTTCTTAACTTGATTTGGGAAAATTGAGTTTTGATGTGCTTTCCTGATAGAAATATACTTGAAAGCCGTATTAGTCAATTTAGGAACCGGAATTGTATTGCTAGGTCATAAATTGCATTTGATCACAGAAATGTAGACGGATGGTTTATGATTCTTAAGTGAGATTAAATACGAGAGTTTTAATCTCTTGGCTAATGTTCTTGGCTAGCAACAGGAAGAGAAGAATAACCGAATTATGATTATAATCAAGTTCATTACTTGTTCTTAACCTTGGCATGCTCATATCCATAGTTTCAATTCAAAGTAGATATTTGTAATAGTTTTAGTATATAATTTATAAACAAAAATTATTTAACTATTGGTTACGTTGTTGTCAGCATATATAGAAGTAAGATAGAATATAGTATACTTGAGCAATTTTTACTTATCCAGAGTCTCCTTGGTTCGATACTTGGCTTACTTAGCCACTTTATTACTTGTTTGACCACGTGCACTTGCGTGTCGGTTTTTAACCCCTATAGCAAATACCCGAACAGTAAGTCGATCGTGCAAAGATCGAGGTTATTGAAAAGCTACCACCACCTGTGTCAGTGAAGGGTGTTCGCAGTTTTCTCGGACATGCAGGGTTCTACAGATGGTTCATCAAGAACTTCTCTAAAATTTCTAGACCAATATGCAGGTTGCTAGAAAAAGAGGTGAAGTTCGAGTTTGATGAGGATTGTGTCAAAGCATTTGAGGAGTTGAAACAGAAGTTGATAGAAGCACCTATCCTCATTTCTCCGGATTGGAAACAACCGTTTGAACTAATGTGTGATGCAAGTGATGTAGCTGTAGGAGCTGTATTGGGGCAGCGGAGGAACAAAATTTTTCATTCTATTTATTATGCAAGCAAAAAACTGGACGCAGCCCAAGTCAATTATACAGTCACAGAAAAGGAGATGCTAGCATTGGTGTTCGCGTTTGATAAATTCAGGTCCTATTTGGTGGGTTCTAGAGTACTGGTGTATACCGATCATGCAGTGGTTCGGTATCTGTTTAACAAGAAGGATGCAAAGCCCAGGCTGATAAGATGGATCTTGTTGTTACAAGAGTTTGACCTAGAGATTCGAGACAAAAAGGGGAGCGAGAATCAAGTGGCAGATCACCTATCGTGATTGGAAAGTCGGTCGCATGTGAAGGAAGGTGACAACATCAAAGAGGAGTTCCCGGATGAGCAGCTCTTGGCAATAAGGGAAGCTGAAATCCCTTGGTATGCAGACATTGTGAATTTGCTAGTGAGTGGAGTTTATCAACCGGAGGCTACGGCTCAGCAAAGAAAGAAGTTGAGGCATGATTACAGGTATTATATTTGGGATGAGCCGTACTTGTTTAAGCAGGGACTAGATTAGGTGATGAGAAGATGCATCCCAGAGAGCCAGGTTGTAGAAGTGTTGAGGAGTTTTCACTCTTCATTGTATGGAGGGCACCATGGAGGCGAGCGGACAGCGCACAAGGTGCTACAGTCAGGTTTCTTTTGGCCTACGCTGTTTAGAGACTCTATGGCATACGTAAAAATGTGTGATAGATGTCAAAGAACAGGAACAATTGGTAGAAGGCAAGAAATGCCGCTGCAGTAGATATTAGAAGTGGAGATCTTTGATGTATGGGGTATAGATTTCATGGGCCCGTTCCCACCGTCATTTGGTAATCGTTACATCTTGGCAGCCGTTGATTATGTATCAAAGTGGGTTGAAGCAACAACTTGCCCCAGGAATGAGAACAAGGTGGTAACAAAATTTGTGAAAAAGCATATTTTCACCAGGTTCGGGACACCCCCAGCCATTATCAGTGATGGAGGGGCTCATTTTGTAAATGCAAGTTTCAAGAATTTTCTACCTAAGTATGGGGTGCGCCACAAGGTAGCATCAAAATATCATCCCCAAAATAGTGGGCAAATGGAGGTGTCGAACAGATAAGTAAAGAAGATTTCTACAGAAGACAGTGAATGCACAATGTAGTGATTGGTCAAGCAAACTCGACGATGCGTTGTGGGCTTATAGAACTGCGTACAAGACACCAATTGGGACTTCTCCGTACAGATTGGTCTATGGAAAGGCGTGTCATCGGCCTGTGGAGCTAGAACACTGAGCTTTCTAGGCCGTGAGGAAATTGAACATGGATCTAGAGCTAGCTGGTAAGAAGAGGCTGATGCAACTCAGTGAACTTGATGAGTTTCATTGGCATGCTTATGAAAGCGCCAAGTGCTACAAAGAGAAAGAGGTGGCACGATAAGCATATGGTGCATCGGATCTTTGAGCCGGGGCAGAAAGTATTGCTACTCAATTCAAGATTGAGGCTTTTTCCAGGAAAATTGCGGTCCAAATGGTCAGGGACGTTTGAGGTGGTAAGAATGACCCCGCACGGGGTAGTGGAGTTGTGGCAAGAAGATAGAAGTGCCATGTTCTTAGTAAATGGGCAGCGATGTAAGCAGTATTGGGGTGAGGATGTTATTCGAGAGAAGACGTCTATCACTCTAGAGGATGATTGGACGTGAATGACGTCGAGCTGCAATGGTAAATCAGGTGCTGCACGGGAGGCAACCCGTGAAATTGTTGTAATAGATGAGTAGAACTATTTGAAAAAAAAGAAAGAAAAAAAGAAAAAAAAATATTTTTGCGTGAAACCTATGAATTCTAACAAATTCCTTGTGGTGAAATTATTTTCAGTTGGAACGGAGGACAAAAATGCAAAGAAACGCAAAGGAAAAAAATCAAGATGAGAAAAATAAAAATTGACACATTACAGTGAGCCTACGCGATGGATCCGTGTCACGGAGGAGGTGCTCCGCGTTACCCTCCGTGACACGTTGAAGAGTGTTCCGGATTTTTAAAAATCCAGAACACTGGCGTGATGGCTCTGTGTCACGGAGGGGGTGCTCCGCGTTACCCTCCGTGACACGTTGAGTGTTATTTCGCGTCGGGTCACACCGGGTCGCCGGGTAAACCGCGTGAAAACCACTTTTAAAACCCCGATTTCCCTCATTTCTTTCATTATTTTCCATTCCCTCCGCGACCAACACTCCAAATTCCCTCCTCCCCCAATGTGACACGGACCTAGGCATCAATTTTCTTCGAGTTTTCTTCAATTTCATCGGATTAAAGGTATGTTCTTGAACTTTACCTCATTTTTGCTTAAAATTTCAATTTTTTAACATGTGTAGTGATTGAACCTTGCCCTAAGTGAGAATTAAGCTTGAATTCATTTAAGTTATGATTGATTGATGTTTATAGTATCGTTATGAGTATATGAACTCGATGAATGCATGTGTTATTGAATTTTTGCGAAATTGGTAGCTAGGGTTGCAAATTGAATAGGAAGAAGACTAAAATTGTTTGAAATGTTGAACAAAATTGGGTTGTGCATGTTGGGTGAATTGAATTATGTTGTGATTAATGTTGAATATGCTAAGTAGACAAGGATTTTCGGGAGAATGAAATTGGTGAATTGCATTGGTGGTTGAGAACAAAAATTTGTCTAAGTGCTATGATGATGTAATGGAATTGATGGCGATATTTTTATTCATTATACGAAGTCTGAGTAGTACATAGTAATTGTTCCATTGACTTATATGAATGCACTAAGCATGGTTGAATGTTAAATATTGGGAAAGCGTGAATGTCTTGTCAAATTGTTTTGATTGTGGCTAAAGACTAAGTGTGGGGTGACCTAATTAAACCCAAACTTAGTTGTAGCTAGTTATGATTTGAATAACATTGGGATTGTATGTTTAAATATGCAGGAACAATGTCAGGCAGACAAGACAAGGGTAAGGGCGCATCCACATCAGGCGCCGGTAGGAAAAGGATAAGATTGGGAACAACAGTTCCAGCAGCACCAACAGTTCCGAGAGGCCAACACCGATAATATGGAACCCGATGGGGGAATGATGAAGGGAAGAAATGGTATGCAAAACACAAAGAAACCAAATACTTCCCGGAGGAGCAAATAGCATGGGAGCCGCTGGCACAGGAATTCCCCCGGATTTTACACTGGATTGACACCGCTGGGCTTAACTTCATCTTCGAAGAGCCCAGGGAGTGCAATCTCCATCTCATTGGGGAGTTTTATGCCAACTGGAACCCGACCCTCTGCAGCCACACCGTCAAAATCAGGGGGCAGGTTGTCACTTTTGAGCCCCATCACTTGAATGCTATATTGGGGGCGCGGGACATAGACGCCCATGTCCTCCGGCAGCTGAACATCACTCCACCTTATGCGGACATCAGATGCACTCTATATGGAGCCCGTTCGAAAGCAAGGTGGAGCAGGCACAAGGAGAGGGGCTACCACCAGACGTTGCCCTACTCACAGATGAACAGGGAAGCTAGGATCTGGCTGAAAATTGTGTGCTCATGCTTGATCCCGGGGGTACACATGACAGATGTCACCCGGGATTGAGTGTGCTTGGTCTATGCCTTGATGAAGGGGTTGGAGATCAATGTTGGGGCGGTGCTCATCTCCGCCATGAAGAGAGCCTGACTACATCAGGGGCACAAATATGGGTTCGGTGGTTTGCTTACCACATTCCCGAGGGGCCATGATATTGAGGAGGAAGCCCTGGATTACATCCCACAGATTGACAGGCATGCCTTGGATGTCACCAAAACCAAGGCACCTGACACTACTCATGGGCCGGTGCTCACACTAGCCGAGCGACATGCTCGGGATGATCAGTATATGGCCTGCATGTAGGGGATGCAGATGCTGCAATTGCACATTGGCGAAAGGCCGGCAACAGAGGATGAGCTGTGGCTGCTCGAGCTGGTACCCATTCGGCGAGAATGCCTGCGCTCTATGCAGAGTGGGGCTCGCATTTGTGGAGCCCGTTGATGATGACGTCCCCACCGATGAGGAGACACGCCGGGAGGACTCAGATGTTGAGCCAGATGAGGACAGCGGGGGCGATTCTGATATGGGAGACGAGGCAACGGCACCTGATGAAGAAGTTGAATACTTCGATTGATCAGGGAGTTTCACCACCTACCTTTGTGATATGTTGAGATTATGTGAACACTGGGGATAGTGTTCGATTTAAGTGTGGGGTGGGAGTAGTTAGGTGCCAGCTTCGTTTTTGTGTATGTTTATGTTGTGTGTCATGCTTGTGAAAAATGTGACCCTTTGACTTTGTGTTATGTGTTTTCTAATCAAGTGGTGTTGTAATGAATGTTAAGCTGTTGTGTGCTGTGTTGAGCTATTGTGTGCTGTGTTGAGCTGTTGTTGGTTGGTTATTGTGTAAATATTTTTGTTTTCTATCGAAATTATCGAAATTTTTAAAATTTTTGTTGAATTTCTTTTATGTTGGGTTTCTTGGCCTTTGTTTTCGGTGCTTTTACCGAGAATAGTCCCATTGAACCAAAGTCGTAGACAGTGATCGTTCCCTATGATGGATGGATGACGACTGTCTTAGGGGAAATGTAGTCGATAGGAGTAGTTTTTTCTTTCTTTATTTTCTTTCTTTTGTTTGTTTCCCAAACGTGTCGTTACTTCATGGTTCAGAATTTTTGTTACGTGTTGTACATGATATTAAGATGCAAAAGTGATTCGTATGAAAGCATGCAAATGTGTAAACATGTTGAGATACCTAGGCCATAGAGTTCGATTCGGTGTGATCGAGGCTTAATAGTGAATTCTTGTAATTAGCTGATTGAAGAGTCTGTGAATATGCCTTGAGTTGAGCATGTGCAATGAGTGTGAGGTGAGGTTTCAATTATTCCATGCTATTGTGAAGTTTCTAGAACTTGCCTGGTGTGTGTACGAAATGAAATGAAGGATGTGTATTGTAGGAAAGGATGTAGGCGTTTCTTTGATTAAACCGAAAGTTTCTCCATCATCACATCTACCTTGAATGTACATCCTAGTTAGCCCCATTGAGCCTTTAGCCTATTTTTTTTCTTTCTTTGAAGAGGTACAAACCAAGCTTAATCCCTTCTTTTCATTAAGCGCTCAAGAAAAACAATTTTCCCACAAGTGTAAAGGAGTGAGAATTGTGAAAAGGAAGGAAAAGCGGAAGTGGTGAAAGTTAAAGGAAAGGTCAAAGGTGCACTTGCTGAAATTAAATAAACTAAAGATGTATAACTAATCTCTGCTAGTAAGTCGAGTGTGCTTAAAGAAATGGGAACAAAAATAAAGAAAAAAATTTCTTCAAGAATGGGAGGATGAAGGAAAAAAAATGGCCGTAATGATGGTGGGATATATTGAAAAGCGCTTAAGGAAGCTAGTTGCTATTATTGGTTAGCCCAGTATTTGCTAGTTCCTTAGCTTACATTACAAACCGTTAAGTCCTACGTGATCTTACATCACGCGTCCTTATATTAGTGGAGTAATACACTAGAGGCAAGCCTATGGTTCATGACATGATGCATGTGAATTCTTTGGGAGAGAGATCGAAATCGTATTCATATACCCCTACATGTAGTGCTTTAGAAATCATATGATGGTAATGGGGAAATTCTCTGTGTTGTGAGGGCACATGCTTGTCGAGAGATAATTTCATGTCGGATGTCTTGATCAGTTTATTTGCATGAGTTTGCCAAGATCGAGAATTGATTCAAGAGCTTAGGAGATCTTAATGTGATGTACTTCATTGTATTGATGAGACCATGCATGTTTTCTTGAGGATTTGCTATATTAAATAATCGGTATAGCCGTAGCTTGAATTGTTGAGCCAAAGTAGCTATGCATGAGTGTCAATTGCATGAGATGTGAGAATATTGTTTGAGGACGAACAAGGTTTTAAGTGTGGGGTAAGTGATCTTGGGCAGAATTTCATGCCCAAGTGATACTCAAATGCTTCATTTCGACTTGTTTGTCTATCGTTATTGTGTACATTCTCATGTGATTTGTAGTTAAATGTGAATTTATACTAACCAACATGATTAGTGTTGTTTTGTAGGTAAAATGGAATTTTGGGAAGCTAAGATACATGTTGGTAAAATTGGGAATGGACTTGGAAACAAGGAGTGGAAAAGGACAAGGAAGAGTAGCAAAAATAAGGGCTCCACGATGGAGCCGTGTCACGCTGCCATCGCGGAGGTATTCTGCCTCGGGTGAATTAAATTTGGCAATTTCCAGTGGAGGTTCGCGTTACCTCCGTGACACGGAGGCAGTGCTACGCTATGCGCTCCGTGTCACGTTGAGTACAATTACCTGGGACATCAATTTCCAGTGTAGGTGCGCGATAGCACCGTGGCATGTTGGCCAGGCTTCGCGATGCAGGCCGTGGCACGCTGAGGTGAAATTGCTGAGGAGCTGAATTCCAGTGAGGGTCCGCGATACCTCCGTGGCACGGAGGGAGTGCTCCGCGATACACTCCGTGCCACGTTGCTTGTTATTCCAGGAAAAATTCTCAACAGTATAAATAGCACACTTAGGTTTTATTTTAAACATTCTGACTTGGTTGAGCAAGAACGTGGGTTACAGGCAGTTGAGGGGATGAAAATTCTAAGGTTCTTCTCTATCTCTTTCTCTTTTATCTCAATTGTTTGTAAGAATTCTACTTATTTGATGATGTTAAATCCACAAATTAGTGGCTAATTCACTTCTTGCTGAGGTTAAGAACAATTGTAGTGGAATGTAATTGTTAATCATTTCAGTTTTCATCTTTTCTTCAATGGTTGTTCTATCAATTCTTGTTCTTACTGCATTAATGTTTGGCCAATGTTAATGTATATCTAAAAAATCCAATTTTGATTTTGAAAAGGAAAGAAATTGGAAAGATGTGAATTGGTAGGATATGATCTCTTCTTAGTTTGGAAAATTGAGAATTGATTTACATTCAGAATAGAAGTATATCTGAAAGTCTTATTAGTCAATTAAGGAATCGGGAATGTATGGCTAGAACATGAAATTCTTTTATCACAGAAATGTAGATTAAGGCTCATGATTCTTAAGTTGGATAGGACTCGAAAGTTCCAATTCATAGGCAATAATTCTTGACTAGCAACCGAAGGAAAGATTAACTGAATTGTATTGATAAATTAATTCCCTGCATGTTCGTTTTAACCTCATCTTACTCATTACTATTGTTCAGACTCACTTTATAATTTTGCCTTAGATTCTTATTAATTAGTAAACTCAAACTCTCAAAATATTATTTATTTGGTTGTCTGCATTCTTAAAGATATAGTTCATTAACACTTAAGTAAATTAGTACCGTAGCTCAGTCCCTGTGGGATCGATACTTGGCTTTACTTAAGCCACTTTACTACTTGTTCGACCACGTGCACTTGTGTGTAGTTACCACAGAAGCCGAACATACATCACAGAGTGTGACCACGAGTCGTGGTCACCCATAACGAGTCGTCAGGCCACCCGTTATGGCCACCTGGCAGTTATTTTCTGCGAATCTAGTAAAGGCTTTTCCTTAATTCCTAAGTTTCTAAGGCCAAAGCTACAATGTTTTGGGTTATGAATAGTGACTTTTAAAGGGGTTAAGTTCATTTTAGACATTATTCATCCATGCATGCAAAGTAGAAGAGATTTGAGAGGGTGATCAAGCTTGTGATCTTCAAATTCTTTCAAATTCCTTTTGGGCATTCAAGGGGGAGTAAGAATCAGCTACCAACAGGTATGTAAGGTTATGAATGGGTGATTCCTTTCACACCCATGCCCAATCTCTCTCTAAAGTATGAAATTCTATGTCTAATCTATGGGGTTTTAACCCAAATGCATGAATCATCTATTTCTATACATGGGTATAATTTGATTACGATTCTACTATTGAATTGTGAAGCATGGGAAAATTTTATAATGTTTTCAATTTAAAATCATGATTGTAGCTTTATGAATTAAAAATCCATAGATGAGATGTTCATGAAAGATGAGATTTGTGATGAATATGTGATGATGATGAGATATTATAATGAAAATCATGATTTGAAGCTACCCATGTTTACAATTATGATTTCGATGAGAATTGAGTATTTCTATGTATGATAAAGCTTTGGCAATGCCCACATGTTAAGTATAAATGATGATTTTCTGAAATTAAGCTTACCATATTATTTTGGAGCAAATACTCCCAATTATTTTCATTTTGTGGTATGTTTTGAGTTAAAGTTTTCCTATGTATAGCTTACCACATGGTTTTGGAGCAAAGGCTCCATATTATGTTTTCAGCTTGTGGTATGTCTTGAGCTAAAGCTTCTCATATGCATGATTTTATATTTGAGATATATTTGATCATTGAGATTCGTCAATAGATTATGTTGAGCTTCATTATAAAATAATGTAGAGCATATGCATGTTTTGAGAGTAATGTCTAGCACCGAGTAGGCTAAGGGTCGATCACCCTATGCCTCAGAACTACGCGCCAACGTAGGTTTATACATTATGACTTTGGGACCTCCCTTGTGAGCTTCCCCTGCCCGGATGGGCCTTCAGCTTGATATCGATATCATGGTATCATCCCTAGCCTTGTCAAGGCTTTGGACGGCTCTACCCACTTGAGTGTGATAGTTGGGACCACATAAGCTCTATCGTGATATGTCGGTTAAAAGTCGAGTCTCACATTGTTCCTCATGATTTCAGATATGCGTGTTTCATTACTCATGAGATTTTATGTAAATACATGTTTAAAGAAGGTTTGATTCAATGTTCAGCTTTACTTATAAATGTCAGAATTCATCTGTTAGTCAATTGATTCAGTTATGATGTTATGAAGTTACATTATGTTATGTTATGAAGAGATCATAAATTCAGAAAGAATGCATGCAAGCTCTACTCTCAGATTCTTATGTTTATGTTTACATTATGCATTGTCTTTAAATCATTTTATTTGCTTTAGCGGTTTTACTTACCTTGCATACTCGGTACATTTCACGTACTGATCGCATACTTTATGCTGTATTGTTTCATGATACAGGACCCAACTCTCAGATCCAGCCCCGTTCATAGTCAGCTTATCAGAGTTAACACTCTTATTGTGGGTGAGTCCTCATTTCCCAAGGACTAGACTATTCAACTTTCCTTTATGTATTTTAGTTTCAGTTTTGTTGAGTTAGTTGGGGTCTTGTCCCATCAACTCGTCATGTTTAGAGGCTTTTCAGACATATATATGTATTCATCTTTTGATTTTGTATTTTGATGTTATGTTAAAGTTAGACTTCCGCTATGAGTATTTTATCGATTATTCAGTTTCGTGATTGAGATTAGATGTATGCTTATGCCATGGGTTGACTTGGGGTCTCTCAGGGCTCCTTGTTTCGTGTTTCGATCCGGACCACTGTTCGGGTGTGACATTAAGTTAAATAAGTGGTGAAAATACGTTATGTGTAAAATGATATAATGAATATTATGTAACGACCTTCAATGAATCAGTTAGAGTTGAATGTCTGTAAATTAGTAACGTAAGTTAAAGAGAAGCTCTCCCCTATACCTCTAAATGATTATGTTAAGTTATCCATTCTATGTTTTAAAATAATTTTCCAAGTTTGAAATGGGTAATCCTAGGAGCTTCTAAGCCGCTTATAATCATGTAAGTTTTCATAAGCTCCTGAGATAATTGCACATTTGTGTATGTTAATCCAACATCGTCCGAATTATGATTATAAGTCCTTATTTGCCTATACGGTAGCACTTAGAGAGTTGCTCAAGAGTTCCCAAGTTATAGAGCTCCAAGTCTCAGGTCCTTAATTTATGCCTTCATGTCCCTATGTTATTTTGAAATGTGCTATGATAATCTAAGAAGTTTTCATGAAATCATATTTTGAGAATCATGCTAATGTCTCAGTCAAGTATTTGAAGTTGCATGCAAGTCATTATAAGAATTTCTAGTAAGAAGTCTTAATGTATATGATTTTCATGTTATAACATATAGTTGAATTCTTTTAGTTATATTCAAGTCATACATCTATATATTCATCTCTTATTGAGTTATCATTTGAAATTCCTAAATTTAGAGGAGAGATTTCCCACGTATCAAAGTCCCCAGCGTCGAAGTAGGTATAAGCACAAGCTATGATAATGATCCGTTAAGCTTAGAACTTCTAATCCCAGGAAGTCTCCTGGAGGTCACACAGTTAACTAAATACGAGTTTATATGTTATATAGAAATCTCATACGTTGTATGCTTATAGTTCATCTCTCAACCCTATGTATATGTTAAGTGTTATGATAAATAACTCCAAGTTCCTAGTTACAAGTTCCATGTTTTCTTGCAAATAAGAAAAACGAATTAAGAAATTATGTGCTCATCGAAGTGATAAGTTTGATAATAGAATTTCAGTGTGTAGTTATCTATACATGTAAAGGAACCACCCTGTGGGCAGTATATATATATATATATATATATATATATATATATATATATATATATATAGTTCCCAGATGTTAAAGGATTGTATAGAAATGAGAATCTATGTGCTTATACTCAAGCGATACGTTAAATTTGTAAGATTATTTGTAGGACATTCCTTATAAGACTACTAAAGTTCTTACATTGTCTAAACCTCCTAAAGGTCCGTCGAGTCACTGAGTCGACATGTTTGTATATAATTTGACATCTTTACGTGATATATGTTTATATTTGGTAAATTTTGCATGCTATATTTGCTCACTTGCATTATATGTTACGAAAGAGACCTATTATGGCCACAGATTTAGCATTTGCCATTTCAATGCCATATGTGTTAAATTGACTCAGTATAAGCTTTATCAGCTTCGTTCATGATTATGATTGAGATATTTTATTTTACCCTGGTATGGTACAACGGCTGGAGATATTTTTATTTTACCCCGGTATGGTACATCGGCTGGAGATATTTTTATTTTTCCCCGGTATGGTACACCGGCTGGAGATATTTTTATTTTACCCTGATGTGGTACACTGGCTGGAGATATTATTATTTTACCTCAGTGTGGTAAATCATCTGGAGAAATTTTTACATGAATTTTATGGTCGGCTGGCCGATGACATTACAGTTATAACTTTGCTTGTGCATTATTTGGTTGCATTTGCACTTCAGTATAAGTTATTGTCTGGTTTCAGTTTTCAGGATTCCAGGTTGTTACTATTCCTTTTTTCTGACTCTGTTATCATTGCTATCTTATATGTTTATAGTTTTCATCCTTACATACCAGTACATTTCATTCGTACTAACGTCTCTTCGACTGGGAACCTGCGTTCGTGCCATAGGTGCAAGTAGAGGTCGGGATTGCCAGTTGTAGTAGCAGTTCGCGAGATCAGCAGATGTGTTGGTATGCTCCTTTCTTCCTAGAGCTAGGGCTTAGTTATTTCAGCTTGAGTTTTGAGTTATAGTTAAGGGTAGGTCGGAGCCCTATTCCGACCATCAGTTCGATTTACTCTTTATAGGCTTTGTGGACTTAGTATGTATAGTATTATTCAGTTTGTGGCCTTGTCAGCTTTCCATTGCTTGGTTTAGCATAGTCATGGCCTTATCAGTATTTCAGTTATTTATTTATAGTAGTTGAGAACTTATGGGTCCAGATGTTTACTCTAATTGATTGTGATAGGTGGCCTGGAAGGCCTAGGTGGTTACAGCTACAGATGCTATATAGTCGGCTTCCCGGTCAGTTAGGTATCAGGAGCCAGTTGCTCCGTTCCCCATTTATGGGGCATGACACATCTTTTAGTCCAAAAGACATCACTACAAACTCATATTGATCATACCGAGTCCTGAAGGCTGTCTTCGGGATGTCACTCTCCCGAACCCTAAGCTGATGGTATCCGGATCTGAGGTCTATCTTTGAGAAACACTTGGCACCCTGGAGATGCTCAAATAAATCATAAATCCTGGGGAGAGGATACCTGTTGTTGATGGTGACTTTGTTCAGTTGCCGATAATCAATGCATATCCGAAGGGAACCATCCTTCTTTCGGACAAAGAGAACTGGTGTACCCCGCGGAGATTTGCTGGGTCTGATGAAACCTTTATATAAAAGGTCCTTCAACTGCTCCTTCAACTCCTTTAGCTCAGCTGGAACCATTATGTAAGGAGGAATAGATATAGGCTGCGTATCGAGAAGTAGGTCAATACCAAAGTCGATCTCCCGCTCGGGAGGGATTCCTTGTAAATCATCTAGAAACACTCTTGAATACTCACACACTATAGGAACTGACTGGATAGTCGGAGTTTCGGACGTAGCATCCTTAACCCTAACTAGCTGGTGCACACAACCCTTAGAAATCATCTTTCTAGCCTTAAGGTAGGAAATGAAATGGCTTACAGGCACAACTGAACTACCCTTCCACTCTAGGACCGGCTTACATGGAAATCTAAACTCTACTGCACGGATTCTACAATTCATTGAGGCATAACATTCATGTAGCCAATCCATGCCGAAGATAACATCAAAATCGGTCATGGCTAGCTCTACTAAGTTTACTGAGGTGACTTTCAGAAGGACTATGATAGGGAAATTTCTATATACCCGTCGAGCTATAACTAAATCACCGACTGGAGTAGAGACTTAGAAGGATTTTGATAAGATTTCGGAGCTGACTCCAAAACTACTAGCAACATAGGGCGTCACAAAAGATAAAGTAGCCCGTGGATCTAACAATGCATATACATCAAGGTGGAATACTTATAACACACTGGTGACTACATCTGGGGAGACCTCTTGCTCCTGACGAGATGCTATGGTACAGAATCTATTTTGGCGTTGTCCACCAACCGCACTAGTAGATGCCCCCTGCTGAGTTGGGCATGCTGGTGGAGCTGCTAAACTGAAGGCTAGGCCTCGGCCCCTATTTTGGCCCTGTCTGGCTGCTGGGCAATCTTTAAGCATATGTCCGAGCTTTCGACACTCGAAACATGCGCCTGAACCTGCTAAGCACTGACCCGTGTGTCTCCGGCCACACCTACTACACTCTAGAATGCTGGACTCTGCTGGTCTGCTACCCTAACCTCTAGATCCTGATGATATGGATGGCCACACTCATAGTCAATAGCGCCGAGGCTGAAGATCTCTGGTGGGACTGCTAACAGTGCCCACCAGGTCTCTACTGGGAGAATCCGAAGCTATCAGTCCTGGCCCTCTTGGCCTCTCTCTCCCGCTCACTCACCTGTACCGCCTCCATTTTCAGGGCATACAGAACTATCCGAGGAAAGACAATGTCCTGATGAAGTATCACGGTCTGACAATCCTTGACCAAATAGTCTGCTATACCATGCACGAACCGACTCCCTCGGGCTCTCTGATCTGTCACCATCTCAGGTGCATACTTGGATAGGCGAGTGAACTCCAAGGCATACTCCTAAACTATCATCTTTCCTTTCTTCAAGTTCACAAACTCGGCTGCTTTAATCTCCCTCATCTCATGAGGGAAGAACCGATCAAGAAATGCGGCATGAAACTCATCCCAACCAATAAGGCCTGCTCCAACTGCCATACTTTCCTTCCATTGCTTGAACCAAATGTGCGCATTCCAAAGCATACGACTTTATGGATGTAGATGATGATATCTATACAGATGAATCTTATATATATCGTAGAATGAAGTACCACATGGGTGGATACCCCTTTCAACTGATATGAGGCTAGATTAGTGCACTCCTCTCCAGTCACCCCCGTGATGTGGGTGATCTTCAGAACCTCATCGATAAACTCATGAGGATCCTCGTCGACCTTTGGTCCAAGAAACTCCAGAGGGTTCATCCTTAGAAAATCTCTAACTCGTGCCGCTGCTGCATTTCCGTTCTGAGGGTCGGTTACCGCTTTTTGGTTGACTTGGGCAGTCAAAGCCTAAGCTAGCATTTGTACGGCTGCCCTGAACTCAACATCGACAACCTGCTCGGGTACATGATCCTCATGGGCTGGTGGGGCCTGTTGGTGCCCATCCCCATTGCCATTCTCATGGTCATTTTCATTTCTATTTCTTCTTCCATTGACGCGGCGAGGAGACATGGTTCTGCAAATGCATATAGCACGAGTTAGAAGGATAGAGAGACATTCATCGCACGACTTAGATCATAAAAGAAGGGAATATTTCCTAAAATGTTTCATAGCCTCTTCGTCATAAGTGTGGCGCGCTTCACACCCATGAAAAAGACTCTACTTGATGCAGTTTTTGGACACCCTAGGACACCTCAAAACCTAATGCTTTGATACCAAGTTTGTCACAACCCGAACATAAGCTCGGATTGAGATACGGGACAAAGAACCCCGAGGGGCTCTAAGTCGACCCATGACATGAACATGATATCTAAAATCAACATACTCAAGTGGAAGTCTAACATATATAGTAATGCGGAATTATGAAAATATCACAACATCTGAATACATAACACAAGGCTAAATACAGAATACATACTATGTCTGAAAAGCCTTTATTACGTACGAGTTGATGGGATAAGACCCCAACTAACTCACTAATGTAGAAAACTGAAAATATTGAAATTCAACTAAGAAGGGCCCTCGAAAGATGAGGATTCACCAACTCTAGTGGGAAAGTCCTAATACTGAGGATCTGGCTAACAGCGGGACTGAGCCTGAATATCCGAGCCTGTATCATAAAACGATACAGCATAGAGTATGTGGTCAGTACGTGGAATGTACCAAGTATATAAGGTAAGTAAAATCGCTAAGTAAGTAAAATCATAAATCATGCAAGAATAAAACATAATCAAGATAAGATTCTGAGAGTAGGGCTTGCATGCTATTTTCTGAAATCATGATCTGAACATAACTGAATATCATAACTGAATTGAATCACCCAAAGCTGAAAACTGATAATCATAAGTAAAACTGAACATTGGGTCAAACCTGCTGAAACATAATAACATGACTGATGAACATGCATAACTAAAATCATGAGGAACAATGGGAGACTCGTCATATAACCGACATTACCACGATAGAGCTTACGTGGTCCCGAATACTACACTCAAGTGGGCAGAGCCGTCCAAAGCTTTGCCAGGGCTAAGGACGCTATCATGATATCGATATCAAGCTGAAGGTCCCTTGGGGCAGGGGAAGCTCACAAGGGAGGTCCCAAATAATCGGAACATACCTACGTTGGCATATAGTTCTGAGGCATAGGCTTGACTGACCCTTAGCCTACTCGGTGCTAGACACTACTCCCAAAAACATGCATATGCTCTCCTTCTTTTTTCAATGAAGCTGAACCATCGTCTTGTGATGAAGCCGACTCATAACATACATGTATAAATATGAAATCATAACAGGAGGAGCCTTGGGCTAAAAGCATACCACAAGCTGATATAGTGGGAGTCTAGACTCCAAAATCCATGTGGTAAGCTAATAATATGAAATTTAGATAAATCATGAAAACATACTTGATCATATAGGCTTGCCCAATACTTAAACATACTTGACATAGACTTGATCATTCCAAAACATGAACATAGATATGGGTAAATCTGAAATCATACTTTCTTCATATACGCCTTATCATGCTTGAATACATATGTCATAGATCTCAACTTTCATGAACTTTCATAGATGGGCATTGATGTTCCGCAAGTGTATGGGTCGTACAAGTAATATAGTGGCCCTTTTTAAGAGCTGGATGTTGAACCCACAGGGACTGGACCAATTCAGCTAACTATCAAGTTCAAGTGTGATATTAAATGCTGCAAGTGTTGATTATAGAATCTTTCGAGAAATTTAATTAAGTCTAGATGTGGTCAACGAAATACTCTGAATTCATTGAAGGAGCAACTAGAGTTAAAGCCGGATAATCACGCGATACTATAATTTGTAATGGTTTAAGTATGAAATTAACAATTGTCGTCTCACATAATTACAACTGCATGTTCATCGTCTTTCGAGCCTCTAAACATGACAAACTAGCCTCACAACTACATTGTTGAGCGGTGATGTGACATTCTAGTTCGTGGGCAATTCAATTACGTGGATGTGGTTTACGGGATTTATGCTTTTGATTAGGGACTTTTGTACCTCTAATCATTCAACTCAACCTAGCTTCACAACTACTCCTACGAGTGGTGGAGTGACATTTCTAAGTTGTTTCATGTTATCATCCTGTTTTATCAACCAAGCAAGGCAAATTAGGTATAATTTCTTATCCTAACCGCGAATCATATCAAAAGATACGAACTTGCTCCCTACATTCTCATGTTCTTGCCTAGGTTTTCTTTCTCAAGCTTTTGCCTAGGTGTAACGTGTGTGTTTTCATGGTGATCAATCATAAAAACAATCATAATTAAGAATGTAAGACAAAACAACAATTAATAACTTAAAAACAAAACAAAATCATGTATTCACAATCATACCATGTGGCCTCAACCCTAGAGGAAGGGTTCTAGCCACTCAAGTTCGTACAACTACTAGAAAACATAATTAAAGTAACGTACTTACAAGAATTGGTAGAAGAGAAGATGAAATTGATGAACCCTAGGTGAGTTCTCCCACTTCTCCCTTCACTCCTTGGTAGTTTTTCAGAAATAAATCACGACTTAATGTTTTTTAGGAGCTAAGGGACCTATTTATAGTAAATGTGAGGTGTCTAAAATTATTCCCGGCATGAAATAGCTCCGTGTCATGGAGGTTATCGCGCCATATGCCTCCGTGACACAGAGGCATCGCGTAGGCAATCTAGAAATCAAAACAGTCGCCAAGCAGCAGCTGTCCGCGTTGGCAGCATGTCACGCTGCTTGTGCAGCGCGTTAGGTGGTGTGTCACGACCCTTGTCGCACAGCCTTCCTGCTGTGGCACGTTGCCAACGCGCAGGTGGGTTGTTTCGCGCATGCTCCTTGCCGACGTTCGCGTTTTACTTCCGATTCCATGCCTCTACTTTACCAACTCATGGATTAATTCCTCAAATTCATTTCAAACCTACATAAACAAGAACTAATCATGTTGGTTAGTATATATATTCACATTTACATAAAATTACATGAGAATGTATATAAATAAGTAGCTAAACAAGACAAAACTAAGTTGTAAAGTATCCCTTGGGCATGCTATTTTGCCCAAGATCAGGCATCATAATTTGTGAAACTTGGAAACATAATTTATAATTGAAAACATTGTAAAATATGCTAGTTAATCATAATTAAACATTAGAAACATACTTATATCACACCCATGATTGAAACTTAGAGAATTCACATGTTGTATTAAAACCCCATAGATTTATCAACTAGAATTTCATGAATTGAAGAGGGATTGAGCATGGGTGTGGATGAATACACCCATTCATAACCCTACATACCAGTAGAATCTGAGTTAACAACTCCCTTGATTGCCAATGGAAATTTGGGAAGAACTTGAGGAATCTAGACTTGATCACTCTTATGAGCTTCTAGACTTGCATGCATGGAAGAGAATAGGCTTAAAATGAACTTACCCCTCTTAAAACATACTATTCTAAGATTAAAATGACGTAGTATAGGCCTTAGGAACTTAGGAATTATGGAAAAGCCCTTAATAATTTCATAGGAAGATAATCACTGCCAGTCCCCACGAGGGACTGGATGACTCGTGCCCATTAGCATGATTCATGGTTTTCTTCTCGTTGCCTGCATTGGAATTTCATCACTACTGGTCTCCACGACTCATGGTTTACCCGACGACTCGTGGTAACTAATCATTAGGTGCACTGTCCAACCTCTTCATCCTTCAGTCAACCCTTGACCACGGACCACCTGACGACTCGTGGTGGTGACCACGACTCGTGGTCCCACCCGTGGTCAGCCTCAAATCCTAAAACTCAACCAAGTCCAACCTTCTCCCCATGAGTCACTCAATGACTCGTGGTGCACCCAACGGGTCACTGGATGACTCGTCGTAGATCTGGTGTAGAAAATTCTATTTTCTCCGTTTCAACCCTCGGTTTTGATCTTAGCACTTTTGGGGTATAACAACTTGCATCACAAAGGCTCATCAACAAATCTAGGGAAGTGTTCTCTCACTTCCTCTTGCGTGGCACTAGCGGTCTGCAGATACTAACGTGCAGCACGCAGGTCTATTTCTAGCAAACTTTCAACTCCTCCTACATTGCACCTGCTAGACGCTAGTATGGACTTGTGGCACGCATGTCACCTATTTTTCCTCCGGCAAATTGCTTTAAGTTTGAATCCTCGATCATCTTTGTTTCAAATAAATTCCTGTACATAAGAGAAGAAAAGACATAAAATCCTTCTAAATTGCGTTAAAACAAAGCGATAACCCATGCTTAAGAGCTAGATAAGTTAGTAAATTATCAACTCATCAAACCCCCAAACTTGAAATATTGCTTGTCCTCAAGCAAAACATTCACTCAACAAAGGAATTGACTTAATCTTATCAAGACATAAGGGCCGCACACAGGACTACTAAGACTTAAAATAACCCTAAAACAACAAAAAGATTCAAAAATAGAAAGACTCAAACACATGCAAAAATCTCAATTGGTACCACCATGAGCACTCGACAAAGATCACCATCAGTATTTTAGTCCAAATTAGGGGAAATTTTCATCTCAATCAAGATCAAAAAGCATCTCAAATCATTGACATTCAACCTTCAAGGTTTTCCTAGAAGTTCACTACACAACTTGTCGCATTCATACCTCTCAATTGAGATTAGGATTTTATCATTCACTCTAAGAATGTAATGCAACTCACCAAAAGAGAGAATTCCACTTACAATTATGCGATTCACAAAATAGGTATTATAAGATGACATAGAGATTCTCACTTTCTCAAAGACATTCAACTGTACATGCGTCGAACCATAGGTTTGCTCTTCATGTAACTCGCCACTAATGTACAGTTGCAAAGCTCGAAACTACTAAGAACTTGCGAGTCATAATATAGGCTAGTGGTACGGGTAGAACATTATTTAATTCAAGTAACTAGAACCTCCCTAATACTTTTGTGAAACAAATCAAGCACCCCACTTACATCATTGAGTCAACTCCATCTTATTTGTCCTTTTCACAATTCAAGTTTTCCCAAAGAGTCATCCTTCTAGACACCTTTATTTTTTTCATTAAGAATTTACTTGATAAGAGATAACACTACTCAATTATTTTCTTTCTTCATTTCATCAAAAGATTTAAGAAGCCATTCTTACACTTAAGCATTCGGTGCTACCTCAAATTGAAGCCCATTCCACTTTTTCCCCTTAATGCACACATGTCACGACCCGCACAAAGGCCCAGATCGAGACATGGGACAAGGAACCCCGAGAGGCTCCAAGTCGACCCATAGCATGGATAACATCTAACTCAATCAATAAAAACGGAAGATCAATCATAATAAACATAGCGTAAGTCTAAACATAACATAACATCAGAGTACATAAGCAAATATGAAGCTGATTACGATCTATGTTTGAAAAGCCTCTATTACTAATGAGTTGATGGGACAAGACCCCGACTAACTCTCTAAGTTTGAAAACTAAAAGTTCAAGGACAACTGAAAAAGGGAGGGCCCTTGGGAGATGAGGATTCACCAATTGAGACCGGATGCTAACCCCGAAAAACTGGCTAGTGATGGGGCTTAGTTTGGATATAGTAGCCTGTATCATAAAATGATTCAACATAGAGTATGCGGTCAGTACGTGGAATGTACCGAGTATGCAAGGTAAGTAAAATTACTTGAGTAAGTAAAATCAGTAATAATGCATTTCATAATCAAGATAAGATTTTGAGAGTAAGGCCTGCATGCTATTTTCTGAAATCATGATCTGAACATAACTGCATATCATAACTGATTCGGATGACCCAAAGCTGAAAACTGATAATCATAAGTAAAATGGAACATTGGGTCAACCTGTTTAAAAATATATATCATGAATGATGAACATGCATAACTGAAACTATGAGGAACAATGGGAGACTCATCATGTAACTGACATTTCCACGATAGAGCTTATGTGGTCCCGACTATTACTCTCATGTGGGCAGAATCGTTTAAAGCCTTGCTAGGGCTAAGGACGCTACCATGATATCGATATCAAGCTGAAGGCCCCTTGGGGTAGGGGAAAGCTCACAAAGGAGGTCCCAAATAATCTGAACATACCTATATTGGCTCGTAGTTTAGAGGCATAGGGCTGACTGACCCTTAGCCTACTCGGTGTTAGACACTACTCCCAAAAACATGCATATGCTCTCCAACATTTTTCAATGAAGCTGAACATCGTCTAGTGACGAAGCTGAATAATCATATGCATATAAAATCTTAAATCATACATGAGGAGCCTTGGTTCAAACTATACCACAAGCTGAACATAATTGGGAGTCTAAACTCCAAAACCATGTGGTAAGCTAATTGACATGAAATCATACTTGAACATATGGGCTTGCCCAATGCTTAAACATGCTTGAAAATACTCGATTCCCTTGAAAACATGATCATAGACATGGGTAACTTGAAAACATGCTTTTCTCATAAATATCTCAACATACTTGAACATACATCATAGATCTCAACTTTCATGAACTTTCGTGGATGGGCATCATAATTTATAAAACTTGAAAACATGTTTTATAATTGAAAACATCGTAAAAATTGCCCCTGAATCATAATTCAACAATAGAAACATGCTTAGATCATACCCCATGGTAGAAACTTAGGGAATTCATGCATTGAGTTAAAACCCCATAGAATCAACATATAGATTTTCATGAATTAGAGAGGGATTGGGAATGGGTGTGAACAATTTCACCCATTCATAACCCTACATACCTAAGAGAATCTGATTCTACAATCTCCTTGATTGCCTAAAGAAGAATTGAGGAAGAACTTGGAAGGACTAGAATTGATCACCCTCTCAAAACCTTTAAGCTTGCATGGATGAATTAGGAATGACTCAGAATGAACTTACCCTTATTAAAACTCACTATTCAGAGCTTAAAACGACGTATTTTAGGACTTAGAGTCATAGGAATTACGGAAAAACCCTTAATAAACTCGCTGGGAAAAACAGATTGCCCGTCCCAACATGGGACTGGACGAGTCATTGTTCATGGCCACGACTCGTGGCCACTAGTCATGCATGACACTGCCAAAATTCTCAATATTCATCACCACAGGGGACACCATGACTCGTGGTGTACCCAACGAGTCGTGGTGACCAATTCGTTAGGTACACTGCCTATATTTCCTCTTCCTTCCATCAACCTTAACCACGACTGACTTAACGAGTGGTGGGGCTGACCACGACTAGCGGTCATGCCCGTGGTTACTGAAAACTTGAAATTTCCAACTTAAGTCAAACTCCTCACCACGAATCACTTAATGACTCGTGGTCATCCTGAAGGATCACTAGACGATTCATCCTGTAACCTAGTGTTGAAAATCATGTTTTCTCCGTTTCAACTCCCGAGTTTGATCTTAGGATTTTCGAGGCATTACAATATCTCCCCCTTTGGAACATTCATCCTCGAATGTTTGAAAACATACAAAAAAGCAGAGAAATGCAAAATTATGATATTCAAATACTGATCATATAAGCTGAAAACTGACGGAATGATTGCCTCCGAACTAAACTATATGAGTGAACTGAATTCCCGAATCATACATAAATGCTTTGATGTGAAAAACTGGGACACATGAATTGAACATGAAACTGATAGAGTTTTAGGGCAAAAACTGATATCTCAAGTTGGATCTGACCCAGAAGGGAATAAATGTGGGTATTTAGCCATCATATCTGCTTCAGCTTCCTATGTAGCTCCCTCAACATGCTGATTCCTCCATAAAACCTTGACTGAAGCTACCTCCTTGTTCCTTAGCTTTTGAACCTGATGATCCAGTATTTCCACCGGAACCTCCTCATAACTAAGGCTGTCCTTCACACCTACACTCTCCACTGGAACAACTAGAGCTGGATCATCCAAACACTTCTTTAAGAGTGATATATGAAAAACTGGATGAACTGAAGCTAATTTTGAGGGCAACTCCAACTCATATGCTACCTTGGCAACCCGTTTCACAATCAGGTGCGGGCCGACATAATGGGGGTTGAGTTTCCCTTTCTTTCCGAACCTCATCACTCCCTTCATGGGAGATACCTTCAGAAACAGCCAATCATCAACTTCAAACTCAAGATCCCTCCTCCTCACATTCGCATAGGACTTTTGGCAACTCTGAGCTATTTTCAACCTGTCCCTTATAAGCTGAACTTCCTCCATAGCCTCATGGACTGAATCTGGTCCTATCATCGTAGCTTCAGTGACTTCAAACCATCCAATAGGCGATTTACATCTCCGCCCATAGAGAGCCTAAAATGGAGCCATCTAAATTCTGGAATGGTAGCTGTTGTTATAAGCAAACTCAATGAGAGGCAAATAATCATCCCAACTACCCTTGAAGTCAATCACACATGCTCTCAACATGTCCGGGAGTGTCTGAATAGTCCGCTCCGCCTGACCATCGGTTTGCGGATGAAACACTGTGCTAAGCTTAACCTGAGTACCGAGTCCCTTTTGAAATGATCTCCAAATATGGGGAGTAAACTGAGTACATCTATCCAATATGATGGGAAATGGCACTCCATGCAACCAAACTAACTCCCAAATGTACAATTTAGAATAATCCTCTGCTGAATATTAGTTTTGACTAGTAGGAAGTGAGATGCTTTGGTCAACCTATCCACAATCACCCAAATGGATTTATACTATCGACGGGTGCGAGGCAACCCTGTGATGATATCCATATTGATCTCCTCCCACTTCCAAGTGGGAATATTGATGTCTTGAAGTACACCTCATGGTCTCTGGTGCTCAACCTTCACTTTCTGACAATTCGAGCACTTTGCCACAAACTCCACTATGTCCTTCTTCATGCCATTCCACCAATAGACTTCCCGTAGGTCACGGTACATCTTGGTGGCACCTTGATGTATGGAGTACCTGGAACCATGAGCCTCGTGCAACATCCGATTTCTCAAATCATCAACATCCGGAATACATAAATGACCCTGGTATCGAAGAACACCATCTCCCCCTTTGGAAAAGACCTCTACCTTTTGATTCTGAAAAACTTCCTTTAACTTTACCAAAATAGGGTCCTCGTCTTATCTAGCCTTTATATTAGTTACCAAGGATGATTCTGATCCATTTTGAACAATAATACCACCATCGACTGAGTCAACCAAATGAACTCCCAACCGTGCAAGCCGATGCACATCCTTCACTAGCTCCTTCCTCCCTTCATCTACATGAGAAACACTCTCCATTGAAAGCCTACTAAGAGCGTTTGCCACTATATTATCCTTGGCCGCATGGTAAAGGACACTCATATCATAATCCTTGAGTAGCTCCAACCACCTCCTTTGACATAGATTTAGGTCCTTCTTGGTAAACACGTATTGTAGGCTCTTGTGGTCCATAAACACTTCCACATGGACCTTGTACAAATAGTGTCTCCAAATCTTCAAGGCGAATACTACCGTCGCCAATTCGAGATCATGAGTCGAGTAATTCTTTTCATGAGCCTTCAGCTGCCTGGAAGCATAAGTTATAACCTTACTATTCTGCATCAATACACAACTAAGGACGACACTCGAAGCATCACAATATACCACAAACCCATCAGTACCCTCGAGTAGGGTTAACAAAGGTGCTGATGTGAGTCAAGTCTTCAAATCTTGCAAGCTCTTCTCACAAGCCTCTGAACATTGAAACTTCACCTTCTTCTAGGTCAATTTAGTCAACAGGACTGCTATGGATGAAAACCCCTTAACAAATCTCCGATAATACCCACCTAAACCTAAGAAACTCCTGATATCCGAAAGATTCATCGGTCTGGGCCAATTCTTTACTGCCTCTATCTTTTGTGAGTCTACCTGTACACCTTCACGTGACACCACATGACCCAAAAACGCCACTAAATTCCACCAAAACTTGCATTTACTAAATTTAGCATACAACTGGGGATCCTTAAGAGTCTGTAGCACCACCCTCAAATGAGCGGCATGCTCTTCCTCGCTCCGAGAGTATATAAGGATGTCATCTATGAACACATTCACGAACATAGCCAAGTATGACTTGAACACCCTATTCATCAAATCCATAAAATTTGCAGGAGCATTCGTTAGTTCAAAAGACATAACTACAAACTCATAGTGACCATACCGAGTTCTGAAGGCTGTCTTTAGAATGTCACTCTCCCGAACCCTGAGCTGATGGCATCCGGATATGAGATCTATCTTCGAAAAACACATAGCACCCTGAAGATGGTCAAACAAATCATCAATCCTAGGAAGAGGATACCTGTTCTTGATGGTCACCTTGTTTAATTGCCGATAATCAATGCACATCCGAAGGGAACCTTCCTTCTTTCAAACAAATAGAATTGGTGCCTCCCACGGGGATTTCCTAGGTCTGATGAAACCCTTGTCTAGAAGGTCCTTCAACTGCTCCTTCAACTCCTTTAGCTCGGCTGGAGCCATTCTGTAGGGAGGAATGGATATAGGCTGCATATTGAGAAGAAGGTCAATACCAAAATCGATTTCCCTATCGGGAGGAATTCCTGGTAGATTATCTGGGAACACTTCTGGATACTCACATACTACTAGAACTGACTGGATATTCAGGGTCTCAGACTTAGCATCCTTAATCCTAACTAGATGCTACACATAACCCTTAGAAATTATCTTTCTGGCCTTAAGGTAGGAAATTAAATGACCTATAGGCACATTTGAAGTACCCTTCCATCTAAGGATGGCTCACCCTGAAATTGGGACTCTACCATACGGGTTCTACAATTAACTGAGGCATAACATGCATATAGCCAATCCATGCCGAGGATAACATCAGAATCGGTCGGGGCTAACTCTACTAGACATGCTGAGGTAATTTTCTGAAGAATTGTGATAGGGCAATTTATATACACCCGTCGAGCTATAACTGAATAAGCGACTGGAGTAGAGACTGAGAAGGGTTCTGATAGGATTTTGGGACTGACTCTGAAGTAACTAGCAACATAGGGTGTAACAAAAGACAAAGTAGCCCCTGCATCTAACAAAGAATATACATCAAGGTGGAAAACTCATAACATACCCATGACTACATTTGGGGAGACCTCCTGCTCCTGGCGGGATGCTAGGGCATAAAATTTATTCTGGTGTTGTCCTCCACCTGCACTAGTAGATGCGCCCTGCTAAGCTGAGCGTGCTGGTGGAGCTGCTGAATTGGAAGCTGGGCCTCGGCTCCTATCATGGCCCTGTCTAGCTGCTGGGCAATCTCTGAGCATATCTCTGGGCTTCCCACACCCGAAGCAAGAACCTGTACCCACCAAACACTGACCCGTGTGTCTCCGACCACACTTGTCGCAAATTGGGATACTGGAATCCATGGGCCTGCTGCTCTAGCCTCTAGAGCTTGATGCTCATCCTCTCTGGTTGTGCCTAGATCTGGATGGCTCACTCATAGCCGATGAAGCTGGTGCTGACGATCTCTGGTGGGACTGCTAACGGTGCCCACCACCTGGTCTCTGCTGAGAGAACCCATAACTATTTGACCTGGCCCTCTTAGGCTCTCTCCTCTTTCATATGCACCACCTCTATCTGCTGGGCGTATAAGACTATCCAAGGAAAATCCATATCCTGATGAAGCATCGCAGTCTGGCAATCCTTGTCTAGGTAGTCCGCCGCTCCATGAACAAACCTGCTCACTCGAGCTCTCTGATCAACCACTAACTCTGGTGTATATTTAGACAGACGAGTGAACTCTAAGCATACTCCTGCAATGTCATCTTCCTTGGTCTCAGATTCACAAATTCAGTTGCTTTAATCTCCCTCATCTCACGAGGGAAGAACCTCTCCAGAAATGCGACATAAAACTCATCCCAACCAATAGGGTCTGCTCCCATTGCCCTACTATCCTTCCACTGTTTAAACCAAATGTGTACAACCCCCTTCACTAATATGAGGCTAAATCGGCGCACTCCTATCCAGTCACCCCCATGACCTGGGTGATCTTTAGAATCTCGTCGATAAACTCATATGGATCCTCATCCACCTTTAACCCAAGAAACTTTGGAGGGTTCATCCTTAAAAAATCTCTGATTTATTCTACCTCCGCATTCCCATTCTGAGGGACATGCACTACTGTCTGCTGATTAACCTGGGCGGTCAAGGCCTGTGCTAGCATCTGAATGGATGCCCTGAATTTAGTGTGGGCAACCAGCTCTAGTGCATGGTTCTCATGGGATGGTGGAGCATGTTGGTTCCCGTCCCCATTGCCATCCTCGTAGCCATTTCCGTTTCCATTTCTTCTACTATTAACTCTGCGGGGAGGCATGATTCTGCAAACACGTATAGCACGAGTTAGAAGGATAGAGAGACATTTCATCGCACGATTTAGATCATGAAAGAAGGGAACATTTCTTAAACGTTTCGTAGCCTCTTCATCATAAGTGTGGTGCGCATCACACCTATGAAAAAGTCTCTACTTAATGCGGCTTTCAGACACCCCAGGACACTTAAAATCCTATTGCTCTAATACCAAGTTTGTCACGACCAACAAATGCCAGGATCGATACACGGGACAAGGAACCTCGAGAGGCTCCAAGTCGACCCATAACATGAACATAACATCTAACTCAATCAATAAAAGCGGAAGATCAATCATAATAAACATAGCGGAAGTCTAAACAAAACATAACATCAGAATACATAAGCAAATATGAAGCTGATTACAATCTATGTTTGAAAAGCCTCTTATTACTGATGAGTTGATGGGACAAGACCCTAACTAACTCTCTAAGTCTGAAACTGAAAGTACAAGGACAACTAAAAAAGGGAGGGTCCTCGGGAGATGAGGACTCACCAATTGAGACTGGATGCTAACCCTGAAAAACTGGCTAGTGATGGAGCTGAGTTTGGATATAGGAGCATGTATCATAAAACGATACAACATAGAGTATGCGGTCAGTACGTGAAATGTACCGAGTATGCAAGGTAAGTAAAATTACTTAAGTAAGTAAAATCAGTAATAATGCATTTCATAATCAAGATAAGATTCTGAGAGTAAGGCTTGCATGCTATTTTCTGAAATCATGATTTGAACATAACTGCATATAATAACTGATTCGGATGACCCAAAGCTGAAAACTGATAATCATAAGTAAAACTGAACATTGGGTCAACCTGCTTAAAAATATATATCATGAATGATGAACATGCATAACTGAAACTATGAGGAATAATGGGAGACTCATCATGTAACCGACTTTTTCACGATAGAGCTTACGTGGTCCCGACTATTATGCTCAAGTGGCAGAATAGTCTAAAGCCTTGCTAGGGATAAGGACGCTACCATGATATCGATATCAAGCTGAAGGCCCCTTGGGGTAGGGGAAAGCTAAAAAAGGAGGTCTCGAATAATCTGAACATACCTACATTGGCTCGTAGTTCAGAGGCATAGGGTTGACTGACCCTTAGCCTACTCGGTGTTAGACACTACTCCTAAAAATATGCATATGCTCTCCACCGTTTTTCAAAAAAGTTGACCATCGTCTAGTGACGAAGCTGAATAATCATATGCATATAAAATCTAAAGTCATACATAAGGAGCCTTGGTTCAAACCATACCAGAAGCTGAACATAATTGGGAGTCTAGTGCCATGACCTGAGAGTACACCCGAATCGTAGACACGGGACAAGGAGCCCCGAAGACTCCAAGTCAACCCATGGCATGAGCATATATCTAATCCATTCATTAAAGGCGGAAGACTTAGCTTAAAATCTTGGAAAATCAAAAATGAAAATGTAATAGAAAATATATAAAGGAATCAGTAATACCCAATCCAAGCATAAATAGCATAATACTACAGTTAAGTCTGAAAGCCTCTAATCATAATAGACGGGTTGAAGGGACAAGACCCCAACTAACCCCAACATTTTGAAAGGAAAAGGGTAAACAAGGACTGAACATGAAGCCCTCGAACAATGAGGACTCACCACTGAAAGATGGGGGAGGGACTGAAAGCAAGCTAGGAACGATGCTGAACCTGCGAACCGAATCCTAAAAATATGTGGGTCAGTACTTGGAAGGTACTGAGTATGTGAGGAATGCAAAACAATACTTGAAAACATAAAAGTTATAGGAGTGGCGACATCATGATCATAAATATATTGTAAGCATCAAGATTTCCAAAATATCCATAAACCTGTCGTAGTCATAACATGAGGGAAAACATTTCATAAACACGACTTGAGCCAAAAGAACATAATTATACATGCATTAAAACATGAGGAGCAGTGGGAGATTTCTATAACTGACATATCCCATACGAGCACATATGGAGCCCGACTTGTAAGCCTAGTCGGGAGGCCGCCCATACCTTGCCAAAGGTATGAACCATGAAAGGCGTGATATCACTCATGAAGACCCCGTAGGGCATAGGGGACAGACACTGAGGCGGTCCCAAATATAACCTACGGTGGCACGTAGTTCTGAGATTCGGGGATTAACCTAGGCCCCGAACCTACTCGGTGTTAAGTACTACTCCCAAAACATGCAACATGCTTATAAAATTCATAGATTACATGAATTGCTAGTTAAATTGTGATAATCATAACATGCTTGAGAATTCATGATACTAGCCATGGAAATGGGGCCCTTGATTCGGCAAAAATCATAGTTCATGAATCATAAGCGACATGTGGGCATTGCCCATATTTCAATCATACTTGAAATGCTTAAATTTATGGAAAACATGATCATAATAACATGAGTAATAGAAAACATGCTTAAAATTCAAAAATTCATATCATGCTTTAGAAACCACCATAACCATGAATTTCACTAAAACCCCATGATTTGGGCACATGTGCTTTTAGGGATTTAAACCATCAAATATTGAATAAAATAAGAGAAAACAACCCAATGATTGAAACCCATAATTTTAGACATACTACAACATGTTCATATTGATTTTTGAGGAAACATGCATTTGGGTTATGACCCATCAAGAATTGATAGCTTTTAACATAGAATTTGGGGAGAATTTGAGCATGGGTAGGGACTAACTACCCATTCAAAACCCCACATACCTGGAATTGTGTGATTCTTAACTCCCTTGAGAAACCCTAGATGGAAACTTGAAGAACTTGAAGGTGAACACTTGAATCCCTTTCCTCTTGCCTCTCTACTCTTACAAGTATCTAATGAGGTCTATCATGGATGATTTCCCCTTAAAAGACCCCGTCCCGACCTCAAAATGACGTAGTTTAGGTCTTAGGAGCGTAGGAAATTATGAGAAGGCCCTTACTAATTTGCAGGAAATAACTTCCAGGTAACCCTAACGGGTGACCTGATGACTCATCAGGACGGGCAATGACTCGTCGCATCGCCTGTCAAGCACACTGGATAATAGGTCGACTGGGCCGCAAGGGGAGACCTAACGATTCGTCCCGAGTGACCACGACTCGTTACGCCCTTTCATCAAGTACACTGCCGCATTCTTAATTAAATTTCCACAGGCATGCTCACGAACCATCTCACGAGTCGTTGGGACTGGCCACAACTAATGGGGTCCCATCTGTTAGGTACACTAGTCAAACCTCCCAGGTAACCCTAAACCTCACCCCATGGGAGACCTGACGACTCGTGGTGGCTGACCACGAGTCGTTCCCATGCCCATGGGGACCTCAACTCCTTAGCACAGTCCAACCTTCCTACGAGCCACCTGACGACTCGTGGGGTCTCCTCACGAGTCGTCTAAAGACTCATTCTGCACTGTTGGAACATTTTCTAGATTTTTCCAGACCTCACGAGTCGTCTAACGACTCGTTCTGCACTGTTGGAACATTTTCCAGATTTTTCCCCATTGACTCCAGGTCTGATCCTTGGGTTTATGGGGTATAACACTATCTCCCACTTGGGAACATTCGTCCTCAAATGTTAGAAACATGCAGAAAATTTAGAATCAAACATTCACCATATGCATATACTGATCATTTATGTCGAAAACTAGTGAACGACTACCCCTGAAAAAATTACATAGCTGGACTGAATTCAGACATCACATACATATATCATATCATAAAACATACTTGCATGCATGAATGGAACATGAAAAACTGAATAGAGGTTTACGACAAAAATTTATACCTCAAACTGAAACTGAGCCGGTAGGGAACAAATGGGGGTATTTAGCCATCATGTCCGCTTCGGCTTCCCACATAGCTCCCTCGACATGTTGATTTCTCCTTAACACCTTTACTAAGGCTACATTCTTGTTCCTCAGTCTTTGAACCTGACGATCCAAGATTTCAACAGAAATTTCCTCATAACTGAGGCTATCCTTCACACCAACACTTTCCACCGAGACCACTAAGGCTGGATCTTCCAAGTACTTTTCAAGAGCGATATGTGAAATACGAGATGAACTGAAGCCAACTTGAAGGTAAATCTAACTCATGGCTACTTTATCCACTCATCTCATAATCCTGTATGGGCCAATATAGCATAGTCTGAGTTTCCCTTTCTTTCCAAATCTCATTACTCCCTTCATGGGTGATACCTTTAGAAACACCGAATCATTGATCTCGAACTCAAACTCTCTTCTCCTTACGTCCGCATAAGACTTTTGGCGACTTTGAGATGTTTCCAGCCTTTCTCTTATCAACTGAACTTTCTCCATGGCCTCATGGACTAAATCTAGACCCACTAATGAAACCTCACCGACTTCAAACCAACCAATGGGCAATCTACACCTTCTCCCGTAGAGAGCCTCGAACGATGCCATCTGATTACTGGAGTGGTAGCTGTTGTTGTAGGAGAACTCAATAAGAGGTAAATGCTCATCCCACTACCCTTGAAGTCAGTAACACAAGCTCTCAACATGATTTCAGGAGTCTGGATAGTCCGCTCCGCCTGACCATCTATTTGCGGATGACATGCTGTGCTGAGCTTGACTTGGGTACCAAGTCCCTTTTGAAAAGATCTCCAGAACTGAGAGGTGAACTGGGTGCCTCTATCCTATATAATGGACAAGGGCACTCCATGCAATCTAACAAGCTCTCGGATGTACAAAATACCATAATTTTCTGCTGAATCAGTGGTTTTGACCGGTAAGAAATGAGCAGCCTTGGTCAACCTGTCGATCACAACCCAAATGGAGTTATACTACCTATGAGTGCAGGGTAAACTGGTTACAAAGTTCATATTGATTTCTTCTCACTTCCAAGTAGAAATGCTGATATCTTGGAGTACACCCCCCGGTCTTTGATGCTCGACTTTCACTTGCTGGCAATTCGGGCACTTGGCTACGAATTCCGCAATATCCCTCTTCATGCCATTCCACCAGTAGATTTCCCGCAAGGCATGATACATTTTGGTGGCACCTGGATGGATAGAATATCTGGATCTATGAGCCTCATGCAACATCCGACTTCTCAAATACCCCACATTTGGAACACACAAGCGACCCTGGTACTGAAGCACACCATCTCCCCCTTTGGAGAAGACTTCTACTTTCTGACATTGAACAACTTCTTTCAACTTTACCAATGTTGGATCTTCATCTCATTTAGCCTTCACCTCCGCTACCAAGGATGATTCTGACCCGTCCTGGACTACTACCCCACCATTGGTCGAACCAACAAATCTAACTCCCAACCATGCAAGTCGATGCACCTCCTTCACCAGCTCCCTCTTGTCTTCACTCACATGCCACACACTCTCCATAGAGAGTCTACTAAGGGCATCCGCTACCACGTTGGCCTTACCCGTGTGGTAAAGGACACTCATGTCATAGTCCTTAAGTAGCTCCAACCACCTCCGTTGCCAAAGATTGAGATCCTTCTGTGTGAACACATATTGTAAGCTTTTGTGCTAAGTGAATACATCTACATGAACCCCATACAAATAGTGTCGCAACATCTTCAATGCAAACACCACCGCGGCCAACTTAAGATCATGGATCGGGTAATTTTTCTCATGAATTTTCAACTGTCTAGAAGCATATGCTATGACCTTCCCCTGCTGCATCAATACACATCCCAGTTTGACTCTCGAAGCATCACAGTATACAAAAAAACTGTCGGAGCCCTCTGGTAAAGTCAACACCGGTGCCGAAGTGAGTCTGGCCTTCAATTCCTGGAAGCTCTTCTCACAAGTCGCCGACCATTGGAACTTTACCTTTTTCTGAGTCACTCTAGTCAATGGGGATGCAATGGATGAGAAACCTTCTACAAACCTCCGATAGTAACCCTCTAAGCCCAAAAATCTCCTGATCTCTGAAGGGCTTACCGGTCTGGGCCAGTTCTTTACCGCCTCTATTTTTTGGGAGTCCACCCTTATACCTTCGCTTGACACTACATGTCCCAAGAATGCAATAGAATTTAGCTAGAACTCATATTTGCTGAACTTGGTGTATAGCTGGTTATCCTTGAGGTCTGGAGTGCTACCCTCAGGTGTGCGGCATGTTCCTTCACGCTCCTGGAGTATATTAATATGTCGTCAACGAACATTATCACGAACATGTCCAGATATGCCTTGAATACCCTGTTCATCAGATCCATAAAAGCTGTAGGGGAATTGATTGGTCCAAAAGACATAACAAAGAATTCATAATGGCCATACCGGGTTCTGAAAGCAGTCTTTGGGATATTGCTCTCCCGAAACCTGAGCTGCTGATACCCGGACCTGAGATCTATCTTGGAGGAATATTTAGCACCCTGAAGCTGATCGAATAGGTCATCAATCCTGGGTAAAGGGTACCTATTCTTGATGGTGACCTTGTTCAACTACCTATAGTCAATACACATCCGGAGAGAACCATTTTCCTTCCGGACAAACAACACTGTGGCACCCCATATGGATTTACTTGGTCTAATGAAACCCTTATCTAGCAAATCCTTCAACTGCTCCTTCAACTCTTTTAGCTCGGCTGGGGCCATTCGGTAGGGAGGAATCGATATGGGCTGCGTGTCGGGCAGAAGATCAATCTCGAAATCAATCTCCCTCTCGGGAGGGGCACCTGGTAGTTCATATGGAAATACCTCAGGATATTCACATACCACAGGGACTGACTGAATGGTTGAGGTTTCGGACATGACATCCTTAACCCTAACCAAATGGTAAATACAACCCTTGGAAATCATTTTCTTGGCCTTGATATAGGAGATAAAGAGACCTACAAGGACCGCTGAGCTACCCCTCCATTCTAAAATTGGTTCACCCGGAAACTGGAACTCCACCGCTTGAGTTCTACAGTTAACAGAAGCATAACATGCAAACAACTAATCCATGCCCAAAATAATGTCAAAATCAATCATAGCCAATTCTACCAAGTCTGCGGAGGTAACCTTATGCGATACAATAATGGGGCAACCTCTATATACCCACCTCGCTATGACTGAATCCCCAATTGGAGTAGACGCAGAAAATGGTTCTGACAATGTTTCAGGAATGACCCCAAAGTTACCAGCAATGTAAGGTGTCACAAAAAACAGTGTAGCTCCCGGATCTAGCAAAGCATAAACATCAATATGAAAGACTTGCAACATACCCGTAAGTACATCAGGAGAAGTCTCCTGCTCCTATCGAGAGCCAAGTGCATAAAACCAGTTATGGCACTGGCCGCTAACTGGACCAGTCGAAGTACCCTGTTGAGTAGGACATGCCACTGGGGCTGCTGAACTAGCCCACCCCCTGACCTGGCTGCGGGGCAATTCCTGAGCCTGTGTCTGAGTTTGCCACACCCGAAGCAAGCATGTGAGCCCACCAAACACTTCCCTAGGTGGTTCTTGCCACAACTAGCACAAGATAGGAACGTGCGCTCCGTGCGCATGCTATTCCGACTCCTCGAACCTGAGGCCCTGTTCCTCTGATCGTCTCGTGGCCTGGATGGGGTACTGGCTGAAGATGGTGCTGGTGTAATAGATCTGTGCTGGGCTGCTGGTGAGGCCCACTTCCTGGCCTCGACTGGGAGGACCTGTAGCTATTAGTTCTGGCCCTCTTGGCCTCTCTCTGCCTCATATGAGCTGTCTCTATCTGTTGGGAATAAAGGACTATCCGTGGGTAGTCCATATCTTGATGAAACATGGATGTTCTGCAGTCCTTGTCCAAATACTCGGCTACTCCCTACACGAATTTGCTCACCCGTGCTCTCGGGTCCATCACTAACCCAGGGGCATACTTGGACAGGCGAGTGAACTCAAGTGAATATTCTAACACCGTCATCTTTCACTATTTGAGATTAACAAACTCAGCCGCTTTCAATTCCCTCATCTCCCGAGGGAAGAACCTGTCGAGAAAGGCCATGTGGAACTCGTCCCAGCTGATAGGGCCTGCTTCCGCTGCCCGACTGTCCTTCCATTGCTTGAACTAAATATAGGCGACCTCCTTAAGCTGATAAGAGGGAAAATCAACACACTCCTCGTTAGCCACTCCTATAACTCGAGTGACCTTCAAGATCCCTTCAATGAACTCATGTGGATCCTCGTCCACCTTTGCCCCTGTGAAATTGGGAGGGTTCATCCTTAGAAAGTCCGTGATCGGGGCTGCCACTACATTGCCATTCTGTGGAACATACGCAGTAGCTTGCTGGTTGACCTAAGAGGTCAAGGCCTGCGCCAACATTTGAATAGCCGCTCGAAACTTGGCGTGGGTAGCTGGCTCTGGTGCTTGGGGCTCCTGAACAGGTGGGGCTTGCTGACGCCTATTATCATGGCCACCCTCGTGGCCTTCATCGTTTTTTTTCCTCCTTCTGTTCATCCTCCTAGGAGCCATAATTTTCTGCAATTGCGAAATGCACGAATTAGAAGGATGGAGAGGTTTTCACCGCACGACATAGATCATGAAAGAAGGGGATATTTCCTAAAATGTTTAGTAGCCTCTTCGTCATAAGTGTGGCGGGCTTCACACCCATGAAAAGACTCTACCTAATGAGGCTTTTAGACTCCCTAGGACACATCTGAACCTATGACTCTGATACCAAGTTTGTCACGACCCAAGAGTACACCCGGATCGTAGACACGGGACAAAGAGCTCCGAAGACTCCAAGTCAACCCATGGCATGAGCATATATCTAATTAGGGGTGGGCAAAAAAACCGAAAACCAAAAAATCGGACCGAACCGAATTAATTCGGTTTTTCGGTTTCGGTTTTTTCGGTTTTTCGGTTCGGTTTCGGTTTTTTTATAACGTAATTCGGTTTTCGGTTTTTTTATAACGTAATTCGGTTTTCGGTTTTTTTTCGGTTACGGTTCACCGGTTTTCGGTTAAACCGAATAACCGAATTTATAATAAAATTATTTTATTTTATTTTTATAATTAATAATTAAATTAAATAAAAAACCCTAAACTATTACTACTTACTACTACTAGACACAGACACACAGTAGACAGAGACAAAGACAATCGATTCAGAAGAGAAGAGAGAAGTCGAGAACTGAGAAGAGAGAACTGAGAAGCCCGTCGCCCGTCGCCCGCCGCCCGTCGCCCGTCGGCACGTCCTCTCTGCCTCACCAACCGTCGGCCATCGCCCATCGGCCCATCCCTCTCGCCGGCCGCCGCTATCTCTTTCTATCATCTCTGTAAGTTATCCTTAATCAAGAATGTGATAGAAGTTGATATGTGGGTTACTGCTCGCATCTTTGATATCCACAAGTTTAGAATTTTTTATTCTTTTTTTATTTTATAAATTCAATAATTTCGCTAAATATTATATAAAAAGGATCGGAAGAGTAAGAAATAAGAATTTATATTTTGTGTCCTGACATTAAAAAAAATTATATTGTTAAATTAATGAATTAACTTATGATAATAGATAACTCCCTACCGAACACACCTTATATCACATACGAAACATACTAGAATTATCCGTTATTATTTATAGAACTATTATTTTTTAACATGCACCTATCATAAAATAAATAAATTAATAGGAAATAAGTAAACTAGTAGTATTGCATGTTAAACATTTAAAAGGTGGAATATAATTCTTAGGAGTTAGAGACACGAAATGAATTAATATAGTGAAAGTGATACACACATTGTATGTAAGGTAAGTAATTACATTAAGATGGGCTGCCTTATTTACTGGTTGATATTTCATCCTAATATTTAGGTTGTCCTGAAAATTGATGGCTTCATTTAATAGTACTTTTGCCCCAGAATTGTCAAAATATAACAACCCAGAATTGTTTTTATTTTTCCTTTTGGAGATTTCTGTTAGGAGGTGGATACTAGTATGTAACAAGTCCAGAATTGTTTATCCAATTGTGCTTTTAACTACTCCTAATGCTTTTTTAGGTGTTTGATCATCATTGAATTGCCTTATTAATTTAAGTTTAACTCGATCAATGAAAAACATTTAGCATCAGAATCGGATAACCTATGAGACTTCAACGTTTTTCTTTAATACTACAATCATAGGAATATATGTCCCAACCAATATCATCATTGTTGGTATTGATCGGTGCCTATTGTAGTAAGGGTGGTAATTACATATTAGTGGTGATGATCATAAACAGTGGTTAATTGATATAACCATGCTGATTCCTTGGAGTGTTTATTGTTAGTTTGAACTTATTTTATTTTCTCAGCTAAGACGACTGGTGCAGCGGTGTTTATGTAGCTGTCTTGGGTAAAAGCTAATAATTAATTTTGTTGACATGATTTTCTCAATCATGGAATGCTTGAGCTGGACATGTATCATGAAAGTTGTTGTAAGCTAGAAATTAAACTCCCCATTTGCTACACTGTCATGATAGAAGTGGCTAATCTGTGGTTACAAGCCACAAGGAGCATCCGATTAATCCGGTAGATTTAATGCGGCAGATTCATAAGAGAAACAAGCCACCTAGTTTGTTGGTAAGATGTAATACTAACTAATAGAGCACTTAAACCTTAATATTGTTTATTTTGAATAGTCTTTGGAATCACTTTCACTATAGTCTATACATACTTAATAGTTAATACTTTGATTCTTTGAATAGTCTTTGTCTTTTTGATATATCATTTGTTGTTGTTGGTTGTTGATTTGTTGATTGTTGGTTAATTATTTATGATTGTTCTTATTAATTTTGTATAGATGGATGATGAAAGTAGAGTAAGTGAAGTTGGTTCAACTGACAACTCACTAGATACTCAAACTGAAACTGGGGATACAATTACAAAGAAAAGGAAAGAAATGCAACCAAGATCTGAGGTTTGGGCTCATTTTGATAAGGTAGTTGAAAATGGTATTGGTAGAGTGAAGTGCAAGTATTGTAACAATACTTATGCTGCCCATACAAGTAAAAATGGAACAACGGGTTTGAAACAACATTTGGATAGGTGCAAGGCATATAAAACTATCGTTGAAACTTCTTCTCAAATGAAATTATCTTTTCAAACTCAAGATGCCCCACTTTGGAAATTTGAACAAGATGTAGTTAGAAGGGCTTTGGTTGAAATGATAATTATCGATGAACTACCATTTAGCTTTGTAGAGAATGAAGGTTTCAAGAAGTTTATGAGCAAAGCCCAACCTCTATTTAGAATTCCTTCCCGTAGAACAATAACCAGGGATTGTTATGAAGTTTATAGTAAATTGAGACAAGATTTGAAGAAGTCTTTTAAAGAAGTACAACCAAAGATTTGTCTTACCACAGACACATGGACATCATTGCAAAGAATTAATTATATGTGTTTGACTGCTCATTTTATTGATAGAAGTTGGGTGTTGCATAAAAGAATATTAAATTTTTGCCCAATCTCTAGTCATAAGGGTGAGCAAATGGCAGAGGCGATTAGTAATTGTTTACTTGATTGGCATTTGGACAAGGTATTCTCTATCACTGTTGACAATGCGTCTTCTAATGATGTTACAATTAAAGAATTGTCTAAACAGTTGAATATGTGGGGAACTAATATAATGGAAGGTAAACATCTTCATGTGAGATGTATGGCTCACATACTTAATCTGATTGTGCAAGAAGGTTTGAAAGAAATTGATCCTTCTGTCAAAAGGGTTCGACAAATGGTGAAGTATGTTAAATCATCCCCTGCAAGAACAAGAAACTTTAAGAAATGTTGTGAAGTCCAAAAGGTAGAATGTGATAAAACATTGACGCTAGATGTTCCTACTAGGTGGAATTCCACCTATTTGATGTTGGATACGGCACAAAAGTTTGAGAAGGCCTTTGATAGGTTTGATCTTTTTGATGACCAATTTAATACTTGTCTTTCAACTAATGTGTGTGAAGATGGAAGTGTTGCAGGTCCGCTCGAATGTGATGATTGGGTGAATGTGAGGAATGTGGTTAAGTTTCTTGAAAGATTCTACGAGCTCACTGTAAAGGTTTCAGGTTCACATTATGTTACTTCTAATGTTCATTTTGAGGATATATGTGAGCTTGATACATATTTTAATGTGTGTTTAGCAAGTGAAGATCTTAATTTGAGTAACATGGCTCAACGGATGAAACAAAAGTTTAAGAAATATTGGGGTTGTCCTGAAAAGATGAACAAAATGATTTTTATTGCTTCTGTGTTGGATCCTCGAAATATGTTTGTGTATGTTAGCTTTGCACTTGAAGAACTATTTGGGGAGGAAATAGGAAAGAAAGTAAATGAAGGAGTGCGTGATTATATGACTTCTTTGTTTGAAGTGTATATAAAACAATATTCAAAAGGATCTAATCAATCATCTCCATCTAGAACTACTTCATCTCATCACACATCTGATACATCTAGTTCTGGCGCTTCTCTAAGTATGAAAACAAAAGCCTTGAGAACTAAGCTTTACTTGAAAAAACAAAAAGAAGATTGTGGAAGTGGAGGTGCTAAATCAGAGTTGGATAGATACATTAGTGAAGAACAAGAGCCTGATTCTGATGATTTTGATATATTAGATTGGTGGAGGGTTAATTCTCCCAGGTTTCCTGTTCTTTCAGAGTTAGCTCGTGATGTGTTGGCTATTCCAATTTCAAGTGTGGCTTCAGAATGTGCATTTAGTACTAGTGGTCGTATTCTTGATCCATTTAGAAGTTCATTGACTCCTAAATGTGTGCAATCTCTTGTTTGTGTCCAAGATTGGCTTAGACAAGAGACTAAGCCCATTTGTGTTGAGGAAAGTTTGGAGTATCTTGAGAAACTTGAGCTTGGTAAGATTTTATATTTTTTAGTTGTTTATTTAGACTTTTAAGTTTTAATGCAACAATAAATTAGTAGTATACTAATTTGTGTTTTATGACATATTTGATTAAATTATCTTTAGAGATGGCAATAAATGGAAGAGAGTCTTACATTGTTGATGTATGATTGCAATCTGCAATTTGCTACTAGTGCGGTGCCTACTAGTGACCGGTGAGTTGAATTATTGATTACTTTATTTATTTGGTTATTGTCATTTACTCATTTGTCTCATACTCTCTCATCTCATAGTCTCATTGTCATTGATGATATTTTTTTATAATATTATTTTTTTATCTTGAAAGTTGAAAGTTATATTCTAATTTTTTATTTTATCTTACCATTTATTAGGTTCAATGTTCAACGGTTCAAGTTCAATCATGAAGAAGCATGTTGAGAACTGAGAAGTGTCTTGACTCTTGAGCGTAATCTCAATGTTATTCGTATTTAATATTATGGAGTGGTTGAATGAATTTGGTGTTTTTTTTGTGATTTTAATTTTTAACTTTGAAGTCCCAAGTAGTTTGTGACTTTGTGTGTACCATACGGTCCATACCAGTGTGTGTGCTGGGCTGTTAGGCGCTGGCACTACTGAAGTGCTGAATGTTGATTATGATTTTTGTCATTTCGTGTGTGTATTGTAATTTTAAATTTGTATGCTTTGTGCCTGTGTGGTGTGGCCGTGTGGATTTGGGAATGCCCAAGTGTCCATCGGCATTCGGTCATCAAGTGATGCTTTATGTGATTATGTCAATTGTCATTGAGAATTTGAGAATTGAGATGGTAAGTTACTAAGTTATGCCATTTTGTAGTGTAGGCGGTAGCCGATAGGCACTCGATTTATATAATTTTAATTTTTATTTATAAATTTATAATTGATAATTTGATATTAATAAAAGAAAGTTTCACAATCATAGTAGTTAAAACTTAAAAGTAGATCATTTTGAATTAAAAAGCTTGAAATAGTTTATATTTTATTTAAATGCAGCCCATTTTACAATCAGAAAAAAGTCCATCAACCAAGCCCAAAAAAACCGAATAACCGAAATAAATAAACCGAACCGAATTAAAAAAAAACCGAACCGAACCGAATTAAAACGGTGCGGTGTTTGGTGTTCGTTATTCATAACCGAAAACCGAAAAAACCGAACCGAAATTTGAAAAAACCGAACCGAAACACCGAACGCCCACCCCTATATCTAATCCATTCACAAAAGGCGGAAGACTTAGCTAAAAATCTTGGAAAATCAAAAATGAAAACGTAACAGAAAATATATAAAGGAATCGGTAATACCCAATCCAAGCATAAATAGCGTAATACTATAGTTAAGTCTGAAAGCCTCTTCATAATAGACGGGTTGAAGGGGCAAGACCCAACTAACCCCAATATTTTGAAAGCAAAAGGGTAAACAAGGCCTGAACATGAAGCCCTCAAACCATGAGGATTCACCATTGGAAGCTGGGAGCGAGACTGAAAGTAAGCTAGGAACGATGCTGAACCTGCGAACCGGATCCTGAAAATACGTGGGTCAGTACTTGGAAGATATTGAGTATGCGAGGCATGCAAACCAATACTTGAAAACATAAAAGTTATAGGAGTGGGGACATCATGATCATAAATACTGAAATCATAAATATATCGTAAGGCTCAAGATTTCCAAAATATCCATAAACCTGTCATAGTCATAACATGAGGAAAACATTTCATAAGCACAACTTGAGCCAAAAGAACATAATCATACATGCATTAAAACATGAGGAACAATGGGAGATTTCTATAACCGATATACCCCATATACATGGAGCCCGACTTGTAAGCCTAGTCGGGAGGCCGTCCATACCTTGCCAAGGGTATGAACCATGAAAGGCGTGATATCACTCATGAAGACCCCATAGGGCATAGGGGAAAGACACTGAGGCGGTCCCAAATATAACCTACGGTGGCACGTAGTTCTGAGATTCGGGGTGTAACCTAGGCCCCGAACCTACTCGGTGTCAAGTACAACTCCCAAAACATGCACGTGCTCATAAAATTCATACATGACATGCATGGCTAGTTAAATTGTGATAATCATAACATGCTTGAGAATTCATGATACTAGCCATGGAAATGGGGCCCTTGATTCAGCAAAAATCATAGTTCATGAATCATAAGTGACATGTGGGCATTGCCCATATTTCAATCATACTTGAAATGCTTAAATTTATGGAAAACATGATCATAATAACACGAGTAATAGAAAACATGCTTAAAATTCAAAAGTTCATATCATGCTTTAGAAACCACCATAACCATGAATTTCACTAAAACCCCATGATTTGGGCACATGTGCTTTTAGGGATTTAAACCATCAAATATTGAATAAAATAAGTGAAAACAACCCAATGATTGAAACCCATAATTTTAGACATACTACAACATGTTCATATTGATTTTTGAGGAAACATGCATTTGGGTTATGACCCATCAAGAATTGATAGCTTTTAACATAGAATTTGGGGAGAATTTGAGTATGGGTAGGGACTAAACTACCCATTCAAAACCCCACATACCTGGAATTATGTGATTCTTAACTCCCTTGAGAAACCCTAGGTGGAAACTTGAAGAACTTGAAGGTGAACACTTGAATCCCTTTCCTCTTGCCTCTCTACTCTTACAAGTATCTAATGAGGTCTATTATGGATGATTTCCCCTTAAAAGACCCTGTCTCGACATCAAAATGACGTAGTTTAGGTCTTAGGAGCGTAGGAAATTATGAGAATGCCCTTACCAATTCACAGGAAATAACTGCCAGGTGACCCTAACGGGTGACCTGACAACTCATCAGGACGGGCAATGACTCGTCGCATTGCCCGTCAAGCACACTGGATAATAGGTTGACTGGGCCGCAACGGGAGACCTAACGATTCGTCCCGAGTGACCACGACTCGTTATGCCCTTTTGTCAAGTACACTGCCTCATTCTTAATTAAATTTCCACAGGCTTGCTCACGATCCACCTCATGAGTCGTTGGGACTGGCCACGACTCGCGGGGTCCCATCCATCAGGTACACTGGTCAAACCTTTCAGGTAACCCTTAACCTTACCCCACGGGAGACCTGATGACTCGTGGTGGCTGACCACGAGTCGTTCCCACACCCGTGGGGACCTCAACTCCTTAGCATAGTCTAACCTTCCCATGAGCCACCTGACGACTCATGGGGTCTCCTCACGAGTCGTCTAATGACTCGTTCTACACTACTGCAACATTTGCCAGATTTTTCCTCGTTTGACTCCCGGGTCTAATCCTTGGATTCCTGGGGTATAACATCTAGACTCCAAAATCATATGGTAAGCTAATTGACATGAAATCATAAATCATACTTGAACATATGGGCTTGCCCAATACTTAAACATGCTTTAAAATACTTTATTCACTTGAAAACATGATCATAGACATAGGTAACTTGAAAACATGCTTTTCTCATAAATATCTCAACATACTTGAACATACATCATAGATCTCAACTTTCGTGAACTTTCATGGATGGGAATCATAATTTGTAAAACTTGAAAACATGTTTTATAATTGAAAACATTGTAAAACTTGCCCTTGAAGCATAATTCAACAATAGAAACATGCTTTAGATCATACAAATGGTAGAAACTTAGGGAATTCATGCATTTGGTTAAAACCCCATAGACTCAACATGTAGATTTTCATGAATTAGAGAGGGATTGAGCATGGGGGTGAGCAATTTCACCCATTGATAACCTTACATACCTAAGAGAATCTAATTCTACAATATCCTTGATTGCCTAAAGAAGAATTTAGGAAGAACTTTGAAGGACTAAACTTGATCACCCTCTCAAAACCTCTAAGCTTGCATGCATGAATTAGGAATGTCTTAGAATGAACTTATCCTTGTTAAAACTCACTATTCAGAGCTTAAAACGATGTAGTTTAGGCCTTAGAATCATAGGAATTATGGAAAAGCCCTTAATAAACTCACAGGGAAAAACAGACTGTTAGTCCCAACGAGGGACTGGACGAGTCGTTATCTATGGCCACGACTCATGGCCACCAGTCGTGCACAACACTGCCAAAATTCTCAATATTCATCACCCTAGGGGACACCATAACTCGTGGTGTACCCAACGAGTCATGGTGACCAATCCATTAGGTACACTGCCTATCTTTCCTCTTTCTTCCATCAACCTTGACCACGACTGACTTAATGAGTCGTGGGGCTGACCATGACTCGTGGTCATGCCCGTGGTTACTGAAAACTTGAAATTTCCAACTTAAGTCAAACTCCTCACCATGAGTCACTTAACAACTCGTGGTTATCCTGACAGGTTACTGGACGACTTGTCCTATGACCTGGTGTAGAAAATCCTATTTTCTCCGTTTCAACTCCCAGGTCTGATCTTAGGGTTTCAGGGGCATTACAACACCCCCCCAAACTTAGGATTTATCCTACATCAATATCTCATTTTTTTAAATTCACATCCACCCCTAAATATTGGGCTTTTAGCCCTATTTTTTTAATTATCAATTAGGGAGGAACGGGTGCCAAAGCAAAGTATTTAAAAAGGGTCAAGGTGTGTAATATGGTTATCAAGAGAAAGGTTTAAGGCTCAAAAAGGGTTGATTAAGACCAATATTAAAGGAGGGCATTTTTTTCGGTAAAGTGACTATCCAAAGACGCCTAAGGTCATTTTCCAAACTCAACCACATCTGGAATTTCTCCATGAATCACATTTGAAGCAAGTTATAGATGACATGCATACACAAGAACAAGAAACAACCTTATCACACAAGGTATAACAATTATAAGGAGTCTAGCTATTCTCAAAATTAATTGAAAAGCATGAATTTTGACAAATTATTCTGAGTTCAACACAACTCATTTGTGAATCAAAAAGCCAAACAAAGAATGTAGACATCATGACAAGCAAATGTTTTTTTTTAAAAATTCATTTGCCCCTCTTTGCTAATTTTTGTATTCCTTTGCCAAGAGAACTTTTTGGTGGTTCCGCTCAAGATAAGTGCACAAAGGACTCAAAATAAAAACTAAAACATGGAATTTTCTCTTAAAAAAGTTGTCTCTCAATCCATCATCAGGAAATTTCACCCGGTTCGACACAAAAATTAAGACAAGAATATTTTTGCTCTTTAGGAAAGAATAGTGGTATAAAAAAACTCTTAGAGTTTATGCACTAACTAATATTTATAAAGGTGATTGCAAGACACGGGTAGTAAAATAATTGGTGTGTAAGATTGACCCGACATCTATTCTGAATCAATTAAGAAGAATTAAGCTCGACAAGGGTCAAAAGTTAAAATAATTACAAAACAAGCCTGACAAGGGAATTTAATTCATCAAAACAAATATCCAAATAAACATCCATAACATCCAAGCCGACAAGGGCATCAACACTAATCAAACAAATCCCACCCTCTACTGAAAATAAAACATTGTCTCTAATGTTATAATAAATAGGTTAAGGGGGTAAGAACTCTCTGAGCCATCTTCTCTGAATTATCCTCTCGTGGCAATGCCTCTGAGTTGGTGCTAGCGCTGCCCCTTCAGGAGTTAGATATGCCCAAGAACTCAAACAAAACATATTTAGTCCACGTAGAAACAATAGCATCATCCTTTGGCTCACTCTCCTCATCCTCATCTAAACTCCCAAGAAAGTCATTAATCGGGCCTTGAGCAGCGTGTGAGGCAGCCATGGCCTCATTTAAGAAGCTCATATCTAGGCTAGTCAGAGGGGATTTTCCCTTTATCACTTCATGTCTGCCTAAAGTGAAGTGACTGCTCCTTCCACGACATCCACACTTTTGAATAACTTGTTAAGGTTGTCAAAAACATCCTTGTCATGAACCAAGCTAGGACCCTAGATCGGGAAACAGGACCTAGAACCACGGATGGCTCCAAGTCAACCCATGGCATGTGCATAGCAACTCAAGAGATTAATCTAAAGAGGAAACTGATAACTTAAACATGAATAAGAAGAATTCTAAAGAACATAAATGTATATCAAACGATGACACTACTACGCTAATTCTCAAAGCTGAACATACTAGTCTATGTCAAAAAAAGCCTCTACTATCTAATAGATGCCGGGACAAGCCCCCTTATCTCCAAGATGGAAACAAAACTGATAAAACAAAATTGAACTGATAAATGTCCTCCGATGATGAGGACTCACCCAAAGCAGGGCTGAGATGGGAGCGAGCTATCAGCGAGACTGAGATGGATCATTTGAATCTATATCATGAAATGATATAGCATAGAGTATGCGGTCACGTGGCATATACTGAGTATGCAAGGTAAGTAAAAACATGCTTAGTAAAACATTAGCAAGAAATCATACATGAAAGTCAAGATAGATCATCGGAGTAAAATAGTAAAAATGTAGGATATTAATCATAAAATGGAAAACCATAGGTCATAACGTCATAAAGAATGAATATATTTATATATAGAAATTAAGTAACAGTGGGAGATTCTTATAACCGACATACTCATGTGAGCATACATAGAGCCCGACATATAAAACCCTAGTCGAGAGGGTGTCTGTACCTTGCCAAGGGTAGAACCATGAAAAAGGCATGATATCACTCATGGGTGGCCCATACGAGCATGGGAGACACTCTCGAGGAGGACCCCATCATGGCTACGTTAGCACGTAGTTTTGAGACTTGGGTGCGCTGGAACCCGGGTCTACTCGGTGTTAAATACTACTCCCAAAGCATATATAGTGCTCCTATCATAATCATGAAACATACTTGAAGTACATGGGCTAGTTGAAATCATGAGATTTATAAACATGCTTGAGATACGTGAACTAGCCCATAAAATAGGCCCGTGAGTCGGCCATGATCATAAACATGATATGTCTAAAAACCATGCATACATGAGAAAATTATAATATTCTAAAATCCATAAAATTCATGAAGGGTTCTTGTGGAAATCATGAATTATAATTACAAAAACATAATTTACTTTATCATACTTGAAATTGTAAATCATAGTCTTGAATTTTCTTAAAATATGCATAATATGGAATAATTTTCAATAGCTTGAGAACATGAATTTATAATCAAATTGAGTGTAAAATCTTCCTATTAGACTTTAAATCATACATTAGAACTGTTATACCCCATAGAATTTCCGGCATCTAGACGACCTATTCGCATGTTAGTTAAGCATATTAGAAGGCCATACGTGCTAGAGAAAGGCCGGGAAAAAGATCGGACGAGAAACCCGTCGAACCATCACGGGAGGAGCCGAGGCAGAGCCCCTCCGCGATGGCAGCGTGTCACGGAGGTGAGGCCTCCGCGATGGCTCCGTGACACGTTGCCCAGGTTCAGGCCCAAGTATATAAGCCCCACTTTGGTTTAATTTCATTTAACCAAAGGAAATTTCAGAAAAACAAACAGAGGCTTCGGCAGAGAGAAGTAAGGACGAAGGAAATTATATAATTTTTCATCCGATTACGCTGCTAAACGCTACCCAAACTCAAATTAATCCCAGGTACCGAAGTATTTAGCAGCAGAGAGCATTCCTACGGATTCAGTTTCGTAAAATACGGCCGACGAATCATCGAGCCACCGAGCTAAGGTAAGTGGAATTGCTCTAAATTAGTGTCTATGTGTTCCTAGCTGTGAAGTGAATATTTCTCCCTTCTGGACCTCTGAAAAATAGCGAGTTTCTGGCCGTCTTTCGATAAGCCTAAGTTTAGGCTATAAACTATATCGAAAGTGACGTTGCCTTTTGAAATAAAGTTGTATTTAGTATTGATTGATATGTTTATGAATGCAGTTGGGAGAAAACAGTTAAAGTACCGGCCGTGCTTCGTCCGACAGATGAATAGTTCATGGATAAGGTATGTAAAGTTAGTTTCCTCGGCAAGTTAAGAAATCTTGATACAGTAAAGTAATTTAAAGGCCAGTAGATTGTCCAGAAGTCATGTGTTACGTTTGTTACGACTGTTGGTACGATATTGAAAATATCGAGTTACAACTTGCGTGAAATTTTCTAGTATGATAGAGATTCTAATATAAGCATTAGAAACTGCACAGTATGCTCAGTATGCGATGTTACACAGGATGTTAGTATATCATTGTGCTCAATCGAAACTCAGTAGAGCAAGTAGTACCTGTAAGACAGCTCAGAAATAGAATGATAAGTTGAAACGAAGTTAGAAAGCATGTTAGGAATAGTAAATCATGTTACTATAGAAAATCAGTATACAACATAGTTTCAGCAAAAGGACTATATCATGTTCAGCATTAGCCTTAGTACAGTCTGGTAGAAGACCATATTCGTACATACATATATATTATTTCCAGCCTCAGCATGTATTAAGTATGTACATATTTCTATCACTAGTCCAGCACATAGTGTATACAGAAACTGAGTAAACAACAGAGTTTTCAGCAGAAACATTATCTTATATAACATTTGCCCCAGTACAGCCCGGCAGGAGACTATATTCATATTTATACATCTTTACCTGCCTCAGCACGTATTAAATACGTACAGATTACTATCATTAGTTCAGCATGTAATATATGTGATACTTTCCCCCTATTAGCCTCAGCATGTGAGATACGCAGACAGCATTACTAGTTGAGACCGTTGTATTATTTGGGGTTGGATTACCCAGCATCCCTGACCGCCCCAGGGTTGATAGCTGTATCGACTCGTCCGCCAGAGGATGAGGATACGTCACTCTATGGAGTGGTATGCCGTCCCGCAAGGGGACAAAGATGGGATGCCAGTTTCCCCATATTGTGCCTTGGTCGGCCCTTATACACCCCCGTCGAGCGGGTACGCCCGGGGTGTTGATTAGGAGTCCTTCAGACTCAGGTACAGTTATAGTCAGGGGCTCAGCGAGCCCAAGTGCATACCCAGGGGACCGGCAGGATGCTTACAGCCATTATAGGAGATAGGATGACCGGGGTAGGGGTATAGATTCTGTGCTGGTTGTACCTCCCGGCTTATGGGGGCCGGGTAAGGTTTGTGTATTCCATGTTATATTATGTATGTTATGTCATATCGCATTAGATACTGGTAGATTAGTAGTAGAATGATACGTCTCCAGATATGACTCCTACTCCTTCCAGCATGATTAAGAACAGGTACGATTTACATCATCAGACAGTTAATCTAGTTCTTCCTATTTCAGTTTCATCAGTTATGTTATTGATTTCAGTTATTGCTTTACATACTCAGTACCAACGGTACTGACGCCCGGTGGGGCGCTGCATTACTTGCCTGCAGGTACTCGTAGATGAGCAGGCGATACTACGTGACTTCCTGTCAGCGGTCGAGTATTCAGCTCCTGTCCTCCGGAGGCTGAATTTCAGAGGTGTATTTCAGTTCCTTTTTGTTGTACAGTACGGGTAGGTCGGGGCCCTGTCCCGATCAGTTCTATTGCTATTCCTAGAGACTTGCAGTCTGTATATATTCCCTGTGGTCAGATGAGTCGGTCGTGTGAGGCCGTGCAGTTGTATAGCTGTTAGTACTCTTTCTTTCTATTATGATGGCCGTGTGGGGCCATAGTTTGCCAGTAGTGGTGACCTTGCCGGTCACGTAGCTTTTTAATACTTCATAATTGAATTGCAGATAACTAGACAGCATGGTGGCCTTGTCGGCCCGCATAGGTTTCCCTGAGTTGATATGTTTCTGGTCAACTGTTAGTACAGGTACAGGAGGCTATAGGCCAATGGGCCGGGAGCTGTGTTTACAGCCGTTATATAGCCCTTTGTTTCCAGAAATGTGAATTAGAGCCAGCCAGGTAGCAGATGTGCCTAGGCTTAGCAGTCCAGTAGTTCAGGTCCTAGTAGGGCACCAGGTGCCAGTCATACCCCCCAAGGCGGGGCGTGACAAGAACATGAGGAGATTGGACCCATAACATAGCATAGACAATTCCATAGAATTGGATGAAAACCCTATAAAATCAATACACTTGAATAGGAACTTGAATTCATGAATTAGAGGGGAAATTTGGGCATGAGGGTAGAAGAATCCCTCATTAATGGCCCTACATACCTATGTAATCTGATTCCAAACTGGTCTTGAAAGCCTAAGAGAATTGGGGAAGAAATTGAGGAGAATTCTAGTTTGATCTTGGAAGGAAATTTCAATATCTTGCATAGGATGGGAGTCTAATGACTTAGGATATGCAAAACCCTCTTAAAACACTCCTTGCACGGCTTAAAACGACGTCATTAGGAAGTCAGGAGCTTAAAAATTATGAAAATATGTCACGATCCGAATGGAGGCCCTGATCAAGACACGGGACAAGGAGACCCGAGAGACTCCAAGTCGACCCATGGCATGAACATACATCTAACTCAATTGCTAGAACTGAAGAATCAACATAATAATCTTAGCGGAAGTTTGAAATAAACATAACATTAGAATACACAATCTGAAGCTAAATACATCCTTTTGTCTGAAAAGCCTCTAAACATGATGAGTTGATGGGACATGACCCCGACTAACTAGATAAAGTTGGAAACTGAAAATAATGGAGAAATCTTAATAAGCATGGTCCTCGGGGGATGAGGACTCACCAACAAACGTAAGATGCTATATCTGAAGACTGGCTATGAATGGTCGGAGTCTAAGTGTTGGGTCCTGTATCATGAAATGATACAACATAGAGTATGCGTTCAGTACGTGGAATGTACCGAGTATGCACGATAAGTAAAACTGCTTAAATAGGTAAAATCATTTAAAGACATGCATAATGTAAAACATAACCAATAAGAATCTAAGAGTAGGGCTTTCATGCATTCTTTTATGAAATCATGATCTCATCACAACATAACATAACATCATAATCTAAATCGATTGACTCAAAGATGAAATCTGATAGTCATGAGTAAAACTGAACATTGAGTCAAACCTGCTTTAGAACATATATAGATGTATAAATCTCATAAATGATGAACATGCATAACTGAAATCACGAGGAACAAGAGGAGACTCGTCTTTTAACCAACATACCACGATAGAGCTTACGTGGTCCCAACTATCACACTCAAGTGGGGAGGGCCGTCCAAAGCCTTGTTAGGGCTAGTGACGATACCATGATATCAATATCAAGCTCATGGACCAATAGGGCAGGGGATAGCTCACAAGGGAGGTCCCAAAGTAATACATATATAATTATCAACCTACATTGGCGCATAGTTCTGAGGCATAGGGTGATCGATCTAGCCTACTCGGTGCTAGACACTACGCCCAAAAACATGCATATGCTCTCCATCATTTTTCAACGATGATCAACATCGTCTAATGAAGAAGCTTAATAATCAAATACATCTCAAATCTGAAATCATGCATATGAGAAGCTTTAACTCAAACCATACCACAAACTGAAAGATAATTGGGAGTCTTCGCTCCAAAACCATGTGGTAAGCTTAATTTAAAAAATCATAAATCATACTTGAACACGCGGGCATTTTCCAATACTTTCACATGCTTGAAAATACTCAATTCACACCAAAAACATGATTATAAACATGGGTAGCTTGCAAACATGTTGTTCATCATAATATCTCATCGTAATCATACATTCATCACATATCTCATCTTTCATGAATTTCTCATCAGTGGGCTTTTTAATTCATAAAAAGTTGAAACATGATTTTAATCATAAACAATATAAAACTTTCCCATGAATCATAATTTGATAGTAGAAACATATTTAAATCATACCCATGTAGAGAATTAGGAATTTCATGCATTGGGTTTAAACCCCATAGATTTGACATAGGAAATTCATGATTTAGAGAGGGATTGGGCATGGGTGTGAAAGGATTAATCCATTCATAACCCTACATACCTGATTGTAGCTGATTCTTACACTTCTTTAAATGCCCAAAAAGAAATTGAAGAGATTCTTGAAGGATTTTCCTTGACCACCTCTCTAGACTATCACTCTTGCATGCATGAACGAAAATAGCCTAAAATGAACTTCACCCTCTTAAAAGACATCATTCACAACTTAAAACGATGTAGTTTAGGCCTTAGGATCTTAGGAATTATGGAAAAGCCCTTACTGAATTCGCAGAAAATAACTGCCAGTCAGTCCCCACGAGGGACATGACGACTCGTCACCACAGGACACAAATTATGGCATCATCTGTAAAGTACACTGCTTATCAAGTCATCTAGGCTCGTCATGGGTGACTTCATGATTCATTACTGGTGACCACGACTCGTGGTCACCACTTGTCACATACACTGCCTTGGATTTTTATTTTGCTTCACCATGCTGCTGACAACCCTTCCCACGAATCGTGGTGACTGACCACGACTTGTGGGGTCCTTCCGTTAGGTACACTGCCTTCTTCCTTTTCCTTTTCAATCATCACTTCCCACGACTGACCTAACGATTTATGGGGACTGACCACGACTCGTGGTCTCATCCATGGGGATCCAAATTCCCAAATTCACACTCATCTCCTGAGCCTTACCACGAGTCATATCACAACACATGGTATGCTCCCACAGGTCATCCTCATGACCCGTTCTATGTCTTGATGCCAGTTTTAAACTTTTCTCTGTTTCAACTCCCGAGTCTGATCTTTGGGCTTCCGGGGTATAACAATATCTCCCCCTTGGGAACATTCGTCCTCAAATGTTGGAAAACATACAAAAAAGCAGAGAAATGCAATCATCATATTCAAATACTGATCATTTTAAGTTGAAAACTGACGGAATGACTCTCTCCGATTTAAACTACATAGCTGAATTGAATTCACGAATCATACATACATCCATATACATAAAAGAAACTTGGGCACATGAACTGAACATAAAACTAATTAGAGTTTTACGGCAAAAACTGATACCTTAAGCTAGAACTGAGCCGGTAGAGAATAAATATGGGTATTTAGCCATCATATCCGCTTCGACTTCCCAAGTAGCTCCTTCAACATGTTAATTCCTTCATAGCACTTTAACTGAAGCTACTTCCTTGTTCCTTAGCCTTCAAACCTGGCGATCCAGTATTTCCACTAGAACCTCCTCATAATTAAGGTTGTCTTTCACACCAACACTGTCCATGGGACAACTAGAGTGGGATCACCCAAACACTTCTTTAAGAGCGACACATGGAAAATAGGATGCATGGAAGCTAATTCTAAAGGCAACTCCAATTCATATTCCATCTTGCCAACCCGTTTAATAATTCGGTAAGGGCCAATATAACACGGGCTGAGTTTTCCTTTCCTTCCAAACCGCATCACTCCCTTCATGGGAGATACCTTTAGAAACACCCAATCATCCACCTCGAGTTTCAATTCCCTCCGCCTCACATCGGCATAGGACTTTTGGTGACTTTGAGCTATTTTCAACTTGTTTTGCATGAGCTGAACCTTATTCATAGCCTCATGAATCGAATCTGGTCCTATCATCGTAACTTCACCAAGTTCGAACCAACTAATGGGCGATCTACATCTCTGCCCATAGAGAGCCTTAAATGGAGCCATCTGAATAATGGAATGGTAGCTGTTATTGTATGCAAACTCGATAAGAGGCAAATGATCATCCCAACTACCCTTTAAGTCAATCACGCATGCTCTCAATATGTCTTCGAGAGTCTAAATTATCCGCTCCGCTTGACCATCCATTTGCAGGTGAAATGCTGTGCTGAGCTTAACCTGAGTACCAAGTCCTTTTTGAAATGACTTCCAAAATTGAGAGGTGAATTAGGTACCTCTGTCTGATATGATGGACAAGGGAACTCCATGCAATTGAACTAGCTCCCGAATATATCATTTGGCATAATCCTCTGCCGAATTTGTGGTTTTGACTGGTAAAAAATAGGTAGCCTTGGTCAACCTATCTACCACAACCCAAATGGAGTCATACTATTGACGAGTGCGAGGCAACCCTGTGATGAAGTCCGTGCTGATTTATTTCCATTTCCAAGTAGGAATACTAATATCCTGAAGCACACCTCCCGGTCTCTGATGCTCGACCTTCACTTGCTGACAGTTTGGGCACTTAGCTACAAATTCTGTGATGTCCTTCTTCATGCCATTCCAATAATAGACTTCCCATAGGTCACAATACATCTTGGTGGCACCTGGATGGATAGAATACCTGGATCCATGAGCCTCGTGCAACATACGGCTCCTCAAATCATCCACATCCGAAACACATAAGCAAACATGGTATCGAAGCACACTATCTCCCCCTTTGGAGAAGACCTCTACCTTCTGATTTTGAACTGCTTCCTTTAATTTTACCAAAATAGGGTCTTCATCTTTGTAGCTTTTATATCAATCACCAAGGACGATTCTGATCTGTTTTAAAAAATAACACCACCATCGGTCGAGTCAACCAACCTAACTCCCAACCTTGTATGTCGATGCACATCTTTCACCAGCTCCTTCTTCCCCTCATCCATCTGGGACACACTCTCCATAGAGAGTCTACTAAGCGTGTACACTACTATATTAGCCTTGCCCAGATGGTAAAGGACACTCATATCATAGTCCTTGAGTAGCTCTAACCACCTCTTTGCCAAAGATTAAGATCCTTTTGGGTAAACACATATTGTAAACTCTTATGGTCTGTAAACACATCTATATGGACCCTGTACAAATAATGTCGCCATATCTTCAAGGCGAATACCGCTGCGGCCAAATCAAGATCATGGGTCGGGTAATTCTTCTCATGAACTTTTAGTTGTCTGGAGGCATATGCTATAACCTTCCCGTGCTGCATCAACATACACCCAAGTTCGATCCTCGAAGCATCAAAATACACCACGAACCTATTAGTACCCTCGGGTAGGGTTAACACCGGTGCTGAAGTAAGTCGAGTCTTCAACTCTTGGAAGCTCTTCTCACAAGCCTCCGACCATTAGAATTTCACCTTCTTCTAGGTCATTTTGGTCAAAGGTGCTGCAATCGATGAGAAACCTTCCACGAACCTTCGATAGTATCCATCTAAACCCAAGAAGCTCCAAATTTCCATAGGATTCACTGGTCTAGGCCAATTCTACACCACTTCTATTTTCTGAGAGTCCACCTTTATGCCTTCACTTGATACCACATGGCCCAAAAACGCCACTAAGTTCAACTAAAACTCACACTTGCTGAATTTGGCATATAGTTGGCGATCCTTGAGAATCTGCAGCACTACTCTCAAATGAGCGGCATGCTCCTCCTCGCTCTGAGAGTATATCAGGATGTCATCAATAAACACAATCACGAACATATCCAGGTATGTCTTGAACATCCTATTCATCAAATCCATAAAAGTTGCTGGAGCATTCGTTAGTCCAAAAGACATAACTACAAACTCATAATGACCATACCGCATCCTGAAGGCTGTCTTTGGAATATCGTTCTCCTGAACTCTGAGCTGATGGTACCCAGATCTGAGATCTATCTTTGAAAAGAACTTGGTACTGTTCGGCTGTTTGGAATAACTACACGCAAGTGCACGTGGTCAAACAAGTAGTAAAGTGGCTTAAGTAAGCCAAGTATCGATCCCACAAGGACTGGACTAAGGTATCAATCTAATCAAGTGTCAATAAACTTTAACTCTAAACTGCAGACAACAATGTGAAGAATATTTTGATATTTTGTTTCCTAATTTTATACTAAGTCTAAAGCGAATATACAATTTGAGTCTGAACTATAAGTATGAGCATGCTGAGGCTAAAATGAACATGTAGAGAAATAAATTATCGATACAATTTGATTAATCTTTCCTCCGGTTGCTAGTCAAGAATTATTGCCTATGGATTAAAACTCTCGTATTTAACCCAACTTAAGAATCATGAACCTTCCACCTACATCTCTGTGATAAAAAGAAATTCATGTTCTAGCCATACAAAATCGATTCCTTAACTGACTAATACGACTTTCAGGTATATCTCTATCTTGAAAGTAAATCAATTCTCAATTTTCCCAAACTAAGAAAAGATCATATCCTATCAATTCACAACTTTCCAATTTCTTGCTCTCTCGAGTGAAACAGGACTTTTTAGATATACATTAATGTTGGCCACACATTAATGCAGTAAGAATAAGAATCAATAGAACAACCATGGAAGAAAAGATGAAAAACCAATTTATCAATAATTACATTTCAATACAAATGTTCTTAACCTCAGCAAGAAGGGAATTTAGCCACTCATTTGTGGATTAAACATCGTTAAATGAGTGTTAATCATACAAACAATTGAAATAAAGAAGAAGGAGATAGAGAAAAACCCTGAGATTTTCGTCCCTTCAACTGCCTGTAACCCACGTTCTTGCTCCACCCAGTCAGAATAATTAAAAATGAACCTAAGTGTTCTATTTATACTAGTGGAAATTTTTCCCAGAATAACAAGCAACATGTCACGGAGTGCATCGCGGAGCACTACCTCCGTGACACGCCACCAACGCGGACCCTCACTGGAATCCGGTCGTCCAGGTATTAAAGCCCAACGTGGCATGGCGTGCAACGCGGGGCTAGGCCAACGTGCCACGTCCCCAACGCGCACCTTCACTGGAATTTGGCTTATTTTCAGCATCCGGGCAGAATGCATCCGTGATGGCAGCGTGACACGGCTCCATCGCGGAGCCCCTTTAATTCGTGCTTTCCTTGTGCTTTTTCCTTGCTAGCTTCCGAGTCCAATCCCGAGTTCTCCCAACATGCATCTTAGCTTCGTAAAATTATATTTTTCCTGCAAAACAACGCTAATCATGTTGGTTAGTATAAATTCATATTTTATTACAATTCACATAAGAATGTACAAACATCGATAGATAAACAAGACAAAATGACACATTTGAGTATCACTTGGGCATATAAATCTGCCCAAGATCACTTACTCCACACTTAAATCCTTGTTTGTCCCCGAACAATAATCTTACACCTCATGCGATTGACACCCAATCCTGTCTACTTTGGCTCGACAATTCAAGCTACGGTTATACCGATTATTTAATATAGCAAATCATCAAGAAAACATGCATAGTCTTATCAATACAATGACCTTCAACACATTAAGACCTCCTAGACTCAAGAATCGATTCTCGATATTGGCAAACTCATGCAAATCAGCTGATCAAGATATCCGACATGAAATTCAATCTCTCGTCGAGCATGTGCCCTCACAACACAAGAGAATTTTCCCCTTTTTAATCACATGAACTCAAAGACATTACATGCAGGGGCATATAAACACGATTTTGCTCTCTCTCCCAAAAGAATTCACATGCATCATGTCATGAACCATAGGCTTGCCTTTAGTGTATTACTCCACTAATATAAGGACGCGTGATGTAAGATCACGTAGGACTTAATGGGTTGTAATGTAAGATAAGGAACTAGCAAATACTGGGCTAACCAACAATAACAACTAGCCTCCTTAAGCGCTTTTTAAATACATCCCATCAACCTTATGGGCATTGTTTCTTCCTTCATCCTCCCATTCTTGAAGTCTGTCTTTATTTTTGTTCCCATATCTTTAAGCACACTCGACTTAATAATAAAGATTAGTTATACGTCTTCATTATATTTACTTTATAGCGAGTGCACCTTTGACCTTTTCTTTCATCACTTTGCTTTTTCTTTTCTTTTCACAATTCTCACTCCTTGACACTGTGGGAAAATTATTTTTTTCTTGAACGCTTAAGAGTTTTGGATCAAATTCACGGATAATGAAAAGAAGGGGTTAAGCTCGGTTTACACCTTTTTGACAAAAGCAAAAAAATAGGCTAAAGGCTCAATGGGCTAACTAGTCTATACATTCAAGGTAGGTACGGTAATGGAAAAAAAAAGAAAACTTTCGGTTAAATCGAAGAAATGCCTACATCCTTTCCTACAACACACATCCTTCATTTCGTTTCGTACACACACCAGGCAAGTTCTAGACACTTCACAATAGCATGGAAGAATCAAAACCTCACCACACACTCATTGCACATGCTCAACTCAAGACATATTCACAGACTCTTCAATCAGCTAATTACAAGAATTCAAACATTAAGCCTCAATCACACCGAATCGAACTCTATGGCCTAGGTATCTCAACATATTTACAAAGTTGCATGCTTTCATATGAATCACCTTTGCATTTTAAATATCATGTACAACACACAACAAGAATTTCGCAACCATAAAGTAACAGCACGTTTGGGATACAAGCGAACGAAAGAAAAAATTAAAAGACAAAAACTACTCCTATCGACTACATTTTCCTTAAGACGGTCGTCATCCATCCATCATAGGGAACGATCACTAATTACGACTTCGGTTCAATGGGACTATTCTCGGTAAAAGAACCGAAAACAAACACCGAGAAACCCAATCATAAAAATAATTAAACGAAAAAGAAAGAAAAATATATAAATTTTTTTTAAAAAAATATCGATGATTTCGATAAAAAAATATTTACACAACCAGCTAACAACATTCAACAGTACACAACAGCTTCACACAGCTTCACATTAACTACAATACAGAACATACACAAAAATCACAGGGTCACAAATTTAGCACAACAATAGAATAGAAACATAACTAACAACAAAACAACCAGCACCTAACTACTCCCACCCCACACTTAAATCGAACACTGTCCCCAATGTTCATAAAATTTAGCATAGCACAAAAGTGGTTGGTGAAACTCCCTAATCAATCGAAGTATTCAACTTCTTCATCAGGTGCTGCTGCCTCGTCCCCATGTCTGAATCGCCCCCGTCGTCCTCATCTAACTCAATATCGGAATCGTCGCGACGTGTCTCCTCATCTGTGGGGACTTCATCATCAGTGGGCTCCATAAAAACTGGCCCCACTCGGCATAGAGCCCTGGCATTTTCGCTAAAAGGGTAGTCTAGCTCGAGCTGCCACAGCTCATCTTCTTTTGCCGGCCTCCCGCCTATGCGCAGCTGGAGCATCTGCATCCCGAACATGCGAGCCATGTATTGATCATCCCGAGCATGTCGCTCGGCTAGTGTAAGAACTGGCCCGTGAGTGGTGTCTGGTTCCTTAGTTTTGGTGACGTCTAAGGCCCGCCTCTCCATCAACGGGATGTAGTCAAGGGCCTCCTCCTCAACATCTAGGCCCCTCAGGAACGTGGTCAGTAAACCACCAAACCCGTACTTGTGCCCTTGATGCAAACGAGCTCTCTTCATGGTGGAGATAATCACCATCCCAACATTGATCTCCAGCCCTTTCATCAAGGCATAGACCAAGCACACACGATCCCGGGTGACATCTGTCATATGCACCCCCGGGATCAGGCAGGAACAAACAATTTTAAGCCATATCCTGGCTTCCCTGTTCATCTGTGAGTAGGGCAATGTCTGATGGTAGCCCCTCTTCTTATGCCTGCTCCACCATGCTGTAGACCGGGCTCCACACAGAGTGTGTCTGATGTCCGCATATGGTGGAGTGATATTCAGCTGCCGGAGTACATGGGCGTCTGTGTCTCGCGCCCCCCAAGATGGCATTAAGTTGATGGGGCTCAAAAGTGACTACTTGCCCCCTTATCTTTATGGTGTGACTTCTGAGTGTCGGGTTCCAGTTGGCATAGAACTCCCGAATCAGGTGAAGATTGCACTCCTTGGGCTCTTCAAAGATGAAGTTCAGCCCGACTGCATCAATCCTGTGGACAATTCTGGGGAATTCTTGTGCCAATGGTTCCCTAGCAATGTGCTCCTCAGGGAAGTATTTGCTTTCCTTATGCTTTGTGTACCATTTTTTCCTTTCCTCTGTCACCCATCGGGTTTCGTATTGATGACATTGACCACGCGGAATTGCTGGTGCTGCTGGGACTGCTGTTCCCAGTCTAATTCTTTTCCTTCCGGCGCCCGATGTAGATGCGCCCTTTCCTTTATCTTTCCTGCTTGCCATTGTTCCTATCAAATCAAGCAGACAGTCCCAATGTTATTCAAATTAAAATTAGCTTCGACTAAGGTTGGGTTAAGCTAGGCCACCCCACACTTAGTCTTTAGCCACAATCATAACATTACGGCAAGACAATTCTCACTTCCCAATTTACAATAAGAAACAACAACATGCCTTGTGCATTCAGAGAATTCGATGGAATATATTTTACGTACTACTCAAACTTCGTACAGTTATTCAACATATGACCATCAATACCATTTCATCCCATAGCACTTAGCACAGAAAAACTCTTAACACAACCTATGCAACCCACTAAGTTCTATGCAATTCACAATTTCATTCTCCCAAAAATCCATCGTTTACTTAGCATATTCATAACAACCACAACATAATTCACCTTACCCAACATGAACAACCCAATCATTTTCAAATTTTCAACCAAATTTAGCTTCTTCCTATTCAAATTCCAACCCTAGCTACCAATTTCGCACAAATTCAATCAAACATGTATTTATCGAGTTCATACAATCATAAGGATACTACGAACATCAATCAACAATAACTTAAATGAATTCATGCTCAATTTACACTTAGGGCATGCTTTAGTTACCTCACATGCTCAAAAATTGACAATTTCGGCCAAAATTGAGGTTAAGTTCAAGAACATACCTTTAATTCGTTGAACTTGAAGAAAAGTTGAAGAAAATTTGATCCTAGGTCCGTGTCACGTTAGGGGAGGGGGGATTTTGGGTTGTTTGTCGTGGAGGGGAGTGAAAAAATGGGAAAAATTGGGTGTTTTCGGGGTTTAAAAGAAGGTTTTTAGCGCGGGTCACCCGGCGTCCTGGTGTGACCCATCGCGAATAACAATTCAACGTGTCACGGAGGGTAACGTGGAGCACACCCTCCGTGACACGAAGCCATCGCGCAGGGGTTCTGGAATTTGTAAAAAATTCCAAAACACCTTCAACATGTCACGGAGGGTAACGCAGAGGCCCTCCTCCGTGACACGGAGCCATCGCGTAGGCTCACTGTTTTGCCACTTTTTATTATTTTTCTCACCTCGATTTTTCCTTTGCGATCCTTTGCATTTTTACCCTCCGTTCAACCTGAAATTCATCTCACAACAAGAAATTGGTTAGAATTTATAGGTTTCACATAAAATACAATTTTTTTTGTTTTTATTTTTATTTTTCTCATTTTTTTCTTTTTCTTCTTTTTTTTTTCTTCTACGAAATCTATTCCAATATTACAAAAATTCCACGGGTTGCCTCCCATGCAGCGCCTGGTTTACCATCGCGGCTCGACATAATTGAAGCTCAGTCATCCTCTAGGGTGGCAGATGTCTTCTCTCGACTACAGTCCTCACCCCAGTAATGCTTACATCGCTGCCCATTGACTAAGAACGTGGCACTTCCATCTTCTTGCCACGATTCCCATTTTGGGGGGTCCTTCACCGGGTGTTTTCCCATAGGCTCTCGCGAACCAACACTTTGAGCATTATCCGCTCGATCAAGCACGTTGATCACTGAGAGTTCCTCATACACGGCTGGAAGCTTTTGTTACACCCCATAAAAATTCCCACCACATAGATGGCCTATTCGCGTGTTGGTTAAGAGTATTTGAAAGCCATACATGCTAGAAAAAAGGCCCGAGAAAAGATCGGAAGAGAAACCTGTCGAACCATCGCGGAAGGAGCCGGGGCAGAGCCCCTCCGCGATGGCAACGTGTCACGAAGGTGGAGCCTCCGCGTTGGCTCCTTGACACGTTGTCCCTATCTAGGCCCAAGTATATAAACCCCTCACTTCGATTTTTAATGATATAACTCATATAATTTCCAGAGAAACGAGGGAAAACAGGGAGGATCGAGAATCTCTTATAATATTCGTCCGATTATGCCGTCAAACGCGGTCCAAACTAAAATTAACTCCAGATACCGAGGTATTAAGCAGTAAGGAGCATTCCTATGGATTTAGTTTCATGAAATTTGGCCAGCGAATCGTCGTGCTACCGAACTAAGGTAAGTGGAATTGCTCCAAACTAGTGTCAATATACTCCTATCCCTAAAGTGAGTATTTCTCCCTTCTGGACTTTCGAGAAACAGCAAGTTTTTGACCGTATTTCGATAAGCCAAAGTTTAGGCTATAAATATATCGAAAGTGACGTTTTCTTTCAGAATATTGGTGTATTCAGTTCTAATTGACATATATGTAAATGCAGTTGGGAGAAATAGCTGGAGTACTGACGGAGCTTCGTCCATTAGTTGGATAAACTGAGGTTAAGGTATGTAAAGCCAGTTTCTTCGGCAAGTTAGTAGTTTTAGCCTTGTATAGCACAGTAAACTCCATAGTAGAATTTCCGGATTTGAATATTGAGAATTGTACAAGTTCAGTAAATTTGGTTTGCGTTGTTATATCGTACTAAGTCCGAAAGTTAGTAAAGCATGCGCCAAAATGGCAAGTTAGCATTCCAGACTCAGTATAGCCCACAGTATGTGATTAGCAAGCATGTTTCTAGAATAATATGATAGATATTCAGAATAAGAGTTAGTAAAGTAAAATCATACAGTCAGATAGTATCTTGGCTACAGATTAGCCATACGGACAGATGATATCTTGGCTACAGTATAGCCATACAGTCAGATAGTATCTTAGCTACAGATTAGCCATGCAGTTAGATAAAGATCATAGATTCAGTATAAAGCAGTATGGGAATCAGTATAATATAGAAAGAGATCAGAATAAGAAATTAAAGTTCAGATAGTATTTTTCAGGTTAAACATGCTTGCTATATATGTGCTTATTGTTTGTTGAGACTTGGTTGTGTCGTGAGGGCACCCTTTTGAGCGTCCTCGCCACCCCTGGGTTGGTAACTGTGTCGCCCACTGAGCAGGTGGGTTTACGTCACTCCAAGGAGTGGCATGCTGTCCCCAGTTTGGACGAAGATGGGATGAAGCGTTCCCCATATCAGGCTGATCAACATTACAGTATAGATAGCCCTGTTGTGCGCAAGCGCCCAGGGAACAGATTCAGATACATTTACAGTTACAAACATAGTATAGGAGTCCTCCAGACTCAGACACGGTTATTTATATCGGAGGCTATGGCCTGAGGTGGAGACCCAGGGGGCCGCCAGAGGTGCTCGTAGTTAGCAGATAAGTGAAGTGACTTATTTTTGGCTGGTTTTGACCCGGGTAGGGGTATATAGATTGTTTGCTTGCTTGGCGCCATCCGGCTTATGGGGGTTGGTATTGGCTCTTGTTTGCTCTCTCTCTATATATATATGTATTTATGTGCTATATATTGACGTGCCCTTATTCGCGCGTCCGCAAGTGTACTGGTCGTGCAAGTAATATAGTGGCTCTTTTAGAGAACCGGAATGTCGAACCCACAGGGACTGGACCCATTCCTCTAACTATCCATTTCTAGTGTGGTCTTAACTTTCGCCAGTGTTGGTTATATAATTTTTCGAGGGAGATTTAATTAAGTCTAGTTTTGGTCAACGAAATATCCTGAATTTACTCTAGGAGCAACATAGAGTTAAAACCAGATAATCATGCGATACTATGATTTGCAATGGGTTAAGCATGAAACTATCGATTGTTGTTTCACATAATTAGAATTGCATGTTTATGGTCTTTCGAGCCTCTAAACACGGCAAACTAGCCTCACTGCATCATTGTGAGCTGGGATGCTAATTTCTAGTCGCGGGCAATCAATTATGTTGTGGTTTACGGGGAAACGATTAGGGACTTTCGTGCGTCTAACCATTTAACTCAACTTAGCCTCACAACTACTTCTTCAAGTGGTGATGTGACATCCCAAGTTGGTCTTTCATAACCCCCGTGTCTCAACCAAGCACGGTGTTATGTATATTTCTATCCTGACATAAAAATCTCTCCCGAGATACAAACGTGCTCCTCACATTCTCATGTCCTGACCTAGGTAATGCTTTCTCAAGCTATTACTCAAGCTAACAAATATGCTTTCATGGTGATCAATCATAAAAACAACCAACAATCCAGAATGCAAGACGAAAACAATAATCAATAACTTAATTCCAAAACAATTTCATAAAATCACAATCATAATTCATGGCTTCAACCCTAGAGGAAGGGTTCTTGCCACTCATGTTCGTAAAACTACACTAACTACTACTAAACTAACATACTTACATGAATTTGGTAGATGAGAAGGGAATTTGACAAACCCTAGATGAGTTCTCCCACTTCTTCCTTCACTCCTAGGTTGTTTTCCAGAATAAAATTGTGACAAAATGATTTTAGAAGCTAAGGGTTCAATTTATACTATGCTAAAAAATTGCAAAATTTGGCCTGTGGTGGAACAGCAACGTGTCACGGAGCTGAACGCCCTACTTGACCTCCGTGACACGGAAGTAACGCGTACCCCTCACTGGAATGTGCCAAAAAATGCAATTTTTGGCCAAGTGTTGCAGCGTTGGCAGCGAGCCACGGCCCCTATCGCGCAGGGTGCCAGTTATTGCATGTTTTCTTGTTGACTTTCACGTTTTGCTCTTGATTCCATTCCTCCACTTCACCAAATCATGAATTAGTTCCTCAAATGCATTATTAACCTTCAAAAACAAGGACTAATCATATTGGTTAGTATATATTCACATTTACATAAAATCACATGAGAATACATATAATTAAATAGATAAACAAGGCAAAACTAAGTTATAAAGTATCACTTGGGCATGCTATTTTGCCCACGATCATATATTAGTTAATAGACAGCAGGCCGCTGTGTCTACAGGTACGCTCCTGCCCTATCACAACACAGAAAGTCTGATTCAGTTCATATCAGTTCTTATAGATTCAGTTATCTCCTGCTATTCAGAATTGCTAGCTATGTTATTTGTATTCAGTTGTATCCAGTTGCTTTGCATACTCGATACCAGTGGCACTGACGCCCATTTGGGGCGCTGCATGCCTGTAGGTACTCATAAAGGAGGAGGCGATCCCTTGTGATTCTAGCCATCTTATAGAGTCATCAGCTCCTGTCATCTGGAGCTTGATATTCAGAGGTGTAGTTCATTTTCTTTTATAGTACAGTATGGGTAGGCCGGGGCCCTGTCCCGACCATTTAATCAGTACTCATAGAGGCTTGCAGATTGTGTATATTCATCTCCCTGTGGTTAGTTGTGCCGGTCGTGTGAGGCCGTGCATTTTGTTTAGCTGTTTAGCATTGTTGATTATGTTGGCCGTGTGGAGCCATAGTCTGATAGTAGTGGTGACCTTGCCGGTCACGAAGTTATTCAGTATTCTATTATTGAGTTACAGATAACTAGACAGTATGGTGGCCTTGTCAGCCCGCATAGGTCTCCCTATATGAGATGATTCTGGTTAGCTGGTGATACAGTACAGGTGGCTATAGGCCCAGTCGGACGGAGGCTGTATTTATAGCCATTATATAGCTCGTTGATTCCTTGAATCTGAGTTAGAGCCAGCCAGGCACCAGATGTGCTTAGGCTCACCAGTTAACAGTCTAGGTCCTACTAGGGCACCAGGTGCCAGTCATACCCCCCAAGGCGGGGCGTGACAAACTTGGATCAAAGTAGGTCGTGTCCCAGGGATTCTGCAAACTGTGCTAAGTAGGGTCTTGTCTATGGATGTGTTGTGCACCACATACTATAGGCAGTAGGTTGCTAGGCATGATAGAATGGTTACTCTTCTTTCTCATTCAATCGTGCTATAGAGCTGTACAATATAGGGTTGGGTCCCTAAAACATATCATATTCTTTGTCTATAATGGCAGACCAGCGTCACCCTGCCACCGACAGAAGATTAGACACAGCAGCAGGAGAAGGCACCTGCAGGATGCCTCAGTTCCATTCAGAGTCAGCCCGATCTGAGGACGATATAGAGGCTTCATCATAGCCCTCTCAGCAGTCCCCCTCGCATCAGGAGCCGTTGGGCACGACACTGCCTCCGACAACTCCTGTACCTTCACCATCAGACCAGGAAGTTCGGAGCGCAGTGGTTATGTTGGGACAAATGATGGCCACACAACGCATGTCAGTGCCACCTATAGCAGCAGAGCCTTCAGGTGGGTCAGGTAGTTCTAGGGTCAGGGAGTTTTTGGCACTAGGTCCCCCACAGTTCACTGGGTCAGATCAAGCAGAGGACCCCCAGGATTTCCTAGATCAGATGCAGAGAATTTTTTGGGTTATGCATGTGACCCCTATAGAATTAGTTGAGCTGGCAGTGTTTCGGTTGCGGGACATAGCTGTATTATGGTACGAGAGTTGGGAAAGGTCTCGAGGGAGAGATGTTGCCCCTCCGACTTGGTCTAGCTTCTCAGAGGCCTTCCTGGACCGTTATTTGCCACGGGAGATCCGGCATGCCCGGATGGATCAATTTTTGCATTTGGAGCAGGGGGTGAGGAGTGTACGAGAATATGCCCTACAGTTTGACTCCCTAGCCTGCTATGCTCCATCTTTTGTGGACACTATGCCATCCAGAGTCCACCGGTTCATTATGTCTTTGAACCCGGAATATATTGAAGCTTGCATGACGGCTACGTTACGAGAAGATATGGATATTTCCCGAGTACAGGCCTTTGCCCATTGAGGGCCTTAGACAGTGGCAACAGGGCATTAGACAGACAAATCAGGAACAACGTCGCAGAGATAGATCAGATGGAATGCAGAGGGAGGTTCAGAGAGGACCCAGGCCCCGATTGTCAGACAGACCCCCTAGACCCCCACCTCCACCACAGTAGCAGCAGCGAGGTAGATTTGCTCGTCGAGGGCAGTTAGAGTCTGGTGGCAGTTCTCGAACAGTAGATTCCCCGCATTAGAGAAGGGGAGAGCAGAGCAGATTTACACCTCCACCCTGCCCTAATTGCGGCCTATCTCACATCGAAGCTTGTAGATATGGCTCCTCGGGGTGTTATATTTGCGGGCAGGAGGGGCACCGCATGAGAGATTGTCCGGCCAGGGGACAAGAGAGCAGAGATAGTCAGGACAGGGGATCCGCAGGTCCACGAGCTCTAGCAGCCTCGGCAGGGCGTAGGCCCTCAGGTACAGCAGGTAAAGGCCGAGGTAGATTAGGAGCCTCCAGTTCGGGTACGGGCTCAAGCCGTACCTATGCATTACCAGGGAGACAGGACTCAGAGGCGTCTCTAGATGTAGTGACAGGTATGATGACTATCTGTTCATGCCCTGCTTATGTACTGATTGATCCAGGGTCCACTCTATCATATATTACCCCATTTGTGGCTTGAAAGTTTAATGTCGTACCAGAGTTATTACAGCAGCCCTTTTCTGTATCTACACTCATCGGTGACTCCATTATAGCTAGTAGAATTTATTGAGGGTGTACAGTAGAGGTTGCTGATCGCCAGACTACAGTAGATCTGGTAGAGTTAGAAATGATTGATTTCGATGCCATTATGGGTATGAATTGGTTGGTGCCATGCTATGCTAACGTAGAATGTTGGACCAAGACGGTCCGATTCCACTTTCCAGGAGAGGAAGTGCGAGAGTGGAAAGGCATCACAGCTACTCCAAAAGGTAGGTTTATTTCCTACCTTCAAGCGAGGAAATTGATAACTAAGGGATGTATCTACCACCTAGTTAGGGTTCAGGATGTTCGGGTAGAATATCCGACACTTCAGTCTGTTCCGATGGTGAATGAATTCCCTGATGTATTTCCAGACGAGTTACCTGGTATTCCCCCAGAAAGGGAGATAGATTTTGCAATTGACTTGCTACCAGGTACTCAGCCTATATCAATTCCTCCATATCGCATGGCTCCTATTGAAATCAGAGAATTAAAGGAGCAGATGAAGGACCTGCTAGATAAGGGTTTTATCAGGCCGAGTACTTCACCATGGGGTGCGCCAGTTCTATTTGTGAGAAAGAAGGATGGCTCACTCCGCATGTGTATAGATTACCGGCAGCTGAATAAGGTTACAATAAAGAATAAGTATCCGCTTCCCAGAATAGATGATTTGTTTGATCAATTACAGGGGGCCAGATATTTCTCCAAGATTGACTTACGGTCTGATATCATCAGGTTCGAGTTCGTGAAAGAGACATTCCTAAAACGGCCTTTAGGACCCGATATGGACACTTTGAATTCCTAGTTATGTCCTTTGGGTTGACGAATGCCCCAGCAATATTCATGGACCTAATGAATAGCATTTTCAAACCATACCTGGACCTGTTCGTGATAGTGTTTATTGATGATATTCTGGTGTATTCTCGCTCTGAAGCAGATCACCAGGCTCATTTACGGACAATGCTCCAAATTCTCAGGGACTGTCAATTATATGTTAAGTTCTCCAAGTGTGAATTCTAGCTGAACTCAGTAGCCTTCTTGGGGCATATTATGTCGGATGCTGGTATACAGGTTGACACGCAGAAGATAGCAGCAGTTAAAACCTGGCCTAGGCCTACCACTCCGACCGAAGTCCGCAGTTTTCTGGTGTTAGCGGGATATTACAGGAGATTTGTTGAGGGATTCTCTACTATAGCGGCACCTCTGACCAAACTGACGTAGAAAGCAGCAAAGTTTCAGTGGACAGAGGCATGTGAGTAGAGCTTCCAGGAGTTAAAAGACAGATTAACCTCCGCCCCAGTGTTAGCATTGCCGGAAGGTACAGAAGGTTATTCAGTGTATTGCGACGCATCAGGCGTTGGGTTGGGTTGTATGTTGATGCAGCATGGTAAGGTGATTGCATATGCTTCCAGACAGCTGAGGAAACATGAAAAGAATTACCCTACCCATGACCTGGAGTTAGCCGCAGTGATCCACGCCTTAAAGATATGGAGACATTACTTGTATGGCGTCCATGTGGATATTTTCACAGATCATAAGAGCCTACAATATATCCTCACCCAGAGGGAGTTGAATCTGCGACAACATTGCTGGTTGGAGCTATTAAAAGATTATGATGTGGAAATTTTGTATCATCCGGGAAAAGCCAACGTAGTAGCAGATGCTCTCAGCCGTAAATCCATGGGAAGTTTGGCATATTTGCAGCCCGAGCAACTGGAGTTGGTCAGGGAGATACTTCAATTAGCCAACCTAGTCGTTCGTATAGCAGACACAGAGGACAGCAGAGCGGTAATTCAGAACACCGCTGTGTTGTCATTAGTTGTGGAGGTAAAGGAACGACAGTATGAGGATCCTGACCTGATCCAGCTCAAGGACAGAATCCAGCAAGGTAAAGCGCCAGATTTTCAGATAACTGAGGAAGAAGTGCTATTATGTAAAGGCCGCCTCTGTGTTCCAGATGTTTCAGGGCTCCGCCAGCAGATTATGAACAAGGTACATTATGCCCATTATTCTCTTCACCCCGGTGTGACGAAAATGTACCATGATATCAAGGAGAATTATTGGTGGCCAGTAATGAAAAGAGAAATTTCTGAATTTGTAGCCCAGTGTCCTAACTGCCAACAGGTAAAAGCGGAACACCAGAAACCAGGTGGATTAACTCAGGGCATAGCTGTGCCTCTCTGGAAATGGGAAGCAGTGAATATGGATTTTGTAGCTGGATTACCTCGTACTATACATAGACACGATTCTATTTGGGTAATAGTTGACAGGCTGACAAAATCAGCTCATTTCCTGCCAGTGAAAGCTACCTTCTCAGCCGAGGATTATGCTGAATTATATATCCGAGAAATAGTTAGATTACATGGAGTGCCAGTATCTATTATTTCAGACAGAGGAGCACAGTTTACAGCTAGATTTTGGCAGTCGTTCCAGAGGGCTCTGGGAACGCAAATTAATTTGAGCATAGCATTCCACCCTCAAACAGATGGACAAGCTGAACGCACTATTTAGACGCTCGAGGATATGCTACGGGCGTGTGTGCTAGATTTTAGAGGTAGCTGGGACGAGCATTTGCCGCTAATGGATTTTTCTTATAATAATAGTTATCACTCAACTATCCAAATGGCGCCTTTGAGGCACTGTATGGGCAAAAATGTAGGTCGCCAGTTGGCTGGTTTGAAGTGGGAGACTCAGCCCTAATTGGGCCAGATATTATTCAACAGTCAGAGGAGAAGGTAAAGCTTATCAGAGAACGCCTACTGACTGCACAGATCCGCCAGAAATCATATGCTGATGTGCGGCACAGAGACCTGGAATTTGATGTGAATGACTGGGTATTTCTGAAAGTATCTACAATGAAAGGGGTGATGAGATTCGGCAAGAAAGGAAAGCTCAGTCTGAGATTTGTTGGGCCTTATCAGATTCGTCGAAGGATAGGCCGAGTAGCATATGAGTTGAACTTGCCTCCATAATTGGAATCCGTTCATCCGTTCTTTCATGTATCTATGCTGAGGAAATGCATAGGAGACCCATCCAGAGCAGTCCCAGTCCAGGATATCCAGGTTACGAAAGAGATGGCCTATGAAGAGGTTCTAGTAGCCATCTTAGATAGACAGATTCGTTGATTGAGAACTAAAGATATTGCATTTGTCAAGGTATTGTGGCATAACAGGAACCGAGAGGAGATGACTTGGGAGGCGGAGGAAGATATGAAGACCAGAGACCCTCATTTATTTCAAGCCTAGTCAGGCGACAGGTATGTTAGTATTATTATCTTATGCAGTGCCTTATAGTATACATATAAATGAGAAGGTCTATTCTAATCTGTCATTTAAATACTATAGTATTGTGTGGAGTACCTGTATGAGACTTTTCTGCATTTCAAGTTTTTGGGATAGTCCATATTACAGGGGAAACTCTGTCGAAACTTTTCTAAAAACAAGTTGAGTAAGTTGAGAAGTCCTCTAGATAGAAGTTTACATTCAAGGACGAATGTTCTTAAGGGGGGGAGAATGTTACACCCCATAAAAATTCCCAACACATAGATGGCCTATTCGCGTGTTGGTTAAGAGAATTTGAAAGCCATACATGCTAGAAAAAAGGCCCGGGAAAAGACTGAACGAGAAACCTGTCGAACCATCGCGGAAGGAGCCGGGGCAGAGTCCCTCCACAATGGCAACGTGTCACGAAGGTGGAGCCTCCGTGTTAGCTCCGTGACACGTTGGCCCTGTCCAGGCCCAAGTATATAAACCCCTCACTTCAGTTTTTAATGATATAACTCATATAATTTCTAGAGAAACCGAGGGAAAACAGGGAGGATCGAGAATCTCTTATAATATTCGTCCGATTACGCCGTCAAACGCGGTCCAAACTCAAATTAACTCCAGATACCGAGGTATTAAGCAGTAAGGAGCATTTCTACGGATTTAGTTTCGTGAAATTTGGCCGGCGAATCGTCGTGCTACCGAACTAAGGTAAGTGGAATTGCTCCAAACTAGTGTCAATATATTCCTATCCCTAAAGTGAGTATTTCTCCCTTTTGGAATTTCGAGAAATAACAAGTTTTTGACTGTCTTTCAATAAGCCAAAGTTAAGGCTATAAATATATCAAAAGTGACGTTTTCTTTTAGAATATTGGTGTATTCAGTTCTAATTGACATATATGTAAATGCAGTTGGGAGAAATAGCTGGAGTGCTGACCGAGCTTCATCCGTTAGTTGGATAAACCGAGGTTAAGGTATGTAAAGCCAGTTTCTTCGGTAAGTTAGTAGTTTTAGCCTTGTATAGCACAGTAAACTCCATAGTAGAATTTCCGGAGTTGAATATTGAGTATTGTACAAGTTTAGTAAATCTGGTTTGCGTTGTTATATCGTACTGAGTCCGAAAGTTAGTAAAGCATGCGCCAAAATGGCAAGTTAGCATTCCAGACTCAGTATAGCCCACAGTATGTGATTAGCAAGCATGTTTCTAGAATAATATGACAGATATTCAGAATAAGAGTTAGTAAAGTAAAATCAGACAGTCAGATAGTATCTTGGCTATAGATTAGCCATACAGACAGATGATATCTTGGCTACAGTATAGCCATACAGTCAGATAGTATCTTGGCTATAGATTAGCCATGCAGTTAGATAAAGATCACAAATTCAGTATAAAGCAGTATGAGAATCATTATAATACAGAAAGAGATCAGAATTCAGATAGTATTTTTCAGTTTAAACATGCTTACTATATATGTGCTTATTGTTTGTTGAGACTTGGTTGTGTCGTGAGGGAACCCTTTTGAGCGTCCTCGCCGCCCCTGGGTTGGTAACTGTGTCGCCCACTGAGCGGGTGAGTTTACGTCACTCCAAGGAGTTGCATGCTGTGCCCAGTTTGGACGAAGATGGGATGAAGCTTTCCCCATATCAGGCTGATCATCATTATAGTACAAATAGCCCTGTTGTGCGCAAGCGCCCAGGGAACAGATTCAGATACAGTTACAGTTACAGATACAGTATAGGAGTCCTTGGACTCAGACACGATTATTTATATCGGAGGCTATGGCCCGAGCCGGAGACCCAGGGGGCCGGCAGAGGTGCTCGTAGTTAGCAGATGAGTGGAGTGACTTATTTTTTGCTGGTTTTGACTCGGGTAGGGGTATATAGATTGTTTGCTTGCTTGGCGCCATCCGGCTTATGGGGGTTGGTATTGGCTCTTGTTTTCTATATGTATATATATATATATATATATATGTATTTATGTGCTATATATTAGTTAATAGACTACAGGACGCCGCGTCTATAGGTACGCTCCTGCCCTATCAAAGCACAGAAAGTCTGATTCAGTTCATATCAGTTCTTACAGATTTAGTTATCTCCTACTATTCAGAATTGCTAGCTATGTTATTTGTATTCAGTTGTATCCAGTTGCTTTGCATACTCGATACCAGTGGTACTGATGCCCGTTTGAGGTGCTGCATTACTTACCTGCAGGTACTCATAGACGAGGAGGCGATCCCTCGTGATTCCAGCCATCTTATAGAGTCATCAGCTCCTGTCATCCGGAGCTTGATATTCAGAGGTGTAGTTCATTTTCTTTTATAGTACAGTATGGGTAGGCCAGGGCCCTGTCCCGACCATTTCATCAGTACTCATAGAGGCTTGCAGATTGTGTATATTCATCTCCCTGTGGTTAGTTGTGCCGGTCGTGTGAGGTCGTGCGTTTTATTTAGTTGTTTAGCATTGTTGATTATGTTGTCCGTGTGGGGCCATAGTCTGATAGTAGTGGTGACCTTGCCGATCACGTAGTTATTCAGTTTTCTATTGTTGAGTTACAAATAACTAGACAGCATGGTGGCCTTGTCGGCCCGCATAGGTCTCCCTATATGAGATGATTCTGGTTAGTTGATGATATAGTACAGGTGGTTATAGGCCAGTCGGCCAGAGGCTGTATTTACAGCCGTTATATAGCCCGTTGATTCCTTGAATCTGAGTTAGAGACAGCCAGGCACCAGATGTGCTTAGGCTCACTAGTTAGCAGTCTAGGTCCTACTAGAGCACCAGGTGCCGGTCATACCCCCCAAGGCGGGGCGTGACAGCTTTGTGGCCTTGTACACATCAAATACTTCAACTTTGTCGTGTGCCCGCATAGTTAGCTGCCCTGCAGCTACATCAATAAGTGCTTTCCCAGTTGCCAAGAAAGGACGTCCCAAAATAAATGGGACTTCTGCGTCTGGCTCAAAATCCAGCACGACGAAGTCTACCGGGAAGATAAGGGAGCCCACTTGCACCAGCACGTCTTCCACAATGCCATCAGGTTTGGCTAAAGAACGATCCGCTAGTTGCAAGATCACTGTTGTTGGTCTAGGACTCCCTAACCCTAACTTCTTGAATACCGGTGTAGGCATCAAGTTAATGCTCGCTCCCAAATCACATAATCCGCGAGCTCGGATACTCTGCCCAATTGTAATTTGAATTGTAAAGCTCCCAGGGTCCTTGAGCTTTGTGGGCAACCTATTTTGTATCCGTGAAGTGCACTCCTCCGTAAGCGCCACCGTAGCGTACTCCGTCAACCTACTTTTGTTCGCCACGTTGTCCTTGATATATTTTGCGTACTTCGACACTCCCTGCAAAACATCAACAAGAGGTAAATTAATGTGTACCAGCGCCTCCATGAACTTTTTGAAACACGCTTCCTCCTTGTGTTTTCTTAGTCTTTGAGGGAACAGGGGTGGTGGTCTTTCTGGTTCAGCTTCCTTCTCCTTCCCCCTATCATCATTGTGCTCCCTCTCCTTCTCCACTGCTCCCGACTGCTGTGGTGGTCTTTCTGGTTCCACCTCCTTGAGTTGCAAACCACTCCTCGTGGTCACTTCATTTACCTGCTTGGGGTTCAGATCAGTGTCACTCGGAAGTCCTCCTCTCGGCCTGGTGTTTTGAGCTCCAACAAATTGCCCAAACTGGTACTCCAGCGCCTTTGTAGCTAACTGATTATTCTTTACATCGGCTGCCAATTTCACGTAATCAGCCTGCAATTGAGCTTGGTTAGCTATCATTGTCTTGAACATCTCCTCAATGCTGGGTGATGGTGGTGGAGGAGGTGCATTGTTGCTTCTGTATTGCGACTGATAGTTCTGCTGCCCTCCTTGATTTCTCTGCGCCCCCTGACTCGAACTTTGCCCTTGATGGTTGTTGCTACCCCAAGAGAAATTCGGGTGATTCCTCTAGTTGGAATTGTAGCTGTTGCCATACTGTAGGTGTTTATTTCTCTGTACATTACCAACAAAGTTCACCGAATCAGGATTTGCTCCGCAACACTCAGCTGAGTGTTCATTACTCCCGCACACTTCACACCAAATCTGCTACACTACATTCACTAGGGCTTGAGACTGGTTCATGCTCATGTTACTGAAGTGAGTGTTGAGTTGATTCTGTAACGCAGCTATCTGTGCAGCAATAGCCGTAAAACCATCCACTTCTAAGACTCCTGCTGCTTTCCTTGTTCCTCCTCTTGATGAGTCTGCATTCCACTCCGGATTCCCCTGCGAAATACGATTTAACAAGGTATATAGCTCCTCATAAGTCTTCTCTAATGCTTGTCCCCCAGCTGCTGAGTCTAGCAAGATTTTTGTGTGGGGTTCCAAACCCTCTATGAAAGTATGCACCAGCACATCATTGGATTGGTGATGATGAGGACAATCCCGCAACATAGATTTGAATCTCTCCTAGGCCTGATACAGATTCTCTCCCTCTCTCTGTTTAAAACTTAGAATTTGACTTCTAAGTCTTGCTGTTTTACCTGATAGAAAGATCCGTATCAAGAATTTCTTTGCAAGATCATCCCACGTGGTGATGGAATTAGGTAGCTCAGCTTTCAACCACCTCTTAGCTTCTCCCAAAAGTGAAAATGGGAATAATGTAAGCCTGACATAATCTGATGACACTCCAGCGGGATGTAAGTGTCACTTATCTCCAAAAAATTTTGGAGATGTTGCTGTGGATCCTCATGGGGAGACCTGTGAACTGCCCGCTGGTGTGCAGTAATTACACCATGTTCTGTTTAAGCTCGAACCTCCCTCCTGGCTCAGGTTTGCAGATGCTAGATGTGACATTGTTAGCATGTGGGATTGCCACCTCGCGAACTGGCCTAGCTGCCATTTCCTCGGGCACTAACGTTGCCCTTACAACTGGTGGATTCTGTTGTTGCTCCAGGATTGTTTATCTGAGCAACTGCAACTTTTTCTCTAGAGCTTCTCTCCTTTGACGATGGAATTGTCTTTCCGGCTCTAAAGATGAGTCCACCAGCTCCTTGTCTCTTGCCAGTGTTCAACAGAAATTAGTATTTGAAAAATAACGCTAAGACCAAGTTTTCAACACTAAGAGGAAATAGTAAACTAACACTTAAGAAAATTTTACCAATTGCCAGTCCCCGGCAACGGCGCCAAAAACTTGTTCGGCTATTTGGAATAACTACGCGCAAGTGCACGTGGTCGAACAAGTAGTAAAGTGGCTTAAGTAAGCCAAGTATCGATCCCACAGGGACTGGACTAAGGTATCAATCTAATCAAGTGTCAATAAACGTTAACTCTAAACTGCAGACAACAGTGTGAAGAAGATTTTGATATTTTCTTTCCTAATTTTATACTAAGTCTAAAACGAATATACAATTTATGTCTGAACTATAAGTATGAGCATGCTGAGGCTAAAATGACATGTAGAGAAATAAATTATCGATACAATTTGATTAATCTTTCCTCCGGTTGCTAGTCAAGAATCATTGCCTATGGATTAAAACTCTCGTATTTAGCCCAACTTAAGAATCATGAACCTTCCACCTACATCTCTGTGATAAAAAGAAATTCATGTTCTAGCCATACAAAATCGATTCCTTAATTGACTAATACGACTTTCAGATATATCTCTATCTTTAAGGTAAATCAATTCTCAATTTTCCCAAACTAAGAAAAGATCATATCCTATCAATTCACAACTTTCAAATTTTTCTTACTCTCTCGAGTGAAACCGGACTTTTTAGATATACATTAACGTTGGCCACATATTAATGCAGTAAGAACAAGAATCAATAGAACAACCATGGAAGAAAAGATGAAAAACCAATTTATCAATTATTATATTTCAGTACAAATGTTCTTAACCTCAGCAAGAAGGGAATTTAGCCACTCATTTGTGGATTAAACATCGTTAAATGAGTGTTAATCATACAAACAATTGAAATAAAGAAGAAGGAGATAGAGAAAAACCCTGAGATTTTCGTCCCCTCAACTGCCTGTAACCCACGTTCTTGCTCCACCCAGTCAGAATAATTAAAAATGAACCTAAGTGTTCTATTTATACTAGTGGGAATTTTTTCCGGAATAACAAGCAACGTGTCACGGAGTGCATCGCGGAGCACTGCCTCCGTGACACGCCACCAACGCGAACCCTCACTAGAATCCGGTCGTCCAGGTATTAAAGCCCAATGTGGCACGACGTGCAACGTGGGGCTAGGCCAACGTGCCACGGCCCCAACGCGCACCTTCACTAGAATTTGGCTTATTTTCAGCATCCGGGCAGAATGCATCCGCGATGGCAGCGTGACACGACTCCATCGCGAAGCCCCTTTAATTCGTGCTTTCCTTGTGCTTTTTCCTTGCTAGCTTCCGAGTCCAATCCCGATTTCTCCCAACATGCATCTTAGCTTTGTAAAATTATATTTTTCCTTCAAAACAATGCTAATCATGTTGGTTAGTATAAATTCACATTTTATTACAATTCACATGAGAATGTACAAACATCGATAGATAAACAAGACAAAATGACACATTTGAGTATCACTTGGGCATATAAATCTGCCCAAGATCAGGTACCCTGAAGCTGGTTGAATAAATCATCAATCCTAGGTAAAGGATACCTGTTCTTGACGGTGAAATCGTTCAATTGCCGATAGTTAATACACATACGAAGAGAACCATCCTTCTTTCAGACAAAGAGAACTGGTGCACCCCATGGGGATTTTCTCGATCTAATGAAACCTTTATCTAACAGGTCTTTCAACTGTTCTTCAACTCCTTTAGCTCAGTTGGAGCCATTCTGTAGGGAGGAATAGATATAGGATGCATGTCGGGAAGAAGGTCAATCCCAATATCAATCTCCCGCTCGGGAGGGATTCCCCGTAGATCATCAGGAAAGACCTCTGGATACTCACATACTACTGGGACAGACTGAATAGACGGGGTCTTGGATGTCCTATCTTCAACCCTAACTTGATGGCACACAAAACCTTTGCATATCATCTTTCTGGCCTTAAGGTAGGAAATGAAATGATCTACAGGCACAACTGAACTACCCTTCCAATCTAAGACTGGCTCACCTGGAAATCTGAACTCTACTGCCCGGGTTCTACAATTAACTGAAGCATAATATTCAAATAGCCAATCCATGCCGAGGATAACATCGAAATCAGTCATGGCTAACTCTATCAAATCTGCTGAGGTGACTTTCTGAAGGACTAAGACCGGGCAACCTCTATACACCCGTCTAGCTACAACTGAATCACCTACTGGGGTAGAGACTGAGAAGGGTTTTGACAAGACTTTAGGACTGACTCTGAAGCTACTGGCCACAAAAGGTGTCACAAAAGATAAGGTAGCCCCCAAATCTAACAAAGCATATACATCAAGATGCTAAGGCATAAAATCTATTTTGGCGCTGATCGCCTCCTGTGCTAGTAGATGCCCCCTGCTGTGCTGAGTGTGTGGAAGGGGCTGCTGTACTAGAAGCTGGGCCTGGGCCCCCATCATGATCCTATATCGCTATTGGGAAATCTCTGAGCATGTGTCTAGGCTTCCCACCCCCGAAGCAAGCACCTGAACCTACCAAGCACTAGCCCGTGTTCCCCCGACCACATCTGCGGCAAGCTGGGAAACCAGAATATGTGGGTCTGCTTCTCTAACCCTTCAAGCCTAATGCTCGCCCCCTCTGTCCATGCCTAGGCCTGGATGGTACACTCAACGCTAAAGATGCTGGGGCTGAAGATCTCTGGTGGGCATGCTGTCGGTGGCCACCACTTAACCTCGGCTTAGAAAATCCATAACTATCAATCCTGGCCCTCTTGGCCTCCCTCTCTCTCATATGCACCGCCTCCATCTGTTGGGCGTACAAGACTACCTGAGGGAAATCCATATCCCGGTGGAGCATAGTGGTCCTACAATCCTTGTCCAAATAGCCCACCACACCATGAAAAAATCTGCTTACCCGCTCCCTCTGATCAACCACTAACTCTGGGGCGTACTTTGATAGGCGAGTGAACTCAAGGGCATACTCCTGCACTGTCATTCTCCCTTGCTTAAGATTAATGAACTCGTATGCCTTCTGCTCCCTCATCTCACAAGGGAAGAACCGATCTAGGAAGGCAACATGGAACTCCTCCCAAGTGACGGGCCTGCTCCGGCGGCCCTAGTATCTTTCCGTTGATGAAACCAGATGTGTGCAACCCCTTTCAACTGATATGAGGCCAAATCTGCACACTCAACTCCATTCACCCCATGACCTAGGTGATCTTCACAATCTCATTTATGAACTCATACGGGTCCTCATCTACTTTTGACTCGAGAACTCTAGCGGGTTCATTCTTAAGAAATCCCTGACCCGAGCCGCTGCCGCATTACCATTTTGCGGGACATGTGCCACTGCCTGCTGATTGACCTGAGCAGTCAAGGCCTGCGCGAGCATTTGAATAGGCCTAAAACTCAGCATGGGCATCCGGCTATCGTGCATGGTACTCCTGAACTGGTGGGGCCTGCTGGTGCCCATTTTCGTTGCCATCCTCGTGGACTTCTCCATTCCCATTCCTCCTACCATTTATTCTACAGGGAGCCATGAAAAAGACTCTACTTAATGCGGCTTTCAGAAACCATAGGACACTTCAAACTTATTGCTATGATACCAAGTTTGTTATGACCCGCCGGAGGCCCTGATCGAGACACGGGACAAGGAGACCCGAGAGACTCCAAGTTGACCCATGGCATGAACATACATCTAACTAAATTACTAGAACTGAAGAATCAACATAATAATCTTAGCGGAAGTCTGAAATAAACATAACATCAGAATACATAATCTAAAGTTGAATACATCCTTTTGTCTAAAAAGCATATAAACATGATGGGTTGATAGAGCAAGACCCCAACTAACTAGATAAAGCTGGAAACTAAAAATGCATGGAGAAATCTGAATAAGCATAGTCCTCGGGAGATGAGGACTCACCAACAAACATAAGATGCTATCTTTGAAGACTGGCTATGAACGGGGCGGAGTCTGAGTGCCGGGTCCTATGTCATGAAATGATACAATATAGTATGTGGTCAGTACATGGAATGTACCGAGTATGCAAGGTAAGTAAAACTGCTTAAATAGGTAAAATCATTTAAAGACATGCATAATGTAAAACATAACCAATAGGAATCTGAGAGTAGGGCTTGCATGCATTCTTTCTGAAATCATGATCTCATCACAACATAACATAACATCATAATCTGAATCGATTAACTCAAAGCTGAAATTTGATAGTCATGAGTAAAACTGAACACTGAGTCAAACCCTCTTTAGAACATATATAGATGTATAAATCTCATAAATAATGAACATGCATAACTAAAATCATGAGGAACAATGGAAGACTTGTCTTTTAACCAACATACCATGGTAGAGCTTACGTGGTCCCAACTATCACACTCAAGTGGGGAGAGCCGTCCAAGCCTTGCCAAGGCTAGGGACGATACCATGATTTCAATATCAAGCTCGTGGCCTAATAGGGAATGGGATAGCTCACAAGGGAGGTCCCGAAGTAATACATGTATAATTATAAACCTACGTCGGTGCGTAGTTCTGAGGCATAGGGTGATCGACCCTTAGCCTACTCGGTGCTAGACACTACTCCCAAAAACATGCATATGCTCTCCACCGTTTTTCAATGAAGCTTAACATCATCTATTGATGAAGTTCAATAATCAAATACATCTCAAATTTGAAATCATGCATATGAGAAGCTTTAACTCAAACCATACCACAAGATGAAAGATAATTGGGAGTCTTCGCTCCAAAACCATGTGGTAAGCTTAATTCGAAAAATCATAAATCATACTTGAACACGTGGGCATTGCCCAATACTTTCACATGTTTGAAAATACTCAATTCACATCGAAAATATGATGATAAACATGGGTATCTTGAAAACATGCTTTTCATCATAATATCTCATCATAATCATACATTCATCGTACATCTCATCTTTCATGAACTTCCCATCAATGGGATTTTTAATTCATAAAACTTGAAACATGATTTTAATCAAAAACAATATAAAACTTGTCCATGAATCATAATTCGACAGTAGAAACATATTTAAATCATATCGATGTAGAGAATTAGGAATTTCGTGCATTGGGTTAAAACTCCATAGATTTGACATAGGAAATTCATGATTTATAGATGGATTGGGCATGGGTATGAAAGGATTCACCCATTCATAACCTTACATACCTGATTGTAGCTGATTATTACACTTATTTGAATGTCCAAAAAGAAATTGAAGAGATCCTTGAAGGAATTGCATTGATCACCTCTCTAGACTATCACTCTTGCATGCATGAATGAAAATGGCCTAAAATGAACTTATCCCTCTTAAAAGACATCATTCATAACTTAAAACAACGTAGTTTAGGCCTTAGGATCTTAGAAAGTATTGAAAATCCCTTACTAAATTCGTAGAAAATAACTGTCAGTCAGTCCCCACGAGGTACATGACGACTCGTCACCACTGGCCATGACTCATGGAATCGTCCACCAAGTACACTACTTATCAAGTCATCTGGGCTCGTCATGGGTGACTTCACAATTCGTTATTGGTGACCATGACTCTGGTCACCACTCGTCACATGCACTGCCTGGGATTTTTATTTTTCTTCACCATGCTGCTCACGACCCTTCCTACGAATCGTGGTGACTGACCAAGACTCGTGGGGTCCTTTTGTTAGGTACACTACCTTCTTCCTTTTCATTCTCAATCATCACTTCCCATGAATAACCTAACGAGTCGTGGGGACTGACCACGACTTGCGGTCTCATCCGTGGGGATCCAAATTCCCAAATTCACACTCATCTCCTAAGCCTCACCACGAGTCACATCACGACTCATGGTCTGCTCCCACGGGTCTCCTCATGACCTGTTCTGTGTCCTGATGCCAGTTTTAAACTTTTCTCCGTTTCAACTCATGGGTCTGATCTTTGGGATTTTGGGGTATACCAAAATACCTTTACTGGTTCGATAGAAAATTGGACACTGCCAGTCCCAACGGGGGACTGGACGAATCATTTAGGAACAACAATGGGCCATCCCCTGACCCGTTGCCACTAATAGTCTCTTCTCATTCTCGAATCCTTCTCACCCAATGGGAAACTTGATGAGTTGTTAGAGACACGATGACTCGTTTCCCTAAATCGTTGGGAAAATTTGAAATCAACTCTTACTCCACCACTATCCACTTGACGGGTCATCCAATGACTGGTCATCACACCTAATGGGTCTCTTAACGACTCGTCCTGACCCTCTGAATCTTAAGGTTTCTAAACATTCCTCCCAACCAGTGGGACACCTAATGACTTGTTAGGTGACACCATAACTTTTTCCTCCACTCATTAGGTCTCCTGGGTTTCAACACATTCTCTTTCACTATACACTAAATGGGTCAACCTACGACTCGTGGGGAGTCATGATGACTTGTCATCTCATCCATCATCATTGGCTGATGATAGTATTTTTCCCAGACTTGGCACCACTTAACGGGTCACTTAACGACCTGTTAGGTCATACACGAGTCACTGGAGGACTCGCTCTGTGACCTAGTGCAGATTTTCTTACTTTCTCCGTTTCAACTCTCGGGTCTAGTCTTAGTGATTTTTGGGTGTTACATAATCTCCCCCTTGGAAACATTCATCCTTGAATCTAGGCTAACTAAACTAAAGTATAGGGAAGGAACTGCAATCCCGAACTGAAAGCTATAAGCTAAAAACTGACGAGTGACTGACTCCGGAATGAGATACATGACTGAACTGAATTCATAAATCATACATGCATACTAAGACATGAAAGGAACTAAGAGACATGATCTTGACATGAAACAGAATAGAGTACTAAGGAGGAAACTGGTACCTCATGTTGGAACTGGGCTATAAGGGAAAATATGTGGGTATCTAGCTATCATATCTACCTTGGCTTCCCATGTAGCTCCCTCAACAAGCTGATTTCGCCAAAAAACCTTCACTGAAGCTACTTCCTTGTTCCTTAACTTACAAACCTGACAATCAAGGATCTCAACTAGCCTCCTCATAGGCAAGGCTATCCTTCACACCTATACTCTCCACCGGAATAACTAAGGCCGGGTCACCAATGCACTTCTTCAATAGAGATACATGGAAAACTAGATATACCAAAGCTAACTCCGCTGGTTGCTCCAACTCATATGCCACCTTGCCAACTCGCCTCAAAATCCTATAAGGACTAGCATATCGGGGACTAAGCTTCCCTTTCTTCCCCAACCTCATCACCCCCTTCATGGGTGACACCTTTAAAAATACCCAATCATCAACCTCAAACTCTAGCTCTCTCCGTCTAACAATCGCATAAGATTTCTGATGACTTTGAGCTATTTTTAGCCTTTCTCTGATAAGCTAAACCTTTTCCATGGTCTCGTGAACTAAATCCAGTCCGATTAATGTAGCCTCACCTACCTCAAACCATCAAATAGGTGATCTATATCTCCGCCCATAGAGATCCTCAAATGGCCATCTGAATGCTGGAATGACAACTATTATTGTAAGCGATTCAATGAGAGGCAAGTGATCATCCAAACAACCCTTAAAATCAATCACATGCATTCTCAACATATCCTCAAGAGTATAAATGGTCCACTTAGCCTGACCATCTGTCTGCAGGTGAAAAGTTGTGCTAAGCTTTACCTGAGTACTAAGATCCTTCTGAAACAATCTCTAAAACTAAGAGGTAAACTAGGTACCCCTATATGATATGATAGACAAGGGAACTCCATGAAACTGAACTAACTCCCGAATGTACAATCTAGCATGATCCTCAGCTGAATCAATAGTTTTAACAAATAAGAAATAGGCTAATTTGCTCAACTTGTCCACATCACCCATATAGAGTCATACTATCGGCGGGTATGAGGAAATCCTGTAATGAAGTCCATATCAATATCTTCCCACTTCCATGTAGGAATACTAATATCCTTTAGCATACCCCTAGGTCTCTGATGCTCAACCTCACCTACTGACAATTCGGACACCTAGCCACAAACTCTGCTATGTCCTTCTTCATGCCATTCCACTAATAGATTTTTCGTAGATCACGGTACATCTTGGTGGCACCTGGGTGGATAGAATACCAAGAGCTATGAGCCTCACTCAACATCCGCTCTCTTAAGTCATCAATAGCTGGCACACACTATTGACCCTGATGTCAGTGTACTCTATCTCCACCTTGGGAGACAACCTCCACTTTCTGACATCGGATCAGTTCCTTCAACTTTACCAAGATAGAATCCTAATCTTGCCTAGCCTTGTTGTTGGTCACTAATGAAGATTTTGAGCCATTATGAACAATGACACCACCATCCATCGAGTCAACAAGATGAAACCCTAAATGGGCAAGCCTGTGGACATCCTTTGCAAACTCCTTCCTCCCATCCTGAACATGAGACATACTTTCCATGGACAGCCTGCTAAGAGCATCCGCCACTACATTGGCCTTTCTCGGATGATAAAGGACACTCACGTCATAGTCTTTGAGAAGTTCTAGCCACCTCATTTTTTACAAATTCAAGTCCTTCTGGGTGAACACATACTGAAGGTTGTTGTGGTCCGTGAATGCATCCACGTACACCCCATACAAGTAGTGTCTCCAAATCTTCAAGGCAAACACCACAACTTCCAACTCTAGTTCATGTGTCGAATAATTCTTCTCATGAGTCTTAAGCTATCTAGAGGCATATGCAACGACCTTACCATGCTGCAAAACACAATCAAGACCAACCTTAGAGGCATCATAGTACACAATGAAACCATCAGTGCCCTTTGGTAGGGTTAATATTAGAGCTAAAGTGATTCGAGTCTTTAACTCCTGAAAATTCATCTCACATGCATTCGACCACTGAAATTTGACCTTATTCTAGGTCAACTTAGTCAACAGTGCTTTAATGGATTAAAATCCCTCGACGAATCTCCTATATTAGCCAGCTAAATCAAAAAAGCTCATAATATCCAAAGGACTAACTACTCTAGGCTAATTCTTCACCTTCTATCTTTTGAGAGTCTACCTATACACCCCATGGCCAAAAAATTCTACTAAGTTCATCCAAAACTCACACTTGCTGAATTTAGTGAATAGATGGCGATCCTTGAGAGTTTGCAATACAATCATCAAATGACTGGCATGCTCCTCCTCACTTTGAGAGTATATGAGAATATCATCTATGAAGACAATCACGAACAAGTCCAATACTGCTTGAACACCCCGTTTATCAAATCCACAAAAGCTATAAGAGTATTCTTTAGTTCAAATGATAGTACTATGAAGTCATAGTGACCATACCGAGTTTTGAAAGCTGTCTTCGAAATGTCACTCTCTCTAGCTTTGAGCTGATGGTATCCGGATCTGAGGTCTATCTTTTAGAAGAACTTAGCACCCCGAAGTTGGTCAAACTAGTCATTAATCCTGTGGAGGAGATACTTATTCTTGATTGTGACCTTGTTCAGCTGCCGATAATTAATGCATATTCTAAGGGAACCATCCTTCTTTTGAATAAAGAGAATTCGAGCACCCCATGGGGATTTACTAGGTCTGATGAAACCCTTATCTAAGAGATCTTTCAACTTCTCTTTAACTCCTTTAGTTCGACTGGAGTCATTCTATAAGGAGGAATGGACACACGCTAAGTATTTGGGAGAAGGTCAATACCAAAGTCAATCTCCCGCTCGGGAGGGACTCCTGGTAGATCATCTGGAAACACCTTCAGATACTCAAATATAGTAGGAACTGACCACAGAGTCGGGATCTCAGATGCAGAATCCTTAACTCGAACTAGATGATACACACAACCCTTAGAGATCATCTTCCTAGCCTTGAGATAGGAAACAAAGCGACCTAAAGGCATTGCTGAATAATTCTTCCACTCTAGGACTGGCTCACCTAAAAATCGAAACTCTACTGTATAGGTTCTACAATTCACTGAGGCATAGCATGCATGCAACTAATCCATACCGAAGATAACATCAAAATCGGTCATATCTAACTCCACTAGGTCGATTGAGGTAACTTTTTGAAGAATGGTGATTGCGAATTTTATGTACACCCATTGAGCTAAAACTGACTCACCGATAGGAGTAGAGACTGAGAAGGGTTCTGACAAGATTTCGGGACTAGCTACGAAACTAACAGCAACATAAGGAGTCACAAAAGATAAAGTAGCCCCTTGATCTAATAATGCATACTAATCAAGATGGAATACTCATAGCATAGTAGTAACCATGTCGGGAGAGACCTCCTATTCCTAACGAGAAGATAGCACATAGAACCTATTCTTGTGATGGCCACCATCTGCACTAGAAGATGCGCCCTACTAAGATGGGTGGGCTACGGGAGCTGGTGAACTGTAGCAGGGGGAAGAACCCCATCGTCGCCCTGCTGGTTGAAGGAAAATCCCTGAGTCCATATTCGGGTTTGCCAAACCTGAAACAAATATTTGAGCTAACTAAACATCGCCCAGGGTGGTTATTGCCGCACTTTGCATAGGCTGGAAAAGTTTGCTGTCCTGCCATGCTCCCTTGGCTTTTAGAGCCTGATGCTCTACCCCGCTGGTTATTTCTGGATCTGGATGGAATACTAGCTCAAAATGGGGCTGGGGCTGATGACCTCTGGTGGGATTGAGGGCGATGTCCACCACCGTACCTTTGCTGGAACTGCCCGTTTATCCTGGTTCTCTTGGCCTCTCTCTCCTTCTATTTAATCTACTCTACCTCTATCTTATGGGCGTACACGACCAATCAGGAGAAATCTAGGTCACTTTTCAGCATAGAGGTCCTGCACTCCTTGACCAGCGAATCTGCTACTCCATTCACAAACTTTCTCATACGAGCCCTCTGATTCGCAACTATCTCCGGCACATACTTAGACAGCTAGATAAACTCCAATGCATACTCTTGGACATTCTTGTAGTTCTGCTTCAAGTTGATGAACTCCACCGCCTTTGCCTCCCTCAACTCTCTAGGAAAGAAGCTATCTAAGAAGGCAGTCAAGAACTCATCCCAACTCATGGAAACTGCTCCTATTTCCCTACTCTCCTTCCACTGGAAGAACCATATGTAAGCAACCCTCTATGGCTGATAGGAGGCTAAGTCTACACTCTCCTCTCCAGTCACCCCCATAATCTGGGTGATCTTTGATAACGCTCAAACTCACTCTCCTGATAAAGTATGAAGCAGATCTTTCTAATAAACTAGGAAAAGTGTTCCCCATGGGTTCATAACTACTTCGGGTTTTACATTTGTGATCTATCCCATTGCTTACTTGTAGAACTAGATAACTAGTGTTCATCCAAATGAATGGTTTTTCCCTATTAGATGACTATACTCGATCATCGGGTGAGGTCTCATGAGTGATTTCACTTCAACCATCATCACTTTGTCCCAAATTAACTATCCTGCGACCGCAGCTCAAGTCATACAATGATCCATAAAGATCAAGGCTTTGTTGTAATTCTCTTTTCCTAATCTCAACTTCTCTAGGTTCAAGAAAGTAAAGAATTCGGGCAAGTCCTAATCTTGTGCTCTGTTAGTAAACATTAAAGATGAAGAGAATATATTACAAGTATGTAGCATTGGTTTAGAATCACTTTGTGCAACCATAGTTTGTTAATTCACCATGCTTCCCACAACCCTAGTTGTGGAGGTTTTAGCCTCTCATGATTGTAAGAAAATTATAAGCATTCATAGACAAACACATAATTTAATACTTATAGAGATGATTGAAAGAAAACCCACTTGATTATTGCAAGAACAATGAACAATATCAAAGCAAGAAAATCTCCAAGACTTGAATAGAAAGGTAACAACAATTTTCCTAAATGTATTTCATGTGTTTTTCCAACTTCTTCCTACTGAAAATAACCTAAAATGTATTTATACAAATATTTAGAACCTTTTCCTAAGTAAATAGGGAAACTGCTAAAACTTCCATCGACTTAACCTACGGCCCGTAACTAAATTGTACGGGTTGTAACTTGACTAGTATGTGGGCTGGAATCTGTTGAATCTGGCTAAGTGTTGTGAACTGGTACGACTCGTACCATGAACCTATGAGTTGTACAATTATTCATGGTTTGATACTGAGAATTCTAAAAATCTTCTGAACTTTATCACGAATGGCTTGGTACGACTCGTACCTAAATTCTATGACTCATGACTCCTTCTCGTACCTTGAGACCTGCCAGTCTTCACTTCTTCTGAACTTTTCCACGGCTCTTTGGTACGGGTCTTAGATAGATCTCACGGTTCGTGGTTGTTACCCGTACCACGAGCACAGATTTTTGGGAAATCCATGTTATTTTCATTGAACCGCTACAAGATCAACAATTCCATAACTTAGGCTTCTGTTGCGACTTAGCCTGTGCAACATCTTCTAAAGTTTTCTACGACTGCTATGGTATGGCTCATACCATGAGCCATAAGTTATCTTTACCTCAATACTTTTTCCTGGACTTTTCCATGACTCTTAGTACCTTTTTGTACCAGGATGGTATGCCTCATACCGAGGTTCGTACTTAGCCACTTTTCTGCAATTTTCTCAATCTTTTGCACAATTCAACTCCAACATCTATTTTCCGTGAAAACTAAGTAAAAGTGCCTAATATCCACATAAACATGCCAAAGTCTCTACTTATTTCATTAGTTTTAAGTGTCGAAAGTACTGTAAACTCACAGCACATCAACACCCTCAACTTAAGACTTTTGCATGTGTCACGACCCGGACGTGCACTCGGATCATAGACACGGGACAAGGGACCCTAAGTCGACGCATGGCTCATGCATTCAACTAATCTCATGCAAATAAGCGGAACAATAATCGTAAAGATATAGCAGAAACATAATCATAACATACCCTCAAGAAATACCAATGTTTACATAGCTGAGTACTACATACTTGTCTGAAAGCCTCTAATACATAAGATGGGTTGATGGGACAACATCCCCAACTAACCCGACCAATACGGAAACATAAACAACAAGAAAATCTGTAAAACATCACTTGGAATATGAGGACTTACCAACAAGCTGAAGGAGTAGGCTGAGATGGCTTAAGGGTGAGGATAAGCCTGTGATCCGGACCCTGTATAACGAAATGATACATCATAGAAAGTATGCGGTCAGTATGTGGAATATACTGAGTATGCAAGGTAAGAAAAACGGACATTTTAAAAGTAAAGTAAACTCATAAATAGACATAGGAGAAGGACATCATGCTTGCATAAAAAATCTTCGTAATAGAACATAAGGCTCAAGACTTTCAAATCATACATAATCATTCATTATTATAATCGTAAATAACTTTATCATAATATAACTCGAGCCAATAACATAAATATAACAATGCATAAAAACATGTGGAGCAATGGGAGGACTCGTCATAACCGACACCAGGATCCGGTTTGCAGGTTCAGTATCACTCTTAGCTTGCTCTCAGTTCTGCTCTTAGTTCCCAGTGGTGAGTCCTCATGATTCGGGGGATTCATGTTTGGATTTTGTCTGTCTTTTAGTTTTTAGAATTTTGGGATTAGTTGGGGTCTTGTACCTTCAACCTGTCTATTATGATTAGAGGCTTTCAGACCTGATTGTAGTATTCAGTTATTTATGTTTGGATCATGTACTATTGTTTCTTATATTTCATGTCACAGTTCCTTTTGTTCATGATTATTAAGCTAATTCTTCCGCCTTATGTGAATGGTTTAGTTATATGCTCATGCCATGGGTTGACTTGGGGTCCCTCTGGGCTCCTCGTTCCATGTCTACGATTCGGGTGTACTCTCAGGTCGTGACGCTAGTCATTCCCGTTTTAATTGTGAACCCATATATAGAATTCCCCTATCCATATCACTTGTGATTGCTTCAATTAGAATTCCCCCCAATTAGTTTTAGTTTAGAAGTAGATAGTTATTTTCCCTTTTAATTTCCCCCTAATTTTACTCTTCAAATGTTGAACAATTATGCGTTCTAGTTTGAATTAGTTTATAACTTTTGAATTATCGACTTAATTCTCTATGGGATTCAACCCTGACATCCATCGGGAATATTTATTTTGAGAAACAACCATTTACGCTCTTTCATAAAAGAGGAGTGTAGTTTGGAAGTTGTCAAAAATGGCGTCGTTTTCGGGGAATTGAGTTGTAATAAGACATTAGTTATTTATTGATTCGAACTAGTTTTGCATTTTTGTTTTACATTTTGTTTTGCTTTTATTTTTGTTTTTATTTTTGTTTATTTGTAGTTGAATGATAGCATCATGGAATGAAAGGAGGTTTGTTAGTGGCAGCCCTTATTATGATGACCCATGTCCCTATTGTGGAGGACCACACTATTGACAAGATTGCAAATATGCCCCTAGAAGGGAGATGAGCACACCTTCTCCTTCCTATGCTGGGTATAGATGCACATTATGTGGTAGTCATTGGAGACATTGGGATGGATGCCCAAATGGGGTCATTTCTCTCTATAGTGGCTATGAAAGAAGTTGTGCTCCTAAGTTTGAAGGGAATGAAACCATGGCAAGAGAGGGCAAGAGAAATACATGTAGGCGCATAGAATCCATGCTCCAAGCCTTTTGGAGTGGGAGTCTAATGCGGAAAAGAACGTCAACACCTCCATGCCCATGGAATCATCCACTCCTCAAGAAGAGAGCGGTAAATCTCTAAAAGAAAAAGCAGAGGAGACATTGAGGTGAATAACAAGAAGAAGTGAACAATGGGGCATAGTTCAACTTGACTCATGGGAGGAAGCTCAAAATGATGATGAAGAAGGAGTCACGGTGAGTGTTGAAGAAGTCATACAGGTGTTCCAACCAATCAACATTGTAAAAATACAAGATGCCAAGGTTGAAGAAGTGACACTAGAGTCTCCAAATGTCATCCAACAAATCACGCTCAAGGACTCTAGTGCGCTTGAAGAGAAGGATGTCAAACAAGAAGCATGCTTGAAAGGAAGCAGCTTAGACCACCCTCTTATCATTTTTCAACATTGAACTTGGTTGATAAAATAGAGACCGAGGAGACCAAGTCAATGGAGGAAGTTGAGGAGGAAGATCAAGGTGGCTTCATCTTAGAGTATGCCATGCCAACAAGGCCAAAGAACCTTCCTCCTTTAAAGGCCAAGAAACACAAGATGCAATATACATTACTTGGTCCATTGATGCTTACACCACCACCCCTCAAGAGGAGTAGAAGAATGGACAAGAAACTAGGGGTGCGATTCAAATGCTCAAAATGGAGAGAAAAGTGGTGAAAATTAAAGTCGTCGAGCCACGACGTTAACTAAGGCGCTTCTTGGGAGGCAACCCAAGTGCATTTATATTTTGTTTTTTATTTTTCTTTTATTTTTGTTTTACTTTACGTTTGTGTTGTCTTTGAGTTTACAAGGTTGGAACAGGTGTGGAACATGGCAAATAGTGAGAGAAGAAAAAGAAAAAGGAGAGCATGGGAAATGCATATAAAACGGATGCCTCCACCATATCAGGAAGTTCTCTCACCCATTCATTCCTCATCTTGTTCTACCTTAGGCATTAAGGACAATGCTTTTTTTTTGTTAGGGGTGAAGTCTGAGTAGCCTACTTGTGAGTTATGTATGATATGGCCCTATGAAAGATTGGGTGACGTCATTCTTAAGGGCAAATCATCATCACTTGCGAGTTTGTATTTACTTTTTAGATAGTAGTCTTTGAATAAATTCAAGGGTTTTCTTTATATTATGGTTCTTTGCCAAGGAGCGATTTCTTTGTCTTTTCTTTTTATTATCGAATTGGGTTGGTGTTTTCTGATGATAGATTGAGAGGCAACCTTCTTAAGGGATAATGTCAAGTCTAGAGTCTTGTAGAGTCTCTTGTGCGCGTATTTGATGAGGTACCACCAAAATTTCTTGTTTGGCATTGCGCATGAATTTTGAAAAGAAAAAAAAAAGGGGGGGGTATCTAAATGTGAAAATGAGCATGCTCTTATCATGAATTATATATTCCTTTCTTGGCTTGTTGATTCATAACTAGCTCATTAGAAGTCATCTTCTTAAGCTGATGAAGGAAGTGTATGAACTCCTTGGATTGTGATGCCTTGTGTGGTGAGATTTTTGACTTAATTCTTGTGTATGCATGATTGTCTAGAACTTGCCTTAAGTGTGATTCAAGGCGAAATGATAGAGGTGGATGCACTTAAAAAATGATCTTAGGCCCTCTTTTGTTAGTCACTTAACCCAAATGACCTCCTTGAACATTAATCTTTGATAGCCAACATTTGAGCCTTGAACCCTTTTCTTTGGAAACCACATTACAAGCCTAATGACCATTTTTAATTATTCTCTTTGGCACGCGTCCTCCCTAATTGCTAGTGATAAAATAATGAAAAAAATGGGGATTGAAACCCATGAAATAGGGAGCGATAAGGAAATAAATGTGAGATGAGGCAAAAGCCTAAGTTTGGGGGTTTGCAAGAGAAGGGGAAAAATGAGAGCTTCAATGTGAGGTAGCACCAAAATCGTAATAAAAGGAATGAATCAATGGGTTGAAAGACCTTGAATCATCAATAGAGAAAGAATAGCAAAAAGGTGCTATCTCTTGCATATATAAGGCTAAATGTGAAATTCACAGGTGTTATAAGGATGCCTTGTGTAACATAAATGATGAAGATTATGAACAAGGAGAAATAAGGTGGAGTGATCTCAATAAGATAATGGGATGTTACAAGTGTGTGTAAAGGCATTAGGGAGGCTTTAGTCACCAAAAGATAAACAATTATCCTACCCTTATCTCTAGCCTTCATTATGACCCACAAGTCCTAATTGATTTTGAGTGTAGCAACACTACATTAGTGGCGATATACATGAGGGGAAAGCCTATGGGTCAATTTGTATGCACTTGAATTTCTTTGTGAGAGAGAGCACATTTGTCTTATTGTGTGAAATGCTACAAGAAATGTGTATGGGATTCTCTCTTCTTGTGAGGGGCATCACTTCCTTGGAGTATATGCTTAAAATTATTTTCAAAGAGAGGTATGATTAAGGCAAGAGGGTAGCGAACTTTAAGGCAAGCTTTGAATGTGAATTGTCAATGAATTGAGATGCTCTTTGAATTTGTTTTAAGGAACTATGCCCCTTGTTGAATGAAATAAATGCATGCAAGATATGTTTAATGATTTTGGTTACCTATTGAAGCTTGTGCAACATGGTTTGAGTCTTTTGTCGGTGTATAATGTTTGAGGTGGTCTTGCAGATTGATGATTTTGTGTACAACTACCATAGTGACCTAGGCTTTAGCAATGTCCTCTTGTGCAAGAATATCTTGATTGGCGCTTGATGCAAAAACTCATGTATAGCATGATGTTCATTTGCTCAACTATAAATAATTGCATTATTTGAGGACAAGCAATGGTTCAAGTTTGGGGGTTTGATGAGTTAGAAATATACCAACTCATTACGATCCTAATCATGCGTTTTTGCTTGAGTCTATGTGGATTTTATGCCTTTTCTTTTGAATTCTTTGTAGGTACCGCATGTGAGTAAAGAAAGCATGAAATCGAGCAAAACACATGGAATTTGAGAAGAAATTTGATGAGTTAACATTTGAGGGAGAGGAACCAAAGATAAGGAATATTTGAGCTCAAAAAGAGGTGCAAGGACATGCTTTGAATCGGCTAAACGCGGATCTGGAAGGACGAAACACTAAAGCTACTGCCCAGACCAGCTAAACAATTGGCCTTCACGGAATGGAACCGTCTAAATGCCCCTGAACTTCCGGTTCACCCCTACCAGGCCACTGTTTTCAACCGGCCATAGTTTGGCTCTCCATGAATTGCCACTGGCGAAATGCCGGTTCCTTGCCGGAAAGGCCATCTAATAAAGGGTAAAAGGGTCCAAAAAGGTCTACAAAGCATCTAGAATCTTCAAGGGCATTTGGGGAAAGTTGTACACTAGAAATTACAGATATATAACATCCATTGTACACCAACCAAAAGGGGAATTCCAATCATTCACCAATTTTATCAATTAGACTTCATCTTCTTCATAGAATTTTTAGGAGAATCTTTTCTCCATAGATTTATAGAGTTAGGTAGCACTTTTATTCTTCTTTTTCTTTAACCCATTTTGGAGGAATTCCACCATTTTTGTAAGAGCTTGTGAAGCAAACTTGTGAAGCTAATGCAATGAATGTAATGGGAATCCTCTTGGTATCTTCTCTCTATCTTTAAATATGATTTATTAATTTGCTAGTTAGAAGTATATTCATGGTGGGTTTGTTGATCTGATTGGGGTTTTGATAAATTGCTCTTCGATTTTTATTGAATTGTAGATGGGTATTGCTAGATTCATCATCATATTATTCAATTAAGAATAAATCTATTAGATTCACTTCAATCTATTAATGAAGATTATTGATTATGATATGGGTCTACCTATTCTTGCTTGAATATTGCTTGAGAGAGAATAATTAAGTATTGGAAGAGAATATAGTAGTGGGCATGGATAATAGATTGTGAAATTAGGCTAGAAATAGCTGAAATTGTTTTCTCATTCCTTATTGGCAACTAATAGCTAGGAATAGTGCAATTGCTAATTCAAATCAAATTGGGTTGAGCTAAGTTGTAGCTAGAGTTTTATCAAAACTCTAGCAAGAGGTAGTCAATAGGCTGAGAGCTGAGATTACCCACTTCCCGAGATTATTTACACTTGTTGAACTTGTTAGAGAATCTAAGGCTAGTCAATTCCCGATTTAATTATGAACCCATCTATAGAATGCCCCTATCCATATCACTTATGATTGCTTCAATTGGAATTCCCCCCGATTAGTTTTAGTTTAGAAGTAGATAGTTATTTTCCCTTTTAATTTCCCCCTAATTTTACTCATTAAATGTTGAACAATTATGCGTTCTAGTTTGAATTAGTTTATAACTTTTGAATTATCGACTCAATTCTCTTTGGGATTCGACCCTGAGATCCGTCGGTAATATTTGTTTTGAGCAACGACCGTTTACGCTCTTTCATAAAAGAGGAGTGTGGTTTTGATGTTATCACATGACCGCCTAGAGAACCACTAAAATCTGATACTGAGTTTAATACTAATAACTGGGAGGCATCACGGACGCCTCAAGAAGTAACTGTTGTCAAACTGATCAGCTGACATTACTGGATTATAACGAATATGCTAATAACTTATTGAGACTAGACTAACAAGCATCTGACTGAATTCTCAACATTTTCTAGCAATATGGGAAACCCAACTGATAAAATCAAGCCACAAGGAAGAACTAATCCAACAGGCGAAATTCTAGTTTATTGAATTCAAAACTAGGGCTACACCCATCCTTAAAAGAATGAATATTAACATGATAACTAGGTAGTGGAAATATAACAACAATCAGCATAGACAACATTCCACATGCTATAAATGAAGTCTAACATATAATTTGTTCACATTCAAAAGTTTCAGGGCTAGAACTGATAGAGAAGATAGAGAAGATTTTCTGGGGACACGAGGGAAGAACTATCCCCTTGTTGAATTCCCACATACCTGGCTTAGAAATCCTTGAAGAGAATCCCTTGAAAATCTTAGGAGAATTCGATTGCCCTAGCTTCTTCTCTAAGTCTTTTCTGAGAGAATTCTACGTTCTAACTTTTGAGGGGATGTTTAGAAATGAGATAAACCGTCGGTTACCCCCTCTAAAAGCCCTGATTAAAACACAAAATGACATAGTTTAGAGTCTAGGAGTTTAGGAATTTACGTAAAACTCCTTAGGAAGTTTCAGGAAAAAGGACCCTGCCAGTCCCCACGAGGCACTCCATGAGTAGTGAGGTCAGGGACGACTTGCTAAATCCTGATGTGCACTAGAAATTTTCTACAGATTTACCAACCTGCCAATAACTGACTTCATGAGTCATCAGGAGACCTAACATCTCGTGACGTTTCCCGTTGCCATTGAACCAAAATTCCTCTTCAGGGGTCACCATGGGCTACTTGAAAATTCATTACTGGTGACCATGACTCGTGGTCACCTCCCATAGTCCTCACTGTCGAAAACCACCTGGGGGTCACCACGGGCGACACCACAAGTCGTGGTGATGACCCGTTAAATGCACTACCCGAATTTTCCAACTTCTAGTCAACCATTGATCACGACTCACATAACGACTCGTGGTGTTGACCATGTCTCGTGGTCACACCCATGGTCACTCAATTTCCCAATTTTTTAACCAAGTCTAGACCCTCCCCCACAAGTCACTCCACGACTCACGGCTTACCCAACGGGTCATAGGACCACTCATTCTGTAACCTGGTGCAGAAAATCTTGTTTTCTCCATTTCAACTCCCGGAACTGATCTTAGGGTTTTGGGGCATTAAAATATCTCTCCCTTGGGAACATTCGTCCTTGAATGTTGGAAAAAACATAGAAAAGCCGAGAATTGTAATCATTATACTCAAATACTGATCATGAAAGCTGAAAACCAATGGAATGACTACCACCGAACTGAACTACATGACTGACCTGAATTCACAAATCATACACACATTCATTAACATGAAAGAAACTAGGACACATGGATTGAACTTGTAATTGAATCGAGCTTTTAGGGACAAAATTGATACCTTAAACTGAAATTGAGCTGGAAGTTAATAAGTGTAGGTATCTAGCCATCATATCTGCTACGGCTTCCCATGTAGCTCCTTCAACATGCTGATTCCTCCGCAAGACTTTGACTGAGGCTACTTCTTTGTTCCTCAGCTTACGAACCTGATGGCCAAGGATCTAAACTATGACCTCTTCATAAGAGAGACTATCTTTCACTCCCACACTATCCAGTGGCACAACTGAAGTTGGATTACCGATGCACTTCTTCAATAGTGACACATGGAATACTGGGTGCACAGATGCCAACTCTGAAGGTAATTCCAACTCATAGGCTACATCGCCAATTCGCTTCAGAATTTTGTAGGGACCTACATATCTCAGATTGAGTTTTCCCTTCTTCCCACATCTCATCACCCCTTTCATGGGTGAAATTTTCAGATAAACTCAATCATCCACTGCAAACTCTAACTCTCTTCTCCTCACATCAGCATAAGATTTTTGACGACTTTGAGCTATTTTCAATCTTCCTCGAATAAGTTGTACTTTCTGCATTGCCTCGTGAACTGAGTCTAGCCCGATCAGAGTGGCTTCACCAACTTCAAACCACCAAATAGGAGATATACACCTTCTACCATACAATGCCTCAAACGGCACCATCTGAATACTTGTAATACCCCAAAAGTGCCTAAGCGTAGACCCGAGAGTTAAAAGTTGAAAACTACTAAAACTGAAAAAAATATCGTAGAACGGGTAACGTAACGACTCATGGTATCAAAACACGGGTCGTTGTATATAGTCGTGGTGATGGGAAGTTCTGGTGGCAGTGGAGACAACAGGCGATGCAATGACTCGTTGCTTGGAACAACGAGTCGCTATTGGTAGTCGTAGGAATGGTTGGGCTTAGCAGTTGGGGATACCACGGGTCGTCCAATGACTCGTGGTGAGAAGTGAAGACCCGTTGTCACCGGTCATCATTTGGTTTCAAGGATTTCCAGTGCATGTAACGGATCAAGACCACGACTCGTTGGAAGAAACCACGAGTCGTGGTGAGGATCGTGGTAACGAGGTTCAGATTTGTGAAGGGGGACATGCAACGTCGACTCGATGATCCATTGGATCAAAGGATGAGTCATCTTGTCTATCCGTGGTTCAATTTCGGAGGCTAGTTCTCAGCAATGCATATGACAGGCCATACAACGAGTTGTTATTTCTTCCAATGACTCGTTGGTACGACCCATTGGACCGACCTGGACAGTTTTCAGGGAAGATTCATTAAGGGCATTTTTGACTTTCTCATGCTACAAGACCCTAGACTACATTGTTTTAGCCTATGAAAGGTGGGTTTTTAGAGTGTAATCTATTCTGAGTCCTCATTTATGCACGCAAGGGTATAGAGAGGTGATCAAAGGGTAATTCAAGGCTTCATTATTCAAATCCTTCCAATTCCTTCTCGGGGTTTTAACTGAGAGTAAGAATCAGTTATTTTCAGGTATGTAGGGTTATGAGTGGGTGTATTCTTCCACGCTCATGCCCAATTTCTATCTAGATATGAGAAATTCCTATGATCAAGTTATGGGGTTTTCACCCAATTGCATAATTCTTCAATTTCTATACATGGGTACGATTAGATTATGTTTCTATTAATGATTTTTGAAGCATGGGCAGATTTTAAATAGTTTTTTTTTTATCAAAAATGTGTTTTCTAGTTTTATGAAATCAAAAGGCCCATGGATGAGAAGTTCATGAAAGAAGAGAATGATGATGAATGTATGATGATGATGAGATTTGATGATGAAAAAAGTATTTCTAAAACTACCCTTGATTTTGACATTGTATTCAAAATGAATTGAGTAGATCCAAGCATGGTAAAGTGTTGGGCAAAGTCCATCTATCGAGTATGATGAAGTAGTACCTCTAGAGTAAGCTTACTATGTGGTTTTGGAGTAAAGGCTCCCACTTATCTTTGAGCTTGTGGTATGTTTCGGAACAAAGCTTCTCATAGGTATGAATTCACAATTGGGGAGTACGTTTTTATTGAGCTTCATTTTCATACGATGTTTAGTCTATGAGTGATTTCATTATTGAGCTTTGTCGATAGACAATGTTGAGCTTTGTTTTCATATGATATTGAGTTATGCATTATTTCATTGTTAAGCTTCATCAACAGATGATATTGAGCTTCATTATACACGATGTAGAGCATTGCATGTTTTTGGAGAAGAGACTAGCACCGAGCGGGCTAAGGGTCGATCACCCTATGCCCCAGAACTACGCGCCAACATAGCTTGATACTATTATATTATTAGGACCTCCCTTGTGAGCTATCCTCGGCCTAAATGTCCCATGAGCTTGATATCGATATCATGGTAGCGTCCTTAGCCCCAACAAGATTTTGGACAGCTCTGCCTACTTTAGTGTAATAGTCGGGATCACGTAAGCTCTATCGTGGTATGTCGATTAAGTGTGAGTCTCCCTTTGTCTATATGATTCAGATTTGCACATTCATTACTCATGGTTATTATTTTATACATGCATGTTCTAAAATCAAGGTTTGACTCATTGTTTAGCTTTTCTTATTAATGTCATATTTCAGCTTTGAGTCATTCGTGTCAGTTATGATGTTATGAAGCTATGTATAGTCATGTTATGAAAAGATTATGATTTCAGGAAGTATGAACGAAAGAGCTCCTATGTATAGTCATGTTACGAGTCGTGGTATAAGCCGTTGGGTGAGATTAAGCAAGTTGAAGTTGGGGAGGCATTTTACATGATGGGAGGTGGCCACGAGTCATGGCCAGTGGCAATGGATCATTAAGTCACCCGTTACAAGCCCAAAAGAGATCAGATAACCAGTGTACCTGATGGACGACTCGATGAGTCGTGACCCCCTCGTGACAAGTCGTTAGGTCCCTCGTTGGGACCCCCTGGCAGTTATTTTTAGCGATTTTAGTAAGGGGTTTTCCATAATTCCTAAATCCTAAGGGGCAATACTACATCATTTAAGGTTCATTTTAGTGGGTTTTTAGAAGGGGAAGACCTACTCTAAGTCATTCTTTCCATGCATGCAAGTTTGAAAGATTGAAGAGGTGATTCAAGGTAAAATTTCAAGGTTTCCATTGGAATCTCAGCTTGGGCAATTAGAGGAGAATTCACCATTCCCAGGTATGTAAGGCTATGAGTGAGTGTCTCCTTCCACACCCATGTATAATTTCTATTAAATTATGATAAATCACCTACAACCAAGTATGGGGTTTTTACCCAATTGCATAATTCTACAATTTCTATACATGGGTATGATTAGATTGTATTTATATTGATGAATTGTGAAGCTTGGATAGATTTTAAATTATTTTCAATACAATTCATATTTTCTAAGTTATGCAATTTAAATGCCCATGGATAAAAAGTTCGTAAAAGAAGTAAAGGATGATGAATGTGTGATGATGATGAGATTTGATGATGAAAGGCATGGTTCTAAAGCTACCCATGATTATGAAGTTGTCTTCAAAAAGAATTGAGTAGATCCAAGTATGATAAATCCTTGGGCAATGCCAACATGTTGATTTAAAATGATGATTTTTCAAAAATAAGCTTACCACATTGTTTGGAGCGAATTCTCCCCAATTTCATAATTTCTAGCTTGTGGTATATTGAGTTAAATATTTTCACATGTAGCTTACCACATGATTTGGAGTAGATGCTCCCACCTATATTTGAGCTTGTGGTATCGTTGAAGTAAAGCTTCCCATATGCATAAATTCATAATTGAGATGTATGTCCTTATTGATCTTTGTCGAAGGACAATGTTGAGCTTCATTCTTACATGATATCGAGTCGATGCTTGATTTCATTAATGAGCTTTGTCAATAGACAATGTTGAGCTTCATTTCATATGATGTTGAGTTATGCATGATTTCATGTTGAGCTTCATTTTAAACGATGTAGAGCATTGCATGTTTTTGGGAGAAGAGTCTAGCACTGAGCGGGTTAAGGGTCTATTACCCTATGTCCCAAAACAACACGCCAACACAGGTTGATACTATTATAATATTGGGACCTCCCTTGTAAGCTATCCTCGGCCAGATTGGCCCTTTAGCTTGATATCGATATCATGGTAGCGTCCTTAGCTGTGGTAATGTTTTGGGCAGCTCTGCCTAGTTGACTATGATAGTCGGGACCACATAATCTCTATCGTGGTGTATCGGTTAAGTGATGAGTCTCCCACTGTCTATATCATACAGATTTGCGTATTCATTACTCATGATGATTACTTTATGGATGCAAGTTCTAAAAGCAAGGTTTGACTCATTGTTCAGCTTTTCAATATAGATGTTATGTTTCAGCTTTGATTCATTCGAGTTAGTCTTGATGTTATAAAGCTATGATGGTCATGTTATGATAGAATGCGATTTCAGAGTGAATGCATGTAGCCCATCTACTTGTGCTTGAAAGCTTATGATATGTTATGAAATGTATTTAAATGATTTATTTTACTTGAGCGGTTTTACTTACCTTGCATACTCGGTATATTCCACGTACTGACCACATACTTTCTATGTTGTATCATTTCATGATATAATACCCGGCGCTCAGCTTCAGCCCCATTCTTAGACAACTTTCCGGAGTTAGTACCTGCTCGGATTGGTGAGTCCTCGTCCTTCAAGGACTAGACTATCATTTCCCTTATGTATTTCTAGTTTTAGTATTGTTGAGTTAGTTGGGGTCTTGTCCCATCAACTCGTCCAGATTAGAGGATTTCAGACTTATGTATGTGCAGCTTCGGATGTTATTCTGATGTGATATTGAATTAGACTTCCACTGATATTATATTCATGTTTTCTTAAATTTAATGAGTGAGTAGTTGTGTGCTTATGCCATGGGTTGACTTGGGGTCTCTCGGGGTCCCTTGTCCCTTGTCTACGATCCGCGCCTCTATTCAGGTCGTGACAAACTTGGTATCAGAGCCATAGGTTTAATGTGTCCAGGGGAGTTTGAAAACCTTGTTAGGTATCATGGGTGTGAAGTGCACCACACTTATGATGAAGAGGCTACTAGACATTTAGGAAATGTTCCCTTATTTCATGATTTATGTCGTGCGATGAAAAGCCTTTCTATCCTTTTAATTCGTGCTATTCGCGATTGCAGAATCATGACACCTCGGAGGGTGAATGGAAGGAGGAATGGAGGTGGTGTAGGCCACGAGGATGGTAACCATTATGAGCATCAGCTAGCCCCACCAGTTCAGGAGCCTCAAGCGCCGGAGCCAGCTGCTCATGCTGAGTTCCGGGCCGCTATTCAGATGCTTGCGCAAGCCTTGACCGCTCAGGTCAATCAGCAGGATGTTGCACATGTTCCGCAAAATAGAAATGCGGTGGTGGCTCGAGTCAGGGACTTCTTGAGGATGAACTTGCCGAAGTTCTTAGGGTCCAAGGTAGATGAAGACCCGCATGATTTCATTAATGAGATTGTCAAGATCACCTAAGTCATGGGGTGGAGTAGTGTCGAGTGAATAGATTTGGACTCCTACCAGTTGAAGGTGGTTACACATATCTGGTTCAGCCAATGGAAGGACAGCAAGGTCGCAGGAGCAGGTCCGATCACATGGGAAGAGTTTCAAGCTGCATTCCTAGATCGGTTCTTCCTTCGAGAGATGAGGGAGTATAAAGTAGATGAATTTGTGAATCTAAAGCAAGGAAGATGACCGTTCAGGATTACGCCCTTGAGTTCACCCGCCTATCGAAGTATGCCCCGGAGTTAGTGGCCGACCAGCGGGCGCGGGTAAGTAGGTTTGTGCATGGTTTAGCAGGCTACTTGGACAAGGACTGTAGGACAACTATGCTCCATTAGGACATGGACTTTCCTCACATAGTTTTGTATGCCCAGCAGATAGAGGCAGCTCATTCAAGGGAGAGGGAGGCCAAAAGGGCTAGGACCATGGACCACAGGTTCTCTTAGTAGAGGTCCAGTGGTGGGCATTAATAGCAGACCCACTAGATCATCAACCCCAGCATTTTTAGCATTGAGTGTGCCATCTAGGCGCAGACATGAACAGAAGGGGTGAACGTCAGGCTTGAGGGGTCATAGTTGTAGACCCGTAGATTCCAGCATCCCAACTTATCGTAGATGTAGCCGGGAGCATAAAGGCCAGTGTTTGGCAGGTTCAAGAGCTTGTTTTGGTTGTGGGTAGCCAGGACACATGCTTAGAGATTGTCTAGCTGAGATACAGGACCAGGTTGGCGGTCGAGGCCCAGCTTCTAGTTCAGCAGCCCCTCCCCCACGCATAGCACATTAGGGGGCATCTACTAGTTCAGCTGGCGGGCAGCGCTAGAATAGATTCTATGCCTTAGCCACTAGTCAGGAGAAGGAGGCCTCACCAGATGTGGTTACCGGTATGTTAAGAGTTTTTCATGTTGATGTGTATGCTTTGCTAGATCCAAGGGCTGTCCTATATTTTGTGACACCGTATGTAGCCAGTAGCTTTGGAGTCAGTCCCGATGTTTTATTAGAACCCTTCTCAGTTTCTACTCCAGTAGGTGACTCAGTTATAGCTAGATGGGTGTATAGAGATTTCCCAGTCTCAGTTCTTCATAAGATCACCTTAGAAGACTTGATAGAGTTAGGAATGACCGATTTCGATGTTATTCTCGGCATGGATTGGCTATTTACATGCTATGCTTTAGTTAATTGTAGAACCCAGGTGGTAGATTTCAAATTTCTGGGTGAGTCAGTCTTAAAATGGAAGGGTAGTTCAGTTGTGCAATAGGTCGATTCATTTCCTACCTTAAGGCCAGGAAGATGATTTTTAAGGGTTTCATGTATCATCTAGTTAGGGTTAAGTCTGAGACCCTGATCATCCAGTTCGTACCAGTAGTATGTGAGTATCCAGAGGTCTTTCCTGATGATTTTCCAGGTGTCCCTCTCAAGCGGGAGATTGATTTCGGTATAGATCTTCTTCCCGACACACAGCCTATATCTATCCTACCCTACATAATGGCTCTATCCTAGCTAAAAGAGTTGAAAGATCAGTTGAAAGACCTATTAGATAAGGGCTTCATTAGGCCGAGTAAGTCCCCATGGGATGCACCAATCCTATTCGTTCGGAAGAAGGATGGTTCTCTGTGGATGCGCATTGACTATAGGCAGTTGAACAAGGTCACCATTAAGAACAAATATCCTTTACCTAGGATCAATTATTTGTTTGACCAGCTTCAAGGTGCCAACTGTTTCTCCAAGATTGATCTCAGATTCGAGTATCACCAGCTTAGGGTTCGGGAGAGTGACATTATGAAAACCGCATTCAGGACTCGGTATGGTCACTACGAATTTGTTGTTATGTCTTTTGGACTAACCAATGCCCCTGCATCTTTTATGGATCTAAGGAACAGGGTGTTCGAGGCATATCTAGACATGTTCGTGATTATGTTTATCGACGATATTTTCATAAACCCTCAGAGCGAGGAGGAGCATGCCGCTCACTTGAGAGTAGTGCTTCAGACCCTCAAGGATCGGTAGTTGTATGCAAAGTTTAGAAAATGTGAGTTTTGGTTGGACTCTATGGCATTTTTAGGTCATGTGGTATCGAGTGAGGGCATAAAGGTAGATTCGCAGAATATCGAGGCGGTGAAAAACTGGCCCAGACCGGTGAACCCATCAGATATCAGGAGCTTCTTGGGCCTAGCAGCTAGAGATTTTTTGAGGGGTTTTCATCAATTGTAGCACCATTGACCAAGTTGACTCAGAAAAAGGTAAAGTTCCAATGGTTAGAGACTTGTGAGAAAAGCTTCCAGGAATTGAAGGCTCGACTCACTTCAGCACTAGTGTTGACCCTACCCGAGGGTACGGATGGATTTGTTGTGTATTGTGATGCTTCGAGAATCGTACTGGGATGTGTGTTGATGCAGCATGCGAAAGTGATAGCATATGCCTCAAGGCAGCTGAAAATCCATGAGAAGAATTATCCGACCCATGATCTTGTGGTGTTCGCCTTGAATTTTTGGCGGCATTACTTGTATGGGGTCCATGTGGACGTATTCACGGATCACAAGAGCTTGTAATACATGTTCATGCAGAAAGATCTCAATCTTTGACAAAGGAGGTGGTTGGACCTACTAAAGGACTATGACATGAGTGCCCTCTATTACCCGGGTAAGGCTAATGTAGTGGCGGATGCATTTAGTAGGCTCTCTATGGGGAGTATGTCCCATGTGGATGAGGGAAAGAAGGAGTTGGTAAGATATGTCCATCGACTTGCAAGGTTGGGAGTTAGATTGGTCGACTCTATCGATGACGGCGTTGTTGTGCTAAACAGATCAGAATCGTCCTTGGTAACGGATGTGAAAGCCAGACAAGATGAGGATCCGATTTTAGTAAAGCTGAAGGAAGTTGTTCGAAGTCAAAAGGTGGAGGTCTTATCCCAAGGGGAAGATTGTGTATTGTGGTACCGGGGTCGTCTATGTGTTCCAGATATTGATAATTTGAGGGACCGAATATTGCATGAGGCACATGGATCCAGGTATTCTATCCATCCGGGTACAACCAAGATGTATCATGACTTGCGGGAAATATATTGGTGGAATGGCATGAAGAAGGATATTGCAAGATTCGTAGCCAACTACTCGAACTGTCATCAAGTGAAAGTTGAGCACCAAAGGCCGGGAGGCATACTTCAGGATATTAGCATTCCCACTTGGACGTGGGAAGAGATTAACATGGATTTCATTTCTACCATTATTATGATAATACATATTCCAACCTGGCCTACCTCATATTCGCCGACACTAAGATTCTATTTGGGTGGTAGTAGACAGGTTGACCAAGGATGCACACTTCCTACCAGTCAAAACCACAGATTTAGCAGATGATTATGCCAAATTATATATTCAGGAGTTGGTTCGACTTCATGGAGTGCCCTTGTCTATTATCTCAGATCGAGGTACTCAGTTTACCTCTCAGTTTTGGCGGTCTTTCCAAAAAGGGTTTGGGACTCAAGTTAAGCTCAGCACAACATTCCATCCGCAAATGGATAGCCAAGAGGAGCATACAATTCAAACTCTCGAGGATATGTCGATAGCTTGTGTGATGGATTTTAAAGGTAGTTGGAATGGTCACATGCCTTTGATCGAGTTTGCTTACAATAACAGCTATCACTCCAGTATTCAGATTGCACCGTTCAAGGCTCTCTACAGGCGGAGATGTAGATTGCTCATTAGATGGTTTGAGGTTGGAGAAGCAGCTACGATAGGACCTGATTTAGTTCATGAGACCACGGTGAAGGTTCAGATAATAAGTGACAGGCTGAAAACCGCTCAAAGTCATCAAAAATCATATGCGGATGTGAGAAGAAGAGATTTGGAGTTTGAGGTAGACGATTGGGTGTTGTTGAAGATATCTCCCATGAAGGGAGTCATGCGGTTCGAAAAGAAAGGAGCTCAGTCCCCGCTATATTGGTCCCTACCGGGTTATAAGAAGAGTTGGTAAGGTAGCGTATGACTTGGACTTTCCATCAGAGTTATCTTCAATTCATCCCATCTTTCATGTATCGCTCTTGAAAAAGTGCTTAGGTGATCCATCTTTAGTTGTTCCGGTGGAAAGTGTTAGTGTGGGAGATAGCCTTAGTTATGAGGAAATTCCATTTGCAATCTTGGATCTTCAAGTTTAGAGGCTGATGATCTTGGGCAGATTTATATGCCCAAGTGATACTCAAACGTATCATTTTTACCTTGTTTGTTGTGCAATGTGTATATAATATCATGTATTTGGTAATAAAATGCGAATTTATACTAACCAACATGATTAGCATTTGTTTTGCAGGATAATGTGATTTTTAAGAGCTAAAATGCGTGTTGGAACTATGTCGGAGTTGGACTTGGATGCGAGCGTGGAAAAGACCTCGGATGGCATATTTTGCAGTGGCTCCTCGATGGTGCCGTGCCACGCTGCCATCGCGGTAGCACACTGCCTGGGCAGAAATAAAAGTGGCAATTTCCAGTGTGCCTGCGCGTCAGCTCCGTGGCACGGAGACAGGCCTCCGCGATGGCCTCCGTGCCACGTTGAGGCTAATTATCCGGACCATGCAATTTCCAGAGAGGGTCCACGTCCACGTCATGTCACGGAGGCAGTGCTCCGCGTTGGCCTCCGTGACACGTTGCTTGTTATTCCGGGAAAAATTTCCCACTAGTATAAATAGCACACTTAGGTTATTTTTAAAGGGAGTTTTTTTTTAGTTTTAGTTTTTTAGCCTTAGTTCAGAAGTGGGAGCAGGAACGTGGTTTTGTGGCAGTTGAAGAATAGAAAAGATAAGAGTTTTCTTCTCTTCCCTTCTTCTTTCCTTCAATTGTATGCATGATTCACACTCATTCTAGGATGATTAATCCAAGAATGAGTGGCTAATTCCTCTCTTGCTGAGGTTTTGAACTTGTGAAATGAATGTTGGTAATAATTGATATGGTTTCTTCTTCTTCTTGCATGTTGTTCTATTAATTCTTGTGCTTATTACATTCTTGATTGGCCACCATTAATGTATATCTAAAAAGTCCAATTTCACTCGAGAGAGCATGAAATTGGAAAGTTGTGAATTAATAGGGTATTGTTCTTAACTTGATTTGGGAAAATTGGGTTTTGATGTGCTTTCTTGATAGAAATATACTTGAAAGCCGTATTAGTCAATTTAGGAACCGGAATTGTAGTGTTAGGTCATAAATTGCATTTGATCACAGAAATGTAGACGAATGGTTTATGAAGCTAAAGTGAAATTAAATACGGAAGTTTTAATTTCTAGGCAAACGTTCTTGGCTAGCAATATGAAGAAGAAGATGACCAAATTATCATGATTATCAAGTTCATTACTCGTTCTTAACCTTGGCATGTGCATATCCATTGTCTAAACTCAACGTAAATAGTAGTTATTAATTTTAGTAGATAATTAGTTTAGAAACAAAACTTACTCAATTCTTGGTTGGATTGTTGTTAACATAGTTAGAAATAGAATAGAGATATAGTAAACTAGGCAGTTTTGCATATCTAGAGCAGCCTCCTTGGATCGATACTTGGCTACTTAGCCACTTTATTACTTTTTTGACCACGTACACTTGCGTGTTGGTGTATAATATATACCGAGCAGCAGAACGCGAACAAGTTTTTGGCGCCGTTGCCGGGGAGGCTAGGCGATTTGTAAAATTTTGTTTAGTGTAAATTTACTGTATTTGTATTTTTATTTTCTTAAGTGTTAACAACTTGGTCTTAGCCTGTATTTTGCAGATTTTTATTTCTGTGAACACTGGCAAGGGACAAGGAGCTGGTGGAATCTTACTTAGAGCCAGAACGTGAATTGCATAGTCAACGTAGAGAAGCTCTTCGGAAGAAGTTGCAGTTGCTCAAACAGTCTATGGTGGAGCAACCCAATCCACCAGTTGTGCGGGCAGTGTTAGTGCCCGAGGAAGTAGCAGCCAGGCCGGTTCGCGAGGTGGCAATCCCACACGCTAATAATGTACATTCCAGCATCCGCAAACCAGAGCCTGGGGGGAGATTTGAGTTAAAGCAAAATATGGTGCAACTTTTGCACACTAGCGGGCAGTTTACCGGTCTCCCTCACGAAGATCCGCAACAACATCTCCAGAACTTTTTGGAGATAAGTGACACTTACATCCCCGCTGGAGTGTCACCTGATTATGTTCGGCTCACCTTATTTCCATTTTCCTTACTTGGTGAAGCCAAGAGGTGGTTAAAAGCTGAACCACCCAACTCTATATCAACGTGGGATGATCTTGCAAAGAAGTTCTTGATCAGATTTTTCCCTTCAGGTAAGACAGCTAAACTTAGAAGTCAGATTCTAAGTTTTAAACAGAGGGAAGGAGAAAATCTTTATCAAGCCTGAGAAAGATTCAAGTCCATGTCGCGGGACTGTCCTCATCATCATCAGTCAAATGAGGTGTTGGTCCACACTTTTATTGAGGGTTTGGAACCCCACACTAAAATTTTGTTAGACTCAGCAGCTGGAGGGCAAGCGCTGGAGAAGACTTATGAGGAGCTGTACACTTTGCTCAACCGAATTTCACAAGGCAATCCGGAATGGAATGCAGATTCTTCAAGAGGTGGAGCAAGGAAAGCAGCGGGAGTACTTGAAGTGGATGGATTCACAGTTATCGCTGCACAGATAGCTGCTTTGAAAAATCAGTTAAACACTCACTTCAGCAATATGAATTTGAACCAGCCGTCAGCCTCAGTTAATGCAGTCCAACAGATGTGGTGTGAAGTGTGTGGTAGTAGTGAGCATTCAGCTGAATGCTGTGGTGCAAATCCTGATTCTGTCAACTTTGTGGGCAATGCACAGAGGAATCAACAGCAGTTTGGTGGTGGCTACAACTCGAATTGGAGGAATCATCCAAATTTTTCGTGGGGTAGCAACAATCAACAAGGCCAGGGTTCAGGGTAGGGTATGCACAGAAACCAAGGAGGGTAACAAGGCTATCAGAATCAGTTTAGAAATCACAATGCCCCTCCTCCACCACCATCACCGACTATTGAGGAAATGTTCAAGACCATGATTGCCAACCAGGCACAATTGCAGGCTGACTATGTCAAACTGGCGGCCGAAGTAAAGAACAATCAATTGGCAACCAAGGCTCTTGAATATCAGTTTGGGCAATTTGCCAGTGCCCAAAATACTAGACCAAGGGGAGGACTACCTAGCGACACGGATCCCAATCCTAAGCAGGTAAATGCAGTGACCAAGAGGAGTGGTTTACAATTAAAGGAGGTGGAACCGGAAAGACCGCCTCAGAAGTCAGGAGCAGCAGATGTTGAGGGAGAACAAACCTCAGATACGGGGAAGACCAAAGAAGCTGAACCAACAAGGCCTCCACCCCCGTTCCCTCAACGACTTAAGAAACACAAGGAGGAGGCGTGTTTCCAGAAATTCATGGAGGTACTTAAACAGGTACATGTTAACTTACCTCTTGTTGATGTCTTGCAGGGTGTGCCAAAATATGCAAAGTATATCAAAGACATCGTGGCCAACAAAAGTCGCTTGACCGAGTATGCCACGGTGGCTTTAACGGAGGAATGCACATCCCGTATTCAGAACAGGTTGCCCACTAAACTGAAGGATCCTGGAAGTTTTACTATCCAGCTGACGATTGGGCAAAGTATCCGAGCTCGTGGGTTATGCGACTTGGGGGCAAGTATAAATATGATGCCATCTTCGGTATTCAGAAAGTTAGGGCTAGGGAGTCCTAGACTTACAACAGTGATCTTGCAGCTAGCAGACAGGTCTTTAGCTAAGCCGGATGGCATTGTGGAGGATGTTCTAGTGCAGGTAGGCTCCCTCATTTTTTCCGGTAGATTTCATTGTTCTGGATTTTGAGCCAGATGCAGAAGTCCCATTTATTTTGGGACGACCATTTTTGGCAACCAGAAAGGCATTGATCGATGTAGCTGCGGGTCAACTCACGATGCAAGCACATGACAAGGTGGAGGTATTTGATGTGTTAAAAGCCATGAAGCTGCCGGCTATACATGAGGAGCTTTCAGAAATCAGCGTGGTTGAACATGTAGAAAGTACGCCGGCTGTTGAATCTCAAGACCCATTGGAGAGAGCGCTTACGCATTCTGATCATTTTGGGGATGGAGAAGCTTGTGGAATGGTTCAATTGTTGGATGGAGCACCTAAATATCCAAGAAGACAGGAATTTCAGTCCTTGATGAGATCACTAGAGCCGTTGCCGAAACCGTCGGTTGAGGAGGCACCGAAATTGGAGCTGAAAGAATTGCCTCCCCATTTAAAATATATCTTTTTGGGGGAGGGAGAGACGTTACCAGTTATTATCTCTGCAGACTTGACAGAGGAACAGGAACAGGCAGCTTTGGGAGTCTTAAGGAAGAGGAAGAAAGCAATTGGTTGGCAAATGTCCGACATTCGGGGTATAAATCCAGCTTTCTGCACGCACAGGATATTTATGGAGACAGGAGCCAAGCCAACTCTTCAGCCACAGAGGAGACTTAATCCAGCAATGAAAGATGTGGTAAGGAAGGAAATAATTAAGTGGCTTGATGCAGGTGTAGTCTACCCAATTTCAGACAGTGAGTGGGTCAGTCCCGTTCAATGTGTTCCTAAGAAAGGGGGGATGACTGTAATCACCAATGAGAAAAATGAGTTAATCCCCACACGAACTGTCACAGGCTGGCGAATTTGTATGGACTACCGAAAACTGAATGAAGCCACGAGGAAAGACCATTACCCCATTCCTTTTATTGACCAAATACTTGACAGGTTGGCAGGGCAGGAATATTGTTGCTTTCTTGATGGGTATTCCGGCTATAACCAAATAGCCATCGCTCCTGAGGATCAAGAGAAGACGACGTTCACCTGTCCTTATGGGACATATGCTTTCAAGCGAATGCCGTTTGGGTTATGCAATGCACCCGCCACATTCCAGAGATGCATGATGGCTATATTCCATGACATGGTTGAAGACTTTGTTGAGGTATTTATGGATGATTTTTCTGTTTTTGGTAATTCGTTTGCTACTTGCTTGCAGAATCTTGACAGGGTGCTGGCTCGATGTGAAGAATCCAACCTCGTGCTAAACTGGGAGAAATGCCACTTCTTAGTGAAGGAGGGGATTGTCCTGGGCCACAAAGTGTCTAAAAAGGGGTTGGAAGTCGATCGTGCTAAAATTGAGGTTATTGAGAAATTGCCACCACCAGTATCCGTGAAAGGTGTACGCAGTTTTCTAGGACATGCAGGATTCTACAGACGATTCATTAAAAACTTTTCCAACATTTCTAGACCGCTATGCAGGCTGCTAGAAAAGGAGGTCAAGTTTGAATTAACCAATGAGTGTGTTGTAGCATTCGAAAAGTTGAAGCAGAAATTGATAGAAGCACCCATACTTACTTCTCCGGAATGGGAACAACCATTTGAGATGATGTGTGATGCCAGTGATGTGGCTGTGGGAGCTGTATTGGGACAAAGGAAGAATAGAGTTTTTCACTCTATTTATTATGCAAGCAAGACGCTGAATACGGCTCAGAGCAATTACACAGTCACAGAAAAAGAAATGCTAGCTCTGGTGTTTGCATTTGACAAGTTCCGGTCTTATTTGGTGGGTTCGAAAGTGGTGGTGTACACTGATCATGCAGCTATTCGATACCTATTCAACAAGAAAGATGCTAAGCCCAGATTGATCAGATGGATTTTATTGCTACAGGAGTTTGACCTTGAGATTAGAGACAGAAAGGGGAGTGAAAATCAGGTAGCAGATCACTTATCACGACTGGAGAGTCGGTCGCATGTGATGGAAAGTGATGACATTAATGAGGACTTCCCAGATGAGCAACTATTGGCAGTAGGAGAAGCAGAAGTTCCCCGGTATGCTGACATAGTCAACTTGCTAGTGAGCGGAGTTTACCCCCCAGAAGCAACAGACCAGCAAAGAAGAAAATTGAGGCATGGCAGCCGATACTATGTATGGGACGAGCCATATTTGTTCAAGCAGGGACCAGACCAGGTGATGAGAAGATGCATCCCAGAGATTCAGGTAGCAGAGGTGCTACGGGGCTGCCATTCGTCGTTGTATGGAGGGCATCACGGAGGTGAGAGAACAGCACATAAGGTTCTTCAGTCAGGTTTCTTTTGGCCGACCCTGTTCAGAGACTCTATGGAGTATGTCAAAATGTGTGATAGATGTCAGCGGACAGGAACAATTGGCAGAAGACAAGAGATGCCATTGCAGAACATACTGGAAGTTGAGCCCTTTGATGTATGGGGCATTGATTTCATGGGTCCATTCCCACCGTCATTTGGAAATCGTTACATCTTGGTAGCTGTAGATTATGTATCAAAATGGGAGGAAGCAATAGCTTGCCCCAGGAATGATAACAAGGTAGTAACGAATTTTGTGAAGAAACACATTCTCACAAGGTTTGGGACACCCCGAGCAATTATCAGTGACGGAGGAGCTCATTTTGTCAATGCAAGCTTCAAGAAATTATTGGCTAAGTATGGGGTGCGCCATAAAGTAGCCACAGCATACCACCCACAAACTAGTGGGCAAGTAGAGGTGTCAAATAGGGAGGTAAAACAGATTCTGCAAAAAACGGTGAACATTCAACGGAATGATTGGTCTGGTAAACTTGATGATGCGTTGTGGGCCTACCGAACTGCTTATAAGACACCGATTGGAACGTCACCATACCGATTGGTCTATGGCAAAGCATGTCATCTCCCGGTTGAACTAGAGCATCGAGCTTTCTGGGCCGTAAGAAAGTTAAATATGGACTTAGAGCTGGCGGGTAAAAAGAGATTGATGCAGCTCAGCGAACTTGAGGAATTTCGCTGGCATGCCTATGAGAGTGCGAAGTACTACAAGGAAAGAACCAAAAGATGGCATGACAAGCATGTGGTGCATCGCATTTTCGAACCAGGACAGAAAGTTTTTCTTTTTAATTCAAGATTAAAATTGTTTCCTGGTAAGCTGAGGTCTAAATGGTCTGGACCGTTTGAAGTAGTGAGAATGACCCCTCATGGAGCGGTAGAGCTGTGGCAAGAAGATAGGAGTGCTACGTTCTTGGTAAATGGGCAGAGATGCAAGCACTACTGGGGAGATGACCATGATCGGGTCAAATCGTCCATCTCCCTAGTAGAAAATTGAGCGTAAAGGCTGTCGAGCCGCGACGTTAAACCAGGCGCTGCACGGGAGGCAACCCGTGAAAAATATTTTTCTTTCTTTTTCCTTAGTGTAAAGTTTTTCTTTTATTTTATTTTCTTTTCTTTTTCTTGACTAGGTTTAGATGTGCATTTTAATTAGTAATTTTTATTCTTTTAGGAGGGAATCTAGTCATTTAACCAATTTTTGTTTAGTGAGGTGATTTTCAGGTATACCGGAGGAAAAATACGTGGAATCGAGAAAATGAGGCGAGGTATGAAAAATAAAATTTGATAGTGAAACATAGCACTGGCGCGTTGGCGCCGTGTCACGGAGGCAATGCTCCGCGTTGGCCTCCGTGACACGTTGAAGGCAAATCTGGAATTTTTTAAAATTCCAGTAAGCCAACGCGTTGGCTCCGTGTCACGGAGGAGGGCCTCCGCGTTACCCTCCGTGACACGTTGCCCTTATCCCAGTGCCGGGTCACACCGGGTTTCCAGGTGACCCGCGTGTTTTCTTAATAAAAACCCCTGATTTCGCCCCTATTTTCCCCATTCCCTCTTCCCTCCGCGACCAAACACCCATTCCCCTACCCCCAAGCTCCGTGCCACGTTAAGAGGCAAGGAAAATGTCAAGTCTTCGTCGATTCTTCAATTCCAAGGTATGTTTTCATCGTCTATCTCAAATTTTTGGCGATTTTTGTCGATTTTGAGCATGTGAGGTGAGATATATCACCCTAGGTAGAAATTAAACATGACATGAATTATTTTGCGATTGATTGTGTTCGGATTGTTGTAGTTGACGGGTGAACTTATCGATTGATTGAATAATTCATTGTTGATTGTCGAATTGAGTTCTAGGGCTTGGGGTTGTTGAATTTTAACTTGGGTAACTTGATAGTTTGACGAAATTGATGCCGGGGTGTGTTTATTATTTGAGATAAGTCGTGGTAAATATTGTATAATTGGTGAAAGACGACTAATTCTCGATTTTTAGTGGGACATTGCGTAATATGTGAATTGGTTGAATTGCTTAGATTTGTGTATATAAAATGTTTGTATTGTTGTTTCTATTTTGTTGTTGTTATTGTTGCTAAGTGCTATGGGTGAATAGCTGTCGATAGTAGGATTGGGTTAGCTGTATGAAGTCTGAGTAGTTCGCTAGTCGTTATGCTGTCGAATTTTTGTGAACGCACTAAGCAATATGTTTATAGTGATTGTGTTTGGGGTGTAAATAGATCTATCCTTGCTAACATGTTGTAAATATTGTTAAAGACTAAGTGTGGGGTAAATTTTGTTTAACCCGACCTTAGCCAAAACTAACAAGTTTTTAGCTTAACGTTGTGCTTGTCTGTGTAAATGGACATGTACAATGGCCAGCCGACAAGATAAAGGCAAGGGTGCTTCAACCTCAGGCACCGGCAGAAAGAGAATGAGACTGGGCACTGCTGTCCCAGCTGCACCTGCTGTTCCACGCGGTCAAAACCGCCGATACGGAACACGATGGGTTACCGATGAAGGGAAGAAGTGGTACGCAAAGCATAAGGAGAACAAGTACTTCCCGGAGGAACATATTGCAAGGGAACCACTTGCACAGGAGTTCCCTCGCATCGTACAGAGGATTGAAGCAGCTGGGCTCAGCTTTATTTTTCAGGAGCCCAAGGAGTGCAACCTTCACTTGGTCCGGGAATTTTATGCCAACTGGAACCCGGCCATCAGAAGCCACACTATTAAAATCAGAGGGCAGATTTTCACTCTGGAACCCCAGCAGCTGAATGCCATCGTTGGAGCGCGGGACACAGACGCCCACGTTCTCCGCCAGCTCAACATCACCCCACCGTACGCCGACATCAGACGTACGTTGTGTGGGGCTCGATCCACAGCCCGATGGAGTAGACACAAAGAGAGGGGTTACCACCAGACTCTGCCTTATTCGCAGATGAACAGGGAGGCCAGAATCTGGCTAAAAATTGTATGTTCGTGTTTGATCCCGGGAGTACATATGACAGACGTGACCCGGGACCGTGTCTGCCTGGTGTATGCCCTTATGAAAGGGCTTGAGATTAATGTGGGGGCGGTTATAATATCCGCCATGAAGAGAGCCAAACTACACCAGGGCCACAGATACGGGTTTGGCGGACTCATCACCACCTTCCTCTGAGGCCTCGACGTTGAGGAAGAAGCCTTGGATTACATTCCGCAGTTGGAGCGACGGGCCCTTGATGTGACAAAGAACAAGGCCCCCGAGGATGAATTATGGCAGCTGGAGCTGGACTACCCTTTTGGCGAGAACGCCAGAGCTTTATACAAGGTGGGGCCAGCCTTTGTGGAGCCGACTGACGACGACGTCCCTACTGATGAGGAGACACGTCGTGAGGACTCTGATGTGGAGTCCGATGACGGCGAGGGAGCTGATTCAGATATGGGCGACGAGGCCGCAGCACCGGATGAGGAAGTCGAATATTTCGACTGAGCAGGGAGTTTCACCACCCAAAATTTTGTGCTTTGTATTTTTGTGAACACTGAGGACAGTGTTCGATTTAAGTGTGGGGTGGGGAGTAGTTAGGTGCTGGGTCATAGGCTCTAAATCTGCTGTATATTCTTCCTTGACGTTTGTGTATGTCTTTGCTTTCCCTGTTGTTGTGAACTGATTTGTGAATGATGTGTATATATTTGTTTGTGGCTAATGATGTCTGTCTTTAAAAAGTTATGGTTGCCTTTGTAAATATTTTGTAAATTTTGTAAATATTTTTTTCTCTATCGATATGATCGATATTTTTCAAAATTTTTGCGAAAGGATGTTGCACTGATCAACATATTTTGTAAATATTTTTTTTCATCGAAATGATCGATGTGTTGCAAAAATTTTGAAGTTTTATTTTTGGGTTTCTCAGAGTTTGTTTTCGGTTCTTTTACCGAGAATAGTCCCATTGAACCGATGTCATAGTTAGTGAACATTCCCTATGATGGATGAATGACGACCGTCTTAAGGGAAATGTAGTCGATAGGAGTAGATGATTTGTTTTTAGTTTCTTTGGTGGATTGCATCAATAAACTGTAGTTGCTTATGGTTGCTAAAATTTTGTTGCGTGTGTAATTGATGTTCGAAATGCGAAAGTGATTCGTTTGAAAGCATGTAATTGTGTAAATATGTTGAGTTACCTAGGCTATAGAATTTGGTTCATTATGATTGAGGCTTAATCTTGAATTCATGTACTTGACTAATTAAAGAGTCTGTGAATGCATCTTGATTCGAGCATGTGCATGAAGTGTGAGTGAGGTTTTGCTATTCCATGTCATTGTGAATTGTCTAGAACTTGCCTGGCGTGTATACAAAGCAAAATGAAGGAGGTGTAGTGTCGGAAAGGATGTAGGCATTTCTTTGTTTTAACCGTTAGTTTCCATTTTTTTCTTGTCAAGTTCTACCTTTTTATATGTTGTATACCCTAGTCAGCCCGTTGAGCCTTTAGCCGATTTCTTTCTTTTGTCCAGAATTGTATGAACTAAGCTTGATTCCTTCTTTTCATTAGCCTTAAAGTCTATAAGAAGCTCTTAAGCGCTTACAAAGAACAAAAAAATTGTTTCCCAAAGTGTTAAAGAGTGAAAAGAGTGAAAAGAAAAGAAAAGCAAAGTGAGAAAAGAAAAGATGATGTTGAAGAGGCACTAGTTGTAATTAAATGAAATTGAGGGAACATGAAAACCTTCCGTTTGGGGTCAAGTGTGCCTGATGAAATGGGCTGTATGAAAGTAAACCAGCATGAATGGGAGAAAAAGAGAAAAGAGAGGAACAATGTCCATGAGTCGATGGGAATGAGTTGAAAAGGCGCTTAAGGATGCTAGCAACTAGTATTGGCTAATCCAATATATATATACTAGATCCATAGCCCAGTTACAACCCATTAAAAGTCCTATTTGATCCTACACTGCATTTCTTTATATTAGTGGAGTAATACACTAAGGGCAAGCCTATGGGTCATGACATGATGCATGTGAATTCTTTTGGGAGAGAGAGTGAAATTAATTTCTATATGCCCCTACTTGCATGTTTGTGTGTTGCACGAGCATAAAAGGGGAAGTTTCTCTCGAGTTGTGAGGGTACATGCTTGATGAAAGATTGATTTTCGTGTCGGATTTCTTGATTAGTTGATTTGCATGAGTTTGCCGATATCAAGAATAAATTCTTAAAAGTCTAGGAAGCCTCGATGTATTAAGGTCATTGTCTTGTACGACCAAGCATGTTTTCTTGATGATTTGCAAAAATCGAATAATCGGTATGACCGTAACGTAAATGGTTGCACCATAGTGACAAAGGTTGAGATGTGATGTGCATGATTTGTGTATGTATTGTTCGAGGACGAACAAGGATTTAAGTGTGGGGTAAGTGATCTTGGGAAGATTTATATGCCCAAGTGATACTCAAACGTATCATTTTTACCTTGTTTGTTGTGCAATGTGTATATAATATCATGTATTTGGTAATAAAATGCGAATTTATACTAACCAACATGATTAGCATTTGTTTTGCAGGATAATGTGATTTTTAAGAGCTAAAATGCGTGTTGGAACTATGTCGGAGTTGGACTTGGATGCGAGCGTGGAAAAGACCTCGGATGGCATATTTTGCAGTGGCTCCGCGATGGTGCTGTGCCACGCTGCCATCGCGGTAGCACACTGCCTGGGCAGAAATAAAAGTGGCAATTTCCAGTGTGCCTGCGCGTCAGCTCCGTGGCACGGAGACAGGCCTCTGCGATGGCCTCCGTGCCACGTTGAGGCTAATTATCCGGACCATGCAATTTCCAGAGAGGGTCCGCGTCCACGCCGTGTCACGGAGGCAGTGCTCTGCATTGGCCTCCGTGACAGGTTGCTTGTTATTCCGGGAAAAATTTCCCACTAGTATAAATAGCACACTTAGGTTATTTTTAAAGGGAGTTTTTTTTTAATTTTAGTTTTTTAGCCTTAGTTCAGAAGTGGGAGCAGGAACGTGGTTTTGTGGCAGTTGAAGAATAGAAAAGATAAGAGTTTTCTTCTCTTCCCTTCTTCTTTCCTTCAATTGTATGCATGATTCACACTCATTCTAGGATGATTAATCCAAGAATGAGTGGCTAATTCCTCTCTTGCTGAGGTTTTGAACTTGTGAAATGAATGTTGGTAATAATTGATATGGTTTCTTCTTCTTCTTGCATGTTGTTCTATTAATTCTTGTGCTTATTACATTCTTGATTGGCCACCATTAATGTATATCTAAAAAGTCCAATTTCACTCGAGAGAGCATGAAATTGGAAAGTTGTGAATTAATAGGGTATTGTTCTTAACTTGATTTGGGAAAATTGGGTTTTGATGTGCTTTCTTGATAGAAATATACTTGAAAGCCGTATTAGTCAATTTAGGAACCGGAATTGTAGTGTTAGGTCATAAATTGCATTTGATCACAGAAATGTAGACGAATGGTTTATGAAGCTAAAGTGAAATTAAATACGGAAGTTTTAATTTCTAGGCAAACGTTCTTGGCTAGCAATATGAAGAAGAAGATGACCAAATTATCATGATTATCAAGTTCATTACTCGTTCTTAACCTTGGCATGTGCATATCCATTGTCTAAACTCAACGTAAATAGTAGTTATTAATTTTAGTAGATAATTAGTTTAGAAACAAAACTTACTCAATTCTTGGTTGGATTGTTGTTAACATAGTTAGAAATAGAATAGAGATATAGTAAACTAGGCAGTTTTGCATATCTAGAGCAGCCTCCTTGGATCGATACTTGGCTACTTAGCCACTTTATTACTTTTTTGACCACGTACACTTGCGTGTCGGTGTATAATATATACCGAGCAGCAGAGCGCGAACAGCTGAGTAACAAAGAAGTAGCTTTGGTGAAGGTGTTCTGGAGAAATCAACATGGTGAGGGAGCTACGTAGGAAGCCGAAGTGGCTATGATTGCTAAATACCCCCACCTATTCCCTATCGGCTCAGTTTCAGTTTGAGGTATCAGTTTTTGCCCTAATTCTCTAATCAGTTTCCATGTTCAACTCATGTGCACAAGTTTGATTTATGTTATGATAGATGTATTTAATGCTTGAATTCAGTTCAGCTATGTAGTTCTTTTTGGAGGTATTCATTCCATCAGTTTTTGATTTTAATAATCAGTATTTGCATATGAGGATTGCTTGTTTCTGAGTTTTATGTGTGTTTCTAACATTCGAAAATGAATATTCCCAAGGGGGAGATATTGTTATACCCCGAGAACTCAAAGATCAAACTGGGGAGTTGAAATGGGTAAAACTGGAATTGGGTGCTTCAGTTGTAGGATGAGTCATTGGATGACTCATGAGGAGACCCCACGAGTCGTCAGGTGACTCGTGGGGAGGCCTGAAGGAGAAGGAGTCCCCACGGGCATGGGAATGACTCGTGGTCAGACACCATGAGTTGTTAGGTCAGCCGTGTGTGAGAGAAAAGGAAAAGAATAGGCAAAGTCCCCCAGTGCACTTGACGGGAGGTGACCACAACTCATTAGGACTAGCAACGAGTTGTGGTATGAGCTGTTGGGTTAGATTTAAGCAAGTTGAAGTTGGGGTGGCAGTTTACATGACGGGAGGTGGCCACGAGTTGTGGCCAGTGGCAACAGACGCTGTCACCCGTTACAAGCCCAAAGAGATCAGATAACTAGTGTACCTGATGGACAACTCGACGAGTTGTGACCCCCTTGTGATGAGTCGTTAGGTCCCTCGTTGGGATCCCCTGGCAGTTATTTTCAGCGATTTTAGTAAGGGGTTTTCCATAATTCCTAAATCCTAGGGGAAAATACTACATCGTTTAAGGCTCATTTTAGTGGGTTTTTAGCAGGGGAAGACCTACTCTAAGTTATTCTTTCCATGCATGCAAGTTTGAAGGATTGAAGAGGTGATTCAAGGTAAAATCTCAAGGTTTCCATTGGAATCTCAGCTTGGGAAATTAAAGGGTGTTAGAATTCACCATCTCTAGGTATGTAAGGCTATGAGTGGGTGTCTCCTTCCACACCCATGCCCAATTTCTATTAAATTATGATAAATCACCTATGACCAAGTATGGAGTTTTTACCCAATTGCATAATTCTACAATTTCCATACATGGGTATGATTAGATTCTATTTATATTAATGAATTGTGAAGCTTGGGCAGATTTTAAATTGTTTTCAATACAAATCATATTTTCTAAGTTATGGAATTTAAATGCCTATGCATGAAAAGTTCGTAAAAGAAGTAAAGGATGATGAATGTATGATGATGGTGAGATTATATGATGAAAGGTATGTTTCTAAAGCTACCCATGATTATGAAGTTGTTTTCAAAATGAATTGAGTAGATCAAATTATGATAAAGCCTTGGGCAATGCCCACATGTTGATTTAAAATGATGATTTTCCTGAAATAAGCTTACCATATTGTTTGGAGCGAATTCTCCCCAATTTCATAATTTCTAGCTTGTGGTATGTTGAGTTAAATATTCCTACATGTAGCTTACCACATGATTTGGAGTAGATGCTCCCACCTATATTGGAGCTTTTGGTATGTTTGAAGTAAAGCTTCTCATATGCATAAATTCATAATTGAGATGTATGTCCTTATTGAGCTTTGTCGAAGGACAATGTTGAGCTTCATTCTTATATAATGTCGAGTCTATGCATGATTTCGTTAATGAGCTTTGTCAATAGACAATGTTGAGCTTTGTTTTATACGATGTAGAGTTATGCATGATTTCATTTTGAGCTTCATTATAAATGATGTAGATCATTGCATATTTTTGGGAGAAGAGTCTAGCACCGAGCGGGTTAAGGGTCGATTATCCTATGCCCCAAAACAACGCGCCAACGTAGGTTGATACTATTATAATATTGCGACCTCCCTTGTGAGCTATCCCCGGCTCGATTATCCCTTCAGCTTGATATCGATATCATGGTAGTGTACTTAGCACTGACAAAGTTTTGGACGGCTCTGCCCACTTGAGTGTGAGAGTCGGGATCACGTAAGCTCTATCGTGGTATGTTGGTTAAGTGACGAGTCTCCCACTATCTATATCATACAGATTTGCATATTCATTACTCATGATGATTACTTTATGCATGCAAGTTCTAAAAGCAAGGATTGACTCATTGTTCATCTTTTCAGTATAAATGTTATGTTTCAGCTTTGAGTCATTCGAGTTAGTCATGATGTTATAAAGCTATGCATGGTCATGTTATGATAAAATTGCGATTTCAGAGTGAATGCATGTAGCCCATCAACTTGTGCTTGAAAGCATATGATATGTTATTTTTTAAATGATTTACTTTTCTTCAGCGAATTTACTTACCTTGCATACTTGGTACATTTCACGTACTTACCGCATACTTTCTATGCTATATCATCTCATGATACAAGACCCGGCTTGCAGCTTCAGCCCCTCTCTTAGACAGCTTTTCGGAGTTAGTACCTGCTCGAATTGGTGAGTTAGTTAGTTGTGTGCTTATGCCATGGGTTGACTTGGGGTCTCTCGGGGTCCCTTGTCCCATGTCTACGATCTGGGCCTCCGTTCGGGTCGTGACAAGACTATATATCTTTTCCTTATGTATTTTAGATTCCCTTATGTATTTTCAGCTTCAGTACTGTTGAGTTAGATGGGGTCTTCTCCATCAAGTAGTCCAGATTTGAGGCTTTCCAGACTTATGTATGCGTCCAGCTTTGGATGCTTATTCTGATGTTATGTTGGGTTAGACTTCTGCTGAGTTTGTATTTTTGATACTTCAGTTTATTGATTGAGTTAGATGTATGCTTATGTCATGGGTCGACTGGGGTCTTTCGGGGTCCCTTGTTCCATGTCTATGATCCGGGACTCCATTCGGGTTGTGACAAACTTGGTATCAGAGCAATTGGTCTGAAGTGTCCTAGGGTGTCTGAAAGCCGGGTTAGGTAGTCTTTTTCATGGGTGTGAAGCGCTCCACACTTATGACGAAGAGGCTACAAGACATTTAGGAAATGTTCCCTTCTTTCATGATCTATGTCGTGTGATGAAAAGTCATTCTATCCTTCTAATTCATGCTAATCGTGATTGCAGAATCATGGCTCCTCGAAGAATGAATAGAAGGAGGAATGGAGGTGGTGAAGGCCACGAGGATGGAAATGGTTATAGGCATCAGCCAACCCCACCAGTTCAGGAGCTTCAAGCACCGGAGCCAGTTGCCCATGCTGAGTTCCGGGCCGCTATTTAGATGCTTGCGCAGGCCTTGACCGCTCAAGTCAATCAGCAGGCCATTGCGCATGTTTTGCAAAATGGCAATGCGGTGGCGGCTCGAGTCAGAGACTTCTTAAGGATGAACCCGCCGTAGTTCTTGGGGTCCAAGGTAGTGAGGATCCACATGATTTCATTAATGAGATTGTCAAGATCACCCAAGTCATGGGGGTGAGTAGTGCGGAGTGCGCAGAGTTGGCCTCCTACTAGTTGAAGGGGGTTACGCATATTTGCTTTCGCCAATGGAAGGATAGCAGGGTCGCATGAGCAGGTCCAATCACGTGGGAGAAGTTTCATGTTGCATCCCTAAATCGGTTCTTCCCTCGGAAGATGAGGAAGATGAAGGATGCTGAGTTTGTAAAGTTGAAGTAGGAAAGAAAGACAGTGCAAGAGTATTCCCTTGAGTTCACTCGCCTATCTAAATATGCCCCGGAGTTAGTGGCTGACCAGAGAACGCGGGTGAACAGATTTGTGCATGGTATAGCAGGGTATTTGGACAAGGAGTGTCGGATTGCTATGCTTCACTAGGACATGGACTTTCCTCGCTTAGTTTTTTACGCCCAGCGGATTGAGGCGGCACATTCGAGAGAAAGGGAGGCCAAGAGGGTCAGGACCGAGGACCACAGATTCTCTCAGTAGAGGTCCAGTGGTGGGCACCGATAGCAGACTCACCAGAGATCATCAACCCTAGAATCTTCGACATTGAGTGTGCCATACAGGCCTAGAATGATCATAGAGGGCAAGCATTAGGCTTGAGGGGTCAGAGCAGCAGACCCACAGATTCTAGCATCCCAGCTTGTCGCAGGTGTGGTCGGAGGCACACAGGCCAGTGCTTGGCAGGTTCATGTGCTTGTTTCGGGTGTGGGCAGCCTGGACACATGCTTAGAGATTGTCCAACTGTGAGGTAGGATCAGGTTGGGGGCCGAGGCCCAGCTTCTAGTTCAGCAGCCCCTCCCGCACGCTCATCACGTCAAGGAGCATCTACTAGCACAGCTGGCGCGCCAAAAAAGATTCTATGCTTTAGCATCTCATTAGGAGCAGGAGGTTTCCCCAGATGTGGTCACTGGTATGTTGCGAGTTTTGCATATTGATGTATATGCTTTGCTAGAATGGGCGATACCTTGTCTTTTATGACACCATATGTGGCCAGTAGCTTCGGAGTCAATCCCGATGTCTTGTCAGAACCCTACTCAGTTTCTACTCCAATAGGTGACTCAGTTATATCTAGACGGGTATATAGAGGTTGCCCATCTCAGTCCTTCATAAGGTCACCTCAGCAGATTTAATAGAGTTAGCCATGACCGATTTCAATGTTATTATCGGCATGGATTGGTTAATTACATGCTATGCTTCAGTTAATTGTAGAACCCGAGCAGTAGAGTTCAGATTTCTGAGTGAGCCAATCTTAGAATGGAAGGGTAGTTCAGTTGTGCCTGTAGGTCGATTCATTTCCTACCTTAAGTCTAGGAAGATGATTTCTAAATGTTGCATCTACCATCTAGTTAGGGTTAAGGATGTCGAGTATGAAACCCTGACTATCCAGTCAATTACAGTATTACGTGAGTATTCGGAGGTCTTTCCTGATGATTCGCCAGGTGTACCTCCCGAGGGGGAGATTGATTTTGGTATAGATCTTCTTCCCAACACCCAACCTATATCTATTCCGCCCTATAGGATGGCTTTAGCGGAGCTAAAAGAGTTGAAGGATCAATTGAAGGACTTGTTGGATAAGGGCTTTATTAGACTGAGTAAGTTTCCATAAGGTGCACCAGTGTTATTTGTCCGGAAGAAGGATGGTTCGCTTCAGATGTGCATTGACTATCAACAGTTAAACAAGGTCACCATTAAGAATATGTATCCTTTACCCAGGATATATGACTTTTTTTATTAGCTTCAGGGTGCCAAGTACTTCTCAAAAATGGTTATCATCAGCTCAGAGTTCGGGAGAGTGACATCCCGAAAACCGCTCTCAGGACTCGGTATGGTCAATATGAATTTGTTGTTATGTATTTTGGACTAACCAATGCCCCTGCAACTTTTATGGATCTAATGAATAGGGTTTTCAAGGCATATTTGGACATGTTCGTGATTGTGTTCATTGATTACATCCTTATATACTCTCGGAGCAAGGAGGAGCATGTCGCTCACTTGAGAGTAGTGCTTCAGACCCTCAAGGATCGTTAGTTGTATGTAAAGTTCAGAAAGTGTGAGTTTTGGTTGGACTCCGTGGAATTTTTGGGCCATGCGGTATCGGGTGAGGGTATAAAGGTAGATTCTCAGAAAATTGAGGCGGTGAAAAATTGGCCTAGACCGGTGAATCCTTTGGACATTCGGAGTTTCTTTGGTTTAGCTGGCTACTATCAGAGGTTTGTTGAAGGTTTCTCCTCTATCGCAGAACCTTTGACCAAGTTGACTCAAAAGAAGGTAAAGTTCCAATGGTCGGAGGCTTGTGAGAAAAGCTTCCAAGAGTTGAAGACTTGACTCACTTCAGCACCAGTGTTGACCTTACCTGAGGGTACCGATGGTTTTGTGGCGTATTTTGATGCTTCAAGAATCGAACTTGGGTGTGTGTTAATGCAGCATGGGAAAGTGATAGCATATGCCTCAAGACAGTTGAAAGTCCATGAGAACAATTACCCGACCCATGACCTTGAGTTGGTCGCGGTGGTATTCGCATTAAGGATATGGCGGCATTACTTGTATGGGGTCAACATAGATATATTCACAGATCACAAGATCTTGCAATATGTGTTCACGTAGAAAGATCTCAATCTTTGGCAAAGGAGGTGGTTGGAGCTACTAAAGGACTACGATATAAGTTTCCTTTACCACCCGAGTAAGGCTAATGTTGTAGCGGACGCACTTAGTAGGCTTTCTATGGAGAGTGTGTCCCACGTGGATGAGGGAAAGAAGGAGTTGGTGAAATATTTCCATCGACTTGCAAGGTTGGTAGTTAGATTGGTCGACTCGATCGATGGCAGCATTGTTGTGCTAAACGGATCAGAATCGTCTTTGGTGACTGATGTGAAAGCTAGACAAGATGAGGATCCAATTTTTGTAAAGATGAAAGAAGTCGTTCGGAGTCAGAAGGTGGAGGTCTTCTCCCAAGGGGGAGATGGTGTGTTGCGGTACCAGGGTCGTCTATGTGTTCCAGATGTTGATAATTTGAGGGGTCGGATATTTCATAAGGCACATGGATTCAGGTATTTTATCCATCCAGGTGCCACCAAGATGTATGATGATTTACGGGAAATATATTGGTGGAATGGCATGAAGAAGGATACTACAGAATTTGTAGCCAAGTGTCCGAACTGTCAGCAAGTAAAAGTCGATCATCAAAGGCCGAGAGGCATACTTCAAGATATTAACATTCCCACTTGGAAGTGAGAAGAGATTAATATGGATTTCATTACAAGCCTACCTCGTACCCGTTGACACTATGATTCTGTTGGGTGGTGGTAGATAGGTTGACCAAGGCTGCACACTTTCTACTGATCAAAACTATAGATTCGGCGGATGATTATGCCAAACTGTATATTCGGGAGTTGGTTCGATTACATGGAGTGCCCTTTTCTATTATCTCAGACTGAGGTACTCAGTTTACCTCTCAGTTTTGGCGGTCTTTCCAAAAGGGACTTGGTACTCAGGTCAAGTTTAGCACAACATTTTTCCGCAAATAGATGGTCAGGCGGAGCGGACTCTTCAAACTCTTGAGGATATGATGAGAGCCTGCATAATTTATTTCAAGGGTATTTGGGATGAGCACTTGCCTTTGATCAAATTCGCTTACAATAACAGTTATCACTCTAGTATTCAAATGACACCGTTCGAGGCTCTCTACGGGTGGAAATGTAGATTTCTCATCGGATAGTTTGAGGTTGGTGAGACGGCTATGATGGAGCCAAATTCGAGTCATGAGGCCATGGTGAAGGTTCAGTTGATAAGGGACAGGCTGAAAACCGCTTAGAGTCTTCAAAAGTCATATGCTGATGTGAGGAGGAGAGAGTTAGAGCTCGAGGTGGACGATAGGGTATTTCTAAAGGTATCTCCCAAGGAAAACTTAGTCCCCGCTATGTGGGTCCCTACCAGGTTATGAGATGGGTTGGTAATGTGGCGTATGAATTGGACTTGCCCTCAGAGTTATCTTTCGTGCATCCTGTGTTTAATGTATCGCTTTTGAAGAAATGTTTGGGAGATCCAGCTATAGTAGTCCCGGTGGACAGCGTTGGAGTAAAGGATAGCCTTAGCTATGAGGAAGTTCCAGTCGAAATATTGGATCGTCAGGTTCGGAGGCTTAGGAACAAATAAGTAGCTTTAATTAAAGTACTATGGAGGAATCAGCACGTTAAAGGAGCTAAGTGGGAAGCCGAAGCGGATGTGATGGCTAAATACCTACACTTATTCTCTACCGGTTTGATGTCAGCTTGAGGTGTCTGTTTTGTTCTATGACTCTATTTAGTTTTATGTTCAGTTCATGCACGCAATTATCATTTATGTATATGGGTGTGTATGTGATTTGCAAATTCAGTTCAGCTGTATATTTTGAACCGAAGGTGGTCATTCCGTCAGTTTTTGGGCAAAATGATCAGTATTTGCATATGATAATTGCATGTTCTCTATTTTATGCTTGTTTCCAATATTTGAGGACGAATGTTCCCAAGGGGGAGATATTGTAATACCCCAAAAGTGCCTAAGCATAGACCCAGAAGTTAAAAGTTGAAAACTGCTGAAACTGAAAAAAATATCACAGAACGGGCGACGTAATGACTCGTGGTATCAAATCACGGGTCGTTGTATACTGTCGTGGTGATGGGAAATTCTGGTGGCAGTGGAGACAATGGGTGATGCAATGACTCGTTGCTTGGAACAACGAGTCGATATTGGTAGTCATTAGAAAGCCTGGGCTTAGCAGTTGGGGATACCACGGGTCATCCAATGACTCGTGGTAAGAAGTACGACCCGCGGTCACCATTCATCATTTGGTTGCAAGGATTTCCAGTGCATGTAACAAGATCAATACCACGACTCGTTGGAAGCAACCATGAGTCATGGTGAGGCTCATGGTAAGGAGGTTCAGATTTGTGAAGGGGGACAAGCAACGATGACTCAATGATCCGTTGGATCAAAGAACGAGTCATCCTATCTATCAGTGGTTCAATTCCGTAGGCTAGTTCTCAGCAGTGCTTATGACGGTCCATAGAACGGGTCGTCGTTTCTTCCAATGACTCATTGGTACGACCCATTGGACCGACCTGGATAGTTTTCAGGAAAGATTCATTAAGGGCATTTTCGACTTTCTCATGCTACAAGACCCTAGACTACGTTATTTTAGCCTATGAAAGGTGGTTTTTATAGGGATAATCTATTATGAGTCCTCATTAATGCATGCAAGAGTATAGAGAGGTGATCAAAGGGTGATTCAAGGCTTCCTTGATCAAATCCTTTCAATTCCTTCTTGGGCTTTCAAGGGAGAGTAAGAATCAGTTATTTTCAGGTATATAGGGTTATGAGTGGGTGTCTTCTTCCACACCCATGCCTAATTTCTATCTAGATATGATAAACTCTTATGATCAAGTTATGGGGTTTTCACCCAATTGCATAATTCTTCAATTTCTATACATGGATACAATTAGATTATATTTCTATTGATGATTTTTGAAGCATGGGCAGATTTTAAATATTTTTTTTAATCAAAATTGTGTTTTCTAGTTTCATTAAATTAAAGGACCATGGATGAGAAGTTCATGAAAGAAGAGAATGATGATGAATGTATGATGATGAAAAACATGTTTCTAAAGTTGCCCATGATTTTGACATTGTTTTCAAAATGAATTGAGTATATCCAAGGATGGTAAAGTTTTGGGCAAAGCCCTTATATCGACTATGATGATCTAGTACCTCTAAAGTAAGCTTACCACATGATTTTGGAGTAAAGGCTCCCACTTATCTTTGAGCTTGTGGTATGTTTCGAAACAAAGCTTCTCATAGGTATGAATTCACAATTGTGAAGTATGTTATTATTGAGCTTTGTTTTCATATGATGTTGAGTCTATACATGATTTTATTATTGAGCTTTGTCGATAGACAATGTTGAGCTTAGATTTCAAATGATGTTGATTTATGCATGATTTCATTGCTGAGCTTCGTCAATAGACGATGTTGAGCTTCGTTATACACGATGTAGAGCATTGCATATTTTGGGAGAAGAGTCTAGCACCGAGCGGGCTAAGGGTCAATCACCCTATGCCCCAGAACTACGTGCCAACGTAGGTTGATACTATTATATTATTGGGACCTCCCTTGTGAGCTATCCCCGTCCCAAATGGCCCATGATCTTAAGATCGATATCATTGTAGCGTCCTTTGCCCTGACGATGTTTTAGACGGCTCTGCCCACTTGAGTGTAATAGTCGGGACTACGTAAGTTCTATCGTGGTATGTTGGTTAACTGACGAGTCTCCCATTGTCTATATGATTCAGATTTGCACATTCATTACTCATGGTTATTATTTTATACATGCATGTTCTAAAAGCAAGGTTTGACTCATTGTTAAGCTTTTCTTATAAATGTCATATTTCAGCTTTGAGTCATTCGAGTCAGTTATGATGTTATGAAGCTATGTATAGTCATGTTATAAAAAGATTATGATTTCAGAAAGTATTCATGCAAGCCCTCCTCTCAGATTTGAAAGCTTATGATATGTTATGAAATGCTTTAAATGAATTTACTTTACTTAAGCAGTTTTACTTACCTTGCATGCTCGGTACATTCCACATACTGACCGCATACTTTCTATGTTATATTGTTTCATGATACAGGACCCGACTCTCAGGTTCATCCCCGCTCTTAGACAATTCATCAGAGTTAGCGTCTGCTTATTGGTGAGTCCTCATCTCCCGAGGACCATACTATCTATCTTTTGCTTATGTATTTCAGTTTCCCTTATGTATTTTCAGCTTCAGTACTGTTGAGTTAGTTGGGGTCTTGTCCCATCAACTCATCCAAATTAGAGTCTTTCCAGACTTATGTATGTGTTCAACTTCAAATGCTTATTCTAATGTTATGCTGGGTTAGACTTCCGCTGAGTTTATATTGTTGATTCTTCAGTTTATTAATTGAGTTAGATGTATGCTTATGTCATGGGTCGACTTGGGGTCTCTCGGGGTTCCTTGGCCTCTGTTTGGGTCGTGACAATATTAGAGTGGTAGTTATTGTTGTACGTAAACTTGATGAGTGGCAAGTGATCATCCCAACTGCCCTTGAAATCAATCACGCACGCTCTCAGCATATCTTCCAAGGTTTGGATAGTCCGCTTAGCTTGTCCATATTTCTGCGGGTGAAAAGTTTTGCTGAGCTTGACCTTGGTACCGAGTCCCTTCTGAAAAGATTTCCAGAAATGAGAGATGAACTGGGTACCTTTATCTGAAATAATGGACAAGGGAACTCCATGAAGTCTGACCAACTCCCGGATATAAAGCCTAGCATAATCCTCGGTTGAGTCTGTAGTTTTAATTGGGAGGAAGTGTGCTAACATAGTCATCCGGTCTACTATCACCCAAATTGAATCATGTTGCCAACGAGTCTGAGGTAGACCTGTAATAAAATTCATATTTACTTCTTCCCACTTCCATGTGGGTATGCCGATATCCTGAGTCATACCTCCCGGTCTCTGGTGCTCTACTTTGACCTGTTGAAAGTTCGGGCACTTAACTACAAATTCTGCGATGTCTCTCTTCATGTCGTTCCACCAGTAAATATCTCGTAAATCATGGTACATCTTAGTAGAATCTGGGTGGATGGAATGTCTTGAACTCTGTGCTTCAGCCAGTATTTGCTGTCTCAAATCACCCACATCTGATACGCACAACCTGCCCTGGTAACGGAGTACACCATCTCCCCCTTGGGAGAAATCCTTAACTTCTTTTTTGAGAACCGCCTCCTTCAGCTTAAGCAATATGGGATATTCATCCTGCCTTGACTTAACTTCAATTACCAATGAGGAATCTGATCCACTATGCACCACTATTCCGCCCTCAGCTATATCAACCAAGTGTACTCCCAACTGAGCTAACCTGTGGATATCCTTTGCCAATTCCTTTTTGTCCTCTTCAGCATGAGCCATGCTCCCCTTAGACACTCTGTTTAGGGAATCAGCCACCACATTGGCTTTGCTCGGGTGATACAACACGCTTATCTTATAGTCCTTTAGTAGCTCCAACCACCTTCTCTGACGAAGATTCAGATCTTTCAGACTGAACACATACTGAAGGCTCTTGTGATCAGTGAAAACATCCACGTGACCCCATACAGGTAGTGCCTTAATATTTTCAATGGAAACACCACCGCTGCCAACTCCAGGTCATGAATCGAATAGTTCTTTTCATAAACCTTGAGCTGTCTAGAAGCGTAGGCTATCACCTTACCCCGCTGCATCATAACGCAACCGAGTCCAACTCTGGAAGCATCACAATACACTACAAACCCATTTGTTCCTTCTGGTATGGTCAAAATTGGAGAGGTAGTGAGTCAAATTTTCAGCTCTTGGAAACTCTTCTCACACGCATCTGATCATTGAAATTTCACCTTTTTCTAAGTCAACTTATTCAGAGGAGATGCAATAAAGGAAAAACCTTACATAAAACATCGGTAATAATCGGCTAGACCCAAGAAACTTCTGATTTCGGTTGGGGAGGTAGGTATGGGCAGTCTTTCACCGCTGCTATCTTTTGAGGATCACCAGAATACCCTCATCCGAGACCATTTGACAAAGGAAAGTCATGGACATTAACCAGAATTCGCATTTGTTGAACTGGGCGAACAACTGGCGGTCTTTGAGTGTCTGAAGCACTATCCTCAAGTGATTAGCATTTTCTTCCTCATTTCTGGAGTATATCAGAATGTCTTTGATAAATACAATGATGAACATATCTAGATACTGCTTGAAGACTCTGTTCATCAGATCCATGAAAGCTGTGGGGGCATTAGTCAGTCTGAAGGACATACCCACAAATTCGTAGTGACTATACCGAATTCTGATGGCTATTTTCGGTATGTCACACTCTCTGACTCTTAACTGATGATACCCCAACCTAAGATCTATCTTGGAGAAACAACTAGCTCCATGAAGCTGATTGAACGAGTCATCAATTATGGGTAGGGGATACCTGTTCTTGACTGTAACCTTGTTCAACTGACGGTAATCGATGCACATTCTGAGGGTACCATCTTTCTTTCGCCCGAATAGTACTGGAGCACACCAGGGAGAGATGCTGGGTCTGATAAAACCTTTATCAAGAAGGTCTTTTAGTTGCTCCTTCAACTCCTTAAGCTCAGATGGAGCCATTCTGTAAGGAGGATGGAGATGGGCTGAGTGTTTGGAAGAAGGTCCATGCCGAAGTCTATTTCCCGCTCAGGAGGGACTCCGGGAAGATCTTCGAAAAACACATCAGGGAACTCGCTGACAACTGGGATTGACTGGATAGTTGGGGTCTCAGAGCTAAAATTTTGACCCAAACTAGATGATAAATACACCCTTTGGAAATAAGCTTTTGCCGTTAATGTAGGAAATAAATGACCCTTAGGCTTTGAACTACTGCCCGTCCACTCTAAATATGGATTATTATGGAACTGAAACCTGACAACCCGAGTTCTGCAGTCGACTGAGGCATAACTAAAGTGTAACCAATCCATGCCAAGAATGAGGTCAAAGTCAACCATGTATAACTCTACAGGATCAGCTGGAATGACCTTATCAAAGATTGAGACTGGGCAGTTCCTATACACCTGGCTTGCTCTAACTGACTCGCCAACTGGGGTGCAGACTGAGAATGGTTCTGAGAGGACCTATGGACTGATATCGAACTAGACTACCACATAGGGAGTCACGAATGAAAGGGTGTCTCCTGGATCTAGTAGGGCATACATGTCTAGATAAAAAAGGCGTAACATACCTGTGACCACGTCAGGTGAGGTCTCCTAATTCTTACGAGAGGATAAGGCATAAAAATGGTTTTGGCGTTGGCTACGATCCGTACTTGAAGTGTTGGCCTGCTGAGCTGGTCTGCCTACTGGAGATGCTGAAGCAGTGGATTGTGATCTCCCCCATCTTGCTGATGGGCATTCTTTGAGCCGATGACCAAGCTGTCCACAACCAAAACAACCCTCTCGACCCTAAAGGCATTCTCCTGGATGGTTGTTGCCACACTTACATCAAGTTGGGTAGCTGTAGCGGTTGCTGACACTATGACTCTAGGATTGTGGGCCAGATGCTCCGCCCCTCTGATACTTGCGGGACCAGAAAGTAAGGGCACTGGCTGAAGTGAGTGCTGGAGCCCTCAGCTGTTGCTGCTTCTGTGAACGGCTACTACCGCCATATCTCTAGTGGCCATAATCTGACTGGCCGGTTCTTGCCCATTTGTTCTCCTACTCTAGATCTTTTAATTTTTCTGCCTCAATTTGCAGAGCATGGACTGTGAGGCTGGAGAGATTGATGTCCTTAATAAGCATTGTAGTCCTGCACTCTTTGAGGACCAAGTTCAATACTCCATTAACAAATTTCAGCATACGAGCCCTTGGCTTGGCTACCATCTCTGGAGCATATTTAGGAAACCTTGTAAACTTTAGTGCATACTCTTCCACCGTCCGATTTCCTTGTTTTAGATTCATGAATTCAGCCACTTTAGCCTCTCTGAGCTCCCGGGGGAAGATCTATCTATGAAGGCTGTAGTGAACTCCTCCTATTCCACCGGTCCTGCTCCCGCTGGTCTCCCCTCCTTCCATTGTTCATACCAGATCTGGGCTACCCCTTTCAGTTGGTAGGCAACCAGGTCGGCACTCTCCGAGGAGCTAACACCCATAATTTGGATGATCTTTCTAATCTCATCTACGAACTCCTGTGGGTCCTCTCCCTTCTTAGATTTGTGGAAAACTGGAGGGTTCATTCGAGTGAAGTCCTGAACTAGGCAGCTACTGTGAACCCATTATTGTTGATTGGAACTACCTGCTAGTTCACCGGATTAGTATTTTTTTGTGCGAGCAGCTAGATAGCCACCCTAAACTCTGCAGAGGACACTGGGTCGTCCTGAGGGGCTGCTGGAGCTGGTGGGGTAGGTCAATGAGTGTTACTTGCCCTTCTTCCTTTACCACGTCGTGGAGGCATGATTTCACTGAAATGAAACAGAGCACGAGTTAGGAGAATGATTCTGGAATTGAATTTCAACGCACGATAAAGAGTATGAACAAAAGGAAATTTTCCTAATAACATCTCGTAGCCTCCCCATCATAAGTATGACGCGCTTCACACCTATGAAAAGGACTCTAGTTGACGAGACTTTTAGACTTCCTAGGATACTCCAAACCTAGTGCTCTGATACCAAGTTTATAACGCCCCGAGTCTATACCCTGGACGGGACACAGTACTTAAGGTCACAAGTAACCCCAAGTCAACTCATGGTCTATCATAAAACTAGAATCTGAGTAAAAGTATAGCGGAAGATTTTAAAATAATAAAATAAAATATTTATGAAGAAGAACTAAATCATAAAGTTTTAAGACAACTGAAATAAAGCTAACAATCTGAAATCTCTGTCTATGTCTGAAAGCCATCTATCTGACGAGTTGCTAGGACAAGCCCCTAGCTAACTCTAAGTCTAATTGAAAGAAAAACAGCTGAAGAAAATAATCATCATCCTCGAAAGATGAGGACTCACCCCTAGCACAACTGAAACTCCTTAATACGATCTGCTAACGGTGCTGAGACTGAGAACCTGCAACTGTATCATAAAACGATACAGCATAAAAGGTATGCGTCAGTACTTTGAATGTACTGAGTACATGAGAGAATTCCTAACATGGAGGATAAAATGACTGAACTATAAAGACAGCAATGACCAACTAAAATGCTGAAACTGAATAAACTGATATACTGAGATAGTCAAAATGACCCTGTCTGATAGTCAAGGCATGCCCTAAATCTGAGATAGTATTCTGAAATACTATATTGAACTGATCTGAACTGAGTAGTCTAAAACTGTTCTAACTGAGCTAATTTGAGACTAAACTGAACTGACTAATGGGAGAGTCTATAACCGACATATAACCACGTGAGCTAGACATGGAGTCTGATGTATATGACCCTTGGTAGGACCTAATATACCTTGCTAGGGTATAAAAACATGAACTGAGTGATCACAGGTCTGGGGCCATGAGGCTAGTAAAAATTATAACCTATGGTGGTAATGTAGTTCTGAAAATCTGGGTGCGCTAGAACCCCAGTCCACTCGGTGCTAAGTCTTACTCTCACTGGATAGTCTTACACTGACTACTAAGCTGATAGCTCGAAACTGGGGCCCAAGACTAAGTCAGGGATACCTATCTGGAAGTACCCTGAGAGTCTTATCGGATTAGATTCTGTAACTAATGTTCTAAGACTGGTCAGAGCTACTTATCTGGAAGCGTCGTAACTGTCCAAAGAACAAACTGTAGGGGTCCTAATGCTGGCCAGAGCTGCTTATTTGAAAGTGTCATAATCACCTAAAGAATCACTAAAATCTGATACTAAGTCTAATACTGATCACTAGAAGGCATCACGGATACCTCAAGAATTAACTGTCATCAAACTGACCAGCTGATATTACTGGATTATACTAAATATGCTAATAATTGACTGAGACTGGACTAACAAGCATCTGACTGAATTCTCAACACTTTCTAGCAATATAGGAAACCCAACTGATAAAATCAAGCCACAAGGAAGAACTAATCCAACTGGCAAAATTCTATTTTACTGAATTCGAAGCTAGGGCTAAATCCATCCTTACAAGTATGAGTATTAACATGATAACTAGGTAGTGGAAGTATAACAACAATCAACATATACAACATTCCACATGCTATAAATGAAGTCTGACATATAATTTATTCACATTCAAAAGTTTCAGGGCTAGAGCTATATAGAGATGATAGAGAAGATTTTTTGGGGACACAAGGAAAGAACTATTCCCTTGTTGAATTCCCACATACCTAGATTAGAAATCCCTGAAGAGAATCCCTTGAAAATATGAGGAGAATTCGATTGCCCTAGCTTCTGCTCTGAGTCTTTTCTGAAAGAATTCTATGTTCTAACTTTTGAGAGGATGTGAGAAATGAGATAAACCGTAGGTTACCCCCTATAAAACCCCTGATTAAAACCCAAAATGACATAGTTTAGAGTCTAGAAATTTAGAAAATTACGTAAAACTCCCTAGGAAATTTGCAAGAAAAAAGACCCTGCCAGTCCCCATGAGGCACTCCACGAGTCGTGAGGTTAGGGACGACTCTTGGTACCCAATCGTGATGTGCACTAGAAATTTTCTACAGATTTCCCAACCTGCCAATGACTGACTTCATGAGTTGTCAGGAGACCTAACGACTCGTGACGTCTCCCCTTGCCACTGAACCAAAATTCCTCTTCAGGGGTCACCACAGGCTACTTGAAGATTCGTTACCGGTGACCACGACTCGTGGTCACCTCCTATAGTCCTTACTGCTGAAAACCACCTAGGGGTCACCACGAGCGACACCACGACTCGTGGTGAGGACCCGTTAAGTGAACTACCCCAATTTTCCAACTTTTAGTCAATCCTTGATCATGACTCACATAACGACTCATGGTGTTGACCACGACTCGTGGTCACACCAGTTGTCACTCAATTTCCCAATTTTTCAACCAATTCTGGACCCTTCCCTACAAGTCATTCCATGACTCGTGGCCTACCCCATGGGTCATAGGACGACTCGTTATATGATCTAGTGCAAAAAATTCTATTTTCTCTATTTCAACTCCCGGGTTTGATCTTAGGGTTTCTGGGGCATTATATCCAATGTCTTCTTTTTCATCATACTTCACTCAAACATCATTGGAGTGATACTTCTTTTTAAACTCATGAGACTAAACTTAAAATAAAACTCTAAGCTGCCTGTGTATTTCGGTGAAGAGGATCAAGTATTCCGTAGTTCATAAAGAGTGAGGTTTTTTTTGTCCTATCTTTTGTCTAGGTCGTCCCTTACGAGATTTTAAACCTAGCAGATTTTTTTTTGAGTCGTGCACAATTACACTTGCGGGCCAGGAGGGACATGCAATTTATGCTCGTTCCTTAATGAGCATTATAACTTGCAGTTTAGGCTCATGCAATGAGGAGAATTATAACTTGAAATTTAGGCTCATGCGTTGAGGAGCTTTATATCTTGCAGTTTAGGATCATGCAATAAGGAGCATTATGACTTGCAGTTTAGACTCGTGCAATGAGGAGCATTATAACTTGCATTTTAGGCTCGTGCGTTGAGGAGCTTTATGACTTGCATTTTAGGCTCGTGCAATGAGGAGCATTATAAATTGCAGTTTAAGCTCGCGCGTTGAAGAGCTTTATGACTTGCAGTTGCATTGAGGAGCTTTATGAATTGCAATTTAGGATCGTGTAATGAGGAGCATTATAACTTGAAATTTAGGCTCATGCGGTAAGGAGCATTGTGACTTGAAGTTTAGATTCATGTAATGAGGAGCATTATAACTTGCATTTTAGGCTCGTACAGTGAGGAGCTTTGTGATATATATGGACTCTTCGAATTCATCTTCGAATGAAAACTTGCCCCCACTATGGAGTTTTTTTATATCTTCATCCTTGCGGGGCTCACATATAGACAGTTATTGATCACCACTCATAGTTATGTTTAATTTCATATCATGTTCACGGGTCACTAACTCTTCAAATATATTGGGCTTTTCATCCTTGCAAGATGTAGAGAAGATCCCAACTCATGCCTTGGATACACGCTTCAATGCTAGAGGTTTCACTAAGGCGATCTTTATAGTTGATGCTCAAACTCCTCTAGCGATTGATGAAGTCAATAACTGGATCACCTTTATATTGACATGCATTTGTAAGTTCAATCATACTAATGGTATGCCTTGTGCTATAAAAATGATTGAGGAATTTTTTCTCTAACTGCTCCCAACTATCTATAGTACCAGGTTCGAGATCTGTGACCAAATCGAAAACATTTTCTTTGAGAGATTGGACAAATTATTTGATGATATAATCATCATAAGTTCCAGCATTATTGCAAGTCTCAATAAAATGTGCTACATGTTGTTTAGGATTTCGTTTGCCATCAAATTACTGGAATTTAGGAGGTTGATACCCAACATGCATCTTCAAGTTATCAATCCTTTGTGTATACGGCTTAGCGTACGTGAGAGAGAATCTAGAGGAGGACTCTGATTAATCTTTGATGGCCCCTATAATAAAGTCCTTCAATTGATCAACTAGAATATAAACCTTCAACTGAGACTTGAATCTCTTTGACTATTGTTGTTTGCTTTATGGAGGACTCTCCTTTATCTTGAATTTCAGGAAGCTTACTAGGTGCTTGAATTGATTCTCTCATAGTCATGCTCTCCATCTTATTTGTCAGCTTTGAAAGTTTAGCATCTTGTTCTTGCACGTACTTTGTCAAGTCTTTGGTTAAACTTGCAAGTTGTTCTTCTATAGTGGAAGCGTCAATCATCATTGTTTGCATGATCGTTGTTGATGTTGGGGAATCACATGGATTGTCACATAAGATGATTTTTGACGGACTCATCTTATGTGTGAGTGGAGAAGATTCATCGCTCGAAGTATCATCATCTCCCTTTGCAGCACAGTTCTTGTATCTAGAGAGGTCAAGTAGAGCCAGAGTTTTCTTGAATCTTTCAGCAAAATTATTTTCCTCCTTTGATGTGTTGGTGGAGGATCCTGCATCTTTTGAGAATGAATATCCATAGATTGGAGTAGATTTAGACGGCACTTGGAGTGCTTGTTGTTCAAGAATGCTTGCTTTACTTCTCATGACTGGTCCAAAACTTTAAAGATAACGCCGAGGATGCTTTCCACCTCAGCAGAGAACTTGGAGTTAGCAGCCTTGGGGGAAGTCGAATGGGAGTTGATCTTCTTGGAAGCCATTTTGATGTTCTTGATCTTTGAAGACTGAAAAGATGAGATGAGAGGTAGAAATTATCCCAGTGGGCGTGCCAGAATTTGTAGACGATAAAATCTCAAGCCGAGAAAATAATAATTAAGACAGAAAAATATCACAACAATCGTAGTATTTATTTCAAATATGAGTGTTATAATCTCTATTAATCCTCTGATTCTTCTTTTCAAATATAAATTTAAGGGTTTTGAGCTTGATCTTGACTTGTACTTGAATTCAAGGGTTTTTGAGCTTGATCTTGAATCTGGTGGTCTTGATTTTGATTTGTATTTAATTCAAGAGCTTGAAGCTTGTTCTTGAATCTTTGTCTTGATATCTAAAACTTGTAGAGAAATATTAGAGTGCTTGAATGCTTGTAGCTTGTAGAGAAATTTGCAGCGTTTGATCCACGAGCTCTCTCTAGCTTGTTGTTAGAATTCAGATCCATTTTCTAAATTATGAGACCCCTATTTATAGTTGTAGGATGAAAGAATTTCGATAAGGACAAACTTTTTTCAATCAATCAGATTAAGTTGACATGTCGATATTTGATTGGTCGAAATATGTCATTTATACACGTGGCACATTTTCATTGGCCTTTGATTTGAGTAAGCATGTTGTTTCATTTTGACATGTGGCATGATCTCATTGGCACTTTAATTTGACTTGGCGTGACACGTCATTTGACATGTGAACCAATTTGGGCCTCTAGGAAGATGACATCTTGGGCTCCTTAAAGTGGGCTTAATATTTGTAGCCCAATTTTATGGACTAACCCAATGAAATTGGACCATTAATTAAATTCATATTTATTGGAATTAATCCAATTATATTAATTCATAATATTTATTTGGATTAATATATTTTGAGTTTAAGATAATTCAAATTTCCTACGGATTTAAATTTGATAAAATTTAACTATCTACAATCACACAACTTATAAAGACACAACAAGAAATTATGAATAGAAAAAAAAACAACACCAAGCAGTGTAATAAAAAAGTTGCGAAATTAGAAATAATTTTATCCAACTTATGACTAAATCGGCATATTTTGACAATACGACATAGTTAGGCAAGCCAACATATAGAATTACACCCAGAAAAGGGATAAATTGACTATAAGGAAAAATTTCAAAATAATAAATTATTTATCCAATGTATGGCTGAACTGGTAAATATTTAATATACGATAAATTTTCAATAATATTAAGGTTACAAAGTTATGCCTAGAAAGGGAGGAATTGAATATAAAACACAAACTAAAAAAAATATGTTAATTGTGCTTGTATCGGAAAAATCTGAATGAGCGAAAAAATTTCAATAATATTAAGATTGCAAAGTTATGCCTAGAAAGATAGGAATTGACTATAAGCCATAATTTTAAAAAAATAAAATATTTATAGAATTTATTCCTTACCCGGCAACATCTAATATAGAACAAAATTTGAATAATATCAAGTTTACAAAGTTATATCTGGAAAGACAGAAATTGACTATAAGATATTGTTTCAAAAAAATTAAAATATTTATCCAATTTATGGGCAAAGTTTAAATAATAATAACGTTGTAAAGTTACAGCTGGAAAAATAAGAATTGACTATAAGGCACAATTTAAAAAAAATTAAAATATTTATCCAATGTATAGTTGAACAAGTAAATATTTAATATACGGCAAAGTTTCAATAATATTAAGGTTGCAAAGTTATGCCTAGAAAGGGAAGAAATGAATATAAAGCACAAACCAAAAAAATTAAATTATTTATCCAATTTATGCCTTAGCCTGCAAAGTTTGACAAGTTTCAAAATGACTAAGAGCACTATAACTTCTACTGAAGTTATGCCTTCAGGTATAACTTGTACATTGAGTATGCTACACAGGCGTATTTTGTGCCTTAAAGGTATGCCTTAGGGTACACCTTTAAAAAATAATGTGTAAAAATATATGTAGTAACTTAAAACTTTTAGAAAAAAAATGTCTGAAAGACTAGGATATAACTATAGACACAATTTCGATAAAATCAGATATTGAATAGATTTAAGTAAAAAATTATACTCACTATGCATGAACTTCAATGAAAATTAAGATGAAAACTACAGAAATACTATGAGATTTTAGGCCTGAAGCTAAAAAATTTTGTAAAAGACGAACTGAAAAAAATAATATAAAATAAGTAAAATAAAATACCTAAAGATAACAATAAACAGATCTAAAACAATCGACCAAAACGAATGACGACTGATGAATGAACATAATATAAAATACTGAGCAGATTGAAAGGGAAAAAAAGAAAGAGATCAGGAAGTTGAGAGAAGATGATATGAAATAAAAGGAACACAAAAATATGGGTTTCTCGAAAATAAGGGCGTTTTTGTCTGTAAAAATATTAAATGGACGTGACAGGCATAATTTAAAGACTGTGTATATGAGGGAAAAAGATTAAAGACTAGTGAATTTTAAGGGCAATTCGCGTAAAAACTTGTTGAGAATATGATAAAGTATTAAAAGTATTTTTTTTTAAGTTCAAAGTTTTAGATAATATGATCACACACCTCCATTTACATAATTTTAAATCTCCATCTTTATTTTATAACTATAATACATTTTTATTTCTTTTACAATTAATTCTTTGGCATTTGATTTTATTTTCTTGAGTTTATATTTTAGTTCCACAGCTTTCTCACATTTTAAGATGTCACAAATATAAATAAAAGAGAATTTTTTTTAAAGCCACTATAATTTTATTCACAAAAATTATGTCAATTGGTACCATATTGAACCTCCATAAAATGATTAAGGAGAGAATGTTTTTATTCGGACAATTTAACTATAAATTTGCTACCATTTTGAAAAAGTACTATAAATTTACGGAGAGTATTATCAAGATATCGTAAATGTTTGCCTAAAATAGTACTTGATATTTTATTATACTAAAAATATCTCATATATGGTGGGAGATTTGTATGTCTCACGTAAAATATTAAAATATATTTTACATCCTATCTAAATACTTAATTTGGTTCAGCCTATTTATTTATTTATTCTAATTAATATTATAAAAAAATAAGAAATAATTATATTGTATTTTTTGAACTTCTATACGAACTATCATTTATAACATCATATTTTTTCAATTTTAACTAATTAATTGTTAACCTTTTATTTAAAGTTATGCCTTTTGAGTGTATGTTTTGATATGAATCTAATTATTGTGATGTTTTGAGTCTTAAATATAAGATGTGTATTAAATGGGAAAATCAGGAAAAAAATTAAAAATTTGAGGAAAAAGATAAGTAAATTTTTTGAATTTAGAGAGTGATATCATTGAGCATATTTTTCCTCTTTATCATATCATTAACTTAAACATTAAATTTTGAAGGTTATAAATATGAAAAGTACGCATGGAACTTATGAATATTAATACAAATTAAAATTACTTCATACTCTAGTTAAATGTCTTTCTGAGTAATGAAGGTAGATAATTATTGACTTTTTAATAGAGTTTATTTTTCATATATATTTTAAAAGAAATATAAGAGAAAAAAGTCAAAAAAATTATAGGAAAAAAAAGAAGATAAATTCATCCTAGTCTAAGAGAGATGCTAATTTGGGTGCTTATCAATAGATTAAATTCAATTTTGAATATTATCGATTTGGCTTATAGGTCAACAATTTATAAATAAACTAAATCGATAACTGAACAAATAAAATATTTGTTCAGTTATCAAATATTTTTCTATTATCCACAATTATATAGATATATATATAAATATATATGTAGATTCTTGCAAATTAACAACCATTAAAAAAAAATTAGAACTTAAATTATACAAAAATAAAATAAAATCCTACAAAAACATAAATAACAATGATAGTAATGAAAGAATATTGGCTTACCTCTTTGTATCTAACTGCTCCTTATACATTAGCTTGTTATAAGATGATGGTAATATATATATATATATATATAAATATATAAATATATATATATATATATATATATATATATATATATATATATATATATATATATATATATATTAGAATTCAATATAAGACGCAAATTAAATGAAAAAATCAGGAAAAAAAATAAAAAATTGATGAAAAAGATAAGTAAATTTTTTGAATTTAGTGAGTGTCATATCACTGAGCATATTTTTCCTCTTTATCATATCATTAACTTAAATATTAAACTTTTGAAAGTTATGACTATGAAAAGCATGTATGGAAGTTAGGAGTATTAATACAAATTAAAATTACTTCATGCTCTGGTTAAATAGCTTTCAGAGTAATGAAGGTAGACAATTATTGACTTTTTGATAGAGTTTATTTTCAGTATATATATCTTACAAATATAAGAGAAAAAGGTAAAGAAAAAAATAATATAATAAAAAGAAGATAAATACATCCTAGTCTAAGAGAGATACCAATTTGGGTGCTTATCGATAGATTCGATTCGATTATGAATATTATCGATTTGACATATAGGTCATCAATTTATAAATATACTAAATCAATAACCAAACATATAAAATATCAGTTATCCGTTATTGGATTCTCTATTATCCACAATTATATAGATCGGTATATAAATATAGATTTAGATTTTTACAAATTAACAACCATAAAAAAATTAGAACTTAAGTCATACAAAATTAAAATAAAATCCTACAAAAACTTAAATAATAATGATAGTGATAAAAGAATATTAGCTACCTCTTCATATCTAAAAGCTCCGTATACATTAGCTTGTTATAAAATGATGGTAACATAAATACATTAAAAATCAATGATAAGAGAAAAAAGAAGAAGAAAGGAGATAAAAGAGAAAGAAAAAAAAATTACCATAAGAAGAGTATATCAGAAGAATGATATATAATATGCTTATATTTATAAATTGAAAATTAAGAAGCAGAACTAATTATATTTTGAAAAGAGTATGTCAAGAATATTTGGAAAATATATATAATAGAGATATTTGAAGAATCCGAAAGGGAGAAGGAATTGGAGTTTAGTAGAACGGTGAGGATTGAGGAGATTATATGTAACACCTCATACCGTCATATTAAGATTTGAACCATTTTATGTATGTGGGTAAGAGTGATCCAGAAAACTTTTAATGAATATTAAGTATTTTGAGGAGTCAATCATGAGCTACAATGTGTTAAAGAAGTTTGGAGTTGGTTAGAAATTGAAAGGGGTCGATTATTGTGACTTTCGCCCAGAGCGGAAAAAAGCACGGACCATACCTGAACCATAATGAGACGTGAGACTTGGAAACTACTAACCTAGTCATGAAGCCATATACATAGCATACATGGAAAGTACGGGACAAATGTTGACCGTATGTGAGAAGGGAAACTTGTACAAAGAGAAGAGTATGTGAAGTTTATGAATAAGGTTCAATTTTAAATGATCATAGATCCCAATTTAAGAAGTATTTTTGGGTGATTCAACTCATAAAATTAAATTCCTTGAATCTTCTTTCCTACGCATCTGACCTTGCATCATCAGAGTTCAGAGTAAAAAGTTATGGATATTTTTCTGAAGCATTGTCAAGCTGTTGCGAACCGCAGACAAAAAACGCGGCCAGTGCCTTGGGAAGCGCGGGCTGCGGATTGGACGCGAAACACAAAAGTGACTGGTCATTAGAAGGGTCAAAATGTGGAACAAACCGCATTTAGCGCCTTGGGAAGCGCAGCCCACGGATTGTCCACGAAATGCATATTTTTCCGTAAAACATGACTTCCACCCCAGTTTAAAAACGAAAATTTGGACTCACTTTCTTATTTCTTTGCCTCAACTCATCTCCAACAACCTCAAAGGCTCTACAGACCCTCCTAAGTCTAGGTAAGCATTTCCAACCTATTGCAACATAAATCCATGAATTTCTTCATGATTCTAACATAAAAATCATCACTCTTCTCTAATAAGGTCAAGAACAACTTTTGGGTTCAAGACTTGGAATCTTTAACACAAATTTTTCCTCCAGGATAAGTAACTTTCCAAAAATATTGTATGAGCATTATTATCTAATCTCTAGGAATATTCTAAGGTTAGAACTCATGAAACGGTGCTAGGCCATGAGTTCATGTGATGGCCCATGGGTTAGGGTTGTGGGACAATTTTGGTGTTGAGGATGGATGTGGTTATTTTAGTTGAACTTGAAATGGTTATGCATGTTTGTAATGGGTGGTAGAAAGAGGTGGGTGTTAGTACACCCCACACATAAGAGGCTCGAATATCCTGTACCCTTCGAGTGTTTGATGAAATGTCTCTATGACTTGAAATTCATCGTTAAGGTGTTGATTGTAGTTTTTATCCATATAATTATTGTAGATTGACATTGTAAAGGTATTGTTTCTTCGTAGTGATTATTTGGAGGCCAAGGATAAGGTATGTAAGGCTATCTCTACGTGTAGGAACCTCATCGTTCTTCTTCGCGCAACGTTATTCATGCCTATGAGCTTTTCCTTCATGTATGAGTTAGAGTTATGATGAAAATATGATTTCCTGATCTTATTGATTCTTATGAAATCCAAGGCTTTCCTATGATGTTTCTCATCTTCTATGATACATCCTTTCCAAGAATTTTATGATTTTTGCACAAAATTACAAAAGCCTGAAAGATACGAAATTCTTTCAAAGTTAGAGTTTGATGATTTCTCTTAAGGATTTACTTAAGAAATTCTCCTTCTTCATGAGTTGTTGCGGTTAAGGTCAAGAACGTTATGTCTTTGATGAATGGTTTCAAAACTCTATGAGTTCCTACCTATGTTTTATGGTCATTCTTGATTACCCCATAAGTCCCTAGGTATTTCTAAGATCCTTCTATGAGTTCCATAAGTCCTCTTATAAAAAGTATAAATTTTACAAACTATAATTTTTTCTCTGAAAGAGATGTTTCAATGATTAATTATGGTTTTTCCTCTACAAGAGCTATTTTAGTGACTTTATGAACTATAATTCTTCCTTTAAAAGAGAACTTTTGATGATGTTTTGTAAAGAATGATTACGACATGAAGATTTATGAATTTAAAGATCTTATGACAATGATGAACTATGATTATGATATGAAGATAACTTTTGACGATAAGTTTGGCTGCTTAATTATGATTTCAAGTAAATCACTTTATGAAATAAAAAGGGAGTAGTATTATTAATCGGGAAGGCTTCGTGCCTGAAACTATGTATGCCAACGAGATTATGGATCATTTTAGTTGGTTCAAGTGACTCCTTATGTGCCCCTGGTACGACCTTTTATGGATCCTTGCTAGCAAACTATGTTATGATGTCTTATACCCCAAAAAGGTATGCGATGGCTTAGCTGATCGGGCTAAGATTAGTCTCTATGTTTACATGGTAGGTTATGTTAGTTAAGTTAAGAACCTCCCAAAGATTAAGTAATGAATGATGATGTAAAATTCTTATTTTTTTTTCAAAATTCAACTTATTGATTTCATATTCTTGACTCCCCTCATATTATGTATATACTTTTGGTTATCTAGTCTATTATCAGCTATATTATGTTTCTTTCAGCCACTTTACGTACAGTATAATCCCATGTATTCACGTCCCTTTTGCCGGGGCACTGCATTATTTTATAATGCAGACTCAGGTACTTAGACCAACGATTGAGCCACAAGGTAGGATTTTCCCTTTTCCGCTATTGGTGAACCACACTTATTTTGGGCTTTGTTACTTCACTCAGCTTTATTAGTTTTTAACTATAACGTATGTCGGGTGCCTTGTCCTCATAAAATAATTATTCCATTTATGATAGAGGCTTCATAGATTATTATGGTTCATGTTGATGTAAAACTTAGAAGGTCTTTTCTATAAATTAATTTTTTTATTTTGATTTTTTTAAAGGATTAAGTCTAGTGATTATTTCGCTTATGTTAGATGTATGCTCTTGATGTATGCCATGTTATGTTCGCTTGAGCCAGAAATGGCATCGGGTGTTGGCCAAGTCCAGGCCCTAAGTTGGGGCGTGACATTATAAGCTATTAACAATATGTAATAAATCATTCAAATTCTGCTCTTGATTACCGGTGGTTAGTATTGATTAATAGGTATAATTGTCAGAGATAGTAAAAGCTTGAAACGTACCTCTTTTTATTTTCATTTGCTTGAATCCTATGCACATTAATTAAGTAATTTTAATGGAAGCAATTCTTAAACTTTTTAAATAAGATAAATAGGAACAATAAGAAGAAAATTATTTTAAAAAAAATAAGAATTCTTGATAGTAATATTTATGTGTGACTGTTCAAATTCACTTTTTTTTATAATAAGTTTACTTATTTCTTCAGGATATACTAATGATTAGAAGTGAAAGAGATTCATCAGTATAGTAATTATTAGGAATTTTTATTATGAAAGATTTTATGTAACGACCCATCGGCTGTTATAGCACTCCGATCATTGAAGAGCAGGTGAGAAATTTTTAGAAATTTAAAATAAAATTTCTAAGAAATGAAGAGTGTGAGACGAACAAGTTTGAATGGGTTGAGTCACAGAAAGGTGGACCTTGGCGCGTGTCTGACGTGGCAGAACACTTTCCACCATAGCCGAACCGCTGCTGCGGTAAAGGTGCTCGCTGTAGCGGTTGACGTGGACCAGAATTCAACAGTTCTGCTCCATTTAGGATTTTTAAAATCTAGTCTCTAAGAAGGGCTTAATAAAAATACCCAAAAACATAAAATAGATTTTTTTAACAAATAAAAAGGTCCAAGAGGTAAAGATTCAACCTCCATAGCTAGGAGCTCCTGCAAGAAATCAAGAAAATGATGCAACCCCGCTGTTGGGAATGTATGAACGATAGCTTGGCGTCCAGGTAAACTATGGTTTACTCACTCTTGTGTTAGTCTTTGATTAGTTAAACATATACGTGTTTATGGTTGATATGCTTTAGATGAGTAGGATCAAAACATAGATAACTTATGTCGATTAATTAAAATTAGTGTGATTCTGAGGATTAGCCGACTAGAAAAGGGGAGTGGTATCCCCGCAATAAGGAAAACCCTAGAAGAGAGAGTGCAATAATATTTAGTTTATGCTTAAGGGTGTATGTGGGACCGAATCAAGTGTATGTAGTTGACCTTCTGGCATGTATTGAATGTATTTTCCTATGTATAGGATTGTAGGATCATTCTTTTGAAATTGAAATCGTGGATAGTTAATCATGTAAGAATGCTTAAAAGATGAAATAAATGAATAATTGACTGGTTGTGATTATTATTGAATGTGAGTTGAATCCCGATAATGTAACGACCTATCCGATCATTATAGAGCCTTGATGACATTCATGTAATAATTCAAAATTTTATAGGCAGCCGGACCGCCGCCATGAATGATCTTCCGCGGCACAAACCTTGAGAGCAGAAGGGCAATTTTCTAAGGACTAAGCAGTTCTCCTTCCCAAGGTATGAGTTCTAACTCTTTCCTTCCCTTATTCAATTCTCTAACATCCAGAATCAAAGATGGTCTTTAATGGTGAATGCCTAGCTAAGAACCCTAGGTTTGTGAAAACTAGGGCTAGGGTTATTGGAATGATTGGGTGTTGATTTCTAGGCCTATAAGTGGCAAATTAACACTTTCTAAGGTGAATGTGATTATAGAACGATGATTTGATAATAGTTTGAGACATAGAATTCGGTGAATTGAAACCCTTAACCTTAAAAACTGCTTTAAGAGGGTTAGCAGAGTAAAAATGCCATGAACTATGTTCGAAGGATCATTGTAGATTTGGTTCATGATAATTTAGCCTATGATTATCGAATTAGACCATAAACAATGGGTAGAATGGAGTGGGTGTTGCGCTCCAGCGCAATCGCAAGAGTACGCGGTCGTACAAGTAATACAGTGGCCCTTTTTTAAGAGCCGGATGTCAAACCCACAGGGACTGGACCAATTCAGCAAATTATGAAGTTCAAGTGTAAGATTAACCTTCACAAATATTGATTATAGAAGTTTTTGGTAAATTATAATTAAGTTTTGGGGTGGTCAAAAAACAATCTGGAAACAATATAAGAAGCAACTAGAGCTAAGGCCGGATAATCATGCAATGCTACACTTTGTAATGGTTCACGTATGAAATTATCAATTGTTGTCTCACATAGTTGGAAAATGCAATGTTCATGGTCTATCGAGCCTCTAAACATGACAAACTAGCTTCACAACTATATCGTTGAGCTGGGATGTGATATCCTAGTTCGTGGGCAATTCACTTACATGGATGTGGTTTACGGGGTTTGTGCTCTTGATTGGAGACTTTTGTACCTCTAATCATTTAACCTAACTTAGTTTTAAAACTACTTCTACGAGTGGTGGAGTGACAATTCTAAGCCTATGTCTTGCTATCATCCTGTTTTATCAACCAAGCAAGGAAAATTAGGTACAATTTCTATCCTAACTGCGAATCCTATCATAAGATAAGAAATTTCTCCCTACATTCTCTTGTTCTAGCCTAGGGTTACTCTCTCAAGCTTTTACCTAGCTTAACATGTATGTTTTCATGATGATCAAGCATAAAAACAACCATGATAAAGAATGTAAGACAAAATGATAATTAACAACTCAAACCAAAACGAATTCATGCATTACAATCATATCACGTGGCCTCAACCCTAGAGGAAGGGTTTTAGCCACTTATGTTCGTACAATAACTTAAAAACATCGTTAAAGTAGAGTACTTACAAGAATAGATAAAAGAGAATGTAAAATTAGTGAACCCTAGGTGAGTTCTTCACTTCTCCCTTCGCTCCTCTATGGTTTTCAGAAGATATTTCGTGACAAATGATTTTAGGAGCTAAGGGTTTAATTTATAGTAAATAGAAAATTTGCAATTTTTGGCCTGTTATGAAATGGCTCCGTGGCACAGAGGTGAACGCACCAATTTGCCTCCGTGCCACGGCGGTAACGCAGAGGTCCACTGGAATTTGCACTTGAATGTTGCTTGGCTGAGGCATGGCGCAACAGCCAGCACGGCACAACACTGGTCCGCGTGATGGCCAGCGTTACACGGCCTGCGACGCGCAGCAATGCCTAGCGTGGCACAGTCTCTAGCGCGCAGGCGCCTTGGAGTGCAGCATTTCCCGCGCATGGCCTTGGCGTGGCACGACGCTGGGTGCGGCACACGCACAGCGTGGCACGCTGCCTGGCGCGGCAAGCCTTGCCATGGCATGGCATGTTTTCTTGCCATCTTTTGCAATTCACTTCCAACTCCGTTCCTTCACTTCACCTATCATTATTTAGTCTCTCATATGCATTTTACACCTATAAAACAAGGACTAATCATGTTGGTTAGTGCATACCCAAATTTCACAAAATCACATAAGAATGTAAATGTATAATTAGACAAACATGACTAAATTAAGCTATAAAATAGCACTTGGGCAAGCAATTATGCCCAAGATCAGTGGGTTGAGTTTCCAAATCCTTGAATTGAAGAAGTAGCCTATTGATTGATTCCTTAATATTTTATTTCTAGACTTTGAACATTCGGAGACATTGAGAAAAGTTAAAACTCCCGCAGAGTAGCTGCATGTTCCAGTTCTGCGATCCAGGTAGGTTATGGCTTACCTATGTGTTAGAATATAATTAGTGAATCATATACATGTGTACTATTGATGTACAACTAATGATGGTAGAGGGATCATAAAGTATGATGACTTGATGAAATACTTGTAGTGACATAACTATAAAAGTGGAGGACTAATCCTAACTACGAGAATGCATGGAAAGTAAACCAAATTAATTATTAACAATGGGGGGTGCACTCTTAATGTGATGTTTTCTGACAAGTACTCTTGATTTGATATTCTTGATAATATGTTCTTGATGTTGTGATCTTGGTAGTGGAGTCTTGAGGTGATGTTCTTGATAGTGGGTTTGATGTTATATGATTGTAGTTGTTCTTGATGGTATATTTTGATGGTGTGTTTGATGGTATAAATTATTAATGTATCTTTGTGCATATGTTGGATAAAATGAGAGGAACAAGAATGAAGAGAGGTGAATAAACCTTATGAGGTTATGTGAACTTTTTGGTGTCCTTTTATATGCTATGAATGAGAAGGTGAATCAGTGATGTAAATTAACTAGCTTAGAACTAATCTGAGGTAAGGAAAGAGCAAGTAATTATAAGAATTCGTAGTTAACCAACTTGAGTGATTCTGACTCAATTTTATCTAATTAATCTTATGGGTTGATGAACTGATTTAGAGAAAAATTAGAATTACTAATAGGGAAAAATTTGACCTGAATAGACTACCTCAAATGGAAAGTCACAGAACTGGGGTGATAAATAAGGTTGGGAGAACCTATGTGAATGATGGGTCCCTAGATACTATGAGGTATAGTAAATTTAGCCTGAGGAATTGTGAGTAATATCTTTACAATGACTTGGTTGTAAATTTTAATTGAAGCGGGACTATGTATTTAATAATTGATAACTAATAAATTAATGAGTAATGGTATAGAAAGAATCACTTCTTAAACTAGATAAATGGTAAATGTGGTGAGTTGTAGGTACAGCTAATGAGTCTTAGTGCCTTGATCATGTAGAATAATGTTAATATCTTATATGAGTGTAGATGAGTTTTGAGAAGCTCAACACAATAATTTTCATGGTGAGAGTTAAGGGTAATTGAGATAAATAATACATGCTTATGTGGTGTCATATGTGTTGATCTAATAAATACTTGATGAACTGTGCTGATGATTGTTGATTTATATACCTTGTTGAGTGGTCACCTGAGTTGATCGAGTGTAATTTAATGATAAATATGTTGTTGTTGTTGATCCATTACTTCTTTCTAAATGGTCACATGAGTTGACGAAGCATAATGTATGAACAACTATGTTGATGAATAGATTTGTCGAGTTGTCATATCAGTTGAATGGTTGATATCATGTTGCATATGTTAATGAGTGAAGAATAATAATTCTTATCCTGTGGTGAATATGAATGAGATTGCTCATACCTTACCCTAAGATGAGAGGCTCATGTCCGAGGTGAACATCCGGACGAGCGGAATTGTATGTCTATGAGTACTTGGATATGAGTGGCTCGTGTCTGAGGTGAACATCCGGGCGAGCAGTATAAATGGGTACACAGACATATGTCACTAAATATTCATACGGCTGGGTGTACAAATATGAGTACACAGGCAGGTATGACTAAATATTCATATGGCTGGGTGTACAGTACATGGATTTCTAGAGTCCCCTACAAGTCATGACTGGAAGGGAAAAAATAAGACCCTCTGACATATGTGTACAATGACATGACAGAGGCTTTTGCCCGGCATATCACCGATGATATGATTGTGATAGAGAGCAGTATAGGTATTTCATGATGTACATATGGTTGTGAGACAAACATCAGTACGGATATGTTCGATATACATATGGTTGTGTGACAGAGTTCAGTGACAGGATGACTCTGATATGCGTACAGACATTGAATGAGATGAAATTAATGATGACAGATCTAATTATCATGTGTTCAATGTGCATTTGATCTATTGAATAATTGTGTCTTACTTATATGGTAAGCCTTGGTGTTTTGCTGAATTTGTTTGTGAATGAGTTAATGTTTGTAGTTAAATTTATTGGGTAAACATGATTTAAATTTTGTTGCTAGGTTGATCTTGATTGTGAGAATGTTATTTGAAAAAGAGAAAAAAATAAATAATTGTGATCAAATGAAAGGAGGTGAAGTATATATCTACTTGAGTGTAAATTGCTACTGTTTTGTCTGATGTTAGATCTTGTATAATTGATGAGGTGTTGAAAGAACAGGTTACTAGCAAAGTTGAGTTACTGCCTAGAACAATACCGCTGTAGCGATGGAGTTTTCGTTGTGGCAAGACCACGACAATGGCCAAGTTACTGCTGCAATGAGACCTAAACAGTAAGCAGGCCAGCCCTTGAGGCTAAGCTGGGAAGAGAAATACAGATGCATTGTGTTATACCCCGTAGGATTCCCGGCACCTAGATGACCTATTCGCACGTTGGTTAAGCATATTTGAAGGCCATACGTGCTAGAGAAAGGCCCGAGAAAAAGATCGGACGAGAAACCTGTCGAACCATCGCGGAAGGAGCCGAGGCAGAGCCCCTCCGCGATGGCAGCGTGTCACGGAGGTGGAGCCTCCGCGTTGGCTCCGTGACACGTTGGCCTTGTCCAGGCCCAAGTATATAAAGCCCCACTTCGGTTTTAACTCATTATAAACTTATGAAATTTCCAGAAAATAGAGTAAACCATCAGAGAAGGAAAATAGAATGAAGAGGGTAATATAATTTTCGTCCGATTACGTTGCTAAACGTTGTCCAAACTCAAATTAACCTCAGATACCAAGGTATTTAGCAGCAGAGAGCATTCCTACGGATTTAGTTTTGTGAAATACGGCCGACGAATCGTCGAGCTACAGAGCTAAGGTAAGTGGAATTGCTCTAAATTAGTGTCTATGTGTTCCTAGTTGTGAAGTGAATATTTCTCCCTTCTGGACCACTGAAAAATAGCGAGTTTTCGACCGTCTTTCGATAAGCCTAAGTTTAGGCTATAAACTATATCGAAAGTGACGTTGCTCTTTACAATAAAGTTGTATTTAGTATTGATTGGCATATTTATGAATGCAGTTGGGAGAAAATAGTTGAAGTACTGGCCGAGCCTCGTCCGACAGACGGATAGTTCGAGGATAAGGTATGTAAAGCTAGTTCCCTCGGCAAGTTAGTAATCTTGGTACCGTACAGTAATTTAAAGGCCAGTAGAATATTCAGAAGCCATGTATGATGTTTACTACGAATGATGGCACGATACTAGAAACATCATGTTATGATCAGCGCGAGACTTGCTAGCACGATATAGATTCTAATATAAGTGTTAAGAACTGCACAACATGCTCACTATGTGATGTGACACAGAATGTTAGGATATCATTGTATTCAGTTGAAATCTAGTAAAGCAATGTAATATCTGTAAGACATCTCAGAAATAGAACGATAAGTTAAAGCGAAGTTAGAAAGCATATTAGGACTAGTAAATCATGTTACTATAGAAACTCAGTATACAACATAGTTTCAGTAGAAAGACTATATCTTGTTCAGCATTAGCCCCAGTACAGTCTGGCAGAAGACTATATTTGTACATATATACTATTACCAGACTCAGCATGCATTAAGTACGTACATATTACTATCGCTAGCTCAGCATATAGTATATACAAATACTTTACCACTATTAGCTTCAGTATGTGGGACATGCAGATAGTATTACTAGTTGAGACTGTTGTATGGTTTGGGGTTGGACTACCTAGCATCCTTGACCGCCCAGGGTTGATAGCTTTATCGACTCGTCCGCCAGAGGACGAGGATACGTCGCTCTACGGAGGGGCATGCCGTCCCACAGGGGACGAAGATGGGATGCCAGTTTTCCCCATATTTGTGCCTTGATCGGCCCTTACACACCCCTGTCGAGCGGATACGCCCGGGTGTTGATTCAGGAGTCCTCCAGACTCAGATGCAGTTATAGTCAGGGGCTCAGCGAGCCCAAGTGCATACCCAGGGGACCGACAGGATGCTTACAGCGTTTATAGGAGATGGGATGATCGGGGTAGGGGTATAGATTTTGTGCTGGTTGTACCTCCCGGCTTATGGGGGCCGGGTAAGGTTTGTGTGTGCTATGTTATGTTATGTTATGTTATGCCATGTTATGTTAGATACGAGTAGATCAGCAGTACAACGATACGTCTCCAGGTATGACTCCTACTCCTTCCAGTATAACTGAGAGAAGGTATGACTTACATTATCAGACAGTTAATATATTCTCTCTACTTCAGTTTCATCAGTTATATTATTGTTTTCAGATATTTCTTTCAATTATTGCTTTACATACTCAGTACCAGCGGTACTGACGCCCGGTGGGGCGCTGCATTACTTGCCTGCAGGTATTCATAGACGAGCAGGCAATACCACGTGATTTCTGTTGGCGATCGAGTATTCAGGTCCTGTCATCCGGAGACTGAATTCTAGAGGTGTATTTCGTTTTCTTTTGTTGTATAGTAGGGTAGGTCGGGGCCCTGTCCCGATCATTTTTATGGTTATTCCTAGAGGCTTGCAGTCTGTATATATTTCCCTGTGGTCAGATGAGCCGGTCGTGTGAGGCCGTGCAGTTGTATAGCTGTTAGTAGTTGTGTTTCCTTTATGTTGGTCGTGTGGGGCCATAGTTTGACAGTAGTGGTGACCTTGCCGGTCACGTAGCTATCCAGCACTTCATGGTTAAGTTATAGATAACTAGACAGCATGGTGGCCTTGTCGGCCCGCATTGGTTTCCCTGTATTGATATGTTTCTGGTCAGCTGTTAGTACAAGCACAGGAGGCTATAGGCCAATGGGCCGGGGGCTGTGTTTACAGCCGTTATATAGCCCTTTGTTTTCATAAATGTGAGTTAGAGCCAGCTAGGCACCAGATGCGCCCAGGCTTAGCAGTCCAGCAGTTCAGGTCCTAGTAGGGCACCAGGTGCCAGTCATACCCTCCAAGGCGGGGTGTGACAAACTTGATATCAGAGCAGGTCGTATCCCAGGGAGTCTGCAAGCCATGCTAAGTAGAGTCCTGCCCATGGATGTGTTGTGCACCACATACTATGGGTAGGGGGCTGCAAGGCATGATAGGATGGTTGTCTTTTATTCTTATTCAGTCGTGCTGTAGAGCGGTACAATATAGGGTTGAGTCCCTAAAAGCTTACTATATTCTTTGGTTACAGATAATGTCAGACCAACGACATCCTATCACAGGCTGGAGCTTAGATATTGCAGCAGGGGAAGGCACCAACAGGATGCCTCACCCTCGTTTAGAAATAACCCGATCAGAGGGCACTATAGAGGCATCGTCCCAGCCTTCTCTGCAGTCTCCACCACATCAGGAGCCGCTTGGGGCGACACTACCTTCAGCAGTCCCTATACCAACACCTTCCGACCAGGAGGTTAGGAGTGCTGTAGTTATGCTAGCACAGATGATGGCTGCTCAGCGTCAGCCAATGCCGTCTACAGTTGCGGAGTCATCAGGAGGGCCCGGTAGTTCGAGGGTTCGAGAGTTCTTAGCTCTGAATCCCCCATAGTTTACAGGTATGGACCGGACAGAGGACCCTCAGGATTTTCTGGATCAAATGCAGAGAATCTTCAGGGTTATGCATGCCACGCCTACAGAATCAGTTGAGTTGGCAGCATTTCAGTTATGGGACATCGCCGTGTTATGGTATGAAAGCTGGTAAAGGTCCCGAGGGAGAGATGTTTCCCCTCCCACCTGGTCCAGCTTTTCAGGAGCTTTTCTGGATCATTATCTGCCGCGGGAGATTCGACAGGCCCGGGTAGACCAGTTCCTACATCTGGAGCAGGGGGCCATGAGTGTTCGGGAATATTCCTTGCGGTTTGATTCTTTGGCTCGATATGCACCGGCCTTTGTTGATACCATGGCATCCAGAGTACACCGCTTTATCATGGGGTTGAATCCAGAATATGTTGAGACTTGTATTACGGCCACACTGCGAGAGGACATGGACATTGCTCGAATTTAGGCATTTTCCCAGAATATTGAGGGCATCAGACAGCAACATCGGGAGATCAGAAGGGTCAATCAGGAACAGCATCGCCGGGACAGGCCAGTTGAGTTACAGAGGGAGGCCCGGGGAGGACCCAGGCCACGATTGTTAGATAGGCCGCCCAGGCCCCCGCCTCTGCCACAGTCGCAGGGGGGTAGATTCAGCCGCAGGGGGCGTCAGAGACTCGTAGAGGCTCACAGATGACAGATTCACCATTACAGAGGAGGGCGGAGCAGAGTAGGTATACCCTACCACTTTGCCCTATATGCAGTCGACGCCATCCTGGAGCATGCAGATATGGCTCCACTGCATGTTATAATTGTGGCCAAGAAGGCCATTTGATGAAAGATTGCGCAGCCAGAGGCCGAGAGGACCGAGATAGACAGGATAGGGCATCTGCAGGGTCACGAGCCACAACATCCTCAACTGGGCACAGGCCCTCAGTTTCAGCAGGCAGGGGTCGGGGCAGATCAGGGGCCTCCAGTACAGGTGCGGGTCCAAGCCGCACATATGCTTTACCAGGGAGGCAAGATTCAGAAGCGTCACCTGATGTTGTGACAGGTATGCTAACTATCTGCTCACACCCTGCTTATGTGTTGATTGATCCAGGATCTACTTTGTCCTACATTACTCCATTTGTGGCACGAAAGTTTAGTATTGCACCAGAATTATTGCAGCAGCCCTTCTTAGTATCCACGCCCGTCGGTGACTCTATCACAGCTAGCCGAATCTATCGCGGGTGTACAGTAGAGGTTGCTGACCGTCAGACCACAGTAGATCTGGTCGAGTTAGAAATGATAGATTCGATGCCATAATGGGTATGGACTGGTTAGTACCGTGTTTTGCCAATGTTGAATGTTGGACCAAGACGGTCCGATTCCACTTCCCGGGAGAAGTAGTGCGGGAGTGGAAGGGCAGCACTGCTACGCCAAAAGGTAGGTTTATTTCCTACCTTCAGGCGAGAAAGTTGATATCTAAGGGATGTATTTACCATCTAGTCAGAGTTCAGGATGTCCAAGCAGGATCTCCGACACTCTAGTCTGTTCCGGTAGTGAATGAATTCCCTGATGTGTTTCCTGATGAGTTACCTGGTATTCCCCCAGAAAGGGAGATAGATTTTGCTATTGACTTGTTACCAGACACTCAGCCGATATCAATTCCTCCCTATCTTATGGCTCCTGCAGAACTCAGAGAATTAAAGGAGCAGTTGAAAGATTTATTGGATAAAGGTTTTATCAGGCTGAGTACTTCACCGTGGGGTGCGCCAGTTCTATTTGTGAGGAAGAAAGATGGCTCGCTCCGAATGTGCATAGATTATCGGCAATTAAACAAAGTTACAGCAAAGAACAAGTACCCGCTTCCCCGAATTGATGACTTATTTGATCAGTTGCAGGGAGCCAGATACTTTTCTAAGATTGACTTGTGGTCCGGATATCACCAGGTTCGAGTACGTGAGAGAGATATTCCTAAGACAGCGTTCAGAACCCGATATGGACATTTTCAATTTCTAGTCATGTCCTTCGGGTTAACGAATGCCCCGACAGTCTTCATGGACCTGATGAACAATATTTTTAGACCTTTCCTGGATTTGTTCATGATAGTATTCATTGATGACATTCTAGTGTATTCTATCTCTGAAGCAAATCACCGGACTCATTTGCAGACAGTGCTCCAGATTCTCAGGGACCGCCAGTTGTATGCTAAATTTTCTAAGTGTGAATTCTGGCTTAGCTCAGTGGCCTTTTTAGGGCATATCGTGTCGGATACTGGTATACAGGTAGACAAGAAGAAAATAGAAGCAGTTAAGTCATGGCCTAGGCCTACCACTCCGACTGAAGTTCGTAGCTTTCTGGGGTTGGCAGGATATTACAGGATGTTTGTTGAAGGGTTCTCGACCATTGCGGCACCCCTAACCAAATTGACACAGAAAGCAACAAAGTTTCAATGGACAGAGGCATGCGAGCAGAGCTTCCAGGAACTGAAAGACAAATTAACCTCCACCCCAGTATTAACATTGTCGGAAGGCACAAAAGGTTATTCAGTCTATTGCGATGCGTCAGGCGTCGGGTTAGGTTATGTGTTGATGCAGCATGGTAGAGTAATTGCATATGCTTCCAGACAGCTGAGGAAACACGAAAGGAATTACCCTACCCACGACCTGGAATTGGCCGCAGTAATCCACGCCTTAAAGATATGGAGGCATTACCTGTACGGCGTCCATGTTGATATTTACACAGATCATAAGAGCCTACAGTACATCTTCACTCAGAGGGAGTTGAATCTACGGCAACGCCGCTGGTTGGAGCTGTTAAAAGATTATGATGTGAATATTCTATACCACCCCGGAAAAGCTAATGTTGTAGCAGATGCCCTGAGCCGTAAGTCAATGGGGAGTTTGGCGTATTTGCGACCTGAGAAACGGAAGTTAGCCAAAGAAATTCATCAGTTAGCTGGTTTAGCCGTTCGAGTAATGGAAATAGAAAATAATAGAGCAGTAATTCAGAATTTTGCTGTGTCATCATTAGTTACAGAAGTAAAAGAACAACAGTACGAGGACCCTGATTTAGTCCAGCTCAGAGATAGAATTCAGAAAGGTAAGGAGTCAGATTTCCAAATGACTGAGGATGATGTGCTACGCTGTAAGGGTCGCCTCTGTGTCCCGAATGTTTCAGGGCTTCACGGGCGGATCATGCATGAGGTACATTACGCTCGCTATTCCCTTCATCCAGGAGCGACGAAGATGTACCACGACATCAGAGACATCTACTGGTGGCCAGGTGTGAAAGCTGAGATCGCTGAATTTGTATCTAGATGTTCTAAATGTCAGCAGGTGAAAGCAGAGCACCAGAAGCCGGGCGGTTTGATGCAAGATATAACGGTGCCTACGTGGAAATGGGAGACGATAAACATGGATTTTGTAATAGGGTTACCCCGTACCAGACGCAGAAATGATTCCATTTGGGTAATAGTTGACAGGCTAACAAAATTAGCTCATTTCCTGCCAGTGAAGCCTACCTTCTCGGCTGAGGATTATGCCGAATTATATATCAGAGAAATAGTCAGATTACATGGAGTGCCGGTATCCATCATTTCAGATACGGGAGCATAGTTCACAGCTAGATTCTGGCAGTCGTTTCAGAAAGGTTTGGGAACGCAGATCAATTTGAGCACAACATTCCACCCCCAGACAGATGGGCAAGCTGAGCGGACTATCCAAACGCTCGAAGATATGCTATGAGCGTGCGTGCTAGATTTTGGGGGTAGCTGGGATGCGCATCTTTCATTGATTGAATTTGCTTATAATAACAGTTATCATTCAGCTATCCAGATGGCTCCCTTTGAAGCATTATATGGGCGAAAATGTAGATCGTCGGTGGGCTGGTTTGAAGTGGGGGAATCAGCATTGGTTGGCCCAGACATTGTTCGACAGTCAGAGGAAAAGATAAAGCTTATCCGAGAATGTTTACTGACTGCTCAGAGCCGCCAGAAGTCTTATGCAGATATGCGGCGCAAAAATATAGAATTTGCGGTAAATGACTGGGTATATCTGAAGGTGTCTCCAATGAAAGGGGTGATGAGATTTGGCAAGAAAGGCAAGCTTAGCCCGAGATTCATTGGGCCATATCAGATTCGGCGAAGAATAGGTCGAGTTGCATACGAATTGAACTTGCCTCCGGAGTTAGCATCTGTTCACCCAGTATTCCATGTCTCTATGTTGAGGAAGTTCGTAGGGGACCCTTCTACACTAGTTCCCGTTCAGGATGTCCAGGTCACAGAAGAGTTAGCATATGAAGAGGTTCCAGTAGCTATTTTAGACAGACAGATTCGCAGGTTGAGGACTAAAGATGTTGCGTCTGTCAAAGTATTGTGGCGTAATAGGAACCGTGAGGAAATGATGTGGGAAGCTGAAGAAGATATGAAAGCTAGGTACCCTCACCTATTCCAGGCCTAGTCAGGAGACAGGTATGTCCGTATTATTGCTTATGTAGTATCTTATGATTGTATATGTATAAGTGAGAAAGATTGATACTTAGCCATCCAGTGAATCCTAGAGTATTGTGTACAGTACCTGTATTGGACTTTTCTGCATTTCAGGTTTTTGGTATAGTCCATATTACAGGGGAGACTCTGGCAAAATTTTTTCTAAACAAGTAAGTTAAGTAGTCCTCTAGATAGCAGTATACATTCGAGGACGAATGTTCTTAAGGGGGGGAGAATGTTATACCCCGTAGGATTCCCAGCACCTAGATGACCTATTCGCACGTTGGTTAAGCATATTTGAAGGCCATACGTGCTAGAGAAAGGCCCGGGAAAAAGATCGGACGAGAAACCTGTCGAACCATCGTGGAAGGAGCCGAGGCAGAGCCCCTCCGCGATGGCAGCGTGTCACGGAGGTGGAGCCTCCACGTTGGCTCCGTGACACGTTGGCCTTGTCCAAGCCCAAGTATATAAAGCCCCACTTCGGTTTTAACTCATTATAAACTTATGAAATTTCCAGAAAACAGAGTAAACCATCAGAGAAGGGAAATAGAATAAAGAGGGTAATATAATTTTCATCCGATTACGCTGCTAAACGTTGTCCAAACTCAAATTAACCTCAGATACCGAGGTATTTAGCAGCAGAGAGCATTCCTACGAATTTAGTTTTGTGAAATACGGCTGACGAATCGTCGAGCTACCGAGCTAAGATAAGTGGAATTGCTCTAAATTAGTGTCTATGTGTTCCTAGCTGTGAAGTGAATATTTCTCCCTTCTGGACCGCTGAAAAATAACGCGTTTTCGACCGTCTTTCGATAAGCCTAAGTTTAGGCTATAAACTATATCGAAAGTGACGTTGCTCTTTAAAATAAAGTTGTATTTAGTATTGATTGACATATTTATGAATGCAGTTGGGAGAAAATAGTTGAAGTACTGGCCGAGCCTCGTCCGACAGCCGGATAGTTCGAGGATAAGGTATGTAAAGCTAGTTCCCTCGGCAAGTTAGTAATCTTGGTACAATACAGTAATTTAAAAGGCCAGTAGAATATTCAGAAGCCATGTATGATGTTTACTACGAATGATGGTACGATACTAGAAACATCATGTTATGATCAGCGCGAGACTTGCTAGCATGATATAGATTCTAATATAAGTGTTAAGAACTGCACAGCATGCTCAATATGTGATGTGACACAGAATGTTAGGATATCATTGTATTCAGTTGAAATCTAGTAAAGCAATGTAATATCTGTAAGACATCTCAGAAATAGAACGATAAGTTAAAGCGAAGTTAGAAAGCATATTAGGACTAGTAAATCATGTTACTATAGAAACTCAGTATACAACATAGTTTCAGTAGAAAGACTATATCTTGTTCAGCATTAGCCCCAGTACAGTCTGGCAGAAGACTATATTTGTACATATATACTATTACCAGCCTCAGCATGCATTAAGTACGTACATATTACTATCGCTAGCTCAGCATATAGTATATACAAATACTTTACCACTATTAGCTTCAGTATGTGGGACATGCAGATAGTATTACTAGTTGAGACTGTTGTATGGTTTGGGGTTGGACTACCTAGCATCCATGACCGCCCAGGGTTGATAGCTTTATCGACTCGTCCGCCAGAGGACGAGGATACTTTGCTCTACGGAGGGGCATGCCGTCCCACAGGGGACGAAGATGGGATGCCAGTTTTCCCCATATTTGTGCCTTGATTGGCCCTTACACACCCTGTCGAGCGGATACGCCCGGGTGTTGATTCAGGAGTCCTCCAGACTCAGATGCAGTTATAGTCAGGGGCTCAGCGAGCCCAAGTGCATACCCAGGGGACCGACAGGATGCTTACAGGGTTTATAGGAGATGGGATGACCGGGATAGGGGTACAGATTTTGTGCTGGTTGTACCTCCCGGCTTATGGGGGCCGGGTAAGGTTTGTGTGTGCTATGTTATGTTATGTTATGTTATGCCATGTTATGTTAGATACGAGTAGATCAGCAGTAGAACGATACGTCTCCAGGTATGACTCCTACTCCTTCCAGTATAACTGAGAGAAGGTATGACTTACATTATCAGACAGTTAATCTATTCTCTCTACTTCAGTTTCGTCAGTTATATTATTGTTTTCAGATATTTCTTTCAGTTATTGCTTTACATACTCAGTACCAGTGGTACTGACGCCCGGTGGGGTGCTGCATTACTTGCCTGCAGGTATTCATAGACGAGCAGGCGATACCACATGATTCCTGTTTGCGATCGAGTATTCAGCTCCTGTCATCCGGAGACTGAATTCCAGAGGTGTATTTCATTTTCTTTTGTTGTATAGTACGGGTAGGTCAGGGCCCTGTCCCGATCATTTTTATGGTTATTCCTAGAGGCTTGCAGTCTGTATATATTTCCCTGTGGTCAGATGAACCGATCGTGTGAGGCCGTGCAGTTGTATAGCTGTTAGTACTTGTGTTTCCTTTATGTTGGCCGTGTGGGGCCATAGTTCGACAGTAGTGGTGACCTTGCCGGTCACATAGCTATCCAGCACTTCATGGTTAAGTTATAGATAACTAGACAGCATGGTGGCCTTGTCGGCCCGCATAGGTTTCCCTGTATTGATATGTTTCTGGTCAGCTGTTAGTACAGGCACAGGAGGCTATAGGCCAATGGGCCGGGGGCTGTGTTTACAGCCGTTATATAGCCCTTTGTTTTCAGAAATGTGAGTTAGAGCCAGCCAGGCACCAGATGTGCCCAGGCTTAGCAGTCCAGCAGTTCAGGTCCTAGTAGGGCACCAGGTGCCAGTCATACCCCCCAAGGCGGGGTGTGACACATTGTTAAATAATTTAAGTAAATGAAAAGTAAAAAAAATATCTTGATAAATTATTGAGTGGTTGTTTAAACCGATTTATTGATTGCATATTAATTTTATGCTATTGCGTGAACTAATTGTAGTCAGCCGATGATGTTTACAAGTATGTGTGGTGTATTTATTCTTCTCTTTCTAACCTTTTCGGGTGTAGGTCTTGACAGGTTTCATGGTTGACGTGGCATATTCAGCATCAACTTCTGCACTCTTTTTCTGGCAAAGCTGTGTCTTTTTCTTTATTGCTATTCTATTTAGAGCTCTTGTACCTGTGTTAGACTAGATTCAGGGAAGATTCAAGGTTTGGGAATATTTTTTGTATCATTTTATTTTAGCAAATTTTGGCTGGTGCAAGATTTTGATATCTGTGGTTAGCCGTGACACTATGTTATAAAAATGGGTTCTCCTATTGAGTTAGAGTAAATGTAGGTGCCCGCACGGCCTGCCCATTTGGGGTCGTGATAGAGAATTAGGGTAGTTATACTTTTCATAATGACCTGAATGTGCAACGATTAATATCACAATGTTGGGATTGGTGAATATTGTTCGTGTGGATGGTTGCAATGTGGAATAGTTAACTGCTGAAATAAGTTTGATAAGATGCTGTCGTCATTGTGATGGGCATGGTAGAGAATGAGACTCTAGATGAGAAAGAAGCATTTCATGGAAAAGGTTTGGGAAGAAGACTGGCCGTAGTACTGCCAGCAGTACCGCTGCAACGTTATGGTACCGCTGTAGCGAGATAGTTGTGGCGGTGGAAATATCACTACAGCAGAGCCCAAACCAGTAAGCGAGCCAAGTCATAATTCCTCATAATATATTAAGATAATTGATATTATTACTATTGGGTAAGATATTGGGTTCAGTATTATGCACGTGCTTGTACTCGTTGAATTGTATAAGTAACTTTTGTCGCGTGTAATTTATTATTTTTTGGTTATGTTATACGTCTCGAGATTGAGGGGCGAGTTGGTATCGAATGAATGTGTGGCTGAAAAGATGGATGATACGAAAATCATTGATATGATGATGAATGTGAGGCCTGGGGCCAATGGTAAGGAATTCAGATGAACAGGTTAGTACAATCAGATTCTGAAGGATAATTGGATACTTGAGTGACTCGTACCCGAGGTGAGCATCCGAGGAGCGGTATGAGAGGGTACACAAACAAGTATAGAAAAATAACCATGTGGATAGGTGTAAAAATATGAGTACACATATAGGTATGGTAAAGGACTCAAACGGCCGGGTGTACAGTACATGAATTTCTAGAGTCCCCTGCAGGTCATGACTGGAAGGGCAACCATAAGACCCTCTAGCATGTGTGTACAGTGATATGACAGAGGCGTATGCTCGGCATATCACCGATCGATGATTATGAGACAAAGATTGTGCAGGTATGATTTAATTATACATACGGCTGCAGAGACAAAAAGGTAAAGGTATACAAGTGTGATACGTAATATATCGACATGATTCGGGTTTGAGGTGAGGAACATGTTTGGAGTACCGTATATGGTTATATGGTCTAGGTATGATACCTTATGATATTTTCATGGTATGGAGACAGGTATATGTATGTACTTTAATATATAAAAAGTTGACTCCCTCGACATGTGTTGATGACTTATTGTGTGTACTTGAGTTAGTTAATCTGTAATTGTGATTGCATGTTGTTTTAGTTGGTTTTGTGGGGGTATGGAGGGTAACATGATAGGTTTAATATAAGGTAGCGAATTGCCAAAAAATAGTGCATATACTTTGTTAGTTAATGTGCTAGATTTGGGAATGATGGGAAAAACCTTGTAAGTAATTGAATAGGTTAATAAATGATAACAGACGGACTTAATTTATCATACGGACATGGTAAAAGAGTTCGATGTATTACAAAATGGTATGGCAGAGTATGATGAAATTGGATTAGGGAAAATCAGTTACTGACTATTGGGATAGGGCTACAGCGGACAATCGCCGCGACAGCGGAACCGCTGTAGCGGCCTAAGATGGCGCTGTAGCAGAAATAGAATAAGGCAGAATGAAGGATTAAATAATGGTTAGGTTGGTAAGGTAATTTTATGAACCTCGATAAGGCTTAAGAACGATGATGTAGTTGTTACATTTAGTGGTATATTGCATAGGTACAGTAATTATTCAATTTAATAGCATTGATTGTACGTTGATTCTTATGTTGTTGTGTTAACTAACCTTAGTCGGTCAATGATACCTACTAGTATGTGTGGTGTATTGATACTACCTTGCTACACCCTTTTTGATGTACATTGTGGAAGCTTTGAAGTTCCTTGATTGGCGTGGAGTACTCAGCATCAGCTTCCAAGTTCTTCTTCCCAAACGAAGCTGTGTTTTTTGATCTTCTCATGTATTCTATTAGAGCTCTTGTACCTGTCTAGAATAGATCTTGGAAGAGTCATGTCTTAGGGAAATCTTGTATTGTCAATTTTGAAGTTATTATTGATTAATAAGAATTAATGGAAATATTTGGATATTAATTGCAATGGGGCGCAAGGGTTCTTCTATCGAGTAGAGTAAATTTAGGTGCCTGCACGCCACTTATTTGGGATCGTGACAAGATGGTATCAGAGCATCTATATTGCCGGTCTCACAAGTATAAGAGCAATGTTGAGTATACTTCTGCGGATTGGTGTGTAGACGTCCACATCTAATCGTCAGAAGGCTATGAGGCATCTAGGAAGTTTTGCTTTATTTCTTTCCTATCGTGTTGTCCAAATATGTCGATCGCCTAGATTAAGTCTAATTGGTATCTGGGAGATTCCAATTGGTATCTCGACAGGCACAACTGATATCCGATTTTGTGATGATATAAAGGGCATGCTATAAACTGGTGGGCGAGATTGACTTGAGTTGACCTGAGAGACGAGAAACATACAGGAGTTCAACTTAGCGAGTTTTGCTTTAGAAAAGGCTGAATCACTACTGCGAATTCGCTACAGCGAAGGGTGTATCGCTGTCACGGTAGGGCGACCGCTATAGCGGACATGTTTAGGCAGAATACCAGATTTTATAAATTTCAAGTTTCCTTGTTTAAATGGAAACTACAAGCATTAGTGAGACAAACCATTCAAGCAATGTGAATAGGGGAAAGCAACTACCATATTATAAAAAGGGACAAAAACATGTCCAAAGTCTTAAGATGCCAAACCGGCATCCATACCCATAGGGGGAACAAGTGCCTCATCCAAAAATAAGAAATGAAGTTAATATTATCTTATAAGCCCCAAAGGGGGGCTACCCAATAACCAGATATGAAAGATGAAACGGGGGGGGAGGGGGGGGGGAGACACTGCAACCCATCTAACTGGAGGCCTCGTCACTGCCGCTGTCTGCACCCTCGTCCGCTCGCTCCTCGAACCTACTGAGAAAGGAAAAATCGGGGAGATCCTGTCGGGTCGAATGGGGTGTCCTGTCCCTGGGAGCTAAGGTCTTCAGGATCTTCTTGATCCCCTTCCACATCCTGACTAGCAGCTTGTACTGAGAGCGCCTCCTCCTCCTCTCTCGCTCCAAGTCCTCCCGAAGCTCAACATGGGCCTGGGCTAGAGCAGCAATCGCCCCTGTATCTCTTCTGAGTCGGCAACTGCTACACTGGAGGGTCAGCGAGTGGAAGGCCTGCTGGGGGAGGGAGTCCTGGACAACCATCCAAGGAGCTCCCGCATAGCTGCCATCTCGGCCTCGATCCGCTCAAATAGTCCGATAGGTCTGGAGGTGCTGGTTTCACCGTCTCCCTTAGCCGACGCGGTCCTCCTCTTCTTTCGGCCTCTCCCTGGTGCCGCCTTCACCCTCAAGGGATCAAATGACCTATCACAATCCACAATGACATCTCAGGACTCCTGATGGACGTTGGCCCACACCCACTTGTAGAGCCTAGTAATAAAGGAAGGAAATGGTAGGACGGTGGTGGGCTTCGCAGAGAAATACCTCCACTCCTCAATGATCTAAGCCCCCACTTTCACCCTCACCCCACTCAAAGTATAGGCCACCACCAGGGCCCGAGGATAGGTCACGTCCGTGACATTGAAGGATGAATGAATCCTCCTGGACACCAAGTGGAGCCACCTCCTAGCCTCCACGGTAAAGTGAGTACTCTGAGTGCCCGTCCGAGTGATGCCCCAGTTGGTCGAAGCCCTCTACTCCTCCACCACTAGCGTATCCACTAGCCATTGCCCATTTCCATCTACATCCCGAGCCTTCATCTCAGCCTCTGGAGGGTTTGGCAAACCTAAAGCGTCACTTATGGCAGCAGGGGTACAGATAATATTCATACCCTTTACTAAGGCTGCAAGGGAAGCGGGTCCGACCCGGTCCTGTTCGGTTTCGGTAAAGGACTCGGTACCGGTAAGACCCAGTTTCGGTAGATCCGGTATATACTGGTATAGAGGGGTACCTGGAGGGGAACCAATGCAGAAAGGGGGTATTTACCGGTTGACTCGATACCAGTAGACCTGGTTCCGGTACCGATTAACGGTTAGATTTTAAAAAAAAAATTTTTTTTGGTAGTGACCGTTAGGAGCCGTTTGGCAACGGGCAGTGGGGCCCACCAACGGCTCCTAACAGCTATTTTTCCCCCCCAAATAACCCCCTATCTCCCTAACACCTCTACACTATAAATATATCCCATATTCATCCTATTTTTCTCAAAAAATCTTCAATTCTCTCTATTATTTTCTCAAAGACTCAAACTCACAAATTCTCTCTAGTTTCTACTCTCTAATATTTTAATTTTATATTTTGTGGTATTAGCTAATTGGATTTAGGAGATTTTTTGAAGCCATTTGCAAGTTTCAATTGTCATCTCTCAATTCTGACTTTTAACGTTTGCGTAAAACGCAAACGTTCGGTACATTCGTTCCAACATTAATATCCTTATTTATTTACTTCTAATTTTTTTTGTTATATTTATAATTTTATATTGCTTGTTAATTTGTTATTTATTTAATATCTCTATTTTCTTATTTTATATTTTAAATATGGATGCCGGTAAATAAAGTAGAGGTAAAATAATTATGGGTGCTACTAATAGGGGACGTGAAAGTTGTTCTAGATCATTAGCACCACCGCCACCACCTAGATTTAGTAATGTAGATGAAACTTATGTTGATGAAACTTATCATGTCAACAACCTTATGATGTTAATTCTACTACTAGATTAGACTATTTAGACCATGATGTCTGTCATGCCCCAAAAATGGGGTAGGGCGCAACTGGCACTCGATTCATGATTGATCGAGAAGCCGGCTATATGAGATCTGTAACTGTAACACTTAAGCCATCCAGGCCACCTGTCACAATCAACTGAAGAATAAACTGGACTCATAAGGTCTCAACAATACGGGGTAAACAATTGAAATGCAACCAAGGCAATTAGTGTGCTAAAGCAAGCAACAATAAGCCGACGAGGCCACAAACTGAATAACACCGTACAAACTAAGTCTACAAAGCCTCTAAAGAGTAAACTGACTGATGGTTGGAACAGGGCTCCGACCTACCCATAACTGCATCTCAAAACTCAAGCATATATAACTAAGCCCTAGCTCCAGAAAGAAAGGATCATACCAACCATCTGTTGATCTCACGAACTGCTACTCAACTGGCCATCCTGACCTCTACCTGCACCTGTGGCATGAATGCAGGTCCCAAAGCAAGGGGACGTCAGTACGAATGAAATGTACTGGTATGTAAGCCTGAAACTGTAACCATGAGATAACAATCCTGTAATAACTAGCTTAGCACATAAACATATAAAGGATAAATATAACCTAGAACTCTGCAACCTTTAATTGATCACAACTTACTATAACATAACTGAAGTCAAGATAACTGAACCAGGAATAAGGAATGGTAACAACCTGGAATCCTGGAAACTAAAACCTGATAATAACTCTATAATGAGATGAAAATGCAATTAAGAAATGCACAAGAAAGAAACTATAATTGTAATGCTAGCGACCAGCCAACCATAAATCCATATATAAAATTCGTCCAGCCGTTGTACCACACTAGGGTAAAATAAAAATATCTCCAGCCGATGTACCACACCGGGGTAAAATAAAGAGATCTCTAGTCGGTGTACCACACTAGGGTAAAATAAAAATATCTCCATCCAATGTACCACATCGGGGTAAAATAAAAATATCTCTGGCTGATATACCACACCAGGGTAAAATAAAAATATCTCCGGTCGATGTACCACACTAGGGTAAAATAAAAAGATCTCCAGCCGGTCACACCGGGGTAAAATAAAAACAAGTCTTAATCACCATCATAATGGAGCTGACAGAGCTCATACAAACTATCTGAATACTGAAAACCATAAAATATGCTGATCAATAACTATAACATGTGTAGGATCTTACCACGACCCCTAATACTACAATTATGCCATACACATATAGGTCTTTCATTTAACACTTAATACATACATATGCTGTGAATGAATTCTAGGGAAGTTCCTAGAACTGGAATATCATAAAGACATGTATAGACTCACGTTCATGATTTTAAACATCTCCTAGCAATTATAACATGAGGAGCAGAGAGGAATCACTTAACCTAACATTTTCTATTAACAATCTTAGCATTCATTTCGTGCATATACTCGTTTGACTTTCATACTTTCACATCAAGAATTGTGAGCATACCTCATTCAGTGCACAACATATCACATCTCGAGATAACTCATGAACAGGAAGACATAACTTGTGTATCTCAAACCTAGAGCTCTTTAACATACAAATGCTAGGCAACTGTCTAGGGGTTGCCTTAAGATAAATAAAGACTTATAGTCGTTCTTCAGACAATGTAGGAAAAGCTCATGTGAAACATTGCAATATATGTGGAGCTTAGAAAAGCTTTTCAGCATTATAAACAGTTCAGAAACTTCCAAGAAATATAAAATCCTTTAAAACTTGAAAAAGTTAATCCAACTCTTAAAACAAATAATCAAAGATAATTGTTTAAAAGTACAATGAAGAACTCTTTAACTTGAGTCACTATCTCAAAATATTTGATTCTAATTATTTCTTAAGGAGTTAACACTTTATTGGCCTTTCATTAGCTTAACATAAGTGAACATAAACAACATTATTTATAACTCTTTTGCTAAACGTCTTTAGAACAGGGTAAATCTTGCTAGCTATTTGCCTAATTCATTAACAATCGTAACACTTATCAGCAAATTTAACAACCTTTAGCTCTTATTTTTGTATTCATCTTAAATTCTTTTCCAAACAGGACTCGTCATTCCCTATCTAATTATTTACTCTCGTGTTCACTATTCCAGAAATTCTTGTACACACTTACCTTCTTACCTAATTGCCAACCTTGTCTCTTAAACTCGTCTTGCTCATATTTTAACGTCGCTCAAAGGTTCTTTAAATCAACTACAGATAGAAGGAATATACCTCACATATTACCTTAAAAGGTCTAACATTTACTCTTATCTCTCATTTGCTACTAGCGCCTCAACTTTTACACTTAGGTTAATTTGCTTACACATCTACAACTTTCAAAGAACATGACACATGTCTACTTAAAGCCTGAAATTCTCAGGAGATCTAGATAACTCAAGAGCTCTGATAAACATATAGCAACTTTCAAAAGGCAATCCTTGCCGCTTTAGCGCGTAATTTGGATGTAAGCATAAACATATATATATATATATATATATATATATTATGATTTTCTTCTAACATGATAACATCAAGATATTGTGCATAACCTTCCAATAAAGATGGTCCCATAAAAATATAAATAGTTTACCCATTCGGGTTCTATCTTCCAAGTTTAACGTATCGATTAATTAAGAAACGTATTAATTAGTCTCTTAGCTTGAGGGAGAGGGATCGAGAAAGCTTCTCATGACCCTAGGCACCTTAAAACATGAATATAAGAGGGTAGGTAACTGTTGTAGGGAAATTCCATTTTGTTACCCTTGTTAACCCTTATTGAGTTAAAATCGATTTCAACTATTAGGTTTGCCCACGCGTCATCGTCTTGCCATGTTTACCAATTTCCTTAGCAACCATAATGTGAAACAACTTTGAAACCACAAACACATAATGTAATGTAAAGGAACAGCTCACAATGTCCAGGTCGAGGGGACTTCAGAATCAATTTACAACTATGACCATAATCGAATGCAATTGCACTCTCCCATTCATGTGTTCCAACTCTTTAGAAAATACACAACTTAATACCAAGTAATTCTAACAATTAGGAAGAACCATAATATGCTAGTACATAAGCTCAAGTACTGGGGAAAGCCATATTAATCCTCGGCATGAATTAGGGCTTGAAAATCAAGAGACAAAAAGCGTCTTACATACCTTTTTTTTACGGCGAGCTTTCTTATGTTGTTTCTTTCTTTCAACAACCAGAACTTTAGCCCCTTAAATTACTTGAGTTTATCACCAAGTTACAAAGCTGTTTCAAGCCAATTTATCCAGCCAAAATGTTACATCAATTGGCACTCACAACACAAACAAATAAGGCAACACTTAGCATTTCTTATTTCAACTTGTTTCTACAACTTTGGAGGAAAATAGCGTTAGGAAATTTCCTCACTTTTCTCATGAAAAACTCCAAAAAATATTGAGTATTTTCTCAGAAAAATACAGCTATTTCAACCTTCAAAAAACGAGCAGAACTTCAACAACAACATACCAACAACGGCAGCCCAACATAAACCTCCAACTTCTAACTTTAGCTAGGATTTTTAGGCAAGTTAAGAAATTAGAAACACTTACCCTTGGCATGAGAATATTGTTGGATATAATAGGAGTATTTTCCTCCAAATATCTTCCCAATAACGCAGAAATCTTGCAGCCCAAAACGCAGCAAAATAACAACACAACAACTACAACAAGTCAACATACAAACCATAACTTTCTTCTAGTTTTCCTTCAAAAATTCATACACTTATTAGAGATTTCAAAAGAGAGAAGTGACTTACTATTTCTTATGAAAAATTCCTACTAAGATGGAGTATAACATTAGCTCAAAATAGTCCCAAAACACGCAGCAACAATACTTCCAAAATGAAGCTACAAGGCAGCAACAACTTCACCGCAATGTTGCCTTCACTTCCATCAACTTTTGCTTGAGTTTTGATGGTGTTTCCTTGAGGGATTTCCTCTTGGTTTATAATGATTTGCTACTGTAAAAGAGAGAGGATTTCATAGGGTAAGCAAGCATTTCAAACCAGAAAAATTTGAAAATGATTTCATAACCAAAAACTTAAAATATAAAGGTGTTTGGGCGGTGGCCGTTTTTAGGGCAGTGGCCATGTCATTGCCCGATAGTGCTACCGTAAAATGCCTATAACTTTTTATTCTAAACTCCGATTGATGATCCATTTGATGTTATGAAAAGTAGACTCAAAGACCTTTAATTTGATAGGTCGTGAGGCTTCTAATTCATTATATACTAGGAGATATGGTTATTTAAAGTTGACCCTTACTTATGAACTTCACATGATCTTCGGTTTTCCATTCGTACACATTTCCCATGTCATCTACGAAAAATATAAAACTCGTACTTCCCTTAACATAGCATACAAACATCAAATAATTACCAAAAATTTTCTGGGGTGTAACATCATCCCCCCCCTTAGAAACATTCGTCCTCGAATGTCATAACACCTTTAACTCATCCTTGTCTTCCATCATAAATATACATTCCATATATTCATAAACATATCCTTTCCAGTTGTTGCTTCATATCAAACTATATTTATTTAACTCATTCTATTTATCTAACATAAGGCAGACGTGCCTTAACACTAGATAATCGATGAACTTTTCTAACCATAAGCAAATTTATACACTACCATGACATATAATTAACTCCAATACCACTTTCCATTCACTACTTAAGATACAAAATCAATGTTAAATATGAAGCTATGCTTTTACCTTTTATTTTACCACAACCCATTATTGGCGGTCCTGATAACTGAAACTAAAGCGTGAACTAGGAAAACAAAAAGGGACTAAGTCTTCAAGAGAAACTAAATGTCTGGCCACCTAGTGCCTTGAAACACTACAAGGAGCCTTAAATAATCCTGTTGACCTGGTATCCCCCACTCTATTCTACTTTTATGTCGGTACTTGAAGACGGTGAATCAGATCCTCTATCAAACCTAATATAATTGATATACCCCCTCATATTTCGCACCCTATCTGAAGCATCTCTGACCAAAGAATTAAACCTAAGACTATATTCGTGAATACTCATGCTGCCTGCTTTAGGTACAAAAACATACTAACTCGAACTCGTTGAAGTTCCCCTAATAAGTACTGATCCGTAAAGGCTAGGGGGTTTAGGCTCAAAACCCATGAGCACTAAAGCTCTCAAAATTATTCCACTAGACCCTGTCATTAATTTCAACAACTGATTTTTGAAATGTTACTATTCGGGTTAACATCTGAAATGCTTCCTTAAAATCTCATCCCTTTGATATAGCTGAAGGTGCTGGAGGAAAAAAAACTCTACCTCCTCCTGGCTCTACCGAAACAGGGACAACATGAGGGGATGAATCCCTTCTCATGGTAGCTCTGACCAGAAATAGAGGAACTATAACATGGGGAGTAAAACAAAACTCACTTCGAGCATATAATCTATTTCTCGGATCGACAGGAGGGGCGACTGGGACCCTTTCAAGAATCTCATAGCCATCTGCCTTACATCAGGAGAATTCTAAAACATAAGCATGATTTAGACTTCAAACAGCCCTTACATCTTTTCTCTATCGCACGATCTATTAATGAACAAAGTGAAACAACCCCTAAATGCCCTGTAGCCTCTTGATTATAAGTATGGTGCACAACATATCCATAATCAAGACTCTACTGGACACGGCTTGTGGACTCCCTAGGATATGACTTTGCTCTGATACCAAGTCTGTCATGCCCCAAAATTGGGGTAGGGTGCAACTGGCACTCGATTCATGATTGATCGAGAAGCCGACTATATGACATCTGTAACTGTAACACTTAGGCCATCCAGGCCACCTGTCACAATCAACTGAAGAATAAACTGGACCCACAAGGTATCAACAATACTGGGTAAACAATCGAAATGCAACCAAGGCAATTAGTGTGCTAAACCAAGCAACAATAAGCCGACGAGGCGACAAACTGAATAATACTGTACACACTAAGTCCACAAAGCCTCTGAAGGGTAAACTGACTGATGGTCGGAACAGGGCTCCAACCTACCCATAACTGCATCTCAAAACTCAAGCATAAATAACTAAGCCCTAGCTCCAGGAAGAAAGGATCATACCAGCCATTTGTTGATCTCACGAACTGCTACTCAACTGGCCATCCTGACCTCTACCTGCACCCGCGGCACGAATGCAGGTCCCCAAGCAAGGGATGTCAATACGAATGAAATGTACTAGTATGTAAGGTTGAAACTGTAACCATGAGATAATAATCATGTAATAACTAACTTAGCACATCAACATATAAGGATAAATATAACCTAGAACTCTGCAACCTGTAATTGATAACAACTTACTATAACATAACTGAAGTCAAGATAACTGAACCAGGAATAAGGAATGGTAACAACCTGGAATCCTGGAAATTGAATCCTGATAATAACTCTATAATGAGATGAAAATGTAATTAAGAAATGCACAAGAAAGAAACTATAACTGTAATGCCAGCGACCAGCCAACCATAAATCCATATATAAAATTCGTCCAGCCAGTGTACCACACTGGGGTAAAATAAAAATATCTCCAGCCGATTACCACATCGGGGTAAAATAAAGAGATCTCTAGTCGGTGTACCACACCGGGGTAAAATAAAAATATCTCCAGCCGATGTACCACACCGGGGTAAAATAAAAATATCTCTGGATGATGTACCACACCGGGGTAAAATAAAAATATCTCCGACCTATGTACCACACTAGGGTAAAATAAAAAGATCTCCAGCAGGTGGACCACACCGGAGTAAAATAAAAACAAATCTTAATCACCATCATAAATAGAGCTGACAGAGCTCATACAAATTATCTGAATACTGAAAACCATAAAATATGTTGATCAGTAACTATAACATGTGTAGGATCTTACCATGGCCCCTAATACTACAATTATGCCATACACATATAGGTCTTTCATTAGGCATTTAAATACATACATATGTTGTGAATGAATTCTAGGGAAGTTCCTAGAACTGGAATATCATAAAGACATGTGTAGACTCACGTTCATGATATTAAACATCTCCTAGCAATTCTAACACGAGGAGCAGAGAGGAATCACTTAACCTAACATTTTCTATTAACAATATTAGCATTCATTTCGTGCTTATACTCGTTTGACTTTCATACTTTCATATCAAGAATTGTGAGCATACCTCATTCATTGCACAACATATCACATCTCGAGGTAACTTATGAACAGGAAGACATAACTTGTGTATCTCAAAACTGGAGCTCTTTAATATACAAATGCCAGGAAACTGTCTAGGGGTTGCCTTAAGATAAATAAAGACTTATAGTCGTGCTTCAGACAACGTAGGAAAAGCTAATGTGAAACATTGCAATATATGTGGAGCTTAGACAAGCTTAGTATCATTATAAACAGTTTAGAAACTTCCAAGAAAAATAAAATCCTTTAAAACTTGAAAAAGTTAATCCAACTCTTAGAAAAAATAATCAAAGATAATTGTTTAAAAGTACAATGAAGAACTTCTCTTTAACATGAGTCACTATCTCAAAATATTCGATTCTAATTATTTCTTAAGGAGTTAACACTTTACCGGCCTTTCATTAGCTTAACACAACTGAACATAAACAACATTATTTATAACTCTTTTGCTAAACGTCTTTAGAATAGGGTAAATCTTGCTAGCTATTTGCCTAATTCATTCGTAACACTTATCAGCAAATTTAACAACCTTTAGCTCTACTTTTTGTATTCATCTTAAATTCTTTTCCAAACAGGACTCGTCATTCCCTACCTAATTATTTACTCTTGTGTTCACTATTCCAGCAATTCTTGTACACACTTACCTTCTTACCTAATTACCAACCTTGTCTCTTAAGCTCGTCTTGCGCATATTTTAACGTCGCTCAAAGGTTCTTGAAATCAACTACAGACAGAAGGCATATACCTCACATATTACCTTGAAGGTCTAACATTTACTCTTATCTCTCCTTTGCTACTAGCGCCTCAACTTTTAAACTTATGTTAATTTCCTTACACATCTACAACTTTCAAAGAACATGCCACGTGTCTACTTAAAGCCTGCAATTCTCAGGAGGTCTAGATAACTCAAGAGCTATAATAAACATATAGAAACTTTCTAAAGGCAATCCTTGCCGCTTTAGCATGTAATTTGAATGTAAGCATAAACATACATACATATATATATATATACATATATATATATATATATATACATATATATATATATATATATATATATTATGATTTTCTTCTAACATGATAACATCAAGATATTGTGCATAACCTTCCAATAAAGATGGTCCCATAAAAATATCAATAGTTTACCATTCGGGCTCTATCTTCCCAGTTTTACGTATCGATTAATTAAGAAACATATTAATTAGTCTCTTAGCTTAAGGAAGAGTGATCGAGAAAGCTTCTCATGACCCTAGGCACCTTAAAACATGAATATAAGAGGGTAGGTAACTGTTGTAGGGAAATTCCATTTTGTTACCCTCGTTAACCCTTATTGAGTTAAAATCAATTTCAACTATTAGGTTTGCCCACGCGTCATCGTCTTGTTATGTTTACCAATTTCCTTAGCAACCATAATGTGAAACAACTTTGAAACCACAAACACATAATGTAATGTAAAGGAACAGCTCACAGTGCCCACGTCGAGGGGACTTTAGAATCAATTTACAACTATGACCATAATCGAATGCAATTGCATTCTCCGTTTTACATTCATGTGTTCCAACTCTTTAAAAAATACACAACTTAATACCAAGTAATTATAACAACTGGGAAGAACCATAATATGCTACTACATAAGCTCAAGTATAGGGGAATGCTGGGTTAATCCTTGGCATGAATTCGGGCTTGAAAATCAAGAGACAAAGAGCGCTTTACATAACTTTTTTTCCGGCGAGCTTTCATATGTCGTTTCTTTCTTAACAACCAGAACTTTAGCCCCTTAAATTACTCGAGTTTATCACCAAGTGACAAGGCTGTTTCAAGCCAATTTATCTAGCCAAAATGTTACATCAATAGGCATTCACAACACAAACAAATAAGGCAACACTTAGCATTTCTTATTTCAATTTGTTTCTACAACTTTGGGGGAAAATAGAGGTAGAAAATTTCCTCACTTTTCTCATGAAAAACTCCCAAAAATATAGAGTATTTTCTCAGCAAAGCACAGATATTCCAACCTTCAAAAATGAGCAGAACTTCAACAACATACCAACAACGGCAGCCCAACATAACCTCCACCTTCTAGCTTTAGCTTGGATTTTTAGGCAAGTTAAGAAATTAGAAACACTTACCCTTGGCATGAGAATATTGTTGGATATATAATAGGAGCATTTTCCTCCAAATCACTTCCCAATAATACAGCAATCTTGCTGCCCAAAACACAGCAAAATAACAGCACAACAACTACAACAAGTCAACATACAAACCATAACTTTCTTCTAGTTTTCCTTCAAAAATTCATACACTTATTAGAGATTTGAAAAGATGGAAGTGACTTACTATTTCTTATGAAAAATTCCTACTAAGATGGAGTATATCATTAGCTAAAAATAGTCCCAAACACACAACAACAACACTGCCAAAACGAAGCTACAAGGAAGCAATAACTTCACCCCAATGCTACCTTCACTTCCATCAACTTTTGCTTGAGTTTTGATGGTGTTAGCTTGAGGGATTTCCTCTTGGTTTCTATGGCTTTGCTACTGGAAAATAGAGAGGATTTCAGAGGGTAAGCAAGCACCTCAATCCTGGAAATTTTGAAAATGATTTCATAACCAAAAACTTAAAATATAAAGGTGTTTGGGCGGTGGCCGTTTTTAGGGCGGTGGCCATGTCACTGCCCGATAGTGCTACTGGAAAACGCCTATAACTTTTTATTCCGAACTCCGATTGATAATCCGTTTGATGTTCTAAAAACTAGACTCAAAGCCCTTTAATTTGACTGGTCGTGGGGCTTCCAATTCATTATATACTAGGAGATATGGTTATTTAAAGTTGACCCTTACTTAGGAACTTCACCTACTCTTCGGTTTTCCGTTCGTACACATTTTCCTTGTCATCTACGGCAAATATAAAAAAGGTACTTCGCTTAACATAGCATACAAACATCAAATAATTACCAAAAATTTTCCAGGGTGTAACAATACCATTTATAGAATTTATACTAATTTTGAAGAAGACTTAGAGGATTCTCAAGAGCTACAAGAAGAAGAGTTAGAGGAGACCTCTACTCCTACTAGTCCGGTTACAGAATTACCTACCTTTACTAGGGCCACTTGGGTCGAACATCCTGAAAGGTCATTAGTTTGGCAATTTATGGAGAAAAATCATGAAAAAACTACTGCTACTTGTTTAAAATGTAAGAAAGTATTAAAACATTTGACTGGGGGATCAAAAGGTTGGACAGGGTTGCTAACTAAACATTAGAGATCATGTAATAAAGAATTTGCTCACCTAGAAGCTGTTGCTAAGGCTAAAAAAAGGGTACACCTTTACCTAAAGGATCTATAGGAGTAGGAAGGTCAAACATGGTTCAAACTGTTTTAAATAGGACTAACCCGGCTGGCCCAAGTACAAAAGTCACATATAGTCAGGAAAAAGATCATTGAGAATTAGCTAAAATGGTAGTTGTTTGTGGTTTACCTTTCAGTTTTCCTTCACATCCCAGTTTTATTCATTACATTCAGGAGGTGTATAATCCATCTTTTCAAGTTTTTTCTAGAAACACAACTAAAAATGATATTTTTAATTATCAAGCTAAACACTGTCATTATCTTCGTTGTCTCTTTGTATATTTTGATGGTAGAATATCTATTACTTCTGATATGGGTCGTAGTATTAATGGTAATGATTATTTTACTGTTACCGCTCATTAGATTGATCATGGTTGGAATATGCAAAAAAGAATAATAGGATATAAATATGTAGAAGAAAGTAAAACCGGTTTTTACATTGCTTTTACAATAGCAGGTATTTTTCAATATTTTAATCTTTGTGATAAAATAATGAGTGTCACTTAAGAAACTGCTTCTAATAATTTGAAAGAAGTTGATTTTTTAAAATCTAGACTTTGTCCAATTGATAATGATGCTTTTCATGTTAAATGTGTTGCACATATTTTTAATTTAATTGTAAAAGATGGTCTTGATACTTTTAGATTTAGTTGTCAAAAAGTTAGACTTGCTTGTGCTTAGATTTTTAAAGAAAAAATAAAGGCTAGACTTGTTGAATATAAATCTCATTTTGTAGAATGCCAACTTGAATATAGAAAAGTTCCAAAAGAAGTGTCTACTAAATGGAACTCTTTATATGAAATGCTTGAAGTAGCTTATGTTTATCGCATGCCTATACAATTAGTTTATAATGCTCATAAAGCGGATACTTATTCAAGACTTTGTGATGATGATTGGGCTCAAGTTTATGAAATTATTAAATTTTTGAAAACTTTTTATACAGCTACAAATGCAATATCTGGTCAATATTATCCGATCATTTCTTCGGTGTTAGTAAATATTACTGCTATTTCAAGGGAATTTGCAAATTTTAAAAAAAATTGAAATATTTAAAGAGCCTATTCAATATATGAATTTGTTTGACTGCTACTTTATTCAACCCTTTTTATAAAGCTCAAGGTGTTGAAAAAATGGTTGAAGCTATTTATAAAAATTTAAAAATTCAACCGGATGAATTGCCAACCCTTGAGATATGTAAGAGTAGTATAATACCTAAAGCTAGAAACTTATATAATGTATATAGAATAATCGAACGAAATGTTCCACTGACGTGACCTGTTAGTTATAGGCCTAGAGTAGATGATGTTGATGACTTGATGGGTGATTATCTTGGTCTCAAATCATCTAACAGTAATGACTTTGATTCATATGTTTCGCAGGCACGAGATAGCATCAGAGATGCAAATGGAGAGCCACAACTTTTGGTGTGGTGGAAGAACCATAAGGAACAATATCCAAGGCTTTCAAGGGTGGTTTGAGATGTCTTAGCCATTCAAGCGTCTTCAGTAGCTTCAGAGCAAGCTTTCAGTGCGGGAAGATTTGTTATTGGAGACCACTGATATTCTTTGGCAAAAGACAGTTTAGAAACATCGGTGTTATTCAGACATTGGATAAATGCTGAACGAAGAAACTTTAGACTTCCAAAGTTATCAGCCCAAATTGAAGATGAAATAGATGAAATATTTGGGGAAAATAGTGATGACGGCATGGACGTAATGGAGGAACAAGAAAGAGTACCAATTCTAGAAAATATTATAGAGGACGTGATAAATAAGTTACATAAACAACATTTTGGAGATTATATATTTTAGTGTTATTTAGTATAATAATAGTGACCTAATTGAAACAGAACCCTTCCTAGAAGGTGGCTGCGTAGATTAGGTACTCTTTTAGTCTTCTAAATTTTTTGAAATAGATGTACGATTTTATTAATTTGAATAAATTTTTAGGCTATTTGCCTTAATTATTTTTAATAATTGTCTTTTATTTAATGCAACTCATTTTATAAATACTTAGTATTATTTACTTAAAATTAAATTTATATTTGATTTGATAACTTAGTAACTCATAAATTTATTACTATTCACAATTTTACCAAAACTTTAATAAGCTACAAATTTAATTAGTTTTGACTTTTATAGAAACAATTAGTTAGTTTTGTAAAAAAGTTCATAAGTATTAACTTTAAAATATTTTATAAGTTATTTAAAATATTTAAAAGTTCATAAGTTATAATTTTGAAAAAAAATAATTAAAAAATATCCTAAAAAGAAAATGGTTAACTTAAATTCTTAACAGACTAATTATAATAATGGACTAATAATTAAAAAATTATAAAAACTTTTTTTAAAGAAATACAGAAATGAATCAAAAAAAAATTTTGGACCCGATTTCGAACCCGTTTCCGCACCGGTATTATACGGATCAGACCGGATAATGTGGAATACCTGGTAGACCCGGTACCGGTAGACTCAGTTCCAATCAAAGTTCTGGTCAACTGGGTCTCACACCCAGTCCATTTATGAAAAAAACCAGTCCGGTGGTTCCGGTTCCGGTCTGTTGCCAGCCTTACCCTTGACATAAGCAATCGGCTTATCCCGGCTCCAAGCTATCATTGTAAGGTTGGCGTAAAATTTCCTCACCCAGGCCTCATTAGCCTTACCGGGGTTTCCACCAATAGGCCCCAACCGATCTCCTAAAGGAGGGCATAGAATTCTGGTGCTTTCTCCTCTACATCTTGCATGATAAACCCCCTTCATGCAGCAAGTCTTTCATGGCCTGTTTGTTGTGTTGGAACTGACACTGGTCATTGACGAAGCAGATATAGTCCTCGGTGTGAATGCTACTAGTAAAGGCGGCCATGTTGATCAACCTACATTGATGAAAAGTATTAGAAGAGGGATTGAATGACTAGGAGAATGAGTATGAGAGAAGAAAAAGATTAGGAATTGAGGAAGGGCCAGTGCCTAGGCGGATCGTTGTAGCGGACAGAGCGAAGGAGGTCGGCTATCACGGTATCGCTGCAACAATCATAGTTCCGTTGAAACAGACATCGTCTTCCCTATACCCCTGAACCCCATCAATGGAGGTTGAAGTTCCAACCTTCATATTTCTTCGAATTAACTACAGATTGGGCAAGGGGAAGACTTGCCAAAGCCTTAGCAACTAATTCTCATCCCCATAGAGTACAAATTTAAGCCCGAAAGCTTCAAGAAAGTCAAACAACCACCCCACCCAGACCCCCTCAATTCCAACCCCATGAAATTAACCAAAAACACGCAGAAAAAAGTGGGGATCACTCGAGAACATAAAAAAAAAGCAACATGCAACAACAATCTAGCCATGAATTCAAAATGAGAGAACCTCCTATATCACCCTATAACAACCCGAAAATGAAAGTAGTAGGCAATACCCAGTAATCATTCGCTAACAAACGAAGTAATGAAGCCATGAAAACAAGAATTACTTGAGAAATGGAGAGACTTGCTGGAGAGATTGAGAGGATTTGCATAATTTTGAGTAAGGAAAGGTTGAGAATGAAAACTCCAAACGTCTAATTTGCCTTTTACTGACCCCATTGTCCGCTGTAGCAAACAAGTTTCGCTATGGAAAAACCGTTGTAGCAGGAATCCTACCCACTGCAGCGGACGATTAAAATAGTGACGATTGGGATTCCACCGAAGGTTCCCACCATTTCGAAAATAACCGGTCCGAGTAGTCCGACAAATTAGTAATACCTAGGATATCCGAGTTAGGAGTAAGAATCCAAAACACCCAAAGGAGGGGTAATTGTGAAAACTAATGCTCTAATCTTGGTCAACCCCAGAAGAATATTTATAGCTCCACTAGAAATTATGGGACCTACATGGGGAAATTAAGAGCAAGGTGTAATAGAGGGGTCCCGCAAACGATCAGTCCGGAGTTCGGAACACGAAAGTTGACAAGTCCTGATGCCAGCTAGAATTGAGAAGAAACCATGACCATTTTTAGGATCAACCTAGGGTGATTAATAATCCCTCCCCCCCAATATCGTAGTGCCATTTGGAGATGAATAGATTTTTTATTGGTATCTGATGTAACGACCCGCCCTGCCGTTATAGCACTCCGACCACCGAAGGGCGGGCGAATTTAAATTTTTAAAAATTTAAAATAAAATCACCAAGAAATGAAGGGCGCGAAACGAACAAGTTTGAATGGGCTGAATCACAGAAAGGTGGACCTAGGCACGCATCCGCCGCAGTGGAACGCTTCCCGCCATAGCAAAATTGCTGCAGCGGTAAAGGTGCTTGCTATAGCGGGTGATGCGGACCAAAATTCAGCAATCCTGTTTCTTTTAGAATTTTAAAAACCTAGTTTCTAAGAAGGGCTTAATAAAATTCTCCAAAAATAGAAAATAGATTTTTTGAAAAGAAAAAGTCCAAGAGGTAAAGATTCAACCTCCATAGTTAGGAACTCCCGCAAGAAATCAAAATAATGATGCAACCCCACTGTTGGGAATGTCTGGACGATATCTTGACGCCCAAGTTGGCTATGGTTTACTCACTCTTCTGTTAGACATTGATTAGCTAAACATATACGTGCGTATGGTTGATATGATTTTGATGAGTAGGATTGAAACATAGATAACTTGTGTTGATTTAATTAAGATAGGTGTGATTCTGAGGATGAGTGGACTACAAAAGGTGAGTGGTATCCCCGCAATATGGAAAACCCTAGAAGATAGAGCACAATAATATTTAGTTTATGCTTAAGGGTATATGTGGGACCGAATCAAGTGTATGTAATTGACCTTTTGGTGTGTATTTAATGTATTTTTCCTGTGTATAGGATTATAGGGTCATTCTTTTGGAATTGAAATCGTGTATAGTTAATCATGTAAGCATTCTTAAAAGTTGAAATAAATGAATGATTGACTGGTTGTGATTATTATTGAACATGAGTTGAAGCTTGAGAATTATGGTAGTTATTCTTTTTGTAATGACCTAAATGTGCTGTGATTAGTACTGCAATGTTGGGATTGGTGAATATTGTTCATGTGGATGATTGCAATGTGGAATTGTTGACTGTTGAAATAAGTTTGATAGGATATTATCATCATTTTGATAGGCATGGTAGAGAATGAGACTCTAGATGGGAAAGAAGCAATTCATGGAAAAGGGTTAGGAAGAAGACTGGTATCGCTATAGCAAGACTGTTGCGGCAGCATAAATGTCACTGCAGTAGAGCCCAAATAAGTAAGCGGGTCAAGTCGTAATTTCTTGTAATGCATTAAGATAACTGATATTATAATTGTTGGGAAAGAGATTGGGTTTAGTATTACATATGCGATTGTACTCGTTGAATTGTATATGTAACTTTTGTCGCATGTAATTTATTATTTGTTGTGCTATATTGTGCGTCTCAAGATTGAGGGGTGAGTTGGTATTGAACGAATGTGTAACTGAAATAATGGATGATACGAAAATTATTGATATGGTGATGAATGTGAGGCCTGGGGCCAAAGGTAAGGAATTCGGATGAATAGGTTAGTACGATCAGACTGTGAAGGAGAATTAGATACTTGAGTGGCTCGTGCTTGAGGTGAGCATCCGAACAAGCGATATGAGAGGGTACACAGACAGGTATGGATAATAAACTATGCAATTGGGTGTATAGATATGAGTACACAGATAGGTATGATAAAGGACTCATATGGCTGGGTGTACAGTACATGGATTTCTAGAGTCCCCTGCAGGTCATGACTGGAAGGGCAAGCATAAGACCCTTTGGCATGTGTGTACAGTGATGTGACGGAGGCATGTGCTCGGCATATCACCAATCGGTGATTATGAGACAGAGATTGTGCGGGTATGATTTAATTACACATATAGCTGCAGAGACAGAAAGGTGCAGGAATAAAAGTGTGATACATAATATACCAACATGATTCGAGTTTGAGGTGAGAAACATGTTCGGAGTACCGTATATGTTATACAATCCAGGTATGATATCTTATGGCATTTTTGTAGTATGGAGATGATATGTATATATACTTTAATATTTGGAAAGTTGACTCACTTGACATATGTTAATGACTTCTTGTGTGTACTTGAGTTAGTTAATCTGTAATTGTGATTGCATGTTATTTTAGTTGGTTTTATGGGATATGGAAGGTAACATGACAGGTTTAATATAAGGTAGCGAATTGCCAGAAAATAGCAAGTAGACTTTGTTAGTTAATATAATAGATTTGAGAATACCCTGTACGTAATTGGCTAGGTTAATAAATGGTAACAAACAAACTTAGTTGATCATGGGGCCCTGGTAAAAGAGGCTGATGTGTTATAAAATGGTATGGCAGACTAGGACGGAATTGGATTAGGGAAAATTGGGTACTAATTATTGGGATCGCGCTGCAGTGGACAATCACCACGACAACAGAATGGCTGTAGTGCCCTGAGACTGCGCTGCAGCTAAAATAGAGGGAGGCAGAACGAAGGATTAAATAAAGGTCAGGTTGGTAAGTTAATTGCATGAACCTCGATGAGCCTTAAGAACGATGATGTAGTTGTTACATTTAGTGGGATATTGAATAGGTGCAATAACTATTTAATTTAATAGCATTGATTGTATGTTGATTATTATGTTGTTGTGTTAACTAACCTTAGTCGGTCGATGATACCTACCAATATGTGTGGTGTACTGATACTATCTTGCTACACCCTTTTTGGTGTAGGTTGTGGCAAGTTTGAAGTTCCTTGATTGACATGGAGTACTCAACATTAGCTTCGGAGTTCTTCTTCCCAGACGAAGTTGTGTCTTTTGATCTTGTCATGTATTTTATTAGAGCTCTTGCACTTGTCTAGACTAGATCTTGGGAGAGTCATGTCTTGAAAAATCTTGTATTGTTAATTTTGAAGTTAATATTGATTAATGATAATTAACGAAAATTTTTGGATATTAATTTTAATGCTCGCAAGGGTTCTCCTATCGAGTAGAATAGATTTAGGTGCCCACACGACCTCTTATTTGGGGTCATGACATTTTATTATGAGATATTATTACTTTTTAGTACATAAAATATTATAGAAATACTTTTAGATTGAAGGGAAAAATGGTCATTAAATATTTGAGAACAAATTGATCTTTCAACTTTTAACTTTAAGGGTTCCCGCTTTTAGAATCATATATAATATATATATACATATATATATGTATGTATATATATATATATGTATATATATATACATATATATATGTATGTATATATATATATATATATGTATATATATATATATATATACTAATTACAATTGAGTTGTAATCTTAAATGAAGAAGAAATACCATGTACACGCGCGCGGCGCGCGCACACATATATTTCGAGAAATCAAAAGCCTTATTAAATACTTAACATCTTTATTAAGAAGTGTATTTATATATTTATATTTTTTTATAAAATTATTATAGTAGTATTTGATTGAGGGGTGATAATATTGTCATTCAATATTTGATGAATAATTTGGTATTTAATTTTTAACTTTTATGATTCTCACTTTTAGGATTTTGATGATAGTATATATGTATGTATATATGTATAGATATGATAAAATATAAATATTTAACTATATTTTAATTTACTGGTGGGGCAAAATGATAATTTAACTTTTCACTTTTTGGCTTCCCACTTATATAATAATATATAAAATGATATTTCTTTTTATTTTAATTTATTTATTATTTGAAGGTTATATTAGTCTTTCAATATTTGGAGAGTATTTTTAGTATTTTAAATTTTTTACTTATTTATTATTATTTGAAGGATATATTAGTCGTTCAATGTTTTGCGAGTCTTTTAATATTTTAATTTTTCACTTATTTATAGTTTATTATTTATTATTTATATTGTCAGGATCCAAATGGACGGGCCATGTGGACACCTACATCGACTCTACCAGATAGGAGAACCCTTACAAAATATTACAATTACTATACAAAAAAAAAGAAATTTCCGTTACTTCTCATTAATCAATGAAAATCTCAAAAACAAAAATACAAGATTCCCCAGAACATGACTCTCCCAAGATCTAGTCTAGACAGGTACAAGAGCTCTAATTGAATTCTTGACATGATAAAAAGACCCAACTTTGACGGAGATGAAGAACACAGAAGGTGGTGCTGAGCAATCCACGCCAATCAAGGAACTTCAGACCTGCCACAACCTATACCAAAAGGTGTAGCAAGGTAGTATCTATCACACCCCGAGTCTACACCCTGGAGGGGATGTGGTACTTGGAGTCACAAGTAACCCCAAATCAACCCATGATCTATCATAACACCAGCATTCTAAAGAAAACATAGCGGAAGCTTTAAAGTAATAATATAGAACATTTATGAAAATAAAGCTGAATCACAAAGTTTAAATCAATTGGAACAAAGCTGAAAGTCTGAAACCATGTTTGTGTCTGAAAGCCAACTACAACTGATGTGTAGCTGGGACAAGCCCCTAGCTAACTTCAAGTCTAAATAAAAGAAAACAAAACTGAATGAAATAATCCTCTTCCTCGAAAAATGAGGACTCACCAATAGTGCAACTGAAATCTTCTAAGAGTGATCTGCTAATGAGGTCGTGACTGAGATCCTGCAGCTGTATCATAAAATGATATAGCATAAAAGGTATGCGTCAGTACTTTGAATGTACTGAGTAAGTGAGAGAAACCATACACAAGGAGTGAAATAACTGAACTGAAAAGACATGCAATGACCAATTGATAATGTTGCAGCTGAATACCTGTAATAAACTAAGTTGGTCAAAATGACCCTGTTTGATGGTCAAGGACATGCCCTAAATCTGAGATACTAATCTAAAATACTGTACTAAACTGATCTGAACTGACTAATCTGAAACTGAATTGAGCTGACTAGTGGGAGAGTCTATAACCGACATATAACCACGTGAGCTATACATGGAGTCCGATGTATACACCCCATCGGTAGGACCCAATATACCTTGCTAGGGTATAAAGGCATGAACTGAGTGATCACAAGTCTGGGGCCATAAGGCCAATAACATATATCCTACGATGGCAACGTAGTTCTGGAAACCTGGGTACGCTGGAACCCTGGTCCACTCGGTGCTAAGTCCTACTCCCACTAGATAGTCCTAGACTGACTACTAAGACTAAGCTAATAGCTCGAAACTGAGGCCCAAGACTAAGTTAGGAATACCTATCTGGAAGCACCCTGAGAGTCTTATCGGGCCAGATCCTGTAACTAGATTTTGAGATTGGTTAGAGCTGCTTATATGGAAGCGTCATAACCGTCTAAAGAACAAACTGTAATCAGAAGCTGGGGTCCTAAGACTGGTCAGAGCTGCTTATCTGAAAGTTTCATGACCGCCTAAAGAACCACTAAAATTTAATACTGAGTCTAATTCTAATAACTGGGAGATACTACTGACACCTCGAGAATTTATGTAGTCAAACTGATCAACTGACATTTCTGACTAACACTGAGTATTCTAACATTCTGACTGAAACTGAACTAACCTATATCTGACTGAGATTTCGGTACAAACTAAAATATAGGAATCCCCAACACTGATAAAATCAAGCAATTTTGATAATTAATCACTTATGCAAGACTCTAGTTTTTCTGCATTCAAGAGCTAGGGCTAGAATATACTTTACAGGGACAATCGTCAAAATAGTCACAAACTGGTGGAAAAATATCTAGAATTATCATAAGCAATATTCCACATGAATTAACGAAGTCTGGCAGATAATTCCTTCACATTGGAAAGTTTCAGGGTTAGAATTGATAGAGAAAATAAAGAAGAATTTTGGGGACACAAGGGAAGAACTATTCCCTTGTTGAATTCCCACATCCTGGCTAAGAATTCTTTGGAGAAGGAAGCTTGAATTACTGCAACTGATGAGGAACCCTAGTTCTTGCTTGAGAGTTCTTGAGGAAACTTATGATAGTTTTCTGAAAATCTAAGTGGAAATGAGGGAAAAACCATTTAATCCCTCTAAATCCCCTTAAAATAACTCAAAACTATGTAGTTTAGAGTCTAGGAGTTTAAGAAATTACGGGAAGATCCTTAATAAACTCATAGGGAAAACTAATTGCCAGTCCCCGCGAGGAACTCAATGGATCGTGCCCAGTGACCACGACTTGTGGTGACACACCCATCACCAACACTTCCCAACCCTCAAATCCCCAAACCACTCTGGACCATGGGTCACCTAACGGTTCGTGGCATAGACCACAACTCATGGTGTCTAGTCGTTAGGTACACTGCCTATTTCCCTAGTCTTCAATCAATTCTTGACCACGGATCACATCACGACTCGTGGTGTTGACCACGACTCGTGGTCACACCCGTGGTCACGCCATTTCCAAATTTTTCTACCAAGTTCAAACTCCTCACCACAAGTCACTTTACGACTCGTGGCCTACCCCATAGGTCACAGGACGACTCGTTCTGTGACCTGGTGTAGAAAATCCAACTTTCTCTATTTCAACTCTCGGGTCTGGTCTTAGGGTTTCCAGGGCATTACAATATCTCCCCCTTGAAACATTTTTCCTTTAATGTTGAAAACACACAGAAAAATAGAGAATTGCAATCATTATACTCAAATACTGGTCATGAAAGCTGAAAACTAACGGAATGACTACCTCCGAACTAAATTACATGGCTAAATTGAATTCACTAATCATACATACATTCATCGACATGAAAGAAAATGAGGACACATGAACTGAACATGTAACTGAATAGAGTTTTAGGGAGAGAATTGATACCTTAAACTGAAACTGAGCCGAAAGAGAATAAATGTGGGTATCTGGCCATCATATCTACTTCGACTTCCCACATAGCTCCCTCAACCTGTTGATTCCTCCATGAGACTTTGACTGAAGCTAATTCCTTGTTTCTCAACTTATGAACCTGACGGTCAAGGATCTAAACTGGGACCTCTTCGTAAGATAGATTATCTTTCACTCCCACACTGTCTAGTGGCACAACTGAAGTTGGATCACCAATGCACTTCTTCAATAGTGACACATGGAAGACTGGGTGCACAGATGCCAATTTTGAAGGTAATTCCAGCTCATAGGCTACCTTGCCAATTCGCTTCAGAATTCTGTAGGGTCCCACATATCTCGAACTGAGTTTTCCTTTCTTCCCAAATCTCATCACCCCTTTCATGGGTGAATTTTTTTAGATAAATCCAATCATCCATTGCAAACTCCAATTCTCTTCTCCTCATATCAGCTTAACATTTTTGATGGCTCTAAGCTGTCTTCAACCTTTCTTAGATGAGTTGTACCTTTTGCATAGCTTCATGGATTGAGTCTGGCCCGATTAGAGTAGCTTCACCAACCTCAAACCACCCAATAGGAGATCTACACCTTCTGCCATACAATGCCTCAAACAGGGCCATCTGGATACTAGAGTGGTAGTTGTTGTTGTACGCAAACTCGATGAGAGGCAAGTGATCATCCCAACTGCCCTTGAAATCGATCATGCATTCCCTCAACATATCTTCTAGGGTTTGAATTGTCTGCTTAGCTTGTCCATCTGTCTGCGAGTGAAAAGCTGTGCTGAGCTTGACCTGGGTACCAAGTCCCTTCTGAAAGGACTTCCAGAAGTGAGAGGTGAACTGGGTACCTCTGTTTGAGATAATGGACAAGGGCACCACATGAAGTCTAACCAACTCCTGGATATAAAGCCTAGCATAGTCCTCAGTTGGATCTGTAGTTTTAACTGGGAGGAAGTGTGCTGACTTAGTCATTCGGTCTATTATCACCTAGATTGAGTCATGCTGTCGAACAATCCGAGGTAGACCGGTAATAAAATTCATATTTACTTCTTCCCACTTCCATGTGGGTATGCTGATATCTTGATTCATACCTCCCACTCTTTGGTGTTCTACTTTGACTTGCTGGCAGTTCGGGCACTTAGCTACAAATTCTGCGATGTCTCTCTTTATGTTGTTCCACCAGTAAATATCCCACAAATCACGGTACATCTTAGTATCTCCTGGGTAATGGAATATCTCGAACTGTGTACTTCAACCATTATCTACTGTCTCAAATCCCCCACATACGGTACGCACAACCTACCCTAATAACAGAGTACACCATATCCACTTGGGAGAAAGCCTCCACTTATTTTCTATGAACCGCCTCCTTCAGTTTGAGCAGTATGGGATCTTTATCCTGCCTTGACTTAACTTCAACTACCAATGAGGAATTTGATCCACACTACAGAACTACTCCTCCCTCAGCTGTAGCAACCAACAGTACTCCCAACCGAGCTAATCTGTGGATATCCTTTGCCAGCTCTTTTTTTCCTACCTCAACATGAGCCGCACTCCCCATAGACGCTCTGCTTAGGGCATCAGCCACCACATTGGCTTTGCCCGAGTGATACAACACGCTCATGCCATAGTCCTTCAGTAGTTCCAACCACCTTCTCTGATGAAGATTTAGGTCTTTCTAACTGAACACATATTGAAGGCTCTTCTGATCAGCGAAAACATCCATGTGAGCCCCGTACAGGTAGTGTCTCCATATTTTCAATGCAACCACCGCCGCTGCCAACTCCAAGTCATGGGTCGAATAATTCTTTTCATGAACCTTAAGCTGTCTGGAGGCGTAGTCTATCACCTTTCCCCGCTGTATCAGAACGCAACCGAGTCCAACTGTGGAAGTGTCGCAATACACTACAAACCCATATGATCCTTCTGGCAGGGTCAACACTGGAGCATTAGTGAGTCGAGTCTTTAACTCCTCAAAACTCTTCTCACATACATCTAACCACTAAAATTTCACCTTCTTCTGAGTCAGCCTTGTCATAGGGGATGCTATAGAGGAAAAACCTTCGACAAAACATCGATAATAACCGGCTAGACCCAAGAAACTTCTGATTTTGGTTGGGGAGGTAGGTCTGGGCCAATCTTTCACCACTGCTATGTTTTGAGGATCTAGCTGAATACCCTCACCTGAGACTACATGACCCAAGAAAGTCACGGACTTCAACCAGAATTCGCATTTGCTGAACTTGGCGAACAACTGGCGGTCTCTAAGTGTCTGAAGCACTATCCTCAGTTGATTAGTATGCTCTTTCCCATTCCTAGAGTATACCAGAATGTCATCAATAAATACAATGACGAACATATCTAGATATTTCCTGAAGACTCTGTTCATCAGGTCTATAAAAGTTACGAGGCATTTGTGAGTCCAAAGGACATAACCACGAACTCATAGTGACCATACCGAGTCCTGAAAGTTGTTTTTGGTATGTCACACTCTCTGACCCTTAACTGATGATACCCCGACCTAAAATCAATTTTAGAGAAACAACTGGCTCCCTAAAGCTGATTGAACAAGTCTTCAATCCTGGGTAGGGGATACCTATTCTTAACTTTGACCTTGTTCAATTGACGGTAATCGATGCACATTCTAGAGGTACCGTCTTTCTTTCGCACAAATAGTACTGGAGCACCCCAGGGAGATATGCTGGGTCTGATAAAACCTTTATCAAGAATGTCTTTTAGCTGCTCCTTCAACTCCTTAAGCTTAGCTGGAGCCATTCTGTAAGGAGGGATGGAGATGGGCTGAGTATATGGAAGAAGGTCTATAGCGAAGTCTATTTCTCGTTCAGGAGGGACTCCGAGAAGATCTTCGGGCAACACATCAGGGAACTCCCGAATAATTGGGACTGACTGGATAGTTGGGGTTTCAGAGATGGAATATTTGACTTGAACTAAATGATAAATACCCCTTTGGAAATAAGCTTTCTATCCTTAAGGTAGGAAATAAACCGACCCTTAGGCACTGAACTACTTCCCGTCCACTCTAAAGCTGGCTCATTAGGGAATTGGAACCTGACGACCCTAGTTCTGCAGTCGACTAAGGCATAACTGGAGTGTAACCAATCCATGCCAAGAATGAGGTCGAAGTCAACCATGTCTATCTCTATCAGATCAGCTGGAATGACTTTGTTCAAGATTGAGACTGGGCAGTTTCTATACACGCGGTTGGCTCTAACTGGCTCGCCAACTGGGGTGGAGACTGAGGAGGGTTTTGAGAGGACCTCTGGACTACTACATAGGGAGTCATGAACGAAAGTGTGGCTCCTGGATCTAGTAGGGCATACACGTATAGATGAAAAAGGCGTAACATACCCGTGACCACATTAGGTGAGCTCTCCTGATCCTGACGAGAAGACAATGCATAAAAATGGTTTTGGCACTGGCCTCCATCCATACCTATAGTGTTAGCCTGCTGAGCTGGTTAGCCTACTGGAGCTGCTGAAGCCGTGGACTATCATCTCCCCCGTCCAGCTGATGGGCATTCTTTAAGGCGATGACCAAGCTTTCCACAACCAAAACAAGCCTCTCAACCCTAAAGACACTCCCCTGGATGGTTCTTGCCATACTTAGGGAAAGCTAGGTAGTGATTGTTCAGGCTGTTTGTTATATGGATATATAACTACACGCAAGTGCACGTGGTCGAACAAGTAGTAAAGTGGCTTAAGTAAGTCAAGTATCGATCCCACAGGGACTGGGATGAAGTGCAATCTGCTCAAGTGTACTATATTTCAATTCTAAAAATGCAGACAACAGTGTAACCAAGAGTTTGATATTTTTGATTTCTAATAATTATGCTAAGTCTAAAACAATTATCTAATGTGAGCCTGAACTATGAATGTGAGCATGCTGAGGTTAAACGAACATGTAATGAAATTAATTATCGATATAATTTGGTTAGCCTTTTCCTCTGGTTGCTAGTCAAGAATTATTGCCAAGGGATTAAAACTCTCATATTTAACCCCACTTAAGAATCATGAACCATCCACCTACATTTCTATGATTAAATGCAATTCATGTTCTAGCCATACAAAACCGATTCCGAAATTGACTAATACGACTTTCAGGTATATTTCTATCCTGAAGGTAAATCAATTCTCAATTTTCCCAAACTAAGAAAGGATCATATCCTATTAATTCACAACTTTCCAATTTGTGCTCTCTCGAGTGAAACCGGACTTTTTAGATGTACATTAACGTAGGCCATACATTAATGCAGTAAGAACAAGAATCAATAGAACAACCATGGAAGAAAAGATGAAAAACCAAAGAATCAATAATCACATTTCATTACAATTGTTCTTAACCTCAGCAAGAAGATGAATTAGCCACTCATTTGTGGATTAAACATCGTTAAATGAGTGTTAAACATACAAGCAATTGAATCCAAGAAGAAGGAAAGAGAGAAAAACCCTGAGAATTTCGTCCCCTCAACTGCCTGTAACCCACGTTCTTGCTCCACCAAGTCAGAATATTGAAACATGAACCTAAGTGTTCTATTTATACTAGTGGAAATTTTTCCCGGAATAACAAGCAACGTGTCACGGAGTACATCGCGGAGCACTGCCTCCGTGACACGCCACCGACGCGGACCCTCACTGGAAATTAGGGGTCCAGGGAATAAGGCCCAAATTGGCACGGCGTGCAACGCGGAGCCAGGCCACTGTGCCACGGACCCATCGCGAACCCTCACTGGAAATAGGCTGAAAATTCCCTCTCCAGGCAGAAGGCCTCTGCGATGGCAGCGTGACACGACTCCATCGCGGAGCCCCTTTATTTTGTGCTTTTCAATGCCTTGTCCCTTGCTCACATCCGAGTCCAACCCCGATATTTTCCAACATGCATTTTAGCTTCCCGAAATTACATTTTTCCTGCAAAAGAATGCTAATCATGTTGGTTAGTATAAATTCACATTTTATTACCAATTACATGAGAATGTATAAACATTGATAGATAAACAAGGCTAAAATGACACCTTTGAGTATCACTTGGGCATATAAATTTGCCCAAGATCACTTACCCCACACTTAAATCCTTGTTCGTCCTCGAACAACAATCTTACACCTCATGCAATTTACATCCCACCCTCGCTACTTTGGTTCGACAATTTAGGTTACGGTCATACCGATTATTCAATACAGCAAATCATCAAGAAAACATGCATGGTCCTATCAATGCAATGACCTTCAATACATCAAGACCTCCTAGACTTAAGAATCGACTCTCGATATTGGCAAACTCATGCAAATCAGCTGATCAAGACATCCGACACGAAAATTAATCTCTCATCAAGCATGTGCCCTCACAATACAAGAGAATTTTCCCCTTTTTGATCATATGAACTCACACAATTTCAAGCCGGGGCATATAAACACAATTTCGCTCTCTCTCCCAAAAGAATTCACATGCATCATGTCATGACCCATAAGCTTGCCTTTAGTGTACTACTCCACTAATATAAAGAAGTGTGATGTAAGATCACGTAGGACTTTAACGGGTTGTACTGGAAGCTGCGGAACTAGTAAATATTGGGCTAGCCAATAATAGCCACTAGCATCCTTAAGCGCTTTTTCAACACATCCCATCAAACTCATGGACATTGTTTCTTTCTTCATCCTCCCATTCTTGAAGTTTTTCTTTAGTTTGGCCCATCTTATTAAGCGCACTTGACACCACAACAAAGATTATTCATACACCTTCATTATAGTTTATTTATAACAATTGCACCTTCAACCTTTTCTTTTCTTCCATCACTCTGCTTTTCTTTTATTTTCACCATTCTCGCTCTTTGACACTTTGGGGAAATGATTTTCTCTTCTTAAGCGCTTCAGAGTTTTGGATCGACTTTACGGCTAATGAAAAGAAGGGATTAAGCTCGGTTTACACTTTTTGACAAAAGAAAAAAATAATAGGCTAAAGGCTCAACGGGCTGACTAGGGTATACGATCAAGGTGGGCACGAGAATGAAAAATAGAAACTTTCGGTTAAAAACAAAGAAATGCCTACATCCTTTCCTACAATACACCTCCTTCATTTCATTTTGTACACACACTAGGCATGTTCTAGACATTTCACAATAGCATAGAATAACAAAACCTCACTTCACACTTATTGCACATGCTCAATTCAAGATGTCTTGACAGACTCTTCAATCAGCTAATTACAGGGCTTCAAACATTAAGCCTCAATCACACTGAATCGAACTCTATGGCCTAGGTATCTTAACATATTTACAAAGTTGCATGCTTTCATATGAATCACATCTGCATTTTAAATATCATGTACAACACGCAACCATAATTCCGCAACCATAAAGTAACTACAAGTTTTGGGATGCACCCCACAAAATAAAAACAACTGAAAAAAATAAATAAAAAAAACAAATTCTACTCCTAACGACTACATTTCCCTTAAGACTGTCGTCATCCATCCATCATAGGGAACGGTCACTAACTAGGACTTCGGTTCAATGGGACCATTCTCGGTAAAAGAACCAAAAACAAACTCTGAGAAACCCAAGAAGTGAAATTTGTTTTAAAAAATATCGATCATTTCGATAACAAAAATATGTACAAAATCAGCTAGCACATTCAGCAACACACAACAGTTTCACATATATTTACAATACAGAACAACAACTTACAATCACAAATCACAGGGTCAGAAAATTTTGTTCACAGCACAACAACAGATTAGGACATACAAAACAGCATAACCAGCACCTAACTACTCCCACCCCACACTTATCTCCAACACTGTCCCCAGTGTTCACAAAAAATTAAAATAACACAAAAATTGGGTGGTGGAACTCCCTGATCAATCAAAGTACTCCACTTCTTCATCAGGTGCTGCTGCTTCATCTCCCATGTCTGAATCACCCCCGTCGTCATCATCAGACTCCACATCGGAGTCCTCCCGACGTGTCTCCTCGTCTGTGGGGACATCATCATCCATGGGCTCTACAAATGTTGGCCCCACTCGGCATAGAGCCCTGGCATTTTCGCCAAAAGGGTAGTCTAGCTCGAGCTGCCATAACTCCTCCTCTGTTGCCGGCCTCCCGCCTATCCTCAGCTGGAGCATCTGCATCCCGTACATGCGATCCATGTACTGATCATCACGAGCATGTCGCTCGCCTAGTGTAAGCACTGGCCTGTGGGTGGTGTCGGGAGCCTTAGTTTTAGTGACATCTAAGGCCCGCCGCTCCATCTGCGGAATATAATCGAGGGCCTCTTCCTCGACATCCAGGCCCCTCAGGAAGGTGGTGAATAGCCCACCAAATCCGTATCTATGCCCCTAATGCAACTGGGCTCTCTTCATGGCGGAGATAATCACCGCCCCCACGTTGATCTCCAGCCCTTTCATCAGGGCGTACACCAGGCATACACGATCCCGGGTTACATCCGTCATATGTACCCCCGGGATTAGGCAGGAACAGACGATCTTTAGCCATATTCTGGCTTCCCTGTTCATCTGTGAATAGGGAAAACTCTGATGGTAGCCCCTCTCTTTGTGTCTACTCCATCTAGCTGTCGATCGGGTTCCATACATAGTGCGTCTGATGTCCGCATACGGTGGAGTGATGTTCAGCTGTCGAAGCACGTGGGCGTCTGTGTCCCGCGCCCCTAGGATAGCATTGAGGTGGTGGGGCTCGAAGGTGACTATTTTCCCTCTGATTTTGATGGTGTGACTTCTGAGAGTCGGGTCCCAATTGGCATAGAATTCCCGAATCAGGTGCAACTTGCATTCCTTGGGCTCTTCAAAAATGAATTTGAGCCCAGCTGCCTCGATCCGGTGTACAATCCTAGGGAACTCTTGTGCCAACGGTTCCCGTGCTATGTGTTCCTCGGGGAAGTACTTGCTTTCTTTGTGCTTTGCGTACCACTTCTTCCCCTCTTCCATCACCCACCTGGTTCCGTATTGGCGGCGTTGGCCGCGTGGAACCGCTGGTGCTGCTGGGACTGCTGTGCCCAGTCTGATTCACTTTCTTCCGGCGCCATATGTTGATGCGCCTTTCCCTTTTTCTTGCCTGCTTGCCATTTTACCTGTCAACCCAAGTAGACAAGATCAATGTTAAGCCAATGAATATTAACTTCAACTAAGGTCGGGTTAAGCTAGGCTACCCCACACTTAGTCCTTAGCCAAAATTACAACATTCCGGCAAGATCATGCTTATTTACACAAATAAACAACCAACTATACAAACATGCTTAGTGCATACGAATAATTCGACGGTATATATTCTATGTACTACTCAGACTTCTTACAGCTAACCACAATCATTACCCTCGAAAACATTTGATCTTATCACACTTAGCAAGGAAAAACCAAGAAATGAAAACAACAAGAATTTATCTACACGAACCTATACAACTCACCGAATTCTTGCGAATTTCAATATTCCCCTAACTCGAGAATTCGTCGTCTTTTAACATCATAACAATTAGCACATCGACTAATCTCACTCAACATGTACAACCCGGCATGAATTTCACAAGTTCACTACATTTTTCCACTTCAACTTCAAAAACAAGCCTTAAATATGATTGTATCAACAAAATTCGATTAAATTATGCAATTAACGAGTTCAAGCAATCACAATGATACTCTGAACATTCATCAACACTAATTCAATTGAATTCACGCTTAATTTCTACTTAGGGCAAACTTAGCTTACATCACATGCTCAATATCGAAGAAAATCGATAAGAAATGAGATGGAATCGAAGAACATACCTTGAGATTGAAGAATTGAAGGAAACTTGATGAATATCTTGGCCTATTCCGTGTCACGTTGAAGGGCGAGGGGTTTTAGGGGGTTTGGTCGCGGAGTTTGTGAGGAATAAAGAAAATTTGAGGGGGATTCGAGGTTTAAAAGTGGAAAAATCGCGCGGGTCACCCGCCTACCCGGTGTGACCCGTCGCGATATATACAGCAACGTGTCATGGAGTGCATCGCGGAGCACTGCCTCCATGACACGGAGCTGTCACGAGGGTACTCTGGAATTTTTAAAATTCCGGACTTATACCTCAACGTGTCATGGAGGGTAACGCGGAGGCCCTCCTCCGTGACACGGAGCTATTGCCCTAGCTCACTGTTTTGCCACATTTTCTTAATTTTCATACCTCGAATTTTCCTTTGCGATTCCTTGTATATTTTCCTCCGTTCGACCTGAAATTCATTCTACTACAAGAAATTGGTTAGAATTATAGGTTTCACTCAAAATAAAAATAAAAAAATTAAAAATAAAAACTAAAAATTTTGTTGTTAATTAAGAAAAAGAAAAAGAAAAATCTATTCACAATTTACAAAGAAAAATTTTCCACGGGTTGCCTCCCGTGCAGCGCCTGGTTTACCGTCGCGGCTCAACGTCATTCAGCTCAGTTGTCCTCTAGGGTGATGGACGTTTTTTCTCGAAAACCGTCCTCCCCCCAGTAGTGCTTACACCTCTGTCCATTGACTAAGAACGTGTCACTCCGATCTTCTTGCCACAACTCTACTGCTCCATGCGGGGTCATTCTCACCACTTCAAATGGCCCCGACCATTTGGACCTCAGCTTTCCCGGAAACAACTTCAACTTTGAATTGAAGAGCAATACCTTCTATCCTGGTTCAAAAATGCGGTGCACCACATGCTTGTCATGCCACCTTTTTGTTCTTTCCTTGTAGTACTTAGCGCTCTCATAAGCATGCCAGCGGAACTCTTCAAGTTCACTGAGTTGCATTAATCTCTTCTTGCCCACTAGCTCCAAGTCCATATTCAATTTCCTCACTGCCCAGAAGGCTCGGTGCTCTAGCTCCACCGGCAGATGACACGCTTTTCCATAGACCAATCGGTATGGTGAGGTTCCAATCGGTGTCTTGTAAGCAATTCTGTATGCCCATAACGCATCATCAAGTTTGCTTGACCAATCATTCCGTTGTGTATTTACCGTTTTCTGAAGAATCTGCTTCACTTCTCTATTTGACACCTCTATTTGCCCACTAGTTTGGGGGTGGTATGTTGTTGCCACCTTGTGGCGCATCCCATACTTGGCTAGTAGTTTCTTGAAACTTGCGTTGACAAAATGAGCCCCTCCATCACTGATAATGGCTCGGGGTGTCCCAAACCTAGTAAGAATATGTTTTTTCACAAATTTTGTTACCACCTTGTTGTCATTCCTGGGGCAAGCTATTGCTTCCACCCATTTTGATACATAGTCTATAGCCACCAAGATGTAACGATTACCAAATGATGCTGGAAACGGGCCCATAAAATCAATGCCCCATACATCAAAGGTCTCTACTTCCAGTATATTCTGCAACGGCATCTCTTGTCTTCTACCAATTGTTCCTGTACGCTGACATCTGTCACACATTTTGACGTATGCCATAGAGTCTCTGAACAGTGTAGGCCAAAAGAATCCTGACTGTAGAACCTTGTGTGCTGTTCGCTAGCCTCCATGGTGACCCTCATACAACGAAGAGTGACAGCTCCTCAACACCTCTGCAATCTGACTCTCCGAGATACATCTTCTCATCACCTGATCCGGTCCCTATTTAAATAAGTATGGTCCATCCCAAACAAAATGCCGGCAATCATGCCTCAATTTCCTTCTCTGTTGGTCTGTTGCCTCAAGTGGGTAGACTCCACTCACTAACAAATTGACTATATCTGCGTACCAAGGAACTTCAGCTTCCCCTACTGCCAAGAGTTGCTCATCCGGGAACTCCTCATTGATGGTGTCACTTTCCATCATATGTGAACGGCTCTCCAATCGCGATAAGTGATCTGCCACCTGATTCTCGCTCCCCTTTCCGTCCTTGATCTCAAGATCGAACTCTTACAACAACAGGATCCATCTGATTAGTCTGGGCTTAGCATCCTTCTTGTTAAATAGGTACCGAATCACTGCATGATCTGTGTACACCACTACTTTTGAACCCACCAAATAGGACCTGAATTTGTCAAATGCAAACACCAACGCTAGCATTTCTTTCTCTGTGACTATGTAATTGTTTTGGGCCGTATTCAGCGTTTTTCTTGCATAATAAATAGAATGAAAGATTTTATTTTTCCTTTGCCCCAACACAGCTCCCACAGCCACATCACTAGCATCACACATCAACTCAAATGGTTGTTCCCAATCCGGAGAAGTAAGGATAGGTGCTTCTATCAATTTCTACTTCAACTCCTCGAATGCTTCCACACACTCATCATTTAACTAAAACTTTACCTCTTTTTCTAGCAATCTGCATAGTGGTCTAGAAAGTTTGGAAAAGTTTCTGATGAACCATCTGTAGAATCCTGCATGCCCAAGAAAACTGCAAACACCTTTCACTAACACAGGTGGTGGCAACTTCTCAATAACCTCGATCTTAGCACGATCGACTTCCAACCCCTTTTTAGACACTTTGTGGCCAAGGACAATACCCTCCTTGACTAAGAAGTGACATTTCTCCCAGTTCAGTACAAGGTTGGATTCCTCACAGCGAGCCAGCACCCTGTCAAGATTCTGCAAACAAGTATCAAACGAATTACCGAAAACAGAAAAATCATCCATAAATACACCATGTCGTGGAAAATAGCCATCATGCATCTCTGGAATGTGGCAGGTGCATTGCATAACCCAAATGGCATCCGCCTAAAAGCATATGTCCCATAAGGACAGGTAAAAGTAGTCTTCTCTTGGTCCTCCGGAGCTATGGCTATTTGGTTGTACCTAGAGTACCCATCAAGGAAGCAATAATATTCCTGTCCAGCCAACCTATCTAGTATTTGATCAATGAACGGGATGGGATAATGATCCTTATTTGTGGCTTCATTCAGCTTTCTATAGTCCATGCAAATCCGCCAGCCTGTGACGGTTCGTGTAGGAATCAACTCATTTTTCTCATTGGTGACAACGGTCATCCCTCGTTTCTTTGGAATGCACTGAATGGGGCTGACCCATTCGCTGTCTGAAATCGGGTAGACCACACCTACATCAAGCCACTTGATTATTTCTTTCCTCACCACATCCTTCATTACTGGATTTAGCCTTCGTTGCGGCTGAACGGTTGGTTTTGCTCCAGTCTCCATGAAAATCCTGTGTGTGCAAAAAGATGGATTTATACCCTGAATATCTGACATTTGCCAACCCATTACTTTCTTCCTTTTCCTGAGGACACCCAAAGCTTCTTTCTCCTGTGCCTTTGTCAATTCTGCGGAGATGATGACTAGTAACGTTTCATTTTCCCCCAAAAAGACATATTTTAAATGGGGAGGCAATTCTTTCAATTCCAGCTTTGGTGCCTCCTCAATGGATGGTTTCGACAACGGTTCTAGGGACCTCATCAATGATTGGAATTCGTATTTCCGTGGATGCCTTTGTGCCTCATTCAACATTTGGACCACCTCATAGGCGTCTTTATCTCCAAAATGATCAGAGTGCATCAACACTCTTTCCAGTGGGTCTTGAGATTCAATAATATGATGAATTTCTTCAGGTTCAACCACACTAATTGTTGAAAGTTCCTCTTGTATTGACGGCAGCTTCATGGCTTTAAACACATCAAATACCTCAATCTTATCATGTGCTCGCATGGTTAGCTGCCCTACAGCCACATCAATCAGCGCTTTCCCGGTCGCCAAGAAAGGACGTCCCAAAATAAATGGGACTCCGCGTTTGGTTCAAAATCCAGCATGACAAAATCTACCGGGAAGATCAGGGAGCCAACTTGCACCAGAACGTCCTCCACAATGCCATCAGGTCTGGCTAAGGACCGATCTGCCAATTGCAAGATCACTGTTGTGGGTCTAGGACTCCCTAGACCCAGCTTTTTGAATACCGATGACGGCATCAAATTAATGCTTGCTCACAAATCACACAATCCACGAGCTCGGATACTCTGCCTAATAGTAATCTGTATAGTAAAGCTCCTAGGGTCTTTGAGCTTTGTGGGCAGTCGGTTTTGTATCCGGGAAGTGCACTCCTTCGTGAGAGCCACCGTAGCATACCCAGTCAACCGACTTTTGTTTGCCACAATGTCCTTTATATACTTGGCATATTTCGGCACTCCCTGCAAAACATCAACAAGAGGTAAGTTAATATGTACCTGTCTCAGCACCTCCATGAATTTCTTGAAACACGCCTCCTCCTTGTGTTTCTTTAATCGTTGAGGGAATGGGGGTGGTGGTCTTTCTGATTCCTCTTCCTTAGTCTTCCCCCTCTCATCACTTTGCTCCCTCACGACTTCTGCTGCTCCCGATTGTTGAGGTGGTCTTTCTGGTTCCACCTCTTTCAGTTGCAAACCACTCCTTGTGGTCACCGCATTTACCTGCTTGGGGTTGGGATCTGTGTCGCTCGGAAGTCCTCCTCTAGGTCTGGTGTTTTGGGCTCCAGCAAATTGCCCAAATTGATATTCAAGTGCCTTGGAAGCTAATTGGTTGTTTTTCACCTCGGCTGCCACTTTCACATAGTCAGCCTGCAATTGAGCTTGATTAGCTATCATAGTCTTAAACATCTCCTCAATGCTGGGTGATGGTGGTGGAGGAGGTTGAGGTTCATTGTTGTTTCTGAATTGTGCTTGATAATTCTGCTGCCCTCCTTGGTTCCTTTGCCCACCCTGACTCGAACTCTGCCCCTGATGGTTGTTGCTACCCCAAGAGAAATTCGGGTGATTCCTCCAATTGGAATTGTAGCTGTTGTCATACTGTTGGTGGTTGTTCCTTTGTATATTTCCCACAAAGTTCACCGAATCAGGATTTGCTCCACAACACTCAGCTGAGTGCTCACTGCTTCTGCACACTTCGCACCAAATCTGCTGCACTGCATTCACTGGGGCTTGAGGCTGGTTCATTGTCATGTTACTGAAGTGGGTGTTGAGTTGATTCTACAAAGCAGCTATTTGTGCAGCAATAGCTGTAAACCCATCCACTTCTAGAACTCCTGCTGCTTTCCTTGTCTCACCTCTTGACGAATCAGCATTCCATTCCGGATTGCCCTGCGAAATACGGTTCAACAAGGTATACAGCTCCTCATAAGTTTTCTCCAGTGCTAGTCCCCCAGCTGCTGAGTCTAGCAATATTTTTGTATGGGGTTCCAAACCCTCTATAAAAGTGTGCACCAACACATCATTGGATTGATGATGATGAGGACAATCCCGCAACATGGACTTGAATCTCTCCCAATCCTAATATAGATACTCTCCCTCTCTCTGTTTGAAACTTAGAATTTGACTTCTAAGTCTTGCTGTTTTACCAAAGGGAAAAAATCGTATCAAGAACTTCCTTGCAAGATCATCCCACGTAGAAATAGAATTAGGTGGCTCAGCTTTCAACCACCTCTTGGCTTCTCCCAATAGTGAAAATGGGAACAGTGTAAGCCGGACGTAATCTGATGACACTCCAGCGGGGATATAAGTGTCACTTATCTCCAAAAAATTTTGGAGATGCTGCTGTGGATCTTCATCAGGGAGACCTGTAAACTGCCCGCTAGTGTGCAGCAATTGCACCATGTTCTGCTTAAGTTCGAACCTCCCTCCTGGTTCAGGCTTGCGGATGCTAGATGTGACATTATTAGCATGTGGGATTGCCACCTCGCGAACCGGCCGAGCTGCTACTTCTTCGGGCACTAACATTGCCCATACTACCGGTGGATTCTGTTGTTGCTCCATGATTGTCTGTCTGAGCAACTGCAGCTTTCTTTCTAGAGCTTCTCTCCGCTGATGATGAAATAATCTTTCTGGCTCCAAATACGAGTCCACCAGCTCCTTGTCTCTTGCCAGTGTTCAACAGAGATTAAATCTGCAAAATACGGGCTAAGACAAAGTTGTCAACACTAAGAAAATAAAAATAAAGTAAATTAACGCTTAAGACAAATTCACCAATAGCCAAGTCCCCAGCAACGACGCCAAAAACTTGTTCGGGCTGTTTGTTATATGGATATATAATTACACGCAAGTGCACGTGGTCGAACAAGTAGTAAAGTGGCTTAAGTAAGCCAAGTATCGATCCCACAGGGACTGGGATGAAGTGCAATCTGCTCAAGTGTACTATATTTCAATTCTAAAAATGCAGACAACAGTGTAACCAAGAGTTTGATATTTTTGATTTCTAATAATTATGCTAAGTCTAAAACAATTATCTAATGTGAGTCTAAACTATGAATGTGAGCATGCTGAGGTTAAACGAACATGTAATGAAATTAATTGTCGATATAATTTGGTTAGCCTTTTCCTCTGGTTGCTAGTCAAGAATTATTGCCAAGGGATTAAAACTCTCGTATTTAACCCCACTTAAGAATCATGAACCATCCACCTACATTTCTGTGATTAAATGCAATTCATGTTCTAGCCATACAAAACCGATTCCGAAATTGACTAATACGACTTTCAGGTATATTTCTATCCTGAAGGTAAATCAATTCTCAATTTTTCCAAACTAAGAAAGGATCATATCCTATTAATTCACAACTTTCCAATTTCTTGCTCTCTCGAGTGAAACCGGACTTTTTAGATGTACATTAACGTAGGCCACACATTAATGCAGTAAGAACAAGAATCAATAGAACAACCAGGGAAGAAAAGATGAAAAACCAAAGAATCAATAATCACATTTCATTACAATTGTTCTTAACCTCAGCAAGAAGATGAATTAGCCACTCACTTGTGGATTAAACATCGTTAAATGAGTGTTAAACATACAAGCAATTGAATACAAGAAGAAGGAAAGAGAGAAAAACCCTGAGAATTTCGTCCCCTCAACTGCCTGTAACCCACGTTCTTGCTCCACCAAGTCAGAATATTGAAAAATGAACCTAAGTGTTCTATTTATACTAGTGGGAATTTTTCCCGGAATAACAAGCAACGTGTCACGGAGCGCATCGCGGAGCACTGCCTCCGAGACACGCCACCGACGCGGACCCTCACTGGAAATTGGGGGTCTAGGGAATAAGGCCCAACGTGGCATGGCGTGCAACGCGGAGCCAGGCCACCATGCCATGGACCCATCGCGAACCCTCACTGGAAATAGGCTGAAAATTCCCTCTCCAGGCAGAAGGCCCCGCGATGGCAGTGTGACACAGCTCCATCGCGGAGCCCCTTTATTTTGTGCTTTTCAATGCCTTGTCCCTTGCTCACATCCGAGTCCAACCCCGATATCTTCCAACATGCATTTTAGCTTCCCGAAATTACATTTTTCCTGCAAAACAATGCTAATCATGTTGGTTAGTATAAATTCACATTTTATTATCAATTATATGAGAATGTATAAACATTGATAGACAAACAAGGCTAAAATGACACCTTTGAGTATCACTTGGGCATATAAATTTGCCCAAGATCAGTGATTGCTGGTGCTATAGCTCTGGGAGTGAGAGATAGATGCTCCACCCCTCCGATCCTTGCGAGATTGAAAGGTAGGGGCGCGACTGAACTTGGTGTTGGATCCCACTATTGCTAATGCTGCTGCTGTTGTGGGCGGCTACTACCGCCAGATCTCTAATGGCCATAATCTAACTATCCGGTTCTTGCCCGTTTGCTCTCTGTTCGGTGCTATTCCGATTGGTATTATATATTATAAACCGACACGCAAGTGCACGTGGTCAAACAAGTAATAAAGTGGCTAAGTAGCCAAGTATCGATCCAAGGAGGCTCAAGATATGTAAAGTTGCCTAGTTTACTATATTCCTATTTCACTTCTAATTATGCTAACAATAATGTAACCAACAGTTACTTGAGTTTTTTTCTAAACTATATATACTAAAATTAATAACAACTATTTACTGTGAATTCAGACAATGGATATGAACATGCCAAGGTTAAGAACAAGTAATGAACTTGATAATCATGATAATTTGGTTAATCTCTTCTTCATATTGCTAGCCAAGAACATTCGCCTAGAAATTAAAACTTTCGTATTTAATTTCACTTTAGAATCATAAACCATTCGTCTACATTTCTGTGATCAAATGCAATTTATGACCTAGCACTACAATTCCGGTTCCTAAATTGACTAATACGGCTTTCAAGTATATTTCTATCAGGAAAGCACATCAAAACCCAATTTTCCCAAATCAAGTTAAGAACAATACCCTATTAATTCACAACTTTCCAATTTCTTGCTCTCTCGAGTGAAATTGGACTTTTTAGATGTACATTAATGTTGGCCAATCACTAATGCAGTAAGAACAAGAATTAATAGAACAACATGAAAGAAGAAGAAGAAAACCATATCAATTATAATCAAAATTCATTACACATGTTCAAAACCTCAGCAAGGAAGAGAATTAGCCACTCATTTGTGGATTGATCATCCTAAAATGAGTGTAAATCATACGTACAATTGATAGAAAGAAGAAAAGAAGAGAAGAAATCCCTTAGCTTTTTCGTTCCTCAACTGCTCCTAACCCACGTCCTTGCTCTCCACTTCTGAACTCAGTCTAAAAACTAAAAACTGCTTAAAAAAAACCTAAGTGTGCTATTTATACTAGTGGGAAATTTTTCCCGGAATAACAAGCAACGTGTCACGGAGGCCAACGCGGAGCACTGCCTCCGTGACACGGCGTGGACGCGGACCTTCACTGGAATTTCAGGGTCCGGTAAATTAGCCTCAACGTGGCACGGAGGCCAACGCGGAGGCCTCTCTCCGTGCCACGGAGCTGACGCGAAGGCACACTAGAAATTGCCATTTTAATTCCTGTTCAGGCAGTGTGCTACCGCGATGGTAGCGTGGCACGGTTCCATCGCGGAGCCCCTATAAAATGTGCATTCCAAGGTCTTTTCCACGCTCGCATCGAAGTCCAACTCCGACATAGTTCCAACATGCATTTTAGCTCCTAAAAATCACATTTACCTGCAAAACAAATGCTAATCATGTTGGTTAGTATAAATTCACATTTTATTACCAATTACATGATATTATATACACATTGCAAAACAAACAAGGTAAAATTGATACGTTTGAGTATCACTTGGGCATATAAATCTGCCCAAGATCACTTACCCCACACTTAAATCCTTGTTCGTCCTCGAACAACACATACACAAATCATGCAAATTACATCCCAACCTTCGTCACTATGGTGCGACAATTTACGCTACGATCATACCGATTATTCAATTTTTGCAAATCATCACGAAAACATGCTTGGTCTTACAATACAATGACCTTTAATACATCAAGGCTTCCTAGACTTTAAGAATTGATTCTTGATATCAGCAAACTCATGCAAATCAGCTAATCAAGAAATCTGACATGAAAATCAATCTTTCCTCAAGCATGTGCCCTCACAACTCGAGAGAATCTTCCCCTTTTTGTTCATGCAACACACAAACATGCAAGTAGGGGCATATAAAAATTAATTTTACTCTCTCTCCCAAAAGAATTCACATGCATCATGTCATGACCCATAGGCTTGCCCTTAGTGTATTACTCCACTAATATAAAGAAATGCAATATAGGATCACGTAGGACTTTAATGGGTTGTAACGGGGCTATGGATCTAGTATATATATATTGGATTAGCCAATAATAGTCACTAGCATCCTTAAGCGCCTTTTCAACTCATTCCCATTGACTTATGGACATTGTTCCTCTCTTTCCTCTTTTTCTACCATTCATGCTGGTTTCCTTTCATACAGCCCATTTCATCAAACACACTTGACACAAAACAAAGGGTTTTCATGTACCCTCACTTTCCAACACTACACCTCCTTCATTTCGTTTTGTATACACACCAGGCAAGTTCTAGACAATTCACAATGGCATGGAATAACAATACCTCACTTCACACTTCGTGCACATGATCGAATCAAGATGCATTCACAGACTCTCTAATTAGCCAATCACATGAATTCAAAATTAAGCCTCAATCATCCTGAATCAAATTCTATAGCCTAGGTAACTCAACATATTTACAGAATTGCATGCTTTCAAACGAATCATTTTCACATTTTGAACATCAGTTACAACACGCAACGAAATTTTAGCAACCATAAGCAACTACAGTTCATTGATGCAATCCACCAAAGAAAAACTAAAAAAAAATAAAAATCCTACTCCTACCGACTACATTTCCCTTAAGATGGTCGTCATCCATCCATCATAGGGAACGGTCACTAACTATGACATCGGTTCAATGGGACTATTCTCGGTAAAAGAACCGAAAACAAACTCCGAGAAACCCAAAATAAAAACCAAAAATTTTTGCAACACATCGATCATTTCGATAGAAAAATATTTACAAAAGATTTTGATAAGTGCAAAATATTTTCGCAAAAATTTTGAAAAATATCGATCATTTCAATAAGAAAGAAATATTTACAAACTATTTACACTGGCAACCACAACTTTGCATAACACACATCAGTAACCACAAAAATATATACGGATACACACAAATCAGTTCACAGCAGGGTAGCACAAACATACATACAAACCAAGGAAAACGCATACAGAAGATTAGAGCCTAAGTCCCAGCACCTATCTACTCCCCACCCCACACTTAAATCGAACACTGTCCCCAGTGTTCACAAAAAAAATACAAAGCACAAAATTTTGGGTGGTGGAACTCCCTGCTCAGTCGAAATATTCGACTTCTTCATCCGGTGCTGCGGCCTCGTCGCCCATGTCTGAATCAGCTCCATCGTCGTCATCGGACTCCACATCGGAGTCCTCATGACGTGTCTCCTCATCAGTAGGGACATCGTCATCTGTCGGCTCCACGAAGGCTGGCCCCACCCGACATAAGGCTCTGGCATTCTCGTCAAAGGGGTAGTCCAGCTCCAGCTACCATAATTCTTCCTCGGTGGCTGGTCTCCCACCAATCCGTAGCTGAAGCATCTGCATGCCAAACATACAGGCCATGTACTGATCGTCCCGAGCATGACGCTCGCCCAAAGTCAGTACAGGTCCGTGTGTAGTGTCGGGGGCCTTAGTCTTCGTCACATCGAGGGCCCTCCGCTCCAACTGCGGAATATAGTCCAAGGCTTCTTCCTCAATGTCGAGGCCTCGGAGGAAGGTGGTGATGAGTCCGCCAAATCCGTATTTGTGACCCTGGTGCAGTCTGGCTCTCTTTCTGGCGGATATTATTACCGCCCCCACATTAATCTCAAGCCCTTTCATAAGGGCATACACCAAGCAGACACGGTCCCGGGTCATGTCTGTCATATGGACTCCCGGGATCAAGCACGAACACACAATCTTTAGCCATATTCTGGCCTCCCTGTTCATCTGCGAATAAGGCAGAGTCTGGTGGTAACCCCTCTCCTTATGTCTACTCCATTGGGCTGTGGATCGAGCCCCACACAACGTACGTCTGATGTCGGCGTACGGTGGGGTGATGTTTAGCTGGCGGAGAACGTGGGTGTCTGTGTCCCGCGCTCCAACGATGGCATTCAGCTGCTGGGGTTTTAGAGTGACAATCTGCCCTCTGATTTTCACTGTGTGGCTTCTGATGGCCAGGTTCCAATTTGCATAAAATTCCCGGACCAAATGAAGGTTGCACTCCTTGGGCTCCTGAAAAATAAAGCTGAGCCCAGCTGCCTCGATTCTCTGTACGATGCGAGGGAACTCCTGTGCAAGTGGTTCCCGTGCAATATGTTCTTCAGGGAAGTACTTATTCTCTTTATGCTTAGCATACCATTTCTTCCCTTCATCGGTTACCCATCTTGTTCCGTATTGGCGGCGTTGGCCGCGCGGAACAGCGGGTGCAGCTGGGACTACGGTGCCAGTCTCATCCTTTTCCTACCGGTGCCTGAGGTAGAAGCACCCTTGCCTTTATCTTGTCTGCTCGCCATTGTACCTGTCAATTTACACAAACAAGCACAAAGTTAAGCTAAAAACTTGTTAACTTCGGCTAAGGTCGGGTTACACAATGTTTACCCCACACTTAGGCCTTAGCTACTTCTACAAAATTACGGCAAGGATAACTCTAATTACACTACAGACAACACTATACACTTCATGCTTAGTGCGTTCACAAAAAAATTTCGACAGCATAACGGTTAGCGTACTACTCAGACTTCATACAGCTAATCCCAATCCTACTATCGCTAACAATTCACACATCGCACTTCGCAACAAAAACAACAACAAAATAAAAACAACGATAAAAACATTCTATATACAAACGAATCCAATTAATCAAACCAATTTACACAATTTTCGCATTTTCCCCAACAATTCGAGAATTCGCCGTCTTTTACATTCAAACAATATTGACACCGACTAATCTCAATTCCCAAACACACCCCGGCATCGAATTCATCAAATTATCAAGTTGCCCAAGTCAAATTCAACAACCCAAGCCCTAGAATACAATTCTACAATCAAATTTGAATTATTCACATAATCGACGAGTTCAAACGCTAATTACAACAATCCGAACATAATCAATCACAAAATAATTCAACATCATGTTTAATTGCTACTTGGGGCGATATATTTCACCTCCCATGCTCACATTCGACTAAAATCGCCAAAAACTTGAGAGAAACGGTGAAAACATACCTTTTAGTTGAAGAACCAAAGAAATTTGATGTTTTCCTTGCCTATTAGCGTGGCACGTTGGTTGGGGAGGGGAAATTGGGTGTTTTTGTCGCGGAGGAGGAGAGAAATGGGGAAAAATTGGGCAAAATCGGGGGTTTATTTAAAGAAAACACGCGGGTCACCCGGCAACCCGGTGTGACCCGGCACTGAATAAGGGGCAACGTGTCACGGAGGGTAACGCGGAGCCCCTCCTCCATGACACGGAGCTAACGCGTTGGCTTACTGGATTTTTGAAAAATCCGGATTTTGCCTTCAACGTGTCACGGAGGGTAACGCGGAGCCCTACCTCTGTGACACGGCGCCAACGCGCCAGTGCACTGTTTCTTCAATTAATTTGATTTTTCATACCTTGCCTCATTTTCTCGATTCCATGTATATTTCCTCCGTTATACCTGAAAATCACCTCACTAAACAAAAATTGGTTAGATTAATAGATTTCCCTAACTAAAAATAAAAATACTAACTAAAATGAAAATCTAAACCTAATCAAGAAAAGAAAAAGAAAAATAAAAATTGGAAATAAACAAATAAAAACAAAAATAAAGATAAAAACTAACTACACTGTGCAAAAAGAAGAAAAATAAAATATTTTTCTCACGGGTTGCCTCCCGTGCAGCGCCTGTTTACCGTCGCGGCTCGACGTCCTTTATGCTCACTTGTCTACTAGGGTGATGGAAGATTTGTCCCGATCATGGTCATCCCCCCAGTAGTTCTCAACCTTATCCGGTGGCCTTCCTAGTAACTCTCAGGAATCACTCATTCCATTAGCATTCCCATGATCAATCACATTGATCACCGAGAGATCCTTATAAACAGTCGGGAGCTTAGGTACCTTGTACACATCGAACACTTTGACCTTGTCATGTGCTCGCATCGTGAGTTGACCCGCAGCTACATCAATTAATGCTTTTCCGGTTGCCAAAAAGGGTCGTCCCAAAATAAATGGGACTTCAGCATCTGGTTCAAAATCCAGAACAATAAAATCGACCAGAAAAATGAGGGAGCCTACTTGCACTAACACATCCTCAACAATGCCATCCGGCTTAGCTAAAGACCTGTCTGCTAGCTGGAAGATTACCGTTGTAGGTCTAGGGTTCCCTAGACCTAACTTTCTGAATACCGAAGATGGCATCAGATTTATGCTTGCCCCCAAGTCGCATAATCCACGAGCTCTGATACTTTGCCCAATCGTAAGCTGGATAGTAAAACTTCCAGGGTCTTTCAGTTTTGTGGGCAACCTATTCTGAATACGGGAAGTGCATTTCTCCGTTAAAGCTACCGTGGCATACTCAGTCAAATGACTTTTGTTAGCCACGATGTCTTTAATATATTTCGCATATTTTGGCACTCCTTGCAAGATATCAACAAGAGGTAAGTTAACATGTACCTGTTTAAGTACCTCCATGAATTTCTGGAAACACGCCTCCTCCTTGTGTTTCTTAAGTCGTTGAGGGAACGGGGGTGGAGGCCTTTCTGGTTCAGCTTCTTTAGTCTTCCCCTTATCTGAGATTTGCTCTCCCTCAACATCTGCTGCTCCTGATTTTTGAGGCGGTCTTTTCGGTTCCACCTCCTTCAACTGTAAACCACTCCTCGTGGTCACTGCATTTACCTGCTTCGGATTAGGATCCGTGTCGCTAGGTAGTCCTCCTCTGGGTCTAGTATTTTGGGCACTAGCAAATTGCCCAAACTGATATTCAAGAGCCTTGGTCGCCAACTGATTATTCTTCACTTCGGCTGCCAATTTAACATAGTCAGCCTGCAATTGTGCCTGATTAGCGATCATGGTTTTGAACATCTCCTCAATGGTAGGTGATGGTGGTGGAGGAGGGGCATTGTGATTTCTGAATTGAGCTTGATAATTTTGTTGCCCTCCTTGGTTTCTGTGCATACCCTGCCCTGAGCTTTGGCCTTGTTGGTTGTTGCTATCCCACGAAAAATTCGGATGGTTCCTCCAATTTGAGTTGTAGCCACTACCAAACTGCTGCTGATTTCTCTGTGCATTGCCCACAAAGTTAACAGAATCAGGATTTGCACCACAACATTCAGCTGAATGCTCACTACTACCACACACTTCACACCACATCTGTTGAACTGCATTGACTGAAGCTGAAGGCTGATTCAAATTCATATTGCTGAAGTGGTTGTTTAACTGATTTTGCAAAGCAGCTATCTGTGCAGCGATAGCTGTAAACCCATCCACTTCAAGCACTCCCGCTGCTTTCCTTGCTCCACCTCTTGAAGAATCTGCATTCCATTCTGGATTGCCTTGTGAAATTCGGTTGAGCAAAGTGTAAAGCTCCTCGTAAGTCTTTTCCAGCGCTTGCCCTCCAGCTGCTGAATCTAACAGAATTTTAGTGTGGGGTTCCAAACCCTCAATAAATGTGTGTACCAACACCTCATTAGACTGATGATGATGAGGACAGTCCCGCAACATGGATTTAAATCTTTCCCAGGCTTGATATAGATTTTCTCCTTCCCTCTGTTTAAAACTTAGAATTTGACTTCTAAGTCTGGCTGTTTTACCAGAAGGGAAAAATCTGATCAAAAACTTCCGTGCAAGATCATCCCACGTTGATATAGAATTGGGTGGTTCAGCTTTTAACCACCTCTTGGCTTCACCAAGTAAGGAAAATGGAAATAAGGTGAGCCGAACATAATCAGGTGACACTCCAGCGGGTATATAATTGTCACTTATCTCCAAAATGTTTTGGAGATGTTGTTGTGGATCTTCATAAGGGAGACCGGTAAATTGCCCGCTTGTGTGCAAGAGTTGCACCATATTCTGCTTTAATTCAAACCTCCCTCCAGGCTCTGGTTTGCGGATGCTAGAATGTACATTGTTCGCGTGTGGGATTGCCACCTCGCGAACCGGCCTTGCTGCTGCTTCATCGGGCACTAACACTGCCCTCACAACTGGTGGATTTTGTTGCTCCATCATAGACTGTTTAAGCAACTGCAGCTTCTTTCGTAGAGCTTCTCTACGTTGACTATGAAATTCCCGTTCAGGCTCTAAGTAAGATTCCACCAGCTCTTTGTCCCTTGCCAGTGTTCACAGAAACAAACTCTGCAAAATACAGGCTAAGACCAAGTTGTTAACACTTAAGAAAATAAAAATAAAAATACAGTAAATTTACACTAAACACAATTTCACAAATCGCCTAGCCTCCCCGGCAACGGCGCCAAAAACTTGTTCGGTGCTATTCCAATTGGTATTATATATTATAAACCGACACGCAAGTGCACGTGGTCAAACAAGTAATAAAGTGGCTAAGTAGCCAAGTATCGATCCAAGGAGGCTCAAGATATGTAAAGTTGCCTAGTTTACTATATTCCTATTTCACTTCTAATTATGCTAACAACAATGTAACCAACAGTTACTTGAGTTTTTGTTTCTAAACTATATATACTAAAATTAATAACAACTATTTACTGTGAATTCAGACAATGGATATGAACATGCCAAGGTTAAGAACAAGTAATGAACTTGATAATCATGATAATTTGGTTAACATCTTCTTCATATTGCTAGCCAAGAACATTCGCCTAGAAATTAAAACTTTCGTATTTAGTTTCACTTTAGAATCATAAACCATCCATCTACATTTCTGTGATCAAATGCAATTTATGACCTAGCACTACAATTCCGGTTCCTAAATTGACTAATACGGCTTTCAAGTATATTTCTATCAGGAAAGCACATCAAAACCCAATTTTCCCAAATCAAGTTAAGAACAATACCCTATTAATTCACAACTTTCCAATTTCTTGCTCTCTCGAGTGAAATTGGACTTTTTAGATGTACATTAATGTTGGCCAATCACTAATGCAGTAAGAACAAGAATTAATAGAACAACATGAAAGAAGAAGAAGAAGAAAACCATATCAATTATAATCAAAATTCATTACACATGTTCAAAACCTCAGCAAGGAAGAGAATTAGCCACTCATTTGTGGATTGATCATCCTAAAATGAGTGTAAATCATACGTACAGTTGATAGAAAGAAGAAAAGAAGAGAAGAAATCCCTTAGCTTTTTCGTTCCTCAACTGCTCCTAACCCACGTCCTTGCTCTCCACTTCTGAACTCAGTCTAAAAACTAAAAACTGCTTAAAATAACCTAAGTGTGCTATTTATACTAGTGGGAAATTTTTCCCGGAATAACAAGCAACGTGTCACGGAGGCCAACGCGGAGCACTGCATCCGTGACACGGCGTGGACGCGGACCTTCACTAGAATTTTAGGGTCCGGTAAATTAGCCTCAACGTGGCACGGAGGCCAACGCGGAGGCCTCTCTCCATTCCACGGAGCTGACGCGAAGGCACACTGGAAATTGCCATTTTAATTCCTGTTCAGGCAGTGTGCTACCGCGATGGTAGCGTGGCACGGCTCCATCGCGGAGCCCCTATAAAATGTGCATTCCAAGGTCTTTTCCACGCTCGCATCCAAGTCCAACTCCGACATAGTTCCAACATGCATTTTAGCTCCTAAAAATCACATTTACCTGCAAAACAAATGCTAATCATGTTGGTTAGTATAAATTCACATTTTATTACCAATTACATGATATTATATACACATTGCAAAACAAACAAGGTAAAATTGATACGTTTGAGTATCACTTGGGCATATAAATCTGCCCAAGATCACTCTCCCGCTCTAAATATTTTAATTTTTTTGCCTCAGTTTGTTGGGCATGAACTATGAGGCCGGAGGGATCGATGTCCTTGATAATCATTGCTATCCTGCACTCCTTAAGGAACAAATTTGAAACTTCATTCACAAACATCAACATGCGAGCCCTTGGCTCGGCTACCATCTCTGGAGCATATTTAGTCAACCTAGTGAACTCCAGTGCATATTCTTCTACTGTCCTGTTGCCCTGCTTCAGGTTCATGAATTCCTCCACCTTAGCCTCCCTAAGCTCCCAAGGAAAGAATCTGTCTAGGAAGGTTGTAGTGAACTCCTCCCATTCTACCAGTTCGGCTCCCGCTGGTCTCCCTTCCTTCCACTGTTCATACCAGATCTGGGCTACTGCTTTAAGTTGATATGCAACCAAGTCAGCACTCTCCGAGGAATTGACACCCATGATCCAGGCGGTCTTTCTAATCTCATCCATGAACTTCTGTGGGTCCTCTCCTACCTTAGATCCATGGAAAACTGGATGGTTCATTCTAGTGAAGTCCCGAACCCTGGCAGCTGTTACAGACCAATTGTTGTTCAAATCGAAGCACATGCTGGTTCATAAGATCGGTAACTGTCTGTGTGAGAATCTGGATAGTCATCCTGAGGGGCGGTTGGAGCTGGTGGGGAAGGTCGGTGAGCGTTACCAACCCTTCTTTCATTACCACATCGCGGAGGCATGATTTATTGAAACAAAATAGAGCATGAGTTAGGAGAACTCTCTGGCGTTGAGTTTCAACACACGATAAAGAGTATGAACAAAATGAGTTTTCCGAATGACATCTCGTAGGCTTTCAGACATCCGAGGATACTCTAAACCTAGTTCTCTGATACCAAGTTTATCACGCCCCGAGTCTACACCCTGGAAGGGACACGGTACTTGGAGTCACAAGTAACCCCAAGTCAACCTGATGCGCCCCAGCGCACGCGCAAGCGTACGCAATCGTACAAGTAATACAGTGGCCCTTTTTCAGAGCCAGATGTCGAACCCACAGGGACTGGACTAATTCAGTGAATTATCAAGTTCAAGTGTTAATTTAATTTTCACAAGGTTGATTATAGAAATCTCGGAAAATTCTAATTAAGTCTAGGGGTGATCACAAAATAATATGGAAACAATATAAGAGGCAACTAGAGTTAAGGCGTAATAATCATGCAATGCTACAATTCACAATGGTTCGAGTATGAAAAATTCAGTTATTGTCTCAAATAGTTAAAATGCAATGTTCATGGTCTTTCGAGCCTCTAAATATGACAACCAGTCTCACACCTACATCGTTGAGCGGGGATGTGACGTCCTAATTCATGAGCAATTTAACTATGTGGATGTGGTTTACGAGGTTTGTGATCTTGATTATGGAATTTCATACCTCTAATGATTTAACCTGACTTAGGTTCACAACTACTTCTACAAGCAGTGATGTGATAATTTTAAGCCGATGTTTTGCTATCATCCCGTTTTAATAACCAAGCAAGGATAATTAGGTATAGATTCTATCCTAACCACGAATCCTATTGTAAAGATAAGAACTTGCTCCTTACATTCCTGTGTTCTAGCCTAGGGTTACTCTTTCAAGATTTTACCTACGCTTAACGCCTTTCTTTTCATGATGATCAAGCATAAAAACAATAATGATAAAGAATTTGAGACAAAACATCAACTAAAAACTCAAACCAGGAAGAATTCATGCATTTACAATCATATTACATAGCCCCAACACTAGAGGAATGGTTTTAGCCACTCATGTTCGTACAAATACATAAAAACATTATTCAAGTAGAGTACTTACAAGAATAGTTAAAAGAGAATGAAAATTAAGGAACCTTAGGAAGAGTTCTTCCTTTCTCCCTTCGCTCCTTTAAGGTTTCCCAGAAATATTTCGTGATAAAATGAATTTAAGAGCTAAGTGTGTTGTTTATACGAAGTGAGAAAATTACAATTTTGGCCCACCATGGACCAGCCCCATGCCATGCTGCCCATCGCACAGCAGCAACTCCGTGGCACGGACTGGTCACGCAGGTGTACTGGAATCCTCGAAAATGGCATGTCATGGGCGTAGGCTATGCGCGATGCCCGGCGTGGCATGGCCCTTCTCGCGCGCACGCCCAACGTGACATAGAAGCTGGCGCGCAGCAGTGCCTAGAGTGGCACGACCCTCAGCGTGTAACTTGTGCTTCGTGGCACGCTGCCCTTGCCGGCAGTTCCTCTCTCATGCCACCTTCATGCGATCTTCCACCAATTCTTTCCCATGCTTCATCTTGTTCATGCATCATCAGTTTTAAGCCCCTCCTAGCATTTTTCACCTACAAAACAAAGAGCTAATCATATTGGTTAGTTCATACACAAATTTATACAAAATCACATGAGAATGTAATCACTTAATTTAACAAACACAACTAAAATAAGATATAAAATAGCACTTGGGCATGTAATTATGCCCAAGATTACTACCCCACACTTAAAGCCTTATTTGTCCTCAAAGAAATCTATTACATATCATGCACATGAAAACTCACACATAACTAATTGAAGCGAGACAATTCAAGCTAAGGCTACACCGATTGTTTTAGATAGCAAGTTAAAAATAGAGCATGCAAGATATAACAACTGAAATTGCATATAACTACGTAAAGACTTCCTAGCCTCAAGATTCGACTCTCAATCTCAACAAACTCATGCAAATTAACCAAACAAGAAATCTAACATGAATTTGATCCTTCATCAAATATGTGCCCTCACAACAAGAGAGTTACCCATTTTCGCTCATATATTTTCAAATTATGACATGCACGGGTATATGAATAAGAAATACTCTCTCTTTCAACAAGAGTTAACATGCAACATGTATTGACCCATAAGCTTGCCTTTAGTGTTTTACTCTACTAATTTAGGAATGTTTAAAAGTAAGATCAAGTAGGACTTAGTGGGTTGTAATGTAAACTAAGGGGCGGGTAGGTACTATTATGGTAGTGACTGTCTTCCCTAAGCGCTTTTAATACATCACACTTACATTAGGAATCTCCATCCTCTTACGTCACCTTTATTCTTTTCTCTCCCATTTTCCTCTTTTGTTTCCCCATTTCATTAGGAACACTCAAGCTATTAGTAAGGAGTACTTGAGCAATTTTCTTTTTCGCTCTTTTCTTCTTTTAATCCCAACTAACAATTATTCATTTTTAACAAGAGTACCTCTAGTCTTTTCTTCAACTCCCACCACTACTCTTTTCTTTTTTCTTCCAACTCTGCACTCCTTAACTCTCTTTTGCATTTTCACTTAAGCACTTAGAGTTTTGGATCAAATTCACGGCTAATGAAAAGAAAGGATTAAGCTCATTTTATGTCTAGCAAAGAATAGGCTAAAGGCTCAATGAGGCTAACTAGGAGTAGACATTCAAGGTAGGTAAAGTGGGGAATAAAAATTAGGCTCATCCAAAGAAATGCCTAAATCATCTCCTACAATCAACATCCCTAATTTCGCTTTGTATACACACCAGACAAGTTCTAGACACTACACAAAAACATGGAATATTTAAAAACTTTACACTCACAGCAATGCTCAATTCTAGATAAATTCAGCAGACTCTTAACTCAGCTAATCACAAGCATGCAAAATTCAGCTTTAAGCACATCGAGTCACATTCAAGAGCCTGGGTGTCTCAAACAAAGTTATACAATGTTCGGCTTGTTCGGTATAGGTGTTAAAAACCGACACGCAAGTGCACGTGGTCAAACAAGTAATAAAGTGGCTAAGTAAGCCAAGTATCGAACCAAGGAGACTTTGGATAAGTAAAATTGCTTAGGTATACTATATTCTATCTTACTTCTAAATATGTTGACAACAACGTAACCAAAAGTTAAATAAGTTTTTGTTTATAAATTATATACTAAAACTATAAACAAATATTTACTGTGAATTGAAACTATGGATATGAGCATGCCAAGGTTAAGAACAAGTAATGAACTTGATTATAATCATCATTTGGTTAATCTTTTCTTCATGTTGCTAGACAAGAACATTAGCCTAGAGATTAAAACTCTCGTATTTAATCTCACTTTAGAATCATAAACCATTCGTCTACATTTCTGTGATAAAATGCAATTTATGACCTAGCACTACAATTCCGGTTCCTAAATTGACTAATACGGCTTTCAAGTATATTTCTATCAGGAAAGCACATCAAAACCCAATTTTCCCAAATCAAGTTAAGAACAATACCCTATTAATTCACAACTTTCCAATTTCGTGCTCTCTCGAGTGAAATTGGACTTTTTAGATGTACATTAATGTCGGCCACACACTAATGCAGTAGAAACAAGAATTAATAGAACAACATAGAAGAAGAAGATGAAAAACCATACAATTCAATAATCAAAATTCATCACCATTGTTCACAACCTTAGCAAGGAAGAGAATTAGCCACTCATTTGTGGATTAATCATCCTAAAACAAGTGTTAATCATACAAACAATTGATTGAAAGAAGAAAGAAAGAGAGAAAAACCCTTAGCTTTTTCGTTCCTCAACTGCCTCTAACCCACGTCCTTGCTCCACCAAGTCTGAATTAATTAAAAATAAGCCTAAGTGTTCTATTTATACTATTGGGAATTTTTCCCGGAATAACAAGCAACGTGTCACGGAGGCCAACGTGGAGCACTGCCTCCGTGACACGGCGTGGACGCGAACCCTCACTGGAAATCCAGGGTCCGGGAATATAGCCTCAACGTGGCACAGAGGCCAACGCGGAGGCTAATCTCCGTGCCACGGAGCTGTCGCGAGGCTTCACTGGAAATTGCCAATTAAATCACCCTCCAGGCGGTGTGCCTCTGCGATGGTAGCGTGGCACGGCTCCATCGCGGAGCCCCTTTACATTGCGCATTCCAATGTCTTTTCCATGCTCGCATCCAAGTCCAACTCCGATATTGTTCCAACATGCATTTTAGCTCCTAAAAATCATGTTTTACCTGCAAAACAATGCTAATCATGTTGGTTAGTATAAATTCACATTTTATTACCAATTACATGAAAATGTATACACATTGCACAATAAACAAGGCGAAAATGATACGTTTGAGTATCACATGGGCATATAAATCTGCCCAAGATCACTTACCCCACACTTAAATCCTTGTTCGTCCTCGAACAACACATACACAACTCATGCAAATTACATCCCAACCTTTGCCACTACGGTGCGACAATTTACGCTACGGTCATACCGATTATTCAATATTTGCAAATCATCAAGAAAACATGCATGGTCTTAACAATGCAATGACCTTTAATACATCAAGACATCCTAGACTTTAAGAATCGACCCTCGATATCGGCAAACTCATGCGAATCAACTAATCAAGATATCTGACACGAAAATCAATCTTTCATCAAGCATGTGCCCTCACAACTCAAGAGAATCTTCCCCTTTATGTTCATGCGACACACAAACATTCAAGTAGGGGCATGTAGAAATTAATTTCACTCTCTCTCCCAAAAGAATTCACATGCATCATGTCATGACCCATAGGCTTGCCCTTAGTGTATTACTCCACTAATATAAAGAAATGCAATGTAAGATCACGTAGGACTTTAATGGGTTGTAATGAAGCTATGGAACTAGTATATATTGGATTAGCCAATCATAGTTACTAGCATCCTTAAGCGCCTTTTCAACACATTCCCATCGACTCATGGACATTGTTTCTCTCTTTTCTTTTTTTTTTTTCATCTCATCCCATTCATGCTTGTTTACTTTCGTATGGCCCATTTCATCAAATACATTTGACACAACAACAAAGGGTTTTCATATACCCTCAATATCATTTAATTATGATGAGTGCACCCTCCACCTTTTTCTTTTCTTTCCTCACTCTGCTTTTCTTTTTCTTTTCATCCTTCTCACTCTTTGACACTTTGGAAAAAAATTTTCTTTTCTTCTTAAGCGCTTAAGAGTTTTATATAGACTTTACGGCTAATGAAAAGAAAGAATAAAGCTTAGTTTATACATTTTTGGACAAAAGAAATAAATAATCGGCTAAAGGCTCAACGGGCTGACTAGGGTATACAGTCACATAAAAATGAGAGTATGACAAGAAAAAAATAGAAACTCTCGGTTAAAACAAAGAAATGCCTACATCCTTTCTAACACTACACCTCCTTCATTTCGTTTTGTACACACACCAGGCAAGTTCTAGACACTTCACAATAGCATGGAATAACAATACCTCACTTCACACTTATTGCACATGCTCGATTCAAGATGCATTCATAGACTCTTTAATTAGCCAATTACATGAATTCATAATTAAGCCTCAATCACACCGAATCGAATTCTACAGCCTAGGTAACTCAACATATTCACAAAATTGCATGCTTTCAAACGAATCACTTTTACATTTTGAACATCAGTTACAACACGCAACCAAAATTTCACAACCATCTAGTAACTACAGGTTCAGTGATGCAATCCACCAAAGAAAAAAACTTAAAATAAATTAAAATCACTACTCCTACCGACTACATTTCCCTTAAGACGGTCGTCATCCATCCATCATAGGGAACGGTCACTAACTATGACTTCGGTTCAATGGGACTATTCTCGGTAAAAGAACCGAAAACAAACTCCGAGAAACCCAAAAATAAAAATCGAAAAATTTTGCAACACATCGATCATTTCGATGGAAAAGTATTTACAAAATATTTTAATATGTACAAAACATATTCGCAAAATTTTGAAAATTATCGATCATTTCGATAAAGAAAAAAAAATATTTACAAAATTTACAAAATTTGTACTGGCAACCACAACCTTTCACAACACACATCATTTACCACAAAAATATATACAAATACAACACAAATCAGTTCACAACCACAGGGAAACATAAAAAACATACATGCAAAACAAAGGAAGAACATACAGCAGATTAGCCCAGGTCCCAGCACCTAGCTACTCCCCACCCCACACTTAAATCGAACACTGTCCCCAGTGTTCACAAAAATTAAAAATCACAAAAATTTTGGGTGGTGGAACTCCCTGATTAGTCGAAATATTCGACTTCTTCATATGGTGCTGCTGCCTCGTCGCCCATGTCCGAGTCTCGTCCCTCGTCGTCATCGGACTCCACATCGGAATCCTCCCGACGTGTCTCCTCGTCCGTGGGGACATCATCGTCAGTGGGATCAACGAAGGCTGGCCCCACTCAGCACAAAGCTCTGGCGTTCTCGCCAAATGGGTAATCCAGCTCCAACTGCCATAATTCATCCTCCGTGGCTGGTCTCCCACCAATCCGTAGCTGAAGCATTTGCATACCAAACATTCGTGCCATGTACTGATCGTCACGAGCATGTCGCTCGCCCAGTGTCAGCACTAGCCCGTGTGTGGTGTCGGGGGCCTTAGTTTTTGTCACATCAAGGGCCCTCCGCTCCAATTGCGGGATGTAGTCCAAAGCCTCTTCCTCAACGTCGAGGCCCCGGAGAAAGGTGGTGATGAGTCCGCCGAACCCATACCTGTGGCCCTGGTGTAGTCGGGCTCTCTTCATGGCGGATATGATGACCACCCCAACATTAATCTCCAGCCCTTTCATAAGGGCATACACCAGGCAGACACGATCCCGGGTCACATCCGTCATGTGAACCCCAGGGATCAAGCACGAACACACTATTTTCAGCCATATTCTGGCCTCCCTGTTCATCTGCGAATAAGGCAGAGTCTGGTGGTAACCCCTCTCCTTATGTCTGCTCCATCGGGCTGTGGACCGAGCCCCACACAAGGTGCGTCTGATGTCGGCGTATGGTGGGGTGATGTTTAGCTGGCGGAGAACGTGGGCGTCTGTGTCCCGTGCTCCAATGATGGCATTTAATTGCTGGGGTTCCAGAGTGACAATCTGCCCTCTGATTTTTATTGTGTGGCTTCTGATGGCCGGGTTCCAATTTGCATAGAACTCCTGGACTAAATGTAGGTTGCACTCCTTGGGCTCCTGAAATATGAAGCTGAGCCCAGCTGCCTCGATTCTCTGCACAATACGGGGGAACTCCTGTGCTAGTGGTTCCCGTGCAATATGCTCCTCAGGGAAGTACTTACTCTCCTTATGTTTAGCGTACCACTTCTTCCCTTCATCGGTCACCCACCTTGTTCCGTATTGGCGGCGCTGGCCGCGCGGAACAGCTGGTGCAGCTGGGACTGCAGTGCCCAATCTCATTCGTTTTCTCCCGGTGCCTGAAGTAGAAGCACCTTTGCCCTTATCCTGCCTACTCGCCATTGTACCTGTCAACATAAATAAACAAGCATAATGTCAAGCTAAATGCATATTAGCTTCGGCTAAGGTCGGGTTAAACTAAGTTTACCCCACACTTAGTCCTTAGCTACTTTTACGATACTACGGCAAGGATCACTTTATTTACACTAAAACAAACAACTATACAATTTATTTCTTAGTTCGTTTACAAAAAAAATTCGATAGTATAACTTTTAGCGTACTACTCAGACTTCATACAGCTAATCCCAATCCTACTATCGCTAGCAATTCAACCATCTCACTTAGCAACGAAAACAACAAACAAAAACAACAACAAAAATTCTATATACATACGAATCCAAATAACCAAACCAATTTGAACAATTTTCACCTTTTCCCAAAAACAGAGAATTCATTGTCTATTACCTTCAAACAATATTTACAATGACTTATCTCAATTCACAAACACACCCCGGCATATAATTCACCAATCTACCAAGTTACCCGATTCGATTTTAATAACCCAAGCCCTAGAAATCAATTTTACAATCAAATTCGAATCATTCACGCAATCGACAAGTTCAAACGCTAATTACAACATTCCGAACATTTATCAATCAAAGAATAATTCAATATCATGCTAAATTGCTACTTAGGATGATTTATCTCACCTCCCATGCTCAAATTTGATTAAAATCGACAAAAACTTGAGAGAAACGAGGAAAACATACCTTTACGTTGAATAACCGAAGAAACTTGACAAATTGTTTGCTTAGTAGCGTGGCACGTAGGTTGGGAGAGGGAACTTAGGTGTTTGGTCGCGGAGAAGAGAGAAAATGAGGGGAAAAAGGGGTTTTTCGGGGTTTAAAATGAAGAAAAACACGCGGGTCACCCGGCAACCCGGTGTGACCCGGCACTAAATATAGGGCAACGTTTCACGGAGGGTAACGCGGAGCCCCTCCTCCGTGACACGGAGCCAACGCGATGGTTCACTGGAATTTTTTAAAAATTCAGATTCAACCTCAACGTGTCACGGAGGGTAACGCGGAGCCCTTCCTCCGTGACACGGAGCCATCGCCCCAGTGCTCTGTCTCTTCATTTTATTCATTTTTTCATACCTTGCCTTTTTCTTCACGATTCCATGCATATTTTTCTCCGTTTGACCTGAAAATCACCTTACTAAACAAAATTGGTTAGATTAATAGATTTCACTAACTAAAAATAAAAAATACTAACTAAAACGAAAATTCTATACTAACTCAAGAAAAAGAAAAATTAAAATAAAAACTATTTACACTTTACTGAACAAAAGAAAAGAAAAGAAATTTATTTTTCACGGGTTGCCTCCCGTGCAGCGCCCGGTTTACCGTCGCGGCTCGACGTCCTTTATGCTCAGTTATCCACTAGGGTGATGGACGATTTTTCACGATCATTTTCCTCCCCCCAATAGTGCTCAACCTTATCAGGTGGTCTTCCTATCAACTCTCGAGATTCACTCATTTGATTAGCCTTCCCATGATCAATCACATTGATCACCGAGAGTTCCTCATTTACCATCGGGAGCTTGGGTGCTTTGTACACATCGAACACTTCTACCTTGTCATGTGCTCGCATTGTAAGTTGACCCGCAGCTACATCAATTAATGCTTTTCCGGTTGCCAAAAAAGGTCATCCCAAAATAAATGGGACTTCAGCATCTGGTTCAAAATCCAGAACAATAAAGTCAACCGGAAAAATAAGGGAGCCCACTTGCACAAGCACATCCTCAACAATGCCATCCGGCCTAGCTAAGGATCTATCTGCTAACTGCAAGATTACGGTTGTAGGTCTAGGACTCCCTAGACCTAGCTTCCTGAATACCGAAGATGGCATCAGATTTATGCTCGCCCCCAAGTCACATAATCCACGAGCTCGGATACTCTGCCCAATTGTAAGCTGGATAGTAAAACTTCCAGGGTCTTTCAGCTTCGTGGGCAGTCTATTCTGGATTCGGGAAGTGCATTCCTCCGTCAAAGCCACCATGGCATACTTAGTCAGACGACTTTTGTTGGCCACGATGTCTTTAATATATTTAGCATATTTTGGCACTCCCTGCAAGACATCAAAAAGAGGTAAATTAACATGTACCTGTTTAAGCACATCCATAAATTTCTTGAAACACACCTCCTCTTTGTGTTTCTTGAGTCGTTGAGGGAAATGGTGGAGGTCTTTCTGCTTCTGCTTCTTTGGTCTTCCCCCTATCAGAACTTTGTTCCTCCTCAACATCTGCTGCTCCTGACTTTTGAGGTGGTCTCTCCGGTTCCACCTCCTTCAACGGCAAACCACTCCTCGTGGTCACTGCATTCACCTGCTTCGGATTAGGATCCGTGTCGCTAGGCAGTCCTCCTTTGGGTCTTGTGTTTTGGGCACTAGCAAATTGCCCAAATTGATACTCAAGAGCCTTGGTCGCTAATTGATTATTCTTAACTTCGGCTGCCAATTTAACATAGTCAGCCTGCAATTGCGCCTGATTAGCGATCATGGTCTTGAACATTTCCTCAATGGTAGGTGATGGTGGTGGAGGAGGGGCATTGTGATTTCTGAATTGAGATTGGTAGTTCTGTTGCCCTCCTTGATTCCTATGCATACCCTGACCCAAACTTTGGCCTTGTTGGTTGTTGCTACCCCATAAAAAATTTGGATGGTTCCTCCAATTTGAGTTGTAGCCACTACCAAACTGCTGCTGATTTCTTTGCGCATTGCCCACAAAGTTAACCGAATCTGGGTTTGCTCCACAGCACTCAGCTGAGTGCTCACTGCTACCACACACTTCACACCACATTTGCTGGACCGCATTGACTGAAGCTGAAGGCTGGTTCAAGTTCATATTGCTGAAGTGGTTGTTTAACTGATTCTGCAAGGCAGCTATCTGTGCAGCGATAGCTGTAAATCCATCCACTTCAAGTACTCCTGCTGCTTTCCTTACTCCACCTCGAGATGAATCTGCATTCCATTCTGGATTGCCCTGTGAAATTCGGTTGAGCAAAGTGTACAGCTCCTCATAAGTCTTTTCCAGCGCTTGCCCTCCAGCTGCTGAGTCTAACAAAATTTTAGTATGGGGTTCCAAACCCTCAATAAATGTGCGTACCAACACCTCATTGGACTGATGATGATGAGGACAGTCCCGCAACATGGATTTAAATCTTTCCCAGGCTTGATACAAATTTTCTCCCTCCCTCTGTTTGAAACTTAGAATTTGACTTCTAAGTCTGGCTGTTTTACCAGAGGGAAAAAATCTTATCAAAAACTTCCGTGCAAGATCATCCCACGTTGATATAGAATTTGGTGGTTCAGCTTTTAACCACCTCTTGGCTTCACCAAGTAAGGAAAACGGAAATAGGGTGAGCCGAACATAATCAGGTGACACTCCAGCGGGTATATAAGTGTCACTTATCTCCAAAAAATTCTGGAGATGTTGTTGTGGGTCTTCATGAGGGAGACCGGTAAATTGCCCGCTTGTGTGCAAAAGTTTCACCATATTCTGCTTTAATTCAAATCTCCCTCCAGGCTCTGGTTTGCGGATACTAGAATGTACATTGTTGGCATGTGGGATTGCCACCTCGCAAACCGGCCTTGCTGCTGCTTCGTCGGGCACTAACACTGCCCTCACAACCGGTGGATTTTGTTGCTCCATAATAGACTGTCTGAGCAACTGCAGCTTCTTTTGTAGAGCTTCTCTGTGTTTACTATGAAATTCACGTTCAGGCTCTAAGTAAGATTCCACCAGCTCCTTATCCTTTGCCAGTGTTCACAGAAATCAAGTATGCAAAATACAGGCTAAGACCAAGTTGTCAACACTTAAGAAAATAAAACAAAAATACAGTAAATTTACACTTAACACAATTTCACCAATTGCCTAGTCTCCCCGGCAACGGCGCCAAAAACTTGTTCGGCTTGTTCGGTATAGGTGTTAAAACCGACACGCAAGTGCACGTGGTCAAACAAGTAATAAAGTGGCTAAGTAAGCCAATCGAACCAAGGAGACTCTGGATAAGTAAAATTGCTTAGGTATACTATATTCTATCTTACTTCTAAATATGTTGACAACAACGTAACCAAAAGTTAAATAAGTTTTTGTTTATAAATTATATACTAAAACTATTAACAAATATTTACTGTGAATTTAAACTATGGATATGAGCATGCCAAGGTTAAGAACAAGTAATGAACTTGATTATAATCATCATTTGGTTAATCTTTTCTTCATCTTGCTAGCCAAGAACATTAGCCTAGAGATTAAAACTCTCGTATTTAATCTCACTTTATAATCATAAACCATTCGTCTACATTTCTGTGCTCAAATGCAATTTATGACCTAGCACTACAATTCCGGTTCCTAAATTGACTAATACGGCTTTCAAGTATATTTCTATCAGGAAAGCACATCAAAACCCAATTTTCCCAAATCAAGTTAAGAACAATACCCTATTAATTCACAACTTTCCAATTTCGTGCTCTCTCGAGTGAAATTGGACTTTTTAGATGTACATTAATGTCGGCCACACACTAATGCAGTAGAAACAAGAATTAATAGAACAACATAGAAGAAGAAGATGAAAAACCATAGAATTCAATAATCAAAATTCATCACCATTGTTCACAACCTTAGCAAGGAAGAGAATTAGCCACTCATTTGTGGATTAATCATCCTAAAACAAGTGTTAATCATACAAACAATTGATTGAAAGAAGAAAGAAAGAGAGAAAAACCCTTAGCTTTTTCGTTCCTCAACTGCCTCTAACCCACGTCCTTGCTCCACCAAGTCTGAATTAATTAAAAATAAGCCTAAGTGTTCTATTTATACTATTGGGAATTTTTCCCGGAATAACAAGCAACGTGTCATGGAGGCCAACGCGGAGCACTGCCTCCGTGACACGGCGTGGATGCGGACCCTCACTGGAAATCCAGGGTCCGGGAATATAGCCTCAACGTGGCACGGAGGCCAACACGGAGGCTTATCTCTGTGCCACAGAGCTGTCGCGAGGCTTCACTGGAAATTGCCAATTAAATCACCCTCCAGGCAGTGTGCCTCCGCGATGGTAGCGTGGCACGGCTCCATCGCAGAGCCCCTTTACATTGCGCATTCCAATGTCTTTTCCATGCTCGCATCCAAGTCCAACTCCGATATTGTTCCAACATGCATTTTAGCTCCTAAAAATCATATTTTACCTGCAAAACAATGCTAATCATGTTGGTTAGTATAAATTCACATTTTATTACCAATTACATGAAAATGTATACACATTGCACAATAAACAAGGCGAAAATGATACGTTTGAGTATCACTTGGGCATATAAATCTGCCCAAGATCATACAACTGGTAAGCATTCTTCAAAATTAACAACACTTTCATCCCACCATCATGTATAGCACATAAAAAGAACATCAAGCCATCAATCAGCTAAGGGTTCAAAAACAAAAACCTAGTTACTAATTTTCCCTCAAGATGATCGTCATCCATCCATCGTCGGGAAAAGTCTCTAACTATGACTAAAAACAGCTATGTCCAAACAAAGATAAATTTTATTCATCAGTTCAAAGTGCCCCCCATCGAAAAATAACCAAAAAGAAAATCCAACGGGTGGGTGAATTATGCTCAACTCAAAAAATTTTCATCAACCACTACCATATCAAGCACTAACTCCACCCGAAATCATTAAGAACTTTTAAAATTTCCCTCGCCCCACACTTAAAATGTGTTATGTCCCCAAATCATCAAATTAGAATACAAAAAGGGTGAGAAATACTCCCTGAGGCCTCTAGGCCTGGCTAACAGCATGTTTTATTTTGCTTTTGCACAAGTGGGTTATCGACCCCACACTCATCTTCTTCCATGTTCTTTAGCTTCTTCTTCTAAGGGTACTCATACTTCCCCTCAACATGTGCTTAATTCACGACCAAAAACAACAACAAAGTGAAAATACATAAAACAAAAACAAGAGAAAAACAAAATTGTAGCTTTGGTACCCTTGGGTTGCCTCCCAAGTAGCGCCTGCTTTTACATCGCAGCACCATATGGACTATCCTTTTCAGGACATCCTCAAACCAGTGTTCCCTTTTGAGAACCATCTTCTTCTCTTTTTATTTTTTGAGTGAACAGCCTCAACACTATCCCTCTCTTCTTCCAACTTCTTCTCTAACTTAAGCCCTCCATCAGATTTGGGCTGAAATGTGATCATCTCCTGTGGTCGTGAACTCATGCAATCTACCACCCCACACTTAGCCTCTAACAACACACTGACCTTACAAAGGTCTCTGTAGTGTGTGGGTGGGTTGATCTCTTGGTAAACTCAAAAGAGCTCTTCTTCATCATCGACCCTCATCTTAAGGGTACCTGCTCTCACATTTATAATTGCTCCTCCAGTGGACAAGAATGGACGTCCCAAGATCAGGGGTACCTTATCATCAACTTTAAAATCAAGAATGATGAAATTAGAAGGTATAATGAACTTACCCACTTTGATGAGAACGTCCTCAATTATTCCCTCCGGGTGCCACTTGGGACTTGTCTACCTGCTGCAGCATCACTCCTGTTGGCCTCGCTGACCCAACCCAAAGGTGTTAAACAAAGATAGGGGCATTAGATTTACTACTGCCCCTAAGTCACAGAGAGCTCTTATCACTTCAGCTTTACCAATTTGTATGGGGAGGGTAAAATTCCCTGGGTCCTTGAGATTTTTTAGTATCTTGCTCATTACCCTATAGCTGCACTCCTCAGTCAATGCCACCGTTTGAACATCCACCAATCTGGTTTTGTTGGCCACCATATCTTTTAAGTACTTAGCGTACTTTGGCTTCCCTGCAAAACATCAAGTAAGGGAAAATTTATGTGAAGTTCTTTGAAAATATCAAAGAACTTTTTAAAGCATTCTTCCTCCTTGCTCTTCTTAAGTCTTTGCGGTAATGGTGGTGGTGGTCTCTGTGTTGGCTGCAATGACGATTGTGCATTGTGTTGCACAGTACTCTAATTATCTCCTTTGTCAGTTGATGGACCCTTCTGACCAGCTCTGACTGCACCTCATTTCTCTTTTATTTTGGTGGTGCATCAGCCAATTGCTTGCCACTCCTCAGATTGATGATATTGACTTATCGGGGATTTGTATTTGTGTCACTAGGTAACCCTCCTTGAGGTTTGGTGTGTTGAGCAGCTTCTAATTGACCCATCTGCTTCTCTAAATTGCGAGTGGCCAACTGTTGATTTTTCAAATCTGATGCCATCCTCGCCTTATTCTCTATCAATTGGGGCTGTGTAGCTATAATTTTCTGCAACATCTCCTCAATGTTGTTGCTGCTCAACTGGCCCCCATTCTATCTGTTCTACTGCTGATACTGCTGCTGCTGAGGTTGTTGGTAGCTTTGACCCTGATTTCCACCCCAAGATAAATTTGGGTGGCTCTGCCAATTCTTATTGTAGGTGTTCCCTTAGGTCTGATTATTTCTTTGAACATTCCCTACAAAATTCACCAATTCAGGATTGGCCCCGCAAGATTCTACATTGTGCCTATTAAATGCCACAGATTTCACACCAACTTGGAGCCTGTTGAATTGCATTCACCTTTCCTTGCGTTTGGTTCATACTCAGTTTATTGAACTAAGTCATCATCTGATGCTGAAATGATGCTAGCTGTGCTGCTAAGGCATTTACACTATCCATCTCTATCGGACCTACTCTTTTTCCTGCCCCTCTTGATGACTCACTGTGCCCCTCCGAATTTTCCTGAGATATTCTGTCCAGCAGAGTGTACAGCTCCTCATATGTCTTTTCCAGTGCTTGCCCACCCGATGCAGTGTCTAATAAGATCTCCGTGTGTGGGTCTAGACTCTCTACAAAGGTGTTAGCTAACACCTCATTGGACTGCTGGTGATGGGGGCAGTCTCTCAACAACAACTTGAATCTCTCCAAAGCCAAGTATAATTTCTCCTCAGGCCTCTACTTAAAGCTTAATATCTCACTTCTGAGCTTGGCAGTCTTGCCTGAAGGGAAGAATCTGATGAGAAAATTCTTTGCTAAGTCATCCTAAGAAGTAATGGAATTTGGTGGCTCAGCCTTCAAGCACCTCTTTGCCTCTCCCAATAATGAAAATGGGAAGAGTGTAAGTCGGACATAATTAGTTGACACTTCGGTGGGGACAAAAGTGTCACTAATTTCAAGGATATTCTGTAGGTGCTACTGTGGGTCCTCATGATTCATTCCAGTGAACAGGACACTAGAATGTAACAACTGCACCATGTTCTACTTTAATTCAAAGTTCCCTCCAGGCTCCGGTTTGTAGATACTGGAGGTCACATTTGTCGCTAGTGGGATTGTCACTTCGTGAACTGGTCAGACTGCCATTTGATCAGGTAACAACTCTACTTGCCCAACTGGTGGATGTTGTTGCAACTTCTCTTGTAATCTTTTTAACTTTCACTCTATAGCTTCCCTCATAAGCAAATGCAGTTGACGTTTAGGTTCCAACAATGGTTTCACCAGCTCTCTATTCCTTGCCAGTTGTACAAGGAAAACCTATCACCTGCAATATAGCAGACTAAGACCAAGTTTTTCAACACTTAAGGAAATTAAAAATCACACAAAAATAGAAAAAATTCACTAAACTTCACCAGTCTCCGGCAACGGAGCCAAGAACTTGTTGTGCCCCAGCGCACGCGCAAGCGTATGTGGTCGTACAAATAATACAGTGACCCTTTTTCAGAGCCAGATGTCGAACCCACAGGGACTGGACTAATTCAGCGAATTATCAAGTTCGAGTGTTAAGTTAATATTCACAAGTGTTGATTATAGAAATTTCGGAAAATTCTAATTAAGTCTAGGGGTGATCACAAAATAATCTGTAAATAATATAAGAGGCAACAAGAGTTAAGGCCTAATAATCATGCAATGCTACAATTCACAATGATTCGAGTATGCAAACTTCAGTTGTTGTCTCAAATAGTTAAAATACGATGTTCATGGTCTTTCGAGTCTCTAAACACGACAACTAGTCTCACACCTACATCGTTGAGGGGGAATGTGACGTCCTAATTCATGAGCAATTTAACTACGTGGATGTGATTTACGGGGTTTGTGCTCCCGATTATGGACTTTCGTACCTCTAATCATTTAACCTAACATAGCTTCACAACTACTTCTACGAGCGGTGAAGTGACAATTCTTATCCGGTGTCTTGCTATCATCCCGATTTAATAACCAAGCAAGGCTAATTAGGTATAGATTCTATCCTAACCGCGAATCCTATTGTAAAGATAAAAATTTGCTCCGTACAGTCCTATGTTCTAGCCTAGTGTTACTCTTTCAAGCTTTTACCTAAGCTTAACACGTTTGTTGTCATGATGATCAAGCATAAAAACAATAATGATAAAGAATGTAAGACAAAACATCAACTAAAAACTCAAATCAAGAAAAATTCATGCATTTACAATCATATTACGTAGCCTCAATCCTAGAGGAAGGGTTTTAGCCACTCATGTTCGTACAAATACTTAAAAACATTATTCAAGTAGAGTACTTACAAGAATAGTTAAAACAGAATGAAAATTAAGGAACCCTATGTAGAGTTCTTCCTTTTTCCCTTCGCTCCTTTACGGTTTCCCAGATTTATTTCGAGATAAAATAAATTTAGGAGCTAAGTGTCCTATTTATACTAAGTGATAAAATTACAATTTTGGCCGGCCATAGACCAGCCCCGTGCCACGCTGCCCATCGCGCAGCAGCAGCTCTATGGCACGGACTGGTCGCGCAGGTGTATTGGAATCCTCGGCAATGGCATGTCATGGGCGCAGGCTATGCGCAATGCCTAGAGTGGCACGACCCTTCTAGTGCGCCAGGCCCAGCGTGACATGGAAGCTGGTGATCTTGGGCAGAATTTCATGCCCAAGTGATACTCAAATACTTCATTTCTACTTGTTTATCTATTGTTATGTGTACATTCTCATGTGATTCTTAGGTAAATGTGAATTTATACTAACCAACATGATTAGTGTTGTTTTGCAGTTAGAAGGAATTTTTGGAAGCTAATCAACAAGTTGATGAAGTGCGGAAATGGACTCGGAAGCAAGAAGTGAAAGTTGACAAGGGAAGTTGGCAAAAATAGGGGCTCCACGATGGCTCCGTGTCACGCTACCATCGCGGAGGCATTCTGCCTGGGAGGAATAAATTGTGTCGAATTCCAGTGGAGGTGCGCGTTACCTCCGTGGCACGGAGGCAGTGCTCCGCGATGCACTCCGTGTCACGTTGAGTGTGATTACCTAGAACCTCAAGTTCCAGTGGGGGTCCGCAATAGCTCCGTGGCACGGAGGCAGTGCTCCGCGATACACTCTGTGCCACGTTGCTTGTTATTCCGGGAAATATTTCCACTAATATAAATAGCACACTTAGGTTTTATTTTAAACATTCTGACATTTTTGGAGCAAGAATGTGGTTAGCAGGCAGTTGAGAGGACGAAATTCTAGGGTTAATTCTCATCCTTTTTCTCTTTAATTTCAATTGCTTGTATGAATTCTACTTGTTTGAAGATGTTTAATCCATAAATGAGTGGCTAATTCACCTCTTGCCGAGGTTAAGGATAATTGTAGAGGAATGTAATTATTAATCATTTCAGTTTTCATCTTCTCTATAATGGTTGTTCTATCAATTCTTGTTTTTACTACATTAATGTTTGGTCAATGTTAATGTATATCAAGAAATCCAATTTTGATTCTGAAAAGAAAAGAAATTGGACAGATGTGAATTGGTAGGATATGATCTTTTCTTAGTTGAGAAAATTGAGAAAAGATTTACGTTCAGAATAGAAATATATCTGAAAGTCGTATTAGTCATTTATGGAATTTGTTATGTATGGCTAGAGCATGGGGTTCTTATATCACAGAAATATAAAATAAAGGTGTCATGATTCTTTAATTGGATAGGAGTCGAAAGATCCCATCCATAGGTGATTAATTCCTGACTAACAACCGAAGAGAAGATTGACTTATTTGAATTAAGAAATTACATCCCTGCATGCTTGCCTTAACCTCAGCTTGTTCATTTCTATTATTCAGACTTTAAATTACAATATTTACTTAGGTTCTTATTAACTATTAATATTGACTCATAAAACATTATTTGTTTGGTTGTCTACATTCATAGAGATATTGTTCACTAATAATTTGGTTACTTACTACCGTAGTTCAGTCCCTGTGGGATCGATACTTGGCTTGAAATAAAGCCACTTTACTACTTGTTCGACCACGTGCACTTGCATGTAGTTTGGCTCAAACAACTGGCATGCAGTAGTGCCTAGCGCGGGACGGCGCTCAGCGCGCAGCTTGTGCTGCATGGCACGCTGCCCTTGCAGGTAGTTCCTCTCTCACGCTACCTTCATGCGATCTTCCACCAATTCTTTCCCATGCTTCATCTTGTTCGTGCACCATCAGTATTAAGCCCCTCCTAGAATTTTTTACCTACAAAACAAAGAGTTAATCATATTGGTGCACGAATTTATACAAAATCACTTGAGAATGTAATCACTTAATTTAACAAACACAACTAAAATAAGATATAAAATAGCACTTGGGCATGTAATTATGCCCAAGTTCACCATGGTCTATCATAACACTGGCATTTTAAAGAAAACATAGAGGAAGATTTAAAGTAATAATATAAAACATTTATGAAAAAAGTTGAATCACAAAGTTTAAATCAACTAGAACAAAGCTAAAAGTCTGAAACCATGTCTGTGTCTGAAAGCCAACTACAACTGATGAGTTGTTGGGACAAGACTCCAGATAACTTCAATTCTAAATAAAAGAAAATAGAACGGAATGAAATAATCCTCGTCCTCGAAAAATGAGGACTCACCAATGGTGCAGCTGAAATCTTCTGAGAGTGATCTGCTAATGAGGTTGTGATTGAGATCCTGCAATTATATCATAAAATGATACAACATAAAAAGTATGCATCAGTACTTTGAATATACTAAGTAAATGAGAGAAACCATACACAAGGACTGAAATAACTGAACTGAAAAGACATGCAGTGACCAACTGATAATGTTGCAACTGAATAATTGTAATAAACTGAGATGGTCTAAATGACCCTGTCTGATGGTCAAGGACATGCCCTAAATCTGAGATACTAATCTGAAATATTGTACTGAACTGATTTGAACTGACTAATCTGAAACTGAACGGAGCTGAATAGTGGGAGAGTCTATAACTGACATATAACCACATTATCTAGAAGTGGATTCCGATGTATACACCCCATCGGTAGGACCCAATATACCTTATCAGGGTATAAATGCATGAATTGAGTGATCATGGGTCTAGGGTCATGAGGCCAATAAAATATATCCTACGGTGGTAACGTAGTTCTGGAAACCTTGGTGCGCTGGAACCCTGGTCTTCTCGGTGCTAAGTCCTACTCCCACTGGATAGTCCTAGACTGACTACTAAGACTAAGCTGATAGCTCGAAACTAGGACCCAAGACTAAGTCAGGAATACCTATCTGTAAGCACTCTAAGAGTCTTATCGAACCGGATTCTGTAACTGAGTTCTAAAACTGGTCAGAGCTGCTTATCTGGAAGCGTCGTAACCATCTAAAGAACAAAATATAGTCTGAAGTTGCGGGTCCTAAGGCTGGTCAGAGTTGCTTATCTGAAAGTGTCATGACCGCCTAAAGAACCACTAAAACCTGATACTGAGTTTAATTCTGATAATAGGGAGGCACTACTAACACCTCGAGAAATTCTATAGTCAAACTGATCAGCTGAAATTTATGACTAACATTGAGTATTCTAACATTTTGATTGAAATTGAACTGACCTATATCTGACTGAGATTTCAGTACAAACTAACAATATAGGAATCCCCAACACTGATAAAATCATGCAATTTCGATAATTAATCACTTATGCAAGACTCTAGTTTTTCTACATTAAAAAGCTAGGGATAGAATTTACTTTACAGGGACAATCGTCAAAATAGTCACAAACCAGTGGAAAAATATCTACAATTAACATAAACAATATTCCACACAAATTAAACGAAGTCTGAAAAATAATTCTTTCACATTCGAAAGTTCCAGGGCTAGAACTGATAGAGAAAATAAAGAAGAATTTTAGGGACACAAGGGAAGAATTATTCCCTTGTTGAATTCCCTCATACCTGGCTAAGAATTCTCTGGAGAACGAAGCTTGAATTGTTGCAACTGATAAGGAACCCTAGTCCTTGCTTGAGAGTTCTTGGGAGGAAACTTACGATAGTTTTCTGAAAATCTAAGTGGAAATGAGGGAAAAACCGTTTAATCCCTCTAAATCCCCTTAAAATAACTCAAAACAATGTAGTTTAGAGTATAGGAGTTTAGGAAATTACGGGAAGACCTTTAATAAACTCGTAGGGAAAACTGACTGCCAGTCCCCACGAGGGACTCAATGGATCGTGCCTAGTGACCACGACTCGTGGTCACAACCGTCAAGTGCACTGCCAACTTCCTTTTGTTGGTCACCATGAAGGACACCACGACTCATGGTGTACCCAACGACTCGTGGTGACACACACGTCGCCAACACTGCAATCCTCAAATCCCCAAACCACTCTGGACCACGGGTCACCTAACAGGTTGTGGCATAGACCACGACTCATGGTGTCTAGTTGTTAGGTACACTGCCTATTTCCCCAATATTCAATCAATTCTTGTCCACGGATCACATCACAACTCGTGGTGTTGACCACTATTTGTGGTCACACCCGTGGTCACCCTATTTCCAAATTTTTCTACCAAGTTCAAACTCCTCATCACGAGTCACTTAACGACTCATGTCCTACCCCACAGGTCACAGGAAGACTTGTTCTGTGACATGGTGCAGAAAATTCTATTCTCTCTATTTCAACTCCCTGGTCTAGTCTTAGGGTTTTTTAGGCATTACAGTATTAGTACACCACACGTACTGATAGGCGTCATCGGTCCACTAAGGTTAGTTAACACAACAACAAAAAATTAACATATAATTAATATTGTTAAATTCAGCAAATCGCTTCCCTCATGCAACATCTCACTAAGTGTAACAACTATCTTGTCGTTCTTAAGCCTCATCAAGGTTCATGCAATTTATTTTACAGCCCTAGCCATTACTAAACTCTTAAAACTGCATTCCTCTAGTTTTGCTGTAGCGCAGACCCCGACCAATATAACAGTCCCACTATCGCGACGATGTGTCCGCTATAGCGCTATTCCAACAGTCCGTAATCGATTTTCTTTATAATCCAATTCCATCCCATTCCTCCATATCTTTTTATGACACATCTACTTCTTTTACCACTTCCTTAGGGTCAATTAGGTCCGTCTTTTTCCCTTTATTAGCGTACTTCATTATGCACAGAATTTTCCGACTCTCATTAATGAGGTACAATAATAAATAAGCCTACTCTCTATCTCGAGATAACTCACTATCTTTGCTTATATCCATCACATCATCTTTTGTAACCCACCAAACTATTTAAAACAACATTTTATTCACATACAGATTAACAAATTTAAGAACACACAAGAAATCATCAACACTTCCAAGGAATCAACTTTTCAAATATTAAAGTACATGCACATACCTATCTTCATACCATGGCAATACCACAAGATATTACACCTGGACCGTATATCCATATACGATGTTCCAAATAGGTGTTCTCACCTCAAACCCCAATCAAGTTAGTATATTCTGTATCACAATTGTATACCTGTACCCTTCTATCTCTGCATCCATATGTATAATTAAACCACACTCGCACAATCTCTGTCTTGCAATCACACCATCAGTGATATACCAGGTACACGCCTCCATCACATCACTGTACACACATGCCAGAGGGTCTTATACTTGCCCTTCTAGTCATGACCTGCAGGGGACTCTAGAAATTCATGTACTGTACACCCAACCGTATAAAGCGTTCATCATACTTGTCTGTGTACTCAACTCGTACACCCAGCTGCATGGTCTTTTAGCCATACCTGTCTATGTACTCACTCATTTCTGTCACGCCCCAAAACTGGGGTAGGGCGCAACTAACACTCGATTCATGATTGATCGAGAAGCCAGCTATATGACATTTGTAACTGTAACACTTAGGCCATCTAGGCCACCTGTCACAATCAACTAAAGAATAAACTAGACCCATAAGGTCTCAACAGTACGGGGTAAACAATCGAAATGCAACCAAGGCAATTAGTGTGCTAAACCAAGCAACAATAAGCCGACGAGGCCACAAACTGAATAACACTGTACACACTAAGTCCACAAAGCCTCTAAAGAGTAAACCGATTTATGGCCGGAACAGGGCTCCAACCTACCCATACCTGCATCTCAAAACTCAAACATAAATAACTAAGCCCTAGCTCCAGGAAGAAAGGAGCATACCAACAATCTGTTGATCTCATGAACTGCTACTCAACTGGCCATCCTGACCTCTACCTGCACCTGCGGCACGAATGGAGGTCCCCAAGCTAGGTGACGTCAGTACGAATGAAATGCACTGGTGTGTGAGGCTGAAACTATAACCATGAGATAAAAATCCTGTAATAACTGACTTAGCACATAAACATATAAAGGATAAATATAACCTGGAACTCTGCAACCTGTAATTGATAACGACTTACTATAACCTAACTGAACTCAAGGTAACTGAACCAGGAATAAGGAATGGTAACGACCTGGAATCCTGGAAACTGAAACTTGATAATAACTCTATAATGAGATTAAAATGCAATTAAGAATTGCACAAGAAAGAAACTATAACTGTAATGCCAACTACCAGCCAGCCGTATATCCATATATAAAATTCGTCCAGCCGGTGTACCACACCGGGGTAAAATAAAAATATCTCCAGCCGATGTACCACACCGGGGTAAAATAAAAATATCTCCAGCCAGTGTACCACACTGGGGTAAAATAAAAATATCTCCGGCAGATGTACCATACTGGGGTAAAATAAAAATATCTCTAGCCGATGTACCACACCGGGGTAAAATAAAAATATCTCCGACCGATGTACCACACCGAAGTAAAATAAAAAGTTCTCCAGCTGGTGTACCTCACTGGGGTAAAATAAAAATAAATCTTAATCACAATCATAAATGGAGATGACAGAGCTCATACAAACTATCTGAATACTGGAAACCGTAAAATATGTTGATAAGTAACTATAACATGTGTAGGATCTTACCACGACCCCTAATACTATAATTATGTCATACACATATAGGTCTTTCATTTAGCATTTAAATACATACATATGCTGTGAATGAATTCTAGGGAAGTTCCTAGAACTGGAATATCATAAAAACATGTGTATACTTACATTCATTTTTAAACATTTCCTAGCAATTCTAACACAAGGAGCAGAGAGAATAACCTAACCTAACATTTTCTATTAGCAATATTAGCATTCAATTCGTGCTTATACTCATTTGACTTTCATACTTTCATATCAAGAATTATGAGCATACCTCATTCATGGCACATCATATCACATCTCGAGGTAACTTATGAACAGGAAGACATAACTTGTGTATCTCAAACCTGAAAGCTCTTTAATATAAAAATGCTACGCAACTATCTAGGGGATGCCTTAAGATAAATAAAGACTTATTCGATTCTAATTATTTCTTAAGGAGTTAACACTTTACCGGCCTTTCATTAGCTTAACACAGCTGAACATAAACAACATTATTTATAACTCTTTTGCTAAACGTCTTTAGAATAGGGTAAATCTTGCTAGCTATTTGCCTAATTCATTAATAATCGTAACACTTATCAGCAAATTTAACAACCTTTAGCTCTACTTAAAGCCTGCAATTCTCAGGAGGTCTAGATAACTCAAGAGCTCTAATAAACATATAGAAACTTTCTAAAGGCAATCCTTGCCGCTTTAGCGTGTAATTTGAATGTAAGCATAAACGTATATATATTATGATTTCCTTATAACATGTTAACATCAAGATATTGTGCATAACCTGCCAGTAAAGATGGTCCCATAGAAATATCAATAGTTTACCCATTCGGGTTCTATCTTCCATATTTAACGTATCGGTTAGTTAAGAAACACATTAATTAGTCTCTTAGCTTAAGGGAGAGGGATCTAGGAAGCTTCTAATGTCCCTAGGCAACTTAAAACATGAATATAAGAGGTAGGTAACTGTTGTAGGGAAATTCCATTTTGTTACCCTCGTTAACCCTTATTGAGTTAAAATCGATTTCAACTATTAGGTTTGCCCGCGCGTCATCATCTTGCCGTGTTTACCAATTTCCTTAGAAACCATAATGTGAAACAACTTTGAAACCACAAACACATAATGTAATGTAAAGGACCAGCTCACAGTTCCCACGTCGAGGGGACTTCAGACTCAATTTACAACTATGACCATAATCGAATGCAATTGCCCTCTCCGCTTTACATTCATGTGTTCCAACTCTTTAAAAAATGCACAACTTAATACCAAGTAATTCTAACAACTGGGAAGAACCATAATATTCTACTATAGAAGCTCAAGTATAGGGGAATGCCGGATTAATCCTCGGCATGAATTCGGGCTTGAAAATCAAGAGACAAAGAGTGTCTTACATACCTTTTTTTTTCCGGCGAGCTTTCTTATTTCGTTTCTTTCTTTCAACAACCAGAACTTTAGCCCCTCAAATTACTTGAGTTTATCACCAAGTGACAAGGCTGTTTCAATCCAGTTTATCCAGCCAAAATATTACATCAATAGGCAGTCACAACACAAACAAATAAGGCAATACTTAGCATTTCTTATTTCAACTTGTTTCTACAATTTTGGGGAAAATAGAGGTAGGAAATTACCTCACTTTTCTCATGAAAAACTCCCACAAATATAGATTATATTCTCAGCAAAACACAGCTATTCCAACCTTCAAAAACGAGCAGAACTTCAACAACAACATACCAACAACGACAGCACAACATAACCTCCAACTTCTAGTTTTAGCTAGGATTTTTAGGCAAGTTAAGCAATTAGAAACACTTATCCTTGGCATGAGAATATTGTTAGATATAATAGGAGTATTTTCCTCCAAATCACTTCACAATAATTCAGCAATCTTGCTGCCCAAAATGCAGCAAAATAACGGCATAACAACTACAACAAGTCAACATACAAACCATAACTTTCTTCTAGTTTTCCTTAAAAAATTCATACACTTATTAGAGATTTCAAAAGAGGGAAGTGAATTACTATTTCTTATGAACAATTCCTACTAAGATGGAGTATAACATTAGCTCAAAATAGTCCCAAACACGCAGCAACAACACTGCCAAAACGAAGCTATAAGGCAGCAACAACTTCACCACAATGTTGCGTTCACTTCCATCAACTTTTGCTTAAGTTTTGATGGTGTTTTCTTGAGGAATTTCCTCTTGGTTTCTAAGGATTTTCTACTGGAAAAGAGAGAGTATTTCAGAGGGTAAGCAAGCACCTCAAACCTGGCAAATTTGAAAATGATTTCATAACCAAAAACTTAAAATATAAAGGTGTTTGGGCGGTGGCCGTTTTTAGGGAGGTGGCCATGTCATTGCCCGATAGTGCTACTGTCAAACACCTTTTATTCCGAACTCCGATTGACAAGCCATTTGATGTTATGAAAACTAGACTCGAAGATATTTAATTTGATAGGTTGTGGGGCTTCTAGTTCATTATATATTGGGATAATGGTCATTTAATGTTGACCCTAATTTATAAACTTTACATACTCTTTGTTTTTCCATTCGTACACATTTACCTTGTCATCTACGATCAATATACAACCCATACTTCCCTTAACATAGTATACAAACATCAAATAATCACCACAATTTTCCGGAGTGTCACAATTTCGCTCGCCCGGATGCTCACCTCAGGCACGAGCCACTCCTGTATCCATTCCTTATTCAGAATCTGATCGTATTAACTTGTTCATCTGAGATCATTACATTTGACATTAGGCCTCTCATTCACCATCATATCAATGATTTTCATTTCATATTATCCACTATCTAAGTCACACATTCATCGATACCAACTCGCCCCTCAATTTATACACCGAAAGTATTTCTAACAACAACACCCAAAAGTTAATCTACTCACTGTTGGTTTGATTCAACATATAGCCTTAAACATGGACCAATTTTCTTTTTCAATCTCTCCCTTAGGGGTTTTCTCATTATGGGATACCACTACCCTTTTTATAAGTCGCTCAGTCTTAGAACCTCACCGATTTCGATTAACAGACAACAACGTAACTAAGTTACAATCCTACTTATCGAAAGCATATCAACCATCCACATGTATATATTTAGCTAATCAAAGTCTAACGCAAGAGTGAGTAAACCATAGCCTACCTGAACACCAAGATATCGTCTAGACATTCCCAACTGTGGGGCTGCATCATTTTCTTGATTTCTTGTGAGAGTTCCTAGCTATGGAGGTTGAATCTCTACCTCTTGGACCTTCTTATTTTTCCCCAAAATATATTTTCTATTTTTGGCATTTTTATTAAACCCTCCTTAGAGACTAGGTTTTCAAAATCCTAATCAGGACCAGATTGCGAATTTCTGATTCGCGTCATCCGCTGCAGCGAGCACCCTTCTAACTGCAGTGGTTCCGATATGGCGAAAAATGTCCCACCATCGCGGACACCCCTTGGGTCCACCCAATTTTTGACTAAGCCCATACTCGTTGTGTACCCTTGGTCTCTTGGGGGTTTTGTTTCAATTTCCCACAAATTTAAATTCGTCCGCTTTTAGCGGGGTCAAAATGCTATAACGGTTGGGCGAGTTGTTACATATTTATTATTATTTGAAGGGTATATTAGTCTTTCAATGTTTAGGGGGTATTCTAGTATTTTAACTTTTCACTTATTTATTATTTATATTTATTTACTATTATTTGAAGATATTAGTCTCTCAATGTTTGGAGGGTATTTTAAAATCTTAACTTTTCACTTTTTGGATTTTCACTTATATAATAATATAGTATGATAAAATATTAATATTTAATTATGTATTTAATTAAATTTTAATTTAGTAGAGGGGCAAAATGGTAATTTAACTTTTTACTTTTCAACTTCCCGCTTATATAATAATGTCACGCCCCACTTTGGAAGGCGTAATTAGTACCTAATGCCACACTAGAATCTGAGCTAACCTAGATGGACATATACACTGCTAGTGCATACCAGCAACATATATTAAGAAAACAAACAGCTATATCTCGACTTAAAACATAGCCTTAGGCCCACAATGCCGCAACATAAACGCCTGCATCAAATTAGCTGACTCAAAAGTTGGCATAATATCTTAGCCTGTACAGGCCGACAAGATCACCATGTTGTCTATAGTACAACAAAAGGAAGGAAGGCGCACATATACATATATACAAACCGACAAAGCTACCAACAGATAACACAACTAGGCCCCACATGGCCAACAACACATGTCTAACAAGAACTGTAGTCTGCAAGCCTCTATAGAGTAAGATATTGGTCAGGACAGGGCCCCCAAACCCAAAAACTATACAATAAAAGACAGGAAAACCTCTAATATCTGGTAACTCCGGAGGAAAGGAGCTAGCTAATCTGCTAAATTTGAATAGCTACTAAGGAGGTACTAAAACGTTTCTGTCTGAACCTTCAGGCAAGTATGCAGTGCTCCATGCGTGGGCATCAGTATAATATGTATCAAATATGTAAGGTAGAAAATAATAATTGAATAAAAGCTAATAAGGAACTGAAAGTAATCAATAATAAGGGTCAGAGGTTAACCTATATGATCTCACATATATGAACTGTACTAGCAGGAAAATATACAAACAAGAACCTAACCTGGTCCCCATAAGCCTGGAAGGTATAAGCAGCATAGAATAACCCAGCGGGCCCCTATAAGCCCCGGCAAGTGCAAGCAATCTATATACTCCTATCTGTTTCACTGTAGCCCCGTAGGAAAGTTGTAACTAAGGCATACTCGACCTTTAAGACTGTATCCGAGCCTTTTGGACTCCTGTGACTGTGTCTGAGCCATCTGGGCTCCTGTAACTGTATCTGAGCCATATGGGCTCCTGTACTTGTATTTGAGCCTTTTGGGCTCCTGTAACTATATCTGAGCATTCTGGGCTCCTGTAACTGCACCCCGAGCACACAAGGCACTACTGAGGGTCAGTAAATCAACTGCGACATAAGGAAAGTCCATAAATGAATAGACTTCAATATGGCTCTACATGCCTTAATCTGGTTCTTCCAGATGTCATATAGCTCCTATGAGCAATCTGCAGCCCGTAGGAAGGTATACTTAGACTTAGCCCTTCTAGGCAACATATACGCGGGCATTTGTATAAATAGCTAGAGGAATTGGCCCCACGTATAACAACTGATAAAATCCCTACTTAGGATATCACATAGTTCATCAGAATTTTGACAATTATGATGGTTTCCTGAGCGACCAATGCGACCAACTGTAAGTCGAAAAAAGTTATACGGTCATTGGTAGTTGGTAGTTCACCTAGCAAGCTACCACCCAGTCCATTAGGCAACTCTGGTGGCACTGACTCGTATGTAAAACTATATTACCAAGATTTTAGCCCTATAGGCGTCAAGGTACGCCAACGACCTGTAGACGAGCTTTACTGTATATATAGGCATCAAAATAGAAAATTATATCACCAAGATGCGCCCTATGCTGCCCAATTTTAAAAAGTAAGCTCAATAGCTAATCACAAGCCTCTATGGACTTGGTACGACAGCAAAACATCACTAGTCCCTCTAGATGGAAAATAAACAAATAGGAAATCTCTATGTCGCATCTAGCGAGGAAAAAAGTTGAATATAGTCCTTCCCGACGAGGGATACTACACTACAACCTCAATTCATTTTGTAGCAGCTAACCACAATACATACAATCACAAACTACTACGAAGATACAAGTTGTATCAATTATACGACGAGAATAACTTGCCGAAGGAAGTTAGCCTTAACATACCTCAATTGCCAAACTCTGCTCAATCAATCCTTCTTCAATTAAGAACTCATAATCCCTCTGTATATTAGCTTAACCACCAAGGAAATAGGGCTTCTATAATTCAAGAATTAGACCAGCAATCATAGCCCACAAAACACAATGACAATAAGTCAAAAATGAGTCCAATTCGGAAAAATCTTACGAATTCTTATAGATTAGAAGGGTACAAATACTTACTATCACTTGTAGACGTACTAGCCATAGATAAGGATGATTTCTACGATTTTTACCCACTAGGGCTCCATCAAACTGGGCCAATTTTAAAGATTCAACTCTATAGATACATTTTTTGTAGGCCCGAGATTCACTACCCAAGAAGAATTTGCAATTAGACGAGGTTTGATAGCGTAAATTACCTTAAATCCGACGGAAAACCAAGGAGAAAATTCGCCTAAGCTGAGCCCTCTTATTTGGGATCGATGGTCCAAGACAGGAACTGATGCAGTAGTAGTAGTAGTAGTAGTAGTAGTAGTAGACGAGGTTTGATAGCGTAAATTACCTTAAATCCGACGGAAAACCAAGGAGAAAATTCGCCTAAGCTGAGCCCTCTTATTTGGGATCGATGGTCCAAGACAGGAACTGATGCAGTAGTAGTAGTAGTAGTAGTAGTAGTAGTAGTAGTAGTAGTAGTAGTAGTAGTAGTAGTAGTAGTAGTAGTAGTAGTAGTAGATTCACTACCCAAGAAGAATTTGCAATTAGACGAGGTTTGATAGCGTAAATTACCTTAAATCCGACGGAAAACCAAGGAGAAAATTCGCCTAAGCTGAGCCCTCTTATTTGGGATCGATGGTCCAAGACAGGAACTGATGCAGTAGTAGTAGTAGTAGTAGTAGTAGTAGTAGTAGTAGTAGACGAGGTTTGATAGCGTAAATTACCTTAAATCCGACGGAAAACCAAGGAGAAAATTCGCCTAAGCTGAGCCCTCTTATTTGGGATCGATGGTCCAAGACAGGAACTGATGCAGTAACTACTACTACTACTACTAAACCAAGGAGAAAACCAAGGATCGATGGTCCAAGACAGGAACTGATGCAGATGGCACTTGAATTGCTTGTTGTCCTAGAAAGTTTTATTTGTTCCTAGTGATGGGCCCCACACATCCCGCAGTAACATCCAATATGTTCTCCACCTCAAAGGAAAACTTTGAATCGGTAGCCTTAGCAGCAGCAGATGTAGAGTCAACTTTCTTAGATGTCATTTTTTTTGTGTTCTTGAAATTTAGTGCTTAATATGGAGAGATGAGAGGTAGAGATGGTCCCATTGGGTGTGCCAAATTTGTTCACAATAATTTTCGTGTCGAGAAAAATAATAATCAAGACAGAAAAATTGTGTAATAAAGTATTTGATTTCAAGTATGATGAGTGTTACAGTCTCTATATAATCCTCTGATTCTCCCAATGATAATATGAAACATGTTGAACTTGGATTTGATTTGAATTCAAGGGTCTAAGTAGTTTGATCTTGATCTTCGTCTTCAAATTATTTATCACGAATAAGTAACTTGATTTTGAACGCCTTGATATTTGCCTTCATTCTTAATCTTGATCTTGAACTTGATTGCTTGAGCATGTAGCTTGAACTTGTAGCTTGTAGAGTATTTGCGGTCTTTGATCCACAAGCTCTCTTTTTGCTCTTGTTCTTAAGTTTTTCTCTGTAAGTTATAAGGACCCCTACTTATAGTTGTAGGGGTGATGCCTTTGTGTGATTTGATTGGTCAGTTTGAACTGACCAATGATATTACTTGGTGACAGACTTCAAGTTGATTGGCCAGAATATGTCACTTACACACTTGACATGATTCTATTGCTTTGTTAACTTGACTTAGATCGCCATAACATTAGACATGTGGCATGATTTTAGTGGCTCATTTGTTTTACTTGGATTGCCACCTCATTGGACACATGACATGATTTTAGTGGCTCATTTATTTGACTTGAATTTTCACCTCATTTGACACGTGGCATGATTTTATTGACTCATTTATTTGACTTGGATTGCCACCTCATTTGATACGTGGCACCTATTTGGGCCTCTAGAAAGATGACATCTTAGGCTCAGTAAAGTGGGTTCATCATTTGTAGCCCAGTTTTGATGGACTAACCCAATGAAATTGGATCATTCATATTTATTGAATTTAAATAATTAATTCAATTATATTAATCCATAATATTTATTTGGACTAATATATCTTGAATTTATTATAATCTAAATTAATTTATGAATTTAAATCCAATAAAATTTTAATATATACAATGTCAAATCACCTTTTTCATTCACAACTTTATATACATAAATTCTATAAGATAAAAAGGCATAAACATTAATATGTGTTAATTATTTAATTTAATTGGAGATAAAAATGATTGTTGACAGATGAATGAAAAATATGCAAAATTCGTAGAATACATGAGAAGATGAAAAACATAGTCATTAATATGTATTAATAGTTCAGTTTAATATAAATAATTATGGAGGATATATATACGTAGATTCATATACGTTGTATACATAAAAAGATATTCAATGACTTAATAAATTTAATTAAATATATATTTATATTTTTATTCAAAGTTATTTGTAGGAATAGTAATTAATTAAAGAATAAAATGGTCCATCAATATTTAATGAATATTTTGATAATTCAACTTTTCAACTGGAGGCTTCCACTTGTATAGTAATATGATATGATATAATAAGAGATTTAAAATAGTGAATTTTTTAATTATTTAATATAACACATAAATGAGGAGAAAATAGATAAAGACCCAAAAAAGGAGAAAAAATATTGTATTTCTTGGCCGATGTCACATGACTTTTTTAATTCCTGACTTTATTATTATATTAGAAAATTTGCTACATTCGCGCAATTATATATGAAAAACATTAGTAAGTTTAGAAATAATTTATCTAAAAATTCAATCGAGATAGAATAAATAAAAAAATCAAGTACCGAATTAAGAAAATAAGAAAATCATATATTATGAGGTTAATTTACGATTTTCTTGATTTAATATAGTTTCAATATATGTGTTTAAGGACTTGATCTTTTTTCTTGTTTTATTAACAGTAAAATTTTTGTTTGATGAATCTTTCTTTTATGAATATAAAAGAAAAATTAAAAAGAATATGATGAAACTAAAAATAGGAGAAAAAGAGATAATGTTATAAAATAATAAAGGAATAAGAATATTGTAGAGAAAGAGAAGAGAGAAGAATACTTATTTCTCTTGAGGGATGAATTATAATGAATTGAAATCCTTATATTTATAGGGAAAACTAACTTGGTCCTAAAATACTAACTCTAACTTTTCTCCAAAGAAATAGACATTCACTATAGTATAGTATATATTTATAATACTCCCTCTTGAATATAATATGCCTTATTAAAACCTTACTAGAAAAAATCCAGTGAAAAAAATTCTAGTGAAGGAAAAAATTAAACAAATATAATAATACGTATTTTGACTGCCTCATTAAAAATTTATAAAAAAAAACCAGTGGGATAAAGCCTTGCAAGGGAAAAAGAGTGTATTAACTACTTGTAACAACCCGAACGTTGTTACAGGATGGTTAGGTGCCTAGAACACTGAAAAGATGCTAATAAAAGAATAGAATGTGCTGTGAAATATTCCAAGTGTGAAGCTAGTTGATTTTGGGTAGCTACTAGTTTGGGGGACCGCTATAGCGGTGGAATTTCTATTGCAGTAAGATCGTGGTAGCAGTCAGGGTCCTGCCGTGGTGAAATTAGAAAATAACCACTGGAACTGCCGCAGTGACACTTTGATCATTGTAGCGAATCCGCTGCAATGAAAATGTGACCACTGCAGTGGACGACGTGAGTCAGAAAGTGGGTTTAAGTGGAAATTACGAAATTTTTATCCCATTACTCCAAAAACTCGATCAAAAGGGCTACAGAATGAAAAAAATGTCTCCAGAGTAGGGAATTATTCTCCTAAGGTAAGAATTTCAATTCTTCTGTCTCTACTACGATTAATATTCATCCTAGATTGCTTGTGGACCTTTAATGGTGGATTTTTTGTAGAGAAGAACCCTAGGCTATTAAACTAGAGCGGATCGTGGGATAATTAGGGGGTGATTTGGGTTGATTTTTGAAGAGTTTTGATTACTCTCTTAGAATTACGTGTGAGGAACGAGGGTTACGCAGGAAATTAAAATTAAAACCCAGCAGAATTGGGGTTTTACTTTTGAAAACTCCCCGAAGGGAAGGGTTTGATCTAATTAGACCCATTATTAAAGAGTAAGTGATGAATTACTTTTGTTGTGTAGATTTCAAATGATCTGAAGCTTTGAGGAAGGGCAAGGCTCCTGTTGAGTAGCCGAATTGTTATCTTCGAATTTTGAGGTAGGCTATGGTTAGAGGGTTAGATCCTGTTAATGACTTATATGCATGTGTGATAATGATATGAGATTTGTCTTAGGACATTATGTATTGTCAAATGATTTATTTGATTAATTAGGAGAGATCATGTGAATATGAGATGATTATGAGCTTTTGTGTAAATGTCATTGAATTGTGAAGTGAATTTCTTTTAATGAATACTACAATGGGAATCGATGATCTATATCTTTGCAAGTGAGGGAGTGGAATGTAGACACCTATATATTGAATTACATATATACATATATGTGTCTTGTTATATTTAATGGATGAAGAATGATTTAGATAATAAAAGTAACTTGAGATGAGTGGCTCATGCTCGAGGGGAGCATCCGGGCGAGCGATATTGTTAAGTGGCTCGTGTCCGAGAGGAGCATCTGGACGAGCATATGAGTGGGAGAAGGTGCCACGCCAGCGCGGTACATGGATTTCTAGAGTCCCCTGCAGGTCATGACTGGAAGGAAAAATTAAGATCCTTTGGCATGTGTGCACCCTGATTTTGTGAATTTAAAGTGGTAATGGGGACATGGCGGAGGTGTGTGTCGAACATGTTACCCTATGTTTTACTTTGTTTTTGTTGCACTGTGCTTATATGTAAGAATAAATGAAGAATGTGCAGAGTGGTTATGGGAAAATTTGGACTTTGTTATGTAATTTGAAACAAAAGAAATGAATCTGATTCTAAGTGTGACACGGTCACGATGCTAATAATTGTTGAGTGTATTTTTGCTTGTAATTATCTGTTGCAATTGTACAGGATAAAGATTTGTTATTTATTGATTCTCAAATTGGTATGATAGTTGGATTGATCTATAGAATATGTGAACTGATGAACCGTTGAATTGATGAACTGATGAACTGTTGATGGTGCAGCTAAGTTAAGCTATTGCCTAAGGCCGTACCGCAACAGTGAAAATCCTTCCGCTGCAGCGAACAAGTGACTGCTGCAGCGAAAGGCCCAATCCAGTGAGCAAGCCGACTGTCACCTGTGTTAGAGATAGTGCACTTGAATAGATTTCTATACTTCTGTATGATGTTAAAACTTGTTTGATGTCATTGTTGCTATGTTTACATGTTATTATGTGAGGTCAGCCGGTGATGCCTATCAGTACCGTGTTATGTACTGACCCTACGCTTGTACTTTTTTTCTGACTGTAGAGTTCGACCCAGGCAGTTCTTCACGTCCTCACCTGTAAGCAGCAACAGTTCGTGGAAAAGTGAGCAGAACAAGGAGGCAATGTCACTCCCCTGTTTTGAAGATGTCCTCTTCCTGACACTTATTTCCTTTGTTTTTAGTTTTAAACATTTTTAGAGTTGTAAATAGACGTCTTATGCAATGATTTTCAGGTTGGGATTAATTTAGTTTCGTTTGGTTTGGTTGTAAGAAGTCAATTTTTCTTTCTAATGACATATTTCATTAATTATAGCTCTTATCTCTCTCTGAAAGTTTAATGTTTGGGGGCTTATTGGGAATCATTGGTTCGCCCATCGGGGGATCAGTATGGGTGCCAATCACGGTCATTTGGATCGTGACACTCCCCATTATGAGAATATCAATCCAAAAATTTAAATTTTTGTATCCCAATCTTGTGCACCATCTTCTCATAAGTTGCAGTTGGTAAAGACTTGGTGAATAAATCAGTCATATTATCACTCGAACGAATCTGTTGCATGTTGATATCACAATTTTTTTGGTGATCATGTGTGAATTTTTTTTAATGAAATGTGCTTCGTTCTATCTCCTTTTGTGAATCCTCCCTTTAATTTTGCTATGCATGCTGCAGTATCTTCATATAAGACATAGGTATTTTATCACATTTCAAACCTCATTTTTCTCAAATTAGGCGTATCATTGATCTCAATCACACACATTCTCGGCTTGCTTGATGAATAGCTATTATCTCAGCATAATTTGATGAAGTAACCACAATAGATTACTTTGTAGATCACCAAGATATGACAGTACCCCTACATATAAACACATAGCCTATTTAAGATTGAGCTTTATGTGGATCAGATAAATATCCTACATCAACGTAATAAAAAAGATTGGGACTCCAATTTTTAGAATAAAATAGGCCCATATCGGTAGTCCCTTTTAGATATCGCAATATGTATTTGATTCAGTTCTAGTGTCTTCTGATAGGAGTAGAACTATATCTTGCTACCAAATTAACTAAAATTGCTATGTCAAATTTATCGTATTAGCAAGATATATTAGTCCATCAATCGCACTGACGGATTGTAGGATTTTCATAACACACAACGGAACACAAAAGCAACCTTGGACAAATCTACTTGTGTTTAAAATTTATTTATATCTAAAAAAATAGTTTCAAGATAAACCCGGTGCTAGTATTCATAATTGAAAAAGTCTTTGATAGTACGAAGACTCTATGATCATTCACACCGAGATCGACTTTGCTATCAACTCTTTGATTAACAAAACTCAAGAATAAATTGAATTACAAATATTGTGTTGAAAATTTTCTTAAAAATCTTAATTCAAAACAAACGTAACAAGAAAATAATTTTCTTGTTGATAATATTCTCTCTTGATTTGATATAAAATCCATACACTTTCAACAAAGTGTTTTGTCATAAGAACTTTTCTAATAAAAAAATTATGTCATAGAACTTTTGTATCACCCTTTATATAGTATTACCTACAAACTTTTTTTCTTATTTGGTTAAGATAATAATTTACTAGGGATAAAAATTTATTTTTCAAAATAAATATTACCATATATTTCATAAGGGAAATAAGAATCACATATGTGTAATGTGATTGCCGACGCCAATTGGTCTTTATTGAATACTTCTTCTATAAAATATTCAAAACTAATAGAAGTATATATGATCCCATTCCTAATGGGTCTCATGTCATCGGCGTTCATGATATCCACTAATATATAGTTATATCCTTAAATAAATAATAATATATAGTTATATCCTTGTATAAATAATTAATAATTGAAAGTATATATATATATATATATATATCAAGAGATATGATTAATTTTTGTTCTAAATAGAAAACTTCAATTGATTCACAATATTAATTATATCCTCTGTGCTAGCAAAGAATATACCAATATTTTATTTGGATTAATAATTTATTTGTTTGACTAATTAAATACTCTAATTAAATTATCAAATAATAAAATAATGAATCCATTAACAAGATAGGTTTCACGACCCGTAATCAGGCCATGATGGCACCTACTACAACCCCCCAGTAGGTAAGCCAAAATCTCAAATTGAATACTGAAAGTAAAGACCAACTTAATAACAAGTAAGAGAAAACAAACAACGGGCCTCCAAGTATAAATATATACATAACATGTACAAAATATACAATATGGGCCCTAAGGAAACAAGAAAAGATAATATACACAAGATACCAACCCCGGACCTGGTATCACCTATACAAGGGCCTCTAAAAGTACGAGAATAAAACTATACAAAAGAAATAGAATTGTCTGAAAGATACAAAATATAGACAGGAGATACAAGATGGAAAATAGTAAATCTCCGGACGTCAAGAGCTCACCACGATCCTAATCGGCAAAAGAACCCACAAACGAGCAAAGGATCAATATGGGTGACTTGTAGTGGGAGCTGCATCAGAAAAAGATGTAGAAATGTAGTATGAGTAGCAAAAGATGGGGTACTCAGTAGGCATCATAGGTCGACCGAGCTCAGAAGATAATATATAAAATAAAGCATATGAAAGGAACTATCTATCAAAAACTAACCTGAAAATCACAACAGATTAAGGATAACGTGAAAACAAGAGTAATACACAAATATAAATATACACATACAAATATACAAAAGTGATGCATTGCAGTATGGGATAATGTAATGCAATATGTGGCCAATGCAAAGAGAAGCGAAACCCGAGAATGTTATACCCCAAGAATTCAAGAATCGGACCTGGAAGTGAATCGGAGAAGAATTGGAAAAATATTGCAGCAGTTGCAGAACGAGTCACTGAACGACTCGTGAAGAGACCCCACGAGTCGTCAGGTGACTCGTGGGAAGGCCTGGAAGGAAGAGGGAGTTGAGATCCCCACGAGTGATGTAACGACTCGAGGTCAGCCACCACGAGTCGTCATGTCAGCCATGGGGTGGTTCTAGAGGAAGATGGGAAAATTCATCCAGTGCACTTGACGGGAGGTGGCAACGAGTTGTGGCTGCTGGGGGTGAGTTGTCATGTCACTCATTAGAAGCCCTAGCAGACCAGTTATCCAGTGAACTTAATGAGCGAACCAATGGATCGTGAGCCCTGGTGACGAGTCGTGGGGTCGTCCGTTAGGACCCATTAATAGTTATTTTCAGCGAATTCAGTAAGGGATTTTTCGTAATTCCTAAGTTCTAAGGGCCTATACTACGCCGTTTTAAGCTTATAATAGAGGGTTTTTAGCAGAGAAAAACCTATCTTAGGCCATTACTTTTATGCATGCAAGGTTGGGGGTTTGAGGATAAGAATCAAGGTGAATTCTCAAGGTTTTCAAAGGGGAATCTCAGCTGGGAAATTAGGAAGAGTTAGAATTCTTCAATCCCAGGTATGTAAGGCTATAAGTGGGTGCTTTCTTCCACACCCATGCCCATTCCCCATCAATTTGTGATTGGTTTGTAATGATCAAGTTTGGGGTTTCATTCAATTGTATGATTCTTACATCTCTATTTATGGGTATAATTAAATTGAGTTAATATTGATGATTTTACCAAGCTTGGGAGGATTCTAACTTAATTTCTTTTACAAAATTATTTTTCTAAAAATTGAATCTAAAATGCCCATGTGTGGAGAGTTCATAATAGAAGTGATTGTGGAAGAATGTGATGATGATGGAGTAGATGATGAAAGGCATGTTTCCAACCTTACCCATTATTTTTGATGATGTTTTTAAAGAAGATTAAGTAGACCCAAGTATGGTAGAGCTTTGGGTGATGCCCAAATAATGATTTCAAATTGTGATTTTCCCCAACATGAGCTTACCACATGGTTGAGATGAAATTTTTCTTTAACCCTTATTATGAATTCTAGCGTGTGGTATGTTTCAAAGTAAAGTCTTCTCTATGCGTAAATCCTTAATTGATATGTATATTTTTGTCGAGCTTTGTCAAGGATAATGTTAAGCTTCATTTCACATGATGTTGAGTCTAACTATGATTTCATTCAAAGCTTTGACGAAATGACATTGTTGAGCTTCATATTTATATGATGTCTAGCGTATGCATGATTTCATAATGAGCTTTGTCAATAAACAATGTTGAGCTTCATTTCATATGATGTTGAGTTTATGCATGATTTCATATTGAGCTTCATCACTAGACGATGATGAGCTTCGTATTTATATGATGTAGAGCATTGCATGTTTTGGGAGAAGAGTCTAGCACTGAGGAACTACGCGCCAACGTAGGTTGATTCTATTATATTATTGGGACCTCCCTAGTGAGCTATCCCTGACCCGATTGGCCCTTCAGCTTGATATCGATATCATAGTAGCGTTCTTAGCCCTAGCAAGGTTTTGGATGGCTCTGCCCACTTGAGTGTAATAGTTGGGACCACGTAAGCTCTATCGTAGTATGTCGGTTAAGTGACGAGTCTCCCACTGTCTATATCATTCGAATTCGCATATCCATTACTCATGATTATTATCTTATGCATGCATGTTCAAAAAACAAGGTTTGTCTCATTGTTCAGTTTTGATATAAATGTTATGTTTTAGCTTTGAGTCATTTGAGTCAGTTATGATGTCCTAAAGCTATGCATGGACACGTTCTGATAAGAGTACGATTTCAGAATGAATGCATGTAGTCTCCTACTTACTTTTGAAAGCTTATGATATGTATGAATGGTTTTAAAAGAAATGATTTATTTTATTTAAGCGGTCTTACTTACCTTGCATACTTGGTACATTCCACGTACTGAATGCATACTTTCTATGCTGCATTGTTTCATAATGAGAGATCGGGTCATCAGGTGCAGCCCCGTTCTTAGTCGCTTATCAGAGTTAGTACCTGCTTGGTTGGTGAGTCCTCATCTTTTGAGGACTAGACTTTCATTCTAGTTGTTGTGTTAAGTCAGACTTCCGTTGAGTTTATGATTGTGTTTCTTCATGTTTATTGAATGAGTTATTGAATGCTTATGCCATGGGTTGACTTAGGGTCTCTCGGGGTCCTTTTTCTTATGTCTACGATCTGGGTCTACGCTCGGGTCGTGACATATAATAACCTCGGGTAGTCCGACATTAAACCTCAAACGTAGTAATAAGAAAACCCGACAAAGACCTCAAGCCGCCTGACATCTCATCTCAGAAACAATAACAATGAAACTCAACAAAGACCTCGGGCCACTCGACACCTCACCTTGAACGTAATAACAATGAAATCTGGCAAAGACCTTAGGCCTCCCGGCATCTCACCTTGGACGTAACAAAAAAAGTAAAGTGTTATCTGGTACGACATCTCACCTCGCATCGAATTTATAGGTGGAACAAATATTCTATAAAATCAAAAATCAGTAAAACAGTAGTACATCCCCCGGAGCTTCAATCGGTAAAAGATGTGACATTTTTAGTTAAAAAGCCAAAAATCAGTATTTTTCCTTCAATTATATTCCGATCCATGTGCATGTAATATGGATGTATGCATGCTCACTCAAGTGTGTGTGTTTGCTTGTACATATATATAGCACATGATTCCACATCAAATAGGATAAATCACCCTCCATACCACAATCATACTAAACTAGAGTCCATCCACTCCAAAGCCCTAGCCTCAGGCCCACAATCTCATAACAGAGGGAAAAACGGGGAATGTAAAGCGATAACAAGTCCAACAAATCGATAACGATCCAAAAATTCCAAGTAAAACACCTCTTATCTAATTTTACTATGAAAACCACTTCTAACATAGCCTAAGGATCCCGAACATATTCACACTATAGCAACTAACAACCTAAACTAAAGCTTAGAAGGGAATACTATTCTAAAATCCTTGAAATTTGGCAAATAACTCAAAAAATCATTACAACCTAATTCTAAATATCAAATCACCCTAATATCATGAAACTTATAAAATATACTAGTAAACTGAGCCAAGCCTGAAGAAAGAAAACTATAACCTACTTCACAACCGAACGTCAAGCCATGAATCGTCACTCGGAAGCTTTTCCCTTCTACAATGCCTTGGATCGCAGCCACACCATCACAAATATGATCTACTTATCAAAATGAGGATAATGATACTTAAATTGACATATTTCAATTTGGGCTGAAAATTGAGTAAAATAAATAAACCCTCAGCACCCACTAATGAAATCTAAAATAAATTATAGCATTGTGATCCTCGAAGGTTCAGGACTCATACCCAAAATTTGGGTGAAACCGGAGCTACTTTTGGGGTTCAAATCATCGCGGAAATATCAAGAACATAAAAAAAGAAATTCTAGGATTTGGAGTTCAAAAAACATGGATTAAACACGAAAATGAATCTATAACTAGCTAAGAAACAGGGAGGGGAAAATAATTTACCTATTTGCCCAAGAATCCACTAAAAATAGTGGAAATAGCCACTTATCAAGCTCTCAAAAATGGTGGGTTGAGGTTTGGATGAAATAAGATGAAAGGGAAGTGATCTACCTATAAAGCTATCATTTTTTCGCTGTAGTGGACTTTGAATCGCCATGATGGATCCACTATAGCGGTCTCTAGCCGCTATAGCGGACTGCCAGGCGCCAGCCACAACTCCAACTTCAAATGGACCACCAGAATTCATTCGGAGTGCCGTGAACTCAAATCTTATACAATTTCCAAGTGGAAATAATATTCCAAACTCAGTGGAATCGATGAAACGATCATCGAAGGTCGTTTTGACAAGATGAACACCAAAATCAACACTTAAACCACATAAAGACAATCGTTCAAATGCCCAAAATGAGTTTGAAAGCCTTAGGACGCGAACTAAATGTCACACGAGCCTAAAATCCACATTGTGGAGCTAATGGCACTGACAAAATTCTTATCTGAGATCAATTACTAAAAATATTATCCGAAGTCAATCATTTCGACTCTAGAAACTCCAAAACTAGAAAATCTTTTTAAAACTCACCCGAATACTTTGGGAACCATGCTACGCATCCGCACAAGTCACAAAAGCAATGTAGAAGCAACGAGGAGGGTCGAAACAATGAAAACACACAAAAGTAAGGAAATGACCAGGAGGGTCATTACAACAGGAACACTCGTTAGTGTGCGACCTATTAGATTTATTACTAATCCAATAGTAAATTGATCATATCAATATACTAATTAAGGTTGGCCTCTAGCAATACTCCTTAACAACCGGATAGTATGAAGTATACAATTTACTTCAAGAACCTGTAGAAGAATAATGTAGTATTTTATGGTTTAACTATCAAATCCTAATAGGTGATCAACTATGTGTACATGTCAAATTATAATCAACTATGTGTACATGTAAAATTATAATCAACCATTGAATTACCCAAGAAACTCTTTTTTTCATTCAATTGTCCTGGCCAAGGTTTGGATTAGTCATTTAAAATTCATAACATAAAGCTTAAATTAATTACCAAGAGTTGACAAATTCCATCTTGAATAATCATTAATTCTAATCATACCCACTATCCTTTCAGTCATTTTCGTAGAGAAATGGGTGTCTGTATCAAAGAATAATAAATAACTTGTTAAGTACTATGATTATCTCAGGTTAAAGAAAATACCTACATCAAAATCTTCAAGATAATATCCCATGATCAAGAACAATTTTAGATTAATTTATTAAGAGAGGTAACACTCTCATTATCATGATCTTCATCATGACGCCAAGTCTCAAAATTTAATCAAGGAGCTTATCATATTAATCAAATAATAAATAACTATAAAAAAGAATACTAGACTCCATATAATTATATCCAATAATATTTACAAAATATATTCAAATCATCATATGTGAGATTGGATCTAGGACATATCAACTATATCCCTAACAAGTAAGATATGGAATTTCATGATCAAAGATTTTCTCATTTTTTTCTTAAGGTCGGAACAGATCTTTATTCACATTAAGTGATCGACCAACCATTGAGTTCTTTATGAATGTGTCTCATCCATATAAAATTATTTCAATATCTTTTCTTATAGGTAGACTGATGGAAAAAATATAATTTATCGAATGTTCAATTTGCAAACCATTTGTCTTTCCCAGATCTTCCATCTCAAATTTATTTTTTAAATAATCAATTGCCTTTTAGAAACTCTGATGGAGTTCCAATGAAATTTATGTCATCAAACATAAATAACAAGTACAATTCATGTTGATGCTATAAAAAATGTAACCAAACTCATTATTATATTCTTTATCAATGAATATTCACTAAGGTGGTTATGTCACATCCACCTTATTTGATTTTCTCCACATAAGGATTATGAACAAGTTTGCAGAAATATATAAATGTTTCAGGCATTTTAAATCCTTTAATAATTTTAATATAGTTTTTGTCAAGTGACAACATTCATTAGTATTTAAATGCGTGACATCTTTTGGTATCTGAACTACATGTCCCATAAGTTTTACGCTTATCATGATGCATCATTTCACTTGATAATTGTCTCTACGTTAGCATGCCTTAATAGACGTAGAATTAATAACCTCACTATCTTTTATAATATTGCGTGCTATATTATATCAAAGATATGATTGGCGGTATATCATTTGTATCGATTTGCAATTGGAAATAACTTATTGAGATCTCATAGCTTTTAATATTTTCCTTAGGTACCTAAGCTTTTCATAAGGTTTTATGAAGTGTTATGTCATATGCTCTTTAAGAGCACATTACCTTCTTATTGTGATCATTTGCTCTATTTTTTTTTAAAAATAAAAACTAATTGATCTATAATGCTTCATGTATACCGTAGACTCTGTCCTTCAGAGACATTAACCTAATAGGAGCTTTTTCAGCTGAAACATAAAATTAATTTTGAGTTAGCAAATGCTTCAGACATTTGACTTGAATTACATCTAAATGAGAATCATACTAATGATAATTCACAATATATTTCTTAGTTGCTTATTCTCTCCTCCTCTTGTTAGAAAAAATAACATATATTACTGATTTTCTTTGGAGAATTTATTTGTGTGCGTCATGATAGATTCATTAATCATAAATTGCACATCAAATGTTATTAGATGAAAAATATTTGGTTTCTCATCCTGAATCAATAGAGGGGAGTGTGATTAATCATAATTTATGGGTCACTATACAAGTGTTATTGTATATAATATATCACATCATAGACTATACATAAAATTTTGTTCTCATATGCAATGGTTCAACTGTATAATGGAGGCATCCACCAAATTAACTAGCTTGTATATAAACCAACACTATCAAGATAAATTATCTTGATTACACAATCTGAAAATTATGCTCTTAGCTTAATTAATAGTGAACAAGCAACTTTGTGAATGTCAAACTGCAGGTTCATAATAAACGCACATCTGACCATCTTATAGATGCATCTATTTAAGACATCACATGGCAAGTGAACATGCTTATATTCACTTTTTATACCTTTCAGAATTTTGAGGATTCACTCCCAACATTAGTTGGTACAATAAACTTATCATGAGAATAAGCAATAGAAAAGATTTCTTAAAGAATCTTCTAGTTCTTAAATATATTTTGAATATTCAATTAACACATCATATCAGGATGACCAAAATGATCATGTCAACTGATAAAATTATTTGTACTAGTAAACTTTAGATTTACCATGATATGTGTTATTTGTTTTAGTAAACTTCAGGTTATTGTGTCATGAATTTCACATCAATAAACTTCTAGTTTATTGCAACATTTAACTTTATCATACTTATATTTGTAGTATAAATTAGGTAACATTTCAAATACATATTTCATACCCATAGTAATTTAAAGATATTTAATTTTTTAATTTTTCTTAGTCTTAACCATTTTATTACTCCCTTTGCTTCAAAACAAGTGGTGCTTTTAGCTTGAGAACACCCCTTAAAAAACTATTCATTCCTAGACATAAAAATTATTTTTACCTACTTATGCCTAATAATATCTTTAAAAAAATGTAACTCTTTAATATTTTCTTGATTATGTAAAACTCTCTCCACTTAAATAAGGGTAAAATTGGAAGAACATCATTAATGTCTTCTTTATTATGTAAAACACCACTTATTTTGAAAAAAATAAAATTGCTAAATCACCACTTATTTTAAAATGGAGGGAGTAGTAAACTTCATATTTACTACAACCTGTGTTTTCGATCATAACAATTTTATATATTATAATATAGTATGTATGAGATAATAATAAATAAACTTCTCCGGAGATTTCAATCTATTTTTCATAATAAATAATCAGGCTAACTTGATCATTAATTTATATTACCAAATATTACTTAGATACTTCTAGTATCTTTTTCATTCATTGGAAATGCAACATGGTCATTTAAATGAGCTTAAAATATGTCATTCATCATTAGGTCACTATTTTGTTCAAGCACAAGACATCATTTCAGTTATTCTACAAAATTTTCTACTTCAAGAGAAAATTTCAAAGTATTTTGTACCGACCCATCTGTTGTTACAACGGGTAAAAATAAGACCGAACACCCCTCTCTAGCCTAAGTGTTGGTGGGAAGGTGTGGAGTAAGTGTTAAGAAAATTTTGAGATGGGAAATGGTTTGTGTGCAAGAAATAGGAGCTACTGATTACGGGGACCATGCAATAGAAGGATAATCGCTGCAGTGAGACCATTACCACGGTCGGAGGTCCTTTGTAATGGACCAAGAAATATACCGTCGGATCCATTGTGACGGTGTCTTGGGTGTTGTAGCGGGTCTGCTGCAACAGAAATGTGACTGCTGCAGTGGACGACAGGAACAAGTAAATGGGTTTTAAGTGGGATTTCAGAGGGTTTACCCCAGTATTTCAAAATAAACTGTGAGAACTCAGAGAAAGTCACCTAAGTGCAGAGCACTTTTACCTTCTCAAATGTAAGAATTTTAGTCTATTCTCTTTACTTTGATTCCCTAACCAAATAGAATCGTTTGGGGGACTTGCAATGGGGAAATTCTAGGTTGAAAAACCCTAGAACTAGGAGAGTACAGAAAATTGGTTAAGTGGTGAAGGTTGTTGATTCCTAGGTCTGTGAGCATGTAATTATACTCCATAGGGTGAATGATATGGTGCTAGTTCATCATTCCTAAAATTGGAGACCTAGAGTTTAGTGGAAGTGGGGAATTTAGTGTTAAAACTGCCTGAAAGAGAGTTTGGGGAGTAGAAACCCCATGAATCGAGTTTGAATAATCATGGTAGGATTAGAGTGGGATGAATTACTCGCGAGTAATGATTAAAACCCCATGAGACGGGTAGAATGGAGGCGGGGTTAAATTTTCAAAATCCTTGTTCCCCGAAATAGTCTATTGATTTTTCGTTACTCTTTTGTGCTAGATTTTGAACATTCGGAAGCACTGAGGAAAGGCAAGGCTCCAGCAAAGTAACTTGAGGTTTTCTATCATCAATCGAGGTAGGTTATGGTTTAGAAGGAGTTAGACATGAATAATAAGATGTATTGCATGGAATGACTATGTGTGGATTTGGTCTTTGGATATTGCTTGTTGTCATAATGTTCTGTTGCATTCTAATATTGAACGGTTTTTACTATGGAATCATTATTTATGTGATGTGGCCAATGGATACTAAGAGATTGTTCTTGTTTGTTTGTATTGTCTGAACATGATCACTGAATTGTGTGAGCATTTAAGTTGAGGGAGGTAAGATGAGCCCTCTGAGGGTGAAATAACTGACTGAGTGGTAAAACACTGAGATGTATGAATGGAAGTGGATAATATGAATGTACTGAGATGAGTGGCTCGTGCCCGAGGGGAGCATCCTTGTGAGCAATGATGGTTGAGTGGCTCGTATCCGAGGGGAGCATCTAGATGAGTAGATGAGTGAGAGCGAGTACCACGCTGGTACAATACATGGATTTCTAGAGTCTCCTGCAGGTTATCACTGGAAGGGCAGAATTAAGACCCTCTCGAATGTGTGTGCATCAATGTTCAGTGTTGGTATGTTCATGGTGATGTGATGGAAGTGTGTTCCCGGCATATCACCAATTGTTGTATTATTTGACAAAGAGTAAGAAGTAAGATCGGTCTGGGAATGTGAGGACTTGAATGAACCAATGATCATGTATTTTGTGCATTTGAATTGTTGATGTGTTTATAATGATTTGATGATTTATGTGAAGTTAAATAAGGACTTAGATGAGTTGTGAAACCTTTCGTGAATGGTTCATTGTATATTCCTTGTGGTTATGATGTGTCAATTATTTATTAATCACTATGAATAGCTTGGATGAGTGTAATGAATAGAATGTTGAAAAATGTAAAGAGAATGGTAGGTGTGCAGCTAAGTCGAGCTACAACAAAGGAAGTACTGCTGTAGTGGAATATATTCAGCTGTGGCGAGACCGCTGTAGCGATCAAGTGACCGATGCAGCAAGGCTCAATCCAATTAGCAGGCCGGCTAGCACCCTACACATATTGAATTTTTGAATGAGTATTAATTACTGAAATTGTGTCCTGAGATAACTGCATATAGTTGTTTCATATATACATGTATTATTTAAGCTCGGCCGATGATGCCTATTAGTATTGTTTTGTACTGAGGCTACTCCTGCAATTCATTTATGACTGTAGAACTCTCTCCCGAAAGCTCATCTCACCCTCATCTCTAAAGTAGCAATGGATTTATAGAATTATGAGCTACTCATGATGTGCTGATCGTCTCTCCAGCGATTGATGTCTCTAGTTCTGACACTGATTGTTTTCTTGCCATTTTTTTTTCTTTTGGATTACTTTTGGACAATGATAGGTAGATGTCCTTGTGTATAATGACTATCAAATTCTGGAAGTGTTTTAAACAATAGGCTGTTATTATTTCCCTTTTATTTATTGATGTTTCCATTATTTATATTCAATATATGATCTATTTCTAAATGTTGTGGACGGTATTGGGTATTTAGTAGGGGATCATTGGTTCACCCATCGAGGGGGTTTTGTATGGGTGCCAATCACGTCCACTTGGGTCATGACAAAGTTGGTATTAGAGCCCTAGATTCGTTGATCTCATTTCACAAGGACGAGTCTAGTATAGTCTCACGGATCGGTGCGGAGAGGTCTGTAACTTATCTTCGAGAGGCTACAGGACTTTAGAAAAACTCCTTCTTTCCTTCCTTTTCGTGCTATTACTTGATTCCAATTGGTATCTGGTGATCGAAATTGGTATCTGATGATTCTTCCTTATTTCTCTCACATATGGTGAGAACACGTGAAGGAGAAAACAAAAAAGAAGCACCCGAGACACTAGCAGCAGTTGCAGTCTACGGTAGAGGATAGGGCAGAGGTTGCAGGTGGAGATTTGCTGCTGCTAGAGGTGGGGCCCATGCTCTTTTTCTAGTTCGGGAGAGGTCAGCATCTTCGGTACCTCCAGCGGTGAAGGAAAGGGTAGTTGTGGAGGTAGTAGTTCCGAATCAAGGGAGAGGCTATAGCCTCTCCAGCATCCTCCAAGGTCCTGGATCATGTTCTTAACCTTATGAGTGGCCTCGTGGGTAATGAGGCAGCGCCAGTGACTCCCGCAGAGTAGCAGTCGGGGATATAACATGCAACTACTGTGGCTCCTCGTGTTGATGCTATTTTAAAGGTTGTGATGTTTCTGAGACAGGCAGCTAGACCGGTAATGACTGGAGAGGAGCCTGACTTATTCTGGAGGTTCATAAAGATGAAGCCTCCTACCTTATACGTTATTGAGGTGGAAGACGCCTATGAATTTATCATTGACTGTCACGAGTGGCTTCATAAAATAGGAGTAGTGGAGAAGTACGGGGTAGAGTTTGTTACCTTTAAGATGATGGGTGATGCTAAGCTCTGGTAGAGAGCTTTTGTGGAGTGCAGACCGACGGGATCACCACCGTTGACTTGGACCTAGTTCTAATCCACTTTTTTGGAGAAGTACGTGCCACATACTCAGTGAGATCGGAGGTGGGATGAGGTCACCACCATTGAGTAGGGACCTCTTTAGTTGTAGCATACGAGGCCAATTCCACTCACTGTCCACGTATGCTCTACCTTTATTGCCCACAAAGGAGGAGAGGATTAGATGACTTGTTAAGGGCCTGAATATGGCTCTCCAACTGTCAGACCTTTAGATGGTCTTTGCATGTAAGACCTTCCAGGAGGTAGTAGAGTTTGTGAAAAATGAGGAGGGGGCCAAATAGGATGGTTATGCAAAGAGTGTTGAGAAGAAGGCTCGAAAGGTCAGTACTTATAGCGGTTCCTTTGCTAGGACTCCAATTCTCCAAGGCTACTCCAGATGCCCTATTCAATTAGTCATGTAGGTGTCAGCCGGGGGTCCTCTAGGGACCACTCCATGACCATCAGGTAGAGTTAGGGACACTCAAATAGTTTGCTCAGATTTTAGGGCTCTATCTATTTTCTCTATTACAACTCAAAGACCAGTGATTGAGAAGGTGTACCATGAGCACGGGGGGTATGACTATATCCGCAGATGGTGTCCCAGGTTTGATCAGGGTGGGTAGATGGTTCTGCACCTAGCTTCTTGACCTAGCCCTTGCTAGGAGAGGAGGGAGTGCGTTCAGCAGAGATCACCCACAACTAGGGAGGGGCAATCAGCTAGTGGTTAGAGGTTAGAGGTGGCACCTAGTCGGGTAGAGAAGGTTCCTAGGTCAGATAGGGTGGCAATTAGTTTGGTAGAGAGGTTGCACATCCCAACAGGGGCAAGTCTCAGACAGGTAATCAGGCCCACTTCTATGCATTTTCAGGTCAGCCCGAGGCAAAGGTTTCATATGCCATTATCATAAGTACCACTTTTGTATGTGATAAAATGGCTACAACTTTGTTTGATCCCGGTTCTACTTTTTCCTATGTGTTTGCTTATTTTGCTGCGGGTTTGGATCTTACTTGTGATGTTGTGTCTAGCCCTGCTGGAAATTCTGTGGTAATGGATAGGGTCTATCATGCTTGTATTGTTGACTTCATGGGTTGTGATACATGAGTAGATTTGGTGATCTTAGACATGGTAGATTTTTATGTGATTTTAGGAATGAGATGGTTGTCTCCATACCATTCCATTCTGGATTTCCCTACTAAGACCGTCACTAAAGTAGGGCTAGGGTCGTCAAGGTTGGAGTGGAAAGGGAATTGTAGCCCTGCTCCTAAGAAACTTATCATATTCATGCCCAAAAATTAATAGCGTGGGGGTGTTCAACATATTTAGCTCATATTCGGGATACCAGTTCAGAGGGTCCTTCCATAGAGTCGATTCTAGTAGTTTTTGAATTCTTAGAGGTATTTCCCGTGGATCTGCCTAGCATACTACCATACCCCTACATTGACTTCTTTATATATCTAGAGTTAGGGACCTGACCTATTTCTATATCGGCACAAAGAATGGAACCAGTTGAGTCGAGAGAACTCAAGTAAAAGTTGCAGGAGCTACTTAGTAAGGGGTTTATCAAGCTGAGTGTCTCTCTGTAGGGTGCCCCGGTCTTGTTTGTGAAAAATAAGGACAGTAGTATGTGGATATGCATTGATTACCGTCAGCTGAATAAGGTAACCATCCAGAATAAATACCCTATTCCTCGAATAGATGACCTTTTTGTCAATTACAGAGGGAAACAGTGTCTTAAAGATCGACCTGAGATCGGGCTATCATCATCTTAAAATTCATGCTGAGGATGTTCCCAAGATAACTTTTCGGACCAGGTATAGACATTATGAGTTCCTAGTCATATCCTTCCCAATAGAGTTCATGATCTTGATGAATGATTCTTTCAACCATATCTAGATTCATTTGTAATTGTGCTCATTGATGATATCTTGGTATACTCTAAGACTAAGAAGGAACATGAGAATCATCTAGGGATTGTGCTGGGGTTGGTGAAGGAGAAACAGTTCTATGCCAAGTTCACCAAATGTGAATTTTGGCTGGAGTCGGTATCTTTTCTAGGACATGTAGTCTCCAAGGAGGGGATTAAGGTGAATCAATTGAAGCTGGAGGCAGTCCGAAACTAGCCTAGTCCCACTACAGTAATAGAGATTTAGAGTTTTGTGGGCTGGCCAACTATTATCATTGGTTTGTGAAGGGATTTACATCCATTGCCTCAGTGTTGACAATGCTGACTCAAAAGGGAGTGCCTTTCTAATGGTCCAAGGAGTGTGAAGAGAGTTTTTAGAAACTCAAAACCCTGCTAACCATGACCTGTATCCTGACACTACCAGTGGAAGGTAAAGATTTTGTAGTTTATTGTGATGCGTCAAGGTTTGAGTTGGGTGCTTTGTTAGTGCAGGAAGGATAGGTCATTTCTTATGCTTCGAGACAGTTGAAGGTGCATGAGAAGAATTACCCCACACATAACCTGGAGTTGGCCGCGGTGGTGTTCGCCCTGAAAATTTGGAGGCATTATTTATATGGGGCCCATTGTGAGATGTTCACAGACCACGTAGCCTGCAGTATGTATTCTCCTAGAAAGGCCTTAATCTGAGACAGCGAAGATGGATGGAACTGCTTAAGGAATATGATGTCACAATCCGGTATCACCTAGGGAAGGCCAATATGGTGTAAGATGCCTTGAGCCAAAATCAATGAGTATAGGCAGTCTAGCTTGTTTGGATGCTACTCAGCGACTGATTGCCAAAACAGTCCAAACACTGGCGAATAGTCTGATGAGACTTTCATTGACAGAAATAGGTGGGATACTAGCCAACATAGAGGCTAAGTCATCATTGCTAGAACAGTAAAAACTAGGTAGTTTGAGGATACAAAACTGAGTAAGATTCGGGAAAAGGTCTTAGAAGGGAAGCTAAGGAAGAAGCATTAGATGATGAAGGATTTTTTGGAATAAGGGGACGTGTATGTGTTCCTCGGGTTGATGAACTAATCAAAACCATCCTGTCAAAAGCTCACAACTCAAGGTACTCTATCTATTCTAGGGTTATTAAAATGTATCATGACCTAAAATGGTATTATTAATGGGGAATAATGAAGAGAGACATTGTCAATCATGTAGCCCAATGCCTAAACTGTCAATAGGTAAAGTATGAGCATCAAAAAACTAGGGAGTACTTTAGAGGATGCCCATCCTAGAGTGGAAGTGGGAGCAAATAGTGATGGACTTTGTGGTTGGTCTTCTAAAGACGTTGAGGTAGTGTGACTCCATTTGGGTCATTATTGATGGACTAACTAAGACTGCACACTTTTTACCTATTCCAGTGACCTACAATGCTGATAAACTTACCAAGCTATATGTGAAAGAAGTGATTGGCTTGCATGGGGTGCCGGTTTTGATCGTTTTGACTACGGTACAATATTTACCTCCCATTTTATTACACTCCAGCGCACACGCAAGCATATGCGGTCGTACAAGTAATATAATGACCCTTTTTTAGAGTCGGATGTCAAACCCTTAGTGACTGGACTAATTCAGTGAATTATCAAGTTCAAGTGTTAAATTAACCTTCACAAGTATTGATTGTAGTAATTTCGAAAAATTCTAATCAAATCTATGGGTGATCACAAAATAATCGAGAAACAATACAAGAAGCAACTAGATTAAGGCCTAATAATAATGCAATGCTACAATTTACAATGGTTCGAGTATGAAAACTTCAGTTGTTGTCCCAAATAGTTAAAATGTGATGTTCATGGTCTTTTGAGCCTCTAAACACGACAAACTAGTCTCACATCAACATCGTTGAGCGGAGACGTGCCGTCCTAATTCGTGAGCAATTTAACTATGTGAATGTGGTATACAGAGTTTGTGCGCTTAATTATGGACTTTTATACCTCTAATCATTTAACCTAACTTAGCTTCACAACTACTTCTATGAGTGGTGATGTGACAATTCTAAGTCGGTGTCTAGCTCATCCCGTTCTATCAACCAAACAAGGAAAATTAGGTATAATTTCTATCCTAACCGCTAATCCTATCGTAAAGATAAGACCTTTCTCCTTATGTTCGTGTGTTCTAGCCTAGGGTTACTCTTTCGAGCTTTTACCAAAGCTTAACGAGTTTGTTTTTATGGTGATCAAGCATAAAAACAATAATAATAAAGAATGTAAGACAAAACAACAACTAAAACTCAAACCAACGAAGACTTCATGCATTTACAATCATATCATGTGGCCTCAACCCTAGAGGAAGGGTTTTAGCCACTCATGTTCTTACAAATACTTAAAAACATGATTCAAGTAGAGTACTTACAAGAATAAATAAAAGAGAATGAAAACTAGTGAACCCTAGGTAGAGTTCTTCCGTTCTCCCTTCGCTCCTTTCCGTTGTTCTCAAGAAATTTCGTGATAAATGATTTTTGGAGCTAAGTTTCCTATTTATATTAATGGAAAAATTGCAATTTTGTCCAGCCATGGACTTCCTCCGTGCCACGCTGCCCATTGTGCAGTAGCAGCTCTGTGGCACAGGGCTATCGTGCATGCCTACATGTCGCCCGACGTGGAATGCTACTTCTCGCGTGCGGCACAAGGCATGACACGGCTTCCATCGCGCGGCAAGGCCTGGCGTGGCACGGCGCTGGGCGCGCCAATGGCCTAGCGTGGCACGCTAGTGGCCTGTGCAACCCCTCTCCTTTGCAACTTCATGCCATCTTCCTTGCAATTCTATTCCAACTTCTTTCTTATGCATTAACCATCATATTTAGTCCCTTCTAAGCATTTTAAACCTACAAAGCAAAGACTAATTATGTCGGTTTGTGCATACACAAAAATATTCAAAATTACATGAGAATGTAATTAACTAAATTGACAAACTTGACTAAATTAAGTTATAAAATAGCACTTGGGCACGTAATTATGCCCAAGATCACTACCCAAAACTTAAATCCTTTTTCGTCCTCGAACAACTCTTTTAGATCTCATGCACATGAAGACTCACACATAACTAATTGAAGAAAGACAATTCAAGCTAAGGCTACAACGATTGTTTTAGATAGCAAGTTAAAAATAGAGCATGCAAGATATAACCACTAAAATCACATAAAACTACATTAAGACTTCCTAGCCTCAAGAATCGACTCTCAAACTCAACAAACCCATGCAAATTACCAACCAAGAAATCCAACATGAATTTTATCCTTCATCAAACATGTACCCTCACAATAAGAGAGTTACCCATGTTTTCACTCATCATTTTTCAAATTATGACTTATATGGGTGTATGAATAAGAAATAATCTCACTCTCACAAAGAATTCACATGCGACATGTATTGACCCATAAGCTTGCCTTTAGTGTTTTACTCCACCAATTTAAGAGTGTTCGTAAGTAAGATTAAGTAGGACTTAGTGGGTTGTACAGTAAGCTAAGGGGCGGATAGGTACTATCATTGCCAGTAATAGTGACTATCTTCCTTAAGTTCTTTAAATCCATCACACTTTCATTAGGAATTTCCCTCATCTTACTTCACCTTTATTCTTTTCAACTCCCATTTTCCTCTTTTGTTTCCCCATTTCATTGGGCATACTTAAGCTGTTAGTAAGGAGTACTTGAGAAAATTTCTTTAATTTTCTTTTTCGCTGTTTTCTTCTTTTACTTTATACTAACTCTTAGTCATTTTAAACAAGTGCACCTCTAGTCTTTTCTTTATCTTCCACAACTACTCTTTTCTTTCTTCTTCCAACTCCTCACTCCTTAACTCTCTTTTGCAATTTCACATAAGCACTTAGGAGTTTTGGATCAAATTCAAGGCTACTGAAAAGAAGGGGTTAAGCTCATTTTGTGGCTAGCAAAGAATAGGCTAAGGGATCAATAGGGCTAGCTAGGATTAGACATTCAAGGTAGGTAAAGCGAGGGATAAAAATTAGGCTCATTCAAAGAAATGCCTAAATTATCTCCTACAATCGACATCCCTCATTTCATTTTGTATGCACACTAAGATACTACACAATAGCATGGATCATTCAAAAACCTTACACACACAACACATGCTCAATTCAAGACAGATTCAGTAGACTTCTTAACTCAGCTAATCACAAGAATTCAAGATTAAGCTTTCAAGCACACAGAGTCATATTCAAGATCGTAGGTGTCTCAAACAAAGTTATACACTTGCTAACATGCTTCAAAATTAACAACACTTGCATCTCACAATCATGTATAGCACATACACGAACATAAAGCCGTCAATCAGCTAAGGGTTCAAAAATAAAAACCTATTGACTAACTTTCCCTCAAGATGGTTGTCATCCATCCATTGTGGGGATAATTCCCTAACTATGACTAAAAACAACTATGTCCAGATGAAAAATTTCTTTATTCATCAGTTCAAGGTGCCCCCCGTCGAAAAAGAACCGAAAAGAAAAACAAATGGGTGAGTGAATTATGCTCAATTCAAACTTTTTCATCAAACAATACCATACAAAGCACTAATTTCACCCGAATTTATTTAGCACAAAAAATTTTGAAAAATTTCCCCCACCCCACACTTGAATCATGTTATGTCCCCACAACGTCAAATAAGAATACTAAAAGGGTGAGAAATACTCCCTGCGGCCTCTGGGCCTAGCTAACAACATGTTTTCTTTCATTTTTTCACAGGTGGGTTATCTACCCCACACTCATCTTCTTCTATGCTCCTTAGCTTCCTCTTCTAAGGGTACTTAGACACCCCCTTAATCTGTGCTTAAATCACCACCACAACAACAAAAAGTGAAAATAAACAAAATAAAAAATAAAGGAAAATAAAATTGTACCTGAGGTACCCTTAGGTTTACTCCCAAGAAATGGCTGATTTTACGTCGCGGCATCACGTGGACTATCCTTCTCAGGATATTGTCAAACCCATGTTCCCTTTCGAGAACCATCTTCTTCTCTTTTTATTTTTCGAGGGAATTGCCTCCACTGTATCCCTCTCTTCTTTCAACTTCTTCTTTAACTTAAGCCCTCCACCTAATTCGGGTTGAAATCGATCATCTCCTGTGCAGTGGACCCATGCAATCTACCATACCACACTTAGCATCTGACAACACATTGATCTTCCAAAGATCTCTGTAGTGTGTGGGTGGGTTGATCTCTTGGTAAAATCTGAAAAGCTCTTCTTCATCATTGACCCTCATTTTAAAGGTACCTACTCTCACATTTATGATGGCTCCTCCAGTTGCCAAGAATGATCATCCCAAGATTAGGGTACCTTGTCATCAACTTTAAAGTCAAGTATGATGAAATCAGTGGGTATAATGAACTTACCTACTTTGATGAGAAGGTCCTCCATTATTCCTTCGGGTGCCACGGTGGACTTGTCTGCAAACTGCAGCATTACTCTTGTTGGCCTCGAATGACCCAATCCCAGGGTGTTAAACAAAGATAGGGGTATTAGATTTACTGCTGCTCCTAAGCCACAAAGAGCTGTTACCACTTTAGCTTTACCAATTTGTATGGGGAGGGTAAAAATTCCTGGGTCCTTGAGATTTTCAGTATCTTGCTCATTACCCTGTAGCTACACTCCTCAGTCAATGCCACCATTTGGACATCCACCAACCTAACTTTGTTGGCCACCAATTCTTTCAAGTACTTTGCGTACTTTGGAAATCCCTGGAAAACATCAAGTAAGGTCAAACTGATGTGAAGTTCTTTGAAAATATCAAAGAACTTTTTAAAACATTAGTCCTTCTTGCTCTTCTTGAGTCTCTGCGGGAATGGTGGTGGTGGTCTCTGTGCTGGCTGTAGTGATGATTGTGCATTGTGTTAAACAACACTCTGATTATCTCCCTTATTAGTAGATGGACCCTGTCTGGCCAGCTCCGGTTGCACCTCATTTCTTTTTTCCTTTGATGGTGCATCAGCCTATTGGTTTCCACTCCTTAGACTGATGGCATTGACCTATCGGGGGTTTGTATCTTTGTCACTGGGTAACCCTCCCTGAGGTCTGGTGTGCTGAGCAGTTGCTAATTGACCCATCTGCTTCTCTAGATTTCGGGTGGCCAACTACTGATTTTTCAAATCTGAAGCCATCCGTGCCTCCTTCTCTTCCAATTGGGTTTGAGTAGCCATAATCTTTTGCAAAATTTCCTCCATGTTGTCGCCGCTCAACTGGCCACCATTCTACCTGTTCTGCTACTACTGAGATTGCTAGTAGCTCTGACTCTGATTGCCACGCCAAGAAAAATTTTGGGTGACTCTGCTAATTCTTATTGTAGGTGTTTCCCAAATTCTAATTATTTCTTTGAACATTCCCCACAAAGTTGACATATTCCGGATTTTTCCCGCAAGATTCTGCATTGTGCCCATTGTTACAATAAATTTCACACAAACTGGTAGCCTGCTGAATTGCATTCACCTGTCCCTACGGTTGGTTCATACTCAGTTTGTTGAACCAAGTCAACATCTGATGTTGAAATGATGTTAGTTGTGCCACCAAGGCTTTGGCGCTGTCCACTTCTCTCAGCCTTGCTTCTCTCTTTCCTGCCCTTCTCGATGATTCACTGTGCCACTCTAGATTTCCTTGAGCGATCCTATTCAACAAAGTGTAGAACTCATCATAAGTCTTCTCCAATACTTTCTACCCCATGCAATGTCTAATAGGATCTTCATATGTGGGTCTAGTGATCTTGGGCAGATTTATATGCCCAAGTGATACTCAAACGTATCATTTTCGCCTTGTTTAGTGTGCAATGTGTATACATTTTCATGTAATTGGTAATAAAATGTGAATTTATACTAACCAACATGATTAGCATTGTTTTGTAGGTAAAATATGATTTTGAGGAGCTAAAATGCATGTCGGAAAAATATCAGAGTTGGACTTGGATGCGAGCACGAAAAAGACATTGGACTGCACAATGTAAAGGGGCTCCGCGATGGAGCCGTGCCACGCTACCATCGCGGAGGTACACTGCCTGGAGGGTGATTAATTTGTCAATTTCCAGTGAAACCTCGCGACAGCTCCGTGGCACGGAGGCAAGCCACCGCGATGCATGCCGTGCCACGTTGAGGCTCTATTCCCGGACCCCAGATTTCCTGTGGGGGTCCGCATCCACGCCGTGTCACGGAGGCAGTGCTCCGCGTTGGCCTCCGTGACACGTTGCTTGTTATTTCGGGAAAAATTCCCAATAGTATAAATAGAACACTTAGGCTTATTTTTAATTAATTCAGACTTGGTAGAGCAAGGACGTGGGTTACAGGCAGTTGAGGGACGAAAAAGCTAAGGGTTTTTCTCTCTTTCTTTCTTATTTCAATAAATTGTTTGTATGATTATCACTTGTTTTAGGATGATTAATCCACAAATGAGTGGCTAATTCTCTTCCTTGCTGAGGTTATGAACAATGGTGATGAATTTTGATTATTGAATTGTATGGTTTTTCATCTTCTTCTTCTATGTTGTTCTATTAATTCTTGTTTCTATTGCATTAGTGTGTGGCCTCCATTAATGTACATCTAAAAAGTCTGATTTCACTCGAGAGAGCACGAAATTGGAAAGTTGTGAATTAATAGGGTATTGTTCTTAACTTGATTTGGGAAAATTGGATTTTGATGTGCTTTCCTGATAGAAATATACTTGAAAGCCGTATTAGTCAATTTAGGAACCGGAATTGTATTGCGAGGTCATAAATTGCATTTGATCACAGAAATGTAGACGCATGGTTTATGATTCTTAAGTGAGATTAAATACGAGAGTTTCAATCTCTAGGCTAATGTTCTTGGCTAGCAACTAGAAGAGAAGAATAACCGAATTATGATTATAATCAAGCTCATTACTTGTTCTTAACCTTGGCATGCTCATATCCATAGTTTCAATTCAAAGTAGATATTTGTTAATAGTTTTAGTATATAATTTATAAACAAAAATTATTTAACTTTTGGTTACGTTGTTGTCAGCATATATAGAAGTAAGATAGAATATAGTATACTTGAGCAATTTTTACTTATCCAGAGTCTCCTTGGTTCGATACTTGGCTTACTTAGCCACTTTATTACTTGTTTGACCACGTGCACTTGCGTGTCGGTTTTTAACCCATATAGCAACCCACCGAACAAGTTTTTGGCGCCGTTGCCGGGGAGACTATGCAATTGGTGAAATTGTGTTAAATGTAAATTTACTGTATTTTTTATTTTATTTTCTTAAGTGTTGACAACTTGGTCTTAGCCTGTATTTTGCAGACTTGATTTCTGTGAACACTGGCAAAGGAAAAAGAGCTGGTGGAATCTTATATAGAGCCTGAACGTGAATTTCATAGTAAATGCAGAGAAGCTCTACAAAAGAAGCTGCAGTTGCTCAGACAGACTATGATGGAGCAACAAAATCCACCGGTTGTGAGGGCAGTGTTAGTGCCCGATGAAGCAGCAGCAAGGCCGGTTCGCGAGGTGGCAATCCCACATGCCAACAATGTACATTCAAGTATCCGCAAACCAGAGCCTGGAGGGAGATTTGAACTAAAGCAGAACATGGTGCAACTATTGCACACAAGCGGGCAATTTACCGGTCTCCCTCATGAAGACCCATAACAACATCTCCAAAACTTTTTGGAGATAAGTGACACTTATATACCCGCTGGAGTGTCACCTAATTATGTTCGGCTCACACTATTTCCATTTTCCTTACTTGGTGAAGCCAAGAGGTGGTTAAAAGCTGAACCACCAAAATCTATATCAACGTGGGATGATCTTGCACGAAAGTTCTTGATAAGATTTTTTCCCTCTGGTAAAACAGCCAGACTTAGAAGTCAAATTCTAAGTTTCAAACAGAGGGAGGGAGAAAATTTATATAGAGCCTGGGAAAGATTTAAATCCATGTTGCGGGACTGTCCTCATAATCATCAGTCCAATGAGGTGTTGGTACACACATTTATTGAGGGTTTGGAACCCTATACTAAAATTTTGCTAGACTCAGCAGCTGGAGGGCAAGCGCTGGAAAAGACTTATGAGGAGCTGTACACTTTTCTCAACCGGATTTCACAGGGCAATCCAGAATGGAATGCTGACTCATCTCGAGGTGGAGCAAGGAAAGCAGCAGGAGTGCTTGAAGTGGATGGATTTACAGCTATCGCTGCATAGATAGCTGCCTTGCAGAATCAGTTGAACAACCTCTTCAGCAATATGAACTTGAACCAGCCTTTAGCTTCAGTCAATGCGGTCCAGCAAATGTGGTGTGAAGTGTGTGGAAGCAGTGAGCACTCAGCTGAGTGCTGTGGAGCAAACCCAGATTCGGTTAACTTTGTGGGCAATGCACAAAGAAATCAGCAGCAGTTTGGTAGCGGCTACAACTCAAATTGGAGGAACCATCCAAAGTTTTCGTGGGGTAGCAACAACCAACAAGGCCCAAAGTTCGGGTCAGGGTATGCACAGGAATCAAGGAGGGCAACAGAACTACCAATCTCAATTCAGAAATCACAATGTCCCTCCTCCACCACCATCACCTACCATTGAGGAAATGTTCAAGACCATGATCGCTAATCAGGCGCAATTGCTGGCTGACTATGTTAAATTGGCAGCCGAAGTGAAGAACAATCAATTAGCGACCAAGGCTCTTGAGTATCAATTTGGGCAATTTGCCAGTGCCCAAAACACAAGGCCCAGAGGAGGACTGCCTAGCGACACGGATCCTAATCCGAAGCAGGTAAATGCAGTGACCACAAGGAGTGGTTTGCAGCTGAAGGAGGTGGAACCGGAAAGACCACCTCAAAAGTCTGGAGCAGCAGATGTTGAGGAAGAACAAACTTCGGATAGGGGGAAGACCAAAGAAGCTGAATCAGAAAGGCCTCCACCCCCGTTCCCTCAACGACTCAACAAACACAAGGAGGAGGCGTGTTTCAAGAAATTTATGGAGGTGCTTAAACAGGTACATGTTAATTTACCTCTTGTTGATGTCTTGTAGGGAGTGCCAAAATATGCCAAATATATTAAAGACATCGTGGCCAACAAAAGTCGTTTGACTGAGTATGCCACGGTAGCTTTGATGGAGGAATGCACTTCCCGGATCCAAAATAGACTGCCCACGAAGCTAAAAGACCCTGGAAGTTTTACTATCCAGCTTACTATTGGGCAGAGTATCCGAGCTCGTGGATTGTGTGACTTGGGGGCGAGCATAAACCTGATGCCATCTTCGGTATTCAGCAAGTTGGGTCTAGGGAGTCCTAGACCTACAACCATAATCTTGCAGTTAGCATACAGATCCTTAGCTAGGCCGGATGGCATTGTTGAGGATGTGCTTGTGCAAGTGGGATTTCTCATTTTTCCAGTTGATTTTATTGTTCTGGATTTTGAACCAGACGCTGAAGTCCCATTTATTTTGGGACGACCCTTCTTGGCAACCGGGAAAGCATTAATCGACGTGGCTGCGGGTCAACTTACAATGCGAGCACATGACAAGGTAGAGGTGTTCGATGTATACAAAGCACCCAAGATCCCGATGGTAAATGAAGAACTCTCGGTGATCAATGTAATTGATCATGGGAATGCGAAACAAATGAATGATTCCCGAGAGTTGATGGGAAGACCACCAGATAAGGGTGAGCACTACTGGGGGGAGGACAAGGATCGTGAGAAATCGTCCATCACCCTAGTGGATAATTGAGCATAAGGGACGTCGAGCCGCGACGGTAAACCAGGCGCTGCACGGGAGGCAACCCGTGAAAAATATTTTTTTTCTTTTGTTTTGTAAAGTGTAAATAGATTTTATTTTATTTTTCTTTTTCTTGATTTAGTACAAATTTTTTGTTTTAGTTAGTATTTTTCATTTTAATTAGGGAAATCTATTAATCTAACCAATTTTGTTTAGTGAGGTGATTTTCAAGTCAAACGGAGAAAAAATGTGCACGGAATCGTGAAGGAAAAGGCAAGGTATGAAAAAATGAATAAAATGAAGAGACAGTGAGCTGGGGCAATGGCTCCGTGTCACGGAGGAGGACCTCCGCGTTACCCTCCGTGACACGTTGAGGTTAAATCTGAAATTTTTAAAAATTCCAGTAAGCCATCGCGATAGCTCCGTGTCACGGAGGAGGGGCTCCGCGTTACCCTCCGTGACACGTTGCCCTATATTTTGTGACGGGTCACACCGGGTTGCCGGGTGACCCGCATATTTTTCTTCATTTTAAACCCCAAAAAAACCCTTTTTCCCTCATTTTCTTACTTCTCTGTGACCAAACACCCGAATTTCCCTCCCCCATCAACGTGCCACGGTATTAAGTAAAGAAATTACCGAGTTTCTTCGATTATTCAACTTAAAGGTATGTTTTCCTATTCTCTCTCAAGTTTTTGTCGATTTTAGTCGAATTTGAGCATGGGAGGTGAGATAAATCACCCTAAGTCGAAATTTAGCATGAAATTGAGTTATTCATTGATTGATAAATGTTCGGAATGTTGTAATACGCGTTTGAACTTGTTGATTGCATGAATGATTCGAATTTGATTGTGAAATTCAATTCTAGGGCTTTGGTTGTTGAATTCGAAATGGGTAACTTGGTAAATTGGTGAATTATATGCCGCGGTGTGCTTGTGAATTGAGATAAGTCATTGTAAATATTGTTTGAATGTAATAGACGACGAATTCTCGGGATTTTGGGAAAATGTGAAAATTGTTCGAATTGGTTGGTTACATAGGTTCATATGTATATAGAAATTTTGTTGTTGTTTTTGTGTGTTGTTTTCGTTGCTAAGTGCGATGGTTGAATTGCGGGCGATGGTAGGATTGGGATTAGCTGTATGAAGTCTGAGTAGTATGCTAAAGTTATACTGTCGAAATTTTCTTTGCGAACGCACTAAGCATAAATTGTATAGTTGTTTGTTTTTGGTGTAAATAAAGTGATCCTTGCCGTAGTATCGTAACCGTAGCTAAGGACTAAGTGTGGGGTAAACTTAGCTTAACCCGACCTTAACCGAAGCTAATATGCATTTAGCTTGACATGGTGCTTGTTTATTTGTGTTGACAGGTACAATGGCAAGTAGGCAGGATAAGGGTAAGGGTGCATTTACTTCAGGCACCGGGAGAAAACGACTTAGATTGGGCACAGCAGTCCCAGCTGCACCAGCAGTTCCGCGCGGCCAACGCCGCCAATACGGAACGAGGTGGGTAACCGATGAAGGGAAGTGGTACACTAAACACAAGGAAAATAAATACTTCCCTGAGGAGCATATTGCACGGGAACCACTAGCACAGGAGTTCCCCCGCATAGTGCAGAGGATCGAGGCAGCTGGGCTCAGCTTCATATTTCAGGAGCCCAAGGAGTGCAACCTACATCTAGTCCAGGAGTTCTATGCAAATTGGAACCCGGCAATCAGAAGCCACACAATAAAAATCAGAGGGCAGATTGTCACTTTGGAACCCCAGCAATTAAATGCCATCATTGGAGCGCGGGACACAGATGCCCACGTTCTCCGCCAGCTGAACATCACCCCACCATATGCCGATATCAGACGCACATTATGTGGGGCTCGATCCACAGCCAGATGGAGCAGACATAAGGAGAGGGGTTACCACCAGACTCTGCCGTATTCTCAAATGAACAGGGAGGCCAGAATATGGCTGAAGATAGTCTATTCGTGCTTAATCCCGGGGGTGCACATGACTGATGTGACCCGGGACCGTGTCTGCCTGGTGTATGCCCTGATGAAAGGGCTAGAGATTAATGTTGGGGCGGTCATCATATCCGCCATGAAGAGAGCCCGACTACACCAGGGCCACAGGTATGGGTTCGGAGGACTTATCACCACCTTTCTCCGGGGTCTCGACGTCGAGGAAGAGGCTTTGTACTATATCCCACAGTTGGAGCGGAGGGCCCTTGATGTGACCAAAACTAAGGCCCCCGACACCACACACGGGCCAGTGCTGACACTTGGCGAGCGACATGCTCGCGACGACCAGTACATGGCACGAATGTTTAGTATGCAAATGCTTCAGCTTCGGATTGGTGGGAGACCAGCCACGGAGGAGGAGCTATGGTAGCTGGAGCTGGATTACCCATTTGGCGAAAACACCAGGGCTTTATGCCGAGTGGGGCCAACCTTTGTAGAGCCCACTGACGATGATGTCCCCATGGACGAGGAGACACATCGGGAGGACTCCGATGTGGAGTCCGATGATGACGACGGAGGTGACTCGGACATGGTCGATGAGGCAGCAGCACCGGATGAAGAAGTCGAATATTTCGACTGATCAGGGAGTGCCACCACCCAATTTTGTGATTTTTAAGTTTTGTGAACACTGGGGACAGTGTTTGATTTAAGTGTGGGGTGGGGAGTAATTAGGTGCTGGGGCTAGGCTGGTTTGCTTGTATGTTCTTTCCTCTGTTTTGTATGTATGCGTATGTTTCCCTGTGTTTGTGAAGTGCAAACTGGTTTGTATCTGTATATATTTGTGGTAATTGATGATGTGTGTTGTGAAATGTTGTGGTTTGCCAGCTAAGTCTGTAGAAAAAAAAAATTTTGTAAATATTTTCCTAATTTTTTTTCTCTATCGAAATGATCGATATTTTTAAAATTTTGCGAAAATATTTTGTACATATTAAAAATTTTGTAAATATTTGTCCATCGAAATGATCGATGTTTGAAAAATTTTTCGATTTTTATTTTTGGGTTTCTCAGAGTTTGTTTTCGGTTCTTTTACCGAGAATAGTCCCATTGAACCGACGTCATAGTTAGTGACCGTTCCCTATGATGGATGGATGACGACCGTCTTAAGGGAAATGTAGTCGGTAGGAGTAGTGATTTTAATTTGTTTTCAGTTTTTTTCTTTGGTGGATTGCATCACGGAACCTGTAGTTACTATATGGTTGTGAAATTTTGGTTGCGTGTTGTAACTGATATTCAAAATGCAAAAGTGATTCGTATGAGAGCATGCAATTTTGTAAATATGTTGAGTTACCTTGGCTGTAGAATTCGATTCTGTGTGATTTAGGCTTAAATTTTGAATTCATGTAATTGGCTAATTAAAGAGTCTGTGAATGCATCTTGAATCGAGCATGTGCACAAAGTGTGAAGTGAGGTGTTGTTATTCCATGCTATTGTGAAGTGTCTAGAACTTGCCTGGTGTGTGTACAAAACGAAATGAAGGAGGTGTAGTGTTGGAAAGGATGTAGGCATTTCTTTGTTTTAACCGAGAGTTTCTATTTTTTTCTTGTCATACACTACCTTTTTATGTGATTGTATACCCTAGTCAGCCCGTTGAGCCTTTAGCCGATTATTTCTTTCTTTTGTCCAAAATTGTATAAACTAAGCTTAATTCTTTCTTTTCATTAGCCGTAAAGTCTATACAAAACTCTTAAGCGCTTAAGAAGAACATAAAATTTTTCCCAAAGTGTCAAAGAGTGAGAATAGTGGAAAGAAAAAGAAAAGCAGAGTGAGGAAAGAAAAGAAAAAGGTGTAAGAGGCACTTGTTATAATGAAATGATAATGAAGGTGCATGAAAAACCTTTGTGTCATGTCAAGTGTGTTTGATGAAATGGGCCATACGAAAGTAAACCAGCATGAATGGGATGATGAAAAAAGAAAAGAGAGAAACAATGTCATGAGTTGAGGGGAATGTGTTGAAAAGGCGCTTAATGAAGCTAGTGGCTATTATTGGCTAATCCAATATGTACTAGTTCCATAGCTTCCATTACAACCCATTAAAGTTCTACGTGATCTTACATTGCATTTCTTTATATTAATGGAGTAATACACTAAGGGCAAGCCTATGGGTCATGACATGATGCATGTGAATTCTTTTGGGAGAGAGAGTGAAATTAATTTTTACATGCCCCTACTTGAATGTTTGTGTGTCACATGAACAAAAAGGGGAAGATTCTCTTGAGTTGTGAGGGCACATGCTTGATGAAAGATTGATTTTCGTGTCGGATATCTTGATTAGCTGATTTGCATGAGTTTGCCGATATCGAGGGTCAATTATTAAAGTCTAGGAAGTCTTGATGTATTAAAGGTCATTGCATTGTTAAGACCATGCATGTTTTCTTGATGATTTACAATATTGAATGATCGGTATGACCGTAGCGTAAATTGCCGCACCATAGTGGCGAAGGTTGGGATGTAATTTGCATGAGTTGTGTATGTGTTGTTCGAGGACGAACAAGGATCTTCATATGTGGGTCTAGTGATCTTGGGCAGATTTATATGCCCAAGTGATACTCAAACGTATCATTTTCGCCTTGTTTAGTGTGCAATGTGTATACATTTTCATGTAATTGGTAATAAAATGTGAATTTATACTAACCAACATGATTAGCATTGTTTTGTAGGTAAAACATGATTTGAGGAGCTAAAATGCATGTCGGAACAATATCAGAGTTGGACTTGGATGCGAGCACGAAAAAGACATTGGACTGCACAATGTAAAGGGGCTCCGCGATGGAGCCGTGCCACGCTACCATCGCGGAGGCACACTGCCTGGAGGGTGATTAATTTGTCAATTTCCAGTGAAGCCTCGCGACAGCTCCGTGGCATGGAGGCAAGCCACCGTGTTGAATGCCGTGCCACGTTGAGGCTCTATTCCCGGACCCCAGATTTCCAGTGGGGGTCCGCGTCCACGCCGTGTCACAGAGGCAGTGCTCCGCGTTGGCCTCCGTGACACGTTGCTTGTTATTCCGGGAAAAATTCCCAATAGTATAAATAGAACACTTAGGCTTATTTTTAATTAATTCAGACTTGGTGGAGCAAGGACGTGGGTTACCGGCAGTTGAGGGACGAAAAAGCTAAGGGTTTTTCTCTCTTTCTTTCTTCTTTCAATCAATTGTTTGTATGATTATCACTTGTTTTAGGATGATTAATCCACAAATGAGTGGCTAATTCTCTTCCTTGCTGAGGTTATGAACAATGGTGATGAATTTTGATTATTGAATTGTATGGTTTTTCATCTTCTTCTTCTATGTTGTTCTATTAATTCTTGTTTCTACTGCATTAGTGTGTGGCCGCCATTAATGTACATCTAAAAAGTCCGATTTCACTCGAGAGAGCACGAAATTGGAAAGTTGTGAATTAATAGGGTATTGTTCTTAACTTGATTTGGGAAAATTGGGTTTTGATGTGCTTTCCTGATAGAAATATACTTGAAAGCCGTATTAGTCAATTTAGGAACCGGAATTGTATTGCGAGGTCATAAATTGCATTTGATCACAGAAATGTAGACGGATGGTTTATGATTCTTAAGTGAGATTAAATACGAGAGTTTTAATCTCTAGGCTAATGTTCTTGGCTAGCAACTAGAAGAGAAGAATAACCGAATTATGATTATAATCAAGCTCATTACTTGGTCTTAACCTTGGCATGCTCATATCCATAGTTTCAATTCAAAGTAGATATTTGTTAATAATTTTAGTATATAATTTATAAACAAAAATTATTTAACTTTTGGTTACGTTGTTGTCAGCATATATAGAAGTAAGATAGAATATAGTATACTTGAGCAATTTTTACTTATCCAGAGTCTCCTTGGTTCGATACTTGGCTTACTTAGCCACTTTATTACTTGTTTGACCACGTGCACTTGCGTGTCGGTTTTTAACCCATATAGCAACCCACCGAACATCTAGACTCTCTACAAAGGTGTGAGCTCACACCTCATTGGACTGCTGGTGATGGGGGCAGTCTCTAAACAATGACTTGAATCTTTTCCAAGACAATTATAGCTTTTCCTCTGGCCTTTGCTTAAAGCCTAATATCTCACTTCTGAGCTTGGCAGTCTTGCCTGAAGGGAAGAATCTGATGAGGAACTTCCTTGCTAGGTCATTCCAAGAAGTAATGGAATTCGGTGGCTCAGCCTTCAACCACCTCTTTGCCTCTCCCAACAATGAAAGTGGGAAGAGTGTGAGTCGGATATAGTCAGTTGACACTCCGGTGGGGACAAAAGTTTTAGTGATCTCCAGGAAATTCTATAAGTGCTGCTATGGGTCCTCATGACTCATTCCAGTGAACTGTCCACTAGAATGTAACAGCTACACTATGTTCTTCTTAAGCTAAAAATTCCCTCCGGGCTCCGGTTTGCGGATACTAGAGGTCACATTCTTCGCTAGTGGGATTGCCACTTTGTGAACTGTCGGGCTGTCATTTGATTAGGTGAAAACTATGCTTCCCCCACTGATGCATGTTGTTGTAACTTCTTTTGTAACCTTTTCAACTTTTTCTCTAGAGCTTCCCTCCTGAGCAAATGTAGTTGGTGTTCAGGTTCCAACAAAGGTTCCACCAGCTCTCTATTCCTTGCCAGTTTTACAAGGACAACCTGTTACTTGCGATATAGAAGACTAAGATCAAGTTTTTCAACACTTAAGGAAATTAAAAATCACACAAAACTAACAATTTACTAAATTTTTCCAGTACTCGGCAACGGCGCCAAAAACTTGTTGCGCTCCATTGCACACGCAAGCGTATGTTGCCGTACAAGTAATACAATGGCCCTTTTTCAGAACCGGATATCGAACCTATAGGGACTAGACTAATTCAGTGAATTATCAAGTTCAAGTGTTAAATTAACCCTTACAAGTGTTGATTGTAGAAATTTTGAAAAATTCTAATTAAATCTATGGGTGATCACAAAATAATCGAGAAACAATACAAGAAGCAACTAGAGTTAAGACCTAAAAATAATGCAATGCTATAATTCACAATGGTTCGAGTATGAAAACTACAGTTGTTGTCGCAAATAGTTAAAATGTGATTTTCATGGTCTTTTGAGCCTCTAAACACGACAAACTAGTCTCACACCTACATTGTTGAGCGAGGATGTGACGTACTAATTCGTGAGAAATTTAACTACGTGGATGTGATTTACGGAGTTTGTGCTCTTGATTATAGACTTTCATATATCCAATCATTTAACCTAACTTAGCTTCACAACTACTTCTATGAGCAGTGATGTGAAAATTCTAAGTTGGTGTCTAGCTCATCCCGTTTTATCAACCAAACAAGGAAAATTAGGTATAATTTCTATCCTAACCGCTAATCCTATTGTAAAGATAAGAACTTGCTCCTTACATTCGTGTTTCTAGCCTAGGGTTACTCTTTTGAGCTTTTACCTAAGCTTAATGAGTTTGTTTTCATAGTGATCAAGTATAAAAACAATAATACTAAAGAATGTAAGACAAAACAACAACTAAAACTTAAACCAACGAAGAATTCATGCATTTACAATCATATCATGTGGCCTCAACCCTAGAGGAAGGGTTTTATCCACTCATGTTCGTAAAAATACTTAAAAAATGATTCAAGTGGAGTACTTACAAGAATAGATAAAAGAGAATGAAAACTAGTGAACCCTAGGTAGAGTTCTTCCATTCTCTCTTCGCTCCTTTCAGTTGTTCTCAAGAAATTTCATGATAAATGATTTTTGGAGCTAAGTTTCCTATTTCTTTTAAATGGAAAAATTGCAATTTTGGATGGCCTTGGACTGCCTCCGTGCCACGCTGCCCATTGCGCAGCAGCAGCTCCGTGGCACAGGGATGTCACGCATGCCAACTAGAATTTGTCCATCAGTAGGTCTTTCGCGATATGCCTGCGTGTCGCCCGATGTGGCTCGTTGCTTCTCGCACGTGGAACATGGCATCACACGGCTTCCATCGTGCGGCAAGGCCTGTCGTGGCACGACACTGGTCGTGCCAATGGACTAGCGTGGTACGCTAATGGCCTAGGCAGCCCCTCTCCTTTACAACTTCATCCCATCTTCCTTGCAATGCTCTTCCAACTTCTTTCTTATGCATCAACCATCATATTTAGTCCCTCCTAATCATTTTAAACCTACAAAGCAAAGACTAATCATGTTGGTTAGTGCATACACAAAAATATTCAAAATCACATGAGAATGTAATTAATCAAATTGACAAACTTGACTAAATTAAGTTATAAAATAGCACTTGGGCACGTAATTATGCCCAAGATCACTACCCCATACTTAAAGCCTTGTTCGTCGCCGAACAACTCTTTTACATCTCATGTACATGAAGGCTCACATATAACTAATTGAAGAAAGACAATTCAAGCTAAGGCTACAACGATTGTTTTAGATAGAAAGTTAAAAATAGAGCATGCAAGATATAACCACTAAAATCATACATAACTACGTTAAGACATCCTAGCCTCAAGAATCGACTCTCAAACTCAACAAACCCATGCAAATTAACCAACCAAGAAATCTGACATGAATTTTATCCTTCATCAAACATGTGCCCTCACAACAAGAGAGTTACCCATGTTTTCACTCATCATTTTTCAATTTATGACATATATGGGTGTATGAATAAGAAATAAGCTCACTCTCACAAAGAATTCACATGCGACATGTATTGACCCATAAGCTTACCTTTAGTGTTTTACTCCACTAATTTAAGAGTGTTCAAAAGTAAGATCAAGTAGGACTTAATGGGTTGTGAGTAAGCTAAAGGGCGGATAGGTACTATCATGGCCAGTAATAGTGACTATCTTCCTTAAGTTCTTTAAATCCATCACACTTTCATTAGGAATTTCCCTCCTCTTACTTCACCTTTATTCTTTTCAACTCCCATTTTCCTCTTTTGTTTCCCCATTTCGTTAGGCACACTTAAGCTGTTAGTAAGGAGTACTTGAAAAAATATCTTTAATTTTCGTTTTCGCTCTTTTCTTCTTTTACTTCCTACTAACTCTTAGTCATTTTAAACAAGTGCACCTCTAGTCTTTTCTTTATCTTCCACTACTACTCTTTTCTTTCTTCTTCCAACTCTTCACTCCTTAACTCTCTTTTGCAATTTCAAATAAGCACTTAGGAGTTTTGGATCAAATTCAAGGCTATTGAAAAGAAGGGGTTAAGCTCATGTGTGGCTAGCAAATAATAGGCTAAGGGCTCAAAAGGGCTAATTAGGATTAGACATTCAAGGTAGGTAAAGCGAGGGATAAAAATTAGGCCCATTCAAAGAAATGCCTAAATCATCTTCTACAATCGACATCCCTCATTTCATTTTGTATACAAATTAGGAATATTCTAGACACTACACAATAGCATGGATCATTCAAAAACAGTACACACACAACACATGCTCAATTCAAGACAGATTCAGTAGACTTCTTAACTCAGCTAATCACAAGAATTCAAGATTAAGCTTTCAAGCACACAGAGTCATATTTAAGAGCCTAGGTGTCTCAAAAAAAGTTATACACTATCTAACATGCTTCAAAATTAACAACACTTGCATCTCACAATAATGTATAAAACATAACAAGAACATCAAGCCATCAATCAGCTAAGGGTTTAAAAATAAAAACCTATTGACTAACTTTCCCTCAATATGGTCGTCATACATCTATCATCGGGAAAAGTCCCTAACTATGACTAAAAACAACTATGTCCAGATAAATTATTCATCGGTTCAAGGTATCCCCCGTCGGAAAAGAACCAAAAAGAAAAACCAATGGGTGGGTGAATTATGCTCAACTCAAACTTTTTTCATCAAAAAATTCCATACAAAGAACTAAGTTAACCTAAATTTATTAAGCATAAAATTTTGAAAAATTTCCCTCACCCCACACTTGAATCATGTAATGTCCCCACAACATCAAATAAGAATACAAAAAGGGTGAGAAATACTCCCTAAGGCCTCCAGGACTAACTAACAACATGTTTTCCTTCATTTTTTCATAGTTGGGTTATCTACTCCACACTCATCTTCTTCCATGCTCCTTAGCTTCCTTTTCTAAGGGTACTCAGGCTCCCCCTTAATCTGTACTTAAATCACCACAACAACAAAAAAATTGAAAATAAACAAAATTAAAACTAAAGGAAAATAAAATTTTACCTGAGGTACCCTTGGTTGCCTCCCAAGCAGCGCCTAATTTTATGTCACGGCACGATGTGGACTATCTTTTTTAGGATATCCTCAAATCAGTGTTCCCTTTCGAGAACCATCTTCTTCTCTTTTTATTTTTCGAGGGAACAACCTCCAATATGTCCCTCTCTTCTTCCAACTTCTTCTTTAACTTAAGCCCTCCATCTGATTCGGGTTGAAATGTGATCATCTCCTGCCTATGCAATCTACAACCCCATACTTAGCATCTGAAAACACATTGATCTTGCAAAGATCTCTATAGTGTGTGGGTGGGTTGATCTCTTGGTAAACTCTGAAAAGCTCTTCTTCATCATCGACCCTCATTTTAAGGGTACCTGCTCTAACATTTATGATGACTCCTCCAATTTCCAAGAATGATCGTCTCAATAACAGGGGTACCTTGTCATCAACTTTAAAGTCAAGTATGATGAAATCAGCGGGTATAATGAACTTACCTACTTTGATGAGAAGGTCCTCAATTATTCCCTCTAGGGCCACGGTGGACTTGTCTGCCAACTAAAGCATTACTCTTGTTGGCCTCTGCTGACCTAACCCCAGGGTGTCAAACAAAGATAGGGGCATTAGATTTACTGCTGCTCCTAAGTCATAGAGAGCTCTTATCACTTCAGCTTTACCAATTTTTATGAGGGTAAAACTCCCTAGGTCCTTGAGCATTTTCGGTATCTTGCACATTACCCTATAGTTGACTCCTCAGTCAGTGCCACCATTCTGACATCCACCTACCTAACTTTGTTGGCCACCACATCTTTCAAGTACTTCGCGTACTTTGGCATTCCCTGAAAAACATCAAGTAAGGGCAAATTTTGATGTGAAGTTTTTTAAAAATATCAAAGAACTTTCTAAAACATTCCTCCTCCTTGCTCTTCTTGAGTCTTTGCAGGAATGGTGGTGGTGGTCTCTGTGCTGGCTACAGTAATGATTGTGCCTTGTGTCGCACAATACTCTAATTATCTTCCTTGTTGGTAGATGTACCCTGTCTGACCAGCTCCAGTTGCACCTCATTTCTTTTTTCCTTTGATGGTGCATCAGCTAATTTCCTTCCATTCCTCATACTGATGGCATTGACTGTCGGGGGTTTGTATCTGTATCACTGGGTAACCCTTCCTGAGATCTGGTGTGCTGAGCAGCTACTAATTGACCCATTTGCTTCTCTAGATAGCGGGTAGCCAACTGATTATTTTTCAAATTTGAAGCAATCCGTGCCTGATTCTCTGCCAATTGGGTCTGAGTAGCCATAATCTTTTCCAATATCTCCTCAATGTTACTGCTGCTCAACTGGCCACCGTTCTACCTGTTCTGCTGCTAATACTACTGTTGCGTAGGTTTCTGCTAGCTCTGACTCTGATTGCCACCCAAGAAAAATTTGTGCGACTCTACTAATTCTTGTTGTAGGTGTTCCTAAAATTCTGATTATTTCTCTAAACATTCCCCACAAAGTTGACAGATTCCGGATTTGCCCCGCAAGATTCTACATTGTTCCCATTGTTACCATAAATTTCACACCAACTAGGAGCCTGCTGAATTGTATTCACCTGTCCCTATGTTTGGTTCATACTCAATTCGTTGAACTGAGTCATCATCTAATGTTGAAATGATGCTAGCTGTTTCGCCAAGGCATTGACGCTGTCCACTTCTCTCAGCCTTGCTGCTCTCTTTCTGCCCTTTTCGATGATTCGCTGTGCCACTCTGGATTTTCTTGAACAATCCAATTCAACAGAGTATACAACTCATCGTAAGTCTTCTCCAATGCTTTCCCACCCGATGCAGAGTCTAATAGGATCTTCGTATGTGGGTCCATACTCTCTACAAAGGTGTGAGCTAACACCTTATTGGCCTGCTAGTGATGGGGGTAGTCTGTCAACAATGTCTTGAATATTTCCCAAGCCAAATATAGGTTCTCCTACGGCCTTTGCTTAAAGCTTAATATCTCACTTCTGAGCTTGGCAGTCTTGCTTGATGGGAAGAATCTGATGAGGAACTTCCTTGCTAGGTCATTCCAAGAAGTAATGGAATTCAGTGGCTTAGTCTTCAACCACCTCTTTGCCTCTCCCAACAAAGAAAATGGGAAGTCTGTGAGTTGGATATAGTCAGTTGACACTCTAGTGTTGACAAAAGTGTCACTGATCTCCTGGAAATTTTTTAAGTGCTGCTGTGGGTCCTCATAACTCATTCCAGTGAACTGGAAACTAGATTGTAACAGCTGCACCATGTTCTGCTTAAGCTCAAAGTTCCCTTCGGGCATTGGTTTGCAGACACTGGAGGTCACATTCGTCGCTAGTGGGATTGCCACTTCGCGAACTGGTCGGGCTGCCATTTGATTAGGTAACAACTCTGCTTCCCCGCTGATGGATGTTATCATAACTGCTCTGGTAACCTTTTCAACTTTTTCTCTAGAGATTCCCTCCTGAGCAAATGTAGTTGGCGTTATAGTTCCAACAAAGGTTCCACCAGCTCTCTATTCCTTAACTGTTCTGCAAGGACAACCTCTTACCTACAATATAGAAGATTAAGACCAAGTCTTTCAACACTTAAGGAAATTAAAAATCACACAAAAACTAACAATGTACTAAATTTCACCAGTCCCTGACAATGACGCCAAAAACTTATTGCGCTCCAGTGCACACGCAAACGTACGCGGTCGTACAAGTAATACAATGGCCTTTTTTCAGAGCCGGATGTCGAACCCATAGGGACTAGACTAATTCAGTGAATTATCAAGTTCAAGTGTTGAATTAACCTTCACAAGTGTTGGTTATAGACAAATTTGAAAAATTCTAATTAAATCTATGGGTGATCACAAAATAATCGAGAAACAATACAAGAAGCAACTAGAGTTAAGGCCTAATAATCATGCAATTCTATAATTCACAAATGGTTTGAGTACGAAAACTTCAGTTGTTGTCTCAAATAGTTAAAATGTGATGTTCATGGTCTTTCAAGTCTCTAAGAACGACAAACTAGTCTCACACCTACATCGTTGAGCGGGGATGTGACGTCCTAATTTGTGAGCAATTTAACTACGTGGATGTGGTGTACGGAGTTTGTTCCCTTGATTATGGACTTTCGTACCTCTAATCATTTAACCAAACTTAGATTCACAACTAGTTCTACGAGCAGTGATGTGACAATTCTAAGTCAGTGTCTAGTTCATCCCGTTTTATCAACAAAACAAGGCAAACTAGGTATAATTTCTATCCTAACCGCTAATCCTATCGTAAAGATAAGAACTTGCTCCTTACATTCGTGTGTTCTAGCCTAGGGTTACTCTTTCGAGCTTTTACTTAAGCTTAACGAGTTTGTTTTCATGGTGATCAAGCATAAAAACAATTAATAATAAAGAATGTGAGACAAAACAACAACTAAAACTCAAACCAACGAAGAATTCATGCATTTACAATCATATCACGTGGCCTCAACACTAGAGGAAGGGGTTTTAGCCACTCATGTTTGTACAAATACTTAAAAACATGATTCAAGTAGAGTACTTACAAGAATAGATAAAAGAGAATGAAAATTAGTGAACCCTAGGTAGAGTTCTTCCGTTCTCCCTTTGCTCCTTTTTGTTGTTCTCAAGAAATTTCATGATAAATGATTTTTGGAGCTAAGTGTTATATTTATATTAAATGGTAAAATTGCAATTTTGGCCGGCCATGGACTGCCTCCGTGCCACGCTGCCCATCGCGCAACAGCATCTCCACGGCATGGGGCTATTGAGCATGTGCACTGGAATTTGTCCCTCGGCAGGTCTTGTGCGAAATGCTTGAGCGTCGCTCGGTGTGGCACACTGCTTCTCACGCACGACACATGGTGTGACATGGCTTCCATCACGTGGCAAGGCCTAGCGTGGCATGGCGCTGGGCGCTCCAATGGCCTAGCGTGGCATGGCGCTGGGTGCTCCAATGGCCTAGCGTGGCACACTAGTGACCTAGGCAGCCCCTCTCCTTTGCAACTTCATGCCATCTTCCTTGCAATGCTCTTCCAACTTCTTTCTTATGCATTAACCATCATATTTAATCCCTCCTATGAATTTTAAACCTGCAAAGCAAAGACTAATCATGTTGGTTAGTGCATACACAAAAATATTCAAAATCACATGAGAATGTAATTAATTAAATTGACAAACTTGACTAAATGAAGTTATAAAATAGCACTTGGGCACGTAATTATGCCCAAGATCACATTTCTAGTGAACTTGTTTTGCACTTCTCGACAAATATCATCTGAGCACAGCTTTCCATCTGCAGACAAACAGGCAGTTAAAAAGGATCATTCAGGTGTTAGAAGACATGCTCCAAGTCTACTTGATTGATTTGGTTTCCTTTGGGATGAATTTTTATCTTTGATCGAGTTTTCTTACAGTAACAACTATCATTCGATTATTGGCATGGCACTATCCGAAGCTCTGTATGGGAGGAAATTCAGGTCTCTGATCAGATATTTCAATGGATTTTAGGTGAGACCTTCATGTACTGAATTGCTTAAGGAGTTCTTGGAAAAGGTTTAGGTGATTCAGGAACATCTGGTCACTGCTCAAAGCAGGCAGAAGCAATATGCAGACAAAAAGGTAACGGACATGGATCATGGTGGGAGAGCAAATGCTGCTCAAGGTCTCCCCTATGAAGGGGGTGATGAGGTTTGGAAAACGGGAAAAACATAGCTTGAGATACATTGGGCCATTTGAGATCCTTCGGCGTGTGGGTGAGGTAGCTTATGAATGAATTTTTTTCTAGGACTATGTGGGATACATCCAGCATTTCATATCTTCATGCTAAAGAAATACCACGGGGATGGATCTTACATAATCAAATGGGACTTGGTGTTGCTGGACGAGAACTTGTTCTATGAGGAAGATCCCGTGGCAATAGTATATAGAGAGGTTTGTAAGTTAAGATTAAAGGAGATTGCAACAGTAAAGGTCCAGCGGAAGAATCATATAAATAGAGAAAGCCACTTGGGAGATCGAGACTGACATGCGGAACAAATATCCACAACTATTATTAGAATCTGGTATGTCCTCTTTCTTGCTTTTTTTTTGGCTATTCAAGAATGAATTTTATTGGTATCTGATGTAATGACCCATCTGTCGTTACAAGGGAAAAAATTAAGATCGAACACCCCTTTCTAGCCTAAGTGTTGGTGGGAATGTGTTGAGTAAGTGTTAAGGAAATTTTGAGCTGGGGAATGGTTTGTGTGCAATAAATAGGAGCTACTGTTTACGAGGGACTGCTGCAGTGGAGGGATAATCATTGCAGTGAGACGTTATGATGGTCTAAGGCCCATTGTAATGGACCGGGAAATATACCGTCAGATCCATTGTGATGGTGTCTTGGGCGCCGTAGTGGGTTCATTGCAGCGGATGACAGAAACTAGTAAATACGTTTTAAGTGAAATTTCATGGGGTTTACCCCATTATTTCAAACATGAACCGTGAGAACTCAGAGTAAATACCCATGTGCAAAGCAGTTTTCCCTTCTTAAAGATAAGAATTTTTTAATCTATTCTCCTGTTCTCCTTACTTTGATGCCATGACCCCATAGAATCATTAGGGGGACCTATAATGGTGGAATCTAGGTAGAAAAACCCTAGAACTAGGAGATTAGGAAAAATTGGTTGGGTGGTAAATATTATTGATTCCAGGTCTGTAAGCATGTAATTATTACTCCATTTGGTGAATGAGATGGTGCTAGTTCATCATTCCTAAAATTAGAGACCTAGAATTTGGTGAAAGTGGAAAATTTTGTGTTAAAATTTCTTGAAAGAGGGTTTGGAGAGCAGAAACCCCATGAACTGGGGTTGAATAGTCGTGGTAGGATTAGAGGGAGATGACTTACTCACAACTAATGATTAAAACCCCATGAGGTGGGTAAAATGGGAGCGGGGTTGAATTTTCAAAATTCTTATTGCCCAAAATTTTTTATTGATTCCCCCTTAATCTTTTGTGCTAGATTTGAAAATTTTGAAGCGCTGAGGAAAGGCAAGACTCCGGCGGAGTAACTTGAGGTTTCCCATATTCAATCAAGGTAGGTTATGATTTAGAAAGAGTTAGACTTGAATAATATGACATATTGTGTGGAATGACTATGTGTGGATTTGGTCTTCGGACATTGCTTATTACCATAATTTTCTGTTGAATTATAATATTGAATGGTTTTTGCTATGGAATCATTATTTATGTGATGTGGCCAATGGATGCTAAGAGATTGTTCTTGTTTGTTTGTATTGTCTAAATATGATCACTGAATTGTGTGAGCATTTAAGTTTAGGGAGGTAAAATGAGCCCTCCCAAGGGTCAAATAACCAACTGAGTGATAAAGCACTGAGATGTGTTAATGGAAGTGGATAATATAAATGTCCTGAAATGAGTGGCTCGTGCCCAAGAGGAGCATTTAGGAGAACACTGATGGTTGAGTGGCTTGTGTCCAAGGGGAGCATCTAGACGAGTAGATGAGTGGGAGCGGGTACCACGCCGGTACAATACATGAATTTTTAGAGTCCCCTACAGGTCATGATTGGAAGGATAGAAATAAGGCCCTCTAGTATGTGTGTACATCAATGTTCAGTGTTGGTGTGCTCATGGTGATGTGACGGAGGCGTGTGCTGACATATCACCATTCGTTATATTATTTGATTGAGAGTATGAAGTAAGATCGATCTAGAAATATGAGGACTTGAATGAACTAAACTTATGGTCATATATTTTGTGCATTTGAATTATTGATGTGTTTATAATGATTTGATGATTTATGTGAAGTTAAATGAGGACTCATCATTAGTTGTGAAAATCTTTCATGAATGGTTCATTGTATATTCCTTGTGGTTATGATGTGTCGATTGTTTATTAACAACTATGAATAGCTTGGATGAACGTAATGAATAGAATGTTGGAAAGAGTTAAGAGAATGGTGGGTGTGCAGCTAAATCGAGCTATTGCTAGGGCAGCACCGCTGCAGCGAAACATATTCCTCTATGGCGAGATCGTAGTAGCGGTCAAGTGACTGTTGCAGCAAGGCCCAATCCAATGAGTAGGACATCTAGCACCCTACATAGATAGAAATTCTAAATGAGTATTAATTACTGAAATTGTGTCCTGATGTAATTGAATGTTATTGTTTCATATATACATATTAGTTAAGGTTGACTGATGGTGCCTACCAGTACTATATTTTGAACTGACACTACTCCTGCACTTCTTTCTGAGTGCAGAACTAGATCCCAGAAGCTCATCTCACCCTCATCTCTAAAGTAGCAACGGATTTATAGAAAGGTGAGTGACTTATGACGTGCTGATCAACTCTCCCGTGGCTGATGTCTCTAGTTCAGACACTGATTGTTTTCTTGACATTTTCTTTTTCTTTTGGATTACTCTTAGACAATGATAAGTAGATGTCCTTGTGTACAATGACTATCAGGTTCTGAGAGTGTTTTAAATAACGGGTTGTTATTATTTCCCTTTTATGTATTGATGTTTCCATTATTTATATTTATAATGTGATCTGTTTCTAAATATTTTGTAAGGTATTGGGTATTTAGTAGGGGATCATTAGTTCGCCCACCGGGGGGGTTAGTGTGGGTGCCAATCATGGCTACTTGGGTCGTGAAATATTTACTACTTTGAAAGTAAATTTTAGATTTACTATTTTGAAAGTAAATTTTAGAGTATTTACTACTTTGGGAGTAAAATTCAAATTTACTGCTTCGGAATTAAATTTCAGGATGTAACTAAGTATTGTTACATTTATTTCAGGGACTAAATATGTATAAGATCTATTTATAACGTTTATCAAAGTTTTCATTCTTCGAAAATGGAACATAATCATCTGAATATGTATTAATCATATGAAGTTATGATAGCTCAAAACATCTTTTAATATATCGCTACTTTAGGAGCAAATCGAAGTATGCACATAACTTAGAGAATTTCTCGAACATATTTTCAGTTGTAATTATAATAAGCATATGAAATTATTATCATTTTTAGTATATCATATATTTCTTGCAAATTCTCATTCTTATCCATTAATTCCTATCAAATTAATATCATCATATATTTTCACAATATTGTTCTGCTAGAACAAATTTATTTTTACAATATTGTTTTTCTGAAACAAATATATATTACAGACTAAAAAATCTTTTGATAATTATTTAATGTTTTTATGCTATTTTAAAGGAAGTACGGGTTGTATATTGGTCGTAGGTGAAGAGGGAAACATGTATGAAGGAAAAAGCGAAGAGTATGTGAAGTTCATAAGTAAGGGTCAACTTTAAACGACCATATCTCCCAATATATAACGAGTTACAAGCCCCACAACCTATCAAATTAAAGGTATTTGAGTCTAATTTTTAAAATATTAAACCTCTCATCAATTGGAGTTTGAAATAAAAATTCATAGGTATTATACTGGGGCACTTTCGGACAGTGATGTGGCTCCGCCGACTTAAGCTAATTCACCGACCCACCCCTTGTTTAAATGAATTATTTGCTGCCAATTTATTTCATATTGATCCAAAAATAAACCTGCTTGCTAAGAAATTATTTCTCTATCATTTCCAATAGTTAAAACAAGGCAAATTGAAGAGGAAACCCCAAGCACAACTCAACAAAAATACAATACAAGAAGACGGATAGTTTCCAAAAGAGAAAGTGAGCTAGGGGCTGTTTTGGACCTCATTTGGGAAAGGTTTTGAAGGTAAGTTGCTGTGTACAAAAGATGTTTGGACTTCCTATATATCCATATTTGAATAAGTATTGAAACCAAGAGGAAAGGTAAGGATCCCCCCCCCCCCCTTAGACCCCTTAAATTGCAAGCGAAAGGGATGGAATTTGGCAACTAAGTGAGCTGTCATTGGGCTATTTTTGAGTTGCGTTTTCCTCAATTTTCTTATATTTTCTTGGAAGTTTATTTTGCTGGAAATATACTCTACTTTTATGGGAAGAATTAAAGAAGAAGTGAGGTAAAATTCCCTCTTGTTTTCTCCAACAAATGCTAATGGAAACAAGTAGAGAAAATGGTTAAATGTTGTTGATATTGCCGTGTGTTGTTGTTGCTATTGTTACTGCCTTTGGTAAGTTATTTTGAGCTGAATTTTGTTCTACAGATTAAGCTTATTGTTTGATTATAAATTCAAGAGATTAAGGAGGTTGAAGGCTGGTCATTTAAATAGGAAATCGGTTAAAGAAAAGTTCATCAGAAAAAAGGTATTTTAAGGCGTCCAATCCTCATTATTCAAGCACGAATATATAATGCCGAAAGGGCCAATATTCCTGTGTTTTCACACTCATATTGAAGCAAGTATAATTCTATACGAAGGGCCAAATTTTCATGACATTGAGTTTGAATCTTTGAACGTGTTTGGAACAAGTTAATGTGAGATGAAATATGTGTTACTTCCAATTGTGTTGTAGTTATAAATCGAGTATGACGTCCCATTATCGTGGGCACTGTGAACTGGTATTTTATTGTATGTTATATATATATGATGTTAAATGTGTTTAAAGATCTGATTTCTAGGTGAAATTGGTGAAAGAGCAAAGATGACGATGTGTAAATGATAATGCTCAAACTCACATTGCTGATAAAGTATGAAGCGGACGTTGTCAATAAAGACCCCAACAAAGGTTAGGGTCGAATCCACATAGAATATGATAAGAACTAGACTAATGTAGGTATTTAAGCTTTGAGGTATGTTATCTCCAAATTAGGGGGATTATAGAAAACAGTTGTAAAACAAGATTCAAAATCTGTTGTTGTTTATCAAGATTTGAATTAACTAGGGTAAGTGTTCCTCATGAGTTCATAACTACTTCGGGTTTACACTCGTGATCTATCCCAATGCTTACTTGTAGAACTGATAACTAGGGTTCATTCAAACGTCTGGTTCTTCCCTTTTAGATGACTATACTAATCACCAGACTAGGTCTCATGAGCGATTTCAATTTAACCATTATCAATTTGTTCCAAATTAACTATCCTGCGACCACAGCTCAAGTCATACAATGATCATAACAATTAAAACTTTTTTGTAATTCTCTTTTCCTAATCTCTGCTTCTCTAGGTTCAAGCAAGTAAAGAATTCAGACAAGTTCTAGTATTGTGCATCATTGAGAAACATTATAGATGAAGAGAATACAATACAAGAGTTTAGCATTGGTTTTGAATCACTTACTGTAACCCTAGTTTATTGATCCACCATGGTTCCCACAATCCTAGTTGTGGAGGTTTTAGCCTCTCATGATTGTAAGATTATTATTAGTATTCATAGACAAACACATAAATTAATACTTACAATGATGATTGAAATTAAACCTGCTTTGAATATTGCAAGAAAAGATGATGAACCAATTCATGAACAATTGATAAAATCCAAGTTAAGATCTCAAGAATTTCTCTCCAATATTATCAAAAACTGATTACAAACTGATCATGAACATCCCTTCAACTAAAAGAAACCTAAAAAGAATTTATTCAAATAATAAAATCCTTTTCCTAAGTTAATAGGGAAATATCCAAATCTAGCGATGACTCCTCATACGACCCCTAACAGGATTGTATGGGTCATTTGTTGTCTCGTACATCCCTTGGTTTCTATAGAATTTGGAGAAGTGTTGGCCTCTGGTACGACTCGTAATAAGATCTTATGAGTTGTACAATTAAATCGTGGTTTGATACTGAGAACTTTGGTATCTTATGAAGATTTCTACGAATGTATTGGTACTCCTCCTACTTTGCTCCTAAGACTCATAACAACTTGTCTTAACATGAGATCTACCAAGTCCTAGAAAATATCTAAAGTTTTCCACGACTCCTATTATGGGTCGTAGGTAGATGTTATGATCCCTAATTTCTACCCATACCAAGAGACTTCAATTGTGCAAATTTCTCTGAAGTTTTCTACGATTCAAATTATGGCTCGTACTAGGATGGTACAACTCGTACTAAGAGTCGTACTTTGCCTTTGCCTTGAACCAATCTTTCGGACTTTTCTATGAGTCTCAGTATAGATCGTGCAGTCTTGGTACGGCTCGTACTGAGATCTGTACTTGGCCCAAAATCTGCAACTTTATGCATCTTTTGCACATTTTCACTCCAACACCTATTTTCCCTGAAAATACAGTAGAAACACCTCATATTCATATAAACACCTAAATCCATGCTATTTTTTCAGTTTTAAGCGTCGAAAGTAATGTAAACTCACAACAAATCAACATCCTCAACTTAAGATCCATAGAGGTCATGCAATTATAACTAAACTACACAACTAACATAAATTTTTTTAACAGGGTCAATTTTTTCAATAACATTAAAGTAGAGATAGGGTCAATTTTTTCAACACATCAAACTGGTGCATTTATTGGCTACAAAGAAATTCTAAGCTACTTCTAATTAAACAAAAACAACCTAAACATGCTGGTTCTACTAAATAGCACTCTTGAGGTAAAAGAAACAAGAAAAGAATAACAAAAACAACCTAATTATGCCGGTTCTATTAGATAGCATGCCCAAGGAAAAAGAATCACAACAAGAAAACCCTCAAACGAATAAAAAATCTCAAAAATACAAGTACATCCCCTCTCTTTTTGAAAAACATGCTTCATCCCCGAAGCATAGAATATAAATGCATAAGGAAAGAGACATAGTTGTGGCACACTAAGCGCTCCTGTCATCCTAAGGAGGTGGTACCTTCGCTGCATTCGTGGTGCTAGCTGTGGCCAGCGTGGTCAATTTTACATATGTTGGGGGATTGATTATCCCATCATCATGCTTAGTCGCTTCCGAAACCTCAGGATCAACAATCCGGGCAATAGTGGAGCTCCCCACTCCTCTTTCTCTGTCCTACAGCTCCGTCATGTATGCATAATGAGCTTGCAGGCTCTCTGCTTTCACCCTCTTTCTTTCCTTCTTCTCTTTCTTTTTCTTCTTTTTTAAGGGCTCAGTTTCATCTTCCTCCAAGACCCTCTTCTTTCCCTTTCCTCCACTTGTACCTGAAGGGACCCAATATGCCTCCAAGTCGAGCTCCTCATCAAGCTTAACATCTAAGTCCGGAAGAGTGGGGGCTACTATGATCGCCGATTTTCTAGATGATAGCTCGATCACTTAGTTACGAAGAACCTCCAACTCCTCCCAGAGTCTACTAGTGTTTGGCTGATTTGCCAAGCGATCATTGAAGCTACGCTTAAAGCTATCAATCCGCCCATACAGTTCTCTCACGGCTCCTTCAATATCTTTTTTCACCCAAGGCTTGACGTTTTGCATTAGTGACTGGATTTTTGTTTCGGCTACCGTCAGCTTCTTTGCTAGCTTCTAGAAGAATTCATGAGGGACCACAACATATTCCACTGGTGTCTGTCTCGGAAGACTCATCAATGGTGCAACAGATGTGCTGGGAGGTGCCTCTGAATGACCGGCCTCCGTAGCCGGTGTCTCAACCTGCTCCTATGAGGTTGGGGCATGAACCTACTTGCCCCCAACTACTCCTAGTACTGGGACTGCGGTAGGAAGTCTCGCTCGACTCATCGGGTTCATTTTATCCCAGATCAGCCCTATGTCTGCTGTCCTCTACCCTCCAATCAACCGCTCTTTCTCAAAATGCACCTTAAGACCTACTTCCATACATAATCTGAACACGACACTCGGGAATGGTATACTGGTGCTCAATCCCATAGCCCAATCTCGGATATTCTCTGCAACGACCTGTAGAATGTTGATGGCATATCTTGACATAATACATGCCACCAATGCTGCTCTGTCTGTATTGAGGGTGTTTTCATTGATCGTTGGTGACAACTTGTGGCGAACTACCATCTAGCAGGCCTTCACTATGAAATTTAGTGAAGATTTGGTGACCTGCTTTCCACTAGTCACCCGTTCAACTTATTCCTTGTCCTCTGCTAGGACTCCGACTAACCACTTAACTTGGCACTGCTTCTCCTTATGGACCAATTGTTGTATCCTCTTTAGGGCATCTATTTTGTAGTTGAACTCAACTGTCAAGTCCGATGCTCTGAACTGAGGCCATATAGTATCCGAGAGATTGTGTGCTCGGAGATGTCAACTGTGCGACCTCGTACCATCTTGCTCTCAAGCTTGGGATGTTCTTTCACTTTTTCCCACCTTTTGCTTTTTGTTTCATTGTGGCCAAGTAATTGGCGTATGACTCTCAGACTAGCTTGGGACTGTATTTCTCCAGGGTCTTCGCCATCCAATAAAATCCATAGAAGTTGAATATCTGCTTCATTTCCTCAACCTTATTCAAGGTATTAGTGAGGATCCGTGGTTCTTCCTGTATGCTCCGACTTGGGTGATTCTTTGAGGTGAGAGCAAGAACCTGCTCATATATCTCTAGAGCACCAGGTACTCTCCACCTAATAGTATGGGTTGCTAGAGGCGAGGTCATTATGGCCTATCCTTCCTCAGAATCTGTCTCATTGTTGCCATTTCTAGATTGGGCCTCCTTGGACCCCTCATAATCATTAGAGCCACTCCTAGACTCCAGGACCTGTTCTTTAGCTCCCTTCTTAGATTGGGGAGTGTCAACAAATTTGGTTGTGACTGCCTCAATATGGGATTTTTCCTAAGCCCTTGTGGTCCGTGGCTCATGAATGTCTGATGTCTCAACTCTGTACTCCTCCACTGAACCAGATGGGGAGCTTCCCGCTTGATCAAAGTCAGAGGGCTCATCTCTTAATGCCCTCCGAGTAGCTGTCTTAGCTCTAGATTTCTTTTCTTGGTCATATTTGGTTGCTCTTATCTTCATCATCATTGTACCTATGGAGAAACATGGTTAGTATATATGTTCTGAGAAAAAGAAAGCAATAAAATACCCTCTGAATTTTTCCACGGGTCATCCAAACGAATCTTATCTAGAAGGTATAATTCGTACTAAGACTCGTAGCATCTTGGATCACAGTCACAACTTTGAGATATGTCTCGTATTATGATGGTACGATCCTGCCACGATTCATATGAGGATACCCCTTGAAAACCATCTTTCTATATTTTTCTACGGCTCATGGTATGACTCATGTGTCAATTCCACGAGTTGTAGTAATGGTCGTATAGTTGCCTTTGGACTTGACCAATTCAGAATTCTTGTATGATTGCCAGGTATGACTTGCAGAAAGGTACCATGGATTGTACTAGGTTCCTTAATAATTAATTTACATACATTTGGCTTGGGAAAGTCTCAACGAGCCATCCTACGAGTGGTAGTTTGAACCCATGAGTGGTCGGAAGGCTTGTGAGGCCTGTCTTTGCCTTTGTTCATGTTAGGTGTATGGGTAAGTTAAATTTTATGTAGGGTACTTAGAATTCTCTAACCTAGGCATGCATTTGTACACTTTTAAAGCTACTCAGTTCTCCCATAATGATTCACAACCCATAACTCAATTTATTTACAATTCATGCTCAAGTTCTAAATATGTTTAAATTTCTACCCAGTCAACACAATCATAGCAAGTTACAAATCATTTTCCTCATCAATTTTCATGAATTTTGAGGAATCACAATTGATAAACAAGTTCATATGCGCACGAAGGTCTTTTACGCAACCCAAAGCATATAACTACTTACTTGATTTTTGCAAAATCTTGCTCAACTTTGTGCGTGATTCAGTGACCAGGGTAGGAATTCTGCTTGTGAAGTTTTAATTATGCAAAAATTCAAGCTTTATCGATTACTTTCCTTGAGTTGTGGGTTTTTTCCTTGAGATACAGGTGTGAGGGATTCGTGGGTTCATGATGTGTCTGCGTTTGTGATGGGTTCGAAAAAATTTGGAATTTAAATACGTTAGGGTGAATTTAACAAATTTGGGTTGAGTCGGGTTGATTTAAAGAATTTGGCCCACCACGACTCGAACCCCGAGTCATAGGTTGGACCTATGAATCGTCCCTGGGACTCGTATAAGAAATTAGAGAAAACTTACCTGTGGACCTAGGAGCACATCATATGACTCGTACCATATAGGTACGAGCCGTACCATGACTCGTAAGTCCTCTTGAACTGTAGTTCCATACTTTGCATAGTTCATACCTACAGTGAGTACCACGACCGGTACAATGGAGTTACGAGTCGTAGGAGCAACAGTAACATGAACTCATACACCAGACCATATCTCTTCTTCTCACCATGACTCATACTACGGCCAGTACAATGCTCTGACAAGTCGTACTGAGGCTCGTAGTACAAGTCTGTACTGAAAGTGTTCTACACCCTATTTTTGTTTCACCTGCACACTGAGCATACATAAGTCAATAAAATTAGTTTGCTTCCCAAGAAGCGCTTGATTTAATGTCAAAACACGATGCAGGTCGTTCAGTTACTCAGACTTCACCAAACTACCTCATGCGTTGCCTCCCAAGAAGCACCTGATTTAACGTCATGGCACGACGCAAGTCTCTTGACTCAGATTTCGTCAATGAACTCAGAATCATCCTCAATTTCTGAGACAACCCTAAACTCTTTGGGCTGCTTCATTGACTGGCAGATGTTGAAAATGGCCTCCTGTTTATTAAGCCTGAATTTCAGTTGGCCAGCCTCAACATCTACTAAAGCCTTCTCAGTGGCAAGGAATGGTCACCCCAAAATGATGGGGACCTCAAACTCGACCTTGCAATCTAGGATCATGAAGTCCGCGGGGAATATGAATCTGTCAACCTTGACAAGCACATCAAATAGAATCCCCACAGGCTTCTTCACAGTACAGTAGGCCATCAATAGCCACATAGTCCAGCTGCTTGAATACAGCTAATGGCATCAGATTGATGCTTGCTCCTAAGTCACAGTGCGCCTTCGCAAAGTCAACATCACTAATAGTACATGAAATGGTCAAGGCACCTGGATCATCCTTTTTCTGGACAAGGACCCGCGAGGCTATGGCACTGGAATGATGAAAGTTACCCAGTAGCTCATAGCTCATGGACCTTTACTTGGTAATAAGGTCCTTTATAAATTTGGAGTATCTAGGAATTTGCTCCAACACCTCGACCAATTATATGTTCACAGATAAGTGTTTAAGCATAGAAAGAAATTTTTGAAACTTACCATCTTCTGCCTTCTTCTTCATTCTTTAAAGGAACGGTGGCGGTGGTCGTGGGATAGTCGTATAGATCTGTGTGGCCCCTTATTTCTTACCTTTTTCAGCTTTAGGCTCCTTTTCACCAACTAGAGCCTTAGTCAGCTCAGCCTCTTCCTTAAGCTCTTTCTCAGCAACCTCATCATCATCATCAATCATGATCTCTTTCTTTCTTAGCATTTCAACTACAACTGGTAGAGGGAGATCAAGTGTGGTTGTTCGGTCTGTTTGTTATATGGGTATATAACTACACGCAAGTGCACGTGGTCAAACAAGTAGTAAAGTGGCTTAAGTAAGCCAAGTATTGATCCCACAGGGACTGGGATGAAGTGCAATCTGCTCAAGTATACTATATTTCAATTCTAAAAATGCAGACAATAGTGTAACCAAGAGTTTGATATTTTTGATTGCTAATAATTATGCTAAGTCTAAAACAATTATCTAATGTGAGTCTGAACTATGAATGTGAGCATGCTGAGGTTAAACGAACATGTAATGAAATTAATTGTCGATATAATTTGGTTAGCATTTTCCTCCGGTTGCTAGTCAAGAATTATTGCCAAGGGATTAAAACTCTCGTATTTAACCCCACTTAAGAATCATGAACCATCCACCTACATTTCTGTGATTAAATGCAATTCATGTTCTAGCCATACAAAACCGATTCCTAAATTGACTAATACAACTTTCAGGTATATTTCTATCCTGAAGGTAAATTGATTCTCAATTTTCCCAAACTAAGAAAGGATCATATCCTATTAATTCACAACTTTCCAATTTCTTGCTCTCTCGAGTGAAACCAGACTTTTTAGATATACATTAACGTAGGCCACACATTAATGCAGTAAGAACAAGAATCAATAGAACAACCATGGAAGAAAAAATGGAAAACCAAAGAATCAATGATCACATTTCATTACAATTGTTCTTAACCTCAACAAGAAGAGGAATTAGCCACTCATCTGTGGATTAAACATCGTTAAATAAGTGTTAAACATACAAGAAATTGAATTCAAGGAGAAGGAAAGAGAGAAAAACCCTGATAATTTCGTCCCCTCAATTGCCCGTAACCCACGTTCTTGCTCCACCAAGTCAGAATCTTGAAAAATGAACCTAAGTGTTCTATTTATACTAGTGGGAATTTTTCCCGAAATAACAAGCAACGTGTCACGGAGTGCATCGCAGAGCACCGCCTCTGTGACACGCTACCGATGCGGACCCTCACTGGAAACTGGGGGTCCAGGAAATAAGGCCCAACGTGGCACGACGTGCAATGCGGAGCCAGGCCACCGTGCCACGGACCCATCGCGAACCCTCTCTGGAAATTGGGCGAAAATTCCCTATCCAGGCAGAAGGCCTCCGCGATGGCAGCGTGACACGGCTCCATCGCGGAGCCCCTTTATTTTGTGCTTTCCATTGCCTTGTCCCTTGCTCACATCCGAGTCCAACCCCAATATCTTCCAACAAGCATTTTAGCTTCCCGAAATTACATTTTTCCTGTAAAACAATGCTAATCATGTTGGTTAGTATAAATTCACATTTTATTACCAATTACATGAGAATGTATAAACATTAATAGATAAACAAGGCTAAAATGACACCTTTGAGTATCACTTGGGCATATAAATTTGCCCAAGATCACTTACCCCCCACTTAAATCCTTGTTCGTCCTCGAACAACAATCTTACACCTCATGCAATTTACATCCCAACCTCGCTACTTTGGTTCGACAATTTTGGTTACGGTCATACCGATTATTCAATACAGCAAATCATCAAGAAAAACATGCATGGTCCTATCAATTCAATGACCTTCAATACATCAAGACCTCCTAGACTTAAGAATCGACTCTTGATATTGGCAAACTCCTGCAAATCAGTTGATCAAGACATCCGACACAAAGATTAATCTCTCATCAAGCATGTGCCCTCACAATACAAGAGAATTTCCCCCTTTTTGATCATATGAACTCACAAAATTTCAAGCAGGGGCATATAAACACAATTTTGCTCTCTCTCCCAAAAGAATTCACATGCATCATGTCATGACCCATAAGCTTGCCTTTAGTGTACTACTTCACTAATATAAAGAAATGTGATGTAAGATCACGTAGGACTTTAACGGGTTGTAATGGAAGCTACAGAACTAGTAAATATTGGGCTAGCCAATAATAGCCACTAGCATCCTTAAGCGCTTTTTCAACACATCCCATCAAACTCATGGACATTGTTTCTTTCTTCATCCTCCCATTTTTGAAGTTTTTCTTTAGTTTGGCCCATCTCATTAAGCACACTTTTCACCACAACAAAGATTATTCATGCACCTTCATTATAGTTTATTTATAACAATTTCACCTTCAACCTTTTCTTTCCTTCCATCTCTCTGCTTTACTTTTCTTTTCACTATTCACACTCTTTTAACACTTTGGGAAAATTATTTTCTCTTCTTAAGCGCTTATGAATTTTGGATCGGCTTTACGGCTAATGAAAAGAAGGGATTTAAGCTCGGTTTACACTTTTTGACAAAAGAAAAATAATAGGCTAAAGGCTCAACGGGCTGACTAGGGTACACAATCAAGGTGGGTACGATCATGAAAAATAGAAACTTTTGGTTAAAAACAAAGAAATGCCTACATCCTTTCCTACAACACACCTCCTTCATTTCGTTTTGTACACACACCAGGCAAGTTCTAGACACTTCACAATAGCATGGAATAACAAAACCTCACTTCACACTTATTGCACATGCTCAATTCAAGATGTATTCACAGACTCTTCAATCAGCTAATTATAGGAATTCAAACATTAAGCCTCAATCACACTGAATCGAACTCTATGGCCTAGGTATCTCAACATATTTACAAAGTTTCATGCTTTCGTACGAATCATATTTGCATTTTAAATATCATGTACAACACGCAACCATAATTCCGCAACCATAAAGTAACTACAAGTTTTGGGATGCAACCCACAAAAGAAGAACAACTGAAAAATAATTGAAAAATCTACTCCTAACGACTATATTTCCCTTAAGATGGTCGTCCTCCATCCATCATAGGGAACGGTCACTAACTAGGACTTCGGTTTAATGGGACCCTTCTCGGTAAAAGAACCGAAAACAAACACCGAGAAACCCAAGAAGTAAAAAAGAATTTTAAAATATCGATCATTTTGATTTTCAAAGTATCGATCACTTCGATAAACAAATATATGTACAAACTCAGCTAGCAACATTCAGCAACACACAACAGTTTCACATATATTTACAATACAGAACAATAACTTACAATCACAAATCACAGGTCAGAAGATTTTGTTCACAGCACAACAACAGATTAGGACATATAAAACAGCATAACCAGCACCTAACTACTCCCACCCCACTCGAACACTGTCCCCAGTGTTCACAAAAAATTAAAATAGCACAAAAATCGGGTGGTGGAACTCCCTGATCAATCAAAGTACTCCACTTCTTCATCAGGTGCTGCTGCTTCATCTCCCATGTCTGAATCACCCCCATCGTCATCCTCGGACTCCACATTAGAGTCCTCTCAATGTGTCTCCTCGTCCGTGGGGACATCATCATCTGTGGGCTCTACAAATGCTGGCCCCACTCGGCATAGAGCACTGGCGTTTTCGCCGAAAGGGTAGTCTAACTCGAGCTGCCATAACTCCTCCTCTGTTGCTGGCCTCCCGCCTATCCTCAGCTGGAGCATCTGCATCCCATACATGCGAGCCATGTACTGATCATCACGAGCATGTCGCTCACCTAGTGTAAGCACTGGCCCGTGGGTGGTGTCGGGAGCCTTAGTTTTAGTGACATCTAAGGCCCGCCGCTCTATCTGCGGGATATAATCAAGGGCCTCTTCCTCGACATCCAGGCCCCTCAGGAATGTGGTGAGTAGCCCACCAAATCCGTATCTGTGCCCCTGATGCAACCGGACCCTCTTCATGGCAGAGATAATCACCGCCCCCACGTTGATCTCCAGCCCTTTCATCAGGGCGTACACCAGGCATACACAATCCTGGGTTACATCTGTCATATGTACCCCCGGGATTAGGCAGGAACCGATGATCTTTAACCATATTCTGGCTTCCCTGTTCATCTGTGAATAGGGCAAAGTCTGATGGTAGCCCCTCTCTTTGTGTCTGCTCCATCTAGCTGTTGATCGGGTTCCACACAAAGTGTGTCTGATGTCCGCATATGGTGGAGTGATGTTCAGCTGTCGAAGCACGTGGGCGTCTGTGTCCCGCGCCCCTAGGATAGCATTGAGGTGGTGGGGCTCGAAGGTGACTATTTGCCCTCTAATTTTTATGGTGTGACTTCTGAGAGTCGGGTCCCTATTGGCATAGAATTCCCGAATCAGGTGCAAGTTGCATTCCTTGGGCTCCACAAAAATGAATTTGAGCCCAGCTGCCTCGATCCGGTGTACAATCCTAGGGAACTCTTGTGCCAACGGTTCCCATGCTATGTGTTCCTCGAGGAAGTACTTACTCTCCTTGTGTTTGGCATACCACTTCTTCCCCTCTTCTGTCACCCACCTGGTTCCGTATTGGCGGTGTTGGCCACGTGGAACCGCTGGTGCTGGTGGGACTGCTGTGCCCAGTCTGATTCGCTTTCTTCCGGCGCCCGATGTTGATGCACCTTTCCCTTTTTCTTTCCTGCTTGCCATTTTACCTGTCAATCCAAGTAGACAAGATCAATGTTAAGCGAATGAATATTTACTCCGACTAAGGTCGGGTTAAGCTAGGTAACCCCACACTTAGTCCTTACCCAAAATTACAACATTCCGGCAAGATCATGCTTATTTACACAAACCAACAACCAACTATACAACCATGCTTAGTGCATTCGAAGAATTCGACAGTATATATTCTATGTACTACTCAGACTTTGTACAGCTAACAACAATCATTACCCTCGATAACATTTTATTCCATCGCACTTAGCACGAAAAAACAAAGAAACGAAACAACAAGAATTTATCTACACGAACATATACAACTCACCCAATTCTTGCAATTTTCACTATTCCCCTAACCCGAGAATTCATCGGTTTTTGTTTTTTTTTAACATCATAACAATTAGCACATCGACTAATATCACTCAACATGTACAACCCGACATGAATTTCACAAGTTCACTATATTTTCCACTTCCACTTCAAAAACAAGCCCTAAATATGATTGTATCAACAAAATTCAATTAAATTATGCAATTAACGAGTTCAAGCAATCACAATGATACTCCGAACATTCATCAACACTAATTCAATTGAATTCATGCCTAATTTCTGCTTAAGGCGAACTTAGCTCACATCACATGCTCAATATCAAAGAAAATTGATAAGAAATGAGATGGAATCGAAGAACATACCTTGAGATTGAAGAATTGAAGGAAACTCATTGAATTTCTTGGCCTATTCTGTGTCACGTTGAAGGGGGAGGGGTTTTAGGGGGTTTGGTCGCGGAGTGTGTGAGGAATAAAGAAAATTTGAGGGGGATTCAGGGTTTAAAAGTGGAAAAATCGCGCGGGTCACCTGGCGACCCGGTGTGACCCGTCGCGATATACACAGCAACGTGTCACGGAGTGCATCGCGGCGCACTGCCTCCGTGACACGGAGCTGCCGCGAGGGTAATCTGGAATTTTTTTAAAATTTCGGATTTATACCTCAATGTGTTACGGAGGGTAATGCGGAGGTCCTCCTCCGTGACACGGAGCTATCGCCCTAGCTTACTGTTTTGCCACTTTTTCTTAATTTTCATACCTCGAATTTTCCTTTGCTTTTCCTTGTATATTCTCCTCCTCCGTTCGACCTGAAATTCATTCTACTACAAGAAATTGGTTAGAATTATAGGTTTCACTCTAAATAAAAATAAAAACAAGAATTAAAACTAAATATTTTATTGTTAATTAAGAAAAAGAAAAAGAAAAATCCATTCACAATTTACAAAGAAAAATTTTTCACGGGTTGCCTCCCGTGCAGCGCCTGGTTTACCATCGCGGCTCGACGTCATTCAGCTCAGTTGTCCCCTAGGGTGATGGACGTTTTCTCTCGAAAACCATCCTCCCCCCAGTAGCGCTTACACCTCTGTCCATTGACTAAGAACGTGGCACTCTGATCTTCTTGCCACAACTCTACTGCTCCATGCGGGGTCATTCTCACTACTTCAAATGGCCCCGACCATTTGGACCTTAGCTTTCCCGGAAACAACTTCAACCTTGAATTGAAGAGCAATACCTTCTGTCCTGGTTCAAAAATGCAGTGCACCACATGCTTGTCATGCCACCTTTTTGGTCTTTCCTTATAGTACTTAGTGCTCTCATAAGCATGGCAGCGGAACTCTTCAAGTTCACTGAGTTGCATTAATCTCTTCTTGCCCGCTAGCTCCAAGTCCATATTCAATTTCCTCACTGCCCAGAAGGCTTGGTGCTCTAACTCCACTGGCAGATGACACGCTTTTCCATAGACCAATCGGTATGGTGAGGTTCCAATCGGTGTCTTGTAAGCAGTTTTGTATGCCCACAACGCATCATCAAGTTTGCTTGCCCAATCATTCTGTTGTGTATTTATCGTTTTCTGAAGAATCTGCTTCACTTCTCTATTTGACACCTCTACTTGCCCACTAGTTTGGGGGTGGTATGCTGTTGCCACCTTGTGGCGCACCCCATACTTGGCTAGTAGTTTCTTGAAACTTGCGTTGACAAAATGAGCCCCTCCATCACTGATAATGGCTCGGGGTGTCCCGAACCTAGTAAGAATATGTTTTTTCACAAATTTTGTTACCACCTTGTTGTCATTCCTGGGGCAAGCTATTGCTTCCACCCATTTTGATACATAGTCTATAGCCACCAAGATATAATGATTACCAAATGATGGTGGAAACGGGCCCATAAAATCAATGCCCCATACATCAAAGGTCTCTACTTCCAGTATATTCTGCAGCGGCATCTCTTGTCTTCTACCAATTGTTCCTGTACGCTGACATCTGTCACACATTTTGACGTATGCTATAGAGTCTCTGAACAGTGTAGGCCAAAAGAATCCTGACTGTAGAACCTTATGTGTTGTTCGCATTGTTAGCTGCCCTGCAGCTACATCAATCAGCGCTTTCCCGGTCGCTAAGAAAGGACGTCCCAAAATAAATGGGACTTCTGCGTCTGGTTCAAAATCCAGCACGACGAAATCTACTGGGAAGATCAGGGAGCCCACTTGCACCAGAACGTCCTCCACAATGCCATCAGGTCTGGCTAAGGACCGGTCTGCCAATTGCAAGATCACGGTTGTGGGTCTAGGACTCCCTAGACCCAACTTTTTGAATACCGATGACGGCATCAAATTAATGCTTTCTCCCAAATCACACAATCCATGAGCTCGGATACTCTTCCCAATAGTAATCTGTATAGTAAAGCTCCCAGGGTCTTTGAGCTTTGTGGGCAGTCGGTTTTGTATCCGGAAAGTGCACTCCTCCATGAGAGCCACCATAGCATACTCAATCAAACGACTTTTGTTTGCCACGATGTCCTTTATATACTTAGCATATTTCGGCACTCCCTGCAAAACATCAACAAGAGGTAAGTTAATATGTACCTGTTTTAGCACCTCCATGAATTTCTTGAAACACGCCTCCTCCTTGTGTTTCTTTAATCGTTGAGGGAACGGGGGTGGTGGTCTTTCTGATTCCGATTCCTTAGTCTTCCCCCTCTCATCACTTTGCTCCCTCTCGACTTCTGCTGCTCCCGATTGTTGAGGTGGTCTTTCTGGTTCCACCTCTTTCAGCTAAAAACCACTCCTTGTGGTCACCGCATTTACCTACTTGGGGTTGGGATCTGTGTCGCTCGAAAGTCCTCCTCTAGGTCTTGTGTTTTGGGCTCCAGAAAATTTCCCAAATTGATATTCAAGTGCCTTGGTAGCTAACTGGTTGTTTTTCACCTCGGCTGCCAATTTCACATAGTCAGCCTGCAATTGAGCTTGATTAGCTATCATAGTCTTGAACATCTCCTCAATGCTGGGTGATGGTGGTGGAGGAGGTGCATTGTTGTTTCTGAATTGTGCTTGATAATTCTGCTGCCCTCCTTGGTTCCTTTGCCCACCCCGACTCGAACTCTGCCCCTGATGGTTGTTGCTACCCCAGGAGAAATTCGGGTGATTCCTCCAATTGGAATTGTAGTTGTTGCCATACTGTTGGTGGTTGTTCCTTTGTATATTTCCCACAAAGTTCACCGAGTCAGGATTTGCTCCACAACACTCAGCTGAGTGCTCACTGCTTCCGCACACTTCACACCAAATCTGCTGCACAGCATTCACTGGGGCTTGAGGCTGGTTCATTGTCATGTTACTGAAGTGGGTGTTGAGTTGATTCTGCAAAGCAACTATTTGTGCAACAATAGTTGTAAACCCATCCACTTCTAGAACTCCTGCTGCTTTCCTTGTCCCGCCCCTTGACGAATCGGCATTCCATTCCGGATTGCCCTGCGAAATACGGTTCAACAAGGTATACAACTCCTCATAAGTTTTCTCCAACGCTTGTCCCCCAGCTGCTGAGTCTAGCAATATTTTTGTATGGGGTTCCAAACCCTCTATAAAAGTGTGCACCAACACATCATTGGATTGATGATGATGAGGACAATCCCGCAACATGGACTTGAATCTCTCCCAAGCCTGATACAGATTCTCTCCCTCTCTCTGTTTGAAACTTAGAATTTGACTTCTAAGTCTTGCTGTTTTACCAGAGGGAAAAAATTGTATCAAGAACTTCCTTGCAAGATCATCCCACGTAGAAATAGAATTATGTGGATCGGCTTTCAACCACCTCTTGGCTTCTCCCAATAGTGAAAATGGGAACAATGTAAGCTGGACGTAATCTGATGACACTCCAGCGGGGATATAAGTGTCACTTATCTCCAAAAAATTTTGGAGATGTTGCTGTGGATCTTCATGAGGGAGACCTGTAAACTGCCCGCTAGTGTGCAGCAATTGCACCATATTCTGCTTAAGTTCGAACCTCCCTCCCGGCTCAGGTTTGCGGATACTAGATATGACATTATTAGCATGTGGGATTGCCACCTCGCGAACCGGCCGAGCTGCTACTTCTTCGGGCACTAACATTGCCCGTACTGCCGGTGGATTCTGTTGTTGCTCCATGATTGCCTGTCTGAGCAACTGCAGCTTTCTTTCTAGAGCTTCTCTCCGCTGACGATGAAATATTCTTTCTCGCTCCAAATACGAGTCCACCAGCTCCTTTTCTCTTGCCAGTGTTCAACAGAGATTAAATCTGCAAAATACAGGCTAAGACCAAGTTGTCAACACTAAGAAAATAAAAATATAGTAAATTAACACTTAACACAAATTCACCAATTGCCAAGTCCCCGGCAACGGCGCTAAAAACTTGTTCGTTCTGTTTGTTATATGGGTATATATATAACTACACGCAAGTGCACGTGGTCGAACAATTAGTAAAGTGGCTTAAGTAAGCCAAGTATCGATCCCACAGGGACTGGGATGAAGTGCAATCTGCTCAAGTATACTATATTTCAATTCTAAAAATGCAGACAACAGCGTAACCAAGAGTTTGATATTTTTGATTGCTAATAATTATGCTAAGTCTAAAACAATTATCTAATGTGAGTCTGAACTATGAATGTGAGCATGCTGAGGTTAAACGAACATGTAATGAAATTAATTGTCGATATAATTTGGTTAGCCTTTTCCTCCGGTTACTAGTCAAGAATTATTGTCAAGGGATTAAAACTCTCGTATTTAACCCCACTTAAGAATCATGAACCATCCACCTACATTTCTGTGATTAAATGCAATTCATGTTCTAGCCATACAAAACCGATTCCTAAATTGACTAATACGACTTTCAGGTATATTTCTATCCTAAAGGTAAATCGATTCTCAATTTTCCCAAACTAAGAAAGGATCATATCCTATTAATTCACAACTTTCCAATTTCTTGCTCTCTCGAGTGAAACCAGCCTTTTTAGATATACATTAACGTAGGCCACACATTAATGCAGTAAGAACAAGAATCAATAGAACAGCCATGGAAGAAAAGATGAAAAACCAAAGAATCAATGATCACATTTCATTACAATTGTTCTTAACCTCAACAAGAAGATGAATTAGCCACTCATTTGTGGATTAAATATCGTTAAATAAGTGTTGAACATACAAGCAATTGAATTTAAGGAGAAGGAAAGAGAGAAAAACCCTGATAATTTCGTCCCCTCAACTGCCTGTAACCCACGTTCTTGCTCCACCAAATCAGAATCTTGAAAAATGAACCTAAGTGTTCTATTTATACAAGTGGGAATTTTTTCCGAAATAACAAGCAACGTGTCACAGAGTGCATCGCGGAGCACTGCCTCCATGACACGCTACCGACGCGGACCCTCACTGGAAACTGGGGGTCCAGGAAATAAGGCCCAACGTGGCACGGCGTGCAACGTGGAGCCAGGCCACCATGCCACGGACCCATCGCGAACCCTCTCTGGAAATTGGGCAAAAATTCCCTATCCAGGCAGAAGGCTTCCATGATGGCAGCGTGACACGGCTCCATCACGGAGCCCCTTTATTTTGTGCTTTCCAATGCCTTGTCCCTTGCTCACAACCGAGTCCAACCCCGATATCTTCCAACATGCATTTTAGCTTCCCGAAATTACATTTTTCCTGCAAAATAATGCTAATCATGTTGGTTAGTATAAATTCACATTTTATTACCAATTACATGAGAATGTATAAACATTGATAGATAAACAAGGCTAAAATGACACCTTTGAGTATCACTTGGGCATATAAATTTGCCCAAGATCAGTGGTCTTTCCACTCTTAGTCATCACAACCATATAATGACTATCATTCTTTGGATTTTGCATTGTGTTGCTAGGTAGTGTTCCCTTTTGCCTAGAGTTTAGGGATGCCAATAGTTGACCTAGCTACTGCTCTATTTGCTTGACAGCTATGGCATGTTACTCCACTTTCTGGCCCATGCCAGATATATCTCCCCGAATGTCTTTCAGCTGCTCCTTAGTGGATCTCACCTTCTTGAGCATCTCAGCCATCATGCTTTCCAATTTTGACGGTCTAGCTTCTCCGTCACCTGCATTAGGAGGCATATACAATCCTGCCCGGTCATTGCGATAACCATCATTCCTTCTCCATTCTCTCTCTCACTCATGACCTCGGCTTCTATCTCTATACCCATTATGATTGTAGTTGTCCTAGTATTGGTTCTGACCTTGATTTTAGGAACCTTGGCGCCAAGTGTACTGTCAAGAACCTTGGGCATTGGTCGGAATACCCACCACCTGGCTATCCAAGAAGTTCACCTCCTCCTCAAAATCTGAATGTTTCGGCCTCGATTCCTATCCCTGAGCTCCCACTACATTTACTTTTCTAGCCCCAGTGCCCATGATATGCTTTGTGAGTAGGTTTAATGATGTATGCATGTGGGCCAATTCCTAATCACGCTCCTCCTCCTTCTTTTGTTAATCTACAGTCATACCAACAACATATGTACCCACAACTGCTTTTGCTTCCCAGGTGTGCCATGCCCTGTTAGTCTTAGTCACTCTGTCAAGAATAATGGCAGCGTGCTCCCATGAGTAACTCATCAGTGCTTCTTCCTCCACAATATCTGTCATAACTTTTGTGCTATTGTTCAAGGACCTATATAAAATCTCCAACAAACTATCATCTGGAATTTTATGGTTTGGGCACTTAGTCAACTTCTTTTTAAATTTCAACCAGGTTTCATGAAGTGCCTCTATTTTCAGTTGTCGAAAATTGTAGATCTCATTCTTAAACTGTAGCATCCTGGAGGGTGGGAATAATCTCTCCAGAAAATCCTGTTTGAGCTCCTTCCAATTGGTAATGGAGTCGTTGGGTAACTCTGATAACCATAAAGTAGCCTCCCCAAAAAGAGAGTAGGGGAAGAGTCTCAGCCTTATTGCATCCTGACTTACACCAGGCAACCTCTATGCCTTGCATATACCTATGAAGTTCATCAAGTGCAGGTTAGCATCATCTGCTACATGAACACTAAATACCCCTTTCATATTCAGCAACTATATCATGGTGCTTGTGATATCAAACTTTTCCCAACAGGAAAAGGTGGTGGTACGATAGCTCTAGTTGACCCGACGTCATCAATGTCTAGGTCTTCCTCATCAAAGAACTGAGGGGCATATCTCTGGCCTCTGTTTCCCCTTCCTTGGCGACTAGTATTAACAACTTCATCCTGAGCGTCCTTGGCTTCTTGAACTGCATCTTGCTAAGCTAGCTCTCTTGCCTAGCTTCTTCAGCAAGAGGGCCTCTCTTTGCTCATGGTTTTCCATTCTTCGCAGTGTTCTTTCTATTTCAAGGTCCAAAAGAATTAGAGGGTTTTCGCTCTACTGAGTACTTGACATTAACAAAGAACAACCTGTGGGTGTAAAAATAAAAAGAAAACATAAATGAGGAAATAACAACTAAAAGTTAAACACAAGAAATTAATCTAATCTTAAGTCGTACTCCCCGGCAACGGCACCACTTTTTTATAATGCTCAAACTCACACTCTTGATAAAGTATGAAGCAGACGTTGTCAATAAATAACCCCTTGGGGTCGAACCCACGTGGAATATGGTAAAAACTAGACTAATTCATGTATTTAAGCCTTTAGGTATGTTATCTCCAAATTGGGGGGTTATAGAAAGCAGTTGTAAAACGAGATTTAAAATCAGTTGTTGTTTATCTAGATTTGCATTTAGCTAGGGTAAATGTTCCCCATGAGTTCATAACTACTTCAGGTTTATACTCGTTATTTATCCCAATGCTTACTTGTAGAATTGATAACTAGGGTTCATGCAAATGACTGATTCATTCCTATTGGATGACTATACTCAATCACTGGATTAGGTCTCATGAGCGATTTCAATTTAACCATTATCAATTTATTCCAAATCCTGTGATTGCAGCTCAAGTCATACAATAATCATAAAAATCAAGGCTTTGTTGTAATTCTCTTTTCCTAATCTCTACTTCTCTAGGTTCAAGAAAGTAAAGAATTCAGGCAAGTCCTAACATTACACACTGTTAAGAAATATTAAAGATGAAGAGAATACAATACAATCATTTAGCTTTGGTTTCGAATTACTTTGTGTAACCCAGTTTGTTAATCCACCATGGTTCCCACATCCCTAGTTATGGAGGTTTTAGCCTCTCATGATGGTAAGATTATTATTAGTATTCATTGACAAACACATAAATTAATACTTACAATGGTGATTGAAATTAAACCTGCTTTGAATATTGCAAGAAAAGATGATGAACAAATTCAAGAACAATTGATAAAATCCAAGTTAAGATCTCAAGAATTGCTCTCCAATGTTGTTAGGAAATGATTGTAAACTGATAATGAATGTCTGTTCAACTAAAAGCAACCTAAAAATCATTTATACAAATAATAAAATCCTTTTCCTAAATTAATAGGGAAATACACAAATCTGGCGCCAACTCCTCATATGACCCGTAAGAGGATTGTAAGGGTCATTCCTTGTCTCATACATCCCTGGATTCTACAAATTTGGCCAAGTGTTGGCCTCTGGTATGACTCATAACAAGATCCTAAGAGTCGTACAATCAAATCGTGGTTTGATACCGAGAACTTTGGCATCTTCTGAAGATTTCTACAAATGTCTTGGTAGTCCTCGTACCTTGCTCCTACAACTCGTAAAAACTTTTCATAATATAAGATCTGCCAAGTCCAAAAAGTCTCTAAAGTTTTCCACGGATCCTAGTATTGGTCGTAGGTAGATGATATGATTCGTAATTGCTATCCATACTAGGAGACTTAAACTGAGAAAATTTCTCTAAAGTTTTCTACGAATCAAGTTACGGCTCTACCAGGATGGTACGACTAGTACCAAGAGTCGTACTTTGCCTTTGCCTTGTACCAATCTTCTACACTTTTCCACGAGTCTCAGTACGGCTTGTACAATCTTGGTACGGCTTGTACAAAGATCCATACTTGGCCTAAAATATGCAACTTTATGCATCTTCTACACATTTTCACTCCAACATCGATTTTCCCTTAAAATAGAGTAAAAGCACCTCATATCCATATAAATACACCTAAGTCCATGCTATTTTCCCAGTTTTAAGCGTCGAAAGTTCTGTAAACTCACAACACATTAGTAAACGAGTTTAAACTAAGTGAAGATGTCACAAGTTACTAAGGGTAAATGAGCTTGTCAAAGTGGAAATTCCTTATCATGATTGTTGTTTATCTTATATATATGTTATGAGGTACGTGAGGTTAAGGGGAGATTCCATGGTTCCTCTCCCTTAAGCTAAACATCAGTTCTCAAATCCAAAATATGGCTAAGTGTTGTCTGTGGAGCTTGATGAATTCCTTATGTTGCCTAAACCTTCTTATAACTATGAAAGTCATTGAATATATGCATCTAGTGTTATTTGAAAGGTTTATGTGATATATGTGCTTATGTACAACTATGAAATAAGAAAGAGACCTATTCAGGTTGTAGTCTCAAAATTTGTCATTTTTTTGTTTGTCATATATGTTAGATAGACATGATATGAGCCTAGTCAGCTTCAAATATAAGACTGTGACCTTAACATTGCCTTGGTACATCAGGTGGGTAGTTGCCCCTTGGTATATTTGATATATGAAACTTATGACCGTACTATCGATACAGTTAAGTCAAGTGGACAGTTGCCCTTCAAATATGAGACTATGACCTTACCACTAATGCAGTTATGTTGGGTGGGCAGTTTTCCTTTAGATATGAGACTATGACCTTACCACTAACGCAATTATTAGGTGGGCAGTTGTCCCTTCATCTATGATACCTCTAAGACGACCATCTCAGTAGGGCAGTACTGATAGACTAGATTAGGTCATTATTTTATTAGGGACTATATAGCTTATGGATAATGTGTGACTTGTATATATGTGCTTACTTGATTCTATTCTTATGATGTATCATATTTTGTTCAAATATCAGCTTTCAGGGTCGCAGATTGTGTCTATTCCCTACTCTAGTTTTCAATATCTTGGATGTATCTATGTTTACTTTTTCAGCCTTACATACCAGTACATTTCATTTGTACTGGCATCCCTTTTCCTGGGGACCCCTTCCTATAATCGTTCTGCAGGTACAGGCAGTGACTCAAATCGACAGTCGCAATAGGAGCAACAGAGTAGTGGTACACTCCTTTTTTCCAGGAGATATGTTTCCTTTTTGACTATTTGAGTTGTGTACAGTTGGGTAGACCGGGGCCCTGTCCTGTGCATTTCAGTCACTTACTCTTTAGAGGCTTGTGTAGACAAGTTGTATAGCTGTTTGCTTTGTGTGACCTTGTTGACCTTTCATTGTGTAGTTTAGCTTATTGTCGCCTTGTTGGCTTTTCAGTTGTTTAATTGTTGTTGCAAAGACCTCATGGGTCTTATATCTATTTTGGTTGGCTTCAGCAGGTGGCCTGGTTGGCCTCAGCATTACTAATATAAACGTTATATAGCCGATTTCTCGATTATCTTAGGGTCGAGTACCATTGTGCCCTTATCCATTTATGAATATCTTATGCACCATACTTATAATCAGGAGGCTACAAGACATCTAAGAGTCATTTTATTTTTTTACTAATTAATAGTTCCTGCTATAGAGAGAGGTCATAAGTATTGCGACATCTAAATCCTGTTATGGTTTCAAAGTATGCCTGTGACAAGGAAGATGACCATGTGGTTGATTGGCATAGCCGCAGGAGAGGGAACTAGTTGCCCTCCAATGGATTTGGGAGACAGGTTAGAGGCTCGGAGCGAGTCCCCTGCCCCAGATGCTAAAGTTTCTCTAGCCCTAGTTAGAGCAATGACATGTAGACCTCCAGCTCCTCCTGCACCAGCAATACCTAAGGGAGATAGAGTGGTAGACCCTCCTGCGCCTGTGGCACCTTTGGTTGATTCAGAAGTATAGCGTCTTGAGGGACCCGTTCAGTTGATGACTCATATTGCTACTGGACAAGTGCGACGGTTGGAGGTGATGGAGGGACGTAGAGGTTAGGTGGCTGAGAGTTCCAGAGCCCACGAGTTCTTGGGTTTGAGCCCTCCAGGTTTTATCGGATCACACTCGAATAAGGATCCTTAAGATTTTATTGATCATACCTACAGAGTGTTAAAGGTCATGCGGGCGACAGGGACAAAAGGGGTAGAGTAAGCCGCATTCAAACTGTGTGATGTGGATATATTGTGGTATGAGGCTTGGGCTCGATGCACCGCTAATTGCGTGGGAAGAGTTCTTTGAGGCCTTAATGCACTAGTATTTGCCTCGGGAGCATTGATAGGCTTGAACTGATCAGTTTTTGCATATAGAGCAGGGCAGTATGAGTGTGCAGGAGAATTTCCTTTGGTTTAATTCTTTGTCCAGGTATGCTCCACACCTGGTTCAAATGATGGAGGATAGAGTTCATCGTTTATATTAGGGATAGGTCTTCACATATCTTGAGATTGTTTGGGGGTATCCACCCAGGAACATATAGACATTGCACGAATACAGGCCTTTGATCAGAGGGAGGAGGATTTGATTCATCAGCTCCAGGATACCCTTAGGAAAAAGGAATAAAGGAAGAGGGTCAGGACTGTAGGTTCCTACAAAGAGCCTTGTGGTGACTCAGGGGATCAGTCATCTAGGTACTCAGCACAATTTATAGAGAGTGCTCCACTTCCGCCACAGGGGAAGATACCGGACCAGAGTTCAGTTCCTTCACAAACAGGAGCTTCTGGAGTAAGGAAGGACACCATTACCCCCTTGAATCAGTGTGTGATAATGCTCAAATAACACCTCTGTAAAAGTATGACGCAGACGTTGTCAATAAAGAACCTAATAAAGGTTGGGATCGATTCCACAGAAAATATGGTCAGGATGTAGAATAATGCTAGTATTTATGCTTTTAGTTCAATTATTTCCTAAAAGGGGGTTTTAAAGAATGAAATATGTAATAATATAGAAGATTGAAGTTGTTATCAAGTTGATGCAATTAACTAGAGAAGTGTTCCCCAAGGATTCATAACTACTTCGAGTTTTGCACTTGTGATCTATCCCAATATTTAACTTGTAGAACTGATAACATAGGTTCCTCAAAATAACTGTTCGCCCCTATTGGATGACTATACTCAATCATTGGGTTAGGTATCTTGAGTGATTTCACTTTAACCATTATCAATTTGTTCCAAATTAACTATCCTGTGATGTAGCTCAAGTTGTACAATGAACCATAAAGTTCAAGGCTTTGTTGTTATTCTTATTTCCTAATCTCTACCTTTCTAGGTTCAAGCAAATAGAGAATTCGGGCAAGTCCTAACGTTGCACTCAATTAAGAAATGTTTAAGATGTAGAGAAGACAATACAAGCATGCTTATTGGTTTAGAATCACTTTATGCAAACCCTAGTTTGTTAATTCACCATGGTTCCCACAATGCTAGTTGTGGAGGTTTTAGCCTCTCATGATTTTAAGAGAAGAGTTAGCATTAATTGAAGAAATATAATTAAGAACTTACAATTAAGATTGAAATAAAACCCTCTTGGTTATTGCAATATTCAACTAAGAACAATTCAAGAATAATGGGAATAAATTCCTAGAATATTTGGAAACTCAAGATGAATCTCCAAAAAGTCGAACTCTCCTCCAAGAAAGTCGTCCTCTAAATAAAATAACCTAAAAAAGTATTTATACAAATAATTAGAAACCTTTCCTAAATTAACAGAGAAACTAATAAAACTATCGCCGCCTTCTCCTATGACTTATACCAAGATTGTACGAGTTGTACATTCTGCTCGTACAATGCCTGGCAGCTTTGAATCTTTCTAAGTGCTGGGATTTGGTACGACTCATACAATGCTCTTACGAGTTGTGCGTTATGATCATGGTCTGAAGCTGAGATATTTGACATCCTCTGAATATATCCACGAGTGTCTTGTAATGGCTTGTACCTTGCTCTTACGACTCATGGTTGCCTTTTGTACCATGGAATCTGCCTTTCAACAATCTTTCTAAACTTCACCATGGATCCTTGATATGGATCGTAGGTAGTTATCATGGATCATAGTTTCTACTTGTACAAGAGACAAATCAAAGTGCATCCTTCTGAAGTTTTCCATGACTGCTCTGGTACGACTCATACTAGGATGGTACGGCTCGTACCAAGAGTCGTAATTGACCAGTACATTGAGAAATCATTCTAAAGTTTATCAATACTCACAGTACCACTCATACCACCACTACGGCTTGTACTGAAGTCTGTACTTGGCCCAATTTGTGCACACTTTTTTCTTCTTTCACAGATTTCAACTCCATCACCAAATTTTCCCGAAAATAAAGCAAAAGTGCATCATATTTATATAAACACACCTAAGACCATGCATATTTGCTTAGTTTTAAGCGTCGAAAGTGTTGTAAACCCACACCAAATCAACACCATCAACTTAAGACTTTTGCATGTCCTCAGGAAAAAAAAAACAAAACTATAAACAAAGTTTCACTAGAAAGCAAAATAGAAGACCTACAGCCAACATAACAAAATTTTCACATATAACCATGATCAAATATTGACCCCTTTTTCATTCAAACCAAGCCTACTATGCATACATGCAACTACAAATCATAACATATAGGGATTTAGATATGGCATCTAACTATTACCATAGAACTGAGCTATCACTAATGTTTTTCACACAGACACTTGGAAGAATGCAACACAAACCATGTACCCTCACTGCAAATGAAATCCCCAACACACTCTCTCTCTCTCTCACACACACACACATATATATATATATGAAACTTGAGACTAATCAAACAGGACTTTATCTCTCACAAAGAAGTTTCAAATACTGCACATCAAATACCATAGGCTTGCCCTTATTTTCTCTACTTCAATTTTTTAGACAATCTAGCTAGGATCACTATAGGACTTTTCTCGGCTTGTAATATAGACTTCGGGATGGGTTTTATAGACATGGATCTTAGTGACTAACCCTCCTTGCACTACACACTATGGCTTCCCTTTTATCTTCTTTTTCTTTTTCCCCATTTTTTCACCATTCAACTGCCATTCGTGTATGTGATATATTTTCTCATCTTTTTCAATTCTTTTTCTTTTCTTTTCTGTTTTAACATTTTAGCTCTTTTTTTCTCTTTCTTTTGACATTTCACACCACACCCCACTTTTCTTTGACTTTTTCTTTCTTTTTCACCCTCAACTGGTCTACGCACCCCTACTATAGCTATCCTCAACTTAGGCATTTTGCTTGAGTTGAGGTTCATAATGTCTAAGGAGGAATTAGAGCCAAACAGGTTCATTATGAACACAAGAAAGGTGAATGGAAAATCAAAGAAAAAATGATCAACTTAAGGCTCAAACATGGGATTAAGGGATTCAATTTATTTGGTAGGGCAATTTAAGCTACAATGGGCTAAAAACAAAAATGGCTTATGATCCTTTCCTAACAAACTGTCCTACAAACCTATGTAAAGACTAACCGAGTAAGTTCTAGATCCTCTACACAGTATTGAACTAGGTAAGAATCCTCACTCACACATGGTACATGTTTGAATTTATTCTACCTATCTGGTTCATACGCAGCTAAGACATAATTACATGTGCTAATCTACTAAATACCTTATAAAGATCCACACAAGTCATACTTTGCAATCAATGTACACAACTAACACCAATTTTTTTTAAAAAGGGTCATTTTTCAACAACTTCAAAAACAAATGCATTTATTGGCTGTAAGTACTCCTAAGATACTTCTGTTTAAAAAAACACAAAATTCTAAATATGCCGATTCTACTAGATAACATTTCTGAGGGAAAAGAAACACGACAACAAAAACCCTCAGACGAAGTCCAAAAATAAAAAAACAAGTACACTCCTTTTTAAAAATCATACTTTGTCCCCAAGCATAAAAATGTAAGAACTAGGAGAGGGACATACCTGTGGTGCTTTAAATGCTCCTATCATCCTACAAAAATAGGTGTGAAGGCATACTCCCCTCCGCTGCAATCTTGGCATTAGCAGTGGCCCGTGCACGCAGTGGTGTGGGACACAATGCAGTGATCACCCCCTCAACAGTGATGGTCGCCGCAACGATCTCATCATCTATTCTAGCTAAATGTGGCTCACCCAAAGGTTCCTTGCCACCCGTAAGCTCTCTCGAGGCAGTGGTGGAGCTCCCTACTCCTCTGGCTCTTTCCTGTAGTTCTAGCATGTGATCGTCATGAGACTGTAGGCTCTCTGTTGCTGCCCTCTTGTGCTCTCTTCTCTCCCTTGTCTTTCTCTTCTTCGAAGGCTCCTCATCAATAACCTTCGAGGCCCTCTTTCTTCCCCTTATCTCCACCAGCTGTTGTCAAGGCCCAATATGACTCAAGGTCAAGCTCCTCGTCGAGCTCGACATCCAAATCAGGAATGGTGGGGGCTGCTAGTATGGCCGGCTGTCTAGACGAAAACTCGAAGATATGACTCTGTTGAGCCCCCAACTAATCTCTCAAGATGCTCGTGCTTGGCTGCTTAGTTAAGCACTCATTGAAATGGACCTCAAAGTTGTCCAACCGGCTATGTAATCCCCTATCATCCTCCTCTATCTCTGCCTTCACCCAAGGCTTGACGTTCTCTATCATCAGGTTGACCTTTTTCTCGGTCAACATCAATCTCTTGGCCATATTCTGGAGAAACTCCTGAGGAACCAAGACATAGCTAGCTGGGACCTGGATAGGAATACCCAATGGAGGTGTGAGGGAAGTACTCGGAGCTACCTATGTCTGGCTGGCCCCTATAGCTGGCATCTAGATCGGCTCCTATGAGGTAGGGGCATCTATCTGCTCATCCCTACTGGCTATGATGGTGGAATTGTTGATGGTCGTCTAACCCGACTCACCGGGTTTATCTCATCCTGAATCAACCCTATATCCGCAGTGTTATGTCCCTTAATATTAACATCAATCTGCTTTATTACCCACACCATGGTGTCTTTGCAAAGACTGTGAATGAGACTCGGGAATGGAATAGTGGTACTCAAACCCATAGAATGATCCCAAATCTCCTTAGTTATCACTCGCGATATGTTGATGATGTATCTAGACATGATACACGCCAGTAATGCTACTCTGTATGCACTAAGGATGTTGTCATTCACTATTGGCGTCAACCTCTAGTGAACTAGTGTCCAGAAGACCTTCACTATAAATTCAGCAAGGCTTTGGTCACTTGCCGACCACTGGCCACCTACTCCACCTCCTCCTTGTCCTCGGCTATTACCCTCGCTAGCCATCTCACCTGACTCTGTCTCTCCTTATTGCCCAGCTGCTTTACCCTTTTTAGGGCATCTACTCTATAGTCGAACTCGACTATTGTAATACCCCAGAGATGCCTTGGACTAGACCTGGGGTCAAAAAATAAAAGTAGAAGAAATCTGGGAACAATCCCATAGAACGGGTCGTCGTACATATCGTTGGTTGGACTAACGACCTGTTGCATGTGTTCATGGTGAGATGCGGCAGTTTGGACTTGGGATAATGAGTCTAGGAATGACCCATTGTTTGATGTAATTGGTCATTGGATGTGAGCTGTGGTGAGGTAGGTATGGTTAAGGGAGGAAGTAACGATCCATGTAACGACTCGCCGTGGGAAAGCACGAGTCGTTGTAAGAGTCCGTGGGAGGATTTTCGGGAGATGAGCAATGGTAACAATGAATGGTTACCACGAGTCAATAGAGCTGGTTACGTCTCATGGAATCTCTCGTGGTATCAATTTTGGGGTCCGGTGTTCAGGTGAAACAATGAAAGGTGCAACGGGCCATTGGAGCCAGCAACGGTCCGTTGTGACGCCTGTGGTCACTAAATAACAGTTTTTCTAGGAAATTCATTAAGGGAACTTTCGTCATTCCAAAGCCCTAGGGTCCTAACCAAGTCGTTTTATGCTCATAATGGGGTGTTTTAAGAGAGTTTAACTCATTCAAACCCATCCTAATTCATCCATGCAGGCTTAGGGGTTTTGGGAGGTGATCAAGTCTAGCTTCTCCAAGTTTTTCCTCAGTTTTCTTTGGGCTATCAAGGAAGTGGTAAAAATCAGATCCCTTAAGGTATGTAGGGTTATGAATGGTTGAAATTGTTCACACCCATGCCCAACCTCTCTCTAATTCATGAAATTCTATTGAAAATTTTATGGTGTTTTATCCCAATTCCTATGAAATCCTTATGATCTATCTATTGGCTAACCTCTTGCATGTATAAATTCATATTTTATGGATCATGGGCACATTTTACAACTATTTCAATTATAAACTTATGGGTTTAAATTTCTATAAAGTTATGCACAATTATGTATGTTTCATGATAAATCAAGTTATGATTCTTGATGTTCATTAACCCATTATGATTTATGATATGATTTCTCTTACAATGATCATCATGATTTATGACTATCAACTATAAATGATTTACAAGCATGTACGAATCTCATAATTTATGAATTTGTGATTATGGCTGACTCACGGGCCTTATTTCATGGTTGACTCACAGGCCTTATTTCATGGCTAGTTTATCTATTTTCAAGCATGCTTATGATTATCATGATTTAACTAGTTCATGAACTTCATGTATATTATCCTATGAGAACTATATATGTTTTGGGAGTAGTATTTAACACCGCGTAGATTTGAGGCCCAGGTTTTTTCCCCAAGTCTCTAAATTATGTGCCACCATAGGTCACGATGAGACCTCCTATGAGAATGTCCCCTTGATCGAATGTTCCTTTCATGAGTGATATCACACCTTTTTCATGGTTCTACCCTTTTCAAGGTATGAACACCCTCCCTACTACGGGTTTACAGGTCGGGCTCTATGTGTGCTAATGTGGGTATGTCGGTTATAAGAATCTCCCATTGTTCCTCATGATTTACGCATGTTTATGATTATGCAATTTGGCTCAAGTCATGTACAATAAAGCTTTTCTCTTATGATTATTTTGTGGTTAATTTATGAATGTTTTGAAAACCTTGAGCCTTATGTTTACATCATGGTATTTATATTACGATCATGTTGTCTTACTCTTATGAAATTTTATGTATTTTAAATTATCCGTTTTACTATCTTTCATACTCGGTACATTCCATTACTGACTGTATACTCTATGCTGTATCGTTTCATGATACAGTCTCCGGTACTCAGACTCAGCTTTGGCCCTAACTAGCTTTTTCAAAGTTAGCTGCCCGTCTTAGTTGGTGAGTCCTCGTCTCCCAAGGACCATCTCTTATCATCTATCTTGTATCTTCAATTTCAGTTTTAGGGAGTTAGTTGGGGTCTTGTCCCATCAACTAGTCATTGTTAGAGGCTTACTCGAACATAGCTTATATTCAGCTTTAAACTCATGTGATATATCTCAAATTTCATATTATTGTTAGACTACCGCTATGTTATTCATGTTGATCTTCTGCGTTGGTTGATTGAGTTAGATGTATGTTCATGCCATGGGTCGACTTGGATTCCCTCGGGGTTCCTTGTCCTGTGTCTTGATTTGGGCCTACGTTCGGATCATGACAAACTTGGTATCAGATCCATAGGTTTGAAGCATCCTAGGGTGTTCGAAAGCTGCGTTAAGTAGAGTCTTTTTCACGGGTGTGAAGTGCGCCACACTTATGAAGAACAGGCTACGAGACGTTTAGGAAATGTTCCCTTCTTTCAAGATCTCATGTCATGTGATTAAATGTCTATCTATCCTTCTAACTCATGCTATACACGTCTGCCGAATCATGCCTCCACGTCGAGTGAATGGAAGGAGAAACGAAACTAGCCACGAAAATGGCAAAGTAAAGGGGCACCATCAGGCCCCACCGACCCATGAGGAGCATGCACCAGAGACAGCTGCCCATGCTGAATTTAGGACGTCTATATAGATTCTAGCACAGGCCTTGACCTCCCAGGTCAATCAATAGGGGGTGGCACATCTTTTTTTCCCTTAGAACGAGAACGTGGCGGAGGCTCGGGTCAGGTATTTTCTAAGGATGAACCCACTAGAGTTCCTTGGGTAAAAATTGGATGAGGATCCACATAAGTTTATTGATAAGATTCTGAAGATCACCCAAGTCATGGGGTGACATATAGGGAGTGCATCGACTTGGCCTCTTATCAGCTGAAAGGGGTTGCACATATCTGGTTCAAACGTGAAAAGTTAATAGGGTAGTGGGAGCAGGCCCTATCGGTTGGGATGAGTTTCATGCCGCCTTTCTAGATTGGTTCTTCCCTCATGAGACGATGGAGCTAAAAGCAGCCGAGTTTGTGAATCTAAAGCACGGTAACATGACAGTTCAGGAGTACACTTTGGAGTTCACCCATTTATCCAAGTATGCGCCAGAGTTACTGGCAGATAAGAGAGCTCGGGTGAGCAGGTTTGTACATGGAGTGATGGACTACCTGGATAAGGATTGTAGGACCACCATGCTGCATCAAGAAATGCATTTTCCCGACATAGTTTTACACACCCAGCAGATGGAGGCGGTGTATCAGAGGGGGAGAGATGTCGAGATGGCCAGGAAAGACAGTTATGGGGCTTTTCAGCCAAGAACGGGGGCCAGACATTACCAGAAGTCTCATCATAGGTCTTTTACTCCAACACCATTATCAGCTAAACACCATCTAGGACATGAGGTGACTAGAGGAGCAGGGCCTCAAATTCGAGGGGCCAAAGTAGCATGCAGATAGAGCGCACCTTTCCAGCCTGTGCGAAGTGTGGCAAGAATCATCCAGAGAGGTTTTTAGTTTGCTCAAAAGATTTTTTTGGGTGTGGAAAACCTGAACACAGACTCAGGGATTTCCCTTCAGCCAGACTAGGGGTGGGTAGAGCCCGTATGCCAGCGGCTAGTTTAGCAGCTCCAACAGTGTCCCTCCCAGCAGGGTGATTTGACTAGTTCAGTTGGCGGCCACCGTTAGAATAGGTTTTATGCCCTTGCATCTCGACAGGAGAAGGAGACTTCCCCAGACGTGGTTATTGGTATGTTACGAGTTTTCCACCTTGACGTTTATGCTTTGTTACATCCATGGGATACCTTGTCTTTTGTGACGCCTTATTTTGCTAGTAGTTTCAGAGTCAGTCTAAAATTCTATCAAAACTTTTCTCAGTTTCTACTCTAGTCGGTGATTCAGTTATAGCCCAACAGGTATATAGAAATTGCACAGTCTCATTTCTTCAGAAAATCACCTCAGCAGACCTAGTAGAGTTAGCCATGAAAAATTTCGATGTTATCCTTGGCATGGATTGGCTACATGCATGTTATGCCTCAGTTTATTGTAGAACCTGTGCAGTAGTGTTCAAATTTCTGGGTGAGCCAGTCATAGAATGGAAGGGTAGTTCAGCTGTGCCTATAGGTCATTTCATTTCCTATCTTAAGGCTAGAAATATGATCTCCAAGGGTTACGTGTACCATTTAGTTATGGTTAAGGATGTCAAGTCTGATATCCTATCTATCCAGTCAGTCCAGTAGTATGCGAGTATCCAGAAGTCTTCCTTGATGGTCTACCAGGAATTCCTCCCGAGCGGGAGATTGATTTTGGTATTAACTTTCTTCCCAATACGCAGCCTATATCTATTCCTCCTTATAGAGTGGCTCCAACCGAGCTAAAGGAGTTGAAGGAGAAGTTGAAGAACCTTCTAGACAAAGGTTTCATCTGACCTAGCACGTCTCCATGGGGTGCACCAGTTGTATTTGTCCGAAAGAACGATGGTTCTCTTCGAATGTGCATTGATTATCATCAAATGAAAAAAAGTCACCATCAAGAACAGGTATACTCTTCCCAGGATTGATGATTTGTTTGACCAACTTCAGGGTGCTAAGTTCTTTTCAAAGATAGACCTCAGATCCGAATACCATCAGCTCAGCAGTCGGGAGAGTGACATTCCAAAGACAGCTTTCAAAACTCGGTATGGTCACATGAGTTTGTAGTTATGTCTTTTGGACTAACGAATGCTCCTGCAACTTTTATGGATCTGATGAACAGGGTGTTCAAGCCATATCTATACATGATCATGATCGTGTTCATAGATGACATCCTGATATACTTTCGGAGTGAGGAGGAGCATGTCGCTCATTTGAGGATGGTACTACAGACTCTCAAGGATCGCCAATTATATGCTAAATTTAGTAAATGAAATTTTTGGTTGAACTCGGTGGCATTTTTGGGTCATGTGGTGTCGAGTGAGGGCATAAAGGTGGACTCTTAAAAGATAGAAGTGGTAAAGAATTGGCCTAGACCGATAAATCCTTTGGACATTAGGAGTTTCTTGGGTTTAGCTGGATACTATCGAGATTTGTTGAGGGTTTTTCAGCTATTGGATGCCATTGACTAAATTGACCAAAAAGAAAGTGAAATTCCAATGGTCGGATGCTTGTGAGAGGAGCTCTCAGGAGTTGAAGACTCGACTTATCTCAGCGCCGGTATTAACCCTACCGGAGGATACCGATGGGTTTGTGGTGTATTGCAATGCTTCTAGGATTAGACTTGGGTGTGTATTGATGCATCATGGTAAAGTGATAGCATATGCTTCCAGACAGTTGAAAGTTCACGAGAAGAATTACCCGACCCATGATTTTGAATTGGCGGCAGTGGTACTTGCCTTGAAGATATGGAGACACTATTTGTACGGGGTCCATGTAGATGTGTTCACGGACCACAAGAGCCTTCAATATATATTTACCTAGAAGGACTTAAACCTATGGCAAAAGAGGTGGTTGGAGCTACTCAAGGATTATGATGAGTGTCCTTTACCATTGGGGTAAAACAAATGTAGTAGCAGACACTCTTTATAGGCTTTTTATGGAGAGTCTATCTCGTATATAAGAGGAGAGGAAGGATTTAGTGAAAGACGTACATCGACTTGCACGGTTGAGAGTTTGTTTGGTTGACTCGACTGATGGTGGAGTGGTTGTCCAGAATGGGAAAATTCATCCTTGGTGACTAATTTTAAAGCTAGGAAAAACGAAGACCCTATCCTGGTGAAGTTGAAGGAAGCTGTGCAGAACAAGAAGGTTAGGTCTTCTCCTAAGGGGGAGATGGGATACTTCGATATCAGGGTCATTTATGTGTCCCAAATTTTGTTAATTAGAGAGACCGGATTTTGCATAAGGCTTATGGTTCTAGGTATTCTATCCATCTTGGTGCCACTAAGATGTACCTTGACCTATGGGGAATCTATTGGTGGAATGGCATGAAGAAGGACATCGTAGAATTTGTAGCTAAGTGTCCAAATTACCAACAAGTGAAGGTTAAGCACCAGAGACCGGGAGGTGTGCTTCAAGACATCAGCATTCCTACTTGGTAGTCGGAAGAAATAAATATAGACTTCATAACAGGGTTGCCTTGCACTCGTCGATAGTATGACTCCATTTGGGTGATCGTGGACAGGTTGACCAAAGTTGCTCATTTCCTACCTGTCAAAATCACTAATTCCATTGAGGATTATGCCAAATTATACATCCGGGAGCTAGTTCAGTTGCAGGAAGTGCCATTGTCCATCATATTAGATAGGGGTACTTAGTTTACCTCTCAATTCTAGAGATCGTTTCAGAAGGGACTTGGGACTCAGGTCAAGCTTAGCATAGCCTTTCACCTGGAAATAGATGGTCAGGTGGAATGGACTATTTATACTCTTGAGGATATGTTGAGAGCCTATGTTATTGATTTCAAGGGTAGTTGGGATGATCATTTGCCTATCATCGAGTTTGCATACAACAATAGCTACCATTCTAGCATCCAGATGGCTCTGTTTGAGGCTCTCTATGGGCGGAGATGTAGGTCACCTATTGGCTGGTTTGAGGTCGGTGATGTCACGCCCCGCCTTAGGGGATATGTCTGGCACCTGGTGCCCTAGTAGGACCTAGACTGCTAACTGGTGAGCCTAAGCACATTTGGTGCCTGGCTAGCTCTAACTCAGATTTTTGGAAACAATGGGCTATATAACGACTGTAAACACAGCCTCCGGCCGACTGGGCCTATAGCCACCCTGTATAAAACTTCAGCTAACCAGAAACATACTTACAAAGGGGGAAACCTATGCGGGCTGACAAGGCCACCATGCTGTCTAGTTATCTGTAACTCAATAATAGAATACTGAATAACTATGTGACCGACAAGGTCACCACTACTATCAGGCTATGGCCCCACATGGCCAACATAATCAACAATGCTAAACATCTAAACAAAACGCACGGCCTCACACAACCGGGACAACTAACCATAGGGAGATGAATATATACAATCTGCAAGCCTCTATGAGTACTGATGAAATTGTCGGGACAGGGCCCCGACCTACCAATGCTGTACAAAGAAAGAAAATGAACTACACCTCTGAATATCAAGCTCCGGATGACAGGAGCTGATGACTATATAAGCTGGCTGGAATCACGAGGGATCGCCTCCTCGTCTATGAGTACCTGCAGGAAAGTAATGCAGCGCCCCAAATGGGCATCAATACCACTGGTATTGAGTATGCAAAGCAACTGGATACAACTGAATACAAATAACATAACTAGCAATTCTGAATAGCAGGAGATAACTGAATCTGTTAGAACTGATATGAACTGAATCAGACACTCTGAGCTGTGATAGGGCAGGAGCGTACCTGTAGACGCGACGGCCTGCTGTCTATTAACTAATATATAGCACATAAATACATATATATATATATATATATATATAGCAAAAAAGAGCCAATACCAACCCCCATAAGCCAGATGGTGCCAAGCAAGCAAACAATCTATATACCCCTACCAGGGTCAAAACCATCCAAAAATAAATCACTCCACTCGTCTACTAACTACGAGCACCTCTACCGGCCCCCTGGGTCTCCAGCTCGGGCTATGGCCTCTGATATAAATAACTGTGTCTGAGCCCGGAGGACTCCTGTACTGTAATCTATAATCTGTATCTATAATCTGCCCCGTGGACGCAAGCGCACAACAGGGCTATCTGTACTGTAATGCTGATCAGCCTGATATGGGGAAAGCTTCATCCCATCTTCGTCCAAACTGGGGACGGCATGCCACTCCTTGGAGTGACGTAAACCCACCCGCTTAGTGGGCGACACAGTTACCAACCCAGGGGTGGCGAGGACGCTCAAAAGGGTGCCCTCACGACACAACCAAGTCTCAACAAACAATAAGCACATATATAGCAAGCATGTTTAAACTGAAAAAAATACTATCTAAATTCTGATTTCTTATTCTGATCTCTTTCTGTATTATACTGATTCTCATACTGCTTTATACTGAATTTGTGATCTTTATCTAACTGCATGGCTAATCTGTAGCCAAGATACTATCCAACTGTATGGCTATACTGTAGCCAAGATATCATCTGTCTGTATGGCTAATCTGTTGCCAAGATACTATCTGACTGTCTGATTTTACTTTACTAACTCTTATTCTGAATATCTGTCATATTATTCTAGAAACATGCTTGCTAATCACATACTGGCTATACTGAGTCTGGAATGCTAACTTGCCATTTTGGCGCATGCTTTACTAACTTTCGTACTGAGTACGATATAACAACGGAAACCAGATTTACTGAACTTGCACAATACTCAATATTCAACTCCGGGAATTCTACTATGGAGTTTACTGTGCTATACAAGGCTAAAACTACTAACTTGCCAAAGAAACTGGCTTTACATACCTTAACCTCGGTTTATCCGACTAACGGACGAAGCTCGGTCAGTACTCCAGCTATTTCTCCCAACTGCATTTACATATATGTCAATTAGAACCAAATACATCAATATTCTGAAAGAAAACGTCACTTTCGATATATTTATAGCCTAAACTTTGACTTATCGAAAGATGGTCAAAAACTTGCTATTTCTCGAAAGTCCAGAAGGGAGAAATATTCACTTTAAGGCTAGGAGCACATAGACACTAATCTGGAGCAATTCCACTAACCTTATCCCGGTAGCACGATGATTTGTCGGCCGAATTTTGCGAAACTAAATCCGTACGAATGCTCCTTTCTACTAAATACCTCGGTATCTAAGGTTAATTTGGATTTGGACTACGTTTGACGGCGTAATCGAGCGATGATTTAACAATACTTTTGCACCCTCTCTGTTTTCTCATGAGCTTCTGGAAAATATTTGATATAATAATGAAATGAACCGAAGTAGAGGCTTTATATACTTGGGCCTGGACAGGGCCAACGTGTCACGGAGCCAATGCGGGGGCTCCACCTCCGTGACACGTTGCCATCGCGGAAGGGCTCTACCCCGGCTCCTTCCGCGATGGTTCGACAGGTTTCTCGTCCGGTCTGTTCCCGGGCCTTTTTCTAGCATGTATGGCTTTCAAATACTCTTAACCAACACGCGAATAGGCCATCTATGTATTGGGAATTTTACGGGGTGTAACATTCTCCCCGCCTTAAGAACATTCGTCCTCGAATGTAAACTTCTATCTAGAGGACTTCTCAACTTACTCGACTTGTTTCTGGAAAAATTTCGGCAGAGTTTCCCCTGTAATATGGACTATCCCAAAAACCTAAAATGCAGAAAAGTCCCATACAGGTACTCCACACAATACTATAGTATTTAAATGACAGATTAAAATAGACCTTCTCGTTTATATGTATACTATAAGGCGCTGCATAAGATAATAATACTAACATACCTGTCGCCTGACTAGGCTTGAAATAAATGAGGGTATCTGGCCTTCATATCTTCCTCCGCCTCCCAAGTCATCTCCTCTCGGTTCTTGTTACGCCACAATACCTTGACAGACGCAATATCTTTAGTTCTCAATCTACGAATCTGTCTGTCTAAGGTGGCTACTGGAACCTCTTCATAGGCCAGCTCTTCCATAACCTGGATATCCTGGACTGGGACTGCTCGGGATGGGTCTCCTATGCATTTCCTCAGCATAGATACATGAAAGACCGGATGAATGGATTCCAATTCTGGAGGCAAGTTCAACTCATATGCTACTCGGCCTATCCTTCGACGAATCTGATAAGGCCCAACAAATCTCGGACTGAGCTTACCTTTCTTTCCGAATCTCATCACCACTTTTATCGGAGATACTTTCAGAAATACCCAGTCATTCACATCAAATTCCAGGTCTCTGCGCCGCACATCAGCATATGATTTCTGGCGGCTCTGTGCAGTCAGTAGGCGTTCTCTGATAAGCTTTACCTTCTCCTCTGACTGTTGAATGATGTCTGGCCCAATCAACGCTGATTCTCCCACTTCAAACCAGCCAACCAGCGATCTGCATTTTCGCCCATACAATGCTTCAGAGGGCGCCATCTGGATGGCTGAGTGATAGCTATTATTATAAGCAAATTCAATTAACGGCAAATGCTCGTCCCAGCTACCTCCAAAATCTAGCGCACATGCTCGTAGCATGTCCTCGAGCGTCTAAATAGTGCGCTCAACCTGGCCATCTGTCTGAGGGTGGAATGCTGTGCTCAAATTAATCTGCGTTCCCAGACCCCTCTAGAACGACTGCCAAAATCTAGCTGTAAACTGTGCTCCTCTGTCTGAAATAATATATACTGGCACTCCATGTAATCTAACTATTTCTCTAATATATAATTCGGCATAATCCTCGGCTGAGAAGGTAGCTTTCACTGGTAGGAAATGAGCTGATTTTGTCAGCCTGTCAACTATTACCCAAATAGAATCGTGTCTATGTCTGCTATGGGGTAATCCTGCTACAAAATCCATATTCAATGCTTCCCATTTCCAGATAGGCACAGCTATGTCCTGAGTTAACCCGCTTGGTGTCTGGTGTTCTGCTTTTACCTGTTGGCATTAGGATACTGGGCTACAAATTCAGCAATTTCTGTTTTCATTCTTGGCCACCAATAATTCTCCTTGATATCATGATACATTTTCGTCGCACCGGGGTGAAGAGAATAACGGGCGTAATGTACCTCATTCATAATCTTCTGGCGGAGGCCCGAAACATATGGAACACAGAGGCGGCTTTTACATAACAACACTTCTTCCTCTGTTATCTGAAAATCCGGCGCTTTACCCTGCTAGATTCTGTCTTTGAGCTGGATCAGGTCAGGATCCTCATACTGCCGTTCTTTTACTTCCACAACTAATGATGAAACGACGGTGTTCTGAATTACCGCTCTGTTGTCCTCTATGTCTGCTATACGAATGGCTAGGCTGCGTAATTGATGTATCTGCGTGACCAACTCCCGCTGCTCGGGCTGCAAATATGCCAAACTTCCCATGGATTTACAGCTGAGAGCATCTGCTACTACGTTGTCTTTCCCCGGATGATACAGAATATCCACATCATAATCTTTTAATAGCTCCAACCAGCGACGTTGTCGCAGATTCAACTCCCTCTGGATGAGGATATACTGTAGGCTCTTATGATCTGTGAAAATATCCACATGGATGCTATACAAGTAATGTCTCCATATCTTTAAGGCGTGGATCACTGCGACTAACTCCAGGACGTGGGTAGGGTAATTCTTTTCGTGTTTCCTCAGCTTTTTGGAAGCATACGCAATCACCTTACCATGATGCATCAACACACAACCCAACCCAACGTCTGATGCGTCGCAATACACTGAATAACCTTCTGTACCTTCCGGCAATGCTAACACTAGGGCGGAGGTTAATCTGTCTTTTAACTCCTGGAAGCTCTGCTCACATGCCTCTGTCCACTGAAACTTCGCTGCTTTCTGCGTCAGTTTGGTCAAAGGTGCCGCTATAGTAGAGAATCCCTCAACAAATCTCCTGTAATATCCCGCTAACCCCAGAAAACTGCGAACTTCGATCGGAGTGGTAGGCCTAGGCCAGGTTTTAACTGCTGCTATCTTCTGCGTGTCAACCTGTATACCAGCATCCGACACAATATGCCCTAAGAAGGCTACTGAGTTCAGCTAGAATTCACACTTGGAGAACTTAGCATATAATTGACGGTCCCTAAGAATTTGGAGCACTGTCCATAAATGAGCCTGGTGATCTGCTTCAGAGCGAGAATACACCAGAATATCATCAATAAACACTATCACGAACAGGTCCAGGTATGGTTTGAAAATGCTATTCATCAGGTCCATGAATATTGCTGGGGCATTCGTCAACCCAAAGGACATAACTATGAATTCAAAGTGTCCATATCGGGTCCTGAAAGCCGTTTTGGGAATGTCTCTTTCACGAACTCGAACCTGATGATAATCAGACCGCAAGTCAATCTTGGAGAAATATCTGGCCCCCTGTAACTGATCAAACAAATCATCTATTCTAGAAAGCGGATACTTATTCTTTACTGTAACTTTATTCAGCTGCTGATAATCTATACACATGTGGAGCGAGCCATCCTTCTTTCTCACAAATAGAACTGGCGCACCCCACGGTGAAGTACTCGGCCTGATAAAACCCTTATCTAGCAGGTCCTTCAGTTGCTCCTTTAATTCTCTGAGTTCAGCAGGAGCCATGCGATACGGAGGAATTGATATAGGCTGAGTGCCTGGTAGCAAGTCAATTGCAAAATCTATCTCCCTTTCTGGGGGAATACCAGGTAACTCGTCCAGAAATACATCAGGGAATTCATTCCCCACCGGAACAGACTGAAGTGTTAGAGATTCTACCCGAACATCTTGAACCCTGACTAGGTGGTAGATACATCCCTTCGTTATCAATTTCCTCGCCTGAAGGTAGGAAATAAACCTACCTTTTGGAGTAGTTGTGCTTCCTTTCCACTCCCGCACTGCCTCTCCTGGAAAGTGGAATCGGACCGTCTTGGTCCAACATTCTACGTTAGCATAGCATGGCACCAACCAATCCATACCCATAATAGCATTGAAATCAATCATTTCTAACTCTACCAGATCTACTGTAGTCTGGCGATCAGCAACCTATATTGTACACCCTCGATAAATTCTACTAGCTATAAAGGAGTCACCGACGGGTGTAGATACTGAAAAGGGCTGTTGTAATAACTCTGGTGCGACATTAAACTTTCGAGCCACAAATGGGGTAATATATGACAGAGTGGACCTTAGATCAATTAGTACATAAGCATGGCATGAAAAGATAGTCATCATACCTGTCACTACATCTGGAGACGCCTCTGAGTCCTGTCTCCCTGGTAATGCATAGGTACGGCTTGAGCCCGTACCTGAACTGGAGGCTCCTAATCTACCTCGGCCTCTACCTGCTGTACCTGAGGGCCTACGCCCTGCCGAGGCTGCTGGAGCTCGTAGCCCTGCGGATCCCCTGTCCTGGCTATTTCGGCTACCTTGCCCCCTGGCCGGACAATCTCTTATCAAGTGCCCCTCCTGTCCGCAAATATAACACCCCGAGGAGCCCTATCTACAAGCTTTGACGTAAGGTCGGCCTCAATTAGGGCAGGGTGGGGGTGTAAATCTGCTCTGCTCTCCCCTTCTCTGCTGCGAGGAATCTACTATTTGAGAACTGCTACCAGACTCTGACTGCCCTCAACGAGCAAATTTACCTCGTTGCTGCTGCTGTGGTGGAGGTGGGGGTCTAGGGGGTTTGTTTGACAATCGGGGCCTAGGCCCTCTCTGAACCTCCCTCTGCATTCCATTTGATCTGTCTCTGCGGCGCTGTTCCTGATTTGTTTGTCTACTGCCCTGTTGCCGCTACCTACGACCCTCAATGGTCTGGGCAAAGGCCTATACTCGGGCAATATCCATATCTTCTCGTAACGTAGCCTTCATGCAAGCTTCAATATATTCTGGTTTCAGACCCATAATGAACCGGTGGACTCTGGATGGCATAGTGTCCACAAAAGCTGGAGCATAGCGGGCTAGGGAGTCAAACTGTAGGGCATATTCTCGTACACTCTGTCACGCCCCACCCTAGGGGGTATGAATGGCACCTGGTGCCCTAGTAGGACCTAGACTGCTATCTGGTGAGCCAAAGTACATCTGGTGCCTGGCTGGCTCTAACTCAAATTCCTGGAAACAAAGGGCTATATAACGGCTGTAAACATAGCCTCCGGCCAACAGGCCTATAGCCTCCTCTACCTGAAAAACAGCTAACCAGAAACATACTACTGTCAAGGGAACCTATGCGGGCCGGCAAGGCCACCATGCTGTCTAGTTCTCTGTAACTTAACAATGGCACGCTAAATAATTACGTGACCGGCAAGGTCACCACTACTGACTGGTTATGGCCACACACGGCCAACAGGAACAGAAATAACAAATAACTATAACAAGCTGCACGGCCTCACACGACTGGCTCGACTGACCATAGGGAAATATATACAGACTGCAAGACTCTAGGAATAACAATAGAAATGATCAGGACAGGGCCCCGATCTACCCGTACTGTACAACAAAAAAAAATGAGATACACCTCTGGAATTCAGGCTCCGGATGACAGGAGCTGAATACTCAATAGCTGACCGGAATCACGAGGGATCGCCTCCTCGTGTATGAGTACCTGTAGGCAAGTAATGCAGCGGCCCACTAGGCGTCAGTACCGCAGGTACTGATCATGTAAAGCAACTGAAATACACAACTGAAATGGATAACAACAGTAACATGACATATAAGGATAAAGTAGCTGAGTCTATCTAGTTGAGAATAACTGGGGAGAGTTTATTTATTCCATAACTAAACTGAGCATACCTGATGCCGTGTCGTCCCACTGTCTATTAGTATCTAATAGCACATAAAGGCATACATAATAATACACACAATACCTGACCGACCCCCATAAGCCGAAAGGTGCCAACCAACACACAATCTATTTACCCCTACCCGGGTTTAAACCAAGTAAAAATAAGTCACTCCACTCATCTGATAACTGTGAGCTCCTCCTACCGGTCCCCTTAGGTACGTAGCTTAGGACTTGGCCTCTGACAATAAACTGTGTCTGAGTCTGAAGACTCCTGCCTCTGGGCGCAAGTGCACACGGGGTAGTCAGCTGCTGTATCTGTAACTGAAACTGCCCCTGGGTGAAAGCACGCAACAGGGTAATTTTATAAAAATCTGTATCTGAAACTGCCCCCGGCCACAAGCGCACACAGAGTAATCTGCCCCTGTAAACAGGGTAATCTGGCTCTGCACAGAGTAAACTGAACTACCCCTGCAAGCAGGGTGGTCTGGACCGTATTATCATGGTGGTTGGCCATCATCGTCCTCTAGGCGGACGGCATCGCCCAGCTGGTGGCGGTATCTGAATCTGGTATCGACACAGCTATAACCCAGGGGCGGTGGGGATGCAACGGGACACCCACATGCCATAGCAAGTCTCAACAAACAAATAGCACATATAAATAGCAAGCATGTATAACTGAAAAGACTATCTGAAATCTACTTCTTATTCTGATCTGTTTCTACACTGAGCTAATTCTTACTAATTATACTGATTCTGTAACCTCTGTTTAACTGTACGGCTAATCTGTAGCCATGATACTATCTGTCTGAATGGCTAATCTGTAGCCATAACTGTCTGTCTATCAGATCTTTCTTTACTGACTATTATTACGCAAATCTGTTCCTTTTTATTCTTCAACATGCTTGCTATCCACATAATAGGCTGTACTGAATCTGAACTACTAACTTACCCTTGGGCACATGCTTTTCTAACTTTCAGACTGAATATGATATCACAACGCAAACTAGGTTTACTGAACTTGCACAATACTTAACATTCAACTTCTGGGAATTCTACTACGGAGTTTATTGTACTATACAAGGCTAAAGCTACTAACTTGCCGAAGGAACTAGCTTTACATACCTTAACCTCAAGTTACTCGACTGCCGGACGAGGCTCAGTCAGTACTCCAGCTATTTCTCCCAACTGCATTCATATATACGTCAATTAGTACTAAATATAACCTTATTCTGAAGAACAACATCACTTTTGATAAAATTATAGCCTAAACTTAGGCTTATCGAAAGACGGTTGAAAACTTGCTATTTTTCAAAAGTCCAGAAGGGAGAAGTATTCACTTCACAGTTAGGAGCACATAGACACTAGTTTGGAGCAATTCCACTTATCTTAGCCCGGTAGCACGATGATTCGTCGGTCGTATTTCGCGAAACAAAATCCGTAGGAATGCTCCCTGCTGCTAAATACCTCGGTACCTGAGGTTAATTTGAGTTTAGATCGCGTTTGACGGCGTAATCAGACGGAAATTATCAAGAAACCTTCGTTCTTCTTCCTCTCTGATTTTCTCTCTATTTTAGATGGAAATTATAAGAATTGCAACTTTAAAACCGAAGTGGAGGGGCTTATATAATAGACACTGTAAATCGCATTCAGAGAATGCGATTTATAAGTCGCATTCCTGGAATGCGATTTATAAGTCACATTTTGCCTTGCGACGCGCCGACTTGCCGCTGGTCCGATCTTTCCCTGGGCCTTTTTCTAGCATGTATGGTTTTCAAATACTCTTAAACAACACGCGATTAGGCCATCTATATGCTGGGAATTTACGGGGTGTAACATTCTCCCCCCCTTAAGAACATTCGTCCTCGAATGTAAACTGCTATATAGAGGACTACTCAATTAGCTTAACTTGTTCTTAGGAAAATTTCGGCAGAGTTTCCCCTGTAATCTGGACTATCCCAAAAAACTTGAAATACAGAAAAATCCAATACAGGTACTCCACACGATACTACAAGATTCATTTGATAGCTAAACATCAATTTCTCTCACTTATATATAAACAACTGTAAGGTACTGCATAGGTAACGATACTGACATACCTGTCGCCTAGCTAGGCTTGGAATAAGTGAGGATATCTAGCTTTCATATCTTCCTCCGCTTCTCACGTCATCTCTTCTTGGTTCCTGTTACGCCACAATACTTTGACAGACGCAATATCTTTAGTTCTCAATCTGCGAATCTATCTGTCTAGGATAGCTATTGGAACCTCTTCGTAGGCCAGCTCTTCTGTAACCCGGATATCCTGGACTAGGACTGCTCTGGACGAGTCTCCTATGCATTACCTCAACATGGATACATGACCGGATGAACGGATTCTAACTCTGGAGGCAAGTTCAACTCATCTGCCACTTGGCCTATTCTTCGACGAATCTGATAAGGCACAACAAATTTTGGACTGAGCTTACCTTTCTTTCCGAATCTATTCACCCCTTTCATTGGGGATACTTTCAAAAATACCCAGTCATTCACATCAAATTCCAGGTTTCTGCCCCGCACGTCTGCATATGACTTCTGGCAGCTCTGTGCAGTCAGTAGGCATTCTCTGATAAGTTTTACCTTCTCCTCTGACTGCTGAACAATGTCTGGCCCAATCAACGCTGATTTTCCTATTTCAAACCAGCCAATTGGCGATCTGCATTTTCGCCCGTATAAAGCCTCGAAAGGCGCCATCCGGATAGCTGAGTGATAGCTATTATTATAAGCAAACTCGATTAGGGGCAAATGCTCAACCCAGCTACCACCGAAATCTAACACACACGCTCGCAACATATCTTCGAGCGTCTGAATTGTGCGTTCCGCCTGTCCATCTGTCTGAGGGTGGAATGCTGTGCTCAAATTAATCTGCGTTCCCAAACCTTTCTGAAATGACTGCCAGAATCTAGCCGTAAACTGTGCTCCTCTGTCTGAAATAATGGATACTAGTACTCCGTGCAACCTGACTATTTCTCGGATATACAACTCCGCATAATCTGGTCGAGAAAGTAGTTTCCACTGGCAGGAAATGAGCTGATTCGGTCAATCTGTCAACTATCACCCATATAGAGTCATGTCCATGTTTAGTACGGGGTAATCCTGCCACAAAATCCATATTTACTGCTTCCCACTTCTAGAGAGGCACAACTATGTCCTGAGTCAAACCGCCTGGTTTCTGATGTTCTGCTTTCACCTGCTGGCAGTTAGGACACCGGGCTACCAATTCAGCAATTTCTTTTTTTTTTATCTAGCCACCAGTAGTTTTCTTTGATATCATGGTACATTTTTTGTCGCGCCAGGGTGGAGAAAATAGTTGCTGGCGTAGTGCACCTCATTCATGATCTGATGGCAGAGGCCTGAAACATCTGGAACACATAGACGGTCTTTACAACGCAGCACTCCATCCTCTGTTATTTTTGAATCCGGCGCTTCCCTTGCAGGATTCTGTCCTTAAGCTAGACCAGGTCAGGATCTGCATATTGCCGTTCTCTTACCTCCACAACTAAGGACGACACGGCGGTGTTCTGGATTACCGCTCTGTTGTCCTTCATTTCTATCACACGAACGGCTAAATTGACCAATTGATGTATCTCCCCGACCAACTCCCGTTGCTCGGGTTGCACATACGCCACACTCCTAATAGATCTATAGCTAAGAGTGTTTTCTGCTCCATTACCTCTTCTTGACTGATATAACATTTTCATACTTAGAGAGCTCGGCATATAATTGACGGTCATACTGGCTTGTCTTGCCGAAGAGATGGACAGGTAGTTTACAGGCGTAGCTAGAGCTTATCTGGCCTTCCGGCCACATGCTAAGGCTACTTGTTGCTGGGATAACCTGAACGACCGTCTACGCACCTTGTGCCTTTATCTGATCAGAGGATCCTGATATTGATCATGACCACTAATGATCTGGCTGCATAACCTTAAATAACTGAATAGTCGGGTTGAATGATCCGAATGTGGTAGTAGTCTAACAATGCTCTAACTGTTCTACTTGAGTACTTATAGTTCATGCATAACTGTAGACTTGTGGGCATCTAATTGCTTTGTTATTTTGCTTGAACCACTGTAAGGCTGGGCTTAATCAAACTTACTCCCAGGCGATCAATCTCTGGATCTTCACGGGGAGTCTACTGATCTCCTGGTCTTAATAAACACTGTGCTAGCAGGGTACTATCAATTTCTTACGCCTTGTGTGCATCCACTTGGATTTATACTGCTATTCTGGGGAATTCTCGGTCTTATGAGCTATTCTGTAAATACTGGCCTTCTGTTAGGGCTCTGTATCTGAATATCTTACGAGAACCAGCTGAAGTACTAGTCTGTCACTGACTACTGATGTGGACTCCTTTCTTGGGGTGCCCACGGGCTTGTCTGACTTGCGGGGTATTCCTTGTAATAACTGCTAGGTTGACTAAGGTCGACTCTCACTTACAAGGCTGGGAAAACGATGTATGGCCACTTAACATACTGGAACAATTCTAGTATTGCTAATCTCTGAAGTATACCTATTCAGTCTCTAATTCTGGTTCTGGCACATGCGCTAGTGTTATCGATCTTTAGAGATGCTTCACTGCTAATACAGGCGCCAGCTAGTTGGTAGACCGCCTAACTGCGCCCTTATCATCTAATTACCTGATTCAGGTTACTAACTCTTATAAGCTTCTAAAACCTAGATCTGGAAACAACATATAAGTCTATTAACTTAATAACTAAGAGTTGAGACAGTTTCTATGGATTCATACGTAAATCACACTTAACTTGCCCCTTCTTTTCTCTTTTCTCTTTTTCTTCTCTCTCTTTTCTCTTTTTATTTTTGGCAAGGGGTCCTGCAATGCAATTTGTATATACTTCCCAGCACTAATATGCATCTGTGTGATTGTAACCCCTATTAGCAGCTACTCACAACATATTTATTTTCTGCATAGATATATATTAATAAATACGTACAATACATACTGAATTCTGTAGTGGTACGTAATATCTGACACACTTTGCTAAATTTCATATTGTACATGATATACTGCTTCTATGGTCTAATAATACCTCCTGCCTTCTCTTAACATGTCATTGTATTGTCACCCCATTCTGAAAGTAACAAACATAAACACTTTAGTTATTGTTTGGTGTTTGAAATTCTGCCACTCTTGCGATGTGGGGTCAACGTTCGAATCTTGTGGCCTTACTTGGCATATATTGAGAGCCCATGACTGTCTGCTGGGCCTTATCTCTAGGCCACACTAGATTAAATTCGTTGTATCGGTAATTTCTTAACTTCACCATAAGCGAACATACTGCAGCATTCTGGACCACAATCTTAATGTCTTCTAACTGTCAATCCGAGGCTTAGTTCGTAATACGATATTCTGTCAATTTGGGGGTGATTCTATTTTCCCCACAAAATTTAGTATTCCTTCTTTCTCCCCTCATCTCACTTGAGCTAAGCTCTGGGGTTCAAGGTGCCTGCCTTTCGTTGTTAATGAGATTACTGATCAAGCCTCGGCCTATACTTCTTCTGGCTTATAGTCAGGCCCATCTGATTCACATGACCTCTCTATCTTTCGATGTCACAACTGGATCATAACTATAATCTTACAGGTATGTCTTGCTATCTGTTAGCATATATGGCGGACTTGGCCTTTTTCTGACTCAAACTTGACTATTACTAGGCATTCATCACTAGCAGGTCTTTTACCCCTACTTCGGGTAATCTAACAGTCTTACTTTCTCTTTACGCTCACTAACACTTACTGGAATTAATCAATCTATCTTCACTTACTGCTTGTTTTGGGCAGCCTCACCTCAATTCTTATGCCCCTTTACTGTACTGGAATCAAGGTCAAGAGGTAGGAATAGCCCTTTTCTTGTTGCAACAGATAGAAACATATAACTGTACCACATCTGAAAAGATGTGTTTGGGATTCCTGCATTTTCCTTTCTTTCTCATACTTATCTGATAGTCTGACCTTGTCCATAATCTTAATCAGATCTTATATAGCTAATAAATAAATCAACTCGTATGTACATTATACTTCTAACATCCTATTCTGACGTTATCAACGTATACTGGGAATAGTACCGATAAAGGTATCATGCTGGGAGGTCTCTGGTACCTCTTCCTGCTACTGTAAGTATCTTGTAACTAGCTGATGCCCTCTTTTGTTGCTATATCTGATCTTCTGCCTGTGATAGGGTAATGTTGATCTGCCTCTGTTTCTGTAATCAAAGAATATAGTAAGTTTTTAGGGACTCAACCCTATGCTGTACAGCTCTAAAGCACAACTGGCTGAGAAGGAAGAGTAACCATCCTATCATGCCTCGCAGCCTCCTGTCTATAGTATGTAGTGCACAACACATCCATAGACAAGACTCTACTTAGCACGGCTTGCAGACTCCCTTGGACACGACCTGCTCTGATACCAAGTTTGTCACGCCCCGCCCTAGGGGGTATGACTAGCACCTGGTGCCCTAGTAGGACCTAGACTGCTATCTGGTGAGCCAAAGCACATCTGGTGTCTGGCTGGCTGTAACTCAAATTCCTGGAAACAAAGGGCTATATAACGACTGTAAACACAGCCTCCGGCCAACAGGCCTATAGCCACCTGTACCTGAGAAATAGCTAACCAGAAACATACTACTGTCAAGGGAACCTATGCGGGCCGACAAGGCCACCATGCTGTCTAGTTCTCTGTAACTTAACAATGGCACGCTAAATAATTACGTGATCGGCAAGGTCACCACTACTGACTGGTTATGGCCACACACGGCCAACAGGAACAGAAATAACAAATAGCTATAACAAGCTGCACGGCCTCACACGACCGGCTCGACTGACCACAGGGAAATATATACAGACTGCAAGCCTCTAGGAATAACAATAGAAATGATCGGGACAGGGCCCCGATCTACCCGTACTGTACAACAAAAAAAAACAAAATACACCTCTGGAATTCAGGCTCTAGATGACAGGAGCTGAATACTCAATAGCTGACCGGAATCACGAGGGATCGCCTCCTCGTCTATGAGTACCTGCAGGCAAGTAATGCAGCGCCCCACTGGGCGTCAGTACCGCAGGTACTGAGCAAGTAAAGCAACTGAAATACACAACTGAAATGGATAACAACAGTAACATGACATATAAGTAGAAAGTAGCTGAGTCCATCTAGTTGAGAATAACTGGGAGAATTTATTTATTCCATAACTAAACTGAGCGTACCTGATGCCGTGTCGTCCCACTGTCTATTAGTATCTAATAGCACATAGAGGTATACATAATAATACACACAATACCTGACCGACCCCCATAAGCCGGAAGGTGCCAACCAACACACAATCTATTTACCCCTACCCGGGTCTAAACCAACCAAAAATAAGTCACTCCACTCATCTGATAACTGTGAGCTCCTCCTAACGGTCCCCTTGGGTACGTAGCTCAGGACTTGGCCTCTGACAATAAATTGTGTCTGAGTCCAAAGACTCCTGCCTCTGGGCGCAAGTGCACACGGGGTAGTCTGCTGTTGTATTTGTAACTGAAACTGCCCCTGGGTGCAAGCACGCAACAGGGTAATTTTATAAAAATCTGTATCTGAAATTGCCCCCGGCCACAAGCGCACACAGAGTAATCTGCCCCTGTAAACAGGGTAATCTGACTCTGCGCAGAGTAAACTGAACTACCCCTGCAAGCAAGGTGGTCTGGACCGTATTATCATGGTGGTCAGCCATCATCGTCCTCTAGGCGGATGGCATCGCCCAGCTGGTGGCGGTATTTGAATCTGGTATCGACACAGCTATAACCTAGGGGTGCTGGGGATGCAACGGGACACCCACATGCCATAGAAAGTCTCAACAAACAAATAGCACATATAAATAGCAAGCATGTATAACTGAAAAGACTATCTGAAATCTACTTCTTATTCTAATCTGTTTCTACACTGAGCTAATTCTTACTAATTATACTGATTCTGTAACCTCTGTTTAGCTGTACGGCTAATCTGTAGCCATGATACTATCTGTCTGAATGGCTAATCTGTAGCCATAACTGTCTGTCTATCAGATCTTTCTTTACTGACTGTTATTACGCAAATCTGTTCCTTTTTATTCTACAACATGCTTGCTATCCACATAATAGGCTGTACTGAATCTGAACTACTAACTTGCCCTTGGGCACATGCTTTTCTAACTGTCAGACTGAATATGATATCACAACGCAAACTAGGTTTACTAAACTTGCACAATACTTAACATTCAACTTCCGGGAATTCTACTATGGAGTTTGTTATACTATACAAGGCTAAAGCTACTAACTTGCCGAAGGAATTAGCTTTACATACCTTAACCTCGAGTTACTCGACTGTCGGATGAGGCTCAGTCAGTACTCCAGCTATTTCTCCCAACTGCATTCATATATACGTCAATTAGTACTAAATATAACCTTATTCTGAAGAACAGCATCACTTTTGATAAAATTATAGCCTAAACTTAGGCTTATCGAAAGACGGTCGAAAACTTGCTATTTTTCAGAAGTCCAGAAGGGAGAAGTATTCACTTCACAGTTAGGAGCACATAGACACTAGTTTGGAGCAATTCCACTTATCTTAGCCCGGTAGCACGAAGATTCGTCGGCCGCATTTCGCAAAACAAAATCCGTAGGAATGCTCCCTGCTGCTAAATACCTCGGTACCTGAGGTTAATTTGAGTTTAGACCGCGTAATCAGATGGAAATTATCAAGAAACCTTCGTTCCTCTTCCTCTGATTTTCTCTCTATTTTAGCTGGAAATTATAAGAATTGCATCTTTAAAACCGAAGTGGAGGGGCTTATATAATAGACACTGTAAATCGCATTCTTGGAATGCGATTTATAAGTTGCATTCCTGGAATGCGATTTATAAGTCGCATTCCTGGAATGCAATTTATAAGTCGCATTTTGCCTTGCGACGCGCTGACTTGGCGCTGGTCCGATCTTTCCCCGGGCCTTTTTCTAGCATGTATGGTTTTCAAATACTCTTAACCAACATGCAATTAGGCCATCTATATGCCGGGAATTTACGGGGTGTAACACACTCCTCGCCCCCTGCTCCAAATGCAAAAACTGATCCATCTGGCCCTGCCGGATCTCCCGTGGAAAATAATGGTCCAGGAAGGCCTTCGAGAAGCTGGACCAGGTCGGAGGGGCAACATCTCTCCCTCGAGACCTTTCCCAACTCTTGTACCATAATACAGCTATGTCCCACAACCGAAACACTGCCAGCTCAACTGATTTTGTAAGGGTCACATGCATAACCCGGAAAATTCTCTACATCTGATCTAGGAAATCCTGGGGGTCCTCTGCTTGATCTGACCCAGTAAATTGTGGGGGACCTAGTGCCAAATACACCCTGACCCTGGAACTACCTGACCCACCTGAAGGCTCTGCTGCTATAAGTGGCACTGACTGGCATTGTGTGGCCATCATTTGTGCCAACATAACCACTGCGCTCCGAACTTCATGGTCTGATGGCAAAGGTACAGGAGCTATCGGAGGCGGTGTCGTGCCCAACAGCTCCTGATGTGAGGGGGACTGCTGAGAGGGCTGTGATGAAGCCTCTATATCGCCCTCAGATCGGGCTGACTCTGAATGGAACTGAGGCATGCTGTTGGTACCTTCTCCTGCTATTGTGTCTAATCTTCTGCCGGTGGCAGGGTGACACTGGTCTGCCATTCTTATCTGTAGACAAAGAATATGATAAGTTTTAGGGACCCGACCTTATACTCTACCGCTCTATAGCACGACCGAATGAGAAAGAAGAGTAACCATCCTATCTTGCCACGCTGCCTCCTGCCTATAGTATGTGGTGCACAACACATCCATAGACAAGACTCTACTTAGCACGGCTTACAGACTCCCTGGGACACGACCTGCTCTGATACCAAGTTTGTCACTCCCCGCCTTGGGGGGTATGACTGGCACCTGGTGCCCTAGTAGGACCTAGACTGCTAACTGGTGAGCCTAAGCACATCTGGTTCCTGGCTAGCTCTAACTCAGATTTCTGGAAACAACGGGCTATATAACGGCTGTAAACACAGCCTCCGGCCGACTGGGCCTATAGCCACCCTGTATAAAACTTCAGCTAACCAGAAATATACTTACAAAGGGGGAAACCTATGCGGGCCGACAAGGCCACCATACTGTCTAGTTATCTGTAACTCAATAAAGGAATACTGCATAACTATGTGACCGACAAGGTCACCACTACTATCAGACTATGGCCCCACACGGCCAACATAATCAACAATGCTAAACTGATAAACAAAACGCACGGCCTCACACGACCGGTACAACTAACCACAGGGAGATGAATATATACAATCTGCAAGCCTCTATGAGTACTGATGAAATGGTCGGGACAGGGCCCCGACCTACCAATGCTGTACAAAGAAAGAAAATGAACTACACCTCTGAATATCAAGCTCCGGATGACAGGAGCTGATGACTATATAAGCTGGCTGGAATCACGAGGGATCGCCTCCTCGTCTATGAGTACCTGCAGGAAAGTAATGCAGCGCCCCAAATGGACGTCAATACCACTGGTATTGAGTATGCAAAGCAACTGGATACAACTGAATACAAACAACATAACTAGCAATTCTGAATAGCAGGAGATAACTGAATCTGTAAGAACTGATATGAACTGAATCAGACACTCTGTGCTGTGATAGGGCAGGAGCGTACCTGTAGACGCGACGACCTGCTGTCTATTAACTAATATATAGCACATAAATACATATATATATATATATATATATATATATAGCAAACAAGATCCAATACCAACCCCATAAGCCAGATGGTGCCAAGCAAGCACACAATCTATATACCCCTACCGGGGTCAAAACCATCCAAAAATAAATCACTCCACTCGTCTACTAACTACGAGCACCTCTACCGGCCCCCTGGGTCTCCAACTCGTGCTATGGCCTCTGATATAAATAACTGTGTCTGAGCCCGGAGGACTCCTGTACTGTAATCTATAATCTGTATCTATAATCTGCCCCCTGGGCGCAAGCGCACAACAAGGCTATCTGTACAGTAATGCTGATCAGCCTGATATGGGGAAAGCTTCATCCCATCTTTGTCCAAACTGGGGACGGCATACCACTCCTTGGAGTGATGTAAACCCAACCGCTCAGTGGGCGACACAGTTACCAACCCAGGGGCGGCGAGGACGCTCAAAAGGGTGCCCTCACGAAACAACCAAGTCTCAACAAACAATAAGCACATATATAGCAAGCATGTTTAAACTAAAAAAAATATTATCTAAATTCTGATTTCTTATTCTGATCTCTTTCTGTATTATACTGATTCTCATACTGCTTTATACTGAATCTGTGATCTTTATCTAACTGCATGGCTAATCTGTAGCCAAGATACTATCCAACTGTATGGCTATACTGTAGCCAAGATATCATCTGTCTGTATGGCTAATCTGTAGCCAAGATACTATTTGACTGTCTAATTTTACTTTACTAACTCTTATTCTGAATATCTGTCATATTATTCTAGAAACATGCTTGCTAATCACATACTGGGCTATACTGAGTCTGGAATGCTAATTTTCCATTTTGGCGCATGCTTTACTAACTTTCGGACTGAGTACGATATAACAACGCAAACCAGATTTACTGAACTTGCATAATACTCAATATTCAACTCCGGGAATTCTACTACGGAGTTTACTGTGCTATACAAGGCTAAAAATACTAACTTGCTGAAGAAACTGGCTTTACATACCCTAACCATCCGACTAACGGACGAAGCTCGGTCAGTACTCCAACTATTTCTCCCAACTGCATTTACATATATGTCTATTAGAACCAAATACACCAATATTCTGAAAGAAAACATCACTTTCGATATATTTATAGCCTAAACTTTGGCTTATCGAAAGATGGTCAAAAACATGCTATTTCTCGAAATTCCAGAAGGGAGAAATATTCACTTTAAGGCTAGGAGCACATAGACACTAATCTGGAGCAATTCCACTTACCTTAGCCCGATAGCACGACAATTTGTTGGCCGACTTTTGCGAAACTAAATCCGTAGGAATGCTCCTTGCTGCTAAATACCTCGGTATCTAAGGTTAATTTGGATTTGGACTACGTTTGACGGCGTAATCGAGCGATAATTTAACAATACTTTCGCACCCTCTCTGTTTTCTCACGAGCTTCTAGACATTATTTGATATAATAATGAAATGAATCGAAGTGGAGGCTTTATATACTTGGGCCTGGATGGGGCCAACATGTCAAGGAGCCAACGCGAGGGCTACACCTCCGTGACACGTTGCCATCGCAGAGGGGCTCTTCCCTGGCTCCTTCCGCGATGGTTCGACAGGTTTCTCGTCCAGTCTTTTCCCGGGCCTTTTCTTAGCATGTATGACTTTCAAATACTTTTTATCAACATGCGAATAGGCCATCTATGTGTTGGGAATTTTACGGGGTGTAACAGGTGAGACTACATTGATAGGACTAGATTCAGTTCATGAGGCTGGAGAAAGTTCAACTTATCAGGAAAAGATTGAAAATAGCCCAGAGTCATCAAAATTCCTATGCGGATGTGAGGAGGAGGGAACTTGAGTTTGAAGTTGATGATTGGGTGTTTCTAAAGATGACTCCCATGAAGGGAGTGATGAAGTTTGTAAAGAAACGGAAACTCAGTCCCCGATATGTAGGCTCGTACAGGATTGTGAGACGCATGGGCAAGGTGTCCTATGATTTAGAGTTACCCTTAGAGTTAGTTTCAGTTCATCCCTTTTTCCATGTATCGCTCTTAAAGAAGTGCTCGAGTGACCCAACTTTAGTTGTTCTGGTGGAGAGTGTAGGAGTGAAAGACAGCCTTAGTTATGAGGAGATTCCAGTGGAGATATTGGATTGTCAGGTTCGAAAGCTAAGGAACAAGGAAGTAGCTTCAGTCAAGGTTTTATGGAGGAATCAGCATGTTGAGGGAGCTACGTGGGAAGCTGAAGCAGATATGATGGTTAGGTACCCACATCTATTCCCTTCCGGCTCAGTATATGCGTGAGGTATCAGTTTTTTCCCTAAAACTCTATTCAGTTTCATGTTCCATTCATGTGCCCCAGTTTCTTTTATGTCAGAGTATGTATGTATGATTCGTGAATTCAGTTAAGCTATGTAGTTCAGTTTGGAGGTAGTCATTCCGTCAGTTTTCAGCTTATATGATCGGTATTTGAATATGAGGATTGCATTTCTCTGCTTTTCTGTATGTTTTCCAACATTAGAGGATGAATTTTCCCAAGGGGGAGATATTGTAATACCCTGGAGGTGCCTTGAACTAGACTCGGGATCTGAAAATGAAAGTAGTAGAAATTCAGGAAAAATCCCACAGAACGGGTCATCGTGCGAGTCATTGGTTGGACTAACAACCCATTTCATGTGTCCGTGGTGAGATGCGGCAGTTTGGACTTGGGAATAACGATTCTAGGAACGATCCATTGTTTGATATAACAGGTCATTGGATGTGAGCAGTGGTGAGGTAGGTCTGGTTTAGGGAGGAAGTAACGAGCCATGTGATGACTTATCATGGGAAACCACGAGTCGTTGTAAAATTCCATGGGAGGATTTCCGGGAGATGAGCATTGGTAACAACAAATGGTTACCGCAAGTCGTTACAGCTAGGTACGACTCGTGGAACCGGTGTTCAGGGTGAAACAACGAAGGGTGCAACAGACCGTTGGAGCCAACAACGGTCCATTGTGACGCCTGTGGTCACTAATAGAACAATTTTTCTAGGAAATTTATTAAGGGAATTTTCATCATTGCACAGCCCTAGGGTCCAAAAAATGGGGTGTTTTAAGAGAGTTTAACTCATTCAAACTCATCCTAATTCATGCATGCAAGCTTAGGGGTTTTGGGAGGTGATCAAGTCCAGCTTCTCCAAGTTTTTCCTCAGTTCTCTTTGGGCTATCAAGGAAGTGGTAAAAATTAGATCCCTTCAGGTATGTAGGGTTATGAATGGTTGAAATTGTTCACACCCATGCCCAACCTCTCTCTAATTCATGAAATTCTATTGAAAATTCTATGGCGTTTTATCCCAATTCCTATGAAATCCTTATGATCTATCTATGTTATAACCTCTTTCATGTATAAATTCATATTCTATGCATCATAGGCATATTTTACAACTATTTCAGTTATAAACTTACTGGTTTAAATTTCTATAAAGTTATCTTCAATTATGTAAGTTTCATGATAAATCAAGTTATGATTCTACTTTAATCTTGATATTTATTAACCCATTATGATTTATGATTTATGATATGATTTCTCTTAAAATTTTCATCATGATTTATGACTATCAAGTACAAATGATTTACAGGCATGTATGAATCTCATGATTTATGAATTTATGATTATGGCCGATTCACGGGCCTTATTTCATGGCTAGTTCATGTATTTTCAAGCATGCTTATGATTATCATGATTTAACTAGTCCACTAATTTCATGTATATTATCCTATGAGTACTATATATGTTTTGGGAGTAGTATTTAACACCGAGTAGGTTCGGTGTTAGGTTTTTCCCTGAGTCTCAGAACTACGTGCTACCATAGGTCACAATGGGACCTCCCCTGAGACTGTCCCCTTGCCTGAATGGGCTTTTCATGAGTGATATCACACCTTTTTCATGGTTCTACCCTTTTAAGGTATGAACACTCTCCCGACTAGGGGTTTATAGGTCAGGCTCCATGTGTGCTCATATGGGGTATGTCGGTTATAAGAATCTCCCACTATTTCTCTTGATTTATGCATGTTTATGATTATGCACTTTGGCTCAAGTCATGTACAATAAATATTTTCTCTTATGATAATGATTATGGTTAATTTACGAATGATTTGAAAACCTTGAGCCTTATGTTTACATTATGGTATTTACATTAGGATCATGATGTCCGACTCTTATGAACTTTTATGTATTTGAAATTGTTTGTTATACCTAACTTTCATACTCAGTATATTCCACATACTAACCGCATACTCTATGCTATATCGTTTCATGATACAGGCTCCGGTACTCAGACATATCCTCGGCCCTAGCCAACTTTTTCGGAGTTAGCAGCCCGTCTCAGTTGATGTGTCCTCATCTCCCGAGGACCATCTCTTATCAACTATCTTGTATTTTCAGTTTCAATTTTAGGGAGTTATTTTTGGTCTTGTCTAATCAACTCGTCAGTGTTAAAGGCTTTCTCGGACATAGTTTATATTCAGCTTTAAACTCGTGTGATGTATCTCAGATTTCATATTATGTTTAGACTACCGCTATGTTATACATGTTGATCTTATGCTTTTGTTGATTGGTTAGATGTATGTTCATGCCATGGGTCGACTTAGAGTCTCTTGAGGTTCTTTGTCCTGTGTCTCCATTCGGGCCTGCGTTCGGGTCATGACAGTTGTGCCATATGGAACTCAGAACTGTGGACCATACAACATCTGTGTGATGGTCCTCTTAGAGATATCAACTACTTGTCCCTCGATCATGACACTATCAAGCCTTGGCTACTCCTTCAGTTTCTACTCAGACTTTGCTTTCTGCTTCATTGTCGCCAAGTAGTTGGTGTAGAACTCCCTAACTAATCCAACACTATACCTATCATATTTGAGCCATCCACTCAAACCTATAGAAGCTAAAAATATTCTTCATCTCCTTGACCTCATTCAGTGCACCGGTCAGGATCCATGGTTCCTCCTGGATACTTCGCCTGGGTGCTGCTTGGAGGTGAGAGCGAGACCCTGCTCATAGATTTCTTGAGCACCGGGCACATGCCACCTCATAGTCCGACTCTTTGGAGGCAGAGTATGATCATCCTCATCCTCAGCGGCTTCTTCCTCAGACCCAGACTCATCATTCCCCTCTCTAAACTAGGCATCTAAGACCTTTCCTTAGCACTCGAGCCACTATCGAACTCCTAAGCCTAATCACCTACTCCTTCCTCAGACTGAGGAAGATTTATTGGAGCGGTAGATGTAACTTCGTCCTGAGCCTTGGCCTGTGCCCTAGTGGTCAATGGCTCATCAATATTAGTGGTATCAATTTGGTATTCTCCCATCGAACTACTAGGGGTGTTCTTTTCCTATTGGGAGTTTGAAGGCTTATCTCTAAATGCCCTCCATGCAATAATTTTAGCACGGGCTCCTTTCACTTGGGAATTCTTGGTTGCTCTCTTCTTCATTGTTATGGTACCTGTGGAGAAAATTATAGTATATATGCTCTGAGAAAAATAAAGTAAGAATATTATTCTCAGTATTTTACCACAAGTCATTAGTACGAGTCGTACCTAGGTGGTACGATTCGTACTAAGACTCATAGTACTGTTTGGCACATTCACGACTCAATTGCACGACTCATATCAAGTTGGTATGATTCGTACTATTGGTTGTAGGAAGGATTCCAACAATTCATTTCTTTTAGTATTTTTGTACGACACGAGTTATGGATCTCAATTAAGTTCTACGAGTCGTACTAAGGGTTGTACTATTGCTTTTGAACTTGACCCTTGTCTAATTCTTGGTATGACCACTAGGTATGACTCGTAGTGGGATACTAGTGGTCGTACTAGGTCTCGTACCATGAGCTTCTAGATTAAATAACTTGGGACAGTCCCAACGAGATATCCTATGAGTTGTAGTATGAAACCACGACTCATAGGAAGGCTTGTGAAGCCTGTCCTCACCTTAGGCACATTTAGTTGTGCTGGTAACCATGTTTTTAAATGGGTACTCAGAATTTCCCATCCCAGCTATGCAAACATCATCAACGTCACATACCCAGTTAACCCTAACCATGCTTCACATTTCGTAAATCATCATCTATAATAAAATTTTGTGTTTGAGCATTTTGATTCCTAAACCCATTTATAATTATGCATATATTGTTCCTGCTTCCTCATTTACAAGAGTTAAGGAACCACAGTTCATTTTCGGTCACCTCTTAACAAGAAGTTTTAAAAGGCAAAATAATCACTTACTTGAGATTTCAAGTTCATGCACGATTGCTTGTTTGCTTTAATTTTTGGGTTAGGAATTCAAATGGCTTGTGAAAATTTATTTGCACATATTTGCTCTACAACATTGTGCTTGAGTTACAAGTAATGGAAGATACAGTGGAGGTGATCGTGGGTCGTGATTTGTGTTTGCATAGGAATAAAAGTCCAAAAATGTGGGAATTAAATAGGTTACGACAAATTTTAAAAATTCAGGTTAAGTCGGGTAAATTAATTTTTTCCTATCACGACTCGTACCATGAGTCCCAGGTATTGTCCCCTAGAATCATAGAAAAAAACTAAGGAAACTTATCTTGGGACTTACGAGCGCATCGTAAGAGTCATACCATGCAGGTAAGATTCGTACTTTGACTCGTAAGTCAAAATTTTTGCACTTCCAAACTTAGCACAGTTCATCCTTACAGTGGGTACTATGAATCGTACAATGGAAGTACGGTTTGTAGTGACCAAACGTAACATGAACTCATGCAACTGGACCAATATCTGCTTCTCACCACAGATAGTACTACGAGTCGTGCAAGCGTCCTACAATTCATATTGTGGCTTATAGTACAGTCCTATGCTGCAATTTTTCTCCTATTAGATTTTGTTTCACCTGCACACTGAGCACACATAAGTCAAGACACTTGGGTTGCCTCCAAAGAAGCACCTGATTTAACGTCACCGCATGACGTAGGTAGTTTGGTTACTCAGACTTCGCCAAATCACCTCATGGGTTGCCTCCCAAGAAGCGCCTAATTTAACGTCATGAAACAACGCAAGTCTCTTGCCTACTCAGAATTCGTCAAGAAACTCGAACTCATCCTTAATTACTGATACAACTCTAAACACATTAGCTACTTCATTGACCTACAAAAATTGAAGGTGACCTTCTCCTTATTCAGCCTGAACTTCAATTGGCCTGCCTCAACATCCACCAATGCTCTCCCAGTGGCAAGGAATAGTAACCCCAAGATAATGGGGACCTTAAAATCGACTTCACAATCTAGGATCACAAAATCAGCTGGGAAGATAAACTTTTTCACCTTGACTAGCACATAAAAAAGGATCCCCACTGAATTCTTAACTGTGCGTTCCACCATTAATAGCCATATCATAGTCGGTGTGGGGGCTCCTAAGCCCAACTGTTTGAACACAGCTAATGGAATCAAGTTGATGCTAGCACCTAGGTCACATAATGCCTTTGCAAACTCAAAATCACCAATTTTTCACGGGATGGTGAAGGCACCTGGATCTTTCTTTTTCTGTGCAAGGACCCTTGAGGCTATGGCACTTCAATTATGTAAGTTACCCACCGACTCATAGCTCACGGACCTCTTTCTAGTCACCAGGTCCTTCATAAACTTGGCATACCTGAGCATCTGCTCTAATGCCTTGACCAATGGGGTATTCACAGACAACTATTTCAGCATTGACAAGAACTTTTGGAACTTCCCATCTTCCACCTTCTTCTTCATCCTCTGAAGGAATGGTGGTGGTAGTCGAGGGATTGGTCTGTAAATCTCAGTTGCCCCTTTTTCCTTCCCTTCATCAGCCTTAGACCCTTATTTATCACTTGTAATGTCTTGTCAGCAATCTCAACTTCCTCATTCAACTTGATCTCCTTCTGTCTCTCTATCTCAACTACAACCGGTAGAGAAGAGCCAACGATGGTTTTTCCACTCCTAGTCATCACAGCCATACAGTGACCATTATTCTATGGATTTTGGACTATGTTGCTAGGAAATGTTCCCTTGTGCCTCTGGTTTAGGGATGTAGACATTTTCCCAAGTTGCTACTTAATCTATTTAATGTCATGCCCCAAGTCTATACCCTGGATGAGACACGGTACTTGGAGTCTCAAGTAAACCCAAGTCAATCCATGGTCTATCATAACACTGGCATTCTGAGTAAATACATAAAGGAAGCTTTAAAATAATAAAATAAAACATTTTATGGAAACAGACTAAATCATAAGTTTTATACAACTGGAAGCAGAACTGAAAATATGAAAACTCTGTCTGTGTCTGAAAGCCATCTACTTGATGAGTTGCTGGGACAATCCCCCAGCTGACTCCAAATCTAACTGAAAGAAAATAAAACAGGAAGGAAATAACCCTCATCTTGGAAAGATGAGGTCCCACTGATGATAGAGCTGGAAACTTCTGAAAATGATTTGCTAACAGGACTGAGACTGAGATTCTGTAACTGTATCATTAAACGATATAGTATAAATATGCGTCAGTACTTTGAATGTACTGAGTAAGTGAAAGGAAACACACACAAGGAATAAAATAACTGAACTAGAAAGACATATAATGACCAGCTGAAATACTGGAACTGAATAATTGTGATAAACTGAGGTGGTAAAAATGACCCTGTCTGATGGTCAAAGACATGCCCTAAATCTGAGATACAAATCTGAAATACTATACTGAACTGATTTGAGATTAAACTGAGTTGACTAGTGGGAGAGTCTATAACCGACATATAACCACGTGAGCAAGACGTGGAGTCCGATGTATACACCCCATCGGTAGGACCCAATATACCTTGCCAAGGTATAAAGGCATGAACTGAGTGATCACAAGTCTAGGGCCATGAGGCCAATAAAAATATATCCTATGGTGGCAACGTAGTTCTAGGAACCCGGGTGCGCTGGAACCCCACTCCGCTCTGTGCTAAGTCCTACTCCCACTAGATATTCGTAGATTGACTACTAAGATGATAGCTCAAAATAGGGGCCCAAGACTAAGTTAGCAATACCTATCTAGAAGCACTCTGAGAGTCGTATCGAATCGGATTCTGTAACTGGGTTCTAAGACTGGTTAGAGCTGCTTATTTGGAAGCGTCGTAATTGTCTAAAGAACAAACTATAATATGAAGTTGGGGTCCTAAGGCTGGTCAGAGCTACTTATTTGAAAGTGTCATGACCACCTAAAGAACCACTAAAATCTAATATTGAGTCTAATACTGATAACTGGGAGGCATCACCGACACCTTAAGAATTAACTGTTGTCAAACTGATCGGTTGACATTTCTGAATAACACTGAGTATTCTAACGTTCTGACTGAAATGGAACTGACATACATCTCACTAAGATTTCAATACATACTAACAATATAGGAATCGCCAACACTGATAGAATCAAGCAATTTTGACAACTAACTAATTATGTAGGACTCTAGTTTTTCCTACATTCAAGAGCTAGGGCTAGAATTCACTTTATAGGGACAAACATCAATATAGTCACAAACTGGTGGAAAAATATCTACAATTATCATAAATAATATTCCACATGAATTAAATGAAGTCTGACATGTAATTTCTTCACATTCAAAAGTTTTTGGGCTAGAACTGATAGAGAAGATAGAGAAGAATTTGGGGGCACAAGGGAAGAACTATTCCCTTGTTGAACTCCCACATACCTGGTGATGGAAATCCCTGAGAGAATCTCTTGAAAATCTGAGGAGAATTCGACTTCCTTTGCTTCTGCTCTGAGTCTTTCTGAGAGAGGTTTTAAGTTTTAAATTTTGAGGGGATGCGTGAAATGAAATAAACCATCGGTTGCCCCCTCTAAGAACTCTGACTAAAAATTAAAATGACATAGTGTAGAGTCTAGGAGGTTAGGAAATTATATAAAACTCCCTAGGAAATTTGTAGGAAAAAGGACCCTTCCAGTCCCCACGAGGCACTCCACGAGACGTGAGGTCGGGGAAGACTCGTGGTGACCAGTCGTGATATGCACTGGAAAATTTCTACGGATTTCCCAACCCGGCAATGACTGACTTCACAAGTCGTCCGGAGACTTAACGACTCGTGAAGTCTCCTGTTGCCACTGAACCAGAATTTCTCTCCAGGGGTCAGCACGGACTGCTCAACGACTCGTTACCGGTGACCATGACTCATGGTTACCTCCCATAGTCATCACTGCCAACAAACCACCTAGGGATCACCACGGCCAACACCACGACTCGTGGTGTCCCAAGCGAGTCATGGTGAGGACCCATTAAGTGCACTACCCAAATTTCTCCAATCTTCAGCCAACCCTTGACCACGAATCTCATAACGACTCATGGTCTTGACCACTACTCGTGGTCACACCCGTGGTCACTAAATTTTCCAATTTTTCAACCATGTCCGGGCCTTTCCCCACGAGTTACTTCATAACTCGTGGCCTACCCCACGGGTCATAGGACGACTCGTTCTGTGACCTGGTACAGAAGGTCCTGTTTTTCTCCGTTTCAACTCCCGGGTCTGACCTTAGGGTTTCCAGGGCATTACCCTTAACCGCTGTAGCGTGGGATTCAACTTTTTGGCCCATCCCAGATATATCAGCCCTAATATCCTTCAATTGACATCAGTTGATTTAGCCCTTTTTAGCAGCTCAGCCATCATGTTCTCTAACTTTGAGGGTCCAACATCACCCTCACAAGCCCCTGGAGGAACATAAACACTAGTGCGGTCATTGCAGTAGCCATCATTCTTTCTCCACTCTCCTTCTCGCTCACTAATAACGCTCAAACTCACACTCTTGATAAAGTATGAAAAGGACATAGTAAATAAAGAACCTAACAAAAGCTGGGGTTAAACCCACATGGAATATGGTAAGATATAGACTAATGCAAGTATTTAAACTTTTAGGCGTGTTATCTCAAAAAAGGGGGGATTATGAAAGTAACTGTAAAACAAGATTGAAAATTAGTTGTTGTTTATCAAGATTTTCAATAAACTAGGGTATGTGTTCCCCATGGACTCATAACTACTTTGGGTTTACATTCGTGATATATCCCAATGCTTACTTATAGAACTGATTACTAGGGTCCATCCAAACGAGTGGTTCATCCCTATTGGATGACTATACTCAATCACAGGTTAGGTCTCATGAGCGATTTCAATTCAACCATTATCAATTTTTTCCAAATTAACTATCCTGGGACCGCAACTCAAGTCATACAATGACTCATAAAGATCAAGACTTTGTTGTAATGCTTTTTTCCTAATCTCTACTTTTCTAGTTTCAAGAAAGTAAAGAATTGGGGCAAGTCCTAATACTGGGCTTCGTTAAGAACCATTAAAGATGAAGAGAATACAATACAAGCGTTTGGAATTGGTTTCGATTCACCTTGTGAAACTCAAGTTTTTTAATCCACCGTGGTTCCCACAACCCTAGTTGTGGAGGTTCTAGCCTTTCATGATTGTAAGATTATTATTATAATACATATACAAACACATAACTAAATACTTACAATGATGATTGATAGAAAACCTGCTTTGATTATTGCAAGAATTGATGTAGAAAAACTCAAGAACTATGAAGAAAACAAAGCAAGAAATCTCCAAGGCTTGAATTAAAATTCACAACAACTTGTCTCTCTTTGTGTCTAATTGCCTCTAATTATGTCTCCGTACTGAAAATTACTTAATAGTATTTATACAAATAATTGGAACCTTCTCCTAAATAAACAAGAAAACTACCAAAAGCTGTCGCTGCCTTAACCTACAACCCGTAACAGGATTGTATAGGTCGTACCTTGACTCCTACGTTGGGTAGCTTCTGCTGAATTTGGCTAAGTGTTGACATCTAGTATGACCCATATCAAGAACCTACAAGTCATACAATCTCCCCATGGCTTGATCATGCACTTGCTGACATTCTCTTTTAACTTCGACGGATGACATGGTATGACACGTACCTCAGTTCCACAATCCGTGATTCCTTCTCGTACATTGAGTTCTACTAGTCTTCTATTCTTCTAGGTTTTTCCATGGTTCCTTGGTATGGGTCTTAGGTAGGTCTCACGCTCATGGTTGCCACTCATACCAGGATACTTGGCTTGTATAATTTCTTCTGGAACTTTCCACGACTAGTATGATATGGCTCATATCAAGATGGTACAACTCGTACCATTAGCCGTAACTTTCCTTTGCTTCACAATTCTCTCCTGGACATTTCCACGACTCTTAGTACGGCTCGTGCCAGGATGGTACAACTCGTACTAATATCCGTACTAATCCGCTTTTGTGCTTTTTTCTCCATCTTTTGCACAATTCAGCTTCAACATCTATTTTCCCTGAAAACAAAGTAAAAGTGCCTCATATCCATATAAACACACCTAAGTCCATGCTATTTTCCCAGTTTTAAGCATAAAAGATGTTGTAAACTCACAGCACATTAACACCCTCAACTTAAGAATTTTGCATGTCCACATGCAAAGAAAACAAAAACTAAAAACGACGCTTAACTAGAAAGTAATCCGAGAATACCTACAACCAACATAATAAAATTTACACTATGAACCATTATCAACTATTGGTTCTTTTTCAGTTAAACTGAATCATCTATGCACACATATAATCACAATCAATGACATATAGGGATCAAGACATGGCATCCAATTATCACCATAGAATTAAGCTATCACCAATTCTATTCACACAGATAATTGGTAAAATACAACACTAATCAAATACCCTCATAGAAAATGAAGTCCCAACACTCACAGATATATAAAATAATGAACTTGGGACTAAAAAAAATGAGACTCTCACTCTCCCAAAGAAGTTTCAAATACTGCACATCGGATACCATAGGCATTTCCTTATTTTTTGTACTTCGGCTCTTCGGATAGCTAAACTAGGATCACTATAGGACTTTTTTTGGCTTGTAATGTTGGCTTTGGGCTGGGTATGGTAAATATGGGAATAAGTGACTACACCCTCCTTCACACTACATACTCATGGCTCCACTTTACACTTTTTACCCCATCTTTCAAATTTTCTACTTTTCCCTCCCTTTTCTCCATTTACATGCAATATATGGGTTTGATGTGTTTTTATAAAAAAAAATTTATTCCTTTTTCTCTTGTATTTCTTTTCATTTTTCTTTTTCAGCTCTTTTTTCTTTCTTTTATTGTCACAGCACACCTCATCTTTAACCTTTTTTTATTTCTTTTCCTTTTTCACCTCCCAACAATCTATGCACTCCTACTATAGCCACCCTCAACTTAGGCATTTGCCTAGGTTGAGATTCACCAATGTCTAAGGAGAGACTAGGGCCAAAATAGGTTCATTATAAAAAAATGGATAAGGTGAAAGGTTAATCAAAGAATAATGATTAATATAAGGCTCAAAATCGGGATCAAGGGATTCATCACCATTTGGTAGGGTTATTTAAGCTAAAGTGGCTCATGAATAAATAAAAGCCTATAATCATCTCCTAACCAACTATCCTAAAGCCTATGCAAAGACCAACCAGGCAAGTTTTCGATCCTTAATGAAGTATTGAACTAGTTATATAACCTCACTCATTCATGGCACCGATTTGTATTGAATCTACCTATCCAGTTCATGCACAGCTAAGATACAACTCTCATGCTCATAATTTAAATACAATACAAAGATCCATAGAAGTCATGCAATTAAACTACACAGCTAATCATCAAAAATTTTCAAACAAGGTCAATTTTGCAAAAACATCAAACTAGTGCATTTATTGTCTACAAAGTAATTCTAAGAAACTTCTAATTAAACGAAAACAACCTAAACCTGTTGGTTTTACTAGATAGCATGCCCGATGAAAAAAACACAGCAAGAAAAACACTTGGACGAATCCAAAAATCTCAAAAATACAAGTACACCCCTTTTTGTAAAACATGCTTCGTCCCTAAAGCATAAAATATAAGCACAAGGGAAAGCCTGCCCACCTCTTTATTTTTTGCTCAGTTGTTTAGATAAACCTATTATTTATTCTGGGTACTCAGATTTTCCCATTTTGAACTACCAATTTTCATTGTTTATGCATACCCAGTTCACTCCCAACCTAGGTCACATCTCGTAACTCAAATTTTCAATTTTTCACAAACTCAATTTCCTTGTTTTAAGAATTTCGAAGATTTACCCATTGAATAGAATCATAAGATCTATTGTTCTTCTTCCTTAATCCATTCTTCATGAGTTTGAGGAATCACTTTTGGCGACAAGACCATACAAAGCAAGCATTTCACAAATTTAAACATGGTTACTTACTTGAAGTTTCAAGTGTTTTCTTCCTTCGGTAATCTTAAGGTAGGAATGCCAATTGTGTAGGAGTAACTTGCCTAAACTTGAGCTTGAATTTCGTGGTGATTTTGTGTTATGGATGGGCTAGAGTTGAGTGATAGTCGTAGGTTCGATATTGTATGTTTGCGTGGGAGGGAATGTGATAACGCTCAAACCACACGTCTTACTGAAGTATGAAGCGGACGTTGTCAATAAAGAACACAATTAGAGTTTGGGGTTAATCCCACAGGGAATATGGAAGAGCTAGATTATAGCTGGTAAGGGAATTTGTGAGGTAGTTACTTCAAAATTGGGGGGTTCTAAAGAAAATCAATAATAAAAACAATTATCAAAAATCCGATTTTGAATCAGTAATAAAGGATAACTAGGATTTGTGTTCCCCATGGGTTCATAACTTCTTTAGGTATACACTTGTGATTATCACCAATACTTACTTATAGAACTGATAACTTAGGTTCATTCAAATGAGTGATAAGTCCCTATTGAATGACTATACTCAATTACTCGACCATGTCTCGTGAGTGGTTTCAAACTATCCGTTATCACTAAGTTTAAGATTAAACTATCCTGTGACCACAGCTCAAGTTAATACAATGATCATCAAGATCAAGGCTCCGTTGTAATTCTCTTTTCCTAATCTCTACCTCTTAGACCTAAGCAAGTAAAGAATTCAGGCATTTCCCAACGTTGCGCACCGTTAAGAAACGTTTAAGCATGAAGAGAATACAATATAAGTGTTTGTATTGGTTTTAGAATCACTTTGTACAACCATAGCTTGTTAATCCACCATGGTTCCCACAACCCTAGCTATGGAGGTTTTAGCCTCTCATAGTTGTAAGGTTGTGAATTGCATTCATGATTAAGAACATAAATCAATACTTACAATTATGAATGAGAAACACACATCCTTTAATTAGTCAACAAAATCTTGAAGAACAAATAGCAAGAACAAGAAGAATTCAAGAAAAGGTTGATCATAAGTCAAATCAACTCAATTCTCTCTTTCTCTCAATTGTCTAATGTTATCTCCAATAATGACTCTGATAAAAATCTCCTCTGATCAAAATCTACTAAAAATAAAACATAAAACATATTTATACAGACATAAGAATCCTTTTCCTAGGCTAACAGGGTGAATTTCCATATCTGGTTCCGCTCACATCATGAGTCAACCTATGATCCATAGCAAGATCCTACGGTCCGTAACGTCCTTTCATACATTGCATGACTGGCTGGATTTTGGCTAAGTGTTGGATCCCGGTATGACTCATTCCCCCATCTTATGATCCGTATTGAGCTCCCATGGCTTGACTTTGAGACTTTGAAACATTTCTGAAGTTCATCACGACTTCCATGGTATGACTCGTACCTTTATTCCACGGTCCATACTTCCTTTCAGTAGCAGGAGTCAGCCTCTTATGCAAATTTTCTGAATCTTTTCATGACTTCATCACCACGATTGTACAAGCTTGGTACGACTCGTATGGAGACTCGTATATTGAATCTCTTCAACATTAGCCTTCTACAACTTTTCACGGCCACCGGTACGACTTGTAGGACCTTCCTACGCCTCATACTGTGGACTAAAATTTGAGCCTATTTTGCACACTTCAGGCTATCTTTTGCTTTTTTTAGCTCCAACACCAATTTATCCTGTAACCAAAGGAAAAGTATCTTACATCCATATAAATACACCTAAGTCCATGCTATTTTCTTAGTTTTGAGTGTCGAAAGTGTTGTAAATCCACAGCACATCAGAATGTCAAAAAAATCCAAGTTCAAATATATTAGGGAGGAATTTTTGATATCCAGGTCGAGTTGGGTCAAAGTGAGTTATTTAGCCCGTTACGACTCGTACCATGAGTAGTAGGTCAGACCTATGGCTCATCCCTAGAACTCGTATCTAAAGACTGAGAAAAGTTATTGGGGACCTATGAGTAGAAGGTATGACCCGTACCATGAGGGTACAAACTGTACTATGACCCGTAGGTCATCACTTTTCTGAACTTCCACACATGGCATAGTTTACCACTATAGTAAGTACTACGACCCGTACAATGTAGGTACGACTCGTAATAACCAACCATAACTTAAACCATGCTTCAACTCAGTCTCTGCCTTGAACCACTAACGATAATACAACAGTCATATGACTCGTACTGAGACTCCAGTACAACCCTGTGGTGCAATTTTTATTCACCCACCTATTTTACCTACATACTGAACGCACAAACTCAACAAAGATGAAGCTCAAACTTACACTCCTAATAAAGTATGAAGCGGACATTGTCAATAAACAACCCAACAAAGATCGGGGTCATACCCATCAGGAATATGGTAAGATATAGACTAATGCAAATATTTAAGCTTTTAGGTATGTTATCTCCAAAAAGGGGGGATTATGAAAGTAATTATAAAATAAGATTAAAAATCAGTTAATTGTTTATCAAGATTTACAATTAACTAGGGTAAGTGTTTCCCATGGGCTCATAACTACTTGGGGTTTACACTCACGATCTATCCCAATGCTTACATGTAGAACTTATATCTAGCGTTCATCCAAATGACTGGTTCGTCCCTATTGGATGACTATTCTCAATCACCAGGTTAGGTCTCATGAGTGATTTCAATACAACCATTATTAATTTTTTCCAAATTAACTATCCTGTGACCTTAGCTCAAGTCATATAATGACCCATAAAGATCAAGGATTTGTTATAATTCTTTTTCCTAATCTCTATTCTAGGTTCAAGCAAGTAAAGAATTCAGGCAAGTCCTAACGATGTGCTTCGTTAAGAAACATTAAAGATGAAGAGAATACAATACAAGCATTTGGGATTGGTTTCAAATAACTTTGTGTAACCCAAGTTTGTTAATCCATCAAGGTTCCCACAACCCTAGTTGTGGAGGTTTTAGCCTCTCATAATTGTAAGATTGTTATTTGCATTCATAGACAAACACATAGTTGAATACTTACAATTATGATTGAAAGAAAACCTGATTTGATTATTGCAAGAATTGATGTAGAAAAACTCAAGAACTATGAAGAAATCAAAGAAAGATATCTCCATGACTTGAATTAACATTCACAACAACTTGTCATTTTCATGTCTAATCGACTCTAATTGTGTTTATCTACTAAAAATAACCTAAATAGTATTTATAAAAATAATTGGAACCTTCTCCTAAATAAACTAGGAAACTACCAAAAACTGTTGTCGCCTTCATCTATGACCTGTAACAAGATTGTACATGTCGTACTTTGAATCGTACTTTGGTTGTCTTCTGTTGAATCTAGCTAAGTGTTGAATTCTGGTACGACGCATACCAAGAACCTATGAGTCATACAATATTTTAGTGACTTTATCTTGCACTTGTTGACATTCTTTGTTAACTTCCACGGATGACATGGTACAACCCATACCTCAGTTCAACGATCCATGATTCCTTCTCATATATTAAGTTCTGCCAGTCTTCTATTCTTCTGGGCTGTTCTACAGTTCCTAGATATGGGTCTTAGGTAGGTCTCAAGACTCGTGATTGCCACCCATACCAGGATACTTGGCCTGTGCAATTTCTTCTGGAACTTTCCACGATTGGCATGGTATGGCTTGTACCAGGATGGTACGACTCGTACCATGAGTTGTAACTTGCCTTTGCTACACAATTTTCTCTTGGACATTTCCACGACTCTCAGTAAGACTTGTACCAGGATGGTACGACACTTATTGAGATCCGTACTAAGCCACTTTTCTACATTTTTCTCCATCTTTTGCACAATTCAACTCCAACATCTATTTTTCATGAAAACAAAGTAAAAGTGCCTCATATCCATATAAACACACCTAAGTCCATTCTAGTTTCTCATTTTTAAGCGTCGAAAGTGTTGTAAACTCACAGCACATCACTCACGACTTCTGCTTCTATCCCTATACCCATTCCTTTTGCAGTTGTCTCTAAACTAGTTCCGACCATCGTTTCTAAACCTTGGCGCCAAGTGTCCTGTCCAGACCCTTGGGTGTTGGCCCAAAAATCTGCCACCTAGTTGTCCAAGAAGTTTGCCTCTTCCTCGAAATCTGACTGCTCAAACCCTTTCCCCTGACCCTGAGCTCTAATTGCATTCACCTTCTAAGCTCCAGAGCACATAATATGTTTCGTGAGGAGGTCTAGAGGTGTCCTCAGGTGAGATAACTCCTTATCACGTTCCTCCTCTTTTCTGCATTAGTCCGAAGTCAGCCCTATCGCGTATGTACCTACAGCTGTCTCAGCTTCCCTGGTATGCTAAGCTCTGTTCTGTTTGGTCACTTAATTTATTACAATGGTTACTTGCTCCCACGAGTGACTCTTTGGTGCTCCTCCTGCCATTGTATCTGCTAGAATTTTCATGCAATTGTTTAAAGACCTATAGAAAATTTCCAACAAACTATCGTCGGGGATTTTATAATTCGTGTACTTAGTTAGATTCTTCTTAAATCTCAGCCATGTCTCATGAAATGCCTCCATCTTCAGTTAACAAAAATTATATATCTCATCCTTTAGCTGCAGCATCCTAGAAGGTGGGAAGAACCTTTCTAGGAAGGCTTGTTGACAGAGAGAATGGGAAGAGTCTCAATTGTGTAGCATCATGGCTTACACTTGGTACTTGTATGCATTGCATATGCCAACAAAGTTCATTAGGAAGATTACCATCGTCAGTTGCATGACCACTAAACACCCCTTTCATGTTAAGCAACTGGATCATGGTGCTAGTGATATCAAACTTTGGCTAGTAGGCAAAGGTGGAGGTACAATGGCTCCTGTTGACCCAGCCTCATCATTATCCGGGTCATCATCATCATCATCATAAAACTGAGGAGCATATCTTTGGCCTCTGTTACCCCTTCCATGGGGGCCAACATTTACTACCTCATTGTGAGTATCCTTGGCTTCCTGAAGTGCTTCTTACCGAGCTAACTCAGCTTGACGAGCTTCTTCCACGAATCGTGCCTCTCTCTTCTCAGGGTTTTCCATTCTTTGCAGTGTTTGCTCTAGCTCAAGATCAAGCGGAATCAGAGGGTTTCCGCTTCACTGCGTACTTGGCATTCACCAAATGGCAACCTGTAGGTGTCAAAAATATAAGAAAATGTAAATGAGGAAATAACGACTAAAAGTTAAACACGATAATTACATTAATCCTAATCTGTATTTCCCAGAAACGAGGCCAGTTTTGATAATGCTCAAATCACACCCCTGTAAAAGTGTGACGCAGGATGTTGCCAATAAAGAACCCAACAATGGTTGGGGTTGATCTTATGGGGAATATGGTCAGGATGTAGAATAATTTTAGTATTTATGCTTTTAGTTCTATTATTTCCTAAAGGGGGGTTTTAAAGAATGAAACAAATAATAGTTTTGAAAATTCAAGTTGTTATCAAGTTGATGCAATTATCTAGGGAAGTGTTCGCCATGGAATCATAACTACTTCTAGTTTTGCACTTGTGATCAATATTTAACTTGTAGAATTGATAGCATAGATTCATCCAAATGACTGGTTCTCCCCTATTAATTGGCTATACTCAATCACCGGATTAGGTCTCTTGAGTGATTTCACTTTAACTGTTATCAATTTGTTCTAAATTAACTATCCTACGACCTTAACTTAAGTTATACAATGAACCATAAAATTTAGGGCTTTATTATTCTCTTTTCCTAATCTCTATCTCTCTAGGTTTAAGAAAATGGAGAATTCAGGCAAGTCCTAACATTGTGCTCCATTAAGACACATTTAAGATGAAGAGAAGACAATACAAGCATGCGTATTGGTTTAGAATCACTTTATGCAAATCCTAATTTGTTAATTCACCATGGTTCCCACAACCCTATTTATTGAGGTTTTAGCCTCTCGTGATTGTAAGAGAAGAATCAACATTCATTGAAGAAAACATAATTAAGAACTTACAATGAAGATTGAAATAAAACGCTCTTGGTTGTTGCAATATTCGACTAAGAACAATTCAAGAACAATGGAAATTATACAAGATCATTTAAAAACTCAAAATGAATCTCCAAAAAGTTGAACTCTCCTCTAAGAAAGTCATCCTCTAACTATAATTACCTAGAAAAGTATTTATATAAATAATTAGAAACCTTTCCTAGATTAACAGGAAAACTAATAAAACTATTGTTGCCTTCTCCTATGACTCGTATCAAGATTGTATGAGTCGTACCTTTATCTCATACAGTGCCTGGCAGCTCTAAATTTAGCTATGTGCTGGGAGTTGGTATGACTCGTACAATGCTCTTACAAGTCGTACATTCCTGTTGTGGTCTGAACCTGAGGTATCTGGCATCCTCTGAATATTTCCACGGGTGTCTATGTACGGCTCGTACCTTGCTCTTACGGCTCATGGTTGCCTTTCATACCATGGAATCTACCTTTTAACAATCTTTTTGAACTTCACCATGGCTTCTTGGTACGGATAGTAGGTAGTCAGCACGGATCGTAGTTATTACCCATACCAGGAGACTAATCAAAGTGCATCCTTCTAAAGTTTTACACGACTGCTCTAGTACGACTCATACCAGGATGGTACGACTCATACTGAAGTCTATACCTCACCCAATTTGTGCACTCTTTTTCCTTCTTTCACAGATTTCAACTCCATCACCAAATTTTCCTGAAAACAAAGCAAAAGTGCATCATATCCATATAAACACACCTAAGACCATGCATATTTTCTCAATTTTAAGCATAGAAAGTGTTGTAAACCCACATCATATCAGTGTGGAAGGACACATGCAAGTCCTTGCTGTTAGGGGCAGGCAATATGTTATGATTATAGGTGTCCAGGTCATATCAAGTGGTTTTGTCCAAATAGAGGGACGGGCCAGACTACTCAGCGATCAAGATTATCTTCGGATTCATCACCTCTTGATTGCCTTTTGAGACTTGGTCCTCAGCCCACTTTACGTTGAGGTAGGGGCCAAGAGGGACAGGCATCTAGCTCAGGGACAATGAAAAACAAATTCTATGCTTTGGGTGGTCAGCGCAGCCCTGGAGGCTTTACCCAGAATATGGAGATTCTAGACTGGAAGTAGGAAGTGCTTAATATGGATTTCATTACTGGGTTGCCACAGACAAGCAGGAAGTGACTCCATTTGGGTAGTGGTAGATAGATTGACTAAATCAACTCACTTTCTACCGGTTAGGATGACTTATATGATGTCTCCCAAGCGTCGCAAGCCCACATGGTCATCAAGTAATATAAGACTAGAAGTCCAGATTATCGATTCCTTAGAGACTTGTCAGTTTAGTCATTTAAGGTTGTTTCTTATTTCGTTATTTTATCAAACAGTTGAAATGGGAAATTGTTTGGGAAATTAAACTACTAAAAATTTAAATATAAAATTAATTAAAGACGACAAACTTTGTTTTACTTCAGATGATGATGAAAATCTAGGGAAATGGTACTTTTAGTTTGAGGTTGAGTTTTCAAGACGTGATTACACTAGAATGATTCTTCCTATGATTTCTAGTTGCAAGTTACTATCCCATTCCTTGCCACACTCCTCAGTATCTAAGAACTATCTCATGAACCCTAATGCCTATATCCCTATGGTTGCAGGAGAAACATGAAACAACAACTATGCCTATTTGTATTTCAACTAAATAGGGTTGAGGGCTATATCCCTATCCTACAACAACTTCTATCCTCTCACTAATAGGTTCAAGGGTCTTTGTATTCCTACTATATATTTACCTTTAACCCTTTCAGTTCCCTTTCCCAAGTTCAATTGAAAGCCAACAGATTTACTCACAAGTTGATCAGGCTAGAGAATAAGTAATTAAAACAAGTAAATATGAACAACCATTAATGATGAATCAAAACTAGTATGAATCAGTCTATCAAATATCAACCATCCAGTATGGTGTAACACCCCAAACTTTTTCTAGACTAGACTCACACCTTGCAAGAAAAATCCAGAAGAAAAATGGAAATTTTGTATCAGAACAACTAAGACAACGAGTTGTGGTCAGCTCCAACGACTCGTTGTGTAGTCGTGATCAGGCCAATGTGGTTCTTTGAGAACCAATGGGACAAACAACTCATAGTGAGAAACAATGAGTCATCCTATCACTCGTTGGTCCCCAGTTTAGCAGTCCCTCTTCCAGGGCCCCACGACTCAACTAACGAGTGGTCGTCAAAAACAACGACTCGTGCTGTGGGTCGTTGTGTGAGAACCCTAGAAACCCCTCCAGTGATGACGAGTGGAAATAATTACCCGTTGTATCCCATAACGAGTCATTGTGACCACCCGTGGGGTCAAGCTCAAAAATATTTAGACTTGTTCCAGTGAAGGTAACGACTGGACACAATGACCCATTGGGTCCACCAACGAGTCGTTATGTCACCGTTGTCAAGCCTTCCAAGTTTCCTCGTCCAGTGACCATGGGAGGAACCAACGACCAGTTAGTTCATCCATTGAGTCGTGGTATCCCTGTTGCCAAATCCAGTGAACCAAGGACCTAGATAGTAGGACCAACAATTGGTCCCAACGAGTCGTGGTCTCAACCAACAAGTCGTTGAGTGACCTGTTGGTTCTCTGTCGGTCAGTTTTCTATATTTTAGTCTAGGAATATTTTTGTAAATTCAAACCTATTTAGTCCATAAACTACATCATTTTTAAGTGTAATTTTAGAGAATTTAGAGGGATTAAATGATTTTCCCCTCATTCCCCACTTAGACTCTCAGAATATTGATCGTAGAAACCCAGGTCATTCCTCTCAAGAAAGAACTAGGGCTCCTTGTCAGTTGCAGAAGTTCAAGTCTTTTTCTCTAGGGATTTCTTATCCAGGTTTGTAGGAATTCAAAAAGGGAATAGTTCTTCCCTTGTGTCCCCAAATCTTTCCTATTTTCTCTATCAGTTACAACCCTGTGGATTCGAAATGTAGAAAATTGTTAGATCAATTTCTTTAAGATTTCAAGTAGAATATTTCTCATAATTTTAACTTCTTTATTATTCCCCATTTCTAGAAATTTGTGAAAAATGGTTTCTAGCGGAATGATTTAGCCCTAGTTCTTAGTTCAGTAAAATTTAGAATCTTGCGTGTTGGACTAGTTTTCCTATAGCTTGATTCTATCAGTTTTGAGATCCCCATAATATTAGTATATGTTGAAATCTCAGTCACACTCATGTTAGTCTAGTTTCAGTCAAATTAGTAGCATATTCAGTATAGTCCAGAAATGTTAGCTGATTAGTTTGACTACAAAAAATTATTAAAGTGTCAGTGGTGCCTTCCTGTTATCAGTATTAGACTCAGATATCAGATTTTAGTGGTTCTTTAGGCGGTCATGACACTTCTAGATAAGTATCTCTGACCAGTCTTAGAAACCCAGCTTCAGATTAAAGTTTGTTCTTTAGACGGTTACGATGCTTCCAGATAAGTAGCTCTGACCAGTCTTAGAACACCACTTACAAAATCCGATCCAATAAGACTCTTAAGATAATTCCATATAGGTATTCCTGATTTATTCTTGGGCCCCAGTTTTGAGCTATCAGCTTAGTATTCAGTCTAGGACTATCCAGTGGGAGTAGGACTTAGCACCGAGCAGACCGGTGTTCCAACAACCAGGTTCCGAGATCTACGTTGCCACCATAGGTTATTCTTATTAGCCTTATGGCCCCATACTTGTGATCAACCTGTTCATACCTTTATACCATGGCAAGGTATATTGGGTCCTACCGATGGGGTGTATACCTCGAACTCCACATCTAGCTCACGTGGTTACATGTCGGTTATAGAATCTCCCACTAGTCAGTTCAATCTTAGTCAGCACAGCACAGAAAAGCTTTAGATTACTCATTTTAGATCAGTCTAACTGTAGTTCAGATCAGTATCTCAGATTTAGGGAGTGTCTTTGACAATCAAATAGGGTCACTTTGACCATCTCAGTGTATTTTAGTTTATTCAGATTCAACATTCTAGTTGGTCACTGCATGTCATTACAGTTCAGTTATTTTGTTCTCCCTGTGATGTTTTCTCCTACTTACTCAGTATATTCAAAGTATTGATGCATTCCTTCTATGTTTTATCATTTTTTTATACAGCTGCAGGTTTTCAGTCTCAACACCATTAGAAGATCTTCTCCAAGAGTTTTCAGCTACACTAGTCGTGAGTCCTTATCTTTCAAGGATGATGCTATTTTTTTTCTTTAGTTATATTTCATTCAGTAGACTTTAGAGTTAGCTGGGGGCTTGTCCCAGTAACTCATAAGATAGATGGCTTTCAGACGCAGACATAGATCCATATTTTCAGTTTTGTTTTCAGTTTTATTAAAACTTTGTGATTTAGTTCTTCTTCATAAATGGTGTTTATTATTTTTAAGGCTTCAGCAATGATTTTACTCAAATTACTAGTGTTATGATAGACCACGGGTTGACTTGGGGTTACTCGTGACTCCAAGCACCGTGTATCATCCAGGGTACAGACTCAGGTCGTGATAAATTTGGTATCAAAGCACTAGGTTTAAAGTATCCTAGGATGTCTGAAAACCGCGTCGAGTAGACTCCTTTTCATGGGTGTGAAGCGCGCCACACTTATGATGGGGAAGCTACGAGATATTATTAGGAAAACTCCCTTTTGCTCATACTCTTTATCGTAAGTCCAAGTTAAATTCCAGAAACATTCTCCTAACTCGTACTCTATTTCGTTCCAATGAAATCATGCCTCCAAGACGTGGTAATGGAAGAAGGGCCGAAAACGCTCACCAACCTACCCCACCAACTCCAACAGCCCCTCAGGATGACCCAGTGTCCTCCGCAGAGTTCAGAGCACCAATCTAGCTGCTTGCACAGATATTCACAATCCAGGTGACCAGCAGGTGGTTCCGGTCAATGCTAATGGGTCCACAGCAGCTCCCGGGTTCGAGACTTCTCCCGGATGAACCCTCTAGCTTTCCATGGATCTAAGGTGGTAGAGGACCCATAGGAGTTTGTGGATGAGATTAGGAAGACACCGAATTATCGGTGTTAGTTCCTCTAAAAGTGCCAACCTGGCCGCCTACCAGCTGAAAGGGGTAGCCTAGATCTGGTATGATCAATGGAAGGAGGGGAGATCAGCGGGAGCATAACTAGTGGAGTGCGAGGAGTTTACTACAACCTTCCTAGATAGATTCTTCCCCTGGGAGATCAGGGAGGCTAAGGTGGATAAATTTATGAATCCAAAACAAGGAAATCGGACGGTGGAAGAGTATCCACTGGAGTTCACAAGGTTGTTAAAATATGCTCCAGATATGGTAGCCGAGCCAAGGGCTCGCATGCTGAAGTTCACTAATGGAGTATCGAACTTGGTCATCAAGGAGTGCAGGACTGCAATGCTTATTAATGATATTGATCTCTCCAGCCTCATCATTCATGCCTAGTAGATTGAGGCAGAAAAACTAAAAGACTTGGAGCGGGAGAACAAGTAGGCAAGGACTAGCCAAACAGATTATGGCCACCAGAGGTTTGGTGGTAGTAGCCACCTACAGCAGCAACAACAGCAACGGAGGGCTCCAACACCCACTTTTGTCAGCACCCCTACTTTTTGGTCCCACAAGGATCGGAGGGATGGAGCATCTGGCTCATAATCCCAAAGTCAAAGCACCAGCAACCGCTACCCAGCTTTCCCTAAGTGTGTCAAGAACCATCCAAGGGAATGCCTTTAGGGTAGAGAGGGTTGTTTTGGGTGTGGATAGCTTGGTGATTCGACTCAAATAATTCCCATCAGCAGGAGGGGGAGGTATCAATCAACCACCTCAGCAACTCCAGTAGGCCGACCAACCCAGTAGGCCAACACTTCAGGTACGGATGGCGGCCAGCACCAAAACCGTTTTTATGCTTTGTCCTCTCGTCAGGATTAGGAGAGCTCACCTGACGTGGTCATGGGTTTGTTATTCCTCTTCCATCTAGATATGTATACCCTACTAGATCCAGGAGCCACACTATTGTCGTGACTCCCTATGTAGCTGTCCAGTTTGATATCAGTCCAGAAGTCCTCTCAAAACCATTCTCAGTCTCTACCCCAGTTGGCTAGTCAATTAGAGCTAGCGGAGTGTATAGAAACTGCCCAGTCTCAATTTTGAATAAGCTCATTCTAGCTGATCTTGTAGAATTAGACATGGTTGACTTTGACCTCATTCTTGACATGGATTGGTTACACTCTGGTTATGCCTTAGTCGATTATAGAACTTGGATCGTCATATTTCAGTTCCCTAATAATCCAGTTTTAGAGTGCATGGGCAGTAGTGCAGTGCCTAAGGGTCGGTTTATTTCCTACCTTAAGGAAAGAAAGTTTATTTCTAAAGGGTGTATTCATCACCTAGTTTGGGTTAAAGATTCCAGCTTTGAGACGCCGACTATTTAGTCAATTTCAGTTGTTAGTGAGTTCCTTGACGTGTTTCCCGAAGATCTTCCCGAAGTCCCTCCTGAGCGAGAAATAGACTTTGGCATAGACCTCCTTCCAGACAATCAGTCCATCTCCATCCCTCCTTACAGAATATCTCCAGCTAAGCTTAAGGAGTTGAAAAATTAGTTAAAAGACCTCCCTCCTTGATAAGGGTTTCATCAAGCCCAGCATCTCTCAATGGGGTGCTCCAATATTTTTCGTGCGGAAGAAAGACGGTACCCTCAGAATATGAATTGACTACCATCGGTTGAATAAGGTCACAGTTAAGAACAGGTACCCCCTATCCAAGATTGATGACTTGTTCGATCAGCTTCAAGGAGCCAGTTGTTTTTCCAAGGTAGATCTCAGGTCCAGGTATCATCAGCTAAGAGTCAGAGAATGTGACATACCGAAAACAACTTTCAGAACTAGGTATGGATACTACGAATTTGTGGTTATGTCCTTTGGATTGACTAATGCCCCCGCAACTTTCACGGACCTAATGAACAAGGTTTTCAAGCCATATCTAGACATGTTCGTCATTATATTTATTGATAACATTCTGTTATACTCCAGAAGTGAGGAAGAACATGCTAACCATCTGAGGATAGTGCTACAGATGATCAGAGAACGCCAGTTGTTCTCTAGGTTCACCAAATGTGAATTCTAGTTGAAGTCTAAGACTTTCTTTGGTCACGTGGTCTCAGGTGAGGGTATTAAGGTAGATCCTCAAAAGATAGTAGTAGTGAAAGACTGGCCCAAACCTACTTCCCCAACTGAAATCAGAAGTTTCTTGGGTCTAGTCGGCTATTACAAATATTTGTGGAAGGTTTATCCTCTATTGTATCCCCTCTGACTAGGTTGACTCAGAAAAAGGTGAAATTCCAGTGGTCAAATGCGTGAGAGAAGAGTTTCCATGAGTTAAAGACTCAACTCACTACCGCTCCAATGTTAACCTTGCCAGAAGGAATAGATGGGTTAGTGGTGTATTGTGACACTTCCAGAGTTGGACTTGGTTGCATTCTTATGCAGCGGAGCAAGGTGATAGCTTACGCCTCTAGACAGCTCAAGGTTCATAAGAAGAACTATCCAACTCATGACCTAGAGTTGGCAGATGTGGTGTTTGCGTTGAAAATATGGAGGCACTATCTTTTCGGGGCTCACGTGGAAGTTTTCACTGATCACAAGAGCCTTCAATATGTGTTCAGTCAGAAAAATCTAAAGCTTCATCACAGAAGATGGTTGGAGCTATTGAAGGACTATGACATGAGTGTGTTGTACCACCCGGGCAAGGCCAATATGGTGGCTGATGCCTTCAGCAGAATGTCTATAGGGAGCGTGGCTCATGTTGAAGAGAGCAAAAAGGTATTAGCAAAGGATATCCACAGATTAGCTCGGTTGGGAGTGAAATTGGTTGATACAACTAAGGGAGGAGTAATGGTGCAGAGTGGATCAGATTCCTCGTTGGTATTTCAAGTTAAGTGAAGGCAGGATGAAGATCCAATACTGCTTAAGCTGAAGGAGGAGGTTCTCAAAAAAGAAGTGGAGGCTTTCTCCCAAGGGGAGGAAGGTGTATTCGTTACCAGGGGAGGATGTGTGTGTCGAATGTAGGTGATTTGAGGCAATACATACTGGCTGAAGCACCAATTTGAGATATTCTGTCCACCTAGGTGCTACTAAGATGTACCGTGATTTACGGGATATTTACTAGTGGAACGACATAAAGAGAGACATCGCAAAATTAGTAGCTAAGTTCCCAAACTTCCAGCAGGCCAAGGTGGAACATCAGAGACCGGGAGGTATGACTCAGGATATTAGCATACCCACATGGAATTGGGAAGAAGTAAATATGGACTTTATTACAGGTCTACCTCAGACTCGTCGATAAAATGACTCAATCTGGGTGATAGTAGACCGAATGACCAAGTCAGCACATTTCCTCCAAGTTAAAACTAAAGACTCAGCCGAGGATTATGCTAGGCTTTATATCCGGGAGTTGGTCAGGCTGCATGGGGTGCCCTTATCCATTATTGCAGATAGAGGTACCCAATTCACCTCGTATTTCTGGAAGTCATTTCAGAAAGGACTCGGTACCCAAGTTAAGCTCAGCATAGCTTTTCACTCACAGACAGATGGACAAGCTGAACGGACTATACATACTTTGGAAGATATGCTGAGAGCGTATGTGATCGAATTCAAAGGTCGTTGGGCTGATCACCTACCTCTCATCGAGTTTGCATACAACAACAACTACCACTGTAGTTTCTAGATAGCCCCGTTTGAGGCATTATATGGTAGAAGGTGTATATATCCTATAGGATGGTTTGAGGTTGGTGAAGCTACCCTGATAGGGCCAGACTTAGTTCATGAGGCTATGCAGAAAGTGCCACTTATTAGAGAGAGTTTGAAAATAATGCAAAGCTGTCAGAAATCCTATGCTGATGTGAGGAGAAGAGAGTTATAGTTTGTAGTGGATGATTGGGTTTATCTAAAAATTTCACCCATGAAAGGGGTGATAAGGTTTAGGAATAAAGGAAAACTCAGTCCGAGATATGTGGGATCCTACAGAATTCTAAAGCAAATTGGCAGTGTAGCATATGAGTTAGAACTACCTCTAGAGTTAGCATCTATACACCCAGTATTTCATGTGTCACTATTTAAGAAGTGCATGGGTGATCCAACTTCTGTTGTGCCACTAGAAAACATGGGAATAAAAGATAGTCTCTCTTGCGAAGAGGTCTCGGTTCAAATCTTCAGGTTCATAAGCTAAAGAACAAGGAAGTCGCTTCGCTAAAAGTTTTGTTGAGGAACCAGCTAGTTGAGGGAGCCACATGGGAAGTAGAAGTAGACATGATAGCCAGATACCCTCACTTATTCCCTTCCAGTTCAATCCCAACATTAGGTACTAAATCCCTCCTCAATACTCTATTCAGTTCCATACTCATCAGCTCTATTCAGATTTTCAATGTGCATTCTAGTTGCATCACCTCTTTTAGCATGGTTAAGTTAGTTCAGAGTCAGTTTCTCCTTCAAAAACCAGCCCATAGTCCCAATCTAGGAATTATAGCTCTTTTCCTAGTTTTTCAGCAGTTTTAATCTTCATTCGAGGATGAATGATCCCTAGGGAAGATATTGTAACACCACGAAACTTTCCTAGACCAGACTAAGACCTTGCAGGAAAAATCCAGAAGAAAACCAAAAATTTGTCTCAGAATGACTGAGACAACAAGTCGTGGTCAGCCCAATGTGGTCCTTCGGGAACCAACGAGACAAGAAATGACCCGTTGTGAGAAACAACGAGTTGTCCTATCACTTGTTGGTCCCCAGTTTAGCAGTCCCTCTTCCAGGGCCCCATGACTCAACCAACGAGTCATCGTCAGAAATGACAACTCATAGTGCGGGTCGTTACGTGAGAACCCCAAAAACCCCTCCAGGGATGATGAGTGGAAACCACGACCTATTGTATCCTACAACAAGTTGTTGTGACCACCCGTGGGGTCAGGATTATAAATCTTTAGAATATTTCCAGTGAAGGTAATGACTGGACGCAATGACCATTGGGTCCATCAATGAGTTGTTGTGTCACCCGTTATCAAGCCTTCCAAGTTTCCTCGTCTAGTGACCACGGGAGGAACAAACGACCCATTGGTTCATCCAATGAGTCATGGTATCCTCGTTGCCAGATCTAGTGAACCAAGGACCCAAATAGTAGGACCAACGACTGGTCCCAACGAGTCGTGGTCTCAACCAACGACTCGTTGAGTGACCCGTTGCTTCCCTATCGGTCTGTTTTCCATATTTTAGTCCAGGAATATTTTTATATAGTCCCACCTATTTAGTCCCTAAACTACGTCATTTTAAATGTAATTTTAGTGAATTTAGAGGGATTAAATGGTTTTCCCCCTCAGTCCCCACTTAGACTCTCAGAATATCGATCGTAGAAACCTAGGTCATTCCTCTCAAGCATGAATTAGGGCTCCTTATCAATTGCGAAAGTTCAAGTCTTTTTCTCCAGGGATTTCTTATCCAGGTATGTGGAAATTCAACAAGGGAATAGTTCTTCCCTTGTCTCCCCAAATCTTCCCAATTTTCTCTATCAGTTACAGCCCTATGGATTCGAAATGTATAAAATTGTCAGATCAATTTCTTTTAGATTTCAGTTAGAATATTTCTCATGATTTTAACTGCTTTATTATTCCCTATTTCTAGAAATTTGTGAAAAATGGCATCTAGTGGAATGATTTAGCCCTAGTTTTCAGTTCAGTAAAATTTAGAATCTTGCGTGTTGGAATATTTTCTCTGTAGCTTGATTCTATCAGTTTTGAGATCCCCATATTATTAGTATATGCTGAAATCTCAGTCAAATGCATGTTAGTCCAGTTTCAATCAGATTATTAGCATTTCAGTATAGTACAGAAATGTCAGCTGAACAATGTGACTACAGAAAATTCTTGAGGTGTCAGTGGTGCCTCCCAGTTATCAGTGTTAGACTCATATATTAGATTATAGTGGTTCTTTAGGCAGTCATGAAACTTCTAGATAAGCAACTCTGACCAGTCGTAGAAACCCCAGCTTCAAATTACAGCTTGTTGTTTAGATGGTTACGACGCTTCTAGATAAGCAGCTCTGAACAGTCTTAAAACACTAGTCACAGAATTCGATCCGATAAGACTCTCAAGGTACTTCCAGATAGGTATTCCTGACTTATTCTTGGGCCCCAATTTTGAGCTATCAGCTTAGTAGTCAATCTAGGACTATCTAGTGGGAGTAGGACTTAGCACCAAGTGGACCAGGGTTCTAACACACCTAGGTTCCCAGAACTACGTTACCATCATAGGTTATTTTTATTGGCCTTATGGCCCCGAACTTGTGATCACCCAGTTCATGCCTTTATACCCTGGAAAGGTATATTGAGTCCTACCAATGGGGTGTATACATCAGACTCCACATCTAGCTCACGTGGTTACATGTCGGTTATAGACTCTCCCACTAGTCAGTTTAGTCTCAGTTAGCTCAGCTTAGAACAACTTCAAATTACCCAGTTCAGATCAGTCAGTACAGTAGCTCAAATCAATATCTCAGATTTAGGGCATGTCTTTGACCATTAGACAGGTTCACTTTGACCATCTCAGTGTATTTCAGTTGACTCAGTTTTAGCATTCCAATTGGTTATTGCATGTCAGTATAGTTCAATTATTTTACTCTCCATGTTATGCTTTCTCCTACTTACTCAGTACATTCAAAGTATTGACATATACCTTCTATGTTGTATCATTTTATGATACAGCTGCATGTTCTCAGTCTCAACACCGTTAGCAGATCTTCTCCAAGAGTTTTCAGCTGCACTAGTGGTGAGCCCTCATCCTTCAGTGATGATGTTATTTTTTTTCTTCAGTTATATTTCATTCAGTAGACTTTAGAGTTAGCTAGGGGCTTGTCCCAGCAACTCATTAGATAGATGGCTTTTAGACACAGACACAGATCCAGATTTTCAGTTTTGTTTTCAGTTGTATTAAAACTTTGAGATTTAGTTCTTCTTCATAAATGGTGTTTATTATTTTTAAAGCTTCAGCTATGATTTTACTCAGATTAGTAGTGCTATGATAGACCATGGGTTGACTTGTGGTTACTTGTGACTCTAAGTACCGTGTCTCGTCCAGGGTATAGACTCGGATCAGACATATGGCCAAAACACTAGAGTATGAGCTTAGCCACTCATAGACAAGTTAAAAAACAAAGACTTAATTATCATCATTTAAAGCAAAACGATAAAGAAAAGAAGAAACCTAGTGCATAACTTTTCTCCTCTTCCAAATGGCTTACAACCCTTACAAAATGATATACAGAATGTAAAAGTGATCAAAAGATGATTAAAAAATGACCTAGAGGATATATATATAGTTGAGCCTTCAAATGACGCTTCTTCCCACCAATAATTAGCTTTAAAATTAGAAATTTCTTCTTTGAAAAAAGCCTGGCGTGCCGCCCCACCTATAGCCCCAAGTTGGGCTCAAGTTTCCACTAAATTTTGGCTCAGGGCGCCCATCCCCATTCGTAGCACCAAGGAGTTAGCCAAATTTCAACACCTCTATATGATCCAGGCACCCCGCGCCACTCATAGCCCCCGAGTGTTAGTCAAATTCCATAAATCTAGGGCTCCTCGCCTCTCATCTCACCAAGGTGTTGAATGAAACATCTCTGAAGTTTGAGACTTGGCGCTGGGTGCCAGCTATAGTCCCAAATTTGATGCACATTTCTTTAAAGTTGAGGACGGGGCGCTGAGCGCTAGCCATAGCTCCAGATCCTTCTTCTCAACTTCTCATACCTTCAACCTTGGGTCATTTTGGGTCCTTTTTCCTTAGTTTCCTGCTCAAAACACCTCAAATCATTTGTTAGCATACAAAACACATAAACAATTAAATTTATGTATTTTATCAGGATTATGAACTCAAAACAAGGTAAAAGATGGGCAAAAACATGGCAAATGGGCATAGAAATATGCCCAACATCACCACCCCACACTTAAACCATTGTTCATCCTCGAACAATTCTTAATACACACATAAATTCATCTTTTACCACCACACTTGGTATCTTTATCAATTCATACTCAACCAACTAGTATAGAGCATAGATCAAGTGGTTCATCAACATACAACAATTCTCATCAAGCACATATAAAGATTTCACAATCAAGACTACACAACCTCTATAATTGACTCATTCTTTCAAAACATAAGGCCAACATGATTAAATATGAAACATGCAACAAATAATACACCAACTTAGACATCTTGTACCCCTCACTTTTAGTGATGTTCCTCTCTCAAATTATCAATTCAAACATATGGAACATAGAACGCAAGGCACCCTCTTGGTCACAAATGATATAATGCACATATGTCACATACCCTAAGCTTGCCCTTCATGTACATTTAAACTACTTGGTTGTTTCAAGAGATTAAGATCACAAGGACTTTTTTTGGCTGTAATGTTAGCTAAGGTATGGGTAGGAATGATATTTCTTTTATAGTGACAACCACTCTAAGAACTTTTAAGATATTTTTCATTTTGCTTGTCCACTACCTTTTCCTTTTTGTTCACCTTTCTCTTGACTCGTCCTTTTTTTTTCTTTTCATGCCCCTTTATCACTACTTGACTGCTAGTCTTTGCTTATAACATCAATAAGTTTTTTGCAATTTAAGCTCTACCTTTCATTGTCCTAGCAGCAAGTAAACAACATAATTCTGTGGGCAACCCTCCTTCCTATTTTTCTCCTCTTACCACAGTTTTTTCTTTTTCCCTTCACATTATACTTTGGTGGACCTTCACTTTCATATCTCAAAGTGCCTAAAACTACTTTGAATCAATAAGTCTGAGGTCTCACAAAAAGAGGGATTAAGCTACTTATGTGGCTAAGAAAGAATAAACTAAAGGCTCAAAGGGGGTTAACTAGGGTTAATGTTCAGGAAGGTAAAATAAACATAGGGAAAACATGGCTTTTTCAAAAAAACGCCTAAATTATTTCCTAACTCCCTAACAACTAGCTATCCTACATGCACTAAGGCAAGTTCTAGATGCTAAAATATGTACAAACAAGACAGTTTAGCTCACCTCTCATGGCAATCAAGAATTTAGTCGGTTTCATAGAGCTACACAATCACACAATCATATTGAATGACATTTTTCATTATTAAGCCCTTAAAAATATTTTGAGTCAAATTAAAGAGATATGTGTATCTCTCATTGATTCCTCACTTACGCATTAAAGATGACCACTTTATTGACTCTAGCATAGCATCTAAGTAGAATATCAACAAGTACACAAGTGAATGATCTCTGACTCAATCCTAAAAAATAAAAAAATGTGACGAATTTTCCTTAAGACGGTCGCTATCCATCTATCATAGGGAAGGGTCACTACTCTAAGACGACAATGACTCCTTAAAAATTAAAAAATTACCCAGTTAAAAGGACTCCCCTTGGAAAAAGAACTAAGCCTATAAGAAAAATCGAAGGGTTGGTGAGATATGTTAATTTTCAAAAAATTTCAAACAAAACTCGATGACATACTCACCCTTGACCAACAACATTTAGACTCTAAAATTAATCTACAACAACTAACAAACTCTAAAAGTTTCACCTACTAGAGACAAGAATATCCAACATCCCAAGGCATCAAAGCCAACAATATCATCAATATTACTATTACAAACTAGGCCTAGGAAATCATAGATCTACTACCATGGGGATTGACAACTGATGCTACAACAACCAATTTAGCAAATATATAACAAAAAAGAACTCTTTCCTTCACCCTACACTTAAATTGTGCACTGTCCACAGTGCACAAGCAAATATAACAAGTAGGTAGAGAGAAAAGAATCCTTTGGTTGCTGAGCACAATCATCATCATCATCGGGATTGTAATCCTAATCCTCATCCTCATCATCATTGCCATCAATCTGTATGGCACCCGTAGTAGCATCATCCTCCTTATCCATGTCCAAATCATCAACTATGTCAATCAACAACGTGGCCTCATCATCACTCAGAAGCTCCTCAAAGGCTGGGCCCACTTGGAACATCAACATAGCACTCTCCGTGAGCGTGTACCTTGCCTCGAGGGCCGCCATTTCCTCGTCAATTGTAGGTCGACCTCGTAGCCTCAGCTGTAAATCTAACACCCTGAATATGCGACCCTGCCAGCTTTCATCACGAGCCTGATGATCAGCTATAGTAAGGAGTGGAGTTGTGGAAGTGATGGTCTCCTTCACCTTTTTTAACCTCCATCATCTTACCTTCTAGGTGCCCTACAAGAGGTAGACGAAGGACTACCTCCTCCTCCTCAATGACTGCCTCTTCCAAAAAATGGGTCAAGAGACTACCACAACAATATTTCCACCTGCAGTTGTCCCTAGATCTCCTTATATTGTCCCGAAGCACCGCACCAATGTTGATTGGTACCCCTTCATAAGAATGTACACCAGCACAACCTACTCTCAAGTGATGTCCGTCATGTGTATTGCAGAGAGAAACACGACACAAACTATCTTTACCCAAAATTTCACCTCCTTGTTTAGGTAGAAGAACACAAGTGTAGAGTGAGTTCCCTTGTGGTCCCTTTCCCAATGGATGGATGAGTGCTCACCACATATAGTTTGACGGATGTCGCGGTAAGGTAGATTCTCAAGAAAAATAAAGTACTCTGATGGGTCTAGCTCAGGTGTGCCAAGGAAAGCACTGAACCTCTTCTATGTGAACCGCACCACCTGACCCCTTATCTTCACTTTGGTGCTCTCTCCAAATGATGTGTCCTAGTTTGCATAGAACTCCCTCACCAATGTGAGGTTTCACTCCTTCGACTCAGCAAAGATGTATCTAACTCTCAACTCACGGAACTTGTCCCGAATGGTCGAGAACTCAAGCACAAGGCGGCCCCTAACTATCCAGTTTTTAGGAGCATACTTGGCCTCCTTCTGTGTGTTGAACACATTATATTCATATCTACAACTTCAAATCATATTCCAATTCCAATTCATATCTACAACTTCAAATCATTATATTCAACCAAAATAAGTTATCCAACAAAATTAACACATTATCATGGTAGAATTTAAAACATTAAATCTCATTAAACCCACAATATGAAACTTAATATTTTCACCAAAATGGTGATTTGGGTCTTTAATCTTGGGGTAGAAGGGTGTGACGACATGATTTCAACATTACCTAACAAGAGATAAGAAAGATACTGTTACACCCCGTAAATTCTTGACATGTAGATGGCATATTCGCATGTTAGTTTAGAGTTTTAGAATGCCATACATGCGAGAGAAGGGCGCGGGGAGAAACCGAACAAGCGCCAAGTCGAAGAGTCGTATGAGGGAGCCAGGCAGAACCCCTTCGCGATGGCAGTGTGTCACGGGGGGGGGGGGGGCTTCGCGATGACTGGCATGTCATGGAGGCCCTGTTCAGGCCCCAAGTATAAAAAGGCCTCCCACTTCAGTTTTAATCATTTACTTCCTTTTAATTTCTAGAAACAAACAGAGAACAGAGGGAACGATAGGATTCAACAAAATTTCATCCATTTACACTATTAAACATGGTCCAAACTCAAATTAATCTTGGTAGGGAAGTATTAAGCTGCCGGGAGCATTCATGCGGAGTTAGTTTCGTGAAATTCGGCCGGCGAATCGTCGTCCTACCGAGCTAAGGTAAGTGGAATTGCTCCAATATTAGTGTAAATATACTCCTAGCCCTAAAGTGAGTATTTATCCCTTCTGGACATCCGAGAAATAGCGAGTTTTCGGTCGTTTTTCGATAAGTCAAAGTTTGGGATATATATATATTCAAAGTAGTATTTTCTTCCAGAATATTGATGAATTTAGTTCTAATTGCTATGAATGTGAATGCAGTTGGAAGAAATAGCTAAATATTGGCCGAGTTATGCTAGTTAGCCGGGACAACTGAGGTATGTAAAGCTAGTTTCTTTGGCAAGTTAGTAATTCTAGTATAGTAAAATAGAATAAATTCCAGAAGGAAGTTTCAGAAGCCGAGTATTAAGTATGTTGTATTATTATGTCATATCCAGAATAAAAGTCAGTAAATCAGTATCAGACAGCAAGATCTTATCCCAGAATCAGTTTAACTCAGTATTAGATTTAGTTTAATTCAGCAAGAGATTCAGGATAGAATATTAGAACATGAATAGTATTTTCAGATTTAATATACATGTCATATGTGATTACTGTTGCTTGTTTAGACTTGTTTGTGATATGTGGGCACCCTTAAAGCTTCCTTGCCGCCGCAGGGTTAATAGCTGTGTTGACTCGCCCGCAGAGGGTGAGGATGTGTCACTCCAAGGAGTGGCATGTCGTCTGCAGTAGGACGAAGATGGGATGCAGCATTCCCCATAGCAGGCTGATCAGCATTATAACATACCCTGTTGAGTGCTTGCGCCCAGGGCATAGATTATAGATTACAGATATAGATCTCAGATTACAATTACAAGAGTCCTCCGGACTCAGATACAGTTATAGTCAGGGGCCCAGAGAGCCCAAGCTGCTACCCAGGGGGCCGGCGGGATGCTCATAGTTATTAGGTGAGTGGAGTGAATTTATTTTTTGATAGTTTGACCCGGGTAGGGGTATATAGATTGCATGTTGATTGGCACCTTCCGGCTTATGGGGGCTGGGATAGGTTCTTGTATACTATATATATATATATATATATATATATATGTTCTTATTAAGTTGATAAATAGCAAGACGCCGCATCGACATGTATGATGCAGACCTTCCTTCCAGTACAGTTAAGCTCAGTACAAATTCTACCATTCCAAACAGTTTTAGCTATCCCTTGTCATTTCAGTAACTATCAGTATTACTGTTTATCTTTAGTTATGTTCAGTTTTGCTTTGCATACTCGGTACCAGTGGTACTGACGCCCGTTTGTGGGCACTGCATTACTTGCCTGCAGGTACTCATAGACGAGGAGCCGATCCCTCATAATTCCAGTCAGCACACAAAGTCATCAGCTCCTATCCTCTGGAGCTAGGCAGCTAGAGGTTTATTTCTTTTCTTTGTTGTACAGTATGGGTAGGCTGGGGCCCTGTCCCGACCATATTATCAGTATTCTTAGAGGCTTGCAGATTGTATATTCCCTTTGATTAGCTGTACCGGTCGTGTGAGGCCGTGTGTATGTTTTAGTTGTCTATGATGGCCGTGTGGGGCCTTATTCAGTTGGTAGTGGTGATCTTGTTGGTCAAGTAGCAGTTTAGCACTTGTTTTCTTGATTCAGAAATAACTAGACAGCATGGTGGCCTTATCGGCCCGCATAGGTTCCCTATTGATTCAGTTGTTCTGGGTAGCTTTTGTTTTCTTACAGGTGGCTATAGGCCTAGTCGGCCGGAGGCTATATTTACAGCCGTTATATAGCTTATCGTTTTCCTGAATCTAGAGTTAAAGCCAGCTTTGCACCAGAAGTGCTAAGGCTTAGCTAGTCCAGCAGTCTAGGTCCTAGTAGGGCACCAGGTGCCAGTCATGCCTCCCAAGGCGGGGCGTGACAAACTTGGTATCAGAGCCAGGTCGTATCCCAGGGAGTCTGCAAGCCGTCCTAAGTAGAGTCTTGTCTATGGATGTGTTGTGCACCATATACCATAGGCAGGAGGCTGCAAGGCTTGATAGGATGGTTACTCTTTTTTCATATTTAGTCGTGCCATAGAGCAGTACTGTATAGGGTTGAGTCCCTAAACCTTATCATACTATTTGTTTACAGATTAAAATGGCAGACCAACGACACCCTGCCACAGGCAGAAGACTGGATACTGCAGCAGGAGAAGGCACCAGCAGGATGCCTCAGCTTCATTTAGAATCAGCCCGATCTGAGGGTGATACAGAGGCATCATCACAGCCTTCTCAGCAGTCCCCACCACACCAGGAGCCATTCGGAACGACACCGCCTCCGATAGCTCCTATACCTACAACATCCGACCAGGATTTGAAGTGCAGTAGTTATGTTGGCACAAATGATGGCTACTCAGCGCCAGTCAGTGCCACCTGTAACAGTAGAGTCATCAGGTTGGTCTGGCAGTTCGAGGGTCCGAGAATTTATGGCATTAGGTCCCCCGCAGTTCACAGGGTTGGATCAGGCAGAGGACCCCCAGGATTTCCTAGACCAGATGCAGAGAATCTTCCAGGTCATGCATGTGATGTCTACAGAATCAGTTAAGTTAGCGGTATTCCGGCTACGGGATATTGCTGTGTTATGGTATGAAAGTTGGGAAAGGTCCCGAGGGAGAGATGTTGCCCCTCCGACCTGGTCCAGCTTTTCAGACGCCTTCCTGGACTGTTATCTGCCACCGAAAATTCGACAAGCTCAGATGAATCAATTTTTACATCTGGGGCAGGGAGAGTGTACGGGAATATGCCTATAGTTTGATTCCTTGGCCCGCTATGCTCCAGGTTTTGTGGATACCATGCCATCTAGAGTCCACTGGTTTATTATGGGTCTGAACCTAGAGTACGTAGAGGCGTGCATGACAGCTACACTACGGGAAGATATGGACATTGCTCGGGTGCAGGCCTTTGCCCAGACTATTGAGGGTCTTAGATAGCGGCAACAGGATAGAAGACGAATAAATCAGGAGCAGTGCCGCAGGGATAGATCAGATAAAATACAGAGGGAGATTCAGAGAGGACCCAGGCCACAGTTGTCAGATAGGCCACCTAGACCCCCACCTCCATCACTGCAGCAGAGGGGTAGATTCAGTCGCAGAGAACAGTCAAAGTCCGGTGGCAGTTCCCGAATGGTAGATTCATCTCAGCAGAGGAGAGTAGCGTAGAGTAGGTACACACCTCCACCTTGCCCTATTTGTAGTCGACCCCATACTAGAGCTTGCAGATATGGCTCCATAGGGTGTTATATATGCGGGCAGGAGGGTCATGTGATGAGAGACTGCCCAGCCAGGGGTCAGGGTAGCCGAGATAATCAGGATAGGGCGTCATCAGGGTCGCGAGCTCCAACAACCTTGGCAGGGCGTAGGCCCTCAGGTCCAACAGGTAGAGGCCGAAGTAGATCAGGGGCCTCTAGTTCAGGTACGGGCCCAAGCTGTACCTATGCATTACCAGGGAGGTAGGACTCACAGGTGTCTCCAGATGTGGTAACCTGTATGATGACTATTTGCTCACACCCTGCTTATGTATTGATTGATCCAGGGTCTGCTTTGTCCTATGTTACCCCATTTGTGGCTCGAAAGTTCAGTGTTCTACCAGAGTTGCTTCAGCAACCCTTTTCAGTATTTACACCCATCGGTGACTCCATCATAGCCAGAAGGGTCTATCGAGGGTGTACAGTAGAGGTTGCTGATCGTCAGACTATAGTAGATTTGGTAGAATTAGAGATGATTGATTTCGATGCCATTATGGGTATGGATTGGTTAGAGCGTTGCTATGCCAATGTAGAATGCTGGACCAAGACGGTCCGATTCCACTTTCCAGGGGAGGCAGTATGAGAGTGGAAGGGCAGTACAGCTACGCTAAAAGGTAGGTTTATTTCCTACCTTTAGGCAAGGAAGTTGATAGCTAAGGGATGCATTTACCACATAGTAAGAGTACAGGATGTTTGGGTAGAGCCTCCGATTCTCCAGTCTATTCCAGTGGTTAATGAATTCCCTGACGTATTCCCAGATGAGCTACCTGGTATTCCCCTAGAAAGAGAAATAGATTTTGCAATTGATTTTCTACAAGGCACTCAGCCCATATCAATTCCTCCGTATCGTACGGCTCCTGCTGAACTCAAAGAATTAAAGGAGCAGTTGAAAGATCTGTTAGATAAGGGCTTTATCAGGCTGAGTAATTCACCTTGGGGTGCGCCAGTTCTATTTGTGAGAAAGAAGGATGGCTCGCTCCGCATGTGTATAGATTACCGGTTGAATAAGCTTATAGTTAAGAATAAGTATCCGCTTCCCAGAAAAGATGATTTGTTTGATCAGTTACAGGGGGCCAGATATTTCTCCAAGATTAACTTACGGTGCAGATACCATCAGGTTCGAGTTCGTGAAAGGGACATTCAAAAAACTGCCTTCAGGACCAGATATGGCCATTTTGAGTTTCTAGCCATGTCCTTTGGGCTGACGAATGCCCCAACAGTATTTATGGACCTGATGAACAACATCTTCATATCGTACCTGGACCTGTTCGTGATAGTGTTTATTGATGATATTCTGGTATATTCTTGCTCAGAGGCAGACCACCAGGATCATTTTCGAATAGTGCTCCAGATTCTTAGGGACTGTCAGTTGTATGCCAAGTTCTCTAAATGTGAATTTTGGCTGAACTCAGTAGCTTTCTTGGGGCATATTGTGTCGGATGCTGGTATACAGGTAGACATGCAGAAAATAGAAGCAGTAAAAACATGGTCTAGACCTACCACTCCGACCGAAGTCCGCAGTTTTCTGAGGTTAGCAGGGTACTATAGAAGATTTATTGACGGATTCTCCACCATAGAGGCACCTCTGACTAAGCTGACGCAAAAAATAGTAAAGTTTCAGTGGGCGGAGGCATATGAGCAAAGTTTGCAGGAATTGAAAGGTAGGTTGACCTCTACCCCAGTATTAGCGTTGCCAGAAGGTACAGAGGGTTATGCAGTTTATTGTGACGCTTCGAGTATTGGGTTAGGATGTGTGTTGATGTAGCATGGTAAAGTAATTGCTTATGCTTCCAGACAACTGAGGAAACACGAAAAGAATTATCCTACCCACGACCTGGAACTAGCCGCAGTGATCCACGCCCTAAAGATATGGAGACATTACTTGTACGGCGTCCATGTGGATATTTTCACTGATCATAAGAGCCTACAGTATATCTTCATTCAGAGAGAGTTGAATTTGCGGCAGCGTCGCTGGTTGGAATTGCTGAAAGATTATGATGTAAATATTCTGTATCACCCAGGAAGAGCCAATGTAATAGTAGATTACCTCAGCCGCAAATCTATGGAGAGTTTGGCGTACTTGCATCCCGAGAAGCAGGAGTTGGCTAGAGAAATACACCAGTTAGCCAGTTTAGCCGTTCGTGTAGCAGAAACAGAGGACAATAGAGTGGTAATTAAGAACATCGCAGTGTCGTCATTAGTTATGGAGGTAAAGGAACGCCAGTAGGAGGATCCTGACCTGGTTCATCTTAAAGATAGAGTTCAGCAAGGAAAAGCACCGGATTTTCAGTTAATTGAGGATGAAGTGTTTCGATGTAAAGGCTACCTTTGTGTCCAGATATTTAAGGGCTTCGCCAGCAGATTATGAGTGAGGTACATTACGCCCGCTATTCTCTCACCCAGGCACGACGAAGATGTACCACGATATTAAAGAAATCTACTGGTGGCCAGGTATAAAGAGGGAAATAGCAGAATTCGTAGCCCAGTGTCCTAATTGCCAGCAAGTAAAAGCGGAACACCAGAAACCAGGCGGATTGACTCAAGACATAGCTATGCCTCTTTGGAAGTGGGAAGCAGTAAATATGGATTTTGTAGCAGGACTACCCTGTACCAGACATATAAATGACTCGATATGGGTAATTGTTGACAGGCTGACAAAATCAGCCCATTTTCTGCCAGTAAGGGCTACTTTCTCCACCAAAGATTATGCTGAATTGTATATCAGGGAAATAGTCAGACTGCAAAGTGTTCCAGTATCCATTATCTCTGACAGAGGGGCGCAATTCACAGCTAAATTTTGGCAATCATTTCAGAGAGGCCTGGGGACAAAGATTAACCTGAGCATAGCTTTCCACCCTCAGAAAGATGAACAGGCAGAACGTACTATTCAGATGCTCGAGGATATGTTACGAGCGTGTGTATTGGACTTTGGAGGTAGTTGGGATGAGCACCTACCACTTATTGAGTTTGCTTATAACAATAGTTATCACTTAGCTATCCAGATGGCGCCCTATGAGGCTTTGTATGGGCGAAAATGCAGATCGCTAGTTGGCTGGTTTGAAGTAGGAGAGTCAGCGCTAATTGGACAGATATTATTCATCAGTCAGAGGAAAAGGTAAAGCTTATCAGAGAACGCCTACTGATTGCTCAGAGCCGCCAGAAATCGCATGCTGATGTGCGGCGCAGAAACCTGGAATTTAATGTGAATGACTGGGTGTTTTTGAAAGTTTCTCCAATGAAAGGGGTGATGAGCTTCGGCAAGAAAGGTAAGATTATCCCGAGATTTGTTGGGCCTTATCAGATTCGTCGAAGAATAGGCCAAGTAGCATACGAGTTGAACTTACTTCCAGAATTAGAGTCTGTTCATCCAGTTTTCCATATGTCTATGCTAAGGAAGTATATAGGAGACCCCTCAATAGTTGTTCTAGTTCAGGATGTCCAGGTTACGGAAGAGCTGGCTTATGAAGAGGTTCTAGTAGTCATACTAGACAGGCAGATTCGCAGGTTGAGAACTAAAGATATTGCTTCTGTCAAAGTATTATGGCATAATAGGAACCGAGTGGAGATGACTTAGGAAGTAGAGGAAGATATGAAAGTCAGATATCCTCAACTGTTCTAGACTTAATCAGCCAGAGGTACGTTAGTATTGTTGCTTTATGAATCGCCTTATATTATGCAAATAAATGAAATAGCTGGCTTTTGTGATGAATACTATAGTATTGTGTGGAGTACCTGTATTGGACTTTTCTGTGTTTCAGGATTTTTGAGATAGTCCATATTACAGGGGAAACTCTGCCGAAATTTTTCTAGAATAAGTAAAGTAAGATGGAATTCTTGTAAGTAGAAGTTTACATTCGAGGACGAATGTTCTTAAGGGGGGGAGGATGTTACACCCTGTAAATTCTTGACATGTAGATGGCCTATTCACATGTTGGTTAAGAGTTTTAGAATGTCATACGTGCGAGAGAAGGGCTCGGGGAGAAACCGGACAAGCGCCAAGTCGGAGAGTTGCAAGATGGTGCCAGGCAGAACCCCTCCGCGATGGCAGCGTGTCACGGAGGGGGGGCCTCCGTGATAACTGGCGTGTCACGGAGTCCCTGTTCAGGCCCCAAGTATAAAAGGGCCTCCTACTTCGGTTTTAATCATTTACTTCCTTTTAATTTACAGAAACGAACAGAAAATAGAGGGCACGAGAAGATTCAACAAAATTTCATCCGTTTACACTATTAAACGCGGTCCAAACTCGAATTAATCTTGGGTAGTGAAGTATTAAGCTGCCGGGAGCATTCCTGCGGAGTTAGTTTTGTGAAATTCGGTCGGCGAATCGTCGTCCTACCGAGATAAGGTAAGTGGAATTTCTCCAAATTAGTATCAATATACTCCTATCCCTAAAGTGAGTATTTCTCCCTTCTGGACTTTCTAGAAATAGCGAGTTTTCGGCCGTATTTCGATAAGTCAAAGTTTGGGCTATATATATATTCAAAGTATTATTTTCTTCCAGAATATTGATAAATTTAGTTCTAATTGCTATGAATGTGAATACAGTTGGAATAAATAGCTGAATATTGGCGAGTTACGCTAGTTAGCCGGGAAGCCGACAATTGAGGTATGTAAAGCTAGTTTCTTCGGCAAGCTAGTTTCTAGTATAGTAAAATAGAATAAATTCCAGTATAGTAAAATAGAATAAATTCTAGAAGGAAGTTTCAGAAGTCGAGTATTATGTATGTTGTATTATTATGTCATATACAGAATAAAAGTCAGTAAATCAGTATCAGACAGCAAGATCTTATCCCAGACTCAGTTTAACTCAGTATTAGATTCAGTTTAATTCAGCAAGAGATTCAGGATAGAACATTAGAACATGGATAGTATTTTCAGATTTAATATACATGTTATATATGATTACTGTTGCTTGTCGAGACTTGTTTGTGATATGTGGGCACCCTTAGAGCTTTCTTGCTGCCCTAGGGTTAATAGCTGTGTCGACTCGCCCGCCAGAGGGTGAGGATGCGTCACTCCAAGGAGTGGCATGCCGTCGGCAGTAGGACGAAGATGGGATGCAGCATTCCCCATAGCAGGCTGATCAGCATTGCAGCATACCCTGTTGAGCGCTTGCACCCAGGGCACAGATTATAGATTACAAATACAAATATCAGATTATAGTTATAGGAGTCATCCGGACTCATATACAGTTATAGTCAAGGGCCTAGAGAGCCCAAGATGCATACCCATGGGGCCAGCGGGATGCTCATAGTTATTAGGTGAGTGGAGTGAATTTATTTTTGGATGGTTTGACCCGGGTAGAGGTATATAGATTGCATGTTGATTGCCACCTTCCAGTTTATGGGGGCTGGTATAGGTTCTTGTATGCTATATATATATATATGTGTGTGTGTATGTGTGTGTGTGTGTGTGTGTTCTTATTGAGTTGGTAAGTAGCAAGACGCCGCATCGACATGTATGATCCTTACCTTCTTTCCAGTACAGTTAAGCTCAGTACAGATTCTGCCATTCCAGATAGTTTTAGCTATCCCTTGTCATTTCAGTAACAATCAGTATTACTGTTTATCTTCAGTTATGTTTAGTTTTGCTTTGCATACTCGGTAACAGGTGGTACTGACGCCCGTTTGGGGGCGCTGCATTACTTCCCTGCAGGTACTCATAGACGAGGAGCTGATCCCTCATAATTCTAGTTAGCACATAGAGTCATCAGCTCCTGTCCTTCGGAGCTAGGCAGCTAGAGGTTTATTTCTTTTCTTTGTTGTATAGTATGGGTAGGCCGGGGCCCTGGCCCGACCATATTATTAGTATTCTTAGAGGCTTGCAGATTGTATATTCCCTATGGTTAGCTGTACCTGTCGTGTGAGGCCGTGTGTATGTTTTAGTTGTCTATGATGGCCGTGTGGGGCCTTATTCAGTTGGTAGTGGTGATCTTGTTGGTCACATAGCAGTTTAGCACTTTTTTTCTTGATTCAAAAATAACTAGACAGTATGGTGGCCTTGTCGGCCCGCATAGGTTCCCTATTGATTCAGTTGTTCTGGGTAGCTTTTGTTTTCTTACTGGTGGCCATAGGCCTAGTCGGCCAAAGGCTGTATTTATAGCCATTATATAGCCCATCATTTTCCTAAATCTAGAGTTAGAGCCAGCCTGACACTAGAAGTGCTCAGGCTCAGCTAGTCCAGCATTCCAGGTCCTAGTAGGGCACCAGGTGCCAGTCATGCCTCCCAAGACGGGGCGTGATAGGTACTTACTTGAGTTGGATATGGGAGCTTCACCAACCTTTGGAGAAGACAACAATGGAGGGGAAAAGGGGGGAGAGAGTTACGAGTTAAGAAGGAGAGAAGAGAGAATTTTTGGCTTTTAATTTTTTTCAACTTTTTAATGAAAAAGAATGAATGGGATTTTAAATAAAGGTATGGGGCATGGGTTTTTGGTAATTTTATGGTGTTTGGATCAACATTGACTCAATTAACCAAAATATTTTGGCTAGAATACCCCTGGCATGCCGCTTCTTCCATAGCCCAACGGACTAAGAAAAAGTTTTTTTTCGGGGACTGGGGCTGCTGCGGCGCGCCACCCATAGCACCAACATGACAGATTTTTTTCTTCGAGAGTTTAACACATGGCACCCCACGCCAGGTATCTCACCCTATACTTAGACTTTTTCAGCTCATTTTCCCAGCTCTTTTTGCATCCTACAAAGAAAGAACAAAAATATAAAAAATGTTAGAAAGATGGGTTGCCACCCACAAAGCACAATAGTAATAGTTTTGGAATGACATTCATGGGTTGAATCCCATGCAATGCGTAATTTAATATCGCGGCATGACTATGGTCACTTTCACTCTTTCATCTTAGTGGAATAGTGACCAAACTCACAACCTGATAAACTCGCATGCAGCCCATGCTGCTCAACTAACTAATCGCACCCTCCAAGTTCTACTGCTAGTTTAATTGTGAACTCCTCATAGTGAGGCAGTATCCTTGCTGCTCTAAACACCATGAAAACTGCCTCCTGACTATCCGCCCTCAATGAAATCTTGCTCGTCCTTACCTGTATGATAGCATCGGTGGTGGCTAAAAATCCTCTTCGCAAAATGAGGGGAATTGCTACATCTGCTTCATAGTCAAGGATTATGAAGTCCACCGGAAGGATGAAAGGTCCCACCTTTATCAAGACATCCTCTATTATTCCATCAGGGAAGGCAAGAGATTCAGTCTGCAAACTGCAAAGTACTATGGTCTATCGTGGTTCTCCTAATACCAATGTTCTGAACAGGGATGCAGGCTTCAGGTTAATGCTTGCACCCAAGTCACATAGAGTCGAACCAACTTCCTTATTTCCAATCACCATTGAAAGGGTGAAGCTCCCGGTGTCCTTAAGCTTTTTGAGAATTTTATTTTGAACCCGAGAATTGCACTCTTCCGTGAGAGCCACAGTTTCAAACTCTGTTAATCTCCTCTTGTTGGCCACAATGTTCTTCAGGTACTTAGCATATTCTAGAACTTCCTACAAAAGCTCCATCAGTGGTAAGCTGACATGTACCTATTTTAATACATTAAGAAATTTCTGGCAGGCTGAGTCCTCCTTCTGTTTCTTGAATCTTTATGGAAATAGGGGCGGTGGTCTGGCTACTACAACTTTTGGTTATGAGTTTCTTGCCTCACCAACTTCACTCTTTAACTTCACAACCTGCTCATCATCAACCTTCTTTTATCTAGGGATCACCTCAGCCAGCTCTTTACCACTGCTCAAAGAGATTGCACTCATATTTTCATTGGGGTTCTTCTCAGTGTTACTTAAAGTTCCCCTATAGGTCTATTCGTCTGCTGCAGGGCCAATTGACCCATCTACCTCTCAAGCTCATGGATGGACTTCTATATCTCATTAACCCCCTGAATTTGTTGTACCATCCACTGCTTCATTGTCTCCTCGAGTGAACTGCTCAGCTACTGGCCTTGAGGCCTTGGATAATTATTCTGGGGCCTTTGGGAGTTCTGATTCCCTTCTCATGAGGGATTATCTGCATTCTGATACCTCTAGTTATAGCCCTTACCTGCATAACCTCCACCATGACCTTGTTGTTGCACAAAATAAAGTGGAATACCTGAACATACATGACCTTCTCCATATGCTTCACATGATGGTGGACTCTGAACCTAATGTACCTGTTGTACTTGGCTTCCTACTGGTACAGTCACAAGCTTACTAATCACATTCAATAGTTAGCTAATGTCTGCTTTGATTGCCGCAACACCATTGTCACGATCCGAGAGTACACCCGGATCGTGGAAACGGGACAAGGAGCCCCAAAGACTCCAACTCAACCCATGGCATGAGCATATATCTAATCCATTCACATAAAGCGGAAAGCTTAACTTAATAATCATGCACTAGCTAAAAATCATAACAAGGGGTATAAGAAACAACCATAAAAGATCCAAACATAAACGGATGAAAACTACACATAGGTCTGAAAGCCTCTAATCATAATAGATGGGTTGAAGGGACAAGACCTCAACTAACCCCAACATTCTGGAAAAAAAAAGGTAAATACGGTCCGAACATGAAGCCCTGGAATCATGAGGACTCACCACCGAATGCTGAGAGCAGAACTAAGAGCAAGCTAGGAACGATGCTGAACCTGTAAACCGAATCCTGAAAATATGTGGGTCAGTACTTGGAAGGTACTGAGTATGTAAGGTATGCAAGACAATGTTTAAAAATATAAAAGTTATAGAAGTGGGGACATCATGATCATAAAACTAAAATCATATATATATATATATATATATATCGTATTCCAAAATATTCGTAACCTTGTCATAGTCATAATATGTGAGAAAACATTTTGTGAAACATAACTTGAGCCAAAAGAACAAAATCATGCTTGCGTTAAAAATCATGAGGAACAATGGGAGATTTCTATAACTAACATACCCCATATGAGCACACATGGAGCCCGACCTGTAAGCCTAGTTTGGAGGCCGTTCATACCTTGACAAAGGTATGAACCATGAAAGGCGTGATATCACTCATGATGGCCCCGTAGGGCATAGGGGACAGACACTAAGGCGGTCCCAACCATAACCTATGGTGGCATGTAGTTTTGAGATTCAGGGCATAACCTAGGCCCCGACCTACTCGGTGTTAAGTACTACTCCCAAAACATGCAACGCGCTCATAAAATTCATACATGACATATATGGCTAGTTAAATCGTGAGAATCATATCATGCTTGAGAATTTGTAACACTAGCCATGGAATTGGGCCCGCGAATCAGCCACAAATCATAGTTCATAAATCACAAGCGACGTGTGGACATTGCCCATAATTCCAACCATACTTGAAATGCTTAAATTTATAAGAGAACATGATCATAACAGCATGAGTAATTCAAAAAACATGCTTAAATTCAAAAGTGTTCACATCATGCTTGAGAAATCACCATAACCATGACTTTCAGTAAAAACCCCATGATTTGGGCACATGTGCTTTTAGGGATTAAACCATCAATTATAGAAGAAAAATAAGTGAAAACAGCCCAATAATTCGAACCCATGATTTTAGGCATACTACTACATGCTCATATCGATTTATGAGGAAGTATGCAATTGGGCTATGACCTATCAAGAGTTTGTAATTTAAACTAAGTATTTGTGAGAAATTGGGCATGGGTAGGGACTAAACTACCCATTCAAAACCCCACATACCCAGACTTCTCAATTCTTAATTCCCTTGAAAAGCCCTAGGTGGAAACTTGAAGAATCTTGAAGGAGACACTTGAATCCCTTTCCGCTTGCCTCTCTATTCTTAGATGCATCAAATGAGGTTTATCATGAACGATTTCCCCTTAAAAGACCCTGTCCCGACCTCAAAACAACGTAGTTTAAGTCTTAGAAGTGTAGGAAATTATGAGAGGGCCCTTACTAATTCGCAGGAAATAACTGTCAGGTGACCCAAACGGGCGACCTGACGACTCATTACCAGGGATAACGAGTCGTTGGGTGATTTCGTCGAGTTCATTAGAACTTTTCACCTAGGCTCTTACCGGAGGATATGAAGACCCGTCCCCCGAGGCAACGACTCATTACCAGCTTTCGTCAAGTACACTGTCTCATCCCTAATCAAATTCCCCGGCTTGCTCACGACCCTCCTCACGAGTCATTGGGACAGACCACGACTCGTGGGTTGTCATCCGTTAGGTACACTGGTCAAACCTCCTAGGTAACCCTTAACCTTACACCACAATAGACCTGAAGACTCGTGGTAGCTGACCACAAGTCATTCCCATGCCGTGGGGACCTCAGCTCCTCGGCCTATACTAGCTTTCCCATGAGCCATCTGACGACTCATGGGGTCCCCTCATGAGTCGTCTAACAACTTGTTCTGCACTGCTGCAACATTTTCTAGATTTTTCCCATTTGACCTCCGAGTCTGATCCTTGGTTTCCTGAGGTATAACAATATCTCCCCCTTGGGAACATTTGTCCTCGAAATGTTAGAAACATGCAGAAAACTCAGAATCCAACAATCATCATATGCAAATACTGAATATTTATGTCGAAAACTAGCGGAATGACTACCCCCAAAAAGAATTGCATAGCTGAACTGAATTCAGACATCACATACATATATGATATCATAAAACAAACTTGCACACATGAACGGAACATGAAAAACTGAATAGAGGTTTAGGGCAAAAACTGATACCTCAAACTGAAACTGAGCTGGTAGAGAACAAATGGGGGTATTTAGCCATCATATCTGCTTTGGCCTCCCATGTGGCTCCCTCGACATGTTGATTTCTCCATAACACCTTTACTGAGGCTACTTCTTTGTTCCTCAGTCTCCGAACCTAACGGTCCAAGATTTCAACGGGAATTTCCTCATAATTGAGGCTATGCTTCACACCAACATTTTCCACCAGAACCATTTAGGCTGGGTCTCCCAAGAACTTTCTCAAGAGCGATACGTGAAATACGGGATGAACTAAAGCCAACACTGAAGGTAAATCAAACTCATAGGCTACTTTACCCACTCGTCTCACAATCTGGTATTGGCCAATATAGCGGAGGTTGAGTTTCCCTTTCTTTCCGAACCTCATTACTCCCTTCATGGGAGATACCTTCAAAACCAATCATCGATCTCGAACTAGAGTTCTCTTCTCCTTACATCCGCATAAGACTTTTGGCGACTTTGATCCGTTTTCAGCCTTTCTCTTACCAACTGAACTTTCTCCATGGCCTCATTGAATGAATCTGGACCCACTAACGAAGCCTCACCGACTTCAAACCACCCAATGGACGATCTACACCTTCGCTAGTAAGGAGACTCGAACGGCGCCATTTGGATGCTAGAGTGATAGCTGTTGTTGTAGGCAAACTCAATAAGAGGTAAATGCTCGTCACAACTACCCTTGAAGTCAATAACACAAGCTCTCAACATGTCCTCTAGAGTCTGGATAGTCCGCTCCACCTGACCATCTGTCTGCGGATGAAATGCTGTGCTAAGCTTGACCTGGGTACCAAGTCCCTTTTGAAAAGATCTCCAGAACTGAGAGGTGAATTGGGTGCCTCTATCTGATATAATGGAAAAGGGAAACTCCATGCAATATAATCATCTCTCAGATGTATAACTTAGCATAATCTTCTGTTGAATCGGTGGTTTTGACCGGTAAGAAATGAGCAGCCTTGGTCAACTTGTCGACCACAACCAAAATGGAGTCATACTGTCTACGAGTGCAGGGCAAACCTATAATGAAGTCCATGTTGATTTCTTCCCACTTCCAAGTAGCGATGCTGATATCCTGAAGTACACCTCCCAGTCTCTAGTACTCAACTTTCACTTGTTGGCAGTTCGGACACTTGGCTACAAATTCTGCAATGTCCCTCTTCATGCCAATCCACCAGTAGATTTCCCACAAATCATGATACATCTTGGTGGCACCTGGGTGGATAGAATATCTGGATCCGTGAGCCTTATGCAATACCCAGCTCCTGAAATCACCCACGTTCGAAACATATAAGCGACCTTAGTACCGGAGTGCACCATCCCCCCTTTTGGAGAAAACTTCTACCTTCTGATTTTGAACAGATTCTTTCAACTTTACCAATGTTGGATCTTCATCTTGCTTAGCCTTTACCTCTGTTACCAAGGATGACTCTAATCGTTCTGAATGCTACACCACCATTGGCCGAGCCAACCAACCTAACCCCCAACCATGAAAGCTGATGCACCTCCTTCACCAGATCCTTCGTACCCTCACTCACATGCGACACACTCTCCATAGACAGTCTACTAAGGGCATCCGCTACCACGTTGGCCTTACCCGGGTGGTAAAGGACACTCATGTTATAGTCCTTAAGTAGCTCCAACCACCTCCGTTGCCGAAGATTGAGATCCTTCAGCGTGAACACATACTGTAAGCTCTTGTGGTCAGTGAATACATCTATATGAACCCCATATAAGTAGTGTCGCCACATCTTCAAAGCAAACACCATCGCGGCCAACTCAAGATCATGGGTCGGGTAATTCTTCTCATGAATTTTCAGCTGTCTAGAAGCATATGCTACGAATTTCCCATGCTGCATCAATACACATCCCGGTCCGAATCTCAAAAAACCACAGTATACAACCAAGACATCGTGCCCTCCGATAAAGTCAACACCGGTGCCAAAGTGAGTCTGGCCTTCAATTCTTGGAAGCTCTTCTCACAAGCCTCCGACCATTAGAACTTTACCTTTTTTTGAGTTAATCTAGTCAATGGGGCTGCAATGGATGAGAAACCTTCTACGAACCTCCGATAATAACCCACTAAGCCCAAAAAGCTCCTGATCTCCGAAGGGTTTACCGGTCTGGGCCAGTTCTTTACCGCCTCTATTTTCTGGGAGTCCACCCTTATACCTTTGCTTGACACTACATGTTCCATAATGCAACGAAATTCAGCCAGAACTCACATTTGTTGAACTTGGCATATAACTGGTTATCCTTGAGGGTCTGGAGTGCTACCCTCAGGTGTACGGCATGCTCCTCCTCACTCCTAGAGTATATAAATATGTCGTCAGTAAACACTATCACGAAATGTCCAGATATGCCTTGAATATCCTGTTCATTAGGTCCATAAAAGTTGCAGGGGCATTGGTTAGTCCGAAAGACATAACAACGAATTCATAATGTGCATACTGGGTTCTGAAAGCAGTCTTTGGGATATCGCTCACCCAAACCCTGAGCTGGTGATACCCGGACCTAAGATCTATCTTGGAGAAATACTTGGCACCCTGAAGCTAATCGAATAGGTCATCAATCCTGGGTAAAAGGTACCTATTCTTGATGGTGACCTTATTCAACTACCTATAGTCAATACACATTCAAAGAGAACCATCTTTCTTCCGGACGAACAACACTGGGGCACCCCATGGTGACTTGCTCATTCTAATGAAACCCTTGTCTAGCAAATCCTTCAACTGCTCCTTTAACTCTTAGCTCGGGTGGGGCCATTTGAAAGGGAGGAATTGATATGGGTGATCACGTGCAAAATAGCATGCCCGAGATACGCTTTATACCTTAATGTAGTCTTGTTTATCTAAGTTATTTTACATACTTTCATGTGATTTTATATAAATGTGAATATCTGTGCTAACCAACATGATTAGTCCTTGTTTTGTAGGTTTCAAGGATTTTGAGGAACTAATTCACAAGTTGGTGAATAGGAAGGAATGGAGTGGAAGCAAGTGGCGAAAGTCGGCAAGGAGCATGCCTTGGCAAGGCTGGCCGCGCCAGGAAGCGTGCCACGTTGTGCGTGTGCCGCGCCCAGCGCCGTGCCACGCCCTTGCCAAGTGCCCGAGGAAAGGCAGCAGTAAGTAGCAGTAGGCAGAGAACCAGCGCGCCAGCGCCATGCCACACTAGGCCATCTGCGCGCTAGTAGCATGCCAACGCGCTGCATGAGCAGCGTGTCACGTTGGCCAGCGCGGTGACCCTCGGCAGCTTGGTTTCCGGAGGCACTTTCCAGAGAGCTTTCGCGTTGCCTCCGTGTCACGGAGGCAGTGGTCCGCGATACACTCCGTGACATGGAGACATTCCATTTCAGGCTAAATTATGCACGTTTTCCATTTACTATAAATAGGACCCTTAGCTCTTAAAATCGGGGGGTCACGATTTTATTCTGAAAAACCACCTAGGAGTGAAGGGAGAAGTGGGAGAACTCATCTAGGGTTTATCAAATTCCCTTCTCATCTACCAAATTCATGTAAGTACGTTAGTTTAGTATTAGTTAATTGTAGTTTTACAAACATGAATGGCAAGAACCCTTCCTCTAGGGTTGAAGCCATGGATTATGATTGTGCTTTTATGAAATTGTTTTGGAATTAACTTATTGATTGTTGTTTTCGTCTTGCATTCTGGATTGTTGGTTGTTTTTATGATTGATCACCATGAAAGCATATTTGTTAGCTTGAGTAATAGCTTGAGAAAGCATTGCCTAGGTCAGGACATGAGAATGTAAGGAGCATGTTTGTATCTCGGGAGATATATTGTGTCAGGATAGAAATATACCTCACACCATGCTTGGTTGACACACGGGGGTTATGAAAGACCAACTTGGGATGTCACATCACCACTCGAAGAAGTAGTTGTGAGGCTAAGTTGAGTTAAATGGTTAGACGTACGAAAGTCCCTAATCATTTCCCCGTAAACCACAACATAATTGATTGCCCGCGACTAGAAAATTAAACTCCTCGCTCACAATGATGCAGTGAGGCTAGATTGCCGTGTTTAGAGGCTCGAAAGACCATGAACATGCAATTCTAATTATGTGAAATAACAATTGATAGTTCCATGCTTAACCCATTGCAAATCGTAGGATCGCATGATTAATTGGTTTTAACTCTATGTTGCTCCTAGAGTGATTTCAGAATATCTCGTTGACCCAAACTTAGACTTAATTAATCTCAATAGAAAATGTCTATAACCAACACTTGAGGCATTTAAGATCACACTAGAAATGGATATTTAGAGGAATGGGTCCAGTCCCTGTGGGTTCGACAATCCGGTTCTTAAAAAGAGCCACTATATTACTTGCATGACCCGTACACTTGCGGATACGCGAATCGGGCACGTCAAGTTTTTGGCGCCGTTGCCGGGGACTCGGCGAAGTTTTGATAATTTATCTATTTTTGTGTGATTTTTGAAGTTCCTTAAGTGTTGAGAAACTTAGTCTTAGTGTGCTTAATTGCAGGTGACAGGTTGTCCTGCCGAGCTGGCTAGAAATAGAGAGCTTGTGGAACCGTTGCTGGAACCTGAACGTCAAATCCATTTGCAAAGGAGAGTAGCTCTAGAGCAAAAGCTGAAGAGACTTCAAGAAAAGGTGCAACAACAACCACCCGCAGGACAAGCACAATTGTCATCCGAAGCAATGGCAGCAAGACCAGTTCGTGAAGTGGCAATCCCACTAGCGACAAATGTGACCTCTAGCATCCGTAAACCGGAACCTGGAGGGCACTTTGAGCTTAAACAGAACATGGTGCATCTGTTACATTCTAGTGGTCAATTCACTGGGATGGCACATGAGGACCCGCAGCAGCACTTATAGAGCTTTTTAGAGATTAGTGACACATTTGTCCCCACCGGCGTGTCCACAGATTATGTCCGAATGACCCTCTTCCCATTTTCACTGTTGGGAGAGGCGAAAAAGTGGCTGAAGGCTGAGCCACCGAACTCCATAACTTCATGGAATGACTTGGCTAAGAAGTTCCTTATCAGATTCTTCCCCTCAGGCAAAACTACAAGGTTAAGAAGTGAAATACTCAGTTTCAAGCAGAGGCCTGATGAGAACTTATATATGGCTTGGGAAAGATTCAAGTCATTGTTAAGAGATTGCCCCCATCACCAGCAATCAAATGAAGTGTTGGCTCATACCTTTGTAGAAAGTCTAGACCCACACACAAAAATATTACTAGACTCTGCATCGGGTGGGAAAGCCTTGGATAAGACGTATGATGAGTTGTACACTTTGTTGAACTGAATTGCACAAGGAAATCCAGAGTGGCACAGCGAGTCATCGAGAGGGGCAGGAAACAGATCGGGGTTGATAGAAGTAGATGGTTTGAATGCCTTGGCAGCACAGTTAGCTTCGTTCCAACATCAAATGATGACTCAGTTCAATAAACTGAGTATGAACCAACGGCAGGGCCAGGTTAATGCAGTTTAGCAAGCTCCGAGTTGGTGTGAAATTTGTGGTAATAATGGGCACCATGCAGAATCTTATGGAGCCAATCCGGAGTCAGTCAATTTTGTTAGTAATGTGCAGCGCAACAATCAGAATTTTGAAACCAGTTACAACAGAAATTGGCAGGGCCACCCGAATTGTTCTTGGGGTGGTAACCAAAAGCAAAATTATATGCAACCTCAACAGCAGCAGTATCAACAGAATAGGCAGAATGATGGGCAATTGAGTAGCAATATTGAGGAAATATTGCAGAAAATCATGGAGAACCAGACTCAGTTAGTGGAAGATCAGGCGAGGATGGCAACAGACTTAATGAATCAGCAAGTAGCCACCCGAAATCTTGAAAAACAAGTGGGTCAGATAGCAGCTGCTCAAAACATGATATCGCAGGGGGGATTACCAAGCGACATAGATCCTAACCCCCGGCAGATCAATGCCATCAGTTTGAGAAGCGGTAAGCAATTAGCTGATGCAGTGCCAAAAGAGCTGAGAAAGGAGGTGCAACCGGAGTTGGTTAGACCAGGACCATCCATCAACATGGGAGATAATCAGAGTGCTGGGCAAAAAAATGCACAACTTCCACTGCAGCCAGCACAAAGACCACCACCACCATTCCCTCAGCAATTCAGAAAGAGCAAGGAAGAGGAATGCTTCAAAAAGTTCTTTGAGAGCTTCAGAGAACTTCACATAAATTTGCCTCTTCTTGATGTTTTGCAGGGAATGCCCAAGTATGCTAAATACTTGAAGGATGTGATGGCGAACAAAGTGAGATTGATGGATGTCCAGACGGTAGCACTGACTGAGGAGTGCAGTCACAGGGTATTGAGCAAAATGCCGAAGAAACTCAAAGACCCAGGGAGTTTTACCCTCCCCATACAAATTGGTAAAGTTGAGGTGCTACGAGCTGTGTGTGACTTAGGGGCAGCAGTCAATCTAATGCCCCTATCCTTATTCAACACCCTGGGGTTGGGAAAACCGAGGCCGACAAGGTTGATGCTGCAGCTGGCTGACAAGTCGCGAGTGACACCTGATGGAATAATAGAGGACCTTCTCATCAAAGTAGGTAAGTTCATTATACCTGCTGATTTTATTGTCTTAGATTTTCAGGTTGATGACCAGGTACCCCTGATCTTGGGACGGCCATTCTTGGCCACTGGAGGAGCGGTGATTGATTTGAAAGTAGGGACCCTGAAAATGAGGGTTGAGGATGAAGAAGAAATCTTCCGCATTTACCAAGAAATGAACCCATCTGCACACTACAGAAACCTTTGTCAGGTTAGTGTGTTGGCAGAGGATAAGTGTGGGGTGGAGGATTCCACAGGTGCAGGGCCAAAGGCAATTACAAGTGTTCAGCCCAAGTCTGATAAAGGGCTTCAAATTGAGAAAAAGTTGGAGAAAGAGAGGAACAGAGTGGAGGCTGTTTCCTCTAAACAGCAAAAGAAAAGGAGATGGTTCTCGAAAGAGAACCCAGGTAGGAGGATGTCTTGAAAAGGACAGTCCACGTCGTGCCACGACGTAAAATAAGGCGCTGCTTGGGAGGCAACCCAAGGGTACCTCAGGTACGCTTTGTAAATTTTGGTTTTGTGTTGATTTTGTTATTTTTATTTTGTTTGTATTTTTGGTGGAAAGTTAAGCACAGATGACGGGAAGTCTGAGTACCCGTGGAGGAGGAAGCTAACAAGCATGGAAGAGAAAAAGTGTGGGGTCGATACACACTTGTGCAAAGTTGAAGAAAATCATGCTATTAGCTAGGCCTAAAGGCCTCAGGGAGTATTTCTCACCCTTTTTAAATTTTGATTTGATGTTATGAGGACATAGCATTATTTAAGTGTGGGGTGAGGGAAATTTCAAAAAAAATTTTGTGCTTAACAAGTTTGTGGTGAATGTAATGCTAATGCTTGAGAAATTTGAAAATTTTTGTGAAGTAAGCATGACTTCATCACCCGTTGGTTTTTCTTTTCGGTTCTTTTCCGACGGGGGGGTCTTTGAACCGAAGAATAAAATTTTTTTCTTTTTCTTTCCTTTGTCTATATAGTGTTTTAGTCATAGTTAGGGACTGTTTTCGACGATGGATGGATGACGACCGTCTTGAGTGTTTTAGTCATGTACAAATGATTTTTGCGTGTGATTGGGTAACTCTATTTCGGTGAGGGGCACATGTTGAATGAAGGATATAATTCATGTGGGATTTCTTAATCAGTTGATTTGCATGAGTTTGCTAAGATTGAGAGTCGATTCTTGAGGTTAAGAAGTCCTAGCATCGTTGTATTTCATCTCGGTGATTAAATTGTGTATGCTCTATTTGTAGCTTGTTATCTTACGTAATCATTATAGCCGTGACTTGAATTATCTTGCTAAATTAGTTATGTGGGAGTCTCCATATGTATGATATGTAAAAGGTTGTTCGAGGACGAACAAGGCTTTAAAGTGTGGGGTTGTGATCACGGGCAAAATAGCATGCCCGAGATACGCTTTATACCTTAATGTAGTCTTGTTTATCTATGTTATTTTGCATACTTTCATGTGATTTTATATAAATGTGAATATCTGTGCTAACCAACATGATTAGTCCTTGTTTTGTAGGTTTCAAGGATTTTGAGGAACTAATTCACAAGTTGGTGAATAGGAAGGAATGGAGTGGAAGCAAGTGGCGAAAGTCGGCAAGGAGCATGCCTTGGCAAGGCTGGCCGCGCCAGGCAGTGTGCCACGCTGTGCGTGTGTCGCGCCCAGCGCCGTGCCACGCCCTTGCCAAGTGCCCGAGGAAAGGCAGCAGCAGGCAACACTAGGCAGAGAACCAGTGCGCCAGCGCTGTGCCACGCTAGGCCATCTGCGCGCCAGTAGCATGCCAACGCACTGCATGAGCAGCGTGTCACGTTGGCCAGCGCGGTGACCCTCGGCAGCTTGGTTTCCGTAGGCACTTTCCAGAGAGCTTTCGCGTTGCCTCCATTTCACGGAGGCAGTGCTCCGCGATACACTCCGTGACACGGAGACATTCCATTTCAGGCTAAATTATGCACGTTTTCCATTTACTATAAATAGGACCCTTAGCTCTTAAAATCGGGGGGTCACGATTTTATTCTGAAAAACCACCTAGGAGTGAAGGGAGAAGTGGGAGAACTCATCTAGGGTTTATCAAATTCCCTTCTCATCTACCAAATTCATGTAAGTATGTTAGTTTAGTATTAGTTAATTGTAGTTTTACGAACATGAATGGCAAGAACCCTTCCTCTAGGGTTGAAGCCATGAATTATGATTGTGCTTTTATGAAATTATTTTGGAATTAAGTTATTGATTGTTGTTTTCGTCTTGCATTCTAGATTGTTGGTTGTTTTTATGATTGATCACCATGAAAGAATATTTGTTAGCTTGAGTAATAGCTTGAGAAAGCATTACCTAGGTCAGGACATGAGAATGTAAGGAGCATGTTTGTATCTCGGGAGATATATTATGTCAGGATAGAAATATACCTAACACAGTGCTTGGTTGACACACGGGGGTTATGAAAGACCAACTTGGGATGTCACATCACCACTCGAAGAAGTAGTTGTGAGGCTAAGTTGAGTTAAATGTTTAGACGTACGAAAGTCCCTAATCGTTTCCCCGTAAACCACAACATAATTGATTGCCCGCGACTAGAAAATTAAACTCCTCGCTCACAATGATGCAGTGAGGCTAGATTGCCATGTTTAGAGGCTCGAAAGACCATAAACATGCAATTCTAATTATGTGAAATAACAATTGATAGTTCCATGCTTAACCCATTGCAAATCTTAGGATCGCATGATTAATTGGTTTTAACTCTATGTTGCTCCAAGAGTGATTTCAGAATATTTCGTTGACCCAAACTTAGACTTAATTAATCTCAATCGAAAATGTTTATAACCAACACTTGAGGTATTTAAGATCACAATAGAAATGGATAGTTAGAGGAATGGGTCCAGTCCCTGTGGGTTCGACAATCCGGTTCTTAAAAAGAGCCACTATATTACTTGCACGACCCGTACACTTGCGGACGCGCGAATCGGGAACGTCAATGGGTTGCGTGTAGGGTAGAAGAACAATCTCAAAATAAACCTCCCTCTTGGGAGGAGAACTTGGTAGATCAACTGGGAATACGTCGGGATACTCACATACCACGGGGACTGACTGAATAGTTGAGGTCTCAAACGTGGTATCCTTAACCCTAACCAAATGGTAAATACAACCCTTAGCAATCATTTTCTGGACCTTGAGATAAGAGATAAAGCGGCCTACAGGTATTGCTAAACTACCCCTCCATTGTAAAACTGGTTCACCTGGAAATCATAACTCCACTACTCGGGATCTACAGTTAATATAAGCATAACATGCAAACAACCAGTCCATGCCCAAAATAATGTCAAAATCAGTCATAGCCAATTCTACTAAGTCTGCGGAGGTAACCTTATGAAATGCGGTAATGGGTAAACCTCTATATACCCGCCTTGCTACGACTGAATTCCTAACTGGTGTAGACACAGAAAATTGTTCTAACAAAGTTTCAGGACTGAACCCAAAGTTGCTAACAATGTAAGGTGTCACAAAATACAGAGTAGCTCCCGGATCTAACAAAGTGTGAGCATCAATATGAAAGACTCGCAATATACCCGTAACCACATCGAGAGAAGTCTCCTTCTCCTGCGAGAGCCAAGTGCATAAAACTGGTTCTTGCGCTGAACGCCAGCTGGGTCAATCAAAATACCCTGCTGAATAGGACATGCCGATGGAGCTGCTGAACTAGCTGCCAGAGCGCGGGCTCCACCACCTCCTGACCTGGCTGCGGGGCAATTTCATGAGCCTGTTTCTGGGTTTGCCACACCCGAAGAGAGCACCTGAGCCCACCAAACACTTCCATGGGTGGTTCTTACCACAACTAGCACAAGATGGGAATGTGCGCTTTGTGCGCATGCTATTCTGACTACTCGAACCTAAGGCCCTACTCCTCTGATCGTCTCGTGTCCTAGATGGGGTACTGGCTGAAGATGGTGTTGGTGTAATAGACTTGTGCTGGGACTGCTGGTGAGGCCCACCTACTGGCCTCGACTGGGAGGACCTGTAGCTATCAGTTCTAGCCCTTTTGGCCTCTCTCTGCCTCATATGAGCTGCCTCCATCTGCTGGGCATAAAGGACTATCCGTGGGTAGTCCATATCCTGATGAAGCATGGCTTTTCTTCAGTCCTTGTCCAAATACTCAGCTACTCCCTGCACGAATCTGCTCACCCGCGCTCTCTGGTCCATCACTAACTCAGGGGAATACTTTGATAGGCGAGTGAACTCAAGTGAATATTCTAACACCGTCATCTTTCCCTATTTGAGATTAACAAACTCAGTCTCTTTCAATTCCTTCATCTCCCGAGGGAAGAACCTATCTAGAAAGGCTATGTGGAACTTATCCCAGCTGATAAGGCCTGCTTCCGCTGGCCGGCTGTCCTTTTGAACCAAATATAGGCGACCTCCTTAAGCTGAAAAGAGGCCAAATCAACACACTTCTCATTAGACACTCCCATAACCCGAGTGACCTTCAAGATCCCTTCAATGAACTCGTGTGGATCCTCATCCACCTTTGCCCCTGTGAACTCGGGAAGGTTCATCCTTAGGATGTCCCTGATCTGGGCTGTCGCTGCATTGCTGTTCTGTGGAACATGCACAATAGCCTGTTGGTTGACCTGAGCGATGAAGGCCTGCACCAAAATTTGAATAGCTGCCCGAAACTCGGCATGGGCAGCTGGCTCTGGTGCCTGGGGCTCCTGAACAAGTGGGGCTTGCTGACGCCCATTATCATGGCCACCCCCGTGGCCTTCATCATTTCTGTTCCTCCTTCTGCTCATCCTCCTGGGAGCCATAATTTTCTGCAATCATGAAACACACGAATTAGAAGGATGGAGAGGTTTTAACCGCACGACATGGATCATGAAAGAAGGGGATATTTCCTAAAACGTTTAGTAGCCTCTTCATCATATGTGTGGTGCGCTTCACACCCATGAAAAAGACTCTACCTAACGCAGCTTTCAGACTCCCTAGGACACATCCAAACCTATTTTTCTGATACCAAATTTGTCACGACTCGAGAGTACACCTGGAACATGGACACGGGACAAGGAGCCCCGAATAATCCAAGTCAACCCATGGCATAAGCTTATATCTAATCCATACACATAAGGAGGAAAGCTTAACTTAATAATCATGCACTAGCTGAAAATCATAACAAGGGGTATAAGAAACAATCATACAAGATCCAAACATTAACGGATGAATACTATACATAAGTATGAAAGCCTCTAATCATAATAGACGGGTTGAAGCGACATGACCCCAACTAATCCCAACATTATGGAAAACAAAAGGTAAATATGGTCCAAACATAAAGGCCTCGAATCATGAGGACTCACCACCAAAAGCTGAGAGCAGAACTAAGCGCAAGCTAGGAACGATGCTGAACCTGCAAACCGGATCCTGAAAATATATGGGTCAGTACTTGGAAGGTACTGAGTATGTAAGGTATGCAAGACAATTCTTAAAAACATAAAAGTTATAAGAGTGGGGACATCATGATCATAAAACTAAAATCATATATATATATATCGTAAGGCTCAAGATTTCCAAAATATTCATAACCCTGTCATAGTCATAATATGTGAGAAAACATTTTGTAAAACATAACTTCAACCAAAAGAACATAATCATGCTTTCACTAAAAACCATGAGGAATAATGGGAGATTTCTATAACCGACATACCCCATACGAGCACATATGGAGCCCGAACTGTAAGCCTAGTCGGGAGGCTGTTCATACCTTTCCAAGGGTATGAATCATGAAAGGCGTGATATCACTCTTGAAGGCCCCATAGGGCATAGGGGACAGACACTGAGGCGGTCCCAAACATAACCTACGGTGGTACGTAGTTTTGAGATTCAGGGCATAACCTACGCTCCAAACCTACTCATTGTTAAGTACTACTACCAAAACATGAAACGTGCTCATAAAATTCATACATGACATGCATGGCTAGTTAAATCGTGAGAATCATATCACGCTTGAGAATTCGTAACACTAGCCATGGAATTGGGCCCGCGAATCAGCCACAAATCATAGTTCATAAATCACAAGCGACGTGTGGACATTGCCCATAATTCCAACCATACTTGAAATGCTTAAATGTATAAGAGAACATGATCATAATAACATGAGTAATTGAAAACATGCTTAAATTCAAAAGTGTTCACATCATGCTTGAGAAATAACCATAACTATGACTTTCACTAAAGACCCATGATTTGGGCACATGTGCTTTTAGGGATTAAACCATCAATTATAGAAGAAAATAAGTGAAAACAACCCAATAATTCGAACCCATGATTCTAGGCATACTACCACATGCTCATATCGATTTTTGAGGAATCACGCATTTGGGTTATGATTCATCAAGAGTTGTAATTTAAACTAAGTATTTCAGAGAAATTGCGGCATGGGTAGGGACTAAACTACCCATTCAAAACCCCACATACCTGGACTTCTCGATTCTTAATTCCCTTGAAAAGCCCTAGGTGGAAACGTTAAGAATATTGAAGGAGACACTAGAATCCCTTTCCTCTTACCTCTCTACTCTTACATGCATCAAGTGAGGTTTATCATGAAAGATTTCTCCTTCAAATACCCTGTCCCGACCTCGAAATGATGAAGTTTAGGTCTTAGAAGTGTAGGAAATTATGAGAGGGCCCTTACTAATTTGCAGGAAATAACTGCCAGGTCACTCGAATGGGCGACCCGACGACTCATTACCAGGGACAATGAGTCGTTGGGTCGTTTCGTCGAGTTCACTAGAACTTTTCACCTGGGCTCTTAACGGAGGACATGAAGACCCGTTCCCCGAGGCAACGACCAGCTTCCATCAAGTACACTGGCTCATCCTTAATCAAATTCCCCCGTCTTGCTCATGACCCTTCTCACGATTCATTGGGACAGACCACGACTTGTGGGATGCCATCTGTTAGGTGTACTAGTCAAACCTCCTAGGTAACCCTTCACCTCACCCCACGGGAGACCTAACAACTCGTGGTAGCTGACCATGAGTCGTTCCCACGCCCTGATATCACTCAAATTCACACTTATTAACAAAGTATGAAGCTGTCGATGTCAAATATAGAACCCAACAAAGGTTGAGGTCGATCCCACAGGGAATATAGTAAGAACTTAGGTTAATGCGAATAACTATTACTATTGATTTACTTATTTCCAATGTGGGAAAAAAATAGAACAATAAATAAAAGTAAAATTAATGAATGCTTGTATCAAATTTGGTTTGTATTCAATTTTGACTAGACTAGGATTGTGCTCCCCAAGTCTTCATAACCACAAGGCTTATACACTAGTAATCTATTCAAGTGTTTAACATGCAATATTGGTAAGTTAGGTTCACCTAAATGGTTGGTCCCCTATCTAGATGATTTTCACCACTCAACTTGGTCTGTATATGGGTGTACTTTAGTTGACCCTTACCCTTAATATCGGATTAGCTATCCTCGGACAAGTTCAAGCTATTAGATGAGGGTTGAGGGCCTCAAATCTCCATTGTTAATCCCTTTTCCCATTCTTTACCTCCTTGATCCGGTAAGTAAGGATAAGGCAAGTCTTAACGTTTGTAACCGTCAAGAATCAATCAAAACGAAGGGAAAAACAATACATGCATAATACCCCGTTCAAGAATCACTAAGTATTTTACCTATGTGTGTTAATTCATCTTGGTTCCCACAAACCTAGTTTATGGGTTTAGCTACTTATGTTTATGTTATCGCAATCACAAAATATTAAATAATCCATAATTGCAACTTACAAATTATTGTAGAATAAAAATCACATACATTGAATAAAATTCCAATGTTGCTTTCATTTCTTGAATCAAGTACAATAGTGCGAAAAATTCTCTCAAGAATAATCTCCAAATATTGTTCTAGATCCTCTCTAAAAATCATCCCTTAAAAATAAACCTAAATTGGGTATTTATAGTTCCATGGAATTCTTTTCATAAATAAAACTGGAAACCAGGTCTGTAATGGCAACGGGCTAGGTGACAGGTGTTAGGCCTGTGACGAGTCATTCCTTTCTTAAAAATGTTCGTCCTCAGCAACCTACTCAGGCTTGGCAACGGGTAACGACTCATCGTGCCTAAGCCCGAGTGGTTAGGTCCCTCGTGGACAGACTCCTACGAAAATCCAGTGCACTTCATGGATAGTTCCAATAGCTTCGCCCCAAATAAGCTTTGACCCGCTAACCATTTACCTTGAACCGCTTTCCTTCCTCGTTTTCCAATTCGATTGTCCCATGGGAGAATACTTGAACCACTCGATAAGGTCCCAGCCACTTAGACTTCAACTTTCCAGGAAACAATCGAAGTCTAGAATTAAACAAAAGTACCATATCACCCGGACTGAATTCTCTTTTCTCGATTTTTCGGTCATGCTGAATTTTCATTCTTAGCTTGTAAATTTCAGAACTCTCATAGGCTTTCAAATGAAATTCATCTAACTCATTCAACTAATCAAGCCTCAAGTTCGCAGCTTCATTCCAATCCAAATTTAACTTCTTGAGCGCCCACATAGTTTTATGCTCAAGTTCAACTGGGAGATGACATGCTTTACCATAAACAAGCTGATACGGAGACATACCTATAGGATTCTTGAAGGCGATCCAATAGGACCCGAAAGCATCATCTAGCTTTCTTGCCCAATCTGTCCAGTTTGCATTTACAGTCTTTACCAAAATAGTCTTTATCTCTCTATTGGTGACTTCAACCTGCCCACTAGATTGCGGATGATAGAGTATGGCCACCCTGTGTTTGACCCCATATTTTTCCAATAAAGAGTGAAACAACCAGTTACAAAAATGTGAACCCCCATCACTAATGATGGCTCTGGGGGTCCTGAGTTTTGCAAATATATTCTGCTTCAATAACGCTGTGACACTCTTCCCTTCATTATTTGGCAGAGCAACTACTTCCACCCATTTTGAAACGTAGTCAACAGCGACAAGTATATACTTCATCCCGTTCGAGCTCACAAATGGGCCCATGATATCAGTGCCCCATACATCAAATAGCTCAACAACGAGGATGGGAGTAAGAGGAAGCTCGTGCCTCCATTATATGCCTCCTTGTCTTTGACATGCATCACATGCCTTTGCAAAATTGTGTGCATCCTAGTGAATGGTTGGCCAATAGTACCCACATTGTAGAATTTTGTGGGTTGTGCGGATTCCGCTGTGGTGGCCTCCAATAGGGGATGAGTGGCGGACCTCCAATATAATCGACATCTCTACCTCGGGCACGCATCTCCGAATAACCCCATCAGTAGATATGCGGAATAAGTAAGGCTCATCCCAAAAGAATTTCTGCACATCGGAAATAAACTTTCTTCTTTTGTGAAAAGATAAGTGCTCCGATACAACATCACTCACAGGATAATTAGCAAAGTCTGCAAACCATGGGATGAGATCTTGAGATGCCTCTACAACCTGATCTTCTGGAAATGCTTCATCTATATCATGCTCATTTTTAATTGTTGCATCAGGCTCTAATCTAGATAAGTGGTGTGCAACCTGATTTTCAGTCCCTTTCCGATCTTTTACCTCAAACTTGAACTCTTGTAGCAGAAAAACCCATCGAATCAACCGTGGCTTGGCATCTTTCTTCGCCATCAGATTTCTCAAATTTGCATGGTATGTGTGGACTATCACCTTGGTTCCGAGCAAGTATGCCCAAAACTTCTCAAATGCAAAAACTACAACCAATAGCTCTTGTTCTTTCACGGTATAATTTCTCTGAGCTGCATTAAGAGCCTTGACAGCATAATAAATTGGATGAAAAATCTTTTCACGTCTTTGGCCCAACACAGCTCCTAAGGCCTCATCGCTAGTGTCACACATCACTTCAAAATGCAAAGACCAGTCAGGTGCCACGATAATGGGGGTTATGGTCAATCTCTCTTTCAGACATTCGAACGCCTTCAGACATGCCTTGTCAAAAACAAACTTCACCTCCTTCTCGAGTAGCTTATACAATGTATTGTGAAATTTTGGAGAAGTCCTTGATGAATCTTCTTTAAAATCCTGCATGACCTAAAAAGCTTCGAACACCTTTCATGGAAATTGGAGGTGGCAGACTAGCAATCACCTCAATCTTGGCTCGGTCTACCTCCATACCCTTGCTTGAAATCTTGTGGTCCTTGACCATGAAATGGCACTTTTACCAATTAAGCACCAAATTTGTCTTTTGGCATATCTGAAGCACCTTGCTCAAATGGGCCAGACAATCCTCGAATGAGTCACCCACCATAGAAAAGTCATCCATAAAGAATTCAATGATGTATTCTAATATGTCAGAAAATATGGACATCATGCAACGCTGAAAAGTGGCAGGTGCATTACATAATCCGAAAGGCATCCTCTTAAACGCAAATGTACCATATGGACAAGTGAATGTGGTCTTCTCTTGGTCTTCAGGGGCTATAAAAATCTGATTGTACCCCGAATAACCATCAAGGAAACAATACCATCCTCTACCTGCAAGTCTGTCTAGAATTTGGTCCATGAATGGCATCGGAAAGTGATCTTTCTGCGTCCACCGGTTTAACTTTCTGTAATCCATGCATACTCTCCAACCGGTGACTGTTCTTAGAAAAATGAGCTCATTGTTTGCATTTGGGACCACCGTGATTCCTCCCTTTTTCGATACACACTGGACTGGGCTCACCTATTTGCTATCTGCAATCGGATAAACCACATCTGCATCCAACCACTTTATGATTTCCTTCTTGACCACCTCTTGCATAGGTGGATTCAACCTACGCTGATGTTCAATACTTGGAATGCAATCTGATTCTAACTGGATCTTATGAGTGCAAATACCAACCGGGATTGCAATAATATCTGCAATGGTCCACCTAATAGCTTTTTTGTATATCTTTAAGATGGAGACCAAAGCCTCCACTTGCCATTCCTCCAGGTCAGCTGCAATAATGACCGGTAAAGTGTTACCGGCTCCCAAGAATACATACTGCAAATGGGATGGGAGTGCTTTGAGCTCCAACATTGGAGGTTCCTCAATAGATGGCTTGGCTGGTGGGTCACCCAATTTTTTAAATCAAGATCGATCGTCTTTGGAGCGTAAGAATATGACCCCATGCCAGCAAGTTCATTTACCATCTCCTCACTCCCATGAATCTCCTCAGCCTCATTGCCCATCAGAATGGATGCTAAGTCATCAAGAAACAAAGACTCCTCCATGGGCTAAACCTGTTAAATGCGAAGAAAAAAAAACTAAGAAAAACAAAATAAAAAGGAAACAAGAACCAACATTAAAGTTAACACAATTAACAAAAGCCATAGCCGTATTCCCCAGCAACGACGCCAAAATTTGATGTCGCTCAAATTCATACTTCTTAACAAATTATGAAGCAGTCGATGTCAAATATAGAACCCAACAAAGGTTGAGGTCGATCCCACAGGGAATATGGTAAGAACTTAGGTTAATGCAAATAACTATTACTATTGATTTACTTATTTCCAAAGGGGGAAAAATATAGAACAATAAATAAAAGTAAAATTAATGAATGCTTGTATAAAATTTGGTTTGTATTCAATTTACGACTAGACTAGAATTGTGTACCCCAAGATTTCATAACCACAAAGCTTATACACTAGTGATCTATTCCGGTGTTTAAAATGCAATATTGGTAAGTTAGGTTAGCCTAAATGGTTGGTCCCCTATCTAGATGATTTTCACAACGCAACTTGGTCCGTATATCGGTGTACTTTAGTTGATCCTTACCCTTAATATCGGATTCGCTATCCCGGACAAGTTCAAGCGATTAGATGAGGGTTGATAACCTCATATCTCCATTGTTAATCCCTTTTCCCATTCTTTACCTCCTTAATCCGGTAAGTAAGAATAAGGCAAGTCTTAACATTTGCAACCATCAAGAATCAATCAAAACAAAGGGAAAAACAATATATGCATAAAACACCGTTCAAGAATCACTAAGTATTTTTACCTATGTGTGTTAATTCATCTTGGTTCCCACAAACCTAGTTTATGGGTTTAACTACTCATGTTTGTGTTATCACAATCACAAAATATTAAAGAAATCATAATTTCAACTTACAAATTATTGTAGAATAAAACCACGTTGATTGAATAAAATTCCAATGTTGCTTTCGTTTCTTGAATCAAGAACGATAGTGCGAAAAATCCTCTCAAGAATAATCTCCAAATATCGTTATAGATCCTCTTTAAAAATTGTCCCTTAAAAATAAACCTAAATTGGGTATTTATAGTTCTAAGGAATCCTTTTCCTAAATAAACCTAGAAAACTAGGTCGGCAGTGGCAACGGGCTAGGTGACGGGTCGTTAGGCATTCTGACGAGTCCTTCCTTACTTAAAACAGTCGTCCTCAGCAACCTACCCAGGCTTGGCAATGAGTCACCTGATGACTCATCGTGCCTAAGCACGAGTCGTTAGGTCCCTCGTGAACAGACTACTACGAAAATCTAGTGCGCTTCACAGATAGTTCCAATTGCTTGCCAATGAGTCGTTCCTTCATGTGACGACTCGTGATGTCTGTCGTCAACTTCACTGGACACTTGGTTGAAATTTTCTATTCAAAGACTAACGGTTGACCTCACGACTCATTACTAGATGTAACGAGTCATTCATCCAACTGGTCAAGTACACTGCCTTGTATCATCCAAACTTCATCTTTTTGGCCACACCTCAAGTGACGGGTTGTGCCTCCTGCCAATGACTCGTTAAGTGCCTGGCAGTCACCTTTCAGTTGTTTTCAACATAAATTTGTTCAAATTCACTTCCAAACCTATTTTCCTGCACATTAAACACAAATACCTTATACCCATATAAACATACCTGGAATGTGCATAATTTCTTGATTTTAAGCGTCGAAAGTGTTGTAAAATCACGCACATCACACCTGTGGGGACTTCAACTCCTCGGCCCATACTAGCCTTCCCACGAGCCACCTGACGACTCGTGGGGTCCCCTCACAAGTCGTATAACGACTCATCCCGCACTGCTGCAACATTTTCCAGATTTTTCCCATTTGACCTTCGGGTCTGATCCTTGGTTTCCCAGGGTATAACAACCATCTACCTCAAGCTTCCCTGGCACTTTAGCTACTATGAATCCTCTACCTCAGTCTTGATAATCTTGACTCCTCACTGACATGAGGTTCCAAAGTGCCTCTATCTCATCATAGCGCTTGGACAAGATCTGTCCCTATGCGGTAGAATCAAGAAAGGTCATTGACTCGGGCTTTAGACCCTCTATAAAGTTGTGCTCAATTATCTCCTTAGGCTACATGTGGTGCAAAAAATCTATCATGACCCGAGCTAAGACCTTGGATCAAGACACAGGACTTAGAGCCACGAATGACCCCAAATCGACCCATGGAACAATCATAGCAATTCAATAGCATAACTAAAAGAAGAAATCAACCATATCATGAATAAAGCGGAAGTCTGAAAATGAGAACTCATAATGGTACGAACAGTCAACACATGATAAAAGCTTAACAACTACATAATGTATGAATAAGCCTCTAACTGTCTGATCAGCTAATGGGACAGCACCCCCAACTAGCTCTCCAATTCTGAAACAAGATGATGACGAATGAAACAAAAGCTAATGTGCATGTCCTCGGTAGATGAGGACTCACCAAAGGAAAAGGCTGACTAGACTGGAATAGGAGCAGCTAACTGCAAGGCGGAACCTGATCGCTCAGACCTGTATCATGCGATGATACAATATAAACTATTCGGTCAGTATTTGGAATGTACTGAGTACGCGGGTTAAGTGAAAAGGTCCATAAAAATGCATAAGAGTACAGGAGTGTATAACATTACTGAAATTTTGCGTTTGAAATCATAACTTAAACATGAGGGTTCAAGGCTTTCAAAACTATTCATAAATGGACATAGTCGTAATCATAAAGAAGCTTTATAAATCATAACTTGAGCCAAAACATCATAACATGATCATGCATAAACAGAAGGTACAATGGGAGATTCTTATAACCGACATACCCCATATGAGCACACATGGAGCCTGACATGTAAACCCCTAGTCGAGAGGTTGTTTGTACCTTGCCAAGGGTAGAACCATAAAAATGGGAGTCATACCACTCATGAAAGGCCCATACTAGCAAAGGGGGACATTCTTAAGGAAGACCGTATCATGGCTATATTGGCACGTAGTTTTAAGACTCGAGGTATGATTGGAACCCGGTCTACTCGGTATTAAATACAACACCCATAAAATATATAGTGCTCATATCATAGTAGTGAAAACATGCTTGAGGTCCATTGGCTAGTTTAAATCATGATAATCATCAGCATGCGTGAAATACGTAAACTAGCCATGAAATACGGCCCGTGAGTCAACCATAATCATAATCGTAAAATCATGAGAGATATTATACATTCATGACAATATCCTCATAATTAATTTCATAAATTCATGAGGGATACCTGTAGGAAATCATACATCATAATTATAAATCATAAACTGGGGCTTGAGAGATTTAAAATTCTTAAGAGGATCAGCGAAATTCATAAGAAGGAATTTAGCCATAAAATTTCATAATCATGCTTGAATCATAAGATATCATAATTTCATAATTACTGGAAGAGTTCATAAACCCTATCATGGAAATCATATTTTCATATCAAATCATCTCTACCCATAAAGGAATCATGAACAAATTTCAAAATCCATCATAGAATCGAAATTTTTGAAATTTGGGCTTTGGGGAATTGGGGTGATCATACTTTGGGTTGAATAAGGGATATGAGGTTGGACGGAACCCTCATTGATAGACCACATACCTAAATTGATCAATCCCCAAGTGAATTTGAAACCCTACTTAATTCTAGAAGAAACTTGAGGAAGAACCCTAGGAATTTCTTGAGAGACTTGATTCTTCAATTAAGAGTATTAGGAGGATAATAAGTTACTTGGAGAGAATAATACCCTTAAAACACTCTTTTTCATGCTTAATACGATGTAGTTTAGACCCTAGAACTTAGAATTTATGAAAATACCCTTAATGAAAATTTTGAAAAATGTACCCTGCCAATTGTCACAAACCTTACCATGGGTCATATCATGAAGTGACGACTCGTGGTCACCTCTCATCATCACACTGGTCATAGGAATGGTTCCTGAAGATCATACAATAGACGCCCACAATGAGTCGTTATATGTCACCACGAGTCATGATGTCACTTGTCGCAATTGAGCCTCAACTCTACTTTATCTGAACTTTCCCACGGTTACAATCCATGACTCGTGGTTTCCTACCATGGGTTGTAAAACCAATTGTGACAACACACCCGTAACCAAAACTTCCCAAACCACGACACTTATCACGACTCGTTATTCCCCACAACGTATCGTACTATTAATTGTGGTATCTCTTCCTTACTCTGCAAGTCCAAACAATGTCTTCTTTTGATGGCCCCTTATGACCACCTATGAACCGTACCATGACTCATTACACCAAACCTTCATTTGCAGCTACTGACCACGACTCATGACGATGAGTCATCACATTGGTCAACGAGTTGCACCTTGGCTCGTTGGTCCAGAACCTACCACTTAGCCCCTCATCACGACTCCCACCATGACCCATCAGTCCAACCTATGATTTGTACAATGAGTTGTTCTGAGAGAAAAATACAGATTCATCTACTAATCTCACCTCCACATCCCGAACCTAGTCTTAGGAACTTTCAGGGTATTACATTATCTCCCCATTGGGAACATTCGTCCTTGAATGTAGGTTAAGCATACTGAAAGGATAGGGAAGGAAATGAAATCCCAGAATTGAACAACTACAGTTGAAACTGATGGAGTGACTGATGCCGAACATGAAACAAATGACTGAACTATATTCGTGAAACATATATACATGCTAAACCATGAAAGGAACTTACATGCGTGGACTTGACATGAAATTGAATAGAACACTAAGGATGAGATTTATACCTCAAGCTGGATTAGAACTGGAAAGGAACAGGTGTAGGTATCTAGCCATCATATCTGCTTCAGCCTCCCACATAGCTCCCTCAACTAGCTGGTTCCTCCACAAAACCTTCACTGAGGCTACTTCCTAGTTCCTAAACTTACGAACTTGACGATCAAGGATCTCAACTGGTACCTTCTCATAGGTAAGATTTTCCCTCACCCAAATATTCTCTACTGAAACAACTAAAGATAGATCTCCAATGCATTTCTTCAATAAGGACACATGGAACATCGGATGCACCGAAGCTAACTCTATTGGTAGCTCCAACTCATAGGCCACATTGCCAACACGTCTTAAGATCTGATATGGCCCAACATATAGGGTAATAAGCTTCCCCTTCTTTCTGGACCTCATAACTACCTTCATGGAAGACACCTTTAAAAACACCCAAGCATCAATGGCAAACTCAAGGTCTCTTCTCCTTACATCCACATAGGATTTCTGTCGACTCTGAGCTATTTTCAACCTATCCCTAATAAGATAAAAACTTCTCCATAGCCTCATGAACTGGATCTGGTTCTATCAAGGAAGCCTCACCTACCTCGAACCAGCCAATAGGCGATCTACACCTTCGCCCATAAAGAGCCTCAAACGGAGCCATCTGAATAATTGAGTGGTAACTGTTGTTATAAGCAAACTCAGTAAGAGGCAAATGATCATCCCAAATACCTTTAAACTTAATCACACATGCTCCCAGCATATCCTTATGAGTCTAAATGGTCTGTTGAGCCTGACCATCTGTCTATAGGTGAAAAGTTGTGTTAAGCTTGACCTTATTATCGAGTCATTTCTGAAATGATCTCCAAAACTGCGAGGTGAACTAAGTACCTCTGTCTGAAATAATGGAAAAGGGAACTCCATGCAACTGAACTAACTCTCGAATGTACAATTTAGCATAATCCTCCACTGAGTCGGTAGTTTTGACCGGTAGAAAATGGGTTGCCTTCGTTAATCTATCTACAATCACCCAAATAAAGTCATACTGTCGACGTGTGCGAGGCAACCCTATGATGAATTCCATATTGATATCTTCCCACTTCCTAGTGGTAATACTGATATCTTCTAGAACACCTCCTGGTCTTTGATGCTCCACTTTCACTGGCTAACAATTCAGATACTTAGCCACAAATCTGCTATGTCCTTCTTCATGCCATTCCACAAATAGACTTCCCGTAGGTCATGGTACATCTTGGTGGTACCTAGTGGGAAAGAATACCGCAAACCATGAGCCTCATGCAACATATACTCTCTCAGATCATCAACATTCGGAACACATAAATGACCCTGATATCTAAGTACACCATCCCCTCTTAGGAGAAAGCCTCTACCTTCTAATTCTAAACTGTTTCCTTCAACTTTACAAAAATAGGATCCTCATCTTGTCTAGCCTTGATCTCAGTCACCAAGGAAGATTCTGAACCATTCTAAACAATGAAACCACCGTCTGTCGAATCCATGAGGTAAACTCATATTGTTGCAAGTCGATGCACCTCCTTCACCAACTCTTCCCTTCCCTCCTCAACATGAGAAACACTCTTCATTGGAATTCTACTAAGGGCATCCGCCACTACATTGGCCTTGCTCGGATGGTAAAGAACACTCATATCATAATCCTTGAGAAGTTCTAGCCATCTGCTTTGTCGCAAGTTCATGTCCTTTTGAGTGAACACGTATTGAAGACTCTTGTGATCCATGAACACATCCACATGCACCCCATACAAGTAATGTCTCCGCATCTTTAAGGAAAAAACCACCACCTCCAACTCTAGGTTATGAGTCAGATAATTCTTCTCATGCGTCTTAAGCAATCTAGAGGCATACGCAATACAAAAAGAATCCGTCTGTACCCTTAGGTAGTGTCAATACTAGGGCTGAAGTGAGTTGGGTCTTTAACTCCTGAAAGCTCTTCTCACAGGCATCCGACCATTGAAATTTGACGTTCTTCTGGGTCGACTTAGTCAACGGTGCAGCAATGGATGAAAATCCTTCAACAAATCTTTTGTAGTAGCCAGCTAAACTCAAAAAGCTCCTGATATCCATAGGCCAATTCTTCACCGCCTCTATCTTTTGCGAATCTAACTGAATGCCCTCTCTAGTCACCACATGACCCAAAAAAGCAACTGAGTCATTCAAAAATTCACACTTTCTAAACTTAGCAAATAACTGATGATCCTTGAGGGTTTGTAGCACAATCCTCAAATGAGCGGCATGCTCCTCCTCGCTCTGATAGTATATGAGAATGTCGTCTATGAAGACAATTATAAACATGTCCAAATATGGCTTCAACACCCTTTTCATCAAATCCATAAAAGTTTCAGAGGCATTCTTCATCCCATAAACTCATAGTGACCATACCGAGTCCAAAAGGCTGTCTTCAGAATGTCACTCTCCCTAATTCTAAGTTGATGATAATTGGACCTGAGATTGATCTCGTGAAAGCATCTAGCACCCTAAAGTTGGTCAAATAAGTCCTCAATACTTGGGAGGGGATACTTGTTCTTGATTGTAACCTTGTTCAACTACCGATAGTCAATGCACATATGAACAGACCCATCCTTCTTTCGAACAAAGAGAATTGTTGCACCCCACGGGGACTTGCTAGGTCTAATGAATCCCTTATTCGAAAGATCCTTTAACTGTTCTTTCAACTCCTTTAGCTTAGCTGGAGACATTCTATGTGGAGGAATAGATATAGGTTGCGTATCGGGAAGAAGGTCAATACTAAAGTCAAACTCACGCTCGGGAGGGATTCCTGGTAGATCATCTAAGAAATCCTCCAAATACTCATATACAATAGGGATAAACTGAAGAGTTGGGGTCTCGGATGTAGCATCCTTAATCCAAACTAGATGGTACACATAACCCTTGGAGATCATTTTTTTGGCCTTAAGATAGGAAATAAAATGACCTATAGGCACTACTAAACTACCCTTCCATTCTAGAACTGGCTCACCTAGAAATCGAAACTCTACCGTACGGGTTCTACAATTCACTGAGGCATAACATGCATGCAACCAATCCATACTGAAGATAACATCAAAATTAGTCATGTCAAACTCTACTAGATTGGTTGATGTGACTTTCTGAAGGACTGTGACAGGGCAGTTTATGTATACCCATCGAGCTATAACTGTGTCACAAATTGAGTAGAGATTGAGAATGGTTCTGATAGGATTTTGGGACTAACTCCAAAACTAATGGCAATATAAAGAGTCACAAATGATAAGGTACACCCTGGATCTAACAATGCATACACATCAAGATGAAAAACTCATAACATATTACCACATTGGGCGAAGTCTCCTACTCATGTCATGATGAGAGTGCATAGAATTTGTTCTGGCACTGACCGTCAGCTGAACTAGTAGAAGCACCCTACTTGAAAGGACGGGCTACTAGAGTTGCTGAACTAGTGGTTGGGGTACGGACCCCAATGTTGCCCTATCTGACTAAAGGGCAATCTCTAAGCCTATGTTCAGGTTTTCCACACCTAAAACAACCATCTGAGACAACTAAACACTTCCCAGGGTTGTTCTTGCCACACTTCACACAAGTTGGAAAAGTGTTCTCTCCTGTAGTGCTCCCCTGACCCCTCGAGCCTGACGCCCTACTCGTCTGTTCACATTTGGGTCTGGACAGGACACGGCTAATGACGGCGCTAGGGTCGATGACCTCTGCTGAAAATGAGAGTGATGACCACCACTGGACCTCTACTAGGTAAACCCAGTGCTTCCCATCCTGGACCACTTGGCCTCCCTCTCCCTCTCCCTCACCTGCACCGCCTCCATTTGCTGGGATACAAAACTAGTTGGGAGAAGTAAATTTTCTGATGTAGCATGGTAGTCCTGCAATCTTTAACCAAGTAATCTGCTACTCCATTCACAAATCTACTCACATGAGCCCTCTGATAGGCCACCATCTCCGGCGCATATTTGGACAGTCGGGTGAACTCTAAAGCATACTCTGACGGTCATGTTGTTCTATTTCAAATTCATGAACTCGGCCGCCTTGATCTCCCCCATCTCCCAGGGAAAGAATCGGTCTAAAAATGCAGCGACAAACTCATCCCAACCAATCAGACCCGCTCTGACTCCCCGGTTATCCTTCCACTACCTATACCATATGCTAGCTACCCCCTTCAACTAATTGGAAGCTAAGTTTGCTCTCTCCACTCATCACCCCCATAATCTGGGTGATCCTTTAGATCTCCTCAATGTACTCATGTGGTTCCTATCCACTCTCGACCCAAGGAACTCAGGTGGGTTCATCTTGAGGAAGTCCCAAACTCTAGCCATCGTTGTGTTCCCATTCTGGGAAATATGAGCCACCGCTTGCTGATTGACCTGAGCGGTCAAAGCTTGTGCCAACATCTGCATGGCTACCCTAAACATAGCATGGGCAACCTACTTAGGAACAGGATCTGTTGGGGCTGGTAGGATTTGTTGATGCCCACCTCCATTGCCATCACCATGGCCATTCTTGTTTTCATTTCTTCTTTCTTTAACTCAGTGTGGAGGCATGATTCTACAAATGTGTAAAGCTAGTATTAAAGGAATAGAGAGAGTTGAACTCATAGCACAAGATAGAATCATGAAAGAAGAAAAATTCCTAAACACATTTCATAGCCTCTTCGTCATAAGTGTGGCACGCTTCATACCCAGGAAAAAGACTCTACTTAACGCGGCTTTCAAGCACCCTAGGACACTTCAAAACCTAATGTTCTAATACCAAGTTTTCCACGACCTGAACTAAGACTCCGGATCGAGACATGAGACCTAAGCCACGAATGACCCCAAGTCAACCCATGGCATAATCATAGCAATTCAAGAGCATAACTAAAAGAAGAAATCAACCATATTATGAATAAAGAAGAAGTCTAAAAATAAGAACTCATAAGGGTACGAACAGTCAACACTTGACAAAAGCTGAACAACTACATAATGTATGAATAAGCCTCTAACTGTCTGATGAGTTGATGGGACAGCACCCCCAATTAGCTCTCTAAGTTTGACACAAGAATATGATGAATGACACAAAAGCTAATGTGCATTTCCTCGATAGATGAGGACTCATCAAAGGTAGAGGCTGACTGGACTGGAACAAGAGCAGCTAACTTTGAGGCAAAACATGATCGCTCGGACCTGTATCATGAAACGATACAACATAAAGTATGCGGTCAGTACTTGGAATGTACTGAGTATGCGGGTTAAGTAAAGAGGACCATAAAAATACATAAGAGTACACGAGAGTATAACATTGCTGAAATTATATATTTGAAATCATAACTTAAACATGAGGGCTCAAGGCTTTCAAAACTATTCATAAATGGACATAGTCCTAATCATAAAGAAGATTTATAAATCATAAAATGAGCCAAAACATCATAACATGATCATGCATAAAACTAAGTAACAATGGGAGATTCTTATAACCAACATAACCTATATAAGCACACATGGAGCCCGACCTGTAAACCTCTAGTCGAGAGGGTGTTTGTGTCACACCCCACCTTGGGGGGTATGACTGGCACCTGGTGCCCTATTAGGACCTGTACTGCTGGACTGCTAAGCTTGGGCACATCTGGTGCCTGGCTGACTCTAACTCACATTTCTGGAAACAAAGGGCTATATAACGACTGTAATCACAGCCCCCGGCCCATTGGCCTATAGCCTCCTGTACCTGTACTGACAGCTGACCAGAAACATATCAATTTAGGGAATCCTATGCGGGCCGACAAGGCCACCATGCTGTCTAGTTATATAAAACTCAATCCTGAAGTACTAGAAAGCTACGTGACCGGCAAGGTCACCACTGCTGGCAAACTATGGCCCCACACGGCCAACATAAAAGAAAGAAAGAGTACTAGCAGCTATACAACTGCACGGCCTCACACGACCGGCTCATCTGACCACAGGGAAATATATACAGACTGCAAGCCTCTAGGATTAGCAATAGAAATGATCGGGACAGGGCCCCGACCTACCCGTACTATACAACAAAAGGAAATGAAATACACCTCTGGAATTTAGTCTTCGGATAACAGGAGCTGAATACTCGGTCGCTGACAGGAATCACATGGAATCGCCTGCTCGTCTATGAGTACCTACAGGCAAGTAATGCAGTGCCCCACCGAGCGTCAGTACCGCTGGTACTGAGTATGTAAAGCAATAATTGAAAGCAAACTCTGAAAACATCAATGTAACTGATGAAACTGAAGTAGGGAGAATTAGATTAACTGTCTGATAATGTAAGTCATACCTTCTCTCATTTATACTGGAAGGAATAGGAGTCGTACCTGGAGACGTATCACTCTACTGCTGATCTACTCGTATCTAACATAACATGGCATAACATAACATAACACACACAAACCTTACCCGGCCCCCATAAGCCGGGAGGTACAACCAGCACAGAATCTATACCCCTACCCCGGTCATCCCATCTCCTATAAACCTGTAAGCACCCTGCCGGTCCCCTGGGTATGCACTTGGGCTCACTGAGCCCCTGACTATAACTGCATTTGAGTCCGGAGGACTCCTAAATCAACACCCCGGGCGTATCCGCTCGACGGGGGTGTATAAGGGCCGACCAAGGCACAATATGGGGAAAACTGGCATCCCATATTCGTCCCCTGTGGGACGGCATGCCACTCCGTAGAGCGACGTATCCTCGTCCTCTGGGGGATGAGTCGATACAGCTATTAACCCGGGGCGGTCATGGATGCAAGGTAATCCAACCCCAAACAATACAACAGTCTCAACCAGTAGTACTATCTGCATATACTACATACTGAAGCTAATGATAATAAAGTGTTTGTACATACTGTATGCTGAACTAGTGATAGTGATATGTACGTATTCAATACATGCTGAAACTGAACATAGTATATGTACATAAATATAATCTTCTGCCATACTGTACTGAGTCTAATGCTGAACATGATATAGTATTTCTACTGAAAACTATGTTGAATACTGATTTTCTATAATAATAGGATTTACTATTCCTAATATGCTTTCTAACCTCATTTTAACTTATCATTCTGCTTCTGAGATGTCTTACAGATATTACATTGCTTTACTGGGTTTCAACTGAATATGATATTATCCTAACATTCTGTGTCACATCACGTACTAAGCATGCTGTGCAGTTTTTAACTCTTGTATCAGAATCTATATCGTTCTAGCAAGTCTCGCGTTGAACATAACATAACGTTTCTAGTATCGTACCATCATTCATAATAAACGTCAAGCATGGCTTCTGAATGTTCTACTGGCCTTTAAATTACTGTACTGTACCAAGATTACTAACCTGCCGAAGAAACTAACTTTACATACCTTATCCTCAAACTATCCGGCTGTCGGACGAGGCTCGGCCAGTACTTCAACTATTTTCTCCCAACTGCATTCATAAATATGTCAATCAATACTAAATATAGATTTATTGTAAAGAGAAACGTCACTTTCGATATAGTTTATAGCCTAAACTTAGGCTTATCGAAAGACGGTCGAAAACTTGCTATTTTTCAGCGGTCCAGAAGGGAGAAGTATTCACTTCACAGCTAGGAACACATAGACACTAGTTTAGAGCAATTCCACTTACCTTAGCTCGGTAGCTCGATGATTCGTCGGCCGTATTTCACGAAACTAAATTCGTAGGAATGCTCTCTGCTGCTAAATACCTCGGTATCTGAGGTTAATTTGAGTTTGGACAATGTTTAGCAGCGTAATCGGACGAAAATTATATTATTTCTTCGCTCCTTTTCCTTCTCCTGCGTTTGCTCTCTGTTTTCTGGAAATTTATAAGTGGTTTGATCATTTAAAACCGAAGTGGGGCTTTATATACTTGGGCCTGGGCAAGGCCAATGTGTCATGGAGCCAACGCGGAGGCCTCTCCTCCGTGACACGCTGCCATCGCGGAGGGGCTCTTCCTCGGCTCCTCCCGCGATGGTTCGACAGGTTTCTCGTCCGATCTTTTCCTGGGCCTTTCCCTAGCACGTATGGCCTTCAAATCTTCTTAACCAACGTGCGAATAGGTCATTTAGGTGCCGGTAATTCTACGGGGTATAACATTCTCCCCCCCTTAAGAACATTAGTCCTCGAATGTATACTGCCATCAAGAGGACTACTTAACTTGCTTGTTTAGAAAAATTTCAGAAGAGTTTCCCCTGTAATATGGACTATACCAAAAATCTGAAATGCAGAAAAGTCCAATACAGGTACTGTACACAATACTGTAGGATTCACTGGATGGTTACGTATCAATTTTCCTCATTTATACATATACAACCATAAGATACTACATAAGCAATAATACGGACATACCTTTTGCCTGACTAGGCTTGGAATAGGTGAGGATATCTGGTCCTCATATCTTCCTTCGCTTCCCAAGTCATCTCCTCTCGGTTCCTGTTATGCCCAATACTTTGATAGACGTAATATCTTTAGTCCTCAATTTGCGAATCTGTCTGTTTAAGATAGTTATTGGAACCTCTTCATAGGCCAGCTTTTTCGTAACCTATCAAACTCTAATTTTTCTGCGCCGCACATCTGCATATGATTTCTGGCGGCTCTGTACAGTCAGTAAGCATTCTTCGGATAAGCTTTACCCTTTCCTTTAACTGCTGAACAATGTCTGGGCCAACCAACACTGATTCTCCGATTTCAAACACCGTTCGGCGATCTGCATTTTCGCTAGTATAATGCCTCAAAAGGCGCCATCTGGATGGCTGAATGATAGCTATTATTGTAGGCAAATTCAATTAACGGTAAATGCTCACTTTGGATACTACTGAAATCTAGCACACACACTCGCAACATGTCTTCGAGCATCTGAATTGTGCGCTCAGCCTGCTCATCTGTCTGAGGGTGGGAAGCTGTGCTTATATTAATCTACGTCCCCAGCCCCTTCTGGAACAATTTCCAAAACCTAGCCGTGAACTGCGCTCTTCTGTCTGAAATAACGGATACTGGCACTACATGCAATCTGACTATCTCTCGGATATACCACTCCGCATAATCTCCAACCGAGAAAGTAGTTCCAACTGGCAAGGAATGAGCTGATTTAGTCAATCTGTCAACTATTACCCATATAGAGTCATGTCTGTGTCTGGCACGGGGTAATCCTGCCACAAAATCCATATTCACCGTTTCCCATTTCCAGAGAGGCACAGCTATGTCTTGAGTTAACCCGCCTGGTTTCTGATGTTCTGCTTTCGCCTGTTGGCAATTAGGACACTGGGCTACAAATTCAGCAATTTCTCTTTTCATATCTGGCCACCAGTAGTTTTTTGTTGATATCATGGCACATTTTCGTTGCGCCTGTGTGAAGAGAATAGCGGGCGTAATGCGCCTCGCTCATAAGCTGCTGGCGATGCCCCAAAATATCTGGCACACAAATGCGGCCTTTATATCGTAACACTTCATCCCCGGTTGTCTGAAAATATGTCACCTCTCCTTACTGAACCTTGTGTTCAAGTTGAACCTGGCTAGGGTCTCCATACTGCCATTCCTTTACTTCCACCACTAACGACAACACTGCGACATTCTGTATTATCGCTCTTTAAGGCATAAACTACTGCAGCTAACTCCAGGTCATGGGTAAGATAATTCTTTTCACGTTTCTTCAACTTCCTGAAAACATAAGCTATTACTTTATCATGCTGCATCAACCCTCTGTATCCCCTAGCGATACTAACACTGGAGTTGATGTTAACCTGGCTTTTAACTCTTGGAAGTTCTGCTCACACGCCTCAGTCTACTGGAACTTTGCTGCCTTCTGTGTCAATTTAGTCAGAGGTGCTACTAAGGTGGAAAATCCTTCCACAAACCCTCTGCAGTACCCGGCTAACCGCAGGGACTGCGTACTTCGATCGGAGTGGTAGGTCTAGGTTATGTCTTCACTACCTCGATTTTCTGTGTATCTATCTATACACCATCCTCCGACACAATGTGACCAAAAAGGCTGCTAAACTCAACCATGACGGTCATACTGGTTTATTATACCGGAGAATCTGACAAGTAATCTACCGGTATAGCTAAAGCTTATCTGGCCTTCTGGCCACATGCTAAGGCTACTTGTTGCTAAGGTAACCTTGAACGGATATTTGCACACCGTGTGCCCATGTCTGATTAGGGGGTCTGATATTGACCATGACCTCTAATGATCTGGCTGCATAACCTTAAGTAACTGAATAGTCGGGTTTAATGACCCGAATGTGGCAGTAGTCTAACAATACTCTAACCGTTCTACTTGAGTGCTTATAGTTCATGCATAACCGCAGACTTGTGGGCATCTAATTGCTCTGTTATTTTACTTAAACCACTGTAAGGCTGGGCTTAATCAAACTTACTCCCAGGCGATCAATCTCTGGATCTTCACGGGGAGTCTACTGATCCCCTGGTCTTAATAAACACTATACTAGCAGGGTACTATCAATTTCTTACGCCTTGTGTGTATCCACTTGGATTTATACTACTATTCTGGGGGATTCTCGGTCTTATGAGTTATTCTGTAAATACTGGCCTTTTGCTAGGGCTCTGTATCTAAATATCTTACGAGAACCAGCTGAAGTACTAGTCTGTCGCTGACTATTGATGTGGACCCTTCCTTGGGGTACCCACGGGTATTTTGACTGGGACGGCCGGCTGTCTTATGGGGTGTTCCACATACTAACTACTAGGTTAGCTAAGGCCGACTCTCACCTACAAGGCTGGGAAAATGACGTACGACCACTTAAAATACTAGAACAATTTTGGTATTGCTAATCTCTGAAATTTGCCTATTCGGCCTCTAATCCTGCTTCTAGCACATACACTACTGTTACCGATCTTCAGGGATGCTTCCCTGCTAATGCAGGCGCCAGCTGGTCGGTAGACCGTCTAACTGCGCCCTTATCATCTAGCCATCTTTTTTAGGCCATTAACTCTGATAAGCTCCTAGAGCCTAGATCTGGTAACAACACATAAATCTATTAACTTAATAACTTAGAACTGAGATTGTTTCTATGACTTCATATGTGACTCACACTTAACCTGCCCTTTCTCTTCTCCTTTCCCTTTCCCCTTTCTTCTCTCCTTTTCTTTCTTTCTCCTCCCTTTTGGCAAGGGGGGGTCCCGCAATGCAATCTGTACATGTTTTCTATTGCTAATCAGCATCTGTGATTGTACCCCTTATAGGCAGCTACTCACAGCATATCTATTATCTGTATATATATATATATATATATATATCAATAGCTACGTACAATATGTACTGAATTCTGCGGTAACACATAATCTCTGACATGCTCTGCTGAGTCTCACGCCGTACATGATACACCGCTTCTACGGCCTAATAATATCTCCTGTCCTGACTTATCATTTCATTGCATTGTCACCCCATTCTGAAAGTAACAAATATAAACAATTTAGTTATTGTCTGCTGTTTGAAATTCCGCCACTCTTGTGATGTGGGTCGACATTCGAATCTTGTAGCCTTACTAGGCATATATTGAGAGCCCATGACTGTCTGCTGGGCCTTATCTCTAGGCTACACTAGATTAGAATTGCTGTATCGGTGACTTCTTAACTTTTCCATAGCGGGCATACTGCGGTATTCTGAACCGCAATCTTACTGTCAGCCCGAGGCTTAATCCTTACTACGATATTTTATCAATCCGGGGGTAATTCTAATTTCCCCACAAGATCTGACATTCCTGCTTCTTTCCCTCATCTTACATAAGCTGAACTCTGGGATTCAAAGTACCTGCTCTTCATTGTTAACAAGATTGCTGGTCCAGTATCAGCTCATACTTCCCCTGACTTGCAGTCAGACCTATCTGATTCACATGACCCCTCACCCTTTCGATATCGCAACCGGACCATAACTACAATCTTACAGGTATGTCTTGCTATCTGTTAACATACGTGGCGGACTTGGCTTTTTTCTAACTCAAACTTGACTATTACCCAGCATTCCTCACTAACAGGTCTTTTACCCCTGCTTCGGGTAAGCTAACGGTCTTACTTTCTCTACTGGCTTATTATCATAAAGGTTTGCACAACTTACGAAATCATAGGGGCTCTTTGTACTTTCTAATACTTACTAGGATCAATCAGCCCATCTTTACTTACTACTTGATTTGGCAACCCCATCTCAAGTCTTACGCCCCTTTACTATACTGGCATCAGAATCAAGAGGTAGGAATAGCCCTTTTTCTTGTTGCAACAGATAGAAACATATAACTGTACCACATCTGAAAAGATGTGTTTGGGATTCCTGCATTTCCCTCTCTTTCTTATACTTACCTGGTGGTCTGACCTTATCTGTAATCTTAATCAGATCTTATATAGCTAATAAATAAATCAACTCATATGTACATTACATTCCTGACTTCCTATTTTGACGTTATCAACGTATACTAGGGATAGTACCGATAAAGGTATCATGCTGGGAGGTTTCAGGTACCTCCTGCTGCAGCTGTATTTATCATGTAACTGGCTGATGCCCTCTTCTGTTGTTATCTGATCTTCTGACTGTAGTAGGGTAATGCTGATTTGCTTTTATATCTGTAATCAAAGAATACGGTAAGTTTTTAGAGACTCCACCCTATACTGTACCGCTCTAAAGCACGACTGACTGAGAAGGAAGGGTAACCATCCAATCATTCCTCGCAGCCTCCTGCCTATAATATGTGGTGCACAACACATCCATAGACAAGACTCTACTTAGCACGGCTTGCAGACTCCCTGGGATACGACCTGCTCTGATACCAAGTTTGTCACACCCCGCCTTGGGGGGTATGACTGGCACCTGGTGCCCTATTAGGACCTGTACTGCTGGACTGCTAAGCCTGGGCACATCTGGTGCCTGGCTGGCTCTAACTCACATTTTTGGAAACAAAGGGCTATATAACGGCTGTAATCACTGGCCCCAGCCCATTGGCCTATAGCCTCCTGTACCTGTACTGACAGCTGACCAGAAACATATCAATTTAGGGAATCCTATGCGGGCCGACAAGGCCACCATGCTGTCTAGTTATCTATAACTCAATCCTGAAGTACTAGAAAGCTACGTGACCAACAAGGTCACCACTGCTGGCAAACTATGGCCCCACACGGCCAACATAAAAGAAAGAAAGAGTACTAACAGCTATACAACTGCACGGCCTCACACGACTGGCTCATCTGACCACAGGGAAATATATACAGACTGCAAGCCTCTAGGATTAGCAATAGAAATGATCGGGACAGGGCCCCGACCTACCCGTACTATACAACAAAAGGAAATGAAATACACCTTTGGAATTCAGTCTCCGGATAACAGGAGCTGAATACTCGGTCGCTAACAGGAATCACGTGGTATCGCCTGCTCGTCTATGAGTACCTACAGGCAAGTAATGCAGCGCCCCACCGAGCGTCAGTACCGCTGGTACTGAGTATGTAAAGCAATAACTGAAAGCAAAATATGAAAACATCAATGTAACTGATGAAACTGAAGTAGGGAGAATTAGATTAACTGTCTGATAATGTAAGTCATACCTTCTCTCATTTATACTGGAAGGAATAGGAGTCGTACCTGGAGACGTATCACTCTACTGCTGATCTACTCGTATCTAACGTAACATGGCATAACATAACATAACACACACAAACCTTACCCGGCCCCCATAAGCCGGGAGGTACAACCAGCACAGAATCTATACCCCTACCCCGGTCATCCCATCTCCTATAAACCTGTAAGCATCCTGCCGGTCCCCTGGGTATGCACTTGGGCTCGCTGAGCCCCTGACTATAACTGCAACTAAGTCCGGAGGACTCCTGAATCAACACCCCGGGCGTATCCGCTCGACGGGGGAGTATAAGGGCCGACCAAGGCACAATATGGGGAAAATTGGCATCCCATCTTTGTCCCCTGTGGGACGGCATGCCACTCCGTAGAGCGACGTATCCTCGTCCTCTGGCGGACAAGTCGATACAGCTATTAACCCTGGGCGGTCATGGATGCTAGGTAATCCAACCCCAAACAATACAACAGTCTCAACCAGTAGTACTATCTGCATATACTACATACTGAAGCTAATGATAATAAAGTGTTTGTACATACTGTATGTTGAACTAGTGATAGTGATATGTACGTATTCAATACATGCTGAAACTGAACATAGTATATGTACATAAATATAATCTTCTGCCATACTGTACTGAGTCTAATGCTGAACATGATATAGTATTTCTACTGAAAACTATGTTGAATACTGAGTTTCTATAATAACAGGATTTACTATTCCTAATATGCTTTCTAACCTCATTTTAACTTATCATTCTGCTTCTGAGATGTCTTACAGATATTACATTGCTTTACTGGGTTTCAACTGAATACGATATTATCCTAACATTCTGTGTCACATCACGTACTAAGCATGCTGTGCAGTTTTTAACTCTTGTATCAGAATCTATATCGTGCTAGCAAGTCTCGCGCTGAACATAACATAACGTTTCTAGTATCGTACCATCATTCATAATAAACGTCAAGCATGGCTTCTGAATGTTCTACTGGCCTTTAAATTACTGTACTGTACCAAGATTACTAACCTGCCGAAGAAACTAACTTTACATACCTTATCCTCAAACTATCCGGCTGTCGGACGAGGCTCGGCCAGTACTTCAACTATTTTCTCCCAACTGCATTCATAAATATGTCAATCAATACTAAATACAACTTTATTGTAAAGAGTAACGTCACTTTCGATATAGTTTATAGACTAAACTTAGGCTTATCGAAAGACGGTCGAAAACTCGCTATTTTTCAGTGGTCCAGAAGGGAGAAATATTCACTTCACAGCTAGGAACACATAGACACTAGTTTAGAGCAATTCCACTTACCTTAGCTCGGTAGCTCGACGATTCATCGGTCGTATTTCACGAAACTAAATCCGTAGGAATGCTCTCTGCTGCTAAATACCTCGGTATCTGAGGTTAATTTGAGTTTGGACAATGTTTAGCAGCGTAATCGGACGAAAATTATATTATTTCTTCGCTCCTTTTCCTTCTCCTGCGTTTGCTCTCTGTTTTCTGGAAATTATTAAGTGGTTTGATCATTTAAAACCGAAGTGGGGCTTTATATACTTGGGCCTGGGCAAGGCCAACGTGTCACGGAGCCAACGCGGAGGCCTCTCCTCCGTGATACGCTGCCATCGCGGAGGGGCTCTGCCTAGGCTCCTCCCGCGATGGTTCGACAGGTTTCTCGTTCGATCTTTTCCCGGGCCTTTCCCTAGCACGTATGGCCTTCAAATCTGCTTAACCAACGTGCGAATAGGTCATTTAGGTGCCGAGAATTCTACGGGGTATAACAGTTTGTACCTTGTCAAGGGTAGAACCATTAAAAAGGGTGTGATATTACTCATGAAAGGCCCACACGGGCAAGGGGGACATTCTCAAGGAAGACCCTATCATGGCTACGTTGGCACGTAGTTCTGAGACACTAGGTATGCTTGGACCCCGGTCTACTCGGTGTTAAATACTACTCTCAAAACATGTATAGTGCCCATATCGTAGTAGTGAAAACATGCATGAGGTTCATTGGCTAGTTTAAATTATGATAATCATACACATTCTTGAAATACGTGAATTAGCCATGAAATAGGGCTCATGAGTCAACCATAATCATAATCATAAAATCATGAGAGAAATTATACATACTTGACAAAATCCTCATACTTAATTTCATAAATTCATGAGGGATACTTGTAGGAAATCATACATCATAACTATAAATCATAAATTAGGGCTTGAAAGATTTAAAATTTATAAAAGGATCAAAGAAATTCATAATCATAATCATGTTTGAATCACAAGATATCACAAATTCATAAATAATTGAAGAGATCATAAATCCTATTATGGAAATCATATTTTCATATAAAATCAGCTCTACCCATAAAGGAATGATGAACAAATTTCAAAATCCAACATAGAATCAACATTTTCCAAAGTAGGGCTTTGGGGAATTTGGGTGATCATGTTTTGGATTGAAGAAGGGACATGCTGTTGGAAGGAACTCTCATTGTTAGACCCACATACTTGAATTGATCAATCCCCAACTGAATTTGAAACCCTACTTGGTTCTAGAAGAAATTTGAGGAAGAACCCTAGGAATTTCTTGAGAGACTTTATTCTTCAATTGAGAGTGTTAGTAGGATAATGAGTTACTTAGGGTGAATAATACCCTTAATACACTCTTTTCCATGCTTAAAATGATGTAGTTTAGAATTTTAGAACTTAGGATTTATGAAAATACCCTTGATGAAATTTTGAAAAATGTACCCTACCAGTCATCACGACCCTTACCACAAGTCATACCATGAAGTGACGACTCGTGGTCACCACTGATACTAGGATGGTTCCTAAAGATCATACCACTATGCCTATGACGAGTTTTTACATGTCACCAAGAGTCGTGAGGTCACCTATCACCATTGAGCCTCAACTCTCACTTTCTTTGAACTTTCCCATAGGTACAAACCACAACTCGTGTTTCCCTACCAAGGGTCATAAAACCAATTGTGACAACACACCCATACACAAAACTTCCTAAACCACGACCCTTATCATGACTTGTTATTCCCCACAATGAATTGTATTTCCAATCGTGGTATCTCTTCCTTACTCTGCAGGTCCAAATAATGACTCCTTTCGATGGCACGTTACGACCACTTACGAGTTGTACGATGACTGGCTACACCAAACCTTCCTTCGCATCTACTAACCATGACTCATGATGACGAGTCATCACATCGACCAAGGAGTCATACCTTGACTCATTGGTCCAGAACCTACCACTCAGCTCCTCATCACGACTCCAACCACGACCCATCAGTCCAACCTATGACTTGTACAATGAGTCATTCTGAGAGAAAAATGCAGATTTCTCTGCTAATCTCATTTACACATCTCGAACCTAGTCTTAGAAACTTTTGGGGTATTACACAATCTCTCAAATAGCCCTTATAACATTCCCACGTCTAAGCTAAGGTTTCACCATCTTTCTGCACAAATTCGGAGATCTTCCCTCTCAACTCCTTCGTTCTCCTTGAAGAGAAACACCTTGTGATGAATTTATTGGAAAGAGCCTCTTATCATCTAGTGATGGTACCTACTGGCTCATTTTGAAGCCACTCCATGGCTTCAACAATCAGCAAGAATGGAAACAATGTTAGTTTAACATATTCATTTGACACGTTCTGATAGTGGAAATTCTCACTCAACTTCACGAACATCATCAGATGCCTGTAGGGATCCTCGTATGGCTTGCCTTGATATTGGCAAATGTTTTGGACCAATCGCACGGTCCTTTCCTTCAACTCAAAGTTCCTAGTGATAGACGTCTTAACAATTTCTTTAGAAGTGTTTTCTAAGTTCAGCCTAACAAAGTTCAATACTGGAACCCTCTCCTGATTGTTTCCTTGTGCCTGCTCATTATTCTCCATGATTAACCTTCTAAAGGTTCTCTCAATTTCAAGATCAAAAGAAGCCAAAAGTGTTTCTTGATTTCTCTTACTTGGCATACACTCAGCACACAACCCTGTAAACTTCACAAACATAAAAAAAACAAATATAAAATTCAGAATAGCGTAATAAAATCCTAACCTACAAACGATCAAACAATATTAGTGTCCTTGATAGTGGCACCAAAAACTTGATGTCGCCCAAGTGCATACAAGCGCATGTGGTCTTCAAGTAATATAAGATTAGAAGTCTCGATTATCGATCACTCAAAGACTTGTCAGTTTATTCATTTAAGTTTGTTTCTTATTTTGCTATTCTATCAAACAATTGAATTGGGGAATGGTTTGGGAAATTAAACTACTAAAAACTTTAAATATAAAATAACTAAAGATAGTTTCAAACATGATTTTACTTCAGATGATGATGAAAATCTAGGGAAATAGTACTTTTAGTTTTAGCTTGAGTTCTCAAGACATAATTACACTAAAACGATTCTTCCTGTGGTTGGTAGTCGCAAGTTAATATCCCATTCCTTTCTAATATCCCGATTATCCAAGAACTATCTCATGAACCCTAACACCTATATCCCTACGGTCGCAGGAGAAACATGAAACAACGGTTATGCCTACTTGTATTTCAACTAAATAGGGTTAAAGGGTATATCCCTATCCTCCACAACAACTTCTATCCTCTCTCCAATGGGTTTAAGGGTCTTTGAATTCCTATTTATATTTACCTTTAACCCTTTTAGCTCCCTTTCCCAAGTTCAATCGGAAGCCAACACCTTTACTCAAAAGTTGATCAGGCTAGTAATAAGCAATTAAAACAAGCAAATATAAACAACCATTAATGAAGAATCGAAACTAGTATAAATCAGTCTATCAAACATCAACCATCTACTATGGCCAAAACCCTAGAGTATGAGTTTATCCACTCATAGACAAGTGGAAAAACAAAGACATAATCATTGTTATTCAAAGCAAAACGATAATGAAAAGAAGAAACCTAGTGTAGCCTTGTATCCTCTTCCAAGCGGCTTACAACCCTTAAAAAATGATATACAGAATGTAAACGTGATCAAAAGATGATCAACAAATGACATAGAGGCATATATATAGTTGAGCTTTCAAATGACGCTTCTTCCCTCCAATACTTAGCTTTGGAATCAGCAATTTCTGCTTCGAAATAATCCTGGCGCACCATCCCACCTTTAGCCCTAAGTTGGGCTCAAGTTTCCACTGAAGTTTGGCTATGGGTGCCCAGCCCCATCCGTGCACCAAGGAGTTAGCCAAATTTCAATACCTCTAACTCATAGCCTCCGAGTGTTAGTCAAATTACTTGTCTCTAGAACCTCTCTGGCGCCCACCCCTATCTATAGCACCAGATTTTGGGAAATTTCTCTAAGTCTGGAATGCTCTGGGCTCCACGCCTCTCATCTCACCAAGTTGTTGAATGGAACATCTATGATGTTTGGGACCTGGAACTAGGTGCCAACCATGGCCCCAGATTTGATGCACATTGCTATGAAGTTGACGACAAGGCGCTGGGTGTCATCCATAACTCCAGATCCTTCTTCTCAGCTTCTCAAACCTTCAACCTTAGGTCATTTTGGGTCCTTGTTCCTTGGTTTCCTTCTCAAAACACCTCAAATCGTTTGTTAGAATACAAAACATACAAACACATGAATTTATGCATTTTATAAGAATTACGAACTCAAAATAAGGTAAAAGATAGGCAAAAACATGGAAAATGAGCATAGAAATATGCCCAACACCATTGTGCCGCGGAGGATTATGCCAGGTTGTGTATCTGTAAGATAGTTCACCTACATGGTGTTCCTTTGTCCATTATTTTGGATAGAGGCACTCATTTTACCACAAACTTCTGGAAGTCCTTCTAAAAGGCCCTAGGCATTCAGGTAAATCTTAGCACCGCATTCCATCCCCAGACAGATGGATAGGATGAACGCACCATTCAGATACTCAAAGATATGTTGCGTGCCTGTATTTTAGACTTTGGAGGAAGCTGGGATGAAATATTATCATATTTCCTTGATAGAATTTTCCTATAATAATAGTTATCAAGCAAGCATTCAGATGGCTTTGTATGAAGCTTTGTATGGGGGAAATATGGATCGCCAATTAGCTGGTTTGAACTTAGAAAAGCAGAACTACTAGTCCCAGATCTAGTACAATAGGCTATGGAAAAGTAAATCTTATTATAGATCGACTTCAAATAGCTCAGGGCAGGCAGAAATCTTATGATAATATACATCGTCGAGCGTTGGAGTTCACTGTTAATGATTGGGTCTTCCTGAAAGTATCGCCTATGATATGCGCCATGCGATTTGGCCAAAAGGTCAAGCTAAGCCCTAGATATATTAGGCCTTATAGAGTTATCCGCAGGATAGGAAAAGTTTCTTATGAGTTGGAGTTGCCACTTGAGCTAGCAATAGTCTACCCGATATTTCATGGATCTATATTGCGGAAGTGTATAGGAGACCCGACCTGTGTTATGCCTATTGATAATGTCCATATTTCTAAGGAGATGCCTTACACAAAGGTCCCAGTTGCTACTCTGGGCCGGAAAGTCAGTAACTTCAGACCAAAAAAGTTGCCTCAGTTAATGTATTATGGAAAAGTAATAACTTGAGAAGGTAACTTGGGAGGTCGAGGAAGAAATCAATAAGAAGTGCCCTCACTTGTTTACGATGTTTACGTGATATTGAGGTATGTATTTGATAACTAAATTATTGAGTATGTATTTTAAAGCATGTTAAGTAAAGTTAATTCTCATTCTAGGATGAATGTTCCTAAGGGAGGGAGGATGTTACATCCAAAAGAAATTGTGATTATTTGAAGTTTGTATGCTATTTTAAGGGAAGTACGATTTGTATATTGGTTGTAGGTGAGGAGGGAAACATGAACAAAGGAAAAAGCAAAGAGTATGTGAAGTTCATAAGTAAGGGTCAACTTTAAATGACCATATCTCCCAATGTATAATGAGTTAGAAGCCCCACTACCTATCAAATTAAAGGTGTGTGAGTCTAGTTTTCAAAATATCAAACCGCTTATCAATCAGAGTTTGGAGTAAAATGTTAGAGGTATTTTACTAGGGCATTGATGAGTTGGTAATTTACCATCTCATTCAGCTTTTAAGCATGAGCTTTTGCTTGGTATTAAAATTATTTAGGAAGGTTATGTTCCCTTTTTATTCTCTATGTAGGCATTTGAAGGAAGTAAAGGTAATGGAGGATTTGAACTCAAAAAGAGTTGCTAAAGACATGTTTTTAACCGGCAAAACGCGGATCCGAACTTGCGAAACACTAGTCAAACATAGATTTTATTGCCTTGAAACCATCTTGAACCGACATTTAGCAGATTGCACTGGCTAAATGCAGGTGAAACGCAGTTGGGCACCAATGAAACGCAGTGAGGCAAGTGACCCATTTCACTGATGGAAGGGTAAAAATGTCCAGAAAAGGTCCTAAAGCACCTAGAAACCTCCAAGGGCAATTTTGTAAAGTTAAACACAAGAAATTAGAAGATATTTATGACTCTCATTGTACACAACACATTAGGAGGAGAACACACACCCAATTCTAGAGAGAAGAAAAACACACCCTATAATAGTAGTGATAGAATTTTCTTTTCTTCTTCCTTTTCTTTAACCCATTTTGAGGGAATTCAACAAATATTGTAAGACATTTTCTTTGCTTCTTCCTTTTATTTAACTCATTTTGGGGGAATTCAACCAATATTGTAAGACCTTGTGAAGAATATTTGTGAAGCATTATGATGAATCTTGAGGGGAATCCTCTTGGTATCTTCTCTCTCTCTCTAAATATGCATAGCTAATTTGCTAGCTAGGGGTATGTGCATGGTGGGTTTGTAAACTTGAATGGGTATTGATGATTTTCTTTTGGATTCTAGTTTATAGCATAGATCTATTGTTCTCTCCAAATTTTAATTAAAAATTGATGGTTGCAAACATGAATTTTGTTTACTCTTCTTCCCTTTGCTTGAGAAAGAAAGGGTGAGAATTGGGTGAGAGAACAATAGGGAGGAAATGGAGTGTTGATATGTGGGGTTAAGCTAGAGATTTTCAAAATCCAAAATTCTCATTCCATTAAAGGATCAAGGCTAAAGATACCTTTATTCTTCCTTAAGCTCTTGTGGTTGATGATTTGAATTTGGCCTTGGGTTTTAAACTCAAGGCATAAACATTCTTGTGGTCGAGAAATAACAGATTGTAATTTATCCACCGCTATCTATGTTAAGTTTGAATCGAAGGAAATGAAATAATTTCCATTCTAGTTGTTAGCCCATATATAGAAAACCCCTAGCCATTTTACTTGTGAATTGCAACAATCGGAATTCCCCTCACTTAGTTCTTAATTTGAATTTGATGTTATTTTTCCTTTTCTCCCAGTTGTTACTTTTCGAATGTTGAACAACGATGCATTGTAGTTTGAGTTAGTTTATAACTTTTGGATCATCGACTCAATTCCTTGTGAGATTTGATCTCGACATCTGTCGGGTATATTTATTTTGACAACGACCATTTACACTCTCTCCTTGCAAGGAGTGAATTTGAACGTTATCAAAAATAGTGTCATTGCTGGGGAATTGGGTTGTCATAGCCATTAGTTATTTATTGATTCAAACTTCTTTTGCATTTTGTTTTACATCTTGTTTTGTTTTTTGTTTATTTGTATTTGTATTATGACGTCGTGGAATGAAGGGAGGTTTGTTGGTTTCAACCCTTATCATGATGACCCATGTCCCTATTGTGGTGGACCACATATTTCGCAAGATGGCAAATATTCCCTTAGAAGAGAGATGAGTGCACCTTCTTTCTCCTATAATGGGTATAGATGCACTTTATGTGGTGGTCATGGTACACATTGGGGTGGATACCCAAATAAGTTCACTTCTAGTTATAGTGGCTGTAACGGAAGTTGTGCTCTTGAGCTTGATAGGAATGAAGCCATTGCATGTGAGGGAAGAAGCAATACATACGGGTGCATAAAATCCATGCTCTAAGACTTTTTTGTGTGGGAGTCTAATGCGGAAAAGGATATCAATCCCTTAATGCCCATGGAATCATCGACTCCTCAAGAAGAAAGCTATAGTTCTCTAAAAGAAGAAGCGGAGGAGATATACAATATCACAATACCCAATGATGGATTGAAAGGCGACTTTCTTAAGGGAAAATGTCAAGTCTAGAGTCTTCTTGAGTCTGTTGTGCACTTGTTTGAATAGGTACTACCAAAATTTCTTGCTTGGCATTGAACATGAGTTTTGAAAAGAAAATGGGGGCACTTGAAAATGAGCCCTATCTTGTCATGGGTTATACATTCCTTGCTGAGCATCTTGATTCACAAGCTAGCTTGTCTAAATTCATATTTTTAATATGATTTAGAAAGTGGGTAAACTCTTTGGATTGTGATGCCTTGTGTGGTGAGTCTTTAGGCTTAATTCTTGTGTACGTATGATTGTCTATAACTTGCCCTAAGTGTGACTCAAGGTAAAATTTTAAATGTGACTGTACTAATATGATCGTAGGCTTTCTTTTCATAGTCACTTCACCAAAATGACCTCCTTGAACATCAATCATCGATAGCCAATGTTTGAACCTTAACCCTTTTTCTTGAAAACCACATTACAAGCCTAATGAACCTTTCTAATGCTCTTATTTGGCACCCATCCTCCCTATCTGCTAGTAATGAAAGAATGAAAATGGGGCTTAAAGCCAAAGAGATGGGGAGATACAAGGAATGACTTGAAATGACACAAAAGCCTAAGTTTGGGGGTTTGCAAAAACAAATAAGAAATATATGAGCTTCAATGTGAGATAGCACCAAATTATGATGAAACAAATGAAATGGTTGGTTGAAAAAGCTCAAATCATTTAAAGATAAAAAAACAGTTGAAAGGTGCTAGGTAATGCTTAGATGAGGCTAAATGTGGAATCCAAAGGTGTTATAAGGGTGGCTCTTGCTAAACAAAAGATGAAGATGATGAGCAAGGAGAGATAAGGTGGAGTGATATCAATAGTGTGATGGGATGTTAAAAGTGTTCACAAAAAGGCATTATAGAGGTTCTAGTAACTAGTGCTAAACATTTGTCCTACCCTTACCCCTAGCCTTCATAATAACCCGCAAAACTGATTTTGAGTGTAGCAACTCTACATTAGTGGAAAGTTACACGAAGGCCAAGCCTATGAGTCGATTTGTATGCACTTGAATATCTTTGTGAGAGTGAGAATATTTGCCTTATAATATAATTCATATGTGTGAAATGCTTAAAAATGTATGGGATCCTCTCTTTTTTGTGAGTGGCATCACTTCCTCAGGGTACATTCTTAAAAGTGTTTTCAAGTGAGAGGTGTAAATGAGACAAGTGTGTAGCGAACTTTAAGGCAAGCTTTGAATATGAATTGCCAATGACTTGAGATGCTCCTTGAGCTTGTTTCAGAAATGAACTATGCCTCTTGTTTGAATGAAATGAATGCATGCAAGATATGCTTAATGATTGTGGTCACCTATTGAAGCTTGTGCAACATATTTGAATCGTTTCTTCTTCTTGAGTTGGTGTGTGATTCTTGGGTTGTCTTGAGTCTTAATGGTTTGTGTGCAACTCCCATGATGCTCTAATCTTAAGTAAAGTCTTCCAGTGAAGGAATGTCTTTCTTGAGGATAAGCAATGGTTCAAGTTTGGGGGTATGATGAGTTGGTAATTTACTAACTCATTCGGCTTTTAAGCATGAGCTTTTGCTTGGTACTAAACTTATTCAGGAAGATTTTATTCCCTTTTTCTTCTATACGTAGGCATTCGAAGGAAGAAAAGGTAATGGAGGATTTGAACTCAAAAAGAGCTGCGAAGAAAAGGTAATGGAGGATTTGAACTCAAAAAGAGCTGCTAAAGACATGCTTTTAACCGGCGAAACGCGGATCCGGACTTGCAAAACACCTGTCAAACATAGCTGTTACTATCTTGCAACTGCCTTGAACCATTGTTTAGTGGATTGGCACTGGCTAAATGCTGGTGAAATGCAGTTGGGAATCGGTGAAACACAGTTGGGCACCAGCTAACGCAGAACAAAGGGAAAGTAAACAATTTCTCTTATGAAAGAGTAAAAACATCCAGAAAAGGTCCCAAAGCACCTAGAAACCTCAAAGGGTAATTGTGGAAAGTTATACACAAGACATTACAAGATATTTATGACCCTCATTGTAAACCACACATGAGGAAGAGAACACACACTTAATTCTAGAGAGAAGAAAAACACACCCTAGAATAGTAGTGATAGAATTTTCTTTTCTTCTACTTTTTCTTTAACCTTTTTGGGGGAATTCCACCATTGTTGTAAGACCTTGTGAAGCATATTTCTGAACCATTATGATGAATGTTTAGGGGAATACTCTTGATATCTTTTCTGTTTGTCTAATATGCATAGCTAATTTGCTTGCTAGGGGTGTGTGCATGGTGGGTTAGTAAACTTGAATGGGTATTGATGATTTGCTTTTCGATTCTAGTTGCTAGCATAGATCTATTATTCTCTCCACGTTTTAATTAAAAATTGATGGTTGCAAAAATGAATTTTTCTTACTCTTCTTGCCTTTGCTTGAGAATGAAAGGTTGAGAATTAGGTGAGAGAACAATAGGAAGGATTTGCAGTGTTAATATGTAGGGTTGAGCTAGAGATAGTCAAAACCCACATTCTCACTCCATTAAAGGATCAGGGCTACAGATAACTTGATTCTTCCTCAATCTCTTGTGGTTGATGATTTGAATTTGGTCTTGGGGTTTGAGAAAACTCAAGGCATAGACATTCTTGTGGTCGGGAAAAAAGAGAATGTGATTATCCACCGCTATCTATGTTAAATTTGAATCTAAATAAATGAAGTAATTCTCATTCTAGTTGGTAGCCCATCTATATCCCCCTAGCCATTTCACTTGTGAATTGCATCAATAGGAATTCCCTTCACTTAGTTCTTAATTTGAATCTAATGTTATTTTCCCTTTCCCCCCCAATTTTTACTTTTCGAATGTTGAACAATGATGCATTCTAGTTTAAGTTAGTTTACAACTTTTGGATCATTGACTCAATTCCTTGTGGGATTCAACCCCAATATCCATCAGGTATATTTGTTTTGCCAACGATTATTTACACTTTCTCCTTGCGAGGAGTTGATTTGGACATTATCAAGCACTGTCAGGCAGTGATGTGGCCCTACTGACTTAAGCTGATTCACCGACCCACCCTTATTTAAATAAATTATTTGTTGCCAATTCATTTCATGTTGATCCAACAATTGAAATTCTTGCTAAGAATGTATTTCTCTCTCATTTCCAATAGTTAAAACAAGAAAAATTGAAGAGGAAACCCCAAGCACAACTCAATCAAAACACAAGACAAGAAGACGGATAGTTTCCAAAAGTGAAACTGAGCTAGGGGTTGTTTTGGAGCTCGTTTTGGCAAGGTGTGAAGGTGATTTGCTGCGTTTCAAAAGCTTTTTGGACTGCCTATATATCCATCTTTTAATAGGTATTGAAACCAAGAGGAAAGGTAATGATTTCGCTCCCTTTAAACCCCTTAAATTGCAAGCAAAAGGGCTGGAATTTAGCAGCTAAGTGAGCTACCATTGGGCTGTTTTTATGATGAGTTTTTGCTCGTTTTTGTTAGGTTCTTTCAGAAGTTTATTTTCTGGAAATATACTCTACTTTGAGGGGAAGAATTGCATCAGAAATGAGGTAAAATTATCTCTTGTTTCCTACCTCAAAAGTTAATGGAAATAAGTAGAGAAAAATGTTGTTGAATGTTGTTGATGTTTCCATCTATTGTTGTTGCTATCGTGACTGCCTTTGGAAAGATATTTTGGGCTGCATTTTGTGCTATAGATTAACCCTTTTTTCTTTCTTTTCCTTTTTCACATCCCCACAATCTATGCACCCCTACTATAGCCACCCTCAATTTAGGCATTTTACCTGGGTTGAGTATCACAATGTCCAAGGAGGGACCAGGGTTAAAATAGGTTCATTATTAAAAATGGACCAAGTTAATCAGTTAATCAAATAAAAAATAATCAATTTAAGGCTCAAAATTGGGATCAAGGGATTCATCATCATTTGGTAGGGTAATTTAGGCTAAAGTGACTCATCTATCAATAACAGACGATGATCATCTCCTAACCAACTATCCTTAAGCCTACGCAAAGACCAAATATGCAAGTTCAGATCCTTTATGCAGTATTGAACTAGGTATGACCTCACTCACTCATGGTACCAGCTTGTATTGAATCTACCAATCCAGTTTATGCACGGCTAAACTACAACTACTCATGCTCATAATTCAAATGTCATACAAAGATCCACAAAAATCATGCAATTGTAATTAAACTATACAACTAACAACAACAAATTTTTTCAATAGGGTCAATATTTTCAAAAACAACAAAATAGTGCATTTATTGGCTATAAAGTAATTCTAATCTACTTCTAATTAAACAAAAACAACCTAAACATGTTGATTTTACTAGATAGCATGCCCGAGGAAAAAGAAACAGGGGAAGAAAAATCCTCGAACGAATCAAAAATCCCAAAAAAATACAAGTACAACCCCTCTCTTTTTGAAAATCATGCTTCATCCCCGAAGCATAGAATATAACAGAACAAGAGAAAAATACATACCTGTGGCGCACTAAGCACTCCTATCATCCCACGGAGGTGGTACCTATGTTGCATCCGTGGCGCTAGTGGTGGCCAACGCACTTAATGGTACATCTGTATGGGGTTGGTTACCCCTACATCATGCTTGGTCGTTTCGTGACCTCAGAATCAACTCTGGATGAATGTGCCTTCCCCAAGGGATCCTCTCCACCTGAAAGCTCTCTATGGGCAGTGGTGGAGCTTCCCGCTCCCGTCACTCGCTCCTGCAACTCTGATATGTGTGCATCATGAGTCTTTAGGATCTCTACTCTTGCCCGCTTTCTTTCTCGCTTCTCCTTCTTTTTCTTCTTTGGGGTCTTGTCTCCAACAACCTCTGAGACCCTCTTCTTCCTTTTCCTCCACTTGTACCCGATGGGACCTAGTATGCCTCCAAGTCGAGCTCCTCATCAAGCTCAGCATCCAAGTTCGAAAGAGTGGGAGCTGTTATGATCGTCGGCTGTCTAGACGACAGCTTGGTCACTTGGCTCTGAAGAACCCCCAACTCCTCCCAGAGGCTACTAGTGTTTGGCTGCTCCACCAAGAACTTATTGAGCCGGCACTCGAATCCATCAATCCTCCCATGTAACCTTTTCACGGATTCCTTAATCTCTGCCTTTACCCAGGGCTTGACATTCTCCATCATTGATTGTATTTTCCTTTTGACCATTGTCAGCGTATTTGCGAACTTTTGGAGAAAGTCATGAGGGACCATAACATATCCAGCTGGTGTCTCACTCGGAAGACCCATTGGTGGTGTAATAGAAGTTCTAGGAGCTGCCTCTGAATTACTGGCCTATATAGCCGGTGTCTCGTCCTACTCTAATGAGGTAGGGGAATTAACCTGCTCACCCCTAACTGTTCGTGGTACCGAGATTGGGTTGGAAGTCTAGCCTGGCTCACCGAGTTTATTTCATCCCGGATCAGCCATATATCTTCCGTCCTCTGGCCTCTGATCTCTACATCAACATCCTTCAATAATCAGACACCAGCATCTCGGCAAAATCGGTAGATAAGGCTAGGAAATGGCATGGTGGTGCTCAACCCAAGAGCACGATCCCGGATCACGTTGTCTATCACCATCAGGATATTGATCTCATACCGGGACATGATGCATGCTACCAGGGCTTCCCTATTCGAACTCAGTGTATTGTCATTCACAGTCGACTGTATTCTATGGTGGACTAGTGTCCAGCAGGTCTTCGCTATGAAGTTCAATGAAGATTTGGTGACCTTCTTTCCACCAGCCACCTACTCAACTTCCTCCTTGACCTATCTTATGACTTCGTCTAACCACTTGAGCTGGCTTTGTCTCTTCTCAACATCCAGGAATCTATGTGGTGGTTGAACTCCATTGTGGATGATGGACCAATGCGGCCCAGAAAGCATCCGAGCAATTGTTTTCTCAAAAATCTTTACTTCCTGCCCTCGAAACAATACTTTGTCAAGTTTGGGCTACTCCTTCAACTTCTTGCCAGACTGTGCATTCTGCTTTAATGTCATATAATAATTGGCATAGAACTCCCTGAACATCTCTGGACTATATCGGTCAGGGGTCCTAGCCATCCACTCTAACCCGTAGAAGCTTCTGAAGATTTCTATGAATGTCTTGGTACACCTCGTACCTTACTCCTACGACTCATAACAACTTATCGTAACATGAGATCTGCCAAGTCCTAAAATCTCTAAAGTTTTCCATGGCTCCTAGTATGGGTCATAAGTAGATGTTATGATCTGTAATTACTACCCATACCAGGAGACTTTAACTATGCAAATTTCTCTGAAGTTTTCTACAACTCAATTTACGGCTAGTACCAAGAGTCGTACTTTGCCTTTACCTTGTATAAATCTCTTGACTTTTCCATAAGTCTTAGTACAACTCATACAATCTTTGTTCGACTTGTACCGAGATTTGTACTTGGCCCAAAATCTACACTTTTATGCATCTTTTGTACATTTTCACTCCAACACCTATTTTTCCTGAAATCAAAGTAAAAGTGCATCACATCTATATAAACACACCTAAGTCCATGCTTATTTTCTCATTTTTAAGTGTCGAAAGTATTGTAAATCCACAACATATCACTCAGCAAAGAAAATATTCAATCATACTAATAGATTATGTTCCCATAAGAATACGAATACAAGCATATATCTGTACCTCCCCAATCCCTTTTTGTACACCTCTACACCATATTCATATCCCTGTATAGTATCTCATGTCTGTGTTTATTACATCATGATCAAAATATGTTGGTGTATCATGTATCATGTTTGTATATCAATACGTCTGTCACACATTTGTATACTTGTAAACACATGCCAAAGGGTCTTATTTCTTTCCTTTCAGTCATTACCTACAAGGGAATCTAGAAATCTATATACTGTACACCCAGCCGTATGAACACCATATCATACCTGTATGTGTAATCTTACCTATACACCCATCCATATAAACATCATAGCATACCTGTTGTGTACTCATACCATACTGCTCACCCGGATGCTCACCTCGGGCACAAGCCACTCATATTCAAGTACTCATACACATGCTCAATCACACTAATCTGCTCGTCCTGACGCTCTGGACACGAGTCTCTCATCTCGGGGTAAGAATATACTACCCTTCTATCCCAACAAGGGTCATCATGCCCTCTATCAATTGCCACAGATTCCACTCATAGTTCTAAAATAATATCACAGTTCAATCTACTTAACATAATACATTCATCAGCAAGAATTAATCATAATAAGTACTAGCACAATCATTGTCTTAAGACCATTCAATGATATAAATCAACTTATCGACACTCAAGATGCTAGTCATAATCCTATTTCCAATGTTTTGATTTACCGACAAGTAAAAGTGTGAAAACTTAGTTCACCTCCCATACAGGTTTCAACCATCTATTTTATTATTTTATGAAGTCCTACACCATATACCAATTTCCATTTTTTGTTGGTTGATACTCACAAAACTCTAGCTACTCAGGACAATATTTTGTTATGAAACTTTTCCTCTAATCAAGTTTCCCTTTTTCCAAATACAACTCCTCACAGTAATTTCCCGTTTCTATTGCAATTATTAAATCCGCGATTAGCCACTTATCCTTTCGCATTAATAGCCCTCTCTTCTCCGCAATAAATTGAATGCACGCACCATGAAAATATGTAAATACATACATATAGTGTTACACCCTGGAAATTTTTTAGTGATTATTTAATGTTTGTATGATATGTTAAGGGAATTACGGGTTGTATATTTGCCATAGATGACAAGGAAAATGTGTACGAATGGAAAACCGAAGAGTATGTAAAGTTCATAAGTAAGGGTCAACTTTAAATAACCATATCTCCTAGTATATAATGAATTAGGATCCCCATGACTTATGAAATTAAATTTCTTTGAGTCTAGTTTTCATAACATCAAACCTCTCATCAATCGATGTTCGGAATAAAAAGTTATAGACTTTAACCGTGACACTGTCGGGCGGTAAGGAGGCCACCGCCCTAAAAACGGACACCGCCCAACTTGCTTTATATTTTAAGTCATGACTTATCAAATCATTTTCAATGTTTCCATAATGAAGGTTCCTACTTATCCTCTGAAATTCTCTCAAATTTCCAGCAAAAAACTAAGGAAACACTAAGCTAAACTCCAATAAACTAAAGATAAGTGAAGGGGATCTACGATAAGGTGAAGCTGGTGTGTTGGTGGCTGTTTTGGCTGCACTTGGGAAGTGTTTGAATTTGCTGAATTTTTTGAAGCTTTCCTAAGCTACATAAACGCTCACTCTTGGTAGAGATTAAACACAAGTATTAAAGGTAAGAATTCTACTACTATCCTTGCTTGAATTTTTTATTACAAGACTAGAAGTTGGAGGTGTGTTTGGTGTGTTGGTGAACTGTTTTGTGGTGTTTTAACAGCAAGGTTGTTGTATATTTGGACAACAATTTGAGGTCAATTACTCCTATTTTTAACCAAGAACAAATCCCCAGCAAAAGGTAAGTATTTCACCCCTTTTAAACCTCTCAAATTGTAAAGTAAAAATCTGGAAATTGGCAGCTAAGTCAACTACCAATGGACTGTTTGTAAGTTAAGTATTGCTCATTTTCCTTAGTATTTTTCGCTGTTTATTTTGATGGAATTATACTTCATACTGACGGGAAGAATTACGGCAGAACTAAGGTAAAATTTCCTCTTGTTTCTCCCTTACAAGTTAGTGAAAACTAGTTGAGAAAATGGCTAAATGTTGTTGATGTTGCCGTGTGTTGTTGTTGCTATTTTGACTGCCATTCTTTAGTTATTTAGGCTGAATTTTGTGCTATGGATTAAGCTTTTCATTGGCCTATAAAACCACTGGATTAAGGAGGTTGAAGGCTGATCATTGAAATATGAAATAGGCTAGAGAAAAGTTCATCGGAGAAAGGTATGTAAGGCGTTCTTTGTCTCTTGATTTTCAAGCACGAATTCATGCCGAGGATTAATCCGGCATTCCCTGTACTTGAGATTCCGTAGTAGCATATTATGGTTCCTCCCAGTTTTTATAATTATTTGGTATTAAGGTGTGTATTTGCTAAAGAGTTGGAACGCATGAATGTGAAGCGGAGAGGGAAATTGCCTTCTATTATGGTCATAGTTGTAAATTGAGTTTGAAGTCCCCTCGACGTGGGCACTGTGAGCTGGTCCTTTACATTATGTTATATATTTTTGGTGTCAATGGTGTTTCACATTATGGTTGCTAAGAAATTTGGTAAGCATGGCAAGACGACGACGCATAGACAAATCTAATAATTGAAATCGGATTTTAACTCAATAAGGGCTAACGAGGGTAACGAAATGGAATTTTCTTATGACAGTTACTTACCCTCTTATATTCATGTTTTAAGACACCTAGGGCCATGAGATGGTTCCCCGATCCCTCTTCCTTAAGCTAAGAGACTAATTAATGCGTTTCTTAATTATCCGATAGGTTAAACTTGGAAAATAGGGCCCGAATGGATAAACTATTGATATTTCTATGGAACGATCTTTATTGGAAGTTTATGCACAATATCTTGATATTAATAGGTTATACGAAAATCATGATATATATATATATGTGTGTGTTTATTCTTACGTTCAAATTATGCGCTAAAGTAGTACGGATTACCTTTCAAAAGTCGCTATATGTTTATTAGATCTCTTGAGTTATCTAGACCTCCTGAGAATTTCTTAAGGCTTTAAGTAGACACATCGTATGTTCTTTGAAAGTTGTAGATGTGTAAGGAAATCAACCTAAGAGTAAAGGTTGAGGATCTGGTAGCAATGGAGAGGTAAGAGTAAATATTAGACCTTTTAAGGTAAAATGTGAATTATATGCCCTCTATCCACAGTTGATTTCAAGAACCTTTGAGAGATGTTAAATATGAACAAGACGATGTTAAAGAGATAAGGTTGGAATTTAGGTAAAAAGTTAAGTGCGTATAAGAAATTCTTGAATAATGAACACGAGGGTAAATAATTAAGAAGGGAATTACGAATCCTGGTTGGAAAATAATTTATAATGAATGCGAAAAGTAAAGCCAAAGGTTGTTTTCAGATGATAAGTGTTACGATTTTTAATGATTTAGATAAATAGCCAACAAGATTTACCCTGTTCTAGTGACATTCAGCAAAAAGGGTTATAAATAAAGTTGGTTATGTTCAGTTGTGTTAAGCTAATGGAAGGCCAATAAAGTGTTAACTACTTAATAAATAATTAGAATCGAATATTTTAAGATAGTGACTCAAGTTAAGGAGAAGTTCTTCATCGTCCTTTTTAAACAATTATTTTTGATTGTTTGTTCTATGAGTTGGAGTAACTTTCTCAAGTTCTCAAGCTCCACATATATTGCAATGTTTCACATGAGCTTTTCCTATGTTGTCTGAAGCACGACTATAAGTCATTATTTATCTTAAGGCAGCCCCTAGATAGTTGCCTAGCATTTTTATATTAAAGAGCTCCAGGTTTGAGATACACAAGTTATGTCTTCCTGATCATAAGTCACCTCAAGATGTGATATGATGTGCAACAAATGAGGTATGCTCATAATTCTTGATATGAAAGTATGAAAGTCAAACGAGTATAAGCACGAAATCAATGCTAAGCTTGTTAATAGAAAATGTTAGGTTGAGTTATTCCTCTCTACTCCTCGTGTTATAATTGCTAGGAGATGTTTAAAATCATGAACATGAGTCTACACATGATTTTATTATATTCCAGTTCTAGGAACTTCCCTAGAATTCATTCACAGCATATGTATGTATATAAATGGTAAATGAAAGACCTATATGTGTATGGTGTAATTGCATATTAGGGGTCGTGGTAAGATCCTACACATGTTATAGTTACTGATTTGCATATTTTATGGTTTCCAGTATTCAGATAGTTTGTATGAGCTCTGTCAGCTCCATTTATGATTTTGATTAAGATCTGTTTTTATTTTACCCCGGTGTGGTACACTGGCTAGAGATCTTTTTATTCAGGTGTGGTACATCGGCCGGAGATATTTTTATTTTACCCCGGTGTAGTACATCGGTTGGAGATATTTTTATTTTACCCCAGTGTAGTACATCGGCTGGAGATATTTTTATTTTACCCCGATGTGGTACACCGCCTGGAGATCTTTTTATTTTACCCCGTTGTGGTATATCGGCTGGAGATATGTTTATTTTACCCCAGTGTGGTACACCGACTGGACGAATTTTATATATGGATTTACGGTTTGCTTATGGCTAGAATTACAGTTATAGTTTCTTTCTTGTGCATTTCTTAATTGCATTTTCATCTCATTATAGAGTTATTATTAGGTTTCAGTTTCCAGGATTCCAGGTTGTTACCATTCCTTATTCCTGGTTCAGTTATCTTGACTTCAATTATGTTATAGTAAGTTGTTATCAATTACAGGTTGAAGAGTTCCAGGTTATATTTATCCTTTATATGTTTATGTGCTAAGTCAGTTATTACAGGATTATTATCTCATGGTTACAGTTTCAGCCTTACATACCAGTACATTTCATTCGTACTGACGTTCGCTTGTTTGGGGACCTGCGTTCGTGCCGCAGGTGCAGGTAGAGGTCAGGATGGCTAGTTGAGTAGCAGTTCGTGAGATCAACAGATGGTTGGTATGCTCCTTTCTTCCTAGAGCTAGGGCTTAGTTATTTATGCTTGAGTTTTGAGATGCAGTTATGGGTAGGTCGGAGCCCTGTTTCGACCATCAGTCAGTTTACTCTTTAGAGGCTTTGTGGAATTAGTGTGTACAATGTTATTCAGTTTGTGGCCTCGTCAGCTTATTATTGATTGGTTTAGCACACTAATTGCCTTGGTTGCATTTTGATTTCTTACCCCATATTGTTGAGACCTTATGGGTCCAGTTTATTCTCCAATTGATTGTGATAGGTGTCTTGGATGGTCTAAGTGTTACAGTTACAGATGTCATATAGCCGACTTCTCGATCAATCATGTATTGAGTGCCAGTTGTGCCCTATCCCAGGTTTAGGGCGTGACATATAATTATAATCTAGACCCCTCATTCGGGAGCATACTATGGAAGTAATCATAGGACATTCAACATATAGCAGGAAATTGCTAATCTAGTATAAAAATCTATTCGTACTTCCATGATCACTTAATTTCATGAGTTCCCTCTCTTTTCTTGTATTATTACAACTATTTCTTCTCACCCTTACTCTTTATTGAGTATATTCTAAATTGGTTGTCATCAGTATTATAATCTTTCCTTTTTACCTACTAATAACATATCAATCATATACACATATACACATTGCTAATTGAAGTCTAACTCAAAGTAAGCCATAACCTACCTGGTCGCTACGCTGTTGCAGAAAGGCTCATGGGGCTGCATTCTTACCTCGAGTAATAGGGTTCTTACAGAGAGTTGTCTGGGAGGATAATAGAATTCTTGCTCTCTCTAGCCACCTTACCCTTTTTCTTAGTTGAAAAACCAAACTTTGGTCATTGGGCATTTTTTACTACCAACCCTTATGAAAATAGGATTTAAATCCAAACCTAGATAGAATTATAGGGTTTTGTTCTACGTCGCCTACTGCAGTGAGGACTCTCCCACTGCAGCAGTCTAGCCATGGAAGAGGTCTCTCAATTTCTGCAACCCTATGCCTATTTTAAATCTATCGATCAAATAATCACTTAATTGAACATAACCCCACCCCGTATAAAGTTGAATTTTTCATGTTTATGTCATCGCAGTGTCATAATGATCTAATGGGTCATTACATCATATACTCATTTAAAATCTATTTATCTCCGAACGTCCCCACCGTCCCATGTCTAACTTGACACTGGGTCATGATCTCGATGCTCCTAATAGACACTCTGGTTTCACTGATTTTGCTTGTAGGTTTTTAGATCGGTATCCGTTTTAGACCCTTATTTTGAGGTCCTAAGATGCCAAGAGGTGTATTACCCAGCACATGAATATTGTTGTTATCTCGTTCCCACTATTTTCAGCTGGATAGAATTTTTGTATACTCAATTTCTACTTGGTATCTTCATACTAGGCTCGACCCATCTGATCTTGAATCTCCCAAACTTCCCACTTGTGGCTCACATTTTTTCACCTATTACCTGTGTCAACCCCCATCTCTTACATTATTCCCCTTTTTCAAGAACTCGAGTTGCCCTTGATATTATTGGAATTCAAAATGCCACTGACTTAGGTTGTTCCACTGCAGCGTTGCAGGACCCACCGTAGCGGTCTCGCTGTGATGGAATAATTGTCCACTACCACACCCCACCTTGAGGGGTATGACTGGCACCTGTTGCCATACTAGGACCTAGACTGCTAGACTACTGAGCCTAAGCACACCTGGTGCCTGGCTGGCTATAACTCAGATTCAGGGAAACAACGGGCTATATAACGGCTGTAAACACAGCCTCCGGCCAACTGGCCTATAGCCACCGATACCTGTGATGACAGCTAACCAGAAACATACTCGTAACAAGGAACCTATGCAGGCCGACAAGGCCACCATGCTATCTAGTTATCTGTAACTCAATGATGGAATATTGAATAACTACGTGACCGGCAAGGTCACCACTACTAACTGGATAAGGCCTCACACGGCCAACATAAACTGAAATGCTAAACAGCTATAACAAACCGCACGGCCTCACACGACCGGCTCAACTGACCATAGGGAAATATATACAGTCTGCAAGCCTCTAGGAATACTGACAAGATGGTTGGGACAGGGCCCCGACCTACCCGTACTGTACAACAAAAGGAAATGATGTAAACCTCTGAAATATCAAGCTCCGGATGACAGGAGCTGATGACTCTGTGCTGGCTAGGATCACGAGGGATCGCCTCCTCGTCTATGAGTACCTGCAGGCAAGTAATGCAGCGCCCTGAAGGGGCGTCAGTACCGCTGGTACTGAGTATGTAAAACAACAACTGAAAGATATCTGAAAACAACAATACAATTGATGGAACTGAAATAGAAAGGAATAGACTAAACTGACTGAAAATGTAAAGCTATGCCTACTCTCAACTATGCTGGAAGGAGTAGGAGTCATACCTGGAAATGTATCGCTCTATTGTCAATCTACCCGTATCTAGTGTAACATGGCATAACATAATATAACATAGCATGGCACACACAAACCTTACCCGACCCCTATAAGCCGAGAGGTATAATCAACACGCAATCTATACTCCTACCCGGTCGTCCCATCTCCTATAATAACTATAAGCATCCTGCCGATCCCCTGGGTATGCACTTGGGCTCGCTAAGCCCCTGACTATAACTGTACCTGAGTCCGGAGGACTCCTGAATCAACACCCCGGGCGTACCCGCTCGACGGGGGTGTATAAAGGCCGACCAAGGCACAATATGGGGAAACCGGCATCCCATCTTCGTCCCCAGTGGGACTGCATGCCACTCCGTAGAGCGACGTATCCTCGTCCTCTGGTGGACGAGTCGATATAGCTATTAACCCTGGGGCGGTCATGAATGCTAGGTAATACATCCCAAGACAATACAGTGATCTCAACTAGTAATACTAACTGCGTATACCGCATGCTGAAGCTAGTGATGATAATGTATCTGTACATACTATATGCTCACTAGTGATAGTGATATGTATATATTTAATACATGCTGAGACTGATAATGGTATATGTATAATCATGCTGTCATACTGTGCTGAGTCTAATGTTGAGCAAGATATAGTTTTTCTGCTGGAAATCATCCTAGTTGTATTCACTTCACAACTAGGAACATATAGACACTAGTTTGGAGCAATTCCACTTACCTTAGTCCGGTAGCTCGATGATTTGTCGGCCGAATTTTGCGAAACTAAATTCGTAGAAATGCTCCCTGCTGCTAAATACCTCGGTACCTGAGGTTAATTTGAGTTTAGACTATGTTTGGCAGCGTAATCGAACGATAATATATTACCCCCCTGCTCGATCTGTTCCTAATTTTGGAGAATGGAGGTTAGGAATTTGACCTTTATTATTGGGATCAAAGGTCTTCTGGGGAAGACGATGTCCGCTACAGCGGGTCCTTACCATTATAGCGGACTCATCATAGCGGTCCACATTCACAGCACCAAATATACTGGGGCAGGCGTGATTCGATGGCTGCTCCCCTCAACTGCCTGTAACCCACGTTCTTGCTCCACCCAGTCAGAATATTGAAAAATGAACCTAAGTGTTCTATTTATACAGGTGGGAATATTTCCCAGAATAACAAGCAACGTGTCACGGAGAGCATCGCGGAGCACTGCCTCCGTGACACGCCACCGATGCGGACCCTCACTGGAAATTGGGGGTCCATGGAATAAGGCCCAACGTGGCACGGTGTGCAACGCGGAGCCAGGCCACCGTGCCACGGACCCATCGCGAACCCTCACTGGAAATAGGCTAAAAATTCCCTCTCCAGGCTGAAGGCTTTCGCGATGGCAGCGTGACATGGCTCCATCGCGGGAGCCCCTTTATTTTGTGCTTTCCAATGCTTTGTCCTTTGCTCACATCCGAGTCCAACCCCGATATCTTCCAACATGCATTTTAGCTTCCTGAAATTACATTTTTCCTGCAAAACAATGCTAATCATGTTGGTTAGTATAAATTCACATTTTATTACCAATTACATGAGAATGTATAAACATTGATAGATAAACAAGGCTAAAATGACACCTTTGAGTATCACTTGGGCATATAAATTTGCCCAAGATCATTTTCCTGCAAATAAGGAAAATGAATTGAGAACTGCATGTGCTCATCGACGTGATAAGTTTGGCAATGAAATTCCAGGCATAGTTGTCGATACATGTAAAGGAACCACCATGTGGGTAATATATATATGTAGTTCCCAAATGTCAAAGGATTGTATAGAAATGGGAATCTATGTGCTTCTACTCAAAAGATACGTTAAATTGGTAAGACTATCTATAGGACATTGCTTGTAAGTCTTCTAAAATTCTTATGTTGGCTAAACCTCCTGAAGGTCCGTCGAGTCACTGAGTTGACATGTTTGTATATAATTTGACAGCTTTACGTGATATATGTGCACATTTTCTAATTTTACATGGTATATGTGATCACTTGTATTTATATGTTACGAAAGAGACCGATTACGACCACAGATTAAGCATTTGTCATTTCAATGCTACATGTGTTAAATTGCCTCAGTATAAGCTTCATTGGCTCCATTAATGATTATGATTGAGAAAATTTTTATTTTACCCCGGTATTGCACCGGCTGGAGATGTTTTTATTTTACCCCGGTATTGCACCGGCTGAAGATATTTTTATTTTACCCCGGTATTGCACCGGCTAGAGATGTTTTTATTTTACCTCGGTATTGCACCGGCTGGAGATGTTTTAATTTTACCTCGGTATTGCACACCGACTGGAGATGTTTTCATTTTACCCCGGTATTGCATACCAGCTAGAGATGTTTTTATGTTATCCCGGGTATTGCACACCAGTTGGAGATATTTTTATTTTACCCCGATATAGTACATCGGCTAGAGATCTTTTTATTTTACCCCGGTGTGGTACACCATCTGGAGATATTTTTATTTTACCCCAGTGTGGTACACCCGCTGGATGAATTTTATATATGGATTTACGGTTGGTTGGTCGTTGCCATTACAGTTATAGTTTCTTGTGAAATTCTTAATTGCATTTTCATCTCATTATAGAGTTATTATCAGGTTTCAGTTTCCAGGATTCCAAGTTGTTACCATTCCTTATTCCTGGTTCAGTTATGTTGAGTTTAGTTATGTTATAGCAAGTTGATATCAATTACAGGTTACAGAGTTCCAGGTTATATTTATCCTTTATATGTTTATGTGCTAAGTTAGTTATTACAGGATTGTTAACTCATGATTACAGTTTCAGCCTCACATACCAGTACATTTCATTTGTACTGACGTCCCCTTGCTTGGGGACCTGCGTTCGTGCCGCAGGTGCAGGTAGAGGTCAGGATGGCCATTTGAGTAGCAGTTCGTGAGATCAACAGATGGTTGGTATGCTCCTTTCTTCTTGGAGCTAGGGCATAGTTATTTATGATTGAGTTTTGAGATGTGGTTATAGGTCGGTCAGAGCCCTGTTCCGACCATCAGTCAGTTTACTCTTTGGAGGCTTTGTGGACTTAGTGAGTACGGTGTTATTCAGTTTGTGGCCTCGTCGGCTTATTGTTGCTTGGTTTAGCACACTAATTGCCTTGGTTGCATTTCGATTGTTTACCCCATAATGTTGAGACCTTATGGGTCCTGTTTATTCTTCAGTTGATTATGAAAGGTGGCCTGGATGGCCTAAGTGTTATAGTTACAGATGTCATATAGCCGGCTTCTCGATCAATCATGAATCGAGTGTCAGTTGCGCCCTACCCCAGTTTTGGGGCGTGATAGGGTACCCTAATGAAGGGAACCTTATTCGCAGATGACGGCAAAGCCAGCTACCCAGCCCATTCTTAGAAGCTACTAAGGTACAGATTATCGTGAATGGCTAAGTCCAGGTAGACTTTTCCTTAAAGCTAGGAATCGCCAGAAATGTCATATAAGATTGGACCAGACCAGGATAGGGTCTAAAGTACCAGCACTGTGTAGTACTGCACTACCCTCATTTTAAGAATGTCACTAAGCTTCCTGTTGAGGGTTAGGGGTCGATCACTCAAGAGAATGTTCGGCCAGTACCAGCCCTACAGTTGTCCTAAACAGAGGAACTAAGTACTTAGTCATTTGCAACCACACAGTTAATATGATATATAGATGTTTGGGTAGGACATTTAGAGAGTTGTGTTAAACCACTCCAGATCTCGCCCTATTCAGTCTAGACAATTATGGATCATGATCACTATCAGGATCCTCTGATCAGAGACAAGCGTATGGCATGCCTGTTTGCCGCCTTATAGACTATCCTAGGGGCCGAGCAGCAGTGGCGTTAGGCCTAGAAGTCTAATTACGCCTTTTGAGTGGCTAGAATTTAGATGTTGGTACAACACCTTGGTTGGGATTGCCCTCACTTAGGAGCCATCCATGACCACTCCAGGGTTACTAGCTGTGTCAACACCCGCCTGGGGCGAGATGGCATGTCGCTCTAGAAGAGCGACATGCCGTCCGCGAGGGACGAAGATGGTGTCATAGGTCCTCATATAGTCCAATGGCTGGACTATCATATCTTGTATCGACACTACACCCCCATCGAGCCTGGTGCTCACGGTGCAGATATCCGAAGTCCACCGGACTCAGAAACAGTTACAGATCAGGGGCCGAGTGGGCTCAGTTGCAGACCTATGGGACTAGTAGATTAGTTATAGCACTAGTAGAGTCATAGAAACCTGGTTAGGGGTATATTGATTGAAGTGCACTCACCAGGGCTTATGGGGGCCCCAAGTGGGTTATTTCGTGCTGGTTGTACCTTCCAAGATTATGGGGGTCTGGTTAGGTTCTTGTTTGCATTCTTGTCTGCTAGCGATAGCTTATGAATATATGATTATGCAGTTATCACTTATGTATGTGTAGTGTTTGCTAGGCGCAGGGTACGAATAAACTAGTTTATAGGTTAATCTTTCTGCCCGTCTACATACCTTTAGTATTTCAACGCTTTCATTTAGCTCATTTACTGCCTTGCATATTTGGTACATATTTTAATGACGCCCAGATATGGGGTGTTGCATTACTTGCCTATAGATTTAGACAAACAGGGTTTAGGATCTTCAGTAGCAGCTTTTCAAAGTCCGCAGTTGGGCAAGCTCCTTTCATTCAGAGTTGCCAAGTTGTAGAGATTTCTATATTTCAGTTATATAGCATTGTGGGTAGGCCGGGCCCTTATCCCGACCACTATTTGTACTATTAGAGGCTTGAATACTACAGTAGTATGTTAGTTAGTTGTATGTTGGCCGTTTGGGGCCTTAATCAATTATGCTTCGTGTGTTGGCCGTGTGAGGCCTAGTATAGTAGCTCTTCTACATTTTTGTTATAACTAGATAGCATTGTGTCCTTGTTGCCCCGTAAAGGATCCCTTCTATTGCCTATTGTTGGTTAGCTGTTTTCGTTTACTGGTGGCTATACGTCTTTGTCGACCGAAGGATGCATTTACAGTGGAGATATAGCCCATTATTTTCTTGAATTGAGTCGCAGGCTAGCACTAGAACTGCATAAGCCTAGCCAATTCAGTTAGTTGCCAGTGTGGCACCAGGTTCCAATCAATCTTCTCAAGGTGGGGCGTGACAGAGTGTTGCTGGAATGCACCAAGATTGTATATGTCCAGTTAGGTCACCTCAGGGTCATGTGTGGCATAGGATTCCATTTACGCTTCTCAAGGTGGGGTGTGACACCAACAATCGCTTTGGGTTTATTGCTTGCATTTGGAACAAAATTATTGCTCCTTGTGACTATCTCCATGCAATGGCCATCTTTCTTGGGATTTAGTATAGTCTCACTAGGAAGGGTTCCTTTCATTCGTGGGTTCATTTTGGTGGATAGGTGATTCATTTGGGCTTCTATATGCTTGATTAAAGTTGAATGAGAGCTTACCATTTGGGTAAGGTTGGACACTTCCCTTTTAATTCTTTGAAACTGTTGTTAGTGGAATCCACCTCTTTTAATACTCTAGCTAGCAACTACTCAATCTTGGAATTCCCAACATCACGTACACTCAATTGCATCGGAGCCACATCAACATTTGGAGGAGGAATGTACGGGTTTGCACTTTGATGGTACCTATCCTCATCCCGTCCAGGCTCACAGTTTCTCTACCAGTTATCTCTATCTCCCTATTCTTGATTATCTCTATCTCTACAATCTTGATTCCCATCACAAGGACACTAAATACTTTGGTTGGCACCTTGATATCCTTGACGAGAACGCATCATCTGGCCTGCCATGAACTGACACTCCTTATCATATCTTGGCTACGAAACATCTTCTTCATATGAATTGTGACCTTGGGTCCCGACAGTGTTAAGATTTCTTGTTCCATACCCCAACATGTGCTTGGCCATTAGCTCAACATGGTTTATCATCTTGGCCAATGTCTTACCTCGCTCTTCATATCTCCTTCTAAACTCAATTTCTAGGTGTTTGGAAAATGCATCATTTAAGGTCACTTTTGTGTCTCTAGTGTGCCAAGCTCTATTATTCTTTATCATCCTATCAAGCAAGGCATTGGCAACTCCAAAAGTTTTGTCCATAATAGAAATACCATCAAGATTGTTTCCACCGACTTGTTGATAGAATAAAGAGGCCGATTGAAACTTTGGAGAAGTACCCCATCAGGCAATCCATGATTTGGAAAAATAGAAACCTTCTTCTTAAATTGGAGCCACACTTCATGAATTGGCTCTCTTTGAAGCTGCCTAAAATTAGTGATCTCATCCCTTAATTGGAGCATCCAGGATGGTAGACAAACTCTATTGAGGAATGCTATAGTCAGCTAGTTCCAAGATGTGATGGATCCAGGGGGAAACTCCTCTAGACATCCATGGCCTCTCCCGTTAAAGAGAATAGAAATAATCTCAAACAGATTTATTCTTGATGGATGTTGGTTATGTTGAACGGTTGACAAATTTCAATATAGTTCCAAAGGTGTTGATTAGCATCCTCAGTAGCTTGCCCTCCGAACAGCCCTTTCATTTGAATGAGATGTAACATGGTTCTTTTTACGTGGAATACAGCATTCCCTATCATGGGTGGTAGGATAATCACACCAGCTACATTTTGGCCCAAAGGTTCATGTTATACATCCATGAATCCTTCCATGCTACCAGAATCGCTAGTGTGGCTTATCTTCACATTCCTATGCAATCAACAACAACACCAAACAAAGTAAAAGCAAGATGCAAAAACAAAATTGAATCACTAACAAACTAATGAAAATCACATTTCAATTCCCTAACAATGGTACCATTTTTTGATAATGCTCAATACATCTTTCTCGTCTAAAGGAGATGGTTGCGATCGGTGTCAAAAAACAAAATACCAAACGGACGTCGGGGTTGAATCCACAAGGAACTGAGAATTATACACTAAAAGTTGTAAATTAACTCAAACTAGTATGCATCATCGTTTAACATGTGAAAAGTAAAAATTGGGGAAAAAACGAAAACAGTATTGAATTCAAAGGTAAAATGAAATTGGGCAAATGGACTTTGTTGCAATTAATGAGAGGGAACTACAGATGTGCTACTGATGGGTGTCAACTAGGTTAGGATTGATTGACATGCCTTCAACTCAATTTTTATCATGGATAGCAATGCATAACATTACACCATCTTTTTCTCAACCACAAAGGTTTTTTTACTTTGGGTTTTCTCAAACTGCAAAGTCACAACATAGCTTAGCTACAAAGATCGAGGAAGGATTGAGTTGTCTCTAACCTCAACCCTTTAATGAAGTGAACATGTAGGACTTTACTATCTCTAGCTCAAGCCCACACAACTACACTTCAAATCCTTACTATTGCATCATCACCTAAATCTCACTCCTCTTTCTCAAGCAAAAGTAAGATAAGCAAGCTAAATTAATATTTGCAACCATTAAGTTTCCAATTGAAACTTCGAGGAAATAATATATCCATACTTATAAATTTAATTCAAAAAGTAATCATCAACACCCAACCAAGTTTAATCACTTATCAAGCACTCACCCCTAATTAGTAATTTAGCTACACATAAATGGAGAAGAAGAATTTATACCCATGGATAAATCATCAACAACCATCATATTGAATAACCAATTAAGCTTTTAAAATCTGCAAACAATGGTGTACTACCCAATAAACTTGAAGAAGAAGAATAAGAAAAGGAAAGTGTAGTCTCTATCTCTCTCTACTTCTCTTTACAATTCTATTCTATGCTATGATGTGTTATGTCATGGGTGTGTTCAATTATGGTAAAATTTGCACATTCTCTTATAACAGCTTTCCAAATTTACCCTTGGAAGCTTCTCAACGACTTTTGTGCCAAATTGGACGGTATTTCCTTTGTCAGCATCCGGGTCAATTGCGTGGCACCTGTATCTTGTAGGTGCCAATCTGTGGCTCGTAGCTACTTCGCACGTCAAGATAGAACTGCATGAATCCTTTCTGTGTTTGAACCTATATTTTGTAGGTGCCAGCCTACGCTTTGTAGGTTCCTTTCAGCTCCTTCCCTGTGTCAACTGCGTGGCACCTGCATTTCATTGGTGCCAATATGCGGCAGGCATGTTTTTTGCTTCTAGTAGAGTGTTTTTTCTTTAATTCTTCTATTTTATTTGTCAAAGTCCAATACCTACACAAACAAGGAGAAAAGGCATATGATGAGTTGGTAATTTACCAACTCATTAGGCTCTTAGACATGAGTTTTTTGCTTGATTTTCAAGTCTTTTAGGTGGATTTTATGCTCTTTCTCCTTGATCTTCGCAGGTATTCAAGTTGAGTAGAAAAGGCAATAGATTGAGCAAAAAGCATGATAATAGAGACAGGGCAAGCGTTCCTCTAGAGGATACCAGCGAAACGCTGGTGGACTGTAAATGCCAATTGTGCCAAGGAAGATTGGCTACCGGCGGACCGCGGATCAGCCGAATGGTTCAAGAACTCATTGGCCATCAGTTGTGATCGACCAGTGTTTTGCGGACTAGCACCAGTGAACTTCTGGTGTCTCGCAAGTGACGGCCGTCAGAAAAGGGCAAAAGTATCCAACTAAGAAAAAGAGGAGCATTTTTAACCCTACTTTTGTACATCTCAAAAATAATCAGAACATTCTATTCCATTATTATTATATTGGCTTTGTATTGAGTTGCAGAGAGGAGTAGAGAGAGAAGCACTCATATTCTTCTTTGAAAAGGTAGAAAACTCCATTGGAGATCAGAACTTTTAGGTTGAATTTTTCTTACTCATTTTGTTGAATAGATATTGAATTATTATTGAGTTCAATGTCTTATTTTACTTACATGAGTAGCTAAATTTCTTGCTTGTTGTGTGTGAATGATTGGGGTTGATTCGAATTGGTTATTGTTCAAGTGATCTTAGATTTACTCAATTAGTATAATTCTAGCATTTCATATCTATTTTAATCAAAATACTCATAGTTACAAATGTGTGTTGTTTTAGCTTACTCTAATTTTGCTCGAAAAAGGAAATTAGAGTATGGGTGATGAAATATTAGTGGGTAATTGGGTGTTGATCATGTGGAGTTAGGCTAGATATGTCACCCAAATTACATCTTGTAATGAGATATAAAGCGTTCAATGTTCAGATATAGAACCCAACCGTGGTTGGGGTCAAATCCCACGTGGAATATGGTGAGGACCTTAGTTAATGTGTTTAGCTACTACTATTGGCCTACTTATTTCGTATGGGGAGAAATTGTAGCAAGAAATAATAGAAAACAGAAGAGAGTAATGAGTAGATCCTCGATTTAAACTTTATTGAATTCAATGAGTAAGTTGACTAGGATTGTATCCCCAAGACTTCTTAACCACAAGGTGTTTTATACTACTGATATTCCGGTGTCTAACATGCAATATCGGGAAGCTAACTGCACCTAAATGGTTGATCCCCTACACAAATGATTATCACCATGCAACTTGATCCATATGCAGATGTATACTTGATTTACCCTTACCATTGATATCGGATTAGCTATTTCCGGACAAGGTCAAGCTATAAGATGAGGGTTGACAGCCTCAAATCTCTGTTGTTAATCCCTTTTCCCATTCATTACTCGCCTTGAACCAGTGAGTAATAAGAAGGAAAATTCTAACATTTGCAACCATTAAAAAAATAATTCAAACCAAGGAAAAAGACGATACATGTATAAACCATGTTCAAGATTCACTAAATAATTCTGCCTATATATGTTAATTAATCATGGTTCCCACAATCCTAGTTATGGGTTTAGCTACTCTGGTTGAAAGATTACAATTAGAAATTAGAGATGAAATCATAATTGCAACTTATAATAATTCTAGAAGAAACCATGCATCTTGAATAAATCAACAAGAATCTAAGATTAATACTCCAAAGTCGTTTGTATCACCGAATTCAAGAACAAAATTATGAAACTTGTTTCTTGAACCTTAATGTTAATCAGAAACTACGAGCAATATGGTAAAAAGTCGTAAATAATGCATAGACTGTAAATAAACCTAAGAAAAATATTAATTGACATAAAATAAAACTTTTCCTAAATGAACTTGGATTCTAGTGTCGGCAAGTACCACGGTCCGTTGATAACGCTCAAACAACACTTCCAACTAAAGTATGAAGCGGACGTTGTCAATAAAGAACCCAACTTCGAGGTTCGGGTCGATCCCACAGGGAATATGAAAGATCTAGATTACAGCTGGTAGATGAACTCGTATGGTAATTACTTCACAATGGGGGGGTTCTAATAAAAATCAATAATAGAAATAAACATCAGTCAACTTTATATTTGCGAATCAATAATTAAAGGATAATTAGGGTTTGTGTTCCCATGGATTCATACCATCTTTGGGTATACACTCGTGATCTTTACCAATACTTACTTCCAGAACTGATAACTTAGGTTCATAACGATCGATCAATCCCTATTGAATGACTATCCTTAATTACTCAACCAAGTCTCATGAGTTTTGCAAACTAATCGTTATCACTAAGTTTCAGATATAACTATCCTACGACCAAAGCTCAAGTTAATAAAATGATCATCAAGATCAAGGCTCTGTTGTAATTCTCTTTTCCTAATCTCTACCTCTTCAACCAAACTAAGTAAAGAATTCAGGCACTTCCTAACATTGCACACCGTTAAGAATCGTTAAAGATGAAGAGACTACAATATAAGTAATTAGTATTGGTTTTATAATAACTTTGTGCAACCCTAACTTGTTAATCCACCATGGTTCTCACAACCCTAGCTATGGAGGTTTTAGCCTCTTATAGTTGCAAGGTTGTGAATTGTGTTCATTACTGATGACATAAAAGAATACTTACAAAAATGATTGAGAAAAATGATTCTTCAATTAATCCACGAAATCTTGAATAACAAGTAACAAGAACAATATGACTTCAAGAAAAGGTTGATCACAAGGTTTAACCAACTCAATTCTCACTTTCAATGATGTAAAATTGCCTACTACAATGTTTTCCGACTAAAATTAAGTCTATTTGTCGTCCTCCCTGAAAAATAAAACATAAAACGTATTTATAGAGACACAAGAATCCTTTTCCTAAACTAATAGGACTGCTTTCCATATCTGTCGTCGAGCTCATCATGGGTTGTCCTATGACTTGTAGGGGCTTCTCAGGGACCGTTGCATCGACTCGTGGCTTGAAGTGTTGGATGAATTTTGGCTAAGTATTGGGCCAAGGTACGATTCGTAACGACATCCTACGATTCATATATTGCACCTGTGGCTTGATCCTGATACTTTGAACTTTGTCTGAACTTTACCACGACCGGTATGGTATGACTCGTACCTTCATCTCATAGGTCGTAGGGTACTCTCGTACTGAGAATCAGCCTCCTGTGAAATTCTTATGGATTTCATCACGACTGGCTTACCACGACTCGTACCATCATGGTACGATCTGTGAAAAGTCTCATGGTATAAGTCTTCAAGTTTAAACTTTAAGCTTCTTATCAAGACCCACAGTACGACTCGTAGGTTCATCCTACGGATCTGTGGACTACACTTTTTGTCCTTTTGTACACACTTTTAGCTTCCTTTTGCAATTTATTGTTCCAACACCCATTTATCCTATAATCAAAGGAAGAGTGCCTTATATCCACATAAATACACCTAAGTCCATGCTATTTTCTTAGTTTTGAGCATAAATATTGATGTAAATTCACAGCACATCAACACGCTCAACTTAAGACTTTTGCATGTCCTCAAGAAAAGAAAAAGAAAAATTAACTATGACGCTCAACTAGAAAATAAACTTAAGATACTACAGCTAAAACTCAAACAAATTTGTGCACTCTAGATACAAACTCTATTGACCCATCCTCCTGAAACATCATCACCTAATGTATTGCAAGAAACATCAAAACATCATATTCAGGGATCAAGACATGTCATCTAACTATCAACAAGAAATCAAGTCATCAGCTATGTGTTTCACACAAACCAATGGTAAAAGAAAACATAATCCATGTACCCTCACAAAAAAATGAAGTCCTGACTCTAGTATGAAGTATCAAATGAAACATGGGACTAGGCAAATGAAGAACTCACTCTCTCAAAGAAATGCAAGTATTATGCATCAGATACTATAGGCTTGCCCTTATTTTCTATGATGTGGTTTGTTAGTGGTCAATTTAGATCACTATAGGACTTGATATGGCTTGTAATATAGGCTTAAGGCTAGATATGGTAAAGATGGAAGATTTTATAAGTGACTATCCCTTCCTTGGCACTACATCCATTGGCTACACTATTTTCCTATTTCACCTTTCATTCTTTTTGTCTTCTTTTCTTCCCTTTTTCCCATTTTAAGAATATTTGCATGGATGAGGTGATTTTTCACATTTTTCAACAATTTCAAGCTCTTTTGAATTTTTTTTCCATGTTCTCAAATTTTCAGCTTTTTACTTTTTCACCTCACCACACCTTATTTTTCACTATTTTTTATCTTCTTTTTTTTCCTTTCCTTTTCTCCCGCTCCCACCATTTATGTACCCCTACTCTAGCTACCCTCAACTTAAGCATTGTGCTTATGTTGAGGTTCACAATATCAAAGGAAGGACCAGGGCCAAACAAGTTCATTATAAACAAATGGGTATAGTTAATAGGTAAATCAAAGAAATATGGTCTATTAAGGCTCAAACTTGGGATCAAGGGATTCATGAAACTTTGGTAGGGAAATATAGGCTAAAAGTGAGCTAAAACAAAAATGTCCTATGATCATCTCCTAACCAACCATCCTTAACCTATGCATAGACCAACTAGGCATGTTCTAGATCTTCAACAACATACCGCAATGAATACTAAGACCTCACTCACACATGATACATGAACTATTTTTACTTTACCTGTTTGGTTCATACATGGCTTAACAAGACTACACTATTAATAACTAAATGACATTAAATGATCCACAGAAATCATGCATTGTTGACTCAAATAAATAGCAAAAATTTTTAAGCAGGGTCAATTTTTTTCAACAACAAAACTGCAGGGTCAATTTTTTAAAAAACAACAAAACTAGTGCATATCCATTGGATGAGTATTCCTAAGTTACATTCTAATCAAACAAAAATCACGACTAAAAATAAAAATCATGACTAAAAACAAAAATCGTAGCACATGCCGGTTGTACTAGATAGCATGCCTGAGGGAGAAGAAACACAACAAGAAAAACCCTCAGACGAACAATAAATCCTAAAAATATAAGTACACCCCCCCTCCTCTTTTTTTTTTAAAAAATGAGCTTCATCCCTGAAGCATAAAATATAAGCATGTAGGGAGAAGGACATACCTGTGGCTACTTAGACTTCACCTCTCATGGATTGCCTCCCATACAACGCCTAATATAATGTCGCAGCATGATGTTACTTCTGTGATTTCTCAGGTATCATCAAGGTATATTTCCTCCACTCTTTTCAATTCATCTTCATCTTCCAGATACACTTTTAATCTTTTCCCATTTACTTTGAATCTTTTCCTTTCTTTGTTATCAAGTTCCACTGCACTGTATGGAGACACTTGCACTACTCTCTAAGGTCCCATCCATCTAGATTTCAACTTCCTAGTGTGTAGCCGGAGTCTTGAGTTAAACAATAATACCAAGTCGCTTGGGCTAAACTCCCTTCTTGTGATCTTTTTGACATGATAGATTGTCCGGCTGGTTCGGTATAGGTGTTAAAAACCGACACGCAAGTGCACGTGGTCAAACAAGTAATAAAGTGGCTAAGTAAGCCAAGTATCGAACCAAGGAGACTCTGGATAAGTAAAATTGCTTAGGTATACTATATTTTAGCTTACTTCTAAATATATTGACAACAACGCAACCAAAAGTTAAATATGTTTTTGTTTATAGATTATATACTAAAACTATTAACAAATATTTACTGTGAATTGAAACTATGGATATGAGCATGCGAAGGTTAAGAACAAGTAATGAACTTGATTATAATCATAATTCGGTTATTCTTCTCTTCTAGTTGCTAGCCAAGAACATTAGCCTAGAGATTAAAACTCTCGTATTTAATCTCACTTTAGAATCATAAATCATCCGTCTACATTTCTTTGATCAAATGCAATTTATGACCTAGCAATACAATTCCGGTTCCTAAATTGACTAATACGACTTTCAAGTATATTTCTATCAGGAAAGCACATCAAAACCCAATTTTCCCAAATCAAGTTAAAAACAATACCCTATTAATTCACAACTTTCCAATTTCTTGCTCTCTCGAGTGAAATTGGACTTTTTAGATGTACATTAATGTCGGCCACACACTAATGCAGTAGAAACAAGAATTAATAGAACAACATAGAAGAAGAAGATGAAAAACCATACAATTCAATAATCAAAATTCATCACCATTGTTCACAACCTCAGCAAGGAAGAGAATTAGCCACTCATTTGTGGATTAATCATCCTAAAACAAGTGTTGATCATACAAACAATTGATTGAAAGAAGAAAGAAAGAGAGAAAAACCCTTAGCTTTTTCGTTCCTCAACTGCCTCTAACCCACGTCCTTGCTCCACCAAGTCTGAATTAATTAAAAATAAGCCTAAGTGTGCTATTTATACTATTGGGAATTTTTCCCAAAATAACAAGCAACGTGTCATGGAGGCCAACGCGGAGCACTGCCTCCGTGACACGGCGTGGACGCAGACCCTCACTAGAAATCCAGGGTCCGGGAATATAGCCTCAACGTGGCATGGAGGCCAACGCGGAGGCTTATCTCCGTGCCACGGAGCTGTCGCGAGGCTTCACTTGAAATTGCCAATTAAATCACCCTCCAGGCAGTGTGCCTCCGCGATGGTAGCGTGGCACGGCTCCATCGCGGAGCCCCTTTACATTGCGCATTCCAATGTATTTTCCATGCTCGCATCCAAGTCCAACTCCGATATTGTTCCAACATGCATTTTAGCTCCTAAAAATCATGTTTTACCTGCAAAACATTGCTAATCATGTTGGTTAGTATAAATTCGCATTTTATTACTAATTACATGAAAATGTATACACATTGCACAATAAACAAGGCGAAAATGATACGTTTGAGTATCACTTGGGCATATAAATCTGCCCAAGATCATAGATCTTCATTCGTTCTTCATAAATGGCTGCACTGTCATACACCTTAAGTAAAAATTCATCCAACTCATTGAGCTGATTCAATCTTAGCTTGGCAGCAACATTCCAATTCATATTTAGCTTTTTCAGTGCCCACAATGCCTTATGCTCTAATTCAACTGGCAAGTGGCATGCTTTACCATAAACTAGTTGGTAGGGTGATGAGCCAATAGGAGTTTTATATGTTGTCCGGTAAGCCCACAATGCATCATCAAGCTTCCTGGCCCAATCTATCCGGCTCGTATTTACTGTCTTGGACAAAATGGTCTTGATTTCCCTATTAGAAACTTCCACCTGCCCACTCGACTGAGGGTGGTAAGATGTGGCTACCTTGTGCTTGACACCGTACTTCTCTAGTAAAGTTTTGAAGAGGCGATTGTAGAAATGCGATCCATCATCACTGATTATAGCTCTGGAAGTGCCAAACTTGGAAAAGATATGCTTTCTAAAGAATGTTGTAACACTCTTGCCTTCATTGTTTGGCAATACAATAGCCTCCACCCATTTTGATACATAATCCACAACCACCAGAATGTACTTCATCCCATATGAGCTAATGAATGGGCCCATGAAGTCAATGGCCCACATATCAAATAGTTCTACCTCTAAAATTGGGGTTAATGGCATCTCATGCTTATTGGTAATATTGCCTTGCATTTGGCACTGATCGCATGACTTGGCAAGGTTATATGCATCTTGATGAATAGTTGACCAGTAATACCCGTATTGCAAAATTTTATGTGTTGTTCTGGTTCCACTATGATGCCCCCGATAGGAGATGAATGACATGCCTCCATAATGCTCAGCATCTCCACTTCTGGGACACACCTACTAATGATCCCATCTACACAAATGTGGAATAAATATGGCTCATCCTAGTAATAACTTCGGACATCAAATAAGAACTTCTTCTTCTGGTGAAGGGTCATGTCTGCTGGCATTATGTCGCTAACCAAGTAGTTATCTATCTCAGCAAACCAAGGGATCAAGTCATGTGATGTAGCTAATACCTGCTCATCTGGGAATGCATCATTGATCTCAACCTCCATCTGCTCCTCTGCTTCATCCTTAAGTCTGGATAAATGATCTACCACCTGGTTCTCTGTTCCTTTTCTATCTTTTACTTCAAATTCAAATTCTTGGAGCAAGAGTACCCACCAAATTAATTTGGGTTTGGCATCTTTTTTAAACATCAGGTACCTCAATGCAGCGTGGTCTGTGTGAACGATCACCTTGGTTCCGAGCAAGTATGCTCAAAATTTTTCAAATGCAAATACCATTGCCAATAGTTCCTACTCCATGACTGTATAATTTTTTTGGGCTGTATTGAGTGTCTTTCTAGCATAATAGATTGGATGAAAGATTGTTGCTCTCCTTTGACTGGAAATAGCACCCAGAGCAACACCACTAGCGTCACACATTACCTCAAAGGGGAGAGACCAATCTAGAGCTATGATGATAGGAGCAGTGGTGAGATTTTATTTTAGTCACTCAAAAGCCTTTAGCCATGCCTCATCGAATATGAACTTTACCTCTTTCTCCAATAGTTTGCAACAATGGCTGTGCTGTTTTGGAAAAATCCTTGATAAAGTGCCGATAGAATTCAGCATGCCCTAAAAAGCTTCTGACCCCTTTGATGGAAATAAGGGGTGGCAATCATGATATAACTTCAATTTTCGCCTTTCCCACCTCAATCCCCTTTCCTGAGATTTTATGGCCCAGTACTATGCCCTCTTTAACCATGAAATGACATTTTTCCCCGTTTAGGACCATATTGGTTTCCTCACATCTTTTGAGCACTTTGCTCGGATGCTCAAGGCAGGACTCGAATGACTCACCTACAACCGACAAATCATCCATAAATACTTTGATGGTGTCTTCTACCATGTATGAAAATATGGACATCATAAAACGTTGAAAGGTGGCTGGAGCGTTACACAATCCGAAGGGCATTCTCTTGAAAGCAAAGGTCCTATATGGACAAGTAAAGGTGGTCTTCTCCTGATCTTCTGGAGCGATAATGATCTGATTGTAACCTGAATACCCGTCAAGGAAGCAGTACCATCCTTTACCTTCCAGTCTATCAAGAATCTAATCTAGGAATGGCATTGGAAAGTGATCCTTCTGAGTGCAGTGGTTGATTATCCTGTAGTCCATGCATACACGCCATCCTGTGACTGGTCGTGTTGGTATCAGCTCATTCTTTGCATTGAGAACCATCGTAATCCCTCCCTTCTTTGGTACACATTGAACAGGACTTACCCATTGACTGTCAGCTATAGGATATATTAACCTAGTGTCCAGCTTCTTGATAATATCCTTTTTTACCACTTTTTGCATTGGCGGGTTCAGGTGGCGCTGATGCTCTATGCTTGGCTTAGAATCTGGTTCCAGCTGGATTTTATGGGTGCATATGCCTGGTGGGATTTAGATGATATCAACTATGGTCTATCCGATTGCCTTCTTGTATCTTTTCAATATGTCGACCACAACTTCCACCTACTCATCGGATAAGGTTGCTGCAACTATAACCGGTAGGGTGTTGTTTTCTCCAAGGAATGCATACTTGAGATGTTGATGTAGTGCTTTAAGCTCAAGGATAGGGGGTACCTCCATAGATGGTTTGGCTGGTGCTATTGAACAGTTCTTTAAATTCAGGTTTAGCTTCTTTAGGCTAAAACTATATGACCCTATCCCATTTAAGGCATTAACCATCTCTGTGTATTCAGGGCTCCCATTATCTCCATAATGCATTATCACAGATGCCAAACTATCATTAGTCACAATTCCTTCCACTAAGGTTGGAGCTAATCATGTTCCATCTTTGGGTGTCTGAGTGAAGGGTTTACGCCTAGATGAAAACCTAAGGATGTCACAAAAGAAAACCACAGGAAAAAGAAAATGTGAAGAGTAAAGTAACTACCAAAAAGTCAAATAAAAGCTAATAACCTAGTTTTAGTCGTATACCCAGCAACGACGCCACTTTTTGATAACGCTAAAAGCACACTTCCAACTGAAGTATGAAGTGAACGTTGTCAATAAAGAACCCAACTTAGAGGTTCGGATCGAATCCCACAGGGAATATGGAAGATCTAGATTACAGCCAGTAGATGAACTCTTATGGTAATTACTTCACAATGGGGGGTTCTAATAAAAATCAATAATAGAAATAAATAGCAGTCAAGTTTATATTTGCGAATCAATAATTAAATCAATAATAGAAATAAATAGCAGTCAAGTTTATATTTGCAAATTAATAATTAAAGAAAAACAAGGGTTTGTGTTCCCCATGGGTTCATGACAGCTTTGGGTATACACTCGTGATCTTTACTAATACTTACTTATAGAACTGATAACTTAGGTTCATTCAAACGATCGACCAATCCCTATTGAATGACTATCCTCAATTACTCGACCAAGTCTTATGAGTTTTGCAAACTAACTATTATCACTAAGTTCCAGATATAACCATCCTGCGACCGTAGCTCAAGTTAATACTATGATTATCAAGATCAAGGCTCTGTTATAATTATCTTTTCCTAATTTCTACCTCTTCCTCCAAAGCAAGTAAAGAATTAAGGCACTTCCTAACGTTGCGCACCGCTAAGAATCATTAAAGATGAAGAGACTATAATATAAGTAATTAATATTGGTTTTAGAATCACTTTGTGCAACCCTAACTTTTTAATCCACCATTGTTCTCACAACCCTAGCTATGGAGGTTTTAGCCTCTCATAGTTGTAAGGTTGTGAATTGTGTTCATGATTGAAGACATAAAACAATACTTACAAAAATTATTGTGAAAAAACGATTCCTTCAATTAATCCACGAAATCTTGAAGAACAAGCAGCAAGAACAATATGAGTTCAAGAAAGGGTTGATCACAGGGTTTAACCAACTCAATTATCACTTTCAATGATGTAAAATTTCTTACTACAATGTTTTCCGACTAAAATTAAGTCTATTTGTCGTCCTCCCTGAAAAATAAAACATAAAGCGATTTGTAGAGACACAAGAATCCTTTTCCTAAACTAACAGGATGGCTTTCCATATCTGTCGTCGAGCTCATCACACCTCCTACAAATCGTAGGGGCTTCTCACGGACCGTGGCATCGACTAGTGGCTTGAAGTGTTGGCTGAATTTTGGCTAAGTATTGGGCCAAGGTATGATTCGTACCTACATCCTACGACTCATACATTGCACCCATGGCTTGATCCTGGTACTTTGAACTTAGTCTGAACTTCACTACGATCGGTATGGTATGACTCGTACCTTCATCTAATAGGTCGTAGGGTACTCTCGTACTGAGAATCAGCCTTCTGTGCAATTCTTCTGGATTTCATTACGATTGGCTTACGACGACTCGTACCATCATTGTACGATTCATGACAAGTCTCATGGGATCAGTTTTCCAAGTTAAACTTTTAGCTTCTTATCAAGGCCCTCAATACGACTCGTAGGTCCCTCCTACGGATCGTAATGTGGACTACACTTTTTGCCCTTTTCTGCACACTTTTAACTTTCTTTTGCAATTTATTATTCCAACACTCATTTATCCTGTAATCAAAGGAAAAGTGCTCATATCCACATAAATACACCTATGTCCATGTTATTTTCTTAGTTTTGAGCGTCAATAGTGCTGTAAATCCACAACACATCATCCGTCAAAAGCTTTAATGGCTCATTAGAGTGTTCGTTTGTCCATTCGTTATTTCCCTCAGACTTTTCTTTTTTTCGGCATCTAGCTTCAGATAACGGATCATTGTGAGATCCTATGAGCCGTTGGTTCAGTTCGTTGTTTCCTATCCTCTTGAACATGGTCTCTGATCCTAGTGGTATGGGTGCTTAGGACGACCTATCCTTCAATGACACAACCCATTCTGTCTATCTGTTGGATGATGCCTTCTCTAATCACTCTTTTATGATCCTTTCCACGGCCGGAAAGGACGATCCGTTATAAGTTCATACTGTCTGTACGATCCATCCTCTCTGATTCAACCCACAACTAAATAGGACTGTTTGTTGTATGCTCCTGTGGTTTGGCTGCAACGACTGACTAGGACGGCCTATGGTAAGGACCAATGGTCCGTCGTAAGGCTCACATGAGGCAATTTTTCCCTTTTTCTATTGTTTTCTCAGTTTTGACTCACACGGCCTATTTTAACTGCAAAACTACCAAAATGCATCATATCTGCATATATGTACCTAAAGTCATACACATTTACAGAGTTTTAAGCGTCGCTAGTACCATAAAATCATGAAATATCAGATAGAAATAGCCAAAACCCATTGTCCAACACCCATTAAGAATCTAAACTAGAAATAGTTGATTCTTATCCAAGTTGATGTGGCTGTTGTGAAAAGGACTTTGGGGTTTGAGAAAACCCAAAGTATAAGACATCTAATTGGTTGAAAAATATAAGGTGTCACCTCGTCCACAACTAATTATACTATGGAGTAAGGCTAGGAGATGTTACTAATCCTAATCCGATGATGCCCCGATAATTTCACACCCCTAGTATTCATTCCTTTGGTATTTTCTACACTTTTTTCTTCATTTTCATGAGCAAATTTTGTAGTTCAATTGACAAGTTGTGATTCCACAATTTTTACTTTATTGTTGTTGAGACATTAATGCAAGTTACTTTAATTTGATAGACACCTCTTACGTGATCAACTAATATTCCCTGTGGGATTCTACCCTGACATCTGTCGGGTATATTTGTTTTGCTAACAACCGTTTACACACTCTCTTTAAGAGAAGTAAATTTAGACATTCTCAAAAATGGCTCTGTTTCTAGGGAATGTAGTTTGATAGCCTTTAGTTGTTTGTTATTTTGAATTGATTTGTTGTATCTTGGTTGGTTTGACTTTACTCTTGTGATTGGTGCCATTTAGGTTGATTTTTATATGAGTGAACACTCACAATAAGGAGAAGGTTCGGTAGATGGACACATGAATGATGAGGAAGATGATCCCGTGATGCCCAATGTAGCAGGTGTTATTCGCCTACCTCCTATGATAGGGAACACAATATTTCATACGACGAGTACAATGATGCACTTACTCCAAATGAAAGGACTCTTCGGAGGAATGCCAAGTGAGGATGCAAACAGGCATCTCTAAAATTTTCTTGAAATTTGTCAACGCTTCAACATTGCAAATATAAGTCAAGAGTTGATTAGATTGAGACTCTTCCCATTTTCACTAACCAGGGAAGCAACCGCTTGGTTGGAGGAGTTGCCTCCCGAATTGATAACCTCTTGGAATGAACTCGTCGAAGCATTTTTGCGTAGGTTCTTCCCTCCCTCTAGGATGCTACAGCTGAGGGATGACATTACCAACTTCTGAGAACTTGCAAGGGAACAACTCCATGAAGCATGGTTGAGGTTTAAGAAAAATATTGCCATTTTCCTAAACCATGGTTTGCCAGATGGGGTTCTACTTTAGAGCTTCATCATTCATTAGATTCTATCAATAAGTTTGTGGAAAATAATTTGGTGGGAGATTCCATCACGGATCAACCCTAGTTAATAGCCAAAGCACTTCTTGACAAAATGACTAAGACCAATCGAGCATGGCATACTAGAGAATTAGAGGTATCTTCTAGTGGTTTTGCTCCAAATCTTTTGACTGCTGAGATGAGAAAAGGGGATGAGGTTAGGGATGAAACTCTTGTTAAGATGATGACCTAGCTAGAGTTGATGATGAAACATGTGATGGGAGCTGGTGCAAGGAGTGTGAATGTTGTAGGTTCCCAAAGACATCTTCAATTTAATAGGTCAAGGTATGACCTATTGGGGGATGTAATGGGTCATGGGTTAAGGTTGTTGTTTGTCTTTGTAATACCAAGGTTGAATGGTATGAGTCGTGATATTTCCCGTTGTGAGGATCCATGAGTCGTGGTAAGTGCTCGTGAGGAGGTGCAGCAAAAATTTTCACAGAGGTAATGGACGGGACCAACGAACCATGGATTGGAGGTACAAGTCGTTGGTTGACTCATGGTGGAACTCTTAGAAATTTCACATGTAAAGTTTGTGGTGACGATTAGAGGAAACAACGAGTCATTTTATCAAGTAAGGACTCATTTTGTTGAGTCGTCATCGTAGGACCTAAGAACTGAAGAAATGCTGGGAGGAAGTAACGAATGGATACCACGAGTCATGGTATCAAAGGAAGACTCGTGGTATTGGTCATGGTCAATGGTGGTGTTAAATTTCTAGATCTTTTATTAAGGATGTTTTCGTAATTCCTAAGCTCTAAGGTCCTAAACTACATCGTTTTAAGCTTAGTTGGAAGGGTTTTAAGAGTGCTAAACCTATCCTAAGACTTACTATTTCATGCATGAAATTTTAGAGTTCTTCCTTGGAGATAAGCTTGAGAAATTCCCCAATTCCTTCTCCTATTCCTTTGGGCTTTCACAGAGGAGTGTAAATCAGATTTACCCAGTTATGTAGGGCTATGAATGAGAGTTTCTTTCACTCTTATGCTCAAAGTTCTTCTCAATTCTATGAATTTAAATTCTATATTCAAGTTCATGATCTTATGGGGTTATTCCTAACTTTGTGAAATTCTTTATGATCTATCTATGATTCAATTCCCTTAATTAAGATCTATGGACAGGTTTTAAACCTATTTTGATTATTAATTCATAGTTTCATATATTATTTAAACAATTACACAAGCTCCATGAAAATTCAAGTTATGATTCTATTATGATCTTGATCGTACTAAGTCTAAATTATCATTTATGATTCATGTTGTGATTTCTTTTCAAGTGCTTTTCATGGATTTATGAATATCAAGTATATGTATTTTCACAAGTATGCATATTATTCATGATTTATGTATTTATGATTTTGGAAGACACACGGGTCCTTATTCATGGCTATTCATGTATTTCAAGTATGATCAAGTACTATATGATTTATTTGGCCATGAACTTCACAAATGATTCATGAGTATGATATGAGCCTCATGTGCATGTTTTTGGGAGCAGTGTCTAGCACCGAGTAGACCCGTCATTCAGGTAAGCCCCGTGATCTCAGAACTACCTGCCACCATAGGTATAAACATATATTTATGGATCCCCTGTGATATCACATCAAGCACGTACCTTGTTAGGAAAGCTTGGGACAGCTCTGCCCACTTGAACGAAAAGCTGGGGTATCATGTAAGCTCTATCATGATGGTGTCAGTTAAGAAGAGTCCTCCCATTGTTCTTCATAATTTATGCATGGTTATATTTATGTTACTTTGGCTCAAGTTGTTTCTCATAAAGTTTCTCTTATGACTATGATTCATGGTTGAATTATTAATGGTTTGAAAACCTTGAGCCCTTATGTTTACATTATAATATTTACTTCATGGTCATGCTGTCCTACTCTTATGAACTCTTATGTATTTTAACTATCTACTTTTACTTACCTTGCATACTCATTACATTCCATGTACTGATCGCATACTCTATGATGTGTCAATTATTTATAGAGGCTCGGACGTTTAGGTTCAGTCCCACTGCAAGTCAAATCTTCAGAGTTAGTATTATCTAGATTTTGGTGAGTCCTCATCTTTTGAGGGCCCATTTTTATCAGCTCCTATGAGTATTTTCAGTTCTTGTTTGTAGTGAGTTAGTTGGGGGTCTTGTCCTATCAACTCTTCAGGTTATAGAGGCTTATCAAACATAGCATGTATTCATCTTCAGATCAGTATTATATTTTTCTTTGTTTAGATGTTATTGGATTTTTACACATCCGCTTAAGCATGGTTTATTATTTCAGTTTCCTCTTGCGTATGTTCTTAGCTAACATGTTCATGCCATGAGTCAACATGGAGCCTCTCGGAGTTCCTTATCACGTGTCTCTATCCAGATCTATGTTTAGGTCGTGATAAACTTGGTATCAGAGCATTAGATTTTGAGGTGTCCTAGGGTGATTAAAGGTGGGTTTAGAGGGGAAAACTATCCTAAGTCTTCATTCATGCATACAAGAGAATAGAAGAGTGATACAGAGGTGATCAAAAGAGAGATTCAAGGTTTCTTCTTCAATTTCATTCAATTCCTTTTTGTGAATTCAAGGGAGGGTAAGATTCAGTCTCCATCAGGTATATAGGATTATGAATGGGTGGTTTCTTCCACACCCATGCCCAATCCCTCTCTAAAAAGTACAAAACTCTATGATTGATCTATGGGGTTTTTACCCAAATGCATGAATTATCTATTTCTATGCATGGGTATGAATTGATTATGATTTTATTATCAACTTGTGAAGTATGGGAAAATTTTATAATGATTTCAATTAAAATTATGTTTCTAGCCTTACGAATGTTGAAGCCCATTGACGAGATGATCTTGAAAAGTGAGATTTGTAAAGTATATGTGATAATGATGAGATATTATGGTGAAAAGAATGATTTGAAGATACCTATGTTTATAATTATGTATATGATGAGAATTGAGTATTTCTAAGTATAATAAAGCTTTGGCCAATGCGCACATGTTAATTTTAAATAATGATATTCCCGAACTAAGCTCACCACATTGTTTTGGAACGAAGACTCCCAAAATTTATATTCTAGCTTGTGGTATGTTTTGAGTTAAGTCTTCCTATTCATATCTTACCACATGGTTTTGGAGCAAAGGCTCCCAAGTATGTTTTCAGCTTGTTGTATGTTTTGAACTAAAGCTTCTCACGTGCATAATTTCATAATTGAGATGTATTTGATTATTGAGTTTTGTCAATAGACGATGTTGAGCTTCATTATATACGATGTAGAGCATATGCATGTTTTTGGGAGTATTGTCTAGCACCGAGTAGGCTATGGGTTGATCACCCTATGCCTCAGAACTACGCGCCAACGTAGGTTTATATTGTTATATGACTTGGAACCTCCCTTGTGAGCTTCCCTTTGCCCGAATGGGCCTTCAGCTTGATATCGATATCATGGTAGTGTCCTTAGCCTGGGCAAGGTTTTGGACGGCTCTACCCACTTGTTTGTAATAGTTGGAACCATGTAAGCTCTATCGTTGTATGTCGGTTAAAAGACGAGTCTCCCATTGTTCCTCATGATTTTAGATATGCATATTCATTACTTACGAGATTTATGTAAATGCATGTTTTAAAGCAGGTTTGACTCAATGTTTAGCTTTTAATTATAAATGTCAGAATTCAACTATGAGTCAATCGATTCAGTTATGATGTTATGAAGCATGTTATATCATGTTATCAAGAGTTCATGATTTCAAAAAGGATGCATGCTAGTCTTACTCTCAATTTACTGATGTTTATGTTCCAATAATGCATTTTCTCCTAAATGATTTACTTACATTAGCGGTTTTACTTGCCTTGCATACTCGGTACATTCCACGTACTGACCGCATACTTCTATGTTGTATCGTTTCATGATATAGGACCCGACTCTCAGCTTTAGCCCCGGTCTTAGTTAGCTTATCGGAGTTAGAGTTGCTTGATTGGTGAGTCTTTATCTTCTGAGGACAAGACTATCCATTTTTTCTTTATGTATTGTAGTTTCATCTTGTTGAGTTAGTTGGGGTCTTGTCCCATCAACTCATCATGATTAGAGGTTGTACAAACATATGTATGTGTTCAGCTTTGGATTTTATATTCTAATGTTATATTCAAGTTAGACTTCCACTATGATTGTATTGATGGTTATTTAGTTCTTGATTGAGTTAAATGTGTGCTTATGCCATGGGTCGACTTGGGGTCTCTCGGGGCTCCTTGTCCCGTGTCATGATCCAAGCCTCTGTTTGGGTTGTGACAAACTTGTTATTAGAGCAATAGATTTGAAGTATCCTAGGGTGTATGAAAGCCGTGTTGAATAGAGTCATTTTCATGGGTGTGAAGCGCGCCACACTTATGACGAAGAGGCTATGAGACATTTAGGAAATGTTCCCTTCTTTCATGATCTATGTCATGTGATGAAAAGTATTTCTATCCTTTTAATTTTTGCTATTCGCAATTGCAGAATCATGGCTCCTCGAAGAATGAATAGAAGGAGGAATGGAGATGGTGAAGTCCACGAGGATGGAAATCGTCATGGGCATCAGCCAGCCTCACCAGTTCAGATGCCCCAGGCAACGAAGCCAGCTGCCCATGCTGAGTTCCGAGCCGCTATTCAGATTCTTGCATAGTCCTTGACCACTCAGGTCAATCAGTAGGCCATTCCGCATATTCCTCAAAATGGCAACACAGAACTTGCTCGAGTTAGAGACTTCCTGAGGATGAACCCGTCGGAGTTCCTTGGGTCCAAGGTAGGTGAGGACCCATATAAGTTCATAGATGCGATTGTCAAGATCACCCATGTAATGGGGGTGAATGGGGTTGAGTGCGCTGAGTTGGCCTCTTATCAGTTAAAAGGGGTAGCACATATCTGGTTTCGCCAATGGAAGGATAGTAGGATCGCAGGAGTAGGTCCAATCACTTGGGAAGAGTCCATGTTGCATTTCTAGACCAGTTCTTCCCTCGAGAGATAAGGGAGTTGAAGACAGTTGAGTTTGTGAATTTGAAGCAAGGGAGAATGTCTGTACAAGAGTATGCCCTTGAGTTCACTCGCCTATTGAAATATGCCCTAGAGTTAGTAGCCAATCAGAGGATGCGAGTGAATCGATACATCTATGGAGTAGCAGACTACTTGGACAAGGATTGTAGGACCGCTATGCTCCATCAGGATATGAATTTCCCACAGATAGTGTTGTATTCCCAGATGATGGAGGTGGCACATTCAAGAGAGAGGGAGGCCAAGAGGGCCAGGACCGAGGACCATAGATTCTCTCAATAGAGGCCCGGTGGTGGGCACCGGCAGCAGACCCACCAGAGATCATCAGCCCTAGAATCTTCGGCATTGAGTGTGCCATCTAGGCCCAAACATTATCAGAGTGGACGGGCATCAGACTCGAGGGGTCATAGTAGTAGACCCGTATATTCTAGCATCACAACTTGTCGCAGATGTGGTCGAGGACACACAGGCCAGTGTTTGGCAGGTTCATGTTCTTGTTTCGGGTGCAGGCATCCTGAACACATGCTTATATATTGTCCAGCTGCGAGAAAGGATCAGGTTGGGGGCTGAGGCCCAGCTTTTAGCTCAGCAACCCCACCCATACTCTCAGCATAATAGGGAGCATCTAATAGCACAGTTGGCGGTTAGCACCAGAATAGATTCTATGCTATAGCATCCCATCAAAAGCGGGAGGTCTCGCCGGATGTGGTCACTAGTATGTTCTGAGTTTTCCTTATTGATGTGTATGCTTTGCTCGATCCTAGGGCTATCTTGTCTTTTGTGACACCTTATGTGGCCAGCAGCTTCAGAGTCAGTCCCGAAGTATTGTCAGAACCCTTCTAAGTTTCCACTCTAGTAGGTGACTCTGTTATAGCTAGACGGGTGTATAGAGGTTGCCTAGTCTCAGTCCTTCATAAGGTTACCTCAGCAGATTTGATAGAATTAGCCATGACCAATTTTGATGTTATTCTTAGCATGAATTGGCTATTTTCATGCGATGCTTCAGTAAATTGTAGAACCTGGGCAGTAGAGTTCAGATTTCCGAGTGAGGCAATCTTAGAATGAAAGGGTAGTTCAATTGTTCCTGTAGGTCGTTTCATTTCCTACCTTAAGGCCAGGAAGATAATTTATAAGGGTTTCATGTATCATCTAGTTAAGGTTAACCATTTCTAGTCTGAGACCCCGACTATCCAGTTAGTTCCAGTAGTACATGAGTATCCAGAGGTCTTTCCTGATGATTTGTTAGGTATTCCTCCTGAGCGGGAGATTGATTTTGGTATTGACCTTCTTCCTAACACGCAGCCTATATCTATTTCTCCCTACAGGATGGCTCCAGCCGAACTATAAAAGTTGAAGGAGCAGTTGAAGAACTTGTTAGATAAGGGTTTCATTAGCCGAGAAAGTCTCCACATGGTGCACCAGTTCTCTTTGTGCAAAAGAAGGATGGTTCTCTTCACATGTGTGTTTACTATCGGCAATTGAACAAAGTCACCATTGAGAACAGGTATCCTTTACCTAGGATCGATGATTTTTTTGACCAGCTTCATGGTGCCAAGTGTTTCTCAAAGATAGATCTCGGGTCCGGGTATCATCAGCTCAGAGTTCAGGAGAGTGATATCCCAAAGACAGCCTTCAGGACATGGTATGGCCATTATGAGTTTGTAGTTATGTCTTTTGGAATAATGAATTCTCATGCAGCTTTCATGGACTTGAAGAAAAGGGTGTTCAAGCAATATCTTGACATGTTCATGATTTTGTTTATTGATGTTAGACCCTGGGAACCCAAGGATCAGACCCGAGAGTCAAAACGGTGGAAAATTTAAATTTTGCACTAGGTCAAAGAATGATCCTTGAAGTAGCTCGTGAGGAGTGAACACAAGTCGTGAGGCGACTCGTGGTCAAGCAAGGCCTGAAAAGGTATTGGGTGAGGCCATGAGCATAACCACGAGTCATGGTCAGACCTCACAACTCGTGACATCATCTGTGGCATGGATTGAGAGGTTGGCCAGTGTTTCGGGTAGTTGTGGTCATGGGTGGTGACCATGATTTGTCGACAGCCACCACGATTAGTGGGGTCCCTCTTGGGGTCCCCTGAGTGAATTGGGCAGTAGAATCCACGACTCTAGGCCACAAGTCATTAGCCCTGGTCACGATTCATCCAGTGCCTCATGGGGACTGACAATCAGCAAATTTCTGCGATTGTAGTGAGGGCCTTTCTGTAATTCGTAAGTTCCTAGGGGCCTATACTACATCGTTTTAACATCATAAAAGGTGGTTTAAGAGGGAATATACTATCCTAAGTCCTCATTCATGCATGCAAAGGTTTGGGAAGGTGATAGAAGGATGATTTAGGTGATTTCAAGGTGTTCTTCATCAATTTCTTCTTTGGCTTTCAAGGGAAGTTAAGAATTAGTTGTCCAGGAATGTAAGGCTATTAATGGGTGATTTGTTCCTCACCCATGCCCATCCTCTATTGTTTTTACAAAAAATTTATTAAAAACTCATGGGGCTTTGAAGATGATTTTTTATAAAAGTCTAATGCTTTGATAATGGGTTTTGTGATTTTAGAATCTCATCATAATCTTTGGGTTTTGATCAGTTTCATTACTTAAAAGATTTATAATTTTATTGATTTTGAATTCAATGAAATTAAGCCTAATTATGCATGAACCATGATGAATCGATTTATTATCTTCTCTTCAAATGATAATATTTATGAACCCAACATGATTACAATTTGAATTACGGATCTATGATATTACCCATTATGATTTTATGAATTCCAAGCTATAAGCATGATTTTCAATTATGTATGACCCTTATGAATCATGAATTATGTTTTAGCCGACTTACGAGCCTCGCTTCATGGCTAGTTCACGCATGTAAAATTATGTTTACAATTATCATGATTTAACTAGCCCATGAATCTATGCATGTTATACTATGAGCACTATATATATTTTGGGAGTAGTATCGAACACTGAGTAGGTTCGGGAGTCAGGTTAAGCCTCAGATCTCATGAACTACGTGCCACCGTACGTATGTTGGGACACCTTTCATGACTGTCCCGGGCCCAAATGGCCCTTTCTTCATGGTGATATCACACTTTCATGGTCCTACCCTTGGAAAGGTACGGACACCTCCTGACTAGGGTTACAAGTCGGGCTTCATGTGTGCTCATATGGGGTATGTCGGTTAAGAGAAACTCTCACTATTCCTCATGATTTATTCATGTTTATGATTATTTATATTGGCTCAAGTTATGTTCAATAAAGCTTTTCTCTTATGATTATGATTACGATTGCATTACGAATGTTTTGAAAATTGTGAGCCTTATGTTATGTTATGATGTTCATAATATGAGCATGATACCCTACACAAATGATCATTTATGAGTTTTATATGTTTTAACGTATGCTTTACTTACCTTGCATACTTAGCACATTCCACGTACTGACTGCATACTTTCTATGTTGTATCATTTCATGATACAAGACCCGGTTCTCAGGCTCATCCTCCTCAGTAGCTCCTTAGAGTTCGCTGTCAGCTTATTTGGTGAGTACTCATGTTTCAAGGAACATATGTTTAGACTCTATTCTTTTCTTTTAGTTTCAAAATAGTTGGGTTAGTTGGGGAGATGTCCCATCAACCCGTCTTTCATGATTAGAGGCTTTTCAGACTACAAGTTTATTCAGCCGTCAAGTATGGGTCATGTATTGTCTTTTTTCTGTATTTATGACATGTTTACATTTTCTTATGTTAAGTATTCAACTTATGTGATTGAATTATATGTACGCTCATGCCATGGGTTGACTTGGGGTCTCTCATGGCTCCTTCTCCTGTGTTTACGATCCGAGTGTACGTTCGGATCGGGACAATTGATAAAATCCTTATATACTCTCAGAGCGAGGAGGATCATGTCTCTCACTTGAGAGTAGTACTTCAAACTCTCAAGGATCGCCAATTGTATTCAAAGTTCAGAAAGTGTGAGTTTTGGTTGGACTCCGTAGCATTTTTGGGCCATGTGGTATTGAGCGAGGGCATAATGGTAGATTCTTAGAAAATTGAGATGGTGAAGAATTGGCCTAGACTGGTGAATCCTTCAGATATTTTGAGTTTCTTGGGTTTAGCTAGTTACTATCGGAGGTTTGTTAAGGGTTTCTCATCTATTACAGCACCATTGACCAAGTTGACTCAGAAGAAGGTGAAATTCCAATGGTCGTCGGCTTGCGAGAAGAGCTTCCATGAGTTGAAGACTTGACTCACTTCAACACACCAGTGTTGACCCTACCTGAGGGTATCGATGGTTTAGTGGTGTATTGCGACGCTTCAGGGATTAGACTTGGGTGTGTGTTGATGCAGCATGTGAAAGTGATAGCATATTCCTCAGGATAGTTGAAAGTCCATGAGAAGAATTACCCGACTCATGACCTTGAATTGGGCGCAGTCGTATTCTCCTTGAATATATGGCAGCATTATTTGTATGGGGTCCACGTGGATGTATTTACGGATCAAAAGAGTTTACAATATGTATTCATGTAGAAGGACCTCAATCTTTGGTAAAGGAGGTTGTTGGAGCTACTCAAGGACACGATACGAGTTTCCTCTACCATTTGAGTAAGGCTAATGTGGTAGAGGATGCATTTAGTAGGTTCTCTATGGAGAGTGTGTCCCATGTGGATGAAGGAAAGAAGGAGTTGTTGAAATATGTACATCGACTCGCAAGGTTGGGAGTTAGGTTGGTCGACTCGATTGATGGCGGTGTTGTCGTCTAGAAAGGGTCAGAATCGTCCTTGGTGACTAATGTGAAAGATAGACAAGATGAGGACTCGATATTTGTAAAGCTGAAAGAAGCCGTTCGAAGTCAGAAGGTGGAGGTCTTCTACCAAGGGGGAGATGGTGTGCTGCGGTATTAGGGTCGCCTATGTGTTTCGGATGTCGATGATTTGAGGAGTCGGATGTTGTATGAGGCTCATGGATCCAGATATTCTATCCATCCTAGTGCCACCAAGATTTATCATGACTTGCAGGAAATATATTAATGGAACGGCATGAAGAGGGATATTGCCGAATTCGTAGCCAAGTGCCCGAACTGTCAACATGTAAAGGTTAAGCATCAAAGGCCATGAGGCGTACTTCAAAATATTAGCATCCCACTTGGAAGTGGGAATATATTAATATGAATTTCATTACATGCCTATCTCGTACTCGTCGACACTATGATTCCATTTGGGTTGTGGTAGACAGGTTGACCAAGGCTGCACATTTTCTACCGGTCAAGACCAACGAATTCTGGCAGAGGATTATGCCAAGCTGTATATCCTGGAGTTGGTTCGTTTGCATGGAGTTCCCTTGTCTATCATTTAAGGCTTAGGTACTCAATTTACCTCTCAGTTTTGGTGGTCTTTTTAGAAAGGGCTTGGGACTTAGGTTAAGCTCAGCACAGCATTTCATCTGCAAACGGATGGTCAAGCAGAGAGGACAATTCAAACTCACGAGGACATGTTGAGAGCTTGCGTGATGGACTTTAAATGTAGTTGGGATGATCACTTGCCCATGATCAAGTTTGCTTCCAATAAAAGCTATCACTCTAGCATTCATATGGCACTGCTCGAGGCACTTTATGGGCGGAGATACAGATCGCCCATCAAATGGTTTGAGGTTTGTAAGGAAGCTATGATAGGGTCAGATTTGGTTCATGAGGCTATGGTAGAGGTTCAGTTGATAAGGGACAGGCTGAAAACCGCTCAGAGTCGTCAAAATTTATATGCTGATGTGAGTAGGAGAGAGTTGGAGTTCGAGGTGGATGATTGGGTATTTCTAAAGGTATCTCCCATGAAGGGAGTCTTGCGGTTTGGGAAGAAAGGAAAACTCTATCCCCGTTATGTTGGTCCCTACCGGATTATGAGAAGAGTTGGTAAGGTAGCGTATAAGTTGGACTTGCCCTCAGAGTTATCTTCCATGCATCATGTGTTTCATGTGTCGCTTTTGAAGAAATGTTTGGGAGATCCAGCTCTAATAGTCCCGGTGCACAACGTTGGTGTAAAGGATAGCCTTAGCTATGATGAAGTTCCAGTTGAAATATTGGATCATCAGGTTTAGAGGCTGAGAAACAAGGAAGTAGCTTAAGTAAAGGTGTTATGGACAAATCAACATCTTGAGGGATCTACGTGGGAAGCCGAAGTAGATATGATTGTTAAATACCCTCACCTGTTCCCTACTGGCTCAGATTCAGTTTGAGGTATCAGTTATTGCCTTAATACTCTATTTAGTTCATGTTCATTTCATGTGCACAAGTTTGTTTTATGTTATGGTAAATATATGTGATTTGCGAATTCAGTTCTGGTTTATAATTTGAAGTGGAGGTAGTCATTCTGTCAGTTTTTGGTTTAAAAGATCAATATTTTATAATGATAATTGCATATCTCTGCTTTTTTGTGTGTTTTCCAACATTTGAGGATGAATGTTTCCAATGGGGGGGATATTGCTATACCCTGGGAACCCAAGGATCAGACCCAGGAGTTCAAACGGGGAAAACTGAAAATTTTGCACTAGCTCACAAAACGAGTCATTCTGTGACACGTGAGGATGGACCACGATTCGTAAGGTGACTCATGGTGAGGGACTGGAGCCAAGTTTGGAAGATAGAAGTTGAAGTCACCACGGGCATGGCCAAGAGTCGTGATTAGTCCTAATGGCTAATGGAGTCAGCCATGGTCAAGGGAATTTAGTGAAGGAAATGGGGTTGGCAGTGTACATGATGGAAGCTAACAACAACTCATTAGAGGAAGTAACGAGTCATGGTGAGAGTCGTGGGAAGAGATGAGTGAGAAATGAAGAAGTAAGGCAGTGTACTCAACGAGTGGTGACCACGAGTAGTGGTCACCCCAAATGAGTTGTGAAGTGACCCATTACGAGACCAGAAGAAAAGATAATGTAGTACACTTGATGAGTGAAGTAACGAGTCGTTGCCCTGGGCCACGAGTAATCAGGTTGTCCGTTAGGACCACCTGGCATTTATTTTCTGCTAATTTAGTAAGGGTCTTTTCGTAATTCCTAAGTTCCTAAAGCCTAAACAACCTCGTCTTAGCCTATGAAAGGTTGGTTTTAGAGGGGAAGACTATCCTAAGTCTTCATTCATGCATGCAAGAGAATAGAAGAGTGATAGAGAGGTGATCAATAGAGAGATTCAAGGTTTCTTCTTCAATTTCGTTCAATTCCTTTTTTGGCATTCAAGGGAAAGTAAGATTCAGTCTCAATCAGGTATGTAGGGTTATGAATGGGTGGTTTCTTCCACATCCATGCCCAATCCCTCTCTAGAAAGTATGAAACTCTATTATTGATCTATGGGGTTTTTACCCAAATGCATGAATTATCTATTTATGTGCATGGGTATGAATTGATTATGATTTTATTATCAACATGTGAAGCATAGGCAAATTTTATAATGATTTCAATTAAAATTATGTTTCTAGACTTATGAATGTTGAAGCTCATTGACGAGAATTTATAATTATAAACATGAGTAGCTTCAAATTATGCTCTTCATCATAATATATCATCATTATCACATATACTTCACAAATCTTACTTTTCATGATCATCTCGTCAATTGGCTTCAACATTCATAAGGCTAGAAACATAATTTTAATTGAAATCATTGTAAAATTTTCCCATGCTTCACAAGTTGATAATAAAATCATAATTAATTCATACCCATGTGTAGAAATAGATAATTCATGCATTAAGGTAAGAACCCCATAGATCAATCATAGAGTTTCATACTTTTTAGAGAGGAATTGGGGATGGGTGTGGAAGAAGCCACCCATCCATAACCCTACATACCTGGTTGAAACTGAATCTTACTCTCCCTTGAATGCCCAAAAAGGAATTGAAAGAAATTGAAGAAGAAACCTTTAATCTCTCTATTGATCACCTCTCTATCACTCTTCAATTCTCTTGCATGCATGAATGAAGACTTAGGATAGTTTCCCGCTCTAAAACCCACCTTTCATAGGCTAAAACAATGTAGTTTAGGCTTTAAGAACTTAGGAATTATGAAAAAACCCTTACTAAATTCGCATAAAATAACTACCAGGTGGTCATAATGGACAACCTGACAACTCGTGGCCCAGGGCAATGACTCGTTACTTCGCTCATCGAGTGCACTGCATTATCTTTTCTCCTGGGGTCATAATGGGTCACTTCAGGACTCATTAGGGGTGACTACAACTCGTGGTCACCACTCGTTGAGTACACTACCTTACTTCTTCATTTCTCAATCACCTCTTCCCATGACTCTCACAAAGACTCGTTACTTCCTCCAATGAGTAGTGAGCATCTTCCGTCGTGTACATTACCAACCCCATTTCCTTTACTCATTTCCCTTGACCATGGCTGACTGCACGAGTCGTGAGGACAGACCATGACTCGTGGTCATGCCCTTGGTGACTTCAACTTCTATCTTCCAAAATTGGCTCTAGTCCCTCACCACGAGTCACCCTACGACTCGTGGTCCATCCTCGCGGGTAACAGAACAATTCATTCTGTGACCTGGTGCAAAAATTTTAGTTTTCCCTGTTTGGACTCCCGAGTTTGATCCTTGGGTTCCCGGGGTATAGCAGATGTTGGCACAAGCATTGACTGCCTAAGTCAGCTAGCAGGCGGTAGAGACACCAGAATCCTTTTCCTAAACTAACAGGATGGCTTTCCATATCTGTCGTCGAGCTCATCACACCTCCTACAACTCGTAGGGGCTTCTCACGGACCGTGGCATCGACTAGTGGCTTGAAGTGTTGGCTGAATTTTGGCTAAGTATTGGGCCAAGGTATGATTCGTACCTACATCCTACGACTCATACATTGCACCCATGGCTTGATCCTGGTACTTTGAACTTAGTCTGAACTTCACTACGATCGGTATGGTACGACTCGTACCTTCATCTAATAGGTCGTAGGGTACTCTCGTACTGAGAATCAGCCTCCTGTGCAATTCTTCTGGATTTCATTACGATTGGCTTACGACGACTCGTACCATCATTGTACGATTCATGAAAAGTCTCATGGGATCACTTTTCCAAGTTAAACTTTTAGCTTCTTATCAAGGCCCTCAATACGACTCGTAGGTCCCTCCTACGGATCGTAATGTGGACTACACTTTTTGCCCTTTTCTATACACTTTTAACTTTCTTTTGCAATTTATTATTCCAACACTCATTTATCCTGTAATCAAAGGAAAAGTGCTCATATCCACATAAATACACCTATGTCCATGTTATTTTCTTAGTTTTGAGCGTCAATAGTGCTGTAAATCCACAACACATCATCCGTCAAAAGCTTTAATGGCTCATTAGAGTGTTCGTTTGTCCATTCGTTGTTTCCCTCAGACTTTTCTTTTTTTCGGCATCTAGCTTCAGATAACGGATCATTGTGAGATCCTATGAGCCGTTGGTTCAGTTCGTTGTTTCCTATGCTCTTGAACATGGTCTCTGATCCTAGTGGTATGGGTGCTTAGGACGACCTATCCTTCAATGACACAACCCATTCTGTCTATCTGTTGGATGATGCCTTCTCTAATCACTCTTTTCTGATCCTTTCCACGGCCGGAAAGGACGATCCGTTATATGTTCATACTGTCTGTACGATCCATCCTCTCTGATTCAACCCACAACTAAATAGGACTGTTTGTTGTATGCTCCTATGGTTTGGCTGCAACGACTGACTAGGACGGCCTATGGTAAGGACCAATGGTCCGTCGTAAGGCTCACATGAGGCAATTTTTCCCTTTTTCTATTCTTTTCTCAGTTTTGACTCACACGGCCTATTTTAACTGCAAAACTACCAAAATGCATCATATCTGCATATATGTACCTAAAGTCATACACATTTACAGAGTTTTAAGCGTCGCTAGTACCATAAAATCATGAAATATCAGATAGAAATAGCCAAAACCCATTGTCCAACACCCATTAAGAATCTAAACTAGAAATAGTTGATTCTTATCCAAGTTGATGTGGCTGTTGTGAAAAGGACTTTGGGGTTTGAGAAAACCCAAAGTATAAGACATCTAATTGGTTGAAAAATATAAGGTGTCACCTCGTCCACAACTAATTATACTATGGAGTAAGGCTAGGAGATGTTACTAATCCTAATCCGATGATGCCCCGATAATTTCACACCCCTAGTATTCATTCCTTTGGTATTTTCTACACTTTTTCTTCATTTTCATGAGCAAATTTTGTAGTTCAATTGACAAGTTGTGATTCCACAATTTTTACTTTATTGTTGTTGAGACATTAATGCAAGTTACTTTAATTTGATAGACACCTCTTACGTGATCAACTAATATTCCCTGTGGGATTCTACCCTGACATCTGTCGGGTATATTTGTTTTGCTAACAACCGTTTACACACTCTCTTTAAGAGAAGTAAATTTAGACATTCTCAAAAATGGCTCTGTTTCTAGGGAATGTAGTTTGATAGCCTTTAGTTGTTTGTTATTTTGAATTGATTTGTTGTATCTTGGTTGGTTTGACTTTACTCTTGTGATTGGTGCCATTTAGGTTGATTTTTATATGAGTGAACACTCACAATAAGGAGAAGGTTCGGTAGATGGACACATGAATGATGAGGAAGATGATCCCGTGATGCCCAATGTAGCAGGTGTTATTCGCCTACCTCCTATGATAGGGAACACAATATTTCATACGACGAGTACAATGATGCACTTACTCCAAATGAAAGGACTCTTCGGAGGAATGCCAAGTGAGGATGCAAACAGGCATCTCTAAAATTTTCTTGAAATTTGTCAACGCTTCAACATTGCAAATATAAGTCAAGAGTTGATTAGATTGAGACTCTTCCCATTTTCACTAACCAGGGAAGCAACCGCTTGGTTGGAGGAGTTGCCTCCCGAATTGATAACCTCTTGGAATGAACTCGTCGAAGCATTTTTGCGTAGGTTCTTCCCTCCCTCTAGGATGCTACAACTGAGGGATTACATTACCAACTTCTGACAACTTGCAAGGGAACAACTCCATGAAGCATGGTTGAGGTTTAAGAAAAATATTGCCATTTTCCTAAAACATGGTTTGCCAGATGGGGTTCTACTTTAGAGCTTCTATCATTCATTAGATTCTATTAATAAGTTTGTGGAAAATAATTTGGTGGGAGATTCCATCACGGATCAACCCTAGTTAATAGCCAAAGCACTTCTTGACAAAATGACTAAGACCAATCGAGCATGGCATACTAGAGAATTAGAGGTATCTTCTAGTGGTTTTGCTCCAAATCTTTTGACTGCTGCGATGAGAAAAGGGGATGAGGTTAGGGATGAAACTCTTGTTAAGATGATGACCTAGCTAGAGTTGATGATGAAACATGTGATGGGAGCTGGTGCAAGGAGTGTGAATGTTGTATGTTCCCAAAGCCATCTTCAATTTAATAGGTCAAGGTATGACCTATTGGGGGATGTAATGGGTCATGGGTTAAGGTCGTTGTTTGTCTTTGTAATACCAAGGTTGAATGGTATGAGTCGTGATATTTCCCGTTGTGAGGATCCATGAGTCGTGGTAAGTGCTCGTGAGGAGGTGCAGCAAAAATTTTCACAGAGGTAATGGACGGGACCAACGAACCATGGATTGGAGGTACAAGTCGTTGGTTGACTCATGGTGGAACTCTTAGAAATTTCACATGTAAAGTTTGTGGTGACGATTAGAGGAAACAACGAGTCATTTTATCAAGTAAGGACTCATTTTGTTGAGTCGTCATCGTAGGACCTAAGAACTGAAGAAATGCTGGGAGGAAGTAACGAATGGATACCACGAGTCATGGTATCAAAGGAAGACTCGTGGTATTGGTCATGGTCAATGGTAGTGTTAAATTTCTAGATCTTTTATTAAGGATGTTTTCGTAATTCCTAAGCTCTAAGGTCCTAAACTACATCGTTTTAAGCTTAGTTGGAAGGGTTTTAAGAGTGCTAAACCTATCCTAAGACTTACTATTTCATGCATGAAATTTTAGAGTTCTTCCTTGGAGATAAGCTTGAGAAATTCCCCAATTCCTTCTCCTATTCCTTTGGGCTTTCACAGAGGAGTGTAAATCAGATTTACCCAGTTATGTAGGGCTATGAATGAGAGTTTCTTTCACTCTTATGCTCAAAGTTCTTCTCAATTCTATGAATTTAAATTCTATATTCAAGTTCATGATCTTATGGGGTTATTCCTAACTTTGTGAAATTCTTTATGATCTATCTATGATTCAATTCCCTTAATTAAGATCTATGGACAGGTTTTAAACCTATTTTGATTATTAATTCATAGTTTCATATATTATTTAAACAATTACACAAGCTCCATGAAAATTCAAGTTATGATTCTATTATGATCTTGATTGTACTAAGTCTAAATTATGATTTATGATTCATGTTGTGATTTCTTTTCAAGTGCTTTTCATGGATTTATGAATATCAAGTATATGTATTTTCACAAGTATGCATATTATTCATGATTTATGTATTTATGATTTTGGAAGACACACGGGTCCTTATTCATGGCTATTCATGTATTTCAAGTATGATCAAGTACTATATGATTTATTTGGCCATGAACTTCACAAATGATTCATGAGTATGATATGAGCCTCATGTGCATGTTTTTGGGAGCAGTGTCTAGCACCGAGTAGACCCGTCATTCAGGTAAGCCCCGTGATCTCAGAACTACCTGCCACCATAGGTATAAACATATATTTATGGATCCCCTGTGATATCACATCAAGCACGTACCTTGTTAGGAAAGCTTGGGACAGCTCTGCCCACTTGAACGAAAAGCTGGGGTATCATGTAAGCTCTATCATGATGGTGTCAGTTAAGAAGAGTCCTCCCATTGTTCTTCATAATTTATGCATGGTTATATTTATGTTACTTTGGCTCAAGTTGTTTCTCATAAAGTTTCTCTTATGACTATGATTCATGGTTGAATTATTAATGGTTTGAAAACCTTGAGCCCTTATGTTTACATTATAATATTTACTTCATGGTCATGCTGTCCTACTCTTATGAACTCTTATGTATTTTAACTATCTACTTTTACTTACCTTGCATACTCATTACATTCCATGTACTGATCGCATACTCTATGATGTGTCAATTATTTATAGAGGCTCGGACGTTTAGGTTCAGTCCCACTGCAAGTCAAATCTTCAGAGTTAGTATTATCTAGATTTTGGTGAGTCCTCATCTTTTGAGGGCCCATTTTTATCAGCTCCTATGAGTATTTTCAGTTCTTGTTTGTAGTGAGTTAGTTGGGGGTCTTGTCCTATCAACTCTTCAGGTTATAGAGGCTTATCAAACATAGCATGTATTCATCTTCAGATCAGTATTATATTTTTCTTTGTTTAGATGTTATTGGATTTTTACACATCCGCTTAAGCATGGTTTATTATTTCAGTTTCCTCTTGCGTATGTTCTTAGCTAACATGTTCATGCCATGAGTCAACATGGAGCCTCTCGGAGTTCCTTATCACGTGTCTCTATCCAGATCTATGTTTAGGTCGTGATAAACTTGGTATCAGAGCATTAGATTTTGAGGTGTCCTAGGGTGATTAAAGGTGGGTTTAGAGGGGAAAACTATCCTAAGTCTTCATTCATGCATACAAGAGAATAGAAGAGTGATACAGAGGTGATCAAAAGAGAGATTCAAGGTTTCTTCTTCAATTTCATTCAATTCCTTTTTGTGAATTCAAGGGAGGGTAAGATTCAGTCTCCATCAGGTATATAGGATTATGAATGGGTGGTTTCTTCCACACCCATGCCCAATCCCTCTCTAAAAAGTACAAAACTCTATGATTGATCTATGGGGTTTTTACCCAAATGCATGAATTATCTATTTCTATGCATGGGTATGAATTGATTATGATTTTATTATCAACTTGTGAAGTATGGGAAAATTTTATAATGATTTCAATTAAAATTATGTTTCTAGCCTTACGAATGTTGAAGCCCATTGACGAGATGATCTTGAAAAGTGAGATTTGTAAAGTATATGTGATAATGATGAGATATTATGGTGAAAAGAATGATTTGAAGATACCTATGTTTATAATTATGTATATGATGAGAATTGAGTATTTCTAAGTATAATAAAGCTTTGGCCAATGCGCACATGTTAATTTTAAATAATGATATTCCCGAACTAAGCTCACCACATTGTTTTGGAACGAAGACTCCCAAAATTTATATTCTAGCTTGTGGTATGTTTTGAGTTAAGTCTTCCTATTCATATCTTACCACATGGTTTTGGAGCAAAGGCTCCCAAGTATGTTTTCAGCTTGTTGTATGTTTTGAACTAAAGCTTCTCACGTGCATAATTTCATATTGAGATGTATTTGATTATTGAGTTTTGTCAATAGACGATGTTGAGCTTCATTATATACGATGTAGAGCATATGCATGTTTTTGGGAGTATTGTCTAGCACCGAGTAGGCTATGGGTTGATCACCCTATGCCTCAGAACTACGCGCCAACGTAGGTTTATATTGTTATATGACTTGGAACCTCCCTTGTGAGCTTCCCTTTGCCCGAATGGGCCTTCAGCTTGATATCGATATCATGGTAGTGTCCTTAGCCTGGGCAAGGTTTTGGACGGCTCTACCCACTTGTTTGTACTAGTTGGAACCATGTAAGCTCTATCGTTGTATGTCGGTTAAAAGACGAGTCTCCCATTGTTCCTCATGATTTTAGATATGCATATTCATTACTTACGAGATTTATGTAAATGCATGTTTTAAAGCAGGTTTGACTCAATGTTTAGCTTTTAATTATAAATGTCAGAATTCAACTATGAGTCAATCGATTCAGTTATGATGTTATGAAGCATGTTATATCATGTTATCAAGAGTTCATGATTTCAAAAAGGATGCATGCTAGTCTTACTCTCAATTTACTTTACTGATGTTTATGTTCCAATAATGCATTTTCTCCTAAATGATTTACTTACATTAGCGGTTTTACTTGCCTTGCATACTCGGTACATTCCACGTACTGACCGCATACTTCTATGTTGTATCGTTTCATGATATAGGACCCGACTCTCAGCTTTAGCCCCGGTCTTAGTCAGCTTATCGGAGTTAGAGTTGCTTGATTGGTGAGTCTTTATCTTCTGAGGACAAGACTATCCATTTTTTCTTTATGTATTGTAGTTTCATCTTGTTGAGTTAGTTGGGGTCTTGTCCCATCAACTCATCATGATTAGAGGTTGTACAAACATATGTATGTGTTCAGCTTTGGATTTTATATTCTAATGTTATATTCAAGTTAGACTTCCACTATGATTGTATTGATGGTTATTTAGTTATTGATTGAGTTAAATGTGTGCTTATGCCATGGGTCGACTTGGGGTCTCTCGGGGCTCCTTGTCCCGTGTCATGATCCAAGCCTCTGTTTGGGTTGTGACAAACTTGTTATTAGAGCAATAGATTTGAAGTATCCTAGGGTGTATGAAAGCCGTGTTGAATAGAGTCATTTTCATGGGTGTGAAGTGCGCCACACTTATGACGAAGAGGCTATGAGACATTTAGGAAATGTTCCCTTCTTTCATGATCTATGTCATGTGATGAAAAGTATTTCTATCCTTTTAATTTTTGCTATTCGCAATTGCAGAATCATGGCTCCTCGAAGAATGAATAGAAGGAGGAATGGAGATGGTGAAGTCCACGAGGATGGAAATCGTCATGGGCATCAGCCAGCCTCACCAGTTCAGATGCCCCAGGCAACGAAGCCAGCTGCCCAAGCTGAGTTCCGAGCCGCTATTCAGATTCTTGCATAGTCCTTGACCACTCAGGTCAATCAGTAGGCCATTCCGCATGTTCCTCAAAATGGCAACACAGAAGTTGCTCGAGTTAGAGACTTCCTGAGGATGAACCCGTCGGAGTTCCTTGGGTCCAAGGTAGGTGAGGACCCATATAAGTTCATAGATGCGATTGTCAAGATCACCCATGTAATGGGGGTGAATGGGGTTGAGTGCGCTGAGTTGGCCTCTTATCAGTTAAAAGGGGTAGCACATATCTGGTTTCGCCAATGGAAGGATAGTAGGATCGCAGGAGTAGGTCCAATCACTTGGGAAGAGTCCATGTTGCATTTCTAGACCAGTTCTTCCCTCGAGAGATAAGGGAGTTGAAGACAGTTGAGTTTGTGAATTTGAAGCAAGGGAGAATGTCTCTACAAGAGTATGCCCTTGAGTTCACTCGCCTATTGAAATATGCCCCAGAGTTAGTAGCCAATCAGAGGATGCGAGTGAATCGATACATCTATGGAGTAGCAGACTACTTGGACAAGGATTGTAGGACCGCTATGCTCCATCAGGATATGAATTTCCCACAGATAGTGTTGTATTCCCAGATGATGGAGGTGGCACATTCAAGAGAGAGGGAGGCCAAGAGGGCCAGGACCGAGGACCATAGATTCTCTCAATAGAGGCCCGGTGGTGGGCACCGGCAGCAGACCCACCAGAGATCATCAGCCCTAGAATCTTCGGCATTGAGTGTGCAATCTAGGCCCAAACATGATCAGAGTGGACGGGCATCAGACTCGAGGGGTCATAGTAGTAGACCCGTATATTCTAGCATCACAACTTGTCGCAGATGTGGTCGAGGACACACAGGCCAGTGTTTGGCAGGTTCATGTTCTTGTTTCGGGTGCAGGCATCCTGAACACATGCTTATATATTGTCCAGCTGCGAGAAAGGATCAGGTTGGGGGCTGAGGCCCAGCTTTTAGCTCAGCAACTCCACCCATACTCTCAGCACAATAGGGAGCATCTAATAGCACAGTTGGCGGTTAGCACCAGAATAGATTCTATGCTATAGCATCCCATCAAAAGCGGGAGGTCTCGCCGGATGTGGTCACTAGTATGTTCTGAGTTTTCCTTATTGATGTTTATGCTTTGCTCGATCCTAGGGCTACCTTGTCTTTTGTGACACCTTATGTGGCCAGCAGCTTCAGAGTCAGTCCCGAAGTATTGTCAGAACCCTTCTAAGTTTCCACTCTAGTAGGTGACTCTGTTATAGCTAGACGGGTGTATAGAGGTTGCCTAGTCTCAGTCCTTCATAAGGTTACCTCAGCAGATTTGATAGAATTAGCCATGACCGATTTTGATGTTATTCTTAGCATGAATTGGCTATTTTCATGCGATGCTTCAGTAAATTGTAGAACCTGGGCAGTAGAGTTCAGATTTCCGAGTGAGGCAATCTTAGAATGAAAGGGTAGTTCAATTGTTCCTGTAGGTCGTTTCATTTCCTACCTTAAGGCCAGGAAGATAATTTATAAGGGTTTCATGTATCATCTAGTTAAGGTTAACCATTTCTAGTCTGAGACCCCGACTATCCAGTTAGTTCCAGTAGTACATGAGTATCCAGAGGTCTTTCCTGATGATTTGTTAGGTATTCCTCCTGAGCGGGAGATTGATTTTGGTATTGACCTTCTTCCTAACACGCAGCCTATATCTATTTCTCCCTACAGGATGGCTCCAGCCGAACTATAAAAGTTGAAGGAGCAGTTGAAGAACTTGTTAGATAAGGGTTTCATTAGCCGAGAAAGTCTCCACATGGTGCACCAGTTCTCTTTGTGCAAAAGAAGGATGGTTCTCTTCACATGTGTGTTTACTATCGGCAATTGAACAAAGTCACCATTGAGAACAGGTATCCTTTACCTAGGATCGATGATTTTTTTGACCAGCTTCATGGTGCCAAGTGTTTCTCAAAGATAGATCTCGGGTCCGGGTATCATCAGCTCAGAGTTCAGGAGAGTGATATCCCAAAGACAGCCTTCAGGACATGGTATGGCCATTATGAGTTTGTAGTTATGTCTTTTGGAATAATGAATTCTCATGCAGCTTTCATGGACTTGAAGAAAAGGTTGTTCAAGCAATATCTTGACATGTTCATGATTTTGTTTATTGATGTTAGACCCTGGGAACCCAAGGATCAGACCCGAGAGTCAAAACGGTGGAAAATTTAAATTTTGCACTAGGTCAAAGAATGATCCTTGAAGTAGCTCGTGAGGAGTGAACACAAGTCGTGAGGCGACTCGTGGTCAAGAAAGGCCTGGAAAGTTATTGGGTGAGGCCATGAGCATAACCACGAGTCATGGTCAGACCTCACAACTCGTGACATCATCTGTGGCATGGATTGAGAGGTTGGCCAGTGTTTCGGGTAGTTGTGGTCATGGGTGGTGACCATGATTTGTCGACAGCCACCACGATTAGTGGGGTCCCTCTTGGGGTCCCCTGAGTGAATTGGGCAGTAGACTCCACGACTCTAGGCCACAATTCATTAGCCCTGGTCACGATTCATCCAGTGCCTCATGGGGACTGACAATCAGCAAATTTCTGCGATTGTAGTGAGGGCCTTTCTGTAATTCGTAAGTTCCTAGGGGCCTATACTACATCGTTTTAACATCATAAAAGGTGGTTTAAGAGGGAATATACTATCCTAAGTCCTCATTCATGCATGCAAAGGTTTGGGAAGGTGATAGAAGGATGATTTAGGTGATTTCAAGGTGTTCTTCATCAATTTCTTCTTTGGCTTTCAAGGGAAGTTAAGAATTAGTTGTCTAGGAATGTAAGGCTATTAATGGGTGATTTGTTCCTCACCCATGCCCATCCTCTATTGTTTTTACAAAAAATTTATTAAAAACTCATGGGGCTTTGAAGATGATTTTTTATAAAAGTCTAATGCTTTGATAATGGGTTTTGTGATTTTAGAATCTCATCATAATCTTTGGGTTTTGATCAGTTTCATTACTTAAAAGATTTATAATTTTATTGATTTTGAATTCAATGAAATTAAGCCTAATTATGCATGAACCATGATGAATCGATTTATTATCTTCTCTTCAAATGATAATATTTATGAACCCAACATGATTAGAATTTGAATTACGGATCTATGATATTACCCATTATGATTTTATGAATTCCAAGCTATAAGCATGATTTTCAATTATGTATGACCCTTATGAATCATGAATTATGTTTTAGCCGACTTACGAGCCTCGCTTCATGGCTAGTTCACGCATGTAAAATTATGTTTACAATTATCATGATTTAACTAGCCCATGAATCTATGCATGTTATACTATGAGCACTATATATATTTTGGGAGTAGTATAGAACACTGAGTAGGTTCGGGAGTCAGGTTAAGCCTCAGATCTCATGAACTACGTGCCACCGTACGTATGTTGGGACACCTTTCATGACTGTCCCGGGCCCAAATGGCCCTTTCTTCATGGTGATATCACACTTTCATGGTCCTACCCTTGGAAAGGTACGGACACCTCCTGAGTAGGGTTACAAGTCGGGCTTCATGTGTGCTCATATGGGGTATGTCGGTTAAGAGAAACTCTCACTATTCCTCATGATTTATTCATGTTTATGATTATTTATATTGGCTCAAGTTATGTTCAATAAAGCTTTTCTCTTATGATTATGATTACGATTGCATTACGAATGTTTTGAAAATTGTGAGCCTTATGTTATGTTATGATGTTCATAATATGAGCATGATACCCTACACTTATGATCATTTATGAGTTTTATATGTTTTAACGTATGCTTTACTTACCTTGCATACTTAGTACATTCCACGTACTGACTGCATACTTTCTATGTTGTATCATTTCATGATACAAGACCCGGTTCTCAGGCTCATCCTCCTCAGTAGCTCCTTAGAGTTCGCTGTCAGCTTATTTGGTGAGTACTCATGTTTCAAGGAACATATGTTTAGACTCTATTCTTTTCTTTTAGTTTCAAAATAGTTGGGTTAGTTGGGGAGATGTCCCATCAACCCGTCTTTCATGATTAGAGGCTTTTCAGACTACAAGTTTATTCAGCCGTCAAGTATGGGTCATGTATTGTCTTTTTTCTGTATTTATGACATGTTTACATTTTCTTATGTTAAGTATTCAACTTATGTGATTGAATTATATGTACGCTCATGCCATGGGTTGACTTGGGGTCTCTCATGGCTCCTTCTCCTGTGTTTACGATCCGAGTGTACGTTCGGATCGGGACAATTGATAAAATCCTTATATACTCTCAGAATGAGGAGGATCATGTCTCTCACTTGAGAGTAGTACTTCAAACTCTCAAGGATCACCAATTGTATTCAAAGTTCAGAAAGTGTGAGTTTTGGTTGGACTCCGTAGCATTTTTGGGCCATGTGGTATTGAGCGAGGGCATAATGGTAGATTCTTAGAAAATTGAGATGGTGAAGAATTGGCCTAGACTGGTGAATCCTTCAGATATTTTGAGTTTATTGGGTTTAGCTAGTTACTATCGGAGGTTTGTTAAGGGTTTCTCATCTATTACAGCACCATTGACCAAGTTGACTCAGAAGAAGGTGAAATTCCAATGGTCGTCGGCTTGCGAGAAGAGCTTCCATGAGTTGAAGACTTGACTCACTTCAACACACCAGTGTTGACCCTACCTGAGGGTATCGATGGTTTAGTGGTGTATTGCGACGCTTCAGGGATTAGACTTGGGTGTGTGTTGATGCAGCATGTGAAAGTGATAGCATATTCCTCAAGATAGTTGAAAGTCCATGAGAAGAATTACCCGACTCATGACCTTGAATTGGGCGCAGTCGTATTCTCCTTGAATATATGGCAGCATTATTTGTATGGGGTCCACGTGGATGTATTTACGGATCAAAAGAGTTTACAATATGTATTCATGTAGAAGGACCTCAATCTTTGGTAAAGGAGGTTGTTGGAGCTACTCAAGGACACGATATGAGTTTCCTCTACCATCTGAGTAAGGCTAATGTGGTAGAGGATGCATTTAGTAGGTTCTCTATGGAGAGTGTGTCCCATGTGGATGAAGGAAAGAAGGAGTTGTTGAAATATGTACATCGACTCGCAAGGTTGGGAGTTAGGTTGGTCGACTCGATTGATGGCGGTGTTGTCGTCTAGAAAGGGTCAGAATCGTCCTTGGTGACTAATGTGAAAGATAGACAAGATGAGGACTCGATATTTGTAAAGCTGAAAGAAGCCGTTCGAAGTCAGAAGGTGGAGGTCTTCTACCAAGGGGGAGATGGTGTGCTGCGGTATTAGGGTCGCCTATGTGTTTCGGATGTCGATGATTTGAGGAGTCGGATGTTGTATGAGGCTCATGGATCCAGATATTCTATCCATCCTAGTGCCACCAAGATTTATCATGACTTGCAGGAAATATATTAATGGAACGGCATGAAGAGGGATATTGCCGAATTCGTAGCCAAGTGCCCGAACTGTCAACATGTAAAGGTTAAGCATCAAAGGCCATGAGGCGTACTTCAAAATATTAGCATCCCACTTGGAAGTGGGAAGATATTAATACGAATTTCATTACATGCCTATCTCGTACTCGTCGACACTATGATTCCATTTGCGTGGTGGTAGACAGGTTGACCAAGGCTGCACATTTTCTACCGATCAAGACCAACGAATTCTGGCAGAGGATTATGCCAAGCTGTGTATCCTGGAGTTGGTTCGTTTGCATGGAGTGCCCTTGTCTATCATTTAAGGCTTAGGTACTCAATTTACCTCTCAGTTTTGGTGGTCTTTTTAGAAAGGGCTTGGGACTTAGGTTAAGCTCAGCACAGCATTTCATCTGCAAACGGATGGTCAAGCAGAGAGGACAATTCAAACTCACGAGGACATGTTGAGAGCTTGCGTGATGGACTTTAAATGTAGTTGGGATGATCACTTGCCCATGATCAAGTTTGCTTCCAATAAAAGCTATCACTCTAGCATTCATATGGCACTGCTCGAGGCACTTTATGGGCGGAGATACAGATCGCCCATCAAATGGTTTGAGGTTGGTAAGGAAGCTATGATAGGGTCAGATTTGGTTCATGAGGCTATGGTAGAGGTTCAGTTGATAAGGGACAGGCTGAAAACCGCTCAGAGTCGTCAAAATTTATATGCTGATGTGAGTAGGAGAGAGTTGGAGTTCGAGGTGGATGATTGGGTATTTCTAAAGGTATCTCCCATGAAGGGAGTCTTGCGGTTTGGGAAGAAAGGAAAACTCTATCCCCGTTATGTTGGTCCCTACCGGATTATGAGAAGAGTTGGTAAGGTAGCGTATAAGTTGGACTTGCCCTCAGAGTTATCTTCCATGCATCCTGTGTTTCATGTGTCGCTTTTGAAGAAATGTTTGGGAGATCCAGCTCTAATAGTCCCGGTGCACAACGTTGGTGTAAAGGATAGCCTTAGCTATGATGAAGTTCCAGTTGAAATATTGGATCATCAGGTTTAGAGGCTGAGAAACAAGGAAGTAGCTTAAGTAAAGGTGTTATGGACAAATCAACATCTTGAGGGATCTACGTGGGAAGCCGAAGTAGATATGATTGTTAAATACCCTCACCTGTTCCCTACTGGCTCAGATTCAGTTTGAGGTATCAGTTATTGCCTTAATACTCTATTTAGTTCATGTTCATTTCATGTGCACAAGTTTGTTTTATGTTATGGTAAATATATGTGATTTGCGAATTCAGTTCTGGTTTATAATTTGAAGTGGAGGTAGTCATTCTGTCCGTTTTTGGTTTAAAAGATCAATATTTTATAATGATAATTGCATATCTCTGCTTTTTTGTGTGTTTTCCAACATTTGAGGATGAATGTTTCCAATGGGGGGGATATTGCTATACCCTTGGAACCCAAGGATCAGACCCAGGAGTTCAAACGGGGAAAACTGAAAATTTTGCACTAGCTCACAAAACGAGTCATTCTGTGACACGTGAGGATGGACCACGATTCGTAAGGTGACTCATGGTGAGGGACTGGAGCCAAGTTTGGAAGATAGAAGTTGAAGTCACCACGGGCATGGCCAAGAGTCGTGATTAGTCCTCATGGCTAATGGAGTCAGCCATGGTCAAGGGAATTTAGTGAAGGAAATGGGGTTGGTAGTGTACATGATGGAAGCTAACAACAACTCATTAGAGGAAGTAACGAGTCATGGTGAGAGTCGTGGGAAGAGATGAGTGAGAAATGAAGAAGTAAGGCAGTGTACTCAACGAGTGGTGACCACGAGTAGTGGTCACCCCAAATGAGTTGTGAAGTGACCCATTACGAGACCAGAAGAAAAGATAATGTAGTGCACTTGATGAGTGAAGTAACGAGTCGTTGCCCTGGGCCACGAGTAATCAGGTTGTCCGTTAGGACCACCTGGCATTTATTTTCTGCTAATTTAGTAAGGGTCTTTTCGTAATTCCTAAGTTCCTAAAGCCTAAACAACCTCGTCTTAGCCTATGAAAGGTTGGTTTTAGAGGGGAAGACTATCCTAAGTCTTCATTCATGCATGCAAGAGAATAGAAGAGTGATAGAGAGGTGATCAATAGAGAGATTCAAGGTTTCTTCTTCAATTTCTTTCAATTCCTTTTTTGGCATTCAAGGGAAAGTAAGATTCAGTCTCAATCAGGTATGTAGGATTATGAATGGGTGGTTTCTTCCACATCCATGCCCAATCCCTCTCTAGAAAGTATGAAACTCTATTATTGATCTATGGGGTTTTTACCCAAATGCATGAATTATCTATTTATGTGCATGGGTATGAATTGATTATGATTTTATTATCAACATGTGAAGCATAGGAAAATTTTATAATGATTTCAATTAAAATTATGTTACTAGACTTATGAATGTTGAAGCTCATTGACGAGAATTTATAATTATAAACATGAGTAGCTTCAAATTATGCTCTTCATCATAATATATCATCATTATCACATATACTTCACAAATCTTACTTTTCATGATCATCTCGTCAATTGGCTTCAACATTCATAAGGCTAGAAACATAATTTTAATTGAAATCATTGTAAAATTTTCCCATGCTTCACAAGTTGATAATAAAATCATAATTAATTCATACCCATGTGTAGAAATAGATAATTCATGCATTAAGGTAAGAACCCCATAGATCAATCATAGAGTTTCATACTTTTTAGAGAGGAATTGGGGATGGGTGTGGAAGAAACCACCCATCCATAACCCTACATACCTGGTTGAAACTGAATCTTACTCTCCCTTGAATGCCCAAAAAGGAATTGAAAGAAATTCAAGAAGAAACCTTTAATCTCTCTATTGATCACCTCTCTGTCACTCTTCAATTCTCTTGCATGCATGAATGAAGACTTAGGATAGTTTCCCGCTCTAAAACCCACCTTTCATAGGCTAAAACAATGTAGTTTAGGCTTTAAGAACTTAGGAATTATGAAAAAACCCTTACTAAATTCGCATAAAATAACTACCAGTTGGTCCTAATGGACAACCTGACAACTCGTGGCCCAGGGCAATGACTCGTTACTTCGCTCATCGAGTGCACTGCATTATCTTTTCTCCTGGGGTCATAATGGGTCACTTCAGGACTCATTAGGGGTGACTACAACTCGTGGTCACCACTCGTTGGGTACACTACCTTACTTCTTCATTTCTCAATCACCTCTTCCCATGACTCTCACAAAGACTCGTTACTTCCTCCAATGAGTAGTGAGCATCTTCCGTCGTGTACATTACCAACCCTATTTCCTTTACTCATTTCCCTTGACCATGGCTGACTGCACGAGTCGTGAGGACAGACCATGACTCGTGGTCATGCCCTTGGTGACTTCAACTTCTATCTTCCAAAATTGGCTCTAGTCCCTCACCACGAGTCACCCTACGACTCGTGGTCCATCCTCGCGGGTAACAGAACAATTCATTCTGTGACCTGGTGCAAAAATTTTATTTTTCCCTGTTTGGACTCCCGAGTTTGATCCTTGGGTTCCCGGGGTATAGCAGATGTTGGCACAAGCATTAACTGCCCAAGTCAGCTAGCAGCGGTAGCCTATGTGGCCCAGAATGGAAATGTGGTAGTGAAAAGAGTCAGGGACTTTCTTAGGATAAACCCTCTAGAGTTCTTAGGATCGAAGGTGGGCAAGGATCCGTAGGAGTTCATTGATGAGATTAAGAAGATCACCCGGATCATGGGGGTGACGAGGTAGGAGTGTGTAGACCTAGCCTCTTATTAGTTGAAAGGGGTTGCACATATGTAGTTTAGATAGTGGAAGAATTGCAGAGTTATTTGAGTGGGTCCCATTGGATGTGATGAGTTTCTTACCGCGTTCTTGGATCGGTTCTTCGTTTGTGAGATGAGGGAGATCAAGGAAGATGAGTTTGTGAACCTAAGGCGGAATAATATGACAGTCCAGGAGTACACTTTGGAATTCACCCGTTTGTCCAGATATGCACCAGAGTTGGTGGCTGGTCAGAGAGCTCGAGTGAGCAGGTTTGTGCATGGACTAGCGGACTACCTAGGTAAGGATTAAAAGACCACTATGCTTCATCAGGAAATCCATTTTTCTCATTTAGTTTTGTATGCCTAGCAGATGTAGGCGGTAAATCTAAGAGAGAGAGAGGCCAAGAGGTCCAGGACAAACAGTTATGGGTTCTCCCAGTAGAGAATGGGAGGTGGACATTCGTCAGTAGTCCTATCATAGGTCATTAGCTCCATCTCAATCATCGGCCAGTGCTCCATGTAGACCGTGAAGTGACCATAGGAGAAGATTACAAGGCTCGAGGGAACAGGGGAGCATGCAGACAGAGCGTACCTTTCCGATTTGTGGAAAGTGTGGCAAGAATCACGTAGGGGAGTGCTTGATTGGGTCAGATATCTGTTTTGGGTGTGGTAGACCCGGGCATAGGCGCCGGGAATGTCCTTCGCCTAGGTAGGATGATGGTAGAGGTCGTACTCAGGCTACTAGTTCAGTAGCAGCACCAGCACGCCCAACTCAGCAGGGTGCGTCCACCAATGGAGGTGGCAGCCAGTGCCAAAATAGGTTTTATGCCCTTGCATCTCGTCAGGAGTAGGAGACTTTACCAAATGTGGTCAATGGTATGTTATGAGTATTCCACATTGATGTATATGCATTGTTAGATCTAGGGGCTACCTTATCCTTTATGACGCCCTATGTTGCTACAAGTTTTTGAGTCAGTCCCAAAATCCTATCAAAACCCTTCTTAGTATCTACTCTAGTCAGTGATTCCGTAATAGCTCGATGGGTATATTGCCCTATCACAGTCCTTCATAAAGTCGCCCAACATATTTAGTAGAGCTATGCACGATATATTTTGATATAATCTTTGGCATGGATTGGCTACATGCATGTTATGACTCAGTGAATTGTAGAGCCTGTGCGGTAGAGTTCCAATTTATGGGTGAGCTAGTTCAAGAGTTGAAGGGTAGTTCAGTTGTGCCTGTAGGCCGTTTCATTTCCTACCATAAGGCCAGAAAGATGATTTCTAAGGGTTATCTAGTTAGGGTTAAGGATGCTACATCTGAAACCCCGACTATGTAGTCAGTTTTTGTAATGTGAGAGTATCCAAAAGTGTTTCTAGATAATTTACCAGGAATTCATCCCGAATGAGAGATAGATTTTAGTATTGACCTTCTCCCCGATAAGCAACCTATATCTATTCCTCCTTGCAAAATGGCTCTAGTTGAGCTAAATGATTTGAATGAGCTGTAGAAGGATCTTTCAGACAAGGGTTTCATCAGACCGAGCAAACCCCCGTAGGGTGCACCAGTACTCTTTGTCCGGAAGAAGGATGGTTCCCTTCGGATGTGCATTGATTATCGGCAATTGAACAAGGTCACTGTCAAGAACATGTATCTCCTCCCATGAATTGATGAATTGTTTGACCAGCTTTGGGGTGCCAAGTGTTTTTCAAAGATAGATCTCAGATTCGTAGATCATCAGCTCAGGGTGAGAGAGAGTAACATTCCAAAGATAGCCTTCAAGACTCAGTATGGTCATGATGAGGTTGTACTTATGTGTTTAGGACTAATGAATGCTCCTGCAGCTTTTATGGATTTGATGAACAGGGTGTTCAAGCCGTATTTGAGCATGTTCCTATTCGTGTTCATAGATGACATTCTCATATACTCTTGGAGCAAAGAGGAGCATGTTGCTCATGTGAGGGTGGTACTACAGACTGTTAAGGATCACCAGTTGTATGCTAAATTCAGCAAGTGTGAGTTTTTGTTAAGCTCGGTAGCATTTTTTGATCATGTGGTGTCAAGTGAGGGTGTACAGGTGATAACTCTCAAACTCACACTTCCTGATAGAGTATGAGCGGTCTTGTCAATAAAGAACCCAACTAAGAGGTTGGGGTCGAACCCACAGGGAATAAGGTAAGATGTAGACTAATGCCGGTAATTGAACTTGTTGGTGAGTTATCTAAAAATTGGGGGGTTTTGAAGAAAGAAATATTAAAACAAGATTATATTTGTGGTTTAAATCAAGGTTTGCAAACAACTAGGGTAAGTGTTCCCCATGGGTTCATAACTAATTCGGGTATACACACGTGATCAATCCCAATGCATACTTGTAGAACTGATAACTAGGGTTCATCCAAATGACTAGTTCATCCCTATTTGATAACTATACTCAATCACCGGGTCAGGTCTCATGAGCAATTTCAAACTAACCGTTATCAATATGTTCCAAATTTAACTATCATGTGACCAAAACTCAAGTTGATACAATGATCGTAAAGACCAAGGGTTTGTTGTAATTCTCTTTTTCTAATCTCTACTTCTCTAGGTTCAAAAAAGTAAAGAATTTGGGCAAGTCCTAATGTTGTACACCGTTAAGAAATCTTTAAAGATTAAGAGAATACAATACAAGGTTTTCGCATTAGTTTTGAATCACTTTTGTGTAACACTATTTCGTTAATCCACCATGATTCCCACAACCCCTAATTGTGGAGGTTTTAGCCTCTCATGGTTGTAAGATTATAATTTGCATTAATAGACAAACACATAATTAAATATTTACAGCAATGATTGGAAGAAAACCAGATTTGAATATCAAAGAACAATCTCATGAACAATGTAGGAAATCAAGAATTTGATCCCAAGAATTGCTTCTCAAAACTTGATAAAAATTCACAAAAATTATTCTTCACACGTCTACTAATTTGATCTTGTCATTCTCTAACTAAAATAAAATATAAAAGCTATTTATATAGACATTGAAACCTTTTCCTAAGCTAACAGGGAATTTTTCATATCTGGTGTCGACTGTGTCATGATTGGACCTACGACCCGTATCAGGATTGTACAGGTCATACCTGCTTCTCGTAAGTCCTTGGCTGCTGCAGATTTGGATAAATATTAGTAGTCTACTACAACTCATACCTCCATCCTGCGAGTCATACAATGCTTTCGATATTTGGCCCTGAGAATTCTGACATCTTCTGAAATTCTCCATGAGTGTTGAGGTACGACTCGCATCATCTTCCTACGACTCATACTTTCTATAGTGTCTGAACTTCTTCCAAATATTGAAGAATCTTTTAAAATTCACCACTGCTCATGGTACGGTTCATATGTTGATGCTACAATTCATAAGTCCAACCATACCAGGAGTCTGCCTTTGTGCAATTTCCTCAGAAAAATTCCATGACTCCAGTTACAGCTCGTACTGAGAGTCATATGTTTCCTTTCTTCTCACTTCAGCCTTCCGACTTTCCTCATGGTTCTTAGTACGGCTCGTACAATCCAGGTACAACTCATACTGAGACTTGTACTTTGGATGATTTTCTGCATTTTGAGGCTTCTTTTGCACACCTTTGGTCCAACACTTATTTTCCCTGAAATCAAAGTAAAAGTGCCTTATATCCAGATAAACATACCTAAGTCTATGGTATTTTCTCAGTTTTAAGCGTCGAAAGTGTTGTAATCTCACAGCACATTACCACCCTTAACTTAAGATTTTTGCATGTCCTCAGGCAAAGAAAATAAAAACTAAACATGACGCTTAACAAGAAAATAAACCTAGGACACTACAACCAACATAAAAAAAAATTGCACTATTAACTAAAAAATCGTTTGACCCTTTTCTCATGAACGAGATCAGCGCATGACCTACAAGTAGCCACAAAACATGATAAGCAGGGATCAAGACATGTCATCTAGTTATTAACAGATAGTCAAGTCATCACCAATTCTTTTTACACAGACCACTGGTAGAGTAAAACACAAACCATGTACCCTCACAGCAAATGAAGTCCCCCACTCACAAATATAGTAAAATATATAACCTGGGACTGAGCAAACAAGACTCTCACTGTCACAAAGAAGTTTCAAATACTGCATATCAGTTACCATAGGCTTGCCCTTATTTTCTCTACTTCGGTTTGTCATATGGTCAGGATAGGATCACTATAGGACTTGGTTTAGCTTGTAATGTAGGCTTTCAGGCTGGGTATGGTAGATATGGCGTTTTTTAAGTGACTAAACTCTTATTTGTTACTACATACATCTGGCTCCATTTGTTTCACTTTTTTCACCCTTTTTGCTTCTTTCACTTTTCCCCCTCTTTTCACCCTTTTTATGCACTTGTATGAGTGTGGTATGTTTCTTAAAGATTTTCATGCATCATTCACTTTTTCAATTTTCTTTTTCTTTTTCTTTTTCTTTTGTCACACCACACCTCATTTTTCACTTTTTTCTTTTCTCTCCCTTTTTCTGTCACTCCCCGCCTTGGGGGGTATGACTGGCACCTGGTGCCCTACTAGGACCTGAACTACTGGACTGCTAAGCCTTGGCACATCTGGTACCTGGCTAGCTCTGATTCACATTTCTGGAAACAAAGGGCTATATAACGGCTGTAAACACAGCCTCCGACCCATTGGCCTATAGCCTCCTGTACCTGTAATAACAGCTGACCAGAACAATCAACTATAGGGAAGTCTATGCGGGCCGACAAGGCCACCATGCTGTCTAGTTATCTGCATTCAGCGATAAAATACTAGAAGGCTACGTGACCGGCAAGGTCACCACTACTGTCAAACTTATGGCCCCACACGGCCAACATAAAAGAAGCAAGAGTACTAACAGCTAACACTGCACGGCCTCACACGACCGGCTCAACTGACCACAGGGAAATATACAGACTGCAAGCCTCTAGGAATAGCAATAGAAATGATCGGGACAGGGCCCCGACCTACCCATACTATATAACAACAGAAACTGAAGTACACCTCTGGAATTCAGTCTCCAGATGACAGGAGCTGAATGCTCAACGCTGACAGGAATCACGTGGTGTCACCTGCTCATCTATGAGTACCTGTAGGCAAGTAATGCAGCGCCACACCGGGTGTCAGTACCGCTGGTACTGAGTATGTAAAGCAATAACTGAAAACAAAATCTGAAAGCAATAATGTAACTAATAAAACTGAAGTAGAAGGACTAACTTAACTGTCTGATAATGTAAACCTTACCTTCTCTCAATCTTTACTGGAAGGGATGAGAGTCATACCTGGAAATGTATCGTGCTACTGCTGATCTACTTGTATCTAACATAACATGGCATAACATGAAATAACATAACATAGCACACACAAACCTTACCCGGACCCCATAAGCCGGGAGGTACAACCAGCACAGAATCTATACCCCTACCCTGGTCATCCCATCTCCTATAATGGTAGCAAGCATCCCGCCGGTCCCCTGGGTATGCACTTGGGCTCGCTGAGCCCCTGACTATAACTGCATCTGAGTCCGGAGGACTCCTGAATCTGCACCCGGGCGTATCCGCTTGACTGGGGTGTGTAAGGGCCGATCAAGGCACAAATATGGGGAAAAACTGGCATCCCATCTTCGTCCCCTGGCGGGACGGCATGCCACTCTGTAGAGTGACGTATCCTCGTCCTCTGGCGGACGAGTCGATACAGCTATTAACCCTGGGCAGTCATGGATGCTAGGTAATCCAACCCCAAACAATACAACGGTCTCAACTGGTAATACTATCTGTGTATCTCACATGCTGAGGCTACTAGGGGTAAAGTATCATATATATTACATGCTGGGCTAATGATAGTAATCTGTACGTATTTAATACGTGCTGAGGCAGGTAAAGATATATAAATATGAATATAGTCTCCTGCCGGGCTGTACTGGGCAAATGCTATATAAGATAATGTTTCTACTGAAAACTCTGCTGTTTACTAAGTTTCTGTATACACTATATGCTGGACTAGTGATAGAAATAAGTACATACTTAATACATGCTGAGGCTGGAAGTACTATATATGTATGTACGAATATAATCTTTCTGCTAAACTACACTGTATACTGACTTTCTATAGTAACATGATTTACTAATCCTGACATGCTTTCTGAACTTCATTTTAGTCTGCTATTCTATTTCTGAAGTGCTTTACGGGTATTGCATTACTATACGGGGTTTCAACTAAATACAACCATATCTTGACATGGCATATAACATTACATACTGAGTATACTGGGCAATCTCTAATACTTGCGTTAGAATCTGTATCATACTGATAGGTTTCATATACATTACAACCCAATGTTTTTAACATCGTACCAATATTCATAATAACGCAATACTCGACTTCTGAACATTCTACTGGTCTGTAATTTATTACACTATACTGATATTACTTAACTTGCCGAAGGAAACTAACTTTACATACCTTATCTTCGACTATTCGTCCGTCGGACGAGGCTCTGCCGGTACTTCAACTATTTTCTCCCAACTGCATACATAAATACGTCAATCAATACTAAATACAGCTTTATTGTAAAGAGCAACGTTACTTTCGATATAGTTTATAGCCTAAACTTAGGCTTATCGAAAGACTGTCGAAAACTCGCTATTTTTCAGTGGCCCAGAAGAGAGAAGTATTCACTTCTCAGCTAGGAACACATAGACATTAATTTAGAGCAATTCTACTTACTTTAGTTCGGTGGCTCGCCGATTCGTCGGCCGTATTTCGCGAAACTAATTTCGTAGAAATGCTCTCTGCTGCTAAATACTCGGGTATCTGGGATTAATTTGAGTTTGGGCAGCGTTTGGCAGCGTAATCAGACGAAAATATATAATTTTCTTCGTCTTCCTCGGCTTCACTGCGTTTCTCTGGAAATTTATAAGTGTTGAATGAATTTAAACCGAAGTGGGGGCTTTATATACTTGGGCCTGAACCTGGGCAACGTGTCACGGAGCCATCGCGGAGGCCTCTCCTCCGTGACACGCTGTCATCGCGGAGGGGCTCTGTCTCGGCTCCTCCCCCGATGGTTCGACGGGTTTCTCGTCTGATCTTTTCCCGAGCCTTTCCCTAGCACGTATGGCTTTCAAATATGCTTAACCAACGTGCGAATAGGTCATCTAAGTGCCAAAAACTCTACGGGGTATAACATTCTCCCCCCCTTAAGAGCATTCGTCCTCGAATGTACACTGTTATCTAGAGGACTGCTTACTTTACTTTCTAGAAAAATTTCGGCAGAGTTTCCCCTGTAATATGGACTATCGCAAAAACCTGAAACGCAGAAAAGTCCAACACAGCACTGCATACAATATTCTAAAATCCACTGGACAGCTAAATATTACATCTTTCTTTATCATTTACAACATACAACCATAAAGTACTGTATAAATATTGATACGGACGTACCTGTCGTCTGACTAGGCCTGAAATAGGTGAAGGTATCTGGTTTTCATATCTTCTTCAGCCACCCATGTCATTTCCTCCAGATTTCTGTTATGCCACAATACTTTGACAGATGCAACATCTTTAGTTCTCAGTCTGCGAACCTGTCTGTCTAAAATGGCTATGGGAACCTCTTCATATGCTAACTCTTCTGTGATCTGGACATCCTGAACTGGAACTACTGTAGAAGGGTCCCCTACGAACTTCCTTAGCATAGAAACATGGAATAATGGGTGAACCAACGCTAACTCTAGAGGCAAGTTTAACTCGTATGCCACGCGGCCTATTCTTCACCGAATCTGATATGGCCCAATGAATCTCGGGCTAAGCTTGCCTTTCTTGCCAAACCTCATTACCCCTTTCATCGGGGGCACTTTCAGATATACCCAGTCGTTTACCGAAAATTCTAGATTTCTGCGCCGCCTATCTGCGCTCCCAAACTCTTCTGAAACGACTGCCAGAATCTAGGTGTGAACTGTGCTCCCCTATCTGAAATAATGGATATTGGTATTCCATATAATCTGACTACCTTTCTGATATACAACTCAGCATAATCTTCGGCTGAGAAAGTAGCTCTTACTGGCAAGAACTGAGCTAATTTTTGTCAATCTGTCATTTATCACTCATATAGAGTCATGTCTGTGTTTAATACGGGGTAATCTTGCTACAAAATTCATCTTCACCGCTTCTCATTTCCAAAGAGGCACAACTATGTTCTAAATTAACCTACCTGGTTTCTGATATTCTGCCTTCAACTGTTGACAGTTAGGACACTGGGCTACCAATAGTTTTCTTTAATGTCATGGTACCTCTTTGTCATATCGGGATGAAGAGAATAGCGGGAGTAATGCGCCTCGCTCATAAACTGCTGACGATGCCCCAAAATCTCAGGAGCGCAATGCGGCCTTTATATCGCCACATTTCATCCCCGGTTATCTGAAAATATGTCATCTCTCCTTACTGAATCTTGTGTTCAAGTTAAACCTGGCTAGGGTTTCTATACTGCCGTTCCTTTACTTCCACCTCTAACTGCAATGCTCGATATTCTGTATTATCGTTCTGTTATCCTTTATTTCTGCTATGTGAACGGCTAGACCGGCTAACTAGTAAAATTCTCGGGTCTATTCCCGCTGTTCAGGCGGCAAGTATGCCAGCTCCCCGTAGATCTATGGCTAAGGGCATCTACTACCGTATTAGCCCTCCCCGGGTGACACAAAATTCTTGATTTTTCAAGTATAAACTACTGCAACTACCTCCAGGTCATGGGTAAGACAATTCTTTTCACGTTTCTTAAATTGCCTGAAAGCATAAACTGTTACCTTACCATGCTGCACCAACCCTCTGTACTTTCTGGCGATACTAACACTGGGGCTGAGGTTAACCTGGCTGTTAACTCCTGGAAGTTTTGCTTACATGCCTCGGTCTACTGGAACTTCGCTGCCTTCTGTGCCAACTTAGTCAGAGGTGCTGCTAAGGTGGAAAATCCTTCCACGGACCCTCTGCAGTACCCGGCTAACCGCAGGGACTGCGTACTTCGATCGGAGTGGTAGGTCGAGGCTAGATCTTCATTACTTCGATTTTTCTGTGTATCTATCTGTACACCAGCCTCCGACACCATGTGACCAAAAAGGCTACTGGACTCAACCAAAATTCACATTTACGATTTGGCATATAACTGACGGTCATACTGGTTTATTATACCAGAGAATCTGACAAGTAATCTACCGGTATAGCTAGAGCTTTATCTGGCCTTCTGACCGCATGCTAAGGCTGCTTGTTGCTAAGGTAACCTGAACGACCGTCTGCGCACCTTGTGCCTTTATCTGATCCGAGGATCCTGATATTGATCATGACCTCTAACGATCTGGCTGCATAACCTTAAATAACTAAGTAGTCGAGTTGAATAACCCGAATGTGGCAGTAGTCTAATCAATACTCTAACTGTTCTACTTGAATGCTTATAATCGTGCATAACCGCAGACTTGTGGGCATCTAATTGCTCTGTTATTTTACTTAAGTCACTGTAAGGCTGGACTTATTCAACTTACTCCCAGGCGATCAATCTCTGGATCTTCACGGGGAGTCTACTGATCCCCCGATCTTAATAAACACTGTGCTAGTAGGGTACTATCAATTACTTATGCCTTGTGTATATCCACTTGGATCTATACTGCTGTTCTGAGGAATTCTCGGTCTTATAGGCTATTCTATAACTACTGGCCTTCCGCTAGGGCTCTGTATCTGAATATCTTATGAAACCCAGCTGAAGTACCAGTCTGTCACTGACTACTGATGTGGACCCTTCCTTGGGGTACCCACGGGTATTCTGACTGGGACGACCGGCTGACTTCTGGGGGGGTTCTACATAACAACTGCTAGGTTGACTAAGGCCGACTGTCGCCCACAAGGCTGGGAAAACGACGTATGACCACTTAACATGCTAGAACAATTCTGGTATTGCTAATCTCTGAAATTTGCCTATTCGGTCTCTAATCCTGGTTCTGGCACATGCACTACTGTTACCGATCTTCAGGGATGCCTCCCTGCTAATGCAGGCGACAACTGGTCGGTAGACTGTCTAACTGCGCCCTTATCATCTAGCCATCTGTCTTAGGTCAATAACTCTGGTAAGCTCCTAGAGCCTAAATCTGACAACAACACGTAAGTCTATTAATCTAATAACTGAAAACTGAGATAGTTTTTATGACTTCATACGTAACTCATACTTAATCCGCTCTTTCTCTTCTTCTTTTCTTTCTTTCTTCTCCCTCTTTCTTCTCTCTTTTTTTTTTGGTCCCCCAATGCAATTTGTATAGGCTTTCTATTACTAATCAGCATCTGTGATTGTAGCCCTTATAGGCAGCCACTCACAACCTATCTATTATCTATATATCTATATATCGCTGACTACGTACAATATGTACTGATTCCTCCGGTAATTCATAACCTCCGATATGTTCTGCTGAGTCTCACATCGTACATGATACATTTCTTCTACGGCCTAATAATATCTCCTGCCCTGACTTATCATTTCATTGTATTATCACCCCATTCTGAAAGTAACAAACATAAACATTCTAGTTATTGTCTGCTGTTTAAAATCCCGCCACTCTTGCGATGTGGGGGTCGACGTTCGAATCCTATAGCCTTACTAGGCATATATTGAGAGCCCATGACTGTCTGCTGGGCCTTATCTCCAGGCTACACTAAATTAGAATTGCTGTATCGGTAACTTCTTAACTTTTCCATAGCGGACATATTGCGGTATTCTGAACCGCAATCTTACTGTCAACGCGAAGCTTAATCCTTAATACGATACTTTATCAATCCAGGGTAGTTCTAATTTCCCCACAAGATCTGACATTCCTGCTTCTTCCTCTCACCTTGCTTAGACTGAACTCTGGGGTTCAAGGTACCTGCCTTTCATTGCTAATGAGATTACTGATCAAGCCTCGGCCTATACTTCTTCTGGCGTATATGGCGGACTTGGCCCTTTTTTTTTTTTTGACTCAAACTTAACTATTATTAGGCATTCATCACTAGCAAGTCTGTTACCCCTACTTCGGGTAAGCTAACAGTCTTACTTTCTTTACTGGCTTGTTATCATAAGGGTCTGCACAACTTACGTAATCATAAGGTTTCTTTATACTTTCTAATACTTACTAGGATCAATCAGCCCATCTTTACTTACTGCTGGATTCGGCAACCCTATCTCAAGTCTTATGCCCTTTTACTATACTGGCATCAATACTAAGAGGTGGGAATAGCCCTTTTCTTATTGCAACAAATAAAAGCACTTAACTGTACCATATCCAAAAAGATATATTTGGGATTCCTGCATTTTTCTCTCTTTCTTATACTTACCTGATGGTCTGACCTTATCTGTAATCATAATTAGATCTTATGTAACTAATAAGTAAATCAACTCATATGTACATTATACTTCTGACTTCGTATTCTGACGTTGTCATCGTATACTAGGAATAATGCCAATAAAGATATCACGCTGGGAGGTCTCTGATACCCCCTCCTGCTGCTATAGTTATCCTGTAACTGACTGAGGTTCTCTTCTGTTACTATTTTTGATCTTCTGCCTGTGATAGGGTAATACTGATCTGCCTTTGTATCTGTAATCAAAGAATACGGTAAGTTCTCAGGGACTCAACCCTATACTGTACCGCTCTAAAGCACGACTGACTGAGAAAGAAGGGTAACCATCATATCATGCCTCGCAGCCTCCTGCCTATAGTATGTGGTGCACAACACATCCATAGACAAGACTCTACTTAGCACGGCTTGCAGACTCCCTGGGATACGACCTGCTCTGATACCAAGTTTGTCACGCCCCGCCTTGGTGGGTATGATTGGCACCTGGTGCCCTACTAGGACTTGAACTACTGGACTGCTAAGCCTAGGCACATCTGGTACCTGGTTGGCTCTGATTCACATTTCTGGAAACAAAGGGTTATATAACGGCTGTAAACACAGCCTCCGGCCCATTGGCCTATAGCCTCCTGTACCTGTAATAACAGCTGACCAGAACAAGCAACTATAGGGAAGCCTATGCGGGCCGACAAGGCCACCATGCTATCTAGTTATCTGCATTCAGCGATAAAATACTAGAAGGCTACGTGACCGGCAAGGTCACCACTACTGTCAAACTTATGGCCCCACACGGCCAACATAAAAGAAGCAAGAGTACTAACAACTAACACTGCACGGCCTCACACGACCAGCTCAACTGACCACAGGGAAATATACAGACTGCAAGCCTCTAGGAATAGCAATAGAAATGATTGGGACAGGGCCCCGACCTACCCATACTATATAACAATAGAAACTGAAGTACACCTCTGGAATTCAGTCTCCGGATGACAGGAGCTGAATGCTCAACGATGACAGGAATCACGTGGTGTCACCTGCTCGTCTATGAGTACCTGTAGGCAAGTAATGTAGCACCCCACCGGGCGTCAGTACCGCTGGTACTGAGTATGTAAAGCAATAACTGAAAACAAAATCTGAAAGCAATAATGTAACTAATAAAACTGAAGTAGAAGGAATAACTTAACTGTCTGATAATGTAAACCTTACCTTCTCTCAATCTTTACTGGAAGGGATGAGAGTCATACCTGGAAACATATCGTGCTACTGCTGATCTACTTGTATCTAACATAACATGGCATAACATGAAATAATATAACATAGCACACACAAATGGCGGCAAGCATCCCGCCGGTCCCCTGGGTATGCACTTGGGCTCGCTGAGCCCCTGACTATAACTGCATCTGAGTCCGGAGGACTCCTGAATCTGCACCCGGGCGTATCCGCTCGACTGGGGTGTGTAAGGGCCGATCAAGGCACAAATATGGGGAAAAACTAGCATCCCATCTTCGTCCCCTGGCGGGACAGCATGCCACTCCGTAGAGTGACGTATCCTCGTCCTCTGGCGGACGAGTCGATACAGCTATTAACCCTGGGCGGTCATGGATGCTAGGTAATGCAACCCCAAACAATACAACGGTCTCAACTGGTAATACTATCTGTGTATCTCACATGCTGAGGCTACTAGGGGTAAAGTATCATATATATTACATGCTGGCCTAATGATAGTAATCTGTACGTAATTAATACGTGCTGAGGCAGGTAAAGATATATAAATATGAATATAGTCTCCTGCCGGGCTGTACTGGGCAAATGCTATATAAGATAATGTTTCTACTGAAAACTCTACTGTTTACTAAGTTTCTGTATACACTATATGCTGGACTAGTGATAGAAATAAGTACATACTTAATACATGTTGAGGCTGGAAGTACTATATATGTATGTACGAATATAATCTTTCTGCTAAACTACGCTGTATACTGACTTTCTATAGTAACATGATTTACTAATCCTGACATGCTTTCTGAACTTCATTTTAGTCTGCTATTATATTTCTGAAGTGCTTTACGGGTATTGCATTACTATACGGGGTTTCAACTGAATACAACCATATCCTGACATGGCATATCACATTACATACTGAGTATACTAGGCAATCTCTAATACTTGCATTAGAATCTGTATCATACTGATAGGTTTCATATACATTACAACCCAATGTTTCTCACATCGTACCAATATTCATAATAATGCAATACTCGACTTCTGAACATTCTACTGGTCTGTAATTTATTACACTATACTGATATTACTTAACTTGCCGAAGGAAACTAACTTTACATACCTTATCTTCGACTATTCGTCCGTCGAATGAGGCTCGGCCGGTACTTCAACTATTTTCTCCCAACTGCATTCATAAATACGTCAATCAATACTAAATACAGCTTTATTGTAAAGAGCAACGTTACTTTCGATATAGTTTATAGCCTAAACTTAGGCTTATCGAAAGACGGTCGAAAACTCGCTATTTTTCAGCGGCCCAGAAGAGAGAAGTATTCACTTCTCAGCTAGGAACACATAGACATTAATTTAGAGCAATTCTACTTACTTTAGTTCGGTGGCTCGCCGATTCGTCGACCGTATTTCGCGAAACTAATTCCGTAGAAATGCTCTCTGCTGCTAAATACTTGGGTATCTGGGATTAATTTGAGTTTGGGCAGCGTTTGGCAGCGTAATCAGACGAAAATATATAATTTTCTTCGTCTTCCTCGGCTTCACTGCGTTTCTCTGGAAATTTATAAGTGTTAAATGAATTTAAACCGAAGTGGGGGCTTTATATACTTGGGCCTGAACCTGGGCAACGTGTCACGGAGCCATCGCGGAGGCCTCTCCTCCGTGACACGCTGCCATCGCGGAGGGGCTCTGTCTCGGCTCCTCCCGCGATGGTTCGACGGGTTTCTCGTCCGATCTTTTCCCGGGCCTTTCCCTAGCACGTATGGCTTTCAAATATGCTTAACCAACGTGCGAATAGGTCATCTAAGTGCCGAAAACTCTACGGGATATAACATTTTCACCTTCCCACTAGTTATGCACCCCTACTCCAGCCACCATCAATTTAGCCATTTTGCCTATGTTGAGTTTCACAATGTCCAAGGAGGGACCAGGGACAAAATAGGTTCATTATAAAATATGGGTTCGGTGAATTGGTTAATCAAAGAAAAAAGGGTCTATTCAAGGCTCAAAAATTTGGAACAAGGAAATTATATCATTTTTGATAGGGTCATTTAGGCTAAAAATGGGCTAAAAAAGAATGACTTATGATGCTTTCCTAACCAACCATGCTAAAACCTATGCAAAGACCAACCGGGCAAGTTCTAGATCCACTATGCAATATTGAACTGGGTATTAGACCTCACTTACTCATGGTACATGACTTTCATTCACTCTACCTGCCTGGTTTATTCATGGCTTAACAAAAACTACACATGTTAATATACTAATTGACATAAAAGATCCACAGAAATCATGCATGCAATCAACAAGTACACAACTAATCATCAAAAAATTTTAAATAGGGTCAATTTTTTTTAGAAATCCAAGCTAGTGCAATTTGTTGGTTGAGTACTCTTAAGCTACTTTTCTAATTAAACAAAAATCTCAAAACTAAAATTCTAAACATGCCGGTTCTACTAGATAGCATGCCCGAGGGAAAAAGAACATGGCAAAAAAAACCCTCGGAGGAATCAAAAACCCTAAAATACAAGTACACCCTCTCCCATTTTTTTAAAAAGCGTGCTTCATCCCCGAAGAATAGAATGTAAAAACAAAGGGAAGGGAACATACTTGCAGCAAACTAAGCACTCAAGTCATCCTGCGGAGGAGGTGCCTCCACTGCAATTGTGGCGCTGGCGGTGGCCGGCGCACTTAATAGTGGGTCAATAGGGAAAATGGCTATCCCCTCAGTAGTATTGGCCGTCTCTAGTGCCTCTGGAATAGTCGGGGCTGAATGTGGCTCACCCAAAGGGTCCCTGCCACTAGCAAGCTCTGCCTAGGCCATAGTGGAGCTACCTGCTCCTCTATCTCATTCCTGTAGCTCTAACAAGTATGTGTCATGAGTCTGCAGGCTCTCTACTCGTGCCTGCTTATGCTCTATTTTCTCTCTCTTCCTCTTCTTTTTCTAGGTCTCGTCTCCAACATCCTTGGATACCCCCTTTCTCTCTTTTTTCTTTTATGCTCTTGTGGGCTCCCAGTAAGCCGCCAGATCGAGTTCCTTGTCTATATCAGCATCGAGGTCAGGAGGAGTGGGGGTCGCTATGAATGCCGTCTGCCGTGATGATAGCTCAACCACTTGCCTCCAAAAAGCCCCCAACTCCTCATGGAGGCTGCCCGTATTAGTCGGCTAAGCCATGCACATATTGAATCTTCTCTCAAACCCATCTAATCTGGCATGTAGGGCCTACGCAACTGTCTCTATCTCATCCTTCACTTGGGGCTTGACATTCTCCATCATTGACTGAATCTTCCTCTCGGTTATGGTCTGTCTCTTGGCCAGCTTTTGCAGAAATTCCTGACATACAAGGATGTACCCAGCTGGAGTCTAGTTCCGTAGGCTCTGTTATACCTCGAGAGTCCAAAGATCCGTCCATGAGTTGAAATGGAGAAAAATTGAAATTTTTCACCAAGTCATAGAACGGGTCGATAGGTGACCCGTGAGGAGGGACCACGACTCGTGAGGTGACTCGTGGTCAAGGGGAACTGAATGAAGTTTTGAAGGGTCACCATGGGAATGACCACAAGTCATGGTCAGGCCACACGACTCGTGGAGTCACTCGTTGTCTGGACTGGAAATGTTGCCAGGATAGTTGGGCAGTGTAGGCCATGGATGGTGACCACGAGTCGTGGTCACTCACCACAATTCATGGTGTCCTTTGTGGGGTTCCATGGTGACTTTTTTGTAGTGTACCTCACGAATCAAGGCCACGAGTCGTGGGCTCAGGGGATGATCGTCCAGTCCCTCGTGGGGATTGGCAGTCAGCAAAATTATGCGATTTAAGGGCTTTTCTATAATTCCTAAGTCCTAGGGTCCTAAACTACGTTGTTTTAACCTTTGAAAGGTGGGTTTAAGAGGGTAAATACTATCCTAAGACCTCATTCATGCATGCAAAGGTATAGAAGGTGTTAGAGAGGTGAACTAGAGTGATTTAAGGCTTTCTTCCCAAATTTTCCTCTTGGGCAATCAAGGGAGTGTAGAGTTTAGCTCCAACCAGGTATGTAGAGTTATGAGTGGGTGTTTCCTTCCAATTTCTATCTAAGTTATGAGAATTTCCTATGATCAAGTTATGAGTTTTCACCCAAACACATGAATCTTCTATTTCATTACATGGGTATGATTAAATTGTGTTTTCGTTGTTGAATTATGAAGCATGGGCAAATTTTAAGTTGTGTTGAATCAAAATCATGTTTCTAGATTGATGAAATTAAAGGGGCATTGATAAGAAGTTCATAAAAGAAGAGATTTCTGATGAATGTATGATGATGATGAGATATGATGATGAAAAGCATGTTTAAAAGCTACCTATTATTATGATATTGTTTTCCAAAAATGAATTAAGTAGTTCCAAGCATGATAAAGTGTTGGGAAAGATCCTTATGTAAAGTATGTATGATGTATTGTCTCTAAAGTAAGCTTGCCACATGGTTTTGGAGCAAGGACTCCCAATTATCTTTGAGCTTGTGGTATGTTTTGAATTAAAGCTTCTCGTATACATGAATTCATATTTGAGATGTATTTCATTATTGAGCTTTGTCAATAGGCACTATTGATCTTCTTTATAAAATGATGCAGAGCATATGCACATTTTTGGGAGAAGAGTCTAGCACCGAGCGGGCTAAGGGTCGATCAGCCGATGCCCCAGAACTACATGCCAACTTAGGTTGGTACTATTATATATTATTGGGACCTCCCTTGCAAGCTATCCCTGGCCCTAATGGCCCATGAGCTTGATATCGATATCATGGTATTGTCCTTAGCCCTGGCAAGGCTTTGGGTGGCTCTACCACTTGTGTGTGATAGTTGGGACCACGTAAGCTCTATCGTGGTATGTCGGTTAAGTGATGAGTCTCCCAGTGTTCCATATGATTCAGTCAGGCATATTCCTTACTCATGATTATTATATACACATGCCTGTCTTATAAATGTCATATTTCAGCTTGGAGTCATTCGAGTCAGTTGATGTTATAAAGCTATGTATTGTCATGTTATGAAAGGATCATGATTCAAGAAAGAATACATGCAAGCCCTCCCCTCAGATTCTTAAAAATTATGTTATTATATGAGATGTTTTAAATGATTTCCTTTATTTAAGCGGTTTTTACTTACCTTGCATACTCGTGTACATTCCACGTACTGACCGCATACTTTCTATGTTGTATCATTTTATGATACAGGACCCAGCTCTCAATTTCAGCCTCGCTCTTAGTCAATTTATCGGAGTTAGCATTTGCCTTTTGGTAAGTCCTCATCTTTCTAGGGCTAGAATTTCATCTTTTCTTACGTATTTCAGTTTCAGTATCGTTAAGTTAGTTGGGGTCTTGTCCTATCAACTCGTCATGTTTAGAGGCTTTTTAGACATATGTATGTATTCCGCTTTGGATTTTATATTCTTATGTTATATTCAAGTTAGACTTCCGCTATGATTGTATTGTTGGTTATTCAGTTCTTGATTGAGTTAGATTCATGCTTATTCCATGGGTCGACTTAGGGTCTCTCCGGGCTCCTTGTCCCGTGTTACGATCCGAGCCTCTGTGTTGGTCGTGACAGGCTAATAGGTGGTGCAGTAGAGGTGCTAGGAGCTGCATCTAAATGACCGACATCTGTAGCCGGTGTCTCACCCTGCTCCTGTGAAATGGGGGCATTCACTTATGTGCCCCCAACTGGCTGTGATAGTGGGACTACAGTGGAAAGTGGGGCTCGAATTACCTGGTTCATCTCATCCCAGATTAGCCCAATGTCAACGATCTACTGTCCTCCAATTAGGTGCTCTTTACTACGACGCACCGTAATTCTTGCCGCTGTGCATAATTTGAAAACGAGACTCGGGAATGGGATGGTAGTGCTCAATCCCATAGATCAATCTCACATCTCCTCTTCAATGACCTTTGAAATGTTGATGGGGTATCTAGATATGATACAGTCCACCAAAGATGCTTTTTATGCATAGAGCTTAATATCATTAACCATCGGTGCCAACCGGTGGTGCACTAATGTCCAGCAGACCTTTGCTATAAAATTTAAGGAATTCTTCTTAACCTACTTGCCGCTAGTGACCCACTCTACCTCTTCTTTGTCTTCAGTGATAATGCTAGACAACCATTATATCTGCCTCCGCCTCTCATCAAAGCCGAGCTTCTTGATCAGTTTCAATGCCTCCACCCGATATTCATATTCTGGCATAGCATGTGGTGGTATGAACTGGGACCCATATAATATTCGAGCAATAGTGCGATCGGATATATCGACCTCTCGGCCTCTTACCAGGATGCTCTCTAGCTTAGGCTGATCTTTCAACCTTTGCCCCTTTTTCTCCTTCTGCTCCATGGTTTCCAAATAGTTGCCATAGAACTCCCAAATGATTTTTGGAGTGTATCGGTCCCGGGCCCTAGCCATCCACTCAAATCTGTAGAAGCTAAGTATCTGCTTCATCTCCTCCACCACGTTCAATGAATTTGTGAGGATCCGTGGCTCTCCTTGAATGCTCCGCCTTGGTTTTTTCTTAGTGGGAGGGCAATGCCCTATTTATATATCTCCTTGGATCCTGGTACTCTCCACCAGATAGTGCGGTTCTCCCTAGGCGGAGTCTGCTCCTGCTCCACATTTAGTGCCTCCTCCTCTGATCCGGCACCACTATTTGAATCTCCGAATTGGGCCTCATCAGACCCCTCTTTTTCATTAGAGCCACTTCTCGACTCTTGAGCTCTTTCCTCCGCTCTCTCCTCAGATTGGGAAGCACCGGCAAATGTGGTAGTGGCCACCACGGTTTGGGCTTTGGCCTTTTCCCTAGTGATTTGGGTCCTGTCAGTATCTGATGTATCGACCTTGTATTCTTCTAATGAATCACTAGGGGAGTTGCCCACTAGATCGGATTCGGAGGTCTCATCAAGAAATGTCCTCCAAGAAGTTTCCTTTGATGATTTACGCTTCATCGTCATTGTACCTATGAAGAAAAGGGTGAGCATTCCATATCTAAGAAAAAGAAAGCAAGAAAAAGCTCCTCTGTAGTTTATCACGGGTCAAAAGTATGGGCCATACATTAGAGGTATGATTCATACTGAGACCCTTAATATCTCAAGTAAATGTTATGCCTCTGAGGTATGGCTCGTACCATGAAGGTACAGTCCGTAACATGAGTCATATGAGGATGCCCCTTTAAAACAATTGTTCTATATTTTTTCAGGACTCATGGTACGACTCGTAAGTCGATTCCACGAGTCATAGGAAGGATCGTACTGCACTTTTGGACTTGACCCTTCTCAGATTATTTGTACAACTGCCAAGTATGACTCGTAGTAGTAAACCGCAAGCCGTAAAAGGAGTCATACCTTGTGATTATTTCAAATTTGGCATTGGGACAATCCCTACAAGCCATCCTACGAGTCATAGTATGAAACCACGAGTCATTGGAAGGCTTGTTAAGCCTGTCCCTGCCTTATTGTTTGTTCAGTTTACAGGGGGTTTTAGTTTAAAGTTGTGTACTTAGAATTCCCCAGGTCCAAGCATGCATTTAACAAGTTTTACAACTACCCATTCCTCCCATTTTTAATCACGACCGTGAATCAATTCATGATCGTTTAAGTACAATTCTAAGCATGTTCGAATCCTACCCAGTCAACACAGTCATAATGCAAATTTATGATCATTATCCTCATTTATTTTCATGTATTTTTAGGACTCCCAGGGGTTTTAGAAGGTTTACATCAAGTACACAAGTTATATCTGTCAATTTTGAAGAAATACACTTACTTGAATGCTGATACTTCGACTGTCAATCAAGACTAGTGTTTTTCGATATAATCTGAGCAAGAACTTGTTCAACTGATTCTTGATGATGAGTTACGGGTGTGAGGGAGTCGTGAGTTAACATTTTTAGAGCATGGGAGAAGGGTACGATTCATTTGAGCTTTTATAGGTTATAGGGCCGATTTTTAAAGATCTGGGCTAAGTCGGATAAATTTAAAATTTTGACCCGTCACGACTCGTACCACAAGTGGTAGGAAGGTCCTACAACTTGTCTCTTGGACCCGTAATAGTGAGATTGAGACCTACCTGTGGACCTACAAGCACATCTTACGACTGGTACAATGGGGGTACGATTTGTACTATAACTCGTAGGTCTTTTCTTTTTATTGTGGTCCATGCCTTGCATAGTTCATAGCCACAGTGAGTACTACGACCCATACAATCAGGTTACGAGTCGTAGGACCAACCGTAACTGGAACTCATGCACTAAAGTACATCTCTGATTCTCACCACGATTCATGCTATGACTCGTACAACCCTCTCACAAGTCATACTGAGAATCGTAGCACCTGCCTATTTAGCAATTTTTCTGCCACCTATTTTTGTCTCCCCTGCACACTAAGCACACATTAGTTAATTAACTTGGGTTGCCTCCTAAGAAGTGTTTGATTTAATGTCACGGCACGACGCAAGTGGTTTGGTTACTCAGGATTCACCAAACCACCACCATTGGTTTCCTCCATAGAAGTGCCTCGCGGCACGACGCAGGTCTCTTGACTACTCAGACTTCATCAAGGAACTCGGATTCATCTTCTATTGCTGAGACAACACTGTCTTCTTTCAATTGCTTCATTGATCGCCAGATGTTGAAGGTGTCCTCTTCTTTATTGAGTCTGAACTTTAATTGGCCAGCCTCCACATATACTAAGTCTCTCACAGTGGAAGGGAATGGTCGCCCAAAAATGGTGGTACTTCAAAATCAACCTCGCAATCAAGGATCATGAAATCCACTGGGAATATAAATCTATCATCTTTAACAAGCGAATCGAACAGGATCCTCATAGGCTTCTTCAAAGTTCTATCGGCCATCAGTTGCCGCGTGATAATCGGTGTCGGGGCTCCCAAGCCCAGTTTCTTAAACAAAGCCAACAACATCAGATTGATGCTTGCTCCCAAATCACAGAGTGCCCTTGCAATCTCAACATCACCAATTATGCATGGAATAATAAAGGCACTTGGATCTTCCTTCTTCTGGGCCAGGACCCATGAGGCTATAGCACTACAATGGTGTACATTATCAACTGGCTCATAGCTCATGGACCACTTCTTCATCATAATGTCCTTTATGAACTTTTCATATCCCAACATCTGTTCCAATTCCTCGACCAATTGTAAGCTTATAGATAACTATTTATGCATTGACAAGAATTTCTTAAACTTACCATTCTCCGCCTTCTTCTTCATTCTTTGGGGGAACGGTGGCAGTGGTCGTGGAATAGCCTTGTAAATTTGTGTGGGTCCTTGTTCAACTTCAGGCTCAACATTTAGGGCCTCATTCAACTCACCATCCTTATTATGTTCCTTCTCAACAACATCTTCTTCATCTTCGATCATGCTTTCTTTCTTCGTTTCAACTACAACTGGGCAGAGAGGGGTCAACCGTGGTCTTTCCACTCCTAGTAATCACAGTCATGCAGTGACTATCATTTTCTGAATTCTGGACTATGTTGCTAGGCTTTTCGCATTGGGTTTGAATCACTTTTGTGTAACCCTATTTCGTTAATCCATCATGGTTTCCACAACCCCTAGTTGTGGAGGTTTTGACATCTCATGGTTTGTAAGATTTCAATTTGCCTTCATAGACAAACACATAATTAAATACTTGCAGCAACGATTGAAAAAAACAGATTTGAATATCAAAGAATAATCTGAAGAATAATGTAGGAAATCAAGAATTTGATCCCAAGATTGCTCCTCAAAACTTTATAAAAATTCACGAAAATTATTCTTGACATGTCTACTGATTTGATTCTATCCTTCTCTAACTATAATAAAACATAAACTTTATTTATATAGACATTAGAAACCTTTTCCTAAGCTAATAGGGAATTTTCCATATCTAGTGTCGATTGTGTCACGACTAGACCTACGACCCATAGCAGGATTGTACGGGTTGTACCTACTTCTCGTAAATCCTTGGATGCTAAAGATTTGGCTAAGTGTTGGCAGGTTGGTACAACTCGTAGTTTTATCCTATGAATCCTACAATGCATCCGTGGTTTGGCCCTGAGAACTCTGACATCTTCTGAAATTCTCCACCAGTATTGAGGTACCACTCGTCCTTATTCCTATGACTCGTACTGTCTGTAGTGTCTAAAGTTTTTTTGATTTTGAAATTCACCATGGCTCATGGTACGGTTCGTATTTTAATGCTATAATTCATGATTCCATCCGTACCAAGAGTCTTCCTTTTTGCAATTTCCTTTGAACAATTCCACGACTCCAATTATGGCTCGTACCATCGTGGTACGGCTCGTACTGAGAGTCGTATGTTTCCTTCTTCTCACTTCAGCCTTCTGACTTTCCTCATAGTTCTCAGTACGGCTCATACAATCAAGGTACGGCTCGTACTGAGACTTGTACTTTGGTTGATTTTCTGCATTTTAAGGATTCTTTTTCACACCTTTGCTCCAACACTTATTTTCCCTGAAGTCAAAGTAAAAGTGCCTCATATCCATATAAACATGCCTAAGTCCATGCTATTTTCTCAGTGTTAAGCGTCGAATGTACTGTAAACTCACAACACATCAACAGGTAGACTCTCAAAGATAAAAGTTGTGTCACGACCCGAACATAGGCTCGGATAAAGACATAAGACAAAGAACCCAGAGAGGCTCCATGTCGAACCATTGCATGAACATGACATCTAAACTCAATCATAACAAAGCGGAAGTTTAACATAAATAACATAGCGGAAGTCTAATAATATAATAACATCGGAATACATCACACGGGTTTGAAGTTCAATACATACTATGTCTGATAAGCCTCTCCTACTGACGAGTTGATGGGACAAGATCCCAACTAACTCACTAAAGTATGAAACTGAAAATACTGAAAATACAACTGAAACGAAGGGCCTCGGAAGATGAGGACTCACCAACTCAGGCTGGGAAGTGCTAACGTTGAGGATCTAGCTAACTACGGGACTGAGCCTGAATATCTGAGCCTTTATCATAAAATGATCCAACATAGAGTATGCGGTCAGTATATGGAATGTACTAAGTATGCAAGGTAAGTAAAACCGCTAAGTAAGTAAATTCAGAGATCATGCATATCATAAACATTTCATCATATGAGTTTGAGAGTAGGGCTTGCATGCTATTATCTGAAAACATGACTTGAACATAACTAAATATCATAACTGAATCGAATGACCTAAAGCTAAAAACTGATAATCATATGTAAAACTGAACATTGCATCAAACCTGCTGAAAACATGACAACATGACTGATGAACATGCATAACTGAAATGATGAAGAACAATGGTACACTCATCTTATAACCGACATTACTGTGACAGAGCTTACCTGGTCCCAACTATTACACTCAAGTAGGCAAAGCCGTCCAAAGCCTTGCAAGGGCTAAGGACGCTACCATGATATTGATATAAAGCTGAAGGCCCATTCGGGGTAGGGGAAGCTCACAAGGGAGGTCCCAAATAATCTGAACATACCTACATTGGCATGTAGTTCTGAGGCATAGGTTGACTAACCCTTAGCCTTCTCGGTGCTAGACACTACTCCCAAAAACATGCATATGCTCTCCATCATTTATCAATAAAGCGAACCTTCGTCTAGTGACGAAGCTGAATCATAACATACATGCACAATCTGAAATCAAAACATGAGGAGCCTTGGGCTCAAACCATACCACAAGCTTAAAATAGTGGGAGTCTAGACTCCAAAACCTATGTGGTAAGCTAATAACATGAAATTTAGATAAATCATGAAACATACTTTTTCATATGGGCTTGCCAATACTTAAACATGCTTGAAATATACTTTAGCATCAAAAACATGAACATGGACATGGGTAATTCGAAATCATCCTTTCATCATGTACATCTCATCATGCTTGAATAAATATATTATAATCTCATCTTTCATGAACATCCATGGGTGGGCATCATAATTGTAAAAAACTTGAAAACATAATTTGTAATTGAAAATGTTGTAAAATATGCCAATGATCATAATTCAACATTAGGAACATGTATAGATCATACCAATGATTGATACTTAGAGAATTCACATGTTGGGTTAAAAACCCCATAGATTCATCAACTAGAATTTCCATGAAGTTGAAGAGGGATGGGGCATGGGTGTGGATTAATACACCTATTCATAACCCTGCATACCTAGGAGAATCTAATTTCACAACCATCTTAAGAACCCAAAGGAATTTGGGGAAGAACTTGATGAATCTAAGCTTGATCACCCTTAGGAACTTCTAGGATTGCATGCATGGAGGGGAATAGGCTTAGAATGCATTAACCCCTCTTAAAACACACCTACCTGAGATTAAACCGACGTAGTTTAGGCCTTTGGAACTTAGGAATTACGGAAAAGCCCTTAATAAATAAGCATGAAAATACACACTGCCAGTCCCAACGAGGGACTAGACGAATCATGGCCTGACGGACGAGTCGTGGTCTGCCTATCGTTGCTATCACTGGTATTGCCCCACTCTAATGGTCACAATGAGGGACACCATGACTCGTGGTGTACCTTATGACTCGTGATGATAAATCGTTAGGAGCACTAGCAAAAAAATTTCAACCTTCAAGACAACCACTTACCACGAGTGACTTAATGACTCATGATCCTGACCACGACTCATCGTCTCTTCCGTGGTCAACCCCAAATCCAAATATCCAACCAAGTCCACCCTCCTCCCCAGGAGTCACTTAATGACTCGTGGTGCACCTCATGGGTCACTAGACGACTCGTCCTGTGACCTGGTGCAGAAAATTCTATTTTTCTTTATTTCAACCCTCAAGTCTGATCGTAGGGATTTCAGGGTATTACAATTAAGCCCCCTTGGGAACATTCATCCTCGAATGTGGGTAAACATACTGAAAAGCTGAGAAATGGAATGGGTATATCAATTTTTGAACATTTAAAGCTGAAAACTGATGGACTGGCTAACTCCGAATAAAAATACATGACTGAACTGAATTCATGAATCACATATACATAAATTGACATGAAAGAAACTGGGGCACATGAACTGCACAAGAAATTGAATATAGTACTAGGGAGGAAACTGATACCTCAAGCTGAAACTGAGTCAGGAGGGAATAGATACAGGTATTTAGCCATCATATCTACTTTGGCTTCCCACATAGCTCCCTCAACATTCTGGTTCCTCCACAACGCCTTCAATGAAGCTACTTCGTTGTTTCTTAGTTTTCGAACCTAACGATCAAGTATTTCCACCGGAACCTCCTTGTAGCTAAGGCTATCCTTCACACATACACTCTCCGTCGGAAAAACCAAAGTCGGATCACCAAGCACTTCTTTAAGAGCTACACATGGTAAACTGGATGAACTGAAGCTAATTCTAAGGGAAACTCCAAATCATATGCTACCTTACCAACCCATCTCACAATTTAGTATGGGACAACATAACGGGGACTGAGTTTCCCTTTCTTTCCGAACCTCATCACTCCCTTCATGGGAGATACCTTAAGAAACACCCACAACCTCAAACTCAAGCTCCCTCCTCCTAACATTCGCATAGGACTTTTGGCGACTCTGAGCTATTTTCAACCTGCCCCTTATAAGATGAACTTTCTCCATAGCCTCATGAACCGAATCTGGACCGACTAATGTATCTTCACCGATCTCAAACCAACCAATAGGTGATCTTACCTCCGCCCATAAAGAGCCTCAAATGGAGCCATTTGAATGTTGGAATGGTAGTTGTTGTTATATGCAAACCCAATGAGAGATAAATGATCATCCCAACTACCCTTGAAATCAATAACACACTTTCTCAACATATCCTCAAGAGTTTGAATGGTCCACTCGGCCTGACCATCTGTTTACGGGTGAAATGCTGTGCTAAGCTTGACTTGAGTACCAAGTCCCTTATAAAATGATCTCCAAATCTGGGAGGTAAACTGAGTACCTCTATCCGATATGATAGACAAGGGCACTCCATGCAATCAAACTAGCTCCCAAATGTATAACTTAGCATAATCCTCCGTTGAGTCGATAGTTTTGACCGAAAGAAAATGCGTTTCTTTAGTCAACCTGTCTACAACAACCCAAATAGAGCCATAGTGTTGACGAGTGTGAGACAACCCTGTAATAAAGTCCATATTGATCTCCTCCCACTTCCAAGTAGGGATACAAATATCTTAGAGCACACCTCCAGGTCTTTGATGCTCAATCTTCACCTGTTGATAATTCGGACACTTAGCCACAAACTCTGCTATGTCCTTCTTCATGTCATTCAACCAATAGACTTCTCGTAGGTCATGGTACATCTTGGTGGAACTTGGATGTATAGAATATCTAGAACCATGAGCCTCGTGCAACATCTGATCTCTCAAATCATCAACACCTAGCACACAAAGACGACCCTGATATCATAGTACATTATCTCACCCTTGGGAGAAGACCTCCACCTTCTGATTTTGAACGTCTTCCTTTAACTTTACCAGAATAGGATCCACGTCTTGTCTAGCTTTGACCTCGGTCACCAAGAAAGGTTGTGATCCATTCTTAACAATGACACCACCATCCATCGAGTCAACAAGATGAACTCCTAGTCGTGCAAGCCAATGTACATCCTTCACTAGCTCTTTCCTCTCCTTATCCACATGGGTCACACTCTCCATAGAAAGCCTACTAAGAGCATTTGCCACCACTTTAGCCTTGCCCGGATGTTAAAGGACGCTCATATCATAATTTTTAATTCCAACCACCTTCTGTGATGTAGGTTTAGATCCCTTTGGGTAAACACGTGTTGTAGGCTTTTGTGGTCTATAAAGACATCCACATGGACCCCATACAGATAGTGTCTCCAAACCTTCAAGGCAAATACTACCGCTACCACCTCGAGGTCGTGGGTCGAATAGTTCTTTTCATGTACCTTTAGCTGCTTGGAAGCATAGGTTATAACCTTACTGTGCTGCATTAATACACAACCAAGGATGATACTTGAGGCGTCACAATATACCACAAACATATCGGTACCCTTGGGTAGGGTAAACACTAGTGCTGAGGTGAGTCGAGTCAAGTCTTCAATTCCTAGAAGCTCTAGTCACAAGCCTCTGACCATTGAAGCTTCACTTTCTTCTGGTTCAACTTAGTCAACAGAGATGAAATGGATGAAAACCCCTTAACAAACCTCCGGTAGTAACCAGCAAAACCCAAGAAACTCTTGATATCCAAAGGACTAACTAGTCTAGGCCAATTCTTCACAGCTTCTATCTTTTGAGAGTCCACCTTTATGCCCTAACTTGACACCACATGAACCAAAAATGCCACTGAGATTAACCAAAAGTCACACTTGTTGAACTTAGCATACAACAGGCGATCCGTAAGAGTCTGTAACACCACCCTCAAATGAGCAGCGTACTCCTTCTCGCTTCAAGAGTATATAAGAATGTCATCTATGAAAACAATCACGAACATATCCAAATATGTGTTGAACATCCTGTTCATCAAATCCATAACAGTTGTTGGAGAATTTGTTAGTCCAAAAGACATAACTACAAACTCATAGTGACCATACCGAGTCCTAAAAGATGTCTTTAAAATGTCACTCTCCCGAACCCGAAGTTGATTGTATCTGAACCTGTGGTATATCATTGAAAAGAACTTAGTACCCTGAAGCTGGTCAAACAAATCATCAATGCAGGGGATAGGATACCTATTCTGGATTGTAACCTTGTACAATTGCCGATAATTAATACACATCTGAAGGGAACCATCCTTCTTCCGAACAAAGAGAACTGGTGCACCCCATGGGGATTCTCTAGATCTGATGAACCCTTGTCAAAGAGGTCTTTCAACTTCTCCTTCAACTCCTTTGCCTCAGCTGGAGCCATATGAATAGATATAAGCTGGGTATCGAGAAGAAGGTCAATACCAAAATTGATCTCCCTCTGATGAGGAATTCCCAATAAATCATTTGGAAACACTTCTGGATATTCGCACACTATAGGAACTGACTAGATAATTCGGGTTTCGAATGTAGAATCCTTAACCCTAACTAGATGGTACACTTAACCCTTAGAAATCATCTTTCTAGTCTTAAGGTAGGAAATAAAGTGACCTACAGGAACAACTGTACTACCCTTCCACTCTAGGACTATCTCACCCGGAAATAAAAACTCTACCACGCAGGTTCTACAATTTACTGAGGCATAACATGCATGTACCCAATCCATGCCAAAGATAACATCAAAATTTATTATGGCTAGCTCTACTAAATCTATTGAGGTGACTTTCTGAAGGACTATGATAGGGAAATTTCTATATACCCATCGAGCTATAACTGAATCACCGATTGGAGTAGAGATTGAGGAGGGTTCTGATAGGATTTTGGGACTGACTTCGAAACTACTAGAAACATAGGGAGTTACAAAAGATAAAGTAGCCGCTGGATATAACAGTGCATATACATCAAGGTGAAATAATCATAAAATACCAGTGACAACATCTAGAGAGACCTCCTACTCCTGACAAGATCTAAGGGCATAGAATTTATTCTAACGATGACCACCACTTGCACTAGTGGATGCACCCTTTGAGCTGAGCATGCTGGTGGGAATACGGAACTAGTGGCCGGGCCTCAGCCCCTATCATTGCCTTGTATGGCTGCTGGTCAATCTCTAAGCATATGTACGGGCTTCCCACAATCAAAACAAGCCCCTTTACCTGCTAAGCACTGACCCGTGTGTCTCCGACCATACCTACCACACTCTAGGATGCTGCCTCGATAGCCTAATGTTTGTCACACCTCGACTTGAATGGAACACTTATAGATGATGGCGTTGGGGCTGAAGAGCTCTACTGCTGATGGTGCACACCACCAGGTCTCTGTGGGAGAATCCGAAGCTATCAGTCCTGGCCCTCTTGGCCTCTCTCTCCCGCTCACTCACCTATACCGCCTCTATCTACTTGGCATACAGAACTATCTGTGGAACGTCAATGTCCTAATGAAGCATCGCGGTTTGGAAATATTTGACCAAATAATCTACTATCCCATGCATAAACCGACTCACTTGAGCCTTCTAATCTATTACCATCTTTGGTGCGTACTTAGACAAATGAGTGAACTCTAAAGTTTACTCCTAGACTGTCATCTTACGGTGCCTGAGATTTACAAACTCAACTGCTTTAATGTCCCTCATTTCTTGAGGGAAGAACCGATCCAAAAATGCGGTATGGAACTCATTCCAACTAATGAGGCCTGCTCTAACTGTCCTGCTATCCTTCCAATGCCTAAACCAAATGTGCGCAACCCCTTTAAATTGATACTAGGCTAAATCTATGCACTCCTCCCCAGTCACCCCCATGATCTAGGTGATGTTTAGAACCTCATCAATAAAATCCTGTGTATCCTCATCCACCTTTGATCCAAGGAATTGTGGAGGGTTCATTCTTAGAAAATCTCTTACTCTCTCCACTGCCGCATTCCCATTTCGAGGGACATGCACTATCGTCTGTTGGTTGACCTGAGCAGTCAAAGCCTGAGCTAGCATTTGTATGAATGACCAAAACTCTATGGGCAACCTGCTCGGGTACATGATCCTCGGGGGCTGGTGGGTCTTGCTGGTGCCCATCCCCATTGCCATTCTCATGGACATATACATTTCCATTTCTTCTTCCATTAACTCAGCGAGGAGGCATGAATCTACAAACACATATAACATGAGTTAGAAGGATAGAGGGACATTTCATCGCATGACATAGATCATGAAAGAAAGGAACATTTCCTAAATATTTAGTAGCGTCTTCGGCTTAAGTGTGGCGTACTTTACACCCATGAAAAAGACTCTACTTAACACGGCTTTCAAACACCCTAGGACACGTCAAAACCTTAATCTTTAATACCATATTTGTCACAACCCAAACATAGGCCTCGATTGGGACACGAGACAAAGAACCTTGAGAGGCTCCAAGTCGACCCATGGCATGAACATAACATCTAAACTCAATCATAACAAAGTGTAATTTTAACACAAATAACATAGCAGAATTTTGATAATCTGATAACATCGTAATACATCACACAAGTTTGAAGATGAACACATACTATGTCTGATAAGCCTCTACTACTGACAAGTTGATGGGATAAGACCCCAACTAAATCACTAAAGTATGAAACTTAAAATACTAAAAATAAACCTAAAACGAAGGGCCCTCGGAAGATAAGGACTCACCAAATCGAGCTAGGAAGTGCTAACACTAAGGATCTGGCTAATGGCGGGATGAGCCTAACTATCCGAACATTTATCATGAAACGATAAAGCATAGTTACGTGTTCAGTACATGGAATGTACCAAGTATGCAAGGTAAGTAAACCTACTAAGTAAGTAAAATCAGAGATCATGCATACCATAAACATTTCATCATAAGAGTATTAGAGTAGGGCTTGTATGCTATTATTTGAAAATATGACTGAATATCATAACTTAATCGAATGTCCCAAAGAAAAAAATTAATAATCATAAGTAAAACTCAACATTGGGTCAAACCTGCTGAAAATATGACAACATGACTTATGAACATGCATAACTATGAAGAACAATGGTACACTCGTCTTATAACCGACATTACTGTGATAGAGCTTACGTGGTCCCTACTATTACAATCAAGTAGGCAAAGCCGTCCAAAGCCTTGCAAGGTCTAAGAACTCTACCATGATATCGATATCAAGTTGAAGGCCGATTTAGGGAAGGGGAAGCTCACAAGGGAGGTCTCAAATAATGTGAACATACCTATGTTGGCACATAGTTCTGAGGCATAGGTTGACTGACCCTTAGCTTACTCGGTGCTAGACACTACTACCAAAAAACATGCATATGCTCTCCATCATTTTTAAATGAAGTTGAATCATCATCTAGTGACGAAGCTGAATCATAACATACATGCATAATCTGAAATCAAAACATGAGGAGCTTTGGTCTCAAACCATACTACAAGCTTAAAATGGTGGGAGTCTAGACTCCAATATACATGTGGTACGTTAATAACATGAAATTTAGATAAACCATGAAACATACTTGATCATATGGGCTTTCCCAATACTTAAACATGCTTGAAATAGACTTGATCATTCGAAAATATAAACATGAACATGGGTCATTCAAAATCAACCATTCAACATATACATCTCATCATGCTTGAATACATATATCATAATCTCATTTTTCATGAACATCCATCGGTGGGCATCGTAATTGTAAAAACTTGAAAACATAATTTGTAATTGAAAACATTGTAAAAGATGCCCATGAATCATAATTCAACATTTGGAACATGTATAAATCATACCCATGATTGATACTTTGAGAATTCACATGTTGAGTTAAAAACTCCATAGATTCATCAATTAGAATTTTCATGTAATTTAAGAGGGATTGGGCATGGGTGTGGATGAATACATCCATTCATAACCCAACATATCTAGGAGAATCTGATTTGACAACCCTTTAGACAGCCTAAAGGAATTTTGGGAAGAACTTGATGAATCTAAGCTTGATCAACCATAGGAACTTCTAGGATTGCATGCATGGAGGGGAATAGGCTTAGAATGAGTTAACCCCTCTTAAAAAACACCTATCTAAGTTCAAAACGACATAGTTTAGGCCTTAGGAACTTAGGAATTATGGAAAAGCCCTTAATAAATTCGCAAGAAAATATGCACTGCCAGTCCTAACGAGGGACTGGACGAATCATGGCTTTAGGGATAAGTTGTGGCCTACCTATCATTGCTATCACTGGTATTCCTCCACTCTAATGGACACCGCGAGGGACACCATGACTTGTGGTGAACCCTATGACTCATGGTGAAAAATCATTAGGAGCATTGCCAAAAAAACTTCAACCTTCAACCAGCCACTAACCACGAGTGACTTAACAACTCGTGGTCTCTCCCATGGCCAACCCCAAATCCAAAAATCCAACCAAGTCCACCCTCCTCCCTACAAGTCACTTGATGACTCATGGTGCACCTCATGGGTTTCTAAAAGACTCGTCCTATGACTTGGTGTAGAAAATCCTACTTTTCTCTATTTCAACAGTTGAGTCTAATCTTAGGGCTTTCGGGGTATCATAATTTGTGAGGAATTGGCCTAGACCAGTGAGTCCTTCAGATATTAGGAGTTTTATGGGCTTAGTTGGTTACTACAGGAGCTTTGTTCAAGGATTTTCATCAATTGCATCATCGTTGACTAAGTTGACCTAGAAGAAAGTGAAGTTCCAATGGTCGAAGGCTTGTGAGAAGAGATTCCAAGAGTTGAAGACTTGACTCACCTCAGCACCAATGTTGACTTTACTTGAGTATACCAATGGGATTGTGGTATGTTATGACGCCTTAAGGATTGGCCTTGGTGGTGTAATAATGCAGCACGGTAATTTTATAACCTATGCTTCTAGGTAGCTAAAAGTCCATGAGAAAAAATATCAAACTCACGACCTTGAGTTGGCAGTGGTAGTATTTTCCTTGAAGACTTGGAGACACTATCCGTAAGAGGTCCATATGGTTGTGTTTACGGACCACTAAAGCCTACAGTACGTATTTACCCAGAAGGATCTTAATCTACATCAAAGAAGGTGGTTGGAGCTTCTTAACGATTACGATACGTGTGTCCTTTGTCATCCGAGTAAGGCTAATGTAGTGGCAGACCCTCTTAGAAGGCTGCCCATGGAGAATGTGTTTCATGTGGATGAGGAGAGGAAAGAGGTAGTGAAGGATATGCATCGGCTTCCACAACTAGGAGTTCATCTTTTTGACTCGACAAATGGTGGTGTCATTATTCAAAATGGATCAGAATCTTCCTTTGTGACAGAAGTAAAGGCTAGAAAAGAAAAGGATCCTATTTTGGTAAAGTTTAAGAAAGTTGTTTAGAATCAAAAGGTAGAGGCTTCTCTCAAAGGGGGGAGGGTTTTCTACGATATCAGGGTTGTTTGTGTGTTCCAAGTGTTGATGACTTGAGGGAGAGGATGTTGCATGAGGCTCATGGTTCCAGATTCTCTGTACATCCAGGTGCCACCAGGAAGTACCGTGACCTATGGGAAGCCTATTGGTGGAATGGCATGAAGAAAGATGTAGCAGTGTTTGTGGCAAGGTGTCTAAATTGTCAAAGGTGAAAGTTGAACATCAAAGACCTAGAGGTGTGCTTCAAGACATTAGTATCTCTACTTGGATGTGGGAGGAAATAAATATGGACTTCTTCACAGGGCTGCCTCATACTTATCAACAATATGACTCTATATGGTTGGTCGTAGACAGGCTGACTAAAGCAGCTCATTTTTTACAGGTCTACCGATTCAGCGGAGGATTATTCTAAGTTTTATATTCGGGAACTAGTTATATTGCATGTAGTGCCCCTGTCCATCGTATCAGGTAGAGGAACTCAGTTTACCTCCCAATTTTGGAGATTGTTTCAAAAGGAACTTGACACTTAGATCAAACTTAGCATACCTTTTCACTTATTAACAGAGGGTCAGGCTGAATGGACCATTCAGACTCTTGAGGATATGTTGATAGCATGTGTGATTTATTTCAAAGGTAGTTGGAATGACCATTTACCTCTCAGCGAGTTTTCATATAACAATTGCTACCATTCCAACATTCAGATGGCTCCGTTTGAGGCTCTTTATAGGTGGATATGTATATTTCCTATTGATTGGTTCTAAGTGTGTGAAGCTACTTTAATATGACGAGATTCAGTTCATAAGGCTATGGAGAAAGTTCAGCTTAAAGGGAAAGGTTGAAAAAAGCTCAAAGTCGCCAAAAGTCCTATGCGGATGTGAGGAGGAGAAAACTTGAGTTCGAAGTTGAAGATTGTGTATTTTTTAAGTGTCTCCCATGAAGGGAGTGATGATGTTCGGAAAGAAGGGGAAACTTAGTTCCAGTTATGTTGGCTCGAACGGGATTGTGAGACATGTTGGCAAGGTGGCTTATGAGTTGGATTTGCCCTCAGAATTGGCTTCAGTGCATCCAGTGTTTCATTTATCACTTATGAAGAAGTGTATGGGTGATCCAACTTTGGTTGTCCTGATGGAGAGCGCAGGAGTGAAGGATAGCCTCAGCTATGAAGAGGTTTCGATTGAAATACTTGATCATTAGGTTTGGAAGTTCAGAAACAAGGAAATAGCTTAAGTAAACGTTTTGCGGAGGAATCAGCATGTTGAATGAGTTGGTGGGAAGCCAAAGCTGATATGATAGCTTAATACCTGCATTTTTTCCCTTCGGGTTTAGTTCCAGATTAAGTTATCAGTTTCCTCCTTAGAACTCTATTCAGTTTCATGTTTAGCTCATGTGTCCCAGTTTATTTCATGTCAATACATGTATGTGTGATTCATGAATTTAGTTCAGTCATGTATTCTAGTTCGGAGTCAGTCACTATTTCAGTTTTCAGCTTTAGATGTTGAATAATTGAGATGTCAGTTCTATTCCCCAGCTTTTCAGTATGTTCATGCACATTCGAGGATGAATGTTCCCAAGGGGGAGATATTGTGACACCTCGGAAGTGCCTAAGATTGGACTCGAGAATTTGAAATGAGAAGAAGCAGAAAATCGCAGATTTTACTCAAACCAACTCGTGGTACTAGTCGCTGGAAGGTGTAACGACCCGTGGGAACCACTCGTCGTCAGATTTTGCAACAGGGGACTCAGTGGTAATGGGTCAAGGGATTACATCTTGGTTGATGTAATGGGTCGTGGGTTAAGGTCGTTATTTGTCTTTGTAATACCAGGATTGGATAGTGAAGGTCGTGGTAAGACTCATTGTGAGGAGCCACGAGTTTTGGTAAGTGCTCGTGAGGAGGTGCAGTGAAAATTTCATAGAGGTAACGAACAGGACCAACAACCCATGGATTGGAGGTACGAGTCGTTGGTCGACTCGTGGTAGAAGTTTCAAAATTTCACATGTGAAGTCAGTGGTGACGATGAGAAGACACAATAGGTCATTGTATCGAGTAATGACTCATTTTGTCGAGTCATCATCGCAGGACATGAGAACTGAAGAAATTCTAGGAGGAAGTAACGGATGGATACCACGAGCCGTGGTATCAAAGGATGACTCGTGGTATTAGTCATGGTCACTGCAGTGTTAAATTTCTAAATTTTTCATTAAGGGTATTTTTATAATTTTTAAGCTATAAGGTCATAAACTACGTAGTTTTAAGCTCAGTTAGAAGGATTTTAATAGTGCTAAACCTATCCTAAGCCTTATCATTCCATGCATGCAATCTTAAAGTGCTTCCTTGGAGATCAAGCTTGAGATATTTCCCAATTCCTTTAGGCTTTCAAAGAGGAGTGTAAATTAGATTTACCCAGGTATGTAGGGCTATGAATGAGAGTTCCTTTCACTCTAATGCTCAAAATTCTTCTTAATTCTATGAATTTAAATTCTAGATTCAAGTTCATGATCTTATGGGGTTTATTCCTAACTTTGTGAAATTCTTTATGATCTATCTATGGGTCAGTTCCCTTCATGTATCAAATCATGTTTTAAGATCTATGTGCAGGTTTTATACCTATTTTGATTATTAATTAATAGATTCATATTTTAATTAAAAAATTACACCAGCTCCATGAAAAGTCACGTTATGATTCTATTGTGATCTTTATCTTACTAAGTCTAAATTATGATTTATGATTCATGTTATGATTTTTCTTCAAGTACTCTTCATGGATTTATAGAATATCAAGTATATCTATTTTCACAAGTATGCATATTATTCATGATTTATGTATTTATGATTCTTGGCGGACTCACAGGCACTTGTTCATGACTAATCGTGTATTTCAAGTATGATCAAGTATGTTATGATTTACTTGGCCATGAACTTCTAGAATGATTCATGATTACGATATGAGCCTCAGGTGTATGTTTTTGGGAGTAGTGTCTAGCACCAAGTAGACCCTGCGTTCAGGTAAATCCCATGGTCTCAAAACTATGTTCCATCATAGGTATATACATATATTTATGGATCCCCTGTGATATCACATCATGCACGTCCCTTTCCTGGCAAGCCTGGGACGGCTCTGCCCACTTGAGCGAAAAGTTTGGGCATCATGTAAGCTCTATCATGATGGTGTCGATTAATATGAGTCCCCCATTGTTCATTATGATTTATGCATGGTTATATTTATGTTACTTTGGATCAAGTTATGTTTTATAAAGCTTCTCTTATGACTATGATTCATGGTTGTTCTGAATGGTTTGAAAACCGTGAGCTATTATGTTTACATGATGATATTTACATCATGATCATGCTTTCCTACTCTTATGAACTCTTATGTATTTTAACTGTCCGTTTTTGCTTACCTTGCATACTCAGTATATTTCAAATACTGATCGCATATTCTATGCTATAATTTTTCATGATACAGGCTCGAATGTTCAAATTTAGTCTCGTCTAGTTAGATCTTCAGAATTAGCATTATCCAGCTGTGGGTCAGTCCTCCTTATCTTTTGAGTGCCCCCTTTTTATCAGCTCCTATCAGTATTTTCAGTTCCAGTTTGTAGTGAGTTAGTTGGGGGACTTGTCCCATCAACTCATCTGATTATAGAGGCTTATCAAACATAGCATGTATTCATCTTCAGATCAGTATTATGTTTTCGTTGTTCAGATGTTATTGGATTCTCAGACATCCTCTTAAGCACGCTTTATTATTTCAGTTTCCACTTGTGTATGTTCTTAGCTAATATGTTCATGCAATGGGTCGACTTGGAGCCTCTAGGGGTTCTTTGTCCCGTGTCTCTAACCGGGCCTATGTTCAGGTCGTGACATACACATCATACTAGTTTAGGCAAGAGAGCATGCAACATAGAGGCAAGGTTGATGAATTCCCCCTTCTTCCCTTAGTTATGGTGAAGAGTGTAACAGTGGACATCACACTGGCGGCCATTAGTTCTTTATTCTAGGAATATGAGATTGATAGTAGCTTTGAGTATACTGGAAGAATTGCTAACAAAGAGAACTAGTTTAGGTGGATAACCCCCATCATTGCCGCCGACATACCCTTTTGGGCCTCTATGTGTGGCTAGATCTCCCGGCATGATCTAAAGTTTGAAGCCAAGTTATTGATGGATTTCATTTGCGGTCTTATTATGCCTCCGAAGAATAAGCTGAGGGTAAGTTTGAAAGCGACCATCCTCATCACCTGCATCATGATAGGGGTCCCCATAAATCTTGGGGAAACAGTGGCCAATCAGATGAAGAGAAAGGCAAGGCAAGCTGGCACCTCAATGCCCTATGTTGTGCTCATATCTTAACTATTCCTTCAAGCCAGAGGGCCACTTTTCCCAGATGAGGCACCTAGCTCTGTTACTGGTATGATCACAGTGGATAGAAAAAGGGGCACGATGCTCCCAAGTGTAAGCGAAAGTGGCTGCAAGCCTTCTAAGTCCCCAAGGAATCCATCTCTCATGGACTAGAGTAGGCCCCAACAACCCCTAATTTGAACATGCCACATCCTAAGGCATCGGGCCAGGCTTCAGGAGAAGCACCTACTAGGGGAAACTCACCTCCTTCCACATACTCCCAACCAAGTAGCCTTCACAAACTTGCGGAGACAAAACAATCCCATGAGAGCCATCTTCAAAAATTGGCTAAACTCTCTTTTCCCTTATTGCCAAGATGGTGAAAGAGGAGATAAAGTCAATATCTGATAGCCTAACCAAGTTATGCTCGCGTGCGGATGTTGTGGAGGAGGATGTCACAACTTTCCTGGATGAAATAATGGAATGGAAAGGTCGGACTCCAATTGCGATACCCGACATGAGCGCATTAGATGCATCTATGGTTTCCCATTCTATAGTTCGAGGCCCCCTTTACTACCTGCTCGTGGGCTTGGGATTGATAAGAAGGATCTAGGAGACGAAGGCCATGATGGGGATGGTGAGGTCGAAGATGATGATGAGGACGACGAGTGACCACTTTAGGGAGTTCTTATCCTCATTTGTTTTGTATGCATACATTGGGGACAATGTATTATTTTATGCTGGGGGTGGGCTAAGTGTATTTTTTGTTGTGGTCATTATCATTTATGATTGATGTTGCCCTTGTGAGGCATTTTTTGAGTTGTTATTATTTGTGAGCCTTTACTGGGCTCAGGATGCCCTTATCGGGCTTATTTTCATTGAAGATTGATGTTTCCTTCGCCGAGCTATTGCTTAGAGATTTATTGAATGATTGTTAAATATTTGTCGGGCTCATAATGGTTGAAGTAAAAAAATTGTCTTGAAATGTTAGTGCAAGTATGATTTTTGCCTTTGTAAATAATAGGCAGTTAATAAACTCCAAGGGTTTTCTTTATACCACGGATCTTTTTTAGGGAGCAATTTCTTTTCCTATTGTTGAACCAGGTTACATTTTCCAACAATAGATTGTAACGCGACTTTCTTAAGGGAAAATGTCATGTTTTTTAGTCTTGTTGAAATTGTTTTTGGGGGGTACCACTGAAATTTTTTTGTGTGGCATGAAAAAATGAGTTTTGAAGAAATGGGGCATTTGAAATGAAAAATGTAGCACTCTCTTGTTATATATTGCAAATTTCTTATATGGCTTGTTGATTCACATGCTCAATTGTCATAAAATTGTAATCTAGCTATGGTGATGTATTGTTTGAACTCCTTGGAGTGTGATTCCTTGTGTTGTGAGGCTGATTGAATGATTCCCATGCATATACGTTTGTCTACAACTTTTCCTAAGTGTGATTCAAGGAAAAATCCTAGACGTAGTTACACTTAGAACATGATTTTAGGCTTTCTATTGCTAGTCACTTCCAAAAAATGAGCTCCTTACACATCTTCCTTTGCTAGCCAATGTTGGGCCTTTGACCCTTTTTATTGGAAACAACATTACAAGCCTAATGACCCTTTTTGATCCCCTTCTTTGACATCCATCCTCCCTAGTGCTATTGGAGAAAGAATGAAAAGTGGGGCTGCAAGCCCAGAGTAGGGAGAGATAAGAAAATGTGTGGAAAATGAGGCAAAAGCCTAAGTTTTGGGGTTCACAAAAAAAGGGAGAAATTTAATAGCTTCAATGTGAGGTAGCACCGAATTGTGATTCAAAATGACCGAATTAGTTGTTTAAAAAACCTTGAGTCATTGAAAAGAGAAATAAAAGTGAAAGCTGTTACCTCTTGCTAAAATGTGGTGGAACGTGGAATCCAAATGTTCTATAAGGGTGGCTCTTGTTAAACAAGAGAAGAAGATGATGAGTAAGCAGAGATAAGGTGGAGTAATCTCAATAGTTTGATGGGATGTTCAAAATGTTAACACATAGACATTAGGAAGGTTCTAACCACTAAAACTCATTATTATCCTGCCTTAACCCCTAGCATTCATTATGACCCCCAAGTCCTAACTAATTTTGAGTGTAGAAACTCTACATTGGGGTTGATTTGGATTGGGTATTGTTCAATTGATCTTAGATTTACTCAAGTAGTATAATTCTAGTGTTTCATCTAAGTTTTAATCAAAATACTCATAGTTGCAAATATGGGTTGTTTTTACTTACTCTAATTTTGCTTCAAAAAGGAATTTCGAGTATTGGTGATGAAAAATTAGTGAGTAATTAGGTACTGATCATGTGGGGTTGGGCTAGAAATAGCCAAAACCCATTGTCGAACACCCATTAAGAATCAAAGCTAGAAAGAGTTAATTCTTACCCAAGTTGATGTGGCTATTGTGAAAAGAACTTTGGGGTTTGAGAGAACTCGAGCTATAAGGCATCTAATTGGTTGAAAAATGTAAGGTGTCACCTCTTCCACAACTAATTATAATATTGATTAAGGCTAGGAGATGTTAATAATCCCAATCTGATGATGCCCCAATAATTTCATACCCCTAGTATTCTCTCCTTCGGTATTTTCTATACTTTGTCCCTATTCTCTTGAGAAAATTTGGTAGTTCAATTAACAAGTTGTGATTCCCCAATTTTACTTTATTGTTGTTGATACATTGATGCAAGTTACTTCAATTTGATAGACAACTCTTGCGTGATCAATAAATATTCCCTGTGGGATTCGACCTCGACACCCATTAGGTATATTTGTTTTTCCAATGACCGTTTACACTCTCTCAGAAGAGGAATGAATTTGGACGTTATCAACATAAAACCTTCCTAACTTGCATGAAAATAAAACAATAGCTCGTGTATAAAAGCCTAATGAGTTGGTAAATTACCAATTCATCAGCCCTCTCCCTCTAGCCTGTCCTCTAACACGAGTTGTAACCACCACAGTTGGCTTGGGTGCTTCCTCTCTAATGCCTCCTGATTGTGTCCTTACCATTTGTGAGGGAAAAAGGAAGACAAGAGATACCAATTTGGATCACCAAGTACCAATTGGAATCCAATAATAGCATGAAAGAAGAAGAAATTTAGTTTACCTAAAGTACTGTAGCCTCTCAAAAAGCAGTACAAACATCTCCGCACCATTTCACAATACTCTACTAGACTCGTTCTTGTATGATGACATCGACAAATCTAGGGCCCTAATAACATAAATGTCATGACCCAAGTGTCCACATGATTGTCACTTACACTGACTACCCCGGTGGACAAAACTATTGTTTCCTAACTAACCCATCCATTCATGCATTCATTTCAAATTAAATACCACTTCCGTAAACCAAATTAGCAGAAGACTTAATTAAAACAAGAATAATATCAACATTGAGAAAAATATTCTATTACATTCCCTAAAGATCAGAAAGTCATCATACATAGGACCCTAGACAACAATGTCTAACAATAAATAAATAATAAAATAAAAATAGTCAATGTCTAGAGAAAATAGAAATTAATTCAAAGACGATTTGCAGCAACCTGGAGAAAGGTCAGCTCACCCTTAGATCAAGTATTAGCATTCTCGCTAGAGGTGTGGTCGGGATAAACTTACTGGATCACGATTTACGCTCAAAAAAATAAGTGAAAGAGTAGTATCAGTACAAATACTATATATTGGTAGGCATTATAGGATGGCCTTGAAAAATAACAAGTATATAGTATAATCTAATGAACAATCAGAAACACATTAAATCAAACAGCAATCGACCATTTCATGAATTCAATAATCATTAATAATAAGCAATCAAATTTACAACCTCAAGCCTAGCATTATCAATCAACAGAAGAATGTTTACCACTCTTAAAATCAGATATCAAAATAGCACAAGCTTACAATATAAGCAAACATAATTATTCAATAGAATTATGACCATGTATAAAACACATGTCTATACATCCCTAAGCCTCATATTAATCACTCATTGGTCTTATATTTTTATTAATTTTTACACACATGTTAGAGGGTCTTATAGTTTCCCTTCTAGTCATGACCTGCAAGGGAATATAGAAATCCATGTACTATACTGGCGTGATACTCACTCCCCCTCATCTACTCGTTTGGATGCTTCTCTCGGATTTGAGCCACTTATACCATATCTTCTCGCCATGATGCTCACCTCAGGCATGAGACACTCATCTAAGAAGAATGGATCATCCCTCAATCATCATGCAATCCACTCATAATTGCTCGTCCGGATACTCTTATCGAACACGAGCCCCTCCTCTCAGGATAAGAATGCAGTATCTAACATTCATCAATATAGTACAATACACTATCAAACAGTAATCACATAGGATAAATCACACGTACACATTGATTAACACAATAGCACTTTCAATTCAAGAACAATATTAAAAAATTTATACAATTTTAGAGCTTATTAAATAGCAAAGTTAAACCACCCTATTCTCTATCACAACTACTGTTCGAAGAACAAATAACATGATCATCATTTCACAATACATACAAGATATTATACAAAGTCTAACTCCATATAAAACTATAAACTACCTTGATTGAAAGATTTGAATGTCAAGCTATTCCGCCAGAGTCTTGCCCTTCCTCAAAGCCTCAAAATGTTTGAAGTCTAAGAACAACAATAAAAAGTACTTCATGATCTATTCTTCAAATAAGGGTCTTGGGAATTTAAACCCACCCCACTTTACCCATCATAAGGGTCTAAATTCTTTACCCACAATTTATTCATTATAACCCAATTCCAAATTAATTCCATCTTATTTCATGGAGTTTCTACTCCTTTAAACCCTTTAACTCAATTTTTAGGACTAAAGGTCCAACCTTTATGATGTTCTAGGTCTCCATTTACCATCACTGCAAACTATAACATGCAAATTCACCCTTGGAAGTTCTAATTTACTCACTTCTAGGCTTAGAATTTAACACCCAATCATATACATTATATTATCCCTAGTTTTCTCAACTCTAGGATTCTTAGCTAGAATTTCCCCATTAAACACCACATATTGATTTTGGGGTGTTAAGAATTTGAAAGGTGAAAGAAATAATCAAGAAACCTTACCTTGAGATTAAAAAACCTTTCTACCTTTGAAAACTTGCCCCTAACCTCTTCAGTTTTCTTGCCTTAAAATAATGGGGTGGAAACTCTAAAATTCTGACTTAAATAGGCATTTTGCCTCACGTTGTCCATTGTAATGATCTGTTTTCCACTGAAATGGACCCTCTATAGAGACTAAGGTCTCACTGCGGTAAACACAACTATTTCCCCTCTAACTACTACGGCAAATATCTGGCCGCTGTAGAAGTCACACTACAGCAAAAAAGTGATCGCTGCAGTGGTCCTCTACTTAAATAGTAGCTCGGGATTCTACACCATTTTCCTATGCCAAAACTTAAGTCCTTCCGCTAGACTTTCCAGCACCTTACAACTGTACACTTAGACATAACAAGGTGCTACAAATTCATTCACAGCCTCAAAATTCCTTCAAAGATCTAATTTACTGGGTCACCCTTAGTGGAACATAAGTCAGGAAAATAAGGCAAAGACAACTAAAGATTAATTTTTAAACCACCCCCTTTGAGTCTCTTAACTTATTTCACTATGAGAGTTCTACCAGGGTGCTAGGGTCCTAACCACTCTATAATGATTGATGGGGTCATTACAGGTGGTTAGTGAGAATCCTTGGTTTTGGAAGGTAGGGGGAAGTGATTGGTTTGAGGGGTCGGAGTTACAGGGGGTCTGGAGGGTAGAGGCATCAAGGGAAGGGGTCTGGGAGAAATTGGAGGTCGGTGGCCGGTGGTTTTTGAGAGGGAAAGGGAGGTCAGTGGGTGGAGAAGTCTAGTCGGTGAGGGTGACGTTGGCAGAGGTCTATAGGGGTTTTTTTCTAGATTACGAGGGGAAGGCTAGGGGATTAGGGTGTGTTAGGTGGGGCTGTTAAATAGGTTATTTGGGTTAGGTCTCTTGATCTGTATCATTTAAACTCTAGATTAGATGGTTGCATTAAAAGATAAAAATAAATAAATAATAATTATATACATAAAATACTAATAATTATATACACGCACACACACACATATGCATATGTATATAAAATTAATTTTTTGAATATTTTTAATATTCAAAATTACAAGAATAATAATAAAAATAATATATGAATATATATATATATATATATATATATATATATATATATATTCAAATGAAAATGGAAAAATATCATTCAAAAATAGTTTAAAATATTTCAATAATTAAAATATTTATTCTAGTTTATTTACAATTTCAAAAGCTCAAAATAATTAATAAAAATTTGGAGAGTCAAAATTGGGTGTCAGCACCCTTAATTAATTATGGGAGATTTTGACATCTCAAAGTCTTGATGGCGCTGGTAAGACTAGTTTGGGGTATTTTTGAGTAGTCTATTTTACTTTCTTCTTTTAAGTTTAGCTCATTGATAGCCTTAAGTGCTAAATATTTCAACTTGTGATTTCGTCTTCTTTCATTTGATTCTCAAAATTGTAGAAATATGTTGATTTATTGAAGTTTGATTCATTACTATTTAAACATGGAAACTGAAAATTCTTTCTCTATGAAGCTTATTTGCTAAATATGAATTAGTTTAGTGGTAAACTTTATATTTGTTTGAGTAATTGTTTCCTTGTTTACTTCCCAACATGTGACTGTTAATATATACGATTAATGTAACTTGAAATTCTTTCCTTATACAATATAAGAAAGCCTTGAAATAAGTTATAACCTAGGCCATTTGAATGATTTTACTATATTAAGTGGATTATTTCGATTAAGGAAAACCTCCATGATTCACTCTTCCCTATCCTTACTTAATTAAGATTATTTTTGTACTAAGCTATTTGAGGTAAATTTCATCTAATGGTCTTCCTTGATTATGTGTGACAGCTTCAGTATTTATTTCTTTTGGTATATTAAACATGTTTGGTGACTAATTGATCTTAACTGTAATAATTATGGAAAATATATATTGATTTTTACATGTGACATGCCTATTCAAGGAAGGGATCATTATGATTGAATATTTCCCCCCCTCTTTTTCTCTGATTGATTATTCTTCTAGCTATATAAGTATCCTATCCTCCCTTTTCCTATTCATTCAAATTTTACCTATTCTTTAGATATAATACTTTACTTTCTCTTTTTTTTTTTTACATTGGAACCTCAGTGGTTCTTGAGGAATACATTTTTGGTTTCACTTTAATATTAGAATACTATCTTATTCTCTAAGTCTCGTGATACTAAGGTTTCTCTCTCTCTCTTCTCTTTTCCTACTCCTATAGCAATTTTTCTCATCTTGATTTGTGTTTTTGACATACTTGATTTTTGTTCTACAATGCCCAGTCTGCCATTTTCTTTCTCTATTACTATTATCTGTCTTCTCTAACGGGTTAGTACTCTATCAATACAACTCAAATATAATGTAATAATTCTGTACAAAGTTGTATTTTTCCGGCATCTTGTTTGAATATTATCCCATATCCATTTATTTAAAATCATTCCTAAATATTGGTTATTATGTTGTAATTATCATAGCATGCTTTATTCCTGTGATAGATAACTGATTTCATATTGGATTGATAATATGTACTTATACTTTGTGACCATAATATGGTTTGGTCATACTCGAATAATTTTGATATGCCTTAACTTTTAGTTATCTATTTTAACTATCAAATATCATGCCTACATATCTTAAGTTTGGTCGTGAATCCTAATGGATAGTTTCAGCTAGCACTTATGTCACGACCAAGGTGGCCATGATTGGCACCAACACTATCCCCACCCCCACCCCGTTAGGCGAACCAACGGATCCCAACTAATCATCTATTTTTAACAGTAATACGATAATTCACATTTCAAAAATAATAGAGAAAGCCTTGAAATAGAACAAAGGAACAATTCCAATTTTATCTATTAAATCCCCAGAAACTGATAGACATTATACTTGAGGACATCTAAATAATATAGCCTAAGAGGAAAAAATTAAGAAAAATAACAAGTTCATGTATGAACAAGAAGACATTCTCTGTAGTGGAGTCATTGCGGCACAACCAGATCCGCTCACCTTCAATTTCCTACGGCTGCTCTACAGATAGAGTCAGAACTTCCTAAATCATGATCTGCACTGAGAAAAAAATAAAGGAGTAGCATCAGTACGACACAATGAAGTAGTAAGCATCATCGGCCAACCTTAGATAATAATGAATATACATATATAAAGCATAACAACCGTTCACGAAAATAATTATTTCTGGCACAACCCTATTCATAACATTATTCAAAATAAGGTATGAGCTAGCCTACTCATTAGATTTGGCCTCGCTGCAGTGGTGGTTCTGTTCCGGCAGCAGCATGGGTGTCGCTGCAGCAGTACTACATAAGCAGTAGCTCGACCCAACTGTCATTCTTGTCCCCACACTTAGAGTTCTTCCTAATTAACCATCAATCCCAACTGTCATTCTTGTCCCCACACTTAGTAGTTCTTCCTAATTAACCATCAACTCGGAATGGTTGCTTACATGACAAGTTCAACGATCAATTCATCAAATTATTTAACAAATATAAACAAATGGATTCTCAAAAATCAGATTATCATCTCTTGTCAAATATAAACACATGGATTCTCGACAATCAGGTCATCATCTCATGTAACAAATATAAACACTAGGATTCTCAACAGTTAGATCATCATCTCAATTGTCAAATATAAGCCCATAAATTATCATAGATCAATTCCATTACATGACTTCACTTCGATAATGTGTCGGGCACATGCCTCTATCACATCACCTCACACTCACTCACACTTATCGGTATACACACATGCTAGAGGATCTTATTTCTACGCTCTAGTCATGACCTGTAGGGGTCTCTAGAAATCTATATATTGTACTGGTGTGGTACCCGCTCCCACTCATCTTCTTTTTCGGATGCTCCCCTTATATGCGAGCCATTCAATCATAATCACTCACCCGGTTGCTCCCCTTGGTCACGAGCCACTCATCATATGGCAAAGTAGGTTATCCTCTTTCATTCCGACATTATTTATACCTGTATATATATATATATATATTTATACCTATATATATATATATATATTTATACCTATATATATATATATTTATGCCTATAATATATATATATATTTATACCTATATATATATATATATGTATATACACGACTCAGTCAGCTAGAATGACTTTTCAAGGACCTCAGGTCACTTTCATCAACTTGTTGATATTTACCACTACACTGCTATTTACTTGGCTATCTTGAAAGTACACACACATACCTCAAAATATTAAATTTTCACAACAACTTTATCAATAAACATTCATCTCAAGTATATTTTACCATTCACGTGAAAAACACAATAAAATCAATAAATAATTAGGTCCAAAGACCAGGTAAACATGATGTCACTTCACGAATATACACATTATTATTTGAAGTCTAACTCCTTATAAATCATAACCTACCTAGATTACTGGGTATGAGAAATCAGCTACTCCTAGGAGCCTTGCCTTTTCTCAAGGCCTCGAAACATTTGAAATCTACAACAATAATTACAGAGTAATCTATTATTTACTCTTCAAATAAGGGTCTTGAAAATTTATGCTCCCCTAATTCTACCCATTAACACGGTCTCAATCGTTACCCCATCATGTTCTATTCACATGATAATCATTCCTACCCAGAATCATAGAGTTTCCACTCCTTACCCCTCCTAAGTAGTTACTAGGGCTAATGATCTTAGTATATCAAACTATGGATCTCAATTACCCTACCCTTATTCACATGCATTCACAATCTCGTAGGAAGTGTTCATTCCTCACTTTTAAACCTAGGAAATAATGCTCATTAGATCTCCGTTAATTAGACCTAATTTCCCCATTCTAGGTTTGTTTAATTAAGAATTAACCATCAAGGGCCACCGTATGATCCTACGGTGTTAAAAAATCAACCGAGGGAAGGAATTGGCTAGAGATTTACCTTGGAAGGAAGAAATTTGTTGTCTCTGACAAATTGTCCTACACCTTTCAGTTGTTCTACCATAGAATGATAGGGTAAAACCCTTGAAATCCCACTTAAAACCAACTTACTGCCTCCCGTCATCTGCTGTAGCATTCCCGCTATGATGGTCAGGACACCGCCACGGCGGATCAAACTGTTACTTTCGCCATCCATTATGGAGGGCCTCTAGCCATAGTAACGATCTTGCTATAGCGATTTTTCCCATACTGCAGTGGTCTGCCGATAACTAGAAGTTCCCATTCCCCTGCTCATAGACTATTCCTCACTCAAGCTTAATTCACACTCACCCAACATCTTTCACAAGTAACCTAGGTGAAAAAAGGGTGTTCCAGATTTATTTCCCCCATAATGACAGATGGGTCATTACAGATACCAATAGAAATACCATTTATCTCTGAAAGGTCTAAGAAAACAAGAAAAGAGGCATACCTAATTTTGTGAACAGCTGGAAGTATCTTTCCCACATGGCGGCTTTGATTTCCCACATGGCTTCCTCTGTGGATAATTCTCTAATTAGACCTTTACCATTGTGATCACATTCGATCTTAACTTGCGGACCTCCCACACTAATATAGCCACAGGCTCCTTCTCATAAGAGAGATTTTCATCAAAAAGCACTCAATCCCAGCGAATTATGTAAGACCCATTCCCATGGTATTTCATCGACATGGATACATGAAATATCGAATACATCTCGTCAAACGTAACGGCAAAGCCAGTTCATAGGCTACCTCTCCCACATGCTGTAGAATCTCGAACGGTCAAATGTTACTCAGGCTAAGCTTGCCCCTCTTTCCAAATGTCATCACTCCCTTCATGGGGGAAACTCTGAGCAAAACTTGCTCTCCCACCATGAACTCCATATCCCTCTCCTTTTTGTCTACATACTTCTTTTGCTGCTTTGAGCAGCCACCAGTCTTTTCTGAATCATCCTAACTTTCTCTAATGAATCTTTAAGAAAGTCAGTACCCCGTGGTCTTACCTCGAACGCATCGAACTAGCTGATTAGGGATCTACATTTTCTTCCTTATAGTGTCTCGAATGGTACCATGCCAATACTTGAGTGATAGGTTTTATTATAAGCAAATTCTGCCAAAGGTAGGAACTTATCCCAATGGCCACCAAATTTGATTACACAGCACCTAAGCGTATCCTCTAATACCTGAATTGTCCTCTCCGACTGTCCATCTATCTACGGGTGAGAGGCCATGCTCAAATCCAATCTGATACCTAGTTCAGCTTGCAAGGTCCTCCAAAATTGGGAAGTGAACTGCATACCCCTGTATGAGATGATCGATACTGGAACCCCATACAACCGAATCATCTCTTTCACATATAGTTGTCTTGTCTCTCTGCATTGCAAGTCACCTGAACAAGAAAGAAATAGGAAGACTTGGTCAATATGTTAATAATAACCCATAAACATTCCCAATGTCTTTGGAAGGCCAACTACGAAGTCCATCGCTATCCGCTCCCACTTCTACTATGGGATGGGCATTCTCTGGAGTACTCCCCTAGGCTTCTCATGCATATATTTCACTTGTTGATAGATTAGGCATTAGGCGACATGCTCCATTATGTCCTTCTTTATTCTGCTCCACCAATAGTTTCGCTTCATATTGTGTTACATCTTGGTGTCTCTAGGGTGTATAGAGTACCTAGAGCTATGAGCTTTTGCCAAGATAGTTTTGATAAGCTCTCTAACCCCGGGAACACATATATGTCCCCTTATCCTCAAAACCCCTTCACCATCTATTGTCACCTCCTTCGCCTCCCTTCGCAAGACCTGGTCCCGAATTTTACTCAACCTTGCATCCTCAAACTACTTATACTTCATTTCCTCTAGAAGCAATGACCTACCCTCCATACTAGCTAATATCCCTCTTATCTCTGCCAATGTAAGTATTACTAGGCTATTTGTCAATGTTTGAACTTCTCTGGCCATCGCGCATCGGGTAGCTTCCAAGCAAGCCAAACTACCCATGCTCCTTATTTTTGGCTCAAGACATCTTCCATCACATTTGCCTTCCCTGGATGATATAGAATTGGGACATCGTAGTCCTTAAGCATTTCCATCCAGCTTCGTATTTCAAATTGAGATCATTTTGGGAGAAACATACTACAAACTATGGTGGTCTATGAACACCTCACAATGGGCCCCATATAAGTAATGCCTCTAGATTTTCAGGGCGAAAACCACTACTTCCAATTCCAAGTCAGGCATAAGGTAGTTCTTCACATGCACCTTTAGTTGTCTTGAAGCATATGCAATAACCTGCCTTTCCTGCATTAATACAACACCCAATCCTAGCCATGAGGCATCACAATAAACCTTAAAATCTTTACCTTCTATCGGTAGTTCAAGAATAGGTGACATGGTTAGCAAGGTCTTAAGCTTTTGGAAGCTCTCTTCATAATCTTCAGACCACTGGAATGGAATATCCTTTTGGGTCAACCTTGTCAACTGAGAGGAAATGGCCACAAATCCCTTCATAAATTAGCGGTAATAGTTGGCCATCCCCACAAAGCTCCGAACCTTCGTCATTGTAGTAGTCCTAGATCGATTTTAGACCTCTTCCACCTTTTGTGGATCCACCTTAATCCCTTCCTTGGAGTGTACATTCCCCATAAATGACACTGATTACAACAAAAATTCACATTTAGTGAACTTTGCATAAAGTTATTTCTCCTTCATAGCCCTAGCACATTCCTTAGGTGATCCTCATGTTCCTATTAAGTCTTGGAATACACAAAAATATCATCAATAAAAATGATTACAAAGTGATGACATTCAAATCCACTCTTTGCTAGGAGAAAGTTTAAACGGTCGTTGCAATATAATTATCCACTCGTGAATCAGGGTTGAATCCATAGGGAATAGCAATTGATAGTACAAAAGTTGTCTATCTAATTGAACTAAATTGCATCATTGCATTAAAAATAGAAAAGTAAATGTTGGGAGAAACTAGGATAACAATTGGAATTGAACTCAACAACCAATCAACAAGGCAACCAAAGTTGAAGTAACAATATAAGTAATGACTAGGGATGTGCTATTGACGGGGCATTACTAGTATTGGGGATAGCTAGCAATTCAAAGCATTAATTATAAGCATAAATAGTCATGGACAAGGCGATACTCTATGTTTCTCAACAAGTATAACTTGGGGAAGAATTGACTATCTCTAGCCTCAATTCTTTAATGGGTGTATGACAATGGGTTTTGGCTATCTCCAGCCCAACCCCACTCAATCAAAACCTAAATATCCATCATTATTTTTCACTCCTATTCTACTCCCATTTTTCAAGCTACAATAGAATACGTAAATACAAGCCATATTTACAACTATGGATAATTCAATTTTAATTTGGAGAAAACAACAGATTTATGCTAAATAAGTATGTCTAAGATTAAACTAGCAAATCCCAATCCAATTTAGACCCTATCATGCACACACCCCTAGTAAGATGTTTAGTTACTCATGGATGAAGGAAAAAATATTATATTAATAAATAAATCCATATCATTCATCAACAAGAGTAAATTTCAAGTTCAAGGTTGTTCTTAAATGGAAGCTTTTACCTTAAGGAGGAAGAAGAAGATGAAGAAAAACTCTCTCTTTTTCTTTCTAAAGAAATTCAAAACAATACAATATGGAATGTCCTTTATAAGAATCTTCTACTCTACTATAAAAGGTGTGTCATTTAGGGAAAGTTTGCTCTTCTTTTTTTGTGCATTTTATTCACATTTTTTCCTCAGCAGCTTCCGAAATATTTTTGTGTCAAATCTGGATCATTTTGCCCTCTTCAGTGCGGCCTTACTTACGAGGCACCACGTGTTTCGCAGGTGCCTGTCCACGGGGCGCAAGTGTCTCGCAGGCCAAGACTAGACTCCTGCATTTGCAACCTGCATTTCACAGGTGCTAACCTGCATTTCGCAGGTACTTTTTCAACCTTATACCAGTGCACTTCTGCATTTAACCTACATTTCTTAGGTGTCTTCTAGTGAAGCATAGGTCCTCTTCTCTCAGCTTCCTGCTTTTTGTCCAATTCTTCTACTTTACCTATTTAAGTTCAATACCTGCACAAACCAAACATAAAGGGTGTAAAACCTTCCTAAATGAGTTGTAAACCAAGCAAAAGCTCATGCTTAAAAGCCTAATGAATTGGTAAAATCATGACAAAGAAATGCAGATAGGGTTTGAAGATATCATTCATCAGGTTTATGAATGTTGTTGGAGCATTACTGAATCCAATTGACATGACCAGGAAATCATATTGCACATACCTAGTCTAAAAGGTTATCTTCGGAATATCTTCAAAATGAATTTTCAGTTGATGATAACCCGATCTCATGTCAATCTTTGAGAAAATGATGCCCCCTTTACCTAATAAACAAGTCATCTACTTAGGGAAGAGGATATTTGTTCTGAATGGTTACCTTATTCAATAGACGGTGATCAATGCACATCCAAATGCTGCCATCCTTCTTTTTCACAAACAACACTGGGGCACCCCACGGTGAGACCCTCGGCCTAATAAACCCCTTACTAAGCAGCTCTTACAAATGCTCCTTAATTTCCCTCGACTTAGTTGGTGCCATCCTATACGGTGTTAAGGAAATAGGTTGGGTCCCTGACTCTAAATCTATGCAAAATTCAATGTCGCGGTCTGGTGGCATTCCAGGCAAGTTTGTGGGAAATATCTCTAGAAACTTACAAACTACGGGGACCGACTACATGGAGAGACCCTCTGAACTGGTATCCCAAATGTAGGCTAGATAACTAAACACCCTTTCCCTATTAATTTTCGAGCATGAATATAAGAGATAAGCTTCTTAGGAGCAGGGACTATAATTTTCTTTCCACTCTAACCTAGACAAACCTAGCATCGCTATGGTGACTGTCTTAGCATGGCAATCTAGAATGTCATGGTAAGGAGACAACCCATTCATCCCCAAGATAACATCAAAGTCTTACCATGGGTACGATCACCAGTCAACCTGCATATCACAACCCATAAAGTCCACCGAACAAGCACGACAAACCCTAATCATAATCACAAAATCCCCAACAGGGGTAGACACATGAATCAAAATATCAATAACATCATCGGCAAGATCCAACCCTATGAAAAAATGGGCAGACACATAGGAAAAAGTATAGCTGGATCAAACAAAGTCGTAGCCATTTTGTCACATACAAGAATAATACCTATGATAATTCCGTCTGAAGCGTCATCCTCAGGTCGACCAAAAAGTGCATAGAAGTGAGCCTGATTACCTTTCTGAGACCCGCCCCTATTGAGCTGTGTACTACCTCTGACCTACTGAGCACCGCCCCTTCCCATCTAGGCACCCCCTCTAACTACTGGCTGACTGCCCCACCCATGTTGTGAGTGATCCCTACTGAATGCACTACCTCCTCTCCCTACGGTGGCCGGAGCTCGAGGAGGTGGGTGCAAAACAATCAGCCCTTCCTGTCCAAACCTGGGACATCTTCTAAGAATGTGGTAATACTCCTCACACTTATGGTATACCTTATCAATCATTGGCTTCTGAGCTAGAATGGAAGAGATAAGGCAAGCCCCAAAATCTGAGTGAACCATCTGGGTGCTCCTAACTGTACATGTAGGCCGGTGAATGTTCCCTGATGGAACCTATGACTGACGCCTGCATAGCTGACTAAAGAGGGTGCCCCGTGTACCCTTGGGGAATTGAAGTCCTAGCAAAGGAACCACCAAAGGTACCCACCTTCTAAGACTTCTTCTTGGCATTCCTCGCATAACCATCTTGCTTAACCCCCTCCACATTCTTCACGAACTCTACCACTTCCTGGAAGGTCTTACCTGCTGAGACCATCTATAGGGATGACAACTGAAGGCTCATGTTCAGGCCCTTAACAAACTACCTAATCCTCTTATCCTTAGTGGGTAATAAAGGTAGAGCATACCTAGATAGTGAGTGAAATCGAGCGTCATAGGCTACAACTGACAAGGTCCCCTACTCGATGGTGGTGAACACGTCTCGCCTCCAGTCTCGAAGGGTACGAGGCATATATTTCTCCAAGAAAGTGGAATACAACTGAGTCCAGATTGTTGGTAGTGACCCTGTTAGTGTACACTCTACAAATGTTCTCCACCAGAAATGGCGTCTCCCATCAGCTGAAAGGTGACAAATTCCACCCCATACATCTTCACTGCCCCCATTTTATGGAGCCTCTCGTGAAAGTCGATATTGAATTCATAGTCACCCTCAGTCTCAGTGCCATAGAAGGTGAGAGGCTTCATCTTTGAGAACCTCCAAAAAAAGTCATGCTCCTCCCCATTCATCACCAGCCTAGTCACTGGCCTCGGAAATATCACTGCCTCAGAAAAATCATCCATATGGGGAGCCACATCACTGCATACTTTAACCTGTACTATTATCGTGCCAGAGTTGCTGGTGTTACTTTGTTACCCACGAGGCTGCTCAAAAGATTTAGTGCCTAAGCAAGGACCTCAAAGGAAGCCGGAGCAACTGCAGCCTCTCCCTGCGTCGGTACGTCCACCTCCATTTCCACTCTTTCTGAAACTTCTGGAGGTACTGGGAATTTTGACCTTTCTCAAGAGGATCCCTTGATCTAGCAGCAGCATTCCTTCACCCGCGACCTTGGCCTCATCCTCTGCCGTGAACTGCGGCTGTTACTATGGGCTTTGGTTATTCTTCCCTAATTCCTCCTACGTGTTTCATCACCATCTATGAGAGAAAGAAAGAAGTTATTAGATACCAACTAGAATCAAGTAATAGAACGAAGAGAGAGAAATAAAGGAGTTTTCCTAAAGTTCTTTAGCCTCCTAAAGCTAAGTAAAGGACATCTACGCAATAATTTGTGAGACTCTACTAGACTCATCCTCGTATAATGAGATCAACGAACCTATGGCTCTGATACAAACTTTGTCACGACCCAAGCGGCTGTGATTTTCACCCACACTATTCCTCCCCCACCCCCGATGGGTGAACCAATAATCCCAACTAATTACCCATTTTCAAAAGCAATACAAATAATTCACATTCTAAAAACAATAGTAGAACCCTTGAAATAGAACAAATGAACAATTCCAACTCTATCTATTACATCCCTAGAAACTAATAGTCATTGTACTTGAGGACATCTACCTAAGATAGTCTAAGAGGAACAAATTAATAAAATAACAAGTTTATGTTTGAACAAGAGACATTCTCTATGGTGGAGTCCTGACAGCATAATCGGACTTGCTCACCTTCAGTTTCCTGCGGCTGCTCTACGAATGGGGTTGAGATGAACTTTTGGATCATGGTCTACACTTAGAAAAGAAGTTCAAGAGTAGCATCAGTATGACACAATTTACTAATAGACATCATCGTCCGACCTTAGATAATAATGAATGTACATATATAAAGTAGAACAACCACTAATGGAAATAATTATTTCTTGCACAACCCTATTCATAACATTATTCAGAAAAAGGTCTAAGCTAGCCTACTCACTGGATTAGGCCTCGCTACAGCAGTGGTTTGATCACGGCGAAGGTCTCGCAATAGTAGTACAAGTACCACTATAGCAATACTGCGTTGGTAGTAGCTAGACCTAACTGTCAACCTTGTTTCCACACTTAGAAATTTTTCCCAGTCAGCCATCAACTCAAAATGGTTGCATACATGACAAGTTCAATTATCAATTTATCAACTTATTTATCAAATATAAACTCATGGGTTCTCAACAATCATATTATCATTTCATTTTTGAAGTATAAGCACATGGATTCTCAACAATCAGATCATCATCTTATTTGTCAAATATAAGAACATAAATTCTCAATGATATGACTTCACCTCGGTAATGTGCCAAATACATGCCTCCATCTCATGACCTCACACTCACTCACACTTATAATTGTACGCACATGCTAGAGGGTCTTATTTTTGCCTTTCTAGTCATGATCTATAGGGGACTCTTGTAGTTCATGTACTATACTGGCCAGGTACCCCCTCCCGCTCATTTGCTCATCCAGATGCTCCCCTCGGACATGAGCCAATCAATCATAATCGCTTGGCCAGATGCTCCCCTTCGGAACGAGCCAATCATCTTAGGGTAAAGCAGGTTATCTTCTTTCATTCTCACATTACATATATATATATATATATCCACACACACACACACTACTCGGACAACTAGAATGACTTTTCAAGGTTCTCAGGCCAATCTCATCAGCTTGCTGATATTAACCAATACATATCCATTTACTTGATTAACTTGAAGGTACAGAAATATGCCTCATAGTATTCAATTTTAACAGAAACTTCATCAATAAACATTCATCTCAAGTATATTTTACCATTCATGTGAAACGCACCATAATATCAACAAAGAATTAGGTCCGTAGACCAACTAAACATGTTGTCACTTCATGCATATACACATTATTGTTTAAAGTCTAACTCCTTATAAAACATAACCTACCTCGATTGTAGGATACGAGATATCAGCTCCTCTGCAGGAACTTTGCCTTTTCTCAAAGCCTTAAAATGTTCGAAATCTACACAAATAATTATAAAGTAATTTATTATTTACTCTTTAAATGGGGATCTTGGAAATTTAAGCTCCCTCAATTCTACCCATTAACGTTGTCTCAATCATTACCCACATGGAATTCATCACGTTCTATTCACATGACAATCATTCTTATCCCAATCATGGAGTTTCCCCTCCTTAACCCCTCCTTAATAGTTATTAGGGCTAATGGTATTACTATATCAAACTGCGGTTCTTAATTACCCTATTTGTATGCACATGCACTGATAATCCCCTAGGAAGTGTTCATTTCTCACTTCTAGACCTAGGAACAATGCCTATTCGTTCTCCCGTATCCAGCACTATTTCTCTATTCTAGGTTTTAATAATTAAGAATTCACCATCAAGAGCCACCCTATGATACTAGGGTGTTAAGAAATCAAGTGGGGGAAGGGATTGGCTAGAGACTTACCTTAGAAGCAAGAAATTTTCTTTGTCTCTGAAAAAATTGCCCTACACCATTCAGTTTGCCTTAGAATTATGGGGTAAAGTCCTTGAAATCCCACTTAAAACCCACTTACTGCCTCCCATTTTCTATTGCAGTAGTCATGTTATGACAGTCAGGACACTGCCACAATGGATCCAATGGTTACTTTTCCCTTTCGTTACGGCGAGCCTCCGACCATAGTAACGGTCTCGCTGCAGCTGTTTTCCCCATGCTGTAGCATTCCTCCGATAACCAATAGCTCATATTCCCCTGTTCATAGACCATTCCTCAATCTCAAGTTTAATTAACACTCACCCAACACCTTTTAACAAGCAACCTAGGAAAAAAGAGGGTGTTCCGAACATATTTCCTGTGTAATGATAGATGGGTTGTTACAATTTACTATGTCTTCCTACTTTACTTACAAGTTTGGTATAGTTCCTATATGTTTTTCAATATGTACATATACTTTTTGAAAGAACAGGGCACTAATCTGTACGTTTGGGGTGTATCAAAGAGTCCCTTGAGAGTCGGAGAGTGGGAGACTATGCGGAAGGATTATATAATTTAGGTTTCTCTTTCATTTATTTTGGCTCTTTAGTTTTTAATAATGTAAAAACATTGATGATAGTGAAAAGGAGATGCTTAAAGTGGGGCTAGGAATTATGTGCTAACTATTTAAATTTTTATAATTTTCCACAAGCTTACATTTTTTTATTTTGTTACGAGCTTTATTTTTTTACCAAAATCATTGTCTAGATTTTTTTCTCTACTTGAATTGGGCAGTGTGTTTTTTTATTAATTATAGAAATACAATTCCTTAACATATAGTTATTGAGTAAGTAAAAGAAATTATGAGATCTAATTTCAAACTTTTTAAACTAAGCCGACCAGTCCCTCGGAAGTAACATGTAATGCCACGTCCAGTCATTATGGGGTGGTTAAGACCATTGTACCCATTTTAGAGTCCCAATAGTGAAAGTGAGCTAATAAAACTCGAATATGGGGAGGTTTAAAAACAGAAATGTGTGTATAATTTTGATAACTGATATTTTGTTATATTCCATTAGGGGTGACCTAGTGAACTAAACCTCTATAAGGAATTATGAGACCCCAAATAAATTCACAGCACTATTTTACAGTGGAATACACATTTCGTATGTGCTGTGATGTCTTGATATAATACTTGTGCCATAAAATCAAAAAGTGTTTAATTTTACCAAACTACTAGTTAACGCGACACTATTGCAGTGGTGGAATTTCCGCTGCAGCAAGATCATCGTAGTGGTGGGAGAAACTCCATAGTGGTGGTTGGCGAGATGCCACATCTTGTAATAACGAGACCTTGGTTGCCATAGAGGGTCCCCTACAGCGAAGGTGGTGACTACTGCAGCGAGCTATGCATGGCTGAATCCGTGTATAAGTTAGTTATTTCAAGGTATTGACCTTATAATTCTAAGGCACGAACGATGAGAGCTAAGATGCAATTTTTCCAAGGCTAGGGCATGTTTCCCCCTTCAAGTTAATACTTCTCCATCTAACTTTTCATCTATTAATCCTCTAACTCTCCAAAATTGTTGGGGTGTCAACAATAGTGGAATGAGGGCTAGAACCCTAGAACTTATTAATGTTACGATTTTTTGAATGGGTATTGATAATTATTGTGTCTTAGGCTTTAAAGTTTTTAACTGATGTGTCGTGATTTTATAGCATTTCAGTGCTTAAAACATGGAAAATATGCTAGTTCTTAGGCATGTTTATGTGGATATGATGTGTTTTGTTGATTGTGCAGGAAAAATAGGTATCGGGAGTTAGAATTCAGCAAAGCATGAAAAAAAGGAAAAAAAATTGTTCTAACACCACGACTCGTTGGTTGTTGGTACGAACCTACCAGGCTCCTGTAGTGAGAAATAAATAATGATCAAAAGGGTACCTTCAAGGTAAGACCAAATACAGTGAACCATTCTAGCAAAGGACGAGTCATACTGAAGAGGCATTATTTAAGGTCCTGAAAAGGGTGCAATGTAGACTGCTAACAGTGATCAGAAGTCACTGATCGTGGCAGCATACCATGAGCTGTCCTATGTATCCATATCTAAGAGAGCCAATGTAGAGTTTGCAAACACAACCACATCTAATCTCGAACCTACAATTCTTGTTAAATTAGGATAGCATTTTATCTTTGTCTATAAATACTTCCACTATGTTTTTTTTAGGGGGATGATGGCGTGGGAAGTTCTCTTACATCTTTTTAGAATTGATTCTCCCTTTTAGGACAAAGAAACATCAACACTTGGTTTTTGAAGATTAATCATAATTGCAATTTTGGATTTATTCTATTCTAATTGTAAGTTCATATTATGCTTTCTTCTATGAATTCTTGTTGTGTTCTTACAACCATGCATAGATAAATCTACAACTAGGGTGGTGGGAACCATGATGAATTAACGAAGTAAGGTTATGTATGTAGTAATTCTAAACCAATGTGCATGCCTGCATTGTTATTCCCTTTGGTTTGATTGATTTTTAATGGTGCTTAACATTAGAACTCGCTTGTATTGTTACTTTCTTAAACTTAGAGAGGTAGAAATTAGGAAAAGGGAATTAACAACGGAGACTTGGAACTATTAACTTCACTTAATATTTTGAGTCATGTTCGCGGGAAAGTTAATCATGAAATCATTATAAGGGTTAGATTGCAAAACTCATCAGACTTATCCCGATAATTGAGAATAGTCATCTAAGAGGGAGAACCAACCGTTTAGGTGAACTTAACTTATCGATTCTAAATGCTAAGTATTGGGATAGATCACCAATACGACAAACCTACGTAGTATGAAATCATGGAAAACACACCCCTAGTGAATTACATCCATTGATCACAACACAATATGAAACTATTGCTATTTGATACTAAGATTTATTCAAGATTACTTGCTCCTTTAACCCCCTCCCCCATTCAGAAATAACTTGAATAAAAGAATAAATAACAACACTAATTAGGATCTTGACCATATTCCTCATAGGATCGACCCCAACTTTGGTTGGGTTCTTTATTTGGCCAACGACCACTTTATACTTTATTTTAAGGTGTATTATTGGCATTATAAAAAATGGAGCCATTGTAGTGTAATACGGCTTAGGATTAGATTAATTGCGATTATTTAACCTTTAGTCCTTATTCCTTTATTTACATTTTCTGATTTTTTTATTTTGTTAGGATGCAGCTTGGTGAATGACAAGCACCTGGAGTCAAGGTAAACCTCTGATTCTAATCAATCACGAACTTGAGTGCACATTGAGGTGAATGGTTGTAGTTGAAATCCAGAGCAAGCTAAAGCTCGAATGGTTAATGAGGCTTGACAAGCCAATGAGTCTGACCAAGCTAAATTAGCTCGTCAACCTGCTCTTGGTGTTGTCAAAGATGCTCAGGAGGGAAATGTGAATGCAGGTCGTAATAGGAGAAATAGAGGGTGTGAGCAGCCTAAGTTCCACAGATATGCACCTTAGTTTTATGATGATAATGATGCTAATTTAGATGAAGTTGGTATAATAGATGTCATAGTTCCTCCACCTCTGCCTGTTGGGGCAAAGTTCGATATCAGCAGCATAATTATTAAACATGAAAGGTGTTTTTGGTGGTAATATAGCTGATGATGCGAATCTACATCTAATGAACTTTATGGTGATATTCAAGGGTTATAGGTTACCCGGAGTGAGCCAAGATGCCATCCGATTATGGTTATTTTCATTAGCTCTGACTGGAGAAGCTACTTTCTGATTGTCTGAGATACCAAATGATTCGAGCACCAATTGGAGGGTGTTGAAGAATGCCTTCTTGGAGAGTTTCTTTCTGCTATAAAGAATGTTAAAACTCAAGGATGAGATCTACAATTTTAGACAACTCAAGACAGAGGCACTGTCAGAGCCATGGTTGTAATTTAACAAAAAGTTGAATAAGTGTCTGAATCATATAATTCTAAATGAGAGCATGTTGAATATCTTTTATAGGTCCTTGAACACAAATAACAAGGTTATTGCAAACACTGGATGGGAAGAGCTCTAGGGAGTCATACATGGGTAGAAGCAACAGTAATACTAGATTGGGTGACAAAAACAAATAGACCCTGACATACAAGAGAAGATGAAGTATCTGCTAAAAAATATACTATCAGGATGATTGAGGAACAACATAGAAAAGAAGAAGAATGTGACCAATACGTTGCTCATATGATGACTTCAATTGACTTTCTTAGAAAGCACTTCAAGGGAGCTGGAACAGAAAAGTTTAATGTAGTCGGTGCACAAGGGAAGGAGCCGAGGTATGAAAACTTTGATTTTTTAGGAGGCAAATTACTGGGATAATCAGGTGGTGGGCTTCTAGGCCAACACTCAAGTCTAATCAAGACCCTTGTCAAGGGAATCAAGGTCAAAACTACTACAAGGATAACTACAACTACAGAAGGTACATGGATAGGAGAAGAGATGAATAAGCTGCCTATGCCTGTTATAGTTGAAGATGTTGAGCCAGAGATGATTGAAGAAAAGGAAGTTATAGAATCTAAAGAACAGATTATTGAACGAAAATCAGAGGAGAAAAAGACTCTGATTGCTAAAAAAGGAGAATATATCGAAAAAAAGGCAAGAGAAGAAGGTCTCTCAAGTTGTGAAGCCCATTCCACGACCTTTTTTACCCTTCCCATAGAGATCAAAGAAGAAAGCTGAAGAAGGGAAGTATTGAAAAATAATTCCTATATTGAAGTAACTATTTAAGAATATTCCCTTAGTCGAGGCACTTAAGCAAATGCCAGGTTATGCAAAATTTATGATGGATTTGGTGACTAGAAATAGGACAGTGATCTTTATGTCGATTGATAATTTTCACCACTGTAGTGCAATAGCTTCACGGACCCTTGTGTAGAAAAAAGAGGATCCTGGAGCTATCACCATTCCATGCACCATTAGAGCTTTTAATTTTGCAAAGACTCTATTTGATCTGAGAGCTAGTATAAATCTAATGCCTTTAGTAGTATATCAATAGTTGGGCTTAGGAGCCCCCATACCGACTTCAACGTGACTTCTTATGGAAGATTGCACAGTGAAAAAGCTCATGGTTGTTTTGTACGATGTTATGGTAAAAGTGGAAGCATTCATCTTTCCTACAGATTTTGTCATTCTAGAGTGCGAGTTAGATTTAAAGGTTCCCATAATCTTAGGGCAACCATTTTTTGGCACCGAATGAGAATTAATTGATATGGAGATCGAATAGTTGAAATTTCAGTTAAATAATAAAGAAATAGTGTTCGATGTGTGCTAGTCAATAGAGCATCCTAATGACATAAAAATGGTTTATGTGACTGATTCGGTTGACAAAGAAAGGCCACTAGTGCCTATTGAGGAGCAAGTGAAATTGTAGGTCAAGGAGGAGATTAAAGAGGCTACTCAAGGATCGCACACGAGATTGGATGGGTTCGAGCCTAAATGACAAATTGACAGCTGTACTAAATTTGCAGAGTATGAGGGATGAGCTGAACTCACTTATAGTATAGGTTGTAGAGTTGTCTTCCCGATAGACTTCCATTTTGCCGGTCCCAATGATCCTACTATTTATGGAGGAGCTTATAGAGGATGAGGATATAGTTGACTTTTTTTCCCACAAGACATCAACAGTAGAAAAAGAAAAAAGAAAGAATGATGAGGCGAAGGAGTGGCCGGCCACAAAGAAGAAAAGAAGGTGGTCGAGAAAGGAGCAACATACTAAGATAGCTAGTCAGCAAGCCCATGATCTGTACATGGCTGAGTTGTACAAGAGGGATAGAGGAGTCGAGTGTTCAACTACTGTACTATAACACCCCAAAAGTCCCTAAGATCAGACTCAAGGACTAAAATTGAGAAACATGAAGACCTGCACCAGGTCACAAAATGGGTCATTCAGTGACTCGTTAAGTGACCTGTTGGGTCATTATGTGACCTTTTAAGTGGGAAATGTTGGTGAAAACTTGGGTTTCATAGAGTCATAACAAGTGGTGAAGCTATCATTTAAGTTTCATGGCGAATTTGTCGGTGGAAGCGTTAAGAGAAGATCAAAAAGTTGAAAAATTGGCCAGTTGTAACAGATCAGGGTGATGACCTACCAAGTGTCCTAACTGGTCGTCAGGTCATCCGTTAGGACTACCAGTGTGATTTTTCCATTTAGATTATTAAGAGTGTTTCCATAATTTCTAAGTTCCTAACTCCTAAACTAAGTCATTTTAAGCTCCTAAAACGGGTGTTTTAAGGGGTTTTATTCATCCTAAACCTTCATTCTACTCTTGACATTCTATTTGAAAGATCAAATCCTCTCAACCCAAGATTAGGGTTCTTCATCAAATTCTTCAAATCCTTCATGGGCATTCAAGGAAAATCAAGGAATCATCTACCCAGGTATGTAGGTCTATGAATGAGGGGATTTCCTTCCACCCTCATGCCCTTCCCAAGTTGAATTCATGATCCCACATCCCATGCCTAATTTTTTGAAAATCTAGGGCTAAACGTATTAAGGATGAATTCTCTCATGTTCTTCCTTGAAATCAGTCTCCTTCCAATTCAATTTATGTTTCTATGATTATTATTACATGTCCCATATCAAATTCCTCATGAGTATATAAGTTTCAAGTCGCAAATATGATTTTTACAAACTTCTAGATTTTGACCCAAATTACATGAAATTCTATGATTCTCTTATGATTTAAAGTCTTTTAAGATTCAAGCTATGAATTGTGATTTTGATGAATGTTTTCTACTAGAATTCCTCATGAATCTATGATTTTGCCCCATTATGCATGATTTTCACAAAATTGAAGTCTATGGATCATGGCCTATCTTCAGCACTATTATCATGGCTAGCTCATGTATGTTAACATGTTATGAATTTCACAATTCAAGCTACCCATGTAAATCCATGTTTCATGATTATGATATGAGCACTATATATGTATGGGGAGTAGTATTTAGCATCGAGTAGGCCTCGATTCCAGCATACCCAGGTCTCAAAATTACGTGCCAACGTAACCATGATGGGGTCCTACACGAGAGTATCTCCCATGCCCAAATGGGCCTCCCATGAGTGATATCATGCCTTTTCATGGTCCTTCCCTTGGCAAGGTATAGACACCCTCCTGATCAAGGTTTTACAGGTCAGACTCCATGTATGCTCACGTGGGGTATGTCGGTTATAAAAATCTCCCATTCTTCCTTAGTTTCTATATATATATATATATATATATATATATATATATATACATACTCACATATATATACATACATATATATATACACACACACACACACATATATATATATATATATATATATTTTCATGATCACGATTTACGATTTTACGACTTATGATGATTTGGCTCAGAATTATGCTTTACGAGGTTTTTACTTATGAACTCAGTCTTACATTACAATTTTGTCAACCTTGAGATTTAATGTTCATTTTATGATTTTAATCTCATGTTTTATTTGAGTTTAAACTTGTGATCTCTCTTGTACTATTTACTAGAATGTTTTACTTTGAATACATACTCGGTACATTCAATGTATTGACTTCATACTTCTATGCTATATCATTTCATGATATAGGTTTGGGAAACCAGTCTCAGCCTCGTTGCTAGTCCCGCTCCTGCAACAGTCCAACTCAGTTCCTAGTTTGATGAGTCCTCATCATCCGAGGTTGTCTATTAGTTTTGATGTTATATTTCTGTTTCTACTTTTAGACATAGCGAGCTAGTTGGTGTCACGACCCGATCGGAGGCCCGGATCACAACATGGGACAACGAGCCCCGAGAGACTCCAAGTCAAGCCATGGCATTAACATACATCTAACTCAACCAGTAAGACTGAAGAATCACTATGAAAATATTAGCAGAAGTCTAAAATAAGCGTAACATCAGAATACATAATCTGAAGGTGAATACATCCTTTTGTCTGTAAAGCCTCTAAACATGATGAGTTAATGGGACAAGACCTCAACTAACTCGAACATGCTAAAAACTGGAAATACATAGTGAAATCTGAATAAGCATGGTCCTCGTGAGATGAGGACTCACCACAAGTGTAGGATGCTAACTCTGAAGACTGGCTATGCACGGGGCTAAGTCTGAGTGTCGGGTCTTGTATCATAAAACGATATAGCATAGAGTATGTGGTCAGTACGTAGAATGTACCGAGTATGCAAGGTGAATAAAACCGCTCAAATAAGTAAAATCATTTAAGAACATACATAATGTAAATCATAAACAATAAGAATATGAGAGTAGGACTTGGATGCATTCTTTATGAAATCATCATCTCATCATAACATAATATAACATCATAACTGAATCAATTGACTCAAAGCTGAAATCTAATAGTCATGAGTAAAACTGAACATTGAGTCAATCCTGCTTTAGAACATATATAGATATAGAAATCTCATGAATGATAAACATGCATAACTAAAATCATGAGGAACAATGGGAGACTTGTCTTTTAACCGACATACCACGATAGATCTTACATGGTCCCAACTATCATACTCAAGTGGGTAGAGCCGTCCAAATCCTTATCGGGGCTAGGGATAATACCATGATATCAATATCAAGATCGTGCCTAATAGTGCAGGGATAGCTCACAAGGGAGGTCCCGTAGTAACATATATATATATATAAGTATAAACCTACGTTGGCGTGTAGTTTTGAGGCATAGGATGATCGAACCTTAGCCTACTCGATGCTAGACACTACTCCCAAAAAACATGCATATGCTCTCCATCATTTTTCAATGAAGCCCAACATCATCTATTGACGAAGCTCAATAACCAAATACATATCAAATTTGAAATCATACATATGAGAAGCTTTAGCACAAAACATACCACAAGATGAAAACATAATTGGGAGTCCGTGCTCCAAACCATGCGGTAAGCTTAATTCGGAAAATCATAAATCATACTTGGACATGTGGGCATTACGCAATACTTTCACATGCTTGAAAATACTCAATTCACATCGAAAACATGATTATAAACATAGGTATCTTGAAAACTTGCTTTTCATCATACTATCTCATCATACTCATATATTCATCACAAATCTCATCTTTCATGAACTTCTCATCAATGGGCTTTTTAATTCATAAAACTTGAAACATGATTTTAATTGAAAACAACATAAACTTTCCCATGATTCATAATTCAATAGTAGAAACATATTTAAATCATACCCATGTAGAGAATTAGGAAATTCATGCATTGGGTTAAAACCACATAGATTAGACATAGGAAACTTATGATTTAGAGAGGAATTGGGCATGGGTGTGAAATGATTCACCCATTCATAACCCAGCATACCTGATTGAAGCTAATTCTTACACTTCCTTGAACGCCCAAGAAGAAATTGAAGAGAACCTTGAAGGATTTGCCTTGATCACCTCTCTAGACTATCACTCTTACATGCATGAATGAGAAATGGCCTAGAATGAACTAAACCCTCTTAAAAGACATCATTCTTAAATAAAACGATGTAGTTTAGGCCTTAGGATCTTAGAAATTATGAAAAAGCCCTTACTAAATTCGTAGAAAATAATTGCCAGTTAGTCCCCACGAGGGACCATACGACTCGTCACCCTTCGCCACGACTTGTGGCATCATCCATCAAGTACACTGTCTAGCAGTGTTTTGGGGCTCACGACGGGAGACTTCATGATTCGTCACTGGGTGACCACGACTCGTGGTCACCACTTGTCCTGTACATTGCCTAGGATTTTCAACTAACTTCTATTCGCTAACCACGACTCATCCCATGATTTGTGGTGACTAACCACGACTCGTGGGGTCCTTCTGTTAGGTACACTGTCTTCCTCTTCCTCTTTTCTAAATCACCACTCCCCACGACTTACCTAACGAGTCATAGGTCCTGATCATGACTCGTGGTCATGTTCGTAGGGATTCCATTTCTCAAATTTCAAACCCAACTCTTGAGCCTCACCACGAGTCACATCACGACTCATGGGCTGCTCTCACGGGTCACCTCATGATCTATTCTATGCCTGATGTTAGTTTTAAAGTTTTTCTCCATTTCAACTCTCAGGTCTGATCTTTGGGCTTCCGGGGTATAACAGTTGGAGATGTTGTCCATCGACTCATCATATGGTTAGATGCTTTTTAGACAGTATTTTAGATGACTCAACATTGTACACTTGTTCTCTTTGTTTTATGTCCTATGATATATTTAGGCTTCTTCTTATCTCATGTTATGATTCATTTCCTCTTTAGATGTGCTCTCTTTCATACTATGTATGTGTCATGTGTTAGCTTGGTGCCCTTCGTGGTTCTAGGTCCTGTGTCTCAATTCGAGGCCCATGCTCGATTCATGACATGCACCTAATTTTGTTGTTAGAGGTAAGGACCCTTTCGAGCGAGCCACATTCAATCCCTATTAATACTAAAATTACTGCTACAATTAAGACAAATGGGGGTACAAATGTAACCCCCATAATCACTATACTATTGCGTGTGTTGGACACCGCTGGTGCCATAAATTCTGCATAAGAGTCAACCATGGGATACTTTGGTGATGTCTAAGTGCTAAAATACCTGCGTCATGTGGTGATGTTAAATCAAGCACTTCTTGGGAGGCAACCCAAGTGTTTTGCTTTAGCATAGAACTTATGTGCATTAAATCAAGCGATTCCTTTTTATTTTTGTACAAAACTCATGTGCATTAAAGTGTGCAGGTATGACGAGGGCAAAATCTAGAAAAGAGGGTTATAGCCAAGGACTATGCGCCATGGTATGATCTATCCTATGATATGGTGGCTCGTAGTCCCGGTCATACTGAAAAAATATCCCTAACTATTCATTGGAGTTTGCTCCATGATGTGTTATCACGAATCGTACATTTATGGTATGGGTCGTGGTAGTAATCGTCTTGATAAACACCTAAAAGCCAACTTTTAGGACATTCCACCTATTAGCATTGTACACTTGTTCTCTTTGTTTTATGTCCTATGATATATTTAGGCTTCTTCTTATCTCATGTTATGATTCATTTCCTCTTTAGATGTGCTCCCTTTCATACTATGTATGTGTCATGTGTTAGCTTGGTGCCCTTCGTGGTTCTAGGTCCTGTGTCTCAATTCGAGGTCCATGCTCGATTTCTGACATGCACCTGATTTTGTTGTTAGAGGTAAGGACCCTTTCGAGCGAGCCACATTCAATCCCTATTAATACTAAAGTTACTGCTACAATTAAGACAGATGGGGGTACAAATGTAACCCCCATAATCACTGTACTATTGAGTGTGTTGGACACCGCTGGTGCCATAAATTCTGCATAAGAGACAACCATGAGATACTTTGGTGACGTCTAAGTTGCCAAAATACCTGTGTCATGTGGTGATGTTAAATCAAGCACTTCTTGGGAGGCAACCCAAGTGTTTTGCTTTAGCATAGAAGTTATGTGCATTAAATTAAGCGATTCTTTTTTATTTTTGTACAAAACTCATGTGCATTAAAGTGTGCAGGTATGACGAGGGCAAAATCTAGAAAAGAGGGTTATAGCCAAGGACTATGCACCATGGTACGATCTATCCTATGATACGGTGGCTCGTAGTCCCGGTCGTACTGAAAAAATATCCCTAACTATTCGTTGGAGTTTGCTCCATGAGGTGTTATCACGAATCGTACATTTATGGTATGGGTCGTGGTAGTAATCGTCTTGATAAACACCTAAAAGCCAACTTTTAGGACATTCCACCTATGAGCCAAGGTATGGATCGTGGTATGATACCACGATTCATACCAAGCGTCCATAGGTTTCCAGATAAGTCTCACTTCTTCAGGCATGATTAGAAGGCACGAGTCGTGGGTACATACCACGACTCATAGCACGAGTCTTGGTTCGATACTCACTGTAAAATATCTACCCGACCTAACTTGAGCTGAATTTCTAAAACAGGCCCAACTCTATTTGACAACTACTCCCTCCAAAAGAGTTCGATCGAAACACCTAGGGCACCACAGGCATGTTCCCTCTCTATTTTATTTTTGAGGCATTGGGAATAATGCATGTTATTTTGATTGGGGAGGTACTTGTAGTTAGTGGGTTGTTTGTAAACTTGAGGATTTTTATTGCCGCTTTCCTTTTTCTATGGGTATTTTATCTAGTAGAACCGGCATGTTTAAGACTTTGTGGTGTGTTATGTATAATTAGAACAAAAATAGGAGAACTTATCGCAGTCGAATAAAAAGGGCACATGTGAAAATGTTTTGGTTTTAGAAATATAACCCTCCTAAAATATTCTTTTATATTATTTCATGTTTGTTTTGAACTATGATCATTGTGGATCTTCTTATTGCATTAAAATTATGGACATAAAAACTATATCTTAACTATGCATGAATCAGATAGGTACTAGTTGATAATGTATATCTTTGCCATGTGCATGTGACTTATTTATAAAATTCTTCTTTATGTGTGTAATTTAGAACTTGCCCGGTTAGTCTCTCCTAGGTCTTAGGATAGTTGGTTAGGAAAGGATCATAGGCCATTCTTGAATAGTCAACTATTAGCGTAAATGTCCTACCAAATGAACTAAGTATCCCTTGGTCCCAAACTTTTATCCCGAAATAGACCTTTTCTTTTATTTGCCCATTCATCTTTCCACTTTTCTTATAATGAACCTGCTTTGGTCCTAGTCCCTCCTTGGACATTGTGCACGTCAAACTCATACAAACTGTCTAAGTTAAGGGTGGATACTGTAGTGGTGCATAAGATAGGTTGGTTATGAAGAAGAAGATGATTATTAAAAACATTTAGGTGTGGTGTGTATGATAAAATAAAAAAGAAAAGAAGAATCAAAAAAGCAAAGAAAAGGAAAATTGAATTGAACAAGTTGAAAAAATGAAGAAAAAAGGGAACTCACACACGAAGTTGAAAGAGAATAAAGGGGAAAAAAGGGAGAAAAACAAAATAGGTGAAAAGTATGACCAAGCTAGTGTATCAACAACAAGGGTTGAGTCACTCTATCCATATCTACCGTACTCGTCCCCAAGCCTACATTACAAGCCAATTAAAGTTCTATAGTGATCCAAATTCAACTGTCTATCGATTGAGATATATAAAAAAAGGGCAAGCTTATGGTATTTCATGCACATATTTTGAATTTCTTTGAGAGAGTGAGTGCTTTATTTTTAGTCCCTATTTGGACACACACATTTGAACTATGAGTGTACGAGACTTTTTTTATTGTGAGGAGGCGTGGTTTGTATTATTAGCTGCTAGTTGTATGGGTTAGTGTCATTCGTACATGCTTGGTAATTTCTTGGTAATGTAATGTCATCTTTCAATCCCTTTGTATTATGGTAAGAAGCTTTACATACACACAACAATTTGGTTTTGACTGTATCGGGGGGGGGGGGTGAAAATGTTTAAAGACCATGTGTGATATGACTGTCGTAAGTCTTCTAGGTTTCTTTTAATTAAGTGTCTTTATGTTTGATTTTGTTTTGTTTTGTTTGCCTGAGGAAATACAAACATCCTAAGTTAAGGCTGTTGATTTGCCATGGTTTTACAATACTTTTGATGCTTAAAACATAGAAAATATGCTAGTTCTTACACATGTTTATGTGGATATGATGTGTTTCATTAATTCTACAGGAAAAATAGATCAGGTGTCAGAATTCAGAAAAGAATGAAAAAAGGCAAAAATTGGTCTAACGCCATGACTCGTTGGTTGTTGGTATGAGTCATACCAGGCTCCCATGTTGAGAAACAGAGAATGATCAAAAGAGTAACTTAAAGGTATGACCAAATACAATGACTCGTCCTAACAAAGAGTGGGTCATACTGAAGAGGCATCATTTAAATACATGAAAGGGTGCAATTGTATCACGCCCCAAGTTCACACCCTAGCCGTGAGATGGTACGTAGGACCACAAGTGTCCCCAAGTAAAACTATGGTAAAGCATACTTCTACTAAGACTGATCTGCTAAAAATAGTCATAGAAAAAGAGGAAGCTGACAAAGAAATAAACAAATACTGAATAATGAACAAATCTGGAAAAAATCTTAAACCCAAGATGAAACTATAATTACTTTCTGAAAGCCTTCTAAAATGAAGTGATGAGTTGCTGGGACAAATCTATAGCTAACTGTAATGTCGGAAATTAATTAAAAAATATAATTGAAAATGGAACTCTATCCCTCGACAGATGAGGACTAACCTCTGAGACTGCTGGAAATTGCCGAGTGACTAGTTGCGGTGCTGAGGCTGGGTACTTGAGCCTATATCATAAAAAGATATAGCATAGAAAGTATGCATCATTAATTTGAATGTACTGAGTATGAAAGAAGGAACTAAAACATACATATACTTCTGTTCATGTATCTATACTAACATCCAAAATTCGAGTAAGATTTACCCTAACAAAATAACATTCTTGTCTGAGTTCTAAATCATGCAAGAATTAACTCAAATCATAATAAATTGGGGAGAAAATCATACTATGAAATCCACATAAAAACATAACAATCATATGCTAGGGTGATAACAATTAGCAAGACAATTGGAGTTTTGGAACACCCATAATTTATCTGAAAGATAACCCTAATTCATGATTCTTGCAGGGCTAGAATAGAAAAGGTTTCTGAGAGAAATTATTGGGACACAAGGATGGAAGAATTCCTTGTTGAACTCCCACGTATGTGAAGAAGAATTCTCAGATAAAACATTTGAGACTCTAAAAAGAAAATGGAAACCCTTGCTCTTCCCTTGAACTGCCAGACTTATTCTTCTACATATTGGTTTTTGAGAGGAAGGTGAGAATTGAGGGAGGAATATTGACTAACCCTCTAAATCAATTTAATTTTGACTCCAAATGACATAACTTAGGCATTAAAATAACAAGAAGTTACAAAGTTCCCCTAGAATAATGTCTAGATATATTACAACCTGCAAGTGACGGGTAAGTGTTTCTACGATCTAAACCCTCGGGAATTTGTGAGTTCACGATTGGATTGAATGAAATTGAATTATAGTCAATGTTCTTTGATAGATATCATTATTTGCCAATTCCTACTATTGAAATAGCCTTATTCTCTCAACATAGGAGCTGCTAGTGAGTGGGACTACTGGCTTCTGGTTGGAAACTATTTGGGTGAATGAAAGTCGGCATTCGAGGTATGTTAAGGCTTATCCTTTCAAAAAGTTATTCTCGTCGTATAATGATATGACCTATGTTCTTTAATGGAGATAATGATCCTATATGTTGTAATTGGCTGCTTCTAGTAGATAAGGATTAGATATGTTCTGGTTAGCTACTAGAAGACGTATTGAGAGTATATCACAATATCCTTTTGTCGGGAAAGAGTATCTTAAGTGTGACACACGCAAGGAGCATCATAGAAACTCCTCTGTTCTTATGTTCACTGTATTAGTAGAATACTGATATTTTGTGGTCATTCCAAGGCCTTAGAAGTTTATGGTTAGTTGTTGGGCCTGATTCGGTAAGTTGGACAGTATCGGGCGCAGCCGGGCGATATAACTTTCTGTTTGCTCCGTGTATTGTTAGTGAAGTTTTCCTATAGGTCGTTGGCATACCTTGACACCTCCAGGGCTAGAATTTGGATAGGATTTTCACACCATAGGGTCAGTGGAACTAGGGTTTCCTAGTGAACTGAGTGACAGCCTGCCATCTAGTTAGCTACTGGTAGTGACTGCTAGTTTCAGTCGACTTAGTGCCTATCATATAGGTCGCCCAGGGAGTCATCCTAGTTGTACAAGTCAGAAAGACCCATGGGTACTCTAAGGAGGGAACCTTATTAGCAGTTAGATGCAAGGCCACCCGCCCCAGCCTGCTCTTAGAGATACTCAGATATAGGTTGTCGCGAGTGGTTAGGTCTAGATAAACCTGCCTATGAGGCTATGAATCGCCCGAAGAAGTCATATGAAATCGAAATAGACTAAGTTAATGTATAAGGGACTAGAACCCTAGTAGTACAACATTTCCTTTAGGATAAGAATTATAGTAAGCTGCCTATGGAAGGTTAGGACTGACTGCTCAGGTGCATGTCCGATTAGCAGTAGCCCTACAGTCGTTCTAAGCGAAGGAACTAAAGAGTTAGTTGCCTGCGACCTTACCATTAGCTTATGAGATATCATTGTCCTAGCATGACATTCAAAGTATCATTTAGGCCACTCCAGACCTTGCCTTATTCTGTCTAGACCAATAGAGGTTATGATCAGCACCAGGACCCTCCGGTCAGGTGTAGGCACATGGGGTGTGCCTGTTGACAGCTATATAGACTATTATAGAGGCGAGTAGAGATCACGTTAGGCCTAGAAGGCCAGATACGCCTTTTGTGTGGCTAGATTGAGACTTCAGTGTAGCACATAAGCTAGGATTGCCCCCACCTAGGATAGCCTTTCGTTGACCAACTTCAGGGTTGCTAACTGTGTCCTCGCCTATGGGGCTATTGATCGCTTAGAGGAGTTATATGATGTTTCTTAGAGGAGCTATGTGATGTCCCAAGGGACTATATTCAGGCCCAAGGGCCATATTACAATCCATCCACGAATGGGCTTCTACTTTTATGACGTATCAGCATCACTAACCCTCCATCGAGCCTTGTGTGCCCAAGGTGCAGTTACATTATCCCAACAGGCTCAGACATAGTTATAGGAGTCCAACGGGTTTACATGCATATCCAAAATCTAGGTAGTATGTCTATAGTACTAATAGAATTATAAGAACCTGGATAGGGGTATATAGATTGGATTATACTTGCTAGGGCTTATGGGGGCCCCGGTAGGTTATTTCTGTATTGCTTGCCCCTTCCAGGCTTATAGGGGCCAGATTAGGTTCTTGTTTTTATACTTGATTGCTAGTTATAGCTTATGAATATATAGTCGTACAACTTCAGCTCATATACGTGTAGGGATTTACTAGATGCAGGTTATGAATACGAAAGCTTTCAGGTTATCTTCTACACCTTCTTGCTACTTACTTTCAGTTTTTATCATCTTCTATTCAACTTTTCATTTCTTCCTTACATATTCGGTACATATTGTACTGACGATGTACTATGGAACACTACATACTTGCCTGCAGGTTTAGATAGACAAATTGTGGGATCTCCTAGCAGCTATTTAAAGTGAGTAGATTGTCCAGCTCCTTTCTTTTGGAGTTTCCAGGTGGTAGAGGTTACCTGTCTTTTATTGGTATAACATTTGGGTAGGTCGGGGACCTATCCTGACCACTATTTTTTTATTCTTAGAGGCTTGCAAACTACGCTCTTTGCTAGTTAGTTGTTATTGGCCGTGTGGGCCTATGTATGTCTTATTTTATGTGTTGGCCGTGTGGGGCCTAGTTTAGCTAGTTAGTTAGCAGCCTTGTCGACTATAGTATGAATATGATTTCCTTTTTGCTTTCTGTTGTTACTAAACAACATGGTGGTCTTGTTGGCCCGCATTGGATTCCTTTATTGTTATGTTGGCTGGGTTAGTTGCTTTCTGTTATAATTGTTGTGTGGCCTTGTAGGCCTGAGGCTCTGTTTACAGCCGAGGTGGAGTAGTTTATTTTTTCTTGATTTTGAGTCGGTGGTTAGCACCAGAGAGGTAAATCCCTAGCTAGGTCAGCCCAGATCCCAGTATGGCATTAGGTTCCAGTCATGCCTCCCAAGGTGGGGCGTGACAAACTTGGTATCAAAGCAGGTCCTATCCCAGGGAGTCCACAGCTGTGCCTAGGATAGTCTTGTTTATAAATGTGTTTTGCACCACATTTTTTAAGAAGGAGGCTATGAAGCATGATAGTATGGTTACCCTTTCTTTTTCTCAGATCTTGCTGTAGAGTCGAGTTGTACAAGGTTAAGTCCCTAGGTTTTAATTGTTATGTCTATCTAGAGTAATGTTTGATATAAGATAGACTCCAGCCAGCTGCAAGTTAGCTGCAGCAGCAGGAGAGGGTACCAGTGAGGTACCATATGATCTTGGGCAGATTTATATGCCCAAGTGATACTCAAATGTGTCATTTTGCCTTGTTTATCTATCGATGTTTGGATATTCTCATGTGAATTGTAATAAAATGTGAATTTATACTAACCAACATGATTAGCGTGGTTTTACAGGAAAAATATAATCTTACGAAGCAAAGATGAAGGTTGGGAGAAATCGGGATTGAACTCGGAAGCTAGCAAGGGAAAAAGCACAAGGAAAGCACAAAGTAAAGGGGCTCCACAATGGAGCCGTGTCACGCTTCCATCGCGGATGCATTCTGCCTGGAGGCTGAAATTATGCCAAAATCCAGTGAAGGTGCGCATTGGGGCTCTGGCACGTTGGCCTGGCCCCGTGTTGCACGTCGTGCCACGTTGGGTGTGAATACTTGGACGACCGAATTCCAGTGAGGGTCCGCGTTGGTGGTGTGTCATGGAGGTAGTGCTCCGCGATGCACTCCGTGACACGTTGCTTGTTATTCTGGGAAAAATTCCCACTAGTATAAATAGAACACTTAGGTTCATTTTTAATAATTCTGACTTGGTGGAGCACGAACGTGGTTACAGGCAGTTGAGGGGACAAAAATTTCAGGGTTTTTCTCTATCTCCTTCTTCTTGATTTCAATTGCTTGTATGATTAACACTCATTTAACGATGTTTAATCCACAAATGAGTGGCTAAATTCCCTTCTTGCTGAGGTTAAGAACAATTGTATTGAAATGTGATTATTGATAAATTGGTTTTTCATCTTTTCATCCATGGTTGTTCTATTGATTCTTGTTCTTACTGCGTTAATGTGTGGCCAACGTTAATGTATATCTAAAAAGTCCGGTTTCACTCGAGAGAGCAAGAAATTGGAAAGTTGTGAATTGATAGGATATGATCTTTTCTTAGTTTGGGAAAATTGAGAATTGATTTACCTTCAGGATAGAGATATATCTGAAAGTCGTATTAGTCAATTAAGGAATCGGTTTTGTATGGCTAGAACATGAATTTCTTTTTATCACAGAGATGTAGGTGGAAGGTTCATGATTCTTAAGTTGGGTTAAATATGAGAGTTCTAATCAATAGGCAATAATTCTTGACTAGCAACCGGAGGAAACATTAACCAAATTGTATCGATAATTTATTTCTCTACATGTTCATTTTATCCTCAGCATGCTCATACTTATAGTTCAGACTCAAATTATATATTCATTTTATACTTAGTACGAAATTAGGAAACAAAATATCAAACTCTTCTTCAAACTGTTGTCTGCAATTTAGAGTTAAAGTTTATTGACACTTGATTAGATTGATACCTTAGTCCAGTCCCTGTGGGATCGATACTTGGCTTACTTGAGCCACTTCACTATTTGTTCGACCACATGCACTTGCGTGTAGTTATACCAATGGTCCGAACAAGTTTTTGGCGCCGTTGCCGGGGACTGGCAATTGTTAAATTTTTCTTAAGTGTTAGTTTACTATTTCTTCTTAGTGTTGACAACTTGGTCTTAGCCTGTATTTTGCAGATACTAATTTCTGTTGAACACTGGCAAGAGACAAGGAGCTTGTGGACTCATCTTTAGAGCCGGAAAGACAATTCCATCGTCAAAGGAGAGAAGCTCTGGAGAAAAAGTTGCAGTTGCTCAGACAAACAATCCTGGAGCAACAATAGAATCCACCAGTTGTAAGGGCAATGTTAGTGCCCAAGGAAATGGCAGCTAGGCCGGTTCGCGAGGTGGCAATCCCACATGCTAACAATGTCACATCTAGCATCCGCAAACCTGAGCCAGGAGAGAGGTTCGAGCTTAAACAGAAAATTTTGCAATTGCTGCACACCAGCAGGCAGTTCACATGTCTCCCTCATGAGGATCCACAACAACATCTCCAAAATTTTTTGGAGATAAGTGACACGTACATCCCCGCTGGAGTGTCATCAGATTATGTCAAGCTTACATTGTTCCCATTTTCACTTTCGGGAGAAGCTAAGAGGTGGTTGAAAGATGAGCCACCTAATTCCATCACCACGTGGGATGATCTTGCAAAGAAATTCTTGATACGGTTCTTTCCATCCGGTAAAACAGCCAGACTTAGAAATCAAATTCTAAGTTTTAAACAGAGAGAGGGAGAGAATCTGTATCAGGCCTGGGAGAGATTCAAATCTATGTTGCGGGATTGTCCTCATCATCACCAATCCAATGATGTGCTGGTACATACTTTCATAGAGGGTTTCGAACCCCATACAAAAATCTTGCTAGACTCAGCAGCTGGGGGACAAGCATTAGAGAAGACTTATGAAGAGTTGTATACCTTGTTAAATCGTATTTCGCAGGGGAATCCAGAGTGGAATGCGAATTTGTCAAGAGGAGGAACAAGGAAAGCAGCAGGAGTCCTAGAAGTGGATGGTTTTACAGCTATTGCTGCACAGATAGCTGCATTACAGAATCAACTCAACACCCAGTTCAGTAACATGAGCATGAACCAGTCTCAGGCCCCAGTGAATGTAGTGCAGGAGATTTGGTGTGAAGTGTGCGGGAGTAATGAACACTTAGCTGAGTGTTGTGGAGAAAATCCTGATTCGGTGAACTTTGTTGGTAATGTACAGAGAACCAACCACCTACAGTATGGCAACAGCTACAATTCCAACTGGAGGAATCACCCGAATTTCTCTTGGGGTAGCAACAACCATCAAGGGCAAAGTTCGAGTCAGGGGGCGCAGAGAAATCGAGGAGGGCAGCAGAACTATCATTCACAATACAGAAACAACAATGCACCTCCTCCACCACTATCACCCAGCATTGAGGAAATGTTCAAGACAATGATAGCTAACCAAGCTCAATTGCAGGCTGATTACATGAAATTGGCAGCCGATGTAAAGAATAATTAGTTAGCTACCAAGGCGCTGGAGTACCAGTTTGTGCAATTTGCAGGAGCCCAAAACACCAGGCCTAGAGGAGGACTTCCGAGTGACACTGACCCCAACCCCAAGCAAGTAAATGCAGTGACCACGAGGAGTGGTTTGCAACTCAAGGAGGTGGAACCAGAAAGACCACCTCAACAGTCGGGAGCAGCAGAAACTGAGAGGGAGCAAAGTGATGAGAGGGGGAATAAAAAGGATGCTGAACATGAAAGACCACCACCCCCGTTCCCTCAAAGATTAAAGAAATACAAGGAGGAGGTGTGTTTCAAAAAGTTCATGGAGGTGCTTAAACAGGTACACATTAACTTACCTCTTGTTGATGTTTTGAAGGGAGTGCCGAAGTACGCAAAATATATCAAGGACATCATGGCAAACAAAAGTAGGTTGACTGAGTATGCTACGGTGGCGCTTACAGAGGAGTGCACTTCACGGATACAAAATAGGTTGCCAACAAAGCTCAAGGACCCTGGGAGCTTTACAATACAAATTACAATTGGGCAGAGTATCCGAGCTCGCGGATTATGTGATTTGGGAGCGAGCATTAACTTGATGCCAACATCGGTATTCAAGAAGTTGGGACTAGGGAGTCCTAGACCGGCAACAGTGATCTTGCAACTAGCAGATCATTCCTTGGCAAGACCTGATGGCATTGTGGACGACGTGCTGGTGCAAGTGGGCTCCCTTATCTTCCCGGTAGACTTCGTCGTGCTGGAATTCGAGCCAGACACAGAAGTCCCATTTATTTTGGGATGTCCTTTCTTGGCGACCGGGAAAGCACTTATTGATGTAGTTGTAGGGCAGGTAACCATGCGAGCACATGAAAAGGTGGAGGTGTTTGATGTGTACAAGGCCACCAAGCTCCCGGCCGTGTACGAGGAACTCTCGGTGATCAACGTGATTGATCGAGTGGATGTTGTCCAGAGGGTTGAGTCACGGGAGTTATTGGGGAAACCACCGGAGAGGTGTAAGCTTGACAGGGGTGAGGACGGTAGTTGAGAGAAGACGTCCGTCATCCTAGAGGATGATTGAGCTTAATGACGTCGAGCCGTGACGGTAAGCCAGGCGCTGCACGGGACGCAACCTGTGAATTTGTTGTATTGTCTTTGTAAATTAGTTAAGAAAAAGAAAAAAATAAAAAAAAATATATATAAAAATGTAAATATAAAAAAAAATCTATATTGTGTTATGTTTTCAAACCTTGGGATTCTAACCGATTTCTTGTTGTAAGATAAATTTCAGGTTTATCGAAGGGCAAAATGTAAAGAATCGCAAAGGAGAAAATCGAGGTAAAAAAAATAAAATAAATAAATAAATAAATAAGAAAAAGTGGCAAAATAGTGAGCCCACGCGATGGCTCCGTGTCACGGAGGAGGGCCTCCGCGTTACCCTCCGTGACACGTTGAAGGTATTTTGGAATTTTTACAAATTCCAGAACACCTGCACGATGGCTCCGTGTCACGGAGAGGGTTCTCGCGTTACCCTCCGTGACACGTTGAGGTGTTATTCGCGTCGGGTCACACCGGGTCACCGGGTGACCCCCGCGAAATCCCCACTTTTTAACTCCGAATTCCCCTCATTTTTCATCCCCTCTGCAACAAACATCCCAAAAGACCCCTTCTCATTGAACGTGACATGGACCTAGGCACACATTTTCATCAAGTTTTCTTCGTTTCATCGAATTCAAGGTATGTTCTTTAACTCTATCTCAATTCTTGTTGAATTTTTCGATCTTGAACATGTGATGTGAGCAAAACTTGCCCTAAGTAGAAATTAAGCTTAAATTCAATTGAGTTATTGTTGATTGACGTTCGTAGTATCATTGTGATTGTATGAACTCGAGAATTACATAGCTTGATAGAATTTTTGTAAAATTGTAGCTAGGGCTTGAATTTGAATATGAAAAGGGGAAAATTTTAGTTGAGATGTGAAATTCTTGTTGGGTTGTGTATGTTGGGTGAGATGAGTTGGTTGTGCTAACTGTAAATATGCTAAAAGACCAACGGACTTTCGAGGTAACGAAATTGTGATATGCAAGAAATGGGTGAATTGTATAGGTTTATGTAAATAATTTTTTTTCTTTGTTTTTCCTTGCTAAGTGCTATGTATAGAAATGTGATCGATGGTAATGTTGTGGTTAGCTGTACGAAGTCTGAGTAGTACAAAAGAATTTATACCGTCGAATTCTCTGAATGCACGAGGCATATTTGTTGTCTTTTTGTTTTTTTATGTAAATTGGAAATAAGTATGATCTTGCCGTAATGTTGTGATTGTGGCTAAAGACTAAGTGTGGGGTGGCCTAGCTTGACCCAACCTTAGGCGAAGCTTATTTGAATTGAAATAACATTGGACCTGTCTGTTTGGTTTGACAGAAACAATGGCAAGCAGGCAAGATAAAGGGAAGGGCGCATTTACATCGGGCGTCGAAAGGAAAAGAATCAGACTGGGAACAGCAGTCCTAGCAGCACCAGCGGTTCCGCGCGGCCAACGTCGGCAATACGGAACCCGATGGGTGACATAGGAGGGGAAGAAATGGTACGCAAAGCATAAGGAAAGCAAATACTTCCCCGAGGTACACATTGATAGGGAACCATTGGCACAGGAATTCCCCAGGATTGTCCACAGGATTGAGGCAGTTGGGCTGAATTTTATCTTTGAAGAGCCCAAGGAGTAATTTGGGAATTCTACGCCAACTGGAACCCGACACTCAGAAGTCACACCACAAAGATAAGAGGGTAGATAGTCACTTTTGAGTCCCATCACCTTAACGCCATCTTGGGGGCGCGGGACACAGACGCTGATGTGCTTCGGCTGCAGAATATCACTCCACCATATGCGGACATCAGACGCACTTTGTGTGGAGCCCGGTCTACAGCACGGTGGAGCAAGCATAAGGAGAGGGGCTACCATAAGACATTGCCCTACTCATAGATGAACAGGGAAGCCAGGATATGGCTTAAGATTGTTTGTTCCTGCCTGATCTCGGGGGTGCATATGACAGATGTCACCCGAGATCGTGTGTGCTTGGTCTATGCCTTGATGAAAGGGTTAGAGATCAATGTTGGGACTGTGATTATCTGCGCCATGAAGAGAGCCCGTTTGCATCAAGGGCACAGGTACGGGTTTGGTGGATTACTGACCATATTCCTGAGGGGCCTGGATATTGAGGAAGAGGCCCTTGACTACATCCTGCAAATGGAGAGGTGGGCCTTAGATGTCACAAAAATTAAGGCACCCGACACCACTCACGGGCCAGTTCTTACACTAGCCGAGCGACATGCTCGAGATGATCAGTACATGGCTTGCATGTTCTGGATGCAGATGCTCCAGCTATGCATAGGCGGGAGGCCGGCAACGGAAGATGAGTTGTGGAAGCTCGAGCTAGACTACCCTTCTAGCGAAAATGCCAGGGCTCTATGCCGAGTGGGGCCAGCTTTTATGGAACCCACTGATGATGATGTCCCCACAGATGAGGAGACACGTCGTGATGACTCCGATGTTGAGTCATATGATGACGACGGGGGCGATTCAGACATGGGAGACAAGGCAGCAGCACCTGACGAGGAAGTGGAATACTTCAATTGATCAGGGAGTTTCACCACCCACTTTTGTGCTATGCTGAATTTTGTGAACACTAGGGACAGTGTTCGATTTAAGTGTGGGGTGGGAGTAGTTAGGTGCTGGTTGTTGTTGTTATTAATGACTCTGTTCTGTTGTTGTGCTTGGAAAAACTTGACCCTGTGACTTTTGTGTGTATGTCTGTATTGTAATTAATGTGAAGCTATTGTGTGCTGTTGAATGTTGTTAGCTGGTTTTGTAAATATTTTTGTTTTATCGAAATTATCGATATTTTTAAAATTTTTTCGTGAAACTTTTTATTTTGGGGTTTCTTGGCGTTTGTTTTCAGTTCTTTTACTGAGAATAGTCCCGTTGAACCGAAGTCGTAATTAGTGATCGTTCCCTATGATGGATGGATGACGACCGTCTTAAGGGAAATGTAGTCGATAGGAGTAGATTTCTTTTGTTCTTTTTAAATTTTTTTTTGTGTGTGTATCCCAAACATGTCGTTACTTTCTGGTTGCGAAATTCTGGTTGCGTGTTGTACGTGATATTTAAAATGCAAAGGTGATTCGTATGAAAACATGCAACTTTGTAAATATGCTGAGATACCTAGGCCATAGAGTTCGATGCGGTGTGATTGAGGCTTAATGTTTGAATTCTTGTAATTAGATGATTGAAGAGTCTGTGAATATGTCTTGAGTTGAGCATGTGCAATGAGTGTGTGGTGAGGTTTCGTTTCTTCGATGCTATTGTGAAGTGTCTAGAACTTGCCTAGTGTGTGTACAAAACGAAATGAAGGATGTGTATTATAGGAAAGGATGTAGGCATTTCTTTGCTTTAACCGAAAGTTTTTTTTTTCTCATTATCATACCTACCTTGACTGTACATCCTAGTAAGCCCATTGAGCCTTTAGCCTATTTTGTTTCTTTTGTCAAAAAGGTGTAAACCGAGCTTAACCCATCCTTTTCATTATTCATGAATTTGATCCAAAACTCTTAAGCGCTCAAGAAAAAAATAATTTTTCCCACAGTGCCAGGGAATGAGAATTTTGAAAAGAAAAGAAAAAAGTAGAGTGATGAAAGGAAAGAAAAGGTCGAAGGTGCACTCCTATAAATTAAATATAATGAAGACGTATAACTACTCTTTGTTATTAAGTGGAGTGTGCTTAAAGATATGGGGTCAAAAATAAAGACGGACTTCAAGAATGGGAGGATGAAGGAAGAAAGAAAAAAATGCCCATAAGGTTGATGGGATGTATTGAAAAAGCGCTTAAGGAGGCTAGTTTGTATTATTGATTTTCCCAGTATTTGCTAGTTCCGTAGCTTACACTACAACCCGTTAAGTCCTACGTGATCTTACATCACGCGTCCTTATATTAGTGGAGTAATACACTAAAGGCAAGCCTATGGTTCATGACATGATGCATGTGAATTCTTTTGGGAGAGAGAGCGAAATCTTGTTTATAAGCCCCTGCATGTAATGTCTTTGAGTTCATGTGATTAAAAAGGGGAACATTCTCTTGTGTTGTGAGGGCACATGCTCGACGAGAGATTGAATTTGGTGTCGGATATCTTGATCAGCTGATTTGCATGAGTTTGCCAATATCGAGAGTCGATTCTTGAGTCTAGGAGGTCTTAATGTGTTGAAGGTCATTGTATTGATAAGACTATGCATGATTTCTTGATGCTTTGCTATAGTAAATAATCGGTATAACCGTAGCTTGAATTGTTGAGCCAAAGTAGCCATGATTGGGTGTCAATCGCATGAGGTATAAGATTATTATTCGGGGACGAACAAGGATTTAAGTGTGGGGTAAGTGATCTTGGGCAGATTTATATGCCCAAGTGATACTCAAATGTATCATTTTGCCTTGTTTATCTATCGATGTTTGGATATTCTCATGTGAATTGTAATAAAATGTGAATTTATACTAACCAACATGATTAGCGTGGTTTTGCAGGAAAAATATAATTTTACGAAGCTAAGATGAAGGTTGGGAGAAATCGAGATTGGACTCGGAAGCTTGCAAGGGAAAGAGCACAAGGAAAGCACGAAGTAAAGGGGCTCCGCAATGGAGCCGTGTCACGCTGCCATCGCGGATGCATTCTGCCTGGAGGCTGAAATTATGCCAAAATCTAGTGAAGGTGCACGTTGGGACCGTGGAACATTGGCCTAGCCCCGTGTTGCACGCCGTGCCACGTTGGGTGTGAATACTTGGACGACCGGATTCCAGTGAGGGTCCGCATTGGTGGTGTGTCACGGAGGCAGTGCTCCGCGATGCACTCCGTGACATGTTGCTTGTTATTCTGGGAAAAATTCCCACTAGTATAAATAGAACACTTAGGTTCATTTTTAATAATTCTAACTTGGTGGAGCACGAACGTGGGTTACAGGCAGTTGAGGGGACGAAAATCTCAGGGTTTTTCTCTATCTCCTTCTTCTTGATTTCAATTGCTTGTATGATTAACACTCATTTAACGATGTTTAATCCACAAATGAGTGGCTAAATTCCCTTCTTGCTGAGGTTAAGAACAATTGTATTGAAATGTGATTATTGATAAATTGGTTTTTCATCTTTCTTCCATGGTTGTTCTATTGATTCTTGTTCTTATTGCGTTAATGTGTGGCCAACGTTAATATGTATCTAAAAAGTCTGGTTTCACTCGAGAGAGCAAGAAATTGGAAAGTTGTGAATTGATAGGATATGATCTTTTCTTAGTTTGGGAAAATTGAGAATTGATTTACCTTCAGGATAGAGATATACCTGAAAGTCGTATTAGTCAATTAAGGAATCGGTTTTGTATGGCTAGAACATGAATTTCTTTTTATATCAGAGATGTAGGTGGAAGGTTCATGATTCTTAAGTTGGGTTAAATACGAGAGTTTTAATCCATAGGCAATAATTCTTGACTAGCAACCGGAGGAAAGATTAACCAAATTGTATCGATAATTTATTTCTCTACATGTTCATTTTAGCCTCAGCATGCTCATACTTATAGTTCAGACTCAAATTATATATTCATTTTGTACTTAGTACGAAATTAGGAAACAAAATATCAAACTCCTCTTCACACTGTTGTCTGCAATTTAGAGTTACAGTTTATTGACACTTGATTAGATTGATACCTTAGTCCAGTCCCTGTGGGATTGATACTTGGCTTACTTGAGCCACTTTACTACTTGTTCGGCCACGTGCACTTGCGTGTAGTTATACCAAATGGTCCGAACACCATAGTTGGGGGATAGCTATCCTGGGGGCTAAAGCAGATGTCTTTTAATCTCCCCAGTATCCTACCGGGGCACTAGGAACCTCATAAAGTAGTAAATATAGCGGCACCGTCCCCAGTTCTTCCTACACCCTCGGAATAGGAGGGTTTGGGAGTGCGGAAGTGAGAGATTGAGAGAGAATTGAGGAATGCGGATGCGGATGCCTTTGACTTTCGTCTGAGTTTCTATTTATAGACAAAATTTACAATTGACTTTTTACAATTGGCTCTTCCTGTTCATGAATGACCCCTACTATTCATGAATAGTTGGCCGACACCTTTACTATTTACTTTGCGACTTTTCTGCTAAAGTAGCCACCCTCTACTGTACACTTTAAGACTTTCTATACAAAAACAAAAAACTTTGTCTGTCCATTATTTTGGACGACTCTTTACATAACAAAACAAAAAACTTAAAAACATATCTGCTGCTTTCTTTATCTGATCTTCTGGTATATCATTTTCTTCTCTCTAAGCCGCTGCTTTTTCTTTTTTCGTCCTTATCTCATTCCAGCTGTACATCGGGTATTTTGTCGTCATTTTCACCATGACACTTGGAACAATGGTGATCTGGGTATTTTTGTCCTACCGTTTTGCAGTATCTTGTTAGTAGAGCTGGAGAAATATAGTTTCTTCGTATAGCTCTTGTTGTAGGTATTTCTTCTGGTTTAAGTAGACTGAGTATCCACTGGCGTAATTCTTCCATATCTGCTTCTTTATGTTCTCTGGAGTTTGCATATATCATTGTTTGATCTCTTGAATAGTAGCTCCAGATAGAATTTCCGTTTAAGAAATTATTGGCTAGTTCGCTTAGTATCGTAGCTAGACCAATAATTCTTTTGTTGGCGTAGAATTCCGGTATGTCTGTACTTTTTATCTCTTCCTGTTGGTCTATCTTTTCCGTTATAATCATTTCTCTCGTTAGTCCTATTTTCACCACTTGGATAATTGGTTTTATTTCGTCAAATAATATCTCAGCAGGTGCTGCATATATTTTAATGTAGAAAAATGTTCCTTTCGTTATTCTTTTATATGTCATAAATGCCTTGTGTAGCTCTGGTATGGTTGCTATCGCGTCTCCTGTTTTGGTATATACTGTTCCGAGTAGTCCATAGTTGTAACATGTTTTTACTAGGTTGGCGTTGGTATTTGGTTGTGCTATTAGCTTGTTGTACCCTTGTAGATATTGGGTGACATAATCTTCTTCTGGATTCTGGGTATTTATAGATCGTGGGTTTCTGTTTAGGAAGGTTTGTATTTTGTGGATGTTTTGTATGTAGGTATTGGCTATATGGTTATAGGTTTGTTTAGCTTGGTTCAGACTTTCCTTGTATGTGCTGGTTTGTGGAATAGATGGTATATTTTTCATTGTGAATTGTTTATCGAATAGCTGTTTCCTTATAATATCTCTTCTTTCCTTAGGTCCTGAAGTACCTGCAACTGCACTAGGTGAAATGTTAGCTTGGGTTTTATGGAGTTTCCCAACGTCTCCTTTTAGCTCTGGAAGTTTTTCGTCTTTCGATCGACGTAGCTCCGCGTTTTTTGAGTCACGCTGCTGACTATTAGCTTTGCTTTTCAGCTGCTGTATATCTTCCTCCATACTTTCCACTTTTTTGTAAAGTGTAGTTAGGAGTCCGAGTATTTGCTCCATTTTACCTTCGTCAGGTTTTATATCTTGAGATGTAATCTGCAATTGTATTCCTTTCAGTTTTGATAACTTCAATTGTAAATGAGAAGTTTAATATATTTAATACCAATCTCCTTATTTCCTTTGTTGTTACAGAATCTTGTACTTTCTTAGTTATCCACCATTTTACTTGTGTATTATCTGTTCTAACAATAAATTTGTTATAAACAATATATGGTTCGAATGCAAGCAAACATTTATATAATGCAAATAATTCTTTTCTGTTTATCTCCCATTTAATTTGTGGTTCTGTATATGATCCTGAATGATATCTACAATGGTGTTCTATTTTTTCATTTTCATATTTATATTTTAATACTCCTCCATAGCTGTGATTGCTAGAATCTGATTCTACTATGTAGGTGAATTTTTTGTTTTCATCTGGAAAATATAATTTTGGTAGTTCTTTACACATTTCTTTTATCTTTTTATATATTTTTTGTCTTTTTCATCAAAGTGATATTCTATATCCTTTTTTAGTTTCCTTTGTAATGGTTTTAGATTTTCTGCTAATTTTGGTACATATTCCCTTACTTGGTTAACTAATCCTAAAAAGGATTGTAATTTTTTCTTAGTATCTAATAATTCTTCAGAATCTATTATCTTCTGTACTATGTGCGTTTGCATTTTTACTCCATTTTTGTCTATTTGTATACCTAAAAATTCTATTTGGTTTTTTAATATTTCAGCTTTTTCTTTGCTTAAACTTATTCCTGATATTTCTATTATATGTATGAATTTCTCTAGTAATCTTATATGTTCTTCTTTTGTTCTTGAATAAAGTAATATGTCGTCTATGTATACTATACAGTTTTCTAGTTGGTTAAAATAATTATCCATGAAGTGTTGATATCTACCCGGTGCATTTTTATATCCAAAGGGTAATACATTCCATTCGTAAAATCCTTGGGGTACAATAAATGTTGTTAGTTGTTTTGATTCTTCTTCTAGTTTTAAGTGGTAAAATCCTGATTTACAGTCAAATTTACTAAAATAGTTATATCCTTGTATTTGTCTTATTTTTAATATTTTGTTTGGTATTGGGTAATTATATGTTTTAGTTTTTGCATTTAGATTTCTGTAGTCTATTACCATTCTGCTTTTCTTTCTTTTTTGTTCATTATGTTTGTTTACTATAAATGCCGGGCTGTTATGTTTACTGTTACTTTCTCGTATATAATTATTTTCTAGTAATTCTCCTATATGCATTTGGAATTCTTTTTTATCTTCAAAATTATATCTTAGTGGTTTTTGTGTTATTATACTATTTTCATCTATTAGTTCGATTTTTACTTTCGTTTTATGTTTTTCCCATCCTTGTAATGGGTTTTCATTATACAATGATTCTAACTTATCTTGTAATATTTGTACCTTATCTATTGTGAATATTATCATTTCAATTTTTTGGTCGTTAGTTGTTATATTTTCTAATTTTTGAGTAATTTTTTCGCTTCCTTTAATCCATGGCGTATTTTTTCTTATTTTGTTATTTACTCTTTTTGCTCCTATTTTCTTATTACATGGGGTAGTAAACCACCAATGTGTTTTTGTTATAGTATGTGGGTATAACTTTTCTAAAAATGGCATTCCTAATAGTATATCTCTATTAGTGAATTCATAACTATACATTTCTTCTATTGTTAATATTTTATCCCATATTTGTACTTTTATATTTTTAGCTTTGTGTGTTATCATGCTTTGTTCATTGTTAAAGCCAGTGACTATAAGTGGTGTTTTTAATTTTTTCCATTTATCTTCTGGTAAGCAGTTGTGTTTACACATATTTGCTCCAGCTCCTGTATCTACCATAGGTATATAATATCTGTTGTAATATCCTTCCACTATTATTTTCATTAGTATATAGATTTTTGTTATTCTTTCATATTAAAGTCCTTTTAATGATTATCTTTTTATTTTCATAATGTATTATTAGTTGTTTTTCGTCTATATTATAAGGTTTTACTGTTTCCAGCCATTTTATTCCTAAAGTTATATTGTCTTTTCCTTGATATATTTTGAATTTTATTTTTATTGGTATTCCTCCAATAATTAATTCTTGTTCTGTACTTTGTTCCATATTTGTCAATATTCCAGGTAATTCTGTATTTATATTTTCGTTTTTTGTAATTTCTTCTTCTTTTATTAGTTCTCTTGTGACATAACTTTCGTTTTGTCCTGTATCTATTTTTATTAAATATTTTCGTTGATTTAATATTCCTGTTATATAGTATTGGTAAGGTTGTATTTCATCCATTCTTTGTTCTGATAATTTGGGTTGTATTTCATATTCTATTCTTCTTGAAGTACTATTTCTAGATGACGATGGTGTATCATAGTTTATTCTTTTTGATGTGCTTAGTCTTTCTTTTACTATTTCTAGATCCTCCTCAATATTCATATCTTTGTAGGTATAATCATTATTATCGATAACATTAATTATTTTATCAAAAGGGTTTTCTATTTTAATTCCTTGAATTTTATTTTTAGCTGTTATCTTATGCTTTGTAGTTAATACATATAAGTTTTTACATCTTGCTGTAAATATTTTACTACCTGGAGCCAGTTCTATTCCTGACATTTTCCAGTATAGTACTAGAGATTTATCTATATTTCTGTCATCTAATGCTACTGAGTAGTTAGCACTTATAATAAACTTAAATTTTTGGTATATTAAGTTTCCTCTAACCGCGCTTATTATACTCTTTTCTATTGGGTGGATTATTCTATCATCTGCTAAATATAGCTCAATTGGTGTATCTATTCCTTCTCTAAAACATGCTTTTATAAGTATTTCTGTTGCTCCTAGGTGTACGTATTTTATTGGATTTCTAGCTTTTATTTCTTGGATTTCCTTGTTTATTATCTTCTTATTTATAATAGGTATTTTAGCTTTTCCTTGGGTGTATTTGCAATCTATTATTTGTTCTTTTTGGCTTACCACGTAGTATACTTCTTGTCTTATTTTAAAGAAATTTCTTAATTTAGGTATTTCCAAAATTTTGTCTACACTTAAATCTAATTCTTTTCCTTTTATTTGTTCGAACATGTTGTTGTCAAATATTATTTTTTGTTCTGAGCTTTCTTTATCTTGATATTCTTCTTTACTTATAATCCTTATATCTGTTTCAGTCATTATCGGTTTCGCATTCATTTGTCTCATTTTCATTATCTGTTTTTTCGTATTCTGTTAATTCGTATATACTATCTTCATCACTTAGATTATAGTCTATATAATCTATTTGTTTATATTTTTCATCTTCGATTATTATTTCTACTTCTGAAATTTGTTTTTTATTTACATTTTTAGGTACTCTACAGTCTCTAGCTAAATGTCCTAATTTGCCACAATTGTAGCATTTGCATTCTGATATATTTTTCTTAGCTCTGTGAGGTCTCTTTTGTTTGTAATTTTTTATATAGTATCTTTTTCTTGGTTTTTTATACTTGTATTTGGTTCTAAATGGTCTGTATTTTTTAATTCTTTTCTTGTATTTATTTGTGCATCCAAATTGTGGTGCTGTTCTAATTGTACAACATGCTAAGTTTTTTACTAGTATTTTTTCCATTTTCATGTCTTCCTTATGTTTTTCGCATAATTCGGTAAACCATTTTTGTAGAAATTTTATTCTGGATCCTAATGTATCTATTAGTCCTGATTCTTGCCAGTCTTTAGTTACTTTTGAACTAAACGGTTCTGGTAATTTTGTATAGTATAACTTCCTTATTTCTCTGCTTTCTTCATTTGTATATAATCCTTTATAATAATATTCTTTAAATGCGCATGTATATTCATCCATATAACTCATTTTACATATGCTTAATTTATTCATTAGATTTCTATTTAGTTCTTTATCTTTTTGCCGTTCTTCTATTTCGGTGGTCATACTACTAAATTCATTTCTTATTGCCATTTCGTATTTGGTCAGTATATCTATAGATGTTGTTGCTGGTTCATTATTAATTTTCTTATTATTTCTTAATGTTTCTAAACTTACTGGTGATAAATTTTGTAGCCATATTTTTGTTGTTCCAATTAATGTTCGTTCTATGTATCCAGGGGCATCTGCTATTAATATCTTGTTATCTATTAACTGTTTTGAAATATATCCTATCCATAGCTGAATTGTTTTATTTGTATCTGCAACACAATCTAAATCTAAGAAATTATATTGTTCTATGTTTTGTCTAGGTGTCCAGTTTATATTTAATCTTTTATTCCATAATGTTTTGCTTCTATTTTCCCTTTCGTAAGTATAATAGGTTGGACTAGTATTTGATCTTCTTGGACTTCTAGTTCCTGATGTACTAGGTTTTTCATCTATGTCTTCTACATTTATTTCTATGTTATTTTCTTTTTCTATTTGTACCTCCAGCTTCTGGAATTTGTTGAATTTCATGCCTTAGCCCTGTACAGTAGAAAGCGTAAGTATCAATGCCATGCTTCCCAAAATAAATAGGAAAGGAGGGCTAGAATCATTGATTCCGAGAAAGTGGTTAATACCCCTGGTGTTTAAAAAGTTACCTAGACCCTCACGGTAGTAAATCAGGACGGCAGATAAAATTGCTAGTAGCACCCAAGTACGTGTGAGAGTCCATAAGTAATAAACCCCCAGCAATAGTAAAAGCTTAGGCTAGAAATAGACTAGTTCCGCCACAATATGCTGACGACGATAGTGAATACCTAAAGAATAATGGCTACGGCCCTAGCTTATTGTGTCAAGGGATAGCAAGAGTGTACTGTAGGAATTGGCCCGAGGGTAGGACAGGATGATACAAGTTAGTAGACTTGGCCAGTAGTATCCTTTCCAGCCCGGTGCATGGGGCACGAACCATGGTTTTTAGCCTGTAGAAGTAAGGGCAAGACATGAACATCTAGCTCTGGAGGGGAGTAGAACCACCTCTAGGCTATAACGATCGGATAGAGTGGGAGCTGCCGCTGAGTGTTGAGAAATAAGCATCAGGATGACATTCAAGGGATAGTAAGACAACCTAGAATACCGTAATGTCACCTCTAGTCATGGAAGCGAAGGAATAACAGTATGGAGATCCTAGTCTAGTACAGCCTAGAGACAAGGCCCGGCAGAAGGAATCATCGGCCTTTAAGATAGTAGGGGATAGAGTGTTGAGACACAGAGGTCAACTCTGTGTTCCAAATGTGGTAGGGCTTCATTAGTAGATTGTAGCAGTGTTACACCATATTCATTATTTCCTCCACCCGAATTTGATGAAAGCACATCAGGAAATGAAAGAGACCTACTGATGGCATCGGAAGAAGATAGACATGGTCGAGTTGTGGCCCAAATTTCCAATGACTAGAAAGGGAAAGCTGGACATCAGAACTCGAGAAGGCTAATTCGGAAGATAGTTGTGCCTGCGTGGAAATGGTAAGTAGCCAGTCTGAATATAGTTACAAAGTTACATCGTACCAGGCATAAACATGAGCCCATTGGGTCATTGTTGAAAATCTAATGAGATTAACTTATTTCTTACCTATCAGAATGACGTTTCAGCTAAAGACTACGCTAAATTGAATACTAAGAAACATTCCGGCTATAAGGTGTCTCAATGTCTATTAACTTCTGATAAGGGGGTGCAACTCATAGCTAGGTTTTAGAAAAGCTGTCAGAGCAGACTAGGACGCATGTTAATTTGAGTACAGCTTCTCATCCCCAAACAAATAGCCAAGCAGAGCACACAATTCAGACGCCTAGAGAGCCGTTATGGGTGGAAATGTAGGCCCCCTATATGATGACCTGAAACAGGTAAATTAGGGGTAATTGGATCGGGCGTACTACAATAGTCAGACAGAAAAAGTTAAACTCATAGAAGATATATACTAGTAGCCCAGGGTCGTTGGAAGTCCTATCGTAATGTATGGCATAGGGAATTAGAGATTGAAGCAACGACGGGATATTCCTGGAAATTTCTCCAATGAAGGGCATTGTGAGATCTGACAAGAAGGGTAGTTAGACCTAGATTCACTAAGCTATATCAGATCCTCCGGACTTCAACCAAGTAGCTTGTGAGATAGAGTTGCCTTAGGGGCTAGGATCTGTTCATCAACTATACGCAAGTGCGTAAGGGACCTTCCTCATTATCCCAGTAAGGTATGAAATCATTCAAATAGTTATGCTAGATTGGCAGGTCCGTAGGGGCTCTCTTATGAACCAAAGATGTATCCTAGTAAAGTCTTATGGAGGAACAGAAAGGTAGAAAAAATTTATTAGAAAAAATGAGGACGACACAGGACCTAGATATCTTCGTTTACTTCAGGATATATAATGATAACATACAGACTCAGCCAATTTCAGTTGAGGCAAGATAATTTTCAGGTGTTATATAATGCCCTTGTCGTTATTATTATCATTTGCTACATATATGTGGTGGAATGATGTTACTCAGTCACAAGTAGCATCCTGTGAGACGCTTGTGTTGGGCTTTTCTATGTTTCAGATTCCCGAATAGTCCATATTGGAGAAGAGACTCTGCCAAAATTTCTTCGGCAGGAGTTAAAGGAGTTGCACCTCTAAAGTTATGATTACATTCGAGGATGAATATTCGTAAGGGGTGGATGATTTTACACCCCATAAGTTTTATCTTGTAACTAATGTGTGCATATGTATATTGAGAATTTTGGGAGTACGAACATGCGAGGAAGAACCCGGGAATAAGTATATGAGAACTTTATCGACCGAGCAGGAGGCCGAGACGAGAGGCACGACACACTAAGCATTGTGTCTCACCCTCCTTCGGCGTAAGGAGGGGCGCGCCGCGCCTATATTCTCACAACACACCTTGGGAGGTATGACTGACATCTAATTCCTCACTAGAATCTTAACTGATCTAACTGGGTTTATGCACTTCTGGTGCATGCTCGTAACTCAATTAAGAAAACGACAAGCTATATCTCTGTTGTAAACACAGCCTCAGACCGACAAGTCCACATAGCCACCTACAAAAGAAAACAGCTAACCAACAACAAGGCAATAAGGGGATCCTATGCGGGCCAAATAGACCACCATGCTATCTAGTTATAACAGAATGAAAACAAGCAGTCATAATCTTGCTATGGATGACAAGGCTGCTAACGAATAGCTAAGCTAGGTCCCACACGGCTGACAACAACAACCATCAACTGAGAAATTGTAGTCTTCAAGCCTCTAAGAGTGGAGTAATGGTCGGGATAGGGCCAAGACCTACCCAAAAGTTGTACAACAAAAGAACAAGCCTTCTCTAACTATCAACTCCGGGGAAAAGAAGCTGACGGAACTGCAGACTTTGGCAAGCAACTAGGAAGGTCCTGAATCACGTCTATCCGCACCTGCAGGCAAGTAATGCAGCGCCCCAAAGATGGGTGTCAGTACTCTATGTACTGAATATGTAAGGCATTAATGAAATGACTAAATAAAACTGATGAAAGAATTGAAAGTAAACAACAGAAAGGATAAGAGCTATAACTTGAAAAGCCTTGCAATCTATATCATAACTAACAAGTAAATATACAAAGAAGAACCTAAACGGGCCCCTATAAGCCTGGAAGGTGCAAGCAACACAGAATAACCTACTTGGTCCCCCCATAAGCCTGAAAGGTGAAAGAAACATAGAATAACCTACCTTGGACTCCATAAGCCCTGGCAAGCGCCAATCAATCCATATACCCCTATCGGTACCCCTGAGGCTCCATAAGTGACTGCAACTACATCTCAGGAAGACTAGGCCCTCGTGAGGGTCAAAAATATCATCTTTGACATAGAAGGAGTTCATCATCGTGGCCCCGAAGGCTTTACTTTAGTTGCGTCAGACTCTTAATAGCTCTGTAAGCAACTCGATAGCTTGTAAGACCTTTTTAGCTCGTAAACAACTCAATAGCTTCGAAAGTAGTCTCGTAGTACGATAAGGGATGGCAGCATCCTGGATCCATAAGAAACTCAATAGCTCCGTAAGCTTAAGAAGCATCATAGCCCCGTAGGTAGTCTATAGCTCCTTGAGTAGTTCGTACAATCAGTAGTCCCTCAGCTATTACAACAATAGGTCATACGAAATGAGATTAACCCCTCTCGGGGATGTTATACTATAATCTCAAGTCTAATCGTATCGACTAACTATAACATTTGAGTTAAAAAGTCACTACAGCAATGCTAGTTATATCAATGTTACGACAGGAATAACTTTCCAAAGAAATATCATTTACATACCTTAATGGATGATTTCTATGCACTCGAACAATTCCAACCTGAAGTCAGTAGTCTCACCAATTTGCAGCCCTCATGCTGAGAAAATAAGGCTATTTCAATATTAACAATCAGCAAATAGAAATATCTTTCAATAGGATTGACTATAACTTTAACTTCGATTAATTCAGTCGAAAACCTACGAATTCCCAAGAATTTTGAAGGTAGAACGACTTACCTATTTCCTGTAGCTGCTTAGGGCACAATTTAAAGTAATTCTGACAACCTTTACTCGGCGGGGTTTTGGTATACCGAGCAAATGTTTAAGAAATAACTTCGCAGAGATGCTCCTTGTAGGCCTAGAACTTGTTATCCAAGGTGAATTTGCATTTGGACGGAGTTTTGCAGCGTAATTTGATGAAAATACGATGAAATTCACATTTTCTCTCTATTCTTGCTCGAGGAATTGTTGGTGAATGATTTAAAATCAACAAAGAGGGCTTTATATAGAAATAGGGTGATGGCAGGAAGGGGCTCCTTATGCAGACCATCGCTCCATGAGGGCTTCCATGTCGCACTGCCCACTGTGTTGGGTGGCTTCCGCGTCGTGCCGGCAGGGTTGGCGCATGGCCCTCGTGGCCTGGTCTCGCCCGACCCTGCTAGTCCACTCGATAATGTCCTCAACCGTCCTGCCTCCGAGGCTCCTCCCTTACGGGTGATGATCTCATTGCTCACCACAAGCCCACGGCACGCACACTAGCCCCTAACATCTTACGGTGTGTAATATCACACCCCCCCCAGGAACATTTGTCCTCGAATGTAATCTTTGGGCTTAAAAGACTCAACTCTTTTCACTGCTGCTAGAGAAATTCCAGCAGAGTCTCCCCTATAATAGGGACTACCTGGAAACCTAAAATGCAGAAAATCCAACATTGGCGTCTTATAGGACACTATAAAGAACTACTCCATAACATAGAAATGGACAACCGAATAGTACTTATAATATAAGCAGTAAAGTAACAACTAAATAACAAACTCACCTCAACTGCATAATCTGGGTCAATCTTGGAATAAGTGAGGATATCTAGACCTTATGTCATCCTCAGCTTCCCAAGTCATCTCTTCTACATTTCTGTTCCTCCACAGGACTTTAATGAAGGATAAATCTTTATTCCTTAATCTACAAACCTGTCGATCTAGTAGCGCAACTGGAATCTCTTCATAGGCTAACTCTTCAGTAACTTGAACATCCTTGACTAGAACAACCCGAGATGGGTCCCCTATGCACTTTCGTAACATTGACACGTGGAAGACTGAATGAACAGATTCTAGCTCTAGAGGCAGTTCTAGCTCATATGCCACTCGGCCTATCCTTTATAGGATCCGATACAGGCCAATGAACCTAGGGCTAAGCTTTCCCTTTTTACCAAATCTCATCACTCCTTTCATCGGCGAAACTTTGAGAAATACCCAATAATCAACACTGAATTCCAAGTCTCTGGGCCACATATCAAAATAGGACTTCTGACGACTCTGGGCAGTCAGCAAGCATTCTCTGATAAGTTTCACTTTTTCTTCTGACTGGTGGATCATGTTGATCTAAGGCAGAATTATATGCCCAAGTGATACTCAAATGCTTCATTTCATCTTGTTTATCCATAGATATTTGTACATTCTCATGTGATTTGTAGTTAAAAGGTGAATTTATACTAACCAACATGATCAGTGTTGTTTTGTAGGAAAAATGTAATTTTAGGAAGCTAAGGTGCTTGTTGGGAGAAATCAGGAATGGACTCGGAAGCGAGTAGTGGAAAAGGGCAAGGAAATGCAGCAAATTAAGGGGCTCCGCGATGGAGCCGTGTCACGCTGCCATCGCGGAGGCATTCTGCCCCGGATGATTAAAATTGGCCAAGTTCCAGTGGAGGTCTGCGTTGGTGTCGTGGCACGTTTGCCAAGCCCCGTGTTGCACGCCGTGGCACATTGGGCATAATTACCTGGAGGATTGGATTCCAGTAAGGGTCCGCATTTGCGCCGTGTCACGGAGGCAGTGCTCCGCGATGCACTCCGTGACACGTTGCTTGTTAATCCGGAAAAAATTTCCACTAGTATAAATAGCACAATTAGGTTTATTTTTAATTATTCTGACTTGGTTGAGCAAGAACGTGGGTTACAGGCAGTTAAGGGGACAAAAATCTTAGGTTCTTCTCTATCTCTTTCTCCTTTATTTCAATTGTTTGTATGATTTATACTCAGTCGATGATGTTTAATCCACAAATGAGTGCTAAATTCGCTTCTTGCTGAGGTTAAGAACATTTGTAGTGGAATGTAATTATTGATCATCTTGGTTTTTCGTCTTTTCTTCCATGGTTGTTCTATCAATTCTTGTTCTTACTGCATTAATGTTTGGCCAATGTTAATGTACATCTAAAAAATCCGGTTTTCGCTCGAAAGAGAAAGAAATTGGAAAGTTGTGAATTGGTAGGATATGAACTCTTCTTGGTTTGGGAAAATTGAGAATTGATTTACCTTCATAATAGAAATATATCTAAAACTCATATTAGTCAATTAAGGAATCAGTTTCGTATGGCTAGAACATGAATTTCTTTTTATCACAGAAATGTAGGTGGAAGGTTCATGATTCTTAAGTTGGGTTAAATACGAGAGTTTTAATCCATAGTCAATAATTCTTGACTAGCAACCGAAGGAAAGATTAACCGACTTGTATCAATAAATTGCTTCCCTGCATGTTATTTTAGCCTCAGCATGCTCATTACTATAGTTCAGACTCAATTTGTACATTTGTTTTAGATTAGTATAAATTAGGAAACAAACTCCAAAAATCTTCTTGAAACTGTTGTCTGCATTCTTAGAGTTAGAGTTTATTAATGCTTGATTTGATTAATACCTTGGTCCAGTCCCTGTGGGATCGATACTTGGCTTACTCTAGCCATTTTACTACTTGTTCGACCACGTGCACTTGCGTGTAGTCAATTAAAATACCCGACCATGTTTTTGGCGCCGTTGTCGGGGACTGTCAATTGGTAAAAATTGTTTTCTTAAGTGTTAGTTTACGATTTCTATATTGTGCTGACAACTTGATCTTAGCCTGTCTTTTGCAGATATCGAATTAGGTTGAACACTGGCAAGAGACAAGGAGCTGGTGGACTCATACATAGAGCTGGAAAGACAATTCCATTGTCAAAGGAGAGAAGCTCTAGAGAGAAAGCTGTAGTTGCTCAGACAAACAATCCTGGAGCAACAATAGAATCCACCACTTGTAAGGGCAGTGTTAGTGCCAGACAAAATGGCATGTAGGCCGGTTCGCGAAGTGGCAATCCCACATGCTAACAATGTTACATCAAGCATTCGCAAACCCGAGCCAGGAGGGAGGTTCGAGCTTAAACAGAATATGGTGAAATTGCTGCACACCAGCGGGCAATTCATAGGTCTCCCTCACGAGGATCCACAACAACATCTCCAAAACTTTTTGGAGATAAGTGACACTTACATCCCCGCTGGAGTGTCACCCGATTACGTAAGGCTTACATTGTTCCCATTTCACTTTTGGGAGAACCAAAGAGGTGGTTGAAAGCTGAGCCACCTAATTCCATCACCCCTTGGGATGATCTTGCATGGAAAATTTTGATACGGTTCTTTCCATCCAGTAAAACAGCAAGACTTAGAAGTAAAATTCTAAGTTTTAAATAAAGAGGGGGAGAATCTGTATCAAGCTTGGGAACGATTCAAATCTATGTTGCGAGATTGTCCTCACCATCAGCAATCCAATGATGTGCTGGTGCATAATTTCATAGAGGGTTTGGAACCCCACACAAATATTTTGCTAGACTCAGCAACTGGGGGACAAGCATTAGAAAAGACTTATGAGGAGCTGTATACTTTGTTAAACCATATTTCGCAGGGAAATCCAGAGTGGAATGCGGACTCTTCAAGAGGGGGAACAAGGAAAGCAGCAGGAGTCTTAGAAGTGGATGGTTTTACAGCTATTGCTGCACAGATAGTTGCATTACAAAATCAACTCAACACCCACTTCAGCAATATGAGCATGAATCAGTCTCAAGCCCCAGTGAATGTAGTGCAACAGATTTGGTGTGAAGTGTGCAGCAGTAATGAACACTCAGTTGAGTGTTGTGGTGCGAATCCTGATTTAGTGAACTTTGTTGGTAATGTACAGAGAAATAATCACCAACAATATGGAAACAACTACAACTCTAAGTGGAGGAATCATCTGAATTTTTCCTAGGGTAGTAACAGCCATCAAGGGCAGAGTTCGAGTCAGGGGGCACAGAGAAATCAAGGAGGGTAGCAGAACTATCAAACTCAATACAGAAGCAACAATGCACCTCCACCACCACCATCACCGAGCATTGAGGAAATGTTCAAAACGATGATAGCTAACCAAGCTCAATTGCAGGTTGACTATGTGAAATTGGCAGCCGATGTAAAGAACAATCAGTTAGCTACAAAGGCCCTGGAGTACCAATTTGGGCAACTAGCTGGAGCTCAAAACACCAGGCAAAGAGGAGGACTCCCGAGTGACACTGACCCAAACCCCAAGCAAGTGAACGCAGTGACCACAAGGACTGGTTTACAACTCAAGGAGGTGGAACCAGAAAGACCACTACAGCAGTCGAGAGCAGTGGACAAAGAGAGGGAGCACAATGATGATAGGGGGAAGGAGAAGGAAGCTGAACCAGGAAGACCACCACCCCCGTTCCCTCAAAGATTAAAGAAACACAAGGAGGAAGCGTGTTTTAAAAAGTTCATGGAGGTGCTTAAACAGGTACACATTAATTTACCTCTTGTTGATGTTTTGCAGGGAGTGCCGAAGTACGCAAAATATATCAAGGACATCGTGGCGAACAAAAGCAGGTTGACGGAGTACGTTACGGTGGCGCTTATAGAGGAGTGCACTTCCCGGATACAAAATAGGTTGCCACAAAGCTGAAAGACCCTGGGATCTTTACAATTCAACTTACAATTGGGCAGAGTATCCGAGCTCACGGATTATATGATTTGGGAGCAAGCATTAACTTGATGCCGACATCGGTATTCAAGAAATTGGGGCTAGGCAGTCCTAGACCAATGATAGTTATCTTGCAACTAGCGGATCGTTCTTTAGCCAGACCAGATGGCATTGTGGAGGACGTGCTGGTGCAAGTGGGCTCCCTGATCTTCCCAGTAGACTTTGTCATGCTGGATTTTGAGCTGGATACGGAAGTCCCATTTATTTTGGGACGTCCTTTGTTGGCTATTGGGAAAGCGCTGATCGATTAGCTGTAGGGCAGCTAACTATGTGGGCACACGACAAGGTGGAGGTATTTGACGTGTACAAGGCCATGAAGCTTCCGGCCGTGTATGAGGAATTTTCAGTGATCAACGTGCTTGATCAAGCAGATACTGCTAAGATGGTTGATTCACAAGATCTTATGGGAAAACCACCGATGGAGGACCCCCCAAAACTGGAGTTGTGGCAAGCCGATCGAAGTGCCACGTTCTTAGTCAGTGGGCAGCGATGTAAGCATTACTGGAGTGAGGACGGTAGTCGAGAGAAGACGTCCGTCACCTTAGAGGATGACTAAGCTTCAATGACGTCGAGCCGCGACGGTAAACCAAGCGCTGCACGGGAGGCAACCAGAGAAATTGTTTTAATACTTGAGTAGAATTAGTAGAAAAGAAAAAAAAGAGAAAAATAGAAAAATAAAAATAAAAAAACTAAAATTGTGTTATATGTTGAAACCTATGAATTCTAACCAATTTCTTGTTGTGGGATGAATTTCACGTTGAACGGAGGGTAAAAATGTAAAGTATTGCAAAGGAAAAATCAAGGTGAGAAAAAAGTGGCAAAACAGTGAGCCTGTGCGATGGCTCCGTGTCACGGAGGAGGGCCTCCACGTTGACCTCCGTGACACGTTGAGGTGTAATTCTGGAATTTTTTAAATTTCAAAACACCTCCTCATTGGCTCCGTGTCACGGAGGGGGTGCTCCGTGTTACCCTCCGTGACACGTTGAGGTGTTATTCGCATCTGGTCACACCGGGTCACCGGGTGACCCGCGCGAAAATCCTCCCTTTTAACCCTGATTTCCCTCATTTTTTCCTTATTTCTGATCCCCTCCGCGACAAACACCCAAAAATCCCCCCTTCCCCAATGTGACAGGGACCTAGGCACGAGGTTTCTTCAACTTTTCTTCGATTTCATCAAATTAAAGGTATGTTCTTTAACTTCATCTCAATTCTTGACTAATTTTTCGATTTTGAGCATGTGAGGTGAGTACACCTTGCTTTAATTGTAAATTGAGCTTGAATTCATTTAAGTTATTGTTTATTGATGTTCGTAGTATCATTGTGATTGTATGAACTCGATAAATACATGCTTGATCGAATTTTTGTAAAATTTGTAGCTAGGGTTAGAATTTGAATATGAAGGAACTAAATGTAGTTGAAATGTGAAAAAATTTGGGGTTGTGCATGTTGAGTGAGGTGAATTGTGTTGTGCTTAATGTGAATATGCTAAATAAACAATGGATTTTTTGGGAGAATGAAATTGATGAATTGCATAGGAATTGGTGAATTGCATAGGTTGTGGTTGTTGAGAAAACTTTTGCTAAGTGTTATGTGATGTAATGGTATCGATGGTGATATTGTGATTAGCTGTACGAAGTATGAGTAGTACATAGAATTTATTTCATTGAATTATCTGAATGCACGAGGCATGTTGATTTTTTTAAAAAAAATTGAAAAAAAAAGAGGATTGTCTTGCCGAACTGTTGTAGTTGTGGCTGAAGACTAAGTGTAGGGTGGCCTAACTCAACCCAACCTTGGTCGAAGCTAAATTCCAATTTGAATAACATTGGGACTGTTTGTTTGATTTGACAGGAACAATGGCAAGCAGGCAAGACAAAGGAAAGGGCGCATCTACATCAGGTGCTGGGAGAAAAAGAATTAGACTGGGAACGGCAGTCCCAGCAGCACCAACGGTTCCACGCGGCCAACGCCGTCAATACGGAACCCGATGGGTGACTAACGAAGGGAAGAAATGGTACACAAAGCACAAGGAGACCAAATACTTCCCTGAGGAGCACATTGCAAGGGCGCCACTTGCATAGGAATTCCCCAGAATCGTACACCGGATAGACACTGTCGGGCTGAACTTCATCTTTGAAGAGCCTAATGAGTGCAATCTCCATTTGATTTGGGAGTTCTATGAAACTGGAACCCGACACTCCGCAGTCACATCGTCAAGATAAGTGGTCAAGTTGTCACCTTTGAGCCCCATCACTTGAATGCCATTTTGGGGGCGCAGGACATAGACGCCCATGTACTCCGACAACTGAACATAACTCCACTGTATACGGATATCAGACGCACGTTGTGTGGAGCCCATTCGATAGCGCGGTAGAGCAGGCATAAGGAGAGGGGCTACCATCAGACGCTGCCCTACTCTCAAATGAACAGGGAAGCCAGAATTTGGCTTAAGATCGTGTGTTCCTGCCTGATCCTGGGGGTGCACATGATAGATGTCACCCGAGATCGTGTGTGTTTGGTTTATGCCCTGATGAAAGGGCTGGAGATTAATGTTGGGGCGGTGATCATCTCCTCCATGAAGAGAGCCCGTTTGCATCAAGGGCATAGGTACGGGTTTGGTGGTTTGCTGAACACATTTCTGAGGGGCCTTGACATCGAGGAGGAGGCCCTAGACTACATCCCTTAGATGGATAGGCGTGCCTTGGATGTCAGCAAAACTAAGGCACCCGTCACCACTCACGGGCCAGTTCTCACATTAGCCGAGCGACATGCTTAGGATGATCAATATATGGCCCACATGTTCGGGATGTAGATGCTGCAGTTGAGAATAGGTGATAGGCCAGCAACAGAAGATGAGCTGTGGCAGCTTGAGCTAGATTACCCCTTTGGCGAAAATGCCAGGGTTCTATGTCCAGTGGGGCCAACTTTTATGGAGCCCATTGATGATGATGTCCCCACAGATGAGGAGACACGCCGCGATGACTCAGATGTTGAGTCAGATGAGGATAGCGGGGGTGATTCAGATATGGGGGATGAGGCAACAACACCTGATGAGGAAGTTGAATACTTCGACCGATCAGGGAGTTTCACCACCTACTTCTGTGCTATGTTGAATTTGATGAACACTGGGGACAGTGTTCGGTTTAAGTGTGGGGTGGGAGTAGTTAGGTTCCGGTTGTTTTATTGTTGTTTATGTTGTTTATGTTCATGTTCTGTTGTTGTGCTTGTGAAAATAATTATGAAAATTGTGACCCTGTGATTTTATGAGTATGTGTGTATTGTAATTCGGTTTGTAATGAATGTTAATCTGTTGTGTGCTGTGTTGAGCTGTTGTTAGATGGTTGTGTAAATATTTTTGTTTTCTATCGAAATTATCGATATTTTTTAAATTTTTGTTGAATAGTTTTTTTTATGATTGGGTTTCTCGGCCTTTGTTTTCGGTGCTTTTACCGAGAATAGTCCCATTGAACCGAAGTCGTAAATAGTGACTATTCCCTATGATGGATGGATGACGACCGTCTTAAGGGAAATGTAGTCGATAGGAGTAGTTTTTTTCTTTCTTCTATTTTTTTCTTTCTTCTATTTTTTTCTTTCGTGTCACTGCTTCATGGTTTGGAATTCTTGTCGCGTGTTGTACATGATATTTATGATGCAAAGATGATTCGTATGAAAGCATGCAAATGTGAAACATGTTGAGATACCTAGGCCATAGAGTTCGATTTGGTGTGATTGAGGCTTAATATTGAATTCTTGTAATTAGCTTATTGAAGAGTCTGTGAATAAGTCTTGAGTTGAGCATGTACAATGAGTGTGAGGTGAGGTTTCGATTCTTCCATGCTATTATGAAGTGTCTAGAACTTGCCTGGTGTGTGTACAAAACGAAATGAAGGATATGTATTGTAGGAAAGGATGTAGGCATTTCTTTGATTTAGCCGAAAGATTTCCATTATCATACCTACCTTGATAGTACATCCTAGTTTGCCCCATTGAGCCTTTAGCCTATTTTTTTTCTTTCTTTCGTCGAAAAGGTACAAACCGAGCTTAACCCCTTCTTTTCATTATCCGTGAATTTGATCCAAAATTCTTAAGCGCTCAAGAAAAATAATTTTCCTACAGTGTCAAGGAGTGAAAAGTGTGAAAAAGAAAGGAAAAGCGGAAGTGGTGAAAGTAAAGAAAAGGTCAAGGGTGCACTACCCGAATTTAATAAAATGAAGATATATAACTAATCTTTGTTATTATGTCGAGTGTGCTTAAAGATATGGGAATAAAAATAAAGAAAGACTTCAAGAATGGGAGGATAAAGGAAGAAACAATGCCCATAATGTTGGGGGATGTATTGAAAAGCGCTTAAGGATGCTAGTTGCTATTATTGGTTAGCCCAGTATTTACTAGTTCCTTAGCTTACATTACAACCAGGTAAGTCATACGTGATCTTACATTACTCGTCCTTATATTAGTGGAGTAACACACTAGAGGAAAGCTTATGGGTCATGACATGATGCATGTGAATTCTTTGGGAGAGGGAGCGAAATCGTGTTCATATGCCCCTGCATGTAATGTTTTTGAGATCATATGATTGAAAAGGGGGAAATTCTCTTGTGTTGTGAGGGCACATGCTTGATGAGAGACTGAATTTCATGTCGGATGTCTTGATCTGCTGATTTGAATGAGTTTGCCGAGATCGAGAGTCGATCCTTGAGTCTAGGAGGTCTTAATGTGTTGAATGTCATTGTATTGATGAGACTATGCATGTTTTCTTGATGATTTGCTATGTTAAATAATCAGTATAACCGTAGCTTGAATTGTCGAGCCAAAGTAGCTATGATTGGGTGTCAATTGCATCAGATGTGAGATTATTGTTCGAGGACGAACAAGGTTTTAAGCGTGGGGTAAGTGATCTTGGGCAGAATTATAAGCCCAAGTGATACTCAAATGCTTCATTTCGTCTTGTTTATTCATAGATATTTGTACATTCTTATGTGATTTGTAGTTAAAAGGTGAATTTATACTAACCAACATGATCAGTGCTGTTTTGCAGGAAAAATGTAATTTTTGGAAGCTAAGGTACATGTTGGGAGAAATCGGGAATGGACTCAGAAGCGAGCAGTGGAAAAGGCCAATGAAATGTAGCAAATTAAGGGGCTCCGCGATGGAACCGTGTAACGCTGCCATCGTGGAGGCATTCTGCCTCGGATGATTAAAATTGGCCAAGTTCCAGTGTAGGTCCGCGTTGGTGCCGTGGCACGTTGGCCAAGCCCCGCGTTGCATGCCGTGGCATGTTGGGCATAATTACCTGGAGGATCGGATTCCAGTAAGGGTCCGCGTTTACGTCATGTCACAGAAGCAGTGCTCCGCGATGCACTCCGTGACACGTTGCTTGTTAATCCGGGAAAAATTCCCACTAGTATAAATAGCACACTAGGTTTATTTTAAATTATTCTGACTTGGTTGAGCAAGAACGCGGGTTACAGGAAGTTGAGGGGATGAAAATCTTAGGGTTCTTCTCTCTCTTTCTCCTTTATTTCAATTGTTTGTATGATTTATACTCATTTGATGATGTTTAATCCACAAATGAGTGGCTAAATTTGCTTCTTGCTGAGGTTAAGAACATTTGTAGTGGAATGTAATTACTGATCATCTTGGTTTTTCATCTTTTCGTCCATGGTTGTTCTATTAATTCTTGTTCTTACTGCATTAATGTTTGGCCAATGTTAATGTACATCTAAACAATCCGGTTTTCGCTCGAAAGAGAAAGAAATTGGAAAGTTGTGAATTGGAAGGATATGATCTCTTCTTGGTTTGGGAAAATTGAGAATTGATTTACCTTTAGAATAGAAATATATCTGAAAGTCGTATTAGTCAATTAAGGAATCGGTTTCGTATGGCTAGAACATGAATTTCTTTTTATCACGGAAATGTAGGTGGAAGGTTCATGATTCTTAAGTTGGGTTAAATACGAGAGTTTTAATCCATAGGAAATAATTCTTGACTTGCAACCGAAGGAAAGATTAACCTACTTGTATCATTAAATTGCTTCCCTGCATGTTATTTTAGCCTCAACATGTTCATTACTATAATTTAGACTCAATTTGTACATTTGTTTTAGATTAGTATAAATTAGGAAACAAACTCCCAAAATCTTCTTGAAACTGTTGTCTGCATTCTTAGAGTTAGAGTTCATTAACGCTTGATTCGATTAATACCTTGGTCCAGTCCCTATGGGATCGATACTTGGCTTACTCTAGCCATTTTACTACTTGTTCGACCACGTGCACTTGCGTGTCGTCATTTAAAATACCCGAACACATGTCAGGTCCGATTAACCCTGACTCCCCTACTTAAAACCATTTGATGGGGGACCTATATTTCCGCCCATATAAGGCCTCATAAGGTGTCATCTAGATTGCAGAATGATAACTATTATTGTACAAAAATTCAATAATCGGTAGATGCTCATCCTAGATTCCTCCAAAGTCTAACACACATGCCTGTAACATATCCTCGAGCATCTGAATGGCGCATTCTGCAGGACCGTCTGCTTGAGGATGGAAAGCTGTATGCAGATTAGCCTGTGTACCCAAGCTCTTCTAAAATGTCTGCTAGAATCTAGCTGTGAATTGTGACCCTCTGTCAGAAATAATAAATACTGGGATACCATGTAGTTGAACTATCTCTTTGATATACAACTCAGCATAGACTATGGCTGATAAGGTAGTCTTGACTGGCAAGAAATGGGCTGACTTTGTTAGTCTGTTCACAATGAACCAAATGTAGTCGAATTTGCGCTTATTGCAAGGTAACCCTCTCACAAAGTCCATATTGATGGCTTCCCATTTCCACATATCCCCGCTATCTCTTGAATCAATCTGCCAAGTTTCTGATTCATCCTTTACCTGCTGGCATTTAGGACACTATGCTACAAATTCAGCTACACCTTTTTTCATTCCAAGCCACCAGTATATCTCCTTTATGTCATGGTACATATTCGTCAAGCCTGGATGAAGAGAGTAACGAGAATAATGTATCTCTACCATAATCTGCTGGCAGAGCCGTGCTACATCTGGAATGCAGAAGCGACCCCTAAATCTCAAGACCCCGTCTTCCGTTAACTCAAAGGCCGATAATTCACCTTGCTAAACCTTATCATTGAGTTGTACTAGGTTAGGGTCCTCATACTTCCTTTCCTTTACCTCTACAACTAGGGAAGATACTGCAATATTCTGAATCACAATCCCATTATCCTCTGAATCTACCATCTGAACTGCTAAACTGGCTAGCTGGTGCAGTTATCGAGCCATTTCCCGTTGTTGTGGCCTCAGATGTGCTAAACTTCCCATAGATCTGTGGCTAAGGGCATCTTCTACAATATTAGACTTCCTTGGGTGATACAAAATGTTCACGTTGTAGTCTTTTAGCAATTCTAACCAACAACACTATCGCAAGTTCAACTCTTTCTGCATGAAGATATACTGGAGGCTCTTATGGTCAGTAAAAATGTCCACATTCACACCATACAAGTAATGCCTCCATATTTTTAAGTCATGAACCATTATAGCTAACTCAAAATCATGGGTGGGATAATTATTTTCATTCTTCCTTAGTTGCCTCGAAGCATAAGCAATTACCTTACCTGGTTGTATCAGAACACACCCCAACCCAATGCCTGAAGTGTCACAGTATACCGCATAACCCTCTAAACCTTCTGTCAAGGCTAACACTGGTGCTGATGTCAATATATATTTCAACTCTTAGAAACTATGCTCATAGGCCTCGGTCCAGTGGAACTTGGCTGCTTTCTGAGTTAATCTGGTCAATGGTGCTGATAGGGAAGAAAATCGTTCCACGAATCTTCTATAATACCCAGCTAACCCTAGAAAGCTATAAACTTCAATGGGAGTTGTAGGTCTAGGATATGTCTTTACTGCCTCAATTTTCCATGAATCAACCTGAATACCAGTATCTGATACAATATGGCCTAAGAAAGCTATGGAATTTATCCAGAATTCACATTTAGAAAATTTTTAATATAACTGGCAATCTCTGAGGATGTGGAGTACTGTTCGCAAATGATCTCTGTGTTCAGCTTCTGAGAGGGAGTACACAAGAATATCATCAATGAACACTATCACAAACAGATCTAAATATGGCCTGAAGATGATGTTCATCAGATCCATGAACACTACTGGGGCATTTGTCAACCCGAAGGACATAACAAAAAATTCAAAATGACCATACCTTGTCCTAAAAGTTGTCTTTGGGATATCTTTCTCTCAAACCCGCACCTGGTGATATCCTGACCTTAAGTCGATCTTGGAGAAATATTTCACCCCTTGCAGCTGATAAAACAAATCGTCTATCCTAAGAAGAGGGAATTTATTCTTAATGGTAACCTTATTCAACTACCGATAATCTATACACATCCGTAGGGAACCATCTTTCGTTTTTAAAAACAGAACTGGCGCACCCTACGGGGAAGTACGAGACCTCATAAAACCATTATCTAACAAGTTTTTCAATTATTCTTTCAATTCTTTCAATTCAGCAGGAGCCATTCGATACGGAGGGATGAATATAGTTTGAGTACCTAGTAGTAAGTCGATAGAGAAATCGATTTCACATTCTGGGGGAATACCAGGATATTCCTATGGAAACTTGTTAACCACGGGGATCGATTGAAGAGTTGGGGATTCTGTCTGCATATCCTGAACCCTAAAAATATGGTAAATACAACCCTTCTCTATCAAATTTCTCGCCCGAAAATAGAATATGAACCTACCTTTTGGTGTAGTTGCATTGCCTTTCCACTCTCTCACTACCTCCCTAGGAAAGTGAAATCGAACAGTCTTAGTCCAACACTACATATTGGTATAACATGGCATTATCCAATCCATACCCATAATTACATCAAAATCAATCATTTCTAGCTCCACTAAATCTGCTAAAGTCTGACGACCGATATCCTCTACTGTGAAACCCCGGTAAATTCTTTTAGCAATAATAGAATCACCGACGGGTGTAGACACCGAGAAGGGTCACTGAAGCAATTCCAGTGTAATAACAAACTTTCAGGCCACTAATGGACTAACATAGGCCAAAGTGGAACCTGGGTCTACCAAAACATAAACTGAGTGAGAGAAAATGTCAAGCATACCTATCAGAACATCTAGTGATGACTATGATTCATGTCATCCTGGTAAAGCATAAGTGTGATCAGACCACTGCCAGAACTAGATTCCCCTGATCTACCTTGGCATCTACCGGCTGAAGTTAAGGGTTGCGCCCTGCTAACGATGTCGGAGCATGTGATCCTGTTGAGGACCTATTCTGCTCATCTCGATCACCCTAATCTCTGTTCAGACAATCTCTCATCATATGCCCCTCTTGGCCACAAGCATAACATGCAGTGGAACCATATTGACACCTCCCAAAATGTTGTCGACTACAAATCCTACAACACGGTATAGTGGGCCTGCTCTGATCGGAACCTCTCTGTTGCTACGAGCCTGGTGCTTGTGAACTCTCGCCTGGACCTAACTGTCCACTACGATCTGACCTATTGTCCTACCGCTGTGGAGGTAAAGTTCTGGATGGCTTGCCTAGAAACTGAGGTCTGGACCGCCCCTGAAACTCTGCCTACAAATCAGCGAGCCAAGCCCTTCGGTGTTGCTCCCGACTCACCCTCTTCACCTCATACTGACGTTGCTTGATTCCTTTGATGTTCTAATAAAAATCCTGAATACATGCAATATCCATATCCTCACGCAATGTGGCGGTAAAATAAGCCTCACATACTTTGCAGCAAGCTCTATGACGAACCGGTGTACCCTAGCCGACATTATATCAACAAAAGATGGTGCATACCTTGCCAAGGAGTCAAACCTCAACGAGTACTCCCGAATGCTCATGCTACCCTGCTCTAGATGTAAAGACTGATCCACCTGGGCCTGACGGATCTCCCGAGGCAAGTAATGATCTAGGAGGGCTTTCGAAAAACTAAGCCAAGTAAGTGAGGGTACATCTCTACCCCTGCACCTTTTCTAACTCTCATACCATAGAACCCTAAATCTCGCAGATGAAACACTGCCAACTCAACTGACTCTATGGACGAGGCATGCATCACCATGAATATTCATTGCAACTGGTCCAAGATGTCCTGAGGATCCTCTCTGTGATTTGTCCCCATGAACTGCGGAGGACTCAAGGAAAGAAACTCTCGGAACCTCAAACTTTCAGGCACCTTAATGGCTTCAATAACAACTAGTGCCACAGGCTGACGCTGGGCTCCTAGTATGGCAGAGAATGCTGGGAGACCGAGATGAAGTCTCCATGTCGCCCTCATCTCGGGCTAGCTTTGATTGGGGCCACCTCCTAGTGCCCTCTCTTGCCACAAAATCCAACTTTCGATCACTCGTGGTCCGTTGTGTCTCGGACAATTTCTCTGTAAATAAGAAGAATGTGGAGAATGTGCCATCTCGGACAACTTCCTAGGGATTTACCCTATACAACATAACTCTATAGCACGACTGGAGAAGAAAGAATGGTAACCACGCTATTATTCCTCATAGCCTCCTGCCTATAGAATGTGGTGCACAACACAACCATAAACAATACTTACTAGACACAGCTTGCAGACTCCCTAGGATATGACCTGCTCTAATACCAAGTTTGTTACACCCCAACTTAGGAGGTATGACTGGTACCTAATGCTACACTAGAATCTGAACTGAGCTGACTGGGTTTATGCACTTCTAGTGCATGCCCACAACTCAATCAAGAAAATGACGATCCATATCTCGGCTGTAAACACAGCCTCAGGTCGACAAGGCCACATAGCCACTTGTAAAAGAAAATAGCTAACTAAAAACAAGGCAATAAGGGGTTCCTATGCGGGCTGACAAGACCACCATACTGTCTATTATAACAAAATGAAAATAGGCAGTCATAATCATGCTATAGCCGACAAGGCTGCTAACTAATAGCTAAGCTAGGCCCGACACGGCCGTCACGTGAGATAAAACATACATAGGCCCCACACGGCCTACAACAACAACCACCAACTAAGAAACTGTAGTCTACAAGCCACTAAGAGTGGAATAATGGTCGGAATAGGGCCCCGACCTACCCAAAAGTTGTACAACCAAAGAACAAACTTCTCTAACTATCAACTCATGAGAAAAGGAGCTGAAGGAACTGTGAACTCTGGCTGGCAACTAGGAAGGTCCTGAACCGCGTCTATCTGCACCTGCAGGGAAGTAATGTAGTGCCCTATAGATGGGCGTCAGTACAAAATGTACTGAATATGTAAGGTAGTAATGAAAATGACTGAATAATACTGATGAAAGAACTAAAAGTAAATAATAGAAAGGATAAGAGCTATAAACTGAATAGCCTTGCAATCTAAATCATAACTAACAAGTAAATATACAAACAAGAACCTACTAGGCCCCTATAAGCTTGGAAGGTGCAAGCAACACAGAATAACCTACCTGGGCCCCCATAAGCCTGGAGGTGCGAGCAATACAGAATAACCTACCTTAGCCCTATAAGCCCTAGCAAGCGCCAATCAATATATATACCCCTATAGGTCCCCCTTGAGGCTCCATAAGTGACTGAAACTACGTCTCAGGCAGACTAGGCCCTCGTGAGGGTTAGAAATACCATCTTTGACATAGAAGGAGTTCGTACTGAACTCCATCGTGGCCCCGAAGGCTTTAATTTAGTCCCTTCATACTCTCAATAGCTCCATAAGCAACTCGATAGCTTGTAAGGGATTCAATAGCTCGTAAGCAACTCAATATCTCCGAAAGCAGTCTTGTATGGTCGTAAGGATTGGCATCATCATGGCTCCATAAGCAACTCAATAGCTACATAAGATTAACCAACAACATAGCCCCATAGGCAGTCTATAGCTCTCTAAGCAGCTCGTATGATTAGTAGTCCCTCAGCTATTACAGCGAGAGGTCGTACGAAATGAGATTAACCCCTATTGGGGATACTACACTATAATCTCAAGTCTAATCATATCGACTAACTATAACATTTGAGATCAAAAGTTACTACAGTGATGCTAGTCATATGTCTAAGAAATAGCCTTAACATATGTTAATCCATTATTTTTATGCACTCGAACAATTCAAACCTGAAGTCACTAGTCTCACCAATTTGCAGCCCTCATGCTGAGAAAATAAGGCTATTTCAATACTAATAATCGGAAAATAGCAATATTTTTCTATAGGATTGACCATAACTTTAACTTCAATTAATTCAGTTGAAAACTTTGCAATTCTTGAGATTTTATAAGGTAGAACGGCTTACCTATTACGTGTTCCTGTATACTGTGTGAATTTATAAGAAATAACTCTGTAGAGATGCTCCTCATAGGCCTAGAACTTGTTATCCAAGGTAAATTTGCATTTGGACAGAGTTTGACAGCATAATTTTATGAAAATCCAATGAAATTCACGTTTTCTTTCAATTCTTGGTTGAGGATTTATTGGTGAATGGTTTAAAATGCAAAGAGGCCATCGCACAGGGTAGTAGGAGGGGTGGCGCCTTACATAGGCCATCACACCAGGAGTGCTGCCGCACCACTCTACCCTATGCGCTGATTGTCTATCGTGTCACGCACGTCATCATGCAGGCAGGGCTGGCGCATTACGTAGGCCCTCGCGGCCTGTCCTCACCCGACCCTACTAATCTAATTGACAATGTCCTCAACTATCCTGCCTCCGAAGCTCCTCCCGCACGTGTTATGCTCTCATTTCTCACCACAAGCCCATGCGCACACACACTAGCCGCTAACATCTTACGGGGTGTAACACATATTCTGGTGCGTTGAGCAGCGTGCCGCGGCACCCCTCCTCTACCTCCCTATATATATGTTTTAAAGTGTGGGACTTGTCATTAAAACATTTCCCAGAAAAGAAAGATCGGGGGAGGCGATAAGGGCTCGAGGATTTTCACTTTTAGAAGCCAAATTACGCCGTTAAACTCCATTCAAATGCAAATTTGCCTTGGATAACGAGTTATAGGACTACGAGGAATGTCCCTGCGGAGTTATTTCTTGTAAATTCCCTCGGAGTACCGGAACCTTGTCGAGTAGAAGTTGTAAGAATCACTTCTAATTGAGTCTTAAGAAACTGTAAGTGATGGGTAAGTGTTTCTACCTTCTAAACCCTTTTGAGTTTGTGAGTTCTCAGTTGGATTGAATGAAATTGAATTATAGTCAATGTTCTTCAATAGATATCATTATTTGTCGATTCCTACTATTGGAATAGTCTTATTCTCTCAGCTCAGAAGTTGTTAGTGAGTAGGACTACTGCTTCAGGTTGGAAACTTTTCAGGTGAATGAAAGTCACCATTCGAGGTATGTTAAGGCTTATCCTTTTGAAAAGTTATTATTATCGTATAATGATTTGACCTATGTTATTGAATGGAGATAATGATCCTATATGTTGTAATTGGCTGCTGCTAGTAGATAAGGATCAGGTATGTTGTGGTTAGCTACTAGAAGACGTATTGAGAGTATATTGCAGTATCCCTTGTTGGGAAAGAGTATGTTAGGTGTAATCATGCTAGGAGCATCATAGAAACTCCTTTATTCTTATGTTCACTGTATTAGTATAATTCTAATGTTTTGATGTCATTCCAAGGCCTTAAAAGTTTAAGGTTAGCTATTGGGAGTGATTTGGTAAGTTGGACAACATCGGGCACAGTCAAGTGATATAACTTTTAGTTTTCTGCCTGTATTGTCTGCGAAGTTCACCCAGAGGCCGTTGGCGTACCTTGACGCCTCCAAGGCCAGAATTTTGGATAGGATGGTCACACCTTAGGGTCAGCGGCACAAGGGTTGCCTAGCAAACTGAGTGACAGCCTACCATCTAGTTAGCTACTGCAAGTGACTGGTAGTTTCGGTCGACTTAGTGCCTGTCATACAGGTCGCCCAAGGAGTCATCCCAGTTGTACAAGTCAGATAGACCCGTGCGTACCCTAAAGAGGGAACCTTATTAGTAGTTGGATGCATAGGCCAACGCCCCAGCCTGCTCTTATAGATACTCTTATTAGTAGTTGGATGCGTGGGCCAACGCCCTAGCTGCTCTTATAGATACTCAGGTACAGGTTGTCACGAGTGGTTAGTTCTAGATAAACCTGCTTACGAGGCAATGAATCACCTAGAGAAATCATATGAAATCTGAACAAACTAAGTTAATGTTTAAAGGACTAGAACCATAATAGTACAACATTACCTTCAGGCTAAGAATTATAGTAAGCTTTCTATGGAAGGTTTGGGTTAACTGCTCAGGAGCATGTCCGATTATTAGCAACCCTACGGTCATTCCAGTCAAATAAACTAAAGAGTTAGTTGCCTGCAACCTTACCGTTTGCTTTTGAGCTATCATTGTCCTAGCATGACATTCAAAGTATCATTTAGGCCACTCCATACCTCGCCCTATTCTTTCTAGACCATTAGAGGTTATGATCACCGCCAGGACCCTCCAGTCAGATGTAGGCACATGGGGTATGCCTGTTGACAGCTATATAGACTATTCTAGAGGGGGGTAGCAATCATGTTAGGCCTAGAAGGCAAGATACACCTTTTGAGTGGCTAGATTGAGACTTTAGTGTAGCACAATGGCTGGGATTTCCCCCACCTAGGATAGCCTTCTATTGACCAACTTCAGGGTTTCTACTTGTGTTATCACCTACGAGGCTATTGATCGCTCATAGGAGCTATATGATCTTGCTCATAGGAGCTATGTGATGTCCCAAGGGAGTATATTCAGGCCTAAGGGTCATATTACAGTCCATCCATGAAAGGGCTTCTACTTTTATGTCATATCGGCATCACTAACCCTCCGTCGAGCCTTGTGTGCCCATGGTATAGTTATAAGAGCTCAATGGGCTCAGACACAGTTATAAGAGTCCAGCAGGCTCAAATGCAGACCCAGAAGCTAGGTAGGTAGGCTATAGTACTAGTAGAATCATAAAAACCTAGATAAGGGTATATAGATTTAATTGTACTTGCCAGGTCTTATGGGGGCCTCAGTAGGTTATTTCTATGTTGCTTGCACCTTCCAAGCTTATAGGATCTAGGTTAGGTTCTTGTTTGTATACTTGCTTGGTAGTTATAGCTTATGAATATATAGTCATACAGTTTTAGCTTCTATACGTGTAGGGATTTACTAGATGCAGGTTATGGATACGCAAGCTTTCAGGTTATCTTTTGCCCCTTCTTGCTTCTTACTTTCAGTCCTTATCAGCTTCTATTCAGGTTTTCATTTCTGCCTTACATATTCGGTACATATAGTACTGACGCCCAACTATGGGTGCTGCATACTTGCCTGCAGGTTTAGATAGACAAATTGTGGGATCTCCTAGAAACTATTTAGAGTTAGTAGATTGGCCAGCTCCTTTCATTCAGAGTTGCCAGGTGATATAGGTTACCTGTCTTTTATTTGTATAGCATTTGGGTACGTCGGGGCCCTTGTACCAAACATTATTCTTTTTATTCTTAGAGGCTTACATATTAAAGTCTTCAGTTAGTTAACTGTTATTGGCCATATGTGTCCTATGTATGTTTATCTTGGGCAAAATAGCATGCCCAAGTGATGCTTTATAACTTAGTTTGGTCTTGTTTATCGACTTAATTATATGCATTCTCATGTACTTCTATGTAAATGTGAATATATATGCAAACCAACATGATTAGTTCTTGTTTTTGTAGGTTTAAAATGAATTTGAGGAACTAATCCATGAGTTGGTGAAGTGGAGGCATGGAATCGGAAGTAGAACGCGAACGTCGGCAAGGGAGACACGCGAAACAACCCACCTGCGCATTGGCAGCGTGCCACGGCAGGCAGGCTGCACGACCAGTAATGTGCAACGGCCCATAGCGCGCTGCACAAGCAGCATGACATGCTACCAACGCGGTAGGGGGCTGCTTGCGGACTATTTTGGATTTCCAGTGTGACTACGCGATGCCTCCGTGTCACGGAGGAAAATTGGCGTGTTCACCTCTGTGACACGGAGATATTTCATGCCGGGCATAATTTTATACACCTCTCATTTACTATAAGTAGGTCCCTTAGCTCCTAAAAATATTGTCACGTAATATTTCTAAAAAACTACTAATGAGTGAAGGGAGAAGTGGGAGAACTCACCTAGGGTTCTTAAATTTCCTCTTCTCTTCTAGCAATTCTTGTAAGTATGTTATGTTAATTATGTTTTCTTGTAATTATACTAACTTGAGTGGCTAGAACCCTTCATCTAGGGTTGAGGCCACAAGATATGATTGTGACTATGTGAATTTGTTTTGATTTTAAGTTATTAATTGTTGTTTTGTCTTACGTTCTTAATTATGATTTTTTTTATGATTGATCACCATGAAAACACACACGTTACACCTAGATAAAAGCTTGAGAAAGTAAACCTAGGCAAGAACAAAGAATGTAGGGAGCAAGTTTGTATCTTACGATATAATTCGCGGTTAGGATAAGAAATTATACCTAATTTGTTGTTGTGACTGCGCCCGAGCGCACACGCAAGCATACGTGGTCTTACAAGTAATACAGTGGCCCTTTTTAAGAGCCGGATGTCAAACCCACAGGGACTGGACCAATTTAGCTAATTATCAAGTTAAAGTGTGATATTAACTTTCGCAAGTGTTGATATAGACTTTCTCGAGAAAGTTTAATTAAGTCTAGGGGTGGTCACAGAAATACTCTAAAGTAGTTCAAGGAGCAACTAGAGCTAAGACCAGACAATCATGCGATACTCCGCTTTGTAATGGTTTAAGTATGGAGTTATCAATTATCGTCTTACATAATTATAATTGCATGTTCATGGTCTTTCGAGCCTCTAACCACGACAAACTAGCCTCACAACTACATCGTTGAGCGGGGATGTGACATTCTAGTTCGTGAGCAATTCAATCATGGGAATGTGGTTTACGGGGTTTATGCTCTTGATTAGGGACTTTCGTACCTCTAATCATTTAACTCAACTTAGCTTCATAACTACTTCTTCGAGTGGTGGAGTGACAATTCTAAGTTGATTTCTTAGTATCATCCCGTTTTATCAACCAAGCAAGGCAAATTAGGTATAATTTCTTATCCTAACCGCGAATTATATCGTAAGATACAAACTTGCTCCCTACATTCTTTATTCTTGCCTAGGTTTATTTTCTCAAGCTTTTATCTAGGTGTATCGTGTGTGTTTTCATGGTGATCAATCATAAAAACAACCATAATTAAGAATGTAAGACAAAACAATAATCAATAACTTAAAACCAAAAGACATTCGCATAATCGCAATCATACCTTGTGGCTTCAACCCTAGAGGAAGGGTTCTAGCCACTCAAGTTCGTATAATTACAAGAAAACATAATTAAAGTAACATACTTACAAGAATTGGTAGAAGAGAAGATGAAATTTAAGAACCCTAGGTGAGTTCTCCCACTTCTCCCTTCACTCTTTGGTAGTTTTTCAGAAATATTGCGTGACAAAATGTTTTTTAGGAGCTAAGGGACCTAGTTATAGTAAATGAGAGGTGTATAAAATTATGCCCGGCATGGAATAGCTCCGTGGCACGGAGGTGGTTTCGCCAATTTACCTCCGTGATACGGAGGAATCGCGGAAGCAATCTGGAATTTGCATCAAACACACGCCAGGCAGCCCCTTGCCGGGATGGCAGCGTGTCATGCTTCTTGTGCAGCGCGTTTGGGGCCGTGACACGCCCTTGTCGCGCATCCTGGCCTGCCTTGGCACGTTGCTGTCGCGCAGGTGGGCTGCTTCACTTGTCCTCCTTGCCGACTTTTGCGTTTCACTTCCGATTCCATTCCTCCACTTCACCAACTCATAGATTAGTTCCTCAAATTCATTTTAAACCTACAAAAACCAGACTAATGATGTTGGTTAGTATATATATATATATTCACATTTACATAAAATTACATAAGAATGTATATAAATAAGTAGATAAACAAGACGAAAACTAAGTTATAAAGTGTCACTTGGGCATGCCAGTTTGCCCAAGATCAACCTACCCCACACTTAAAGCCTTGTTCGTCCTCGAACAACCCTTTTACATCTCATGTAAATGAAGACTCATACATAACTAATTTATCAAGACAATTCAAGCTACGACTACAATGATTGTTTGAGATAGCAAGTTAAAAATAGAGCATGCACGATTTAATCAATGAAATGATATACAACTACGTTAAGACTTCCTAACCTCAAGAATCGACTCTCAATCTTAGAAAACTCATGCAAATCAACCGATCAGGAAATCCTACATGAATGTTATCTCTCATTAAACATGTGCCCTCACAACAAGAGAGTTACCCATTTTAACTCAAAAATTTTCAAATCACAACATGTATGGTTATATGAATAGAATTACGCTCGCTCTCTCAAGGAATTCACATGCATCATGTAGTGACCCATAAGCTTGCCCTTAGTGTTTTAGTCCACCAATTTTAGGATGTATGAACGTAAGATCAAGTAGGACTTAATGGGTAATGTAAGCCAAGGGACAGGTAGGTAATATTATGGATAATAACAGTGGCTATCTTCCCCAAGCGCTTTTAATAACTTCAACCTTCATTAAGGACATCTCATTTCTTACTTCGTCCTCATTCTTTTCACTCTTGAATTTTCTCTTCTTGTTTCCATTTCTTTAAGCACCCTAAGCTTATTAGTAAGGGGTACTTAAGCAACTTTTTCATTCATTTATTTCTTACTCCCTACCAATACTCAGGCATTTTCAAACAAGTGCACCCTTGACCTTTCTCAACTTTTACAACTGCTACTTTTCCTTCTTTTTCATGCTTCTCACTCCTTCCCTCTTTCGGATTTTTCCCCTAAGCTCTTAGGAGTTTTAGATCAAATTCAAGGCTAATGAAAGAAAAAGGATTAAGCTTATGTTGTAGCTATCAATGAGTAGGCTTAAGGCTCAATAGGGCTCATTACTATTCAACATTCAAGGTAGGTAAAGTGAGGGATAAAAATTAGGTTCATTCAAACAAATGCCTAAATCATCTCCTACAGTCCACATCCTTCATTTCATTTTATACACACACCAGGCAAGTTCTATAAATTCCACAATAGCACGGAATATTCGAAAAACACACATTCACAGCACATGCTCAATTCAAGACACATTCAGCAGACTCTTACTCAGCTAATCACAAGAATTCAGAATTAAGCTTTAATCACATCGAGTCAAATTCAAGAGCCTATGTATCTCAAACAAAGTTATACACTTCTTACATTCTTCAACACTAACCACACTTGTCTCTTACAATCATGTATAGCACATAACAAGAACATCAAGCCATCACTTAGCTACGGGTTCAAAAACCAAAACCTATTTACTAATTTTCCTCAAGACGGTTGTCATCCATCCATCGTCGGAAATAGTCTCTAACTATGACTAAAAACATTATATACAGACAAAGAAAATTTTTATTCTTCGGTTCAAAGACCCCCCGTCGGAAAAGAACCCAAAAGAAAAACCAACGGGTGGTGAAGTCACGCTCAACTCAAAAAAATGTTTAAATATGTATCAAGCACTGCATTCACCAAAATCATTAAGCATAAAATTTTTGAAATTTCCCTCACCCCACACTTGAATCATGCTATGTCCCCAAAGCATCTAATTAAAATTCAAAAGAGTGAGAAGTACTCCCTGAGGCCTCTAGGCCTAGCTAACAACATGTTTTTCTTCAAATTTGCACAAGTGGGTGTTTGACCCCACACTTTTTCTCTTCAATGCTTGTTAGCTTCCTCCTCCATGGGTACTCAGACTTCCCTTCCATCTGTGCGTAACTTTCCACCAAAAACAACACAAGTTGAAAGTAACCAAAATCACATAAACAAAAATCACAAATTGTACCTGTGGTACCCTTGGGTTGCCTCCCAAGCAGCGCCTTATTTTACGTCGTGGCATGACATAGACTATCCTTTTCAAGACATCCTCATACTTGGGTTCCCTTTCGAGAACCATCTTCTTTTCATTTGATTTTTAGAGGAAACAGCCTCCACTCTGTTCCTTGCTTCCTCCAACTTCTTATCCAACTGAAGCCCTTTATAAGACTCAGGCGGAACACTTATCATTACCTTTGGCCATGGACCTGTGGAATCACCCACACCACACTTATCCTTTGACAACACACTAACCTTACAAAGGTTTCTGTAGTTTTTGGGTGGGTTAATCTGTTGCTATACTTGAAAGAATTCTTCTTCATCCTCGACCCTCATTTTAAGGGTCCCTGCTCTTAAGTCAATTACCACTCCTCCAGTGGCCAAGAATGGTCGTCCCAAGATTAAGGGTAGCAGGTATAATAAACTTACCCACTTTGATGAGAAGGTCCTCTATGATTCCATCTTGTGCCACTCGCGACTTGTCCGCCAGCTGCAGCATAAATCTTGTTGGCCACGATTTTCCCAACCCCAGGGTGTTAAATAAAGATAAGGGCATTAGATTAACTACTGCGCCTAAATCACATAGGGCTCGTAGCACTTCAGCTTTACCAATTTGTATGGGGAGGGTAAAACTCCCTGGGTCTTTGAGCTTCTTAGGAATCTTCCTCAATACCCTATGACTGCACTCCTCCGTCAGTGCTACTGTTTGTACATCCACTAATCTCACTTTGTTATCCATCACATCCTTCAAGTATTTAGCATACTTGAGCATTCCCTGCAAAACATCAAGCAAAGGCAAGTTTATGTGAAGTTCTTTGAAAATCTCAAAGAACTTTTTGAAGCATTCCTCCTCCTTGCGCTTTTTGAATCTCTAAGGGAATGGTGGTGGTGGTCTTTCTGCTGCGTTCGATGAAGATTGTGCATTTTGTTTCACAACACTTTGATTCTCTCCCTTGTCAGTGGATGGTCCTTGTCTAACCAACTCCGGCTGCACCTCATTTCTTTTCTCTTTTGGCACTGCATCAGCTAATTGTTTGCCGCTCCTCTGACTGATGGCGTTGACTTGGCGGGGGTTAAGGTCTGTGTCACTTGGTAGTCCTCCGTGCGGTCTAATTTTTTGAGCTAATGCTATCTGACCCATCAGCTTTTCTAGATTGCGGGTGGCCAATTACTAATTCTTCAAGTCTGATGCCATGCTCGCCTGATTTTCTGCTAACTGAGTTTGGGTCTCCATGATTTTCTGCAACGTTTCCTCAATGTTGCTACTCAACTGGCCATCATTCTGCCTATTCTACTGATACTACTGCTGAAAACTTTGCTTTTGATTTCCACCCCAAGAAAAATTCAGGTGGCTTTGCCAATTTTTGTTGTAGTTGTTTCCAAAATTCTAAGTGTTCCTCTGCACATTCCCAACAAAGTTGACTAATTCCAGATTAGCTCCACAAGATTCTGCATTGTGCCCATTATTCCCACAAATTTCACACCAACTCGGAGCTTACTGAACTGCATTAACCTGGCCCTGTTGTTGGTTCATACTCAGTTTATTGAACTGAGTCATCATTTGATGCTGGAACGAAGCTAACTATTCCACCAAGTCATTCATACCATCTACTTCTATTAGCCCTGCTCTTTTTCCTGCCCCTCTCGATGACTTGCTGTGCCACTCTGGATTTCCCTGTGCAATTCTATTCAACAGCGTGTACAACTCATCATAAGTCTTCTCTAAGGCTTGCCCACCCGATGCAGAGTCTAGCAAAATTTTTCTGTGTGGGTCTAGACTTTTTACAAAGTTATGGGCCAGCACTTCATTGGATTGCTGGTGATGGGGGCAGTCTCTCAATAATTACTTGAATCTCTCCCAAGCCAAATATAAATTCTCATCAGGCCTCTACTTGAAACTCAGTATTTCACTTCTCAATTTTGCAGTCTTGCCTGAAGGAAAGAATCTGATCCAGAACTTCTTCACCAAATCATCCCAAGAAGTTATGGAGTTTGGTGGCTCAACTTTCAACCACCTTTTTTCCTCTCCCAACAATGAAAATGGAAAGAGGGTAAGTCGGACATAGTCTGTGGACACTCCGGTGGGGACGAAAGTGTCACTAATCTCTAAAAAGTTCTGTTAGTGCTGTTGCGGGTCCTCATGTGCCATCCCAGTGAATTGACCACAAGAATGTAATAGCTGCACCATGTTCTATTTTAATTCAAAGTTCCCTCCAGGTTCCGGTTTACGGACACTAGAGTTCACATTCGTCGCTTGTGGGATTGCCACTTCGCGAACTGGTCTGGCTGCCATTGCTTCCGGTGACAACTTTGCTCGTCCTGCGGGTGGTTGTTGTTGTACCTTTTCTTGAAGTCTTTTCAGCTTTTTCTCAAGAGCTACTCTCCTTCGCAAATGAATTTGACGTCCTGGTTAAAGCAACGGTTCCACAAGCTCTCTATTCCTAGCCAGCTCGGCAAGACAACCTGTTACCTACAATAAGTCAGACTAAGACCAAGATTCTCAACACTTAAGGAAATTTAAAAATCACCCAAAAATAGATAAATTCACTAAACTTCACCAAGTCCCTGGCAACGGCGCCAAAAACTTGTTGTGACTGCGCCCCAGCACACACACAAGCGTACGTGGTCTTACAAGTAATATAGTGGCCCTTTTTAAGAGCCGGATGTCGAACCCATAGGGACTGGACCAATTTAGCTAATTATCAATTTAAAGAGTGATATTAACATTCGCAAGTGCTGATATAGACTTTCTCGATAAAGTTTAATTAAGTGTAGGGGTGGTCACAGAAATTCTCTGAAGTAGTTCAAGGAGCAACTAGAGCTAACACCAGATAATCATGCGATACTCCGCTTCGTAATGGTTTAAGTATGGAATTATCAATTATCATCTTACATAATTACAATTTCATGTTCATGGTCTTTTGAGCCTCTAAACACAACAAACTAGCCTTATAACTACATCGTTGAGCGGGGATGTGACATTCTAGATCGTGAGAAATTCAATAATGTAAAAATGTGGTTTACGGGGTTTATGCTCTTGATTAGGGACTTTCGTACCTCTAATCATATAACTCAACTTAGCTTCACAACTACTTCTTCAAGTGGTGGAGTGACAATTCTAAGTTGATTTCTTATTATCATCTCGTTTTATCAACCAAGCAAGGAAAATTAGGTATAATTTCTTATCCTAACCGCGAATTATATCGTAAGATACAAACTTGCTCCCTACATTATTTGTTCCTGCCTAGGTTTACTTTCTCAAGCTTTTATCTAGGTGTAACTTGTGTGCTTTCAAAGTGATCAATCATAAAAACAACCATAATTAAGAATGTAAGACAAAACAACAATCAAAAACATAAAACCAAGACACATTCGCATAATCGCAATCATACCTTGTGGCTTCAACTCTAGAGGAAGGGTTCTAGCCACTCAAGTTCATATAATTACAAGAAAACATAATTAAAGTAACATACTTAAAAGAATTGGTAGAAGAGAAGATGAAATTTAAGAACCCTAGTTGGGTTCTCCCACTTTTCCCTTCACTCCTTAGTAATTTTTCATAAATATTATGTGACAAAATGTTTTTAGGAGCTAAGGGACCTATTTATAGTAAATGAGAGGTGTATAAAATTATGCACGGAGGAATCGCAGAAGCAATTTACCTCCGTGACACAGAGTGTAAATGAGAAGTTGTCGCACCAATTTACCTCCGTGACACGGAGGAATCGCGGAAGCAATCTAGAATTTGCATCAAACAAACGTCAGGCAGCCCCTTGCCGCGATGGCAGCATGCCACACTGCTTGTGCAGCGCGTTTGGGGCCGTGACACGCCCTTGTCGTGCAACCTGGCCTACCGTGGCACGTTGCTGTCGCGCAGGTGGGCTGCTTCGCATGTCCTCCTTGACGACTTTCGCGTTTTGCTTCCGATTCCATTCCTCCACTTCACCAACTCATAGATTAGTTCCTCAAATTCATTTTAAACCTACAAAAACAAGACTAATAATGTTTTTTAGTACATATATATTCACATTTACATAAAATTACATGAGAATGTATATAAATAAGTAGATAAACAAGACGAAAACTAAGTTATAAAGTATCACTTAGGCATGCCAGTTTGCCCAAGATCATTTGCCTTGCTTAGTTGATAAAATGGGATGATAATAATAGAGCAACTTAGAATTGCCACTCCACCACTCGAAGAAGTATTTGTGAAGCTAAGTTGAGTTAAATGATTAGAGGTACGGAAGTCCATAATCAAGAGCATAAACCCCGTAAACCACATTCCCATAATTGAATTGCCCACGAACTAGAATGTCACATCCCTGCTCAACGATATAGTTGTGAGGCTAGTTTGTCGTGTTTAGAGGCTCGAAAGACCATGTACATGCAATTGTAATTATGTGAAATGATAATTGATAATTCCATACTTAAATCATTACAAAGCGTAGTACCGCACGATTATCTGGTCTTAGCTCTAGTTGCTCCTTGAATTACTTCAGAGTATTTCTGTGACCACCCCTAGACTTAATTAAACTTTATCGAGAAAGTGTATATCAACACTTGCGAAAGTTAATATAACACTTGAAATTGATAATTAGCTAAATTGGTCCAGTCCTTGTGGGTTCGACATCCGGCTCTTAAAAAGGGCCACTGTATTACTTGTAAGACCATGTACGCTTGCATGTGCGCTTGGGCGTAGTCACAACATATGTCTTATTTTTTGTGTTTTCCATGTGGGGCCTAGTTTAGCTAGTTAGTTAGCAGCCTTATCGGCTATAGTATGAATATGACTGCCTGTTTCCTTTCTATTGTTACTAGACAGTATGGTGGTCTTGTCGACCCGTATAAGATCCCTTTATTGTTTTGTTGCCTGGGTTAATTGTTTTCTTTTACAGGTATTGCATGGCCTTGTTGGGCCGAGGCTTTGTTTACAGCCGAGATATAGTAGTTGGTTTTCTTGATTTTGAGTTGCTGGTTGGCACCAGAGGTGTATATTCTCAGCCAGATCAGCCCAAATCCCAATATGACATTAGATGTTAGTCATGCCTCCCAAGGTGGGGCGTGACAGGAAAACTGCCCGTCGAGATCCAATGAGTCACCCAATGAATCATTGTTGTGACCACGACTCATTGGGACCAGGCGTTGGTCTTGGGCCTTGAAAAATTTTATTTCTGGACTTAACCAACGGATGGACAGGATGACTCGTTGAATGCAACAATGGGTCGTTATATCCAGTCATAGGAACGGGAAGGATTTGGATCAGTTTTAGAATTTTTCCCCAACGGATGACATAACGACTCATTAGTTTCCACAATGGGTTGCTGTCACTGCTCGTCATCACTACTAGAGATTTTGAATGATTCCTGAATTGGACTAATGGACAGGAACAACGATACATTGGATGGGATAATGGGTCATTGTTGCCACTCATTGTCATTGGAAAAGATTTTTACCTTTCCCCTAACGACTCCCTATGGCGAGTCGTTATACCTAACAACGGCTCATCATCTGACTCGTTGCTTGGAGGACTGATTTGCAAAGATTCTGGACTACTATCAACGGATCAAAACAATAGCTCGTTACATGAAGCAATAGGTTGTTGTATTGCTTATTGAATCTGCGGAAGAAATCTACAGAGGCTGCCAATGACTCACATAACAGGTCATTGTTACTAACAACGACTCGTTGGTTTAGTCGTTCTGAGGTAAAAAAACTTCTTGTTTTTCATTCTAAGTCTGGGTTTGGTTTAAGAAACTTTTAGGGGTGTTATAATATCTCCCCCTTAAGATCGTTCATCCTCAAATGAAGGCTAACATGCTGAAAGTCTAGAAAAAGTTGCAATCCTGAACTGAAACCTATAAACTGATTACTGAAGGAGTGACCGACTCCGAATTGAAATATACATGCTAACTAAACTTATGAAACTAGGGTACGCTTTTAACATGAATAGGACTGATGAGTACGGAACTGAATATAGTACAGAAAGAATTTAGTACCTAATGCTGAAGATAAACTGGAAGGAAATAAGTGAGGGTATTTAGCCATCATGTCCGCTTCTTCTTCCCATGTAGCTTCCTTAACTAGCTAGTTCCTCCATAAGTCCTTTACTGAAGTGACTTCCTTATTTCTCATCTTACGAACCTGACGGTCTAGGATTTGACTGGAACTTTTTTGTAAGAGAGACTGTCCTTTACACCAACACTCTCTATAGGTAATAATGAGGTCGGGCCATCGACGCATTTCTTCAACAAGGACACATGGAGGACTGGGTGCACCAATACTAACTCTATAGACAACTCCAGCCGTAAGCGACATTTTCAATGCATCTCAAGATTCTGTAAGGGCCGATATATCTAGTACTGAGCTTTCCTCTCTTCCCAAATCTCATCACCCCTTTCATAGGTGATATTTACAGGTATACCCAATCATCCACAGAAAACTTCAACTCTCTTCTCCTTATATTTGCATACGATTTTTGTTGGCCTTGAGCTGTTTTAAACCATTCCTTGATAAGTTGAACCTTCTATATGACCTCATTTACTTAATTAGGTCCTATCAAAGTAGCTTCACCAACCTTAAATTACCCTATAAGAGACCTGCACCTCCTACCATATAATTCCTAGAATGGGGCTATCTGAATACTTGAGTAGTTGTTGTTGTTGTATGCAAACTCGATAAGAGGTTGGTAATCATCCTTAATGCCCTTGAAATCAATCACATAAGCTCCCAACATATCCTTCAAAGTCTGAATCGTCCACTCAGCTTAGCCATCTGTCTATAGATGAAAACCTGTTTAGCTTGACCTGAGTACAAAGTCCTTTCTAAAATGTCTTCTAGAAGTGCAAGGTGAACAAAGTACCCCTATCTAAAATGATGGACAAGGGAACCCCATGTAGTCTGAATAAATCCTGGATGTATAGTCTATCATAATCCTCTACTGAGTCTGTGGTCTTAACTGGTAGGAAATGTGTCGACTTAGTCATTCGGTCTACAACCACCCAAATTGAGTCATGTTATTGGCGAGTAAGAGGTAAGCATGTGATGAAGTCCATATTCACTTCTTCCCACTTCCAAGTAGGAATGCTAATATCTTGAGTCATACCCTAGGTCTCAATGCTCAACCTTGACCTGTTGGCAATTTGGATACTTAGCCACGAATTCTGCAATTCCTTCTTCATGTCCATAGTAGACATCCTGTAGATCATGGTGGTGGCATTTGGGTGGATGGATTACCATGATCTTGGGCAAATTTATATGCCCAAGTGATACTCAAATGTGTCATTTTGCCTTGTTTATCTATCAATGTTTATACATTCTCATGTGATTTGTAATAAAATATGAATTTATACTAACCAACATGATTAGCGTTGTTTTGCAGGAAAAATATAAAGTTATGGAGATAAGATGCATGTTGGGAAAGATCGGGATTGGACTCGGAAGCTAGCAAGAAAACAAAGCACGTGAAGGCACGAATTAAAGGGGCTCCGTGATGGAGCCGTGTCACGCTGCCATCGCGGATGCACTCTGCCTGGATGGTGAAATTATGCCGATTTCCAGTGGAGGTGCGCGTTGGGACCGAGGCACGTTGGCCTAGCCCCGCGTTGCACGCCGTGCCACGTTGGGCCTAAATACCTGGACGTCCGGATTCCAGTAAGGGTCCGCGTTGGTGGCATGTCACGGAGGCAGTGCTCCGCGATGAACTCCGTGATACGTTGCTTGTTATTCCAGAAAAAATTCCCACTAGTATAAATAGAACATTTAGGTTCATTTTTAAGAATTCTGACTTGGTGGAGCAAGAACGTGGGTTACAGGCAGTTGAAGGGACGAAAATCTCAGGGTTTTTCTCTATCTCCTTCTTCTTTATTTCAATTGCTTGTATGATTAACACTTATTTAACGATGTTTAATCCACAAATGAGTGGCTAAATCCTCTTCTTGCTGAGGTTAAGAACAATTATATTGAAATGTAATTATTGATCAATGGGTTTTTCATCTTTTCTTCCATGGTTGTTCTATTGATTCTTGTTCTTACTGCATTAATGTGTGGCCAACATTAATGTATATCTAAAAAGTCCGGTTTCACTCGAGAGAGCAAGAAATAGAAAAGTTGTGAACTGATAGGATATGATCTTTTCTTAGTTTGGGAAAATTGAGAATTGATTTACCTTCGGGATAGAGATGTACCTGAAAGTCGTATTAGTCAATTAAGGAATCGATTTTGTATGGCTAGAACATGAATTTCATTTTATCACAGAAATGTAGGTGGAAGGTTCATGATTCTTAAGTTGGGTTAAATACGAGATTCTTAATCCATAGGCAATAATTCTTGACTAGTAACCGGAGGAAAGATTAACCAAATTGTATCGATAATTTATTTCTTTACATGTTCATTTAGCCTCAGCATGCTCATACTTATAGTTCAGACTCAATTTGTATATTCACTTTAGACTTAGTATAAAATTAGGAAACAAAATATCAACCTTTTCTTCACATTGTTGTCTGCAATTTAGAATTAAAGTTCATTGACACTTGAGTAGATTGTTACTTTAGTCTAGTCCCTGTGGGATCGATACTTGGCTTACTTGAGCCACTTTACTACTTGTTCGACCACGTGCACTTGCATGTAGTTATACCAAATAACGCCTGAACAAGTTTTTGGCGCCGTTGCCGGGGACTGGCAATTGGTAAATTTTTCTTAAGTGTTAGTTTACTATTTCTTCTTAGTGTTGACAACTTGGTCTTAGCATGTATTTTGAAGATACTAATTTCTGTTGAACACTAGCAAGAGACAAGGAGCTGGTGGACTCATCAAGGGCAAGGTTCGAATCAGGGGGCGCAGAAAACTCAAGGAGGGCAGTAGAACTATCAGTCACAATATAGAAGCAACAATGCACCTCCTCCACCACCATCACCCAGCATCGAGGAATGTTCAAGACAATGATAGCTAACCAAGCTCAATTACAGGCTGACTACGTGAAATTGGAAGCCGAGGTAAAGAACAATCAGTTAGCTACAAAGGCGTTGGAGTACAAGTTTGGGCAATTTGCTGGAGCCCAAAACACCAGGCCTAGAGGAGGACTTCCGAGCAACATAGATCCCAACCCCAAGCAAGTGAATGCAGTGACCACAAGGAGTGGTTTGCAGCTTAAAGAGGTGGAACCAGAAAGACCACCTCAACAATCGGGAGCAGCAGAAATTGAGAGGGAGCAAGGTTATGAGAGGGGGAAGAAAAAGGAGGCTGAACCAGAAAGACCACCACCCCCGTACCCTCAACGATTAAAGAAACACAAGGAGGAGGCGTGTTTCAAAAAGTTCATGGAGGTTCTTAAACAGGTACACATTAACTTACCTCTTGTTGATGTTTTGCAAGGAGTGCCGAAGTACGCAAAATATATTAAGGACATCGTGGCGAACAAAAGTTGGTTGACTAAGTATGCTACGGTGGCTCTTATGGAGGAGTGCACTTCACGGATACAAAACAGGTTTCCCACAAAGCTCAAGGACCCTGGGAGCTTTACCAAACAAATTACAATTGGGCAGAGTATCCGAGCTCGCGGATTATGTGATTTGGGAGCTAGAATTAACTTGATGCCGTCATCGATATTCAAGAAGTTGGGTCTAGGGAGTCCTAGACCAACAACAGTGATCTTGCAACTAGCGGATCATTCCTTAGCCAGACCTGATGGCATTGTGGAAGACGTGCTGGTGCAAGTGGGATCCCTTATCTTGCCAGTAGATTTCATCGTGCTGGATTTTAAGCCAGACGCGGAAGTCCCATTTATTTTGGGATGTCCTTTCTTGGCTACCGGGAAAGCACTTATTGATGTAGCTGCAGGGCAGCTAACTATGCGAGCACACAACAAGGTGGAGGTGTTTGATGTATACAAGGCCACCAAGCTCCCGACTGTGTATGAGGAACTCTCGGTGATCAATCTGATTAATCGAGCTGATGTTGTCCAGAGAGTTGAGTCACGGGAGTTATTGGGGAAACCACCGGAGCGATGTAAGCATTACTGGGGTGAGGACGGTGGTCGAGAGAAAACGTCCGTCACCCTAGAGGATGACTGAGCCTAATGACGTCGAGCCGCGACGATAAACCAGGCGCTGCACGGGAGGCAACCCGTGAAATTTTTGTAATATTTTAAGAGATTTCATAGAAAAAAAGGAAAAGAAAAAAAATGAGAAAAATAAAAATAAAAACAAAATTTGTATTTTATGTGAAACCTATAATTCTAACCAATTTCTTGTTGTGAGATGAATTTCAGGTTGAACGGGGGATAAATATGCAAAGGATTGCAAAGGAAAAATTGAGGTATGAAAAATAATAAAAAGTGTTAAACAGCGAGCCCACGCGATGGCTCCGTGTCACGGAGGAGGGCCTCCGCGTTACCCTCCGTGACACGTTGAAGGTAATTCTGGAATTTTTACAAATTCCAGAACACCTGCGCGATGGCTTCGTGTCACGGAGGGCATGCTCCGCGTTACCCTCCGTGACACGTCGCAGTGTATTTCGCGATGGGTCACACCGGGTCGCCGGGTGACCTGCGCGAAATCTTCACTTTTTAACCCCGAATTCCCCTCATTTTCCTCATTTTTCATCCCCTCCGTGACAAACATCCCAAAAACCCCTTCTCCCTCAACGTGACACGGACCTAGGCACACATTTTCATCAAGTTTTTGTCATTTCATCGAATTCAAGGTATGTTCTTCAACTCTATCTCAATTCTTATCAGATTTTTCGATGTTAAACATGTGATGTGAGAAAAAATTGCCCTAAGTAGAAATTAAGCTTAAAATCAATTGAGTCATTGTTGATTAACGTTCGTAGTATCATTGTGATTACATGAACTCGATAATTACATAGCTTGATCGAATTTTTGTAAAATCTTAGCTAGGGCTTGAATTTGAATTTGAAAAGGGAAAATTTAGTTGACATTTGAAATTCTTGCTGGGTTGTGTATGTTGGGTGAGATGAGTTGGTTGTGCTAACTTTTAATATGGTAAAATACCGACGGATTTTCGGGGTAACGAAATTGTGAGATGCAAGAAATGGGTGAATTGTATAGGATCATGTAGATAAATTATTTTCTTTGTTTCTCCTTGCTAAGTTCTATGTGATAAAATGTGATCAATGGTAATGTTGTGGTTAGCTGTATGAAGTCTGAGTAGTACATAGAATGTATACCGTCGAATTCTTTGAATGCACTAAGCATATTTGTTATATTTTGTTGTTTGTTTTTTTAATTGGAAATAAGTATGATCTTGCCGTAATGTTGTGATTGTGGCTAAAGACTAAGTGTGGGGTGGCCTAGCTTAACCCAACCTTAGTCGAAGCTAATTTTAATCGAAATAACATTGGGACTGTCTTTTTGGTTTTACAGAAACAATGGCAAGCAGGAAAGAAAAAGGGAAGGGCGCATCAACATCAGGCGCCGGAAGGAAAAGAATTAGGCTGGGAACAGCAGTCCCAGCAGCACCAGCAGTTCCACGCGGCCAACGCCATCAATACGGAACCAGATGGGTGACAGAGGAGGGGAAAAATGGTACGCCAAGTATAAGGAAAGCAAATACTTCCCCGAGGAACACATTGCTAGGGAACCATTGGCACAGGAATTCCCCCGGATTGTCCACAGGATTGAGGCAGCCTGTCTAAATTTTATCTTTGAAGAGCCCAAGGAGTGCAACCTGCACCTGATTCGGGAATTCTACACCAACTAGAACCCGATACTCAGATGTCACACCATCAAGATAAGAGGGCAGATAGTAACTTTTGAGCCCCATCACCTTAATGCCATCTTGGGGGTGCGGGACACAGACGCCCATGTGCTTCGGCAACTGAATATCACTCCACCATACGCGGATATCAGATGCACTTTGTGTGGAACCCGGTCTACAACACGTTGGAGCAGGCATAAGGAGAGGGGCTACCATCAGACCTTGCCCTACTCACAGATGAACAGGGAAGACAGGATATGGTTGAAGATTGTTTGTTCCTGCCTGATCCCGGGGGTGCATATAACAGATGTCACCCGGGATCGTGTATGCTTAGTCTACGCCTTGATGAAGGGGCTAGAGATCAATGTGGAGGCGGTAATTATCTCCGCCATGAAGAGAGCCCGATTGCAGCAAGGGCATAGGTACGGGTTTGGTGGATTACTGACCACGTTCCTGAGGGGCCTGGATATTGAGGAGGAGACGCTGGACTACATCCCGTAGATGGAGAGGCGGGCCTTAGATGTCACCAAAACTAAGGCACCCGACACCACTCACGGGCCAGTTCTCACATTAGCCGAGCGACATGCTCGAGATGATCAGTACATGGCTCGCATGTTTGGGATGCAGATGCTCTAGCTGCGTATAGGCGGGAGGCCGGCAACAGAAGATGAGCTATGGCAGCTCGAGCTAGAATACCCTTTTGGCGAAAATGCCAGGGCTCTATCCCGAGTGGGGCCAGCTTTTGTGGAGCCCACCGATGATGATGTCCCCACAGATGAGGAGACACGTCGTGATGACTCCAATGTGGAGTCAGATGATGACGATGGGGCCGATTCAGACATGGGAGACGAGGCAGCAGCACCTGACGAAGAAGTGGAATATTTTGATTGATCAGGGAGTTTCACCACCCACTTTTGTGCTATGCTGAATTTTGTGAACACTGGGGACAGTGTTCAATTTTAGTGTGGGGTGGGAGTAGTTAGGTGTTTGTTGCTTTTGTTATTAATGTATGTCTCTGTTCTGTTGTTGTGCTTGGATAAACTTGTGGCCCTATGATTTTTGTGTGCATGTCTGTATTGAAATTAAGGTGAAGCTATTGTGTGCTGTTGAATGTTGTTAGCTGGTTTTGTACATATCTTTGTTTTATCAAAATGATCGATATTTTTAAAACTTTTAATGCATTTTTAAATTTTTGGGTTTCTCGGCGTTTGTTTTCGGTTCTTTTACCGAGAATAGTCCCATTGAACCGAAGTCGTAATTAGTGACTATTCTCTATGATGGATGGATGACGACCGTCTTAAGGGAAATGTAGTCGATAGGAGTAGATTTCTTTTGTTCTTTTTAAATTTTTTTTGTGTGTGTGTATCCCAAACGTGTCGTTACTTTGTGGTTGCAAAATTCTGGTTGCGTGTTGTACATAATATTTGAAATGCAAAGGTGATTCGTATGAAAGCATGCAACTTTGTGAATATATTGAGATGCCTAGGCCATACAGTTCGACTCAGTGTGATTGAGGCTTAATGTTCGAATTCTTGTAATTAGCTGATTGAAGAGTCTGTGAATATGTCTTGAGTTGAGCATGTGAAATGAGTGTATAGTGAGGTTTCGTTTCTTCCATGCTATTGTGAAGTGTCTAGAACTTGCCTGGTGTGTGTACGAAACGAAATGAAGGATGTGTATTGTAGGAAAGGATGTAGGCATTTCTTTGCTTTAACCAAAAGTTTCTTTTTTTCATTATCGTACCCACCTTGAATGTACATCCTAGTTAGCCCATTGAGCCTTTAGCCTATTATTTTTCTTTTGTCAAAAAGGTGTAAACCGAGCTTAACCCCTTCTTTTCATTATCCGTGCATTTGATCCAAAACTCTTAAGTGCTCAAAAAAAGAAAATAATTTTCCCACAGTGTCAAGGAGTGAGAATGGTGAAAAGAAAAGAAAAAGCAGAGTGATGAAAGGAAAGAAAAGGTTAAAGGTGCACTCGTTATAAATTAAATATAATGAAGATGTATAAATAATCTTTGTTATTGAGTCAAGTGTGCTTAAAGATATGGGGTCAAAAATAAAGATAGACTTCAAGAATGGGAGGATGAAGGAAGAAACAATGCCCATAAGGTTGATGGGATGTGTTGAAAAAGCGCTTAAGGATGCTAGTTGTTATTATTGGTTAGCCCAGTATTTACTAGTTCCATAGCTTACATTACAACCCGTTAAGTCCTATGTGATCTTACAACACACGTCCTTATATTAGTGGAGTAATACACTAAAGGCAAGCCTATGGTTCATTACATGAAGCATGTGAATTCCTTTTGGAGAGAGAGTGAAATTGTGTTTATATGCCCCTGGATGTAATGTCTTTGAGTTCATGTAATTAAAAAGGGGAAAAAATTCTCTTGTGTTGTGAGGACACATGCTTGGCGAGAGATTAAATTTCATGTCGGATATCTTGATCAGCTGATTTGCATGAGTTTGCCGATATCGAGAGTCGATTCTTGAGTCTAGGAGGTCTTAATGTGTTGAAGGTCATTGTATTGATAAGACCATGCATGTTTTCTTGTTGATTTGCTATATCCAATAATCGGTATAACCGTAGCTTGAATTGTCGAGCCAAAGTAGCCAGGATGGGGTGTCAATTACATGAGGTGTAAGATTATTGTTCGGGGATGAACAAGGATTTAAGTGTGGGGTAAGTGATCTTGGGCAAATTTATATGCCCAAGTGATACTCAAATGTGTCATTTTTCCTTGTTTATCTATCGATGTTTATACATTCTCATGTGATTTGTAATAAAATGTGAATTTATACTAACCAACATGATTAGCGTTGTTTTGCAGGAAAAATATAAAGTTATGGAGCTAAGATGCAAGTTGGGAGAGATCGGGATTGGACTAGGAAGCTAGCAAGAAAAAAAAGCACGTGAAGGCACGAATTAAAGGGGCTCCGCGATGGAGCCGTGTCACGCTGCCATCGCGGATGTACTCTACCTTGATGGTGAAATTATGCCGATTTCCAGTGGAGGTGCGCGTTGGGGCCATGGCACGTTGGCCTAGCTCCGCATTGCACGTCGTGCCTCGTTGGGTGTAAATACCTGGACATTCGGATTCCAGTAAGGGTCCGCGTTGGTGGCGTGTCACGGAGGCAGTGCTCCGCGATGCACTCCGTGACACGTTGCTTGTTATTCTGGGAAAAATTTCCACTAGTATAAATAGAACACTTAGGTTCATTTTTAAGAATTCTGACTTGGTGGAGCAAGAACGTGGGTTACAGGCAGTTGAGGGGACGAAAATCTCAGGGTTTTTCTCTATCTCCTTCTTCTTTATTTCAATTGCTTGTATGATTAACACTCATTTAACGATGTTTAATCCACAAATGAGTGGCTAAATCCTCTTCTTGCTGAGGTTGAGAACAATTGTATTGAAATGTAATTATTGATCAATGGGTTTTTCATCTTTTCTTCCATGGTTGTTCTATTGATTCTTGTTCTTACTGCATTAATGTGTGGCCAATGTTAATGTATATCTAAAAAGCCTGGTTTCACTCAAGAGAGCAAGAAATTGAAAAGTTGTGAATTGATAGGATATGATTTTTTCTTAGTTTGGGAAAATTGAGAATTGATTTACCTTTAGGATAAAGATATACCTGAAAGTCGTATTAGTCAATTAAGGAATCGGTTTTGTATGTCTAGAACATGAACTTCGTTTTATCACAGAAATGTAGGTGGAAGGTTCATGATTCTTAGGTTGGGTTAAATACGAGAGTTTTAATCCATAGGCAATAATTCTTGACTAGCAACCGGAGGAAAGATTAACCAAATTGTATCGATAATTTATTTCTTTACATGTTCATTTAGCCTCAGCATGCTCATACTTATAGTTCAGACTCAATTTGTATATTCGCTTTAGACTTAGTATAAAATTAGGAAACAAAATATCAACCTTTTCTTCACATTGTTGTCTGCAATTTAGAATTAAAGTTCATTGACACTTGAGTAGATTGTTACTTTAGTCCAGTCCCTGTGGGATCGATACTTGGCTTACTTGAGCCACTTTACTACTTGTTCGACCACGTGCACTTGCGTGTAGTTATACCAAATAACGCCCGAACATACCAGGTGCGGTGAGCTTCCATTAGTATCTGCTGCCTCAACTTATCTATATCCGGAACACATAACTTGCCCTGATAACGGAGCATACCATCCACCCTTTGGATAATGTTTCCACCTCTTTCCTTAGGACTGCTTCCTTCAGCTTAAGAAAAATTGGGTCTTCATCCTTTGACTTAACCTCTAACACCAGGGAGGATTTTGACCCACTCTAGACTACAACTCCACCTTCTGCTGAGCCAACCAACTAGACCCCTAACCGAGCCAATCTGTGAACATATATAACCAGTTCTTTCTAACCATCCTCGATATAAGCAACACTCCCCATAGACAATCTGCTGAGGGCCTCAGCCACTACGTTGGCCATACCCTGGTTGATACAAAACACTTATCTCGTAGTCTTTCAACAACTCTAGCCATCTTTTTCTTTGCTAATCTCTGAGGATAAGGAGGTGGAATCCTCAGCTCTTGGTCCATATCGGTTAAAGCCTCTTCGCTCGTTTCCTCCTCAACAGCCTTCGCAGGGTTAACATCAACTCCCTCTTCATCAAGCTCTTCAGTTTCATCAACACCACCTGGTGCTTTTGGAACCTCATCATTCACACGACTTCTTATTTTGGGGTCAACAATGTTCTTGGGCTTAACGCCCCCATCAGCCAACACCTTAATGCTCCTCGTGACGATATCCATGCAATGATTGTCCTTCTTAGAATTAGGCATAGTGTCACTATGGAGAGTCCCTTTCATTCTGGGGTTCATTTGCATGGACAAGTAATTCATTTAATCTTACAATTGCTTGATGGATAGTGAATGTGAACTCATTGTTTGGGAGAGATTAGACACCTCCCCTTTGAGCTCTTTAACCCTGCTATCCGTCGATTTCACCCCTTTTAGTAGTCTAGCCAATATCTCTTCAATCTTGGAGCTTTCCACATTGCTCACACCAGGTTGGAATTTGGGGTTTTTATCCTTTAGAGGGGGAACATATGGGTTTGATCTTTAGTGATAACATTCCCTATCACAGTTTTGATCATGATGACCCCATCTTTTATTTCTATCAACCCAACCTTACTTGTCGCAGTTTCTCCAACCTTGATTGTTTTCCTGTGGGCGCCAAGGGCTTTGATTGGCACCTTGGTACCCCTAGCTAGAACCCACTATTTTAGTGACCATGAATTGTCACTCTTCCTCATACCTAGGCGGTGAAGCATCACCCTCATATTGCATAGGACCTTGAGTCCCCACAACATTAACTTTCTTGGACCCGGTTCCCATAACATGCTTTGTCATCAATTCGAGATGCCTCATTATCTTTTCTAGGGTCTCATCTCTTTCTCCATCTTTTCTCTGCATATCAGTAGTCACAACGTTTGGACTAGCACCACTTGAGGGTACTTCAGTGTCCCTTGTATGCCAAGCTCGATATGTTTTGGTCATTCTATCCAAAAGAGTTCTAGCTATACCATAAGGCTGGTCCATGAGGGACCCTCTAGCTAAGTTATTAGCCACAGACTTGTTAATTTCAAGGATCGATAAAAACTCTGAAGTAGCACTCCATCCGATAGCCCGTGGTTTGGACATAGAGCCACTTTTTCTTAAACCGGAGCCATGCTTCATGTAAGGGTTCACCTGGGATTTGCCTGAAGTTGGTAATATATTATCTCAGCTGCAACATCCTTGATGGAGGGAAGAACCTATCCAAGAAAGCTTCAGTCACCCCAGAGGTAGTTCCTCTATCCACATGGTAGCTTACCCAGTCATGGAAAATGTGAAGAGCCTCAATCTAATCGACTCTTGACTTATATTGGTGTTTTTGAAAGGTTGGCATATCTCAAGGAAATTCTGAAGATGTCGATTTGCATCTTCACTCGGCTGACCTTCGAAGAGTCCTTTCATTTGTAGCAGGTGTAACACTGTGTTGGTCACGTGAAACACCGCATTCCCTACCATGGCTGGTAGGCGAAGAGCACCTTCTACATCTAGCATCATTGGGCCATCATCTTGTGGTCCATGTGGCTATCCACTAAACCTTCTTGTGAGTGTCGGCTAATATCAGTCATCCTAAGAGACACCCAAGAACAACAACAATTATAAAAACAAAACACAAGATGCTAAATTAATTCAAATCAACAATCACCTAGGGGCTATCTAATCCTATTCCTCAACAACGGCACCAAAATTTATGACATTCAGATCCACTCCTCACAAGGAGATAGCGTAAACGATCGTCGCAATATAAACCCAACTAAGAGTCGGGGTCGAATCTACAGGAAATAATGATTAGACAATAAAAAAAATTTCTATTGAATCGAAATAAATTGCATCATTGCATTAAAATGGAAAAAAAATGCTGGGGGAAAGTGAGATCACGATTTGGATGAAAATCAACTACCAACTAAAACAAGGCAACCTAATTAAATAAATAAATATGAGCAAGGCCAGGGGTGTGCTACTGATGGGGCATCGATTGAATTGGAATTAACTAGAAAATCAAATTATTACTCACAAAAATAAATAACCGTAGATAAAGTGGCACCCGATGTTTTTCAACCACTTGGGTGCCTTTTTCCTTGAGTTTTCTCAAACCCCAAGGTCTTAATTAATTCATCAACTATGGCTTGGGCAAGGATTGAACTATCTCTAGCCTCAACTCTTTACTGGGTGTATGAGAATGGGTTTTGGCTATCTGTAGTCCAACCCCACATAATCAAAACCCAAATACCCATCATTGTTTCTCACCCATATTCTATTCCCCTTTTTTCAAGCAAAAATAGAATAAGTAAACATAACCCATATTTGCAACTATGGATAATTAAATTATAACTTGAAGAAAACAATAGATTTATACTAAATGAGTAATTATAACATCAATCTAGAAATATCCAATCCAATTTATTCCCAATAATGCATACAACCCTAGAAAAATATTTAGCTACTCATAGATGAATAATATAAAAGAATATTGACAATTAAATTTATAAAATTCATCATTTAGAGTAAAAACAAGCTCAAATCTATCTTCAATGGAGGTTTGTGCCTTGAGGAAGAAGAAGAAGAAGGTGAAGAAAAGCTAACTCTATTCTTTTTCTCTCTAGAAAATTATAAGTTATTCAATACAATATAATATTCTAATGCTTCTGGAATGGAATTTTTAGTACCTTTTTAAAGAATGTACGAAAGTAGGTTTAAAATAGTCCTCAAATCCTGTGCTGGACAATTTTCCCTTTTGACGATGGCCTCATTTGCGAGATACTGGAATTTCACCAATTCCCAATCGTGGGACGCCACTTCAAAGCAGCTGGGGGCCAGTGACTCCTACTATGGTTTGGTGTTGGCACCGGCAATTTGCAGGTGCTGATCCACATTCTGCTCGTGCACCTTCCACTTCAACACAGTGGGCTCATGTTTTTGGCTAGCTTTCCACTGGTCCCATTTGGTGGAACACCGATCCTCTTCTTTAGCTCCATGCTTTTATTCAATTCCTTTCTTTCTCACTTTAAGTTGAATGCCTACAAAATCTAAAGAGAAAGAGCATAAAATCATCCTAAATTACTTGAAAACCAAGCAAAAGCTCATGTTTAAAATCCTAATGAGTTGGTAAATTACCAACTCATTAGGCGGTCCTGCATTCCATGACCACCAAGTCTAAGAATCCATTGACGAACTTGAGCATGCGAGCCCTTATCTCAGCAACCATTTCCTGAGCATATCGTGACAATTAAGTTAAATTCTGTGCATACTCCTACACTATCATGTTGTTCTGTCTCAAGTTCATAAATTCCACAGCCTTAGCTTCCCTTAACACCCAGGGGAGAGAACCTACCCAGGACTGCCATAACGGACTCATCCCATTGTACCAGACCTACACTATTATTCCTTCACTCCTTCTATTGCTTGTACCAAATTCGAGCCAACCCTTTCAATTGACAGGCAGCCAGATCATCACTTTTTGCTGAGGTAACACCATGATTGAGTGATATTCTATATCTCATCAACAAATTCCTGCGGGTCCTCATCTACTTTAGACTCATGAAATGCTGGCGGATTCATTCGAGTGAAATCCCGGACTCTGGCAGTAGCTGCAAACCCATTTGTATTAACTGGTACAATGATTGTTGATTAACCTGGTTGGTCATTACCTGGGCTAGCATTTCACAACCCAAAATTCTTCATAGGACACCTAGTCATCCTGAGGGGCTGCGGGAGCTGGTGGGGCTGGACGGTTAGAATTTCTGGTCCTCCTTGCATTTCACCTTTTTGGAGGCATCCTTAAGTAAAACGGGTAAAACCTGAGTTAGGAGGATAATTTTAGAGGTAAACTCTACACATGTTAAGAATCATGAAGAAAGAGAATTTTCCTTAGAATGCCTCGTAGCACACTTCTCTGTTATACCCCGGAAGCCCAAAGATCAGATCCGGGAGTTGAAACGAAGAAAAACTAAAATTCTGCACCAGATATCAAGACGGGTCATAAGGTGACTCGTGAGGAGGTACAACGAGTCGTGGGGTGACTCGTAGTCAAGGAAGAGGAATGTGGTCTGGAGGGGTCACCACGGGAATGACCACGAGTCATGGTCAGGCCACACGACTTGTGGTGTCACCAGTGACCTGGACTAGAAACAAGTGAGGAAATTTTGGATAGTGGGGATCACGGGTGGTGACCACAAGTCATGGTCATCTACCATGATTCATTGGGTCCCATGATGGAAATTTTGTAGTGAACACCGCGGACTGAGGCCACGAGTCGTGGCCATAAGGGACGAGTCATCCGGTTCCTCACGGGGATTGGAAGTCAGCAAAATCCTGCAACTTCAGTAAGGGATTTTCCATAATTCCTATGCTCTAAGGGTCCTAAACTACATCATTTTAACCTATGAAAGGTGGATTTAAGAGGGAAAAACAATCCTAAAGTCCTCATTCATGCATGCAAAGAATAGGAGAGTGATAGAGAGGTGATCAAGGTGATTTCAAGTCTTTCTACTCCAATTTCCTCTTGGGCATTTAAGGAAGTGTAGGAATTTTCTTAGACAAGGTATGTAGGGTTACGAATGGGTGTTTCTGTTTACACCATGCCCATCCCCTTTTAGTTTATGAAATTCCACCAAAAATCTCATGGGGTTTCAATTCAATTTTTGTAAAATCTAATGATTTGGTAATGGGCTTTTATGATCTATGATTTATGTCATATTTTATGGATTTTGATTAGAGTTTATAATTATTTTCAATTATAAGTTTATTGATTTCAATCTCTACTCAACTAAGCCTACTTATGCATGATCTATGATTAACCGATTTACAATATACACTTCACTTGTTGATATTACCCAGCATAATCTATGATTTGAAATATGGGTTTATTAAAATAGCCAACATGATTTGATGATTTACAAGTTATGTGCATGATTCAAGTATGGATGGGCCTTATGATTTATGAACTATTGGTGATGAAAAGCACATTTTCAAGTTACCCATGTTTATAAGCATGTTTTCGAATGAATTGAGTATTGTAACGAATGGTAAAGTATTGGGAAATTCCCACATGATGATGAATGGTTTACGATTTATGAAATGATTCTCATGATTTATCGATTTATGATGATGGCCAATTAAAAGGCCTTTGATTCTTGGCTAATCATGTTTAATGGGGATCAAATGAAGATGAATGTTTATTTTAGCCATGAATCTACATGAATGATGTTTATTTATTGATGTATATGCCTATATGCATGTTTTTAGGAGCCATGTCTAGCACCGAGCAGCCCAACATTCAAAGGACTATGCTGGTGTCTCATAACTACGTGCCACCGTGGGTCTATATGATACATTACAATGATAATGCTCCCCTCTTTTCGTGATATCACATAATGCACGTCCCTCACTTGGCAAGCCAGGGGCAACTTTGCCTACTTGAGTGAGATAGTTGGGGCATCATGAAAGGCTCAACCATGATGGTGTCGGTTACGATGAGTCCTCCCACTGTTCTGCATGTTTCTAAGCATTGTTATGTTCATGATATTGGCTCAAGTGATGATTTGATAAATTTTCTCTTATGATTATGAAACTGAATGATTTATGAATGATTTGAAAACCTTGAGCCTTACATTATGTCATGATATTTATGATATGAGCATTGATGTCCTACTCTCATGATGTTTTATGAGTTTTCATGTATTTTAAATATCTGTTTTACTTACCTTGCATACTTGCTATATTCCACGTACTGAACGCATACTTTCTATGTTGTATCATTTCATGATATAGGACCCGACTCTCAAGTTCATCCTCATCTATAGATCATCTCAAAGTTCACCTTCATCTTATTGGTGAGTCCTCATGTTCCGAGGGCTATTTGATAGAAAATTATGTTATTTATGTTTCGATACTTGGTTGGGTTAGTTGGGGGTGTTGTCCCATCAACCCATCATATGTAGTAGAGGCTTTCAGATAGTACGTAGAACTCAGCATGCGTGTATGTATACTGACTCCCTATGATATGTTATGTTATGATATGTCTACATTTCCTCTATGCCTTATGTTCAATTTTCCGCTTAAAGAGAATGAAGATAGATGTATGCTTATGCCATGGTTCTGATTGGGGCCTCTCGGGGTTCTTTGTCCCATGTTATGATCCGGGTCTACGTTCGGATCGTGACAAACTTGGTATCAGAGCAATAGGTTTGAAGTGTCGTAGGGTGTTTGAAAGCCTTGTTAAGTAGAGTCTTTTTCATAGGTGTGAAGTACACCACACTTATGAAGAAGAGGCTACGAGACGTTTAGGAAATGCTCCCTTCTTTCATGATCTATATTGTGCGATGAAAAGTCATTCTATTCTTCTAATTCGAGCTATTCGCGATTGCAGAATCATGGCTCCTCAAAGAATGAACAACGGCCTCAGGCACCGGAGCCGGCTGCCCATGCTGAGTTCTGGTCCGCTATTCAGATGCTTGCACAGGCCTTGACTGCTCAGGTCAATCAGCAGGCCATTGTGCATGTTCAGCAGAATGGCAACGCAGTGATACCTCGGGTCAGAGACTTCTTGAGGATGAACCCGCCAGAGTTCCTTAGGTCCAAAGTAGATGAGGACCCACATGAGTTTGTAGATGAGATTGTCAAGATCACCCAAGTCATGGGGATGAATGGGGCTGAGTGCGCCGAGTTGGCCTCTTATCAGTTATAAAGGGTCGCGCATATCTAGTTTCGCCAATGGAAGGATACCAGGGTCGCAGGAGCAGGTCCGGTCACTTGTGAAGAGTTCCATGTTACATTCCTAGACTGGTTCTTCCCTCATGAGATGAGGGAGCTGAAGACAACTAAGTTCGTTAATTTGAAGCAAGGGAGAATGATTGTACAAGAGTTTGCCCTTGAGTTCACATACCTATCGGAATATGCCCCAAAGTTGGTAGCCGATCAGAGGATGCGGAGAGTAGATTCGTCCATGGAGTAGTGAGTTATTTGGACAAGGATTGCAGGACTGCCATGCTTCATCGGGATATGGACTTTCCTCACATAGTACTGGATGCCCAGCAGATAGAGGTGGCTCATGCGAGGGAGAGGGAGGCAAAGAGGGCTCAGATAATAGTCATGGGTTTACTCATCAGAGATCCGATGGTGGTTACCGCACTCAGTTTTAGCAGTGGTCACTAGCTCAAGCACCATCTTCAGCTAGTGTTCCATCTAGACCAAAGGGTGATCATAAGAGAAGGGCTTTGAGATTAAGGGATTAGAGGGGCATGCAGATGGAACATACCTTCCCAGCCTACGAAAAGTGCGGCAAGAGTCATGCCAGGGAGTGTTTGCTCGGCTCAGATATTTGTTATGGGTGTGGTAGGATCGGCCACATGTTTCGAGCGTGTCCATTTTCTAGACAGGATGGTGATAGGGGTCGTACACAGACCACCAGGATAGCAGCAACTCCAACACATTCAGCTCTACAAGGAGCATATTCTAGTGGGGATGGTGGACAGCACCAAAACAGATTCTATGCTCTCGCCCCGCTTCAGGAGCAGGAGACTTCACCGGATACGGTCACTGGTATGTTGCGAGTTTTTCATATTGATGTTTATGCCTTGCTAGATCCAGGGAGTACTTTGTCTTTTTTGAATCCATATGTTGCTAGTAGCTTTGGAGTCAGTCCCGAGACTTTGTCAGAACCAATTTCAGTTTCTACTCCTGTCTTTGATTCGGTTGTAACTAGGCGGGTGTATAGTGGATGCCCAGTCACTATATTGCATAAAGTCACCTCCACAGACCTTGTAGAGTTTGGCATGACTGACTTTGATATTATTATTGGAATGGATTGGTTGTATGCGTGTTATGCTTCTGTAAATTATAGAACCCATGCGGTGGAATTTTGTTTCCTGGTGAAATCAATTTTGGAGCGGAAGGGTAGTTCGACTGTACCAGCAAGTCGATTTATTTCATATCTTAAGGCCAGAAAGATGATTTCTAAGGGTTGCATGTATCATCTGGTTAAGGTTAAGGATGTTGAGTCTGAGACCCTGACAATCTAGTCAGTTCCGGTGGTGCATGAGTATCCATAGGTCTTTCCTAATGATTTGCCAGGTATTCCTCCCGAGTGGGAGATGAATTTTGGTATTGATCTTCTACCTGACACGCAGCCTATATCTGTACCTCCTTACAGGATGGTTCCATCTGAGCTAAAAGAGTTGAAGGATCAGTTGAAGAACCTGTTAGATAAGGGCTTCATTAGACCGAGCAAGTCTTCACGGGGTGCACCAGTGTTATTTGTCCGGAAGAAGGATGGTACGCTTTGAATATGCATTGATTATCGGCAATTGAACAAGGTAACCATTAAGAACATATATCCCTTACCCAAGATCGATGATTTGTTTTACCAGCTTTAGGGTGCCAAGTGTTTCTCAAAGATAGATCTCAGGTCCGGGTATCATTAGCTTAGTGTGCGGGAGTTTGATATTCCAAAGATAGCTTTCAGGATGCGGTATGGTCATTATGAGTTTGTAGTTATATCTTTTGGACTAAAAAATGCTCCTGCAGCTTTTATGGACCTAATGAACAGGGTGATAAAGCCATATTTGGATATGTTCGTGATCGTGTTCATCGATGACATCCTTATATACTCTCGGAGCAAGGAGGAACATGCCGCTCATTTCAAAGTAGTGCTTTAGACTCTCAAGGATTGCCGATTGTATGCAAAGATCAGCAAGTGTGAGTTTTGGTTGAACTCGGTGGCATTTTTAGGCCATGTGGTATCAAGCGAAGGCATAAAACTAGATTCTCAAAAAATCGAGGCGGTGAAGAATTGGCCTAGACTAGTGAATCCTTCGGATATTCGAAGTTTCTTGGGTTTAGCTGGCTACTATCGGAGGTTTGTTGAGGGTTTCTCATCTATTGCAACACCTTTGACCAAGTTGACTCAGAAAAAGGTAAAGTTCCAATGGTCGGAGGCTTGTGAGAAGAGTTTCCAAGAGTTGAAGACTCGGCTTACTTCAGCATCGGTGTTGACCCTACCCGAGGGTACCAATGGTTTGGTGGTGTATTATGATGCTTCGAGGATCAAACTCGGGTGTGTATTGATGCAGCATGGAAAAGTGATAGCATATGCCTCAAGACAATTGAAAGTCCATGAGAAGAATTACCCGAACCACGATCTATAATTGGTCGCGGTGGTGTTCACATTGAAGATATGGCGACATTGCTTGTATGGGGTCCATGTGGATGTGTTTACGAACCACAAGAGCTTGCAATATGTTCTCAGGAAAAAAGATCTCAATCTTCGACAAAGAAGGTAGTTGGAGCTACTCAAGGATTACGATATGAGTGTCCTTTACCATCCGAATAAGGCTAATGTGGAAGCGGACGCACTTAGTAGGCTCTCTATGGAGAGTGTGTCCCATGTGAATGAGGGAAAGAAGGAGCTTGTGAAACACGTCCATCAACTTGCATGGTTGGGAGTTAGGTTGGTCAACTCGGTTGATGGTGGTGTTGTTGTGCAGAACGGATCAGAATCATCCTTGGTGATGTATGTGAAAGCTAGACAAGACGAGGACCCGATTTTGGTAAAGTTGAAAGAATCCATTCGAAGTCAGAAGGTGGAGGTCTTCTCCCAATGGGGAGATGGTGTGCTTCAGTACTAGGGTCGCCTATGTGTTCTAGATGTCAATGATTTGAGGAGTCGGATGTTGCATGAGGCTCATGGATCTAGGTATTCTATTCACCCAGGTGCCACCAAGATGTATCATGATTTGCGGGAAATATATTGGTGGAATGGCATGAAGAGGGATATAGCAGAATTCGTAGCCAAGTGCCCGAACTGTCAGCAAGTGAAGGTTGAGCATCAAAAGTCGAGAGGCATACTTCATGATATTAGCATCCCCACTTGGAAGTGGGAATATATTAATATGGATTTCATCACAGGCCTGCCCCATACCCGTCGACACTATGATTCTATTTGGATTGTGGTAGACAGGTTGGTCAAGGCTGTATATTTTTTACCGGTCAAAACTACGAACTCGGCAGAGGATTATGCCAAACTATATATCCGGGAGTTGGTTCGATTGCATGGAGTGCCCTTGTCCATCATTTCAGACTGAGGTACTCAATTTACCTCTCAGTTTTGGCGGTCTTCTAAAAAAGGACTTGGTACTCAGGTTAAACTCAGCACAGCATTTCACCTGCAAATGGATGGTCAAGCGGAGCGGACAATTCAGACCCTCGAGGACATGTTGAGGGCATGCGTGATTGACTTTAGAGGTGGTTGGGATGATCACTTTCCCCTGAACGAGTTTTCTTACAATAACAGCTACCACTCCAGTATCCAAATGGCACCGTTCGAGGCTTTCTATGGGCGGAGATGTAGATCGCCCATCGGATGGTTTGAGGTTGGTGAGGCAGCTATGATAGGGCCAGATTCGATTCATGAGGCTATGACGAAGGTTTAGTTGATAAGGGATAGGTTAAAAACCGCTCAGAGTCGCCAAAAGTCCTACGTCGATGTTAGGAAAAGAAAGAAAAACTTAGTCCCTGCTATGTTGGCCCCTACCAGATTGTGAGAAGAGTCGGCAAGGTGGCATATAAGTTGGAATTTCCCTTAGAGTTATCTTCTGTGCATCCTATGTTTCATGTATTGCTTCTGAAGAAATGTTTAGGAGATCCAACTCTAGTAGTCCCGGTGGACAATGTTGGTGTAAAAGATAGCGTTAGCTATGAGGAGGTTCTAGTGGAAATATTAGATCGTCAGCTTCGGAGGCTAAGGAACAAGGAAGTAGCTTCAGTTAAAGTACTATGGAGGAATTAGCATGTTGAAGGAGCTACGTGGAAAGTGGAAGCGGATATGATGGCTAGGTACCCACATTTATTCTCTATCGGCTCAGTTCTGACTTTAGGTATCAGTTTTGTCCTATGACTCTATTTAGTTTCATGTTCAGTTCCTGTGTGCAAGTTTATTTTATGTATGTGGATGCATGTATAATTCGAGAATTCAGTTCAGCTGTGTATTTTGAATCGAAGGTAGTCATTCCACCAGTTTTCGGTTTAAATGATTAGTATTTGATTATGAAAATTGTGTATCTCTGCTTTTCAATGTGTTTTCCAACATTTGAGAATGAATGTTCCTAAGGGGGAGATATTGTTACACCCCGGAAGCCCAAAGATTAGACCTGGGAGTTGAATTGGAGAAAAACTGAAATTCTTCACCAGATCTTAGGACGGGTCGTTACGTGACCCGTGAGGAAGGACCACGAGTCATAGGGTGACTCGTTTTCAAGGAAGAGGAATGTGGTTTGGAGGGGTCACAACGGGCATGACCATGAGTCGTGGTCAGGACACACGACTCGTGGTGTCACCCGTGGCCTGGACTGGAAGATGGCGAGGAAATTTTGGACAGTAGGGATCACAGTTGGTGACCACGAGTCATGGTCATCCACCACAATTAGTAGGGTCCCCTGATGTAAATTTGGCAGTGAACACCGTGGATAGAGGCCACGAGTCGTGTAAAATGAGTTATATAGATGAATATACATGTGCATTCAAAGAATATTACTATAAAGGATTATATACGAATGAAGAAAGTAAAGAAATAAGAAAATTATATTACACAAAATTACCAGAACCATTTAGTTCGAAAATAACTAAAGAATGGCAAGAATCAGGATTAATAGATACACTAGGAGCTAGAATAAAATTCTGACAAAAATGGTTTACAGAATTATGTGAAAAACATAAGGAAGACATGAAAATGGAAAAAATCTTAATAAAAAACTTAGCATGTTGTACAACAAAAACAGCACCACAATTTGGATGTACAAACAAATATAAATACAAGAAAAGAATCAAAAAATATAAAGACAGACCATTTAGGACAAAGTACAAGTATAAGAAACCAAGAAAAAGATATTATATAAAAAATTACAAACAAAAAAGACCTCATAGGACTAAGAAAAATATAACAGAATGTAAATGCTACAACTGTGGCAAAATAGGACATTTGGCTAGAGATTGTAAAATACCTAGAAATCCAACTAAAAAACAAATATCAGAAGTAATAATAGAAAATGAAAAATACAAGCAACTAGAATATATAGACTACGAATTAAATGATGACGATAGTATATATGAATTAACAGAATATGAAAAAACAGAAAGTGAAAATGAGATAAAAAAATACGAAACAGATAATGACTGAAAAAGATATAAAAATAATAAGTAAGGAAGAATACCAAGACAGTGAATGTACAGAACAAAAGATAATATTTGACAACAATATGTTTGAACAAATAAAAGGAAAAGAATTAGATTTAAGCATAGATAAAATACTAGAAGTACCCAAATTAAGGAATTTCTTCAAGATAAAACAAGAAGAATACTATGTAGTAAGCCAAAAAGAACACATAATAGACTGCAAATATACTCAAGGAAAAGCTAAAATACCCATAATAAATAAAAAGATAATAAATAAAGAAATCCAAGAAATAAAGGCTAAGAATCCAATAAAATACGTACACCTAGGAGGAACAGAAATACTAATAAAAGCATGTTTCAGAGAAGGAATAGATACACCAATAGAAATATATTTAGCAGATGATAGAATAATTCACCCTATAGAGAAAAGTATAATAAGTGCAGTTAAAGGAAATCTAATATATCAAAAATTTAAATTTATAATAAGTGCAAATTATTCAGTAGCCATGGACGATAGAAATATAGATAAATCATTAGTATTATACTGGAAAATGTCAGGAATAGAATTAACACCAGGCAGTAAAGTATTTACAGCTAGATGTAAAAATTTATATGTGCTAACAACAAAACACAAAATAATGGCTAGAAATAAGATTCAAAGAATTAAGATAGAAAACCCTTTTGACAAAATAGTTACTATCATTGATAATAATGATTATAGTTATAAAGAAATAGATATTGAAGAAGATTTAGAAATAGTAAAAGAAAGACTAAGTACATCAAAAAGAACAAATCATGATACACCATCATCATCAAGAAGTAGTACCTCAAGAAGGATAGACTACGAATAACAACCAAAATTATTAGAACAAAAAATAAACGAAATACAACCTTACCAATATTACATAACAGGAATACTAGATCAACGAAAGTATTTAACAATAATAGACACAGGACAAATTGAAAACTATATTACAAGAGAATTAGTAAAAGAAGAAGAAATCGATAAAAATGAAAATATAAATGCAGAATTACCTAGGATACAGACAAATATAGAACACAGTACAGAACAAGAATTAATTATTGGAGGAGTAACAAAAAAAATAAAATTTAAAATATATCAAGGAAAAGAAAATATTACTTTAGGAATAAGATGACTAGAAACAGTAAAACCTTATAATTTAGATGAAAAACAACTAATAATACATTATGAGAATAAGAAGATAATTATTAAAAGAACTTTGATATAACATAATGCCAAAAATCTATATATTAACAAAAATTATAGCAGAAGGATATTATAATAGATACTACACACCTATGATAGATACAGGAGCAGAAGCAAATATGTGTAAATATAACTGTTTACCAGACAGTAAATGGGAAAAATTAAAAACACCATTAATAGTTACCGGATTTAATAATGAAGGAAGTATGATAATACATAAGGCTAAAAACATAAAAATACAAATATGAGATAAAATATTAACAATAGAAGAAATGTATAGTTATGAATTTACTAATAAGGATATACTATTAGGAATGCCCTTTTTAGAAAAATTATACCCACATACCATAACAAAAACACATTGGTGGTTTACTACCCCATGTAATAAGAAAGTAGGAGCAAAAAGAGTTAATAACAAGGTAAGAAAAAATACACCATGGATAAAAGGAAGTGAAACAATTACCCAAAAATTAGAAAATATAACGCCAAATGATCACAAAATAGAAATTATAATATTCACAATAGATAGAATACAAGCATTACAAAATAAGTTAAATTCATTATATAATGAAAATCCGTTACAAGGATGGGAAAAACATAAAACAAAGATAAAAATTGAACTAATAGATGAAAATAGCATAATAACACAGAAACCACTGAGATATAATTTTGAAGACCAAAAAGAATTTCAAATGCATATAAAAGAATTACTAGAAAACAATTATATACAAGAAAGTAACAGCAAACATAATAGTCCAACATTTATAGTAAATAAACATAGTAAACAAAAAAGAGGAAAAAGCAGAATGGTTATAGATTATAGAAATTTAAATGCAAAAATTAAAACATATAACTACCCAATACCAAACAAAATACTAAAAGTAAGACAGATACAAGGATACAATTATTTTAGTAAATTTGATTGTAAATCAGGATTTTACCATCTAAAACTAGAAGAAGAATCAAAACAATTAACAACATTTACTGTACCACAAGGATTTTATGAATGGAATATACTACCTTTCGGATATAAAAACGCACCAGGTAGATATCAACATTTTATGGATATCTACTTTAATCAACTAGAAAAATTGCATCGTATACATAGATGATATACTACTTTATTCAAAAACAAAAGAAGAACATATAAAATTATTAGAGAAATTTATGCATATAATAGAGATATCAGGAATAAGCTTAAGTAGAAAGAAGGCTGAAATATTAAAAAATCAAATAGAATTTCTAGGAATACAAATAGATAAGAATGGAATAAAAATGCAAACACATATAGTACAAAAAATAATTAATTCTAAAGAATTATTAGATACTAAGAAAAAATTACAATCCTTTTTAGGACTAGTTAACCAAGTGCGAGAGTATGTACCAAAGTTAGCAGAAAACTTAAAACCATTACAGAAAAAATTAAAAAAGGACATAGAATACTATTTTGATGAAAAAGATAGAAACCATATAAAAAAGATAAAGGACATGTGTAAAAACCTGCCAAAACTGTATTTTCCAGACGAAAATAGACAATTTAGTTATATAGTGGAAACAGATTCCAGTGACCACAGCTATGGAGGAGTATTAAAATATAAATATAAAAATGAAAAAATAGAACACCATTGTAGATATTACTCAGGATCATATACTGAACCACAAATAAAATGGGAGATAAATAGAAAAGAATTATTTGCATTATATAAATGTTTATTAGCATTTGAACCATATATTGTTTATAACAAATTTATTGTTAGAACAGATAACACACAAGTTAAATGGTGGATAACTAAAAAGGTACAAGATTCAGTCACAACAAAAGAAATAAGGAGATTACTTTTAAATATACTAAATTTTTCATTTACAATTGAGATTATCAAGACTAAAAGAAATACAATTGCAGACTACCTCTCCAGATACAAATACTGAAGGTAGAAAGGACAATATGGAACAAATACTTAATCTCCTTACTACACTTTGCAAAAAAGTGGATAGTATGGAAACAGAGATACAACAGCTAAAGAGCAGACCTAGCAGTCAGCAGCATGACTATAAAAATGCAGAGCTACGTCGATCGGAAGACGTTAAATATCCAGAGCTAAAAGGTGACGCTGGGAAACACCTAAAAACCCAAACTAACAGTTTGTTAAGTTCAGCTGCAGGGACTTCAGTAACTGCAGGGAAAGAAGAAAATATTACCCAAAATACCAAGAATAAGCTATTTGAAAAACCATTCATACCAAGGAAAAATATACAACTTAACCCTACTCCACAAACTAGTACATACAAAGAAAGCCTATACCAAGCAAAACAAACATACAACCCTATAGCCAGCACCTATATACAAAATATCCACAAGATACAAACATTTTTAAACAAAAACCCAAGATCTACTAATACAAAGGTTAGAGCCATTAAAAAATAAAAGAAATACAAAGGTTAGAGCCATTAAAAAATAAATATTACAATAAAATGTTTACACAAGACCCCGATAACAAATAATGGATAACAAAAAACTACATAAACCAAAGAAAGGACATATTCACAAAAAAGTCAAAGAATTGAAAAAACAATTAAAAATACTATATCCCGAATTTAAGCAATTAAGCTCAAGAAAAACAAATGATATTAGACTTGAATACTTAATAGATCTAATTTCAAGAACAGAATATAATTATATAAAATATCTAAAAAAGAAAACATGAAAGACAATATCAATAACAATGAAGAGTACAAACAACATCTACTTAATAAAATAAATGAAGTAATAAATGAAATCGAATTTAGAAAAAAGAAATTAAACTATAACATAGTTGTAGGAGTATGTAAAGCATCAATTAAAGCACAAAGAAAAGAAATATTTTATTTGGAAAGACAACTACAAAGCCTAGAATATAAATTACAACACGAATTACCATGAATAAAGAAGAATATGCCCTAGAAGAAGAAAAATATATGAGTCAAAAAGGACTAGAAATAAAAATTATACACTCAAGTTTAGGAAGAAGATTTAAAAAAATAGGAGATCAATTATATTTAATGTTAGAAAAAGAATCGGCAAAACTAGAAGATAGCTTAACAGCAATGGTAAGAATTAATAAAGAAAATGAAGAGATAGATAGGAAAAAAGAAATAGAAAAAATTAAAAAACAGGCCCAAATAGAAGTACAGCAGATTAAAGAAGAAAAAAATACGAGAATCCAAAAACAACGTGAAGAATTAAAACTCACAGAAGAAATAGAAAAATTTAAAACATTACTAGAAGAAACAAGTACATTAGAAGACCAACCTAGAATAGGAATAGATGAAATAAATGAACAAAATAATGAAAATTCAGAAGCAGATCTAGATCAATATTCAGAAACTTCAGAAACATATACTAACCTAATAGAAAAAGAAAATAATATAGAAATTAATGTGAAAGATGTAGATGAAAAATCTAGTACGTCAGGAACTAAAAGCCCAAAAAGATTAGATACTAGACCAATTAATTATACTTACGAAAGAGAAAATAGAAGTAAAACATTATGGGATAAAAGATTGAATAGAAACTGGACACCTAGACAAAACATAGAACAATATAACTTCTTAGATCTAGATTGTGTAGCAGATACAAATAAAACAATCCAATTATGGATAGGATATATTTCAAAACAACTAATAGATAATATAATATCAATAGCAGATTCCCCTGGATATATAGAAAGAACACTCATAGGAACAACAAAAATATGGTTACAAAACTTATCAGCAGAAAGTTTAGAAACACTAAGAAATAATAAGAAACCCAATAATGAAGCAGCAGTAACATCTATAGATATATTAAACAAATATGAAATGGCAATAAGAAACGAATTTAGTAGCATGACGACTGAAATAGATGAACGACAAAAAGATAAGGCATTAAATAGGAATCTAATAAATAAATTAAGTATATGTAAAATGAGTTATATAGATGAATATACATGTGCATTCAAAGAATATTACTATAAAGGATTATATACGAATGAAGAAAGTAAAGAAATAAGAAAATTATATTACACAAAATTACCAGAACCATTTAGTTCGAGGGTAACTGATCAAAGCTGAAAACGCATAGTAGTGACCAAAAAAGACTATTCAAAATAACGTTATAATAACCGGATAATTTCTAATAATACCTAAAGAGATTAGAGGGAATATTATGTTTAGAAAACATTCAAAAAATGAATTCGTACCTACTAGATGAAGATCATGGCTATAAAATACTTATCCTATATATACTCAGAACCAGGTAGTTATATGTTTTAGTTTTTGCATTTAAATTTCTATAATCTATAACCATTCTGCTTTTTCCTCTTTTTTGTTCACTATGTTCATTTACTATAAATGCTGGACTATTATGTTTGTTGTTACTTTCTTGTATATAATTATTTTCTAGTAATTCTTTTATATGCATTTGAAATTCTTTTTGGTCTTCAAAATTATATCTCAGTGGTTGACGTACTAGGTTTTTCATCTACATCTTCCACATTAATTTCTATATTATTTTCTTTTTCTATTAGGTTAGTATATGTTTCTGAAGTTTCTGAATATTGATCTAGATCTGCTTCTGAATTTTCATTATTTTGTTCATTTATTTCATCTATTCCTATTCTAGGTTGGTCTTCTAATGTACTTGTTTCTTCTAGTAATGTTTTAAATTTTTCTATTTCTTCTGTGAGTTTTAATTCTTCACGTTGTTTTTCTCTAGCTTTTAATTTTTCTTCATACAATTGTTTAAGGTTTTCCAATTCTTTTTCTAATTCTTGGATTCTCGTATTTTTTTCTTCTTTAATCTGCTGTATAAATTGTTGATATTTACAAACCTAGCATGATCTATGATTTGAAATATGGGTTTATTCAAATACCCAACATGATTTCATGATTTACAAGTTATGTACATGATTTCAGGTATGTATGGGCCTTATGATTTATGAACTATTGGTGATGAAAAGCACGTTTTCAAGTTACCCATGTTTATAATCATGTTTTCGAATGAATTGAGTATTGTAAAGCATGGTAAAGTATTGGTCAATGCCCACATGATGATGAATAATTTATGATTTATGAAATGATTCTCATCATTTATCGATTTATGATGTTGGCCGACTAAAGGGCCTTTGATTCTTGTCTAATCATGTTTAATGGGGATCAATGAATGATGAATTTTTATTTTTTCCATGAATCTACATGAATGATGTTGTTGATTGATGTATGAGCCTATATGCATATTTTGGAGAGCCGTGTCTAGCATCGAGCATCCCAGCGTTCAAAGGACTACGCCGGTGTCACATAACCACGTAGCACTCTGGGTCTATAGTGATACATTACAATGATAATGATCCTCTCTTTTCATGATATCACATAATGCACGTCCCTCGCCTGGAAATCCAAGGGTGACTCTTCCCACTTGAGTGAGATAGTCGGGGCATCATGAAAAGCTCTACCATGATGGTGTCGGTTATGATGAGTCCTCCCATTGTTCAGCATGTTTTTATGCACTGTTATGTTCATGATATTGGCTCAAGTGATGATTTGATAAAGTTTCTCTTATGATTATGAAAATGAATGATTTATGAATGATTTGAAAACCTTGAGCCTCACGTTATGTCACGATATTTATCATACGAGCATGATGTCCTACTCTTATGATGTTTTATGAGTTTTCATGTATTTTAAATGTCTGTTTTACTTACCTTGCATACTCGGTACATTTCACGTACTGACCACATACTTTCTATGTTGTATCGTTTCATGATACAGGACCCGGCTCTCGAGTGCATCCTCATTTATAGATCATGTCAGAGTTCACCTTCAGCTTATTGGTGAGTCCTCATGCTCTGGGGGCTGTTTGACAGAAATTTATGTTATTTATATTTCGGTACTTGGCCGGGTTAGTTTGGGGTGTTGTCCCATCAACCCATCATATATAGTAGAGGCTTTTAGACAGTATGTAGCACTCAGCATGCGTGTATGTCTAGTGACTCCCTATGATATGTTATGTTATGATATGTCTACATTTCCGCTATGCCTTACGTTCAGTTTTTTGCTTAAAGAGAATGAAGTTAGATATATGCTTATGCCATGGGTCGACTTGGGGCCTCACGAGGTTCCTTGTTCCGTGTTATGATCCGAGTCTATGTTTGGGTCGTGACATTCTCACCCATGAAAAAGACTCTACTTGACACGGCTTTCAGACATTCTAGGATACTCTAAATCGGATACTCTGGTACCAAGTTTTTCATAACCCGAGTTCACACCCTAGACGCGACACGGTACTTAGGACCACAAGTGATGCCAAGAAAACCCATGGTAAAGCATACTTCTACTAAGACTAATATGCTAAAATATTCATAGCAAAAGCGGAAGCTGACAAACCAATAAACTAATACTGAATAATGAAAAAATTTTGACAAAATCTGTAACCCAAGCTGAAACTATAATTACTATATGATGTCCTTCTAAAATGAACTATGAGTTGCTAGGATAATACCTAGCTAACTCTAATGTCTGAAACTAATTAAGAAAATACAACTGAAAATGGAACTCCGACCCTCGGTAGATGAGGACTCCCCCCTGAAGCTGCTGGAAATCATTTAGTGGCCAGCTGCAATGCTGAGGCTGGGTACGTGAGCCTATATCATAAAATAATATAGCACAGAAAGTATGAGTCAGTACTTCAAATATACTAAGTATGCGAGAAGGAACTAAAACATACATATGCTAAGTAAGAGTAAGTTGCACTGTAATACTGTAAAATAGACTAAAATATGAACAACTGGACTGAACTGAAAATCATGACCCAGTTGGACTGAACTGAAAATAATAACTGAATTGGACTGAATAGTACTATGTTGTGGGGAAACTATAACCTACATGTAACCACGTAAGCTAAACATGGAGTCTGATGTATACACCCCATCGGAGAAGGCCCACTATACCTTTCCAGGGTATAGTGGTTGAATTGAGTGATCACTGTCTTGAGCCCATTGGGGCTAATAACCTACGGTGACAACATAGTTCTGGGAACCTGGGTGCACTGAACCCCAGCCCACTCGGTGCTAAGTACTACTCCCACTGGAAATCCTAATTGTTTCTAACTATGTTGATAGCTCGAAACTGATGTCCTAAGACTAAGTCAGAACTACTTATCTGGAAGTGTTCTGAAGGTCTAAGGACCTGAAAGAACTATGTTCTAACACTCATCATAGCTTCTTTATCTGAAACCATCGTAATAGTCTAAAGGACGACTGACAAGCTTATAGACTAATACTACTGAATTTACTAAGTTTTTCAAAAGACTGATAACAGTCAAACTAATCAGCTGACATTTTCTAGCGATAACTAAGTATACTGAGTGCTGACTAAAATTCTAAGACTGAATATACTAAAACATTAACTTCTGCTCATGTATCTGTACTAACATCCATAAATCAAGTAAACTTTACCACAACAAAATAACATTCCTATATGAGTTTTAAATCATGCAAGAATTAACCCAAATCATAATAAACTAGGGACAAGATCATACTATGAAATCCACATAAAAAACATAACAATCATTTTCTAGGGTGATAACAATTATCAAGACAATTAGAGTTTAGGAACACCCATAATTTATCTAAAAGATAACCCTAATTCATGATTCTTGTAGGGCTAGAATAGAAAAGATTTCTAAGATAAATTATTAGGACACGAGGATGGAAGAATTCCTTGTTGAACTCCCACATATCTAAAGAAGAATTCCCAGAGAAAACACTTGAGAATCTTAGAAGAAAATGGAAACCCTTGCTCTTTCCTTGAACTGCCTGACTGAGTCTTCTACGTACTGGGTTTTGAGAAGAAAGTGAGAAATGAGGGAGGAATATCGACTAACCCTCTAACTCCCCTATATATTAACTCCAAAACAACGTATTTTAGGTATTAAAATAATGTAAATTTATAAAAATGCCCCTAGAAGAAAGTCTGAAAAACTGTCCATCGGGATCCAACCGGTCACCCAATGAGTCGTTGGTTATGACCACAACTCATTAGGACCAGTCATTGGTCCTGGGCCTTGAAAATTTTGTTTCTGGACTCAACCAATGGATGGAAAAGATGGCTCATTGAGTGCAACAATGGGCCATTATATCTAGTCATAAGCACAAGAAGGATTTTGAACAGTTTCAGAAATTTTCCCCAATGGACGACACAACGACTCATTAGTTGACACAACGGGTTGTTGTCACTGCTCATCGTCACTACTGGAGATTTTGAATGATTCTTGAGCTAGACCAATGGATTAGAAAAATGACATGTTAGATGGGACAAGGGGTCATTGTTGCCACTCGTTGTCACTGGAAAAGATTTTTACCTTTCCTCCAACGGCTTCCTACGACGAGTGATTATACCAAACAACAGCTCATCGTCTGACTCATTTCTTGGAGGATTGATTTGGAAAGATTCTGGACTACTATCAACAGATCAAAACAACGTCTCATTACATAAAGCAATGGGTTGTTGTATTTCTCATTGCCTCTAGGGAAGAAATCTACAGAGGCTGATAACGACTCACACAATGGGTCGTTGTTACTAATAATGACTCGTTGGTTGAGTTATTCCAAAGATAATATTTTGTAGTTCCTTTTCTGATTTTTCAGTTTGAGTTTCGGTTTGGTCTAAGAAACTTTTGAGGGTGTTACAAATGGAGACTGCCAACCATGATCAGAAGTCATGACTTGTGGTAACATACCACGAGTCGTCCTATGTAACCGTACTTGAGAGAGCCAAAGGTGAGTTTGGAACCAAAAGCACATCCAAAAGGCTGTGGTATCATCCCACGACTTGCAGGATCTCCCGAATATACAATCGTTGTTACATTAGGATAGGATTTTATCTTTGTCTATGAATACTTATATTAGGTTTTATTTTTAGGGAGATGACGGTGTGAAAGTTTCTCTTACATCTTTTAAGACTTGATACACCCTTTTAGGCCAGAGAAACATCAATATTGTTTTGTTCTTGGGTTTTGAAGATTAACCATACTTACAATTTCAAGTTTATTCTATTTTAATTGTAAGTTCATAATTATGCTTTCTTCTATAATTTGTGTTGTGTTCTTACAACCATGCATAGTTAAATTCCATAGCTAGGGTTGTGGGAGCCATGGTGAATTAACGAAGTAGGGTTACGTACGTAGTGATTCTATACCAATGTACATGCCTACATTGTTACTCCCTTCGCTTTGATTTCTTTTTAATGGTTTGCAACGTTTGATCACCTATATTATTTACTTTCTTGAAACAAGATAAGTATAGATTAGGAAAAGAGAAATATCTATGGAAACTTGGTGACACGACCCAAATGGGCAAGTCGTGCGGGCACCTATATCGATTCTGACTTGATAGGAGAATCCCTCTTTAACTAACGTATAAAATAATTCAATACTCAATAATTTTCATAAAACAAAATGTTTCTAAAATTTACAATAAATCCTCTCCCAAACCATGACCTCCCCATGATCTAGCATAGATAGGTACAAGAGCTCTAAATAGAATCCGAAAAATAAAATGAGACAGCTTCGTCTGCGGAGAGAATGCGGAAGTTGATGCTAAGTACTCCACACAAAGAATGAAACTTCAAGCCTATTACAACCTACACCCAAAAAGGTATAGCAAGGTACTACCAGTACACCACACATACATGCAAGGATCATCGGTCGATTAAGATTAGTTCATGTAATAGTTTATAATTGATTCACCAAATCTTACAACAATTCCTGCTTCCAGTCGTATCCTCTCAAGTTCATGAATCAATTCATTAATTCATATAACCCAAATGAAATTCATATACATGTACCTCAAACTATAGCCATCAATCACAAACCTCTATTCTATTTTCTCATCTCGCTGCGGCGGTCTCGCGACAGCAGTAATTCATTCGCTGCAATGACGCCCTATCTAGATAGTATCCCTATTTCACTGATCTTTTCCTTTTTCAACCACCATTTAAAAATTATGAACATACCATTCATACCCTAACTATTATTAACTAAGTTCATTCCCATCATTCAAGACCCATTTATCGACTCAACTCTATTAAATAACAATTTTCAATTCCTACTCCTTTACCCGTTCCTCGATATTATACCTAAATTATATACCCCTAGTTAATCACTATCATCATTAAATCAGTCACTACCTTTTTACAACACACGATGACCATATTAAACAAGCATTCAATCGCAACATTAAGCAAATAACTCAAGTATTCAACAAGGAAAACATCAAACCGTACCAATGGAGTTATGACCTCCAAAAATAAAGGTACAAGCATATACTTGTACCTCCACAATTCCACATTGTACCATTAATTACAAAAACTACATCATGCAATACCATGCCTGCATCATAGCATTATGTATCATCTCATCCTGTATCGTCTCATCATTGTATCCCTTGCATCCTACCCGAATCATATTAGTATATCATGTATTACATTTGTATATTTGTTATCTACCACTCATATGCATACCTATTCTGACCTCTATCTCACAGTCGTATGTATATCATACCATACTTGTATAAATCTCTATTTAAGAGTCATACCATTGGGGATGTGTTGAGCATATGCCTTCGCCACATCATTATACACATATACCAGAGGATCTTATGTCTTCCTTTCAAGTCATGACCGGTAGTGGATTCTAAAAATTCATGTACTGTACATCCAACCATATGAACATCTCATCATACCTATATGTGTACTCATATCCATACACCCAGCCGTATGAACATTGAGTTATACCTGTCTGTGTACTCCTCACATACTAATTTCTCGGATGCTTACCTTGGGCACGAGCCACTCATATCCAAGTATTCCCGTAATGATGTTCAAATCCACTCCTCATGAGGAGGAAAGTGTAAACGATCATCGCAATATAAATACCAAACTAAGAGTCAGATTCATAGCGATTGAATGACACAAAAGTTGTCTATTGACTTGAACTAAAATTGCATCCATGAATTAAAAATTTAAAAAAAAAATGGGGGGAAAAAAAAGATCACAATTTGATTAAAATCAACTATCAAGAGAAAAAGGCAACCAAATTGAATGAACAATTATGAGCAATGGCCAGGGGTGTGCTATTGATGGGGGTCCGATTGGATTGGGATTAACTAGAAAATCATATTATTACTCATAAGTACAAATAACCGTGGATAAAGTGACACCTGATATTTACAACCACTTGGGTGCTCTTTTACTTGAGTTTTCTCAAACCCCAAGGCCTCAATTTATTCATCCACTATAGCGGCAAGATTTGAGCTATCTCTAGTCTCAACTCTTTAATGGGTCTATCACTATGGGTTTTGGGTATCTCTAGCCCATCCCCACACTCTCAAGACGCAATTGCCCACCATTGCGTTCTCACCCATTAATTTCCCTTTTGCAAGAAAAAAAATGAAATATGTAGACATAAACCACATTTGCAACTATGTGTAATTCAATTATAACTTGGAACAAAACAACATATTTATACTAAATGAGTAATTACAAAATTAATATAGAAATACTCAATTGAATCTATCCCCAATCATGGACACACCCCTAGCATAATATCTAGCTACTCATAGATGAATAATACACAAGCATATTAACAAATAAATTCATAAAATTCATCATTAAAAGTAAATAGCAAGCTCAAAATTATCTTAAATGGTGGTTTGAACCTTGAGGAAGAAGAAGAAGAAGAAACACTATTCAATATTGTCACTCTAACTCTATAAATCTAGAATGGACAATCAGTACTTTTTAGAGAATGTAAAGAATTAGGTCAAAAATGCTCCTCAAATTTTGTGTTGGACAATTTTTCCCTCCTGAAGACGGCCTCACTTGTAAGTCACCGGCATTTCATCGGTAACCATCTGCGGGGCGTCGCTCTATTGCAGCAGGGCTAGTGACTTTGGGATCTTGCCGGCATTGGCACCAGTAATTCGTAGGTGCTGATCCGCGTTCCACAGGTGCACCTTCCAGTTCACAGTAGTGTGCTCCTGCATTTGGCTGGCGTTTCATCGGTCCCATCCAGTGGAATGCAGTCCCCTTCTTCAGACTTCATTCTTTTGTTCAAATCTTGCTTTCCCTCATTAAATTGAATGCCTTCAAAAACAAAAGAGCAAGAGAACAAAATCCTCCTAAATGACTTGATAATCAAGTAAAAGCTCATGTTTAAAAGCCTAATGAGTTGGTAAATTACCATCTTATCAACTCCCCAAACTTGAACCATTGTTTGTCCTCAAGCAAGGCAATTCTTTATAGCTGAGCCATAGGAGTAAGCATGTCATTCTACATGAGATCATGCACAAGGGATCACTACAACTCTAACAACCCAAAGATCGCTTACCAACTCAAAGAAAAAGAGGAGACCCAACACTATATACAAATACTTCAAAAGATGACCACCATTAATTGCCATGATTCATAGTCGATTCCTTCATTTAAAACAAGGAGCATGGTTGATCACATATAAGCTTATATAGCATCTTAATTCATTAAAAATTCACATTAAAAGTTTGCCTTAAAGCTCACTACATTCTTGTCTCAATCACTTAAAGGATTATAGAATGAAACAAGTGTGCTCACACTCAAAAAGAAATTCTCATGCACATAAGTTGACCCATAGACTTGCCCTTCGTGTAACTCGCCACTGATGTAGAGTTACTACAATTAAATTCAATTAGGACTTAGAGGACATGATGAAGGCTAGGGGTAAAGGTAGGGTGACTTTTTAGTTCTAGTGACTAGAACCTCCCTAATGCCCTTGTTGTGAATCTTATTGCATATTCCGTTTTCTTTTTAGATCAACCCTCACCTTATCTCTCCTCGAATAGCATTTCACTTTTGACACAAGTGCCATCCTTATCTCTCCTCGGTTACTACTTTTGATCTCATTTAAGCGAGAGGCAACATGTTTCCACAATTTGGTTCTTTTCATCCAACCAATTCATTCATTTTTTTCATAATGTGGTGCTACCTTACATTGAAGTTCACATCATTTTTCCCATTTTCCTTTTTTCAACCCCCAAACTTAGACTTTTGCCTCATCTTTCCCTTTTATATTCCCACACTTTTGGGACTTTAAGCATCATTTTTGCATTTCTTCTCATAGCTAGCACTATGGAGGATGAGTGCCAAAAGGGGTTAATAGGCTTGTAATATGGTTCTCAAAGAAAAAGGTTTAAAGGCTCAACATTAGCTAACAAGGATTCATGCTCGAGGAGGTCATATGAGTAAAGTAGCTTTCAGAAGAAAGCCTAAAACCATCTTCCTAGTGCAACTACATCTAGGATTTATCCTTGAACCATACTTGGGGAAAGTTCGAGATAATTGTTCATGCAAGAGAATTAAACTAAAATTTTTCCCACAATGCATCACCATCCAAGGGGTTCTCACCATTTTCATCACCACATAAAGAGTCATAAAACAAGATATCATGTGAATCAAGAAGCCAAATAAAGAATGTGTAACTTATGACAAGAGAGTAATCAGCTTTTAAATTCAACTACCCCTTTCCTTCTAAAAATTCTTTTGTTTAACAGCCATGCAATTTAAGAAATTTTTCTAGTGTTACCTCTCATAAGCCATTGCAATCATTGACTCAAAAATAACTCTAAACTCAAAATTTTCTCTTAAGAAAGTCACCTCTCAATCGATCATTGGAAAATACCACCCGGTTCGACAATAAAAGAAAAGAAAAGAAATTTGCTCCTTGGGAAAGAACCGTGGTATAAAGAAAACCCTTAGAGTTTATTTACTAACTACTATGAAAAAAGGCGATAATCAAAACATGGGTCACAATACTTTTTAAAACACAACCCATCTTTGGAAATAATAATTCAAAAAAAAGATTTTCATTTATTTCCAAAACCCGACAAGGTATACAAGAGCCAATCAAAAGAGAAAACACCCCACCCCCAACTAATATATTGTCCTCAATGTACAAATTAAGAACAAGCAAGGGAAAGAAGACTCTCTGAAGGATATAGCGAGGGAAATGATGGATTCATGAGTAGGTGACCTCATCAAAATGCCATGAAGCATTCTCGAATGCCAAGGACATCAATGGGTCAAGGTGAAGTGTGAGTGGATTTCCTGGTAAGGATACTTCCCAGTGGTCTGGAAGAGTTTTATTCTCATGATAAAAAGTCCCATCCACCCCACCGGGCCGCCAAGATGGATCCACTTCATAGACAGTGCATATCCTAGAGCGGGGTAGTCTATTATGGTATATTTCCTCATCCAATATCACTTCAGAAGGGCTGCCATAGCCCACACACCAATCATCCAGTGGACATCTACTACTTGCTGGTTGAGGCTCCTCAAGGGCCAGATATTTAGATAAATACTTTTTTGTGACAGCATCTCTTTGCCACTGTCAATTTCTTTCTTTATGGCCACTACTTCATTTTCCAACACATTAATTCTCACACATAGGGCCCCTAATTTGTCAATTACAGGTCTCAATGCTCTTTTAATGGCTTGTTAACTCATAGAGGGAATTGCCTTTTGCCAATTTCAACAATTGAACATCATGGTCTCGGGCCTTATGTGCCCATTCAGAATGTTTATCCCTAGTGGTGAGGGAGCCTTGTTGGTTGGTGGTGAAACCACTATATACTCATGACATCTTGAAGGCGAGGGATTTGTTGGTTCCATAGTCAACTTAGGATGCTTTAAACTTGGGGCATCTGTTATACCCCGGGAACCTAAGGATCAGACCTAAAAGTGAAAACGGAGAAAAACTGAAAATTCGCACCAGATCATAGAACGATCCGTGAGGTTGGTCGTAAGGAGTGACCACGAGTCGTGAGGTGATTCATGGTCAGCATGGTTTGGCAAGGCCGTAGTGAGGAGGCCACGGGCCTGACCACAAGTCATGGTCAGACCTCACGACTCGTGAGGTCACCCGTGGTCTACCTTGGATGTTTTGGCAAGTCGGGATGGGCAATGTAGGCTACGAAAGGTGACCACGAGTCGTGGTCTGACCTCACGACTTGTGAAGTCACCCGTGGGGTCCCCTTGGATGTTTAGGTAGTGAACTTAACAGACCATGGCCACAAGTTGTTTCTTGTGTCAATGAGCCATTAGATCCCTCGTGGGGACTGGCGACCAAAAATTTCCTGTGTTTTAATAAGGGTGCTCTCGTAATTTCCTAAGTCCCTAAGGCCTAAACTACGTTGTTTTGGACATGTTTCTAAGTTAGATAAGATGGGTTAAGCCCTTTATGCATGCGCATTCTCATGCAAAAGCTTAGAGAGGTTTTTGGGAGATTCAAGGCCTTCTTCCCCAAATTTGCATCAATTTCTTTGTGGGTGTTCAAGGAACTTTAAGTCCATCCATTCCCACGTATGTAGGGTTTCAAAATGGGTGGAATTCTTCCTCCCCCATGCCCAATTTCTATTTAAATCATGAATCCTCCTATCCAAGTCTACGGGATTTTACTCAAATGAATGAAAATCTGATTTCTCTTTATGGGTATGATTTGATTGAGTTTTAATTATCAAATTATGAATGATAGGCAAGTTCAATTATTATTTTCTTCAAATCGTGTTTCAATCTTTTAAATCTAAAAATGCCCATTTGATGAAAGTTCATGGAAGTTATGATTTGTGATGACTACTCTATAAGTTGAGTTTATGGATGCTTGAAAAGCATGATTTTCAAGTTGCCCATGTTTATGAGCATGTTTTAAAAGAATTGAATATGATGAAATATTGGGAAATGCCCACATGTTGAAGAATGAATTACGATTTATCTAACGAATTATATGATTTATTGATTTATGATGTTGGCCGATGAAAAGGGCCTCCGATTCTTGGTTAAGCATGTAAAAAGGGGATCAATGATGATAAATGTTATTTTCTATCCAATGAATCTTAATTCATGATGTTAATGATTTATGTATGAGCCTATATGCATGATTTTGGGAGCCGTGTCTAGCATCGAGCAGCCCGGCATTCAAAGGACTACGCCGGTGTCTCAAAACCATGTGCCACCGTCGGTTTATAATGATGTATTGTAATGATGATGATCCCCTCAAATGTGATATCACGCCTTATGCAGGACCCTCGCCTCGCAAGCCAGGTCGGCTCTGCCCACTTGAGCAAGATAGTGGGGCATCATGAAAGGCTCTACCATGATGGTGTTGGTTATGACGAGTCCTCCCATTGTTCCACATGTTTTATGCATTTCTATATTTATGTTATTGGCTCAAGTTATGTTTTGATAAATTTTGCTTACGATTATGAAAATGAATGATTATGAATGATTTGAAAGTCCCGAGCCTTATGTTTTACTACGAAGATTTTGATGCAAGCATGATGTCCTTCTCTTATATTTATTTATGAGTTTTATTTACTCTAAAATGTCTATTTTACTTACCCTGCATACTCGGTAAATTCCACGTACTGACCACATACTTTCTATGTTGTATCATTTCATGATACAGGGTCCAGATCTTAGGCTTATCCTCATTCTTAGTCCATCTCAGCTTACGCTTCCAGCTTATTGGTGAGTCCTCATGTTCCGAGGTCCGTTTCATTGACTTTCATGTTGTTTATGTTCAGTTTTGGTTGGATTAGTTGGGAATGTTGTCCCATCAACCCATCTTATATATTAGAGGCTTTTAGACAAGTATGTAGTGCTCCGCTATGTATACGCCAAGTGTTTCTTGATGTTATTCTATAGTTATGTTTTTTCTATGTTTTATGATTATCATTTGGCTTATTCTAATGAGATTAGTTGTATGCATATGTCGTGGGTCGATTATGGCTCTCTCGGGGTCCCTTGTCCCGTGTCTACAATCCGGGTGTACGTTCGGGTTGTGACAGCATCCTTTTTTGTCTTGGTGGCCAAAGTAATCACTCCCTCAACCCTCACTGTTTGGTCCAATGGCCTGAATAAAGGACAGCTGGCATGAGGCAAACCAGACTGATGAGAACAGGATAGGGCATAGAAGTTTCTTTTTTCCTGGCCTTCCTCTTGCATTGCTCAGCAATAATCTCCCCCACATTTATGTGCCTATAATCCATGATGTAAGCCACCAGGATTGCGACCTCAATGGGAACATGAGTTATATTTTTTGAGGGAATGATATGGGAACATACCAAATCAAGCCACATTCGTGCTTCAAATTTGAGATCATGCCGGTGAATCATGCCCTTTGTTATAGACCAATGCAGTTGACCCACATAAATTATCTCATCTACCCACTCAAACTAATCATTTTTGTCATCCAATGTTCTTTTGAAATCTCAACTTGGACATACTGTGTCAGCCCAATAAATAGAGTTGATTTCATCTATGGTGATGGAAACTTCTTGGCCCTGTATCAACACAGAAGATAAACATGGCATCTTATCAACTCTACCTTCATGCTTCAAAATGTCCTGTCATGCCCTATAAGAAGCATAAAACTCTGACACCAACTCAGGAAAATAAGGATCCAAGGGCATTGTGAAAGGTTTCTAATTGTGAATTTGAAATTGATCATAAATGTCTGGAAAGTCATCCTTGAAGGAGTCAACCTCAAATCGATCTTCTGTAGTGATAGACCATTTCTTCTTACACTTGACATAATAATTCTTCATCTTATTGAGCCAAAATCAGAGTTGATCAATCCCCTTTTCCTTATCAGACTTTGCTCCTAGACCTATGGCATCAGTTAATGGTTTTTTCCCTTTGCTACGTGTTTGGCCCGCAAGTGTACGGGTCTTATAAGTAATACAGTGGCTTTGTCTAAGAGCCCGATGTCGAACCCACAGGGACTAGACCAATTCAGCTAATTATCAAGTTCGAGTGTGATATTAAATGCCGCAAGTGTTGATTATAGACTTTTTCAAAAGAGTAAATTAAGTTTAGGGGTTGTCAACGAAATACTCTGAATTAATTCAAGGAGCAACAAGACTTAAAGCCGGATAATCATGCGATACTATGCTTTCTAATGGTTTTAGTATGAAACTATCAATTGTCGTCTCACATAATTAAAATTGCATGTTCATGGACTTCCGAACATCTAAACACGTCAAACTAGCCTCACTACTACATCATTGAGCGAGGATGTTATTTCTAGTTCATGGGAAATTCAATTACGTGGATGTGGTTTACGTGGATATGATTAGGGACTCTCGTACTTCTAATCATTCGAACCAACTTAGCTTCACAACTACTTCTTCGAGTGGTGATGTAATAATTCTAAGTTGGTGTCTAGCTCATCCCGTTTTATCAACCAAGCAAGGTATTAGGTATATTTCTATCCTAACACAAATCATATCGTGAGATACAATCTTGCTCCCTACATTCTCTTGTTCTTGCTTAGGTTATCTTTCTCAAGCATGTACCTAAGCTTAGCCCACTTGTTTTCATGGTGATCAGTCATAAAAACAACCATAATTCAGAATGCAAGACAAAACAACAATTAATAACTTAAAACCAAAACAAAATCGCAAAATCACAATCATATCTTGTGGCTTCAACCCTAGAGGGAGGGTTCTAGCCACTCATGTTCGTATAATTACAAGAAAATATAATTAAAGTAACCTACTTACAAGAATTGGTAGAAGAGAAGATGAAATTGATGAACCCTAGGTGAGTTGTCCCACTTCTCCCTCACTCTTTGGCAGTTTTTCATAAATAAATTGTGACTTTTTGATTTTAGGAGCTAAGGGACCTATTTATAATAAATGAGCATCGTACAAAATTATTCGTGTCGTGGAATGGCTCCGTGTCATGGAGTGTATCGCGGAGCACTACCTCCATGACACGGAGGTAATGCGGATGCACACTGGAAATCGCCCTAGGATGACAATAGGCCGAGGCTTGCCGCCATGGCCGGTGTGGCACACTGCCTGTGCAGCGCGATGGCAAGCGTGACATGGTGCTGGCGTGCTGGTTTCCCAGCGTGGCACGGCACTGGCGCACAGGGTGCCTGCCTGCTTGCTGCCTTCCTCTCGCGCCTGGCATTGGCATGGCACGGCGCTGGGCACGGGACACGTACAGCGTGGCACGCTTCCTGGTGCGGCTAGCCTTGCCAAGGCATGCTTCCTTGCCGACTTTTGTACTTCCCTTCCGACTCCATTCCTCTACTTCACCAACTCATACATTAGTTCCTCAAATTCATTTTAAACCTACAAAACACGGACTAATCATGTTTGTTAGTATATATATTCACATTTATATAAAATCACATGAAAATGTATATAATTAAGTAGATAAACAAGAATAAATTGAGTTATAAAGTAGAACTTGGGCATGAGATTATGCTCAAGATCACAACCCCACACTTAAAGTCTTGTTCGTCCTCGAACAACCTTTTACATCTCATGTAAATGAAGACTCACACATAACTAATTAAGCAAGACCATTCAAGCTACAGCTATAATGACTATGTAAGATAGAAAGTTAAAAAAATTAGAGCATGCACGATTTAATCAATGAAATGATATACAACTAAGTTAAAACTTCCTAACCTCAAGAATCGACTCTTAATCTTAGCAAACTCATGCAAATCAACCGATACAGAAATCCGACATGAATGTTCTCTCTCATTAAACATGTGCCCTCACAATAAGAGAGTTACCCATTTTTAGTCACAAATTTTCAAATCACAACATGTATGGGTATATGAATAAGATTACGCTCTCTCTCTCAAAGAATTCACATGCATCATGTAGTGAACCATAAGCTTGCCCTTAGTGTTTTACACCACTAATTTAAAGATGTATGAACGTAAGATCAAGTAGGACTTAATGGGTTGTAATGTAAGCTAAGGGACAGGTAGGTACTATTCTGGCCAGTAATAGTGACTATCTTCCCCAAGCGCTTTTAATAACTTCAACCTTCATTAAGGATATCTCTTCTCTTACTTCACCCTCATTCTTTTCAATCCTGAATTTTTTTCTTCTTGTTCCCCTTTTTTAAGCACACTCAGCTTAGTAGTAACGAGTACTTAAGCAGTTTTTTCATTCATTTATTTTCTTACTCCCTACTAATAATCAACCATTTTCACACAAGTGCACTTTTGTCCTTTTCTCAACTTTTACAACTTGCTACTTTTCCTCCTTTTTCCCGTTTCTCACTCCTTCACTCTTCCGGATTTTTTTTTCTTACGCGCTTAGGAGTTTTGGACCAAATTCAAGGATAATGAAAGAGAAAGGATTAATCTTATGTTGTAGCTATCAAAGAATAGGCTCAAGGCTCAATGGGGCTAACTAGGATTAAATATTCAAGGTAGGTAAAGTGAGGGATAACATTTAGGTTCATTCAAAGAAATGCTTAAATCATCTCCTACAATTCACATCCTTCATTTTGTTTTATATACACACCAGGCAAGTTCTAGACATTCCACAATAGCACGGAATATTCGAAAAACTTACACTCACAGCACATGCTCAATTCAAGACACATTCCGCAGACTCTTAACTATTCAAAACTAAGCTTCAATTACATTGAGTCAAATTCAAGAGCCTAAGTGTCTCACACAAAGTTATACACTTTTTACACGCTTCAACACTAACCACACTTGCATCTTACAATCATGTATAGCACATAACAAGAACATCAAGCCATCAGTTAGCTACGAGTTCAAAAAGCAAAACCTATTGACTAATTTTTCCTCAAGACGGTTGTCATTCATCCATCATTGGGAATAGTCTCTATCTATGACTAAAAATACTATATACAGACAAAGAAAATTTTTATTCTTCGATTCAAAGACCCCCCGTTGGAAAAGAACCAAAAAGAAAAACCAACGAGTGATGAAGTCATGCTTGACTCACAAAAATTTTTCAAATATTTCTCACAAGCATTACATTCACCAAAAATCGTTAAGAACAAAAATTTTTAAATTTTTTTTTAAAAATTTCCCTCACCCCACACTTGAATCATGCTATGTCCTCATAGCATCAAATTAAAATTAAACAGGATGAGAAATACTCCCTGGGGCCTCTAGGCCTAGCTAATAGCATGCTTTTCTTCCTTTGAACAAGTGGGTATTTGACCCCACATTTTTCCTCTTCCATGCTGTTTAGCTTCCTCCTCCACGGGTACTCAGACTTCCTCTCCATTTGTGCTTAACTTTCCACCAAAAATAACACAAGATGAAAAATAAATAAAATTAACACAAATACAAGAAATTAAAATGGTACTTGTGGTACCCTTGGGTTGCCTCCTAAGTAGCGCCTAATTTTACGTCGCGGCACAACGTATCAAGTTTCACCAGTTTTTTACTCCACCTTGAGGATATAAATCTCACCCCTAATTTCTTCTCTAATTTCCTCTTATTCTCTAGGGGTGGTGGTGAAAACCTTAAAGGACCAAGCAGTAGATGTCGCCTCTTGCACTTGTTGGCCCTTAAGTAAGTGAAGTCGTTTTGTCTCTTAGACTCAGCAAATTTCAGAATATATGGGGCTTGTTCCTCCTCTAGCTCTTCTCTATAAGCTTGGAAGACTCTATTTCTAGGTTGTCAACCAAACTCAATGTCGAAAAATGCTTCGAGTGGGGTACAATACACCTCAAATCTGAAACTGCATTTTTCTTGACTTCCTTACTTGTGTACACCTTCTCTACATCAACATCTAATTCCCCATGAATGTCAAATGGTAGGGACTCTAACTCTTCTTTCAAGAATGGATCGGCTAGATATTTGAGACAATCATGGAGACACTCGGGAGCTTCCAACAGTTGAGCTTGTTTCAAGAACTCACTCTTTTCTTCTCCTCGCAGTCCCTCCTGAGTATTGCATAAAACTGTCACTTGCAAATCAGAGCAAGCTTCAGCTTCAGCCCTCATCTCCATGAACTTGTTGCTTATCATTTCCAAGGCCTCTCCATTTTCCTCTTGCTGAATTCTCAATGCTTCCATCTCCTCCTTCATTGCTTCTGTTTGCTCAAGGATCTGTTTTAGCATGTCTTCTATTCGAGCTTGGCATTACAAGTCCTCATTTTCATCATGCCTATATTCAGCAAAAACAACAGAAGGATCATAGTAGGGGCTTGGGGGAGGGGAGTATGCATTCGGACAGCCATCCCAATGGCCATCTTGACCTCCACATATATTGCAAGCGTATGCATGTGGGCAACCATTCCAATGTCCATTTTGACCATCGCATATATTACAAGTATTACAATGTTGCCATAAGTGGGGTCCTCTGCAATTCAGACAAGACTCATTAAAATAAGAGTATCCACCATTTAACCCATTTATATTCCATGATGTCATGTTAAGAAGGGTATCAGATTAAAAATTTAAAAATTGAAATAAATCTAAAACTAATAAAGAAGAAACAAAAAAAAAAATTTCAACACTCAAGGAAATTTAAAAATCACACAAAAATAGACAAATTCACTGAACTTCATCGAGTCCCCAGCAACGGCGCCAAAAACTTGTTGGGCCCGCAAGTGTACGGGTCGTACAAGTAATACAGTGGCCCTTTTTAAGAGCCGGATGTCGAACCCACAAGGACTGGACCAATTCAGCTAATTATCAAGTTCGAGTGTGATATTAAATGCCGCAAGTGTTGATTATATACTTTTTTGAATGAGTTAATTAAGTCTAGGGGCTGTCAACGAAATACTCTGAATTAATTCAAGGAGCAACTAGAGTTAAAGCCAGATAATCATGCGATACTACGCTTTGTAATGGTTTTAGTATGAAACTATCAATTATCGTCTCACATAATTAAAATTGCATGTTCATGGCCTTTCGAACCTCTAAACACGACAAACTAGCCTCACTACTACATCGTTGAGCGAGGATGTTATTTCTAGTTCGTGGGCAATTCAATTACGTGGATGTGGTTTACGTGGATATGATTAGGGACTCTCGTACTTCTAATCATTCGACTCAACTTAGATTCACAACTACTTCTTCAAGTGGTGATGTAATAATTCTAAGTTGGTGTCTAGCTCATCCCGTTTTATCAACCAAGTAAGGTATTAGGTATATTTCTATCCTAACACAAATCATACCGTGAGATACAATCTTGCTCCCTACATTCTCTTGTTCTTGCCTAGGTTATCTTTATCAAGCATGTACCTAAGCTTAACCCACTTGTTTTCATGGTGATCAGTCATAAAAACAACCATAATTCAGAATGCAAGACAAAACAACAATTAAATAACTTAAAACCAAAACAAAATCGCAAAATCACAATCATATCATGTGGCTTCAACTCTAGAGGGAGGGTTCTAGCCACTCATGTTTGTATAATTACAAGAAAATATAATTAAAATAACCTACTTACAAGAATTGATAGAAGAGAAGATGAAATTGATGAACCCTAGGTGAGTTCTCCCACTTCTCCCTCACTCCTTGGCAGTTTTTCAGAAATAAATCGTGACTTTTTGATTTTAGGAGCTAAGGGACCTATTTATAATAAATGAGAATTGTACAAAATTATTCCTGTCATGGAATGGCTCCGTGTCACGGAGTGTATCGCGGAGCACTACCTCCGTGACACGGAGGTAACGCGGATGCACACTGGAAATCGCCCTAGGATGAAAATAGGCCGAGGCTTGCCGCAATGGCCGGCATGGCACGCTGCCTGTGCAGCGCGATGGCAAGCGTGACACGGTGCTGGTGCACTGGTTGCCTGGTGTGGCACGGCGCTGGCGCGCAGGGTGCCTTCCTGCTTGCTGCCTTCCTCTCGTGCCTGGCATTGGCATGGCACGGTGCTTGGCGCGGCACACGCACAGCGTGGCACGCTGCCTGGCATGGCCTACCTTGCCAAGGCATGCTTCCTTGCTGACTTTTGTACTTCGCTTCCGACTCCATTCCTCTACTTCACCAACTCATAGATTAGTTCCTCAAATTCATTTTAAACCTATAAAAATACGGACTAATCATGTTTGTTATTACATATATTCACATTTTTATAAAATCACATGAAAATGTATATAATTAAGTAGATAAACAAGACTAAATTGAGTTATAAAGTATCAATTGGGCATGCAATTATGCCCAAGATCACTACGTTATCGAGAGGTGGATATGATGCTACAAAGGAATGTTAGTGCCACATGCTGCTCTTTTTTGGTTTTGAATAATATGAAAGTAAAGACATATAAAACTAATCTAGAAATAAAATTTTTAAAGTTGTATGAGAACAAGTTGCAATATCAAAATCATATACTGGTGGACCGGAGTCACAACTGCAAAACGCAGGAATAGAGCCGCGAGTCACCGTTGAGCCCCCAGTCTAGGAAGACAACTGGGCAGAATGACTTTCTATTGGCACTGCACTGGCATTTCGCCGGTCTCAATCCACAAACTGCAGGTGAAGCGCAAGTACTGGGCAGTGGCCTAAAGCCTTGAACCCAGACCCGCGCCTCATCATGCATTTCGCCGGTAATGTACTAGTGATTCGCCAGTGCAAAGATGTTTTAACATTAAAAGCACCTAGACCCAGTCAAACCAAAACATCCCAATTTCATGCTTTACTCAACTCATCCCCCACATTATGATCAACTCACTTGAAACAACACACAGAAATAAAAATGATGATTTGCCCTTAAGAATGATGTCACCCGATCTATCCTCGAGCAAATCGTGCATTTGAAACACATAGGGTTACTTATACTTCACCCTAACTAACATATCAAACACACACTGCATATATAAAATTCCTACCAAAAATGACACACCAACATCATACCATAATGGAAAAGAACAATATGTGAACTGGTAGATATGGTTATGGAAAATTATGAATCTAGCATGCTTAATCTTTAACTCTCATTTTCAAACGTTCAAGGGAGATAAGAGCACAAAGACACGTGCCGAGTGAATAATGAGAACAAAAAGCACTTAGATTTGAGCTTGGTGTCTTAACCAAAAATGGTATTTCCAACAATGGACAATTCTTTTTCTTAGTGAGAATGGTGTGAGGTAAAATGAATTAAAGAGAGTATGAATGTGGATTTTATTGGCTAAAGAGAGGGAGAATAATTGGGTGATGAGAAGGTGGGTTTAATGGTGGATTTAATAGTGGGAAATTGGAAGGTGTAGAAATAGGGTATTTCAGAAAGTGGAAAAATGAGAATGAATGTTTTATGGGGATTTAAAAAGGGTCTGACCGGGTTCTTTTCAAAATCCATAGATCGGATCGGTCAATGGTTCGCTCAAGATTTTAAATGAAATACGTACCTATACCTACGCTGAACCTGTGGCCACCGGTAGGTACTGACGTTTCACCAATTCAAGTGCAGGTGACCTCTCCATTTGACCAGTTCACTATTTCACATGTTGCACTTGACAGGCAGTTTGCGGGTTTCTACCTGCGTTCCGCCGGTGGGTCGCAGTTCTCACTTTCTCTCCCAGCTATACAGTTTTAAGCTAGCGTAGAACCAGTGTTTTGCAGATTTCCACTAGCGATTTGCCGATTTTTTGTCGGTTCCTTCCTTTTATTCTCAGCTTTCTGCTTCCCTCTTACGTTGGTGCGGCGCTTCGCACTTGAGAACCTATATTTTGCAGGTCTTACGCCACCAGTCCCTTGTTTTTCTTTCAACTCCTTGTTCATCCAATCTACCTACAAAACAAAAATTAATAAAACATCAAAGCATCAAACATAATAACACTTGGGTTGCCCCCAAAAAGTGCCTTATTTAACGTTGTGGTACAACAAAGGGGCTATTGCTGCTATGGATCATCCAAGTATGCAATTTTAGCCATGTTTATTTCTTCCGACACTCCTAAGTACTTTTTTACTCATTGACCATTCACTTCAAATGTTAGCCCATCATCTCTTTCAAGATCAACGGATCCATTCTCAAAAACATGGAACACCTTAAAGGGGCCCGACCACTTAGATTTAAGCTTCTCGAGAAAAAACCTCAATCTAGAGTTGAAGAGTAACACTTGATCTCTTGAAGTAAATTCCCTTAGCAAATTTTTTTGATCATGATATCACTTCATTCGGGCTTTGTATATTGCCACATTTTCATAAGCCCTCATCCTAAACTCGTCTAGCTTATTGAGATTCTCTAATTGCTCATGTACAGCTTTCTCCCAATCAAGGTTCAAACTCTTCAAGGCCCACATGGCTTTATGCTCCAGTTCCACCGATAGGTGGCAAGCTTTACCAAATATAAGTTGGTACAGTGACATTCCAATTGGTGTTTTATATGCGGTTCGGTAGGCCCAAAGAGCGTCATCTAGCTTCCTTGCTCAATTTGTCCTATTAACATTGATTATTTTAGTCCAAATACACTTAATTTCCCAATTGGATACCTCTTCTTGGCTACTGGTCAGAGGGTGATAAGGGGTAGCAACTTTGTGCTTCACACCGTACTTTGCAAGCAAAGCACTGAACAATCGATTGCTAAAGTGTGAACCTCCATCGTTAATGATAGCTCTCAGGGTTCCAAAATGTGAGAAGATATGCTTTTTCAAAAAGGTTGTCACACTCCTCCCCTCATTGTTGGGCAATGCTACAGGTTCAACCCACTTCGATACATAGTCTACCGCTACCAAAATGTAAGTATTTTCATAAAAGCTAATGAATGACCCCATGAAATCGATCCCCTATACATCAAATAATTCCACCTCAAGAATTGGTGTTAAAGGAAGCTCATGCCACCTAGAGATGTTATCCCTTTTGTTGACATTGATCAATATTGCTTAATGAAGTCGTGGGCATCATGATAGAGAGTGGGCAAATAAAATCCGCATTTTAACACTTTTGCAGCTGTCCTCACACTCCCATAATGGCCTCCCACTGGTGATGAATGACACGCTTTGAGCATTGGAATCATTTCAACCTCTAGGATACATCTGCGAATCATGCCATCCGCACAAATACAAAAGAGATATGGATCATCCCAATAGAACTTTTTGACATCATACATAAACATCTTCTTTTGATGGAATTTTAATCCTTCCGGAGTGATGTTTCTTTCCAAGTAGTTAGTGAAATCTGCAAACCACAGTATTAAGTCGTGGGATGCATCAAAAATGTGCTCGTCAGGGAAGTTATCACCAATCTCCTCACTTGCCTCCGGCTTACCATCTGTTTCTAGATGAGAAAGTCGGTCAGCCACCTGATTCTCACATCCCTTCCTATCCTTCACCTTAAAATCAAATTCTTGGAGAAAAAGGACCTATCTGATAAGCCTTGGTTTAGCATTTTTGTTAATCATTAGGTATTTGCGGCATGATCTGTGTGCACCACTACCTTGGTCCCTAGAAAGTATGCCCAAAATTTTTCAAATGCAAACACTACAACAAGCAAGTCTTATTTTGTCACTGTGTAATTTGCTTTCGCATCATCCAGGGCTTTGTTGGCGTAGTAAATAGGGTGAAAAATCTTTTCCTTCCGCTTTCCAAGAACCTATCCTAATGCTACACCGCTAGCATCACACATTAATTCAAAAGGCTTCGACCAGTCTGGTGCAATGATGATTGGAGTGGATACAAGCTTCTCTTTCAACTCAATGAAAGCCCTCATACAAGCCTCGTCAAACTGGAATTTTGCATCTTTTTCCAACAATTGAGCAAGGTATGTTCTACCTCAGAAAAGTCTTTGATAAAATGGCGTAAAACCCCGCATGTCCTAGAAAATTCTGAATGCCCTTCACTGTCTTTGGCGGGCATAGGTGAGCAATGGCATCAATTTTCACTTGGTCTATCTCAATCCCTTTCCCGGAGATCTTGTGCCGTAGAACAATACCTTCTTTTACCATAAAGTGACACTTTTCCCAATTAAGCACTAAGTTCATTTCCTCATATCTTTTCAACACTTCTTCTAAGTGAACCAAACAGTCTTCAGATGAATTTCCCATAATCGAGAAGTCATCCATGAAGAGTTCCATAGTCTCCTCTACCATTTCTAAAAAGATTGACATCATAGACATATGGAAAGTAGCTGGGGCATTACAAAGCCCGAAGGGCATCCTTTTAAATGCAAAATGTTTCCTAAGAAGAGAAATTTGATTGCAGCCCGAGTAACCACCCAAGAAACAGTAATACTCTTTCCCAGCCAATCGATCTAGCATTTGGTCATTGAATGGGAGTAGAAAGTAATCCTTTTTTGTCCATGAGTTCAACTTGTGGTAATCCATACATGCCCTCCATCCGGTGACTAGACGTGTTGCAATCAATTCATCTTTCTCATTTGGCACCATCATGATTCCCCCTTTCTTAGGCACACATTAGACTGGGCTTACCCAACTACTATCAACTATTGGGTATACAACTCCCGTATCTAACCATTTGATGATTTCTTTCTTAACTACCTCTTGCACTAGTGGGTTAAAATTCCTCTGATACTCAATTGACGGGCTGCAATCTTCCTGATCGTTGATCTTATGAGCATAAATGCCCGGTGGTATTCCAATGATATCGGCTATAGACCACCCTATTGCTCGAATGAGTGTAATACCCTAGAAATGCCTAAGAATAGACCTGGGAGTTGAATTTGAAAAATGTTGAAAACTACCAAAAACTTCACAGGATGGGCAACTCAACGACTCGTGGTTGGATACCATGAGTCATCATAAGCTGTCGTGGTATGGGAGTTCAGGGAGGCAATGGTGAAAATAGATGGTGTAATGACTCATTGTCAGGAACAACGAGTCGTTGTTACCAGTCGTTGGAAGGACTGAACTTAGGCTGATGGGGAAATGACGAGGAATCCCACGATTCATGATGAGGAGAAATGACCCGTTGTTTCAAGTCATTGTTTGTGGGTTGAGAATTCCCGTGCATACAACAGATGAAGACCACGACTCATTGGAAGCCACTACGAGTCGTGGTGAGGCTCGTGGAAAGGAAAGTCAGAATGTTCAAGGGGTTGACAACGGTCGATCCAATAACCCATTGATTGAAGCAACGACTCTTCCTGACGAGTCGTGGGAAGAATTGAGGATTTCATGAGGTAGTGGACCCAATGACTCCATACCACAAGTCGTGGTATTTGCAATGACCCGTTGGATCGGTCGTTGGTCCGTCTAGAGCAGTTTTCAGGGGAAATTTTATTAGGGTCATTTTTGACTTTTTCATGCTTTGAGACCCTAAACTACGCTGTTTTATGTATTTTTTTGAGTGTGTTAAGATGGTTTAACTCCCTAATGCATGCCCATTCCCATGCAAGAGCTTTAGAGAGGGGTTTTAGGGAGATTTAAGGCCTTCTTCCCCAAGTTTCCATCAATTTCTTTGTGGGTATTCAAGAAACTTCGAAATCAATCCATTCCCAACTATGTAGGGTTTTAGAATGGGTGAAATCCTTTCACACCCATGCCCAATTTCAATTTAAATCATGAATTCTCCTATTCAAATTCTATGGTGTTTTACCCAATGCATGAAAATCTGATTTCTCTTCATGGGTATGATTTAATTGAGTTTTAATTATTGAATTATGAAAGATGGGAAGGTTTTATATTATTTTATTTAAAATCATGTTTCAAGATTTTTAAATCTAAAATGCACATTGATCAGAGTTCATGAAAATTATGATTTATGATGTATATTCAATATTTTGAGTTTATTGATGATGGAAAGGCATGATATCAAGCTACCCGTGTTTATGAGCATATCTTTGAAAGAATTGAGTATGTCAAAGTGTTAGGCAATGCTCACATGTTGAAGAATGATTTACGATTTATGAATGAATTGCATGATTTATCGATTAATGATGTTGGCCGATGAAAAGGGTCTTGATTCTTGGATAAGCATGTTTTAAAGGGGATCAAATGATGATAAATATTATATTTTATCCAATAAATCTTAATGCATGATGTTATTGTTTCATGTATGAGCCTATATGCATGTTTTTAGGAGCCGTATCTAGCACCTAGCAACCCGGCGTTCAAAGGACTACGTCGGTGTCTCATAACCACGTGCCACCGTCGGTTTCTAATGATGTATTGTATTGATAATGATCCACTCAAATGTGATATCACGTCTAAGGCATGACCCTCGCCTGGCAAGCCAGGGTCGGCTCTGCCCACTTGAGCGAGATAGTTGGGGCATCATGAAAGGCTCTACCATGATGGTATCGGTTATGATGAGTCCTCCCATTGTACCGCATGTCTTATGCATTGTTATGTTTATGTTATTGGCTCAATTTATGTTTTGATAAAGTTTATTTACGATTATGATAATGAATGATTTATGAATGATTTGAAAGTCTTGAGACTTATGTTTTCTTACAAAGTTTATGATACAAGCATGATGTCCTTGTCCTATACTTATTTATGAGTTTATTTTACTTCTAAATGTCCATTTTACTTACCTTGCATATTCGGTACATTCCACGTACTGACCGCACACTTTCTATGTTGTATTGTTTCATGATACAGTGTCCGGATCCCAGGCTCATCCTCATCCTTAGTCCATCTCAGCTTACACTCTTAGCTTATTGGTGAGTCCTCATGTTCTGAGGGCCGTTTGATAGACTTTTATATTATCTTGTGTTTTTTAGTATTGTTCGGGTTAGTTAGGGATGTTGTCCCATCAACCCATTGTATGTAGTAGAGGCTTTCAGACAAGTATGTAGTACTCAACCTATGTGTACGTCTAGTGTTTTCTAATGTTATTCTATGGTTACGTTTTTGCTATGTTTTATGTTTAGAATTCCGTTTATTTAAATGAGATTAGCTATATGCATGAGCAATGGGTCGATTTGGGGCCTCTCGGGGTCCCTTGTCCTGTGTCTATGATCCGGGTGTACGTTCGGTTCGTGACAAACTTGGTATCAGAGCAATAGGTATGAAGGTGTCTGAAATCCGCGTTAACTAAAGTCTTTTCGTGGGTGTGAAGTGCACCACACTTATGGTGAAGAGGCTACTAGACGTTTAGGAAATGTTCCCTTCTTTCATGTTCTATGTCATGCGATGAAAAATCTCTGCATCCTTCTATTTCGTGCGATTCGAGATTGCAGAATTATGGCTCCTAGAAGAATAAATGGAAGGAGGAATAGAAATGATGAGGGCCACAGGGATGGCAATGACCATAGGCATCAGCGAGCCCCACCTGTTCAAGAGCCCCAGGAACTAGAGCCAGCTACCCACGTTGAGTTTGGGGCGGCTATTCAGATGTTGGCACAGGCCTTGACCGCTCAGGTCAACCAGTAGGACATTGCGCAAGTCCCACGGAATGGCAATGGAGAGGCTGCTCGGATTAAAGACTTCTTGAGGATGAACCCTCCTGAGTTCACGGGATCAAAGGTGGACGAGGATCCACACGAGTTCATTGAAGGGATCTTGAAGGTCACTCAGGTTATGGGGGTGACAAACAGGGAGTGTGTTGGCTTGGCCTCTTATCAGCTAAAAGAGGTCGCTCATATTTGGTACAAGCAATCGAAGGACAGCAGGGCAGCGGGAGCGGGCCCTATCAGTTGGGATGAGTTCCACATGGCCTTTCTCGATAGGTTCTTCCCTCGGGAGATGAGGGAATTGAAACTAGTTGAGTTTGTTAACCCCAAGCATGGAAAGATGACAGTGTTGGAGTATTTTCTTGAGTTCACTCATTTGTCAAAATACACCCCAGAGTTAGTGATGGATCAGAGGGCGCGGGTAAGACGATTTGTTCATGGTGTCGCTGGTTATTTAGACATGGATTGCAGGACTGCCATGCTTCACCAGGATATGGACTTTCCTTGTATAGTGTTGTATGCCCATCAGATGGAGGCAGCTCGTACGAGGGAGAGGGAGTCAAGGAGGGCTTGGATGGATAGTCATGGGTTTTCGCATCAAAGGTCCAGCGGTGGCTACCATCCACAGTTTCAGTAGAGGTCACTAGCCCCAGCACCATCATCAGCTAGTGTTCCATTCAGACTCAGGGGTGATCAGAAGAGCAAGGCTTCAGGGTCGAGGGATCAGAGGGGCACCCAGTTAGAGTATAACTCTACAGCCTGCGGGTAGTGCGGCAAGAGTCACACTGGGGAGTTCCTTCTCGATTTAGATGTCTACTATGGGTGTGGTAGATCTAGGCACATTCACCAAGCGTGCCCATATGCTAGATAGGGTGATGATAGGGGTCATGCACAGACCACCAGGACAGCAACAGCTCCAGCCCGTTCTGCTCTGCAAGGAGCATCGACTAGTGGGGGTGGTGGACAGCGCCAAACTGATTCTATGCCCTTGCCTCACGCTAGGAGCAGGAGGCTTCGCCAAATGTGGTCACTGGTATGTTGCATGTCTCTCATATTAATGTTTATGCCTTGCTAGATCCAGGAGCTACCTTGCCTTTCATGACTCCTTACATTGCTAGTAGCCTTGGAGTTAGTCCCGAGACCTCGTCAGAACCATTTGTAGTTTGGACCCCTATTGGTGATTCGGTCGTAGCTAGACGGGTATATAGAGAATTTCCGGTCAAGGTGTTACATAAGGTTACCTCCGCAGAGCTTGTGGAGTTAGCCATGACTGACTTTGATGTTATTCTTGGCATGGATTGGTTGTTTTCATGTTATTCTTCAATTAATTGTAGGACCCGTGCAGTGGAATTTCATTTTCTGGGTGAGTCGGTGTTGGAGTGGAAGGATAGTATGGCGGTACCAGCAGGTCGATTTATTTCCTATCTTAAGGCCAGGAAGATGATTTCTAAGGGTTTCTTGTATCATCTAGTTAGAGTGAAGGATGTTGAGTCTGAGACCCTGACTATCCAATCAGTTCTGATGGTGTGTAAGTATCCAAATATTTTTCTTGATGAATTGCCAGGTGTTCCTCTTGAGAGGGAAAGCGACTTCGGCATTGATCTCTTACCCGTTACGCAGCCTATCTCTATTCCTCTCTACAGGATGGCTCCAGCCGAGCTAAAGGAGTTGAAGTATCAGTTAAAGTATCTATTGGATAAGGGCTTCATTAGACCGAACCAGTCTCCATGGGGTGCATCGATTCTCTTTGTTCGAAAGAAGGATGGGTCCCTTCGAATGTGTATTGACTATCAACAGCTGAATAAGGTCAATGTCAAGAACAGGTACCCCTTGCCCACGATCGATGATTTATTTGACCAGCTCCAAGGTGCCAGATGTTTCTCGAAGATACATCTCAAGTGTAGATACCATCAACTTAGGGTTCGGGAGTGTGATATCCCAAAGATAGCCTTCAGAACTCTGTATGGCCATTATGAGTTTGTAGATATGTCATTTGGACATACTAATGCTCCTGTGACTTTTATGGACCTGATGAACAGGGTGTTTAAGGAGTATCTGGACATGTTCATAATTGTGTTCATCGATGACATCCTTATATACTCTCGGAGCGAGGCAGAGCATGCCGCTCATTTGAGAATAGTGCTTCAGACCCTCAAGGATCATCAGTTGTATGCAAAGTTCAGCAAATGTGAATTTTGGTTGGACTCAGTGGCATTTCTAGGTCATGTGGTATCAAGCGAAGGCATAAGGGTAGATTCCCAGAAGATTGAGCCAGTGAAGAATTGGCCCAAACCGGTAAATCCTTTAGAAATTCTGAGTTTCTTCAGCTTAGAAGGCTACTACCGAAGTTTTGTTGACGGCTTTTCATCAATTGCATCCCCATTGACCAGGTTGACTCAGAAAAAGTTGATTGTTCCAATGGTCGGATGCTTGTGAGAAAAGCTTCCAAGAGTTGAAGACCCGACTCACTTCAGCACCACTGTTGACTTTACCTGAGGGTACTGATGGCTTTGTTGTATATTGTGATGCTTTGAGAGTCGAACTGGGATGTGTGTTGATGCAGCATGGGAAGGTAATAGCGTATGCCTCGAGACAACTGAAAGTTCATGAAAAGAATTACCCGACCCATGATGTGGTGTTTACATTAAAGATATGGCGGCATTACTTGTATGGGGTCCACGTGGATGTATTTACAGAAAGAGCTTGCAATATGTGTTCACACTGAAAGATCTAGATCTTCAGCAAAGGAGGTGGTTGGAGTTACTAAAGGACTATGATATGAGTGTCCTCTACCACCCGGGCAAGGCTAATGTGGTTGCAGATGCGCTTAGTAGGCTCTTTATGGAGAGTGTGTCCCATGTGGATGAGGGAAAGAAGGAGTTGGTGAGAGACGTCCATCGACTTGCAAGGTTGGGAGTTAGATTGATCGACTCGACCAATGGCGGCGTTGTTGTGCAGGATGGGGTAGAATCGTCCTTGGTGGTTGATGTCAAGTCTAAGCAAGATGAGGATCCAATTTTGAGGAAGCTGAAGGAGGCGGTGCGGAGTCAAAAGGTGGAGGTTTTCTCCCAAGTGGGCAGATGGTGTGCTACGATACTAGGATCGTCTATGTGTCCCAGATGTTGATGATTTGAGAGTTCGAATATTACAGGAGGCACATGGTACCAGATATTCCATTCACCTAGGATCCACAAAGATGTATCGGGACTTGCAGGAAATCTATTGGTGGGATGGTATGAGGAAGGATGTTGCAGAGTTTGTAGCCAAGTTTCCAAATTGTCAGCAAGTGAAGGTCGAACATCAAAGGTCGAGAGGTTTACTTCAAGATATCAGCATCCCCACTTGAAAGTGGGAAGAAATTAACATGGATTTCATTACAAGTTTACCCCATACTCCCCAGCAATATGACTCCATTTGGGTGGTGGTCGATAAGTTAACCAAGACTGCACACTTTCTACCTGTCAAGACCACAGATTCACGGGATGATTATGCTAAGTTGTATATTCGGGAGTTGGTTCGACTTCATGGAGTGCCCTTGTCTATTATTTTAGATCGAGGTACTCAGTTTACCTTGCAATTCTGGCGTTCTTTTAAAAAGGGACTTGGGACTCAAGTTAAGCTCAGTACAGCCTTCCATCTGCAAACTGATGGCCAGGCAGAATGAACCATTCAGACCCTCGAGGATATGTTGAGGGCATGTGTTATGGATTTCAAAGGTAGTTGGGATGATTATTTGCCCTTGATCGAGTTTACCTATAATAACAGTTATAACTCTAGTATCCAGATGGCACCGTTCGAGGCTCTTTATGGGCGAAGGTGTAGATCGCCCATCAATTAGTTTGAGGTTGGCGAGGCAACCATGATAGGACCAAATTCGATTCATGAGGCCATGGTAAAGGTCCAGTTGATAAGGGACCGGTTAAAAACCTCTCAAAGTCATCATAAATCGTATGCTGATGTGAAGAGAAGGGATCATGAGTTTTATATGGACGATTGGGTATTTCTAGAGGTATCTCCCATGAAGGGAGTCATGCGGTTCGGAAAGAAAGAGAAACTCAGTCCCCGCTATGTTGGTCCCCACCAGGTTGTGAGAAGAGTTGGTAAGGTTGCAAATGAGTTGGACATGCCATCGGAGTTATCTTCAGTTCATCCCATCTTTCATGTATCACTTTTGAAGAAGTGTTTGGGTGATCCAACCTTGGTAGTCCCAGTAGACAGCATTGGGGTGAAATACAGCCTCAGTTATGAGGAAATTCTCGTTGAAATCTTGGATCATTAGGTTCTAAAATTTAGAAACAAAGAAGTAGCTTCAGCTAAGGTTTTATGGAGAAATCAACATGTTGAGGGAGCTAAGTGGGAAGTCGAAGCATATATGATGGCTAGATATCCACAATTGTTCTCTACCGGCTCTATTCCGACTTGAGGTATCAGCTTTGTCCTATGACTCTATCTAGTTTTCATATTCAGTTCATGCGTGCAAGTTTATTTTATGTGTATGAATGTGTATGTGAAGTATGAGATCAGTTCAGCTATGTGGTTTTATTCGGAGGTAGTCATTCCGTGAAAGTTTCGGTTACAATGATCAGTATATGGCTATGATAAATTGTACGTTTATGTTTTCTGCTTGTTTCCTACATTCGAGGATGAATTTTTCAAGGGGGAGATATTGTAATACCCTGAAAAGGCCTAAGAATAGACCTGAGAGTTGAATTTGAAAAATGCAGATAACTGGCAAAAATGTCACAGGGTGGGCGACTCAACGACTCGTGGTTGGATACCATGAGTCATCGTAAGCTTTCGTGGTATGGGAGTTCAGGGAGGCAGTGGTAACAACGAACGATGTAATGACTCGTTGTCAGGAACAACGAGTCGTTGTTACCAGTCGTTGGAAGGACTGAACTTAGGCTGATGGGGAAATGACGGGGAAACCCACGATTTGTGGTGAGGAGAAATGACCCGTTGTTTCAAGTCAATTTTTGTGGGTTGAGAATTCCAGTGCATACAATGGATGAAGACCACGACTCATTGGAAGCCACCATGAGTCGTGGTAAAGCTCGTGGAAAGGAAAGTAAGAATGGTCAAGGGGTTGATAATGGTCGATCCAACAACCCGTTGATTGAAGCAATGACTCGTCCTGACGAGTCGTGGGAAGAATCTGAGGATGTCATGAGGCAGTGGACCCAATGACTCGATACCATGAGTTTTGGTATTGTGCAACAACCCGTTGGATCGGTCGTTGGTCCGTCTGGAGCAGTTTTCAGGGAAAATTTTAATAAGGGCATTTTCAACTTTTCCATGCTTTGAGACCCTAAACTATGTCGTTTTGTGTATTTTTCTGAGTGTATTAAGATGGGTTAAGTCACTAATGCATGCCCATTCCCATGCATGAGCTTTATAGAGGGGTTTTAGGGAGATTCAAGGTCTTCTTCCCCAAGTTTCCATCAATTTCTTTATGGGTATTCAAGGAACTTCGAAATCAATCCATTCCCAGCTATGTAGGGTTTTAGAATTGGTGAAATCCTTTTACACCCATGCCCAAATTTCAATTTAAATCATGAATTCTCCTATTAAAATTCTATGGGGTGTTACCCAAATGCATGAAAATGTGATATCTCTTTATGGGTATGATTTAATTGAGTTTTAATTTTTGAATTATGAATGATGGACAGGTTTTATATTATTTTTTTTAAATCATGTTTCAAGCTTTTTAAATCTAAAAATGCCCATTGATGAGAGTTCATGAAAGTTATGATTCATGATGAATATTCAATATTTTCAATTTATTAATGATGGAAAGGCATGATATCAGGTTACCCATGTTTATGAGCATATTTTTTAAAGAATTGAGTATGTCAAAGTATTGGGCAATGCCCATATGTTGAAGAATGATTTACGATTTATGAACGAATTGCATGATTTATCGATTTATGATGTTGGCCGATGAAAAGGGCCTTGATTCTTGGCTAAGAATATTTTGAAGGGGATCAATGATGATAAATTTCATATTTTAGCCAATGAATCTTAATGCATGATGTTATTGATTCACGTATGAACCTATATGCATGTTTTAGGAGTCGTGTCTATCACCGAGCAGTCCGGTGTTCAAAGGACTACGTCGGTGTCTCATAACCATGTGCCACCGTGGGTTTCTAATGATGTATTGTATTGATAATGATCCCCTCAAATGTGATATCACGTCTAATGCACAATCCTCGCTTGGAAAGCCAGGGTCAACTCTGCCCACTTAAGCGAGATAGTTGGGGCATCATGAAAGGCTCTACCATGATGGTGTCGGTTATGACGAGTCCTCCCATTGTTTCGCATGTCTTATGCATTGTTATGTTTATGTTATTATCTCAAGTTATTTTTTGATAAAGTTTAGTTATGATTATGATAATGAATTATTTATGAATGATTTGAAAGTCTTGAGCCTTATGTTTTCTTATGAAGTTTATGATACAAGAATGATGTCCTTCTCCTATGCTTATTTATGAGTTTATTTTACTTTTAAATGTATGTTTTACATACCTTGCATACTCGGTACATTTCACGTACTGACCGTATACTTTCTATGCTATATTGTTTCAAGATACAGGGTCCGGATCCGAAGCTCATCCTCATCCTTAGTCTGTCTTAGATTACGCTCTCAGCTTATTGGTGACTCCTCATGTTCAGAGGGTCGTTTGATAGACTTTTATGTTATATTGTGTTTTCAGTATTGTTCAGGTTAGTTGAGAATGTTGTCCCATCAACCCATCGTATGTAGTAGACGCTTTCAGACAAGTATGTAGTACCCAGCTTATGTGTATGTCTAGTGTTTTCCGATATTATGCTATGGTTACGTTTCTGCTATGTTTTATGTTTAGCACCGTTTATTTAAACTAGAGTAGTTGTATGCATGTGTCATTGGTCGACTTGGGGTCTCTCGGGGTCCCTTGTCCCGTCTCTACGATCCGGGTGTACGTTCGGGTCATGACAATATGCTTCCTCAAGATCGCCAGAAGTGCTTCCACTTGCTATTTATTGAGCTTAGCTGAGATGATCACCAGGAGTGTCTCATTTGCCCCTAGATACGCATACTTCAAATGAGGAGGTAAAGGTTTGAGCTCTAACACCGGTGGTGAAATGATGGATGGTTGCAATGGTGGATTTGTCCGATTCTTGAGGTCAAGATCAAATTTTTTCGGTTGAAAAGAGTAGGTTCCCAACCTTTTGCTAACATGACATGCCTCTTCCAACCCTTCCCTTCTTAAGAAAATGCCTTCGAATGTTTCTTTCAAAATTTCTTCTTCCATTTCCCCCTTCTACGTCTTCATCATCCCATTGTTTGGGGGTGATGGGAAATCTTCTTCCTTCATCGCCTTTTGGGTTGTCATTTGTGATGCGGACAAGTTCATTCTGTCTTCTGTCTGTCGGATGGACACTTCATGGTCCTTCACCTTTTGAATTAGGTCTAAGAGATCAACTCGCAGCTCCTGAATCGCTGAATCAATTGAAACAACTCACTCATCATAGCCTCTAGCATTCTTTTGATGCGGGATGAGGAGGACTCTTCATTCTCCTGACTGTTCATTTTAGCTGTACAATTAGAGTTTTGACCTTGATTTTCATTATAAGGATAGCAATAGCCCTGGTTGACTTGTCGATACCTCATACAAAAACCCATCATACAACTTGCTAACAACTTAATTTGCTTCATTACTACCATCAACACGGTGTCTTTCCTCTCCCCCCTTCTCCATATTTCATCTATCAATGTAAGAGATTCAACGTACAATGACCCTTCCGATTCTGAATTAACCTTTCAAAAGGGCTCTTTTTCACACCAACATCAATAATTGTAAAAACAAAACACCAGATGCTAAATTAATTCAAAAGAACAATCAACTAGGGGCTATCTAATCCTATTCTCAGACAACGACACCAAAATTAATGATATTCAAATCCACTCCTCACGAGGAGAAAGTGTAAACGATCGTCACAATATAAATACCCAACTAAGAGTTGGGGTCGAATCCACAGGGAATAGCGATTGAATAACACAAAAATTATCTACTGACTTGAACTAAAATTGCATCCATGTATTGAAAATTAAAAAAATAAATGTTGGGGAAAAACGCAAGATCACAATTTGAATTAAAATCAACTATCAAGAGAACAAAGCAACCAAATAGAAGGAACAATTATGAGCAATGGCCAGGGCTTTGCTATTGTTGGGGGTTCGATTGGATTGGAATTAACTACAAAATCAAGTTATTACTCATAAGAATAAATAACCATGGATAAAGTGACACCCGATGCTTTTCAACCACTTGGGTGCTCTTTGTTATACCCCATAAATTCTTGACATTTAGATGGCCTATTTGCATGTTGGTTAAGAGTTTTAGAATGCCATACATTCTAGAAAAAGGGCCAGGGAATGACCAGACAAGATCCACGTCAAACCATCACAAGAGGAGGCTGGGCATACCCCCTCCGTGATGGCCAACATGTCACGGAGGGCTCACCTTCGCGATGGCCAACGTGCCACGGAGGTGAGGTGCAGCCCCAAGTATATAAATCCCCCACTTCGTTTTTGTGATAATCATCAGATATTTTCCAGTGAGCAAACAGAAAACAGAGAGGACGAAGGATTTAATATAAATTCCTTCCGTTTACGCTGTTAAACGCGGTCCAAACTCGAAATAACTTCGGGTAGCGAGGTATTGAGCTGCAGGGAGCATTACTACGGAGTTAGTTTCATGAAATTCGGCCGGAGAATCGCCGTCTCACCGAGATAAGGTAAGGAGAATTTCTCCAAATTAGTGTTCATATACTCCTAGCCCTAAAGTGAGTAGTTCTCCCTTTTGGACTTCTGAGAAATAGCAAGTTTTTGGCTGTTTTTCGATAAGTCAAAGTTTGGGCTATATAGATATTCAAGTAGTGTTTTCTTCCAGAATATTGATGAATTTAGTTCTAATTGCTATAAATATGAATGCAGTTGGAATAAATAGATGGATATTGGCTGAGCTACACCAGTTAGCCAAGAAGTCAGTAACTGAGGTATGTAAAGCTGATTTCTTCGGCAAGTTAGTAATTCTAGCATAGTAAAATAGAATAAATTCCAGAAGAACGTTTCAAAGCCGAGTATTATGCCAGTGTGAATTCAGTAAGCATGCTTGAATAATTATTATGTCATATTCAGAATAAAAGTCAGTAAATTAGTATCAGACAGCGAGATATTATTCCAGACTCAGTATAACTTAATATCAGATTCAGTATAATTCAGCAAGGGATTCAGAATAGAATATCAGAACATGGACAGTATTATCAGATTTATTATACATGTTATATGTGATTGTTGTTGCTTGTAGAGACCTAATTGTTTAATGTGGGCACCCTTAGAGCTTCCTTGCTGCCCCAGGGTTAATAGCTTTGTCGACTCGCCCGCCAGAGGGAGAGGATACGTCACTCCAAGGAGTGGCATGCCATCCACCAGAGGACGAAGATGGGATGCAGCATTCCCCATAGCAGGCTGATCAGCATTATAGCATACCCCTGTCAAGCGCTTGCGCCCAGGGCACAGATTACATATTAAAGATCACAGATCTCAAATTACAGTTTACAGGAGTCCTCTGGACTCAGATACAGCTATAGTCAGAGGCCCAGAGAGCCCAAGTTGCATACCCAGGGGGCCGGTGGGATGCTCATAGTTACTAGATGAGTGGAGTGAATTGTTATTTTTGGATGGCGACCTGGGTAGGGGTATATAGATTGTGTGTTGATTGGTACCTTCCGGCTTATGGGGGCTGGTATAGGTTCTTGTATGCTACATGTGTTATTTATTAAATTGATTGATAGCAGGACGCTGCATTGACAGGTATGATTCTCACCTTCTCTCCAGTACAGCTAAGCTTAGTTTAGATTCTGCCATCCAGACAGTCTTAGCCATCTTCTGTTATTCAATAACTATCAGTGTTACTGTCTATTTTCAGTTATGTTTAGTTATTTCATTGCATACTCGGTACCAGTGGTACTGACGCTCGTTTGGGGGCGCTGCATTACTTTCCTACAGGTACTCATAGACGAGGAGCCGATCCCTCGTAATTCTAGCCAGCACACAGGGTCATCAGCTCCTGTCTTCCAGAGCTTGACAAATAGAGGTTCATTCCTTTTCTTTTGTTGTAGAGTACGGGTAGGTCGTGGCCCTGTCCCAACCATCTTATCAGTATTCTTAGAGGCTTGCAGATTGTATATTCCCTATGGTTAGTTGTACCGGTCGTGTGAGGCCGTGTCTATGTTTTAGTTTTTTTATGATGGCCGTGTGGGGCCTTATTCAGTTAATAGTTGGTGACCTTGCCGTCATAGGGTAGTTTAGCATTCGATTCAGCGTTTCAGTGAAACTAGTCAGCATGGCGGTCTTGTCGACCCACATAGGTTCCTTTATACTACTGTTGTTCTGGTCAGCTATTGTTTTCTTACTGGAGGCTATATTTACAGCAGTTATATAGCTCGTTGGTTCCATTAATCCAAAGTTAGAGCCAGCCTGGCACTAGAAGTGCTTAGGCTCAGTAGTCCAGCAGTCCAGGTCTTAGTAAGGCACCAGGTGCCAGTCATTCCTCCTAAGGCAGGGCGTGACAAACTTTGTATCAGAGCCAGGTTGTATCCCAGGGAGTCTACAAGCCGTGCTAAGTAGAGTCTTCTCTATGGATGTGTTGTGCACCACATACCATAGGCAGGAGGCTGCAAGCCATGATAGGATGGTTACTTTTTCTTCATATTCGGTCGTGTCATAGAGCAGTACAGTATAGGGTTGCGTCCCTAAAACTTATCATACTCTTTGTTTATAGATAAAATGGCAGACCAGCGACATCCTGTCACTGGTAGAAGACTGGATACCGCAACAGGGGAAGGCACCAGCAGGATGCCTCAGCCTCACTTAGAATCAGCCTGATCTGAGGGAGATACAGAGGCATCATCTCGACCTTCTCAGTTGTCCCCACCCCACCAGGAGCCACTCGGGATGACACCGCCTCCGACAGTTCCTGTACTCACACCATCCGACTAGGAAATTCGAAGTGCAGTAGTTATGTTGGATCAAATGATGGCTACTCAGCGCCAGTCAGTGCCACTCGTAACAGTAAAGTCATCAGGTGGGCCTAGCAGTTCGAGGGTCTGAGAATTCTTGGCACTAGGTCCCCCACATTTCACAGGGTCGGATCAAGTAGAGGACCCCCAGGACTTCCTGGATCAGATGCAGAGAATCTTCCGAGTCATGCATGTTACATCTGTAGAGTCGATTTAGTTAGCGGTATTCCGGTTGCGGGATATTGCTGTGTTGTGGTACGAGAGTTGGAAAGGTCTCGAGGGAGAGATGTTTCCCCTCCGACCTGGTCCAACTTTTCAGAGGCTTTCCTGGACTGTTATCTTCCACGAGAAATCTGATAGGCCCAGATGGACCAGTTTTGCACTTGGAGTAGGGGGTGAGAAGTGTACGGGAGTACGCCCTGCAGTTCGATTCCTTGGCCTGCTATGCTCCAGCCTTTATGGACACCATGCGATCTAGAGTCTACCGATTTATTATGGGTCTGAACCTAGAATTTATTGAGGCATGCATGACAGCTATGTTGCGGGAAGATATGGATATTTCTCAGGTGCAGGCCTTTGCCCAGACTATTGAGGGCCTTAACCAGCGGCAACAGGATAGCAGACGAATAAATCAGGAACAACATCGTAGGGATAGATCAGATGAGATACAGGGGGAGATTTGGAGAGGTCCTAGGCCACGGTTGTCAGATAGGCTACCTAGACCCCCACCTCCATCACAGCAGCAGAGGGGTGATTCAGTCACTGAGGACAGTAAGAGTCTGGTGACAGTTCTCGAATGGTAGATTCACCCCAGCAGAGGAGGGCAGAGCAGAGCAGGTACACACCCCCACCTTGCCATATTTGCAGCCGACCCCACATTGGATCTTGCAGATATGGCTCCACAGGGTGTTATGTGGGCGGAGGGTCATGTGATGAGAGACTGTCCAGCCAGGGGTAAGGGTAACCGAGACAAACAGGACATGGCGTCAGCAGGGCCATGAGCTCCAGCAGCCTCGGCAGGGTGTAGGCCCTTAGTCCCAGCAGGCAGAGGCCTAGGCAGATTAGGGGCCTCTAATTCAGGTACAGGCCCAAGCCGTACCTATGCATTACTATGGAGGTAGGACTCAGAGGCATCTCCAGATGTGGTAACAGGTATGATGACTATTTTCTCTGACCCTGCTTATGTATTGATTGATCCAGGTTCTACCTTGTCCTACGTTACCCCATTTGTGGCTCGAAAGTTCAGTGTTGGATCTGAGTTGCTTTAGCAACCCTTTTCAGTATCTACACCCGTCGGTGAGCCAGAAAGGTTTATCAAGGGTGTACAGTAGAGGTTGCTAATCGTTAGACCACAGTAGATCTAGTAGAATTAGAGATGATTGATTTCGATGCGATTATGGATATGGATTGGTTAGTGCCGTGCTATGCCAATGTAGAATGCTGGACCAAGACGGTCCGATTCCATATTCAAGGAGAGGTAGTACGAGAGTGGAAGGGCAGTGCAGGTACGCCAAAAGGTAGGTTTATTTCCTACCTTCAGGCAAGGAAGTTGATAGCTAAGGGATGTATTTGCCACATAGTCAGAGTCTGGGATGTGCGGGTAGAGCCTCTGACTCTCCAGTCTGTTCCAGTGGTTAATGAATTCCTCGACGTATTCCCAGATGAGCTACTTGGTATTCCCCCAGAAAGAGAAATAGATTTTGCAATTGATTTGCTACCAGGAACTCAGCCTATATCAATCCCTATGTATCATGTGGCTCCTGCCGAACTTAGAGAACTAACGGAGAAGCTGAAGGATCTGTTAGATAAGGGCTTTATCAGGCCGAGTACTTCACCTTGGGGTGCACTAGTTTTGTTTGTGAGGAAGAAGGACGGCTCCCTCCGCATGTGTATAGATTACCGGCAGCTGAATAAGGTTACAGTTAAGAATAAGTATCCGCTTCCCAGAATAGATGATTTGTTTGATCAGTTACAGGGGTCTAAATATTTCTCCAAGATTGACTTGAGGTTAGAATATCATCAAGTTCGAGTTCGTGAAAGTGACATTCCAAAGACTGCCTTCAGGACCAGATACGACCATTTTGAATTTCTAGTCATGTCCTTTGGGCTGACAAATGCTCCCGCAGTATTCGTAGACCTGATGAACAGCATCTTCAAACCATACCTAGACCTGTTCGTGATAGCGTTTATTGATGATATTCTGGTGTATTCTCGCTCAAATGCAGACCACCGAGATCATTTGCGAACAGTGCTTCAGATTCTCAAGGACCGTCAGCTGTATGCCAAGTTCTCTAAATGTGAATTCTGGCTGAACTCAGTAGCCTTCTTGGGGCATATCATGTCAGATGCTGGTATACAGGTAGACACACAAAAAATAGAAGCAGTAAAAACATGGCCCAGACCTACCACTCCGACCAAAGTACGCAGTTTTCTGGGATTAGCAGGGTACTACAAAAGATTTTTTGAGGGATTCTCCACCATAGCAGCACCTCTGACTAAGCTGAAGCAAAAAGCAGTAAAGTTTCAGTGGATGGAGGCATGTGAGCAGAGTTTCTAGGAATTGAAAAACAGGTTGACCTCCGCCCTAGTGTTAGCATTGCCAGAAGGTATAGAGGGTTATGCAGTTTATTGTGACGCTTCAGGTATTGGGTTAGGATGTGTGTTGATGCAGCATGGTAAAGTAATTGCTTATGCTTCCAGACAGCTAAGGAAACACGAAAAGAATTATCCTACCCATGACCTGGAACTAGCCGCAGTGATCCACGCCCTAAAGATATGGAGACATTACTTGTATGGCGTCCATGTGGATATTTTCACTGATCATAAAATCCTACGGTATATCTTCACCTAGAGAGAGTTGAATTTGCGGCAGCTTCGCTGGTTGGACTTGTTGAAAGATTATGATGTAAATATTCTGTATCACCCAGGAAGAGCCAATGCAGTAGCAGATTCCCTTAGCCGTAAGTCTATAGGGAGTTTGGCGTACTTGCAGCCCGAGCAGCAGGATTTGGCCTGAGAAATACACCAGTTAGCCAGTTTAGCCATTCGTGTAGCAGAAACACAGGACAACAGAGCGATAATTCAGAACACCACAGTGTCGTCATTAGTTATGGAGGTAAAGGAATGGCAGTATGAAGATCCTAACCTAGTTCAGCTTAAAGAGAGAGTTCAGCAAGGAAAAGCGTCGGATTTTCAGGTAACTGAGGATGAAGTGTTGCGATGTAAGGGCCGACTTTGTGTTCCAGACGTTGCAGCGCTTCGCTAACAGATTATGGGCGAGGTACATTATGCCCGCTATTCTCTCCATCCAGGCGCGATGAAAATGTACCATGATATCAAAGAAATGTACTGGTGGCCAGGTATGAAGAGGGAAATAGTAGAATTCGTAGCCCAATGTCCTAACTTCCAACAAGTAAAAGCTGAACACCAGAGACCAGGCGAGCTGACTCACGACATAGCGGTGCGTCTTTGGAAGTGGGAAGCAGTAAATATGGATTTTGTAGCAGGATTACCCCGTATCAGGCATAGAAATCACTCGATTTGGGTAATTATTGACAGACTGACAAAATCAGCCTATTTTCTGCCAGTAAGGGCTAATTTCTTTGCCGAAGATTATGCTGAGTTATATATCAGATAAATAGTCAGATTGCACGGTGTTCGAGTGTCCATTATCTCTGATAGAGGGGCACAATTTACAGCCAAATTTTGGCAATCATTTCAGAGAGTCCTAGGGACACAAATTAACCTGAGCATAGCTTTTCACCCTCAGACAGATGGGCAGGCAGAACGCACTATTCAAATGCTCGAGGATATGTTGCGAGAGTGTGTGTTGGACTTTGGAGGTAATTGGGATGAGCACTTACCACTTATTGAGTTCGCTTATAATAACAGTTATCATTCAGCTATCCAGATGGCGCCTTATGAGGCATTGTATGGGCGAAAATGCAGATCGCCAATTGGCTGGTTTGAAGTAGTAGAGTCAGCACTTATTGGGAAGGATATTATTCCTTAGTTAGAGTAAAAGGTAAAGCTTATCAGGGAACGCCTACTGACTGCTTAGAGCCGCCAGAAATCGTATGCTGATGTGCGGCGCAGAAACTTGGAATTTAATGTGAATGACTGGGTATTCTTGAAAGTCTCTCCAATGAAAGGGGTGATGAGATTTGGAAAGAAAGGCAAGCTCAACCCAAGATTTGTTGGGCTTATCATATTCGCCAAAGAATAGGCCAAGTGGCATACAAGTTGAACTTACCTCCAGAGTTAGAGTCTGTTCACCCAGTTTTCCACGTGTCCATTTTGAAGAAGTATATAGAAGACCCCTCTAGAGTTGTCCCAGTTCAGGATGTCCAGGTTACGGAGGAGCTGGCTTATGAAGAGGTTCCAGTGGCCATACTAGACCGGCAGATTCGCAGATTAAGAACCAAAGATGTTGCTTCTGTCAAGGTATTACGACATAACAGGAACTGAGAGGAAATGACTTGGGAAGCAGAGGAAGATTTGAAAGTCAGATATCCTCAGTTATTTCAGACTTAATCAGCCCGAGGTACGTTAGTATTTTTTTTATGAGTTGCCTTATATTTATGTGTATAACTGAAATAGTTACCTCTAGTCTATTGCGTGATGAATACTATAGTATTGTGTGGAATACCTGTATTGGACTTTTCTGCATTTTAGGATTTTTGAAGTAGTCCATATTACAGGGGAAACTCTGCCAAAAGTTTTCAAGAATAAGTCAAGTAAGTTGAGATTCCTGTGAGCAGGAGTTTACATTCGAGGACGAATGTTCTTAAGGGTGGAGGATGTTACACCCCGTAAATTCTTGACATTTGGATGGCCTATTTGCTTGTTGGTTAAGACTTTTAGAATGCCATACATGCTAGAAAAAGGCCCGAGGAAAGACCGGACAAGCGCCACATCGAACCATCGCAAGAGGAGGCTGGGCATACCCCCTCCGAGATGGCCAACGTGTCATGGAGGGCTCACCTCCCCGATGGCCAACATGCCATGGAAGTGAGTTGTAGCCCCAAGTATATAAAGCCCGCACTTCATTTTTTTTGATAATCATCAGATATTTTCGAGTGAGCAAACAGAAAACAGAGGGGAAGAAGGGTTTAATATAAATTCCTTCCATTTACGCTGTTAAACGCGGTCCAAACTCGAAATAACTTCGGGTAGAGAGGTATTGAGCTGCAGGGAGCATTCCTACGGAGTTAGTTTTATGAAATTCGGTCAGCGAATCGTCGTCTCACCGAGCTAAGGTAAGGAGAATTTCTCCAAATTAGTGTTCATATACTCCTAGCCCAAAAGTGACTATTTCTCCTTTTTGGACTTTTGAGAAATAGCAAGTTTTCGGCTGTTTTTCGATAAGTCAAAGTTTGGGCTATATAGATATTCAAGTAGTGTTTTCTTCCAGAATATTGATGAATTTAGTTCTAATTGCTATAAATATGAATGAAGTTGGAATAAATAGATGGATATTGGCCGAGCTACACCAGTTAGCCAAGAAGTCAGTAACTGAGGTATGTAAAGCTGATTTCTTCGGCAAGTTAGTAATTCTAGCATAGTAAAATAGAATAAATTCCAGAAGAATGTTTCAAAGCCGAGTATTATGCCAGTGTGAATTCAGTAAGCATGCTTGAATAATTATTATGTCATATTCAGAATAAAAGTCAGTAAATTAGTATCAGACAGCGAGATATTATTCCAGACTCAGTATAACTCAGTATCAGATTTAGTATAATTCAGCAAGGGATTCAGAATAGAATATCAGAACATGGACAGTATTATCAGATTTATTATACATGTTATATGTGATTGTTGTTGCTTGTAGAGACCTGATTGTTCAATGTGGGCACCCTTAGAGATTCCTTGCCGCCCCAGGGTTAATAGCTTTGTCGACTCGCCCGCCAGAGGGTGAGGATACGTCACTCCAAGGAGTGGCATGTCATCCACCAGAGGACGAAGATGGCATGCAGCATTCCCCATAGCAAGCTAATCAGCATTATAGCATACCCCTGTCGAGCGCTTGCACCCGGGGCACATATTACATATTACAGATCACAAATCTCATATTACAGTTTACAGGAGTCCTTTGGACTCAGATACAACTATAGTCAGGGGCCCAGAGAGCCCAAGTTGCATACCCAGGGGGCCGGCGGGATGTTCATAGTTACTAGACGAGTGGAGTGAATTGTTATTTTTGGATGGCAACCCGGGTAGGGGTATATAGATTGTGTGTTGATTGGTACCTTCTAGCTTATGATGGTTGGGATATGTTCTTGTATGCTATATGTGTTATTTATTAAATTGATAGATAGCAGGACGTCGCATTGACAGGTATGATTCTCACCTTCTCTCGAGTACAGTTAAGCTTAGTTTAGATTTTGCCATCCCAGACAGTCTTAGCCATCTTCTGTTATTCAGTAACTATCAGTATTACTATCTATTTTCAGTTATGTTTAGTTATTTCTTTGCATACTTGGTACCAGTGGTACTGACGCCAGTTTGGCGGCGCTGCATTACTTTCCTACAGGTACTCATAGATGAGGTGCTGATCCCTCGTAATTCTAGCCAGCACACAGGGTCATCAGCTCCTGTCTTCTGGAGCTTGACAGATAGAGGTTCATTCCTTTTCTTTTGTTGTACAGTACGGGTAGCTCGAGGCCCTGTCCCGACCATCTTATCAGTATTCTTAGAGGCTTGCAGATTGTATATTCCCTATGGTTAGTTGTACCGGTCGTGTGAGGTCGAGTTTATGTTTTAGTTTGTTTATGATGGCCATGTGGGGCCTTATTTAGTTAATAGTTGGTGACCTTGACGGTCACAGAGTAGTTTAGCATTCGATTCAGTGTTTAAGTGAAACTAGTCAGCATGGCGGCCTTGTCGACCCGCATAGGTTCCTTTATACTACTGTGGTTCTGGTCAGCTATTGTTTTATTACAGGAGTCTATAGGCCTAGTCGGCCGGAGGCTTTATTTACAACCGTTATATAGCCCGTTGGTTCAATGAATCCAGAGTTAGAGGCAGCCTGGCACCAGAAGTGCTTAGGCTCAGTAGTCCAGCAGTCCAGGTCTTAGTAGGGCACAGGTGCGAGTCATGCCTCCCAAGGCGGGGCGTGACACTCTTATCCTTAAGTTTTCTTGAATCCCAAGGCCTCAATTAATTCATTCACTATAGCTTAGGAAAGATTTGAGATATCTTTAGCCTCAACTCTTTAATGGGTGTATGGCTATGGGTTTTGGCTATCTCTAGCCCAACCCCATAAATGCAAGACCCAATTGCCCACCATTGATTTCTTACCCATATTCAATTTTCCTTTTTAAAGAAAAAGTGGAATAAGTAGACATAACACATATTTGCAACTATGGGTAATTCAATTATAACTTGGAAGAAAACAACAGATTTATACTAAATAAGTAATTACAAGATTAATATAGAAATACCCAATCCAATCTATCCTCAATCATGCACACACCCCTAGCAAAATATCTAGCTACTCATAGATGAATAATACACAAGCATATTGACAAACAAATTCATAAAACTCTTCATTAATAGTAAATAGCAAGCTCAAAATTATCGTCAGTGGTGGTTTGTACCTTGAGGAAGAAGAAGAAGAAAAAACTATTCAATATTTCTCTATCTAACTCTACAAATCTGGAATGGAATAATCAGTATTTCTTAGAGAATATATAGAAATAGGTTAAAAATGCTCCTCAAATCCCATTCTGGACGATTTTTCCATCCTGAAGACGACCTCACTTGCGAGTCACCGGCGTTCTGCCGATAGCCATCCGCAACGTACCGCTCTGTCGCTCCTGGGCCAGTGAATTTGGGATCTGGCCGGCATTGGCACTGGCGATTCACAGGTGCTGACTCGCGTTCCTGTAGTGCACCTTCCACCTCACACCATGTGCTCCTACATTTGACCGATGTTTCACCGGTCCCATCTGGTGGAATGTAGGTCCCATTCTTCAGACTTCATTCTTTTGTTCAATTTCTTGCTCTCTCTCTCTAAATTGAATGACTGCAAAAACAAAATAAAAAAGAGCATAAAATCCTCCTAAATGACTTGTTAATCAAGAAAAAGCTTATGTTTAAAAGCCTAATGAATTGGTAAATTACCGACTCAGCATCTTGCACATGCTTGATCGTATAATACACTCATCCGGATACTCACCTCAGACACGAGCCTCTCATCTCAGAATAAGGATGTCTCATTCTTCTATCTGAACATGTCTCCTCATTTCCTTACTTAGTTACACCCATAGTTTCCAGAAAAGTATATCACAGTTCAATTAACTTTACGAAATTACATTCAACAACAAGAATTAATCAATCCAATCTACAACACAATCATAGTACGACATGATTTCACAAAGTCAGTTATTCATTACATTACCCCATTCCCAAAATCATTCGAAACATGGTGTAAACTGTCCTAGTTATTGGATTAGGCCTCATTGCGGTTGGGTTACTGCCAGGGCGACGGTTTCCCTGCGGCGGTTATAGTACCGTTGTAGCGGTACTTCCTAGGTAGTACTTTGACCAAGCTCTCCCCTTAGATTTCTCTTGTAGTGTGATATGCCATGACTTTACGGCACTTTTGATGCTTAAAACCAAGAAATATACAAATTTCGGGTATGTTTGTGTAGATATAATGTGTTTGTGTTAAGTATTATAGGAAAATAGGTTCGAAACGTGAAATGGGCAAAGGCAAAATTGGACCCAAATGCAGACTGCTAGTCAAGGCACGAGTCGTCATTCAAGTGGATGACTCGTTCCTGGAGTCGTGGGAAGAGATCGAGCTTTATTGAGAAGAAATAGTGTACCAATGAGTTGAAGGCATGACTTGTTACATCTTGTAACGAGTCGTTATGATGGTCGTGAAGACTGGGAGAGGTACTTGATGAAAAATTAAGCAAGGATAGAATGAAGGATGTAACGAGTTGTGGGGGAACTTGACGACTCGTCATGAGATACTAAGATAATCCATCAAGTGCACTAGAGGTTTTGTGATCAGGTACCACGAGAGACCTAACGACTCGTGCCCAGGCCTAACGAGTCGTTAGGTGACCCGTCACCAGGACTGGACAAGTTACCGAGGATGACTCAACTTCACTGGCCATGACTCGTTAGGAGACCTAACGAGTTGTTACTTGGCCCGTTGCCACTGCCGACCTGGATTATGTTTTTAGTTTGGAAAAACATTGGTTTGGCACTATAAATACATTATTTAGGTTTATTTTCCGATTACAGTTTATTTTACTACTTTTCACGTGGATTTTGGTGTTGTTAACGATCCTTCTTGGTTCAAGAAATGAAGTTTGCAATTTTGTTCTTGATTTTGAGAATTAAACAACATCGGTTTTGGTGATTTATTCGATTCAGGTGGTTTTCTTCTATGAATCTTTGTAAGTTGCAATTATGATTTCTTCTTTATTTTGTTATTGTGATCATACAAGCATGAGTAGCTAAACCTATAAATAGGGTTGTGGGAACCATGATGAATTAACACACATAAGTAAAAATACTTAGTGATTCTTGAATGGGGTTTATGCATGTATTGTTTTTCCCTTCATTTTAATTGTTTCTTAATGGTTGCAAAAATTGGAATTTGTCTTCTTCTTACTCACCGGATCAAGGGAGTAATGAATGGGAAAAGGGATTAACAACGGAGATTTGAGGCTATCAACCCTCATCTAATAGCTTGACCTTGTCGGGGAATAGCTAATCCAATATTAAGGATAAGTGTTAATTAAGCATATACCCGTATACTAACCAAGTTGCGTGGTGCTAATCATCTAGATAGGACACCAACCATTTAGGTGAATTTAACTTACAAATATTGCATGCTAAACACCGGAATAGATCACTAGTGTAAAAGCCTTGTGGTTATGAAGTCATGGGGATCACAATCCTAGTCACTTTATTTATTGAATACAACCGAAATTAATTTAAAATCTACTAGTCTTTACTCTGGTTTATTATTTTATGTTTCAAACCTTCCCCCATAGGAAATAAGTAAGCCGAATATATTAGCTAAATGCATTAACTCAAGTTCTCGCCATATTACTCATGGGATTCGACCCTAACCTTGGTTGGATTCTATATTTGACATTGACCACTTTGTATCTCATTTACGAGGTGTAATTTGGACGACATCAAATTTTGGCGTCGTTGACGGGGAATACGGCTTAGGCTTTTGTTAATTGAGTTTGCTTTACTATTGGTCCTTATTTCCTTTTTTATTTTTCTCTTTTGTTGTTTTTTTCTTAACAGGTCTTAGGTTTGTGCATGCCCAATACTAGGAGCCAAGGAAAATTCCTAGTTCAAATTGAACACGAACTTGAACAAACACTATGAAATCTGAGGAGAATGGAAAACATACAGGAGCAAGAGACAGTGGAACAGGTTACAGCTAGGATGTTGGCTGAGGAACAAGCTCGGGCAAGAGATCGAGAGTTAGCAAGCGCTGCTGAAGAGCAATGCCTAGTTGCTGAAGCTGAGCGAGTTAGAAGGAACAGAGGTCCAGATCAATAGAGGCACTGATATTTCAATGATGACGATGATGTTGATATTGATAAAGCCAGTCCCACTGCAGCTATTGTGCCTCCCCCTTTTCCTGTTTGGGAAAAGTTTGACATTACTAGTGCTATGATCCAACTGCTCAACATGAAGGGGATATTTGCGGGTCATGCAACTAATAATGCACATACTCACTTGACAAATTTCTTGGGTATCTGCAAAGCATAAAAACAACCTGGAGTGAGCCAGGATGCAATACGACTGAGGTTATTTCCCTTTTCATTAGGGAGTGAGGTAATGCTATGGTTCGCTGAATTACCCAATGATTCTATCACTACATGGAGGGAGTTGAAAAGAGATTTTGTTGAAAGGTTCTTCCCACCTTCCAGAGCTTTGCAGCTAAAAGATGAGATATACAACTTCAGGAAATTAAATTCTGAGGCACTTCACGAGACATGGCTGAGGTTCAACAAGAAGCTAAAAAAGGTGCCCTACCACAGGATCCTAGATGATACATTGTTGGAGATCTTCTACAGGTCTCTAAATGCTAACACCAAGGCAGTGGTTGATACCTGTCTGGCGAAACATTCATGAGTCAGACTTATACTGAAGCTGCTGAGGTACTTGACAGAATCACTAAAACCAACCGTGCATGGAACACAAAAGAGTCAGAGGCTCCAACTGGTACTCATGCGGTTGGTATGTCTGCGGAATAGAGATGGAAGGATGAAGAGGGAGATCAGTATATTGCTGAGATAAAGACCACAATAGGGCTGCTTGCAAAGCATTTGATGGGAGTCGGGGCTGAAAAGGTGAATGTTGTGGGTTCTTAGGGCAAGGCCCTGAGAAATAATGGAGGCGAATCAAAATCTTAGGAGAAAGAAAATTATCTAAATGATCAAGGAGCGGGTTTCCAGACTTACACTCAAGGGTCTAACCGAGACTCCTGGCGTCAAGGTTAGGGGAACCAAGGTTGGAACTACTACAGAGATAACAATTAAAACCAAGGACAATAAGGAGACAATGGAGATAGGAAAAGGAGTACAAGAATGGCCTGTCCAAGGAACAGTGATCCAGAGTGCAGTGGTTCAAGGGTAGAAGACATGTTGTCTAAGGTACTCAACCAGATGGAGGTGACAGATGGCCATTTCAAAGAACTACGTGCTGATATTTCTGGGAAGAACCAAAAGTGGAATCACATGTCGTTGCCATTAAGCATATTGAGCAGTAGCTTGGTCAGATGTCTATTTCTATGAACCATAGGCAGAAGGGCACACTTCCCAGCAACACCGTTCAAAATCATAAAATGACAGTCATTGCATGGCTGTCACTACTAAGAGTGGGAAAGTGACTGTTGATCCTCCAAGACCAGTTGTAATTGAAGAGACAGTAGAGAACTTAGTGATTGATGGTGATAGGATGGAAGATTCCGAGGATCAGACTTTGGTTGATGATTCAGTAGAGAAGACCGCTCCTAGTAATGCAAAGGAGCATGGATCTGGAAAAGAGAAGGAGAAGGAGGTACCACAAAAGATCAAACCTATTCCTAGACCTCCTCCCCTTTTTCCATAGAGGTTGAAGAAAAAGGTCGAAGATGGGAAGTATCACAAATTGATTTTCATGTTGAAACAATTATCTATGAACATCCCATTAGTCGAGGCACTTGAGCAGATGCCCGAATATGCTAAATTCATGAAGGACTTTGTCACTAGAAAGAGGACCATAAGCTTCGAACCTGCAGATAATTTGCACCACTATAGTGCAATAGCATCCCGTTCTCTTGTTCCGAAAAAGGAAGACCTTGGAACTTTCACCATACCATGCACTATTAGAGCCTTTAGTTTTGCTAAGGCACTATGTGATCTGGGTTCTAGTATTAGCTTGATACCATTAGCAGTGTTCAGAGAGTTGAGCTTGGGAGCCCCCAAACTGACTAGAATGCGGTTTTGATGGCAGAACACAAGGGGAAAAATCCAGTGGGGACTATATGATGTTCTAGTGAAGGTAGAGTCCTTTATATTTCTAGCTGATTTAATCATTCTGGACTGTGAGGTTGATTTTGATGTATCCATTATTTTGGACGACCATTCCTTTCCAACGGACGTGCTCTTGTAGAAATGAAACTAGACAGCTGAAATTTCGATTGAACAATGAGGAGGTGACATTCAATATATGTTTGTCCATGAAGCAGCCAAATGACATGAGAATAATCTCAGTAATTGATGTTGTGGAACCTGAGTTTCCAATTATGCCCATTGAGGAGTTAGTGACTCTTGAGGACTTAGCAGTTGTGTTGATGAATGTTGGTGCTAAGGAGATCCATGAGGGTGAGGAGATAGTTAATGCACTTGTCTGTATGGGGTCAAACACCTATGCTCCAAAGAAGATTGATCTTAACCTGAAGAATCGAGTGACCCTACCGGCCAAGCCATCTATTGAGGAGGCTCCGGTATTGGAGCTCAAAGAACTCCCGTCTCACTTGCGGTATGTATTTTTGGGGACCGGTAAAACTCTACCAGTTATTGTTGCAGCTGACTTGAAGGAATGGAAAGTGGAGGCTTTGGTCTCCATTCTTACAAGATATAAAAAAGCCATCGGGTGGACCATTGCAGACATTATTGGAATCCCAGCCGGTACTCACACTCATAAGATCCTTCTAGAGCCAGATTGTATTCTGAGCATTGAGCATCAGTGTAGGCTGAATCTACCTATGCAAGAGGTGGTCAAGAAGGAAATCATCAAGTGGTTGGATGCGGGTGTGGTTTACCCTATTGCTGACAGCAAATGGGTGAGCCCAGTTCAGTGTATACCGAAGAAGGGAGGAATCACGATGGTTCCAAATGCTAACAATAAGCTCATTCCACTTAGGCCAGTCACCGACTGGAGAGTATGCATGGACTATAGGAAGTTGAACCATTAGACTCATAAAGATCATTTTCCTATGCCATTCATGGATCAGATGCTAGACCGACATGCAGGTAGAGGATGGTACTGTTTTCTTGGTGGTTATTCGGGGTACAATCAGATATCTATAGAGGCCGAAGACCAAGAGAAAACCACTTTCACCTTTCCATATGGTATATTTGCTTTCAAAAGTATATCGTTCGGGTTATGTAATGCGCCCACCACTTTTCAACGTTGCATGATGTCCATATTTTTTAACATGGTGGAGGACACCATTGAAGTCTTTATGGATGACTTTTCGATGGTGGGTGATTCATTCGAGGATTGTTTGGCTCATTTAAGCAAGTTGTTGCAGAGATATGAAGAGACCAACTTGGTGCTTAACTAGGAAAAGTGTCATTTCATGGTCAAAGAAGGTAAAGTGCTAAGCCACAAGATTTCTGGTAAGGGTATTGAGGTGGACAGGGCCAAGATCGAAGTAATTGCTAGTCTACCACCTCTAAATTCTATGAAAGGTGTTCGAAGCTTTTTTGGTCATGTAGGGTTTTATAGGAGATTTATCAAGAATTCTCAAAGATTGCACATTCTTTGTGTAAACTGCTTGAGAAAGAGGTGAAGTTTGTCTTTGATGAGGCATGTCTGAAGGCTTTTGAATGTCAAAAAGAGAGGATTGACCACTGTGGCACCTGATTGGTCTTTACCATTCAAGGTTATGTATGATGCTAGTGGAGTGGCCCTTGGAGCTATTTTGGGCCAAAGGTGTGGAAAGATCTTCCAATCTATTTATTATGCCAGCAGGGCTCTTAATTCAGCTCAGAAAAATTACACTGTGACAGAACAGGAGTTGTTGGTTGTAGTATTTGCATTCAAGCAGTTTCGGTAATACTTGCTTGGAACCAATGTGATAGTCCATACAGACCATGCAACTTTGAGATATCTGATAGCAAAGAAAGATTCCAAGACACTGTTGATTCGATGGGTTCTGCTGCTGCAAGAGTTCGAGTTCGAGGTAAAGGACCGGAAAGGGACTGAAAACTGGGTGGCGGATCATTTATCAAGATTAGAAGTTGATGCAAAACTTCGTGATGAGCTTGACATAGATGATGCATTCCACAACGAGAAGGTCTTAGCTACCGCACAGGAGCTCATCCCATGGTTTGCAAACTTTGCTAATTATCTAGTGAGTGATGTTGTGCTAGAGAACTTATCTTTTCACCAGTGGAAGAAGTTCATGTCTGATGTGTGGAAGTTTCTGGGATGAGCCTTACTTATTCCACATATGTGCTAATGGAGTGATTCGGAGATGCGTGCCCGAGGTGGAGAAGCTGAGCATATTGGAGGCCTGTCACTCATCCCCTGTTGGGGGTCACCACAGGGGGGTTAGCACAACCCATAAAATTCTGCAATGTAGGTACTATTGGCCAACCATTCACCAGGATGCGCATGATTTTGCAAAGGCAAGTGATGCATGCCAAAGGCAAGGAGGCATATCTAGGAGGCATGAGCTCCCTCTTACTCCCATCCTTGTCATTGAGTTGTTTGATGTGTGGGGAATTGATTTCATGAGCCCATTTGTGAGCTTAAATGGGATGAATTACATACTTGTGGTTGTGGACTATGTTTCGAAATGGGTGGAGGCAATTGCGCTTCCAAATAATGAAGGGAAGAGTGCCACATCATTCTTGAAGCGGAATATTTTTTCTAGATTTGGGACTCCCAGAGCCATCATTAGTGATGGGGGTTCGCACTTCTACAACCGATTGTTTCGGACTTTACTGGAAAAATATGGGGTGAAACATAGGGTGGCAACATCTTATCATCCACAATCTAGTGGGCAAGTGGAAGTCTCCAACCGGGAGATAAAGACCATCTTAGCTAAAACTGTAAATGCTAACCGGATAGATTGGTTTAGGAAGCTAGATAATGCTTTATGGGATTATCGGACCGCATTCAAGACTCCTATAGGTATGTCTCTGTATCATCTTGTATATGGGAAAGCATGTCATCTTCCGGTTGAACTTGAGCACAAAGCTATGTGGGAGCTCAAGAAGCTGAATTTGAACTAGAGCGAAGCTGCGAACTTGAGGCTTAATCAATTGAATGAGCTAGATGAATTTCATTTGAAAGCCTATGAGAGTTATGAAATTTATAAATTGAGGATGAAAATTCAGCATGACCGGAAGATCGAGAAGAGAGAGTTCAGCCCAGGTGATATGGTGTTAATATTCAATTCTAGGCTTCGCTTGTGTCCTGGCAAGCTGAAGTCCAAATGGTTGGGGCCTTTTCGAGTGATCCAAGTATTCTCCCATGGGGAAATTGAACTGGAAAACCATAAAGGAAAGCGATTTAAAGTAAATGGTCAACGTTGAAAGCATATTTGGGGAAATGCGAAGAAATTAAGCTAGTGAATCTCTGGGCTCTGGGTGAAATCTGAGTAACCCGGGGACTTGCACCGTGATGCGATGTTAAATCAGGCGCTGCATGGAAGGCAACCCATGGAGGTATTTGGTGAAGTCTAAGTAATCAAAATACCTGTGTCATGCCGCGATGTTAAATCAGGCACTTCTTGGGAGGCAACCCAAGTTGTAATTGTAAGATATATATAGTGTTTACGTGTTGATGTGCGTAGGTGATTAAGATGGGAAATTTGAAGCTGAAACCAAAAATCTAAACTTCAGTTACTGGTACCAAAAATCATAGAATGAGTCGCTATTTGACTAAACAACTCATTAAGTCCACTCGTAGCCACTGATGCAGAAATAGGGTGGAAACGGTTGACCCAACGACTCGACGCCGGCAACAACGAATCGTGAGGTCATCCTTTAAGTACACTGGTTCGATGAGGCAGTTACGTTATACAATATGACAATGAATGACATAGCGAATCGTTGGGAGACCCAACAATTCGTCAAGTGACCCATCATGAAGCTACTGAAGTGCCAACGGAGTTCAGGGCCTAAGACTCATGTTACGACTCGTTTGGTACCACCACGAGTTGTTCAATGAGTTGTTAGGTCCCAAGTATGATTTGATCTATTTAATTGAACGAAAGAACCAAACGAGTCGTGGATTCTCCTAACGACCCATTACGTGGGTCGTGGTTTACGTTAATTAAACTGTTCACCCAACCCGATCCACATTTAAATAGGGCAATCAAGTTTAAACGAATTAAAACACTCAAATTTTGCCCATTGAATTCCCTCTCAAGTTCGAATTCTTCAAACTCTTAAGAAAAAACTTCCCACTTCTTCTCCCAAATCATCTCACACTTTTCAAATAATTCGCAAACACACATTCATTCTCAAAGCACACTTATTATGTAAATCTGCTCCAAGTTGCCACCTCCAGTTCTGACCTCGAGTTGAAATCACCCACTGCTAAAATCCCATATCTGCTCTTATACTTGTGAGTATTTAATTATTTAAAGATCTAACCTACTCATTTTTTTGCGTAAAATTATGAGTTCGAACATTTCCATGATTTTTAGATGAACACCCTAGTGTCATAACTTTGTATAAGAATTTGAACACTGGCCCTTTAGTAAATACGATGATCTGTGCTTGTGAGATTGCAATTTAGTTGAGATGGAACATAGGTGTTGTTATTTTTCATTGACCAATGATGATGCCTTATATAACCACTCGTGGGCAAGCCCAAAGAGTCGTTACATGACCCGTCACCACCATTGTCACACTATAAACATACTCTTGAGTATGAGCCATATAACGAGTCATGGAATCACATCATGACTCGTTGTGTAGCTCGTCTTGAGTGGGGAAATGGTATATGTAAACAAATTATCTCAAGATTGGTCCAAAGAGTCGTTGACACAAGTAACGACTCGTCATGACCAATCGTTAAGTCCACTGGTTCAACAAAAGAAAAACTGACCTGCAGACGACGAGACCACACGAGTCGTGGCCAGTGGCAACAACTTGTTGAGTCCCTCATCCAGTATGTAGGAACAAGTTAAAATCTTATTTTTGTTTCATCTAATCTTGCATACTAACCATTATTCCACAGGTATAATAGCACCAAAGGGTACACCAAAGAAGGTTCCGACCAAGAAATAGGTGCCGGAGAAAAGTTAGCCCTCATATCGCAGAGTTAGGGACGAGCCCTCATCCTCTGAAGAGTCGAGTGGCTCAATCTTGGAATATGAAGTTTCAGAAGAGCAACTTGAGAGGAGATCAACCAGGGCCAGGACACAACGCCCTACAAATCCAATAGCCCTGGTGGATTCTCCTATTCCACTTGCAAGAGACCCACCTAGCCGAGCAGAAGAGAATGTTGGGGCCACAGTCCCAATTGCCCCTGAGGGCACCACAGTTGCAGAAAATGCAGAGGGTGCAGATGAATCTCGTGCCCAACAGGTGAACATGGATGATGAGCTAACAGATACCTCACACACATCCACCGAACAACCACGAATAATGAGGCGATGGTGTATCCAGGGCATGCAGGCTATTTACAACAGGGACATTGCTCCGAATGAAAAAGTCCATCCAAAGAGGAGCTTTTATGAGGAGCCCATACTGGTCACCACAAGGCTCAAGGACCTCCTTGATCTGTAGGCATTATTTGAGAAAAATAGGTTCGGGTGGTTAACTGAGCCTTCAGGGAGCTACAACCCTTGCCTGGTCAGAGAATTTTATGTTGCCTACGCAGCCACGTTACAACGTTTGGCTTTGGGAGGCCAAGATTGGAAGAAGAGGCCCACACTGACTCAGGTGTCGGTTTTGGAGACACCTGTGATATATTTGAGAGGACTATTTCTAGGCTTCTCTATGGTCCAGACTATCAGGCCCCAATGAACATAGCCAATTTTGATCACAGACTATTAGAACTCAAGCAAGTCAAAATCAAGAAGCTGAACAGTGAATGTATCAGGAAGTATACTTGGTTGTCACACATCATTGCCACACAAGGTCCATTAGTTGAGTGATTGCATGGCACCTAGTCATAGATAAAAAAGGCCACACTGAACTTCCAAGCTAAATTTTGCTGGACATTGGTTCGCACTGGCTGGTACTGACCAGCAATGACAATGTGCTTTCACTTGACAGAGCTACACTGGTAGCGAGCATCATGGAGGGTTAAGCCATAAATGTCCCATAATATATTGCTGAAGAGATTCGGGAGCGGGCGATAGTAGATAGAACCACCATTCCCTTTCCATGCCTCATTAATCGACTCTATCAGGAGTCAAAGGTGCCAGAATTTCCATCGGTTAATCAGCGGGTGGTGGTCCATAGTATCACCAATATCGGGTTGATAAGAGATGAGACAAACCCGATATTGAGGGAGAGGAGTCAGTCTGCGCATCCGCTGGAGATACTTTATTGGCTAAGGCATTGAGCAGCCATATGCAAAGTGATGCTGCATAGTTTACCGAGTTAGAGGTAGAGCTGACAAAGGCCAGAGAGACCGATAGCCAGCCCGAGGCTATAGATGCAGCTGCTATTCCTACATATGCTGATGTTCCAGAGTCCTCATCTACAGCAGCAGCACCTCAACCACCTATTTCACCCTCTCGTGCTTCTTGAGCCATTCTAGTCACTATTTCTTAAGAATTCCTGACCGACATGGCTAGGCGGCTGGCTAAAGCCGAAAAATACCAGGCACACACAACTCTTCAAGTTATGGTATTAATGGAGCAAGTAAAGCCATGGGTTACAAAGGAGTTGGAGGCGCTCTCTAGTTCAGTGCATGGCCGGTTGGATGCCTTTCAGAAGCGTATGGATGAGCTTCATGCACAGTTACAGGCTCCCAAGCTAGCTAGATGGTAGCGGAGCCAGTAGCACTCCGAGATGAGGTGCGGGAGTTGTCCGCATGATAGGTAGCTGTGATCCCTCCACCCATGCTTCCAGTGATTGAAGATGAGAGTGAGGAAGAGCTACTACCAATAATTGACTTTATCACTGAGGAACCAGTGGCGCAGGATAAGGGAAAGAGGCCTCATGAGGAGGCTAGTGTTCATGAGGATGATTCTCTGCTCCGTTTTCATAAGCGAGAGAGGAGAGAGATAGAGGCAGCGTTGTAATTACCCAGAGACGAGGCTCGACAGACCGCAGTTGAGGCAGCAAGAGCTTGTGGAGAAGGTACGAGCTCAGTAAGTTCTAAGAATGCACCGGCTCATCCCTATGGTACTAGAGACGACACTAGAGGTGTATCTGCACCCTCCACTAACCAGGCCACAGACGCCTACGTCACATAGGTATGTCCCTATTTCCTTGTTTTATGTTTTTAAATGCATCAAGGACGACGCATGCTTTTCTTGATGGGGGTGGGAAGGGATACCTATGTATTTTTGCTGAACATAACCTGGGGGTTTTTCTTGTCGAATATCTTTTCCCTCAGGTTTCCCTTATCTAGAAGAACCGACACGTTTAGGTTTTTATGTTTTGTGTTTGTATGTGTCAGTCGAAAGAAAATTAGGTAAACTTAAGGCAGTCAATAGCATAGATTTTTGAAATTGTTTGAACTGATAATGTGATACCCCTCCTAATTTTTTTTATGTGTGTATTAAAGTAGACAAGCATGACCTTTGTGAATCTTTGCATGGCATTAATACTGTAAACATGTTTACTAATGTGTGACTGTACCTGAACTAGCAGTTAGTAAAGTGATAATGTTGGCCTGTGCATTGTGTGAGTAAGGTTTAATAGCTAAACTCTGTTGTGTGTGTAAATCTAGAACTTGCTTGGTCAATCGTACCGAGGTAGAGGATAGGAAACTAGGAAAAGATCGTAGGCAATTTTTTATGATTGAGTCCACTTTAGCCTTAAAAGACCTACCAAATGGAAATAAATATCCCTTGATTCCAATTTTGAGCTTAAATTGACACTTCTTTTTGTTAACACCAATTCACCCTCCTTCTTTGATTAAAATGAATCTATTTTGGACCTGGTCCCTCCTTGGACACTGTGAGCCTCAACTCAGGCAAATCACCTAAGTTAAGGGTGGCTATCATAGGGGTGATTAAGAAGACTAGGTGTAATGAAATTGAGTAATGAAAGTGAAAGAGTGGTGCAGTGTGCATAATAAAAGAAGAAAAAAATTAAAAGAAAAAGAGCAAAAAGAAAAAAATGAAAGTAATGAATACTTGAAAGAAGGAACACCGCACTCGTAGTTGCAAAACAAAGTAAAAGAAGAAGAAAGCAAAGGAAAAAGAGAGAAAATGTGAAAAGAAGGTTAAGAGTGGAGCCAAAGTGTGTGTAGTGCCAAGGAGGGTTAAGCTACTAGTCCCATATGTACCATACCCAAACCCGAGCCTACATTACAAGCTTAAAAAGTTCTGTAGTGATCCTAGTAAACCCGTCTGAAAATTGAGGTATTGAAAGTAAAGGCAAGTTTATGGTATTGCATGCGCACAATTAGAATTTCTTTGTGAAAGAGAGCGTGATCTTACTTAGTCCCAAGAGAAATTTGGTGATATGAGCATATACATATGTGTGAATGTGGGATTTCTTTGTGGTGAGAGAATTTGGTCAACAAAATTGTCTAATTGTCTGGGTCAGTGTTATAGAATTATGTGCATGGTTGCAAGTGACAGTATATTGCCATGTTTCAATTCCTCTGTGTCATGGTTGAAAATTTTACATATGCATTATGATTTGTCTTTGTATGATAAAGGAGTGGTTACAAAAATTGATTTGATTAAGAGATTTGACTGCCATATTTCCTAGAGTTCTATTGACAAAAGCATTGAAGTAGTTTTATTTTATTTGTTTATTCCTGAGGACATGCAAAAGTTCTAAGTTAAGGGTGTTTATGTGTCGTGACTTTACGACACTTAAACCCAAGAAAATATGCAAATTTCGAGTATGTTTATGTAGATATGAAGTGTTTGTGCTAACTGTTGTAGGAAAACAGGTCCGAAAGGTGAAATGGGCAAAGTAAGGCAAAATCGGACCAAAATTCAGACTGCTAGTCAAGGCACGAGTCGTCGTCCAAGTGGACGACTCATTCCTAGAGTCATGGGAAGAGATTGAGCTTTACTAAGAACAAACAATGCACCTATCTAGTTGAAGGAACGACTCGTTACATCTAAAAACGAGTCGTTACGATGGTTGTGAAGACTGGGAGGAGTACTTCATAAAAAATTAAGCAAGGATGGAACGAAGGATGTAATGAGTCGTGGGGGAACTTGACGACTCATAATGAGATACTAAGATAATCTGTCTAGTGCACTGGAGTGTTTTGTGATCAGGTGCCACGAGAGACCTAACAACTCGTGCCCAGGTCTAACGAGTCATTAGGTGACCCATCACCGGGACTGGACAAGTTGCTGAGGACGACTCAACTTCACTGGCCATGACTCGTTAGGAGATCCAACGAGTCGTTACTTGGCCCGTTGCCACTGCCGACCTGGATTCCATTTTTAGTTAGAAAAAGCTTTGTTTGGCACTATAAATACATTATTTAGGTTTATTTTTTGAGTATAGTTTATTTCATGTGGATTTTGGTGTTGTTAATGATCCTTCTTTGTTTAAGAAATGAAGTTTGTAATTGTTTTCTTGATTTTTAGAATTAAGCAACACTGAAGTCTTGTTCATTGATTTTTGTGATTTATTCAATTGAAGTGGTTTTCTTCTAAAAATCTTTGTAAGTTACAATTATGATTTCTGCTTTATTTTGTGATTGTGATCATACAAGCATGAGTGGCTAAACCCATAACTAGGTTGTGGGAACCACGATGAATTAATACACATAGGTAAACATACTTATTGATTCTTGAACGTTTATGCATGTATTGTTTTTCCATTCGTTTTAATTATTTCTTAATGGTTTCAAATGTTGGAATTTGCCTTCTTATTACTCACCAAATCAAGGGAGTAATGAATGGGAAAAGGGATTAACAATGGAGATTTAAAGCTATCAACCTCATCTAATGCTTGACCTTGTCTGGGAATACCTAATCTGATATTAAGGGTAAGGGTTAATTAAGCATACACCCGTATATAGACCAAGTTGCATGGTGATAATCATCTAGATAGGGAACCAATCATTTAGATGAATTTAACTTACCAATATTGCATGCTAAACACTAGAATAGATCACTAGTGTAAAAGCCTTGTGATTATGAAGTCATGGGAACACAATTCTAGTCACCTTATTTATTGAATACAACTGAAATTAATTTAAACATCTACTAGTCTCTACTTTGGTTTATTATTTTATGTTTCAAACCTTCCCCCATAGGAAATAAGTAAGCTGATAGTATTAGCTAAACGCATTAACTCAATTTCTCGTCATATTCCTTGTGGGATTCGAGTCCAACCCTGGTTGGGTTCTATATTTGACATCGACCACCTTATATCTCATTTATGTGGTGTAATTTGGGAGACATCATAGTGTTTCTCACAGTCAGCTCACCTACTAAGCATATGCATATTAGCCAATCCCTACTGTCAATTACCCTTTTTTTCTTATAGAGCAACAATTAATTCAACACATACATAAAAATCACAACTACATAAACCATCACAAGTGACCTATTAGCTTATTAACCCATATGAACGCATGAACTGTTCGAACACCTACACCCATGACCATACTCTGGTTCCTTATTTGGGGGCATACCTTAGAAGTAGCCCTTAAGGTTTTCCAACTAAGATGGAAATCCATCGGTCTAGACTAAAAATTCTTCATACTCATGTAATTTCATAATACAATAAGTTTTTGACCTCTTTCTTATTTTTTCTTGATTACTTCCCTCTCGTATTAACTACTGACTATGATTGGCTAGCTGTTATTAGCATGATAACTCCCATTTTACTCATCAACGACACATCAATCATACACACATATATGAATTGCTAATCAATATCTAACACATAGGTAAGTCATAGCCTACCAGGGCACCAAGTTGTCATCAACAAGTTCACAGTTGTGTGCTTGAGTTTTGAGTTCTTGCGGAGAATTTTTGTGGCAGGTGGTGAAGTCCTTGCCCTCTCTAGCCTCATTATTTTCTTTCTTTGTTAGAAATTCTAACTTTTGTTTCTGGGAATTTTTATTCACCAAACCTTATGGAAATAGATTTTCAAATCCAAACATGAATAGAATTACGGAGTTTTATTCTGCATCGCCTGCTGTAGCAGTTACGTTACCATGGAATTGGCTTACTGCGGCGACCCTATGACTGGGACCACCTGATTTCAACTTAGCATATTCTACATTTTGTCTATCACATACTCCCTTGATCTGAACACATAACCCAGACATGCAAAAATTTAAAGTTTCTCACATTTATGTCGTCAAGGTGCTATAATGACCGAGCAGGTCATTACACTTAGAACTATCAGCTTTCACTTAATAGCTTGAGTCGTGGTCGCGGGAAAGATAATATGAAATCAATGATAAGGGTTAGATTGAAAAACTCATGAGACTTGTCCCGATAATTGAGGTGAATCATCTAATAGGGGCGAACCAGATATTTAGGTGAACTAAACTTATCAATTCTACATACCAAGCATTATGATAGATCACCAGTACAACAAACCTACATAGTTATGAAATTACGAGAAACACAACCCTAGTGATTTTCATCCATTGATCACCACACAATTTGACACTATTGTTATTTGATACTAAGATTTATTCAAGATTACTTGTTCCTTTAAACCCCCTCCCCCCTCCTCCCACCATGCAGAAATAACTTGACCAAAATCATAAATAACTGCATTAATTGGGATCTTAATCATATTCCTCGTGGGATCGACCCCACCCCTTGTTGAATTCTTTATTTAATCAAAGACTGCTTTATACTTTATTTTGAGGTGTATGTTTGGCATTATCATTAACCAACACTCCCTAGGATGGAATTGAATATCTAGTTCATAATGATGATAATTTCAAACCTTGAATTCAATAAAGATGAGACCTTTAGCATAAAGACTGGTTCAAAGAGGGTTAAAGGAGTAGAAACTCCATGAACTAGGGTGATGTGATTATTGTGGGATTAGACTATGGAAAATTAACTCATGGATAATGAGTTCAACCTTGATAATGGGTTGAATGGGTTTGAATATCCAAGGGTATTATTTGAAGAATACATAAGTAAATACTCTTATGTTGTTTTTTTTTTAGATTTTTAAGTATTTCAAGGCATTGAGGAAAGGGAAAACTCTCGTGAAGTAGCTTTCTTATTTGAATTCTTCAATTAAGGTAGGTTATGGTTTATTTGGAGTTAGACATTGAGTAGTCTCTTGTATGTATTATATATTGATAAATCATGTTTGATTGGTCTTCGAACATGGATTTGGATTGAAATTGTGACTTGAAGATGCTATGTGAATAAGCTATTAATTTGTCTATGTCTGTTGAATATAACTTATGATTATGGTCTGCACTTGTGATGATCAATGTGTACTTGTCATAGTTGTCTTGTGTGATGACTAAAGGGAAAGCATAATAAGATATGTTGATGATGATTGAATAATACACTATTATTCTGATATGACGGACTTGAATCCGATATGAGCTAACGGATGAGTGGTTATATGATTAATGAGTGACTCGAGTCTGATGTGAGCTAATGGACTATCACGACCCGAGCATGAACCCTGGACCATGACACGGGACCTAGAACCACGACTAGCTCCAAGCTAACCTATGGCACATACATAGCATGATTTAGAGAATATGACTAAGTAGAAGTAAAACATAAATCATAACATAAGCGGAAGTCTATAATCTGATATAGCATAAACAGGACTACAAGTCATCACCATTGAACATCTATACATAGTTGTTTGAAAAGCCTCTAGTAATAGATGAGCTGATGGGACAATACCCCCAACTAGCTCAACCAAAATCTGAAAATTGAAAGACATAAAAATTGTCATAAGACAAAAACTGACGGCCTTGGATCATGAGGACTCACCAAGAGCTAAACTAAACTAGAGCAAGCGTGGATCTAATGGTAGGCTGAGACTGATCATCCAAACCTATATCATGAGATGATATAGGATAAAAGTATGTAGTCTGTACTTTGAACGTACTGAGTATGTGGGATAAGTAAAACATGATAATAAAAAGGTAAATTGAAATCATGAGCAAGAGATAGTCTAAAACATGAGGTTCTGATCATAATTGAGTGTAACGACTCAAAGTTTTCAAACTGATTAATAAAGTTGGACATGACTGGAATCATAAGTAAAATCTCATAAAGTATATATTGAGCCAAAATATCATAATTTATAATATCGTGAAGCATAAACATGAACATATTAAAATCATGGAACAGCGGGATATTCTTATAACCGACATACTTGATATGAGAGCACATAGAGCCCAACCTGTAACCCTGGTCGGGACGATGTTCATGACTTGCCAAGGGTAAAACCATGAAAAGGCGTGATATCATTCATGGGTGGCCCATTCAGGAATGGGATACACTCTCATGGAAGACCTTATCATGGCTACGGTAGCATGTAGTTCTGAGACCTGGATGCACTAGAACCCTGGTCTACTCGGTGTTAAATACTACTCTCAAGATATATATAGTGATCATATCATAATCGTTAAACATGTGTTTTGCATGCACTAGTTTAAACCATGAAGTTTATATATTTCTTACTATACATAAACTAGACATGGAAAACAATGCCGAAGATTGGAAATGATACATACTCTTAAGATTCATGAAATTCATGCATAATTGGGGGAAATCATCATAACTTGAAAATAGAGATTTATGACAGATTTTCATATAAATCATGTAATTATAATCATAAAACATAAATAGAATCATAAGAGGATCAATTTCATAAAAGAATATGGAGTTTTTTTATCAAAAAGAATCTAACCCTAGAAATTCATGAAAATCATAGTTGGAGACTTGAAGGAATTGAAATCATGTAATTGAGCTTTTGGATTGGGAATGAGGGTATAAAATCCCCCATTCATGACCCTACATACCTGGGCTTGATAAATCATTGGCTTGATTTGAGGACCCAAGCAAAATTAGGAAGAATATGATGAAGAACCTTAGCTTTTCCTTGAGAGAATTTGATCTTCAATTTGAGGTGTTAGGAGTAGAATGAGGGTTTAGGCTTAGTTTAACCCTCAAATACACCCCTTAGAAAACCCAAAATGACCTCATTTATAAGTTAAAAGCATAGACAGTTATGAAAATACCCTTGAAGAATCGCACTTAAAAATTTTCCTGCCAGACGACACGGGTCGTACCATGACTCGTGGTGACATACCACATGTCGTGGTGTGCAATTCATGGCTTCTGGGTGATTTAAAAGCTTGCACAAACTCTTATCATGAGTTCTTGGTACGGAGCATACCTAGATACCACGAGTCGTACCATGACTCGTGGTGAGTAGGCTGGTCCTGTCCAAAAAACCTGACAATGCTTCACTAAACTAACCATAACTTTTTACTCCGAACTCCGATTGATGCAAGGTCGGATGCATTGGAAAGAAGAATCAAGGGATTCAATTTGATATGTTTCATAACCCAAAAATACTTTGTAAGATGAGAGTTATGACTGTTTGAATTTGACCCTTTTAAGAACTTAAATGAAAACTCAATTGGTGAGAAAGCTCTCAACTCAACTTTATGCTAGAGATTCCTTATGATCCTAATTTGCATCTAATCATTTCTATCACTTAAGAATTGATCTTAGCACCTTGTTCCCATAAAATTCATTGGGTTAGGGTCTATTCACATACCCAGAATGACTTTAAACTTAGCCCAACAGTCTGAGGCATTGCAATATCTCAACTCACAACAGAAACAATGATTTGCACCATCATACCATAGAACATATTCTGATCTCCATCTCATGAGTCTTGGTACGAGTCATACCACCTTATCACGAGTCGTACTAAGACTCTTACTGAGGAAAAGTTTTAGTTTTCTGCTGGTTCATACCCCATATCTGAGGTCTAGTCTTAGGGACTTTTGGGATGTTACATAATCTCCCCTTGGGAACATTCTTCCTTGAACGGAGACTAAATAAGGTGAAAAGTTAGGGAAAGAGCTGCAACCCCAAGACTGAGAGATATAGACTGAAAACCAATGAAGTGACTGACTCCGAACCAAAATACATGACCTAACTAAATTGAGGAAACATACATGTATACTAATACATGAAAGGAACTGAGAGACTTGAACTTACATGAAACTGAATAGAGCACTTGGGAGGAAACTAGTACCTCATGCTAGATTTGAGCTGAAAGGGAAAAGATGCAGGTATCTAACTATCATATCTGCTTGGACTTCCCATGTGGCTTCCTCAACTAGCTGATTTCTCCATAAAACCTTCACAGAAGCTATCTCCTTATTCCTCAACTTGCGAACCTGACGACCAAGGATCTCAACCGGAACCTCCTCATAGGTAAGGCTATCCTTCACCCCAATTCTTTCTACCAGAACAACTAGAGTCGGGTCACCAATGAATCTTTTCAACAAAGACACATGAAAAACTTGATGCACCAAAGCTAACTCCACTGACAACTCCAACTCATAAGCCACATCGCCAATGCGCCTCAACTCCACCGGCAACTCCAACTCATAAGACACATTTCCAAGGTGTCTCAGAATCCTATAAGGACCAATATATAAGGGACTAAGCTTCCCTTTCTTACCAAATCTCATAACTCCCTTCATGGGTGACACCTTCAGAAAAACCCAATCATCAACTGCGAACTCAAGCTCTCTCCTCCTAACATCTGCATATGATTTCTGAAGACTCTAAGCTATTTTCAGCATTTCTTTGATAAGCTAAACTTTCTCCATGGCTTCATGAACTAAATCTGACCCTATCAATTAAGCCTCACCTACCTCAAACCATCCAAAGGTGACCTACATCTCCTCCCATAAAGAGCCTTAAACGAAGCCATCTGTATGGTGGAGTGGTAACTATTATTGTAGGAAAAATCAATGAGAGGCAAGTGATCATCCCAACTACTTTTGAAATCAATTATGCAAGATTTCAACATTTCCTCTAAAGTTTGTATAGTTTTCTCGGCCTAACCATCTATCTATGCTAAAAAGCCATGCTGAGCTTCACCTGAGTACCAAAACCCTTCAGAAACGATCTCTAAAACTGAAAGGGGAATCGAGTACTCAAATCTGAGATGATGGATGATCTTGGGCAGATTTATATGCCCAAGTGATACTCAAACGTATCATTTTTGCCTTGTTTATTGTGCAATGTGTATACATTTTCACGTAATTGGTAATAAAATGTGAATTTATACTAACCAACATGATTAGCATTGTTTTGTAGGTAAATTGTGATTTTGAGGAGCTAAAATGCATGTTGGAACAATATCGGAGTTGGACTTGGATTCGAGCACGAAAAAGGCATTGGACTGCACAATATAAAGGGGCTCCGTGATGGAGCCGTGTCACGCTACCATCGCGGAGGCATTCTGCCTGGAGGGTGAATAATTTGTCAATTTCCAGTGGAGCCTCGCGACGGCTCCGTGGCACGGAGGCAAGCCTCCGCGTTGCACGTCGTGCCACGTTGAAGCTTTATTCCGGGACCCTAAATTTCCAGAAAGGGTCCGCGTCCACGCCGTGTCACGGAGGCAGTGCTCCGCGATGCACTCCGTGACACATTGCTTGTTATTCCGGGAAAAATTCCCATTAGTATAAATAGAACACTTAGGCTTATTTTTAATTAATTCAGACTTGGTGGAGCAAGGACGTGGGTTACAGACAGTTGAGGGACGAAAAAGCTCAGGGTTTTTCTCTCTTTCTTTCTTCTTTCAATCAATTATTTGTATGATTAACACTTGTTTTAGGATGATTAATCCACAAATGAGTGGCTAATTTCCTTCCTTGCTGAGGTTATGAACAATGGTGATGAATTTTGATTATTGAATTATATGGTTTTTCATCTTCTTCTTCCATGTTGTTCTATTAATTCTTGTTTCTACTGCATTGGTGTGTGGCTGACATTAATGTACATCTAAAAAGTCCGATTTCACTCGAGAGAGCACGAAATTGGAAAGTTGTGAATTAATAGGGTATTGTTCTTAACTTGATTTGGGAAAATTGAGTTTTGATGTGCTTTCCTGATAGAAATATACTTGAAAGCCGTATTAGTCAATTTAGGAACCGGAATTGTATTGCTAGGTCATAAATTGCATTTGATCACAGAAATGTAGACGGATGGTTTATGATTCTTCAGTGAGATTAAATACGAGAGTTTTAATCTCTAGGCTAATGTTCTTGGCTAGCAACAGGAAGAGAAGATTAACCAAATTATGATTATAATCACATTCATTACTTGTTCTTAACCTTGGCATGCTCATATCTATAGTTTCAATTCAAAGTAGATAGTTGTTAATAGTTTTAGTATATAATTTATAAACAAATTAGTTAACTTTTGGTTACTTTGCTGTCAGCATATTTAGACGTAAGATAGAATATAGTATACTTGAGCAATTTTTACTTATCCAGAGTCTCCTTGGTTCGATACTTGGCTTACTTAAGCCACTTACTACTTGTTTGACCACGTGCACTTGCGTGTCGGTTTTTAACCATATAGCAAACACCCGAAAGAGTTTTTGGCGTCGTTGCTGGGGAGACTAGGCAATTGGTGAAATTGTATTAAGCGTAAATTTACTGTATTTTTATTTTATTTTCTTAAGTGTTGACAACTTGGTCTTAGCCTATATTTTGCAGACTTGATTTCTGTGAACACTAGCAAGAGACAAAGAGCTGGTGGAATCTTATATAGAGCCTGAACGTATATTTCATAGTAAACGTAGAGAAGCTCTACAAAAGAAGCTGCAGTTGCTCAGACAGACTATTATGGAGCAACAAAATCCACCGGTTGTGAGGGCAGTGTTAGTGCCCAAAGAAGCAGCAGCAAGGCCGGTTCGCGAGGTGGCAATCCCACATGCCAACAATGTACATTCAAGTATCCGCAAACCAGAGCCTGGAGGGAGATTTGAACTCAAGCAGAATATGGTGCAACTGTTGCACACAAGCGGGCAATTTACCGGTCTCCCTCATGAAGACCCACAACAACATCTCCAGAACTTTTTGGAGATAAGTGACACTTATATACCCGCTGGAGTGTCACCTGATTATGTTCGGCTCACACTATTTCCGTTCTCATTACTTGGTGAAGCCAAGAGGTGGTTAAAAGCTGAGCCACCAAATTCTATATCAATGTGGGATGATCTAGCACGGAAGTTCTTGATAAGTTTTTTTCCCTCTGGTAAAACAGCCAGACTTAGAAGTCAAATTCTAAGTTTCAAACAGAGGGAGGGAGAAAATTTGTATCAAGCCTGGGAAAGATTTAAATCCCTGTTGCAGGACTGTCCTCATCATCATCAGTCCAATGAGGTGTTGGTACACACATTTATTGAGGGTTTGGAACCCCATACTAAAATTTTGCTAGACTCAGCAGCTGGAGGGCAAGCGCTGGAAAAGACTTACGAGGAGCTGTACACTTTGCTAAACCGGATTTCACAGGGCAATCCAGAATGGAATGCTGATTCATCACGAGGTGGAGCAAGGAAAGCAGCAGGAGTGCTTGAAGTGGATGGATTTACAGCTATCGCTGCACAGATGGCTGCCTTGCAGAATCAGTTGAACAACCACTTTAGCAATATGAATTTGAACCAGCCTTCTGCTTCAGTCAATGTGGTCCAGCAAATGTGGTGTGAAGTGTGTGGAAGCAGTGAGCACTCAGCTGAGTGCTGTGGAGCAAACCCAGATTCGGTTAACTTTGTGGGTAATGCACAAAGAAATTAGCAACAGTTTGGTAGCGGCTACAACTCAAATTGGAGGAACCATCCAAATTTTTCGTGGGGTAGCAACAACCAACAAGGCCAAAGTTTGGGTCAGGGTATGCAAAGAAATCAAGGAGGGCAACAGAACTACCAATGTCAATTCAGAAATCACAATGCCCCTCCTTCACCACCATCACCTAGCATTGAGGAAATGTTCAAGACCATGATCGCTAATCAGGCGCAATTGCAGGCTGACTATGTTAAATTGGCAGCCGAAGTGAAAAATAATCAATTAGAGACCAAGGCTCTTGAGTATCAATTTGGGCAATTTGCTAGTGCCCAAAACACAAGGCCTAGAGGAGGACTGCCTAGCGACACGGATCCAAATCCGAAGCAGGTAAATGCAGTGACCACAAGGAGTGGTTTGTAGCTGAAGGAGGTGGAACCAGAAAGACCACCTCAAAAGTCAGGAGCAGCAGATGTTGAGGGAGAGCAAGCTTCGGATAGGGGGAAGACCAAAGAAGCAGAATCAGAAAGACCTCCACCCTCGTTCCCTCAACGACTCAAGAAACACAAGGAGGAGGCGTGTTTCAAGAAATTTATGGAGGTGCTTAAACAGGTACATGTTAATTTACCTCTTGTTGATGTCTTGCAGGGAGTGCCAAAATATGCCAAATATATTAAAGACATTGTGGCCAACAAAAGTCGTTTGACTGAGTATGCCACGGTAGCTTTGACGGAGGAATGCACTTCCCGGATCCAAAATAGACTGGCTACGAAGCTAAAAGACCCGGGAAGTTTTACTATCCAGCTTACTATTGGGCAGAGTATCCGAGCTCGTGGATTGTGTGACTTGGGGGCGAGCATAAATCTGATGCCATCTTCGGTATTCAAAAAGTTAGGTCTAGGGAGTCCTAGACCTACAACCATAATCTTGCAGTTGGCAGACAGATCCTTAGCTAGGCCGGATGGCATTGTTGAGGATGTGCTTGTGCAAATGGGATCCCTCATTTTCTCGGTAGATTTTATTGTTCTGGATTTTGAACCAGACGCGGAAGTCCCATTTATTTTGGGATGACCCTTCTTGGCAACCGGGAAAGCATTAATTGACGTAGCTGCGGGTCAACTTACAATGCGAGCACATGACAAGGTAGAGGTATTTGATGTGTTAAAAGCCATGAAGCTGCCAGCTATAAATGAGGAGCTTTCAGAAATTAATGTGGTTGAACATGAAGAAATTAGGCAGATTGTTGAATCTCAAGACCCATTGGAAAGAGCGTTGACACACTCTGATCATTTTGGGGATAGAGAGGCGTGTGGAATGGTCCAGTTGTTGATTGGGGCACAGAATCATCTAAGGAGACAGGAATTTCAATCGTTGATGAGATCTCTAGAGCCTTTGTCGAAACCATCCGTTGAGGAGGCACCAAAGCTAGAGCTGAAAGAATTGCCTCCCCATTTAAAATATATCTTTTTGGGGGAGGGGGAGACGTTACCAGTTATCATTTCTTCAGACTTGACGGAGGCACAGGAAAAGGTAGCATTGGGTGTCCTCAGAAGGTGGAAGAAAGCAATGGGTTGGCAAATGTCTGACATTCAGGGTATCAATCCAGCTTTCTGCACACATAGGATATTCATGGAGACAGGAGCCAAACCAACTGTTCAGCCGCAACGGAGACTTAATCCAGCAATGAAGGATGTGGTAAGGAAAGAAATAATTAAGTGGCTTGATGCAGGTGTGGTCTACCCAATTTCAGACAGTGAGTGGGTCAGCCCCGTTCAATGTGTTCCAAAGAAAGGGGGGATGACAGTAGTCACCAACGAGAAAAATGAGTTGATCCCTACTTGAACCATCATAGGCTGGCGGATTTGTATGGACTACAGAAAGCTAAACGAAGCCACGAGGAAAGATCATTACCCCATCCCTTTTATTGATAAAATACTTGATAGGTTGGCAGGACAGGAGTATTATTGCTTTCTTGATGGGTACTCTGGTTATAACCAAATAGCCATAGCTCCGGAGGATCAAGAGAAGACTACTTTCACCTGTCCTTATGGGACATATGCTTTCAGGAGGATGCCGTTTGGGTTATGCAACGCACCCGCCACATTCCAGAGATACATGATGGCTATTTTCCATGACATGGTTGAGGATTTTGTTGAGGTATTTATGGATGATTTTTCTGTTTTCGGTAATTTGTTTGCTACTTGTTTGCAGAATCTTGACAGGGTGCTGGCTCGATGTGAAGAATCCAACCTTGTATTAAACTGGGAGAAATGCCACTTCTTAGTAAAGGAGGGGATTGTCCTTGGCCACAAAGTATCTAAAAAGGGGTTGGAAGTCGATCGTGCGAAGATCGAGGTCATTGAAAAGTTGCCACCACCAGTGTCAGTGAAAGGTGTGCGCAGTTTTCTTGGGCATGCAGGATTCTACAGACGATTCATCAAAAACTTTTCCAACATTTCTAGACCACTATGCAGAATGCTAGAAAAAGAGGTAAAGTTCAAGTTGAATGATGAGTGTGTTACAGCATTCGAAAAGTTGAAGCAGAAATTGATAGAAGCGCCGATACTTATTTCTCCTGACTGGGAACAACCATTTGAGCTGATGTGTGATGCCAGTGATGTGGCTGTGGGAGCCGTATTGGGACAAAGAAAAAATAGAATTTTCCATTCTATTTATTATGCAAGCAAAACACTGAATACGGCCCAAAGCAATTACACAGTCACAGAGAAAGAGATGCTAGCCTTGGTGTTTGCATTTGACAAATTCAGGTCTTATTTGGTGGGTTCGAAAGTTGTGGTGTACACCGATCATGCAGCTATTCGGTACCTATTCAACAAGAAGGATGCTAAGCCCAGATTGATTAGATGGATCTTATTATTGCAGGAGTTCGACCTTGAGATCAGAGACAGAAAGGGGAGCGAGAACCAAGTAGCAGATCACCTATCACGACTGGAAAGTCGGTCGCATGTGATGGAAAGTGATAACATAAATGAAGAATTCCCCGATGAGCAACTCTTGGCAGTTGGAGAAGCTGAAGTTCCCTGGTATGCAGACATAGTCAACTTACTAGTGAGCGAAGTATATCCACCTGAGGCAACAGAACAGCAAAGAAGGAAATTGTGGCATGATAGCCGGCACTATGTTTGGGATGAACCATATTTATTCAAACAGGGACCAGATCAGGTAATGAGAAGGTGCATCCCAGAGAGTCAGATTACAAAAGTGATGAGGGGCTACCATTCTTCATTGTATGGAGGACATCACGGAGGCGAGAGAACAGCGCACAAGGTTCTACAGTCAGGCTTCTTGTGGCCAACACTGTTCAAAGACTCTATGGCGTATGTCAAAATGTGTGATAGGTGTCAGCGTACAGGATCCATTGGCAGAAGACAAGAGATGCCTTTGCAGAATATACTGGAAGTTGAGCCCTTTGATGTATGGGGCATTGACTTCATGGGTCTATTCCCACCATCATTTGGTAATCATTACATCTTGGTGGCTGTAGATTATGTATCAAAATGGGTGGAAGAAATAGCTTGCCCCAGGAATGACAACAAGGTAGTAACGAAGTTTGTAAAAAAACACATCCTCACAAGGTTCGAGACACCCCGAGCCATTATCAGCGATGGAGGGGCTCATTTTGTCAATGCAAGTTTCAAGAAATTACTAGCAAAGTATGGGGTGCGCCATAAAGTGGCAACAGCATACCACCCCCAAACTAGTGGGCCAGTAGAGGTGTCAAATAGAGAAGTGAAGCAGATTCTTCAGAAAACGGTGAATACACAACGAAATGATTGGTCAAGCAAACTCGATGATGCGTTGTGGGCTTACCGAACTGCTTATAAGACACCGATTCGAACCTCACCATACCGATTGTTCAATGGCAAAGCATGTCATCTCCCGGTGGAGTTAGAGCACTGAGCTTTCTGGGCTGTCAGAAAGCTAAATATGGACTCAGAGCTGGCGGGCAAAAAGAGATGAGCTTTGAGAGAGCTAAGTTGACCATGGTCAACTTTTGATCCAAACGACCTTATATCAGTGATTAGATGATTTCAATAGGTCCGAACTGTGTTTTATTATTAAATTACATATTTGGGTGGTGATCGAGGGATTTCAGATGAGTTTCGGGTAGATTTGAACGTTCTGCATATTTTGCACGATCTTAAGAATAAAAGGTGAAAACTCAAAGGTTCAGGACTTCAAAATTATTAGCATGAATTGTAGGAGTTCATTTGGTTGACTCGACCGATGGCGGTGTTATTGTTCAGAACATATCAAAATTATCCTTGTGACTGATGTAAAAGCTAGACAGGACGAGGACCCTATTTTGGTAAAATTGAAGGAAGTCATCCAGAAGCAGAAGTTAGAGGTCTTCTCCAAAGGGGGAGATGGTGTGCTTCAGTATCAGGGTTGGTATGTATTTCAGATGTTGATGATTGAGAAGTCGAATGTTGCATGAGGCTAATGGTTATAGATGTTTGATACATCCAGATGCCACCAAGATGTACCTTGACCTATGAGAAGTCTATTGGTGGAATGGCATGAAGAAGGACATAGCAAAATTTGGGGCTAAGTGTCCCAATTATCAATAGGTGAAGGGTGAGCATCAAAGACTGGGAGGTGTGCTTCAAGATATCAGTATGCCTACTTGGAAGTGGGAGGAGATCAATATGGACTTCATCACAGGGTTTTCTCGCACTCATCGACAGTACGACTCCATTTGGGTTGTGGTGGACAAGTTGATCGAAGCAGCTCATTTCCTACCGGTCAAAACTATTGATTCAATTATGCCAAACTATACATCCGAGAGCTAGTTTGGTTGCATAGAGTGCCCTTGTCCATCATATCAGACGGAGGTACTTAGTTAACCTCCCAGTTTTGGAGGTTATTTCAAAAGGGACTTGGTACTCAGGTCAAGCTTAGCACAGCATTTCATCCGCAAACGGATGGTCAGGAAGAGCGGACTATTCAGACTCTCGAGGACATGTTGAGAGTGTGCGTGATTGACTTCAAGGGTATTTGGGATGATCATTTTCCTCTTATTAAGTTCGCATACACAACAGCTACCATTCCAGCATTCAGATGGCTCCATTTGAGGCTCTCTATGGGCGGAGAGGTAGATCGCCCATTGGATGGATTGAAGTCAGTGAAGCTGTGATAATAGGAACAGATTCAGTCCATGAGGCTATGGAGAAAGTTCAGCTCATACGGGACAGGTACAAAATAGTTCAAAGTCGCCAAAAGTCATACACGGATATGAGAAGGATAGAAATCGAGTTCAAAGTTGATGATTGGGTGTTTCTAAAGGTATCTTCCATGAAGGGAGTGATGAGATTTGAAAAGAAAGGGAAACTCAATCCCCGTTATATTGGCCCGTACCAGATTGTGAGACTTGTTGGAAAGGTGGCCTAAGAGTTGGAGTTATCCTCAGAGTTAGCTTCCATTCAACCCATTTTCCATGTATCGCTCTTAAAGAAGTGTTTTGCAATCCAGCTCTAATTGTTCTGGTGGACAGTATCGGTGTGAGAGACAGCCTTATTTATGAAGAGGTTCCAGTGGAAGTACTGGATCGTCAGGTTCGAAAGCTAAGGAACAAGGAAGTAGCTTCAGTTAAGGTTCTGTGGAGAAATCAGCATGTTGTGGGAGCTACGTGGGAAGTTGAAGCAGATATGATGGCTAGATACCCATATCTATTCCCTTCCGGCTCAGTTCCATCTTGAGGTATCAAATCTTGCCCTAAAACTCTATTCAGTTTCATGTTCAGTTCATGTGCCCCAGTTTCTTTCATGTCAATGTATATATGTATGATTCACGAATTCAATTCAGCCATGTAGTTCAGTCCGGAGGTAGTACATCTGTCAGCTTTCAGCTTATATGATCATTATTTGAACGTGATGATTGCATTTCTCTGCTTTTATGTATGTTTTCTAACATTCGAGGACAAATGTTCCCAAGGGGGAGATATTGTAATGCCCCCAAAACTCTAAGATCAGACCCGGAAGATGAAACAGAGAAAATAGGATTTTTTGACTCATGACACAGAATGTGTCGTCATGTGACCCGTCTAGCTGACCACAAGTCATTAAGTAACTCGTGCTGAGGAGTGTTGACTTGTTTGGAAATTTTCAAGTGGGGTGACCACGGATGTGAGCACGAGTCATGGTCAGCCCCACGAGTCGTTAGGTCACTCGTGGCCAGGGATGGCTGAAGGAAGAGGAAGTATGGGGAAGTACACTTAATGGTTCCTCACCACAACTCATTGGAAGACACCACTAGTTGTGGTGTGGCCCATAGTGATCCCCAGATGGTTTCTAGCAGTGAGGATGATAGGAGGTGACCACGAGTCGTGCTCACCAGTAACAAATCATCATGTGCCTCGTGGTGACAATCTAGGTGATTCTAGTGGAAGCGACAAACGCAGACCACGAGTCATGCCCTTTGACGAAGACTCGTCCAGTTCCTCGTTGGGACTGGTAGTCTATTTTTCTCTACGAGATTAGTAAGGGCTTATCCATAATTCATATTATCCTAAGGCCTAAAGGACATCGTTTGAATCTATAAATAGAGAGTTTTAAGTGGGGTAAGTTCATTCTAAGCTATTCCTATTCATGCATGCAAGTTTAGAGGTTTTGGAGAGGTGATCTGTAATACCCAGAAAGCCCAAAGATCAGACCCGAGAGTTGAAATGGATGAAACTAGGAATCTGGCACAAGATCACAGAATGAGTCATTTTGTGACCTGTGGGATAGACCACGAGTCGTGAGGTGACTCGTGGTGAGGTCTAGGGTGTGAGTTGGAATTTTGTGATTTGAGGTCCCCACGGACGTGATCACGAGTCATTGTCAGACCCCACAACTTATTGAGTCAGTCGTGGGCAAGGAGTTTGGGAAGGTAAAGGGGACTAGGCAGTGTACTCTACGGAAGGCCCTTACGAGTCGTGGTCAGTCACCACGAATCGTGGGATGCGTCATGCTCAGCATGATGGGTATAATTTGAAATTTAAGGTAGTGAAGTTGATGAGTGGTGACCATGAGTCATGGTCACCGACAACAATTTGTATAATAGCCCGTTATGAGTTCCAGGTGAGACCTCAATAGTGTACCCAATGATTGATGTAACGACTCGTGGCTAATGGAAAGGACTCGTTAGGTCCCTCATGGGACTGACGAGCAGTTATTTTCTGCAAAGTTATTAAGGGTGTTCTCGTCATTCCTATGCTCTAGGATCCGATACTACATTGTTTTAAGCCATTTTCAGGGTGCATTAAGATAGGTTAAGTCATTCTAGCCTATTCTAAACCCATGCATGCAAGTTAGAGAGTCTAAAGAGGTGATCAAGGCTAATCCTTCAAGGTTCTTCTTCAAATCTTCCTTGGGAAATCAAAGGAGTGGTAGAATCAAACCCTTTAAGATATGTAGGATTATGAATGGATGAATCCGTTCACACCCATTCCCAACCCCTCTCAAAATCGTGAAATTTCCTATGTCAATTCCATGGGGTTTTAACCCAATGCATGAAATTCCTAATTCTCTACTTGGGTATGATAACGTCCAAAATACACTCCTCTTTTAAGAAAGAGTGTAAACGGTCATTGTATCAAAACCAATATCCCGACGAATGTAGGGGTCGAATCCCACAACAAATTGAGTCGATAATTCAAGAGTTATAAACTAATTATAACTATAATGCATAATTGTTCAACATTTGAAAACTAAAATTGGGGGGGGGGGAATTACAGGGGAATAAATATCTAATTCTAAAGTAAGACTAATTTGGGGAAATTTCAATTGAAGCAATCACAAGTGAGAGGCTAGGGGCATTCTATAGATGAGATCACAACTAAATTGGGAATTTCTTTAATGTCTTAGACTCAAAATTATCATAGATAGCAGTGGATAATCACATTCTCTTCTTTTTCAACCATAAGAATATTTATGCCTTGGGTTCTTTCAAACCCCAAAGCCAATTCAAGTTATCAACCACACAAGCTTGAAGAAGGACTAGCTATTTCTGTCCTTGACCTTTAATGGAGTGAAAATGTGGGTTTTAACTGTCTCTAGCTTAATCCCAAACACAAACACTCCAATTCCTCATTAATATCTTCTCACCCAATTCTCACTTTTCTCTCTCAAGCAAAAGCAAGAAAAGTAAAGCACAATTCATGTTTGCAAACCATCAATTTTGGCAATTAACTTGGGAGAAGATAATAGATCTACAATTTCAATAAGAATCCAAGATCAATTTATCAAAACCCAATCAAAATAACAAACCCACCATGAATATACCTCTAGCTAGAAAATTAGTCAAGCATATTTAACGATAGAGAGAAGATACAAAGAGGATTCCCCTCACATTCATTACATTAGCTTCACAAATTTGCTTCATAAGCTCTTACAACAATGGTGGAATTCCCCCAAAATGGGTTAAGGAAAAAGAAGAAGAAAAGTATTACCTAACTCTACAAATCTATGGAGAAAAGATTATACTAAAAATTCTATGAAGAAGATGAAGTCTAGATGAATGAATTGATGAATGAATGAGTGGTGTACAATGAAAGCTCTCTAAATATCTGTAATTTCTTAGATACAACTTTTCCCAAATTCCCTTGAAGATTTTAGATGCTTTGGAGACCTTTTTGGACCCTTTTACCCTTCATTAGATGGTCTCTCCGGTGGCAAACCGTCATTTTGCCGGTGGCAATCCGCGGAGCACCAAACTTTAGCCGGTTGAAAACAGTGCCCTAGCAAGGGGGAACCGGCGGCTCATGGGCGTTTAGCTGGTGCATCCTATGAGGGCCGGTTGTTTAGCCTGTCTGGGCAGTAGCTTCGGTGTTTTGCCCGCGTTTTGCCCTTCCAAATACTCGTTTAGCCGATTCAAAGCATGTCTTTGCACCTCTTTTTCAGCTCAAATCTTCCCATATCTTTGGCTCCTCTCCCTCATATGCTAACTAATAAAATTTCTTATCAAATTCCTTGTGTTTCTATCGATTTCATGCTTTCTTTACTCACATGAGGTGCCTACAAAGAATTTTAAGATAAAGGGCATAAAATCTACATAAATGACTCAAAAACTAAGCAAAAACTCATGATTAGGAGCCTAATGAGTTGGTAAATTTCCAACTCATCAAACCCCCAAACTTGAACCATTGCTTGTCCTCAAGTAATGCAATTCTTTATAGTTGAGCAAATGAAAAACATGTTATACATGATTTTTTGCATCAAGGGCCAATCAAGATATTCTTGCACTAGAGGACATTTCTAAAGCTTAGGGAACTATGGTAGTTGTACACAAAATCATCAATCCGCAAGACAACCTCAAACATTATATACCAACATAAGAAAAAAAAAGACTAAAACTATGTTGCACAAGCTTCAATAGGTAAGCACAATCATTAAACATATTTTGCATGCATTCATTTCATTCAAACAAGGGGTATAGTTCCTCAAAAAAAGTTCAAAGAGCATCTCAAGTCATTAACAATTCACATTCAAATCTTGCCTTAAAGTTCGCTACACGCTTGCCTTAATCATACCTCTCTTTGAAAATACTTTTAAGCATGTACTCCAAGAATATGATGCCCTTCACAAGAAAAGAGAATCCCACACACATTTTTCTTTTAGCATTTCACAAAATAGGATTATAATATAAGACAAATGCGCTCACTCTCACAAAGAAATTCAAGTGCATCCAAATTGTCCCATAGGCTTTCCCTTCATGTATATCGCGTTGCTATACTCAAAATTGATTAGGACTTATGGGTCATAATGAAGGCTAGGGGTGAGGGTAGGATAATTGTTTAGCTTTTGGTGACTAAAGTCTCCCTAATGCCTTTACAAACACTTGTAACATCCCATCATCTTATTGAGATCAGTCCACCTTATTTCTCCTGGATCATAATCTTCATCATTTATGTATCACAAGCCACCCTTATAACACTGATGAATTTCACATTTAGCCTTATATATGCAATAGATAGCACCTTTTAATTATTCTTTGTCTTTTGATGATCTGAGGACTTTCAACCCATCGATTCATTCATTTCATCACGATTTTTGTGCTACCTCACATTGACGCTCTCATTTTCTCCCTTTTATTGCAAATCCCCAAACTTAGGCTTTTGCCTCATCTCACATTCATTTCCTTATTGCTCCCCATTTCATGGGCTTCAAGCCCCATTTTTTTGTTATTTTATCACTAGAAATGAGGGATGATGGGTGCTAAAGAGAAAGGTTAAAAATGGTTATTAGGCTTGTAATGTGATTTCCAAAGAGAGGGGTTCAAGGCTCAAATGTTGGCTATCAAAGATTAATGTTCAAGGAGGTCACTTGGGTGAAGTGACTAACAAAAGAGGGCCTACGATCATGTTCTAAGTGCAGCCACATCTTTCATTTCACCTTGAATCACACTTAGGGAATGTTCTGGACAATCATGCATACACAAGAATTAAGCCAAAAACCTCACCACACAAGGCATCATAATCCAAGGAGTTCACACACTTCCTTTGTCACATTAAGAGGGTGACTTTAAATGATCTAGTTATGAATCAACAAGCCAAGCAAGGAATATATAATTCATGATAAGAGCGTGCTCATTTTCACATTTAGATACCCTATTTTCTTTTCAAAATTCGTGCACAATGCCAAACAAGAAATGTTGATGGTACCTCATCAAACACGTGCACAAAAGACTCTACAAGACTCTAGACATGACATTTTTCCTTAAGAAAGTCGCCTCTCAATCTATAATGGGAAAATGCCAACTCGGTTAGACAATAAAAAGAAAAGACAAAAAAATCGCTCGTTGGGAAGGAACCATTGTATAAAGAAAACCCTTGGAGTTTATTCAAAGATTACTATCTAAAAAGGCAATGATACTAACAAGTAATGATGATTTGCCCTTAAGAATGACTTCTCTCAATCTATCATAGGGCCATATCATACATTACTTAACAAGTGGGCTACTCAGACTTCACCCGTAATGAAAACAATGAATTGTCCTCGATGCCTAAGGTAGAATAAAATGAGGAATGAATGGATGAGAGAACTCCTTGATATGGTGGAGGCATCTGTTTTATATGCATTTTCCATGCTTCTCTTTCTTTTCTTTCTTCTCTCACTGTTTGCCATGTTCCACACTTCTTCCAACCCTATAACTATTTTCCATGTTCCACACCTGTTCCAACCCTGTAAAATCAAAGACAACACAAACATAAAGTAAAATAAAATAAAAATAAAAATAAAAATAAAATGTAAAAGCACTAGGGTTGCCTCCCTAGAAGCACCTTAGTTAACGTCGTGGCTCGACAACTTCAACTTTCACCACTTTTCTCTCCACTTTGAGCATTTGAATTGCACCCCTAGTTTCTTATCAATTCTTCTACTCCACTTGAGGGGTAGTGGTGTAAGAATCAAGGGACCAAGTAATGGATATTGCATCTTGTGTTTCTTGGCCCTTAAAGAGGAAAGGTTCTTTGGCCTTGTTGGCATGGCATACTCTAAGATAAAGCCACCTTGATATTCCTCCTCAAATTCCTCCATTGACTTGGTCTCCTCAGTCTCCATTTTGTCAACCAATTTCAATGTTGAAAAATGATAAGAGGGTGGTCTAAGTCGCTCCCCTTTCAAGAATTCTTCTTGCTTGACATCCTCCTCTTCAAGTGCGCTAGAGTCCTTGAGCGTGATTTGTTGGGTGTTAATTGGAGACTTTAGTGTCACTTCTTCAACCTTGGCATCTTGCATTCTTACAATGTTGGTCGGTTGGCACACCCCTATGACTTCTTCAACACTCACCTTGACTCCTTCTTCATCATCATTTTGGGCTTCCTCCCATGGGTCAAGTTGCACTATGCCCCATTGTTCACTTCTTCTTGTTATGCTCCTCAATATCTCCTCTGCTTCTTCTTTTAGAGTTTCACCGCTTTCTTCTTGAGGAGTTGATGATTCCATGGGCATAGAGGGGTTATCATTCTTTTCTGCATTAGACTCTCGCTCCAAAAAGGCTTTGAGCATGGCTCCATGCACCCACATGTACTTCTCCTGCCCTCTCTTGCCATGGTTTTATTCCCTTCAAACTTAGTAGCACAACTTCTTTCATAGCCACTATAACAAGAAGCGACCCCATTTGGGCATCCATCCCAATGTCCCCCATGACTACCACATAATGTGCATCTATACCTAACATAGGAAGGAGATGGTGCACTCATCTCCCTTCTAGGGGCATATTTGCAATCTTGCCAATAGTGTGGTCCTCCACAATAAAGACTTGGGTCATCATAATAAGGGTTGCCTCCAACAAACCTCCTTTCATTCCATGATTCCATCATTCAAATGCAAACAAACAAAAATAAAAACAAAAATAAGAGCAAAACAAAATGTAAAACAAAAATGCAAAACTAGTACGAATCAATAAATAACTAATGGCTTATCACAACTCAATTCCCCAGCTATGGTGCAATTTTTTATAACGTCCAAAATACACTCCTCTTTTATGAAAGAGCGTAAACAATCGCTGTATCAAAACAAATATCCGACAGATGTTGAGGTCAAACCCACAAAGAATTGAGTCGATAATTCAAGAGTTATAAACTAATTCAAACTAGAATGCACAATTGTTCAACATTTGAAAAGTAAAATTGAGGGAAAATTAAAGAGGAATAACTATCTAATTCTAAACTAAGACTAATTGGGGGAAATTCCAATTGAAGCAATCACAAGCGAGAGGCTAGGGGCATTCTATAGATGAGATCACAACTAAATTGGGAATTTCTTTAATGTCTTAGACTCAAAATTATCATAGATAGCAGTGGATAATTCACATTCTCTTGGTTTTCAACCATAAGAATATTTATGCCTTGGGTACTTTCAAACCTCAAAGTTAATTCAAGTTATAAACCACACAAGCTTGAAGAAGGACTAGCTATTTCTAGCCTTGACCTTTAATGGAGTGAAAATGGGTTTTAACTGTCTCTAGCTTAATCCCAAACACAAACACTCCAATTCCTCATTAATATCTTCTCACCCAATTCTCACTTTTCTCTCTCAAGCAAAAGCAAGAAAAGTAAAGAACAATTCATGTTTGCAAACCATCAATTTTGGCAATTATAACTTGGGAGAAGATAATAGATCTACAATTTCAATAAGAATCCAAGATCAATTTATCAAAATCCAATCAAAATAACAAACCCACCATGAATATACTTCTAGCTAGCAAATTAGTCAAGCATATTTTAAGATAGAGAGAAGATCTCAAGAGGATTTTCCTCACATTCATCACATTAGCTTCACAAATTTACTTCACAACCTCTTACAACAATGGTGGAATTCTCCCAAAATGGGTTTAACAAAAATAAGAAGAAAAGTACTACATAACTCTACAAATCTATGGAGAAAAGATTCTACTAAAAATTCTATGAAGAAGATGAAGTCTAGATGAATGAATTGATGAATGAGTGAGTGGTGTACAATGAAAGCTGTCTAAATATCTGTACTTTCTTGTGTACAACTTTCCCCAAATGCCCTTGAAGATTCTATATGCTTTTGAGACCTTTCTGGACCCTTTTACCCTTCATTAGACGGCCTCTCCGATGGAGAACTAGCGTTTCGCTGGTGGCAATCCGTGGAGCACCAAACTTTAGCCAGTTAAAACAATGTCCTGGCAGGGGGGAACCAGTGGTTCATGAGCATTTAGCCGGTGCATTCCATGAAGGTCCAGTTGTTTAGCCGGTCTGGGCAGTAGCTACAACGTTTCGTCCTTCCAGATCCGTGTTTAGCTGATTCAAAGACTGTCTTTGCACCTATTTTTGAGCTCAAATCTACCCTTATATTTGGCTCATCTCCCTCATATGCTAAGTCATCAAATTTCTTCTTAAATTCCATGTATTTTGCTCGATTTCATGCTTTCTTTATTCACATGAGGTACCTACAAAGAATTCAAGAGAAAGGGCATAAAATTCACATAAATGACTCGAAAACTAAGCAAAAACTCATGATTAGGAGCCTAATGAGTTTGTAAATTTCCAGCTCATCAGGGTATGATTTAAATGTATTTCTACTATTGAATTATGATTCATGGGCTAATTTTACGTTGTTTCTCATTAAAATCATGTTTCAAGCTTTTTAAATTTAAATGCCCATTTATGAGAAATTCATGAAAGTTAAGATTTATGATGAATCTTCATGTATGATGAAGTATTGATGATGAAAAGCATGTTTTCAAGTTAATTGGGTATTTTCAAGCATGTTAAAGTATTGGGCAATGCCCACATATTCAAGAATGATTTACGATTTATGATATGAATTTCATGATTGATCGATTTATGACGTTGGCAGATTAATGGGCCCTTGATTCATGGATAAACATGTATGTAAATGGGGATCAAGCATGTTAAATGTTTATTTGGCCATAAATCTCATGAATAATGTTTATGATTTACGTATGAGCCTAATGTGCATGTTTTTGGGAGAAGTGTCTAGCATCGAGTAGCTCGGAGTTCAAAGGACTGCGCCGGTGTCTCATAACTACATGCCACTATAGGTTCATTTTGATACATTACAACGTTAATGGATCCCCTCTTTCGTGATACCACATAATGCACGTCCCTCGCCTGGCAAGCCAAGGACAGCTCTGCCCACTTGAGCAAGATTGTTAGGCACCATGTAAGGCTCTACCATGATGGTGTCGGTTATGATGAGTCCTCCCATTGTTCTACATGTTTTTCTTATGCATTGTTATGTTTATATTATTCTGGCTCAAGTTATGATTTATAAAGTTTCTCTTATGACTATGATAATGAATGAATTACGAATGTTTTGAAAACCTTGAGTCTTATGTTGCATTATAATATTTATGCTACGAGCATGTTGTCCTACTCTTATGATCTCTTATGAACTTTTATGTATTTTAAATGTCACATACTCGGTACATTCCACATACTGACCGCATACTCTATGTTGTATTGTTTCATGATACAGGCTCCGATCTTCAGACCCAGCACCGTCATTAGCCCGTCTCGAAGATTAGCATCTAGCTCATTGGTGAGTCCTCATTCTCTGAGGATTAGTTGATATCAGTTATCTCTTTACGTTCAGTTTCCAGACTTGTCAGGTTAGTTGGGGGTGTTGTCCCATCAACCCATCTGATATGTTAGAGGCTTTCAGACTATGTCTAGTATGTAGCTATCATGTATGAATGCGCTTCTATTCTATGTATGTCATGATTACGTTTTTGCTATGTTATTATGTTGAGTATTCCATTATACTTGATTGAGTTAGATGTATGTCCATGCCATGGGTCAACTTGGAGTCTCTTAGGGCTCTTTGTCCCGTGTTACGATCCGGGTCTATGTTCGGGTTGTGACATTATCAAGTCTAGTCCTTCAAGTTTTTCATCAATTCTTTATTGGGCAATCAAGGGAGTGGTAGAATCATCTCTTTTCAGGTATGTAGGGTTATGAATGGGTGAAATCGTTCACGCCCATGCCCAACTCTCTAATTCATTAAATTCTATTGAGAATTCTATGGGGTTTTATCCCAAATCTTATAAAATCCTTATGATCTATCTATGGATTAATCCCTCTCATGTATAAATTCATGTTTTATGAATCATGCGTAGATTTTATGACTATTTAAAATTATAAACTTATGGATTTAAGTTTCTACAAACTATGCCCAATTATGCATATCTCATGAATATTCAAGTTATGATTTCACTTTGATTTTGATGTTCATTAACCCATTATGATTTATGGCTTATGATATGATTTCTCTCAAATACTTACTATGAATTTATGAATATCAAGTATACATGTTTTATGAATATGCATGAACTTCATGATTTATGGATTTATGATTATGGCCGACTCACGGGCCTTACTTTCATAGCTAGTTCACGTATTCAAGCATGCTTATGATTTGTCATGATTGTAAACTAGCACATGAATCTCATGTATATTATCCTATGAGCACTATATATATTTTGGGAGTATTATTTAACACCAATTAGACCCGGGGTCTAAGCATACCCCGAGTCTCAGAACTACGCGCCAACATTGCCATGATGAAACCTCCTTTGTGACTGTCCCTTTGCTTAAATGGGCCTTTCATGAGTGATATCACACCTTTTTCATGTTTCTACCCTTTTCAAGGTACGAACACCCTCCCGACTAGGGGTTTACAAGTCAGTCTCTATGTGTGCTCATATGGGGTATGTCGGTTATAAGAATCTCCCACTGTTCCTCATGATTTATGTATGGTTATGATTATATACTTTGGCTCAAGTCATGTTTAATAAAGGCTCAAGTCATGTTTAATAAAGATTTCTCTTATGAATATGATTATGAATGATTACGAATGTTTTGAAAACCTTGAGCCTTATGTTTACATTATGACATGTACGTTATGATCATGTTGTCCTACTCTCATGAACTCTTTTGTGTTTTTAACTATCTATTTTACTTACCTTGCATACTCAGTATATTCCACATACTGACCGCATAATTTATGTTGTATCGTCTAAGATACAGGCTCTGACATCCAGGCTCAGTCCCGCTAATCAGATCTCCGAAGTTAGATAATCTCAGTATCTGTTGGCGAGTTCTCATCTTGCGAGGTCCCTATCTTATCAGTTGTATTACATCTTTCGGTTTCAGACTTGTCGGGTAGGTTATGGGTGTTTTCCTAACAATCCATCAGATATGTTAGAGGCTTTCATACTTTGCGTAGTAATCAGATTGTCATGTATGATGTAAATTCTAATTCTGATGTTATGTTATGTTTAGATTTCCATTCAGATTATTATGTTTATCTTTTGCTTTATTTGATTGAGTAAGAAGTTATGTTCATGCCATAGGTCAACTTGGAGCCTCTCGGGGTTTCTTGTCCCGTGTCTCGATCCGGGCCCATATTTGGATCGTGACAATGATGGTTTAGCTTTGTTGAAAATTGATGGAGAGCATATGCATGTTTTTGGGAGTAGTGTCTAGCACCGAGTAGGTTAAGGGTCAGTCAATCTAATGCCTCAGAACTACGTGCCAACCTAGGTATGTTCAGATTATTTGGGAATTTTCTTGTGAGCTTCCCTTGCCCCAAATGGGTCTTCAGCTTGATATCGATATCATGCAGCATCCTTAGCCCTGGCAAGGCTTTGGACGGCTCTACCTACTTGATGTAATAGTTAGTACCACGTAAGCTCTATCGTGGTAATGTCGATTATAAGACGAGTCTCCCATTGTTACTCATGATTTCAGTTATGCATGTTCATCAGTCATGTTATCTTATTTTCAGCAGGTTTGACCCAATGTTCAATTTTACTTATGATTATCAGTTTTCAACTTTGGGTCATTCGATTCTGTTATGATATTCAGTTATGTTTAATTCATGTTTTCAGATAATAGCATGCAATCCCCACTCTCAGACTCTTATGATGAAATATTTATGATATGCATGATCTCTTATTTTACTTACTTAGCGGTCTTACTTAACTTGCATACTCGGTACATTCCACGCACTGACTGCATACTCTATGCTGTATTGTTTCATGATATAGGCTTGGATATTCAGGCTCAGTCCCGCCGTCAGCCAGATCCTTAGTGTTAGCACTTCCCAGCCCGAGTTGGTGAGTCCTCATCTTTCGAGGGCCCTTCTTTTCAGTTGTATTTTTAGTATTTTCAGTTTCAAACTTTAGTGAGTTAGTTGGGGTCTTGTCCCATCAACTCATCAGTAGTAGAGGCTTATCAAACATAGTATGTACTTAGCTTCAGACTTGTGTGATGTATTCCGATGTTATCATATTATCAGACTTCCGTTATGTTATTTATGTTAAACTTCCGCTTTTTTATGATTGAGTTTAGATGTCATGTTCATGCCATGGGTCGACTTGGAGCCTCTCGGGGTTCTTTGTTCCATGTCTCTATCCAGGCCTATGTTTGGGTCATGACAGCTCCCCTGTATCTTACCCTATCCAAGAATATGCCTCCTCCCTAGCATGGATAAAAACTATGCTTCCTGAACTTCCACATACCCAGCACCTAAGGCATGAATAGAGAATTATCCTGAACGTGTTCTAACCATCATTTCTATCATGAGTGAACGTCTATATAACTTAGAGTAAGGAAATTGTAAGAATGAATCATTGAAGAAATCTAAGATGAGTACATACATGACATAGTATGATTTTATTAACCTTTAAGGCAAATTTGGAGGACTGAGTTCATAGAGATGAACACATTGCGAGACATGAATTTACATACATAACAACTTTCATGACATGAAGCTAGGATTTATAGGGTCATGGAGTAAGATTGGAATCATTGTCTAAATTGGTTACTTCTCATTCTAGGACTCTAAATATGGGCATGAGTAGAGTGTCGTGTTGACTGGAGTTCAAAGGGAACACCTAAATAAGATTTGATCGACATCCATAGATACTATTTCTATAACTTCCCTACTAGAACACTCAAGACTTGTCTTGACCCTTCAACTTATCATCTCCACTTTATCTTAAAGTCATCATTCTAAGACTCTTGGATCCTTTCTTAATGCTAGGCTAACATCATTAACTCCTAACTTCCCATTCGCCTCTAAAGCTGTCATTGAAGGCGTCATACTTATAACTATTTCATATCATCATGGGATAAATCTCATACTAGAATGCTAAAAGGGATCCTATACCTTATACTGCGGCTCCTAGGCCTAAATATATGCAAGGATCAACATGAAAAGCTTGTAACATACCTGTGACTATCTCCTGGAGTTGTACGCTACCTGCACTATAAGAAGCGCCCTGCTGAGGCAGGAGAGCTACTAGAGTTGCTGAAGAGGTGGCTGGGGTACAGCCTCTACCTTCAACCCCTTTCACCGCAGGGCTATCTTTGAGTTTATGACCAAGCTTACCACACCCGAAACAAGCATCTCAACCAACCATGCACTCTCCAAGGTGGTTTCTCCCATAATTCTTGCAAGATGGATATGTAATCTCCCTAACTCTACTCCCCTAAAACTTAGGGTCTGACACTATGCTCCTTTGCTCCGCTCTGGATCTGGGAGGTGGAACACTAGCTGCCAAAGGGGTTGGAGATAATGACCTCTTTTGGAACCATGAGCGATTCTCACCACTTTATCCTCATTCAGAAAACTTAAAATTGTTGGTTCTGGCTCTCTTGTTATCCCTTGCTCTTCCTTAAACATCCCGTTCGCCTTCGAATCATGAATCTTAGATGGACTCTTTTTAGTGAAGTTTCAAACCTTAGTAGCTGACCGTCTCTCTGGTAGTGTTTGCAGGTATGACTGCCTGCTGGTTAAGCTGAGTGGTCATGGGTTGTACCAACACTTTGAAGGCAGCCCCAAGCTCTGCATCCTTAACTTGCCTATTTAGGGGCCCTCTTGAAGTTGGTGGAGCTGGCTGATTTTTGTTGTTCTCTTCTTTTATTGGCTTTTTGGGGAGGCCATTTTGCGAATGTGGATAGCACGCATTAGAAGAGTAAGAGAGTTACACTTTATCACACAACATAGAATATGAAAGAAGGGAAGTTTTTATAAATTGTCTCATAGCTTTTTCCTCATAAGTGTGGCGCGCTTCACACCCTCAAAAAAAAACTCTACTTAACATGGCTTTCAGACACCCTAGGATACACATATACCTGATGCTCTAATACCAAGTTTGTCACGACCCGAGCATGAATCCCGAACCTCGATACGGGACCTAGAACCACGAATGACTCCAAACTAACCTATGGTGCATACATAGCATGATTAAGAGCATATGAATAAGCGGAAGTAAACCATAAATCATAACATGATCGGAACCTTTTTTAATTTTCGCTGTAAGGGTTTTAGATTTTCTGCTAATTTTGGTACATATTCTCTTACTTGATTAACTAATCCTAAAAAGGATTGTAATTTTTTCTTAGTATCTAGTAATTCTTCAGAATTTATTATTTTTTGTACTATATGTGTTTGCATTTTTACTCCATTTCTGTCTATTTGTATTCCTAAGAATTCTATTTGATTTTTCAGTATTTCGGCTTTTTCTTTACTTAGGCTTATTCCTGATATTTCTACTATATGTATGAATTTTTCTAGTAGTCTTATATGTTCGTCTTTAGTTCTTGAATATAATAATATATCGTCTATGTATACAATACAGTTTTCTAATTGGTTGAAGTAATTATCCATAAGTGTTGGTATCTACCTGGTGCATTTTTATATCCAAAGGGTAATACGTTCCATTCGTAAAATCCTTGGGGTACGGTAAATGCTGTTAATTGTTTAGATTCTTCTTCTAGTTTTAAGTGGTAGAATCCTGATTTACAGTCAAATTTACTGAAATAATTATATCCTTGTATCTGTCTTATCTTTAAAATCTTATTTGGTATTGGGTAATTATATGTTTTAGTTTTTGCATTTAAATTTCTATAATCTATTACCATTCTGCTTTTCTTTCTTTTTTGTTCATTATGTTTATTTACTATAAATGCCGGGCTATTATGTTTACTATTACTTTCTCGTATGTAATTATTTTCTAATAATTCTTTTATATGCATTTGGAATTCTTTTTGGTCTTCAAAATTGTATCTTAGGGGTTTTTGTGTTATTATGCTATTTTCATCTACTAATTCAATTTTTACTTTTGTTTTATGTTTTTCCCATCCTTGTAATGGGTTTTCATTATATAATGATTTTAGCTTATCTTGTAATATTTGCATTTTATCAATTGTAAATATTATCATTTCAATTTTCTGGTCGTTAGTTGTTATGTTTTCTAACTTTTGAGTAATTTTTTCATTTCCTTTAATCCATGGTGTATTTTTTCTTACTTTGTTATTTACTCTTTTTGCTCCTACTTTTTTATTACATGGGGTGGTAAACCACCAATGTGTTTTTGTTATAGTATGTGGGTATAGTTTTTCTAAAAATGGCATTCCTAATAGTATATCTCTATTAGTAAATTCGTAACTGTACATTTCTTCAATTGTTAGTATTTTATCCCATATTTGTATTTTTGTATTTTTGGTTTTGTGTGTTATCATACTTCCTTCGTTATTAAATCCAGTTACTATAAGTGGTGTTTTTAATTTTTCCCATTTTTCTTCTGGTAGGCAATTATGTTTACACATATTTGCTCCTGCTCCTGTATCTATCATAGGTGTATAATATCTGTTGTAATATCCTTCCACTATTATTTTCATTAGTATGTAGATTTTTGTCATTCTTTCATATTAATGTCCTTTTAATGATTATCTTTTTATTTTCATAGTGTATTACTAACTGTCTTTCATCTATATTATATGGTTTGACTGTTTCCAGCCATTTTATTCCTAATGTTATATTGTCTTTACCTTGGTATATTTTAAATTTTATTTTTATTGGCACTCCACCAATAATTAGCTCTTGTTCTGTACTGTGTTCCATGTTTGTCAATATTCCTGGTAGTTCTGTATTTATACTTTCATTTTTTGTAATTTCTTCTTCTTTTATTAGTTCTCTTGTGACATAGCTTTCATTTTGTCATGTATCTATTTTTATTAAATATTTTTGTTGATTTAACATTCCTGTTATATAATATTGGTAGGGTTGTATTTCATCCATTTTTTGTTCTAATGATCTTGGTTGTATATCATATTCTATCCTTCTTGAGGTGCTATTTCTAGATGATGATGGTGTATCATAATTTATTCTTTTTGATGTACTTAATCTTTCTTTTACTATTTCCAAATCCTCCTCTATATCCATATCTTTGTAACTATAGTCATTATTATCAATAACATTAACTATTTTGTCAAAAGGATTTTCTATTTTAATTCTTTGAATTTTATTTTTGGCTGTTATCTTATGTTTTGTAGTTAATACGTATAAGTTTTTACATCTAGCTGTAAATATTTTACTACCTGGTGCCAGTTCTATTCCTGACATTTTCCAGTATAGTACTAGAGATTTATCTATATTTCTGTCATCTAATGCTACTGAGTAGTTAGCACTTATGATAAATTTAAATTTTTGGTATATTAAATTTCCTCTAACTGCACTTATTATACTTTTTTCTATTGGGTGGATTATTCTATCATCTGCTAAATATAGCTCAATTGGTGTATCTATTCCTTCTCTAAAACATGCTTTTATAAGTATTTCTGTTGCTCCTAGGTGTACGTATTTTATTGGATTTCTAGCTTTTATTTCTTGGATTTCCTTGTTTATTATCTTTTTATTTATTATAGGTATTTTAGCCTTTCCTTGGGTGTATTTGCAGTCTATTATATGTTCTTTTTGGCTTACTACATAGTATTCTTCTTGTCTTATTTTAAAGAAATTTCTTAGTTTAGGTATTTCTAATATTTTGTGTACGCTTAAATCTAATTCTTTTCCTTTTATTTGTTCGAACATATTGCTGTCAAATATTATTTTTTGTTCTGAGCTTTCTTTATCTTGATATTCTTCTTTACTTATAATCCTTACATCTGTTTCAGTCATTATCTGTTTCGTATTCATTTATCTCATTTTCATTATCTATCTCATTTTCATTATCTGTTTTTTCGTATTCTGTTACTTCATATATACTATCTTCATCATTTAGATCATAATCTATATAATCTATTTGTTTATATTCTTCGTCTTCAATTATTATTTCTACTTCTGAAATTTGTTTTTTATTTACGTTTTTAGGTACTCTACAGTCTCTAGCTAAATGTCCTAATTTGCCACAGTTGTAGCATTTACATTCTGATATATTTTTCTTAGGTCTATGAGGCCTTTTTTGTTTATAATTTTTTATATAATACCTTTTTCTTGGTCTTTTATACTTGTATTTTGTTCTAAATGGTCTGTATTTTTTAATTCTTTTCTTGTATTTGTATTTACTTGTGCATCCAAATTGTGGTGTTGTTCTAGTTGTGCAACATGCTAAGTTTTTTACCAGTATTTTTTCCATTTTCATGTCTTCCTTATGTTTTTCGCATAATTCCGTAAACCATTTTTGTAGAAATTTTATTCTAGATCCTAGTGTATCTATTAGTCCTGATTCTTGCCAGTCTTTAGTTACTTTTGAACTAAATGGTTCTGGTAATTTTGTGTAGTATAGTTTTCTTATTTCTCTACTTTCTTCATTCGTATATAATCCTTTGTAATAGTATTCTTTAAATGCACATGTGTATTCATCCGTATAACTCATTTTACATATACTTAATTTGTTTATAAGATTTCTGTTTAGTTCTTTATCTTTTTGCCGTTCTTCTATTTCGGTAGTCATACTACTAAATTCATTTCTTATTGCCATTTCGTATTTGGTTAATATATCTATAGATGTTGTTGCTGGTTCATTATTAATTTTCTTATTATTTCTTAATGTTTCTAAACTTTCTGGTGATAAATTTTGTATCCATATTTTTGTTGTTCCTATTAATGTTCGTTCTATGTATCCAGGGGCATCTGCTATTAGTATTTTGTTATCTATTAACTGTTTTGAAATATATCCTATCCATAGCTGAATTGTTTTATTTGTATCTGCAACACAATCTAAATCTAAAAAATTATATTGTTCTATATTTTGTCTAGGTGTCCAGTTTTTATTTAATCTTTTATTCCATAATGTTTTGCTTCTATTTTCCCTTTCGTAAGTATAATAGGTTGGACTAGTATTTGGTCTTCTTGGACTTCTAGTTCCTGATGTACTAGGTTTTTCGTCTATGTCTTCTACATTAATTTCTATATTATTTTCCTTTTCTATTAGATTAGTATAAGTTTCTGATGTTTCTGAATATTGATCTAGGTTTTCTTCATCATTTTGCTCACTTATGTCGTCTATTCCTATTTTAGGCTGATTTTCTACTGTACCTGATTCTTCTAGTAATATTTTAAATTTTTCTATTTCTTCTGTAAGCTTTAACTCTTCTCGTTGTTTTTCTTTTGCTTTTAATTTTTCTTCATATAGCTGTTTAAGTTTTTCTAATTCTTTTTCCAGTTCTTGTATTCTCGTGTCTTTTTCTTCTTTAACTTGTTGAACTTCTATTTGAGCTTGTTTTTTAATTTTTTCTATTTCCTTTTTCCTATCTATTTCTTCGTTTTCTTTATTAATTCTTACCATAGCTGTTAAGCTATCTTCTAAAGTTGCCGATTCTTTTTCTAACATCAAATACAATTGATCTCCTATCTTTTTAAATCTTCTTCCTAAGTTTGAGTGTATAATTTTTATTTCTATTCCCTTCTGGCTCATAAATTTTTCTTCTTCTACAGTGTATTCTTCTTTGTTCATATTAATCCGTGTTGTAATTTATATTCTAAGTGTTGTAGTTGTAGTTCTAAATTAAATATTGTTCTCCTTTGTGTTTTTATTGATATTTGGCACACTCCTGCAATTATATTATAATTTAACCTTTCTTTTCTAGATTCAATTTCTTCCGTTATTTCATTTATTTTGTTAAGTAATTGTTGCCTGTATTCTTCGCTATTATCAATGTTATTTTTCATTTCAGTTTTTTCAAATATTTTATATATTTATATTCTGTTTCTGAAATTATATCTATTAAATATCCAAGTCTAACATTATTTGTTTTATTTAAGCTTAAGAGTTTATATTCAGGATATAATATTTTTAACCGATTTTTTAATTTTTTAGCTTTTTTATGGATATGACCTTTCTTTGATTTATTCTGTGTTTGGTTCATTGGTTAAACATTTTATTATAGTATTCTATTTTTAATGGTTCTAATCTTTGTAACTCTTCTATACATCCATATGCATACTCTAAATATTCCAGATTACGTTCCAGATTACTATCTTTCATATATTCCCTTATATTATCTTGTAATAAAAGCTTTGTTAATCTTATACTTTCCATAGTATCTAGCCAATATTCCATATATTCATAATTTACCATTTTTTAGTCTAAATCCTTATCTAATTTTCTAATTTCTTCTATAGTCATCTCCGTCCAATCTTGGTTAATTAACTTCATAGTTTCTTCTAATTCTATTATCTCTTCTAATATTTTAGACAATAATTTCATTATACATAAGACAAGTAACTCATATCTATGATTTCTATGTGATAGGTTTGAACTCATTTTATGAATTTTTCTAAACATAATATTCCCTCTAATCTTCTTTAGGCATTATTCAGAATTATCCAATTATTATATCGTTATTTTGAATAGTCTTTTTCGGTCATTACTATGCGTCATCACCGTTGAACTTCTACACATAGTTGTTTGAAAGACTCTAGTAATAGATGAGTTGATGGGACAATACCCCGAAACAGATTTACCAAAATCTAAAAACTGACATAAGACAAAAACTAACGTCCTCGGATCATGATGGCTCACCAAGAGCTGGACTAGACTGGAGCAAGAGTGGATCTAAAAGCAGGCTAAGACTAATCACCCGAACTTATATCATGAGACGATATAGCATAAAAGTATGTTGTTAGTTCTTTGAATGTACTGAGTATGTGGGATAAGTAAAACATGATAATAAAATAATAAACTGAAATCATGAGCATGAGATAGTCTAAAACATGAGATTCTGATCAAAACTGAATGTAACGGCTCAAGGTTTTCAAACTGATTCATAAAGCTAGACATGACTAAAATCATAAGTAAAATCTCATAAAGTGTATATTGATCCAAAATATCAGAAGTCATAATATTGTGAAGCATAAACATGAACATATGTAGAAAATCATAGAACAGTGGAAGATTCTTATAACTGATATACTTGATGTGAGCATACATGGAGCCCAACCTGTAATTCTGGTCAGGAGTGACTTCGTACTTGCCAAGGGTAGAACTAGGAAAAGGCATGATATCACTCATAGGTGTCCCATTTAGGCATGGGAGACATCTCCGGGAGGACCTCATCATGGCTACGGTGGCATGTAGTTCTGAAACCTGGTTGCGCTGGAACCCCAGCCTACTCAGTACTAAATGCTACTCCCAAAACATATATAGTGCTCATATCATAATCATGAAATATGAGTTTTAAATGGTCTAGTTTAAATCATGAATCTTAGTATACATGAACTAGAAATGGAAAATAATGTTGAAGATCGACCATGATACATAATCTTGAGATTCATGAAATTCATGCATAATTGGGGTAAATCATCATAACCTGAATAGAGATTCATGAGAGATTTTCATAGAAATCATGTAACTATAATCATAAAACATAAATAGAATCATAATAGGATCAATTTCATAAGATATTATGGAGTTTTTCATCAAAAAGGTCTAACCCTAGAAATTCATGAAAATTATAGTTGGAGACTCAAAGGAATTGAAATCATGTAATTGAGCTTGGGATTGGGCATGAGGATGAAATAAATTTTCCATTGATGACCCTACATACCTGGTATTGATAAATCCTTGACTTGATTTGAGGACCCAAGGGAAATTGAGAAAAAGATGACGAAGAACCCTAGATTTTTCTTGAGAGGATTTGATCTTCAATTTGAGGTGTTATGAGTAGAATGAAGGTTAGGCTTATTTTAACCCTTAAATACCCTCCTTACAAAATCTAAACCAACCTCATTTAGAAGTTAAAAGCATAGAAAATTATAAAAATATCCCTAAAAGTCGCATTTAAAAATCTGTCTGCCAGTCATCACGGGTCATACCATGACTCATGGTGACATGCCACAGGTCGTGGTGTGTAATTCGTGGCTTCTAGAATCTGGATGACTTAAAAGCTTGCAGAAACTCTTATCATGGGTCCTTGGTATGAATCGTACCTAGATACCACGAGTCATACTATGACTCGTGGTGACTGGGTTGTCCTCTCAGTTAAACCTGACATTGCTTCACTAAATTGCCCCTAACCTTTTACTCCAAACTTCGATTAACTGAAGGTTGGATGTGTTGGAAAGAAGAATCAAAATAATTCACTTTTATATGCTTCATAACCCAAATACACTTTGTAAAATGAGAGTTATGATTGTTTAAAGTTGACCCTTGTAAGAACTTATATAAAAACTCAATCGGTGGGAAAGCTCTCAACTAAATTTTATGCTAGAGGTTCCTTATGACCCTAATTTGCATCAACTGCACTTCTCATGCTTAAGAATGAATCTTAATACCTTGTTCACAAAAGATTCATTGGGTCTGAATTTATTCACATACCTAGAACGATTTCAAACTTAGCTCAAAAATCCGAGGTGTTGCAATATCTCAAGTCACGACTAAAACAATGATTTGCACCATCATAACAAAAACCATATTTTTATCTCTATCTCATAATTCTTGGTACGACTCATACTGCCTTGTCACAAGTTGTGTTGAGACTCTTATTGAGGAAAAGTTTTGGTTTTCTACTGGTTCATACTCTAAATTTAAGGTCTACTCTAGAGACTTTTTGGGGTGTTACACGGACGAGCGATTATATAATTAATGAGTGGCTCGAGTCCAATATGATTCGATAGACGAGCAGATGAGTGAAAGCGGGTACTATGCTAGTATGTACATGGACACATAGTGTCCCCTACAGGTTACGGATAGATGAGAAAATATGAGATCCACTGGCATGTGTGTATAGATGAATGACATATGTATATTCAGATATGATATCAAAGAGATTAATGAGATACAGAGGCTATGCAGTTGTGATTCAATGTAGACATAATTCCATAAATTTGTTTGATTTCAAGTCGTTTTGATGTTTTTGTATGTCTGATTTAGAGATTTGTATCTCCTGTGAGTGATTGGCATTGTTGAGCCGGCGGCTGGTATACTATTTGAGTGTAATTGACTATCTAATTATCTGAATTTTTGGTTACATGTTTCTAAGCTTGTTATTTGCTTTTATTAATTTGTGATATATACTTGTTACTAATTTGAGTCAACCTATGATGTCTACTAGTACATAGTATTTATACTGATGCTACTCCAACACTTCTCTTTGAGTGCAAACTGTATTTCAGAGCCTTCTTCGCTACCTCAGATTTAGAGAAGCTAGTTGACTAATTTGAGGGTGAGCTACTCTCTCCACGCTATGCAGATCTTCTTTTATATAGATGTCTATTTCATTTAGACATTGATATTATTTTTTTATTTTATTATTCTAGATATTTTAATTAGAGTCCTTGTATGATCACTTTCGTATTTTGAAATTTGTAATAGTTAGACTTCCGTTGCATGATTTTACACTTAATTTATCTTTTATTGTTTATCTTTGAGTGCTTGAATTTGGTTAAACGATTCTTAAATTGTTGGGTTAGTTAGTAAGATATGGTTCATCCACTGAAAGATTAGTGTGGGTGTCAGCCACGATAGTTGGGTCGTGACATAACATCAACTCAAGATTTTAAAAGGATTATGTATATTTATATGTAAATATTTTATGTGTTTATATTCAAAATTCAAATATTTATGTAACTTCTAAAATATATTATTATTATCTTTCAATTTAAGATTGATCTCCAATTACTTGTTATCAGGATTTAGGATCACAATTCATAATATCGTGTTGTCGTCTTAATAAAGCAACAAACACTTTGATATTTTGAAAACTCTCCAAAGTTTTGTTAAACATTAGACTCTAATAGTTAATTTTCATTTATTACTTCTTTCTTTATCTTGTTTCGGGTGGTTAGAATTTTATATTTTTAAATGTTGTGATTCATGAATAAAAATAATTCACGATATATCTTTTATTTATCTTTTTATATTTTTTTTCCTTGCTTGTCTAAGTAATCTAGCTTATTTAATTAGTAACTGCCTTTGTAATAATTTTTTTTATTCATGTATGTAATAATAAATTTGCATTCCTAAATTGCCTTAGCACTTAGGATTAATATTAATTAGTGAATTAATTTAATTTGTTCTTGGATATTAATTTTTTCTTAAATTAAGTTTTATATATTTATTTAATACATAACTTAGCTGATATCTTACTATTTAGTCTTACATTAATTAGTAAATAACTTAATTTATATTTAACTTATTTATTTATTTTTAATAAGAGTTTATTTGTCTAATCACATAGCTAAGTTAGTTTTAATAAAATAATTGACTCTTTTTTGCTTATCACTAATTTTCCCCACATATTAAATAAATTCAGAAGGGACCCATAATTGTAGGCCTCGAATGTGCTTAACACCTTTCTTTTGAGGTAACTTGAACCCTTACCCCATTTTAGTGACATAGGCTAGTTAAATAGATTTTTTATATAATTAGTTTACTACGTTGTCTTAACGCATCATAATTCATTAGGTGGCGACTCTAACTCTTATTTAATCCTACAAAAGTTGTCAAAGAGCATCATAATTCATTAGGTGGCGACTCTAACTCTTATTTAATCCTACAAAAATTGTCACATGTCTAGTTCACTTTTCGCGAGAAAAATGGGGTGCGACATTCGTTCTTGATTTAAACCTTTTCCATTTTGAACTTCACTACTTTCTAGTGATTACTCCAAAATTTCTGCTTGTTGGTCCCGAAGTTTATCTCCACACTTAAATGATGTTCCAATGACATTCAACAAAACAGAATAATAGCAAAGAAAATTTTCACAAGCAAATATTTTTTGGCAACAGCTACAAGTATCAATCGTAATTGGTGAGCAAAGCAGTGAATGCAATATGTTGATGGAGTTTCCCGCATAATCAAAGCTTTTTAAGACCATTCATTTGTTCTTTCATGTTACTAGCTCCTTCATAGCCTTGTCCATACATTTTGGATGTACTTAAAGAGTGTCTCAAAAGCAAAGAGCATATTATTTCCTTCAACGATTATGGCGATTTATCACCAACGCGAACAATAACAATAACTCACTTATTCACTTTGATGTTTTTGTTAGCATACTTCAACGTAAGTATCATTTGTTCATGATATGATATGTCCTTGGATTCATCAACTAATATCCTAAAATAATATCCATGGACTTTATGTTTTGAAGATTCACTTTCATCGTGACCTAGAAAAGATAATTCGAATTTCAAAAGGAACCTTGTCACATTAGTTGAAGCATCTAAACGAGCCCGGTGCTCACTTCTTATTTTCTCAGATTGCTTGTCAAAAATAACATAAATTGATTGAGATTGATTTGCCAAATCTAGTTTCTTGTTGGAATACCTATTGTGGATACTATTACTTCACTAACATGTAAAGCAAATAGTTTTAAAATTTGGTTTCAAGCCTTAAAATTTCATGGAAAAAGTTACATGGGATTTTTTTTAAATAGCCATTTTTGAATAAATAGCAACATAAGCAAAATACAACATCTTTCTTCACAACTGCACTCCATCCACCTAAAATATGAATCCTCAAACCATATCGAATTAAATCAACACATTTTCTTCCCGAATCTAGTTTGAGTGACTTCAAGAACAGCTGGTTAAGCCTCTTGTCGAATATATTGTACTCTTACATCATCCTGTATTCTAGGGCTATATTTATTAATGGACATTCTTCCTCTTGGGCCAGGTTTAAGTGACTTCAAATCAAACTCATCTATAAGACGGGAAGCATTGTCTCTAAAACTAGAACTTGATTGAGAAGAATTAGGTTTCTTTAAAAAAATTTCCGTTTCAATTCACATGAATCAACAAATTCCTACAAAACAAAATTTTCATTAAGAATACAAGTAAACATAACATTTTCAATAGGAGATTCACATGCCTTCTTTCATAGCACAACATAAATAATATGTGTCACGTCCCATTTTTCTCGTGAAAAGTGAAATTCGACATGTGACAACTCATGTAGGATTAGAATAACAGAAGAGTTGTCACCTAATGAATTATGAGGCGTTAAGGCTTTGTACTAATTACAATTAACTCATTTTATTTACCTATAAGGATTAAAATCACCTCAAAAGAAAGGCGTTAGGCACCTTTCAAGGTTTGCAAATGTGGTTCCCAACAGAATTCATTACTATGTAGGAATTATGTGATAAAATAAAGGAATTGATTAAATTAATCGAAAATAAATAAGTGATTAAACATGTGAATTTATATTACTAAAAATAAACACATACACCCAGTTCAAAAATATTTACACAAGCACAAAAGAAGAGGATACGTACCCCTTTTACATCTAGTAAAATGCTAAAGCATTCAATATATAGAAAAGTGAATTTATTTGCACACAATTATACATAAGTAGTAAATTAAACACAAAGGACGAGGCTTTAACCTGTTAAGCAAGTGTTGATAATACTGAAAACTCAAAAATCTTTCAACCAAAAATAGTAGGGTAAAATTATTCTTGTTTCACATAGTGTTGTAGCCTGTGACCAAGAATTGTAAAATCTCAATAAATAAGAAACTTGTTAGCAAAATATATGTCACCTTAATTTCAGTGGTGAATTCAATATGAGAGTTTGAAATTAAATAAATGAATCAATAATGCACAAGGTTAGAATTAAGAAGTAAGATAGTGTGAGATCCAGGTATGACAAGGATGAAAACGGGTCCAATGCGATGTTACTCCCTCTATTTGATATTTATAGTCGACTCTCTTAAATGCCTTAACACTAGACGAAAAGAATTCTTCAAAATATAAAAGAGTACTAAAAAATATTTAAGCATTTTAAAAATCATGTATAGCTAATAAAAGCATATATATTTTGAGGGTTTAGAGTGTCTGAAAGTATGTCTATAATTTAGCATAATAGTAAATGTTGTCAAGTCTTTAGAACTTTTAAAAGGATGACATATAAAATTAGAAATGGTGGGAGTAACCGATGCTTCATTTTTCTTAAAGCTATATAGGTGTTTTATATAAGAAGTTAGTTATAACTTGTCTATTTCATTATTTTCCAAAACCTACTTTACTCCTCTCGAGGTGACCATCCAATTTGAGTTCTGCTTCCCGCGTTGACTCTTTTACTCGCTGCAATAGAACTTCAAGCGATTCTATTTCATTGTGACGTACATGTAAAAGATATTCAAAGGGGTGAGAGTATGTATGTTCTTTAACGTCTAACTAATCAAAATAAAAAATTTTAAAATACTAAAGTAATAAAGCTTCTTAATCAAAGTAAGCACATCTGAAAAATAGTTAACAAGAAAGTTTTTAACCGCTTTATCGAAAAATGGGATTTGAAATAAATTTATATTCGGTCTCGCTCTCTTCACGGTTAATTAATTAGACACTACAATTTGTATAGGCCATCTTAAATAAATAAAAAATTTCGTCTATTAAACATGCCACTATACAATTAACGTGATAATATGCATGATGCAACAGAGACACAAGCTCTAAAGATAGGACAATAATCAAAAAAAAAGAAAAAGAGAAGGATCAAAAATATTCTTGACTCATAAATACTCTTTTTTTATTTTTTGGTGTAAAAATACCTTCAACCCTACTTTTGGCTCAAGAATACCTCTCCTCTTCTATCTTTTGGTCTAAAAATACCCTCAACCTTGAAAATTTAATATTTAAATATTTAAAATTTTATTTTCTTTACTTTTTATTTTAAGTATTAATAAAATCGATATAATTTACAAATACCGTCAAAAAATTTCAAATATTAAAAATATTATTTTGAATATATATTTTCATCATTAAAAATATTATTCTCTTGATAATCTTGTATAAAATGGAGAAGAAGTGCTAACATTTAGGATAATGGATCAACTTTGTTTTATTTTTAATTAGTGAAAATGCATATATTTTGAGACTTTAAATTTAAATAACTTTTTAAATCTTTTTATGAGATTAAGTAATGAGTACAATAACTAAATATTATTATAAGTTTATAACTGTGATTCACTATATAAACCAAAAAAAATGTTAAAATATTATTATTATTATTGAGAAATTTGATCATGCATACACTACTAAAGAAGGAAATGGAAGAAATTAGTAAATAATTAAAAATAAGTACTATGTTAGTTCGTGTACAAATAATAACAAGCAAATTTTTTTGATAACCATGGTATCCGCGCCAGCTTGCACCCACCTCGACTAATTCCACGGTATACCTGTCACCTCCCACCAGCAATAGGTACCAGGTAACTCTATCCACCAAGACTAAAACAGATGGTAAGAAATCACCTAGTGTTTTTTTGACTCTTCTGAGATTTGAACCTGAAATCTGATTGTTCTCACCCACTTCATTGACCACTAGGTCATACCCTTGGGTGCTAATAGCAAGCAGTTTTAGTAATAAATAAATTGAAAAAGGGCCAAAAATACGTTTAACTTATTTCTAGCTAATTATTTAATATTAAAACAAAGAAAGTATCAAAATTTAAAATAGAAAAATCTCATTTTTACATATAAGAGATCACCATTTTTACTTATAGTGTCTAGAAATATCCCCAACCTTGAAAATTTTAATATTTAGATATTTGAAATTTTATTTTCTTTACTTTTTATTTTAGAAATAAATAAAACCGATATAGTATACACATACAATCAAAAATTTAAAATACAAAAAAAATTAAAAATTAAAAAAATATATTATAATGAGTACCTTTCTAGATCACCTTGATTAATTAGAAATTGATTTTATTAATTCTTAAAATAAAATGTAAGGAAAATAAAATTTCAAACCTTCAAAAATTACATTTTCAAGATTGAGGGTATGTTTAGACCAAAAGATGGAAGGGAAAGGGTATTCTTGAGCCAAAACTAAAGGTTGGGGTATTTTTAGATCAAAAGGTGGAAGAAGGGTATTTATGAGTCATTTCTCATAGATTAGGGATATTTTTGGCCCTTTTCCAAAAAAAAATTATAGAAAATAACCACATATAGATATTTTGTTTAGGGATGATGGTTAGCTACTCCTTCACATTATATATATCATCATTTCTTTTCATATCTTATAAACATAAATTTAATTCAAGACATGGGGCACGCTATCAGAATATAATTAATAAATAAATCTTAACAAATGGCTATATGAATGTGATAAAGTTCAGCGAAATCACTAAATTAATTAACGAAAATTTGGAGAACTAATTCTAAATCCGAAGACACTGAAGGAAAAAAAATTGTTAAGGATGAAAGAATTGACATCTTAATCCTAATCAAATATACTTCATAAAAAAAAGATATTTCAACTACTGTAATCAAACATTCCCCAACCAAGCATTATAACATGATAAAAAAATCATCAAGAAAATAGAAACACCCAAACAAATTAAGGCAATGTATATCACTTGAAAACTTATGCTACTACAGAGATAATTAAGGGAACGTTGAGAATGGACCTAAAAAGAGAGGCAAAACCTTCTTCAAAATTGAAATGGACAGCAACATAACTATATTCGAATAGAAAAAAACTAAGAACCTTTACCCAAGAAATTATGGACGACCTCCAACGAGACCTCACCCATGACCGAGAGAGACCAGCGAATGTAATGGTGTTTGAACAATGTTACGGGGGATGTTTTTAGGCAGAGAACGGTGGTTTTGGTGGCGTTCATGGCTATTTTCTGATGGTCGATGACATCCCAAACGACGAGGTGCGTGCTTGGTCGTGAGTTTTTGTCCCTAGCCTACTGTCTACATGATCGCTGCTATTCGCTGCGTGTTTGTGAGTGTAGTCTCTGTGTCTCTTTCTTTAATAAACATACGAGGGATCCTTCAGAAAAAAATAAAATAAAATAAAGTAATGGCTGCCCATTTCTTTTTCTTTCAGATTCTAGGTATATGAAAGAAAAAAGAAGGAAGTAAAAGAAAAGGAACGTGGGGGAGTGGAGAGGGAGGGGGGTGTGAAGTGAAAATAGAAAAAGAATTATTTTGAGGGTGATACTTGAGGAAAGTAATATTTGCCAAAAAAAGGAAAAGAAATTTTCTTGTAAGGCAAAAATAAACAAATAATATTATAAAAGATTTAGAAAATTTTTAGTTATAAAATTTTTGAAAATCAGCTTGGATATATAGCTTTTATGAAAATACAACCAAAATAGGTAAGAAAATAAAAAAATATATTATTGAATAAGTAACGCATTTTGTCAAAAAATAATACCAATACTTATAATTAACTTTAAAGATCAATAACTTTTTTTAAGGTATATGCTCAAATAATCTATGTTATATTAAAAGTGTGAAATCCCTTAGAAATGCTAATTGAACTTTTTTTCCGTTATTAAAATACATCGCAATAGACAAAATTCTCATTTACTATTTTTATATAATTATTATTTTTAATTATTCCATCTCTTTATTTTATCATATTAGATTTTCAATCTATAACATAACTCTATTAGTGGTGTAAACCTTAAAAAGAAAATCCCTCCCCCAAAAGTTTTTTTTTTTTCCATTTTGATAGTTAAAAGTTTTCTTTTCCTTTTTAAACGAAGCTAATTTTTACAGAATTTCTTTTTCTTTAAAGATTATTTTTTTTTCTTTTTTTATGGTAGCTAATTTTTGTAGAATTTTTTTAATAACTTTTTTTATTATAGTCACAAAAAATTTTTCTTTTCTTTTTTGATAAATTTTCCCCTCTTTAATAGTCACATACTTTTATAAGTAGTGTTTTAATATTCTTACACTTTCAATTTTTTTGGGTTTATAAATCTTTCTACTTCTATAAAAGAATTTATAATTACATAATTTAATTCATCAACTCTTCTACATCAACACATTTGATTCAATCTCCAACTTTACATGCTTTCGTGTTAATCTATCTTTTTTTTTGTGTTGCGAATTTTCTTGTTGTGGATTTGAAAAAGATAATAGTAATTGTTATGTCAGTTCAAGTTGTTTATATTCAAAATCATTTAACTTAGATTATCTCCTTTAGTTGAGTCGAATATTAATACTATGTTATCCCCTTTCATTGAGTCTTATATTGATATTATGTGATTTAAAATTTTGTTATTTGTAACTGATATTTTTTTATCTACTCATGCATTCACAAGTTTCATCTATTTAGGTAAAGTAGTCTCCTAAGCTCATAAATTTTTTTTTTTTTTTGTAAAATTATAAATTTGTTATAATATATTTTCTATTCATGGTGAATGTATATTTCTTAGAAGGAAAGTTAGGGTTTGTAACTTTGGGACCAAGTTAGTTTTCTCCTATAAATAAAAGGGTTTTTCATTCATTGTAAATCATCTCTTTAACCCCTCAAGAGAATCCCTCAAGAGAAATAAGAATTATTCTCTTTTTCTCTATAATATTCTTCCTCTTGCTTTATTATTTCATAACACGTTATCAGCGCGAGACTCTACAATATAAATAATTTTCTAATAGCAAGGCTGGGGCTACAATTGAGCATCTTTGCTTTTGCCGCCGCAACAGTTATCTCGGTGCTTGCTTTTCATGGGAAAAACAAGAAGTTCTTTTGTATTTCTTTTATCGCCTATAAAGAAATTAAACAATGTTAATTCATCATGAATCTGCTTCCATCAATATATTACTTTAGAGGTATGTAACTTACCTATCCACAAGTAATTATATTTATTAGAAGTTATTTTTTAATTATAGTGGCTACAGTGAATGGAAAAAAAATGTAGAAGAATAAAAAGTGGTGACACTTCTTTGTCCGTTAAGGATAAGGTTCACAATTGCATCTTATAATGAATTGAAATTTAGATTGAATCAAAGAAATTATGATCACTAGAAGTTGTTAAATTTTATGTTGCGCAGATTCTAAAGTGATATTTATTTTAAAGTCTGGCATACTTTGAAAGATATGTTAGAGAGAAACAAAATCTCTAATTATATATATGTTTCGATTTATCCCATGTAGTGGTAAATCTGAAATCTATCCCTATAGTGGTAATTTTGAAATTTACTTATGAAATAGAAACTTGAACTTGTAGCCCTCGATATATGGGGAAAAAGCTATCTGTCTTTGTGCTTGATAATGAAATTCATCTTGACGCAATGGGTCTGGCAGACACCATCAAAGATAAAAATCAAGTATCGATTTAAGACTATGATATTCCTACGCCCCTTGATGAGGGCTGGAAATTGAAATATCTCATTGTTAAAGATTATTTTATGTTGTAAAATAAATTGAAAGATAAATATGATCACCCGAAGATGGTCGTTCTTCCACAAGCACTTATAGTTGTTTAAATCTAAATGTGAGTATAACTCTATGATTAAAATTATATGGTAAAAATATTATTGATCTAGCGATATGCTGGAGAAAACTTTTCCGTCTTTCATGCCTCGAATGTGCTCCTGAAGCAGCAATATCGAGAGATAGTGCTCAAAAAATATTCTAAACTAATTTCACATCTTTTTGTGATCGAGCAAAAGAGTTGATTATTAATGAAAAATCATGAAAGCTGACCTATTGATTCTAGTCTATTCCTTGAAGTGAATGAGAAGAACTTCCACCAAGCTAAGTGTGAGAAAGGTCGTGGTCCTGATCGTAGTCATGACCCTAGTCGGGTTATGGACGTAATCGAGGAAAGAACTCTAAGCATGATTATCGTCTTGCACCGAATAATATTCTTCACCATCAGATGTGGAAAAGGAAGGATTAAAAGCATGAAATTAAATAATACAAAAGAGAAACTCAAAAGATAAATTTCACTGATGTGGATAAAAAGACCATGACCCCAATTCGTGTGGTCGTGGCAATGGTCGAGAAAAGAAAGATCCAGGTTATTAAACATGTATTGATTTGCTCCTAAAGTAGCAATATCTTAAAAAAGCTACTAAGCTATCACAATTTGATATGCTTAAGACACGTTCAGATGATTATGTTCCGTTCCTGAAGAATGAGAATATTTGTTACAAATTTAGATCTAATACAGATCCAGCTCCTGAAGTGAATGTGTCAATACTTAGTAAAATCTTGAATTTCGTAAGTATGAAATTTACTCCTGAAGTAGTAAAACTTGCAATCTACACTCGAAGTAGTAAAAGTTTGAAATAATGAAGTTTAGAACTCAATTTTACTATTTATTTTATGACACCAGCAGTGTCTAAATTTATTTTCATGATACCAGAAATATCTAAGCAATATTTGATAATATAAATTAATGATTAATGATCAAGGTCTCCATAGGAGTTTGATTGTTTGTCAACAAGAATCATGACACCAGTAGTGTCCAAATAATATTATGAAAAGTAAATTGAAAGCTCCCGAAGAGTTTATTTATTATTATGTCATTCATCATATATTGTAGTACAAAGTTGTTATGATCAAAACACATGTTGTAGCAATCTGAAGTTTACAAGTAAAATGATCAAGATTACAAAGGATTGGAAGATTAAATATCTCCAAATTACTATGGGTGAAAAATATGTATATGAAAGGTTATCTTATTTGTACTACAAATATACACATGATGAAATTACATTCTATAGTAAACCAGAAGTTTATTGATGTGAAATTCATGATATAGTAAATCTGAAATTTACTAAAATAAATAACACATATCTTGGTAAACCTGAAGCTTACTAGTACAGATTATTTTATCAGTTGACAGGACCGTTTTGGTCATCCTGATATGATGTGTTAATTAAGTATTCAAAATATATTGAAGAACTAGAAGATTCTTCAAGAAATCTTTTGCGTTGTTTGTTCTCATGATAAGTTAATTGTACCAGCTAATATTGGGAATGAATACCCAAAATTCTGAAAAGTATAAAAGGTGAATATGGGTCCATTCACCTGCCATGTGATCTCTTAAATTGATGCATCTATAAGATAGTCACATGTGTGTTTATTGTCAACCTGTAGTTTGATATTCACAAAGATGTTTACTTGATATTAATCGAGTTAAAAGTATAATTTTCAGACTGTGTAATCAAGACAATTCATCCTGATAATGATGGTTTATATCTAAGCTGGTTTGACATTGAATGTCTCCAATAAATAGTTAAACCATTGCTTATGAGAATAAAGCTTAGTGAGTTGGTCTATCATATGATATATTACATATAATAACACTTGTATGTTGACCAATAAATTATGATTAATCCCCCCTCCACTTAATTTGTTCAAGGTCAAGAACCAAATATTTTCATCTAATAACTTTTGATGTGTAATATATGATTTATGAATCTATCATGATGCACATAGATGAATTTTTCAAAGAAGATCAGGGATACATGTTAGTTTTTCTAACATGAGGGGGAGAGAATAAGCAGCTAAGAAATATATTGTGAATTATTATTAGTATGATCCTCATTAAAAATAACTCAAGTCAAATGCCTGAAACATTTATTGACGTAAAATTAATTTCATTATTTAGCTGCAAGAGCTCTTATTAAATTTATGTCCCTGAAGGATAGAGTTTACAATATGCATGAAGCATTGCAGATTAATTGATTTCTATTGCGATAATCTTTGAAAAAGGAATGGAGCAAATGATCATAATAAGGAGGCAATGTGCTCTTGAAGAGCTTACGACATAACACTTCATGAAACCTCATGAGAGGTTTACGTACCTAAGAAAATATTGAAAGTGATGAGATCTCAATGAGTTGTGTCCAATTGCAAACTGATATAAATGATATATCGTTGATGATATCTTTGATACAATACAACGCGCAATATTGTAAAAGATTGTGTGGTTCTGAATTCTACATCTATTAAAGCATACTGATGTAGAAATAATTATCAAGTGAAATGATGCGTATTGATAAGCATAAAGATTATTGGACCTGTAGCCCGGACACTAAAAGATGCCACACATTTAAATACTAATGAATGTTATCACTTGACAAAATTTGTATGAAAATCATGAAGGATTCGAAATGCCTGAAGCATTTACAAGTTTCTATAAACTTGTTCATAATTCTTATATGAGGAAAATCAAATAAGAAAACAACATCGGAGTTTGTTATACTTGCTATTTATGCTAATGACATAAAACTCATTGCAACTCCAGCAGAGCTTCAAAAGGCAATTGATTATCTAAAGAAAGAATTTGAGATGAAAGATTTGGGAAAGATAATTTTGTCTTGGTCTGCAAATTGAACATTTAGCAGATGATATTTTTATACATCAATCTGCATATACTGAAAAGGTTTTGAAATGATTTTATATGGATGAAGAACATCCATTAAATACTTCGATGGTTATTTGATCACTTGATACGAATAAAAAAAAATTTTGACCTCAAGAAAAGAATGAGGAAATCTTGGTCCTGAAGTACCATATCTTAGTGTGATTGATGCACTAATGTATCTTGCTAATACTACAAGACATGATATTTGGTTACTTCATTAGCAAGACAATCTTGTTGTTTACGCCGATGCAGGGTATTTATCTGACCCACACAAAACTCGATCTCAAACTTGCTACGTGTTCATATATGGAGGTACTGCCATATCTTGAAAATCTACAAAGCAGTCTCTTGTGGCCGCTTAACCAAATCATGCTGAGATAATAGCTATTCATGAAGCAAGTTGAGAATGTGTGTGAGGTCCATGATACATCTCACTAGAGAAAAATGTGGTTTGAAATGTGACAAAGTACCCACAATTTTATATGAAGATAATGCAGGATGCATAGCACAACTAAAGGGAGGATTCATAAAAGGAGATAGAACGAAGCACATCTCGCCAAAGGTTTTCTACACACATGAGCTCCAAAAGAATGGTGATATCAACATGCAACAGATTCGTCCAAGTGACAATGTGACTGATTTATTCACCAAGTCTCTACCAACTGCAACTTTCAAGAAGATAGTGCACAAGATCGGGATGCAAAGATTCAAGGATGTTCTAATTAGGGGGAGTTAATACGTGTTGTAATCTTTTTCTCTTACGAGGTTTTTTCCCACTGAGTTTTCCTTGTAAGGTTTTTAATGAGGCAGCCAAAATGCGTATTATTAGATGTGTGTACTTTTTTTCCTTCACTAGATTTTTTTTCAACTGGGTTTTTTTAGTAAGCTTTTAACGAGGCACATTATCTATCAAATAGACATCCAAGGGGGAGTGTTATAAATATATTTTCTATTTATGGTGAATGTCTATTTCTTAGAAGGAAAGTTAGGGTTTGTAATTTTGGGACCAAATTAGTTTTCTCCTATAAATAAAGGGTTTTCCATTCATTGTAAATCATCTCTTTAACCGCTCAAGAGAATCTCTCAAGAGAAATAAGAATTATTCTCTTTTTCTCTACAATATTCTTCCTCTTGCTTTATTATTTCATAACAAAATTTGTGTAACTGTAACTCTTCTGCACAATTTATTTTGGAAAACCTTGCAATAAAGCTGAAAAGAATTTCATGAACGAAATTGTGTCAATTAACAACTTAAGGCGATACAGGGCACAAAAGTTCGTGCTATATTTTTCAATAATTATATTGAAAAGTGAAAAAAATATTTACAACAAGACAAGATTTGTTACATCATAAACAAACGCATTAATGTTGTTAATCCTAATTTTGTATCAGAGATTGAGGTTGGATCCAATGACAATACTATAGTTTAGGAATGCAACAGTCACTCTTCTACTGTTATATTTTCAAATAAATATGTTTTGTTTGAAGTTGCAATACAATCTTCTCATGGAACAATCTTTGGTAATTTCTCTCTTCTCCCTTATATTATATACAACAGTAAAGTAAAGTAATTATCATATCTGTCATGACCCAAATGACCACGATTGACACCCACACTAATACCTCAGTGGGTGAACCAACGAACCTCAACAACTACCCCAACAACTATCATTCCAATAAGAAAGGAAGAGCATTTTTATAACAAAAATAAAATGAAATATTTGAAAACTATAACAACCGTCTAAAACAAAACAAACAATAACTTCCAAGATCCCAAAGTCATTGCACTAAACGTCTAAGTGTAAAACTAAGAATGAGAAGTCTAAGAAAATAAAGAACTAAAATATCGTGAGGAGAGACATATTCATCAGAGGAGTGGGAATACCCGTCATTGCGATCACTCACCTTCCAAGTGAAACTGCTGCTCTATAAGTGAGAACGAGATGAGCTTCCTGGTTTGAATTCTGCACTTAGAAAAGAAGTTCAAGAGTAGCATTAGTACGAAATACGGTACTGGTAGGAATCATCGGCTGACCTTATATAATAACATATAGCATTGCAACTACAATATGAAACCAGTCCAAAACATCATACTTAAGCATAGTAAACATTTCAAGAACAATAGCTCTGCACAAGTGACAACCGGTTTGCTCACTAAATTAGGCATTTCACTGCAGTAGTCACCAACATCTACAACAATCTCGCCATAGTGAAACAAGTCCTGCTATAGCGGTACTGCCCTGGGTAGTAGGTCGACTTAGCTGCACCTTCATTATTTCACCATTTTCCAGCAATTCACACATTCTAATACTCATTCGGATATATTACAAGCTTTTGACATCTATTCACAACTACTCATTATCACATGCGATTTAAGAAATTTATCACAAGAATAATAACTCAACATCAATAATCACTTAACCATATCACACTTCAAATATTTTCCACTTTCCTTATTTAGGTTATAATTATGAGATCACAAACTCAACCCAACCACTAGCACTTACTCATTCCAAGTCTTTAACATGACTACAAATACATTATAAAATAGAAGAAACAGTGACATGTCGGGCACATGCCTCCATCATATCACCATAAATACTTCATCATCAATATCAATGTACACACATGCTAGAGGGTATTATTTCTGTCCTTCCAGTCATGACCTTCAGGGGACTCTCGAAATTCATGTACTGTACCAGCGTGGTACCCGCTCTCACTTATATGCTCTTCTGAATGCTTCCCTTAGACATGAGCCACTCAACCAATATTGCTCGCTCGGATGCTCCCCTCTGGCATGAGCCTCTCATCTTAGGTAATTATTAATATCCTAACCATTCTCGAGCAATTGAATATAGCAGGGTTCATTACTAATATACTCAGGAGTTTACAATCTACTTCCTTACTTGAATAATTAACAGATCATTACAATCTAAGCCCAAAAAGCTTCTGATCTCCGAAGGGTATACCGGTCTAGGCCAGTTCTTTACTGCCTCTATTTTTTGGGAGTCCACCCTTATACCTTCACTTAACACTACATGTCCCAAGAATGCAATTGATTTCAGTCAGAACACATTCGATGAACTTGGCATATAATTGGTTTTCCTTAAGGGTCTGGAGTGCCACCCTCAGGTGTGTGGCATGGTCCTCCTCTCTCCAGGAGTATATTAATATATCATCAATGAATACGATCACAAACATATCCAAATATGCCTCGATTATTATGTTCATCAAATCCATAAAAGCTGCAGGGGCATTGGTTAGTTCAAAAGACATAACAACGAATTCAAAATGGCCATATGGGGTTTTGAAGGCAGTCTTTAGGATGTCGCTCTCCAGGACTCTGAGCTGATGATACCTGGACCTGAGATCTATCTTAGAGAAGTATTTGGCACCCTGAAGCTGATCGAAAAATAAGTCATGAATCCTAGGTAAGGGATATCTATTCTTGATGATGACCTTGTTCAACTTTCTATAGTCAATACACATCTGTAGGGAACCATCTTCTTCCCGACGAACAGCACTGGGGAACCCCACAGGGACTTACTAGGTCTAATGAAACCCTTACCCGACAAATCCTTCAATTGCTTCTTTAACTCTTTTAGCTCGGTTGGGGCCATGCGGTAAGGAAGAATTGATATGGGCTGCGTGTCAGGTAAAAGGTCAATCTAAAAATTAATCTCCCTCTCGGGAGGAACACCTTGTAGGTCATCTGGAAATACCTCAGGATATTCACCAACCACGGGGACTGACTAAATGGTCGAGGTCTCGGACGTGACATCCTTAACCCTAACCAAGCGGTAAATACAGCCCTTGGAAATCATTTTTTTGGCCTTGATATAGGAGATAAAGCCACCTACAGGTACCGCTGAACCATTCCTCCATTCCAGAATCGGTTCACCTGGAAACCGAAACTCCATTGCCCGAGTTCTACAGTTAACAAAAGCATAACATGCAAACAACCAGTCCACGCCTAAGATGATATCAAAATCAGTCATAGACAATTCTACTAAGTCTGCGGAGGTAACCTTATGTAACACTATAATAGGGAAACCTCTATATACCCGCCTCGCTACGACCGAATCACCAATCGGGGTAGAGACAGAAAATGGTTCGGACAAGATTTTAGGATTGACTCTAAAGTGACTAGAAATGTAAGGTGTCACAAAAGATAGTGTGGCTCAGGGATCTAATAAAGCATAAGCATCAATGTGAAAAACTCGCAACATACCCGTAACCACATCGGGAGAAGTCTCTTGCTCCTGCCGAGAGCCAAGAGCATAAAACCGATTCTGGAGGTGGTTGCAGCTGAGCCAGTCGGAGCACCCTGCTGAGTCTGATGTGCTACTGGGACGGCTGAACTAGCTGCTGAAGTGCGGGCTCCACTACCCCCTGACCTAGCTGTAGGACAATCCCTAAGTCTGTGTTCGAGTTTGTCACACCCAAAACAAGCGTCTGAGTGCACCAAACATTTCCCTGGGTGGTTCTTGCCACAAGTAGCATAATATGGGAATGTGCACTCTATGCTCATGATGTTTGGACTCCTCGAACCCGAGGCCCTACTCCTCTAACCATCTTATGGCCTGGATGGAGTACTGGCTGAAGATGGTGTTGGTGCAGTGGGCCTGTGCTGGGACTGCTGGTGAAATTCACCCCTTGGCTTAGGATGGGAGAACCTATGGCTATCAGTTCTGGTCGTCTTGGCCTCTCTCTACCTCATATGAGCTGCTTCCATCTGCTGAGCATAGAGGACTATCCGGGGGTAGTCCATATCCTGATGAAGCATGGCTGTTCTGCAGTCCTTATTTAGATACTCAGCTACTCCCTGCACGAATCTCCTCACCCACGCCCTTTGATCCATTACTAACTCCGGGGCATATTTTGATAGGCGAGTGAACTTAAGCGCATATTCTAGCACCGTCCTCTTTCCTTTCTTAGGGTTGACAAACTCAGTTGCTTTCAGTTCCCTCACCTCCCAAGGGAAGAACCTATCGAGAAAGGCTATATGGAACTCATACCAGCTGATAGGGCCTCCTCCCGCTTCCCTCCTATCCCTCCATTGCTTGAACCAAATGTAAGTGACCTCCTTCAGCTGATAAGAGGCCAAATCAACAGATTCCTCACTTTTTACTCCCATGACCTGAGTGACCTTCAAAATCCCTTCCATGAACTCATGTGGATCCTCGTCTTCCTTTTCCCCTGTGTACTCGGGAGGGTTCATCCTAAAAGAGTCTCTGATCTGGGCCGCCGCTACATTGTCGTTCTGAGGAATAGGTGCAACAGCCTGCTGGTTGACCTGAGCGGTCAAGGCATACTCCAACATTTGAATAGCCACCCGAAACTCGGCATGGGCAGCTGGCTCAGGTGCATGGGGCTCCTGAACAGGTGGGGCTTGCTGATGCCCATCATCATCGCCACCCCCGTGGCCTTCATTATTTGTGTTCCTCCTTCTGATTATCCTTCTGGGAGCTATAAATTTTCTACAGTCGTGAACAACACGAATTAGAAAGAGGGAGAGATTTTGGCCGCATGACATAGATCATAAAAGAAGGGAATATTCCTAAAATGTTCAGTAGTCTCTTTGTCATAAGTATGGTGCGCTTCACACTCATGAAAAAGACTCTATCTAACAGTGCTTTCATACTCCCTAGGACACCTCTGAACCTATGGCTCTGATACAAAGTTTGTCATGACCCGAAACACGGGACAAGGAGCCCCGAGAGACCCCAAGTCAACCCATGGCGTGAGAATAATACTAATTTATTCATATAAGGCAAAAAACTCAACTTATCAAGCATGAACTAGCTGAAAGTCATATCATGAGATACAAAGAAAACAACAATACCAGATCAACACATAAACGACTGAATATTACACATAAGTCTGAAAGCCTCTAATCATAAAATATGGGTTGAAGGGAAAAGACCCCAACTAACCCAAACATTTTGAAAACATAAGACAATTAAACAATTCTAAACATGAAGCCCTTGGATCATGAGGACTCACCACTGGAGATTTAGCGAAACTGAGCACAAACTAGGGACGATGCTGAGCCTGCAAACCAGATCCTTCAAATATATGGGTCAGTACTTTTCGAATGTAAGGTATGCAAAACAATGCTTAAAAACATAAAAGTTATAAGAGTGGGGACATCATGATCATAAAACTGAAATCGTAAGTATATTGTAAGGCTTAATATTTCCAAAAATATTCATAAATCCATCACGATCATAACATGCAGGGAAAATATTTTATAAATCATAACTTGACCCAAAAGAACATAATCATGCATATTTCAAAACCATGAGGAAGAGTGGGAGATTTCTATAACCGACATACTCCACAAAAGCACACATGAAGTCCGACTTGTACGACCGTTCATACCTTGCCAAGAGTATGAACCATGAAAGGCGTGATATCACTCATGAAGGCCCCGTAGGTCATAGGAGACAATCACTGAGGAGGTACCAAACATAATTCTAAGGTGGCACGTAGTTCAGAGATTCGAGGCGTAACCTAGGCCCCAAACCAACTCGGTGTTAAGTACTACTACCAAAACATGCAACATGCTCATAGAAATTCATATGTAACATACACGTCTAGTTTAATCATGAAAATCATATCATGCTTGAAAGTTGATAATACTAGCCATGGAATTTGGGCCCATGAGTCGGCCAAAGACGTAGTTCAGAAATCATGCACAACATATGGGCATGGCCCAAATTCTTAATCATGCTTGAAATGATTAGTTTATGTGAAATATAATCATGACAATATAAAAAATAGAAAACTTGAAGACATGCTTGAAATTCAAAAATTCGTATTAAGCTTGCTGAATCATCATGAACATGAATTTTACTAAAAATCCTTCATAATTGCGCATGCATACTTTTAGAGTTTTAAATCATGAAATATAAAATATACAAGAAATATTAGCTCAAATACTTCAAAATCCATAATTTAAACATACTACCACACTTTCATGTAAACTTGTGAGAAATCATGCAATTAGGTTAAGACCCACAAGAATTTGGTAACTTAATCATAGGAAATGGAAAGAAATGGGAATGGGTAGGATCTAATCTACCCATTCAAAACCCCACATACCTGGAAATTTCGTGATTTCCTACTCCCTTGAAGAACCCTAAGTGAAAACTTGAAGAATCTTGAAGAAAGTTGCTCAAAACCCTTCCTACTCCATTCTCTAACACTTGTAACTGCTAAAATGAACTTAATAGGAGTTTTCATCCCTTAAATACCCTTTTCCGACCTCAAAACGATATGGTTTAGGGCCCAAAAGCATAGAAAAGTCGAAATTATCCTTACTAACCCTGAAAAGCAGTTCTGGTCCCGACCAAGAGTCATGCCACGAGTCGTACCATCAAGTCACAACTCATGGTTGCCTCTCGTGGTCACTTCACCCTTTCTCCTAACTTTCTGAATTTGGTCACGACTGGTATACCATGACTCCTACCACCATCCTACGGGTGTACTGTCAACCGTGGTACCATCCACCGAAACTAATATGACTTAACCACAACTTCTCACAACGACTCATTGCTTCGTCCTACGAGTCGTACCATGACCCGTAACGACTCACTCTAGAACCATGGAGACATTCACCATGAATCCTAACCACAAGTCGTACCTTATCACCACAGTTCGTAGGACTACCCGTGACACAACCTCAGGCTCCTGATTTCCTCACGATTCGAGTCACGAGTCGTAGGTACTCACCATGACTCATACCTCGAGTCGTACTGGTGCAAATTCCAGGTTTTCTGCAGTTTTTGACTTCCACTCCCGGGTCTATTCGTAGGCCCTTCCGGGTTGTTACACGAGTCGTGATGTCCCTCGTGAGGACTGGCAGGTCCTTTTTTCCTGCAAAATTTTAGGGGTGTTTTCGTACAATCCTATGTTCCTAACTTCTAAACTACATCGTTTTGAGTATTATTTAGGACGTTTTTAAGGGTTTGTTCTAGTCTAATCTCTCATTCTCTCAAGATACTCTCTCAAACCCATCTTCCTCCTCTCTCTCAAGGTTCAAGAATTTTTCAAGGGATTATTCAAAGACTACAAGGTCAAGTTCAAGTGGGAGATTCTTCGACGAAGGTATGTAGGTTTTTCAACAAGGATATTCTTCCATCATTGTGCCGCAAAATATTTTATCAAAAGCCCAATTTCAATTATTCTAGAAAAATATGACCTAGGGTTTAAATTGATGGGTGGTTTCTTCAATGTTTTCTTGAATTTTGTCTAATTGTGATTATAAACTATTTGAATGTCTTGAATTATGTGCTAGATGGGGAAAATGTATGATGTTAGAATGTTCTTCATGAAAGGGCTTGAATGATGATTGGGTTTTATTATTATTCAATCAATTGAATCCATGACTCGCATCTATGTATGAAATATGTGAAGATTGTAAGAATTCCCTAATAGTTAGAGTGCGCTATTTTCTAAATATGTCGAGATGAGATTAGAGAGTATGATCTCGATTAATTGGATGTAAAATATGTATTCTCCTTATGTTTTCAATGGAACTAATTGGGTATGAGGTAAATCTACAATAATGGCTTAATTAATGCATCCTTCTCATGAATTGGGGTAAATCTCGAAATGGGTCCTATGAAATGAAAATGTATGCTTCTCACATGATCTCATTGTAAATGTATAAGTTATGATTTAAGTATATGGCTTTCCAATCTAAAATATATGAATCAATGTACGCATGTTAAGATACGAATTAGACCTATGGATCATGAATGACTCTAAGATATATGTCGAATGATATGAATCCATAACTTAAATGTTGTGGAAGTGTTATGCATGATGTGAATCTCAAGATGCTCACTAATGTAAAACCTTTGAAGAAATACTGATATGGCTCCATGAAGATATGAATTATGGTGATAAAGCATGAGAATGATATTTCAGAATATTGGGCTTGTTGTTAGTAGAAAGTATCCCCAATCCTTTCGAAATGAATGTTGTATGATGAAAGTAGTGTATGTTGCTATTTCTGACTAACTGTAGTAGCATAGACCAGATATATAATGTCAGATCAGTACTCCTCATGTTCTAGTAAGTCAAGGACTCTCCATAGATGAGAATGTCTCCCTTGTTTAGTTCGAGTCCTCCATAGCAGAGAGTGACTCTCTAGTTCAGTCGGGATCCTCCATAGCAGAGAGTGACTCTCTAGTTCAGTCGGGATCCTCTATAGCAGAGAGTGACTCCCTAGCTCAGTCAGGATTCCTCCATAGTAGAGAATAACTCCTTTAGTTAGCCGGGACTCTTCCATAATAGACAATGACTCCCTTAGTTATGTTATCAGCATGATTCAGTTTCATATGATTCAGATTTCAGATTTTAACAGATTTAATATAATGAGAATCGATTTCAATTACCAGCAGTAATCCGGTAAAATATGTGATACTAGTCTCAGATTCAGCTCCTATTGAATGATCAGAACTTGACCCTTATGCATGAGTTCGATGATGTTTGAGAACATGAGATCCAAAAGAAAGTTTCATATGTATATGTGTGTGTGTGTGACTCATAAGAGGATTGTTGCATGTTAAATCATTTATGTCGATGTACTTTGTTATTTCCTTATCGTATATTTGTATATTTAATTATTTATGTTATCTCGCATGCTCAGTACATTCCCAGTACTTGCCACACGCCTTTTGTGCTATATCGTTTCATGATATAGGTTTAGGTTTTCAGACTCAGCCTCGTGGTTAGATACGCTTCATTCCCTCTCATCTGCTAGTGGTGAGTTCTCATCTCCCGAGGACATGATTTATTTTTACATTTTCGTTATGTTTCAGTTTTTAGATTTTAGGAGTTAGCTGGGGGCTTGTCCCAACAACTCATCAGTTTGGTAGAAGGCTTTTAGACTTTTCTAGATAGATTCAGTGTTGTATCAAAGTGTTGTTACAATTGTTCTTATGACTCCTTATTAGGCTCTTGCAGTTAGCTTCTGCTTATTTATGTTGATAGTTGTTTCTAGTGTTAAGTGATATGCTATGATTATGCTATGGGTCAACTTGGAGCTTTTCAGAGTTCCTTGTCCCGTGTTACGGCTAGGGTGTAAACTCGGATCGTGACATTAAACCTGTCATACCATCTTCTGTAACCCACCAAACTATTTAAAACAACATTCAATTCATAAATACAGATTAACAGATTCAGGAACACACAAGAAATCATCAACATCTGCCAAGGGAGCAAACTTTTTAAATATTAAAGTACATGCACATACCTGTCCTCCATATCATAAAAATACCATGAGATATCATAGCTGGACCATCTAGCCATATACGGTATAAAAACATGTCCTTCACCTCAAACCCGAATCATGTAGATATATTTTGTATCACACTTGTATACCTATACCTTTTTGCAACTGCAGCCGCATGTATATCAAACCATACCCGCATATCTCTATCTCACAATCATACCATTGGTGATATGCCAGGCACATGCCTCTGTCATATCACTTACACACATGCCAGAAGGTCTTATGCTTGCCCTTCTAGTCATGACCTGCAGGGGACTCTAGAAATCTATGTACTGTACACATAGCCGTATGAACCTTCATCATACCTGTTTGTGTACCAATATTTGTACACCCAGCTGCATGGTCTTTTAGCCATACCTGTCTGTGTACTCTCTCATACCGCTCGCCTGGATGCTCACCTCGGGTATGAGCCACTCGTGTGTCTCGTCCTTAGTCAGAGTCTGATCATGATAACCTGTTCACCTGAGTTCCTTACCTTTGGCCCTAGGCCTCTCATTTACCATCATATCAGAACTTTCTTTTCATATTATCCGTCATCTCAATCACACATTTATTCGATACCAACTTGCCCCTAAATCTCGAAAAACACATCATAGCACAACAAATAATAAAACACACACAACAAGATGTACATATTCACATCAACAAGTACGATCACATGCATAATTCTGAATCAACAGTAATTATAACAGTTATGTTAGCATATTACAGGACATGTGACTTGGATCTCTCACTAGTTTGGGCTCCGCTGCAGTGGCATTACAATCGTTACAACAGTATCGCTACAGTGGTACTGCTGGCAGTACTACGACCAGTCTACATTTCAGTTTCTTCCCCGTTTTGTTTCTTCCTTGTTTTGTTTCTTCCCCATCTAGGGTCTTGTTCTCCATCATACCCATCATAAGGAAAACAACATCATATCAAGCTTATTTCAATATTAACTTGCCACAGTGCCACCAATACAAACAACACAATCATCAATCATCAATCCATACAATACAATACCAACCACAACACATTCAAGTCACTGCGTAGAGTATAGCTATCTAAATTCACCGCTTCAACTCACACTCCGTCATAGTTATAATTTATCAATTATTCAGCTAATTGCATCTCCTAAACACGATCTACATGATTAATTTTCCAAGATTTTAAATTCAGAAAGGATGATTCTACAATTTAAATCTAAAGTGTTTCTAATGACAACACCCGAAAGTTAATCTACACACCATTGGTTTGATTCAACATACACCCTTAAACATAGACCAATTATTATTTTACAATTTCTCCCTTAGGGGTTTTCTCATTTTAGGATATCACTACCCCTCTTATAATCTGCTTAGCCTTAGAATCTCACTTATTTCGGTTAATAGACAATAACATAATTAAGTTACAATCCTACTTATCGAAAGCATATCAACCATACGCACATATATGTTTAGCTAATCAAAGTCTAACACAAGAGATAGTAAACCATAGCCTACCTGGGGGCCAAGCTATTGTCCAGACCCAACTATGGGGATGCATCATTTTCTTGCGATAGTTCCTAGCTATGGAGGTTGAATCTCTACCTTGGACCTTCTTAGTTTTCCCAAAAATCTATTTTCTGTTTTTGGGCATTTTTATTAATCCATTCTTAGAGACTAGGTTTTCAAAATACTAATCAGAATAGGATTGCGAATTTTTAGTCTGCATCATCCGCTGTAGCGGACACCTTTCCCACTGCAGCAGTTCCGCTATGGTGGAAGACATCCCCCCGCGGCAGACACCCTCTTGGGTCCACCCAATTGTGACTAAGCCCATTCAAATTCACTCATCATGCGCCCTTTATATCTCAGAGATTTATTTTGAATTCCTAAGAATTTAAATTCTCCCATATTTAGGTGGTTGGAATGCTATAATGGCCGAGTGGGTCATTACATCATATACCAATTAAATATCCCTTTGACGCTGAATGGTGCTACGATATTGAGGCGGGGTTTTTTATTCACCCCGATTTATATTTAACAGCGGTCATAAATTTCTCTCACTTTTAGCCAACATCGGGACTTGTTGACTTTCGTGTCCCGAACTCTAGATCAATTATTTTTGGAAACCCTTTATTACACCTTGCTCTTAATTTTTCCATGCATATTCAGATAATTCTAGTAGAGTTATAATTATTCATCTGGGGTTTAACCGAGACCCGAGCATCAAATTTCGTTGTTACCCCTCTTCGGTGTTACGAATTTCCATCTCTACTCGGATGTTCTAGGTATTACTGATTTTGCAAAGGACCGATCATTTTTGAATGGCAGGTTCTGGCGGTGGAATTTCAACCATCACTATTTTTAACTGTCTGCTGCAGCGAGTAGGTTTCCTGCTGCAGTGAATGGGGTTCCCGTAGCAAAAACATGGTCCACTACAGTGGACAACGGGGTCACTTAAAGGAATATTAGAAGGTTAAAGTTTCATTATTCAACTTTTTCAATTCTATTTTGTGAGAATCCTCTCAAATGTTCTGGCGATTTTTCCCGATTTCTCAAGTAATCCTCCCCCTCATGGCTTCTTTACTTCTTTTGTTAGCGAATGGTTGATGTGTATTACCTATTGCTCTTTTTTTGGGTAGTTATAAGGTGATATAGGTAGGTTTTCTTCTTTTATATTCATGACAAGATTGTCATAGCTAGCATGCTGCTTGTATTTACGTTCCTAATCACTCTCTACTACTTCCTGCGTGTTTCTGATCGGTTTTGTGGGGTTGTGGGTCAGAATGAGAGGGTTTGGGGTAGGGTGGTGGTTTGACTTCCTTGAAGCTTTTGGGATTGAATCCATGCCCCATTGGGGTGGGAAATAGTTATTAGGGCCTGGGCAAGTTCTCCCCTTGCCTAATCTGTAGTAAATTCCAAGAAATACGGAAGTTGAAATTTCAACCTCTATTGATGGGGTCTGAAGGTCTGCGGAAGACGATGTTCACTACAGCAGAACGATAATCATTGCAGCGGTACCATTATAGTGGACCTTCTTCCGCTATGGCGAACTCACTACAACGGACATGCGTCCGCTGCAGTAGTTCGCCTGAGTAGTGACTTCATTTTAAATTCTATTTCCTCTGTTTTTCTTTTTCTTAGTCATTCTATTACTTCTCTAATGCTCATTATTAATGCAGGTTTGTTACTATGGCTTCCTCTAGCAGAAACATCCACACTGAAGACTACATTCGATTTGTAAATGACCAGTGTTAGTTCAAACACCATGAGTAGGATGTTAAAGATCTACTTCATAAGAGGGGCTTCATCATGTAGTACGTGGAGGAGAAGGCTCCCAAGTTTTATTCCCTTCTCCAAGAGATAGGCTGGGGACCGTTAGTGGAGGACCCTGGTCGGGTCAACGAGTCTTGAGTTTGGGAGTTCTATGCCAACCTCCCAATCATGGTATGGTACTGTAGGGAGCCGGTGGCTTATGTCAAGGGCAGGCATATTGTTCTCACCCCGAATGCTATTAACGAGGCGTTGGGTGCCCAACCCCCCGGAGCAAGAGTTGAAAGCCTGAGACATGGATGGAAATGGGTAGTGATTGGTGCTTTAGTGGTGGAGGAATGGAGGGATACAACCAATTGGGGTATTACCAGGACAGGTATCTAGAGTATCCATTTTACAATGAAGGCCAGGAGGTGACTCAATCTAGTTTCTCGGAGGATGTACCCATCCTCCAATGTCACGAACGTGACTTATCCTCAAGCGTTGGTGGTGGCCGCTATTTTGAGTGGGGTGAGGGTAAATGTGGGGGCTTAGGTTATTGAGTGGAGGTATTTTCATATGAAGACCAAAACTTGCCTGCCCTTTTACTTCCCTTATCACCAGACTACGCAAGTGGGTCGGCGTCTAGCTGGAGTCCTGGGATGTCATTGTGGATGCAATAGGCCCTTTGATCCCTTGAGGGTGAAGGGGCTTCGGGAAGGGGAAGAAATAAGAGGAAGTTCGCCTCAGCTGAAGGTGACAATAGGGATAGCACTTCCAGGCCCCTAGGACTGTTCGAGAGGATAGAGGCCAAGATGGTGGCCATGTGGGAACTCCCAGATGGTTGCCCAGGCCTTCTTCCCCCAGCAGGCCTTCTATTAGCCGACCCTCCACCAGTCGACCCTCTGTCAGCCGACCCTCCGGTGTAGTAGATGCCGATCTAAGAGAGATGTAGGGGGTGATTGCCGCTCTAGCCCAAGACCATGTTGAGCTTCGAGAGGACTTGGAGCGGGAGAGGAAGAGACAGAGCTCTCAGGATAAGATGTTTGTCAATATATGAAAAGGGATCAAGAAGATCCTAAAGACCCTAGCTCTTAGGGAAAGGCCATCCCAAGAGACCCGGTAGGATCTCCTCTAGTTCTCCTTCCTCAACGGGTTCAAGAAGGGAGTAGATGATGAGGCGAGAAACGGTAGTAACAAGGCCTCGAGCTAGATGGGTCCCAGTGTTCCCCCCTGATTTTGGCTGTTATGACTGTTTTTGGTTAGCCCCTGTTTGGGGGTTGTAAGACAATCTTATGTACTTTTTTGGTTTTTGTTGTTGAACGATAATATTAGTTCTACCTTGATGTACGGATGCCCGTTTGGCATCCTCAAACATTGGCCTTGTTGGCCTTCTTTATATTATCGTAGTAGTTTGCATATATTCACATTGCTTATCCATTTTCAGTAGGTTCTATTTGTTATCTAATGCCAGGAGCCTGACCATGTATGCTGTAGCGACCATCCTACCGCGACAACGGAGCCATGACAGTGGTACCTCTTTCACTGTAGCGACTTCGCTACAGCGTAGAAGCCTTCGCTGCAGCAGAACTCGCTAAGTAGAACAAGTGTTATAACAAGAATTCTTTCGTCTCTCTAGACAAATCAAGCCATCCTACCAACTAGTATTATCGCGGGTTTTCACTAAACACTCTTAGTAAGATACCAATTAAACCTGTCGAGATAACAATTGAAACCTTCTAGATACCAATTACACTCAACTCGGGCAACCGACACAACCGTATAGCACGATGGGAAAGAAATAAGTGTAACTTCCTAAATGCCTTATAGCTTCCCAAAAATTAGATGTGGACGTCTACACATCAATGCATAGGAATATACTCGATATTGCTCTTGTAATTTTAGACCGGTAACCTAGACGCTCTGATACTAGTTTGTCATGACCCAAATGGATGGGCCGTGCGGGAACCTACATCGACTCTATTCAATAGGAGAACCCTTACGAAACATTACAATTAATATACAAAAAAAAAACAAATTCTGTTACTTCTCCTTAATCCATGAAAATCTCAAAAACAAAATACAAGATTCCCCGAAACATGACTCTCCCAAGATTTAGTCTAGACAGGTACAAGAGCTCTAGTTGAATACTTGCAAGACAAAAAGACCCAACTTCGTCTGAGAAGAAGAACACAAAAGTTGGTGTTGAGTACTCCATGCCAATCAAGGAACTTCAAACCTGCCACAACCTATACCAAAAAAGATGCAGCAAGGTAGTATCAGTACACCACACGTACCGGTAGGCATCATCGGCCGACTAAGGTTAGTTAATACAATAGCATAATAATCAACATACAATCAATGTCATTAATTTAACGATTATTTCACTCCTACAGCATAACACTAAGTGTAACTACTACATTCTCATTCTTAAGACTCAGCAAAGTTTATGCAATTACTGTATAACCTATTCATTATTAAATCCTTCAATCTGCCTCTCTCCATTTCCGCTACAGTGCAAGATCCGACTGCTATGGAGGTCACGCTGTCGTGGCGATATTTTCTCTGCAGCACTATCCTAATAGTCAGTAATTGATTTTCTTCCTAATCCAATTTCGTCCTATCCCTCCATATCTTTTTATAATACATCAACTTCTTTTATCACTTCCCTAGGGTCGACTAAGTCCATCATTTACCCTTTATTAATGAACTTAATTATGCATAGGATTTCCCGGCTCTCATTAGTAAGGTACAACAATAAATAAGCCTACTCTCTATCTTGCGATAACTCACTATCTATACTTAAACCCGTCATACCATCTTTTATAACCCACCAAACTATTTAAAACAACATTCAATTTACAAATACAGATTAACAAATTCAAAAACACACAAGAAATCATTAACACCTGCCAAGGGAGTCAATGTTTCAAATATTAAAGTTCATGCACATACCTGTATCCATAGCACAAAAATGCCATGAGTTATCATACCTGGACCGTCTTGCAGTATACGGTATCCAAACATGTCCCTCACCTCAAACCTAAATCATTTCGGTATATTCTGTATCACACTTGCATACCTGTACCATTCTGTATATATAGTCATATGTATATCAAACCATACCCGCACGATCTCTGTCTCACAATCATACCATCGGTGATATATCAGGCACAAGTCTTCTTCATATCACTATATACACGTCAGAGGGTCTAATGGTTTCCCTTCTAGTCGACCAGTAGGGAACTCTAGAAATCCATGTACTATACACCCAGTCGTATTAACCTTCATCATACCTGTCTGTGTACTCATATTTGTACACCCAGCCGTATGGTCTTTTATCCATACCTATCTATGTACTCTCTCATACCGCTCGCCCGGATGCTCACCTCGGGCATGAGACACTCATGTGTCCAGTCCTTAGTCAGAGTCTGATCATGATAACCTATTCACCTGAGTTCCTTACCCTTGGTCCTAGGCCTCTCATTTACCATCATATCAGTGACCTTCCTTTCATATTATCCGTCATCTCATTCACACATTTATTCGATACCAACTTGCCCCTAAATCTTGGGACTCACGTCGTAGCACAACAAATAATAAAACACACATAATAAGAGGTACATATTCACATCAATAAGTATGATCACGTGCATGATTCCGAATAAAATCTTGTACCCCTACAGTAATAATAACAGTTACGATAGAACATTATAGGACTTGCGACTTGGCCCGCTCACTGGTTTGGGCTCCGCTACAGTAGCATTACTGTCATTACAGTGGTCTTGCTGCTGTGGCACTGCTAGAAGTACTGCGATCAGTCTTCATTCCAGTTTCTTCTCCGTTTTGTTTCTTCCCCATCTAGTGTCTTGTTATCTATCATACCCACCATAATGAAAACAATAACATATCAAGTTTATTTCAATAATTAACTTGCCACAGTGCTACCATTAATATAAATAACACAATCATAAATCCAGACAATGCAATACCAACCACAACACATTCAAGTCACTGCACAGAGTATAACTTTCCAAAATTACTGATTCAATTCACGCTCTTTCATAGTTATAATTTATTAATTATTTAGCTAATTGTATCTCCTAAACACGATCTACATGATTAATCATTCGAGATTTTAAATTCAGAAAGGATGATTCCATAATTTATACACTGGAAGTATTTCTAACGATAACACCCGAAAGTTAATCTATACACCGTTGGTTTGATTCAACATACACCCTTAAACATGGACCAATTATTCTTTTCCAATTTCTCCCATGGGGGTTTTCTCATTTTACGATATCACTACCCCTCTTCTAATCTGCTCAACCTTAGAATCTCATCGATTTTAGTTAACAAACAATAACGTAATTAAGTTACAATCCTACTTATAAAAAGCATATCAACCATACACACGTATACGTTTAACTAATCAAAGTCTAACGCAAGAGCGTGTAAACCATAGCCTACCTGGGTGTCAAGCTATTGTCCAGACGTTCCCAAATACTGAGCTACATCATTTTGTTGATTTATTGTGAGAGTTCTTAACTATGAAGGTTGAATCTCTACCTCTTGAACCTTATTATTTTTTCCAAAAAATCTATTTTCTGTTTGTGGGCGTTTTTATTAATCCCTAATTAGAGACTTAGTTTTTAAAATCCTAATCGGAATAGGATTGTGGATTTCTGGTCTGCATCATCCGCTGTAACGGACACCCTTCCCACTGCAGCAGTTCTGCTATGACAGAAGACTTACCGCCGTGCGGATACCCACTTGGGTCCACTCGATTGTGACTGAGCCCATTCGAATTTACTCGTCATGCGCCCTTCGTCTCTCGGGGATTTATTTTGAATTCCTAAAAAATTAAATTTTCCCATTTTTAGATGGTTGGAATGCTATAACGGCCGGGCGGGTTATTACAGATGCGTGCAAGTATTGTTAACATAAAATACACATATCTCATATCAAATTTTATATGGGAGTTTTGTTCTCATAATCAACTGTGTAGCTATAATTGGCAGTATACTATTTCTGCTATACTAACTTAAATATAAATCGACATTATCAATATAATATTATAGTTGAAACTATGCTCTTAATTTAATAGTTTGAGCAAACAACCTTACAAAAATTAAATTGCAAGTTGATATTAAATGCAATGTAACCATACTATAGATGTATCTATTAAATCATATAATAATAAATTGTCCACAATGCAAGTAAACGGGCCAATATTCACCTTCTTATAAGTTTTAAAAATTCAGAAAATATAATTCCAACCTTAGTTTATACAACAATTAATTTTTCATGAGAACAACCAACGCAAGAGAATTCATGAAGAATTTTCTATTTCTTCAATATATGACCACGTGAATTTTCAATTATTTTTGCATCATATTTAAATCGGGATGGGCGATCGATGATGCCAACTAATATTTGTTTCAGTAAACTTCTAGTTTACTATAGCGTGTGATTTCATCATCATGCCTATATTTTTGTATTACAAATAAGGGAAAAATGTGGGTAACCTTTTATATAAATATTTATAAACCGATTCGATTATAATAATACGAAGATATTAAGTCTTTCCATAGTTTATATTTTCAACATAATTTATCTTTTACCAATGTTTTTGAAACTTAATAAGTTTCTTTTAAGACTTAGTATAACCCAATATTTTAAATATTCATTCCTCCGGTTAGTAACACGTTAACTCTTCTGGAGCTCTGAATAATTATGTACTATCAAATATTCCATAACACCATACGTATGGTCAATATCTCCTTTTAGGGAAAAGGTCATATTATTATTCTCATGGTCAAAATTATTATAGGCAAGACTCATGTTGTTGCTTTACTTTTGCCTTAAATAATTTCTACAAGGTCAGGCAAACACATATGTGGCCTCTTAAACTTGCCCGTCTTTTTCATTTAGACACTTAAATTATAATATTTATCTATTGAACACCTGAGCTCGCGCTATAGTGTGTCTAGGGGGCAAACTGTGCTGACATGTCACAACATGTGAAGTGCACTTTCCTTTGAGAGAGTGGAATTCCCTAGTTCTTTTTATTTATAATTTTTTTACTTCCATCTCCTTTAACCTCAATTTTAGACATAATATTCACCTTCTTCACTATCAACCCCCATTTTCAAAAAGAATTTTTTTTCCTTTTAGTGTGTTGTCTTTTTGTTCTTCTTTTTATTTTTTTTCCAAAGTTATTCTCCTTGTCACTGTATAAAATTTGTCCCACTCCCCTTTATCAAAATTTCAATGAATAATTAGGAAGTAACAACATCAAATTTGTCTCTTCATAATTTAATAAGAAGCGGTCACCAAAAAAAAAGTAATTAGCTTAATCAAAATTTTGACCCTTGTTTTAATTGTGTCATTAAATAGAGTATCAAAATAATAGAAGGAGGATGATTCTTGTTACAGAGCTACCATCGTTACGCCCATCTATGATGACCAGTCTGTCGTTATGAGGAAATAAGTCTAGAACACCCTCTTTTAACATAGTTGCATGGGAAAAAAGTGTTGAGTGAATGATAGTTGAACTTGGTGTTGAAATATGTTATGTGTGCAGTGTAATACGACCTCCTAGTTATTAGGGAACTACTGCGGAGAGACCGTTATGATGGTCAGAGGTCCACTATAGAGGATCCATTATAGCGCGAATTTGTGACCGCGATAATGGACAATGGGGGGGAAGTATGTTGGTTTTAAGTGGAATTTGGGGTTTCCACCCCATTATTCTAAGGCACGAAAATTGAAGAGCTTAGGGGTGATTTTTCAAAGGAAGAAGGGTTTCATTTTCCCAAGGTAATAATCCTTGCTTATTCTTTCCATCATTCGATTCCCTAACACCCTAGAATAAAACGGGTGGTCCTTGATAGTGAAATTCTAGCTAAGAACCCTAAACTGAAGACTAGGGTAGGTGGAATGGGTATCCATGAGTGTTGATTCCTAGGCTTAAAAATGAGTAATTAGCACTTCCTAGGAAGAATGCGAATATATTATTTCATCTTTATGATAATTTGAGACCTAGAAGCCATAAAGCTTTGACCTTTATCATTAAATGTTGCTTGAAAAGGGTTAAGGGAGTAGAAACTCCATGAAATAGTTTGGAAAGATCGTTAGGAGGTTAGAGCATGATAATTTAACTTATGGTAATGAACTAAGTCGTGCTAATGGGTAGAATTGGCTGAGTCCAAATTTCCAAGACCATTACTTGAAGGGTAGATTACTGAATGCTCCTTAATTTCTTGTTTTAGACTTTAAATGTTCTAAGCACTGAGAAAGGGCAAGGCTCTCGTGGAATAACTTGATTTTGAGTCTTTGGTTGAGGTAGATTACAATTTATAAGGAGTTAAATTTTACTTAATGATGTGTATATGTGTGAAGTAATAACATACCTAGTTGGTCTTCGAACACAAATTGTTGTTGATATCATGATGTGTTAGATATGATCGTGAACTAAACTTGAGATGATGGTTGTTGATAAATGTATTATGAAAATTGAATACCCTGACATATATGTGCCCTTTCAAAATTGTCAATGATTGAGTATTAGTAAATATAACCAAGTTAATGAGAGTAACTTGATGCCTCTGAAGGCCATACTAAATGACTCAGTGATAATATATTTATAATATGAGAATGAAAGAGGATAAACATGCTTTATCCTAAGATGAGTGGCTCGTTCCTGAGGGGAACATCTGGACGAGCAATTATGATAGAGTAGCTCATGTCCGAGGGAAGCATCTGGATGAGCATATGAGTGGGAGTAAGTACAACGCCGGTATAGTACATGGATTTCTGGAGTCCCCTGCAAGTCATGACTGGAAGGGCAGAAATAAGACACTTGATCTTGGGCAGATTTATATGCCCAAGTGATACTCAAACATACCATTTTTACCTTGTTTGTTGTGCAATGTGTATATAATATCATGTATTTGGCAATAAAATGCGAATTTATACTAACCAACATGATTAGCATTTGTTTTGCAGGATAATGTGATTTTTAGGAGCAAAAATGCGTGTTGGACTTATGTCGGAGTTGGACTTGGATGCGAGCGTGGAAAAGACCTCGGATGGCACATTTTACACTGGCTCCGTGATGGCGCCGTGCCACGCTGCCATCGCGGTAGCATACTGCCTGGAGAGGAAATTAATTGGCAGATTCCAGTGAGGCATCGCGACAGCTCCGTGGCACGGAGACAGGGCTCCGCGATGGCCTCCGTGCCACGTTGAAGCTAATTATCCGGACCCTGAAATTTCTAGAGAGGGTCCGCGTCCACGCCGTGTCACGGAGGCAGTGCTCCGCGTTGTCCTCCGTGACACATTGCTTGTTATTCCGGGAAAAATTTCCCACTAGTATAAATAGCACACTTAGGTTATTTTTAAAAGGAGTCTTCTTTTAGTTTTAGTTTTTTTAGTGAAGTTCAGAAGTGGAGAGAGGAACGTGGTTTTGTGGCAGTTGAAGAATATAAAAGATAAGAGTTTTCTTCTTTTCCCTTCTTCTTTTCCTTCAATTGTATGCATGATTTACACTCATTCTAGGATGATTAATCCAAGAATGAGTGGCTAATTCCTTTCTTGCTGAGGTTTTGAACTTGTGTAATGATTCTTGGTAATAATTTATATGGTTTCTTCTTCTTCTTGCATGTTGTTCTATTAATTCTTGTGCTTATTACATTCTTGATTGGCCACCATTAATGTATATCTAAAAAGTCCAATTTCACTCGAGAGAGCATGAAATTGGAAAGTTGTGAATTAATAGGGTATTGTTCTTAACTTGATTTGGGAAAATGGGGTTTTGATGTGCTTTCTTGATAGAAATATACTTGAAAGCCGTATTAGTCAATTTAGGAACCGGAATTGTAGTGTTAGGTCATAAATTGCATTTGATCATAGAAATGTAGACGAATGGTTTATGAAGCTAAAGTGAAATTAAATACGGAAGTTTTAATTTCTAGGCAAACGTTCTTGGCTAGCAATATAAAGAAGAAGATGACCAAATTATCATGATTATCAAGTTCATTACTCGTTCTTAACCTTGGCATGTGCATATCCATTGTCTAAACTCAACGTAAATAGTAGTTATTAATTTTAGTAGATAATTAGTTTAGAAACAAAACTTACTCAAATCTTGATTGGATTGTTGTTAACATAGTTAGAAATAGAATAGAGATATAGTAAACTAGGCAGTTTTGCATATCTAGAGCAGCCTCCTTGGATCGATACTTGGCTACTTAGCCACTTTATTACTTGTTTGACCACGTACACTTGCGTGTCGGTGTATAATATATACCGAGCAGCAGAGCGCGAACAAGTTTTTGGCGCCGTTGCCGGGGAGGCTAGGCGATTTGTAAAATTTTGTTTAGTGTAAATTTACTGTATTTGTATTTTTATCTTCTTAAGTGTTAACAACTTGGTCTTAGCCTGTATTTTGCAGATTTTTATTTCTGTGAACACTGGCAAGGGACAAGGAGCTGGTGGAATCTTACTTAGAGCCAGAATGTGAATTTCATAGTCAACGTAGAGAAGCTCTTCGGAAGAAGCTGCAGTTGCTCAAACAGTCTATGATGGAGCAACCCAATCCACCAGTTGTGCGGGCAGTGTTAGTGCCCGAGGAAGTAGCAGCCAGGCCGGTTCGCGAGGTGGCAATCCCACACGCTAATAATGTACATTCCAGCATCCGCAAACCAGAGCCTGGGGGGAGATTTGAGTTAAAGCAAAATATGGTGCAACTTTTGCACACGAGCCGGCAGTTTACCGGTCTCCCTCACGAAGATCCGCAACAACATCTCCAGAACTTTTTGGAGATAAGTGACACGTACATACCCGCTGGAGTGTCACCTGATTATGTTCGACTCACCTTATTTCCATTTTCCTTACTTGGTGAAGCCAAGAGGTGGCTAAAAGCTGAACCACCCAACTCTATATCAACGTGGGATGATCTTGCAAGGAAGTTTTTGATCAGATTTTTCCCTTCAGGTAAAACAGCTAAACTTAGAAGTCAGATTCTAAGTTTTAAACAGAGGGAAGGAGAAAATCTTTATCAAGCCTGGGAAAGATTCAAGTCCATGTTGCGGGACTGTCCCCATCATCATCAGTCAAACGAGGTGTTGGTCCACACTTTTATTGAGGGTTTGGAACCCCACACTAAAATTTTGTTAGACTCAGCAGCTGGAGGGCAAGCGCTGGAGAAGACTTATGAGGAGCTGTACACTTTGCTCAACCGAATCTCACAAGGCAATCCGGAATGGAATGCAGATTCTTCAAGGGGTGGAGCAAGGAAAGCAGCGGGAGTGTTCGAAGTGGATGGATTCACAGCTATCGCTGCACAGATAGCTGCTTTGCAAAATCAGTTAAACACTCACTTCAGCACTATGAATTTGAACCAGCCTTCAGCCTCAGTTAATGCAGTCCAACAGATGTGGTGTGAAGTGTGTGGTAGTAGTGAGCATTCAGCTGAATGCTGTGGTGCAAATCCTGATTCTGTCAACTTTGTGGGCAATGCACAGAGGAATCAACAGCAGTTTGGTGGTGGCTACAACTCGAATTGGAGGAATCATCCGAATTTTTCGTGGGGTAGCAACAATCAACAAGGCCAAGGTTTAGGGCAGGGTATGCACAGAAACCAAGGAGGGCAATAAGGCTATCAGAATCAGTTCAGAAATCACAATGCCCCTCCTCCACCACCATCACCGACTATTGAGGAAATGTTCAAGACCATGATTGCCAACCAGGCACAATTGCTGGCTGACTATGTCAAATTGGCAGCTGAAGTAAAGAACAATCAATTGGCAACCAAGGCTCTTGAATATCAGTTTGGGCAATTTGCTAGTGCCCAAAATACTAGACCAAGGGGAGGACTACCTAGCGACACGGATCCCAATCCTAAGCAGGTAAATACAGTGACCACGAGGAGTGGTTTACAATTAAAGGAGGTGGAACTGGAAAGACCGCCTCAGAAGTCAGGAGCAGCAGATGTTGAGGGAGAACAAACCTCAGATTCGGGGAAGACCAAAGAAGCTGAACCAACAAGGCCTCCACCCCCGTTCCCTCAACGACTTAAGAAACACAAGGAGGAGGCGTGTTTCCAGAAATTCATGGAGGTACTTAAACAGGTACATGTTAACTTACCTCTTGTTGATGTCTTGCAGGGTGTGCCAAAATATGCAAAGTATATCAAAGACATCGTGGCCAACAAAAGTCGCTTGACCGAGTATGCCACGGTGGCTTTAACGGAGGAATGCACATCCCGTATTCAGAACAGGTTGCCCACTAAACTGAAGGATCCTGGAAGTTTTACTATCCAGCTGATGATTGGGCAAAGTATCCGAGCTCATGGGTTATGCGACTTGGGGGCAAGTATAAATCTGATGCCATCTTCGGTATTCAGAAAGTTAGGGCTAGGGAGTCCTAGACCTACAACAGTGATCTTGCAGCTAGCAGACAGGTCTTTAGCTAAGCCGGATGGCATTGTGGAGGATGTGCTAGTGCAGGTAGGTTCCCTCATTTTTCCGGTAGATTTCATTGTTCTGGATTTTGAGCCAGATGCAGAAGTCCCATTTATTTTGGGACGACCATTTTTGGCAACCGGAAAAGGCATTGATCGATGTAGCTGCGGGTCAACTCACGATGCAAGCACACGACAAGGTTGAGGTGTTCGACGTGTACAAGGCACCTAAGCTTCCGACTGTCTATAAGGAACTCTCGGTGATCAACGTGATTGATCATGGGAATGCAAATGGATTGAGTGATTCCCGAGAGTTACTAGGTAGGCCACCAGACAAGGTTGAGAACTACTGGGGAGATGACCATTGTCGGGTCAAATCGTCCATCTCCCTTGTAGAAAATTGAGCGTAAAGGCTGTCGAGCCGCGACGTTAAACCAGGCGCTGCACGGGAGGCAACCCCTGAAAAATATTTTTTTCTCTCTTTCTTTTTTTTTTCTTAGTGTAAAGTTTTTCTTCTATTTTATTATCTTTTCTTTTTCTTGACTAGGTTTAGATTTGCATTTTAATTAGTAATTTTTAATTTTTAGTAGGGAAATCTATGAATTTAACCAATTTTTGTTTAGTGAGGTGATTTTCAGGTATACCGGAGGAAAAATACGTGGAATCGAGAAAACGAGGCGAGGTATGAAAAATAAAATTTGATAGTGAAATAGAGCACTGGCGCGTTGGCGCCGTGTCACGGAGGCAATGCTCCGCGTTGGCCTCTGTGACACGTTGAAGGCAAATCTGGAATTTTTTAAAATTCCAGTAAGCCAACGCGTTGGCTCCGTGTCACGGAGGAGGGCCTCCGCGTTAACCTCCGTGACACGTTGCCCTTATCCCAGTGCCGGGTCACACCGGGTTTCCGGGTGACCCGCGTGTTTTCTTACTAAAAACCCCCGATTTCGCCCCTATTTTCCCCATTCCCTCTTCCCTCCGCGACCAAACACCCATTCCCCTACCCCAAGCTCCGTGCCACGTTAAGAGGCAAGGAAAACGTCAAGTCTTTATCGATTCTTCAATTCCAAGGTATGTTTTCATCGTCTATCTCAAATTTTTGGCGATTTTTGTCGATTTTGAGCATGTGAGGTGAGATATATCACCCTAGGTAGAAATTAAACATGACGTGAATTATTTTGCGATTGATTGTGTTCGGATTGTTGTAGTTGACGGGTGAACTTATCGATTGATTGAATAACTCATTGTTGATTGTCGAATTGAGTTCTAGGGCTTGGGGTTGTCGAATTTTAACTTGGGTAACTTGATAGTTTGACGAAATTGATACCGGGGTGTGTTTATTAGTTGAGATAAGTCGTGGTAAATATTGTATAATTGGTGAAAGACGACTAATTCTCGTTTTTTAGTGGGACATTGCGTAATATGTGAATTGGTTGAATTGATTAGATTAGTGTATATAAAATGTTTGTATTGTTGTTTCTATTTGGTTGTTGTTATTGTTGCTAAGTGCCATGGGTGAATAGCTGTCGATGGTAGGATTGGGTTGTACACCTCCGGTGCTGGTAAGGCCGGGACCGTGGTCGTCCGTCTCCGGTTTGCCGGCCGATAAGATCTCTAGGATTGACCAGCCAGCTGGGTTGGTTTGGCTATTCTTTTCTATTGATATTGAAAAGGAGTCAGCTGTCTGCGCGAGTCACCAGCTGTATGAAGTCTGAGTAGTTCGCTAGCCGGTATGCTGTCGAATTTTTGTGAATGCACTAAGCAATATGTTTATAGTAATTGTGTTTGGGGTGTAAATAGATCTATCCTTGCTAACATGTTGTAAATATTGTTAAAGACTAAGTGTGGGGTAAATTTTGTTTAACCCGACCTTAGCCAAAACTAACAAGTTTTTAGCTTAACGTTGTGCTTGTCTGTGTAAATTGACAGGTACAATGGCCAGCCGACAAGATAAAGGCAAGGGTGCTTCAACCTCAGGCACCGGCAGAAAGAGAATGAGACTGGGCACTGCTGTCCCAGCTGCACCTGCTGTTCCACGCGGTCAACACCGCCGATACGGAACACGATGGGTGACCGATGAAGGGAAGAAGTGGTACGCAAAGAATAAGGAGAACAAGTACTTCCCGGAGGAACATATTGCAAGGGAACCACTTGCACAGGAGTTCCCTCGCATCGTACAGAGAATTGAAGCAGCTGGGCTCAGCTTTATTTTTCAGGAGCCCACGGAGTGCAACCTTCACTTGGTCCGGGAATTTTATGCCAACTAGAACCCGGCCATCAGAAGCCACACTATTAAAATCAGAGGGCAGATTGTCACTCTGGAACCCCAGCAGCTGAATGCCATCGTTGGAGCGGGACACAGACGCCCACGTTCTCCGCCAGCTCAACATCACCCCACCGTACGCCGACATCAGACGTACGTTGTGCGGGGCTCGATCCACAGCCCGATGGAGTAGACACAAAGAGAGGGGTTACCACCAGACTCTGCCTTATTCGCAGATGAACAGGGAGGCCAGAATCTGGCTAAAAATTGTATGTTCGTGTTTGATCCCGGGAGTACATATGACAGACGTGACCCGGGACCGTGTCTGCCTGGTGTATGCCCTTATGAAAGGGCTTAAGATTAATGTGGGGGCGGTTATAATATCCGCCATGAAGAGAGCCAGACTACACCAGGGCCACAGATACGGGTTTGGCGGACTCATCACCACCTTCCTCTGAGGCCTCGACGTTGAGGAAGAAGCCTTGGATTACATTCCGCAGTTGGAGCGGCGGGCCCTTGATGTGACAAAGACCAAGGCCCCCGACACTACACACAGACCTGTGCTGACTCTAGGCGAGCGACATGCTCGTGACGACCAGTATATGGCCCGTATGTTCGGTATGCAGATGTTGCAGCTACGGATAGGTGGGACACCAGCCACCGAGGATGAATTATGGCAGCTGGAGCTGGACTACCCTTTTGGCGAGAACGCCAGAGCTTTATGCAAGGTGGGGCCAGCCTTTGTGGAGCCGACTGATGACGACGTCCCTACTGATGAAGAGACACGTCGTGAGGACTCTGATGTGGAGTCCGATGACGGCGAGGGAGCTGATTCAGATGTGGGCGACGAGGCCGCAACACCGGATGAGGAAGTCGAATATTTCGACTGAGCAGGGAGTTTCACCACCCAAAATTTTGTGCTTTGTATTTTTGTGAACACTGAGGACAGTGTTCGATTTAAGTGTGGGGTGGGGAGTAGTTAGGTGCTGGGTCATAGGCTCTAAATCTGCTGTATATTCTTCCTTGACGTTTGTGTATGTCTGTGCTTTCCCTGTTGTTGTGAACTGATTTGTGAATGATGTGTATATATTTGTTTGTGGCTAATGATGTGTGTCTTTAAAAAGTTATGGTTGCCGTTGTAAATATTTTGTAAATTTTGTAAATATTTTTTTTCTCTATCGATATGATCGATATTTTTCAAATTTTTTGCGAAAGGATGTTTCACTTATCAACATATTTTGTAAATATTTTTTTCATCGAAATGATCGATGTGTTGCAAAAATTTTGAAGTTTTATTTTTGGGTTTCTCGGAGTTTGTTTTCGGTTCTTTTATCGAGAATAGTCCCATTGAACCGATGTCATAGTTAGTGAACATTCCCTATGATGGATGGATGACGACCTTCTTAAGGGAAATGTAGTCGATAGGAGTAGATGATTTGTTTTTAGTTTCTTTGGTGGATTGCATCAATAAACTGTAGTTGCTTATGGTTGCTAAAATTTTGTTGCGTGTGTAATTGATGTTCGAAATGCGAAAGTGATTCGTTTGAAAGCATGTAATTGTGCAAATATGTTGAGTTACCTAGGCTATAGAATTTGGTTCATTATGATTGAGGCTTAATCTTGAATTCATGTACTTGACTAATTAAAGAGTCTGTGAATGCATCTTGATTCGAGCATGTGCATGAAGTGTGAGTGAGGTTTTGCTATTCCATGTCATTGTGAATTGTCTAGAACTTGCCTGGCATGTATACAAAGCGAAATGAAGGAGGGGTAGTGTTGGAAAGGATGTAGGCATTTCTTTGTTTTAACCGTTAGTTTCCATTTTTTTCTTGTTAAATTCTACCTTTCTATATGTTGTATACCCTAGTCAGCCCGTTGAGCCTTTAGCCGATTTCTTTCTTTTGTCCAGAATTGTATGAACTAAGCTTTATTCCTTCTTTTCATTAGCCTTGAAGTCTATAAGAAACTCTTAAGCGCTTATAAAGAACAGAAAATTGTTTCCCAAAGTGTTAAAGAGTGAAAAGAGTGAAAAGAAAAAGAAAAGCAGAGTGAAGAAAGAAAAGATGATGTTGAAGAGGCACTAGTTGTAATTAAATGAAATTGAGGGTACATGAAAACCCTCTGTTTTGTGTCAAGTGTGCCTGATGAAATGGGCTGTATGAAAGTAAACCAGCATGAAGGGGAGAAAAAGAGAAAAGAGAGGAACAATGTCCATGAGTCGAGGGGAATGAGTTGAAAAGGCGTTTAAGGATGCTAGCAACTATTATTGGCTAATCAAATATATATATACTAGATCCATAGCCCAGTTACAACCCATTAAAAGTCCTATTTGATCCTACACTGCATTTCTTTATATTAGTGGAGTAATACACTAAGGGCAAGCTTATGGGTCATGACATGATGCATGTGAATTCTTTTGGGAGAGAGAGTGAAATTAATTTCTATATGCCCCTACGTGCATGTTTGTGTGCTGCACGAGCATAAAAGGGGAAGTTTCTCTCGAGTTGTGAGGGTACATGCTTGATTAAAGATTGATTTTCGAGTCGGATTTCTTGATTAATTGATTTGCATGAGTTTGCCGATATCAAGAATCAATTCTTAAAAGTCTAGGAAGACTCGATGTATTAAGGTCATTGTCTTGTACGACCAAGCATGTTTTCTTGATGATTTGCAAAAAAAAAATCGAATAATCAGTATGACCGTAACGTAAATGGTTGCACCATAGTGACAAAGGTTGAGATGTGATGTGCATGATTTGTGTATGTGTTGTTCGAGGACGAACAAGGATTTAAGTGTGGGGTAAGTGATCTTGGGCAGATTTATATGCCCAAGTGATACTCAAACGTACCATTTTTACCTTGTTTGTTGTGCAATGTGTATATAATATCATGTATTTGGCAATAAAATGCGAATTTATACTAACCAACATGATTAGCATTTGTTTTGCAGGATAATGTGATTTTTAGGAGCAAAAATGCGTGTTGGACTTATGTCGGAGTTGGACTTGGATGCGAGCGTGGAAAAGACCTCGGATGGCACATTTTACACTGGCTCCGCGATGGCGTCGTGCCACGCTGCCATCACGGTAGCATACTGCCTGGAGAGGAAATTAATTGGCAGATTCCAGTGAGGCATCGCGACAGCTCTGTGGCACGGAGACAGGGCTCCGCGATGGCCTCCGTGCCACATTGAAGCCAATTATCCGGACCCTGAAATTTCCAGAGAGGGTCCGCGTCCACGCCGTGTCACGGAGGCAGTGCTTCGCGTTGGCCTCCGTGACACGTTGCTTGTTATTCCGGGAAAAATTTCCCACTAGTATAAATAGCACACTTAGGTTATTTTTAAAAGGAGTCTTCTTTTAGTTTTAGTTTTTTTAGTGGAGTTCAGAAGTGGAGAGAGGAACGTGGTTTTGTGGCAGTTGAAGAATAGAAAAGATAAGAGTTTTCTTCTTTTCCCTTCTTCTTTTCCTTCAATTGTATGCATGATTTACACTCATTCTAGGATGATTAATCCATGAATGAGTGGCTAATTCCTTTCTTGCTGAGGTTTTGAACTTGTGTAATGATTCTTGGTAATAATTGATATGGTTTCTTCTTCTTCTTGCATGTTGTTCTATTAATTCTTGTGCTTATTACATTCTTGATTGGCCACCATTAATGTATATCTAAAAAGTCCAATTTCACTCGAGAGAGCATGAAATTGGAAAGTTGTGAATTAATAGGGTATTGTTCTTAACTTGATTTGGGAAAATTGGGTTTTGATGTGCTTTCTTGATAGAAATATACTTGAAAGCCGTATTAGTCAATTTAGGAACCGGAATTGTAGTGTTAGGTCATAAATTGCATTTGATCATAGAAATGTAGACGAATGGTTTATGAAGCTAAAGTGAAATTAAATACGGAAGTTTTAATTTCTAGGCAAACGTTCTTGGCTAGCAATATAAAGAAGAAGATGACCAAATTATCATGATTATCAAGTTCATTACTCGTTCTTAACCTTGGCATGTGCATATCCATTGTCTAAACTCAACGTAAATAGTAGTTATTAATTTTAGTAGATAATTAGTTTAGAAACAAAACTTACTCAAATCTTGATTGGATTGTTGTTAACATAGTTAGAAATAGAATAGAGATATAGTAAACTAGGCAGTTTTGCATATCTAGAGCAGCCTCCTTGGATCGATACTTGGCTACTTAGCCACTTTATTACTTGTTTGACCACGTACACTTGCGTGTCGGTGTATAATATATACCGAGCAGCAGAGCGCGAACAACCCTCTAGAATGTATGTATAATGATAAGTGTGAGTAAGTGTGTAGTGGTGTGATGGAGGCGTGTGCTCGGAACATTACCGAAGTGAAGTCAAAAAAAAGGAATTGATGATGAGAACTCATGTGTTCATATTTGATAAATGAGTTGATGAATTGATTGTGAGAATTTATGTGTTCTATTTGATAAATGAGTTGATGAATTGACTGTTGAGGAATCATGTGTTTATATTTGATAAATAAGTGGATGAATTGATCATTGGGCTTGTCATGTAATCAATCATTCTAAGTTGATGACAGACTGGGAAAAACTACTAAGTGTAGGACAAGGTTGATGATGAGTTGGTAACTTGCCAACTCATTAGGCTTTTAAATATGAGCTTTTGCTTGGTTTTCAAGTCAATTAAGAAGAATTTATGCCCTTTTTTTTTGAATGTTTGTATGTATTCAATTTAAACAGACAAGGGGAAGAACTTGAACAAAAAGCATGGTTTCGTCTGAAAGTGGAGGACCTATGTTTCGCAGGTTGACACCTGCAAAACGCAGGAAAACACAGTGGGGAACTACTAGGAATTCGAATGGCACACCTGCAGAATGCAGGTCCGCACCGACAAAACACAGGTGCAAATACCGGATCATACCTGGACTAACTAACCCCCAACTGCGAGCAATCGGCGCCCCGCCTTGCAAGTGAGGACATCATCAAAGGGGTAAAATCATCCAGCACAAAAAAAGAGAAGCATCTTTAACCTATTTTTGCACATTTCTTGTAAAGTACCTAGAATCCCATTCCATTAGAGTATTAAATTGCTTTTGAATTTCTAGAGAGAGAAAAAAATAGAGAGCTTTTCTTCATCTTCTTCTTCCTAAAGGTAATACCTCCATTGAAGGAAAATTTGAGCTTGCAATTTACTCTTGATGATAATTTCTATGGGTTTATGTATCAATATAATCTTGTGTTTTTCATCTATGAGTAGCTAAATATTTTGCTAGGGTGTGTGCATGATAGGGGATAAATTAGATTGGGTGTTGCTAGATTATCTTATAATTAATTATCTAGTATAAATCCATTGTTTTATCTAGGTTATACCAGATATATCTGCAATTGCAAGTGTAGATAATTCTTACTCACTTTATTATTGCTTGAAAAAGAAGAATAGAGTATGGGTGAGAAAATAATGGTGGGTATTTGGGTGTTGAGTGTGCGAGATTAGGCTATAGATAGGCAATACCCACCTTGTTACATCCATTAAAGAATTAAGGCTAGAAATAGGACCTTGGGGTTTGAGAAAATCCGAGGCAAAAGGCTCCAGAGTGATTGAAAAACATTGGGTGTCGCCTCGTCCACAACTATTTATGCTTGTGAGTAATGATTTGATATCCTAGTTAACTTCAATCCAATAATGCCTCATCAATAGCACACCCCTAGGTCTTTCTCTTCTTTTCTTATTAAAGTTGGTTTCCTTGAAGTTGATTGATTGAATTTAAATTCCAATTGAGATCATATTAACCCCCAATGTTTACTTTTCCTTTTTTAAGAATATGATGCGACTTAATTCAATTCAATAGAAAACTTTTGTGCCATCAAATCTCTATTCCCAGTGGATTCGACCCCGACTCATGAGTTGGGTAATTATATTGCGATGATAGTTTACACTCTCTCCTTGTGAGGAGTGGATTTGGACGTCATTAATTTTGGCATCGTTGCCGAGGAATAGGATTAGATAGCCCCTAGTTGATTGTTGGTTTGAATTAATTGAGTATCTTGTATTTTTTTTACATTTATTATTGTTTTTGGTCTCTTTAGGCTGACTGATATGAGTCAGCACTATCAAGAGGGTTTCGTGGACTGCCACATGGACCACGAGGATGACGATCCAATGATACTTGACATAGCTAGGGCTATTCGCCTACCTCCTACTGTGGGGAATTTCGTGTTTCACATGACAAGTACTATGCTCCATTTGCTCCAGATGAAAGGGTTATTTGGAGGGCAACCTAGCTAGGACACCAACTGCCACCTTCGAAATTTCCTTTAGATATGTCAACCTTTCAACATTACCAATATTGGCCAAAAGTCAATTAGACTAAGGCTCTTCCCATTTTTCTTGACGGGAGAAGCTACCATGTGGCTAGAGGAGCTTCTTCCAGGGTGTATTACTTTGTGGCAAGAATTGACGAAAACTTTCTTATGTTGGTTCTTCCCTCCATCGAGGAGTTGCAGTTGAGAGATGAAATTACCTACTTTAGACAAATTTTGAGTGAACCCTTACATGAAGCATGGATTCAGTTCAAGAAGAAAGTTTCCTTATGTCCAAACCACGGGCCACCGAATAGAGTGCTACTTCAGAGTTTTTATTGATCCCTAGATTCCATTAACAAGTCATTGGCCAATAATATAGCTAGGGGATCCCTGATGGACCAACCTTATGGGGTAGCCAAGGCTCTTTTGGATAGGATGACCAAAACAAATCGAACTTAGAACACTAGGGACACTGAAGTGCCCTTAAGTTGTCACGATTCGAACGTAGACCCGGATCGTAATACGGGACAAGGAACCCCGAGAGGTCCCAAGTCGACCCATGGAATAAGAATACATCTAACTTCATTCACTTTAAGCGGAAGATTGAACATAAGGCATAGCGGAAACGTAAACATGACATAACATAGCATAACGAACATAATCACTTAGACATACACAAGCTGAGTATTATACACTGTCTGAAAGCCTCTACTACTATCACACCCCACCTTGGGGGGTATGACGGGCACCTGGTGCCTACTAGACTCTGGCTCTATTTCAAGAAACGAACCGGCTATAAATATAGCCCCCGGCCGATTAGGCCTATAGCCACCTGCAATATATAACAGCTAACCAGAACGATGATACTATAATCTGAAGCAACTTCTATTCACATTTGTGACTGACAAGGTCACTAACGATAACCAGAAGAAGGCCCCACGTGGCCATCATCAACAACTAAACACATATATACATGCACGGCCCCACACGACCGGCTCCACCACCACAGGAAACATCAGACTGCAAGCCTCTAGGAAGTAATTATAAAATGGTCGGGACAGGGCCCCGACCTACCCAAACTATAATCAAAAGGAAATAGGAACAACCTCCGACTGTCTAGCTCCGGAGGATAGGAGCTGATAACTCTGCTGACTGGATCACGAGGGATCGACTCCTCGTCTATGTGTACCTGCAGGCAAGCAATGCAGTGCCCCCACGGGCGTCAGTACCACAGGTACTAAGCATGTAAACCAAACTAAAATATACAACTGAAATAGGTAACAACAATAACATGACATATAAGCAGGAAGTAGCTGAGTCTATCTGGCTGAGGATAACTGGGGAGAGTTTACCTATTTTGTAACTAAACTGGGCGTACCTGACGATGTGTCATCCTACAGTCTATCAGTATCTAATAGCACATATATATATACATATAAATACACACAATACCTGACTGACCCCCATAAGCCGGAAGGTGCCAACCAACAGAACAATCTATTTACCCCTACCCGGGTCTAAACCAACCAAAATTAAGTCACTCCACTCATTTGATAACTGTGAGCTCCTCCTACCGGCCCCCTTGGGTACGTAGCTCAGGCCTTGGCCTCTGACAATGAACTGTGTCTGAGTCTGAAGACTCCTGCCTCTGGGCGCAAGCGCTCAACGGGGTAATCTGTTGTTGTATCAGTGACTGAAACTACCCCTGGGTGCAAATACGCAACAGGGTAATTTTATAAAAATCTGTATCTGAAACTGCCCCGACCACAAGCGCACACAGAGTAGTCTGCCCCTGTAAACAGGGTAATCTGGCTCTGCTCAGAGCGAACTGAACTACCCCCACAAGAAGGGTAATCTGGACCGTATTATTAGGGTGGTCAGCCATCATCGTCCTCTAAGCGGACGGCATCGCCCAACTGGGGGCGGTATCTGAATCTGGTATCGACACAGCTATAACCAGGGGCGGCGGGGATGCTAAAGGATGCCCACATGTCATAACAAGTCTCAACATGCAAAACACATACACAGCAAGCATGCTCAAATGCAAAATACTAATCATATTTTCTTCTTTTATTTCAAGGCCAGTCTGTATTAAACAACTGATGCTATATTCTGTTTTACACTATTTTTGATTGCTGGGCTAACTGCTACGTGGCCTTTATCTATTTATCTGATTATTGTTATCCGTGATCTGAAGCTATAGCAGTTTCTAGAGCCATATCTGTTCTGGAGCTATATCTGTATCTGGAGCTATATCGGTGTCTGGAGCTATTTCTATATCTGACTACTGATCTGATTACATCTGGATATAACTCAATAACATAGAACATGCCATCTATAGCTGGATATAGCTCAATAATATAAAATGTACCATCTATTACCGGATACAGTCTTAACAAATGTAATACATACTATCTGTAATCTTGCTAATTCATTATACTGCTTTTACAACTTCCATTCTGGGTATTACGTAAGAACATGCTGAGCTACTAGCAGATACCACATTACTATCTTAAATCATCTGACTATCCGTTATTCTTATTATCGCATGATACGTAATGATATACTAGCATGCTTGCTGGAAATTGTACTAAAATTGTTCCTGTACGCTCGGTATCTGTTAATAGCCTTTATTCTATTTATTTTCTAGACTGTACTTCCTGGCTTGCCAAAAGAATAGCCTACATACCTGGTTTATGAGTACCCGACTGACCGATGTGATTTCCGTCGGTACTTCTGCTGTCTCTTCCAACTACATTCATATACATGTCAATTAGAACTAAATACATTAATATCTGGGAGAAATTATCACTTTTGATATATATTTATCCCAAACTTCGACCTTTTGGAAAACGGTCGAAAACTCGTTATTTCTCGATAGTCCATAAGGGATAAATGCTCACTGCAAGGCTAGGAACACATTGGTACTAATTTAAAGCAATTCTATTTACTTTATCTCGGTAGCACGATGTTTCGCCGGCCAAATTTCACGAAACCAACTCCATAGAATTGCTCTCTACAGCTTTATACCTCGGTATCTAAGCCGGAACGGAGTTTAGACCGCGTTTCGTAGCGTAATCGGAAGGAAATATATATAAATGTTGTGCGTTTCCTTCTTCCTACCTATATTCCCCTGTTTTTATGGAAATTATTGTTATATTTTGATAAAAACCGACTTTCCCCCTTTTTCTTCTCCTAAATCCCTTAACCAACATGCCATTAGGCTATTTATTCATTTAAAATTTACGGGGTGTAACAACTACGCACGATGGGTTGATGGGACAACACCCCTAACTAACCCGGACAAGTACAGAAACATAAAATAGCATGAATATCTTTCAAACGGCCCTGGGAACATGATGACTCACCAATAAGCTGAAAGTACACTCTGAGATGATCTAGGTATGAGGATGAGCCTAAGAGCCGGAACCTGTATCATAAAATGATACAACATCGAAAGTATGCGGTCAGTACTTGAAATATATCGAGTATGCAACGTAAGTAAAACGGACATTGAAAATATGTAAAAACTCATAAAACATCATAAGAGTAGGGCATCATGCTTATGTCATAAATATCATAACATAACATATCAAAGGCTCAAGGTTTTCAAAGCATCCATAATACAATCGTAATCATAAACATGGGAGAAAAGACAAATGAACATTTCTTGAGCCAACATACGTAATCATAAACATGCATAAATCATGAGAAACAGTGGGAGATTCTCTTAACCGACATACCCTATATGAGCACACATGAAGCCCGACTTGTGACTCTAGTCGGGAGGGTGTTCGTACCCTGCCAAGGGTAGAACCATGGGAGCGTGATATCACTATGAAAAGGGCCAATTGGATCAGGGACATCCACAAAGGAGGTCCCAACATACCTACAGTGGTACATAGTTTATGAGATCCGAGGCAGAACCTAGGCCCCGAACCTACTCGGTGTTCGATACTACTCCCGAAACATATATAGTGCTCATGGTGTAATATGCATGAATTCATGAGCTAGTTAAATCATAATGATCATAAACATACTTGTACATACATGAACTAGCCACGACATAAGGCCTGTGAGTCGGCCAAAACATAATTCATAAATCATAGGGTTCATGCATACTTGTAGATCATACATATAACTTGTAAATCATCAAATCATGATGGGTAATTGAATAAATACATATTTCAAATCATAAATCATGCCAGGTTTGTAAATATCGATAATTGAAGAGTAGATCATAAATCGATTCATCATAGATCTTACATAATTAGGCTAAATTTAGTAGAAATAGAAATCAATAATTTTATAATCAAAATAGTTGTAATATCTGATCAAAATCCATAAAATATGATGTAAATCACGAATCATAATAACCCATTAGCAAATCATTTGATTTTCACAATATTAAATTCAAAACCCGATGAGAGCTTTGATGGATTTTTCAAAAATTAGTAAAGAATGGGAATGGGTGTGAACGGAAACACCCATTCGTAACCCTACATACCTGAGTAAGATCAGATTCTAAAGTTCTGGAATGCCCAAGGATGAATTGATAGGGAAAAGCTTGAGGAATAGCTTGACCTCTCCAAAATTTCTCCAAACATGCATGCATGGGAATGACCTATGCAATAGGGACTTAACCTACCTTAAAATGCCCAGAAAATACATGAAATGACATAGTTTAGGGCCTTATAGCATGGAAAGGTTGAAAATTCCCTTAATGAAACTTCCTTGAAAAGATATGCAAATCGATCCAATGGACGTACCAACGAGTCGTTGGAAGCTACGACGACTCGTGGTATGGCCCGTCATATGCATTGCTCAGGACTTGCTTCTGGAATCAAACCATGGCTAGACAGGACGACTCGTCCTTTGCTCCAACGGGTCATTGAGTTGATCTTGCTTGCCCCTCTGAATTTCTGAACTTCCTCACAACGGGTCTCACCATGACTCGTTGTTTCCTCCAACGGGTCATGGTGTCCGTCGTTAAGTCCACTGGAATTTTGACCACGTAGACAACGACTGCTGACAATGAGTCATTGTTACTCATGACGGGTCATTGGGTGATCCTCTATTTCCCCAACTACCAAGGTCCATCCTTCCCTACGGCTACTAACAATGACTCGTTGTTCCAAACAATGAGTCATTACATCGTCTGTTGTCCCCACTGCCACCAGGACTTCCCCTCACCACGACTGCATACAACGACCCATGGTTTGATACCACGAGCCATTACGTCGCCCATTTTGTTATATTTTCCCAATTTCCTACAAATTTCAAATTTTGATCCGGAGTCTAATCTTAGGCTCTTTCAGGGTATTACAATATCTCCCCCTTGGGAACATTTGTCCTCGAATGTTGGGAACAAGAGAAAAACAAAGACATGCAATCATTACACCCAAATACTGATCATTTAAAATGAAAACTAACGAAATGACTACCTCCGATTCATACCACATAGTTGAACTGATTTCATGCTTCACATACACATCCATATACATAAAAGAAAATTGAACACATGATCTGAACATGAAAACTAAGTAGAGTCATACAACAAAACTGATACCTCAAGTCGGAACTGAGTCGGTAGAGAATAAGTGTGGGTATCTAGCCATCATATCCGCTTCGGCTTCCCACGTAGCTCCTTCAACATGTTGATTCCTCCATAATACTTTAACTGAAGCTACTTCCTTGTTCCTTAGCCTCCGAACCTGACGTTCCAATATTTCCACCAGAACTTCCTCATAGCTAGGGCCATCCTTTACACAAACGCTGTCCACCAGGACTACTAGAGCTGGATCTCCCACACATTTCTTCAAAGCGATACATGAAACACAGGATGCACAGAAGATGATTCTGAGGGCAAGTCCAACTCATACGCTACCTTACCCACTATTCTCATTATCTGGTAGGGACCAATATAGAAGGGACTGAGTTTTCCTTTCTTCCAAAACCGCATGACCCCCTTTATGGGAGATACCTTCAGAAATACCCAATTGTCCACCTTGAACTCTAACTCTCTCCTCCTCACATCAGCATATAATTTTTGATGACTCTGAGCAGTTTTCAGCCTATCCTTTATCAACTGAACCTTCAACATTGCCTCGTGAACCGAATCTGGCGCTATCATAGATGCCTCACCAACCTCAAACCATCTGGTGGGCGATCTACATCTCTGCCCATAGAGAGTCTCGAATGGTGCCATTTGGATACTGGAGTGATTGTTGTTATTGTAAGAAAACTAGATCAGTGGCAAGTGATCATCCCATCTACCTTTGAAGTCCATCACATAGGCTCTCAATATGTCCTCGAGGTTTTGGATTGTCCGTTCCTCTTGACCATCGCTCTGCAGATGAAATGTTGTGCTGAGCTTAACCGGTGTCCTAAGCCTTGTCTGGAAAGACCGCCAAAATTGATAGGCAAATTGAGTACCTCAGTTTGAAATAATAGACAAGGTCACTCCAGGTAATCGAACCAACTCCAAAATATATATCTTAGCATAATCATCCGCTGAATCTGTGGTTTTCACCGGTAGGAAATGTGCAGCCTTGGTCAACCTGTCTACCACCACCCAAATAGAATCATAGTGTCGATGAGTATGAGGCAGGCCTGTGATGAAATCCATAGTAATTTCTTCCCACTTCCAAGTAGGAAAGTTGATATCCTGAAGTACTCCTCCCGGCCTTTGATTCTCAACCTTTACTTGCTGATAATACGCGCACCTGGCTACGAATTCTGCAATATCCTTCTTCATGCCATCCTACCAATAGATTTCTCGTAAATTATGATACATCTTGGTGGCACCTGGATGAATAGAATACCTGGATCCATGGGCCCCATGCAATATCTGGCTCCTCAAATCATCAACATCTAGAACACATAAGCGACCCTGGTACCGAAGCACACCATCTCCTCCTTGGGAGAAGATCTCCACCTTCTGACTTCGAACGACTTCTTTCAGCTTTACCAAAATTGGATCCTTATCTTTTCTAGCTTTCACATTAGTCACCAAGGACGATTCTGATCTTTTCTTGACAATAATACCGCCATCGGTCCAGTCGACCAACCTAACTCCCAACCTTACGAGTCAATGGACATCTTTCACCAGCTCCTTCTTTCCCTCATCCAAATGGGACACACTCTCCATAGAGATCCTACTAAGTGCATCCGCTACCACATTATCCTTCCCCGGATGGTAAAGGACACTCATATCGTAGTCCTTGAGTAACTCCAACCACCTTCTTTGTGGAAGATTGAGATCTTTCTACGTGATCACATATTATAAGCTCTTGTGGTCTGTAAACATATCCACATTGACCCCATACACGTAATTTCACCATATCTTCAATGCTAACACCACTGCAGCCAATTCAAGATCACGGGTCGAGTAATTATTCTCATGGACTTTCAACTGTCTTGAGGCATATGATATCACTTTCCCATGCTACATCAATACATACTCGAGTCCGATTCTCGAAGCATCAAAATACACCACAAAACCATCTGTACTGTCTGGTAGGGTCAACACCGATGCGGTAGTAATTCGAGCCTTTAACTCTTGGAAGCTCTTCTCACAAGGCTCTGACCATTGGAACTTCACCTTTTTTTTGGGTCAATTTGGTCAAAGGTGCCTCAATAAATGAGAAACCCTCAACAAACCTCCGATAGTAGCCAGCTAAACCCAAGAAACTCTGAATATCTGAGGAATTCACCAGTCTAGTCCAATTCTTCACTGCCTCAATTTTTTGAGAGTCTACTTTTATGCTCTCGCATGATACTACATGGCCTAGAAATGCTACCGAGTTCAACCAGAACTCGCACTTTCTAAACTTTGCATACAATTGGCGATCCTTGAGAGTTTGAAGCACTACTCTCAAATAAGCGACATGCTCCTCTTTGCTCCGAGAGTATATAAGGTTGTCATCAATGAACAAAATCATGAATATGTCCAAATACAGCTTGAACACCCTGTTCATCAGGTCCATAAAAGCTGCAGGAGCATTTGTTAGTCCAAAAGACATGACTACAAACTCATAATGACCATACCGTGTCCTGACCTGAGAACTATCTTTGAGAAGCACTTGGTACCCTGAAGCTGGTCAAAAAAATCATCGATCCTGGGTAAAGGATACCTGTTCTTAATGATGACCTTGTTCAGTTGCCGATAGTCGATGCACATCCGAAGCGAACCATCCTTCTTCCGGATAAATAACACTGGTGCACCCTAGGGAGACTTTCTCGATCTGATAAAACCCTTATCTAATAGATCCTTCAACTGATCCTTCAACTCTTTTAGCTCAGCTGGAGCCATCCTATAAGGAGGATAGATATAGGCTATGTATCGAGTAGAAGGTTGATGTGCTGTGAATTTATAACACTATTGACGCTCAAAACTAAGAAAATAGGATGGACTTAGGTGTATTTATATGGATATGAGGCACTTTTCCTTTGATTTCCGGATAAATGGGTGTTGGAACAATAAATTGCAAAAGGAAGCTAAAAGTGTGCAAAAAAGGGCAAAAAGTGTAGTCCACAGTACGATCCATAGGATGGACCTATGAGTCGTACTGAGGGCCTTGATGAGAAGCTAAAAGTTTAAACTAGAAGATTGATCCTATGAGACTTGTCACGGATCGTACCATGGTGGTATGAGTCGTGGTAAGCCATTCATGATGAAATCTAGAAGAATTGCACATAAGGTTGATTCTCAAACGAGAGCATCTACGACCCGTGAGATGAAGGTACAAGGCGTACCATACTAGTAGTAGTGAAGTTTAGAAAAGTTCAAAAGATCAGGATCAAGCCACGAGTGTCAATGTACGAGTCATAGCATGTTGGTACGAATCGTACCTTGACCAACACTTAGCCAAAATTCAGCCAACACTCCAAGCTACAAGTTGATGTCATAATCCGTGAGAAGCCCCTACGAGTCATAGGTGGACCCGTGATGAGGTCGACTAAGGATATGTAAAGCAACCCTGTTAATTTAGGGAAAAAGTTCTAATTATTTGTATAAATACTTTTCTAGGTTTTCTTTTAGAAAGTCAAATCCTACTTCAATCAGGAAAAGGAGTTACAAATCCCAATTCCACTCCATGAAGGAACAAGGAAGGCTTACTCTACTATTATAAATACCCTTTGTTTCTATATATAGAGTAGGAAAATAGAGAGAGGACGAATAGACTTAATTCTAGGAGGAAAACATTGTAGTAAGCGAATTTGATATCATTGAGAGATAGAATTGAGTTGCTTCAACCTTGTGATCAACCTTTTCTTGAATTCGTCTTGTTCTTGCTACTTGTTATTCAAGATTCCGTGGTTTAATTGAAGGAATTGTTTTTCTCAATCATCGTTGTAAGTATCGTTATATGTTTTCAACAATGAACACAAATCACAACCTTGCAACTATGAGAGGCTAAAACCTCCATAACTAGGGTTGTGGGGACCCATGGTGGATTAACTAGCTAGGGTTGCACAAAGTGATTCTAAAACCAATACCAATTACTTATATTGTATTCTCTTCATCTTTAATGATTCTTAGCGGTGTACAACGTTAGGAAGTGCCTGAATTCTTTACTTTCTTTGGTCGAAGAGGTAGAGATTAGGAAAAGAGAATTACAATGGAGCCTTGATCTTGATGATCATTGTATTAACTTGAGTCGTGGTCACAACATAGTTATATCTAGAACTTAGTGATAATGGTTAGTATGCAAAACTCATGAGACTTGGTCGAGTAATTGAGGATAGTCATTCAATAGGGATTGGTCGATCGTTTGAATGAACCTAAGTTATCAGTTTTGTAAGTAAGCATTTGTAAAGATCACAAGTGTATACCATAAGTTGTTATGAACCCATGGGGAATATAAACCTTAGTTATCCTTTAATTATTGATTCACAATTATAATCTTGACTGTTGCTTATTTTTATTATTTCTTTTTATTAGAATTCCCCTTTTGTGAAGTAATTACCATACAAGTTCATCTACTGACTGTAATCTAGATCTTTCATATTCCCTGTGGGTTCGACCCCAACCTATAAGTTTGGGTTCTTTATTGACAACATCCACTTCATACTTCAGTTAGAAGTGTGGTTTGAGCGTTATCAAAAAGTGGCGTCGTTGCCGAGGAATATGGCTAAGACTAGGTTATTAGCTTGTATTTGACTTGTTGGTAGTTACTTTACATTTTATGTTTTTTTCTTTTGTTTTTCTTTTGTGACTTCCTTAGGTTTTCATCTAGGGATAAATCCTCCACTCAAACACTCAAAGATGGAACATGATCAGTTGCCAACCTTAGTGGAGGAAATACACCTTGATGATACCTGAGAAGTTAAAAAAGTAGCGTCATATTGCAATGTTAAATCAGGCATTGCATGGAAGGCAACCCATGGAAGGCGAAGTATGAGTAGCCACAGGTATGTCCTTTTTCCTATATGCTTATATTTTATGCTTCGGGGACGAAGCTCATTTTTTTCAAAAAGGGGGTGTACTTGTATTTTTGGAATTTTTGTTCGCCTGAGGGTTTCTCTTGTCATGTTTCTTTTCCTTCAGACATGCGATCTAGTAGAACCGGCATGTGTTAGGATTTTTTTGTTTTTAGTTGAGATTTTTGTTTGATTAGAAAGTAACTTAGGAATTCTCAGCCATTGAATAGGCACTACTTTTGTTGTTTTTGAAAAATTAACCCTGTTTAAAAAATTTTGCTATGTATTTGTGACAACAGTGCATGATTTCTGTGGATCGTTTTATGTTATCTAGTTATTAATAGTTCTAGTCTTGTTAATCCATGTATGAACCAGAAAGGTAAAGTGAAAATAGTTCATGTACCATGTATGAGTGAGGTCTTAGTATTTGTTGCGGTATGTTGTTGAAGATCTAGAACTTTGGCTGGTTGGTCTCTGCACAGGTTGAGGATGGTTGGTTAGGAGATGATCATAGGCCATTGTTGTGTTAGCCCACTTTTTTCCTATACATCCCTACCAAAGTTTCATGAATACCTTGATCCCAAGTTTGAACTTTAATTGACCATATTTCTTTGATTTGCCTGCTAACCGTACCCATTTGTGTATAATGAACCTGTTTGGCCCTGGTCCTTCCTTGGATAGTGTGAACCTCAGCATAAGCAAAATTCTTAAGTTGAGGGTGGCTAAAGTAGGAGTGCATAAATGGTGGGAGCGGGAGGAAAGAAAATAAAAAGAAAAAGAAGAAAAATGGTGAAAATAAGGTGTGGTGAGGTGAAAAATTAAAAAGCTGAAAATTTGAGAATATTGAAAAAAGAAGAGAAATTCAAAATAGCTTGAAAGTGTTGAAAAATGTGGAAAAAAAATCACCTCACCCATGCGAACGTTCATAAAATGGGAAAAAGGGAAGAAAAGGAGACAAAAAGAATGAAGGGTGAAATAGGAGAATGATGTAGCCAATGAATGTAGTGCCAAGGAAGGGATAGTCACTAATAAAATCTTTCATCTTTATCATGTCTAGCTCTAAGCCTATATTACAAGCCATATCAAGCCCTACAGTGATCTTATGCATCTAACAAACCAAAGCAAAGAAAATAAGGGCAAGTCTATGGTATCTGATGCATAATACCTGCAGTTCTTTGAGAGAGTGAGTGCTTTATTTGTCTAGTCCCATGTTTCAGTTGATACTTCATACTAGAGAGGGGACTTCATTTTTTGTGAGGGTACATGGATTATGTTTGCTTTTACCATTGATCTGTGTGAAACACATAGGTGATGACCTAGATGACTTGTCTTGATCCCTGAATATGATGTTTTGATGTTCATTGCAATATATTAGATGATGATGTTTGACGACTCATTTCGCGCATACCGCAAGCGTATGGGTCGTCCAAGTAATATAGTGGCTCTTTTTAAGAACCAGAATGTCGAACCCACAGGTACTGGACCCATTCCTCTAACTATCTATTCCAAGTGTGATATTAAACACCGAAAATGTAGATTATAGAAGTTTTCGAGAGGTTTAATTAAGTCTAATTTTGGTCAACGACATATTCTGAATTCACTCTAGGAGCAACATAGAGTTAAAACCAGATAATCATGCGTTGTTACGAATTGATATGGGTTAAGTATGAAACTATCAATTGTCGTCTCACATAATTAGAATTGCATGTTCAGGGCCTTTCGAGCCTCTAAACACGACAAACTAGCCTCACTGCATCATTGTGAGCGAGGATGCTAATTCTAGTTCGTGGGCAATTAATTACGTTGTGGTTTACATGGAAATGATTAGGGACTCTCGTACACCTAATCATTCGACTCAACTTAGCCTCACAACTACTTCTTCGAGAAGTGATGTGATAATTCTAAGTCGGTCTCTAAATCATCCTGTTTTATCAACCAAGCCAGGCATTAGGTATATTTCTATCCTAACACAAATTATATCGTGAGATACAATCAAGCTCCTTACATTCTCATGCTCTGACCTAGGTAAATGCCTTCTCAAGCAAATGCCCAAGTTAACTTGTATGTTTTCATGGTGATCAATCATAAAAACAACCAATAATCCAGAATGCAAGGCAAAACAACAATCAATAACTTGATTCCAACACAATTTCATAAAAACACATTCATAATTCCCTAGAGGAAGGGTTCTAGCCATTCATGTTCGTAAAACTACAAGAAACTATAACTAAATTATCATACTTACAAGAATTGGTAGAAGAGAAGGGAATTTGCCAAACCCTAGGTGAGTTCTCCCACTTCTCCCTTCACTCCTGGGTGGTTTTTCAGAATAAAATCATGACCAAGTGTTTTTAGGAGCTAAGGGACCTATTTATAGTAAATGAGAAACGTGCACAATTTAGCCTGTCGTGGAATGGCTCTGTGTCACAGAGTGTATCGCGGAGCATTGCCTCCGTGACACGGAGATAACGCGGAGGTTCTCTGGAAATTGCCTCCGGATGCCAAAACTGCTGAGTGTCACCGCGCTGCCGGGGTGACACGCTTCTCCTGCAACGCGTTGGGCTGTTGCTGGCGCGCATCTCCCCTGGCGTGGCACGGCGCTGGTGCGCTGGAGCCTGCCTGCCTACCCCTCTTCTCCTGTGCTTGGCATGGGCGTGGCACGACACTGGGCACGGCACACGCACAGCGTGGCACGCTGCCTGGCGCGGCCAGCCTATCCATAGCATGCTCTTTGCCGACTTTCGCAATTTGCTCCCGACTCTATTCCTCTACTTCACCAACTTATGAATTAGTTCCTCAAATTCATTAAAACCTACAAAACAAGGACTAATCATGTTGGTTAGTACATATATTCATATTTATATAAAATCACATGAAAATGTATATAAATACATAGAAAAACAAGGCAAAACTAAGTTATAAAGTATCACTCGGGCATGCTATTTTTGCCCACGATCACCTACCCCACACTTAAAGCCTTGTTCGTCCTCGAACAAACCTTTTACATCTCATGCATATGGAGACTCCCACATAGCTAATTTAGAAACATAATTCAAGCTACGGCTATAATAATTACGTAAGGTAGCAAGCTAAAATTAGAGCATTCACGATTTAATCATTGAAATGAAATACAACCCTGCCAAGACTTCTTAACCTCAGAAATCGACTCTCAATCTTAGCAAACTCATGCGAATCAACTGATCAAGAAATCCAACATGAATTATATCCTTCATTCAACATGTGCCCTCACGGCAAGAGAGTTACCCATTTTCACACGCAAAAAAATTTGTAAATCACATCATGTGTGGGTACATGAATAGAATTACGCTCACTCTCACAAAGAATTCATATGGATCATGTAATGACCCATAAGCTTGCCCTTAGTGTTTTATTCCACTAATTTAAGAATGTATGAATGTAAGATCAAGTAGGACTTTTTAGGTTGTAATGTAACTAAGGGATGGGTAGGTACTATTATGGCCAGTAATAGTGACTATCTTCCCTAAGAACTTTTAATACATCATGCCCTCATTACAGACTTCCCTTCTCTTACTTCACCTTCATCTCTTTTCAGCTTTCTTTTTCCTCTTTTGTTTCCCCATTTCTTTAGGCACTCTTATATTATTAGTAAGGAGTTCTATAAGTAACTTTTCATTAATTTGTTTTCTTACTCCCTACTAATACTCAACCGTATTCAAACAAGTGCACCCTTGTCCTTTCTCAACTTTTACAACTGCCACTTTTCCTTCTTTTTCATTCTTATCACTCCTTTACTCTTTCGGATTTTTCCTTTAAGCGCTTAGGAGTTTTGGTTCAAATTCAAGGCTAATGAAAGAAAAAGGATTAAGCTTATATTGTAGCTGTCAAAGAACAGGCTCAAGGCTCAATGGGGCTAACTAGGATTAAATATTCGAGGTAGGTAAACTGAGGGATAACATTTAGGTTCATTCAAAGAAATGCCTAAATCATTTCCTACAATTCACATCCTTCATTTCATTTTATAAACACACCAGGAAAGTTCTAGACATTCCACAATAGCACAGAATACTCAAAAACCTTACACTCATGGCACATGCTCAATTCAAGACACATTCAACAGGCTCTTACTCAGCTAATCACAAGAATTCAGAATTAAGCTTCAATCATATTGAGTCACATTCAAGAGCCTAAGTGTCTCACCCAAAGTTATACCTTTCTTACATGCTTCAAAACAAACCACACTTGCATCTTACAATCATGTATAACACATAACAAGAACATCAAGCCGTCAATTAGCTACGGGTTCAAAACCCAAAACTTATTGATTAATTTTCCTCAAGACGGTCGTCATCCATCCATCGTCAGAAATAGTCCTATGACTAAAACATTATATACAGACAAAGAAAATTTTTATTATTCGATTGAAAGACCCCCCATCTGAAAAGAACCGAAAAGAAAGACCAACGGGTGATGAAGTCATGCTTGACTCACAAAAATCACACAAAATTTTCAATTATTTCACACAAGCATTACATTCACCAAAATTCGTTAAGCACAAAATTTTTGAAATTTTCCTCACCCCACACTTAAATCCTGCTATGTCCTCATAGCATCAAATTAAAATTAAAAGGATGAGAAATACTCCCTGGGCCTCTATGCCTAGCTAACAACATGCTTTTCTTCAAGTTTTCATAGGTGGGTGTTTGACCCCACACTTCTTCTATTCCATGCTTTTTAGCTTCCTCCTTCTCGGGTACTCAGACTTCCCTCCATCTATGCTTAACTTTCCACCAAAGACACAAACACAATGAAAATAACAAAATTAACACAAACCAAAATTAAAAAATTGTACCTGTGGTACCCTTGGGTTGCCTCCCAAGCAGTGCCTTATTTTATGTCGCGACACGACGTGGACTGTCCTTTTCAGGACATCCTCATACCTGGGTTCCCGTTCGAGAACCATCTCCTTTTCTTTTGATTTTTAGAGGAAAAAGCCTCCACTCTATTCCTCTCTTCCTCCAACTTCTTCACAATCTGAAGCCCTTTATCAGACTCGGGCTGAACACTTGTCATTAACTTTGGCCATGCACCCGTAGAATCCTCCACCCCAAACTCATCCTCTGACAACACACTAACCTAACAAAGGTTTCTGTAGTGTGCGGATGGGTTCATTTCTTGGTAAACGTGGAAGAGCTCTTCTTCATCATCGACCCTCATTTTTAGGGTCCCTGCTCTCAAATCAATCACCGCTCCTCCGGTGGCCAAGAATGGCCGTCCCAAGATTAGGGGTACCTGGTCATCAACCTAAAAATTTAAGACAATAAAATCAGCAGGTATAATAAACTTACCTACTTTGATGAGAAGGTCCTCTATTATTCCATCAGGTGTCACTCGTGACTTATCAGCTAGCTGCAGCTTCAACCTCGTTGGCCTCGGTTTTCCCAACCCCAGGGTGTTGAATAAGGATAGGGGCATTAGGTTAACTGCTGCCCCTAGATCACACAATGCTCGTAGCACCTCAGCTTTACCAATTTGTATGGGGAGGGTAAAACTCCCTGGGTCTTTGAGTTTCTTTGGAATCTTGCTTAATACCCTGTGACTGCACTCCTCAGTCAGTGCTATAGTCTGGACATCCGCCAATATGACTTTGTTCGCCATCACGTCTTTCAAGTATTTAGCATACTTGGGCATTCCCTGCAAAACATCAATAAGAGGCAAATTTATGTGAAGTTCTTTGAAACTCTCAAAGAACTTTTTGAAGCATTCCTCCTCCTTGCTCTTTCTGAATTTCTGAGGGAATGGTGGTGGTGGTTTTTGTGCTGGGTGTGATGAAGATTGTGCATTTTGCTGCCCAGCACTCTGATTATCTCCCGTGTCGACGGATGGTCCTGGTCTAACCAACTCCAGCTGCACCTCCTTTCTCAGCTCTTTTGGCACTGCATTAGCTAATTGCTAGCCGCTTCTCAGACTGATAGCATTGATCTACCGGGGGTTAGGATCTGTGTTTCTTGGTAATTTCCCCTGCGATCTCATGTTTTGAGCAGCTACTATCTGACCCACTTGTTTTTCAAGATTACGGGTGGCCATTTGTTGATTCTTTAAGTCTGTTTCCATCCTCGCCTGATTTTCCGCTAACCGAGTCTGGGTCTCCATGATTTTCTGCAATGTTTCCTCAATGGTGCTGCTCACTTGACCATCATTCTGCCTATTCTGCTGATACTGTTGTTGTTGAGGTTGCTGATAACTCTGCTTTTGGTTTCCACCCCATGAAAAATTCGGGTGGCCCTGCCAATTTCTGTTGTAGTTGTGTCCAACATTCTGATTGTTCCGCTGCAAATTCCCATCAAAATTGACTGATTTCGGATTGGCTCCACAAGATTCTGCAATGTGCCCATTATTACCACAAATTTCACACCAACTCGGAGCTTGCTGAACTGCATTAACCTGGCCCTGTTGTTGGTTCATACTCAGTTTATTGAACTGAGTCATTATTTGATGCTGGAACGAAGCTAACTGCGTTGTCAAGGCATTCATTCCATCTACCTCGATCAACCCTGATCTCTTTCCTGCCCCTCTCGATGACTCGCTGTGCCACTCTGGATTTCCTTGAGCAATTCTGTTCAACAAAGTGTACAACTCATCATACGTCTTCTCCAAGGCTTGCCCACCAGATGCAGAGTCTAGTAATATTTTCGTGTGTGGGTCTAGACTTTCTACAAAGGTATGAGCCAGAACTTCATTTGATTGCTGGTGATGGGGACAGTCTCTCAATAATGACTTGAATCTTTCCCAAGACAAATATAAATTCTCATCAGGCTTCTGCTTGAAACTCAGTATTTCACTTCTCAACTTTGCAGTTTTGCCTAAAGGAAAGAATCTGATAAGGAACTTCTTAGCCAAGTCATTCCACGAAGTTATGGAGTTTGGTGGCTCAGCTTTCAACCACTTTTTCGCCTCTCCCAACAATGAAAATGGGAAGAGGGTCAATCGGACATAATCTGTGTACACACCGGTGGAGACAAACGTGCCACTAATCTCTAGAAAGCTCTGTAAGTGCTGCTGCGGGTCCTCATGTGCCATCCCAGTGAATTGACCACTAGAATGTAGCAGCTGCACCATGTTCTGTTTAAGCTCAAAGTTCCCTCCAAGCTCTGGTTTCCAGATACTAGAGTTCACATTAGTCGCTTGTGGGATTGCCACTTCGCGAACTGGTCTAGCCGCCATTGCTTCTGATGACAATAGTGTTTGTCCCGCGGGTGGTTGTTGTTGTACCTTTTCTTGAAGTCTCTTCAGCTTTTTCTCTAGAGCTACTCTCCTTCGCAAATGGATTTGACGTTCATGTTCAAGCAACGGTTCCACAAGCTCTCTATTTTTAGCCAGCTCGGTAGGACGACCTGTCACCTACAAATGATCAGACTAAGACCAAGTTTCTCAACACTTAAGGAAATTTAAAAATCACAAAAAAAAAGATAAATTATCAAAACTTTGCTGAGTCCCCGGCAAAGGCGCCAAAAACTTGACGACTCATTTCGCGCATACCGCAAGCGTACGGGTCGTGCAAGTAATATTGTGGCTCTTTCTAAGAACCGGAATGTCGAACCCACTGGGACTGGACCCACTATCTATTCCAAGTGTAATGTTAAACACCAAAAATGTCAATTATAGAAGTTGTCGAGAAGGTTTAATTAAGTCTAATTTTGGTCAACGACATATCCTGAATTCACTCTAGGAGCAACATAGAGTTAAAACCAGATAATCATGCACTGTTACGAATTGCAATGGGTTAAGTATGAAACTATCAATTGTCGTCTCACATAATTAGAATTGCATGTTCAGGGCCTTTCGAGCCTCTAAACATGACAAACTAGCCTCACTGCATCATTGTGAGCGAGGATGCTAATTCTAGTTCGTGGGCAATTAATTACGTTGTGGTTTACGTGGAAATGATTAGGGACTCTCGTACACCTAATCATTCGACTCAACTTAGCCTCACAACTACTTCTTCGAGAAGTGATGTGATAATTCTAAGTCGGTCTCTAAATCATCCCGTTTTATCAACCAAGGCAGACATTAGGTATATTTCTATCCTAACACAAATTATATCGTGAGATACAATCAAGCTCCTTACATTCTCATGTTCTGACCTAGGTAAATGCCTTCTCAAGAAAATGCCCAAGTTAACGTGTATGTTTTCATGGTGATCAATCATAAAAACAACCAATAATCCAGAATGCAAGACAAAACAACAATCAATAACTTAATTCCAACACAATTTCATGAAAACACATTCATAATTCATGGCTTCAACCCTAAAGGAAGGGTTCTAGCCATTCATGTTCGTAAAACTACAAGAAACTATAACTAAATTAACATACTCACAAGAATTGGTAGAAGAGAAGGGAATTTTCAAACCCTAGGTGAGTTCTACCACTTCTCCCTTCACTCCTAGGTGGTTTTTCAGAATAAAATCATGACCAAGTGTTTGTTGGAGCTAAGGGACCTATTTATAGTAAATGAGAAATGTGCACAATTTAGCCTGTCATGGAATGGCTCCGTGTCACAGAGTGTATCGCGGAGCATTGCCTCCATGACACAGAGATAACGCGGAGGCTCTTTGGAAATTACCTCCGGATGCCAAAACTGCCGAGTGTCACCGCGCTGCTAGGGTGACACACTTCTCTCGTAGCGCGTTGGGCTGTTGCTGGCACGCATCTCCCCTGGCTTGGCACGACGCTGGTGTGCTAGAGCCTACCTGCCTGCTGCCTCCTCTCGTGTTCCTGGCATGGGTGTGGCATGGCACTGGGAGCGGCACACGCACAGCGTGGCATGTTGCCTAGCGCAGCCAGCCTTGCCATGGCATGCTCTTTGCCGACTTTTGCAATTTGCTCCCGACTCCATTCCTCTACTTCACCAACTTATGAATTAGTTCCTCAAATTCATTAAAACCTACAAAACAAGGACTAATCATGTTGGTTAGTACATATATTCACATTTATATAAAATCACATGAAAATGTATATAAATACATAGATAAACAAGGCAAAACTAAGTTATAAAGTATCACTCAGGCATGCGATTTTTGCCCACGATCAATGTTTCAAGAGGAAGGGTCAATAGAGTTTGTATATACAGTGCAAAAATTTATTTGATTGGCTGTATTATCTTAAGTTTATTTTCTAGTTGAGCATCGTGTTTAGTTTTTCTTTTTATTTGCCTGAGGACATGCAAAAGTCTTAAGTTGAGAGTGTTGACGTGCTGTAAATTTACTGCACTATTGACACTCAAAACTAAGAAAATAGCATGGACTTAGGTGCTTTTATGTGGATATGAGGCATTTTTCCTTTGATTTCACGATAAATGGGTGTTGGAACAATAAATTGCAAAAGGAAGCTAAAAGTGTGCAAAAAAAGGGCAAAAAGTTTAGTCCACAGTACGATCCGTAGGATGGACCTACGAGTCGTACTGAAGACCTTGATGAGAAGCTAAAAGTTTAAACTGGAATATTGATCCTATGAGACTTGTCACGGATCGTACCATGGTGGTATGAGTCGTGGTAAGCCAGTCGTGATGAAATCCAGAAGAATTGCACATAAGGCTGATTCTCAGTACGAGAGCATCTACGACCCGTGAGATGAAGGTATGAGTTGTACCATACCAGTTGTAGTGAAGTTTTGAAAAAGTTCAAAAGATCAGTATCAAGCCACGAGTGTCAATGTATGAGTCGTAGCATGTTGGTATGAATCGTACCTTGACCCAACACTTAGCCAAAATTCAGCCAACACTCCAAGCTACGAGTTGATGTCACGATCCATGAGAAGGCCCTACAAGTCATAGGTGGACCCGTGACAAGGTCAGCTATAGATATGGAAAGAAGCCCTGTTAATTTAGGAAAAAGTTCTAATTATTTGTATAAATACTTTTCTAGGTTTCTTTTTAGAAAGTAAAATCCTACTTCAATTAGGAAAAGGAGTTGCAAATCCCAATTCCACTCCATGAAGGAACAAGGAAGGCTTACTCTACTGTTATAAATACCCTTTGTTTCTATGTAATAGAGCAGGAAAATAGAGAGAGGACGAATAAACTTAATTCTAGGAGGAAAACACTGTAGTAAGCGAATTTGATATCATTGAGAGATAGAATTGAGTTGGTTCAACCTTGTGATCAACCTTTTCTTGAATTCATCTTGTTCTTGCTACTTGTTATTCAGGATTTCATGGTTTAATTGAAGGAATTATTTTTCTCAATCATCTTTGTAAGTATTGTTATATGTTTTCAACAATGAACACAAATCACAACCTTGCAACTATGAGAGGCTAAAACCTCCATAACTAGGGTTGTGGGGACCCATGGTGGATTAACTAGCTAGGGTTGCAAAAGGTGATTCTAAAACCAATACCAATTACTTATATTGTATTCTCTTCATCTTTAATGATTCTTAGCGATGTACAATGTTAGGAAGTGCCTGAATTCTTTACTTGCTTTGGTCGAAGAGGTAGAGATTAGGAAAAGAGAATTATAACGGAGCCTTAATCTTGATGATCATTGTATTAACTTGAGCTGTGGTCGCAGGATAGTTATATCTGGAACTAAGTGATAACGGTTAGTTTGCAAAATTCATGAGACTTGGTCGAGTAATTGAGGATAGTCATACAATAAGGATTGGTCGATTTTTTGACTGAACCTAAGTTATCAGTTCTGTAAGTAAGTGTTGGTAAAGATCACAAGTGTATACCCAAAGCTGTTATGAACCCATAGGGAACATAAACCCTAGTTATCCTTTAATTATTGATTCACAACTATAATCTTGACTGTTTCTTATTTTTATTATTTCTTTTTATCTGAATTCCCCCTTTGTGAAGTAACTACCATACAAGTTCATCTACTGACTGTAATCTAGTGTTACATCCCGTAAGTTTCTAACGTTTAGTCGGTCTATTCGTATGTGGGTTGAGAGTTTTAGAGTGTCATACATACGAGGAAAGGGCCCGGGGAAAGACCAAACGAGTGCAAAGTCGGGATTTCATGGAAGGAGGCCGAACCAAGTTTCCCAAAGCGGCAAAGTGGCACGGAGCAGCTCCTCTGCATTACCCAATGTGGCACGGAGCAGAATTGGCGCGACCGGCAGAGTGCCACATTGCGTTGTTTGCCGCCTCAAGTATATAAATGCCTCACACTTAGATGTTATTTCGTTTCTCAAATAACCTCGGCCAATAGAGGTAAGAATGAGGGAAAACATTTGGGAATCATCCAATTACGCCACTAAACGCCTTCCAAATCTAAATTAACTCCGGGTAGTGAAGTATAAGGCTGCAGAGAGCATCGCTGTGGAGTTATTTTCATAAAATACGCTTGGCAAATCATCGTTCCACCAAGATTAAGTTGATGGAATTGTTCCAAACTAGTGTCAATATGATCACATGCCTAAAATAAGTATTTCTTCCTTCTAGATTCCAGAGAAATTACGAGTTCTTGATCGTCTTTCGATAAGTTGAAGTATAGTAAGTTTATATATATATATAAGTTATCATTTTCTTTGAATATAGTAATGAATTTATCCCTATTCTTCCATTAATATGATTACAGTTGAGAGGGGAAATTGAATACGAGCCGAAACTCGACAGTTAATCAGTAAACAGCGAACGAGGTATGTTAAGGAATTTTCTTTCGGCAAGTTAGTTTCTTCAGCATAGCAGTCCAGTATGAATCTTAGTAAAGCATGTTAGGAGTATGTTATCATGTCTAGTTGTTGTTGTCAGTTGAGGCTCATAATTTGTATTGTTTCGTGCTGGATTATACCTGTATAGCTTTCGTGACCACCCCAGGGTTAATAGCTGTGTCGCCGCCCGCCAGGGGCGAGGATACGTCGCTCTATGGAGCGGCATACCGTCCGCAAGGGATGAAGATGGGAATCCAGATCCTCATATTCCGTTGTTGGCCTTATACGCACCCCCGCCGAGCGTTTACGCCCGTGGTGTAGATATCAGGAGTCCTCCAGACTCAGACACAACTACAGCCAGGGGTCGAGCGGGCCCAATTGCAGACCCAGGGGATCGGTAGGACGCTTATAGTTGGTAGTTGACTCAGTATGACCTGGATAAGGGTATATAGATTGAGGTGTACTCACTAGGGATAATGGGGGCCCAGGTGGGTTATTTTGTGCTGATTGTACCTTCCGGCTTATGGGGGCCAGGTAAGATTTATGTTTACTTTAGTTACTGATAGTTGGACAGTTTGATGCCTCATTTGTCAGGTATGACCCCTACCCTCCTTATTACAGTTATGTTTAGCCCTGATTTCACTACTTCAGTCATCTTCAGTCCATTTTCTTTACTTCAGTTATTGTTAGTTCTATTTCCTTACTTTCAGTTATTTGAAGTTACTGCCTTACATATTCAGTACCTGTGCTACTGACGCTCTCTTCTGGGGTGATGCATTACTTTCCTTCAGGTACGAATAGACGAGGAGCAGGTCCCTCATAGTTCTAGTCAGTCGTATAGAACCGTCAGCTCCCTTTTTCCGGAGATTGTGTGATAGAGGTTTACTTCTTTGTTTGTACAGTATGGGTAGGTCGGGGCCCTGTCCCGACCATCTTATTACACCTAGAGGCTTGCAGATTGTGTTACTTCCCTGTGGTTAGATTATATTGGCCGTGTGGGGCCCTGTTTAGCTGTTGATTGGCGGCCTTGTCGGCCATAGTTTAGTTTAGCATCTGATTTTACTTTCCAGTCATAACGAGATATCATGGTGGCCTTGTCCGCCCACGTAGGACTCCCTATGATTGCTTGTCTCTGGTTAGCTGCTTATTTTCATAGGTGGCTATAGGCCTTGTCGGCCGGGGGTTGTATTTAGAGCCGCTATATAGCCCGTTGTTTTCTTGATTCTAGAGTTAGAGTCAGCCCTGCACCAGAGGTGCTTAGGCTCAGTCAGTTCAACAATTCAGGTCCTAGCAGGGCACCAGGTGCCAGTCATGCCTCCCAAGGTGGGGCGTGACAACCCTGTATCAGAGCAGGTCGTATCCCAAGGAATCTGCAAGCCGTGCTAAGTATAGTCTTGTCTATTGATGGGTTATGCACCACATACTATAGGCAAGAGCTGCAAGGCATGATAGGATGGTTACTCTTTCTTCTTATTTAGTCATGCAATAGACTGATATAGTATAGGGTTGAGTCCCTAAGCTCATTATACTCTTTTTCTTATAGATAAATGTCGGAAAAGTGACACCCTACGACAGATAGGAGGCTAGATGTAGCAGAAGGAGAGGGCACCAGCAGGGTGCCTCAGCCTCGGTCAGAATCAGCCCGATCTAAGGATGATACGGAGGTATCATCTCGACCTCCCCAGCAGTCTCCACCATGTTAGGAGCCGCTTGGGACGGCCAGTGTGACGACACCGCCTCCGGTAGTTTCTATACCCTTACCATTCGACTAGGAGGTCAGGAGTGCAGTGGTTATGCTAGCCCAGATGATGACTGCTCAGCGCCAGCCAGTGCCACCTACAGTTGCAGAATCCTTAGGAGGGCCTGGTAGCTCGAGAGTCCAAGAGTTCCTAGCACTAACTCCCCCATAATTCACAGGGACAGATCAGACCGAGGACCCTCAGGACTACTTAGACCAGATGCAGAGGATTTTCAGGGTAATGCATGCTACACCCACAGAGTCGGTTGAGTTGGCGGTATTCAGGCTACGGGACATCGTCGTGCTGTGGTATGAGAGTTGAGAAAGGTCTCGGGGGAGAGATGTTTCCCCTCCGACCTGGCCCAGCTTCTCAGAGGCTTTCTTGGATCATTACCTATCGCGGGAGATTCGACAAGCCCGGGTTGATCAGTTCCTACACTTGGAGCAGGGGTCGATGAGTGTCCGGGAATATTCCATGCGGTTTGATTCCTTGGCTCGATATGCGCCAGCTTTCATGGACATAATGCCAGCCAGGGTACACCGCTTTATTATGGGGCTGAACCTAGAATATGTTGAGACCTGCATCACAGCCACACTGTGAGAGGATGTGGATATCGCTCATGTGCATGCATTTGCTCAGAATATTGAGGGTATCAAACAGTGGAAACAGGAGATTAGGAGGACAAGTCAGGAGCAGCGCCGCAGGGACAGACCGGGTGAATTACATGAGGAGTCCTGAGGAGGAACTAGGCCACGGTTATCAGATAGGCTGCCTAGACCCCCGCCTCCACCGCAGCGGCAGAGGAGCAGGTCTATTCGCTGAGGGAAACCAGAGCCCAGCAAAGTTTCACGAGCAGTAGGTTCACAGCAGCAGAGGGGAGTGGAGCAGAGTTGGTTTACAATACCACTTTGCCCTATTTGCAGTCGACGCCACTCTGGAGCATGCAGGTATGGTTCTACAGCATGCTACATTTGTGGACAGGAGGGTCACCAGATGAGGAATTGTCCAGCTAGGGGTTAGGGTGATCGGGATCGACAAGATAGGTCCTCTGCAGGATCACGAGCTCCAGCATCCCCGGTAGGGCATAGACCCTCAGTTTCAGCCAGCAAAGGCCAAGGCAGATCAGGGGCCTCCAGTTCAGGTGCCAGCCTAGACCGTACTTATGCACTACCGGGGCGACAGGAGTCAGAGTCGTCACCAGATGTTGTGACAACTATGCTAAACATTTGCTCTCATCCTGCTTATGTGTTGATAGATCCAGGATCCACCTTGTCCTACGTTACACTTTTAGTGGCCCGGAAGTTTAGTATTATGCCGGAATTACTTCGGCTTCCTCTCTCAATGTCTACACCCATTGGTGACTCTATTATAGCCAGAAGGGTCTATCGGGGGTGTACAGTAGAGGTTGCCAGTCGTCAGACTACGACAGACATGATAGAATTAGAAATGGTTGATTTTGATGCCATTATGGGTATGGATTGGCTAGCTCCATGCTATGCCAATGTCGAATGTTGGACCAAGATTTTCCAATTCCACTTTCCAAGGGAGGCAGTGTGGGAGTGGAAAGGTAGTACAACGACACAAATAGGTAGGTTTGTTTCCTATCTTCGGGTGAGAAAATTGATAGAAAAAGGGTGCATTTATCATATTGTCAGAGTTCAGGATGTTCAGGCAGAGCCTCCGACCCTTCAGTCTATTCCAGCGGTTAATGAATTTCCCGACGTATTTCCAGATGAGCTTCCTAGTATTCCCCCAGAAAAGGAAATTGATTTTGCAATCGATCTATTACCAGGCACTCAGCCTATATCTATTCCTCCATATCGGATGGCTCCTGCTGAACTCAGAGAACTAAAGGAACAATTGAAGGATTTGCTAGACAAGGGCTTATCAGGCCGAGTACCTTACCATGGGGTGCGCCAGTTCTGTTCGTGAGGAAGACGGACGGCTCCCTCTGTATGTGTGTAGATTATCGGCAGCTGAATAAAGTCAATATCAAGAATAAGTACCCACTTCCCAGAATAGACGATTTGTTTGATCAACTACAAGGAGCGAGGTATTTTTCAAAGATTACTTAAGGTCAGGATATTATTAGGTCCCGGTTCATGAAAGATATATTCCAAAGATTTCCTTTAGGACCAGATATGACTACTTTGAATTATTAGTCATGTCCTTCGGACTGACAAATGCCCCAGCAGTGTTCATGGACCTGATGAACAACGTTTTTAGACCATACCTGGACTTTTTTTTGATAGTATTTATCGATGATATTCTAATGTATTCCCGCTCAGAGGCAGATCACCAGGATCATCTACGAACAGTGCTCCAAATTCTCAAAAATCGCCAGCTATATGCAAAATTTTCTAAATGTGAATTTTGGCTGAATTCAGTAGCCTTTTTGAGCCATATTGTGTCAAATGCTGGTATACAGGTAGATACACAGAAGATAGAGGCAGTGAAAACATGGCCTAGACCTACCACTCCGACCGAGGTACGTAGTTTCCTGGGGTTAGCCGGGTATTACAGAAGGTTCATGGAAGGATTTTCCACTTTAGCAGCACCTTTAACCAAACTAATGCAGAAGGCAGCAAAATTCCATTATACTGAGGCATGTGAGCAGAGCTTTCAGGAACTGAATGTTAGATTGACATTAGCATCGGTGCTAGCGTTTCTAGAAGGATCAGAGGGTTATGCAGTGTATTGCGATGCTTCAGGCATCGGGTTGGGATGTGTTCTGATGCAGCTGGTAAAATAATTGCTTACACTTCTAGATAGCTGAGGAAGCATGAAAAGAACTACCCTACCCATGACCTCGAGTTAGTCGCAGTGATTCATGCCACTACCTGTATGGCATCAACGTAGATATTTTAACTGATCACAAAAGCCTGCAGTATATTTTCACCTAGAAAGAGTTGAATGTGCGGCAACGTTGCTGGTTGGAGCTGTTAAAAGACTACGATGTGAATATTTAATATCACCTAGGAAGGGCCAATGTTGTAGCAGATATCCTTAGTCGCAAATCCATGGGAAGCCTAGCATATTTACAACCCGAGCGGCAAGAATTAGCCCAAGAATTGCATCAGCTAGCCAGTTTAGCCGTTCGTATAGTAGAATCAGGAGACAATGGAGCGATAATCCAGAATACAGTAGTGTCATCATTGGTGGTGGAAGTGAAAGAACAACAGTATGAAGATCCTAGCCTGGTTCAGCTCAGAAATAGGGTCCAGCGAGGGGAAGTGACAGATTTCCAAGTAACCAAGGACGGAGTTTTGAGATATAGGGATCGCCTCTGCGTTCCAGACGTGGCAGGGCTTCTCCAGCAAATTATGGGTGAGGTACACTATGCCCGTTACTCTCTCCATCCAGGTTCGACAAAAAATGTACCATGACGTAAAAGAGATTTACTGGTGGTCGGGAATGAAAAAGGGGATAGCAGAATTCGTAGCTCAATGCCCCAATTGCCAACAGGTGAAAGCTGAACATCAGAAACCAGGTAGACTGACACAGGATATAGTCGTTCCTTTATGGAAATGAGAGGCAGTTAATATGGATTTCGTAGTAGGGTTACCTCGTACCAGGCATAAATATGATTCTATCTGGGTAATTGTTGACAGGTTGACAAAATCAGCTCACTTTCTGCCAGTAAGGGCTACCTTTTCAGCCGAAGATTATGCTTAGCTGTATATTAGAGAAATAGTCTGATTGCATGGTGATCCGCTGTCAATTATCTCTGAAAGAGGGGCACAGTTTACAGCTAAATTTTGGCAGTCTTTTCAGAGAGGCCTGGGGACGCAAGTTAACCTGAGCAGAGCCTTCCATCCTCAGACAGACAGGCAGGCAGAACGTACCATACAGACGCTCAAGGATATGTTATGAGTGTGCGTGCTAGATTTTTGAGGAGGCTGGGATGAACATCTACCACTTATTGAATTTGCCTATAATAACAATTATCATTCAGTAATTCAGATGGCGCCTTATGAAGCATTATATGGGCGGAAGTGCAGGTCTCCAGCTGGTTGGTTTGAGGTAGGAGAATCGGCATTGATTGGGCTAGATATTATTCATCAGTCAGAAGAGGAAGTAAAGCTTATCAAGGAACGTCTGCTGACTGCTCAGAGCTGCCAGAAATCTTATGCTGATATGCGGCAGAGAAACCTAGAGTTTAATGTGGATGACTGGGTATTCCTGAAGGTTTGACTGATGAAGGGTGTGACGAGATTTGGTAAGAAAGGCAAGCTCAGCCCGAGGTTTATTGGACCTTATCAGATCCGCCAAAGGATAGGCCAGGTGGCTTATGAATTGGATTTACCTCCAGAATTAGAATTCGTTCACCCAGTTTTTCATGTATCAATGTTGAGGAAGTTCATAAGAGATCCCTCCCAGATTGTCCCAGTCAAGGACGTCCAAATCACTGAGGAGTTAGCTTATAAAGAAGTTCCAGTAGCCATACTAGATTGGCAGATCCGCAGACTAAGAACTAAAGATATTGCTTCCGTTAAAGTGTTATGGCGGAATAAGAACCAAGAGGAGATGACCTGGGAGGCAGAAGACGATATGAAAACCATATATCCTCAGTTATTTCGGACTTAGTCAGATTGTGCAGCTAGAGGTATACTGTTGTTGTTGTTTCATAAGTTGCATTATATACATGTATATGTGAGATAATTGACTTTAGTCTATTGTGAAGTGGACGCTATAGTATTGTGAGAAGTACCTGTATTGGACTTTTCTATGTTTCAGGGTTTTTGGATAGTCCATATTACAGGGGAGACTCTGCTGAAATTTTTCCAAAATAAGTAATTACAAGAGTTGAGATTTCTAAGGCTAGAGAAAGACATTCGAGGACGAATGTTCTTAAGGAGGGGAGGATGTTACACCCCGTAAGTTTTTGATGTTTAGTCGGCCTATTCGTATGTTCGTTGAGAGTTTTAGAGTGTCATACGTACGAGGAAAGGGCCTGGGGAAAGGCCGACGAGTGCAAAGTCAGGATTTCACGAGAGGAGGCCAAACCAAGTTGCCCAGAGGGGCAAAGTGGCATAGAGAAGCCCCCTCCGCATTACCCAAAGTGGCATGGAGCAGAATTGGCGCGACGGGTAGAGTGCCACGTTGCCTTGTCTGCCGCCTCAAGTATATAAAGGCCTCACACTTAGATGTTATTTCATTTCTCAAATAACCTCGGCCAGTAGAGGTATGGACGAGGGAAAACATTTGGTAATCATCCGATTACGCTGCTAAATTTCGTCCAAATCTAAATTAACTCTGGGTAGTGAAGTATAAGGTTGTAGAGAGCATCGCTGCGGAGTTATTTTTGTAAAATACGCCTGGCAAATCATCGTCCCGCCGAGCTTAAGTTGATGGAATTGTTCCAAACTAGTGTAAATACGATCACGTGCCTAAAGTAAGTATTTCTTCCTTCTAGATTCCCGAGAAATTACGTGCTTTTGATCATCTTTCGATAAGTTGAAGTATAGTCAGTATATATATATATATATATAAGATATCGCTTTCTTTGAAAATAGTAATGAAGTTAGCCCTATTCTTCCGTTAATATGATTACAATTGAGAGGGGCTGTTGAATATGAGCCGAAACTCACCAATTAATTGGTAAACAGCGAACGAGGTATGTTAAGGCATTTTCTTTTGGCAAGTTAGTTTCTTTGTAGTCTAGTATGAATCTCAGTAAAGCACGTTAGGAGTATATTATCATATCTAGTTGTTGTTGTTAGTTGAGGCTCGTAATTTGTATTGTTTTGGGCTAGATTACACCTGTATAGCTTCCATAACCACCCTAGGGTTAATAGCTTTGTCGCCACCCGCCAGGGGCGAGTATACGTCGCTCTACGGAGCGGCATGCCATCCGCAAGGGACGGAGATGGGGATCCAGATCCTTATATGTCGTGTTTGGCCTTATACTCACCCCCGCTGAGCGTTTACGCCCGGGGTATAGATATTAAGAGTCCTCCAGACTCAGACAAAGCTACAGTCAGGGGCTGAGCGGGCCCAGTTGCAGACCCAGGGGATCGGCAGGATGCTTATAGCTGGTAGTTGACTCAGTATGACCTGGATAAGGGTATATAGATTGAGGTGTACTCACTAGGGCAAATGGGGGCCCAGGTGGGTTGTTCTATGCTGATTGTACCTTCCGGCTTATAGGGGCCAGGTAAGGTTTATGTTTTCTTTAGTTACTGATAGTTAGATAGTAAGACGCCTCATTTGTCAGGTATGACCCCTACCCTCCTTATTATAGTTATGTTTAGCCCTGATTTCACTACTTTAGTCATCTTTAGTTCGTTTTCTTTACTTCAGTTATTGTCAGTTCTATTTCCTTACTTTCAGTTATTTGAAGTTACTGCCTTACATATTCAGTACCTGTGATACTGACGCTCTCTTCTGGGGCGCTGCATTACTTTCCTGCAGGTACGGATAGACGAGGAGCAGGTCCCTCATAGTTCAACTCAGTCGTACAGAACCGTCATCTCCCTTCTTCCGGAGCTTGTGTGATAGAGGTTTACTTCTTTGTTTGTACAGTATGGGTAGGTCGGGGCCTGTCCCGACCATCTTATTACTCCTAGAGGCTTGCAGATTGTGTTACTTCCCTGTGGTTAGATGATATTAGCCGTGTGGGGCCCTGTTTAACTGTTGATTGCTGGCCTTGTCGGCCATAGTTTAGTTTAGCATCTGATTTTACTTTCCAGTCATAACTAGATATCATGGTGGCCTTGTCGGCCCGCATATGACTCCCTATGATTGTTTGTCTCTGGTTAGCTGCTTATTTTCATAGGTGGCTATAGGCCTTGTCGGCCGGGGGTTGTATTTAGAGCCACTATATAGCCCGTTGTTTTCTTGATTCTAGAGTTATAGTCAGCCCTGCACCAGAGGTGCTTAGGCTCAGTCGGCTCAGCAATTCAGGTCCTAGCAAGGCACCAGGTGCTAGTCATGCCTCCCAAGGTGGGGCGTGACATCTAGATCTTCCATATTCCTTGTGGGTTCGACTCCAACCTATAAGTTTGGGTTCTTTATTGACAACGTCTGCTTCATACTTTAGTTAGAAGTATGGTTTGAGCGTTATCAAAGGTTAATTCCTAAATCAATCTCCCGCTCGGAAGGAACACCTGGCAAATTATCTGGAAAAACCTCTGGATACTCATGCACCACCGGGACTGACTGTATAGTCGGGGTCTTCGGACTTGACATCCTTCACCCTAACTAGATGGTACATGAAACCCTTAGAAATGATCTTCCTGGCCTTAAGGTAGGAAATGAAATGACCTACAGGCATAGCTGAACTACCCTTTCACTCCAAAACTGATTCACTCAGAAAACGAAATTCCACCGCACGAGTTTTACAATTTACATAAGCATAACATGCATACAACCAATCTATGCCAAGAATAATATCAAAGCCAGTCATGGATAACTCTACAAGGTCTGAGGAGGTGACTTTATGCAATATAGTGACCAGGCATCCTCTTTACACCCGCCTAGCTACAACCGAATCACTAACAGGAGTAGAAACCAAAAATGGTTTTGACAGAGTCTCAGGATTAACTCCAAAGCTACTAAAAATGTAAAGGGTCAAAATACAAGGTAGCTCCCAAATTTAGCAGAGCATAAACATCAATATGAAAAACATGCAACATACCAGTGACCATATTCAGGGAGACCTCCTGCTCCTAACGAGGTGCTAAAGCATAAAACCTATTTCAACGCTGATCGCTGGCTGAACTGGTCAAGGCACCTTGTTGAGGGGGACGTGCTGCTGGAGTGAAAGAACTGGCTGATGGCATACAGGCTCCACCGACCCCCGATCTGGCTAAAGGACAATCCTTGAGTCTGTGTCTGAGTTTGCCACACCTAAAATAAGCATCCGAGCTGACAAGGCACCTCCCAAGATGATTCTTGCCACACTTCGCACAAGATGGGAAAGTGCACTCTATCTGCATGCTAACCTGGCCTCTCGAATCTAAAGCCCTGCTCCTCCGATCCCCTCGGAATTCTGATGACGTACTAGCCAATGATGGTGCTGGAGCAATAGACCTATGGTGAGACTACTGATGTTGTCCACCCCCTGATCTAACCTTAGAAGTTCCATAACTGTCGGTCCTAGCCCTCTTGGCCTCTCTCTGCCTCCGATACACCAACTCCATCTGTTGAGCATGCAACACAATATGGGGAAAATCTGTATCCTGATGCAACATGGCGACCCTATAATACTTATCCAAGTAGTCTGCCACCCCGTGAACAAATCAATTCCGAGTCCTCTGATCTGCCACCAACTCTGGTGCATATTTAGATAGTTGGGTGAACTCCAATGCATACTCCTGAACCAGCATGTCACCCTACTTCAAGTTAACAAACTCAGCCACCTTTTGCTCCCTCATCTCCCAAGGGAAGAATCAATCCAAGAATGTCGTGTGGAACTCTTCCTAATCGATAGGGCCTACACCCACTACCCTAGCATCTCTCCACTATTTGAACCATATGTTGGCCACCCCCTTTAGCTGATAGAAGGACAAATCAACACAATCTCCATTGGTCACCCCAATAACCTGGGTGATCTTAGAATTTCCTCAATGAAATCGTGCAGTTCCTTATCCACCTTGGACCCAAGGAACTCCTGATGGTTCATCCTTAAGAAGTCTCTAATTCGGGTCGCTGACGCATTGCCATTCTAGGGAATATGTGCAACAGCTTGCTGGTTGACCTGAGCAGTCAAGGCCTGCGCTAACATCTGGATAGCTGCTCGAAACTCAACGTGGGCACCTGGCTTCGGTGGTTGGGGTGATCTTGGGCAGATTTATATGCCCAAGTGATACTCAAAAGTATCATTTTCGCCTTGTTTATCTAGAAATGTGTATACATTTTCATGGAATAGGCAATAAAATGTGAATTTATACTAACCAATATGATTAGCATTGTTTTTCAGTTAAAATGTGATTTCGGGAAGCTGAAATGCATGTTGGATGATATCGGAGTTGGACTTGGATGTGAGCAAGGGAAAAGGCATTGGACAGCATGAATTAAAGGGGCTCCGCGATGGAGCCGTGTCACGCTGCCATTGCGGAGGCATTCTGCCTGGAGGGTGAAAATTCACCAAATTTTCAGTGGAGGTCCTCGTTTGCTCCGTGGCACGGAGCCAGTGCTCCGCGATGCACGCCGTGCCACGTTGAGCTTGAATTCCCTGACCCCCAGTTCTAGTGAGGGTCCGCATTCATGGCGTGTCACGGAGGCAGTGCTCCGCGATGCACTCCGTGACACGTTGCTCATTATTCCGGGAAAAATTCCCAGCAGTATAAATAGAACACTTAAGTTCATTTTTCATAATTCAGACTTGGTGGAGCAAGGACGTGGGTTACAGGCAGTTGAGGGACGAAAAGTTCAGGGTTTTTTCTCTCTTTCTTTCTTCTTTAATTCAATTGCTTGTATGATTAACACTCGTTTTATGATGATTAATCCACAAATGAGTGGCTAATTCCCTTCCTTGCTGAGGTTGTGAACAATTGTGATGAAATTTGATTATTGATTATCTGGTTTTTCATCTTTTCTTCCATGTTGTTCTATTAATTCTTGTTCTTACTGCATTGGTGTGTGGCCTACATTAATGTACATCTAAAAAGTCCTATTTCACTCGAGAGAGCACGAAATTGGAAAGTTGTGAATTAATAGGATATTGTTCTTTACTTGATTTGGGAAAATTGAGTTTTGATGTGCATTCAGGATAGAAATATACCTGAAAGTCGTATTAGTCAATTTAGGAATCGGAATTGTATGGCTAGAACATGAATTGCATTTGATCACAGAAATGTAGACGGATGGTTCATGATTCTTAAGTGAGATTAAATACGAGAGTTTTAATCTCTTGGCAAATGTTCTTGGCTAGCAACAGGAAGAAAAGATTAACCAATTTATGATGATAATCAGTTTCATTACATGTTCAGTTAACCTCAGCATGCTCTTATCCATAGTTCAGATTCAAATTAGATAATTGTTCTTAGTGTTAGTGTAAAATTTATCAACCAAACTATCAACTTTTTGGTCACGTTGTTGTCAGCATATTTAGAAGTAAAAATATAGTATACTTGCGCAAATTGCACTTAACCCAAGTCTCTGTGGGATCGATACTTGGCTTACTAAAGCCACTTACTACTTGTTCGACCACGTGCACTTGCGTGTTGTTTTATATACCCATATAACAAACCGAACAAGTTGCCGGGGACTTGGCAATTGGTGAATTTGTTTTAAGTGTTAATTTACTGTATTTTTATTTTTTTCTTAAGTGTTGACAACTTGGTCTTAGCCTGTATTTTGCAGACTTAATTGCTGTGAACACTGGCAAGAGACAAGGAGTTGGTGGAATCTTATATAGTGTCAGAACGTATATTTCACAGTAAACAGAGAGAAGCTCTACAAAGAAAGGCAGTTGCTCAGACAGACGATCATGGAGCAACAACAAAATCCACCGGTAGTAAGGGCAGTGTTAGTGCCCGAAGAAGCAGCAGCACGGCCGGTTCGCGAGGTGGCAATCCCACATGCCAATAATGTTACATCAAGTATCCGCAAACCAGAGCTGGGAGGGAGATTTGAATTGAAACAAAATATGGTGCAGTTGTTGCACACAAGTGGGCAATTTACCGGTCTCCCTCATGAAGATCCGCAACAGCATCTCCAAAATGTTTTGGAGATAAGTGACACTTACATTCCCGCTGGAGTGTCACCAGACTATGTTCGGCTTACATTATTTCCATTCTCCTTACTAGGAGAATCCAAGAGGTGGTTGAAAGCTGAGCCACCAAATTCTATCTCAACGTGGGATGATCTTGCACGAAAGTTCTTGATAAGGTTTTTTCCCTCTGGTAAAACAGCAAGACTTAGAAGTCAGATTCTAAGTTTCAAACAGAGGGAGGGAGAAAATTTATATCAAGCCTGGGAGAGGTTTAAATCCATGTTGCGGGACTGTCCTCATCATCATCAGTCTAATGAGGTATTGGTGCACATATTTATTGAGGGTTTGGAACCCCACACCAAAATATTGCTAGATTCAGCAGCTGGAAAAGACTTATGAGGAGCTGTATACCTTGTTGAACTGGATTTCACAGGGCAATCCAGAATGGAATGCTGATTCATCACGAGGTGGGACAAGGAAAGCAGCAGGAGTGCTTGAAGTGGATGGGTTTATAGCTATGGCTGCACAGATAGCTGCATTGTAAAATCAATTGAACAACCACTTCAGCAACATGACCTTGAACCAGCCTCAAGCTCCAGTTAATGCAGTCCAGCAATTGTGGTGTGAAGTGTGTGGAAGCAGTGAGCACTCAGCTGAGTGCCGTGGAGCCAATCCTGACTCGGTAAACTTTGTGGGTAATGCACAAAGAAATCACCAGCAATATGGTAATAGCTACAATTCAAATTGGAGGAATCATCCTAACTTCTCATGGGGTAGCAACAACCATCAAGGCCAAAGTTCGGGTCAGGGTGTGCAAAGGAATCAAGGAGGGCAACAGAACTACCAATCTCAATTCAGAAACAACAATGCACCTCCTCCACCACCATCACCCAGCATTGAGGAGATGTTCAAGACCATGATAGCTAACCAAGCTCAATTGCAGGCTGACTATGTGAAATTGGCAGCCAAAGTGAAAAACAATCAGTTAGCTACCAAGGCTCTTGAGTATCAATTTGGGCAATTTGCTAGTGCCCAAAATACAAGGCCTAGGGGAGGACTGCCAAGCGACACAGATCCGAATCCCAAGCAGGTAAATGCAGTGACCACAAGGAGTGGTTTGCAGCTGAAGGAGGTGGAACTAGAAAGACCACCTCAACACTCGGGACCAGCAGAAGTTGAGGGGGAGCAAAGTTCGGAAAGGGGGAAGACCAAAGAATCTGAATCAGAAAGACCTCCACCCCCGTTCCCTCAACGACTCAAGAAACACAAAGAGGAGGTGTGTTTCAAGAAATTCATGGAGGTGCTTAAACAGGTACATGTTAATTTACCTCTTGTTGATGTCTTGCAGGGAGTGCCTAAATATGCCAAGTACATAAAGGACATCGTGGCTAACAAAAGTCGGTTGATAGAGTATGCTACGGTGGCTCTAACGGAGGAATGCACTTCCCGGATCCAAAATAGACTGCCCACAAAGCTAAAAGACCCTGGAACTTTTACTATCCAGCTTACTATTGGGCAGAGCATCCGAGCTCGTGGATTGTGTGACCTGGGGGTGAGCATAAATTTGATGCCATCTTCGGTATTCAGAAAGTTGGGTCTAGGGAGTCCTAGACCCACAATGGTAATCTTGCAGTTGGCGGATCGATCCTTAGCTAGGTCGAATGGCATTGTTGAGGACGTTCTGGTGCAAGTTGGCTCCCTAATTTTCCTGGTAGATTTTGTCGTTTTGGACTTTGAACCAGACGCGGAAGTCCTATTTATTTTGGGACGTCCCTTCTTGGCAACCGGGAAAGCATTAATCGACGTAGCTGCGGGGCAACTTACAATGCAAGCACATGACACGGTAGAGGTGTTCGATGTGTATAAAGCATCCAAGCTCCCGATGGTGCATGAAGAACTCTCGGTGATCAATGTGATTGATCATGGTGATGCTACGCAGATGAAGGATTCCAGAGAGTTAATGGGAAGACCACCGGATAGGTGTAGGCACTACTGGGGGGAGGACAGTGATCGAGAGAAATCGTCCATCACCCTAGCGGACAATTGAGCTTAAATGACGTCGAGCCGCGACGGTAAACCTGGCCCTGCACGGGAGGCAACCCGTGAATTTTTTTCTTTCATTTGGTAAAGCTGAGATGATTTTCAGGTCAAATGGAGGAAAATGTGCACGGAATCGCGAAGGAAAAGTCGAGGTATGAAAAATTAATTAAAAGTGGAAAACAGTAAGCTGGGGCGATAGCTACGTGTCACGGAGGAGGACCTCCGCGTTACCCTCCGTGACACGTTGAGGTATAACCCGGAAATTTTAAAATTTCCAGAATGCTATCGCGATGGCTCCATGTCACGGAGGCAGTGCACCGCAATGCACTCCGTGACACGTTGCCGTGTATATCGCGACGGGTCACACTGGGTTGCCGGGTGACCCGCGTATTTTTCTACCCTTTTAAACCCCGAAACCTCCCCTTTTCCCCTCATTTTCAATTTCCTCCGCGACCAAACATCCCAAAACCCCTCCCCCACCAACGTGCCACGGCTTAAGGCAAGAAATTACTGAGTTTTCTTCAATTCTTCAACTTCAAGGTATGTTTTCCGATTCTCGCTCAAGTTTTTATCGATTTTCTTCGAAATTAAGCATGGGAGGTGTGCTAAATCGCCCTAAGGCGAAATTAAGCATGAATTCGAGTTATTTGTTGATTGATAAATGTTCGGAATGTTGTTATGATTGTTTGAACTTGTCGATTGCATAAATTAATCGAATTTGATTGATAAATTCAATTCTAGGGCTTGTTGTTGAATTTGAAGTTGAACATGTGTTGAAATCGTGAATTTTATGTCGGGTTGTACGTGTTGAATGAGATGAGTCATTGTACAAATTGTTAGGATGTTAATAGATGATGAATTCTTGGGTTTGGGGGAAAATGTTGAAATTTGTTCGAATTTGGTTAGTTGGATAGGTTCACGTATATAAATTTTTGTGGTTATTTTTGTTTCTTTGTTTTTCTTTGCTATGTGCGATGGTTAAAATGCTAGCGATGGTAGTGATTGTGATTAGCTGTACGAAGTCTGAGTAGTACACAGAAGTTATACCGTCGAATTTTCTTTTGAACGCATGTTCGGTGGTTCGTTGGGTATCTAAACCGACAAGCAAGTGCACGTGGTCGAACAAGTAGTAAGTGGCTTTAGTAAGCCAAGTATCGATCCCTCAGAGACTCAGATTAAGTGAAGTTTGCTTCAGTATACTATACTATATTTAACTTCTAAATATGCTGACAACAACGTAACCAAAAAGTGAATAATCTGTTTTATAAATTTTATACTAAAACTACTAACAATTATCTACTTTGAATTTGGACTATGAATAAGAGCATGCCGAGGTTAAAGAACATGTAATGAAACTGATTATCATTATAAATTGGTTAATCTTTTCTTCCAGTTGCTAGCCAAGAACATTAGCCAAGATATTAAAACTCTCGTATTTAATCTCACTTAAGAATCATAAACCATCCGTCTACATTTCTGTGATCAAATGTAATTCATGACCTAGCAATACAATTCCGGTTCCTAAATTGACTAATACGGCTTTCAAGTATATTTCTATCAGGAAAGCACATCAAAACTCAATTTTCCCAAATCAAGTAACGAACAATATCCTATTAATTCACAACTTTCCAATTTCGTGCTCTCTCGAGTGAAATCGGACTTTTTAGATGTACATTAGTGTAGGCCACACACCAATGCAGTAAGAACAAGAATTAATAGAACAACATGGAAGAAAAAGATGAAAAACCAGATAATTAATAATCAAAATTCATCACAAGTGTTCATAACCTCAGCAAGGAAGGGAATTAGCCACTCATTTGTGGATTAATCATCCTCAAACAAGTGTTAATCATACAAACAATTGAATTAGAGAAGAAAGAAAGAGAGAAAAAACCCTGAACTTTTCATCCCTCAACTGCCTGTAACCCACGTCCTTGCTCCACCAAGTCTGAATTCTGAAAAATAAACCTAAGTGTGATATTTATAGTAGTAGGACTCTTTCCCGGAATAACAAGCAACGTGTCACGGAGTGCATCGCGGAGCACTGCCTCCGTGACACGCTACGGACGCGGAGGCTCTCTTGAAATCACCCGACTTGGCCCCGGCAACACCCTGCCGCGTTGGCAGCGTGTCACGCTGCTTGGGCAGCGCGTTGGCATCTCTTGGTCGCGCAGCCAACCTGCTGTGGCACGTTGCCAATGCACAGGTGGGCTGTTTTGTGCCTCCTCTTTGCCGACGTTCGCGTGTTAATTCCGTTTCCAAGCATCTACTTCACCAACTCATGGATTAGTTACTCAAAAGTCATCAAAACCTACAAAACAAAGGCTAATCATGTTGGTTAGCACATATATTCACTTCATATAAAATTACATGAAAATGTATACAATAACTTAGATAAACAAGACTAATTTAAGTCATAAAGCGTATCTCGGGCATGCTATTTTTGCCCGTGATCAACGCACTAAGCATAATTGTATAGTTGGTTGTTTTGTGTAAATAAAGTTATTCTTGCCGTATTGTTGTAACTGTAGCTAAGGACTAAGTGTGGGTAACCTACGTAACCCGACCTTAGCCGAAGTTAATATTTATTTAGCTTAACATTGAGCTTGCTGACTTGGGTTGACAGGTAAAATGGCAAGCCGGCAAGATAAAGGGAAAGGTGCATCAACTTCAGGCACCGGAAGGAAGAGACTCAGACTGGGAACAGCAGTCCCAGCTGCACCAGCAGTTCCACGCGGCCAGCGCCGCCAATATGGAACAAGATGGGTGACTGACGAGGGGAAAAAGTGGTACGCAAAGCACAAAGAGAACAAATATTTCCCCGAGGAGCATATAGCACGAGAGCCATTGGCACAGGAGTTCCACAGGATGGTTCACCGGATCGAGGCAGCTGGGCTCAATTTCATATTGGAGGAGCCCAAAGAATGCAACCTGCACCTGGTTCGGGAGTTCTATGCTAACTGGAATCCGTCAATCCGAAGCCACACCATCAAAATCAGAGGGCAGATAGTCACTCTGGAGCCCCACCAGCTCAATGCCATCATAGGAGCACGGGACACAGACGCCCATGTCCTCCGATAGCTGAATATTACCCCACCGTATGCTGACATCAGACGCACATTGTGTGGGGCCCGATCTATAGCTAGATGGAGCAGGCACAAAGAAAGGGGCTACCACCAGACTCTGCCATATTCACAGATGAACAGGGAAGCCCGAATCTGGCTGAAGATAGTCTGCTCATGCCTCATCCCGGGGGTACATATGACTGATGTAACCCGGGACCGTGTTTGCCTGGTGTACGCCCTAATGAAAGGGCTGGAGATCAATGTCGGGGCGGTTATTATATCCGCCATGAAGAGAGCCCAGTTGCACCAGGGGCACAGGTATGGTTTTGGTGGACTACTCACCACCTTTCTCAGGGGCCTCGATGTTAAGGAGGAGGCCCTCAATTATATCCCGCAGTTGGAGCGGCGGGCCTTGGATGTTACCAAAACTAAGGCTCCCGACACCACCCACGGGCTAGTGCTAACACTTGGCGAGCGACACGCTCGTGATGACCAGTACATGGCGCGGATGTATGGGATACAGATGCTCCAGCTGAGGATAGGTGGGAGGCCTGTGACGGAGGAGGAGCTATGGCAGCTCGAGCTAAATTACCTCTTCGGCGAAAACGCCAGGGCTCTATGCCGAGTAGGGCCAGCATTTGTATAGCCCACATATGATGACATCCCCATGGACGAGGAGACACGTCAGGAGGACTCCGATGTGGAGTCTGATGATGATGACAGAGGCGACTCGGACATGGGAGATGAGGCAGAAGCACCCGATGAAGAAGTGGAATACTTTGATTGATCAGGGAGTTCCACCACCCAAATTTGTGCTATTTAATTTTTGTGAACACTGGGGACAGTGTTCGGACTAAGTGTGGGGTGGGAGTAGTTAGGTGCTGGGCTAGGCTGTTTTGCTTTTATGTTCTTCTCTGTTATTGTGTATGTTATTTGTCCTTGTGATTTGTGAATTGTTTAAGTGATGGTTCTGTATTTGTAAATATTCGTGAAATTGCTGTGTGTTGTTGAATGGTTTCTAGATGATTCTGACTCTGTACATATTTTAGTTATCGAAATGATCGATATTTTTAAAATTTTTAAAAATATTTTGTACATATTTAAAATATTTTGTAAATAATTTTTCTATCGAAATGATTGATATTTTGTAAATTTTTCAACTTTTAAATTTTGGGTTTCTCGTCGTTTGTTTTCGGTTCTTTTACCGAGAATGGTCCCATTGAACCGAAGTCATAGCTAGTGACTGTTCCCTATGATGGATGGATGACGACCGTCTTAAGGGAAATGTAGTCGTTACGAGTAGTTTTTTTTCAATTAATTTTCAGTTTTTTTCTTTGGTGGATTGCATCTCGAAACCTGTAGTTACTATATGGTTGCGAAATTTTGGTTGCGTGTTGTACATGATATTCAAAATGCAAAGGTGATTCGTGTGAAAGCATGCAAATTTTGTAAATATGTTGAGATAGCTAGGCTGTAGAGTTTGATTCATTGTGATTGAGGCTTAATGTTCGAATTCATGTAATTAGCTGATTGAAGAGTCTGTGAATACATTTTGAATCGAGCATGTGCATAAAGTGTGAAGTGAGGTGTTGACATTCCATGCTATTGTGAAGTGTCTAGAACTTGCCTGGTGTGTGTACAAAACAAAATGAAGGAGGTGTATTGTAGGAAAGGATGTAGGCATTTCTTTGTTTTAACCGAGAGTTTCTATTTTTTTCTTGTCATATCCCCCTTTTTGTGATTGTATACCCTAGTCAGCCCTTTGAGCCTTTAGCCGATTGTTTTCTTTCTTTTTGTCCAAATAGTGTAAACCGAGCTTAATTCTTTCTTTTCATTAGCTGTAAAGTCTATACAAAACTCTTAAGCGCTTAAGAAGAGAAAATCATTTTCCCAAAGTGTCAAAGAGTGAGAAAGGTGAAAAGAAAAAGAAAAGCAAGTGAGGGAAGAAAAGAAAAGGTTGAAGGTGCACTTGTTATAAATAAACGATAATGAAGGTGCATGAATAATCTTTGTTGTTGTGTCAAGTGTGCTTAATGAAATGGGCCATACTAAAGTAAACCATCAAGAATGGGATGATGAAAAAAAAAGAGAGAAACAATGTCCATGAGTGATGGGATGTGTTGAAAAGGCGCTTAAGGATGCTAGTGGCTATTATTGGCTAATCCAATATTTACTAGTCCATAGCTTCCATTACAACCCATTAAAGTCCTACGTGATCTTGCATTGCATTTCTTTATATTAGTGGAGTAGTACACTAAGGGCAAGCTTATGGGTCACGACATGATGCATGTGAATTCTTTTGGGAGAGAGAGTGAAATTGTGTGTACATGCCCCTGTTTGAATGTTTATGACTCACATGAGCAAAAAGGGGAAGATTCTCTTGTGTTGTGAGGGCACATGCTTGATGAAAGATTAATTTTCGTGTCGGATATCTTGATCAGCTGATTTGCATGAGTTTGCCGATATCAAGAGTCGATTCTTAAAGTCTAGGAGGTCTTAAGGTATTGAAGGTCATTGCATAGTTAAGACCATGCATGTTTTCTTGATGATTTGCAATATTGAATAATCAGTATGACTGTAGCTTAAATTGTCGTACCATAGTAGCGAGGTTGGTATGTAAATTGCATGAATTGTATGTTTGTTTTTCGAGGACGAACAAGGATTTAAGTGTGGGGTAAGTGATCTTGGGCAGATTTATATGCCCAAGTGATACTCAAAAGTATCATTTTCGCCTTGTTTATCTAGCAATGTGTATACATTTTCATGTAATAGGCAATAAAATGTGAATTTATACTAACCAACATGATTAGCATTGTTTTGCAGTTAAAATGTGATTTCGGGAAGCTGAAATGCATGTTTGATGATATCGGAGTTGGACTTGGATGCGAGCATGGGAAAAGGCATTGGACAGCATGAATTAAAGGGGCTCCGCGATGGAGCCGTGCCACGCTGCCATCGCGGAGGCATTCTGCCTGGAGGGTGAAAATTCACCAAATTTCCAGTGGAGGTCCGCGTTTGCTCCGTGGCATGGAGCCAGTCCTCCGCGATGCACGCCGTGCTGCGTTGAGCTTGAATTCCCGGACCCCTAGTTCCAGTGAGGGTCCGCGTTCATGGCATGTCATGGAGGCAGTGCTTCGCGATGCACTCCGTGACACGTTGCTCATTATTTCGGGAAAAATTCCCAGTAGTATAAATATAACACTTAAGTTCATTTTTCATAATTCAGACTTGGTAGAGCAAGGACGTGGGTTACAGGCAATTGAGGGACGAAAAGTTCAGGGTTTTTTCTCTCTTTATTTCTTCTTTAATTCAATTGCTTGCATGATTAACACTCGTTTTATGATGATTAATCCACAAATGAGTGGATAATTCCCTTCCTTGCTGAGGTTGTGAACAATTGTGATGAAATTTGATTATTGATTATCTGGTTTTTCATCTTTTCTTCCATGTTGTTCTAGTAATTCTTGTTCTTACTGCATTGGTGTGTGGCCTACATTAATGTACATCTAAAAAGTCCGATTTCACTCGAGAGAGCACGAAATTGGAAAGTTGTGAATTAATAGGATATTGTTCTTTACTTGATTTGGGAAAATTGAGTTTTGATGTGCATTCAGGATATAAATATACCTGAAAGTCGTATTAGTCAATTTAGGAATCGGAATTGTATGGCTAGAACATGAATTGCATTTGATCACAGAAATGTAGACGGATGGTTCATGATTCTTAAGTGAGATTAAATACGAGAGTTTTAATCTCTTGGCAAATGTTCTTGGCTAGCAACAGGAAGAAAAGATTAACCAATTTATGATGATAATCAGTTTCATTACATGTTCGGCTAACCTCAGCATGCTCTTATCCATAGTTCAGATTCAAAGTAGATAATTGTTCTTAGTGTTAGTGTAAAATTTATCAAACAAACTATCAACTTTTTGGTCACGTTGTTGTCAGCATATTTAGAAGTAAAAATATAGTATACTTGCGCAAATTGCACTTAACCCAAGTCTCTGTGGGATCGATACTTGGCTTACTAAAGCCACTTACTACTTGTTCGACCACGTGCACTTGCGTGTTGTTTTATATACCCATATAACAAACCGAACATGGGGCACCTGAACAGGTGGGGCCTGCTGATGCCCATGATCATTGCAATCTCCCTAGACTTCACCGTTCCTGTTTCTTCTTCCGTTAATTCTCCTGAGAGCCATGATTCTGCAATCGCGAATAGCACGAATTAGAAGGATAGAAGGACTTTTCATCGCACGACATAGATCATGAAAGAAGCGAACATTTCCTAAACGCCTCATACCCTCTTCGTCATAAGTGTGGCGCGCTTCACACCCATTAAAAAGACTCTACTTAATGTGGCTTTCGGACACCCTAGGACACTTCAAAACCTACGACTCTGATACTAAGTTTTTCATGACCCGAACATAGACCTGGATCGTAACACGGGACAAGGATCCCCGAGAGGTCCCAAGTCGATCCATGGCATAAGCATACATCTAACTTCATTCACTTTAACCGGAAGACTGAACATAAGGCATAGAGGAAACATATACATGACATAACATAGCATAAAGAACATAATCTCTTAGACACACACAAGCTGAGTACTATGCACTGTCTGAAAGCCTCTACTACGTACAATGGGTTGATGGGACAACACCCCCAACTAACCCGAACAATTACTGAAACATAAAATAGCATGAATGTTTGTCAAATGGCCCTCGAAACATGAGGACTCACCAATAAGCTGAAAATACACTTTGAGATGATCTAGGTATGAGGATGAGCTTGAGAGCCGGAACTTGTATCATAAGACAATACAACATAGAAAGTATGCGGTCAATACATGAAATGTACCGAGTATGCAGGGTAAGTAAAACAGACATTGAAAATATTTAAAAACTCATAAAACATCATAAGAGTAGGACGTCATGCTCATATCATAAATATCATAACATAACATATAAAAGGCTCAAGGTTTTGAAAGCATCTGTAATACAATCGTAATCATAAACATGGGAGGAAAGACAAATGAACATGTCTTGAGCCGACATACATAATCATAAATATGCATAAATCATGAGGAACTGTGGGAGATTCTCTTAACCGACATACCCCATATGAGCACACATGAAGCTCGACTTGTGACACTAGTCGAGAGGGTGTTCGTACCTTGCTAAGGGTAGAACCATGAGAGTGTGATATCACCATGAAAAGGGCAAATTGGGCCAGGGACAGTCACAAAGGAGGTCACAACATACCTACGGTGGAACGTAGTTTATGAGATCCGGGGCAGAACCTAGGCCCCGAACCTACTCGATGTTCGATACTACTCCCAAAACATATATAGTGCTCATGGTATAATATGCATGAATTCATGGGCTATTTAAATCATGATAATCATAAACATACTTGTACATACATGAACTAGCCATGACATATGGCCCGTGAGTCGACCAAAACATAATTCATAAATCATAGGATTCATGCATACTTGTAGATCATACATATAACTTGTAAATCATCAAATCATGATGGGCAATTGAATAAATCCATATTTAAAATCATAAATCATGATGGGTTTATAAATATTGACAATTGAAGAGTAGATCATAAATCGATTCATCATAGATCTTACATAATTAGGCTAAATGTAGTAGAAATCGAAATCAATAATTTTATAATCAAAATAGTTATAATATCTGATCAAAATCTATAAAATATAATGTAAATAATGAATCACAATATCCCATTAGCAAATCATTAGATTTTCACAAAATTGAATTCAAAACCCCATGAGATTTTTGGTGGATTTCTCATAAATTAGTAGAGAATGGCATGGGTGTGAACAGAAACACCCATTCATAACCCTACATACCTGGGTAAGATCAGATTCTAAAGTTCTAGAATTCCCAAGGATGAATTGATATGGAAAAGCTTAAGGAATAGCTTGACCTCTCCAAAATTTCTCTTAACATGCATACATGGGAATGACCTATGCAATAGGGACTTAACTTATCTTAAAATGCCCAGAAAATACATGAAAAGCGTAGTTTAGGGCCTTATAGCATGGAAAGGTCAAAAATACCCTTAATGAATCTTTCCTAAAAAGCTTCCCAGATCGATCTAACGGACGTACCAACGAGTCATTGGAAGCTACGACAACTCATGGTATGGCCCTTCATATGCACTTCTCAGGCCTTGCTTTCGAAATCAAACCATGGCTAGATAGGATGACTCGTCCTTTGCTCCAAGGGGTCGTTGAGTTGATCATTGCTTGCCCCTCTGAAATTTTTGAACTTCCTCACAATGGGTCTCACCATGACTCGTTGTTTCCTCCAGCGTATCATGGTGTCCGTCTGTTAAGTCCACTAGAATTTTGACCATGTAGACAATGATTGCTGATAACAAGTTGTTTTTACTCACGACAGGTTGTTGTGTGACCCATTATTTCCCCAACTACCAAGGTCCAGCCTTCCCTATGGCTTCTAACATTGACTCATTGTTCCAAGAAATGATTCATTACATCATCCGTTTTCCCCACTGCCACCAGGACTTCCCCTAACCACGACTGCATACAACGACCCGTGGTTTGATACCACGAGCCGTTATGTCACCCGTTCTGTGATATTTTCTCAGTTTCCAGCAAATTCCAAATTTTGATCCAGGGTCTAATATTAGGCTCTTTCGGGGTATTACATAAGTTGTGCTAGTTCAAGCCTTGTGACTGAGGCAATGAGAAAAAGAGATGAAGAGAGAGATGATACCCTTGCAAAGAGGATGACCTATCTTGAACTGATGACAAAGAATGTTATGGGAACCGCATCCAGGAATGTCAATGTTGTGGGGAGTAAAGGTCCCATATAATATGAGGGTGAAGCTTCATCGCCAAGGTATGAGGAAGAGTGTCAATTCATGGCGGGTCAAATGGGGAGTTCTCACCTTGGATATCAAGGGAACAACCAAATCCCTTAGCATCCATGAGAAGAGAATCAAGGTTGAAGAAACCATGATAACCAAGGTTGGGTTGATAGAAATGAAAGATGGGGTAATTGTGAACCAAACTATGATGGGGAGTGATACCATAAAAGTTTGAATCCATACATGCCTTCTCCAAAGGTTGAACCACCCCAAATGCAAACCGGAGTAAGTGATGTAGGGAATTCAAAGACTGAAGAAATGCTAGCACGAGTGCTTAAAAAGGTTAAGTCCACAGATAGTGGGGTCAAAGAGTTAAAAGGGGAGGTGTATAACTTTCCTAGACTGTAGGCTCTCTTTCAACATCCATTAAGCATTTAGACGCTCAAATGAACCACTTGTCATCCCAAATAAATCCCCAAATGAAGGGCACACTTCCTAGTGACACCAAACCAAACCCGAAAAAGGATCACCATTGCATGGCAATTGTTACTAGGAGTGGAAAAATCTTGGCTAATGTGGGTATGAAGACCGAATGGACTGGTGATCCAAGTAAAATTGATGAAGTGAAAGATGTGGTGCCAAAAGCACCAAGTGTTGTTGATGATGAAGAAGTGCTTGCTGAAGAAAGAGGGGTTGTTGCGCCCAAGGATGTTGATGTTGAGAAAAAAGGCAAGGAGACCTCAAATGCACAAGGAAAGTGTAATACCCCAAGAAGGCCTGAGAATAGAACCAGGAGTTGAATTTGAAAAGTGCAGAAAACTGGCAAAAAAAATATCACAGGACGGGCAACTCAACAACTCGTGGTTGGATACCATGAGTAATCGGAAGCAGTCGTGGTATGGGGGTTCAGGGAAGTAGTGGTTACAACGGATGGTGTAACGACTTGTTGTCAGGAACAACGAGTCATTGTTATCGATCGTAGGAAGGGCTGAACTTAGGCTGATGGGGAACCCACGGGGCATCCCACGATTTGTGGTGAGATGTGACGGCTCGTTGTTTCTAGTTGTTACTTGTGCATTGAGAATTCTAGTGCATACAACGGATGACTCGTTGGAAGCCACCACAAGTCGTAGTGAGGCTCGTGGTAAGGGATGTTCAGATTGGTCAAGGAGTTGATGACGATCCGTCCAATGACCCATTGATTGAAGCAACGACTCATCCAGACGAGTCGTGGGAAGAACTTGAGGTTTGTCATGAGGCAGTGGACCCAATGACTCGATACCACGAGTCGTGATATCGTGAAATGACCCGTTGGATCGGTCGTTGGTTCGTCCGAAGCAGTTTTCAAAGTAAATTTCATTAAGGGAAATTTCGAGTTTACCATGCTTTGAGACCCTAAACTACGCCATTTTGTGTTTTTCTGAGTGTGATAAGATGGGTTAAGTCCCTAATGCATACCCATTCCCATGCTAGAGCTTTTAGAAGGGTTTTAGGGAGATTCAAGGTGGTCTTCTCCAAAATTCCATCAATTTCTTTGTGGGTATTCAAGGAACATTGAAATCAGTCCATTTACAGGTATTTAGGGTTTAGAATGGGTGAATCCTTCACACCCATGCCCCAATTTCGATTAAATCATAAATTCTCCTATTCAAGTTCTATGGGATTTTACCCAAATGCATGAAAATGTGATTTCTCTTTATGGGTATGATTTAATTGAGTTTTAATTATTGAATTATGAATGATGGGCAGGTTTTATATTATTTTCTTTAAAATCATGTTTCAAGCTTTTTAAATCTAAAATGCCCATTGATGAAGGTTCATGAAAGTTATGATTTATAATGAATATTCAATATTTTGAGCTTATTGATGATGGGAAAGCATGATTTCAAGTTCCCATATTTGTGAGTATATTTTTGAAAGAATTGAGTATGTTAAAGTATTGGGCAATTCCCACATGCGGAAGAATGATTTACAGTTTATGAAACGAATTACATGATTTATCGATTTATGATATCGGCCGATAAAAAGGGCCTTGATTCTTGGCTAAGCATATTTTAAAGGGGATCAATGATGATAAATGCTATCTTTTAGCCAATGAATCTTAATGCATGATGTTTATTGATTTATGTATGAGCCTATATGCATGTTTTTGGGAGACGTGTCTAGTATCGAGCAGCCCGACATTCAAAGGACTATGTCGGTGTCTCATAACCACGTGCCACCATGGGTTTCTAATGATATATTTTATTGATAATGATCCCCTCAAATGTTATATAACGCCTAATGCATGACCCTCGCCCGGCAATCCAGGGTCGGCTCTGCCCACTTGAGTGAGATAGTTGGGGAATCATGAAAGGCTCTACCTTGATGGTGCTGGTTATGAGGAGTCCTCCCATTGTTTCGCATGTTTTTTGCATTGTTATATTTATGTTAGTGGCTCAAGTTATGTTTTGATAAAGTTTACATACGATTATGATAATGAATGATTCATGAAAGATTTGAAAGTCTTGAGCCTTATGTTTTCTTATGAAGTTTATGATACAAGCATGATGTCCTTCTCCTATGTTTATTTATGAGTTTATTTTACTTTTAACGTCCATTTTACTTACCTTACATACTCGGTACATTTCACGTACTGACCGCATACTTTCTATGTTGTATCGTTTCATGATATAGGGTCTTGATCTCAGGCTCATCCTTATCCTTAGTCCATCTCCACTTACACTCTCAGATTATTGGTGAGTCCTCATGTTCCGAGGACCGTTTGACATACTTTTATGTTATCTTGTGTTTCAGTATTGTTCGGGTTAGTTGGGGATGTTGTCCCATCAACCCATCGTATGTAGTAGAGGCTTTCAGATAATATGTGGTACTCAACTTATATGTATGCCTAGTATTTTCTGGTGTTATTCTATGGTTACATTTCCACTATGTTTTATGGTTAATAATTTGCTTATTTAAATGAGATTAGCTATATGCTTGTGCCATGGGTTGACTTGGGGTCTCCGGGGGTCCCTTGTCCCGTGTCCACGATCCGGGTGTACGTTTGGGTCGTGACAAACTTGGCATTAGGGAAATAGGTTTGGAGTGTCATAGGGTGTCTGAAAGCCGTGTTAAGTAGAGTCTTATTCATGGGTGTGAAGTGCGCCACACCTACGACGAAGAGGCTATTAGACATTTAGGAAATGTTCCCTTCTTTCATGTTCTATGTCATGCAATGAAACGTCTCTCCATCCTTCTAATTCGTGCAATTTGCGATTGCAGAATTATGGCTCCTAGAAGAATGAACGGAAGGAGGAATGGAAAAGATGAAGTCCACCGGGGTGGTAATGACCATGGGCATCAGCAAGCCCCACCTATTCAGGAGCCCCAGGCACTAGAGCTAGCTGCCCACATTGAGTTTTGGGCGGCTATTCAGATGTTGGCATAGGCCTTGACCGCTCAGGTCAACCAGCAGGTTGTTGCGCAGGTCCCACAGAATGGCAACGCAGCAGCAGCTCGGATTAGAGACTTCTTGAGGATGAATCCTCCTGAGTTTATGGGATCAAAGGTGGATGAGGATCCATGTGAGTTCATTGAAGGGATCTTGAAGGTCACTCAGGTTATGAGGGTGACAAGTGGGGAATGTGTTGACTTGGCCTCTTATCAGCTAAAAGAGGTCGCTCTTATTTGGTAAAAGAAATGGAAGCACAGCAGGGCAGTGGGAGTGGGCCTTCTCAATTGGGATGAGTTCCACATGGCTTTTCTCGACAGGTTCTTCCCTCAGGAGATGACGGAGTTGAAAGCAGTGGAGTTTGTGAATCTCAAGCAGGGAAAGATGACAGTGCTGGAGTATTCACTTGACTTCACTCATTTTTCAAAGTACGCCCCAGAGTTAGCGATGGATCAGAAGGCGCGAGTAAGCTGATTCATTCATGGTGTGGCTGGTTATTTAGATAAGGATTGCATAATTGCCATGCTCCACTAGGATATGGACTTTCCTCGCATAGTGTTGTACGCCCAATAGATGGAGGTAGCTCATGCGAGGGAGAGGAGGGCAAATAGGGCTCAGAAAGATAGCCATGGGTTTTCACATAAGAGGTCCGGCAGTGGCTACCATCCACAGTTTCAACAGAGATCACTAGCCCTAGCACCATCATCAGCTAGTGTTCCATCCAGACCCAAGAGTGACTAGAGGAGAAGGGCTTCAGGGTCGAGGGATCATAAGGGCACCCAGTTAGAGTATACCAATCCAGCCTGCAGAAAGTGCAGCAAGAGTCATGCCAGGAAGTGCCTACTTGGTTCAAATGTTTGCTATGGGTGTGACGGATTTGGGCAGCTGCCCCTAGCGTATCCATATGGTAGACATGGTGATGATAGGGGTCGTACACGGACCACCAGGATAGTAGTAGCTCCATCCCGTTCTGCTCCGCAGGGGGCATCGACTAGTGGGGGTGGCAGACAGCGCCAAAATCAATTCTATGCCCTTGCCTCGCGCTAGGAGCAGGAGGCTTCGCTAGACATGGTCACTGGTATGTTGCGAGTCTTTCATATTGATGCTTATGCATTTCTAGATTCGGGAGCTACCTTTTCTTTCGTGACTCCTTACATTGCTAGTAGCCTTGGAGTTAGTCCGGAGACCCTGTCAGAACTGTTTTCAATTTCGACCCTGGTTCTGATTCGGTCATAGCTAGACGAGTATATAGAGAATGCCCGGTCACTATGTTGCATAAGCTTACCTCCGCAAACCTTGTAGAGTTAGCCATGACTGACTTTGATGTTATTCTTTGCATGGACTGTTTGTTTTCATGTTATGCTTCGATTAATTGTAGGACCCGTACGGTGGAATTTCATTTTCTGGGTGAGTCAGTAATGGAGTGGAAGGGTAGTTCGGCGGTACCAGTAGGTCAATTTATTTCCTATCTTAAGGCCAGAAATATATTTCTAAGGGCTGCATATATCATCTAGTTAGGGTTAAGGATGTTAATTCTAAGATTTCGACTATTCAATCAGTTCCGGTGGTGTGTGAGTATCCGGATATTTTTCCCGATGAATTGTCAAGTGTTCCTCCTGAGAGGGAAATCAATTTCGGCATTGATATCTTACCCGATACACAACCTATCTCTATTCCTTCCTACAGGATGGCTCCAATCGAGCTAAAGGAATTGAAGGATTAGTTAAAGGATCTGTTGGATAAGGGCTTCATTAGACCGAGCCAGCACCTGTTCTATTTGTTCGAAAGAAGGACGGTTTCCTTCGCATTTGTATTGACTATCGGCAATTGAACAATTGTCAAGCATAGGTACCCCTTACCCAGGATCGAAGATTTGTTTGACCAGCTTCAGGGTGCCAAGTGCTTCCCAGGTCCGAGTATCACCAACTCAGGGTTCAGGAGAGTGACATCCCGAAGACCACTTTCAGGAATCGATATGGTTACTACGAATTTGTTGTTATGTCTTTCAAACTAACCAATGCCCCTACAACTTTTATGGATCTAATGAACAGGGTGTTCAAGGCATATTTGGACATGTTCGTAATTGTGTTCATTGATGACATCTTGATATACTCATGGAGCGAGGAGGAGCATGCTGCTCACCTGAGAGTAGTACTTCAAACCCTCAAGGATCGTCATCTATATTCAAAGTTCAGTAAGTGTGAATTTTGGTTGGACTCGATGGAATTTTTGGGTCATCTGGTGTCAAGTGAAGGCATAAAAGTGGATTCACGGAAAATTGAAGCGGTGAAGAATTGGCCAAGGCCGGTGAACCCTTCAGAAATTTTGAGTTTCTTGGGTTTAGCTGGCTACTACCGGAGGTTTGTTGAGGGTTTCTCATATATTGTGGCACCTTTGACTAAGTTGACTCATAAAAAGGTGAAGTTCCAATGGTCGGATGCTTGTGAGAAAAGCTTCCAAGAATTGAAGACCCGACTCACTTCAGCACTAGTGTTAACTTTACCCGAGGATATAGATGGATTTGTTGTATATTGTGATTCTTCGAGAGTTGGATTGGGATGTGTGTTGATGCAGCGTGGGAAAGTTATAGCATATGCCTCTAGATAGCGAAAATCCATGAGAAGAACTACCCAACCCATGATCTTGAGTTGGCCGCGGTGGTGTTTGCGTTGAAGATATGGCGGCACTACTTGTATAGGGTTCATGTATATGTATTCACAGACCACAAGAGTTTGCAATATGTGTTCACACAGAAGGATCTCAATCTTCGACAATGGAGGTGGTTGGAGCTACTTAAGGACTATGACATGAGTGTCTTTTTCCACCGGGGCAAGGCTAATGTGGTTGCGGATGCACTTAGTAAGGTCTCTATGGAGAGTGTGTCCCACGTGGATGAGGAAAAGAAGGAGTTGGTGAAGGATGTCCACCGACTTGCAGGACTGGGAGTTAGATTGATCGACTCGACTGATGGTGGCGTTATTGTGCAGAATGGGTCAGAATCTTCCTTAGTGGTGCATGTCGAATCTAAGCAAGATGAGGATCCCACTTTGAGGAAGCTGAAGGAAGTAGTGCGGAGTCAAAGTGTGGAGGTTTTCTCCCAAGGGGGAGATGGTGCTCTATGATATCAGGGTCGGCTATGTGTCCCGGACGTTGATAATTTGAGGGTTCGAATATTGCATGAGGCACATGGTACCAGATATTCCATCCATCAGGGACTACAAAGATGTATCGAGATTTGTGGGAAATCTATTGGTGGGATGGTATGAAGAGGGATATTGCAGAGTTCGTAGCCAAATGTCCAAACTATCAGCAAGTGAAGGTCGAGCATCAAAGGCCGGGAGGTATACTTCAGGATATTCACATTTCCACTTGGAAGTGGGAGGAGACAAATATGGATTTCGTTATAGGCCTACCTCACACTCGCCGACACTATGACTCCATTTGGGTGGTGGTAGACAGGTTAACTAAGGCTGCACACTTCCTACCGATCAAGACCACGGATTCAGGGGATGATTATGCCAAGTTGTATATTCGAGAGTTGGCTCGACTTCATTGAGTGCCCTTGTCTACTATTTCAAACCGAGGTACCCAGTTTACCTCTCAATTTTGGTGGTCTTTCCAAATGGGGCTTAGGACTCATGTTAATCTCAGCACCACATTCCATCCGCAAACGGATGTCCAGGCAGAACAGACAATCCAAACTCTTGAGGATATGTTGAGGGCATGTGTCATGGATTTTAAAGGTAGTTGGGATGATTATTTTCCCTTAATCGAGTTTGCTTATAATAACAGCTATCACACCAGTATCCAAACGGCACTGTTCGAGGATCTTTATGGGCGAATGATTTAGATCTCCCATTGGATGGTTTGATGTTGGTGAGGTAGCTATAATAGGGCCAGATTCAGTTCACAGGCGATAGTGAAGGTTCAGTTGATAAGGGACCGAGTGAAAACCGCTCAAATTCGTCAGAAATCATATGCCGATGTGAGGACAAGAGATTTGTAGTTTGAGGTGGATGATTGGGTATTTCTAAAGGTATCTCCCATGAAGGGAGTCATGTGGTTTGGGAAGAAGGAAAAACTCAGTCCCCGATATGTGGGTCCTTACCGAGTTATAAGGAGAGTTGGTAAGGTGGCGTATGAATTGGACTTGCCTTCAGAGTTAGCTTTAGTTCATCTCGTGTTTCATGTATCTCTCTTGAAAAAGTGCTTGGGTGATCCAGCTTTAGTAGTCCCGGTAGACAGCGTTGGTGTAAAGGATAGCCTCAGCTATGAAGAAATTCCAGTGAAAATCTTAGATCGTCAAGTCCATAAGCTAAGGAACAAAGAAGTAGCTTTAGTTAAAGTATTGTGGAGAAATCAGCATGTTGAGGGAGCTATGTTGGAAGCCGAAACAGATATGATGGCTAGGTACCCACATTTGTTCTCTACCGGCTCAATTCCGACTTGAGGTACCAGTTTTTCCCTATGACTCTATCTAGTTTTCATGTTAAGTTCATGTGTACAAGTTTCTTTTTTGTGTATGAATGTATATGTGAAGTATGCGATCAGTTCAGCTATGTGGTTTTATTCGGAGGTAGTCATTCCATGAAAAATTCGGTTAAAATGATAAGTATATGGCTATGATAAATTGTATGTTTCTATTTGCTGCTTGTTTCCTACATTCGAGGATGAATGTTTCCAAGGGGGAGATATTGTAATACCTCAAGAAAGCCTAAGAATTGACCCGGGATTTGAATTTGAAAAGTGTAAAAAACTGGTAAAAACATATCATAGGACGGGCGACTCAATGACTCATGGTTGGATACCACGAGTCGTAGGAAGCAGTCATGGTATGCATGTTCAGGGAAGCAGTGGTGACAATGGACGGTGTAATGACTTGTTGTCAGGAACAACGAGTCATTGTTACCGGTCATAGGAAGGGCTGAACATACGCTGACGAGGAACCCACGAGGCATCCCACGATTCATGGTGAGATGCGACGGCCCGTTGTTCCTAGTCGTTACTTGTGGGTTGAGAATTCCAGTGCATACAACGGATTGAGACCACGACTCATTGGAAGCCACCACGAGTCATGGTGAGGCTCGTGGTAAGGGAAGTTTAGATTGGTCAAGGAGTTGACGACGGTCGATCCAATTACCCGTTGATTGAAGCAACAACTCGTCCTGATGAGTCGTGGGAAGAACCTGAGTTTTATCAAGAGGCGGTGGACCCAACAACTCGATACCACGAGTCGTGGTATCATGAAACGACCCTTTAGATCGGTCGTTGGTCCGTCCGGAGCAGTTTTAAGAGGAAATTTCATTAAGGGAAATTTCGACTTTCCCGTGCTTTGTGACCCTAAACTACGTCGTTTTGTGTTTTTCTGAGTGTGATAAGATGGGTTAATTCCCTAATGCATTCCCATTCCCATGCAAGAGCTTTTAGAAGGGTTGTAGGGAGATTCAAGGTCTTCTTCTCCAAAATTCCATCAATTTCTTTGTGGGTATTCAAGGAACATTGAAATCAGTCCATTTCCAAGTATGTAGGTTTTAGAATGGGTGAATCCTTTCACACCCATGTCCAAATTTCGATTAAATCATGAATTCTCCTATTCAAGTTCTATGAGGTTTTACCCAAATGCATGAAAATGTGATTTCTCTTTATGGGTATGATTTAATTGAGTTTTAATTATTGAATTATGAATGATAGGTAGGTTTTATATTATTTTCTTTAAAATCATATTTCAAGTTTTTAAAATCTAAAATGTCCATTGATGAAGGTTCATGAAAGTTATGATTTATGATGATTCAATATTTTGAACTTATTGATGATGGGAAAGCATGATTTCAAGTTCCCATGTTTATGAGTATATCTTTTAAAGAATTGAGTATGTTAAAGTATTGGGGAATGCCCACATGTTAAAGAATAATTTACGGTTTATAAAACGAATTACATAATTTATCGATTTATGATGTTGGCCAATAAAAAGGTCCTTGATTCTTGGATAAGCATGTTTTAAAGGGGATCAATGATGATAAATGTTATCTTTTAGCCAATGAATCTTAATGCATGATGTTGTTGATTTATGTATGAGCCTATATGCATGTTTTTGGGAGCTGTGTCTAGCACCGAGCAGCCCGACATTCAAAGGACTAGGCTGGTGTCTCATAACCACGTGCCACCATGGGTTTCTAATGATATATTATATTGATAATGATCCCCTTGATACACCCCGTAAGATTTCCGGCACCTAGATGGCCTATTCCGGCGTTGGTTAAGCGTACTTGAAGGCCATACGTGCTAGAAAAAGGCTCGGGAAAAGATAGGACGTAAAAAAACCTGTCGAACCACCGCAAAAGGCATCAGGGCAGAGCCCCTCCGCGATGGCAGCGTGTCACGGAGGTGGGGCCACCGCGTTGGCTCCATGACACGTTGGGCCTGTCCAGGCCCAAGTATATGAAGCCCCACTTCGGTTTTAAATCAGATTATTCATTATAATTTCCAAAGAATTCGTAGAAAACAGACAGAGACGAAGAGGGTTAATATATTATCATCCGATTACGCTGCCAAACGTAGTCCAACCTTAAATTAACTCCAGATACCGAAGTATTTAGCAGCAGGGAGCATTCCTACGGATTTAGTTTCGCGAAATTCGGCCGACAAATCGTCGTGCTACCGGGATAAGGTAAGTGGAATTGCTCCAAACTAGTGTCTATGTGCTCCTAGCCGTAAAGTGAATACTTCTCCCTTCTGGACCTCCGAAAAATAGCAAGTTTTCGACTGTATTTCGATAAGCCTAAGTTTAGGCTATAATTATATCGAAAGTGATGTTTTCTTTCAGAATAGTGTTGTGTTTAGTACTAATTGACGTATATATGAATGCAGTTGGGAGAAATAGTTGGAGTACTGACCGAGCCTCATCTGACAGTCGGATAACTCGAGGTTAAGGTATGTGAAGTTGTTCTTCGGCAAGTTAGTAAGTCTTAGCTTGGTAAATCATAGTAAACTCCGTATTTGAAACTCTCAGAGTTGAATGTTGAGAATTAGGTAAGTCTAATAGATTCTGAGTTGTGTTGCCGTATCGTATTCAGTCCGAAAGATAGTAAAGCATGCGCCAAAGGGCGAGTTAGCATTCCAGATTCAGTATAGCTTATTGTATGATTAGCAAGCATGTTGTAGAATAAAAAGATATAGATTTTCAGAATAAAGGCTAACAAAGTAAAATCAGATAGACAGACAGTTTCATGGCTACAGATTAGCCATTCAGACAGATAGTAGCCCGGCTACAGATTAGCCAAATAGTTAAATAAAGATCTCAGGATCAGTATAATCAGTAAAGAATCAGTATGATACAAAAAGAGACCACAATAAGAAATCAGATTTCAAATAGTCTTTTTCAGCTATACATGCTTGCTATTTATATGTGCTATTTGTTTGTTTAGACTTGATGTGGCGTGACGGCACCTTATTGAGCGTCCTCGCCGCCCCTGGGTTGGTAATCGTGTCGCCCACTAAGCGGGTGGGTTTACGTCACTCCAAGGAGTGGCATGCCGTCCCCAGTTTGGACGAAGATGGGATGAAGCTTTCCCCATATCAGGCTGATCAACATTACAGTACAGATAGCCCTGTTGTGCGCAAGCGCACAGGGAACAGATACAGATACAGTTACAGTACAAATCTTATTACAAGTGCAGCTCCAGTTTCAGATAGCCCTAAGGAGAGTTCCAGGGAACCAGACCCTATATGTTACTGTCTGCACAGGAGTCCTCCCGACTCAGACACAGTTATTTATATCGGAGGCTATGGCCCGAGCCAGAGACCCAGGGGGCCGGTAGAGGAGCTCCGAGTGAGCTGATGAGTGGAGTGACTTATTTTTGGCTGGTTTTGACCCGGGTAGGGGTATATAGATTGTTTGCTTGCTTGGCGCCATCCGACTTATGGGGGTTGGTATTGGCTCTTGCTTGCTAAATGTATATGTATTTATGTGCTTTATATGTACTAGTTAATAGACAGCAGGCCGCTGTGACAACAGACACGCTCCTGCCTATCTGTGCAGAAAGGTTTGATCTAGTTCCTATCAGCTCTTCAGATTCAGTTATCTTCTGCTTACAGACTTGTTAGTTATGTTATCTGTATTCAGTTGTATTATTTCAGTTTCTTTGCATACTCGGTACCGGTGGTACCGACGCCTAGTGGGGCGCTGCATTACTTGCCTGCAGGTACTCATAGACGAGGAGACGATCCCTCGTGATCCAGCCAGTGCAGAGTCGTCAGCTCCTGTCATCCGGAGCTTGATATTCAGAGGTGTATTTCATTTTCTTTGTTGTATAGTACGGGTAGGTCGGGGCCCTGTCCCGACAATCTTATTAATATTCCTAGAGGCTTGCAGTCTGTATATATTTCCCTATGGTCAGTTGAGCCGGTCGTGTGAGGCCGTGCAGTTTGTTAGAGCACTTTAGCAATTCAGTTTATGTTGGCCGTGTGAGTCCATAGTTTGATAGTAGTGGTGACCTTGCCGGTCATGTAGTTGTTTAGTATTCCCTTTGTTGAGTCCCAGATAACTAGACAGCATGGTGGCCTTGTCGGCCCGCATAGGTTCCTTGTTACGAGTATGTTTCTGGTTAGCTGTTATTACAGGTACAGGTGGCTATAGACCAGTTGGCCGGAAGCTGTGTTTACAGCCGTCATATAGCCCTTTGTTTCTAGAAATCTGAATTAGAGCTAGCCAGGCACCAGCTGTGCTTAGGCTCACCAGTTAGCAGTCCATGTCCTACTAGGGCACTAGGTGCCAGTCATACCCCCCAAGGTGGGGCGTGACAAACTTGTTATTAGAGAAGGTCGTGTCCCATGGAGTCTGCAAGTCGTGCTAAGTAGAGTCTTGTCTATGGATGTGTTGTGCACCACATACTATAGGCAGGAGGCTGCGAGGCATGATAGGATGGTTACTCTTCTTTCTCACACTCAGTCGTGCCATAGCACAGTATAGTATAGGGTTGAGTCCCTAAAATTTATCATATTCTTTGTCTACAGATAAGAATGGTAGATCAGCGACACCCTGTCACAGGAAGGAGATTAGACACAACAGCAGAAGAAGGCACCAGCAGGATGCCTCAGCTTCAGTCAGAGTCAGCCCGATCTGAGGGCGATATAGAGGCTTCATCACAGCCCTCTCAGCAGTCCCCCTCACATCAGGAGTCGTTGGGCACTACACTACCCCCGATAGCTCCTATGCCTTCGCCATCAGATCAGGAGGTTCGTAGCGCTGTAGTTATGTTGGCACAAATGATGGCCACACAGTGCCAGTCAGTGCCGCCTGTAGTAGCAGAGCCTTCAAGTGGGTCAGGTGGTTCCAGGGTCAGGGAATTTTTGGCACTAGGTCCTCCATAGTTCACTGGGTCAGATCAGGCAGAGGACCCCCAGGACTTCCTAGATCAGATGCAGAGGATTTTCCGGGTTATGCATGTGACCCCTACAAAATCAGTTGAGCTGGCAGTGTTTCGGTTGCGGACATAGCTGTACTATGGTACGAGAGTTGGGAAAGGTCCCGAGGGAGAGATGTTACCCCTCCGACCTAGACCAGCTTCTCGGAGGCTTTCCTGGACCGTTACTTGCCACGAGAGACCTGGCAGGCCCGGATGGATCAGTTTTTGCATCTGGAGCAGGGGGCGAGGAGCGTACGCGAGTATGCTTTACAGTTTGACTCCTTAGCCCGTTATGCTCTAGCATTTGTTGATACTATGCCAGCTAGAGTTCACAGATTTATTATAGGTCTAAACCCGGAATATACTGAGGCATGTATGACGGCTACGTTACGGGAGGATATGGATATCACCCGAGTACAGGCCTTTGCTCAGACCATTAAGGGTCTTAGACAGCGGCAACAGAATAGTAGATAGACCAGTCAGGAACAGCGCCGCAGAGATAGATCGGACGAGATGCAAAGGGAAGTTCAGAGAGGACCCAGGCCACGACTATCAGGCAGGCCCCCTAGACCCCCACCTCCACCACAGCAGCAGCAGCGAGGTAGATCTGCTCATCAAGGGCTGTCAGAGCCTAGTGGTAGTTCCAGAACAGTAGATTCCCCGCAGCAGAGAAGGGGAGAGCAGAGCAGATTTGCACCCTCACCCTGTCCCTATTGTAATCGACCACACTCCGGAGCTTGTAAATATGGCTCCACTGGGTGTTATATTTGTGGACAGGAGGGGAATCGGATGAGAGATTATCCGACCAGAGGTCAGGGGAGTAGAGACAGTCAGGATAGGGGATCCGCAGGGCCACGAGCCCCAGCAGCCTCAGCGGGGCGTGGGCCTTCAGGTTCAGTAGGCAGAGGCCGAGGTAGATCAGGAGCCTCCAGTTCAGGTACGGGCTCAAACCGTACTTATGCACTACTAGGGAGACACAACTCAGAGGCGTCACCAGATGTAGTGATAGGTACGATGACTATCTGTTCATGCCCTTCTTACGTATTGATTGATCCCGGATCCACTCTGTCATATATTACCCCATTTGTGGCACGAAAGTTCAATATTGTACCAGAATTATTGCAGCAGCCCTTTTCAGTATCCACGCCCGTCGGTGACTCTATTGTAGCTAGCAGAATTTACCGAGGGTGTACAGTAGAGGTTGCCGACCGCTAGACTACAGTAGCTCTGGTAGAGCTAGAAATGATAGACTTCAATGCCATAATGGGTATGGATTGGCTAGTGCCGTGCTACGCCAATGTAGAATTTTGGACCAAGACGGTCCGATTCCACTTTCCAGGAGAGGCAGTGCGACAGTGGAAAGGCAGCACAACTACTCCAAAAGGTAGGTTTATTTCCTACCTTCAGGAGAGGAAATTGATAACTAAGAGATGTATTTACCACCTAGTCAGAGTTCAGGATGTTCGGGCAGAATCTTCGACACTCCAGTCTGTTCCGGTGGTGAACGAGTTCCCTGATGTGTTTCCAGATGAGTTACCTGGTATTCCCCCAGAGAGGGAAATAGATTTTGCTATTGATTTATTACCAGGCACTCAGCCTATATCAATTCCTCCTTATCATATGGCTCCTGCAGAACTCAGAGAGTTGAAGGAGCAATTGAAAGATTTGCTAGATAAAGGTTTTATCAGGCCGAGTACTTCACCATGGGGTGCACCAGTGCTATTTGTGAAAAAGAAAGATGGCTCACTCCGTATGTGTATAGATTATCGGCAGTTGAATAAAGTTACAGTGAAAAACAAGTACCCGCTTCCTAGAATAGATGATTTATTTGATCAGTTACAGGGAGCCAGATACTTCTCTAAGATTGACTTACGGTCCGGATATCATCAGGTTCGGGTACGTGAAAGAGATATTCCTAAAATGGCGTTCAGGACCCGATATGGACACTTTGAATTTCTAGTTATTTCCTTCGGGTTGACGAATGCCCCAGCAGTATTCATGGACCTGATGAATAGTATTTTCAGACCATACCTGGACCTGTTCGTGATAGTGTTTATTGATGATATTCTGGTGTATTCTCGCTCTGAAGCAGATCACTGGACTCATTTATGGACAGTACTCCAGATCCTCAGGGACCGCCAATTGTATGCTAAGTTTTCCAAGTGTGAATTCTGGCTTAACTCAGTAGCCTTCCTAGGGCACATTGTGTCGGATGTTGGTATACAGGTTGACAAGCAGAAAATAGAAGCAGTCAAATCATGGCCTAGGCCTACCACTCCGACTGAAGTTCGTAGCTTCTTAGGATTAGCGGGATATTACAGGAGATTTGTTGAGGGATTCTCTACTATAACGGCACCTCTGACCAAACTGACACAAAAAGCAACAAAGTTTCAGTGGACAGAGGCATGCGAGTAGAGCTTCCAGGAACTGAAAGACAGATTAACCTCCGCCCCAGTGTTAGCATTATCGGAAGGTACAGAAGGTTATTTGGTGTATTGCGATGCATCAGGCGTCAGGTTAGGTTGTGTGTTGATGCAGCATTGTAAAGTGATTGCATATGCTTCCAGACAGCTGAGGAAACACGAAAAGAATTACCCTACCCACGACCTGGAGTTAGCCGTAGTGATCCACGCCTTGAAAATGTGGAGACATTACCTGTATGGCGTCCATGTTGATATTTTTACGGATCACAAGAGCCTACAGTATATCTTCACTCAGAGGGAGTTGAATCTGAGGCAACGTCGCTGGTTGGAGTTGTTAAAGGATTATGACGTGAATATTCTGTACCACCCGGGAAAAGCCAATGTTGTAGCAGATGCTCTCAGTCGTAAGTCCATGGGGAGTTTGGCGTATTTGCAGCCCGAGCAGCGGGAATTGGTCAGGGAGATACATCAGTTAGCTAGCCTAGCTGTTCGTGTAGCAGAAATAGAGGACGGTAGAGCGGTAATTTAGAAGACAGAATCCAGCAGGGTAAAGCACCAGATTTTCAGATAACTGAGGATGGGGTGCTACGCTGTAAAGATCGTCTGTGTGTTCCAGATGTTTCAAGCCTCCGCCAGTAGATTATGAATGAGGTACATTGCGCCCGCTATTCTCTCCACCCTGGCGCGACAAAAATGTACCATGATATCAAAGAAAACTACTGGTGGCCAAGTATGAAAAGAGAAATTGCTGAATTTGTAGCCCAGTGTCCTAACTGCCAACAGGTGAAAGCAGAACATCAAAAACCAGGCAGGTTGGCTAAGGACATAGCTGTGCCTCTCTGGAAATGGGAAGCAGTAAATATGGATTTTGTGGTAGGATTACCCCGTACTAAACACAGGCATGACTCTATATGGGTGATAGTTGACAGATTGACAAAATCAGCTCATTTCCTGCCAGTAAGAACTACCTTCTCGGCCGAAGATTATGCAGACTTGTATATCCGAGAAATAGTCAGGTTGCACGGAGTACCAGTATCCATTATTTCAGACAGAGGAGCACAGTTTACGGCTAGATTTTGGCAGTCGTTTCAGAGAGGTCTGGGAACACAAATTAATTTGAGTACTGCATTCCACCCTCAGACAGATGGATAGGCTGAGCGCACTATTCAGATGCTCGAGGACATGCTACGAGCGTGTGTGCTAGATTTTGGAGGTAGCTGGGAAGAGAATTTGCCGTTAATTGAATTCACTTATAGTAATAGCTATCACTCAGCCATCCAGATGGCGCCTTTTGAAGCCTTGTATGGGCGAAAATGCAGATCACCGGTTGGCTGGTTTGAAATAGGGGAATCAGCATTGGTTGGGCCAGACATTATTCAGCAGTCGGAGGAAAAGGTAAAGCTAATTAGAGAACTCCTACTGACTGCACAGAGCTGCCAGAAATCATATGCTGACGTGCGGCGCAGAAACTTGGAATTTGATGTGAATGACTGGGTATTTTTGAAAGTATCCCTAATGAAAGGAGTGATGAGATTCGGCAAGAAAGGTAAGCTCAGCCCAAGGTTTGTCGGGCCTTATCAGATTCGTCGAAGAATAGGCCGAGTGGCATATGAGTTGAACTTGCCTCAAGAATTGGAATCCGTTCATCCGGTCTTCCATCTGTCTATGCTGAGGAAATGCATAGGAGACCCATCCAGAGCAGTCCCCGTCCAAGATATCTAGGTTACGGAAGAGCTGGCCTATGAAGAGGTTCCAGTAGCCATCTTATACAGACAGATTCGCAGATTAAGGACTAAAAATATTGCATCTGTCAAAGTATTGTGGCATAACAGGAACCGAGAGGAGATGACCTGGGAGGTGGAGGAAGACATGAAAGCTAGATATCCTCACTTATTCCAGGCCTAGTCAGCCGATAGGTATGTCCGCATTATTACTTTTGCAGTACCTTATGGTTGTATATGTGTTAATGAGAAAGATTGATGTTTAGCTATCAAGTGAATCTTAAAGTATTGTGTGTAGTACCCGTATTGGACTTTTCTGCGTTTCAGGTTTTTAGGATAGTCCATATTACAGGGGAAACTCTGCCGAAACTTTTCCAGCAACAAGTCGAATAAGTTGAGAAGTCCTCTAGATAAAAGTTCACATTCTATGATGAATGTTCCTAAGGGGGGGAGAATGTTACACCCCATAAGATTCCCGGCACCTAGATGGCCTATTCGCGCATTGGTTAAGCGTACTTGAAGGCCATACGTGCTAGAAAAAGGCCTGGGAAAAGATCGAACGTAAAAAAACCTATCGAACCACCGCGGAAGGCGTCGGGGTAGAGCCCCTCCGCGATGGCAGCGTGTCACGGAGGCGGGGCCACCGCGTTGGCTCCGTCACACGTTGGGCCTTTCCAGGCTCAAGTATATAAAGCCCCACTTCGGTTTTAAATCAGATTATTCATTATAATTTCCAAAGAATTCGTAGAAAACAGAGAGAGACGAAGAGGGTTAATATATTATCCTCCGATTACGCTGCCAAACGTAGTCCAAACTTAAATTAACTCCAGATACCGAAGTATTTAGCAGCAGGGAGCATTCCTACGGATTTACTTTCACGAAATTCGGTCGAAAAATCGTCGTGCTACCAGGCTAAGGTAAGTGGAATTACTCCAAACTAGTGTCTATGTGCTCCTAGCCGTAAAGTGAATACTTCTCCCTTCTGGACCTCCGAAAAATAGCAAGTTTTCGACCGTCTTTCGATAAGCCTAAGTTTAGGCTATAATTATATCGAAAGTGATGTTTTCTTTCAGAATAGTGTTGTGTTTAGTACTAATTGACGTATATATGAATGCAGTTGGGAGAAATAGATGGAGTACTGATCGAGCCTCATCCGACAGTCGGATAACTCGAGGTTAAGGTATGTGAAGTTGTTCTTCGGCAAGTTAGTAAGTCTTAGCTTGGTAAATCATAGTAAACTCCGTATTTGAAACTCTCGGAGTTGAATGTTGAGAATTAGGTAAGTCTAATAGATTCTGAGTTGTGTTGCCGTATCGTATTCAGTTCAAAAGTTAGTAAAGCATGCGCCAAAGGGTGAGTTAGCATTCCAGATTCAATATAGCTTATTGTATGATTAGCAAGCATGTTGTAGAATAAAAAGATACAGATTTTCAGAATAAAGGCTAACAAAGTAAAATCAGATAGACAGACAGTTTCATGGCTACAGATTAGCCATTCATACAGATAGTATCCCGGCTACAAATTAGCCAAACAGTTAAATAAAGATCTCAAGATCAGTATAATCAGTAAAGAATCAGTATGATACAGAAAGAGACTAGAATAAGAAATCAGATTTCAGATAGTCTTTTTCAGCTATACATGCTTGCTATTTATATGTGCTATTTGTTTGTTGAGACTTGATGTGGCGTAAGGGCACCTTATTGAGCGTCCTCGCCGCCCCTGGGTTGGTAATCATGTCGCCCACTGAGCGGGTGGGTTTACGTCACTCCAAGGAGTGGCATGCCGTACCCAGTTTGGATGAAGATGGGATGAAGCTTTCCCCATATCAGGCTGATCAGCATTACAGTACAGATAGCCCTGTTGTGCGCAAGCACCCAGGGAACAGATACAGATACAGTTACAGTACAGATCTTATTACAGGTGCAGCTCCGGTTTAAGATAACCCTGAGGAGAGTTCCAAGGAACTAGACCCTATCTGTTACTGTCTGCACAGGAGTCCTCTAGACTCAGACACGGTTATTTGTATCGGAGGCTATGGCCCGAGCCGGAGACCCAGGGGGCCGGTAGAGGAGCTCCTTGTGAGCAGATGAGTGGAGTGACTTATTTTTGGCTGGTTTTGACCCGGGTAGGGGTATATAGATTGTTTGCTTGCTTGGCGCCATCTGGCTTATGGGGGTTGGTATTGGCTCTTGCTTGCTAAATGTATATATATTTATGTGCTTTATATGTACTAGTTAATAGACAGCAGGCCGCTGTGACTACAGACACGCTCCTGCCTATCTGTGCAGAAAGGTTTGATCTAGTTCCTATCAGCTCTTCAGATTCAGTTATCTTCTGCTTACAGACTTGTTAGTTATGTCATCTGTATTCAGTTGTATTATTTCAGTTGCTTTGCATACTCGGTACCAGTGGTACTGACACCCAGTGGGGCGCTGCATTACTTGCCTGCAGGTACTCATAGACGAGGAGGCGATCCCTTGTGATTCAGCCAGCGCAAAGTCGTCAGCTCCTGTCATCCGGAGCTTGATATTCAGAGGTGTATTTCATTTTCTTTGTTGTATAGTACGGGTAGGTCGGGGCCCTATCCCAACCATCTTATCAGTATTCCTAGAGGCTTGCAGTCTATATATATTTCCCTGTGGTCAGTTGAGCCGGTCGTGTGAGGCCGTGCAGTTTGTTATAGCTGTTTAGCATTTCAGTTTATATTGGTCGTGTGAGGCCATAGTTTGATAGTAGTGGTGACCTTGCCGGTCACGTAGTTGTTCAGTATTCCCTTTGTTGAGTCCCAGATAACTAGACAGCATGGTGGCCTTGTCAGCCTGCATAGGTTCCTTGTTACGAGTATGTTTCTGGTTAGCTGTTATTACAGGTACAAGTGGCTATAGGCTAGTTGGCCGGAGGCTGTGTTTACAGCCGTCATATAGCCCTTTGTTTTCAGAAATCTGAGTTAGAGCTAGCCAGGCGCCAGTTGTGCTTAGGCTCACCAGTTAGCAATCCAGGTCCTACTAGGGCACCAGGTGCCAGTCATAACCCCCAAGGCGGGGCGTGACACCCCTAAAATGTGATATCACGCCTAATGCGCGACCCTTGCCTGGCAGGCCAGGGTCGGCTCTGCCCACTTGAGTGAGATAGTTAGGGCATCATGAAAGGGTCTACCATGATGGTGTCGGTTATGATGAGTCCTCCCATTTTTTCGCATGTTTTATTCATTATTATATTTATGTTATTGGCTCAAGTTATGTTTTGATAATGTTTACATATGATTATGATAATGAATGATTCATGAATGATTTGAAAGTCTTGAGCCTTATGTTTTCTTACGAAGTTTATGATACAAGCATGATTTCCTTCTCCTATATTTATTTATGAGTTTATTTTACTTTTATCATCCGTTTTACTTACCTTTCATACTTGGTACATTCCACGTACTGCCCACATACTTTCTATGATGTATCGTTTCATGATATAGGGTCCTGATCTCAATCTCATCCTCATCCTTAGTCCATCTCTGCTTACGCTCTCAGATATTGGTGAGTCCTCATGTTTCGAGGACCGTTTGACAGACTTTTATGTTATCTTGTGTTTCAGTATTGTTTGGGTTAGTTGGGGATGTTGTCCCATCAACCCATCGTATGTCGTAGAGGCTTTCAGACAATATGTTGTACTTAGCTTATGTGTATGCCTAGTATTTTCTGGTGTTATGCTATGGTTACGTTTTCTCTATGTTTTATGGTTAATACTTCGCTTATTTAAATGAGATTAGTTGTATGCTTGTGCCATGGGTCGACTTGGAGTCTCTCGGGGTCCCTTGTCGCGTGTCCACGATCCGGGTATACATTTGGGTCGTAACAGCCAGGAGCCTAGAATCCCACCTCCTTAGCCTCAGGATTGATGTGCTGTGAGTTTATAGCACTTTCAATGCTTAAAACTAGGAAATAAGCATGGACTTAGGTGTGTTTATATGGATATGAGGCACTTTTACTTTGTTTTTAGGGAAAATAGATGTTGGAGCTAAATTGTGCAAAAGATGGAGAAAATTGAAGAAAAGTGGCTAAGTACAGACCTCCGTATGAGTTGTACCATCCTGGTATTAGCCGTATTGAGAGTCGTGGAAAAGTCCAGGCCAAGAGTGATGAGGCAAAGGCGATTGACAGTTCACGGTATGAGTCGTACCATTGTAGTCATAGGAAAATTCAAAATGTGTAGCATAGGCTAAGTCTCCTCGGACAGGTAACAACTACGAATCGTAAGATCTTCTTAAGACCCATACTGAGGAGCCGTGGAGAAGTTCAGAAGAAGTGAAGACTGACAGGTCCCAAGGTACGAGAAGGAGTCGTGGGTCGTAGAATTGAGGTACGAGTCGTACCAAGCCATCCGTGATAAAGTTCAGAAGATTGCCAGAATTCTCAGTATCAGGCCACGACTTATTGCACGACTCATAGGTTCATGGTATGAGTCGGACCAGTTCACAATAATTAGCCAGATTTAGCAAAGACCAGCCAATGTACGAGTCAAGGTACGACCAGTACAATCCTGTTACGGATCGTAGGTGAAGTCGGTGACATTTTTTAGTAGTTTCCCTGTTTACTTAGGAGAACGTTCTAAATATTTGTATAAATACTTTTTAGGTTATTTTCAGTAGAGAGAGCTGCAAATTGAGTTTTCTTATATGAAACACATTGAGAGACAAGTTGTTGTTAACTTTTAATTCAAGTCTTGGAGCTTTTTTCATTAGATTTCTTCCTTGTTCTTGAATTATTCATCATCAATTCTTGTAATAATCAAGAAGGTTTTCTTTCAATCATCGTTGTGAGTATTAACTTATGTATTTATCTGTGAATGCTTATTATTTTCTCACAATCATGAGAGGCTAAAACCTCCACAACTAGGGTTGTGGGAACCATGGTGAATTAATAAACTAGGGTTCCATAAAGTAAACCAATGCTAAATGCTTGTAATGTATTCTCTTCATCTTTAATGGTTCTTAACAGAGCACAACGTTAGGACTTGCCCGATTTCTTTACTTGCTTGAACCTAGGGAAGTAGAGATTAGGAAAAGAGAATTATAACAAAGTCTTGATCTTTATGAGTCATTGTATAACTTGAGCTGCGGATGCATGATAGTTAATTTGGGACAAATTTGATAATGGTTGAATTGAAATCACTTATGAGACCTTACCTAATGATTGAGTATAGTCATCCAATAGGGACAAACCAATCATTTGAATGAACCCTAGCTAACAAGTTCTACAAGTAAGCATTGGGATAGATCATAAGTGTAAAACCCAAAGAAGTTATGAATCCATGGGGAATACTTACCCTAGTTAATCTCATAATATTGATAAACAACAACCAATTCTCAATCTTTTCTTATAATTTCTTTTATAAAACCTCCCTTTTGGAGATAACATACTTAAAAGCTTAAATACTAGTGTTACTCTACATCCTGACCTTATTCCCCGTGGGATCGACCCCAACCTTTGTTGGGTTCCTTATTGACAATGTTCGCTTCATGTTTTATCAGGAGTGTGAGTTTGAGCGTTATCAAAAAGTAGCATCGTTGGCGGGGAATACGACTTAGGATTAGAGTAATTGTTGTGTTTAACTTTTAGTTGTTATTTCCTCATTTATGTTTTCTTTTTCTTATGTGATTCATTCATGATACAACAGGGATGCCTCACATTAAGAACCACCCATGTGAACACCCAGATGGAATATGAAAGGCTGCTAGTGTCCATGGGAGAGATGATGAGTATTGATACACTAGCAGCCGTCCTAATGAATTATGAGGGAGATGGAGTACCGGAGCACACGGAGGTGGTGAATGCTCTAGAGGGAACGGGGTTGTATAACTGTGTTAGACCTTGACTTAAAGAACCATGCAACTTCTCCATCAAAACCATCAGTACTAGTTCTGGAACTTAAGACATTACCTCCCCATCTAAAATATGCATTCTTGGGAGAAAACAACACCTTGATTGTGATTATTGCAGCATACCTGGCAGACTGGCAAGTGGAGGCTCTAGTTGTAGTATTGAAAAAGCACGAAAAAATAGTCAGATGGATCATTGCGGACATCATTGGGATCCCTCCGGGAATATGCACCCACAAAATCCATCTTGAGTCGAATTGTGTACCAAGTATAGAGCATCAGTAACGACTAAACCCACTTATACAAGAGGTGGTGCAGAAAGAAATTATCAAGTGGCTAGACACTAGTGTAGTTTACCCCATTGCTAATAGCAAGTGGGTGAGTCCAGTACAGTGTGTGCCAAAGAAAGGTAGGATAATAGTGGTACCAAATGAGAAAAATGAGTTGATATCGACAAGACCGATCAAGGGGTGGCGTGTGTGCATGGACTACAGAAAACTCAACCACTAGACCTAGAAGAACCATTTTCCAATGTCATTCATGGATCAGATGCTTGAGAGGCTGGCAGGTAGAGGCTGGTACTATTTCCTTGATGGTTATTCGGGGTATAATCAAATCTCTATAGCCCTGGAATACCAAGAGAAAACCACCTTCACTTGCCCGTATAAAACATTTTCTTTTAGGAGGATGCCCTTTGGGTTGTGTAATGCACCAGCCACATTCCAGTGTTGTATGATGTCAATCTTATCAGATATTGTAGAGGACACCATCGAGATATTTATGGATGATTTCTTAGTTGTGGGTGAGTCATTTGAATCCTGCCTCAAGCATTTGAGCAAAGTGTTGAACATATGTGAAGAAACTAATTTGGTCTCAAATTGGGAGAAATGTCACTTCATGGTCAAAGAATGGAGAGTGTTGGGTCACAAAATCTAAATAAAAGGGATAGAGGTGGACAATGCTAAAATTGAAGTAACAGCAGGATTGCCGCCGCCGATTTCTGTAAAAGGGGGTCAGAAGTTTTTTAGGGAATGTAGGATTCTATAGGAGGTCCATCAAGGACTTTTCAAAGATTGAAAAATCAATGTGCAAACTTCTTGAGAAGGAGGTTAAGTTCATATTTGATGAGGTATGTCTGAAGACCTTTGAATGCCTGAAGGAGAAACTCACCACCGCTCCTATTATTATAGCTCGAGATTAGTCTCCCCTACGAGGAAATGTGTGTTGCTAGTGGAATGGACCTTGGTGTTGTCCTGGGCCAATGGAGAGAGAAGATTTTTCACCGAATTTATTATGCCAATAAAACACTTTATACGGCTCAAAAGAAGTACACAGTCACTGAATAGGAGCTACTAGTAGTAGTCTTTGCATTTTAAAAGTTTCAGGCACACTTGCTTAGAACTAAGGTAATTTTTCATACATACAATGTTTCACTGAGGTACTTGATATTGAAAAAGGATGTTAAACCTAGGTTGATCAGATGGGTGTTTTTGCTCCAAGAATTTGAATTAAAGGTAAAAGACCGAATGGGAACAGAAAATCAGGTGGTTGATCACTTGTCCAAACTAGAAGTTGAGGCTAGAGCAAAGGATGAAAATGATATTAATGATGCCTTCCCATATGAACAGGTATTGTATGCATCTCAGGATTTGATCCCTTGATTCGCTAGCTATACGAATTATTTGGTGAGGGACATGATTCCAGCAGATATGATGCCCCATCAAAGGAAGAAGTTCCTGTTTGATGCTAGGAGATACTATTAGGATGAACCATATCTATCCCGCATCTGTGCAGAAGGGTTGATTCAGAGATGTGTGCTAGAGATAGAGATGTTGAGCATTTTGGAGGCGTGCCTCTCATCCCCAGTTGGGGGTCATCATAGTGATATCTGAACTGCGCATACAATTTTACAGTACGGGTATTATTGTCCCTCTATCCCCCAAGATGCTTACATTTTTCCAAGTCATGTGATCAGTGTCAAAGGCAAGGTGGAATTACTCGTAAGCATGAGCTACCATTAACCCATTGGTGGTTGTGTACTATCTCTCAAAATGGGTGGAAGCCATTGCACTTCTTAACAATGAAAAGAAAAGTGTCACGGCATTTATGCAGAAGCACATATTTGCTAGATTTGGTATTCTAAAGCATTAATCAGGGGTCACATTTTTGTAATTGCCTCTTTAGAACTCTACTGGAGAAATATGGTGTGAAAAATAAGGGGGAAACACCTACCGTCCTCAATCAAGTGGGTAAGTGGAAGTGTCCAACAGAGAGATCAAGACTATTCTGGCCAAAACAGTGAACACCAGCCGGACAGACTAGTCTAGTAAGCTTGATGGTGTACTATGGGCATATCGAACAAATTATAAGACTCCCATTGGATCATATCCATATTAGCTTGTCTATAGAAATTCATGTCATCTACTGGTAGAGCTAGAGCATAAGGCATTGTGGGCACTGAAAAAGTTGAATTTGGATTGGAATAAAGCAGCCAAGTTGAGATTAGATCAGCTGAATGAGTTAGATGAGTTCCGACTTCGAGCTTATGATAGTGAAGCTATTTATAAAGAAAGGATGAAAATCTATCATGACTGGAAGATAGCAAAAAGGGAGTTCAACGCTGGTGATTTGGTCCTACTATTTAATTTAAGGCTCCGCCTGAATTCCGGTAAATTGAAATCTAGGTGGATGGGACCATATAGAGTGGTGAACGTGTCCCCATATGGTGCAGTGGAGCTTGAAAACAAAGATAATAAGAGGTTCAAGGTGAATGGGAAAAGTATAAATTTGTATATTTGATACACCGAAGAGATAAGAGGGATTGAGTTGGTGTACCTTGATGATGCCTGAATGATCAAGAAAGTTACGTCATGTTGTGACGTTAAATCAGACGCTCCATAGGAGGCAACCCATGGAAGGTGAAGTCTGAGTAGCCACAGGTATATCCTTTTCCCTTGTTATTACATATTTTATGCTTCAAGGACGAAACATGTTTTTCAAAAGGGGGTGTACTTGTATTGTGGAATTTTTGATTCGTCCGAAGGTTTTTCTGGCCATGTTTTTTTTCCCTCGGGTATGCTATCTAGTAGAACCGGCATGTTTAGGATGTTTTTGTCATTTTTTTAATTAAAAGTAGCTTAGGATTACTTTACAGCTAATAAATGCACTAGTTTGATGTTTTTGAAAAAAATTGATCATGTTTAAAAAAGATTTGTTAGTTGTGTAGTTAATCACAATTGCATTACTTCTGTGGATCTTTGTATGTCATTTATATTATTTGCATGTGTAGTTGTAGCTTAGCCTTGCATGAACTGAATAGGTAGATTCAATGCAAACCAGTACCATGAGTGAGTGAGGATTCACACTTAGTTCAACTGCATTGAGGATCTGGAACTTTTCCGGTTGGTCTTTACATAGGTTTTAGGATAGTTGGTTAGGAAATAATCATAGGACATTTTTTATTTTAACCACTTTAGCTTAAATTACCCTATCAAATAATGATGAATTCCTTGATCCCCTACTCCTGAGATATAGTGGAAAGATTTTGTTATGGTGGAGAGTGGGGAGTGAAAGGACCAATGCAACAGAGAAGGACTGCATGAATTGGAATCCACTTATTAAGACAGACGACTGAGAAAGAAAGGCTCCGCGTTTACAATTCATGTGATTGTTTATAGTTGGCAATTGTATGGTCCTGGATTAAACATAAGAATCCAATTGTGCCTTTTGAGCCTAGCATTGACCATTTTTCTTTTATTAACCCTTCACCTTTCCCATTGTTTATAATGAACCTGTTTTGGCCTTGGTCCCTCCTTGGACATTGTGAACCTCAACTCAAGCAAAATTCCTAAGTTGAGGGTGTAAATAGTAGGGGTGCTTAGACTGTGGGGAGGCGGAAAAGAAAGAAAAGAAAGGAAAAAAAGGAAAAAAAGTTAAAGAAGGATGAGGTGTAGTGTGAAAAGAAAAGAAAGAAAAAGAGTTGAGAAAGAAAACTTAAAAGAAAAGAAAGTAAAAGAGAAAAAGAAATAAACAAGATAAGAAAAACACACCACACCTACATATTTCATTTAAATAGAGAAAAGGGAGGAAAAATTTAAAAAGTGAAAAATGAGGTAAAAAAAAGTGAAAAGTGAAACCGCGAGTATGTAGTGCCAAGGAGGATTTAGTCACTAAATTTCATATCTACCATACCCATTCCAAAGCCCACATTAAAAGTAGAACAAAGCCTTATAGTGATCCTAGCCTAAGTGCCCAAAGAGTCAAATAAGAGAAAATACGGGCAAGCCTATGGTATCCAATGTGCAGTATTTGAAACTTCTTTGTGAAAATGAGAGTCTCATTTGCTTAGTCCCAAGTTTCATGATTCTAAGAGGATCTACTTTAACCTATTTTTGTACATTTCTTGTAAAGTACCTGGAATCCCATTCTGAATTCTTTTTGAATTTCTAGAGAGAGAAAAACATAGAGAGCTTTTTTTCATCTTTTTCTTCTTCCTAAAAGTAAAACCTCCATTGAAGGATAATTTGAGCTTTAAATTTACTCTTGATGATAATTTCTATGGGTTTATCTATAAATATAATCTTGTGTTTTTTATCTATGAGTAGCTAAATATTTTTGCTAGGGGTGTGCACATGATAGGAGCTAAATTTGTTTGGGTGTTTCTAGATTGATCTTATAATTACTTATCTAGTATAAATCCATTGTTTTCTCTAGGTTATACTTGATACTTAGATAATTCTTACTTACTTTATTGTTGCTTCAAAAAGAAGAATAGAGTATGGGTGAGAAAATAATGATGGGTATTTGGGTGTTGAGTTTGCGGGATTGGGCTAGAGATAGCAAATACCAACCTTCTTACACTAACTAGAGAATTAAGGCTAGAAATAGCTCAAATATGACCCGATTCATAGTGGGTGAATTGTTTAGAACCTTTGGGTTTGAGAAAACCCTAGGAAAAAGGCACTCAAGTGCTTGAAAAACATCGATTGCCGCCTTGTCCACGACTATTTATGCTTGTGAATAATGATTTGGTTTCCTTGTTAACTCCAATCCGATTGATGCCCCATCAATAGAGCACCCCTAGCTCTTGCTCATCTTTGCTTATTCAAGTTGGTTGCCTTGAAGTTGATTGATTGAATCTAAATTCTAATTGAGATCATTTTAACCCCCAATATTTACTTTTCCATTTTTAAGACTATGATGTGACTTAGTTCAATTTGATAGACAACTTTTGTGCCATCAATCTCTATTCCCTGTGGATTCAACCCTGACTCACAAGTTGGGTAATTATATTGCGATGACCGTTTATACTCTTTCCTCATGAGGAGTGGATTTGGACGTCATCAGTTGACAGTTGGGTCGAGCTACTACCTACAAAGTACTGCTGCAGCGGTACTCTTACCGCTGTCGCGAGACCGCTACCACGGTCATACTCCCACTGCAGCAAGGCCTAATCCAGTGAACAGGCTAGCTTAAACCTAGCCCGAAACAATGTTATAGTAGAGTTGCATTAATGAGTAATTATTTTTGTGAATATTGTTTCTATTTCACTATTTGTATATTCATTACTATATAAGGTCGGCCAATGATGCCTATCAGTATATTGTGTCATACTGATGCTACTCCTACACTTCTTTTCTAAGTGTAGACTACTATTTAGTAAGTTCCTCTTGACCCCACTTGTAGAGCAACAATAATATATTAGGAGGTGAGGAGATCTGGTCGTGCTGCCATGATTCCACCACAAAAGATATCTTTTGTTCAGACATTGACTTATTTATTGTCTCATTTTATTTCTTTAAACGGTGTTAGGTAGATGTGATCAAGTACAATGACTTTCATTTTCTAGGAATGTAATAGATAGAATTGTTATTGTTTTATTTTAATTTAGCCAAGGGTTCCACTATTGCCTTTAGAATGCTTATTTAATGGTATAATTATTTAAACTGGGTAATTAGTTGGGACATGTTGGTTCACCCACTGGGGGGAGGGGAGGAATTTGTGTGGGTGCCAATCAGGCCATTGGGGATGTGACAAAGATGGTATCAGAGCCCTAAGTTTGTTGATCTCATTGTACGAGGGCGAGTCTAGTAGAATCTCGCAAATCAATATGGAGACGTTCGTTACGTATCTTCAGGAGGCTACAAGACTTTAGGAAGACTTCGTTCTCTCCTTTTCGTGATATTACTTGATTCTAATTGGGATCTAACAACTTCTTTCTTTCTTTCTCTCACAGATGGATAGGACACACGCAGGACGAATTAGAGAAAATACACTTGAGCCAGAGGTAGCAACTATAGATCATGGCAGTGGACGAGGCGGGTGAAGGCCTACTATTGCCAGAGGCAGGGGCCGTGCTCTTGGTCCTACTCGAGATTGATCAGAATCCCCAATGCCTCTAGCAGTTCTGGATGGAGTGGCAATGGAGGTAAAGGATACCGACCCAAAGAGAGGCCACAGCCGCTCCGACGTCCATCGAGGTCTTGGTTCAGGTACTAAATCTTCTCAGCAGCCTCGTGGGTAATAGAGTAGCACCAGCAACTCCAGTAAGGCAGCAATCAAAGATATAGCATGCAACCGTTATGGCTTTTCGTATGGATGATATATCTGTGGCTGCCATTTTTTTGAGACTGGTGGTAGGATCGATAATAAAGGGGGATGAGCATGATCTATTCTAGAGGTTCACAAAGATGAAGCCTCCCACCTTTTATGACACCAAAGCTGAGGAGGCCTATGAGTTCATCATTGACTACCATGAGAGGCTCCATAATATGGGGGCTATAGAGAAGTTTGGGCTGGAATTTGTCACCTTTCAGTTAATGGGAGACTCCAAGCTCTGGTTGAGAGCGTTCATGGAGTGCAGATCGGAGGGGTCACCGCTAGTGACCTGGACTCAGTTCTACTCCAGTTTCCTCGAGAAATATGTGCCTCATACCCTGCGAGACTGGAGGCAAGACGAGTTCACCAACATTGAGCAGGGGACCTCCTCAATTGCGGCCTATGAGGCCCGATTTTATTCACTATTAAGGTATGCGTTGCTATTATTGCCCACCGAGGAGGAGAGGATCATGTGGTTTGTTTTCAATTGTCAGCCTTACAGATAGTCTCAGCATGTTATACCTTCTAGGAAGTAGTAGAGTTTGTGAAAAATGTGAAGGGGATCAAGCAAGATGGTTACATAAGAAATGCCGGAAGAAAGCTCGAAAAATGTGTAATTTCAGTGGTTCCTTTGCTAGGGCTCCGATTCCCCAAGGGTGCCCCTATGTTGTTTGTGGAAAAGAAAGACGGTAACATACGGATGTGCAATGATTACCATCAACTGAATAAGTTAACCATTCAGAAAAAATATCCCCTTCCCTGAATAGATGACTTGTTTGATCAGCTAAAGGGTGTAGCAGTGTTCTCAAAGATTGATTTGAGATTGTGCTATCATCAGCTGAAAATTCATGCTAAAGATATTCCGAAGACGGCATTTTGGACAAGGTATGGGCATTATAAGTTCCTGGTCATTTCATTTGGACTCACAAATGCTCCACCGGAGTTCATGTGCTTGATGAACAGTATCTTCAAACCCTACTTGGATTCCTTTGTAATTGTTTTTATTGATGATATTTTGGTGTATTTCAAGTCTAAATAGGAACATAAGAATTACCTAAGGATTGTGTTGGGGCTGTTGAAGGAGAAGCAACTTTATCCAAAGTTCATTAAATCTTAATTTTGGCTGGAATCGGTGTCATTTCTGGGGTATGTAGTCTCTACGGAAGGGATTAAAGTGGATCCACAGAAGGTTGAGGTGGTCCAAAATTGGGCAAAGCCTACTATACTGATAGAGGTTTGGAGCTTTGTAGGGCTAGCTAGTTATTACCGTTGATTCATTGTCATGACCCAAACGTACACCCGGATCGTAGAAACAGGACAAGGAGCCCCGAGAGACCCCAACTCGACCCATGGCATGAGCATTCAATCACATGAGCGGAAGACTTAACATAAAGAACGTAATTATAACATAGCATAAGGGAAAAACAGTACAAGACTTGAACAATATGGTGAAATACAACTCGTAGTCTGATAAGCCTCTAAACATGAAAGGCAGATTGATGGGACAACTCCCCAACTAATTCAACATCCAAAAACTGAAAGAAACAACATAGAGTATGAACATGTGATCCTTGGAACATGAGGACTCACCAAGTGCGCTGAGAGCAATCCTGAAACTAGCTACGGGTGAAGATGAGCCTGAGACCTGTATCATGAAACGATACAACACAGAAAGTATGTGGTCAGTATGTGGAATGTACTGAGTATGAAAGGTAAGTACAACGGACATCTAAAACATGTATGAAATTCATAAATGATCATAAGAGTGGGACAGCATGCTCGTATCGTAAATCCTAATGACATGTCATATGGATCAAGGTTTTCAAAGCATTTGTAACATAAACATAATCATAATCGTAATAGAAGAGATTTACTTAACATGACTTGAGCCAACATACATAATCATAACATGCATAAATCATGAGGAACGGTGGGAGATTCTCTTAACCAACATACCCCATATGAGCATACATGAAGCCCAACTTGTAACCCTAGTCGGGAGGGTGTTCGTACCTTGCCAAGGGTAGAACCATAAAAGTGTGATATCACCATGAAAAGGGCCACTTGGGCCAGGGACTAACATGAAAGGGTCCCGACATACCTATGGTGGCACGTAGTTCATGAGATCTGGGGCTTAACCTAAGCTCCGAACCTACTCGGTGTTCGATACTACTCCTAGAACATATATAGTGCTCATAAAAATACATGGCATGAGTTCATGGGCTAGTTAAATTATGATAATCGTAAACATGCTTGAACATATGTGAACTAGCCCTAACATGAGGCCCGTGAGTCAGCCAAAAACATAATTCATGATTTAACAAGATTCATACATACTTGTAGATCAGGCATATAGCTTGAATTTATTTTAACAAATCATAATGGGTAACATAATAAATTCATAATAATTCAGGATGGGCTTGTAAAGAACATCGATATGAAATTAGATTATAAATCGATTCATCATGGGGCATGCATACTTAAGCTTAATTGGTTAGAAATTAAATCAACAATATTATAATCAATTTAAATCTCAAAAGATGATCAAAGTTCGTAGATTGTGATAAGATTTCAAAATCACAAAACCCATAATTAAATCATTAGTTTTTATATAAGTAAAATACAAAACCCCATGAGTTTTTAATAAATTTTAAGTAAAATCATAGAGTAGGAGCATGGGTGTGGAAGGATTCACCCATTGATGACCTTAGATACCTAGGATAGCTGATTCTCAATTTTCCTAGATTGCCCAAGAAGAAATTGAGGAAGAACACCTTGAAATCACCTAGATCACTGTTCTATCACCTTCCCAAACCTTTGCATGCATGAATGAGGGCTTAGGCTGGTCTATTCCCTCTTAAACCACCCTCTCTGATTTTAAAATAAAATAGTATAAGCCTTAGGAATTTAGGAATTACGAAAACACCCTTACTTAAATCGCAGAATTTTGCTGACTGCTAGTCCCCACGAGGGACTAGATGACTCATCGCCCGGGACCACGACTCGTGGCCTTAAGTCGTCAAGTACACTGCCAGAATCCACCTAGGGACCCCACAAAGGACACCATGAATTTTTATGGGGGACCACGACTCGTGATCACCATCTGCGGTCCACACTGCCCAACCAAGCTCCGAGGACCCCACGAGGGACCCCACAAATCGTAGTGGCTGACCACGACTCGTGGGCACCACCCATGGTCTCGCAAAACTCTGCCAAACCCATCCCTGACCATGATTCACTTCACGACTCGTGGTCCTATCTAACGAGCCACCTTACGAACCGTCCTGTGACCTGGTGCGAATTTCCAGTTTTTCTCTGTTTTGGCTCCCGGGTCTGATCCTTGGGTTCTTGGGGTATAACAATATCTCCCCCTTTGGAACATTTGTCCTCAAATTTTAGAAACATGAAGAAAACACAAAAACCCGCTATCACCATATATAAATACTGATCATTTAAGCCGAAAACTGATGGATTGACTACCCCCGAAAAGATCTACATAACTGAACTAAATTCAGACATCACATACACTTACCATATCATAAAACAAACTTGTATGCATGAGATGAACATGAAAACTGATTAGAGAATTAGGGCAAAACTGATACCTCAAACTGAAGCTGAGCCGATAGAGAATAGGTGTGGGTATCTAGCCATCATATCCGCTTCGGCTTCCCACATAGCTCCTTCAACTTGCTGATTTCTCCATAATACTTTAACCGAAGCTACTTCTTTGTTCCTTAGCTTACGAATTTGACGATCTAGTATTTCCATGGGTACTTCTTCATAACTGAGGCTGTCTTTTGCACCAACGTTGTCTGTCGGGAATACTAAAGCTGGATCACCCAAACACTTCTTCAAAAGTGACACATGAAACACAGGATGAACTGAAGATTACTCCGATGGAAAATCCAACTCATACACCACCTTACCAACCCTTCTCACTACTTGGTAGGGGCCAACATATCGAGGACTGAGTTTTCCTTTCTTTCCAAATTGCATGACTCCCTTCATGGGAGATACCTTGAGAAATACCCAGTCGTCCACATAAAACTCCAAATCTCTCCTCCTCACATCGGCATATGATTTCTGACGACTCTGGGCGGTTTTGAACTGGTCCCTTATCAACTGAACCTTCATCATCGCCTTGTGAACAGAATCTGGCCCTAGCATAGCCGCCTCACCAACCTCAAACCATCCGATGGGAGATCTACACCTCCGCCCGTAAAGAGCCTCAAACGGTGCCATCTAGATACTAGAGTGATAAAAGTTATTATAAGCAAACTCGATCAAGGGCAAATGATCATCCCAACTACCTTTAAAATCCATATTCCCTCAACATGTCCTCAAGAGTCTGGATTGTTTGTTCCTCCTGGCTATCCATTTGCGGATGAAATGTTGTGTTGAGCTTAATCTGAGTCCCAAGCCCTTTTTTAAAAGGCCGCCAAAATTGGGAGGTAAATTGAGTACCTTGGTCTGAAATAATAGACAAGGGCACTCCATGAACTCAAACCAACTCCCTAATATACAAGTTGGCATAATCATCCGCAAAATCCGTGGTCTTGACCGGTAGAAAGTGTGCAGCCTTGGTTAACCTATCTACCACCACCTAATGGAATCATAGTGTCTCTAAGTGCGGGCAAACTTGTTATAAAGTCCATGTTGATATCTTCCCACTTCCAAGTAGGAATGTTAATACCCTGAAGTACACCTCCCGGCCTTTGATGCTCGACTTTCACTTGCTGATAGTTTGGACATTTGGCTATGAACTCTACAATATCCTTCTTTATACCATCCCACCAATAGATTTCTCGCAAGTCCCGATACATCTTCGTGGATCCCGGATGGATAGAATATCTGTTGCCATGTTCCTCATGCAATATCCGAACTCTCAATTCATCAACGACTGGGACATATAGGCGACCTTAGTATCGTAACACACCATCTTCCCCTTGGGAAAAAACCTCCACCTTTTGACTCCACACCTCTTCTTTCAGCTTCCTCAAAATCAGATCCTCATCTTTCTTAGATTTGACATCAACCACCAAGGACGATTCTATCCCATTCTGCACAACAACACCGTCATCGATCGAGTCGATCAATCTAACTCCCAATCCTGCGAGCCGGTGGACATCTTTCACCAACTCCTTTCCCTCATCCACGTGGGATACACTCTCCATAGAGATCCTACTAAGTGCATCCGCCACCACATTAGCCTTGCTCGGGTGGTAAAGAACACTCATATCATAGTCCTTTAATAACTCCAACCACCTCCTTTGCTGAAGATTGAGATCCTTCTACATAAACACATATTGTAAGCTCTTGTGATCCATGAATACATCCACGTGGACCCCATACAAGTAATACCGCCATATCTTCAATGCCAACACCACCGCGGCCAACTTGAGATCATGGGTCGGGTAATTCTTTTTGCGAACTTTCAGCTGTCTTGAGGTATATGCTATTCCTTTCCCATGCTGCATCAACACACATCCCAGTCCGACTCTCGAAGCATCACAATATACCACCAAGCCATCCGTACCCTCGGGTAAAGTCAACACTGGTGCTGAAGTGAGTCGAGTCTTCAATTCCTGGAAGCTTCCCTCACAAGCCTCCGACCATTGGAACTTCACATTCTTCTGAGTCAACTGGGTCAAAGGTGCCGCAATAGATGAGAAACCCTCCACAAATCTCCAGTAGTAACCTGCTAGGCCAAAGAAACTCTGAATTTTTGAAGGATTCACCGGTCTGGGCTAATTCTTCACCACTTCAATTTTCTGAGAATCTACCTTCATGCCCTCACCTGAAACCACATGGCCTAGAAATGCTACCGAGTCCAACAAAAACTCACATTTGCTGAACTTTGCATATAACTGACGATCCTTGAGGACCTGAAGAACTATACGCAAGTTAGCGGCATTCTCCTCCTGACTCCAAGAGTATATAAGAATATCATCAATGAACATGATTACGAACATGTCCAGATACTGCTTGAACACCCTGTTCATCAGGTCCATAAAATTTGCAGGAGCATTGGTCAGTCTAAAAGACATAACAACAAATTCGTAGTGACCATACAAAGTCCTGAAAGCAGTTTTTGGGATGTCACTCTCCAGAACTCTAAGCTGGTGATACCCGGACCTTAGATCTATCTTCGAGAAACACCTGCCACCATGGAGCTGGTCAAATAAATCATCAATCCTGGGCAAGGGGTACCTGTTCTTGACAGTGACCTTATTCAGCTGCCGATAATCAATACACATCCAAAGGGATCCATCATTCTTTCGAACAAAGAGAACCAGTGCACTCCATGGAGACTTGCTTGGTCTAATGAACCAACAAGTCTTTCAACTATTCTTTAAACACTTTTAGCTCAGTTGTATCCATCCTATAAGGAGGAATGGAGATAGGCTGTGTATCAGGCAATAGATCAATACCAAAATCAATTTCCCTTTTTGGAGGAACACTTGAAAAATCATCGGGAAAAACCTCTGGATACTCACACACCACTGGAACTGACTGAATAGTCGACGTCTCGGACCCTGCATCCTTAACCCTAACTAGGTGGTACATACAACCCTTAGAGATCATTTTCCTGGCCTTAAGGTTTGAAATAAACTGACCGGATGGTACAGCAGAATTACCCTTCCATTCTAGAACTGACTCACCCAGAAATCGGAATTCCACCGCACGGGTCCTACAAATTATCGAAGCATAACATGAAACAACCATACCATACCCAAAATGATGTCAAAGTCAGTCATGGCCAATTTTACTAAGTCTGTAGAGGTAACCTTATACAACACCGTAATGGGGCAACCCCTATACACCCGCCTAGCTACCACTGATTCACCAACTGGGGTAGATACGGAGAACTATTCTGACAGAATTTCAGGACTAACTCCAAAATTACTAGCAATATAAGGGGTCACAAAAGACAAAGTAGATCCTAGATCTAACAAGGACTAAGCATTAATATGGAAGACTTGCAACATACCCGTGACCACATCTGGCGAAGCCTCCTGCTCCTGGCAAGGCATCAGGGTATAAAACCTATTTTGGCGCTGACCACCTGCTGAACTAGTGGAGGAACCCTACTGAGGGGGTCGCGCTGCTGGAGCAGCAAAACTAGCTGCAAGGCAATCTCTAATCTTGTGTCAGGGTTTGACACACCCGAAACAAGCATCCACGCTGACCAGGCACCTCCGAAATAATTCTTGTCGTACTTTGCACAAACTGGAAAGGTGTGCTCCACCTATATGCTACCATGATCCCTCGAGCCTGTAGCCCTGCTTCTATGGTCTCCCCTGAACCTGGATGGCGTGTTGGCCGATGATGGAGCTGGAGCAATAGACCTGTGTTGGGACTGCTGACGTGGTCCACCCCCTGTCTTGGCTTGAGAAACCTCGTAATTGTCGGTTCTGACCCTCTTTGCCTCTCTCTGCCTCCTATAGACTGACTCCATCTTCTGTGCATGCAATGCAATATGGGGAAAGTCAATGTCCCAGTAAAGCATGGCGATTTGGCAATCCTTGTCCAAGTAATCTGCTACTCCATGCACAACGCGCCTCACCCGATCCTGCTGATCCGCCACCAACTCCGAAGCATATTTAGATAACCAGGTGAACTCCAATGTATATTCCTGGACCACATGTTACCATGCTTCATATTAACAAACTCGCCCTCCTTAAGCCCCTCATCTCCCAAGGGAAGAACCAATCCATGAACACGGTTTGAAACTAATCCCAACCTATCGGGCCTGCATCCGCCACCCTGGCATCCTTCCATTGCTTAAACCATATATGTGCTACCCCCTTTAGCTGATAGGAGGTCAAATCAACGCATTCCCCATTGTTCACCCCCATAACCTGGGTGATCTTCAAAATCTCCTCAATAAAGTCATGTGGGCCCTCATCTACCTTCGACCCTGTGAACTCCGGAGGGCTCATCATCAAGAAATCCCTCACCCTAGTAGCTGCGGCATTCCTATTTTGCGAATAATGTGTCACAGTCTGACTCTGAATCTAAGCTTTCATGGCCTGTGCCAACATTTGAATAACCGCCCTAAACTAAGCGTGGGCAGCTGGATCTAGTACATGCTCCTCATGAACGGGTGGAGCTGGCTGATGCTCACGATCATGGGAACCCTCATGATCATTACCATTACCATTTCTCCTGGAGTTTACTCGACATGGAGGCATACTTCTGCAAATGCGAATAGCAAGAATTAGAAGAGTAAAGGACGTTCACCGCACGACATAGATCATGAAAGAAGGGAACATTTCCTAAATGTCTAGTAGCCTCTTCTTCATAAGTGTGGCGCGCTTCACACACATGAAAAAGATTCTACTTAACGCAGCTTTCAGACTCCCTAGTACACATAAACCTATGGCTCTTATTCCAAGTTTGTCACGACCCAAAATTACACTCGGATGATAGACACGGGACAAGGAGCCCAGAGACACCCCAAGTCGACCCATGGCATGAGCATACATCTAATTAAATCACATGAGCAGAAGACTTAACATAAAGAAATTAATTATAACATAGCATAAGGGAAAAAGTACAAGACTTGAATAATACGGCGGAATACAACTCGTAGTCTGATAAGCCTCTAAAAATGAAAGGCGGATTAATGGGACAACTCCCCAACTAATCCAACATCCAGAAACTAAAAGAAATAACATAGAGTATGAACATGCAGTCCTCGAAACATGAGGACTCACCAAGTGCACCAAGAGCAAGGCTGAAACTAGCTACGGGTAAGGATAAGCCTGAGAATTGGGACATGTATCATGAAACGATACATCATAGAAAGTATGCGGTCAGTACGTGGAATGTACTGAGTATGCAAGGTAAGTAAAACGGACATTTAAAACATGTATGAAATTCATAAATAATCATAGAGTGGGACAGCATGCTCGTATTGTAAATCATAATGACATGTCATATGGCTCAAGGTTTTCAAAGCATTCGTAACATAAACATAATCATAATCGTAATAGAAGAGATTTACTTAACATGACTTGAGCCAACATACATAGTCATAATATGCATAAATCATGAGAAACAGTGGGAGATTCTCTTAACCGACATATCCCATATGAGCATACATGAAGCCCAACTTGTAACCCTAGTTGGGAGGGTGTTCGTACCTTGCCAAGGGTAGAACCATAAAAGTGTGATATCACCATGAAAAGGGCCACTTGGGCCAGGGACTAACATGAAAGGTCCCAACATACTGTCACGGCCTAAGAGTACACCCGGATCGTAGATGACGTGCCCGATTCGCGCATCCGCAAGTGTACGGGTCGTGCAAGTAATATAGTGACTCTTTTTAAGAACCGGATTGTCGAACCCACAGGAACTGGACCCATTCCTCTAACTATCCATTTCTAGTGTGATCTTAAATACCTCAAGTGTTGGTTATAGAAATTTTCGATCGAGATTAATTAAGTCTAAGTTTGGGTCAACGAAGTATTCTGAAATTACTCTAGGAGCAACATAGAGTTAAAACCAATTAATCATGCGATACTACGATTTGCAATGGGTTAAGCATGGAACTATCAATTGTTATTTCACATAATTAGAATTGCATGTTTATGGTCTTTTGAGCCTCTAAACACGGCAATCTAGCCTCACTGCATCATTGTGAGTTAGGAGTTTAATTTCTAGTCGTGGGCAATCAATTATGTTGTGGTTTACGGGGAAACGATTAGGGACTTTCGTGCGTCTAACCATTTAACTCAACTTAGCCTCACAACTACTTCTTCGAGTGGTGATGTGACATCCCAAGTTGGTCTTTCATAACCCCCGTGTCTCAACCAAGCACGGTGTTAGGTATATTTCTATCCTAACACAAAAATCTCTCCCGAGATACAAACGTGCTCCTCACATTCTCATGTCCTGACCTAGGTAATGCTTTCTCAAGCTATTACTCAAGCTAACAAATATGCTTTCATGGTGATCAATCATAAAAACAACCAACAATCCAGAATGCAAGACGAAAACAACAATCAATAACTTAATTCCAAAACAATTTCATAAAATCACAATCCTAATTCATGGATTCAACCCTAGAGGAAGGGTTCTTGCCATTCATGTTCGTAAAACTACACTAACTACTACTAAAATAACATACTTACATGAATTTGGTAGATGAGAAGGGAATTTGACAAACCCTAGATGAGTTCTCCCACTTCTCCCTTCACTCCTAGGTAGTTTTCCAGAATAAAATTGTGACCCAATGGAATTAGGAGCTAAGGACCTATTTATAATAAATGAGAAACGTGCATAATTTAGCCTGTCGTGGAATGGCTCCGTGTCACGAAGTGTATCGCGGAGCACTGCCTCCGTGACACGGAGGCAACGCGAAAGCTCTCTGGAAATCACCCGAAATTTGGCCTCGGCAGCACCCTGCCGCGTTGGCAGCGTGTCACGCTGGTTGGGCAGCGCGTTGACACCTCCATGTCGCGCAGCCAACCTGCCGTGGCACGTTGCCGACGCGCACGTGGGCTGTTTTGTGCCTCCTCTTTGCCGACGTTCGCGGGCTAATTCCGTTTCCAAGCCTCTACTTCACCATCTCATGGATTAGTTACTCAAAAGTCATCAAAACCTACAAAACAAAGGCTAATCATGTTGGTTAGCACATATCTTCACATTCAAATAAATTTACATGAAAATGTATACAATAACTTAGATAAACAAGACTAATTTAAGTCATAAAGCATCACTCGGGCATGCTATTTTAGCCCACGATCACCTACCCCACACTTAAAGTCTTGTTCGTCCTCGAACAACCTATTACATCTCATGCATATGGAGACTCACCCATAACTCATTTAGCAATAATATCCAAGCTACGGCTACAATGATTACATAAGATAACAAGCTAAAAATAGAGCATGCATGATTTGATCATCGAAATGAAGTACAACTATGTTAAGACTTCTTAACCTCAAGAATCGACTCTCAATCATAGCAAACTCCTGTAAATCAACTAATTAAGAAATCCCGCATGAATTATATCCTTCATTCAACATGTGCCCTCACGGAAAGAGAGTTACCCAATTTCACACGCAAAAACAATTTTTAAATCACAACATGTGTGGGTACATGAATAGAATTACGCTCACTCTCACAAAGAATTCAAATGCATCATGTAATGACCCATAAGCTTGCCCTTAGTGTTTTATTCCACTAATTTAAGGATGTGTGAATGTAAGATCAAGTAGGACTTAATGGGTTGTAATGTAACTCAGGTGCGGGTAGATACTATTATGGCCAGTAATAGTGACTATCTTTCCTAAGCACTTTTAATACATCACGCCCTCCTTACGAACTTCCCTTCCCTTACTTCACCTTTTTCCTCTTTTCAGCTTTCTTTTTCCTCTTATGTTCCCCCTTTCTTTAGGCACTTTTAGCTTATTAGTAAGGAGCTCTATAAAATTAATTTGTTTTCTTACTCCTTACTAATACCCAACCATTTTCACACAAGTGCACCTTTGTCCTTTTCTCACTTCTACAACTTGCTACTTTTCCTTTCTTTTCATTCTTCTCACTCCTTTACTCCTACGGATTTTTTCACTCAAGCGCTTAGGAGTTTTGGATCAAGTTAAAGGCTAATGAAAGAAAAATAATTACGCTTATGTTGCAGCTGTCAAAGAATAGGCTCAAGGCTCAATGGGGCTAACTAGGATTAATTTTTCAAGGTAGGTAAAATGAGGGATAACAATTTGGTTCATTCAAAGGAATGCCTATATCATTCCTACAATTCACATCCTTCATTTCGTTTTATAAACACACCAGGCAAGTTCTAGACAATCCACAATAGCACAGAATACTCAAAAACCTTACACTCATGGCACATGCTCAATTCAAGACACATTCAGCAGACTCTTACTCAGCTAATCACAAGAATTCAGAATTAAGCTTCAATCATATTGAATCAAATTCAAGAGCCTAAGTGTCTCATACAAAGTTATACACCTGCATGCTTCACACTGAACATACTTGCATCCTACCATCACGTATAGCACATAACAAGAACATCAAGCACCAATTAGTTATGGTTTCAAAAACCCAAAACCTATCGACCAATTTTCCTCAAGACGGTCGTCATCCATCCATCGTTAGAAACGGTCCCTAACTATGACTAAAGACACTATATACAGACAAAGGAAAGAAAAAGAAAAATTTATTCTTCGGTTCAAATACCCCCCCCCCTCCCGGAAAAGAACCGAAAAGAAAAGCCAACGGGTGATGAAGTCATGCTTGACTCATAAAACAATTTTCAAAATTCTTCTCACAAGCATTACATTCACCAAAAATCGTTAAGCACAAAAAAATTGAAATTTTCTTGAAATTTCCCTCACCCCACACTTAAATCATGCTATGTCCTCATAGCATCAAATTAACATTTAAAGGATGAGAAATACTCCCTGAGCCTCTATGCCAATCTAAAAGCATGCTTTCCTTTCAAGTTTTCAGAGGTGGGTGTGACCCCACACTTCTTCTATTCCATGCTCTTTAGCTTCCACCTTCTCGGTACTCAGACTTTCCTCCATCTGTGCTTAACTTTCCACCAAAAACACAAACAAAATAAACATAACAAAATCAACACAAAATCAAAATTACAAATTGTACCTGAGGTACCCTTGGGTTGCCTCCCAAGCAACGCCTTATTTTACGTCGTGGCCCGACGTGGACTGTCCTTTTTAGTACATCCTCACACCTGGGTTCTCTTTCGAGAACCATCTCCTTTTCTTTTGTTGTTTAGAGGAAACAGCCTCCACTCTATTCCTCTCTTTCTCCAACTTCTTCTCAATTTGAAGTCCTCTATCAGACTCGGGCTGAACATTTGACCTTGCCTTTGGCCGTGCACCTGTGGAATCCTCCACCCCACACTCATCCTCTGCCAACACACTAACCTGACAAAGGTTAGTGTAGTGTGCGGATGGGTTCATTTCTTGGTAAATGCGAAAGAGTTATTCTTCTTCTTCTACCCTCATTTTCAGGGTCCCTACTCTTAGATCAATCACCGCTCCACCGGTGGCTAAGAATGGCCGTCCCAAGATTAAGGGTACCTGGTCATCAACCTGAAAATCTAGAACAATAAAATCAGCAGGTATAATAAACTTACCTACTTTGATGAGAAGGTCCTCTATTATTCCATCAGGTGTCACTCGCGACTTGTCAGCCAGCTGCAGCATCAACCTTGTCGGCCTCGGTTCTCCCAACCCCAAGGTGTTGAATAAGGATAGGGGTATTAGATTAACTTCTGCCCCTAAGTCACACAAAGATCGTAGCACCTCAGCTTTACCAATATGTATGGGGAGGGTAAAACTCCCTGGGTCTTTGAGCTTCTTTGGCCTTTTGCTCAATACCCTGTGACTGCACTCCTCAGTCAGTGCTACAGTCTGGACATCCACCAATCTAACTTTGTTCGCCATCACGTCCTTCAAGTATTTAGCATACTTGGGCATTCCCTGCAATACATCAATAAGAGGCAAATTTATGTGAAGTTCTTTGAAGCTCTCAAAGAACTTTTTGAAGCATTCCTCCTCCTAGCTCTGTCTGAATTTCTGAGGGAATGGTGGTGGTGGTCTTTGTGCTGGCTGCAATGGAAGTTGCACATTTTGTTTCCCAGCACTCTGATTCTCTCCCATGTTGATGGATGGTCCTGGTCTAACCAACTCCGGTTGCACCTCCTTTCTCAACTCTTTTGGCACTGCATCAGCTAATTGTTTACCGCTTCTCAGACTGATGGCATTGATCTGCCGGGGATTAGGATCTGTGTCGCTTGGTAATCCCCCTTGTGATCTCATGTTTTGAGCAGCTGCTATCTGACCCACTTGTTTTTCAAGATTTCGGGTGGCTACTTGTTGATTCATTAAGTCTGTTGCCATCCTCGCTTGATTTTCCGCTAACTGATTCTGGGTCTCCATAATTTTCTGCAGTGTTTCCTCAATGCTGCTACTCAATTGCCCATCATTCTGCCTATTCTGCTGATACTGCTGTTGTTGAGGTTGCATATAATTCTGCTTTTGGTTTCTGATCACGGGCAAAAATAGCATGCCTGAAATATGCTTTATGACTTAAATTAGTCTTGTTTATCTAAGTTATTGTATACATTTTCATGTAATTTTATATGAAGTGAAGATATGTGCTAACCAACATGATTAGCCTTTGTTTTGTAGGTTTTGATGACTTTTGAGTAACTAATCCATGAGTTGGTGAAGTAGAGGCTTGGAAACAGAATTAACACGCGAACGTCGGCAAAGAGGAGGCACAAAACAGCCAACCTGCGAGTCGGCAACGTGCCACGACAGGCAGGCTGATCACAACAGCCCACCTGCGCATTGGCAACGTGCCACGGCAGGTTGGCTGCGCGACCAAGAGGTGCCAACGCACTGCCCAAGCAGCGTGACACACTGCCAACACGGCAGGGTGCTGCCGGGGCCAAATTCGGGTGATTTCCAGAGAGCTTCCGCGTCCGTAGCGTGTCACAGAGGCAGTGCTCCGCGATGCACTCCGTGACACGTTGCTTGTTATTCTGGGAAAAAGTCCCACTACTATAAATAGCACACTTAGGTTTATTTTTCATAATTCAGACTTGGTGGAGCAAGGACGTGGGTTACAGGCAGTTGAGGGACGAAAAGTTCAGGGTTTTTTCTCTCTTTCTTTCTTCTTTAATTCAATTGCTTGTATGATTAACACTCGTTTTATGATGATTAATCCACAAATGAGTGGCTAATTCCTCTCCTTGCTGAGGTTATGAACAATTGTGATGAAATTTGATTATTGATTATCTGGTTTTTCATCTTTTCTTCCATGTTGTTCTATTAATTCTTGTTCTTACTGCATTGGTGTGTGGCCTACATTAATGTACATCTAAAAAGTTCAGTTTCACTCGAGAGAGCACGAAATTGGAAAGTTGTGAATTAATAGGATATGTTCTTTACTTGATTTGGGAAAATTGGGTCTTGATTTGCTTTCAGGATAGAAATATACCTGAAAGTCGTATTAGTCAATTTAGGAACCGAAATCGTATGACTAGGACATGAATTGCATTTGATCACAGAAATGTAGACGGATGGTTCATGATTCTTAAGTGAGATTAAATACGAGAGTTTTAATCTCTTGGCAATTGTTCTTGGCTAGCAACAGGAAGAAAAGATTAACCAATTTATGATGATAATCAGCTTCATTACATGTTCGATTAACCTCAGCATGCTTTCATCCATAGTTCAGATTCAAAGTAGATAATTGTTCTTAGTTTTAGTATAAAAATTTATAAAACAAACTATTAACTTTTTGGTTACGTTGTTGTCGGCATATTTAGAAGTAAAATATACTTGAGCAAATTGCACTTAATCCAAGTCCCTGTGGGATCGATACGTGGCTTACTTAAGCCACTTATTACTTGTTCGACCATGTGCACTTGCGTGTCGGTTTTATAACCCAAAAACCAACCGAACAAGTTTTTGGCGCCGTTGCCGGGGACTTGGCAATTGGTGAATTCTTCTTAAGTGTAAATTTACTATATTTTTTTTTCTTAGTGCTGACAACTTGGTCTTAGTGTTTGTTTTAATTCTTTTTCATTTTATATTTTTTCTTTTTCGGATACCCTTATTGACATGACATTGTGGAATACAAATGGTATAAATGGTGGATACTCATATTTTAGCGAATCTTGCCTGAATTGCGGAGGACACCACTCGTGGAAACACTGTAACACGTGCAATAGATGTGGTGGTCAAGATGGCCATTGGGATGGCTGTTCGAATGCATATTCCCCTCCCCCAAGCCCCTACTATGATCCTTCTGTTGTTTTTCCTGAATATAGGCATGCTGAAAATGAGGACTTGGGACGCCAAGCTCGAATAGAAGACATGCTGAAACAACTCCTGGAGCAATCAGAAGCAATGAAGGAGGCGATGGCAGTATTAAGAATTCAGCAAGAAGAGAATGCAGAGGCTCTAGAAAGGATGAGCGTCAAATTCACGGAGATGATTGCTGAGGCTGAAGCTTGTGATAAATTGCAGGTGACAGTTTTAGCCGATATTCAAGAGGAACTACAAGAGGAAGACAAGGGTGAATTTTTGGATGAAGCCCAACAATTAGAATCTCTTGAGTGTCCCCGTGATGGGCTCACCCTTATGGAAAATCCATTCAGGGAAGAAGAGATAGAGTATCCCCCATTTGACATTAATGGAGAGATAGATGTCGATGCTGAGAAGGTGTTTACAAGTAAGGAGGTCAAGCACAAGGCAGTTTTAGAGATGAGGTTTATTGGACCACACTCGATGCATTTTTCGACATTAAGTTTGGTTGAAAACATAGGAATAGAGGCTTCCAAGCTTATAGAGAAATGTCTAGAAGAGGACCAAGCCCCATATATTTTGAAATATGCTGACTCGGAGAGACAAAATAACTTCGCTTACTTAAGGACCAATAAGTGCAAAAGGCAACATCTACTGCTTGGTCCTTACAATTTTTCACCGCCACCCCTGGAGCATAAGAGGAAATTAGAGAAGAAATTAGGGGTGAGATTCATATCCTCGAGGTGGAGGAAAAGGTGGTGAAACTTGTTACGTCGTGCCGCGACGTAAAATCAGGCGCTGCTTGTGAGGCAACCCAAGGGTACCATGAGTACCATTTTAATTTCTTGCTTTTAAGTTGATTTTTTTTTATTTTTCATCTTGTGTTTTTTTGGTGGAAAGTTAAGCACAGACGGAGGGGAAGTCTGAGTACCCGTGGAGGAGGAAGCTAACAAGCATGGAAGAGAAAAAGTGTGGGGTCGAACACCCACTTGTGCAAAGTTGAAGGAAGGCATGCTATTAGCTAGGCCTAATGGCCTCAGGGAGTATTTCTCACCCTTTTTAAATTTTAATTTGATGCTATGAGGACATAGCAGGATTCAAGTGTGGGGTGAGGGAAATTTCAAGGGAAATTTCAAAAATTTTTGTTGTGCTTAACGATTTTTGGTGAATGTAATGCTTGTGAGAAATTTGAAAATTTTGAAAATTTTTTGTGAATTAAGCATGACTTCATCACCCGTTGGTTTTTCTTTTCGGTTCTTTTCCGACGGGGGGTCTTTGAACCGAAAAATAAAAAATTTTCCTTTTCTTTTCTTTGTCTGTATATAAAGTTTTTAGTCATAGCTAGGGACTGTTTCCGACGATGGATGGATGACGACCGTCTAGAGGAAAAATTAGTCGATAGGTTGTGGGTTTGTGAACCCGTAGCTAATCGATGCTTGAGGTTCTTGTTATGGGATATAAATGGTTGTAAGATGCAAGTATGTTCAGTGTTGAAGCATGCAAGTGTATAACTTTGTTTGAGAGACTTAGGCTCTTGTATTTGACTCAATATGATGGAAGCTTAATTCTGAATTCTTGTGATTAGCTGAGTAAGAGTTTACTGATTATGTCTTGATTTGAGCATGTGCCATGAGTGTAAGGTTTTTGAGTATTCTGTGTTATTATGAAATGTCTAGAACTTGCCTGGTGTATTTATAAAACGAAATGAAGGATATGAATTGTAGGAGATGATTTAGGCATTTCCTTGAATGAACCAAATGTTTATCCCTCATTTTACCTACCTGGAAAGATTAATCCTAGTTAACCCCATTGATCCTTGAGCCTATTCTTTGACAGCTGCAACATAAGCTTAATCCTTTTTCTTTCATTAGCCTTGAAATTGAAACAAAACTCCTAAGCGCTTAAAGGAAAAATCTGAAAGAGTAAAGGAGTGAGAAGAATGAAAAAGAAGGGAAAGTAGCAATTGTAAGAGTTGAGAAAGGTCGAGGGTGCACTTGTTTGAATGTGGGTGAGTATTAGTAGGGAGTAAGAAAATAAATAAATGAAAAGTTATTTATAGAACTCCTTACTAATAAGCTAAAAGTGCCTAAAGAAAGGGGGGAACAAAAGAGGAAAAAGAAATATGAAAAGAGAAAAAGGTGAAGTGAGGGAAGGGAAGTTTGTAATGAAGGTGTGATATATTAAAAGTGCTTAGGAAAGATAGTCACTATTACTGATCATAATAGTACTTACCCGCACCTGAGTTACATTACAACCTAAAAAGTCCTACTTGATCTTACATTCATACGTCCTTAAATTAGTGGAATAGAACACTAAGGGCAAGCTTATGAGTCATTACATGATGCATGTGAATTCTTTTTGAGAGTGAGTGTAATTCTATGCATGTACCCACACATGTTGTGATATAAAAATTGTTTTTGTGTGTGAAATTGGGTAACTCTCTTTCCGTGAGGGGCACATGTTGAATGAAGGATATAATTCATGTGGGATTTCTTAATCAGTTGATTTGCATGAGTTTGCAAAGATTGAGAGTCGATTCTTGAGGTTAAGAAGTCTTAACATAGTTGTACTTCATTTCAATGATCAAATCAGGCATGCTCTATTTTTATCTTGTATCTTACGTAATCATTATAGCCGTAACTTGAATTATCTTGCTAAATTAGTTATGTGGGAGTTTCCATATGCATGATATGTGAAAGGTTGTTCGAGGACGAACAAGGCTTTAAGTGTGGGGTTGTGATCACGGGCAAAAATAGCATGCCCGAGATACGCTTTATGACTTAAATTAGTCTTGTTTATCTAAGTTATTGTATACATTTTCATGTAATTTTATATGAAGTGAAGATATGTGCTAACCAACATGATTAGCCTTTGTTTTGTAGGTTTTGATGACTTTTTAGTAACTAATCCATGAGTTGGTGAAGTAGAGGCTTGGAAACGGAATTAACACGCGAACGTCGGCAAAGAGGAGGCACAAAACAGCCCACCTGCGCATCGGCAATGTGCCACGGCAGGCAGGCTGATCACAACAGCCCACCTGCGCATTGGCAACGTGCCACGGCAGGTTGGCTGCGCGACCAAGAGGTGCCAACGCACTGCCCAAGCAGCGTGACACGCTGCCAACGCGGCAGGGTGCTGCCGGGGCCAAATTCGGGTGATTTCCAGAGAGCTTCCGCGTCTGTAGCATGTCACGGAGGCAGTGCTCCGCGATGCACTCCGTGACACGTTGCTTGTTATTCCAGGAAAAAGTCCCACTACTATAAATAGCACACTTAGGTTTATTTTTCATAATTCAGACTTGGTGGAGCAAGGACGTGGGCTACAGGCAGTTGAGGGACGAAAAGTTCAGGGTTTTTCCTCTCTTTCTTTCTTCTTTAATTCAATTGCTTGTATGATTAACACTCGTTTTATGATGATTAATCCACAAATGAGTGGCTAATTCCTCTCCTTGCTGAGGTTATGAACAATTGTGATGAAATTTGATTATTGATTATCTGGTTTTTCATCTTTTCTTCCATGTTGTTCTATTAATTCTTGTTCTTACAGCATTGGTGTGTGGCCTACATTAATGTACATCTAAAAAGTCCGGTTTCACTCGAGAGAGCACGAAATTGGAAAGTTGTGAATTAATAGGATATGTTCTTTACTTGATTTGGGAAAATTGGGTCTTGATTTGCTTTCAGGATAGAAATATATCTGAAAGTCGTATTAGTCAATTTAGGAACCGGAATCGTATGGCTAGGAAATGAATTGCATTTGATCACAGAAATGTAGACGGATGGTTCATGATTCTTCAGTGAGATTAAATACGAGAGTTTTAATCTCTTGGCTATTGTTCTTGGCTAGCAACAGGAAGAAAAGATTAACCAATTTATGATGATAATCAGCTTCATTACATGTTCGATTAACCTCAGCATGCTTTCATCCATAGTTCAGATTCAAAGTAGATAATTGTTCTTAGTTTTAGTATAAAAATTTATAAAACAAACTATTAACTTTTTGGTTACGTTGTTGTCGGCATATTTAGAAGTAAAATATAGTATACTTGAGCAAATTGCACTTAATCCAAGTCCCTGTGGGATCGATACTTGGCTTACTAAAGCCACTTACTACTTGTTCGACCACGTGCACTTGCGTGTCGGTTTTATAACCCAAAAACCAATCGAACAGTTTCCACCCCAAGAAAAATTCGAGTGGCCCTGCCAATTTCTGTTGGAGTTATTCTCAAAATTCCGATTCCTATGCACATTATCAACAAAATTGACTGATTCCGGATTGTCTCTACAATATTCTGCATTGTGTCCATTATTACCGCAAATTTCACACCAACTCGGAGCTTGCTGAACTGCATTAACCTGGCCCTGGTGTTGGTTCATACTCAGTTTATTGAACTGAGTCATCATTTGATGTTGGAACGAAGCTAACTGTGCTGCCAAGGCATTCAAACCATCTACTTCTATCAACCCTGGTCTCTTTCCTGCCCTCCTCGATGACTCGCTGTGCCACTCTTGATTTCCTTGAGCAATTCTATTCAACAAAGTGTACAACGCATCATATGTCTTATCCAAGGCTTGCCCACCCGATGCAGAGTCTAGTAATATTTTTGTGTGTGGGTCTAGACTTTCTACAAAGGTATGAGCCAGCACTTCATTTGATTGCTGGTGATGGGGACAGTCTCTCAACAATGACTTGAATCTTTCCCAAGCCATATATAAGTTCTCATTAGGCCTCTGCTTGAAACTGAGTATTTCACTTCTCAACTTTGCCATTTTGCCTGAAGGGAAGAATCTGATAAGGAACTTCTTAGCCAAGTCATTCCATGAAGTTATGGAGTTTGGTGGCTCAGCCTTCAGCCACTTTTTCGCCTCTCGCAACAGTGAAAATGGGAAGAGGGTCAGTCGGACATAATCTGTGGACACGCCGGTGGGGACAAACGTGTCACTAATCTCTAAAAAGCTCTGTAGGTGCTGCTGCGGGTCCTCATGTGCCATCCCAGTGAATTGACCACTAGAATGTAACAGCTGCACCATGTTCTGTTTAAGCTCAAAGTGCCCTCCAGGCTCCGATTTACGAATGCTAGAGGTCACATTCGTCGCTAGTGGGATTGCCACTTCGAGAACTGGTCTAGCTGCCATTGCTGTCGATGACAATTGTGCTTGTCCCGCGGGTGGTTGTTGTTGTACCTTTTCTTGAAGTCTCTTCAGCTTTTGCTCTAGAGCTACTCTCCTTCACAAATGGATTTGACGTTCAGGTTCAAGCAGCGGTTCCACAAGCTCTCTATTTCTAGCCAGCTCAGCAGGACAACCTGTCACCTGCAATAAGTAAACTAAGACCAAGTTTCTCAACATTTAAGGAGATTTCAAAAATCACACAAAAACAGATAAATTATCAAAACTTCACTGACTCCCCGGCAACGGCGCCAAAAACTTGACGTGCCCGATTCGCGCGTCCGCAAGTGTACGGGTCGTGCAAGTAATATAGTGACTCTTTTTAAGAACCGGATTGTCGAACCCACAGGGACTGGACCCATTTCTCTAACTATCCATTTCTAGTGTGATCTTAAATACCTCAAGTGTTTGTTATAGACATTTTCGATCGAGATTAATTAAGTCTAAATTTGGGTCAACGAAGTATTCTGAAATTACTCTAGGAGCAACATAGAGTTAAAACCAATTAATCATGTGATACTACGATTTGCAATGGGTTAAGCATGGAACTATCAATTGTTATTTCACATAATTATAATTGCATGTTTATGGTCTTTCGAGCCTCTAAACACGACAATCTAGCCTCACTGTATCATTGTGGGCGAGGAGTTTAATTTCTAGTCGCGGGCAATCAATTATGTTATGGTTTACGGGGAAACGATTTGGGACTTTCGTGTGTCTAACCATTTAACTCAACTTAGCCTCACAACTACTTCTTCGAGTGGTGATGTGACATCCCAAGTTGGTCTTTCATAACCCCCGTGTCTCAACCAAGCACGGTGTTAGGTATATTTCTATCCTAACACAAAAATCTCTCCCGAGATACAAACGTGCTCCTCACATTCTCATGTCCTGACCTAGGTAATGCTTTCTCAAGCTATTACTCAAGCTAAAAAATATGCTTTCATGGTGACCAATCATAAAAACAACCAACAATCCAGAATACAAGACGAAAACAACAATCAATAACTTAATTCCAAAACAATTTCATAAAATCACAATCATAATTAATGGCTTCAACCCTAGAGGAAGGGTTCTTGCCATTCATGTTCGTAAAACTACACTAACTACTACTAAACTAACATACTTACATGAATTTGGTAGATGAGAAGGGAATTTGACAAACCCTAGATGAGTTCTCCCACTTCTCCCTTCACTCCTAGGTAGTTTTCCAGAATAAAATCGTGACCCAATGGAATTAGGAGCTAAGGACCTATTTATAATAAATGAGAAACGTGCATAATTTAGCCTGTCGTGGAATGGCTCCGTGTCACGAAGTGTATCGCGGAGCACTGCCTCCGTGACATGGAGGCAACGCGAAAGCTCTCTGGAAATCACCCGAAATTTGGCCTCGGCAGCACCCTGCCGCGTTGGCAACGTGTCACGCTGCTTGGGCAGCGCGTTGACACCTTCATGTCGCGCAGCCAACCTGCCGTGGCACGTTGCCGATGCGCAGGTGGGCTGTTTTGTGCCTCCTCTTTGCCGACGTTCGCGGGCTAATTCCGTTTCCAAGCCTCTACATCACCAACTCATGGATTAGTTACTCAAAAGTCATCAAAACCTACAAAACAAAGGCTAATCATGTTGGTTAGCACATATCTTCACATTCATATAAATTTACATGAAAATGTATACAATAACTTAGATAAACAAGACTAATTTAAGTCATAAAGCATCACTTGGGCATGCTATTTTAGCCCACGATCAGTAGACACAGGACAAGGGACCCCGAGGGGAACCCAAGAGAACCCATGTCATAAGCATACAACTATCTCATTCAGTAAACATAAAGGAAACATAAATATAACTCAGCGGAAGTTTAACTTAGCATAACAACAGAATAAACATCTGAGATGAGTACATGTCTAAGTTTGAATAGCCTCTAATCTGGACGAGTTGATGGGACAACACCCCCAACTAGCTCAGAATTACTGAAACTGAAAGTATGCTCAAAATAACTGAAAGTCTAGTCCTCGGAGGATGAGGACTCACCAAGCAACAAACGCTAACTCTGATAGGCGGCCACGGACGGGACTGAACCTGAGAACCCGATCCTGCATCATGAAACGATGCAGCATAGAAGATATGCAGTCAGTACATGGAATGTACCGAGTATGCAAGGTAAGTAAAACCACTTTAATAGTAAAATCAGATAAACCCGGTTATACGTATATACAATGAACTTTAAGAGTAAGTAAAGAGCATGTGCATAAATTCTGAAATCAAACTTTATCATAACGTGCTCATGCATGGCTTTAGAACATGATGACTAACTCTAATGACTCAAGCTAAATCATAAAATTTATATCAAAAGCTGAATAATGAGTCAAATCTTGCTTTCCTAACATGCATACATAAGATAATCATCATGAGTAATGGGCATGCAAATTCAAATGATATAAACAATGGGAGACTCGTCACTTAACCGACATGCCACGATAGAGCTTATGTGGTCCCGACTATTACATTCAAGTGGGCAGAGCCATCCAAAAACTTGTCCGGGCTAGGGACGCTACCATGATATCGATATCAAGCTCAAAGGGCCAATCGGGCCGGGGATGGCTCACAAGGGAGGTCCCAATAACACAATAGAATCAATCCTATGTTGGCGCGTACTTCCGGGGCATAGGGTAGTCGACCCTTAGCCCGCTCGGTGCTAGACTCTTCTCCCAAAACATGCAATGCTCTACATCGTATAAATACGAAGCTCAACATCGTCTAATGATGAAGCTCAACATGAAATTATGCATAAACTCGACATCGTATGAAATGAAGCTCAACATTGTCTATTGACAAAACTCACTATGAACTCATGCATGCATTAGACATCATATAAATATGAAGCTCAACAATGTCATCTCGACAAAGCTTAGAATAAAATTGTACTAGGGCTTAACATCATGGAAATGAAGCCTAATGACAACATACATCTCAATTATGAATTCATGCATATGAGAAGCTTAATTATGACACATACCACAAGCTCAAGAATAGTGGAGGCTTTACTCCAAAATCATGTGGTAAGGCTACTTTAGAAGTATCACTTCATCATCATCAACATAAGGATCTTGCCCAAAACCTTATCAGACTTGGACTCATACGATTTATTTGAAAACATTATAATAATTGGGAGATTTCACTCTGAAACAAGCAATAGAGTCAATTCATGAAAATCATCATTTATACTCAACATTGGGCACTACCCAAAGCCTCATCATACATGGGTCAATTTAACCTTCTTTGAAAACATCATCAATATCATGGGTAAGAGTGAAAACATGTTTTTCATCATCTATTCCATCACCATCACATTCTATTAGGAACTTCCCACACAAGAGCGTTTTAGATTCAATTCTTTAGAAAATAATTTTGTAAAAGAAATTAAGTTAGAATCCGCCCAAGTTCAATAAATCATCAATATCAACTTAATTAATCATACCCATGAGTAGAAATGTAAGATTCATGCCATTGAAGGAAACCCATATTTGATCATCGCAAATAAATCACAATTTGATAGGGAATGGGCATGGATGTGGATGAAAGTACCCATTCATAGCCGTACATACCTGGGATTGAAGAATCTTATCTCTTCCTAATTACCCAGCTGAGATTTCCCCTGAAATCCTTGAATTTTTCCTCACTTTCTCCCCTTCAAGCTCTCACCCTTGCATGCATGAAGAAAATGGCCTAGATGGGTTTATCTCAGCTTAAAACCCTCTATTACGCGCTCAAAAAATGATGTAGTCTAGGCCCTTAGAACTTAGGAATTACGGAAAAGCCCTTACTAAAATCGCTGAAATCAACTGTTGGGGGGATCCTAATGGACGACCTGACGACTTGTTACCAGGGCTCACGATCAGTTGGATCGCCCGTCAAGTACACTGCCTCTTCTCTTCAAGAAATTTCCACTGGCTGGTAATGGCCCACCTAACAGGTTGTTAGGGCTGACGACGAGTCATTGGGTGCCATTCGTCAAGTACACTGGATAGACCTTGCTAACTTTCCCTGGGATCGACCAACGACTGACTTGACGACTCGTGGTGACTAACCACGAGTCATTACATCCCCCGTGACGACCTTGAATCCATCAACATCTCAGGCCTTCCCAACGAGCCATCTGACGACTCATTATGCCTCCTCACAAGTCGTCAAGTGACCCATTCTGCAACCTGCAACATTTTTTCCAATTTTCTCCTGATTAACTTTCGGGTCTGATTCTTGAATTTCCGAGGTATAACAATATCTCCCCCTTGGGAACATTCGTCCTCGAATGTTAGAAACAAGCAGAAAACCCAGAAACAACAATCACAATATATATATATGTTAATCATTGATTTTCAAGTCGAAACTGACGGAATGACTACTCCCGAAGAGAACCACCTAGCTGGTCAGAGTTCAGACATCACATACATATTTCATATCATAAAAAAAAACTTATTTGCATGCATAGGACATGAAAAACTGAATAGAGGTTTAGGGAAATAATTTGATACCTCAAACTAAAATTGAGTCGGCAGGGAACTAATGGGGGTATTTAGCCATCATATCCGCTTCGGCCTCCCAAGTAGCTCCTTCAACATGTTGATTCCACCATAAAAGCTTAACTGAAGCTACCTCTTTGTTCCTTAACCTCTGAACTTGTCGATCCAAAATTTCAACCGGAATTTCTTCATAACTGAGACTGTCTTTCACACCAATGCTGTCTATCGGAACCACCAAGGCTGGATCACCAAAGCACTTCTTCAAAAGTGATACATGGAACACGGGATGAATTGAAGCCAATTCTGAAGGAAAGTCTAACTCATACGCCACCTTACCAACTCTTATCACATCCCGGTACGGACCAACATAGCAGGGACTGAGTTTAACTTTCTTTCCGAACCGCATGACTCCCTTCATGGGAGATACCTTTAAAAACACCCAGTTGTCTAAATCAAACTCCAAATCTCTTCTCCTCACATCAGCATCGATTTCTGATGACTCTAAGCGGTTTTCAACCGGTCCCTTATCAACTGAACTTTCACTATAGCCTCATGAACAGAGTCTGGACCTATCATGGCTGCCTCACCAACCTCGAACCATCCGATGGGAGATCTACACCTTCGCCCATAGAGAGCCTCGAACGGTGCCATCTGGATACTAGAGTGGTAACTATTATTATAAGCAAACTCGATCAAGGGTAAATGATTATTCCAACTACCTTTGAAATCCATAACACATGCTCTCAACATATCATCAAGAGTCTGAACGGTCCGTTCTGCTTGGCCGTCTCTCTGGGGATGAAAAGTTGTGCTTAGCTTAACCTGAACCCCGAGACCCCTTTGAAACAAATGCCAGAATTGGGAAGTAAATTGAGTACCTCGATCCAAAATAATAGAAAAAGGCACTCCATGAAGCTGAACTAATTCCCGAATATACAATTTAGCACAATCATCTGTTGGATCCGTGGTCTTGAACGATAAGAAGTGTGCGCCCTTGGTCAACTTGTCCACCACAACCCAAATGGAGTCGTATCGCCGACGAGTATGAGGTAGACCTGTAATGAAGTCCATATTGATTTATTCCCACTTCCAAGTGGGGATGGCAATATCCTGAAGTACACCTCCAGGTCTTTGACGCTCGACTTTCTCTTGCTGACAGTTTGGACACTTTGCTACAAACTTGGCAATATCCCTCTTCGTACCATCCCACCAATAGATCTCTCGCAAATCCCGATACATTTTCGTGGATCTGGGATGAATAGAATATATGGTACCATGTGCCTCATACAATATCCGAACTCTCAAATTATCGACGTCCGAAACACATAGTCGACCTTGGTATCGTAGCACACCATCTCCCCCTTGGGAGAAAACCTCCACTTTTTGATTCCGCACCGCCTCCTTCAGCTTCCTCAATATTGGATCCTCATCTTGCCTGGATTTAACATCAATTACCAAGGACAATTCTGACCCGTTATGCACAACAACACCGTCATCGGTCGAATTGATTAGTCTAACTCCCAGCCTTGCAAGCTGGTGAACATCCTTTACCAACTCCTTCTTTCCCTCGTCCATATGGGACACACTCTCCATTGAGAGTCTACTAAGCGCATCCGCAAGCACATTGGCCTTTCGAAGATGTTGGGAAAGTTTGACTCCATCTAGGTTATTGTTGACAGATTGACTAAGTCTACCCATTTCATTACTATTCAAGTGACTTACAATGCAAAAGATACTAGAAAAAATATATGTGAAAGAGGTGATTCGGCTCCATGGGGTGCCAGTTTTGATTGTCTCAGGCAAGAGTGCACAGTTTACTTCCCACTTTTGGAGAATCTTGCAGGCTGAACTTGGTACCAGGTTGGACTTGAGCATTGTCTTTCACTCACAGACAGATGGACAGTTGGAAAGGACAATCTAGGTTTTAGAGAACATGCTTCGGGCTTGTGTGATTGACTTTGGTAGCCATTGCGATAAGTTTGTACCTTTGGCAGACTTTGCTTGTAATAACATCTAACACTCCAGCACTGACATGGCGCCATTCGAGGCCCTCTATGGAAGGAAATGTAGGTCCCCAATCGGCTAGTTTGATGTGTTCGAGGTGAGACCATGGGGAACTAATTTTCTTAAAGAGTCCTTAGAGAAAGTTAGGGTGATTCAGGAATGACTGGTGACTACTCAAAGAAGGCAGAAGCAACATGCAGATAAAAAGGTAAGAGATATGGACTTCATGGTGAGAGAGCAGGTTTTGCTCAAGATTTCCCCCATAAAAGGAGTGATGAGATTTGGGAAGCAGGGCAAGCTTAACCTAAGGTACATTGGGTTGTTCGAGATTCTTCAACGTGTGGGAGATGTAGCTTATGAACTGGCTCTACCACTAGGTTTTTCCAGAGTACATACAACATTTCATATCTCCATGCTGAAGAAATACCATAGGGATGGGTCATACATCATTTGATGGGATTCAATGTTATTGGATGAAAACCTGTCTTATGAGGAAGAGCTTGTGGCTATATTAGACAGGGCGGTCTGTAAGTTAAGATCGAAAGTGACCGCAATGGTAAAGGTCCAGCTGAAGAACCGCCCAGTAGAGGAGGCCACTCAGGAGACAAAAGTAGGTATTCGAGACAAATACCCTCAGCTATTTGTGGAATCGGGTATTTTCTCTTCCTTGTTCTCTTGGGCTGTTCGGGGATGAACTGTATTTTACTTAGTATCTGATGTAAGGATCAGTCCGTTGTTACGGGGAAATAAGTCTAGAACACCCTCTTTTCACCTAGTTGCATGGGGAAAAAGTGTTGGGTGAATGATAGGTTAGCTTGGGGTGTGCAGTGTAATACGAGGTACTGATTGATGGGAAATTGCCGCAACATGGGGGAAACCACTGTGGCAAGACTGTTGTGATGATCAGAGGTCCACTATAGTGAGTCCGCCTAAGCAGAGTTGTGACCGCAATAGCAGACTACGAGAGGGTAGTAAGTCGATTTTAAGTAGGATTTCGAGGTTTCACCCCATTATTCTAAGGAACAAAAACTAAAGAGCTTAGAGGCAATTTTTCAAGGGAAGAAGGGTTTCATATTCCCAAGGTAATAATCCTTTCCTATTCTTTCCATATTTCGATTCCCTAACACTCTAGAATCAAAGGGGTGATCCTTGCTAGTGAAATTCTAGCTAAGAACCCTAAAGCTGAAAACTAGCTCAAGTAGAATGGGTATCGATGGGTGTTGATTCCTATCTTAGAAGTGAGTAATTAGCACTTCTTAGGGAGAATGCAAATGTATTATTTCATCTTTACAATAATTTGAGAATTAGAAGTCATAAAGCTTGGACCTTTAGCATTAAAGACTGCTTGAAAAGGGTTAAGGGAGTAGAAACTCCCTGAATTATGATAGAGTGATCGTTGGGAGATTAGATCATCAAAATCTAACTCATGGGTAATGAATTGACCGTGCTAACAGGTATTATTGGGAGTCCAAATTTCCAAGATCATTACTTGGAGGGTAGACTTGTCACAATCCGAGCTGGGATCCCAGATTGAGACACAGGACCTAGAACCATGAAAGGCTCCAAGTTGACCAATGGCATGGACATAGAGACTAATGAGCATACATCAAAGCGGAAACTGATAACTTAAACATGAATAAGCAAAAGTCTTAAAAAATAGCATATAACAATGATCATAAATAGAGTTAACACTTGACAATGATAAAACCTATATAATTTCTTATAAGCCTCTAAATTGTCTGATGAGCTGATGGGATAACATCCCCAACTAGCGCGCTAAAGTCTAAAATTGAAATAGCATAATCAAATACTAAACTGAATGTCCTCAGAAAATGAGGAGTCACCAACAATGAGAACTGAACCAGACTGCGAGGAGCTGGATTAATGGTGAAACAGAGTTTGATCACTTGGACCTGAGTCATGAAACGATACAGCATAGAGTATGCGGCCAGTACTTGAAATGTACTGAGTATGAAAGGTAAGTAAAACATGCTGAGTAAATGTTAACTGAAATCATGAATACAAATATAAATTAGTATATCATAAGTGTAAGGACTGCATGCTAAAATCTGAATCTGAGACGTATTTAGTCATAAGTTGAGTATCATATCTGAACAGAATGACCCGAAGCTAAAAGTAGAAATCATATGACTTGTCATAGCTGAAATCATAAGTTAAAGCTCATAAACTAATCATTGGGTCAAACCTGCTGTAAAACATAATATCATAAGTAATGAACATGAATAACTGAAACCATGAAGAACAATGGGATACTCGTCATAACCGACACCATCACAATAGAGCTGACGTGATGCCCCAACTATCACACTCAATTGGGCAGAGCCGTCCAAAACCTTGTCAGGGTTAAGGAAGATGTCATGATATTGATATCAAGCTGAGGCCCCTTGGAGGTGGGGAAACCTCTCAAGGGAGCTCCTGAAATATATATATACCTATGTTGGTGGTTCTGAGACCTGGGTTTTCCTGAATCCCTAGCCTACTCGGTGCAAGAAACGACTCCCTAAAACATGCATACTGCTCCCATCATTTTTTAACGAAGCTAAAATTATAATTACATGCTGTCATGCCCCACCTTGGGAGGCATGACTGGCACCTGGTGCCCTACTAAGACTTGGACTGCTGGACTACTGAACCTAAGCACTTCTAGTGCCAGGATGGCTCTAACTCTGGATTCAAGAAAACGACGGGCTATATAACGGCTGTAAATATAGCCTCCGGTCGACTAGGCCTATAGCCACCTATAAGAAAACAACAGCTACCCAGAACAACTGAGTCAATAGGGAACCTATGCGGGCTAACAAGGCCACCAAGCTGTCTAGTTATTTCTGAATCAAGAAAACAAGTGCTAAATTGCTACGTGACAAACAAGATCACCACTACCAACAGAATAAGGCCCCACACGGCCATCATAAACAAACTAAAACATTCCCAAGGCCTCACACGACTGGTACAACTAACCGCAGGGAATATACGATCTGCAAGCCTCTAAGAATACTGATAAGATGGTCAGGACAGGGCCTCGGCCTACCCATACTGCACAACAAAACAAAAATAAACCTCTGGTTGTCTAGCTCCGGATGACAAGAGCTGATGACTCTGTGTGCTGGCTAGAATTACGAGGGATCAGCTCCTCGTCTATGAGTACCTACAGGCAAGTAATGAAGCGCCCCCAAACGGGCGTCAGTACCACTGGTACCGAGTATGCAAAGCAAAAACCAAACAATCTGAAGATAAGCAGCAATACTGATAGTTACTGAAATGACAGAGGATAGCTACGATTGTTTGGAATAGCAAAATCTGTACTGAGCTTAACTGTACTGGAAAGAAGATAAGAAATATACCTGTTGATGCGGCGTACTGCTATTTATCAATTTAATAAGTAACATATATATATATATATAGCATACAAGAACCTATACCAGCCCCCATAAGCCGAAAGGTGCCAATCAACACACAATCTATATACCCCTACCCGAGTCACCATCCAAAATTAAATTCACTCCACTCACCTAATAACTACGAGCACCCCGCCGGCCCCCTGGGTATGCAGCTTGGGCTCTCTGGGACCCTGACTATAATTATATCTGAGTTCAGAGGACTCCTGTAACTGTAATCTGAGATCTGTATTTGTAATCTGTAATTTGTGCCCTGGGCGCAAGCGCTTGACAAGGTATGCTGTAATGCTGATCAGCCTGCTATGGGGAATGATGCATCCCATCTTCGTCCTACTGCGGACGGCATGCCACTCCTTGAAGTGACGTATCCTCACCCTCTGGCATGCGAGTCATCACAGCTATTAACCCTGGGGCGGAAAGGAAGCTCTAAGGGTGCTCACATAACACAATTAGGTCTCAACAATCAACAATAATCATATATAACATGTACAATAAACCTGATAATACTGTCCATGATCTGATATTCTATTCTGAATCTCTTTCTGAATTAAATTGAATCTTATACTGAGCTATATTTAGTCTAGAATAATATCTCGCTGTCTGATACTAATTTACTGACTTTTATCCTACATATGGTATAATAACTCATACATACTTACTAACTTCACATTGGGCATAATACTCGGCTTCTGAAACTTTCTTCTAGAACTTACTCTATTTTACTATGCTAGAATTACTAACTTGTCAAAGAAACTAGCTTTACATACCTCAGTTGTTGGTTTTTCGGCTAACTGGTGTAACTTGGCCAATATTCAGCTATTTCTTCCAACTGTATTCACATTCATAGCAATTAGAACTAAATTCATCAATATTTCGGAAGAAAATGCTACTTTGAATATATATATATATATGTATATATATATATATCCCAAACTTTGACTTATCGAAAAACGCCAAAAACTCGCTATTTATCGGAAGTCCAGAAGGGAGAAATACTCACTTTAGGGCTAAGAGTATATTAACACTAATTTGGAGCAATTCCACTTACCTTGACTCGGCAGGTCGCCGCTTGGCCGGACAATTCTTGCGAAACTAACTCCGCAGGAATGTTCTCTGCAGCTTTATACTTCACTACCCGAGATTATTTTGAGTTTGAACGGCATTTAGCGACGTAATCAGATGAACTTTTATGTTGAACCCTCGTTTTCCCTTGTTCTGGTCGTGTTCTGGAAATAAAAATTGGGTGAAATGAAATTAAAAACCGAAGTGGGACTTTATATAGTTGTGCCTGGACAGGCCCTCCATGGCATGTCGGCCATCGCGAAGGGACAGCCTCCGTGGCACGTTGCCATCGCGGAGGGGGGCTGCCCGGCCTCCTCTTGCGACGCTTCAACGTAGCGCTTGTCTGGTCTTCCCCCAGGCCTTTGTCTAGCATGTATGGCACTCTAAAACTCCTAACCAACATGTGAATAGGCCATCCAAATGTCAAGAATTTACGGGGTGTAACAGCCTCCCCCCCTTAAGAACATTTGTCCTCGAATGTAAACTTCTACTTGCAAGAGTTTCAACTTACTTGACTTATTCTAGGAAAATTTCGGCAGACTTTCCCCTGTAATATGGACTATCTCAAAAATCCTGAAACGCAGAAAAGTCCAATACAGGTACTCCACACAATGCTACAACATTCATTTCACTAAACTGAAGTTAGCATCTCGCTTATACACATAAATATAAAGCAACAGTAATAAAAACATACCTCTAGCTCGCTAAGTCTGACATAACAGGGGATATCTGGCTTCCATATCTTCTTCTTCCTCCCAAGTCATTTCCTCTCGGTTTCAGTTACTCCATAATACTTTGACCGAAGCAACATCTTTAGTTCTCAATCTATGAATTTGTCGGTCTATTATGGCTACTGGAACTTCTTCATACGCTAACTCTTCTGTAACCTGAATATCTTGGACTGGAACGATTCAGGAGGGATCCCCTGTACACTTCCTTATCATGGACACATGGAAAACTGGATGGACAGACCCTAATTCTGGAGGCAAGTTCAACTCGTATGCCACTTAGCCTATTCTTTGACGAATCTGATAAGGCCCAACAAATCTCGGGCTGAGCTTACCTTTCTTGCCGAATCTCATCACCCCTTTCATTGGAGAAACTTTCAAAAACACCCAGTCATTCACATTAAATTCAAGGTTTCTGCGCCGCACAGCAGCAAACGATTTCTGGCGGCTCTGAGCAGTTAGTAGGCGTTCTCTGATAAGCTTTACCTTTTCTTCTGACTGATGAATAATATCCGGCCCAATCAACGCTGATTCTCCTACTTCAAACCAGCCAACTAGCGATCTGCATTTTCGCCCATAAAATGCCTCATAAGGCGCCATCTGGATAGCAAACTCAATAAGTGGTAGGTGCTCATCCCAACTACCTCTAAAGTCCAACATACACGCTCACAACATATCCTCGAGCGTCTGAATAGTGCGTTCTGCCTGCCCACCCGTCTGAGGATGAAAAGTTTTGCTCTGGTTATCCTGTGTCCCCAAGCTCTCTGAAATGACTGCCAGAATTTTGTTGTAATTTATGCCCCTCTGCCGGAGATAATGGACACTGGAACACCGTGTAACCTGACTATTTTTCTGATATACAGCTCAACATAATCTTCGGCCGAAAAGGTAGCCCTTACAGGAAGGAAATGAGCTGGTTTTTATCAGTCTGTCAATAATTACCTAAATCGAGTCATATCTCTGCCTGGTGCGGGGAAATCCTGCTACAGAATCCATGTGTACTGCTTCCCCTTTCCATAGAGGCACAGCTATATCCTGAATCAGTCCGCCTGGTTTTTGATGTTCAGCTTTTACCTGCTGGCAGTTGGGACACTAAGCTACGAATTCTGCTATTCCCTTCTTCATTCCTGGCTATCAATAGATTTCTTTCACATCATGGTACATTTTGGTCAAACCTGGATGGAGGGAATGATGAGCATAGTGTACCTTGCCGATAATCTGCTGGCGAAGCCCTGCAACACCTGGAACACAAAGGCGGCCTTTACATCGCAACACTTCATCCTCAGTTACTTGAAAACTCTACTCGCATACCTCAGTCTACTGGAACCTTGTTGTTTCCTACGTCAGTTTAGTCAGAGGTACTGCAAAAGTGGAAAATCCTTCCACACACCTTCTGTAGTACCCGGCTAACCCAGGAAACTGCATACCTCGGTCGGAGTGGTAGGTCTAGGCTATGTTTTCACTGCTTCTATTTTCTGTGTATCTATCTGTATACCAACCTTCAACACGATGTGACCAAAAAGACTACTGAATTCAGCCAGATTCACATTTAGAGAAATTGGCATGTAATTGATGGTCATACTGATTTATCATACCGGAGAAACTGACAAGTAATCTCTCTGTATAGCTAAAGCTCATCTGGCCTTATGGCCCACATGCTAATGCTACTCACTGCTGGGATAATCTGTATGACTGTTTGCACACCATGTGCATCTATCTGATCAGAGGATCCCGATAGTGATCATAATATTTAATAATCTGGCTGAATAACCATGAATAATTTAATTGCTGGGCCGAATGACCCGTATGCTGAAGTAGTCTAACAGTGCTCTAAATGTCCTACTCGAACATCTGTAGCTCATGCATAACTGCAGATTTGTGCATAGCTAACTGCTTTTTTCTTCTAATTGAACAATTGTAGAGCTGGGCTTAATCGGACTTACTCTCAGGAAATCCGTCCCTGGATCTTCATAGGGAACCTACCGACTTCCTTGTCTTAGTAAACACTGTGCTAGCAGAGTACTACCAATTCCTTATGCCTGGTCCATATCCACTCAGATCTATACTGCTTTTCTAGGAAATTCTTGGTCTTATAAGCAATTCTGTAAAGACCGGACTTCTTCTCGGACTCTATATCTGAATATCTTACCAGAACCGGCTGAGGTACTAGTTTCTCACTGACTACTGATGTGGACCCCTCCCTAGGCTACCCACGGGTTTGTCTGACGGGGATAGCTGGTTGACTTGCGAGGTGTTCTACATGATAACTGCTAGGTTGACTAAAGAGGACTCTCACCTACAAGGATGGAAAAATGATGTACGACCACTTAACATACTGGAGAATTCTGGTGTTGCTAACCTCTGGAATAGGCTTATTCGATCTCTATTTCTAGTTCTGGCACATGCGATAACGTTACTAGTCTTTAGGGATACTTCCCTGCTAATACAGGCGCCAGCTGGTCGTTAGACCATCTAGTCTAACTGTGCCCGTATCATCTAACCCCTTGATTCAGGCTACTAACTCTTGTGAGCTGCTGAAGTCTAGATCTGGCAACAAGAATATAAGTCCATTAACTTAATAAACTAAGAATCAAGAAAGTTTCTATGGCTTCATATGTGAATCACACTTAACCTGCCCCCTTTTTGGTGAGGGGTCCTGCAGTACGATATGTATATACTTCCTAGCAGCTAACCAAAATCTGTGTGACTGTAACCCCTATGGCCAGCTACTCACAGCATATTTAATATCTGTATATATATATATATATATATCAACAACTACGTACAATACATACTGAACTTTTTTTTGCAGTAATACATAATCTCTGACATACTTTACTGAATTTCATACTGCACGTGATATACTGCTTCTACAGTCTAATGATATCTCCGGTCCTCTTGTACCGTTTTATTAGATTTTCATCCCATTCTGGAAGCAACAAACACATGCACTTTAGCTATGATCTGCTATTTGAAATTTCTCCACGCTTACAACATGGGGTCAACCTCCGGACCTTGTGGCTTCACTTGTCGTTATATTGAGGGCACGTGACTGTCTGCTGGGCTTTATCTCCCCGCACTAGATTAGAGTCTCTGTGTCGGCACTCTCTTAACTTCCCCCTAGGCGGACATACCAAAATATTCTGGACTATAACCTTACTGTCTCTTAACTATCAGTCCGAGGCTTAGTCCTTAATACACAATATTCTATCAATCTGGAGGTGATTCTAATTTCCCCTCAAAATCTGGTATTCCTGCTTCTTCCCCTTATCTTGCTTAAGATGAGCTCTGGGGTTCAAGGTACCCGCCTTACATTGTTAATAAGGTTACTGGTCAAGTCTCAGCTTATACTTCTTCTGGCTTGCAGTCAGACCCATCTGATTCACATAACCTCCCTACCTTTTGGTATCACAACTGAAATCATAACTATTATCTTGCAGGTATATCCTGCCGTCTTTAGCGTGTTATGGCGGACTTGGCCTTTTTCTAACTCGAACTTAACTATTACTAGGAGTTCATCACTGACAGGTCTTTTACACCCACTTCGAGTAAGCTAGTAGTCTTACTCGCTCTTCTGACTTATTACCGTAAGGGTCTACAAAACTTACGTAATCATAGGGGCTCCTTACTCTTTTTAACCCTTTCTGGAATCAACCAATCCATCTTCACTTATTGCCTACTTTGGGCAACATTGCCTCAATCATTATACCCCTTGCTATACTGGAATCAAAACTAAGAGGTAGGAATAGCCTTTTCTCACTGCAACGAAATGGAAACATGGAACTGTACCACATCTGAAAAGATGGAGGTGGGAGTCCTGCATTTCCCCCTCTTTCTCACATATATCCGATAATCTAATATTACCTGTCATATTAATCAGATCTTATATATCTAACAAATAAAACAACTCGTATACACGCTATGCTTATGACTTTCTACTCTGAAGTTATGGAAATATACTGGGGATGGTACCGATAGAGGTGTCGTCCCTGATACCTCCTCCTACTGTTGTAGTTACCATGCAACTGACTGGTGCCCTCTCCTGCTGCCATAACCAAACTTCTGCCTATGATAGGGTGTCGTTGATCTGACTTTGTATCTGTAACCAAAGAGTATGATAAGTTTTAGGGACTCAACCCTATACTATACCGCTCTACAGCACGACTGAATAGGAAGAAAGAGTAACCATCCTATCATGCCTTGTAGCCTCCTGCTTATAGTATGTGGTGCACAACACATCCATAGACAAGACTCTACTTAGCACGGCTTGAAGACTCCCTGTAATACGACCTGCTCTGATACCAAGTTTGTCACGCCCCACCTTGGGAGGCATGACTGGCACCTGGTGCCCTACTAAGACCTGGACTGCTGGACTACTGAGCCTAAGCACTTATGGTGCCAGGCTGGCTCTAACTCTGGATTCAAGAAAATGATGGGCTATATAACAGCTGTAAATACAGCCTCCGACTGACTAGGCCTATAGCCACCTGTAAGAAAACAATAGCTACCCAGAATAACTGAATCAATAGGGAACCTATGCGGGCCGACAAGGCCACCATGCTATCTAGTTATTTCTGAATCAAGAAAACAAGTGCTAAATTGCTACGTGACTAACAAGATCACCACTACCAACTGAATAAGGCCCCACACGGCCATCATAAACAAACTAAAACATACACACGGCCTCACACGACCGGTATAGCTAACCGCAGGGAATATACGCTCTGCAAGCCTCTAAGAATACTGATAAGATGGTCGGGATAGGGCCCCGGCCTACTCATATTGCAAAACAAAACAAAAATAAACCTCTGACTGTCTAGCTCCGGATGACAAGAGCTGATGACTCTGTGTGCTGGCTAGAATTACGAGGGATCAGCTCCTCGTCTATGAGTACCTACAGGCAAGTAATGCAGCGCCCCCAAACGGGCGTCAGTACCACTGGTACCGAGTATGCAAAGCAAAAACCAAACAATTTGAAGATAAGCAGTAATACTGATAGTTACTGAAATGACAGAGGATAGCTACGACTGTCTGGAATAGCAAAATCTGTACTGAGCTTAACTGTACTGGAAAGAAGATAAGAAATATACCTGTCGATGTGGCGTACTGCTATTTATCAATTTAATAAGTAACATATATATATATATATACATATATATAGCATACAAGAACCTATACCAGCCCCCATAAGCCGAAAGGTGCCAATCAACACACAATCTATATACCCCTACCCGAGTCACCATCCAAAAATAAATTCACTCCACTCACCTAATAACTACGAGCACCCCGCCGGCCACCTGGGTATGCATCTTGGGCTCTCTGGGCCCCTGACTATAATTGTATCTGAGTCCGGAGGACTCCTGTAACTGTAATCTGAGATCTGTATCTGTAATCTGTAATTTGTGCCCTGGGCCCAAGCGCTCAACAGGGTATGCTATAATGTTGATCAGCCTGCTATGAGGAATGCTGCATCCCATCTTCATCCTACTGCGGACTGCATGCCACTCCTTGGAGTGATGTATCCTCACCCTCTGGCGCACGAATCAACACAGCTATTAACCCTGGGGCGGCAAGGAAGCTCTAAGGGTGCCTACATAACACAATCAGGTCTCAACAAACAACAATAATCACATATAACATGTACAATAAACCTGATAATACTGATCTGATATTCTATTCTGAATCTCTTGCTGATTTAAACTAAATTTGATACTGAGCTATACTGAGTCTTGAATAATATTTCGCTGTCTGATACTAATTTACTGACTTTTATCCTGCATATGGTATAATAACTCAGACATGCTTACTAAATTCACACTGGGCATAATACTCGGCTTCTGAAACTTTCTTCTGGAACTTACTCTATTTTACTATGCTAGAATTACTAACTTGCCGAAGAAACTAGCTTTACATACCTCAGTTGTCGGCTTTCTGGCTAACTGGCGTAATTCGGCCAATATTCAGCTATTTCTTCCAACTGTATTCACATTCATAGCAATTAGAACTAAATTCATCAATATTCCAAAAGAAAATGCTACTTTGAATATATATATATATAGCCCAAACATTGACTTATCAAAAAACAGCTGAAAACTCACTATTTCTCGGAAGTCCAGAAGGGAGAAATACTCACTTTAGGGCTAAGAGTATATTAACACTAATTTAGAGCAATTCTGCTTACCTTGACTCGGTGGGTCGCCGCTTCGCCGGACAATTCTTGCGAAACTAACTCCACAGGAATGTTCTCTGCAGCTTTATACTTCACTACCCGAGATTATTTTGAGTTTGGACGGCGTTTAGCGACGTAATCGGATGAACTTTTATGTTGAACCTGATCTTGGGCAGATTTATATGCCCAAGTGATACTCAAACGTATTATTTTCGCCTTGTTTGTGTGCAATATGTATATATTCTCATGTAATTGGTAATAAAATGTGAATTTATACTAACCAACATGATTAGCATTTGTTTTGCAGGAAAATATGATTTTTAGGAGCTAAAATGCATGTTGGAACTATATCGGAGTTGGACTTGGATACGAGCGTGGAAAATACATTGGAATGCGCAAAGTATAGGGGCTCCGCGATGGAGTCGTGCCACGCTACCATCGCGGAGGCACACTGCCTGGAGAGGAAATTAAATGGCAAATTCCAGTGAGGCCTCGCGACAGCTCCGTGGCACGGAGATAGGCCTCCGCGTTGGCCTCCGTGCCACGTTGAGGCTAATTTACCGGACCCTGGATTTCCAGTGAAGGTCCGCGTCCACGCCGTGTCACGGAGGCAGTGCTCCGTGTTGACCTCCGTGACACGTTGCTTGTTATTCCGGGAAAAATTTCCCTCTAGTATAAATAGCACACTTAGGTTTATTTTAATTAGTTCAGACTTGGTGGAGCTAGGACGTGGGTTAGCAGCAGTTGAGGGACGAAAAAGCTAAGGGATTTCTTCTCTTCCTTTCTTCTTTCAATCAATTGTATGTATGATTTATACTTGTTTTAGGACGATCAATCCACAAATGAGTGGCTAATTCTCTTCCTTGCTAAGGTTTTGAACATGTGTAGTGAATTTTGATTGTAAATGATATGGTTTACTTCTTCTTCTTTCATGTTGTTCTATTAATTCTTGTTCTTACTGCATTAGTACTTGGCCGACATTAATGTACATCTAAAAAGTCCAATTTCACTCGAGAGAGCAAGAAATTGGAAAGTTGTGAATTAATAGGGTATTGTTCTTAACTAGATTTGGGAAAATTGGGTTTTGATGTGCTTTCCTGATAGAAATATACTTGAAAGCCGTATTAGTCAATTTAGGAACCGGAATTGTATTGCTAGGTCGTAAATTGCATTTGATCACAGAAATGTAGACGAATGGTTTATGATTCTTAAGTGAAATTAAATACGAGAGTTTTAATTTCTAGGCTACTGTTCTTGGCTAGCAACATGAAGAAGAGATTAACCGAATTATTATTATAATCGAATTCATTACTTGTTCTTAACCTTGGCATGCTCATATCCATAGTTTAAATTCACAGTAAATAATTGTTAATAGTTTTAGTATATATTTTATAAACAAAAACTCATTAACTGTTGGTTACGTTGTTGTTAGCATAATTAGAAGTAAGATAAGAATATAGTATACTAAGGCAAATTTTACATATCCTGAGCCTCCTTGGATCAATACTTGGCTTACTTAGCCACTTTATTACTTGTTTGACCACGTGCACTTGCGTGTCAGTTTATAATATATAACCCCAACCGAAATAGCCCGAATAAGTTTTTGGCGCCGTTGCCGGGGAGGCTAGGCAAATTTGTGAAATTGTGTTTAGTGTAAATTTACTGTATTTTTATTTTTATTTTCTTAAGTGTTAACAACTTGGTCTTAGCCTGTATTTTGCAGACTTGATTTCTGTGAACACTGGCAAGGGACAAAGAGCTGGTGGAATCTTACTTAGAGCCTGAACATGAATTTCATAGTCAACGTAGAGAAGCTCTACAAAAGAAGCTACAGTTGTTCCGACAATCTATTATAGAGCAGCAAAATCCACCAGTTGTGAGGGCAGTGTTAGTGCCCGATGAAGCAGCAGCAAGGCCGGTTTGCGAGGTGGCAATCCCACACGCTAACAATGTACATTCTAGCATCCGCAAACCAGAGCCTGGAGGGAGGTTTGAATTAAAGTAGAATATGGTGCAACTCTTGCACACAAGCGGGCAATTTACCGGTCTCCCTCATGAAGATCCACAACAACATCTCCAAAACTTTTTGGAGATAAGTGACACTTATATACCCACTGGAGTGTCACCTGATTATGTTCGACTCACCTTATTTCCGTTTTCCTTACTTGGTGAAGCCAAGAGGTGGTTAAAAGCTGAACCACCCAATTCTATATCAACGTGGGATGATCTTGCACGGACGTTTTTTATCAGATTTTTCCCTTCTGGTAAAACAGCCAGACTTAGAAGTCAAATTCTAAGTTTTAAACAGAGGGAGGGAGAAAATCTATATCAAGCCTGGGAAAGATTTAAATCCATGTTGCGGGACTGTCCTCATCATCATCAGTCCAATGAGGTGTTGGTACACAGATTTATTGAGGGTTTGGAACCCCACACTAAAATTCTGTTAGATTCAGCAGCTGGAGGCCAAGCGCTGGAAAAGACCTATGAGGAGCTGTACACTTTGCTCAACCGAATTTCACAGGGCAATCCAGAATGGAATGCAGATTCATCAAGAGGTGGAGCAAGGAAAGCAGCGGGAGTGCTTGAAGTGGATGGATTTACAGCTATCGCTGCACAGATAGCTGCCTTGCAAAATCAGTTAAACAATCACTTCAGCAATATGAACTTGAACCAGCCTTCAGCTTCAGTCAATGCGGTCCAACAGATGTGGTGTGAAGTGTGTGGTAGTAGTGAGCATTCAGCTGAATGTTGTGGTGCAAATCCTGATTCTGTTAACTTTGTGGGCAATGCACAGAGAAATCAGCAGCAGTTTGGTAGTGGCTACAACTCAAATTGGAGGAACCATCCAAATGTTTCGTGGGGTAGGAACAACCAACAAGGCCAAAGTTCTGGTCAGGGTATGTAGAGAAATCAAGGAGGGCAACAAAACTTTCAAGCTCAATTCAGAAATCACAATGCCCCTCATCCACCACCATCACCGACCATTGAGGAGATGTTCAAAACCATGATCGCTAATCAGACACAATTGCAGGCTGACTATGTTAAATTGGCAGCCGAAGTGAAGAACAATCAGTTGGCGACCAAGGCTCTTGAATATCAGTTTGGGCAATTTGCTAGTGCCCAAAATACAAGACCCAGAGGAGGACTACCTAGCGACACGGATCCTAATCTGAAGCAGGTAAATGCAGTGACCACGAGGAGTGGCTTATAGTTGAAGGAGGTGGAACCGGAAAGACCGCCTCAAAAGTCAGGAGCAGCAGAAGTTGAGGAGGAACAAAGTTCTGATAGGGGGAAGACAAAAGAAGCAGAAGCAGAAAGACCTCCACCCCCGTTCCCTCAACGACTCAAGAAACACAAGGAGGAGGCGTGTTTCAAGAAATTTATGGAGGTGCTTAAACAGGTACATGTTAATTTACCTCTTGTTGATGTCTTGCAGGGAGTTCCCAAATATGCAAAATATATTAAAGACATTGTGGCTAACAAAAGTCGTTTGACTGAGTATGCCACGGTGGCTTTAACGGAGGAATGCACTTCCCGGATTCAGAATAGACTGCCCACGAAATTGAAAACCCTGGAAGTTTTACTATCCAGCTGACTATTGGGCAAAGTATCCGAGCTCGTGGATTATACGACTTGGGGGCAAGTATAAATCTGATGCCATCTTCGGTATTCAGAAAGTTAGGTTTAGGGAGTCCTAGACCTACAACGGTAATCTTGCAGCTAGCGGACAGGTCCTTAGCTAAGCCAGATGGCATTGTTGAGGATGTGTTAGTGCAAGTGGGCTCCCTCATTTTTCCGGTCGATTTTATTATTCTGGACTTTGAACTAGATGCTGAAGTCCCATTTATTTTGGGACGACCCTTTTTGGCAACCGGAAAAGCATTAATTGATGTAGCTGCAGGTCAACTTACAATGCAGGCACATGACAAGATAGAAGTGTTTGACGTGTACAAAGCACCTAAGCTCCCGATTGTAAATGAGGAACTCTCGGTGATCAATGTGATTGATCATGGGAATGCTAATATAATGAGTGATTCCCGAGAGTTAACAGGAAGGACACCAGATGAGGTTGAGCACTACTGGGGGGAGGACAAGGATCGTGAAAAATCATCCCTCACCCTAGTAGATAATTGAGCATAATGGACGTCGAGCCGCGACGGTAAACCAGGCGCTGCACGGGAGGCAACCCGTGAAAAGAAAAATATTCTATTTTTCTTCTTTTAGTAGAGTGTAATTAATTTGTATTTTTATTTTATTTTTCTTTTTCTTGATTTCGTACAAATTTTTCATTTTAGTTAGTATTTTTTCATGGTAGTTAGGAAAATCTATTAATCTATCCAATTTCATTTAGTGAGGTGATTTTCAGGTCTAACGGAGAAAAATATGCATGAAAGCAGAAAAAATAAGGCAAGGTATGAAAATAATTTTTATTGAAGAAACAGTGCACTGGGGCGTTGGCTCCGTGTCACGGAGGAGTGGCTCCGCGATACCATCCGTGACACGTTGAAGGAAAAATCAGATTTTTTAAAAAATTTCCAGAGAGCCAACGCGTTGGCTCCGTGTCACGGAGGAGTGGCTCCGCGTTACCCTCCGTGACACGTTGCCCTTTATTCAGTGCCGGGTCACACCGGGTTGCCGGGTGACCCGCGTGTTTTTCTTTAAATTAACCTAAGTTTTGCCCCTTTTCTCCCCATTTCTCTCCTCCTCCGCGACCAAAACACCCAATTCCCCCTCCCCAACCAACGTGCCACGCTAATAGGCAAGGAAAACGTCAAATTTCTTCAGCTCTTCAACTAAAAGGTACAATGGCTAGCAGACAGGATAAGGGCAAGGGTGCTTCTACCTCAGGCACCGGCAGGAAAAGAATGAGATTGGGCACCGCAGTCCCAGCTGCACCAGCTGTTCCGCGCGGCCAACGCCGCCAATACGGAACAAGATGGGTAACCGATGAAGGGAAGAAGTGGTACGCCAAACATAAAGAAAACAAGTACTTCCCCGAGGAACATATTGCACGGGAACCACTTGCACAGGAGTTCCCACGTATTGTGCAGAGAATCGAGGCAGCTGGGCTCAGCTTTATATTTCAAGAGCCCAAGGAGTGCAACCTTCATTTGGTCCGAGAGTTCTACGCAAATTGGAACCCGGCCATCAGAAGCCACACAATAAAAATCAGAGGGCAGATTGTCACTCTGGAATCCCAGCAATTTAATGCCATCGTTGGAGCGCGGGACATAGACGCCCACGTTCTCCGCCAGCTAAACATCACCCCACCATACGCCGACATCAGACGTACGTTGTGTGGGGCTCGATCTACAGCCCGATGGAGTAGACATAAGGAGAGGGGTTACCACCAGACTCTGCCTTATTCGCAGATGAACAGGGAGGCCAGAATATGGTTGAAAATTGTATGTTCGTGCTTGATCCCGGGAGTTCATATGACGGATGTGACCCGGGATAGTGTCTGCTTGGTGTATGCCCTTATGAAAGGGCTTCAAATTAATGTTGGGGCGGTCATTATATCCGCCATGAAGAGAGCCAGACTACACCAGGGCTACAGATACGGGTTTGGCGGACTCATCACCACCTTCCTCCGAGGCCTTGATGTCGAGGAAGAAGCCTTGGATTACATTCTGCAGTTGGAGCGGAGGGCCCTGATGTGACAAAAACTAAGGCCCCAGACACCACACACGGGCCAGTGCTGACTTTGGGCGAGCGACATGCTCGTGACGATCAGTACATGGCACGTATGTTCGGCATGCAGATGCTTCAGCTACGGATTGGTGGGAGACCAGCCACCGAGGAAGAATTATGGCAGCTGGAGCTGGATTACCCATTTGGAGAGAATGCCAAAGCCTTATACCGAGTGGGACCAGCCTTCGTGGAGCTGACTGATGACGATGTCCCTACTGATGAGGAGACACGTCGGGAGGACTCCGATGTGGAGTCCGATGACGATGATGGAGCTGACTCAGACATGGGGGACGAGGCAGCAGCACCAGATGAAGAAGTCGAATATTTCGACTGATCAGGGAGTTCCACCACCCAAAATGTTGTTTTGTATTTTTTTGTGAACACTGGGGACAGTGTTCGATTTAAGTGTTGGGTGGGGAGTAGCTAGGTGCTGGGACTTGGGCTCTAATCTGTTGTATGCTTTTTCCTTGGTTTGTATGTATGTTTGTGTTTTCCCTGTGGTGAACTGATTTGTGTTGTATCTGTATATATTTGTTTGTGTGGTTAATGATGTGTGTTATGAAAAGTTGTGGTTGCCAGTGTAAATAGTTTGTAAATATTTCTTTCTTATCGAAATGATCGATATTTTTCAAAATTTTTGCGAATTGTAAATATTTTTCTATCGAAATGATCGATGTGTTGCAAAATTTTTCGGTTTTTATTTTGTTTGGGTTTCTCGGAGTTTGTTTTCGGTTCTTTTACCGAGAATAGTCCCATTGAACCGATGTCATAGTTAGTGACCATTCCCTATGATGGATGGATGACGATCGTCTTAAGGGAAATGTAGTCGGTAGGAGTAGGATTTTAATTTGTTTTTAATTTTTCTTTGGTGGATTGCATCAATGAACTGTAGTAGCTTTATGGTTGTAAAAATTTCGTTGCGTGTGTAACTGATGTTCAAAATATGAAAGTGATTTGTTCGAAATCATGCAAGTTGGTAAATATGTTGAGTTACCTAGGCTGCAGAATTTGATTCAGTATGATTGAGGCTTAATTTTGAATTCATGTGATTGGCTAATTAGAGAGTCTGTGAATGCATCTTGATTCGAGCATGTGCATGAAGTGTGAAGTGAGGTATTGTTATTCCATGCCATTGTGAATTGTCTAGAACTTGCCTGGTGTGTATACAAAACGAAATGAAGGAGGTGTAGTGTTGGAAAGGATTTAGGCATTTCTTTGATTTAACTGATAGTTTCCATTTTTTTCTTGTCAACTCTACCTTTTTATATGTTGTATACCCTAGTCAGCCCGTTGAGCCTTTAGCCGATTTCTTTCTTTCTTTTGTCCAAAATTATATAAACCAAGCTTTATTCCTTCTTTTCATTAGCTGTAAAAGTCTATACAAAACTCTTAAGCGCTTACAAAGAAAAGAAAATGTTTCCCAAAGTGTTAAAGAGTGAGAAGAGTGAAAAGAAAAAGAAGAGCAGAGTGAGGAAAGAAAAGATGATGTTGAAGAGGCACTTGTTATAATTAAATGATATTGAGGGTACATGAAAACCCTTTGTTTTGTGTCAAGTGTGTTTGATGAAATGGGCAGTACGAAAGTAAACCAGCATGAATGGGAGAAAGAGAGAAAAGAGAGGAACAAGGTCCATGAGTCGATGGGAATGTGTTGAAAAGGCGCTTAAGGATGCTAGCGACTATTATTGGCTAATCCAATATATATACTAGATCCATAGCCCCGTTACAACCCATTAAAGTCCTACTTGATCCTACATTGCATTTCTTTATATTAGTGTAGTAATGAACTAAGGGCAAGCCTATGGGTCATGACATGATGCATGTGAATTCTTTTGGGAGAGAGAGTGAAATTAATTTTTGTATGCCCCTACTTGCATGTTTGTGTGTTGCATGAACAAAAAGGGGAAGATTATCTTGAGTTGTGAGGGCACATGCTTGATGAAAGATTGATTTTCGTGTCGAATTTCTTGATTAGCTGATTTGCATGAGTTTGCCGATATCAAGAATCAATTCTTAAAGTCTAGGAAGTCTTGATGTATTAAAGGTCATTGTATTGTAAGACCAAGCATGTTTTCGTGATGATTTGCAAAAATTGAATAATCGGTATGACCGTAGCGTAAATGGTCGCACCATAGTGACGAAGGTTGGGATGTAATTTGCATGAGTTGTGTATGTTTTGTTCGAGGACGAACAAGGATTTAAGTGTGGGGTAAGTGATCTTGGGCAGATTTATATGCCCAAGTGATACTCAAACGTATTATTTTCGCCTTGTTTGTGTGCAATATGTATATATTCTCATGTAATTGGTAATAAAATGTGAATTTATACTAACCAACATGATTAGCATTTGTTTTGCAGGAAAATATGATTTTTAGGAGCTAAAATGCATGTTGGAACTATATCGGAGTTGGACTTGGATACGAGCGTGGAAAAGACATTGGAATGCGCAAAGTATAGGGGCTCCGTGATGGAGCCGTGCCACGCTACCATCGCGGAGGCACACTGCCTGGAGAGGAAATTAAATGGCAAATTCCAGTGAGGCCTCGCGACAGCTCCGTGGCACAGAGATAGGCCTCCGCGTTGGCCTCCGTGCAACGTTGAGGCTAATTTACCGGACCCTGGATTTCCAGTGAAGGTCCGCGTCCACGCCGTGTCACGGAGGCAGTGCTCCACGTTGACCTCCGTTACACGTTGCTTGTTATTCCGGGAAAAATTTCCCTCTAGTATAAATAGCACACTTAGGTTTATTTTAATTAGTTCAGACTTGGTGGAGCTAGGACGTGGGTTAGCAGCAGTTGAGGGACGAAAAAGCTAAGGGATTTCTTCTCTTCCTTTCTTCTTTCAATCAATTGTATGTATGATTTACACTTGTTTTAGGATGATCAATCCACAAATGAGTGGCTAATTCTCTTCCTTGCTAAGGTTTTGAACATGTGTAGTGAATTTTGATTGTAAATGATATGGTTTTCTTCTTCTTCTTTCATGTTGTTCTATTAATTCTTGTTCTTACTGCATTAGTGCTTGGCCGACATTAATGTACATCTAAAAAGTCCAATTTCACTCGAGAGAGCAAGAAATTGGAAAGTTGTGAATTAATAGGGTATTGTTCTTAACTTGATTTGGGAAAATTGGGTTTTGATGTGCTTTCCTGATAGAAATATACTTGAAAGCCGTATTAGTCAATTTAGGAACCGGAATTGTATTGCTAGGTCGTAAATTGCATTTGATCACAGAAATGTAGACGAATGGTTTATGATTCTTAAGTGAAATTAAATACGAGAGTTTTAATTTCTAGGCTACTGTTCTTGGCTAGCAACATGAAGAAGAGATTAACCGAATTATTATTATAATTGAATTCATTACTTGTTCTTAACCTTGGCATGCTCATATCCATAGTTTAAATTCACAGTAAATAATTGTTAATAGTTTTAGTATATATTTTATAAACAAAAACTCATTAACTGTTGGTTACGTTGTTGTTAGCATAATTAGAAGTAAGATAAGAATATAGTATACTAAGGCAAATTTTACATATCCTGAGCCTCCTTGGATCGATACTTGGATTACTTAGCCACTTTATTACTTGTTTGACCACGTGCACTTGCGTGTCGGTTTATAATATATAACCCCAACCGAAATAGCCCGAACAGAACCCTTGTTTTCCCCTATTCTAGTCGTGTTTTGGAAATAAAAATTGGGTGAAATGAAATTAAAAACCGAAGTGGGGCTTTATATAGTGGAGCCTAGACAGGCCCTCTGTGGCACGTTGGCCATCGCAGAGGGACAGCCTCCGTGGCACGTTGCCATCACGGAGGGGGTCTGCCCGGCTTCCTCTTGCGACGCTTCAACGTAGCGCTTTTTCGGTCTTCCCCTAGGCCTTTTTCTAGCATGTATGGCACTCTAAAACTCTTAACCAACATGTGAATAGGCCATCTAAATGTCAAGAATTTATGGGGTGTAACACATGCATAGTCTGAAATCTAAACATGGGGAGTCCTATCTCTAAATATACCATAATCTGAAATAGGAGTATAGACTCCAAATCATATGGTAAGCTGATCTTATAAAACTAAGATGAATCATAAAAACATACTTAACTTGTGTGGGCTTTCCCAAAACTCAAATTCATGCATGCTTGGAGTAGACTTCATAAGTCAAAATCATAGATTCATACATGGGTAATTTATAAACGTCCATTCATGCTAGATATCTCATCAAACTTGAAATCATGAATCATAAACTTGACTTTTCATAAAGCTTGCATAATAGGGCGTAGTTTTCTAAAACTTGAAATCATGAATTTATAATCAAATTGTGTATAAAATCTTCCCATAAATCTCAAAACATACTTTGGAACATGAGGGAAATTAACCCATAGACATATCATAGAGAATTTCATAAAATTGGGTTAAAACCCTATAAGATCATATACTTAAATTAGAACTAGAATTCATGAACTAGAGCAGAAATTTGGGCATGAGAGTAAAAGAAAAATCTCATTCATAGCCCTACATACCTAGGTAATCTTATCCTCAACTTATCCTTAAAAGCCCAAGAAAATTAGGGAAGAATTGAGAGAATTTCTTGATTGATCTTCCAAGAGAACTCAAATCTTTGCATGCATGGGAAAGCCTAATAACTTGATATAGGCTAAACCCTCTTAAAATACTCCTTTCAGGGCTTAAAATAATGTAGCTTAGGATTTATGAAAATCCCCCTAATGATTTCGAAGGAGAATGGCACTGTTGGATACCACGAGCCATACCACAGGTCATATCACGGAACAATGGCACGTGGTTTCCTCCCATTGCCAGACCTGCCTTACTCCCCAAGTCTCTGATTTTCAAATGACAACTAGACAGGATGGGTCATTACTCGACACAACGACTCGTCACTTCCTCTCATTGTCACCGCTGACTTCCTGCATATTTTTCTGAATCCTCCCAACGGACCGTGACGATGGGTTATTGGACCCACCCGTTGCTACTGCTTCCGACTCCTCTTCTCCTTCCCAAGAGTACAACCCAAGACTCGTTGTTCCCTACAATAAGTCATACCATGATTGGTACCATCCAACCCTGACACCCCCAGAAACAAACAACGTCTCCAGACCATGACCTGTTACATCAACCAATGGGTCATACCTTTACTCATTGGTCCTGGAACCTGTCAACCAGAAACATAACACGACTCCAACCAACGACCATTACTCCTTCCCATGACTCATTCAATGAGTCGTTCTTAGACATTTTTCAAACATTTTCTGCTAATCATATTTCCAATCCCAATCAAGTCTTAGACACTTTTGGGGTGTTACATTATGTCCCTCTCGGGAATGTTCATCCTCGAATGTATACTAAGCATACTAAAAGGCTGGGGAAAGAACTTCAATCCCAAATACTAACATCTGAAGCTTAAATTGACGGAGTGTCTGACTCCGGACTAAAACACATGACTGAACTGAATTCGTGAAACATATACATGCAAAAACATGAAAGAAACTGAGAGACATTAACTTGATATGAAACTGAATAGAGTAATAAGGAGGAGACTAATATCTCATACTAAAACTGAGCCGGAAGGAAAAAGATGCAGGTATCTAGCCATCATATCTGCTTATGCTTCCCATATAGCTCCCTCAATAGTTGATTCCTCTACAACACCTTCACTGAAGCTACTTCCTTGTTTCTCAACTTCAGAACCTAATGATCAAGGATATCACCTGGAACCTCCTCATAGGTAAGGTTATACTTCACACCTATGTTCTCCACCGGGACAACCAAGGTTAGGTCATTAATGCACTTCATCAATAGAGATACATGGAAAAATGGATGTAACGAGGGTAAATCCGCCGGTAGCTCCAACTTATATGCCACTTTGCTAACTTGCCTCAGAATCCTATAAGGACTAACATATCGGGGACATAGCTTCCCTTTCTTTCCGAACCTCATAATTTCCTTCATTGGGAGAAACTTCAAGAACACCAAATCATCAACTTCAAACTCAAGCTCTCTCCATCTAACATCTGCATAAGATTTCTGATGACTCTGAGTTGTCAGAAACTTTTCTCTAATAAGCTATACTTTTTCCATGGCCTCATGAACTAAATCGGGCCCTATCAACATAGCCTCACCTACCTCAAACCAACCAATAGGCAATCTACAGCTCCGCCCATAGAGAGCCTCAAATTGAGCCATTTGAATGCTGGATTGGTAACTGTTATTGTAAGCAAACTCGATGAGAGGCAAATGATCGTCCCAACTATCCTTGAAATCAATCACGCACACTCTCAATATATCCTCAAGAATTTGAATGGTCTGCTCGTCCTGACCATCTATTTGTGAGTGAAAAGTCGTGCTAAGCTTGACCTGAGTACCAAGTCCCTTCTGAAACAATCTCCAAAACTGTGAGGTAAACTAAGTATCTCTATCTGAGATGATGGACAAGGGAACTCCATGCAACTGAACTAACTGCCGAATGTACAATCTAGCATAATCCTCAGTTGAATCGGTAGTTTTGACTAGGAAATGAGTTACTTTAGTCAACCTGTTTACATCCACCCAAATAGAGTAATATTGTTGGCATACGAGGCAATCCTATAATGAAGTCCATTTTGATATCTTCCCACTTCCAAGTAGGGATACTAGTATCTTGTAGCATACTCCCAAGTCTCTGATGCTCAACTTTCACTTGTTGACAATTTGAACACTTAGCCACAAACTCCGCTATGTCCTTCTTCATGCCATTCTACCAATAGACCTTCTGTAGGTCACGGTACATCTTCGTGCCACCTGGGTAGATAGAATATAGAGAGTCATGAGCCTCTCCTAACATTCGCTCTCTCAAGCCATCAATACCCAAAACACATAAACGGCCCTGATACTGAAGTACACCACTCCCCATTGGAAGAAAACCTCCACCTTTTAATTCTGGAAAGCTTCCTTTAGCTTTACCAAGATAAGATCCTCGTCTTTCCTAGACTTGACCACAGTCGCCAATGAAGATTCTGAACCATTCTGAACAATCACACCACTGTCTGCCAAGTCGACAAGGCAAACCCCTAAACAAGCAGCCCTATGGACATATTTTGCTAACTCCTTCCTCACATCCTCAACATGAGACACATTCTTCATGGACAGCCTACTAAGATCATCCCCCACTACATTAGCCTTGCCCAAATAATAATGAAAACTCATGTCATAGTCATTGAGAAGTTCTAGCAACCTTCTTTGTCGCAAATTCAGGTCCTTTTGAGTGAATATATACTGAAGGCTCTTGTGGTCCGTGAACACATCCACATGCACCCCATATAAGTAGTGTCTATAAATATTCAATGCAAACACCACTGCTGCCAACTCTAGGTCATGCATCGGGTAATTCTTCTCGTGAGCTATATAGAGGCATACGCAATGACCTTACCATGTTGCATCAATACATAACCAAGACCAACCCTAGATGCATCATAATACATAACGAATCCATCTGTGCCCTCTGGCAAAGTCAATACTGGGGCTGAACCAAGTCGAGTCTTTAACTCATGAAAACTCTTTTCACAGGCATTTGAGCACTGAAATTTGACCTTCTTTTGGTCAACTTAGTCAACGGTGCTGCAATAGATGAAAATTCCTCAACAAACCTCCTGTAATAGCCAGCTAAACCCAAGAAGCTCCTGATATCCGAAGGAGTAACTGGTCTAGGCCAATGCTTCACCACCTCTATCTTTTGAGAGCCACTTGCACACCCTCTCTAGACACCACGTGAACCAAAAATGCTACTGAGTTCAACCAAAACTCACACTTGCTAAATTTAGCAAATAGCTGGTGATTCTTGAGAATCTGTAGCACAATCCTCAAATAAGCGGCATGCTCCTCCTCGCTTTGAGAGTAAATGAGAATATTGTCTATGAATATAATCACGAACATATCCAAATACGGCTTGAATACCCTGATCATCAAATCCATAAAAGCTGTAGGAGCATTCGTTAGTCCAAAAGACATAGCTACGAACTCATGGTGACCATAATGAGTCCTGAAGGCTGTCTTTGAAATGTCACTCTTTCTAACTTTGAGCTGACAATAATTGGATCTCAGGTCTGTCTTTAAAAAGCACTTAGCACCCTAAAGTTGATTAAACAAGTCATCAATTCTAGAGAGGAGATACTTGTTCTTGATTGTGACTTTATTCAATTGTTGATAATCAATGAACATTCCAAGGGAACCATCCTTCTTCCAAACAAAGAGAACTGTGCACCCCACGGGGCTTTACTAGGCCTAATGAAACCCTTGTCTCAAAGATCCTTCAACTGCTCTTTCAACTCCATTAGCTCAAGTGGAGCCATTCTGTAAGGAGGAATGGATATAGGCTACGTATCATGGAGAAGGTCGATACTAAAGTCAATCTCCCACTCGGGAGAAACTCCTGGTAGATCATCTGAAAACACCTCTAAATACTCACACACTATAGGAACTGACTGAAGCATCGAGGTTTCGGATGTAGAATCCTTAACCCAAACTAGAGGTTACACACAGCCTTTAGAAATGTCATGACCCGAACATGGGCCTGGATCTAGACACAGAACCTAGAACCATAAATGGCTCCAAGTCGACCCATGGCATGAACATGATAACTAAGCTCAACATGAATACTGCGGAACACTAACATCTGAAATAGCAAAAGTCTGTAAAATTAGTAACATCTGAACAATGGAATATCAAACACTAATCCGAGGTTGAATACATACTATGTCTAATAAGCCTCTACATGCTGACGAGTTGATGGGACAAGAATCCCAACTAGCTCACTAATAGACTGAACCTGAAAGATACTAATAACAAGCTGACTGAAAGGTCCTTAAAGGATGAGGACTCACCAACAAGTTGGATGTGCTAACTCTGAGAGCTGCCTAGCGGCAGGACTAAGACTGAATGTCCGAGCATGTATCATGAAACGATATAGCATAGAATATGTGGTTAGTATTTGGAATGTACCGAGTATGCAAGGTAAGTAAAACAATTGGGTAGGTAAAACTAAAATCATGCATCTAATGAAACATTCCATCATAAGATTCTAAGAGTGAGGCTTGCATGCTATTAACTAAAAACATGATTAAACATAACTGAGTCTCATAACTGAATCGACTGACCTAAAGCAGAAAACTAATAATCATAAGTAAAACTGAACATTGGGTCAAACCTATTAAAAACATAATATCATTACTGATGAACATGCATAACTAAAATCATGAGGAACAATGGGATACTCGCCATATAACCGAAATTACCACAATGTGATCCCGATTATTGCACTCAAGTGGGCAGAGCCATTCAAAGCCTTGCCAAGGCTAAGGGCGCTACTATGATATTGATATCAAGCTAAAGGCCCCTCGGGCAGGGAAAGCTCACAAGGGATGTCCCAAAGAATCTGAATAAACCTATGTTGGTAGGTAGTTCAGAGGCCCGGGGTTGTCTGAACCCCTAGCCTGCTCAGTGCTAGACACTACTCCCAAAAACATGCATATACTCTCCATTGTTTCTATATAATGCTGAATCATCACCTTTCGACGAAGCTGATCATAACAATATATACATAGTATGAAAACTGAACATGAGGAGCCTTAGCTCAAAATATACCACAAGATGAAAAAATGGGAGTCTAGACTTCAAAAACCATGTGGTAAGCTAATATTATGAAATTTATGTAAATCATGAAACATACGTGAACATATGGGCTTGCCCAAACTTTAACATGCTTTGAAATAGACTTGATAGTCAAAATCATGGATATAGACATGGGTAAAGAGAAATCATACTTTAACCATAGACATCTCTTCATACTTGAAAACATATATTATAATCTCAATCCTTCATGAACTTTCATAATTTGGCATCATATTTTTAAAACTTTGAAATCAAAATTTGTAATTGAAATCATCATAAAACATGCCCATGAATGTTAGAACAACATTAGAAACATGAATAGAATTGACCCATAATAGATACATAGAGAATTTCATAAATTGGGTTAAGACCCCATAGGTTCATCACCCTTGAATTTCATAAATTTTGAAGAGGATTAGGCATGAGAGTGAAGGAATACTCTCATTCATAAGCCTACATACCTGGGTACTTTGATTTCACAACCTTCCTTGAATGCCCAAGTGAATTGGGGAAGAACCTAAGGAATCCTCAAGCTTGATCTCTAATGAACTCATAAATCTTGCATGCATGGAATAGGAAGACTTAGGATAGGTTAAGAACTCTTAAAAATCTCCTAACTGAGCTTAAACAACGTAGTTTAGGACCTAGGGGCTTTGGAATTACGAAAACACCCTTACTAGAACATAGGAAATTAGACACTGCCAGTCACCACGAGTGACATCATGACTCGTGGTGCACACGACGATTAGTGGTGTCCAAGTCATGAAGTCCACTTCCCAACATCGATCTCCAACTCTACTTCTGGTCACAACCAATTCCACGAGTTGTGGGGTCATATTACGACTCGTGTCTGCCTCTCGTGGTCACCCCCAGACCACGAGTAGATGCCAATATTTCCTTCACTTCACAAGTCACTTAACGACTCGTAAAGTCCTCCCATGGGTCACTTAACGACTCGTCCTGTGGCCCAGGCTACATTTTCCTATTTTCTCTGCTTGAACCCTCGAGTCTAATTTTAGGGACTTTCGGGGTATTACAAGAAATCATCTTCATAGCCTTGAAATAGGAAACAAAACGACCTACAAGCACAGCTGAATTACCTTTCCATTCTAGGAATGGCTCACCTAGAAATAGGAACTCTACCATAAGGATTCTACAATTTAATGAGGCATAACATGCATGCAACCGATCCATACCGAAGATAACATCAAAATTGGTCATGTCTAACTATACTAGGTTAGCTGAGGTGACTTTTTGAAGGACTATGATAGGGCAATTTCTGTATACCCAACGAGTTATAACTGAGTCATCGACTAGAGTAGAGACCGAAATGGGTTCTGATAGGATTTTGGGACTGGCTCCGAAACTAATAGAAACATAACTAGTCATAAAATATAAAGTAGCCCCTGGATCTAACAATCCATACACATCAATATGGAATACTCATAACATACCAGTGACCACATTTGGAGAGATGTCCTACTCCAGATGAAATGAGAGGCAATAAAATCTATTCTAACATTGACCACCACTTGCACTAGTGGATGCACCCTATTGAGCTGAGCATGTTGATGGAGCTGCTAAACTGGTAGTTGGGTCATGACCTCTACTATGGCTCTGTATGGTTGAAGGGCAGTCTCTTAGCAGATGTCCGGGCTTCCCACACCCAAAACAAGCACCTAAACCCGCTAGGCACTCTCCGATATGCCTCCTACCACACATGCCACAAATTGGAATGCTGGTCTCTCCTGACATGCTTTCCTGACCTGTAGAGCCTGATGCTCTTCCTTTTTTGATCACGCCTAGATCTAGATGGAACACTGGATGATAATGGTGTTGGGGCTGACGACCTCTAGTGGGATTGATGGCGATGTCCTCCATTGAACCTCTACTGGAACTGTCCATAACTCCATGTCCTAGCCCTCTTGGCCTCTCTCTCCTTCTCCTTCGTCTGATCCGCCTCTATCTGCTGGGCGTACATGACCAATCATGATAAGTTTAGATCACTATTCAGCATAAAGGTCCTGCACTCCTCAGCGAGTCTGATACTTAATTCACAAACCTCATATGAGACCTTTGATCCGCAACCATCTCCAGCACACACTTAGACAGTCGGGTAAACTCCAAGGCATACTATTGGACAGTCCTATGGTGCTGCTTCAAGTTGATGAACTCTGCTGCCTTTGCCTCCCTCAACCCTCTAGGGAAGAACCTATCCAAGAAGGCAGTCACGAACTCATCCCAACTCACCATAACTACTCCTACTATTACATCATCCTTCAACTAGCGGTACCATATGTAAGTAACCTCCTTCAGCTGATAGGAGGCTAAATTCGTACTCTCCTCTCCAGTCACCCCCATAATCTGGGTGATCTTCTGCATTTCCTCAATAAACTCATACGGGTCCTCATCCATTTTCAACCCCAGAAACTCAGGTGGATTCATCTTGAGAAAGTCTAGAACCCTAGCTGTTGCTATGTTCCCATTCTGAGGAACATGGGCTACTATCTACTGATTGACCTGGGTGGTCATAGCCTATGCCAACATCTGAAATGCTGCTCTAAACTCGGCATGAGTAACCTGCTCGGGCAAAGGATCTGCTGGTGCTGGTAGGGCTTGCTGATGTCAGTCTCCAATGCCATTGTCATGGCCATTTCCATTGCCATTCCTTTCTCCATTCACATGGCATAGAGGCATATTTCTGCAAACACGTATAATACGAGTTAGAAGGAATAAAGAGATACTTCATCGCATAACATAGATCATGAAAGAAGGAAAAATTCCTAAAACGCCTTGTAGCCTCTCCCTCATTAGTGTGGTGCGCATCAATCCTATGAAAAAAGACTATACTCAACGCGTTTTTCAAACACCCTAGGACACTCTAAACCTTTTCCCTGATACCAAGTTTTCCACAACCCGAGCTGAGACCCGAATTGAGACACGGGACGTAGAACCACGAATGGCTCCAAGTCGACCCTTGGCATGAACATAGCGACTAATAATCATACATCAAAGTGAAAACTAATAACTTAAACATGAATAAGAGAAAGTCTGAATAACATAGGGTATAACAACAATCATAAACAGAGTTAACACTCAACAAAGCTGAAAATCTGTATAAAGTTTGATAAGCCTCTAAACGGTCTGATGAGCTGATGGGACAACACCCCCAAAAGCTTGCTAAAGTGTAAAACTGAAATATCATAATCAAACACTAAACTGAACGTCCTCAAAAAATGAGGACTCACCAACAATGGAAACTGAATCGAACTGCAGGGAGCTGGACTAACGGCAGAACTGAGTCTGATCGCTCGGACTTGTATCATGAAATGATATAGTATAGAGTATACGATTAGTACTTGGAGTATACTGATTATGCAAGGTAAGTAAAACATGTTGAGTAAATATTAACTTAAATCATGCATATAAATATAAATTAGTATATCATAAGGGTACGGACTGCATGTTGAAATCTGATTCTGAGACATATATAGTCATAAGCTAAGTATTATATCTGAACAAAATGACCCAACTCAAAAAGTAGAAATCATATGACTTGGCATAGCTAAAATCATAAGTAAAAGCTTATAAACTGATCATTGGGTCAAAGCTACTGTAAAACATAATATCATAAGTCATGAACATGAATAACAGAAACAAAGAGGAACAATAGGAGACTCGTCATAACCGACACCATGATGATAGATCTTACGTGATGCCCCAACTATCACACTCAAGTGGGCAGAGTCATCCAAAATCTTGTCATGGCTAAGGACGATACCATGATATCGATATCAAGTTGAGGCCCTTTACGGGAAGGAAAAACTCTCAAGGGAGGTCTAAAAAATATATATAGAGAGAGAGAGAGAGACCTACTTTTGCACATAATTCTGAGATTTGGAGTTTACCTAAATTCCTTGTCTACTCAGTGCTAGACACTACTCACAAAAATATGCATAGTGCTCTCATCATTTTTCAATGAAGCTGAAATGATAATTACATGCATAGTCTGAAATCTAAACATGGGGAGTCCTGGCTCTGAACATACCATAAGTTGAAATAGAAGTATAGACTCCAAACCATATGGTAAGCTGATCTTATAAAACTGAGTTGAATCATGAAACTACTTCTATATCTTAGAACAACCCTGCTCTCTGATCGACGTTTTATAGTCTTCATATCTATGCAAAGAGGAAGCTAGGAGAGGATTCTAAACAATTCTATCAACATATTTAACTTGTGTGGGATTGCCCAAAACTTAAAATCACGCATGCTTGAAGTAAGCTTCATAAGTCAAAATCATAGATTCATACATGGATAATTTATAAACATTCATTCATGCTAGATATCTCATCAAACTTTAAATCATGAATCATAAACTTGACTTTTCATAAAGCTTGCATAATAGGGCATAATTTCCTAAAACTTGAAATCATGAATTTATAATCAATTTGTGTATAAAATCTACCCATAAAACTCAAAATGTACTTTGGAACATTAGGGGAATTGACCCATAGACATGTCATAGAGAATTTCATAAAATTGGGTTAAAAGCATATAAGATCATATGCTTGAATTAGAACTTGAATTCATGAACTAGAGGAGAATTTGGGCATGAGAATGAAAGAAAACTCTCATTCATAGCCCTACAAACCTGGTTAAATTGATCCTCAACTTATCCTAGAAAGCCCAAGAGAATTGGAAAAGAATTGAGAGAATTTCTAGATTGATCTTCCAAGAGAATTAAAGCTTCGCATGCATGGGAAAGCCGAATAACTTGATATAGGATAAACCCTCTGAAAAGACTCCTTTCAGGGCTTAATATGATTTTAGGACTTAGGAGCTTAGGATTTATGAAAATACCCTTAACGATTTCACTGGAAAAAGGGCACTGCCATATGCCACGAGCCATACCACGGGTTGTACCACGAAACAATGACGCGTGGTTTTCTCCCGTTGCCAGACCTGCCTTACTCCCCAAATCTTTGATTTTAATATGACGGCTAGACAAGATGAGTCATTACTCGACACAATGACTCATTACTTCCTCTCATTTTCACCATTGACTTCCTGCATATTTTTTTGAATCGTCCCAATGGACCCAAAAAATAGGTCGTACCTTGTGTCGGAGGGTTGTTGGACCCACCGTTTCTACTGCTTCCAACTCCTCTGCTCCTTCCCACGAGTACAACTCAGAACTCGTTGTTCCCTACAGCAAGTCATACCAAGACTTGTACCTTCCAACCCTGATACCCCAAAAACAAACAACAGCCCTAGACCATGACCCATTATATCAACCAACTGGTCATACCTTGACTCGTGTCCTGGACCCTTTCAACCAAAAACTTACCACAACTCGGACCTACGGCCCGTTACTCCTTCTCACGACTCGTTCTACGTGTCGTTCTAAGACATTTTTCAAACTTTTTCTGCTGATCATGTTTCCAACCATGAATCAAGTCTTAGGAACTTTTGGGGTGTTAAAAGGCTACTAAATGCTCCTTAATTGCTTGATTTAGACTTTGAATGTTCTAAGCACTAAGGAAGGGCAAGGCTCTCATGGAATAGCTTGAAATTTGAGTCTTTGGTTATGGTAGGTTATGGTTTATAAGGAATTAGACTTTACTTAATGATGTGTATACGTGTGAAGTAATAACATGCCTAGTTGGTCTTTGGACACAAATTATTGTTGATATGATGATGTGATAGATATGATCGTGAACTAAACTTGAGATGATGGTAGTTGATAAATGTGTTATGAAAATTGAATACCTTGAGACATATATGTGTCCTTTCAAACTTTTCAAGTAAATGGTTGAGTATTAGTAAATATAACCAATTTGATGAGAGTGACTTGATGCCTCTGAAAGGTCATACTAAATGACCCGGTGTTAATATTTTATAATATGAGATTGAAAGAAGATAACACGCATTATCCTAAGATGAGTGGCTCTATCATGCCCCGCCTTGGGAGGCATGACTGGCACCTGGTACCCTACTAGGACCTGGACTGCTGGACTACTGAGCCTAAGCACTTCTGATGCCAGACTGGCTCTAATTCTGGATTTATGAAAACAACGGGCTATATAACGGTTGTAAATACAGCATCCGATCGACAAGGCCTATAGCCACCTGTAGGAATATAACAGCTACCCAGAACAACTGAACATAAGAGAACCTATGCAGGCCGACAAGGCCACCATGCTGACTAGTTATCACTAAAAAGTAGAATCAAGCGCTAAACTGATCTGTGATCGACAAGGTCACCAACTGAAAACTGAACAAGGCCCCACACTGCCATTACATGCAAACTAAAAACATACACACAGCCCCACACGACCGGTACAACTAACCATAGAGAAAATATAATCCGCAAGCCTCTAAGAATAATAAGATGGTCGGGAAAGAGCCCTGGCCTACCCATACTATACAAACAAAAAGGGAAGTAAACCTTTAGCTGTCAAGCTCCGGATGATAGGAGCTGAAGACTCCGTACACTGGCTGGAACTACGAGGGATCTGCTCCTCGTCTATGAGTACCTGCAGGCAAGTAATACTTATAGATACCCCAAAAAAGGCATCAATACCACTGGTACTGAATATGCAAAGCAATAACTAAAAATATCTGAAAGAAAACAATAATACTTATAGATACTGAAGTAATAGGAAACAGGCTGAGACTGACTGAAAAGAGCATAACTTTACTAAAAAGAGTAAGAGTCATACCTGATAACATGGCGGTCTACTTTCTATCTCTTAATAACTAACACAACACAGCATACAAGAATCTTACCAGCCCCCATAAGTCGTAAGGTACCAACCAGCACACAATCTATATACCCTTACCCAGGTCATACCATCCACCTAGTAACTATGAGCATCCTACCGGCCCCCTGGGTATGCAACCTGGGCTCGCTGGGCCCCTGACTATAGTTGTATCTGAATCTGGAGGACTCCTGAAATCTGAAATCTGAAATCTGTAATCTGAAATTTGAAATCTGTACCCCGATCGCAAGCGCTCGACAGGGGGTGTGGTATAGTGCTGATCAGCCTGTTATGGGGAATCTGCATCCCATCTTCGTCCGCTGGCGGACGGCATGCCACTCTGTAGAGCGACGTATCCTCACCCTCTGGCGGGCGACTTGACACAGCTATTAACCCTAGGGCAGTCAAGGAAGCTCTAAGGGTGCCCAACATAGAATAATCATGTCTCCACAGATAGCAATAGGCACATGTACTATATATACTGGATCTGATAATAATATTTATGTTCTAGTATTCTATTCTAAATCTAATATTGAAATGTACTTAATCTGATATTGAAATATACTAAATCTGTAATAAAATTTCTGGAATATTCTACAGGGACTTATACTGTTTTACTGAATTTCATGCTGAACACTGTATTATATTTCTAGCATGCTTTCTAAAAATTTCATATTGAACATAATACTTCTGAAACACTCTACTGAAATTCGTACTATTTTTCTATACTAGAACTATTAGCTTGCCGAAAGAAATTGGCTTTACATACCTCAACTGTCGACTTTCTGATTAACTGTGTAGCTCGACTAGTATTCAGCTATTTCTCCCAACTGTATGCATATTCACGAAAGAATAGAATTAATTCTACTATTATTTTGTAAAGAAACCATATTATGGCTATACCTACTGCCTATTCTTCGACTTATCGAAGAACGGCCGAAAACTCGTTATTTTTCGGAGGTCTAGAAGGGAGAAATACTCACTTTAATGCTAGGAGTATATTAACACTAGTTTGGAGCAATTCCACTTACCTTAGCTCGGCATGACGACGATTCGCTGGTCGAGTTTCGCGAAACTAACTCCGCAGGAATGCTTCCGGTAGCTTTATACTTTGCTACCTGAAGTTAATTCGAGTTCGGACTGCGTTTGACGGTGTAAACGGAAGGAAATTTAATCAAACCCTTCGTTCCCATTTGTTTCTATTCATTTACTGGAAATTATATGAAGGGAAATCCAACACACATGCTCGCAACATATCCTCGAGCGTTTGAATGCTGTGTTCTGCCGTCCCATCTGTTTGAGGATGAAAAGTTGTGCTCAGGTTAACCTGCGTCCCCAAGCCTCTCTGAAATGATTGCCAGAATTTAGCTGTAAATTGCGCCCCTCTATCGGAGATAGTGGACACTAGAACACTATGCAACCTGACTATTTCTCTGATATACAGCTCAGCATAATCCTCGGCGAAAAAGGTAGCCCTTACTGGCAGAAAATGAGCTGATTTTGTCAGTCTGTCAACAATTACCCAGATCGAATCATATCTACGTCTAGTGCGGGGTAATCCTTCTACAAAATCCATATTTACTGCTTCCCATTTCCATAGAGGCACAGCTATATCCTGAGTCAGTCTGTCTGGTTTCTAATGTTCAGCTTTTACCTGCTGGTAGTTGGGACACCGAGCTACAAATTTTGCTATCCCCTTATTCATTCCTGGCCACCAGTAGATTTCTTTTATATCGTGGCACATTTTCGTTGAACCTGGGTGGAGAGAATAATGGGCATAATGTACCTCGCCCATAATTTGCTGGCGAAGCCCTGCAACATCTGGAACACAAAGGTGATCTTTATATCGCAATACCCCATCCTCGATTGTCCGAAAATATGTAACCTCTCCTTGCTGAACTCTATTTCTAAGATGAACCAGGCTAAGATCTTCACACTATCATTCCTTCACTTCCACGACTAAAGACGACACTACAGTGTTCTGGATTACAGCTCTATTGTCCTCTGTTTCTGCTACACGAACGGCTAAATTGGCTAACTAATGCAATTCCCGGGCTAATTCCCACTGCTCAAGCTGTAAGTGTGCCAGACTTCCCATAGATTTACGTCTAAGGGCATCTGCCACCACATTAGCTCTCCCTGGGTGATACAGAATATTCACATCATAGTCTTTCAACAGCTTTAACCAGCGACGCTGCCACAAATTCAACTCTTTCTATGTGAAGATATATTGTAGGCTCTTATGATCAGTGAAAATATCCACGTGGACGCCATACAAGTAATGTCTCCACATCTTTAAGGCGTGAATCACTGCGGTCAATTCCAGGTCATGGGTAGGATAGTCCTTTTCATGTTTCCTCAGCTGCCTAGAAGCATAAGAAATTACTTTACCATGCTGCGTCAACACACATCCTAACCCAAAACCCGAAGCGTCACAATAAATTGCATAACCTTCTCTACCTTCTGACAATGCTAACACTGGAGTTGATGTTAACCTGTCTTTCAATTCCTAGAATCTCTGCTCACATGCCTCAGTCCACTAAAATTTTGCTGCCTTCTGCGTCAGTTTAGTCAGAGGTGCTGCTAAGGTGGAAAATCCTTCAACAAACCTTCTGTTGTACCCTGCTAACCCCAGGAAACTGCGTACCTCGGTTGGAGTGGTAGGTCTAGGCCATGCTTTTACTGCTTCTATCTTCTGTGTATCTACATGTATACCAGCATCCGACACGATATGACCCAAAAAGGCTACTGAATTCAGCCAAAATTCACATTTAGAGAACTTGGCATACAGCTAACGGTCTTTCAGAATATGGAGCACTGTCTGCAAATGATCCTGGTGGTTTGCCTCTGAGCGAGAATACACCAAAATATCATCAATAAACACTATCATGAACAAGTCCAGGTATGGCCTGAAAATACTATTCATTAGGTTCATAAACACGGCTGGAGCATTCGTCAGCCCAAAGGACATGACTAAGAATTCAAAATGACCGTATCTGGTCCTGAAGGCAGTCTTTGGAATGTCCCTTTCATGAACCTGAACCTGATGATATTCGAACCTTAAGTCAATTTTGGAGAAATATCTAGCTCCCTGTAACTGATCAAATAGATCGTCTATCCTGGGAAGCGGACACTTATTCTTGACAGTAACTTTATTCAATTGTCGATAGTCTATACACATGCGAAAAGAACCATCCTTCTTTCTTACGAACAGAACTGACGCACCTCAAGGTGAAGTACTCGGCTTGATAAAGCTCTTGTGTAATAAATCTTTCAACTGCTCCTTTAGTTCTTTGAGTTCAGCAGGAGCCATGCGATAAGGGGGAATTGATATGGGTTGAGTGCCTAGTAATAAATCAATTGCAAAGTCTATTTTCCTTTTTGGGGGAATACCAGGTAGCTCATCTGGGAATACATCGGGGAATTCATTAACCACTGGAACAGACTGGAGAGTCGGAGGCTCTACCCGAACATCCTAACTCTGACAATGTGGTAAATGCACCCCTTGTCTATCAACTTTCTCGCCCGAGGATAGGAAATAAACCTACCTTTTGGCATAGCTGTACTGCCCTTCCACTCTCGTACTGCCTCCCCTGGAAAGTGGAATCAGACCATCTTGGTCCAGCATTCTACATTGGCATAGCATGGAGCTAACCAATCCATACCCATAATGGCGTCAAAATCAACCATTTCTAACTCTACCAAATCTGCTGTGATCTGACGGCTCGCAACCTCTACTGTACACCCTCGATAAACCCTTCTGGATATGATAGAGTCACTGACGGGTGTAGATACTGAAAAGGGTTGCCGAAGCAATTTTGGTATAGTACTGAACTTTTGAGCCACTAATGGGGTAACATAGGACAAGGTAGATCGATGGATCGATTAATACATAAGTAGGGTGAGTGCAAATAGTCATCATACCTGTCACAACATCTAGAGACGCCTCTGAATCCTATCTCCCTGGTAATGCATAGGTACGGCTTGGGCCCGTACTTGAACTAGAGGCCTCTGATCTGCTTCCGCCTCTGCCTGCTGAAACTGAGGGCCTGCGCCCTGTTGGGGCTGCTGGAGCTCACGACCCTGCTGATACCCTATCCTATCTATCCCAGTCACCCTGACCCCTAGATGGACAATCTCTCATCACATGACCCTCATGTTCGCATATATAACACCCTGTGGAGCCATATCTACAAGCTCCAGAGTGGCGTTGGCTACAAATAGGGCAATGTGGTGGTGTATACCTGCTCTATTCTGCCCTCCTCTGTTGGGTGGAATCTACTGTTCGAGAACTTCCGCCGGACTCTGACTGTCCTCAGCGACTAAATCTACCCCTCTGCTGCTGTGATGGAGGCGGGGGTCTAGGTGGCCTATCTGACAATCGTGGCCTAGGCCCTCTCCGAATCTCCCCCTGTAACTCATCTGACCTGTCCCTTTGGTGTTGTTCCTGACTTGTTCATCTGCTATCCTGTTGCCGCTGTCTGAGGCCCTCAATAGTCTGAGCAAAAGCCTGTATTCAAGCAATATCCATATCTTCGCTCAAAGTAGTTGTCGTATAGGCCTCAATATACTCTAGGTCCAGCCCCATAATAAATTGGTGGACTCTGGATGGCATGGTGTCTACAGAGGCTGGAGCATCTCGGGCCGAAGAATCAAACTGCAGGGCGTATTCTCGAACACTCATCGCCCCCTGCTCCAGGTGTAAAAACTTGTCCATCCGGGCCTGTCGGATCTCTCGTGGTAGATAAAGGTCTAGGAAGGCCTCTGAAAAGCTGGACCAGGTCGGAGGGGCAACATCTCTCCCTCGAGACCTTTCCCAACTCTCATACCACAACACAGTAATATCCCGCAGTCGGAATACCGTAAATTCAACCGACTCTATAGATGTAACATGCATTACCCAGAAAATCATCTGCATCTAATCCAAGAAGTCCTGGGGGTCCTCTGTCCGATCCGACCCTGTGAACTACGGGGGACCTAGTGCCGGGAATTCTTGGACCCTTTAACTACCAGGCCCACCTGATAACTCTACAGGTGTAGGTGGCATTGACTGGCGCTGAGTAGCCATCATTTGCGCTAACATAACTACGGCACTCGTGACCTCCTGGTCAGATGGTATAGGTATAGGAACTGTCGGAGGTGGTGTCGTACCGAGTGACTCCTGATGGGGTGGAGACTGCTGAGAAGGTCGGGACGATGCCGCTGTATCGCCCTCAGATTGGGCTGATTCTAAACGAGACTGAGGCATCCTGCTAGTGCCCTCTCCTGCTGCTATGTCCAATCTTTTGCCTGCAATAGGATGTCGCTGATCTAACATTTTATCTATAAACAAAGAGTATAATAAGCTTTAGGGACTCAACCCTATACTGTAATGCTCTATGGCACGACTGAATATGAAGAAAAAAGAGTAACCACCCTATCATGCGTTGCAGCCTTCTGCCTATGGTATGTGGTGCACAACACATCCATAAACAAGACTCTACTTAGCACGGCTTGCAGACTCCCTCGGATACGACCAGCTCTGATACCAAGTTTGTAACGCCCCACCTTGGGAGGCATGACTGGCACCTGGTGCCCTACTAGGACCTAGACTGCTCGACTGCTAAGCCTAAGCACTTCTGGTGCCAGGCTGGCTCTAATTCTAGATTTATGAAAACAATGGGCTACATAACGTCTGTAAATACAGCCTCCGGCGGACAAGGCCTATAGCCACCTATAGGAATATAACAGCTACCCAGAACAACTGAACATAAGGGAACCTATGCGGGTCGACAAGGCCACCATGCTTACTAGTTATCACTGAAAAGTAGAATCAAGCGCTAAATTGATCTGTGACCGACAAGGTCACCAACTGACAACTAAACAAGGCCTCAAACGGCCATCACATGCAAACTAAAAACATACACACAGCCCCACATGACCAGTACAACTAACCACAGGGAAAATACAATCCGCAAGCCTCTAAGAATACTAAGATGGTCGAGACAGGGCCCCAGCCTACCCATACTATACAAACAAAAAGGGAAGTAAACCTTTAGCTGTCAAGCTTCGGATGATAGGAGCTGAAGACTCCGTACGCTGGCTGGAACTACGAGGGATCTGCTCCTCATCTATGAGTAAGGCAAGTAATGCAGCGCCCCAAAATAGGCGTCAGTACCAATGGTACTGAGTATGCAAAGCAATAACTGAAAATAACTGAAAGCAAACAATAATACTGATAGATACTGAAGTAATAGGAGACGGGTTGAGACTGACTGAAAAGAGCATAACTTTATTGAAGAGAGTAAGATTCATACCTGATAACATGGCGGTCTACTTTCTATCTATTAATAACTAACACAACATAGCATACAAGAACCTTACCACCCCCCATAAGTCGTAAGGTACCAACCAGCACACAATCTATATACCCCTACCCAGGTTATACCATCCACCTAGTAACTATGAGCATCCTGCCGGCCTCCTGGGTATGCAACTTGGGCTCGTTGGGCCCCTGACTATAGCTATATCTGAGTCTGGAGGACTCCTGAAATCTTAAATCTGAAATCGGTAATCTGAAATCTGAAATCTGCACCCCGGGCGCAAGCGCTCGACAGGGGGTGTGGTATAGTGCCGATCAGCCTACTATGGGGAATCTGCATTCCATCTTCATCCGCTGGCGGACGGCATGCCACTCCGTAGATCGACGTATCCTCACCCTCTAGCGGGCGAGTCGATACAGCTATTAACCCTGGGGAAGTCAATGAAGCTCTAAGGGTGCCCAACACAGAACAATCATGTCTCCACAGATAGCAATAGGCACATGTAATATATATACTGGATCTGATAATAACATTTATATTCTGGTATTTTGTTCTGAATCTCATATTGAAATGTACTAAATCTGATACTGAAATATACTAAATCTGTAATAATATTTCTGGAATATTCTGTTGGGACTTATACTGTTTTACTGAATTTCATGCTGAACACTGTATTATATTTCTAGCATGCTTACTAAATTTCATACTGAACATAATATACGACTTCTGAAACACTCTACTGAAATTTGTACTTTTTTGCTATACTAGAACTACTAGCTTGCCGAAAGAAACTTGCTTTACATACCTCAACTGCCGACTTTTTGATTAACTAGCGTAGCTCGGCTAGTATTCAGCTATTTCTCCCAACTGTATTCATATTCACGGAAGAATAGAATTAATTCTACTATTATTTTTTAAAGAAACCATATTATGGCTATACCTATTGCCTATTCTTCGACTTATCGAAGAACGGCCGAAAACTCGTTATTTCTCGGGGGTCTAGAAGGGAGAAATACTCACTTTAATGCTGGGAGTATATTAACACTAGTTTGTAGAAATTCCACTTACCTTAGCTCGGCGTGACGACGATTCTCCGGTCGAATTTCGCGAAACTAACTCCGCAGGAATGCTCCCGGCAGCTTTATACTTCGCTACCCGAAGTTAATTCGAGTTTGGACTGCATTTGACGGTGTAAACAGAAGGAAATGTAATCAAACACTTCATTCCCCTCTATTTCTATTCATTTACTGGAAATTATATGAAGGGAAAATGATTTAAAACAAAGTGGGAGCCTTATATACTTGGGGCCTTTAAGTCACATTTGTCAAATGCGAGTTATTAGACGCATTTGTCAAATGCGATTTATAAGTCGCATTTGCCTTGCGACGCTCTGACTTGGCGCTTGTCCGGTCTCTTCCCGGGCCCTTTTCTCGCACGTATGGCATTCTAAAACTCCTAACCAACATGCGAATAGGCCAACTAAGTGTCAAGAACTTATGGGGTGTAACAGGCTCGTACCCAAATGGAGCATCCGGGTGAGCGATTATGATTGAGTGGCTCGTAGTCGAGGGGAACATCCAAAAGAGGAGATGAGTGAGAGTGGGTACCACGCCTGTACAGTACATGAATTTCTAAAGTCCCCTACAGGTCATGACTAGAAGGGAAGAAATAAAACCCTCTAGCATGTGCGTACAATGATAAGTGTGAGTGAGTGTGTAGTGGTGTGATGAAGGTGTGTGCCCAACACATTACCGAAGTGAAGTCATGTAAAAAGGAATTGATTGTGAGAACTCATGTGTTCATATTGATAAATGAGTTGATGAATTGATTGTGAGAATTCATGTGTTCATATTTGATAAATGATTTGATTAATTGACTGTTGAGGAATCATGTGTTTGTATTTGATAAATACGTGGATGAATTGATCATTGGGCTTGTCAAGGATGCAATCATTTTGAGTTGATGACTGACTGGGGAAAACTGCTAAGTGTAGGGACAAGGTTGACAATTGGGTCGAGCTACTGCCTACACAGTACCGCTGTACTGGTACTCTTATCTCTGTCACAAGACCACCGCCATGGTCATACTCCCGTTGCAGTTAGGCCTAATCCAGTGACCATGTCAGCTTAAAGCTAGCCCGAAATAATGTTATAAGTAGAGTTGTGTAATCAGTAATTGTTTTCTTGAATATTGTTGCTATATCACTATTTGTATATTAGTTATTATCTAAGGTCGACCGGTGATGCCTAACAGTATATTGTTTCATACTGACGCTACTCCTGCGCTTATTTTCTGAGTGCAGACTACGATCCATGATGTTCCTCTTGACCCCACATGTAGAGCAACAGCAAGATATTAGGAGGTGAGCAGATTCGGTCGTGCTGCCATGATTTCACAACAAAAGATGTCTTTTATTCAGACATTAACTTGTTTACTTTCTCACTTTATTCTTTTAGACAATGTGAGGATCTCAAGTACAATTACTTTCAGTTTCTGGAAATGTAATAGATATAATTGCAATTGTTTTCTTTTAATTTATGTGAGGCTTCCGCTATTGCCTTTAGAATGCTTATTTAATGGTATATTTTTGAAAGTGGGTAATTAGTTAGGACACATTGGTTCGCCCAACGGGGGGATCATGTGGGTATCAATCACGGCCACTAGGATCATGACACCATCACCATTGCTGACACTCGCTGCCACTAACATCACCTCATAATTCTTCCTAAAACCATCACTGCCATTGTAGCCGACGAAATTCAAACCCGCAGTGGCTACTTTTTTTCTCTCCATCACCTTCTTTTTTCTTTCTTACAGAAATTTTATTTCTTTCATATAACCACTTCGACATCCATCGAGACACCTATTCATCAATTCTTTGAATATTTTATTGGGTATACATTAGATCTCTTTTTTTTACTGAGATTTGTTATACAAAATTCAGCTAGAATTTAAGCATAAAATAATAATAATAAATTATATAAAAGAATCGAAAATAGAATACACTGAAATGATGTAGTTGGACTGCAATAGGGTAGTTGTTTAATAAGAAATGCGGGTGATTTGTTGTTGTTGGTGTTACAATGGCAGCGGAGTGGGGCTTTCTGTGAAGGAGTCCTATGGGAGATGGAGGAAAAGGGTGTTCTTTTTTTTCCTTCCATTGATTTATCATTTTTTTAATTAGTAACATTGCCACATTAGTAGTGTTTGAACGTCATGCATAAAGCATTTGGACTTGCTGCAAAAATTGTGTTCAGTAGACACTATAGTGCGAGCTCAGATGTTTAATAGGTAAGCCTTATAATTCAAGTGTATAAATAAAAAAAACATGGACAGGTTTTGGCATACCATATGTACGCAATCAATGACAAATTCATCGTCCACACAATAATATTCGTTCTAGCAATGACCACAACCTTTATAGGCAAGAATTATATTTTTCTTTTGCCATTTGATAGTTCATGCAAGACATGCTACAATACATGATTAGTTACTGTTTATGCCAAAAAAATATTTTTATTTCTCTCAAACCTCTTGTGGAGATGAGTTGTGGAATTTATCGAACTATACATCTGCACGTCCTTATCCATATTTTTTATCACACTTTGACATGTTCACTTTCAAGAATAGGTGAGCATTCATGATGCTTAATACAAGTCACGGTGTAACAAGCCCTCCAGTTGTTATGGGATTGTTAGGGCCTTAGCACCCTTGTAGAGTCTCCATAGTGGAAGTAAGCTAATAAAAAATCAAAATGGGGTAGTTTAGAACTAAAATGTGTCTAATGTTGTGGTTAATTTATGTGTGTTATGTCCCATTAGTGGATGACCTAGTGAACTAGACCTCTATAGGAAATTCTGAGAATATGAGTGAATTTGTAGCGTTGCTTTATAGTTAAGAGTGTATTGGAAGGGTGGCACGAAGTCTTGATGAAAGACTTGTGTTTTGAGATGAAAAAGTATCAATTTTACCGAGCTACTGGTTAATGGAGTATCGCTGCAACGGTGGAATTTCTGTTACAGCAAGACCACTATAGCGGCCACTGCGCCGCTATAGTAGTGGTGGAGAAGTTGTCAAGTTTTGCCATAGTAGGGCCTCGGTCCCTGTAGTGGGTCCGTTGCAGCGAGAAAGTGACCACTACAGCGGACAAAGCGAGACAAAATACTTGTTTAAGTCAGTTATTTTAGGGTTTTTACCCTATAATTCTAGGACACGAAGTTTGAGAGCTTAGGTGCGATTTTTTAAGGGCGAGAGCGATTTTTCCTTCCAAGGTAAAATTTCTTTGTCAATCCTTTCATCTTTTGATTCTCTAACACCCTAGAATGTGCTCTTTAATGGTGATTCGAAAGCTAAAAATCCTAGAACTATGAAAGTTAGATAAGGGGAATGGGTACTGATGGTTATGAATTCCTAGGCTTAAAAGTAGGTAAATAATACTTTCTAGGGTGAATATGAATTTGCTAGTTCATCAATGTATAATTTGAGACCTAGAATTTGATAAAGTTGGAATCTTTATCATTAAAAACTACTTTAAAGGGGTTTGAAGGAGTAGACACTCCATGAACTAGATTGGAATAATCATTATGGAATTAGATTATGATAAACCAGTGGAATCGTGATAGCTGGTAAAGTTGGGTGGGTTTGAATTTTCAAGCCTTTGATTGAAGAAATAAATAATTGAATGTTATTTATTTGCTTGTTTATAGATTTTGAACGTTCTGAAGCATTGAGGAAAAGCAAGGCTTCTGTGAAGTAGCTTGATATTCGAGTTCTCCAATAGAGATAGGTTGCGATTTATGGGGAGTTAGACTTTATATAGTGCCTTGTATGTGTTATGAATTGATGAGCATGCTTGGTTGGTCTTCAAACATTACTTGTGACTTAATTATGCTATTTGAATAAGTTCTAAAATTATCAACGTCTGTAAATATTATTCATGATTTTAAAGCACAATTGTGGTAATCTGTCACAACCCGAGTTTACACTCTAGCAGTAACACGGGACTAGGAACTCCAAAAGGCTCCAAGTCGACCCATGATATAATCATAGCATAAATATCTCCAGACGATATAGCACACCAGGGTAAAATATAAATATCTCCAGCCGATGTACCAGACTGGGGTAAAATAAAAACAATTCTCAATCATAATCATAAATAGGGTCGATATGGCTTATATTGAGTCAATTTAACACGTATGGCATATAAATGACAAATGTTAAATCTGTGGCCGGAACAGGCCTCTTTCATAACCCATAAATGCAAGTGAGCACCCATATCATGTAAAGATAGAAAATATATATACATATCACGTAAAGTTGTCAAATTATACATGAACATGTCGACTCAGTTACTTGAAGGACCTTCAAGAGGTTTAGACAACATAAAAACTTTTGTAGGCTTACAAACAATGTCCTACAAATAATCCTACCAATTGAACATATTACCTGGATAGAAACACATAGAGCTTATTTCTACACAATTCTTTAACATTTGGGAACTGCAAATATATACTGCCTACCAGGTGGTTCCTTTACCTATATCGACAACTATACATTGGAATTTCATTTCCAAATTTATCATGTAGATAAGAACATATAGTTCTTAATTCATTTGACTTATTTGCAGGAAAACATGGAAATTATAACTAGGAACTTGGAGTTATTTGTCATATACATAGAGATAAGGACTGAACTACAAACATACAACGTATGAGACTTCTATATAATGTATAACTCATATTTAGTTAATTAGGTGACCTCCAGGATACTTCCTGGTATTCAAAGTTCTGAACTTAACTGATCATTATCATAGCCTACACTTATACTTACTTAGACATTAGGAACATTGGTACATGGGAGAATCTCTCCGACTGATAACTCAACAAGAGCTAAACATAAAGATGCATGACTTGAATATAAATGAAAGAATTCAATTGTATGTTATAACATGAAAATCATATATATTAAGACTTCTTACTGGAAGAAATATAAAGACTTGAGTTTTTAGACTCGTATACAACATCAGATCCTTGACCGAGACATTAGCATAATTCTCGAAATATGATCTCTCAAAAACTTCTTAGATCAGGTAGCACATTTCAACATAAATTAGGGACGTAAAGACATAACTTAAGGATCTGAGACTTGGAGCTCTATAACTTAGGAAGTCGTGAGTAACTCTCTAAGTGATTCCTTATAGGCAAATAAAGATATATAGTCGTAATTCGGGTGATGTTGGATTGACTTACATAACTTTGCAATTATCTGCGGAGCTTAAGAAAGCTTACATAATCATAAGTGACTTAGAAGATCCTAGGATTAACCTTTTCAGACATGGTAGAAAATTTCAACACTTAGAATAAATAACTTAACATAATCCTTCAGGGGTATAGTAGAGAGCTTCTCAACTTAAGTTACTATTTTGCAGACGTTCAACTCTAATTATTTTGTAGAAGGTTAACACTTTAGTGATTATTCATCAATGCAATACATATTGAACATAAACAACTTAATTTATAACTCTTTTGCTAAACGTCTTTAGAACAGGGTTAATCTTCCTAGCTGTTGCCTACCTCGTTCACCATCGTAACCCATATTGTCTAATTTAACAATATTTAGCTCTACTTTCCTTATTCATCTTAACTTCTTTGCCAAAAATTATTCACTCTACACTCAAGTTTTTACCCTCGTGTTCACTATTCCATCAATTCTTATACGCACTTATCTCTTTGCCTAATTGACAACTTAGCCACGTTTCCCCGTTAACATGTATCGATTTAGCTTATTCGCTACGTGCCGCTTGCTTAGCTTTAGAGAGGAAAAATATAAAATCTACTTTTTACCTTAAGCACTTTAAAACATAAACATATAGGAGGGATTAACAATATTATTAAAACGTCATTTCAATAGGCTCGTTTACCCTCAATCGGCTTAGCGTCATCTTCTTAGCTTAAGTTCAATTAAGTGTCGTCGTCTTAGCATTTTGTACCAATTTCACTAAGTGACCAGATCTTAACATATATTCAACATCACATATACAGTATAATGAAAAGTACCAGCTCACAGTGCCCACGTTAAGGGGACTTCAGACTCGAATTAGAACTACAGCAACAATCGTATAAAAATTACGCCTTTCACTTCACGTTTGTTCGCTTCAACAATTCTTAACGATTCAAGCTTTATGCCAAGTAGTTCCAACCCTTTGGAAAGGATCATACATGCCTAAATATGATTTTAAAAACATAGGAATATTGATCCTTTCAATAACATAGTTTCGAGCTTGAAAAACAAGGAAAGGGACGCATTCACATACCTTGGCACAATTACTCTAATTTCGCCGAAAATCTTTCTTTCAAGCATACTCCTTAAGGCTCCTTCCAGGTACAATTTACATTCCCAAAAAGTAGCAACTTCACTTCACCAAAGTTCTGGAAAAATTGGGCAGAAACATGCCACAAAAATGCATAAAGAAACAACAACACAATACTACAAAATTCTCCAAGTTATAACCTCATAGACTTAAAGAAATCAAAAAGGGAATTACTTACCATTTATTGGAGATGTTATCAGCTAAAGTAGGAGTAAACTCCTACTGTTTCCTCTGCCTAAAATCATCTAAACACGCAGCAATACCACAATCAACCACAAGACAACAACAAGTCATGACTTCCTTCCAAGGTTCTCTTTTCAAAGACCAAAAGAGACAAGAGTGAAGTTTCTTACCTGGGATATATTTTCACCATGTGATAGGCTTTGGGTTTGGGCGGTGCCCGTGCTCAATGCCCTCGCTCGCGCGCGCGCCTGCTGCCTACCTATCTCGGCGCCCGCGCGTCTGGGCACTTTCCCAGCCGACAGTGTTGTCTTCAAACGAGCATAACTTTTTATTCTGAACTCCGATTGACAAGTGGTTTTTTTCACTATAAACTAGACTCAAATACCTTTCATTTGAAATTTTATGGGACTTCTGTATCATTATATATTTGGAGATATGACCATTTAAAGTTGACCCTTATTTACAAACTTCACATACTCTTCGCTTTTCCCTTTGCACATGTTTCCCTCCTCACCTACGGACACCATACAACCCATAATTCCCTTAATATAACATATAACCATCAAATAATCATCAAAAAGAATTCTAGGGTGTAACATCCTCCCCCCCTTAAAATCATTCGTCCTCGAATGAGGGTTATACCTCAGTAGCCGTAACTTTAGCCATAACATCTTTAACTTTTCCTTGCCTAGTTTCATAAACATACATTCTATTTTTCGTAAGCACATCCTCTTTCTATTGCCGCTTCTTATCAAACCGTACTTACTCAACTCCATCTATTTGTCTGACGTATGATAGACATGCTTTAGTAACATAAAATTGCTAACTTTTCTAACCCTAAGAAAATTAATAAACTACCATGGGAGTTATGATTTACTCCAATACTGCCTTTCCATTCATACCATTTGGAAATATCATAGAAAAAAAAAGTGAAAATCACAACTTAACCACTTAACATATAGAATCAATGTCAAACCTGAAATTGCTCTTTTACCTTTGGTTTTACCACAACCTGTCATTGCCTATCTTGGGAACGGGGGATAAAAGAAATTGTAGTCTAATCTAGGGACAAAGTAGAGACTGAATCTTAAGGAGAAACTGAATTTCTGGCTGGCCGGGGTCTCCAAGCACTACGAGGGTCCTTAAATAGTCTTATCAACCTGGTTTCCTTACTCTATTCCACTACCTTGTCATTACTTGGGAGACGGTGAATAAGATCGTCCATCTTTTGAGCAAATACTAGCATCCAAGTAGCAGATAATTTTGTCAGGGTAGACATTCCAAACACTTTCGGACCAAATAGGGTCCCAAACCTAATACAATTGATATACTCTATCCCTCATATCCGCTCCCTATCTGAAACATATTGGGCCAAAGGATTAAACTCGAGACTATATTCGCAAATACTCATGCTGCCCTGCTCTCGGTACAAAACCTTATTAGCTCAAATCCGTCAAAGTTCCCATGGTAAGTACTGATTCGTGAAGGCTAGGCGATTTAGGCTCAAAACCTATGGGCACTAGAGCTCTCAAAATTACCCTTGGACCCTACAATTAATTTTAACTATTTATTTTGAAACGTCACTGCTCGGGCTAATGTTTGAAATGCTTTCTCAAAATCTCATCCCTTTGATATACCTGAAGGTACGGCAGGTGCTGAAGGATCAATAACTCTACATCCTCTTAGCTCTATCGAATCAAAACAATAGGAGGGGCTGAATCCCTTCCCACAGTAATTTTGACTGGAACTTGGAGGAACTATGGTACAAGGAATGGGAAACTCGCTTAGAGCCTCTAATCTATTTCTCGGATCGAAAGGAGAGCGACTAGGACCCTTTCAAGCATCAATGTCAATAAATCTCATAGCCATCTTTCTTACTCCAGTTGAATTCTAAAACATAAGCACGATTTAGATTTCAAACAGCCCTTATATCATTGCTCTATAGCACGATCTATTAATGAACAAAGTGAAACAACCCCTAAATGCCCTATACCCTCCTGATTATAAGTATGGTGCACAACATACCTATAACCAAGACTCCACTAGACACGGCTTGTGGACTCCCTAGGATACGACTTCACTCTGATACCAAGTCTTTCAGCCCCCATAACTGGGGGGAGGGCGCGACTGGCTCCCATACCTGACTGACTGGGAAGCCGACTATATGACATCTATAACTGTAACACTTAGGCCGTCCAGGACACCTGTCACAATCAACTGGAGCACAAACTGGACCAATAATGTCTCAACAATACAGGGTAAACAACTGAAATGCAAACAAGGCTATGAGTATGCTAAACAAAACAACAAAAAGCCGACAAGGCCACAAACTGAATACCATTGTACACACTAAGTCCAAAAAGCCTCTAAGAGTAAACTGACTGATGGTCGGAACAGGGCTCCGACCTACCCATAACTGCATCTCAAAACTCTAACTGAAACAAAACCAGTCTTAGCTCCAGAAAGAAAGGAGCATACCAACACATCCACTAATCTCACGAACTGCTACTCCAACTGGAAATCCCGACCTCTTCCTGCACCTGCGGCACAAACGCAGGTCCTCAGGCGAAGGGATGTCAGTACGAATGAAATGTACTGGTATGTAAGGCAGAAAACTGTAAAAATGTAAGATAGCAATGATAACTGAGCCAGAAATAAGGAATAACAACAACCTGGAATCCTGGAAACTGAAACCTTGCAATAAGTCACTACTGAAGTGCAAATGCAACCAAGTAATGCACAAGAAAAACTATAACTGTAATGCCAACAACCAACCAACCATAAATCCATATATAAAATTCGTCCAGCCAGTGCACCATACCAAGGAAAAATAAAAGTATCTACAGTTGATGTATCACACCAGGGTAAAATATAAATATCTCCAGCCGATGTACCACACTGGGGTAAAATAAAAATATCTCCAGCCGATGTATCACACCGGGGTAAAATAAAAATATCTCCAGCCGATGTACCACACCGGGGTAAAATAAAAATATCTCCAGTCGATGTACCACACCGCGGTAACATAAAAATATCTCCAGCCGATGTAACACAACTGGTAAATATAAATATCTCCAGCCGATGTACCACACCGGGGTAAAATAAAAATTATTCTCAATCATAATCATAAATAGGGTCGATATGGCTTATATTGAGTCAATTTAACACGTATGGCATATAAATGACAAATGTTAAATTTGTGGCCGGAATAGGCCTCTTTCGTAACCCATAAATGCAAGTGAGCACCCATATCATGTAAAGATAGAAAATATATATACATATCACGTAAAGTTGTCAAATTATACATGAACATGTCGACTCAGTTACTTGAAGGACCTTCAAGAGGTTTAGACAACATAAAAACTTTTGTAGGCTTACAAACAATGTCCTACAAATAATCCTACCAATTGAACATATTACCTAGATAGAAACACATAGAGCTCATTTCTACACAATTCTTTAACATTTGGGAACTGCAAATATATACTGCCTACCAGGTGGTTCCTTTACCTATATCGACAACTATACATTGGAATTTCATTTCCAAATTTATCATGTAGATAAGAACATATAGTTCTTAATTCATTTGACTTATTTGCACGAAAACATGGAAATTATAACTAGGAACTTGGAGTTATTTGTCATATACATAGAGCTAAGGACTGAACTACAAACATACAACGTATGAGACTTCTATATAATGTATAACTCATATTTAGTTAATTAGGTGACCTCCAGGATACTTCCTGGTATTCAAAGTTCTGAGCTTACTGATCATTATCATAGCCTACACTTATACTTACTTAGACATTAGAAACATTGATATATGGGAGAATCTCTCCTCTGAATTTAGGAAATTCAGCTGATAACTCAACAATTGCTAACCATAAAGATGCAAGACTTGAATATAACTGAAAGAATTCAATTGTATGTTATAACCTGAAAATCATATACATTAAGACTTCTTACTGGAAAGACATATAAAGACTTGAGTTTTTAGACTCATATACAACATCAGATACTTGACCGAGACATTAGCATAATTCTCGAAATATGATCTCTCAAAAACTTTTTAGATCAGGTAGCACATTTCAACATAAATTAGGGACGTAAAGACATAACTTAAGGATCTGAGACTTTGAGCTCTATAACTTAGGAACTCGTGAGTAACTCTCTCAGTGATTCTTTATAGGCAAATAAATATATATAGTCGTAATTCGGGTGATGTTGGATTGACTTACATAACTTTGCAATTACCTGTGGAGCTTAAGAAAGCTTAAATAATCATAAGTGACATAGAAGATCCTAGGATTACCCTTTTCGGGCATGGTAGAAAATTTCAACACTTAGAATATATAACTTAACATAATCCATTAGGGGTATAGCAGAGAGCATCTCAACTTAAGTTACTATTTTGTAGACGTTCAACTCTAATTATTTCGTAGAAGGTTAACACTTTAGTGGTTATTCATCAACGTAATACATATTGAACATAAACAATTTAATTTATAACTCTTTTGCTAAACGTCTTTAGAACAGGGTTAATCTTCCTAGTTGTTGCCTACCTCCTTCACCATCATAACCCGTATCGTCTAATTTAACAATATTTAGCTCTACTTTCCTTATTCATCTTAACTTCTTTGCCAAAAATTATTCACTCTACACTCAAGTTTTTACCCTCGTGTTCACTATTCCATCAATTCTTATACGCACTTACCTCTTTGCCTAATTGACAACTTAGCCACGCTTTCCCCGTTAACATGTATCGATTTAGCTTATTCGCTACGTGCCACTTTCTTAGCTTTAAAGAGGAGAAATATAAAATCTACTTTTTACCTTAAGCACTTTAAATCATAAACATATAGGAGGGATTAACAATATTATTAAAACGTCATTTCAATAAGCTCGTTTACCCTCAATCGGCTTAGCGTCATCTTATTAGCTTAAGTTCAATTACGTGTCGTTGTCTTAGCATTTGGTACCAATTTCACTAAGTCACCAGATCTTAACATATATTCAACATCACATATACAATATACTGAAAAGGACCAGCTCACGGTGCCCAGGTTAAGGGGACTTCAAACTCGATTTAGAACTACGGCAACAATCGTATAAAAATTACGCCTTTCGCTTCACGTTTGTTCGCATCAACCATTCTTAACGATTCAAGCTTTATGCCAAGTAGTTCCAACCCTTTGGAAAGGATCATACATGCCTAAATATGATTTTAAAAACATAGGAATATTGATCCTTTCAATAACATATTTTCGTTCTTGAAAACCAAGGAAAGGGACGCATTCACATACCTTGGCACGTCGACACTAATTTTGCCAAAAATCTTCCTTTCAAGCTTACTCCTTAAGGCTCCTTCCAGGTCCAACTTACAAACCCAAAAATCAACAACTTCACTTCACCAAAGTTCTAAAAAATTGGGCAGCAACATGCCACAAAAACGCACAAAGAAACAGCAACACAATACTACAACATTCTCCAAGTTATAACCTCATAAACTTAAAGAAATCAAAAAGGAAATTACTTACCCTTTCTTGGAGATGTTATCAGCTAAAGTAGGAGTAAACTCCTACTGTTTCCTATGCCTATAATCATCTGAAAACGCAGCAATACCACAATCAACCACAAGACAACAACAAGTCATGACTTCCTTCCAAGGTTCTCTTTTCAAAGCCCAAAAGAGACAAGAGTGAAGTTTCTTACCTGGGATATCTTTTCACCATGTGATGGGGCTTTGAATTCTCTTAATTCTAAAACAAAAATCAACTAAAACGGAGTAAAAATGAGCTTTCTAGCTCAATTTTACTTCATATAGGTGGGCTGGCAAGGGTTTGGGCGACGCCCGCGTGCGGCGCCCGTGCGACATGCCCCCGCGCGCGCGCCTGCTACCTGCCTGTCTTAGAGCCCGCGCGCCTGGGCGCTTTCTCAGCCGACAGTGCTATCTTCAAACGAGCATAACTTTTTACTCCGACTGACGAGTGATTAGTTTTCACTATAAAATAGACTCAACTACCTTTCATTTGACATGTTATGGGACTTCTGAATCATTATATGTTTGGAGATATGACCATTTAAATTTGACCCTTATTTACAAACTTCACATACTCTTCGCTTTTCCCTTAGCACATGTTTCCCTTCTCACCTACGGACAATATACGACCCATAATTCCCTTAATATGACATATAACCATCAAATAATCATCAAAAAAATTATGGGGTGTAATATAAATGTACTGCCCGGACAACTATAACTCATAAACAATTGTGCGGTCGCGGATGGTTAACTACTTAGTTCGTCTGCTTAGAACAATTGTAGGGCTGGTACTAGTCGAACATGCTTTTGAGCCATCGGCCCCTAATCCTTCACAAGAAGATTACCGACATTCTTAGCCTGTGGATAGACTATACTAACGTGGTAACTACTAGTCCCTTATACCTCATCTTGGTCTACTCGGATCTTATATTACTTTTCTGGGCGATTCTTAACCTTATAGACAACTTTATATAGACTTAGCCACTCCTAGCAATCTGTACCTTATAAGAACCGGCTGGGGAGCTGAACCGACCTCTAATTATTGACAAGGTCCCCTTCCTTATGGTACCCTCGGCTCTATTTGACCTGGACGACTGGGATGGCTTCCTGGGCGACCTGTGTGATAAATGCTAAGTTAACTAGGACTGACAATCATTGGTAATAGCTAATAGGGTGGAAGGCTCCCACTCAGTTTACCAGACAACCCTAGGCTACTAACTCTAAAACATGGCCTTCCTATCTAAATTTCTAGCCCCTGGGAGTGGGGATACGCCAGTGGCCTCCAGGCGTGCTTTCCTGACAATAGAGGCGCCAAACTGGTAGTCAAACCGCCTAACTGTGCCCATACTGTTCAACTTACTAGCTCAAGCTCGACAACTCTCACGAGCTTCTAAGGTCTAGGCCTAGCGATAAAACATACAACCCTACTAATACAATTAACTAGAGAGTAGAAGAGTTTCTATGATGCTTCTAGCGCGTATCACACTCAACATGTTCCTTCTCGACGAAGGGTATTATGGAAAAATCTATATACATTTTCTAGTAGCTAACCACAACTTATATAGTTGTAATCTACTAATAGCAGCTAATCACAGCATATCTGATCTTTATATACCAGCAACAGCTAATTACAACGTATCTAATCACAATTTAATGGTAGCAACTATCTACGGCAATGGAATCATTATTTTTATTTGAGAACATAAGTTGTCAAGAATACTTGCTAAGGGTTAGACCTTACATACCTCAACTATCGTTTCCTGAATAACCGATGAGTTTCAACTTGTATTCGCCAGCTCTCTTCAGTTGTAACCACTATACAGGGAGAAAGAAACAAATTTCAATACCAAATTCGGCGTAAAACGATAACTTTTGATATTAATAGAAAGGTGTAATTTAACTACATAAAATACGGCTGAAAACTTATAATCTACCAAGAGTTCAAAAGGGAGAAATCCTTACTTGAAGTCTGCGATCATATAGGAATCAGTTTGGAGCAATTCTGACAAGTTTGGCTCGGTGGAGTTGCGATTCACTGAGCGAATTTCACGAAAATAACTCCGTAGTAATGCTCCCTATAGACTTAAACTTTGATACCCGATGTTAATTTGAATTTGGACAGCGTTTGATAGCGTAATCGGATGAAAACCCAAAGAAACTTGCATGCCCTCTTCTTTTTGGCCGTGGGAAATATAACAAATGAAATGAGTCAACAAAGGCTTGATATATATAGGCTAAGGGCAGTGGAAGGGGATGCCCCACGCCACCCAAAGCGTCACAACTACCCCCGCGTCGTGCCTCCCAGTGAGGCAGCAAGCATGGAGCGTTGCGCCTCTCAAGGTGACAGCAGGCCTTGCGCGTCGTGCTGGCTAGTGTGCTGCTGACTGGCGCGTCGTGCTGGCCTGTGCGCGCTGGTCCTGCTCGACCTGATTTTCGGGGGTTTTCTTCATTCATCGAACTCTCTTTATTCCTTATAAATCCACGTGTACGCTTACTAATCATTACGGAGTATAACATTCTCCCCCCCCCCCAGGAACATTCGTCCTCGAATGACAAATTAACTTATAGGAGTTTTAATTCTTGCAACTATTATTTTAGAAAAATTTCGGCAGAGTCTCCCCTGTAATGTGGACTATCAAAAAACCCTAAAACACATAAAAATCCAATACACGCATTTCATATGACACTATCACAACTATTTCACAATAAGATTGTAGTCGACTGAACAGTACTGATGTTACACCCCGTAATTTTCTAGCATTTAGTCAGCCTATTTGTATGTTGGTTGAGAGTTTTAGAGTGCCATACGTATGAGGAAAGGGCCCGGGGAAACCGAACGAGTGCCAAGTCGGGATTTCACAGGATGAGGCCGAACCAAGCTGCCCAGAGGGGCAAAGTGGCACGGAGCTGCTCCTCCGCGTTAGCCAACGTGGCATGGAGCAGAATCAGCACGTTGGGTTGCGTGCCACATTGCCTTGTCTGCTGCCTCAAGTAGATAAAGGTCCCACACTTAGAAATGAGATCATAATTTATATAATCACGACCAGGAGAGGTGAGAATGAAGGAAAACATTTAATTTTCATTCGATTACGCCGCTAAACGTCATCCAAATCTGAATTAACTTCGATTATCGAAGTATAAGGTTGCAGGGAGCATTTCTACGGAGTTAGTTTCGTGAAATTCGCCCGGCAAATCTTCTTCCCGCTGAGCCAAAGTTGTTGGAATTGCTCCAAACTAGTGTCAATACGATCCCAGGCTTAAAGTAAGCATTTATCCCTTATAGACTTTTGAGAAATAACGAGGTTTCGACCGTGTCCCGTAAAGTTGGATTATAGTTAATATTTATATATAAAGTTTTTTTTTGCCGAATTTAGTGTTAAAACTAGTCCTATCTTTCCAGTTACACGATTTCAGTTGGTAAGAGCTATTGAATACTAATTGGAACCTATCAGTTAATCAGAAACCGCCAATCAAGGTATGTTAAGGCATTTTCTTTTGGAAAGTTAGTTTCTTCAGCATAGTAGTCCAGTATGAAACCCAGTAAAGCATGTTAGGAGTATGTTATCATGTTTAGTTGTTTTTGTCAGTTGAGACTCATAAATTGTATTGTTTTGGGCTGGATTATACCTGTATAGCTTCCGCGACCACCTCAGGGTTAATAGCTGTGTCGCCGTCTGCCAGGGGCGAGGATACATTGCTGTACGGAGCGGCATGCCGTCCGCAAGGGACGAAGATGGGGATCCAGATCCTCATATTGTCGTGGTTGGCCTTATACACACCCCCGCCGAGTGCTTACGCCCGGGGTGTAGATATCAGGAGTCCTCCAGACTCAGATATAGCTACAGTCAGGGTAGGTCGGGCCCAGTTGCAGACCCAGGGGATCGGTAGGACGCTTATAGCTGGTAGTTGACTTAGTATGACCTGGATAGCGGTATATAGATTGAGGTGTACTCACTAGGGATAATGGGGGCCTAAGTGGGTTATTCTGTGCTGATTGTACCTTCTGGCTTATGGAAGCCAGGTAAGGTTTATGCTTGCTTTAGTTACAGATAGTTAGATAGTAAGACGCTTCGCTTGTCAAGTATGACCCCTACCCTCCTTATTACAGTTATGTTTAGCCCTGATTTCACTACTTCAGTCATTTTCAGTCTGTTTCCTTTACTTCAGTTATTGTCAGTTCTATTTCTTACTTTCAATTATTTAAAGTTACTACTTTACATACTCAGTACCTGTGGTACTGACGCCCTCTTCTGGGGCACTACATTACTTGCCTGCAGGTATAGATAGACTAGGAGCAGGTCCCTCGTAGTTCCAATTAGTCGTACAGAGCCGTCAGCTCCCTTCTTCCGGAGCTTGGGTGATAGAGGTTTATTTCTTTTGTTTGTATAGTATGGGTAGGTCGGGGCCCTGTCCCAGCCATCTTATTACTCCTAGAGGCTTGCAGATTGCATTACTTTCCTGTGGTTAGATGATATCGATTGTGTGGGGCCCATATGTATTTTAGACTCTATGTGTTGGCCGTGTGAGGCCCTGTTTAGCTGTTGATTGGTGGCCTTGTCGGTCATATCTCAGTTTAGCATCTGATTTCACTTTCTAGTTATAACTAGATATCATGGTGGCCTTGTTGGCCCACGTAGGACTCCCTATGTTTGTTTGTCTCTGGTTAGCTGTTTATTTTCACAGGTGGCTATAGGCCTTGTCGGTCGGGGGTTGTATTTACAGCCGCTATATAGCCTATTATTTTCTTGATTCCAGAGTTAGAGTCAGCCCTGCACCAGAGGTGCTTAGGCTCAATCAGCTCAGTAGTTCAGATCCTAGAAGGGCACCAGGTGCCAGTCATGCCTCCCAAGGTGGGGCGTGAAAACTGACAACATAAGCAATAAATTAGCAGCTGAATGATAACATCATCTGAACTATATAATAATCCTGGAACAAATGGGGATACTTGGGCTCACATCATCCTTAGTTGCCTAGGTCGTTCCTTCCTTATTCTGGTTTCTCTACAATACTTTAATAGAGATCACATCGGTAGTCCTTAATCGACAAACCTGCCGATTTAATACGGCAACAGGAACCTCTTCGTGGATAATTTTCCCAGTAACCTGAACGTCCTTAACTGGAACAACTCGTTACGGGCCACCTATGCCCTTTCGCAACATCGACATGTGAAAGCTTAAAGGACCGGTTCTAGCTCTGGAGGCAATTCCAACTCGTATGCCCCGGTCCAACTACCCTCAATTTACCTACTTTAAGTCATCATATAGGGGACTTACATTTCTATCCATTACAGGTCTCCGAGCATCTGACTTGTATGCTCTGCTTATCCATTTATTTGGATACGAGAGGTTATACTTAAGTTGGCATGTGCCTAATCTGTTCTGACGCCTTTTCTAGAACTTAGTTGTAAATTGCGCTTCTCTATCAGAGTTTATTAGGTGCTTGGGCTCCACACAACCCAACTATTTCTTGAATCTTTAACTTGGCATAAGCTCTAACTACAACATAATTCCACTTGGCAAAACACGGATTGCTCTCATTAGCCTCTCTGTACTACCTCGAAGGAGGTCAAATTACACCTGGTATGAGATAACCTCATAACTGTATTCATGTTAACTACCTTCCATCCCCTTGCAGGAATGACCACCTCTTATATTGGCCTGCTCAGTTCCTGTTATCTCATCTTTTCTGGCTTGTCACCGGAGTCCTTTCGCTATGATTCAATGATATCTTCTAATTTTCCATGCCCTCAGTAGGTCTCTCTTTTTGACCTATTGTGTTTTTGTTAAAGTTTGGGAGTAACGGACACATGCATCTTAGCTATACTCTGCTATTTGAAGTTCTTGCACCCTTGGAATGTAGAGTCGACCCCTTGCACCCTTGGAATGTAGAGTCGACCTCTGGGTCGTATGACTTCGCCCCTGTTATCTTGAGGGCCAACTACTTCCTACTGGGCCTTGTTTCTAGGTTGTACTAGGTTAGAGTCCTGTATGTCAACATTTCTTTACCTCCTCAACTGGCGAGAATACCGCAACATACTAGGCTACAACCTTACTATCTCTTATTTTTCAGTCTGATGCTTAGTTCTCAACATTCAGCGGTGATCCTATACTCTGTCAACCTGGAGGTGATATTGTTTCCCTCTAGAGTTAAATACTTATGCCTTTTTCCTTGCTCCCTTAGACTGAGCTCTGGAATTCGTACCTTCTACCTCATACTACCGAGGATATTACCGACCAGGTCTACTGACCTATATTCCTTCTGACTCGCACTCGGGTCTATTTTTCTCATATGATCTCCCTGTTCTTCGATATCACAAACTAAGGCCATAACCGTTATCTTGCAGGTATGCTCTACCTTCACTAGCATACTGCATCAAAGTCGGCTTATTTCTAACCTGGACCTTACTATTGTCGGGGATCTATTGCTGATAGACTCTCTCGCACGCACTTGAGTGCTACTGGCAACCTTGTCTGCCCTCCTGGTTCACTACCGTGAGGTCTAGGTAACTTTGTAAACATTAGGAGTCTTAACCACTCTTTAATCTTTCTCGAAGTCAACAATTCTAGCCCTCCTTTACTCTTTATTTTGGACAACATGGCATTGCTACCTATGCTTCCTGTTGTACCCGCACGATCCTTTGTGTGTTTCAGATAACCCAATGCCACTTGTCGTCCCTATCTAATTCTATATATCTAGTAGATAAGTTAACTTATATGTATACCATACTCCTGACCTCCTATTCCGAGGTTGTAGGGAGAACTAGGGATGGCACTGGTGTATCTATCACATTATGAGGTTCCTAGTACCTCGGGAGGGTGATGGGGAAATGTAAAAGACATCTACTCACGCCGTTAGGCTAACCATCCCCCAACTGTGGCGCCTCGCTAGTACCTCCTGCTGCTACTGTAGTTATCTTGGATCTGGCTGGAGTCTGTCTTATGTTGAACATTATTCTTGACAGACATAACAATAAAATCTTAGGGACTCAACCCTATACAACTTTGTCTATAGCACGATCTTAGAAGAAAGACGAGTAACCATACTACAATGCCTCGTAGCCTCCTGCTTATAGAATGTAGTGCACACACATTTATAAGCAAGACTCTACTGGACAAAGCTTGCAGACTCCCTAGGATACGAACTGCTCTGATACCAAGTTTTTCACACCCTACCTTGGGAGGCATGACTGGAACCTAGTGCCACAATGGGATCTGACTGACCTGGCTAGGCTTATGCACGTCTGGTGCCAGCCTGCAACTTACTTCAAGAAACCAACGAGCTATCTCTGGGCTATAAATATAGCCTCCGGCTGACAAGGCCGTATAGCCACCTATAAATGAAAACAGATAATCGCAACAAGTAATGGAAGTGATCCTATATGGGCCAATAAGGTCACCATGTTGTCTAATTATAACGAAAATAAAGACAAGCTACTATACTAGGCCCCACACTGCCAACATACAACTAACTGACTGACAATTGTAGTCTACAAGCCTCTAAGAATACAAACAGTGGTCGGGACAGGGCCTCAGCCTACCCAAAATGTTATACAACAGAAATACAAAAATCTCTACAACCTGGCGACTCCGAGCGAAAGGAGTTGGCCCAACTACAGAATCGGAACAACTGCTACTGAAGATCCTGAACTCTATCTGTCTAAACCTGCAGGCAAGTAATGCAGCGCCCCATAATTGGGCTTCAGTACAATATGTACCGAATATGTAAGATAGTCATAAAGTTGAATGGAAGCTGTTAAAAATTGAAAATAAGTAGAAAGAAAGGGCAGAAGACTTAACCTGTAAACTGGCTTATTCGTAATCTACATCTAACAAGACACTACATGTACATGAGCTACAACTACACAATCATATATTCATAAGCTATAGATAGCAGACAAGAATATAAACAAGAACCTCACCTGGCCCCCATAAGCCTGGAACGTACAATGAACATAAAATAATTCGCTCGGGCCCCCATAAGCCCTAGAGAGCACACCTCAATCCATATACCCCTATCCAGGTTTCTATGACTCTACTAGTACTATAGCCAACCTACTGATCCCCTGGGTCTACATCTGAGCCTGCTCGACCCTTGAACTGTAGTTGTGTCTAAGTCTGGTGGACTCCGGCTGTCTGCCCCCCTAGCACCAGGCTTGACAAGGGGTGTGGTGTAGTTTCGATTGGCATAAAAATAGTCCATCCATGGAATGGACTGTATGAGGACCTGGGACCCCATTTTCGTCTCTCGTGGACGGCATGCCGCTCCCTGGAGCAACGTCATCTCGCCCCTGGCGTGCGTCGACACAGCTAGTAACCCTGGGGTGGTCATGGAAGGCTCCTGAGTGAGGGAAACCCCAACCAAGGTGTTGTACTGACATCTCAATCTAGCCACTCAAAAGGCGTAACTAGCCTTCTGGGCCTAATGCCACCACTGCTCGCCCCCTAGGATGGTCTGTAAGGCCGCTAGCAGGCACACCATGCACCTGCATCTAATCAGAGGATCCTGATAGCGATCATGATCTCTAATAGTATAGACTAAATAGGGCGAGATCTGGAGTGGTCTAACATAACTCTAAATGTCCTGCCCGGACAACTATAACTCATAAACAATTGTGCGGTCGCGGATGGCTAATTACTTAGTTCTTCTGCTTAGAACAATTGTAGGGCTGGTACTGGCCGAACATGCTTTTGAGCGATCGGCCCCTAATCCTTCACAAGAAGCTTACCGACATTCTTAGCCTGTGGATAGTACTATACTAACGTGGTACTACTAGTCCCTTAGACCTCATCTTGGTCTACTCGGATCTTACATTACTTTTCTAGGCGATTCTTAACCTTATAGACAACTTTATATAGACTTAGCCACTCCTGGCAATCTGTACCTTATAAGAACCGGTTGGGGAGCTGGCCCGACCTCTAATTATTGACAAGGTCCCCTTCCTTAGGGTACCCACAGCTCTATTTGACCTGGACGACTGGGTTGGCTTCCTAGGCGACCTGTATGATAAATGTTAAGTCAACTAGGACTGACAGTCATTAGTAATAGCTAATAGGGTGGTAGGCTGCCACTCAGTTTACCAGACAACCCTAGGCTGCTAACTCTAAAACATGGCCTTCCTATCTAAATTTCTGGCCCTGGGGAGTGGGATATGCCAATGGCCTCCAGGCATGCTTTCCTGACAATACAGGTGCCAAACTGGTAGTCAAACCACGTAACTGCGCCCATGTTGTTCAACTTACTAGCTGAAGCTCGATAACTCTCACGAGCTTCCAAGGTCTAGGCCTGGTGATAAAACATACACCCCTACTAATACAATGAACTAGAGAATAGAAAAATTTCTATGACGCTTCTAGCGCGTATCACACTCAACATGTTCCTTCACGACGAGGGATACTGCGGTATAACCTATATACGTTTTCTAGCAGCTAACCACAACTTATATAACCATAATCTACTGATAGCAGCTAATCACAGCATATCTGATCTTTATATACCAGCAACAGCTAAGTACAACATCTCTAATCACAATTTAATGGTAGCAACTATCTACGGCACATGAAACAATTATTTTTATTCGAGAACATAAGTCGTAACACTGTACGACGTGAACATTTTTCGAGGGTTAGGCCTTACATACCTCGACTGCCGTTTCCTGAATAACCGACAAGTTTCAACTTGTATTCTCCAGCTCTCTTCAGTTGTAACCATTATATAGGGAGAAAGAGACAAATTTCAATATCAAATTCGGCGTAAAACGATAAATTTTGATATTAATAGCAACTATAATTTAACTACGTAAAATATGGCCGAAAACTTATAATCTCCCAAGAGTTCAGAAGGGAGAAATGCTTACTTGAAGTTCGTGATCATATAGGAATCAGTTTAGAGCAATTCTGACAACTTTAGCTCGGCGGAGTAACGATTCGCCGGGCGAATTTCACAAAAATAACTTCGTAGTAATGCTCCCTGCGGGCTTAAACGATACCCGAAGTTAATTTGAATTTGGACGGCGTTTGATAGCATAATCGGATGAAAACCCAAAGAAACTTGTGTGCCCTCTACTTTCTGGCCGTGGGAAATATAACAAATGAAATGAGTCAACAAAGGATTGATATATATAGGCTATGGGCAGTCTCAAGGGGGCACCCTGCACCGCCCAAAGCGTCAGAACTACCCCCGCATCGTGCCTCCTATTGAGGCAGCAAGCTTGGCGCGTCGCGCCTCTCAAGGCGCCAGCAGGCTTGGTGCGCTGCTGGCTGGCATGTCGTGTTGTCCTTGTGCGCACTGTTCCTGCTCGATCTGACTTTTGGGGTTTTTCTCTATTCGTCGCACTCTCTTTATTCCTTACGAATCCACACGTACGCTTACTAATCATTAACTTTTACGAGGTGTAACAGAAAACATAGTGAAAACGCATACATACTTCCTGTTGGTCAAGCCCGTAAGTTCTAATCTCATCTCAACATATCTATCAAACATATATTTTAGTTTTTAAGGGAATTCTTACGATCTTCACATATTTTAGGCATGGATACAAGTTCTTGGTATAGTTGAGTGAACAATAACAAAATCCCAACCAAAGTTTTCGGCTATCTCATGAAGGAGATCCTATAATCATACATTTTCACCATTAAGCACATAATTCAAGATATTAAAATAATCCCATAAACATAATTAACTTTTAATCCTAATGGGTCTTAGAATTCATAGAAGACATAGAAGAAATCATCCATAAATTGAAATGCTAGGTCATGCTTTTCTAGAATAACGGAATCGGTTTTTTAAATAAAACATTTGGGGCACAACTATGAAAGGATATCCTTGTTGAAAAATCCACATACTTGATTAAGAGAAATTCCACTTGAACTTGCACCTTGAAGCCTTGAGGAAACCTTTGTTGAATCCTTAATCTTGAGAGGGAAAGGAAGAAGAGTTGAGGGAATGAGAGGTTAGGCTAGGAAAACCCCTAAAAATGTCCCTAAAAATTCCCAAAACAACACCATTTCAAAACTAGAAGTGTAGGACTTTACCAAAATACCCCTAAGGAAAACTTAAAAATCTACCCGATCTACTACCACGACTCTCACCACGAGTCGTTGGTCCACACCACGACTCGTGGTGACCATCCGTTGCTTCTGGGGCCTACTTTATAGTTTTTGCTTCCTCAACCAACGACCAACAGGATGAGTCGTTACTTCATCCAACAACTCGTCACCACCTTCCATTGACTCCACTGGTTCCTCAACCTACAATCCATCCAACGATCGACATGACGAGTCATTACTTGATCCAATGACTCATTAGTTCCTTCTGTCGTCCCCACTGGACCAACCCTCGAGTCCCTTCCAACCACCAACACCACGGGTCATTGTTAGCTTAAATTGTCCGTTGTCACCATCCGTCGTCACTGACCCAGAACCCTAAACTCCAACCAACGAATATTCATGATGACCCGTTACAACAATTAATGAGTCGTCACCTGACTCGTTCCCTCCGAGCAGTCCAAATCTGCAAGCTTACCATGATTGCATCCAACAGGTCGTTGTTTCACACAATGACTCATACCTCTTCTCGTGGCATCAAAACACTTGGCACCAGTTTCTGAATCTCTTCAAACAACTGCCTCTAACGAGTCGTTAGAGCGACCAACGACTCATTGGACGAGTCGTTCTGAGGCACTGTTGTAGATTTTTCTGCTGAGCACATTCCAAATCCTGATTTTAAATCTTGGAAACTTTTGGGGTGTTACAATATCTCCCCCTTGGAACATTCGTTCTCGAATGTTGGCTAAACATATCAAAAGGATAGGGATGGAACTGTAATCCCAAAACTGATCAATTACATCTGAAAACCACGGAGTATCTAACTCCAACTGATCTTACATATCTAAACTTGAACATCTAAATCATACATGCATGTTAGGGCAAAAGAGGGGCTGAATGATATGAAACTAACATAGAGCTAGATAGAGCACTGAGAAGGATTCTTTCCCTCTAACTGACCTGAGCTAATACGGACTAAACCTTTATTGTCAAATCAAAATCTCTTTCTGTTACGGGGTTAGAATTCATGATATCTGGTCTTACTGGAAGTAAAGGTCTCATGTGCACGAATCATTCATAACATCTATAACTAAGCACATACATGAGTCAACCTTACTCTACTGAGCTACTAAAGAAACTTCTAAAGACTAAGTTCGAGCTGATCATACTGGAAGAAATGAGTTAACACACATAGCTGATTCATAATGTGAAGATAAGCCTTAAGGATGTAGAGCAAGATTGACATCGTTGTCTAAAGCGGTTATCTAGAAATCCGGGGAGTCTGTATATTTGGATGGGTATAACTTAGCTTCAGCTGGAGCACAAGAGAAGTTATCTGAACCTTAAGGGATCGACATACCGCAACTACTAGGGCTGGAACTCCCCTATTAGAATCTCAAGATCCGACTTGCCGCACATAATTACCATCTTCCCCTTAGCTTAAATCCGTCATTCCAAGGCTCCTGAATCTTTCTTAAGGTCGGGGCTAAATCACTAACTCCTAGCTTCTCTTTCACCTCTAACCTTCACTACAAGCCTTACACTAATAGCTATTCACATCACACATCGACAATCTCCTCTCAACAACCATCACAGAGCTCCTTATTTAATAATGGGGTTCTGAGGCTAGCAACATGCAAAGAGTAACACAAAATTCACAACATACATGCGACTACTACTGGCGACTTGCCCTTATCCTGGTGGGCTACTACGGCATAGGAGCAGTTTTGACGTCGTCTGCCACCTGAGCTAGATGATACACCCTGCTGAAATGGACGGGCTATCAGAGCCACTGAAGAGGTGGTCGAGGATCTACTCTCGCCTTGCTTAGCCGCTGCACAATCCAGATGCTTATGGCCCAACTTTTTGAACCAAAAGCAAACATCCGAGCCGGCCATGCATTCTCCCAAATGGTGCTTCCCACAGCTGGTACACAACGGATACATAATCTCCCTTACCCTAGGTTTGTATGGAGCATTGACTGTCGAAAGTGTTGGGGCTAATGATTTCTGCTGGAAATGTGAGCAGTGTCCACCACTCGTCCTCTATGGGGAAAACCCTAAATCTCCTATCCTGGCCCTCTTGGCCCCCCTCTCTTTTACCTTCACCTTCTCTGCTTCCATTTGTTGAGTGAATATCACAAAACGTGGAAAATCTATATCACTGTGCAACATGGCAGTCTTGCACTCTGTAACCAAGGAGTCTGACACTTCATTGATGAATCTGCTCACTCGGGCCCTCTGGTCGGCTACCATCTCTGATGCATACTTGGACAACTGGGTGAACTCCAACGCATACTCTTGGACAGTCATGTCATTCTGTCTCAAGTTGATGAATTCTGCCGCCTTCGCCTCTCTCAACTCCCTAGGGAAAAACCTGTCCAAGAACGCAATCATAAATTCATCCCAACCTACGGGGCCTCCTCCAATTCCCCGACTGTCTCTCCACTGACAAAACCATATATAAGCGACTCCTTTTAGATGGTAGGAGGCTAAATCTGCACTCTCAGTTCCCGTCACCCCCATAATTTGGGTAATTTTCTGGATCTCTTCCAAAAATTCATACGGGTCCTCGTCTACCTTTGACCCCAAGAATTCAGGTGGGTTCATTCTGAGGAAATCTCTTACCCTTGTCGCCGCTACATTCCCATTTTAGGGAACACGAGCCATCACCTTCTGATTAATCTAGGAGGTCATGGCCTGTGCCAACATATTAAGGGTTGCCCGAAACTCGGCATGAGTAACATGGTCGTCCATTGGGTTCACTAGGGCTGGTGGTGCCTGCTGACGGCCATTACAATTCCTTCGTCCATTCACTCTTTTGGGAGGCATTATCTGGGAGCACGAAAAGCACAAGTCGGGGGAGGAATTGTTTAGAGTTTCATATTCTATGCACGATAAGAATCATGAAGAAAAGGGAACATTCCTAAAACGTCTCGTAGCCTCTCCGTCATAAGTGTGGCGCGCTTCACACCTATGAAGAAGACTCTACTTAACGCGACTTTCAGACACCCTAGGACACTTTAAAACTTTGCTCTGATACCAAGTTAGTCACGATCCGAGTTTACACCCTAGCCGTAACACAAGACTAGGAACCCCGAAAGGCTCCAAGTCGACCCATGGCATAATCACAGCATAACACTTAACAATATAAACAGCTAATAGAAACATAACTGAGCGGAAGCTAACTATAAGGAGTCAAACTTTAAAACTTAAAGACATAATCTAGAAAAACTTAAAGACATAGACTGAATCTTATTATACATGTCTGAAAGCCTCTACTAAACTGATGAGTTATTGGGACAAGTCCCCAGCTAACTCCTAAAGTCTGAAAACTGAAATATAACTGAAATAAGAAACATCGACCTCATCCTCGAGAGATGAGGACTCACCACAATCCACTGAGATGGAAGAAAGAGCATGTCCACCCGCGAGACTGAATCTGGGTACCTGAATCTATATCATGAAATGATATAGCACATAAATTATACGGTTAGTACTTGGAATGTACTGAGCATGTGGGGAAATGTAAACAAACTAAACATATAAGTATACAAGAAGGAAATAAATTGAGCACATCGACATGATTTAGAAAGAAACAAACCTCTTCTGAGTCATATACACATATAAAAATGAAACCTTCATTTTGAACTTGTATTCTGAAGTGTCGTCAAACTCATGTGATCGTGGGCAAAATAGCATGCCCAAGTGATACTTTATAACGTAGTTTTGCCTTGTTTATCTATTTATTTATATACATTCTCATGTGTTTTTATGTAAATGTGGATATGTATTAACCCACATGATTAGTCCTTGTTTTTGAAGGTAATAACGCATTTGAGGACTTAATCTATGATTTGGTGAAGTGGAGGAATGATATCGGGAGCGATACACCAAAGTTGGAACAAAATGAGGGGTCACTGAAGGGTGCCGCGATGGGCACCATGTCACAGAGCCATCGCGGCAGTGTTCTGCCTCCAGGATTTAAATTGGGCGATTTCCAGAGGGCTTCCGCGATACACTCCATGTCACGGAGGCAGTGCTCCGCGATATACTCCATGTCACAGAGGCAGTGCTCCGAGATACACTCCGTGTCACGGAGCTACTCCACTTCGGGCTAAATAGTTGCTTTTTCTCATTTACTATAAATAGGTCCCTTAGCTCCTAAAAACATTTTGTCATGGTTTTATTCTTAAAAACCACCTTGGAGTGAAGGGAGAAGTGGGAGAACTCACCTAGGGTTCATCAATTTCATCTTCTCTTCTACCAATTCTTGTAAGTATGTTACTTTAACAATGTTTTCTTGTAATTTTATGAACTTGAGTGGCTAGAACCCTTCCTCTAGGGTTGAAGCCATAAGTTATGATTGTGTTTTTACAAATTTGTTTTGGAAATAAGTTATTGATTGTTGTTTTACCTTACATTCTTAATTATGGTTGTTTTTATGATTGATCACCATGAAAACACACACGTTAAGTGTAGGTAAATGCTTAAGAAAGCAAACCTAGGAAAGAACATAAGAATGTAGGAAGCAAGTTCTTGTCTTTTGATAAGATTTGTGGTTAGGATAGGAATATACCTAATTAGCTTGCTTGGTTGATAAAATGGGAAGATAGAAAGACACCAACTTAGAATCGTACTCCACCACTTGTAGGAGTAGTTGTGAAGTTGAGATTGGTTAAATGGTTGGAGGTATAGAAGTACCCAAATAAATGGCATAAACCCCATAAACCACATCCACGTAGTGAATTGCCCACGAACTAGAAATGACATCCTCGCTCAACAAAGTAGTAGTGAGGCTAGTTTGTCGTGTTTAGAGGTTCGGAAGACCATGAACATGCAATTTTAATTATGTGAGATGACAATTGATAGTTTCATACTTAAACCATTGCAAATCGTAGTATCGCATGATTATCCGGCTTTAACTCTACTTTCTCCTTGAATGAATTCAGAGTATTTCGTTGAGCACCTCTAGACTTCATTAAATTTCTCAAAAAAGTCTATAATCAACACTTGCGACATTTAATATCACACTTGAACTTGATAATGAGCTGAATTGGTCCAGTCCCTGTACATCCGGCTCTTAAAAAGGGCCACTATATTACTTGTACGACCCGTACACTTGCAGGGCACACCAAGTTTTTGGCATTATTGCCGGGGACTCGGCGAAGTTTAGTAAATTTATCTATTTTTGTGTGATTTTTAAATTTCCTTAAGTGTTGAGAAACTTGGTCTTAGTCTGACTTATTGCAGGTGACAGGTTGTCTTGCCGAGCTGGCTAAGAATAGAGAGCTTGTGCAACCGTTGCTTGAACCTGAATGTCAAATCCATTTGCGAAGGAGAGTAGCTCTTGAGCAAAAGCTGAAACGACTTCAAGAAAAGGTACAACAACAGCCACCCGCAGGACAAGCACAATTGTCACCGGAAGCAATGGCAACCAGACCAGTTCGCGAAGTGGCGATCCCACAAGCGACTAATGCGCACTCTAGAATCCGTAAACTGGAGCCTGGAGGGAACTTTGAATTGAAGTAGAACATGGTGCAGTTGTTACATTCTAGTGGTCAATTCACTGGGATGGCACATGAGGACCCGCAGCAACACTTACAGAACTTTCTTGAGATTAGTGACACTTTCGTCCCCACCGAAGTGTCCATAGACTATGTCCGACTTACCCTCTTCCCATTTTCATTGTTGGGAGAGGCAAAGAAGTGGTTGCAAGCTGAGCCACTGAACTCTATAACTTCGTGGAATGATTTGGCAAAGAAGTTCCTTATCAGATTTTTCCCTTCAGGCAAGACTGCAAAATTGAGAAGTGAAATACTGAGTTTCAAGCAGAGTCCTGATGAGAACTTATATTTGGCTTGGGAAAGATTCAATTCATTATTGAGAGACTGTCCCCATCACCAGCAATCGAATGAAGTGCTGGCTCATACCTTTGTAGAAAGTCTAGCCCCACACATGAAAATTTTACTAGACTTTGCATCGGGTGGGCAAGCCTTAGAGAAGACTTATGATGAGGTGTACACGCTGTTGAATAGAATTGCATAGGAAAATCCAGAGTGGCATAGCGAATCATCACGAGGGGCAAGAGAGCAGGGTTGATAGAGGTAGAGGGTATAAATGCCTTGGCGGCACAGTTAGCTTCGTTCCAGCATCAAATGATGACTCAGTTCAATAAATTGAGTATGAACCAACAGCAGGGTCAGGTTACTGCAGTTCAGCAAGCTCCGAGTTGGTGTGAAATTTGTGGAAATAATGGGCACAATGCAGAATCTTGTGGAGCCAATACGGAATCAGTCAATTTTGTTGGGAATGTGTAGAGGAAAAATCAGAATTTTGGAAACCACTACAACAAAAATTGGTAGGGCCACCCGAATTTTTCTTGGGTGGAAACCAAAATCAAAGTTATCAGCAACCTCAACAGCAGCAGTATCAGCAAAATAGGCAGAATGATGGCCAGTTGAGTAGCAACATTGAGGAAACATTACAGAAAATCATGGAGACCCAGACTCAGTTAGTAGAAAATCAGGCGAGGATGGCATCAGACATGAAGAATCAGCAAGTGACCACCCGCAATCTAGAAAAGCAGATGGGTCAGATAGCAGCTGCTTAAAGCATGAGACCACGGGGAGGACTACCAAGTGACACAGATCCTAACCCCTGGCAGGTCAACGCAATCAGTCTGAGGAGCGACAAGCAATTAGCTGATGCAGTGCCAAAAGAGAAAAGAAAGGAGGTGCAATCGGAGTTGGTTAGACCAGGAACATCCACTGACAAGGGAGAGAATCAGAGTGTTGTGCAACAAAATGCACAATCTTCATTGCAGCTAGCACAAAGACCACCACCACCATTCCCTCAGAGATTCAGAAAGAACAAAGAGGAGGAATGCTTCAAAAAGTTCTTTGAGATTTTCAAAGAACTTCACATAAATTTTCCTCTTATTGATGTTTTGCAGGGAATTCCCAAGTATGCTAAATACTTGAAAGATGTGATGGCTAACAAAGTCAGATTGGTGGATGTCCAGACGGTAGCACTGACTGAGGAGTGTAGTCACAGGGGATTGAGCAGAATTCCTAAAAAGCTCAAAGACCCAGGGAGTTTTACCCTCCCCATACAAATTGGTAAAGCTGAGGTGCTACGAGCTTTGTGTGATCTAGGGGCAGTAGTTAATCTAATGCCTCTATCTTTATTTAACACCCTGGGGTTGGGAAAACCGAGGCCAATAAGGTTGATGCTGCAGCTGGCGAATAAGTCGCGAGTGGCACTTGATGAAATAATAGAGGACCTTCTCATCAAAGTGGGTAAGTTTATTATACCTGCTGATTTTATTATCTTAAATTTTCATGTTGATGACCAGGTACCCTTAATCTTGGGATGGCCATTCTTGGCCACCGGAGGAGCTGTAATTGACTTAAGAGCAGGGACCCTGAAAATGCGGGTCGAGGATGGAGAAGAACTCTTCCGAGTATACCAAGAAATGAACCCATCCACACACTACAGAAACCTTTGTAAGGCTAGTGTGTTGTCAGAGGATAAGTGTGGGGTGGGGGATTCCATAGGCCCATGGCCAAGGTAATGATAAATGTTCAGCCCGAGTCTGATAAAGGGCTTCAGAGTGTGAAGAAGTTGGAGGAGAGAGGAACAGAGTGGAGACTGTTTCCTCTAAAAATCAAAAGAAAAGGAGATGGTTCTCGAAAGGGAACCCAAGTATGAGGATGTCCTGAAAAGAATAGTTCACGTCGTGTCGTGACGTAAAATAAGGCGTTGCTTGGGAGGCAACCCAAGGGTACCACAGGTACAATTTGTGATTTTTGTTTATGTTGATTTTGTTTATTTTCATCGTGTTTGTGTTTTTGGTGGAAATTTAAGCACAGATGGAGGGGAAGTATGAGTACCCGTGGAGGAGGAAGCTAACAAGTATGGAAGAGAAGAAGTGTGGGGTCAACCACCCACTTGTGAAAATTTGAAGAAAAGCATGCTGTTAGCTAGGCATAGAGGCTCAGGGAGTATTTCTCACCCTCTTTAAATTTTAATTTGAGGCTATGGGGACATAGCATGATTCAAGTGTGGGGTGAGGGAAATTTCAAAAAATTTGTGCTTAATGATTTTTGGTGAATTAGTGCTTGGGAAAAATATTGAAAGAAAAATTTTGAATTAAGCATGACTTCATCACCCGTTGATTTTTCTTTTCAGTTCTTTTCGGACGAGGGGTCTTTGAATCGAAGAATAACAATTTTCTTTGTCTGTATATAGTTTTTTTAGTCATAGTTAGGGATTGTTTCCGACGATGGATAGATGACGACCGTCTTGAGGAAAAATTAGTCAATAGGTTTTGGTTTTTGAACCCGTAGCTAATTGATGGCTTGATGTTCTTATTATGTGTTATACATGATTGTAAGATACAAGTGTGGTTAGTGTTGAAGCATGTAAGAAGTGTATAACTTTGTTTGAGACACTTAGGCTCTTGAATTTGACTCAATGTGATTGAAGCTTAATTTTGAATTCTTGTGATTAGCTGAGTAAGAGTCTGCTAAATGTGTCTTGAATTGAGCATGTGCTGAGAGTGTAAGTTTTTCGAATATTCCGTGCTATTGTGGAATGTCTAGAACTTGCCTGGTGTGTATATAAAACAAAATGAAGGATGTGAATTGTAGGAGATGATTTAGGCATTTCTTTGCATGAACCTAAATGTTATCCCTCACTTTACCTACCTTGAATATTTAATCCTAGTTATCCCCATTGAGCCTTAAGCCTATTCTTTGATAGCTACAACATAAGCTTAATCCTTTTGTTTCATTAGCTTTGAATTTGATCCAAAACTCCGAAGCACTTAAGTGAAAAATTCCAAAGAGTAAAGGAGTGAGAAGCGTGAAGCGTGAAAAAGAAGGAAAAGTAGAAGTTGTGAAAGTTGAGAAAAGGACAAAGGTGCACTTGTGTGAAAATGGTTGATTATTAGTAGGGAGTAAGAAAATAAATGAATGAAAACAATTGTTTAAGTACTCCTTACTACTAAGCTAAGTGTGCTTAAAGAAATGGGAACAAGAAGAGAAAATTCAAGAGTGAAAAGAATGAGGAGGAAGTAAGAAAAGAGATGTCCTTAATGAAGGTTGAAGTTATTAAAAGCGCTTGGGGAAGATAGCCACTATTACTGGCAAGAATAGTACCTACCCGTCCCTTAGCTTACAATACAACCCATTAAGTCCTACTTGATCTTACGTTCATACATCCTTGAATATCCTTAAATTAGTGGAGTAAAACACTAAGAGCAAGCTTATGGTTCACTACATGATGCATGTAAATTCTTTGAGAGAGCGAGCATAATCTTATTCATATACCCATACATGTTGTGATTTGAAAATTTGTGAGTAAAAAAGGGTAACTCTCTTGTTGTGAGGAAACATGTTTAATGAGAGATAACATTCATGTCGGTTTTCTTGATTGGCTGATTTGCATGAGTTGGCTAAGATTGAGAGTCGATTCTTGAGGTTAGGAAGTCTTAACGGAGTTGTATATAATTTCATTGATTAAATCGTGCATGCTCTATTTTTAACTTGCTATCTTATATAATCATTATAGTCGTAGCTTGAATTGTCTTGCTAAATTAGTTATGTGTGAGTCTTCATTTACATGAGATGTAAAAGGGTTGTTCGAGGACAAACAAGGCTTTAAGTGTGGGGTAGGTGATCGTGGTAAAAATAGCATGCCTAAGTGATACTTTATAACGTAGTTTTGCCTTGTTTATCTATTTATTTATATACATTCTCATGTGTTTTTATGTAAATGTATATATGCATTAACCCACATGATTAGTCCTTGTTTTTGAAGGTAAGTAACGCATTTGAGGACTTAATCTATGATTTGGTGAAGTGGAGGAATGATATCGGGAGCGATACACCAAAGTTGGAACAAAATGAGGGATCACTAAAGGGTGCCGCGATGGGCACCGTGTCACGGAGCCATCGCGGTAGTGTTCTGCCTCAAGGATTTAAATTGGGCGATTTCCAGAGGGCTTCCTCGATACCTCCGAGTCATGGAGTCAGTGCTCCGCGATACACTCCGTGTCACTAAGGCAGTGCTCCGCGATACACTCCATGTCACGGAGGTAGTGCTCCACGCCACTCCACGTCGGGCTAAATAGTTGCTTTTTCTCATTTACTATAAATAGGTCCCTTAGCTCCTAAAAACATTTTGTCACGATTTTATTCTGAAAAACCACCTTGGAGTGAAGGGAGAAGTGGGAGAACTCACCTAGGGTTCATCAATTTCATCTTCTCTTCTACCAATTCTTGTAAGTATGTTACTTTAACAATGTTTTCTTGTAATTTTACAAACTTTAGTGGCTAGAACCCTTCCTCTAGGGTTGAAGCCATAAGTTGTGATTGTTTTTTTACGAATTTGTTTTGGAATTAAGTTATTGATTGTTGTTTTGCCTTGGATTCTTAAGTATGGTTGTTTTTATGATTGATCACCATGAAAACATACACGTTAAGTGTAGGTAAATGCTTGAGAAATCAAACCTAGGCAAGAACATAAAAATGTAGGAAGCAAGTTCTTGTCTTTTGATAAGATTTGTGGTTAAGATAGGAATATACCTAATTACCTTGCTTGGTTGATAAAATGGGAAGATAGAAAGACACCAACTTAGAATCATACTCCACCACTTGTAGGAGTAGTTGTGAAGCTGAGATTGGTTAAATGGTTGGAGTTACGAAAGTACCCAAATCAATGGCATAAACCCCATAAACCACATCCACGTAGTGAATTGACCATGAACTAGAAATGACATCCTCGCTCAACGATGTAGTAGTGAGGCTAGTTTGTCGTGTTTAGAGGTTCGGAAGACCATGAACATGCAATTTTAATTATGTGAGATGACAATTGATAGTTTCATACTTAAACCATTGCAAATCGTAGTATCGTATTATTATCCAGCTTTAACTCTAGTTGCTCCTTGAATGAATTCAGAGTATTTCGTTGAGCACCTCTAGACTTAATTAAATTTCTCAAAAAAGTCTATAATCAACACTTGCGACATCTAATATCACACTTGAACTTGATAATGAGCTGAATTGGTCCAGTCCCTGTGGGTTCGACATCCGGCTCTTTAAAAGGGCCACTATATTACTTGTACGACCCATACACTTGCGGGCACACCATCATGCATAAGGGTCAGGCACTAAACATATAATGAGAGCTAAAGTTGAGGCTAATGTCATACACTTTACTGGATGTCTACTGATAAGTGAGGTTGCATTAAGCTATTTTGTTTTAAACTGAAGTCTGAACTATATGGAATTGAGTCAAATTGATAACATAAACTAAGGGAGTCATTCACTACTATGGAGAGTCCCAACTGAACTAGGGGAAACATTCTCAACTATGGAGAGTTTTGACTGATCTAAGGGAAATATTCATGTCTATGGAGAGTCCCTGATTGACTAAGGGAAACATTCTCAGCCATGGAGAGTCCCTGACTGACTAAGGGAAATATTCTTGGCTATGAAGAGTCCCTGACCGACCAAGGGAAACATTCTCAGCTATGGAGAGTCCCTGGATGACTAAGGGAAACATTCTCAGCTATGGAAAGTCCCTGGGTGACTAGAACATGAGGAGTACGGATCTGACGTTACCCATCTAGTCTATGCTACTACAACTAATCAGAAACATGAGCATTCACTAATTACATCATACTGCATTTATTTAGAAAGGATTAAGGCTTCTTTCTACTAACAACAAGCCCAAGAGTCTAAAGTATCATTCTCATGCTTTATCTTCATCATTCATATCATCATGGTACCAAACCATCATTTGATCCATGCATTTTACATTCATGATCATCTATAGGTTCAAATCATACTTTACACACCTCCACAACATTCTAATTCTGAGTTCATGACATATGACGTATAACATAGAGTCATGTAGGATCCATAAGTCCAATTCACACTTCAACATGCATACATTGATTCATATATTCTAAATTTATGGAAAGCCCATATACTTAACTCATACCTTAAACATGCACAACGAGATCATGGTAGAAGCATACATTTATTTCATAGAACCCATTTCGAAATTTACTCCAATTCATAAAGAAGATACGATAATTATGCCTTTACCATAGGTTCACCTCATACCCTAAAAAATTTAAATCGAAAACATAATGAAAACACATACATACTTCCCATTGGTCAAGCCCATAAGTTCTAATCTCATCTCAACATATCTATCAAACATATATTCTAGTTGTTAAGGGAATTCTTACGATCTTCACATCTTTTAGTCATGGATACAAGTTCTTGGTATAATCTAGTGAACAATAACAAAATCCAACCAAAGTTTTAGGCTATCTCATGAAGGAAATCCTATAATCATGCATTTTCACCATTAATCATATAATAGAAGATATTAAAATAATCCCATAAGCATAATTAACTTTTAATCCTAATGGGTCTTAGAATTCATATAAGACATAGAAAAAATCATCCATAAATCAAAACCCTAGGTCATGCCTTTCTAGAATAACGGAATGGGGTTTTTAAATAAAAAATTTGGGGTACAAGGATGGAAGATATCCTTGTTAAAAACCCACATTAAGAGAAATCCCACTTGAAATTGCACCTTGAAGCCTTGAGGAAACCCTTTTTGAATCCTTAATCTTGAGAGGGGAAGGAAGAAGAGTTGAGGGAATGAGAGGTTAGGCTCGGAAAAGCCCTAAAAATTCCTAAAACGATGCCATTTCAAAACTGGAAGAGTAAGACTTTACCAAAATACCCCTAAGAAAAATTTTAAAATCTGCCCAATTGCGACCATGACTCTTACCATGAGTCGTTGGTCCTCACCACGACTCGTGGTGACCATTTATTGCTTCTGGGGTCTGCTTTATAGTTTCTGCTTCCTCAACCAACAACAAACAGGACAAGTCGTTACTTCATCCAATGACTCGTGACCACCTCCCATTGACTCCACTGGTTCCTCAACCTGTAATCCATCCAACAACCGACATGACGAGTCGTTACTCAGTTCCTTTCGTCGTCCCCACTGGACCAACACTCGAGTCCCTTCCAATGACCAACACCATAGGTTGTTGTTAACTTAAATGGTCCATTGTCACCATCCGTCGTCACCGACCCGGAGCCCTGAACTGTAATCAGCAACTCTTCATAACGACCCATAACGGCAATCAATGAGTTGTCACCTGACTCGTTCCCTCTGAGTAGTCCAAATCTGTAAGGTTACCACGATTGCATCCAACGGGTCGTTGTTTCTCACAACAACTCGTACCTCCTCTCGTGGCATCAAACACTTGGAACCAATTTCTAAATCCCTTCCAACGACTCATTGGATGAGTCGTTCTAAGGCATTGTTGCAGATTTTTCTGCTGAGCACATTCCAAATCCTGATTTTAAATCTTGGAAACTTTTGGGGTGTTATATAATCAATATATACTTGTGATTTATCTCGTTTGATGACTATTTTGAGAACATATTAAAGTATGCCGATAATTATTGTGTAATACACCATTATTCTTATATGAGAGGCTCGCGTCCGAGAAGAGTATCCGAACGAGGGGTTGTGTATTGATTGAGTAATATATCATTATTCTGAGATGAATGACTCTATTCCATTGTGGTGCCTATTATCAATCGGAGTTGGCCTATAATACCTACCAGTATATAGTGTTTGTACTGATTCTACTCCTGCTCTTTTTTTAGTGTAGATTATGATCCAGGGACAACATCTCGATCGCATTTTAAGAGTTGATAGCTCATTAATCTGAGGGTGAGTTGCTTACCTCCAAGCTTCTATGGATCTTCTTTTAGCCAATATCTTATCATCCCAGATATTTATTTACATTTTCTTTATTGTTGCTACTCCTAGACATTGTTAGTTAAGAATCCTTTGTACAATAATTTTTAGATTTTGAGAATTATAACAGATAGCTTTCTCATAGTTTTTGACTTTGGGATTTCGATTTATTAACTTTATTTTGAGTAAAATGAACTTAACGGATAGACTGGTTGGGAAATGATGGTTCACCCAATGGGAGGTTAATGTGGGCATCAATCACGACCACTTTGGTCGTGACACATGGATATATCCATTTGTACATGCTTCATAAAATTTTATTATAAGTTTATTGCCATGCCTTAAAATTAATATGAAACACTTCAACATCAATTTGAAAGGTCAAATATGCCACTATTTTATATTTCTTTATTTTGATGGAGGATTTATAAAACTTATCCGTTATACCCCGAGAATTAAAGGATCGGACCTGAAAGTGAATCAGGAGAAAAACTGGAAAATGTTGCAGCAATTGCAGAATGGGTCATGTAACGACTCGTGAAGAGGCAAAACGAGTCGTCAAGAGACTCGTGGGGGAAGGCCTGGGATGATGGAGGACTCGAGGTCCTCACGGGCGATGTAACGACTCGTGGTTAGTTACCACGAGTCGTCATGTCAGTCGTGGAGAGGTCTTAGAGAAAGATGGTGAAGCTTATCTAGTGTACTTGACGGATGGAACCTAACGAGTCATTTTCAGTCCTAACGACCCGTTATGTAGGTTGTTACCAAGCCAGTTGAGTTTCATGAATGACGAGGCAATGTACTTGACGGGTGAACCAATGGATTGTGTGCCCTAGTAACAAGTTATCAGGTCATCCATTATGACCCCCTGACAGTTATTTTCAGCAATTTCAGTAAGGGATTTTCCATAATTCCAAAGTTCTAAGGGCCTATACTACGTCGTTTTAAGCTTGTAATAGAGGGTTTTAAGATGAGAAAAAACCATCTTAGGCCATTTCTTCATGCATGCAAGGTTGAAGGCTTGAGAGGAGGAAATTGAGGAGAATTTCAAGGTTTCCAAGGGGAATCTCAACTAGGTAATTGGGAAGGGTTAGAATTCTTCAATCCCAGGTATGTAAGGCTGTGAGTGGGTGCTTCCTTCCACACCCATTCCCATTCCCTATCAATTTGTGATTGGTTTGTGATGATCAAGTATGGGTCTTCATTTAATTGCATGATTCTTATATTTCCACTCATGGGTATGATTAAATTGAGTTGATATTGGTGATTTACTGAGCTTGGATGGATTCTATCTTAATTTCTTTTACAAAATTATTTTTCTAAAATTGAATCTAAAACGTCCATGTGTGGGTAGTTGATGATAGAATGTGATGATGATGGAGTAGATGATGAAAAGCATGTTTCCAACCTTACCCATGATTTTGATGATGTTTTCAAAGAAGATTAAGTAGACCCATGTATGATGAAGCTTTGGATAGTGTCCAATGTTGAGCATGAATGAAGATTTTGTGAATTGACTTATTTACTTCGTTTTGGAGTGAAATCTCCCAAATTACAATGTTTTCAAATGAACTGTATGAGTTCAAGCATGATAAGGTTTTGGGCAAGGCCCTTATATTGATGATGATGAAGTGATATCTCTAAGTAGGCTTACCACATGATTTGGAGTAAAGTCTCCCACTATTCTTTGAGCTTGTGGTATGTGTCGTAGTAAAGCTTCTCATATGCATGAATTCATAATTGAGATATATGTTGTCATTAAGCTTCATTTCACGTGATGTTGAGTTTAAGCATGATTCTATTCTAAGCTTTGTCGAGGTGGCATTGTCGAGCTTCATATCTATATGATGTCTAGTGTATGCACGATTTCATAATGAGCTTTGTCAATAGACAATGTTGAGCTTCGTTTCATAACATGTTGAGTTTATGCATAATTTCATGTTGAGCTTCGTCACTAGACGATGTTGAGCTTCGTATTTATACGCTGTAGAGCATTGCAAGTTTTGGGAGAAGAGTCTAGCATCGAGCGGGCTAAGGGTCGACTACCCTATGCCCCAGAACTACGCGCCAACGTAGGTTGATTCTATTATATTTTTGGGACCTCCCTTATGAGCTATCCCCGGCCCGATTGGCCCTTTGAGCTTGATATCGATATCATGGTAGCGTCCTTAGCCCTAGCAAGGTTTTGAACGGTTCTGCCCACTTGAGTGTAATAGTCGGGACCACGTAAGCTCTATCGTGGTATGTCGGTCAAGTGACGAGTCTCCCACTGTCTATATCATTCGAGTTGCATATCCATTACTCATGATGATTATCTTATGCATGCATGTTTGAAAAGCAAGGTTTGACTCATGTTCAGCTTTTGATATAAATGTTATGATTTAGCTTTGAGTCATTCGATTTAGTCTTGATGTTTTAAAGCCATGCATGACCACGTATAAATAAGAATGATTTCATAATGAATGCTTGTGATCTTTTCTTACCCTTAGAGGCTATCATACATGTATGGCTTGTTTTAAAATACAATGATTGCTCTAGCGATTTTACTTACCTTGCATACTCGGTACATTTCAAGTACTGACCGCATACTTTCTATGCTGCATCATTTCATGATGCAGGATCGGGTTCTCAGGTGCAGCACCATTCGTAGCCGCTTATCAGAGTTAGCACCTGTTTGTTTTGGTGAGTCCTCATCTTCCGAGGACTAGACTTTCAGTTATCTTGAGCGTATTTTCAGTTTCAGTATTTCTGAGCTAGTTGGGGGTGTTGTCCCATTAGCTCATCCATATTAGAGGCTTATCATACTTACACATGTATTCAACTTCAGACGTTCATTCTGTTGTTATGTTAAGTTAGTCTTCCGCTGAGTTTATATTTATGTTTCCTTTATGTTTATTGATTAAGTTAGTGAATGCTTATGCCATGGGTTGACTTGAGGTCTCTCAGGGTCCTTTTTCCCGTGTCTACAATCTGGGTCTCCTCTCGGGTCATGACAAACTTGGTATCATTGCAATAGATTTTAAATGTCCTAGGGAGTCTGAAAGTCGCGTTAAATAGTGTCTTTTTCATGGGTGTGAAGCGCACCACACTTATGATGAATAGGCTATGAAACGTTCTAGGAAATGTTCCCATCTTTCATAATCTATGTCATGCAATGAAGAGTCTTTCTACCCCTCTAATTCGTGTTATTCGTGATTGCATAATCATGGCTCCACAAAGTATAAATGGAAGGAGAAATGGAGACGGTGAAGGCCACGAGGATGGCATGGGTCGTGGGCATCAACAAGTCCCACCAGTTCAGGAGCCTCAGGCACGGAGCCAACCGCTCACGCTGAGTTTCGGGCTGCTATCCAGATGCTTGCACAGGCCTTGACCGCTCAGGTCAATCACCAGGTTGTTGCACATGTTTCGTAGAATGGCAATACAGCGGCGACTCGAGTCGATGAATCCACCGGAGTATTTGGGGTCCAAGGTAGGTAAGGACCCACATGACTTTATTGATGAGATCGTCAGGATCACCCAGGTTATGGGGGTGAGCAGTGTTGAGTGCACAGAGTTTTCCTCCTACCAGTTGAAGGGGGTTGCGCATATATGGTTTCGTTAATGGAAGGACAACAGAGTTGCTGGAGCAGGTCTGGTCACTTGGGAAGAGTTCCATATTGCATTCCTTGATCGGTTCTTCCCTCGAGAGATGAGAGAGCTAAAGGCAGCTGAGTTCGTAAATCTGAAGCAAGGGAGGATGACGGTACTAGAGTATTCCCTTGAGTTCACCCGCCTATCGAAGTATGCTCCTGAGTTAGTGGCTGATCAGAGGGCGTGAGTGAGCAGGTTTGTGCATGGGATAACAGGTTACTTGGATAACGAATGCAGGATTGCTATGCTCCATCAGGATATGGACTTCCCTTGGATGGTGTTGTACGCCCAGTAGATGGAGGCAGCCCATTCGAGAGAGAGAGAGGCCAAGAGGGATAGGACTGAGGACCACAGATTCTCCCAGTAGAGGTGCTACGTTCGGAACCATCAGCAGACCCACCAGAGATCATTTGCCCCAGCTTCATCAGCCTTGAGTGTGCCATCTCGGCCTAGGCATGATCAGAGAGGGTGAGCATCAGGCTCGAGGGGTTAGAGCAGCAGGCACGCAGATTCAGGTGTTTCAATTTTTCGCAGATGTGGTTGAGGGCATACAGGCCAGTGCTTGGCAGGTCCGGGTGCGTGTCTTGGGTGCGGGCAATCCGGACACATGCTTAGAGATTGTCCAGCAGCGAGACAAGATCATATTGGGGGTCGTGGCCCATCTTCTAACTCAGCAGCCCCACCCTCTCGCTTAGCACATCAAGGGGCATCTACCAGTGCAGCTGGCGGTAAACGCCAGAACAGATTATATGCCCTAGCATCCCGTCAGGAGCAGGAGGTCTCCCCGGACATGGTTACTGGTATGTTACGAGTCTTCCATTTTGATGTTTATGCATTGTTAGATCCAGGGGCCACCTTGTCCTTTGTGACACCTTATGTAGCCAGTAGCTTCGGAGTCAGTCCCGATGTCTTGTCAGAATCCTTCTCGGTTTTTACTCTTGTAGGTGACTTAGTTATAGCTAGACGGGTGTATAGAAATTACCCGGTATTGGTTCTCCATAAGGTCACCTCAGCAGATTTGATAGAGTTAGCCATGACCGATTTCGATGTTATTCTCGGCATGGATTGGTCATATGCTTGTTATGCTTCCATTAATTACAGGACCCGGTCAGTGGAGTTCCGATTCCCGGGTGAGCCAGTCTTAGAATGGAAGGGTAGTTCAGTTGTGCCTGTAGGTCGCTTCGTTTTCTACCTTAATGTCAGGAAGATGATTTCTAAGAGTTGCATGTATCATTTGGTTAGGGTCAAGGACGTGGAGTCCGAAACCCCAACTATCCAGTCAGTCCCAGTAGTACGTGAGTATCCAGAGGTCTTTCCGGAAGATTTTCCAAGTATTCCTCCCAAGCGAGAGATTGATTTCAGTGTTGACTGTTTGGTCTGTTTCGCAACTACACGCAAGTTCACGTGGTCGAACAAGTAGTAAAATGGATAAAGTAAGCCAAGTATTGATCCCACAGGGACTGAACCAAGGTAATAATCGTATTAAGTGTTAATGAACTCTAACTCTAAAAATGCAGACAACAATTTAAAGAAGATTTTGAGAGTTGGTTTCCTAATTTATACTAATCTAAAACAAAATTATAAAATGAGTCTGGACTATAGTAGTGAGCAAGCTGAGGCTAAAACGAACATGCAGGGAAGTAATTTATCGATACAATTCGGTTAATCTTTCCTTCGGTTGCTAGTCAAGAATTATTGCCTATGGAGAAAAACTTGCGTATTCTACCCAACTTAAGAATCATGAACCTTCAACCTACATTTTTGTGATAAAAGAATTTCATGTTCTAGCCATACGAAACCGATTCCTTAATTGACTAATACGACTTTCAGATATATTTCTATTATGAAGGTAAATCAATTCTCAATTTTCCCAAACTAAGAAGAGATCATATCCTACCAATTCACAACTTTCCAATTTCTTTCCTTTTCAAGATAAAATAGAATTTTTTAGATATACATTAACATTGGCCAGACATTAATGCAGTAAGAACAAGAATTGATAGAACAACCATGGAAGAAGAGATGAAAAAACAAAATGATCAACAATTACATTCCACTACAAATGTTCTTAACCTCAGCAAGAAGTGAATTTAGCCACTCATTTGTGGATTAAACATCATCAAATGAGTATAAATCATACAAACAATTGAAATAAAGAAGAAAGAGTTAGAGAAGAACCCTAAGATTTCATCTCCTCAACTGCCTGTAACCCACGTTCTTGCTCAACTAAGTCAGAATAATTAAAAATAAACCTAAGTGTGCTATTTATACTAGTGGAAATTTTTCCCGGAATAACAAGAAACGTGTCACGGAGTGCATCGCGGAGCACTGCCTCCGTGACACGGTGCAAACGCGGACCCTCATTGGAATTTTATGTTCCAGGTAAATATGGGCAACGTGCCACGGCATGTAACGCGGGGCTTGGCCAACGTGCCACGGCATCGATGCACACCTTCACTGGATTTTGACAAAATAACTCATCTGGGGCAGACTGCCTCTGTGATGGCAGCGTGACACGGTTCATCGCGGAGCCCCTTTGTTTGCTGCTTTTCCTTGGCCTTTTCCACTGCTCGCTTCCAAGTCCATTCCCGATTTTCACCAACATGCAACTTAGCTTCCTAAAATTACATTTTTTCTGCAAAACAACACTAATCATGTTGGTTAGTATAAATTCACATTTTAACTACAAATCACATGAGAATGTACACATAACGATAGTTAAACAAGACGAAATAGAGCATTTGAGCATTACTTGGGTATATAATTCTGCCCAAGATCACTTACCCCACACTTAAAACCTTGTTCGTCTTCGAACAATACTCTCATATCCCATGCAATTGACACCCACGTATAGCTACTTTGACTCGACAATTCAAGCTACAGTTATACCAATTATCTAATATAGCAAATCATCAAGAAAACATGCATAGTCTCATAAACACAATGACATTCACCACATTAAGACCTCCTAGACTCAAGAATCGACTCTCGATCTCGGTAAACTTATGCAAATCAACTAATCAAGACATCCGACACGAAATTCAATCTCTTGTCAAGCATGTGCCCTCACAACACAAGAGAATTACCCCTTTTCCAATCATATGATTTTCAAAGCATTACATGTATGGGTATATGAACACGATTTCGCTCTCTCTCCCAAAGAATTCACATGCATCATGTCATGAACCATAGACTTGCCTCTAGTGTATTACTCCACTAATATAAGGAAGCGTGATGTAAGATCACGTAGGACTTAACGGGTTGTAATGTAATCTAAGTAACTAGTAAATACTGGGCTAACCAATAATAGCAACTAGCCTCCTTAAGTGCTTTTCAATACATCCCACCATCATTATGGGCATTGTTTCTTCGTTCATCCTCCCATTCTTGAAGTCTTTCTTTATTTTTGTTCCCACTTCTTTAAGCACACTCGACTTAATAACAAAGATTAGTTATACATCTTCATTTTATTTTAATTCGGCAAGTGCACCTTTGACCTTATCTTTACTTTCACCACTTCCGCTTTTCCTTTCTTTTTCACACTTTTCACTCCTTGACACTGTGGGAAAATTATTTTTTTCTTGAGCGCTTAAGAGTTTTGGATCAAAGTCACGGCTAATGAAAAGAAGGGATTAAGCTCGGTTTCTACCTCTTCAGTGAAAGAAAAAAATAGGCTAAAGGCTCAATGGGGCTAACTAGGATGTACATTCAAGGTAGGTATGATAAGAAAAAAAACTTTCGGTTTAATCAAAGAAATGCCTACATCCTTTCCTACACTACACATCCTTCATTTTGTTTCGTACACACACCAAGCAAGTTCTAGACACTTCACAATAGCATGGAAGAATCGAAACCTCACCTCACACTTATTGCACATGCTCAACTCAAGACTTATTCAAAGACTCTTCAATCAGCTAATTACAAGAATTCAATATTAACCCTCAATCACACAGGATCAAACTCTATGGACTAGGTATCTCAACATGTTTCACATTTGCATGCTTTCATACGAATCACCTTTGCATCTCAATATCATGTACAACACGCACAAGAATTTTGAACCATGAAGTAACGACACGTTTGGGAACCAAACAAAAGAAAGAAAATAAAAGAAAGAAAAAACTACTCCTATCGACTACATTTCCCTTAAGACGGTCGTCATCCATCCATCATAGGGAACGGTCACTATTTACGACTTTGGTTCAATGGGACTATTCTCGGTAAAAGCACCGAAAACAAAGGCCGAGAAACCCAATCATACAAAAATTCACAAAAAATTTTAAAAGTATCTATAATTTCGATAGAAAAAAATATTTACACAACCAGCTAACAACAATTCAACACAGCACACAACAGCTTAACATTCATTACACACCGAATTACAATACAAAACATACGCACAAAATCACAGGGTCACAATTTTTTCACAGGCACAACAACAAGACATGAACATAAACAACAACAAAACAACTGGCACCTAACTACTCCCACCCCATACTTAAATCGAACATTGTCCCCAGTGTTCATCAAATTCAACATAGCACAGAAGTAGGTGGTGAAACTCCCTGATCAATCGAAGTATTCAACTTCTTCGTCAGGTGTCGTTACCTCGTCCCCCATATCTGAATCGCCCCCACTGTCCTCATCTGACTCAACATCTGAGTCATTGCGGCGTGTCTCCTTATTAGTGGAGACATCATCATTAACAGGCTCCACAAAAGCAGGCCCCACTCAGCATAAAGCCCTGGCATTTTCGCCAAATGGGTAATCTAGCTCGAGCTGCCATAGCTCATCTTCTGTTGCTGGCCTCCCGCCTATACGCAATTGCAGCATCTGCATCCCGTACATACGGGCCATATACTGATCATCCCGAGCATGTCGCTCGGCTAGTGTGAGAACTGGCCCGTGAGTGGTGTCGAGTGCCTTGGTTTTGGTGACGTCCAAGGCATGCCTATCCAATTGCGGGAAGTAGTCTAGGGCCTCCTCCTCGATGCCAAGGCCCCTCAGAAACATAGTCAGCAAACCACCAAACCCGTACCTGTGCCCTTGATGCAAACAGGCCCTCTTCATGGCGGAGATGATCACCGCCCCAACATTAATCTCCAGCCCTTTCATCAGGGCATAAACCAAGCACACACGATCCCGGGTGACATCTGTCATGTGCACCCCCGGGATCAAGCAGGAACACACTATTTTAAGCCAAATCCTGGCTTCCCTATTCATTTGAGAGTAAGGCAGCGTCTGATGGTAGCCCCTCTCCTTGTGCCGGCTCCACCGTGCTGTCGAACGGGCTCCACACAGAGTGTGTCTGATATCCGCATAGGGTGGAGTTATGGTCAGCTGTCGGAGTACATGGGCGTCTGTGTCCTGCGCACCCAATATGGTATTCAGGTGATGGGGCTCAAAGGTGACAACCTGCCCTCTTATCTTGACGGTGTGACTGCGGAGTGTCGGGTTCCAGTTTGTGTAGAACTCCTGAATCAAGTGGAGATTGCACTCCTTGGGCTCTTTGAAGATGAAGTTCAGCCCTGCAGCGTCAATCCGGTGTACTATTCTAGGGAATTCCTGTGCAAGTGGCTCCCTTGCACTGTGCTCCTAAGGGAAGTATTTGGTCTCCTTATGTTTGGAATATCATTTCTTCCCTTCATCCGTCACCCATCGGGTTTCGTATTGATGGTGTTGGCCGCGAGGAACCGTTGGTGCTGCTGGGACTGCCATTCCCAGTCTAATCCTTTTTCTCCCGGCGCCTGATGTAGATGCGCCCTTTCCTTTGTCTTGCCTGCTTGACATCATTCCTGTCAAATCAAACAGACAGTCCCAATGTTATTCAAGTCAAAAATTTGCTTCGATTAAGGTTGGGTTGAGTTAGGCCACCCCACACTTAATCTTTAGCCACAATGAAAACAATTCGGCAAGACAATCATTCTATTCCAATTTTTATCAATCAACCTGCCTTGTGCATTCAGATAAATCGAGGGAATAAAAACTAAGTACTACTCAGACTTCGTATAACTAATCACAATTTCACCATCGATTCCATTATATCACATAGCACTTAGCCAAAATTTTCCTCAACAACCACAACCTATACAATTCACCAATTTCATTTTCCCGAAAATTTCCTTGTTTATTTAGCATATTCATCCATATTCACAACATCATTTACATCACCCAACATGTACAACCCAATCATTTTCAAATTTTCAACCAAATTTAGTTTCTTCCTACTCAAATTCCAACCCTAGCTACCAATTTCGCACAAATTCAATCAAACATGTATTTATCGAGTTCATATAATCATAACGATACTACGAACATCATTTAACAATAACTTAAATGAATTCATTCTCAATTTACACTTAGGGCAAGCTTTAGTCACCTCACATGCTCAAAAATTGAAAATTTCGGCAATAATTGAGGTTAAGTTCAAGAACATACCTTTAATTCGATGAACTTGAAGAAAAGTTGAAGAAAATTTGATCCTAGGTCCGTGTCACGTTGGGGAAGGGGGGATTTTAGGGAGTTTTTCGCGGAGGGGAGTGAGAAATGGGAAAAAATGAGGTGTTTTCGGGGTTAAAAAGAAGATTTTTCGCGCGGGCCACCCGGCGACCCGGTGTGACCCGTCGCGAATAACACTTCAATGTGTCACGGAGGGTAATGCGGAGCACCCCCTCCGTGACACAGAGCCATCGAACAGGGGTTCTGAAATTTGTAAAAATTCCAAAACACCTTCAACGTGTCACGGAGGGTAACGCGGAGGCCCTCCTCCGTGACACGGAGCCATCACGCAGGCTCACTGTTTTGCCACTTTTTAATTTTTTCTCACCTCGATTTTTTCCTTTGCGATCCTTTGAATTTTTTCCCTCCATTACACCTGAAAATCATCTCACAACAGGAAATTGGTTAGAATTTATAGGTTTCAAAAACGAATGAACAAAATTTTTTTGTTTTTGTTTTTATTTTCTTTTTCTTTTTAACTAATTCTACTCATCTATTACAACAATTTCACGGGTTGCCTCCCGTGCAGTGCCTGGTTTACCGTCGCGGCTCGACGTCATTAAAGCTCAATCATCCACTAGAGTGATGGACATTTTCTCTCGAATAACGTCCTCACCCTAATAATGCTTACATCGCTGCCCATTAACCAAGAATGTGGCACTTCGATCTTCTTGCCACAACTCCACTGCCCCGTGCGGGGTCATTCTCACTACCTCAAACAGCCCTGACCATTTGGACCGCAATTTCTCTGGAAAAAGCTTCAATCTTGAATTGAAAAGCAACACTTTCTGCCCCATCTTGAAAATACGATGCACCATATGCTTATCGTGCCACCTCTTTGTTTTCTCTTTGTAGCCCTTGGCACTTTCATAAGCATGCCAATGGAACTCATCAAGTTCGCTGAGTTGCATCAGCCTCTTCTTGCCCGCTAGCTCTAGGTCCATATTCAATTTCCTCACGGCCTAGAAAGCTCGGTGTTCTAGCTCCACCGGCAGATGAAACGCTTTTCCATAGACCAATCGGTATGGAGAAGTCCCAATTGGTGTCTTGTAAGCAGTTCTATATGCCCACAACGCATCGTCGAGTTTGCTTGACCAATCACTAAGTTGTGCATTCACTGTTTTCTGGAGAATCTGCTTCACTTCTCTGTTCGACACCTCCACTTGCCCACTAGTTTGGGGATGATATGTTGTTGCTACCTTGTGGCGCACCCCATACTTAGTCAGCAACTTTTTGAAACTTGCATTTACAAAATGATCCCCTCCATCACTGATAATGGCTCGGGGTGTCCCGAACCTGGTGAAAATGTGTTTCTTCACAAATTTTGTTACCACCTTGTTGTCATTCCTGGGGCAAGCTAGTGCTTCAACCCACTTTGATACATAATCAACGGCCACCAAGATGTAACGATTACCAAATGACAGTGGGAACGGGCCCATGAAATCAATACCCCATACATCAAAGATCTCCACTTCTAGTATATGCTGCAGCGGCATCTCTTGCCTCCTACCAATTGTGCCTGTCCTTTGACATCTATCACACATTTTGACGTATGCCATCGAGTCTCTGAACAGTGTAGGCCAAAAGAAACCTGACTGTAGCACTTTGCACGCTGTCCGCTCGCCTCCGTGGTGCCCTCCACACAATGAAAAGTGACAACTCCTCAGAACTTCTGCAATCTGGCTCTCCGGGATGCAACTTCTCATAACATGATCCGATCCCTGTTTAAACAAGTACGACTCATCCCAAATAAAATACCTGCAATCATGGTTCAATGTTTTTCTCCGCTGAGCCGTAGCCTCTGGTGGATAGACTTCACTCACTAGAAAATTCACTATGTCTGCATACCACGGGATCTCAGCTTCCCCTATTGCCAAGAGCTGCTCATCTGGGAACTCCTCTTTGATGCCATCACCTTCCTTCACATGCGACCGGCTTTCCAATCGCGATAGGTGATCTGCCACTTGATTATCGCTTCCCTTTCTATCTTTAATTTCTAGGTCAAACTCTTGCAACAACAAGATCCATCTTATCATCCTGGGCTTTGCATCCTTCTTGTTAAACAGATACCGAATTGCTGCATGATCGGTATACACCACTACTCTCGAACCCATCAAATAGGACCTGAATTTGTCAAACGCAAACACCAATGCTAGCGTCTCTCTTTTGTGACTGTATAATTACTTTGGGCAGTGTTTAGTGTTTTGCTTGGATAATGAATAGAATGAAAGATTCTATTCCTCCGCTGCCCCAATATAGCTCCCACAGCCACATCGCTTGCATCACACATCAGTACAAATGGTTGTTCCCAATTCGGAGAAATAAGGATAGGTGCTTCTATCAATTTCTGCTTCAACTCCTCGAATGCTTTGACACACTCATCATCCAACTCAAACTTCACCTCCTTTTCTAGAAATCTACATAATGGTCTAGAAATTTTGGAGAAGTTTTTGATGAACCGTCTGTAGAACCCTACATGCCCGAGAAAACTATGAACACCCTTCACCGACACAGGTGGTGGTAGCTTCTCAATAACTTCGATCTTAGCACGCTCGACCTCCAACCCCTTGCAAGACACTTTATGGCCAAGGACGATACCCTCCTTGACTAAGAAATAACATTTCTCCCAGTTGAGTACAAGGTTGGATTCTTCACAGCGAGCTAGCACCCTGTCAAGATTCTACAAACAAGTAGCAAATGAATTACCAAAAATAGAAAAATCATCCATAAATACCTCGACAAAATCCTCCACCATGTCGTGAAAGATAGCTATCATGCATCTCTGGAATGTGGCGGGTGCATTGCATAACCCAAATGGCATCCGCCTAAAAGCATATGTCCCATAAGGACATGTGAAGGCAATCTTCTCCTGATCCTCTGGGGCTATGGCTATTTGGTTATAGCCAGAGTACCCATCAAGGAAGCAATAATATTCTTGTCCCGCCAATCTGTCCAATATCTGATCAATGAACGGGATAGGATAGTGATCTTTCCTTGTGGCTTCATTGAGCTTTCTGTAGTCCATACAAATTCGCCAGCCTGTGATGGTGCGAGTAGGGATTAGCTCATTCTTCTCATTGGTGACCACGGTCGACCCTCCTTTCTTTGGGACACACTGAACGGGGCTGACCCATTCGTTGTCCGAAATAGGATAGACCACACCTGTATCAAGACATTTAATTACTTCTTTCCTAACCACATCTTTCATTGCCAGATTCAACCTTCGTTGAGGCTGAACAGTTGGCTTTGCTCCTGTCTCCATGAAAATTCTGTGTGTGCAAAAAGCTGGGTTGATACCCTGAATATCTGACATTTGCCAACCCATTGCTTTCTTCCTTCTTCTGAGGACCACCAATGCTTCCTTTTCCTGTGCCTCTGTCAATTCTGCGGAGAGGATGACTGGAAAAGTATCCTCTTCCCCCAAAAATACATATTTTAAATGGGGAGGCAATGTTTTCAATTCCAGATTTGGTGCTTCCTCAATAGATGGTTTCGGCAATGGTTTCAGGGACCTCATTAAAGGCTGAAAGTCCTGCTTCCTTGGATACCTTTGTGGTTCATTCAGCATTTGCACCACCTCATAAGTATCTCTATCGCCGAAATGATTAGAGCTCAGCAATGCTCTTTCCAATGAATCTCGAGATTCAACAATCTGAAAAATTTTTGCTTGATCGAGCACACTGATTGTTGAAAGCTCCTCATGTATGGCCGAAAGCTTCATGGCCTTAAATACATCAAATACCTCCACCTTGTCATGCGCCCTCATGGTTAGCTTACCTGTGGCTGCATCAATCAAAGCTTTCCCAGTTGCCAAGAAAGGGCGTCCCAAAATAAATGGGACTTCCGCATCCGGCTCAAAATCCAGCACAGCAAAATCTTCCGGGAAGATAAGGGAGCCCACTTGCACCAGCATGTCCTCCACAATGCCATCTGGTCTGGCCAAAGAGCGATCCGCTAACTGCAAGATCACTGTAGTTGGTCTAGGACTGCCCAGCCCCAACTTCTTGAATACCGATGTCGGCATCAAGTTAATGCTCGCTCGCAAATCGCATAATCCACGAGCTCGGATACTTTGCCCAATTGTGATTTGAATTGTAAAGCTCCCAGGGTCCTTGAGCTTTTTTGGCAACCTGTTCTGTATCCGAAAAGTTCACTCCTCCGTAAGCGCCACCGTAGCATACTCCATCAATCTGCTTTTGTTCGCCACGATGTCCTTGATAAATTTTGCATACTTCGGCACTCCCTGCAAAACATCAACAAGAGTAAATTAATGTGTACCTGTTTAAGCACCTCCATGAACTTTTTGAAACACGCTTCCTCCTTGTGTTTCTTTAATCTTTGAGGGAACGGGGGTGGTGGTCTTTCTAGTTCAGCTTCCTTCTTCTTCCCCCTCTCATCATCGTGTTCCCTTTCTTTCTCCACTGCTCCTGACTGCTGAGGTGGTCTTTCTGGTTCCACCTCCTTGAGTTGTAAACCACTCCTTGTGGTCACTGCATTTACTTGCTTGGGATTCGGGTCAGTGTCACTCGGTAGTCCTCCTCTTGGCCTGGTGTTTTGAGCTCCAGCTAGTTGCCAAAACTGGTACTCCAACACCTTTGTAGCTAACTGATTGTTCTTTACATCTGCCACCACTTCACATAGTCAGCCTGCAATTGAGCTTGCTATCATTGTTTTAAACATTTCCTCAATGCTGGGTGGTGGTGGTGGAGGAGGTACATTGTTGCTTCTGTAAGGAGTCTGATAGTTCTGCTGCCCTCCTTGATTTCTCTGTGCACCCTAATTCGAGCTCTGCCCTTGATGGTTGTTACTACCCCAGGAGAAATTCGGATGATTCCTCCAATTAGAGTTGTAGTTGTTGCCATACTATTGGTGATTATTTCTCTGTACATTCCCAACAAAGTTCACTGAATCTGGATTTGCACCACAACACTCAGCTGAGTGTTCATTACTACCGCATACTTCACACCAAATCTGCTGCACTACATTAACTGGGGCTTGAGATTGATTTAAGCTCATGTTGCTGAAGTGGGTGTTAAGTTGATTTTGCAATGCAGCTATCTGTGCAACGATAGCTGTAAACCCATCCACTTCCAAGACTCCTGTCGTTTTCCTTGTTCCTCCTCTAGAAGAGTCCGCATTCCACTCTGGTTTTCCCTGCAAAATACGATTTAACAAAGTATACAGCTCCTCATAAGTCTTTTCTAATGCTTGTCCCCCAGCTGCTGAGTCTAGCAAAATTTTTGTGTGGGGTTCCAAACCCTCTATGAAAGTATGCACCAGCACATCATTGGACTGGTGATGGTGAGGACAATCCCGTAACATGGATTTGAATCTTTCCCAAGCTTGATAGAGATTCTCCCCCTCTCTTTGTTTAAAACATAGAATCTGACTTCTAAGTCTTGCTGTTTTCCCGGATGGAAAGAACCATATCAAAAATTTTCTTGCAAGATCTTCCCAAGTGGTGATGGAATTAGGTGGCTCAGCTTTCAACCACCTCTTTGCTTCTCCCAATAGTGAAAATGGGAATAATGTAAGCCTTAGTAATTAGATGATACTCCAGCGGGGATGTAAGTGTCACTTATCTCCAAAAAGATTTGAAGATGTTGTTGTGGATCTTCGTGAGGGAGACCTATGAATTGCCCGCTAGTGTGCAGCAATTGCACCATATTTTGTTTAAGCTCAAACCTCCCTCCTGGCTCGGGTTTGCGAATGCTTGATGTAACATTGTTAGCATGTGGGATTGCCACTTTGCGAACCGACCTAGCTTCCATTTCCTCGGGCACTAAAACTGCCCTTACAAGTGGTGTATTCTGTTGTTGCTCCAGGATTGTTTGTCTGAGCAACTGCAGCTTTTTCTCTAGAGCTTCTCTCCTTTGACGATGAAATTTTCTTTCCGGCTCTAAGTATGAGTCCACCAGCTCCTTGTCTCTTGCCAGTGTTCAACAGAATTCAATATCTGCAAAAGACAGGCTAAGATCAAGTCGTCAGCACAATATAGAAATAGTAGACTAACACTTAAGAAAACAATTTTACCAATTGCCAGTCCCCGGCAACGGTGCCAAAAACTTGTTCGGTCTGTTTCGCAACTACATGCAAGTGCACCTGGTCGAACAAGTAGTAAAATGGCTAAAGTAAGCCAAGTATCGATCCCACAGGGACTGAACCAAGGTAATAATCGAATTAAGTGTTAATGAACTCTAACTCTAAAAATGCAGACAACAATTTAAAGAAGATTTTGAGAGTTGGTTTCCTAATTTATACTAATCTAAAACAAAATTATAAAATGAGTCTGGACTATAGTAGTGAGCAAGCTGAGGCTAAAACGAACATGCAGGGAAGTAATTTATCGATACAATTCGGTTAATCTTTCCTTCGGTTTCTAGTCAAGAATTATTGCCTATGGAGAAAAACTTGCGTATTCTACCCAACTTAAGAATCATGAACCTTCAACCTACATTTCTGTGATAAAAGAATTTCATGTTCTAGCCATACGAAACCGATTCCTTAATTGACTAATACGACTTTTAGATATATTTGTATTATGAAGGTAAATCAATTCTCAATTTTCCCAAACTAAGAAGAGATCATATCCTACCAATTCACAACTTTCCAATTTCTTTCCTTTTCAAGATAAAATTGGATTTTTTAGATATACATTAACATTGGCCAGACATTAATGCAGTAAGAACAAGAATTGATAGAACAACCATGGAAGAAAAGATGAAAAACCAAAATGATCAACAATTACATTCCACTACAAATGTTCTTAACCTCAGCAAGAAGTGAATTTAGCCACTCATTTGTGGATTAAACATCATCAAATGAGTATAAATCATACAAACAATTGAAATAAAGAAGAAAGAGTTAGAGAAGAACCCTAAGATTTTCGTCTCCTCAACTGCCTGTAACCCATGTTCTTGCTCAACTAAGTCAGAATAATTAAAAATAAACCTAAGTGTGTTATTTATACTAGTGGAAATTTTTTTTGGAATAACAAGAAATGTGTCACGGAGTGCATCGCGGAGCACTGCCTCCGTGACACTGTGCAAACGCGGACCCTCACTGGAATTTTATGTTCCAGGTAAATATGGGCAACATGCCATGGCATGTAACGTGGGGCTTGGCCAACGTGCCACGGCATCGATGCGCACCTTCACTGGATTTTGACAAAATAACTCATTCGGGGTAGACTGCCTCCGCGATGGCAGCGTGACACGGCTTCATCGCGGCTTTGTTTGCTGCTTTTCCTTGGCCTTTTCCACTGCTCGCTTCCGAGTCTATTCCCGATTTTCACCAACATGCAACTAAGCTTCCTAAAATTATATTTTTCCTGCAAAATAACACTAATCATGTTGGTTAGTATAAATTTACATTTTAACTACAAATCACATGAGAATGTACAAATAACGATAGATAAACAAGACGAAATAGAGCATTTGAGCATCACTTGGGCATATAATTCTGCCCAAGATCATTGACCTCCTTCCTGATACGCAACCTATATCTGTTCCACCCTACAGGATGGCTCTAGCCGAGCTAAAAGAGTTGAAGGATCAATTAAAGGATTTGCTAGATAAGGGTTTCATTAGACCGAGCCAGTCCCCATGGGGTGCACCAGTACTATTTGTTCGGAAGAAAGATGGTACCCTTCATATATGCATTGATTATCGATAGTTTAACAAAGTCACTGTCAAGAACAGATATCTCTTACCCATGATCGATGATTTATTCGATCAGCTTCAATGTGCAAAGTGTTTCTCGAAAATAGATCTCAGATATGGGTATCATCAGCTCAGAGTTTGGGAGAGTGATATCCCGAAGACGGCATTCAGGACACGGCATAGTCATTACGAGTTTGTAGTTATGTATTTTGGACTAACGAATGCTCCTACAGCTTTTATGGACTTGATGAACAGGGTGTTCAAGCCATATTTGGATATGTTCGTGATCGTGTTCATTGATGACATCTTAGTATACTCTCGGAGCGAGGAGGAGTATGCCGCTCACTTGAGAGTAGTGCTTCAGATCCTCAAGGACCGCCAATTGTATGCAAAGTTCAGCAAGTGCGAGTTTTGGTTGGACTCCATGGCATTCTTGGGCTATGTGGTGTCTAGCGAAGGTATAAAAGTAGACTCGCAGAAAATCGAGGCGGTGAAGAATTGGCCCAGACCGGTGAATCCTTCGGATATTCAAAGTTTCTTGGGTTTAGCTGGCTACTATCGGAGGTTTGTGGAGGGTTTCTCATCCATTTCAGCGCCTTTGACTATGTTGACTCAGAAGAAGGTGAAGTTTCAGTGGTCGGAGGCTTGTGATAAAAGCTTTCAAGAGTTGAAGGCTCGACTTACTTCAGCACCAGTGTTGACCCTACCCAAGGGTAATGATGGTTTCATGGGGTATTGTGATGCTTCCAGAGTTGGACTTGGGTGTGTGCTGATACAGTGTGGGATGGTGATAGCTTATGCCTCTCGACAGCTGAAAGTGCATGAAAAGAATTACCCGACCCATGATCTTGAATTGGCAGCGGTGGTGTTCGCATTGAAGATATGGAGGCATTACTTGTATGGGGTCCACGTTGATGTATTTACGGACTACAAGAACTTGCAATATGTGTTCACAGAAAGATCTAAATCTTCGGTAAAGGAGGTGGTTGGAGTTACTTAAGGATTATGATATGAGTGTCCTTTACCACCCGGGCAAAGTTAATGTGGTTGCGGATGCGCTTAGTAGACTCTCAATGGAGAGTGTGTCCCATGTGGACGAGGGGAAGAAGGAGTTAGTGAAAGATGTTCACCGGCTTGCAAGGTTGGGAGTTAGATTGATCGATTCGACCGATGGCGGTGTTGTTGTGCATAACGGGTTGGAATCGTCATTGGTAGTCAATGTTAAATCCAGGCAAGATAAGGATCCAATATTGAGGAAATTGAAGGAGGCAGTGCAGAGTCAAAAGGTAGAGGTTTTCTCCCAATGGGGAGATGGTGTGCTACGATACCAGGGTCAACTATGTGTTTTGGACGTTGATAATTTGAGAGTTCGAATATTGCATGAGGCACATGGTACTAGATATTCTATTCATCCAAGATCCATAAAGATGTATCGGGATTTGTGAGAAATCTATTGGTGGGATGGTATGAAAAGGGATATTGCGGAGTTTGTAGCAAAATGTCCAAACTGTCAGTAAGTAAAAGCCGAGCATCAAAGACTTGGAGGTGTACTTCAGGATATTGCCATTCCCACTTGGAAGTGGGAAGAAATCAATATGGACTTCATTACAAGTATACCTCGTACTCGCTGGCAATACAACTCCATTTGGGTTGTGGTGGAAGGTTGACCAAGGCTGCACACTTCCTACCGGTCAAAACCATGGATTCAGCAGACAATTATGCTAGGTTGTATGTTTAAGAGTTAGTTCAGCTTCATGGAGTGCCCTTGTCTATTATTTCGAACCGAGGTACTTAGTTTACATCTCAATTCTGGAATTCGTTTCAAAAAGGGCTCGGGACTCAGGTTAAGCTAAGAACAACTTTTCATCCCCAGACAGACGGCCAAGCAGAACGAACCATTCAAACTCTTGAGGATATGTTGAGGGCATGTGTTATGGATTTCAAAGGTAGTTGGGATGATCATTTGCCCTTGATCAAGTTTGCTTATAATAATAGTTACCACTCTAGTATCCAGATGGCACCTTTTGAGGCTCTCTACGGGCGAAGGTGCAGATCTCCCATCAGATGGTTCGAGCTTGGTGAGGCAACTGTGGTAGGACCAAATTCAGTTCATGAGGCGATGATGAAGATTCAGTTGATAAGGGATCGGTTGAAAATCACTCAGAGTCGTCAGAAATCATATGCTGATGTGAGAAGAAGAGAATTGGAGTTTGATGTTGACGACTGGTGTTTCTAAAGGTATCTCCCATGAAGGGAGTCATGCGGTTCGGAAAGAAAGGTAAACTCAGTCCCCGCTATGTTGGTCCCTATCGGGTTGTGAGAAGAGTTGGTAAGGTGGCGTATGAGTTGCACTTGCCTTCAGAATTGGCTTCAATTCATCCCGTGTTCCATGTATCACTTTTGAAAAAGTGCTTGGGTAATCCAGCCTTGGTAGTTCCGGTAGACAGCGTTGGTGTGAAAGACAGCCTCAATTATGAAGAAATTCTGATTGAAATTTTGGATCGACAAGTTCGAAGGCTGAGGAACAAAGAGATAGCTTCACTTAAGGTTTTATGGAGAACTAGCATGTTGAAGGAGCCACGTGGGAGGCCGAAGCGGATATGATGGCTAAATACACTCATTTGTTCCCTATCGGCTCAGTTTCAGTTTGAGGTATCAAATTTGTGCCGTAAACCTCTATTCAGTTTTTCATGTTCTATTCATGCTAATAAGTTTGTTTCATGATATGATATATGTATGTGATGTCTGAACTCTGACCAGCTATGTGGTTCTCTTCGGGGGTAGTCATTTCGTCAGTTTTCGACTTGAATGTCAATGATTAGCATCTATATATATATAGTGATTGTTTGTTTCTGGGCTTTCTGCTTGTTTCTAACATTCGAGGACGAATGTTCCCAAGGGGGAGATATTGTTATACCCCGAGAATTCAATAATCAGACCCGAAAGTGGATTAGGAGAAAAACTAGAAAATATTACAACAGTTGCAGAACGGGTCACTTAACGACTCGTGAAGAGCCCAAAGGAGTTGTCAAGTGGCTCGTGGGGGAAGGCCTGGGATGATGGAGGACTCGAGGTCCTCACGGGCGATGTAACGACTCGTGGTCAGTCACCACGAGTCGTCATGTCAGTCATGGAGAGGTCTTAGAGAAAGATGGTGAAGCTTGTCTAGTGTACTTGACAGATGGCACCTAACGAGTCGTCATTAGTCCTAACGACCTGTTATGTGGGCCGTTACCAAGCTAGTTGAGTTTTCATGAATGACGAGGCAGTGTACTTGACGGGTGAACCAACAGATCATATGCCCTAGTAACGAGTCGTCAGGTCGTCCGTTAGGACCCCCTGACAGTTATTTTCAGCGATTTCAGTAAGGACTTTTTCGTAATTCCTAATTTCTAAGGGCCTATCCTACGTCGTTTTAAGCTCGTAATAGAGGGTTTTAAGCTGAGAAAAACCCATCTTAGGCCATTTCTTCATGCATGTAAGGTTGAAGGCTTGAGGGGAGGAAATTGAGGAGAATTTCAAGGTTTCCAAGGGGAATCTCAGCTGGGTAATTGGGAAGAGTTAGGATTCTTCAATCCAAGGTATGTAAGGCTATGAGTGGGTGCTTCCTTCCACACTCATACCCATTCCCTATCAATTTGTGATTGGTTTGTGATGATCAAGTATGGGTCTTCATTTAATTGCATGATTCTTACATTTCCACTCATGGGTATGACTAAATTAAGTTAATATTGGTGATTTACTGAGCTTGAACGGATTTTATCTTAATTTCTTTTACAAAATTATTTTTCTAAAATTGAATCTAAAACGTCCATGTGTGGGTAGTTCATGATAGAATGTGATGATGATGGAGTAGATGATGAAAAGCATGTTTCCAACCTTACCCGTGATTTTGATGATGTTTTCAAAGAAGATTAAGTAGACCCATGTATGATGAAGCTTTGGATAGTGTCCAACGTTAAGCATGAATGAAGATTTTGTGATTTGACTTATTTACTTCGTTTTGAAGTGAAATCTCCCAAATTACAATGTTTTCAAATGAACTGTATGAGTTCAAGCATGATAAGGTTTCGGGCAAGGCCCTTATATTGATGATAATGAAGTGATATCTCTAAGTAGGCTTACCACATGATTTGGAGTAAAGTCTCCCACTATTCTTTGAGCTTGTGGTATGTGTTGTAGTAAAGCTCCTCATATGCATGGATTCATAATTGAGATGTATGTTGTCATTAAGCTTCATTCACGTGATGTTGAGTTTAAGCATGATTCTATTCTAAGCTTTGTCGAAGTGGCATTGTTGAGCTTCATATCTATATGATGTCTAGTGTATGCATGATTTCATAATGAGCTTTGTTAATAGACAATGTTAAGCTTCATTTCATATGATATTGAGTTTATGCACAATTTCATGTTGAGCTTTGTTACTAGACGATGTTGAGCTTCGTATTTATACGCTATAGAGCATTGCATGTTTTGGGAGAAGAGTCTAGCACCGAGCGGGCTAAGGGTCGACTACCCTATGCCCCAGAACTACGCGCCAATGTAGGTTGATTCTATTATATTATTGGGACCTCCTTGTGAGCTATCCCTGACCCGATTGGCCCTTTGAGTTTGATATCGATATCATGGTAGCATCCCTAGCCCTGACAAGGTTTTGAACGGTTCTTCCCACTTGAGTGTAATAGTCGGACCACGTAAGCTCTATCGTGGTATGTCGGTTAAGTGACGAGTCTCCCACTGTCTATGTCATTCGAGTTGCATATCCATTACTCATGATGATTATCTTATGCATGCATGTTTGAAAAGCAAGGTTTGACTCAATGTTCAACTTTTGATATAAATGTTATGATTTAGCTTTGAGTCATTCAATTTAGTCATGATGTTTTAAATCCATGCATGACCACGTATAAATAAGAATGATTTCATAATGAATGCTTGTGATCTTTTCTTACCTTTAGAGGCTATCATACATGTATGACTTGTTTTAAAAGACTATGATTGCTCTAGCGGTTTTACTTACCTTGCATACTCGGTACATTTCACGTACTGGAAGCATACTTTCTATGCTGCATCATTTCATGATGTAGAATCGGGTTCTCAGGTTCAGCCCCGTGCGTAGCCGCTTATCAGAGTTAGCACCTGCTTGTTTTGGTGAATCCTCATCTTCCGAGGACTAGACTTTCAGTTATCTTGAGCGTACTTTCAGTTTCAGTATTTCTGAGCTAGTTGGGGGTGTTGTCCCATCAGCTCGTCCAGATTAGAGGCTTATTGGACTTAGACATGTATTCAGCTTCAGACGTTCATTTTGTTGTTATGTTAAGTTAGTCTTCCGCTGAGTTTATATTTATGTTTCCTTTATGTTTATTGATTAAGTTAGTGAATGCTTATGCCATGGGTTGACTTGGGGTCTCTCGGGGTCCTTTGTCCTGTGTCTATGATCCGAGTCTCCTCCCGGGTCGTGACATTATCAAATTAGGTCACACGATCACCATGTGCCCAACACCTTTAATATCAAATAGATGGACACTCCCTTTTGAAGGACCAATTAGGTAATCCATATTATTCTCCTTTTCATATTATCACAATAATAACTATTATTATTTATCCCTTTTTCATGTTTTTGTGTATTTTTTCAACCACTTGTCTTTCTTTCAGACAAATAATGCACTACTACCATATTCACTTCAGAGAATAGAGCAGATTCAATGAGACAAGCGCCACAATTTTGATAAAAAGCATATTAATTTACCTAGTCATCAATATATCACCAATATATCGCGTTGGGACTCGAATCCAATATCTTATTATCATGGTGCATGAAAACTCAAGTCTTGTCTTACCTATTTAGTGTGATAGAACTTGAATCTATTGTTTTACCCTCAACTATTGGCATGATAGGCTAAAATACTTTAAATCTCACTTTTGAGCCTTTAAAACATATGTTACCATTATGTGATTATATGCATCAACAAATTAAATTTCAATAAAATATAAAATATAATCATATAGTTTCAATTATCTCTTTCGGGAATTTGTTTTATTTCAGTACAATATAAAAACACATGAAACTTGACCAGCTCTATTCAATTTTTATTATTTGTGCTAACAATATAAGTGAAAATGTTCAAATATCTGCCAGCAAAAGATTGGTTAAGCCCAAAGGATAACAGATAAAGTGATAATAAAAATCAGTAAAATATTAATAAAATAAAAGATAATTCACTGTAACCTACATCTGTAGCATATACGAATGTGGGCGTGAAGAAATGAAACTCTGTAAATCTGTTAATTTTGAGATCTCGTTCTTTCAAGTGAAAACTATTAATATTTTGTTAATATCTACTTTGGCATAAAAAATATCAATAGTTTTGGGAATGATAAATCACCACACGAATACGTGTCAATATTTTCTTTTAAACAAAGATTATTCTGCTAAACAATTTTCACAATTTGATTAGATAAAATAATATCGTTGTCTTTTTCACATCATCGAGTCAATATGTGGATCAGTCAATATGCATATAATATTCTTACCATTATACGTGAGGGAAGATTTGCATAGAGTTACCTGGGCATCAAAATCACCAACCACCGGTTTTCGATGAAGAACGAGCAAGCCGTATTAATAACGTGTTATAAAATAATAATGAAATGCCAAGACAACAAGTATATAGCCAAAGAATTTAGTGGAGAGACATATTTTATTTCTTTTCAAACTGATGTATAAATGAATTGAATTAATTCACATTTATAGAACAAAAAAAACTGCTTTATTTGAGTGCAGATTTATACCATTGCAAACTTATCAAATTGCAAATACATTCAATTGCAAATTTATCTCGCCAGTTTATCTAACTGCATTCATAAATGAACATTTATGATTCAATGTATTTATGACAAATAACACTTTTTTCTCTTTTTTTTTTTTAAGAGAACCAAACACACTAGTTTGAAGTCACGTGACATACGAGCCATTTGCCAGAGCATTTATATACATTTATACACACACACACGGCCACTTGTCTTGACCCAACTTAACAAATAGCACCTAATGTTCCAATAGAACCTTTACGTCACGCGTCTTCTCAGCGCGTGGGTTTTATTCCCATAATTATTCGCAGAACACACTTCAACGACACACTCAAGAGAAGATGAGAAACCGAAAAGGAAAGAGCATATGTGCAAGTATACAAATATAGAGAAAGACACGATGAAGATTGTTTTTTCTCTCTATCTTCTTCAACCTAAACCTAGCAAATGTTGTAGATAGACAGCGATCAGAGGAAAATCACACTTCGAAGAAGCTCTGTTGACCTCCATGGATATCTCTTAGATCTCCTACTGAGCTCAGTGAATTTGTTTTCTTCTTATGCCTTCAAAAGCTGGATTTTGGTAACTTCTGGAAATTCAGTTACTAATTAGGGTTTTGATGGAGCCTCGTGTTGGGAACAAGTATCGACTCGGTCGGAAAATTGGAAGTGGATCATTTGGAGAGATCTATCTCGGTTCGTTTTTTTCCAGAAACTTCTCACTTTATTTTTGTGTGTATAGATTGATTGGTGTTATCTCTTCACTCTGTTTCCTTTAATTGCGATTCTGTGGTGCAGGCACTAATATACAAACTAATGAGGATGTAGCAATTAAGCTGGTGAGTGATCTCTTTGACCAATTAATTCAGTTCTGTTGAGTTTTTACAGTTTATTGGAGGTCCTTTTTCATCCCCGTTATGTATTTTATCACTCATCTTTGGGTAAGTGTTAATATTTCTTTTATTGATGGTTGACTTTGAAGTTATTAATTATGTCTTGAGGTAATCCCCTGCTTGTCCCGAAAGGATAGTCTCAGTTGTCAAGAAGCCACATATTGAACTGCAGAGTCACCATTTAAATCTCAGTGGTCATGACTGGAAATCTCCCTCTTAGGACAGAAGAGTGTAGTTGTTCATTTGGAAATAAGCTGTTTTTAGAAACTTATGAGCCAAATTAGGTAGTTGATTACTTATTAGGGTAACGTAGTTGATGCATTGAGTTACCGTGAGCATCAATTGTATCTGTCTTGGTTTGGGATTCTGTACTGAATGAAGGCTTTCTACTTCCTAGTTCCTTGTATAGTACGAAATTTTTCACTGTTTGTGAAGTTGAGCATGTATGCTATATTGATACTTGATTTATCATGGGAATGATCTTAATGCAACCAAATGTGTTATTATACACGACTTTAAAGTATTTCAAGAACATTAACTTTTTGGAAAATAGTAGTTTTGGTCCCTTATTTACTTACATTACTCCCTTTTTGGAGCCCATTTTATTCGATTGAGCACGCTTGACCCTCAATTGAACTTAGCATACAATTTGGTTCCCTTGTTGACTGAGGCTAACAGACTTTTACTTATATCAGCAAACAAAGACATCATAAATTTTTAGGCATACCTGAAACCATATTGTCGGGGATTGTTATCTGCTCTTCCTGATAACAGAAGCAAAAGCCTTTCAGAACCCCCTCTTGCCCATCAGCCATAGCAAAATGTTATTCTAACTATAAACGCGGTTATGGTTGAGAATATCAAGCTCCCATTAAAAATATTGCCTGTATTCTAATCCCCAGGAATTTCTCTAAGCCGCAGACCGGGAAAATTGTGGTTGTTGGTCTAGGGATGTGTGACAAGGCAGGCGAGTACTATGACGTTGTTTGGGTATTGTGGTACTCAAGTCAAATTGGGCGAAAAATAGTTTCATTTGTATAGGGGTGAGGACATCTTGTCGTGGTGCATGACTTAGCATCTATAGATTGATTTTGTTATGGAAGGAACAATTATGCTTGAAGTTAAATGTAAGGAGGCTATTTTGGAATATTCATCGTTCTTTTGTTCTCTAATCATCTATTGCTACGATGCTTGTATAACTATTGAAGTTCTACACTTCAGTATTGAGCTTCCAACTGGAGATCTCTTGTAGTGCAGTTGAAGGAATTGTAGTAGGCCCATCACAATTTATAGCAAATGCAGTGGAATCAATTGACAAATGATGACTTTTTCTAAGTGCAATTGAATATTTTTACTTTTAGGGATCAGTTCATGAAGACAATTATCAGTGAGTATCTGTAGAGAATATACATGAGATGATCTTAGCCCATACAAGGGAAAGGAAAAAATAAAAAGAAAACCACCAAAACTTGTATGTTGTACTATGAAGTTCTATGGGGAAGGGTTGATACTTTGTAGTTGGGGAAACCCCATTGCCATTGTTAGTCGAAATTAGGATCTTTGTTTCTTGTGCTCCCTGGGATATTTTAGTTGCATCAGAAGTCAATAGTAGAATGCTGAAATGAAACCAAGAATCTTGCTTTTTCCCGATGACACACTTGGGAGAGAACATCTAATGGACCTTGAGCCTAACTCAACCCAAAAAACTAGCTCAAGAGGTGAGGATTGGAAACAAATTGCCATTCCACCCACCAATGAGGGATTACTAACACCCCTACATGCTTACGCTTGGAAACTAAAGCATGGACCTGATAATACGGGGCCCAAACATAGGATGAAACAAGAATTGAGTGGCCGGGCTCTGATAACAGTAAGTATAACTCAATCGAAAAGCTAGCTAAATAAGTGAGAATTGTCCAAGACTATAAATAGACCAATTACACCATCCACACATATGTTGAGACTTCCAACACCTAGCGTGCCCAAGCTCGGTAACTGGAACGTGAACAACATTATATGTAGGTGCAACCTAAGATCCAACAACCCCATAAAAACACACTATTTCACAACCACAACCACCATTCATGGTGCCAATGTCCTCTTGGTTTTCAGAAACAAAACCCGTTGGTACTCTAATTGGGTATCATTGATAACTGGCATCACATGTATGCCATCCTCTCCAATGACTCAAAGTAAACTAGTTTGTTTGACAAAAACCCTAAAATACCCTTAGTATGAACTAATGCTGGTTAGCTTTGGACAACTAGGGGAGGTTACATACTAGAGATTTACTTGAAGGTCAAATATACTTCGTGGAATAACTTGGAAACCATAATATGAATGAAGCAATAACTTAGGGACCAAGATTGTTGTTCTCCTTAATTTTATAAGTAATTGCTTTCTCCATCTCATTTTATGTGATATTATTTTCTTTTTAAATTGTTGTGATAAGAATGTTATGTTCCTGTATTTGGTAACTATTAGATCTTAGCATCCCATTTTTTCCTTATTGACATGACTAATGAGGTGAAAAATAGAAAGTGACATCTAGAACTTTTACCACCTTCCAATTATTTATTGATAGTAACTATAATTTTGATACTTTACATATATTGAGTTTACATTCAAAAGTCTTTCTTTATTTCTCAAATTTCGTGCATAGTCAAACAAAATTGCATAAGTATGATGGAAGGAGTATTTCTTGACTTCAACAATGCCTTTTTATAAAAGAAATTATTAGTTGACTATTTTGAGATGAGACAACAATTACAATAAAGAATGAAACTATCTCACAAGCAGTGTTATCAAAAACAAAAAGCGCAAAGAAGCTCTAAGGTTCGTTTGAGCTTTAAGAACAAAGCATAAATAAAGCTTGCGCTTTAAGGATAAAAGGCTCAAAGGGCGAAACAATATAAGTATATATGTTTAGTCCAAGACTAATAATTATAAGCATAAAAGACTAATATATGAATAAAGAAATTTAAAAAAAATCACGATAAAGTGAAATATCAATTGGTTAGTGTTGCCTCTTCAAAAGAGGCTCATTGGCAAGAAAAAGTATGCCTTAGAACCTTGACGACACTGAAGCGCACATTAAGTGAGTGAAGCGCTTAACACGTTTTGAGCCTCGCTTCAAGGCTTAAGCGCGCCTTTAACAACACTGCTCACAAGGTTTCGGTTGCCGCTTGTTGGGATCTTTCTATTTGCTTAACACTTGTTTTTTGAAAATTTACATCAGAGGAACAAGTAAACTATGACTGGATTTCTCTATATTATATATTACATTGGACATGGGCATGTTTTTAGTTTGAGAGATCCAATAAGAAAATGCTATCACGAAAGTATGTTGATCTAGAAGGTGATTATGTTTTAAAAAACTATGTAGTTTTAGCATCTTGTTCAACTGCTCACACAGACGAGGAATGTTGGTCCTCACATAATAGTTCTGTTTGCCTGAGTTCAGGCAGGTATTGAGAAGCTTGTGCTTCATTATTGCCATCAGGGGTCAGCTCAATTGGCATAGGTTGAGGGACTTGTGTTTTAGGTCACAAGTTTGAACCTTGTGCGAAGCAAACTAAGTCCAGTATTAGAGTGGAGAAGGATAGAAGGCCAAACCCATCATCCCTGAGCTTTGGAGGCTGCGTTTGGCCCAAAGAGTTAGCTCCAGACAAATTTCTCAGTGAAAAAAAAACGAAGTTTGTTCTTATTTAAGTCCAGAAGTGGGTGAACACATATCTCCCCTCTTCCCCTTGCCAACCCCCTCCCTGCTCCCCTCTTTCCAAATAAAAAGGTAGCACTTATATGTCAATATCTGGTATAGTATTTCCTTTTGGACATATAATGTTCGCACAAAGTGAATTGGAATTGTTGGTACCCACAGCTGCCTACATGCATACTACACAACACTATTGTTCATAGCTTTGAAACACATCCATCAGTTGATTCTTGGATGGGGAAAGATGGATAAAACCCCTATATTAGCATATTCATGTAGCACAAATACTTCTTAAGATTACATATCTGGAAATGTTCATCTTTTTCTTATTTACTAGTCTTAGGGTATGTGCTTTGCACGTGTACCCTATTTTTAAGTATACAATTTTATAAATAAAAATTGAAGAAAAAAGTATAAGATTTTAAAAATGATGAACGTTGACTTTATGCAGCTAGCGTTAAGATCCTAGTTAGCTAGCATTAAAAGAGATCTATCCCACATAAGTCCTTAGATGCCTTACTATGACAATGATCCAAGTTAGATATGCTCATATTAACCCCAAATATTATGTTTATAAGAAAATCATAACATCATTTAATAATTGCTTGTTTTGATGTTGAATCGACATCACAAATATTTGCTTATAACTCTATTACTAATTAAGAAATTATTATATTACCCAATGAAGAAAGAGGAAAAATCCACATCTAAACAAATTATTACAAATTCAAAGTCCTGTATAAGATATAGTTATAACAACTGTTTTAAAAGGCGGGGGCACGAGGCAAGGTGTTTTACACAGCACAGGGCGAGGCATAAGACCCAAAACACGTGGTGTAAGTCTCATGGATCTATGGGGCATATATATCATGTATCTTCAATTTGATAATATTATTACTAAGAAAATAAACAAAAGTAATATTTTTAATAATTCTACAAATAAATTCAAATAAATTATCGATAACATAGAAAAAATAGTATAATTATTATTTGAAAAACGTAAGAATCTAAAAAATGATAACAGCCGAGATAATCTTTAAATTGAAATTATCATTGATCTCCATATCTGCTGGTCCTTCCCACCTTCAATTAACTATTGCATTGATTATTGTTTATATATTTCGAAGAAGGAGAAGAATAAAAAATGTAAAAGCAATTACAAAATATAGATAAAGTTGCCTCACGAACATAGTGCTAGGGAATCTCTATCTTATAAATTTCAGGCATAATCATCTAAAAAAAACTATTTATGACAGTGTCATTTTCTATGAGAGTTGCTTTGTTTATTTACATCTTTTAGGGTGAAGCATTGCAACATGAAAATATGATAGTATAAAGTATAAATATCATTATACCAATAATAAAAAATATGATTTATAACCAACAAAATTTTTTAAATAATAAAATCCAAATTTAAATTTAATGCCCGAGGTGTACGCTTTTCCGCCCGCGGCTTATGCCCAAATTCTAGGGCGTATGCTCTACGGATCTACGCCTTTCATTTGCACCCCAAAGCGTTTTTGGTACCCCCGCCTCGGAACTCGCCTTTGAAAACACTAGTTCTAACTATTAGTCCGTATTTTGTAATATAAACTTATTTAGCTTTAGATTTAATATAAAGTTATCTACGACAATAGGTATAGATATATGTTTCTTCTCCTTTTTTTTTCTTTTCTGAAAACACTTCCTATTTGTTTCAAGTAAAACTCCTAAACCCTAATAAATTACTTATTCGATTAATAAAATTGGGATCGAGGTCCAAGCATTCAGTTTTTAGTTGTAAATTCATTTCTTTGAGTATCATCCTTGCTTAGCAATTCATTTATTTATTGTCATTTAATTTTAGAAAGTGGTGAGGAGGAAGTACTGATCCATGAATCAAATGTTCTTTTTGAAAAGGAAGTTCACTTAATTGAAACACTAACCAACGGTTGGATTTCAATATGTTGACAAATCTCCACAACATTTTTCCGCTACTAATGATTAGAGTTAATGGTGACCCATCTTTACTAATTGTAAGATTGGCTTCTCAAACAATTATATTCTCTTTATAAACAAAAATAACAAACTTGTCAATATCATCGTCACATATGAAATTCGAAGTTTGATAATATCATTCTAGTTCCAAACTTTGCTCGTATAGATAGACTCAACAATTTGCATATAGTTATATCTACTTTCAAAATTTAATAATATATGTATAAGAGTAATTTATACAAATGTCTTATAGAAATGTAGAAAGTAAAGAAATATGATCATACCTAGGGGCAAGGCTAGAGTATAACTTACAGGCTCGGTCGAATTCAATAATTTTGGTCCAAACCTATGACATATTTTTGGAACAACTCTTTCAAATTTTGGCAACATTCAATTCTATGGATTGTCTTCCTTCAAAATATAACGATCGATGAACCTTTCAACGAGATAGTGCTTTTTCAACTCTCTCAAAATGGAATCTATTCCAAACATATATGCCATGGTTCCTTACTTCGACAGGGTACAAATATCTAAATTTTCGATCTCCTTGACTAACTAACAGGAATACCATATGACATTGTTAGAAAACTTCTTTTAGCATCAATAACAACAACGTAAGCAATCGGCTTCTATGGAAAGATAATTCATTGATGGCAGTTGTTAACGGTGCATATGGATGCGTTGAAAAGTTATCATCCTAAGTGAAATTACTATGTTTGTATGGGATTGAAATTTCAACAGAAGATAGTATTTGTATTCTCATTGAACAATAGAAGAGCGTGGAATTGAAAGTCCATCCAAATTCATGCTTCTATAATTGTTGTCTAGGTGAGGTTATATGTAAAGATTTATTCTCAATTTAGTTTTAATTGTATGTTTTAAGTTCGATGCCATAATCTTTGATCTAAAACCAAACATATACTAATATAACATAAAACAAGGGAAAAGGACATGGTGTGGCTGCCAACAATTTAAATGGCAACTTTGGACTATATAACGAAATACACTTTGCTCAAAATAGAGAATAATTAAAGCCAAACCCTCACGCCTCACTTTCTCCTCAGGTTCTTTCACCGATGAATTCCCTTTTCAAAATTTTACAGAATCACAACACCAAACCACCATTGTCGAGAATACTTTGATACATACATATATATATATATATATGTATATATATATATATATATCGGAAAAGGGCCAAAAATACCCCTAACGTATGACAAATGGTTCACAAATACCTTCCATCCATCTATTGGTCTAAAATTACCCTTAACCTATATTTTTGGCTCAGGAATATCCCAAACTAACCCCTTAAACTTGCTATTTTTTTTAATTTAGAAACGTCACATGGCTTATTATGATTCACCACAAATATTATTTAATAAAAATTAAACCCACTCATTTTTAAACCAAAAACCGCTAATCCATTTATTGAATATATTTCTAAAGTCATTTTATAAGATACCTATATATGTGTGTGTGTGTGTGTTCATCACCGTTCATCTATTAGTTACAACTTATAATTGAAGAAATTTATTAAAAGGGGGGGGGGGGGGGGGTAATACTTTCGAGTGAAATAATCTTCAGTTAAAGTCGTCATTAGCTTGGGTGAGCTACATGGCAAAATTTTTGCTGTAACATATTGTTGTAATCAAATTTGATATTTTATATATAAAAATTTACTATAATTATAATGAATAGTAGATCTCAGTTCATCGTGAAAATAGGTTAATGGGTTTGGATTTAAAAATGGGTGGGTTTAATTTTTATTAAATAATATATGTGGCCAATCATAATAAGCCATGTGGCTTTGCTAAATTGGAAAAAACTAGCAAGTTTAGGGTGTTAGTTTGAGGAGTTAGTTTGGGGTATTCTTGAGCCAAAAAAATAGGTTAGGGTAATTTTAGACCAATAGATGGATGGAGAGTATTTGTGAGCCATTTGTCATACGTTAGGGTTAATTTTGGCCCTTTTCTGTACACACACATATATATATATATTGCCCCTTGAACTATTTTTTTTCTGCTTCTTCACTTCCTGTTGACCTCTTTTCTTTATTTTCCTCTCTGTTTTTCTCCATTGTAAGCTTGATGCGCCCTCATTATGTAAGAGCTTGATAGTGATGAAGCCAAGAACAAATCAATATCTATTGTGAAGTTGGCAGGTAGAGGGTTAAGAAACAGGTGGTGATACATATTGTGTAAGAGCTCGATAGTGATGAAGCCAAAGAATATATACAACAGTGATACATATTCTATACATACATTTTATATAACAAAGATACATTTTCTGTATACCTACTATAGTGATAAGTATATAACAATGATACAGTTTTTATACATATGATACATTTTTCTATACATTTACCAGTAGTGATACATATTCTGTACAACAATGATACAGTTTCTACATACATGTGTTTGTATGCAACTGTGATACTTTTTCCTATACACATATTTTATACAACAGTGATACATTTTTTATGCATTTACAAATAGGAAAAACTTCCGGATCTGTGTTTTTTGTGGAGCTTTGAGCTGATTTTACTCCTGAGGAACCCTATGATTTTGTTGCAAATTGAATTTTAGGGCGTGGTTTATGCCTTTTATAGATTGAAGTTTCCAGTCTCAAAGCTTGATTGCAGGGATTGAGATCGTGTATAAGATCTTTTCAGCCAGAATTTTTCTCAGTTTAATTTGAGTTTAAAAACGTGCTTTTAATATGGGTTAGAAGTTGGAATTAGTTTTAAAAGGCTACCAAATGTTAATAACTTTTTGTGGCCATCCTGTTGTTAATTGCTTCATCCGAATGGCTACTTGTGAACTTGTCCCATAAAACAAATCAGAAATTTGGAAGACACAAACAAACCTAAAACAAATTAATCGTGAAATAAAAGATTAAGGAAAGAATTTCATTGAGTTTCTTCAAGTTGAAAAATTCCTAAATTTTAGGGGTTCTTACTTCAAATAAATAAAGATTTTGATAGCTAAAACTTTAGTTAATTTCAAACTTCTAAATATTATAGAATAATTAAATAATTATTTTATCTAGTGTGAATCATATTTTTAATGGTAACAAAAGCGAATGATATTTCATTAAGGATAGAAATACCATATGACATTGTCAGGAAACGCCTCTTAGCGTCAATAATAACAACTTAGGCAATCGACTTTTATTAGAAGATAATTCATTGATGATAATTGTCAACGGTAGATATAGATATGTTAAAAAGTTATTGTCCTACGTGAAATTATTATATTTGTATGGGATTGAAATTTCAACAAAATATTGATAAAATTATCATTTGATTATTTTTTAAATATTTAAGACTTTTAAGTTAACTATTAATTTGACTATTAAACTTTTCCCTATTTAAACTATGTAAGAATTCCTAATATTTAGAAATTTAAATCTTTCCACAATGCTTATAATACATCGGCATTCATGACTACTAAAAAATTAGAAATGCTTGTTTTTTAAAAAGAAAAGATGGAGTGAGAAATATTAAAAATTCATATTTTTTCTATCTTTCTCAAAATAATCAGTAAAATTAAAATTGGGATGGAAAAAGTAATAAATACTCTAGTGATCCCACAATTAAAGAACGGTTAATAATTTGAGCACCCAAGTTAGCCACCAAGCCTCTCCTACTTGTCGCAAATATTTTGGATAAAATAATGTATGGCAAAAAGTTCTTCACACTTAAAATTTGAATTCGGAAAGAATTTCATTAAGTAAAATCTTAGATTTGGAATTCCTAAAATTGTTGGGAATTTTTATATAGTTCAAATAAGTAAAGATTTTCATAGATAAAATTTTAGTTAATTTTAAATTTCTAAATATTAGAAAAATAAGTAAATGACTATTTTATCTAGTGTGAAATCTATTTTTAAAAGGTAAAAAAGACGAACAACATTTGCTAAGGGTCTTGGTGCTTTTAATATAATATAGATTTATCTTTTTTGTGTCTGTGTATGTGTTCATCTCTTTCTTTCTCTTCTTTTTTTCTTTTGGCCCCAACTATGTCAATGAATTGTGCATTATTTCTTCTATTATGTTTTTAGGGTCTGATAAATGCTGGTGATGTTGCAGGAAAATGTCAAAACAAAGCATCCTCAGTTGTTATATGAGTCAAAGTTGTATAGGATTTTGCAGGGAGGAAGTAATAGTTTCTCTGTTTTTACTCTCCTTGTGACTACACTTTCATGAGTAATGGTACTAAATCTGATACTTCTGTTGTAGCTGGAATACCATATGTGAGGTGGTTTGGTGTGGAAGGAGATTACAATGTTCTAATCATGGATTTGCTTGGACCCAGTCTAGAAGATTTATTTAATTTTTGCAGTAGGAAACTTTCCCTGAAGACAGTTCTGATGCTTGCAGATCAAATGGTTAGCAGTTAGAATAATGCTTCTTATTTTGGCTTAGCAAGCCTGCCTAAACTTGTTGGTTACATGGCTATTCCGTTTTTAACTGCAGATAAATCGCATTGAATTTGTTCATTCTAAATCATTCTTGCATCGAGATATTAAACCAGACAATTTTCTTATGGGCTTGGGAAGGCGTGCAAATCAGGTCCTATATTTTGATTATTAATTTTTTACTTTTTGTTATCACAATTTACCAGGGTTTTACTATAGTTTAATTTAACTTAAAATGCAGGTCTACATAATAGATTTTGGTCTGGCCAAGAAGTACAGAGACACTTCAACTCACCAACACATACCTTACAGGTAATTTGATAGTTCACATTTGTAAGAGCATTAGTGTTTGCAGTGACTTTGTTTCTTTTTATTGAGAATATGTTACAGTATAGTTCATGGTAATTTCTCCCTGTGGCCAAATGGTTCTTCTCCTTTATTTTAATAGGTGCAGACTCTTTTTTCTGTTTGCTTTAGAACTCCCAGCTGAAGAGAAAAGACCAAGCAGTCTATATGCGTAAATTCCCTACCTTCGGATATGATGATACAATTTGAAGAAAGTTTTTGTCAACTATGACATGAACAGATATAATTCTTTTTGACTCTAAATAGGAAAATGTAAACACTCCCAGCCGGGGATATGTGATGATTACAGATTGCTGCAGGTGTGAAGATGATGCTAACACAATTCAAAGTGCATTTCTGTAAGATCTGTTATGTAACAAATGCATGTCTTGGTGCTGCAAAAAATCCTATGATGGGATATGTATTCCATTTCAGAAGACTGTTAAATGCTACATAGCACTGGTCGCATCTTTATTGAAAGTGCCCCTGCATTCTTTTCTGCATGCGTGCACATACATTTGCATAGTTGCATTTTTTTTTTGTATTTTGTCTGTGCCTTATAAGATATGGAATATTTGGCGCAGAGAGAATAAAAACTTGACAGGCACTGCAAGATATGCTAGCATGAATACTCACCTTGGTATCGGTAAGTGTTCCTGCTATTTATATTTGCGTGTTTATTCTTCGTACAGTTCGACAATGCTGTATTTCTCACTCAATATGCTATTTCCGTTGTTATAGAACAAAGCAGGAGGGATGATTTGGAATCTCTTGGATATGTACTGATGTACTTCCTAAGAGGAAGGTAAATTTTGCTGCAATTTCTTTTCACTATTGTTTTATTCAGCTTGTGTTTGACATCTAGTTATTGCAGTCTTCCTTGGCAGGGGCTGAAAGCAGGAACTAAGAAGCAGAAATATGAGAAAATTAGTGAAAAGAAGGTGTCAACATCTATTGAGGTAATTTATTTGCAAATTTGGTGATAGGATTTTCTTTAGACATATCTATGGAGCATTGGTGTACAATTTTGCAGGCTTTATGCCGGGGTTATCCTACTGAGTTTGCATCCTATTTCCACTATTGTCGTTCACTGCGCTTTGAGGATAAACCAGATTATGCTTATCTGAAGAGAATATTTCGAGACCTCTTCATCCGCGAAGGTCTAAATGATTTTTGAAAGATTTTTTTTAGCTTTATCTGGTAACATGCACTCTAGGCTCCCCTTTACCCTTCTATCATTGCAGGCTTTCAGTTTGACTATGTTTTTGATTGGACCATATTGAAATATCAGCAATCGCAAATTGCAGCTCCTCCTTCCCGACTTCTTGTAAGTGATGAAATATCACTTTTTCTATGTTGTTCCCGAACTTATATCTTATGATGGCTGCTTTTATTAGGGCCCTGGTGGTGGAACCAGCTCAGGCATGCCTCCAGTTATCCTTAATGCAGAAAGGCAGTCTGGTGATCTTCCGGTGTTTCTCTTCTTATTCTTGTATTCTAAAATTGAGAACACAGGTTTATTTTTAATGTCTGTCTTTGTCACCCACTGGTGAGTACTGGTGGAGACCTTCCTGTCTCTTCCATTTGGGATTTTCATTGCGCCTACTCTCAATAATTTGCAGGTGAGGAAGAAGGAAGACAACCAGCAGATGCTTCTCGAAGGAGAAATTCTGGGCCGCTTATAAATGCAGGAAGTTTGTCCAAGCAGAAGAGTCCTCTCAGAAATGATTCTACCAGCAAGGATGCTATGGTAAGTATGAGTTGGATAAAATATGAACTTAGATAAGATGGTAAGGTTTTTAAATTCAGGAGCTCTCGAACGCCATTTCTAGGGTATAGATCAGTCCATAATTGATTGTCAGAGATCAGTCCATAATGAAGTGTAGTAAAAACCTTGAGTGTAACTATTTCTTTGTTGAAGTGCTCTGCCAGTTCTAAAATAACTCTTGCTTCAGAATTCAGATGATTTGGACAGAGAATCTAGTTCTATATTTCCTTAGTTCCAGGAAAAACAAAAGAAGATAATAAAGATCATGTGTGTTTCAAAGGTTTGAAAGTTGTTGAAATGGAAAAACGTGACAATTGCTATATATGACAAGTGATGTTTTTGCCACATTATATGATGAATCGTCCAATTTTTAGTTGTCAAGCTCCACTTTCCTGGGACGATCTAGTGGACCATTGTGGCGAGGTCTAGTGTCTGGCAGCTGTGAGACTTTCGCTGTGGGAAATGACTCTGATCCTACACGTTCTCAAATGCCTGAAGCAAGTCCAGCAGCAATGCACAAAACATCAAGTGGACAGAGAACCTCCCCACTCATTGGATCATCAGATCCTAAGCATGCTTCATCTGGCAGGAGTAATTCTGGTATGAAGAACTATGAATCCATGCTCAAAGGAATTGAGAGTCTACATTTCAATGAGGAAGAAAAGGGTCACTAATGACTGGAAACCTTTCATCACGTTCTTGTAAATTTCTGAATGTGTGCCTGTGTGCGCTCCTCAGGTAGAATTGAGGGATTTCTTTTTAATGAATTTCGTGTTGGAAATTAGGGATCTAGAGCGTGTGTTTGTGCAATCAAAGATGATGCTAATGCAGGATGTCAGGTAGTTTGAATACAAGCTCATTGTCGTGCATGCCTCTTTATGTTTCAAATTTGTGGAATCAGACGTCTTCCATAAACTTTAAACCTTGTCTAGATGATGGGGATTAGTGAAACTGTATATTGGTCATTGTAATATTTAACTGGTCCCCAGTAATATTCTAGTTGAATGTAACTTGAGTGCAAACAAACAGCAGTTCTACAAATTTTGGGTCCTAGTTATTTAACAAGCATGTGCAAAATATGTTATTTCCCTTTTTAATTTATTTTGTAACGAAGTCGAAGTTTACGCCCATATTCTAATTGTAACGAAGTCGAAGTTTACGCCCATATTCTATATGAGGTTTCGATGTTCTATTGCTAGAGTTGGTAAAACGGGAATAATACCATCCTAAATATTACAAATAAATAAATTCAAAGTATTTCTTAGAGTTTCTTTTTCCTTTGGATAATTGTGATGTGAGGATCAACTTGACTATGTCACCCAATTTTGGTTAGCTTTCACATGTATCTAAAAAAACCTAACATTCATAATCCCAAATTTCAGAGACAGTACATCTTTTATGCCTAAATATGGAAACCCGTCAAAATTGTTCATAGAAGAGAATGTAACCCAACTTCAAATCTAGCGTCATCTCTTCGCAGGTGAAACTGAATGATTTTATAATACTGAGAGTGTACTTCAGATACAATCCTTTGACAGCTACCATTTATAATAAACTAATGGATTACACAACGCTAATGTGCATTACTCACCAGTTCACAATTTAGACACTAGGAGCACTAAATTAGACATTTTAGAAAGAAAATATAAAAATGAAAAGTTGTGTGTGCGTGGGTGTGTGTGTGGGGGGGGGGGGGGGGGGGAGATAGAATGTGTGATTTTTTGTCACTGAAGTAGGAAAAAAGCTTCTTACAGGAGATCAGCAACATTTGCTGGCAGCTCCTCAATAACAACATTGTAAAACCTCTGAATATCAGACAGCATCCTCTCATCATCCTTTGTTACAAAGTTGATGGCCACACCCTCCCTACCAAACCTTCCACTGCGTCCAATACGATGAAGATAATTCTCAGGCTGAGTGGGGAGATCATAATTTATGACCAGGGAGACTTGTTGGACATCGATTCCCGGGCCAATAGATCAGTGGTGATGAGAACAGGGGAGGACCCAGAACGGAATTCACGCATTATAATATCTCTAGTGTTCTGGTCCATGTCACCATGGGTAGCTGACACTGTATGGTCTCTGCTTAGCATCCTCTCTGTAAACCAGTCAATTTTGCGACGAGTGTTCACAAAGATCACACTCTGTGTAATGGCTAATGTTTCATACAGGTCGCACAGGATTTCAAGCTTCCATTCTTCCTTTTCCACATTCACATAGAACTGTTTGATACCTTCTAAAGTCAGCTCATCACGCTTCACAAGAATCCTCACAGGTTTGCTCATGAATTTTCTTGTGATTTCAAGTGCCTCAGGAGGCATAGTAGCAGAGAAGACACCAACCTGAATCTTAGGAGGTAAGAGCTGGAAAATATCATAGATCTGGAGACAAAAAGAATAGAAGTGTAAGGTCATGAGCATAAATTTAGGGAAAATAAGCCGTGTCGACAGAACCAGTGGATGCACAGACAAATGCAAATATGGGGTGGGGGTACTAATTTAGTTCATAATAGAGGTAAATAGACCTTCAACACATTGAAAGGAAAAGGAAAGGACAAAAAGAAAATGACACACATTGGCAACAGTTCAAAGCTTAACAAAATTGTCACGTTGTTGGATGAATGAAGTCATGAATTTAATCAAACTTAATCTGAACGAAAGGAAATAACATGCAGAAAACAGAGATTTTTTTCTTGCCCTCTCACTAAAACTTTTAGCATGTTGAATACTGTAAGAGCACCGTACCCAACAGCCATCTTTTCCCGTCAACTGAACCTCCCTCCCTCCCCCTGGCATCCAACAATTGGACCATTCCTCGCAAGTCACATTTTTCTCATACAATGGATAACTAACAAAATAAAATATTCATTGCACCACATCATAATAACTCAAATCTAGGGGTGGCAAATGGGTCATTTGAGCTGAATTTGAGCTGAGTTAAGATGGACTGAAACAATAAATGGGTCATTATCCAATTCTGCCCAAAGTTGAGATAGGTAAGATGGGTTAAGATTGGCTAAACAATGGGTCATAACCTAGTCCGTCCAACTTGACCCATCTGTTTTATAATTTTTGAACTTACATTTCATGATTTCATTTTTTTTTAAAAAAATTATAAAATAAATAAGTTATCATTCAAATTTTACAAATTTTTAAGTAAATTTTTTCATTGTCGCTGTAGTATTTCAAATTTGAAAGTAAACATTCACTTTTTTTTATTTCCCACCTGATGTTTTGTATCTGTATTAAGACCTCAACTTTCAAATTCGCATCTCATAAGACTCAATCTCCTTACCATAATTATTTTCATATCCAAAATTCAAACCTAAGACTCAATCAATTACTCAGCACTAGGAAGAACATAAAAAACAATCTATATGAATATTATTCCACGGGCAAAGAAAAAAATAAAGAACGAGATATTTATCATTGTTAGATTATATATACAATATCAATAATTTATGCCTATATTTAGATGATTTTTATGTTATAAATTGCATCAATGCAAGTTTGTACATTATTTTGTATCAATTTTTTTTTACTAATTATTACTTTTAAATAAATAAGTAATAACAATATTTCTCCAATAATAATAATTATAGTAGTCAAATAAATGAACTCCAAAGATCTTTGGTAAATCCAAAGAGAGTTTTCCTATACGTTCATCACAAAATATTTCTAGATCCCAATACACCCAATATCTATAGCAATCTATTATAATGAAAAAAGTTTAAACAATTATTCATAAACAAAAATCTTAAGCTAGAGCAGGGCTGGTCATTTGGCAGGGACGGGACGGGACGGGACGAGGGGAAGTGGAACGGGAAGCCACGCCGGGACGGACCGACAGTCCCGTCTCATCCCGTCCCACTAAATTGATGGGTCAGGACGGGATGGGATAAATGGGACAAATGGGACAAAAATAATTTCTAATTTTTTTTTAATATTAAAATTTAAGTGTTTTTAAAAATTTTATAGTCCTATAGTCTTATATTTAGAAATAAGAATTTCAATTTTAAGGCTAATAGTTAGAAGTTAGAACTTAGAACTTAGAACTTAGAACTTAGAAACTTAGAAGTTAAAATTTATAAATAAGAAAGAACTTTAAGTTCAAAGTTGAACTTGAAATTTAAAATTTTAAATTTGAAATACAAATTTAAGGCTAAAAATTCATTTAAAGTCTAGACTCTAAACTCTAAACTCTAAAGTTTACTAAAGACTTAAAGTTTTAAACTTAAAATCTAGAAACTTAAAGTTTGAAATTTGAAATATGAAGTAAACATTTAGTTATTAATTTAAAAATTGAAAATTGCAAATTGAAATTAAGAATTTAATATTTTAAGGTTAAAATAATTTATAAAGTTTGTTAAAGATTTAAAGTCTTAATTCTTAACTCTTAAAGACTTAAAGACTTAAAGTTTGAAATTTTAATTTTTGAAATTTCATGAATTTTGATTTTTGAAATATGAAGTAATTATTGAATATTTATTTGTATCTATAACTTATAGATATGTTTGTAAATAATTAAGATATAATACAACAGATAATGAAATTGAAAATTAAGGCTAAAACTTTAAATTTATTCATATAAAAATTAAAATAATATCATAAAAATTTGTATTACAATTTACGAATATTAGTAGAGTGTCTAATTTACGCAACCACCTTCTAAGAAGGGTTCTGTTTGGATTAAGCATTGAATTTAATACTAATATCTATACATCTTTATGAAATCTCTTTCTAATTCTTCTATTTGTTGAGCCAAAATATTTTCCAGCACCGGCATAGATTGTTGTCGGTCTTGCGCTTCCATGTCATCATCACTATTAATTGCTGAATCCAAAAAAGCTTCTTGTTGGGAAGTCAAGTTCGGTAGCCCGTGATTTCTCCACTCCGCATTGATCCAATTTATAAAAGTTATAGATACCTCCAAGCTGTCTTCTGCTAGTGAATATCGATGATCTCCAAGTTGACATCTTGCCGCACTGAAAGCGGCCTCCGAAGAAACAGATGATGTTTGAATAATTAGCACGTCCCGAACCATCTTGCTAAGCATTGAAAATACGCTCCCACGAGTCCTCCACCAACTCAGAATGTCCGGCGTGCCGTTAGCGAAAATTGTAACATTTTCCCTAGTTGAAGAAAGATAATCATCAAAATCACAACTGTCAGAAAAATCAAGACCAATAGTACTTTGCGCATATCCATGGTTACTATCTACTTGGACCCTGGAAGTTCCAGGAGTATTAACGGAATTACCACTATGCAACCGGCAATAAGTCTCATACATCATTTTAGCCTGCACTCTAATACTATTTTTACAACTTTCTAAAGTTGGAGTTTCATTATCTTCTATTTCAAAATTTTCATAAATTTTTTGAACGACTCCTCTTGCACCTCGTTCTTTATATTCCGGGTTAAAAAGCATATCAGTTAAATAAATTTGAGGGATAGGAAAAAAATATTTTTTAAACTTTTGAATCATGACCTCAATAGCCAGTGCAAACTTTTCATTGTTTTTATATTCAGCAAATTTAGTAGTAACAGCACATACATTTATTAAAACTTCACAAATAGTTGGAAAATACACGCCAGAAAAAGTTTTTGTTGCTTGATAAAATAATTTTAAAATTGATTAAGTTCATTTATTTCTTTCCGGTCATTATCATCAAGTTTCAAATCAGGTTCGAAATTATGAGCATTATACAACATAGTGATATGCCTTCCATAGATATATGCAACTTCTAGCATTTCATATAATGAATTCCATCTAGTTTTTACATGTTTTTGAACTTTTCTATATGTAAGTTCACATATTCTACAAATTTCTTTAAATTCACAAATTCTAGAACTTTTATTCATTCGAAAAATCCAAAAACATGCTAATTCAACTTTAGAACATCCAGTGTCAAATAATTTAATGGCATCCTGCACAATCAAATTAAATATATGAGCAGCACATCTAACATGAAAAGCAGCATTGTTAATTGGACATAACCGAGTTCTTAACATACTAACAACACTAGTATTAGAAGAAGCATTATCTAGTGTAACACTCAATATTTTATCACAAATGCCAAAAGATTGTAAAACTTCAAGTATAGTAGTAGCTATATATGTAGCAGTTTTTCTCTACTCATAAATTTTATAACCTATTATTCTTTTTTGTAAATTTCAATTATGATCAATCCAATATGCAGTAACAGTTAAATAATCAACAGAATTGACACTACGACCCATATCAAAAATAATATAAAATCTACCATCAAAATAACTAAATAAACAACGAAGATAATGTGCATGTTTCGCTTGAAATTAAAAAATATCACGTTTAACCATGCTTCGCAAAAAACCTTCAAAAGAAGGATTATATGTTTGTTGAATATACATAATAAATTCGGAATGGGAGGGAAAACTAAAAGGCAAATCACAGACCACAGCCATTTTTGTGATGTTTTCACGGTCTCTATCCCTATCATATTTTCGTTGTGTAACAGGGCCACTTGGGTTTGAAGGATTTAACTGGCGCTGAACCATATTGGAACCCCCTTCCAATCCAATAGGGACCATCACAACCGACGTCTTTAGAGGCTTCTTTAGCCGCCAAATATTCAAGTTTAGAACATTATAATAAATGTCTATGTAACCCCCTAGTTCCACCTTTGCTTCTATTACATTCATACTTAAATACCTTTCTACACTTATTACAAATAGCTTTCGTTTGCTCCTTATTTTGATGCATAAATTTCCAAACAGCTGAAGTTTTAGCCCGCTGAACCCTAGTCTTACCCCTAGTAGGATGCAAAGGAGGAAGTTGAGCTTCACACTGAGGAGTATCCTGAGTTAGAGCTTCGATAATGGGACTAGTAGGTGTATCATCTAATTCTTCTTCTTCTACTTCTACTTCTACTTCTACTTCTATATCTAATTCTTCCTCTAATAAATTACCATAAACCCTTTTCAAAACTTCATTATCTAATGGAGTATCTAAATTAGTATTAATAGGAGTACTGCCAAATTGCGTAAAATCTTCATTATTAATTCTAACTCTAGGGACTGAAGAAGAACCACCAATTTTTTTAGCAGTAGAACTAGAACCTGTACTTTTTTTTACCAGTATTAATAACCAACGCACCTCCAATCTTGGCCATAGCACCCTTTCCTTTTTCAGATTTTTTTTTCAGAATCCATATTATAATTTATGAATAAATAAATAAAACACAACTAAAATTATGACTAAATAAATATAACACAAGTATATTTAAATAAATAAGATAGAAAAATAAAATGAGTAAAACCATAAAATAAATAAATAACAGAAGTAAGTATGGATTATGGAACAAATATACCAAACATCTGTGTAAAAAACAGACGATTATAACCAATTGGAGGAAACTCAAAATTCGAAAATTGATGTAGCAAAACTAGCAAGTAGCAATTAGCAACTTGAGAGTTGAGACTTGAAACTTGAAGCTTGAAACTAAAATAACTAACACAATTTGAATTTGAAAATTATAAATTTTGAAATTTGGAGAATTAGAGAATGTAGGTTGTAGGGAGATTTGAGAGAAATTGATAATTGATAATATTTGAGAGAATGAGTGTCTAGTAAGAGATTAGAGAAGAGAAGAGATGAATTGTGAAAATGTGGGGGTATTTCTAGTTTTTAAAAAAGGACCAAAGTATAATTTTTAAAACTAAGGGGTGTAAATTTTGTTTTAAATAAAGAGGGTTGGGGTGGTTGGGCAGGGGGGGGGGGGGGGAGGGAGGGGGGCTGAATTAGGGAATATAGCCATCGGGGGCCCACCCAACGGCTGAAAACGTCTATTACTATTAAAAAAATTTTTTTTTAAACCAGCTGAAACCGGGACGGGACGGGCCGGTACAGGGACAAACCGAGCTGGGACTACCGGTAAAAATTTCTGTCCCGTCCCGTCCCATAATCCCAATCCCATCATCCCACGTAATTGGTCGGGCCAGCTGGGCCAGGACTACCGGGATCAGAAACCGGGACGTCCTGTCCCATCCCACCGGCCAGCCCTAAGCTAGAGTTGAATCTTAGAAGTTAAAATTAAGCATTTTCCTAGATTGAAATTAGGCATCATGATGGGTCTATTTAGGCTATTGATATATAATGGATCAAGTTGAGCTAGCCCAAATCAACTCATCATCAAAATTAAAATTTTGCACCGGTTATCCCTATTTTAGAGTGGTATTTATATTTTGCCCTTCAATATTTTAAGTAATAAAAACGAAAAAAAATACCCATAATATTTTTTAAAAATTGCAAGGCAAATAAAATTCACAAATTCCCTTATGAATTTCTTCCCCAGGACAAAAGTTCAATAGCATGAACTTCTGCCTACTGAATTTGTGCCCAAGGCATAAATCCATGTTATTGAACTTGTGACTAGGGGCAGAAGTTCATGCTACTGAACTTTTGTCCCTTAGACACAAGTTCATACTACTTAACATATGTCTTGAGGCATAAACCTGTGTGAATTTATTCCTTAAGACATAAATATGGCAAAAATATATGCCTTGCGAATTGTATTCATGCCTAGCGAATTTTTCTTTTTGGGTTGTTAATGGAATTTTTGACCTTTGTCACTTAAAATGTTGAAGGACAAAAATTAAAAACCATAAATTTAAGGGATAAAAATTAAAGACCACTCCAAAATAAGGGCATTTGTGCGAATGATTCCATCAAAATCACTCTATCCCAAATCCATCAAAACTTGGCAGGATTGGGCAGATCATATGGGTTTGGGCTAATGTTTCCACCCTTACTCAAATCTAAGATTAGCTTAGTGGTTGGATAACCTCTTATACAATTGACACGTAAAAAGGGTAAGGATAAACAAGGAAACATATGCACACATATACAGGAGAGAAGGGGCATATTGGTCAGAAGCAATTTTCGATCTAAAATAGTTGACCTGATCCTTGAAGCCTCTGGAAAGCATTTCATCAGCCTCATCCAATACAAACATCTTTAATGATCAGGGCGAAGTGACTGTCTTCTTAGCATGTCAAATACACGTCCAGGTGTTCCCACAACAACATGAACACCACTTGAAAGGATACGTTGGTCCTATCGAATGCTGATTTCTCCCACACAGGCATGTACCCTCACACCAAGTTAGTCACCAAGTGCCCTCATGACCTTTTCAATTTGCTGTGCAGGCTCTCGAGTAGATGCCAAAATCAAAGCTTGACATTCCAGAAGTTCATAGTTAAGTTGCTGCAGAATTCCGGAACAAAACGTGGTAGTCTTCCCAATTCCAGACTGAGCCTGTTGAATTACATCAAGACCTTTGCAAAAGGGTACAATTGCTCTTTGCTGGATTGATGAGGGTTTCTCAAAACCTACATGAAAATAATCCAATGATAAGTATATTGCAACATGAGTAATGGAGAGAACAATGCCTAGAACAAAGAGAATACCCCACTATAACAAGATTAATGGACCAAATAGGAACCTAAAGAGCGGGAGAGCTCATATTTGATCATTTCCTTTGTTTCTTTCTTTTTTTTCCTTTTTAATTGGTAAAGCAAAAGGACAACATTCACAATGATCCAGAATCACAGAAAAACAATAGAAGCCAAATGTTACTTAGTTATAACTACAGTATTACTACTTACCAGTCCACCACCCCATCTTCTTTATAATGTATGCATTAGTGAAGTACAAGAAAAAATAAAAAAATATTTCGATCAACTGTATGTAAAAATGCCCCTGAGAAGGTTCTCCTGCAAACCCATGGCATCAAAACTATCATAAACCTCATCGTATGAGGTAAAGAAATCTTGCCCATCATCAGCTAAAAGTCTGCAGCGAGATCCAAGAAAGCCAGGTTTTCAGGATACATGTTCTAAAGGAATATTAGCAATAATTCATAGGAGTAATAAATACAGAATAAAAAGACCAAAATAGAGGAAAGAAGCAAGCGCAACCTTCTAGAAATGCATAAATAGAGAGCAATAAAATAATTGGGTCATGGTACTTATAACTCATTCATTTTTGTGTCAAATTGACGAGCATCAAACTATGATCCTTCTGGAGATGCACTTTCCATGACTGGAAAATATTCATAGCACATCAGCAACAAAGGATCATGGATAAAATTAAATATTATCAAATCATTAATATCGCCGTACAAGTTGACTGAATCAATCACAACTGTGAAGGTTCTCATTGGTTCAATACACCATGCATTGACTTAGAGAAGGTAAAAAAAACAATTTAGCTCCTCATTGCATGGTTAGAATTGCAACATTGAATTTTAGAAGGAAAAATAAATTACATAATCCTAGATATGAAGATAAAGTTTGGATTTCATCTTTGCATTCAGTATTTCTTATACAAATTGCTAGTTCTTAATTTGGTTCACTAGAACGATTTTGCAAATTTCTACTCTTCATCTGATTTTTCCAACCCATAATTTCTCTTGCTAAAATGTGAACAATCATTAAAAGCAAAACTCTTGAAAAAATATCTACTTTTCATGGGAACTAGCTTATTTCGTTTAAATTTCTTTCGCACACTACCTAAACTGCCAGCTAAAAGAATAGATACGCACATGCATAACTTGAAAAATAGAATGTTAAAGATGTCATTCATCACTTTCCTAGTTGAAAATTTCTCAGTTGAAGAATGATGAATTCAATCTGCTTTATCAAAAAGACTGAAACTTGGGTCCTAATATAGCACACAAACAACATTGAAATAATTTTTTTGTTTTCACTGCCATTTGTCAGCTGTCTAAAATCTAGAGTGCTATTATTACCAGTTAAAAGAAAACTAAAAAATGAACTGTGCTCAACACCTTAACAAGCCTCATCGTTCGAAAGTAGCAACTACAATATCCATTCTCTTAAGTTATGACATTTCTACGTACTAGTCCAGTTTAAGAAATGACACAAAGAACCTCATAAAAGAACACAATCTCAACTCTCTTTCAAGTACCAAATTAAGATATACAAAAAGCCATACCATGCTTGACAATATCAAATTTTCAAACAAAATCAGGCCTTAAAGTAGCTATATATCTCAGTCAACTGAATAAAAAGATCAAACAAAACATTAGGAATTGCATCTAAATTCTTCCTCCGACCCAGTTTACATGATACTTTTTCTTCATTTTAAAACATCCAAAATGTCTTAACACAATTTTTTGCAGTGATATTTATTATATAGAACTATTGCAGCATTCATGCGTTAAGATTTTTATAACTATATATCAAACCCTAAAACAAATATTTTCTTTAGCTATAACTACTACCTGATGTAGAAGTCAAATAAACATCTTAAACACAGTGTCTATTCAAGCATCGTTATATCTGAGACTATTACCAGCAACCAAAAAAAAAATCAATAGCTTCCAAGTCAGCATATACAGCTAAAGAAAATGTTAACAACGCAATTTTTTCATGTAAACGACACTAGCATAAAAGTTAAGACCTGAAGATGGAGAGATGACAGAGAGTGAAAGTTGAGAAATTAGGATTTTTGTACCCGTGGAGTTTTTAGAAGACGGCGATGCTAGAGGAAAATGAGTGTGTAGTGTGAGTGTGTGCAAGGGTTCCTGGTAACAAAAGCATTCCCTTCTTTTTCTTCTTTCACGAATTTGACCTTCGATTTTGTTGCTGCCTTCCTTGAACTAAAAACATCCGTGTAATACTCCCCCCCCCCCCCCCCCTTTTTATTTTTTTTATTTTTTTTTATGCCTAAGAGATTTCAAATTTTTCTGGTCCTTTGGTGACTCGAAGTACAACATCAGAATTGGAGGTGGAGGGTATTTATCATCCGAACAATCCTCTCTTATCCCATCTCATCTTAAATTGACATTTGAAACTTAAGGAAAAGCGAGTCTTCTTAGTTTATTTTCAGTTAAACTTTTAGGAGTAATTTATTTTAGTAAAAATTAATTTTTATTTAGTTAATTAATTTAATAAATATTTTTAATCAGCAATTAATATTTGCGAAACTTTTAAAGAGTGTTTTAAAATATATATTCTTAAAATTTTTGAATTTTTTTTAGCTTCTGAAAAACAACTTCTGTTACTCCCAAAAATTTGAGTTGTTTCTTTTTAAATAAATATTTTTCTTTTAAAAAAACACATTTGATCTCTCAAAAACTTGACCAAACAGACTATTACTCTCATAAATCTACCCCTAAACTTGTCTTGAATTGTAAAATTGATTCTCTAACTCATATTTTTCCTATTTAAACACTTAAGGGGTCGTTTGATGGCTGGTTTGGAGGTGAATTATGCAGGTATTAGATTCTGTATAAGTAATATGATATTTGTTAGTTGGTTAGAAGGTAAACTATTCATGTATAAAATTAATATGATATTTGATTTGTAATTTAGAAACTCTCATAACTAATATATGTATAAGTAATGAGGGAGTCTGTGTATTATTTTATGCATGATAAAAAGTAGAATAACTAATATAAAATTAAATTATGTGTGACTCATATCTGCATAAAATAATACCTAATTTTTTTAAGAAAAAAGCACAAATATAGAAATACTTATAAATTATGGCCACAGTTTCAAATATTACAAGATATAACTTTATTTTATTTAATTGACCATCTAAATACTTTTATCGTGTATTTGCTTTTTTTTACCCCAGCAGTAGTAAATGAACCATTTTTTCACGCCATCAATCTGTAATACCCCAAAAGTTTCTAAGACTAGATGAGAGAAATGGAAATAAGTTCAGCAGAAAAATCTGTATTTTTGCTTCAGAACGACTTATGGTAGAAGTAATGGATCGTGGAAAGAGTCATAGGGAGATGCTAAAGTTGGATGCTCAGACCACAAGTCACACCACGAGTCGTGGTGCGTGGGCACGACTTGTGGTCATGAGTTGTGGTGAGGCATAGGGAATGCCAGGGTTGGAAAGGACGGATCGTTGTACGACTCCTTGTGGGAAACAACGAGTCGTGATAAAGGCCATGGTTTGGAGATTCTGTGTATGGACTGGTTGTCATAGATGGTGTTACGACCCGTGGTAGGTAACCACGAGTCGTAAATTGTAACCCGTGGAAAAATCCAGAAAACGTAAGAATTGAGGCTCACTGACAACGAAAGGTGTTACAACCCATGATGACATTTAACGACTCGTAGCAGGCGTCCTTGATGTAATCTTCAGGAACCAGTCTTACGACCAGTGGTGACCATGAGTCATCACTTCATGGTACGACTCATGATGAGAGTCGTGACGACTGATAGTGCCTATTTTTTAAAATTTTCATTAAGGGTATTTTCGTAAATCCTAAGATTCTAGGTCATAAATTATGTCTTTTTAAGCCCTGAAAGAAGTGTATTAGGGGGGTTTATCCTATTTTAATTCATTCAACTCCAGACATGCAAGTTTAGAGGGTTCCATTGATAATCAAGCCTAGAATCCTCCAATTCTCCTTCAAATCTCTTGGGCTTTCAAAGTCAAGTTAAGAATCAGTTTACCCAGGTATGTAGGGCCATGAATGAGAGTTTTCTTTCACTCTCATGCCAAAATTTCTCCTCAAGTTCATGAATTCAAGTGTTAATTCAAGTGTATGATCCTATGGGGTTCTTATCCCAATTTCATGAAATTCTCTATGATATATTAATGGGTTAATTTCCTTCATGTTTCAAAGAATTTTTAAAGATCTATGGCAGAATTTTTTAGTCTATTTTGATTAATAATTCTGATTTCAAATTTTAGGAAATTATGCCCAATTATGCAAGTTTCATGAAATGTCAACTGAAGTATGCCCACACTTCCAATTGAAGTATGCCCACACTTCCAATTGAAGTATGAAGCGGACGTTGTCAATAAAGAACCCAACTAAGAGGTTGGTGTCAAACCCACAGAAAATATGGAAGATCTAGATTATAGCTGGTAGATGAAGTTGTATGGTAATTACTTCACAATGGGGGGATTATAATAAAAATCAATAATGGAAATAAACAGCAGTCAAGATTATATTGGTGAATCAATAATTAAACAAATAACTAGGGTTTGTATTCCCCATGGGTTCATAACAGCTTTAGGTATACACTCATGAGCTTTATCAATACTTACTTACAGAACTGATAACTTAGGTTCATTCATACGATCGACCAATCCCTATTGAATAACTATCCTCAATCACTCGAACAAGTCTCATGAGTTTTGCAAACTAACCATTATCACTAAGTTCCAGATATAACTATCCTGCGACCACAACTCAAGTTAATACAATGATCATCAAGATCAAGGCTCTGTTGTAATTCTCTTTTCCTAATCTTTACCTCTTCGACCAAAGAAAGTAAAGAATTTAGGCACTTCCTAACGTTGTACACCGCTAAGAATCATTAAAGATGAAGAGAATACAATATAAGTAATTAGTATTGGTTTTAGACTCACTTTGTGCAATCCTAACTAGTTAATCCACCATGGTTCCTACAACCCTAGCTATGGAGGTTTTAGCCTCTCATAGTTGCAAGGTTGAGATTTGTGTTCATTATTGAAAACATAAAACAATACTTACAAAGATGATTGAGAAAAATAATTCCTTCAATTAAACCACGAAATCTTGAATAACAAGTAGCAAGAACAAGATGAATTCAAGAAAAGGTTGATCACAAGGTTGAACCAACTCAATTCTCTCTTCCAACGATGTAAAATTGCTTACTACAATGTTTTCCTACTAGAATTAAGTCTATTCTTCACCCTCTCTGAAAAATAAAACATAAAAAGTATTTATAGAGACATAAGAATCCTTTTCCTAAACTAATAGGACTGCTTTTCATATCTGTAGCCGACCTCATCACGGGTCCTCCTACGACTCGTAGGGGCTTCTCAAGGATTGTGGCATCGACTTGTAGCTTGGAGTATTAGCTGAATTTTGGCTAAGTGTTGGGCCAAGGTACGATTCGTACCTACTTCCTACGACTCGTACATTGCACCCGTGGCTTGATCCTGATCTTTTGAACTTTTTTTTTTGAACTTCACCACGACCGGTATGGTACGACTCGTACCTTCATCTTATGGGTCGTAGGGTGCTCTCGTACTGAGAATCAGCCTCCTATGCAATTCTTCTGGATTTCATCACGACTAGCTTACCACGACTCGTACCACCATAGTACGATTCATGACAAGTATCATAAGTTCAGTCTTCCAAGTTAAACTTTCAGCTTCTCATCAAGGCCCTCAGTACGACTCGTAGGTCCATCCTACGGATCGTACTATGGTCTGCACTTTTTGCCCTTTTCTGCACACTTTTAGCTTCCTTTTGCACTTTATTGTTCCAACACTCATTTATTCTGAAATTAAAGGAAAAGTGCCTCATATCTATATAAATACACCTAAGTCCATACTATTTTCTTAGTTTTGAGCATCAATAGTGCTGTAAATCCACAACACATCAACATATCCTTCCATGACGAGGAATACTATGGTAAAATCTCAATACGTCTCATAGCAGCTAATCCATAACGTACATATTCATTATCTACTAGAAGCTGCTAATCACAACATATAGGATCATCATATACTTTCAAGGCATATGTTGTATCACTATATGATGAGAATAACTTGCCGAAGAGATAAGCCTTATCATACCTCAAATATCGATTCTCGTTCAACCAACAATGCCAATCTAGAGCCAGTAATTCCACTCAATTGCAGCCTTTACACTGAGGGAATAAGGCTATTCCAATAGCAGGAGTCAGCAAATAGTGATATCTTTCAATAATATTAACTATAATTCAACTTCGTTTAATTCGACCGGAAATTCACAAATTCCCGAGAGTTTAGAAGGTAGAAATAGTTACTTATCACTTGTAGCCGCTTAAGACTCAATTAGAAGTGATTTTGATACATTTTACTCTACGGGGTTTCTGTACTCTGAGTGAATTTTCAAGAAATAACTCCGTAGGGGCATTCCTCGTAGGCCTATAACATGTTATCAATGATGAATTTGCATTTGAACGGAGTTTAACAGCGTAATTGGGCGAAAAACCATTGAAACCCTCGTTAAATACTCTCCCTAGCCGCTGCTCCCTCTATTTAGGAAATATTTTGAATGATTCATCAAACATACACTTAAATATATATAGGTGGTGGTGGGGTGGGGGTGGGGGATGGTGCAGGGGAGGTGCAGCACGTTGCCTACAACGCCAAGAGTCATGCGTGATGCGCTGCTCAAGGCGTCGGCCGGCTGGTGCGGCGTGGCGCCTGGTGCATGAACTAAGAAAGATCGTTAACAACCCCAAAATCCACCTGAAAAGTATTAAAAATGAACTGTACAAGGAAAATAAACCTAAATATTGTATTTATAATTTCAAACAAATTTTATCCTAACTAAAATTGGATTCCAGGTTGGCAGGGGTAACAGGCCAAGTAACGACTCGTTGGGCTAGTGATCTTGACTCTTTCTCAGCAATTTTCCCAGTATTGGTGATGGGTCACCTAACGAATCGTTAGGATTGGGCACAAGTCGTTAGGTCTCTCGTGGCCCTGGCTCACCAAATCTTCCAGTACACTTGACGGACACCCACAATGTCTGATGACAAGTCATCACTTCACCTGACGATTCATTATGTCACTCATTATCTTCAATGGGCACTTGTTCAGAATTTCTCCTCCCAGTCTCCACGACTGTCATAATGACTCGTTACCAGATGTAACGAGTCGTGACATCAACTTGTGAGGTGCACTGGTTCCTTTTCATCAACTTCAATTTCTTCCCACGACTCTAGGCACGAGTCATGCATTGGACGATGACTCGTGGCCTGGGCATCAGCCTACAGTTTTATCCATTTTTGCCTTACTTTGCCTATTTCCCATTTCGAACCTATTTTCCTGCAACATTGAACACAAACACATCATATCTACATAAACATACCCGAAATGTGCATAGTTTCTTGGTTTTGAGCGTCGAAAGTGCCATAAAATCATGGAACATTAGTTCACCTGGCCTCTGGCCTCGACCTCCTGCTCGCTTGATGCTGTGTTTGTGTATTCATCCCTCGAGTCCTTCCTCGCATGCGTCGTACTCCAAAACTCTCAATATATGTATGCACACATTTGTTAAATAATAAAACTTATGGGGTGTAACATTATCCTCCCTTAGGAACATTCATCCTTGAATTTAATCTTAGGCTTAAGAGACTCAATTCCTTGAACTATTGCTAGAACAGTTTTGGCAGAGTCTCCTCTGTATTGTGGATTATCTAAAAATCTGAAATGCAGAAAAGTCTAACTAGGCGTCTCTCAGGATGCTATAAACAACTACTCCACAACATAAAAGTGAACAACAAAACAATACTGATAATATAAACAATAAAGTAAAAACTGAACAACAATTTCACCTCAACTGCACAATCTGGTTCAGGTCCGGAATAAGTGAGGATATCTAAAACTCATGTCGTCCTCAACTTCCCAAGTCATTTCCTCTGTATTTATATCCTCCCATAGGACTTTACTAGGCTACAGCTTTGGTCTTAAGTGTAATACCCGGAAGTTCCTAAGACTAGACCCGAGAGGTGGAAAGGAAATCAGTAGAAAATCTAGAATTTCCCCCTCAAACGACCCGTGGTACAAGTCGATAGGAGAAAGCACAGGCCGTTAGAAGTTCCTGTTGTGAAAGATTACAAATTTAGACTGGGAAATAACGGGTCTCGGAATAACCCATTGGTGGTTGCAACGAGTCATTCTATGTGCCCAGTTGGAGGATTTCCAGGATAGTGGTAGTGGTGACGACGACTGGTGACGATGAGTCGTTGGTGGTTTGAACGACTTGTCTTGTTTTGTTGTGGTGGGGGATCTGAGACCTGAATTCAGGGTGTAGCTATGAGGGGTAGTAACAGACCATGGGAGTTAGCGACGGATCATTCTGACATCCGTTGTCAATGGTAGATAAGTTTTTCCAAGAAATTCATTAAGGGTATTTTTATCATTCCTAAATTTAAGCTCGAAATAAGGATTTTTAAGAGGGGTAAGTTCATCCTAGGCTCATTCACTTTCATTCATGCAAGTTGAGGGCTTAAAAGGTGATCAAGTTTAAGTTTTCTGCAAGTTCTTCCTCAATTCTCTTTGGGATATCAAGGAATTGGTGTAATAGACCCTTTTAGGTATATAGGGTCATGAATGGGTGAATTTGTTCACACCCTTGCCCAATTTCTCTCTAATTCATGAAAATCTATGTGTTGATCCAATGAGGTTTTAACCCAATGCATGAATCTCCTAAATTTCTTCCATGGGTATGATCTAAGCATGTTTCTATTATTGAATTATGATTTATGGGAAATTTTTACATAGTTTTCAATAATAATCATGTTTTCAAGCTTTATAAATTGAAATGCCCATCCATGAGAAGTTCATGAAAGTTGAGATTTGTGATGAATGTTAAAGTATGATGAGATATTATTGATGAAAAGCATATTTTCAAGTTACCCATGTCTATGATCATGTTTTCAAGTGAATTAAGTATTTTCAAGCATGTGTAAGTATTGGGCAAACCCATATGTTCAAGAATGATTTATGATTTCACGAATTAGCTTACCACATGGTTTTGGAGTTAAGAATCCAAATTAAGTTCAGCTTGTGGTATGGTTTGAGCCAAGGCTCCTCAGGTATGATTTCAGATATTTAGCTTCGTTGAAAAATGATGGAGAGCATATGCATGTTTTTTGGAGTAGTGTCTAGCACCGAGTAGGCTAAAGGTCAGTCAACCCTATGCCTCAGAACTACGCGCCAATGTAGGTATGATCACATTATTTTTGGACCTCCTATGTGAGCTATGCCTTGCCCCAAGGGGGCGTTGATCTTGATATTGATATAATAGTATCGTCCTTAGCCCTGGCAAGGCTTTGGAAGGCTCTACCCACTTTAGTGTGATAGTTGGGACCACATAAGCCCTATCGTGATAATGTCGGTTATATGACGAGTCTTCCATTGTTCCTCATGATTTTAGTTATGCATGTTTATCATTCATGATATCTATATATGTTCTAAAGCAGGTTTGACCCAATGTTTAGTTTTACTTATGATTATCAGATTTCAGCTTTGAGTCATATGATTCAGTTATGATGTTCAGTTACGATCAGATCATGATTTCAAAAAAATGCATGCAAGCCCAACTCTCTAATTCTTATCTTAATTTTGTTTTATATTATACATGTTTTAAATGATTTTACTTGTTTAAGAGGTTTTACTTACCTTGCATAGTCGGTACATTCCACGTACTGATCGCATACTCTATTGTTGTATTGTTTTATGATACAAGCTCCGATCTTCAAACTCAACCCCATCACTAGCTAGTTTTCGGAGTTAGCATCCAGTCTCCATTGGTGAATCCTCATCTCCCCCAAGGGCCATTTGTTATCATATATCTTTATACTTTCAGTTTTCAAACTTGTCGGGTTAGTTGGGGGTGTTGTCCCATCAACCCATCAGATATGTTTGAGGCTTTCAGATAGTACGTAGTAATCATCTTGGTACATATTATGTGAATTCCAGTTTGAGGTTATGTTATGATTAGATTTCCATCATGTTTATTATGGTAAGTTTTTTGCTTTATTTGATTGAGTTAGATGTATGTTTATGCCCAAAGTTAGTGGTGGATCAGAGGGCGCGAGTGAGAAGGTTTGTTCATGGGGTGGCGTACTATCTTGAAAAGGATTGCACAACCTCCATGCTCTATCAGGATATGGTTTTCCCTTAGATAGTTTTGTACGCCTAGCAGATGGAGGCGACACATCTGAGGAAGAGAGAGGCCAAGAGGGCCAGGACAGACAACTATAGGTTCTCTCAATCGAGGTCAGGTGGTGGGCACCGACAGCAGTCCCACCAGAGGTCTTCAGCCCCAGCATCTTTAGCGATGAGTGCGCTATCCAGACCTAGGCACGACCAAAGGGGACGACCATCAGGCTCTAGGAGTCAGAGCAGCAAACCGGCAGATTCTAGTATCCTAGTTTGCGGTAGGTGTGGTCGAGGGCACACTGGTCAGTTTTTGGCGGGTACAGTGCTAGCTTTCGGTGCGGAAAGCCCGGACATATGCTCAGAGATTGCCCAGCAGCTAGACAAGGCCATGATATGGGTTGAGGCCAACCTTCCAGTTCAGCAGCTCTACCCGCACGCCCAGCCCAGCAGGGAGCATCTACTAGTACAGGTGGCGGTCAACGCCAAAGCAGAGTCTATGCCTTAGTATCTCGCCAGGAGCAGGAGGTCTCCCCGAATGTAGTCACTGGTATGTTACGAGTTTTCCATCTTGATGTATATGCTTGGTTAGATCCAGAGGCTACCTTGTCTTTTGTGACACCTTATGTGGCTAGTAGTTTTGGAGTTAATCCCAAAAACTTTTCAGAACCCTTTTTAGTCTCTACTCCAATGGGTGATTTAGTTGTAGCTAAACGAGTGTATAGAAGTTTCCCAATCATAGTCGTTCAGAAAGTCACCTCAACAGATCTAGTAGAGTTATCCATGACCGACTTTGATGTTATCCTCGGCATGGATTGGCTATTTGCATGTTATGCCTCAGTTATTGTAGAACTCAGGTAATAGAGTTCAGATTTCTGGGTGAGCCAGTCCTAGAGTGGAAGGGTAGTTCAGCTGTGTTCGTAGGTCGTTTCATTTCCTACCTTAAGGCTAGAAAGATGATCTCCAAAGGTTGTGTATACCATCTAGTTAGGGTTAAGGATGCTACGTCCAAGACCTTGACTATCCAGTCAGTCCCAGTAGTATGCGAGTATCCAGAAGTCTTCCCAGAAGATCTGTCGAAAATCCCTCCTGAGTGGGAGATTGATTTTGGGATTGACCTTCTTCCCGATACGCAACCTATATCTATTCCTCCTTACAGAATGGCCCCATCCGAGCTAAAGGAGTTGAAGGACCTTTTAGATAAGGGTTTCATTAGACCGAGCAAATCCCCATGGGGTGCACTAGTTCTCTTTGTCCGAAAGAAAGATGGTTCTCTTCGTATGTGTATTCATTATCGGCATTTGAACAAGGTCACCATCAATAACAGGTATCCTCTACCCAGGATTGATGATTTGTTTGACTAGCTTCAGGGTGCCAAGTGCTTTTCAAAGACAGATCTCAGGTCTGGATACCATCAGCTCAGGGTGCGGGAGAGTGACATCCCGAAGACAGCCTTCAGGATGCGGTATGGTCATTATGAGTTTGTAGTTATGTCTTTTGGACTAACGAATGCTCCTATAGTTTTTATGGATTTGATGAAAAGGGTGTTCAAGCCATAATTGGATATGTTCATGATCGTGTTTATTGATGACATCCTAATATACTCTTGGAGCGAGGAGGAGCATGCTGCTCAATTGAGGGTGGTGCTATAGATTCTCAAGGATCGTCAACTATATTCTAAGTTCAACAAGTGTGAGATTTGGTTGAACTCAATGGCATTTTTGGGCCATGTGGTTTCAAGTGAGGTCATAAAGGTGGACTCTCAGAAAATAGAGGTGGTAAAGAATTGGACTAGACCGATGAGTCCTTCAGACATCAGGAGTTTGTTGGGCTTAGCTGGTTATTATCGGAGATTTGTTGAGGACTTTTTATCTATTACAACGCCAATGACTAAATTGACCCAAAAGAAAGTGAAATTCCAATGGTCCGATGCTTGTGAGAGGAGCTTCCAGGAGTTGAAGACTCGACTCACCTCAGCACCGGTATTAACTCTACCGAAGGGTACCAATGGGTTTGTGGTGTATTTCAATGCCTCTAGAATTGGCCTTAGTTGTGTATTGATGTAGCATGGTAAAGTCATAGCATATGCTTCCAGGCAGTTGAAGGTTCATTAAAGGAATTCCCGACCCATGCTCTTGAAATGGTGGCGGTGGTATTTACCTTGAATATATGGAGAAACTATTTGAACGGAGTCCATGTAGTCAATTTAGTCAATGATACCACAATGGATGAAAAACCCTCAACAAACCTTCGATAGTAGCTAGCTTAGCCCCAAAAGCTCTGGATATCAGAAGGATTCATCGGTCTAGGTCAATTCTTCACCGCTTCTATTTTCTGAGAGTCCACCCTTATGCCTTCACTTGATACCACATGGCCCAAAAACGCCACGGATTTCAACCAAAAATCGAACTTGCTGAATTTGGCATATAATTGGCGGTCCTTAAGAGTCTATAGCACCACTCTCAAATGAATGGCATGCTCCTCCTCACTCCGAGAGTATATCAGGATGTCATCAATGAACACGATCACGAACATATCTAAGTATAGATTGAACACCCTGTTCATCAAGTCCATAAAAGCTGCAGGAGCATTCGTTAGTCCAAAATACATAACTGAAAACTCATAATGACCATATCGCGTCCTGAAGGCTGTCTTCGGGATGTCTCTCTCCCTAACTCTGAGATGATGGTACCCGGATCTAACATCTATCTTTGGAAAGCACTTGGCACCATGAAGCTGGTCAAACAAATCATCAATCCTGGGTAGAGGATACCTGTTCTTAACGATGACCTTGTTTAATTGTCGATAATCAATACATATATGAAGAGAACCGTCTTTCTTTCGAACAAAGAGAACTGGTGCACCCTATGGGGACTTGCTCAGTCTAATGAAACCCTTATTCAAAAGATCCTTCAACTGTTCCTTCAACTCTTTTAGCTTTGTTGGAGCCATTCTTTAGGGAGGAATAGATATAGGTTGCGTATCGAGAAGAAGGTCAATACCAAAATCAATCTCCCACTCGGGAGGAATTCCCGATAGATCATTCGGGAAGACTTATGGATACTCACATACTACTGGGACTGACTGGATAGTTGGAATCTCAGATATAACATTCTTAACCCTAACTAAGTGGTACACACAATCTGTAGAAATTATCTTTCTGGCCTTAAGATAAGAAATGAAACGACCTACAGGAACAACTGAACTACCTTTCCACTCTATAACTGGCTCACATGAAAATCTGAATTATAAAATTAACTGAGGCATAACATACAAATAGCCAATCCATGCCGAGGATAACATCAAATCGGTCATGGCTAACTCTACTAAATCTGCTGAGGTGATTTTCTGAAGAACTGTGACCGGGAAACTTCTATACACCCGTTTAGCTGCAACTGAATTGCCTACTTGAGTAGAGACTGAGGAGGGTTTTACCAAAACTTTGGGACTAGTTCTGCAACTACTGTCCATGTAAGGTGTCACAAAAGATAAGGTAGCCCCTGGATCTAACAAAGTATATACATCAAGAGGGAAAACTCATAACGTACTAGTGAATACATCTGGGGAGACCTCCTGCTCCTTGCGGGATGCTAAGGCATAGAATTTGTTTTGGTGCTTACCACCACCTGTGCTAGTAGATGCCCCCTGCTGGGCTGGGCGTGCGGGTGGAGCTAATGAATTGGAAGCTGGGCCTCAGCCCCTATCATGGCTCTATCTAGCTGCTGGGAAATCTCTGAGCATATGTCCGAGCTTCCCACACCTAAAGCAAGCACCTGTACCTACCAAGCACTGACCCGTGTGCCCCCCGCCATACCTGCCGCAAATTGGGATGCTAGAATCTGCAGGTCTGCTGCTCTGTCCCTTAGAGCCTGATGCTCGCCCCCTCTAATCGTGCCTAGTTCAGGATGACACACTCAACGCTGATGATGCTGGGGCCGAAGATCTCTGGTGGGTCTGTTGTCGGTGCCCACCACTTGGCTTTAGCTGAGAGACTCCATAACTATCTATCCTGGACCTCTTGGCCTCTCTCTCCCTCATATGCGCCGCCTCCATATTTTGGGTGTATAAGACTATCCAAGGGAAATCCATATCCTGGTGGAGCATAGAGGTCCTGCAGTCTTTGTCCAAATAGTTCGCCACCCCATGAACAAACCTGCTCACTTGCGCCCTCTTATCCACCACTAACTCTGGGGCGTACTTTGATAAGTGAGTAAACTCAAGGGCATACTCTGTACCGTTATTTTCCCCTGCTTAATATTCATGAACTCGGCTACCTTCATCTCCCTCATCTCACGAGGGAAGAATCGATCTAGGAAAGAAACATGGAACTCCTCCCAAGTGACAAGGCCTGCTCCGGCGGCCCTATTATTTTTCCACTATCGAAACCAGATGTGTGCAACCCCTTTCAACTGATATGAGGCCAACTCAGCACACTTAACTCCATTCACCCCCATGACCTAGGTGATCTTCACAATCTCGTCGACAAACTCATTTGGATCCTCGTCCACCTTCAACCCAAGGAATTCTGGTGGGTTTATCCTCAAGAAATCTCTGACTCGAGTTGCTGCCACATTTCCATTTTGGGGAATATGCGCCATTGCCAACTGGTTGACCTGAGCGGTCAAGGCCTACGCTAGCATCTAAATAGCTGCCCTAAATTCAGCATGGGCAACCGGCTCCAATGCATGGTGCTCCTTGACTGGTGGGGCTTGCTCATGCCCATCTCTGTTGCCATCCTCGTGGACGTTTCCATTCCCATTCCTCCTATCGTTAACTCTGCAGGGAGCCATGATTCTGCAATCTCAAATAGCATGAATTAGAAGGATAGAGAGGCATTTTATTGCATGACATAGATTATGAAAGAAGGGAACATTTCCTAAACTTCTCGTAGCCTCTTCATCATAAGTGTGGAATGCTTCACACCCATGAAAAAGACTCTACTAAACGTGGATTTCAGACACCCAAGGACACTTCAAACCGATTGCTCTGATACCAAGTTTGTCACGACCTGAACATAGGCCCAGACTAAGAAACAGGACAAGGAACTCCGAGGGACTCTAAGTCGAACCATGGCATAAACACACATCTAACTCAATCAATAAAAAATTGAATATTTAACATGATAAACGTAGCGGCAGTCTGAAATAAGCACAACATCAGAAATACACATGAATCTGAAGCTGATTACATCCTTTGTCTGAAAAGCCTCTAAGTCTGATGAGCTGATGGGACAGGCCCCCAACTAACTCGCTAAAACTGAAAAGTAAAAGTACATAAAGAAAACTAAATACACATGGTCCTCAAAAGAGGAGGACCCACCAACATATATGGGATGCTAACTCTGATAGGCTGGCTAAGGACGGGGCTGAATCTGAGTGGCAGGGCCTATATCATAAAATGATACAACATAGAGTATGCAGTCAGTACGTGGAATGTACCGAAGTATGCAAGGTCAGTAAAACCGCTTAATAAATAAAATCATTTAAAACATGAATAATATAAAAGATAAACAAAATAAGAATTTAAGAGTAGGGCTTGCATGCTATTTTCCGAAAACCTGATCTCAACATAACATAACATCATAACTGAATCAATTAACCCAAAGTTGAAATCTGATAGTCATATGTAAAGAAAAACATTGGGTCAAACCTGCTTTAGAATACACACACACACACATATATATCATGAATGATAAACATGCATAACTAAAATCATGAGGAACAATGGGAGACTCGTCCTTTAACTGACATACCACGATAGAGCTTACGTGGTCCTAACTATCACACTCAAGTGGGTAGAGCCATCCAAAGCCTTTCCAGGGCTAAGGACGATGCCATGATATCGATATCAAGCTCATGGATCAATCGGGGCAGGGGATAGCTCACATAGGAGGTCCTAATATAATATGATCATACCTACATCGGCGCGTAGTTTTGAAGCATAGGGTTGACTAACCCATAGCCTACTCGGTGCTAGACTACTCCCAAAATATGCATATGCTCTCCATCATTTTCCAAATATGTTATACCCCGTAGAATTTCTGGCACCTAAATGACCTATTCGCACGTTGGTTAAGCATATTTGAAGGCCATACGTGCTAGAGAAAGGCCCGGGAAAAGATCGGATGAGAAACCTGTCGAACCATTACGGAAGGAGCCGAGGCAGAGCCCCTCCGCGATGGCAGCGTGTCACGGAGGTGAAGCCTCCGTGACACGTTGGCCTTGTCCAGGCCCAAGTATATAAAGCCCCACTTTGGTTTTAAATGATTAAACACTTATAAAAATTCCAGAAACAGAGAGGAAAACGTAAGAGAAGGGAAAGGAACGAAGAAGTAATATAATTTTTGTCCGATTACGCTGCTAAACGTTGTCCAAACTCAAATTAACCTCAGATACCGAGGTATTTAGCAGCAGAGAGCATTCCTACGGATTTAGTTTCGTGAAATACGGTCGACGAATCGTCGAGCTACCGAGCTAAGGTAAGTGGAATTGCTCTAAACTAGTGTCTATGTGTTCCTAGCTGTGAAGTGAATATTTCTCCCTTCTGGACCGCTGAAAAATAGCGAGTGTTCGACCGTCTTTCGATAAGCCTAAGTTTAGGCTATAAACTATATCGAAAGTGACGTTGCTCTTTACAATAAAGCTGTATTTAGTATTAATTGACATATTTATGAATGCAGTTGGGAGAAAATAGTTGAAGTACCGGCCGAGCCTCGTCCGACAGACGGATAGTTCGAGGAAAAGGTATGTAAAGCTAGTTTCCTCGGCAAGTTAGTAATCTCGGGACAGTACAGTAATTTAAAGGCCAATAGAATGTCAGAAGTCATGTATTATGTTTATTACGAATGTTGGTACGATATTAGAAGCATCAGGTTATAACTGGCGCGAAACTTGCTGGCGCAATATAGATTCTAATATAAGTATTAGGAATTCCACAGCATGCTCAGTATGTGATCTGACACAGAATGTTAGGATATCATTGTATTCAGTTGAAACCCAGTAAAGCGATGTAATACCTATAAGACATCTCAGAAATAGAATGATAAGTTAAAATGAAGTTGGAAAGCATGTTAGGAATAATAAATCATGTTACTATAGAAACTCAGTATACAACATAGTTTTCAGCAGAAATACTATGTCATGTTCAGCATTAGACCCAATGCAGTCTGGCAGAAGACTATATTATACATATATACTATTACCAGCCTCAGCATGTGTTAAGTACATACATATTACCATCACTAGCTCAGCATATAGTATATACAAATACTTTACCACTATTAGCTTCAGTATGTGGGACATGCAGATAGTATTACTAGTTGAGACTGTTGTATTGTTTGGGGTTGGACTACCTAGCATCCATGACCGCCCAGGGTTGATAGCTGTATCAACTCATCCGCCAGAGGACGAGGATACGTCGCTCTACGGAGTGGCATGCCGTCCCACAGGGGACAAAGATGGGATGCCAATTTTCCCCATATTTGTGCCTTGATCGGCCCTTACATACCCCTGTCGAGCGGATATGCCCGGGTGTTGATTCAGGAGTCCTCCGGACTCAGATGCAGTTATAGTCAGGGGCTCAGCGAGCCCAAGTGCATACCCAGGGGACCGGCAGGATCCTTACAGGGTTTATAGGACATGGGATGACCGGGGTAGGGGTATAGATTCTGTGCTGGTTGTACCTCCCGGCTTATGGGGGCCGGGTAAGGTTTGTGTGTGCTATGTTATGTTATGTTATGTTATGCCATGTTATGTTAGATACGAGTAGATCAGCAGTAGAACGATATGTCTCCAGGTATGACTCCTACTCCTTCCAGTATAATTAAGAGAAGGTATGACTTACATTATCAGACAGTTAATCTATTCCTTCCTACTTCAGTTTCATCAGTTATATTGTTGTTTTCAGATATTTCTTTTAGTTATTGCTTTACATACTCAGTACCAGCGGTACTGACGCTCGGTGGGGCGCTGCATTACTTGCCTGCAGGTATTCATAGACGAGCAGGCGATACCACGTGATTCCTATTGGCGATCGAGTATTCAGCTCCTGTCATCCAGAGACTGAATTCCAGAGGTGTATTTCGTTTTCTTTTGTTGTATAGTACGGGTAGGTCGGGGCCCTATCCCGATCATTTTTATGGTTATTCCTAGAGGCTTGCAGTCTGTATATATTTCCCTGTGGTCAGATGAGCCGGTCGTGTGAGGCCGTGCAGTTGTATAACTGTTAGTACTTGTGTTTCCTTTATGTTGGCCGTGTGGGGCCATAGTTCGACAGTAGTGGTGACCTTGCCGGTCACGTAGCTATCCAGCACTTCATGGTTAAGTTATAGATAACTAGACAGCATGGTGGCCTTGTCGGCCCGCATAGTTTTTCCTGTATTGATATGTTTCTGGTCAGCTATTAGTACAGGCACAGGAGGCTATAGGCCAATGGGCTGGGGGCTGTGTTTACAGCCGTTATATAGCCCTTTGTTTCCAAAAATGTGAGTTAGAGCCAGCCAGGCACCAGATGCGCCCAGGCTTAGCGGTCCAGCAGATCAGGTCCTAGTAGGGCACCAGGTGCCAGTCATACCCCCCAAGGCGGGGTGTGACAAACTTGGTATCAGAGCAGGTCGTATCACAGGGAGTCTGCAAGCCGTGCTAAGTAGAGTCCTGTCCATGGATGTCTTGTGCACCATATACTATGGGTAGGAGGCTGCAAGGCATGATAGGATGGTTGTCTTTTATTCTTATTCAGTCGTGCTGTAGAGCGGTACAATATAGGGTTGAGTCCCTAAAAGCTTACTATATTCTTTGGTTACAGATAATGTCAGACCAGCGACATCTTATCACAGGCCGGAGCTTAGATATTACAGCAGGGGAAGGCACCAGCAGGATGCCTCACCCTCGTTTAGAAACAACCCGATCAGAGGGCACTACAGAGGCATCGTCCCAGCCTTCTCAGCAGTCTCCACCACATCAGGAGTCGCTTTGGGCGACACTACCTTCAGCAGTCCCTATACCGACACCTTCCGACCAGGAGGTTAGGAGTGCTGTAGTTATGTTAGCACAGATGATGGCTGCTCAGCGTCAGCCAATGCCTTCTATAGTTGCGGAGTCATCAGGAGGGCTCGGTAGTTCAAGGGTCCGAGAGTTCTTAGCTCTGAATCCCCCATAGTTTACAGGTACGGACCGGACAGAGGACCCTCAGGATTTTCTGGATCAAATGCAGAGAATCTTCAGGGTTATGCATGCCACGCCCACAGAATCATTTGAGTTGGCAGCATTTAGGTTACGGGACATCGCCGTGTTATGGTATGAAAGCTGGGAAAGGTCCCGAGGGAGAGATGTTTCCCCTCCCACCTGGTCCAGCTTTTCAGGAGCTTTTCTAGATCATTATCTGCCGCGGGAGATTCGACAGGCCCGGGTAGACCTGTTCCTACATCTGGAGCAGGGGGCCATGAGTGTTCGGGAATATTTCTTGCGGCTTGATTCTTTGGCTCGATATGCACCAGCCTTTGTTGATACCATGGCATCCAGAGTACACATCATGGGGTTGAATCCAGAATATGTTGAGACTTGTATTACGGCCACACTGCGAGAGGACATGGACATTGCTCGAATTCAGGCATTTGCCCAGAATATTGAGGGCATCAGACAGCGACATCGGGAGATCAGAAGGGTCAATCAGGAACAGCGTCACCGGGACAGGCCAGTTGAGTTACAGAGGGAGGCCCGGGGAGGACCCAGGCCACGATTGTTAGATAGGCCGCCTAGGCCCCCGCCTCCGCCACAGTCGCAGGGGGGTAGATTCAGCCGCAGGGGGTAGTCAGAGACTGGTAGAGGCTCATAGATGACTGATTCACCATTACAGAGGAGGGCGGAGCAGAGTAGGTATACCCTACCACTTTGCCCTATATGTAGTCAACGCCATCCTGGAGCATGCAGATATGGCTCCACCGCATGTTATAATTGTGGCCAAGAAGGCCATTTGATGAAAGATTGCCCAGCCAGAGGCCGAGAGGACCGAGATAGACAGGATAGGGCATCTGCAGGGTCACGAGCCACAGCATCCTCGACTGGGCGCAGGCCCTCAGTTTCAGCAGGCAGGGGTCGGGGCAGATCAGGGGCCTCCAGTACAGGTGCGGGTCCAAGCCGCACATATGCTTTACCAGGGAGGCAAGATTCAGAAGCGTCACCTGATGTTGTGATAGGTATGCTAACTATATGCTCACACCCTGCTTATGTGTTGATTGATCCAGGGTCTACTTTGTCCTACATTACTCCATTTGTGGCATGAAAGTTTAGTATTGCACCAAAATTATTGCAGCAGCCCTTCTTAGTATCCATGCCCGTCGGTGACTCTATCACAGCTAGCCGAATCTACCGCGGGTGTACAGTAGAGGTTGCTGACCGTCAGACCACAGTAGATCTGGTCGAGTTAGAAATGATAGACTTCTATGCCATAATGGGTATGGACTGGTTAGTACCGTGTTTTGCCAACTTTGAATGTTGGACCAAGATGGTCCGATTCCACTTCCCGGGAGAAGTAGTGCGGGAGTGGAAGGGCAGCACTGCTACGCCAAAAGGTAGGTTTATTTCCTACCTTAAGGCGAGAAAGTTGATATATAAGGGATGTATTTACCATCTGGTCAGAGTCCAGGATGTCCAAGCAGAATTTCCGATGCTCCAGTCTGTTCCAGTGGTGAACGAATTCCCTGATGTGTTCCCAGATGAGTTACCTGGTATTCCCCCAGAAAGGGAAATAGACTTTGCTATTGACTTGTTACCAGGTACTCAGCCGATATCAATTCCTCCCTATCGTATGGCTCCTGCAGAACTCAGAGAATTAAAAGAGCAGTTGAAAGATTTATTGGATAAAGGTTTCATCAGGCCGAGTACTTCACCGTGGGGTGCGCCAGTTTTATTTGTGAGAAAGAAAGATGGCTCGCTCCGAATGTGCATAGATTATCGACAATTAAACAAAGTTACAGTAAAGAACAAGTACCCGCTCCCCAGAATTGATGACTTATTTGATCAGTTGCAGGGAGCCAGATACTTTTCTAAGATTGACTTGCGGTCCGGATATCACCAGGTCCGAGTACGTGAGAGAGATATTCCTAAGACAGCGTTCAGAACCCGATATGGACATTTTGAATTTCTAGTCATGTCCTTCGGGTTAACGAATGCCCCGGCAGTCTTCATGGACCTGATGAACAGTATTTTCAGACCTTTCCTGGACTTGTTCGTGATAGTATTCATTGATGACATTCTGGTGTATTCTCGCTCTGAAGCAGATCACCGGACTCATTTGCGGACAGTGCTCTAGATTCTCAAGGACCGTCAGCTGTATGCTAAATTTTCTAAGTGTGAATTCTGGCTTAACTCAGTAGCCTTTTTAGGGCATATCGTGTCGGATGCTGGTATACAGGTAGATAAGCAGAAAATAGAAGCAGTTAAGTCATGGCCTAGGCCTACCACTCCGACTGAAGTTCGTAGCTTTCTGGGGTTGGCAGGATATTACAGGAGGTTCGTTGAAGGGTTCTCGACCATTGCGGCACCCCTAACCAAATTGACAAAGAAAGCAGCAAAGTTTCAATGGACAGAGGCATGCGAGCAGAGCTTCCAGGAACTGAAAGACAAATTAACCTCCGCCCCAGTATTAGCATTGCCGGAAGGCACAGAAGGTTATTCAGTCTATTGCGACGCGTCAGGCATTGGGTTAGGTTGTGTGTTGATGCAGCATGGTAGAGTAATTGCATATGCTTCCAGACAGCTGAGGAAACACGAAAAGAATTACCCTACCCACGACCTGGAATTGGCCGCAGTAATCCACGCCTTAAAGATATGGAGGCATTACCTGTACAGCGTCCATGTTGATATTTACACAGATCATAAGAGCCTACAGTACATCTTCACTCAGAGGGAGTTGAATCTACGGCAATGCCGCTGGTTGGAGCTGTTAAAAGATTATGATGTGAATATTCTATACCACCCCGGAAAAGCTAATGTTGTAGCAGATGCCCTGAGCCGTAAGTCAATGGGGAGTTTGGCGTATTTACGACCTGAGAAACAGAAGTTAGCCAAAGAAATTCATCAGTTAGCTGGTTTAGCCGTTCGAGTAATGGAAACAGAAAATAATAGAGCAGTAATTCAGAATTTTGCTGTGTCATCATTAGTTACAGAAGTAAAAGAACGACAGTACGAGGACCCTAATTTAGTCCAGCTCAGAGATAGAATTCAGAAAGGTAAGGAGTCAGATTTCCAAATGACTGAGGATGATGTGCTACGCTGTAAGGGCCGCCTCTGTGTCCCGAATGTTTCAGGGCTTCGCGGGCGGATCATGCATGAGGTACATTACGCTCGCTATTCCCTTCATCCAAGAGCGACGAAGATGTACCACGACATCAGAGACATCTACTGGTGGCCAGGTATGAAAGATGAGATCGCTAAATTTGTATCTAGATGTTCTAACTGTCAGCAGGTGAAAGCAGAGCACCAGAAACCGAGCGGTTTGACGCAAGATATAACGTGCCTACGTGGAAATGGGAGACGATAAACATGGATTTTGTAACAGGGTTACCCCGTACCAGACGCAGAAATGATTCCATTTGGGTAATAGTTGACAGGCTGACAAAATCAACTCATTTCCTGCCAGTGAAGGCTACCTTCTCGGCTGAGGATTATGCCGAATTATATATCAGAGAAATAGTCAGATTACATGGAGTGCCGGTATCCATCATTCCAGATAGGGGAGCACAGTTTACAGCTAGATTCTGGCAGTCGTTCCAGAGGGGTTTGGGAACGCAGATCAATTTGAGCACAACATTCCACCCTCAAACAGATGGGCAGGCTGAGCGGACTATCCAAACGCTCGAAGATATGTTGCGAGCGTGTGTATTAGATTTTGGGGGTAGTTGGGATGAGCATCTTTCGTTGATTGAATTTGCTTATAATAACAGTTATCATTTAGCTATCCAGATGGCGCCCTTTGAAGCATTATATGGGCGAAAATGTAGATCGCCGGTGGGCTGGTTTGAAGTGGGGGAATCAGCATTGGTTGGCCCAGACACTGTTCGGCAGTCAGAGGAAAAGATAAAGCTTATCCGAGAACGTTTACTGATTTCTCAGAGCCGCCAGAAGTCTTATGCAGATATGCGGCGCAGAAATCTAGAATTTACGGTAAATGACTGGGTATATCTGAAGGTGTCTCTAATGAAAGGGGTGATGAGGTTTGGCAAGAAAGGCAAGCTTAGCCCGAGATTCATTGGGCCATATCAGATTCGGCGAAGAATAGGCTGAGTTGCATACGAATTGAACTTGCCTCCGGAGTTAGCATCTGTTCACCCAGTATTCCATGTCTCTATGTTAAGGAAGTTCGTAGGGGACCCCTCTACAGTAGTTCCAGTTCAGGATGTCTAGGTCACAAAAGAGTTAGCATATGAAGAGGTTCCCGTAGCTATCTTAGACAAACAGATTCGCAGGTTGAGGACTAAAGATGTTGCGTCTGTCAAAGTATTGTGGCATAACAGGAACCGTGAGGAAATGACGTGGGAAGCTGAAGAAGATATGAAAGCCAGATACCCTCACCTATTTCAGGCCTGGTCAGGCGACAGGTATGTCCGTATTATTGCTTATGCAGTACCTGTGTTGGACTTTTCTGCATTTCAAGTTTTTTCTATAGTCCATATTACAGGGGAAACTCTGCCGAAATTTTTCTAGAAAGTAAGTTAAGTAGTCCTCTAGATAGCAGGGTACATTCGAGGACGAATGTTCTTAAGGGGGGGATAATGTTATACCCCGTAGAATTTCCGGCACCTAAATGACCTATTCGCACGTTGGTTAAGCATATTTGAAGGCCATACGTGCTAGAGAAAGGCCCGGGAAAAGATCGGACGAGAAACCTGTCGAACCATCGCGGAAGGAGCCGAGGCAGAGCCCCTCCGCGATGGCAGCGTGTCACGGAGGTGAAGCCTCCACATTGGCTCCGTGACACGTTGGCCTTGTCCAGGCCCAAGTATATAAAGCCCCACTTCGGTTTTAAATGATTAAACACTTATAAAAATTCCAGAAACAGAGAGGAAAACGCAGGAGAAGGGAAAGGAACGAAGAAGTAATATAATTTTCATCTAATTACGCTGCTAAACCTTGTCCAAACTCAAATTAACCTCAGATACCAAGGTATTTAGCAGCAAAGAGCATTCCTACGGATTTAGTTTCGTGAAATACGGCCGACCAATCGTCGAGCTACCGAGCTAAGGTAAGTGGAATTGCTCTAAACTAGTGTATATGTGTTCCTAGCTGTGAAGTGAATATTTATCCCTTCTGGACCGCTAAAAAATAGTGAGTGTTCGACCGTCTTTCGATAAGCCTAAGTTTAGGCTATAAACTATATCGAAAGTGACGTTGCTCTTTACAATAAAGCTGTATTTAGTATTAATTGACATATTTATGAATGCAGTTGGGAGAAAATAGTTGAAGTACCGGCCAAGCCTCTTTCGACAGACGGATAGTTCGAGGATAAGGTGTGTAAAGCTAGTTCCCTCGGCAAGTTAGTAATCTCGGGACAGTACAGTAATTTAAAGGCCAATAGAATGTCAGAAGCCATGTATTATGTTTATTAAGAATGTTGGTATGATATTAGAAGCATCTGGTTATAACTGGCGCGAAACTTGCTGGCGCGATATAGATTCTAATATAAGTATTAGGAATTCCACAGCATGCTCAGTATGTGATCTAACACAGAATGTTAGGATATCATTGTATTCAGTTGAAACCCAGTAAAGCGATGTAATACCTGTAAGACATCTCAGAAATAGAATGATAAGTTAAAATGAAGTTGGAAAGCATGTTAGGAATAGTAAATCATGTTACTATAGAAACTCAGTATACAACATAGTTTTCAGCAGAAATACTATGTCATGTTCAGCATTAGACCCAGTGCAGTCTGGCAGAAGACTATATTATACATATATACTATTACCAGCCTCAGCATGTGTTAAGTACGTACATATTACCATCACTAGCTCAGCATATAGTATATACAAATACTTTACCACTATTAGCTTCAGTATGTGGGACATGCAGATAGTATTACTAGTTGAGACTGTTGTATTGTTTGGGGTTGGACTACCTAGCATCCATGACCGCCCAGGGTTGATAGCTGTATCGACTCATCCGCCAGAGGACGAGGATACGTCGCTCTACGGAGTGGCATGCCGTCCCACAGGGGACGAAGATGGGATGCCAGTTTTCCCCATATTTGTGCCTTGATTGGCCCTTACACACCCCTGTCGAGCGGATACGCCCGGGTGTTGATTCAGGAGTCCTCCGGACTCAGATGCAGTTATAGTCAGGGGCTCAGTGAGCCCAAGTGCATACCCAGGGGACCGGCAGGATGCTTACAGGGTTTATAGGAGATGGGATGACCGGGGTAGGGGTATAGATTCTGTGCTGGTTGTACCTCCCGGCTTATGGGGGCCGGGTAAGGTTTGTGTGTGCTATGTTATGTTGTGTTATGTTATGCCATGTTATGTTAGATACGAGTAGATCAGCAGTAGAACGATATGTCTCCAGGTATGACTCCTACTCCTTCCAGTATAATTAAGAGAAGGTATGACTTACATTATCAGACAGTTAATCTATTCCTTCCTACTTCAGTTTTATCAGTTATATTGTTGTTTTCAGATATTTCTTTCAGTTATTGCTTTACATACTCAGTACCAGCAGTACCGACGCCCGGTGGGGCGCTGCATTACTTGCCTGCAGGTATTCATAGACGAGCAGGCGATACCACGTGATTCCTGTTGGCGATCGAGTATTCAGCTCCTGTCATCCGGAGACTGAATTCCAGAGGTGTATTTCGTTTTCTTTTGTTGTATAGTACGGGTAGGTCGGGGCCCTGTCCTGATTATTTTTATGGTTATTCCTAGAGGCTTGCAGTCTGTATATATTTCCCTGTGGTCAGATGAGCCGGTCGTGTGAGGCCGTGCAGTTGTATAACTGTTAGTACTTGTGTTTCCTTTATGTTGGCCGTGTGGGGCCATAGTTCGACAGTAGTGGTGACCTTGCCGGTCACGTAGCTATCCAGCACTTCATGGTTAAGTTATAGAAAACTAGACAGCATGGTGGCCTTGTCGGCCCACATAGGTTTCCCTGTATTGATATATTTCTGGTCAGCTGTTAGTACAGGCACAGGAGGCTATAGGCCAATGGGCCGGGGGCTGTGTTTATAGCCGTTATATAGCCCTTTGTTTCCAGAAATGTGAGTTAGAGCCATCCAGGCACCAGATGCACCCAGGCTTAGCGGTCCAGCAGTTCAGGTCCTAGTAGGGCACCAGGTGCCAGTCATACCCCCCAAGGCGGGGTGTGACAAAATAAGCTGACCATCGTCTATTGACGAAGCTAAATGATTATGAACACATAAATCTGAATCATAAATGAGGATCCTTGAATCAAACCATACCACAAGCTGAAAATAAATGGGAGTCTTCGCTCCAAAACCATGTGGTAAGCTTAAGTTTATAAAATCATAATCATACTTGAACATATGGGCCTTTCCTGATACTTTAACATTCTTTAAAATACATAATTCACTCGAAAACATGATCTTAAACATGGGTAACTTGAAAACCTACTTTTCATTATAAATATCTCATCATACTTGAACATTCATCATAAATCTAAACTTTTATGAACTTTTCATATTTGGGCATTTTGATTTATAAAGCATGAAACATGATTTTTAATTGAAAACAATATAAAACTTTCCCATGAATCATAATTCAATAATAGAGACATCTTTAAATCATACCCATGTAGTAAATTAGCAATCTCATGCATTGGGTTAAAATCCCATAGAATCAACACAGGAATTTCATGATTTCGAGAGAGATTGGGCATGCGTGTGAATGGATTCACCCACTCATAACCCTACATACCTGAAAGGGTTTGATTCTACCACTTCTCTGATTTCCCAAGGGAGGTTTGAAGAAGAACCTTGAAGGATTAGCATTGATCAACTCTCTAGACCCTTACTCTTGCATGCATGTATGGGAATGACTTAGAATAGATTTTCCCCTCTTAAAACCCACTATTCATAGCTTAAAACAACGTAGTTTAGGCCTTAGGATCATAGGAATTATGGAAAAGCCCTTACTAACTTCACAGGAAATAACTGACTGCCAGTCCCAATGAGGGACTAGACAGGTCATCGCCCAAGGGAACAAGTTGTGGCATCAGTCATCGAGTGCACTATCTAATCAATCATCTGGGTTCATCACGGGGGACCTCACGAGTTGTTACTTGTGACCACGACTCGTAGTCACCACTAGTCACCCTCACTGCCTAAGGTTCAAATTATTTCCAACCTGCTGACCACGACCCATCCCATGAATCGTGGGGACTGACCAAGACTCGTGGTCAGGTCCGCGAGGACCTCAAATCTCAAAATTTCTAACTCATTCCCTGTACCTCACCACAAGTCACCCGACAACTCGTGGTCTACCCAAAAGGTCACAGAATGACTCATTCTATGACCTGGTACCAAATTTTTAGTTTTCTCCATTTCAACTCTCAAGTCTGATCTTTGGGCTTTCAGGGTATAACACTCATGCTCCTGCTTGGTCTTAGAGTACACCAAGATATCATTAGTAAAAACAATCACAAAGGAATCTTAGTTGGGTTTGAAGATACCGTTCATCAAGCACATGAATGTAGCTGGAGCATTAGTGAGTCCGAACGACATATGACCAGAAACTCATAATGTCCATACTTGGTCCGAAATGCTGTTTTTGGAATATGCTCAGCCCGATCTTCAGCTAGTGATAACCCGACCTCGTCAACACAACTACTCCCTGTAATTGTTCAAACAAATCATCTATTCGAGGAAGAGAGTATTTGTTTTGAATAGTTACCTGGTTCAACTGACGGTAATCGGTGCACATCCGCATGCTACCAACTTTCTTCTTCACAATCAAGACTAGGGCACCCCACGGGGAGACACAATAAACCCCTTATTAAGAAGATCTTGTAACTATTCCTTGAGTTATCTCAACTCAGCCGGTGCCATTCAGTATGGCAGAATAGAAATGGGTCAGGTCTCTGGTTCTAAATCTATGCAAAAATCAATATCACAGTTCAGCAACATGCCAGGCAGATTTGTAGGGAACACCTCTAAAAACTCACAAACTACCAGGACCATCTCTATGGAATGACCTTTGGAACTAGTATCTCAAATATGCGCTAGATACGCTGAACAAACCCACTCTATCAACTTACGGGAAAAAATAAAGGAAATGAGTTTCTTAGGAGCAGGGCTACAATTTCCTTTCCATTCCAACCTGGATGACCTTGGGCTAGATATAGTGACGATCTTAGAATGACAATCTAGAATGGCATAGTAAGGAGATAACCAACTCACTCCCAGGATCACATCAAAATCAACCATGTCCAAGATCACTAAGTCTATCAGAGTGTCAAACCCCATTAAATCAATAATACAATCCCGAACAATCTTATCCACCACCAAAGAATCCCCGATAGGAGTAGACACATGGATAGGAGTATTAAGAACATCATAAACAAGATCCAATTCGAATATGAAATAAGCATACACATAGGAAAATGTAGAACCCAGATCAAACAACACAATATACATTTTTTCGAACACGAAAATCGTATATGTAATAACAACGTCAGAAGCCTCTACCTCGAGCCTACCAACAAAAGCATAAAAGTGAGCCTGGCTTCCTATTTTATAATGAGTTGGTAATTTACCAACTCATTAGACTCTAAGACATGAATTTTTATTTGGTTTTTTAGTCAATTACGAAGATTTTATGCTTTTTCTCCTTGATCTTGCAGGTATTTAACTTTAGTAGAGGAAGCATGAAATGGAGAAAAAATCATGAAAATTGAGATGGGGATCAGTGTTCCACCGGAGGACACCGGCGAAATGCCAGTCAATCGCAGATATCTACTGGGTTAAAGAAGAATGGCTATTGGCGGACTGCGAATCAGCACCAGTGAATCGCCAGCGCCAATGTTGAATTTATCTAGAATCCACTGGCACCCGAATGTGACAAACTGATGGATCGCAGATCCGTACTGGTGAACCGCCGGTGACTCGCAAGTGATGTCTGTCAGAAAAGGGCAAAAACATCTGATTCAACAAAAAAGAAGAGCATGTTGTACCCTACTTTTGTACAATTTTTAAAAGAGAACTGAACCTTCTATTCCACATCATTATTCCATTGTATTGAATATTTAATAGAACGTAGAGAGAAGTTGGAGAATAGAATTATAGAGAGAGAAAGCTTCATCTTGTTATTTAAAAAGGTAGAAAAACTCCATTGGAGACCAAAAGCTTGTGCTTGAATTTTCTTACTCATTTTGTTAAATGTATATTTAATTATTCCTTACTGCAATGTCTTCTTCTACTTACATAAGTAGCTAAATTCCTTGCTAGGGGTGTGTCAATGGTTGAGGTTGATTTGGATTGGGTATTGTTTAATTGATCTTAGATTTACTTAATTAGTAAAATTCCAGTGTTTCATCTGAATTTTAGTCTAAATACTCATAGTTGTAAATATGGGTTGTATATATTTATTCTAATTTTTCTTGAAAAAGGAATTTAAAGTATGGGTAATGAAACATTAATGGGTAATTGGGTGTTGATCATTTGGGGTTGGTCTAGAGATAACCAGAACCCGTTATCACACACCCATTGAGAATCAAAGCTACAAATAGTTGATTCTTACCCAAGTTGATGTGGTTGTTGTGAAAAGGACTTTGGGGTTTGATAAAAACCAAGGTATAAGGCAACTAATTGGTTGAAAACATAAGGTGCCACCTCATCCACAACTAATTATACTATTGAGTAATGTTAGGAGATATTAATAATCCCAATCCGATGATGCCCCGATAATCTCACACCCCTAGTAGTCTCTCCATTGATATTTTCTATGCTTTGTCCCTGTTTATGTGAGCTAATTTGCAGTTCAATTGACAAGTTGTGATTTCCCCAATTTTTAGTTTATTGTTGTTGAGACATTGATGCAAGTTTCTTAAAATTGATAGACAACTCTTGCTTGATCAACTACTATTCCCTGTGGAATTTGACCCCGACACTCATCGGGTATTTCCAACGACCATTCACACTCTCTCATTAAGAGGAGTGAATTTGGAAGTTATAAAAATGGCGCCGTTGCTGGAGAATACAGTTTGATATCCTTTAGTTGTTTGTTATTTTGAAATGATTTGGTGCATCTTGGTTGGTTTGACTATACTCTTGTGATTGGTGCCATCTATGTTGATCTTTATATGAGTCCTAAGGTTCTGTGGATGGGTATATGGATCATGAGGATGATGATCCCGTGATGCCCAATAAAGTGGATGCCATTCGCCTACCTCCTACGGTAGGGAATGCAATATTTCATGTGTCAAGTACTATGCTGCACTTACTCCAAACGAATGGGCTCTTCGGAGGAATGTCGAGTGAGGACTAAAATAGGCATCTCCGTAATTTTCTTGAGATTTTCTAACCCTTCAATATTGCAAATATATGTCAAGAGTCGATCAGATTGAGGCTCTTCCCATTTTCACTAACAGGGGAAGCCAATGCTTGGTTGGAGGAGTTTCCTCCCGGGTCTATTACCTCTTGTAATGAACTCACGGAAGCATTTTTGGATAGGTTCTTCCCCCTTTCGAGGATGCTACAGTTGAGGAATGACATTACCAACTTCTGAGAACTTGCTAGGGAACAACTCCATGAAGCATGGTTGAGGTTTTAAAAAAAATTGCCGTTTGCCCAAACCATTGGTTGCCCGATGGGGTTCTACTTCAAAGCTTCTATTGTTCATTAGATTCTATCAACAAGCCTGTGGCAAATAACTTGGCGGGGGGTTCCATCATGGATCAACCCAATTGAATAGCCAAAGCACTTCTTCACAGAATGACTAAGACCAATCAATCATGGCATACTAGAGAAGCAGACGTATAATCTAGCGGTGTTGCTCCCGACCTTATGACTACTGAGATGAGGAAAATGTATGAGGCTACAGATGAAACTCTTGCTTAGATTATGACCCAACTAGAGTTGATGAAGAAACATGTGATGGGAGCTGGTGGAAAGAGTGTGAATGTTGTAGGTGCCCAAGGCCATACTCAATTTGATGATGACACTTCACTACCAAGATATGAGGAGGAGAGGCAATACACGGTAGGCCAAGTGGAGGGGGGGGGGAGGGGTTCTCGCCCTGGGTATCAAGGTGCTAATCAAGGCCCTTGGTCACCCAAGTGATGAGAATCAAGGTTGGAGAAATCGATGAGGGAATAGAGATCAAAATCGCGAAGGAGAGCGATATTGTCACGCCCCAAAAATGGAGGAAGGCGCAACTGGATCTCGATACCTAACTGACCGGGAAGCCGACTATATGTAGCATCTGTAACTGTAACACTTAGCCTTCCAGGACACTTATTACAATCAATTGGAGTAATCATCTGGACCCTTAAGGTCTCAACTACCATAAATGAATAATTGAAATGCCGATAAGGCCATGACTATGCTAAACCAAGCATCGAAAAGCCGACAAGGCCACAAACTGAATAATACTATACATACTATGTCCACAAAGCCTCTAATGAATAAACTTAACTGATGGTCAAAACAGGGCTCCGACCTAACCATAACTACATCTCAAAACTCTAACTGAAACAAAACCAGATCTTAGCTCCAGAAAGAACGGAGCATACCAACACATCTGCTGATCTCACAAACTACTACTGCAACTGGCAATCCTAACCTCTACCTACACCTGGGCACGACGCAGGTCCCTAAGCGAAGGGACGTCAGTATGAATGAAATGTACTGGTATGTAAGGTAGAAAAAAATAAATATGTAAGATAGTAATGATAACTGAGCCATAAATAAGGAATAGTAAAAACCTAGAATCCTAGAAACTGGAACCTAATAATAAGCCAATACTCAAGTGCAATAGCAACTAAGTAATGCATGAGAAAAACTATAAATGTAATACCGGTGGCCAACCGATCATAAAATCCATATAAAAATACCTCTAGCCGGTGTACCATACTAGGGTAAAATAGAAGTATCTCCAGCCAGCTTACCATACCATGGTAAAATAAAATTATATCCAGCCGGTGTACCATACCGGGATAAAATAAAATATCTCCAGCCGGTGTGCCATACCGGGGTAAAATAAAAATATCTCCAGTTGGTATGCCATACCCGGATAAAATAAAAATATCTCCAGCCGGTGTGCCATACCGGGCTAAAATAAAAATATCTCCAGCCGGTGTGCCATACCGGTGTAAAATAAAAATATTTCTCAATCATAATCATAAATGGGGCTGATATGGCTTATACTGAGTCAATTTAACACATATTGCATATAAATGACAAATGTTAAATCTGCGCCCGGAATAGGCCTCTTTCGTAGCACATAAATGCAAGTGAGCACACATATCATGTAAATCTAGAAAATATGCATATATATCACGTAAATCTGTCAAATTATATATAAACATGTCGAATCAGTCACTTGATGGACCTTCAAGAGGTTTAGACAACATAAGAACTTTTTTAGGCTTACAAACAATGTCTTACAAATAATCCTACCAATTTAACATATTGCTTGGATAGAAACACATAGAGCTCATTTCTATGCAATTATTTAACATCTGGGAACTGCAAATACATACTGCCCACTAGGTGGTTCCTTTACCTATATCGACAACTATACATTGGAATTTCATTGCCAAACTTATCACGTAGATGAGCACATATAGTTCTTAATTCGTTTGACTTATTTGCAGGAAAACATGGAAATTACAACTAGGAACTTGGAGTTATTTGTCATAACGCTTAACATATACATAGAGCTGAGAGCAGAACTACAAACATACAACCTATGAGACTTCTGTATAATGTATAACTCGTATTTAGTTAACTAGGTGACCTCCAGGAGACTTCCTGGTATTCAAAGTTCTGAGCTTAAATGATCATTATCATAGCCTGCGCTTATACTTACTTAGACATTAGGAACATTGGTACATGGGAGAATCTCTCCTCTGAATTTAGGAAATTCAAATGATAACTCAACAAGAGCTAAACATATAGATCCATGACTTTAATATAACTGAAAGAATTCAAGTGTATGTTATAACATGAAAATCATATACGTTAAGACTTCTACTGGAAGACATATAAAGACATGAGTTCTTAGACTTGTATGCAACTTCAAATACTTGACCGAGACATTAGCATGATTCTCGAAATATGATCTCTTGAAAACTTCTTAGATTTTCTAGCATGTTAGAACATAAATTAGGGACGTGAAGACATAATTTAAGGATCTGAGACTTGGAGCTCTGTAACTTTGGAACTCGTGAGCAACTCTCAAAGTGATGCCTTATAGGCAAATAAAGATATATAGTCGTAATTCGGATGATGCTGGATTGACTTACATAACTTTGCAATTATCCGAGGAGCTTAAGAAAGCTTACATCATTATAAGCGACTTAGAAGATCCTAGGATTACCCTTTTCAGAAATGGTAGATAATTTCAACACTTAGAATAGATAACTTAACATAATCGTTTAGGGGTATAGTAGAGAGCTTCTCAACTTAAGTTACTATTTTACAGAAGTTCAACTCTAATTATTTCGTAGAAGTTTAACACTTTACTGGCTATTCATCAACGTAACACATACTGAACATAAACAACTTTATTTAAAACTCTTTTTCTAATCGTCTTTAGAACAGGGTTAATATTGCTAGTCGTTGCCTAACTTGTTCACAATCGCAACCCTTATCATCTAAGTTAACAACCTTTAGCTCTACTCTCTTTATTCATCTTAACTTATTTTCCGAAAATTATTCACTCTATACTTAAGTCTTTATTCTCATTTTCACTATTTCATCAATTCTTACACGTACTTACCTCTTTACCTAATTGACAACTTTATCTGCTAAACCTCATCTTGCTTATATTTTAACGTCATTCAAAGGTTCTAGAAAGAAATTATGGGAAGAGTGCATATTACTTACATATTACTTTAAAAGGTATAACATTTAGTCTTATCTTCCTTTTTATAACATCACAAAAAGATTAACAACTTAGACACGCTTTCCTCGTTAACATCTATTGACTTAGCTTATTCGCTACGCCTCGCTTGCTTCGCTTTAAAGAGGGGAAACATAAAATATCCTTTTTACCTTAAGCACTTTAAAACATAAACATATAGGAGGGAGTAATTATATTATTAAAATGTCATTTCAATAAACTCGTTTACCCTCAATCGACTTAGCGTTATCTTTTTAGCTTAAGTTCGATTACATGTCGTCGTCTTAGAATTTCCTACAAATTTCACTAAGTGACCAGATCTTAACATATACTCAACATCACATATACAATATACTGCAAAGGACCAGCTCATGGTGCTCATGTTAAGGGGATTTTAGACTCGATTTACAACTACGACAACAATCATATAAAAATTACGCCTTTCGCTTCACATTTGCTTGCTTCAACCATTCTTAATGAGTCAAGCTTTATGCCAAGTATTTCCAACCCTTTGGACAGGATAATACATGCCTCAATATAATTTTAAAAACACAGGAATATTGATCCTTTCAATGACATAATTTCATGCTTGAAAACAAGGAAAGTGACGCCTTTACATACCTTGGCACGTCGACCCTAATGCTTTTCGAAAACATTCCTTTCAAGCTTACATCTTAAGGCTCCTTCCAAGTCCAATTTACAAAAAAAATGATCAACAACTTCACTTCACCAAAGTTCTAGAAAAATTGGGCAGCAACATGCAACAAGAAAACAAAAAGAAAAAACAACACAATACTACAACATCCTCCAAGTTTTAACCTCACAAACTCAAAGAAATCAAAAAGGGAATTACTTGCCCTTTCATGGAGATGTTATTAGCTAAAGTAGGAGTAGACTCCTACTCTCTGCCTAGAATCAGCTAAAAATGCAGCAACACCACAATCAATAACAAAACAACAACAAGCCATGACTTTCTTCCAAGGTTCTCTTCCCAAAGCCAAAAAGAGACAAGAGTGAAGTTTCTTACCTAGGATATCTTTTCATTGTGTGATGGGGCTTTGAATTCTCTAAATTCTAAAAAAATCAAGTAAAATAGAGTAGAAATGAGCTTTCTAGCTCAATTTACTTAATATAAGCAGGCTAACCAAGGCCTGGGCGGTGCCCACGTGTGGTGCCCGTGCGAATGCCCTAGCATGCGCGCGTGCGCCTGCTGCCTACCTATCTCGGCGCCCGCATGCCTGGGCGCTTTCCCAGCCGATAGTACTATCTTCAAATGAGCATAACTTTTTAATCTGAACTCCGATTGATAAGCAATTTTTTCTATGCAAACTAGATTCAAAGAAATTTAATTGGATAGGTAGTGGGGCTTCTAATTCATTATATATTGGGAAATATGGTCATTTAAAGTTGACCCTTACTTATGAACTTCATATACTCTTTACTTTTCCGTTTGTACACATTTCCCTAGTCATCTACGACTAATATACAACCCTTACTTCCCTTAATATAGCATACACATATCAAATAATTACCAAATTTTTTTCAGGGTGTAACATTCTCCCCCTCTTAGGGACATTTGTCCTCGAATCATAACACACTTTAACTCTTCCTTGTCTTCTATCATATACATAAATTCCATATATTTGTAAACATATCCTTTCATTTCGTTGCTTCATATCAAACTATACTTATTCAACTCAATCTATTTATCTAACATAAGACAGACGTGCCTTAACACCACATAATCGATGAACTTTTCTAACTGTAAGCAAATTTATACACTACCATGGAGGACGGTTAACTCCAATACCACTTTCCATTCACTACTTAAGATATAGGATCAATGTTAAATCTGAAGCTGCACTTTTACCCCTGCTTTTACCACTGCCCATTTTTGGCAGTCCTGATAACTGAAACTAAAGCCTGATCTAGGGACAAAAAAAGGGACTAATTATTCAAGAGAAACTAAATGCCTGGCCACCTAGTGCCTTGAAACACTACAAGGGGCCTTAAATAATCCTTTTGACCTAGTATCCCCCACTCTATTCTACTTTTATGTCAGTACTTGAAGACGGTGAATCAGATCCACTATCCTGTGAGCAAATGCCTATATCCAAGCAATAGTCATATCTGTTTAGGTAGACATTCCCAAACACTCTCGGACCAGATAGGGTCCCAAACCTAATACAACTAGTATACTCTATCCATCATATTCTGCACTCTATCTGAAGCATATCGAGCCAAAGAACTAAACCTGATACTATATTCGCGAATACTCATGCTGCCCTGCTCTAGGTAGAAAACCTCATTAGCTCGAACCCATCGAAGTTCCCGTGGTAAGTACTGATTCGTGAAGGCTAGGGGATTTAGACTCAAAACTCCCAGGCACTAGAGCTCCCAAAAGTATTTCTCCTGGACCCTGCAATTAATTTCAACTATTGATTTTGAAACATCACTACTCGGGTTAACATCTAAAATGCATTCTCAAAATCTTGTTCCTTGGATATACCTGAAGGTACAATAAGTGCTGAAGGATCAATAACTCTACCTTCTCTTGGATCTACCGAATTTGAAACAACTGGAGGGGATGAATCCCTTTCCGCAGTAATTCCGACTGGAACTTGGAGGAACTATGGTACGAGGAATGGAAAACTCGCTTCGAGCCTCTAATCTATTTCTTGGATCAGCAAGAGGGCAACTAGGACCTTTTCAAACATCAGTGCCAATAAATCTCATAGAAATTTTCCTTACTCCAGGCAAATTCTAAAACATAAGCATGATTTAGATTTCAAACACCTCTTACATCTTTGCTCTATAGCACGATCTATTAATGAACAAAGTGAAATAACTCCTAAATGCCCTGTAGCCTACTGATTATAAGTATGGTGCACAACATACCCATAAGCAAGACTCTACAAGACAAAGCTTGTTGACTCCCTGGGATACGACTTCGCTCTGATACAAAGTCTGTCACACCTCAAAACTGGGGGAGGGCGCGACTGTCTCCCGATACCTGACTGACCGGGAAGCCGACTATATAGCATATGTAACTATAACACTTAGGCCTTCCAAGCCACTTATCACAATCAACTGGAGTAATCATCTGGACCCATAAGGTCTCAACTACCATAAATGAATAATTGAAATGCCGATAAGGCCATGACTATGCTAAAACAAGCAACGAAAAGTCGACAAGGCCGCAAACTGAATTATACTATACATACTATGTCCACCTCAAAACTGGGGGGAGGGCGCGACTGGCTCCCGATACCTGACTGACCGGGAAGCCGACTATATAACATCTGTAACTATAACACTTAGGCCTTCCAGGCCACCTATCACAATCAACTGGAGTAATCATCTGGACCCATAAGGTCTCAACTACCATAAATAAATAATTGAAATGCCGATAAGGCCATGACTATGCTAAACCAAGCAACGGAAAGTCGACAAGTCCACAAACTGAATTATACTATACATACTATGTCCACAAAGCCTCTAGTGAATAAAATGAACTGATGGTTGAAACAGGGCTCCGACCTACCCATAACTACATCTCAAAACTCTAACTGAAACAAAACCATATCTTAGCTCCAGAAAGAAAAGAGCATACCAACACATTTGCTGATCTCACGAACTACTACTACAACTGGCAATCCCGACATTTACCTGCACCTGCGACACGAACTCAGGTCCCAAGATAAGCGACATCAGTACGAATAAAATGTACTGGTATGTAAGGCAAAAAATTGTAAATATGTAAGATAGCAATGATAACTGAGCCAGAAATAAGGAATAGTAACAACGAGGAATCTTAGAAAATGGAAATTGGAACCTAACAATAAGTCAATACTCAAGTGCATAAGCAACCAAGTAATGCACGAGAGAGACTATAACTGTAATACCAGCGGCCAGCCGATCATAAAATCCATATAAAAATGCCTCCAGCCGGTGTACAGTACCGGGGTAAAATAGAACTATCTCCAGCCATTGTATCATACCAGGGTAAAATAAAAATATATCTAGCCGGTGTACCATAGCGGGATAAAAGAAAATATCTCCAGTTGGTGTGCCATACTGGGGTAAAATAAAAATATCTCCAGCCGGTATGTCATACCGAGGTAAAAAAAAATCTCCAGCCGGTGTGCCATACCGGGCTAAAATAAAAATATCTCCAGCCGGTGTGCTATATCGAGGTAAAATAAAAATAATTCTCAATCATAATCATAAAAGGAGCCGATATAGCTTATACTGAGTCAATTTAACACATATGGCATATAAATGACAAATGTTAAATCTGCGGTCGGAATAGGCCTCTTTCATAGCACATAAATGCAAGTGAGCACACATATCATGTAAAGCTAGAAAGTATATATCACGTAAAGCTGTCAAATTATATATAAACCTGTCAACTCAGTTACTCGAAGGACCTTCAAGAGGTTCAGACAACATAAGAAATTTTGTAGGTTTACAAACAATGTCATACAAATAATCCTACCAATTTAACATATTTCTTGGATAGAAACGCATAGAGATCATTTCTTTGCAATTTTTTAACATCTGGGAGCTGCAAATACATACTGCCCACCAGGTGGTTCCTTTACCTGTATCGACCATTATACATTGGAATTTCATTGCCAAACTTTTCACGTAGATGAGCACATATAGTTCTTAATTCATTTGACTTATTTGCAGGAAAACATGAAAATTATAACATGGAACTTGGAGTTATTTGTCATAACGCTTAACATATACATAGAGCTAAGAGCTGAACTACATACATATAACGTATAACTCATATTTAGTTAACTGGGTGACCTCCAGGAGACTTCCTGGTATTCAAATTTTTGAGCTTAACTGATCATTATCATAGCCTGCGCTTATACTTACTTAGACATTAGGAACATTGGTACATGGGAGAATCTCTCCTATGAATTTAGGAAATTCAAATGATAACTCAATAAGAGATAAACATATAGATGCATAACTTGAATATAACCGAAAGAATTCAAGTGTATGTTATAACATGAAAATCATATACATTAAGACTTCTTACTGGAAAGACATATAAAGACTTGAGTTCTTAGACTTGTATACAACTTCAAATACTTGACCGAGACATTAACATGATTCTTGAAATATGATCTCTTGAAAACTTCTTAGATTAGCTAGCACGTTTCAACTTAAATTAGGACGTGAAGACGTAACTTAAGTATCTGAGACTTGGAGCTATGTAATTTTGGAACTCATGAGAAACTCTCTAAGTGATACCTTATAGGCAAATAAAGATATATAGTTGTAATTCGGACGATGCTGGAGTGACTTACATAACTTTGCAATTATCTGAGTAGCTTAAGAAAGCTTACATCATTATAAGCGACTTAGTAGATCCTAGATTACCCTTTTCAGACATGGTAGATAATTTCAAACTTAGAATAGATAACTTAACATAATCGTTTAGTGGTATAGTAGAGAGCTTCTCAACTTAAGTTACTACTTTACAGAAGTTCAACTCTAATTATTTCGTAGAAGGTTAACACTTTACTGGCTATTCATCAACATAACACATATTGAACATAAACAACTTTATTTATAACTCTTTTGTTAAACGTCTTTAAAACAACATTCTCCAAGTTTTAACCGCACAAACTCAAAAAAATCAAAAAGGGAATTACTTGCCCTTTCATGGAGATGTTATTAGCTAAAGTAGGAGAGACTCCTACTCTTTCCTCTGTGTAGAATCAGCTAAAAACGCAACAACAGCATAATCTACAGCAAGACAACAACAAGACATGTCTTTCTTCCAAGGTTCTCTTCCCAAAGCCCAAAAGAGAGACAAGAGTGAAGTTTCTTACTTGGGATATCTTTTCACCATGTGATAGGGCTTTGAATTTTCTGATTATGAAAAAAATCATGTAAAACAGAGTAGAAATGAGCTTTCTAGCTCAATTTTACTTAATATAGGTGGGCTGACCAACGCCTGGGAGGTGCCCATGTGTGCCACCCATGCAACATGTATTCGCATGCATGCGCGCTTGCTGCCTGCCTGTCTCGGCACCCGTGCGCCTGGGCGTTTTTCCAGCCGACAGTGCTGTCTTCGAATGAGCATAACTTTTTACTCCAAACTCCTATTGATGAGCTTCTATGCAAACTAGATTTAAAGACATTTAATTTAATAGGTTGTGGGGATTCTAATTCATTATATATTGGGAGATATAGTCATTTAAAGTTGACTCTTACATATGAACTTCATATACTCTTTGCTTTTCCGTTCGTACACATTTCCCTTGTCATCTACGACCAATATACAACCCGTACTTCCCTTAGTATAGAATACAAATATAAAATAATCACCAAATTTTTTTCTAGGGTGTAAACAGATATCACCGAAGTGCTAACCCTTGTGTGCCTCCTCCAAAAGAATAAGCATCTCAAGGACAGCCCGAAGTGAGTGATGTGGACAACTCGAAGATTGAAGACATGTTGTCTTAGGTGTTAAATAAGGTAAAATTCACCGACAGTGGGATTAAAGAATTAAAAGGTGATGTGTCTAACCTTGCCAAAACAGTAAGTTCCCACTCCACATCCATGAAGAAACTTGAAGCCCAAATGAGCCATTTTTCATCACAAATGAACTCCCGCATGAAAGGTGCACTCTCTAGTGACACTGTTCCCAATCCAAAGAAAGATGGCATTGCATGGCAACAGTGACTAGGAGTGGAAAGATATTGAATGATGTGGGAATGAAACCCAAAGGTGTTGTTGTCCCAAGGGAAAATGTTGATGTTAACTTGGAAGAGGAGCCGAAAACACCAAGTGTTGGTGATGTTGAAGAAGGAAAGGACGAGGGAGAAGTTGATTTGACTTCCTCGAATGATGTGAATGTGAATAAGGACAAAAAAGTCCCCAATGACAAAGGCCAAGGGACAAGAGTTCCACCTCCAAACCCACAGTAGCTGACGAAGAAGAAGGAGGATAATCAATTTTGTAAGTATATAGAAATGTTCATCAAATTATCCATCAATGTACCACTTGTGGATGCCTCACTGCAAATGCCGGGATACGTGAAGTTTATAAAGGAACTTTTGAAGAAAAAGAAGGTGGTGAATATGGGCACCGAGGAGGTGACCCATTATTGTAGTGCAGTGATGTCCAGCAACCTTGCCCAAAAACGTGAAGATCCTGGAGCACTTACTATTCTATGTATAATTGGCTTGTGCGTGTTTAATAAAGCTCTTCATGACCTCGGTGCCAGTAATTTTCTAGAAGCTTGGTTTGGGGAATCCCAAACCTACATCAATGAGGCTTTTGATGGTGGATAAGTCGATTAAATGACCCGTTGGAGTGTTATTTGATGTCCTTGTGAGAGTAGATAAATTTATACCCCAAGCTGATTTTGTTGTGTTGGATTTGAGATGGACATCAAGGTGCAAATTATCTTGGGACACTCACTACTAGCAATGGGAAGAGCTTTGATTGATATGGAGCTTAGGGAGATTAAGTTCCAAGTACGTGGTGATGAGGTCACCTTCAATGTTGTCAGCCTACCAAGCCCCCAGAGGAATGTAAAGTCACAACAATGCTTGATTGTGAGGTGGAGCATGATGAAGAGAATGAATCGGAGGATGATCCTCCAGATTGTTAAATATTTAGAAGCTATCCATTGCGCCACAACGTTAACTAAGGCGCTTCTTGGGAGGCAACCCAAGAATTTTTATTTTGGCATTTTGATGTTTTTGTTGTTTTTGATTTTATAGGTAGATTGGATGAAAAACAAGGAGAAGAAGAACAAAGCAGGAACTGTGCTTGACCGGCGAAGTGCCGGTCCACATGCGCGAAGCGCTTCTTGAACATGAGTCAAGGGCAGAAAGCTAGGGACGAAGAGAGAAAACATGTAGTATCGTCAACAAGGGCGTTCTAGTGTATTGTAGATTCTTATCCAAGACTTGTATCATTTGATGATGCCATGTGAATCGCTAGAAACATGTGAAGTGTATGGCTAACCCAATAACGAAAGTGACTCACCAGCGGAATGCCGATGCCAAATCGTGAACTGTCGAACGCAATGCCTGTACAAATCAGAATACCTATGAGTTGAAGAATGAGCAGTGACCAGACCAGCGAAAAACAGTTGCTAACCTGCTAATCGCTGGTCACCCGCCGCATACAAGGCAGTAAACTAAAGGTGGATATGATCACCAGTGTTAAAGCAGCCAAATGCCAGGTCTTAGCCGGCGATTGCCGGTTAAATGCAGGTCAAGGTATGCAGTGCATTTAAAATATTGACCACCTTATTGACCAACCCAACCCATGGATTTAAAAATCCGATCAAAATCTCTTCAATCCCCATAGACCATTTTCTTCACCTTTTCAGTTTCCCCATTATACTTTATAACTTCCCAATACACCACCTTTCCACCTTCCCACTGTTAAACGCATATCCTCACCTACCACTCCTATCTACTTCTCCTCTTCTATAAATTCCCCATTCCTACTCCCTTCATTTCATCACTTCTCAGTCATCTTTTCACTAAACTAAAGCAAGTTTCTTGTCAAAGCTCCATTGTTGGTAAACACCAAACTTCTATCTCTCTTTGCTCCTTCTTCTTAATCTCATTTGATATGTGTGTCCTACCTTGATTTTGTTTATTGGTAAGGATGTGAATACATTGAGTATGCTAAGTTAAAAGTTTCCCCATTACCTTGTTTTTATGCCTTTCATTGAATATATATTTTTCATATTATGAGTATGTGGGGGCATTGACAAAATGCTGAATGTTAATGTGGGTATCATCTGTGGTGAAAAGCTTTGTTCTTGATGTGCTTGATTTTAGTTGGGGTGAAATCTTGGTAGCGCAAGTGCTTTAATTGTACGATTTGCCCAATGATAGATAGAGTGACGTCTTTCTTAAGGGTAAATCATCATATTTCTTGTGTTTTTGTCATATTGGGTGAGTAAGACCTGAATGTGAAAGATTTTTGTTTGACTAAGTTTGGGGGTCAAATGCATTGAACAGAGTTCACCGGTAAACCACCGGTCAGGCCCGGCGGAACACCGGATGAAGTGCCGGTTGAGGTACAAAACTTCCGGCCACTGCCTCAGACTTGTGTTTCACCGGCGCTCCACGGGTCAAGACCTGGAAAATGCTGGTGTGGCGCCGGATGACCTTGTTTACGTAGTCCATTATGTAAGACCGGTGGATAACCGATGCCTTAGAGGTCTTCACCTGCGTTCCACCCGGCCGGTGTTGCTAGCACTTAACCTCTACACCCTTCAATTTGTTTGATATTCAATTTTTAAAATTTCTTGCCTTAGCTTTGAACAGATGTTTGTTTTTTTACTTTTCATTATAAAATACAAAAATAAATATTTTTTTATGGCACTAACATGGCTTTGCATATTATGACTTCCTCCAGACAACTAGGTAAAAGGAAAGGCCCCGACCTCATCTAAAAGCAAAGGCAAGGGGAAAGCAAGGGCGACCCCAACCCCTAACACTAGAGAAGCTATTATCTTTTGCGTGCCTGACATGGAGGGGCACTATGCTATTTGCAAAGGGAGCTCTATCACGGTAGAGAAGCGCTTCGACTTGGTGGGGTTGCGGGGTGACTTCCCCAACATCATAGCACAATTCATTGACCACCAATGGCACATCTTTGCCAATTGTCACGACCCGAACATATATCCGGATGTAGACACAGGACAAGGGACCACGAGAGACCCCAAGTCGATCCATGGAACATGCATACAACTAATCTCATTTAAATAAGCAGAATACTAAACATAAAACATTGCGGAAATGTAACCATAGCATAACATCAGAAAATACTAGGCGTACACATAAGCTGAGTACTACAAACTTGTCTGAAAGCCTCTACTACATACAATGGGTTGATGGGAAAACATCCCCAACTAACCCAAAAAATACTGAAACACAAGATAATATAAAAGTCTATCAGACGGACCTTGGAATATGAGGACTCACCAATAAGCTGAGAGCATAAGCCAAGATGGACTAAGGATGAGGATGAGCCTGGGATCCAGACCCTGTATCATGAAATGATACAACATAGAAAGTATGCGATCAGTACGTGGAATGTACAAAGTATGCAATGTAAGTAAAACGGACGCTAAAAGTATAATAAACTCATAAATAAACATAGGATAAGGACATCATTCTTGTATCATAATATTTGTAAGAAAACATAAGGCTCAAGACTTTCAAATCAATCATAAATCATTCATTATCATAATCGTAAGTAAAATTTATCAAAACACAACTTGAGCCAATACATAAACATAACAATTCATAAGACATGCGGAACAATGAGAGGACTCATCATAACCGACACTATCATGGTAGAGCCTTTCATGATGGCCCACTATCTCGCTCAAGTGGCCAGAGCCGACCCTGGCTTGCCAGGCGAGGGTCGTGCATTAGGCATGATATCACATTTGACAGTATCATTATGAATACATCATATCATTTAGAAACCCATGGTGGCACGTGGTTATGAGACACGTGCGTAGTCCTTTGGACACTGGGCTGCTTGGTGCTAGACACGACTCTCAAAAATATGCATATAGGCTCGTACGTAATCAATAACATCATGCATTAAGATTCATTGGCTAAAATATAATATTTTTCATCATTGATCCCCTTTAAAACATGTTTATCCAAGAATCAAGGCCCTTTTCATCGGCCAACATCACAAATCGATAAATCATAAATCATTCTTCAACATGTGGGCATTGCCCAATACTTTATCATATTCAATTCTTTGAAAATATGCTCATAAACATAGGTAACTTTAATTCATGCTTTTCCATCATCAATAAATTCAAAATATTGCATATTCATCGTAAATCATAACTTTCATGAACCTTCATCAGATGGGCATTTTAGATTTAAAAAGCATAAAACATGATTTTAAAGAAAATATATAAAACCTGCCCATCATTCATAATTCAATAATTAAAACTCAATTAAATCATACCCATAAAGAGAAATTGCATTTTCATTCATTTGGGTAAATCCCTATAGACATGAATAGGAGAATTCATTATTTAAATCAAAATTTCGGCATGGGTGTGAAACGATTTCACCCATTCTAAAACCCTACATGCCTGTGAATGAATTGATTTTGAAGTTCCTTGAATACCCACAAAGAGATTGATGGAAACTTGGAGAATTTTGAGGAAGAACACTTGAATCACCTTCTACTCCCCCCTCTCTAATTCTTGAATGCATAAATAAGGCTTAACATGGACTAATTCCTTTCAAAAGACCCTATTTCGACCTTAAAACGACATAGTTTAGGCCTTAGGAGTTTAGAAAATTACGAGAAGGCCCTTACTAATTTCCATGAAATAATTGCTAGGTGACCCTAGCGGGTGACCTGATGACTCATCAGGACGGGCAACGACTCTCGTGTGGCCTGTCAAGTACACTGCCTCATCCTCCATTAAAGTCCATAGGCTTGCTCACGACCCACCTCACGAATCGTTCTTGTTATACCCCATAGGATTCCCGGCACCTAGATGGCCTATTCGCACGTTGGTTAAGCATATTTGAAGGCCATGCGTGCTAAAGAAAGGCCCAGGAAAAAGATCGGACGAGAAACCTGCCGAACCATCGCGGGAGGAGCTGAGGCAGAGCCCCTCCGCGATGGCAGCGTGTCATGGAGGTGGAGCCTCCGCGTTGGATCCGTGACACGTTGGCCCTGTCCAGGCTCAAGTATATGAAGCCCCACTTCGGTTTTATTTCATTTACACCATTGGAAATTTCCAGAGAAACGCAGGGGGCAGAGAGGGACGAAGGAAGATAATATATTATCGTCCGATTACGCTGCCAAACGCAGTCCAAACCCAAATTAACCTCAGGTACTGAGGTATTTAGCAGCGGAGAGCATTCCTACGGATTTAGTTTCGTGAAATACGGCCGACGAATCGTCGAGCTACCGAGCTAAGGTAAGTAGAATTGCTCCAAACTAATGTCTATGTGTTTCTAGCTGTGAAGTGAGTATTTCTCCCTTCTGGACTTCTGAAAAATAGCGAGTTTTTGACCGTCTTTCGATAAGCCTAAGTTTAGGCTATAATTATTCGAAAGTGATGTCGTCCTTCAGAATAAAGTTGTATTTAGTACTGATTGATATATATATGAATGCAGTTGGGAGGAATAACTGAAATACTGACCAAGCTACGCCAGTTAGTCGGGAAATCAGAAGCGAAGGTATGTAAAGCTAGTTTCCTCGGCAAGTTAGTAAGCTCGGTATAGTAAAGTAATCTAAAGGCCAGTAGAATATTCAGAAGTCATGTATTATGTTTATTACGAATGTTGGTGCGATATTAGAAGCATCAGGTTATAATTAGCACGAAACTTGCTAGCACGATATAGATTCTAATACAAGTGTTAGGAACTGCACAACATGCTCAGTATGTGATGTAGTACAGAATGTAGGATATTATCGGATTCAGTTGAAACCCAGTAAAACAATGTAATATCTGTAAGGCATCTCAGAAGTAGAATGATAGATTAATAATGAAGTTTAGGAAGCATGTTAGGGATAGTAAATCATGTTATTACAGAAACTCAGTATACAGTACAGTATGGCAGAAGATTATATTTGTACATATACACTATTATCAGTCTCAGCATGAATTAAGTACATACATATCGCTATCACTAGTTTAGCATACAGTAGACACAGATACATTATAATTATTAGCTTCAGCATGCGATATATGCAGATAGTATTACTAGTTGAGACCACTGTATTGTCTTGGGGTTGGATTACCTAGCATCCCTGACCGCCCCAGGGTTAATAGCTGTATCGACTCGTCTGCCAGAGGACAAGGATACGTTGCTCTATGGAGTGGCATGCCGTCCCACAGGGGACAAAGATGGGATGCCAGTTTTCCCCATATTGTGCCTTGGTCGGCCCTTACACAACCTTGTCGAGCGGATACGCCCGGGTGTTGATTCAGGAGTCCTCCGGACTCAGGTACAATTATAGTCAGGGGCTCAGTGAGCCCAAGTGCATACCCAGGGGACCGGCAGAATGCTTATAGTTACTTTAGGAGATGGGATGACCGGGGTAGGGGTATAGATTTTGTGCTGGTTGTACCTCCCGACTTATGGGGGCTGGGTAAGGTTTGTGTATGCTATGTTATGTTATGTCATGTTATGCCATGTCACATTAGATACGAGTAGATCGACAGTAGAATGATACATCTCCAGGTATGACTCCTACTCCTTCCAGTATAGTTAAGAGTAGGCATAGTTCTACATTATCAGGCAGTTAATCTTTTTCTTCCTATTTCAGTTTCATCAGTTGTATTGTTGTTTTCAGATATCTCTTTCAGTTATTGTTTTACATACTCAGTACCAGCGGTACTGACGCCTGGTGGGGCGCTGCATTACTTGCCTGAAGGTACTCATAGACGAGGGGCCGATACCTCGTGATTCCAGTTAGCTCACAGGGTCATCAGCTCCAGTCATCCGGAGCTAGATAGCTAGAGGTTTATCCCTTTTCTTTTGTTGTACAGCATGGGTAGGTCGGGGCCCTGTCCCGACCATCTTATCAGTATTCTTAGTGGCTTGCATTCTATATATATTTCCTTATGGTCAGATGAACCGGTCGTGTGGGGCCGTCAAGTTGTATAGCTGTTAGTACTTCTGTTCCCTCTATGTTGGCCGTGTTGGGCCATAGCTTGACAGTAGTAGTGACCTTGCCGGTCACGTAGCTATCCAGTATTTCTTTGTTGAGTTACAGATAACTAGACAGCATGGTGGCCTTGTCGGCCCGCATAGGTTTCCCTATATTGATATGTTTTTGGTTAGTTGTCAGCACATGTACAAGTGGCTATAGGCCTAGTCGGCCGGAGGCTGTATTTACAGCCGTCATATAGCCCGTTGTTTCCTTGAATCTGAGTTAGAGCCAGCCAGGCACCAGATGTGCTCAGGCTCAGCAATCCATCAGTTCAGGTCCTAGTAGGGCACCAGGTGCCAGTCATACCCCCCAAGGCGGGGTGTGACAAACTTGGTATCAGAGTAGGTCGTGTCCCAGGGAGTCTGCAAGCCGTGCTAAGTAGAGTCTTGTCTATGGATGTGTTGTGCACCACATACTATAGGCAGGAGGCTGCGAGGCATGATAGGATGGTTACCCTTCCTTCTCAGTCAGTCGTGCTTTAGAGCGGTACGGTATAGGGTTGATTCCCTAAAAAAAAAAAAACTTACCGTATTCTTTGATTACAGATACAAAGACAGATCAACATTACCCTATTACAGGCAGAAGATCAGATATAGCAACAAAAGAGGGCATCAACCAGTTACATGATAACTACAGCAGGAGGAGGAGGTACCAGAGACCTCCCAGCGTGATACCTTTATCGGTACTATTCCTAGTATACGTTGATAACGTCAGAATAGGAAGTCAGAAGTATAGTGTACATACGAGTTGATTTACTTATTAGCTATATAAGATCTGATTAAGATTACAGACAAGGTCAGACCACCAGGTAAGTATAAAGAAGAGAGGGAAATGCAGGAATCCCAAATACATCTTTTCGGATAAGGTATAGTTAAATGTCTTTATTTGTTGCAATAAGAAAAGGGCTATTCCTACCTCTTGAATTTGATTCCAGTATAGTAAAGGGGCATAAGACTTGAGATGGAGTTGCCAAGTCAAGCAGTAAGTGAAGGTAGATTGATTAATTCCAGTAAGTGTTAGTGAGCGTAAAGAGAAAGTAAGACTGTTAGCTTACCCGAAGCAGGGGTAAAAGACCTGTCAGTAATGAATGCCTAGTAATAGTCAAATTTGAGTCAGAGAAAGGCCAAGTCTGCCATATACGCTAATAGACAGTAAGATATACCTGCAAGATTATAGATATGATTCAGTTGTGATATCGAAAGGGTGAGAGGTCATGTGAATCAGATAGGTCTGACTGCAAGTCAGGGGAAGTATGAACTGATACTTGACCAGTAATCTTATTAACAATGAAAAGCAGGTACCTTGAACCCTAGAGTTCAGCTTAAGCCAGATGAGGGGAAGAAGCAGGAATGTCAGATTTTGTGGGGAAATTAGGATTACCCCCGGATTGATAGAATATCGTATTAAGGATTAAGCCTCGGGCTGACAGTAAGATTGCGGTTCAGAATACCGCAGTATGTCCGCTTATGGAGAAGTTAAGAAATTACCGATACAGCAATTCTTAGCTAGTGTGGCCTAGAGATAAGGCCCAGCAGACAGTCATGGGCTCTCAATATAACGCCAAGTAAGGCCACAAGGCTCGAGTGTGGACCCACATTGTAAGAATGGCGGGATGCCAATAGCAGGCCATGATCAAGCTCATATGTTGTTACATCTAGAATGGGATGAAAGTCTGAGGAAATGATAAGTCAGGGTAGGAGATATTATTAGGCCGTAGAAGCGGTGTATCATGTACGGTATGAGACTCAGCAGAGCATGTCAGAGATTATGTATCACCACAGAAATCAGTACGTATTGCACGTAGCTACTGATATATATATATATATATATATATATATATATATATATATATATATATACAGATAATAGATATGCCGTGAGCAGCTGCTAATAGGGGTTACAATCACACAGATGCATATTAGCGCTGGGAATTATATACAAATTGCATTGCAGGACCCCTTGCCAAAAATAAAAAGAGAAAAGAGAGAGAAGAAAAAGAGAAAAGCGAAAAGAAGGGGCAAGTTAAGTGTGATTTATGTATGAATCCATAGAAACTGTCTCAGCTCACAGTTATTAAGTTAACAGACTTATATGTTGTCGCCAGATTTAGGTTTTAGAAGCTTACAAGAGTTAGTAACCTGAATCAGGTAATTAGATGATAAGGACGCAGTTAGACGGTCTACCGACCAGCTGGCGCCTGCATTAGCAGGGAAGCATCCCCGAAGATCGATAACAATAGTGCATGTGCTAGAACCAGGATTAGAGACCGAATAGGCAGATTTCAGAGATTAGCAATACCAGAAATGTTCTAGTATGTTAAGTGGTCGTATATCATTTTCCCAGCCTTATAGGGGAGAGTCGGCCTTAGTCAACCTAGCAGTTATTACAAGGAATACCCCGCAAGTCAGACAAGCCCGTGGGCACCCCAAGAAAGGGGTCCACATTAGTAGTCAGTGACAAACTAGTACTTCAGCTGGTTCTCGTAAGATATTCAGATACAGAGCCCTAGCAGAAGGCCAGTATTTACAGAATAGTTCATAAGACCGAGAATTCCCCAGAATAGCAGTATGAATCCAAGTGATTACACACAAGGCGTAAGAAGTTGATAGTACCCTTCTAGCGTAGTGTTTATTAAGACTAGGAGATCAGTAGACTCCCCGTGAAGATCCAGAGATTGATCGCCTGGGAGTAAGTTTGATTAAGCCCAGCCTTACAGTAGATCAAGCGAAATGACAACACAGTTAGATGCCCATAAATCTGCAGTTACGCATGAACTGTAAGTACTCAAGTAGAACAGTTAGAGCATTGTTAGACTACTGCCATATTCGGGTCATTCAACCCGACTATTCAGTTATTTAAGGTTATGCAGCCAGATCATTAGAGGTCATGATCAATATCAGGATCCTCTGATCATATAAAGGCACAAGGTGCGCGGATGGTCGTTTAGGTTATCCCAGCAACAAGTAGCCTTAGCATGTGGCCAGAAGGCCAGATAAGCTCTAGCTACGCCAGTAAACTACCTGTTGATCTCTTCGGCAGGACAAGCCAGTATGACCGTCAATTATATGCCGAGCTCTCTAAGTATGAAAATGTTATATCAGTCAAGAAGGGGTGATGGAGCAGCAAACGCTCTTAGCTATAGATCTATTAGGAGTGTGGCGTATGTGCAGCCCGAACAACGGGAATTGGTCAGGGAGATACGTCAGTTAGCTAGCCTAGCCGTTCGTATAGCAGACACAGAGGACAACAGCGCGGTAATTCAGAACACCGCCGTGTCACCGTTAGTTGTGGAAGTGAAAGAACGGCAATAGGAGGATTCTGACCTGATCTGGCTTAAGATCAAATTCCGCAGGGGAAAGCTCCAGATTTTCAGGTAACAGAGGATGGAGTGCTACGTTGTAAAGGTCGTCTCTGTGTTCCAAATGTTTCAGGGCTCCGCCAGTAGATTATGAATGAGGTACATTACGCCCGTTATTCTCTACACCCTGGCGCAACAAAAATGTACCATGACATCAAAGAAAACTACCGGCGACTAGATATAAAAAAAAAAGAATATTGCTGAATTTGTAGCCCGGTGTCCTAACTGCCAGCAGGTGAAAGCAGAACATCAGAAACCAGGCAGTTTGATTCAAGACATAGTTGTGCCTCTCTGGAAATAGGAAGCAGTAAATATGGATTTTGTGGCAGGATTACCCCGTGCTAGATACAGACATGACTCTATATGGGTAACAATCGATAGATTGACAAAATCAGCTCATTTCCTGCCAGTAAGAACTACCTTCTCGGCTGAAGATTATGCTGAGTTGTATATCCAAGAGATAGTCAGATTGCATGGAGTGCCAGTATCCAGTATTTCAGATAGAGGAGTATAGTTTACGGCTAGATTTTGGCAGTCATTTCAGAGAGGTCTGGGGACGTAGATTAATTTGAACACAACATTTCACCCTCAGACAGATGGACAGACGGAACTCACAATTCAGACGCTCGAAGATATGTTGCGAGCGTGTGTGTTAGATTTCAGTAGTAGCTGGGTATTTTTTTTAAAAGCATCACTGATGAAAGGGGTGATGAGATTCAGCAAGAAAGGTAAGCTCAGTCCAAGATTTGTTGGGCCTTATCAGATTCGTCGAAGAATAGGCCAAGTGGCAGATGAGTTGAACTTGCCTCCAGAGTTAGAATCCGTTCATCCGATCATGTATCTATGTTGAAGTAATACATAGGAGACTCGTCCAGAGCAGTCCCAGTCCAGGATATCCAGGTTACAGAAGAGCCGGCCTATGAAGAGATTCCAGTAGCCATCCTAGACAGGCAGGTTCGTAGATTGAGAACTAAGGATATTGCATCTGCCAAGGTATTGTGGCGTAACAGGAACCGAGAGGAGATGACGTGGGAAGCTGAAGAGGATATGAAAGCTAGATATCCTCACCTATTCCAGGCCTAGTCAGGCGACAGGTATGTCCGTATTACTACTTATGTAGTACCTTATGGTTATATATGTATAAATAAGAAAGATTGATGTTTAATTATCCAGTGAATTTTAAAGTATTACGTGCAGTACCTGTGTTGGATTTTTCTGCATTTCAGGTTTTTGCTATAGTCCATATTACAGGGGAAACTCTGCCAAAATCTTCCTAGATAGTAAATTGAGAAATGATAGAAGTTTACATTCGAGGACGAATGTTCTTAAGGGGGGGAGAATGTTATATCCCGTAGGATTCCCGGCACCTAGATGGCCTATTCGCACGTTGGTTAAGCATATTTGAATACCATACGTGCTAAAGAAAGACTCGGGAAAAAGATCGGACGAGAAACATGCCGAACCATCGCGGGAGGAGCCGAGGCAGAGCCCCTCCGCGATGGCAGCGTGTCACGGAGGTGGAGGCTCCGCGTTGGCTCCGTGACACGTTGGCCCTGTCCAGGCTCAAGTATATAAAACCCCACTTCGGTTTTATTTCATTTAAACCATTGGAAATTTCCAGAGAAACGCAGGGGGTAGAGAGGGATGAAGGAAGATAATATATTATCATCCGATTACACTGTCAAACGCAGTCCAAACCCAAATTAACCTCAGGTACTGAGGTATTTAGCAGCGGAGAGCATTCCTACGGATTTAGTTTTGTGAAATACGGCCGACGAATCGTCGAGCTACCGAGATAAGGTAAGTAGAATTGCTCCAAACTAATGTCTATGTGTTTCTAGCTGTGAAGTGAGTATTTCTCCCTTCTGGACTTCTGAAAAATAGCGAGTTTTTGACCGTCTTTCGATAAGCCTAAGTTTAGGCTATAATTATATTGAAAGTGATGTCGTCCTTTAGAATAAAGTTGTATTTAGTACTGATTGATATATATATGTATGCAGTTGGGAGGAATAGCTGAAATACTGACCAAGCTACGCCAGTTAGTCGGGAAATCAGAAGCGAAGGTATGTAAAGATAGTTTCCTCGGCAAGTTAGTAAGCTCGGTATAGTGAAGTAATCTAAAGGCCAGTAGAATATTTAGAAGTCATGTATTATGTTTATTACGAATGTTGGTGCGATATTAGAAGCATCAGGTTATAATTAGCACGAAACTTGCTAGCACGATATAGATTCTAATACAAGTGTTAGGAACTGCACAGCATGCTCAGTATGTGATGTAGTACAGAATGTCGGATATTATCGGATTCAGTTGAAACCCAGTAAAACAATGTAATATCTGTAAGGCATCTCAGAAGTAGAATGATAGGTTAAAAATGAAGTTTAGGAAGCATGTTAGGGATAGTAAATCATGTTATTACAGAAACTCAGTATACAGTACAGTATGGCAGAAGATTATATTTGTACATATACACTATTATCAGTCTCAGCATGAATTAAGTACATACATATCGCTATCACTAGTTCAGCATACAGTAGACATAGATACATTATAATTATTAGCTTCAGCATGCGATATATGCAGATAGTATTACTAGTTGAGACCACTGTATTGTCTTGGGGTTGGATTACCTAGCATCCCTGACCGCCCCAGGGTTAATAGCTGTATCGACTCGTCCGCCATGGACGAGGATACGTCGCTCTACGGAGTGGCATGCCGTCCCACAGGGGACGAAGATGGGATGCTAGTTTTCCCCATATTGTGCCTTGGTTGGCCCTTACACACCCCGGTCGAGCGGATACGCCCGGGTGTTGATTCAGGAGTCCTTCGGACTCAAGTACAGTTATAGTCAGGGGCTCAGCGAGCCCAAGTGCATACCCAGGGGACCGGCAGAATGCTTATAGTTACTTTAGGAGATGGGATGACCGGGGTAGGGGTATAGATTTTGTGCTGGTTGTACCTCCCGGCTTATGGGGGCCGGGTAAGGTTTTTGTATGCTATGTTATGTTATGTCATGTTATGCCATGTCACATTAGATACGAGTAGATCGACAGTAGAATGATACATCTCTAGGTATGACTCCTACTCCTTCCAGTATAGTTAAGAGTAGGCATAGTTCTACATTATCAGGCAATTAATCTTTTTCTTCCTATTTCAGTTTCATCAGTTGTGTTGTTGTTTTCAGATATCTCTTTCAGTTATTGTTTTACATACTCAGTACCAGCGGTACTGACGCCCGGTGGGGCGCTGCATTACTTGCCTGCAGGTACTCATAGACGAGGGGCCGATACCTCATGATTCCAGTCAGCTCACAGGGTCATCAGCTCCAGTCATCCAGAGCTAGATAGCTAGAGGTTTATCCCTTTTCTTTTGTTGTACATCATGGGTAGGTCGGGGCCCTGTCCCGACCATCTTATTAGTATTCTTAGAGGCTTGCAGTCTATATATATTTCCCTGTGGTCAGGTGAGCCGGTCGTGTGGGGCCGTCCAGTTGTATAGCTGTTAGTACTTCTGTTCCCTTTATGTTGGCCGTGTGGGGCCATAGCTTGACAGTAGTGGTGACCTTGCCGGTCACGTAGCTATCCAGTATTTCTTTGTTGAGTTACAGATAACTAGACAACATGGTGGCCTTGTCGGCCCGCATAGGTTTCCCTATATTGATATGTTTTTGGATAGCTGTCAGCACAGGTACAGGTGGCTATAGGCCTAGTCGGCCGGAGGCTGTATTTACAGCCGTCATATAGCCCGTTGTTTCCCTGAATCTGAGTTAGAGCCAGCCAGGCACCAGATGTGCTCAGGCTCAGCAGTCCATCAGTTCAGGTCCTAGTAGGGCACCAGGTGCCAGTCATACCCCCCAAGGCGGGGTGTGACAGTTCTGACAGGCCATGAATCGTGGTGTCCTATCTATTTGGTACACTGGGAGCTTCTTCTAACATAACCCTAACCTCACCCCACGAATGACATGACGAATCGTGGGGACTGGTCATGAGTCGTTATCTCCCTCATGGGGACCTCGATCCTTCCTTTATTCCAGGCTTGCCCATGAGTCACTTGACGACTCGTCCTGTGCCTGCAACATGAATTCTAGAATTTTCCCATTTAAACTCCCGGGCTCGATCTTTTAGCTTCCGGGGTATAACACCAATGCTCTACTAGACTTCTACAATAGCCTAGTACCCGAGTTCTATGCATCATACTAGGCTAGGCAAGAGAGAATGCATCATAGAGGCAAGGTTGATGAATTCCCCTTCCTTCCCTCAGTTATGGTGAGGGGTGTAAAAGTTGACATCACATCGGCGACCATCAATTCTTTATTTTGGGAGAACGAGATTGACCCAGGAACTGAGTCTTCAGCTAGAATCAACAACAAAGAAAATCAGTTCAATTGGATTGTTTCTACTATTTCTGCCAACATACATTTATGGGCTTTTATGTATGGCGAGATCTCTTAGCATGATTTAAAGTTTGAAGCCAAGTTGTGGCTTGATTTTATTTTTGGTCGCATCATGCTCTCCAAGAATGAGCATAGGTTAAATTTGGAGGCGGCCATCCTCATCACTTGCATCATGAGAGGGGTCCCCATAAACTTTGTGGTAATAGTGGCTATTCAGCTGAAGAGAAAGGTGAGGCAAGCTGGAACCTCAATGCCCTATGCTGTGCTTATATCCCAGCTTTCCCTCCGAGCAGAAGTGCCACTTTTCCTGGATGAGGCCCCCAACTCTGCTACTAGTGTGATCACTATGGATAGAAAAAGGGATGTGGATGCTCTCAAGAGAAAGTGGAAGTGGCTGCAAGCCTTTGAGGTCCCCGAGGAGTCCACCTCTCATGATTTAGAGCAAGTCCCCATGGCCCCCGATCTCAACATGCCACACCATGAGGCATCAGACCAAGCTTACGGAGAAATGCCTGCTAGGAGAGCCTCATCTCCTCCCACATCTTCTCAGCCAAGTAGCCTCCACAAACTCGCATAGATGACACACTCCTATGAGAATCAGCTTCAGAAATTGGATAAAAATCTCTCTAGTAGTCTCTTCTTTGATATTTTTTTCTATGCTTTGTCCCTGTTTTTTTGAGAGAACTTGTAGTTCAATTGACAAATTGCGATTTCCCCAATTTTTAGTTTATTGTTGTCAATACATTGGCACAAGTTTCTTCAATTTGATAGAGAACTCTTGCATGATCAACTACTATTCCCTGGAGTTCGACCTTGACACTCGTCGGATATATTTTTTTTGCCAACGACCGTTTACACTCTCTTATTAAGAGGAGTGAATTTGGACGTTATAAAAAATGTCACCGTTGCCGGAGATTATAGTTTGATATCCTTTAGTTGTTTGTTATTTTGAATTGGTTTGTTGCATCTTGGTTGGTTTGACTTTACTCTTATTATTGGTTCCATCTAGGTTGATCTTGATATGAGTCAACACTCACAAGAAGGAGAAGGTTCGGTGGATGGGCATATGGATCATGAGGATGATGATCCCGTGATGCCCAATGTAGCAGGTATCATTCACCTACCTCCTATGATAGGGAATGCAATATTTCACATGACAAGTACAATGCTGCACTTATGCCAACGAAGGGGCTCTTCGGAGGAATACCGAGTGAGGACAAAAATAGGCATCTTCGCAATTTTCTTGAGATTTGCCAACCTTCAACATTGCAAATATATGTAAAGCATCGATCAAATTGAGGCTCTTCCCATTTTCACTAACAGGGGAAGCCAATGCTTGGTTGGAGGAGTTGCCTCATGGGTCTATTACCTCTTGGAATGAACTCAAGGAAGCATTTTTGGACAGGTTCTTCCCTCCCTCGAGGATGCTATAGTTAAGGGATGACATTACCAACTTCTGACAACTTGCTGCGGAGCAACTTCATGAAGCATGGTTGAGGTTTAAAAAAAATTTCCATTTTCCTAAACCATTAGTTGCCCGATGAGGTTCTACTTCAATGATTCTACCTTTCACTAGATGCTGTCAATAAGCCTGTGGAAAATAATTTAGAAGGGGGTTCCATCATAGATCAGCCCTATGGAATAGCAAAAGCACTTCTTGATAGAATGACTAAGACCAATCCAGCATGGCATACTAGAGAAGCAGAGGTATCATATAGCGATGTTGCTCCCAACCTTATGATTGCCGAGATGAGGAAAAGGTATGAGGCTAGTGATGAAACTCTTCCTAAGATGATAACCCAACTAGAGTTGATGATGAAACATGTGACGGGAGCTGGTGGAAAGAGTGTGAATGTTGTAGGTGCCCAAGGCCATACTCAATTTGATAATGACACTTCACCATCAAGATATGAGGAGGAGAGTCAATACACGGCAGGCCAAGCAGGGAGGTTCTCACCCTGGGTATCAAGGTGCTAATCAAGGTCCTTGGCGCCCAAGTGATGAAAATCGAGGCTGGAGAAATTGTTATAATCAAGGATGGGGGGGATAGAAATGATCGATGGCGGAATAAAGATCAAAATCGCAAAGGAGAGTGATATCATCGAAGTGTTAACCCCTATGTGCCTCCTCCAAAAGTAGAAGCATCTCAAGGACAGCCCAAAGTGAGTGATGTGGGCAACTGGAAGATTGAAGAAAGGTTGTCTTGGGTGTTGAAGAAGGTATAATCCACCGACAGAGGGATTAAAGAATTAAAAGGGGAGGTGTCTAACCTTTCCCAAACAGTAAGTTCCCACTCGACATCCATCAAACACCTTGAAGCCCAAATGAACCATGTTTCATCATAAATAAACCCCTGCATGAAAGGTGCACTCCCTAGTGACACTGTTCCCAATCCATAGAAAGATGGCCATTGCATGGTAATCGTGACTAGGAGTGGAAAGATATTGAATGATGTGGGTGTGAAACCCAAAGGTGTTGTTGTCCCAAGGACAAATGTTGATTATGAGTTGGAAGAGGATCCAAAAACACTATGTGTTGGTGACGGTGAATAAGGGAAGGATGAGGAAAAAGTTGATTTGACATCCTCGAATGATGTGAATGTGAATAAGGAAAAGAAAGTCCCCAGTGAAAAAGGCCAAGGGACAAGAGTTCCATCTCTGCACACACAGCGGCTGACCAAGAAGAAGGAGGATAATCAATTTTTCAAGTATATAAAAATGTTCATCAAATTATCCATCAATACCGCTTATGGATGCCTCACTGCTAATGCTGGGATAAGCAAAATTTATGAAGGAACTTTTGAAGAAAAAGAAGGTGGTGGATATGGGCACTGAGGATGTGACCCATCATTGTAGTTAGGTGATGTCAAACAACCTTGCCCAAAAACATGAAGATCCTGGAGAACTTACCATTCCTTGTACAATTGGCTTGTGTGTGTTCAATAAAGCTTTTTATGACCTCGGTGCCAGTATTAATTTGATGCCTCTAGTGATTTTCAAGAAGATCGAGTTGGGGAATCCCAAATATACATCAATGAGGCTTTTAATGGTGGATAGGTCGATTAAACGACCCGTTTGAGTGTTAGTTGATGTCCTTGTGAGAGTAGATAAATTCATACTCCTAGCTGATTTTGTTGTGCTTGATCGTGAGATGGACATCGACATGCCAATTGTCTTGGGACGTCCACTACTAGAAATGGGAAGATCTTTGATTGATGTGGAGCTTGGGGAGATTAAAATCCGAGTAGGTGGTGATGAGATCACCTTCAATGTGTGTCAGCCTACCAAAACCCCAGAGGAGTGTAAGGTCATAGCAGTGCTTGATGGTGAAGTGGAGCATGATGAACCAGTTGATGATGAGAATGAATTAGAGGATGATACTCTGGATTGTTAAATATTGATAAGGTATCCATCGCGCTATGACATTAACTAAGACGCTTCTTGGGAGGCAAGCGAAGCATTTTTATTTTGGGCATTTTGATGTTTTTGTTGTTTTTGATTTTGTAGGTATATTGGATGAAAAACAAGGAGAAGAAGAATAGAGGAGGAACTGTGCTTGAGCCGCGAACTGCCGATCCACATGCGTGAAGCACCGCTTGAACATGAGTCAAGGGACGAAAGCTAGGGACGAAGAGAGAAAACCAGTGATTCGCCGGCTGAATGCCGGTGCCAAACCGCGAATTGCCAAATGCAATACCTATACAAATAAGAATACCTAGGAGTTGAAGCATGAACGTTGACCAGAACAGGGAAAAGCAGGTGCTAACCCATGAACCGCTGGTCACCGACCGCAAACAAGGCAATAAACTGAAGTTGGAGATGGTCACTTGTGTTAAAGCTGTGAAACGCAGGGTCTTGGCTAGCGATCACTGGTTAAATGCAGGTCAATGTATGTAGTGCATTTAAAATATTGACTACCTCATTGACCAACCCAACCCATGGATTTATAAATCCGATCAAAACCTCTTCAACTCCCTATAAACCCTTTTCTCCACCTTTACATTTTCCCCATTATACTTTTTAACTTCCCAATAAACCACCTTTACACCTTCCCGCCGTTAAACCCATCTCCTCACCTACCGCTCCTATCCACTTCTTCTCTTCTATAATTCCCCATTCCTACTCTCTTCATTTCATCACTTCTCATTAATCTTTTCAGTAAACTAAAGAAAGTGTCTTGTGGAAGCTCTATTATTGGTCAACACCAAACTTCTACCTCTCTTTGCTCCTTGTTCTTAATCTCATTTGGTATGTGTGCCCTACCTTGATTTTGTTTATTGGTTAAGGATGTGAATACATTTGAGTATGTTAAGTTAGAAGTTTCCCCATTACCCTGTTTTTATGCTTTTCATTGAATATATAAATTTTATATTGTGGGTATGTGGGCGTATTGATAAAATGTTGAATGTTAATGTAGGTATCATCTGTCGTAAATATCTTTGTTCTTGATGTTCTTGATTTTAGATTGGGGGTGAAGTCTGGATAGCCCAAGTGCTTAAAATGTATGATTTTCCCGATGATAGATAGAGTGACATCTTTCTTAAGGGTGAATTGTCATTTTTCTTGTGTTTTTTTTCATATTGGGTGAGTAAGCCATGAATGTGAAAGATTTTTGCTTGACTAAGTTTGGGGGTGAAATGCATTGAATAGAGTTCACCAGCAAACCACCGGTTAGGCCCGGCGGAATGCCGGATGAAGCGCCGATTGAGGTACAAGGCTTTAGGCCACAGCCTCAGACTTGTGTTTCACCGATTCTCCATGGGTCAAGACCGAAAAATACCAATGTGGCATTAGATGAACTTGTTTCCTGCAGTCTATTATGTAAGACCAGCGGATAGCTGATGCCTCGCTGGTCTTCACCTGTGTTCCGCCGGTGTTCTGCTGGTGCTGCCCGCACTTAACCTTTAAACCCTTTAATTTGCCATTTTTACAATTTCTTGACTTAGCTTAGAATAAATGTTCGTTTTTAATTTTCATTAAAAAAATACAAAAAGAAATATTTTTCTGTGGCACTAACATGGCTTTGCAGATTATGACTTCCTCAAGACAACCAGGTAAAGGAAAGGCTCTGACCTCATCTAAAAGCAAAGGGAAGGGGAAAGCAAGGGAGACCCTAGCCCCCAACACTAGAGAAGCTATTAACTTTTGCGTGCCCAACATGGAGGGGCACTATGCTATTTGCTAGGGGAGCTCTATCATGGTAGAGAAGCGCTTCGACCTGGTGGTGTTGCGGGGTGACTTCCCCAACATCATAGCACAATTCACTGATTGCCAATGGTACATCTTTGCCAATCCTCTCCAGACTTCTATAACAACATAGTGACCGAGTTCTATGCATCATACCAAGCTAGGCAAGAGAGCATGCATCATAGAGGCAAGGTTGACGAATTTCCCTGCCTTCCTTCACTATGGTGAGGGGTGTAGAAGTTGAAATCACACTAGCGATCCTTTATTTTGGGAGGACGAGATTAACCTGGGAACTGAGTCTTCAGCCAGAATTGCCAACAAAGAGAATTAGTTTAGTTGGATTGCACCAGTTATTGCTGCCAACACACCTTTCTGGGCTTCTATGGGTGGTGAGATCTCTCGGCATGATTTAAAGTTTGAAGACAAGTTGTGGCTTGATTTTATTTACGACCGCATCATGCCCTCAAAGAATGAGCAGAGGGTAAATTTAGAGGCGTCCATCCTCATCACTTGCATAATGAGAGGGGTCCCCATAAACTCTAGGGAAATAGTGGCTATTCAGGTGAAGAGAAAGGCGAGGCCGGATGGAGCCTCAATTCCCTATGCTGTGCTTATATCCCAGCTCTACCTCTAAGTAGGAGTGCCACTTTTCCCTAATGAGACCCCCAAATCCACTACTGGTGTGATCACTGTGGATAGAAAAAGGGATGCGGATGCTTCCAAGAGAAAGTAAAAGTGGCTGCAAGCCTTTCAGGTCCCTAAGGAGTCCACCTCTCATGATTTAGAGCAGGCCCCCATGGCCCCTGATCTTAACATGCCACACCTTGAGGCATCGGGCCAAGCTTCCATAGAAATGCCTGCTAGGAGAGCCTCATCTCCTCTCACATCTTCTCAGCCAAGTAGCCTCCATAAACTCACGTAGATGACACACTCCCATGAACCAACTTTTAAAATTGGATAAAAGTCTCCCAGCCTTGATTAACGAGATGGTGAAAAATAAGATGAAGTCAATGTATGATAGCTTGAGTAAGTTATGCTCGCATGTGGATATTTTGGAGGGGGCTCTCACTTCTCTCCAGGCTGAAGTAAGGGAATGGAAAGGTATGACGTCAATGGAGGCCCGACATGAGCGCGCTTAATGCAGCTATGGCTGCCCCTTCTATAGCCCAAGACCCCAGATGACTTGTTCAAGGGCTTAGAGGATGATGATGGTCATGATGGGGATGCTGAGTTTGAGGATGATGATGATGATTGACCACTTCAGGGAGTTCTTACCTTCACTTGTTTTGTAAGCATAGATTGGGGACAATACATTATTTTAGTGTGGGGTTGGATGAGTGTATCTCTTTTGTGGTCATTGTTATTGATATTGATGTTGCCCTTGTTGGGATTTTATTTTAAATTGTGATAGTTGTTGAGCCTTTGTCGGGCTTGGGATGCCCTTATCGTGTTGTTAATGATGATGATTGATATTGCCCTTGTTGGGCTGTTGATTTGATAATTGTTGATTAGTTGTTGAGCCTTTGTTAGGCTCAGGATGGAGGAAACAAAAAAATTTATTCTTGAATTGTTAGTTCATATGATTGGGTCCTTGTTCAAATTGTCAAATGATTCATGGCCCAACTTTGATTTTTGTCTTTGTAAATAGTAGCTAATGAATAAATTTTGAGGGTTTTCTTTTTACCATGGTTCTTTCTCAAGGAGCAATTTCTATAATTTTTTCTTTTTCTATAATCAAACCGAGTGACATTTTCCAATGATAGATTGTAAGGTGAATTTCTTAAGGGAAAATGCCATGTTTTTGAGTCTTGTTGAAATCTATTTTGAGGGGTACCACAAAAAATATTTTTGTGTGGCATGAAAAAAATGAATTTGAAGAAATGGGGCATTTGAAATGGAAAATGTAGCACTCTCTTGTCATATATTGCATATTCCTTGTTTGTCTTGTTGATTCACATGCTTAATTGTCTTAAAATCATAATCTGGTTGTGGTGATGTATTGCGTGAACTCCTTGGAGTGTGATGACTTGTGTGGTGAGGCTGATTGAATGATTCCCATGCATATACATTTGTCTAGAACTTTCCCTATGTATTATTTAAGGCAAAATCCTAGAGGTAGCTACATTTAGAACATGATTTTAGGCTCTCTATTGCTAGTCACTTCACCTAAAATGACCTCCTTAAACTTCTCCCATTGCTAGCTAATATTTTGAACCTTTGACCCTTTTTATTGGAAACCACATTACAAGCCTAGTGACCCTTTTTAATCCCCGTCTTTGGCACCCATCCTCCCTAGTTGCTATTTGGTGAAAGAATGAAAAATGGGCTCCAAGCCCCAGAAATAGGGAGAGATAAGAAAATGTGTGGAAATAAGGCAAAAGTCTAAGTTTGGGGGTCCACAAGAAAAGGGAGAAATGTGATAGCTATGAGGTAGCACCAAATTGTGATTAAAATGATTGATTTGATTGGTTGAAAAACCGTGAATCATTGAAAAGAGAAAGAATAGTGAAAGGTATTACCTCTTGCTTAGATGAGGCGGAATGTGGAATCCAAAGGTGTTATAAGGGTGGCTCATGTTAAACAAAATATGAAGATGATGAGCAAAGAGAGATAAGGTGGAATGATCTCAATAGTGTGATGGGGTGTTAAAAATATTCACAAAAAGGCATTAGGGAGGTTCTAACTACTAAACTCATTGTTTATCCTACCTTAACCCCTAGCCTTTATTATGACCCTCAAGTCCTAATTGATTTTGAGTGTAGCAACTCTATATTAGTGGCGAGTTACACGAAGGGCAAGCCTATGGATCAAGTTGTGTGCATGGAGAATTTCTTTGTGAGAGTGAGTGTTATTGTCTTATTCTATAATCCCTTGTGTGTGCATTGCTTGATGATAAAAAAGAATTCTCTCTTCTTGTGAGTGACATCACCCCCTTGGAGAACATTCTTCCATTGGTATGAAAAATGATTGGAACATTAGTGCTGTAAGCTTCAAGGAAAGCTTTGAATGTGAATTTGTAATGATTTTAGATGCTATGTGTGCTTGTTTTGATAAACCATGCCCTGGTTTTGAAGAATGAAAACATTTGTGAATCATGCCTATTCATTGTGGTTACCTCTTGAAACTTTTGCAACATGTTTTTTGGAATCTCCTCTTTTCCTTGAGTTGGTGAGCAATTTTTGGGTTGTCACAGATTCAGTGATCCTTGGTGCATAGACTCATATGGTATATCATGTTGTTTCATTTGCTCAGCTGTAAAGAATTGCATTACTTGAGGACAAGCAATGGTTCAAGTTTGGGGGATTGATGAGTTGGTAATTTACCAACTCATTAGGCTCTTAGACATGAGTTTTTATTTGGTTTTCAAGTCAATTAGGTGGATTTTATGCTCTTTATACTTAACTTTGTAGGTATTCAATTTGAGTAGAGAAATCATGAAATGGAGCAAAAATAATGAAAATAGAGATGAGGGCCGATGCTCCACCGGAGGACACCAGCGAAATGCTGGTCAATCGCAGATACCTACTGGGCTGAAGAAGAATGGCTACCGGCGGACTGTGGATCAGCACCGGTGAACCACCGGTGCCAATGCCGAATTTATCCAGAACCCACTGGCACCCAGATGCAACAGACTGGCATACTGCAGATCCGTACTGACGAACCTCTAGTGACTCTTATGTGAGGTCCATCATTAAAGGGAAAAAACATCTGATTTAGGAAAATAGGAGAATTTTGTACCTTACTTTTGTACATTTTTTAAAAGAGAACTGAACCTTCTATTCCACATCATTATTCTATTGTATTGAATATTGAATAGAAAGTAGAGAGAAGTTGGAGAATTGAATTGTAGAGAGAGAAAGCTTCATCATCTTCTTTCAAAAGGTAGAAAAACCCTCTTGGAGACCAGAACCTTGTGCTTGAATTTTCTTACTCATTTTGTTGAATGGATATTGAATTATTTCTTAATGCAAAGTCTTCTTCTACTTACATAAGTAGCTAAATTCCTTTCTAGGGGTATGTGAATGATTGGGGTTGATTTGGATTGGGTATTGTTTAATTGATTTTAGATTTACTCAATTAGTATAATTCTAGTGTTTTATTTGAGTTTTAATCTAAATACTCATATTTGCAAATATTGGTTGTAGTTACTTACTCTAATGTTGCTTGAAAAAGGAATTTAGAGTATGGGTGATGAAACATTAGTGGGTAATTGGGTGTTGATCATGTGGGTTTAGGCTAGAGATAGCCAAAACTCATTGTCACACTCCCATTGAGAATCAAAGCTAGAAATAGTTGATTCTTACCCAAGTTGATGTGATTGTTATGAAAAAGACTTTGGGGTTTGAGAAAACCCGAGGTATAAGGCACCTAAATGGTTGAAAAAAGTAAGGTGCCACCTCATCCAAACTAATTATACTATTGAATAATGCTAGGAGCTGCTAATAATCCCAATCCAATTATGCCCCGATAATACGACACAACTAGTAGTCTCTTCTTTGATATTTTCTAAGCTTTGTCCCTGTTTTTGTAAGCGATTTGTAGTTTAATTGACAAGTTGTGATTTCCCTAATTTTTAATTCATTGTTGTTGAGACATTGATGCAAATTACTTCAATTTGATAGACAACTCTTGCTTGATCAACTAATATTCCATGTGGGATTCTACCCCGACACCTGTCGGGTATATTTGTTTTGCCAACGATCGTTTACACTCTCTCATTAAGAGGAGTGAATTTTTGACGTTATCATCAACGAACCGCCATGGTTGGGCTGTGCCACCTCTCTACCCGCCTGGGTGCCACCCCTACCCACCTGAGCACCTTCTCTACATGGCTAAGCACCACCTCTGACAGCTGATTGACTACCTCGTCGGAGCTATGGACGGTCTCTATTGAATGCACTGCCTCCTCTTCCAGCAGGGGACGAAGCTCGAGAAGCTGGGTGTGGAATGATCTTTCTGTGGCCAAACTTGGGACACCATCTACGAATGTGGCCATACTCCCCACACTTGTGGCATACCTTCTCTATCACTGGCCTCTGAGCCAGAACAACAGAAATAGGACAAGCCTCAAAGTATAAGCGGATAATCTGAGTACTCCCGACTACACCTGCTGGTCAGAGAATGTTTCTTGATAGCCCTTCGGCTGACACCTGCATAACAGAATGAATTGGATGCACAGAGAAACCCTGCGGTATCGGAGTCTTAGCAATAGGGCCACTATAGGAACCCATCCTTTGAGCCTTCTTCTCGTTATTCTTTGCATACCCTTCCAATTTCACCCCCTTTATGTTCTTCACATATTCCACTACCTCCTGAAAGGTTTTACATGAGGAGACCATCTGAAGAGTTGATAGTTGGAGACCCATATTTAGGCATTTAACAAAACGCCTGATCCTCTCTTCCTCTGTAGGCAGCAGGGGTAAAGCATACCTGGATAGTGAATGGAACCGGGCCTTGCAGGCTGCAACAGAAGACCTTCCCTGCTCAATGGTGGTGAACTCATCCCGCCTTCTATATCTAAAGGTACGGGGTACATACATCTCTAGAAACTTGGAATAGAATTGGGTCCAGGTCAATAGTGGTGACCTGTTGGTCTGCACTCCACGAAAGCCCTCCACTAAAGCTTTGCATCACCTATCAGCTGGAAGATGACAAACTCCACACTATACTTCTCTACTGCCCCCATCTTATAGAGCCTCTCATGACAATCTATAATGAATTCATAGGCGTCCTCTGTCTCAGTCCCATAAAAAGTGGGGAGGCTTCATCTTGGTGAACCTCCAGAATAAATCATGCTCCTCCTTTTTCATCACAGGCCCAACCACCGGCCTCGGGAACATGACCTCCTTCAACATTTCATTGATGTGAGGATCCACTATAACCGCATGTTGTATCCCTGACTATTGCCCTGCAGAGGTGGGTGGCGCTGCCCCATTACCTACGAGGCTACTCAGCAGATTAAGGACCCGAGCCAGAACCTCGGAGTATGTTGGAGTGGCAGGAACCTCTCCTTGCATGGGAACTTCCACTTCCACGACCACCCTTTCTTGCACTGCGATAGGTACTGGAGATGTTGACCTCTCCCATGCTAGAGCAGGAGCGCGAGCCCATCCGCTAGTTGCGGCAGGCCTTCGCCCCCGTCTTCATCCTCTTCCTCTGTCACGGACTACTGCTGTCACTGCTACTGCTGGCTTGGGAACTGCTTTTTTATTCACATCCGCACGTGTTCTCACCATCTGTGAGAGAAGAAATAAGAGTCGTTAAATACTAATTTGAATCACCAGATACCAATTGAAATCAATTAATCACATGAAAGGGAAGAAGAAAGGACTTTTTCTAAAGTCCTGCAGCCTCTCGAAGATAAGTTATGGATGTCTCCGCACCAATCTATTAGACTCTACTAGACCCATCTTAGTGTAATGAGATCGACGAACCAAAAGCTATGATACCATCTTTGTCATGACCCAACTAGCCATGATTGGCACCCACACTAACCACCCGGTGGGCGAACCAACAATTCCCAACCACTAACCCAACATTAATCATTTAGAAGGAAATAACACTTATAATAAAATGAAATGAAATATCTGAAAACTATAATGACCTTATATACCAAAACAAACAATACTCCCCAAGATCCGAAAGTCACTGCACTTCAATGTCTAACTATAAGTCTAGGAATGTTTAAACTAAAAAGAAAGAAATGTTGTAATTCCTAGAGGAGAGACATCATCGAAAGAGGAGTAAAACATCCCATTTCGCGTTGCTTACCTTTCAGAGTAAGTGTCTGCCTTAGAGGTGAAGTCCTGATGAGCTTCGGGGGTCGATTTTTGCACTCAAAAAAGAAGTAAAGGAGTAGCGTCAGTACGAATACAGTACTGTTAAGCATCATTGGATGACCGTACATAATAATATATATAAAAATATAAACGACAACATTAAACCAGTCTGGAATACCATCAAACATATATGACATATTTCAAGAAATTCAACTCTATTTTCAGGGTGCAATGACCTGCTCACTAGATTAGGCTCTTCGCTCGTGGTCACGTTGTAGCGGAGCATATCCCACTGTAGCGGTACTGCCCTAGGCAGTAGCTCAACTGAGATGTACTTAAATTATTTCACCAACTCTTTGCCATACCACACATCATCCAATTCATTCAGGAATACAAAAGCCATTACATTCTACACACGAATTACTACATAGCCACATATGATATACAATAGTTCATAACAACATTGGCATGCTCAAATTCTAGTTCTCATTTATCTCTATTGACATCAAGTTTGTAACTTTACCGCAATACGATCACAAAACATGAATTCAATTTCAGTTTAGCCAAATAACACTTAATCATTACAAATTCCAACACAATTATAGTGCATCGTAAAATAGAACAAGTAAAATAAATAGAGATATACCGGGCACACGCCTCTGTCATGTCACTATGAACACTTTAATTCTCAACCTCGATATACACACATGCTAGAGGATCTTATTTTTGTCCTTCTAGCCATGAACTGTGGAGGACTCTAGAAATTCATGTACTATACCGGCTTGGTACCCGCTCCCACTCATATGTTTGTCCAAATGCTCTCCTCAGACACAAGCCATTCAACACATACATGCTCGCCCAGATTCTCCCCTCGAGCACGAGCCTCTCATCTCAGGATATTCTCATTACCCCTATTCCTTCTCACGCTATCTTATCATAGAGGTTTATCATCACAACATTTAGGAGGTCACAATTCACCTCTCATACTCCCAGAGTTTAATGATTCATCATTCAGTCAATAGTAATATAAGGAATATACTTAATAATTTTCAACACCATTTCATGTCGGTTTGGTGACATTAACATAACAAGTTATTTCAACAGCTAATTCTTAACAGGGCAATCATCACCACAATTAGAATTCACAAACTCAAGCAACACATCATCATACACAATTATATGGACCATTATGTATAGTCTAACTTTTCTAACCATAACCTACCTTAATATGAAGGATTTTGAACGATAGTTGCATAGCTGGAGCCTTGCCTTTCCTCAACGCCTCTGAATGCTTGAAGTCTATAGACAAGAATGTAACACAAAATCAATAATCTACTATTTAAATAATTGTTTTGGGGATTCACATCCTCCCCCATCCACCCATTATCGTAACCACCTCGTGTCCCATGGTTAGTTCTTAATCATTAACTCTGTCAACCCGTTTTAGGCAATTTAGGGATAAAGACTCAATTCCACCCCTTTCAAGGTTTTAATTCCTATAGGAACTAAATTCTATGGGATCACCACATTTGGGAAGCAATTATTATCATCTATTGAACTTTGAATTAACACCCATTACTTCCCCATGATTTTCAGCCCTACTTGTTTCAATAAGGGTTTTCTTGCTAGCAATTCACTATTAAAGGTCCCCCTTGATTTTAAGGGGCTAGGGAAATCGAAATAACATGAACATAAAGAAGACTCTTACCTTGGGAAGGGAAATCTCAGTTGTTGGGAAGATCTCCTCTAGTTTAGAATTTATGAAACTTAAAATAAATGGGGTGTAACCCCTGAACTCTCACTTAAAACCCACTTTTTGATTTCCGTCATCCACTGCAGTGGTCACCTTCCCACTGCATCGGAGCCGATACAGCGAATCTGGTAGTTCTTCCTTTGGTCTGTTACGGCAAACTCTGATTGTCACCATGGTCTCGCTACAGCGGGAAATCTACTGTTGTAGCGATCCCTCGAATCAGTAGCTCCTCAAAAATCATCAGTTTTACACTTAGCTCATTTCACAATGTTTTCTATTCATCTCTAGCCTTTTTTGAGTGTTCTAAGTCCATTTCCCTCGCAACGACAAATTGGTCATCACAATCGAGTGAACTGCAGTGCCAAAACTCAACATGAATTTCAATTGTGCTCTTAATTAGCCTTCATGAATGCATTTAATTTCATATTAATTGAAGGAAAAATGTTATAATATTTTAAAATAAAGTAAATAGTAGCTTTAAAATATATATAAGAAGTCTCTTTCTTATTTTCCTAGCACCTAGGTTTATTATTTCCTCCTTTTAAACCTTCAAAATTATATAGATTGTGATTGTATCATTTTAGAACTTAGGCCTATCATAGTTGCAGAACACTATCATAGATACTCATAAGTTTGTTCACTATTATGTAATATCACTTGGGATCCCAATAGAATTAGACTAGTGATCAACTTCTCCATTGATTTGCTTTCTTATCATTATAATCTTAACAGAAGAAGTACAAAAACCACGGAGTAAAAAGATGAAAAGAAAAGTAATTTTAGAAATATGACTGTTAACTCGTGATTGTTTCTAACCAAATTATGCAATTTAGTTTATAAATTAACATCATATAGTTATTAATTTAGCATGCTATCTCAATAATATCAAACCTGTATCCTCTCCTACTTTGAAAATTATAATGAACTGATTTAAAAAACAATCATAACTCAAAGAAATATTTTTCTATCTCCCGACAAAGGAAAAAGGAATAACAACATTGACCAAACGAAAAAGAAGCCACAACAAAAAGTAAACTATATAATTTAGATGTTTTACCTGTAGTTCTTGATGAGAATTGTAGGTTGGTAATAGAGTTTTACTGAGTGTTTGGCTTGATAAACTGAAAAATAATAGTTGGGTTGATTAAATCTTAAATCTCATCACTTTAAAATGCATAAAACAACCAACCGGTTGACAAAAATAAATAAAAATTTGTCTATCACCTTTGAAGGAGGAAAAACTTGAGTCCTTGATGAAAGAAAGAGTAAGAGACAGAAGCAGAAAGAAGGAGAAAAGACGCAAACATTTTCTTCAGTCTAGGATAAGAAAGGAAAAGAAGAAGAGAAAGAAAGTAGAAATTGTTGGTTACCCTTCAGGGACATCTGGGAAAAAAGGGGAAAATACTATTAGTGGAAAACTTTTTAAATGTGGCTGCTGATTTATTTTTTTAAAGTAATAAATGAGAAAATTAGGAAATTTTGTAATTGTTGGGTTTAGAAAATGCCAGATATGTGTATAGAAAATAAAATTGAAATTTTGCTAAACGCACTCGTTGAGCTCTATAATTTTATAATAAAAGGCTTTATAATTAGGAATTTGAACTCTACAGAAATATTATATATAAGCATATGTAAAAAAATATCTTATTTATTTAAGATTAAAATCATATCTTTAGTCGCATGTGATGGTTTTTGTAACTCCAGTATATGTCATGTGGCATGTTCTTTGTATATCTAAAAAAAATATATGGAAGAAAGAAGAGAAAGAGAGGGATACATAACTGACAAAGTTTTCTTGAGCTGAAACCTTTAGCAACTACTTGTTTCCAACAGTTGTTACGTATGCCTTTCATTGTAAATAATGAGGAAAATAAACCTTGATGACTATGTGAAATTTGATAGTATCATAGGCCCTTCTAGAGAAAGAAATACGAAATCAAAGCAAGTTTTTGGCACTTACGATACAACTACTCAAAAGTATGAATTTTGTTTTTTTTCACACATTACTAAAAAAACCAAACTACAAAATAATTAAAATAAAAAGCAAAAAAATACATACCTCAAGTGTAAATAAACTTATAAATTTTCAATTATATGTGCAATTGTTGCTTGTTTCTAAACTCTTCCATTGAATACTTATTAGGCTATTTTCAACCCATTTAGAAGGAAAAAAGTTTGAGTAGAAATAATGATACAAGATCCACAAGTTTCCTATCCTGGCATATATTTTTGAATTTTTATGCATGGTAAAATGACAAAGATGGAGGGTCTTGATAGCTGGGTGAACTATGACTTGTTTTTAATGTTTCTAGTGGTGGAAATAATTTTCTCTTGGCTCGCATCTGGTAGGTAAAGAAATCTATTTTCTGCTCCATATTCTTTTCAATAAGTAAGCTAAATATCACTGGTAGGAAAAAAGGAAATAATTCTCCTATTCAAGGTGTAAAAAAAGTTCACACGTCACTACTAAAGAACTGTTATTTTATCTCTGATATAATAAGTATTTATACTCCTACCCTATGGACTCCAAATATTACAAGAAATAAGAACTCACTCAAGATGAAAGACATTGCTTTTTCCACCTTCTGAGGCTTCTTCTTTAACCAAACTGTCTGCTTAATGGCATGAGGGGCTAATGTCTAATTCTGACCTTCTCTGGTTGAAAGAAAAAGTAAGCATCTCACTTTTTTTCAATGAGCATTGACCAAATATGGATGAAACTTGACGTGTTAACTAGATGGAAAAACCTAACCTTATAAGTAGCAATTTAGAATAGTTGAATATAAAGACTCAAGATAGAAAAGCTTTTACCTTATATACTTAAGGAATATAACTAAATATCGACCATTGATGAAAATTTCAAGCTTAGCTACTATATGTTAAGAGTACTAGAGAAATTCACATTTTCATCCATTTAATAATTTTTGAGAGCTCTGGCAGTTGCATGGATATAATTTTGATCTCACCAACATATGTTGAGAGAATGCTAAAGGCAAGAAAACAAACTCGATTACATCGAAACTAATAAGGAAGTTCTTATACTCAAATCATTTTAAAGAAAAGGGTACATGCTAAGCTTATCGGTCCGAACCTCTCCAAGATGTGCAAACCATGCTAAGTTTGTCATGAGCATATTTGAGATGTAGCTGTTTAGATTTTACTGATCTGAGAAGCTTGTGGAGCACAACAGCTGCATTGTCCTCCTTTCCTTTAATCTTCTCTACAATTGGGTCTCTTTATCATAACCTAAGTCATGAAAAGATTCTAAAGTGATATAAGATGCATCCATAAGTATTTTATGTTAAAATTTCTAAGATGTATCCATAAGAATTTTATGTAACAATTTCTATTATGCATTTAATATATCTAAAAAGAAGGTAAGATACTCTATTAGTAATTAAGTATTACTCTACTAACCATTGGCTCTCTTCCTAATTAATAGACTGTTAAATTGTATAATTACTTGAGCAACCTTTAAAAAAAAATTTGGTTTTAGATTTCTTGTCATCCCAACTGAAGGAGTAGTCATCTTTATTAACACCCATAGCTTGACCATTTTATTGGATATAAGCAAGATAAGGGATCAATCCTTCTGTTGCAAAGCTGAAGAAGTCAGTTGGTAAAGTCAGTTTCATGTACCATTGATATTCGAATCGTCACTTAATTTTTTATCGTAGAGTAAAATCTTAAGAGGGAATAAAGAGATTGAAGATTTGAATCTTAGATCAATGATATGTAAAACCAGAAGTAGAAATCTTGGCCAAAGGATGACTTAAGGAATGATTCATTATCGAAAACAACGAACTATTAAGTGCCACATCGTGAGACAGCTGTTCAGTTTTCCCAAAACTAATGAGTCAAGTAACGGCTCATCATATCAAGTGATGGATCATCCTGATGAGTCGCTAAGTGATGTTTAGAAATGTTTAAGATTTGATTAAGTGGCAATGGAAGGGTACTATGAACTCTTGGAACGAGTAACGACTCGTGGTATGGACTCGTTGAGGGAAATTCTAAAGGTTAAGCATGCATGGACAACGGTGATGACGGGTGGAAGTAACAAGTTATTGTAATGGGTAATGACTCATCCTATCTAGTCGTGGTTTGAAGGTTAGAGATTAGGAGAAAAGTGGAGGTTTGAAATGAGTGATACAATGGACGACTCATTGTTAGAGGCATCGCATCTGGTAATGTAAATTTTCCTGCGAAATCAGTAAGGGTATTTTGTAATTCCTAAGCTCCTAAGACCTAAATTATGTCAATTTAAGCTCTGAAAGAAATGTATTAAGGGATTTTAACCTATTTTAATTTATTCAACTCCCATACACGCAAGTTTAGACGTTCCCCTTTGAAGATCAAGCTAGAAATTCCTCAATTCTTCTCCAAATCTCTTGGGCTTTCAAAGTCAAGTTTAGACAGCTTACCCAGGTATGTAGGGCTATGAATGAGAGTTTCCTTTCACTCTGATGCCCAAATTTCTCTTCAAGTTCATGAATTCAAGTCTTAATTCAAGTGTATGATCTTATGGGGTTTTAGCCCACTTTCATAAAATTCTCTAGGATTTGTGTGTGGGTAAATTCCCTTCATGTTAAAAGGTATGTTTTAATATTCATGGGATGATTTTATACCTATTTTAATTATAAATTCATGATTTCAAGTTTTAAAAAATTATGCCCAATTATGCAAGTTTCATGAAATGTCAAGTTTATGATTTATGATTTCAAGTATGATGAGATATATAGCATGATTGAATAGTTACAGATTATCCGTGTATGGGTCCACGATTTTGGGTTATGGAATTTATTTTAAGTAAGAATGATTTTAAGATTTGAGCAAGCCCACACAAGTTAAGTATATTTCATGATTTAGCCAAGGCTAATAAGATCAACTTATCATATGCTTTGGAGTCAAGACTCCCACTACAACTTATGATATGTTGTAGAGCCAAGACTCCCTATGTTCAGATTTCAAACTATGCATGTGATTATGTTTTCAGCTTCGTTGAAAAACCATGGGAGCGTTATGGATGTTTTTGGGAGTAGTTTCTAGCACTGAGTAGGCCTGGGGTTTCAAGATTCTCCAATCTCAGAATTATGCACCAATATAGGTATATTTTTATTTGGAACCTCTCAAGAGAGTTTTCCCCTCCCGCCAGAGGGCCTTCAACTTGATATTGATATCATGGTAGCATCCTTAGCCCTGATAAGATTTTGGACGGCTCTGCGCACTTAAGTGTGATAGTTGGGGCTAGTGAGCCTAAGCCCATCTGGTGCCTGGCTGGCTCTAACTCAGATTTCTGGAAACAAAGGGCTATATAACGGCTGTAAACACAGCCTCCGGCCAACTGGGCCTATAGCCACCTGTACCTGTAATAACAGCTAACCAGAAACATCTCAATATAAGGGAGCCTATGCGGGCCGACAAGGCCACCATGCTGTCTAGTTATCTGTAACTCAACACAAGACTACTGTAAGACTATATGACCGGCAAGGTCACCACTACTCTCAAACTAAGGCCTCACACAGACAACATAAACTGAAATGCTAAATAGCTATAACAAACTGCACGGCCTCACACGACCGGCTCAACTGGCCACAAGGAAATATATACAGACTGCAAGCCTCTAGGAATACTGATAAGAGGGTCGGGACAGGGCCCCGACCTACCCATACTGTACAACAAAAGGAAATGATATAAACCTCTGAAATATTAAGCTCCGGATGATAGGAGCTGATGACTCTGCGCTGGCTAGGATTACGAGGGATCGCCTCCTCGTCTATAAGTACCTGTAGGCAAGTAATGCAGCGCCCCACTGGGCATCAGTATCACTGGTACCGAGTATGCAAAGTGACTGAAATAGTACAACTGAATACAGATAACATAACTAACAAGTCTGTGAATAGAAGATAACTGAATCTGAAGAGCTGATAGGAACTAGATCAAACCTTTCTGCACTGATAGGCAGGAGCGTGTCTGTAGTCACGGCGGCCTGCTATCCATTAACTAATATATATATATAAAGCACATAAATACATATACATTTAGCAAGAAAGAGCCAATACCAACCCCCATAAGCCGGATGGCGCCAAACAAGCAAACAATCTATATACCCCTACCCGGGTCAAAACCAACCAAAAATAAGTCACTCCACTCATCTTGCTCACTTCGGAGCTCCTCTACCGTCCCCCTGGGTCTCCAGCTCGGGCCATAGCCTCTGATATAAGCAACCGTGTCTGGGTCCGGAGGACTCCTGTGTAGACAGTAACAGATAGGGTTTGGATCCCCGGACACAAACTCAACGGGGCTATCTGAAACTGGAGCTACACCTATGATAACTGAATGTACAGACAGTAACAGATAGGATCTGGTTCCCAGGACACAAAACTCAACAGGGCTATCTGAAACCGGAGCTGCACCTGTAATGCTGATCAGACTGCTATGGGGAAAGCTTCATCCCATCTTCGTCCAAACTGGGGACGGCATGCCACTCCTCGGAGTGACGTAAAACCCACCTGCTCAGTGGGCGACACGATTAACAACCCAGGGGCGGCGAGGAGGCTCAATAAGGTGCCCTCACGCCACATCAGGTCTCAACAAACAAATAGCACATATAAATAGCAAGCATATATAACTGAAAAAGACTATCTGAAAGCTGGTTTCTTATTCTGATCTGGTTCTGTACTATACTGATTCTTTACTAATTATACTGATTCTAAAATCTTCATTTAACTGTTTGGCTAATCTGTAGCCGGGATACTATCTGTCTGAATGGCTAATCTGTAGCCATAAAACTGTCTGTCTATCTGATTTTACTTTACTAGTTTATATTCTGAAAATCTGTTTCTTTTTATTCTATAACATGCTTGCTAATCATACAATAAGCTATACTGAATTTGGAATGCTAACTCACCCTTTGGCGCATGCTTTACTCACTTCCGGACTGAATACGATATGGCAACACAACTCAGAATCTATTGGACTCACTTAATTCTCAACATTCAACTCCGAGAGCTTCAAATACGGAGTTTACTATGATTTACCAAGCTAAGACTTACTAACTTGTCGAAGAACAACTTCACATACCTTAACCTCGAGTTATCCGACTGTCGAACGAGGCTCGGTCAGTATTCCAGCCAAATCTCCCCAACTGCATTCATAAACACGTCAATTAGTACTAAATACAACACTATTCTGAAGGACGGCGTCACTTTCGATATAATTATAGCCTAAACTTAGGCTTATCGAAAGACAGTCGAAAAATTGCTATTTTTCAGAAGTCCAGAAGGGAGAAGTATTCACTTCACAGCTAGGAACACATAGACACTAGTTTGGAGCAATTCCACTTACCTTAGTCCGGTAGCTCGATGATTTGTTGGCCGAATTTCGCGAAACTAAATCCGTAGGAATGGTCCTACTACTAAATACCTCGGTACCTGAGGTTAATTTGAGTTTAGACTACGTTTGGCAGCGTAATCGAACGATAATATATCACTCCTCTTCGTCTCTCTCTGTTTCTCTGCGTTTTCTGGAAATTCTTATTGATTTAAATGAGATTAAACCGAAGTGGGGCTTTATGTACTTGGGCCTGGACAGGCCCAATGTGTCACGGAGCCAACGCGGAGGCTCCACCTCCGTGACACGTTGCCATCGCGGAGGGGCTCTGCCTCAGCTCCTTCTGTGATGGTTCGACAGGTTACCCGTCCAATCCTTTCCCGGGCCTTTCTCTAGCATGTATGGCTTTCAAATATGCTTAACCAATGTGCGAATAGGCCATCTAGGTGTTGGGAATCTTACGGGGTATAACAATACTTATAAGGGAGAGGCTACAAGACATTTTAGGAAATTTTCCTTCTTCCATGATCTATGTTGTGTGATGAAGTATCTATCTATCCTTCTAACTAATGCTATACGTGTTTGCAAAAATATGCCTCCATGCTGAGTAATTGGAAGAATGAATGGCAATGGAAATGGCCAAGATAATGGCAATAGAGACAGGCATCAGCAAGCCCTGCCAGCACCAGAAGACCTTATGCCCAAGAAAGTCACTCATGCTGAGTTTAGAGCGGCATTTCAAATATTGGCCCAGGCGATGACCGCTCAGGTCAATCAGCAGGCGGTGGTTCATGTTCCTAAGAATGGGAATGCATCGGCGGCTAGAGTTTGAGACTTTCTCAGGATTAATCCACTTGAGTTTCTGGGGTCAAAAGTGGATGAGGTCCCATATGATTTCATCGAGGAGGTACAAAAGATCACTCAGATTATGGGGGTGATTGGAAAGGAGAGTGCGATTTAGACTCTTATCAGCTGAAGGGGGTTGCTTACATATGGTATCGCTAGTGGAAGGATGGTAGGGAAGTGGGAGTAGTTCCCGTGAGTTGGGATGAGTTTGTGACTGCCTTCTTAGATAGGTTCTCCCCTAGAAAGTTGAGGGAGGCGAAGGTGGTGGAGTTCATCAACTTAAAGCAATACCACAGGACTGTCCAAGAGTATGCCATGGAGTTTACCCAGCTGTCCAAGTATGCACCGGAGATGGTTGCAGATCAGAGGTTTCATATGAGCCAGTTTGTGAACTGAGTATCAGACTCGCTGGTTAAGGAGTGCATGGCCGCTATGCTGAATAGTGATCTAGACTTCTCATGATTGGTCATATACGCCTAGCAGATAGAGGCGGATCAGATGAAGTTGAAAGAGAGAGAGGCCAAGAGGGATAGAATAGGGAGTTATGGATAGTTCCAGTAGAGGTCTAGTGGGGTACATGGACACCAGTCCCATCAGAGATCATTAGCCCTAGTGCCATTATCAACCAGTGTCCCGTCCAGATCTAGGTGTGACTAGCGAGGTAGAGCATCAAGCTTTCGAGGTCAGGGGAGCATGTCAATAGATCCTAGCATTTTAGTCTGTGGCAGATGTTGCAGGAGGCACTCTAGAGAATGCTTAGTAGGACCAGGTGCATGTTTTAGGTATGGAAATCCCAGACACCGGCTCAGAGACTGCCCTTTAGCGAGACAAGGCCATAGTAGACGTCGTACCTAGTGACCAGTTCAACAGCTCCACCAGCACGCTCAGTTCAGCAAGGTGCATCCACTAGTGCAGGTGGTGGTCAATATTAGAATAAATTTGATGCCCTCTCATCTTGTTAGGGGCAAGAGATCTCTCCAGATATAGTCACTGGTATGTTACAAGTATTCCATCTTAATGTATATGTATTGTTAGATCCAGGGGCTATCTTATCTTTTGTGACTCCATATGTTGCTACTAGTTTTGGAATCAGTCCTGAAATCCTATCAGAACTCTTTTTACACCAGTCGGTGACTCGGTTATAGCTCGATGGATATATAGAAATTGCCCTGTCACAGTCATTCAGAAAGTCACCTCAGTTGATCTAGTAGAGTTAGACATGACCAATTTTTATGTTATCTTTGGTATGGATTAGTTGAATACATGTAATGCCTCAGTAAATTATAGAACCCGTAGAGTTTTGATTTTCAGGTGAGCCTGTCCTAGAACGGAAAGGTAGTTCAGTTGTGCCTATAGGTCATTTTGTTTCCTATCTCAAGGCCAGGAAGATGATTTCTAAAGGTTGTATGAACCATCTAGTTTAGGTTAAGGATGCGACGTCCGAGACCTCGATCCTTCAGTCAGTTCTTATAGTGTTTGAGTATCCGGAGGTGTTTCTCGATGATGTACCAAAAGTCCCTCCCGGGTGGGAGATTGACTTTGGTATCGACCTTCTCCCAAATATACAACCTATATCCCTCTTTACAGAATGGATCTACCCGAGCTAAAGAAGTTGAAAGAGCAGTCGAAAGATCTCCTAGATAAGGGATTCATCAGACCTAGCAAATTCCCATGGGGTGCTCCAGTTCTCTTTGTTCAGAAGAAGGATGGTTCTCTTAGAATGTGCATTGATTATCGGCAGTTAAATAAGGTCACAATCAAGAACAAGTATCCCCTCCCCAGGATTGATGACTTGTTTAACCAACTTCAGGGTGCCAAGTGCTTCTCAAAGATCCGAATATCATCTGCTCAGAGTTAGAGAGAGTGACATCTTGAAGACAGCTTTTAGGACTCAGTATGGTCTCTATGAGTTCATAGTCATGTCTTTTGGACTAATGAATGCTCATGCATCTTTCATGGATTTGATGAATAGGTTGATTAAGCCGTATTTGGATATGTTCGTGATAGTCTTCATAGACGATATTCTCATATACTCTCGAAGCAAGGAAGAGCATGCTTCTCATTTTAGGATTGTGCTACAGACTCTCAAGGATTCTTAGCTATTTGCAAAATTCAGTAAGTGTGAGTTTTGGTTGAACTTAGAAGCAGTTTGGGCCATATGGCGTCTAGCGAGGGTGTGCAGGTAGACTCTCAAAAGATAGAGGTGGTGAAGAATTGGCCTAGACTAGTTAATCCTTCGGATATCAGGAGCTCCTTGGGTTTAGCTGGCTACTACACGAGGTTTGTTGAAGGTTTTCATCCCTTACAACACCTTTGACTAAGTTGACCTAGAAGAAGGTCAAATTTAAGTGGTCGAATGCTTGTGAGAAGAGTTTTCAGGAGTTAAAGACTCAACTCATTTCAGCCCCAGTACAGACCCTACTCGAGGGCACAAATGGATTCATTGTGTGTTTTGATGTGTCGAGGATTGGTCTTGGTTGTGTGCTAATGCAGCATGGTAAAGTCATTGTGTATGCCTCTAGACAACTTAAGAATCACAATAAGAATTACCCAATGCATGACCTAGAGTTTCCAGCAGTGGTGTTTGCATTGAAGATTTTGAGACACTACTTGTATGGGGTGCATGTGTGTGTTAATAGATTATAAGAGCCTTCAGTATGTGTTCACTTAGAAGGACTTGAACTTGCAATAAAGAAGGTGGTTAGAGCTTTTCAAGGACTATGACATGAGTGTCCTTCATCATCTGGAAAAGGCCAATGTAGTGGAGGATGCTCTTAGTAGGATGTCTATGGAGAGTGTGTCTCACGTTGAGGAGGGAAGGAAGGAGTTGGTGAAGGATGTGCATCGACTTGCTCATTTAGGGGTTTAACTTATTAACTTGACAGATGGTGGTGTCATTATTTACAATGGGTTAGAATCTTCTTTGGTGACCGAGGTTAAGTCTAGACAAGATGAGGATCCTATCTTGGTGAAACTAAAGGAAGCAGTTCTAAATCAGAAGGTAGAGGTATTCTCCCAAGGAGGAGATGGTGTACTTTGTTATTAGGGTCATTTATGTGTTCCAGGTGTTGATGACTTGAGAGAGCGGATGTTGGGCAAGGCTCATGGCTCTCGGTATTCGATCCACCCAGGTGCTACCAAGATGTACCGTGATCTATGGGAGGTCTATTGGTGGAATGGCATGAAGAAGGATATAACGGAGTTTGTGGCTAAGTTTCTGAATTGTCAATAGGCGAAAGTTTAGCATCAATGACCTGGAGGTATGCTTTAATACATTAGTATCCCTATTTAGAAGTAGGAAAAGATCAATATGGAAATCATCACAGGGTTTCCTCGTACACGTAGACAGTATGACTCTATTTGGATAGTTGTAGATAGGTTGACCAAGGCGGCATATTTTCTACTCGTCAAAACTACCGATTCAGTTGAGGACTATGCTATATTGTACATTCAGGAGTTAGTTTGGTTGAACGGAGTTTTCTTGTCCATCATCTCAAATAGAGGTACTTAGTTTACCTCACAGTGTTGGAGATTGTTCTAGAAAGGACTTGGTACTCAGGTCAAGCTTAGCACGACATTCAACCGAAAATAGATGGTTAGGCTGAGTGGACCATTCAGACTCTTGAAGATATGTTTAGAGTGTCTGTGATTGAATTCAGGCATAGCTGGGATGATCCTTTTTCTCTCATTGAATTTGCTTACAATAAAAATTACCACTCCAGTATTCAGATGGTTTCGTTTGAGGCTTTTTATGGACGGAGGTGTAGATCGCCTATTGGTTACTTTAAGGTAGGTGAAGCTACGTTAATAGGGCCAAATTCAGTTCATGAGGCCATGGAGAAAGTCCATATTATCAGAAGTCATATGCAGATGTTAGGCGTAGAGAGCTTGAGTTCGAGGTTGATGATTGGGTGTTTCTAAAGGTGTCTCCCATGAAGGGAGTGATGAGGTTTGGAAAGAATGGAAAACTTAGTCCCTAATGTGTTGGCCCTTGTAGAATTCTAAGGCGAGTTGGAAAGATGGCATATGAGTTGGAGTTACAATTGGAGTTAGCTTCGGTACATCCAGTTTTCAATGTGTCTATATTAAAGAAGTGCATTGGTGACCCGACCTTGGTTGTTTCAGTAGAGAGCATAGGTGTGAAAGATAGCCTTATCTATGAGGAGGTTCAAGTTGAGATCTTCGATCGTCCGGTTAAGAAGTTGAGAAACAAGGAAGTAGCTTCAGCGAAAGTATTGTGGAGGAATCGACTTGTTGAGGGAGCTACGTGGGAGGCCGAAGTAGATATGATGACTAAGTACTCGCATCTTTCCCCTACAAGCTCAATTTATTCATGAGGTATCAGTTCCCTCTCTAATACTCTATTTAATTTCATGTCAAGTTCATGTCTCTCAGTTCTTTTCATGTTTTAGATGTATGTATAAATCCTAAATTCAGGTCAGTCATGTATCTCATTCCGGAGTCAATCACTCCGTCAGTTTTCAGTTTCAGATGTTAAGTATTTGGGATTTTAGTTCTTTTCTCAATGCTTCTAGTATGTTTAACCCACATTCGAGGATGAATTTTCTCAAGGGGGAGATATTGCAATACCCTAAAAGTCCCTAAGACCAAACTCGGGATTGAAAATATGATCAGTAGAAAAGTGGAAAAATTTACCTCAGAACGAGTCACAGAACGGCCTGCTAGAAGTTACCGTGAGTCATGGTAAGACTCATGGTAAGCAGTCAGTAGAAATCTTGGCCAAAGGATGACTCGAGGAACGAGTCATTGTGGGGAACAATGACCCATTGAGTTTTCACATCGAGAGACAACAATCAAATTTTCCCAGAACCAACGAGTCAAGTAATGGCTCATCACATCGAGTAATGGACCATATTGATGAGTCATTAAATGAAGTCTAGAAAGGTTCAAGATTTGATTCAGTGGAAATGAAAGGGTACTACAAACCATTAGAATGAGTAACGACTCGTGGTATGGATCCGTTGGGGGAAATTCCAGAAGCTAAGCATACATGGACAGTGTGACGAGGGGTGGAAGTAATGAATTGTTGTGATGGGTAAGGACTCCTCCTGTCTAGTCGTGGTTTCAGGGTTAGAGATTTGGGCAAAAGTCGAAGTTTGCAATGACTTATAGAAAGAGTCATGGCATCGAAGGACGACTCATTGTTGGAGGCATGGAATCTACCAGTGTAAATTTTTCTGCGAAATCAATAAGTGTATTTTCATAATTCCTAAGCTTCTAACCCCTAAACTATGTCATTTTAAACTCTGAAATAAGTCTATTAAGGGAGTTTAACCTATTCTAATTCATTCAACTCCCATTCATGCAAGTTTAGAAGTTTCCCTTCGAAGATCAAACTAGAAATTCCTCAATTCTTCTGCATATCTCTTTAGCTTTCAAAGTCAAGTTTAGATTCAGCTTACCCAGGTATGTAGGGCTATGAATGAGAGTTTTATTTCACTCTCATTTCCAAATTTCTCCTCAAGTTCATGAATTCAAATCTTAATTCAAGTGCATGATCTTATGGGGTTTAGCCCAATTTCATAAAATTCTCTATGTTTTGTTTATGGGACGATTCTCTTCATGTTCCAAGGTATGTTTTAAGATTCATGGGCAGCTTTTGTACCTATTTTGATTATAAATTCATGATTTCAAGTTTTAGAACATTATGCCCAATTATGTAAGTTTCATGAAAAGTCAAGTTTATGATTCATGATTTCAAGTATGATGAGATATCTAGCATGATTGAATACTTATAAATTTCCCATGTATGAATCGATGATATTGACTTATGGATATTATTTCAAGTATGCATGATTTAAAGATTTGAGCAAGCCCACACAAGTTAACTATGTTTTAATGATTTAGCCAAGGCTAATAAAATCAGCTTATCATATGTTTTGGAGTCAAGATGTAACGACTAAGATGTCGTTATGGGATGACTAAGGGAATAGAACACAAAAATCTGGCTAAGTATGAGATAGGAAGGTTGAGAAATAAACTAATTATAGAACTGTGCAATTTTGGGTAGCTAGTGGTCTGGGAGACCACTGCAGCGATGGGATTCCCATTGGAGCGAGACTGTGGTAGCGGTCGGAGTCCCGCCATGGTAAAAATTGGAAAGTAATCGTTTGGACCGCCACAGCGGTAGCAGGTCCGCTACAGCAGACAACAGAAATCAAAAAGTGGGTTTAATTGGGAATTATGGGGTTTTTACCCTATTATTTCCCAAAAGGCGATCAGGAGGTCTAGAGGATGGAAAAACTTTCCAGAGCAGTCATCTCTTCATCCAAGGTAAGGATTTCAATTCTCTACCTCTAAAGTGGGTAGGTTTGATCCTAGAAGCTTTGTAGACCTCTAATGGTGGGAATTTTTGGAGAGGAAGAACCTTAGACTGTTAACTAGGGCTAAATTGTAGGGTGATTAGGGGATGAGTCGGGTTGGTGTTGATAAGTTTTGATCTCTCCCCTAGAATCATGTATTGGGCACAAGGGTTGCTCGGGGAATTAAATTAGAATCGAGTAGAATTAAGGTTTTACTTTTGAAAAACACCCCGAAGGGGAGGGTTTGATCTGTTATACTCTAAATTGAAGGGTAATTAATGAATTACTGTTGTGTTATAGATTTCACGCATTCCAAGGCTTTGAGGAAAGGAAAGGCTCCCGCAGAGTAGTTGAATTGTTACCTTCCAAATCAAGGTAGGTTACGGTTTATAGGGATAGACCTATATAATTGCAGGTATATTGTGCAACGTTGATATATGATTGGTCTTCGGACATTTACGTGATATGTGAGTCTATTGTTGATAATTCATATTAAGAATATGACTAAGATGTGATATTGAATTGTGATGTCTTTTTTAAAAGATTGTGTATATATGTAAATGTAATAACCTGTGATGAATGGTTAGTAAAGTGATCCCACTCCGTTAATGAGAGAATTGTTAATTGATGATTGCTTATTTGAGAAGTAGATTGTAACTTTCTATATGCTGCAATGATGAACTTGTGAAGCCTTTTATGAGAATGAGAAATGAAAAGATTTAACATCCTAAAATAAGAGGCTCGAGCCTGAGGGGAGTATCTGGGCGAACGAATAACTTTATTTGAGTGGCTCGTGTCTGAGGGGAGCATTCGAAAGAGCATATGAGTGGGAGCGGGTGCCACGCCAGCACAATACATGGATTTCTAGAGTCCCCTGCAGGTCATGACAGGATGGGCATAAATAAGACCCTCTGGCATGTGTGTACATGAATTGTTTGGTTAAGTGTTAAGGGGAGATGACGGAGGCGTGTGTCAGTCATGATACCCTTGGTTGTGTTGTTTGTGTAATTGTTTGTGATCTCATTTATGTTCATGAGGTGGATGTGAAGCTGATGTCTCCCAAATTACACCTCGCAATTGAGATATAAGCGGTCAATTGTCAAATATAGAACCCAACAAAAGTTGAGGTCAATCCCACAGGGAATATGGAAAGAACTTAAGTTAATGCAAATAGTTGTTACTATTGAGTGAGTTATTTCCGAAGGGGGAAACAAATAGAATAATAAATAAAAATAAAACTACTAAATGCTTAGATTAAATTCGGCTCGTATTCAATTAACGACTTGACTAGGATTGTGTTCCCCAAGACTTCATAACCACAAGGCTTATATACTAGTGATCTATTCCGGTGTTTAACATTCAATATTGGTAAGTTAGGTTCACCTAAATGGTTGGTACCCTATCTTCATGATTATCACCACACAACTTGGTCCGTATACGGATGTACTTTAATTGACCCTTACCCTTAATATCAGATTAGCTATCCCTGGAAAAGTTCAAGCTATTAGATGAGGGTTGATACCCTCAAATCTTTGTTGTTAATCCTTTTTCTCATTCATTACCTCCTTGGTCCGGTAAGTAAGAATAAGGCAAGTCCTAATATTTGCAACCGTCAAGAATCAATCAAAATGAAGGAAGAAACAATACATGCATAAAACTCCGTTCAAGAATCACTAAGTATTTTACCTATGTGTGTTAATTCATCTTGGTTCCCACAAACCTAGTTATGGGTTTAGCTACTCATGCTTATATGAACACAATTACAAAACATTGAATAAATTATAATTGCAACTTACAAATTATCGTAGAAGAAAAACCAAGTAGATTGAATAAAACTCCAAAATTGATGAATAAATTCCAATGTTGCTTTTGATCCTCAAATTCAAGAACAAAATTGTAAACCTTGTTTCGTGACTCAAGAACAATCGTACACCACCAAAACTAACAATAATCGGCTCTCTAAACTCTATATAAAAAATAAACCTAAACTGTGTATTTATAGTTTCAAGAAATACTTTTCCAAATTAAAACTGGAAACCAGTTCGGCAGTGGCAACGGGCTTGGTGAAGATTCGTTGAACCCTTTGACGAGTCGTGCCTTGCTTAAAATAGTCGTCCTTAGCATCATACTCAGTTGTGGCAACGAGTCACCTAATGAGTCACCGTGCTTGAGCACGAGTCATTAGGTCCCTCGTGGACTGAATCCTTCAAAATTTCTGTGCACCTTACGGATCGTTAATGATCTGCCAATGAGTTGTTTCATCACGTGATGACTCATTATGTCTGTCGTCAACTCCATTGGTCACATTGTTAGGATTTTCTCTCTCAGCCCTCACGACTGACTTCATGACTCGTTACCAGGTGTAACGTGTCATTCCCTCAACATGTCAAGTACACTATCTCAGCATCTTCAAACTTCAATAATTGCCCACGCCTTCAGCATTGAGTCTTGCCTCCTTCTAATGACTCGTGAAGTGCCTGGCAGTCACCCTTTTAGTTATTTTCAGCATTAATTCGCCCAGTTCACTTTCGAACCCGTTTTCCTACAACATTAAGCACAAAGCACATCATACTTATATAAACATACCTGGAATGTGCATAATTTCTTGGTTTTAAGCATCGAAAGTACCATAAAATCATGAAACATCAACACCGTCAACTTAGAACTTTTGCATGTTGTCAAGCAAAAACAAAATTAAGTAAAACAAACTAAACTACTTCAACGCTTCAATCGAAAGAACTCTAGGAAACTTACGGCAGTCACATTCATTCATCAAGTCAAAATTTTCTAACCCCTCCCTCATCATATAAACTCAAATCACAATGTATATGCAAAATTTCCAACCATAACACAAAGGAATCTAAACATGGCAAAACACTGTTAGTGTCAACTATGCACATAAATCTATAACACTGGCCCAGACAATTTGCAGACGATTTTGTTGACCAAATGCTCTTACCTTAAAGAAGTCCCATACTCACACATGTGTATATGATTATTTCAATAAATTCCTCTTGGGACTAGGTAAGATTCACTCTTTCTCCCAAAGAAATTTGAACTGTGTGCATACAATACCATAGGCTTGCCTTTACTTTCAATACCTCGATTTTTCGGATAAGTAACCAGGATCACTATAGGACTTTCTAGGCTTGTAACATAGGTTCGGGCTCGGGTATGATACATATAGAATTAGTAACTCAACCCTCCTTGGCAATACACACCTCTTGGCTCCACTTTTCACCTTTTTTTCTATTTTCTCCCTTTTTTTCCTTTAACTGCTTCTTTTTTCTTTGCTTTTGAAACTACAAATGCGGTTTCTCTTTATTCAAACACTCATTGAGGTCACATTTTTCTTTTCTTTTCTCGTTTTTTTTCGCAACAATTTTTATTTCTTTCTTTTCTTTTCACTATGCATACCGCACCCACTCTTTCCTTTTTCATTACCCAATTCTTATTCCTCCCAACTCTTCGTAGTCACCCCTATAGTAGCCACCCTCAACTTAGGTGATTTGCCTGAGTTGAGGTTCACAATGTCCAAGGAGTGGCCAGGGCCAAAACAGGTTCATTCGTAATAAAAGCAGGAAGGTGAATTGGTGTAAACAAAAAGAAAGGTCACTTTAAGATCAAACATTTAGATCGAGGGATTTTTATTCTTTTTTGGTGGTCTTTTAAGGCTAAAGTGGGATTATAAATCAAAAACGGCCTATGGTCCTTTCCTAGTTTCCTATCCTCTATCTCGGTACGACTGACCAGGCAAGTTCTAGATTGACACACACAACCGAATTCAACTATTGAACCTCATTCACACATAGCACAGGTTAACATCATCACTTCTACTAATTGCTAGTTTAGGTACAGCCATACAATGGTAAACATGCTCACAGTTTCAATGCCATGCAAAGATTCACAAAGGTCATACTCGTCAAGTTTCACATACACATATAAAAAAATTTCGAAGAGGTATCAAATTATCAATCAACAAAAAATCAACAATTTAAGCTCTTGACTGCCTTCAGTTCTCCTAACTTTTTTCCGACTAACACAAAAAAACACAAAAATAAAACATAAAATAAAATATTTTTCTATCTCCCGACAAAGGAAAAAGGAATAACAACATTGACCAAACGAAAAAGAAGCCACAACAAAAAGCAAACTATATAATTTAGATGTTTTACCTATAGTTCTTGATGAGAATTGTAGGTTGGTAACAGAGTTTTACTGAGTGTTTTGCTTGATAAACTGAAAAATAATAGTTGGGTTGATTAAATCTTAAATCTCATCACTTTAAAATGCATAAAACAATTAACCGGTTGAAAAAAATAAATTCAAAAATTTATCTATCACCTTTGAAGGAGGACTAGAGTCCTTGATGAAAGAAAGAATAAGAGACAGAAGTAGAAAGAAGGAGAAAAGACGTAAATATTTTCTTCAGTCTAGGATAAGCAAGGAAAAGAAGAAGAGAAAGAAAGTAGAAATTGTTGGTTACCCTTTAGGTATATCTGGGTAAAAAGGGGAAAATACTATTGGTGGAAAAATTTTTAAATATGGCTGCTGATTTATTTTTTTTAAAGCAATAAATGAGAAAATTAGGAAATTTTGTAATTGTTGGGTTTAGAAAGTGTCGGATATGTGTATAGAAAATGAAACTTGAAAATTTTCTATCTATAATTTTATAATAAAAGGCTTTATAATTAGGAATTTGAACTCTACAGAAATATAATATAAGCATATGTAAAAAATATATTATTTATTTCAGATTAAAATCATATCTTTAGTTGCATGTGATGGTTGTTGTAAGTCCAGTATATTTCATGAGGCATGTTCTTTTTATATCTGAAAAAAATATACGGAAGAAAGAAGAGAAAGAAAGGGATACATAACTGACAAAGTTTTCTTGAGCTAAAACCTTTAACAACTACTTGTTTCCAACAGTTGTTACGTATGCCTTTCATTGTAAATAATGAGGAAAATAAACCTTGATGACTATGTGGAATTTGATAGTATCATAGGCCCTCCTAGAGAAAGAAATATGAAATCAAAGCAAGTTTTTGGCACTTACGATACAACTACTCAAATGTATGAATTTTATTTCTTTTTCACACATTACTAAAAAAACCAAACTACAAAATAATTAAAATAAAAAGCAGAAAAAATACATACATCAAGTGTAAATAAACTTATAAATTTTCGATTATATGTGCAATTGTTGCTTGTTTCTAAACTCTTCCATTGAATACTTATTAGGCTATTTTCAACCCATTTAGAAGGAAAAAAGTTTGAGTAGAAATGATGATACATGATCCACAAGTTTCCTATCCTAGCATATATTTTTGAATTTCTATGCATGGTAAGATGACAAAGATGGAGGGTCTTGATAGTTGGGTGAACTATGACTTGTTTTTAATGTTTCTAGTGGTGGAAATAATTTTCTCTCAGCTCGCATCTGGTAGGTAAAGAAATCCATTTTCTGCTCCATATTCTTTTCAATAAGTAAACTTAATATCACTGGTAGGAAAAAAGGAAATAATTCTCCTATTCCAGGTGTAAACAAATGTCACACGTCACTACTAAAGAACTATTATTTTGTCTCTGATATATTTAAGTAGTTATACTCCTACCTTATGGACTCCAAATATTACAAGAAACAAGAAGGAACTTAAGATGAAAGACATTGCTTTTTCCACCTTCTGAGGCTTCTTCTTTATCCAAATTGTCTGCTTAATGACATGAGGGGCTAATGTCTAATTCCGACCTTCTCTGGTTGAAAGAAAAAAGAAAGCATCTCACTTTTTTCAAAGAGCATTGACCAAATATGGCTGAAACTTGACGTGTTAACTAGATGGAAAAACCTAACCCTATAAGTAGCAATTTAGAATAGTTGAATTTAAAGACTCAAGATAGAAAAGCTTTTACCTTATATCCTTAAGGCATATAACTAAATATCGACCATTGATGAAAATTTCAAGCTTAGCTACTGATATGTTAAGAGTACTGGAGCAATTCACATTTTCATCCATTTAATAATTTTTTAGAGCTCTGGCAGTTGCATGGATATAATTTTGATCTCACCAACATATGTTGAGAGCATGCTAAGGCAAGAAAACACACTCGATTACATCGATACTAATAAGGAAGTTCTTGTACTCAAATCATTTTAAAGAAAACGGTACATTCTAAGCTTATGGATCCGAACCTCTCTAATATGTGCAAACCACGCTAAGTATGTCATGAGCATATTTGAGATGTAGTTGTTTAGATTTTACTGATCTGAGAAGCTTGTGGAGCACAACAGCTGCATTGTCCGCCTTTCCTTTAATCTTCTCTACGATTGGGTCTTTCTATCATTACCTAAGTCATGAAAAGATTCCAAAGTGATGTAAGCTGCATCCATAAGAATTTTATGTTAAAATTTCTAAGATGTATCCATAATCATTTTATGTAACAATTTCTATTATGAATTTAATATATCTAAAAAGAAGGTAAGATACTCTATAGGTAATTAAGTATTACTCTACTAACCATCGGCTCTCATCCTAATTAACAGACTGTTAAATTGTATAATTACTTATACAGCAACCATTAAGAAAATAATTTTGGTTTTAGGTTTCTTGTCATCCCAACTGAAGGAGTAGTCATCTTTATTAGCACCCATAGCTTGACCATTTTATTGGATATATGCAAGATAAGGGATCAATCCTTCTGTTGCAAAGCTAAAGAAGTCAGTCGGTAAAGTCAGTTTCATGTACATTGATATTCGAATCGTCACTTAATTTTTTATCCTAGAGTGAAATCTTAAGAGGGAATAAAGGGATTGAAGATTTGAATCTTAGATCAATGATATGTAAAACCAAAAGTAGAAATCTTGGCCAAAGGATGATCAAGGAACGATTCATTATCGAAAACAATGACCTATTAAGTGCCACGTCGTGAGACAACAGTTCAGTTTTCCCAGAACCAATGAGTCAAGTAACGGCTCATCATATCAAGTAATAGATCATCCTGATGAGTCGCTAAGTGATGTTTAGAAAGGTTTAAGATTTGATTAAGTGGCAACTTATGGGTACTATGAACTATTGGAATGAGTAACAACTCATGGTTTGGACTCGTTGACGGAAATTATAAAGGTTAAGCATGCATGGACAGTGGTGACGATGGGTGGAAGTAACAAGTTATTGTAACGGGTAACGACTCATCCTATCTAGTCGTCGTTCAAAGGTTATAGATTAGGAGAAAAGTGGAGGTTTGAAATGAGTGATACAATGAGTCATAGCATCGAAGGACGACTCGTTGTTGGAGGCATCGCATCTGGTAGTGTAAATTTTCCTATGAAATCAGTAAGGGTATTTTTGTAATTCCTAAGTTCCTAAGACCTAAACTACGTCACTTTAAGCTCTGAAAGAAATGTATTAAGGGACTTTAACCTATTCTAATTTATTCAACTCCCATACACGCAAGTTTAGACGTTCCCCTTTGAAGATCAAGCTAGAAATTCCTCATTTCTTCTCCAAATCTCTTGGACTTTCAAAGTAAAGTTTAGATAGCTTACCCAGGTATGTAGGGATATGAATGAGACTCTCCTTGCACTCTTACGCCCAAGTTTCTCTACAAGTTCATGAATTCAAGTCTTAATTCAAGTGTATGATCTTATGGGGTTTTGCCCACTTTCATAAAATTCTCTATGATTTGTTTGTGGGTCAATTCCCTTCATGTTAAAAGCTATGTTTTAATATTCATGGACAGATTTTATACCTATTTTAATTATAAATTCATGATTTCATGTTTTAAAAAATTCTGCCCAATTATGCAAGTTTCATGAAATGTCAAGTTTATGATTCATGATTTCAAGTAGAATGAGATATCTAGCATAATTGAATAGTTATAGATTACCCGTATATGAATCCACAATTTTGACATATGGAATTTATTTTAAGTATGCATGATTTTAAGATTTGAGAAAGCCCACACAAGTTAAGTATATTTCATGATTTAGCCAAAGCTAATAAGATCAGCTTATCATATGTTTTGGAGTTAAGACTCTCACTAAAACTTATGATATGTTGTAGAGTAAAGACTCCCTATGTTCAGATTTCAAACTATGCATGTGATTATTTTTCAGCTTCGTTGAAAAACGACGGGAGCTTTATGGATGTTTTTGGGAGTAGTTTCTAGCACTGAGTAGGCTTGGGGTTTCAAGATTCTCCGATCTCAGAATTATGCACCAATATAGGTATATTTATATTTGGAACCTCTCAAGAGAGTTTTCCCCTCTCGCCAGAGGGCCTTCACCTTGATATTAATATCATGGTAGCATCCTTAGCCCTGATAAGATTTTGGACGGCTCTGCTCACTTAAGTGTGATAGTTGGGGCATCATGTAAGCTTATCAAGATGGTGTCAATTATGATGAGACTCCCATTATTCCTCATTATTTTTGTTGTTCATGTTTATTACTTATAATATAATGTTTTATAACATGTTTGACCCAATGATCAAATTACAAGATTTTACTTATGATTTCAGCTATGACAGGTCATATAATTTCTATTTTAGCTTTGGGTCATTCTATTCAGATACGATATTCAACTTATGATTATACATGATTCAGATTCATATTTCAGCATGCAGTCCTTACTCTCATGATCTTATGATTTATGTTTATATGCATGATTTTAGTTAACAGTTACTCAAAATATTTTTTTTACCTTGCATACTCAATACATTTCAAGTAGTGACCGCATACTCTATGTTGTATCATTTCATGATATAGGTGCAGATGATCAGACCCAGTTCCGCTGTTAGTCCAGCTTCCCACAGCTTAGTTCAGTTCCTGCTATGGTGAGTCCTCATTTTCCAGGTACCTTCAGCTTAGTACTTGGTTATGTTATTTTTAGTTTTCAGGCTTTAGCAAGCTAATTGGGGGTGTTGTCCCTTCATCTCATCAGACAATAGTAGAGGCTTATCAGACATTATGTAGAATATCATCTTTGTCGAGTATTGACTCTGTGATATGTTGTTACATTATTCAAACTTCTGTTTATTCATGTTTTAGTTATTGTATTTCATTTGATGTATGTTCTTTAAGTTATCATGTTAAATACCATGGGTTGACTTGGAGTCGTTCGTGGTTCTAGGTCCCGTGTCTCGATCCAGTGTCCCAGCTCAGGTCATGACAAGCTTAGTATCATAGCAAAGGTTTAGGTGTGTCCAAGGGTGTCTAAAAGCCGCGTTGAGTATACTCTTTTCCATGGGTGTGAAGCGTGCCATACTTATAGGGGAGAAGCTACTAGACATTTTAGGAAATTTTCCTTCTTTCATGATCTATGTTGTGTGATGAAGTATCTCTCTATCCTTCTAACTCATGCTATACGTGTTGGCAGAAATATGCCACCATGCTGAGTAATTGGAAGAACGAATGGCAATGGAAATGGCCACGATAATGGCAATAGAGACAGGCATCAGCAAGCCCTGCCAGCACTAGCAGACCTTATGCCCGAGCAAGTCACTCATGCTGAGTTTAGAGCGGCATTTCAAATGTTGGCCCAAGCGATGACTGCTCAAGTCAATCAGCAGGCGGTGGCTCATGTTCTTCAGAATTGGAACGTAGCGGCGGCTAGAGTTCGAGACTTTCTCAAGATGAATCCATATGAGTTTCTGGGGTCAAAAGTGGATGATGTCCCACATGATATCATCGAGGAGGTACAAAAGATCACTCAGATTATGGGGGTGATTGGAAAGGAGAGTGCGATTTAGTCTTTTATCAGCTGAAGGGGGTTGCTTACATATGGTATCACTAGTGGAAGGATGGTAGGGCGGTGGGAGTAGTTCCCACGAGTTGGGATGAGTTTGTGACTGCCTTCTTAGATAGGTTCTCCCCGAGGGAGTTGAGTTGGTGGAGTTCGTCAACTTGAAGCAGTACCATAGGACTGTCCAAGAGTATGCCATGGAGTTTACCTGGATGTCCAAGTATGCACCGGAGATGGTTGCAGATCAGAGGGTTCATATGAGCCGATTTATGAACTGAGTATCAGACTCGCTAGTTAAGGAGTGCATGGCCGCTATGCTGAATAGTGATCTAGACTTCTCATGATTGGTCATATACGCCTAGCAGATAGAGGCAGATCAGATGAAGTTGAAAGAGAGAGAGTCCAAGAGGGCTAGAATAGGGAGTTATGGACAGTTCCAGTAGAGGTATGGTGGGGGACATGGCCACCAGTCCCATAAGAGATCATTATCCCCAGTGCCATCATCAACCAGTGTCCCGGCTAGATCTAGGTGTGATTAGCGGGGTAGAGCATCAGGATCTCCAGGTCAGAGGAGCATGTCAATAGAGCCTAGCATTCCAGTCTGTGGCAGGTGTTGCAGGAGGTACTCTGAAGAATGCTTAGCTAGATCAGGAGCATGTTTTGGGTATGGAAATCTCGGAAATTGGCTCAGAGACTTTCTTTTAGCTAGACAAGGCCATAGTAGACGTTGTACCTTGTGACCAGTTCAACAGCTCCACCAGCACGCTTAGTTCAGCAAGGTGCATCCACTAGTGCAGGTGGTGGTCAGTATTAGAATAGATTTGATGCCCTCTCATCTTGTTAGGGGCAAGAGATCTCTCCAGATGTAGTCACTGGTATGTTATAATTATTCCATCTTAATGTATATGTATTGTTAGATCCAGGGGCTATCTTATCTTTTGTGACTCCTTATGTTGCTACTAGTTTTGGAGTCAATCCCGAAATCCTATCAGAACTCTTTCTACACCAGTCGATGACTCAGTTGTAGCTCGATGGATATATAGAAATTTCCCTATCACATTCCTTCAAAAAGTCACCTCAGTTGATCTAGTAGATTTAGACATAACCAATTTTGATGTTATCTTTGGTATGGATTATAGAACCCATAGAGTTTTGATTTTCAGATGAGCTAGTCCTAGAAAGGAAAGGTAGTTCAGTTGTGCCTGTAGGTCATTTTTTTTCCAATCTCAAGGCCAGGAAGATAATTTCTAAAGGTTGTATGCACCATCTAGTTTGGGTTAAGGATGCGACGTCTGAGACCTCGATCCTTCAGTTAGTTCTTATAGTGTGTGAGTATCCGTAGGTGTTTCTCGATGATCTACCAGGAGTCCCTCTCGAGTGGGAGATTGACTTTGGTATCAACCTTCTCCCTAATACACAACCTATATCCATCCCTCTTTACAGAATGGCTCTAGTCGAGCTAAAGAAGTTGAAAGAGCAGCTGAAAGATCTCCTAGATAAGGGATTCATCAGACCTAGCAAATTCCCATGGGGTGCTCCAGTTGTATTTGTTCGGAAGAAGGATGGTTCTCTTAGAATGTGTATTGATTATCAGCATTTAAACAAGGTCACAATGAAGAACAAGTATCCCTTCCCCAGGATTGATGACTTGTTTGACCAACTTCAGGGTGCCTAGTGCTTCTCAAAGATAGACCTCAGATCTGAATATCATCAGCTCATATTTAGAGAGAGTGACATCCTGAAAACAACTTTTAGGACTCAGTATGGTCTCTATGAGTTCATAGTCATGTCTTTTGGACTAATGAATGCTCATGCAGCTTTCATGAATTTGATGAATAGGTTGATTAAGCCGTATTTGGATATGTTCGTGATAGTCTTCATAGATGATATTCTCATATAGACTCGAAGCAAGGAGGAGCATGCTTCTCATTTGAGGATTGTGCTACAGACTCTCAAGGATTGCTAGCTATTTGCTAAATTCAGTAAGTGTGAGTTTTGGTTGAACTCAGTAGCATTTTGGGCCATATGGTGTCTAGCGAGGGTGTGCAGGTAGACTCTCAAAAGATAGAGGTGGTGAAGAGTTGGCCTAGACCAATTAATCCTTCGGATATCAGGAGCTTCTTGGGTTTAGTTGGCTACTACAGGAGGTTTGTTGAAGATTTTCATCCCTTACAACAACTTTGACTAAGTTGACCTAGAAGAAGGTCAAATTTCAGTGGTCGAATGCCTATGAGAAGAGTTTTCAGGAGTTAAAGACTCAACTCATTTCATCCCCAATGAGTCTCACTTTAGCCCCAGTGTTGACCCTACTCAAGGGCACGAATGGATTCATTGCGTGTTGTGATGCGTAGAGGGTTGGTCTTGGTTGTGTGCTAATGCAGCATGGTAAGGTCATTGTGTATGCCTCTAGACAGCTTAAGAATCACAAGAAGAATTACCCGATGCATGACGTAGAGTTGCCAGCAGTGGTGTTTGCATTGAAGATTTTGAGACACTACTTGTATGGGGTGCATATGTGTGTTCATAGATTATAAGAGCCTTCAGTATGTGTTCACTCAGAGACCTGAACTTGTGATAAAGAAGGTGGTTAGAGCTATTCAAGGACTATGACATGAGTGTCCTTCATCATCCGGACAAGACCAATGTAGTGGCGGATGCTCTTAGTAGGATGTCCATGGAGAATGTGTCTCACGTTGAGGAGGGAAGGAAGGAGTTGGTGAAGGATGTGCATCGACTTTCTCATTTAGGGGTTTAACTTATTAACTTGATAGATGGTGGTGTCATTGTTCAGAATGGGTTTGAATCTTCTTTGGTGACCGAGGTCATGTCTAGACAAGATGAGGATCCTATCTTGGTGAAACTAAAGGAAGCGGTTCAAAATCAGAAGGTAGAGGTCTTCTCCCAAGGAGGAGATGGTGTACTTTGTCATTAGGGTCATTTATGTGTTCCAGGTGTTGATGACTTGAGGGAGCGGATGTTGGGCGAGGCTCATGGCTCTCGGTATTCTATCCACCCAGGTGCTACAAAAATGTATTGTGATCTATGGGAGGTCTATTGGTGGAAAGGCATGAAGAAGGATATAACGAAGTTTGTGGCTAAGTTTCTGAATTGTCAATAGGAAAAAGTTTAGCATCAAAGACCTAGAGGTATGCTTCAATACATTAGTATCCCTATTTGGAAGTGGGAAGAGATCAATATGGACATCATCACAGGGTTCCTCATATACGTCGACAGTATGACTCTACTTGGATAGTTGTAGACAAGTTGACCAAGGCGTCATATTTCCGACTAGTCAAAACTACCGATTCAGTTGAGGACTATGTTATATTGTTCATTCGGGAGTTAGTTCGGTTGCACAGAGTTTTCGTGTCCATCATCTCAGATAGAGGTACTTAGTTTACCTCACAGTGTTGGAGATTGTTCTAGAAAGGACTTGGTACTCAGGCAAGCTCAGCACAACTTTCAACCTACAACAGATTGTCAGGCTGAGTGGACCATTCAGACTCTTGAAGATATGTTGGGAGTGTGTGGGATTGAATTCAGGGGTAGTTGGGATGATCCTTTTTCTCTCATTGAATTTGCTTACAATAATAATTACCACTCCAGTATTCAGATGGCTTCGTTTGAGGCTTTTTATGGATGGAGGTGTAGATCGCCTATTGGTTAGTTCAAGGCAGGTGAAGCTACGATAATAGGGCCAAATTTAGTTCATGAGGCCATGGAGAAAGTCCATCTTATTAGGTAAAGGATGAAAACAGTTTAGAATCATCCGAAGTCATATGCGGATGTTAGGCGTAGAGAGCTTGAGTTCGAGGTTGATGATTGGCTGTTTCTAAAGGTATCTCCCATGAAGGGAGTGACGAGGTTAGGAAAGGAAGGAAAGCTTAGTCCTTGATATGTTGGCCCTTATAGAATTCTAAGGCGAGTTGGAAAGATGGCATATGAGTTGGAGTTACTAGCGAAGTTAGCTTCGGTACATCCAGTTTTCAATGTGTCTCTATTAAAGAATTGAATTGGTGACCCGACCTTTGTTGTTTCGGTAGAAAGCATAGGTGTGAAAGATAGCCTTATCTATGAGGAGGTTCCAGCTGAGATCCTCGATCGTCAAGTTAAGAAGTTGAGAAACAAGGAAGTAGTTTCAGTGAAAGTATTGTGGAGGAATCAGCTTGTTGAGGGAGTTACGTGGGAGGCCGAAGTAGATATGATAGCTAAATACTCACATCTTTCCCCTACCAGCTTAGTTTCTGCATAAGGTATCAGTTCCCTCTCTAATACTCTATTCAATTTCATGTCAAGTTCATGTCTCTCAGTTCCTTTCGTGTTTTAGCATGTATGTATGAATCCTAAATTCAGTTCAGTCATGTATCTCAGTCTGGAGTTAGTCACTCCATCAGTTTTTAGTTTCAGATGTTAAGTATTTGGGATTTTAGTTCTTTTCTCCAGCCTTCCAGTATGTTTAACCCACATTCGAGGATGAATTTTCCCAAGGGGGAGATATTGCAATATCGTAAAAGTCCCTAAGACCAGACTCGGGATTGAAAATATGATCAGCAGAAAAGTGGAAAAATTTACCTCAGAATGAGTCACAGAACGGCCTGCTAGAAGTTACCACGAGTCATGGTAAGACTCATGGTAAGCAGTCAGCAAGAATCTTGGCCAAAGGACGACTCGAGGAACGAGTCATTGCGGGGAACAACGACCCATTAAGTTGCCACTTCGCGAGACAACAATCAAATTTTCCCAAAACCAACAAGTAAAGTAATGGCTCATCACATCGAGTAATGGACAATCTTGATGAGTCATTAAATGAAGTCCAAAAAGGTTCAAGATTTGATTCAGTGGAAATGAAAGGGTACTACAAACCGTTAGAATGAGTAACGACTCGTGGTATGGATCCGTTGGGGGAAATTCCAAAAGCTAACCATACATGGACAGTGTGACGAGGGGTGTAAGTAATGAACTGTTGTGATGGGTAACGACTCCTCCTGTCTAGTCGTGGTTTCAAGATTAGAGATTTTGGGAAAAGTGGAAGTTTCCAATGACTAATACAACGAGTCATGGCATCGAAGGACGACTCGTTGTTGGAGGCATGGAATCTGCTAGTGCGAATTTTTCTATGAAATCAATAAGTGTATTTTCATAATTCGTAAGCTTCTAACCTATGTCATTTTAAGCTCTGAAAGAAATCTATTAAGGGAGTTTAACCTATTCTAATTCATTCAACTCCCATTCATGTAAGTTTAGAAGTTCCCCTTCAAAGATCAAACTAGAAATTCCTCAATTCTTCTGCAAATCTCTTTGGCTTTCAAAGTCAAGTTTAGATTCAGCTTACCCAGGTATGTAGGGATATGAATGAGAGTGTTCTTTCACTCTCATGCCCAAATTTATCCTCAACTTCATGAATTCAAATCTTAATTCAAGTGCATGATCTAATGGGGTTTTAGCCCAATTTCATAAAATTCTCTATGATTTGTTTATGGGACAATTCCCTTCACGTTTCAAGGTATGTTTTAAGATTCATGGGAAGATTTTGTACCTATTTTGATTATAAATTCATGATTTCAAGTTTTAGAACATTATGCCCAATTATGTAAGTTTCATGAAAAGTCAAGTTTATGATTCATGATTTCAAGTATGATGAGATATCTAGCATGATTGAATATTTATAAATTTTCCATGTATGAATCGATGATATTGACTTATGCATTTTATTTCAAGTATGCATGATTTAAAGATTTGAGCAAGCCCACACAAGTTAACTATGTTTTCATGATTTAGCCAAGGCTAATAAAATCAGCTTATCATATGTTTTGGAGTCAAGATGTAACGACCCAGATGTCGTTATGGGATGGCTAAGGGAATAGAACACAAAAATCTGGCTAAGGATGAGATAGGAAGGTTGACAAATAAACTAATTATAGAGCTGTGCAATTTTGGGTAGCTTGTGGTCCGGGGGACCACTACAGCGATGTGATTCCCATTAGAGTGAGACTGTGGTAGTGGTTGGAGTCCCACCGTGGTAAAAATTGGAAAGTAATTGTTTGGACCGCCGCGGCGGCCGTAGCAGACAAGAGAAATCAAAAAGTAGGTTTAATTGGGAATTATGGGGTTTTCACCCTATTATTTCCCAAAAGGCGATCAGGAGGTCTAGAGGATGGAAAAACTTTCCAGAGTAGTAATCTCTTCATCCAAGGTAAGGATTTCAATTCTCTATCTCTAAAGTGAGTAGGTTTGATCCTAGAAGCTTTTTAGACCTCTAATGGTGGGAATTTTTGAGAGGAAGAACCTTAGACTGTTAACTAGGGCTAAATTGTACGGTGATTAGGGGATGAATAGGGTTGGTGTTGATAAGTTTTGATCTCCCCCCTGGAATCATGTATTGGGTAGAAGGGTTGCTTGGGGAATTAAATTAGAATCAAGTAGAATTAGGTTTTTACTTTTGAAAAACACCCCGAAGGGGAGGGTTTGATCTGTTAGACTCTAAATTGAAGGGTAATTAATGAATTACTCTTGTGTTGTAGATTTCACGCATTCCGAGGCTTTGAGGAAAGGCAAGGCTCCCGCGGAGTAGCTGAATTGTTACCTTCCAAATCGAGGTAGGTTACAGTTTATAGGGATAGACCTATATAATGGCATGTATATTCTGCAATGTTGATATACGATTGGTCTTCGAACAATTACGTGATATGTGAGTCTATTGTTGGTAATTCATATTAAGAATATGACTAAGATGTGATATTGAATTGTGATGTCTTGTTTAAAAGATTGTGTATATATGTAAATGTAATAACCTGTGATGAATGGTTAGTAAAGTGATCCCACTCTGTTAATGAGAGAATTGTTAATTGATGATTGCTTATTTGAGAAGTAGATTGTTACTTTCTGTATGTTGCAATGATGAACTTGTGAAGCCTTTTATGAGAATGAGAAATGAAAAGATTTAACATCCTAAAATAAGAGGCTCGAGCCTGAGGGGAGTATCTGGGCGAACGAATAACTTTATTTGAGTGGCTCGTGTCTGAGGGGAGCATCCGAAAGAGCATATGAGTGGGAGCGGGTGCCACGCCAGCACAATACATGGATTTTTAGAGTCCCCTGTAGGTCATGATAGGATGGACATAAATAAGACCCTTTGGCATGTGTGTACATGAATTTTTTGTTTGAGTGTTAAAGGGAGATGATGGAGGCATGTGCCAGTCATGATACCCTTGGTTGTGTTGTTTGAGTAATTGTTTGTGAATTATAGAACCCGTAGAGTTTTGATTTTTAGGTGAGCCAGTCCTAGAAAGGAAAGGTAGTTCAGTTGTGCCTGTAGGTCATTTTGTTTCCAATATCAAGGCCATGAAGATGATTTCTAAAGGTTGTATGCACCATCTAGTTTGGGTTAAGGGTGCGACGTCCGAGACCTCGATCCTTCAGTCAGTTCTTATAGTGTGTGAGTATCCGGAGGTGTTTCTCGATGATCTACCAGGAGTCCCTCCCGAGTGGGAGATTGACTTTGGTATCGACCTTCTCCCAAATACACAACCTATATCCATCCCTCTTTACAGAATGGCTCTAGCCGAGCTAAAGAAGTGGAAAGAGCAGTTGAAAGATCTCCTAGAAAAGGGATTCAATATTCCGGTGTTTAACATGCAATATTGGTAAGTTAGGTTCACCTAAATGGTTGGTCCCTTATCTTCATGATTATCACCATGCAACTTGGTCCGTATACGGGTGTACTTTAATTGACCCTTACGCTTAATATCAAATTAGCTATCCCTGGAAAAGTTCAAGCTATTAGATGAGGGTTGATACCCTCAAATCTCCATTGTTGATCCCTTTTCTCATTCATTACCTCCTTGGTCCGGTAAGTAAGAATAAGGCAAGTCCTAATATTTGCAACCGTCAAGAATCAATCAAAACGAAGGAAGACACAATACATGCATAAAACCCCGTTCAAGAATCACTAAGTATTTTAGCTATGTGTGTTAATTCATCTTTGTTCCCCCAAACCTAGTTATGGGTTTAGCTACTCATGCTTTTATAATCGCAACCAAAAAATATTGAAGAAATCATAATTGCAACTTATAAATTATTGTATAAGAATAATCAAGTAGATTGAATAAAACTCCAAAATTGATGAATAAACTCCAATGTTGCTTTTGATCCTCAAATTCAAGAACAAAATTGTAAACCTTGTTTCGTGACTCAAGAACAATCGTAAAACACCAAAATTAACAATAATCGGCTCTTTGAACTCTATATCAAAAATAAACCTAAACTGTGTATTTATAGTTCTAAGAAATCCTTTTCTAAACTAAAACTGAAAATTAGGTCGGCAGTGGCAACGGGCTTGGTGACGATTCATTGAACCCTCTGACGAATCGGGCCTTGCTTAAAATAGTCGTCCTTAGCATCGTACCCAGTTGTGGTAACGAGTCACCTAATGACTCATCGTGCTTGAGCACGAGTCATTAGGTCACTCGTGGACTGACTCCTTCAAAATTCCAGTGCACCTTACGGATGGTTCCAATGATCTGCCAACGAGTTGTTTCATCACGTGATGACTCGTTATGTCTGTTGTCAACTCCATTGGTCACTTTGTTAAGATTTTCTCTCTCAGCCCTCATGACTGACTTCATGACTCGTTACCAGGTGTAACGAGTCATTCCCTCAACCCGTCAAGTACACTGTCTCAGCATCTTCAAACTTCAATAATTGCCCAGGCCTCCAGCATTGAGTTTTGCCTCCTGCCAACGATTTGTGAAGTGCCTGGCAGTTTCAGTTATTTTCAACATTAACTCATCCAATTCACTTCCGAACCTGTTTTCCTACAACATTAAGCACAAAACACATCATACCTATATAAACATATCCGGAGTGTGCATAATTTCTTGGTTTTAAGCATCGAAAGTACCATAAAATCATGGAACATCAAAACCCTCAACTTAGAACTTTTTCATGTCGTCAGGCAAAAACAAAATAAAATAAAACAAACTAAATTACATCGACGCTTCAATCGAAAGAACTCTAGGAAAGTAACGACAGTCACATTCATTCATCAATTCAAAATTTTCTAACCCCTCCCTCATCATATCAACTCATATCACAATATATGTGCAAAATTTCCAACCATAACACTAAGGAATCAAAACATGGCAAAACACTGTTAGTTGCAACCATGCACATAAATCTATAACACTGGCCCAGACAATTTGCAGATGATTTTGTTGACCAAATGCTCTTACCTTAAAGAAGTCCCATACTCACACATGTGTATATGATTATTTCAATAAATTCCTCTTGGGGCTAGGTAATATTCACTCGCTCTCCCAAAGAAATTCGAACTGTGTGCATCCAATACCATAGGCTTGCCTTTACTTTCAATACCTTAATTTTTCGGAAACGTAACTAGGATAACTGTAGGACTTTCTAGGCTTGTAACGTAGGTTCGGGCTCGGGTATGGTACATATGGAATTAGTAGCTCAACCCTCCTTGGAACTACACACCTCTTGGCTCCACTTTTCACCATTTTTTCCTATTTTGCCCCTTTTTTCCTTTAACTGCTTCTTTTTTCTTTGCTTTTGCAACTACGAATGCGGTTTCTCTTTATTCAAACACTCATTGAGGACACATTTTTCTTTTCTTTTCTTGTTTTTTTTGACAACAATTTTTATTTCTTTCTTTTCTTTTCATTATGCATACCACACCCGCTCTTTCCTTTTTCATTACCCAATTTTTTTCCTCCCAACTCTTCTTAGTCACCCTATAGTATCCACCCTCAACTAGGTGATTTGCCTGAGTTGAGGTTCACAATGTCCAAGGAGGGACCAGGGCCAAAACAGGTTCATTCTTAATAAAAGCAGGAAGGTGAATTGGTGTAAACAAAAAGAGAGGTCACTTTAAGCTCAAACATTTGGATCGAGGGATTTTTATTCTCTTTTGGTAGGTCTTTTAAGGCTAAAGTGGGCTTATAAATCAAAAACGGCCTATTATCTTTTCCTAGTTTCCTATCCTCTATCTCGGTACGATTGACCAGGCAAGTTCTAGATTGACACGCACAACCGAATTCAACTATTGAACCTCACTCACACATAGGACAGGTCAACATCACCACTTCTACTAATTGCTAGTTCAGGTACAGCCATACAATGGTAAACATGTTCACAGTTTCAATGCCTTGCAAAGATTCACAAAGGTCATACTCGTCAACTTTCACATACACATATAAAAAATTTTCAAAGAGGTATCAAATTATCAATAAACAAAAAATCAACAATTTAAGCTCTTGACTTCCTTCAGTTCTCCTAACTTTTTTCCGACTGACATAAAAAAAACACAAAAAAATATAAAAAATTTTCAAAGAGGTATCAAATTATCAATAAACAAAAAATCAACAATTTAAGCTCTTGACTTCCTTCAGTTCTCCTAACTTTTTTCCGACTGACATAAAAAAAACACAAAAAAATATAAAATAAAATCCTAAACATGCCGGTTCTACTAGATATGGAACACCCGAGGGAAAAGATATCCGGTAAAAAAACCCTCGGATTATGTTCAGCAAAAAGAATGCACATGTATCCCTCCCCACCCCATCAAGAAAAGCATGCATCGTCCTCAACACATATATATATCAGAGAAAGCTATGGAAATAGGAACATACCTGTGCGACCTAGGTGTCATCTACTTGGTCGGTGGAGGGTGTAGATACGCCTCCAATGTTATCTCCAATTTCACCGGCTTGACCCGGTGCATTCTCAGATCCAATAGAGATTGTTCCTTCTCCACAAGCTCTCGCTGCCTCAATCTCGGCTCTCTATCGAACCTTCTCTCTCGATTCATGCAGCGCTCTCTCCATCTCACTCCGCTCTCATGTTTGCTAACGGAGTAGAAAAGCATCATCATCAAAACTTGCCTCCTCACGAGGCCTCTTTCCCTTATCATGTGCCATCGTCTCCTCCATAATAAAGTCGAAAAATTGGTGGTAATTCTTCTTCAAACTCTTCATCTATCATGGTAAGTACCGATGGAGGTACTGCAGCTACCTGTCATGCGGCCAAGTCCCGCAACCTCAACTATGAGCGCTCCTAACTCTGAGTACCATCTTGACAACGTAGGAACCTGTAACTATGCAAGGCGCTCATCCATTCTCTTCTCAAAAGCATCCAATCGTCCATGCTCCGAACTAGACAATGTCTCCAACTCCTTCGACACCCACGGTTTACCTGCTTCATCAACACTTTTACTTGTAGAGCCGTGTGTGCCTGCTGCTTTTCAAATTTGCCAGCCGCCTAGCCATATCAACTAAGAATTCCTGTGAAACCGTAAATAGGCCGACTGTAGTGGCTCATGGAGGTGCAACTGGTGGTCTGGGTACTGCTGCTGTAGATGATAACTCGGAAACATCGGCAGGCGTGGAGGTATCCGATGCAACTGTAGCCTCAGGCTGGCTACCTGTCTCTCTTCCCTCCACAGGTTCAGCTGCCAACTCAGCGAACTGTGCTGCATCAGTCTGCATCCCACTACCAAATGCCTCTGCTAATATAGTCACTCCAGCGGATGCAGCTCCCTGAGTCCTTGCCCTCGATACTGGGTTTGTGTCATTTCAAATCAACCTGATAGTAGTTATCTTCTGGACTACTACTCTCTGGTCAACTGATGGCAACTTCGGAACCTTTGACTCCCAACAGAGTCTATCAATTAGGCAGGGAAAGGGGATTGTAGTACCGTCATTGAGCGCCCGCTCTCTAATCTCCTCAGCAATGTATTGCGGGAAATTGATGGCAAACCCCTCCATTATACTTTCTACCAAAGATGCCATGTCAGGTTATCTTTGCTGGTTGGTACCAGCCTGTGCCGCACCAGTGACCACCAAAATTTTGCCTGAAAGTTCAGTGTGGCCTTCTTTATCTGAGACTCGGTACCATGCAGCCATTCAACTAGCGCACCTCCGTATCAATGATCCAAGGTAGCTAAGTATACTTCTGGATGCGCTCTTGGCTATTAAACTTTTTGGTTTGGACTTTCTTCAACTCATATAGCTTGTGGTCGAACTCTGCCGTGTTTATTGGAGCATGAAAATCTGGCCCATACAGCATTCTGGAAATTGTCCGCTCAGATATCTACAAGAGTCTCACGTACCAACACCTGATTTAAGGCGGGCCTCTTCTTCCTATCCTTGCCCCCTAATGCCAACCATTGCAATGGGGCTGCATAAGCTGCATACAACTCTCGAACTAAGCATGGGTTGTAGGTACCTGATGGCTCGGTCAACCATTTGAACCTATATTTATCGAACACCGCTTGTAGCTCAGGAAGGTCTTTCAGCCCTATAATGATCTGTCTTGGCTCCTCTTATATGCTCCTCTTTGGATTGCCTTTCTCATTAGGAGCAATATCTCTATTATATATGGCCAACATGCCATGAACACACCATCTCCTCACTTTTCTTGATTGCTTGTTTGATGTGTCCGAGGTCTCGGTCAGCTCATTGTCAGAGTCCCCTCGCTGAGCATGTGATTCATAAACTCTCTCTGTGTTTTTCTGAGCTACAGGAGCCTCGGGAACAAGTGCAGTTGTAGCCCTAGTACTCTCATCAGTGTGGCTGGGCGGATCCCTTGCCAGTGGAGTGGGGACATCAACCAGGGCTGTCAGATTTGAAGTTTGTTGAGCCTAGCCCTGGTGGTTGTCTTCACTAACTGCTCCTTTGATATGCATACTCTTCCTCAGATCCACTTGACTCTTCATAGGAGGAAGGATCATCACCGCAGTCTACGGTATGAAGGTTGACTGCACTCAGGTGTTTGTTTCTTTGTTGGGCCCTTCGTTGGTGTACCTCTTGGAGCCATTGTACCTGTGGAAACATTGTTAGTATGCAAGATTAGATGAAACAAAAAACATTTTTGGGCTGGTCCCTAGTGGTCCTGACGAGTGACTAAACAAGTCGTTGACACTGGTAACGACTCGTGAGGTCGCTCGTTGTCACAAACTGGACTTCCTTCAAGTTGGGCCAGTGTACGTGATTACTATTCCCAGTGAGTCGTCGCCAAAGGCAACGAGTTGTTAGGTCAGTCGTTAGGTACACTTCCTTAGTGGTCTAATTTTCCCACTCAGGATGAGCTACACAACGAGTCTTTTGGTGATCCAACGACTCATAATGTAGCTCGTGCTCAAGAGTTTCAGTTCACACATTCATCTTCATCTTCTTCCTATTATTCAACTCCAAAAACACAGAGCTCACATTATCAAATCAACCCAAGTGTATATGCAATTGAAATCCATTTATTTACACCTTCCTAGGGTTCATCAACATCAAGAGGCACAGATTTGCTCAAGCACACCATTACTCAAACTAAATTTAGTTCATTCAAAACATGGGTCCTCAAAATTCTTGTTTAAATGCACAGATATTCAAAATTCAAATGGGAAAGAGTACTTACAATATGCTTGATCAAAGACGGAGTGCAATCATGGGTGTGTTTGAGTGACTGGAATTGCAGTTTCGAGGATTTTCCTTTATGGGTTTGAGTAGAAGGAGAAAACAAAGGAAATTTGTAGTGGAGGGTGTTGGGTTTAAGCTTAGGGAATGTTTGGAGGGTAAAGGAATCAGGTTTGGTGTGCCTAAGTTTAAAATATACCCTAATTTAAGTCTTGGGTTGAGTCGGATTTGGTTTTAAAATTTTTAATGCCCAGTGTTACGATTCGTTAAGTGCTTAAACGAATCATTATGCCTTTTCATGTCGTGACTGGAGTTTAGTAAACTTACCTTGGACCTATGAGTCAAGCAACGACTAGTGCGGTCACCCAACGAGTCCTAGCCTGAGTCGTGGTCCTTGGACTTGGTGTAGCTTTAAGACGAGTCACTTAACGAATCATTTGGTCTCCCAGCGATTCGTTAAGTGAGTCGTTATCACCCTTTTCCTTTTAATTCTGACTGTTATCCAGTGTACATGACGGGGGACTTCATGATTCATTTCATGAAGAAATGACTCGTTAAGTCACCTGTTGCTCCCCTGTTTTCTGCAGTTTTCTTCACGACTTGACTGAATAAGTCGTCAGATCAGACAACGACTCGTTTTTGTGACTTTTTGCACCAAAACTGAAGTTCCAGATTTTGGTTCCCACCAAAACACCTCCATGGGTTGCCTCCCACTCAAACTTCACCAAAACACCTCCATGGGTTGCCTCCCACGCAGCGCCTGATTTAGCATCGCGACACAATGCAAGTCTCTTGACTACTCAGAATTTGTCAAGTAATTCGTCTCCATCCTCCAGTGTTGAGACTATGCTGAATTCCTTTGGCTATTTCATGGTCCAGCTAATGTTGAAGGTAACCTCTTGTTTGTTCAATCTGAATTTTAATTGGCCTGCCTCCACATCTACTAGGGCCCTACCTGCTGCAAGGAATGGTCTCCCTAAAATGATGGGGACCTCAGAATCGACTTCGCAGTCCAGAATCACAAAGTCTGCTGGGAATATAAAAATGCCACCTTGACAAGCACATCAAATAAAATTCCAACCGGCTTTTTAACAGTTCTGTCAGCCATCAGTAGCCGCATAGTAGTCGGTGTGGGGGTTCCCAAGCCTAACTTCTTGAACACTGCTAGCGACATCAGATTTATGCTAGCTCCCAAGTCACAAAGAGTCCTTGCAAACTCAACCTCCCCAATTGTGCAAGGTATAGTAAACACACCTGGGTCTTCCTTCTTCTAAGCTATAACCCATGTAGTTATGGAACCACGGTGGTGCAAATTATCGGCAGGTTTTAAACTCACAGTCCTTTTTCTGGTGACGAGGTCCTTCATGAATTTGGCATATCCGGGCATCTGCTCAAGTGCCTCAACTAATGGGATGTTCACCGACAAGTGCTTAAGAATAGAGATAAACTTTTGGTACTTCACATCTTCGGCTTTCTTCTTCAAATGTTGTGGGTAAGGAGGAGGAGGTCAAGGGATTGCTGTAAGTTTTTGTTGTGCCTCCTTGTCCTTCTCATGGTAGCTCCTTACTCCTTTACATTACTTGGAGTAGTTTGCACATCTAAGTCCCCAACCAAAGTTGGGTTTTTGAAATCCACTACCCCATCATCATTTATCAATACGGGCTTCTCTGACTCCTTAATTACAACTGGCCTAGGAGGATCAACTGTGGCCTTCCCGCTCTTAGTAGTGGCCGCCATGCAATGACTGTCATTTTTCAGATTTTTCACTGTGTTGCTGGGAAGTGTGCCTTTATGCCTCTGATTCATTGCAACAGACATCTGACTCATCTGCTACTCAATCTTCCTGATCGCCATGGCTGTGACTCCACCTTTTGATTTAAATAGAAAATATTAGCATGGAGCTCCTTAAAAGTGGTTATCTATTTTCTCCATCTTCTTGAGTACTTTGGAGATCATGTCCTCAACCCTTGAACCACTGGACTCTCGCTCACGGTTTCGAAGAGGAACATACAGACCGCTACTATCATTTTTGAACTCCTCACACTTCTTCCAGTCCCCATTGTCTCGGTATTGGCTCCGGTTGTAATTATTATCCTTATAAAAGTTCTGACCTTGGTTTCCTTGACCTTGATGCCAAGAGTCTCGATTAGACCCTTGGGTGTTGGTTCAGAAATCCGCCCTCTGATCATTCAAATAATTAGCTTCTTCTTTAGACTCAGATTCACAACCATCATTTCTCAGGGCGTTGCCGTGAGAACCCACAGCATTTACCTTTTCTACTAAGACCCCCATCAAGGGCTTGGCAAGCAAACCTATAGTGGCCTTTATTTCTATAATATCTTGATCACGCTCCTCATCTTTTCTCCTTTGTTCTGCAGACGTACCAATCGCATAAGAACTAGCTGGAATCTCCGACTCTCTAGTGTGCCAAGCTCGGTTGGTTTTGGTGATCCTGTCTAGAAGCTCTGCAGCTTCTACATAAGTGTGACTCATAAAGGTTCCTCCGGAGACGGTATCATCCACTGCCTTTGTGTTGGCATTCAAAGACCTATAGAAGATCTCCAACAATGTATCATCTGGAATCCTGTGATTTGGCACCCTTTTGAGTTTTTTTTCTAAACGCAGCCAGGTCTCGTGGAGTGCCTCAGAATTTAGCTGTATGAAGTTATATATTTCATTTTTTAACTGCAACGCTTTGGATGGTGGGAAGAACCTTTCAAGAAAATCTCTCTTAAGCTCTCCCCAAGTAGTGATGGAATCATTCGGCAGCTCAGCCAACCACATCGTTGCTTCACTCCCTATAGACAATGGAAATAACCTTAGTCTGATTGCGTCCTAGCTCACCCCCAGTTGTTTGTATGCTTAGATATACCCACGAAATTTGTCAAGTGAGCGTGTGCATCATCAGATGCATGACCCGCAAATATTCCCTTCATATTGAGCAGTTGGATCATTGCCTGGTAATGTCAAACTTTGCCCCAGCAGGCAAAGGAGGAGGGACTATAACTCCAGCGGCACCGACTTCGTCTATATCAGCATCATCCTCTTCATCAAAATACCGGTGTCTCTGGTGTTCTGGACCTCTGTGTCATCTAGCTCGCTCTGCTTCTGCAGTTAGACGTTGCTCTTCAGCAACTCTAGCTAACTCATGATCTCTAGCCCGAGCTTGCTCTTCAGCCAACATTCTTGTTGTGGCTTGGTCCACAGTTTCCTATTCTTAGATGTTGGCCATTCTTCTCAGGTTTCTTAATGTCTGCTCAAGTTCGTGATCAATTGGAACCAGGGGATTTCCTTGGCTTCTAATAGCGGGCATGCACAAACCTAAGACCTGTTAAGTAACTAAACCAACAAAAGAAAAATAAAAAAGAAATTAGAACCAATAGTAAGGAAAACACAATTAACAAAAGCCCTAGCCGTATTCTCCAGCAACGGCGCCAAAATTTGATGTCGCCCAAATTACACCTAGCAATTGAGATATAAGCGGTCGATTATCAAATATAGAACTCAACAAAGATTGAGGTCGATACCACAGGGAATATGGAAAGAACTTAAGTTAATGTAAATAGCTGTTACTATTGAGTTACTTATTTTCGAAGGGGGAAACAAATAGAATAATAAACAAAAATAAAACTACTGAATGCTTAGATCAAATTCAGCTTGTATTCAATTAACGACTTGACTAGGATTGTGTTCCCCAAGACTTCATAACCACAAGACTTATATACTAGTGATCTATTCCAGTGTTTAACATGCAATATTGGTAAGTAAGGTTTACCTAAATGGTTGGTCCCCTATCTAGATGATTATCACCACGCAACTTGTCCATATACGGGTGTACTTTAATTGACCCTTACCCTTAATATCGGATTACCTATCCCCGGAAAAGTTCAAGCTATTAGATGAGGGTTGATAGCCTCAAATCTCCATTGTTAATCCCTTTTCCCATTCATTACCTCCTTGGTCCGGTAAGTAAGAATAAGACAAGTCCTAACGTTTGCAACCGTCAAGAATCAATCAAAACGAAGGAAGAAACAATACATGCATAAAACCCCTTTCAAGAATCACTAAGTATTTTACCTATGTGTGTTAATTCATCTTGGTTCCCCCAAACCTATTTATGGGTTTAGCTACTCATGCTTTTATGATCACAACCACAAAATATTGAATAAATCATAATTGCAACTTATAAATTATCGAAGAAGAAAAACCAAGTAGATTGAATAAAACTCCAAAATTGATGAATAAATTCGAATGTTGCTTTTGATCCTCAAATTCAAGAACAAAATTGTAAACCTTGTTTCTTGACTCAATAACAATCATACAACACCAAAACTAACAATAATTGACTCTCTGAACTCTATATCAAAAATAAACCTAAATTGTGTATTCATAGTTCCAAGAAATCCTTTTTCTAACTAAAAACTGAAAATCAAGTCGGTAGTGGCAACGGGGTTGGTGACGATTCATTGAGCCCTCTGACGAGTTGTGCGTTGCTTAAAATAGTCATCCTCAGCATCGTACCCAGTTGTGGCAATGGGTCACCTAATGACCCGTCGTGCTTGAGAATGAGTCATTAGGTCCCTCGTGGACTGACTCCTTCCAAATTCCAGTGCACCTTACGGATGGTTTCAGTGATCTTCCAATGAGTCGTTTTGTCACGTGACGACTCGTTATGTCTATCATCAACTCCACTGGTCACTTTGTTAAGATTTTCTCTCTCAGCCCTCACGAATGACTTCACGACTCGTTACCAGGTGTAACGAGTCGTTCTCTCAACCTGTCAGGTAAACTGTCTTAGCATCTTCAAACTTCAATAATTGCCCACGCCTTCAGCAACGAGTCGTGTCTCCTGCCAACGACTCGTGAAGTGCTTGGCAGTCACCCTTTTAGTTATTTTCAGCATTAATTCACCTAATTCACTTCCGAACTTGTTTTCCTGCAACATTAAGCACAAGACATATCATACCTATATAAACATACCCGAAATGTGCATAATTTCTTGGTTTTAAGCGTCAAAAGTGTCGTAAAATCACGGTACATCAGAAACGTGCTACGAGAATGTGCAAAATAATATTGTGGATATGATGCAAGTGATAACAATGAAAATGGTGTTAATGTTAATTTTGAATTTGTCACCCTGTGTGGTTATTGAGTAGTTATCGCTATGAATAATTGAGGATTTGTAACTCTTGATAACTATTGTGATTGTTGCTTATTATGATTGTTGATGTATTAATGGAGTATGTGAAATATTAATTGTTGATCTAATGAATTGTGGGGTGAATGAAATGAGAAGAGTGCATCATGTCGAGCTATTGCTACGCAGTGCCGCTGTAGTGGAACCATTTTCGTGGCGACGAGATCATTGTAGAGGAAAAGTGACCGCTACAGCGAGAGGCTTAATCCAATGAGTAAGCGGACTGATTCCTGAGTAGAGCTAGTACCTATAAAATTATTGGTATATCTGTGTAAAGCTGAGGATCCCTTTTTATATCTCTATTGTTGTAATTATCTATTATTATGTAAGGTCGACCGATGACGCCTACCAGTACTATGTCATGTACTGACCTTAGCCCTGTATTTTTTTCTGAGTAAGGTTAGTCGATGATGCCTACCAGTACTATGTCATGTACTGACCCTACCCCTGTATTCTTTTCTGAGCGCAGAGTTCGAGCCCTACAGTTTTTCACGTCATCACCTGTGAACTAGCAATTTCGGAGTTTCGAGAAGGTGAGCAGATGGGAATGCAGTTCACTCCCCTTTTGAAGATGTCCTTCTCTTTCGAACACTTATGTTTCTTTGTTCTTAGTTTATTTTCAAACATTCTTAGAGTTGTAAACAGACATATTGTGCAATGACTTTTAGGTCTTAAGTATTTCTTTTTCTTGTAATATTGGTTTAAGCGATTGATTCATGATGTGAAGCTATTTCAACAATTAAAGAATGTGTTTACCTTTCTGCATGTCTCATTTTGGGAGTAATATGGGGATTCGTTGGTTTGCCCACTGGAGGGTGCCAATCACGGTCATTTGGATCATGACACAAGAATCCTACTACAACTTATGATATATTTTGGAGTCAAGACTCCATATGTTCAGATTTCAGACTATGCATGTGATTATGATTTCAGCTTCGTTGAAAAACGATAGGAGCTCTATGCATATTTTTAGGAGTAATGACTAGCATCGAGTAGGCTTAGGATTTCAAGGTTCCCCGATCTCAAAACTACGCGCCAATGTAAGTTTATTTATATTAGGGACCTCTCAAGAGAGTTTTCCCTTCCCTCCAGAGGGCCTTCAACTTGATATTGATATCATAGTAGCATCCTTAGCTCTGACAAGGTTTTGGACGGCTCTGCCCACTTGAGTGTGATAGTTGGGGCATCGATAAGCTCTATCGTGATGGTGTCAGTTACGATGAGTCCCCCATTGTTCCACATGATTTCAGTTGTTCATGTTTATTGCTTATGATATTATATTGTACAGCAGGTCTAACTCATCAACCAAATTACAAGATTTAACTTATGATTTCAGCTATGAAAAGTCATATGATTTCTATTTTATCTTTGGGTCATTCTATTTAGATACAATATTCAACTTATGATTATACATGATTTAGATTTTAGCATGCAGTCCTACTCTCATGATCTTATAATTTTATGTTTATATGCATGATTTCAGTTAACAGTTACTCAACATATTTTCTTACCTTGCATACTCAATACATTCCAAGTACTAATTCCATACACTGTGTTGTGTCGTTTCATGATACAGGTCCGGACGATCAGACCCAGTTCCAGGATTAGTCCAGATTCCCGTAGCTTAGTTCAGTTTCCACTATGGTAATTCCTTATTTTCCGGGGATCTTCAGCTAAGTACTTGGTTATATTATTTTAGTTTTTATACTTTAGTGAGCTAGTAGGGGTGTTTTCGTTTCAGCTCATTAGACAATAGTAGATGCTTATCAGACATTATGTAGATTATCAGCTTTGTCGAGTATTGACTCTGTGATATATTGTTATGTTATTCAGACTTTCGCTTATTCATGTTTTAGTTATTAGATTCTGCTTGATGTATGTTTTTAAGTTATCATGTTCATGCCATGGGTCGACTTGGAGTTGTTCATGGTTCTAGGTCTCGTGTCTCAATTTGGGGTCCCTACTCGAGTCGTGACACTTATAGTTGAGTTTTGTAAGGGTATTATTTTGATATGTAAAGAATTTTATTTTTTCTGTGTGAAATGCATGCTAAAAATTTTAAAACTCTGGAAAAAGACTAAGGCAAACTATAAACAATGGTTTAAGGAACACTATGTACATGGAAATGTTAATATCAGAGTGAATGATATCTTAATGAAGCGGTGATAACGGGACTAAAACACTATGTACATGACAAACTAGAAGCGTTATGGAGAGAGGGGAAAGATAGGGAATAGAGAGTTCTTAAATTACTGAGTTACTGAAGCGGTGTTTCATTTTTAGCGGTTTATTTTTCAAAGGAATTTTCTAAAAATATATATGGTAAAAGATAAATGTAATTACTGTGATTAGGATGAGCCATGTCACTAGATTGAGAATCCTCTTTCGTACACACACACACACATACATATGACATATGATAAGATAAATATAGAATAGAAATAAATATGATATCATATGATGATAGATATAATAATAATGTTATTATTATTTATTATTTATACTTATTTATTATTATTTAAAGTGTATCTTAGTCTTTCAATATTTTGAGGGTATTTTAGTATTTTAACTTTTTATTTGTTCATTATTTTGTTATTTGAAGGGTATATTAGTCTTTCAATGTTTGAAGAATATTTTAGTATTTTAACTATTCACTTTTTGACATCCAACTTATATAGTAATATGATATGATTATCAAAATCTGTGTCAATCATGGTGACAAAGTGAGTGAATATAATAATTTTAAATAAAAATGTCTTAAAACAAATAGAGAGGTTATAAATAGCAAGAAAAAGTAAAATTTGTTATGAAATATATTAAATATATGTATGTTCATTTTGTGTTATTTGGAGTATAAAAACTAGTTATTAGAATTATTAAGAAAGAAATCATTACTTACAAAGAATCAATATAGCTAGAATTGAACCAAGTTAATTTGTTATTTGATGATCAAGGAATTTTTTAGAGAATTATTTTTATGATGTATATTTCATTTTCTTATGTATCCGATTCTTATCTTCAACATGTGATACTTAGATTTTTTGTCTCCGTCTCTTAAAATGAAATTATTGTGTATTATGATTTTAGGAATTAGATTTCTAGATATAGCGTGTATACTATAAAGAGGAAATTATACATATATAATTAGTTTACAGCCACTTAATTCCACAAGTGATGGATGTGAATTTAATTTTACGTTATTGAAATGAAATTAGAACTTGATTAGGATATATATGACCATAAAGCCTAATTTTACTATTTTAATTTTATGATTTATATTTGGGTGTTATAAAAAAGGAGTATATCAGATAGGTATTTTTTTTATTAAAAAAAAGGGCCATCCGGCCTTATTATTAAAAATAAAAAACCGATCCATATACAAGGCCCTTAAAATAGCCCATTGGAAAAGGAAATAGGTAAAGTCTGGAAAAGGAAAGATCACTCTAGTCTCCACTCTTTATCTGAATCAGCTCCACCATCGCCTACTTCGCCGGCTCCATCCTTCTTAGATCTTATGAGATTTCTCCCTCATGTATTCATCTACTTAGCCACTGCCACGAGGTAATTTGTTCTCCTTATCTTTTCACCGTACCCCATTGTAACTGTGATTTTTGATTCATGTACCCGGCGACTGATGGATTAGGTTTCACACTTAGCTTTGAGACTCCAAGTCTGCTTTCCTTATGCTATGGTCTTCTCATTTAATTCGCCTATTCATATTCTTCAACAATTTGAACCTCCGTAGAAGTTGATATCACACGTCGGATAGAATTTCAGTAGACAAACCATTAAGAAGTTTAGCTTTGAATTTGTGAAGATACTTTGTTGTTGTTTCTATTAGACCAATTGATTTTTGTGTGCCTTGATTTTATACCATATTTGAACACCCCTAGCACTCACCAGGTGCAATAGTATTAACATCAAACTGAAACTATTTCAGACATCACAATATCAGTTAGCCCTCCAGTCTAAATATAAAAAGAATAAAAATGTGTAGCTGAATCTGTGACTCTGTAAGACTCTATTTGTACATCGGTACACCTAATTACTTACTACAATCACAAGCATTTAGATGTTTGACTGTACTTTCGATTAACTTACATTTATCATTGTCTTCTCTGTATTGTTTGAGCTCTGATGTATGATATTTGTGATTTTTCTGAACTAATGATTCTTCTTCCTAAAATGGGTACCTCCTGAAAAGAATTCAATGTGACTTCACCTGCAAAATCAAAAACTAAGTTAGTAAAATAATTAGTCAGACTGTTCCCTTCCCTTAGGACATGATAGATTTGGACTTCTTTGTCCCTCCTTATCTCCTTTATGGCCCGAACTTCTAGTGCAGTACTCCATCGAACTTCCCAACTTCCTATTAGAACATTCTTCAAATACAATGAGTCAATTTCCATTATGACTAGCACAAGTTGATTTGAATGCAATATTCCAATCCTTCCTTGATTGCAATTGCCTTTGTCCTTATATATGTGCCATTAGAAATTCCTCTACCCTACACAAACTATGTCACTGCCATCATCTCTAATGAAGAAAGCTATAGAGCTAGGGCCTGGATTCCCTCTCAAATCCCCATATGTATTACATTTGTACCATCCCTGTGGTGGGAAAGACCAATTCACTCTCTCACACCTAAATCTAGGTCTATATTTCTCCTGCCGCTGAACCATTACGGGCTAGTTGGTGGGCATATATCCCAACCAAGGATACATCAAATTCAAGTATAAATGTAGGGTTCTGGTAACTTCATAGATAACCCTTTGGTAGGAGTAAGACCTCTCATGAACTGCAGCATTCCTCCACTTCCAAATATGCCATAACACTACTACTGGGGTAGCCTGATAGAGTTGTTTCAATATTTCATTAGCCTCTGTGTTCCACCATCTATTTAGAGTTTGCTTTACCTATATGAATGGTTCATATATTCCAGCATCCCTTAAGAAGAATGTCCAGACCTTGGCAGCTACTTCACCTTTGAGGAACACATGTTCCATAGTTTCCTATTGAGGAATTGAACAACAAACACATCTTGATACAATTGGAATCCCCATGTTAGCGAGTACTTCATCTATAGGGAGTTTAGCTTTTCATAGTCTCCAAACAAGAAAAGATATCTTGAGAAGCATCCCTTTAAACCATATCTTCTCAGCAAAAACATGATATGTGCCTTTCTGCCTCAAAATATTCGATACACTGCTACCTGTAAACTTGCAATTCCCTATTTCCATCCACCAGGGTCTATCTTGTATATCTGTTTTTCTCCGATTGCTAATCTTCTCCTTTATCTTATTAATAACAGGTTGTGGAACTAGTTCTTCTAATTTTCCATAATCCCACTGATCTTCCTGAGTGATTTCTGCAATTCCCTCAATTGATTCATCAATTGTCACCTCTTCAAAGGCTTGCAAGAATATTGGACCTGCCTGTGTCCAGTTATCAAACCATACATTTGATGTACCAATTCTAGGTTCCCACCATATGAAGTTTTCTAATAAAAATCTATTCTTTAACATATTCTTCCAAAGTTGAGTTCCTCCCTTCCACATCACTAGGGCAGGAATTTTCTTGTTACAATACTTATTCCACATGAAATCTGTCCAGAATGATCTTTCTGTCCTGAATCTCCATCGTATCTTAGCAGATATAGCTTTTGTAAGATATGTCATTGACCTAAAGCCCAATCCGCCTTCCTTCTTAGGAAAACAGACCTTCTCTCAGGCTGCCCAGTGTTTACTCCTACCATTTGTTTTGTTATTCCAGAATAATTTGGCAAATATTTTACGAATTTCCTTTACCACACATTTAGGAGGTGAGATTGCTGACAAGATATGGATGGAAATACTTTGAAGCACACTTGTGATCAATACTGCCTTGCCCCCATAGGAAAGCAATTTTCCTTTCCAAGCTTGTAATTTATCTTTTAGTTTCTTGATCAGTCCTGTGTAGTGAATCTTCCTCTTCCTGCTATGTGTGATAAGGCAACCTAAATATGTAATGGAAAATTGCCCTCTGTCCATCCTTGTACATTGGCTCACTAATTGCACCAAAGAATTATGTGCATAAGTATGCATGTAGAAAGCACTCTTTCCTTTGTTTATAAGTTGTTCAGATTGAGTTTCATACTAATATAGAGTCTCCATTATCATTTGTAAAGAGGCTTCATGGGCTGCTGCAAATATTATTGTATCATCTACATATGTCAGATGATTTAATTGACCACTCTACTTAGGCATACCATATCCCACATTAACCATTTGTCAAACAGAGCCATTGAGGCTCTGATAGAGCTTCTGTTGATAGAATAAACAGAGAAGAGGATAATGGATCCCCCTGCTCAACTCCTCTAGTTGAGTGGAAAAATCCATGTTCTTTACCATTGAGCAAAATTGAGTACCAGTTATTAGTCAACAACCTTCAAACCATGTCAATAAAAATTTCTGCAAATCTCATCTTTCTCAGAACCTTTATCAGGAATATCCATAAGACCATATCATAAGCCTTTATTATATCTAGTTTTACTATCACATTTGCTGGATTTTCGCTCTTTCTTGTGTCGGTGGTGATTTTCTATGTTAGTAGGACATTCTCAATTATGCTCCTCCCTTTGACAAATCTTGACTGATATGGTGAGATCAATAAGGGCGGTAACCTCTCCAATCTATTATGTACCACCCTTGATATGACCTTATTGATAAAACTACTCAGGCTTATAGGCCTCAAATGAGAGAAGGGCTGTACCACATTCTTTTTTGGCAGTAATACCAAATTGTATGAGTAATTGCCTTTGGTAATGTATTGCCTTTAAAGAAGTCTTCCACCACCTTCAAAACATCTGTATTTATAAATTCCAACAAGTCTGATAAAAACATCTAGATAACTCGTCAGATCCACTTGCACTGTCCCCATTCAAAGTAAAAACTGCTTTTGTAACCTCCTCTGTGAATGGACTTCTACACAGTTCTTCATTCACTTCCATGGTAACCTTTTCTAGAATATACTATAATAAACTGAATTCTCTATCCTTTTCTTCCTGTGTGAACTACCTCTGATAAAATTGAATGGCCTCTCTTGCCAGTGTCTCTTCTCCTTCTAACCAATCCCCTTGTGAATTTTGTACTCTCTATATCGGTAACCTCCTCCTCCTCCCATTTACAGTATTGTGGAAAAACCTAGTGTTTCTATCTCCTTCCTGGGACCAAGTTTCCCCAATTTTTTGCCTCCCATATTCTTCTTCATAGTGGAGATATCTCTTGTACTCATCCTGAGCTCTCTGTAACACCATTCTATTTTCTTCTGATGGGTCTACTTCAGCCAAACATTCTTTCAGCTTAGGAATTTCCTCTCTTATGGTAAGTTGCTTGAAAATATCCCCAAATGTTTCCCTGTTCCACTTGGTTAAAGCAATCTTCAAAATTTTCACCTTCTATTTGAACACATAGTAACCATTTCCTTGGGATTCTGTCTTCTAGTGCTGCCTTACAATTTCCTTAAAAGTTTCATGTTCCACCCAGAATTTTTGAAACTTGAAAGGTCTGACAATCTTTCATTCCTCTTCTCTACATTCTATCAGAAGAGGTGCTTGATCTGAACCTGTCTTGGACAAGTGCTCAGTCTCTACATGTCCCATCCAGTTCTGAAATTCTTGATTGATGATAATCCTGTCCAATCTTTTACAGATGCACTCAGAAGAAGCCCTACCATTCCACCAAGTGAAAGAGCTTCCTTTAAAGTTAACTTCAAATAACCACATGAATTAACACAGCAAGCCAAATCTTCATATTCTGAGGGATATACAGGAAGTCCCCCTATCTTCTCTTCTTCATTGATGATGATATTAAAGTCACCCCCAACTAACCATGCCTCATTCAATGGATGAGCAATCTGATATAAGCAATCCCATAATTTCAATCTATCAATGGCTTCACATTTGGCATATACTAGAGTTGTGATCAGTATTTTGCTCCATTCCTGTATGAACATCTTCAATGTTACTTGTTGATTTGTATCTAATACTACCTCCACCTCATTTACTTCATTCACGAAATACCAAATCTTCCCATTACAATTGGTATTAGCTTGTGTCATTCCCACTCTTCTCTTATAACTTTGAATGTACAGAGCCCTCTGAAAGGGTTCCGTTAAAGCTATAAACATAAATTGATGATGTCTATGTAACATTTGTAACCTGTGAAAAGCCTATTGAGACTTAAATGATCTGATATTCCATATAAGAGCTTTGAACATCATTTAACCAAATGCTTGGCAGCAGCAGCCCTTTTTAGAACAACCCTTGTTGGAAATGCCTCATTATTTCCTATTTTCTTGACCTTTTGTTGAACTTTGCCTCTATTTTGTCATTTGTTCCAGTTTCCCTGTCCTCCTACAACTCTGCATTGAATATTGTTTCCTCTTCCCCTCTTGGATTGGACTGTTCTGATTCGGATGCCTCAGACTCACTCGCAACCACTATTCCCTTACCATGAGATACTATTTCATGCAAAACCCTATTAGGAGACTGTCTATTCTTACTAGAGTTCCGCTCATCCTTATCTGTATCCTTGTGGTTGTACTGCTCTACCTGCCCTGTGTCAATAGCATTTTGAATGATAATTTCCTCTTCACCCGTGATCCTTGGGAGTTTCTGTTCATTTTGATACTTAGGAAGCTCCCCATTTTCCTCTGGGTCTTCTTCTGCCCTTGTTTCTATTTCCACCCTATCTCCCCATTTCTCTATGGCCAACTCAAATGTTATTGGTAGCTCATTAACCTCTCCCACATCCTTGCCCAGCCTTTTGGCTGTCCCACTTACCTCCCTAGGCTCCCTATCTTTCCCATTGCCTCTTACTACCTCTGTATTCTCTGTTACTACAATGTGCTCCTTAGTAACTTGCATTTTTTTACTGCCTTGAGTTTCCTTGTCAGCTTCCTCCACCTTCTTCATTGTTTCTGATGTCTCCACCTTGTTGTTTTCCTTATTTATGGTACTTGCTACTGAACTTTGAGATTCAGCATTATCCTGCTCCTCTGTAACAATTAAAGCACCAAATTTGTTTTGTACCTGAACTACTTTGTTGTTTAGGACTTAGTTCTGCACATTTTCTACCCTGTTCTTATTCTCAATCTGATCATCCTTTCTTTGAACTCCTTTTGTGATTGTCCGATTGTCCTTGACAGTGTTTCAGTCCTCTAGATTACCCACTATTTTACCACTTGCTAACCTTCTTGGGAAGCTACCTGTTTGCTGCCCTTGACTTACTTGTTGTTTGGCTTCCCCTCCTCAATGTATACCCTTCCCTTTCTCATTACTGTTGTTGCTTGGAATTTTTGATAGTTGTCTGTTTTGCTGCTATTTTGAAATTAGTTTTGGGTGTAGTATTTTGTATTCAACTTCATTATGACCCTACAATCTACATTCTTTGCAATATTTTGAAAGATAGTCATATTTGATTGTGACCCTTTCAGTCCTTATTGCACCTGTTTCCTCATTTTCGATATCCATACGTATGTGATCTGAAAGATGTGCTAAGAAGTCAACAAGTATCTTCACCTTTACACAACTAGGTCTTGCTCTATTGATCAGATAGGTCTTCACATTCATTAACAAGTGATCTTTAATATTTCTGATAATGAATTCTAAGTGCTGATAGTAGTTGTTGATTCTAGAGCTATATAATTTATGTATGCATGCTTCCAGTTCCAGGTACTATATATTAATGATGATAAACTGTGAATTCAATTTTAACAGGATTATGTCTATTATTACATTAGTTAGCTTTCTCTAGAAAGTTCTATTTAGTGAGATTTTGCTATCTTGAAAATTTAGTCTTGAAAGATTTATTCCATCTTTTGTTTATTATTGATATAAACTAGATGAGATTGGCCCGTGTAACCACAGGCCTAATAATTTATATTATAGTATATATTATTTTGATATATATAGTTGGTCTCAATATAATATTCAATTAAAATATATATTAAAATATGTATTATTAGTTATGTGTTTAAATATATAATTTATTATAAAATAATTATTTATTTTTAAAAAAATAATAAAATAGATCATATATTTATTTATGTGTGTTCTTTACTTATATAGTAATTGATTTAATTTATAGAGTTTAGTTTATATACAAATGTTACACCCCCTAAATTCTTGACATTTAGATGGCCTATTCGCATGTTGGTTAAGAGTTTTAGAATGCCATACATGCTAGAAAAAGGCCCGGGGAAAGACCGGACAAGCGCCATGTCGAACCATCGCAAGAGGAGGCTGGGAAGATCCCCTCCGCGATGGCCAACGTGTCACTGAGGGCTCACCTCCGCAATGGCCAACGTGCCAAGGAGGTGAGGTTCAGCCTCAAGTATATAAACCCCTCCACTTCGGTTTTACCTCATTTTAACTTAAAATTTCCATAAAACAAACCAGAAACAGAGGGCACGAGAGGGTTAGTGAATTTTCCTTCTGTTTACTCTATTGAACGCGGTCCAAACTTGAATTAATCTTGGGTAGTGAAGTATTAAGCTGTCGGGAGCATTCCTGCGGAGTTAGTTTCGTGAAATTCGGTTGGCAAAACGTCGTCCTACCGAGCTAAGGTAAGTGGAACTGCTCTAAATTAGTGTCAATATACTCCTAGCCCTAAAGTGAGTATTTCTCTCTTCTGGACTTTCGAGAAATAGCGAGTTTTCGGTTGTTTTTCGATAAGTCAAAGTTTGGGCTATATATATATTCAAAGTAGTGTTTTCTTCCAGAATATTGATGGATTTACTTCTAATTATTGTGTATATGAGTGTAGTTGGAAGAAATAGCTTGATATTGGCCAAGTTACGTCAGTTAGTCCAGAAGTCAGAAACTGAGGTACATAAAGCCAGTTTCTTCGGCAAGCTAGTAGCTTCGGTATAGTAAAATAGCTCAAGTGCCAGTAGAATGTTTCAGAAGCCGCATATTATATTTAGTATAAATTTTAGTATGATGTTGGAAACATCATGTCATGTGTAGCGTGAAACTTACTAGCACGATATAAATTCTAGTAGAATGTTTCAGAAACAGTACAGCATGCCCAGTATGTGATTTAGTAAAGTATGTCAGGATATTATCGTGTTCATCCGAAACTTAGTAAAGAAATATAAGTTCCCGTAAAGTATTTTAGAAATAGAATAGTAGCTTAATATGAATTTTAGAAAGCATGTTAGAAATAGTAAATCATGTTTACCATGAAACTTAGTTATACAGCATGATTCTCAGAAGAAATATTATATCTTGTTTCAGTATCAGATTTAGCACAGTATGACAGAAATTATATATATACCATTATCAGTTTTAGCATGTATTATATATATACACATTACTATCATTAGTTTCAGCATGTATCATATGTAGTTAGTATTATCAGTTGAGACTTGATTGTATTGTTTTGGGTTGGGTTACCTAGCATTCATGACCGCCCAAGGGTTAATAGATGTATCGACTCATCCGCCAGAGGGTGAGGATTCGTCGCTCTATGGAGTGGCATGCTGTCCCCTAGGGGACGAAGATGGGATGCCAGTTTCCCCATATTTTACCTTGGTCGGCTTTTATACACCCCCGTCGAGTGGGTATGCCCGGGTGTTGATTCAGGAGTCCTTCGGACTCAGGTACAGTTATAGTCAGGGGCTCAGCGGGCCCAAGTGCATACCTAGGGGACCGGCAGGATGCTTATGTTACTATGGGAGATGGGATGACCGGGGTAGGGTATAGATTGCGTGTTGGTTGTACCTCCAGGCTTATGGGGGCCAGGTAAGGTTTATGTGTGCTATGTTATGCATGTTATGTTATATTATGCCATGTTACGTTAGATATGAATAGGTCGACAGTAGAACGCTATGTTACCAGGTACGACTCCTACTCCTTTCAGCATAGTTGAGGACAGTCTTGAACTCATACTTTCAGTCAGTTACAGTCTATTTCTTTCTACTTCAGTTCTATCAGTTATATTGCTTGTCTTCAATTATTTTCCAGTTGTTGCTTTACATACTCAATACCAGCAGTACTGACGCCCGATTTGGGGTGCTGCATTACTTGCCTGCAGGTACTCATAGACGAGGAGCCGACCCCTCGTAATTCCAGCCAGCGCACAGAGTCATCAGCTCCTATCATCCGAAGCTAGAACCCTAGAGGTTTATTCTTTTTCTTTTGTTGTACAGTATGGGTAGGCCGGGGCCCTGTCCCGACCATCTTATTAGTATTCTTAGAGGATTGCAAATTGTATATTCCCTGTGGTTAGCTCTACCGGTCGTGTGAGGCCGTGTGTATGTTTTAGTTTGTTTATGAGGTCGTGTGGGGCCTTATTCTGTTGGTAGTGGTGACCTTGCTGGTCACGTAGCAGTTTAGCACTTGTTTTCTTGATTCAGAAGTAACTAGAGAGCATGGTGGCCTTGTCGGCCCGCATAGGTTCCTTATTGATTCAGTTGTTCTGGGTAGCTGTTGTTTGCTTACAGGTGGCTATAGGCCTAGTCGGCCGGAGGCTGTATTTACAGCCGTTATATAGCCTGTCATTTTCTTGAATCCAGAGTTAGAGCCAGCCTGGCACCAGAAGTGCTTAGGCTCAGCTAGCCCAACAGTCCAGGTCCTAGTAGGGCACCAGGTGCCAATCATGCCTCCCATGGCGGGTCGTGACAAACTTGGTATCAGAGCAGGTCATATCCCAGGGAGTCTGCAAGCCGTGCTAAGTAGAGTCTTGCCTATGGAAGTGTTGTGCACCACATACTATAGGCAGGAGGCTGCAAGGCATGATAGGATGGTTGCTTTTTATTCTTATTCAGTCATGCTGTAGAGCGGTACAGTATAGGGTTTAGTCCCTAGATCTTACTATATTCTTTTGTTACAGATAAAATTTCATACCAGCGGAATCCTACCACAGGCCGAAGATTGGACACTGCAGCAGGGGAAGGCACCAGCAGGATGCCTCACCCTCATTAAAAATCAGTCCGATCAGATGGCGATGCAGAGGCATCGTCCCGACCTTCACAGCAGTCTCCACCACATCAAGAGCCACTTGGGGCAACACCACCTCCAGTAGTCCCCATACTGATACCTTTCGTCCAGGAGGTAAGAAGTGCAGTAGTCATGTTAGCACAAATGATGGCTGCTCAGTGTCAACCGATGCCGTTTACAGTTGCAGAATCATAAGGAGGGCCCGGTAGTTTGAGGGTTCGGGAATTTTTGGCTCTGAATCCCCCACAGTTTACAGGTATGGACCGGACAGAGGACCCTCAGGATTTTGTAGACCAGATGCAGAGAATATTCAGGGTTATGCATGCCACGCCTACAGAATCGGTTGAATTGGCAGCATTCCAGTTATGGGACATCGCCGTGTTGTGGTATAAAAATTGGGAAAGGTCCCGAGGGAGAGATGTTTCCCCTCCGACCTGGTCCAACTTCTTAGGAGCTTTTCTGGATCACTATTTACCATGAGAGATTCGATAGGCTCGGGTGGACCAGTTTTTACATTTGGAGAAGCGGGGCATCAGTGTTCGGGAATACGCCTTGCGGTTTGATTATTTGGCCCGGTATGCACCAGCCTTCGTTGATACCATGGCGTACAGAGTACACCGCTTCATCATGGGGTTGAATCCAGAGTATGTTGAGACTTGTATTACGGCTACATTGTGAGAGGACATGGATATTGCCCGAGTTCAGGCATTCGCTCAGAATATTGAGGGCATCAGGCAGCGGCAGCGGGAGATCAGGAGGACCAATCAGGAGTAGCGCCGCAGCGATAGGCCAGTTGAGTTACAAAGGGAGGCTCGGGGAGGACCCAGGCCACGATTGTTAGATAGACCACCCAGACCCCCTCCTCCACGACAGTCGTAAAGGGGCAAATTTAGTCGCAGGGGGCAGTTAGAGATCGGCGGAGGCTCGGAGACCACAGATTCACCATTACAGAGTAGGGAGGAGCAAAGTAGGTATACCCTACCACTTTGCCCTATATGCAGTCAACGCCATTCTAGAGCATATATATATGGCTCCACTGGATGTTATATTTATGGCCAAGAGGGTCATCTGATGAGAGATTGTCCAGCCAAAGGTCAAGATAACCGGGATAGACAGGACAGGGCATTTGCAGGGTCACGAACTTCAATATCCTCGGCAGGGCGCAGGCCCTCAGTTTTAGCAGGCAGAGGCCGGGATAGATCAGGGGCCTCCAGTGTAGGTGCGGGTCCAAGCCGCACATATGCTTTACCAGGGAGGCAGGATTAAGAAGCGTCACCTGATGTTGTGACAGGTATGATGACTATCTGCTCATACCCTGCTTATGTATTGATTGATCCAGGATCTACTCTGTCCTACGTTACCCCATTTGTGGCTCGAAAGTTTAGTGTTGCACCAGAGTTTCTTCAGCAACCCCTTTTAGTATCCACACCCGTCGGTGACTCCATTATAGCCAGAAGGGTCTATCGAGGGTGTATAGTAGAGGTTGCTGATCGTCAGACCACAGTAGATCTGGTAGAATTAGAGATGGTTGATTTCGACGCCATTATGGGTATGGACTGGTTGGCTCCGTGCTATGCAAATGTAGAATGCTAGACCAAGACAGTCCGATTCCACTTTCCAGGGGAGGCAGTACGAGAGTGGAAGGGCAATACAATTACGCGAAAAGGTAGGTTTATTTCCTATCTTCAGGCGAGAAAGTTGATAGCTAAGGGGTGCATTTATCACATTGTCAGAGTTTAGAATGTTCGAGTGGAGCCTCCGACTCTCCAGTCTGTTCCAGTGGTGAATGAATTCCCAGATGTATTTCCATATGAGTTACCTGGTATTCCCGCAGAAAGGGAAATAAATTTTGCAATTGATTTACTACCATGAACTCAGCCCATATCAATTCCTCCGTATCGTATGGCTCCTGCTGAACTCAGAGAATTAAAGGAGCAGCTGAAAGATCTGTTAGATAAGGGCTTTATCAGGCCGAGTACTTCACCTTGGGGTGCACCAGTTCTATTTGTAAGAAAGAAGGACGGCTCACTCCGCATGTGTATAGACTATCGGCAGTTGAATAAGGTTGCAGTCAAGAATAAGTATCCGCTTCCCAAAATAGATGATTTGTTTGATCAGTTACAGGGGGCCAGATATTTCTCCAAGATTGACTTACGGTCCGGATACCATCAGGTTCGAGTTCGTAGAAAGGACATTCCAAAGACTGCCTTCAGGACCAGATACGGCCATTTTGAATTCCTAGTCATGTCCTTTGGGTTGATAAATGCCCCAGCAGTATTTATGGACCTGATGAACAGCATCTTCAGACCATACCTAGACCTGTTCATGATAGTGTTTATTGACGATATCTTGGTGTATTCTCGTTCAGAGGCAAACCACCAGGCTCATTTACAGACAGTGCTCCAGATTCTCAAGGACCGTCAGCTGTACGCCAAGTTCTCTAAATGTGAATTTTTGCTGAATTTAGTAGCTTTCTTGGGACACATCGTGTCAGATGCTGGTATACAGGTAGACACGCAGAAAATAGAGGAAGTAAAAACATGGCCTAGACCTACCACTCCAACCGAAGTCCGCAATTTTCTGGGATTAGCAGGGTACTATAGAAGATTTGTTGAAGGATTCTCCACCATAGCGGCACCCCTGACTAAGTTGACGCAAAAAGCAGTAAAGTTTCAATGGATCATGTCAGCAGAGTTTCCAGGAATTGAAAGACAGGTTGACCTCTGCCCCAGTGTTAGCATTGTTAGAAGGTACAAAGGGTTATGCAGTTTATTGTGACGCTTCGGGTATTGGGTTAGGATGTGTGTTGATGCAACATGGTAAAGTGATTTCTTATGCTTCCAGACAGCTGAGGAAACACGAAAAGAATTATCCTACCCATGACCTGGAACTAGCCGCAGTGATCAACGCCCTAAAGATATGGAGACATTACTTGTATGGCGTTCATGTGGATATTTTCACCGACCATAAGAGCCTGCAGTATATCTTCACCCAAAGAGAGTTAAACTTACGGTAGTGTCGCTGGTTGGAATTGTTGAAAGATTATGATGTAAATATTCTGTATCACCCAGGTAGAGCCAACGTAGTAGCAGATGCCCTTAGCCATAAGTCTATGGGGAGTTTGGCGTACTTGCAGCCCGAGCAGCAGGAATTGGCCCGAGAAATACACCAGTTTGCCAGTTTAGCCATTCGTGTAGCAGAAACAGAGGACAACAGAGCGGTAATTCAGAACACCACAGTGTCGTCATTGGTTATGGAAGTAAAGGAATGGCAGTATGAAGATTCTGACATGGTTCAACTTAAAGACAAAGTTCAACAAGGAAAAGCGTTGGATTTTCATGTAACCGAGGATGAAGTGTTGCGATGTAAAGGCCGCCTTTGTGTTTAAGATATTTCAGGGCTTCGCCAGCAAATTATGAGCGAGGCACATTACGCCCGCTATTCTCTCCACCCAGGCGCGACGAAAATGTACCATGATATTAAAGAAATCTACTGGTGGCCAGGTTTGAAGAGGGAAATAGCAGAATTCGTAGCCCAGTATCCTAACTGCCAGCAAGTAAAACCGGAACACCAGAAACCAGGTGGGTTGACTCAAGACATAGATGTGCCTCTTTGGAAGTGGGAAGCAGTAAATATGGATTTTGTAGCAGGATTACCCCGTACCAGACATAGAAATGACTCGATTTAGGTAATTGTTTACAGGCTGACAAAATCAGCCCATTTTCTGCTAGTAAGGGCTACTTTCTCTGCTGAAGATTATGCTGAATTGTATATCAGAGAAATAGTCAGACTACACGGTGTTCCAGTGTCCATTATCTCTGACAGAGGGGCGCAATTCACAGCTAAATTTTGGCAATCATTTCAGAGAGGATTGGGGACACAGATTAACCTGAGCACAGCTTTCCACCCTCAGACAGATGGACATGCAGAACGCACTATTTAGATGCTCGAGGATATGTTACGAGCGTGTGTATTGGACTTTGGAGGTAGCTGGGATAAGCACCTACCACTTATTGAGTTTGCTTATAACAATGTTACCACACAACTATCCAGATGGCGCCCTATGAGGCTTTGTATGGGCGAAAATGCAGATCGCCGGTTGGCTGGTTTGAAGTAGGAGAGTCAGCACTGATTTGGCCGGATATTATTCATCAGTCAGAAGAAGAGGTAAAGCTTATCAGAGCACGCCTACTGACTGCTCAGAGCAACCAGAAATTGTATGCTGATATGCGGTGCAGAAACCTGGAATTTAATGTGAATGACTGGGTGTTTTTGAAAGTTTCTCCAATGAAAGGAGTGATGAGATTCGGCAAGAAAGGCAAGCTCAGCCCGAGATTTGTTGGTCCTTATCAGATCCGACAAAGAATAGGTCAAGTGGCATATGAGTTGAACTTACCTTCAGAATTAGAGTCTGTTCACCCAGTTTTCCACGTGTCTATGCTGAGGAAGTATATAGGAGACCCCTCCAGAAAAATAAATTATCACTAAGTTCATTTGATTGATTAGTATCTAAATCTTAAATTGGAAAGTTAAATAAGGTTTAATGAAAGAATTTTAAAATTGAATTGAGTAGTACAATTACGAATTTCTTATAGAATACTTTGTAATTTACTATTGCAGGATTAATTCAGATATCTTGAATTAATTTCATAATAGAAAACTTTATTAATTAAATTTTGTGGTCTTTTTTGTGCCTGAACAATTAAGAATTAAATAAAATTTGATTTATTGGTGAAAAATAAGACCCAACAAGTTTAGAAAAAATTTTAAACCTTAAAACAAGTGGCTATATAAAGGAAATTATTCCATAAGGAGGTTACAACTATAGTATGTTTTCTATATATTTTTACGTAAATATTTGTGCACATAAATTTTATAGTTTTCAATAATACTTGTGTTACACAATAAATTAATCATGGAACTGGTGGTGATCGCAATATGGTGGTGATTTTATTTGAAATTATATTGATTAGTTATGTTCACACTTCAAAAAAGAATTCATTTATTTCTGTGTATATTCATTATCCATATTATATAAAAATTTATTCACATAATATAAATATATTGTATTTGCAAATTCAACTTACTGACTACGAGGAGTCTCAGTATATCTAATTTAAAAATAAACTAAATTATAGGAATGACCTATATGTCATTACGAGGAGAAATGAATCTATAATACTCTAAACAAGGCTAGACAACAATTAGAGAAGTGTTGTGGAGTGAGCTAGTATAAATTGATGATTTTGTGGAGCTTTTGGTTTCAGGGGACTACTGGAGCGGTAGAATTTCCGCTGTATCGGTAGAATTTATGCTACATCAAGAATGTGGTAATAGTCGGAGTCCCACTGTAATGGACGGGGGAAATAATCGCCAGATCCGCTGATGTGACTTCCTAACCGTCATAGTAGGTGTGCTGCAGCGAAAATGTGATCGCTGCAGCAGACGACGGGAATCAAAAAGTGTGTTTAAGTAAAATTTCTAGGGTTATACCGCATTATTTCCAAAACACAAAGGCTTAAGGTCTGAAGGTGATTTTCTCCCCCAGAGCAATTGCATTCCTTTTTCAAGGTATGTCTCTTGAATTCCTATCTCTATGATAGATTATGTTAACTCTAGGATTCAGGGAGAACATCTAATGGTGTTTTCTAATCTAAGAAACCCTAGGTTGATAGACTAGGACTAGATCATGGGGAGTTATGGGTTGGTTTAATTATAAGTTTATAAGGGGTAATGATCATTCCCCAAGGTTTAATTATTAAAGAATGTGGGTTATGTGTGAATTAAGGCCTAAAACTAGGTGAAATTGGGGTTTTACAATTAAAATTGCCCTGAAGGGAAGGATTTGAGTTGCTAAGACCCTTGTGTGGGTGATAAATTACTGAATTCTACCCTATTTTTATTAGACTGTGCACTTCAGAAGAATTAAGGAAGGGAAACGCTCCAGTAGAGTGATTTTCATCTGAACCCTCACTGCTTGAGGTAGGTTATGGTTTAGAGGAGCTAGACCTTATATAAGGGTGTGTATATATGTGCAATAGTAATATGTGACTTAGTCTATGGACTTTACTTGATATGATGATTTCTCTGTTAAATTAAACTATTGAAGTAAATTGATATGATGTGGTCACAGAACTAATATGGAACTGTGTTAAACTGTCAATGGTATTTTTGTTGTATGGTTATTGAAGTAATTGGTGAATTATTAATTATTCGATTAAGGGAGGTATATTGTAAACTCTTGAATGTCTTAATAATGAACTCTGCTATGTTAACAATTATTTTGTGAATGGTTAAGGATAGTAAGAATATCCTGAGATGAGAGGCTTATGCCTGAGGGGAGCATCCGGGCGAGCAATATATTTTGAGTGGCACATGTTCAAGGAGAGCATTCGGACGAGCATATGAGTGGGAGCGGGTACCACGTCGGTACAATACATGAATTTCTAGAGTCTCCTGCAAGTTATAACTGAAAGGGCAGAAATAAGACACTTTAACATGTGTGTAAATTAATGTGGTGATGGAGTGCTTATGGTGATATGGCAGAGGAGTGTGCCCGACATGTCATCAATTGTACTATTTTATGCTGTAGTTTTAAATGAATTAAAGACTTGGAATTGAGTATGTTCTATGTAGTTGAATTGAGTTGGTGATCATGTAATTGTTACTTGACGTGGGAAAGTTGAAAAGACTTGATGTGTGATATGGGTAAATGAATATTTTGATGTTGAGTTGTTCCAACTAGTCATGATTTGCTTTATATTGCGTGTGACTATAAATAGTTGTGAATTGATGTCAACGACTTGAATTTATATCTGAATGAACACTAGAATGTGTAAATTACTAAAAGTTGGGGAAATAATGAAAGTACAGCTAAGTCGAGCAATTGCCCAGGGTAGTACCGCTGCAGCAGAACTTATTCCGCTATGGCGAGACCATAGCCGCGGTCAAGTGACCGTTGCAGCGAAAGGCTTAATCCAGTGAGCAAGTTGGTTGTCACCTACGTGGAGTTAATGATCTTGAAATGTTTACTGTATATATGTATGGTGTTCTGGACTAGTTTTATATTGTTGTTGCATTGCTTATATGTTATTATGTAAGATCGGCTAATGATGCCTACCAGTACCGTTTTTCGTACTGACACTACTCTTGCACTTCTTTTTTGAGTGCATAATTTGATTCAGGAAGCTCCTATCACCCTCACCTATAAAGCAATAGTAGACTCATTGGGAAGGTGAGGGGTTGCAAGACGGGCAGTCAGAATCCTCCGTTAAAGATGTCTTTCCTCCGGGCATTTTAGTTTTTTATTTTCGAAATTTATCATTCCTAGCTTTGTACAGACGTCTGGTGTAATGAAAATCGGATCTTGGGATTATTATTTTGTTTTGTTTTAGATGTTTGTGCTCGTTTATGATATTTGAATTCGTTTCATTATAAAGTGTTATTTTTTTCTTGCTAGAATGATTGATTTTAGGGTAATTGTTTGGATTCATTGATTCGCCCACTAGGGGATTAGTGTGGGTGCCAATCACGGCCATTTGGATCATGAAAAAGTTGGTATCAAAGCCCTAGGTTCATTGATCTCATTACACTAAGATGGGTCTAGTATAGTCTCACGGATCGGTGTGGATACATCTGTAACTTATCTTTGAGAGGCTGCAGGACTTTAGAAAAATTCCTTTCTTTTTCCATTTCGTGCGATTACTTGATTCTAATTGGTATCTAACAACCCTTCTTTCGTTCTCTCACTGATGGTGAGAACACGTACAGATAGAAATGGAGAAGCAGCACTCTAGCCAGCAGTTACAATAGCAATCCATGGTAGAGGAAGGGGATGAGGACGTGGGCGAAAGCCTGTCGCGGCCAGAGGAGGGGCTCGAGCTCCTGCTCTAGAACAGAAGAGGTCAGCATCTCTGGTACCTCCCGCAGTTCAGGAAAGGGTGGCGGTAGAGGTGGAAGTTTTGATGTAGAGAGAGGTTCCTACCGCTCCAGCATCCTATGAGGTTCTGGCTCATGTTCTTAATCTTTTGAGTGGCCTCTTAGGTAATGGGGCAGCGCCAGCAACTCCTGCAGGGCAGCAATCAAGGATACAACATTCGACTATAGTTAGTCACGACCCAAACATACACTCGGATCGTAGACACGGGACAAGGAGCCCCGAGAGACTCCATGTCGACCCATGGCATGAGCATACATCTAATCCAAGCACATGAGCAGAAGACTTATCATATAAGAATGTAATCATAACATAGCCAAACGGAAAAATTAGTTCAAGACTCATACAACATGGCTGAATATAACTTGCAGTCTAATAAGCCTCTAAACATGAAGAACGGATTCATGGGACAACTCCCCAACTAATCTAACATCCAGAAACTGAAAGAACAACATAGAGTATGAACATACAGCCCTCGAAACATGAGGACTCACCAAGAGCGCTGGGATCAAATCTAAAACTATCTATGAGTGAGGATGAGCCTGAGAACTGGGACTTGTATCATGAAATGATACAACATAGAGAGTATGCGGTCAGTACGTGAAATGTACTGAGTATGCAAGATAAGTAAAATGAACATTTAAAACTTATAAGAAATTCATAAATGATCATAAGAGTAGGACATCATGCTCGTATCATAAATCATAATAACATATCATACGGCTCAAGGTAAAAGAAACATTCGTAACATAAACATAATCATAATAATAATAGAAGAGCTTTACTTCACATGACTTGAGCCAACATACATAATCATAACATGCATAAATCGTGAGGAACAGTGGGAGATTCTCTTAACCGACATACCCCATATGAGCACACATGAAACCCAACTTGTAACCCTAGTCGGGAGGGTGTTCATAGCTTTCAAAGGGTAGAACCATGAAAGTATGATATCATTATGAAAATATTTGGGTCAGGGACTAACATGAAGGGGTCCCAACATACCTATGGTAGCACATAGTTCATGAGATCCGGGGCTTAACCTGAGCCCTGAACCTACTCGATGTTTGATACTACTCCCAATACATATATAGTTCTCATAATAATACATACATGAGTTCAAGGGCTAGTTAAATCATAATAATCGTAAACATGCTTGAACATATGTGATCTAGCTATGACATGAGGCCCGTGAGTTGGCCAAAAATATAATTCATGATTAATAAGATTCATACGGACTTGTAGATCATGCATATGGCTTGAATTTCATAAAATCATAATGTATAGAATGAATTCATAATTTAAAACATAATTCATGCTGGGCTTGTAAAGAACATCAATGGGAAAATAGATCATAAATCAATTCATCATGGGGCATGCATAATTAAGCTTAATTGCTTAGAAATCAAAATCAACAATATTATAATCAATTTAAATCTCAAAAGATGATCAAAATCCATAGATTTTGATAATATTTTAAAATCACAAAACCCATAATTAAATCATTTGATTTTTTTAATAGATTACAAAACCCCATGAGTTTTTAATAAATTTTAAGTAAAATCATAGAGTAGGAGCATGGGTGTGGAAGAATTCACCCATTGATGACCTTACATACCTGGGATTATCAAATCCTAATTCTCCTTAGAAGCCTATGAATGAAATTAGAATAATTTAAGAGAAGAACTTAAAATCTTCTTAGATCACCTTTTAATATCCTTGCATGAATGAGAGTTTAGAATAGGTCATTTTCTTAAAAATCCATCTTTCCCAAGCCAAAACAACGTAGTTTAGGGCCTCATATCATGAAAAAGTTGAAATTACCCTTAATGAACCTGCCCTAAAATCTGGCCTGATGAAACTAACGGACGGCTCTAATGGGTCATTAGAACAAACGACGACCCATCATGACCGTCGTCGTATGCACTGCTGAAGGCTTATTATCTTGGGCAGAATTATATGCCCAAGTGATATTCAAATGCTTCATTTCGTCTTTGTTATCTATCGTTATTTGTGCATTCTCATGTGATTTGTACTTAAAATGTGAATTTATACTAACCAACATGATTAGTGTTGTTTTGTAGGTAAAATGGAATTTTAGGGAAGCTAAGATACATGTTGGTAAAAATCGGGAATGGACTTGGAAGCAAGGAGTGGAAAAGGTCAAGGAAGAGCAGCAAAAATAAGGGCTCCGCGATGGAGCCGTGTCACGCTGCCATCGCGGAGGCATTCTACCTCGGGTGATTTAATTTTGGCCATTTCCAGTGAAGCCTCGCGTTACCTTCGTGACACGGAGGCAATGCCACGCGATGCAAGCCGTGGCACGTTGAGTACAATTACCTGGGACATCAATTTCCAGTGTAGGTGTGCGATAGCACTGTGGCACGTTGGCCAGGCTCCGCGATGCAGGTTGTGGCATGCCAAGGTGAAAATTCTGAGGAACCTAATTCCAGAGAGGGTCCGCGATACCCCCGTGGCACGGAGGGAGTGCTCCGCGATACACTCGATGCCACGTTGCTTGTTATTCCGGGAAAAATTATCAATAGTATAAATAGCATACTTAGGTTTATTTTTAAACATTCTGACTTGGTTGAGCTAGAACGTGGGTTACAGGCAGTTGAGGGGACGAAAATTCTAGGGTTCTTCTTAATCTCTTTCTCTTTTATCTCAATTATTTGTATGATTTATACTCATTTGATGATGTTTAATCCACAAATGAGTGGCTAAATTCACTTCTTGCTAAGGTTAAGAACAATTGTAGTGGAATGTAATTGTGGATCATTTCAGTTTTCATCTTTTCTTCATGGTTGTTCTATCAATTCTTGTTCTTACTGCATTAATGTTTGGCCAATGTTAATGTATATCTAAAAAATCCAATTTTGATTTTGAAAAGGAAAGAAATTGGAAAGATGTGAATTGGTAAGATATGATCTCTTCTTAGTTTGGGAAAATTGAGAATTGGTTTACATTCAAAATAGAAATATATCTGAAAGTCTTATTAGTCAATTAAGGAATCGATTTTGTATCGCTAGAACATGAAATTCTTTTATCACATAAATGTATATTGAAGGTTCATGATTCTTATGTTGGATAGGAGATGAAATTTCCAATCCATAGGCAATAATTCTTGACTAGCAACCGAAGGAAAGGTTAACTGAATTGTATCGATAAATTAATTCCCTGCATGTTCGTTTTAACCTCAGCATGCTCATTACTATAGTTCAGACTCACTTTATAATTTGTCTTAGATTCGGATTGATTAGGAAACTAAACTCTCAAAATCTTATTTAAATTGTCGTCTGCATTCTTAAAGGTATAGTTCATTGACACTTAAGTTAATTATTACCGTAGCTCAGTCCCTGTGGGATCGATACTTGGCTTTACTTAAGCCACTTTACTACTTGTTCGACCACGTGCACTTGCGTGTAGTCACCACAAAAGCACCGAACAAGTTTTTGGCGCCGTTGCCGGGGACTGGCAATTGGTAAAATTGTTTTCTTAGTATTAGTTTACAATTTCTATATAAGTGCTGACAACTTGATCTTAGCCTATCTCTTGCAGATATTGAATTCTGTTGAACACTGGCAAGAGATAAGGAGCTGGTGGATTCATACTTAGAGCCGGAAAGACAATTCCATCCTCAAAGAAGGGAAGCTCTAGAGAAGAAGCTGCAGTTGCTAAGACAGACAATCCTGGAGCAACAACAGAATCCACCACTTGTGAGGGCAGTGTTAGTGCCCGAGGAAATGACAGCTAGGCCGGTTCGCGAAGTGGCAATCCCACATGCTAACAATGTTACATCAAGTATTCGCAGACCTGAGCCAGGAGGGAGGTTTGTGCTTAAACAGAACATGGTGCAATTGTTGCACACCAGCGGGCAATTCACAGGTCTCCCTCACGAAGATCCACAATAACATCTCCAAAACATTTTGGAGATAAGTGACACTTACATCCCCGCTGGAGTATCATCCAATTACGTAAGGCTTACATTATTCCCATTTTCATTATTGGGAGAAGCAAAGAGGTGGTTGAAAGCTGAACCACCTAATTCTATCACCACTTGGGATGATCTTGAAAGAAAATTTTTGATACGGTTTTTTCCATCCGGGAAAACAGCAATACTTAGAAGTCAGATTCTAAGTTTTAAACAAAGAGAGGGTGAGAATCTGTATCAAGCTTGGGAAAGATTCAAATCTATGTTACGGGATTGTCCTCACCATCACCAGTCCAATGATGTGCTGGTGCATACTTTCATAGAGGGTTTGGAACCCCACACAAAAACTTTGCTAGACTCAACAGCTGGGGGACAAGCTTTAGAAAAGACTTATGAGGAGCTGTATACTTTGTTAAATCATATTTCGCAGGGAAATCCAGAGTGGAATGCGGACTCTTCAAGAGGAGGAACAAGGAAAGCGGCAGGAGTCTTTTAAGTGGATGGTTTTACAGCTATCGCTACACAAATAGCTGCGTTGCAAAATCAACTCAACACCCACTTCAGCAGTATGAGCTTGAATCAACCTCAAGCCCCAGTTAATGTAGTGTAGTAGGTTTGATGTGAAGTATGCGGTAGTAATGAACACTCAGCTGAGTGTTGTGGTGCAAATCCAGATCCAGTGAACTTTGTTGGGAATGTCCAGAGAAATAATCACCAACAGTATAGCAATAATTACAACTCAAATTGGAGGAATCATCCGAATTTCTCTTGGGGTAGTAACAACCATCAAGGGCGGAGTTCGAATCAGGGTGTGCAGAGAAATCAAGGAGGGCAGCAGAATTATCAATCTCAATACAGAGGAAATAACGCACCTCCTCCACCACCCATCAACATTGAGGAAATATTTAAAACAATGTTAGCTAACCAAGCTCAAATGCAGGATGATTATGTGAAATTAGTGGCAGACTTAAAAAACAATCAGTTAGCTACAAAGGCGTTGGAGTACCAGTTTGGACAACTAGCTGGAGCAAAACACTAGGCCCAGAGGATGACTACCGAGTGACACTGACCCGAATCCAAAGCAGGTCAATGCAGTGACCACAAGGAGTGGTTTACAACTTAAGGAGGTGGAACCAGAAATACCACCTCAGTAGTCAGGAGCAGTGGAGAAAGATGGGGAACATGATGAGAGGGGGAAGGAGAAGGCAGCTGAAGCAGAAAGACCACCACCCCCATTCCCTCAAAGATTAAAGAAACACAAGGAGGAAGCTTGTTTCAAAAAGTTCATGGAGGTGCTTAAATAGGTACACATTAATTTACCTTTGTTTGATGTTTTGCAAGGAGTGCCTAAATATGCAAAGTATATCAAGGACATCATAGCTAACAAAACCAGATTGACGGAGTATGCTACGGTGGCGCTTACTGAGGAGTGCACTTCCCGGATACAGAACAGGTTGCCAACAAAGCTCAATGAGCCTGGGAGCTTTACAATTCAAATCATAATTAGGCAAAGTATCTGAGCTTGCGGATTATGCGATTTGTGAGAGAGCATTAACTTGATGCCAACATCGGTGTTCAAGAAGTTGGGGCTAGGCAGTCCTAGACCAACTACAGTGATCTTGCAGTTAGCGGACAACTCTTTGGCCAGACCAGATGGCATTGTGGAGGACGTGCTGGGGCAAGTGGGCTCCCTTATCTTCCCGGTAGATTTCATTGTCTTAGATTTTGAGCCAGATGCGGAAGTTCCATTTTTTTTGGGACGTCCTTTCTTGGCAATCGGGAGAGCTTTGATTGATGTAGCTGTAGGGCATCTAACCATGCGAGCGCATGACAAAGTGGAGGTATTTGATGTATATAAGGACATGAAGCTTCCGACCATATATGAGGAGCTTTCAGCAATCAATGTGCTAGACCAAGCAGAAATTCTTCATATTGTTGATTCTCGAGATCCATTGGAAAGAACATTGATGAGATCCGATCATTTCGAAGATAGAGATACTTATGAGATGGTGCAAATGTTGAATGAACCGAAATGGTGTCTCAGGAAGCATGATTTTCAGCCTTTGATGAGGTCCCTGGAACCATTGCTGAAACCATCTATTGAGGAAGCACCAAAACTGGAGTTGAAAACATTGCCTCCACATTTGAAATATGTCTTTTTGGGGGAAGATGACACCTTTCCAGTCATCATCTCCGCAGAATTGACGGAGGCACAGATAAAGGAAGCATTGGTGGTTCTCAAAAGAAGGAAGAAAGCGATGGGCTGGCAAATGTCAGTTATTCGGGGTATCAATCCAGCTTTTTGCACACACAGAATTTTCATGGAGGAAGGAGCAAAGCCAACTGTACAGCCTCAACGGAGGTTGAATCTGATGATGAAGGATGTGGTTAGGAAAGAAGTAATTAAGTGGCTTGATGCAGGTGTGGTCTATCCTATTTCGGACAGCGAATGGGTTAGCCTCGTTCAGTGTGTCCCAAAGAAAGAAGGGATGACCGTGGTCACCAATGAGAAAAATGAGTTGATCCCTACACGCACAGTCATAGGCTGGCGGATTTGCATGGACTACAGAAAGCTCAATGAGGCCACAAGGAAAGATCACTATCCTATCCCGTTCATTGATCAGATATTGGACAGATTGGCTGGACAAGAGTATTATTGTTTCCTTGATGGGTACTCTGGCTATAACCAAATAGCCAGAGCACCAGAGGACCAGGAGAAGACTACTTTGTCATGTCCTTATGGGACATATGCTTTTAGGCGGATGCCATTTAGTTTATGCAATGCACCCGCCACATTCCAGAGATGCATGATAGCTATCTTTCACGACATGGTGGAAGATTGCGTAGAGGTATTTATGGATGATTTTTCTATTTTTGGTAATTTGTTTTCTACTTGTTTGCAAAATCTTGACAGGGTGCTAGCTCGCTGTGAAGAATCCAACCTTGTACTCAACTGGGAGAAATGTCATTTCTTAGTCAAGGAGGGTATTGTCCTTGTCCATAAAGTGTCTTGCAATGGGTTGGAGGTCGATCGTGCTAAGATCAAAGTTATTGAAAAGCTACCACCACCTGTGTCAGTGAAGGGTGTTCATAGTTTTCTCGAGCATGCAGGGTTCTACAGATGGTTCATTAAGAACTTCTCTCAAATTTCTAGACCAATATGCAGGTTGCTAGAAAAAGAGGTGAAGTTCGAGTTTGATGAAGATTGTGTCAAAGAATTTGAGGAGTTGAAACAGAAATTGATAGAAGCACCTATCCTTATTTCTCCAGATTGGGAATAACCGTTTGAACTGATGTGTGATGCAAGCGATGTGGCTGTGGGAGCTGTATTGGGGCAGCGGAGGAATAGAATTTTTCATTCTATTCATTATGCAAGCAAAACACTGGACGCTGCCCAAGTTAATTATATAGTCATAGAAAAGGAGATGATAGCATTGGTATTTGAGTTTGACAAATTCAGGTCCTATTTGGTGGGTTCTAGAGTAGTGGTGTATACCGATCATGCAGCGATTCGAATCTGTTTAACAAGAAGGATGCAAAGCCCAGGCTGATCAGATGGATCTTGTTGTTGCAAGAGTTTGACCTAGAGATTTGGGACAGAAAAGGGAGCGAGAATCAAGTGACAGATCAGTTATCGCGATTGGAAAGTCCGTCGCATGTGAAGGAAGGTGACAGCATCAAAGAGGAGTTCTCGGATGAGCAGCTCTTGGCAATAAGGGAAGTTGAGATCCCTTGGTATGCAAACATAGTGAATTTGCTAGTGAGTGGAGTCTATCCACCAGAGGCTACGGCTCAGCAGAGAAAAAAGTTGAGGCATGATTGCCGGTATTTTATTTGGGATGAGCCGTACTTGTTTAAACAGGGACCGGATAAGGTGATGAGGAGATGCATCCCGGAGAGCCAGATTGCAGAAGTTTTGAGGAGTTGTCACTCTTCATTGTATGGAGGGCACCATGGAGGCGAGCGGACAGCGCACAAGGTGCTACAGTCAGGTTTCTTTTGACCTACACTGTTCAGAGACTCTATGGCATACGTCAAAATGTGTGACAGATGTCAAAGGACAGGCACAATTGGTAGGAGGGAAGAGATGCCACTGCAGCATATACTAGAAGTGGAGATCTTTGATGTATGGGGCATAGATTTCATGGGCCCATTCCCACCGTCATTTGGTAATAGTTACATCTTGGTGGCTGTTGATTATGTATCAAAGTGGGTTGAAGCAACCGCTTTCCCCAGGAATGACAATAAGGTGGTAACAAAATTTGTGAAAAAGCACATTTTCACCAGGTTCGGGACACCCCGAGCCATTATCAGTGATGGAGGGGCTCATTTTGTCAATGCAAGTTTCAAGAACTTGCTAGCTAAGTATGGGGTGCACCATAAGGTGGCAACAACATTTCATCCCCAAACTAGTGGGCAAGTGGAGGTGTCGAACAGAGAAGTGAAGCAGATTCTCCAGAAAATAGTGAATGCACAACGTAGTGATTGATCAAGCAAACTCGATGATGCGTTGTGGGCTTATAGAACTGCTTACAAGACACCAATTGGGACTTCTCCGTACAGATTGGTCTATGGAAAGGCGTGTCATCTGCATTTAGAGCTAGAACACCGAGCTTTCTGGGCTGTGACAAAATTGAACATGGATTTAGAGCTAGCGGGTAAGAAGAGGCTGATGCAACTCAGCGAACTTGATGAGTTTCGTTGTCATTCTTGTGAAAGTGCCAAGTGATACAAAGAGAAAACAAAGAGGTGGCACGATAAGCATATGGTGCATCAGATATTCGAGCCGGGGCAGAAAGTGTTGCTTTTCAATTCAAGATTGAGGCTATTTCTAGGGAAATTGCGGTCCAAATGGCCAGGGCCGTTTGAGGTAGTGAGAATGACCCCGCACAGGGCACTGGAGTTGTGGAAAGAAGATCGAAGTGCCACGTTCTTGGTTAATGGGCAGCGTTGTAAGCATTACTAGGGTGAGGACGTTATTCGAGAGAAGACGTCCATCACTCTAGAGGATGATTGAGCATAAATGACGTCGAGCCTTGACGATAAATTAGGCGCTACGCGGGAGGCAACCCGTGAAATTGTTGTAATAGATGAGTATAATTAGTTGAGAAAAAAAATAGAAAAATAAAAAATAAAAAAATAAAAAAAAAATAAAAAAAATATTGTTTGCGAGAAAACCTATGAATTCTAACCAATTTCTTGTTGTGAAATGATTTTCAGGTGGAAAGGAGGGCAAAAATGCAAAGAAGCGCAAAGGAAAAAAATCGAGGTGATAAAAATAAAAAGTGGCATGATAGTGAGCCTACGCGATGGCTCTGTGTCACGGAGGGGGTGCTCCGCGTTACCCTTCGTGACATGTTGAGTGTTATGTCGTGTCGGGTCACACCGGGTCGCCGGGTAACCCGCGCGAAAAACACTTTTAAAACCTTGATTCCCTTCAATTTTTTTCCTATTTTCCATACCCTCCGCAACCAACACCCCAAATTCCCTCCTCCCCCAACGTGACACAGACCTAGGCATCGATTTTCTTCAAGTTTTCTTCAATTTCATCAGAGAAAAGGTATGTTCTTAAACTTAACCTCATTTTTGCTTGAATTTTCGATTCTTGAGCATGGGTAGTGATTGAAACTTGCCTTAAGTGAAAATTAAGCTTCAATTCATTTAAGTTATGATTGCTTGATGTTCATAATATCGTTGTGAGTATATGAACTCGATGAATGCATGTTTTATTGAATTTTTGCGAAATTGGTAGCCAGGGTTGGAATTTGAATAGGAAGAAGACTAAATTTGTTTGAAATGTGAAAAAAATTGGTTTGTGCATGTTGGGTGATGTGAATTATGTTGTGATTAATGTTGAATATGCTAAGTAGACAAGGGAATCTCGGAAAAATGAAATTGGTGAATTGCATAGGTTGTTGAGAACAAAATTTTGGCTAAGTGCTATGATGATATAATGGAATCAATGGCGATATTTTTATTCGTTGTTCAAAGTCTGAGTAGTACATAGTAATTATTGATCGTGGGCAAATTTATATGCCCAAGTGATACTCAAAGGTGTCATTTTAGCCTTGTTTATCTATCAATGTTTATACATTCTCATGTAATTGGTAATAAAATGTGAATTCATACTAACCAACATGATTAGCATTGTTTTGCAGGAAAAATGTAATTTCGGGAAGCTAAAATGCATGTTGGAAGATATCGGGGTTGGACTCGGATGTGAGCAAGGCACAAGGCATTGGAAAGCACAAAATAAAGGGGCTCCGCGATGGAGCCGTGTCACGCTGCCATCGCGGAGTCCTTCTGCCTGGAGAGGGAATTTTTAGCCTATTTCGAGTGAGGGTTCGCGATGGGTCCGTGGCACGGTGGCCTGACTCAGCGTTCCACGCCGTGCCACGTTGGGCCTTATTCCCTGGACCCCTAGTTTCCAGTGAGGGTCCGCATCGGTGGCGTGTCACGGAGGCAGTGCTCCGCGATACACTCCGTGACACGTTGCTTGTTATTCTGGAAAAAATTCCCACTAGTATAAATAGAACACTTAGGTTCATTTTTCAAGATTCTGACTTGGTGGAGCAAGAACGTGGGTTACAGGCAGTTGAGGAGATGAAATTATCAGGGTTTTTCTCTCTTTCCTTCTTTTTGTATTCAATTGCTTGTATGTTTAACACTCATTTAACGATGTTTAATCCACAAATGAGTGGCTAATTCATCTTCTTGCTGAGGTTAAGAACAATTGTATTGAAATGTGATTGTTGATTAAATTGGTTTTTCATCTTTTCTTCCATGGTTGTTCTATTGATTCTTGTTCTTACTGCATTAATGTGTGGCCTACGTTAATATATATCTAAAAAGTCCAGTTTCACTCGAGAGAGCAAGAAATTGGAAAGTTGTGAATTAATAGGATATGATCCTTTCTTAGTTTGGCAAAATTGAGAATTGATTTACCTTCAGGATAGAAATATACCTGAAAGTCGTATTAGTCAATTTAGGAATCGGTTTTGTATGGCTAGAACATGAATTGCATTTAATCACAGAAATGTAGGTGGATGGTTCATGATTCTTAAGTGGGGTTAAATACGAGAGTTTTAATCCCTTGGCAATAATTCTTGACTAGCAACCGGAGGAAAAGGCTAACCAAATTATATCGACAATTAATTTCATTACATGTTCGTTTAACTTCAGCTTGCTCACATTCATAGTTCAGACTCACATTAGATAATTGTTTTAGACTTAGCATAATTATTAGAAATCAAAAATATCAAACTCTTGGTTACACTATTGTCTGCATTTTTAGAATTGAAATATAGTACACTTGAGCAGATTGCACTTTATCCTAGTCCCTGTGGGATTGATACTTGGCTTACTTAAGCCACTTTACTACTTGTTTGACCACGTGCACTTACGTGTAGTTTTATACCCAACAAACAACCGTACAAGTTTTTGGCGTCGTTGCCGGGGACTTGGCAATTGGTGAATTTGTCTTAAGTGTTAATCTACTATATTTTTATTTTCTTAGTGTTGACAACTTGGTCTTAGCCTGTATTTTGTAGATTTAATCTCTATTGAATACTGGCAAGAGACAAAGAGCTGGCGGACTCGTATTTGGAGCCAGAAAGATTATTTCATCGTCAGCGGAAAGAAGCTCTAGAAAGAAAGCTGCAGTTGCTCAGATAGACAATCATGGAGCAACAACAGAATCCACCGGTAGTACAGGAAATGTTAGTGCCCGAAGAAGTAGCAGCTCGGCCGGTTCGCGAGGTGGCAATACCACATGCTAATAATGTCACATCTAGCATCCGCAAACCTGAGCCAGGAGGGAGGTTCGAACTTAAGCAGAACATGGTGCAATTGCTGCACACGAGCGGGCAGTTTACAGGTATCCCTCATGAAGATCCACAACAGCATCTCCAAAATTTTTTAGAGATAAGCGACACTTATATCCCCGCTGGAGTGTCATCAAATTACGTCCGGCTTACATTGTTCCCATTTTCACTATTGGGAGAAGCCAAGAGGTGGTTGAAAGCTGAGCCACCTAATTCTATTTCTATGTGGGATGATCTTGCAAGGAAATTCTTGATACAATTTTTTCCCTCCGGTAAAACAGCAAGACTTAGAAGTCAAATTCTAAGTTTCAAACAGAGAGAGGGAGAGAATCTATATCAGGCTTGGGAGAGATTCAAATCCATGTTGCGGGATTGTCCTCATCATCATCAATCCAATGATGTGCTGGTGCACACTTTTATAGAGGGTTTGGAACCCCATACAAAAATATTGCTAGACTCAGCAGCTGGGGGACAAGTGCTGGAGAAAACTTATGAGGAGCTGTATACCTTGTTGAACCGTATTTCGCAGGGCAATCCGGAGTGGAATGCTGATTCGTCAAGAGGAGGGACAAGGAAAGCAGCAGGAGTTCTAGAAGTGGATGGTTTTACAGCTATTGTTGCACAGATAGCTTCTTTACAGAATCAACTCAACACCCACTTCAGTAACATGACAATTAACCAGACTCAAGCCCCAGTGAATGTAGTGCAGCAGATTTGGTGTGAAGTGTGCGGGAGTAGTGAGCACTCAGCTGAGTGTTGTGGAGCAAATATATGTGAACCTTTTGTGTGTTGCTAAATGTTGCTAGCTGATTTTGTACATATTTTTGTTATCGAATTGATCGATATTTTTGTTAATCGAAATGATCGATATTTTTAAAATTTTTTCAATTCTTGGGTTTCTTGGCGTTTGTTTTCGGTTCTTTTACGGAGGATGGTTCCATTGAACCGAAGTCATAGTTAGTGACCGTTCCCTATGATGGATGGATGACGATCGTATTAAGGGAAATGTAGTCGTTAGGAGTAGATTTTTCAATTATTTTTCAGTTGTTTTTCTTTTTTTGGGTTGCATCCAAAAACCTGTAGTTACTTTATGGTTGCGGAATTATGGTTGCGTGTCGTACGTGATATGTGAAATGCAAAGGTGATTCGTATGAAAGCATGCAACTTTGTAAATATGTTGAGATACCTAGGCCATAGAGTTTGATTCAGTGTGATTGAGGCTTAATTTGAATTCTTGTAATTAGCTGATCGAAGAGTCTGTGAATATATCTTGAATTGAGCATGTGCAATAAGTGTGAAGTGAGGTTTTGTTATTCCATGCTATTGTGAAGTGTCTAGAACTTGCCTGGTATGTGTACAAAATGAAATGAAGGAGGTGTATTATAGGAAAGGATGTAGGCATTTCTTTGTTTTTACCCGAAAGTTTCTATTTTTCATTATCATACCCACCTGGATTGTGTACCCTAGTCAGCCCGTTGAGACTTTAGCCTATTAATTTTTTCTGTCGTCAAAAAGTGTAAACTGAGCTTAATCCCTTCTTTTCATTAGCCGTAAGTTTGATCCAAAACTCTTAAGCACTTAAGAAGAGAAAATCATTTTCCCAAAGTGTCAAAGAGTGAGAATGGTGAAAAGAAAAGAAAAGCCGAGTGATGGAGGAAAAGAAAAGGTTGAAGGTGCACTTGTTATAAATAAACTATAATGAAGGTGCATGAATAATCTTTGTGTTGTGTCAAGTGTGCTTAATAAGATGGGCCAAACTAAAGAAATACTTCAAGAATGGGAGGATGAAGAAAGAAACAATGTCCATGAGTTTGATGGGATGTGTTGAAAAGGCGCTTAAGGATGCTAGTGGCTATTATTGGTTAGCCCAATACTTACTAGTTCCGTAGCTTCCATTACAACCCATTAAAGTTCTACGTGATCTTACATCACACTTCTTTATATTAGTGAAGTAGTACACTAAAGGCAAGCTTATGGGTCATGACATGATGCATGTGAATTCTTTTGGGAGAGAGAGCGAAATTGTGTTTATATGCCCCTGCTTGAAATTTTGTGAGTTCATATGGTCAAAAAGGGGAAAATTCTCTTGCATTATGAGGGCACATGCTTGATGAGAGATTAATTTTCGTGTCGGATGTCTTGATTAGCTGATTTGCATGAGTTTGCCACTATCAAGAGTCGATTCTTAAGTTTAGGAGGTCTTGATGTATTGAAGGTCATTGCATTGATAGGACTATGCATGTTTTCTTGATGATTTGCTGTATTGAATAATCGGTATGACCTTAACCTAAATTGTCGAACCAAAGTAGCGAGGGTGGGATGTAAATTCCATGAGGTGTAAGATTGTTGTTCGAGGACGAACAAGGATTTAAGTGTGGGGTAAGTGATCTTGGGAAAATTTATATGCCCAAGTGATACTCAAATGTGTCATTTTAGCCTTGTTTATCTATCAATGTTTATACATTCTCATGTGATTGGTAATAAAATGTGAATTTATACTAACCAACATGATTAGCATTGTTTTGCAGGTTAAATGTGATTTTGGGAAGCTAAAATGCATGTTGGAATAGATCGGGGTTGGACTCGGATGTGAGCAAAGGACAAGGCGTTGGAAGGCACAAAATAAAGAGGCTCCGCGATGGAGCCGTGTCACGCTGCCATCGCGGACCCATTCTGCCTGGATAGGGAATTTTTTGCCCAATTTCCAGTGAGGGTTTGCATTGGGTCCATGGCACGGTGGCCTAGCTCCGCGTTGCGCAACGTGCCACGTTGAGCCTGATTACCTGGACCCCCAACTTCCAGTGAGGGTCCGCGTCGGTAGCGTGTCACGGAGGCAGTGCTCCGCGATGCACTCTGTGACACGTTGCTTGTTATTTCGGGAAAAATTCCCACTAGTATAAATAGAACACTTAGGTTCATTTTTCAATATTCTGACTTGGTGGAGCAAGAACGTGGGTTACAGGCAGTTGAAGGGACGAAATTATCAGGATTTTTCTCTGTTTCCTTCTCCTTGAATTCAATTGCTTGTATGTTTAACACTCATTTAACGATGTTTAATCCACAAACGAGTGGCTAATTCCTCTTCTTGCTGAGGTTAAGAACAATTGTATTGAAATGTGATTGTTGATTAAATTGGTTTTTCATCTTTTCTTCCATGGTTGTTCTATTGATTCTTGTTCTTACTGCATTAATGTGTGGCCTACGTTAATGTATATCTAAAAAGTCCGGTTTCACTCGAGAGAGCAAGAAATTGGAAAGTTGTGAATTAATAGGATATGATCCTTAGTTTGGGAAAATTGAGAATTTATTTACCTTCAGGATAGAAATATACCTGAAAGTCGTATTAGTCAATTTAGGAACCGGGTTCGTATGGCTAGAACATGAATTTTCGTTTAATCACAGAAATGTAGGTGGACGGTTCATGATTCTTAAGTTGGGTTAAATACGAGAGTTTTAATCCATTGGCAATAGTTCTTGACTAGCAACCGGAGAAAAGGTTAACCAAATTATATCGATAATTAATTTCTTTACATGTTCAATTAACCTCAGCATGCTCACATTCATAGTTCAGACTCACATTAGATAATCGTTTTAGACTTAGCATAAAATTTAGAATCCAAAAATATCAACTCTTGGTTACACTGTTGTCTTCATTGTTAAACTGAAAATATAGTAACGCTTGATTAATTATTACCTTATCCCAGTCCCTGTGGGATCGATACTTGGCTTACTTAAGCCACTTTACTACTTGTTCAACCACGTGCACTTGTGTGTAGTTATATACCCATATAACAAACAGACCGAACATCTACACCCTAAACGGAACACGGTACTTGGAGTCACAAGTAACCCCAAGTCAACTCTTGGTCTATCATACACTAGTATTCTGAGTAAAACATGCATAGCGGAGGCTTTCAAATAATAATATAAACATGTTTATGAGAAAATAAAACTGAAACATAAAGTTTAGAACATCTGGAGTCTGAAATTACTTATGTGTCTGAAAGCCATCTTAGCTAATGAGTTGCTGGGACAAGCCCCCAGCAAACTCTAAACATAATAAACTGACTAAAAGAAAATGAAAAAATGCCCTCGAATGATGAGGACTCACACTTCAATTGCTGAGGAGGAGGATCTGAACCATGGAGACTAACGGTGCTGAGTCTGAGAACCTACAACTGTATCATGAAATGATACAGCATAAAAGTATGTGCCAGTACTTTGAATGTACTGAGTAAGTGGGAGAAAACATAACTGAATGTAATGCCTGAACTGATATGACATGCAATGATCGATAAGTATACTAAACTGAACTATTGAAATAAGCTGAGGTGGTCAAAATGACCCTGTCTGATGGTCAAAGACATGCCCTAAGTCTGGAAGTTTTGAGTCTGAGATACTGTACTGAATTGAGCTAAACTGATAAAGCTGGAACTGAACTGAGCTGCTTTTTCTGAAACTGGATTGGATTGACTAGTGGGAGAGTCTATAACCGACATATAACCATGTGAGTTAGATGTGGAGTTTGATCTATACACCTCATTGGTAGGACCCAATATACCTTGTTAGGGTATAAAGGCATGAACTGGGCGATCACAAGAGTCTGGGGCCAATCAGGACAACTAATACTGCAACCTACACTGGCAATATAGTTTTGGAACCTAGGTGCACTGGAACCCCGGCCAGCTCAGTGCTAAGTCCTACTCCCACTGGAAAACCTATACTGAACTACTAGGCTGATAGCTTGAAACTGGGGTCCAAGACTAGTCAGGGACATATAACTAAAAGTATCTAGAGAGTCTTATCAGACCAGATTCTGAAATAGGATTCTAGATTGGTCAGAGCTGCTTATTTGGAAGCGCCGTAACCGTCTGAGAACAAACTATATACTGAACTTAGGTCTTGAGCCTAGTTATAGCTATATATCGAAAATGTCATGACCACCTAATGGACCAATAAACTAGATTCTGAGTCTGATTCTGATAACTAGGAGGCACCACTGACATCTCAGGAAAAAACTAAAGTTAAACTGATCAGTTGACAATTTCTAAATAGTTCTGAAAAGGTTCTACATTCTAACTGAACTGAACTACTAAGCAGCTAATAGAGAACCCAACTCATTCCAAGAACACAAGAATTCCATAATATGGAAAAATTTCAAGAATTAAAGAAATCTTACCCGACAAGAATAAAATCATTCTTATCAATGGAGTATTTACTCAACATTTAAGCAATAAGAAATACTAGAAAATTCATTCAAAATAATACTTCACAAACTAGATGGAATTTAATACACAAATAGTCTTTACTCAAAAATTTAGGGCTTAAATTTAGTTTGGCAAGAACATCAACAATTCAGGTAAGAATTGATGGATATCATATCAATAATAAGCAAGGATATCATTCTATGTGAAATTAACAAATAATAACATATAATTTCTTCGTATTCGAAAACTTAGGGCTAAAAATGATAGAGGAACTATGGGAGGGGTTTTGGGGGACACAAGGGAAGAACAATTTCCCTTGTTGAATTCCCACATACCTGGACAAGAATTCCCCTGAGGAGTAAACTTGAATTTCTGAGATGAATGAGAAACCCTGGACCTTGCTCTGAGAGTTCTTGAAAAACTTATCGATATTTTTCTGATAATGAACGTGGGAATAAGGGGAGAGGTGTTATACCCCGTAAGATTTCCGACACCTAGATGGCCTATTCGCACGGTGGTTAGGCATATTTGGAAGCCATACGTGCTAGAGAAAGGCCCGGGAAAGGATCGGACAAATAACCTGTCAAACCATCACGGAAGGAGCCGAGGCAGAGCCCCTCCGCGATGGCAACGTGTCATGGAGGTGGAGCCTCCGCGTTGGCTCCGTGACACGTTGGCCCTGTCCAGGCCCAAGTATATAAAGCCCCACTTCGGTTTTAATTCATTTAAAACATTTGAAATTTCCAGAAAATGCAGAGGAATAGAGGAGAACGAAGAGGGTAAATATATTTTCGTCCGATTACGCTGCTAAACATAGTCCATACCCAAATTAACCTTAGATATCGAGGTATTTAGCAGCAGAGAGCATTCCTACGGATTTAGTTTTGCGAAATACGACCGACGAATCATCGAGCTACCGGACTAAGGTAAGTGGAATTGCTCCAAACTAGTGTCTATGTGTTCCTAGCCGTGAAGTGAATACTTCTCCCTTCTGGACTTTTGAAAAATAGCGAGTTTTCGACCGTCTTTCGATAAGCCTAAGTTTAGGCTATAATTATATCGAAAGTGATGTCGTCCTTCAGAATAAAGTTGTATTTAGTACTGATTGATATATATATATGAATGCAGTTGGGAGGAATAGCTGAAATACTGACCAAGCTACGCCGGTTAGTCAGGAAATCAGAAGTGAAGGTATGTAAAGCTAGTTTCCTTGGCAAGTTAGTAGCCTCGGTGTAGTAAAGTAGTTTAAAGGCCAGTAGAATGTTCAGAAGTCGTGTGTTATGTTATTACGAATGTTGGTACGATATTGGAAGCATCATGTTATGAATAGCGTGAAACTTGCTAGCACGATATAAATTCTAATATGAGTATTAGGAACTGTACAACATGCCCAGTATGTGATTTGGTAAAGAATGTTAGGATATTATCGTACTCAGTTGAAACCTAGTAAAGAAATGTAAATACCGATAAGGTATCTCAGAAGTAGAATGATAGGTTAAAACGAAGTTTAGAAAGCATGTTAGAGATAGTAAATCATGTTACTATAGAAACTCAGTTATACAGCATGGTTTCCAGCAAAAAAACTATATCTTGTTCAACATTAGACTCAGTATAGTATGGCAGAAGGTTATATTTATACATATATATACTATTATCAGTCTCAGCATGTATTAAATATGTACATATCACTACCACTAGTTCAGCATACAGTATGTACAAATACTTTATTATTATTAGCTTCACTAAGTGGTATATGCAGATAGTATTACTAGTTGAGACCACTGTATTGTCTTGGGGTTGGATTACCTAGCATCCATGACCGCCCCAGGGTTAATAGCTGTATCAACTCATCCGCCAGAGGATGAGGATACGTCTCTCTACGGAGTGGCATGCCATCCCACAGGGGACGAAGATGGGATGCCAGTTTTCCCCATATTGTGCCTTGGTCGGCCCTATACACCCCCGTCGAGCGGATACGCCCGGGGTGTTGATTCAGGAGTCCTCCGGACTCAGGTATAGTTATAGTCAGGGGCTCAGCGAGCCCAAGTGCATACCCAGGGGACCAGCAGGATGCTTATAGTTATTATAGGAGATGGGACAACCGGGGTAGGGGTATAGATTGCGTGTTGATTGTACCTCCCGGCTTATGGGGGTCCGGTAAGGTTTGTGTGTGCTATGCTATGTTATGTTTTGTTATGCCATGTTATACTAGATACGAGTAGATCGATAGTAAAGCGATACATCTCCAGGTATGACTCCTACTCCTTCCAGCATGGTTAAGAGTAGGCTTAGTTTTACGTTTTCAATCAGTTTAGTCTATTCCTTTCTATTTCAATTCCATCAGTTGTATTGTTACTTTCAGATATTCTTCAGTTGTTGTTTTACATACTCAGTACCTGTGGTACTAACGCCTAGTGGGGCGCTGCATTACTTGCCTACAGGTACTCATAGACGAGGGGCCGATACCTCGTGATTCCAGCCAGCTCACAGGGTCATCAGCTCCGGTCATCCGGAGCTAGATAGCTAGAGGTTTATCCCTCTTCTTTTGTTGTACAGCATGGGTAGTCCGGGGCCCTGTCCCGACTATCTTATCAGTATTCTTAGAGGCTTGCAGTCTGTATATATTCCCCTGTGGTCAGATTAGCCGGTCGTGTGAGGTCGTGCAGTTGTATAGCTGTTAGTACTTTTGTTCCTTTTATGTTGGCCGTGTGGGGCCATAGCTTGATAGTGGTGGTGACCTTGCCAGTCACGTAGCTTTCCATATTTCACTGTTGAGTTACAGATAACTAGACAGCATGGTGGCCTTGTCGGCCCGCATAGGCTCCCCTATATTGATATGTTTCTGGTTAGCTGTTAGTATAGGTACAGGTGGCTATAGGCCTAGTCGGCCGAAGGCTGTATTTACAGCCGTTATATAGCCCATTGTTTCCCTGAATCTGCGTTAGAGCCAGCCAGGCACCAGATGTGCTCAGGCTCAGTAGTCTAGCAGTTCAGGTCCTAGTAGGGCACCAGGTGCCATTCATACCCCCCAAAGCGGGGTGTGACAAGAGGCCAATCATTCCTACTAATAGGTCTGAATTTACGTCTGAAACAACGTACTTTAAAGCATAGGAGAGTAGAAAGTTACTAAATATCCCTTAGAAAATCGCAGGAAAAAACTAATAGGTGATCCTAACGGGTTGTGGTGTCTGACCACGACTCGTGGTCACACTCGTTGAGTACACTGCCCGGAACACCCTGTAGATCACCAAGAGGGACCCGACGAGTCGTCACTAGTGACTATGACTCATGGTCACCATCAGTTAAGTACACTGTCCAACTCTTTAAGTTCTTGACCCAGGCCTGCTTACGAGTGACCTAATGGGTCGTGGTGACTGACCACGACTCATGAGGTCTTCCGTTGGGTACACTGTCTCCCCCTTAACATTTCTTAAACCTGCTCCCCACGACTGACCTAACGAGTTATTGGGTCTCTCAACGACCCATTATGTGAGTCGTTTTGTTTCAATTTCTGTAAAATTTCAGATTTCTGATTTAAGTCCCGGATCTGGTCTTTGAATTATCGGGGCATTACAATATCTCTCCTTTGGGAACATTCGTACTCGAATATTGGAAATCACACAGGAAAGCAGGGAATAACAATCACAATAATAAAATACGGCTCATTTAACTCCAAAACTGATGGAATGAATACCCACTTTTCAATAGATATAACTGAACTAAATTCCCCTTTCATAGAAATATCCAAAATCATAAAGGAAACTTAAACACATAAATTCAACCCAACAACTAAATTAGTTTCTAATGCAAAATTAATATTTTAAGCTGTAACAGAGTCGGTGGAGAACAAATGCGGGTATTTGGCCATCATATTTGCTTCGGCCTCCCACATAGCCCCCTCAACTCCCTGATTTCCCCATAAGATCTTGATTGAAGCTATTTCCCTGTTCCTTAGCTTACGAACTTGACGGTCAAGGACCTGAACTGGCACCTCCTCATATAAGAGACTATCCTTTATTTCTACACTGTCCAATGCCACAATTGAGGTTGGATCGCCGATGCACTTCTTTGGAATACTGGGCACACAGTTGCTAGTTTTAAAGGTAGTTATAGCTCATAGGCTACATTACCGATGCACCTCAAAATTCTATAAGGTCCCACATATCTCGGACTGAGCTTTCCCTTCTTTCCAAACCTCATCACCCCTTTCATGGGCGAAATTTTTAAGTAAACCCACTCGTTAACTGCAAACTCCAACTCTCTTCTTCGTACATCGGCATAAGATTTCTAACGGCTTTGAGTTGTTTTCAATCTTTCTCGGATAAGCTGAACTTTCTGCACTGCCTCGTGAATTGAGTTTGGCCCTATCAAGGTAACTGCAGCAACCTCGAACCACCCTATAGGAGATTTGCACCTCCTACCATACAATGCCTCAAATGGGGCCATCTGAATGTTGGAGTGGTAACTGTTGTTGTATGCAAACTCAATAAGAGGCAAATAGTCATCCCAATTACCTTTAAAATTGATCACACACGCTTTCAACATGTCTTTTAAGGTCTAAATAGTCCGCTCAGCTTTCCCATCTGTCTTTGGGTGAAAAGTTGTGCTGAGCTTGACTTGAGTGCCAAGTCCCTTTTGAAAAGACCTTAAGAAGTGCGAGGTGAACTGAGTTCCTCTATCTGAAGTTTGAATAACTCTCGGATGTAAAGTCTAGCATAGTTGTCAGCTGAGTCTGTGGTTTTGAATGGGAGAAAGTGAGCTAACTTAGTCATCCAGTCTACTTCTACCCATATTGAGTCATGCTGCCGACGAGTCTAGTGTAGACCCGTAATGAAGTCCATGTTTACTTCATTCAACTTCATGTGGGTATGCTGATGTCCTGAGTCATACCTCCTGGTCTCTGGTGTTCCACCTTAACTTGTTGGCACTTGGCTACAAATTTGGCAATGTCTCTTTTCATGCCGATCCACCAGTAAATATCTAGAAAATTGCAGTACATTTTAGTAGCACCAGGGTGGATGGAATATCTAGAACTATGTGCTTCAGACAGTATTTGTTGTCTTAATTCACCAATGTTTGGTACACGCAATCTGCCTTGGTAACGGAGCACGCCATCTCCCCCTTTGGAGAAAGCTTCCACCTCCTTCCTGAGAACCGCTTCTTTATGTTTAAGCAGAATGGGATCTTCATCCTATCTGGACTTAACTTCGACTACCAAGTATGAAGCGGACCCACTTTTGATTACCACACCACCTTCGGCTGAATCCACCAACTGCACCCCTAACCGGGCTAGTCTATGAACATCCTTCACTAACTCCTTTTTGCCTTCCTCAATGTGAGCAACACTCCCCATAGACCGTTTGCTTAGGGCGTAAGCCACCACATTGGCTTTGCCCAAATGATACAACACGGTCATGTCATAGTCCTTTAGTAGCTCCAACCACCTTCTCTGATGCAGATTTAGGCCCTTTTGACTTGACATGTACTGAAGGCTCTTATGATTTGTGAACACATCCACGTGAGCTCCATATAAGTAATTTCTCCATAATTTTAGTGCAAATACCACCGCTGCCAACTCCAAGTCATGAGTTGGATAATTCTTCTCCTGAACTTTGAGCTGTCTGGAGGCGTAGTATCACCTTACCCCACTGCATCAAACACAACCGAGTCCAACTCAGGAAGCATCACAATAGACAACCAACCCATCTATTCCTTCTGGCAAGGTCAAGACTAGAGCAGTGGTGAGTCGAGTCTTCAACTCCTGGAAACTCTTCTCACACGCATCCGACCACTGAAATTTCACTTTCTTCTGAGTTAACTTAACCCAATAATGAAGTAGCAGCAACATCTATAGATATATTAAACAAATATGAAATGGCAATAAGAAACGAATTTAGTAGCATGACAACTGAAATAGATGAACGACAAAAAGACAAGGCACTAAATAGGAATCTAATAAATAAATTAAGTATATGTAAAATGAGTTATATAGATAAAGAAGAATACCAAGACAGTGAAAGTACAGAACAAAAAATAATATTTGACAACAATATGTTTGAACAAATAAAAGGAAAAGAATTAGATTTAAGCATAGATAAAATACTAGAAGTACATATAATCCTTTATAGTAATATTCTTTAAATGCACATGTATATTCATCTATATAACTCATTTTACATATACTTAATTTATTTATTAGATTCCTATTTAGTGCCTTGTCTTTTTGTCGTTCATCTATTTCAGTTGTCATGCTACTAAATTCGTTTCTTATTGCCATTTCATAGTGAAGAATTTGGACAATTTCCAGATTCAATTTGACTAAATGATTCGTTAATTATCTGATTACTAATTAGAGAATCTTTGTCTTTTTTCATTTCATTCGATTCAGATATTTCTTTGAATCTAATTTATTTAAAAAGGTTTGTATTTTATGGATATTTTGTATATATCTGCTGGATATGTGGTTATAGGTTTGTTTGGCCTGGTTTAGGCCAGGTGATTAGCATGCTCTTCCTCATTCCTGGAGTAACATATCCAAATACTTCTTGAAAACTCTATTCATCAAGTCCATGAAGGCTGCTGGGGCATTTTTTATCCCAAAGGACATCACCACAAACTCATAGTGACCATACCGAGTCCTGAATGCTGTTTTTAGTATGTCGCATTCTCTGACCCTTAGCTGATGGTACCCTGAGCTAAGACCAATTTTCGAGAAACAAATGGCTCCTTGAAGTTGGTCAAACAAGTTGTCAATTCTTGGAAGGGGATACCTATTCTTGACTGTGACCTTGTTCAGCTGACGGTAATTTATGCACATTCTGAGGGTACTGTCCTTCTTACGCACGAATAGCACTGGGGCACCCCAAGGAGAGATGTTGGGTTTGATAAAACCCTTGTCAAGAAGATCTTTTAGCTGCTCCTTCAACTCCTTAAGCTCAGTTGGAGCCATTCTATAAGGAGGGATGGAGATGGGCTGTATCTGGGGAAGGTCTATCCCGATGTCTATTTCCCATTTCGGGGGAACTCCGGGAAGATCCTCAAGAAACACATCTGGGAACTCGCTGACCACAGGGAATGACTGGATAGTTGGGGTCTCAGAGTTGGAATCCCTGACTCGAACTATATGATAAATACATCCCTTGGAGATGAATTTCTAGGCCTTAAGGTAGGAAATAAACCTACCCTTGGGCGCTAAACTGATGCCCGTCCATTCTATCACTGGTTCATTTAGAAACTGGAACTTGACAACTCTAGTTATGCAATAAACTGAGGCATAGCAGGAGTGTAACCAATCCATGCCAAGGATAAGGTCAAAATAAACCATATATAACTCTATGAGGTCAACTAGGATGACTTTATTCAGGTTTGAGACTGGGCAATTTCTATACACCCGGCTAGCTTTAATTGACTCGCCAACTGGGGTGGAGACTGAGAGGATCTCTAGACTGATATTGAACTGGATTGTTGTGCAGGGAGTCACGGATGAAAAACTGGCTCCTGGATCTAGGAGGGCATACCCATCTAGATGAAAGGGACGTAACATACCATGACCACGTTAGGTGATCTCTCTTGATCCTGACGGGAAGACAGAGCACAAAAATGGTTTTGGCGCTGATCGCCATCCGTACCTAATGTGTTGGCCTGTTGAAGCTAATGAGGTGGTGGATTGTGATCTCCCTCACCCGATTGATGGGCACTCCCTAAGCCGATGTCTGAGTTGTCCACAGCCGAATCAACCCTCTCAACCCTGAAGTCACTCTTCTAGGTGGTTCTTGCAACACTTGGGGCAAGTTGGATACTTGTCCCCGGTTTTGTGGGTTTGAGACTGAGTGCCAGATAATGCATCCCTTGATCCTGGCGGGACCAAAAGGTTGGGGTGCTGGCTGAACTGGGTGTTGGGGCTCTCTATTGTTGCTGCTGTGGGCGGCTACTACTGCTAGACCTCTGATGACCATAATCTGACTGGTCAGTCCTTGCCTGTTTGTTCTTTCACTCCATATCCTTCAGCTTTTTTAGCCTCAATCTGCTGAGCATAGATAATCAAGCTGGAGTGGTCCATATATTTAATCAACAATGCTGTCCTGCACTCCTTGAGGACCAAATTTGATACCTCGTTCACAAATTTCAACATGCGAGCCCTTGGCTCGGCTACCATCTCTGAAGTGTACTTAGACAGCCTAGTAAACTCCAGAGTATACTCCTCCACGGTTCTATTGCCTTGTCTAAAATTCATAAACTCCGCCCTCTTTGCCTCCCTCAACTCCTGAGGGAAAAATCTATCCAGGAAAGCAGTGTGGAACTCTTCCAATTCCACTAGTCCTGCTCCCGCTGGTCGCTCCTCTTTCCACTGGTCATGCCAGACCTGAGCTACCCCTTTTAGCTGGTAGGTAGCCAGGTCAGCACTTTCAGAGGAGCTAACACCCATAATTTGGGTAATCTTCTTGATCTCAACCAAGAACTCTTGGGGATCCTCCCCTACTTTTGATCCATAAAAAGATGGAGGGTTCATATGGGTGAAGTCCCGCACACTCGTAGTTGCTGTAGACACGTGGAGTTCATCTACGCCACTTGCTGCTTCACCTGGTTGGTGACCGTTTGGGCCAACAGTTGAATGGCCGCCCTGAATTTGGCGGTAGATACCGAATCATCTTGAGGAATTGCCGAGGCTGGTGGAGCAGGTCTATTTGAGTTAACAGCCCTTCTTCCGTTACCGCGTCTAGGAGGCATGATTCATTGAAACGAAACAAAGCTCGAGTTAGAAGGACATTTTTGGAATTGATCTTTAACACACGATAATAAGTATGAACAAAAGAGAATTTTCCTAATAACATCTCGTAGCCTCCTCGTGATAAGTGCGGTGCGCTTCACACCCATGAAAAAGACTCTATTCGATGCAACTTTCAGACATTCCGAGGATATTCTAAACCTAGTGCTCTGATACCAATTTGTCATGCCCCGAGCCTACACCCTAAATGGAACACGATACTTGGAGTCACAAGTAACCTCAAGTCAACCCTTGGTCTATCATACACTAGTATTCTGAGTAAAACATGCATAGCAGAAGCTTTCAAATAATAATATAAGCACATTTATGAGAAAATAAAACTGGAACATAAAGTTTAGAACATCTAGAGTCTGAACTTACTTTTGTGTCTGAAAGCCATCTAGATGATAAGTTGCTGGGACAAGCCCCCAGCTAACTCTAAGTCAACTAAACATAATAAACTGTCTGAAGGAAAATGAAATAATGCCCTCGAATGATGAGGACTCACACTCCAACTGCTGAGGAGGAGGATATGAACTACGACGACTAATGGTGCTGAGTCTGAGAACCTACAGCTGTATCATGAAATGATACAACATAAAATTATGTGCCAGTACTTTGAATGTACTGAAGAAGTGGGAGAAAACATAACTGAATGTAATGCCTGAACTGATATGACATGCAATGACCGATAAGTATACTGAATTTAACTACTGAAATAAGATAAGATGGTCAAAATGACCTTTTCTGATGGTCAAAGACATGCCCTTAGTCTGAAAGTTCTGAGTCTGAGATACTGTACTGAACTAAGCTAAACTGGTAGAGCAGGAACTAAACTGTGCTACTTATTCTAAAACTGGACTGGACTGACTAGTGGGAGAGTCTATAACCGACATATAAACACGTGAGCTAGATGTGGAGTTTGATATATACACCTCATTGGTAGGACCCAACATACCTTGTTAGGGTATAAAGGCATGAACTGGGCTATCACAAGAGTCTGGGGCCAATCAGGACAACTAATACTGTAACCTACGCTGGCAATGTTGTTTTGGGAACCTGGGTGCACTGGAACCCCGACCCGCTCAGTGCTAAGTCCTACTCCCACTGGAAAACCTATATTGAACTACTAGGTTGTTAGCTCGAAACTGAGGTCCAAGGCTAGTTAGGGACATATAAATGAAAGTACCCTGAGAGTCTTGTCGGACCAGATTTCGAAACTTTGTTCTAGACTGCTTAGAGCTGCTTATCTGGAAGCGTCGTAACCGTCTGAGAACAAACTATAAACTAAGCTAAGGTCCCGAGGCTAGTCAGAGCTATATATCTAAAATTTCATGACCGCTTAATGGACCAATAAACTAGATTCTGAGTCTGATTTTGATAACTAGGAGGCACCACTGACACATCAGGAAAAAACTAAAGTCAAACTGATCAGTTGACAATTTCTGAATAGTTCTGACCAGGTTCTATGTTCTAACTGAACTGAACTAGTAAGCAACTAATAGAGAACCCAACTCATTCCAACAACACGGGAATTCCATAATATGATAAAATTTCAAGAATTAAAGAGATCTTATCTGGCAAGACTAAAATCATTCTTATCAATGGAGTATTTACTCAACATATAAACAGTAAGAAATACTAGAAAATTCAGCCCAAATCACATTTCACAAACTAGATGGACTTTAATACACAAATAGTCTTTACTCGAAAATCACAAATAGTCTTTACTCTAAAATTTAGGGCTTAAATTTACTTTGGTAAGAACATCAACAATTCAGGTAAGAATTGATGGATATCATATCAATAATAAGCAAGGATATCATTATATGTGAAATTAACTAATAATAACATATAATTTCTTCGTATTCGAAAACTCACGGCTAAAACTGATAGAGAAACTATGGGAGGGGTTTTGGGGGACACAAGGGAAAAACAATTTCCCTTTATGAATTCCCACATACCTGTGTAAGAATTTCCCTGATGAGTAAGATTGAATTTCTGAGATGAATGAGAAACCCTGGACCTTGCTCTCAGAGTTCTTGAAAGACTTATCAATATTTTTCAGAGAATGAATATGGGAATAAGGGGAGAGGCCTATCATTCATACTAATAGGTCTGAATTTACATCCAAAACAACGTAGTTTAAATCTTAGGAGAGTAGGAAGTTACTTAATAACCCTTAGAAAATTGCAAGGAAAAACTGACAGGTGATCCTAACGGGTCGTGGTGTCTGACCATGACTCTTGGTAACACCCATTGAATACACTTCCCGGAACACTCTATAGGTCACCATGAGGGACCCGATGAGTCTTCACTGGTGACCACGACTCATGGTCACCATCCTTCAAGTACACTGCCCAACTCTTTAAATTCTTGACCCCGGCCTGCTCACGAGTGACCTAACGGGTCGTGGTGACTGACTATGACTCGTGAGGTCTTCTGTTGGGTACACTCTCTCCCCCTTAACATTTCTTAAATCTCCTTCCCACGACTGACCTAATGAATCGTTGGGTCTCTCGACGACCATTAGGTGAGTCGCTCTGTGTCAATTTCTACAGAATTCCAGATTTTCTAGTTTAAGTCCCGAATCTATTCTTTGAGTTTTGGGGCATTACATTGGTGTTGCTTGCTAGTTGATGATTTGAATTTGTTTAGTCACAACTATTGTGTTCAAAGTTGGTCCAACAAGCATTAGAAAAAGAAAAGGAAGAGTTGCATTCCTACTAAACTTTGGACCGCTTAAAGCAAACAAAAGTCCAATGAAGATAAGAGAGTTAGTGGTATGGAGTTCATGAAAGGAGATACAATAAAAAAATTGAAAGGCTTTCGACCCCTTAAAGGAAGTTATGAGATTTGATAATCAAAATAAATTAAGCTTAAAATTATGTTGGTATGTAAGAGACTTACATCGAATCAAATTAGTAGAGTATAGACTTGCTTGGTATTCAGAAATTTTTGATTGTACATTCTACATTTAGTGTCTATTATTAGACAGTAGATTCATGGTAATACTCATATAAGTTAACCTAAGAAGGTAGAACTTGACGAAAGTTGACTGACGAGGAGGGTCAAATATTTATTATTAATAGACAAGCGCGATAATTGAGGTTGATGAAGGTTAGTTAATCGGAGGAATGGTGTGCAAATGATGTCATTGAGACTTTATGGGGATATTGATGTTGTCTACTACTTGAATAACTTGGAATCCAGAAGATAGAGCATATTCATTTTTTAAATGTTAGTGTGTTAGGCCTTGAATAAGATTGATTTGGAACAAAAATACTTCAATACTACTCGGAGCAAGTAAAGGCTCTTTGCGGGCAACAAAAATTCATGACCTAAACTTATGGTTGGTGATCTCATGTTTATATAAGCTTCTTTTACCATTAGTGGTATTCTTTGAGATGTCGAAAGAAGAAAAGTTGGGGACCAAGCATATTGCCAATATACTATTTTTGGAAATAGGCTTTTGTCATAACTAGGAGACTTGTTATGCTACCCGCGGTACATGTTATATTATGTGAACCCATCTGAGAGTACATTTATTACCTGAATGATGTTATTTAGATTAAGATAATGTCAGTAAATGGGAAATGTGCTTTTGAGGAAGTCAGTAGTGTGTATTTGAACATAGGACTTGTTAGTTAAGGTCAAAGACGTATTTTATGAGCCAAAATATTATAATAGAACTATCTGCTATGTAAGACTTGAGAGTAAGAAGGGGACATGCGTAGTGAATGTTCACATCCTGACACTTTGATGGAAAATTTTTGTCCACGTTCGAGGACGAACATTATTTTAAGGGCGAAGAATGTGATAGCCCATATTCTTTTAGGGTTATTTGATAATTTTACAAAAAAAAAAGAGGCAAAGCCTAATTTTAAAGAAAAATCTAGTGATTCTGGCAGAACCAAAACAAAGAAAAGAATGCTCAAGCAGGAAAAAAAATGCTTTTCAAGAAAAGAAAAGAAAGGAAGAAAAAGAGAGGAAAAGAGAAAAGAAAAATAGGAATTTTCATCTCAAATCATCAAGATAATGATTCTAGACTTTTCTATGAGGTTATCATGTGATTATGGATAAATTTTTATGGTGTAAACATGGAGAAATTGAGAAAAGTTAGCTCTAGGGTTCTTCAACCTAAATCATTAATTTGAAAGGGCAAATGATATCAAAATTTAATTTTGAATGGTGTTCTGGAATCCTCTCATCGAGGAGAATTTGTTGGTAGTATGGTTCGGAAATTCTGACACATTGACCAAAGTTGACTTTTTGGTCAACCCTTTGACTGCGAGTTTGACTTACTTTAAAACTTAAGAGAATATTCACCCATGGAATCTTGATCATTCTGAACCTATTTTTGTGTAGTTTGATGTGATTTGGAGATTAGTGAATGAAGTTTTGATTTATTGAAAGAGTGCTTGAGTTGTGAATTCGAGGTAAGTGAGACTTTAATCTTTGATACTTGCTTTTCAAATCTGTTTTAAAAAATATTTTGTCTGCTTGGTCCATGTGTTGGGAAGAGTGTGTGTTTGATAGAATTGGTGATTTTCGAGGCCATTCGTATATACTTTATGTTCAAGAATACTAAAACGCTCGTTATAAATTTGTTTTGTGGAGTGATATGGCTGCGAGCCATGAGGCCGGAGCTTCTTGATATCACTGAGATTGTGTATGCTTCTGAAAATTTGTGTATGCTTCTTGATAGTATTGAGTATTGTGTATGCTTCTTTACAATACTTAGCATTGTGTATGCTTCCTAATATATTTGAGCATTGTGTATGCTCTTTGACAGTATTTGGCACTATGTATGCTTCTTAATAATACTGAGTATTGTGTATGCTTTCTATTTTGTTTAGCACATTATGTATGTCATCATGGACTCGTGGTGTTGATTAATTATTGTAATTTTTATTTATGACAAAACCTTAGAGTAAATTGTGTTGAGATATATAGTATTCTTGATAAATAAATGTGTGAATTTTGTTGGAAATTTTATTATAATATAACTCCTGTGCATAATATTTTTGTGCTTGTGGTGTGTTTGTACTTTCTAAAACCTGTTCCAGGGGTATTTAAAGTGGAGGGTCGAGGATCATACTGAGTTATATTACGTATAATTCACTCCTTACCTGCATGTCCATACAGATACTATCAGGTGAAGACAAAGCTAGTTGCTGACGAATGTGCTGGAGTTGATCTAGTTGTTAAGGTGAGCCACTGCATTATTCATGGAGGCTTCCAAAAGATTCTTCATCATTTATTTGTCGATGTTTTCTTGTTGAGTTTACACACCTGAGTCTTTTACAGTTCACTTAGATGCTCCATGGCTTAGTGTGGGATTTAGGCAAGAATTTTATACAAATATTTTAAGATACTAAGTGATCGCAATTAATTATCATATTAATTTGGTACTTATTATTTATTAAATATATTGATTAAGATATGAAAATTTGGTTCGCCTGGACGGGGGTATATGCTAGGTGCCAATCACGTCTAGGGGTAATTTGGGATGTGACATATAGAATCTGATAGGAGGACCAAATTCTGCAATGACTCAACTAGAATGCAGACATTGAATGAAGAACAGAGCAAATTGAATAAGGGAAAGGCAATAGCTGAAGATACACTTGTCAAAAAATCAACGGATGATACATGCATAAAAAAATACATGAAAAAACTAGAGATACGACTCAGGTTAGCAAAGGAAAGAGTCAATCTTAAGAAAAATATTCAAACTCAGAGCTCACAAAATGAGAGTGAGTTCTCAATTTTCTTTCCTTTATTGATTTGTTTGATACCCAATTTGGGAAAATACCCATATTGCTTTATGTATCAATTTAGGTAATTTTTGCACATTATTGCGTTGTTGCCCATGTATCAATATTTTGAATAAATTACAAATTAAAAATTTACCCATTCATGTTTATCAATGTATAACAACTGTATCAATTTTTATAAAACATCTAATTTTGTTGAAATTTACAGATTATAGACTCTTTGATTGTGTATCTATTTTTTTTTAATTTTGGCTGTTGAAATGATGATATAGTATTTATGTGTTATATTTGTATGTGTATCAAATTTTTTTATGCTTATAAGTATGTATCAATATTTTCAATGAAGCACACAACTTTTATTTAGATAGATGAGATTTTTGATACATATATCAGTATAAGATTTTTGATAATTTCAGATTTGTTATTGTTACACCCCATAAGTTTTTAACATTTAATCGGGCTATTCATATGTTGGTTAAGTGTTTTAGAGTGCCATACGTACGAGGAAAGGGCCCGGGGAAAGGCCGAACGAGTGCAAAGTCGGGATTTTGCGGGAGGAGGCCGAACCAAGCTGCCCAGAGGGGCAAAGTGGCACGGAGCTGCTCCTCCGTGTTAGACAACGTGGCATGGAGTAGAATCAACACGTTGGGCAACGTGCCACATTGTCGTGTCTGTTTCCTCAAGTATATAAGGGTCTCACACTTAGAAGTTAGAATATAATTCATATAATCACGACCAGCAGAGGAGAGGACGAAGGAAAATATTTAATTTTCATCCGATTACGCCGCTAAACGACGTCCAAATTCAAATTAACTTCGGGTATCGAAGTATAAGGCTGCAGGGAGCATTTCTACGGAGTTAGTTTCGTGGAATTTGCTCGGCGAATCGTCGTCCCGCTGAGCCAAGGTTGTTGGAATTGCTCCAAACTAGTGTACATACAATCCCAGCCTTAAAGTAAGCATTTCTCCCTTCTAAACTTTTGTGAAATAACGAGGTTTCGATCATGTTTCGTAAAGTTGGAATATAGTTAATATTTATATATAAAGTTTTCCTTTTTGCCAAATTTAGTGTTAAAACTAGTCCTATCTTTCCAGTAATACAATTTCAGTTGGGAAGAGATATTGAATACTAATTGGAACCTATCAGTTAATCAGAAATCGGCAATTGAGGTATGTTAAGGCATTTTCTTTCGGCAAGTTAGTTTCCTCATCATAGTAATCCAGTATGAATCCCAGTAAAGCATGTTAGGAGTATGTTATCATGTCTAGTTGTTGTTGTCAATTGAGACTCGTAAATTGTATTGTTTTGGGCTGGATTATACCTGTATAGCTTTCGTGACCACCATAGGGTTAATAGTTGTGTCGCCGCTCGCCGGGGGCGAGGATACGTCGCTCTACGGAGCGGCATGCCTTACGTAAGGGATGAAGATGGGGATCCAGATCCTCATATTGTCGTGGTTGGCCTTATACACACCCCCGCTGAGTGTTTATGCCCGGGGTGTAGATATCAGGAGTCCTCCGGACTCAGACACAGCTATAGTCAGGGGCTGAGCGGGCCCAGTTGCAGACCCAGGGGATCGGTAAGATGCTTATAACTAGCAGTTGACTCAGTATGACCTGGATAGGGGTATATAGATTGAGGTGTATTCACTAGGGCTAATGGGGGCCCAGGTGGGTTATTCTGTGTTGATTGTACCTTCCGGCTTATGGGGGCCTAAGGTTTATGCTTGCTTTAGTTACTGATAGTTAGACAGTAAGACGCCTTATTTGCCAGGTATGAACCCTACCTTCCTTATTATAGTTATGTTTAGTCCTGATTTCACTACCTCAATCAGCTTCAGTCCATTTTCTTTACTTTAGTTACTGTTAGTTCTATTTCTTACTTTCAGTCATTTAAAGTTATTGCTTTACATACTCAGTACCTGTGGTACTAACACCCTCTTTTGGGGCGCTGCATTACTTGCCTATAGGTACACATAGATGAGAAGCAGGTCGCTCGTAGTTCCAGTCAGCCGTACAGAGCCATCAGCTCCTTTCTTCCGGAGCTTGTGTGATGGAGGTTTATTTCTTTAGTTTGTACAGTAAGGGCCCCGACCATCTTATCTGGGAAAGTTACGAACCAGTTATTCCCAGGCATGTAAGGCTATTAATGGGCGATTTCTTCCACACCCATGCCTATCCTCTATGATTTTTACAAAAATTCTATTTAAAACCTATGGGGTTTTGAAGATGATCTTATAAAAGTCTAATGATTTGATAATGAGTTTTGTGATTTTAGAATCTCATCATAATCTATGGGGTTTGATCAACTCTTATTATTTAAATCATTTATAATTTTATCAATTTTGATTTCTATGAAATTATGCCTAATTATGCATGACCCATGATGAATCGATTTATGATCTTCTCTTCAAATGATGTTATTTACGAACCCGGTATGATTTACGATTTGAATTATGGATTTATGATATTACCCAACGTGATGTTATTAATTTCAAGCTATAATCATAATTTACAAAGTATGTATGAACCTTATGAATCATGAATTACGTTTTGGCCGACTCACGACCTCATTTCACGGCTAGTTCACGTATGTACAAGTATATTTATGATTATCATGATTTAACTATCCCATGAAATTCATGCATGTCATACTATGAGCACTATATATGTTTTGGAACTAGTATCAAACACTGAGTGGGTTCGGCTCCTAGGTTCTGCCCCAGACCTCATAAACTACGTGCCACCGTAGGTATGTTGGAAAATCTGATGGGACTATCCCTAGGTCAAATGGCCCTTTCATGGTGATATAACACTTTCATGGTCCTACCCTTGGCAAGGTACGGACACCCTCCCGACTAGGGTTACAACTCAGGCTTCATGTGTGCTCATATGTGGTATGTCGGTTAAGAGAATCTTCCACTGTTCCTCATGATCTATGCATGTTTATGATTATGTATATTGGCTCAAGTCATGTTCAATAAAGCTTTTCTATTATGATTATGATTATGATTGCATTATGAATGTTTTGAAAACCTTGAGCCTTATGTTATGTTATGGTGTTTATGATATGAGCATGATGTTCTATTCTTATGATAATCTTTGAGATTTATATATTTTAGATGTCTGTTTTACTTACCTTGCATACTCGGTACATTCCACGTACTGACCGCATACTTTCTATGTTGTATCGTTTCATAATACAGGACCCGGCTCTCAGGCTCACCTTCCTCAGAGTTCGCTATCAGCTTATTTGGTGAGTCCTCATGTTCCGAGGGCCATATGTTCAGACTCTATGCTTTTTTTCAGTTTTAGAATTGTTGGGTTAATTGGGGAGTTGTCCCATCAACCCGTCTTTCATGATTAAAGGCTTTTCACACTACAAGTTGTATTCAATCGTATACACATTGTACTTTCCCCATATTTACGACATGTTATGCTTTCTTATGTTATGTCTTCCACTTATGTGATTGAATTAGATGTACGCTCATGCCATGGGTTGAGTTGGGGTCTCTGGGGGCTCTTTGTCCTGTGTCTATGATCCGGGTGTACGTTCAGGTCATGAAAAACTTGGTATCAGAGCCATAGGTTTTGAAGAGTCCTAGGGAGTCTGAAAGTCGCGTTAAGCAGAGTCATTTTCATGGGCTTGAAGTGCGCCACACTTATGACGAAGAGGGTACAAGACGTTTAGGAAATGTTCCCTTCTTTCATGATTTATGTCGTGCGATGAGAAGTCCTCTACCCTTCTAATTCGTGTTGTTCACTTTTGCATCATGCCTCTACGCCGAGTGAACACCAGAAGAAATGGTAACAATAATGATCATGAGGGTGCCAAAGGTGAGGAGCATCAGCCAACCCCACCCGTTCACGAGGAGCACGCACCAGAGCCAGCTGCCAACGCGGAGTTTAGGGCAGCAATTCATATGCTAACACAGGCTATGGTTTCCCAAGTTCATAATCAGACGGTGGCGCATTACCCTCATAATAGGAATGCAACTGTGGCTAGGGTAAGGGATTTCTTGAGGATGAGCCCTCCTGAGTTCATGGGGTCGAAGGTGGATGAGGAGCCCCTCAATTTCATTGAGGAGATTCTGAAGATCACCCAGGTTGTGGGGGTTAACACTGGGGAGTGTGTTGACTTGACCTCTTATCACCTAAAGGGGGTGTCTCGTATATGGTATAAGTAGTAGAGAGATGCCGGGGCAGTGGGGGTAGGCACAATAGGTTGGGAAGAGTTCCACGTGGCATTTTGGGATCGATTTTTCCCTCGGGAAATGAGGAAGCTTAAGGCGTCTGATTTTTGTTAATTTGAAGCAGGGTAACATGTCCATTCAGGAGTATGCATTGGAGTTCACCTGATTATCCAAGTATGCTCCGGAGTTGGTGGTGGACCAGAGGGTCGGGTGAGTCGTTTTGTGCATGGGGTAGAGGATTATTTGGACAAGGATTGCAGGATCACAATTCTACATCTAGATATTGACTTTCCCCGCATTGTGTTGCATGCTCAGCAGATGTAGTCGGTCTACCAGAGGCAGAGGGAGTCCAAGAGGGCCAGGACCGACAGCTATGGGGTTTTTCAGGTCAAGTCAAGGGGTGGACAACGTCAACAGTCCCAGCACAGGTCTATCGGCCTGGCTCCATCATCATTCAGCACGCCATCTAGGATTAGAGGAGATTAGAGGAGCAGGGCTTCAAGCTCGAGGGATCAGGGTAGCTGTCATGAGCCGGAGTACACCCGGATCGTAGACATAGGACAAGGTACCCCGAGAGACCCCAAGTAAACCCATGGCACATGCATTTAACTAATCTCATTTAAATAAACGAAATATTAAGCATAAAACATCGTGGAAACGTAACCATGACATAACATCAAGAAATACCAAACATTTACATAAGATGAGTACTACGCATTTGTCCGAAAGCCTCTAATATGTAAGATGGGTTGATGGGAAAATATCCCCAACTAACCCGAGCAATACTGAATCATAATCAATAGGAAATTTTATCAAATGACCCTCAGAACATGAGGACTCACCCACAAGCTGATAACGTCGGGTAAGATGGACTAAGAATGAGGATGAGCCTGAGATTTGGACCCTGTATCATAAAACAATAGAGCATAGAAAGTATGCGGTCAGTACATGGAATGTACTGTGTATGCCAAGTAAGTAAGTGGATATTTTAAAAGTAAAGTAAACTCATAAATAGACATAAGAGAAGAACATCATGCTTGCATCAAAATCTTCGTAATAAAACATAGGGATCAAGACTTTCAAATGATTCGTAATCAATCATTATCATAATCGTACTTAACTTTATTATAATATAACTTGAGCCAATAACATAAACATAACCATGCATGAAACATGCGGAACAATGGGAGGACTCGTCATAACTGACACTATCATGGTAGAGCCTTTCATGATGCCCCACTGTCTCCCTTAAGTGGGCAGAGCCGACCCTGGCTTGCCAGGCAAGGGTTGTGCAATAGGCAGTGATACCACATTTGAGGGGAATCATTATCAATACATCATATCATTTACAACTCACGGTGGCACGTGGTTATGAGACACCGATGTAGTCCTTTGAACGTCGGGCTACTCGGTGCTAGACACAGCTCCCAAAAACATGCATAAAGGCTCATACATAAATCATTAACATCATGAATAAAAATTCATTGGCTAAGATATAGCATTTATCATCATTGATCCCCTTTTAAACATGCTTAGAAAAGAATTAAAGCCCTTTTCATCGGCCCACATCATAAATCGATAAATCATATAATTCTTTTCATAAATCGTAATTCATTCTTCAACATACAGGCATTGCCCAATAATTCATCGTATTCAATTCTTTCAAAACATGCTCATGAACATGGGTAACTTGAAAATCATGCTTTTCTATCATCACTAAACTCAAATTATAGAGTAGTCATCATAAATCATAACTTCCATGAACTTTCATCAAATGGGCATTTTTAGATTGAAAATATTGAAACATGATTTGAAGTAAATAGTAATAGAAGCTTCCCATCATTCGTAATTTGATAATTAAAAACTCAATCAAATCATACCCATAAAGAGAAATCACACTTTCATGCATCTGAGTAAAATCCCATAGACTTGAGTAGGAGGATTCATGATTTTTAATAGAAATTGGGTATGGGTGAGGAAGAATTCCACCCATTTTAAAATCTACATACATGGGAATAGATAGACTTAAAGTTCCTGGAGCACCCATAAAGAAATTGATGAAAATTTGGGGAAGAAGGCCTTGAATCTCCCAAAAACCTCTCTAAGCTTTTGCATGAGAATGGGCATGCATAAAGCGCTCAACCCATCTTATCTTACTAAGAAAATATCCAAAATGATGTAGTTTAGGTATTAGAGACTTAGTATGTTACAAAAACACCCTTATTAAAACGCAGGAAATTTCTGGTCGGCAGTCCCCGCGAGGGACATAATGGGTCGTTGCCACAGGGAACGATTCGTGGCCATGGTTCGTTAAGTCCACTGCCCAAACATCCAAGGGGACCCCACGGGTGACTTCATGAGTCATAAAGTCAGACCCCGACTCGTGGTCACCTTCTGTGGCCTACATTGTCCATCCCAACTTGCAAATCCTCCAAGGTTAACCACGGGTGACCTCACGAGTAGTGAGGTCTGACCACGACTCGTGGTCAAGCTCGTGGCTTCCTCACTCAGGCCTTGCCACACCATGCTGACCATGAGTCACCTCACGACTCGTGGTCACTCCTCATGACTCACCTCACGGGTCGTTCTGTGACCTGGTGCGAATTTTTAGTTTTTCTTCATTTTTACTTCCGGGTATGATCCTTGGGTTTTTGGGATATAACAGTAGTATGCAGGTGGAGCACACTTTTCTAGCTTGTGCGAAGTGCGGGAAGAATCATCCTGGGAGGTGCTTAGTTGGTCAGATGCATGTTTAGGGTGTGGCAAACCCTAGCACAGACTTAGGGACTTCCACTTAGCCAGGTAGGGGGTTGGTAGGGCCCGTGTGACAGCAGCCAGTTCTGCCACTCCAGCAGCACGTCCCCCTTAGCAGGGTGCCTCTACTAGTTCAGCAAGCGATCAACACCAAAATAGATTTTATTCTTTAGTACCCCACCAGGAGCAAGAGGCTTCACCAGATGTAGTCACTGGTATGTTGCAAGTCTTCCATATTGATGCTTATGCCTTGTTAGATCCAGGAACTACTTTATCTTTTGTGAAATCTTATATTGCTAGTAGTTTTGGAGTTAGCCCTGAAATTTTGTCAGAACCATTCTCAGTCTCTACCCCAGTCGGTGAATCAGTTATAGCTAGGCGGGTGTATAGAGGTTTGCCCATCACAATGCTACATAAGGTTACCTATGCAAACTTAGTAGAGTTAGCTATGACTGATTTTAACATCATTTTGTGTATGGATTGGTTGTTTGCATGATGCTTCGATAAATTGTAGGACCCATGCGGTGGAATTCTAATTTCCGGGTGAGGTAGATTTAGAGTGGAAGGGTTATTCAACTATACCAGTGGGTCGGTTTATTTCATATTTTAAGGCCAGGAAGATGATTTCAAAGGGCTACATGTATCACTTAGTTAGGGTTAAGGATGTTAAGTCCGAGACCCCGACTGTGCAGTTAATTTCGGTAGTGTGTGAGTATCTAGAGGTTTTTCCCAATAATTTGCCAGGTGTCCCTCTTGAGAGAGAAATTGATTTCGGTATAGATCTTCTTCCTGACACACAGCCTATATCTATTTCACCCTACAGAATGGCTCCAGCCGAGCTAAAAGAGTTGAAGGATCAGTTGAAAGATCTATTAGATAAGGGCTTTATTAGGCTGAGTAAGTCTCCATGGGGTGCACCAGTCCTATTCGTTTGAAAGAAAGATGGTTCTCTACGGATGTGCATTGATTATAGGCAGTTGAACAAGGTCACCGTTAAGAACAGGTATCCGTTACCCTGGATCGATAATTTGTTTGACTAGCTTCAGGGTGCCAAGTATTTCTCCAAGATTGATCTCAGGTCCGGGTATCACCAGCTCAGGGTTTGGAAGAGTGACATCCTGAAACCACCTTCAGAACTCAGTATGGTCACTACGAATTTGTTGTTATGTCTTTTAGACTAACCAATGCCCCTACAACTTCTATGGATCTAATGAACCAGGTGTTCAAGGCATATTTGTATATGATCGTGATTGTTCATTGATGACATCCTTATATACTCTCAGAGCGAGGAGGAGCATGTTGCTCATTTGAGAGTTGTGCTTCAAACCCTAAAGGATTGTCAATTGTATTCAAAGTTCAGGAAGTGTGAGTTTTGGCTGGACTCTATGGCCTTTTTAGTCCATGTGGTATCGAGTGAGGGCATAAGGGTGGATTCTCATAAAATTGAAGCGGTAAATAATTGGTCTAAATCGGTGAATCCTTCAGAAATTTAGAGTTTCTTGGGCGAGTAGGCTACTATTAGAGGTTTGTTGAAGGCTTTTCATCGATTGCAGCACCTTTGACCTAGTTGACTCAAAAGAAGGTAAAGTTCCAATGGTCAGAGGTTTGTGAGAAAAGCTTCCAACAAATGAAGGCCCGACTCACTTCAGCACTAGTGTTGACCCTACCTGAGGGTATTGATGGTTTTGTAGTGTATTGTGACGATTTGAGAATTTGACTTGGGTGTGTGTTGATGCAACATGGGAAAGTGATTTACTAGAGCTAGCTATTATATATTTTGATGTGATCTTTGGCATCGATTGGCTACATGCATGTTATGCCTCAATGAATCATAGAAACCATGCGGTAGAATTTCGATTTTTGGGTGAGACAATCCTAGAGGAGAAGGCTTTGGACGACTCTGCCCACTTGAATGTAATAGTTGGGACTACGTAAGCTCTATCGTGGTAATGTTAGTTATATAACAAGTCTCGCATTATTCCTCATGATTTTAGTTATGCATGTTCATCATTCATGATATTATGTTTTCAGCAAGTTTGACCCAATGTTCAGTTTTACTTATGATTATCAGTTTTAGCTTTGGGTCATTCGAATCAGTTATGATATTTAGTCATGTTTAAATCATGTTTTTAGATAATAGCTTGTCAGAATCAGACCCAATGATATTTACACTTACTTTCAGAATCATACGATGAAATGTTTTATGATAAGCATGATTTCATATTTACCTTACTTATCAATTTTACTTACCTTACATACTCGGTACATTCCAAGTACTGACCGCATACTCTATGCTGTATCATTTTATGATATAGGTGATGAGTTGGTAAATTACCAACTCATTAGGCTCCTAAGCTTGAGATTTTGCTTAGTTTTTGAGTTGATTATATGGATTTTATGCCCTTTTTACCTTTGTTGTGTGCTGATGCCTAAATTTGTAGAAAATAGCAAAAATGTAGCAAAAAGAAGGAAGTGAGAACAAATCGGCGGTCCACCGATGAAAATCGGCGAAATGCCGGTCAAAGGCCGATTATCACTGCCTCTGAGGAAAAATGTCACCGGCGAACTGCAAGTTGCCAATGGTGACTCATCATTCCAGTCACTAAAGGACACCCAATTTTATGGAATGAAGAACAAAGACCTGGTGGTTCACAGATTGAGATCAGCTAAATGCCAGATGAACTACTGATGCTCATTGGAGTTTAGTGATGGCTCAGATGAACTATCCGACAGTTCAGGATTTAACCCGGTGAATAACTGATGTCTCTGCTGATTCTAGAATGATTCTAATGGGTAAAATTATCCAGCAAGGAAAAAGAGATAGAAGATGTCCTATTTTCTTGGAAAAAAATATTAGAGAAAGTATTGTGTACTAGAGCATATAGAGAGCAAAGCATATCATATCATCTTTTCCTTTCTTAGCTTTAGAACATTCCCTTAGCATAGAAAAGGAGATTTTGATTGGTAACTTCGAAAAGTACTCTTCTCTACTTCTTTTTCTTAATAGTAAGGTATAGCCATTGATGGAGACTATTTGTGAATTTGATTTTACTACTCTTGTTATTAAATTTAATGAGTTTATTGATTAATGTGCTTTTAAATTTATTAATCATGACTGGCTAAATCATTAACTAGAGGTGTATAATGATGAATTTAATTAGAGTGGGTGTTGCTAGAGTCAACTTCATATTGTTTAAATAAGTGTAAATCTGTTAGATTCTCTTCAATATATAAAGGAACATCCATCGATTATGCTATAGGTCTATTTATTCTTGCTTGATTGTTTCTTTTAAAAAAATAATTAAGTATTGGAAGAGAATTTAATAGTGGGTATGGTTGAGAGATTGTAAAATTGGGCTAGAAATAGCTCAAATTGTAGTCTCACTCCTCATTAGTAGATAATATCTAGAAATTAGTGCAGCTACTAATCGAAATCTAATCGAGTGAGCTAAATAATGACTAGAGGTTTGACAAAACTCTAGTAAGATGTAGTTATAAGGCTGAAAAGCTGTAATGACCCTAATTGAACTTATAACATGACCTAGCATGTCTCTATCTAGTTAGTATATCATCTACACCACACCTCTAGTCTTTCACATTCTTGTTGACAACTTTGCTGATTTTGCTATTTTATTCAACCAAATTACCAAATATAATTCACTACAAGTTCCAATTCTCCCAATTTATTTGTTTTTATGTTAACTCTACGTGGTGCAAGCTAACTTCAATTTCTCAACTGATACTTGTCATTATTACTCACTAGTCCTCGTGGGATTCAACCCCGACATCTGTTGGGTTACTTGTTTTAATACTTCGCCCATCTATATTCTTTGTTTTGAAGGATATATTTTGGACATTAAAAAATAGCGTTGTTTCCAGGGACTAGCGCTTGATATTCTTGTGTTGGTTGTTAAGTTGAAATTGTTTTGCATCATAGTTACTTGATATGATTTTGTTGTGTTTGTTAGGATCTTACAACCACATGAATCATCACTCCCAAGTAGGGGATAGCTTAGTGGAAGGTAACATGGAGCACGACGAGGATAACCGGGTGATGCTGGAAATTACAAGAGCCATTCACCTACAACCTAAGGTAGGGAATGCAATATTTCATGTCACAAGCACCATGCTGCATTTGCTGCAAATGAAGGGCCTCTTTGCTGGTAAGCCAAGTGAGGACGCAAATTGGCATTTGAGAAACTTCTTGGAGATATGCAATCCCTTCAACATTACGAATATTGGTCAATCAGGTTAAGACTCTTTCCTTTCTCACTGACGGGGGAGGCAACAATGTGGTTGGAGGAACTCCCTCCGGGTTGTATTACATCTTGGCAAGAGTTGACTGAGGCTTTCTTGGATCATTTTTTTCCTCCATCAAAGATGTTGCAGCTGAGGGATGACATCACAAATTTAAGGCAAGAACTGGGAGAGCCTTTGCATGAGGCATGACAAAGGTTCAAAAGAAGGTTGCTCTTTGTCCCAATCATGGACTTCCGGATAGAGTGCTTCTCCAAAGCTTCTACAGATCCCTTGATTCCATCAACAAATCCGTGGCCAAAAATTTTGGAGGGTCTATTAGATCAAACATATGGGTTGGCCAAAGCCCTTCTAGACAGAATATCAAAAACCAATAGGGATTGGCACACGCGAGTGACAAATGTATCTACACATGAGATTAGCTCAAGTGGATTGGCGGATGAATTGCAAAAGAGGGATGAAGAGTGGGACGAGAATCTTGCCAAGATGATGACACGGCTGAAATTAATGACAAAGCATGTAATGGGGGCAGGGCCCAAGGTGGTAAATGCAGTAGGTATGCAATGTCCTTTGCAATGTGATGGAGAATCATCACTGCCAAGATATGAGGAAGAATGTCAATTCATGGGAAACCAAATGGAAGGTCCTCAACCAAGATTCCAAGGAACCTGATTTTGGGCAGAATTGGCATGCCCAAGTGATACTCAAACGCTTCATTTCGTCTTGTTTATCAATTGTTATGTGTACATTCTCATGTGATTTTTAGTAGAAATGTAGATTCATACTAACCAACATGATTAGTGTTGTTTTACAGGTAAAAGGAAATTTTGGAAGCTAAAATACATGTTAGTAAAGATCGAGAATGAACTTGGAAACAAGGAGTGGAAAATGACAAGGGAGTGCAGCAAAAATAGAGGCTCCGTGATGGAGCCGTGTCACGTTGCCATCGCGGAGGCACTCTGCCTCAGATGAAATAATTTTGGCAATTTCTAGTGAAGGTGCGCGATAGCACTGTGTCACGTTGGCCAAGCTCCGCGATGCAGGCCGTGGCACGTTGAGGTTAAATTGCCTGGGGGGCCGACTTCCAGTGAGGGTCCGCGATACCTCCGTGGCACGGAGGGAGTGCTCCGCGATACACTCCGTTCCACGTTGCTTGTTATTTCGGGAAAAATTCTCAATAGTATAAATAGCACACTTAGGTTTTATTTTAAACATTCTGAATTGGTTGAGCAATAACGTGGGTTACAGGCAGTTGAGGGGAAGAAAATTCTAGGGTTCTTCTCTATCTCTTTCTCTTTTATCTCAATTGTTTGTATGAATTCTACTTATTTGATGATGTTTAATCAACAAATGAGTGGCTAAATTCACTTCTTGCTGAGGTTAAGAACAATTGTAGTGGAATGTAATTGTTGATCATTTTAGTTTTCATCTTTTCTTCACTGGTTGTTCTATCAACTGTTGTTCTTACTGCATTAATGTTTGGTCAATGTTAATGTATATCTAAAAAATCCAATTTTGATTTTGAAAAGGAAAGAAATTGGAAAGATGTGAATTGGTAGGATATGATCTCTTCTTAGTTTGGAAAATTGAGAATTGATTTACATTCAGAATAGAAATATATCTAGAAGTCTTATTAGTCAATTTAGGAATCGGGAATGTATGGCTAGAACATGAAATTGTTTTATCACAGAAATGTAGATTAAGTCTCATGATTCTGAAGCTGGATAGGAGTCGAAAGTTCCAATCCGTAGGCAATAATTCTTGACTAGCAATCGAAGGAAAGATTAACTGAATTGTATTGATAAAATAATTCCCTGCATGTTCGTTTTAACCTCAGCTTGCTCATTACTATTGTTCAGACTCACTGTATAATTTTGCCTTAGATTCTTATTAATTAGTAAACTCAAACTCTCAAACTATTATTTATTTGGTTGTCTGCATTCTTAAAGATATAGTTCATTAACACTTAAGTTAATTAATACCGTAGCTCAGTCCCTGTGGGATCGATACTTGGCTTTACTTAAGCCACTTACTACTTGTTCGACCACGTGCACTTGCGTGTAGTCACCACAGAAGCCGAACAAGTTTTTGGTGCCGTTTTCCAGGGACTGGCAATTGGTAAAATTATTTTCTTAGTGTTAGTTTACAAATTCTATATAAGTGCTGACAACTTAGTCTTAGCCTTTCTCTTGCAGATATTGAATTCTGTTGAACACTGACAAGGAATAGGGAGTTGGTGGATTCATTCATAGAGCCGGAAAGACAATTTCATCATCAAAGAAGGGAAGATCTAGAGAAAAAGCTACAGTTGCTAAGACAGACAATCTTGGAGCAACAACAGAATCCACCACTTGTGAGGGCAGTTCTAGTGCCCGAGGAAATGGCAGCAAGGCCGGTTCGCGAAGTGGAAATCCCACATGATCACAATGTTACATCTAGTATTCGCAAACTAGAGCCTGGAGGGAGGTTTGATCTTAAATAGAACATGGTGCAATTGTTGCACACCAGCGGGCAATTCACAAGTCTCCCTTATGAAGATCCACAACAACATCTCCAAAACTTTTTGGAGATAAGTGATACTTACATCCCCGCTGGAGTATCATCCGATTATGTAAGGATTACATTATTCCCATTTTCATTATTGGGGGAAGAAAAGAGGTGGTTGAAAGCTGAACCACCTAACTCTATCACCACTTGGGATGATCTTGCAAGAAAATTTTTGATAAGATTCTTTCCATCCGGGAAAACAGCAAGACTTAGAAGTCAGATTCTGAGTTTTAAACAAAGAGAGGGGAAGAATCTGTATCAAGCTTGGGAAAGGTTAAAATCATTGTTAAGGGATTGTCCTCACCATCACCAGTCCAATGATGTGTTGGTGCATACTTTCATAGAGGGTTTGGAGCCACATACAAAAATTTTTCTAGACTCAGCAGCTAGGGGACAAGCATTAGAAAAGACTTATGAGGAGCTGTATACTTTGTTAAATCGTATTTCACAGGGAAATCCAGAGTGGAATGCGGACTCTTCAAGAGGATGAACAAGTAAAGCGGCAGGAGTCTTTGAGGTGGATGGTTTTACAGTTATTGCTGCACAGATAACTGCATTGCAAAATCAACTCAACATCCACTTCAGCAGTATGAGTTTGAATCAACCACAAGCCCCAGTTAATGTAGTGCAACAGCTTTGGTGTGAAGTATGCGGTGGTAATGAACACTCAGCTGAGTGTTGTGGTGCAAATCCAGATTCAGTGAACTTTGTTGGGAACGTCTAGAGAAATAATCACCAGCAGTATGGCAATAATTACAACTCAAATTAGAGGAATCATCCGAATTTCTCTTGGGGTAGTAACAGCCATCAAGGGCAGAGTTCGAATCAGGGTGTGCAGAGAAATCAAGAGGGGCATCATAATTATCAGTCTCAGTACAGAGGAAACAATGCACCTCCTCCACCACCCATCAGCATTGAGGAAATGTTTAAAACAATGATAGCTAACCAAGCTCAAATGCAGGCTGATTATGTGAAATTAGCGGCAGACATAAAAAACAACCAGTCAGCTACAAAGGAATTGGAGTACCAGTTTGGACAACTAGCTGGAGCTCAAAACACCAGGCCCAGAGGAGGACTACCGAGTGACACTGACTCGAACCCCAAGCAGGTTAATGCAGTGACCACAAGGAGTGGTTTACAACTCAAGGAGGTGGAACCAGAAAGACCACCTCAGCAATCAGGAGCAGTGGAGAAAGACAGGGAACATGATGATGAGAGGGGGAAGGAGAAGGCAGCTGAAGCAGAAAGACCACCACCCCCGTTCCCTCAAAGATTAAAGAAACATAAGGAGGAAGCTTGTTTTAAAAAGTTCATGGAGGTGCTTAAACAGGTACACATTAATTTACCTTTGGTTGATGTTTTGCAGGGAGTGACCAAATATGCAAAGTATATCAAGGACATCGTAGCCAACAAAAGCAGATTGACGGAGTATGCTACGGTGGCGCTTACTGAGGAGTGCACTTCTCGGATACAGAACAGGTTGCCAACAAAGCTTAAGGACCCTGGGAGCTTTACAATTTAGATCACAATCGGGCAAAGTATTCGAGATCGCGGATTATGTGATTTGGGAGCGAGCATAAACTTTGATGCCAACATCGGTGTTCAAGAAGTTAGGGCTGGGAAGTCCTAGACCAACTACAGTGATCTTGCAGCTAGCAGACCGTTCTTTGCCAGACCAGATGGCATTGTGGAGGACGTGCTGGTGCAAGTGGGCTCCCTCATCTTCCCAGTGGATTTTATTGTCTTAGATTTTGAGCTGGATACGGAAGTCCCATTTATTTTGGGACGTCCTTCCATAGCAACCGGGAGAGCTTTGATTGATGTAGCTGTAGGCCAGCTAACCATGCGAGCGCATGACAAAGTGGAGGTATTTGATGTGTATAAGGCCATGAAGCTTCCGACCATCTATGAGGAGCTTTCAACAATCAATGTGCTAAACCAAGAAGAAATTCTTCAGATTGTTGATTCTCGAGATCCATTGGAGAGAGCGTTGATGAGCTCCGATCATTTCGGAGATAGAGATACTTATGAGATGGTGAAAATGCTAAATGAATCAAAATGGTATCTCAGGAAGCAATACTTTCATCCATTGATGAGGTCCCTGGAACCATTGCCAAAACCATTTATTGAGGAAGCACCAAAACTGGAGTTGAAAACATTGCCTCCACATTTTCAATATGTCTTTCTGGGGGATGATGACACCTTGCCAGTCATTATCTCCGCAGAATTGACGGAGGCACAGGTAAAGGATGCATTGGTGGTTCTCAAGGGGAGGAAGAAAGCAATGGGCTGGCAGATGTCAGAAATTCGGGGTATCAATCCAACTTTTTGCACACACAGAATTTTCATGGAGGAAGGAGCTGATCTTGGGCAGATTTATATGCCCAAGTGATACTCAAACGTATTATTTTCGCCTTGTTTGTGTGCAATCTGTATATATTCTCATGTAATTGGTAATAAAATGTGAATTTATACTAACCAACATAATTAGCATTTGTTTTGCAGGAAAATATGATTTTTAGGAGCTAAAATGCATGTTGGAACTATATCGGAGTTGGACTTGGATACGAGCGTGGAAAAGACATTGGAATGCACAAATTATAGGGGCTCCGCGATGGAGCCGTGCCACGCTACCATCGCGGAGGCACACTACCTGGAGAGGAAATTAAATGGCAAATTCCAGTGAGGCCTCGCGACAGCTCCGTGGCATGGAGATAGGCCTCCGCGTTGGCCTCCGTGCCACGTTGAGGCTATTTTACCGGACCCTGGATTTCCAGTGAAGGTCCACGTCCATGCCATGTCACGGAGGCAGTGCTCCGCGTTGACCTCCGTGACACGTTGCTTGTTATTCCAGGAAAAATTTCCCTCTAGTATAAATAGCACACTTAGGTTTATTTTAATTAGTTCAGACTTGGTGGAGCTAGGACGTGGGTTAGCAGCAGTTGAGGGACGAAAAAGCTAAGGGATTTCTTCTCTTCCTTTCTTCTTTCAATCAATTGTATGTATGATTTACACTTGTTTTAGGATGATCAATCCACAAATGAGTAGCTAATTCTCTTCCTTGCTAAGGTTTTGAACATGTGTAGTGAATTTTGATTGTAATTGATATGGTTTTCTTCTTCTTCTTTCATGTTGTTCTATTAATTCTTGTTCTTGCTGCATTAGTGCTTGGCCGACATTAATGTACATCTAAAAAGTCCAATTTCACTCGAGAGAGCAAGAAATTGGAAAGTTGTGAATTAATAGGGTATTGTTCTTAACTTGATTAGGGAAAATTGGGTTTTGATGTGCTTTCCTGATAGAAATATACTTGAAAGCCGTATTAGTCAATTTAGGAACCGGAATTGTATTGCTAGGTCGTAAATTGCATTTGATCACAGAAATGTAGACGAATGGTTTATGATTCTTAAGTGAAATTAAATACGAGAGTTTTAATTTCTAGGCTACTGTTCTTGGCTAGCAACATGAAGAAGAGATTAACCGAATTATTATTATAATCGAATTCATTACTTGTTCTTAACCTTGGCATGCTCATATCCATAGTTTAAATTCACAGTAATTAATTGTTAATAGTTTTAGTAGATATAAATTTTATAAACAAAAACTCATTTAACTGTTGGTTACATTGTTGTTAGCATAATTAGAAGTAAGATAAAAATATAGTATACTTAGGAAAATTTTACATATCCTGAGCCTCCTTGGATCGATACTTGGCTTACTTAGCCACTTTATTACTTGTTTGACGACGTGCACTTGCGTGTCGGTTTATAATATATAATACCAACCGAAAAAGCCGGACAAGTTTTTGGCGCCGTTGCCGGGGAGGCTAGGCAAATTTGTGAAATTGTGTTTAGTGTAAATTTACTGTATTTTTATTTTTATTTTCTTAAGTGTTAACAACTTGGTCTTAGCCTGTATTTTGCAGACTTGATTTTTGTGAACACTGGCAAGGGACAAAGAGCTGGTGGAATCTTACTTAGAGCCTGAACGTGAATTTCATAGTCAATGTAGAGAAGCTCTACAAAAGAAGCTACAGTTGCTCAGACAGTCTATTATGGAGCAACAAAATCCACCAGTTGTGAGGGCAGTGTTAGTGCCCGATGAAGCAGCAGCAAGGCCGGTTCGCGAGGTGGCAATCCCACATGCTAACAATGTACATTCTAGCATACGCAAACCAGAGCCTGGAGGGAGGTTTGAATTAAAGCAGAATATGGTGCAACTCTTGCACACAAGCGGGCAATTTACCGGTCTCCCTCATGAAGATCCACAACAACATCTCCAAAACTTTTTGGAGATAAGTGACACTTATATACCCGCTGGAGTGTCACCTGATTATGTTCGGCTCACCTTATTTCCGTTTTCCTTACTTGGTGAAGCCAAGAGGTGGTTTAAAGCTGAACCACCCAATTCTATATCAACGTGGGATGATCTTGCACGGAAGTTTTTGATTAGATTTTTCCCTTCTGGTAAAACAGCCAGACTTAGAAGTCAAATTCTAAGTTTTAAACAGAGGGAGGGAGAAAATCTATATCAAGCCTGGGAAAGATTTAAATCCATGTTGCAGGACTGTCCTCATCATCATCAGTCCAATGAGGTGTTGGTACACACATTTGTTGAGGGTTTGGAGCCCCACACTAAAATTCTGTTAGATTCAGCAGCTGGAGGGCAAGCGCTGGAAAAGACCTATGAGGAGCTGTACACTTTGCTCAACCGAATTTCATAGGGCAATCCAGAATGGAATGCAAATTCATCAAGAGGTAGAGCAAGGAAAGCAGCAGGAGTGCTTGAAGTGGATGGATTTACAGCTATCGCTGCATAGATAGCTGCCTTGCAAAATCAGTTAAATAACCACTTCAGCAATATGAACTTGAACCAGCCTTCAGCTTCAGTCAATGCGGTCCAACAGATGTGGTGTGAAGTGTGTGGTAGTAGTGAGCATTCAGCTGAGCGCTGTGGTGCAAATCCTGATTCTGTTAACTTTGTGGGCAATGCACAGAGAAATCAGCAGCAGTTTGGTAGTGGATACAACTCAAATTGGAGGAACCATCCAAATTTTTCGTGGGGTAGCAACAACCAACAAGGCCAAGGTTCTGGTCAGGGTATGCAGAGAAATCAGGGAGGGAAATAAAACTTTCAAGCTCAATTCAGAAATCACAATGCCCCTCCTCCACCACCATCACCGACCATTGAGGAGATGTTCAAAACCATGATCGCTAATCAGGCACAATTGCAGGCTGACTATGTTAAATTGGCAGCCGAAGTGAAGAACAATCAGTTGGCGACCAAGGCTCTTGAATATCAGTTTGGGCAATTTGCTAGTGCCCAAAATACAAGACCCAGAGGAGGACTACCTAGCGACACGGATCCTAATCCGAAGCAGGTAAATGCAGTGACCACGAGGAGTGGCTTACAGTTGAAGGAGGTGGAACCGGAAATACCGCCTCAAAAGTCAGGAGCAATAGAAGTTGAGGAGGAACAAAGTTCTGATAGGGGGAAGACCAAAGAAGCAGAAGCAGAAAGACCTCCACCCCCGTTCCCTCAACGACTTAAGAAGCACAAGGAGGAGGCGTGTTTCAAGAAATTCATGGAGGTGCTTAAACAGGTACATGTTAACTTACCTCTTGTTGATGTCTTGCAGGGAGTGACAAAGTATGCAAAATATATTAAAGACATCATGGCTAACAAAAGTCGTTTGACTGAGTATGCCACGGTGGCTTTAACGGAGGAATACACTTCCCGGATTCAGAATAGACTGCCCACGAAACTGAAAGACCCTGGAAGTTTTACTATCCAGCTGACTATTGGGCAAAGTATCCGAGCTCGTGGATTATGTGACTTGGGGGCAAGTATAAATCTGATGCCATCTTCGGTATTCAGAAAGTTAGGTCTAGGGAGTCCTAGACCTACAACGGTAATCTTGCAGCTAGCGGACAGGTCCTTAGCTAAGCCAGATGGCATTGTTGAGGATGTGTTAGTGCAAGTGGGCTCCCTCATTTTTCCGGTCGAATTTATTGTTCTGGACTTTGAACCAGATGCTGAAGTCCCATTTATTTTGGGACGACCCTTTTTGGTAATCGGAAAAGCATTAATTGATGTAGCTGCGGGTCAACTTACAATGCGAGCACATGACAAGGTAGAGGTATTTGATGTGTTAAAAGCCATGAAACTGCAAGCTATAAATGAGGAGCTGTCGGAAATTAGTGTGGTTGAACATGGAGAAATTAGGCAGGTTGTTGAATCTCAAGACCCATTGGAAAGAGCGTTGACGCATTCTGATCATTTTGGGGATAGAGAAGCTTGTGGAATGGTCCAATTGTTGAATGGAGCACCTAATCATCTGAGGAGACAGGAATTTCAGTCATTGATGAGATCCCTAGAGCCGTTGCCGAAACCGTCTGTTGAGGAGGCACCGAAATTGGAGCTGAAAGAATTGCCTCCCCATCTAAAATATATCTTTTTGGGGGAGGGAGAGACGTTACCAGTTATCATCTCTGCAGACTTAACGGAGACACAGGAAAAGGCAGCATTGGGTGTTCTCAGAAAGAGGAAGAAAGCAATGGGTTGGCAAATGTCTGACATTCAGGGTATCAATCCAGCCTTCTGCACACATAGGATATTCATGGAGACAGGAGCCAAACCAACCGTTCAGCCGCAACGGAGACTTAATCCAGCAATGAAGGAGGTGGTAAGGAAAGAAATAATCAAGTGGCTTGATGCAGGTGTGGTCTATCCAATTTCAGACAGTGAGTGGGTCAGCCCCGTTCAATGTGTTCCTAAGAAAGGGGGTATGACTGTAATCACCAACGAAAAAAATGAGTTGATCCCTACTCGAACTGTCACAGGCTGGCAGATTTGTATGGACTACAGAAAGCTAAATGAAACCACGAGGAAAGATCATTACCCCATCCCTTTTATTGATCAAATACTTGATAGGTTGGCAGGACAGGAGTATTATTGCTTTCTTGATGGGTACTCAGGCTATAACCAAATAGCCATAGCTCCTGAGGATCAAGAGAAGACGACTTTCACCTGTCCTTATGGGACATATGCTTTCAGGCGGATGCCGTTTGGGTTATGCAACGCACCCGCCACATTCCAGCGATGCATGATGGCTATTTTCCACGACATGGTTGAGGATGTTGTTGAGGTATTTATGGATGATTTTTCTATTTTCGGTAATTCGTTTGCTACTTGTTTGCAGAATCTTGACAGGGTGCTGGCTCGATGTGAAGAATCCAACCTTGTGTTAAACTGGGAGAAATGCCACTTCTTAGTGAAGGAGGGGATTGTCCTGGGCCACAAAGTGTCTAAAAAGGGGTTGGAAGTCGATCGTGCTAAGATTGAGGTCATTGAAAAATTGCCACCACCAGTGTCAGTGAAAGGTGTACGCAGCTTTCTGGGGCATGCAGGATTCTACAGACGGTTCATCAAAAACTTTTCCAACATTTCTAGACCACTATGCAGACTGCTAGAAAAGGAGGTAAAGTTTGAGTTGAACGATGAATGTGTTACAACATTTGAAAAATTGAAGGAGAAATTGATAGAAGCACCTATACTTACTTCTCCTGATTGGGAATAACCATTTGAGCTGATGTGTGATGCCAGTGATGTGGCTGTGGGAGCCGTATTGGGACAAAGAAAAAATAGAGTTTTTCATTCTATTTATTATGCAAGCAAGACACAGAATACGGCTCAGAGCAATTACACAGTTACAGAAAAGGAAATGCTAGCTCTGATATTTGCATTTGATAAATTCAGGTCCTATTTGGTGGGTTCGAAAGTTGTGGTGTACACTGATCATGCAGCTATTCGATACCTATTCAACAAGAAGGATGCTAAGCCCAGATAGATTATATGGATCTTATTGTTACAGGAGTTTGACCTTGAGATTAGAGACAGAAAGGGGAGTGAGAACCAAGTAGCAGATCACCTATCACGACTGGAAAGTCGGTCGCATGTGATGGAAAGTGATGACATAAATGAAGACTTCCCAGATGAGCAAATCTTGGCAGTGGGGGAAGCTGAAGTTCCCTGGTATGCTGACATAGTCAACTTGCTAGTGAGCGGAGTTTACCCACCTGAAATAACAGACCAGCAAAGAAGGAAACTGAGGCATGACAACCGACATTATGTATGGGATGAGCCATATTTGTTCAAGCAGGGACCAGACCAGGTGATGAGAAGATGCATCCCAGAGAGTCAGATAGAAGAAGTGTTAAGGGGCTGCCATTCTTCGTTGTATGGAGGGCATCACGGAGGTAAGAGAACATCACACAAAGTTCTTCAGTCAGGTTTCTTTTGGCCAACACTTTTCAGAGACTCTATGGCGTATGTCAAAATGTGTGATAGATGTCAGCGGACAGGATCGATTGGCAGAAGACAAGAGATGCCTTTGCAGAACATACTGGAAGTTGAGCCCTTTGATGTATGGGGCATTGATTTCATGGGTCCATTCCCACCGTCATTTGGAAATCGTTACATCTTGGTGGCTATAGATTATGTATCTAAATGGGTGGAAGCAATAGCTTGCCCCAGAAATGACAACAAGGTAGTAACGAAGTTTGTGAAAAAACACATCCTCACAAGGTTTGGGACACCCTGACCAATTATCAGTGACGGAGGAGCTCATTTTGTCAATGCAAGTTTCAAGAAATTACTAGTCAAGTATGGGGTGCGCCATAAAGTGGCAACAACATATCACCCACAAACTAGTGGGCAAGTAGAGGTGTCAAATAGGGAGGTGAAGCAGATTCTTTAGAAAACGATGAACACACAACGAAATGATTGGTCTAGCAAACTCGATGATGCGTTGTGGGCCTACCGAATTGCTTATAAGACACCGATTGGAACTTCACCATACTGATTGGTTTACGGCAAAGCATGTCATCTCCCGGTAGAACTTGAGCACCGAGCTTACTGGGCTGTCAGAAAGTTAAATATGGACTCAGAGCTGGCGGGCAAAAAGAGACTGATGCAGCTTAGCGAACTTGATGAGTTTCGCTGGCATGCCTATGAGAGTGCGAAGTACTACAAGGAAAGAACCAAAAGATGGCATGATAAGCATGTGGTGCATCACATTTTCGAACCGGGACAACAAGTTTTGCTTTTTAATTCAAGATTAAAATTGTTTCCTGGTAAGCTGAGGTCTAAATGGTCTGGACCATTTGAAGTGGTAAGAATGACCCCTCACGGGGCGGTAGAACTGTGGCAAGAAGATAGAAGTGCTACGTTCTTGGTAAATGGGCAGAGATGTAAGCACTACTGGGGGGAGGACAAGGATCGTGAAAAATCGTCCCTCACCCTAGTAGATAATTGAGCATAATAGACGTCGAGCCGCGACGGTAAACCAGGCGCTGCATGGGAGGCAACCCGTGAAAAATATTTTCTTTCTTTTTTTTAGTGTAAATAATTTTTGTTTTTATTTTTCTTTTCTTGATTAGGTTTAGATTCTTGTTTTAGTTAATATTTTTTTCATTTTAGTTAGGGAAATCTATTAATCTAACCAATTTCATTTAGTGAAGTAATTTTCAGGTCAAACGGAGAAAAATATGCACGGAAGCGGGAAAAATAAGGCAAGGTGTGAAAAAAAAATTAATTTTATTGAAGAAATAGTGCACTGGCGCGTTGGCTCCGTTTTACGGAGGAAGGGCTCCGCGTTACCCTCCGTGACACGTTGAAGGCAAAATCCGGATTTTTAAAATTTCCAGAGAGCCATCGCATTGGCTCCATGTCACGGAGGAGGGGCTCCGCGTTACCCTCCGTGACACGTTGCCTTCCATTTGGTGCCGGGTCATACCGGGTTGCCGGGTGACCCGCATGTTTTTCTTTAAATTAACCCCGATTTTGCCCAATTTTTCCCCATTTCTTCTACTCTCCGCGACCAAAACACCCATTTCCCCCTCCCCAACCAACGTGCCACGCTATTAGGCAAGGAATACGTCAAGTTTCTTCGGTTCTTCAACTCAAAGGTACGTTTTCCTCATTTCTCTCAAATTTTTGGCGATTTTAGTCGAATTTGGGCATGTGAGGTGAGATATATCACCCCAAGTAGCAATTTAACATGATGTTGAGTTATTTTTGATTGATATATGTTCGGATTTTTGTAATTAGCGGTTGAACTTGTCGATTACGTGAATAATTCAGATTTGAGTGAAAAATTGCATTCTAGGGCTTGGGTTATTGAATTTGACATGGGCAACTTGATAATTTGATGAATTCGATGCCGGGGTGTGGTTGTAAATTGAGATAAGTCGAGGTAAATATTGTATGAATGTTAAAACGACGAATTCTCGAATTGTTGGGGAAAATGCGAAAATTGTGTAAATTGGTTTGATTATTTGGATTCCACTGTATATAGAATGTTTGTCTTTGTTTTTTATTTGTTTTTGTTGTTGCTAAGTGCGATGATTGAATTATTAGCGCTAGTAGGATTGGGATTAGCTGTATGAAGTCTGAGTAGTACACTAACCGTTATGCTGTCGAATTTTTTTTGTGAACGCACTAAGCATAAAGTGTATACTTGTTGTCTTTGGTGTAAATAGAGTTATCCTTGCCGTAGTTTTGCAAAAGTAGCTAAGGCTTAAGTGTGGGGTAAACATTGTGTAACCCGACCTTAGCCTAAGTTAACATCTTTATAGCTTAACTTTGTGCTTGTTAATTTATATTGACAGGTACAATGGCTAGCAGACAGGATAAGGGCAAGGGTGCTTCTACCTCAGGCACCGGCAGAAAAAGAATGAGATTGGGCACCGCAGTCCCAGCTGCACCAGCTGTTCCGCGCGGCCAACGCCGCCAATACGGAACAAGGTGGGTAACCGAGGAAGGAAAGAAATGGTATGCTAAGCATAAGGAGAGCAAGTACTTCCCGGAGGAACATATTGCACGGGAACCACTAGCACAGGAGTTCCCCCGTATTGTGCAAAGGATTGAAGCAGCTGGGCTCAACTTTATCTTTCAGGAGCCTAAGGAGTGCAACCTTCATTTGGTCCGAGAGTTCTACGCAAATTGGAACTCAGCCATCAGAAGCCACACAATAAAAATCAGAGGGCAGATTGTCACTCTGGAACCCCAGCAATTTAATGCCATCGTTGAAGCGCGGGACACAGACGCCCACGTTCTCCGCCAGCTAAACATCACCCCACCATACGCCGACATCAGACGTACGTTGTGTGGGGCTCGATCCACAGCCCGATGGAGTAGACATAAGGAGAGGGGTTACCACCAGACTCTGCCTTATTCGCAGATGAACAGGGAGGCCAGAATATGGCTGAAAATTGTATGTTCTTGCTTGATCCCGGGAGTTCATATGACGGATGTGACCCGGGACCGTGTCTGCTTGGTGTATGCCCTTATGAAAGGGCTTGAGATTAATGTTGGGGTGGTAATTATATCCGCCATGAAGAGAGCCAGACTACACCAGGGCCACAGATACGGGTTTGGCGGACTCATCACCACCTTCCTCCGAGGCCTCGATGTCGAGGAAGAAGCCTTGGATTACATTCCGCAGTTGGAGCGGAGGGCCCCCGATGTGACAAAAACTAAGGCCCCCAACACCATACACGGGCCAGTGCTGACTTTGGGCGAGCGACATGCTCGTGACGATCAGTACATGGCACGTATGTTCGACATGCAGATGCTTAAGCTACGGATTGGTGGGAGACCAGCCACCGAGGAAGAATTATGGCAGCTGGAGCTGGATTACCCATTTGGCGAGAATGCCAAAGCCTTATGCCGAGTGGGACCAGCCTTCGTGGAGCCGACTGATGACGATGTCCCTACTGATGAGGAGACACGTCGGGAGGACTCCGATGTGGAGTCCGAGGACGACGATGGAGCTGACTCAGATATGGGCGACGAGGCAGCAGTACCAGATGAAGAAGTCGAATATTTCGACTGATCAGGGAGTTCCACCACCCGAAATTTTGTTTTGTAATTTTTGTGAACACTGGGGACAGTGTTCGATTTAAGTGTGGGGTGGGGAGTAGCTAGGTGCTGGGACTCGGGCTCTAATCTGCTATATGCTTTTCCTTGGTTTGTATGTATGTTTGTGCTTTCCCTGTTATGAACTGATTTGTGTTGTATCTGTATATATTTGTTTGTGTGGTTAATGATGTGTGTTATGAAAAGTTGTGGTTGCCAAGGTAACTATTTTGTGAATGCTGTAAATAGTTTGTAAATATTATTTTTTTCTGTCTATCGAAATGATCGATATTTTTCAAAAAATTTTCGAGAATATTTTGCAATTATCAAAATCTTTTGTAAATATTTTTCTATCGAAATGATCGATGTGTTGCAAAAATTTTTCGGTTTTTATTTTTTTTGGGTTTCTCGGAGTTTGTTTTCGGTTCTTTTACCGAGAATAGTCCCATTGAACCGATGTCATAGTTAGTGACCATTCCCTATGATGGATGGATGACGACCATCTTAAGGGAATTGTAGTCGGTAGGAGTAGGATTTTAATTTGTTTTTAATTTTTCTTTGGTGGATTGCATCAATGAACTGTAGTTGCTTTATGGTTGCAAAAATTCGTTGCGTGTGTAACTGATGTTCAAAATGTGAAAGTGATTCATTCGAAAGCATGCAATTTTGTAAATATGATTGAGTTACCTAGGCTGTAGAACTTGATTCAGTATGATTGAGGCTTAATTTTGAATTCATGTGATTGGCTAATTAGAGAGTCTGTGAATGCATCTTGATTCGAGCATGTGCATGAAGTGTGAAGTGAGGTATTGTTATTCCATGCCATTGTGAATTGTCTAGAACTTGCCTGGTGTGTATACAAAATGAAATGAAGGAGGTGTAGTGTTGCAAAGGATGTAGGCATTTCTTTGTTTTAACCGATAGTTTCCATTTTTTTCTTGTCAAACTCTACCTTTTTATATGTTGTATACCCTAGTCAGCCCGTTGAGCCTTTAGCCGATTTCTTTCTTTCTTTTGTCCAAAATTGTATAAACCAAGCTTTATTCCTTCTTCTCATTAGCTGTAAAAGTCTATACAAAACTCTTAAGCGCTTACAAAGAAAACAAAATGTTTCCCAAAGTGTTAAAGAGTGAGAAGAGTGAAAAGAAAAAGAAGAGCAGAGTGAGGAAAGAAAAGATGATGTTGAAGAGGCACTTGTTATAATTAAATGATATTGAGGGTACATGAAAACCCTTTGTTTTGTGTCAAGTGTGTTTAATGAAATGGGCAGTACGAAAGTAAACCAGCATGAATGGGAGAAAAAGAGAAAAGAGAGGAACAATGTCCATGAGTCGATGGGAATGTGTTGAAAAGGCGCTTAAGGATGCTAGCGACTATTATTGGCTAATCCAATATATATACTAGATCCATAGCCCCGTTACAACCCATTAAAGTCCTACTTGATCCTACATTGCATTTCTTTATATTAGTGGAGTAATACACTAAGGGCAAGCCTATGGGTCACGACATGATGCATGTGAATTCTTTTGGGAGAGAGAGTGAAATTAATTTTTATATGCCCCTACTTGCATGTTTGTGTGTTGCATGAACAAAAAGGGGAAGATTCTCTTGAGTTGTGAGGGCACATGCTTGATGAAAGATTGATTTTCGTGTCGGATTTCTTGATTAGCTGATTTGCATGAGTTTGCCGATATCAAGAATCAATTCTTAAAGTCTAGGAAGTCTTGATGTATTAAAGGTCATTGTATTGTAAGACCAAGCATGTTTTCGTGATGATTTGCAAAAATTGAATAATCGGTATGACCGTAGCGTAAATGGTCGCACCATAGTGACGAAGGTTGGGATGTAATTTGCATGAGTTGTGTATGTGTTGTTCGAGGACGAACAAGGATTTAAGTGTGGGGTAAGTGATCATGGGCAGATTTATATGCCCAAGTGATACTCAAACGTATTATTTTCGCCTTGTTTGTGTGAAATATGTATATATTCTCATGTAATTGGTAATAAAATGTGAATTTATACTAACCAACATGATTAGCATTTGTTTTGCAGGAAAATCTGATTTTTAGGAGCTAAAATGCATGTTGGAACTATATCGGAGTTGGACTTGGATACGAGCGTGGAAAAGACAATGGAATGCACAAATTATAGGGGCTCCGCGATGGAGCCGTGCCACGCTACCATCGCGGAGGCACACTGCCTGGAGAGGAAATTAAATGGCAAATTCCAGTGAGGCCTCACGACAGCTCCGTGGCACGGAGATAGGCCTCCGCGTTGGCCTCCGTGCCACGTTGAGGCTATTTTACCGGACCCTGGATTTCCAGTGAAGGTCCGCGTCCACACCGTGTCACGGAGGCAGTGCTCCGCGTTGACCTCCGTGACACGTTGCTTGTTATTCCGGGAAAAATTTCCCTCTAGTATAAATAGCACACTTAGGTTTATTTTAATTAGTTCAGACTTGGTGGAGCTAGGACGTGGGTTAGCAGCAGTTGAGGGACGAAAAAGCTAAGGGATTTCTTCTCTTCCTTTCTTCTTTCAATCAATTGTATGTATGATTTACACTTGTTTTAGGATGATCAATCCACAAATGAGTGGCTAATTCTCTTCCTTGCTAAGGTTTTGAACATGTGTAGTGAATTTTGATTGTAATTGATATGGTTTTCTTCTTCTTCTTTCATGTTGTTCTATTAATTCTTGTTCTTACTGCATTAGTGCTTGGCCGACATTAATGTACATCTAAAAAGTCCAATTTCACTCGAGAGAGCAAGAAATTGGAAAGTTGTGAATTAATAGGGTATTGTTCTTAACTTGATTTGGGAAAATTGGGTTTTGATGTGCTTTCCTGATAGAAATATACTTGAAAGCCGTATTAGTCAATTTAGGAACCGGAATTGTATTGCTAGGTCATAAATTGCATTTGATCACAGAAATGGAGACGAATGGTTTATGATTCTTAAGTGAAATTAAATACGAGAGTTTTAATTTCTAGGCTACTGTTCTTGGCTAGCAACATGAAGAAGAGATTAACCAAATTATTATTATAATCGAATTCATTACTTGTTCTTAACCTTGGCATGCTCATATCCATAGTTTAAATTCACAGTAAATAATTGTTAATAGTTTTAGTAGATATAGATTTTATAAACAAAAACTCATTTAACTGTTGGTTACATTGTTGTTAGCATAATTAGAAGTAAGATAAGAATATAGTATACTTAGGCAAATTTTGCATATCCTGAGCCTCCTTGGATCGATACTTGGCTTACTTAGCCACTTTATTACTTGTTTGACCACATGCACTTGCGTGTCGGTTTATAATATATAATACCAACCGAAAAAGCCGGATAGGAGCAAAGCCAACTGTACAACATCAGCGGGGGTTGAATCCGATGATGAAGGATGTGGTTAGGAAGGAAGTGATTAAGTGGCTTGATGCAGGTGTGGTCTATCCTATTTCAGACAGCGAATGGGTCAGCCCCGTTCAGTGTGTCCCAAAGAAAGGAGGGATGACCGTGGTCACCAATGAGAAAAATGAGCTGATCCCTACACGCACAGTCACAGGCTGGAGAATCTGCATGGACTACAAAAAGCTCAATGAGGCTACAAGGAAAGATCACTATCCTATCCCGTTTATTGATTAGATATTGGACAGATTGGCAGGTCAAGAATATTATTGTTTCCTTGATGGGTATTCTTGCCATAATCAAATATCCATAGCACCAGAGGACCAGGAGAAGACTACTTTCATATGTCCTTATGGGACATATGCTTTCAGGCGGATGCCATTTGGTTTATGCAATGCACCCACCACATTCCAGAGATGCATGATAGTGATCTTCCATGATATGGTGGAAGATTTCATCGACGTATTTATGGATGATTTTTCTATTTTCAGTAATTCATTTGCTACTTGTTTGCAGAATCTTGACAGGGTGCTAGCTCGTTGTGAAGAATCCAACCTTGTGCTCAACTGGGAGAAATGTCATTTCTTAGTCAAGGAGGGTATCGTCCTTGGCCATAAAGTGTCTTGCAAGGGATTGGAAGTCGATCGTGCAAAGATCGAGGCTATTGAAAAGCTACCACCACCTGTGTCAGTGAAGGGTGTTCGCAGTTTTCTCGGACATGCAGGGTTCTACAAACGGTTCATCAAGAACTTCTCTAAAATTTCTAGACCAATATGCAAGTTACTAGAAAAAGAGGTGAAGTTCGAGTTTGATGAGGATTGTGTCAAAGCATTCGAGGAGTTGAAACAGAAGTTGATAGAAGCACCTATCCTCATTTCTCCGAATTGGGAACAACCGTTTGAACTAATGTGTGATGCAAGCAATATAGCTGTAGGAGCTGTATTGGTGCAGCGAGGGAATAGAATTTTTCATTCTATTCATTATGCAAGCAAAACACTGGACGCAGCCCAAGTCCATTATACAATCACTGAAAAGGAGATGCTAGCATTGGTGTTCGCGTTTGATAAATTCAGGTCCTATTTGGCGGGTTCTAGAGTAGTGGTGTATACCGATCATGCAGCGATTCGATATCTGTTTAACAAGAAGGATGCAAATCCCAGGCTGATTAGATGGATCTTGTTGTTACAAGAGTTTGACCTAGAGATTCGGGACAGAAAGGGGAGCGAGAATCAAGTGGCAGATCACCTATCGCGATTGGAAAGCCGGTCGCATGTGAAGGAAGGTGATAGAATCAAAGATGAGTTCCCAGATGAGCAACTCTTGGCAATAAGGGATGCTAAAATCCCTTGGTATGCAGACATTGTGAATTTTCTAGTGAGTGGAGTTTATGCACCGGAGACTACGGCTCAGCAAAGAAAGAAGTTGAGGCATGATTGCAGGTATTATATTTGGGATGAGCCATACTTGTTTAAGCAGGGACTGGATTAGGTGATGAGAAGATGCATCCCGGAGAGTCAGGTTGAAGAAGTGTTGAGGAGTTGTCACTCTTCATTGTATGGAGGGCACCACGGAGGTGAGCGGACAGCGCACAAGGTGCTACAGTCAGGTTTCTTTTGGCCTACGATGTTTAGAGACTCTATGGCATACGTAAAAATGTGCGATAGATGTCAAAGAACAGGCACAACTGGTAGAAGTCAAGAAATGCCGCTGCAGCAGATATTAGAAGTGGAGATCTTTGATGTATGGGGTATAGATTTCATAGGCCCGTTCCCACCGTCATTTGGTAATCGTTACATCTTGGTAGCCGTTGATTATGTATCAAAGTGGGTTGAAGAAACAACTTGCCCCAGGAATGACAACAAGGTGGTAACAAAATTTGTGAAAAAGCACATTTTCACCAAGTTCGGGACACCCCGAGCCATTATCAGTGATGGAGGGGCTCATTTTGTAAAGGCAAGTTTCAAGAATTTGCTAGCTATGTATGGGGTGCGCCACAAGGTAGCAACAACATATCATCCCCAAACTAGTGGGCAAGTGGAGGTGTCGAACAGAGAAGTAAAGCAGATTCTATAGAAGACATTGAATGCACAACGTAGTGATTGGTCAAGCAAACTCGACGACGTATTGTGGGATTATAGAACTGCGTACAAGACACCAATTGGGACTTCTCCATATAGATTGGTCTATGGAAAGGCGTGTCATCTACTTGTGGAGCTAGAACACCGAGCTTTCTAGGCCGTGAGGAAATTGAACATGGATCTAGAGCTAGCTGGTAAGAAGAGGCTAATGCAACTCAGCAAACTTGATGAGTTTCGTAGGCATGCCTATGAAAGTGCCAAGTGCTACTAAGAGAAAACAAAGAGGTGGCACGATAAGCATATGGTGCATCGGATCTTTGAGCTGGGGCAGAAAGTATTGCTATTCAATTCAAGATTGAGGCTATTTCTAGGAAAATTGCGGTCCAAATGGTCAGGGTCATTTGAGATGGTAAGAATGACCCCGCACAGGGCAGTGGAGTTGTGGCAAGAAGATAAAAATGCCACGTTCTTAGTAAATGGGTAGCGATGTAAGCATTATTGGGGTGAGGACATTATTCGAGAGAAGACGTCCATCACTCTAGAGGATGATTGAACGTGAATGACGTCGAGCCGCGACGGTAAATCAAGCGCTGCACAGGAGGCAACCCGTGAAATTGTTGTAATAGATGAGTAGAAATATTTGAAAAAAAAACAAAAAAGAAAGAGAAAAAGAAAAAAAATTTGTTTGCATTGAAACCTATGAATTCTAACCAATTTCTTGTGGTGAAATGATTTTCAGGTGGAACGGAGGGCAAAAATGCAAAGAAATGCAAAGGAAAAAATTCGAGGTGAGAAAACTAAAAATTGACACATTATAGTGAGGCTACGCGATAGCTCCGTGTCACGGAGGGGGTGATCCGCATTACCCTCCGTGACACGTTGAGTGTTATTTCGTGTCGGGTCACACCGGGTCGCTAGTAACCCGCGCGAAAAACACTTTTAAAACCCCGATTTCCCTCATTTCTTTCATTATTTTCCATTCCCTCCGTGCCCAACACCCCAAATTCCCTCCTCCCCCAACGTGACACGGACCTAGGCATCAATTTTCTTCGAGTTATCTTCAATTTTATCGGATTAAAGGTATGTTCTTTAACTTTACGAATTTTTTGCTTGAATTTTCAATTCTTGAACATGTGTAGTGATTGAACCTTGCCCTAAGTGAGAATTAAGCTTGAATTCATTTAAGTTATGATTGATTGATGTTCTTAGTATCGTTGTGAGTAGATGAACTCGATTAATTCACGTTTTATTGAATTTTTGCTAAATTGGTAGCTAGGGTTGGAAATTGAATAGGAAGAAGACTAAAATTGTTTGAAATGTTTAACAAAATTGGGTTGTGCATGTTGGGTGAATTGAATTATGTTGTGATTAATGTTGAATATGCTAAGTAGACAAGGGATTTTCGGGAGAATGAAATTGGTGAATTACATAGGTGGTTGAGAACAAAAATTTGGCTAAGTGCTATGATGATGTAATGGAATCGATGGCGATATTTTTATTCATTGTACGAAGTCTGAGTAGTACATAGTAATTGATCCATTGACTTATATGAATGCACTAAGCATGGTTGAATGTTAAATATTGGGAAAGCGTGAATATCTTGTCAAATTGTTTTGATTGCGGCTAAAGACTAAGCGTGGGGTGACCTAATTAAACCCAACCTTAGTTGTAGCTAGTTATGATTTGTATAACATTGGGATTGTATATTTGAATGTGCAGGAACAATGTCAGGCAGACAAGACAAGGGTAAGGGCGCATCCACATCGGGCGCCGGTAGGAAAAGGATAAGATTGGGAACAACAGTTCCAACAACACCAGCGGTTCCAAGAGGACAACGCCGACAATACGAAACCCGATGGGTGACTGATTAAGGGATGAAATGGTATGAAAAACACAAAGAAAGCAAATACTTCCCGGAAGAGCATATAGCACGGGAACGGCTGGCACAGGAATTCCCGCAGATCGTACACCGAATTGACACCGCTGGGCTGAACTTCATCTTCGAGGAGCCTAGGGAGTGCAATCTCCATCTAATTTAGGAATTCTATGCCAACTACAACCCAACCCTCCGCAGTCACATAGTTAAAATCAGGGGGCAGGTTGTCACTTTTGAGCCCCATCACCTGAATTCTATCATGTGGGCACGGGACACAGACGCCCATGTCCTTCGACAGTTGAACATCACTCCACCTCATGCGTACATCAGACGCACTATATGTGGAGCCCGTTCGATAGCAAGGTGAAGCAGGCACAAGGAGAGGGGCTACCACCAGACGTTGCCCTACTCGCAGATGAACAGGGAAGCCAGGATCTGGCTGAAAATTGTGTGCTCATACTTGATCTCGGGGTTGCACATGACAGATGTCACCCGGGACTGAGTCTTCTTGGTGTATGCCCTGATGAAGGGGCTTGAAATAAATGTTGGGGCGGTGATCATCTCCGCCATGAAGAGAGTCCGACTGCATCAAAGGCACAGATACGGGTTCGGTGGTTTGCTTACCACGATCCTGAGGGGCCATGATATTGAGGAGGAGGCCCTGGATTACATCCCACAGATTGACAGACATGCCTTAGATGTCACCAAAACCAAGGCACGTGACACTACTCATGGGTCGGTGCTCACACTAGCCGAACGACATGCTCGGGATGACCAATATATGGCTTGCATGTACGGGATGCAGATGCTGCAGTTGCGCATTGGCGGGAGGCCGACAACGGAGGATGAGCTGTGGCAGCTCGAGCTGGATTACCCATTCAGCGAGAATGCCCGAGCTCTATGCAGAGTGGGGCCCGTATTTGTGGAGCACGTACATGATGATGTCCCCACCGATGAGGAGACACGCCAGGAGGACTCACATGTTGAGTCAGACGAGGACAGCGGGGGCAATTATGATATGGGAGATGAAGCAACGACTCCTGATGGAGAAGTTAAATACTTCGATTGATCAGGGAGTTTCACCACCTACCTTTGTGATATGTTGAAATTATGTGAACACTGGGGACAGTGTTCAATTTAAGTATGGGGTGGGAGTAGTTAGGTGCCAGCTTCGTTTTTGTGTATGGTAATGTTGTGTGTTATGCTTGTGAAAAATGTGACCCTGTGACTGTGTGTTATGTGTTTTGTAATCAAGTGTTGTAATGAATGTTAAGCTGTTGTGTGCTGTGTTGAGATGTTGTTGGTCGGTTATTGTGTAAATATTTTTGTTTTCTATCAAAATTATCGAAATTTTTAAAATTTTTTGTTGAATTTCTTTTATGTTGGGTTTCTACGCCTTTATTTTTGGTGCTTTTACTGAGAATAGTCCCATTGAATCGAAGTCGTAGATAGTGACCATTCCCTATGATGGATGGATGATGACCGTCTTAAGGGAAATGTAGTCGATAGGAGTAGTTTTTCTTCTTTCTTTTCTTTCTTTTGTTTGTGTCCCAAACGTGTCATTACTTCATGGTTCAGAATTTTTGTTACGTGTTGTACATGATATTGAGATGCAAAAGTGATTCGTATGAAAGCATGCAAATGTGGAAACATGTTGAGATACCTAGGCCATAGAGTTCGATTCGGTGTGATCGCAGCTTAATAGTGAATTCTTGTAATTAGCTGATTGAAGAGTCTGTGAATATGTTTTGAGTTGAGCATGTGCAATGAGTGTGAGGTGAGGTTTCGATTATTCCATGCTATTGTGAAGTGTCTAGAACTTTCCTGGTGTGTGTACTAAACGAAATGAAGGATGTGTATTGTGGGAAAGGATGTAGGCATTTCTTTGATTAAACCGAAAGTTTCTCCATTATCGTACCTACCTTGAATGTACATCCTAGTTATCCCCATTGAGCCTTTAGCCTATTTTTTTCCTTTCTTTGAAGAGGTACAAACCGAGCTTAATCCCTTCTTTTCATTGGCCGTGAATTTGATTCAAAACTCTTAAGCACTCAAGAAAAAAACAATTTTCCCACAGTGTAAAGGAGTGAGAATTGTGAAAAGGAAGGAAAAGCAGAAGTGGTGAAAGTTAAAGAAAAGGTCAAAGGTGCACTTGCTGAAATTAAATAAAATAAAGATGTATAACTAATCTTTGCTAGTAAGTCGAGTGTGCTTAAAGAAATGGGAACAAAAACAAAGAAAAAAATTTCTTCAAGAATGGGAAGATGAAGGAAGAAACAATGCCCGTAATGATGGTGGGATGTATTGAAAAGCGCTTAAGGAAGCTAGTTGCTATTATTGGTTAGCCCAGTATTTGCTAGTTCCTTAGCTTACATTACAAACTGTTAAGTCCTACGTGGTATTACATCACTCGTCCTTATATTAGTGGAGTAATACACTAGAGGCAAGCCTATGGTTCATGACATGATGCATGTGAATTCTTTGGGAGAGAGAGCGAAATCGTATTCATATACCCCTACAGGTAGTTCTTTGGAAATCATATGATGGCAATGGGAAAATTCTCTGTGTTGTGTGGGCACATGCTTGATGAGAGATTAATTTCGTGTCGGATGTTTTGGTCAGTTGATTTGCATGAGTTTGCCAAGATTGAGAATTGATTCTTGAGCTTAGGAGATCTTAATGTGATGTACTTCATTGTATTGATGAGACCATGCATGTTTTCTTGATGCTTTGTTATATTAAATAATCGGTTAGCCGTAGCTTGAATTGTCGAGCCAAAGTAGCTATGCGTGAGGGTCAATTGCATGAGATGTGAGAGTATTGTTCGAGGATGAACAAGATCTTAAGTGTGGGGTAAGTGATCTTGAGCAGAATTGCATGCCCAAGTGATACTCAAACGCTTCATTTCATCTTGTTTATCAATTTTATGTGTACATTCTCATGTGATTTTTAGTAGAAATGTGGATTTATACTAGCAACATGATTAGTGTTGTTTTGCAGGTAAAAGTAAATTTTGGAAGCTAAAATACACGTTGGTAAAGATCGGGAATGAACTTGAAAACAAGGAGTGGAAAATGAAAAGGGAGAGCAACAAAAATAGAGGCTCCGCGATGGAGCCGTGTCATGTTGCCATCGTGGAGGCACTCTGCCTCAGATTAAATAGTTTTTGCAATTTCCAGTGAAGGTGCGTGATAGCACCATGTCACGTTGGCCAGGCTCCGCGATGCAGGTCGGGGCACGTTGAGGGTAAATTGCCTGGGGGGCCGACTTCCAGTGAGGGTCCACGATACCTCCGTGGCAGGGAGGGAGTGCTCCACGATACACTCTGTGCCACGTTTCTTGTTATTCCGGGAAAAATTCTCAATAGTATAAATAACACACTTAGGTTTTATTTTAAACATTCAAACTTGGTTGAGCAAGAACGTGGGTTACAGGCAGTTGAGGGGAGGAAAATTCTAGGGTTCTTCTCTATCTCTTTCTCTTTTATCTCAATTGTTTGTATGAATTCTACTTATTTGATGATGTTTAATCCACAAATGAGTGGCTAAATTCACTTGTTGCTGAGGTTAAGAACAATTGTAGTGGAATGTAATTGTTGATCATTTCAGTTTTCATCTTTTCTTCAATGGTTGTTCTATCAACTCTTGTTCTTATTGCATTAATGTTTGGTCAATGTTAATGTATATCTAAAAAGTATAATTTTGATTTTGAAAAGGAAAGAAATTGGAAAGATGTGAATTGGTAGGATATGATCTCTTCTTAGTTTGGAAAATTGAGAATTGATTTACATTCAGAATAGAAATATATTTGAAAGTCTTATTAGTCAATTAAGGAATCGGGAATGTATGGCTAGAACATGAAATTCTTTTATCCCGGAAATGTAGATTAAGGCTCATGATTCTTAAGATGGATAGGAGTCGAAAGTTCTGATCCATAGGCAATAATTCTTGACTAGCAACTAAAGGAAAGATTAACTGCATTGTATTGATAAATTAATTCCCTGCATGTTCGTTTTAACCTCAGCTTTCTCATTACTATTGTTCAGACTCACTTTATAATTTTGCCTTAGATTCTTATTAATTAGTAAACTCAAACTCTCAAACTATTATTTATTTGGTTGTCTGCATTCTTAAAGATATAGTTCATTAACACTTAAGTTAATTAGTACCGTAGCTCAGTCCCCGTGGGATCGATACTTGGCTTTACTTAAGCCACTTTACTACTTGTTTGACCACGTGCACTTGCGTGTAGTCACCACAAAAGTCGAATAGAACCAATCAAGGCCCTTGGCCCCCAAGGGATGAAAATCAAGGCTGGAGAAATAATGATCCGTAGGGATGGCCCAAAAGAAATGAAAGATGGGGAAATAGGGAGAAGAATCAAAAGAGCGATCGCTATCATCGGAGTTCAAACCTGTACGTTCCCCCTTCAAAAGTCGAAAACACCCATAGTCAGTTGGGTTTGAGTGATGCGGGAGTTCAAAAATTGAGGAAATGATATCAAGAGTCCTAAAGAAAGTAGAGTCAACCGATAGCGGGGTCAAAGAGTTAAGAGGGAGGTGTCTAGCCTTTCCCAAACAGTGAGCTAACATTCAGCCTCCATCGAGCATTTCGAAGCCCAAATGAATCACTTGTCGGCTCAAATGAACCCCCGAATGAAGGGAACGCTTCCTAGTGACACAATGCCGAACCCAAATAAAGATAGTCAATGCATGACTATTGTCACTAGGAGTGGCAAAGTGATCGGAGATGCACCAGTGAAGCCCAAAGAGGTTAATGAGGCAAAACCAAATGAGGAAAATAAATTCGACGAGATGCGAAAGACTCCAAGGAGTGAGGAAAACATTGAAGAGGAAGGTGAGGGGAAGGATGAGGAAATCCTCTCACATGTTGATAACGATGAGGCAGGCATGAAGGCCCCAATTAATGACAAGGTTGAAGCAAGAGTCTCACCTCCTTATCAACAACGGTTGGCCAAGAAAAAGAAGGATGACCAGTTCAGCAAATTCGTTGACATGTTTAGAAAGTTGTCCTTCAATATACTATTAGTGGATGCTCTTCTCCTAATGCCAGGATATTCAAAGTTCATGAAAGAATTGCTGAAGAAGAAGAAGGTGGTTGATGCAGGTAGTAGGGAGAAAATGCACCATTGTAGTGCACTGATGATGAGTAACCTTGCCCCCAAGCGGGAAGAGTCGGGAGCTTTCACAATTCCCTGTACAATTGGGATACGTGTATTAAAAAAACTCTATGCGATATTGGTGATAGCATAAATTTAATGACCCTATTGATTATCAAGAAGTTGGGACTTGGAAGCAAAAAGCCTACGTAGATGAGGTTGCTCATGGCGGATAGGTCTACAACAAAATTGGTGGGGGTGTTAGAAGATGTGTTGGTGAGGGTGGATAAGTTCATCCTACCTACTAATTTTGTTGTCCTTGATTACGAAATGGATGTGGAGGTACCCATTATTTTGGGAAGACCATTGCTAGCCACAGGGAGACCTGTGGTTGACGTGGAGCTTGGAGAGCTCAAATTTAGAGTTGGAAGTGAGGAAGTCACAATCAAGGTGTGCCCATCAGTGGAAACTCCCACCCGAATGCAAGGTAATAGGGCTGTGGAAAAATGAGGACGAGGACAAAGGACTGGAGATGAAGGAGACAGAGTCAGAGGATGATCCATCAAAAAAGAGGTGTTGAATGAGGATCTCCGTCGTGCCACGACGTTAACCAAGGCTCTTCTTGGGAGGAAACCCAAGTGTTTAGTGTATTACTTTTAGATCTTTGTTGTTTTTATTTTTGTTGGAGCTATGAAGTGAGGAATGATCTTGGGCAGATTTATATGCCCAAGTGATACTCAAACGTATCATTTTTACCTTGTTTGTTGTGCAATGTGTATATAATATCATGTATTTGGTAATAAAATGCGAATTTATACTAACCAACATGATTAGCATTTGTTTTGCAGGATAATGTGATTTTTAAGAGCTAAAATGCGTGTTGGAACTATGTCGGAGTTGGACTTGGATGCGAGCGTGGAAAAGACATCGGATGGCATATTTTGCAGTGGCTCCGCGATGGTGCCGTGCCACGCTGCCATCGCGGTAGCACACTGCCTGGGCAGAAATAAAAGTGGCAATTTCCAGTGTGCCTGCGCGTCAGCTCCGTGGCACGGAGACAGGCCTCCGCGATGGCCTCCGTGCCACGTTGAGGCTAATTATCCGGACCATGCAATTTCCAGAGAGGGTCCGCGTCCACGCCGTGTCACGGAGGCAGTGCTCCGCGTTGGCCTCCGTGACACGGTGCTTGTTATTCCGGGAAAAATTTCCCACTAGTATAAATAGCACACTTAGGTTATTTTTAAAGGGAGTTTTTTAGTTTTAGTTTTTTAGCCTGAGTTCAGAAGGGGGAGCAGGAACGTGGTTTTGTGGCAGTTGAAGAATAGAAAAGATAAGAGTTTTCTTCTCTACCCTTCTTCTTTTCCTTCAATTGTATGCATGATTCACACTCATTCTAGGCTGATTAATCCAAGAATGAGTGGCTAATTCCTCTCTTGTTGAGGTTTTGAACTTGTGAAATGAATGTTGGTAATAATTGATATGGTTTCTTCTTCTTCTTGCATGTTGTTCTATTAATTCTTGTGCTTATTACATTCTTGATTGGCCACCATTAATGTACATCTAAAAAGTCCAATTTCACTCGAGAGAGCATGAAATTGGAAAGTTGTGAATTAATAGGGTATTGTTCTTAACTTGATTTGGGAAAATTGGGTTTTGATGTGCTTTCTTGATAGAAATATACTTGAAAGCCGTATTAGTCAATTTAGGAACCGAAATTGTAGTGTTAGGTCATAAATTGCATTTGATCACAGAAATGTAGACGAATGGTTTATGAAGCTAAAGTGAAATTGATTATGGAAGTTTTAATTTCTAGGCAAACGTTCTTGGCTAGCAATATGAAGAAGAAGATGACCAAATTATCATGATTATCAAGTTCATTACTCGTTCTTAACCTTGGCATGTGCATATCCATTGTCTAAACTCAACGTAAATAGTAGTTATTAATTTTAGTAGATAATTAGTTTAGAAACAAAACTTACTCAAATCTTGGTTGGATTGTTGTTAACATAGTTAGAAATAGAATAGAGATATAGTAAACTAGGCAGTTTTGCATATTTAGAGCAGCCTCCTTGGATCGATACTTGGCTACTTAGCCACTTTATTACTTGTTTGACCACGTACACTTGCATGTCGGTGTATAATATATACCGAGCAGCAGAGCACGAACAAGTTTTTGGCGCCGTTGCCGGGGAGGCTAGGCGATTTGTAAAATTTTGTTTAGTGTAAATTTACTGTATTTGTATTTTTATCTTCTTAAGTGTTAACAACTTGGTCTTAGCCTGTATTTTGCAGATTTTTATTTCTGTGAACACTGGCAAGGGACAAGGAGCTGGTGGAATCTTACTTAGAGCCAGAACGTGAATTGCATAGTCAACGTAGAGAAGCTCTTCGGAAGAAGTTGCAGTTGCTCAAACAGTCTATGATGGAGCAACCCAATCCACCAGTTGTGCGGGCAGTGTTAGTGCCCGAGGAAGCAACAGCCAGGCCGGTTCGCGAGGTGGCAATCCCACACGCTAATAATGTACATTCCAGCATCCGCAAACAAGAGCCTAGGGGGAGATTTGAGTTAAAGCAAAATATGGTGCAACTTTTGCACACTAGCGGGCAGTTTACCGGTCTCCCTCACGAAGATCCGCAACAACATCTCCAAAACTTTTTGGAGATAAGTGACACTTACATCCCCGCTGGAGTGTCACCTGATTATGTTCGGCTCACCTTATTTCCATTTTCCTTACTTGGTGAAGCCAAGAGGTGGTTAAAAGCTGAACCACCCAACTCTATATCAACGTGGGATGATCTTGCAAAGAAGTTCTTGATCAGATTTTTCCCTTCAGGTAAAACAGCTAAACTTAGAAGTCAGATTCTAAGTTTTAAACAGAGGGAAGGAGAAAATCTTTATCAAGCCTGGGAAAGATTCAAGTCCATGTTGCGGGACTGTCCTCATCATCATCAGTCAAATGAGGTGTTGGTCCACACTTTTATTGAGGGTTTGGAACCCCACACTAAAATTTTGTTAGACTCAGCAGCTGGAGGGCAAGCGCTGGAGAAGACTTATGAGGAGCTTTACACTTTGCTCAACCGAATTTCACAAGGCAATCCGGAATGGAATGCAGATTCTTCAAGAGGTGGAGCAAGGAAAGCAGTGGGAGTGCTTGAAGTGGATGGATTCACAGCTATCGCTGCACAGATAGCTGCTTTGCAAAATCAGTTAAACACTCACTTCAGCAATATGAATTTGAACCAGCCTTCAGCCTCAGTCAATTCAGTCCAACAGATGTGGTGTGAAGTGTGTGGTAGTAGTGAGCATTCAGCTGAATGCTGTGGTGCAAATCCTGATTCGGTCAACTTTGTGGGCAATGCACAGAGGAATCAACAACAGTTTGGTGGTGGCTACAACTCGAATTGGAGGAATCATCCAAATTTTTTGTGGGGTAGCAACAATCAACAAGGCCAGGGTTCAGGGCAGGGTATGCACAGAAACCAAGGAGGGCAACAAGGCTATCAGAATCAGTTTAGAAATCACAATGCCCTTCCTCCACCACCATCACCGACTATTGAGGAAATGTTCAAGACCATGATTGCCAACCAGACACAATTGCAGGCTGACTATGTCAAACTGGCGGCCGAAGTAAAGAACAATCAATTGGCAACCAAGGCTCTTGAATATCAGTTTGGGCAATTTGCCAGTGCCCAAAATACTAGACCAAGGAGAGGACTACCTAGCGACACGGATCCCAATCCTAAGCAGGTAAATGCAATGACCACGAGGAGTGGTTTACAATTAAAGGAGGTGGAACCGGAAAGACCGCCTCAGAAGTCAGGAGCAGCAGATGTTGAGGGAGAACAAACCTCAGATACGGGGAAGACCAAAGAAGCTGAACCAACAAGGCCTCCACCCCCGTTCCCTCAACGACTTAAGAAACACAAGGAGGAGGCGTGTTTCCAGAAATTCATGGAGGTACTTAAACAGGTACATGTTAACTTACCTCTTGTTGATGTCTTGCAGGGTGTGCCAAAATATGCAAAGTATATCAAAGACATCGTGGCCAACAAAAGTCGCTTGACCGAGTATGCCACGGTGGCTTTAACGGAGGAATGCACATCCCGTATTCAGAACAGGTTGCCCACTAAACTGAAGGATCCTGGAAGTTTTACTATCCAGCTGACGATTGGGCAAAGTATCCGAGCTCGTGGGTTATGCGACTTGGGGGCAAGTATAAATCTGATGCCATCTTCGGTATTCAGAAAGTTAGGGCTAGGGAGTCCTAGACCTACAACAGTGATCTTGCAGCTAGCAGACAGGTCTTTAGCTAAGCCGGATGGCATTGTGGAGGATGTGCTAGTGCAGGTAGGCTCCCTCATTTTTCCGGTAGATTTCATTGTTCTGGATTTTGAGCCAGATGCAGAAGTCCCATTTATTTTGGGACGACCATTTTTGGCAACCGGAAAGGCATTGATCGATGTAGCTGCGGGTCAACTCACGATGCAAGAACATGACAAGGTGGAGGTATTTGATGTGTTAAAAGCCATGAAGCTGCCGGCTATACATGAGGAGCTTTCGGAAATCAGCGTGGTTGAACATGTAGAAAGTACGCCGGTTGTTGAATCTCAAGACCCATTGGAGAGAGCGCTTACGCATTCTGATCATTTTGGGGATGGAGAAGCTTGTGGAATGGTTCAATTGTTGGATGGAGCACCTAAATATCCAAGAAGACAGGAATTTCAGTCCTTGATGAGATCACTAGAGCCGTTGCCGAAACCGTCGGTTGAGGAGGCACCGAAATTGTAGCTGAAAGAATTGCCTCCCCATTTAAAATATATCTTTTTGGGGGAGGGAGAGACGTTACCAGTTATTATCTCTGCAGACTTGACAGAGGAACAGGAACAGGCAGCTTTGGGGGTCTTAAGGAAGAGGAAGAAAGCAATGGGTTGGCAAATGTCCGACATTCAGGGTATAAATCCAGCTTTCTGCATGCACAGGATATTTATGGATACAGGAGCCAAGCCAACTGTTCAGCCACAGAGGAGACTTAATCCAGCAATGAAAGATGTGGTAAGGAAGGAAATAATTAAGTGGCTTGATGCAGGTGTAGTCTACCCAATTTCAGACAGTGAGTGGGTCAGTCCTGTTCAATGTGTTCCTAAGAAAGGGGGGATGACTGTAATCACCAATGAGAAAAATGAGTTAATCCCCACACGAACTGTCACAGGCTGGCGAATTTGTATGGACTACCGAAAACTAAATGAAGCCACGAGGAAAGACCATTACCCCATTCCTTTTATTGACCAAATACTTGACAGGTTGGCAGGGCAGGAATATTATTGCTTTCTTGATGGGTACTCTGGCTATAACCAAATAGCCATCGCTCCTGAGGATCAAGAGAAGACAACGTTCACCTGTCCTTATGAGACATATGCTTTCAGGCGAATGCCGTTTGGGTTATGCAATGCACCCGCCACATTCCAGAGATGCATGATGGCTATATTCCATGACATGGTTGAAGACTTTGTTGAGGTATTTATGGATGATTTTTCTGTTTTTGGTAATTCGTTTGCTACTTGCTTGCAGAATCTTGACAGGGTGCTGGCTCGATGTGAAGAATCCAACCTCGTGCTAAACTGGGAGAAATGACACTTCTTAGTGAAGGAGGGGATTGTCCTGGGCCACAAAGTGTCTAAAAAGGGGTTGGAAGTCGATCGTGCTAAAATTGAGGTTATTGAGAAATTGCCACCACCAGTATCCGTGAAAGGTGTACGAAGTTTTCTGGGACATGCAGGATTCTACAGACGATTCATTAGAAACTTTTCCAACATTTCTAGACCGCTATGCAGGCTGCTATAAAAGTAGGTCAAGTTTGAATTAACCAATGAGTGTGTTGTAGCATTCGAAAAGTTGAAGCAGAAATTGATAGAAGCACCCATACTTACTTCTCCGGACTGGGAACAACCATTTGAGCTGATGTGTGATGCCAGTGATGTGGCTGTGGGAGCTGTATTGGGACAAAGGAAGAATAGAGTTTTTCACTCTATTTATTATGCAAGCAAGACGCTGAATACGGCTCAGAGCAATTACACAATCACAGAAAAAGAAATGCTAGCTCTGGTGTTTGCATTTGACAAGTTCCGGTCTTATTTGGTGTGTTCGAAAGTGGTGGTGTACACTGATCATGCAGCTATTCGATACCTATTCAACAAGAAAGATGCTAAGCCCAGATTGATCAGATGGATTTTATTGCTACAGGAGTTTGACCTTGAGATTAGAGACAGAAAGGGGAGTGAAAATCAGGTAGCAGATCACTTATCACGACTGGAGAGTCGGTCGCATGTGATGGAAAGTGATGACATTAATGAGGACTTCCCAGATGAGCAACTATTGGCAGTAGGAGAAGCAGAAGTTCCCTGGTATGCTGACATAGTCAACTTGCTAGTGAGCGGAGTTTACCCCCCTGAAGCAACAGACCAGCAAAGAAGAAAATTGAGGCATGACAGCCGATACTATGTATGGGACGAGCCATATTTGTTCAAGCAGGGACCAGACCAGGTGATGAGAAGATGCATCCCAGAGAGTCAGGTAGCAGAGGTGCTACGGGGCTGCCATTCGTCGTTGTATGGAGGGCATCACGGAGGTGAGAGAACAACACATAAGGTTCTTCAGTCAGGTTTCTTTTGGCCGACCCTGTTCAGAGACTCTATGGAGTATGTCAAAATGTGTGATAGATGTCAGCGGACAGGAACAATTGGCAGAAGACAAGAGATGCCTTTGCAGAACATACTGGAAGTTGAGCCCTTTGATGTATGGAGCATTGATTTCATGGGTCCATTCCCACCGTCATTTGGAAATCGTTACATCTTGGTAGTTGTAGATTATGTATCAAAATGGGTGGAAGCAATAGCTTGCCCCAGGAATGATAACAAGGTAGTAACGAAGTTTGTGAAGAAACACATTCTCACAAGGTTTGGGACACCCCGAGCAATTATCAGTGACGGAGGAGCTCATTTTGTCAATGCAAGCTTCAAGAAATTATTGGCTAAGCCTGGGACACTGGTCCACTTTTAAAAATGGGTTCAGGACACTGAGTGGAACTCGCATTACATCGGCGGTTCACGAATTAGGACCGGCGACTCACCTCCCAATAGCCGGTACACTCTTAGTTTGCCTAGTTTTCTATTCTGCATTGACGAGCCAGTGGCTGTCTGCGGATTCCTCCTATGACTCGCCAGTGCTTCACTGATGTTGGTGGTTCTTTATATGATGTTTTCTTATCTTTGTTTCTCAGTTCACCCTTAGAATAGTTTTTGTTATTTTAGTTTATTTCTAGGATAGTTGTGACAAACATCATCCTTAAAGAAATACCATGTCTTCATCCAGAAATACAGGAAAGAGAAAGGCCCCTGCCTCATCTTCTAGAAAGAGCAAGGGCAAAGCAAAGGCCGCTGCACCGCGTACCAACACCAAGGAAGCAATCATCTTTTGCGTCCCAAACATACAAGAGCATTATATCATCTATAAAGGACAATCCATCACGGTGGAGAATCATTTTGATTTAGCCTGATTGAGAGGTGATCTTTCCAACATCACTGCCCAATTCATAGCACGACAATGGCATGCATTTGTCAATCCTCTCCCGCCTTACTACCCCAGCTTGGTGTCCAAATTCTATGCCTCCTAGCAAGCTCGAAAAGATAGCATGAAGCATAGGGGAAAAGTCAATGACTTTCCATTCCTACCATCAGTTATGCTAAGGAGGGTGGAAGTCGACATCACCCCGATGTCCATTAACTCCCTATTTTGGAAAGATGAAATTGAATCTGGTACGGAGTACATGGATCGGGTAGCTAATATGAAAGGCCAATTTTCTTAGTTAGCCCCAATCATTGCTGTTGACACTCCTCCTTGGGCCACCATGGGTGGTGAAATCTCTAGCCATGATTTGAATTTCAAGGCCAAGCTGTGGCTGAATTTTATTTGTGGCTGTATCATCCCCTCCAAAAATGAGCAAAGGGTCAGTTAAGAAATTGCTATTTTCATTTCCTGCATCATGACTGGAGTCCCCATTAACTTTGGAGACATTGTCTCCCAATAAATGACGAGAAAGGCACGACAGTCTAGCACTTTAATGCCCTACGCCGTCCTTATTTCCCAGCTTATCTCACAAGCTGGAGTGCTTCTGTTCCCAGATAAAACCCTTTCCGCTGCATTAGAACTGATAGCCATTGACCGGAACAGAGATGCCAAGGCACTAGAAATGAAAAAAAAAATATTGCAAACCTTTGGAGTCACTGAGGGATCCCTTTCCCATGGGTCGGACTAATCACCACAGGCCCCAGAGTTGAACGTGCCCCAGCCCGAAATGTCAGCAACAACTTCAGGCACATGCCTCAGTAGGAAGCATCTCCCCCTCCGCAATCCTCTCAACCTAGTGGTCTCCACATACTTGTGGAAATGACCAACTCTCACGAGAGCCAACTCCAGAGATTGGATAAGAGCCTCCCCGCACTCATTGCTCAAACAATTAGAAAATGAGCTCAAGTCTTTATACGAGAGTGTCACTACACTATGCAAGAGGGTAGATGCGATTGAAGGGGCTTTCACCTCCCTCCGAACTGAGGTGCAAGAGTGGAAGAATCAGACTTCAATAGAAGTGCCGGATATGAGCACCCTGGGTGCTGCAATGGCTGCTGCTTCCTCAGTTCAGGGCCCTATTGATGATCTTTTCGAGGGTCTAGCTAGCTGAGGCCAGTGATGGTGGTACAAGTAATGAAGACGCTGATGATGAGAAAGAATGACCCGCTCAAGAAGTTTCTTGTCCCTTTCCCTTTTGCATACATACGTTGGGGACAATGTACTCTTTCATATGGGGGAGGGATGAGTGCAGTTGATGATGGGGTCATTGATGGATGTTTTTTTTTTTTTTTTTTTTTGAAATTAATTGAGTAGAGCCCTTGTCAGGCTGTTGTTTTTTATGATTGATGATTGCCCTTTCCTTGCTTGTTTTGTCTTGAAAAAAATCAATGAATGATTTGGTTTAGTTCTTGATGGTTGATGGTTAGTGATTAAATGGAGTTCTTTTGCTTTAAATTGCAAAATTTTGCATGGAATGACCCAAAGTCTTGCTTCCTTTTTGCCTTTGTAAATAGTAGTGTAGTAATCAAAACTGCGAGGGTTTTCTTTAGACCACGGTTCTTTCCCGAGGAGCATTCTTTTGTTTCTTTTTATTTTCCTTGTCGAATTGGGTTGGCATTTCCTGATGATAGATTTAGTGGTGACATTCTTAAGGAAAAATGCCACGTTGCTTTGAGTATCTTATGAAGTTGTTCTGGGAGGCACCAACAAAAAAAATTATTGAAATGAAATTTTAAAATGATGCCATGAAAATGAAGATAATGAGCAAATATTGACGCAATAGCATAACATTCTTTGTCATACGTTGTAAATTCTTTGCTTGACTTATGAGTTTGCCTGCTTTGATGTCATAACATGAATTCTTGTGATGAGAATGAATCTTGTGGACCCTTTAAGGGTGATGCCTTCTGTAGTGAGGAATTTTTGATAAGTCTCATGCATGAATTCTTGTCTAAAACTTGCCCCAAATGTGAATCCAGGCGCAATCCTAGATGTAGTTACACTGAGAACATGATTTTAGACTTTCCTTTGTCTAGCCACTTCACCCATATACCCTCCTTGAGCATTGATCCTCAGCCAATGTCGAGCCTTAGACCTTTTATTTGGCAACCACATTATAAGCCTTAAGACCATTCTTAATACCTCTCTTTGGCACACATCCTCCCTAAATGCTAGTGATAAGATAGTGATGAAATGAGGATTCAAGCCTAAGAAAAAGGGAGTGATAAAAAATTAAAAATGAAGCAAAAGCCTAAGTTTGGGGGTGTGTAAAAAGGGGAAAATAAGAATTTCAGTTTGAGGTAGCACCACATTGTGTCAAAATGCATAAAAGGATAAATCAAAAATAGAAAAATAGTTTGTGTGAACTGGTGCCTCTTCTTGAGGTGATAAGTCTATTTGTGAAAGGCAAAGGGGTTATAAAGAGGGTTATTGAGAAATGAAAGTCAGAAACAATGAAAGAAGTGAAACAAAGTGAAGTGAGTGGAAGGAGTTGATGAGAGGTATATTAAAAAAAAGACATTAGGGAGGATCTAGTCACTAAAACCAAATTTTCATCCTACCCTTAACTCAAGCCTGCATCATCACTCGCAAGCCCTAAATGATTGTAAGTGCAGTTGCTCTACATTAGTGACGAATTACATAAAGGGCAAGCCTATGGGTCAAGTGTGTGCATGAAGACTTATTTTGGGAGAATGAGTGTGATTACCTCTTCCAAACAATCTCTTGTGTTCATTCAATGATTACATGAAAAAAGAATAGGGATTCTTATTTCAATGAGTGGATTCATCCCTTTTTAAGGACGCAGGGGCATTCAGAATTAATGTGTGGATAGGGCATGCAAAGTGTAAACTCTAAGGAAAGCTTTGAATGTGCACTGATTATGACTTGAGATGCTATGTGTATTTCATGGTTGAGCAATGCTCCTGTTTTACTAAATGAATCCTTTCATGAACCTTGTTGGTGGATAGTGGTAGCCTATTGAATATCTTTATTGTTTTGGTATTTTGGGGTATTTACTTCTCTTTTTCGGTGAGATTGGTGAGCAATTTTTAGGTTGTCATAGATCAGGTGATTGGTGATGTTTCAATTTCTGTAGAAGTGGCATATTTTTCAATGAAAGAGAATTGGATTACTTAAGGACAAGAAATGGTTCAAGTTTGGGGGCTTGATGAGTTTGTAATTTACCAACTCATTAGGCTCTTAAGCTTGAGATTTTGCTTAGTTTTTGAGTTGATTATATAGATTTTATGCCCTTTTTGCCTTTGTTGTGCGCAGATGCCTAAATATGTAGAGAATAGTAAAAATGGAGCAAAAAGAAGAAAGTGAGAACAAATTGGCGGTCCACCGATGAAAAACGGTGAAATGCCGGTCAAAGGCCGATTATCACTTCCTCTGAGGAAAAATGCCACTGGTTAACCCTGAGTTGCCAATGGCGACTTGCCGGTCCAGTCACCAAAGGACACCCGATTTTTTGGAATGAAGAAAAAAGACCCAGCGGTTCACGGATTGAGATCCGCTAAATGTCAGATGAACCGCCGACGCTCACTGGAATTTAATGATGGCTCAGATAAGATTACTGCTGGTTGACATATTTGGACCGATGAATCGTTGGTGTCTCCCCGATTCCAAAATGATGCTCAGGGGTAAAATTATCCAGCACGGAAAAAGAGATAGAAGATGCCCTATGTTCCTGGATATAAATACTAGAGAAAGTACTGTGTACTAGAGCATATAGAGAGCAGAGCATATCACATCATCTTTTCCTTTCTTAGCTTTAGAACATTCCCTTAGCAGAGGAAAGGATATTTTGATTGGTAACTTTGAAAAGTACTCTTCCCTACTTCTTCTTAATAGTAAGGTACAACCATTGTTGGAGACTATTTGTAAATTTGATTTTACTACTCTTGTTATTAAATTCAATGAGTTTATTGATGAATGTGCTTTTGAATTTCTTAATCATAAGTAGCTAAATCATTAATTAGAGGTGTGTGATGATGAGTACTTAATTACAGTGGGTATTGCTAGAGTTATCTTCATATTGTTTAAATAAGTGTAAATCTGTTAGATTCTCTTCAATTTATAAAGGAAGATCCATTGATTATGATATGGGTCTATTTGTTCTTGCTTTATTGTTTCTTGTAAAAGAATAATTAAGTATTGGAAGAGAATTTAGTAGTGGCTATGGTTGAGAGATTGTGAAATTGGGCTAGAAATAGCTAAAATTCCAGTCTCACTTCTCATTAGTAGCTAATAGCTAGAAATTAGTGCAACTACTTATCCAAATCTAATCGAGTGAGCTAAATAGTGGCTAGAGGTTTGACAAATTCTAGTGAGAGGTAGTTATAAGGCTGAAAAGTTGTAATTACCCACCTCCCTAGATTATTTACACTAGTTGAACTTATAAGATGACCTAGCATGTCCTTATCTAGTTAGTATATCATATACACCAACCTCTAGTCTTTTACATTCATGTTCACAACCTTGCTGATTTTGCTATTTTATTCAACTAACTTACCAAAAACAATTCACTAAAAGTTCCAATTCCCCCAATTTATTTGTTTTTATGTTAACTCTACATGTTGCAAGCTAACTTAAATTTCTCAACCGACACTTGTAATTATCACTCACTATTCCTTGTGGGATTCGACCCCTACACCTTTTGGGTTACTTATTTTGATACTTCATCCATGTATATTCTTTGCATGAAGGATATATTATCAACAGGATCAGACGTTTAGGCTTAGTCCCGTCATTAGGAACATCCTCAGAGTTAGCATTTTCTCAGCTTGTTGGTGAGTCCTCATCCTTCGAGGGCCTTCTTACCATTATATTTTCAATTTCAATTTATTAGTGAGTTACTTGGGGTCTTGTCCCATCAACTCGTCAAATTGTAGAGTCTTATCAGACATAGTATGTATTCAACTTCGGATCAATGTTATGTATTTCGTTATTCAGATGTTATTGGATATTCCAACTTCCACTATTTCAAATGTTTCTTTTTGCAATTATTTATATTAATCTTTAGTTGTCATATTCATGCCATGGGTCGACTTGGAGCCATTTATGTTTCTAGATTTCGTGTCTAGATCCGGGCCTATGTTCGGATCGTGACAATAGTCTTTATTTCATGATTCATATTTTGGTTTTCTTTTTTATTTTTCATAGGTTAGCATGGAGAACCCTGTGTTGCAAGTTAATCTCCTACCAGAGGAGATGACTAAAGGACAATGAGCTGAAGCTGTGTGACAAGCAGAGGAAGATAAACTAGCTGACGCAGCTAGGAGAGCCAATGTTGCAAACTTTGCTGCCGCCTTGGAAATAAAGAACAAACAAAACCCCCTTTTCATCATGGATGTAATGTTGTATCGGAATATGCTCTTTCAGGAGGAGTTTGAGCAAGAAAAAATTGGCTACATTGGAGTCATTGTTCCTACCCTACTGTCAACTAATTCTAAGTTCGATGTGGCTAGTACAATGAAGCAATTGCTGAGCATGAAGGGGTTGTTCAATGATTTGTCTGGTGAAGATCCAAACTAGCACATGATAAATTTTACTGGGATCTGCTATGCCTACAAACTGCTAGGGGTTTCCTAATAAGCCATTACACTCAGGTTAATCCCTTTATCACTAGCAGGGGGAAGCTACTCTGTGGTTCAATAGGATTCTAGATGAGTATATTATTACCTAGGCAGAACTGACTGTAGCTTTCTTGGAGAGCTTTTTTCCACCCTTACGGATGATTCAATTCAGGGATTAAATTAATAATTTAAGATAACTACCGGTGGAAGCCTTGCATACGGCATGGCTAAGATTTAAAAAGAAGTTAAAGTAGTGTCCTAATCACAAGATTCCTGAGAAAGTCCTTTTGGAAGTAGTTTATAGGTCACTGAGCGCCTCAAATAAAGTTGTAGCAGAGGGATCCACGATGGACCATAATTTGGAGAAGCTAGTAAAATACTGGATAAGATGATGAAAACTAATGGTGCATGGCACACTAGAGAATCAGAGGCTGCTGCAATAAACCATTCTAGAGGCATGACAACAAAGCAGCGGAAAAAAAAAGAACAAGACCAAGACATGGCCTGTCTCAAGACCCAGTTAGAACTGATCACCAAGCATCTAACCACACTGAATACAAAGAAGGTGCATGCATTGAAAATTCTAGAGAAGGGATCCAGGTAAGAAGATCATTACACTAATGCAAAAAAAGAAGGTTAATATTGTAAATAATCAGGGGAATTTTTGGGCTAAAACCCAAGGGGCTAGCCAAGTCTCTTAGCATCAAGGCCAAGGAAATCAAGGTCGGAACTACTATGAGAGTAATAATTACATTAGGTATGGAACGAGAGATAGGGACCAAGGTCAATGGAGAAATAGAGATGCTCCCAATAATGACATGAATAGAGTCTATGTACCTCCAAGAGCTAGAGAGCCTATTGCCAGCGACTCTAGAACCGCAAGGTTGGAGGAAATGATGAGTCAAATGATGAAATAAGTTGATTTAATTGAAGTAGGAGTCAAAGATATGAGAGGTGAGCTATCAAGCTTGAGTTAGTTTGTAGACTCACATTCGACTTCCATAAAATAATTAGCAGGTGGGGTAAATGCCAGCGGCACTAAATCAAAGGAAAAAGGGCACCTTGCCTAGTGATACCATTTCTAAACCTTGGAAAGAGGGTTATTGCATATGATCATGACCCAAATAGGTATCTTGATGAAGTCTGAGTAATCAAGATACCTGCATCGTGCTGCGACGTTAAATCAAGCGCTACTTAGGAGGCAACCCAAGGTATTTTAATTTTTGATTTTTCTTTAGTTTTAGAGTTGATATGTTTATTCAAGTGTGAAGGATTTAAGCCATGAACCATGAAATAACTTTTGAGCATAGCTGTTGGAAACGGGGTGCAAAGAAAAAAACAGGCCCTGCAGCACGATGATTGAGCCCTGCAGTCTATGGACCAGGCCAACACGTAGGTCGTATGGCGCGCATAACAGAACGACACACAGGCAGATCGGCACAGGGACTGGCGTTTGCATAGGGTATTCCAAGCCAAAAAATTCGCCGGTTAAGTGGGTCAACCCGACCCAAGGATTGTTTTAAAAGGCAAAAACCTAATTTTTCTCCGCATTTTTCAACTAGGGCGGACCAAAAATCCCTCTTTCTCTCAAAAAATGTCGCATTCTTCATAAATTCTTCCAAATTTATGCACCCAAATCACAAAGAACATCATTCCTCTTGAAATTTCACCAAAAATGGATCCAAAGTCAACAAAGAAAAGTGTGTGGCTTCTTCAAGCCATGGAACTAAAAGTTCAAATGGAACTCAAGGGACACCAATAGGATGCAAGCATGCCACAACAAACACCAAGGTGTTTTGGACTCCGTTGGGTGATGGAGTAAGAAGGTAAAAAGTAGTTTAAAGAGCATAAATAATCAAAATATTCTCATGAATTATTTGTTGATAGAGATAGCTTGGTATATGATTTTCTTCATATTGTTAATAGAATACAAAATCTTGGGTTGAACTTTGTGTTTAATGATCTGGGGGAATTTAATTTAAATATGGTGAGGGAATTTTTGGTGAATTGGGAGCTGAAGCAGAGGTCCAACCAAGTTAAGATTAGAAGGAAAATTCAAAATTTGTTTTCTCGCTATTTTGTATAAATTACTTGGTACGCCTAATATTGACCCAAAACTAGTCAATGACTTTATTTTGAGACCCCCATATACAGAATTTATGTCCGCCCCACCTTGGGAGGCATGACTGACACCTGGTGCCCTACTAGAGTCTGAACTAGTCTGACTGAGCTTGTGCACCTTTGGTGCATAACTAATGCCAATCCTCAATCAAGAAAAAAAATGGGCTATATCTTGGTTGTAAACATAGCCCTCGACCGACAAGGCCTTATAACAACCTATAAAAGAAAACAACTAACAAGAAACAAGTAATAATGGGGAATCCTATGCGGGTCGACAAGGCCACAATGATGTCTAGTTTTGACTGTAAAGTAAATCCAGTAAAAAACTAAACTATGGCCAACAAGGCTGCTAACTAACAACTAAACAAGGCCCCACACAGCCAACACGTAAGATAAAGCATGCACGGGCCCCACACGACTATCAACAGCTAACCATAAGGAATCTGCAACAATATGCAAGCCTCTAGGAGTGATATAATGGTCGAGACAGGGTCCCGATCTACCCATGAACTGTACAAACAAAAGGAAGTAGACCTTCTAGCTAGTAGCTCCAAAGGAATGGAGCTGACGGCCCTGCTAACTCTAGCTGAAAGCTAAGAAGATCCTGGTCCACATCTATCGGCACTTGCAGGTATGTAACGCAGCACCCCAGGAGGGCATCAGTATAATATGTACCGAATATGTAAGGCAGTAAGTGTAAATAACTGAACGAACTGAAATGAAACTAAAAGTAACTAAAAAGAAAGGATATAAATACTACCTGAACAGCTGAACTTCCTGCTATCTAATCTATCAGTAACTATAACAAAAAAGAACCTTACCTAGCCCCCATAAGCTGGAAGGTACAACCAGAACAAAATAACCCACCGGGGCCCCTAAAAGCCATGGTGAGTGCACATCAACCTATATACCCCTAAGAAGGTCAAAATAGGTCAACTAGTGGCTATAGCCGTCCTACCAGTCTCCTGGGTCTACAACTAAGCCTTCTCGGCCCCTGAACTATAGTTGTGTCTATGTTCGATGAACTCCTGATATCTGCACCCGAGGCACCAGGCTCGACATGAGATGTGGTTCTGATATGACATATAATAGTCCAGCCATGGAATGCACTGTATGAAGACCTTGGACCCCATCTTCGTCCCTTGCGGATGGCATACCACTCCTTCGAGTGACGTTATCTCTCCCCTGGCGGGCGTCGACATAGCTAGTAACCCTGGGGTTCGCTATGGAAGGCTATACAGGGCAAAGTCAATCTCAGACTAGGCATAGAGTACTGGCCTCAGCTAAAAACAAATGCTAATAACAATACATAAGCTTCTGGATTTCTTACTGGAATTCAAACTTGATTATAATACTGAAGAAACTAACTTGCCGAACGGATCAGCCTTAACATACCTGGATCTCCGATTTCTGATTAACTAAAGAGTTACAAACCGTACTCAACAGCTCTTTCCAACAATGATTGTATTACTTGGAGAATAAGACTAGTTTCAATATTAATTTCGGAAAAACCATAACCTTTAATACTAATATTAACTATACTTCAACTTATCAAAACATGGTCGAAAACGTATAATTTCTCGAGAGTTCAGAAGGGAGATATACTTACGTGAAGCCCATGATCATATAGAAATTAGTTTAGTGTAATTCCGACAACTTCTACTCGGCGGGGTTATAATTTGCCAAGAGAATTTCAAGAAACTAACTCCATGGTAATGCTCCCTGTAGGATTATAATTCATGACCTGAAGTTAATTTGAGTTTGGTCGGAGTTGGGCAGCGTAAATGGAGGAAAACTTACTGAAAATAGCGTATCTCTCCTCTCTAATTGCGGGTGTATTATTTGGAAATGATACAATCGAAAACATTGAACTTATATATAACTTGGGCGGTGGACACGGGATCCATGGCATGGAACGTTTCGCACCAATCCACGGGCGTTCCATGGTGCCCAACGCGGAGGGAGGGGGCCCATGGCATGCTGCCCTTGTTGCAGCTGTTCGAACTTTTCCTGGGCTCTTTCTCGTACGCGCCAAACTCTAAAACTATTGACTAACATAGGAATATGCCAACTAAACATTAGGAACTTACGGGGTGTAACATCCTCCCGCCTTAGGAACATTCTTCCTCGAATGTCACTTTAGCTTATGGGAATCTAACCCTTTTAACTACTATTCTGGAAAAATTTCGGCAGAGTCTCTCCTGTAATATGGACTATCTGGAAATCCTGAAATGCAGAAAAGTACAATACAGGCATTTCACATAGCACTATAACAACTATATCACATCAAGGTTGTACTTAACTAAGAAACATATGAAACACAAATCATAAAACCGCAACTGAACCAATAACTTACCTTAGCTGCATAGTCTGGACTAACCCTGGAACAAATGAGGATATCTGAATCTCATGTCGTCCTCGGCTTTCAAGGTCATCTCTTCACTATTCTTATTTCTCCACAGTACCTTAACAGAGGCAACGTCTTTAGTTCTTAAACTACGAACATGCCGGTCTAATATGGCAACTAGAACATCTTCATAATCCAATTCCTCAGTAATCTGGACATCCTCGATGGGCACAACTCGGGATGGATCCCCTATGCACTTCCATAACATCGACACATGAAAGACTAGGTGAACAGATTCCAACTCTGAAGGTAGATCTAGCTCATATGCCACCTGGCCTATTCTTCAAAGGACTCGATATGGCCTAATAAACCTCGGGCTAAGATTTCCCTTTTTACCAAACCTCATCACGCCCTTCATTGGCGAAACTTTTAAAAATACCCATTCGTCTACATTGAATTCCAAGTTTCTACACGGCATATCAGAGTAAGATTTCTGGCGACTCTGAGCTATCAACAAGCGTTCTCTGATGAGCTTTACTTTCTCTTCTGATTAGTGGATCATGTCTGGTGCAACTAGTTTTGATTCTCTCACATCAAACTAACCAACTGGGGACCTACACTTTCGCCCATATAAAGCCTCATACGGTGCCATCTGAATTGTAGAATGGTAACTGTTATTGTAAGAAAACTCAATAATGGGTAAATGTTCATCCCAGCTGCCCCCAAAGTCTAGCACGCATGCCCATAACATATCCTCGAGCGTCTGGATTGTACATTCTGCCTGTCCATCCATCTGAGGATGAAATGCCGTACTTAGATTAACTTGTGTCCCTGGGCCATTCTTGAAGGACTGCAAAAATTTAGCTGTGAACTGCACTCCTCTATCAGAAATAATTGATACTGGAACACCATGCAATTGAACTACTTCCCTGATATATAATTCAACATAGTCCTCACTGAGAAGGTGGTCCTGACTGGCAGAAAATGAGCTGACTTCGTCAATCTATCAATAATCACCTAGATGGAATCAAGTCTACACCTTGTATAGGGTAATGCTGTAACAAAATCAATATTGATTGCCTCCCATTTCCACATAGGCACGACTATCTCCTGTGTCAATCCGTCGGGCTTTTGATGTTCAGCCTTTACCTACTGGCAGTTAGGGAATTATGCTATGAATTTTGATACACCCTTTTTCATTCTTGGCCACCAGTAAATCTCTTTTATGTCATGATACATCTTTGTTGACCTTGGGTGAAGAGAATAATGGGAATAATGTACCTCTTCCATGATCTGCTGGCGAAGTCCTGCCACATCTAGAACAGAGAGGCGACCCCTACATCTCAAGACCCCATCTTCGGTTACCTGGAAAGCTAATATTTCCCCCTGATGTACCTTATCTCTGAACTTTTCTAAATGAGGGTCTTCAAACTGCCGCTCTTTTACTTCTACAAGTAGGGATGATATTGTAGTATTCTGAATCACTGCCCCGTTGTCTGCTGAATCTACTATTCGAACGGCTAGGCCGGCAAACTGATGCGATTCTCAGGTCAACTCCCGCTGTTCTGGTTTAAAATATTCTAAACTCTCCATAGATCTGCGGCTGAGGGCATCTGCTACAATGTTAGCCTTCCATGGATGATATAAAATATTCATGTCATAGTCCTTCAATAATTCTAACCAATGACGCTGCCGCAGGTTCAACTCTTTCTATGTAAAGATATACTAAAAGCTCTTATGATCAGTAAAAATATTCACGTGCACCCCATATAGATAATGTCTCCAGATCTTTAAGGCGTGGACTATTGCCGCTAACTCCAGTCATGAGTGGGATAGTTCTTTTCATGCTTCCTCAGTTGCCTCAAAGCATAAGCAATCACCTTACCATGCTGTATCAGCACACATCCTAACCCGATGCCTGAAGCATCACAGTACACTACATAACCCTCTGACCCTTCCAACAAAGCTAGTATTGGCACTGACGTTAATATGTTTTTCAAATACTACAAACTCTGTTCACACGCTTCAGTCCAGTGGAATTTAGCTGCTTTCTGAGTTAACTTGGTCAAATGCGTTGATAAAGTAGAAAACCCCTCTACGAATCTTCTGTAATACCCAGCTATCCCCAGGAAACTATGCACCTCAATCGGAGTTGTAGGTCTAGGCCATGTATTTACTGCCTCAATATTCTAGGAATCTACCTGAATACCAGCTTCTGAAACAATGTTACCCCAAAAGGCCACTAAATTCAGCCAAAACTCACATTTAGAGAATTTTGCATACAACTGACTATCCCTGAGAATCTAAAGCACTGTTCGCAGATAATCCCGATGTTCTGCTTCTGAACGGGAATACACTAGAATATAATCAATAAATGCTATCACAAACAAGTCCAGATACAGCCTGAAGATGTTGTTCATCAGATCCATGAACACTGCTGGAGCATTCATCAGTCCGAACAACATGACTAGAAATTCAAAATGGCCATACCTGGTCCTGAAAGCGGTTTTTGGAATGTCTCTCTCTCGAACATGCACCTGATGATACCCAGATCTTAAGTCAATTTTGAGAAATACTTCGCCCCCTGTAACTATTCAAATAAATCATCTATTATGGGAAGTGGGTATTTGTTCTTGATGATGACTTTATTTAGCTGCAGGTAGTCTATACACATGCGGAGGGAGCCATCATTCTTTCTTACAAACAGAATTGGCTCACCCTATAGTGAAGTACTCGACCAGAGAAAGCCCTTATCTAACTGGTCCTTTAGTTGTTCCTTCAATTCTCTAAGCTCGATAGAAGCCATTCGGTACGGAGGGATGGATATAGGCTGAGTACCTAGTAATAAATCGATCGCAAAATTGATCTCCCTTTTTGGGGGAACACCAGGAAGTTCATCTGGAAATACATCTGGGAATTCATTAACCGCTGGAATGGATTATAGAGTTGGGGATTCTGCTTGGACATCTTGAACCTTGACGATATGATAGATGCAACCCTTTGCTATCAACTTTCTCGCCAGAAGATAGGATATAAACCTACCTTTTGGCGTGGCTGCATTTCCTTTCAACTCCCGTATTACCTCCCCTATAAAGTGAAACTGGACAGTCTTGGTCCAACATTCTACATTGGCATAACATGGTGCTAGCCAATTTATATCCATAATTGCATCAAAGTCGATCATTTCTAATTCCACCAAATCTGCTAAATTCTAGCGACCAACAACCTCTACTTTGCAACCCAGGTAGATCATTTTAGCTATAATAGAATCACCGACAGGTGTGGACACTAAAAAAAAGTTGCTGAAGTAATTCTGGCATAATGCTAAACTTCCGGGCTACTAACAGTGTAACATAAGGCAAAGTGGATCCTAGGTTTATCAAGACATAAACAGAATGAGAGAAAATGTCCAGCATACTTGTCATCACATCCAGTTATGACTCTGGTTCTTGTCTCCCCGGTAAAGCATAAGTGCTATCTGGACCGGTGCCTGAGCTAGATGCCCCTGATATGCCTTGGCCCCTGCTGGTTGGAGCTGGGGGCCTACGCTCTGCTGGGGATGCTGGGGCACATGACCCTACTGAAGATCTATCCTATCGGTCCCGATCAGTATGACCCATGGCTGTATAGTCTCTCATCAAGTGACCCTTCTGCCCACATATGTAACACGCATAAGAACCATACATACATGCCCTAGGATGGCATCGACTGTAAATAGGGTAAGGTGGCATGGTGAATCTACTCTGCTTTGACCCCCTCTGTTGAGAACTTGATGGCCGTGAACTTTTGCCGGGTCCTGACTGCCCCCGATGGCCTGGTCTACTACCCTGCTACTACTGTAGGGGTGGAGGCCTGCATGGTCTTCCAAATAGTCATGGCCTGGGTCTGCCTTGGAACTCTGCCTGAATGTCACTCGGTCTAGCCCTGTGACGCTGCTCCTAATTTGCCCTGTCTATCTCTTGCTGTCGCTGCCTGATCCCCTCGATATTCTGAGCAAATACCTCAACACGAGCAATATCCATATCCTCTCATAGAGTAGTTGTGATAAAAGTCTCCACATATTCTGGATTCAGCCCATGATAAACCGATGCATCCTAGCCAACATGGTATCTACAAAAGCCGGTGCATATCGGGCCAAGGTGTTGAATCTCATAGCATATTGTCGAATGCTCATTGAGCCCTGCTCTAGATGCAAAAACTGATCTACCGAGGCCTGTCGGATCTCCCGTTGCATATAGTGGTCCAGAAAGGCCTTTGAAAAGCTGGACCAAGTAGGAGAGGGAATATCTCTACCTTGGGACCTTTCCCAACTCTCGTACCATAATACTTCTATGTCCCGTGTTCAGCTGGTTCGGTATGGGTTAAAAACCGACACGCAAGTGCACGTGGTCAAACAAGTAATAAAGTGGCTAAGTAAGCCAAGTATCGATCCAAGGAGACTCTGGATAAGTAAAATTGCTTAAGTATACTATATTCTAGTTTACTTCTAATTATGCTGACAACAACGTAACCAAAAGTTAAATAATTTTTTGTTTATAAACTATATACTAAAACTATTAACAAATATCTACGTTGAATTGAAACTATGGATATGAGCATGCCAAGGTTAAGAACAAGTAATGAATTCGATAGTAATCATAATTCGGTTATTCTTCTCTTCATGTTGCTAGCCAAGAACATTAGCCTAGAGATTAAAACTCTCGTATTTAATCTCACTTTAGAATCATAAACCATTCGTCTACATTTCTGTGATCAAATGCAATTTATGACCTAGCAATACAATTCCGGTTCCTAAATTGACTAATACGGCTTTCAAGTATATTTCTATCAGGAAAGCACATCAAAACCCAATTCTCCCAAATCAAGTTAAGAACAATACCCTATTAATTCACAACTTTCCAATTTCTTGCTCTCTCGAGTGAAATTGGACTTTTTAGATGTACATTAATGTTGGCCACACACTAATGCAGTAAGAACAAGAATTAATAGAACAACATGAAAGAAGAAGATGAAAAACCATATAACTCACAATCAAAATTCACTACACATGTTCAAATCCTTAGCAAGGAAGAGAATTAGCCACTCATTTGTGGATTGATCATCCTCAAATGAGTGTAAATCATACGTACAATTGATTGAAAGAAGAAAGAAAGAGAGAAAAACTCTTAGCTTTTTCGTCCCTCAACTGCTCCTAACCCACGTCCTTGCTCCACCAAGTCTCCCCTCTGAAAAATAAACCTAAGTGTGCTATTTATATTAGTAGGAATCTTTCCTGGATTAACAAGCAACGTGTCACGGAGTGCATCGCGGAGCACGGCCTCCGTGACACGCTACGAACGCGGAGGCTCTCTGGAAAATCACCCGAAATCGGCCCAGGCAGCACCTTGCCTCGTTGGCAACGTGTCACGCTGCCTGGGCAGCGCGTTGTAGCCCCATGGTCGCGGAGTCCACCTGCCGTGGCACGTTGCCAACGCGCAGGTGGGCTGTTTTGAGCGGCCTGCCTGCCGTGGCACCTTGTCGACGCACCAGTGGGCTGTTTTGTGCCTCTTCCTTGCCGACGTTCGCGTGTTAATTCCGTTTCCAAGCTTCTACTTCACCAACTCATGGATTAGTTACTCAAACATCATCAAAACCTACAAAACAAAGGCTAATCATGTTGGTTAGCACATATCTTTATTTTATCTAAAATTACATGAAAATGTATACGATAACTTAGATAAACAAGACTAATTTAAGTAATAAACAGTATCTCGGGCATATATTTTTGCCCGTGATCACAACCCCACACTTAAAGCCTTGTTCGTCCTCGAACAACCTTTTACATATCATGCAAATGGAGACTCCTACATAACTAATTTAGCAAGATAATTCAGGTTACGGCTATAATGATTACGTAAGATACAAGCTAAAAATAGAGCATGCCTGATTTGATCATTGAAATGAAGTACAACCATGTTAAGACTTCTTAACCTCAAGAATCGACTCTCAATTTTAGCAAACTCATGCAAATCATCTGATTAAGAAATCCCACATGAAATATATCCTTCTTTCAACATGTGCCCCTCACGGAAAGAGAGTTACCCAATCACACTCAAAAACAATTTTTTACATCACAACATGTGTGGGTACATGAATAGAATTACGCTCACTTTCACAAAGAATTCACATGCATTATGTAATGACCCATAAGCTTGCCCTTAGTGTTTTATTCCACTAATTTAAGGATGTGTGAATGTAAGATCAAGTAGTACTTTTTAGGTTGTAATGTAACTCAGGTGCGGGTAGGTACTATTATGATCAGTAATAGTGACTATCTTTCCTAAGCGCTTTTAATACATCACGCCTTCATTACGAACTTCCCTTCCGTCACTTCACCTTTTTCACTTTTCATCTTTCTTTTTCCTCTTTTGTTCCCCCATTTCTTTCGACACTTTTTAGCATATTAGTAAGGAGTACTTAAGCAATATGTTTCATTCATTCCTTTTCTTACTCCCTACTAATAACCAACCATTTTCACACAAATGCACCTTTTTCCTTTTCTCAACTATTTACAACATGCTATTTTTCCTTCTTTTCCATTCTTCTCACTCCTTTACCCTTTCGGATTTTTCCTTTAAGCGCTTCAGAGTTTTGGTTCAATTTCAAGGCTAATGAAAGAAAAAGGATTAAGCTTATGTTGCAGCTGTCAAAGAATAGGCTCAAGGCACAATGGGGTTAACTAGGATTAATTTTTCAAGGTAGGTATAATGAGGGATAAAAGTTTGGTTCATATAAAGAAATGCCTATATCATTTCCTACAATTCACATCCTTCATTTCGTTTTATAAACACACCAGGCAAGTTCTAGACAATCCACAATAGCACGGAATACTCAAAAACCTTACACTCATGGCACATGCTCAAATCAAGACACATTCAGTAGACTCTTACTCAGCTAATCACAAGAATTCAGAATTAAGCTTCAAACATATTGAGTCAAATTCAAGAGCCTAAGTGTCTCAAACAAAGTTATACAATTGCATGCTTCATACTGAACATACTTGCATCTTACAACCATGTATAGCACATAACAAGAACATCCAGCACCAATTAGTTATGGTTTCAAAACCCAAAACCTATCGACTAATTTTCCTCAAGATGGTCGTCATCCATCCATCGTCGGAAACAGTCCCTAGCTATGACTAAAAAAAACTTTATATACAGACCAAGGAAAGAAAGAAAAAAGAAAAGAAAAAAAAATTTATTCTTTGGTTCAAATACCCCCCGTCGGAAAAGAACCGAAAAGAAAAACCAACGGGTGATGAAGTCATGCTTAATTCACAAAAAATTTTCAAATTTTTCACAAGCATTACATTCACCAAAAATCATTAAGCACAACAAAAATTTTTGAAATTTCTTGAAATTTCCCTCACCCCACACTTAAATCATGCTATGTCCGCATATCATCAAACTAAAGGTTACAAAGGGTGAGAAATACTCCCTGGGGCCTTTAGGCTTAGCTAACAACATGCGTTTCTTCGACTTTACACAAGTGGGTGTTCAACCCCACACTTTTTCTCTTCCATGCTTGTTAGCTTCCTCCTCCACGGGTACTCAGACTTCCCCTCCATCTGTGCTTAACTTTCCACCAAGACATCACAAGATGAAAATAAACAAAAATTAACTCAATTGCAAGAAATTAAAATGGTACCGGTGGTACCCTTGGGTTGCCTCCCAAGCAGCGCCTAAATTTACGTCGCTGCGTGACGTACCAAGTTTCACCACTTTTTCCTCCACCTTGAGGATATGAATCTCACCCCTAATTTCTTCTCTAATTTCCTCTTATGCTCCAGGGGTGTTGGTGAAAAATTATAAGGACCAAACAGTAGATGTTGCCTTTTGCATTTATTGGTCCTTAAGTAAGCGAAGTCATTTTGTCTTTCTGAGTTAGCAAATTTCAAAATATATGGTGCTTGGTCCTCCTCTAGACATTTCTCTAAAAACTTGGAAGACTCTATTTCTATGTTGTCAACCAAATTTAATGTTGAAAAATGCGTAGAGTGTGGTCCAATACACCTCAACTCTGAAACTGCATTTTGCTTGACCTCCTTACTTGTATATACCTTCTCGACATCGACATCTATCTCACCATTAAAGTCGACTGGGCGATACGCTAACTCTTCTTCCAAGAATGGATTTTCCATAAGTGTGAGCCCATCACGGGGACACTCAAGAGATTCGAATTGTTGGGCTTCATCCAAAAATTCACCCTTGTCGTCCTCTTGTAGTTCCTCTTGAATATCGGCTAAAACTGTTGTCTGTGATTTATCACACACTTCAGCTTCAGCGATCATCTCCGTGAATTTGATGGCCATCCTTTCTAGAGCCTCTGCATTCTCTTCTTGCTGATTTCTCAATACTGTCATCGCCTCCTTCATTGCTTCTGATTGCTCCAAGAGTTGTCTCAACATGTCTTCTATTCGAGCTTGGCGTCCCAAGTCCTCATTTTCAGCATGCCTATATTCAGAAAAAACAACAGAAGGATCATAGTAGGGGGTTGGGGGAGGGGAATATGCCTTTGGACAATCACCCCAATGGCTATATTGACACCCACATATATTGCACGTATTACAGTTTTGCCACAAGTGGGGTCCTCCACAGTTCAGACAAGATTCACTAAAATATGAGTATCCACCATTGAAACCATTTATATTCCACGATGTCATATCAATAAGGGTGTACGAACAAGCAGAAAAATAAAATAAAATAAATAAGAATTAAAACAAACACTAGACCAAGTTGTCAACACTTAAGAAAATAAAACAAAAATATAGTAAATTTATACTTAAAACAATTTCACCAATTGCCAAGTCTCCCCGGCAACGGCGCCAAAAACTTGTTCGGCTGGTTCGGTATGGGTTAAAAATCGACACGCAAGTGCACGTGTTCAAACAAGTAATAAAGTGGCTAAGTAAGCCAAGTATCGATCCAAGGAGACTCTGGATAAGTAAAATTGCTTAAGTATACTCTATTCTAGTTTACTTCTAATTATGCTGACAACAACGTAACCAAAAGTTAAATAATTTTTTGTTTATAAACTATATACTAAAACTATTAAAAAATATCTACGTTGAATTGAAACTATGGATATGAGCATGCCAAGGTTAAGAACAAGTAATGAATTCGATAGTAATCATAATTCGGTTATTCTTCTCTTCATGTTGCTAGCCAAGAACATTAGCCTAGAGATTAAAATTCTCGTATTTAATCTCACTTTAGAATCATAAACCATTCGTCTACATTTCTGTGATCAAATGCAATTTATGACCTAGCAATACAATTCCGGTTCCTAAATTGACTAATACGGCTTTCAAGTATATTTCTATCAGGAAAGCACATCAAAACCCAATTCTCCCAAATCAAGTTAAGAACAATACCCTATTAATTCACAACTTTCCAATTTCTTTCTCTCTCGAGTGAAATTGGACTTTTTAGATGTACATTAATGTTGGCCACACACTAATGCAGTAAGAACAAGAATTAATAGAACAACATGAAAGAAGAAGATGAAAAACCATATAATTCACAATCAAAATTCACTACACATGTTCAAATCCTTAGCAAGGAAGAGAATTAGCCACTCATTTGTGGATTGATCATCCTCAAATGAGTGTAAATCATACGTACAATTGATTGAAAGAAGAAAGAAAGAGAGAAAAACTCTTAGCTTTTTCATCCCTCAACTGCTCCTAACCCACGTCCTTGCTCCACCAAGTCTCCCCTCTGAAAAATAAACCTAAGTGTGCTATTTATATTAGTAGGAATCTTTCCCGGATTAACAAGCAACGTGTCACGGAGTGCATCGCGGAGCACGGCCTCCGTGACACGCTACGAACGCGGAGGCTCTCTGGAAAATCACCCGAAATCGGCCCAGGAAGCACCTTGCCGCGTTGGCAACGTGTCACGCTGCCTGGGCAGCACGTTGTAGCCCCATGGTCGCGGAGTCCACCTGCCGTGGCACGTTGCCAACGCGCAGGTGGGCTGTTTTGAGCGGCCTGCCTGCCGTGGCACCTTGTCGACGCGCCGGTGGGCTGTTTTGTGCCTCTTCCTTGCCGACGTTCGCGTGTTAATTCCGTTTCCAAGCTTCTACTTCACCAACTCATGGATTAGTTACTCAAACATCATCAAAACCTACAAAACAAAGGCTAATCATGTTGGTTAGCACATATCTTTATTTTATCTAAAATTACATGAAAATGTATACGATAACTTAGATAAACAAGACTAATTTAAGTAATAAAGAGTATCTCGGGCATATATTTTTGCCCGTGATCATCCCGCAACCGAAACACCACTAACTCAACCGAATCCACTGGTGTGGCATGCATTACCCTAAAGATCTGCTACAACTAGTCCAAAAAGTCCTGAGGGTCCTCATCCCAATTTGTCCTCGTGAACTGCGGGGGACCTAGTGCAAGGAACTCTTAAACCCTCGAACTACCAGGTCCTCCTGAAGACTTGGCAACCACGGGTGCTACTGGCTGACGCTGTGCAGCCATCATTTTGGCTATCATAAATACAACACTCCTAAACTCCTGATCCAATGGCATCTGTATAGAAACTGTTGGAGGTGGTCACATCTGTCGCTTTAGACGGCTCCTAGAATGGTGAAGATTGCTGGGGAGACCGAGGTGGAGTCGCCCTATCATTGGGCTGACTGTGACTGAGACACCCCGCTAGTTCCTTCTCCTGCTGCGACGTCTAACTTCCTGCCAGTCGTACTCTGTCGCGTGTCCGACATTTTAGGGTAGACAAGCAGAATACAATAAGCTTATGGATTCAACCCTATACAACACAACTCTATAGAACGACTGGAAGAGAAAGAAAAGTAACCACCCTAACATGCCTCGCAGCCCCTTTCTATAGTACATGGTGCACAACACATCCACAGACAAGACTCTACTTAGCATAGCTTGCAGACTCCCTAAGATATTACCTACTCTGATACCAAGTTTGTCATGCCCCATCTTGGGAGGCATGACTGGCACCTAGTGCCATACTAGGGTCTGAGCTGGTCTGACTAAGCTTGCGCACCTTTGGTGCATAAATAATACCAATCCTCAATCAAGAAAACAACTGGATACATCTCTGTTGTAAACACAACCCCCTCCGACAAGGCCTTATAGCCACCTGTAAAAGAAAATAGCTAAACAAGGCCCCACATGGACAACACATAAGATAAAGCATACACAAGCCCCACATGGCCATCAACAACTAGTAATAGGGAATCTGAAACAATCTGCAAGTCTCTAGGAGTGATATAATGGTCGAAATAGGGTCCTTATCTACCCATGAACTGTACAAACAACAGGAAGTAGACCTTCTAGCTATTATCTATTGAGGAATGGAGCTGAATGCCCTACTAACTCCAGTTGAAAGCTAAGAAGATCTTGGTCCATGTCTATCAACAACTACAGGAAAGTAATGCAGCGCCCCAAGAGAGCGGCAGTATAATATGTATCGAATATGTAAAGTAGTAACTGTAAATAAATGAACGAACTAAAATGAAACTAAAAGTAACTAAAAAGAAGGGATAGAAATACTACCTAAATAGCTGAACTTCCTGTTATCTAATCTATCAGTAACTACTGCAAACAAGAATCTTACTTGGTGATCTTGGGCAAATTTATATGCCCAAGTGATACTCAAATGTGTCATTTCACCTTGTTTATCTATCGATGTTTGTACATTCTTATGTGAATTGTAATAAAATGTGAATTTAAGCTAACCAACATGATTAGCGTTGTTTTGCAGGAAAAATATAAAGTTATGGAGCTAAGATGCATGTTAGGAGAGATCGGGATTGGACTCGGAAGCTAGCAAGGGAAAAAGCACAAGGAAGGCACGAATTAAAGGGGCTCCGCGATGGAGCCGTGTCACGCTTCCATCGCGGATGCATTCTACCTGGATGCTTAAAATATGCCAAATTCCAATGAAGGTGCGCGTTGGGGCCGTGGCACATTGGCCTAGCCCCGCGTTGCACGCCGTGCCACGTTGGGCCTTAATACCTGGACGACTGGATTCCAGTGAGGGTCCGCGTTGGTGGCGTTTCACGGAGGCAGTTCTCCGCGATGCACTCCGTGACACGTTGCTTGTTATTCCGGGAAAAATTCCCACTAGTATAAATAGAACACTTAAGTTCATTTCTAATAATTCTGACATGGTGGAGCAAGAACGTGGGTTACAAGCAGTTGAGGGGACGAAAATCTCAGGGTTTTTCTCTCTCTCCTTCTTCTTTATTTCAATTGCTTGTATGATTAACACTCATTTAACGATGTTTAATCCACGAATGAGTGGCTAAATCACCTTCTTGCTGAGCTTAAGAACATTTGTATTGATATGTGATTATTGATAAATTGGTTTTTCATCTTTTCTTCCATGGTTGTTCTATTGATTCTTGTTCTTGCTGCGTTAATGTGTGGCCAACGTTAATGTACATCTAAAAAGTCCGGTTTCACTCGAGAGAGCAAGAAATTGAAAAGTTGTGAATTGATAGGATATGATCTTTTCTTAGTTTGGGAAAATTGAGAATTGATTTACCTTTAGGATAGAAATATACTTGAAAGTCGTATTAGTCACTTAAGGAATCAGTTTTGTATGGCTAGAACATGAATTTTGTTTTATCACAGAAATGTAGGTGGAAGGTTCATGATTCTTAAGTTGGGTTAAATACGAGAGGTTTAATCCATAAGCAATAATTCCTGACTAGCAACCGGAGGCAAGAATAATCAAATTGTATCGATAATTTATTTCTCTACATGTTCATTTAACCTCAGCATGCTCATACTTATAGTTCAGACTCAAATTATATATTCGTTTTAGACTTAGTATAAAATTAGGAAACAAAATATCAACCTTTTCTTCAAATTGTTGTCTGCAATTTAGAGTTAAAGTTTATTGACACTTGAGTAGATTGTTACTTTAGTCCAGTCTTTGTGGGATCGATACTTGGCTTACTTGAGCCACTTTACTACTTGTTCGACCACGTGCACTTGCGTGTAGTTATACCCAAATCACCGGACAAGTTTTTGGCGCTGTTGCCGGGGACTAGCAATTGGTAAATTTTTCTTAAGTGATAGTTTACTATTTCTTCTTAGTGTTGACAACTTGGTCTTAGCCTGTATTTTGCAGATACTAATTTATGTTGCACACTGGCAAGAGACAAGGAGCTGGTTGACTCATATTTAGAGCCGGAAAGACAATTTCATCGTCAAAAGAGAGAAGCTCTAGAGAAAAAGCTTCAGTTGCTCAAACAAACAATCTTGGAGCAACAACAGAATCCACCAGTTGTAAGGGAAATGTTAGTGCCCGAGGACATGGCAGCTAGGCCGGTTCGCGAGGTGGCAATCCCACATGCTAACAATGTCACATCTAGCATAAGCAAACCTGAGCCAGGAGGGAGGTTCGAGCTTGAACAAAACATGGTGCAATTATTGCACACCAGCGGGCAATTCACAGGTCTCCCTCATGAGGATCCACAACAACATCTTCAAAATATTTTAAAGATAAGTGACACTAACATCCCCGCTGGAGTGTCATCAGATTATGTCTGGCTTACATTGTTCCCATTCTAACTTTTGGGAGAAGCTAAGAGGTGGTTGAAAGCTGAGCCACCTAATTCCATCACCACGTGGGATGATCTTGCAAAGAAATTCTTGATACGGTTCTTCCCATCCGGTAAAACAGCAAGACTTAGAAGTCAAATTCTAAGTTTTAAACAGAGAGAGAGAGAGAATCTGTATCAAGCCTGGGAGAGATTCAAATCTATGTTGCGGGATTGTCCTCATCATCACCAATCCAATGATGTGCTGGTGCATACTTTCATAGAGGGTTTGGAACCCCACACAAAAATCTTGCTAGACTCAGTGCTGGGGGACAAGCATTGGAGAAAACTTATGAGGAGCTGTATACCTTGTTAAATCGTATTTCGCAGGGAATCCAGAGTGGAATGTAGATTCATCAAGAGGAGGAACAAGGAAAGCAACAGGAGTCTTATAAGTGGATGGTTTTACAGCTATTGCTACACAGATAGCTGCGTTACAGAATCAACTCAACACCCACTTCAGTAACACGAGCATGAACCAGTCTCAAGACCCAATGAATATAGTGCAGCAGATTTGGTGTGAAGTGTGCGGGAGTAGTGAACACTCAGCTAAGTGTTGTGGAGCAAATCCTGACGGTGAACTTTGTTGGTAATGTACAGAGAAACAACCACCTACAGTATGGAAACAGCTACAATTCCAACTGGAGGAATCACCCGAATTTCTCTTGGGGTAGCAATAACCATCAAGGACAAAGTTCGAGTCAGGGGGCGCAGAGAAATCAAGGAGGGCAGCAGAACTATCATTCACAATACAGAAGCAACAATGCACCTCCTCCACCACCATCACCCAGCATCGAGGAAATGTTCAAGACAATTGGCAGCCGAGGTAAAGAACAACCAATTAGCTATAAAGGCGCTGGAGTACCAGTTTGGGCAATTTTATGGAGCCCAAAACACCAGGCCTAGAGGAGGACTTCCATGTGACACTGATCCCAACCCCAAGCAAGTGAATGCAGTGAACACAAGGAGTGGTTTACAGCTTAAAGAGGTGGAACCAGAAAGACCACCTCAACAGTCGGGAGCAACAGAAACTGAGAGGGAGCAAAGTGATGAGAGGGGGAAGAAAAAGGATGCTGAACCAGAAAGACCACCACCCCCGTTCCCTCAACGATTAAAGAAACACAAGGAGGAGGCGTGTTTCAAAAAGTTCATAGAGGTGCTTAAACAGGTACCCATTAACTTACCTCTTGTTGATGATTTGCAGGGAGTGCCGAAGTACGCAAAGTATATTAAGGACATCGTGGCGAACAAAAGCAGGTTGACTGAGTACGCTACGGTGGCTCTTACGGAGGAGTGCACTTCCCGAATACAAAACAGGTTGCCCACAAAGCTCAAGGACCCTGGGAGCTTTACAATAGAAATTATAATTGGACAGAGTATCCGAGATCGCGGATTATGTGATTTGGGAGCGAGCATTAACTAGATGCCGTCATCGGTATTCAAGAAGTTGGGTCTAGGGAGTCCTAGACCAACAACAGTGATCTTGCAACTAGCAGATCGTTCCTTGGCAAGACCTAATGTCATTGTGGAGGACATGTTGGTGCGAGTGGGCTCCCTCATCTTCCCTGTAGACTTCATTGTGTTGTACTTCGAGCCAGACGCGGAAGTCCCATTTATTTTGGGACGTCCTTTCTTGGCGACCGGAAAAGAGCTGATTGATGTAGCTGCAGGGCAGCTAACCATGCGAGCACATGATAAGGTGGAGGTTTTTGATGTGTACAAGGCCACCAAGCTCCCGGCCGTGTACGAGGAACTCTCGGTGATCAACGTGATTAATCGAGTTGATGTTGTCTAGAGCGTTAAGTCACGAGAGTTGTTTGGGAAACCACCGGAGAGGTGTAAGTTTGACAGGGGTGAGGACGGTGGTCGAGAGAAAACGTCCGTCACCCTAGAGGATGACTGAGCTTAATGACGTCGAGCCGCGATGGTAAACCAGGCGCTGCACGGGAGGCAACCTGTGAAAATTTTTGTAATATTTTATTAGATTTCACAAAAAAAAAGAAAAGAGAAAAAAAAGAGAAAATAAAAAAAATAATAAAAACAAAATTTGTATTTTATGTGACACCTATAAATTCTAACCAATTTCTTGTTGTGAGATGAATTTCAGGTGGAACAGAGGATAAATGTGCAAAGGATCGCAAAGGAAAAATCGAGGTAAGAAAAATAATAAAAAGTGGCAAAACAGTAAGCCCACGCGATGGCTCCGTGTCACGGAGGAGGGCCTCCGCGTTACCCTCCGTGACACGTTGAAGGTAATTCTAGAATTTTTACAAATTCCAGAACACCTGCGCGATGGCTCCGTGTCACGGAGGGGATGCTCGGCGTTACCCACCATGACACGTTGAGGGTAATTTTGCGTCGGGTCACACCGGGTCGCCGGGTGACCAGCGCGAAATCCTCACTTTTTAACCCCGAATTCCCCTCATTTTTCCTCATTTTTCATCCCCTCCACGACAAACATCCCAAAAACCCCTTCTGCCTCAACGTGACACGGACCTAGGCACACATTTTCATCAAGTTTTCTTCATTTCATCGAATTCAAGGTATGTTCTTCAACTCTATCTCAATTCTTGTCGAATTTTTTGATGTTGAACATGTGATGTGAGAAAAACTTGCCCTAAGTAGAAATTAAGCTTAAATTCAATTGAGTTATTGTTGATTGACGTTCGTAGTATCATTGTGATTGCATGAACTCGATAAGTACATAGCTTGATAGAATTTTTGTAAAATCATGGCTAGGGCTTGAATTTGAATACGAAAAGGGAAAATTTAGTTGACATTTGAAATTCTTGCTGGGTTGTGTATGTTGGGTGAGATGAGTTGGTTGTGCTAACTGTTAATATGCTAAAAGACCGACGGATTTTCAGGGTAACGAAATTGTGAGATGCAAGAAATGGGTGAATTGTATAGGTTCATGTAGATAAATTTTTTTCTTTGTTTCTCCTTGCTAAGTGCTATGTGATTAAATGTGAACGATGGTAATGTTGTGGTTACATGTACGAAGTCTGAGTAGTACAAAGGAATTTATACCGTCGAATTCTCTGAATGCACGAGGCATATTTGTTGTGCTTTGTTTTTTTGCAAATTAGTAATAAGTATGATCTTGCCGTAATGTTGTGATTGTGGCTAAAGACTAAGTGTGGGGTGGCCTAGCTTAACCCAACCTTATTCAAAGCACATTTTAATGTGAATAACATCGGGACTGTCTGTTTGGTTTGACAGGAACGATGGCAAGCAGGCAAGATAAAGGGAAGGGCGCATCTACATCGGGCGCTGGAAGGAAAAGAATTAGACTGGGAACAGCAGTCCCAGCAGCACCAGCAGTTCCACACGGCCAATGCCGTCAATATGGAACCCGATGGGTGACAGAGGAGGGGAAGAAATGGTACGCAAAGCATAAAGAAAGCAAATAATTCCCTGAAGAACACATTGCTAGGGAACCGTCGGCTCAGGAGTTTCCCAGGATTGTCCACAGGATTGAGGCAGCCGGGCTGAACTTCATCTTTGAAGAGCCTAAGGAGTGCAACCTGCACCTGATTCGGGAGTTCTATGCCAACTGGAACCCGACACTCAGAAGTCACACCATAAAGATAAGGGGGTAGGTAGTCACATTTGAGCCCCATCACCTTAATGCCATCTTGGGGGCACGGGACACAGACGCCCATGTGCTTCGACAGCTGAATATCACTCCACCATACGCGTACATCAGACGCACTTTGTGTGGAGCCCAGTCTACAGCACGTTGGAGCAGGCATAAGGAGAGGGGCTGCCATCAGACATTGCCCTACTCACAGATGAACAGGGAAGCTAGGATATGGCTTAAGATTGTTTGTTCCTGCCTGATCCCGGGGGTGCATATGACAGATGTCATCCGGGATCGTGTGCGCTTGGTATATGCCCTGATGAAGGGGCTGGAGATCAATGTCGGGGTGGTGATCATCTCCGCCATGAAGAGAGCTCGTTTGCATCAAGGGCACAGGTATGGGTTTGGTGGCTTACTGACCACGTTTCTAAGGGGCCTGGATATTGAGGAGGAGGCCCTTGACTACATCCCGCAGATGGAGAAGCGGGCCTTAGATGTCACCAAAACTAAGGCACCCGACACCACATATGGGCCAGTGCTTACACTAGCCGAGCGACATGCTCGGGATGATCAATACATGGCTCACATGTTCGGGATGTAGATGCTCCAGCTGCGCATAGGCGGGAGGCCTGCAACTGAAGATGAGCTATGGCATCTCGAGCTAGACTACCCTTTTGGTGAAAATGCCAGGGCTCTATGCCGAGTGAGGCCAGCTTTTGTGGAGCCCACTGATGATGATATCCCCACAGATGAGGAGACACGTCGTGATGACTCCGATGTGGAGTCAGATGATGACAACGGGGGCGATTCAGACATGGGAGACGAGGCAGCGGCACCTAACGAAGAAGTGGAATACTTTGATTGATCAGGGAGTTTCACCACCTACTTTCGTACTATGCTGAATTTTGTGAACACTGGGGAGAGTGTTCGATTTATGTGTGGGGTGGGAGTAGTTAGGTGTTAGTTGTTGTTGTTATTAATGTATGTCTCTGTTCTATTGTTGTGCTTGGATAAACTTGTGACCCTGTGATTTTTGTGTGTATGTCTGTATTGTAATTAAGGTGAAGTTGTGGTGTGCTTTTGAATGTTGTTAGCTGGTTTTGTACATATCTTTGTTTTATTGAAATTATCGATATTTTTTTTTTAAATTTTTGTGAAATTTTTATTTTTGGGTTTCTCGGCGTTTGTTTTCAGTTCTTTTACCGAGAATAGTCCCATTAAACCGAAGTCTTAATTAGTGACCGTTCCCAATGATGGATGGATGACGACCGTCTTAAGGGAAATGTAGTCGTTAGGAGTAGATTTTTTTTGTTCATATTTTTAGTTTTTTTTTGTTGGTTTGCATAACAAAACCTGTCGTTACTTTATGGTTGCGAAATTATAGTTGCGTGTTGTACATGATATTTGAAATGCAATGGTGATTCATATGAAAGCATGCAACTTTGTGAATATGTTGAGATACCTAGGCCATAGAGTTCGATTCGGTGTGATTGAGGCTTAATGCTTGAATTCTTGTAATTAGCTGATTGAAGAGTCTGTGAATATGTCTTGAGTTGAGCATGTGAAATGAGTGTATGGTGAGGTTTTGTTTTTTCCATGCTATTGTGAAGTGTCTAGAACTTGCCTGGTGTGTCTACAAAATGAAATGAAGGATGTGTATTGTAGGAAAAGATGTAGGCATTTCTTTGCTTTAACCGAAAGTTTTTTTCATTATCATACCTACCTTGAATGTACACCGTAGTTAGCCCATTGAGCCTTTAGCCTATTTCTTTCTTTTGTCAAAAAGGTGTAAACCGAGCTTAACCCCTTCTTTTCATTATCCTTGAATTTGATCCAAAACTCTTAAGCGCTCAAGAAAAAAAAATAATTAAATAATTTTCCCACAGCGCCAGGGAGTGAGAATTTTGAAAAGAAAAGAAAAAGCAGAGTGATGAAAGGAAAGAAAAGGTCGAATGTGCACTTGGTATAAATTAAATATAATGAAGATGTAGAAATAATCTTTGTTATTAAGTCAAGTGTGCTTAAAGATATGGGGTCGAAAATAAAGACAAACTTCAAGAATGGGATGATGGAGGAAGAAACAATGTCCATAAGGTTGATGGGATGGATTGAAAAAGTGCTTAAGGAAGCTAGTTGTTATTATTGGTTAGCCCAGTATTTGCTGGTTCCGTAGCTTACATTACAACCCGTAATGTCCTACGTGATCTTACATCATGTGTCCTTATATTAGTGGAGTAATACACTAAAGGCAAGCCTATGGTTCATGACATGATGCATGTGAATTCTTTTGGGAGAGAGAGCGAAATCTTGTTTATATGCCCCTGCATGTAATGTTTTGAGTTCATGTGATTAAAAAAGGGAAAATTCTCTTGTGTGGTGAGGGCACATGCTCGACGAGAGATTAAAATTCATGTCGGATATCTTGATCAGCTGATTTGCATGAGTTTGCCGATATCGAGAGTCGATTCTTGAGTCTAGGAGGTCTTAATTTGTTGAAGGTCATTGTATTGATAAGACTATGCATGTTTTCTTGATGATTTGCTGTATTAAATAATCAGTATAATAGTAGCTTGAATTGTCGAACAAAAGTAGCCAGTATGGGGTGTCAATTGCATGAGGTGTAAGATTATTGTTCGGGGACGAACAAGGATTTAAGTGTGGGGTAAGTGATCTTGGGCAAATTTATATGCCCAAGTGATACTCAAATGTGTCATTTTACCTTGTTTATCTATCGATGTTTGTACATTCTCATGTGAATTGTAATAAAATGTGAATTTATGCTAACCAACATGATTAGCGTTGTTTTGAAGGAAAAATATAAAGTAATGGAGCTAAGATGCATGTTGGGAGAGATCGGGATTGGACTCGGAAGCTAGCAAGGGAAAAAGCACAAGGAAGGCACGAATTAAAGGGGCTCCGCGAAGGAGCCGTGTCACGCTGCCACCGCAGATGCATTCTTCCTGGATGCTTAAAATATGCCAAATTCCAGTGAAGGTGCGCGTTGTGGCCGTGGCACGTTGGCCTAGCCCCGCGTTGCACGTCGTGCCACGTTGGGCCTTAATACCTGGACGACTGGATTCCAATGAGGGTCCGCGCTGGTGGCGTGTCACGGAGGCAGTGCTCCACGATGCACTCCATGGCACATTGCTTGTTATTCCGGGAAAAATTCCCACTAGTATAAATAGAACACTTAGGTTCATTTTTAATAATTCTGACTTGGTGGAGGAAGAACGTGGGTTACAAGCAGTTGAGGGGACGAAAATCTCAGGGTTTTTCTTTGTCTTCTTCTTCTTTATTTCAATTGCTTGTATGATTAACACTCATTTAACGATGTTTAATCCACGAATGAGTGGCTAAATCACCTTCTTGCTGAGGTTAAGAACATTTGTATTGAAATGTGATTATTGATAAATTGGTTTTTCATCTTTTCTTCCATGGTTGTTCTATTGATTCTTGTTCTTACTGCGTTAATGTGTGGCCAACGTTATTGTACATCTAAAAAGTCCGGTTTCACTCGAGAGAGCAAGAAATTGGAAAGTTGTGAATTGATAGGATATGATCTTTTCTTAGTTTGGGAAACTTGAGAATTGATTTACCTTCAGGATTGAAATATACCTGAAAGTCGTATTAGTCACTTAAGGAATTGGTTTTGTATGGCTAGAACATGAATTTCGTTTTATCACAGAAATGTAGGTGGAAGGTTCATGATTCTTAAGTTGGGTTAAATACGAGAGTTTTAATCCATAGGCAATAATTCCTAACTAGCAACCGGAGGCAAGATTAATCAAATTGTATCGATAATTTATTTCTCTACATGTTCATTTAACCTCAGCATGCTCATACTTATAGTTCAGACTCAAATTATATATTCGTTTTAGACTTAGTATAAAATTAGGAAACAAAATATCAACCTTTTCTTCAAATTGTTGTCTGCAATTTAGAGTTAAAGTTTATTGACACTTGAGTAGATTGTTACTTTAGTCCAGTCTCTGTGGGATTGATACTTGGCTTATTTGAGCCACTTTACTACTTGTTCGACCACATGCACTTGCGTGTAGTTATACCCAAATCACCGAACACTTGTCCCCCATAAGCCGGAAGGTAAAACCAGCACAGAATAACCCACCAGGGGCTCCCATAAGCCTGGTGAGTGCACATCATTCTATATACCCCTAACAAGGTTAAAACAGGTCAACTAGTGGCTATAGCCATCCTACCAGTCCCCTGGGTCTACAATTGAGCCCGCTCAGTCCCTGAACTGTAGCTGTGTCTGAGTCCAGTGGACTCCTAATATCTGCACCCCGGGCACCAGGCTCGATAGGGGGTGTTGTGTCGATACGGCATATAATAGTCCAGCCATAGAATGGACTATATGAGGACCTTGGAACCTATCTTTGTCCCTTGCAGACGGCATACCGCTCCTTGTAGCGATATAATCTCGCCCTTGGCAGGCGTAGACACAGCTAGTAACCCTGAGGTTGGCTATGGCAGGCTATACAGGGCAAAGTCAATCTCAGACTAGGCATAAAGTACTGGCCTCAGCTATTAGCAACTACTAATCACAACACATAAGCTTCTGGCTTTCTTACTGGAATTCAAACTTGATTATAATACTAAAGAAACTAACTTGCCGAATGGATCTGCCTTAACATACCTGGATCACTGATTCTTGATTAACTAGCGAGTTACAAACCGTACACAATAGCTCTTTCCAACTGTTATCATATGACCGGGAGAATAAGACTAGTTTCAGTACAAAATTCAGCAAAACGATAACTTTTAATACTAATATTAACTATACTTTAACTTATCAAAACACTGTTTAAAATGTATAATTTATCGATAGTTCAGAAGGGAGAAATACTTACTTTAAGTCGGCGATTGTATAGAAATTAGTCTGGAGTAATTCCTACAACTTCTACTCGGCGGGGTTACGATTTGCCTGGCGAATTTGAAGAAACTAACTCCATAGTAATGCTCCCTGCAGGCTTATAATTCAATACCTGAAGTTAATTTGAGTTTGGGTGGGTTAGGCAGCGTAAACGGAGAAAAACTTACTAAAAATGGCGTATCTCTCCTCTCTAATCGTGGATCTATTATTTGGAAATGATACAAATGAAAAACATTGAACTTATATATAACTCGAGCAGTGGACACGAAGTCCATAGCACGGACCATGTCGGGCCAATTAACGGGCATGCCATGGCGCCCAACGTAGAGGGAGGAGGTCCATGGCATGCTTCCCCTGTTGCAGCCTGCTCCGGCCTTCTCCCTCGCTTCTCCGGTTTCGCACTCGTTCGACCTTTTCTCAAGCTCGTTCTCATGCGCACCAAACTCTAAAACTTTTGACAAGGCCAACTAAATGTTAGGAACTTACGGGGTGTAGCAATTTACACAGTCTTAGTGGCCCGAATTCGCTCACAAGGTGGGCCCACCACCAATAGTACAGGTATCACATGTCTTTTCCTTACGCACACATAAGCAGAGTGGCTAGAATATGGCTAAAAATTTTTTGTTCTTGTTTGGTGCCTGGGAAGCATGTGACTCATGTAATGATGGAGAGAATTTGTCTTGTTGTTGCTCTAATGATTGGGTGCCCAGTTAATGTTGGGGTGATAATTTAGGATATTTTAAGGGAACCGAGGGTGAAGAAAGGGTAGAGATTTAGTTTTGGGGTCTCTTGACCCAATTCCTTAGGGAGCAATATATTGATCAGGAGGTGGTTGACTATAGACCATAGTATGACCCGAAAGGGCTAGATGTGTCGAAGACGAAGGAGTATATGTCCCTGTGCTACCTATTAGTAAGCGCAATTCGCACATTGATAATGTTCTTGATTACTTGTTTGGCATGAAAATGTTGTAGCTGAGGATAAGCAAGGTAACGAAGGAGCAACTAAAGCAGCTGAATATGGATTACCTATTGGGCGAGCACTCTTGAGCTCTTTATAAAGTTGTGCCAGGTTTTAAGGAGCCCTTTGATGATGGTGATGCCATTGATGAGGAGAAGGCTCGAGTTGACTCTGATTTGGAGCCTGATGATGATGGAGATGACTCAAAGATGGGAGAAGCTGCTTATGCCCCCACAGATGATGAATATTAGGCCTAGAGAGTTGTTCTTTCACCCTTTTACGTGTACGTTATTGTTTTAGGATTGAGGATAGTGCTATTAATTAAGTGTGGGGTGGGAGAAGAAAAATTTGATCACGCTAAAATTACACCTCGAAATGAAGTATAAAGTGGTCACTGTCAAATATAGTAACCCAAATAGGTTAGGATCGATACCATAGGGAATAAGGAAGAAATAATATGTTAATGATGAGTAAAACAATCGGTAATCAATATTTTGGAAGGGAGGTTGCAAATAAAATAAAATGTAACTCTAAATAGTGATTAAGTTGTTATCAAAATGAGAAAAAACTAGAAATTTATTAGCTCTAGAGAAAAAGCTGAAGAGACTTCAAGAAAAGGTACAACAACGACCACCCGTGGGACAAACACTATTGTCATCGGAAGCAATGGTGGCTAGACTAGTTCGCAAAGTGGCAATCCCACAAGCGACTTATGTGAACTCTAGTATCCGAAAACCGGAGCCTGGAGGGAACTTTGAGCTTAAACAGAACATGGTGTAGCTGCTACATTCTAGTGGACAATTCACTGGGAGGGCACATGAGGACCCGCAGCAGCACTTACAGAGCTTTCTAGAGATTAGTGACACATTTGTCCCCACTGGCGTGTCCACAGATTATGTCCGACTGACCCTCTTCCCATTTTCATTGTTGGGAGAGGCGAAAAAGTGGTTGAAAGCTGAGCCATCGAACTCCATAACTTCGTGGAATGACTTGGCTAAGAAGTTCCTTATCAGATTCTTTCCTTCAGGCAAAACTGCAAAGTTGAGAAGTGAAATACTGAGTTTCAAGCAGAAGCCTGATGAGAATTTATATTTGGCTTGGGAAAGATTCAAGTCATTATTGAGAGACTGTCCCCATCACCAGCAATCAAATGAAGTGCTGGCTCATACCTTTGTAGAAAGTCTAGACCTACACACGAAAATATTACTAGACTCTGCATCGGGTGGGCAAGCCTTGGAGAAGACGTATGATGAGTTGTACACTTTGTTGAACAGAATTGCTCAAGGAAATCTAGAGTGGCACAATGAGTCATCGAGAGGGGCAGAAAAGAGATTAGGGTTGATAGAGGTAGATGGAATGAATGCCTTGGCAGCGTAGTTAGCTTCGTTCCAGCATCAAATGATGACTCAGTTCAATAAACTGAGTGTGAACCAAAAATAGGGCCAGGTTAATACAGTTCAGCAAGCTCCAAGTTGGTGCGAAATTTGTGGTAATAATGGGCACAAGGCAGAATCGTGTGGAGCCAATTCGGAATCAGTCAATTTTGTTGGGAATGTGCAGCAGAACAATCAGAATGTTGGACACAACTACAACATAAATTGGCAGGGCCACCCGAATTTTTCATGGGGCGAAAACCAAAAGCAGAGTTATCAGCAACCTCAACAATAGCAGTATCAGCAGAATAGGCAGAATGATGGTCAAGTGAGCAGCAACATTGAGGAAACATTACGGAAAATCATGGATACCCAGACTCAGTTAGCGGAAAATCGGGCGAGAATGGCAACAGACTTAAAGAATCAGCAACTGGCCACCCGTAATCTTGAAAAACAAGTGGGTCAGATAGCAGCTGATCAAAACATGAGATCGCAGGGGGGATTACCAAGCGACACAGATCCTAACCCCCGGTAGGTCAATGCCATCAGTCTGAGAAGCGACAAGCAATTAGCTGATGCAGTGCCAAAAGAGCTGAGAAAGGAGGTGCAGCCGGAGTTGGTTAGACCAGGACCATCCACCGACACGGGAGATAGTCAGAGAGATGGGAATCAAAATGCACAATCTTCATCCCATCCAGCACAAAAATCACCACCACCATTCCCTTAGAAATTCAAAAAGAGCAAGGAGGAGGAACGCTTCAAAAAGTTCTTTGAGAGTTTCAAAGAACTTCACATAAATTTTCCTCTTATTGATGTTTTGTAGGGAATGGCCAAGTATGCTAAATACTTGAAAGACGTGATGGCGAACAAAGTCAGATTGGTCGATGTCCAGACTGTAGCACTGATTGAGGAGTGCAGTCACAGGGTATTAAGCAAGACTCCAAAGAAGCTCAAAGACCCAGGGAGTTTTACCCTCCCCATACAAATTGGTAAAGCTGAGGTGCTATGAGCTTTGTGTGATCTAGGGGCAGTAGTTAAACTAATGCCCCTATTCTTATTCAACACCCTGGGGTTGGGAAAACCGAGGCCAACGAGGTTGATGTTGCAGCTGGCTGATATGTCACGAGTGACACCTGATGGAATAATAGAGGACCTTCTAATCAAAGTAGGTAAGTTTATTATACCTGCTGATTTTACTGTCTTAAATTTTCAGGTTGATGACCAGGTACCCCTAATCTTGGGACGACCATTCTTGGCCACCGGAGGAGCGGTGATTGATTTGAGAGCAGAGACCCTAAAAATGAGGGTCCATGATGAAGAAGATCTCTTCCACATTTACCAAGAAATGAACCCATCCGCACACTACAGAAACATTTGTCAGGTTAATGTGTTGTCAGAGGATGAGTGTGGGGTGGAGGATTCCACAGGTGCATGGCCAAAGGCAATGACAAGTGTTCAGCCTGAGTCTGATAAAGGGCTTCAGATTGTAAAGAAGTTGGAGGAAGAGAGGAATAGAGTGGAGGCTGTTTCCTCTAAAAATCAAAAGAAAAGGAGATGGTTCTTGAATGGGAACCCAGGTATGAGGATGTCTTGAAAAGGACAGTCCACGTCCTGCCGTGACGTAAAATAAGGCGCTACTTGGGAGGCAACCCAAGGGTACCACAGGTACAATTTTTTGAATTTTGCTTTGTGTTTATTTTGTTATTTTCATTGTGTTTGTGTCTTTGGTGGAAAGTTAAGCACAGATGGAGGGAAGTCTGAGTACCCGAGAAGGAGGAAGCTAAAAAGCATGGAATAGAAGAAGTGTGGGGTCAAACACCCACCTATGAAAACTTGAAGAAAAGCATGTTGTTAGCTCTGCATAGAGGCCCAGGGAGTATTTCTCATCCTTTTAATTTTAATTTGGTGCTATGAGGACATAGCAGGATTTAAGTGTGGGGTGAGGAAAATTTCAAAAATTTTGTGCTTAACGAATTTTGGTGAATGTAATGCTTGTGCGAAATAATTGAAAATTTTGTGTGACTTTTGTGAGTCAAGCATGACTTCATCACCCGTTGGTTTTTCTTTGCAGTTCTTTTCCGATGGGGGGTCTTTGAACCGAAGAATAAAAATTTTCTTTTTCTATATATAATGTTTTAGTCATTGTCAGGGACTGTTTCCGACGATGGATGGATGAAGACCATCTTGAGGAAAATTAGTCAATAAGTTTTGGGTTTTGAACTCGTAGCTAATTGCATCTTGATGTTCTTGTTATGTGTTGTACATGATTGTAAGATGCAAGTGTGGTTTGTTTTGAAGCATGTAAGAAAGGTATAACTTTGGGTGAGACACTTAGGCTCTTGAATGTGACTCGATATGATTGAAGCTTAATTCTGAATTCTTGTGATTAGCTGAGTATGAGTCTACTGAATGTGTCTTGAATTGAGCATGTGCCATGAGTGTAAGGGTTTTGAGTATTCTGTGCTATTGTGGAATGTCTAGAACTTGCCTGGTGTGTTTATAAAACAAAATGAAGGATGTGAATTGTAGGAAATGATTTAGGCATTTCTTTGAATGAACCTAAATGTTATCCCTCAGTTTACCTACCTCGAATATTTAATCCTAGTTAGCCCCATTGAGCCTTGAGCCTATTCTTTGACAGCTACAACATAAGCTTAATCCTTTTTCTTTCATTAGCCTTGAATTTGAACCAAAACTCCTAAGCGCTTAAAGGAAAAATCCGAAAGAGTAAAGGAGTGATAAGAATGAAAAAGAAGGAAAAGTGGCAGTTGTAAAAGTTGAGAAAGGACAAGGGTGCACTTGTTTGAATACGGTTGAGTATTAGTAGGGGGTAAGAAAACAAATTAATGAAAAGTTACTTATAGAACTCCTTACTAATAAGCTAAGAGTGCCTAAAGAAATGGGGAAACAAAAGAGGAAAAAGAAAGCTGAAAAGAGATAAAGGTGAAGTAAGAGAAGGGAAGTCTGTAATGAGGGCGTGATGTATTAAAAGCGCTAAGGGAAGATAGTCACTATTACTGGCCATAATAGTACCTACCCATCCCTTAGTTACATTACAACCTAAAAAGTCCTACTTGATCTTACATTCCTACATCCTTAAATTAGTGGAATAAATCACTAAGGGCAAGCTTATGGGTCATTACATGATGCATATGAATTCTTTGTGAGAGTGAGTGTAATTCTATTCATGTACCCACACATGTTGTGATTTACAAATTTTTTGCGTGTGAAAATGGGTAACTATCTTGCCGTGAGGGCACATGTTGAATGAAGAATATAATTCATGTTGGATTTCTTGATCAGTTGATTCACATGAGTTTACTAAGATTGAGAGTCGATTCTTAAGGTTAAGAAGTCTTGGCAGGGTTGTATTTCATTTCAATGATTAAATCATGCATGCTCTACTTTTAGCTTGCTACCTTACATAATTATGATAGCCATAGCTTGAATTATGTTGCTAAATTAGCTATGTGGGAGTCTCCATATTCATGAGAAGTAAAAGGTTTGTTCGAGGACGAACAAGGCTTTAAGTGTGGGGTAGGTGATCGTGGGAAAAAATAGCATGCCCGAGTGATACTTTATAACTTAGTTTTGCCTTGTTTATCTATGTATTTATATACATTTTCATGTGATTTTATATAAATGTGAATATATGTACTAACCAACATGATTAGTCCTTGTTTTGTAGTTTTTTAATGAATTTGAGGAACTAATTCATAAGTTGGTGAAGTAGAGGAATGGAGTCGGGAGCAAATTGCAAAAGTCGGCAAAGAGCATGCCATGGCAAGGCTGGCCGCGCCAGGCAGTGTGCCATGCTGTGCGTGTACCGCGCCCAGCGCCGTGCCACACCCATGCCAAGCACACGAGAAGATGCAGCAGGCAGGCAGGCTCCAGCGCGCCAGCGCCGTGCCACACCAGGGGAGATGCGCGCCAGCAACAGCCCAACGCGCTACAGGAGCAGCGTGTCACGCGGCAGCACGGTGACACTCAGCAGTTTTGGCATTCGAAGGAAATTTCCAGAGAGCCTCCACATTATCTCCGTGTCACAAAGGATATGCTCCGCGATACACTCAGTGACACGGAGCCATTCCACGACAGGCTAAATTGTGCACATTTATCATTTACTATAAATAGGTACCTTAGCTCCTAAAAACACTTGGTCACGATTTTATTCTGAAAAACCACAACGTAATAAATTGCCCACGAACTAGAATTAGTATCCTCGCTCACAATGATGCAGTGAGGCTAGTTTGTCGTATTTAGAGGCTCGAAAGGCCCTGAACATGCAATTCTAATTATGTGAGACGACAATTGATAGTTTCATACTTAACCTATTGCAATTCGTAACAGCGCATGATTATCTGGTTTTAACTCTATGTTGCTCCTAGAGTGAATTCAGAATATGTCGTTGACCAAAATTAGACTTAATTAAACCTTCTCGACAACTTCTATAATCAACATTTTCGGTGTTTAATATCACACTTGGAATAGAAAATTAGAGGAATGGGTCCAGTCCCTGTGGGTTCGACATTTTGGTTCTTAAAAAGAGCCATTATATTACTTGCACGACCCGTACGCTTGCGGTATCGTGAAATGAGTCATCATGGTGGAGTGAAAATTCTAAGTCAATGTCTTGCTATCATCCCGTTTTATCAACCAAGCAAGGTGAATTAGGTATAATTTCTCTCCTAACCGCGAATCCTATCGTAAGATAAGAGCTTGCTTCCGACTATCCGATGTTCTTGCCTAGGGTTACTCTCTCAAGATTTTACCTAACTTAACATGTATGTTTTCATGGTGATCAAGCATAAAAATAACCATAACAAAAAATGTAAGACAAAACAACAATTAACAACTCAAACCAAAACAAATACATGCATTACAATCATATCACGTGGCCTCAACCATTGGGGAAAGGTTTTAGCAACTCATGTTCGTACAATAACATAAAAACATCGTTAAAGTAGAGTACTTACAAGAATAGGTAAAAGAGAATGTAAAATTAGTGAACCCTAGGTGAGTTCTTCACTTCTCCCTTCGCTCCTCTACGGTTTCCAGAAAATATTTCGTGACCACTGATTTTAGAATCTAAGGGCATAATTTATAGTAAATAGGAAATTTGCAATTTTTGGCCTATCATGGAATGGCTCCGTGGCACGCAGGTGATGCGCCAATTTGCCTCCGTGCCACGGAGGTAACGCAGAAGCCCACTGGAAATTGCATCCTCGGCAGGTCTTGCGAGACGTGCCTGCGCGACACACGGGGTGGAACAGAGCTCCTCTCGCGTGTTGGCTAGCGTGACACGGCCTGTGGCACGCAGCAGTGCCTGACTTGGCATGGACGCTGGCGCGCAGGCGCCTTGGAGGGTATCATTTCACGCGCATGGCCTTGGCATGGCACGACATTGGGCTCGACACACGTACAACGTGGCACGCTGCCCGGCGCGGCTAGCCTTGCCATGGCATGTTTTCTTTCCATCTTTTTCAATTCACTTCCAAATCCATTCCTTCACTTCACCCATCATTATTTAGTCCCTCATATGCATTTTACACTTACAAAACAAGGGATTATGGTTAGTGCACACCAAAATTTACACAAAATCACATAAGAATGTAAGTGTATAATTAGAAAACCCGACTACATTAAGCTATAAAATAGCACATGGGGACGTAATTATGCCCAAGATCTCCGTCATTAACATTCTATGGAGAATTCAACCTTTTTCTGACTTGAGTTTTACTATTACTGGAGTTTATTGCTGTTGGACTCTCTCATACACACTCGAGTGGTATTGACAACCTTATGCCCCTTCCTGGCTTACTACCGTAAGGGTCTAGATAACTTGTAAATACTAAGGGTTTCAACCACTCTCTAATCCTCCTCGGAGACAATAATTCTAGCCCTCCTCTAGTATTCATTTTGATGTCCACAACACTGATACCTATGCTTTCTATTGTACTGTAAGAACAAACTAGGAGGTGGAAAATAACCCTATCTTACTGTGGTAAGACTGAGGTATGGAACCTTACAATATTCAAAGAGTTGGAGGTAGGAATCCTGCAATTTCCTCCTTCTTTCACACCTTTTAAGTAATTCACATTAACTACTGCCCCTGGCTAATTCGAAATATCTAGTAGGTAAACCATCTCATATATATATATATACACTTTACTCCTAATCCCCTATTCTAAGGTTGTAGGGAGAACTAAGTATGGCACTGGCATATCTATCTCATTATGAGGTTACTGGTACCTCGGGAGGGTGATAGGGAAATGTAAAAGACATCTACTTCCGCCCTTAGGCTAACCACCTCGCAAATGTAGCACTTTACCACTTTACCGCTACCTCCTCCTATTGCTATAGTTATCTTGCAACTGGCTGGTCTCTTTCATATATCAAACATTATTCTAGACGGACATAACAAGGAAAGCTTATGGACTCAACCATATATAACTCTACTCTATAGCAAGATCTGAGAAGAAAGAGGGGTAACCATACTATCATGCCACGTAGCCTCCTACTTACAGAATATGGTGCACAACACATTATAAGCAAGAGTCTACTAGTCATAGCTTACAGACTCCATAGGATACGAACTGCTATGATACCAAGTTTGTCACGCCCCACCTTGGGAGGCATGACTGGCATCTAGTGCCACACTAGCAACTAACTGATCTGGCTAGGCTTATGCACGCCTGGTGCCAGCCTGCAACTCAATTCGAAAAAACAACGAGTTATATCTCATCTATAAATACAGCCTCTGGCCTACAAGGCCGTATAGCCACCTGTGAATGAAAACAGCTAACCAACAACAGGAAACAATTGGGATCCTATGTGGGCCGACAAGGACACCATGTTGGCTAGTTATAATAGAAATGAAGAAAAACTACTATCGTAGGCCCCACACAGCCAACATACGAAACATAACTGATGACTGTAGTCTACAAGCCTCTAACAATACAAATAGTGGTCGAGACAGGGCACCGGCCTGCCCAAAATGCTATATGACTGAAATAAAAAAATCTCTACAACCTAGCAACTTCGAATGAAAGGAGTTGTCCCAACTACAGACTTTGAACAGCTGCTACTGGAGATCCTTCCATGCATGTCTAAACCTACAGGAAAGTAATGCAACGTCCCATATTTGGGCGTTAGTACAATATGTACCAAATATGTAAGGTGATAGATAAGCTGATAAAGACTGGAAGTAAATACAAAGAAGGGCAAAAGGATTAACCTGTACGCCTACTGATTCATAATCTACATCTAACCAACACTACATGTACATAAGCTAAGACTGTATAATTACACATTTTTAAACTATAACTAGTAAATAAGAATACAAACAAGAACCTCACCTGGCCCTTATAATCCGAAAGGTACAATCAGCATGGAATAACTCGTTCGGGCCCCCATAAGCCCTAGCGAGCACATTTCAATCTATATACCCCTTATTCAGCTTTCTATGACTCCACTAGTACTGTAGCCAACCTACCGGTCCCCTGAACTATAGTTGTGTCTGAATTCGGTGGACTCCTGATGTCTGTACCACGGGTACCGAACTCGACGGGGTGTGCCGATATGGCATAAGAGTAGTCCAGCCATAGAATGGACTGTATGAAGTCCTCAAACCTCATCCTCGTCCCTCACAAATGGCATATCGCTCCTCGGAGCGATGTCATCTAGCCCCTCGCGGGCGTCAGCACAGCAAGTAACCCTGGGGTAGTCATGGATGGCTCCTATGTGAGGGCAACCCCAATCAAGGTGTTGTACTAACATCTCAATCTAGCCACTCAAAAGGCGTAGCTGGCCTTCTAGGCCTAAAGCCACCACTGCTCGCCCCCTAGGATAATCTGTAGAGCTGCTAGCAGGCCTGCCATGCACCTATATCTAATTAGAGGATCCTAATAGTGATCATGATCTCTAATAGTCTAGACTAAATAGGGAGAGATATGGAGTGTTCCAACACAACTCTCTATATGTCCTTCTCGAACATCTAGAACTCATAATAACTGCGGGGCTGCGAATGACAAACTACTCAGTTCCTCTTCTTAGGGAAATTGTAGAGCTGGTACTGGCTGAACATGCTTTTGAGAGATCGACCCATAATCCTCCATAGGAAATTTACTAACATCCTTAGACTGTGGGCAGTACTTTACTAACATGGTACTTACTAGAGCCTTAGGCCTCATCTTGTTCTAATCGGATCTTATATTACTTTTTTGGGCGATTCATAATCTTATAGACACTTTATATAGACCTAATTATTCCTGGAAACTTGTGGGTGATAGGAACCGGCTAGGATGCTGGCCCGACCTCTAGCTACTGATAAGGTCCCCTTCTTTAGGGTACCCACGGGTCTATTTGACCTGGATGACTGGCTGGCTTCCTGGGCGACTTATATGTTAACTGCTAAGCCCACTAAGACTGACAATCATTGGTAATAACTAGTAGGGTGACAGGCTGTCACTCAGTTCACTAGACAACCTTAGGCTGCTGACTCTAAAACATGTCCTTCCTATCTAAATTTCTGGCCCTGGGGCGTAGGGGTACGCCAATGGCCTTTGGGCGTGCTTTTCTGGCCACACAGGCGCCAAACTGGTAGTTAAACCATCTAGCTATGCCTATACTGCTCAACTTACTAGCTCAGGCTTGATAACTCTCGCGATCCCCTTAGTTCTAGGCCTGACAACAAATATAGAATTCTAATAAAATCCATATACATTTTCTAGCAGCTAACCAAAACTTATGTAACCGTAATCTACGGATAGCAACTAATCATAGCATGTTTGATCTCTATATACCAGCAACAATTAATTACAATATGTCTAATCATAATCTAATGGCAGCAGCTATCTACAACAGATGAAATCTTCATTTCTGTTCTAGAACATAAGTCGTAACACTGTATGATGAGTATACTTGCCGAGGGTTAAGAATTACATACCTCGATTGTCGTTTCCTGAATAACCAATGTGTTTCAACTTGTATTCGCCATCTCTCTTCAGTTGTAACTGTTATATAAAGAGAAAGAGATGAATTTCAACACCAAATTCGGCGTAAGACGATAACTTTTAATACTAATATTGACTATACTTCAACTTACCAAAACACGACCGAAAATGTATCATTTCCCGAGATTTCAAAAGGGAGAAATACATAAAGATTGTGATCGTATAGAAATTAGTTTGGAGCAATTCTGACGACTTTTGCTCGGCCGGGGCAACGATTTGCTGGGCGAATTTCGAGAAACTAACTCCGTAGTAATGCTCCCTATGGGCTTAAACTTCGATACCCCAAGTTAATTTGAATTTGGACGGCATTCGATAGCGTAAATGGATGAAAATTACTTAAATCCTTCGTGTTTCCTCTTCTTTGGCCGAATATGTTCCTTTGAAATGATTTGAAATGAAATAAGCGGCTATATATATATAAGTGAGGTCGGTGGCAGGGGTGTGCCTTGCGCCTCCTATTGAGGCTGCCACCCTAACGTGCCGCGCCTCCCACTGAGGCAGCAGACCTGGCGCCCCACGCCTCTCATTGAGGTAGAAGGCCCGGCGCCCCGTGCCTCTCAAAGTGCCAACAGGCCTGGTGCCCTGCGCTGGCCAGTGTATTGCTGGCTGGTGCATTGCACTGGCCCTATGCGCAATGGTCCCGGCTGACCCCGCTTTTGAGGCTTTTTCCACACGCGTCAAGCTCCTCTTACTCATCACCAACCCACATGTATGCTTGCTAATCGTTAACATTTATGGGGTGTAATAGCCATGTTATTTTCAGTCTCTTATGAAGTTATTTTGAGAGGCACCAACAGAAAAATTGATGAAATGGAATTTTAAAATAAGGCCATGAAAATAAAGATAATGAGAAAATATTTGGCGCAATAGCATTTTATTCTTTGTCCTACGTTGTAAATTCTTTGCTTGACTTATGTGTTCTCCTGCTTTGATATCCTAACTTGAAATCTTGTGATGAAAATGACTCTTGTGGACCTTTTAAGGGTGATTCCTTCTGTAGTGAGGAATTTTTGATGAGTCTCATGCATGACTTCTTGTCTAGAACTTGCCCCAAATGTTAATTAAGGAGAAATCCTAGATATAGTTGCACTTAGAACATGATTTTAGGCTTTCCTTTGTCTATCCACTTCACCCATATACCCTCCTTGAACATAGATCCTTGTTAGCCAACGTTGAGCCTTAGACACTCTCTTTGGCAACCACATTCCAAGCCTTAATACCATTCTTAATACCTCTCTTTGGCACCCATCCTCCCTAAATGCTAGTGATAAGATACTGATGAAATGAGGCTTTAAGCCTAAGAAAAAGGGAGTGATAAGGAAAAAAAATGAGAAATGAGGAAAAAACCCAAATTTGAGGGTGTGCAAAAAAGGAAATAAGAATTTCAGTTTGAGGTAGCACCACATTGTGTCAAAATGAATAAAATGATAAATTGAAAAGAGAAAAATAATTTGTGTGAACCAATGCTTCCTCTTGAGGTGATAAGGCTAATTGTGAAAGCCAAAGGGGTTATAAGGAGGGTATTGAGAAATGAAAGTCGGACATAATGAAAGAAGAGAAACAAAGTGAAGTGATTGGAAGGTGTTAATGGGAGGTATGTTCAAAAAAAGAATTAGGGAGGATCTAGTTACTACAACAAAAATTTCATCCTACCCTTAACCCGAGCCTACATCATAACCCGCAAGCTGTAAATGATTCTAAGTGTAGCCGCTCTACATTAGTGGTGAACTACATGAAGGGCATGCCTATGGGTCAAGTGTGTGCATGAAGACTTCTTTTGGGAGAGTGAGTGTGATTATGTCTTCCAAATAATCCTTTGTGTTCATTCAATGATTATATGATAAAAAGAATAGGGATTCTTATTTCGGTGAGTGGCATCATCCCTTTTTGAGGACATAAGTGCACTAAGAATTAATGTGTCAATAGGGCATTAGAAGTGTAAACTTTAAGGCATGTTTTGAATGTACACTGATTATGACCTGAGGTGCTATATGTACTTCATGGTTGAGCAATGTCCTTGTTTTACTAAATGAATCCTTTCATGAACCATGTTGGTGAAAAGTGGTAACCTCTTGAAATATCCTCATTGTTTTCATCTTTTGGGGAATTTGCTTATCTTTTTCAGTGAGATTGGTGAGCATTTTTGGGTTGTCATAGATTAGGTGATTGGTGATGTTTAAATTTGTGTAGAAGTGGCAAGTTTTTAAATGAATGAGAATTGCATTACTTGAGGACAAGCAATGGTTAAAGTTTGGGGGTTTGATGAGTTGGTAATGTACCAATTCATTAGGCTCTTAAGCTTGAGTTATTGCTTAGCTTTTGAGTTGATTATATGGATTTTATGCCCTTTTTGCCTTTGTTGTGTACATATACCTAAATGTGTAGAAAAGAGCAAAAATGGAGCAAGAAGAAAGAAGTGAGATCAAATCGCGGTCAACTAATGAAAACCGGCGAAATGTCGGTCAAAGGCCGATTATTATTGCCTCTGAGGAAAATGCCACCAGCGAAACACGAGTTTCCAACGGTGACTCGCTGGTCCAGTCACCAAATGGCATCCGATTTTCTTGACTGAAAAACAAAGACTCGGCGGTTCATGGATTGAGATTGGCTAAATGCCGAATGAACCGTCGATGCTCACTGGAGTTTAATGATGGCTCAGATAATGTACCCGAAGGTTCACGAATTTGAACTGGTGAACCACTGATGCCTCCACCGATTCTAGAATGATGCTCAGGGGTAAAATTGTCCAGCATGAAAAATGATATAGAAGATTCCCTATTTTCTTGGATATAAATTCTAGAGAAAGTACTGCGTATTGGGGATATCATAGCAAAGCATATCACATCATATTTTTTCATTCTTAGCTTTAGAACATTCTTTTAGTAGAGAAAAGGAGATTTTGATTGATAGACTTTGAAATGTACTACTCTCTACTTGTTCTTCTTAATAGTAAGTTACAGTCATTGTTGGAAACAATTTGTGACTTTGATTTTATTACTCTTGTTATTCAATTCAATGAGTTTATTGTTGTATGTGCTTTTGAATTACTTAATCATGAGTAGCAAAATCATTAATTAGAGGCGTGTGATGATGAATACTTAATTAAAGTGGGTATTTCTAGAGTCATCTTCATATTATTTAAATAAGTGTAAATCTGTCAAATTCTCTTCAATTTATAATGGAAGATCCATTGATTATGATGTGTGTCTATTTGTTCTTACTTGATTGTTTCTTGTAAAAGAATAATTAACTATTGGAAGAGAATTTAATGGTGGGTATGATTGACAGATTGTGAAATTTGGTTAGAAATAGACAAAATTGCATTCTCACTCCTTATGAGTAGCTAATAGCTAGAAATTAGTGCAGCTGCTAATCCAAATCTGATCGGCTTGAGCTAATAGTGGCTAGATATTTAATAAAACACTACTAAGAGGTAGTTATAAGGCTGAAAAGCTGTAATTACCCATTTTTCGAAATTACTTACAGTAATTGAACTTATAAGATGACCAAGCATGTCCCTATCTAGTTAGTATATCATCTACACCGCACCTCTAGCCTTTCATGTTCCTGTCGACAATCTTGCGGATTTTTCTTTTATTGCTATTATATTTAACCAAATTACAAAATATAATCCACTACAAATTCTAATCTCCCCCAATTTATTTTTTTTATGTTAACTCTAAGTGGTACAAGCTAACTTCAATTTCTCAACAGACATTTGTAATTATCATTCACTAGTTCTTGCGGGATTCGACCTTGACATCCGTCGGGTTACTTGTTTTGATACTTCGGACATCTATATTCTTTGCACGAAGGATTATTTTTGATGTTATCAATGAAATTCATGTATAATTTCATGATATTGATTATAAGCCATGTACATGTTTTTGGAAGTAGTGTCTAGCACTGAGTAGGCTCGGGGTTCGGGCAAACTCTGAGTGTCAAAACTACGTGCCACCGCAAGTATATACTCATGTTTAACCGTAATGGGTCTCATGAGTGATATCACACCACATGTCATTCCTTGCCTTAGTAAGCTTGGGATGACTCTGCCCACTTGAGCGAGATAGTTGGAGTATCATGTAAGCTCTATCATGATGGTTTCGATTATGATGAGTCCTATTGTTCCTCATGTTTTTAGTTGCGTATGTTCATGTGTTATGATCTTATGCCTTATAGCATATTTTACCTATTGATTAGCTTATGAGTTTTCACGTATGATTTCAAGTATGGTACATTACATGACTTTCTGTTTCTAAACCTTGGGTCATTATATATAGCTTATGATGAATATCTCATAGTTATGACTACTTTAAGAATACGGTGTTTAGAATGTTGTCCGTACTTTCATGTCCTATCTTGATTTATGTTCATATTTTCAGACTATTTATTTACTAGCATGTTTTTCACATCTTTCATGCTAAGTACATTTAAAGTATTGACAACATACTCTATGTTGTATCATTTAATGACACAAGTCCGAGAGATCAGACACAGCCGTGTTGTTACTCCTGATCCTATCTCACTCTAGTTCAATCCTAGTGTTTGTGGGTCCTCCTCTTTCGAGGACATTCTTTTAGCTATGTTTTGTTATATCGTACAAGTTTCAAACATAGAAGGCTAGTTAGTGAGTTGTCCTATCAGTCCATCTATGACTAGAAGCTTTTTAGACAAACGTGTATTAGTTGACTCAGTTGTTGGCGTACGTTACCCTTGTGTTCTGCTTTCTGCTATTTAGTCTTTCGTGCATTTCTTCTTATGTTTTAAGTTTCCCCACTTTAAATTGTACTCTCGAGTTGATATGCACATGCCATAGGTTATCTTTAAGTCATTTGGTGTTGTAGGTCCATGTCTCAATCCGGGGTCCCAACTCGAGTAGTAACAAACTGATATCAGAGAAAAGATTTATGTGTGTCCTAGGGTGTTTGAAAGCCGCGTTAATTAGGGTATTTTCAATGGGTGTGAAGCGCGCCACACTTATTGGAAAGAGGCTACAATACGTTTTAGGAAATTTCCCTTTTTCATGGTATATGTCGTGCGATAAAGTAACTCTCTATTCCTCTAACTTGTGCTATTCGCATTTGAAGAAATATACCTCCACGCCAAGTAAATGGTAGAAGAAATAGGAATAGAAATGGCCATGGAAATGGAAATGGTGATGGGCATCTGCAAGCTCCACTTGCTCTAGCGGATCACTTGCCCGAGTAGGTTACTCATGCACAGTTTAGGGCGGTATTTCAGATGTTGGCATAGGCCATGACCTCCCAGGTTAAAAGAAGGCGGTGGCTCATGTTACCCAGAACGGGAATGCAGTGGTGGCGAGAGTACGAGACTTTCTTAGGATGAACCCACCTGAATTTCTGGGGTCTATAATACCCCAAAAGCCCTAAGATTAGATCCGAGGGTTGAAATGGAAAAAATAGGATTTTAGGCACCAGGACACAGGATGAGTCGTCTAGTGACCCGTGAAGTGCACCATGAGTCATTAAGTGACTCGTGGGGAGGAGGGTGGACTTAGTTGGAATATTAGATTTGAGGTTGACCACGGGTGATACCATAATTTGCAAAGTTATCTGTGGTCAGAAGTGATTTGGAGGTTGGAAATTTGGGCAGTGCTCCTAACGGCTAGTCACCACGAGTTGTTTGGCACACCACGAGTCGTGGTGTCCCTCGTGGTGATCACTGATGATGAAATTCTAGTTCTGGCAACGAGTTCTGGCCATGAGTCGTGGTTAGTTGCGACGAGTCATCCAGTCCCTCGTTGGGACTGGTAATGTGTTTTTTTCTGCGAATTTCTTATAGGCTTTAACATAATCCCTAAGTTTCTATGGACTATACTATGTCGTTTTAAGCTCAGGAAAGGGTATTTTAAGAGGGTTAGGCTTATTCTAACCCATTCCCTTCCATGCATGCAAACTTAGTGGTTTCTAAGGGTGATTAAGCTTAGGATTCATCAAGTTCATCCCCATATTCCATTGCTCTTTCAAGTGGGTTTGTGAAATAAGATTCCTCCATGTATGTAGGGTTATGAATGGGTGTATTCATCCACACCCATGCCCAATCCCTCTTAGATTTCATGAAAATTCTAGTTGATGAATCTATGGGGTTTTAAACCAACATGTGAATTCTCTAAGTATCAACCATGGGTATGATCTATACATGTTTTCTAATGTTGAATAATGATTCATGGGAATATTTTACAATATTTTCAATTACAAATAATGTTTTCAAGTTTTACAAATTGTGATGCCCATCCATGGAGTTCATGAAAGTTGAGATCGATGATATATGTATTCAATCATGATGTGATGTATATGATCAAAGTATGATTACAAATTACCCATGTGTATGTTCATGTTTTCAAATGATCAAGTCTATGTAAAGCATGTTTAAGTATTGGGAAAGCCCATATGATCAAGTATGTTTCATGATGTATCTAAATTTCATGTTATTAGCTTATCGCATGGATTTTGGAGTCTAAACTCCCACTACTTTCAACTTGTGGTATGGTTTGAGCCAAAGGCTCCTTCTGTTAAGATTTCAGATTATGCATGTATGTTATGAGTCAGCTTCATCACTAGGCGATTGTTTAGCTTCGTTGAAAACTGATAGAGGGCATATACATGCTTTTGGAGTAGTGTCCAACACCGAGTATGCTAAGGGTTAGTCAACTCTATGCCTTAAAACTACGTGCCAACGTAGGTGTGTTTAGATTATTTGGGACATCCCTTGTGAACATCCCCTGCCTTGAATGGGCTTTCAGCCTGATATCTATATCATGGTAGCGTCCCTATCCTTGGCAATGCTTTGGATGGCTCTACCCACTTGAATGGAATAGTCGGGACCACGTAAGGTCTATCAGGGTAATGTCGATTATAAGACGAGTCTCCCATTGTTCCTCATGATTTCAGTTATGCATGTTCAGCAGTCATGATATTATGTCTACAGTAGGTTTGACCCAATGTTCAGTTTTACTTTTGAGTAATTAGTTTCAACTTTGGGTCAATCGATTCAGTTATGATATTCAGTTATGATACTTAGTTATGTATGAGTCATGTTTTCAAATAATAGCATGCAAGCTCTATTCTCAGATTCTTTACATTATGCATGATCTCTATTTTACTTACTTAGCAGTTTTACTTACCTTGCATAATCGGTACATTCCACGTACTGACCGAATACTCTATGTTGTATCGTTTCATGATACAGGCTCGAATATTCAGGCTGACTCCCTCCATTAGCCAGAATCTCAGTATTAGCATCTCTCAGTCTCAATTGGTGAGTTCTCATCTTCCAAGGGCCCTTTATCAGTTATATTTAGTATTTTTAGTTCCATACTATAGTGAGTTGGGGTCTTGTCCTATCAACTTGTCAGTATATAGGATTATTAGACATAACATGTATTCAGTTTCATACTTTTGTTATGTATTCATATGTTATAATACTTTCAGACTTCCTCTATATTATATATGTTGACTTCCGGTTGATTTTGTTGAGTATAGATGTCATGTTCATGTCATGCGTCGATTTGGAGCCTCTGGGGGTTCTTTGCCCCATGTCTCAATCTAGGCTGTGTTTGGCTCGTGACAGGGCCGAAGATTGATGAGGGCCCATATGAGTTCATTGAGGAAGTGCAAAAGATCACCCAAATTATGGAGGTGATTGGAGAGAAGAGTGTGGACTTAGCCTTCTATTTGCTTAAAGGGGTTGCTTACATATGGTACCACCAGCGGAAGGATAGCAGGGGAGTTGGAGCAGTCCTTGTCAGTTAGGACGAGTTTGTGACTTCCTTCATGGACGGGTTCATTCCTACAGAGTTGAGGGAGGCGAAGGCGGTGGAGTTCGTTAATTTGAAGCTGAACCACTGGCCCGTCCAGGAGTATGTCTTGGAGTTTACCCGGCTATCTAAATATGTTTTGGAGATGGTAGCGGATCAAAGAGCTCGTATGAGTAAGTTTGTGAATGGAGTAACAGATTCAATGGCCAAGAAATGCAGGAATGCCATGCTGAACAGTGACCTAAAAATTTTCTCGGTTGGTCATATACGCCCAGAAGATAGAGGGGAGCAGATGAAGGAGAATGAGAGAGAGGCCAAGAGGGCTAGGAAACGGAGATATGGGCAGTTTTAGCAATGGTCCAGTGGTGGACATAATCCATAGTCTCACTAGAGGTCCTCAGCCCCAGCTCCATGGGCAACCAGTATCCCATCCAGAGCTAAGCATGATTAGAGAGGTAGAGCATCAGGCTCTAGGATACAGAGGAGCACGACAGGAGAGCGCACTATCCCAACTTGTAGGAGCTGTGGTAACAACCACCCTGGAGAGTGGTTAGTTGGTACAAAAGGTTTTTTCGAGTGTGGGAAGCCCATACACATGCTCAATGAATGTCCTTCAGCTAGACTAGGTGACAGAAGAGGTCGCACCCCAACTACTACTTTAGCAGTCCCAACAACACATCTATTCAAATAGGGTGTCTCTTTTAGTATAGGTGGCGGTTAGTGCTAGAATAGATTGTATGCATTATCTTCTCGCTAGCAGCAGGAGATCTCTCCCGATGTGGTCACTAGCATGTTACGAGTATTCTATCTTGATGTATACTAATTTGTTAGATCCAGGGGCTTCCTTGTCTTTTGTGACTCCTTATGTTGCTATTAGTTTCGAAGTCAATCTCAAAATCCATCCAGAATCCTTATCAGTATCTACTCTTGTTGGTGAGTCAGTCTTAGCTTGATGGTTGTACAAAAATTTCCCTGTCAAAATCCTTCAGAAAGTCACCTCAGCCGACCTAGTGGAGCTAGATATGACGGACTTCTATGTGATATTTTGTATGGATTGATTACATGTATGTTATTCCTCAATCAATTGTAGGACCCATAAGGTAGAGTCTCAACTTTTGGGTGAGCAAGTCCTAGAGTGGAAGGGTAGCTCAGCTATACTTGTAAGTCGCTTGGTTTCCTATCTCAAGTCCAGGAAGATGATCTTTAAGGATTGTGTAACATATAGATCAGGTCAAGTATTCTACATCCGAGACCCCAACTTTTCAGTCCGTCCTTATTGTATATGAGTATTCGAAGGTGTTTCCCGATGATCTACCTAGAGTCCTACTCGAGCAGGAGATTGACTTTGGTATTGGCCTTCTCCCTGATATGCAACCTCTATCTATTCCTCCTTACAGGATGGCTCCAATCGAGTTAAAGGAGTTGAAGGAACAGCTGAAAGATCGCCTAGATAAGGGGTTTATTAGGACTAGTAGGTCTCCATTGGGTGCACCAGTTATCTATCTAATGATGAAGGATGGATCTCATCGTTTGTGTATTGAATATTAGAAGTTGAAAAAGGTCAAAATCAAGAATAAGTATCCTCTCCCCAGGATTAATGACTTGTTTGACCAGCTTCTAGGTGCTAAGTTTTTTTCTAAGATAGATCTCAGATCCGGCTATCACTAGCTCAGAGTTAGGGAGAGAGATATTCCATAGACAGTCGTTAGGACTCGGTATGGTCACTATGAGTTCATAGTTATCTGTTTTGGACTAACAAATGCCCCTGCAGCTTTTGTGGATTTGATGAATAGGGTGTTCAAGCAGTATTTGGACATGTTTGTGACTATCTTCGTAGATTATATTCTTATATACACTCAGAGCGAGGAGATGCATGCCGCTCACTTGAGGGTTTTATTGCAGACTCTTAAGGACCACCAGTTGTTTTTTAAGTTTAGCAAGTGTGAGTTTTGGCTAGTCTCAGTTGCATTTGTGGATCAGGTAATGTCTAGTAAGTGTTTGCACGTGGACTCTCAAAAGATAGAAGCGGTGAAGAACTGTCCTAGAACTGTCAGTCCTACATATATCAGGAGCTGTTTGGGTCTACCTGGCTACTATCCAAGGTTCATAGAGGGTTTTTTATCCATTACAACCCCGTTGACTAAGTTGACTCAGGAAAAGGCCAAGTTTCAGTGGTCTGATGCTTGTGAGAAGAGCTTTCACGAGTTGAAGACTTGACTCACTTCAGCCCCAGTTTTGACCCTACTAGAGGGTATGAATGGTTTTGTTGTGTATTTTGATTCTTCTGGGGTAGGTCTTGGTTGTGTACTGATGCAGCATGGTAAGGTCATTGCATATGCCTCTACATAGCTTAAGACTCGTGAGAAGATTATCCAATACATGACCTACAGTTAGCAGTGGTGGTGTTTGCACTGATGATTTGGAGGCACTATTTGTATGGGGTGCATGTAGATGTGCTCATGGACCACAAGAGCCTTCAGTATGTGTTCACTCAGAAGGACCTAAATTTTCGATGGAGGAGATCGCTAAAGCTTCTCAAAGACTATGACATGAGTGTTCTTTACTACCTGAGCAAGGCCAATATAGTGGCAGATGCCCTTAATAGATAGTCCATGGAGAGTGTATCGTACGTTGAGGATGGGAGGAAGGAGTTGGTGAAGGATGTTCATCGGCTTGAACTTAGGGGTTCTCCTTGTTGACCCAAAAAATGGTGGTGTCATTGTTCAAAATGGGTCTGAATCTTCGTTGGTGATGGAGGTCAAGGCTAGAAAAGATGAGGATCCTATCCTAGTAATGTTGAAGGAAGTGGTCCAAAATCAGAAATTGGAGGTCTTCTCCCAAGGGGGATATGGTGTACTTCGATATCAGGGTCATTTATATGTTTCGGTTTACTTTAGAGAGCGGATGTTGGATGAGGCTCGTGGTTCCCGATATTATATCCACTCAGGGGCCACCAAGATGTACCATGATCTATGGAAAATCTATTTATGGTATAATATGAAAAAGGACATAGCAGAGTTTATGGCTAAGTGTCCAAATTGTCAACAGGTGAAGGTAGAGCATCAGAGACTTGGGGGTATTCTTCAAGATATTAGCATTCCTACTTGGAAATGGCAGGAAATCAATATGGACTTGATTTTAGGTTTACCTCGTACACACCGATAGTATGACTCTGTATGGGTAATTGTGGACAGGTTGACCAAATCAGTCCATTCTCTACTGGTCAAAACTATTGATTCAACTGAAAAAGATTATTCTAGATTGTACATTCGAGAGTTAGTCCAATTGCATGGACTTCCATTATCTATAATCTCATACAGGGATGCTTAGTTCATGATGTGTTGTGAGTTTGCAACACTTTCGACACTTAAAATTGAGAAAAAAGAATGGACATAGGTATGTTTATATGGATATTAGGCACTTTTACTTTGATTTAAGGAAAACTAAGTGTTGGAGAAAAGATGTGGAAATGAAGCCTTAAAATGCAGAAAATCAGCCAAAGTACAAGTCTTAGTATGGGCCATACTTAGAACTGTGAGGAAAGTCAGAAGGCTGAAGTGAGAAGAAGGAAATGTACTGTTATACCCCATAGGATTTCCAACACCTAGATAACCTATTCGCACGTTGGTTAAGCGTATTTGAAGGCCATACGTGCTAAAGGGAGGCCCGGGAAAAGGTCGGACAAGAAACCTGTCGAACCATCGCGGAAGGAGCCGAGGCAGAGCCCCTCCGCGATGGCAGCGTGTCACGGAGGTGAAGCCTCCACGTTGGTTCCGTGACATGTTGGCCTTGTCCAGGCCCAAGTATATAAAGCCCCACTTCCGTTTTAAATCATTTAAACTTATAAAATTTCCATTGAAACAGAGAGGAAAAATCAGAGGAGAGAAAAGAACGAAGGGGGTAATATAATTTCGTCCGATTACGCTGCCAAACGTTGTCCAAACTCAAATTAACCTTAGATACCGAGGTATTTAGCAGCAGAGAGCATTCCTATGGATTTAGTTTCGTGAAATACGGACGACGAATCGTCGAGCTACCGAGCTAAGGTAAGTAGAATTGCTCCAAACTAATGTCCATGTGTTTCTAGCTGTGAAGTGAGTATTTCTCCCTTCTGAACTTTTGAAAAGTAGCGAGTTTTCGACCGTCTTTCGATAGGCCTAAGTTTAGGCTATAATTATATCGAAAGTAATGTCGTTCATCAGAATAAAGTTGTATTTAGTACTGATTGATATATATATGAATGCAGTTGGGAGGAATAGCTGAAATACTGACCAAGCTACGCCAGTTAGTCGGGAAATCAGAAGCGAAGGTATGTAAAGCTAGTTTTCTTGGCAAGTTAGTAATCTCGGTATGGTAAAGTAATTTAAAGGCCAGTAGAATGTTCAGAAGTCATGTGTTATGTTTGTTATGAATGTTGGTACGATATTAGAAGCATCATGTTATATTTAGCGCGAAACTTGCTAGTACGATATAGATTCTAAAGAAAGTGTCAGGAACTGCACAGCATGCTCAGTATGTGATGTAGTACAGAATGTTAGGATATTATCGTATTCAGTTGAAACCCAGTAAAACAATGTAATATCTGTAAGGTATCTCAGAAGTAGAGTGATAGGTTAAAATGAAGTTTAGAAAGCATGTCAGAAATAGTAAATCAGGTTACTATAGAAACTTAGTATACAACATAGTTTTCAGCAGAAAAACTATATCTTGTTCAGCGTTAGACTCAGTACAGTATGAAAGAAGATTACATTTATATGTATATACTATTATCAGTCTCAGTATGTATTAAGTACGTACACATTACCATTACTAGTTCAACACACAGTATGTACAGATACTTTACTACTATTGGCTTCAACATGTGGGATATGCAGATAGTATTACTAGTTGAGACCGTTGTCTTGTTTTGGGGTTGGATTACCTAGTATCCATGACCGCCCCAGGGTTAATGGCTGTATCGACTCGTCCTCCAGAGGACGAGGATACGTCGCTCTACGGAGTGGCATGCCGTCCCACAGGGGACGAAGATGGGATGCCAGTTTTCCCCATATTGTGCCTTGGTCAGCTCTTATACACCCCTGTCGAGCGGATACGCCCAGGTGTTGATTTAGGAGTCCTCCGGACTCAGGTACAGTTATAGTCAGGGGCTCAGCGAGCCGAAGTGCATACCTAGGGGACCGGCAGGATGCTTATAGCTATTATAGGAGATGGGATGACCGGGGTAGGGCTATAGATTTTATGCTGGTTGTACCTCCCGGCTTATGGGGGTCGGGTAAGGTTTGTGTGTGCTATGTTATGTTATGTTATGTTATGCCATGTCACATTAGATACGAGTAGATCGACGGTAGAACGATACATCTCCAGGTATGACTCCTACTCCTTCCAGTATAGTTAAGAGTAGGCATAGTTTTACATTATCAGACAGTTAATCTTTTCCTTCCTATTTCAGTTTCATCAGTTGTATTGTTGTTCTCAGATATTCCTTTCAGTTATTGCTTTACATACTCAGTACCAGCGGTACTGACGCCTGGTGGGGCGCTGCATTACTTGCCTGCAGGTACTCATAGACGAGGAGGCGATCCCTCGTGATTCCTGTCAACGATCGAGTATTCAGCTCCTGCGATCCGGAGACTGAATTCCATAGGTGTATTTCATTTTCTTTTGTTGTACAGTACGGGTAGGTCGGGGCCCTGTCCCAATCATTTCTATTGTTATTCCTAGAGGCTTGCAGTCTGTATATATTTCCCTGTGGTCAGTTGAGCCGGTCATGTGAGGCCGTGCAGTTGTATAGCTGTTAGTACATCTACTTCTTTCGTGTTGGCCGTGCGGGGCCATAGCTTGACAGTAGTGGTGACCTTGCCGGTCACGTAGCTTTCCAGTATTTCATTGTTGTGAGATACTGATAACTAGACAGCATGGTGGCCTCGTCGGCTCGCATAGGTTTCCCTATATTGAATGTGTTCTAGTTAGCTGATAGTGCAGGTACAGGTGGCTATAGGCCAGTTGGCCGGAGGCTGTGTTTACAGCCGTTATATAGCCGGTTGGTTTCTTGGAATAGAGCCAGGGCCAGCCAAAAGCACCAGACGTGCTTAGGCTGGACCATCTAGCAGTCCAGAGTCTAGCAGGCACCTGGTGCCCGTCATACCCTCCAAGGTGGGGTGTGACAAACTTGGTATCAGAGCAGGTCGTATCCCAGGGAGTCTGCAAGCCATGCTAAGTAGAGTCCTGTCCATGGATGTGTTGTGCACCACATACTATGTATAGGAGGCTGCAAGGCATGATAGGATGGTTGTCTTTTATTCTTATTCAGTCGTGCTATAGAGCGGTACAATATAGGGTTGAGTCCCTAAAAGCTTACTGTATTCTTTGGTTACAGATAATGTCAGACCAGCGACATCCTATCACAGGCCGGAGTTTAGATATTGCAGCAGGGGAAGGCACCAGCAGGATGCCTCACCCTCGTTTAGAAACAGCCCGATCAGAGGGCACTACAGAGGTATCATCCCATCCTTCTCAGCAGTCTCCACCACATCAGGAGCCACTTGGGGCGACACTACCTCCAGTAGTCCCTATACCGACACCTTCCGACCAAGAGGTTAGGAGTACGGTAGTTATGTTAGCACAGATGATGGCTGCTCAGCGTCAGCCGATGCCTTCTACAGTTGCGGAGTCGTTAGGAGGGCCAGGTAGTTCGAGGGTCCGAGAGTTCTTGGCTCTGAATCCCCCACAATTTACAGGTACGGACAAAACAGAGGACCCTCAGGATTTTCTGGATCAAATGCAGAGAATTTTCAGGGTTATGCATGCCACACCTACAGAATCAGTTGAGTTGGCAGCATTTCGGTTATGGGACATCGCTGTATTGTGGTATGAAAGCTGGGAAAGGTCCCGAGGGAGAGATGTTTCCCCTCCGACCTGGTCCAGCTTCTCAGGAGCTTTTCTGGATCATTATTTGCCGCGGGAGATTCGACAGGCCCGGGTAGACCAGTTCCTACATCTAGAGCAGGGGGCCATGAGTGTTCGGGAATATTCCTTGCGGTTTGATTCTTTGGCCCGGTATGCACCGGCCTTTGTTGATACCATGGCATCCAGAGTACACCACTTTATCATGGGGTTGAATCCAGAATATGTTGAGACTTGTATTACGGCTACACTACGAGAGGACATGGACATTGCTTGAGTTCAGGCATCAGACAGCGGCATCGGGAGATCAGAAAGGCCAATCAGGAACAGCGCCGCCGGGACAGGCCAGTTGAGTTACAGAGGGAGGCTCGGGGAGGACCCAGGCCACGATTGTTAGACAGACCGGCCAAGCCCCCTCCTCCTCCACAGCCGCAGGGGGGTAGATTCAGCCGCAGGGGGCAGTTAGAGACCGGTAGAGGCTCACAGATGGCAGATTCACCATTACAGAGGAGGGTGGAGCAGAGTAGGTATACCCTACCACTTTTCCCTATATGCAGTCGACGCCATCCTGGAGCATGCAGGTATGGCTCCACTGCATGTTATATTTGTGGCCAAGAAGGCCATTTGATGAAAGATTGCCCAGCTAGAGGTCGAGGGGACCAGGATAGACAGGATAGGGCATCTACAGGGTCACGAGCCATAGCATCCTCGGCAGGGCGCAGGCCCTCAGTTTCAGTAGGCAGGGGTCGGGGCAGATCAGAGGCCTCCAGTACAGGTGCGGGTCCAAGCCGCACATATGCTTTACCAGGGAGGCAAGATTCAGAAGCGTCAGCTGATGTTGTGACAGGTATGCTAACTATCTTCTCACACCCTGCTTATGTATTGATTGATCCAGGGTCCACTTTGTCCTACATTACTCCATTTGTGGCACGAAAGTTCAATATTGCACCAGAATTATTGCGGTAGCCCTTTTTAGTATCCACGCCCGTCGGTGACTCTATCATAGCTAGCAGAATCTACCGCGGGTGTACAGTAGAGGTTGCTCACCATCAGACCATAGTAGATCTGGTCAAGTTAGAGATGATAGACTTCGATGCCATAATGGGTATGGATTGGTTAGTGTCGTGCTTTGCCAATGTTGAATGTTGGACCAAGACAGTCCAATTCCACTTCCCAGGAGAAGCAGTGCGGGAGTGGAAGGGCAGCACTGCTATGCCAAAAGGTAGGTTTATTTCCTACCTTCAGGTGAGGAAATTGATATCTAAGGGGTGTATTTACCATCTGGTCAGAGTTCAGGATGTCCAAGCAGAATCTCTGACACTCCAGTCTGTTCCGGTAGTGAACGAGTTTCCTGATGTGTTTCCTGATGAGTTACCTGGTATTCCCCCAGAAAGGGAGATAGATTTTGCTATTGACTTGTTACCAGGCACTCAACCGATATTAATTCCTCCCTATCGTATGGCTCCTGCAGAACTCAGAGAATTAAAGGAGCAGCTGAAAGACTTGTTGGATAAAGGTTTTATCCGGCCTAGTACTTCTCCGTGGGGTGCGCCAGTTCTGTTTGTAAGAAAGAAAGATGGCTCACTTCGTATGTGGATAGATTACCGGCAACTGAACAAAGTTACAGTAAAGAAAAAGTACCCGCTTCCCAGAATTGATGAGTTGTTTGACCAGTTGCAGGGGGCCAGATGTTTTTCTAAGATAGATCTGAGGTCCGGATATCACCAGGTCCGGGTTCGTGAAAAGGACATTCCAAAGACTACTTTCAGGACCAGGTATGGTCACTTTGAATTTCTGGTCATGTCTTTTGGGCTGACGAATGCTCCCGCAGTGTTTATGGATCTGATGAACAGCATATTCAGACCATATTTGGATCTGTTCGTGATAGTATTTATCGATGATATCCTAGTATATTCTCATTCAGAGATAGATCACCAGAACCATTTACGAACAGTACTCCAGATCCTTAGAGACCGTCAGCTGTACGCCAAATTTTCTAAGTGTGAGTTCTGGCTGAACTCAGTTGCCTTTTTGGGGCATATCGTGTCGGATGCTGGTATACAGGTAGACACACAGAAAATAGAGGCGGTCAAGACATGGCCTAGACCCACCACTCCGACCGAGGTTCGCAGTTTCCTGGGTTTAGCAGGATATTATCGGACATTTGTTGAAGGATTCTCCACTATAGCAACACCTCTGACAAAGCTAACACAGAAAGCAGCGAAATTTTAGTGGACGGAAGCATGTGAGCAGAGTTTCCAAGAATTGAAAGATAGACTGACCTCCGCCCGAGTTTTAGCATTGCCGGAGGGAACAGATGGGTACGCGGTGTATTGCGACGCTTCAGGTTTGGGACTGGGTTGTGTGTTGATGCAGCCTGGTAGGGTAATCGCTTATGCTTTTAGACAGCTGAGGAAACACGAAAAGAACTATCCGACCCATGACCTGGAATTGGCCGCAGTGATCCACGCCCTAAAAATTTTGAGGCATTATCTGTATGGCATCCATGTAGACATCTTTACAGATCATAAAAGCCTACAGTATATTTTCACACAGAGGGAGTTAAATCTGCGGCAGCGTCGCTGGTTAGAATTGTTGAAAGATTATGATGTAAATATTCTCTATCACCCGGGAAGAGCTAATGTAGTGGCAGATGCCCTGAGCCGTAAGTCAATGGGGAGTTTGGCGTATTTGCGACCTGAGAAGCGGGAGTTAGCCAAGGAAATTCATCAGCTAGCTGGTTTAGCCGTTCAAATAATAGAAACAGAAAATAATAGAGCAGTAATTCAGAATTCTGCTGTGTCATCACTAGTTACAGAGGTAAAAGGACGACAGTACGAGGACCCTGACTTAGTCCAGCTCAGAGATAGAGTTCAGAAAGGTAAGGAGTCAGATTTCCAAATGACTGAGGATGATGTGCTACGCTGTAAGGGCCGCCTTTGTGTTCCGAATGTTTCAGGGCTTCGCCAGCAAATTATGCATGAAGTATATTACGCCCGCTATTCCCTCCATCCAGGAGCAACGAAAATGTACCACGACATCAGAGACATCTAATGGTGGCCAGGTATGAAAGCTGAAATAGCTGAATTTGTATCTAGATGTCCTAACTGTCAGCAGGTGAAAGCGGAGCACCAGAAACCGGGCGGTTTGACGCAAGATATAACGGTCCCTACATGGAAATGGGAAGCGATAAATATGGATTTTGTAACAGGGTTACCCCGTACCAGACGCAGAAATGATTCCATTTGGGTAATAGTTGACAGGCTGACAAAATCAGCTCATTTCCTGCCAGTGAAGGCTACCTTCTTGGCTGAGGATTATGCCGAATTATATATCAGAGAAATAGTTAGATTACATGGAGTGCCGGTATCCATCATTTCAGATAGGGGAGCACAGTTTATAGCTAGATTCTGGCAGTCGGTCCAGAGGGGTTTGGGAATGCAGATTAATTTGAGCACAACATTCCACCCTCAGACAGATGGGCAGGCTGAGCGGACTATCCAAACGCTCGAAGATATGCTACGAGCGTGTGTACTAGATTTTGGGGGTAGCTGGGATGAGCATCTTTCGTTGATTGAATTTGCTTATAATAACAGTTATCATTCAGCTATCCAGATGGAGCCCTTTGAAGCATTATATGGGCGAAAATGTAGGTCGCCGGTAGGCTGGTTTGAAGTGGGGGAATCAGCATTGATTTTGGCCAGACATCATTCAACAGTCAGAGGAGAAGGTAAAGCTTATCAGAGAACGCCTGCTGACTGCTCAGAGCCGCCAGAAGTCTTATGCAGATATACGGCGCAGAAACCTAGAATTTGTGGTAAATGACTGGGTATACCTGAAAGTGTCTCCGATGAAAGGGGTGATGAGATTTGGCAAGAAAGGCAAGCTTAGCCCGAGATTCATTGGGCCATATCAGATTCGGCGAAGAATAGGCTGAGTTGCATACGAATTGAACTTGCCTCCAGAGTTAGCATCTGTTCACCCAGTATTCCATGTATCCATGTTGAGGAAGTTCGTAGGAGACCCCTCCACGGTTGTTCCAGTTCAAGATGTCCAGGTCACAGAAGAGTTAGCATATGAAGAGGTTCCAGTAGCTATCTTAGACAGACAGATTCGCAGGTTGAGGACTAAAGATATTGCGTCTGTCAAAGTATTGTGGCGTAACAGGAACCGTGAGAAGATGACGTGGGAAGCTGAAGAAGATATGAAAGCTAGATATCCTCACCTATTCCAAGTCTAGTCAGGCGACAGGTATATCTGTATTATTACTTATGGTTGTATATAAATGAGAAAGATTGATACATAGCCATCCAGTGAATCTTAAAGTATTGCGTGCAGTACCTGTATTGGACTTTTCTGCATTTCAGGTTTTTGCTATAGTCCATATTACAGGGGAAACTCTACCGAAATTTTTCTAGATAGTAGGTTGAGAATTCCTCTAAATAAAAGTTTACATTCGAGGATGAATGTTCTTAAGGGGGGGAGAATGTTATACCCAGTAGGATTTCCAGCACCTAGATGACCTATTCGCACGTTGGTTAAGCGTATTTAAAGGCCATACGTGCTAAAGGGAGGACCGGGAAAAGGTCGGACGAGAAACCTGTCGAACCATCGCGGAAGGAGCCGAGGCAGAGCCCCTTCGCGATGGCAGCGTGTCCCGGAGGTGAAGCCTCCACGTTGGCTCCGTGACACGTTGGCCTTGTCCAGGCCCAAGTATATAAAGCCCCACTTTGGTTTTAAATCATTTAAACTTATAAAATTTCCAGTGAAACAGAGAGGAAAAATCAGAGGACAGAAAAGAACGAAGGGCGTAATATAATTTCGTCCGATTACGCTGCCACACGTTGTCCAAACTCAAATTAACCTCAGATACTGAGGTATTTAGCAGCAGAGAGCAATCCTACGGATTTAGTTTCCTGAAATATGGCCGACGAATCATCGAGCTACCGAGCTAAGGTAAGTAGAATTTCTCTAAACTAATTTCCATGTGTTTCCAGCTGTGAAGTGAGTATTTCTCCCTTCTGGACTTCTGAATAATAGCGAGTTTTCGACCATCTTTCGATAGGCCTAAGTTTAGGCTATAATTATATCGAAAGTAATGTCGTTCCTCAGAATAAAGTTGTATTTAGTACTGATTGATATATATATGAATGCAGTTGGGAGGAATAGCTGAAATACTGACCAAGCTACGCCAGTTAGTCGGGAAATCAGAAGCGAAGGTATGTAAAGCTAGTTTTCTCGGCAAGTTAGTAATCTCGGTATGGTAAAGTAATTTAAAGGCCAGTAGAATGTTCAGAAGTCATGTGTTATGTTTGTTACGAATGTTGGTACGATATTAGAAGAGTCATGTTATATTTAGCGTGAACCTTGCTAGCACGATATAGATTCTAAAGAAAGTGTCAGGAACTGCACAGCATGCTCAGTATGTGATGTAGTACAGAATGTTAGGATATTATCGTATTCAGTTGAAACCCAGTAAAACAATGTAATATCTGTAAGGTATCTCAAAAGTAGAGTGATAGGTTAAAATGAAGTTTAGAAAGCATGTCAGAAATAGTAAATCAGGTTACTATAGAAACTTAGTATACAACATGGTTTTCAGCAGAAAAACTATATCTTGTTCAGCGTTAGACTCAGTACAGTATGGCACAAGATTACATTTATACGTATATACTATTATCAGTCTCAGTATGTATTAAGTACGTACACATTACCATTACTAGTTCAGCACACAGTATGTACAGAAACTTTACTACTATTAGCTTCAGCATGTGGGATATGCAGATAGTATTACTAGTTGAGACCGTTGTATTGTTTTGGGGTTGGATTACCTAGCATCCATGACTGCCCCAGGGTTAATAGCTGTATCGACTCGTCCGCCAGAGGATGAGGATACGTCACTCTACGGAGTGGCATGCCGTCCCACAGGGGACGAAGATGGGATGCCAGTTTTCCCCATATTGTGCCTTGGTCGGCCCTTATACACCCCTGTCGAGTGGATACGTCCAGGTGTTGATTCAGGAGTCCTCCGGACTCAGGTACAGTTATAGTCAGGGGCTCAGCGAGCCGAAGTGCATACCCAGGGGACCGGCAGGATGCTTATAGCTATTATAGGAGATGGGATGACCGGGGTAGGGGTATAGATTTTGTGCTGGTTGTACCTCCCTGCTTATGGGGGTCGGGTAAGGTTTGTGTGTGCTATGTTATGTTATGTTATGTTATGCCATGTCACATTAGATACGACTAGATCGACGGTAGAACGATACATCTCCAGGTATGACTCCTACTCCTTCCAGTATAGTTAAGAGTAGGCATAGTTTTACATTATTAGACAGTTAATCTTTTCCTTCCTATTTCAGTTTCATCAGTTGTATTGTTGTTCTCAGATATTCCTTTCAGTTATTGCTTTACATACTCAGTACCAGCGGTACTGATGCCCGATGGGGCACTGCATTACTTGCCTGCAGCTACTCATAGACGAGGAGGCGATCCCTCGTGATTCTTGTCAGCGATCGAGTATTCAGCTCCTACCATCCGGAGACTGAATTCCAGAGGTGTATTTCGTTTTCTTTTGTTGTACAGTACGGGTAGGTCGGGGCCCTGTCCCGATCATTTCTATTGTTATTCCTAGAGGCTTGCAGTCTGTATATATTTCCCTGTGGTCAGTTCCGGTCGTGTGAGGCCGTGCAGTTGTATAGCTGTTAGTACCTCTACTTCTTTCGTGTTGGCCGTGTGGGGCCATAGCTTGACAGTAGTGGTGACCTTGCCGGTCACGTAGCTTTCCAGTATTTCATTGTTGTGAGTTACTGATAACTAGATAGCATGGTGGCCTCGTCGGCACGCATAGGTTACCCTATATTGAATGTGTTCTGGTTAGCTGATAGTGCAGGTACAGGTGGCTATAGGCCAGTTGGCCGGAGGCTGTGTTTACAGCCATTATATAGCCGGTTGGTTTCTTGGAATAGAGCCAGGGCCAGCCAAAAGCACAAGATGTGCTTAGGCTGGACCATCTAGCAGTCCAGAGTCTAGCAGGCACAAGGTGCCTGTCATACCCTCCAAGGTGGGGTGTGACATGTACGACTCTCAGTACGAGCCTTACCAAGATGGTATGAGCTGTAACTGGAGTCGAGGAATTGTTTTGATGAAATTGGACAAAGGCAGACTCCTGGGACGGATGGACTCACGAATCGTAGCATCAACATATGAACCGTACCATGAGACGTGGTGAACTTTAGAAGATTCTTCAATACATGGCAGAACATCAGACATTACAAACTGTATGAGTCATAAGAAGATGGTACGAGTTGTACCTCAACACTCATGGAGAATTTCAAAAGATTTCAGAGTTCTTAGGGCCAAACTGCAGAAGCATTGTACGACTCGTAGGATGGAGGTACGAGTCATACCAGCCTGCCAACACTTAGCCAAATCTGCAGCAGCCAAGGACTTATGAGAAGCAGGTACAACTCGTACTATCCTGCTATGGGTCGTAGGTCGAGTCGTGACACAATCAACACTAGATATGGAAAATTCCCTGTTAACTTAGGAAAAGGTTTCTAATGTCTTTATAAATAGATTGTATGTTTTATTTTTGTTAGAGAAGGAAAGAATCGAATTAGTAGACATGTGAAGAATAATTTTTTTGAATTTTTATCAAGTTTTGAGGAGAAATTCTTGGGATCGAATTCTTGATTTCCTACATTGTTCTTGAGAGAGTTCTTGTATATTCAGATCTGGTTTTCTTCAAATTGTTGCTGTAAGTACTTAATTATGTTTTTTTTCTATGAATGCAAATTGTAATCTTACAACTATGATAGGCTAAAACCTCCACAACTAGGGGTTGTGGGAACCATGATTGATTAATGAAATAGGCTTACACAAAACTGGTTCAAAACCAATGCTAAATATTTGTATTGTGTTCTCTTCATATTTAAATGTTTCTCAATGGTATACAACATTCGTACTCGACCGAATTCTTTACTTGCTTGAACCTAGAGAAGTAGAGATTGTGAAAAGAGAATTACCACAAAGCCTTGGTCTTTATGATCATTGTATTAACTTGACTTGTGGTCGCAGGATAGTTAAATTTTTAACATATTGATAATGATTAGTTTTAAATTGCTCATGAGATCTGACCTGGTGATTGAGTAAGGTCATCCAATAGGGAGCAACCAATCGTTTGGATGAACTCTAGTTATCAGTTCTACAAATAAGTATTGGGATTGATCATGTGTGTATACCTGAAGTAGTTATGAACCCATGGGAAACACTTACCCTAGTTGTTTTCAAACCTTGATTTTAAATCACAAGTATAATCTTGTTTTAATATTGCTTTCATCAAAACCCTCCAATTTGGAGATAACTCACCAACAAGTTCAATTACTGGCATTAGTCTAGGTCTTACCATATTTCCTGTGGGTTCGACCCCAAACTCTTAGTTGGGTTCTTTATTGACAATGATCACTTCATTTTTTGTTAGGATGTGTGAGTTTGAGCATCGTCAAAAAGTGGCGCCATTGCGGGGAATACGACTAAGATTCGATAAACTGCTTGTATTTGACTTTTGGTTGTTATTTCCTGAATTACGTTTTCTTTTTGTTTTTGGATATATACAGGTTATTTCTTGGTTAGTGCCTAGTATTCGTTGGAGTGGATACCCCTGATTTCATTAGATTTCAAACTCAAATGAACACTGCGTAAGATGGAAAACCAAGAACAGAGAGATGCCCATATAGCTGAAGAAGCTAGGCTAGCCGAGCTAGCTCGGGGAGCTGCACTTCAGGATGCGGAGGATGCTCGAGATAAGGTCATTAATGTTGGTCGACATGGAAGGGACAACAGATGCCAATGATATGCCCCTCAGTTCTTCGATAAATATTACCCGGACATTGCTGAAGTTAGGTCAATAGGAGCCATTATACCACGACCATTGCTTGCTGAGGAAAAATTTGATATCACTAGAACCATGATTCAGTTAATGAACATGAAAGTGGTGTTTAGTAGTCATGCAGCAGATGATGCCAACAAGCACCTGATAAACTTTGTTGGAATATGGAAGGCGTACAGGTTGCCCGGAGTCAGCTAAGATGCTTAAAGGCTAGACTTTTTCCCTTCTCTTTGTCTGGGGAGGCCACATTATGGTTATCGGAGTTCCCCAACGACTCCATTATCAACTGGAGGGAGCTCAAGCAAGATTTTTTAGAGAGATTCTTTCCACCCTCTAGGATGTTGCAGCTTACGAATGAGATCTACAATTTCGACAACTGAAGACTGAGGCACTTCATGAGACCTAGTTGAGGTTCAAGAAGAAGTTGACCAAGTGCCCGAACCACAACATTCCTAATGACATTCTTTTTGAGATTTTCTATAGATCGTTGAACAATAGTACAAAAATAGTACAGACACAGTGGCGAGAGGAGCATTGATAAGCCACCCTGGGAGCATGCTGCCACAATTCTAGATAGATAACCAAAACAGACACAACATGGAACACCCGGGAAGCAGAAGCAGCGGCTGGTACATATATTGTTGGTTTGAATATAGAACAATGAATGATAGAAGAAGAATGTGATTAGTAATTGGCTCATATGTGCACATCATTGGATTTTCTTGCTAAGCACATCATGGGAACTGGAGCCAGAAAGGTGAATGCAGTTGGGACACAGGGACAGGAGCCAGGGCAGGAACACTCATATTCAGAGGAGGAGGAAAACTTCTTGGACAACCAAGTGGCGACCTTCCGAGCCAACGGCCAAGGGCCTGGTCAACACACTTGGCGCCAAGGTTTTGCAAACCAAGGTTAGAACCAATATAGAGACAACTATAACCGGAATAGATACAGTGGTAGAAGCCAAGGTCGTGAGTGAGGGAGATTGGAGAAGGAATGATGGTTACCACAATGACCAAGCTGGATTGTACGTGCCTCCTAATGCACGTGAGTGGGAGGCTGGACAGTCGAAGTTAGAGGGCATTATGTCTGAGATGCTAAAGAAGGTGAGATCTATAAATGATCAGCTAATAGACATCCATAGTGATATATCAAGAATGGTTCAGAGAGTCCAGTCACATGTAACGACAATCAAGCAGATCGAACAATAGCTAGGGTAACTATCCACATCTATGTACCCTCAACAAAAGGGTACACTACCTAGAAGCACATTTCGAAATCCAAAGAATGATTGTCACTGTATGGCTGTGATGACTAGGAGTGGAAAGACCATGGTTGATGCCCCTCTGGTGGACTTAGTTCAAAGGAAAAAAGAAAGCGCGATCGAAGATGAAGAAGATATTTTTGAGAAGGAACATTATAAGTATTTTGAGTTGACTGAGGCCGCAAATGTTGAAAAAGGGCCTGAAACTGAACAAGGAGCCAAGCAAATTTATAAGGTTATTCCACGACCACCACCAGCGTTCCCCTAAAGAATGAAGAAGAAGGCGGCGAATGGTCAGTTTCAGAGATTCTTGTTAATGCTCAAATAGTTCTTTGTAAACATACTGTTGGTCAAGGCGTTGGAATAGATGTTGGGATATGCCAAGCTCATAAAGGACCTTGTGACGAAGAAGAGGCCCGTGACTATGACACCGTTGATAACGTACACTATTATAGTGTTATAGCCTCACTTCAATGGTCCTGGTGCCTTTACTATTGCTTGCATAATTGGGAATGCTTAATTCACAAAGGCACATTGTTATTTTTTAGCAAGCATCAATTTGATGCCATTGGTTGTGTTTAAGTAGCTAGGCTTGGGAGCCCCCACACTGACTACCGTGTGGCTGCTGATGGCCGAATGAATTGTGAAGAATCCTATGGGGATCCTTTTTGATGTGCTTGTTAAAGTGTATTGACTTATATTCCCAGCGGACTTCATGATCCTTGATTGCGAGTTTGATTTTGAGGTCCCCATCATTTTGGGGTGACCATTCCTTGACACTAGGAGAGACTTAGTAGATGTGGAGGCTATCAAGTTGAAGTTCAGATTCAATAAAGAAGAGGTTACCTTTAACTTCTGTTGGTCAAGGAAGCAGCCGAAAGAATACAGAGTTGTCTCAGCAATAGAAGATGAATGTGAGTTCCTTGACAAAGTCTGACTAGTCAATAGGTGTTCGGCTTGGTCTGCTCGTGGTAATTTATATTATAAACCGACACGCAAGTGCACGTGGTCAAACAAGTAATAAAGTGGCTAAGTAGCCAAGTATCGATCCAAGGAGGCTCAAGATACGTAAAATTGCCTAGTTTACTATATTCCTATTTCACTTCCAATTATGCTAACAACAACGTAACCAAGAGTTACTTGAGTTTTTCGTTTCTAAACTATACATACTACAACTAACAATAACTATTTACTTGTGAATTTAGACAATGGATATGAACATGCCAAGGTTAAGAACAAGTAATGAACTTGATAATCATGATAATTTGGTTAATCTCCTCTTCATGTTGCTAGCCAAGAACATTTGCCTAGAAATTAAAACTCTCGTATTTAATTTCACTTTAGAATCATAAACCATCCGTCTACATTTCTGTGATCAAATGCAATTTATGACCTAGCACTACAATTTCGGTTCCTAAATTGACTAATACGGCTTTCAAGTATATTTCTATCAGGAAAGCACATCAAAACCCAATTTTCCCAAATCAAGTTAAGAACAATACCCTATTAATTCACAACTTTCCAATTTCTTGCTCTTCCGAGTGAAATTGGACTTTTTAGATGTACATTAATGTTGGCCAATCACTAATGCAGTAAAAACAAGAATTAATAGAACAACATTAAAGAAGAAGAATAAAACCATATCATTTACAATCAAAATTCATTACACATGTTCAAAACCTCAGCAAGGAAGAGAATTAGCCACTCATTCTTGGATTGATCATCCTAAAATGAGTGTAAATCATACGTACAATTGATAGAAAGAAGAACGGAAGAGAAGAAATCCCTTAGCTTTTTCATTCTTCAACTGCTACTAACCCACGTTCCTACTCTCCACTTTTGAACTCAGTCTAAAAACAAAAAAAAAACTAATAAAAATAAACCTAAGTGTGCTATTTATACTAGTGGGAAATTTTTCCCGGAATAACAAGCAACGTGTCACGGAGGCCAACGCGGAGCACTGCCTCCGTGACACGGCGTGGACGCAGACCTTTACTGGAATTTCCAGGGTCCGGTAAATTAGCCTCAACGTGGCACGGAGGCCATCGCAGAGGCCTCTCTCCGTGCCACGGAGCTGACGCGAAGGCACACTGGAAATTGCCATTTTAATCCCTGCTCAGGCAGTGTGCTACCGCGATGGTAGCGTGGCACGGCTCCATCGCGGAGCCCCTATAAAATATGCATTCCAAGGTTTTTTCCACGCTCGCATCCAAGTCCAACTCCGACATAGTTCCAACATGCATTTTAGCTCCTAAAAATCACATTTACCTGCAAAAAAATGCTAATCATGTTGGTTAGTATAAATTCCCATTTTATTACTAATTACATGATATTATATACACATTGCACAACAAACAAGGTAAAAATGATACGTTTGAGTATCACTTGGGCATATAAATCTGCCCAAGATCACTTACCCCACACTTAAATCCTTGTTCGTCCTCGAACAACATATACACAAATCATGAAAATTACATCCCAACCTTCGTCACTATGGTGCAACAATTTACTCTACGGTCATACCGATTGTTCAATTTTTACAAATCATCAAGAAAACATGCTTGGTCGTACAATACAATGACCTTTAATACATCATGGCTTCCTAGACTTTTAAGAATTGATTCTTGATATAGGCAAACTCATGCAAATCAGCTAATCAAGAAATCCGACACGAAAATCAATCTTTCATCAAGCATGTGCCCTCACAACTCGAGAGAACTTCCCCTTTATGTTCATGCAGCACACAAACATGCAAGTAGGGGCATATAAAAATTAATTTCACTCTCTCTCCCAAAAGAATTCACATGCATCATGTCATGACCCATAGGCTTTCCCTTAGTGTATTACTCCACTAATATAAAGAAATGCAATATAGGATCACGTAGGACTTTAATGGGTTGTAACGGGGCTATGGATCTAGTATGTATATATTGGATTAGCCAATAATAGTCGCTAGCATCCTTAAGCGCCTTTTTAACACATTCCCATCGACTCATGGACATTGTTCCTCTCTTTTCTCTTTTTCTCCCATTCATGCTGGTTTACTTTCATACAGCCCATTTCATCAAACACACTTGACACAAAACAGAGGGTTTTCATGTACCCTCAACATCATTTAATTACAACAAGTGCCTTTTCAACCTCATCTTTTCTTTCCTCACTTCACTTTTCTTTCTCTTTTCACTCTTTTCACTCTTTAACACTTTGGGAAACATTATATTTTCTTTGCAAGCGCTTAAGAGCTTCTTATAGACTTCAAAGCTAATGAAAAGAAGGAATAAAGCTTAGTTCATACAATTTTGGACAAAAGAAAGAAATCGGCTAAAGGCTCAACGGGCTGACTAGGGTATACAACATATAAAAAGGTAAAATTTGACAAGAAAAAATGGAAACTATCGGTTAAAACAAAGAAATGCCTACATCCTTTCCAACACTACACCTCCTTCATTTCATTTTGTATACACACCAGGCTAGTTCTAGACAATTCACAATGACATGGAATAGCAAAACCTCACTTCACACATCATGCACATGCTCGAATCAAGATGCATTCACAGACTCTTTAATTAGTCAATTACATGAATTCAAGATTAAGCCTCAATCATAATGAATCAAATTCTATAGCCTAGGTAACTCAACATATTTACAGAATTGCATGCTTTCAAACGAATCACTTTCACACTTTGAACATCAATTACAACACGCAACGAAATTTAGCAGCCATAAGCAACTACAGTTCATTGATGCAATCCACCAAAGAAAAACTAAAAACAAATAAAAATCCTACTCCTACCGACTACATTTCCCTTAAGACGGTCGTCATCCATCCATCATAGGGAATGGTCACTAACTATGACATCGGTTCAATGGGACTATTCTCGGTAAAAGAACCGAAAACAAACTCCGAGAAACCCAAAAAAAAAATCGAAAAATTTTTTTTGCAACACATCGATCATTTCGATAGAAAGAAAATATTTACAAGTGCAAAATATTTTCGCAAAAATTTTGAAAAATATCGATCATGTCGATAGAAAAAAAAATATATTTACAAAATTTACAAAATATTTACACTAGCAACCATAACTTTCAAAACACACATCATTAGCCACAAAACAAATATATACACATACATCACAAATCAGTTCACAACAGGGAAAACGCAAACATACATAAACATCAAGGAAAAATATACAACAGTTTAGAGCCTATGTCCCAGCACCTAACTACTCCCCACCCCACACTTAAATCGAACACTGTCCCCAGTGTTCACAACAATACAAAGCACAAAATTTTGGGTGGTGAAACTCCCTGCTCAGTTGAAATATTCGACTTCCTCATCCGGTGCTGCGGCCTCGTCGCCCATATCTGAATCAGCTCCATCGCCGTCATCGGACTCCACATCAGAGTCCTCACGATGTGTCTCCTCATCAGTAGGGACATCGTCATCTGTAGGCTCCACAAAGGCTGGCCCCACCTTACATAAGGCTCTGGCGTTCTCGCCAAAGGGGTAGTCCAGCTCCAGCTGCCATAATTCTTCCTAGGTGGCTGGTCTCCCACCTATCCGTAGCTGCAGCATATGCATGCCGAACATACAGGCCATGTACTGATCGTCACGAGCATGTCGCTCGCCCAAAGTCAACACAGGTCCGTGTGTAGTGTCGGGGGCCTTCGTCTTTGTCACGTCGAGGGCCCTCCGCTGCAACTGCGGAATATAATCCAAAGCTTCTTCCTCAATGTCGAGGCCTCGGAGGAAGGTGGTGATGAGTCCGCCAAACCCGTATCTGTGGCCCTGGTGCAGTCTGGCTCTCTTCATGGCGGATATTATGACTGCCCCCACATTAATCGCAAGCCCTTTCATAAGGGCATACACCAAGCAGACACGGTCCCGGGTCACATCTGTCATATGGACTCCCGGAATCAAACACAAACATACAATCTTCAGCCAGATTCTGGCCTCCCTGTTCATCTGCGAATAGGGCAGAGTCTGGTGGTAACCCCTCTCCTTGTGTCTACTCCATCGGGCTGTGGATCGAGCCCCACACAATGTACGTCTGATGTCGGCGTACAGTGGGGTGATGTTTAGCTGGCGGAGAACGTGGGCGTCTGTGTCCCGCGCTCCAACGATGGCATTCAGCTTCTGGGGTTCCAGAGTGACAATCTGCCCTCTGATTTTTATAGTGTGGCTTCTGATGGCCGGGTTCCAGTTTGCATAAAATTCCTGGACCAAGAGAAGGTTGCACTCCTTGGGCTCCTGAAAAATAAAGCTGAGCCCAGCTGCCTCAATTCTCTATACAATGCGAGGGAACTCCTGTGCGAGTGGTTCCCTTGCAATATGTTCCTCCGGGAAGTACTTGTTTTCTTTGTGTTTCGCATACCATTTCTTCCCTTCATCGGTGACCCATCTTGTTCTGTATTGGCGGCGTTGGCCGCGCGGAACAGCGGGTGCAGCTGGGACTGCGGTGCCCAATCTCATCCTTTTCCGTCCGGTGCCTGAGGTAGAAGCACCCTTGCCTTTATCTTGTCTGCTAGCCATTGTACCTGTCAATTTACACAAACAAGCACAACGTTAAGCTAAAAACTTGTTAGCTTCGGCTAAGGTCGGGTTACACAAAATTCACCCCACACTTAGTCCTTAACAATATTTACAAAATTACAGCAAGGATAACTCTAAATACACCACAGACAACACTCTATACTTCATGCTTAGTGCGTTCACAATAAAATTTCGACAGCATAACGGTTAGCGTACTACTCAGACTTCATACAGCTAATCCCAATCCTACTATCGCTAACAATTCAACCATCACACTTCGCAACAAAAACAACAACAAAATAAAAACAACAATCAAAACATTTTATATACAAGCTAATCTAAACAATCTAACCAATTCACACTTTATGCATTTTCCCACAAAAATTCGAGAATTAGTCAACTTGGAACATTTACACAATATTTACCACGACTTATCTCAAATAATAAACACACCCCGGCATCGATTTCATCAAATTATCAAGTGCCCAAGTCAAATTCAACAACCCAAGCCCTAAAATACAATTCGACAATCAATTTCGAATTATTTACATAATCGATAAGTTCAAACGCTAACTACAACAATCCGCACATAATCAATCACAAAATAATTCAACATCATGTTTAATTTCTACCTAGGGTGATATATCTCACCTTACATGCCCAAATTTGACAAAAAGCGCCAAAAAATTGAGATAGATGATGAAAACATACCTTAGAATTGAAGAACCGAAGAAAATTGATGTTTTTCCTTGCCTTGGAACGTGGCGCGTTGCTTGGGGAGGGGGAAATGGGTGTTTGGTCGTGGAGGGAGGAGGGAAATGGGAAAAATTGGGCGAAAATCGGGGGTTAATTTATAGAAAACACGCGGGTCACCCGGAAACCCGGTGTGACCCGGCACTGAATAAGGGGCAACGTGTCACGGAGGGTAACGCGGAGCCCCTCCTCCGTGACACGGAGCCAACGCGTTGGCTTACTGGATTTTTGAAAAATCCGGATTTTACCTTCAACGTGTCACGGAGGCCAACACGGAGCACTTCCTCCGTGACACGGCGCCAACGCGCCAGTGCTCTGTTTCTTCAATAAATTTAATTTTTCATACCTCGCCTCATTTTCTCGATTCCATGTATATTTCCTCCGTTATACCTAAAAATCACCTCACTAAACAAAAATTGGTTAAATTAATAGATTTCCCTAACTAAAAATAAAAAATACTAACTAGAATGAAAATCTAAACCTAATCAAGAAAAGGAAAAGAAAAATAAAACTTGGAAATAGAAAATAAAAACAAAAATAAAGATAAAAATTAACTACACTGTGCAAAAAATAAAATAAAATAAAATAAAATATTTTTCTCACGGGTTGCCTCCCGTACAGTGCCTGGTTTACCGTCGCGGCTCGACGTCCTTTAAGCTCACTTGTCTACTAGGGAGATGGACGATTTGTCCCGATCATGGTCATCCCCCCAGTAGTTCTCAACCTTATCCGGTGGCCTTCCTAGTAACTCTCGGGAATCACTCATTCCATTAGCATTCCCATGATCAATCACATTGATCACCGAGAGATCCTTATAAACAGTCGGGAGCTTAGGTACCTTGTACACGTCGAACACTTCGACCTTGTCATGTGCTCGCATCGTGAGTTGACCCGCAGCTACATCAATTAGTGCCTTTCCGGTTGCTAAAAAGGGTCGTCCCAAAATAAATGGGACTTCAGCATCTGGTTCAAAATCCAGAACAATAAAATCGACCGGAAAAATGAGGGAGCCTACTTGCACTAACACATCCTCAACAATGCCATCCGGCTTAGCTAAAGACCTGTCTGCTAGCTGCAAGATTACCGTTGTAGGTCTAGGACTCCCTAGACCTAACTTTCTGAATACCGAAGATGGAATCAGATTTATGCTTGCCCCCAAGTCGCATAATCCATGAGCTCAGATACTTTGCCCAATAGTAAGCTGGATAGTGAAACTTCCAGGGTCTTTCAGTTTTGTGGGCAACCTATTCTGAATACGGGAAGTGCATTCCTCCGTTAAAGCTACCGTGGCATACTCCGTCAAATGACTTTTGTTTGCCACGATGTCTTTAATATATTTCGCATATTTTGGCACTCCCTGCAAGACATCAACAAGAGGTAAGTTAACATGTACCTGTTTAAGTACCTCCATGAATTTCTGGAAACACACCTCCTCCTTGTGTTTCTTGAGTCGTTGAGGGAATGGGGGTGAAGGCTTTTCTGGTTCAGCTTCTTTAGTCTTCCCCTTATCTGAAATTTGCTCTCCCTCAACATCTGCTGCTCCTGACTTTTGAGGCGGTCTTTTCGGTTCCACCTCCTTCAACTGTAAATCACTCCTCGTGGTCACTGCATTTACCTGCTTTGGATTAGGATCCGTGTCGCTAGGTAGTCCTCCTCTGGATCTAGTCTTTTGGGCACTACCAAACTGCCCAAACTGATATTCAAGAGCCTTGGTCGCCAATTGATTGTTCTTCACTTCGGCTGCCAATTTGACATAGTCAGCCTGCAATTGTGCCTGATTAGCGATCATAGTTTTGAACATCTCCTCAATAGTCGGTGATGGTGGTGGAGGAGGGGCATTGTGATTTCTGAACTGAGCTTGATAATTTTGTTGCCCTCCTTGGTTTCTGTGCATACCCTGCCCTGAACTTTGGCCTTGTTGATTGTTGCTACCCCACGAAAAATTCGGATGGTTCCTCCAATTTAAGTTGTAGCCACTACCAAACTGCTGTTGATTTCTCTGTGCATTGCCCACAAAGTTAACAGAATCAGGATTTGCACCACAGCATTCGGCTGAATGCTCACTACTACCGCACACTTCACACCACATCTGTTGAACTGCATTGACTGAAGCTGAAGGCTGGTTCAAATTTATATTGCTGAAGTGAGTGTTTAACTGATTTTGCAAAGCAGCTATCTGTGCAGCGATAGCTGTGAATCCATCCACTTCAAGCACTCCCGCTGCTTTCCTTGCTCCACCCCTTGAAGAATCTGCATTCCATTCTGGATTGCCTTGTGAAATTCGGTTGAGCAAAGTGTACAGCTCCTCATAGGTCTTCTCCAGCGCTTGCCCTCCAGCTGCTGAATCTAACAGAATTTTAGTGTGGGGTTCCAAACCCTCAATAAATGTGTGTACCAACACCTCATTGGACTGATGATGGTGAGGACAGTCCCGCAACATGGATTTAAATCTTTCCCAGGCTTGATAAAGATTTTCTCCCTCCCTCTGTTTAAAACTTTGGATTTGACTCCTAAGTCTGGCTGTTTTACCAGAAGGGAAAAATATGATAAGAAACTTCCGTGCAAGATCATCCCACGTTGATATAGAATTGGGTGGTTCAGCTTTTAACCACCTCTTGGCTTCACCAAGTAAGGAAATTGGAAATAAGGTGAGCCGAACATAATCAGGTGACACTCCAGCGGGTATATAAGTGTCAATTATCTCCAAAAAGTTTTGGAGATGTTGTTGTGGATCTTCATGAGGGAGACCGGTAAATTGCCCGCTTGTGTGCAAAAGTTGCACCATATTCTGCTTTAATTCAAACCTCCCTCCAGGCTCTGGTTTGCGGATACTAGAATGTACATTGTTGGTGTGTGGGATTGCCACCTCGCGAACCGGCCTTGCTGTTGCTTCATCGGGCACTAAAACTGCCCGCACAACTGGTGGATTTTGTTGCTCCATCATAGACAGTTTAAGCAACTGCAGCTTCTTTCGAAGAGCTTCTCTACGTTGACTATGAAATTCACGTTCAGGCTCTAAGTAAGATTCCACCAGCTCTTTGTCCCTTGCCAGTGTTCACAGAAACAAAATCTGCAAAATACAGGCTAAGACCAAGTTGTTAACACTTAAGAAAATAAAAATACAAATACAGTAAACTTACACTAAACACAATTTTACAAATTGCCTAGCCTCCCCGGCAACGGCGCCAAAAACTTGTTCGGCTTGCTCTGCTCGTGGTAATTTATATTATAAACCGACACGCAAGTGCACGTGGTCAAACAAGTAATAAAGTGGCTAAGTAGCCAAGTATCGATCCAAGGAGGCTCAAGAAACGTAAAATTGCCTAGTTTACTATATTCCTATTTCACTTCATATTATGCTAACAACAACGTAACCAAGAGTTACTTGAGTTTTTGGTTTCTAAACTATATATACTACAACTAACAATAACTATTTACTTGTGAATTTAGACAATGGATATGAACATGCCAAGGTTAAGAACAAGTAATGAACTTGATAATCATGATAATTTCGTTAATCTCCTCTTCATGTTGCTAGCCAAGAACATTTGCCTTGAAATTAAAACTCTCATATTTAATTTCACTTTAGAATCATAAACCATCCGTCTACATTTCTGTGATCAAATGCAATTTATGACCTAGCACTACAATTCCGGTTCCTAAATTGACTAATACGGCTTTCAAGTATATTTCTATCAGGAAAGCACATCAAAACCCAATTTTCCCAAATCAAGTTAAGAACAATACCCTATTAATTCACAACTTTCCAATTTCTTGCTCTTTCGAGTGAAATTGGACTTTTTAGATGTACATTAATGTTGGCCAATCACTAATGCAGTAAAAACAAGAATTAATAGAACAACATTAAAGAAGAAGAATAAAACCATATCATTTACAATCAAAATTCATTACACATGTTCAAAACCTCAGTAAGGAAGAGAATTAGCGACTCATTCTTGGATTGATCATCCTAAAATGAGTGTAAATCATACGTACAATTGATAGAAAGAAGAACGGAATAGAAGAAATCCCTTAGCTTTTTCGTTCTTCAACTGCTACTAACCCACGTTCCTGCTCTCCACTTCTGAACTCAGTCTAAAAATTAAAAAAACTAATAAAAATAAACCTAAGTGTGCTATTTATACTAGTGGGAAATTTTTCCCGGAATAATAAGCAACGTATCACGGAGGCCAACGCGGAGCACTGCCTCCATGACACAGCGTGGACGCGGACCTTTACTGGAATTTCCAGGGTCCGGTAAATTAGCCTCAACGTGGCACGGAGGCCATCGCGGAGGCCTCTCTCCGTGCCACGGAGCTGACGCGAAGGCACACTGGAAATTGCCATTTTAATCCCTGCTCAGGCAGTGTGCTACCGCGATGGTAGCGTGGCACGGCTCCATCGCGGAGCCCCTATAAAATATGCATTCCAAGGTCTTTTCCACGCTCGCATCCAAGTCCAACTCCGACATAGTTCCAACATGCATTTTAGCTCCTAAAAATCACATTTACCTGCAAAACAAATGCTAATCATGTTGGTTAGTATAAATTCGCATTTTATTACTAATTACATGATATTATATACACATTGCACAACAAACAAGGTAAAAATGATACGTTTGAGTATCACTTGGGCATATAAATCTGCCCAAGATCAATAGGCATGTGTCATGTCGCAACGTTAAGTCAGGCACTTCTTGTGAGGCAACCTCTAATACCTCGAAAAACTAAGATCAGACACGGGAGTTGAAATAGAGAAAACAGGATTTTCTGCACCAGGTCACAAGACGAGTCGTCCAGTGATCCATGCAGTACCCACGAGTCCTTAAGTGACTCATGAGATAGGAAGGAGTTGGTTAAGATTTTTGGCTTTAAGGGCTGACCAAAAGACAAGCCACAACTCATGGTAAGAGCAATGAGTCGTTGGGTCACTCATGGTTAGGAGTTTATATGAAGGTTAAATTTTAGGCAGCGCACGTCACGGCTTGGTTACCACGAGTCGTTAAGCACACCATGAGTCGTGATGTCTCTCATGGTGACCAAGGATGATAGGTTTCCAATGCTGACGATGAAAGGTGACCACGAGTCCTTCAGTCCCTCCTGGGGACTGTCAGAGTGTTTTTCCCTGCGAATTTATTAAAGGTTTTTTCATAATTCCTAAGCTCCTAAGGCCTAAACTATGTTGTTTTAAGCTCAAAATAGTTTGTTTTATGATGAGTTAAGTCATTCTAAGCCTATTCTAATTCATGCATGCAAGCTTAGAGGTTTAAGAGGTGATAAAGCCTAGTCTCTTCAAAGTTCTTCCTCAATTCTCTTTGGGCAATTAAGGAAGTTGTGAAATTAGATCTCTTCAGGTATGTAAGGCTATGAATGGGTGCAATTTCCCACACTCATGCCGAATTCTCTCTCAATTCATGAAAATTCTAATTGATGAATCTATGGGGTTTTTACCCAACATGAGAATTTCCTAAGTCTCAATCATGGGTATGATCAAAGAAAGTTTCTAATATTGAATTATGATTAATGGGCATATTTTACAGTATTCTCAATTGTAACATATGTTTTCAAGTTTTATAAACTATGATGCCCATCCATGAAAGTTCATGAAAGTAGAGATCTATGAAACATGTATTTAAGCATGATGAGATGTTTATAAGAAAGTATGATTTCGATTTACTCATGTCTATGTTCATGCTTTCAAATGATCAAATCTATGTATAGAATGTTTAAGTATTGGGCAAGCCCATATGATAAAGTATGATTCATGATTATCAAAATTTCATGGTTTAGCTTACCATATGAATTTTAGAGCCTAGACCCTTACTATTTTTAGCATTTGGTATGGTTTGAGTCAAGGATACGTTATGAAATATATGTTATGAGTCAGCTTCGTCACTAGACGATGGTTCAAATTCTTTGAAAAATGATGGAGAGCATATGAATGATTTTGTGAGTAGTGTCTAGCACCGAGTAGGATAAGGGTCAGTCAACCCTATACCTCAAAGTTACGCGCCAACGTAGGTACATTAAGATGATTGGGAATTCTCTTGTGAGCTTCCCCTACCCCAAAGGGGCCTTCATCTTGGTATTGATATCATGGTAGCATCCTTAGCCCTGGCAAAGCTTTGGACGGCTCTTCCCACTTGAGTGTGATAGTCGGAACCATGTAAGCTCTATCATGGAAATATCGGTCATATGACAAGTCTCCTATTGTACTCATAATTTCAGTTATGCATGTTCATCAGTTATGATAAAATGTTTTTAGTAGGTATGACCCAACGTTCAGTTTTTCATATAATTATCATCTTTCAGCTTTGGGTCATTGGATTCAGTTATGATGTTCACTTATGATCAGATCATGATTTCAAAAAATAGCATGCAAGCCCTAGTCTCAGAATCTTTTCTTGATTATGTTTTATAATATGCATGTTTTATGATTTTACTTAACTAGCGGTTTTGCTTACCTTGCATACTCGGTACATTCCACGTACTGACCGCATACTCTATGTTGTATCATTTCATGATACATGCTCCGATATCCAAGCTCAGTCCCGCTACTAGCCAGATTCCTAGCATTTGTACTTCCCGATCAGGGTTGGTGAGTCATCATCTTTCGAGGGCCTTTCATATTCGTTATGTTCCATTTTATTCAGTTTCAGACTATAGTGAGTTTTTTAGGGCCTTGTCCTATCAACTCATCAGTATTAGAGGCGTTTCGGACATAATATGTATTCACCTTCAGACTTATGTATTTGTTCAAATGATATGTTATGTTTAGACTTTTGCTATGTTAACTATGTTGATCTTCCATTTTATTTGAATGAGTTAGAGGTTATGTTCATGCCATAGGTCGACTTGGAACCTCTCCGGGTTCTTTGTCCGGTGTCTCAATTTGGGCCCATGTTCGGATTGTGACAAACGTGGTATCAGAGCGTTAGGTTTTGAAGTGTCATAGGGTGTATGAAAGCGCGTTAAGTAGAGTTTTTTTCATGGGTTTGAAGCGTGCCAAACTTATGATGAAGAGGCTACGAAATATTTAGGAAAATTTCCCTTCTTTCATGATCTATGTCGTGCGATGAAGTGTCTCCCTATCCTTCTAACTCGTGCTATACGCATTTGCAGAATCATGCCTCTCGCCAAATTAACGGAAGAAGAAATGGAAATGGAAATGGTCACAGGGATGACAATAGAGATGGGCACTAGAAGGCCCCACCAGCCCATGAGGAGCATGTACCCCAGCTGGTTCCCCACTTTGAGTTTGGGCAAGTCCATATGATCAAGTATGATTCATGATTTATCTAAATTTCATGGTTTAGCTTACCATATAAATTTTAGAGCCTAGAATCTTACTATTTTTAGCTTTTGGTATGGTTTGAGCCAAGGAGATGTTATGATTTCAGATTTATGTGTATATGTTATGAGTCAGCTTTGTCACTAGACGATGGTTCAACTTCTTTGAAATATAATGGAGAGCATATGCATGATTTTGGGAGTAGTGTCTAGCACCGAGTAGGCTAAGGTTTTGTCAACCCTATACCTCAGAATTACGTGCCAACATAGGTATGTTAAGATGATTGGGAATTCTCTTGTGAGCTTCCCCTACCCCAAAGGGGCCTTCATCTTTGTATCGATATCATGGTAGCATCCTTAGATGTGGTAAATCTTTGGACGACTCTTCCTACTTGAGTGTGATAGTCGGAATCATGTAAGCTCTATCATGTAAATGTCGGTTATATGATGAGTCTCCTATTGTTCCTCATGATTTCAGTTATGCATGTTCATCAATTATGATAAAATGTTTTTAATAGGTATGACCCAATGCTAAGTTTTTCATATAATTATCAGTTTTCAGCTTTGGATCATTGGATTCAGTTATGATGTTCAATTATGATCAGATCATGATTTCAGAAAATAGCATGCAAGCCCTAGTCTCAAAATCTTTTCTTGATTATGTTTTATAATATGCATGTTTTATGATTTTACTTACATAGAGGTTTTCTTACCTTGCATACTCGGTACATTCCACATACTGACCATATACTCTATTTTGTATCATTTCATGATATAGGCTCCGATATCCAAGCTCAGTCCCACTGCTAGCCAGATTCCCAGCATTTATACTTCCCGATCAGGGTTGGTGAGTCGTCATCTTTTGAGGGCCTTTCATATTTGTTATGTTCCATTTTTTTCAATTTCAGACTATAGTGAGTTAGTTGGGGCCTTGTCCCATCAACTCGTCAGTATTAGAGGCTTTTTGGACATAATATGTATTCAGCTTCAGACTTATGTATGTATTCAGATGATATGTTATGTTTAGACTTCCACTATGTTAACTATGTTGAACTTCCATTTTATTTGAATGAGTTAGAGGTTATGTTCATGACATAAGTCGACTTGGAGCCTCTCTGCGTTCTTTGTCTGGTGTCTCAATCTGGGCCTATGTTCGGATTGTGACAAATTTGGTATCAGAGCCTTCGGTTATGAAGTGTCGTAGGGTGTCTTAAAGCGCATCAAGTAGGGTCTTTTTCATGGGTGTGAAGCGCGCCAAACTTATGACGAAGAGGCTACGAAATATTTAGGAAAAGTTCCCTTCTTTCATGATCTATGTCGTGCGATGAAGTTTCTCCCTATCCTTCTAACTCGTCATATACGAGTTTGCAGAATCATGCCTCCTCGCCAAGTTAACGGAAGAAGAAATGGAAACGGAAATGGCCACAGGGATGACAATAGAGATGGGCACTAGAAGGCCCCACCAGCCCATGAGGAGCAAGTACCCCAATCGGTTCCCCACTCTTAGTTTATGGAAGCCATTTAGATGTTAGCTTAGGCCTTGACTTCCCAGGTCAATCAGCAGGCGGTTGCGCATGTCCCTTAGAACGGGAATGTGGAACCCTACGGAGTTTATCGGACAAAAGGTGGATGAGGATCCATATGAGTTCATTGACGATGTTCTATAGATAACCAAGATCATGGGGGTGATCAGAGAGGAGTGCACCAATCTAGACTCGTATTAGTTGAAAGGGGTTGCACACATATGATTCAAGCAATGGAAGGATAGTAGAGTAGTTAGAGCAGGCCTTATTTGTCGGGATGAGTTTCATGCGCTTTTCTGGATCCGTTCTTCACTCGTGAGGTGAGGGAGATTAAACCAGCCGAGTTATTCAACCTAAAGAAAGGAAAGATGACAGTTTAGGAGAATAACTTGGAGTTCACTCATTTGACCATCTTCAGGGTGCTAAATGCTTTTCAAAGATAGATCTCAAATTCGGATATCGTCAGCTTAGGATTCAGGAGAGCAATATTTCGAGATAATCTTCTGGACCGGGTATGGTCATTATGAGTTTGTAGTTATGTATTTTGGACTATCAAATGCTCCTGCAGCTTTCACGGATCTGATGAACAGGGTTTTCAAGCCTTACTTGGACATGTTCGTGATTGTGTTCATAGATGATATTCTCATATACTCTCGGAGAAAGGAGGATCATGCCGCTCATTTGAGGATGGTGTTATAGACTCTGAAGGATCATCAATTATATGCTAAATTTAGTAAATGTGAGTTTTGGTTAAACTCAGTGGCGTTTTTGGGTCATGTGGTGTTGATTGACGGTGTATAGGTAAGTTCTCAAAAGATAGAAGCGGTGAAGAATTGGCCTAGACCAGTGAGTCCTTCGGACCACAAGAGTTTCTTAGGTTTATTTGGTTACTATTAGAGATCTATTGAGGGGTTTTTGTCCATTGTAGCCCCATTGACTAAATTGACCGAGAAGAAAGTGAAGTTTCAATAGTCAGAGGCTTGTGAGAAGAGCTTCCAATAGTTGAAGACTCGACTCACCTCAGCACCGGTGTTGACCCTACCTGAGGGTACCGAAGGGTTTGTGGGGAATTGTGACGCTTCAAGAATCGGCCTTGGTTGTGTACTCATGCAACACTATAAAGTTATAGCCTATGCTTCCAGGTAGCTGAAAGTCCATGAAAAGAATTATCCGACTCATAATCTCGAATTGGCAGCGGTAGTATTCGCCTTGAAGATTTGGAGACACTATCTATACGGGGTCTATGTATATGTGTTTACGGACCACAAAAGCCTATAATACGTGTTTACCCAGAAGGATTTGAATCTACGTCAGCAGAGATGGTTGGAGCTTCTTAAAGATTATGACATGAGTGTCCTTTACCATCCTGGTAAGGCTAATGTGGTGGAAAATGCTTTTAGCAGGCTTTCCGTAGAGCATGTGTCCTATATAGATGAGGAAAGAAAAGACTTAGCGAATGATTTGTATCGGCTTACACAATCGGGAGTTCGTCTTGTAGACTATGAAGATAGTGGTGTCATTGTGCAGAATGGGTCAAAGTCATCTTTAGTAACTGATGTGAAAGCTATCCAAGACAAGGATCCTATTTTGGTAAAGTTAAAGGAAGTTGTTCAGAATCAGAAGGTGGAGGTATTCTTCGAAGGCAGAGATGGTGTGCTTCGATATCAGGGTCATTTGTGTGTTCCGGATGTTGATGACTTGAGAGAGAGGATGTTGCACGAGGCTCATGGTTCCCGATACTCAACACATACAGGTGACACCAAGATGTATCATGACCTATGGGAAGTCTATTGGTGAATGGCATGAAAAAGGGCATAGCAGAGTTTGTGACCAAGTGTTTGAATTGTCAACAGGTGATGGTTGAACATCAAAGACCTGGTGGTGCACTTCAAGATATTAGTAACCCTACTTGGATGTGGGAAGAGATCAACATGTATTTTCATTATAGGTTTGCCTTGCACTCATTGACAGTATGACTCAATTTTGGTGGTTGTAGACAGGTTGACTAAGCCAGCTCATTTCTTACAAGTCAAAACTACCGATTCAGTAGAGGATTATGCCAAGTTTTACATTTTGGAGTTAGCACAGTTGCATGGAGTGCCATTGTCCATCATATCTGATATACTCAGTTTACCTCCCAGTTATGGAGATCATTTCCAAGGGGTTTGGTGCTCAGGTGAAGCTTAGCACAACATTTCACCCGCAAATAGATGGTCAGGCAGAGCGGACTGTTCAAACACTTGAGTAAATGTTGAGAGCGTGAGTGATTGTCTTCAAGGGTAGTTGGGATGATTATTTGGCTCTCATTGAATTTGCGTATAACAACAGCTGCCATTCCAGCATTCAGATTGCTCAGTTTGAGGATCTTTATGGGTGAAGGTGTAGATCGCCCATTAGTTGGTTTGAAGTCGATGAAGCTGTAATGATAGGACCGAAATCAGTCTATGAGGCTGTGGAGAAATTTCAGCTTATAAGGGACAGGTTGAAAATAGCTCAGAGCCATCAAAATTCCTATACGGATGTGAGGCTGAGAGAACTTGAGTTTAAAGTTTATGATTGGGTGTTTCTAAAGGTGTCTCCCATGAAGGGAGTGATGAGGTTCTGAAAGAAAGGGACACATAGTTCCCGTTATGTTGGCCTATATCGAATTGTGAGACGCCTGGGCAAGGTGGCCTATGAGTTAGAGTTACCCTCTGAACTAGCTTCAATTCATCAAGTCTTCCATGTATCGCTCTTAAAAAAGTGCTTGGGTGACACGACTCTAGTTGTTTCGGTGCACAATGTATGTGTGAAGGACAACCTTAGTTATAAGGAGGTTCTGGTGGATTTAGTGGATCGCCAGGTCCAAAAGTTAAGAAAAAAACAAAGAAGTAGCTTCAGTCAAGGTTTTATGGAGGAATCAGCATGTCGAGGGAGCTATGTGGAAAATCGAAGTAGATATAATGGATAAAAACCCACATCTATTCCCTTACGCCTCAGTTTCAGCTTGAGGTACCAGTTTCCTCCTTAGTACCCTATTAAGTTTCATGTTCAGCTCATGTACCCCGATTTCATTCATGTAAATGTATGTATGAGTGATTCTTTAATTCAGTTCAGTCATGTAGTTCTATTTGGAGCCAGTCGCTCCATCAGTTTTCAACACGTATGTTCAGTATTTGAGTATGATGATTGCATTTCCTTGCTTTTTAGTATGTTTTCTCACATTTTAGGACGAATATCCCCAAGGGAGAAATATTGTAATACAAGATCAGACCCGGGAGTTGAAGCAGAGAAAACAAAATTTTCTGCACCAAGTCACATGATGAGTCATCCATTGACCCATGCAGTACCCCATGAGTCGTTATGCTGCTCGTGAGATAGGAAGGAATTGGTTAAGATTTTCGGCTTCTAGGGCTGACCACAAGACAAGCCATGACTCGTGGTCGGAGCAACGAGTCATTGGGTCACTCGTGGTCAGAGCAACGAGTCATTGGGTCACTCGTGGTCAGGAGTTTGTATGAAGTTGAAATTTTGGGGAGTGCACATCATGACTTGGTCACCACGAGTCACTTGGCACACCATGAGTTATGGTGTCTCTTATGAAGTTGAAATTTTGGGGAGTGCACATCATGACCTTGTCACCATGAGTCACTTGACACACCATGAGTTATGGTATCTCTCATGGTGACCAGGGTTGATAGGTTTCTAGTGTTGACGACGAAAGGTGACCACGAGTCGTGGTCAGGGACAACGAGTCGTCTAGTCCCTCATGGGGACTGGCAGTGTATTTTTCCCTGCGAATTTATTAAGGAATGTTTCATAATTCCTAAATTACTAAGTCCTAAACTACGTCTTTTTAAGCTCAAAATAGTGTGTTTTAAGAAGGGTTAAGTCATTCTAAGCATATTCTAATTCATGCATGCAAGCTTAGAGGTTTAAGAGGTGATCAAGCCTAGTCTCTTCAAAGTTCTTCCTTAATTCTCTTTGGGCAATCAAGGAAGTTGTGAAATCAATTCTCTTCAGGTATGTAAGGCTATGAAAGAGTGCAATTTTCCACACCCATGCCAATTTCTCTCTTAATTCATGAAAATTCAAATTGATGAATATATGGGGGTTTTACCCAACATATGAATTTCCTATGTCTCAATCATGGATATGATCTAAGCATGTTTCTAATGTTGAATTGTGATTAATGGGAAGATTTTACAATGTTTTCAATTATAACTTATGTTCTCAAGTTTTATAAACTATGATGCCCATCCATGAAAGTTCATGAAAGTTTAGATCTATTAAATATGTATTTAAGCAAGATTAGATCTTTGAAAAAAGTGTGATTTCGATTTACCCATGTCTATGTTAATTCTTTCAAATGATCAAGTCTATGTCAAGCATGTTTAAGTATTGGGCAAGCCCATATGATCAAGTATGATTTATGATTTATCTAAATTTCATGTATTAGCTTATTACACAGATTTTGGAGTTTAGACTCCCATTATTTTAAGCTTGTGGTATGGTTTGAGCCAAGGCTCCTCATGTTATGATTTCAGATTTATGTATATATGTTATGAGTCAGCTTCGTCACTAGACAATGGTTCAGCTTCATTGAAAAATGATGGGGAGCATATGCATGTTTTTGGGAGTAGTGTCTAGCACTATGTAGGCTAAGGGTCAGTCAACCTTATTCCTCAGAACTACACGCCAACATAGGTATGTTAAGATGATTGGGACCTCCCTTGTGAGCTTCCCCTGCCCCCAAGGGGCCTTCAACTTGATATCGATATCATGGTAGCATTCTTAGCCCTGACAAAGCTTTGGATGGCTCTGCCCACTTGAGTGTGATAGCGGGACCACGTAAGCTCTATCATGGTGACATCGATTATATGACGAGTCTCCCATTGTTCCTCATGATTTTAGTTATGCATGTTCATCAGTCATGATAAGATGTTTTCAGCAGGTTTGACACAATGTTCAATTTTACTTATGATTATCAGTTTTCAGCTTTGGGTTTTTCAATTTAGTTATGATGTTTAGTTATGCTCAAATCATGATTTTAGAAAATAGCATGCAAGCCCTACTCTCAGAATCTTATCTTGATTATGGTTTATAATATGCATGTCTTATGATTTTACTTACTTAGCGGATTTACTTACCTTGCATACTCGATACATTCTAAGTACTGACAGTATACTCTATGTTGTATCATTTCATTATAAAGGCTCCAATATCAAGACTCAGTCCCACCACTAGCTAGATTCCCAACATTTGTACTTCCCGATCAGGGTTGGTGAGTCATCATCTTTCGAGGGCCTTTCATATCAGTTATGTTCCTTTTTTTCCAGCTTCAAACTATAGTGAGTTAGTTAGGGTCTTATCCCATCAACTCGTCAGTATTAGAGGCATTTCAGACACAATATGTATTTAACTTCAGACTTATATATGTATTCAGATGATATGTTATGTTTAGACTTCTGCTATGTTAACTATGTTGATCTTCCATTTTATTTGAATGAGTTAGAGGTTATGTTCATTCCATGGGTTGAGTTGAAGCCTCTTGGGGTTCTTTGTCCCATGTCTCGATGCGTGCCTATGTTCGGGTCGTGACACAACCCATGTGGTGGTTTGGTGAATTCTAAGTAACTGAACCACCTGCGGCATGCCGATCAAGCGCTTTTTGGGAGGCAACCTAAGTTAATTAAATAATGTGCACTTAGTGTGTAGGGGAGACAAAAACAGGTGGCAGAAAAATTATTGAACAGGCAGGTGCTATGGTTCAATATGACTCGTAAAAGGGCTGTATGAGTCATAGTATGAATCATGGCAAGAATCATAGATGTACTTCAGTGCATGAGTTCAGGGTATGATTGGTCCTAGGAGTCGTAACCTCATTGTACGGGTTGTAGTACTCACTGTGGCTATGAACTATGCAAGGCATGGACCACATTTAAAAGAAAAGACTTATGAGTCATAGTATGAATTGTGCCCCCATTGTACGAGTTGTAAGATGTGCTCATAGGTCACAGGTAAGTTTCTCAATCTCTGTATTACGGGTCCAAGGGACGAGTCACAGGACATTCTTATGAATCGTGGTATGAGTCATGATGGGTCAAAAATTTTAAATTTACCCGACTCAGCCCATATTTTTTCAATCAGCCCTATAACCTATAAAAGCTCAAACAAATGCTACCCTTCTGCCATGCTCTCAAAACCTAAAGTCACGACTCCCTCACACCCGTAAGTCATAATCAAGAATCAATTGAACAACTTCTTGCACATATTACATCAAAAACCCCAAGTCAAACCCTAGTCTTGATTGGCAGTCGAAGTATTAGTATTCAACTAAATGTATTAGTATTCATTGAAATTGATAGATATAACTTGTGTTCCCAATGTAGACCTGTTGAACTCCCTGACACTCCACTAAATTCATGAAAAAATTACAAAAGGACAATGACCATGGATGTAAACAAGTTGCATGTTAGTGGCTAGTAGCTTGAACTTGTGAAAATAATGCATTGAACTGTTAAACATTGAAGTTACATGTCGCGATTAAAAAGGGGAGGAAGAGTAGCTGTAAAACTTGTTACATGCATGCTTGAACCTTGGAATGAGTACCCAACCTTAAACTAAAACCCCCTGCGAACTAAACCAACAATAAGGCAGGGACAGGCATCACAAGACTTCCTATAACTCGTGGTTTCATACTACGACTCATATGATATCTCATTTGGAATGTCCCAAGAAAAAATTGAAATAATCACGAGGTATGAATCCTAGTAAGACTTGGCTCATGGTTTACTGCTACATGTCCTACCTGGTAGTCGTACCAAGGATCTGAAAAGGGTCAAGTCCACAAGTGACAGTAAGATCCTTCCTCTGACTCGTGGAATTGACTTATGGGTTGTACAATGAATCATGGAAAAATACAAAACAATTTTTTTAAAGAGGCATCCTCATACGACTCATGGTACGGACCGTACCTTTATGGTATGAGTCGTGCCTCAGAGGCGTAACGTTGACCTAAGATATTACCGGTCTCAGTATGAATCGTACCTCCAAGGTAAGACTGTACTGTTGACCCATGATCAACTATAGAGGAATTTTTTTCTTACTTTCATTTTCTCATATATGAAATTCTAACCCTTTTATCCACAAGTACAATGACAATGAAGCATAAAGTATCAAAGGAAACTACTCGGAGGACATTGCTTGATGAGACCTCCAAATCTGATCAAGCAGGCAACTCCCCTAGTGGTTCATTAGGGAAATACAGGGTCGATACATCAAATACTGAGGGGACACGAACCACAAGGGAGAAGGCCAAAACCCAGGCCGTGGCGAGCACTTCCACATCTATCAGTGCTCCCCAGTGTGAGGAGGGGGCAGAGGAAAGAGCTCAAGTGTCTAGAAGTGGCTCTAATGAAGAAGAGGGGTTCGAGGAGGCCCATTCCAGAGATGCATGCAGTGGTGCCAGATAAGAGGAGGAGGCACCAAATTCCGAGAAGGAGCAGACTCTGCCTACGGAGAACCGCACTATCTGGTGGAGAGTACTAGGAGCCTAGGAGATATATGAAAAAGGCATTTCTCTCACCGCTAAAAACAAACATAGGTGGAGCATAAAAGAATTCATTGAACGGGGTGGAGGAGATAAAGCAGATATTTAGCTTCTACAAATTGAAGTGGATGGCTAGGACCCTGGACCGATACACTCCATAAATCTTCTGGGAGTTCTATGCCAACTACTTGGCAACCATAGATTAGAAGGCCAAAGAGGGGCAGAAGTTGAAAGACTAGCCCATGCTGGAGAGCATCCTGTTCAGAGGCTGAGAGGTTTATATGTCCGAGTGCACTTTTGTTCTGATATTATATGGCACTCAATTCATACAACCACTTGGTATGTCAGAATATAAATATTGGGTGGAGGCATTAAAACAAATCAAGTAGCTAGGCTTTGATGAGAGGTGGAGGCAGATACAATGGTTGTCTGGCGTGATCTCTAAGGACAAAGAAGAGGCAGAGTGGGTCACTAGCAGCAAGTAGGTCACAAAGAATTCATTAAATTCCATAGCAAAGACCTGGTGGTCATTAGTGCACCATCGGTTGGCACCGACGGTCAATGACAAGACCCTAAGTGCAGAAAGAGTAGCTTTGGTGGCCTATATCATGTCTAGATATCCTATCAACATTTCGAGGGTCACCAAAGAGGAGATGCAAGATTGGGATATGGGATTTAGCACTACCATCCCATTCCCGAGTCTCTTTTTTAGATTAAGCATAAAGGAAGGCATTACAGTGCATCGTGGTGAGGAGCACCTGATTGGAGGACAGTGGATCGCTGACATTGGCCTGATCCAGGAGAGATGAACCTGGTAAGTCGGGCCAAACTTTCCACCGCAGTTCCACTATCACGACCAATTGGGGTCGCACAGGTGAATTCCCCCATTTCGCAGGAGTAGGGAGATACACCGGCTACAGATGTCAGACATATAAATGCAGCACCTACCACCTCTACTTCACCACCCATAAGCATTCCCAAGTCAGACTCTAGCTAACAACATCTTGGTGCCTCAGGAATTTCTCCAAAAGCTGGCCAAGAGACTGACCATAGCCGAGAGGAAGATTCAATCAATGATGGAGAATGTCAATATCTGGGTGAAGGCTATGATAAAGACAGCTTGCAGGACCTACATGCTAGATTAGATGGGTTTGAGAGCAGATTCAATATCCGCATGGCCGATTAGACTCACAAAAGGGTGAAAGAAAATCCTTGTTGAAGTTCCACATACCTGGAGAAGAAGACTCACAAAAGAAATCTTGAAATTTCTGAGGAAAACTGTAAGCCCTAGTTCTTGGCTTGAGAGAGGAGCCCTGAGATCTACAAATGTTACTCTGAAAATCTATGTAGAGAATGAGGTTGAATAACCGTTTATCCCTCTAAAGCCTTTGAAATTATTTCCAAAATGATGTAGTTGAGGAAATAAAATAGCAAAAAGTCACTAAAATTCCCCTAGACATCATAATGTTAAATGGCCATTGCCAGACCTAAACAGTGACTGAATGACTCGCTAGGTCACTGTACGACTTCCCAAGTCCTCTCATCGCCACTGGCCAAAAATTCTAACTTTTGATCTCAACATGATGTCTTTACTTAATGATTCATCATGACAGTCGACGAGTCACTCCCCACTCATTAAGACTCTCTAAAACCCAAGTTTTCAAGCATTCATCACAACCAATGACTCATTAGGTGTCACAATGACCCGTCGCAACAACTCGTCATCACAACTAGAATTTTCCACTCTTTCGCCCATCCTTGACAATGACTCCCTTGATGATTCGTGAAGTGGAACCATAACTCATCTATCAACTCATTAAGTCTCAGGGAAACCCTAAAATCTTACTAAATGATGCAGACACAGAGGGTCACTTAATGACCCATCGAGTCACATAATGAGTCACTCAATGACTCGTTCTATGACATGGTACGGATTTTCCTACTTTCTTATTTTTAGTCTTCAGGTCTGGTCTTAGGGACTTTTGGGGTGTTACATATCTCCCCCTTGGTAACATTCATCCTCGAATGTAGAATAATCATACTGGAAGGTTGTGGAAAAAACTACAACTCCAAACTAAAGACATGAAGGAGTGACTGACTCCAAACTGAGATACATATACTAATTGAATTTATGCAATGATAACATCCAAAATACACTCTTCTTTACAAAAGAGTGTAGACGGTCATTCTATCAAAACAAATATCCTGATAGATGTTAGGGACAAATCCCACAGAGACGAACAAGTGATATATGCAAGTGTTGTTTGGAAAATTTAAATTAGTTCGCACCACTCAAAAGACACGAAGCAACAAATATTTTGGGGGAAAATTGATGTTGACAATATGGTATGGGTTCTAACTCCGCTAATTAGATTAGCAAAATAACCAAAGTTATAGACAAAAATGAGAGGGACTAGAGGTGTAGTGTAGATGATGTGCTAATTAAACAAGGCTATGCTAGATCATCTCATCATTGCAAATTTTGTAAAAACTTTGGATAGGCGGGCATTCTATGTTTTTCAACCTCATGAATTCCTATTTCTAGAGTTGTTTCGAGCCACTAGACACCATTAAATCAGCCCAATCAAGTTTGGATTAATAGATACACTATATCAAGGTATTAGTTATTAATTAGGAGGGTGAATATGGGTTTTGGCTATGTCTAGCCCAACTCCACAACATCATATCCATTTCCCCCATGAAATTCTCTTCCAATACTCAACTCTTCTTTTTTAAGTAAAAATCAAGTAAGAAACACAGACCCACATTTGCAACTATAGATCATCAATTATAAATTGGAGAGAACTCACCAGATTTACACTAATTAAGAAATATTAAGATTAATCTAGAAATACCCAATCTAATTAAGCACTCATCACCACACACGTCAAATTGGTGGTTTAGCTACTCATGGTTAAGAAACTAAAGAGTATATTCAATAATAAACTCATTGATTTCATCAATAAGAGCAGCAAAATCAAATTCAAAAATATGGCTGCCACAATGTGGATACCTTGCTAAGGAAGAAGATCAAGAAAAGAAAAGTAATATTCAACAATTTCCATCCATTGAATTCTACTTTCTTCCCCAACAAAAGGAATGTTTAAAAGTCTAAAGTTAAGATTTTCTCTGTACAGAGTACTTTCTTCTAGAATATGTACAAAGATAGGGAAACCAATCTCCTTTTATTAGTGTTAGATGCAATTACCCTTGTTCGGGAATTTTTGCACTTACGAAAGCATCAACGGTTCGCCGGTTACATTCCGTGAACTATCATCTATCATCTTCTACAATTTTAGTGATATATAGTAGCATTCGGTGAAAACATCGGCGATTCACCGACCTCTAATTGCGCTATGCCGGTTCCTTTCCTCCTTAATCCAACAATTTTAGGGTCCTATTGGTGAGTTAATCAGCGAGTCGCCGGTTGATTTCTATGACCGCCAGTTGCATTAGTTCCTCAAAGAAGTGGCCATCTGCATTTAACCGATGTTTTGCTAGTGTTCTCTGGTGGAGAGCTAGTTTTAACCTGATTTCCTTTTCTTTACTCCACTTCTTTCTCTTTTTCTTCAATTGAGATATCACACATAAAAAGGCAAAAAGGGCATATAATTCATCTAAAATGACTTGAAAACAAAGGTAAAGCTCATGCTTAAGAGCCTAATGAGTTGGTAAATTACTAACTCATCAAACCCCCAAACTTGAACTATTGTTTGTCCTCAAGTAATGCAGTTCTTATCAATTAAGAAACATGCCAGTCCATACGCTTTTATGCATCAATGAACACTTAATCTATGACAATCTAAAAATGCTCACCAACTAACAGAAAAAGAGAAGCAAACTCCCCTAAAAAACAAAAATGGAAAAGTTTAAAGAGGCCATTACAATTCAAAGACATAATTCACAAGAGCTTTAATTTTGCAAAACAAGTGGATAGCTTATCCACGAAGTACACATAGCATATCAATCCATAATCATTGCACATTCAAAGTTTGCCTTAGAGCTCGCACTACTCATGCCTTATGCACACATTTACCTTAATGCAATTATGTCCTCAAAAGGAACGACGCCACTCACAAAAGAGATAATCCCTTTTCTTTATCATGAAATCAATGCATACACACAAGGGATTGTAGAAAAAGATGATCTTGCTCATTCTCCCAAAAGAAATCTTTATGTCCACAACTCGACACATAGGCTTGCCCTTCGTGTAATTCACCACTAATGTAGAGAAACTACACTCAAAATCACTTAGGACTTGTGGGTTGTGATGATGGCTAGGGCTAAGGGTAGGATAAATATTTTGCTTTAATGACTAACGCTTTCCTAATACCTTTATGAATTCTTATAGTATCCCAACATCTTGATTAGATCACTCCACCTTATTTCTCCTTGTTCATCATATTCATTTTTTGCGTAACACGAGCCACCCTTATAACATCTATTAATTTCACATTTAGTCTTATCTATGAAAGAGATAGCACCTATTAACTATTATTCCTCTTTTGATAATTCGAGGTCTTTCAACCATCGATTCACTGATCTCATTACAATTTTGGTGCTACATCAATTTCAGGCTTCTCATTTTCCCCCTAATCTTGCTAACCCCAAAACTTAGGCTTTTGCCCCATTTCACATTCATTCCCTTATTGCTCCCCATTGCTTAGGCTTCAAGCCCCATTTTTCATTGTTTCGGCTAGCAATTAGGGAGGATGGGTGCCAAAGTGAAGGATTAAAAATGATCATTAGGCTTGTAATGTGTTTTCAACGAAAGGGTTCAAGGCTCAACGTTAGCTATCAACGATTAATGTTCAAGGTGGTCATTTTGGGTGAAGTTAATTAACAAAGAGAGCCTAAGATCATTTTCTAAGTGCATCTATGTCTAGGATTTATCCTTGAGTCACACTTAGGGCAAGTTCTAGACGAGAAGCTATGCATGAGATTGACAAAGATCCTTACCACACAAGGAATCACACTTAAAGAGTCCACAAAAGTCATTATCAATACAAGATGTTCATTCAAGACATTAGAGCATGCGAATTCATAAGCCAAACGAGGAATCTACAATGTATGACAAAGAGTGCTACATTCTCATTTCAAAATACCATTTTTATTTTCTCATTTTAATGCCACATTTAAAAGTTGCATTTCAATATTTTTTATGGTACCTCTCAAAAAAGCTCCACAAAAGACTCAAGAAAGGCATGACATTTTCCTTAAGGGAGTCACCTTACAATCTATCATTGGGAAATGTCAACCCGGTTCAAGAACAAAGAGAAGAGAAAAAGACAAATCCTCCTTGGGAAAGAATTGTGGTATGAAGAAAACCAGTGGAGTTTGATTGCTTACTATTTACATAGGCAAACAAACGACTTGGGTTATAGTGTAATATTTAACCAGTCAACGCAAGGACCCAATTTTCATCACTAGCACACTAACATCCAAAACTCATCCATTTCATTCATTTAGGTTTTATCAACACGGCTAGCCCATCAAGGGAAATCATCCACAATACTAAAAATGAGCCCTACAAAGGCTCACAACTCTTCATCAAAAATAAAAACAAAAGCCCAACAAAGGCTATATCAAATCATCACAAAATAAAACACAATTGACCCTCCAAAAAGCACTCATCCTACCCCCAACTTAAAGATTACATTGTCCCCAATGTATGCATGTACAATAAAGGGGCGAGAGACTCCCTGAGTGGCTAACTCCTCATCATCCACGTCATAATCCGCACCTGCTCCTGCCTCACCCTCAAAGCCCGCATCACCTGGATCTTCGGGATCATGTCCCAAGCCCTCAAATAAATCATCTAGAGTGTCTCGAACTGTAGAAGTGGTAGCCATTACAGCGTTAAGAGTGCTCAAATCAAGCGCCTTCATGGATGTCCGACTCTTCCACTCCCTTACTTCAGTTCAGAGAGAGGTGACAATCTATTCTACAGCATCTACCCTCTGGCATAGTGTGGTCAGACTCTTATACATAGATTTCATATCCCTTTTAACTGTTCGGGTAATGAGAGCAGGGAGGCTCCTAGACAACTTTTGAAGCTGACTCTCGTGAGAGTTGGTCATTTCTACAAGCTTATGGAGACCGCTTGATTGGGAAGATGTCAGAGGAGGTGATGCTCCCCAAAGAGGTGTACCACCAATGTCTTGGCCCTAAGCTTCTTGATGGGGCATGTTCAAATATGGGGCGTGTAGAGATTGCTCCAAACCATGGGACAAAGAACTCTCCTGCAAACCAAAAGCCTACGTCCACTTCGGCTTGACTACAGGTGCCTCAGCATCTCTTTTCTGATCTAATGTGATGACGCCCGAACCAGGGTTAGGGGTCTCATCCGAAAACAATGGCACCCCAGCTTGCAAGCACAATTGCGAATGAGCATAGCGTATGGCATGGAGGTGTAGGCCTTTTATGCTTTCCTCTTCATTTGCTGAGCGATAATCTCCCTAAAGTTAATGGGGACTCCTGACATTATGTAGGCTATAAGAACAGCCGTCTCCAAGCTAACCCACTATTCATTTTTATAAGGGATGATGTGGCCACAGATGAAATCTCACAATTTAGCCTCAAATTTCAGATCATGGAGAGAATTGCAGCCCATAGTAGCCCAAAGAGGTGTCTCGGCCATAATGATAGGGGCTATCCAAGTGAATAAGTTCTTTATGTCAGCAATCCTGGCCACGTACTTTGAGCCAGTGTCAATCTTGTCCTCCCAGAATAGATAGTTGATGGATGCTGGAGTGATGTCCACCTCCATCCCTCGCACCATGACTGAAGGCAGGTAGGACAATTCATCGACCCTACCTCTATGGTTTATGCTTTCCAACCTAGGCTTGTAGGAAGTGTAGAACTTCGGCACCAAGCTTGAATAATAGTCAAGGAGAGGATTAGTGAAAGTATGCCATTGCCTGTCCTTTGAACTGAGCGTCGATGTTAAGGAGGTCAACGCGCACCCTCACCAAGTCAAACAGCTTTTCTACGATGATTGAGCAGCCCTTGTAGATGGCTTAGTGGCCCTTCGTGTCGGTTACACAGAACATGATAGTCTCCCTAGAGTTGGTAGGTGCTGCGGAGGCCTTTGCCATTCCCTTGCCTTTGGTTGATAAAGAAGCTGGATCTTTTCCTTTACCAGTGTTCCTGGATGAAGTCATTTTCTGCAAAAATGATGTTACTGGCACTTTTTTTATAATAAAAGGAAACAAAAAAATACGCTAAAATTTTTAATGAGAAAGAAAGATGAGGAATTAACATTCAAAGGACTGGAAGCACCAACGAAACATTGACGAACTACAGAAAGGTATCCGTAGACCGCCGATGAGAAATAGAAATTGGGGAGTAGATATTTAATCGTCCATAGAGCGACAAATTGTTGGTACCGATCCGTGAACTGCCGATGTAATGCAATATCAAGGAAGTGGCCTGAACCCAATAGTAGCCCGAACAAGCATTCCATCGGCGTTTCAGAACATCAATTGGTGAATCACCGATAGTCATCGTCCCTAATTCATCACCCCGAACTCCAATCTTACAATATCTCAAACACCCACACAAAACATATCAAGGAAGTACCTCTACACATAAGAAGAGATAAAACGATGATTTACCCTTAATAATGGCGTCACTTTATCTATTGTAGGCAAAGTATGCCAGTTTAATTCCTTTTTAGGTTACTCAGACTTTACCCTATTTAACTTTACACAAGAACAACATTCCACTACACCCAATTCGGCAAGAAGCTTCTATTATCTCACTCACTTCATATAACACAAGTATAGTATCGATCAGGAAGATATTGGTGAGAATGGCAATAAAAAAGAGGGGAATGAATGTCATAGCAGCAACTATAAGCAACCACATTACCATTGATGATAAAATAAAGAAGTTGAGGATACATTACCATTCTTAAGAGAATGTATGGCAGAGACTAGCTGTGCAAGCTTGAAAATTCTCAACAATGTCAAACTCTTGAGGCTTGTTTAGTAGAGAGGAAGATTGTGAGTGTAATCAAAATTAGATAGAAAGGTGTGGGATTTTATAGGTGAGAAGGTAAGAATGTGGTTGGTTGAGGAGGTGGTGGATGATTAATGGTGTGTTAATTGTAGGGGAAGTGGAACAGAGGGAGTTGTGGGAATATAGAAAGATGGGTGTTGGGAAAATAAAAAAGAGTGTGGGAAAATGTTAAAAAGAGGAAAAAGGGGAGTCTAAGGGGTGCTTTTGAAGATTAGGGCAGCTACCACCAAATTTGGGGTCGGGTGGGGCCGATAATTGGTTAAACTTTCAAAAGAAACCCCGTACCTTCATCGATATTACACCAGTGATCACCGGTTGGGTCCGGTGGTTCGCCGCCTTACTATTTCATGCTTGATTCTTTGCCTAGCTTACAGTCTTGCACTCGGCGTTTGACCTGCAATTTGCAAACTAGGTTCTGTGTTCCGCCGGTGGATCACTGCTTGAGTACCCATTGCTCAAGTCTTCTGGCTTGCACCGGCGATAAGGCTGTGGTACACGACTTTGCATCGGCATTCCGCTGGTTTAGTCATTGGACCAGTAGTTATGTTCCCCTTTCTCTGCTTGCATGCTCCAGGTTTTGGTGGTCCGCATATCTGGCTCGATGATTCGCCGGTCCAATGCGTTGTCTACCTTTTTTTTGTGCTTCCTCTCCTTTATTCTCACCTAATTAGTCCTACAAAACCAAAAACAACAATGACATTAAAACATTAAAAATAAGACACTTGGGTTTCCTCCCAAGAAGCCCCTTAGTTAATGTCGTGGCACGATGTATTTCTCATTTAGCATTCATTCTTCAAAGGATCATCCTCCGACTCAGCCTCATCCATATCAACTCCGCTATACTCATTATCCTCATGCAAAACACCAATCATTTTGTGTTCATTGGGAAGTTCCGCGGATTATCATACCTTAAACATAACCTCTCCACCTCCAACCTGAAACTTGAGCTCTCCTAGCTCTACGTCTACCAAGGCTCTACCCGTGGCGAGCAATGGTCTCCCTAGAATGATTGGAACTTCTACATCCATTTTGTAATTAACAACCACGAAATCAGATGATAGGATAAATTTATCCACCCTCACCAAGATATCCTCTAACACACCTATAGGTTTCTTTATGGAGCGATCATCCATTAACAACCTCATTGATGTGGGTTTGGTGTTCCGAAGCCCCAATTTCTTAAAGATGATAAGGGGCATCCAATTTTATACTTGCGCCAAGATCGTAGAGGGCTTTCTGAAACACACACAAAATGATAGTGCAAGAGATCATGAAGGCTCCTGGATCTTCCTGCTTTGGGACAAGATTGCTCATCATCATCTTACTACAGTGATGCATTGTCTCTCTTGTGCCCACGTCTACAACCTTCTTCTTTTCAACAGCTCATTCATGAACTTGGCATATCCGGGCATTTGAATTAGGGCATCCACCAATGGTATATTAATGGAAAACTTACTGGATATGTTGGTAATTTTACTGAATTTATCATCCTTCTTTTCCTTAGCTAACCATTGTGGATAAAGGGGTGGAGCTCTTAGTTCTTGTTCTTTATCATTTGAGGCCTACATGCCTGCTTCTTCTTCATCAGCATTAGAGGGAAGTTCATCAACCTCTCGCTAACCTTATTCTTCAATTTTTTCACAACCACATGGTGCTTCTAGATCCACATCAGATTCATTTTCAACAATTGTTTTAGGAGAACAACCTCCTTAGGCTTCACACCTACATCTCAAACTATTTTACCACTCCTCGTGACGATAGCCATGCATTGACTATCTTTTTTGGGGTTTGGCATTGTATCACTTGGGAGTGTTCCCTTCATTCCGGGGTTCATTTGAGAGGAAAAGCATTTCATTTGAGCTTCCAATGTTTAATGGAGGCTGAATGAGAACTCACTGTTTGGGCAAGGTTAGACACCTCCCCTTTCAATTCCTTGGCTTCGCTGTCGGTTGATTCCACTTTCTTGAGGACTCTAACTAATATCTCTTCAATTTTTAAGCTACCTACATTGCTCACACTTGGTTGATTTTGGGCGTTATCAGCTTTAGGAGGGGGAACATATGGGTTTGAACTTCGATGATAACGATCCCTTTCTCAATTTTACTTTCTAGTGCCCCATCTTTCATTTCTATCGGGCCATCCTTGTGCGTCGCGATTTCTCCAACCTTGGTTCTTTTCCCGTGGATGCCAAGGGCCAAGATTAGTCCCTTGAAACCAAGGTCGAGAACCCCCCATCTTATTTTCCATGTATTATAACTCCTCATCGTATCTTAGTGGCGACAATTCTCCTTCAAAGTGCAATGGACCCTGCATACCTATAGTATTCACAACTTTGGGCCCTGCCCCCATCACATGTTTTTGCATTAGCTCTAGTTGCATCATCATTTTAGCATCTCGCTCTTCATCTCTTTTTCACAACTCGACTGCCAACACACTAGAACCAACATCATGCGTCGATACATTAGTCTCTCTCGTATGTCATTCCCTATTTGTCTTTTTCATTCTGTCCAAAAGGGACTTAGCTAACCCATATGTTTGATCCATGATTGATCCTTTGGCTAAATTATTGGCGCTGATCTATTAATGGAGTCCAGAGCTCAGTAAAAACTTTGAAAGAGCACTCCATCAGGTAGGCCATGGTTGGGGCAAAGAGAAACCTTCTTCTTGAACCTTAGTCATGCTTCATGCAACAGTTCCCCTGGCTCTTGCCTAAAATTATTGATATCATCCCTCAGCTGCAACATTTTTGATGGTGGGAAGAAACGATCTAAAAAAGCTTCAGCCAATTCTTGCCACGATGTAATACAACCAGGAGGGAGTTCCTCCAACCACTTGGCCACCTCTCCCATTAGGGAGAATGGAAAGAGCCTTAACCTGATAGACTCCTGACTTATATTTGTTATATTTAAGGGATGGAAGATCTCTAAGAAATTCCTTAAGCAGCAATTTGTGTCCTGACTTGGTTTTCCCCCAAAGAGCCCTTTCATCTATAGCAAATGTAGCGTTGTACTTGTGACATGGAACACAACATTCCCTACCATAGGCGGTAGGCAAATGGCTCCTGCAGTTTCATGCATCACCGGATTATCTTCTTTGTGCTCCATATTATGCTCAACGGAGCTATCCCCTACTTGTGAGTGATGACTCATATGACTTTACCCTAACACCAAGTTCAATGTTAACAACTAAGATGCAAGACTAACTCAAGTTAACAATCAACACAAGAATATCAAGCATTAGTCCCTAGCAAAAACGCTATTTTTTATAGCATCCAAAATGCACTCTTCTTTACGAAATAGTGTAGATGGTCATTGTATCAAAACAAATATCACGAAGGATATCGGGGTAGAATCCCTCAGACACTAATAAGTGATATATGCAAGTGTTGTTTGGAAAATTTAAATTAGGTTGGACCACTCAAAAGACACGAAGCAGTAAATATTTTGGGGTAAACTTGATGTTCACAATATTGTATGGATTCTAACTCAGCTAATTAGAATAGCAAAGTAACCAATGTTGTAGATAGTAATGAGAGGGACTGGAGGTGTGGTGTAGATGATGTAGTAATTAAACAACGCTATGCTAGATCATCTCATCAATGCAAATTGTGTAAATAACATCAAATAGGTGGGCATTCTATGTTTTTCAACCTGATGAATTCCTCTTTTTGTGGAGTTGTTTCGAACCACTAGACACAATTAAATCAGCCTAATCAAGTTTGGATTAATAGCTACACTATTTCAAGGTATTAGTTATTAATTAGGAGGGTTAATATGGGTTTTGACTATGTCTAGCCCAATTCTACAACATCACATTCATTTCCCCCATCAAATTCTCTACCAATACTCAACTCTTCTTTTTCAAGCAAAAATCAAGTAAGAAACACAGACCCACATTTGCAACTATAGATCATCAATTATAAACTAGAGAGAACTCAACAGATTTACACTAATTAAGCAATATTGAGATGAATTTAGAAATACCCAATCCAATTGAGCGCTCATCACCACACACCTATAATTGATGATTTAGCTACTCATGTTTACGAATCTAAAGAGTATATTTAATAATAAACTCATTGATTTCATCAATAAGAGCAGCAAAATTGAATTCAAAAATATGGTTGGAACAACGGGGATACCTTGCTAAGGAAGAAGATGAAGAAAAGAAAAGTAATATTCAAAAATTTCCACCCGATTCTACTTTCTTCCCCAACAAAAGGAATGTTTAAAAAGCTAAAGTTAAGATTTCCTCTATAGAGAGAGTACTTTTTCTAGAATATATGTAAAGATAGGGAAACCAATCTCTATTTTTTCAGTGTTAGATGCAATAGGCCCTGTTCAGGCATTTTGCACTTGCAGAAGCACCGGTGGCTCACTGGTTACATTCTGCGAACAGTCGTATGTCATCTTCTGCACTTTTAGTGATTTCTAGTAGCATTCAGTGACACCATTGGCGATTCACCGGCCTCTAACCACGCTACGTTGATTTCTTTCATCCTTGATCTAGCAAGTTCAAGCGCCTGTAGTTGAGTTAACCAGTGAGTCGCCGATTGATGTCCGCGACTGTCAGTTGCATTAGTTCATCAAAGCAGTGTTCATCTGCATTTAGTTGGTGTTTCGCCCGTGGAGCGCTGGTTTTCACCGGATTTCCTTCTTTTTACTCCACTTCTTGCTCTTTTTGTTCAAATCTTATATCTACACATAAAAAGGCAAAAAGGGCATAAAAAAGTTATCTAAAATTACTTGAAAACTAAGCTAATGCTCATGCTTAAGAGCCTAATGAGTTGGTAAATTACCAACTCATCATGCAACTAGAGTGCTCACTAAAACATGAATAGAGATGATGAGTGTGGAACTAAATAGAATACTAAGGATGAAATTAGTAACTGATGTTGAAGTTGAGCTGCAAGGGAATAGGTAAGGGTATTTAGCCATCATATATTCTTCCTCCCATGTAGCTCCCTCAACTAGTTGTTTCCTCCATAAAACCATTACTGAGGTGGCCTCCTTGTTCCCCAGTTACGAACTTGACAGTCTAGGATCTGAACTGGGACTTCTTCATATGAGAGACTATCCTTTACACCAAGGCTCTCTAAAGGCAGTACCGAGGTTGGATCACTAATGCATTTCTTCAACAAGGACACATGAAAGACTAGGTACATCAATGCTAATTCCGCAGGAAAATCCATCTCATAAGCCACATTGCCCATGCGTCTCAAGATTCTGTAGGAAGCAACATATCTGGAGTTGAGCTTTCCTTTCATCTAGAATCTCATCACCCCTTTTAGGTGAAATTTTCATATATACCCAATCGTCCACAGAAAACTCCAGCTCCTTTCTCCTTACACATGCATACGATCTATGTCGGCTTTGAACTATTTTCAGTCGTTCTCTGATAAGCTAAACTTTCTGCATGGCCTCATGAACTGAATCAGGTCCTATTAAGGTAGCTTCATCATCCTCAAGCCACCCTATAGAAGATCTACACCTCCATATAACGCCTCGAATAGGTCCATGTAGATACAAGAGTGGTAGTTGTTGTTGTATGCAAACTCGATGAGAGGTAGGTGACCATCCCAACTTCCCTTATAATCGATCACGCAAGCCCTAAACATATCTTCTATAGTCTGAATAGTCTGCTTAGCCCAGCCATCTATCTATAGGTGAAAAGTTGTGCTGAGATAGACCTAAGTACCAAGTCCTTTTTGAAATGACTTCCAGAAGTGTGAGGTGAATTGAGTATCCCTATCTGAAATGATGGACAAGGGAACTCTATGCAATTTTACTAACTCCCGAATGTATAGTTTTATATAATCATCTACTAAATCAGTGGCTTTAGCTGGTAGGAAATGTTCTAACTTAGCCATCTAATCCACAACCACCCAAATTGAGTCATGTTGTCAACAAGTATGAGGTAGACCTACAATGAAGTGCATTTTCATTTCTTCCCACTTCAAAGTAGGGAGCTAATATACTGAGTCATACCCCTAGGTCTCTAATGTTCAACCTTGACCTTTTGGCAATTTGGACACTTAGCCACGAATTCTGCAATGTCTTTTTTATGCAATTCCACCAATGGAATTCTCATAGATCACGATACATCTTGGTAGCACCTGGGTGGATAGAGTAGCTAGTGTTGTGAGCTTCCGTTATTATCCACTGCCCCAAATCATCTAAATCAGGAACATACAAGCTTCCCTGATAATGGAGCACACCATCTCCCCCTTTGGAGAAAGCTTCCACCTCTTTCCTCAGGACTATTTCCTTCAACTTGAGTAGAATTGGGTCTTCATCCTGCTTTGACTTAACCTCTACCACCAGGGAATAGTTTGAAAAGTTCTGGACTACAACCCCTCCTTCTGCTGAATCAACCAACTGGACACCTAACTGAGCCAGTTTGTGAATATCCTTGCCAACTCCTTTTTATCCTCCCCAACATAAGCAACACTCCCTATAGACATTCTACTGATGGAATCAGTGACTACATTGTCCTTGCCAAGATGGTACAACACACTCATGTCATAATCCTCTAATAATTGTAGCAATCTTCTTTGACACAGATTCAGGTCCTTCTGACTAAACACATATTGTAGGATCTTGTGGTCAGTAAAACATCCACATGAACCCGATAAAGGTAGTGCCTCAAAATCTTCAAGGAAAATACTACCGTTGCCGACTCAAGATCATATGTTGGATAGATCTTCTAATTAACCTTGAGTTGTGTAGAAGAGTAGGCACTGACTTTACCATGCTGCAAAAGAACACACCCAAATCTAACCCTAGAGTCATCAAAATAGATCACAAACCCATCTAAACCATCTGCCAGAGTCATAACTGGGGCTATACTAAGTCAAGTCTTTAACTCCTAAAAGCTCTTCTAACATGCCTAGACCACTAAAACTCCACCTTTTCTTAAGTTAGTCTAGTAAAAGGAGAAGCAATGAAGGAGAACCCTTCTATGAACCATTTGTAATAACTGGCTAGTTCTAAGAAACTCCTAATATCTTACGGAGAAATGGGTTTGGGCCAGTTTTTAACTGCCACTATCTTTTGAGGATCCACCTAAATACCCCATCTGGAGACTGCATGATCGATGAATGTAATTGATTTTAGCTAGAATTTATACTTGCTAAATTTAGCGAACAACTGGCAATCCTTGAAAGTCTGGAAAACTATTCTCAGATGGTCTGCATGCTCCTCCTCTATTCTAGAGTAAACAAGAATATTGTCTATAAAGACAATAACGAACATATCCAAGTATGTCTTAAATACCTTGTTCATTAGATCCATAAAAGCTACATGAGCATTGTTTAGTCCAAAACACATGACTATAAATTTTTAGTGACCATATCGAGTTCTAAAGCCTGTTTTAAAAATGTCACATTCTTTGACCCTGAGCTAGTGGTATATCCTTATCTGAGATCTACCTTAGAAAAACAAATAGCTCCCTAAAGTTGGTCGAAGAAGTCATCAATCATGGGTAAAGGATACCTATTCTTGATTGTGACCTTGTTCGATTGACGATAGTCGATGCACATTCTAAGTGTATCATCTCTCTTTTACATGAATAAGATTGGGGCAACACATGGAGAGATGCTGCGTCTGATGAAGCCTTTATCTAGAAGGTCTTTCAGCTGCTCCTTTAGCTCCTTAAGCTGGAGCCATTATATAAGGAGGAATAGAGATAAATGAACCGACCCTTAGGCGTTGAAGTACTACCCTTCCATTCTAGGACTAGTTCATTAGGAAATTGGAATTTAATGATCCTAGTTCTACCGTAAACTGAAACATAGCAAGAATGGAACCAGTTAAATTCCAAGAATGAGGTCAAAATCGACCATATCTAACTATACTAGATCAACTGTGGTGACTTTATGTAATATTTTCATTGGACAATCCTTGTACACCCAGGTAGCTATAATTGACTCAGAAACCGGAGTAGAGATTGAAAATGATTCTGAGGTGGTGTGGCTCCTGGATCTAGTAAAGCATAAACATCTGTTTGAAAGAGACATGACATACAAGTTACTATGTCAAGTGGGTTCTCCTAGTCTTGACAGGAGGGTAAAGCATAGAAGTTGTTTTAGCACTAAATTCCACCTGTACCTGAGGTAGTACCCTACATAGTTGAGTTACCTAGGCAAGTTGCTGACGTGGTCGACTAGGCCTTCCCCCCTCCTATTGACGTATAATCTCTCAACCTGTGACCCAGCTAGCCATATAAAAAACAACCTTCCATGCACAGACGACACTCACCTAGATGATTCTTGCCACACTTAGAGCATACTGGAAAAGTACTGTTGTTGGAGACATAACTATGGGACTAGGAGCCTGATGCTCCACCCCTCTAAACTTTGTGGGTCTTAGAAGAAGGAACACTGGTTGATGATTTTTTTGTAGATCTCTGCTACTTTTGTGGGTGACTACAATTGCCCGACCTCTAATGAGAATACTTATACTGATATGTCCATGCCAACTTATTCTCCCTCTCTATCTCCTTCATTTTCTCCACCTTTATTTTTTGTTTGCGTGGATAATGAGTATGGAGATGTCCATCTCATTGATAAGCATAGCAGTCCTACAATCCCTGAATACCACATCTGAGACTCTGTTCACTAACTTAATAATGCAAGCCCACGTATCCGCAACCATTTATGGAGCACACTTCAATAGTTGAGTGAACTTTAATGTGTGCTCCTACACTATCACGTCGTTATGCCTAAAGTTCACAAACTCCGCAGCCTTAGCTTCCCTCAACATCCGGAGGAAAAATCATTCTAGGACTGTAGTGGCACATTCATCCCACTCCGTTGGACCTGCGCCATCTCAGCTTCCCTCCTTCCATTGCTTATACCATATCTGAGCCACTCCTTTCAACTGATAAGTAGTTAGATCTGCACTTTCTACGGAAGCAACAACCATGATTTGGGTTATCTTTTGAACCTTATCAATTAATTCCTGTGGGTCCTCATCTACCTTTGTTATATCTAGGAAGTGCCTAAGATAGACTTAGGATTTGAAATGTGATTAGTAGAAAATTTTAAATTTATGACTCAGGATGACTCATGTTATGAGTCATAGGAAGGACCAACAGACCATAGATCAGTCGTGGCCAGCAGTTTCTATTGAAAAGTTGGTAACGACAAGCCTGGTAATAACCCATGGGGTGATGTACAAGTCGTGGGTCTGGGTCGTTGTTTGGTTTTGGATGGTCAGGAGGGAAGGCACGACTTGTGGTATGACCCGTGGTAAGGAACCATGGATCATTACTTCCAACCGTAGGAAGGATAAAGGATTTCTCCCAATCGTGGTAAAAGAAGGATTCTATAATTCGTTGGTAGATGGTATGAGTCATTGTATGGTTCATGGGAACTTCAGAACTCAGAGGTGAGTAATGGCTTTGACAGAAGGAAACCACGACCCTTAAGATCGAGGTAAGATCTGTAGGTCGAGTCATGGCACCTGCCAGTGTGTAATTTTCCTGCATTTTAATTAAGGTAATTTTGTAATTCCTAAACTCCTAGGTCCTAAACTATGTCATTTTATGATTAGTTAGGAGTGATTTAAGAGGTTTGAATGTATTCTTACCTATTACCTCCCTGTGCATGCAGGCCTAGAGGATTCCTAAGGTGATCAAGCCTAGAACTCTTCAATTTCTTCCCCAAATCTCTTGGGAATTCAAGGAAGAGCATAAAACCAGATTACCCAGGTAAGTAGGGTTATGAATGAGAGTCTCCGTTCACTCTCATGCTCCAATTTCCCTCTATGTTCATGAATTCAAGTATTAGAGTCAGTTACATTATCTTATGGGGTTCTAACCCAATTTATGAAATTTCCTATGTTTTGTTACACCCCATAAGTTTCTAATGTTTAGGCGGCCTATTCGTATGTTTGTTAAGAGTTTTAGAGTGCCATATGTACGAGGAAGGGGCCCGGGGAAAGGCCTAACGAGTGCAAAGTCGGGATTTAATGGGAGGAGGCCTAAACAAGTTGCCCAGAGGGGCAAAGTGGCACCAAAAAGCCCCCTCCGCGTTACCCAAAGTGGCACAGAGCAATATTAGCGCGACCAGCAGAGTGCCGCATTGCCTTGTCTGCCGCCTCAAGTATATAAAGGCCTCACACTTAGAAGTTAGATCATTATACACATATTCATGGCCAGAAAAGAGGGAAACTGAGGAAAACATTTCGAAATCATCCGATTACGCCGCTAAACGTCGTCCAAATCTAAATTAACTTCGGGTAGTGAAGTATAAAGTGAGAGCATCGCTGCGAAGTTATTTTCGTAAAATACACCAAGCAAATCATCGTCCCGCCGTGCTTAAATTGATGGAATTGTTCCAAACTAGTGTCAATATGATCACGTGCCTAAAGTAAGTATTTCTCCCTTCTAGATTCCCGAGAAATTTCGAGTTTTTGATTGTCTTTTGATAAGTTGAAGTATAGTATATATATATATATATATATATATATATATATATATATATAAGTTATCATTTTCTTCGAATATAGTAATAAAGTAGACCTATTCATCCGTTAATATGATTACAGTTGAGAAGGGAAGTTGAACACGAGCCGAAACTCGCCAGTTAATCAGTAAACAGCGAATGAGGTATGTTAAGGCATTTTATTTTGGCAAGTTAGTTTCTTCAGCATAGTAGTCTAGTATGAATCCCAGTAAAGCATGTTAGGAGTATGTTATCATGTCTAGTTGTTTGTTGTTAGTTGAGGCTCGTAATTTGTATTGTTTTGGGCTGGATTACACCTATATAACTTCTGGGACCACTCCAGGGTTAATTGTTGTGTCGCTGCCCGCCAGGGGCGAGGATACGTTGCTTTACGGAGCGACATACCGTCTGCAAGGGATGAAGATAGGGATCCAGATCCTCATATGCCGTGGTTGGCGTTATACACACCCCCGCCAAGCGTTTACGCCTGGGGTGTAGATACAAGGAGTCCTCCGGACTCAGACACGGCTACAATGAGGGGCCGAGTGGGCCCATTTGTAGACTCAGGGGATCGGCAGGACGCTTATAGTGGGTAGTTGACTCAGTATGACCTGGATAGGGGTATATAGATTGAGGTGTACTTACTAGGGCTAATGGGGGCCCAGGTGGGTTATTCTGTGCTGATTGTACCTTCCGGCTTGTGGGGGCCAGGCGAGGTTTATGTTTGCTTTAGTTACTGATAGTTAGACAGTAAGACGCCTTGTTTGTCAGGTATGACCCCTGCCCTCGTTATTACAGTTATGTTTAGCCCTGATTTCACTACTTTAGTCGTCTTCAGTCCGTTTTCTTTACTTTAGCTATTGTCAGTTCTATGTATTACTTTCAGTCATTTAAAGTTACAACGTTACCTATTCAGTACCTGTGGTACTGACGCCCTCTTCTGGGGCACTGCATTACTCGTTTGTAGGTACAGATAGACGAGGAGCAAGTCCCTCGTAGTTCTAGTCAGCCGTACAGAACAGTCAGCTCCCTTCTTCTAGAGCTTATGTGATAGAGGTTTATTCCTTTTGTTTGTACAGTATGGGTAGGTAGGGGCCCTATACCAACCATCTTATTACTCCTAGAGGCTTGCAGATTGTGTTACTTCCCAATGGTTAGATGATATCGGCCGTGTGGGGCCCTTTTTAGCTATTGATGGTGGCCTTGTCGGTCATAGTTTAGTTTAGCATCTGATTTTACTTTCCAGTTATAACTAGATATCATGGTGGACATGTCGGCCCGCATAGGACTCCCTATGATTGTTTGTCTCTGGTTAGCTATTTATTTTCACAGGTGGATAGTGGCCTTGTCGGCCGGGGATTGTATTTACAGCCGCTATATAGCCTGTTGATTTCTTGATTCTAGAGTTAGAGTCAGCCCTACACCAGAGGTGCTTAGGCTCAGTCTGCTCAGCCATTCAGGTCCTAGTAGGGCACCAGGTGCCAGTCATGCCTCCCAAGGTGGGGCGTGACAAACTTGGTATCAGAGCAGGTCGTATCCCAGGGAGTCTGCAAGCCGTGCTAAGTAGAGTCTTGTCTATGGATGTGTTGTGCACCACATACTATAGGCAGGAGGATGCAAGGCATGATATGATGGTTACTCTTTCTTCTTATTCAGTCGTTCTATAGAGCGGTACAGTATAGGGTTGAGTCCCTAAGCTCATCATACTCTTTTAATTACAGAGAAATGTCGGACCACCGACACCCTATGACAGGAAGGAGGCTAGATGTAGCAGCGGGAGATGGCACCGGCAGGGTGCCTCAGCCTCGGCTAGAATCGGCCCGATCTGAGGACGATACGGCGGTATAATCTCAACCTCCCCAGCAGTCTCCACCACGTTAGGAGCCGTTTGGGATGGCCGGCGGACGGCACCGCCTCCGGTAGTTTCTATACCCGTACCACCTGACTAGGAGGTCTGGAGCGCGGTGGTTATGCTAGCCTAGATGATGGCTCCTCAGCACCAGCAAGTGCCACCTATAGTTGCAGAATCCTTAGGAAGGCCTGGTAGCTCTAGGGTTTGAGAGTTCCTAGCACTAAGCTCCCCGCAATTCATAGGGACAAATCGGACCGAGGACCCTCAGGACTTCTTAGACCAGATGTAGAGGATTTTCAGGGTGATGCATGCTATACCTACAGAGTCAGTTGAGTTGGCGGTATTCCGGCTACGGGACATCGTTGTACTGTGGTATGAGAGGTTGGAGAGGTCCCGAGAGAGAGATGTTTCTCCTCTGACCTGGCCCAGCTTCTCAGAGGCAGCAGTCGATGAGTGTCTGGGAATATGCCATGCAGTTTGATTCCTTAACTCGATATGCGCCAGCTTTTGTGGACACAATGTCAGCCAGGGTACACTGCTTTATTATGGGGCTGAACTCGGAATATATTGAGACCTTCATCACAGCCACATTGCGAGAGGATATGGATATCGCCCGTGTGCAAGCTTTTGCTTAGAATATTGAGTGTATCAGATAGTGGCAACGAGAGATTAGGAGGACAAGTCAGGAGCAGTGCCACAGAGACAGACCAGGTGAATTACAAGAGGAGTCCTAGGGAGGACCTAGGCCACAGTTATCAGATAAGTGATCTTGGGCAAATTTATATGCCCAAGTGATACTCAAATGTGTCATTTTAGCCTTGTTTATCTATCAATGTTTATACATTTTCATGTGATTGGTAATAAAATGTGAATTTATACTAACCAACATGATTAGCATTGTTTTGTAGGTAAAATGTAATTTTGGGAAGCTGAAATGCGTGTTGGAAGAGATTGGGGTTGGACTCGGATGTGAGCAAAGGACAAGGCATTGGAAGGCACAAAATAAAGAGGCTCCGCGATGGAGCCGTGTCATGCTGCCATCGAGGAGGCATTCTGCCTGGATAGGGAATTTTTGCCCAATTTCCAGTGTGGGTTCGTGTTGGGTCCATGGCATGGTGGCCTAGCTCCGTGTTGCACGCCGTGCCACGTTGGACATTATTACCTGGACCCCCAACTTCCAGTGAGGGTCTGCGTCGGTGGCGTGTCACGGAGGCAGTGCTCCACTATGCACTCCGTGACACGTTGCTTGTTATTTCGGGAAAAATTCCCACTAGTATAAATAGAACACTTAGGTTCATTTTTCAATATTCTGACTTGGTGGAGATGGAACGTGGGTTACAGGCAGTTGAGGGGACGAAAATCTCAGCGTTTTTCTCTATCTCCTTCTTCTTTAATTCAATTGCTTGTATGTTTAACACTCATTTAACGATGTTTAATCCGCAAATGAGTGGCTAATTCCTCTTCTTGCTGAAGTTAAGAATAATTATATTGAAATGTGATTGTTAATTAAGTTGGTTTTTCATCTTTTCATCCATGGTTGTTCTATTGATTCTTGTTCTTACTGCATTAATGTGTGGTATATGTTAATGTATATCTAAAAAGTCCGGTTTCACTCGAGAGAGCAAGAAATTGGAAAGTTGTGAATCAATAGGATATGATCTTTTCTTGGTTTGGGAAAATTGAGAATTGATTTACCTTCAGGATAGAAATATACCTGAAGGTCGTATTAGTTAATTTAGGAACCGGGTTTGTATGGCTAGAACATGAATTTCGTTTAATCACAGAAATGTAGGTGGACGGTTCATGATTCTTAAGTTGGGTTAAATACGAGAGTTTTAATCGATTGGCAATAGTTCTTGACTAGCAATCGGAGGAAAGGTTAACCAATTTATATTGATAATTAATTTCTTTACATGTTCAATTAACCTAAGTATGCTCATATTCATAGTTTAGACTCACATTAGATATTTGTTTTAGACTTAGCATAAAAATTAGAACCCAAAAATATCTAACTCTTGGTTACACTGTTGTCTTCATTGTTAGAATTAATATATAGTACACTTGAGCAGATTGTTACCTTATCCCCGTCCCTGTGGGATCGATACTTGGCTTACTTGAGCCACTTTACTACTTGTTCGACCACATGCACTTGCGTGTAGTTATATACCCATATAAAAAATGACCGAACAAGTTTTTGGCGCCGTTGCCGGGGACTGGCAATTGGTGAAATTTTCTTAAGTGTTAATTTACTATATTTTTATTTTCTTAGTGTTGACAACTTGGTCTTAGCCTGTATTTTGCAAATTTAATCTCTGTTGAACACCGGCAAGAGACAAGGAGCTGGTGGACTCGTATTTAGAGCCAGAAAGATTATTTCATCGTCAACGGAGAGAAGCTCTAGAAAGAAAGCTGCAGTTGCAAAGACAAACATTCATGGAGCAACAACAGAATCCACCAGTAGTACGGGCAATGTTAGTTCCCGAAGAAGTAGCAGCTCGGCCGGTTCGCGAGGTGGCAATCCCACATGCTAATAATGTCACATCTAGCATCCGCAAACCTGAGCCACGAGGGAGGTTCGAACTCAAACAAAACATGGTGCAATTGCTGCACACTAGCGGGCAGTTTACAGGTCTCCCTCATGAAGATCCACAGCAGCATCTCCAAAATTTCTTGGAGATAAGTGACACTTACATCCCCGCTGGAGTGTCATCAGATTATGTCCGGCTTACATTGTTCCCATTTTCACTATTGGGAGAAGCAAAGAGGTGGTTGAAAGCTGAGCCACCTAATTCTATTTCTACGTGGGATGATCTTGCAAGGAAATTCTTGATACGATTTTTTCCCTTCGGTAAAACAGCAAGACTTAGAAGTCAAATTCTAAGTTTCAAACAGAGAGAGGGAGAGAATCTATATCAGGCTTGGGAGAGATTCAAGTCCATGTTGCGGGATTGTCCTCATCATCATCAATCCAATGATGTGCTGGTGCACACTTTTATAGAGGGTTTGGAACCCCATACAAAAATATTGCTAGACTCAGCAGCTGGGGGACAAGCGCTGGAGAAAACTTATGAGGAGCTGTATACCTTGTTGAACCGTATTTCGTAGGGCAGTCCGGAGTGGAATGTTGGTTCATCAAGAGGAGGGACAAGGAAAGCAGCAGGAGTTCTAGAAGTGGATGGTTTTACAGCTATTGTTGCACAGATAGCTGCCTTACAGAATCAACTCTACACCCACTTCAGTAACATGACAATGAACCAGCCTCAAGCCCCAGTGAATGCAGTGCAGCAGATTTGGTGTGAAGTGTGCGGGAGCAGTGAGCACTCAACTGAGTGTTGTGGAGAAAATCTGGACTGGGTGAACTTTGTGGGAAATATACAAAGGAACAACCACCAACAGTATGGCAACAGCTACAATTCCAATTGGAGGAATCATCCGAATTTCTCCTAGGGTAGCAACAACCATCAGGGGCAAAGTTCGAGTCAGGGTGTGCAAAGGAACCAAGGAGGGCAGCAGAATTATCAAGCACAATTTAGAAACAATAATGCACCTCCTCCACCACCATCACCCAGCATTGAGGAGATGTTCAAGACGATGATAGCTAACCAAGCTCAATTGCAGGCTGACTATGTGAAATTGGCAGCCGAGGTGAAAAACAACCAGTTAGCTACCAAGGCACTTGAATATCAATTTGGGCAATTTTCTGGAGCCCAAAATACCAGGCCTAGAGGAGGACTTCCGAGTGACATAGATCCCAACCCCAAGAAGGTGAATGCGGTGACCACAAGGAGTGGTTTGCAACTGAAAAAGGTGGAACCAGAAAGACCACCTCAACAATCGGGAGCAGCAGAAGTCGAGAGGGAGAAAAGTGATGAGAGGGGGAAGACTAAGGAAGCTAAATTAGAAAGACCACCACCCCCGTTCCCTCAATGATTAAAGAAACACAAGGAGGAGGCGTGTTTCAAGAAATTCATGGAGGTGCTGAAACAGGTACATATTAACTTACCTCTTGTTGATGTTTTGCAGGGAGTGCCGAAGTATGCCAAGTATATAAAGGACATCATGGAAAACAAAAGTCGGTTGACTGAGTATGCTACGGTGGCTCTTACGAAGGAGTGCACTTCCCGGATACAAAACCGACTGCCCAAAAAGCTCAAGATCCTGGGAGCTTTACTATACAAATCACTATTGGGCAGAGTATCCGAGCTCGTGGATTATGTGATTTGGGAGCGAGCATTAATTTGATGCCGTCATCGGTATTCAAAAAGCTGGGTCTAGGGAGTCCTAGACCCACAACAGTGATCTTGCAATTGGTAGATCGGTCCTTAGCCAGACCTGATGGCATTGTGGAGGACGTTCTTGTGCAAGTTGGCTCCCTGATCTTCTCGGTAGATTTCGTCGTGCTGTATTTTGAACCAGACGCGGAAGACCCATTTATTTTGGGACGTCCTTTCTTGACGACCGAGAAACCGCTGATTGATGTAGCTGCGGGGCAGCTAACCATGCCAGCACACGACAAGGTGGAAGTGTTCGATGTGTACAAGGCCTCCAAGCTCCCGACTGTGTACGAGGAACTCTCGGTGATCAATGTGATTGATCGTGTTGATAATGCGCGGATAAAGGATTCACAAGAGTTATTGGGAAAACCACTTGAATAATGTAAGCACTACTGGGGGGAGGATGGTGGTCGAGAGAAAACATCCATCACCCTAGAGGACAACTGAGCTGAATGACGTCGAGCCACGATGGTAAACCAGGCGCTGCACGGGAGGCAACCCGCGAAATTTCTCTTTGTAAATTGTGAATATATTTTTTTATTTATTTTTGTTCATTTTCTTTTATTTCCTTGATTAACAACAAAATTTTTAGTTTTTATTTTTGTTTTTATTTTTATTTTGAAGGAAAACTATAATTCTAACCAATTTCTTGTAGTAGAATGAATTTCAGGTCGAACGGAGGGAAAATATACGAGGAATCGCAAAGGAAAATTCGAGGTAGGAAAATCAAGAAAAAGTGGCAAAACAGTGAGCTAGGGCGATAGCTCCGTGTCACGGAGGAGGGACTCCGCGTTACCCTCCGTGACACATTGAGGTATAAATCCGAAATTTTAAAAGAATTCCAGAACACCCTCGCATCAGCTCCGTGTCACGGAGGCAGTGCTCCGCGATGCACTCCGTGACACGTTGCTGTGTATATCGCGACGGGTCACACTGGGTCGCTGGGTGACCCGCGCGATTTTTCCACTTTTAAACCCCGAATCCCCCTCAATTTTCCTTATTTCTCACACACTCCGCGACCAATCTCCCAAAAACCCTTCCCCCTTCAACATGACACGGAATAGGCCAAGGATTTCATTGAGTTTTCTTCAATTTTCAAATTTAAGGTATGTTCCTCAATTCCATCTCATTTCTTGTCGATTTTCTTCGATATTGAGCATGTGATGTGAGCTAAACTTGCCCTATGTAGAAATTAAGCATAAATTCAATTGAATTTTTGTTGATGGATGTTCGGAGTATCATGGTGATCGCTTGAACTTGTTAATTGTATAATTTAATCAAATTTTTGTTGATACAATCATAGCTAGGGCTTGTTTTTGAATTTGAGGTGGAAAAATGTAGTGAACTAGTGAAATTCATGATGGGTTGTACATGTTGAGTGAGATGAGTCGATGTGCTAGTTGTTATTATGCTAAAAGACCGACGAATTCTCGGGTTAGAGGAACATTGAAATTTGCAAGAATTGGGTGAGTTGTATAGGTTCATGTAGATAAATTCTTGTTGTTTGCGTTTCTTTGTTTCTCCTTGCTAAGTGCGATAAGATAAAATGTTGTCGATGGTAATGATTGTGGTTAGCTGTACGAAGTCTGAGTAGTACATAGAATACATACCGTCGAATTCTTCGAATGCACTAAGCATGGTTGTATATTTGGTTGTTTGTTTGTGTAAATAGGTATGATCTTGCCGTAATGTTGTAATTTTAGCTAAGGACTAAGTGTGTGGTAGCCTAGCTTAACCCGACCTTAGTCGAAGCTAATACTCATTGAATAAACATTAATCTTGTCTATTTGGGTTGACAGGAAAAATGGCAAGCAGGCAAGAAAAGGGGAAAAGTGCATCAATATCTGGCGCCGAAAGAAAGAGAATCAGACTAGGCACAGCAGTACCAGCAGCACCAGCGGTTCCACATGGCCAACGCAGCCAATACGGAACCAGGTGGGTGACAGAAGAGGGGAAGAAGTGGTATGCCAAGAACAAGGAGAGCAAGAACTTCCCCGAGGAACACATAGCTCGGGAGTCGTTGGCACAGGAGTTCCCTAGGATTGTCCACAGGATCAAGGTAGTTGGGCTCAATTTCATCTTTGAAGAGCCCAAGGAATGCAACTTGCACCTGATTCGGGAATTCTATGCCAATTGGAACCCGACTCTCAGAAGTCACACCATCAAAATTAGAGGGCAAATAGTCACCTTTGAGCCCCACCACCTCAATGTTATCATAGGGGCGCGGGACATAGACGCCCACGTGCTTCGACAGCTGAACATCACTCCACAATATGCGGACATCAGACGCACCTTGTGTGGAACCTGATCGACAGCTAGATGGAGCAGACACAAGGAGAGGGGCTACCATCAGACTTTGCCCTATTCACAGATGAACAGGGAAGCCAGGATATGGCTTAAGATCGTCTGTTCCTGCCTAATCCCGGGGGTACATATGACAGATGTAACCCGGGATCGTGTATGCCTGGTGTACGCCCTGATGAAAGGGCTAGAGATTAATGTGGGGGCGGTGATTATTTCCGCCATGAAGAGAGCCCGGTTGCATCAGGGCACATATACGGATTTGGTGGACTACTCACCACATTCCTGAGGGGCCTAGATGTTGAGGAAGAGGCCCTTAACTACATTCCGCGGATGGAGCGGCGGGCCTTAGATGTCACCAAAACTAAGGCTCCCGACACCACCCACTAGCCAGTGCTTACACTAGGCCAGCGACATGATCGTGATGATCAGTATATGGCTCGCATGTATGTGATGCAGATGCTCCAGCTGAGGATAGGCGGGAGGCCGACAACAGAGGAGGAACTATAGCAGCTCGAGCTAGACTACCCTTTTGGCGAAAACGCCAGGGCTCTATACCGAGTGGGTCCAGCATTTGTGGAGCCCATAGATGATGATGTCCCCACAGACGAGGAGACACATCGGGAGGACTCCGATGTGGAGTCCGATGATGATGACGGGGGTGATTCATACATGAGAGACGATGTAGCAGCACCTGATGAAGAAGTGGAGTATTTTGATTGATCAGGGAGTTCCACCACCCAATTTTTGTGCAATTTTAATTTTTGTGAACACTGGGGACAGTGTTCGAGATAAGTGTGGGGTGGGAGTAGTTAGGTGCTGGTTGTGCTGTTATGTATGTCCTAATCTGTTGTTGTGCCTGTGAACAAAATTTTCTGACCCTGTGATTTGTGAGTGTTAAGTTGTTATCCTGTATTGTAATTATATGTGAAACTGTTGTGTGTTGCTGAATGTTGAATGTTGCTAAGCTGATATTGTACATATTTTTGTTTATCGAAATGATCGATATTTTTAAAAAAAATTTTTTGTTTTTTTTCAATTCTTGGGTTTCTCGGCGTTTATTTTCGATTCTTTTATCGAGAATGGTCCCATTGAACCGAAGTACTAGTTAGTGACTGTTCCTTATAATGGATGGATGACGACCGTCTTAAGGGAAATGTAGTCATTAGGAGTAGACTTTTCATTTATTTTTCAGTTGTTTTTCTTTTGTGGGTTGCATCCCAAAACTGGTAGTTACTTTATGGTTGCGGAACTCTGGTTGCGTGTTGTACATGATATTTAAAATGCAAATGTGATTCTTATGAAAGCATGCAACTTTGTAGATATGTTGAGGTACCTAGGCCATAGAGTCGATTCAGTGTGATTAAGGCTTAATGTTTGAATTCGTGCAATTAGCTGATTGAAGAGTCTGTGAATACATCTTGAATTGAGCATGTGCAATAAGTGTGAAGTGAGATTTTTTTATTCCATGCTATTGTGAAGTGTCTAGGACTTGCCTGGTGTGTGTAAAAAATGAAATGAAGGAGGTGTATTGTAGGAAAGGATGTAGGCATTTCTTTGTTTTTAACCGAAAGTTTCTATTTTTCATTATTATACCCACCTTGATTGTGTACCCTAGTTAGCCCGTTGAGCCTTTAGCCTATTAATTTTTTTCTTTTGTCAAAAAGTGTAAACCGAGCTTAATCCCTTCTTTTCATTGGCCGCAAATTTGATCCAAAACTCTTAAGCGCTTAAGAAGAGAAAATCATTTTCCCAAAGTGTCAAAGAGTGAGAATGGTGAAAAGAAAAGAAAAGCAGAGTGATGGAAGAAAAGAAAAGGTTGAAGGTGCACCTGTTATAAATAAACTATAATGAAGGTGCATGAATAATCTTTGTTGTTGTGTCAAGTGTGCTTAATAAGATGGGCCAAACTAAAGAAATACTTCAAGAATGGGAGGATGAAGAAAGAAATAATGCCCATGATTTGATGGGATGTATTGAAAAGGCGCTTAAGGATACTAGTGGCTATTATTGGCTAGCCCAATATTTACTAGTTTCGTAGCTTACATTACAACCCATTAAAGTCCTATGTGATCCTACATCACCCTTCCTTATATTAGTGGAGTAATACACTAAAGGCAAGCTTATGGGTCATGACATGATGCATGTGAATTCTTTTGGGAGAGAGAGCGAAATTGTGTTTTTATGCCCCTGCATGAAATTTTGTGAGTTCATATGATCAAAAAGGGGAAAATTCTCTTGTGTTGTGAGGGCACATCTTGATGAAAGATTAATTTTCGTGTCGGATGTCTTGATCAGCTGATTTGCATGAGTTTGCCAACATCGAGAGTCGATTCTTAAGTCTAGGAGGTCTTGATGTATTGAAAGTCAATGCATTGATAGGACCATGCATGTTTTCTTGATGATTTGCTGTATTGAATAATCGGTATGACCGTAACCTAAATTGTCGAACCAAAGTAGAGAGGTTTGGGTGTAAATTGCATGAGGTGTAAGATTGTTTTTCGAGGACGAACAAGGATTTAAGTGTGGGGTTGGGAGTAGTTAGGTGCTGGTTGTGCTGCTATGTATGTCCAAATCTGTTGTTGTGCCTGTGAACAAAATTTTCTGACCCTGTGATTTGTGAGTGTTAAGTTGTTATCCTGTATTGTAATTATATGTGAAACTGTTGTGTGTTGCTGAATGTTGAATGTTGCTAAGATGATATTGTACGTATTTTTGCTTATTGAAATGATCGATATTTTTAATTTTGTTTTTGTTTTTTTTCAATTCTTGGGTTTCTCGGTGTTTGTTTTCGGTTTTTTTACTGAGAATGGTCCCATTGAACCGAAGTCCTAGTTAGTAACCGTTCCTTATGATGGATGGATGACGACCATCTTAAGGGAAATGTAGTCGTTAGGAGTAGACTTTTCATTTATTTTTTAGTTGTTTTTCTTTTGTGGGTTGCATCCCAAAACTGGTAGTTACTTTATGGTTGTGGAACTCTGGTTGCATGTTGTACATGATATTTAAAATGCAAATGTGATTCATATGAAAGCATGCAACTTTGTAGATATGTTGAGGTACCTAGGCCATAGAGTCGATTCAATGTGATTAAGGCTTAATGTTTGAATTCGTGCAATTAGCTGATTGAAGAGTCTGTGAATACATCTTGAATTGAGCAAGTGCAATAAATGTGAAGTGAGGTTTTGTTATTCCATGCTATTGTGAAGTGTCTAGAACTTGCCTGGTGTGTGTACAAAATGAAATGAAGGAGGTGTATTGTAGGAAAGGATGTAGGCATTTCTTTGTTTTTAACCGAAAGTTTCTATTTTTCGTTATTATACCCACCTTGATTGTGTACCCTAGTCTTCCTGTTGAGCCTTTAGCCTATTAATTTTTTTCTTTTGTCAAAAAGTGTAAACCGAGCTTAGTCCCTTCTTTTCATTGGCCGCAAATTTGATCCAAAACTCTTAAGCGCTTAAGAAGAGAAAATCATTTTCCCAAAGTGTCAAAGAGTGAGAATGGTGAAAAGAAAGGAAAAACAGAGTGATGGAAGAAAAGAAAAGGTTGAAGGTGCACTTGTTATAAATAAACTATAATGAAGGTGCATGAATAATCTTTGTTGTTGTGTCAAGTGTTCTTAATAAGATCGGCCAAACTAAAGAAATACTTCAAGAATGGGAGGATGAAGAAAGAAACAATGCCCATGAGTTGATGGAATGTATCGAAAAGGCGCCTAAGGATACTAGTGGCTATTATTGGCTAGCCCAAAATTTACTAGTTCCGTAGCTTACATTACAACCCGTTAAAGTCCTATGTGATCCTACATCACACTTCTTTATATTAGTGGAGTAATACACTAAAGGCAAGCTTATGGGTCATGACATGATGCATGTGAATTCTTTTGGGAGAGAGAGCGAAATTGTGTTTTTATGCCCCTGCGTGAAATTTTGTGAGTTCATATGATCAAAAAGGGGAATATTCTCTTGTGTTGTGAGGCCACATGCTTGATGAAAGATTAATTTTCGTGTCAGATGTCTTGATCAGCTGATTTGCATGAGTTTGCCAACATCAAGAGTCGATTCTTAAGTCTAGGAGGTCTTGATGTATTGAAGGTCATTGCATTGATAGCACCATGCATGTTTTCTTGATGATTTGCTGTATTGAATAATCGGTATGACTGTAACCTAAATTGTCAAACCAAAGTAGCGAGGTTTGGGTGTAAATTGCATGAGGTCTAAGATTGTTGTTCGAGGACGAACAAGGATTTAAGTGTGGGGTTGGGAGTAGTAAGGTACTGGTTGTGCTGTTATGTATGTCCTAATCTGTTGTTGTGCCTGTGAACAAAATTTTCTGAACCTGTGATTTGTGAGTGTTAAGTTGTTATCTTGTATTGTAATTATATGTGAAACTGTTGTGTGTTGCTGAATGTTGAATGTTGCTAAGCTGATATTGTACATATTTTTATTTATCGAAATGATCGATATTTTTAATTTTTTTTTGTTTTTTTTCAATTCTTGGGTTTCTCGGCGTTTGTTTTCGGTTCTTTTACCGAGAATGGTCCCATTGAACCGAAGTCCTAGTTAGTGACTGTTCCTTATGATGGATGGATGACGACCGTCTTAAGGGAAATGTAGTCATTAGGAGTAGACTTTTCATTTATTTTTCAGTTGTTTTTCTTTTGTGGGTTGCATCCCAAAACTGGTAGTTACTTTATGGTTGTGGAACTCTGGTTGCGTGTTGTACATGATATTTAAAATGCAAATGTGATTCGTATGAAAGCATGCAACTTTGTAGATATGTTGAGGTACCTAGGCCATAGAGTCGATTCAATGTGATTAAGGCTTAATGTTTGAATTCGTGCAATTAGCTGATTGAAGAGTCTGTGAATACATCTTGAATTGAGCATGTGCAATAAGTGTGAAGTGAGGTTTTGTTATTCCATGCTATTGTGTAGTGTATAGAACTTTCCTGGTGTGTGTACCAAACGAAATGAAGGAGGTGTATTGTAGGAAAGGATGTAGGCATTTCTTTGTTTTTAACCGAAAGTTTCTATTTTTCATTATTATACCCACCTTGATTGTGTACCCTAGTCAGCCCGTTGAGCCTTTAGCCTATTAATTTTTTTCTTTTGTCAAAAAGTGTAAACCGAGCTTAATCCCTTCTTTTCATTGGCCGCAAATTTGATCCAAAACTCTTAAGCGCTAAAGAAGAGAAAATCATTTTCCCAAAGTGTCAAAGAGTGAGAATGGTGAAAAGAAAAGAAAAGCATAGTGATGGAAGAAAAGAAAAGGTTGAAGGTGCACTTGTTATAAATAAACTATAATGAAGGTGCATGAATAATCTTTGTTGTTGTGTCAAGTGTTCTTAATAAGATGGGCCAAACTAAAGAAATACTTCAAGAATGGGAGGATAAAGAAAGAAACAATGCCCATGAGTTGATGGGATGTATTGAAAAGGCGCTTAAGGATACTAGTGGCTATTATTGGCTAGCCCAATATTTACTAGTTCCATAGCTTACATTACAACCCGTTGAAGTCCTATGTTATCCTACATCACACTTCTTTATATTAGTGGAGTAATACACTAAAGGCAAGCTTATGGGTCATGACATGATGCATGTGAATTCTTTTGGGAGAGAGAGCGAGATTGTGTTTTTTTGCCCCTGCGTCAAATTTTGTGAGTTCATATGATCAAAAAGGGGAAAATTCTCTTGTGTTGTGAGGGCACATGCTTGATGAAAGATTAATTTTCGTGTCAGATGTCTTGATCAGCTGATTTGCATGAGTTTGCCAACATCGAGAGTCGATTCTTAAGTCTAGGAGGTCTTGATATATTGAAGGTTCATTGCATTGATAGGACCATGCATGTTTTCTTGATGATTTGCTGTATTGAATAATCGGTATGACCGTAACCTAAATTGTAGAACCAAAGTAGCGAGGTTTGGGTGTAAATTGCATGAGGTGTAAGATTGTTGTTCGAGGACGAACAAGGATTTAAGTGTGGGGTAAGTGATCTTGGGCAAATGTGTCATTTTAGCCTTGTTTATCTATCAATTTTTATACATTTTCATGTGATTGGTAATAAAATGTGAATTTATACTAACCAACATGATTAGCATTGTTTTGCAGGTAAAATGTAATTTTGGAAAGCTGAAATGCGTGTTGGAAGAGATCGGGGTTGGACTCGGATGTGAGCAAAGCACAAGGCATTGGAAGGCACAAAATAAAGAGGCTCCGCGATGGAGCCGTGTCACGCTGCCATCGCGGAGGCATTCTGCCTGGATAGGGAATTTTTGCCCAATTTCCAGTGTGGGTTCACGTTGGGTCCGTGGCACGGTGGCCTAGCTCCGTGTTGCACGCCGTGACACGTTGGGCCTTATTACCTGGACCCCCAACTTCCAGTGAGGGTCCGCGTCGGTGGCGTGTCACGGAGGCAGTGCTCTGTGATGCACTCCGTGACACGTTGCTTGTTATTACGGGAAAAATTCCCACTAGTATAAATAGAACACTTAGGTTCATTTTTCAATATTCTGACTTGGTGGAGCAAGAACGTGGGTTACAGGCAGTTGAGGGGACGAAAATCTCAGGGTTTTTCTCTATCACCTTCTTCTTTAATTCAATTGCTTGTATGTTTAACACTCATTTAACGATGTTTAATCCACAAATGAGTGGCTAATTCCTCTTCTTGCTGAGGTTAAGAACAATTGTATTGAAATGTGTTGTTAATTAAGTTGGTTTTTCATCTTTTCTTCCATGGTTGTTCTATTGATTCTTGTTCTTACTGCATTAATGTGTGGCCTATGTTAATGTATATCTAAAAAGTCTGGCTTCACTCGAGAGAGAAAGAAATTGGAAAGTTGTGAGTCAATAGGATATGATCTTTTCTTGGTTTGGGAAAATTGAGAATTGATTTACCTTCAGGATAGAAATATACCTGAAGGTCGTATTAGTCAATTTAGGAACCGGGTTTGTATGGCTAGAACATGAATTTCGTTTAATCACAGAAATGTAGGTGGACGGTTCATGATTCTTAAGTTGGGTTAAATACGAGAGTTTTAATCCATTGGCAATAGTTCTTGACTAGCAACCGGAGGAAAGGTTAACCAATTTATATCGATAATTAATTTCTTTACATGTTCAATTAACCTCAGTATGCTCACATTCATAGTTCATACTCACATTAGATATTTGTTTTAGACTTAGCATAAAAATTAGAACCCAAAAATATCTAACTCTTGGTTACACTGTTGTCTTCATTGTTAGAATTAAAATATAGTACACTTGAGCAGATTGTTACCTTATCCCAGTCCCTGTGGGATTGATACTTGGCTTACTTGAGCCACTTTACTACTTGTTCGACCACGTGCACTTGCGTGTAGTTATATACCCATATAAAAAACGACCGAACAATAAGCGACCTAGACCCCCACCTCCACCAAAGCGGCAGAGGAGCAGGTCTAGTCGTAGAGTTGCCAAAGCCCGGCGAAGGTTCGTAAGCAGTAGGTTCACAGCAGCAGAGGGGAGTGGAGCAGAGTGGGTTTACAATACCACTTTGCCCTATTTGTAGTCGACACCACTTTGGAGAATGCAGGTATGGTTCTACTGCATGCTACATTTGTGGACAGAAGGGTCACCAAATGAGGAATTGTCCAGCTAGGGGTCAGGGTGACCAGGATCGACAGGATAGGTCCTCGGCGGGATCACAAGCTCCAGCATCCCCAACAGGGCGTAGGCCCTCAGTTTCAGCAGGAAGAGGCCGAGGCAGATCAGGGGCATCCAGTTTAGGTGCCATCCCAGACCGTACTTATACACTATCGGGGCGACAGGGGTGAGAGTCATCACCAGATGTTGTGACAGGTATGCTGAACATTTTCTCTTATCCTGCTTATGTGTTGATAGATCTAGGATCCACCTTGTCCTACGTTACACCGTTAGTGGCTCGAAAGTTTAGCATTATGCTAGAATTGCTTCGGCGACCTTTCTTAGTGTCTACACCTATTGGTGACTCTATCATAGCCGGAAGAGTCTATCAGGGGTGTACAATAGAGGTTGCCAGTCGTCAGACTATGACAGACTTGATAGAACTAGAAATGATTGATTTTGATGTCATTATTGGTATGGATTGACTAGCTCCATGCTATGCCAATGTTGAATGGTGGACCAAGATTGTCTGATTCCACTTTCCAGGAGAGGCAGTACGGGAGGGGAGAGGTAGTACAGCCACGCCAAAAGGTAGGTTTATTTCCTATCTTCGGGAGAGAAAATTCATAGAAAAAGGGTGCATTTACCATATTGTTTGATTTCAGGATATTCGGGCAGAGCCTCCTACCCTTCAATCTATTTCAGTGGTTAATGAATTTCCCGACATATTTCCAGATGAGCTTCTTGGTATTCCCCCAGAAAGGGAAATTGGTTTTGCAATCAATCTATTACCAGGCACTCAGCCTATATCGATTCATCCATATCGGATGGATCCTGCTGAACCCAGAGAACTAAAGGATCAATTGAAGGATTTGCTATACAAGGGATTATCAGGCCGAGTAACTCACCATGGGGTGCGCTAGTTCTGTTCGTGAGGAAGAAGGATGGCTCCCTCCGTATGTGTGTAGATTATCGGCAGATGAATAAAGTCACCATCAAGAATAAGTACCCACTTCCCAGAATAGATGACCTATTTGATCAGTTACAAGGAGCGAGGTATTTTTCAGATATTGACTTAAGGTCAGGATATCATCAGGTCCGGGTTCGTGAAAGAGATATTCCAAAGAATGCCTTTAGGACCAAATATGGCCACTTTGAATTTCTAGTCATGTCCTTCAAACTGACAAATGCCCCAGCAGTGTTCATGGACCTGATGAATAACATTTTCAGACCAAACATGGACTTGTTCGTGATAGTATTTATCGATGATATTCTGGTGTATTCCCACTCAGAGGCAAATCACCAGGATCATCTACGGACAGTGCTCCAAATTCTCATAGATCACCAACTAGATGCAAAAGTTTCTAAATGTGAATTTTGGCTGAATTCAATAGCCTTCTTGGGCTATATTGTGTCAGATGCTGGTATACAGGTAAATACGCAGAAGATAGAGGTAGTGAAAACATGGCCTAGACCTACCACTCCGGCCGAGGTACGTAGTTTCTTGGGGTTAGCCGGGTATTAAAGAAGGTTCGTGGAAGGATTTTCAACTTTAGCAGCACCTTTAACCATACTGCCACAGAAGGCAGCAAAATTCCATTGGACTGAGGCATATGAGCAGAGCTTTCAGGACATAAAGACAGATTGACATCAGCACCAGTGCTAGCGTTGCCAGAAGGAACAGAGGGTTATGCAGTCTATTATGACACTTCGGGTGTTGGGTTAGGATGTGTTTTGATGCATCATGGTAAGGTGATTGCCTAGGCTTCTAGGCAGCTGAGGAAGCATGAGAAGAACTACCCTACCCATGACCTGGAGTTAGCCGTGGTGATTCATGCCTTGAAAATATGGAAACACTACCTTTATGGCATCCATGTAGATATTTTAACTAATCACAAAAGCCTGCAGTATATTTTCACCCAAAAAGAGTTGAATCTGTGGCAGCGTCACTGGTTGGAGCTGTTAAAGGATTATGATGTGAATATTTTATATCACCCAGGAAGAGACAATGTTGTAGCAGATGTCCTTAGTTGTAAATCAATGGGAAGCCTGGCATATTTACTGCCCGAGCGGTAGGAATTGACTTGAGAATTGCATTAGCTAGCCAGTTTAGCCATTCGTATAGTAGAATCAGGAGACAATGGAGTGATAATCCAGAATAGCACAGTGTCATCATTGGTGGTGGAAGTGAAGGAACGACAATATGAAGATGTTAGCCTAGTTCAGCTAAGAAATAGGTTCCAGCGAGGGGAAGTCACAGATTTCCAGGTAACCAAGGATGGAGTTTTTAGATATAGGGATCGCCTCTGCGTTCCAGACATGGTAGGGCTTCGCTAGAAAATTATGGGCGAGGTACACTATGCCCGTTACTCTCTCCATCCAGGTTCAAAAAGATGTACCATGACATACAAGATTACTGGTGGCCGGGAATGAAAAAGGGGATAGCCGAATTTGTAGCTCAATGTCCCAATTGCCAACAGGTGAAAGCTGAACATTAGAAACTAAGCGGACTGACATAGGATATAGCCATGCCTTTATGGAAATGGGAGGCAGTTAATATGGATTTCATAGTAGGGTTACCTCGTACCAGGTGTAAATATGATTCTATTTGGGTAATTGTTGACAGGTTGACAAAATCAACTCACTTTCTGCCAGTAAGGGTTACCTTTTCAGCCGAAGATTATGCTGAGTTGTATATTATAGAAATAGTCCAATTGCATGGTGTTCCATTTTCAATTATCTTTGACCGAGGGGCACAATTTACAGCTAATTTTTTTCAATCTTTTCATAGGGGCCTGGGGATGCAGGTTAACCTGAGCATAGCCTTCCATCCTCAGACAGACGGGTAGGCAGAACATACAATACAAACGCTCGAGGATATGTTATGGGCGTGTGTGCTTGATTTTGGAGGAAGCTGGGATGAACATCTACCGCTTATTGAATTTTCCTATAATAATAGTTATCATTCAGCAATTCAGATGGCGCCTTATGAAGTGTTATGTGGGCGGAAGTGCAGATCTCCAGCTGGTTGGTTTGAGGTAGGAGAATCGGCATTGATTGGGCCAGATATTATTCATCAGTCAGAAGAGAAAGTAAAGCTTATCAGGGAGCGTCTATTGACTGCTTAGAGCCGCCAGAAATCTTATGCCGATGTGCAGCGAAGAAACCTAGAATTTTATCTGGGTGACTGGGTATTCCTGAAGGTTTCATCGATTAAGGGTGGGATGAGATTTGGTAAGAAAGGTAAGCTCAGCCCAAGGTTTATTGGGCCTTATCAAATTCACCGAAGGATAGGCCAGGTGGCTTATGAATTGGATTTACCTCCAGAATTAGAATCTGTTCACACAATTTTTCATGTATCAATACTAAGGAAGTGCATAGGAGATCCCTCCCGGATTGTCCCAGTCAAAGATGTCCAAATCACTGAAGAGTTAGCTTATGAAGAAGCTCCAATAGCCATACTAGATCGGCAGATCCGCAGACTAAGAACTAAAGATGTTTCTTCCGTTAAAGTGTTATGGAAAAATAAGAACCAAGAGGAGATGACTTGGGAGGCATAAGACTATATGAAAACCAGATATCCTCATTTATTTCAAACTTAGTCAGATTGTGCAGCTAGAGGTATGCTGTTGTTGTTTCATAAGTTGCATTATATACATGTATATGTGAGATAATTACTTCAGTCTATTATGAAGTGAACTCTATAATATTATGTGAAGTACCTGAATTGGACTTTTCTGCGTTTCAGGGTTTTTGGATAGTCCATATTACAGGGGAGGCTCTGCCGAAATTTTTCCAGAATAAGTAATTGCAAGGTTAAGTTTCTTGCAAGCAGAAGTTAACATTGAAGGATGAATGTTCTTAAGGGGAGGGGATGTTACACTCCGTAAGTTTCTAATGTTTAGGCGGCCCATTTGTATGTTGGTTAAGAGTGTTAGAGTGCCATATGTACGAGAAAGGGGCCCTAGGAAAGGCCGAACGAGTGCAAAATCGGGATTTCACAGGAGGAGGCCTAACCAAGTTTCCCAGAGGGGAAAAGTGGCACGGAGCAGCCCCCTCCGCGTTACCCAAAGTGGCACGAAGTAGAATTAGCGCGACCGGCAGAGTGCCACGTTGCTTTGTCTGCCGCCTCAAGTATTTAAAGGCCTCACACCTAGAAGTTAGATCATTATTCACATATTCACGGCCAGAATAGAGGGAAACCGAGGAAAACATTTGGAAATCATCTGATTACGCCACTAGAAATTGTCCAAATCTAAATTAACTCCGGGTAGTGAAGTATAAGGCTGCAGAGGGCATCGCTGTGGAGTTATTTTCGTAAAATACTCCTGACAAATCATCGTCCCGACAAGCTTAAGTTGATGGAATTGTTCCAAGCCCTATTATTTCGTTAATATGATTACAGTTGAGAAGGGCAGTTGAACACGAGCCGAAACTCGCCAGTTAATTGGTAAACAACGAACGAGGTATGTTAAGGCACCTTCTTTTCAGCAAGTTAGTTTCTTTAGCATAGTAGTCCAGTATGAATCCTAGTAAAGCATGTTAGGAGTATGTTATCATTTCTAGTTGTTGTTGTCAGTTAAGGCTCATAATTTGCATTGTTTTAGGCTAGATTACACCTGTATAGCTTCCGTTACCACCCCAAGGTTAAATGTTGTGTCACCGCCTGCCAGGGGCAAGGATACGTCGCTCTACGGAACGGCATGCCGTCCGCAAGGGACGAAGATGGGGATCCAGATCCTCATATGCCGTGGTTGGCCTTATACACACCCCCACCGAGCGTTTATTCCCGTGGTGTAGATATTAGGAGTCCTCTGGACTCAGACACAGCTACAGTCAGGGGCCGAGCGAGCCCAGTTCCAGACCTAGGGGATCGGCAGGACGCTTATAGCAGGTAGTTGACTCAGTATGACCTTGATAGGGGTATATAGATTGAGGTGTACTCACTAGGACTAATGGGGGCCCAAGTGGGTTAGTCTGTGCTGATTGTACCTTCCAGCTTATAGGGGTCAGGCGAGGTTTATGTTTGCTTTAGTTACTGATAGTTAGACAGTAAGACGCCTCATTTGTCAGTTATGACCCCTAATGTCCTTATTACAGTTATGTTTAGCCCTGATTTCACTACTTTGGTCATCTTCAATCCATTTTCTTTACTTCTGCTATTGTCAGTTCAATTTCTTACTTTCGTTCATTTAAAGTTAAAACTTTACATATTCAGTACCTGTGGTACTTACGGCCTCTTCTAGGGCGGTGTATTACTTGCCTGCAGGTACAAATAGATGAGGAGCAGGTCCCTCGTAGTTCCAGTCAGCCGTATAGAACCGTAAACTCCCTTCTTTTGGAGCTTGTGTGATAGAGGTTTATTTCTTTTGTTTGTACAGTATGGGTAGGTCGAGGCCCTATCCCGACCATCTTATTACTCCTAGAGGCATGCAAATTGTGTTACTTCCCCATGGTTAGATGATATCTGCCGTGTGGGGCCTTGTTTAGCTGTTGATGATGGCCTTGTCGATCATAGTTTAGTTTAGCTTCTTATTTTACTTTCCAGTTACAACTAGATATCATAGTGGCCTTGTCGGCCCGCATAGGACTCCCCACGATTGTTTGTCTCTGGTTAGCTGTTTATTTTCACAGGTGGCTATAGGCCTTGTCGGCCTGGGGTTGTATTTACAGCCGCTATATAGCCCGTTGTTTTCTTGATTCTAGAGTTAGAGTTAGCCCTGCACCACAGGTGCTTAGGCTCAGTCAGCTCAGCCGTTCAGGTCCTAGTAGGGCACCAGGTGCCAGTCATGCCTCCCAAGGTGGGGTGAGACATGTTTTTATCATGGGTCAATCATATTCATATTTCTAATGATGTTTTACGATTCATGGGCTTGTTTTATAATTATTTTTATTACAAATAATGATTTCATGTTTTAAGAGTATGATACCCAATTATGCTAGTTTCATGGAAAGTTGAATTTATGTGGTATGCTTCTTTGTATGATGAGATTTTCTATATTTAAGAATGTTTATGTATTACCCATATATATATACATGATTTTCACTATCAAGTCTATTTCAAGCATGATAAATTTTGGGCAAGCTCACATGATCTGAGTATGACTTCATGATTTGACTAAATCTTATGATATTAGCTTACCACAGTTTTTTGGAGTCTAGACTCCAATACTTTCAGCTTCTAGTATGCTTTGAGACCAGGCTCCTCATGTTCAGTTTTCATACTATGCTTATATTGTCATGATTAGCTTCGTTAAAAGATGATGGTTCAGCTTTGTTGAAAAACGATGGAGAGCATATCCATGTTTTTGGGAGCAGTGTCTAGCACAGAGTAGGCTAGGGGTTCAAACAACCATGGGGCTTAGAACAACGTGCCAACATAGGTATGTTTAGATTCTTTAGGACCTCCCTTGTGAGCTTTCCTTGCCCCCGAGGGGACTTCAGCTTGCTATCAATATCATGATGGTGCCCTTAGCCCTAGCAAGGCTTTGGACAGCTCTGTCCACTTGAGTGTAATAGTTTGGACCATATAAGCTCTATCGTGGTAATTTTAGTTATATGATGAGTCTCCCATTATTCCCATGATTTCAGCTATACATGTTCATCAGTTATGATATTATGTTTTCATCAGGTTTGACCAAAATGTTTAGTTTTACTATTGATTATTAGTTTTTAACTTTAGGTCATTCGATTCAGTTATGTTTGGTCATGTTTTCAGATAATAGCATGCAAGCCTCTCTCAGAATCATGTGATGCAATAATTGATTATATGCATGTTTTCGATTTTACTTACTCAACTATTTTACTTACCTTGCACACTTAGTACATTCAAACTACTGACCACATACTGCATTATGTATCATTTTATTATACAAGCTCAGACTTTCAGACTACGTCCTGCTGCTAGCCAGTTCTCCGAGTTAGCATATCAACCTAGTGGGTGAGTCATCATCCTTCGAGGACCTTTATTTAGTCTGTTATCAGTATCTTTCAGTTTTAGTCTATTTGTGAGCTAGTTGGGGTCTTGTCCCATCAACTTCTCAGTATGTAGAGGCTTATCAGACATAGGTATGTATTCAGCTTCAGATTAAATGTTTGATATTCCGTTATTCTAATGTTTTCAAATATTTAGACTTCCACTATTTCAGATGTTAGTTTTTCAGCTTTATTCATGTTGAGCTTTAGTTATCATGTTCATGTCATGGGTCGACTTGGAGCCATTTATGGTTATAAGTTCCGTGTCTAGATTTGGGCCTATGTTCGGGTCGTGACAACCTTAGACCCATGCAATGCTGGGGGATTCATTCGAGTAAAATCCCAGACTCCGACAGCAGCTACAGACCCATTAGTATTGATTGGTACAATGACCTGCTAGTTGACCTGATTATTCATCATCTGAGCTAACATTTGAATAGCAGCCCAAAACTCTACATGTGATACCTGATCATTCTGAGGGGTTGCTAGAGCTGGTGGGGTCTGCTAGTTAGCATTTCCATTCTTTCTTTCATTTCCTCTTTTTGGAGGCATTGTCAACTGAAAGGGGTAGCACACAAGTTAGAAGGATGTTTTAGCGATTAAACTCTACCACGATAAGAATCATGATGAAAAGGAATTATCCTAAAAATGCTTCATAGCCTCCCTCTCATAAGTGTGGGGCGCTTCACACGCATAAAAGGGACTCTACTTGATGCGGCTTTCAACATCCCGAGCCACTCTAAACCTGATGCTCTAATACCAAGTTTGTCCCGACCCAAGTCTGCCCCCTGGTCATGACATTGTACTTAGGATCACAAGTGACCCCAAGCAAACATATGGTGTGGCATAATTCTATAATGACTAAACTAATGTAAAGGACAAGACTATTAAGCGGAATCTGTTTCAAAATAATAACCAAACACTAATAAAAAATAGCATCTGATAAATCACTGATATTTGCTCAGATACTGAAACTCAAACTGAAACTAACACCTTTTTCTAAAAGCAATCTAGTGAAAACTAATGAGTTGTTGGGACAAATCCCCATCTAACTCTAAGGTCTAAAACTACAATAGAAATTAACAAAGCTAAAGATGAAAACTCTGACCCTCGGTAGATGAGGACTTACTACTGACAACTGTTGGAAATTTGTCGGGAGAACTAGCTGCAATGTAAAGGCTGGGTACCTGAGCCTATATCATAAAATGATATAGCACATAGAAGTATGCGATCAATACATGGAATGTACTGAGTATGCGAGGTCATGAATGTTTAGAGTATAATCATGCTAAAAGAAAATTTTAAATAAACATGTTGCATAATATGAAATGACCCTAACTGAAAGTGTACATGCTGCATAAAATTGAAATTTGAGAGTAATGAAAACTGGTAAAAATGATATAAGAATGATTAATATATTCTATGATTTGAGACTGAACTGTTGATCTTGGGCAAATTTATATGCCCAAGTGATACTCAAATGTGTCATTTTAACCTTGTTTATCTATCAATGATTATACATTCTCATGTGATTTATAATAAAATGTGAATTTACACTAACCAACATGATTAGCGTTATTTTGCAGGTGAAATGTAATTTTGTGAAGCTAAAATGTGTGTTGGGAAAGATCGGGGATGGACTCGGATGATTAGCAAAGGACAAAGCATTGGATAGCAAGAATTAAAGGGGCTCCGCGATGGAGCCGTGTCACGCTGCCATCGCGGAGGCCTTTTGCCTGGCTAGGGAATTTTTGGCCAAATTCCAGTGTGGTTGCGCGTTGGGGCCGTGGCACGTTGGCCTAGCCCCGCGTTGCACGCCGTGCCTTGTTGGGCTTTATTACCTGGACAGTCCATTTCCAGTGAGCCTCTGCGTCTGTGGCGTGTCACGGAGGCAGTGCTCCGCGATGCACTCCGTGACACGTTGCTTGCTATTTCGGGAAAAATTCCCACTAGTATAAATAGAACACTTAGGTTCATTTTTCAATATTCTGACCTGGTGGAGCAAGAACGTGGGTTGCAGGCAGTTGAGGGGATGAAATTATTAGGGTTTTTCTCTATCTCCTTCTTCTTCAATTCAATTGCTTGTATGTTTAACACTCATTTAACGATGTTTAATCCACAAATGAGTGGCTAATTCTTCTTCTTGCTGAGGTTAAGAACAATTGTATTGAAATGTGATTGTTGATCAAGTTGGTTTTTAATCTTTTCTTCAATGGTTGTTCTATTGATTCTTGTTCTTACTGCATTAATGTGTGGCCTATATTAATGTACATCTAAAAAGTCTGGTTTCACTCGAGAGAGCAAGAAATTGGAAAGTTGTGAATCAATAGGACATGATCTTTTCTTGGTTTGGGAAAATTGAGAATTGATTTACCTTCAGGATAGAAATATACCTGAAGGTCATATTAGTCAATTAAGGAACCGGTTTTGTATGGCTAGAACATGAATTTCGTTTAATCACAGAAATGTAGGTGGACGGTTCATGATTCTTAAGTTGGGTTAAATACGAGAGTTTTAATCCATTGGCAATAGTTCTTGACTAGCAACCGGAGGAAAAGTTAACCAAATTATATCGATAATTTATTTCCTTACATGTTCGTTTAACCTCAGCATGCTCACATTCATAGTTCAGACTCAAATTATATAATCTTTGCAGACTTAGGATTAAATTAGAAATCAAAATATATCAAACTCTTCGTTGCACTATTGTCTTCATTTTTAGAATCAATATAGTAACACTTCAGTAATCTGTTACCTTATCCCAGTCCCTGTGGGATCGATACTTGGCTTACTTGAGCCACTTTACTACTTGTTCGACCACGTGCACTTGCGTGTAGTTATACACCCATATAACAAACAGGCGAACAAGTTTTTGGCACCGTTGCCGGGGACTGGCAATTGGTGAATTTTTCTTAAATGTTAATTCACTATATTTTTTTTCTTAGTGTTGACAACTTGGTCTTAGTCTGTACTTTGCAGATGTAATCTATGTTGAACACTGGCAAGAGACAAGGAGCTGGTGGACTCATATTTAGAGCCTGAAAGATTATTTCATCGTCAGCGTAATGAAGCTCTAGAGAAAAAGTTGCAGTTGCTCAAACAAACAATCATGGAGCAACAACAAAATACACCAGTAGTACGGGCAATGTTAGTGCCTGAGGAAGGAGCAGCTCGGCCGGTTTGCGAGGTGTCAATCCCATATGCTAACAATGTCACATCTAGCATCTGCAAACCTGAGCCAGGAGGGAGGTTCGAGCTCAAGCAAAACATGGTGCAATTGCTGCACACCAGCGGGCAGTTTACAGGTCTCCCTCATGAGGATCCACAACAGTATCTCCAAAATTTTTGGAGATAAGTGACACTTACATCCCCGCTGGAGTGTCATCAGATTATGTCAGGCTTACATTGTTCCCATTTTCACTACTGGGAGAAGCCAAGAGGTGGTTGAAAGGTGAGCCACCAAATTCTATTACTACTTGGGATGATCTTGCAAGGAAATTCTTGATACGATTCTTTCCATCCGGTAAAACAGCAAGACTTAGAAGTCAAATTCTAAGTTTTAAACAGAGAGAGGGAGAGAATCTATATCTAGCTTTGGAGAGATTCAAGTCCATGTTGCGGGATTGTCCACATCATCATCAATCCAATGATGTGCTGGTGCACACTTTTATAAAGGGTTTGGAACCCCACACAAAAATCTTGCTAGACTCAACAGCTGGGGGACAAGCATTGGAGAAACCTTATGAGGAGTTGTATACCTTGTTACACCGTATTTCGCAGGGCAATCTGGAGTGGGATGCTGATTCATCAAGAGGAGGAACAAGGAAAGCAGCAGGAGTTCTAGAAGTGGATGGTTTTACAGCTATTGCTGCACAGATAGCAGCTTTACAGAATCAACTCAACACCCACTTCAGTAACATGACAATGAACTAGCCTCAAGCCCCAGTGAATGCAGTGCAGCATATCTGGTGTGAAGTGTGCGGGAGCAGTGAGCACTCAACTGAGTGTTGTGGAGCAAATCCTGACTCGGTGCACTTTGTGGGAAATGTACAGAGGAACAACCACCAACAGTATGGCAACATCTACAATTCCAACTGGAGGAATCACCCAAATTTCTCTTGGGGTAGCAACAACCATCAGGGGCAAAGTTCGAGTCAGGGGGCAAAGAGGAATAAAAGAGGGAATCAAAACTATCAGGCACAATATAGAAACAACAATGCACCTCCTCCACCACCATCACCCAGCATTGAGGAGATGTTCAAGACAATGATAGCTAAGCAAGCTCAATTGCAGGCTGACTATGTGAAATTGGCAGTTGAGGTGAAGAATAACCAGTTAGCTACTAAGGCACTTGAATATCAAGTTGGGCAATTTGCTGGAGCCCAACATACCAGGCCTAGAGGAGGACTTCCGAGCGACACAGATCCCAATCCCAAGCAGGTGAATGCGGTGACCACAAGGAGTGGTTTGCAGCTAAAAGAGGTGGAACCAGAAAGACCACCTCAACAATCGGGAGCAGCAGAAGTTGAGAGGGAGAAAAGTGATGAGAGGGGGAAGAAAAAGGAAACTGAATAAGAAAGACCACCACCCCCATTCCCTCAAAGATTAAAGAAACACAAGGAGGAGGTGTGTTTCAAGAAATTCATGGAGGTGCTGAAACAGGTACATATTAACTTACCTCTTGTTGATGTTTTGCGGGGAGTGCCAAAATATGCAAAGTACGTAAAGGACATCGTGGAAAACAAAAGTCGGTTGACTGAGTATGCTACGGTAGCTCTCACGGAGGAGTGCACTTCCCGGATAAAAAACCGACTGCCTACAAAGCTCAAAGATCCTGGGAGCTTTACTATACAAATTACAATTGGGTAGAGTATCCGAGCTCGCGGATTATGTGATTTGGGAGCGAGTATTAATTTGATGCCGTCATCGGTATTCAAGAAGTTGGGTTTAGGGAGTCCTAGACCAACAACAGTGATCTTGCAACTAGCGGATCGGTCCTTAGCTAGACCTGATGGCATTGTGGAGGATGTGCTGGTGCAAGTGGGCTCCCTTATCTTCCCTGTAGATTTCGTCGTGCTGGATTTTGAACTAGACACGGAAGTCCCATTTATTTTGGGACATCCTTTCTTGGCGACCGGGAAAGTGCTAATTGATGTAGCTGCAGGGCAGCTAACCATGCGGGCACACGACAAGGTGGAAGTGTTTGATGTATGTAAGGCCCCCAAGCTCCCAACTGTGTATGAGGAACTCTCGGTGATCATCGTGATTGATCGAGGTGATGATGCTCAGATAGTTGATTCACGAGAGTTAATGGGAAAACCACCGGAGAGATGTAATCACTATTGGGGTGAGGACGGTGGTCGAGAGAAAATGTCCGTCACCCTAGAAGATGACTGAGCTGAATGACGTCGAGCCGCGACGGTAAACCAGGCGCTGCACGGGAGGCGACCCGTGAAATTTTTCTTTGTAAATTGTGAATAGATTTCTTTTTCTTTTTCTTGATTAACAACAAAATTTTTAGTTTTTATTTTTGTTTTTATTTTTATTTTGAGTGAAACCTATAATTCTAACCAATTTCTTGCCGTAAGATGAATTTCAGGTTGAACAGAGGATAAATGTGCAAGTGATCCCAAAGGAAAATTTGAGGTATGAAAAATAATAAAAAGTGGCAAAACAGTGAGCTAGGGCGATGGCTCCCTGTCACGGAGGAGGACCTCCGCGTTACCCTCCATGACACGTTGAGGTGTAAATCTGGAATTTTAAAAATTTTTAGAACACCCTCGCGTCAGCTTCGTGTCACGAAGGGAATGCTCCGCGTTACCCTCCGTGACACGTTGCAGTATATATCGCGACGGGTCACACCGGGTCGCCGGGTGACCCGCGCGATTTTCCCACTTTTAAACCCTGATTCCCCCTAAATTTTCCTTATTTCTCACACACTCCACGACCAACCTCCTTAAAACCCCTCCCCCCTCAACGTGACACAGACTTAGGCCAAGAATTTCATCGAGTTTTCTTCAATTCTTCGAATTCAAGGTATGTTCTTCAATTTCATCTCATTTCTTGTCGATTTTCTTTGATATTGAACATGTGATATGAGCTAAACTTGCCCTAAGTAGGAATTAAGCGTAAGTTCAATTGAATTATTGTTGATGGATGTTCGGAGTATCATTGTGATTGCTTGAACTCGTTAATTGCACAATTTAATCGATTTTTGATACAATCATAGCTAGGGCTTGCTTTTGAGTTTGAAGTGGAAAAATTTAGTGAACTAGTGAAATTCATGCTGGGTTGTACATGTTGAGTGAGATGAGTCGATGTGCTAACTGTTACTATGCTAAAGGACCGACGGATTCTCGGGTGAAGGAAATATTGGAATTTGCAAGAATTGGGTGAATTGTATAGGTTCATGTAGATAAATTCTTTTTATTTTCGTTTCTTTGTTTCTCCTTGCTAAGTGCGATGGGATAAAATGTTATCGATGGTAATGATTGTGGTTAGCTGTACGAAGTCTGAGTAGTACATAGAATATATACCGTCGAATTCTCCAAATGCACTAAGCATATTTGTTATGTTTTGTTGGTTGTTTGTGTAAATAAGCATGATCTTGCCTAAATGTTGTAACTTTGGCTAAGGACTAAGTGTGGGGTAGCCTAGCTTAACCCAACCTTAGTCGAAGCAATTTTTAGTTGGCTTAACATTGATCTTGTCTATTTGGGTTGACAGGAAAAATGGCAAGCAGGCAGGACAAGGGAAAAGGCGCATCAACATCTGGCGCCGGCAGAAAAAGAATCAGACTGGGCACAGCGGTCCCAGCAGCACCAGCGGTTCCACGCGGCCAACACCGTCAATATGGAACCAGGTGGGTGACTGAGGAGGGGAAGAAGTGGTACGCAAAGCACAAAGAAAGCAAGTACTTCCCCGAGGAACACATAGCAAGGGAACCGTTGGCACAGGAGATCCCCAGGATTTTCCAGAGGATCGAGGCAGCTGGGCTGAACTTCATTTTTAAGAGCCTAAAGAATGCAATTTGCACTTGATTCGGGAATTCTACGCCAACTGGAACCCGACTCTCAGAAGTCACACCATCAAAATAAGGGGGACAATAGTCACTTTTGAGCCCCACCACCTCAATGCTATCTTAGGGGCGCGGGACACAGACGCCCATGTGCTTCGACAGCTGAACATCACTCCACCATATGCGGACATCAGATGCACTTTGTGTGGAACCCGATCGACGGCTAGGTGGAGCAGACATAAGGAGAGGGGTTACCATCAGACTTTGCCCTACTCACAGATGAACAGGGAAGCTAGGATATGGATTAAGATCGTGTGTTCCTATCTAATCCTGGGGGTGCATATGACAGATGTAACCCAGGATCGCATATGCTTGGTGTACGCCCTGATGAAAGGGCTGGAGATCAATGTGGGGGCGGTGATTATTTCCGCCATGAAGAGAGCCCGGTTGCATCAGGGGCACAGATACGGATTTGGTGGATTACTCACCACATTCCTGAGGGGCCTGGACATTGAGGAAGAGGCCTTTGACTATATCCCGCAGATGGAGCGACGGGCCTTAGATGTCACCAAAACTAAGGCTCCCGACACCACCCACGTGCCAATGCTTACACTAGCCGAGCGACATGCTCGGGATGATCAGTAAATGGCTCGCATGTACGGGATGCAGATGCTCCAGCTACGGATAGGCGGGAGGCCGGCAATAGAGGAGGAGCTATGGCAGCTCGAGCTAGACTACCCTTTTGGCGAAAATGCCAGGGCTCTATGTCGAGTGGGCCCAGCTTTTGTAGAGCCCACGGATGATGATGTCCCCACAGATGAGGAGACACGTCGTGAGGATTCCAATGTGGAGTCCGATGATGACGATGGGGGTGATTCAGACATGGGAGACGAGGCAGCAGCACCTGATGAAGACGTGGAGTATTTTGATTGATCAGGGAGTTCCACCACCCAATTTTTGTGCTATTTTAATTTCTGGGGACAGTGTTGGATATAAGTGTGGGGTGGGAGTAGTTAGGTGCTAGTTGTGTTGTTGTGTATGTCTGTTCTATTGTTGTGCCTGATAAAAAACTTTTGTGACCCTGTGATTTGTGATTGTGAAGTTGTTGTTCTATATTTTAATTAAATGTGAAACTGTTGTGTGCTGCTGAATATTTTGCTAGCTGATTTTGTACATATTTTTGTTTTTATCGAAATGATCGATATTTTTAAATTTATTTTTGTAAATTCTTGGGTTTCTCGGCGTTTGTTTTCGGTTCTTTTACCGAGAATGGTCCCATTGAACCGAAGTCCTAGTTAGTGACCGTTCCCTATGATGGATGGATGACGACCGTCTTAAGGGAAATGTAGTCGTTAGGAGTAGATTTTTTCACTTATTTTTCAGTTGTTTTCTTTTGTGGGTTGCATCCCAAAACCTGTAGTTACTTTATGGTTGCGGAATCCTGGTTGCGTGTCGTACATGATATTCGAAATGCAAAGGTGATTCGTATGAAAGCATGCAACTTTGTAAATATGTTGAGACACCTAGGCCATAGAGTCGATTTAGTGTGATTAAGGCTTAATGTTTGAATTCTTGTGATTCGCTGATTGAAGAGTCTATGAACACGTCGTGAATTGAGCATGTGCAATAAGTGTGAAGTGAGATTTTTTTATTCCATGCTATTATGAAGTGTCTAGAACTTGCCTGGTGTGTGTGCGAAACGAAATGAAGGAGGTGTATTGTAGGAAAGGATGTAGGCATTTCTTTGTGTTAACCGAAAGTTTCTCTGTTTCATTATTGCACCCACCTTGAATGTACACCCTAGTTAGCCCGTTGAGCCTGTAGCCTATTATTTTTTTCTTGTGTCGAAAATGTGTAAACCGAGCTTTACCCTTTATTTTCATTAGCCGTAAATTGATCCAAAAACTCTTAAGCGCTTAAGAAGAGAAAATAATTTTCCCAAAATGTCAAAGAGTGAGAATGGTGAAAAGAAACGAAAAGCAGAGTGACTAAAGAAAAGAAAAGGTTGAAGGTGCATTTGTTATAAATAAAATATAATGAAGGTGTCTGAATAATCTTTGTTATCGAGTCAAGTGTGCTTAATGAGATATGGGCCAAACTAAAGACAGACTTCAAGAATGGGAGGATGAAGAAAGAAAGAATGCCCATGAGTTTGATGGGATGTATTGAAAAGGCGCTTAAGGATGCTAGTGGCTATTATTGGCTAGCCCAATATTTACTAGTTACGTAGCTTACATTACAACCCATTAAAGTCCTACGTGATCCTACATCACATTTCTTTATATTACTGGAGTAATACACTAAGGGCAAGCCTATGGTTCATGACATGATGCATGTGAATTCTTTTGGGAGAGAGAGTGACATTGTGTCTATATTCCCCTGCATGTAACCGTTAGAGTTCATGTGATTAAAAAGAAAAAATTCTCGTGCATTGTGAGGGCGCATGCTTGATGAGAGATTAATTTTCGTGTCAGATATCTTGATTAGCTGATTTGCATGAGTTTGCCAATATCGAGAGTCGATTCTTAAGTCTAGGAGGTCTTAATGTTTTGAAGGTCATTGCATAGACAAGACCATATGTGTTTTCTTGATGATTTGTTGTATTGAATAATCGGGATGACCATAGCCTGAATTGTCGAACCAAAGTAGCCAGGAGGGGGTGTAAATTGCATGAGGTGTAAGAGTGTTGTTCGGGGACGAACAAGGATGTAAGTGTGGGGTAAGTGATCTTGGGCAAATTTATATGCCCAAGTGATACTCAAATGTGTCATTTTAACCTTGTTTATCTATCAATGATTATACATTCTCATGTGATTTATAATAAAATGTGAATTTATACTAACCAATATGATTAGCATTATTTTGCTGGTGAAATGTAATTTTATGAAGCTAAAATGCATGTTGGGAAAGATCGGGGATGGACTCGGATGATTAGAAAAGGACAAAGCATTGGACAGCAAGAATTAAAGGGGCTCCGCGATGGAGCCGTGTCACGCTGCCATCGCAGAGGCCTTCTGCCTGGCTAGGGAATTTTTGGCCAAATTCCAGTGTGGGTGCGCGTTGGGGCCGTGGCACGTTGGCCTAGCCCCGCGTTGCACGCCGTGCCACGTTGGGCTTTATTACCTGGACAGTCCATTTCCAGTGAGCCTCCGCGTCTGTGGCGTGTCACAGAGGTAGTGCTCCGCGATGCACTCCGTAACACGTTGCTTGCTATTACGGGAAAAATTCCCACTAGTATAAATAGAACACTTAGGTTCATTTTTCAATATTCTAACTTGGTGGAGCAAGAACGTGGGTTTCAGGTAGTTGAGGGGACGAAATTATCAGGGTTTTTCTCTATCTCCTTCTTTTTCAATTCAATTGCTTGTATGTTTAACACTCATTTAACGATGTTTAATCCACAAATGAGTGGCTAATTCCTCTTCTTGCTGAGGTTAAGAACAATTGTATTGAAATGTGATTGTTGATCAAGTTGGTTTTTAATCTTTTCTTCCATGGTTGTTCTATTGATTCTTGTTCTTACTACATTAATGTGTGGCCTATATTAATGTACATCTAAAAAGTCCGATTTCACTCGAGAGAGCAAGAAATTGGAAAGTTGTGAATCAATAGGATATGATCTTTTCTTGGTTTAGGAAAATTGAGAATTGATTTACCTTCAGGATAGAAATATACCTGAAGGTCGTATTAGTCAATTAAGGAACCGGTTTTGTATGGCTAGAACATGAATTTCGTTTAATCACAGAAATGTAGGTGGACGGTTCATGATTCTTAAGTTGGGTTAAATACGAGAGTTTTAATCCATTGGCAATAGTTCTTGACTAGCAACCGGAGGAAAAGTTAACCAAATTATATCGATAATTTATTTCCTTACATGTTCGTTTAACCTCAGCATGCTCACATTCATAGTTCAGACTCAAATTATATAATCTTTGCAGACTTAGGATAAAATTAGAAATCAAAATATATCAAACTCTTCGTTGCACTGTTGTCTTCATTTTTAGAATCAATATAGTAACACTTAAGCAATCTGTTACCTTATCCTAGTCCCTGTGGGATCGATACTTGGCTTACTTGAGCCACTTTACTACTTGTTCGACCATGTGCACTTGCGTGTAGTTATACACCCATATAACAAACAGACGAACAACTGTACTGCGGAGTATCTGTTAACTGATATGTAACCACGTGAGCTAAACATGGATTTTGATGTTTACTCCCTATCAATAGGGCCCACTATACCTTGCTAGGGTACAGTTACTGGTTGTGTGATCACTGACTGTAAAACCTATTCGGGTCAAATCCTATAATGGCACTTAGTTCTGGAAGTCTTGGTGCGTTGAACCCCGATCCACTCAGTGCTAAGTTCTACTCCCAACTAAAAACACATAATAAATATAGGTATCTGTAAAAGTCTAACAGCTTGAATGTAATGTCCTAAAACTAATTTAGGACTACATATCTAAAATATTCTTGAGAGTGTAAAGGACCTAAGAAAACTGACCATACTGATGTTGATTATACTGATAGTGTTGATCATACTGTAAAACATGAATACTTAAATCATGGGAAAATCTTATGTACTCGGAAGACCATGCTATATGAAAACAATGCTAGCTCATGAAGTCAAATCTCTAAAAATTATACTAATATCAAGATTATAGAAATATAATTTACATGTTGAAAATAACATCATGAATATCATATAGTTCTAGTCATGGAAACCCTTAAGCATTGAGAAAAGATAAAGGGGAAATCAATCATGGAATGAAAACCCTAAGACATGAGTTCTAGAGGAATTATCTTTCTAGGTTCTGAAATTCTTGGAACTCAAGGGTGAAAGGAAACCCTTGTTGAAGTCCAACATACCTGGAGAAGAAGACTCGGAGAAGAAATCTTGAAATTTCTAAGGAGAACTCGAAGCCTTAGTTCTTGGCTTGAGAGAGGAGCTCTGAGGTCTATGAACGTTACTCTAAAAATATATGTGGAGAATGGGGGAGAAGAACCCTTTACCCTTCTAAAACCTTGAAATTATTTTCAAAATGATGTAGTTTAGGAACTAAAATAGCAAAAAGTTACTAAATTTCCCCAAGACTTTGAACTATTAAATGGGCACTACCAGACCTCACAAGTGACGTAACGACTCGTTAGGTCACTGGATGACCCGTCAAGTCCTCCCATCACCACTGGCCAAAAATTCTACCTTTTGATCTCAACTTGACGTCTCCACTTAACGATTCATCATGACACTCAACAAGTCACTCCCCACTTGTTAAAACTCTCTGAAACACAAGTTTTCAAGAATTCATCACATCCAACAAGACATCCAAAAACTTGTTAGGTGTCCCGATGACTGATCGCAATCACTCATCATCACTACTTATATTTTCCATCCTTTCAACCTTCCCAGAAAATGACTCCCTTGACGAGTCATGAAGTGGCACCATAATGTGTCCTTGAACTCGTTAAGTCTCCAGGAAACGTCAACATCTTACCAAATGATGCCACATAACGGGTAACTTAACAACTTGTTGGGTCACATAACGAGTCACTCAATGACTCATTCTGTGACCTAGTGTAGATTTTCCTACTTTTTTCTTTTTAGTCCTCGGGTCTGGTTTAGGGACTTTTGGGGTGTTACACTCGTTCTCTTTGACAGGAGAGGCTGTAATGACCCAGAAACTCAAAGACTAGCTCTAGGACTTAAATGAAAAAATGGAAAATCTGCAGAAAATATCTCAAGATGACTCACCTAACGAGTTGTTGTGAGACCTAACTGCAAGTTAGGTTAGTCATGGGAAGGAGGAATTAGAAGTGTGAAGTGAGAAGTAATGTACCCAATGAGAGACCCTACGAGTCGTGGTCACTGACCACACCTGTTAAGTCATTCATGAGAAGGCCAGGTCAGGAATTAAATAATTGGGCAGTGTACTAGACGAATGGTGACCACGAGTCGTGGTAACCAGTTAAAACTCATTAAGTCCCCTGTTACCAGCCCTAGTCAATTGTTAGGCAGTGTACCTAACGGGTGTCACCACGAGTTGGGGTCACTGACTACGACCTGTTAGGGCCACCCAACAGTTTTTCCCAGCGACTTTCTATGGGATATTTAGTAACTTACTATTTTCCTAAGCTTTCAAATACATCATTTTGGACGTAATTTAATACTTATTAGAGGGTTTGGACGGTTCCTTCCCTCATTCCCATGTTTATTCTCAGGAAAACATCGAAAGTTCTCTCAAGAAACTCTCAAGCAGGTTTAGGGTTTTCCTCCATTGCAGAAGTCCAAGCTTTCTCCTTCAAGAAACTTCAACTCAGGTATGTGGGAATTCGTCAAAGGAAATTGTTCTTCTCTTGTGTCCCCCAAAACCCCTCCCATAGTTTCTCTATCAGTTTTAGCCCTAAGTTTTCAAATACGAAGAAATTACATGTTATTATTTGTTAATTTCACCTAGAATGATGTCCTTGCTTATTATTGATATGATCTCCATCAGTTCTTACCTGGATTGATGATTTTCTTGCCAAAGTGAATTTAAGCCCTAAATTTTCGAGTAAAGACTATTTGTGTATTAAATTTCGTCTACTTTGTGAAATGCTATTTGGGCTGAATTTTCTAGTATTTCTTATTGTTTATATGTTGAGTAAATACTCCATTGATAAGAATAACTTTAGACTTTTCGGATAAGATTTCTTTAATTCTTGAAATTTTGCCATTATTATGAAATTCCCATGTTTTTGGAATAAGTTGAGTTCTCTATTAGTTGCTTAGTAGTTCAGTTTAGTTAGAACGTAGAACCTCTTCAAAATTATTTAGAAATTCTCAACTGATCAGTTTGACTTCAGTCTTTTCATGAGGTGTTAGTGGTGCCTCCAAGTTATAAGAATCATATTCAAAATTCGGTTATTGGTCCATTTAGGCAGTCATGACATTTTAGCAATGTAGTTCTGTCTAGCCTCAGGACCCCAGTTCAGATTATAGTTTGTTCATAGATGGTTACGACACTTCTATATAAGAAGATCTGACCAGTCTAGAACCCAGTTTCAAAATATGGTCCAACAAAGACTCTCAGGGTACTTTTAGTTATACGTCTCTGACTAGTCTTGGACCCCAGTTTCAAGCTATTAGCCTAGCAATTAGTATAGGTTTTCCAGTTGGAGTAGGACTTAGCACCAAGTGGGCCGGGGTTTCAACGCACCCAGAATTACGTTGCCAACGTAGGTTATAATACTTGGCCTAATTTTCCCCAGACTCTTGTGATTACCCAGTTCATGCCTTTATACCCTGGAAAGGTATATTGGGTCCTACCGATGGGATGTATACATAGAACTCCAGGTCTAGCTCACGTGGTTATATGTCGGTTATAGACTCTCCCACTATCTGTCCAGTCCAGTTTCAGAATAAGCAGCTCAGTTCAGTTCTAGTTCTATCAGTTTAGTTCAGTTCTGTATCTCAAACTTAGTTCTTTCTGACTTAGGACATGCCTTGACCATCAGACAGGGTCATTTTTACCACCTCAGTTTACTTCAATAATTCAGTTCAGTTTACTTATTTGTCATTGAATGTCATATTAGTTCATGTATTATATTCAGTTATTTGTTCTTCCCTTGTGTCCCCCAAAACCCCTCCCATAGTTTCTCTATCAGTTTTAGCCCTGAGTTTTCGAATACGAAGAAATTACATGTTATTATTCTCTAGTTTCACCTAGAATGATGTCCTTGCTTATTATTGATATGATATCCATCATTTCTTACCTGGATTGTTGATGTTCTTGCCAAAGTGAATTTAAGCCCTAAATTTTCGAGTAAAGACTATTTGTGTATTAAATTTCGTCTAGTTTATGAAGTGTGATTTGGGCTGAATTTTCTAGTATTTCTTATTATTTATATGTTGAGTAAATACTCCATTGATAAGAATGACTTTAGCCTTTTCGGATAAGATTTCTTTAATTCTTGAAATTTTTCCATTATTATGAAATTCCCGTGTTTTTGGAATAAGTTGAGTTCTCTATTAGCTGCTTAGTAGTTCAGTTTAGTTAGAACGTAGAACCTCTTTAGAACTATTCAGAAATTCTCAACTGATCAGTTTGACTTCAGTCTTTTCCTGAGGTGTCAGTGGTGCCTCCCAGTTATCATAATCATATTCAGAATTTAGTTATTGGTCCATTTAGGCAGTCATGACATTTTAGCTATATAGTTCTGACTAGCCTCAGGACCCCAGTTCAGATTACAGTTTGTTCATAGATGGTTACGACACTTCTAGATAAGTTGATCTGACCAGTCTAGAACCCCAGTTTCAAAATATGGTCCAACAAAGACTCTCAGGGTACTTTTAGTTATACGTCCTCGACTAGTCTCGGACCCCAGTTTCAAGCTATCAGCCTAGCAGTTAGTATAGGTTTTCTAGTGGGAGTAGGACTTAGCACCAAGCGGGTCGGGGATTCAATTCACCCAAAACTACGTTGCCAGCGTAGGTTATAATACATGGCCTAATTGTCCCCAGACTCTTGTGATTACCCAGTCATTCCTTTATACCCTGGAAAGGTATAATGGGTCCCACCGATGGGATGTATACATCGAACTCCACATCTAGCTCACGTGGTTATATGTCGGTTGTAGACTCTCCCACTAGTCTGTCCAGTCCAGTTTCAGAATAAGCAGCTCAGTTCAGTTCTAGTTCTATCAGTTTAGTTCAGTTCAGTTCAGTATCTCAGACTCAGTACTTTCAGACTTAGGACATGCCTTGACCATCAGACAGGGTCATTTTGACCACCTCATTTTACTTCAGTAATTTAGTTCAGTTTACTTATTGGTCAGTGCATGTCATATTAGTTCATGAATTATACTCAGTTATGTTTTCTCCCACTTACTCAGTACATTCAAAGCACTGACGTGTACTTTTATGCTATATCGTTTCATGATACAGTTGTAGGTTCTCAGACTCAGCACCATTAGTCACCGTGATTTAGATCCTCCTGCTCAGCAGTTGAAGTGTGATTCGTCATCATTTGAGGGCCTTATTTTTCTTCTTTTAGTTAGTTCATTATTTTTATCTAGACTTAGAGTTAGTTGGGGGCTTGTCCCAACAACTTGTCAATTAGAGGGTTTTCAGACACAAAATTAATTCCAGACTTTAGATGTTCTTAAACTTTATATTTTCAGTTTTATTTTTATGTTTTTAATAAATTTTGGGCCAGGCCCTCTTTATTCAACAAAAAAACTCATCCATTAATCCAATACACTGACCCGGTCCACAAAAAACCAGGTAAAATATGTTGTTCATCTGGTTTATGGACCAGATATTCTAGATTCTTCCATCCCGACAAACCCTCCTGAAATTAGGGTTTCCTAAATGGAGCTGATCTTCAATGTCGAGCTCTTCTTCCTTCTTATATGGGTAATAAACTGTGCTCCTATTCGCATGGAAGCATTACAACACAAAGAGGTAGGTCCATTTTCTTCTTCCTAGCATTCCTTTTTTACCTAACTCCATATCTTTGCAGGTATATTTCAGTTATGAAGATCGATTGATGATGCCATTGAAAGAGTCCAGTAGCTTTAATGAAACTGAAGCAGTGCAAGGGAAAATCGCGTCGCTCCAGCTCTCCATCAGATTTCTTGCTTCACTTGTTCCTTTAAATAGTTTTTGATTTTGTGCCCTACTTTTGCTGGAATCTTTTTTGTAACCTGTCGTTGTATAACTAGGTAGTTTTTATCGCAGCTCTTGTAAATATGATACAACTCTGATTCCTAGTAACCAATGTTGTTAATCTTCCTTGTTCTAACTGTTATGTATGGAATACCTGCCTTCTCTGTATTTAGAATTTGTCTGCATTTTCTTGGTTGCTGCATAAAACTATTGTATTTGTGCCTTCCATTCTGACAGAGTGCATGATTCGCCAGTGCTTCTACAAGATGATTTGCCTCCTTGAAAATATGCTTAATCTCTATTTTTATTTGCCACATCTTTGTAATACCACGGGAAGGCCTAAGACCCGGGTGTGTAAATGGAAAAGTGCAGAAAAACTGGCAAATACCACAAGACGGAGTACAGAACGACTCGTGGTATCAAACCACGAGTTGTTGAATGTTGTCGTTGGTCAGGGAAAGGTTGGTAGTGGTGGATACAACAAGAGGTATAACGACCCATTGTGGGATACAATGGGCCATCCTTTGAAATCATGGTTAGGGTCAGGCTGGGTGACAGGGTAAACGACGGGAGACCCAATGATCCGTTAGAATTAACCACGGGTCATTGGTTGTGGTCGTTGTTGGAGGCTAATAATTTCCAGTGGAGGTGACGGGTTGAGACCACGACTCATTGGAAGGAACCACGAGTCGTGGTGAGGCTTGTGGTGAGGGGGGTTAAATTTTATGATGAGCAAACAATGGATAGTGTAATGGACCATGGTTTTAGAGGACGAGTCGTCCTATCCATCTGTTGGTTAGTTCCGAGAGAAGGCATTCAGCAGTCCATTCAACGAGGGACATGACGGGTCATTGGTGGTTCCCATGGCCTGTTGTTACCACTCATGAGTTCCATCAAGCCAGATTTCAGTGCAGGTTCATTAAGGGCATAATTGACTTTTTCATGCTTTTAGACCCTAAACTACGTTGTTTTATGTATTTTCCTGAGTGTGATAAGATGAGTTAAGTCCTTTATGCATGCCCATTCTCATTAAAGAACTTTAGAGAGATTTTTGGGAGATTCAAGGTCTTCTTCCCTAAGTTTCCATCAATTTCTTTGTGGGTATTCAAGGAATCTCGGAATCAATACATTCCCAGGTATGTAGGGTTTAGAATGGGTGATTTCTTTCACACTCATGCCCAAATTTTGATGAAAGTTATGATTTACGATGAATATGCAATATTTTGAATTTATTGATGACATAAAAGCATGAATTCAAGTTACCCATGTTTATGACCATATTTTGAAAGAATTGAATATGATAAAGTATTGGACAATGCCCACATATTAAAGAATGATTTATGATTTATGAAGTGAATTACATGATTTATCGATTTATGATGTTGGCCGATGAAAAGGGCCTATGATTTTTGGCTAAGCATCTTTTAAAGGGGATCAGTGATGATAAATTTTATATTTTATCCAATGAATCTTAATACATGATGCTATTGATTTATGTCTGAGCCTATATGCATGTTTTTGGGAGCCGTGTCTAGCACCGAGCAGCCCGGCGTTCAAAGGACTACGCCGGCGTCTCATAACCACGTGCCACCGTAGGTTTCTAATGATATGATTTGTTGATAATGATCCCCTCAAATGTGATATCACGCCTTATACAAGACCCTCGCGTAGCAAGCCAGGGTCGGCTCTGCCCACTTGAGCGAGATACTGGGGCATCATGAAAAGGCTCTAGCATGATGGTTTCGGTTATGAAAATCTCCCATTGTTCCGCATGTATTTTGCATTGTTATATTTACGTTATTGTCTCAAGTTATGTTTTGATAATGTTTACTTATGATTATGATTATAAACACTTTATGAATGGTTTGAAAGACTTGATGCTTGTGTTTTCTTATGAAGTTTCTGATATATCATGATGTCCTTCTCCTACATTCCTTATGAGTTTTTTTTTTTACTTTTAAATGTTTGTTTTACTTAACATGCATACTCGGTACATTCCACGTACTGACCGCATACTTTCTATGTTGTATTGTTTCATGATACAAGGTCCGGATCTCAGGCTCATCCTCATCCTTAGCCCATCTCAGCTTACGTTCTTAGCTTATTGGTGAGTCCTCATGTTCCAAGGGCGGTTCGATAAACTTTTATGTTATCTTATGATTCAGTGTCGTCCGAGTTAGTTGGGGATATTATCCCGTCAACCCATCGTATGTAGTAGAGGCTTTCAGACAATGTGTAGTATTCAACTCCTGTGTACGCTTAGTATTTCTGGTGTTATGCTATGCTTACATTTCCGCTATGTTTTATGCTAAGTATTCCACATTACTTAATGGAGATTAGATGTATGCATGTGCCGTGGGTCGATTTGGGGTCTCTTCGGGTTCCTTATCCCATATCTACGATTCGGGTGTTTGTTCGGGTCGTGACAATCTTACTTTGGATATCCTCCACTAGAACTGCAATTTCTCATGGAATTTTCCACTCAAGCTTTAGAAATTTTTTAAGACTGACAGGATTAGTCTCAAACACAATGTTCTTTCCTAATTGTAAGAAAAAGGTTATAGCATGCAGTAAAGCTTTAACCTATGATTGCATGTTAGTAGTGACTCCAACACTTTATGCTTCAGCATACACTAGATCTCCTTTTTCATCTCTAACACAAAAAGCGTAGGCACTTTCCCCTACATTGCTTCTGCATGCCCCATCTGTATTACATTTAAGCCATTTATTCTCTAGGAAATCCCAACTGATAACCTTGTAATAAAGATTTGGTTTGTAGGCATGAAGGTGATTAACTATTCCTTCCCACTGTGATGGAATGTTAATCCATGGATATCTATATGTAATAAACTAACAAAAACTTTTTCAACATAACATAGATATCCTATGGTAACTTACTTCTTTTCCATGTCTTCTAGCATGTCTCCTTTTCCATAACTCCCATACTATAATAATAGGGATACCTTTGTAAGCCTCCTTCAATTTTGTTGGATCTATACAATTCCACCTTTTAGTCATGAGTTGCTCTATAGAGAGTCCCTCAATATATACACTTTCAAAAATAGCAAACTAGTCCCATAACTTAAAAGCTATAGGAGCTATTAGAAAAAGATGGTTCATAGTCGCCTGTTGATATGTGTTACGGCAATAGCATCTGGACACAATGTGGATCTTCATTCTTTTCAAATTACCATCAGTTGCTACCCTCCTCTTTCACACCCTCCACATAAAGAAACACAATTTGAATGGTATACCCTTCACCCAGATGTTTGATAACCAATCAAGTTCCTCGTTTTTCTTCCTTAAAAGCTAAAAGGCTGAATGTATTGAGAAAACACCCTTAGTGCTACCCATCCACCAAGCTCTATCCATAGCATCATTCAGAGCTGGTGAGATGTTTTCCACTATATGATTTGTCATTTCCTCTGAGATTTTCTCCATCAATTTCTCCCCATTCCATCTCCCATTACTGATAAAGTTTCTTACCTCTATCTCCTCATCCTCCCAAGAGTCTTCAGAAAAACAAAGTGCTCCTTTTTGAGTCCAATTATCAAACCAGAAGCTGGCAGTCCCTGCTTTAATCTGCCACCATATGTCTTGATCAATTTCATCTATATTTTCCAGCAATTTCCTCCATGTGTGAAACCCCTTTACCAGATGCCCTAATAGGATGGAATTTTTTACAATACTTATTCCACATGTAAGTTCCCCATAAGAAATTTATAGATACCCTAAAATTCCACCACGGTTTCCCAGAAAAAGCTTTAGAAATATCATGTAGAGATTTGAAACCAACCCCACTGTCCTCTCTTGGATAGCACATATCCTCCAATGCTATCCAATGTTTCCCTCTTTGATCACCAGATTTCCCCCAGAAGAAATTTGCAAATACTTTATAAATTTGATCAATAATTCCTTTAGGAGGACTCATAGTTGATAAAAGATAGACTGGCATTGACTGTTGAACATGTGAAATCAAGACAAATTTTCCCCCATAGGATAAAAATTTATTTGGGCAATCATAATTCTCCTAGAAATCTTCCTCACCGGATCTTTATAATAGGACTTCTTTTTCCTTCCATAAAAAATAGGGCATCCCAAATAAGTAAAAGGAAAACTCCCTTGATTGATTCCTATCCATCTCTTCAAATTGTTTCCAACTCTTCTAGGTGTCTTCTCCTGAACATAAAAAATCTTTTGTCCTTGTTGATCATTTATCCTGAGACCTTCTCATACTCTGCCAACACCTTCACCATACTTTTGACAGATCTCTTATCCCCAGAGCTAAACAGGATAGTATCATCAGCATATGATAGATGATTAATAGCAGGATTCCACTTTGGCAACCCATATCCTCTAAAATTCTCCTCATTGTGCAGTTTATTGAGGCCCCTTGACAAAACCTCTACAACAATAATAAACAACATAGGTGACAGAGGATCCCTTTGTTCCAAACATCTTGATGATCTAAAACGACCATGACTCTGACCATAGATCAAAACTGAACACCAATTGATAAAAACCAATCTCCAAACCATATCTATGATTATTTCAGAGAAACCAAATCTCCTCAAAATTGTTGTTAAGAATATCCAGGCAACTCTATCATAAGCTTCAGCGATGTCCAGCTTCACAACCACATTATGCCATTTCTTTCTCCTATTAATATCTATAATAATTTCATGTGCTAGAATAACATTCTTAGTAATGCTTCTCCATTTGACAAAACCAGTCTGATTTAGATAAATGATATGAGGCAGGTAGGTTGCCATTCTATCATGCAACATTCTAGAAAAGATCTTATTGGCAAAATTACTCAGGCTTATAGGCCTGAGACCCCCAAAACCACTTATTCTCTCTTTCATAGGGATTCGAACAAGGTTAGTGTGAGTAATAAACCTTGGAATATCATAACCACAGAAAAATGTAGCGACCATTCGTGTTATGTCTTTCCCAATGATATCCCAACACTCCTCGAAGAAAATTCCAGAAAAACCATCAGGACCACAAGAACTCTCCCCATTTAGCTCAAAAACTACCCTTTTTACTTCATTCATCGAGGGTAATCTAGTCATCTCCTCATTTTGATCTTGTGATATTAAAATAGGTAAGCTATCAATCATCTCAAAATTATTAGCACTGTCTTCATCCCTAAATTGATTAGCAAAGAATTCTACAATTGCAGCTCCTATTTCAGTAGAGGAGCTTAGTGTAACCCCACCTGACTTTTGAATTTGATTTATTTGGAGCTTTCTTCTTTTCCCTTTAACATAATAGTGGAACAATCGGGTGTTATTCTCTCCTTTTGAAAACCATTTCATGCCAGCTTTTTGCTTCCAGAATTCCTCCTCCAAGTGTCTGTGTCTTTTCAGAACAACTTCTGCTTTATTCAATTCCATCCTATTCTCCTCTGTTGGATGAAGTTGCAGCTGTGTCTCCTTAACTTTTATGACATCCTCCAGGGTAGCAGTCTGCTGAAAGATATTACCATAAGTTTTCTTGCTCCATTCTACTAATTCTCCTCTAACCTTCTTAATTTTATGTTGAAATACCATGAAAGGAATACCCATAAAAATAGCTTTCCAATTATCCTTTACCACCTCCTTGAACTACTTATGTTTCACCCAATACTTTAGGAATTTAAAAGGTCTGCTACTAATTAATTCCTGTGTGTTATAATTAACATGTAGAGGTGCATGATCAGATCCCTATCTAATACAATGCTGCACCTCACTTGATGGGAGAATATTCATAAACTCCTGGTTCACCACAACTCTGTCTAGCCTTTTGGAAATACAATCCTCATCTAGTCTTCCATTCCACCAAGTGAAAGTACTGCCAGTATACTTCAATTCAACTAGAATACAATTATTGAGACATTGCATCATATCCATTGCCTCATTTTGTAAGAAAGGCAATCCACCTTGTTTTTCCTCCTCATTCAAAGAGACATTAAAGTCTCCCCAAACTATCCAAGGCTCATGTATGCCCTCAGCCTACTCTTCTAAGCTCTCCCATAACTCTAATCTTTCCAGAGCATTACATATAGCATCAATAGAGATTATTTTGAAGGTAATGCCATTTCCTTTGAAGGAGATAGATATCTGTTGGATTGGGTCAATCACTTCTTGTGCTTCCCATTCCTCTCTCCAAAACACCCATATCTTTGAAGAAACATTTGCAAGAGCATGCTAAAATCCCAATCTTATCTTGTAAATATCCGCTTCTTCTGGCCCTTTAAAAGGCACCATCAAGGCAATAAAAGAGTAATGATTTGTTCTATTAAGATGTATTAACCTCTCAAAAGCATTCTGAGTGTTAACAGATATAATATTCCAAAATAGTAATTTGTCAATCATTGATCACTAATGGATTTTCTATCCTTGCTACTCCTTTTTTCAACTTGTAATAGTATGGCTGACTAACCAACCCTACCTTTTCTGGCTCGAACTTTTGAATCCTCCATTTTTTGGGGTTATAAATCCCCTTTCTAAACAATACTTTGAATGTTTGTTTGAATATCTCTATCCTCACTTTGTTCTTGGCTTTTCTCCTTCAGTGTTTCTGGTATCTGACCAAATTATGGAGTTTCCTCTCCATTGTCTCCATTGATTTCAATTACCTGTTTGTTTTCATTACTTCTGGCATCCTCCACTTGTGTTTTAGCTACCTGTTCCTTATTTTCTGACCTTGTCCCTTCTGGATTCCAAGCAACTAAAGCTGTCTCATTTTCTGAAAATTATCCTTTTGAACTATTATGAGCTGTAATGGATTCCTCTAGGGTTGTATCTGTTGTGATCTGATTCCCTTTATTTAGACTAGGACTTTGGCTCCTGGCTTCCTCCTCCTTTTCTGTCTTGCCTGCCTGTTCCTTCCCAACTGTTTTGAATTTTCTTCCTACTCTTCCATATGTTCTTATAAGACTTCATATTATTACTATCTGTGACCTCTTTATGAGCCTATTTTTGGCTCCATTTTTGCTCTTTCCACCACTCATTTTACTGCCTTCCCCTTCCATTCCTCCTATTGTTTTGTAGTTGGAATCAATCATTTGTTGGTTCTGTTCCTTTTTCTTCTTCCTCTAGATGTTTTTCTTGTTCCATAATACTTTTTGCCTAATTTCCATTCCGTTCCTGATGTACCTCCTCCCTCCTTTTCGGATGTAGCTTAGGGTGTAAGAAAAAGAACTCCTGTTCATTATGTCCCTAAATCTTACAATTTGTGGAGTACTTAAGAACATGATAATATTTGATTGTAATCCACTTTTCAACTACTTCTCCTAATGATTTCCTCATCCCAATGTTTATTCGCTTTGGAAATTCTCCCAAAAGATTTACTTCCGCTTTGACCCTAGCACAGCTAGGTCTGGTTTAATTCCTTGTTGCCATATCAACCTGTTGGGGTTTTAGAACAGCAGCATCTAAGGAGAAAATAGCTTCCTTAATGAAAAAATTCAGAGGAAGGGATGGCAATGAAATCCAAGCAATTGAAGTTGTCGCTTCCTCCTCCGGATCAAACAAAGGATCCCACTTTAAAGTTCTCATGGGATAAGTCCGTTGTCTAAATGATACGTAAAAAGCAGGATTTGATAGAAGATAGACATAATCATCTATGGTCGAGGCTCTAATTAGAACATGTCTACTGCTCAAGAGTCCAATATTACATTTACTTTTGAAGTCACATTGCTTAGGAATTAGTTTTCTAAACTCATATATATCCGACCAACCATGAGAAAATTTTCCTATCACGGCATATTGAAAATTTTCCCTGACAATCATTTTATTCACTTCATTCCTCCTCCCAGATCACTCTTGGTTCACCATGAAGATAAGTGACCGGCTTAATCAGCACAGGCTTTGTGATGGCAGGGGTAGGACGGAGCTTTGATGCATAATCTAAAAGTGGTTTAGAGGCAATATGGGGTTGGTCAACCTCCTGGGAGGTTTCCCTAGTGAATTAGTGGTCGTAGCAACCAAAAAAAGGTAGAAATCTGGATATTGGCGGCAGGATGCAAAAAGTAGTCACTCCAGGTTTTCTCAGAGTTAGACCGATTCTTAACAGACTCTCTTTTTCTTTCAGTTTTATTTTCATAAATGTTTTCATTGTATTATTTCAAAGCTTCCGCTATATTTTTTTACTTAGAATACTAGTGTATGATTGACCAGAGGTTGACTTGGGGTCACTTATGGCTTCAAGTACCATGTCCCGTCCAGGGTGTAGACTCCGTGCGTGATAGAGACTGCATCATGGTTGAGGAGCTTCCTCCGGTATCCATCACATCTTGGAACGAGTTGACTGAAGCCTTCCTTGATAGAGTTTTCAATGTCTTCTTATGTTTCAACTTCGTGATGAGATCACAAACTTTTGGCATCTCCAGGGAGAACCTATTCATGAGGTGTGGCTGAGGTTTAAGAAGAAAACGGTCCTTTTCCTAAACCATGGACTGCCAAATAGGGTATTTATCCAAAGCTTCTTCAGTCCCTTGATTTGATAAACAATTCTGTCGCTTATAATATTCCTAGTGGTTCGCTTATGGACCAGATGTTCATACTTGCACAAGCTTTTTCGGATAGAATGACTAAAACCAACTACCCTCGGAACATTAGAGAAACCGAGGTGTCCTCTAATTGTGCGTTCTCAAATTAATTGGCATTTGAGTTAAGAAAAAGATATGAAGAAAGAGATGAAACATTAGCCAAAATGATGACTCAAGTAGAGTTGTTTTCAAAGCATGTCATGGGGTCTGAGAGCAAAGGTGTCAACTCTAGTGGGACCAAAGGATGCAACTCATTTGAGGATGGGCTATCTCATGTAAGATATGCTGAGGAATGGAAATTCATGACAGGCCAAATGGTGGGTTCTCATCAAGGATATCTAGGTTCCAATAAAGGCCCATTGCATCCTCATGATGGGAACCAAGGTTAGAGAGATAGAGATGATCAAGGTTTGAGTGAAACTGAAAAATGATGGAGAAACCGCGAGACCGAAAGGGAAGGGAATAGGTACAAACACCGGACCACAAATCTGTATATTGCTCCCCCTAAAGCTGATGTAGACCCTATGCAACCAAGTGTGAGTGATGAAGGGAATTCAAAGATTGAAGAAATGTTAGCCAGAGTGTTGAAGAAAGTGGAGTCAACTGATAGCCCTGTGAAGGAACTAAAACGGGAGGTGTCCAACCTTTCCCAAACACTGAGTTCCCACTCAGCTTCAATCAAACACTTGGAAGACCAAATGGCCATTTATCCACCAAAATAAATCCTCAAATAAAGGTCACCCTTCTGAGTGACACAATGTCAAATCCAAAGAAAAATGGCCATTGCACGGAAATAGTCACAAGGAGTGGAAAGATAGTAACAAATGAGGGTGAGAAATACAAGGTGGACATTGGTTCAAAACCAAGTGAAAAGTTTAATGATAAGGTGCCAAGCGCACCTGTTTATGTTGATGATGACAAGTTGGTAGAAGAGGGAGAGGTTGATACTCCTCCTCAAGATGTGAATGTTGATGAAGAGGTGAGGAGGCTCCAAATGCTAAAGGCCTAGTGCCAAAACTTCTAACCCAGCGATTGAGCAAGAAGAAAGAGGATAACCGATTCAAAAATTTCATTGATATGTTCAGCAAGTTGTCCGTATCCAAATACTCGGATATGCCAAGTCTATGAAGGAGCTTTTGAAGAAGAAGAGGGTTGTTCATATGGGCACAATGGAGGTGTCACATCATTATAGTTCAGTTATAGCTAGCTACCTTGTTCCAAAGGGAGATCATTCTAGAGCATTCACCATTTGTTGCAACATTGGGGTGTACATATGTAATAAGGCTTTATGCGGTCTAGGGGCAAGCATCAACTTATGCCCCTTGTGATATCTAAAAGGCTAGGATTGGGAAATCCCAAGCCTACCACAATGAGGTTGCTCATGGTAGATCGATAAATCAAACGCCCTATTTGGGATACTTGTTGATGTGCTAGTTAAAGTGGAAAGATTCATCCTTCCAGCAGACTTCATTATGTTGGATTGTTATGTGGACCTTGAAGTTCCTATTATCTTGGAGCACCCATTCTTGTCCACAGGGTGTGCTATAGAGGACGTCAAGCTAGGTGAGCTAAAATTTTGAGTTGGTGGTGATGAGGTGACATTCAGTGTGTGCCAACCAAAGAAATCACCAGATAAGTATAATATGGTAGCCTTGATTAATGATGGAGATGAGTAGGGTAACGTTCATTATAAGGATTTCAAAACTCCGAATGATTGATCAATTATGCAGTGAACCTGTCGTGCCGCGATGTTAAATCATACGCTTTTTGGGAGGCAACCCAAGTGTCTTTAAATTCCTTTTCACTTTATATTTCTATTATTTTTGTTATTGTAAGGAAATTGGATTGTGAAAACAATTAACGGAGGCAGAGTGGAGTGTCTGCGGTGGACCTACAAAAACAAGGTACCAACTTAGAGAACACATGTCATACACAGGCGGGGGCCAAAATACCTGATCAAAAGATGAGCACCTGCGAATTTTACGACCCGAACATAAGCCCGGATCTAGATAGAAAACGTAGAACCATAATGGTTCCAAGTCAACCCATGGCATGATCATGAAAACTAAAGGTCAACATAATTAAAGCGGAACACTAAATTCTAAAATTGCAGAAGTCTGAAGAGTAAGACATTTAAACCACGAAAATATAGAGCACCAAATCCGAAGTTGAATATAATACTATGTATGAAAAGCCTCTAACATAATGAAGAGCTAATGGGATAAGACCCCAACTAGCTCACTAAAGTTTGAAACTAAATTAGTAACAACACAACTAACTGAAGGTCCTCGAAGGAGGAGGACTCACCAACAGGTGAACTGGATAAGCTCGGGAGACTAGCTAACGATGGGACTAAGTTTGTATGTCTGAGCCTATATCATGAAATGATGCAGTATAGAGTGTGCGGTCGGTACTTGGAATATATCGAGTATGCAAAGTAAGTAAAATAGCTGAGTAAATAAAAATGAAATCATGCATATCATACATCATTGTATCATCAGATTCTGAAAGTAAGGACATGCATGTTGATATCTTGAATACATGAATAATCATAACTGAATCTCATAACTTAATTAAATGACCTAAAGCAGAATCTGATATTCATAAGTAAAACGTATAAACTGAACATTGGGTCAAACCTGCTAAAAATATAATATCATAACTAATGAACATGCGTAATTGAAATCATGAGGAACAATGGGATACACATCATATAATCGGCACAATCACGATAGAGCTACGTGATCCTGACTATTACACTCAAGTGGGTCGTCCAAAGCATTACCAGGCTACGGGCGCTACCATGTTATTGATATCAAGTTGAAGGCCCCATGGGCATAGGAAAAGCATGCAAAGGAGGTCCCAAAGAATCTGAATAAACCTACATTGGCACGTAGTTCTAAGGCCTGGGGTTTACCTGAGCCCCTAGCCTACTCGGTGCTAGACACTACTCCCAAAAACATGCATATGCTCTCCATCATTTTTCATTGAATCTGAACCATAATTTTTCTATGAAGCTAAACATGAAATTACATACGTAGTCTGAAATCTGAACATGGGGAGCCTTGGCTCGAAACATACCACAATTTAAAAGTGGGAGTCTAGACTCTCAAACCATGTGGTAAGCTAATATCATAAAATTGAACTAAATCATGAAAACATACTTAGATCAGGTGGGATGGCCCAAACTTTAACATGCTTGGAAAGACTTGATAGTCAAAATCATGGATTCATATATGGGAAATTCATAAACTTTCTTTCATGCTAAACATCTCATAATGCTTGAAAACATAGATCGTAATCTTAACTTGCATAATTAGGCATAATATCTTCAAAACTAGAAATCATGAATTGTAATTCAAAATAACTATAAAACATGTCCATGAATCATAAAATATCATTTAAAACATGAAGAGAATTGAACCATGATAAAAACATAGAGAATTCATACTTTTGATTAATATTCCATAGAATCATACACTTCAATTCATGAACTTAAGATAGGATTTGGGTGTGAGAGTGAAGAGAAACATCCATCCATAACACTACATACCTGGGTAAACTGATTCATAGCTTGATTTTGAAAGTCCAAGAGTTTTGGAGGAGAATTGAAGGGTTTCAAGGCTTGATCTTCAATGGAACCCTCTAAGCTTGCATGCATGGGGAGGGAATAGCTGAGAATAGGCTAAACCCTCTTAAAACCCTCCTAATTAACTTTAAAATAATGTAGTTTAGTGCTTAGGATCTTTGAATTTACGGAAATTCCCTTACTAAATTCGCAGAAAAACTGCTCACTGTCCAAAGTAACAACCCACACCATGAGTCGTACCCTGATTCCATGACTCGTGGGTTCCTTCCATTGCCACTACTTCATCCTTGAATTTCTGAAATTTTCCACGAGCACAAAGAATAGCTCATAGGTACTTCCTACGTGTCATACCTTCGATCATCTGATCAATACCTAAAAACCCACCTTACCTGTCACGAATCTTGACCATGAGTCGTACACCTAACCTATGGCTCATGGTTTGCTCCCGTAGCTCACCAGGTCGACTCCTCCAGCATTTAATGATTGCCTACCAATGACTCATGGTTTCCCAAAAATGGATCATACCACAACCCATGCCATCTAACCTGACAAACTCTACATTAAACAACAGCTCTATCCCCTGACCCGTTGGTCCTTCATATGACTCGTACCAGGAGTCGTCCTAAGAAAAATTTTCCAACTTTTCTGCTGAACACACTTTCAATTTCCAAGTCTAGTCTTAGGCACTTTCAAGTTATTGCAATATCTCCCCCCTTGGGAACATTTGTCATAGAAAGCGGGTAAACATACTGAAAAGCTGGCGGAAAGGAACTTTCATCCCAACTACTGAACATCTGAAGCTGAAAACTGACGGAGTGACTGACTCCGAACTGAAATGTATGACTGAACTGAATTCACGAATCATAAATACATGCACTGACATAAAAGAAACTGGGAGACATGAACTAGACATGAAGCAGAATAAAGGACTAAGGAGGAAACTGGTACCTCAAGCTGGAAGTAAGCCAGAAGTGAAAAGATGTGGATATTTAGCCATCATATGTCATGAGCCGAACGTACACCCGGATCGTAGACACAGGACAAGGGACCCCGAGGGACCCTAAGTCGCCCCATGGCTCATGCATACAACTTATCTTATTCAATTAAGCGCAATGATAATCATGAAGATATTTCGGAAACGTACTCATAACATAGCATCAAGAAAAATACCAAATGTTAACATAGCTGAATACTACATACTTTTCTAAAAGCCTCTAAAACATGATATAGGTTGATGGGACAATATCCCCAACTAACCCAACCAATGCGGAAACATAAACAACATGAAAGTCTGTAAAGAAACCCTCAGAATATTAGGACTCACCAATAAACTGAAATCGTAAGTTGAGACGGCCTAAGGGTGAGGATGAGCCTGAGATCCGGACCTTGTATCATGAAACGATACAACATAGAAAGTATGCGGTCAGTACGTGGAATGTACTAAGTATGCAAGGTAAGTAAAACTGACATTTTAAAAGTAAAGTAAACCTCCTAAATAGACAGAGGAGAAGGACATCATGCTTTCATCAAAATCTCCATAATAATCATAAGGCTCAAGGCTTTCAAATCATTCATAATTGTTCATTATCATAATCGTAAGAAAACTTTATGAAAACATAACTTGAGACAATAACATAGACATCAATGCATAAAACATGTGGAACAATGGGAGAACTCGTCATAACTCACACCATCATGGTAGAGTCTTTCATGATGCCCCACTGTCTCGCTCAAGTGGGCAGAGCCGACCCTGGCTTGCCAGGCGAGGGTCGTGCATAGAGTGTGACATCACATTTGAGGGGATCATTATCATAACATCATAACATTATAACCAACGTGTCACATGATTATGAGACACTGATGTAGTCCTTTGAACGCCGGGTAGCTCGGTGCTAGACACAGCTCCCAAAAATATCCATATAGGCTCATACATAAATCATTAACATCATCCATAAAATTGATTGGATAAGATATAACATTGATCATCATGGATCCCCTTTAAAACATGCTTAGCCAAGAATCAAGGCCCTTTTTATCGGCCAACACGTAAGTCGATAAATCATGAAATTCATTTCGTAATTCATAAATTATTATTCATCATGTGGGCATTGCCAATACTTCATCATACTCAATTTCTTCAAAAATGTGCTCATAAATATGGGTAACTTGGATTCATGCATTACCATGATCAATAAACTCAAAATAATGAATATTCATCATAAATCAGAACTTTCATGAACTTCCATAAATGGCAAATTTAGATTTTAAAAAGATTGAAACATGAGTTAATGGGAATAGTAATAAAACCTGCCCAACATGCATATTTCCATGAATAAAACTCAACTAAAACATACCCATAAAGAGAAATCACATTGACATGCTTTAGGTAAAACCCCATGGAATTTTAATAAGAGATTTCGTGACTTCAATTGAAATTAGGCATGGGTGGGGAAGAATTCCGCCCATTTTAGAACCTTACATACTTGGGAATAGATGGACTTGAGGTTTCTTGAACACCCACCAAGAAATTTGAAGAAAATTTGTGGAAGAAGGCCTTGAATCTTCCAAAACCTCTCTAAAATCTTTGCATGAGAATTAGCATACAATGGGGACTTAACTCCTCTTATCATACTCAACAATTATCCAAAACGGCGTAGTTTTGGCATTAGGTACATAGGATGTTACGAAAACACCCTCATTAAAACGCAAGAAATTCCTGGTCGCCAGTCCTCATGAGGGACCTAACGGGTCGTTCCCACAGAACATGACTCGTTGCCTCGATCCGTTGAGTCCACTGCCCAAATCTCCAAGGGAACCCCATGGTAGACTTCACGAGTTTTGAGGTCAGACCACGACTCGTGGTCTCCCTCCGTGGCCTACACTGCCCATACCCATCTTGCCAAACCTCCAGGGTTGACCACGGGTGACCTCATGAGTCGTGAGGTCTAACCACAACTCATGGTCAGGCCCCTGGCCTCCTCACACAAACTTTGCTAAAACCAAGCTGACCATGAGTCACTTCACGACTCGTGATCACTCCTAACGACTCACCTCATGAGTCGTTCTGTGACCTGGCGCGAATTTTCGGTTTTTTCTCCGTTTCACTTTCGGGTCTGATCCTTGGGTTCCTGGGGTATAACAGTATCTCCCCCCTGGGAACATTTGTGCTCAAATGTTAGAAACATTCATAAAACTCATAAACAAGCTATCACCATATACAATTACCAGCTATTTAAGTCAAAAACTATCAGAATGACTACCTCCGAAAGGAACTACATAGATAAACTAAATTAGAACATCACATACATTTAACATATCATAAAAAAAACTTGTATACATGAACTGAACGGGAGAAGCTCATTAAAGGTTTAGGGAAAACTAATACCTCAAATTGAAATTGAGCCGGTAGGGAACAAATCAGGGTCTTTAGTTATCCTATCCGCTTCAGATTCCCACGTAGCTCCCTCAACATGCTAATTCCTCCATAATACTTTAACTGAAGCTACTTCTTTGTTCCTTATCTACAGACTTGACGATCTAAGATTTCCATCGGAATTTCTTTATAGCTGAGGCTGTTCTTCACTCCAATGCTGTCTACCGGAATTACCAAGGCTGGATCACCCAAGCATTTCTTCAAAAGGGACACATGGAAGATGAGATGTAGCGAAGATAGCTCCGGAGGCAAGCCGAACTCATACGCAACCTTGCCAACTCTTCTCACAACCCGGTAGGGGCCAACATAGCAGGGAATGAGTTTACCTTTCCTTTCGAACCGCATGACTCCCTTCATGGGAGATACCTTTAGAAATACCTAGTCATCCACATCAAACTCCAAATCTCTTCTCCTCACATCAGCATACGATTTCTGATGACTCTAAGCGGTTTTCAACTGGTCCCTTATCAAGTGAACCTTCACCATCACCTCATGAGTCGAATCTGGGCCTATTATGGCTGCCTCACCAACCTTGAACCATCCAATGGGAGATCTACACCTTATCCCATAAAGAGCCTCGAACGGTGCCATCTGGATACTAGAGTGGTAACTGTTGTTATAAGAAAACTCTATCAAGGGAAAATAATCATCCCAACAACCTTTGAAATCCTTAACACATGCCCTCAACATATCCTCAAGGGTCTAAATGGTTCATTCTTCTTGGCCGTTTGATTGAGGATGAAAAGCCGTGCTTAGCTTAACCTGAGTCCCGAGCCCCTTTTGAAAAGAACGCCAGAATAGAGAAGTAAACTAGTACCTCGGTCCGAATTAATAGACAAGGGCACTCCATGAAGCTGAACCAACTCCTGAATATACAACTTAGCATATTCGTCTATTGAATCCGTGGTCTTGACCGGTCGGAAGTGTGCAGCCTTGGTCAACCTGTCCACTACAACCCAAATGGAGTCGTATTGTCGGTGAGTATGAGGTAGACCTGTGACGAAGTCCATATTGATTTCTTCCCACTTTCAAGTGGGGATGGAAATATCCTGAAGTACACCTCCAGGTCTTTGATGCTCGACCTTCACTTGCTGACAGTTTGGACATTTTGCTACGAACTCCGCAATATCCTTCTTCATACCATCCAACCAATAGATTTCTCATAAATCCCGATACATTTTTGTTGATCCTGGATGAATAGAATATTTGGTACCATGTGCCTCACGTAATATCTGAACTCTCAAATTATCAATGTTCGGAACATATAGTCGACCCTGGTATCATAGCACACCATTTCCCCTTTGGGAGAGGACCTCCACCTTTTGAATCCACACCACCTCCTTCAGCTTCCTCAATATTGGATCCTCATCTTGATTGGATTTAACATCAACCACCAAGGACGATTCTGACCCGTTATGTACAACAACACCGCCATTGATCGAATCAATCAACCTAACTCCTAGCTTTGCGAGTCGGTGGACATCCCTCACCAACTCCTTCTTTCCCTCATCCACGTGGGACACACTTTCCATGGAGTGTCTACTAAGTGCATCCGCAACCAACATTAGCTTTGCCAGAATGGTAAAGGACACTCATGTCATAGTCCTTAAGTAACTCCAACCACCTCCTTTGCTGAAGATTTAGATCATTCTATGTGAACACATATTGCAAGATCTTGTGATCCATAAATACATCCACATGGACCCCATACAAGTAATGTCGCCATATCATCAATGCAAACACCACTGCGGCCAACTCAACATCATGGATAGGGTAATTCTTTTCATGAACCTTCAGCTATCTCGAGGCATATGTTATTACCTTCCCACACTGCATCAAAACACATCCCAGTCCGACTCTCGAAGCATCACAATAGACAACAAAGCCATCGATACCCTTGGGTAATGACAACAATGGTGCTGAAGTGAGTCAGGTCTTTAACTCTTGGAAGATTTTCTCAAAGCATCCAACCATTGGAATTTCACCTTTTTCTGAATCAACTTTGTCAAAGGTGCCACAATAAATGAGAAACCCTCTACAAACCTTCTATAATAACCTTCTAGGCCCAAGAAACTCCAGATTTCTAAAGGATTCACCTATCTGGGCCAATTTTTCACCGCCTCTATCTTCTAGGAATCACCATTATGCCTTCTCTCTAATACCACATGACTCAAAAATGGTACCGAGTTCAACCAAAATTCACATTTGCTAAACTTTGCATACATATGACGATTCTTGAGGGTTTGCAACACTATTCTCAAATGAGTGGCATGCTCCTCCTCGCTCTGGGAGTATATAAGAATGTCGTCAATGAACACGATCACCAGCATATCCAAATATTATTTGAACACCCTATTCATCAGGTCCATAAAAGCTGCAGGAGCAGTTGTTAGGCCAAAAGACATAACAAAAAATTTGTAGTGACCATACCGAGTCTTGAAAGTTGTCTTCTGGATGTCACTCTCCCCAACTCTGAGATGAGGATACCCGGACCTGAGATCGATCTTGGAAAAGCACTTGGCACCTTGATGCTGGAAAACAAATCATAGATCCTAGGTAAGGGGTACCTGTTCTTGACGGTAACCTTGTTCAACTACCGATAGTCAATACACATGCGAAGGGAACCGTCCTTCTTTCGAACAAATAGAACTGGTGCACCCCATGGAGACTGGCTCGGTCTAATGAAGCCCTTGTCCAACAGATCCTTTAACTGACCCTTCAATTCCTTTAACTTGGTTGGCGCCATCCTGTATGGAGGGATAGAAATAGGCTGCGTATCTGCCAATAGATCAATACCGAAATAAATTTCCCTTTTTGGAGGGACACCTAGAAAATCCTCGGGAAATACCTCTGGGTATTCGCACACCACCGAAACTGATTGAATATTTTGGGGTCTCGAACTCCACATCCTTAACCATAGCTAGGTGATACATGCGACCCTTAGAGATCATCTTCCTAGCTTAAATATATGAAATAAACTGACCTGCTGGCACCGTCAAACTACCCTTCCACTTCACAACTGGCTCACCTGGAAAATGGAACTCCACTGTACGGGTTCCACAATTAATCGAGGCGTAACATGAAAACAACCAATCTATACCAAGAATAACGTCAAAGTAAGTCATGGATAACTCTACCAAATCTACGGAGGTAACCTTATGCAGCACAGTAATAGGGCAACCCCTATATACCCGCCTACCTACAATTGAATCACCGACTGGGGTAGACACGGAGAATGGTTCTGACAGAATTTCAGGACTAACTCCAAAACTACTAGCAATGTAAGGACTCACGAAAGACAATGTAGCTCCTGGGTCTAGCAAGGCATAAACATCAATATGAAAGTCACACAACATACCAGTGATCACGTCTGGTGAAGTATCCTACTTCTGGCGCGAGGCAAGGGCATAAAATTGGTTTTGCCGTTGACTGCCTCCTCCCTATTAGATGCTCCTTGTGGAGCTGAACGTGCTGGAGCTGCTGCTATCCTAATGGTTTGTGCATGACCCCTATCATCACCCTGTCTAGCATATGGGCATGCTCAGCGCATTTGGTCGGTCTACCACACCCCAAAAAGGCATCTGAACCTAGAAGGCACTCCCCGATGTGACTTTTGACGCACTTCCAGCAGGTTGGAGAGGTATACCCTAACTAAGTGCCACTTTGATCCCTCGACCCTGACTCCCTACTCCTCTGATCACCCCTAGGTTTGGATGGAACACTAGCTGATGATGGTGTTGGGCGTAGTGACCCCTGCTAAAACTGTGGACGGTAGCCACCGCCAGACCTCTGATGTGAAAACCCATGACTATCCGTCTGAGCCCTATTTCCTCCCTCACCCTTGCATGAGCCGCCTCCATTTGCTGAGCGTACAACACTATGTGAGGAAAGTCCATATCCTGGTTGAGCATAGCATTCTTGCAGTCCTTGTCTAAATAACCGACCACACCATGAACAAATCGGCTCACCCGCGCCCTCTAATCCATCACCAACTGTGGGGCATATTTCGACAAATGAGTGAACTCAAGCGAATACTCCAATACTGACATCTTTCTTTTCTTGAGGTTAAAAACTCAGCTTCTTTCAACTCCCTCTTTTCCTGAGGGAAGAATCTATCAGTAAAAGCCATGTGAAACTCATCCCAACTGATAGGGCCTTCTCCCGCTGCCCTGCTATCCTTCCATTGCTTGTACCAAATATGAGCGACCTCCTTTAGCTGATAAGACGCCAAGTCCACACACTACCCATTCGTCACTCCCATAACCTGAGTGACCTTCAGGACCCCCTCAATGAACTCGTGTGGATCCTCATCCACCCTCGACCCCATGAACTCAGGAGGGTTCATCCTCAAGAAGTCTCTAACCCGAGCCGCCGCCACATTGCCATTCTGTGGAACCTGCGAAATAGCCTGTTGTTTGACTTGAGCAGTCAAGGCCTGTGCCAACATCTGAATCGCCGCTCAAAACTCGACGTGGCTAGCTGGATCTGGTTCTTGGGGCTCTGGAATAGGTGGGGCTTGCTAATGCCCATGATCGTTTCCATCTTCGTGGCCTTCATCATTGCCATTCCTCCTTCCCTTCATTCTTCTAGGAACCCTAATTCTGCAATCGCGAATCACATGAATTAGAAAGATGGAAAGGCTTTTCATTGCACGACATAAAACATGAAAGAAAGGAACATGTCCTAAATGTTTAGTAGCCTCTTCGTCATAGGTATGGCACGCTTCATACCCATGAAAAAGACTCTACCTAACACGGCTTTCAAACACCCTAGGACACTTCAAACCTATTGCTCTGATACCAAGTGTGTCATGACCTGAAAGTACACCCGGATTGTAGATACGGGACAAGGGACCCCGAGGGACCCCAAGTCGACCCATGGCTCATGCATACAACTTATCTCATTCAATTCAGCGGAAAGATAATCATGAACATATAACGAAAATGTACTCATAACATAGCATCAAGAAATACTAAATGTTAACACAGCTGAATACACATACTTGTCTGAAAACCTCTAAAATATGAGATTGGTTGATTGGACAACATCTCCAACTAACTCGGCCAATGCGGAAACATAAACAAGATGAAAGCCTGTAAAATAGCCGTCGAAATATGATGATTCACCAATAAGCTGAAAGCATAAGCTGAGACGGCCTAAGGGTGAGGATGAGCTTAAGATCCGGACCCTGTATCATGAAACGATACAAGATAGAAAGTATGCAGTCAGTACGTGGAATGTACTGAGTATACAAGGTAAGTAAAACAGACATTTTAAAAGTAAAGAAACTCCTAAATAGACAGAGGGGAAGGACATCATGCTTTCATCAAAATCATCATAATAATCATAAGGCTCAAGGCTTTAAAATCATTCATAATTGTTCATTATCTTAATCGTAAGAAAACTTTATCAAAACATAACTTGAGCCAATAACATAGACATAGAAATGCATAAAACATGTGGAACAATGGGAGGACTCGTCATAACCGACACCATCATGGTAGAGCCTTTCATGATGCCCCACTGTCTCGCTCAAGTAGGCAGAGCCGACCCTGGCTTTCCAGGTGAGGGTCATGCATAGGGGGTGATGTCACATTTGAGGGGATCATTATCATAACATCATGAAATTACAACCCACAGTGGCACGTGGTTATGAGACACTGGCGTAGTCCTTTGGACGCCTGGCAGCTCGGTGCTAGACACAGCTCCCAAAAACATGCATATAGGCTCATACATAAATCATTAAAATCATCCATAAAATTCATTGGCTAAGATATAACATTTATCATCATGGATCCCCTTTAAAACATGCTTATCCAAGAATCAAGGCCCTTTTTATCGACCAACATCGTAAATCGATAAATCATGAAATTCATTTCGTAATTCATAAATCATTCTTCATCATGTGGGCATTGCCAATACTTTATCTTACTCAATTTCTTCAAAAATATGCCCATAAACATGGGTAACTTGGATTCATTCATTTCCATGATCAATAAACTCAAAATAATAAATATTCATCATAATTCAGAACTTCCATGAACTTCCATAAATGGGCAATTTAGATTTTAAAAAGATTGAAACATGAGTAAAGGGAATAATAATAGAACATGCCCATCATGGATATTTCCATGAATAAAACTCAATTAAAACATATCCATAAATAGAAATCACATTGACATGCTTTGGGCAAAATCCCATGGAATTTGAATAAGAGAATTCATGACTTCAATCAAAATTGGGCATGGGTGGGGAAGAATTCCACCCATTTTAGAACCCTATATACCTGGGAATAGATGGAGTTGAGGTTTCTTGAACACCCAACAAGAAATTTGAAGAAAATTTGGGGAAGAAGGACTTGATTCTTCCAAAACCTTTCTAAAATCTTTGCATGAGAATGAGCATGCATTGGGGACTTAACTCCTCTTATCACACTTAGCAATTATCCAAAATGACATAGTTTAGACCTTAGGGACCCAGGAAGTTACGAAAACACCCTCATTAAACACAGGAAATTCCTGGTCGCCAGTCCTCACGAGGGACCTAACAGGTCGTTGCCACAGGGCTCGACTCGTTGCCTCAATTTGTTAAGTCCACTGCCCAAAACTCCAAGGGAACCCCACGGGAGACTTCACGAGTCGTGAGGTCAGACCACAACTCATGGTCACCTTCCGTGGCCTACACTGCCCATACCCATCTTGCCAAACCTCTAGGGTTGACCATGGGTGACCTTACGAGTCGTGAGGTCTGACCACGACTTGTGGTCAAGCCCGTGGCCTCCTCACTCAAACTTTACCAAACAAAGCTGACCACGAGTCACTTCACGACTCGTAGTCACTCCTAACTACTCAGCTCACGAGTCGTTCTGTGACCTGGTGCAAATTTTCAATTTTTTCTCAGTTTTCACTTTTGGGTCTAATCCTTGGGTTCCCGGGGTATAACATCATAGCTGTTTTGGCTTCCTCCAAAGTCTATCCTTCACACCTATGTTCTCCACGGGAACAACCAAAGTCGGGTCACCAATGAACTTCTTCAAGAGCAATACATAGAAAATTGAGTGTATCGAAGCTAACTCTGAGGGAAACTCCAACTTATAGACCACCTTGCCGACACATCTCATAATTTTGTATGAGCCAACATATCTGGGACTAAGCTTCCCTTTCTTTCTGAATCACATCACTCCCTTCATGGAGACACTTTTAGAAACACCCAATCATCAATTTCAAATTCAAGTTCTCTTCTCCTCACATCCACATAAGACTTTTGACGACTCTAAGCTATTTTCAGTCTTTCCCTTCATAAGCCGAACTTTCTCCGTAGCCTCATGAACTGAATCTAGCCTTATTAACGTAACTTCACCTACTTCAAACCAACCAATAGGTGATCTACCTCTCCGTCCATAAATAGCCTCAAACGGAGCCATCTGAATGCTGGAATGGTAGCTATTGCTATATGCAAACTCAATGAGAGATAAATGATCATCCCAACTACGTTTAAAATCAATAACACATTCTCTCAACATATCCTCGAGAGTCTGAATGGTCCACTCAACTTGACTATCCACTTCTGCGTGAAAGGTTGTGCTAAGCTTGACATGGGTACCAAGTCCCTTCTGAAACAACTTCCAAAATTGGGAAATAAACTGACTACCTCTATCTGATATGATGAACAAGTGAACACCATGCAACCAAACTAACTCCCGAATATACAATTTAGCATAATCCTCCACGAAGTCGATAGTTTTGACCGGTAGAAAATAAGCTACCTTAGTCGACCTATCTACAACCACCCTAATAAAGTCATCCTGTCGATGAGTACGAAGCCAACCTGTAGTGAAGTAAATATTGATTTCCTCCCACTTCCACGTAGGGATTCTAATCTCTTGCAACATAACTTCAAGTCTTTGATGCTCCACTTTCAGTTGTTGATAATTCAGACACTTAGCCACAAAATTTGCTATGTCCTTCTTCATGCCATTCCACCAATATACTTCCCGTAGGTCATGGTACATCTTGATGGATCCTAGGTGGATAGAATACCTAGAGTCATGAGGCTCACTCAACATCCGACTTCTCAAGTCATCCACACTCCAAACACACAAACGACCCTGATAACGAAGTATAACATCTTCCTCTTGAGAGAAGACCTCTACCTTCTGCTTCTGAACTGCTTCCTTTAGTTTTACCAAAATATGATCCTCCTCTTTCCTAGCCTTTACTTCAGTCACTAAAGAGGATTATTAACCAATCTGCACAATGACACTACCATCCGTCGAGCCAACAAGATGAACTCCTAGCCTTGCAAGTTGAAGCACATCCTTTACCAACTCTTTCCTTCCGTCCTCCATATATGAAACACTATCCATAGTCAGTCTGCTAAGGGCGTCAACCACTACATTGGCCTTGCCCGAATGATAAAGGACACTCATGTCATAGTGCTTAAGAAGCTCTAACCACCTCTTTTGCCACAAATTCAAGTCCTTCTGAGTAAACACATACTGTAGGCTCTTGTGATCCATAAACACATCCACATGGACCTCATACAAATATTGTCTCCAAATCTTCAATGCAAACACCACCACTGCCAATTCCAAGTTAGGCGTCGGGTAATTCTTCTCATGGGTCTTAAGCTGTCTAGAGGCATACGCTATGACCTTACCATGCTGTATCAACACACAACTAAGAATGATCCTAGAGGCATCACAATAGAAAATGAATCTATCTGTACCCTCAAGTAGGGTCAATACTAGGGTTGAAGTGAGTCGAATATTTAACTCCTAGAAACTCTTCTCACAAGCATCCGACCACTGAAATTTCACCTTCTTCTGGGTCAACATAGTAAAGGGTGCTCCAATGGATGAAAATCCCTCAACAAACATTTGGTAGTTGCCAGCTAAACCTAAGAAACTCCTAATATCCGAGGGACTAACTGGTGTAGGCTAATTCTTCACAGCTTCTATCACTTGCGAGTCCACTTGTACACCCTAACTTGACACCACAGGGACAATCAATGCTACTAAGTTCATCAAGAACTCACACTTGCTGAATTTAGCAAACAGTTGGCGATCCTTGAGAGTTTGCAAAACAATTCTAAAATGAGTGGCATGCTCCTCCTCGCTCTAAGTGTATATGAGAATGTCATGGTTGAAGGCAATCACGAACATATCCAAATATGACTTGAACACCCTATTCATAAAATCTATAAAATCTACAACATTTGTTAGTCCAAAAGACATAACTACAAAATCGTAGTGTCCATACCGAGTCCTGAAAGCTGTCTTCGGAATGTCACTCTCCCTGACTTTGAGCTGATGATTCATGATCTGAGGTCTATCTTTGAGAAACACTTGGCACCCTAAAGTTGGTTAAATAATTCATCAATTCTAGGGAGCGGATATTTATTCTGATGAAGTCCCTGAATCTAGTCGCCGTTGCGTACCCATTCTGGGGAACATGAGCTACTATTTGCTGATTGACCGAAGCGGTCAATGCTTGTGCAGACATCTGAATAGCTTCCCTAAACTCGGCATAGGAAACCTGCTCGGGAACGTGGTTCGTTGGGGCTGGTGGGGATTGCTGGTGCTCGTCTCCATTGCCATCCTCGTGGTTTTCGTTCCCACTTCCATTAACTCAGCGTGGAGACATGACTCTGGAAATGTGTTTAGCATGAGTTAGAAAGATAGACAGATACTTCACCGCATGACATAACTCATGAAAGAAGGGAAATTTTCTAAAACATTTCATAGCCTCTTCATCATAAGTGTGGCGCACTTCAAGCCCATGAAAAGGACTCTACTTAACACGGCTTTCAAACACCCTAGGACACATTGAACCTTAGCTCTGATACCAAGTTTGTCACGACCCGAACAAAGCCTTGGATCTAGAGACAGAACCTAGAACTATAAATGGCTCCAAGTCGACCCATGGCATGATCATAAGAACTAAAGCTCAACATAATTAAAGTGGAAGACTAAATTCTAAAATAGCGGAAGTCTGAATAGTAAAACATTTAAACCACTGAAATAACATAACACCAAATCCTAAGCTGAATATAATACTATATCGAAAAAGCCTATAAAATACTGATGAGCTAATGGGACAAGACCCCAACTAGCTCACCAAAGTGTGAAACTAAATTAGAAATAACACAACTAACTGAAGGTCTTCGAAGGATGAGGACTCACCAACAGGTGAACGGGATAAGCTCGGGAGACTAGCTAACATCGGGAGTAAGTCTGTACATTCTGAGCTTGTATCCTGAAATGATACAACATAGAGTATGCGGTCAGTACTTGAAATGTATCGAGAATGCAAGGTAAGTAAAACAACTGAGTAAGTAAAAATGAAGTCATGCATGTCATGAATCATTGCATCATAAGATTCTAAAAGTAAGTACTTGCAAGCTGATATCTTGAAAACATGAACAATCATAACTGAATCAAATGACCCAAAGCTGAATATGATATTCATAAGTAAAATAGATAAACTAAACATTGGGTCAATCCTTCTGAAAATATAAAATCATAACTAATGAACATGCATAACTAAAATCATGAGGAACAATTGGAGACTCATCATATAACCGACATAATCACGTTAGAGTTTATGTGATCCCTACTATTACACTCAAGTGGGCAGAGCCGTCCAAAGCCTTGCCATGGCTAAGGGCGCTACTGTGACATCGATATCAAGCTGAAGGACCCTTGGGGGCAGGGAAAGCTCACAAAGGAGATCCTAAAGAATTTTAATATACCTACGTTGGCACGTAGTTTTAAGGCCCTAGGTTTACATGAACCCCTAGCGTACTCAATGCTAGACACCACTCCCAAAAAACATGCATATTCTCTCCATCACTTTTCAACAAAGTTGAACCATCATTTTTCAATGAAGCTAATCATGAAATTACATACGTAATCTGAAATCTGAACATGAGGAGCCTCAACTCAAAACATACCACAAGTTGGAAGTGGGATACTAGACTCCAAAACCATGTGGTAAGCTCATATCATAAAATTGAACTAGATCGTGAAAACAATCTTAGATCACGTGGGATGGTGTCACGACTAGAATGTAGCCTCGTATCACAACACCGGACAAGGAGTCCCTAGAGATTCCAAGGCGACTCATGGCATGAACATACATCTATCTCAATCCAGTAAAACAGAATATTCAACATGATAACATGGCAGAAGCATAATCATAACATAACATGGAAAGAGATACGCACTTCATACATGATAGTTGAATACTACAGCTAGTCTTAAAGCCTCTAACATATCAGATGTGCTGATAGGATAACTCCCACAACTAACACGACAAGTCCAGAAAACTGAACATAAAGGGTAAGTGATATCAACTGATCCTCGGGAGATGAGGACTCATGAATGAACTGGAAGAGAACTTCAAGAGCGAGCTACTGACGGTACTGGGTCTGAAGATCGGAGCCTGTATTATGAAACGACCCAATATAGAGCATGTGGTCAGTACGTATGTACCGATTATGAAAGGTACGTAAAACGGACATTTAAATACATAAAAGTTCATAAGAGATCATAAGAGTAGGACAACATGCTCATAATATAAATATCATAATGCAACATAAGGCTCAAGTCTTTCAAAACATTAGTAATCCATTCATTATCATAGTCACAAGAGAAACATTATAAATCATAACTTGAACAAAAGTAACATAAACATAACAATGCATAAAACATGCTAAACAATGGGAGGACTCGTCATAACTGACACCATCATGGTAGAGCCTTACATGATGCCCCAACTATCTCACTCAAGTGGGCAGAGTCGTCCCAGTCTTGCCAGGCCAAGGACGTGCATTATGTGATATTACAAAAGAGGGGATCAATTAACATTGAAATGTATCATTATGAATCTACGGTGACACGTAGTTTGAGACACCAACATAGTCCTTTGAACACTGGGAAACTCGGTGCTTGACACTGCTCCCAAAAGACATGCACATTAGGCTCGTACATAAATCATAAACATTATTCATAAGATTCGGGGCCAAATAAATATTAACATCATTGATCCCCATTTACATACATGTTTAGCCACGAATGAAGGGCCCATTATTCGGCCAACGTCATAAATCGATCAATCATGAAAATTCATATAATAAATCATAAATCATACTTGAACATGTGGGCATTGCCCAATACTTTAACATGCTTTAAGATTCTCAATTCATTTGAAAACATGATTATAAACATGGGTAACTTGAAAATATACTTTTCATCGTCAATACTTCATTGTACATGAACATTGATCATGAATCTTATCTTTCATAAACTTTTCTTAAATGGGCATCTTAAATTTATAAAGTTTGAAACATGATTTAAATGAAAACAACTTAAAACTTGCCCATAATTCATAATTCAATAATTAAAACACCTTTGAATCATGCCCATGCAGTAAATTTGGAATTTCATGCATTGGGTTAAAACCCCAAAGAATTATCATAGGAATTTTCATGATTTAGGGAGAAATTGGGCATGGGTGTGATCGGATCCTCCCATTCATAGCCCTACACAGCTGGGAAGATCAGATTTTGCGACTCCTTGTAAGCCCAATGAAAGATTGAAGGAAAACTTGAAGAATCCTAAATTGATCACCGCCTAAACCCATTTAATATGCATGCATGGATATGAATGAGGCTAGGATATATTTCCCCTCATAAAATACGGCATTTCGAGCCTTACACGACATAGTTTAGGACCCTAGAACTTAGAAATGATGAAAATACCCTTAATGAATTACCTAAAAAATTTGCACTGGTAGTGACAACAACTAATCCAACGAGTTGTTCCTGGATTCCACGACTCGTGGTATCAATCCGTTGTGTCTACTACACAAACATCACTTACCAAATTCAATCCTACGACTCAACAGGACAAGTCGTTGCATCCGACAACGGTCCATTGTATCCTCCGTTTTTCCCCCTGAAGAACTACCCCTGGGCCTTCCCACGAGCCACACCATGACTCGTGCCTCCTTCCAATGAGTCGTGCTTTCCATCCGTCACTTCGACAGGGAACTTTCCACTCTTTCCCACGGTTGCTCACCACGATCCGTTACTGCTCACAATGGGTCATCCTACGACCCATCACTTCCTCCTAGGCTAAGGACCAATCTCACTACGACCTCAACAATTACTCATGACATCAAAACACGGGTCATTCGTTGACCCGTTACTCCCATTTCATCCCTGCTACACCTCACCACGAATACTTCCTATGGATCATTGGTGTGACCAACGATCCGTTACATGTCCTGTTCTATGGTAATTTCCCATATTTTTGCCAACTTCCAGTTTTAAATTCCGGTTCTAGTCTGGGGCACTTGTGGGGTATTACAGTATCTCACCCTTGGGAACATTCATCCTCGAATGTGGAAAAACATGCATAAAATAGAGAATTGCAATCATCGTACTCAAATACTAATCATTTAAGCTGAAAGGTGATAGAATGACTAACTCTGATTTAAACTACATGGATGAACTGAATTCATGAATCATATACACATCCACATACATGAAAGAAACTAGGTGTCATGCCCCACCTTGGGAGGCATGATTTCCACCTGGTGCCCTACTAGGACCTGAACTTCTAAGCTGATTAAGCCTAAGCACCTCTTGTGCAGGCCTGACTTTAACTCTGGAATCAAGAAAACAATGGGCTATATAGCGGCTATAAATACAACCCCCGGCCGACAAGGCCTATAACCACCTATGAAAATAAACAGCTAACTAGAGACAAAAAATATAGGGAGTCCTATGTGGGCCGACAAGGTCACCATGATATCTAGTTATAACTGGAAAGCGAAATCAGATACTAAACTGAGTTATAACTGACAAGGCCACAAATCAACAGCTAAACAGGTCCCAACATGACCATTACACATAGTCTAAAACACATATGGGCCCCACACAACCGATATCATCCAACCACAAGGAAGTAATGCAATCTACAAGCCTCTAGAAGTAATAACATGGTCAAGACAGGGCCCCGACCTACCCATACTGTACAAAGAAAAGAAATAAACCTCTATCACACAAGCTCTAAAAGAAAGGAGTTGATGGCTCTATATCGGCTAACTGGAACTACAAGGGACCTGCTCCTCATCTATGTGTACCTACATACAAATAATGTAGAGCCCCAGAAGAGGGCGTCAGTACCACAGGTATTGAGTATGCAAAGCAATAACTTTAAATGACTGAAAGTAAGAAATAGAACTGACAACAATTGAAGTAAACAAAACAGATTGAAGCTGATTGAGGTAGTGAAATCAGGACTAAACATAACTATAATAAGGAAGGTAGAGTTCATACCTGGCAAATGTGGCGTCTTACTATCTAATTATCAGTAACTAAAGCAAGCATAAACCTTACTGGCCCCCATAAGCCGAAAGGTACAATAAGCACAAAATAACCCAGCTGGCCCCCATTAGCCCTTGTGAGTACACCTTAATCTATATACCCCTATTTAGGTTATACTGAGTCAACTACCAGCTAGAAGTGTCCTACCGATTCCCTGGGTCTGCAATTGGGCCCGCTCAGCCCCTGACTTTAGCTGTATCTGAGTCCGGAGGACTCTTTATATCTACACCCCGGGCGTAAACGCTCGGCGGGGGTGTGTATAAGGCCAGCCACGATAATATAAGGATATTGATCCCCATCTTCATCCCTTAAGGATGGCATGCTGCTTCGTAGAGCGACGTATCCTCGCTCCTGGCGGGCGGCGACACAACTATTAACCCTGGGGTGGTCACGGAAGCTAAACAAGTATAATCCAGCCCAAAACAATACAATTTATGAGTCTAAACTTACAACAAAAACTGGACATGATAACATACTCCTAACATGCTTTACTGGGATTCATACTGGATTACTATGCTGAGGAAACTAACTTTCTGAAAGAAAATACCTAAACATACCTCGATTTCTGGTTTCTGATTAACTGATAGGTTCCAATTAGTATTCAATAGCTCTTCCCAACTGAAGTCGTGTTACTGGAAAGATAGGACTAGTTTTAACACTAAATTTGGCAAAAAGGAAAACTTTATATGTAAATATTAACTATATTCGAACTTTACGAAACAAGATCGAAACCTCATTATTTCTCGAAAATATAGAAGGGAGAAATGCTTAATTTAATCCTGGGATTGTATTGACACTAGTTTTGAGAAATTCCAACAACCTTGGCTCGGCGGGATGATGATTCGTCGGGCGAATTCCACGAAACTAACTCTGTAGAAATACTACCTGCAGCCTTATACTTCGATACCCGAAGTTAATTCGGATTTGGACGGTGTTTAGTGGTGTAATCAGATGAAAATTAAATGTTTTCCTTCGTCCTCCCCTCTACTGGTCTTGATTATATGAATTATATTCTAACTTCTAAGTGTGACACCCTTATATACTTGAGGCAGCAGACAAGGCAATGTGGAACGCTGCCCAATGTGCTGATTCTGCTCCATTCCACATTGGCTAATACGGAGGAGCAGCTCCGTGCCATTTTTCCCCCTTGGGCAGCTTGGTTCGGCCTCCTCCCGTGAAATCCTGACTTTGCACTCGTTCGGCCTTTCCCCGGGCCCTTTCCTTGTATGTATGGAACTCTAAAATACCTAACCAACATACAAATAGGCCAATTAAATGTTTAAAACTTACGGGGTGTAACATCCTCCCCCCTTAAGAACATTCATCCTCGAATGTTAACTCTTACTTACAAGAACCTCAACCTTGCAATTACTTACTCTGGAAAACTTTCAGCAGAGTCTCCCATGTAATATGGACTATCCAAAAACCCTGAAACGCAGAAAAGTCCAATATAGGTACTCCACACAATACTATGGCATTCATTTCACAATAGACTGAAGTCAATTATCTCACATATACATGTATGTAATGCAACTTATGAAACAACAACAACAACATACCTCTAGCTGCACAACCTGACTATGTCTGAAATAACTGAGGATATCTAGTTTTCATATCATCTTCTGCCTCATAGGTCATCTCCTCTCGGTTCTTATTTTGCCATAACACCTTATGGAAGCAACATCTTTAGTTCTCAGTCTACGAATCTGCCGATCTAATATGGCTACTGGAGCTTCTTCATAAGCTAACTCCTCAGTGATTTGGACTTCTTTAACTGGGAAAATCTTGTAGGGATCTCCTATACATTTCCTCAGCATTGATACGTGAAAAACTAGGTGAACGAATTCTAATTCTGGGGGTAAATCCAATTCATAAGCCGCTTGCCTATCCTTCGGCAAATTTGATAAGTCCCAATAAACCTCGGGCTGAGCTTTCCTTTCTTACAAAATCTCATCATACCCTTCATTGGTGAAACCTTCAGGAATACCCAGTCACCCACATTAAATTCTAGGTTTATTCGCCGTACATCAGCATAAGATTTCTGGCGGCTCTGAGCTGTCAGCAGACGTTCCCTGACAAGCTTTACTTTCTCTTCTGACTGATGAATAAGATTTGGCCCAATCAATGCCGATTCTCCTACTTCAAACCGACCAGTTGGAGACTTGCACTTCCGCCCATACAACGCTTCATAAGTTGCCATTTGAATTGATGAATAATAACTGTTATTATAGTCAAATTCAATAAGTAATAGATGTTCATCCCAGGTGCCTCCAAAATCTAGCACACACGCCCGTAACATATCCTCGAGTGTCTGGATTGTACATTCTGCCTGCCTATCTGTCTGAAGATGGAAGGTTGTGCTCAGGTTAACCTGCATCCCTAGGCCTCTCTGAAAAGATTGCCAAAATTTAGCTGTAAACTGCGCCCCTCTATCAGAGATAATTGACAATGGAACACCATGCAATCGGACTATTTCCCTAATATACAGCTCAACATAATCTTCGACTAAAGAGGTAGCCCTTACTGGCAGAAAGTGAGATGATTTTGTCAACCTGTCAACAATTACCCAAATAGAATCATCTTTACGCCTAGTATGAGGTAACCCTACTACGAAATCCATATTAACTACTTCCCATTTCCATAAAGGCACGACTATATCCTGTATTAGTCCGTCTGGTTTCTGATGTTCAGCTTTCACCTGTTAGCAGTTGGGACATTGAGCTACGAATTCTGCTATCCCCTTTTTCATTCCCGGCCACCAGTAAATCTCCTTTACGTCATGGTACATTTTTGTTGAAACTGGATGGAGAGACTAACGGGCATAGTGTACTTTGCCCATAATTTGTTGGCGAAGCCCAGCCATGTTTGGAACGCAGAGGCAATCCCTATATCTCAAAACTCCATCGTCGGTTACTTAAAAATCTGTTACTTCCCCTCATTGGACCCTATTTCTTAGCTGAACCAGGCTAGGATCTTCATACAGTCGTTCTTTCACTTCCACAACCAATGATGACACTGCGACATTCTAGATTACCGATCCATTGTCTCCTGATTCTACTATACGAACGTCTAAATTGGCTAGCTTATGCAATTCTCGGGCCCATTCCTGCCGCTCGGGCTGTAAATACGACAGTCTTCCCATGGATTTGTGTCTAAGGGCATCTGCTACAACATTGGCCCTTCCTGGGTGATATAAAATATTTACATCATAATCCTTTAACAGCTCCAACCAGTGACGTTGTCGCAGATTCGACTCTTTCTGGGTTAAAATATATTACAGGCTTTTATGATTAGTGAAAATATCTACGTGGACACCATACAGGTAGTGTCTCCATATTTTCAAGGCATGAATCACTGCGGCTAACTCCAGGTCATGGGTAGGGAGTTCTTCTCATGCTTCCTGAGCTGCTTGGAAGCATAGGCAATCACCTTACCATCCTGCATCAAAACACATCCTAACCCAGCACTCGAAGCGTCATAACAGACTGAATAGCCCTCTGTTCCTTCTGGAAATGCTAGCACCGGTGCCGATGTCAATCTGTCTTTTAGTTCCTGAAAGCTCTGCACACATGCCTCAGTCCAATAGAATTTTGCTGCCTTCTGTGTCAGTTTGGTTAAAGGTGCTGCTAAAGTGGAAAATCCTTCAAAGAACCTTCTGTAATACCCAGCTAACCCCAGGAAACTACGTACCTCGGTCGGAGTGGTAGGTCTAGGCCATGTTTTCACTACCTCTATCTTCTGTGTATATACTTGTATACCAACATCTGATACAATATGGCCCAACAAGGCTACTGAATTCAGCAAAAATTCACATTTAAATTTTTTTGCATATAGCTAGCGATCTCTGAGAATCTAGAGCACTGTTCGTAGATTATCCAGGTGATCTGCCTCTGAGCGTGAATACACCAGAACATCATCGATAAATACTATCAAGAACAAGTCCAGGTATGGTCCGAAAATGTTGTTCATTAGGTCCATGAACATTGTCGGGGCGTTTGTCAGTCTGAAGGACATGACTAGAAATTCAAAGTGGCCATATCTGGTCCTAAAGGCAGTCTTTGGAATATCTGTATCACGAACCCAGACTTGATGATATGCTGATCTTATGTCAATCTTTGAAAAATACCTTGCTCTCTATAGCGGATCAAACAAATCGATTATTCTGGGAAGCGAGTACTTATTTTTGATAGTGACTTTATTCAGCTATCGGTAATCTACACACATATGGAGGGAGCCGTCATTCTTCCTCACGAACAGAACAGGCGCACCCCATGGTGAGATACTCTGCCTAATAAAGCCCTTGTCTAGCAAATCCTTCAATTGTTCCTTTAGTTCTCTGAGTTCAGCAAGAGCCATCCGATATGGAGGAATAGATATAGGTTTAGCGCCTGGTAATAGATCAATTGCAAAATCAATTTCCCTTTTAGAGGGAATACCAGAAAGCTCATCTGGAAATACATCGGGAAATTCATTAACCACTGGATAGACTGAAGGGTCGGAGGCTCTGCCCGAACATCCTGAACTCTAACAATATGATAAATTCACCCTTTTGCTATGAATTTTTCTCGCCTGAAGATAGGAAATAAACCTACCTTTTGGCGTGGCTATACTACCTTTCCACTCCCGTACTGCCTCCCCTAGAGAATGGAATTGGACAATCTTGGTCCAACATTCGACATTGGCATAGCATGGAGCTAGCCAGTCCATACCCATAATAGCACCAAAATCAACCATTTCTAGTTCTATCAAGTCTGCCGTAGTCTGACGACTGGCAACCTCTGTTTTACTCCCTCGATAGACCCGTTTGGCTATAAAAAAGTCACCAACGGGTGTAGACACTACGAAAGGTCACCGAAGCAATTCCGACATAATACTAAACTTCCAAGACACTAACGGTACAACATAGGACAAGGTGGATCCTGGATCTATCAACACATAAGTAGGATGAGAGCAAATGTATAGCATACCTATCACAACGTCTAGTGATGACTATGACTCATGTCACCCTAGTAGTGCATCAGTAGTGTCTGGGCCAGCACCTAAATTGGAGGCCCCTGATCTTCCTCGGCCTCTGCCGGGTGAAATTGAGGCCCTACGCCCTGCCCGAAATGCTGGAGCTCGTGATCCTGTCAAGGACCTATCCTGTCGATCCCAGTTACCCTGACTCCTAGCCGAACAATTCCTCATCTGGTGACCCTCCTGTCCACAAATGTAGCATGCTGTGGAACCATACCTGCATGCTCCAGAGTGGCGTCGACTGCAAATAGGGCAAAGTGGTATTGTAAACCCACTTTTCTCCACTCTCCTCTACTACTGTGAACCTACTACTTGCGAACCTTCGCTGGGCTCTAGCTGCCCTCGACGACTAAACCTGCTCCTCTGCCGCTGTGGTGGAGGCAGGGGTCTAGGCAGCCTATTTGATAACCGTGGCCTAGGTACTCCCCGGGACTCCTCCTATAATTCACCCGGTTTGTCCCTGTGGTGCTGCTCCTGACTTGTCCTCCTAATCTCCCGTTGTCGTTGTTTGATACCCTCAATATTCTGAGCAAAATCCCGCACACGGGCGATATCCATATCCTCTCGCACTGTGGCTGTGATGCAGGTCTCAACATATTCTAGGTTCAACCCCATAATAAATCGGTGTACCCTGGTCGGCATTGTGTCCACAAAGGCTGGCGCATATCAAGCCAAGGAATCAATCCGCATGGCATATTCTCGAACACTCATCGACCTCTGCTCCATGTGTAGGAACTAATCAACTCGGGCCTGTCAAAACTCCTGTGGTAGGTAATGATCCAAGAAAGCCTCTGAGAAGCTGAGGTTGGAGGGGAAACATCTCTCTCTCGGGACCTCTCCCAACTCTTATACCACAGTATAGCGATGTCCCGTAACAGGAATACCGCCAACTCAACTGACTCTGTGGGTGTAGCATGCATCACCCAGAACATCCTCTGCATCTGGTCTAAGAAGTCCTGAGGGTCCTCAGTCCGATCGGTCCCTGTGAATTGCGGGGGACTTAGTGCTAGGAATTCTCGGACCCTCGAGCTACCAAGCCCTCCGAAGGATTTTGCAACTATAGGTGGCACTGGCTAGCGCTGAGCAGCCATCATCTGTGCTAGCATAACCATCGCGCTCTTGACCTCCTAGTTGGATGGTACAGGTATATAAATTGCCAGAGGCGGTGCCATCACAACGGCTGTCCCAAGCGGCTCCTGACGTGGTGGAGACTGCTGGGGAGGTCGAGATGATACCTCCGTATCATCCTCAGATCGGGCCGGTTTTGATCCGAACTAAGGCATTTTGCTGGTGCCCTCTCCTGCTGCTACATCTAACCTCTTGTCTGTCGTAGGGTGTCGTTGGTCTGACATTTCTCTCTAAACAAAAGAGTATAATGAGCTTAGGGGCTCAACCCTATGTTGTACCGCTCTATAGCACGACTGAATAAGAAGAAAGAGTAACCATCCTATTATGCCTTGCAGCCTTCTGCCTATAGTATGTGGTGTAAAACACATCCATAGGCAAGTCTCTACTCAGCATGGCTTGCAGACTCCCTGAGTTACGACCTGCTCTGATACAAAGTTTGTCACGCCCCACCTTGGGAGGCATGACTTGCACCTGGTGCCCTACTAGGACCTGAGATACTTAGCTGATTAAGCCTAAGCACCTCTGGTGCAGGGCTGACTCTAACTCTGGAATCAAGAAAACAACGGGCTATATAGCGACTGTAAATACAACCGCCGACTGACAAGGCCTATAGCTACCTGTGAAAATAAACAGCTAACCAGAAACAAACAAACATAGAGAGTCCTATGCGGGCCGACAAGGCCACCATGATATCTAGTTATAGCTGAAAAGAGAAATTAGATGCTAAACTAAGCAATAACCGACAAGGCCACCAATCAATAGCTAAACAGAGCCCCACACGGTCAACACAGATAGTCTAAAACACATATGGGCCCCGCACGACCGATATCATCTAACCACTGGGAAGAAATGCAATCTGCAAGCCTCTAGGAGTAATAAGATGGTCGGGACAGGGCCCCGACCTACCCATACTGTACAAACAAAAGAAATAAACCTCTATCACACAAGCTCAAGAAGAAAGGAGATGATGGCTACAACTGACTAGAACTACAAGGGACCTGCTCCTAGTCTATGTGTACCTGCAGGCAAGTAATGTAGCGCCCCAGAAGAGGACGTCAGTACCATAGGTATTGAGTATGTAAAGCAATAACTTTAAATGACTGAAAGTTAGAAATAGAACTAACAATAATTGAAGTAAACAAAACGGGCTGAAGCTGACTGAGGTAGTGAAATCAGGACTAAACATAACTATAATAATGAAGGTAGGGTTCATACCTGGCAAATGAGGCGTCTTACTATCTAACTATCAATAACTGAACCAATCATAAACCTTACTTGGCCCCCATAAGCCAGAATGTACAATCAGCACAGAATAACCCAACTGTGCCCCCATTAGCCCTAGTGAGTACACCTCAATCTATATACCCCTATCCAGGTCATACTGAGTCAACTACCAGCTATAAGTGTCCTACCGATCCCCTGGGTCTGCAACTGGGCCCACTCAGCCCCCAACTGTAGCTGTGTCTGAGTGCGGAGGACTCCTGATATCTACACCCCAGGCGTAAACGCTCGGCGGGAGTGTGTATAAGGCCAACCACAACAATATGAGGATCTGGATCCCCATCTTCGTCCCTTGCGGATGGCATGCCGCTCTGTAAGGCGACGTATCCTCGCCCCTAGCGGGCGGCGAAACAGCTATTAACCCTGGGGCAGTCATGGAACCTATAGAGGTATAATCCAGCCCAAAATAATACAATTTACGAGTCTCAAATGACAACAACAACTAGACATGATAACATACTCCTAACATGCTTTACTGGGATTCATACTGGATTACTATGCTGCGGAAACTAACTTGCCAAAAGAAAATGCCTTAACATCACTTGATTGTCGGTTTCTGATTAACTGATAGGTTCCAATTAGTATTCAATAGCTCTTGCCAACTGAAATCGTGTTACTAGAAAGGTAGGACTAGTTTTAACACTAAATTTGGCAAACATGAAAACTTTATATATAAATACTAACTATATTCCAACTTTACGGAACACAGTCGAAACCTCATTATTTCTCGAAAGTCTAGAAGGGAAAAATGCTTACTTTAAACTTGGGATCGTATTGACACAAGTTTGGAGAAATTCCAACAACCTTGGCTCGGCAGGACGACGATCGCCGGGCGAATTCCACGAAACAAACTGAGTAGAAATGCTCCCTGCAGCCTTATATTTCGATACCCGAAGTTAATTCGGATTTGGACGACATTTAGCGGCGTAATCGGATGAAAATTAAATGTTTTCCTTCTTCCTAACCTCTGCTGGTCGTGATTATATGAATTATATTCTAACTTGTAAGTGTGAGACCCTTATATACTTGAGGCAGTAGACAAGGCAACGTGGCACGCTGCCCAATGCTCTGATTCTGCTCCGTGCCACGTTGGCTAACGCGGAGGAGCAACTCCGTGCCACCTTGCCCCTCTAGGCAGCTTGGTTCAGCCTCCTCCCACAAAATCCCGACTTTGCACTCGTTCGACCTTTCCCCGGGCCCTTTTATCGTACTATGGCACTCTAAAACACTTAACCAACATACGAATAGACCTATTAAACGTTAAAAACTTATGGGATGTAGCACTAGGGCACATGAATTGAACATGAAAATTGAATAGAGTCTTAGGGAAAAACTGATACCTCAAGTTGGAACTGAACCAGTAGAGAATAAATGTGGGTATCTGGCCATCATGTCTGTCTCGGCTTCCCACGTAGCCCCTTCAACATACTGATTCCTCCATTTAAATTTGATTGAAGCTACTTCCTTGTTCCTTAACCTTCGAACCTGTAGAGCCTATATTTCCACTAAAACCTCCTCATAACTAAGGTTGTTGTTCGTACCAACACTTTCCACCAGAACAAGTAGAGTTGGATCACCCAAACACTTCGTTAAGAGCGAAACATGGAAAATGGGTTGCATGGAAGCTAATTCTGAGGGTGACACTAATTCATATGCCACCTTGCTGACCCGTTTCACAACCGATAGGGGCCAACATAATGAGGGATAAGTTTTTCTTTCTTTCCAAACCACATCACTCCCTTCATGGGAGACACCTTCAGAAACACCCAATCCTCCACTTCGAACTCGAGTTCTTTCCTTCTCATATCGGCATAGGACTTTTGCCCAATTTGAGCTGTTTTCAACCTATCCCGTATGAGCTGAATCTTCTCCATAGCCTCATGGACTGAATCTGGTCCTACCATCACAGCCTTACCAACTTCAGAACCAATAGGCGATCAACATCTCCGCCCATAGAGAGCCTCAAACGCAACCATGTAAATAGTGAAATGGTAGCTATTATTGTATCCAAACTCGATAAGAGGAAAATGATCATCCCAACTACCCTTGAAGTCAATCACATATGCTCTCAATATGTCCTCGAGAGTCTGTATTGTGCTTGACAATCCATTTGCGGGTGAAATGTTGTGTTAAGCTTAACCTGTGTACCAAGTCCTTTCTGAAATGACCTCCAAAACTGAGAGGTAAATTGTGTACCTCTGTCTGATACGATGGACAAGGGAACTCCATGCAATTGAACTAGCTCTCGGATGTATAGTTTGGCATAATCCTCTGTCGCATCTGTGGTTTCGACCGGTAGGAAATGAGTGACTTTGGTTAACCTATCTACAACAACCCAAATGGAGTCATATTGTCGTCGAGTGTGAGGTAAACCTGTTATGAAGTCCATATTGATTTCTTCCCACCTCCAAGTAGGAATGCTTATATCTTGTAGTACACCCCCGAGTCTCTTGGAGACTCATGAAACATCTGGTTCCTCAAATCATCAACATATGGAAAACACAGGCGGCCTTGATATCGAAGAATACCATCTCACCCTTTGGAGAAGACCTCTACCTTCTTATTCTGAACGAGCTCCTTTAACTTTACCAAAATAGGGTCTTCGTCTTTCCTAGCTTTTACATCAGTCACCAAGGACGATTGTGATCCGTTCTAAACTATAACACCGCCATTGGTCGAATCAACCAACCGAACTCCCAATCTTGCTAGTCGATGCACATCCTTCACCAGCTTCTTTATTCCCTTATCTACATGGGACACACTTTCCATGGAGAGTCTACTACGTGCGTCTGCTACTATATTAGCCTTGCCTGGATGGTAAAGCTCACTTATATGGTAGTCCTTGAGTAGCTCTAACAACCTTCTTCGACGAAGATTGGGATCTATTTAGGTAACCACATATTGTAAGCTCTTATGGTCCGTAAACACAACCATGTGGACCCCATACAAATAATGTCTCCATATCTTTAAGGAGAATACCACCGCGGCCAATTTGAGATCATGGGTCAGGTAATTCTTCTCATGAACTTTCAGCTATCTGGAGGCATATGCTATAACCCTTTTGTGTTGCATCAATACACACCCAAGGCCGATTCTTGAAGCATCACAATACACCACGAACCCATAGGTACCCTCGAGTAGAGTTAACACCGGTGCTGAGGTAAGTTGAGTCTTCAACTCCTGAAAGCTCCTCTCAGAAGCCTCCGACCATTGAAATTTCACCTTCTTTTGGGTCAATTTGGTCAAGGGTGCTGTAATAGATGAGAAACCTTCAACAAATCTTCAGTAGTAGCCAGTTAAGCCCAAAAAGCTCTAGATATCTGAAGGATTCACCGGTCTAGGCCAATTCTTCACCGCTTCTATTTTCTAAGTCCACCTTTATGCCCTCAGTTGATACCACATGGCCCAAAAATGCCACGAAATTCACCTTTTGCATATAATTAAAGATCCTTGAGAATCTGTAGCACCACTCTCAAATGAGCGGCATGCTCCTCCTCGCTCTAAGAGTATATTAGGATGTCCTCAATAAACACAATCACGAACATATCTCGGTATGGCTTGAACACCCTGTTCATCAAATCCATAAAAGCTGCAGGAGTATTCTTTAGTTCAAATGACATAACTACAAACTCATAATGCCCATACCGCGTCCTGAAGGCTGTCTTTGGGATGTCACTCTCCCAAACTCTGAGCAGATAGTACCTGAATCTGAGATCTATCTTCGAAAAAAACATGGCATCCTGAAGTTGGTAAAATAAATCATCAATCCTAAGTAAAGCAAACCTGTTCTTGACGGTGATCTTGTTCAATTGCTGATAATCAATAAACATATGAAGAGAACCATCTTTCTTTTGGATAAAGAGAACTGGTGCACCCTACGGGGACTTGCTTGGTCTGATGAAACCCTTATCCAAAAGATCCTTCAACTACTCCTTCAACTCTTTTAGCTTAGCTGGAGCCATTCTATAGGGAGGAATAGATATAGGCTACGTGTCGGAAAGGAGGTCAATACCAAAATCGATTTCCCTCTCGAGAGGAATACCCGGTAAATCATCTGGGAACACTTCTTGATACTCACATACCACAAGAACTGATTGAATTGTCGGGGTCTGGGACTCAACATCCTTAACCCTAACTAGATTGAACCTTTGGGAATCATCTTCTTGGCCTTAAGATAGGAAATAAAATGACTTAAAGGCATGACCGAACTATCCTTCCACTCTAAGGCTGACTCACCCGGAAAGCCAAACTCCACCATATAGGTTCTACAATTAATAGAAGCGTAACATGCATACAACCAATCAATGCCAAGAATAATATCAAAGTCACTCATGGTAAACTCTACTAGGTCCACAGAGGTGACTTTCTGTAATACTGTGATCGGGCAACTTTTATACACCCGCCTAGCTATAATTGAATCACCAGTGGGAGTAGAGACTGAGAATGGTTCCGACAGAATGTCAAGACTGACTCCAAAGCTACTAGTGATGTAAGGTGTCACAAAAGACAGAGTAGCCCCTGGATCTAACAAAGCATAAGCATCAAGGAGAAACACTTGTAACATACCAGAAACCACATCAGGTGAAGTCTCTTACTCCTGACACGAGGTGAGGGCATAGAATCTATTTTGGTGCTACCCGCCAACCCCACTAGTGGATGCCTTCTGCGGAGCTGAACATGCTAGAGTTGCTACTGACCTAGTAGTTTGTGCACGTCCTCCATCATTATGTTGTCTAGCAAATGGACACGTTTGGCGCATGTGGCCGGATCTACTGCACCCATAACAGATATTCGAGCTGAGCAAGCACTCCCTGGCATGACTCTTGCCACACTTCTTGCAGGCTGGAAGGGTGTGCTCTACCTGCATGTCTCTCTAATCTCTCGAACCTGAGGCCCTACTCCTATGAACACCCTTGGGTCTAGAAAGGACACTAGCTGATGATGGTGCTTTAGCTAGTGACCTTTGCTTAATTTGAGGGCGGTGACCACCGTCGGATATCTACTGAGTGAACCCATAGCTATCTGTTTGGTCCTTTTTGGCCTCTCTCTCCCTCATATGTGTCGCCTCCATCTGTTGGGTGTACAAGACTATCCAAGGGAAATCCATATCCTAGTGGAGCATAGGTTTCCTGCAATCTTTGCCCAGATAGTTCGCCACCCCATGAACAAACTTGCTAACTCTTGCCCTCTGATCCACTACTAACTCTGGGGCGTACTTTGATAAGCGAGTGCAAGGGCATACTCCTGCACCGTCATTTTCCCCTGCTTAAGATTCACGAACTCGGCTGCCTTCAACTCCCTAATCTCATGAGGGAAGAACTGATCTAGGAAAGCAATATGGAAGTCCTCCCAAGTGACAGAGCCTGCTCTGGCGGCCCTACCATCTTTCCATTGTCAAAACTAGATGTGTGCAACTTCTTTTAATTGATATGAGGCCAACTCAGTACACTCAACTCCATTCACCCCCATAACCTGGGAGATCTTCACAATCTAATTAATGAACTTATGCGGGTCCTCATCTACTTTTTACCCAAGGAACTCTGGCGTGCTCATCCTCAAGAAATCTTTGACCCGTGTTGCCACCACAGTCCCGTATTTCGAAATATGTGTCAGTACCTATTAGTTGACCTGAGCGGTCAAGGCCTGCACAAGCATTTGAATAATTCCCGGGAATTCAGCATGGGCAACCGGCACGGTGCTTGGTGCTCCTGGACTAGTGGGGATTGTTGATGCCCACCTCTGTTGCTATCCTCGTGGCCGTTTCCATTCCCATTCCTCCTACCGTTAACTCTGCAGGGAGCCACGATTCTACAATTGCGAATAGCATGAGTTTGAAAGATAGGGAGGCGTTGCATCTCACAACATAGATCATGAAAAAAGGGAACATTTCCTAAACATCTTGTAGCTTCTTCATCATATGTCTGAAGGGATTCACTCCCATAAAAAAGACTCTATATAATGCGGCTATTAGACAACCTGGGACACTTCAAACCTATTGCTCTGATACCAAGTTTTTCATGACCCGAACGTAGCCTCGGATCGCAACACTGGACAAGGAGTCCCGAGAGACTCCAAGTCGATCCATGGAGTGAACATATGTCTATCTCAATCCAATAAACCGGAATACTCAAGTCACGACCCGAACGCACACCTCGATCATAGACACGGGACCAGGAGCTCCCCCAGACCCCAAGTCTACCCATGGCATGAGCGTACATCTAATTCAATCACATAAGCGAAAGACTTAACATAAGAAAATGTAAACATGCTACAAAAAGAAAAGATAATACATGATCCATACATAATGGCTGAATACAACTTGTATTCTAAAAAGCCTCTAATCGTGAAAGAAGGGTTGATGGGACAACTTCCCAACTAATCCAACAAAACAAAAACTGAAGGAAAAACATAGAGTCTGAACATATGGACCTCGAAACATGAGGACTCACCAAATAAGCTGATAACTATCTCTGGAGCACTACTGAGGAAGGTGAGCCTGAGAATCGGTTCCTGTATCATGAGGCGATACAACATAGAAAGTATGTGGTTAGTACTTGGGATATACTGAGTATGTAAGGTATGTAAAATAGACAATTAAAATATAGAAACCTCATAATTAAATGATCATAAGAGTGGGACATCATGCTCATATCACAAATATTTTACCATAATATAAGCGTCAAGGTTTTCAAAATATTCGTAATACAATCGTAACCATAATCATAATATAAAATACTTTTTAACCTGACTTGAGACCATATACATAATCATAAACATGCATAAATCATGAGGAATAGTGGGACATTCTCCTAATCGACATACCCCATATGAGCACACATGAAGCCCGACTTATAACCCTAGTCGGGAGGCTGTCCGTACCTTGCTAAGAGTCGAACCATAAAAGTGTGAAGTCACCATGAAAAGGGCTATTTGGGCCAGGGACAGTCCCATAAGAGGTCCCAACATACCTGGTGGCACGTAGTTTATGAGATCCGGGGCAGAACATAGGCCCCAAACCTACTCGGTGTTCGATACTACTCCCAAAATATATATAGTGCTCATGGTTTAACATACATGAATTCATGGGCTAGTTAAATCATGATAATCATAAATATATTTGTACATACGTTAACTAGCCATGCAACAAGGCCCGTGAGTCAACCAAAACACAATTCATGATTCATAAGGTTCATACATACTTGGAGATCATGCATATATCTTGAATTTCATAAAAATTATAATGGGTGACATAATAAATTAATGATTTAAATAATAATTCATGTTGGCCTTATAATTATTACCAATGGATAAGTAGATCATAAATCGATTTATCATAGGGCATGCATAATTAGGCTAATACATAGAACTTCCAAATCAATAATATTATAACTAATTTAAATCACAAAACCTTATTACAAACCATAGATTATGATAAGATTTTAAAATCACGAAACCCATAATCAAATCGTTAGATTTTAAGTAAATTAAATTCAAAACCCCACAAGTTTTTGTTGAAATCTTTGTAAAAATCATAGAGGAGGGGCATGGGTGAGGAAGAAATAGCCCATTAATAGCCTAACATACCTGGGTATATCTAGTTCTTAACCTCTCTTGATAACCCAAGAAGAATTTGCAATGAGTTGATTAGTTCTAAGCTGGAATCACTCTCCCAATTCCCCTACCTTGCATGCATGAAAGAATGAAGTGAAAACTGAACTTAACCCCTTTAAATTTCTCTATTCACAACCCAAAACGTCGTAGTTTAGGCCTTAGGATCTTAGGAATTTATGAAAAAGCCCTTACTATATCGTAGAAAATAACTGCTAGGGGGTTCAAACGAGGGACCCAACGACTCGTTATGAGGGGCCATAATTCGTGCTCACCATACGTGGTCAACACTGCCCTAAATCCTTGACACGCTTCCAGTCTAGGCCACGGGTGGCTTCATGAGTCGTGAGGTCTGACCACGACTCGTGGTCATGTCTGTTGTCTCCTATGCAAATCCTGCCACCCTACTAGACCACGAGTCACTTCACGACTCGTGGTCACTCCTCACGATTCGTCCTGTGACCTAGTGCGAAATTTCAGTTTTTCACTGTTTTGACTCCTAGGTCTGATCCTTGGGTTCCCAAGGTATAATAATATATCCCCCTTGGGACGTCCTCAAATGTTAGAAACACACAAAAACTCATAATCAAACATTCATCATATGAAAATACTGATCATTTAAATTGAAAATTTATGGAATGACTACCTCCGGAAAGAACTACAAGCCATATTACGAGTCACAAAAGATAAGGTACCTCCTGGATATAACAAGGCATAAGCATCAATACTGAAGACTCGGAACATATCAGTGACCACATCTAGAGAAGCCTACTCCTGGCGGGATACTAGAGCATAAAACCCTCTACCTCTGCTAGACCGTCTCCACCTGTTGTGCATGCAATAAAATATGGAGGAAGCCAATATCCTAATAAAGCATGGTGATCCCGTAATCCTTGTCCAAGTAATCCGCCACCCATGTACAAAACGGCTCACCAGAGCCCTCTAATCGGCCACCAACTCTGGAGCTTACTTGGATAATCTGGTGAAATCCAATGCATACTCCTGCACAGACATGTTACCCTACTTAAAATTGATGAACTCAGCAGCCTTGATCTCCCTCATCTCCCAAGGGAAGAACCGATCCATAAATGCCATGTGAAACTCCTCCCAACATATTGGGCCTGCACACACTTCCCTGGCATCTCTCCATTGCTTAACCCATATGTGAGCTACCCCCTTTAGCTGATAGGAGATCAAGTCAGCACACTCTCCATTGTTCACCCTCATAACCTGGGTGATCTTTAAAATGTCCTCAATGAAATCATAGGGGTCCTTGTCCACCCTCGACCTCGTGAACTCAGGAGGGTTCATTCTCAAGAAATTCCTCACCCTCACTACCACCGCATTCCCATCCTGAGGTAATGCGCCACGCTCTGATTCTGAACTTGGGCAGTCATGGCCTGTGCTAGCATCTGATTCACTGCCCTAAACTCAGCGTGGGCAGCCGATTTTGCTGCGTGCTCCTCGTGGACGGGTGGGGCTGACTGATGCTCCTCACCAATTGCACCATCATGATCATTACCTCTACCATTTCTTCTGGGGTTTACTCGGTGTGGAAGCATGATTCTGCAAACGTGAATAGCACGAATTATAAGGGTATAGAACTTTTCATCGCAGGACATAGATCTTGAAAGAAGGGAACATTTCCTAAACATTTAGTAGCCTCTTCGTTATAAGTTTGGCGCGCTCCACACCCATGAAAAAGACTCTACTTAATGAGACTTTCAGACTCTCTAGGACACTTCAAACCTATGGCTCTGATAACAAGTTTGTCACGACTCGAACATACACTCGGATAATAGACACAGGACTAAGAGCCCCGGGAGACCCCAAGTCAACCCATGGCATGAGCGTATATCTAATTCAATCACATAAGAGGAATACTAAACATAGGAAAACATAAACATGCCATAACAAGAAAGGAAAAGACAATACATGATCCATATATAACGACTGAATACAACTTGTAGTCTAAAAAGCCTCTAATGATGAAAGACGGGTTGATGGGACAACTCCCCAACTAATCCAACAAAAAAAACTAAAGGAGAAACATAGAGTCTGAACATATTCCCCTCGGAACATAAGGACTCACCGAATAAGCTGATAACTATCTGTGGAGCACTACTGAGGAGGGGGAGCATGAGAATCGGATCCTATATCATGAGACAATACAACATAGAAAGTATGCGGTCTGTACTAGAATATACTTAGTATGCAAAGTAAGTAAACGGACAATTAAAATATAGAAATCTCATAACTAAATGATCATAAGAGAGGGACATCATGCTCATATCATAAATATTGTACCATAATATAAGGCTCAGGGTTTTCAAAACATTCATAATACAATCGTAATCATAATTTTAAGAGAAAAGCCTTGTTTAACATGAATTGAGACCATATACATAATCATAAACATGCATAAATCATGAGGAACAGTGGGAGATTCTATTAACCGACATACCCCACATGAGCACACATGAAGCCTGACTTATAACCCTAGTCGGGAGACTGTCCGTACCTTGCTAAGGGTTGAACCATAAAAGTGTGACGTCACCATGAAAAGGGCTATTTGGGTCGGGGATAGTCCCATAAGAGGTCCCAACATACCTGGTGGCACGTAGTTTATGAGATCCGGGGAAGAACCTAGGCCCCAAACCTACTCGGTGTTTGATACTACTCCCAAAACATATATAGTGCTCATGGTATAACATACATGAATTCATGGGCTAGTTAAATCATGATAATCATAAATATAATTGTACATACGTGAACTAGCCATGCAACGAGGCCCGTGAGTCGGCCGAAACATAATTCATGATTCATAAGGTTCATACATACTTGAAGATCATGAATATAGCTAGAATTTCATAAAAATTATAATGGGTGACATAATAGATTCATGATTTAAATCATAATTCATGTTGGGCTTATAATTATGACCAATGGATAAGTAGATCATAAATCGATTTATCATGGGGCATGCATAATTAGGCTAAAATACATAGAACTTCCAAATCAATAATAGTATAACTAATTTAAATCACAAAAGCTTATTACGACCCATAGATTATGATAAGATTTTAAAATCACAAATCCCATAATCAAATCATTAGATTTTAAGTAAATCAAATTCAAAACCCCACAAGTTTTTGTTGAAATCTTTGTAAAAATCATAGAGGAGGGGCATGGGTGAGGAAAAAATAACCCATTAATAACCTAACATACCTAGGTATATCTAGTTCTTAACCTCTCTTGATAACCCAAGAATTGCAATGAGTTGATTAGTTCTAAGCTGGAATCACTCTCCCAATTCCCCTACCTTGCATGCATGAAAGAATGAAGTGAAAACTGAACTTAACCCCTTTGTTCGGCTGTTTTATAAGGGTATATAAAATGACACGCAAGTGCACGTGGTCGAAAAAGTAGTAAGTGGCTTTAGTAAGCCAAGTATCGATCCCACAGAGACTTGGGTTTAGTGCAATTTTCTCAAGTATACTATATTTTTACTTCTAAGTATGCTGACAACAACGTAAACAAAAAGTGAATAATTTGTTTGATAAATTTTATACTAAAACTAAGAACAATTATCTACTTTGAATCTGAACTATGGATAAGAGCATGCTAAGGTTAAACGAACATGTAATGAAACTGATTATCATCATAAATTGGTTAATCTTTTCTTCCTGTTGCTAGCCAAGAACATTTGCCAAGAGATTAAAACTCTCGTATTTAACCTCACTTAAGAATCATGAACCATCTGTCTACATTTCTGTGATCAAATGCAATTCATGTTCTAGCCATACAATTCCGGTTCCTAAATTGACTAATACGACTTTCAGGTATATTTCTATCCTGAATGCACATCAAAACTCAATTTTCCCAAATCAAGTAAAGAACAATATCCTATTAATTCACAACTTTCCAATTTCGTGCTCTCTCGAGTGAAATCGGACTTTTTAGATGTACATTAATGTAGGCCACACACCAATGCAGTAGAAACAAGAATTAATAGAACAACATGGAAGAAAAAGATGAAAAACCATATAATCAATAATCAAAATTCATCACAAGTGTTCATAACCTCAGCAAGGAAGGGAATTAGCCACTCATTTGTGGATTAATCATCATAAAACGAGTGTTAATCATACAAGCAATTGAATTAGAGAAGAAAGAAAGAGAGAAAAAACCCTGAACTTTTCATCCCTCAACTGCCTGTAACCCACGTCCTTTCTCCACCAAGTTTGAATTATGAAAAATGAACTTAAGTGTTCTATTTATACTAGTGGGAATTTTTTCCAGAATAATGAGCAACGTGTCACGGAGTGCATCGCGGAGCACTGCCTCCGTGACACGCCAGGAACGCAGACCCTCACTGGAACTGGGGTTTCAGGAATTCAAGCTCAACGTGGCACGGCCTGCCTCGCGGAGCACTGGCTCCGTGCCACGGAGCAAACGTGGACCTTCACTGGAAATTTGGTGAATTTTCACCCTCCAGGCAGAATGCCTCCGCGATGGCAGCGTGACACGGCTCCATCGCGGAGCCCCTTTAAATCATGTTGTCCAATGCCTTTTCCTTGCTCGCATCCAAGTCCAACTCTGATATCGTCCAACATGCCTTTTAGCTTCTCGAAATCATATTTTACCTGCAAAACAATGCTAATCATGTTGGTTAGTATAAATTCACATTTTATTACCAATTACAAGAAAATGTATACACATTGCTAGATGAACAAGGCGAAAATGGTACTTTTGAGTATCACTTGGGCATATAAATCGGCCCAAGATCACTTACCCCACACTTAAATCCTTGTTCGTCCTCGAACAACAAACATACAATTCATGCAATTTACATCCCAACCTCGCTACTATGGTACAACAATTTAAGCTACGGTCATATCGATCATTCAATATTGCAAATCATCAAGAAAACATGCATGGTCTTATCAATGCAATGACCTTCAATACATTAAGACTTCCTAGACTTTAAGAATCGACTCTCGATATCGGAAAACTCATGCAAATAAGCTAATCAAGATATCCGACACAAAAATCAATCTTTCATCAAGCATGTGCCCTCACAACTCAAGAGAATCTTCCCCTTTTTGCTCATGTGACACACAAACATTCAAGTAGGGGCATGTAAAAACAATTTCACTCTCTCTCCAAAAAGAATTCACATGCATCATGTCGTGACCCATAAGCTTGCCCTTAGTATATTACTCCACTAATATAAAGAAATGCAATGTAAGATCATGTAGGAATTTAATGGGTTGTAATGGAAGCTATGGAACTAGTAAATATTGGATTAGCCAATAATAGCCACTAGCATCCTTAAGCGCCTTTTCAACACATTCCCATCAACTCACGGACATTGTTTCTCTCTTTTTTTTTTCATCATCCCCTTCTTGATGATTTACTTTAGTATGGCCCATTTCATTAAGTACACTTGACACAACAACAAAGGTTATTCATGCACCTTCATTATCGTTTATTTATAGCAAGTGCACCTTCAACCTTTTCTTTCTTTTCATCTCTCTGCTTTTCTTTTTCTTTTCACCATTCTCACTCTTTGACACTTTGGGAAAATAATTTTCTCTTCTTCAGCGCTTAAGAGTTTTGTATAGACTTTACGGCTAATGAAAAGAAGGAATTAAGCTCGATTTACACTTTTTGGACAAAAGAAGGAAATAATAGGCTAAAGGCTCAAAGGGATGACTAGGGTATACAATCACAGAAAGGGGGAGTATGACAAGAAAAAAATAGAAACTCTCGGTTAAAACAAAGAAATGCCTACATCCTTCCCTACAATACACCTCCTTCATTTCGTTTTGTACACACACCAGGCAAGTTCTAGACACTTCCCAATAGCATGGAATATCAACACCTCACTTCACACTTTATGCACATGCTTGATTCAAGATGTATTCACAGACTCTTCAATCAGTTAATTATAGGAATTCAAACATTAAGCCTCAATCACACTGAATCGAACTCTACAGCCGAGGTATCTCAACATATTTACAAGATTGCATGCTTTCATACGAATCACCTTTGCATTTTGAATATCATCTACAACCAGCAACCAAAATTTCACAACCATATAGTAACTACAGGTTTCGGTATGCAATCCACCAAAAAAACTAAAAATAATTGAAAAAAAATATCTACTCCTAACGACTACATTTCCCTTAAGACGGTCGTCATCCATCCATCATAGGGAATAGTCACTACTTAAGACGTCGGTTCAATGGGATCATTCTCGATAAAAGAACCGAAAACAAATGCCGAGAAACCCAAAATTAAAAAGTTGAAAAATTTGCAAAATATCGATCATTTCGATAGAAAAATTATTTAGAAAATATTTTAAATATGTACAAAATATTTTTAAAAATTTTAAAAATATCGATCATTTCGATAACTAAAATATGTACAGAGTCAGAATCAGCTAGCAACCATTCAACAACACACAACAATTTCACGAATATTTACAAATACAGCACAATTTGAAAATTCACAAACACAGGGAAACACAACATACAAAATAACAGAGGAGAACATACAAACAAAACAGCCCAGCCCAGCACCTAACTACTCCCACCCCACACTTAATCCGAACACTGTCCCCAGTGTTCACAAAAATTAAATAGCATAAAATCGGGTGGTGGAACTCCCTGATCAATCAAAGTATTCCACTTCTTCGTCGGGTGCTGCTGCTTCATCTCCCATGTCCGAGTCGCCTCCGTCGTCATCATCGGACTCCACATCGGAGTCCTCCCGACGTGTCTCCTCGTTCGTGGGGACGTCATCGTCTGTGGGCTCTACAAATGCTGGCCCTACTCGGCATAGAGCCATGGCGTTTTCGCCAAATGGGTAATCTAGCTCGAGCTGCCATAGCTCCTCCTCTGTCGCTGGCCTCCCACCTATCCTGAGCTGGAGCATCTGCATCCTATATATCCGCGCCATGTACTGGTCATCACGAGCGTGTCGCTCTCCAAGTGTCAGCACTGGCCCGTGGGTGGTGTCGAGAGCCTTAGTTTTGGTAACATCTAAGGCCCGCCGCTCCAACTGCGGGATATAATCGAGGGCCTCCTCCTCTACATCGAGGCCCCTGAGAAAGGTGGTGAGTAGTCCACCGAAACCATACCTGTGCCCCTGGTGCAACTGGGCTCTCTTCATCGCGGATATAATAACCGCCCCGACATTTATCTCCAGCCCTTTCATCAGGGCGTACACCAGGCAAACACGATCCCGGGTTACATCAGTCATATGTACCCCCGGGATGAGGCAAGAGCAGACTATCTTCAGCCAGATTCGGGCTTCCCTATTCATCTGTGAATATGGCAGAGTCTGGTGGTAGCCCCTTTCCTTGTGCCTGCTCCATCTAGCTATAGATTGGGCCCCACATAGTGTTCGTTTGATGTCAGCATATGGTGGGGTAATATTTAGCTGTCGGAGGACGTGGGCGTCCGTTTCCCACGTTCCTATGATGGCATTGAGCTGGTGGGGCTCAAGAGTGACTATCTGCCCTCTGATTTTGATGGTGTGGCTTCAGATTGACGGGTTCCAATTAGCATAGAACTCCCAAACCAGGTGCAGGTTGAATTCTTTGGGCTCCTCATATATGAACTTGAGCCCCGCTGCCTCGATCCGGTGAACTATTATGGGGAACTCCTATGCCAATGGCTCTTGTGCTATATGCTCTTCGGGGAAATATTTATCTCTTTGTGCTTGGCGTACCACTTTTTCCCCTCGTCAGTCACCCATCTTGTTCCATATTGGCGGCGCTGGCCGCGTGGAACTGTTGGTGCTGCTGGGACTGCTGTGCCCAGTCTGAGTCGCTTTCTTCCGGTGCCTGAAGTTGATGCACCCTTCCCTTTATCTTGCCGGCTTGCCATTTTACCTGTCAACCCAAGTCAACAAGCTCAATGTTAAGCTAAATAAATATTAACTTCGGCTAAGGTCGGGTTACGCTAGGTTACCCCACACTTAGTCCTTAGCTACAGTTACAACAATACGGCAAGAATAACTTTATTTACACAAAACAACCAACTATTCAATCATGCTTAGTGCGTTCAAAAGAAAATTCGACGGTATAACTTCTGCGTACTACTCAGACTTCGTACAGCTACTCTCAATCACTACCATCGCTAACATTTTAACTATCGCACTTAGCAAAGAAAAACAAAGAAACAAAAATAACAACAAAAATTTATATACATGAACCTATCCAACTAACCAAATTCGAACAAATCTCAAGATTTCCCCCAAACCCGAGAATTCGTCGTCTATTAGCATCCAAACAATTTGTACAACGACTCATCTCATTCAACACGTACAACCCGGCCTAAAATTCACAATTTCAACACATTTCCCACTTTAAATTCAACAACAAGCCCAAGAATTGAGATTGTCAATCAAATTCGAATAATTTATGCAATCGACAAGTTCAAACAATCATAACGACATTCCGAACATTTATCAATCAACAAATAACTCGAATTCATGCTTAATTTCGACTTAGGGCAATTTAGCTCACCTCCCATGCTTAAAATCAAAGAAAATCAACAAAAACTTGAGAAGGAATCAGAAAACATACCTTGAGGTTGAAGAATCGAAGAAAACTCGGAAATTTGTTGCCTTAAGCCATTGCACATTGATGGGAGAGGGGTTTTGGGATGTTTGGTCGCGGAGGAAATTGAAAATGAGGGGAAAAGGGGAGGTTTTGGGGTTTAAAAGGGTAGAAAAACACGTGGGTCACCTGGCAACCCGGTGTGACCCGTCGCGATATATAAGGCAACGTGACACGGAGTGCATCGCGGTGCACTGCCTCCGTGACACGGAGCCATTGCAATAGCATTCTGGAAATTTTTAAAATTTCCGGGTTATACCTCAACATGTCACGGAGGGTAACGCGGAGGTCCTCCTCCGTGACATGGAGCTATCGCCCCAGCTCACTATTTTCAACATTTTATTAATTTTTTCAGACCTCGACTTTTCCTTCACGATTCCGTGCACATTTTCCTCCGTTTGACCTGAAAATCATCTCGCTATACAAAATTGGTTAGAATTATAGGTTTCACCAAACTAAAATTAAAAACAATAACTAAAACGAAAAATTTTGTAGTAAATTACGAAAAAGAAAAAGAAAAATCTATTTACACTTTACAAAATGAAGGAAAAAATTTTCACGGGTTGCCTCCCGTGCAGCGCCTGGTTTACCGTCGCGGCTCGACGTCATTTAAGCTCAATTGTCCGCTAGGGTGATGGACGATTTCTCTCGATCACCGTCCTCCCCCCAGTAGTGCTTACACCTATCCGGTGGTCTTCCTATTAACTCTCGGGACTCCTTCATCTGCTTAGCATTACCATGATCAATCACATTGATCACCGAGAGTTCTTCATGCACCATCGGGAGCTTGGGTGCTTTATACACATCAAACACCTCTACCTTGTCATGTGCTCGCATTGTGAGTTGCCCCGCAGCTACGTCGATTAATGCTTTCCCGGTTGCCAAGAAGGGTCGTCCCAAAATAAATGGGACTTCCGCGTCTGGTTCAAAATCCAGCACGACAAAATCTACCGAGAAAATTAGGGAGCCAACTTGCACTAGAACATCCTCAACAATTCCATCCGGCCTAGCTAAGGATCGATCCACCAACTGCAAGATTACGGTTCTGGGTCTAGGACTCCCTAAACCCAACTTTCTGAATAACGAAGACGGCATCAAATTTATACTCGCCCCCAAGTCACACAATCCACGAGCTCAGATGCTCTGCCCAATAGTAAGCTAGATAGTAAAACTTCCAGGGTCTTTTAGCTTTGTGGGCAGTCTATTTTGGATCCGGGAAGTGCACTCCTCCGTTAAAGCCACCGTAGCATACTCAGTCAACCGACTTTTGTTGGCCACAATGTCCTTTATGTACTTGGCATATTTAGGCACTCCCTGCAAGACATCAACAAGAGGTAAATTAACATGTACCTGTTTAAGCACCTCCATGAATTTCTTGAAACACGCCTCCTCTTTGTGTTTCTTAAGTCGTTGAGGGAACGGGGGTGGAGGTCTTTCTGATTCAGCTTCTTAGGTCTTCCCCCTTTCCGAACTTTGCTCCCCCTCAACTTCTGTTGCTCCCGAGAGTTGAGGTGGTCTTTCTGGTTCCACCTCCTTCAGCTGCAAACCACTCCTTGTGGTCACTGCATTTACCTGCTTTGGATTCGGATCTGTGTCGCTTGGCAGTCCTCCTCTAGGCCTTGTATTTTGGGCATTAGCAAATTTCCCAAATTGATAGTCAAGAGCCTTGGTAGCTAACTGATTGTTTTTCACTTCGGCTGCCAATTTCACATAGTCAGCCTGCAATTGAGCTTGGTTAGCTATCATGGTCTTGAACATCTCCTCAATGCTGGGTGATGGTGGTGGAGGAGGTGCATTGTTATTTCTGAATTGAGATTGGTAGTTCTGTTACCCTCCTTGGTTCCTTTGCACACCCTGACCCGAACGTTGGCCTTGATGGTTGTTGCTACCGCATGAGAAGTTAGGATGATTCCTCCAATTTGAATTGTAGCTACTACCATACTGCTGGTGATTTCTTTGTGCATTACCCACAAAGTTTACTGAGTCAGGATTGGCTCCACAGCACTCAGCTGAGTGCTCACTGCTTCAACACAGTTCACACCACATCTGTTGGACTGCATTAACTGGAGCTGAAGGCAGGTTCAAAGTCATGTTGCTGAAGTGGTTGTTCAATTGATTTTGCAAGGCAGCTATCTATGCAGCGATAGCTGTAAAGCCATCCACTTCAAGCACTCCTGCTGCTTTCCTTGTCCCACCTCGTGATGAATCAGCATTCCATTCTGGATTGCCCTGTGAAATCCGGTTTAGCAAGGTATACAGCTCCTCAAAAGTCTTTTCCAGCGCTTGCCCTCCAGCTGCTGAATCTAGCAATATTTTAGTGTGGGGTTCCAAACCCTCAATAAATGTGTGCACCAACACCTCATTGGACTGATGATGATGAGGACAGTCCCGCAACATGGATTTAAATCTCTCCTAGGCTTGATATAAATTTTCTCTCTCCCTCTGTTTGAAACTTAGAATTTGACTTCTAAGTCTTGCTGTTTTACCAGAGGGAAAAAACCTTATCAAGAACTTCCGTGCAAGATCATCCCATGTTGAAATAGAATTTGGTGGCTCAGCTTTCAACCACCTCTTGGCTTCTCCAAGTAAGGAGAATGGAAATAAGGTAAGCCGGACATAGTCTGGTGACACTCCAGCGGGTATGTAAGTGTCACTTATCTCCAAAAAGTTTTGGAGATGCTGTTGTGGGTCTTCATGAGGGAGACCGGTAAATTGCCCGCTTGTGTGCAACAATTGCACCATATTTTTCTTGAGTTCAAATCTCCCTCCAGGCTCTGGTTTGCGGATACTGGATGTAACATTATTGGCATGTGGGATTGCCACCTCGCGAACCGGCCTTGCTGCTGCTTCTTCGGGCACTAACACTGCCCTCACAACCGGTGGATTCTGTTGTTGCTCCATAATAGTCTGTCTGAGCAACTGCAGCTTTCTTTGTAGAGCTTCTCTTTTTTTACTGTGAAATATACGTTCTGGCTCTATATAAGATTCCACCAGCTCTTTGTCTCTTGCAGTGTTCACAGCAATTAAGTCTGCAAAATACAGGCTAAGACCAAGTTGTCAACACTTAAGAAAAAATAATATAAAAATACAGTAAATTAACACTTCAAACAAATTCACCAGTTGCCAAGTCCTCGGCAACGGCGCCAAAAACTTGTTCGACTGTTTTATAAGGGTATATAAAACGACACGCAAGTGCACGTGGTCGAACAAGTAGTAAGTGGCTTTAGTAAGCCAAGTATCGATCCCACAGAGACTTGGATTAAGTGCAATTTGCTCAAGTATACTATATTCTTACTTCTAAGTATGCTGACAACAACGTAACCAAAAAGTGAATAATTTGTTTGATAAATTTTATACTAAAACTAAGAACAATTATCTACTTTGAATCTGAACTATGGATAAGAGCATGCTAAGGTTAAACGAACATGTAATGAAACTGATTATCATCAAAAATTGGTTAATCTTTTCTTCCTGTTGCTAGCCAAGAATATTTTCCAAGAGATTAAAACTCTCGTATTTAACCTCACTTAAGAATCATGAACCATCCATCTACATTTCTGTGATCAAATACAATTCATGTTCTAGCCATACAATTCCGGTTCCTAAATTGACTAATACGACTTTCAGGTATATTTCTATCCTGAATGCACATCAAAACTCAATTTTCCCAAATCAAGTAAAGAACAATATCCTATTAATTCACAACTTTCCAATTTCGTGCTCTCTCGAGTGAAATCGGACTTTTTAGATGTGCATTAATGTAGGCCACACACCAATGCAGTAGAAACAAGAATTAATAGAACAACATGGAAGAAAAAGATGAAAAACCATATAATCAATAATCAAAATTCATCACAAGTGTTCATAACCTCAGCAAGGAAGGGAATTAGCCACTCATTTGTGGATTAATCATCATAAAACGAGTGTTAATCATACAAGCAATTGAATTAGAGAAGAAAGAAAGAGAGAAAAAACCCTGAACTTTTCGTCCCTCAACTGCCTATAACCCATGTCCTTGCTCCACCAAGTCTGAATTATGAAAAATGAACTTAAGTGTTCTATTTATACTAGTGGGAATTTTTCCCGGAATAATGAGCAACGTGTCATGGAGTGCATCGCGGAGCACTGCCTCCGTGACACGCCATGAACACGGACCCTCACTGGAACTGGGGGTCCGGGAATTCAAGCTCAACGTGGCACGGCGTGCATCGCGGAGCACTGGCTCCGTGCCACGGAGCAAACGCGGACCTTCACTGGAAATTTGGTGAATTTTCACCCTCCAGGCATAATGCCTCCGCGATGGCAGCGTGACACGGCTCCATCGCGGAGCCCCTTTAAATCATGCTGTCCAATCCCTTTTCCTTGCTCGCATCCAAGTCCAACTCCGATATCATCCAACATGCCTTTTAGCTTCTTGAAATCACATTTTACCTGCAAAACAATGCTAATCATGTTGGTTAGTATAAATTCACATTTTATTACCAATTACATGAAAATGTATACAAATTGCTAGATGAACAAGGCGAAAATGGTACTTTTGAGTATCACTTGGGCATATAAATCTGCCCAAGATCACCCTTTAAATTTCTCCATTCACAACCCAAAACGTTGTAGTTTAGGCCTAGGCTCTTAGGAATTTCTGAATAAGCCCTTACTAATTCGCAGAATATAACTACCAGGGGGTCCCAAAAAGGGAACCAACGACTCGTGGCCTGAATCGTGAGGTACACTGCCACAATTTCTCCCTGGGACAGCACGGAGGACACCACAGATAGTGGTGGGTGACCACGACTCCTGGTCACCATCTGTGGTCAACACTACCCAAAATCCTTGCCCAGCTTCCAGTCTAGGCCATGGGTGACTTCACGAGTCGTGAGGTCTGACCACGACTCATGGTCACGCCCGTGGTCTCCTCTAAAAGTCCCACCACCCTGCTAGACCACGAGTCACTTCATCGTGGTCACTCCTCATGAGCCTCCTCACGGTTCGTCCGGTGACCTGGTGCAAAATTTTAGTTTTTCACTATTTTGACTCTTGGGTCTGATCCTTAGGTTCCCCGGGTATAACAACTCACCATGATAACATGGAAGCACAATCATAAAATAACATGGAAAGAGATACGCACTTCATACATGACAGTTGATACTATACATAGTCTAAAAGCCTCTAATATATATCAGATGGGCCGATAGGACAACACCCCCAACTAACCCGACAAGTCCAGAAAACTAAACATAAAGGGTAGCTGATATCAACTGGTCCTCGAGAGATGAGGACTAACCAATGAACTTAAAGCTAACTCCGAGAAAGAGCTACTGACAGTGTTGGGTCTGAAGATCGGAGCCTGTATCATGAAACGATATAGGATAGAGAATGCGATCTGTACATGAATAGTATGCAAGGTAAGTAAAATGGACATTTAAATACATAATAGTTCATAAGAGAACATAAGAGTAGGATAACATGATCATAACATAATTATCATAATGTAACATAACACTCAAGGTTTTCAAAACATTCGTAATCCATTCATTATCATAGTCATAAAAGAAACATTATAAATCATAACTTGAGCCAAAGTAACATAAACATAACAATGTATAAAACATGTGGAACAATGGGAGGACTCTTCATAACCGATACAATCATGGTAGAGCCTTATATGATGCCCCAACTATCTCACTCAAGTGGGCAGAGTCGCCCCAGGCTTGCCAGTCCAAGGCCGTGCATAATGTGATATCACGAAAGAGGGGATCCATTAACATTGTAATATATCATCATAAACCTATGGTGGCACATAGTTATGAGACACCAGCGTAGTCTTTTGAACATCGGGCTACTCGGTGCTAGACACTGCTCACAAAAAACATGCACATTAGGCTCATGCGTAAATCATAAACATTATTTATGAGATTCATGGCCAAAGAAACATTAACATCATTGATCCCCATTTACATACATATTTAACAATGAATCAAGGTCCCATTAATCGGCCAACGTCATAAATCGATCAATCATGAAAACTCATATCATAAATCATAAATCATAATTGAACATGTGGGCATTGCCTAATGCTTTAACATGCTTGAGAATTCTCAATTCACTTGAAAACATGATTATAAACATGGGTAACTTGAAAACATGCTTTTCTTCATCAATACTTCATCGTACATGAACATTCATCATAACTCTTATCTCTCATAAACATCTAATAAATTGGCATCTTAAATTTATAAAGCTTGAAACATGATTTTAATGAAAACAACTTAAAACTTGACCATAATTCATAATTAAATAATAAAAACACCTTTGAATTATGCCCATGTAGTAAATTAGGAATTTCATACATTGGCTTAAAACCCTATAGAATCATCATAGGAATTTATATGATTTAGGGAGAAATTGGGCATGGGTGTGAACGTATCCACCCATTCATAGCTCTACATACCTGGGGAAGATAAGATTTTGCCAGTCCTCAAAAGCCCAATGAAAGATTGAAGGAAAATTTGAAGAATCCTAACTTGATCACCTCCTAAACCCCATCAATATGCATGCATGGATATGAATGAGCCTAGGATAGATTTTCCCCTTATAAAACACTGCATTTTGAGCCTTAAATGATGTTGTTTAGGACCTTATGACTTAGGAATAACGAAAATACACTTAATGAATTTCCTGAAAATTCTGCACTGGCAGTGATAATGATCGATCCAATGGGTCATGCCCGGATTCCATGACTCGTGGTATCCATCTGTTGCGTCCACTTCCCAAACCTCACTTCTTGAATTCAATCCCACGACTCGACAGGACAATTCATTGCATCGGACAATGGTCTATTGTATCCTCTATTGTTTCCCCCTGATGACTTGCCCCTAGGCCTTCCCACGGGCACAGCACGACTCATGCCTCCTTCCAACGAGTCGTGTTTTCCATCCGTCACTTTGACTAGGAACTTTTCTACTCTTGCCCATGGTTGCTCAACACGATTCATTACTGCTCACAACAGGTTATCCTACAACCCATTACATCCTCCTAAGAAAAGGACTAGTCTCACCACGACCTCAAACAATGACTCGTGACATCAAACCATGGGTCGTTCCTTTACCCGTTACTCCCACTTCGACCCTGTTGCACATCACTACGAACACTTCCTACAGATCATTTTTGGACCAACAATCCATTACATGAACCATTCTGTGGTAATTTCCCAGATTTCTGCCAACTTTCATTTTTAAATCTCGGTCTAGTCTTAGGTACTTCTGGGGTATTACAGCTGGCCCAAACTTAACCATGCTTGAAATAGACTTGATAGTCAACATCATGGATTCATATATGCAAAATTTATAAGCATTCTTTCATACTAAACATCTCATCATTCTTGAAAACATAGATCATAATCTTAACTTTTCATGAAACTTGCATAGTTGGCATAGTATTTTCAAAATAGAAATCATGAATTGTAATTCAAAATGTGTATTAAGAATTCCCATTAATCTTAAAATATCATTTAAAATATGAAGGGAACTAACCCATGATTAAAACATAGACAATTCATTCTTTGGGTTAAAACTCCATAGAATCATACCCTTAAATTCATGAACTTGAGATAGGATTTGGGCGTGAGAGTGAAGAGAAACTCCCATTCATAACCCTACATACCTGGGTAAATTGATTCTTAGCTTGATTTTAAATGCCCAAGAGTTTTGGAGGAGAATTAGAGGTTTTCTTGGGTTGATCTTCAATGGAATCCTCTAAGCTTGCATGCATGGGGAGGGAATATGTTAGAATAGGATAAATCCTCTTAAAATCCTCCTAAATGAGCTTAAAATGACATAGTTTAGGGATTAGGAGCTTATGAATTACAGAAATGTCCTTACTAAATTCATAGAAAAACTGCTCACTGTTACTTGACTCACACCAAGAGTCGTACCTTGATTCCATGACTCATTGGTTCCTTCCATTACCACTACTTTATCCATGAGTTTCTGAAGTTTTCTATGGGCACAACCAATGCCCTGTAGGTACTTTCTATAAGTCGTACCTTCAATTGTCTAATCAATACCTAAAAACCCACCATACCTCTCTCGACTCCTGACCACGAGTCGTACCCCCAACTTACGACACATGGTTTGCTCTCGTAGCTAACGAAGTTTGCTGGTCTAGCTTCCAACAACTGCCTAACAGGGACCCGTGGTTTCCCACAACGGATCATACTATGACCTATACCATCTAACCTGCCTAGCTCTACATTAAACAATGACTCTATCCCACGACTCGTTGGTCCTTCATACAACTTGTGCCACAAGTCGTCCCGAGATAAATTTTTGATCTTTTCTGCTGAACACCCTTTCAACTTCCGAGTCTAGTATTAGGCACTTCTGTTGTATTATAGCAAACCAAAGTCACGGTCTTTTAGAACGTAAGCGTAGCGCACATCAAAGGAAGTGCACCTTGGAAAAATCACTAAAAAGGAGGAGACCTGTATCTCACTTGCGAAACGCAAACACAGATCTACAAGACACAAGGGTAATGTATATCATAGGCAGTGCACTAGTCCAAATAAAACCCACAAATGTTAGGCTTGTGGCTCACACTGGAAAGTAGAGCTTGGGTCGGCCATTCCTTTGGAAAAAGCTTCAAGTTTCAACTTTCTTTTTATACTCTCTCTATTTGGTATGTTTCTTGGTTTTTTAGATTTATTTCTTTATGGTTGATGGTATGTGTCGAAGAAAAGCATGATATTTTTCATATTTCCATTACCCATATTTCCCCCATTTACCCAATGTGTGTTTCCCATGTCTATGCTAAAACTAGTTGCTTGTGGGTATTATTGAGAGTGGTTTTGAAATTTTTATAAGGGTTAGACATTTTGATTTCATAAGATTCTATCCACTAGGTGTGATATATTGCCATGAAATTGAAATTTTGGGTGAAGTATGAGTTACCCATTTGCTTTAGATAGATGATCTTTACCCACTTGCTTGAGATAGATGATCTTTCTCGATGATGGATTGGGTGACATCTTTCTTAAAGGAAAATCATTATCTGTTCTTGTTTTCTTTATATTGTAGATGAAAATATAGTTATGCTTGTGAGTAGTGTGGGTTTGAAATTGACTTGATCAGTGTTGGTAGGAACATCACTTGACGTATCCTAATGATAGATAGAGTAATGTCCTTCTTAAGGAATGTTGTTAAGTATGTACAATGGTCAATGTTTGAGGTTGATATTGTTATGATATCTTTCGAAGAAGTCTGAGTACCCTAGATTATGAAACTGCTCATACGTAGGTAGAATTTGAATAAAAAATTTGTGGGTTGAAACTTAAGCACTATTTACCAACCGCGTGCCATAGATCTTGATCTACGAAATGCAGGTTCAACACTGGTAGGACTAATGGGCTTCAAGCTCACTACCTCAAACTAGTGTGACACTAGTGAGATGAAGATTTGCATTTGTGAAATGCAGATGTAATGTAGATGTTCTGCCGAATTCTAGTATTACTGCTTTGCATATGCGCCTCAATTGTGGATCGCAAGTCTACACCTGTGAAACGCAGGTGAAAAGCAGGTACGACCAGTTGAATTTTCTTGCTGCTTCATTTTATTTGAAATCCAACTCCTTTTCGTTGTTCTTTCCTTAGTCTATTATAGATGTTTTCTTTTGTTTTCTTTATGAAAAATACAAAAAAAGTGTGGCGTGTTTTATGGCACTAACATTGTCTTACAGAAAAATATTGTCATCCTGGCGTCGAGACAAGGGAAAGGCCCAGCTCTCTTCCAAAAGCAGAAGCAAGGGCAAGTCCACTGCATCTTAGGCCCCTGCCAATTTAGATAATGCAATCCTTGTAGGCATGAAGCCCTTTTTAATCAAATGCCAAAGACGGTCAGTCACTTTAGAAAAGTAATTCAACTTAGCTAGGCTGATGCAGGAGTTCTCGAATATCAATAAGCAGTTGGATAAGAGAGATTGGCGCTCATTATTGGATTCTCCAGCAGGCTATTACCCCAACTTAGTGGTGGAGTTCTATTCCTCTTATCAAGTGAAGCAAGACTTGATGAAGCACACAGGGAGAGTAGATGAGTTCCCCAATTTACCATCTGTCATGGTCCAAGGGGTAGAGGTGGATATCACTCCAAACACCATCAGTTATCTTTACTAGAGAGAACCAATTGAACCATGGACCGAGTATCCAGAGATAGTCGCTACCAAGGGCGATTAAATCTAATAGGTCGCCCAAACTATTATAACAGGGCAGCATATATGGGCAACTCTAGGGGGTGAAATCCCAAGACAAGACCACCGCTTTGAAGCCAAGCTATGGCTTGATCTAGTCCACTGTCGCCTTATGCCCTCTAAGAATAACCAGAGGACATATATAAAGACCTCCATCTTAATAGCATGTCAGGGTGATGTAAACATTGGCGAGGTTATTACCACTCAAATGAAAAGAAAAGGCAACGGGCTTTCTCCATGCCTTTTTCAGTCCTAATAAGCCAATTGTGTGCCAGAGCAGGAGTCCCATACTTTGCTAATGACATCATTAACTCCACTACTATGGTCATTGATCTTGACAAGAAAAGGGACGCATATGCTCCCAAGAGCAAGAGGGAAAGAATGCAGCCCCGCGATATCCCTAAGGAGGTAGGGGAACATCACACTGAGAGTACCCCATGGGTAAAAGATCTCAATGATCCCACTCCTAAAATATTGGTTCATGCTTCTGGGGAGATGATACTTTTGAGGTCTTCACCACAACCTTCATCCTCCAGGATGAGTGGGCTTTAAAAGCAGACCGACATGACCCATCCTATGAAAATCAACTTGCAATATTGGAAAGAATCTGCCAACCCTAATCCAAAGATTGATGAAGAGCCTGATGAAGGATATCTTTGACAACTTGAACAAGATATGTTCCCGATTCGACATAGTTGAGGGTGCAGTTTATTCAATACGGGCTGATGTGAGAGAGCTTAAGAGTATGGCCTCCCTATCAGGCACAAATATTAGCTTCCTTGATGAATCTATGGTTTCTACACACAAAGCTCGGGGCCCAATAGATACCATCTTGGGGATTTGGGGGAGGACAATGAGGCTGAGTGCAATGAGGATGGTGGAGATGGTGCAGGTGCTAGCAACGAGATTGGGGTTGACGATGATGCAGAAGAAATAGTTGGCTCAGGGAGTTCTCATTCCCCTTTTTATTTACTTAATAACATTGGGGAGTATGTTAATTTTTAGTTGGGGCTAGGATGTGCCATTTTTTATAGTTGATATTGTTACACTTTTGGGCTTGTTTGAATTATTTGGTTATTTTTGTGTAACACCCCAAAAGTTCCTAAGATTGGATTCAGGATTGGAACTATGATTAGCAGATAAAGTTTGAAAAATGTCTAAGAATGATTCCTTGTACTAGTCGTGGTGAGAAGTAACAGGTCATAGGACTAAGTTGTGATAAGTTTTTGGATAATAGGTTTTGGACCAACGAGTCAAGGTACAACCCGTTGGTTTATTTAACAGTTCATGGTCACGAGTCATGGTTAGTATCTGCAGAATAAGGCCCAATAGCAACCGGACATTGAATGACTCATAGGTCCCTGTAACAGGTCATGGTTTTGAATCGTCATTTGTTTATGAGATGTCAGGGTTGGATGGAACAAGTCGTGGTATGACTCATCTTAGGGAACAATGAGTTGTGGTTTCTAATCGTGTGAAGGAGCAGAGGAGTTGGAAGAAGTAGTAGCGGATAGGTCCAATGACCCATCGTCACTAGGTACAACCCATTTTTGGGTCTGTTGGAAGGGTTCCAGAAACTATGCATGAGGTCAGTGGTGAAAATGAGAGGAAGTGATGAGTCATTGATGAATAACGACTCTTCCTATATAGTCTTCATTTGAAGGTCTGAGAACTGGGAAAAGTGGATAGTTGTAACGAGTGATACCATGAGTCGTGGTATGAGTCGTGGCATAGGAGGATTAGTCATGGTATGAGTCGTGGCATCTGGAAGTGTGGTTTTCCCTGGGAAATCAGTAATGGCATTTTTGTAAATTCTAAGATTCTAAGTCCTAAAATACGTCGTTTTAAGCTCTGAAAAGAGTTTTTTAATGGTGGTTTAACCTATTCTAATGCTTTAGACTCCCATGCATGCAAAGTTTAGAAATTCCCTTTGAAGATCAAGCTTGAATCCCTCAATTTCTTCCCCAATTCTCTTGGGTTTTCAAGGATATTTAGAGAATCAATCTACCCAGATATGTACGGCTATGAATGAGAGTTTCCTTTCACTCCTATGCCGAAATTTCTCCTCAACTTCATGAATTCAAGTTGGAATTCAAGTATATGGTTTTATAGGGTTTTAACCCAATTTTATGAAATTCTCCATGATATGTCTATGGATCAGTTCCCCTCATGTTCCATGGCATGTTCCAAGATTTATAGGCAGATTTTATTTACAATTTATTGATTAATTCATGATTTTAAGTTATTAGAAATTCTGCCCTATTATGCAGGTTTTATGAAAAGTTAATTTTATGATTCATGATTTCAAGTATGAAGAGATATCTAAAATGAATTAGTGTTTATAAATTACTCATGTATGAATCTATGATTGTGACTGATGAAGTCTATTTTAGGTATGCATGATTCTAAGATTTGGGGAAGCCCGCACAAGTAAAGTATGTTTTAAATTTAGCTCAGGTTAATAAGGTCAGGTTGCCATATGGTTTGGAGTCCACACTCCTAATTCAACTTATGGTACATTTGGAGCCAGGACTCCCAAATTTTAGATTTCAGACTATGCATGTAATTATGATTTGAGCTTTGTTGAAAGACAATGGGAGCACTATGAATATTTTTATGAGTAGTGTCTAGCATCGAGTAGGCTAAGGGTTCTAGTAAACCTCGAGTCTTAGAAATACATGCCAACATAGGTATACATATACATCGGTTCCTCCCATTAGACTTTTCCGATGTCCCCTAAGGGGCCTCAACTTTATATCGATATCATGGTATTGTCCGTAGCCCTGGCAAGGTTTTGGATGGCTCTGCCTACTTGAATGTGATAGTTGGAGCACCACGTAAGCTCTGTCATGATGGTGTTGGTTATGAAAAGGCTCCCATTGTTCCTCATAATTTGAGTTATTCATGTTCATGACTTATAATATTAAGTTTTCTAGAACGTTTGACCTAATGATCAATTTATGAGCTTTTACTTATGATTTCACCTATAACAAGTCATATGATTTCTACTTCTAACCTTGGGTCAGTTTATTCAGTTATGGTACTCAGCTTATGACTATAGATGTCTCAGATTTTGTGTTCAACATGCAATCCTTACTTTCATGCACTAATCGTTTATTTTGATATGCGTGATTTCAGTTAGCATTTACTCAGCATATTTTACTTACCTTACATACTTAGTATATTCAAAAATATTGACCGAATACTCTATGTTGTATCATTTTCATGACACAGGTCTGATCAGTTAGACTCAATTTCACGGTTAGTCCTACTCCCCTGCAGTCCAGCTCAGTTCTCGTTGTTGGTGAGTCATTCTCTTGCAAGGATATTCAGTTAGTTGTTGATTATGCTATTTCAATTTCACACTTTAGTGATCTAGTTGGGGTTGTTGTCCCATCAACTCATCAAATAGTTTAGAGGCTTATCAGATATTATGTAAACTTTCAGCTTTATCGAGTGTTTACTCTGTCTATGATTGATGTTATAAGTTATGTTATTCAGACCTTTTCTTATTCATGTTTAAGTTATCAGTTTTCTCTTTGACGTATGCTCTTTAGTCGCTATTTCCATGCCATGGGTTGACTTGGCATCATTCGTGGTTCTATGTCCCGTGTCTCAGTTCGGGTTCCAGCTCAAGTCATGACATTTGGCCATTTTCATCATTGTTATTTAAAGTATGTTTGGAAGAATGAATTCCCTCGTCGCCTATTTTGAATTGAATAAAATTGTTGACCCTTGTTGGGCTAAATTCTAATTTGATAATGTGATTTTCCATCGACGAGTTACTTTTATATGCCAATTAATTCATATCCTATCCTTTACAATCACCTTTGTAGATAATAAATAGTAAATCAACTCCAAGAGTTTTCTTCATACCTGGTTTTTCCCAAGGAGTAAATTTTTCTTTTTATTTCTTTTTGGTGTCGAACCGGGTAGCATTTCCCTAGGATAGATTGAGAGGCGACTTTCTCAAGGGAAAATTCCAAGTTTAGTTTATATTTTTGAGTCCATTTGGACTTATTTTGAGTGGTACCACCAAAATTTTTGTAAAATGAGTTTTTGAGTTACACATTCATTGTTTGGCAATTTGATTTGCTAATCAAGTATGCAAAACTCGAATTAGCTTGTCTGAAGTCATGCATTTGAATTTATCATGAGAATAGGTGAACTCTTTGGAATATGATGCCTTGTATTGTGATGTTTTTTCTTAATTCTTGTGTATGCATTCGTCTTGAACTTTCCCCAAATGTGATTCAAGGCAAAATCCTAGAGGTAACAACACTTGAGAAATGACCTTAGGCTCTTTTTGCATAGTCACTTCACCACCATATTACCTACTTGAATATCAACCCTTGTTAACCACTGTTTGAGCCTTAAACCCTTTCTTGGAAACAACATTACGAACCCTATACTCTTTTTAATCCTCTCCTTTGGCACCCGTTCCTCGTAATTTGTAGTGATAAAAGATACATGAGGGCTTGAAGTCCAAGTTTTGGGGATGCAAAAATGAAATTTCATATAGGCCAAACCTAAGTTTGGGGTTTTTTACAAAAGGAAAAAAAGAGAAGTGAGCTTCAAAGTAAGGTAGCACCAATTGCTTGATGTAAAAACAAAAAGGTTGATTGAAAAACCTTTGATCAAAACAAGAAAGTAATGAACCAAATGGTGTTATCTCTTATATAGGAGACACGTGTATAAAAAATAAAGGTGTTAAAAAGGGTGGCTCTTTTTGGGAAAATTTTGATTGTGAAAAAGGAGGGATAAGGTGGAGTTGACTCGCTATGTGTAGCGGGATGCTTGAATGCTAAGGCAATAGGGAGGTTCTAGTCACTAGGGCTAAATATTATCCTACCCTTAACCCTAACCTTCATTATGACCCACAAGTCCTTAGTGATTCTTAGTGTAGCAACTCTATATTAGTGGCGAGTTACATGAAGGCGGCAAGCCTACGGTTCAATGTGTATGCACTTGAATATCTTTGAGAGAGTGAGTGTCTTTGCGTCATCTTATAATCCCTATTTGTGAATCATATGTATGTGAGTGGGATTCTCTCTTTTTCTTGAGTGGAATCACTTTCTCGGAGAAAATGCTAAAATTGTGCTTTCAATTGAGAAGTATGAATGCAACATGTTGTGCAGTGAACTTCTAGGCAAACATTGAATGTTGAATGTTAACGACTTGAGATGCTTGTTGATCTTGATTTAATTGAATATGCCCCCGGCTTTGGATTAAAAGAATGAAAATTATATCTACCAAGGGTTTGTGGTGATATCGATTAAGTGTGTGCAACTTTCTGAGTCTTTTCAATTTTTGAGTTTTTGTGCGATTTTTAGGGTTGTCTTAAGTTTTAGTGGTCTTATGTACAGTGATCATGATGTGATGTGCTTAATTCAATTCTATTGGTGAGTGAATACTTTTCTTGAGGACAAGCAATTGTTCAAGTTTGGGATTTAATGAGTTGGTAAATTACCAACTCATTCGGCTTTAAAAGCAGGAACTAATGCTTTGTTTTCACACAAATTAGGAAGATTTTATGTCTTTTATCTTTGTTTGTATAGGTATTTAACTTAGAAAAGGAAAATAGAGGAATTGAACTAAAAGAAGTCAGTTGGAGGCAAAAAGGATATACATGTCGCATATGGGCACCTACAAAATGGAGGTGCCACGCAAATGGCACTGGAGGATGAGATGAACAGAACCTGCGAACCATAGGTGCCAATCCCGTTGGCCTTCAAAGAACACTGTCTCAACCTGATAAGCACTTGTGAGCTGTAGATAGGCATTTGTGAAATGCAGTTGCCACTTAGATGCTGACAAGGGAAAAATCATCCAGTTTGGCGCAAATGTACCTGAGAAGCTTCAAGGGTAATTTTGGAAATTTATGCATAAGAATTTCTAGATTTTTACCCTGATTGTGCATACACACATATTTATATGGAATATTGTAGAGAGAAGTCTCTTAGAGATGGAAACTAGAGCACAATTACTTCATCTTCTTCAATTCCCATTGAGCAAGAACCTCCATTGTTACAATTTTTGAGCTTAATTATATAATTAAGTTAGAGGAAATCCTTATGGGTATACTTTCTCTTTCCTTATTCATGAGTAGCTAAATTATTATCTAGGGGTGTGTGCATGATAGGTGTATATACTAGAGTGAGTGTTGATTATTTGCTCTTAAATTCAATTAATATGCATGGATCTATTGTTTCCTCTGAGTTTTAATTGAAAAATTAATGGTTGAAAACATTGATTTAGCTTTCTTATCTTACTTTTCCTTGAGAAAGAGAAGTGAAATTTAGTTGACAATATAATAGTGGGAATTTGAAGTGTATATGTTTGGGTTTGAGCTTGATATAGTCAAAACCCATATACACACTTCATTAAAGGGTTGAGGCTAGAGATGGATTAACCCTTCCTCAAGTTTTGTGGCTGATTTGTGATTATGGTTTTGGGGTTTGAGAAAACAAAAAAAAAGTACATCCTTATGGTTGAAAAACAAGAGGGTGTAGCTTTAGTCATTATTTTCCATGCTATAATTGAGTTTATGACATTTCAATCAACCCTAATCTAGTTGACACTCCATTAGTCGCACATCCCCAGTTCCCTCCTATTAATTGTAACAAGTGATTTGCCTTTGCTTTAGTTTAAATTTTTAATTTTATTCTTACTTCTTTTTCCCCCAATATTACATAATGTTGTTTAGACATGATGCTAGCTAGTTTTGGGTTGATTTACAATTTTTGGATCATCCATTCTCAATCTTTGTAGGATTCAACCCTGACATTCGTTGGGAAATTTACTTTTTGCAACGACCGCTGCCACCTCCTTTGAAAGTGAGATGTGTATTGAGAATTATCAGTAGTTTTTCAGGGAAAATAGGCAATGAGAGTTGGAGTTTAGAAAAGAGATGAAAAGGGATCAAGTTCAATTAGAGGAGCCATGGGATGACCCTTTGGTTCATACAATGAGTCATACCCGGCAACCATAGGAGGAGAATCAGAAAATTTACAAAGTTTAGGCTTCCAGAATGGATGACACTGACAACCCGTATGTTCATCCAATGAACTGCCCTAGCTGGTTCTAGGTTGGTTTCAGAAAATATGCAAAGTGAGGAATCATACAATGGATGTTGATGACACACCGTACAATCAAGGGACGAACCATTGTAACACCCTAGAACTTCATAAGACTATCCTCGTGATTTCAAACTTTATCATGCAGAAAATTTGGAAAAATAATCACAATACGAGTCACAAGACGACTCGTATAATTGAGGTATGAGTTGTACCTAGAATCATCGCAGAAGGGTGGAGGAGATCAGTTAAGGTGACCTGAGAAACCACATTTTTGTTTTAAGACTTGTACTACCCTGGTATGTATCATGCTAACTAGACGTGGAATAACTCAGAGTTATAGTCAGGAAAAATCAAGTTAACCACGAGTCAGGGTACCACTCATGGTACAACGGTACGACCTGTAAGATAGGTCATGAGAGAGGTCAGAGGAGTACTCAACACTGAGATGCGGATCAGGACATGAGTCGTAGGATGTTGGTATGAGTCGTAATAGGCATTCGTGAAGAACATCAAAGACATGGTTTTGAGCAGATTCCCTAACTACGAGTGGTGGTACGGATTGTAGTATCTTAGTATGACTTGTAGGTTGAGTCGTACCACTTGACGGACAGAAATTTTATTAAAGGTTCCAGGGACATATTTGTAAAACCCTATCGTCTTAACTCTTAAACCACGTCGTATTAGGATTATTTAGGAGGGATTTTAGGGGAATAGTAAACCATTCTCCCTTATTCCTTTCAAAACCAGTCAGAGCAATCCACAAAGAACTCAGATAGTTCTCTCATAGAAAAACGCTAGGGCCTGCAGATTCCATCTCAAATTCTCAAGATTCATTCAAGAATTCTACTCCATTTATGTGGGATTTCAATAAGGAAATTGTTCTTCCCTTATGTCATGAAAGCCCTACAGATATTCTATCAATTCTAGTCTCTTAGAGATCAAAACTAGGGTTATGCTTTAGTTAGAATTATGACCTTCCTTCTTGTGATGGTTCTTGTAAATTCTTGAAGGTTATTACCATTTATAATTCATGTTAATGTCTTTCCATGAGATATGTGTTTAGACCTAGACTTTGAATGTGATTGAAAAAGTCTCGCATAATTGTCCAGATACGAATATTGCTTGATTCTGATAGTTCTTTTAATCATCATTATGGTATAGTTATGTGAACAATAGTTAGCTTATTTCTTTTCAGTATCAGTCAGTACTTAGCTTTCTCGGTGCCCTATAGAAATGTCATCTGATTAGTTTAACTACATTCAATCTCTTAAGAAGTTAAGTAAAACTCCTTAGTCCCAGTTATCGTTTAGCAGGTTGTTCTTTAGACGATTACAACTCTTTCAAATAAAGCAGCTCTGGCCAGTCTTAGAACCCTTAGTTACAGTTATTAGTTCCTGTAGACACTCATGTTACTTCAAGATAAGTATTCTTGACTTAAGCCTTGGGACATTAGGTACAGCTATCAGCCTAGTAGTCGCAGTTAGAATTTCCAATGGGTGTAGGACATAGCACAGAGCGGGTCAGGGATCAGCACACCAACGTTCCAAAAACTACATTTCCACCATAAGTTATTATCCCGAACGGGCCTTAGAAAGTGATGACACTATACATGCCTTTATACCCTGGCTAGGTATATCGGGCCTTACTGATGGGGTGTATAGATCGAACTCCATGTCCAGCTCACGTGGTTATATGTCGGTTAATAAATTTTTCCACTTATCAATATAGTTCAATTCAGTATAGTCTCAGATTAAGTTTAGCTTAGTTTATTTAGATTACAGTTATATTTCAGTGTTTATTAGTTCAATTGCGTATTACTATTGTTTTACTTATATTGTTTTACTTATATCTCTCATACTCAATACATTCAAAGTACTGATGCATATTTTCTATGTTGTGTCGTCATATGATATAGGCACAGGTTGTTAGTCCCAGCTTCGTCAGTAGTCCTATTTGAGGATTTCAATAGCAGTGTTATTTGTGAGTCCTCATCTTTCGAGGATAAGACATTTTACTTATTTAGTTTATCTTTGTTTTGAGTTAGACTTTAGAGTTAGTTGGGGGCTTGTCCCAACAGCTCGTCAGATCTATTAGATGGCTTTCAGACAAAGTACTATTTTAGTATGTTTTGTAGTGGTTGCATAAATTTTAGTATCTTATCAGACAAATTTTATTTAGTCATGTTTTCACAACTTTTGCTTATCCTTTTAATTTAGTTCACCAGTGCGGTGATAGGCCATGGGTTAGCTTGGGGTCATCTATGGCTTGAAGTACTGTGTCGTTTCTAGGGTGTAGACTCGAGTCGTGATAAACTTGGAATCAGAGCACTAGGTTTAGAGTAATCCTAGGATGTCTGAAAGCCACGTTGAGTAGAGTCCTATTTATGATTGTGAAGCACGCCACACTTATTATGGGGAGGCTACAAGATGTTATTAGAATTTCCCTTTTGTTCATCATCTTTATCGTGCATTGAGCTAATCTCAAAAACGTCCTCCTAATCTGTACTCTACTCTTTTCAGATCATGATGCCTCCAAAAAGAGGAATGGAAGAATGACCTGGAACGCTAACCGGCCAGCCGCACTAGCTCCCACAACCTCTCAAGACGACTAGGTGTCTCCCATAGAGTTTTAGGCAGCGATTCAAATGTTGGCTCAGGCAGTAACTGTCAGGTCAACTAGTAGGTGGTACCGGTCAACACTAATGGGTCTGTAGTTGCGACAAGGGTTTGGGATTTCACACCGATGAATCTTCCGGCATCTCATTGGTCTAAAGTTGTTGAGGACCCACAGAAGTTTGTTGATGAAGTACAAAACATCACCCAAATCATGGGTTTCACCTCTACAGAGAGTGCCAATCTGGCTGCCTACCAGCTGAAAGTGGTGGCTAAGATTTGGTACAAGCAGTGGAAAGAAGGGAGGCTGAATGGAGCAGGTCCGGTAGAGTGGGACGAGTCTGTTACGACATTCCTTGATAGATTCTATCCTTGTGAGTTGAGTGAAGCTAAGACTGAAGAATTCATGAATTTAAGGCAGAAGCACATGACAGTAGAGGAGTATAGATTGTTGTTCACTCGATTGTCGAGGTATGCTCCAGAAATGGTCGCTGAGCCAACGGCTGGCATGCTCAAATTTGTTAATGGAGTTTCAGATTTGGTGCTTAAGAAATGCAAAACTACGATGCTTATCAAGGATATCAACCTCTCTAGCCTCATCATTCATGTACAAGAGATATAGGTGGAGAAGCTGAAGGAAATTGAGAGGTAGAACAAACAGGAGAGAAAAGGCCAGTTTGAGTATGGCCAGCAGAGATCAGGTGGTGTAGTCAGCCATAGAAGCAGTAGCAGAAACCTCTAGTACCCTCATCAGCTAATGCCCCTTCTTTTCAATCCCACAAAGATCAAGAGGGTGGAGCATTAGACTCCCAGTCTCAGAGTCACGTCTCTAGCAGCCACTCATTTCTAGCCTTTCCTAAATGTGGCAAGAATCACCCTAGGGAGTGTCGTTTGGGCAAGAAGGGCTATTTTGATTGTGGCCAACTGGGTCACAAATTGAGAAAATTATCCATCAACAGGATGAGAGAAGACCCAATCCACTACCTCAGCAGTCCCAGTAGGTCGTCCAGCTTAGCAGGGCACTACTTCAAGTACGGGTGGTGATTAACACCAAAACTACTTTTATACTGTGTCTTCTCGTCAGAATCAGGAGAACTCACCTAATGTGGTTACAGGTATGTTGCATCTCTTCCACTTTAATGTATATGTCTTGCTAGATCCAGAAGCCACAATTTCCTTCGTGACTCCGTACATCACTGTTTAGATAGATATTAGTCCAAAAGTCCTCTCAAAATCATTTTTAGTTTCTACTCTGGTTGGTGAGTCAGTCAGAGCCAGCCGGGTATATAGGAACTACCCAGTCTCAGTATTGAGTAAAGTCATCGCAAGTTATCTAGTAGAGCTAGAGATAGTTGACTTCAACCTCATTCTTGGCATGGATCGGTTACATTCTGGTTATGCCTCATCGACTGCAGAACTAGAGTCGTCGTCAGATTTCAGTTTCCTAACAATCTAGTCTTAGAATGGAAGGGTAGTGTTTTAGTGCCTAAGGGTCGGTTTATTTCCTACCTTAAGGCCAAGAAAATGATCTTAAAGGGTTGGATCTGTCACTCAGTTAGGGTTAGGGATTCCAGCTCTGAGACCTCGACTATTCAGTCAGCTCTAGTTGTTAGGTAATTCCCTAATGTCTTTTTTGAAGATCTTCCTGGAGTCTTTCCTGAGAAGGAGATAGACTTCGGCATAGACCTTCTTCCAAACACCCAGTGCATCTCTATTCCTCTATATAGAAAGGCTCAGCTGAGCTTAATGAGTTGAAGGAACAGCAGAAAGACCTTCTAGATAAGGGCTTTATCAGACCCAGCATCTCACCATGGGGTGATTCAGTCCTATTCATGTGAAAGAAAGGTGGTACCTTCAGAATGTGTATCGACTACCGTCAACTGAACAAATTTACAGTCAAGAATAGGTATCCTATACCTAGGATTGATGACTTGTTCGATCAGCTTCAGGGAGCCAGTTGTTTCTCTAAGTTATACCTCAGATCAGGATACTACCAGCTCAAGATTAGAGAATGTGACATTCCGAAAATAGCTTTCAAAACTCGATATGGTCACTACAAATTCGTAGTTATGTCTTTTGGACTAACCAATGCTCCTGCAGCTTTTATGGATCTGATGAACAGGGTATTCAATTCGTACCTGGACATGGTCATCATTATGTTAATAGATGATATATTGGTGTACTCCCAAAATGAGACGGATAATGTTAGCCACTTGAGGATAGTGTTGCATACTCTTAGAGACCGCCAACTGTTTGCTAAATATAATAAGTGTGAATTTTGGCTGAAGTCAGTGGATTTCCTAAGACATGTGATCTTAGGTGAGGGTATTTAGGTGGACCCTTAAAAGATAGTAGCGATAAAAGATTGTCCAAGACCCACTTCTCCAACAAATACCAAGAGTTTTTTAGGTTTAGCCAATTATTACAGACAATTTGTAGAAGGGCGTTCTTCTATCACACCCCCTCTAACTAAACTAACTCATAAAAAGGTGAAGTTTTATTGGTCAGGTTCATGTGAGAAGAGTTTTCAAGAGTTGAAGACTTGACTCACTACAACTCCAATTTTGACCATGCTAGAAGGAATAGACGAGTTCGTAATCTATTGTGATACTTCCCGAGTTGGCCTCAGTAGTGTTCTGATGCAACGAGGTAAGGTGATATATGCCTCCAGAAAGATCACGGTATGAGAAGAACTATCCAACTCACGATCTTGAATTGGCAGCAGTGGTATTTTCTTTGAAGATATGGAGATATTACCTTTATAGGGTTAACATGGATGTTTTCACTAACCATAAGAGCCTATAGTATGTGTACAGTCAGAAGGATTCGAACCTCTATTAGAGAAGGTGGTTGGAATTATTAAAGGATTATGACATGAGTGTGTTGTACCACCTCGGAAAGACCAATGTGGTGGCTGATTTCTTGAGCAGGATGTCTATGGGGAGCGCTGCTCATGTTGAAGAGGGCCTAAAGGAGTTGGCAAAAGATATTCATAGGTTAGCTCGATTGGGAGTGCATTTAGTTAATTCAGCTGAGGGCGGAGTTCTAGTCTAGAGTTGGTCAGAGTCCTTAGTGGTGGTAGAGGTTAAGTTAAAGCAAGATGAAAACCTCATACTACTCAAACTGAAAGAAGCAGTTCTAAGAAAAGAGGTGGAGTAGGCATTCTAAAAAAAGGGGAAATGGTGTACTTTGTTACCAGGGAAGATTGTGTGTTCATGATATAGGTGACTTGAGATAACGAATAATGGCAGAAGCACACAGCTCCAGGTATTCCATTCATCCAGGTGCCACTAAGATGTTTCATGATCTACAGGAAATCTATTGGTGGAATGGTATGAAGAGAGACATTGCAGAATTTGTAGCTAAGTGTTCGAACTACCAGCAGGTTATGGTTGAACATCAAACACTTGGGGGCATGTCTCACAATATTAGCATACCAACATGGAAGTGGGAAGAAGTGAACAAGTATTTCATTACATGTCTACCTCATACTCGCCGACAGCATGACTCGATTTTGATAGTTGTAGATCGGATGGCTAAATTAGCACATTTCCTACGAGTTAAGACTACAGACTCAGTTGAGGATTATGCTAGATTGTACATCCAGGAGTTAGTCAGACTGCATGGAGTTCCCTTTTCCATTTTTTCAGATAGAGTGCTCAGTTCACCTTCATTTCATAAAATCATTTCAGAAGGGACATGGCACCCAAGTCAAGCTTAGCACATCTTTTAACCCTCAGACAGATGGACAAGATAAGAAGACTATTCTGACCATGGAAGACATGTTGAGGGCTTGTGTGATTGATTTCAAGGGCATTTTGGATAATCACCTACCTCTCATCAAATTCGCTTACAACAATAGTTATCCCTTTATCATTCATATGGCCCCGTTTGAGGCATTGTATGGTAGGAGGTATAGATATCCTATAGGATGGTTTGAAGTTGATAAATCTACCATGATAGGACCAGGCTCAGTCCATGCGGCTATGCAGAAGGTTCATCTTATCAGAGAAAGGTTGAAAACAGCACAGAGCCGATATAATGGATGCACGTGTGAGGAGAAGAGAGCTAGAGTTTGTTGTAGATGATTGGGTTTATTAGAGGATTTCACCGATGAAAGGGGTGATGAGGTTCAGGAAGAAAAGAAAACTTATTTAAAGATATGTGGGACCTTACAGAATCCTGAGACACATCGGCAATGTGGCCTAAAATATAGAGTTACCTGCAGAGTTAGCATCGGTGCATCCAGTCTTCCATGTATCATTGTTGAAGAAGTGCATCAGTGATCCTACCTTGGTTGTACCCCTAGATATTGTGTATATGAGGGATACTCACTCTTATAAAGAAGTTCCGGTTCAAATTCTAGACAAGAAAGTTCGTAGGCTGAGAAATAAGGAAGTTTCCTAAATAAGTTTTATGGTGGAACCAGCTAGTTGAGGGAGCCACATAGGAAGTAGATTTTAAGTCTAGATATCCTTATTTTATTCCCTTCCAACTCAACTCCATATCAGGTATTAAATTCTCTTAAGTAATCCATTGAGTTCAGTGCCCTTCAATTCTTGCCATGTTAAATATGAATTCTAGTTCCATAGGGTCAGTTAGTATGTTTACCTCAGTTCGAAGTCAGTCACTCCTCCGGTAATCAGTTTATGGTTTCTGGTCTTGGGATTACATCTCTTTTCCTATCCTTTCATCTTAGTTAGTCTTTATTCGAGGAGGAATGTTCCTAAGAGGGAGATATCATAACACCCATAAACTTCCTAAGACTAGCCTCGTGATTTCAATCTTGATCATGCAGAAAACTAGGAAAAGTGATCACAATACAACTTGTATAATGGAGGTACGAGCTCTACCTAGACTCGTAGCAAGAGGGTGGAGGATATTAGTTAAGGTGACTTAAGAAACCACAACTTCGTGTTAAGACTCGTACTACCTTGGTATGGATCATACTGACCAGTCGTGGAATAACTCAAAGCTGTAGTCAGGAAAATTCAGGTTAACCATGAGCCAGGGTATGACTCGTGGTACTGTTGTACGACCCGTAGGATAGGTCGTGAGAGAGGTCAGACGAACACTCAACACTGAGCTACAGATCATGACATGAGTCATAGGATACTGGTACAAGTCGTAATAGGCATCTGCAATAAACATCAGAGACATGGTTTTGAGCAGAGTTCCTAACTATGAGTGGTGGTATGGATCGCAGTATCTTGGTATGACATGTAGGTTGAGTCGTATCACATGATGGATAGAAATTTTATTCAAGCTTCCAGGGACATTTTTATAAAACCCTATCATCTTAACTCTTAAACCATGTCGTATTAGGATTATTTAGGAGGGATTTTAGGGGAATAGACAACCCTTCTCCCTTATTCCTTTCAAAACCAATCAGAGCAATTCACAATGAACTCAGACAGTTCTCTCATAGAAAAATGCTAGTTCCTGCAGATTCCGTCTCAAATTCTCAAGATTCTTTCAAGAATTCTACTCCAGGTATGTGGGAATTCAACACGGGAGTTGCTCTTCCCTTATGCCCCAAAACACCTATAGATATTTTATCAATTCTAGTCTCTTAGAGATCAAAACTAGGGTTATGCTTTAGTTAGATTATGACATTCCTTCTTGTGATGATTCTTGTAAATTTTTGAAGGTTATTACTAGTTATAATTCATGTTAATGTCTTTCCATGGGATATGTGTTTTGCCCTGTCTTTGTATCTGATTGAAAGAGTCTCGCATAATTGTCCATATATAAAGGTAGCTCGATTCTGAAAGTTCTTTTAATCATCATGATAGCATAGATATGTGAACAATAGTTACCTTATTGCTTGTTCAGTCTCAGTTAGTACTTAGCTTTCTCAATTCCCTATAGAAATATCATCGGATCAGTTGAATACATTCAATCTCTTGGGACTTCAATAAACTCCATAGTCCCAGTTATTAGTTAGCAGGTTGTTCTTTCAACAGTTACGGTGCTTCAGATAAAGAAGCTCTACCCAGTTATAGAACCCATAATTTTAGTTATCTGGTAATGCCCTAGAAACCCTAAGACCAAACCCGGGAGTCGAAACGGACAAAATAAGTCTAGGTGGTTAGTCGTTGTCAAGCTATTGAATCTAAGGAAAAACTTCCAGTGCACATCATGACTTGACCCCACGAGTCATCCCTTAACTCATGACTCATGGAGTGCCTCGCGGTGACCAAAAGGGGGAGTGCACTCGACGACTGGGACCAGGAGTCATAGTCACTGGGCATGACCCATTATGTCTCTCGTGGGCATTGGCAGTCAATTTTTCATGCTAATTTCCTAAGGGTGTTTTCGTAATTTACTAACCTCCTAGACCCTAAACTACATTAGTTTGAGTATTTTAAGGAAATTTAGAGGGTCTAAACAGTTTTCCCCTCATTCCCACTCAGATTTTCAGAAAAATCTACGCAAGTTCTCTCTTAAGGATTCTCGAACAAGGTCTAGGGTTCCTCATCCTTTGTAACAATTCAAGATACCTTCTCCAAGGAAATTTTAGCCAGGTATGTGGGAATTCAACAAGGGAATAGTTCTTCCCTTGTATCCCACAAAATTCCTCCTATTTCTTTATTAGTTCTAGCCCTGAAACTATCGTAGTAAAGAAATTATTAGTTAGACTTCGTTTAATTCATGCGGAATATTATTGTATGATAATTGTACATGTTTTCCTCTAGTTTTTGACTGTATTAGTGCTTGTCCTTGAAAAGTAAATTATATCCCTAGCTCTTGAATGCAGAAAAACTAGAATCTTGCAATAGTGCTTAAATATCAAAATATTTCCTGAATTTATCAGTGTTGGGGACTCCTATGTTGTTAGTTGTATTGAAACTCAGTCAGACTATAGTTAGTTTAGTTTTAGTAAAATGTTAGAATATCCAGTGTTAGCCAGAAATGTCAGCTGATTAGTTTGACTATAGATATTTCCGAGGTGTTAATAGTGCCTCCCAGTTATCAGAAATAGTCTTAGTATCAGTTTTAGTGGTTCTGTAGGCGGTCATGAAACTTTCAGATAAGAAGGTCTGACCAGCCTTAGGACCCCAGCTTTAGAATTATAGTTTGTTCTATAGATGGTTACGATGCTTCCAAATAAATAGCTTTGACCAGTCTTAGAACCCAATTACAGAATCCGGTCCGATAAGACTCTCAGGGAGCTTCAAAATAGGTATTCCTAACTAGTCTTGTGCCCCAGTTTCGAGCTATCGACTTAGTATACAGTTTCGGAATATCTAGTGGGAATAGGACTTAGCACCGAGCAGATCGGGGTTCAAGCGCACCCAAGTTCCCAAAACTACATTGCCACCATAGGTTATTTTTATTGTCCTTATGGACTCAGACTTGTGATCACCCAGTTCATTCCCTTATACCCTAGCAAGGTATATGGGGTCCTACCGATGGGGTATAAACATCGGACTCCATATCTAGCTCATGTGGTTACATGTCGATTATAGACTCTCCCACTAGTCAGCTCAGTTCAGTCTTAGATTAGTCAATTTAGATCAGCTCAGTACATTATTTTAGATTAGTGCCTTAGATTTAGGGCATGTCCTTGACCATCAGACAGGGTCTTTCAGACTATCTCAGTTAAAACAGTTATTCAGTTCAACAACTTCAATTGGTCATTGCATGTCTTTTCAGTTCCCCATTTTTATTCCTTGTGTATGGTTTCTCACACTTACTCAGTATGTTAAAAGTACTAACGTATATATTTTATGCTGTATCATAAAATGATACAGCTGTAGGTTCTCAGGCACAGAACCGTTAGTCGACCTCTCTCAAACTTTCTCAGCAACATCAGTGGTAAGTCCTTATATTTCGAGGACGAAGATTATTACTTTTAAGTCCTGTTCTTTTATTTAGACTTGGAGTTAGCGGGGGGCTTGTCCCAGAAACTCATCAGTTGTAGTTGGCTTTCAGACACAGACTTGGTTTTTTAGACTTTTAAGTTTTGTTTGGATATTTTAAATTTTATGATTCAACTTTATCTATCATTAATTTTTCATATCACTATTCTAAAAGCTTCCGCTATATATATGGTTATTCAGAATGCCAGTGCATGATAGTCGAGGGGTTGTCTTGGGGTTACTTGTGACTCCAAGTATCGTGTTGCGTCCATGGTGTAGACTCGAGGCATGACATATCAGTTCCTGTAAACTCTCAAGTTACTTCTGGATAAATATTCCTGACTTAACTCTTGGGACATCATGTTCAAGTTATTGGCCTAGTATTCACAATTAGAATTTCAAGTAGAAGTAGGACTTAACATGGAGCGTGCCGAGGATCAGCGCACCCAGGTTCCCAAAACTACATTGCCACCATAAGTTATTAGCCCCAACAAGCCTCAGACAGTGATGACACTAGCGATGCCTTTATACCTTGGCAAGGTATATTAGGTCATATCGATGAGGCGTATGTATTGAACTACATGTTCAACTCACATGGTTATATGTCGGTTAATAGACTCTCCCACTTATCAGTAATGTTCACTTCAGTATAGTCTCAGTTTCATTTCAGATTAGTATATTCAAATTACAGTTATATTTTAATGTTTATCAGTTCAGTTGCGTATTACTATTATTTTACTTATATATCTCATACTCAGTACATACATAGTACTAATACATACTTTCCATGTTGTATTGTTTTATGATACAGACGCAGATTCTCAGTCCCAGCATCGTCAATAGTCCCATTTGACAATTTCAGCAGCAGTGTTATTGGTGAATCCTCATCTTCCTAGGACAAGACATTTTACTTATTTAGTTCAACTTTCTTTTGAGTTAGACTTTAGAGTTAGCTGGGGGCTTGTCCTTGCAGCTCGTCAATTCTATAGATGGCTTTCAAACAAAGTACTAATTCAGTATGTTTTGCAGTTGTTGCATAAATTTCAATATCTTACTAGACAAAGTTTATTTAGCCATGTTTTCACAGCTTCTGTTTATGTTCTTAATTTTGTTTACCAGTGCGATGTTAGGACATGGAATACCTTGGGGTAATTTATGTCTCTAAGTATCATGTCGTGACCAGGGTATAAACTAGATTTATGAAAGCCGTCCTATGTGCTTGTACCAGAAAGTCCTACAGCAATGCACCTGAAGGCTTCAAACAAATGGAGGAAACCAACCGCTCGTATGTTCTCATAATGAGAAATTGTGTGTGACAGAACATGAGAAGGGACAAAGTTACTCTTAAACAACAGACAATCCAATGGACCGTATGATCTTACAATGAGTCGTTGAACTTGCCGACACTAGACACCAATTTTGTTTAGGAATGGATTTATTTTTTCCTACAAATAGAACCTATAGGTATCTTTTACATGTTCCAGTTTTTATTGACTTTTTGACTGGTGTTGAAGTACAAGAAACATCTTCTTTAATTTGTTCTTGGGTTTTAAAGGATCAAACAAGCATTCATTGTTGAATATTTTCTATTATTGTTGATTAATTCAAGAAGTGTGATTTCTTTTATAAATTCTTGTAAGTTTATAATTATTATTTCTTCTATGATTGATAATTATAATTCATCAAGCATGAGTAGCTAAATCCCATAACTAGGGTTGTGGAAAACATAATGAATTAACAAACGTAGACAAAATACTTAGTGATTCTTGAATAGGGTTTATGCATGTATTTTTGTTCCCTTTGTTTTAATTGCTTCCTTGCAGTAGCGAACATTAGAATTTTCCAAATTCTTATGCACTGGACCATGGGGGTGTTAATTGCTAAAGGGGATTAAAAACATAGATTTAAGGCTATAAACTCTCATCTAATAGCTTGGCCTTATCCAAAAATAGCTAATCCGAGGTTAAATGTAAGAATTAGAAAAGTATACACCCGTAGATGGATCAAGTTGCATGGTGATAAACATCTATTTAGGGGACCAATCATTTAGGTGAATCTAACTTACCGATTCTACATGACTAAACACATGATATATCACTAGTATGATATGCCAGCATTGTCATTAAATCGTGGGGAACACAATCCTAGTCAATTCACTCATTGAGTAGAACAAACTTAAACCAATATTCTACTCCCTATTATGCATTTTTTTATATAATTTCTTAGCAAAAACTCCACCTTAGGAAATAACCTTACTAAAAGTAATAGTAAACACGTTAACCGAGGTCCTCACCGTATTCTTCGTGAGATTCGACTCCAACCCTGGTTGGGTTCTTAATTTGAACATCGACCACTATATATGTTATTTAGAGGTGTAATTTGGGCAACATCAAGTACAATGTAGGAGTTCCCCATATTCTACATAGAACATTCTGATAGGAGTCTGGATGTACTAGCCTATGGGACAGAAGATGATGTCCCACTTCTAGAATTGAAGCTGCTCCATAATATCTAGGTACTAATCTAACCCAATGTGCTGGTGGTCCTCTCCTCCATAATACTCTGACGGGACTTTCCATTATGATTTTCTCATCCAACCAAATACCTATCTCAGGACCCATCGAAATATGTCTCCCCCCTACTTTCTTCTCTGCTCTACTAAGGCAACTTGGGGGAAAGATGACTGGATAGCAGAGTACTCTCCTATGGACTCCGTAGAAGAAACCTCTATTTGTTGCACACTAGATTGGGCATGGGCCTGCTCCTCAAATGGCTAAGATAAAGATCCCAAAGATTGTATCTCTGCTGATGCCACCCTTGTGGAGTGACTGGGTTACAAGGTCGATGTTTATGTGGTAGCCCTCCTAGTGGTCGGAGGTTGATACTCCTCTATGTCTTTATCTTAAATTTGGGACCTTTTTGGTGTGTTTCCCCTATCACCCCTTGTTGTTGCTCGTTTTGGTGCCATATCTATGATAATGCAACAAATGGTAAGTACACTGATGTTGAATACAATGGAATTAGACAATGAAAATCAAGGGACTAGAGAAAATATGGTCCGTATCTTAAAGATACCGGCCACATCTTGAACCATATGCTTAACTCAACAAACCAGGTTCACTACTTGAATAGAAGGACCAGAGTGCGCGCCGTCTTTTTAAAATATGGTCTATCTCCTGAGTCAGCCTTTGACTCGGACCAATTGATAATACTGGTTTAAAAGATGCATCAATATATGCCCTATCTTATCAAAAGACAATCAATTCTTTTAGTTGTAAATTGGGGAAAGCATAATTATACATCATTTTTGTCATTTTAAAGCACATTGTGTATTGTACGGGGCAAAATTGGTCGTCTTTTACATGGACAGACCAAGTTTAATATAACATCAAGCATGTTCAAAGTTGCTCCATCCATTTATCAAGAAATTCCCCCAAGTCCCCTCCACCCACCCCATTTTAAACTCTGAGAAAAGATATTCAACACTCACAATAATGATACACAAATCAGGACAAATGAAAGCTTAAAATTGAGCAAAATACCTAGGTTTAACAGAGAGAGCGTGTTGCGTGTGTGCTTTTTAGTGAAGTAAGTAACTTCTCAATTCAATTTAAATCCTAGTTTCCCAACATGATGATTCTATAATGAGGATGATTTAATTGTGCAAATATGGAGGATATGAGATGCAAAAGTTAAAGCTCACAAAGTTCAACAATGGAGGAATTACTAGTTAAGAAGAGGAGAAAAGACAGGGGAAAAGAGAGACAAGAGAGTACGACCAAAGATTCCAGTTAAAACATATAAAAACTAAGGGAAATAGGTCATGTTAATTCCTCCAAGGGGCGGTCATATTTTTAAAATATGACTCACCTCATTACATGCCACGACTATAAAATGACCAAATTATCCCTAATCCTTTAACCACAATAGATGATCCAAAAGACAGACCGTCAAATGAAGATGCAGTCCACAATATGACCATCAGTCGACATTCATCAACCAAAATTTTTCCATACCTAGCTTCTAAGTGATAGATTGATTGATGGCGCGCATCTTGAGGATGTATTTCATCTTTCCAACCGTCTCTTGGAGGTTTAATTTTCCTATTTTTGCTATATTTTATTTTCTCCATCGCTCTAAGTTCATGTTTACATTTATAAACACATATTAGTCCAAAAATACTTGGGTTGCCTCCCAAAAAACATTTGATTTTAAATCACGGCACGATATGAATACTATACATGGTGTAGCATCCCTTGGGTTTCCTCCCAATAAGAATCTGATTTAACATCATGGCACAACCCAACATACTTGAATCAGCCAATTATTTAGTCGTTCTTAAGATGGGACTTCCTCACCCACTTTCTTCCTCTGGAGCCACTGAGATAATGGTTCAACCAGTTGTTTTTAGCCTTCTTCTTTTTGGGTGATGTCACAGATTCATGCCCGACTCTTTTTATCTCATCCTTAGTTATGCTAGCCACACAAATATTCCCAACATCTATGGCCAATAAGTGTCCTTTTTCTTCTTTGAAGGTGATGTTTTCATTCTTGATTCGAAACATGATTTTATATTTTTTCCAAATCCTTAAGTGCCCTTCCACTAGCAAGGAAATGTTTCCTAAGAGTAACTAGGATATCCCTATACAAATCATAGTATAACACCATAAAATCGACTGGGAACACAAATTTTTTGAGCTTCACTATCGTCCTCCACCAGTCCTACCAGTGTTTTATTTGAGTTGTCAACCATTTGTAGTTGTATAGAGATGGGCTTTAAAATGGACAATCCTGACCACTTATATAATACTAAGGGCATCAAATTTATGCTAGCCCTGTTATCACACAAAGCATATAAGAAGTCGTGGAGCTGAATTAGGTTTTCCGGTGTTCTCATTGAAACACAATATGCTGAACTCTCTTGGATCACACTTTTCCCCTACACTTGTGCCAATAATAATAGCACTCACTCAATGTGTTATGGGAAGCAACTCTTCATCATCACTTGGAAACTTGTTTGTCAGCAACATCTTCAAGTTTTTTGCAAAACCAAGCATCAAATTGATGCCCCATCAATAGCACACCCCTAACCCTTGCTCATATTTTTTCATTCAATTTGGTTGCCTTGTTTTGATTGGTAGTTGATTTTAATTCAAATTGTGATCTCACTTCCCCCCAATATTTATTTTTCCGTTTTTAATGCAATGATGCAATTTAGTTAAATTCAATACATAAATTTTGTGCCATCCAATCACTATTCCTTGTGGATTCCACCCTGACTCTTAGTTGGATATTTATATTGCGAAGATCATTTATATTTTCTCCTTGTGAGGATTGGGTTTCAATATTATCAGGTTGTTTGGACAGCTTTTGGGAATATAGATGAGTAGGCGGAGGAAATGATTAAACAATGTCATCAATACTTTCCTTAGCCTTCCTATTTCTTTTGGAAGTAACGGTAGCATCATCACTTACCGCCTCAACCTGTGGCTTCTTCAATCCATCATCAACAACTTCATCAACCTTTGGCTTCATTAGCCCCTCACATTTGTCATGATCCTCATACTCATTCTCAATACCTTTTCCAACAACACCATCATTGACAATAGGTTGCACAGTTATGCCACTCCTAGTGACAACAACCATATATTGAGCATTGAAGTTAACAACATGCCCTTTAGGTCGGCCATGGTGTTACTAGGGAGATGCCCCTTTTGCTTGGGTTTTTCTTTCATGAATGATCCCTCATTTGTTGCTCAAATTTATAAATAAATGATGTGTGGAAGCCAACAATTTTTGTCATTTTTTTCAAACATGCATCAGACCTTTCTTGATTAGCAAGAACTTTCTCCAACATTCTTTCAATTTCGAAAACCCCTTGCTCTTGAGAAGGTCATTCCATCCAGTTTTGGGAACTAGAAGAAGGGCCTTTCGGCGAGACATAGGGATTAAAACTCGTGTTGTGTTTGCATAATTTCTATTGTTGTGCCACCCTTGATTAGGGCCAACGTAGTCATCCCTCGCATAGTATTGACCTTGGCCTTGTGGTTTAGGTCATCATTGTCCTTGGTATGAGGAAGGTGAATGGCCTTAATGTTGTTGTAGGTAATGTGGTCTATAGCCTCCGAATGTGTTGCTAACATAGTTAGCAAGTTCTACTTTCATCGGAGGTGGATCTTGTTACCATTAATATTTATATGGAGGAAGGGGGCATCTAGCTATATTGAGAGCCATTTGGAGCTCCTTCCACACCATGCAATTTCATGACCTTAAACTCAATCAACTTCTTAGTTAGTAAAGCTATATTGATGGCCATGACCGCCAACATCTGATCATGATCCTGGTTCTCCTTCATAAAGTGAGATAATGAAGGAGTACCTACATTCATCCCTCCACTATGGTCTCCACCATGCTATGCCCATGCTTTCCAATCCTATCAAGAATGATGGAAATTCGGTCGCAGGTATTTGCCATGAAGTAACCCCTAGTTGCATTATTTTCCATTGACTATATCAACGAATCCAAGTTGATGTAGAAATTTTAAGCAAGATATGCTTTGGGAACCCGTGTTGGGTGCCCTAAGTATATACTACTTTAAACATTCCAATGCCTCAAAGAATTGCTCCTCGGGAGCTGTCTAAAGTAGAGAATATTATCCCATTATTACCCCTTCTTACTTGGCAAGAACCACTTCTTTAGGAAAACATTTATAAGTTCCTACTAGGTGTGAATTGAAGTTTGAGGCAACTAGTGCAACCACTCTCGAGTTTCTCCAACTAGGGAGTATTTGAAAATTCTTAGCCTAATTGCTTCATCGGAGACATTGTTATATTTGTGGAGGTTGCAAACCTCCAAAAATTTCTTTAGATGCTAATGAGGATCATTGACTATGGAGTTATGAAATTTGCCTTCAGCTTTGAACATAGTATAGATGCTACCATCAATATTTAAAGAAGTGGCATTGATTGTTGGTGGCACAATCGCACTTGTGTAGTAAACCTCATCATTGACCTTCACAAATACATTGTCCACCTCTCCTTATGGCAAAGCCATACTCCTGCTCCACAAAATAAAGCAAAGCAAAAGTGATAGAATAGATCCAATCAAACAAACTAAATCAAAAGTTCTAGATAAAACCTATGCCAAAATCCCTGGCAACAACATTAAATTAAAGATATTAGTTTTGGTCCACCTCAACTAGTGAATGTGTACATGATTAATATAATATAGTTACCCAACGAAGGAGTAGGGACAGTATCCACAGAGATTTTGTTAAGTCAAGACTATCTAGCAATTTTCAAATATGATTTGTAAGTTCAAACTATTCAAGTAAGGGTTAAGAGATTTTAACTATAACTAAAGATGTAAATGCTTAAGTATAAATCAATATTGAGAAAAATTAGGGAAACATCCCCAAATTGGGGTTGATCCCCCTAAATCACTCAAAGGAATAATTGAGAATGAGCTTATGGTGAATATATAAGCAATCAAAAAAGGCAACCAATGGGTGTGATTCAATAATTCCAATGGTTCAATCTATATCAATTTTTTCAAATTCAAGAGAACTCCATTTTATCCGATTGCATTTTTCCAATTGAATTCATTCTATATCTAGGTGAATCCATGTCACAACCAAAGCTGGGACATCAGATCAAGACACGGGACCTAGAACCACAAATGACTCCAAGTCAACCCTTGGGATATGCTTAGCAACTCAGGAGCATAAATTAAAGCAGAAACATAAAATTAAATATGAATAAGCAGAAGACTGAATATCGTATAGAGTATAACAGCTAAGATATCACAACAATGAATCTCAAACTAAACACACTAGTCTATGTCTGAAAAGCCTCTAGTATCTGATGAGATGTTGGGACAAGCCTCCAGCTATCACTAAGTCTTAAACTAAACTGACATGATCAACATAACTAAATAAATGTCCCCAGAAGATGAGGACTCACCCAACAGGGACTTAGTGGACTGATAAGGAAGCGAGATATCGACGAGATTGAGTTGGATCACCTAAAACTATATCATGAAATGATATAGCATAGAGTATGTAATAAGTACTTTGAATATACTTAGTATGTAAGGTATGTAAAAACATTCTTAGTAAAAGTTAACATAAATCATGCATATAAATATAAATTAATTAGATCATGAGAGTAAGGACTACATGTTGAAAAGTATATCTGAGACATACATGGCCACACGCTGGTTATCACAACTAAACATAGTGACCCAAGATTTAGAAATAGAAATCATACGATTTTTCAATAGCTAAAATCATAAGTAAAAGCTCATAAATTGATTGTTGGGTCATATATGCTTATAACATAACATCATAAATCATGAACATGAGTAATTGAAATCATGAGGAACAGTGGGAGATTCGTCATAAACGACACCATCACGATAAAGCTTATATGATGCCCCAACTATCACACTCAAGTGGCCAGAGCCATCCAAAACCTTATCAGGGCTGAGGATGCTATCCATGATATCCATATCAAGCTGAGGCCCCTTGGGGCAGGGGAAAACTCTCTTAAGAGGTCTCAAATCTAAATTTACCTACATTGGCGCGTAGTTTATTAGGCTAGAGAACCTTGAACACCAATCCTACTTGGTGCTAGACACTACTACCAAAAACATTCATAGTGCTCACATCATTTTTCAAAGAAGCTGAAATCATAATTGATACATATCTTGAAATCTAAACATTGGGAGTCTTGACTCCAAAACATATGATAACCTGATTTTATTAGCCTTGGCTAAATGAAAAAACTATACTTAACTTATATGGGCTTGCCCAAATCATAAAATCGTGCATACTTTAAATAGAATTCATAAATTAAAATCATGGATTCATAAGTGGGGAGTTCATAAACATTCATTCATATTAGATATCTCATCATACTTGAAATCATGAATCATAAACTTGACTTTTCATATAACATGTATAATAGGGCATAATTTATTATAACTTAGAAATCATGAATTTAATAATCAAATTGCGTATAAAATGTGTCCATTATACTTAGAACATACTTTATAACATTAAGTAACTAGACACATAAACATATCATACAGAATTTGACAAAATTGGGTTAAAACCCTATAAATCAATACGTTTGATTTAAAACTTGAATTCATGAACTTGAGAAGAAATTTTGGAATGAGAGTGTAATAAAACCCTCATTCATAGCCCTCACATATCTGGGTTGATGATCTCTTTACTTGTCTTGAATATCCCAAGAAGATTTGAAGAGGTTTGAAGAAGAACCCTAGCTCCTTTCTTTAGAGAAAATCCCACTATTGATCTTTTGGAGAGGGTGAAGATTTAGTCTAGGTTAATCCCTTTAAATATGAACTTTAGGAAGTCCAAAATTATTTAATTAAGGAGTTAAAAGCATAGAAAATTATAAGAATACCACTGAGAAAAAGTTCACTAATATACTCGTCCAATGCTATGGACCGCACCATGAATTGTGGTGACGTACCATGAGTCGTTGTTTGCAAATCGTGGCTTCTATGAGGCTTAAATATCTTTCTAAAACTCTTGGTATGGGTTCCTAGTACGATTCGTATCTACATACCACAAGTCATACCATGACTAGTGGTGACAAGTTGATCCTGTCCGCCAAACCCGTTAGCGCTTCACTAAACTGGCCATAATGTTTTTCTCCAAACTCCAATTAATGCAAGGTTGGATGTTTTTGAAAGAAGACTCAAAGCGATTCAATTTGATATGCTGTATCATCAAAAATAACTTTGTAAAATGAGTTTATGATCATTTAAAGTTGACCCTTGTAAGAACTTTTATGAAAAACTCAACCGGTAGAAAAGCTCTCAACCAATTTTATGCTAGAGGTCCCTTATGATCTTAACTTACATACAATGCACTTATAAAAATTAAGAATTGATCTTAATACCTTGTCTCCTTAAAATTCATCAGGTTTGGGTCTATTCATATACCTAGAAGTGTTCCAAACATAGCTTGAAAGTTCAAGGCATACAATATCTCAACTCCTGATTGAAATGAAGATTCATACCATTATATTATGACTTGTACTGAGCCTCTATAGCTACATACACTTCCCTCAAAATTATCTAAACCTCCTATCTGTGATCCTTCCCTACAGCTCATACCACCCTGGTACGGATCATAGGATCTAGTCATGGTTTCGTTGCAACTTTCTGCTAATCTCTTTGAACTATTACTACAAGTCTTGGTAAGACTCATATATCCATGTCAAGGGTCATACTAAGACTCATGATAGGATGTTCAACTTGTCTTCTTCCCCTCTACACCTCTTGTTATGACTCTTGGTACAACTCGTACCATGCTCCCGCAAGTCGTACTACGAGTAGTCCTGAGGAAAATTTTCAGTTTCTCTATTGGTTCAGATTCCATATATGGAGTATAGTTTTAGGAACTTTTGGGGCGTTACATTATCTACCCCTTGGGAATATTCATCCTTGAATGGAGACTAAATAAGCTAGAAAGATAGGGAAAGAGCTGTAATCCCGAAATTGAAATCTACAGACTGAGAGCTGACGGAGTGTCTAACTCTAGACAGATATAAATGACTGAACTAAATTCATGAAATGTACGTACATGATATGACATGAATGAAACTTAGATACATGAACTTGACATGAAATTGAATAAAGTACTAATGATGAAACTGGCACCTTAGATTAGGACTGTGCCGGATGGAAAAAGATGCAGGTATCTAGCCATCATATCTGATTTGGCTTTCCATGTAGCTCCTCAACAAGTTGATTCCTCCACAAAACCTTCACTAAAGCTACTTCCTTGTTTCTCAACTTCTGAACCGAACAATAAGGGATCTCAAATAGAACCTCCTCATAGGTGAGGTTGTCTTTCACACCTATGCTCTCCACAGAAACTACTACGGCTTTGTCACCAATGCACTTATTAAATATAGATACATGAAAAACTGGATGAACCATGTGCCACTTTTCCAACTCGCCTCAGAATCCTATAAGGACCAACATATCGGGGACTAAGTTTCCCTATATTTCCAAACCTCATCACTCCTTTCATGGGAGACACCTTTATAAATACCCAATCATCAAATCTCAAATTCAAGCTCGCTCCTCCTCACATCCATATAAGATTTTTGACAACTCTGAGTTGTTTTCAACCTTTCTCTAATAAACTGAACTTTCTCCATGGCCTCATGAACTGAATCTGGTCCTATCAACATAGCCTCAGCTACCTCACATCCAATAGGTGGTATACATCTCCTCCTATAAAGAGCCTCAAACTGAGCCTTCTGAATGTTGGAATGATAAATGTTTAAGCAAACTCGATGAGAGGCAAGTGGTCATCCCGACTACCCTTGAAATCAATCACACGCTCTCAACATGTCCTCAAGAGTTTTAATGGTCCATTCGGCCTAACCATCTGTCAGTGGGTGAAAAGTTGTGCTAAGCTTTACTTGAGTACCAAGACCTTTTTGAAATGATCTCCAAAACTGAGAGGTGAACTGAGTACCCCTATCTGAGATGATGAACAAAGGAACTCCAGGAAACCGAACTAACTCCTGAATGTACAATCTATAATTCCCCGAAAGTGCCTAAGACTAGACCGCGAGTTTAAAAAAATGGAAAGTGGCAGAAGGCTGGAAAATTTTTCTCAGAACGACTCGTGGAATGAGTCATTGGAGATTCCAATTACCTATTAGGAAAGTAGGTTTAGAAGTAACGAGTCAAGGGTACGACTTGTATGAAGCTGAAATGAGTCATAGGTTGTGTTCGTCTGTTGTCACTAGGGTATGGAGGATGAATAGTACAAGTCAAGGAATGACTCGTTGTGGGTAACCACGAGTCATGGTAAGTTCTCGTGGGAAGGAGTAGGGAAATTTCCAGTCGAGGTGACAGATGGAACCTACGACTCGTTGAAAGTAGGCATGAGTCGTGTTGTGGCTCATGCGAAGTCCAAATCTAGGTCATCAGGGAAAGTAATGGGAGGATGCAATGGACCATTATTTCATGTAACGACCGATCTTGTCAAGTCGTGGGATCAAATCTGAGAAGTTGAAGTTTGGGCAGCGGATGCAACGAACAGATACCATGAGTTGTGGTATCCTGGTACGACCCGTAGGATCTCCCGTTACCACTGCCAGTGCAGAATTTTTAGGAAATTCATTAAGGGTATTTTCATCATTTCTAAGTCCTAGGGTCCTAAACAATGTCATTTAAGGCTCGAAATGCAGTGTTTTATGAGGATAAAATCTATCCTAGGCTCATTCATATCCGAGCATGCATATTGAAGGGGTTTAGGAGGTGATCATGTTAGAATTCTTCAAGCTTTCCTTCAATTTTTCATTGGTCTTTCAAGGAGTAGTGAAATTTGATCTTCCCCAGGTATGTAGGGTTATGAGTGGGTGAGTTCGTTCACACCCATGCCCAATCTCTCCTAATTCATTAAATTTTAATTGAAAATCTTATGGGGTTTTATCCTACATCTTATGAAATCCTAATGATGTATCTATGGGTCACTACTTCTCATGTTTCTTTACATCATATTTTACGAATCATGATCATATTTTACAACTAATTCAATTATAAATTTATTGATTTAAATTTCTATTAAATTATGTCTAATTATGCATGTCCTATGATGAATTGGGTTATGATTTTTTTACCTTTATTTTGATATTCTTTAACCCATTATGATTGATGATTTATGATATGGATTTAATCAAATGCCCATTATGAACTTATGATTTTTTAAGTATCTACATGTTTTACAAGTATGCATGAACCTCATGATTTATGATTTACGATTATGGCCGACTCACGGGCCTTATCTTCATGGTTAGTTCACTTATTTACAAGAATGCTTATGATTATCATGATTTAACTAGCCCATGAATCTCATGTATATTATCCAATGAGCAATATATATGTTTTGGGAGTAGTGTTTAACTCCAAGTAGGTTTGGGGCCCCAGTTTTGCCTCAAATCTCAAAACTACGTGCAATTGTAGGTCATGATGAGACCTCCCTTGAGACTGTTTTTTCCCCAACAGGGCCTTTCATGTGTGATATCACACCCTTCATGGGTTTACCCTTGGCAAGGTACGAACACCCTCCTAACTAGGCATTTACAGGTTGGGCTCCATGTGTGCTCATATAGGGTATGTCGGTTATAAGAATCTCCCATTGTTCCTCCTGATTTATGCATGGTTATGTTCATACTGTTTTGGTTCAAGTCATGTTTAATAAAGTTTTTCTCTTATGATTATGCTTATGGTTAATTTACAAATGCTTGAAAACCTTGAGCCTTATGTTACATTATGATATTTATGTTATGAGCATGTTGTCCTACTCTTACGCACTTTTATGTATTTTAAATATCTGTTTTACTTACCTTGCATACTCAGTACACTTCACGAACTGACCGCATACTCTATGTTGTATCCTTTTATGATACAGGCTCCGGTACTCCTATTCAACCTTGACCCTAGCCAGCCTTTCAAAGTTAGCATCCCACTTCTTTTGGTGAGTCCTCATCTTCCGAGGACCATGCTTATTAGTTTACTTTATGTACTTTCATCTTTCAGCTTTAGCAAGTTAGTTGGGGACCTTTCCCATCAACTCATTAGATTTAGAGGCTTTTCGGACAAAAAAGATGTAATCAGCTTCAGATTCATGTGTATTTCTGTTGTTATGCTATTTCAGACTTTTTAAGTTTATCATGTTGTTCTTCCATTTATTTGATTGAGTTAGATGTACGTTCATGCCATGGGTCAACTTGGATTCCCTCGGGGTTCCTTCTTCCATGTCTCGATCCAGGCCTTCGTTCGGCTTGTGACACAATCTAACATAATCCTTAGTTGAATTGGTATTTTTGACTGATAAGAAATGGGCTGATTTGGTCAATCTAACCACAATCACCCATATAGATTCATACTTTCGGTGGGTACGAGGTAACCCTCAAATGAAGTCTATATTTGTCTCTTCTCACTCCCAAGTAGGATCACCGATATATTGTAGTATACCTCTTGACTTCTAATGCTTAATCCGCACTTGCTGGCAATTCGAACACTTAGCCACAACCTTTGAAATGTCCTTCTTCATGTCATTCCACCACCCAAGCCTCTTACTACAATCATCTTAGGCTCCTCTGTAGCTTCTACTACCCAAGAACCTTTTTGTCTCCCTAGCCGGGCTAATAACATGTACTCTATGAACTTCTACATACCGAGCCTTAAGGCATAGATAGAAAGTCATTCTAAACACACACGATGCAACCATCATTCCTATAATAGGGAAACATATATAGAGTTCAGAGTAAGGAAATCGTGTGCAAGAATCATTCAAGAAATCTAAGTTGGGCATATACCTAATATAACACGATCTTATGAACTGATAAGGCAAATCTTAAGGATTGAGTTCTTAGAGTTGAGAGACATGAGTTTACATACATAACGAGGGTCATGACATAAAGTAGAGATTTATAGAATCATGGAAGTCGACTACGATCGCTATCTGAAGAAGTTATCTATAATTTTGGGAGTCTAAACTTAAGCATGTGTAAAGCCTAACGTTGACCGAAACATAAGGGAAAACATCTGAATGGGAATGGGTCGACATCCTCTAGATATTATTTCTGGAAATTCCTTACTAGAAAAACTCAAGACTTGACTTGACTCTTCAACATATCATCTCCCCCTTAGCATAAAGCCATCATTCTAACGCTCTAGGATCTTTTCTTACAACTAGACTACATCAATAATTCCTGACTTTCCATTCGCCCTTACAGTTATCATTGAGGGCTTCATACCTATAAGAATTTTATACCATCTATGGAAAAATCTCATTCTAGGATGAAAAAAGAACATTATACCTTATATTGTGAATCCTAAGTCTACCAACTTGCGAGGATCAACTAGAAAGGCTTATGACATACCAGTGACTAATCCTGGCGAGCTCTCTTTATCCTAGTGCTCTCCACTACCTGCACCAACTGATGCACCCTACTAATGTGGCCGAGCTTTCGAAGGTATTGAATATATGGCTGGGGCTCTACCTTTGCACCTCTTGGTTGTCGAGTGATCTCTAAGCTTAAGACTGAACATACCACACTTGAAGCAAGGATATGAACCCATTAAGCACTTTCCTAAGTGTTTTTTCCCATATCTCTTGCAAGTCGGATATGTAATCTCGCTTATCCTGGATCTGCTATCCCGAATCTTAGGATAGAACTTCTTGCCCCTTTGCTCCGTGTTGGCTCCAGGCAATGGGACACAGATTGACGAAGGTGTTGGAGCCAATACTCTTTGTTGGAACTGTGGGTAATTCCCACCACCTGACTCTTGCTGGGAAAACTCAAAACATCCAATTCTGGCCCTCTTGTTCTCCCTTGTTGCTTCCTTAAACCTTCCACCCGCTTTCAAGCCATGAATCACAAATATAGATTATTTTTGGTGAATCTTGAACCCTAGTAACTGTAGTACCTCTGGTAGAGTTCGTAGGTGCAACTTCCTGCTGGTTAAGCTGAATGGTCTTGGCCCGTATTAACACTCTAAAGGCAACCCCAAGCTCCACATCCATCACATGCCCACAAAGGGGGCCTACTAGAGTTGGTGAGACTGGTGGGCTCCCATTACCATTTCCTCTTCCACTGCTGCTTCTAGGAGGCATTGTCTGTGAACAGGTAAAGCACGAGTTAGGAGAATAGAAATGTTTGACATTTAGCACGAGATAGAATCATGGAAGGAGGGAAGTCTCCTAAAATGTCTTGTATGATCTTCCTCATAAGTGAGCGCTCTTCAGACCCATGGAAAAGTCTCTACTTAACGTGGCTTTCAGACACCCTAGGACACATCTAAACCTTTGTTCTGATACCAAATTTTTCATTACCCGAGTTGGGACCCCGTACCGAGACACGAAACCTAGAACCATGAATGGCTCTGAGTCAACTAATGACATGTGCTTAGCAACTCAGGAGCATAAATTAAAGTGGAAACATAAAACTTAAACATGAATAAGCGGAAGAATGAACATCATGAAGTGTATAACAAGCGAATACATCACAAAGTTGATCCCAACCTGAACACTTGAGTCTATGTCTACAAAGCCTCTACTATCTGATGAGATGTTGGGACAATCCCCCAACTATCCCTAAGTATGAAACTAAACTGACATGATCAACATAACTAAATGAATATCCCCAGAAGATGAGCACTCACCAAATAGGGGCTAACTGGACTGATAGGGAAGTGAGCTATTGGTGAGCCTGAGTTGGGTCACCTGAACCTATATCATAAAATGATATAACACAGAATATGCAATTAGTACTTTGCATGTACTGAGTATGTAAGGTACGTTAAAACATGCTTAGTAAATGTTAACTAAAATCATGCATAGAAATATAAATTAATTAGATCATGAGAGTAAGGAATTCATGATGAAAACTATATCTGAGACATACATGGCCATAAGCTGGTCATCATAACTTAACATAGTGACCCAAGATTTAGAAATAGAAATCATATGACTTGTCACAGCTAAAAACATAAGTAAAATCTCATAAATTGATCGTTGGTTCAGATCTGCTATAAAACATAAGATCATAAGTCATGAACATGAGTAACTGAAATCATGAGGAACAATGGGAGACTCGTCATAACTGACACCATCATGATAGAGCTTACGTGATGCCTCAACTATCACACTCAAGTAGGAAGAGTTTTCCAAAATATTATCAGGGTAAGGACGCTATCCATGATATGGTATCAAGCTGAGGTCCCTTGGGAAAGGGGAAAACTCTCTTGAGAGGTCCCAAATATAAAAATACCTACATTGGCGCATAGTTTATGAGACCAGGAAACGTTGGAACCCCAATCTTACTTGGTGTGACACTACTCCTAAAACATGCATAGTGATCACATCGTTTTTCAATGAAGTTGAAATCATAATTTATACATAGCTTAAAATTTGAACATTGGGATTCTTGACTCCAAAACATATCATAAGCTGCATTGGCAGTCATCACTCCAAAACATATGCTAACCTGATCTGATTAGCCTTGGCTAAATCCTAAAAACATACTTAACTTGTATGGGCTTTTTCAAATAATAAAATCATGCATACTTCAAAATAGACTTCATAAGTTCAAATCATGGATTCATAAGTGGGGAGTCCATAAATATTCATTCATGCTAGATGTCTCATCATACTTGAAATCATGAATCATAAACTTGACTTTTTATAAAACTTGCATAATAGGGCATAATTTATAATAACTTGGAAATCATGAATTTATAATGAAATTATGCATAAAATCTTTCCATTAGACTTAGAATATACCTTATAAAATGAAGGAACTAGACACATAAACATATCATATATAATTTCACAAAATTGGGTTAAAACCTTTGAAATCAATACACTTGATTGAAAACATGAATTCTTGAACTTTAGAAGAAATTTGGGCATGAGGATGGAAGAAAATCCTTATTCATAGGCCTAAATACATGGGTTGATGATTCCTTGACTTGTATTGAAGAACCCAATAGGATTTAAAGAGGTTTAAAGAAGAACTCTAGCTCCTTTCTTGAGAGAAAATCCCACTATCGATCTTTTGGAGAGGTTGAGGATCTAATCTAGGTTAATCCCTTTAATCTGACCTTAAGAAAGCCCAAAAACTTTTATTAAGGATTTAAATGCATAAGAAATTACAAAGTTCCCCTAGAAAAAAGTTTCTAAAAATATGCTCTATGGGTCGTACCATGACTCGTGGTGACATACCACGGGTCTTGGTATGCCATTCGTGGCTTCTGGGAGGCTTAAACAGCTTGCTGAAACTATTGGTACGGGTTCCTGGTATTGATCATACCTACATACCATGAGCCGTACAATGACTCATGGTGACAAAACTGATCATGTCCGCCAAACCTCACAATGCTTGACTAAACTGGCCATAAATTTTTACTTTGAACTTTGATTGATGCAAGGTAAGATGCGTTGGAAAGAAGACTCAATGGTATTAAATTTTATATGCCGGATCATCCAAGAAACACTTTGTAAAATGAGAGTTATGATCATTTAAAGTTAACTCTTATAAGAACTTTCATGAAAAACTCAATCGGTAGGAAAGCTCTTAACCCAATTTTATGCTAGAGGTCCTTATGACCTTAACATGCATCTAATGCACATATCACACTTAAGAATTGATCTTAACACCTTATTTCCATAAAATTCATCAAGTTTGGGTCTATCTGTATACCTAGAAGTGTTCCAAACTTAACCCGAATGTCCGAGGCCTACAACATCTCAACTCACGACTAAAACAATGATTCAAACCAACATATTAGGACTTGTACTGAGGCTTTGTAGATATTTATCCTTCCATTAAAATTCAATGAACCTCATACTATGAGTCTTATACCACCCTGATATGGATTGTAGGATCTAGTCGTGGTTTCCTTGCCATTTTCTGCTAATCTCTCTAAACTAATACAATGAGTCTTGGTAGGAAAAGTACCTCCATGTCATGAGTTGTACTAAGAATCATGCTAGGATATTCCACTTGCCTTCTTCAGCTTTGAACCTCTTTCTATGGCTCTTGGTATGACTCATACCATGCTTTCATGAGTCGTACTGAGAGTCATCCCGAGGAAAACTTTTAGTTTCTCCACTGGTTTTGATTCAATATTTGGGGTCTAGTCTTAGGAACTTTTAGAGTGTTACAATCTATTAAAAAAGGGTTAGAGTCTTGGGTTATTGTTGATTGATAATACAACCTAAATTGCCTCTTTTAAGCACAATAAAGACAATAGGGCATAATGGAATGACTTTCATCACCAATTATACTTTACAAACCCCAAATCAATCAAATATTCTCAAGTCCTTAATCAATTTCACCCATTTGAGATCACTAGAGTTGAGAAGCTCATTGGGTTCACAACTCTAGATTTGGGCTTAGTTACTCATAGCATAAGAAGAAGAAGAAGAAGAAGAAGAAGAAGAAGAAGAAGAAGATAGTAAGTAATTAAACATTCTTACTCACAAAATCTAATGATGAGAGAAGAAAACTTGAATTAAGAAACTTGATATTCAACTTCAATTACAAAGCTATGTAAATTCAATGGAAAACTAGCTAAGACTATGAACATCTATTTATTTCTTTATCTAAAACTCTATATATGAAAAATAATTTTAAAAAAGGGCTATTTATACTAGGTCTTTAAAACTCCAATTCTATTTAAATTTGGAGTTTCCTGGATGTGCATGGATGGAAGGTCTTTAGGAAAGACGGTCCTTCTATTGAACTATCAACTGATTTCGTGATTCTACCTGGCTTTATATATCATTTGATTGACGTCTAGTCTTCGGTTGCCAACCATTTGGGCGTGATTTCTGGATCACTGGATGCTTGGTGAATACACAGACCTTCTATTGAAGGTATGATCCATCTTTTGCTTTGTTTATGGCAGACTTCAGTGACTAAATGCCTCCTCTCATCAACTCATTGGTTCCTGAAACTTAGTAAAATAGAGTTAGTTTTGACTTAGATTCATACTTAAATGCATGAAAAACTTCATGAAAAGAAGTACAGATTTACCGCAAACCCCCGACACATCCACATGCATCTAGTAAAATTATATAATAGAAAATAATCTACATGGAAGGTGAATGGATCTATATTCATGTTTTTATACGTTCTAAAAATTCAGGGGATACAATTCCAACCTTAGCCTGTATAACATTTAATTTTTCATGAGAACAAGCAACACATGAGAATTTTTTAGAGAATCTTTTATTTTTTTAATATATAACCACATAATTTCTTAATTATTTTTGCATCATGTTTAAATGGGGATGGCCAACAGTAGTCATGCTAATTAGTATTTCTTTTAATAAAATTCTAATTTACTAACATGTGTGAATTCATCATCATATTTATATTTTGTCATTCAAACAAGTGAAAAATGAATATTTATAGCCCGTTTTGATAGTAGTAATATGAAGATATTAAATCTTTCCACAATTTGTAGTCTCAATATAATTTAATTTTTTTGCCAATACCTTTTAAACTTAATAAATTTGTATTGGGACTTACTATAAACCCTATATTATAAATAAATTTATTCCTACGAGTAATACACATAAGCTCTTCCGGAGCTCTCAGTTAATTTTGTACTACCAATTATGTTAAAACATGCTTCTTGCTTTATTTTTGTCTTTAATAATTTCTTTATAAGATCTAGAAAAAATTTTCTATCGTATCGTAGGTACGCTTCTAATGATATATTCAAGCGGCCACACAATAATATTTACTTTGGTCATGATTAAAAATTTATAGGCATGAATTATTTCTTGCTTTTACCCTTTCATAGTACATGATAAGAAATGACACAATATTTATAAAGTACTAAAAATACATGACCAATAACCTTGTACCAAAATAGATTTTCTTTATTTCTCCCAAACCTCTATAGAGGTGAATTATGACACTTATTCAATCATACATGAGCACGTTGTTATCCATAACTTTTATCACATCTTGAAATAATCACTTTCATGAACTGGATAACATCTACAATGCTTGTCACAAGTAAAATTGCATCAAAGAAAGGATTAATTCATTGTATGTTCTTCATAAGTATTATTATTACCTCACTGTCATGCCTTAAAATTTATTGTTTTTGTATAATCCATCTCATCATGGATTGGGCCTTTTCATTTCTTTTCTCTCTATTTTTCTCAAGTTTTTGTGTGAATTTGGGACACATGGCGTAGGTAATTTTCATAAATAAACCTACATAGTAAAATAATTACACAAAATAGCATGATTTACTAAAATATAAGATATAGCGTGTTTTTCTAGTTTTTGATATAATTTATTGTAACCATTATTGCTATATATAAATTTCAAACCATCTATGTCCTTCTCAATCGGTGTTGTTTGTTATTTTTTTTTATAGAAACTCCATATTTAATGGAAGTAAAACACTCTTTCATTGATCTTGGACATTTTTTTTCATATCTAAAAGTTTAAGCCTAAATTCCAAATCTGCGTAATTTTATTATCAAAAATCCCAGACTTTGGGAATTTTTTTTGGATATATCATCATTGCAAATTTGAAAAATTTTTCCTTTTCTTTAGGTGTATCATCATTACAACTTTTGAGAATATGTCCAACATAACAATATTGCTTCGTCATTCAGGTGAGTGGACTCAAAATAATGTTTATAAAGATTATGCGATAGATACAATCATCACTAAGGAATATGTTTTGTATGAAAGATTTATTGAAGCAATTGTGAAGAAATTGAGGATTAATGATACAGTTAAAAAATTCAAATAAAATACATTGTTGAAGGTAATTCCACGCCAATAGAGATAGGAAATAATATGGTAGTGAGATTGTATGTTGAGTTAAAGAAATTCAACAGAGACTTTAGATTATATCCATTATGTATCAATTTAACAGATAAGTTTCCAGAACATGGTGATATGGTTAATGTTAATCTTCTTATTGATATCGTATCGGTTGGTAGTTTGGAATAAGTGAATCATTCGAATTCAATGGATACATTAGCCTACTTTATCTGAATCAGATGAATCATTATTGGTATAGAACAATTAGTTTCATTTTGTAATTTCTGACCGTAAATAAAAAGATATGAGAGAAGCTCAGATTTACAAGGATAAAGCAATTGTAGTTGCGGTAATGAGGCGATATGCAATTGATAAAAGATTTCAATACCTAGTTGTTAGATCTAATTCTAAAAGGTTAGTTTTCCTATGATTGTATTTGTATAATGAATGAATTCACTGTTATAATATTAGTTTTTACCTTATATATGTTCTAAAATTAATATTGTATTTGTTATGTTTTAAATATTACACTATTTGATAACATAAAAAATATTTTTTTGATACATTAACAATGAATATGTAAAAAAATCTTATTATGAATGTATCTATTTTTTAATAATAATGTGTATATATGTCATGACCCTAACGTACACCCGGATCGTACACACGGCACAAGGAGCCCCAAGAGACCCCAAGTTGACCTATGATATGAGCATACATCTAATTCAATCACATGAGCGGGAGAATTAACATAAAGAACGTAATTATAACATAGCATAAGGAAAAAACAGTACAAGACTTGAACAATACGCGGAATACAATGTGTAGTCTGATAAGCCTCTAGACATTAAAGGCGGATTGATGGGACAACTCTCCAACTAATCAAGCATCCAGAAACTGAAAGGAATAACATGGAGTGTGAACATGTAGCCCTCGGAACATAAGGACTCACCAAGTGCACTAACAGAAAATCCGAATCTATTTACAAGTGCGGATGAGCCTGAGAACTAGGACCTCTATCATGAGACGATACAACATAGAAAGTATGCGGTCAGTACGTGGAATGTACTGAGTATGCAAGGTAAGTAAAACGGACGTTCAAAACATATATAAAGTTCATAAAAGATCATAAGAGTAGGACAGCATGCTCGTATCATAAATCATTATAACATATCATATGTCTCAAGGTTTTCAAAACATTCGTAACATAAATGTAGTCATAATCATAATAGAAGAGCTTTGCTTAACATAACTTGAGCCGACATACATAATCATAAGCACATTGCTTGAATTCCATAAGATCATAATAGATAACATAATAAATTCATAAATAAATTAATAATTCATGCTGGGCTTATCGAAAACATCAATGGATCAATGGATTACAAATTGATTCCTCATGGGGCATGCATAATCAAGCTTAATTGTGTAGAAATTCAAATTCAAAAATATTATAATCAATTTAAATCTCACAAGGTGATCAAAATCAGTAGGTTATAATAAGATTTCAAAATCACAAGACCCATAATTAAATCATTTAGATTTTATACAAATCAAATACAAAACCCCATTAGTTTTTTAAATTTTGAGTAAAATCATGGAGTAGGAGCATGGGTGTGGATGAATCAACCCATTGAAGACCTTACATACCTGGGATTATCAAATTCTAACCCTTCTTAAAAGCCCAAGAATGAGATTGAAAGAATTGAGGTGAAAAACTTCAAATCTCCCTTAGATCACCTATAAAAATCCTTGCATGCATGAATGAGAGTTTAGGAAGGATTATTTTCTTAAAAAACTAGCTTTTCCAAGCCAAAACGACGTAGTTTAGAGCCTTATATTGTGAAAAGTCGAATATACCCTTAATGAACCTGCCCTAAAAACTGGCCGGATGGAACCCACAGATGGGACTAACGGGTCGTTGGAACCAATGACGACCCGTCATGTCCCTCATTGTATACACTGTTGATGACCCATTCTTGAAATCAAACAACGGATCTTCAAGAAGAACCTTCCATTCAACCCTCGACTCGTTACATTGCCCGTGGTTAGCCCCCCCTGAACCTTGGCATCTCATCTCTTAACGGGTCACACCACGACCCGTCACTACAACCAACAAATCATTGTCCCCCCCCCCCACATTCAAGCATACTAGAAAACTCAATCCTCCAACCGCGACCACAACCAACGACTCGTGGTTTCTCCCAACGGGTCATTGGGACGCCCGTTGTATGCCACCTGAAGAACCCGATTCCTTCCCACGATTGCTAACAATGACTCATTGTTTCCCAAAATGACTCATCATGTCTCCCGTGGTTTTACACTGGCACCCAGCCTGAATCTAACCACAACTCATTACAACGACCTAATGGTATGACACCACGAGTCGTACCTTGACCCGTCCTAAGATATTTTCCCCCCATTTTCTAAAGTTTTCAACTTTTCACTTCCGGGTCTACTCCTACAGACTTCTGGGGTATTACAATATGTATAATTATACAATATGATATATTGACATTAGGATATACATTCAGTTTGTATATGTGTTCATTGTGACAGAAAGCCAAACTTGCTTAATATAGTCTAATTGACAATTACTCTATCTTAAATGTATTTAGATATAACTATAATATACATCTGTATACACTTTTCTTTTGATACATTGTCATTAAGATAATAATTCAGTTTGTCTGTAATTTTTACTTATTTTAGATACAATGAAAAATTGATTTAACATAGTTTCTTATCAATGTGTGCATATTTATCTACTCTAATGTATATCATTATTTAGAGTGATACTTTGACCTTAGGATATTAATTTTTGTTGTTGCATTATTTTTTTAATTTAAATACATTGACAAATACTGTATAAAAAATCTTCTACACCATTCATGCGATGTTAAATTTTTTATTTATATTTAACAAGAATTTTTATATTAAACTTTTCACATGATGATAGTTACACCTTTTGGTGTGTAACTAAATAATGTGGATGATTTTTGAAGGCATCCAGTTTGAACGAGTCTCAAAGTTTCTATCACGCCCCAAGCTTACACCCTAGATGGGACATTGTACTTGGAGTCATAAGTAACCCCAAGTTAACCCCTGGTCTATCACACACTAGCATTCTAATTAGCATGAAAATGTATACAGTGGATGTCTAAGGCAAAAATATAAATACTTGAAAGAAATAAAGGTGGTTCATAATATTAGAACATATTAGAACAAAGCTACATGTCTGAAAAAAACCAAGTTGCGTCTGAAAGCCATTATCACTAATGAGTTCCTAGGACAAGACCCCATCTAACTCCAAATCTAAATAAAAGGAAAGAAAGTATCACTGAAGTGATAAATCTCTGTCCTCGAAGAATGAGGAGTCACAAACTAGACCAGCTAAAGTATGCGATAAGTGGTCGGCTAGCGAGGCTGAGACTGAGATCCTGCAGCAGTATCATAAAATGACACAGCATAAAAGTATGTGTCATTACTTTGAATGTACTGAGTATGTCAGAGAAACATAACACAATGGAATAAATAATAAGAAAATGCTGAACTAGAAGGACATGCAATGACCAACTAAAGCTACTGAATAGAATAACTGAAATACTGAGATGGTCTAAAAGACCCTGTCTTATGGTCAAAGCATGCAGTAATATTTATCTGAACTAAAATGAAACTAGACTAAAATGACTAGAGGGAGATTCTATAACCGACATATAACCACGTGAGCTAGACGTAGAGTTCGATGTGTATATCCCATCGGTAGGACCCAATATACCTTGCCAGTGTATAAAAGTTTGAATTGGGTGATCACAAGAGTCTGGGGCTAATCAGACCAATAACTACTGTAACCTACGGTGGCAACGTAGTTCTGGGAACCTGGGTGCGCTGGAACCCCGGTCTGCTCGGTGCTAAGTCCTACTCCCACTGGATAGTCCTAGACTGAATAAAAAGCTGATAGCTTAAAATTTGTGCCCAAGACTAGTCAGAGATAGATATCTGAAAGCACCTTGAGAGTCTTATCGGACCAGATTCTGCAACTAGGTTCTAAGACCGATCAGCGCTGCTTATCTAGAAGCGTCATAACCGTGTAAAGAACAAACTAAAATATGAAACTGGGGTCCTAAATCTAGTAAGAGTTATTTATCTAAAGTTTCATGACTGTCCAGTGGACTAAAAAACTGAATTCTTAATCTGATTTTGATAACTGGGAGGCACTACTGACACCTCAGGAATTTCTGTAGTCAAACTGATTAGATGACATTTTCTAACTGACATTGAGAATTCTAACATTCTTACTAAACCTGAACTGAAAGCAATTGGATTTTATTTCAAAGCTACTAACAACATGGGAGTCCACAATACTGATAATCCTAGCAAAATTTTGATACTCAAGAACTAATGCAAATTTCAAGATTTTCTAGTTCAAGCAATAAGGATAAATTTCACTTCACAAGATTTAACATCATTTCAGTCACGAACTGGTGGAAAATATCTATAATTAACATGGTACAATATCCCACATGATTTAGACGATGTATGACTAGCAATTCGTCACATTCAGTAGTTTCAGGGTTATAACTAATATAGAGAAATAGGAAGGAATTTGGGGACACAAGGGAAGAACTATTCTCTTAGAGAATTGCCACATACCTGGTGAAAAAGCCCAAAGGATTTCCTTGAGAAACTGAGGAGAAAAGGTTGCCCTAGTTCTTGCTCTAAAAATCTTTGAGAGAAGCTCTACGATAATTTCTGAGAGTCTTAATGGGGAGAATGAGGAAAGAAACCATTTAACCCCTATAATAAGTTTGAAAATATGCTTAAAACGATGTAGTTTAGGGACTAGGTAGGTGAGAAATTACAAAAGTAACCCTGGGATTTAAATATGAAATCTAGCTGATAGGGTCCCAACGAGTCACTCAACGAGTCATTGGTTGAGACCACAACTCGTTGGGACCTCCTGTTGGTTCCACTACATGGGCTTGAAGTCACTGAACATGGCATGTTCCACACCATAAGTTTCTAATGCTTAGACAGCCTATTCGTACGTTGGTCAAGAGTTTTATAGTACAATACATACCAGAAAGGGCCCGAGGAAAGGTCTGACGAGTGCGGAATCGAGATTCCAAAGTAGCAGGCCAGATGAGCTACCTAGAAGGGAAACGTGTCAAAGACCATGCTCCTCCGCGATGAGCTCCATGACACGGCCCTGAATTGGTGTGACAGGGTCCGTGCCACGGACCCCTGTCCACCGCTTCAAGTATATATATTAGTTCCTCCCTTTGATTTCATTTCATTTTCCATATATATAAACGGGCAGACTTGAGAGCGTACGATGAAATCAGATAATTTCCTCCGTTTATGCTACGAAATGCCGCCCGAATTCAAATTAACTTTGGGTACTGAAGTTTAAGGCTACAAGGAGCCTTGTTACAGAGTTATTTTCACGAAATTCGCCTAGCAAATCGTAACACCGCCGAGCCAAAGTGGTTCGAATTGCTCCAAACTAATTTCTATACGATCACAGGCTTCCAGTAAGCACATCTCCCTTTTGGACTTTCAAGAAATCATGAGTTTTAGATCGTAGTCCATTAAGTTGAAATATAGTTAATATTTATATATAAAGTTATCATTTTTATCGAATTTAGTACTAAAACTAGTTATATTCCCCTAGTACTATGATTGCAGTTGAGAAAAGCGGCTGGACACGAACTGAAACTCGCCAGTTAATCAGTTATCGGCGAACGAGGTACGTTAAGGTAGTTTACTTTGACAACTTAGTTTCCTTAGCATGATAACTCAGTTTGAATCCCAGTAAGAGCAGCAGAAGCATGTCTATTGTGATTAGTTGTTGTTATTAGCTGAAAACCCGTATTCTCTTTTTAGTTTAGGATGGATTATGCCTATATAGCCTTCATGATCGACCCCAGGGTTATTAGTTGTGTCGACGCCCGCCAGGGGCGAGATGACGTCTCTCTACGGAGCGACATGCCATCCGCAAGGGACGAAGATGGGGTCCCAAGTCCTCATATGTCGTGGTTGGCTCTATACACCCCTGTCAAGCCTGGTGCCCGAGGTGCAGATATTAGGAATACCCTAGACACAGACACAACTAAAATCAGGGGGCCGAGCGGGCTCAGATGCATACCCAGGGGACTGACAGGACAATTATAGCTAATAGTTGACCCAGTGCGACCTTGATAGGTGTATGTAGACTGAAGTGCACTCACCAGGGCTTATGGGGCCCCCAGGTGGGTTATTCTATGCTGGTTGTACCTTTCGGCTTATGGGGGCCAGGTAAGGTTTTTGTTTTGCTTTAGTTATTTATAAAATAGATAGTAAGAAGTTCCATTACTCAGGTATGACCTCTATTTCTTTGTTTCAGTTATGCTCAGTTCTATCTCTTTATTTCTATGATTTACAGTTATCGCCTTACATATTCAGTACATATTGTACTGACGGCCTTTTTGGGGAGCTGCATTACTTGCCTGCAGGTGCGGATAGATGAGGAGCTAGTCCCTCTTACCCTTCAGCCTATTCGTACGTTGGTCAAGAGTTTTATAGTACAATACATACAAGAAAGGGCCCGAGGAAAGGTCTGACGAGTGCGGAATCGAGATTCCAAAGTAGCAGGCCGGACGAGCTACCTAGAAGGGAAACGTGTCAAAGACCATACTCCTCCGCGATGGGCTACATGATACGGCCCTGAATTGGTGTGACAGGGTCCGTGCCACGGACCCCTATCCACCGCTTCAAGTATATATTAGTTCCTCCCTTTGATTTCATTTCATTTTCCATATATATAAACGGGCAGACTTGAGAGCGTACGATGAAATCAGATAATTTCCTCCGTTTATGCTACGAAATGCTGCCCGAATTCAAATTAACTTCGGGTACTGAAGTTTAAGGCTACAAGGAGCCTTACTACAGAGTTATTTTCACGAAATTCGCCCAGCAAATTGTAACACCACCGTGCCAAAGTGGTTCGAATTGCTCCAAACTAATTTCTATATGATCACAGGCTTCAAGTAAGCACATCTTCCTTTTGGACTTTCAAGAAATCATGAGTTTTCGATCGTAGTCCATTAAGTTGAAATATAGTTCATATTTATATATAAAGTTATAATTTTTATTGAATTTAGTACTAAAACTAGTTATATTCCCCTAGTACTATGAGTGTAGTTGAGAAAAGCGGCTGGACACGAACTGAAACTCGCCAGTTAATCAGTTATCGGCGAACGAGGTACGTTAAGGTAGTTCCCTTCGGCAAGTTAGTGTCCTTAGCATGATAACTTAGTTTGAATCCCAGTAAGAGCAGCAGAAGCATGTCTATTGTGATTAGTTGTTGTTATTAGCTGAAACCCCGTATTCTCTTTTTAGTTTAGGATGGATTATGCCTATATAGCCTTCATGATCGACCCCACGGTTATTAGTTGTGTCGACGCCCGCCAGGGGCGAGATGACGTCTCTCTACGGAGCGGCATGCCATCCGTAAGGGACGAAGATGGGGTCCCAAGTCCTCATATGTCGAGGTTGGCTCTATACACCCCTGTCGAGCCTGGTGCCCGAGGTGCAGATATTAGAAGTACCCTAGACTCAGACACAACTAAAATCAGGGGGCCGAGCGGGCTCAGTTGCAGACCCAGGGGACCGACAGGACAATTATAGCTATTAGTTGACCCAGTGCGACCTTGATAGCTGTATGTAGACTGAAGTGTACTCACCAGGGCTTATGGGGGCCCCAGGTGGGTTATTCTGTGCTGGTTGTACCTTCCGGCTTATGGGGGCCAGGTAAGGTTTTTGTTTTGCTTTAGTTATTTATAAATTAGATAGTAAGAAGTTCCATTACTCAGGTATGACCTCTATTTCTTTGTTTCAGTTATGCTTAGTTCTATCTCTTTATTTCTGTGATTTACAGTTATCGCCTTACATATTCAGTACATATTGTACTGACGGCCTTTTTGGGGAGCTGCATTACTTGCCTGCAGGTGCGGATAGATGAGGATATAGTCCCACTTACCCTTCAGCCTATTCTTACGTTGGTCAAGAGTTTTATAGTACAATACATACCAGAAAGGGCCCGAGGAAAGGTCTGACTAGTGCGGAATCGAGATTCCAAAGTAGCAAGCCGGACGAGCTACCTAGAAGGGAAACGTGTCAAAGACCATGCTCCTTCGCGATGGGCTCCATGACACGACCCTGAATTGGTGTGATAGGGTCCGTGCCATGGACCCCTGTCCACCGCTTCAAGTATATATTAGTTCCTCCCTTTGATTTCATTTCATTTTCCACATACATAAACGGGCAGACTTGAGAGCGTACAATGAAATCAGATAATTTCCTCCGTTTATGCTATGAAGTTCCGCCCGAATTCAAATTAACTTCGGGTACTGAAGTTTAAGGCTACAAGGAGCCTTGCTACAGAGTTATTCTCATGAAATTCGCCCAGCAAATCGTAACACCACCGAGCCAAAGTGGTTCGAATTGCTCCAAACTAATTTCTATATGATCACACGTTTCAAGTAAGCACATCTCCCTTTTGGACTTTCATGAAATCATGAGTTTTCGATCGTAGTCCATTAAGTTGAAATATAGTTAATATTTATATATAAAGTTATCATTTTTATTGAATTTAGTACTAAAAGTAGTTATATTCCCCTAGTACTGTGATTGCAGTTGAGAAAAGCGGCTGGACACGAACTGAAACTCGCCTGTTAATCAGTTATCGGCCAACGAGGTACGTTAAGGTAGTTCCCTTCGGAAAGATAGTTTCCTTAGCATGATAACTCTGTTTGAATCCCAGTAAGAGCAGCAGAAGCATGTCTATTGTGATTAGTTGTTGTTATTAGCTAAAAACCCGTATTCTCTGTTTAGTTTAGGATGGATTATGCCTATATAGCCTTCATGATCGACCCCAAGGTTATTAGTTGTGTCGACGCCCGCCAGGGGCGAGATGACGTCTCTCTACGGAGCGGCATGCAATCCGCAAGGGACGAAGATGGGGTCCCAAATCCTCATATGTCGTGGTTGGCTCTATACACCCCTGTCGAGCCTGGTGCCCGAGGTGTAGATATTAGGAGTACCCTAGACTCAGACACAACTAAAATTAGGGGCCGAGCGGGCTCAGTTGCAGACCCAGGGGACCAACAGGACAATTATAGCTATTAGTTGACCCAGTGCGACCTTGATAGTTGTATGTAGACTTAAGTGTACACACCAGGGCTTATGGGGGCCCCAGGTGGGTTAATCTGTGCTGGTTGTACCTTCCGGCGTATGGAGGCCAGGTAAGGTTTTTGTTTTGCTTTAGTTATTTATAAATTAGATAGTAAGAAGTTCCATTACTCAGGTATGACCTCTATTTCTTTGTTTCAGTTATACTCAGTTCTATCTCTTTATTTCTGTGATTTACAGTTATCGCCTTACATATTCAGTACATATTGTACTGACGGCCTTTTTGGGGAGCTACATTACTTGCCTGCAGGTGCGGATAGATGAGGAGCTAGTCCCGCTTACCCTTCAGCCTATTCATACGTTGGTCAAGAGTTTGATAGTACAATACATACCAGAAAGGGCCCGAGGAAAGGTCTGACGAGTGCGGAATCGAGATTCCAAAGTAGCAGGCCGAACGAGCTGCCAAGAAGGGAAACGTGTCAAAGACCATACTCCTCCACGATGGGCTCCATGACACAACCCTGAATTGGTGTGACAGGGTCTGTGCCACGGACCCCTGTCCACCGCTTCAAGTATATATTAGTTCCTCCCTTTGATTTCCTTTCATTTTCCATATATATAAACGGGCAGACTTGAGAGCGTACGATGAAATCAGATAATTTCTTCCGTTTATGCTACAAAATCCCGCCCGCATTCACATTGACTTCGGGTATTGGAGTTTAAGGCTACAAGGAGCCTTGCTAAAGAGTTATTTTCACGAAATTCGCCCAACAAATCGTAACACCGCCGAGCCAAAGTGGTTCAAATTGCTCCAAACTAATTTCTATACGATCACAGGCTTCAAGTAAGCACATCTCCATTTTGGACTTTCAAGAAATCATGAGTTTTCGATCGTAGTCCATTAAGTTGAAATATAGTTAATATTTATATATAAAGTTATAATTTTTATCGAATTTAGTACTAAAACTAGTTATATTCCCCTAGTACTATGATTGTAGTCGAGAAAAGCGGCTGGACACGAACTGAAACTCGCCAGTTAATCAGTTATCGGCGAACGAGGTACGTTAAGGTAGTTCCCTTCGGCAAGTTTGTTTCCTTAGCATGTTAACTCAGTTTGAATCCCAGTAAGAGCAGCAGAAGCATGTCTATTGTGATTAGTTGTTGTTATTAGCTGAAAATCCGTATTCTCTTTTTAGTTTAGGATGGATTATGCCTATATAGCCTTCATGATCGACCCTAGGGTTATTAGTTGTATCGACGCCCGCCAGGGGCGAGAGGACGTCTCTCTACGGAGCGGCATGCCATCCGCAAGGGACGAATATGGGGTCCCAAGTCCTCATATGTCGTGGTTGGCTCAATACACCCCAGTCGAGCCTGTGCCCGAGGTGCAGATATTAGGAGTACCCTAGACTCAGACACAACTAATATCAGGGGCCGAGTGGGCTCAATTACAGACCCAGGGGACCGACAGGACAATTGTAGCTATTAGTTGACCCAGTGCAACCTTGATAGGTGTATGTAGACTGAAGTGTACTCACCAGGGCTTATGGGGGCCCCAGGTGGGTTATTCTGTGCTGGTTGTATCTTCCGGCTTATGGGGGCCAGGTAAGGTTTTTGTTTTGCTTTAGTTATTTATAAAATAGATAGTAAGAAGTTCCATTACTCAGGTATGACCTCTATTTCTTTGTTTCAGTTATGCTTAGTTCTATCTCTTTATTTCTGTGATTTACAGTTATCGCCTTACATATTCAGTACATATTGTACTGACGGCCTTTTTGGAGAGCTGCATTACTTGCCTGCAGGTGCGGATAGATGAGGAGCTAGTCCATCTTACCCTTCAGCCTATTCATACGTTGGTCAAGAGTTTTATAGTACAATACATACCAGAAAGGGCCCGAGGAAAGGTCTGACGAGTGCGGAATCGAGATTCCAAAGTAGCAGGCCGGACGAGCTTCCTAGAAGGGAAACGTGTCAAAGACCATGCTCCTCAGCGATGGGCTCCATGACACGACCCTAAATTGGTGTGACAGGGTCCGTGCCACGGACCCTTGTCCACCGCTTCAAGTATATATTAGTTCCTCCCTTTGATTTCATTTCATTTTCCATATATATAAACGGGCAGACTTGAGAGCGTACGATGAAATCAGATAATTTCCTCCGTTTAAGCTACGAAATGCCGCCCGAATTCAAATTAACTTCGGGTACTGAAGTTTAAGGCTACAAGGAGCCTTGCTACAGAGTTATTTTCACAAAATTCGCCCAGCAAATCATAACACCACCGAGCCAAAGTGGTTCGAATTGCTCCAAACTAATTTCTATACGATCACAGGCTTCAAGTAAGCACATCTCCCTTTTGGACTTTCATGAAATCATGATTTTTCGATCGTAGTCCATTAAGTTGAAATATAGTTAATATTTATATATAAAGTTATAATTTTTATCGAATTTAGTACTAAAACTAGTTATATTCCCCTAGTACTATGATTGTAGTCGAGAAAAGCGGCTGGACACGAACTGAAACTCGCCAGTTAATCAGTTATCGGCGAACGAGGTACGTTAAGGTAGTTCCCTTCGGCAAGTTTGTTTCCTTAGCATGATAACTCAGTTTTAATCCCAGTAAGAGCAGCAGAAGCATGTCTATTGTGATTAGTTGTTGTTATTAGATGAAAATCCGTATTCTCTTTTTAGTTTAGGATGGATTATGCCTATATAGCCTTCATGATCGACCCTAGGGTTATTAGTTGTATCGACGCCCGCCAGGGGCGAGAGGACGTCTCTCTACGGAGCGGCATGCCATCCGCAAGGGACGAAGATGGGGTCCCAAGTCCTCATATGTCGTGGTTGGCTCTATACACCCCTGTCGAGCCTGGTGCCCGAGGTGCAGATATTAGGAGTACCCTAGACTTAGACACAACTAAAATTAGGGGTCGAGCGGGCTCAGTTGCAGACCCAGGGGACCAACAGGACAATTATAGCTATTAGTTGACCCAGTGCGACCTTGATAGTTGTATGTAGACTTAAGTGTACACACCAGGGCTTATGGGGGCCCCAGGTGGGTTAATCTGTGCTGGTTGTACCTTCCGACTTATGGGGGCCAGGTAAGGTTTTTGTTTTGCTTTAGTTATTTATAAATTAGATAGTAAGAAGTTCCATTACTCAGGTATGACCTCTATTTCTTTGTTTCAGTTATGCTCAGTTCTATCTCTTTATTTCTGTGATTTACAGTTATCGCCTTACATATTCAGTACATATTGTATTGACTGCCTTTTTGGGGAGCTGCATTACTTGCCTGCAGGTGCGGATAGATGAGGAGCTAGTCCCGCTTACCCTTCAGCCTATTCATACATTGGTCAAGAGTTTTATGGTACAATACATACCAGAAAGGGCCCGAGGAAAGGTCTGACGAGTGCGGAATCGAGATTCCAAAGTAGCAGGCTGGACGAGCTGCCAAGAAGGGAAACGTGTCAAAGACCATGCTCCTCCGCGATGGGCTCCATGACACAACCCTGAATTGGTGTGACAGGGTCCGTGCCACGGACCCCTGTCCACCGCTTCAAGTATATATTAGTTCCTCCCTTTGATTTCCTTTCATTTTCCATATATATAAATGGGCAGACTTGATAGCGTACGATGAAATCAGATAATTTCCTCAGTTTATGCTACGAAATGCCGCCCGAATTCAAATTAACTTCAGGTACTGAAGTTTAAGGCTACAAGGAGCCTTGCTACAGAGTTATTTTCACGAAATGCGCCCAACAAATCGTAACACCGCCGAGCCAAAGTGGTTCAAATTGCTCCAAACTAATTTCTATACGATCACAGGCTTCAAATAAGCACATCTCCCTTTTGGACTTTCAAGAAATCATGATTTTTCGATCGTAGTCCATTAAGTTGAAATATAGTTAATATTTATATATAAAATTATCATTTTTATCGAATTTAGTACTAAAACTAGTTATATTCCCCTAGTACTATGATTGCAGTTGAGAAAAGCGGTTGGACACGAACTGAAACTGGCCAGTTACTCAGTTATCGGCGAACGAGGTACGTTAAGGTAGTTCCCTTCGGCAAGTTAGTTTCCTTAGCATGATAACTCAGTTTGAATCCCAGTAAGAGCAGCGGAAGCATGTCTATTGTGATTAGTTGTTGTTATTAGCTGAAAACCTGTATTCTCTTTTTAGTTTAGGATTAATTATGCCTATATAACCTTCATGATCGAGCCCAGGGTTATTAGTTGTGTCGACGCCCGCCAGGGCGAGATGACGTCTCTCTACGGAGCGGCATGCCACCCGCAAGGGACGAAGATGGGGTCCCAAGTCCTCATATGTCGTGGTTGGGTCTTTACACCCCTGTCGAGCCTGGTGCCCGAGGTGCAGATATTATGAGTACCCTAGACTCAGACACAACTAAAATTAGGGGCCGAGCGGGCTCAGTTGCAGACCCAGGGGACCAACAGGAAAATTATAGCTATTAGTTGACCCAGTGCGACCTTGATAGTTGTATGTAGACTTAAGTGTACACACCAGGGCTTATGGGGGCCCCAGGTGGGTTAATCTGTGCTGGTTGTACCTTCCGGCTTATGGGGACCAGGTAAGGTTTTTGTTTTGCTTTAGTTATTTATAAATTAGATAGTAAGAAGTTCCATTACTCAGGTATGACCTCTATTTCTTTGTTTCAGTTATGCTCAGTTCTATCTCTTTATTTCTGTGATTTACAGTTATCGCCTTACGTATTCAGTACATATTGTATTGACTACCTTTTTGGGGAGCTGCATTACTTGCCTGCAGGTGCGGATAGATGAGGAGCTAGTCCCGCTTACCCTTCAGCCTATTCATACGTTGGTCAAGAGTTTTATGGTACAATACATACCAGAAAGGGCCCGAGGAAAGTTCTGACGAGTGCGGAATCGAGATTCCAAAGTAGCAGGCCGGACGAGCTGCCAAGAAGGGAAACGTGTCAAAGACCATGCTCCTCCGCGATGGGCTCCATGACACAACCCTGAATTGGTGTGACAGGGTCCGTGCCACGGACCCCTGTCCACCGCTTCAAGTATATATTAGTTCCTCCCTTTGATTTCCTTTCATTTTCCATATATATAAACGGGCAGACTTGAGAGCGTACGATGAAATCAGGTAATTTCCTCCGTTTATGCTACGAATTGCCGCCCGAATTCAAATTAACTTCGGGTACTGAAGTTTAAGGCTACAAGGAGCCTTGCTACAGAGTTATTTTCACGAAATTCGCCGAACAAATCGTAACACCGCCGAGCCAAAGTGGTTCAAATTGCTCCAAACTAATTTCTATACGATCACAGGCTTCAAATAAGCACATCTCCCTTTTGGACTTTCAAGAAATCATGATTTTTCGATCGTAGTCCATTAAGTTGAAATATAGTTAATATTTATATATAAAATTATCATTTTTATCGAATTTAGTACTAAAACTAGTTATATTCCCCTAGTACTATGATTGCAGTTGAGAAAAGCGGCTGGACACGAACTGAAACATGGCCAGTTAATCAGTTATCGGCGAATGAGGTACGTTAAGGTAGTTCCCTTCGGCAAGTTAGTTTCCTTAGCATGATAACTCAGTTTGAATCCTAGTAAGAGCAGCGGAAGCATGTCTATTGTGATTATTTGTTGTTATTAGCTGAAAACTTGTATTCTCTTTTTAGTTTAGGATTGATTATGCCTATATAACCTTCATGATCGAGCCCAGGGTTATTAGTTGTGTCGACGCCCGCCAGGGGCGAGATGACGTCTCTCTACGGAGCGACATGCCACCCGCAAGGGACGAAGATGGGGTCCCAAGTCCTCATATGTCGTGGTTGGGTCTTTACATCCCTGTCGAGCCTGGTGCCCGAGGTGCAGATATTAGGAGTACCCTAGACTCAGACACAACTAAAATCAGGGGCCGAGCGGGTTCAGTTCCAGACCCAGGGGACCGACAGGACAATTATAGCTATTAGTTGACCCAATGCGACCTTGATAGGTGTATGTAGACTGAAGTGTACTCACCAGGGCTTATGGGGGCCCCAGGTGGGTTATTCTGTGCTGGTTGTACCTTTTGGCTTATGGGGGCCAGGTAAGGTTTTTGTTTTCTTTAGTTATTTATAAATTAGATAGTAAGAAGTTCCATTACTCAAGTATGACCTCTATTTCTTGGTTTCAGTTATGCTCAGTTTTATCTCTTTATTTTTGTGATTTACAGTTATCACCTTACATATTCAGTACATATTGTACTGACGGCCTTTATGGGGAGCTGCATTACTTGCCTGCAGGTGCGGATAGACGAGGAGCTAGTCCTGCTTACCCTTCAGCCAGGATTGTTACAAAGGTTGTCTCCTTTCCTCTGGAGCTTGTAGACAGAACGTTTACTCTTTTTTGAATTGTATAGATCTTGGGTAGGATGGGGCCCTGTCCCGACCATCATATCATTCCTAGAGGCTTGGAGATTGTTTCTATTTCCTCGTGGTGAGCTATTATTGGCCGTGTAGGGCCCATATGTGTTTTAGTTTACGTGTTGGTCATGTGAGGCCTTGTTTAGCCGACAAATTAGCGGCCTTGTTGGCAATAGTTTAGTGTAGCATTGGATTTACTTTACAATCATAACTAGACATCGTGGTGGTCTTGTTGGCCCGTATAGAATTCGTTGTTATTTCCTGTTTCTAGTTAGCTATTTTTCTTTACAGGTGGCTATAAGGCCTTGTCGGCTGGAGGTTGTATTTACAGCCGAGATATAGCCCGTTGTTTCCTTGATTTGGGGAGTAAGCCTACACCAGGAGTGCACAGGCCTAGTTAAGTTAGTTTAGATCCCAGTAGGGCACCAGGTGCCAGTCATGCCTGCCAAGGGGGGGCATGACATGGCAACGGGGGTCACCATGACTCATTGGATGAACAAAATGGTCATTGGTTTATCCTATGGCCACTGGGTGAGGAAACCTGAAAGGCCAAACAATAGGTGACACAATGACTCAATTATCGGGACAACGAGTCGTTGTCACCTCCCGTCCTATCTACTAGAGACATGGAAGGATTTTTGGGACTTGACACCATGGTGGACACAACAATTCATTGTGAGATACAATGGTTCATTGTTACCACCTGTGGTCACTGAAGAAGTTAAATGGGCATCCTAACTAACGACTCCCACATGAGTCGTTGCTTCTGACGATGACTCGTTGTTTGAGTCATAGGGTCCTACGAAGGGAATTTTGAGCTAAGGACCAACGAGTGATAGGACGACACATTATTTCTCACAGTGGGTCATTCCATGTCCCGTTGGTTCTCGAAGGCCCAAACACTGCTTACTATGACTGAAACAACGAGTCGTCGGGGATGACCACGACTCGTTGTCTCAGTAGTTCTGAGACAAATTTTTTCTGGTTTTTCTACTGAATTCTCTTGAAGCTTGAGTCTGGTCTAGGGAAGTTTTAGGGTGTTACAATATCTCCCCCTTGGGATCATTCGTCCCTGAATGAAGACTAAAACTGCTGAATAATAAGGAAAAGAGCTGAGATTTCTAGACTAAGACTATGAGCTGGTTTTCTTAAGGATTAACTGACTCTGAACTGACTTAACTGTACTAATAGAGATGATGCAAATAGAAAGCACATAGAAAATCTAAATAAAGCTGGTGAGTATGGGACTGAATAGAGTACTAGGGAGGAATTTAGTACCTGATGCCGGAACTGAACTGGAAGGGTAAAAGTGTGGGTATCTAGCCATCATATCCGTTTCGGCTTCCCACATAGCTCCTTCTACATGTTGATTTCTCCATAAGACCTTGACTGAAGCTACCTCTTTGTTCCTCAGCTTACAAACCCGACGGTCAAGGATCAAGACCGGGACCTCCTCGTATGAAAGACTATCTTTCACTCCCACACTGTCCAATAGCACAATTGAAGTTGGATCACCGATGCACTTCTTCAATAGTGACACATGGAATACTGGGTGCACAAATGCCAACTCTGAAGGTAATTCCAACTCATAAGCCACCTTGCCAATTTGCCTTAAAATTCTGTACGTTCCCACATATCTTGGGTTGAGCTTTCCCTTCTTCCCAAATCTCATCACCCCTTTCATGGGTGAAATTTTTAGATAGACCCGATCATCCACAGCAAACTCCAATTCTCTTCTCCTCACATCAGCATAAGATTTCTGATAGCTCCGAGCTATTCTCAATCTTTCTCTGATGAGCCGTACCTTCTGCATAGCTTCATGATTCGAGTCTAGCCTGATTATAGTAGCTTCACCAACTTCACACTATCCAATAGAAGACCTACACCTTCTACCATAAAATGCCTCAAATGGGGCCATCTGGATACTGGAGTGGTAGCTATTATTGTATGCAAACTCAAGAGGCAAGTGCTCATCCCAACTGCCCTTGAAATTGATCGCGCATGCTCTCAACATATCTTCTAGAGTCTGAATAGTCCACTCAGCTTGCCCATCTGTCTATGGGTGAAAAGTTGTGCTGAGCTTGACCTGGGTACCAAGTCCCTTCTGAAAAGACTTCTAGAAATGCGAGGTGAACTAGGTACATCTATCTGAAATAGTAGATAATGGCACCCCATGAAGTCTAAACAACTCCCGGATATAAATCCTAGCATAGTACGCAACTGAATCTCTAGCTTTTACTGGGAGGAAATATGCTGACTTAGTCATCCAGTCTACTACTACCCAGATAAAATCATGTTGCCGATGAGTTCAAGGTAGAACCGTAATAAGGTCAATATTCACTTCTTACCACTTCCACGTGGGTATGCTGATATCCTGGGTCATACCTCCTGGTCTCTTATCCTCTACCTTGACTTGCTGGCAGTTCGGGCATTAGCTAAGAATTCAGCGATATCGCTTTTCATGCCGTTCCACCAGTAAATATCCCATAAATCGCGGTATATTTTAGTAGCACCAGGGTGAGTGGAGTATCTCGAGCTTTGAGCTTCAGCCAATATCTGCTATCTCAAGTCACCGACGTACGGTACACACAATCTGCCTAGGTAATGGAGCACACCATCTCCCCCTTTGGAGAAAGCCTCAACTTCTTTCCTGAGAACCGCTTCCTTATGTTTATGTAAGATGGGATCCTCATCCTGTTTGGACTTAACTTCAACAACCAAAGAGAAATATGACCCTCTCTGCATCACCACTCTACCCTCAACTGATTCAACCAATTACACCCCTAACCAAGCTCATCTGAGAACATCCTTCACCAACTTGCCTTCCTCAACATGAGCCACGCTACCCATAAACATTCTGCTTAGGGCATCAGCCACCACATTGGCTTTGCCTGGGTAATATAGCATGCTCATTTCATAATCCTCAAGGAGCTCTAACCTTCTTCTCTGACGAAGATTTAGTTCCTTCTCACTGATTACATATTGGAGGCTCTTATGATCGGTGAAACATCCATGTGAGCCCCGTACAGATATTGTCTCCATATTTTCAATGCAAACACCACCGCCGCCAACTTCAAGTCATGAGTTGGACAGTTCTTCTCATGAACCTTGAGCTGTCTTGAGGCGTAGGCTATCACCTTGCCATGCTGCATTAGAACACAACCGAGTCCAACTCTAGAAGCATCGTTGTATACCACAAATCCATCTGATCTTTCTTGTAGGGTCAACATCGGAGTGGTAGTAAGTCGAGTTTTTAACTCTTGGAGACTCTTCTCACGCGCATCTGACCACTGGAACTTCACCTTCTTCTGAGTTGGCCTAGTCATAATAGATGCTATAGAAGAAAAGCCTTCACGGACAAACCCAAGAAACTTCTGATTTCGGTTGGGGAGGTAGGTCTGGGCCAGTCTTTCACAGCTTCTATATTTTGTGGATCAACCCAGATACCCTAACTCAAGACCACATGACCTAGGAAAGTCATGGACTTCAACCAGAATTCGCACTTGCTGAACTTGGGGAATAACTGACAGTCTCTGAGTGTCTGAAGCACTATCCTCAGGTGATTAGCACACTCTTCCTCATTTATGGAGTATACTAGAATGTCATCGATAAATATAATGATGAACATATCAGATACTGCTTGAAGACTTTGTTCATCAGGTCCATAAAGGTTGTAGTGGAATTAGTTAGTCCGAAAGACAACCAAAAACTCGTAGTAACCATACCGAGTCTTGAAAAACTATTTTTGGTATGTTACACTCTCTGACTCTTAGCTGGTGATACCCCGACCTGAGATCTATTTTGGAGAAACAACTGGCTCCTTGAAGTTGGTCGAACAGGTCATTAATTCTTGGTAGGGGATACCTGTTCTTTACTATAACCTTGTTCAACTAACGGTAATCGATGCACATTCTGAGGGTACCATCTTTATTTCACATGAAAAGCACTGGGGCACCCCTAGGAGAGATGTTGGGTCTGATAAAACCCTTATCAAGAAGATCTTTTAGCTTCTCCTTCAACTCCTTAAGTTCAGTCGGGGCCATTCTATAAGGATGGATGGAGATGGGTTGAGTATCTTAAATAAGGTCTATACCGAAGCCGATTTCCCATTCAGGAGGAACTCCAAACAGATCTTTGGGGAACACATTTGGAAATTCGTTGACAATAGGGACTGACTGGATAGTTGGGGTCTTAAAATCGGAGTCCTTCACCCAAATTAGATGGTAAATAAATCCCTTAGATATAAGATTCCTGGACTTAAGGTAGGAAATAAACCTACCCTTAGACGTTGAACTACTGCCCATCCATTCTAGAGCTGGCTCATTAGGAAACTGGAAACCTGATGACCCTAGTTCTGCAGTCGATTGTGGCTTAACCAGAGTGGACCCAATCCATGCCAAGAATGATATCGAAGTTGACCATGTCTAACATTAGAAGGTCAACTGGAATGAATTTATTGAAAACTTAGATTGGGCAGTTTCTATACACCCGACTGGCTCTAACTGACCCGCCAACTGGGGTGGAGACTGAAAATGATTATGAGAGGACCTCTAGACTGATATCGATCTGGACTACTACGTAGGGAGTCACGAATGATAATGTGGCCCCCAAATCATGTAGGGCATATACATCTAGGTGGAAAAGACGTAACATACCCATGACCACATCAGGTAAGCTCGCCTGATCCTGACGAGAAGACAATGCATAAAAATTATTTTGGTGTTGACCGCCATCCGTGCCTGAAGTATTGGCCTGGTGAGCTAGTCAGCCTGCTAGCGCTGCTGAGGCAGTGGATTGTGACCTTCCCCGACCTGTTGACAAGCATTCCTTAAGCTGATGACCAAGTTGTCCACAACTAAAACAACCCTCTTGACCCTGAAGACACTCTCTTGGGTGGTTCTTTCCATACTTGGGGCAAGCTGGATACCTGTTACCAGCACTGTAGCTCTAGGACTGAGAGCCAGATGCTCCACCCCTTCGATCCTGGCAGGATCGAAAGGTAGGGGCGCTAGCTGAGTTGGGTGTTGGAGCCCTTTTCTGTTGCTGCTGCTATGGGCGGCTGCTACCGCCAGACCTCTGGTGACTATAATCTGATCGAATAGTTCTTGCCCGCTTGTTCTTTCACTCCATGTCCCTCAGTTTTTCGGCCTCAATCTTTTAAGCATAGTCAATCAGGATGGAGAGGTCAATTTCCTTAATCAGCATCGCTTTCCTGCACTCTTTGAGGACCTTGTTCGACACCCCATTTACAAATTTCAGCATGCAAGCCATTGGCTCGGCCACCATCCCTGGAGCGTATTTGGACAACCTGGTGAACTCTAGAGCATACTTTTCTACCATCTAGTTTCCCTGAAACTAGACTAAACTGACTAGTTGGAGAGTGTATAACCGACATATAACCACGTGAGCTAGACGTGGAGTCCGATGTTTAAACCCCATCGGTAGGACCCAATATACCTTTCCAGGGTATAAAGGCATGAACTGGGTGGTCACAAAAATCTGGGGCCAATCAGGCTAATAAATACTGTAACCTACGGTGGCAACATAGTTCTGGGACGCTGGGTGCGCTGGAACCCTGGTTCGCTCGGTGCTAAGTCCTACTCCCAATGGATTGTCCTAGACTGAATACTAAGCTTATACCTTAAAATTGGGGCCCTAGACTAGTTAGGGATACATATCTTAAAGCACCCTGACAGTCATATCAGACTAGATTCTGGAACTAGGTTCTAAGATCGATCAGAGCTACTTATCTAGAAGCATTGCAACCGTCTAAAAAACAAACTAAAATCTAAAACTAGGGTCCTAAGGCTAGTCAGATTTTTTTATATAAAGTTTCATAACTTCTTAGTGGACCAATAAAACTGAATTTTGAATCTGATTCTGATAACTAGGAGGTACTACTAATACCTCGGGAATATTTATAGTCAAACTGATCAGTTGACATTTTCTGACTGACACTGAGAATTCTAGCACTCTTACTAAAGCTGAACTGAAAACAATCTGATTTAGTTTCAATGCTACTAATAATATGGGAGTTCACAATACTGATATATCCAAGCAAAATTTCGATATTCAAGCACTAATGCAAATTTCAAGATTTTCTAGTTCAAGCAATATGGCTATATTTAACTTCACAAGATTTAACATCATTTAAGACATGAACTGGTGAAAAATATCTATAATTGGCATAGTATAATATCCCACATGATTTAGACAAAGTATGAATAGCAATTCTTGACATTCAGTAGTTTCAGGGCTACTATTGATAGAGAGTAATAGGGAGGAATTTTGAGACACAAGGGAAAAACTATTCACTTGTTGAATTTCCACATAACTGGTGAAAAATCCCAAAGGATTTCCATGAGAAACTAAGGAGAAAAGGTTGCCCTGGCTCTTACTCTGAAAAGCTCTAAGAGAAGCTCTATGATAATTTATGAGAGTTAGAATAGGGAGAATGAGGAAAGAAACCGTTTAACCCCTCCAATAAGTCTGAATTTTTTTTAAAATGGCATAGTTTAGGGACTAGATAGGTGGAAAATTACAAAAGTAACCCTGGTATTTAAATATGAAATTTGGCCGACATGGTCCCCACGGGTCACTCAATGAGTTGTTGGTTGAGACCACGACTCATTGGGACCTCCAATTGGTTCCACTGCTTGGGATAGAAGTCACTGAACCTGGCAACGGGGGTCACCACAACTCATTGGATGAACCAATAGGTCATTGGTTCCTCCCGTGGCCACTGGGTGAGGAAAACTGAAAGGCCAAACAACGGGTGATATAACGACTCATTGGTCAGGACCACGAGTCGTTGTCACCTCCCGACCTATCTACTGGAAACTTGGAAGGATTTTTGGGTCTTGACGCCATGGTGGACACAATGATTCATTTTGAGATACAATGGTTCGTTGTTACCACCCGTGGTCACTAAAGGAGTTAATTGGGAATCCCAATTAATAACTCCCACCATGAGTCGTTGCTTCTAACGACGAGTCATTGATTGATTCGTGGGGTCCTACAAAGGGAATTATGATCTTAGGACTAACGAGTGACAAGATGGCTCGTTGTTTCTCACAATGGGTCATTCCATGTCCTGTTGGTTCTCGAAGGCCCAAATATTGCTGACTCCAACTAGCACAATGAGTCGTTGGGGCTGGCCGTGACTCATCTCAATCGTTCTGAGAAAATTTTTTTCTAGTTTTTCTGCTGAATTTTCTTGAAGCCTGAGTTTGGTCCAGGGAGGTTTTGGGGTGTTACAGTTTCAATATTAGAGAGATCCACAATGGGCATACATGTCAATGAAAGGATAGGGTATTTTACCAATACCAAACAAGTAATACATTTGTGGGTGGTATAATTGCACCAAGTATGAAAATAACAAGAGGAAGTACACGCCTAGGAACATAATAGATGACAAAAAATTGGATCTTTATATTGATATTTCATACGTGAAGGCATGGCCTGCTAAGGAGAAAGCTATGAATATGTTGATAGGCGACCCATCAGATTCATATAGAAAACTGCCAAGTTACTTGTACATATTAGATAAGGTATATCTAAATTAATATATTAGGATGCACAAGTCTCCTAATAATGAGTTCGTATATCTTTTCTTATATCTACATGCATCCATTGTAGGATTTTAGCACTGTAGACCAATTGTGGTTGTGGATAGAAGTCACCTTAAGTCGAAACATAAGGGTACTTTTATTTCTACAAGCACGCTTGATGGAGCAGGTATCAGAAAAATCATTTTAACTTTTGATGCATATTGTTTGATTTTTAATAATTTTTTTAGATCATTTAACATTATATATATATAAAATGTAGGCAACATACTACCTCTAGCTTATGAAGTAATTAACTCTAAAAATGATGCTTCTTGGACGTGTTTTTTTTTTAGAATTTTAAGGATGTTTTTGGGTAACGAGATTGTATGTGTATTATTTCAGATAGGAACAAGAGCATCATAAAATCTGTTTCAAAGGTGTATCTATTAGTACCATACTTCGGTTGCATATGACACCTTTGGAACAATGTATATAAGAAATACAAAAAAAATAGGAGCGCTTTGAGGATGTATTTTTACCAAATGTCAAAAGAGTAAAAACAAGAAGAGTTTGATGAGTTAATGAAAAAGTAGAGAGAGTGGATGTTAGAGTAAAAGTATATTTGGTATCTGCTGGATATGAAACGTGGGCAGGTTATATGCTCCAGTTATTAGAGGATGGACAATGACATCCAACATTGCGGAATCTATTAGTTCTTGTTTAAGAGAGGCTATTGAACTTCCAATATATGATTTTCTAGAAAAGGTTAGAGTCCTTTTTGTCGGATGGAGCTACACAAATAGAAAAAATTCTACATATATATTTACGGTAGTCGGAAGAAAGTGTCAAGAGTTGCTTCTTTTCAATGAGTCAAAACGTACATGTATGATGGTATGTATATGATACTTTTTATTCACTATAATACCGTTAAATATTTGTTGATTTTATTTGTTGATAACTTGTACCTTTTCTTAATTTTTTTCCATTTAATCTACATAGAAATATATAGTGAATGATGTATCTAAATGTTGACTTATTACTGATATGGAGTTGGTGTCCTTAACTGAATATTTGTACACCATAAACAATGATGGTAGATGTTTTACTATTTCTTTTGAGAGTAAAACATGCAATTGTTGGAGGTTCCAGATTCATGAGATTTTGTGTTCGCATGCATGGGGGTTGTTACAAAAAGTAAGAATTTAGAAGAAGGTGTGTTTTGCTCAAATTATTACAAATCAGCAATGATGGTAAGAATATATGAAGTCCCAATTTTTCAAATACCAGATGAAAAAGATTGGGATATCCAAAACAAGTCTTGGAAGAAGTTGTTTGTGACCTCCTTGATGGACAAAGAAGACAAAGGCACAAATCATTCACGGAGACACTCTCGGAGAGCACCACTACATGTGGACTATATCTTCATGTTTGGCACAACAGACGTACTTGTAGCCACATTCCTGTTAGGAAATTATATAATGTGTTTCATGTTATTAATTTAATGTTAACATTTTTTGATACATTAATTGATGTGATTTAAGAGTACAATTTACATATGAGATATTGTGTCAAATAATGCAAATAGAAATTTTCTCTTGGCATATCATATTTACACAATAATATTGATTACATTAATTTATTATTCTCCTGAATATTTATTGAACCACGATCTGTGCATATCAAAAAAATATGTTTTAGTATTTTAATTTGTAATTGTGTAAATGTAAAAAAAAATATTTTCGTATGTATATTTGAGAATTCATATTTTATCTTGAAGAAATGAAATAAAGTAATTACTAAGAAAATCCAATGATACCTTATATAACTGTATCATTATTTTTGAAAAAAGCGCAAGGATGTGCTACAAAAATCACATGTATAATCAAAATTAAAAAGAAACAATGTATTATAAAAGCATTATAACTCTTATAATAATAATAATCAATTGGAGTGATTCTGTTTTAAAGTTGACATATGTATGACTTATCACAAATGAAATTCTTTGTAAATATGGGGATACATTACTATTTCTACATCTTCAAAAAATCACATTGATGTCTTGTTTTATAACATGTCTAATTTTTAAAAAATGTATCATACAAAGCATTATGATAAAATGGATACACTGTTACATTTTATCACTGTATCAGTATCTACATTAATAAAAACAAGCTTGCTCGTGCAGGAAAAAAAGTTCAAAAAACAATTCTGAAAAAACTATTCCATAATAATTTTAGGGTGAGATGCAGATTGGTTTAATGGTCTGTTAGGCTTTTCTAGCACTTCATTATCACTAACTACACCCCCTCAATTTTTTGAGTTCCATAATCCCACAAGAGTGCACCATATCTCTTAAATATTTCGTGTATGCTTCTACATAAACACCGCATTTTATATTTTAAAAAAAAACAAATGTTAGTAAAAAGTGAAGTAAAAATCACTTGATGATTTGTATAAAAAAATAATTTATTTTAATACCCCGGGAAGGCCTAAGAATAGACACGAGAGTTTAATTTGAAAAGTGCAGAAAATTGGCAAAATATCAAAGCACGGACCACAGAACGACTCGTGGTATCAAATCACGAGTCATTGTATGCTGTCATTGGTTGGGGAAAAGATGGTGGCATTGGAGATAACGAGAGGTATGACGACCCGTTGTGGGATACAACAGGCCGTTCTTCGCAGTCGTGGTTTTAGGGTCAGGCTGGGTGACAGTGTAATCAACGGGAGACCCAACAACCCGTTAGGAGTAGCCACGGGTCGTTAGTTGTGGTCGTTGTTAGAGGTTAAGAATTTCTAGTGTAGGTGACAGGTTGAGACCACCACTTGTTGGAAGTAACCACGAGTCGTGGTGAGGCTTGTGGTAAGTGGGTTCATATTTAATGATGAGAAAACAACGGACAGTGTAATGGATCGTGGTTTCAGAGGACGAGTCGTCCTGTCCATCTGTTGGTTAGTTTTGAGAGAAAACATTCTACACTCTATTCAACGAGGGACATGACGAGCCTTTGGTACCACTAATGGGTTCCATTCAACCAGTTTTTGGGGCAGGTTCATTAAGGGTATTTTTAACTTTTTCACGATATAAGGCACTAAAATATGTCATTTTTTCTTGGGAAAGATGCGTTTTTAAGAAAATAAGCCTTCCTAAACCCCCGTTCATGCATGCAAGGATTTTGACAAGTGATCTAAGGGGATTTCAAGCTTTTCACCTCAATTCCTTTAATTTCATTCTTGGGATTTTAAGGAGGGTTAGGAGTTGATAATCTCAGGTATGCAAGGTGTTCAATGGGTGGATGCTTCCACACCCATGCTCCTTCTCTATTAAATTACTCAAATTTTATTTAAAAATTCATGGGGTTTTATATTCAGTTTGTCTAAATTTTAAAGATTTAATTATGGGTCTTGTGTTTTTGAAACCCTATCAATATCTACTGATTTTGATCATCTTTTGAGATATAAATTTATATTAGTATGGTTGATTTTGAATTTCTGATCATTTAAACCCGTTATGCATGCCCATGATAAATCGATTTATGATCCATTGATCCATTGATGTTTTTGATAAGCCCATCGTGTATTATGAATTAAATCATGAATATATTATGTTATCTATTATGATTTTGTGGAAACTTAAACTATACGTATGATCTAGAAGTATGTATGTATTTTACTAAGCATGAATTGTGTTTTGGCCGACTCACGGGCCACAAGTCAAGGCTAGTTCACATATGTGTTCGCGTGATTTGTGGATATATAAAATGACACGCAAGTGCACGTGGTCGAACAAGTAGTAAAGTGGTTTTAGTAAGCCAAGTATCGATCCCACAGAGACTTGGATGAAGTGCAATCTGCTCAAGTGTACTATATTTCACTTCTAAAAATGCAGACAACAGTGTAACCAAAAGTTTGATATTTTGTTTTATAATTTTTATACTAAAGCTAAAACAATTATCTACTTTGAGTCTGAACTATGAATGAGAACATGCTGAGGTTAAACGAACATGTAATGAAATTAATTATCATCATAACTTGGTTAATCTTTTCCTCTAGTTGCTAGCCAAGAACATTTGCCAAGAGATTAAAACTCTCGTATTTAACCTCACTTAAGAATCATGAACCATCCACCTACATTTCTGTGATTAAATGCAATTCATGTTCTAGCCATACAATTCCGGTTCCTAAATTGACTAATACGACTTTTAGGTATATTTCTATCCTGAAAGCAAATCAAGACTCAATTTTCCCAAACCAAGTAAAAAACATATCCTATTAATTCACAACTTTCCAATTTCTTGCTCTCTCGAGTGAAACTGGACTTTTTAGATGTACATTAACGTAGGCCACACATTAATGCAGTAAGAACAAGAATTAATAGAACAACATGGAAGAAAAGATGAAAAACCAAAGAATCAATGATCACATTTCATCACAATTGTTCATAACCTCAGCAAGAAGAGGAATTAGTCACTCATTTGTGGATTAAACATCTTAAAATGAGTGTTAATCATACAAGCAATTGAATTAAAGAAGAAAGAAAGAGAGAAAAAACCCTGATATTTTCGTCCCTCAACTGCCTGTAACCCACGTTCTTGCTCCACCAAGTCAGAATATTGAAAAATGAACCTAAGTGTTCTATTTATACTGCTGGGAATTTTTCCCGGAATAACGAGCAACGTGTCACAGAGTGCATCGCGGAGCACTGCCTCCGTGACACGCTATGGACGCGGACCCTCACTGGAACTGGGGGTCCAGGAATTAAAGCTCAACGTGGAATGGCGTGCAACGCGGAGCCAAGCCACCTTGCCACGCTACGAACGCGGACCCTCTATGGAATTTCGGCGTAATTTCCCTATCCAGGCAGAAGGCCTCCGCGATGGCAGCGTGACACGGCTCCATCGCGGAGTCCCTTTAATTCATGTTGTCCAATGCTTTATCCCTTGCTCGCATCCAAGTCCAACCCCGATATCCTCCAACATACATTTTAGCTTCCCGAAATTACATTTTACCTGCAAAACAATGCTAATCATGTTGGTTAGTATAAATTCACATTTTATTACCAATTACATGAGAATGTATGCACATTGGTAGATAAACAAGGCGAAAATGGTACTTTTGAGTATCACTTGGGCATATAAATTTGCCCAAGATCACTTACCCCACACTTAAATCCTTGTTCTTCCTCGAACAATAATCCTACACTTCATGCAATTTACATCCCAACCTCGCTACTTTGGTTCGACAATTTAGGCTACGGTCATACCGATTATTCAATACAGCAAATCATCAAGAAAACATGCATGGTCTTATCAATGCAATGACCTTCATTTTGTTTTGTACACACACTAGGCAAGTTCTAGACACTTCACAATAGCATGGAATAACAACACCTCACTTCACACTTTTTGCACATGCTCAATTCAAGATGTATTCATAGACTCTTCAATCAACTAATTACAGGAATTCAAACATTAAGCCTCAATCACACTGAATCGAACTCTATGGCCTAGGTATCTCAACATATTTACAAAGTTGCACGCTTTCATACAAATCCTCTTTGCATTTTAAATATCATGTACAATACGCAACCAAAATTTCACAACCATATAGTAACTACAGGTTTTGGGATGCAACCCACCAAGAAAAAAACTGCAAAATAATTGAAAAGATAAACTACTCCTAACGACTACATTTCCCTTAAGACGGTCGTCATCCATCCATCATAGGGAACGGTCACTAACTATGACTTCGATTCAATGGGACCATTCTCGGTAAAAGAACCAAAAACAAACGCCGAGAAACCCAAGAATTAAAAAATATTGAAAATATCGATCATTTCGATAACAAAAATATGTACAAAATATTTTAAATTTTTTATTTTTTTTTTAAAATATCGATCATTTCGATAACAAAAATATGTACAGAATCAGAATCAACTAGAAACATTCAGCAACACACATCAATTTCACATAAATTTACAAACACAACAACAACTTAAAAATTCACAACTCACAGGGACAAACAAATTTTCACATACACGACAACAGAATAGAGCATACATACAAAACAGCCCAGCCCAGCACCTAACTACTCCCACCCCACACTTAGCTCGAACACTGTCCCCGGTGTTCACAAAAATTAAAATAGCACAAAATCGGGTGGTGGAACTCCCTGATCAGTCAAAGTATTCTACTTCTTCGTCGGGTGCTGCTGCTTCATCTCCCATGTCCGAGTCGCCTCCATCATCATCATCGGACTGCACATCAGAGTCCTCTCGACGTGTCTCCTCGTCTGTGGGGACATCATCATCTGTGGGCTCTACAAATGCTGGCCCCACTCGGCATAGAGCCCTGGCATTTTCGCCGAAGGGGTAGTCTAGCTCGAGCTGCCATAGCTCCTCCTCTGTCGTCGGCCTCCCACCTATCCTCAGCTGGAGCATCTGCATACCATACATCCGAGCCATATACTAGTCGTCACGAGCATGTCGCTCGCCAAGTGTAAGCACTGGCCCGTGGGTGGTGTCGGGAGCCTTAGTTTTAGTAACATCTAAGGCCCGCCGCTCCATCTGCGGGATATAGTCAAGGGCCTCCTCCTCGACATCTAGGCCCCTGAGGAAGGTGGTGAGTAGTCCACCAAAGCCATACCTGTGCCCCTGGTGCAACCGGGCTCTCTTCATGGCAGAGATAATTACCGCCCCCACATTGATCTCCTGCCCTTTCATCAGGGCGTACACCAGGCATACACGATCTCGGGTTACATCTGTCATATGTACCCCCGGGATTAGGCATGAGCAGACTATCTTCAGCCAGATTCGGGCTTCCCTGTTCATCTGTGAATATGGAAAAGTCTGGTGGTAGCCCCTCTCTTTGTGTTTGCTCCATCTAGCTGTCGATCAGGTCCCACACAATGTGCGTCTGATGTCCGCATACAGTGGGGTAATGTTCAGCTGTCGGAGTACGTGGGCGTCTGTGTCCCGCGCTCCTATGATGGCATTGAGGTGGTGGGGCTCCAAGGTGACTATTTGCCCTCTGATCTTGATGGTGTGGCTTCTGATTGTAGGGTTCCAATTGGCATAGAACTCCCGAACCAGGTGCAAATTGCATTCCTTGGGCTCCTCAAATATGAAATTGAGCCCAACTACCTCGATTCGGTGGACCATCCTAGGGAACTCCTGTGCCAATGGTTCCCATGCTATATGCTCCTCGGGGAAATATTTGTTTTCTTTGTGCTTTGCGTACAACTTTTTCCCCTCATCAGTCACCCATGTCATTCCGTATTGGCGGCGTTGGCCGCGTGGAACTGCTGGTGCTGCTGGGACTGCTGTGCCCAGTCTGATTCGCTTCCTTCCGGCGCCTGAAGTTGTTGCGCCTTTCCCTTTCTCTTGCCTGCTTGCCATTTCACCTGTCAACCCAAGTAAACAAGATCAATGTTAAGCTAACGGATATTAACTTCGTCTAAGGTCGGGTTAAGCTAGGTTACCCCACACTTAGTCCTTAGCTACATTTACAACACTATGGCAAGATTATCTTTATTTATACACAATAACCACCTATACAATCATGCCCAGTGCGTTCGAAAAATTCGACGGTATATCTTCTGCGTACTACTCAGACTTCGTACAGCCAATCACAATCACTACCATCGCTAACATTTTACCCATCGCACTTAGCAAAGTAAAACAAAGAAACAAAAACAACAACAAAAATTTATCTACACGAACCTATACAACCAACCAAATTCTTCAAAATTTCAATATTCCCTTAACCCGAGAATCAGTCATTCTATTGACATCCTAACAATTTGTACATTGACTCATCTCATTCAACACATCCATCCCGGCATGAAATTCACAAGTTCACTACATTTTCAACCTCAAATTCAAAATACAAGCCCTAGAATTGATATTATCAAGCAAATTCGATTAATTTATGCAATTGACGAGTTCAATCAATCATAACGACATTTCGAACATTCATAAACAATAATTAAACTTGAATTCATGATTAATTTCTACTTAGAGCAATTTAGCTTACCTCCCATGCTCAATATCGAAGAAAATCGACAAGAATTTGAAAGGAAATCGAAAAACATACCTTGACTTTGAAGAATTGACAAAAACTTGTTGAATTTCTTGCCTTACTCCGTGTCACATTGATGGGGGATGGGTTTTGGGGGGTTTGGTCCCGGAGAGATTAAAAAATGAGGGAAAAGGGAGAGTTTTTGGGGTTAAAAAGTAAGGGAATCACGCGGGTCACCCGGCGACCCGGTGTGACCCATCGCGATATACAAGGTAACGTGTCACGGAGTGCATCGCGGTGCACTGCCTCCGTGACACGGAGCCATCGCGAGACTGTTCTGGAAATTTTTAAAATTTTCGGATTATACCTGAACGTGTCACGGAGGTAACGCGGAGGTCCACCTCCGTGACACAGAGCTGTCGCCCCAGCTCACTGTGTGCCACTTTTTATTAATTTTTCATACCTCGACTTTTCCTTCGCGATTCCGTGCATATTTTCCTCCGTTTGACCTGAAATTCATCTCACTATACAAAATTGGTTAGAATTATAGGTTTCACTCTAAATACAAATAAAACAAAAACTAAAACGAAATTTTTTTGTAGTAAATCAAGAAAAAGAAAAATAAAAGAAAAATCTATTTACACTTTACAAAATGAACGAAAAATTTTTCACGGGTTGCCTCCCGTGCAGCGCCTGGTTTACCTTCGCGGCTCGACGTCATTAAGCTCAGTTGTCCTCTAGGGTGATGGACGATTTCTCTCGATCACCGTCCTCCCCCCAGTAGTGCTTACACCTTTCCGGTGGTTATCCCCTTAACTCCCGTGAATCCTTAATCTGCTTATCATCACCTTGATCAATCACATTGATCACTGAGAGTTCTTCTTGCACAATTGGGAGCTTGGGTGCCTTGTACACATCGAACACCTCCACCTTGTCGTGTGCTCGCATTGTTAGCTGCCCCGCAGCTACGTCAATTAGTGCTTTCCCGGTTGCCAAGAAAGGACGTCCCAAAATAAATGGGACTGCCGCGTCTGGTTCAAAATCCAGCACGACAAAATCTACCGGGAAAATTAGGGAGCCAACTTGCACCAGAACGTCCTCTACAATGCCATCAGGTCTGGCTAAGGACCGATCTGCCAACTGCAAGATTACAGTTGTGGGTCTAGGACTCCCTAGACCCAACTTTTTGAATACCGATGAAGGCATCAAATTTATGCTCGCTCCCAAATCACACAATCCACGAGCTCGGATGCTCTGCCCGATAGTAATCTGGATAGTAAAGCTCCCAGGGTCTTTGAGCTTTGTGGGCAGTCTATTTTGAATCCGGGAAGTGCACTCCTCCATTAGAGCCACTGTAGCATACTCAGTCAACCGACTTTTGTTTGCCACGATGTCCTTTATATACTTAGCATATTTTGGCACTCCCTGCAAGACATCAACAAGAGGTAAGTTAATATGTATCTGTTTCAGCACCTCCATGAATTTCTTGAAACACGCCTCCTCCTTGTGTTTCTTTAGTCGTTGAGGGAACGGGGGTGGAGGTCTTTCTGATTCAGCTTCCTTAGTCTTGCCCCTTTCGGTACTGTGCTCCCTCTCAACTTCTGCTGCTCCCGACTGTTGAGGTGGTCTTTCTGGTTCCACCTCTTTCAGCTGCAAACCACTCCTTGTGGTCACTGCATTTACCTGCTTGGGATTGGGATCCGTGTCGCTCGGCAGTCCTCCTCTAGGCCTTGTGTTTTGGGCACTAGCAAATTGCCCAAATTGATATTCAAGCGCCTTGGTAGCTAATTGGTTGTTTTTCACTTCAGCTGCCAATTTCACATAGTCAGCCTGCAATTGATCTTGGTTAGCTATCATGGTCTTGAACATCTCCTCAATGTTGGGTGATGGTGGTGGAGGAGGTGCATTGTTGTTTCTGAATTGTGCTTGATAATTCTGCTGCCCTCCTTGGTTCCTTTGCGCACCCTGACCCGAACTTTGGCCCTGATGGTTGTTGCTACCCCATGAGAAATTAGGGTGATTCCTCCAATTGGAATTGTAGCTACTACCATACTGTTGGTGGTTCCTTTGCGCATTACCCACAAAGTTTACCGAGTCAGGATTGGCTCCACAACACTCAGCTGAGTGCTCACTGCTTCCACACACTTCGCACCACATCTTCTGTACTACATTAACTGGGGCTTGAGGCTGGTTCAATGTTATGATGCTGAAGTGGGTGTTAAGTTGATTTTGCAATGCAGCTATCTGTGCAGCGATAGCTGTAAACCCATCCACTTCAAGCAATCCTGCTACTTTCCTTGTCCCACCTCTTGATGAATCAGCATTCCATTCTGGATTGCCCTGCGAAATACGGTTCAACAAGGTATACAGCTCCTCATAAGTTTTCTCCAGCGCTTGCCCTCCAGCTGCTGAGTCTAGCAATATTTTGGTGTGGGGTTCCAAACCCTCTATAAAAGTGTGCACCAGCACATCATTGGACTGATGATGATAAGGACAATCCCGCAACATGGATTTGAATCTCTCCCAGGCCTGATATAAATTTTCTCCCTCTCTCTGTTTGAAACTTAGAATCTGACTTCTAAGTCTTGCTGTTTTATCGGAGGGAAAAAACCGTATCAAAAACTACCGTGCAAGATCATCCCACGTAGATATAGAATTTGGTGGCTCAGCTTTCAACCACCTCTTGGCTTCTCCCAATAATGAGAATGGGAACAATGTAAGCCGGACATAGTCTGATGACACTCCAGCGGGGATGTAAGTGTCACTTATCTCCAAAAAATTTTGGAGATGCTGCTGTGGATCTTCATGAGGGAGACCGGTAAACTGCCCGCTAGTGTGCAGCAACTGCACCATATTCTGTTTAAGTTCAAATCTCCCTCCTAGCTCAGGTTTGCGGATACTAGATGTAACATTATTGGCATGTGGGATTGCCACCTCGCGAACCGGCCGAGCTGCTACTTCTTCGGGCACTAACACTGCCCGTACTACCGGTGGATTCTGTTGTTGCTCCATGATCGTTTGTCTAAGCAACTGCAGCTTTCTTTGTAGAGCTTCTCTCCGTTTATTGTGAAATATTCTTTCTGGCTCTATATACGATTCCACCAGCTCCTTGTCTCTTGCCAGTGTTCAACAGAAGTTAAGTCTGCAAAATACATGCTAAGACCAAGTTGTCAACACTAAGAAAATAAAAATACAGTAAATTAACACTTAAAACAAATTCTCCAATTGACGGCGCCAAAAACTTGTTCGCGTGATTTGTGGGTATATAAAATGACACGCAAGTGCACGTGGTCGAACAAGTAGTAAAGTGGCTTTAGTAAGCCAAGTATCGATCCCACAGAGACTTGGATGAAGTGCAATCTGCTCAAGTGTACTATATTTCACTTCTAAAAATGCAGACAACAGTGTAACCAAAAGTTTAATATTTTGTTTCATAATTTTTATACTAAAGCTAAAATAATTATCTACTTTGAGTCTGAACTATGAATGAGAGCATGCTGAGGTGAAACGAACATGTAATGAAATTAATTATCATCATAACTTGGTTAATCTTTTCCTCCAGTTGCTAGCCAAGAACATTTGCCAAGAGATTAAAACTCTCGTATTTAACCTCACTTAAGAATCATGAACCATCCACCTACATTTCTGTTATTAAATGCAATTCATGTTCTAGCCATACAATTCCGGTTCCTAAATTGACTAATACGACTTTCAGGGCCAAAAACTTGTTCGCGTGATTTGTGGGTATATAAAACGACACGCAAGTGCACGTGGTCGAACAAGTAATAAAGTGGCTTTAGTAAGCCAAGTATCGATCCCACAGAGACTTGGATGAAGTGCAATCTGCTCAAGTGTACTATATTTCACTTCTAAAAATGCAGACAACAGTGTAACCAAAAGTTTAGATATTTTGTTTTATAATTTTTATACTAAAGCTAAAACAATTATCTACTTTGAGTCTGAACTATGAATGAGAGCATGCTGAGGTTAAACGAACATGTAATGAAATTAATTATCATCGTAACTTGGTTAATCTTTTCCTCCAGTTGCTAGCCAAGAAAATTTGCCAAGAGATTAAAACTCTCGTATTTAACCTCACTTAAGAACCATGAACCATCCACCTACATTTTTGTTATTAAATGCAATTCATGTTCTAGCCATACAATTCCGGTTCCTAAATTGACTAATACGACTTTCAGGGCCAAAAACTTGTTCGCGTGATTTGTGGGTATATAAAATGACACGCAAGTGCATGTGGTCGAACAAGTAGTAAAGTGGCTTTAGTAAGCCAAGTATCGATCCCACAGAGACTTGGATGAAGTGCAATCTGCTCAAGTGTACTATATTTCACTTCTAAAAATGCAGACAACAGTGTAACCAAAAGTTTGATATTTTGTTTTATAATTTTTATACTAAAGCTAAAACAATTATCTACTTTGAGTCTGAACTATGAATGAGAGCATGCTGAGGTTAAACGAACATGTAATGAAATTAATTATCATCATAACTTGGTTAATCTTTTCCTCCAGTTGCTAGCCAAGAACATTTGCCAAGAGATTAAAACTCTCATATTTAACCTCACTTAAGAATCATGAACCATCCACCTACATTTCTGTGATTAAATGCAATTCATGTTCTAGCCATACAATTCCGGTTCCTAAATTGACTAATACGACTTTCAAGTATATTTCTATCCTGAAAGCAAATCAAGACTCAATTTTACCAAACCAAGTAAAGAACATATCCTATTAATTCACAACTTTCCAATTTCTTGCTCTCTCGAGTGAAACCGGACTTTTTAGATGTACATTAATGTAGGCCACACATTAATGCAGTAAGAACAAGAATTAATAGAACAACATGGAAGAAAAGATGAAAAACCAAAGAATCAATGATCACATTTCATCACAATTGTTCATAACCTCAGCAAGAAGAGGAATTAGCCACTCATTTGTGGATTAAACATCTTAAAATGAGTGTTAATCATACAAGCAATTGAATTAAAGAAGAAAGAAAGAGAGAAAAAACCCTGATATTTTCGTCCCTCAACTGCCTGTAACCCACGTTCTTGCTCCACCAAGTCAGAATATTGAAAAATGAACCTAAGTGTTCTATTTATACTGCTGGGAATTTTTCCCGAAATAACGAGCAATGTGTCACGGAGTGCATCGCGGAGCACTGCCTCCGTGACACACTACGGACGCGGACCCTCACTGGAACTGGGGGTCCTGGAATTAAAGCTCAACGTGGCACGGCGTGCAACGCGGAGCCAAGCCACCGTGCCACGCTACGAACGCGGACCCTCTCTGGAATTTGGGTGTAATTTCCCTATCCAGGCAGAAGGCCTCCGCGATGGCAGCGTGACACGGCTCCATCGCGGAGCCCCTTTAATTCATGCTGTCCAATGCTTTATCCCTTGCTCGCATCCAAGTCCAACCCCGATATCCTCCAACATACATTTTAGCTTCCCGAAATTACATTTTACCTGCAAAACAATGCTAATCATGCTGGTTAGTATAAATTCACATTTTATTACCAATTACATGAGAATGTATACACATTGGTAGATAAACAAGGCGAAAATGGTACTTTTGAGTATCACTTGGGCATATAAATTTGCCCAAGATCAGTATGTTCAAGCATGTTTACAATTATCATTATTTGACTAGCCGATGAACTCATGTATGTATTATTATGAGCACTTTATATGTTTTGGGAGTAGTATCGAACACCGAGTAGGTTCAGGCTCAGGTTATGTCCTAGATCTTATGAACTACATGTCACCGTAGGTATGTTGGGACCCATTCATGTTTGTCCCTATCCCAAATGGCCCTTTTTCATGTGTGATCATGCCCTTCATGGTTCCTACCCTTGGCAAGGTACAAACACCCTCCTGACTAGGGCTACAAGTCGGACTTCATGTGTATTCATATGAGGTATGTCGGTTAAGAGAATCTCCTACTGTTCCTCATGATTTACGCATGTTATAATTATGTATGTTGGCTCAAGTTATGTTAAGAGAAATTCTTCTCTAATGATTATGACTATGTTTATGTTACGAATGTTTTGAAAACCTTGAGCCGTATGATATGTTATAATGATTTATGATATGAGCATGCTGTCCTACTCTTATGACTATTTATGAGTTTCATTCATGTTTTAAACTTCTGCTTTACTTACCTTTCATACTCAGTATATTTCTCGTACTGACTGCATACTTTCTATGTTGTATCCTTTTATGATACAGGTCCCAATTCTTAGGCTCATCCTCACCCGTAGATAGATTCGGACTTGCTCACTGCGTTCTTGGTGATTCCTCATGTTTTGAGGGCTACATGTTCACACTCTATGTTATTCCTTTAGTTTATAGATGTTGGATTAGTTGGGGAGTTGTCCCATCAATCCGCCTTTCATGTTTAGAGGCTTATCAGACTAAAAAGTTGTATTCCGTCGTATTGTATAAGTATTGTACTGTTTCCCTTATATTATAATATGATTAAGTTCTCTATGCTAAGTCTTCCGCTCATGTGATTAAATTAGATGTATGCTCATGCTATGGATAGACTTGGGGTCTTTCGGGACTCCTTGTCCCGTGTCTACGATTCGGGTGTACATTTGGGTCGTGAAAAACATGGTATCAAAGCCATAGGTTTATATGTCCTAGGGAGTCTGAAAGCCGCGTTAAGTAGAGTATTTTTAATGAGTGTGAAGCGCGCCACACTTATAACGAAGAGGATACTAGATGTTTAGGAATGTTCCCTTCTTTCATGATCTATGTCGTGCGATAAACATCCTTTACTCCTCTAATTCATGCTATTCGCGTTTGCAGAATCATTCCTCCACGCGGAGTAAATGCCAGGAGGAACGATAATGGTGATGATCATGAGGGTGCCCATGATGGAGAGCATCAACTAGCTCCACCCATTCATGAGGAGCACGTACCAGAGCCAGCCGTCCATGCTGAGTTTAGGGAGGCAATTCAGAAGTTGGCACAGGCCATAATAGCTCAGGTCCAAAATCAGACTATGGCACATTATTCACAAAATGGGAATGCGGCAGCTGCTAGGGTGAGGGACTTTTGAGGATGTGCCCTTCGGAGTTCACAGGGTCGAAGGTAGACGAGGACCCATATGACTTTATTGAGGAAATTCTGAAGATCACCCCGGTTATGGGGGTGAATAATGGGGAATGTGTTGATTTGACAAACTATCAGCTGTCTCGCCCCATAATTGGGGGGAGGGCGCGACTGACTCCCCATACCTGACTGACTGGAAAGCCGGTTATATGACATCTATAACTGTAACACTTAGGCCGTCCAGGCCACCTGTCAAAATCAACTGGAGCACAAACTGGACCCATAATGTCTCAACAATATAGGGTAAACAACTAAAATGCAAACAAGGCTATGAGTATGCTAAACTAAATAACAAAAAGCCGACAAGGCCACAAAATGAATACCATTGTACACACTAAGTCCACAAAGCCTCTAAAGAATAAACTGACTCATGGTCGGAATAGGGCTCCAACCTACCCATAACTGCATCTCAAAACTCTAACTAAAACAAAACCAGTCTTAGCTCCAAAAAGAAAGGAGCATACCAGCACATCCACTAATCTCACAAACTGCTACTACAACTAGCAATCCCGACCTCTACCTATACCTGCGGCACGAACGCAGGTCCCCAGGCGAAGGGATGTTAGTACGAATGAAATGTACTGGTATGTAAGGCAGAAAACTGTAAACCTGTAATATAGCAATGATAACTGAGCTAGATATAAGGAATAGTAACAACCTGAAATCCTGGAAACTGAAACCTTGCAATAAGTCAATATTGAAGTGCAAATGCAAGCAAGTAATGAACAAGAAAAATTATAACTATAATGCCAGCAGCCAGCCAACCATAAATCCATATATAAAATTCGTCTAGCCGGTGTACCATCCCAAGGAAAAATAAAAATATCTTCAGCTGATGTATCAACACACCGGGGTAAAAAAAATCTCCAATTGATGTACCACACCGAGGTAAAATAAAAATATTTATAGTCGATGTACCACACTGGGGTAAAATAAAAATATCTCCAGCCGATGTACCACATTAGTGTAAAATAAAAATATCTCCAGCCGATGTACCACATCGGGGTAAAAAATATATCTCCATCCAATGTACCACTCCGGGGTAAAATATAAATATCTCCAGCCGATGTACCACATCGGGGAAAAATAAAAATATCTACAGTCGATGTACCACACCGGTGTAAAATATAAATATCTCCAGTCTATGTACCACACCGGGGTAAAATAAAAATAATTCTCAATCATAATCATAAATAGAGCCGATATGGCTTATATTGAGTCAATTTAACACGTATGGCATATAAATGACAAATGTTAAATCTGTGGTCGGAATAGGCTGCTTTTGTATCCCATAAATGCAAGTGAGCACCCATATCAGGTAAAGCTAGAAAATATGTATATATATCACGTAAAGCTGTTAAATAATACATGAACATGTCGACTCAATTACTTGAAGGACCTTCAAGAGGTTTAGACAACATAAAAACTTTTGTAGGCTTACAAACAATGTCCTACAAATAATCCTACCAATTTAACATATTACTTGGATAGAAACACATAGAGCTCACTTCTAACAATTCTTTAACATCTGGGAACTGCAAATACATACTTCCTACCAGGTGGTTCCTTTACCTGTATCGACAACAATACATTGGAATTTCATTGCCAAATTTATCATGTAGATAAGAAAATATAGTTCTTAACTCATTTGACTTTGTAGGAAAACATGGAAATTATAATTAGGAACTTGGAGTTATTTGTCATATACATAGAGTTGAGAACTGACTACAGACCTACAACGTATGATACTTCTATATAATGTATAACTCATATTTAGTTAACTGGGTGACCTCCAGGAGACTTCCTGGTACTCAAAGTTCTGAGCTTAACCGATCATTATCATAGCTTGCACTTACACTTACTTAGACATTAGGAACATTGGTACATGGGAGAATCTCTCCTATGAATTTAGCAAATTCAACTGATAACTCAACAAGAGCTAAACATAAAGATGCATGACTTGAATATAACAGAAAGAATTCAACTGTATGTTATAACATGAAAATCATATACATTAAGACTTCATAGTGGAAAGACATATAAAGACTTGAGTTTTTAGACTAGTATACAACATCAGACACTTGACCGAGACATTAGCATAATTCTCAAAATATGATCTCTCAAAAACTTATTAGATCAACTAGAACTTTTCAACATAAATTAGGGGCTTCAAGACATAATGATCTTTGGCAAATTTATATGCCCAAGTGATACTCAAAGGTGTCATTTTAGCCTTGTTTATCTATCAATGTTTATACATTCTCATGTAATTGGTAATAAAATGTGAATTTATACTAACCAACATGATTAGCATTGTTTTGCAGGAAAAATGTAATTTCGGGAAGCTAAAATGCATGTTGGAAGATATCGGGGTTGGACTCGGATTTGAGCAAGGGACAAGGCATTGGAAAGCACAAAATAAAGGGGCTCCGCAATGGAGCCGTGTCACGCTGCCATCGCGGAGGCCTTCTGCCTGGAGAGGGAATTTTTAGCCTATTTCCAGTGAGGGTTCGCGATGGGTCTGTGGCACGGTGGCCTGGCTCCGCGTTGCACGCCGTGCCACATTGGGCCTTATTCCCTGGACCCCCAGTTTCCAGTGAGGGTCCGCATCGGTGGCGTGTCGCGGAGGCAGTGCTCCGTGATGCACTCCTTGACACGTTGCTTGTTATTCCGGGAAAAATTCCCACCAGTATAAATAGAACACTTAGGTTCATTTTTCAATATTCTGACTTGGTGGAGCAAGAACGTGGGTTACAGGCAGTTGAGGGGATGAAATTGTCAGGGTTGTTCTCTATCTCCTTCTTCTTTAATTCAATTGCTTGTATGTTTAACACTCATTTGACAATGTTTAATCCACAAATGAGTGGCTAATTTCTCTTCTTGCTGAGGTTAAGAACAATTGTATTGAAATGTAGTTATTGATCAATTTGGGTTTTTCATCTTTTCTTCCATGGTTTTTCTATTGATGCTTGTTCTTACTGCATTGATGTATGGCCAACGTTAATGTATATCTAAAAAGTCCGGTTTCACTCGAGAGAGCATGAAATTGGAAAGTTGTGAATCAATAGGATATGATCTTTTCTTAGTTTGGGAAAATTGAGGATTGATTTACCTTCAGGATAGAAATATACCTGAAAGTCGTATTAGTTAATTAAGGAATCGGTTTTGTATGGCTAGAACATGAATTTCGTTTAATCACAAAAATGTAGGTGGACGGTTCATGATTCTTAAGTTGGGTTAAATACGAGAATTTTAATCCATTGGCAATAATTCTTGACTAGCAACCGGAGGAAAGATTAACCAAACATTATATCGATAATTAGTTTCTATACATGTTCATTTAACCTTAGTATGCTCATATTCATAGTTCAGACTCAATTTGTATATTTGTTTATAATTAGCATAAAATTAGAAACCAAAATACCAAACTCTTTTTTCACACTGTTGTCTGCATTTTTAGAGTTAAAATATAGTGACACTTGAGTAGATTCTACCCTAGCCCAGTCCCTGTGGGATCGATACTTGGCTTACTTAAGCCACTTTACTACTTGTTCGACCACGTGCACTTGCGTGTAGTAATTACCCCAGAGTAGCCAGCGAACACATAACTTAAGGATCTGAGACTTGGAGCTCTATAACTTAGGAACTCATGAGTACCTCTCTAAGTGATTCCTTATAGGCAAATAAAGATATATAGCCGTAATTCGGGTGATGTTGGATTGACTTACATAACTTTGAAATTATCTGCAGAGCTTAAGAAAGCTTACATAATCATAAGTGTCTTAGAAGATCCAAGGATTACCCTTTTTAGACATGGTAGAAACTTTAAACACTTAGAATAGATAACTTAACATAATTGTTTAAGGGTATCATAGAGAGCTTCTCAACTTAAGTTAGTATTTTGTAGACGTTCAACTCTAATTATTTAGTAGAAGGTTAACACTTTAGTGGTTATTCATCAACGTAACATAAATTGAACATAAACAACTTAATTTGTAACGCTTTTGCTAAACGTCTTTAGAACAGGGTTAGTCTTCCTAGTTGTTTCCTACCTCGTTCACCATCGTAACTCGTATCGTCTAATTTAACAATATTTAGCACTACTTTCCTTATTCATCTTAACTTCTTTGCTAAAAATTGTTCACTCTACACTCAAGTCTTTACCCTCATGTTCACTATTCCATCAATTCTTATACGCACTTACCTCTTTGCCTAATTGACAACTTAGCCACGCTTTCCCCGTTAACATGTATCGACTTAGCTTATTCGCTACGTGTCGCTTGCTTAGCTTTAAAGAAGAAAAACATAAAATCTACTTTTTTACCTTAAGCACTTTAAAACATAAACATATAGGAGGGATTAACAATATTATTAAAATGTCATTTCAATAATCTCGTTTACCCTCAATCGGCTTAGTGTCATCTTCTTAGCTTAAGTTCAATTACATGTTGTCGTCTTAGCATTTCCTACAAATTTCACTAAGTGACCAGATCTTATCATATATTAAACATCACATATATAGTATATGGAAAAGTAACATCTCACGGTGCCCACATTAAGGGGACTTTAGACTCGATATAGAACTACGACAACAATCGTATAAAAATTACGCCTTTCGCTTCACATTTGTTCGCTTCAACCATTCTCAATGATTCAAGCTTTATGTAAAGTAACTCCAACCCTTTGGAAAGGATTATACATGCCTCAATATGATTTTAAAAAATGGAATATTTATCCTTTCAATAACTTTGTTTCATGCTTGAAAAACAAGGAAAGGGACGCCTTTACATACCTTGGCAAATCGACTCTAATTTTGCCGAAGATCTTCCTTTCAAGCTTACTCCTTAAGGATCCTTCCAAGTCCAATTTACAAACCCAACAAGTAGCAACTTCACTTCACCAAAGTTCTGGAAAAATTGGGCTGTAACATGCCAAAAAAACACACAAAGAAACAACAACACAATACTACAACATTCTCCAAGTTATAACCTCATAAACTTAAAGAAATCAAAAAGGGAATTACTTACCGTTTCTTGGATATGTTATCAGCTAAAGTAGGAGTAAACTCCTACTCTTTCCTCTGCCTAGAATCATCTAAAAATGCAGCAATACCACAATCAACCACAAGACAACAACAAGCCATAACTTTCTTCCAAGGTTCTCTTTTCAAAGCCCAAAAGAGACAAGAGTGAAGCTTATTACCTGGGATATCTTTTCACCATGTGATAGGGATTTGAATTCTCTAAATTCTGAAAAAAAAACAACTAAAACGGAGTAGAAATGAGATTTCTAGCTCAATTTTGCTTCGTATAGGCGAGCTGGCCAAGGTCTGGGCGGCGCCCGCGTACGGCGCACGCGCGTGCGCCCATGCTGCCTTCCTGTCTCGGCGCCCGCGTGCCTGGGAGCTTTCCTAGCCGAAAATGCTGTCTTCAAATGAGCATAACTTTTTACTCCAAACTCCGATTAACGAGCGGTTTTTTCACTGTAAAATAGAATCAAATACCTTACACTTGATATGTTATGAGACTTCTGGATCATTATATGTTTGGAGATATGACCATTTAAAGTTGACCCTTATTTACAAACTTCACATACTCTTCGCTTTTCCCTTTGCACATGTTTCCATCCTCACCTACGGACAACATACGACCCACAATTCCCTTAATATGACATATAACCATCAAATAATCATCAAAAAAAATTTCGGGGTGTAACATCAGCACAAGGGGGTAGCACATATATGGTTCAAGCAACGGAAAGGTGCTAGGATAGCAGGTGCAGGCCTGATAGGCAGGGATGAGTTCCACACCGCGTTCATGGATCAGTTCTTCCCTCGAGAGATGAGGGAGCTCAAGGCCGCTGAGTTTGTGAATTTGAAGCAAGGCAGCATGTCAGTCAAGGAGTATGCCTTGGAGTTCACTTGGCTATCTAAATATGCTCCGGAGTTGGTGGCGGATCAACGGGCTCGAGTGAGCCGCTTTTTGCATGGAGTAGCAGATTACTTGGATAAGGATTGCCGGATTTCCATGCTACATCGGGACATCGACTTTCCCTGTATTGTATTGCATGCCCAGTAGATGGAGTCAGTATATAGGAGGAAAAGAGAGGCCAAGAGGGCCAAGATCGACAACTACGGGGTTTCTCAAGCCAAGTCAGGAGGTAGATCACGTCAGCAATCCTAGCACAGATCCACTATTCCAGCTCCATCATCAGCAAACACGTCGTCCAGGTTCAGGGGAGACCGGAGGAGAAGGGCTATAGGTTCGAGGGATCATGGTAGCATGCAGGTGGAGCGCACTTTCCTTGCTTGTGCGATATGTGGCAAAAATCATCCTGGGAGGTTCCTAGTTGGTGCGGATTCTTGTTTTGGATGTGACAAACCCGGACACAAAATCAGAGATTGCTCTACAGCCAGTTTTACTTCTCCAGCAGCACGACCCCCTTAGCAGGGTGCCTCCACTAGTTCGGCAGGTGGTCAGGGCCGGAAAAGGTTTTATGCTTTAGTGCCTCGCCAGGAGCAGGAGACTTCGCCAGATGTGGTCACGGGTATGTTGCTAGTCTTCCATAATGATGCTTATGCTTTGTTAGATCAAGGAGATACCTTGTCTTTTGTGACCCCATAAATTGCTAGTAGTTTTGGAGTTAGTCCATAAATTTTGTCAGAACCATTCTTCATATGTACTCCAGTCGGTGAATCAGTTGTAGCTAGGCGGGTATATAGTGGTTGCCCCATTACAGTGTTGCATAAGGTTACCTCCACGGACTTAGTAGAATTAGCCATGACTGATTTTGACATCATTTTGGTATGGATTGGTTGTTATCATGTTATGCTTCCATTAATTGTAGGACCCGTACAGTGGAATTTCAATTTCCAGGTGAGTTAGTTTTGGAATGGAAGGGTAATTCAGTTGTACCAGTTCGTTTGTTTATTTCATATCTGAAGGCTAGGAAAATGATCTCTAAGGGTTGCATGTACCACCTAGCTAGGGTTAAGGATGTTGAGTTCGAGACCCCGACTATTCAGTCAGTTCCAGTGGTGTGCGGGTATTCGAAGGTTTTTCCTAATAATTTATCGGGTGTTCCTCCGAAAAGGGAAATTGATTTTGGAATTAATCTACTACCCGATACATAACCTATCTCTATTCCTCCTTACAGGATGGCCCCAGCTGAGTTAAAAGAGTTAAAGGAACAGTTGAAGGACTTGTTGGATAAGGGTTTCATTAGACTGAGCAAGTCTCCACGGGGCGCACCGGTTCTATTTGTTCGAAAGAAGGATGGATCCCTTAGAATGTGTATTGATTATCGACAACTTAATAAGGTCACCATCAAGAATAGGTACCCCTTGCAAAGGATTGATGATTTATATGACCAACTCCAGGGTGCCAGGTGTTTCTTGAAGATAGATCTCAAGTCTGGGTATCACCAGCTCATAGTCCAGGAGAGTGATATCCCAAAGACATCCTTCAAGACCCAGTATAGCCATTATGAGTTTATAGTTATGTCCTTTGGACTAACCAATGCTTCTGCAGCTTTTATGAATCTAATGAACAGGGTATTCAAGGCATCTTTAGACATGTTCATGATTGTGTTCATTGATAACATCCTTATATACCCCCGGAGCGAGGAGGAGCATGCCGCTCATTTGAGAATAGTACTTCAGACCCTCAAGGATCATCAATTGTATGCAAAGTTTAGCAAGTGTGAATTTTGGTGGGATTTAGTGGCATTTATGATCCATGTGGTGTCGAGTGAAGGCATAAGGGTGGACTCCCAGAAAATCGAATCGGTGAAGAATTGATCCAGACCGGTGAATCCTTTAGAAATTCAGAGTTTCTTGGGCCTAGCAGGCTACTACCGAAGGTTTGTTGAGGGTTTCTCATCTATTGTGGCACCTTTGACCAAGTTGACTCACAAAAAGATAAAGTTCAATGGTCAGAGGATTGTGAGAAAAGCTTCCAGGAATTGAAGACCCGACTCACTTAAACACCAGTATTGACTTTACCCAAGGGTACTGATGGCTTTGTGCTGTATTATGATACATCGAGAGTTAGACTGGGATGTGTGTTGATGCAACGGGGGAAGGTGATAGCATACGCCTCTCGATAGTTAAAGGTTCACAAAAAGAACTACCCGACCCATGATCTTGAGTTGGCCGCGGTGGTGTTTGCATTGAAGATATGGCGGCATTACTTGTATGGGGTTCACTTGGACGGTTTTGCAGATCACAAGAGCTTGCAGTATGTGTTCATGCAGAAAAATCTCAATCTTCGGCAAAGGAGGTGGTTGGAGTTGCTAAAGGACTACGATATGAGTGTCCTTTACCACCCGGACAAGGCTAATGTGGTTGCGGATGCACTTAATAGTCTCTCTATGGAGAGTGTGTCCCGTGTGGATGAGGGAAGGAAGGAGTTGGTGAGAGATGTCCATCGACTTGCAAGGTTGGGGGTAAGATTGATCGACTCGACCGATGGCGGCGTTGTAGTGCATAATGGGTAAGAATCATCCTTGGTGGTTGATGTCAAATCTAAGCAAGATGAGGATCTGATTTTGAGAAGGCTGAAGGAAGCGGTGAAGTGTCAAAAGGTGGAGGTTTTCTCCCAAGAGGGAGATGGTGTCCTTCGATACCAAGGTCAGCTATGTGTTTCGGACGTTGATAATTTGAGAGTACGAATATTGCATGAGGCTATTGGTACCAGATATTCCATCCATCTGGGATCCACGAAGATGTATCAGGACTTGAGGGAAATCTATTAGTGGGATGGTATGAGGAAGGATATCGCAGAGTTTGTAGCCAAGTGTCCAAACTGTCAGCAAGTGAAGGTCGTGCACCAAAGGCCAGGAGGTGTACTTCAGGATATTAGCATTCCAACTTGGAAGTGGGAAGAGATTAATATGGATTTTATTACAGGCCTACCTCGTACTCGCTAACTCTATGATTCCATTTGGGTGGTGGTAGACAAGTTAACAAAGGCTGCACACTTCCTACCGGTCGAGACCACGATTCAGTGGATGATTATGCCATGTTGTATATTCAGGAGTTGGTTCGACTTCATGGAGTGCCCTTGTCTATTATTTCAAACCGAGGTACTCAGTTTACCTCCAAGTTCTAGCGGTCTTTTCAGAAGGGACTTGGGACTCAGATTAAGCTCAACACAGCATTCCATCCGCAAACGGATGGGCAGGCAGAACGAACAATCTAGACTCTTGAGGGTATGTTGAGGGCATATTTTATGGATTTTAAAGGTAGTTGGGATGATTATTTTCCCTTGATCGAGTTTTCTTATAATAACAGTTATAACTCTAGTATCCAGATGGCACCGTTCGAGACCCTCTATGGGTGGAGGTGTAGATCTACTATCGGATGGTTTGAGGTTGGTGCGGCAACTATGATAGGGCCAGATGCGGTTCACGAGGACATGGTGAAGGTCAGTTGATAAGGGACTGGTTATAAACCGCTCAGAGTCGTCAGAAATCATATGTTGATGTGAGGAGAAGAGATTTGGAGTTTGATGTGGACGACTGGGTATTTCTAAATGTATCTCCCATGAAGGGAGTCATGTGGTTTGGAACGAAAGGGAAACTCAGTCCCCGCCATGTTGGTCACTACTGGGTTGTGAGAAGAATTGGTAAGGTCGCGTATGAGTTGGACTTGCCATCAGAGTTATCTTCAATTCATCCCGTTTTCCATGTGTCGCTTTTGAAAAAGTGTTTTGGTGATCCAGCCTTGGTAGACCCGGTAGACAGCATTGGAGTAAAAGACAACCTCAGTTATGAAGAAATTCTCATTGAAATCTTGGATCGTTAGGTTCAGAAGTTGAGGAACAAGGAAGTAGCTCCAGTTAAGGTTTTGTGTAGAAATCAGCATGTTGAGGGAGCTATATGGGAAGCCAAAGCGGATATGATGGCTAGATACCCACATTTGTTCTCTACCGGCTCAGTTTCGACTTTAGGTATCAGTTCTACTCTACGATTCCATTTAGTTTTATCTTCAGTTCATGTATGCAAGTTTCTTTCATGTGTATGAATGTGTATGTGAAGTGATCACGGGCAAAAATAGCATGCCCGAGATACGCTTTATGACTTAAATTAGTCTTGTTTATCTAAGTTATGGTATACATTTTCATGTAATTTTAGAAAAAGTAAAGATATGTGCTAACCAACTTGATTAGCCTTTGTTTTGTAGGTTTTGATGACGTTTGAGTAACTAATTCATGAGTTGGTGAAGTAGAGGCTTGGAGACGGAATTAACACGCGAACGTTGGCGAAGAGGAGGCACAAAACAGCCCACCTGGGCGTCGTCAAGGTGCCGCGGTAGGCAGGCCGCTCACAACAGCCCACCTGCACGTTGGCAATGTGCCACGGCAGGTGGCCTCCGCGACCAAGGGCTGCCAACGCGCTGCCCAAGCAGCGTGACACGCTGCCAACGAGGCAGGGTGCTGCCCGGGCCAATTTCGGGTGATTTCCAGAGGGCTTCCGCGTCCGTAGCGTGTCACGGAGGCCGTGCTCCGCGATGCACTCCGTGACACGTTGCTTGTTATTCTGGGAAAGAGACCTACTACTATAAATAGCACACTTAGGTTTATTTTTCAATATTCAGACTTGGTGGAGCAAGGACGTGGGTTACAGGCAGTTGAGGGACGAAAAAGCTCAGGGTTTTTCTCTCCTTCTTTCTTCTTTCAATCAATTGTTTGTATGATTAACACTTGTTTTAGGATGATTAATCCACAAATGAGTGGCTAATTCCCTTCCTTGCTGAGGTTATGAACATTTGTGATGAAGTTTGATTATTGAATTATATGGTTTTTCATCTTCTTCTTCCATGTTGTTCTATTAATTCTTGTTTCTACTGCATTGGTGTGTGGCCGACATTAATGTATATCTAAAAAGTCCGATTTCACTCGAGAGAGCACGAAATTGGAAAGTTGTGAATTAATAGGGTATTGTTCTTAACTTGATTTGGGAAAATTGGGTTTTGATGTTCTTTCCTAATAGAAATATACTTGAAAGCCATATTAGTCAATTTAGGAACCGGAATTGTATTGCTAGGTCATGAATTGCATTTGATCACAGAAATGTAGACGGATGGTTTATGATTCTTAAGTGAGATTAAATACGAGAGTTTTAATCTCTTGGCTAATGTTCTTGGATAGCAACTGTAAGAGAAAGATTAACCAATTTATGATTATAATCAAGTTCATTACATGTTCTTAACCTTGGCATGCTCATAACCATAGTTTAAATTCAAAGTAAATAATTGTCAGTAGTTTTAGTACATACTTTATAAAACAAACTTTTCAATTGTTGGTTACGTTGTTGTCAGCATATATACAAGTGAGATAGAATATAGTATACTTAAGCAATTTTTACTTATCCAGAGTCTCCTTGGATCGATACTTGGCTTACTTAAGCCACTTACTACTTGTTTGACCACGTGCACTTGCGTGTCGGTTTTATAACCCCAGCCAAAGCACCGAACCAAGTTTTTGGCGCCGTTGTCGGGGAGACTAGGCAATTGGTGAAATTGTATTAAGTGTAAATTTACTGTATTTTTATTTTTCTCAAGTGCTGACAACTTAGTCTTAGTATTTGTTTTAATTCTTTTGCATTTTTACTTTTTCTTTTTCGAATACCATTATTGACATGACATCGTGGAATATAAATGGTTTCAATGGTGGATACTCATATTTTAGTGAATCTTGTCAGAATTGCGGAGGACACCACTCGTGGCAACACTATAACACGTGCAATATATGTGGTGGTCAAGATGGCCATTGGGATGGTTGTCCGAATGCATATTCCCCTCCCCCAAGCCCCTACTATGATCCTTCTGTTGTTTTTTCTGAATATAGGCATGCTGAAAATGAGGACTTGGGACGCCAAGCTCGAATGGAAGACATGCTGAAACAACTCTTGGAGTAATCAGAAGCAATGGAGGAGGCGATGGCAGTATTGAGAATTCAGCAAGAAGAGAATGCATAGGCTCTAGAAAGGATGAGCATCCAATTCACGGAGATGATCGCTGAAGCTGAAGCTTGTGATAAATTGCAAGTAACAACTTTAGCCGATATTCGAGAGGAAATACAAGAGGACGACAAGGGTGAATTTTTGGATGAAGCCCAACAATTAGAATCTCTTGAGTGTCCCCGTGACGGGCTCACACTTATAGAAAATCCATTCATGGAAGAAGAGATAGAGTACCCTCCATTTGACATTAATGAAGAGATAGATGTCGATGCTGAGAAGGAGTATACAAGTAAGGAGGTCAAGCAAAATGCAATTTCAGAGTTGAGGTGTATTGGACCACACTCTACGCATTTTTTGACGTTAAATTTGGTTGACAACATAGAAAGAGAGTCTTCCAAGCTTATAGAGAAATGTCTAGAGGAGGGCCAAGCACCATATATTTTGAAATTTGCCAACGCGGAGAGACAAAATGACTTTGCTTACTTGAGGGCCAATAAAGTAAAAAGGCAACACCTACTGTTTGGTCCTTACAATTTTTCACCACCACCCCTGGAGCATAAGAGGAAATTAGAGAATAAATTAGGGGTGAGACTTATATCCTCAAGGTGGAGGAAAAAGTGGTGAAACTTGGTACGTCGTGCCGCGACGTAAAATTAGGCGCTGCTTGGGAGGCAACCCAAGGGTACCACAGGTACCATTTTAATTTCTTGCAATTGAGTTAATTTTTGTTTATTTTCATCTTGTGTTGTTTGGTGGAAAGTTAAGCGCAGATGGAGGGGAAGTCTGAGTACCCGTGGAGGAGGAAGCTAACAAGCATGGAAGAGAAAAAGTGTGGGGTTGAACACCCACTTGTGCAAAGTCGAAGAAACGCATGCTGTTAGCTAAGCCTAAAGGCCTCAGGGAGTATTTCTCACCCTTTGTAAATTTTAATTTGATGCTATGAGGACATAGCATGATTTAAGTGTGGGGTGAGGGAAATTTTAAGGGAAATTTCAAAATTTTCTGTGCTTAACGATTTTGGTGAATGTAATGCTTGTGCAAAAGTTGGTGAGAAATTTGAAAAATTTGAAAAATTTTTGTGAATTAAGCATGACTTCATCACCCGTTGGTTTTTCTTTTCGGTTCTTTTCCGACGGGGGGTCTTTGAACCGAAGAATAAAAATTTTTCTTTGTCTGTATATAATGTTTTAGTTGTAGTTAGAGACTTTTTCCAACGATGGATGGATGAGGACCGTCTTGAGGAAAATTAGTCAGTAGGATGGTTTTTGGACCCATAGCTAATTGATGGCTTGATATTCTTGTTATGTGCTATACATGGTTGTAAGAGGCAAGTATGTTCAGTGTGAAGCATGCAAGTGTATAACTTTGTGTGAGATACTTAGGTTCTTGAATTTGACTCAATATGATTGAAGCTTAATCCTGAATTCTTGTGATTAGCTGAGTAAGAGTCTGCTGAATGTGTCTTGATTTGAGCATGTGCCATGAGTGTAAGGTTTTTGAGTATTCTGTGCTATTATGAAATGTCTAGAACTTGCCTGGTGTGTATACAAAACGAAATGAAGGATGTGAATTGTAGGAGATGATTTAGGTATTTCTTTGAATGAACCAAACTTTTAGCCCTCATTATACCTACCTTGAAAAATTAATCCTAGTTAACCCCATTGAGCCTTGAGCCTATTCTTTGACAGCTGCAACATAAGCTTAATCCTTTTTCTTTCATTAGCCTTGAAGTTTATCCAAAGCTTCGAAGCGCGTAAGTGGAAAAATCCGAAAGAGTGAAGGAGTGAGAATTGGGAGGAAGAAGGAAAAATAGCAAGTTGTAAATAATTGAGAAAAGGAAAAAGGTGCATTTGTGTGAAAATAGTTGATTATTAGTAGGGAGTAAGAAAAGAAATGAATGAAACATATTGCGTAAGTACTCCTTACTAATAAGCTAAAAGTGCCTAAAGAAAGGGGGGAACAAAATAGGAAAAAGAAAGATGAAAAGAGAAAAAGGTGAAGTGAGGGAAGGGTAGTTTGTAATGAAGGCGTGATGCATTAAAAGCGCTTAGGAAAGATAGTCACTATTACTGATCGTAATAGTACCTACCCGCACCTGAGTTACATTACAACCTAAAAGTCCTACTTGATCTTACACTCTTACATCCTCAAATTAGTGGAATAAAATACTAAGGCCAAGCTTATGGGTCATTACATGATGCATGTGAATTCTTTGTGAGAGTGAGCGTAATTCTATTCATATACCCACACATGTTGTGATATAAAAATTGTTTTTGCGTGTGAAATTGGGTAACTCTCTTTCTGTGAGGGGCACATGTTGAATGAAGGATATAAATCATGTGGGATTTCTTAGTCAGTTGATTTGCATGAGTTAGCTAAAATTGAGAGTCGATTCTTGAGGTTAAGAAGTCTTAACATAGTTGTACTTCATTTCAATGAACAAATCAGGCATGCTCTATTTTTAGCTTGTATCTTACATAATCATTATAGCCGTAACTTGAATTATCTTGCTAAATTAGTTATGTGGGAGTCTCCATATGCATGATATGTAAAAGGTTGTTCGAGGACGAACAAGGCTTTAAGTGTGGGGTTGTGATCACGGGCAAAAATAGCATGCCCGAGATACGCTTTATGACTTAAATTAGTCTTGTTTATCTAAGTTATGGTATACATTTTTCATGTAATTTTAGATAAAGTAAAGATATGTGCTAACCAACATGATTAGCCTTTGTTTTGTAGGTTTTGATGACGCTTGAGTAACTAATTCATGAGTTGGTGAAGTAGAGGCTTGGAGACGGAATTAACACGCGAACGTCAGCGAAGAGGAGGCACAAAACAGCCCACCTGCGCGTCGACAAGGTGCCACGGCAGGCAGACCGCTCACAACAGCCCACCTGCGCGTTGGCAACGTGCCACGGCAGGTGGCCTCCACGACCAAGGGCTGCCAACGCACTGCCCAAGCAGCGTGACACGCTGCCAACGCGGCAGGGTGCTGCCCGGGCCAATTTCGGGTGATTTCCAGACGGCTTCCGCGTCCGTAGCGTGTCACGGAGGCCGTGCTCCGCGATGCACTCCGTGACACGTTGCTTGTTATTCCGAGAAAGAGACCTACTACTATAAATAGCACACTTAGGTTTATTTTTCAATATTCAAACTTGGTGGAGCAAGGACGTGGGTTACAGGCAGTTGAGGGACGAAAAAGCTCAGGGTTTTTCTCTCCTTCTTTCTTCTTTCAATCAATTGTTTGTATGATTAACACTTGTTTTAGGATGACTAATGCACAAATGAGTGGCTATTTCCCTCCCTTGCTGAGGTTATGAACATTTGTGATGAAGTTTGATTATTGAATTATATGGTTTTTCATCTTCTTCTTCCATGTTGTTCTATTAATTCTTGTTTCTACCGCATTGGTGTGTGGCCGACATTAATGTATATCTAAAAGTCCGATTTCACTCGAGAGAGCACAAAATTGGAAAGTTGTGAATTAATAGGGTATTGTTCTTAACTTGATTTGGAAAAATTGGGTTTTGATGTGCTTTCCTGATAGAAATATACTTGAAAGCCATATTAGTCAATTTAGGAACCGGAATTGTATTGCTAGGTCATGAATTGCATTTGATCACAGAAATGTAGACGGATGGTTTATGATTCTTAAGTAAGATTAAATACGAGAGTTTTAATCTCTTGGCTAGCAACTGGAAGAGAAAGATTAACCAATTTATGATTATAATCAAGTTCATTACATGTTCTTAACCTTGGCATGCTCATAACCATAGTTTAAATTCAAAGTAAATAATTGTCAGTAGTTTTAGTACATACTTTATAAAACAAACTTTTCAATTATTGGTTACGTTGTTGTCAGCATAGATAGAAGTGAGATAGAATATAGTATACTTAAGCAATTTTTACTTATCCAGAGTCTCCTTGGATCGATACTTGGCTTACTTAAGCCACTTAATACTTGTTTGACCACGTGCACTTGCGTGTCAGTTTTATAACCCCAACCAAAGCACCGAACATGAAGCATGAGATCAGTTCAGCTATGTGGTTTGGTTTAGAGGTAGTCATTCTGTGAAAATTTCGGTTAAAATGATCAGTATATGGCCATGATAAATAGTATGTTTCTTTTTGCTTCTTGTTTCCTACATTAAAGGATGAATGTTTCCAAGGGGGAGATGTTGCAATATCTTGGGAAGGCCTAAGAATAGACTCGGGAATTTAATTTGAGAAGTGCAGAAAACTAGCAAAATATCACAGCACAGACCACAGAACGACTCGTGGTATCAAACCACCAGTCGTCGTATGCTATCATTGGTTGGGAAAAGGATGGTGGCAGTGGAGACAACTAGAGGTATGACTACCCTTTGTGGGATACAACGGGCCGTCCTTTGCAGTCGTGGTTAGGGTCAGGCTGGGCGATAGTGTAAACAATGGAGACCCAATGAACCGTTAGGAGAAGCCACGGGTCATTGGTTGTGGTCATTGTTGGAGGTTAAGAATTTCTAGTGTTGGTGACGGGTTGAGACCATGACTGATTGGAAGTAACCACGAGTCGTGGTGAGGCTTGTGGTAAGTCAGTTCAGATTTTATGATGAGCAAACAACGGACGGTGTAACGCATTGTGGTTTCAAATGATGAGTCGTCCTGTCCGTCTGTTGGTTAGTTTCGAGAGAAGACATTCAACAGTCCATTCAACATGGGATATGACGGGCCATTGGTGGTTCCCACGACCCGTTGGTACCACTCATGGGTTCCATCCGACCAGTTTTAAAGGCAGGTTCATTAAGGGTATTTTGACTTTTTCACTATATAAGCCCCTAAACTACGTCATTTTGGCTTGGGAAAGCTGGGGTTTTAAGAAAATAAAACTTCCTAAACTACTGTTCATGCATGCAAGGATTTTGACAAGTGATCCAAGGGGATTTCAAGCTTTTCACCTCAATTCCTTCAATTTGATTCTTGGGCTTTTAAGGAGGGTTAGGAGTTGATAATCCCAGGTATGTAAGATCTTCAATGGGTGGATCCTTCCACACCCATGCTCCTTCTCTATTAAATTACTCAAAATTTATTTAAAAACCCATGGGGTTTTATATTCAGTTTGAATAAATTTTGATGATTTAATTATGGGTCTTGTGATTTTGAAACCCTATCATTATCATCTGATTTTGATCATCTTTTGAGCTCTAAATTGATATTAGTATGGCTAATTTTAAATTTCTAATCATTTAAACCCGATTATGCATGCCCATGATAAACTAATTTATGATTCATTGATCCATTGATGTTTTTGATAAGCCCAACATGTATTATGAATTAAATCATGAAAATATTATGTTATCTATTGTGATGTTATGGAAACTTAAACTATATACATGATCTACAAGTATGTATTTATTTTACTAAGCATGTATTGTGTTTTGGCCGACTCATGGGCCTCAAGTCATGGCTTGTTCACGTATGTTCAAGCATGTTTACGATTATCATGATTTACTATCCCGTGAACTCATGTATGTATTATTATGAGCACTATATATGTTTTGGGAGTAGTATCGAACACCGAGTAGGTTCGGGGCTCAGGCTAACTCCCGGATCACATGAACTACATGCCACCGTAGGTATGTTGGGACCCATTCATGTTTTTCCCTGGCCCAAATGGCCCTTTTTCATGTGTGATTACGCCCTTCATAGTTCCTACCCTTGGCAAGGTACGAACACCCTCCAGACTAGGGCTATAAGTTGGGCTTCATGTGTGCTCATATGAGGTATGTCAGTTAAGAGAATCTCCCACTGTTCCTCATGGTTTACGCATGTTATAATTATGTATGTTGGCTCAAGTTATGTTTAGCGGAGTTCTTCTCTTACGTTTATGACTATGTTTATGTTACGAATGTTTTGAAAACCTTGAGCCATATAATATGTTATAATGATTTATGATACGAGCATGTTGTCCTACTCTTATGACTATCTATGAGTTTCATTCATGTTTTAAATGTCCGCTTTACTTAGCTTGTATACTAAGTACATTCTACGTACTGACCGCATACTTTCTATGTTGGATCATCTCATGATATGGGTCCCAGTTCTCAGGCTCATCCTCACCCGTAGATAGATTCGGACTTGTTCACTGCATACTTGGTGAGTCCTCATATTTCGAGGGCTACATGTTCACAATCGATGTTATTCCTTTAATTTCTGGATGTTGGATTAGTTGGGGAGTTGTCCCATCAATCTGCCTTTCATGTTTAGAGACTTATCAGACTAAAAAGTTGTATTCTGCCGTATTGTATAAGTAGTGTACTGTTTCCCTTATATTATGTTATGATTACGTTATCTATGCTAAATCTTCTGCTCATGTGATTGAATTGGATGTATGTTCATCTCATATTCGACTTGGGGTTTCTCGGGGCTCCTTGTCCCGTGTCTACGATCCGGGTGTACGTTTGGGTCCTGACAATTATGATATCATCAAAACATACATGCTACCATGAGGTTGTTGTAGAAGATCATCCACAAACTGAACCTCCAAAGGTTTAGATTGTTCTTTATCCATATAAGAGCCATCTCTTGACCAGTCAGTAGCTTTTCTATCATGATAGAATCCTCTAAGCGTCAGATAAAGCGGTAAAAGTTGTGCTGATTTGTTAACTTCAGCCATGACATAAGCTTCGTGTCCTGCCGATCGATATGAATTGTAAATCCTGATATCCTATGTATAAAATGCACAACAACAAAAATCCATCGATGTCTATCTTTGTAGTTGATTGGAATCAAAACTACATCAATTGTGTGCCATGGGACATTATCAATCAACTTATACCCCTTGATATAGTTACAAATCACATCCTCTTCTTTTTCTATGCTAATGTACCTATCTTGTTGTGCATATATTGTATATATCTTCAATTCTTATCTTAAAAATGCAGTCAACTGTGGTGTATCTGAAAACTTAATTAACATCATCTTGCCCTTTTTCCGCAAGTAGTAGAAAATGACATCCATATGCTAAAAGATGAGATCATCATAGTTTTTATGTGTGAGTAATATGTGTTTAAAATGTGCATAAAAATGTAAACATAAAACTTTATTTGATGTATTTGATACTTGTATCTAAAATAATTCAAAAAATCTAACCGGAATACTACTTTTCAAGCATAAATATCAAAGGAAGTGGTAATTAATTTGATATTAAAATTATAGTAGTTATAGTGCCTCGTCATTCCAGTATCACCCATTAAAAGATAGTAAGTTAAAACCAATTTTTATCTGCCACTAAAGTCGAATGGTATCAGAAGGCTTATGATCTTTTGGTAATGATCATCCTTGTCCTTCCTGAAAAAAATATATTTTATGTACAAATCAAGTAGAAAAATATATATTGTAAATCCAAAATTTTTTCTTAACAAATAAACTTGCTTCTGGGCATGATTTTTTAGCAACTCATCTTGTATAGAGGAATTCTTAAATGGATGTAATAACGCTCAATAAAACTATTCCTTTTAAAGGAGGTGGCTGCAATCGTTGTCAAAAAATAAATTCCCAATGAGTGTCGGAGTCGAATCCCATAGAGATTGAGGAGAGATTATCCAAAAGTTGTAAATTAACTCAAATTAGCTAGTGTCATGTCTAAACAACATAATGTAAATATTGGAGAAAAAAGAAAGCAAGTATTGATATCAAGGCAAGCTACTTGTTGCAATCAATGAGAGCGACTAGATGTGTGTATTTGATTGGGCGTCGACTTGATAGGTGTTGATTAAAATGTCAAATTCAATTAGAGCATGGAGAGAATTGGTTATGGCTACATATTATGTTCTCAACCAAAAGAATATGTTTAGCTTAGGTTTTTCTCAAAACCCAAATCCAATCAATAAACCAACCAACAAAGCTTAAGGAAGGGTTAAACTATCTCTAGCTCAAGACTAAGCAACATACACTCAATTCCTCATTATTGAATCCTCACCCAAATCTTACTTTCCTCTTTCAAGCAAAAGCAAGATAATAAATCTAAATCAATGTTTGCAACCATCAATTATTGAATTAAAACTTGGAGGAAACAATAGATCCATGCGTACTACTCAAATCTAACAACAATTCATCAACACCCAATCAAATCGACACCCGTCATGCACACAGACTCCTAGAAAGAAATTTAGCTACCCATAAGTAAAGAGAGAGAAATTATACCCATAAGGAATTCCTCTAAATTAATTATATTACCTATGTAATTTGATTCTTAAGGTTGGAAACAATGGAGTTCTTGCCCAATGGAAATTGAAGAAAAAGAAAGTAATTGTACTCTGCTCTTGTCATGCCCCGAGTCTACACCCTAGGCGGGACATGATACTTGGAGTCACAAGTAACCCCAAGTCAATCCATGGTCTTTTATAACACTGGCATTCTAAAAAAAACATATAGGAAGCTTTAAAGTAATAATATAAAACATTTATGAATACAAAGTTGAATCACAAAGTTCAAATCAACTGGAACAAAGCTAAAAGTCTTAAAACATGTCTGTGTCTGAAAGCCAACTACAACTGATGAGTTGTTGGGACAAGCCCCCATTTAACTTCAAGTCTAAATAAGAGAAAATATAGCTGAATTAAATAATCCTTGTCCTTGAAATATGAGGACTCACCAATAGTGCAGCTGAAATCTTCTGAGAATGGCCTACTAACGAGGTTGTGACTGAGATCCTGCAGCTGTATCATAAATTGATACAACATAAAAGGTATGCATCATTACTTTGAATGTACTAAGTAAGTGAGATAAACCATACACAATTAGTGAAATCACTAAACCGAAAAAGACATGCAATGACCAACTGATAATGTTGCAACTAAATAACTGTACTAAACTGACATGGTCTAAATGACCCTGTCTGATGGTCAAGGACATGCCCAAATCTAAAATACGAATCTGAAATAATGTACTAAACTGATCTGAACTGACTAATCTAAAACTAAACTGAGCTGAGCTAACTAGTGGGAGAGTCTATAACTGACATATAACCATGTGAGCTAGACATGCAGTCGATGTATACACCCCATCGGTAGGACCCAATATACCTTTCCATGGTATAAATACATGAATTGAGTCTGGGGCCATGAGGCCAAATAAAATATATCCTACGGTGGCAATGCACTTCTGAGAACCTGGTTGCGCTAGAACCCCGGTCTTCTCGGTGCTAAGTCCTACTCCCACTGGATAGTCCTAGACTGACTACTAAGACTAAGATGATAGCTCGAAACTGGGGCCTAAGACTAAGTCAGGAATACTTATCTGGAAGCACCCTAAGAGTCTTATCAGATCGGATTCTGTAACTGGGTTCTAAGACTTGTTAGAGCTACTTATCTGGAAGCGGTCGTAACCGTCTAAAGAACAAATTGTAATATGAAGTTGGAGTCCTAAGGCTGGTCAGAGCTGCTTATCTAAAAGTATCATGACCTCCTAAAGAACCACTAAAATCTGATACTGAGTCTAATTCTTAAAATTGGGAGATACTACTTGTTCGATGCTTTTTTGGGTATAACTACACGCAAGTGCACGTGGTCGAACAAGTAGTAAAATGGCTCAAGTAAGCCAAGTATCGATCCCACAGGGACTGAGATAGGGTAACAATCTACTCAAGAGTTAGTAAACTTTAACTCTAAAAATGCAAACAACAGTGTGAAGAAGAATTTGATATTTTGTTTCCTATTTTTATACTAAGTCTAAAACGAATATATAAATTGAGTCTGAACTATAAGTATGAGGATGCTGAGGTTAAATGAACATGTGGAGAAATAAATTATCAATACAGTTTGGTAAATCTTTCCTCCGGTTGCTAGTCAAGAATTATTGCCTATGGATTAAAACTCTCGTATTTAACCCAACTTAAGAATGAAGAACCTTCCACCTACATTTCTGTGATGAAACGAAATTCATGTTCTAGCCATACGAAACCGATTCTTTAATTGACTAATACGACTTTCAGGTATATTTCTATCCTGAAGGTAAATTAATTCTCAATTTTCCCAAACTAAGAAAAGATCATATCCTATCAATTCACAACTTTCCAATTTCTTGCTCTCTTGAGTGAAACCGGACTTTTTAGATGTACATTAACGTTGGCCACACATTAATGCAGTAAGAACAAGAATCAATAGAACAACCATGGAAGAAAAGATGAAAAACCAATTTAACCAATAATTACATTTCAATACAATTGTTCTTAACCTCAGCAAGAAGAGGATTTATCCACTCATTTGTGGATTAAACATCGTCAAATGAGTGTAAATCATACAAGCAATTGAAATAAAGAAGAAGGAGATAGAGAAAAACCCTGAGATTTTCATCCCCTCAACTGCCTGTAACCCACGTTCTTGCTCCACCAAGTCAGAATAATTAAAAATGAACCTAAGTGTTCTATTTATACTAGTGGGAATTTTTCTCAGAATAACAAGCAACGTGTCACGGAGTGCATCGCGGAGCACTGCCTTCGTGACACGCCACCAACGCGGACCCTTACTGGAATTTGGTCGTCCAGGTATTAAGGCCCAACGTGGCACGACGTGCAACGCGAAGCTAGGCCAACGTGCCACGGCCCCAACGCGCACCTCCACTAGAAATAGGCATAATTTCACCATCCAGGCAGAATGCATCCGCGATGGCAGCGTGACACGGCTCCATCGCGAAGCCCCTTTAATTCGTGCCTTCAATTGCTTTTTCCCTTGCTAGCGTCCGAGTCCAATCCCGATCTCTCCCAACATGCATCTTAGCTCCATAACTTCATATTTTTTTCTGCAAAACAACGCTAATCATGTTGGTTAGTATAAATTCACATTTTATTACAAATCACATGAGAATGTATAAAGATCGATAGATAAACAAGGCAAAATGACACATTTGAGTATCACTTGGGCATATAAATTTGCCCAAGATCACTTACCCCACACTTAAATCCTTGTTCGTCCCGGTACAACAATCTTACACCTCATGCAACTTACACCCCATCCTAGCTACTTTGGTTCGACAATTCAAGCTACGGTCATACCGATTATTTAATACAGCAAATCCACAAGAAAACATGCATGGTCTTATCAATACGATGGCCTTCAACACATTAAGACCTCCTAGACTCAAGAATCGACTCTCGATATCGGCAAAAAAAATCATGCAAATCAGCTGATCAAGATGTCCGACACGAATTTAATCTCTCATCGAGCATGTACCCTCACAACACAAGAGAATTTTCCCCTTTTTAATCACATGAACTCAAAAGATTACATGCAGGGGCATATAAACACAGTTTCGCTCTCTCTCCAAAAAGAATTCACATGCATCATGTCATGAACCATAGGCTTGCCTTTAGTGTATTACTCCACTAATATAAGAAAGTGTGATGTAAGATCATGTAGGACTTAACGGGTTGTAATGTAAGCTATGGAACTAGTGAATACTGGGCTAACCAATAATAACAACTAGCATCCTTAAGTGCCTTTTCAATACATCCCATCAACCTTATGGGCATTGTTTCTTCTTCCATCCTCCCATTCTTGAAGTCTATCTTTATTTTTGACCCCATATTCTTAAGCACACTTTACTCAATAACAAAGATTATTTATACATCTTCATTATATTTAATTTATAACGAGTGCACCTTCGACCTTTTCTTTCCTTTCATCACTCTGCTTTTTCTTTTCTTTTCACCATTCTCACTCCTTGACACTATGGGAAAATTATTTTCTTTTCTTGAGCGCTTAAGAGTTTTGGATCAAATTCACGGATAATGAAAAGAAGGGGTTAAGCTCGGTTTACACCTTTTTGACAAAAGAAAAATAATAGGCTAAAGGCTCAATGGGCTAACTAGGGTGTACATTCAAGGTGGCTACAATAATGAAAAAGAGAACTTTCGGTTAAAACAAAGAAATTCCTACATCCTTTCCTACACTACACATCCTTCATTTCGTTTCGTACATACACCAGGCAAGTTCTAGACACTTCAGAATAGCATGGAATAAACAAAACCTCACCATACACTTATTTCACATGCTCAACTCAAGACATATTCACAGACTCTTCAATCAGCTTATTACAAGAATTCAAACATTAAGCCTCAATCACACTGAATCGACTCTATGGCCTAGGTATCTCAACATATTTACAAAGTTGCATGCTTTCATACGAATGACCTTTGCATTTCAAACATCATGTACAACACGCAACCAGAATTTCGCAACCATACAGTAACTACAGGTTTTGGGATGCAAACCCACAAAAGAAAAAAATCTGAAAAATAAATGAACAGGAAAAAAAAATCTACTCCTAACGGCTATGTTTCCCTTAAGACGGTCATCATCCATCCATCATAGGGAACGATCACTAACTAAGACTTCGGTTCAATGGAACTATTCTCGGTAAAAGAACCGAAAACAAATGCCGAGAAACCTAAAAATTTGAAAATTCATGAAAAAAATTTCTTTTTGTTAAAAATATCGATCATTTCAATAAAACCAAAAATATGTACAAAACCAGCTGACAACATTTAACAGCATACAACAGCTTCACCTTAATTACAATATATAAATACACAAAAATTCACAGGGCCACAAGTTTATCCAAGCACAACAACAGACAGAGGCATTAAAAATAACAACAGCAACAAACACCTAACTACTCCCACCCCACACTTAAATCGAACACTGTCCCCAGTGTTCATAAAATTCAGCATAGCACAAAAATGGGTGGTGAAACTCCCTGATCAATCAAAATAACCCACTTCTTCGTCAGGTGTTGCTGCCTCGTCTCCCATATCTGAATCGCCCCCATCGTCATCATCTGACTCCACATCGGAGTCATCACGACATGTCTCCTCATCTGTGGGGACATCATCATCGGTGGGCTCCACAAAAGCTAGCCCCACTCGGCATAGAGCGCTGGCATTTTTGCCAAAAGGGTAGTCTAGCTCGAGCTGCCACAGCTCCTCTTCTGTTGCCGGCCTCCCGCCTATGCGCAGCTGGAGCATCTGCATCCCAAAGATGCGAGCCATGTATTGATCATCCCGAGCATGTCGCTCGGCTAGTGTAAGAACTGGCCCGTGGGAGGTGTCGGGTGCCTTAGTTTTGGTGAAATCTAAGGCCCGCCTCTCCATCTGCGGGATGTAGTCAAGGGCCTCCTCCTCAACATCTAGGCCCCTCAGGAATGTGGAGAGTAATCCACCAAACCCGTACCGGTGCCCTTGATGCAAACGGGCTCTCTTCATGGCCGAGATAATCACCGCCCCGACATTGATCTACAGCCCTTTCATCAGGGCGTATACCAAGCATACACGATCCCGGGTGACATCTGTCATATGTGATCTTGGGCAGATTTATATGCCCAAGTGATACTCAAACGTATCATTTTCGCCTTGTTTATTGTGCAATGTGTATACATTTTCATGTAATTGGCAATAAAATGTAAATTTATACTAACCAACATGATTAGCATTGTTTTGTAGGTAAAACATGATTTTGAGGAGCTAAAATGCATGTTGGAACAATATCGGAGTTGGACTTGGATGCGAGCATGAAAAAGATATTGGACTGCACAATGCAAAGGGGCTCCGCGATGGAGCCGTTCCACGCTACCATCGCGGAGGCACACTGCCTGGAGGGTGATTTAATTGTCAAATTCTAGTGGAGCCTCGCGACAGCTCCATGGCACGGAGGCAAGCCTCCGCGTTGCATGCCGTGCCACGTTGAGGCTATATTCCCGGACCCCAGATTTCCAGTAAGGGTCCGCGTCCACGCCGTGTCACGGAGGCAGTGCTCCGCGTTGGCCTCCGTGACACGTTGCTTGTTATTCCGGGAAAAATTCCCAATAGTATAAATAGAACACTTAGGCTTATTTTTAATTAATTCAGACTTGGTGGAGCAAGGACGTGGGTTACAGGCAGTTGAGGGACGAAAAAGCTAAGGGTTTTTCTCTCTTTCTTTCTTCTTTCAATCAATTGTTTGTATGATTAACACTTGTTTTAGGATGATTAATCCACAAATGAGTGGCTAATTCTCTTCCTTGCTGAGGTTATGAACAATGGTGATGAATTCTGATTATTGAATTGTATGGTTTTTCATCTTCTTCTTCTATGTTGTTCTATTAATTCTTGTTTCTACTGCATTAGTGTGTGGCCGACATTAATGTACATCTAAAAAGTCCGATTTCACTCGAGAGAGCACGAAATTGGAAAGTTGTGAATTAATAGGGTATTGTTCTTAACTTGATTTGGGAAAATTGGGTTTTGATGTGCTTTCCTGATAGAAATATACTTGAAAGTCGTATTAGTCAATTTAGGAACCGGAATTGTATTGCTAGGTCATAAATTGCATTTGATCACAGAAATGTAGATGGATGGTTTATGATTCTTAAGTGAGATCAAATACGAGAGTTTTAATCTCTAGGCTAATGTTCTTGGCTAGCAACTAGAAGAGAAGAATAACCGAATTATGATTATAATCAAGTTCATTACTTGTTCTTAACCTTGGCATGCTCATATCCATAGTTTAAATTCAAAGTAGATATTTGTTAATAGTTTTAGTATATAATTTATAAACAAAATTATTTAACTTTTGGTTACGTTGTTGTCAGCATATATAGAAGTAAGATAGAATATAGTATACTTGAGCAATTTTTACTTATCCAGAGTCTCCTTGGTTCGATACTTGGCTTACTTAGCCACTTTATTACTTGTTTGACCACGTGCACTTGCGTGTCGGTTTTTAACCCATATAGCAAACCACCGAACAAGTTTTTGGCGCCGTTGCCGGGGAGACTAGGCAATTGGTGAAATTGTGTTAAGTGTAAATTTACTGTATTTTTGTTTTATTTTCTTAAGTGTTGACAACTTGGTCTTAGCCTGTATTTTGCAGACTTGATTTTTGTGAACACTGGCAAAGGACAAGGAGCTGGTGGAATCTTATATAGAGCCTGAACATGAATTTCATAGTAAACGCAGAGAAGCTCTACAAAAGAAGCTGCAGTTGCTCAGACAGTCTATAATGGAGCAATAAAATCCACCGGTTGTGAGGGCAGTGTTAGTGCCCGACGAAGCAGCAGCAAGGCCGGTTCGCGAGATGGCAATCCCACATGCCAACAATGTACATTCAAGTATCCGCAAACCAGAGCCTAGAGGGAGATTTGAATTAAAATAGAACATGGTGCAACTATTGCACACAAGCGGGCAATTTACCGGTCTCCCTCATGAAGACCCACAACAACATCTCCAAAACTTTTTGGAGATAAGTGACACTTATATACCCACTGGAGTGTCACCTGATTATGTTCGGCTCACACTATTTCCGTTTTCCTTACTTGGTGAAGCCAAGATGTGGTTAAAAGCTGAACCACCAAATTCTATATCAACGTGGGATGATCTTGCACGAAAGTTCTTGATAAGATTTTTTCCCTCTGGTAAAACAGCCAGACTTAGAAGTCAAATTCTAAGTTTCAAACAGAGGGAGGGAGAAAATTTATATCAAACCTGGGAACGATTTAAATCCATGTTGCGGGACTGTCCTCATCATCATCAGTCCAATGAGGTGTTGCTACACACATTTATTGAGGGTTTGGAACCCCATACTAAAATTTTGCTAGACTCAGCAGCTGGAGGGCAAGCGCTGGAAAAGACTTATGAGGAGCTGTACACTTTGCTCAACCGGATTTCACAGGGCAATCCAGAATGGAATGCTGACTCATCTCGAGGTGGAGCAAGGAAAGCAGCAGGAGTGCTTCAAGTGGATGGATTTACAGTTATCGCTGCACAGATAGCTGCCTTGCAGAATCAGTTGAACAACCACTTCAGCAACATGAACTTGAACCAGCCTTCAGCTTCAGTCAATGTAGTCCAGCAAATGTGGTGTGAAGTGTGTGGAAGCAGTGAGCACTCAGATGAGTGCTGTGGAGCAAACCCAAATTCTGTTAACTTTGTGGGAAATGCACAGAGAAATCAGCAGCAGTTTGGTAGCGGCTACAACTCAAATTGGAGGAACCATCCAAATTTTTCGTGGGGTAGCAACAACCAACAAGGCCAAAGTTCGGGTCAGGGTATGCACAGGAATCAAGGAGGGCAACAGAACTACCAATCTCAATTCAGAAATCACAATGCCCCTCCTCCACCACTATCACCTACCATTGAGGAAATGTTCAAGATCATGATCGCTAATCAGGCGTAATTGCAGGCTGACTATGTTAAATTGGTAGCCGAAGTGAAGAACAATCAATTAGCGACCAAGGATCTTGAGTATCAATTTGGGCAATTTGCTAGTGCCCAAAACACAAGTCCCAGAGGAGGACTGCCTAGCGACACGGATCCTAATCCGAAGCAGGTAAATGCAGTGACCACAAGGAGTGGTTTGCAGCTGAAGGAGGTGGAACTGGAAAGACCACCTCAAAAGTCAGGAGTAGCAGATGTTGAGGAAGAACAAAGTTCAGATAGGGGGAAGACCAAAGAAGCTGAATCAGAAAGGCCTCCACCCCCATTCCCTCAACGACTCAAGAAACACAAGGAGGAGGCGTGTTTCAAGAAATTTATGGAGGTGCTTAAACAGGTACATGTTAATTTACCTCTTGTTGATGTCTTGCAGGGAGTGCCAAAATATGCCAAATATATTAAAGACATCGTGGCCAACAAAAGTCGTTTGACTGAGTATGCCACGGTGGCTTTGACGGAGGAATGCACTTCCCGGATCCAAAATAGACTGCCTACAAAATTAAAAGACCCTGGAAGTTTTACTATCCAGCTTACTATTGGGTAGAGTATCCGAGCTCGTGGATTGTGTGACTTGGGGGCGAGCATAAACCTGATGCCATCTTCGGTATTCAGAAAGTTGGGTCTAGGGAGTCCTAGACCTATAACCGTAATCTTGCAGTTAGCAGACAGATCCTTAGCTAGGCCGGATGGCATTGTTGAGGATGTGCTTGTGCAAGTGGGATCCCTCATTTTTTCGGTTGATTTTATTGTTCTGGATTTTGAACCAGACGCTAAAGTCCCATTTATTTTGGGACGACCCTTGTTGGCAACCGGGAAAGCATTAATCGACGTGGCTGCGGGTCAACTTATAATGCGAGCAGATGACAAGGTAGAGGTGTTCGATGTATACAAAGCACCCAAGCTCCCGATGGTAAATGAAGAACTCTCGGTGATCAATGTAATTGATCATGGGAATGCGAAACAAATGAATGATTCCCGAGAGTTGATGGGAAGACCACCAGATAAGGGTGAGCACTACTGGGGGGAGGACAATGATCGTGAAAAATCGTCCATCACCCTAGTGGATAATTGAGCATAGAGGACGTCGAGCCACGACGGTAAACCAGGCGTTGCACGGGAGGCAACCCGTGAAAAATATTTTTTTCTTTTATTTTGTAAAGTGTAAATAGATTTTATTTTATTTTTCTTTTTCTTGATTTAGTACAAAATTTTTCGTTTTAGTTAGTATTTTTTATTTTAATTTGGAAAATCTATTAATCTAACCAATTTTGTTTAGTGAGGTGATTTTCAGGTCAAACGGAGAAAAATGTGCACGAAATCGGGAAGGAAAAGGCAAGGTATGAAAAAATGAATAAAATGAAGAGACAGTGAGCTGGGGCGATGGCTCCGTGTCACGGAGGAGGACCTCCGCGTTACCCTCCATGACACGTTGAAGGTTAATTTGGAATTTTTTGAAAATTCTAGTAAGCCATTGCGATAGCTCCGTGTCACGGAGGAGGGGCTCCGCGTTACCCTCCGTGACGCGTTGCCCTATATTTTGTGACGGGTCACACCGGGTTGCCGGGTGACCCGCGTGTTTTCCTTCATTTTAAACCCCGATTTTAGGCCCTTTTTCCTCATTTTCTCTCTTCTCCGCGACCAAACACCCAAATTTCCCACCCCAACCAACGTGCCACGGTATTAAGCAACCAAGTTGTCGAGTTTCTTCGATTATTCAACTTAAAGGTATGTTTTCCTCGTCTCTCTCAAGTTTTTGTCGATTTTAGTCGAATTTGAGCATGGGAGGTGAGATATATTACCCTAAGTCGAAATTTAGCATGAAATTGAGTTATTCTTTGATTGATAAATGTTCGGAATGTTGTAATACGCGTTTGAACTTGTCGATTACGTGAATGATTCGAATTTGATTGTGAAATTCAATTCTAGGGCTTGGGTTGTTGAATTCGAATTGGGTAACTTGGTAAATTTGTAAATTATATGCCGGGGTGTGCTTGTGATTTGAGATAAGTCGTTGTAAATATTGTTTGAATGTAATAGACAATGAATTCTCGGGATTTTGGGAAAATATGAAAATTGTTCGAATTGGTTGAGTATATAGGTTCATGTGTATATAGAATTTTTGTTGTTGTTTTTGTTTTGTTGTTTTCTTTGCTAAGTGCGATGGTTGAATTGCTAGCGATGGTAGGATTGGGATTAGCTGTATGAAGTCTGAGTAGTACGCTAAGGTTTTACTGTCGAAATTTTCTTTGCGAACGCACTAAGCATAAATTGTATAGGTGTTTGTTTTTGGTGTAAATAAAGTGATTCTTGTCGTAGTATCATAACCGTAGCTAAGGACTAAGTGTGGGGTAAACTTAGCTTAACCCGACCTTAGCCGAAGCTAATATGCATTTAGCTTGACATGGTGCTTGTTTATTTGTATTGACAGGTACAATGGCAAGTAGGCAGGATAAGGGTAAAGGTGCATCTACTTCAGGCACCGAGAGAAAACGGCTTAGACTGGGCACAGCAGTCCCAGTTGCACCAGCTGTTCCACGCGGCCAACGCCGCCAATATGGAACGAGGTGGGTAGCCGATGAAGGGAAGAAGTGGTACGCTAAACAAAAGGAAAACAAATACTTCCCTGAGGAGCATATTGCGCGGGAACCACTAGCACAGGAGTTCCCCCGTATAGTGCAAAGGATCGAGGCAGCTGGGCTCAGCTTCATATTTCAGGAGCCCAAGGAGTGCAACTTACATTTAGTCCGGGAGTTCTATACAAATTGGAACCCGACAATCAGAAGCCACACAATAAAGATCAGAGGGCAGATAGTCACTCTGGAACCCCAGCAATTAAATGCCATCATTGGAGCGCGGGACACAGACGCCCACGTTCTCCGCCAGCTGAAATCACCCCACCATATGCCGATATTAGACGCACATTGTGTGGGGCTCGATCCACAGCCAGATGGAGCAGACATAAGGAGAGGGGTTACCACCAGACTCTGCCGTATTCTCAAATGAACAGGGAGGCAAGAATTTGGCTGAAAATAGTTTGTTCGTGCCTGATCCCGGGGGTGCACATTACGGATGTGACCCGGGACCATGTGTGCCTGGTGTATGCCCTGATGAAAGGGCGAGAGATTAATGTTGGGTCGGTCATCATATCCGCCATGAAGAGAGCCCGACTACACCAGGGCCACAGGTATGTGTTCGGCGGACTTATCACCACCTTCCTCCGGGGCCTCGATGTCGAGGAAGAGGCTTTGGACTACATCCCGCAGTTGGAGCCGAGGGCCCTTGATGTGACCAAAACTAAGGCCCCCGACACCACACACGGGCCAGTGCTGACACTTGGTGAGCGACATGCTCACAACGACCAGTAAATGGCACGGATGTTTGGTATGCAAATGCTTCAGCTTCGGATTGGTGGGAGACCAGCCACAGAGGAGGAGTTATGGCAGCTGGAGCTGGATTACCCATTTGGCGAAAACGCCAGGGCTTTATGTCGAGTGGGGCCAGCATTTGTAGAGCCCACTAATGATGATGTCCCCACGGACGAGGAGACACGTCGGGAGGACTCCGATGTGGAGTCCGATGACGACGATGGAGGTGACTCGGACATGGGCGATGAGGCAGCAGCACCGGATGAAGAAGTCGAATATTTCGACTGATCAGGGAGTTCCACCACCCAAAATTTTGTGATTTGAATTTTTGTGAACACTGGGGACAGTGTTCGATTTAAGTGTGGGGTGGGGAGTAGTTAGGTGCTGGGGGCTGGGCTGGTTTGCTTGTATGTTCTTTCCTCTGTTTGTTTTGTATGTTTAAGTTTCCCTGTATTTGTGAAGTGCAAACTGGTTTGTATCTGTATATATTTGTGGTAATTGATGATGTGTGTTGTGAAATGTTGTGGTTTGCCAGCTAAGTCTGTAAAAATTTTTGTAAATATTTTCTTATGTTTTTTTTCTCTATCGAAATGATCGATATTTTTAAAATTTTGCGAAAATATTTTGTACATATTAAAATATTTTGTAAATATTTTTCCATCGAAATGATCGATGTTTTGCAAAATTTTTCGATTTTTATTTTTGGGTTTCTCGGAGTTTGTTTTCGGTTCTTTTACCGAGAATAGTCCCATTGAACCGAAGTCATAGTTAGTGACCGTTCCCTATGATGGATGGATGACGACCGTCTTAAGGGAAATGTAGTAAGTAGGAGTAGTGATTTTACGTTGTTTTCATTTTTTTTTGGGTGGATTGCATCACGGAACCTGTTGTTACTATATGGTTGTGAAATTATGGTTGCGTGTTGTAACTGATATTCAAAATGTAAAAGTGATTCGTATGAAAGCATGCAATTTTGTATATATGTTGAGTTACCTTGGCTGTAGAATTCGATTCGGTGTGATTGAGGCTTAATTTTTGAATTCATGTAATTGGTTAATTAAAGAGTCTGTGAATGCATCTTGAATCGAGCATGTGCATGAAGTGTGAAGTGAGGTGTTGTTATTCCATGCTATTGTGAAGTGTCTAGAACTTGCCTGGTGTGTGTACAAAACGAAATGAATGAGGTGTAGTGTTGGAAAGGATGTAGGCATTTCTTTGTTTTTAACCGAGAGTTTCTATTCTTTTCTTGTCATACACTACCTTTTTATGTGATTGTATACCCTAGCCAGCCCGTTGAGCCTTTAGCCGATTATTTCTTTCTTTTGTCCAAAAATTGTATAAACTGAGCTTAATTCTTTCTTTTCATTAGCCGTAAAGTCTATACAAAACTCTTAAGCGCTTAAGAAGAATAGAAAATTTTTTCCCAAAGTGTCAAAGAGTGAGAATAGTGGAAAGAAAAAGAAAAGCAGAGTGAGGAAAGAAAAGAAAAGGTTGAAGAGGCACTTGTTATAATGAAATGATAATGAAGGTGCATGAAAAACCTTTGTTGTTGTGTCAAGTGTGTTTGGTGAAATAGGTCATACGAAAGTAAATCAGCATGAATGGGATGATGAAAAAAAAAAAGAGAGAAACAATGTCATGAGTTGAGGGGAAGGTGTTGAAAAGGCGCTTAATGATGCTAGTGGCTATTATTGGCTAATCCAATGTGTACTAGTTCCATAGCTTCCATTACAACCCCTTAAAGTCCTACGTGATCTTATATTGCATTTCTTTTTATTAGTGGAGTAATACACTAAGGGCAAGCTTATGGGTCATGACATGATGCATGTGAATTCTTTTGGGAAAGAGTGAAATTAATTTTTACATGCCCCTACTTGAATGTTTGTGTGTCACATGAACAAAAAGGGGAAGATTCTCTTGAGTTGTGAGGGCACATGTTTGATGAAAGATTGATTTTCGTGTCGGATATCTTGATTAGCGGATTTTCATGAGTTTGCCGATATCGAGAGTCGATTCTTAAAATCTAGGAAGTCTTGATGTATTAAAGGTCATTGCATTGTAAGACCATGCATGTTTTCTTGATGATTTACAATATTGAATGATCGGTATGACCGTAGCTCAAATTGTCGCACCATAGTGGTGAAGGTTGGGATGTAATTTGCATGAGTTGTGTATGTGTTGTTCGAGGATGAACAAGGATTTAAGTGTGGGGTAAGTGATCTTGGGCAGATTTATATGCCCAAGTGATACTCAAACGTATCATTTTCGCCTTGTTTATTGTGCAATGTGTATACATTTTCATGTAATTGGCAATAAAATGTGAATTTATACTAACCAACATGATTAGCATTGTTTTGTAGGTAAAACATGATTTTGAGGAGCTAAAATGCATGTTGGAACAATATCGGAGTTGGACTTGGATGCGAGCACGAAAAAGACATTGGACTGCACAATGCAAAGGGGCTCCGCGATGGAGTCGTGCCACGCTACCATCGCGGAGGCACACTGCCTGGAGGGCGATTTAATTGTCAAATTCTAGTGGAGCCTCGCGACAGCTCCGTGGCACGGAGGCAAGTCTCTGCGTTGCATGTCGTGCCACGTTGAGGCTATATTCCCGGACCCCAGATTTCCAGTGAGGGTCCGCGTCCACGCCGTGTCACGGAGGCAGTGCTCCGCGTTGGCCTCCGTGACACGTTGCTTGTTATTCCAGGAAAAATTCCCAATATTATAAATAGAACACTTAGGCTTATTTTTAATTAATTCAGACTTGGTGGAGCAAGGACGTGGGTTACATGCAGTTGAGGGACGAAAAAGCTAAGGGTTTTTCTCTCTTTCTTTCTTCTTTCAATCAATTGTTTGTATGATTAACACTTGTTTTAGGATGATTAATCCACAAATGAGTGGCTAATTCTCTTCCTTGCTGAGGTTATGAACAATGGTGATGAATTCTGATTATTGAATTGTATGGTTTTTCATCATCTTCTTCTATGTTGTTCTATTAATTCTTGTTTCTACTGCATTAGTGTGTGGCCGACATTAATGTACATCTAAAAAGTCCGATGTCACTCGAGAGAGCACGAAATTGGAAAGTTGTGAATTAATAGGGTATTGTTCTTAACTTGATTTGGGAAAATTGTGTTTTGATGGGCTTTCCTGATAGAAATATACTTGAAAGCCGTATTAGTCAATTTAGGAACCGGAATTGTATTGCTAGGTCATAAATTGCATTTGATCACAGAAATGTAGACGGATGGTTTATGATTCTTAAGTGAGATTAAATACGACAGTTTTAATCTCTTGGCTAATGTTCTTGGCTAGCAACTAGAAGAGAAGAATAACCGAATTATGATTATAATCAAGTTCATTACTTGTTCTTAACCTTGGCATGCTCATATCCATAGTTTAAATTCAAAGTAGATATTTGTTAATAGTTTTAGTATATAATTTATAAACAAAATTGTTTAACTTTTGGTTACGTTGTTGTCAGCATATATAGAAGTAAGATAGAATATAGTATACTTGAGCAATTTTTACTTATCCAGAGTCTCCTTGGTTCGATACTTGTCTTACTTAGCCACTTTGTTACTTGTTTGACCACGTGCACTTGCCTGTCGGTTTTTAACCCATATAGCAAACCACCGAACAATATGCACCCCCGATATCAGGCAGGAACAAACAATCTTCAGCCATATCCTGGCTTCTCTGTTCATCTGTGAGTAGGGCAAGGTCTGATGGTAGCCCCTCTCCTTATGCCTGCTCCAACGTACTGTAGACCGAGTTCCACACAAAGTGCATCGGATATCCGCGTATGGTGGAGTGATATTCAGCTGTCGAAGCACATGGGCGTCTGTGTCCCGCGCCCCTAAGATAGCGTTAAGGTGATGGGGCTCAAAAGTGACTATCTGCCCCCTTATCTTGATGGTGTGACTTCTGAGAGTCAGGTTCCAATTGGCGTAGAATTCCCGAATCAGGTGCAGGTTGCACTCCTTGGGCTCTTTAAAGATGAAGTTCAGCCCGGCTGCCTCGATCCTGTGGACAATCCTGGGGAACTCCTGTGCCAATGGTTCCCTAGCAATGTGTTCCTCGGGGAAGTACTTGCTTTCCTTATGCTTCGCGTACCATTTATTCCCCTCCTCTGTCACCCATATGGTTCCATATTGACGGCATTGGCCACGTGGAACCGCTGGTGCTGCTGGGACTGCTATTCCCAGTCTAATTCTTTTCCTTCCGGCGCCTGATGTTGAAGTGCCCTTTCCCTTCTCTTTCCTTCTTGCCATTGTTCCTGTCAAACCCAAAAGACATTCCTAATGTTATTCCAATTAAAATTAGGTTTGACTAAGGTTGGGTTAATCTAGGCTACCCCGCACTTAGTCTTTAGCCCCAATCACCACGTTACGGCAAGATCATACTCATTTCCAAAAACAAACAACAAAACATAACAAATATGCTTAGTGCATTTAGAGAATTTGACAGTATAAATTCTTTTGTACTACTCAGACTTCATACAGCTAACCACAACATTACCATCGATCACTTTTCATCCCATAGCACTTAGCAAGGAGAAACAAAGAAAAGTTATCTACATGAATCCATATAATTCACCCATTTCTTGCAATTTCCACAATTTCCTTAACCCGAAAATCCGTCGGTCTTGTAGCATATTAACAGTTAGCACAACCGACTCATCTCACCCAACATAAACAACCCAGCAAGAATTCCAAAGTTCAACTAAATTTTTCCTTTTCACACTAAAATTCAAGCCCTAACTATGATTTTATCAAATATTCTATCAAGCTATGTAATTATCGAGTTCATGCAATCACAATGATTCTACGAACGTCAATCAACAATAACTCAATTGAATTTAAGCTCAATTTCTACTTAGGGCAAGTTTTGCTCATATCACATGTTCAAAATCGAAAAATTCGACAAGAATTGAGATAGAGTTGAAGAACATACCTTGAATTCGATGAAAAGAAGAAAACTTGGTGAAAATATGTGCCTAGGTCCGTGTCACATTGAGGGAGAAGGGGTTTTTGGGATGTTTGTCGCAGAGGGAATGAAAAATGAGGAAAAAATGAGGGGAAATCGTGGTTAAAAAGTGAAGATTTCGCGCGGGTCACCCGGCGACCCGGTGTGACCCGTCGCAAAATACACCTCAACGTGTCACGGAGGGTAACGCGGAGCATGCCCTCCGTGACATGGAGCCGTCGCGTAGGTGTTCTGGAATTTGTAAAAATTCCAGAATTACCTTCAGCGTGTCACGGAGGATAACGCGGAGGCCCTCCTCCATGACACGGAGCCATCGCGTGGGCTCACTGTTTTGCCACTTTTTATTATTTTTCATACCTCGATTTATTCTTTGCGATCCTTTGCGTATTTATCCTCCATTCAACTTGAAATTTATCTCACAACAAGAAGTTGGTTAGAATTATAGGTTTCACTTAAAATAAAAAAATAAAATTTTTGTTTTTAATTTTTTTTTTATTTTTTTTTCTCTTTTTTTTCTTTTTTTTCTACGAAATCTATTCACATTTTACAAAAAATTTCACGGGTTGCCTCCTGTGCAGCGCCTGGTTTATTGTCGCGGCTCGACGTCATTCAGCTCAGTCATCTTCTAGGGTGACGGGCATTTTCTCTCGACCACCTTCCTCACCCCAGTAGTGCTTACATCTCTCTGGTGGTTTCCCCAATAACTCTCGTGACTCAACTCTCTGGACAATATCAGCTTGATTAATCACATTGATCACCGAGAGTTCCTTATACACAGCCGGGATCTTGGTGGCCTTGTATACATCAAACACCTCCACCTTATCATGTGCTCGAATGGTTAGCTTCCCTCCAGCTACATCAATCAACTCTTTCCCGGTTGGCAAGAAAGGACGTCCCAAAATAAATGGGACTTCCGCGTCTGGCTCAAAATCCAGCACGACGAAATCCACCGGGAAGATAAGGGAGCCCACTTGCACCAGCACGTCCTCCACAATGCCATCAGGTCTGGCTAAGGAACGATCCGCTAGTTGCAAGATCACTGTTGTTAGTCTAGGACTCCCTAGTCCCAACTTCTTGAATACCGATGTCGGCATCAAGTTAATGCTCGCTCCCAAATCACATAATCCGCGAGCTTGGATACTCTACCCAATTGTAATTTGTATTGTAAAGCTCCCAGGGTCCTTGAGCTTTGTGGGCAACCTATTTTGTATCCGGGAAGTGCATTCCTCCGTAAGAGCCACCATAGCATACTCAGTCAACCGACTTTTGTTCGCCACGATGTCCTTAATATACTTTGCGTACTTCGGCACTCCCTGCAAAACATCAACAAGAGGTAAGTTAATGTGTACCTGTTTCAGCACCTCCATGAATTTCTTGAAACACGCCTCCTCCTTGTGTTTCTTTAGTCTTTGAGGGAAGGGGGTGGTGGTCTTTCTGGTTCAGCCTCCTTTTTCTTCCCCCTCTCATCCTTTTGCTCCCTCTCACTTTCTGCTGCTCCCGACTATTGAGGTGGTCTTTCTGGTTCCACCTCATTAAGCTGCAAGCCACTCCTTGTGGTCACTGCATTCACCTGCTTTGGTTTGGGATCCGTGTCGCTCGGGAGTCCTCCTCTAGGCCTGGTGTTTTGGGCTCCAGCAAATTGCCCAAATTGATATTCAAGTGCCTTGGTAGCTAACTGGTTGTTCTTTACCTCGGCTGCCAATTTCACATAGTCAGCCTGTGAAATACGATTCAACAAGGTATACAGCTCCCCATAAGTCTTCTCCAACGCTTGCCCCCCAGCTGCTGAGTCTAGCAAGATTTTTGTGTGGGGTTCCAAACCCTCTATGAAAGTATGCACCAACATTTCATTAGATTGGTGATGATGAGGACAATCCCGCAACATAGATTTGAATCTCTCCCAAGCCTGATACAAATTTTCTCCCTCTCTCTGTTTAAAACTTAGAATTTGACTTCTAAGTCTTGCTGTTTTACCGGATGGAAAAAACCGTATCAAGAATTTCCTTGCAAGATCATCCCACGTAGTGATAGAATTAGGTGGCTCAGCTTTGAACGACCTCTTGGCTTCTCCCAAAAGTGAAAATGGGAACAATGTAAGCCTGACATAATATGATGACACTCCAGCGGGGATGTAAGTGTCATTTATCTCCAAGAAATTTTAGAGATGTTACTGTGGATCCTCATGAGGGAGACCTATGAACTGCCCGCTGGTGTGCAACAATTGCACCATGTTCTGCTTAAGCTCGAACCTCCCTCCTGGCTCAGGTTTGCGAATGCTAGATGTGACATTATTAGTATGTGGGATAGCCACCTCACGAACCAGCCTGGCTGCCATGTCATCAGGCACTAACATTTCCCGTACAACTGGTGGATTCTGTTGTTACTCCATAATTGTTTGTCTGAGCAACTGCAGTTTTTTCTCTAGAGCTTCCCTCCTTTGACGATGAAATTGTCGTTCCGGCTCTAAATACGACTCCACCAGCTCCTTGTCTCTTGTCAGTGTTCACAGAAATAAGTTATCTGCAAAATACAGGCTAAGACCAAGTTGTCAACACTAAGAAAAAATAGTAAACTAACACTTAAGAAAAATTTACCAATTGCCAGTCCCCGACAACGGCGCCAAAAACTTATTCGGTGCTTTTTTGGGTATAACTAAACGCAAGTGCACGTGGTCGAGCAAGTAGTAAAGTGGCTCAAGTAAGCCAAGTATCAATCCCACAGGGACTGGGATAGGGTAACAATCTACTCAAGTGTTAATAAACTTTAACTCTAAAAATGCAAACAACAGTGTGAAGAAGAGTTTGATATTTTGTTTCCTAATTGTATACTAACTCTAACACGAATATATAAATTGAGTCTGAACTATAAGTATGAGCATGCTGAGGTTAAATGAACATGTAGAGAAATAAATTATTGATACAGTTTGGTAAATCTTTCCTCTGGTTGCTAGTCAAGAATTATTGCCTATGGATTAAAACTCTCGTATTTAACCCAACTTAAGAATCATGAACCTTCCACCTACATTTCTGTGATGAAACGAAATTCATGTTCTAGCCATACGAAAACGATTCTTTAATTGACTAATATGACTTTCAGGTATATTTCTATCCTGAAGGTAAATTAATTCTCAATTTTCCCAAACTAAGAAAAGATCATATCCTATCAATTCACAACTTTCCAATTTCTTGCTCTCTCGAGTGAAACCGGACTTTTTAGATGTACATTAACGTTGGCCGCACATTAATGCAGTAAGAACAAGAATCAATAGAACAACCATGGAAGAAAAGATGAAAAACCAATTTAACCAATAATTACATTTCAATACAATAGTTCTTAACCTCAGCAAGAAGAGGATTTAGCCACTCATTTGTGGATTAAACATCGTCAAATGAGTGTAAATCATACAAGCAATTGAAATAAAGAAGAAGGAGATAGAGCAAAACCCTGAGATTTTCGTCTCCTCAACTTCCTGTAACCCACGTTCTTACTCCACCAAGTCTGAATAATTAAAAATGAACCGAAGTGTTCTATTTATACTAGTGGGAATTTTTCCCAGAATAACAAGCAACGTGTCACGGAGTGCATCACGGAGCACTGCCTTCATGACACGCAACCGACGAGGACACTTAGTGGAATTTGTTCGTCCAGGTCTTAAGGCCCAACATGGCACGGCGTGCAACGCGGGACTAGGCCAACGTGCCACGGCCCCAACGCGCATCTCCACTGGAAATAGGCATAATTTCACCATCCAGGCAGAATGCATCCGCGATGGCAGCGTGACACGGCTCCATCGCGGAGCCCCTTTAATTCGTGCCTTCAATTGCTTTTTCCCTTGCTAGCGTCCGAGTCCAATCCCGATCTCTCCCAACATGCATCTTAGCTCCATAACTTTATATTTTTTTCTGCAAAACAACGCTAATCATGTTGGTTAGTATAAATTCACATTTTATTACAAATCACATGAGAATGTATAAACATCGATAGATAAACAAGGAAAAATGACACATTTGAGTATCACTTGGGCATATAAATTTTCCCAAGATCACTACTGACCCCTCGAGAATTTCTGTAGTCAAACTGATCAGCTGACATTTCTGACTAACACTAGGTATTCTAACATTCTAACTGAAGCTCAACTGACCTATATCTGACTGAGATTTTAGTACAAACTAACAATATAGGAATCCCCAACACTGATAGAATCAAGCAATTTTGATTATTAATCACTTATCAAGACTCTAGTTTTCTGCATTCAAGAGCTAGGACTAAAATTTATAGGAACAATCACCAAAATAGTCACAAACTGGTGGAAAAATATGTATGATTAACATAAACAATATTCCACATGAATTAAATGAAGTTTGAAAGATAATTCCTTCATATTTGAAAGTATCCGGGCTAGAACTGATAGAGAAAATAAAGAAAAATTTTAGGGACACAAGGGAAGACCTATTCCCTTGTTTAATTCCCACATACCTAGCTAAATTCTGTGAAGAAGGAAGCTTGAATTGCTGAATCTGACGAGGAACCCTAGTCCTTGCGTGAGAGTTCTTGAGAGGAAACTTATGATAGTTTTCTGAAAATCTAAATGGAAATGAGGGGAAAACCGTTTAATCCCTCTAAATCCCCTTAAAACAACACAAAATGACGTAGTTTAGAGTTTAGGAGTTTAGAAAATTGTGGGAACACCCTTAATAAACTCGTAGGGAAAACTGACTGTTAGTCCCCACGAGGGACTCAATGGATCGTGTCCAGTGACCACGTCTTGTGGTCACAATCGTCAAGTGCACTGCAAACTTCCCTCTGTTGGTTACCATAAGGGACACCATGACCCGTGGTGACACACCCGGCGCCAACATTTCCCAATCCTCAAATCCCGAAACCACTCTGGACCACGGGACACTTAACGGGTCGTGGCATAGACCATGACTCGTGGTGTCTAGTCGTTAGGTACACTGCCTATTTCCCAAGTCTTTAATCAATTCTTCACCATGGATCACATCACGACTTGTGGTGTTGACCACGACTCGTGGAAACACCCCTAGTCACCCCATTTCCAAAATTTTCTACCAAATTCAAACTCCTCACCACGAGTCACTTAATGACCCATGGCCTACCCCACGGGTCACAGGATGACTCGTTCTGTGACCTGGTGCAGAAAATCTTGTTTTGTCCATTTCAACTCCCGGGTCTGGTCTATGGGTTTCCGGGGCATTACAATATCTTTCCCTTGGGAACATTCATCCTCGAATGTTGAAAACACACACAAAAATAGAGAATTGCAATCATTATACTCAAATACTGGTCATGAAAGTTGAAAACTAACGAAATGACTGCCACCAAACTGAACTACATGGATGAATTGAATTTACTAATCATACATACATTCATTGACATGAAAGAAATGAGGACACATGAACTGAACATGTAACTGAATAGAGTTTTAGGGAGAGAATTGATACCTTAAAATGAAACTGACCTAGAAGAGAACAAATATGGGTATCTGGCCATTATATCTGCTTGGGCTTCCCACGTAGCTCCCTCAACCTGCTGATTCCTCCACAAGACTTTGAATGAAGCTACTTTTTGTTTGTACATATACGAACCTGACGGTCAAGGATCTGAACTGGGACCTCTTTGTAAGAGAGACTATCTTTCACTCCCACATTGTCTAGTGGCACAACTGAAGTTGGATCATTGATGCACTTCTTCAATAGTGACAAATGGAAGACTGGGTGCATAGATGCCAATTCTGAAGGTAATTCCAGCTCATGGGCCACCTTGCCAATTCGCTTCAGAATTTTGTAGGGTCCACATACCTCGGACTGAGTTTTCCTTTCTTCCCAAATCTCATCACCCCTTTCATGGGTGAAATTTTCAGATAAACTCAATCATCCACTGCAAACTCCAATTCTCTTCTCCTCACATCAACATAAGATTTTTTACGGCTCTGAGTTGTCTTCAACCTTTCTCGAATGAGTTGTACCTTCTTCATAGATTCATGGACTGAGTCTAGCCATATTAATGTAGCTTCACCATCCTCAAACCACTCGATAGGAGATCTACCTCCTGCATACAATGCCACAAATGGGGCCATTTGGATATTGGAGTGGCAGTTGTTGTTGTACCCAAACTCGATGAGAGGAAAGTGATCATCCCAACTGCCCTTGAAATCGATCACGCACGCCCTCAACATATCTTCTAGGGTCTGAATAGTCCCTCAGCTTATCCGTCTATCTACGGATGAAAAGCTATGCCGAGCTTGACCTGGGTACCAAGTCCCTTCTGAAGGGACTTTCAGAAGTGAGAGGTGAACTGGGTACCTCTGTCTGAGATAATGGATAAGGGAACCCCATGAAGTCTGACCAACATTCTGATATAAAGCCAAGCATAGTCCTTAACTGAATTTGTAGTTTTAACTGGGAGGAAGTGTGCTGACTTACTCATCTGATCTACTATCACCCAGATTGAGTGATGCCGCCGAAGAGTCTGAGGTAGACCCATAATAAAATCCATATTTACCTCTTCCCTCTTCGATATTGTTTTGCTAATATCCTGAGTCATACCTCCCGGTTTCTAGTGTTCTACTTTGACTTGTTAGTAGTTCGACACTTAGCTACAAATTCTGTGATGTCTCTCTTCAAACCATTCCACTAGTAAATATCCCGAAAATGACAATACATCTTAATAGCTCATGGGTGGATGGAATATCTCGAACTATGTGCTTCATCCAGTATCTGCTGTCTCAAATCTCCCACATTTGGTATGCACAATCTAACCTGGTAATGGAGTACACCATCTCCCCCTTGGGAAAAGCCTCCACTTCTTTTCTTCGAACCGCCTCCTTCAGTTGAGCAGTATGGAATCTTCATCCTGCGTTGCCTTAACTTTAACTAAAAATGAGCAATCTGATCCACTCGGCACAACTACTCTGCCCTCAGCTATATCAACAAACTATACTCCTAACTGAGCTAATCTATGGATATCCTTTGCCGGCTCCTTTTTGCCTTCCTCAACATGAGTCATGCTCCCCATAGACACTGTGCTTAGGGCATCAGCTACCATATTGTCTTTTCCCGAGTGATACAACAAGCTCATGTCATAGTCCTTCAGTAGTTCCAACCACCTTTACTGACAAAGATTTAGGTCTTTCTAATTGAACACATACTAAAGGCTCTTGTGATCGATGAAAATATCAATGTGAGCCCCGTACAGGTAGTGTCTCCATATTTTCAATACAAACACCACCGCTGCCAACCCCAGGTTATGGGTCGGATAATTCTTTTCATGAAACTTTAGTTGTCTGGAGGCGTAAGCTATCACCTTTTCGTGCTGCATCAGAATGCAATCGAGTCCAACTCTAGAAGCGTCGAAATACACTATAAACCCATCTGATCCATCTGGGAGGATCAACACTGGAGCAGTAGTGAGTCGAGTTTTTAACTCCTGGAAATTCTTATCATACGTATTTGAACACTGAAATTTCACCTTCTTCCGAGTCAACCTAGTCAAAGGGGATGCTATAGAGAAAAAACCTTGCATAAAACGTCAGTAATAACTAGCTAGACCCAAGAAACATCTGATTTTGGTTGGGGAGGTAGACCTGGGCCAATCTGTCACTTCTGCTACCTTTGGAGGATCTATCTGAATACCCTCACCCAAGACCACATGACCCAGGAAAGTCATGGACTTCAACAAGAATTCGCATTTGCTGAACTTGGCGAACGACTGGCAGTCTCTAAGTGTCTGAAGCACTATCCTCAGGTGATTAGCATGTTCTTCCCCATTTATAGAGTATACAAGAATATCGTCGATAAATACAATGACGAACATATCTAGATACTACTTGAAGACTCTGTTCATCAGGTCCATAAAGCTGCGAGGGCATTTGTGAGTCCAAAGGACATAACCACGAACTCGTAGTGACCATTCTAAGTCCTAAAAGTTATTTTTGGTATGTCACACTCTCTGACCTTTAATTGATGATACCCCAACTTGAGATCGATTTTGGAGAAACAACTTGCTCCCTGAAGCTAATTGAATAAGTCGTCAATCCTGGGTAGGGGATACCTGTTCTTGACTGTGACCTTGTTCAATTGATGGTAATCGATGCACATTCTGAGGGTACCTTCTTTCTTTCACACGAATAGTACTAGAGCACCCCAAGGAGAGATGTTGGGTCTGATAAAATCTTTATCATGAAGTTTTTTTAGCTGCTGCTTCAACTCCTTAAACTCACCTAGAGCCATTCTGTAAAGAGGGATGGAGATGGGGTGAGCATCTAGAAGAAGGTCTATACCAAAGTCTATTTCCCATTTAGGAGGGACTCTGGGAAGATATTTGGGTAACACATCAGGGAACTCGCTGACAACTGGACTTACTAGATAGTTGGGGTCTTAGAGCTGGAATCTTTGACCCAAATTAAATGATAAATGCACCCTTTGGAAATAAGCTTTTTGTCCTTAAGGTAGGAAATAAATCGATCCTTAGGCGTTAAACTATTGCCCGTCCACTCTAAAGCTGGCTCATTAGGGAACTGGAACCTGACGACCCTAGTTCTGTAGTCGACTGAGGCATAACCAGAGTGTAACCAATCCATGCCAAGAATGAGGTCGAAGTCAACCATGTCTAACTCTACCATATCAGCTAGAATGACTTTGTTCAACATTGAGACTGAGTAGATTCTATACAACTGGCTAGCTCTAACTGACTCTCCAATTGGGGTGGAGACTAAGAAGGGTTACAAGAGGACCTCTGGGATGATATCGAACTGGACTGCTATATAGGGAGTCACAAACGAAAGTGTGGCTCCTAGATCTAGTAGGGCCATACATATATAGATGAAAAAGGCATAACATACCCATGACCACGTCAGGTGAGCTCTCCTAATCCTAACAAGAAGACAATGTATAAAAATGGTTTTGGCATTGGCTGCCATTGGTACATGAAGTGTTGCCCTGCTGAGCTGGTTGGCCTGTTAGACCTGCTTAAGTCGTGGATTGTGATCTCCCGCGACCATCTGATGGGCATTCTTTAAGGCGATGAACAAGCCGTCCATAACCAAAATAGCCCTCCCGACCCTAAAGACACTCCCTTGGATGGTTGTTGCCATACTTAGGGTAAGCTGGGTAGCTATTGCTGGCACTGTAGCTCTGGGACTGAGAGCTAGATGCTCCGCCCCTTTAATCCTTGCAGGATGGAAAGGTAGGGGCGCTGGCTTAACTGGGTGTTGGAGCCCGCTATTGCTGCTGTTGTGGGTAGCTAAAACCGCCAGATCTTTGATGGTCATAATCTGACTGGCCGGTTCTTGCCCATTTGCTCTCCCGCTCCAAATCTTTTAATTTTTATTCCTCAATTTGCTGGGCATGAACTATGAGGCTGTAGAGATCGATATCCTTGATAAGCATTGTTGTCTTGCACTCCTTACTGACCAAATTCGAAACTCCATTCACAAACTTCAGCGTGTGAGCCCTTGGCTCAGCTACCATATCTGGAGCACATTTAGACAACCTAGTGAACTTTAGTGCATATTCTTCTACTGTCCTGTTGCGCTGCTTTAGGTTTATGAATTCCTCCACCTTAGCCTCCCTGAGCTCCTGGGGAGAGAATCTGTTTAGGAAGGTTGTAGTGAACTTCTCCCATTACACCAGTCCTGCTCCCGCTGGTCTCCCCTCCTTCCACTGTTCATACCAGACCAGGGCTACCCCTTCTAGCTAATAGGTAGCCAAGTCAGCACTCTCCGAGGAACTAACTGACACCCATGATCCAGGTGGTCTTTCTAATCTCATCCACGAACTCCTGTGGGTTCTATCCCACCTTAGATCACTGGAAAACTAGAGGGTTCATCCTAGTAAATTCCTGAACTCGGGCAGCTGCTGTGGACCCATCGTTGTTGATTTGAACCACCTGCTGATTCACCTGACTAGTAACTGTCTATGCGAGCAGCTGAATAGCCACCCTGAACTCTGTGGTGGACACTGAGTCGTCCTGAGGGGCGGCTAGAGCTGGTGGGTATGGTCGGTAAGCTTTATCTACCCTTCTTCCGTTACCACATTGCAGACGCATTATTCACTAAAACAAAATAGAGCATGAGTTAGGAGAACGACTATGGAGTTGAATTTCAACGCGCGATAAAGAGTATGAACAAAAGAGTGTTTTCCTAATAACATCTCGTAGCCTCACCGTCATAAGTGTTGCGCGCTTCACACCTATGAGAAGGACTATACTCGATGCAGCTTTCAGAAACCCGAGGATACTCTAAACCTATAGCTCTGATACCAATTTTGTCACGCCTCGAGTCTACACTCTGGACGGGACACGGTACATGGAGTCACAAATAACCCCAAGTCAACCTATGGTCTATGATAACACTGGCATTCTAAAGAAAACATAGCAGAAGCTTTAAAGTAATGATATAAAAAATTTATGAAAACAAAGCTGAATCACAAAGTTTAAATCAACTGGAACAAAGCTGAAAGTCTGAAACCATGTCTGTTTCTGAAAGCCAACTACAACTGATGAGCTGCTGGGACAATCCCCCAGCTAACTTCAAGTCTAAATAAAAGAAAATAGAACTAAATAAAATAATCCTCATCCTCGAAAAATGAGGACTCACCAATGGTGCAACTGAAATCTTTTGAGAGTGACCTGCTAATGAGGCTGTGACTGAGATCCTACAGTTGTATCATAAAATGATACAACATAAAAGGTATGTGTTAGTACTTTGAATGTATCGAGTAAATGAGAGAAACCATACACAAGGAGAGTATCACTTAACTTAAAAGACATGCAATGACCAACTAATAATACTACAACTGAATAACTTTAATAAACTGAGATGGTCTAAATGACCCTATTTGATGGTCAAGGACATGCCCTAAATTTGAGATACCAGTCTAAAATACTGTACTAAACTGATCTAAACTAACTAATCTAAAACTCAACTAAGCTGACTAGTGGGAGAGTCTATAACCGACATATAACCACATGAGCTAGACGTGGAGTTCGATGTATACACAACATTGGTAGGACGTAATATACCTTGCCAGAGTATAAAGGCATGAACTGAGTGATCATGGGTCCGGGGACATGAGGCCAAATAAAATATATCCTACGGTGGCAACATAGTTATGGGAACCTGGGTGCGCTGGAACTCCGGTCCGCTCAATTCTAAGTCTTTCTCCCACTAGATAGTCCTAGACTGACTACTAAGACTAAGCTAATAGCTCCAAACTGGGGCTCAAGACTAAGTCAGGAAAACCATCTGAAAGCACCCTAAGAGTCTTATCAGACCGAATTCTGTAACTGGGTTCTCCGACTGGTTAGAGCTGCTTATTTGGAAGCGTCATAACCGTCTAAAGAACAAACTATAATTTGAAGATGGAGTCCTAAGGCGGGTCAGAGCTTCTTATCTAAAAGTGTCATGACCTCCTAAAGAACCAATAAAATTTGATATTAAGTCTAATTCTGATAACTGGGAGGTACTACTGACCCCATGAGAATTTCTGTAGTCAAACTAATTAGCTGACATATTTGACTAACACTGAGTATTCTCACATTCTAACTGAAGCTGGACTGACCTTTATCAGCCTGAGATTTCAATACAAACTAACAATATAGGAATCCCCAACACTGATAGAATCATGCAATTTTGATAATTAATGACTTATGCAAGACTCTAGTTTTTCTGTATTCAAGAGCGAGGGATAGAATTTACTTTATAGGGACAATCGTCAAAATAGTCACAAATTGGTGGAAAAATATCTACAATTAACATAAAAAATATTTCACATGAATTAAATGAAGTCTGACAGATAATTCCTTCACATTCGAAAGTTTCTAGGCTAGAACTGATAGAGAAAATAAAGAAGAATTTTGGGGATACAAGGGAAGAACTATTCTCTTGTTGAATTCCCACATACCTAGCTCAGAATTCTCTAGAGAAGGAAGCTTCAATTGCTGCAGCTGATGAGGAAACCTAGTCCTTTCTTGAGATTCTTGAGAGGAAAGTTACAATAGTTTTCTAAAAATCTAAGTGGAAATGAGGGAAAACCTTTTAATCCCTCTAAATTCCCTTAAAATAACTCAAAAAGACGTAGTTTAGAGTCTAAGAAATTATGGGAAGACCCTTAATAAACTCGTAGGGAAAACTGACTACCAGTCCCCACGAGGGACTCAACAGATCGTGCCCAGTGACCAAGGCTCGTGGTCACAACCGTTAAGTGCACTGCCAACTTCCCTCTGTTGGTCACCACGAGGGACACCACGACTCGTGGTGACACACCCATCACCAGCACTGCCCAATTCGCAAGTACCCAAACCACTTTGTAGCGCAGGTCACCTAATGGGTTGTGGCATAAACAACGACTCGTGGCATAAACAACAACTCGTGGTGTCTAGTCATTAGGTAAACTGCCTATTTCCCCTTCCTTCAATCAATTTTTGACCACGGATCACATCACGACTCGTGGTTTTGACCACGACTCGTGGTCACACCCTTGGTCACCCCATTTTCAATTCTTTCTACCAAGTTCAAACTCTTCGCCACGAGTTACTTAACGACTAGTGGCCTACCCCATGAGTCACAGGATGACCTGTTCCGTGACCTAGTGCAGAAAATTCTGTTTTCTCCGTTTCAACTCCCAGGTCTGGTCTTAGGGTTTTTGGGGCATTAAAACTCTCTATCTCTATAAACTTCTCCCTACAAAATTGTCACGACCCGAACATAGGCCCAGATCGAGACACAGGACAAGGATTCTCGAGAGACTCCAAGTCGACCCATGGAATGAACATACATCTAACTCAATCAATAAAAGCGGAAGACTTGACATTATAATGTAGCGGAAGTCTAATCACAACATAACAGTGGCACCGAAATTCATTTCAAACACAATAAGTTGATTACTACATATAGTCTGAAAGCCTCTACCATATCTGATGGGTTTGATGGGACAACACCCCCAACTAACCCAACAAATCTGAAAACTAAAAATACAAAGATAACTACTAACGAATGGTCCTTTGGAGATGAGGACTCACCGCAGAAGCTGGGTGCTAACTTCGGAAGCTGACTAATAACAGGGCTGAGTCTGGAGATTGGAGCCTGTATCATAAAACAATACAACATAGAGTATGCGGTCAGTACGTGAAATGTACCGAGTATTCAAGGTAAGTAAACGGACATTTAAAATACATAAAAATTCATAAGAGTAGGACAATATAATTGTAACATAAATATCATAATTCAAACATAAGGCTCAAGGTGATCTTGGGCAGATTTATATGCCCAAGTGATACTCAAAAGTATCATTTTCGCCTTGTTTATCTATCAATGTGTATACATTCTCATGTAATTGGTAATAAAACGTGAATTTATACTGACCAACATGATTAACATTGTTTTGCAGGTAAAATGTGATTTCGGGAAGCTAAAATGCATGTTGAAGGATATCGGAGTTGGACTTGGATGCGAGCAAGGGAAAAAGCATTGGACAACATGAAATAAAGGGGCTCCGTGATGGAGCCGTGTCACGCTGCCATCGCGGAGGCATTCTGCCTGGATGGGGAAAATTCACCGAATTTCCAGTGGAGGTCCACGTTTGCTCCGTGGCACGGAGCCAGTGCTCCACGATGCATGTCGTGCCACGTTGAGCCTGAATTCCCGGACCCCCAGTTCCAGTGAGGGTCCGCGTTCATGGCGTGTCACGGAGGCAGTGCTCCGCGATGCACTCCATGACACGTTGCTCATTATTCCGGGAAAAATTCCCAGCAGTATAAATAGAACACTTAAGTTCATTTTTCAGAATTCTGACTTGGTGGAGCAAGGACGTGGGTTACAGGCAGTTGAGGGACGAACAGTTCAGGGTTTTCTCTCTCTTTCTTTCTTCTTTATTCAATTGCTTGTATGATTAACACTCATTTTATGATGATTAATCCACAAATGAGTGGCTAATTCCTATCCTTGCTGAGGTTATGAACAATTGTGATGAAATTTGATTATTGATTCTATGGTTTTTCATCTTTTCTTCCATGTTGTTCTATTAATTCTTGTTTTAATGCATTGGTGTGTGGCCTACATTAATGTACATCTAAAAAGTCCGGTTTCACTCGAGAGAGCACGAAATTGGAAAGTTGTGAATCAATAGGATATGTTCTTTACTTGATTTGGGAAAATTGAGTCTTGATTTGCTTTCAGGATAGAAATATACCTGAAAGTCATATTAGTCAATTTAGGAACCAGAATTGTATAGCTAGGACATGAATTGCATTTGATCACAGAAATGTAGACGGATGGTTCATGATTCTTAAGTGAGGTTAAATACGAGAGTTTTAATCTCTTGGCAGATGTTCTTGGCTAGCAACTGGAGGAAATGATTAACCAAAGTATGATGATAATTAGTTTCATTACATGTTCGTTTAACCTCAGCATGCTTTCATTCATAGTTCAGATTCAAAGTAGATAATTGTTCTTAGTTTTAGTATAGAAATTTATAAAACAAACTATCCACTTTTTGGTTACGCTGTTATCTGCATTTTTAGAAGTAAAATATAGTACACTTGAGCAATTTGCACTTCATCCAAGTCTCTGTGGGATCGATACATGGCTTACTAAAGCCACTTACTACTTGTTCGACCACGTGCACTTGCGTGTCGTTTTATATACCCACAATCACGCGAACAAGTTTTTGGCGCCATTGCCGGGGACTTGGCAATTGGTGAAATTGTTTTAAGTGTTAATTTACTGTATTTTTATTTTCTTAGTGTTGACAACTTGGTCTTAGCCTGTATTTTGCAGAGTTAATTGCTGTGAACACTGGCAAGAGACAAGGAGCTGGTGGAATCTTATATAGAGCCTGAAAGAATATTTCACAGTAAGAGAAGAGAAGCTCTACAAAGAAAGCTGCAGTTGCTCAGACAGACGATCATGGAGCAACAACAGAATCCACCGGTAGTACGGGCAGTGTTTGTGCCCGAAGAAGCAGCAGCACGGCCGGTTCGCGAGGTGGCAATCCCACATGCCAATAATGTTACATCAAGTATCTGCAAACCAGAGCCGGGAGGGAGATTTGAACTTAAGCAAAATATGGTGCAGTTGTTGCACACAAGCAGGCAATTTACCGGTCTCCCTCATGAAGATCCACAGCAGCATCTCCAAAACTTTTTGGAGATTAGTGACACTTACATACCCGCGGGAGTGTCACCAGACTATGTCCGGCTTACATTATTTCCATTCTCATTACTAGGAGAAGCCAAGAGGTGGTTGAAAGCTGAGCCACCGAATTCTATTTCTACGTGGGATGATCTTGCACGGAAGTTCTTGATTAGGTTTTTTCCCTCTGGTAAAATAACAAGACTTACAAGTCAAATTCTAAGTGTCAAACAGAGAGAGGGAGAAAATTTATATCAGGCCTGGGAGAGATTTAAATCCATGTTGCGGGATTGTGCTTATCATCATCAATCCAATGATGTGTTGGTGCACACATTTATTGAGGGTTTGGAACCCCACACCAAAATATTGCTAGACTCAGCAGCTGGAGGGCAAGTACTGGAGAAGACTTATGAGGAGCTGTATACCTTGTTGAACTGGATTTCACAAGGCAATCCAGAATGGAATGCTGATTCATCACGAGGTGGGACAAGGAAAGCAGCAGGAGTGCTTGAAGTGGATGGGTTTACAGCTATCGCTGCATAGATAGTTGCATTGCAAAATCAATTGAACAATTACTTCAGCAACATGACATTGAACCAGCCTCCAGCCCCAGTTAATGCAGTCCAGTAGATGTGGTGTGAAGTGTGTGGAAGCAGTGAGCACTCAGCTGAGTGTTGTGGAGCCAATCCTGACTCGGTAAACTTTGTGGGTAATGCACAAGGGAACCACCAGCAGTATGGTAGTAGCTACAACTCCAATTGGAGGAATCATCCTAATTTATCATGGGGTAGCAAAAACCATCAGGGCCAAAGTTCGAGTCAGGGTGTGCAAAGGAATCAAGGAGGGCAGCAGAACTATCAAGCTCAATTTAGAAACAACAATGCACCTCCTCCACCACCATCACCCAACATTGAGGAGATGTTCAAGACCATGATAGTTAACCAAGCTCAATTGCAGGCTGACTATGTGAAATTGGCAGCCGAAGTGAAAAACTACCAATTAGCTACCAAGGCACTTGAATATCAATTTGGGCAATTTGCTAGTGCCCAAAACACAAGGCCTAGAGGAGGACTGCTAAGCGACACGGATCCCAATCCCAAGCAGGTAAATGAAGTGACCACAAGGAGTGGTTTGCAGCTGAAAGAGGTGGAACCAGAAAGACCACCTCAACAGTCGGGAGCAGCAGAAGTTGAGAGGGAGCACAGTTCTGAAAGGGGGAAGACCAAAGAAGCTGAATCAGAAAGACCTCCACCCCCGTTCCCTCAACGACAAAAGAAACACAAGGAGGAGACGTGTTTCAAGAAATTCATGGAGGTGCTGAAACAGGTACATGTTAACTTACCTCTTGTTGATGTCTTGCAGGGAATGCCGAAATATGCGAAGTATATAAAGGACATCGTGGCAAATAAAATTCGGTTAACTCAGTATGCTACGGTGGCTCTAACGGAGGAGTGCACTTCCTGGATCCAAAATAGACAGCCCACAAAGTTAAAAGACCCTGGGAGTTTTAATATCCAGCTTACTATTGGGCAGAGCATCGTGGATTGTGTGACTTAGGAGCGAGCATAAATTTGATGCCGTCATCAGTATTCAGAAAGTTGGGTCTAGGGAGTCTTAGACCCACAACGGTAATCTTGCAGTTGGTGGATCGATCCTTAGCTAGGCCGGATGGCATTGTTGAGGACGTTCTGATGCAAGTTGGCTCCCTAATTTTCCCAGTAGATTTTGTCGTGTTGGTTTTTGAACCAGACACGGAAGTCCCATTTATTTTGGGACGTCCCTTCTTGGCAACCGGGAAAGCACTAATCGATGTAGCTGCGGGGCAGCTAACAATGCAAGCACATGACAAAATAGAGGTATTTGATGTGTTAAAAGCCATGAAGCTACCATTTATACATGAGGAGCTTTCAGCAATCAATGTGGTTGAACATGAAGAAATTCGTCAGATTGTTGAATCTCAAGACCCATTGGAAAGAGCGTTGACGCACTCCGATCATTTTGGAGACAGAGAGGCGTGTGGAATGGTCCAAATGTTGAATGGAGCACAGAATCATCCTAGGAGACAGGAATTTCAATCATTAATGAGATCTCTAGAGCCTTTGCTGAAACCATCCGTTGAGGAGGCACCGAAGTTGGAGCTGAAAGAATTGCCTCCCCATTTAAAATATATCTTTTTGGGGGAGGGTGAGACGTTACCAGTTATCATCTCTGCAGACTTGACGGAGGCACAGGAGAAGGCAGCATTGGGTGTCCTCAGAAAGAGGAAGAAAGCAATAGGTTGGCAAATGTCAGACATTCAGGGTATCAATCCAGCTTTCTGTACACACAGGATATTCATGGAGACAGGAGCCAAACCAACCGTTCAGCCGCAACGGAGACTTAATCCAGCAATGAAGGATGTGGTGAGGAAAGAAATAATCAAGTGGCTTGATGCAGGTGTGGTCCACCCAATTTCAGACAGTGAATGGGTCAGCCCCATTCAGTGTGTTCCAAAGAAAGGGGGGATGATTGTAGTCACCAACGAGAAAAATGAGTTGATCCCTACCCGAACTGTCACAGGCTGGTGGATTTGCATGGATTACAGAAAGCTGAATGAAGCCACGAGGAAAGATCATTACCCCATCCCGTTTATTGATCAAATATTGGATAGGTTGGCGGGACAGGAATATTATTGCTTCCTTGATGGGTACTCTGGTTATAACCAAATAGCCATAGCTTCGGAGGATCAAGAGAAGACTACCTTTACCTGTCCTTATGGGACATATGCTTCCAGGCGAATGCCGTTTGGGTTATGCAATGCACCCGCCACATTCCAGAGATGCATGATGGCTATTTTCCATGACATGGTGGAGGATTTTGTTGAGGTATTTATGGATGATTTTTCTGTTTTCAGTAATTCATTTGCTACTTGTTTGCAGAATCTTGACAGGGTGCTGGCTCGCTGTGAGGAATCCAACCTTGTATTAAACTGGGAGAAATGCCACTTCTTAGTGAAGGAGGGTATTGTCCTTGGCCACAAAGTATCTCGAAAGGGGTTGGAAGTCGATCGTGCTAAGATCGAGGTTATTGAAAAGTTGCCACCACCTGTGTCAGTGAAAGGTGTGCGCAGTTTTCTTGGGCATGCAGGATTCTACAGACGATTCATCAAAAACTTTTCCAAAATTTCTAGACCACTATGCAGATTGCTGGAAAAAGAGGTGAAGTTTGAGTTGAATGATGAGTGTGTTAAAGCATTCGAAGAGTTGAAGCAGAAATTGATAGAAGCACCTATCCTCACTTCTCCGGACTGGGAACAACCATTTGAGCTGATGTGTGATGCTAGTGATGTGGCTGTGGGAGCCGTATTGGGGCAAAGAAAAAATAGAATCTTTCATTCTATCCATTATGCAAGCAAAACGCTGAATACGGCCCAAAGCAATTACACAGTCACAGAGAAGGAAATGCTAGCCTTGGTGTTTGCATTTGACAAATTCAGGTCCTATTTGGTGGGTTCGAAAGTAGTGGTGTACACAGACCATGCAGCGATTAGGTACCTATTCAACAAGAAGGATTCTAAGCCTAGGTTGATCAGATGGATCTTGTTGTTGCAGGAGTTCGACCTTGAGATCAAAGATAGAAAGGGGAGCGAGAATCAGGTAGCAGATCACCTATCACGATTGGAAAGTCGGTCACATGTGATGGAAAGTGATAACATAAATGAAGAGTTCCCAGATGAGCAACTCTTGGCAGTTGGGGAAGCTGAAGTTCCATGGTATGCAGACATAGTCAACTTGCTAGTGAGCGGAGTCTACCCACCTGAGGCAACAGACCAGCAAAGAAGGAAGTAGAGGCATGATTGCCGGCACTTTGTTTGGGATGAACCATACTTATTCAAACAAGGACCAGACCAGGTAATGAGAAGATGCATCCCGGAGAGTCAGATTGCAGAGGTATTGAGGGGTTGTCATTCTTCATTATATGGGGGTCATCACGGAGGCAAGAGAACAGCACACAAGGTTCTACAGTCAGGTTTCTTTTGGCCGACACTGTTCAGAGACTCTATGGCGTATGTCAAAATGTGTGATAGATGTCAGCGTACAGGATCAATTGGCAGAAGACAAGAGATGCCGCTGTAGAATATACTGGAAGTTGAGCCCTTTGATGTATGGGGCATTGATTTCATGGGTCCATTCCCACCGTCATTTGGTAATCGTTACATATTGGTGGCCGTAGATTATGTATCAAAATGGGTGGAAGCAATAGCTTGCCCCAGGAATGACAACAAGGTAGTAACGAAGTTTGTGAAAAAACACATCCTCACCAGGTTCGGGACACCTCGAGCCATTGTCAGCGATGGAGGGGCTCATTTTGTCAATGCAAGTTTCAAGAAATTACTAGCCAAGTATGGGGTGCGCCATAAAGTGGCGACAGTATACCACCCCCAAACTAGTGGGAAAGTACAGGTTTCAAATAGAGAAGTGAAGCAGATTCTCCAGAAAACGGTAAATACACAACAAAATGATTGGTCAAGCAAACTTGATGATGCGTTGTAGGCGTACATAACTGCTTACAAGACACCGATTGGAACCTCACCATACCGACTGGTCTATGGCAAAGCATGTCATCTTCCGGTGGAATTAGAGCACCGAGCCTTCTGGGCTGTCAGGAAGCTAAATATGGACTTAGAGCTGGCGGGCAAAAAGAGACTAATGCAGCTCAGTGAACTTGATGAGTTCCGCTGGCATGCCTATGAGAGTGCCAAGTACTACAAGGAAAGAACTAAAAGATGGCATGATAAGCATGTGGTGCATCGCATTTTCGAGCCGGCACAGAAAGTTTTGCTCTTCAATTCAAGATTGAAGTTGTTTCCAGGAAAGCTGAGGTCTAAATGGTCGGGACCATTTGAAGTGGTAAGAATGACCCCGCACGGGGCGGTAGAATTGTGGCAAGAAGATCGGAGTGCCACGTTCTTGGTAAATGGCCAGAAGTGTAAGCACTACTGGGAGAAGGATGGTGATCGAGAGAAATCGTCCATCACCCTAGCGGACAATTGAGCTTAAACGACGTCGAGCCGTGACAGTAAACCAGGCGCTGCACGGGAGGCAACCCGTGAAAAATTTTTCTTTCATTTTGTAAAGTGTAAGTAGATTTTTCTTTTTCTTTTTCTTGATTCACAACAAAATTTTTCGTTTTAGTTTTTGTTTTATTTGTATTTAATGTGAAACCTATAATTCTAACCAATTTTGTATAGTGAGATGAATTTCAAGTCAAACGGAGAAAATGTGCACGGAATCGCGAAGGAAAAGTCAAGGTATGAAAAATTAATAAATAGTGGAAAACAGTGAGCTGGGGCGATAGCTCCGTGTCATGGAGGAGGACCTCCGCGTTACCCTCTGTGACACGTTGAGGTATAACCCGGAAATTTTAAAAATTTCCAGAACAGCCTCGCGATGGCTCCGTGTCACAGAGGCAGTGCACCGCGATGCACTCCATGACACATTGCCGTGTATATCGCAACGGCTCACACTGGGTCGCCGGGTGACCCGCGTGATTTTCTTCCTTTTTAACCCCGAAAGCCTCCCCTTTTCCCTCATTTTCTAATCCCTCCGCGACCAAACCCCCCAAAACCCATCCCTCATCAACATGCCACGGAGTAAGGCAAGAAATTCACCAAGTTTTCTTCGATTCTTCAAAAACAAGGTATGTTCTTCGATTCCCTCTCAATTGTTTGTCGATTTTCTTCAATTTTTAGCATGGGAGGTGAGCTAAATTGCCCTAAGTCGAAATTAATCATGAATTTGATTTCATTGTTGATTGATGAATGTTCGGAATGTCGTATGATTTTTTGAACTTGTCGATTGCATAAATTGATCGAATTTGATTGATAAAATCAATTCTAGGGCTTGTTTTTGGAATTTGAAGTTGGAAATGTATTGAAATTGTGAATTCTATGCCGGGGTGTACGTGGTGAATGAGATGAGTCGATGTACAAATTGCTAGGATGTTAATAGAACGACGGATTCTCGGGTTGGGGGAAATAGTGAAATTTGTTAGAATTGGGTTGGTTGGATAGGTTCGTGTGTAGATATATTTTTGGTGTTATTTTTGTTTCTTCGTTTTTCTTTGCTAAGTGTGATGGTTAAAATGTTAGCGATGGTAGTGATTGTGATTAGCTGTACGAAGTCTGAGTAGTACGCAGAAGTTATATCGTCGAATTTTCTTTTGAATGCACTAAGCATGATTGTATAGTTGTTTGTTTTGTGTAAATAAAGATATTCTTACCGTATTGTTGTAACTGTTGCTAAGGAGTAAGTGTGGGGTAACCTAGCATAACTCGACCTTAGCCGAAGTTAATATCCGTGAGCTTAACATTGATCTTGTTTACTTGGGTTGACAGGTGAAATGGCAAGCCAGCAAGATAAAGGAAAAGGCGCGTCAACTTCAGGCGCTGGAAGGAAACGGATCAGATTGAGCACAGCAGTCCCAGCTGCACCAGCAGTTCCACGCGGCCAGCGCCGCCAGTACGAAACAAGATGGGTGACCGATGAGGGGAAAAAGTGGTACGCAAAGCACAAAGAAAATAAATATTTCCCCGAGGAGCACATAGCACGGGAGCCATTGGCACAGGAGTTCCCTAGAATGGTCCACCGGATCGAGGCAGCTGGGCTCAAGTTCATCTTTGAGGAGCCCAAAGAATGCAATCTGCACTTGGTTCGGGAGTTCTATGCCAATTGGAACCCGGCGATCAGGAGTCACACCATCAAGATCAGAGGGCAAATAGTACTCTGGAGCCCCACCACCTCAATGCCATCATAGGAGCGCAGGACACAGACGCCCACGTCCTTCGACAGCTGAACATTACCCCACCGTATGCGGACATCAGACGCACATTGTGTGGGACCCGATCAACAGCTAGATGGAGCAGGCACAAAGAGAGGGGCTACCACCAGACGTTGCCCTATTCACAGATGAACAGGGAAGCCCGAATCTGGCTGAAAATAGTCTGCTCATGCCTCATCCCGGGGGTACATATGACTGATGTAACCCGGGATCGTGTTTGCCTGGTGTACGCCCTGATGAAAGGGCTGGAGATCAATGTCGGGGCGGTTATTATATCCGCCATGAAGAGAGCCCGGTTGCACCAGGGGCACAGGTATGGTTTTGGTGGACTACTGACCACCTTTCTCAGTGGCCTCGATGTTGAGGAGGAGGCCCTCGATTATATCCCGCAGTTGGAGCGGCGGGCCTTAGACGTTACTAAAACTAAGGCTCCCGACACCACCCACGGGCCAGTGCTTACACTTGGCGAGCGACATGCTCGTGATGACCAGTACATGGCTCAGATGTATGGGATGCAGATGCTCCAGCTAAGGATAGGTGGGAGGCCAGCGACAGAGGAGGAGCTATGGCAACTCGAGCTAGACTACCCCTTCGGCGAGAACGCCAGCACTCTATGCCGAGTGGGGCTAGCATTTGTAGAGCCCACAGATGATGATGTCACCACGGACGAGGAGACACATCGGGAGGACTCCGATGTGGAGTCCGATGATGACGAGGAGGCGACTCAGACATGGGAGATGAAGCAGCAGCACCCGACGAAGAAGTGGAATACTTTGACTGATCAGGGAGTTCCACCACCTGAATTTGTGCTATTTTGAATTTTTGTGAACACTGGGGAAAGTGTTCGGACTAAGTATGGGGTGAGAGTAGTTAGGTGTTGGGCTGGGCTGTTTTGCATGTATGCTCTATTTTGCTGTCGTGTATGTGAAAATGTGTTTGTCCTTGTGAGTTGTGAATTTTCAAGTTATTGTTCTGTATTTGTAAATATTTGTGAAATTGATGTGTGTTCCTGAATGGTTGGTAGCTGATTCTGATTCTGTACATATTTTTGTTATCGAAATGATCAATTTTTTTAAAAGTTTTAAAATATTTTGTAAATAATTTCTCTATCAAAATGATCGATATTTTCGACATTTTTTTTAATTTTGGGTTTCTCGGCGTTTGTTTTCAGTTCTTTTACCGAGAATGGTCCCATTGAACGGACGTCTTAAGTAGTGACCGTTCCCTATGATGGATGGATAACGACCGTCTTAAGGGAAATGTAGTCGTTAGGAGTAGTTTTTTTTCTCAATTATTTATTTTAGTTTTTCTTTGGTGGATTGCATCCCGGAACCTGTAGTTACTCTATGGTTGCGAAATTCTGGTTGCATGTTGTACATGATATTCAAAATGCAAAGGTGATTCATATGAAAGCATGCAAAATTGTAAATATGTTGAGATACCTAGGCTGTAGAGTTCGATTCAGTGTGATTGAGGCTTAATGTTTGAATTCATGTAATTAGCTGATTGAAGAGTCTGTGAATACATCTTGAATCGAGCATGTGCAGAAAGTGTGAAGTGAGGTGTTGACATTCCATGTTATTGTGAAGTGTCTAGAACTTGCCTGGTATGTGTACAAAACAAAATGAAGGAATGGTGTCAAAGGCTAAAGGATGTAGGCATTTCTTTGTTGCCTGGTCATACCCCCCTTTCTATGATTGTATACCCTAGTCAGCCCTTTGAGCCTTTAGCCTATTATTTCTTTCTTTTGTCCAAAAAGTGTAAACCGAGCTTAATTCCTTCTTTTCATTAGCCGGAAAACCTATACAAAACTCTTAAGCGCTTAAGAAGAGAAAATCATTTTCCCAAAGTGTCAAAGAGTGAGAATGGTGAAAAGAAAAAGAAAAGCAGAGTGAGGGAAGAAAAGAAAAGGTTGAAGGTGCACTTGCTATAAATAAACGATAATGAAGGTGCATGAATAATCTTTGTTGTTGTGTAAAGTGTGCTTAATAAGATGGGCCAAACTAAAGAAATACTTCAAGAATGGGAGGATGAAGAAAGAAACAATGTCCATGAGTTTGATGGGATGTGTTGAAAAGGCGCTTAAGGATGCTAGTGGCTATTATTGGTTAGCCCAATACTTACTAGTTCTATAGCTTCCATTACAACCCGTTAAAGTCCTACGTGATCTTACATCACACTTGTTTATATTAGTGGAGTAATACACTAAGGGCAAGCTTATGGGTCATGACATGATGCATGTGAATTCTTTTGGGAGAGAGAGTGAAATTGTGTGTACATGCCCCTGTTTGAATGTTTTTGAGTCATATGAGCAAAAAGGGGAAGATTCTCTTGTATTGTGAGGGCACATGCTTGATGAAAGATTAATTTTCGTGTCGGATATCTTGATCAGCTGATTTGCATGAGTTCGCCGATATCGAGAGTCGATTCTTAAAGTCTAGGAGGTCTTAAGGTATTGAAGGTCATTGCATTGATAAGACCATGCATGTTTTCTTAATGATTTGCTGTATTGAATAATCGGTATGACCGTAGCCTAAATTGTCGAACCAAAGTAGAGAGGTTGGGATGTAAATTGCATGAATTGTATGTTTATTGTTCGAGGACGAACAAGGATTTAAGTGTGGAGTAAATGATCTTGGGAAGATTTATATGCCCAAGTGATACTCAAAAGTATCATTGTCGCCTTGTTTATCTATCAATGTGTATACATTCTCATGTAATTGGTAATAAAACGTGAATTTATACTGACCAACATGATTAGCATTATTTTGCAGGTAAAATGTGATTTCGGGAAGCTAAAATGCATGTTGAAGGATATTGGAGTTGGACTTGGATGCGAGCAAGGGAAAAAGCATTGGAAAGCATGAAATAAAGGGGCTCCGCGATGGAGCCGTGTCACGCTGCCATCGCGGAGGCATTCTGCCTGGATGGGGAAAATTCACCCAATTTCCAGTGGAGGTCCACGTTTGCTCCGTGGCACGGAGCCAGTGCTCCGTGATGCACGTCGTGCCACGTTGAGCCTGAATTCCCAGACCCCCAGTTCCAGTGAGGCTCCGCGTTCATGGCGTGTCACGGAGGCAGTGCTCCGCGATGCACTCCGTGACACGTTGCTCATTATTCCGGGAAAAATTCCCAGCAGTATAAATAGAACACTTAAGTTCATTTTTCAGAATTCTGACTTGGTGGAGCAAGGACGTGGGTTACAGGCAGTTGAGGGACGAAAAGTTCAGGGTTTTCTCTCTCTTTCTTTCTTCTTTAATTCAATTGCTTGTATGATTAACACTCATTTTATGATGATTAATCCACAAATGAGTGGCTAATTCCTATCATTGCTGAGGTTATGAACAATTGTGATGAAATTTGATTATTGATTCTATGGTTTTTCATCTTTTCTTCCATGTTGTTCTATTAATTATTGTTTTTACTGCATTGGTGTGTGGCCTACATTAATGTACATCTAAGAAGTCCGGTTTCACTCGAGAGAGTACGAAATTGGAAAGTTGTGAATTAATAGGATATGTTCTTTACTTGATTTGGGAAAATTGAGTCTTGATTTGCTTTCAGGATAGAAATATACCTGAAAGTCGTATTAGTCAATTTAGGAACCGGAATTGTATAGCTAGGACATGAATTGCATTTGATCAAAGAAATGTAGACGGATGGTTCATGATTCTTAAGTGAGGTTAAATATGAGAGTTTTAATCTCTTGGCAGATGTTCTTGGCTAGCAACTGGAGGAAAAGATTATCCAAAGTATGATGATAATTAGTTTCATTACATGTTCGTTTAACCTCAGCATGCTTTCATTCATAGTTCAGATTCAAAGTAGATAATTGTTCTTAGTTTTAGTATAGAAATTTATAAAACAAACTATCAACTTTTTGGTTACGCTGTTGTCTGCATTTTTAGAAGTAAAATATAGTACACTTGAGCAATTTGCACTTCATCCAAGTCTCTGTGGGATCGATACTTGGCTTACTAAAGCCACTTACTACTTGTTCGACCACGTGCACTTGCATGTCGGTTTATAACCCCAACAAACACCCGAACACAAGGTTTTCAAAAACATTAGTAAATCATCCATATTCATAATCATAAGAGAAAAACTTTATTAAACATGACTTGAACCAAAGTACATAATCATAATCATACATAAATCTTAAGGAACAATGGGAGATTCTTATAACCGACATACCCCATATGAGCGCACATGGACCCGACCTGTAAACCCCTAGTCGAGAGGGTGTCAGTATCTTGCCAAGGGTAGAACCATGAAAGAGGTGTGATATCACAACAAAGGGCCTATTTGGGCAATGGGGAAAGTAACATGGAGGTCCCATTGTGGCTACGTTGGTGTATAGTTCTGAGACTCGGGGTATGCTTGGACCCCGGGTCTATTCGGTGTTAAATACTACTCCCAAAACATATATAGTGCTCAACGAATAATATACATGAGATTCAAAGGATAGTTAAAATTATGATAATCATAAGTATGCTTGAAATACGTGAACTAGCCATGAAAATAAGTCTCGTGAGTCAGCCATAATCATAAATCATAATTCATGAGGTTCATGCATACTTGTAAAACATGTATATACTTGATATTCATAATTTCAGGATGAGCATTTGAGACAAATCATATCATAAGTCATAAATCAAAATGGGTTAATGAACATCAAAATCGAAGTAGGATCATCACTTGATGTATCATGAAACATATATAATTGGGCATAGTTTTGTAGAAAATTTTAAATCTAAATAGTTATAAAATCTGCCCATGATTCATAAAAAATGAATTTATATATGAGATGAATTAACTCATAGATAGATCATAAGGATTTTATAAGAATTGGGATAAACCCCCATAGAATTATCAATAGAATTTCATGAATTAGAGAGAGATTGCGCATAGGTGTGAACAAATTCACCCATTCATAACCCTACATACCTGGGAAATCTTATTTTATAATTCCTCTGATTACCCAATGAAGAATAAGGAGAATTTGGAAGGAATTAAGCTTGATCACCTCTCTAGCTCTCTAAGTTTCAATGCACGACCAGGAATAGCTTAAAATGAACTTGACCATCTTAATACTCACTATTCATAGATTACAATGACGTAGTTTAGGCCTTAGGATAATAGGAATTATGGAAAAGCCCTTACTAAATTCACAGGGAAAAAGCTGACTGCCAGTCCCAAAGAGGGACTAGATGAGTCAATACCAGGAAAAACGAGTCGTCCTCTACTATTGTGAAGTCCATTGCCACTTTTCCTTGAGGGGCCCCTACGAGGGACCTAATGACTCATTACTTATGACCATGACTGTTCAGCACACGTTACCTCCACTGCCCAAAACCTCAAGTCTTTAATCAGCTGATGACCATGACTAACCTAACAGATCGTGGCATCTGACCATGACTCGTTGTTCCATTCGTACGGTACACTGCATACTCAACCTTCTCCTTCTACTGCTATTGACTAGGACTGACCTAACGACTCGTGGGGGCTGACCACGACTCGTGGTCTCCCAAATATGAAAAATTCTAGGCAAGTCAACACTCCTCACCATGAGTCACCTAACAACTCGTGGTCAACCTGACGGGTCACAGGACGACATGTTTTATGACTTGATGCAGAATATCCTATTTTCTCCATTTTAACTCTCGGGTCTGGCCTTAAGGCTTCCAGGGTATTACAATACCTCCCCCTTGAGAATATTCATGCTCGAATGTTGAGAATCATACAGAAAAGCAGAGAAACGCAATCATCATACTCAAATACTGATCATATAAGTTGAAAACGAACGAAATGACTAACTCCGATTTAAACTACATGATTGAACTGAATTCATGAATCATACATGCATACATACACATGACCGAAACTGGGACACATGAACTGAATATGAAACTAAATAGAGTTTTACGGCAAAAACTGATACCTCAAGCTTGAACCGAGCTGGTAGGGAATAAATGTAGGTATCTAGCCATCATATATGCTTCTTTCTCCTACATAGCTCCCTCAACATGTTGATTTCTTCATAAAACTTTAATTGAAGCTACTTATTTGTTTCTTAGCTTACGAACCTGTCGGTCAAGGATCTAAACTGGGACCTCTTTGTAAGAGAGACTATCTTTCACTCCCCCACCTTGCCAACCTGCTTCACAATCTGGTAGGGGCCAACATAAAGAGGGCTGAGTTTACCTTTCTCTCCAAACCTCATCATTCCCTTCAAGGGAGACACCTTCAGAAACATCCAATCATCCATTTTGAACTCAAGTTCTCTCCTTCTCATGTCAGCATAGGAATTTTGACAACTTGAGTTGTTTTCAACCTATCCCGTATGGGCTGAACTTTCTCCATAGCCTCATGGATTAAATTTTGTCCTATCATCGCAGCTTCATTGGCTTCAAACTAACCAATAGGTAATCTACATTTTTGCCCATAGAGAGCCTCAAACGGAGCCTTCTGATGCTGGAATGGTAGTTGTTGTTATATGCAAGCTCAATGAGAGGCAAATGATTATCCCAACTACCCTTGAAGTCAATCATGCATGCTCTCAACATGCCCTTGAGAGTCTGAAGAGTCCTCTCCGCTCGACCATCGGTTTGCATATGAAATATTGTACTTAGCTTAACATAATTACCAAGTCCCGATCTCCAAAATTGAGAGGTAAACTGTGTACCTCCATCTGATATGATGGACAAGGGCAATCCATGCAAACGAACTAACTCTGGGATGTATAATTGGAAAAATCCTCTGCTGAATCAGTAGTTTTGACATGTACAAAAATGAGCGAATTTGGTCAACCTATCCACCACTACTCCAACGGAGTTGTACTATCGAGGAGTGCGAAGCAACCCTGTGATGAAGTTCATATTGATCTCCTCCCCCTTCCAAGTAGGAATACTGATATCTTGAAGCACACCTCCCGGTCTTTGATGCTCAACCTTCACCTGTTGACAATTGGGACACTTAGCCACAAATTCTGCTATGTCCTTCTTCATGCCATTCCACCAATAAACTTCCCATAGGTCACGATACCTCTTGGTGGTACCTGGATGTATCGAATACCTGGAATAGTGAGCCTTGTACAATATATAATCTCTCAAATCACCAACATCCGTAATGCACAGACGACCTTTGATATCGGAGCACACAATCTCCCCCTTTAGAGAAGACCTTTACCTTCTAATTCTGGATGGCTTCTTTCGGTTTTATCAAAATAAGGTCCTCTTCCTGTATAGCTTTTACATCAGTCACCAAGGATGATTCTGATTCATTCTAAACAATAACATTGCCCTCGATCAAGCCAACCAAACGAACCTCTACAATTCATGCTAAGAATTTTGAAGTCCTGAACCTCAAAGTTTTCACCTTTTATGCTAAAGATCATGCCAAATATGCAAGACGTTCAAATCCACTCGAAACTCATCCGAAATCCTCTGGTCACAACCCAATTATGCAATTCAATCATAAAACCCATTACGGACCGGTTGGAATCATCAAATTACCAATATAAGGTTGTTTTGATCGAAAGTTAACCGTAGTCATACAAAGCCTCCTCAAAGATCATAATTTCAACAAAAGGTTCAAGTCACTCCTGAATCACCTCGGAATCTATGCAAACTACCCAACTAAGTCATAAATTACCATTCGGAACCAAAAAAGCTTTCAGAACCCAAATTTGATCTCGTTAACCTGAAATGTTGACTCTGGTCAAACCTCTCAAACATCAAACCCTCCAAAATTGAAAATCTCACCCAACCTTCATTAGATCATCTCGGAAATGGTGTAATCCCCCTACAAGTCATGAATAAGAAAACGAAGATATTGAAAGGTTTAACCTAGGGACATGGATCAACAATCAAAATGACTATGCGGGTTGTTGCACTTCCCGACTCGACTAATAACTGCACTTCCTAGACTTCTACATACCCGGGACCTAAGGCAAGGATAGAGAGTTACCTTGAATGTACCCATTTTAACCATCATCTCCATCATGGGGAAATCTATAGGGTTTTGAGCAAGGGAATCATGAGCATGAATTGTTTAAAAATCTAAGTTGGGCATATACCTGATATAGCATGATCTTATGAGCCGATAGGGCAAATCTTAGGAGATGAGTTCATAGAGCTGCGCATGCTAAGAGACATGAGTTCACATACGTAATGAGGGTCAAGACATGAAGCTGAATGGGTAGTATGGGGATCGCTGACTGTCGGGCTTACCTATCATCTTAGGATTCTGAACATAAGCATGAGTTGAGCGTAGCATTGGGCAAAACATAAGGAAAAATCTAAAGGGGAAGGAACGAACTAACCTTAAATACTATTTATAGAACTTCCTTAATAGAAAACGCAAGACCTAACTTGGCCCTTTACCATTTCCCTACCTTCCTGAAATAAATCTCATATTAAAATGCACAAAGGGATCTTCTACCTTGTACAATAATTCCCGGAACTAACAATCATGGTAGGTTTGATAGGAAGGCTTATAACATACCTAGGATCATATATGAGGTTGACTGTCACTTTCTCTTGTTAACATGTGCTACTGAGATGGATGATTTGCTAGAGTTATTGATCCGGTGATCGGCGCACCAGCACTACTCTTTCCCTGCTTAGCCGATGGGCAATTCCTACGCATGTGTCCGGCCTCCCCACATCCATAACAAGTGTTCAAACCTTCCAAACACTATCATGCGTGTGTTCTACCACAGTTCAGGCATACTGACTGACTAGATAGGGCTGTTGGAGGGGTGGGTTAGGCACGACCACTCTGGCCATCTCGCTTGGTTATAAGGAAATCCCTATGTTTACATTTGGAACATCCACAATAGAAGCATACATATGAACCCATCATGCACTTTCGTAGGTGGTTCTTCCCGTAGCGCCCGCTAAGTGGGTAAGTAATCTCCCTCACTCGGGGCTTGTATCCCCGAACTTGAGGTAGGGACCTCTGACGGGGTTGAGAGCAACTCCTACTACTCGACCCTTGTTGGGAACTCTCCAATTCTGGTCCTGTGCCTTTTATTCCTACCTTTTCCCCTCTTAGACTCTCCATACATACTTTAACCACCAAACTTTGACGGACTCCTACTTGTGAAGTCCTGAACCCTAGTAGCTGTCGCCTTCCTGGTAGGGTTCACTGGTCCAATAGTCGTCTGGTTAGGCTGGTGTGATCATGGCCTGTATCAACACTCAAACTATGGCCCCCAGTTCTTCATCCATAACTTGACCGAACATAGGATCCATTGGGGTTGGTGGGGCTGGCTGACTCCTATTGTTTTTCTAAGAAGGCATGTTTCTGCACACGTGTATAGCACGAGTTAGAGGAATGGAGAGAGTTGAACTTACGGCACGAGACAGAGTCATGAAAGAAGGGAACGTTCCCTAAACATCTAGTAGCGTCTTCGTCATAAGTGTGATGCGCTTCACACCCTTGAAAAAAACTCTACTTAACGTCCCTTTAAGACACCCTAGGAAAATTCAAAACCTATTGCTCTGATACCAAGTTTGTCATGACCCGAACATAGGCCTAGATCGAGACACCCGATAAGGAGTCCCGAGAGACTCCAACTCAACTCATTGAATGAACATACATCTAACTCAATCAATAAAAGAGGAAGACTTAACACGATAACATAGCGGAAGTCTAACCATAACATAACATTGGCACAAGAATTCACTTCATACACAACAAGCTGATTACTACATGCAGTCTGAAAGCCTCTAACATATCTGATGAGTTGATAGGAAAACACCCCCAACTAACCCAACAAGTCTAAAAACTGAAAATACAAAGAAAACTACTAACAAATGGTCCTTAGGAGAGGTGGACTCACCCGGAAGCTGGGTGTTAACTCCGGAAGCTGACAAATGACGGGACTGAATCTGGAGATCAGAACCTGTATCATAAAACGATACAACATAAAGTATGCGGTCAGTATATGGAATGTACTGAGTATGCAAGGTAAGTAAAATGGACATCTAAAATATATAAAAATTCATCAGAGTAGGACAACATGATCGTAGCATAAATACCATAATACAAATGTAAGGCTCAAGGTTTTCAAAAACATTCGTAAAATCATCCATAATTATAATCATAAGAGAAAAGCTTTATTAAACATGAATTAAGCCAAATTATATAATCATAATCATACATAAATCATGAGGAACAACGGGAGATTCTTATAACTAACATACCCCATATGAATACACATGGAGCCGGACCTGTAAACCCGTAGTAGGGAGGGGGTCCGTACCTTGCCAAGGGTAGAACCTTTAAATAGGTGTGATATCACAATAGAGGGCCTATTTGGGCAAATGGGACAGTAACATGGAGGTCCCATCATGGCTACGTTGGCGCATAGTTTTGAGACTCGGGGTATGCTTGGACCTCGGGTCTACTCGGTGTTAAATAATACTCCCCAAACATATATAGTTCTCATAGGATAATATAAATGAGATTCCTAGGCTAGTTAAAATTATGATAATCATAAGCATGCTTGAAAAATGTGAACTAGCCATGAAAGTAAGGTCCTTGAGTCGGCCATAATCATAAATCACAATTCATGAGGTTCATGCATACTTGTAAGACATGTATATACTTGATATCTATAAATTCATGAGGAGAATTTGAGAAAAATCATATTGTAATACCCCAAAAGTTCCTAAGGCTAGACCCAGGAGGTGAGAAGGAAAATCAGTTGTAGGATCTAGAAATGTCCCTTAGACGACCCATGGTACGGGTCGTTAGAAGAAAGTATGGGCCATTGTATATGCCTGTGGTGAGAGGTTTCATTTTTAGGATGAGAAACAACGGGTCTTAGAATGACCCATCGTAGGGAAAAATGGGCCATTGTCAATAGTCGTTTGGAGGACCTCCTGGTTAGTGGCAGTGGGGACAACGACTAGTATCCACGAGTTGTTGGCTATTGGCACGACTCATTCTATCTGTTCGTTGTAGAATATCTAAGGTAGGAGGCAGAAGCGAGACCACGAGCGAAATGATGGGTCATTGGAGCGAAGGATGACCTGTTGTGTTTGTCGTTGGATCGAGTAGTGGCCAAATTTCTGCAAATTCATTAAAGGTATTTTTGTTATTTTCTAAGTCTTAGGGTCCTATACTTTGTCGTTTAAGGCTCAAAATGCAGTGTTTTATGAGGGGAAAACCTATCTTGGGTTCATTCACATCCACGCATGCAAGTTGAAGGCTTTGAAGTTGATCAAGCTTAGGTTTTCTACAAGTTCTTCCTCAATTCTCTTTGGGCTATCGAGAAATTGGTGTAATCAGATCCTTTCAGGTATGTAGGGTTTTGAATGGGTGATTTGGTTCACACCCATGCCCAATCCCTCTCTATTTCATGAAATTCTAGTAGCTGATTCTATGGGGTTTTGACCCAATTGCATGAATTCTTTAAGTCAATGTCATGGGTATGATCTAAGTATGCTTAAATTGATGAATTATGATTAATGGGCAAGTTTTATTATGTTTTCAATTACTAATCATGTTTACTAGTATTTTTCAAATTAAAATGCCCATGCATGAAAGCATATGAGAAGATGAGATTTATGAAGAATGTTCATGTATGATGAATTGTTAATGAGAAAAGAATGTTTCCAAGATACCTATGTTTATGATCATGTTTTCAAGTGAATCTAGCTATTTTCAAGCATGTTAAGTATTGGGCAAGACCATATGTTCAAGTATGATTTACGATTCATATTCATTAGCTTACCACATGGTTTTGGAGTCTAGACTCCCAATTTTACTCAGCTTGTGGTATGATTTGAGCCAAGGATCCTCATGTATGATTTTATATTCTATATGTTTATGATTATTCAGCTTCGTCAATAGACAATGGTCAGCTTTGTTGAAAATCGATGGAGAGCATATGCATGTTTTTGGGACTAGTATCTAGCATTGGATAGGCTATGGTTCAGTCAACCCTAAGCCTCAGAACTATGAGCCAACATAGGTATATTCAAATTCTTTGGGACCTCCTTTCTGAGTTTTCCCCTTCCCCAAGGGGCCTTCATCTTGATATTGATATCACGGTATCGTCCTTAGCCCTGGCAAGGCTTTAGACGGCTTTACCCACTTGAGTGTGATTGTTGCGACCATGTAAGCTCTATCGTGGTATTTTGTCTATATGACGAGTCTCCCATTGTTCCACATGTTTACAGTTATACATGTTTACCAGTCATGTTATATGTTTAAAGCAAGTTTGACCCAATGTTCAGTCTCTACTTACGATATTTAGTTTTTAACTTTGGGTCATTCGATTCAGTTGTGATAGTTAGTTATGTTCAAATCATGATTTCATAAATTAGCATGCAAGCCTTACTCTCAAAATCTTTTTTGATTATGATTTACATTATGCATGTTTTAATGATTTAACTACTTAAGCGATTTTACTTACCTTGCATACTCGATACATTCCACGTACTGACCGCATACTCTTTGCAGTATGATTTCATGATATAGGCCTCGGTTCTCAGACCCAGCCTCGACCTTAGCCAGCCTTTCAAGGTTTGCATCTTGTATCAATTGGTGAGTCCTCATCTCCCGAGGACCATGCTTATTCAGCTTTCTTTTACATATTCAGTTTTTAGACTTAAGAGTTAGTTAGGATCTTGTCCGATCAACTCATCAGACTTAGAGGGTATTCAGACAATAGATTGTATTCAGCTTTAGATTCATGTGTATCCATGATGTCATGTTTATTTTAGACTTACGCTATGATTATCATGTTGATCTTCCAGTTTAATGCTTGAGTTATATGTTATGTTCATTCCATGGGTCGACTTGGAGTCCTTCGAGGTTCCTTGTTCTATGTCTCGATCTGGGCCTATCTTCGGGTCATTACACATATCATAAGTCATAAATCAAAATGGGTAAATGAACATCAAAATCGAAGCAGTATCATAACTTGATTTATCATGAAACATGCATAAATGGGCATAGTTTTGTAGAAAAATTTAAATCTAAAGAGTTATAAAATCTGCCCATGATTCATAAAACATGAATTTATAAATCAGAGGAATTACCCCATAGATAGATCATAAGGATTTCATAAGAATTGAGATAAAACCCCATAGAATTATCAATAGAATTTCATGAATTAGAAGAGATTAGCATGGGTGTAATCAAATACATCCATTTATAACCCTACATACCTGGAGAAATCTGATTTTATAATTCCTCTGACTGCCCAATGAAGAATTGAGGAGAATTTGGAAGGAATTAATCTTGATCACCTCTCTAGCTCTCTAAATTTGCATGTATGAGTAGGAATAGCTTAAAATGAACTTGACCCTCTTAATGCTCACTATTCATAGCTTAAGACGACATAGTTTAGGCCTTAGGATCATAGAAATTACAGAAAATCCCTTACTAAATTCGCAGATAAAAGCTGACTATCGGTCCCAATGAGGGACTGGACGAGTCGTTACCAGGGAAAACGACTCATCATTTGCTGCTATGAAGTCCACTGCCACTTTTCCTTGAGTGGTCCCCATGAGGGACCTAACGACTCGTTACTGGTGACCACGACTCATGGTCACCACTCGTTACCTCCACTGCCCAAAATCTCAATTCTCTAATTAGTCAATGACCACAACTAACCTAACAGATCGTGGCATCTGACCACGACTTGTTTCATTCACAGGGTACCCTGCCAGTTTAACCTTCTCCTTCTACTTCCATTGACGACGGGTGACCTAATGACTCTTGGGGGCTAACCACGACTCGTGGTCTTATCCGTGGTCTCCCCAAGTTGAAATATTCCAGGCAAGTCAACACTCCTCACAAAGAGTCACCTAATGACTCGTGGTCAACCTGATGGGTCACAACACGATTTGTTCTGTGACCTGGTGCAGAGAATTTTATTTTCTCCATTTCAACTCCCGGGTCTAGCCTTAAGACTTCTGAGGTATAACAAAAATCAATATCTCATGATGTGTGTATGTACAATTTGAGGTAAGATCTCTGAAATTCCTTTTGCACAGCTTTTCAAAATTGGCCTTGGATGCTTCTCAGGTACAATTGTGCATTTTTGAACAATTTTTCCTTGACAATAGTATGGGTCACTTGTGCAGCACCTGTGCAACTTACAGATCCCTCAACAGGCTTAAAAAGTGTTCTTTGAAGGTCATCAACACTGGCACCTACATTTTTCAGATAACAATCTATGGTTCGCAGGTTTACTTCCATAAATCTTCCAGTTTTATCTGTGTGGCACTTCGATTTCGCAGATGCCCATGTGCAGCAAGCATGTCCCTTTTTCCTCTAGCAGATTACTTTTAGTTAAATTCTTCTATGTTCTTTATCTAAGTCAAATGCATGCACAAAATAAGAGAAAAGGCCTTCCTAATTTATGTGAAAATAAAGCAATAATTCATGCTTAAAAGCCAAATGAGTTGGTAAATTACAACTCATCAAATCTCCAAACTTGAAATATTACTTATCCTCAAGCAAAACATTCACTCACAAGTAGAATTGACTTAAGCATATCACATCATGAGAGCTGATCACAAGACCATCAAGACTTAATATAACCCAAAATCACACACCAACTCAAAAATAAAAAGTCTCAAACAAGTGCACAATTTCAATTGGCACCACTACAAACACTTGGCCTATCACCATTATTCTTTCAATTCAAAATAGGGGATATTTTCATTCAATTCAAGATCAATAAGCATATCAATTAATTGACAATTAACATTCAAGATTTTCCTAAAAGTTCACTTCACAACTTATCATATTCATACCTCTTAATTGAAATCACAATTTTGACATTTACTCCAAGGATGTAATGTTACTCACCAAAAGAGAGGATCCCACTCACATTCAAGAAATTGACAATATACAGACTGTACGATGATGCAAATACACTCACTCTCTCAAAGGTATTTAAGTGCATACACATAGAACCATAGGCTTGCCCTTTATATAACTCGCCACTAATGTAGAGTTTCAAAAACTTGGAATTATTAAGGACTTGAGGAACATAATTGTAATACCCCGGAAGCCTAAGATCACACCTGAGGGTGGAATCGGAGAAAATAAGATTTTCTGCACCATGTCACAGGTTGAGTCGTCTAGTGACCCGTGAAGTGCACCAGAAGTCGTTAAGTGATTCATAGGGAGGAGGGTAGACTTGGTTGGAATTTTTGTTTGGGGTTGACAACGGCTTAGACCATGAGTCATTAGGTGATTCGTGGTCAGAAGTTGACTTGAAGTGGAAAAATTGGGCAGTGATGGTCACGACTTGGTCACCACGAGTCTTTGGGTACACCATGAGTCATGGTGTCCCTCGTGGTGACCCATGATGAAAATTTTCCAGTGTTGGAAATGAGTGATGACCATGATTCGTGGTCACTGGCAACAAATCGTCTAGTCCCTCGTGGGGACTAGCAGTGTGATTTTTCTGCGAAATTCTTAAGGGTTTTTCTATAATTTCCTAAACTCCTAGGCTCTAAATTGCGTCGTATTGGTCACGTTTTGAAGTGAATTAAAGAGATAATAAACTAAATCTCTCTCACTTTCACTCATCTCTCGATCTCCAAAGTGAAGAATCTTCAGACAGACTCATCAGAGCAAAGCTAGGGCATTCAACTTTTTGTCTCAAATTCTCAAGAGTTTTCTCCGGGATTTCTTCACCAGGTATGTGGGAATTTAACAAGGAAATTGTCCTTCCCTTGTTCCCCAAAACCCATCTAGACTTTCTTATCAATTCTATCCCTGAGGATTCAAAATTGAATAATTTTTAGTTAGATTCCAATGTAATGTATGTGGTAATGATGTTCATATTATTAGCTGTTATATTTCCATTACTTAGAGATCATGTTGGTACTTGCTTCCTGTAAATGGGTTTTAGCCCTAGCTCTTGAATACAATAATTAGAATCTCACATAATTGATTAGTTACTCATGTTGCTTGATTCTATCAGTGTTGGATTTCCCATATTATTAATATCAGTTGAATTCTCAGTCAGTTGCATGCTAGCTCAGTTCAGGTATGATATTAGTGTATTTAGAGTCTTTTAGTAATGTCACCTTATCAGTGTAACTACAGTTAGTTCTGAAGGTGTCATAATGCCTCCCAGTTATCAATTATCAGTTATCAGTTACCAGTTAGTTGTACAGACGGTTGCGATGCTTCCAGATAAGAAGCTCTGATCGGTTTTAGAACCACTAGATTCAGATTCAATTTGTTCTTTAGATGGTTACAACGCTTCCAGATAAGCATCTCTGGCCAGTCATAAGACACCAGTTATAGGATTCGGTCCGATAAGACTCTCAAGGTACATCCAGATAAGTATCCCTGATGTAGTCTTGGACCCCAGTTTAAAGCTATCAACTTAGTATTTAATTTAGGACTATCTAGTGGGAGTAGGACTTAGCACCGAGCGGACCGGTGTTCCAGTGCACCCAAGTTCTCAAAACTATATTGCCACCGTAGGTTATTTTATTTGCCCAATGGCCCAAGATTTATGATCACCCAGTTCATGCCTTTATACCCTGGCAAGGTATATTATGTCTTATCGATAGGGCGTATACATGGAACTCCATGCTTAGCTCACGTGGTTATCGGTTATAAATTCTCCCACTAGTTAGTACAATCTCAATTCAGTTTAGTTCAGTTTAGCCATGTTCAGTATCTCACATCCAGGACATGTTTATGACTATTAGCAGGGTCATTATTGACCATATCAGTTATTTTTCAGTTGTATCAGGTTACAACATTTCAGTTGGTCATTTCATATCATTTCAGTTTAGTTATTTTTCTTTCATTCTTATATCTCGCACTTACTCAGTATTGTGTCATGATACAGGCACAGTTCACAGCCCCAGCATTTTCAGTAGTTTCCCCCGGATGATATCGCAACTACATTTGGTGAGTCCTCATTTTCCAACGATGATATTAATTTTCAGCTAGTTCTTTTAGTTAGACTTTAGAGTTAGCTGGGGGCTTGTCCCAACAACTCATTTTTTAGTAGTTAGCTTTCAGACATAGACTCAGATATTTAGTATTATTTTGATCACATTTCTTAAATGGTTTCATTTATTTAAAGTTTCCACTTATGTGTTACTTAGTAAATCAGTGTAATGATAGACTATGGGTTAGCTTGGGGTCACTTGTGGCACCAAGAATCGTGTTTCGTTCAGGGTATAGACTCGAGTAGTGACAATAATGAACGATAGGGGTAAGGGTAGGATAACATTTAGCTCTAGTGACTAGAACCTCCCTAATGCCTTTGTGGAATAATTCAACCATCCCGCTTACATATAGCGAGTCCACTCCACCTTATCTCTCCCTTTTCACCATCTAAATTTTTCCAAAAGAGCCACCCTTTTAACACCTCCAATTTTTACATCAAGCCTCTTCTAAGCAATAAATAGCACCAATCAATTCTTTCCTTTCTTCTTTTGATCAAAGGTTTTTATTCAACAAGCTATTTTATTTTTACTTCAAGAAATTGGTGCTACCTCACATTATAGCTCATTCCTCTTTTTTCCTTTTTGTGCATACCCCAAAAATAGGCTTTTCTTACATCACATTTTATTTTCTCATTCTTCCCTAAATCTTGGGCTTAAAGGCCCCACTTTTCTTTCATCACTAACAATTAGGGAGGAACAAGTTCCAAAGTAAAATATTCAAAAAGGATTTAAGGCTTGTAATACGGGTTTCAAGAAAAAGGCTTAAGGCTCAAAAATTGGTTGACTAGGATCGATGTTAAAGGAAGGTCATTCTTCGGTGAAGTAACTATCTAAAAATGGCCTAAGATCATCTTCCAAGATTAGCTACCTCTAGGATTTCTTCTTGAATCACATTCAGGGCAAGTCTAGATGATATGCATACACAATAATCAAGCAAAAGCCTTACTACACAAGGCATTACACTTCATGGAGTTTCAGCTATTCACAAAATTTATTAAAAAGGCATAACTTTTGACAAGCTATTCTGAATATTGCACACTCATCTTGTCAATAAATAAGTCAAACAAAGGATGTGGACATCATGACAAGGGAATTTTCTTTCAAAATTTATTTGTTTTATCTCAAAATTCACACATTTGGCCAAGTAAAAATTGTTTGGTGGTACCACTTAAAATAAGTGCAACAAGGACTCAAAATTGACACTAAGACTTGGCATTTTCTCTTAAGAAAGTCGCCTCTCAATCTATCATAGGGAAATATCATTGATGTCGCCCAAGCGCAAGCTAGCGCATGTGGTCGTCAAGTAATATAGGACAGCAAAGTCTCAATTATCGATCCCTCAAAGGCTTGTCAAATTACAAGTAATATAGGACAGTAAAGTCTCAATTATCGATCCCTCAAAGGCTTGTCAAATTAATTACTCAAGGTTAACATTTTATTTTACTATTCTAATAAACACAAATAAAAATGGGAAATGATTTCGAGATTATACTACTAAAATTTTAAAAGTAAATTAACTAATGAATTGGACATGAATTCATGAATGTTGTAATCCAAAATGATGATAGAATCTAGGGCATTGACACTTTCCCTTAAGCTTGAGTTTTAAGACTTGAATACGCTAGACTAATTCTTCCGAAGGTTGCTAGTTGCAAGTTACTATCCCATTTCTTGCCATTTTCTCGAACATCCAAGAACTATTCTATGAACCCTAACGCCTATATCCCTTTGGTCACAGGATAAACATGAGATGACGGTTGTGGCTATATGTATTCAACTGAACAAAGTTGAAGGGTATATTCTTATACTCGACAATGAAATCTATCTTGAACCATTGGCCAAGAGTCATTGAAACCTATTCTAACTTACTTTTAACCCTCTTGGTTCCCTCTTCCGAGTTCAACCAAAAGCCAACAGATAATATTTGTGAGGTGATCAGTCTAATGAATAAGAAATGAAATTAAGAAAGTATAAACAACCTTTAACAAAGAATTAAGAACTAGCATAAACAAACTTTCAAACTTCAACCATCTGCTTTGGCCAAAACCCTAGAATAAGAGTTTAGCCACTCATGTTCAAGCGGAAAACTAAAGAATTCATCATTTGAATTAAAATCATAAGTTAAAGAAGAAACCTAGAAAATGAACTTGTCTCTTCCTTGAAGAACTGCGTACAAAGTGATCAATACGATGAATGACAGCTAACAAAATACCTTAGATGTTATATTTATAAGCATGAGATCCAATGACTCTTTTTCCCTTGAGAAATACAACTTTTAAACTTGAAAATCTGTCCGAGATAGCACCTGGCGTGGCACACCATCCACTGTACCAGAAATTTGGCTTGAAATTCTTCTGACCTCTGGCACACCGCGCCAACAAATCACCAAGATATTAGTCAAGTTTTCTAAAGTTCTGAACCTAGCACGCCACTCCATCCAATGCACAAAAATATTGGAAAAATTTCCCAAGTCTAGAATGTTTTTGGCATGCCACTCCACTCATCTAGCCATGTTGTTGAGCCAAAATTCTTCTGAAGTTGAGGACCTGGTGTGCCACACCAGCTACCTCGCCAGGCCAATTTTTGCAAAGTCTTCATCCTTCACACCTTGGGTCATTTTTGAGTCCTTTTTCCTTGGTTTCCTACTCAAAACATCTAAAAACACTTGTTAGCTTAGAAGACAAACATAGACATGAATTCATACATTTCATAAAGCTTATGATCACAAAATAATGTAAAATATGGCTAAAAATATGGCAAATGGGCTCAAGAAAATGCCCAACATCACCACTCGACACTTAAGCCATTGTTTGTCCTTGAACAATCCTTACTTGTGTGCGTGAACTTCTTTTCTCACCACTTGTAACCCTTATCAATCCTCACTCAAGAAGTTATCATAGAGCACATGCATCAGTGGTTCATCAATTCATACAAATCACATCAAGCACACATAAAAGTTTTCACATTGAAGACTGCATAGCCTCTATAATTGACTCATCTTTCCAAAATAGGGCCAACATGATTAAATATTGAAAATGCAACACATAGTACACTGACTTGCAGTCTTATGCCCTCTCTTATTTAGTGATGTTCCTTCCCTAATGTTATTAATCAAATCTTGGAACATAATAAGAAAGACATACTCACTCTCATAAAAGATGTATCATACACTTACAACATATCATAAGCTTGCCCCTCATGTACATTTGGACTACTTAGTTGCTTCAACAAGAGTAAGACATAAGGACTTTTCATGATTGTAATGTCGACAAAAGGTATGGGTAGGAATGATTTTTCTTTAATAATGGCTACTAGTCCTAAGCACTTTAAGACATTCTTTCAACTTTCTTGTCCACCACTTTGTATTAATTGCTCACCCTATCCTTCAATAATTCTCCTCTTTTTTCATGCACCTTTTTACTACTTGACTGCTAGCTTCTACTTATAAGTTCACAATCAACTATTAAAATCTTTTCATTTTTGTTGTAGTAGTAAGTAGACAACATCTTTTTGCGGGCAACCCTCTTCTATTTTTTCTTGTTATCATCCACACAAATTTTTTCTTTCATTCCTTTCCCTTAACTTTTTTTCTACCTCAGTAGACTCCTCATTCTTAATTCTCAAAGTGCGTCAGACTATCTTTGGATCAAAAATTCTGGAGGTCACACAACACAAAATGATAGGCTTCTTTTGTGGATAAGAAGAAAATTAAGGCTTTAATCTTAAAGGGGTTAATTAGGGATAGTGTTAAGGAAAGTACAATAACAATTGACAAAATGTATTTTTCAAAGAAACGCCTTAATCACATCTTAGTTTATTGACAACAATCCATCATATACACACTTAGGCAATTTCTAGATATTACATTATATACAAGACACTACAATTAAATCTCACCTCTCATGGAATCATTATGTTAGTCAGTTTCCTATGGCTACATATCCACATAATCGCATTGAATGAAACTATCATTATTAAGCCCGAATATTATTTATCTTCAAGTCAAATTAAAGAACCTATGTGTTTCTCAGGGATTTTCATTTCCTATGCATTCAAGATGACCACTTTATTGCCTCCAGTGTAGCTTATAAGTGGAATATGAAAGATCACACAAATAGTAGTTTTGACTCCATCCTAAAAAATGAAAAAATTGTGATTAAATATTCTTAAGACAGTCATCATCCATCTGTCATCGAGAAAGGTCACTACCTCTATGACGGCACTAAAAAAGTGACTCTCAATGTAATACCCAAAAAAGTCTCTTAGATTAGACTCAAGACTTACAATAGAAAATAGAAAGAAAACAACACTAGAACAAATAATGAACCTTAGTACGGTTCATTGTAGGAACCAACGAGTCGTTGGTTGTGCTCGTTGTTGAGTTCTACTGAGCTATTAAAAATTAGCCCAGAACCGATGAGGTGATTTGTATGAACCATTGTTTAATTGTATAGGTTGTTGATTATAGTTGTTAAATTAGGTTCAGAGAGTAATTCAAAGGCAATATGAGAATCCACAATAGGATCCCACGACTTGTATCAGGGTGGTACAGGTTGTACTAAAGCATCATAGAAAAAGGGTTCAGAGAAATTTCTAGTGGAGGATAAGTAGCTAAAACTACTTAGTACAAGTTGTGATATTATGTTATGAATCATCTTTTTAGTCATGAGTTGAGATATTGTAATGCGTCGGACTTTCGGGCTAAGTTTGGAACCATTCTAGGAATGTGGATAGACCCAAACTCGATGAATTTATGGAAACAAGGTGTTTAGATCAATTTTTAAGAGTAAGAAGTGCATTAGATGCAAATAAGGGTCATAAGTACCCTCTAGCACAAAGTTGAGTTGAGAGCCTTCTTACTGATTGAGTTTTCGTATAAGTTCTTAGAAGGGTAAATTTCAAATGACTATAGATCCTATTTCACAAAGTTTTTTGTGGTGATTCAACATATCAAATTGAATCCCTTTGAGTCTTATTTCCAACACATTTGACCTTGCATCAATTGTAGTTTGAATTAAAAAGTTATGAGAAGTTTAGTGAAACAGCACCAAACAATAGAAGAACCTCAGTACATGTCGTCCTATCAACAACCGAGCCATCCCTTTGGTTATTGGTTCTTCCAATTTCAGGCCTTTTTGGTAAGTTTGTGCCATTTTGGTAAACTTGTATGCTTTTAACTCCTAAATGACATCATTTTGAGATTCCTTAAGGTCAAATTAAAGAGTTTAACCTAGCCTAAATTCTCACTCTCTTCAAACATCCGTAGATTGAATTTTCTTTCAAGAAGAAACTAGGGTTCATCACCTCCAACATCTCAATTCCTCTTGGATAATCAAGACAAGTTAGTGAATCATTTACCCAGGTATGTAGGGTCATGATTGGGGAATTCCATACACCCTCATGCCCAGTTTCATCACTAACTCATGAATTAAAAGCTCCAAGCATGATCTTATGAAATTCTAGTGTTAGACCTAATTGTGTTTAATTTTTTCACCATCCTCTATGAAATCAGTTCCTTTAACATTAGATTCATACTCCAATGATAATGTTTACATGTCACCTATCAAAATCTCTCATGAAGTTATGCTTTCAAGTTATTATGCTCTCTACCTAAATTATGAGGAAATTCTAATAAATTCTTTATGTGTCCAAGTCTCTTATTTTCAATTCGTGATTTATGATTATAATTACATGTTTTCTACTAGAACTTCTCAAAAGTCCATGATTTAAAAGATATGAGAATTTTACTCAACTATACATGATTTGCACAGAATTCAAGTTCATGTACCATGGCTGATCCCCGACATTGTTCTATAGCTAGTTTGTGAGTATTAAACTATTATTGTTACACCCCGTAAATTCTTAACATGTCGATGGTCTATTAGCATGTTGGTTAAGACTTTTAGAATGCCATACATGCTAGAAAAGGGCCCGGGGTAAGACCAGACAAGCGCCGCATCGGACCATCGCAAGAGGAGGCCGGGCAGACACCTCCGCGATGGCAACATGCCACAGAGGAAGCCCCTCCGCGATGGCCAATGTGCCATGGAGGGGGGTGTCCAGGCCCAGCTATATAAAGCTCCACTTCATTTTAAAAATTCATTTCTCCACTTTTAAATGTCCAGAACGAACAAAAACAGTAAGGGATGAAGGTTTTTGATAAATTTCGTCCGATTACGCCATCAAAAGCAATCCAAATTCAAATTAACTCTGGATACTGAAGTATAAAGCTGTAGAGAGCATTCCTGCGGAGTTAGTTTCGTGAAAATCGGCTGGTGATTTGTCGTCCTACCAAGCTAAGGTAAGTGTAATTGCTGCAAATTAGTGTCAATATACTCCTAGCCCTAAAGTGAGTATTTCTCCCTTCTGGACTTCCGAGAAACAGCGAGTTTTCAGCTGTTTTTTGATAATTCAAAGTTTGGGATATATATATATTCAAAGTAGTATTTTCTTCCAGAATATTGATGAATTTAGTTCTAATTTCTATGAACGTGAAGATAGTTGGAAGAAATAGCTGAATATTGGCTGAGTTACGCCAGTTGGCCAGAAAGCCGACAACTGAGGTATGTAAAGCTAGTTTCTTCGGCAAGTTAGTAATTCTAGCATAGTAAAATAGAATAAATTTAAGAATAAAGCTTCAGAAGCCGAGTATTATGCCAGTGTGAATTCAGTAAGCATGTATGAGTTGTTATACCATATGCAGAATAAAAGTTAGTAAATTAGTATCAGACGGCGAGATATCATTCCAGACCTAGTATAACTCAACAGCAGATTCAGTTTAATTCAGCAAGAGATTCAGAATAGAATATCAGAACATGGATAGTACTTTCAGATTTAATATACATGTTATATGTGATTATTGTTGCTTGTTGAGACTTATTTGTGATATGTGGGCACCCTTAGAGCTTCCTTGCTGCCCCAGGGTTAATAGCTGTGTTGACTCGCCTGCCAGAGGGTGAGGATGCGTCACTCCAAGGAGTGGCATGCCGTCCGCAGTAGGACGAAGATGGGATGCAGCATTCCCCATAGTAGGCTGATCAGCATTAGAGCATACCCTATCAAGCGCTTGCGCTTAGGGAACATATTACAGATTACAGATACAGAATTCAAATTATAGTTACAGGAGTCCTCCGAACTCAGATACAGTTATAGTCAGGGGCCCAGAGAGCCCAAGATTCATACCCAGGGGGCGGCAGGATGCTCGTAGTTATTAGGTGAGTGTAGTGAATTTATTTTTGGATGGTTTGACCCGGATAGGGGTATATAAATTGCATGTTGATTGGCACCTTCCGGCTTATGGGGGCTGGTATAGGTTCTTTTATGCTTTATATATATATATATATATATATATATATATGTTACTTATTAAATATATATATATATATATATATATATATATATATATATATATATATATATATATATATATATATATATATATATATGTCACTTATTAAATTGATAGATAGCAGGACGCCGCATCGACAAGTATGATTCTTATCTTCCTTCCAGCATAGTAAAGCTCAGTACAGATTCTGCTATTCCAGACAGTTTTAGTTATCCTCTGTCATTTCAGTAAGTATCAGTATTATTACTTATTTTCAGATATGTTTGGTTTGCTTTGCATACTTGGTACCAGTGGTACTGACGCCTATTTGGGGGTGCTGCATTACTTGCCTGTAGGTACTCATAGACGAGGAGCTGATCCCTCGTGATTCCAGCCAGCGCATAGAGTCATCAACTCCTGTCATCCGGAGCTAGACAGTTAGAGGTTTACTCCTTTTCTTTTGTAATACAGTATGGGTAGGCCGGGGCCCTATCCCGACCATCTTATCAGTATTCTTAGAGGCTTGGAGATTGTATATTCCCTGTGGTTAGCTATACCAATCGTATGAGACCGTGTGTATGTTTTAGTTTGTTTAAGATGTCCACGTGGGGACTTATTCAGTTAATAGTTAGTGACCTTGCCGTTCATAGAGTAGTTTAGCATTTGTTTTAGCGTTTCATTGAAACTAGTCAGCATGGTGACCTTGTCGGCCCGCATAGGTTCCTTTAAACTACTGTTGTTCTGGTTAGCTGTTGTTGTCTTACAGGTGGCTATAGGCCTAGTAGACCGGAGGCTGTATTTACAACCGTTATATAGTCCGTTGGTTCCATGAACCCAAAGTTAGAGCCAGCCTAGTACCAGAAGTGCTTAGGCTCAGCAGTCCAGCAGTCCAGGTCTTAGTTGGGCAACAGGTGCCAGTCATGCCTCCCAAGGCGGGGCGTGACAAACTTGGTATCAGAGCGTCGTATCCCAGGGAGTCTAAAAGACGTGCTAACTGGAGTCTTGTCTATGGATGTGTTGTGCACCACATACCATAGGCAGGAGGCTGCAAGGCATAATAGGATGGTTACTCTTTCTTCATATTCAGTCGGGCCATGGAGCAGTACAGTATAGGGTTGAGTCCCTAAAACTTATCATACTCTTTGTTTACAGATTAAAATGGCAGACCAAGCGACACCCTGCCACAAGTGGATACCGCAGCAGCAGAAGGCACCAGCAGGATACCTCAGGTTTATCTAGAAACAGCCCGATCTGAGGGAGATACAGAGGCATCATCATGACCTTCTCAGTAGTCCCCACCTCACCAGGAGCCATTCAGAACGACACCTCCTCCAACAGTTCCTGTACCCCCACCATCTGATCAGGAAATTCGAAGTGCAGTAGTTATGTTGGCACAAATGATGGCTACTCAGCGCCAAATAGTGCCACCCGTAACAGCAGAGTCATCAAGAGGGTCTGGCAGTTCGAGGGTCCGAGAATTCTTGGCACTAGGTCCCCCGCAGTTCACAGGGTCAGATTAGGCAGAGGACCCCCAGGATTTCCTAGACCATATATAGAGAATCTTCCGGGTCATGCATGTGACGTCTACAAAATCAGTTGAGTTAGCGGTATTCCGGCTACGGGATATTTTTGTGTTGTGGTATGAATGTTGGGAAAGGTCCCAAGGGAGAGAAGTTGCCCCTCCGACCTGGTCCATCTTTTCAGAGGCCTTCCTAGACCGTTATTTGCCACGAGAAATCCGTCAAGCCCGGATGGATCAATTTTTACATTTGGAGCAGGGGCGAGGAGTGTATGAGAATATGCCCTAATGTTCGATTCCTTAACCCGCTATGCTACAACTTTTGTGGACACCATGCCATCTAGAGTCCACTGGTTCATTATGGTTATGAAACCAAAATACATAGAGGCGTGTATGACAGATACACTACGGGAAGATATAGACATTGCTCGGGTGCAGGCCTTTGCACAGACTATTGAGGGCCTTAGACAGCGGCAACAGGATAGAAGATGAATAAATCCGGAGAAGCGCAGCAGGGATAGATCAGATGAAACACAGAGGGAGATTTAGAGAGGACCCATGCACCGGTTGTCAGACAGGCCACCTAGACCCCCACCTTCATCATAGCAGCAGAGGGGTAGATTCATTTGCTGAGGACAGTCAGAGTCCGGCAGCAGTTCTCGAATGGTAGATTCACCTCAGCAGAGCAGGGTAGAGAAAAGCATGTACACACCCCCACCTTGCCCTATTTGCAGCTGACCCCATACTGGAGCTTGCAGATATGGCTCCACAGGGTGTTATATATGAGAGCAGGAGGGTCATGTGATGAGAGACTGTCCAGCTAGAGGTTAGGGTAGACCAGATAATCAGGACAGGGTGTCAGCAGGGCCCATGCTCTAGCAGCCTCGGCAGGACGTAGGCCCTCAGTCCCAGCAGGTAGGGGCCGAGGTAGATCAGGGGCCTCGAGTTCAGGTACGGGCCCAAGCCGTACCTATGCATTTCCAGGGAGGCTGGACTTAGAGGCGACTCCAGATGTGGTAACAGGTATGATTACTATTTTCTCAGACCCTGCCTATATGTTGATTGATCCAGGATCTACTGTGTCCTTCATTACCCCATTGGTGGCTCGAAAGTTCAGTGTTGTCCCAGAGTTGCTTCAGCAAATCTTTTCAGTATCTACAACTATCGGTGACTCCATTATAGCTAGAAGGGTTTATCGAGGGTGTACAGTAGAGGTTGCTGATCGTCATACTACAGTAGATCTAGTAGAATTAGAGATGATTGATTTTGACGCCATTATGGGTATGGATTGGTTGGTGCGGTGCTATGCTAGTGTAGAATGCTGGACCAAGACGGTCAGAATCCACTTTCCAGGGGAGGCAGTACGAGAGTGGAAGGGTAGTACAGCTATCTTCAGGCGAGGAAGTTGATAGCTAAGGGATGCATTTACGACATAGTCAGAGTTCAGGATGTTCAAGTAGAGCCTCCGACTCTCCAGTCTATTCCAGTGGTTAATGAATTTTGTGACGTATTCCCAGATAAGCTACCTGGTATTCCCCCAGAAAGAGAAATAGATTTTGAAATTGATTTGCTACCAGGCACTCAACCCATATCAATCCCTCCGTATCGTATGGCTCCTGCTGAACTTAGAGAATAAAAGGAGCAGCTAAAAGATCTGTTAGATAAGGGCTTTATTAGGCTGAGTACTTCACCTTGGGGTGCGCCAATTCTATTTATGAGGAAGAAGGTTGGCTCACTCCGCATGTGTATAGACTACCGGTAACTGAATAAGGTTACAGTCAAGAATAAGTATCTATTTCCCAGAATAGATGATTTGTTTGATCAGTTATAGGGGGCCAGATATTTCTCCAAGATTGACTTATGGTCCGGTCACCATCAGGTTCGAGTTCGTGAAAGGGACATTCCAAAGACTGCCTTTAGGGCAGATATGGCCATTTTGAATTCCTAGTCATGTCCTTTGGGCTAACAAATGCCCCAACAGTATTTATGGACCTGATGAACAACATCTTCAGACCATAACTGGACCTATTCGTGATAGTGTTTATGGGCGATATTCTGGTGTATTCTCGCTTAGAGGCGGACCACCAGGATCATTTGCGAACAATGATCCAGATTCTCAAGGACCATCAGCTGTATGCCAAGTTCTCTAAATGTGAATTTTGGCTGAACTCAGTAGCCTTCTTGGGGCATATCGTGTCGGACGCAGGTATACAAGTAGACACACAGAAAATAAAAGCAGTAAAAACATGGCCCAGACCTACCACTTCGAACAAAGTCTGCAGTTTTCTGGGATTAGCAGGGTACTACAGAAGATTTGTTGAGGGATTCTCCACCATAGCGGCACCTCTAACTAAGCTGACGCAAAAAGCAGTAAAGTTTCAGTGGACAGAGGCATGTGAGCAGAGTTTCTAGGAATTAAAAGAAAGATTGACCTCCGCCCCAGTGTTAGCATTGCCAGAAGGTACAGAGGGTTATGAAGTTTATTGTGATGCTTCGGGTATTGGGTTAGGATGTGTGTTGATGCAGCATGGTAAGGTAATTGCTTATGCTTCAACACAACTGAGGAAACACGAAAGGAATTATCCTACCCATGACCTGGAACTAGCCGCAGTGATCCACGCCTTGAAGATATGGAGACATTACTTGTATGGTGTCCACGTGGATATTTTCACTGATCATAAGAGCCTACAGTATATCTTCACCCAGAAAGAACTAAACTTGCGGCAGCGTCGCTGGTTAAAGCTGTTTAAAGACTATGATGTGAATATTCTATATCACCCAGGAAGGGACAATGTGGTGGCAAACGCCCTTAGCCGTAAGTCTATGGGGAGTTTGGCATAGTTACAGCCTGTGCAGCGGGAATTATCCTGGGAATTGCATCAATTAGCCAGTTTAGCCATTCGTGTAGCAGAAATAGAGGACAACGGAGCGGTAGCCCAAAACACCGCAGTGTCGTCTTTAGTCGTGGAAGTAAAGGAACGGCAGTGTGAAGATCCTAGCCTGGTTCAGCTTAGAAACAGAGTTCAGCAAGGAGGTGACAAATTTTCAGATAACCGAGGATGGGATATTGCGATATAAAGATCGCCTTTGTGTTCCAAATGTTGCAGGGCTTCGCCAACAGATTATGGGTGAGGTACATTATGCCCGTTATTCTCTCCACCCAGGTTCGACGAAAATGTACCATGATATAAAAGAATTCTATTGGTGGCTAGGAATGAAGAAAGGGATAGCAGAATTCGTAGCTTAGTGTCCCAACTGCCAGGAGGTAAAATCTGAACATCATAAACCAGGCGAACTGACTTAGGATATAGCTGTGCCTCAATGGAAATGAGAAGCAGTAAATATGGATTTTGTAGCAGGATTACCCCGCACCAGGCATAGATATGATTCGATCTGGGTGATTGTTGACAGACTGACAAAATCAGCTCATTTTCTACCAGTAAGGGCTACTTTCTCTGCCGAAGATTATGCTGAGTTGTTTATCAGAGAAATAGTCAGACTACACGGTGTTCCATTATCCATTATCTCTGACAGAGGGGCACAATTTATAGCCAAATTTTGGCAGTCATTTCAGAGAGACTTGGGAACACAGATTAATCTGAGCACAACTTTCCACCCTTAGACAGATGGGCAGGCAGAACGTACTATTTAGACGCTTGAGGGTATGCTGCGAGCGTGTCTGTTAGACTTTGGAGGTAGTTGGGATGGGCACTTAACACTTATTGAGTTTGCTTATAATAATAGTTACCACTCATCTATCCAAGTGGCGCCCTATGAGGCTTTGTATGGGCGAAAGTGAAGATTGTCGTTGGCTGGTTTGAAGTAGGAGAGTCAGCACTAATTGAGCCGGATATTATTCATCAGTTTCTCCAATGAATGGGGTGATAAGATTCGGCAAGAAAGGTAAAATCAGCCCTAGATTTGTTGGGCCCTATCAGATTCGCCGAAGAATAGGCCAAGTAGCATACGAGTTGAACTTACCTCCAGAATTAGAGTATGTTCATCCAGTTTTCCATGTGTCTATGCTGAGGAAGTATATAGGAGATCCCTCCAGAGTTGTTCCAGTTCAGGATGTCCAGGTTACGAAAGAGCTAGCTTATGAAGAGGTTCCAGTGGCCATAATAGACAGGCAGATTTGCAGGTTGAGAACTAAAGACATTGCTTCTGTCAAAGTATTATGGCGTAATAGGAACTGAGAGGAGATGACTTGGGAAGTAGAGGAAGATATGAAAGTCAGATATCCTCAACTGTTCCAGACTTAATCAGCTAGAGGTACGTTAGTATTGTTGTTTTATGAATTGCCTTATATTATGCGAATAAATAAAATAGCTGGCTTTTGTGATGAATACTAGTGTTGTGTGGAGTACCTTTAGTGGACTTTTATGCGTTTCAGGATTTTTGAGATAGTCCATATTACAGGGGAGACTCTGCCGAAATTTTTCTAGAATAAGTCAAGTAAGTTGGAATTCTTGTAAGTAGAAGTTTACATTCGAGGATGAATGTTCTTAAGGGGGGGAGGATGTTACACCCCGTAAATTCTTGACATGTAGATGGCCTATTCACATGTTGGTTAAGAGTTTTAGAATGCCATACATGCTAGAAAAGGGCCTAGGGGAAGATGGGAAAAGCGTCGCATCGGACCATCGCAAGAGGAGGCCGGGTAGACCCTCTCCGCGATGGCAATGTGCCACAGAGGAAGCCCCTCCGCGATGGCCAATGTGCCATGGAGGGGGGTGTCCAGGACCAGCTATATAAAGCTCCACTTTGTTTTAAAAATTCATTTCTGCACTTTTAAATTTCCAGAACGAACAGAAACAGTAAGGGACGAAGGGTTTGGATAAATATTCGTCCGATTACGCCGTCAAACGCAGTCCAAACTCAAATTAACTCCGGATACCGAAGTATAAAGTTGCAGAGAGCATTCCTATGGAGTTAGTTTCGTGAAAATCGGCCGGCGAATCGTCGTCCTACCGAGCTAAGGTAAGTGGAATTGTTCCAAATTAGTGTCAATGTACTCCTAGACCTAAAGAGAGTATTTCTCCCTGTTGGACTTCCTAGAAATAGCGAGTTTTTGACTATTTTTCGATAAGTTAAAGTTTGGGCTACATATATATTCAAAGCAGTATTTTCTTTAAGAATACTGATGAATTTAGTTCTAATTTCTATGAATGTGAATACAGTTGGAAGAAATAGCTGAATATTGGCCGAGTTACGCCAGTTAGCCGGAAAGCCGATAATTGAGGTTTGCAAAGCTAGTTTCTTTGGCAAGTTAGTAATTCTAGCATAGTAAAATAGAGTAAATTCCAAAATAAAGCTTCAAAAGCCGAGTATTATGGTAGTATGAATTCAGTAAGAATGTATGAGTTGTTATACCATATGCAGAATAAAAGTCAGTAAATTAGTATTAGACGGCGAGATATCACTCCAAACTTAGTATAACTCAACATCAAATTCAGTTTAATTTAGCAAGAGATTCAAAATAGAATATCAGAACATGGATAGTACTTTCAGATTTAATATACATGTTATATGAGATTAGTGTTGCCTGTTGAGACTTGTTTGTGATATGTGGGCACCCTTAGAACTTCCTTGCCGCCCCAGGGGTAATAGCTGTGTCAACTCGCCTGCCAGAGGGTGAGGATACGTCACTCCAAGGAGTGGCATGCCGTCCACAGTAGGACGAAGATAGGATGCAGCATTCCCCATAGCAGGCTGATCAGCATTATAGCATACCCTATCGAGCGCTTGCGCCCAAGGCACAGATTACAAATTACAGATACATATTTCAAATTACAGTTACAAGAGTCCTCCGGACTCAGATACAGTTATAGTCAAGGGTCCAGAGAACCCAAGCTGCATACCCATGGGGCCGGTGGGATGCTCGTAGTTATTAGGTGAGTGGAGTGAATTTATTTCTGGACGATTTAACCCGGGTAGGGGTATATAGATTGCATGTTGATTGGCACCTTCCAGCTTATGGGGGCTGGTATAGGTTCTTGTATGTTATATATATACATATATATGTTACTTATTAAATATATATATATATATATGTCACTTATTAAATTGATAGATAGCAGGACGCCGCATCGACACGTGTGATTCTTATCTTCCTTCCATCACAGTTAAGCTCAATACAAATTCTGCTATTCCAGACAGTTTTAGCGATCCTCTGTCATTTCAGTAATTATCAGTATCACTGCTTATCTTCAGATATGTTTGGTTTGCTTTGCATACTCGGTACCAGTGGTACTGACACCCGTTTAGGGTTGCTGCATTACTTGCCTGCAGGTACTCATAGATGAGGAGCTGATCCCTCGTGATTCTAGCCAGTGCACAAAGTCATCAGCTCCTGTTATCCGGAGCACGACAACTAGAGGTTTACTCCTTTTCTTTTGTAATATAGTATGGGTAGGCCGGGGCCCTGTCCCACCATCTTATCAGTATTCTTAGGGGCTTGCAGATTGTGTATTCCCTGTGGTTAGCTGTACCGGTCGTGTGAGGCCGTGTGTATGTTTTAGTTTGTTTAAGATGGCCGCGTGGGGCCTTATTCAGTTAATAGTTGGTGACCTTGCCGGTCACAGAGTAGTTTAACATTTGTTTCAGCGTTTCATTGAAACAAGTCAGTATGGTGGCCTTGTCAGCCCGCATAGGTTCCTTTAAACTACTGTTGTTCTGGTTAGCTGTTGTTGTCTTACAGGTGGCTATAGGCCTAGTCGGCCGAAGGCTGTATTTACAGCTGTTATATAGCCTGTTTGTTCCATGAACCCAAAGTTAGAGCCAGCCTGGCACCAGAAGTCCTTAGGCTCAGTAGTGCAGCAGTCCAGGTCTTAGTAGGGCAACAGGTGCCAGTCATGCCTCCCAAGGCGAGGCGTGACAATTATAAATTTCATAATTCAAACTATCCCATATAAAATCATGTTTCATGATTATGATATGAGAACTATATTTTTCTTGGGAGTAGTATTTATCACTGGATAGATCGAGATTCCCGCGTATCTAGGTCTCAGAATTATGAGTCAATATAACCACAATGGGGTCCTCCACGAGTGTGTCTCCCAGGCCCGAATAGGTCACCATGAGTGATATCACATTTTTTCATGGTCCTACCCTTGGAAAGATATGACATTGATGTCTCCCAAGTGCACACAAGTGTATGTGATCCTCAAGTAATATAGGATAGTGATGTTCCGATATCGATCCCTCAGAGACTTATCAGATTAATCTCTCAAGGATAACTCTTTATTTTGCTACTCTAACAAAAACATATATAAATGGGGAATGGTTTGGATAATTAAACTACTAAACTTGAAATGAAAATGAACTAATAAACGAAAGTTTTTGCAAACTTGTTTGTACCTCAAATGTGTTACACCCCGTAAGTTTCTGTTGCTTAATCGATGGTTGCTTATGTTATACCCCGGAAGCCCAAAGATCAGACCTGGGAGTTTAAACAGAGAAAAAGTAAAAATAGTGTAGAAGAATCAGAACGAGTCACGAGGAGACTCGTGAGACCCACCCACGAGTCGTGATGTGACTCATGGGGAAGGCCAGGGGAGCGAATTTAAGGTTTGAGAAGAGGAGACCCCACGGGCATGACCACAACTCATGGCCAGGCCCCATGAGTCATTGGGTCAGTTGTGGGGAGGGAGATTAAGAAAAGAAATAGAAAGAGGCAGTGGACATCACAGAAGGAACCCACGAGTTATGGTCAGTCCCCATGATTCGTGGGGTGAGTTGTGGTCCAAGTATGGAAAGTTTTAGTCGAGGCTCAGGCATTCTACTTCATGACTGACTCCACCATTCGTGACCTTGGACTATGAGTCGTCAGGTCCCTCATTGGGACACCCCTAACATTTATTTTCTGCGAATTTAGTAAGGGCTTTTTCGTAATTTTGAAGTTCCTAAGGCCCAAACTACAACGTTTTGGGTTGTAAATAGTGACTTTTAAAGGGGTTAAGTTCATTTTAGGCCTCATTCATTCATGCATGCAATGTAGACAAGTTTGAGAGGGTGACCAAGCTATTGTTCCTCAATTTCAATTCTCTATTGGGCATTCAAAAAAGTGTTAGAATCAGCTACCAACAGGTATGTAGGGTTATGAATTGGTGATTCCGTTCACACTCATTCCCAATCCCTCTCTAGAGTATGAAATTCTATGTCTAATCTATAGGGTTTAACCCAAATGCATGAATCTTCTATTTCTATACATGAGTATGATTTGATTATGATTCTACTATTGAATAATGAAGCATGGGAAAATTTTATAATGTTTTTGAATTAAAATCATGATTGTAGTTTTATAAATCAAAAGCCCATGGATGAGATGTTCATGAAAGATGAGATTTGTGATGAATATATGATGACGATGAGATATTATGATGAAAAACATATTTCGAAGCTACCCATGTTTACAATTACGATTTTGTTAATAGTTGAATATTTCTATGTATGATAAAGCTTTTGGTAATGCCCACATGTTAGATATGAATGATGATTTTCCAAAATTAAGCTTACAACATTGTTTTGGAGCAAAGAATCCCAATTATATTTTCACCTTGTGGTATGTTTTGAGTTAATGTTTTCCTATGTATAGCTTACAACATTGTTTTGGAGCAAAGACTCCCAATTATGTTTTCAGCTTGTGGTATGTCTTGAGCTAGAGCTTCTCATATGCATGATTTCATATTTGAGATCTATTTGATCAGTGAGCTTCGTCAATAGATGATGTTGAGCTTTTTTATAAAATGATGTAGAGCATATGCATGTTTTAGGAGTAATGTTTATCATCGAGCAGTCTGAGGGTCGATCACCCTCTGCCTCAGAACTACGCGCCAATGCAGGTTTATACATTACGACTTTGTGACCTCTCTTGTGAGCTTTCCCTACCTTGATGGGCCTTCAATTTGATATCGATATCATGGTATCGTCTCTATCCCTGGCAAGGCTTTGAATGGCTCAACCCACTTGAGTGTGATAGTTGGGACCATGTAAGCTCTATTGTGGTATGTCGGCTATTAGATGAGTCTCCCATTGTTCCTCATGATTTTAGATGTACATGTTTCATTACTAATGAGATTTATGTAAATGCATGTTCCAAAGAAGGTTTGACTCATTGTTCAACTTTAATTATAAATATCAGAATTCAGCTTTGAGTCAATCGAATTAGTGATGATATTATGAAGTTATGTTATGTTATGTTATGAAGAGATCATGATTTCAAAAAGAATGCATGCAAGCCCCACTCTCAGACTCTTTTTATACATTGTTTTTAAACGATTTTATCTACTTTAGAGGTTTTACTTACCTCGCATGCTCGGTACATTTCACGTACTGACCGCATAATTATGCTGAATCGTTTCATGATACAGGACCCAGCTCTTAGATTCAGCCCCGCTCTAGTCAGCTTATCAAAGTTAGCACTCTATTTATGGGTGAGTCTTCATTTCCTGATTACTAGACTACTCAGCTTTCCTTTATGTATTTCAGTTCAATTTTGTTGAGTTAGTTGGGGTCTTGTCCCATCAGCTCATCATGTTTAGAGGCTCTTCAGAGATATGTATGTGTTCAGCTTCGGATTTCATATTCAAATGTTATGTTCAAGTTAGACTTCCGCTATGATTATATTATGACTATTCAGTTTTCTTGATTTAGATTAGATGTATGCTTTGCCATGGGTCGACTTGGGGTCTCTCGGGGCTCCTTTTCCTTTGTTACGATCCTGGCCTCTATTCGGGTCATGAAAAACTTGATATTAGAGCCATACGTTTGAAGTGTCCTAAGGTGTCTGAAAGCTGCGTGAAGTAGAGTCTTTTTCATGGGTGTGAAGCACGCCACACTTACAACGAAGGGTCTACGAGTCTTTTAGGAAGTGTTCCCTTCTTTCATGATCTATGTCGTGCAATGAAAAGTCTTTCTATCCTTCTATTTCATGCTTTTCGCGATTGCAGAATCATGGCTCCTCGAACAATGAATGGTAGGAGAAATGGGAATGGTGAAGGCCATGGGGATGGCATCGGTAATGGCACCAGCAATCCCCACCAGTTTAGGAGCACCAGGCACCGGAGCTAGTCACTCATGTTGAGTTCTGGGCCACTATTTAGATGCTTGCGCAGGTCTTGACTGCTCAGGTCAATCAACAGGCCGTTGTGCATGTTTTGCAGAATGGAAATGCAGCGGCGGATCGAGTCAAATACTTCTTGAGGATGAACCCGCCGAAGTTCCTTGGGTCCAAGGTAAATGAGGAGCCGCATGAGTTCATAGATGAGATAGTGAAGATCACCCAAGTCATGGGGGTGAATGGATTTGAGTGCGCAGAGTTGTCCTTTTACCAGTTGAAGGGGGTCGCGCATATCTAGTTCCGCCAATGGAAGGATAGTAGGGTCACCAAAGCAGGTCCTATCACTTGGGAAGATTTCCATGTTGCCTTTCTAGACCTGTTCTTCCCTCGTGTGATGAGGGACCTGGAGGTAGCTGAGTTTGTGAATTTGAAGCAAGGGAGGATGATAGTACAAAAGTATATCCTTGAGTTCACTCGCTTATCGAAATATGCCCCAGAGTTAGTGCTGACCAGAGGGCGCGGGTGAGCAGGATCATGCATAGAATAGCGGGTTATCTGGACAAGGATTTTTGGACCGATTTACTATATCAGGATATGGATTTCCCAAGGATAATGTTGTACGCCCAGCAGATGGAGGTGGCATATCTGAGAGAGAGGGAGGCCAAGAGGACCAGGACTGATGGCCACAGATTCTCCCAACCGAGGTCAGGTGGTGGGCACTGACAGCAGACTCACCAGAGATGATCAGCTCCAGCATCTTCGGCTTTGAGTGTGCCATCTAGGCCTAGACATGATCAGAGAGACCGAGCAGCAGGCTCGAGGGGTTAGAGTAGTAGACCCGCAAATTCTAGCATCCCAGCTTGTTGCTGATGTGGTCGGGGACACACAGGCCAGTGCTTGGCAGGTTCACGTGCTTGTTATGGGTGTGGGAAGCCCAGACATATGCTTAGAGGTTTCCCAGTAGTGAGACAGGATTGTATTGGTGGCCGAGGCCCAGCTTCTATTTCAGAAGCCCCTCCCGCACGCTCAGCACATCAAGGGGCATCTATTAGCACAGCTGGCGGTCAGCGCCAGAATAGATTCTATTCTTTATCATCCCTTTAGAAGTAGGAGGTCTCCCCGGATGTGGTCATTGGTATGATAAAAGTTTTCCATATTGATGTTTATGCTTTGTTAGATCCGGGGGCTACCTTGTCTTTCGTGACACCTTATGTGCCTAGTAGCTTCAGGGTCAGTCCCAAAGTCTTGTCAGAACCCTTCTTAGTTTATACTCCAGTAGGTGACTCAGTTATAGCAAGACAGATCTATAGATGTTACCCAGTCTCAGTCCTTCAGAAGGTCACCTCAGTAGATTTGATAGAGCTAGCCATGACCGATTTTGATGTTATTCTTGGTATGGATTGGCAATTTACATGCTATGCTTCAGTTAATTGAAGGACCCGAGTAGTAGAGTTCAAATTTCCGAGTGAGTCAATCTTAGAATGGAAGGGTAGTTTAGTTGTGCCTATAGGTCATTTCATTTCCTACCTTACAGCCAGGAAGATGATTTCTAAGGGTTGTGTGTACCTTCTAGTTAGGGTTAAGAATGTTGAGTCCGAGACCTCGACTATCCAATTAGTTCCAGTAGTACCTGAGTATCTAGAGGTCTTTCCTGATGATTTTCTAGGTGTTCCTCTCGAGCGATAGATTGACTTTGGTGTTGACCTTCTTCCCGACATGCAACCTATATCAATTCCTCCCTATAGAATGGCTCCAGCTGAGCTAAAGGAGTTGAAAGAGTAGTTGAAGGACTTTTTAGATAAGGGTTTCATTAGACCGAGCAAGTCTCCCTGGGGTGCGCCAGTCCTATTTGTCCGAAAGAAAGATGGTTCTCTTTGCATGTGCATTGATTATCGACAATTAAACAAAGTCACTATCAAGAACAGGTATCCTCTACCCAGTATTGATGATTTATTTAACCAACTTCAGGGTGCCAAGTGTTTCTCAAAGATAGATCTCAGGTCCGGGTATCGTCAGCTCAGAGTTCGGGAGAGTGACATCCCGAAGACAGCCTTCAGGACGCGGTATGGTCATTATGAGCTTATAGTTATGTCTTTTGGACTAATGAATGCTCCTTCATCTTTTATGGACTTGATGAACAGGGTGTTCAGGCCATACCTTGACATGTTCGTGATCGTGTTCATTGATGACCTCCTTATATACTCTCGGAGCGAAGAGGAGCATGCTGCTAATTTGAGAGTAGTGCTTCAGACTGTCAAGGATCATCAATCATATGCCTAGTTCAGCAAGTGCGAGTTCTGCTTGAACTCTGTAGCCTTATTCGGCCATGTGGTATCAAGTGAAGGCATAGAGGAAGATTCTCAAAAAATTGAGGTGATGAAGAATTGGCCTAGACCAGTGAATCCTTCAGATATTCGAAGTTTCTTGGGTTTAGTCGGCTACTATCGAAGATTTGTTGAGGGTTTCTCATCTATTGGAGCACCTTTGACCAAGTCGACTCAGAAGAAGGTGAAATTCCAATGGTCAGAGGCTTGTGAGGAGAGCTTTCAAGAGTTGATGACTCGACTTACCTTAGCACCAGTGTTGACCCTACCCAAGGGTACCGATGAATTCGTGGTGTATTCAGACACGTCAAGGATCAGACTTGGGTATGTGTTGATGCAGCACGGGAAAGTGATAACATATGTCTCTAGACAGTTAAAAGTCCATGAGAAGAATTACCCGACCCATGACCTTGAGTTTGCTGCGGTGGTATTCTCCTTAAACATATGGCAACATTATTTGTATAAGGTCGACGGGGATGTATTTACGGTCCATAAGAGTTTGCAATATGTGTTCACGGAGAAAGATCTCAATCTTTGATAAAGGAGGTAGTTAGAACTACTCAAGGACTACGATATGAGTGTTCTTTATCATCTGGGTAAGGCTAATGTAGTAGCGGATGCACTTAGTAGACTCTCTATGGAGAGTGTATCCCATGTGGATGAAGGGAAAAAGAAGTTGGTAAGGTATGTGCATCGACTCGCAAGGTTGGGAGTTAGGTTGGTTGACTTGACCGATGGCGTTGTGGTGGTTCGAAATGGATCAGAATCATCCTTGGTGACTGATGCAAAAGCTAGATAAGATGAGAACCCAATTTTGGTAAAGTTGGAGGAAGCCGTTCGAAATTAGTAGGTGGAGGTCTTCTCCCAAGGGGGAGATAGTGTGCTTGGGTACCAGGGTCGCTTATGTGTACCGGACGTGGATGACTTGAGGAGCCAGATGCTATATGAGGCTCATGAATCGAGGTGTTCTAACCATCCAGGTGCCATCAAGATGTACCGTGACTTATGGAAAAACTATTGGTGGAATAGCATGAAAAGGGATATTGCAGAATCGTAGCCAAGTGTCCAAACTGTCAGCAAGTAAAGGTTGAGCATTAGAGACCGGGAGGTGTAATTTAGGACATCAGCATTCCTACCGGGAAGTGGGAAGAAATTAATATGGATTTCCTCACAGGTCTGCCTCGTACTCGTCGACAATATGATTCATTTGGGTTGTGGTAGACAGGTTGACCAAGGCTGCACATTTTCTACCGGTTAAGACCATAGATTCAGCGGAGGTTTATGCCAAACTATATATCCGGGAGTTGGTCCGATTTCATGGACTGCCCTTGTCCATCATTTCAGACCGAGGTACTCAATTTACCTCTCAGTTTTAGAAGTCGTTTCAAAAAGTATTGGGTACACAAATTAAGCTCAGCATAGCATTTCATACGCAAACGGATGGTCAAGCGAAGTGGACAAGCTAGACCCTCGAGGACATGTTTGAGAGAATGTGTAATTGACTTCAGAGGTAGCTGGGATGAGCATTTTCCACTGATTGAGTTTTCCTACAATAACAACTGTCACTCTAGTATCTAGATGGCGCCGTTTGACGCTCTCTATAGGCAAAGATGCAGATCGCTCATCGAATGGTTTGAGGTTGGTGAGGCGGCAATGATAGGGTCAAATTCGGTTCATGAAGCAATGGAGAAGGTTCAGTTGATAAGAGACAGGATGAAAACTTCCTAGAGTAACCAAAAGTCTTATGCGGACGTGAGAACAAGAGAGTTAGAATTTAAAGTCGATGACTGGGTATTTTCTGAGTGTGTCCCATGAAGGGAGTGATGCAGTTTGGGAAGAAAGGGAAACTTAGTCCCTACAATATCAGCCCATATTGTATTGCGAGATGTATTGGAAAGGTGCCTTATGAGTTGGAGTTGCCATCACAATTAGCTTATGTGCATCCTGTGTTTCACGTATAACTTTTGAAAAAAGTGTTTGGGTGATCCAGCCTTAGTTATCTTAGTAGACAGTGTTGGTGTGAGAGACGGTTTTAGCTATGAGGAGGTTCCGGTGGAAATATTGGATCGTCAGGTTTGAAGGCTAAGGAAAAAGGAAGTAGCTTCAGTTAAGGTGTTATGAAGGAATCAACATGTTGAAGGAGCTATGTGGGAAGCCGAAGAGGATATGAGGGCTAAATACCCACATTTGTTCTCTATCGGCTCAGTTTCAGCTTGAGTTATCAGTTTTGCCCTAAAACACTATTTAGTTTCATGTTCAGTTCATGTGTGTAGGTTTCTTTTATGCATATGGATGTATGTATGATTCGTGTTTTCAATTCAGCTGTGTAGTTTGAATTAGAGGTAGTCATTCCATCAGTTTTCGATTTAAATGATCAGTATTTGAATATGATAATTGCATCTTCTCTACTTTTCTATGTGTTTCCAATATTCGAGGATGAATGTTCCCAACGAGGAGATATTGTTATACCCCGGAAGCCCAAAGATCAGACCCGTGAGTTTAAACGGAGAAGAAGTAAAAATTCTGTAGCAAACTCAGAATGAGTCATGAGGAGACTAGTGAGACCCACCCATGAGTCGTGATGTGACTCGTGGTGAAGGCCAGGGGATGGAATTTAAGGTTTGAGAAGAGGAGACCCCACGAGCATGACCATGACTCATCGGTCCCACGAGTCACTGGGTCATTCGTGGGGAGGGAGATTAAGAAAAGAAATAGAAAGAGGCAGTGGACATCACGAAAGGACCCCACGAGCCGTGGTCAGTCCCTATGATACGTGGGGTGAGTCTTGGTCCAAGTAGGGAAAGTTTTAGTCAAGGCTCAGGTTTTGTACCTTACGACTGACTCCACGAGTTGTGACCTTGAACCACGAGTCATGAGGTCCCTCGTTGAGTCCCCCCAGACAATTATTTTCTACGAATTAAGTAAGTGCTTTTTCGTAATTCCTAAGTTCCTAAGGCCTAAACTACGACGTTTGGGATTATAAATAATGACTTTTAAAGGGGTTAAGTTCATTTAGGCGTCATTCATTCATGCATGCAATGTAGACAAGTCTGAGAGGGTGATCAAGCTATTGTTCCTCAGTTTCCTTCAATTTTCTATTAGGCATTCAATGAAGTGTTAGAATCAGCTAACAATAGATATGTAGGGTTATGAATGTGTGATTCAGTTCACACCCATGCCCAATCCCTTCTAGAGTATGAAATTCTATGTCTAATCTATGGGGTTCAACCCAAATGCATAAATCTTCTATTTCTATACATGGACACAATTTGATTATGATTCTATTATTGAATTACGAAGCATGGGCAAATTTTATATTGTTTTCGAATTAAAATCATGATCGTAGTTTTATAAATCAAAAGCCCATGGATGAGATGTTCATGAAAGATGAGATTTGTGATGAATATATGTTGATGATGAGATATTATGACGAAAAACATGTTTCGAAGCTACCCGTGTTTACAATTTTGATTTCGATGAGAATTAAATATTTCTACGTATGATAAAGCTATGGGTAATGCCCACATGTTAGGTATGAATGATGATTTTTCAAAATTAAGCTTACCATATTTTTTTGTAGCAAAGACTCCCAATTATATTTTCAGCTTGTGGTAAGTTTTGAGTTAAAGCTTTCCTATGTATAGCTTACCACATTGTTTTGGAGAAAAGGCTCACAATTATGTTTTCAGCTTGTGGTATGTCTTAAGCTAGAGCTTCTCATATGCATGATTTCATAATTGAGATGTATTTGATCATTGAGTTTCGTCAATAGACAATGTTGAGCTTTGTCTATAAAATGATGTAGAGCATATACATGTTGTAAGAGTAATGTCTAGCACCGAGCAAGCTAACGGTAGATCACCCTATGCCTCAGAACTACGCGTCAACATAGGTTTATACATTATGACTTTGGGACCTCCCTTGTGAGCTTCCCCTGCTCGGATGGCCCTTCAGCTTAATATTGATATCATGGTATCGTCTCTAGCCCTGGCAAGGCTTTGGACGGCTCTACCCACTTGGGTGTGATAGTTGGGACCATATATGCTCTATCCTGGTATGTTGGTTATAAGACGAGTCTCCCATTGTTCCTCATGATTTCAGATATTCATGTTTCATTACTCATGAGATTTATGTAAATTCATGTTCCAAAGCAGGTTTGTCTCATTGTTCAGCTTTACTTATAAATATCAAAATTCAGCTTTGAGTCAATCTAATCAGTGATGATATTATAAAGTTATGTTATGTTATGTTATGAAGGGATCATGATTTTAGAAAGAATACATATAAGCCCTACTCTCAGACTCTTTATGTTTATGTTATTTTATGCATTGTCTTTAAATGATTTTATATACTTTAGCTATTTTACTTACCTTGCATACTCAGTACATTCCACGTACTGACCGCATACTTTATGTTGTATCATTTCATAATACAGGACCCAGCTCTCAGATTCGCCCTGCTCATAGTTAGATTATCTTAGTTAGCACTCTATTAGTGGGTGAGTCCTCATTTCCTGAGGACTAGACTACTCAGCTTTCCTTTATGTATTTCGGTTTCAATTTTGTTGAGTTAGTTGGGGTCTTTTCCCATCAACTCGTTATGTTTAGAGGCTTTTCAGACATATGTATGTATTCAGCTTAAAATTTCTTATTCTGATGTTATGTTCAAGTTAGAATTCTGCTATGATTATGTTGTGACTATTCAGTTTTCTTGATTTAGATTAGATGCATTCTTATGCCATGGGTCGACTTTGGGTCTCTCAAGGCTCCTTGTCTCAAGTTAGGATCCAAGCCTCTGTTTGGGTCGTGACAGTCTTACATATGTTGAGAGTTTTGGAGCACAACGCATACAGAAAAGGGCTCGGGGAATGAATACACGAGCACAGTATCAAGTGAGCAAGAGGTCGAGGCCGGAGGTCAGGTGCCCTGGGTGCCGCACCATGCTGCCAGGCCGGCGCGTCGAGCCCTTGGCCTGGTGCTGTGGCCGGCATGCCGCGCCCCCTACCACCGCCTCAATCATATATAAATCCCCCTCATTTTTAGTTAACTCATTTTTCAATATTTCCTTCGATAGTAAACAGAGGAGGAGCGTGGGTTTCAGCCATTTTTCATCAAATTACGCCGCTAAATTTTGTGCACAAATTCATCTTAGATAATGTGTTCTAGGCCCATGATGAACATCTCTGTGAAGTTATTTCTTTGAAATTCTCTAGGAGTACCGGAACCCCGTTGAGTAAAAGTTGTCGGAGTGGATTCTAATTGAAACCTAAGCGACTGCAAGTGACGGGTAAGCATTTCTCCCTTCTAAACACTCGAGAATTTTTGAGTTGTTGGTCGAATTAAACAAAGTTGAATTATAGTCATCATTCTGTCAAAGACATTGTTGTTTGCCGACACCAACTATTGAAATAGCCTTATTCTCTCAACGCAAAGGCTGTAATTGAGTGGAATTACTAGCTTCAGGTTGGGAACTATTTGATGGATAAAGTTGGCATTCGAGGTATGTTAAGGTTTATCCTTTCGGCATGTTATTCTCGTCGTATAATGATTCGACTTATATTCTTGAACGGAAATAATGATCATATATGTTGTAATTAGCTGCTTCTAGTAGATAAGGATCATGTATGTTGTGATTAGCTGTTGTCGGTAGATTATGATTATATATGTTGTGGTTAGCTGCAAAAGACGTATTGAGAGTATATTGAAGTATTCCTCGTCGGGAAAGACTATGTTATATGTGACTCACACTAGGAGCATCATAGAAACTCCTCTGTTCTTTTGTTCACTGTATTAGTAGAATTCTGATGTTCTACTATCGTGCAAAGATTTAGAAGTCTATGTTTAGCTTTTAGGCCTGAATGCCTAATTTTGATAGCCTAGGGCATAGTCAAGAGATATAGCTTTTGGTTTATCGCTTGTATTGGCAGTAAAGTTCGCCTCAAGGCCGATGGCGTACATTGACGCTTCCAGGGCCGGAATCTAGATTGGGTGGCTTATCTATGAGGTAATGGCACCAGGGTTTCCTAATGAACTGGGCAACAGCTCGCCAGAAGGTTGGCCACGGTCAGTGACCGTTATTTCCAGTCGACTTAATGCTTTTCATACAGGTTTCCCAGGAAACCATCCTAGTTTCTACAAGTTGGATAGATCAGTGGATACCCTAGGAGGGGACCTAGAGGGGACCTTATTAGAAGTTAGATGGTGGGCCAAGGCCCTAGCCCACTCTTATAGATGTCCTCATACAAGTTGCTGCGAGTGGCTAGGTCCAGATAAACCTGCCTACAAGGCTATGAGTCGCCCAGAGAAGCCACATGTGATCTAAACGGACTAAGTTAAAGTCTAAAGGAACTAGTATCATAGTATCATAGTGTTACTTCTAGGAGTTGTGGTAGGCTTCCATGGAGAGTTAGGGTTGACTGCTTAGGAGCATGTCCGATTAGTAGTAGCCCCACAGTTGTTCTAAGTGGAGGAACTAAATAGCTGGTCACCTGTGACCTTACAGTTCGCTTATGAGTTATTCTTACCCCAGCATGACCTTCATACTATTTCTTAAGTCACACAGACCTCATCCTTTTTCTTCTAAGTCAACGGAGGTTGTGATCACTGCCAGGACCCTCTGGTCAGATATAGGCGCACAGATTGTCCCTGTTGGCAGCTATGCAGACCTTTCCAAGGGAGTAGAGGTTGCATTAGGCCTAAGGGGCCAGATATGCCTTTTCAATTAATAGGTTTGTAGATTCTAACTGAGATTGTCACAACCCGAACAAAAGCCCGGATAGCAAAATGGCACAAAGAGACCCGAGAGGCTCCAAGTTGACCCATGGCATGAACATACATCTAACTCAACCAATAAGAATGAAGAATCTACATGATAATATTTGCGGAAGTCTAAAATAAACATAACATCAGAATACACAATCTGAAGATGAATACATCCTTTTTTCTGAAAAGCCTCTAAACATGATGAGTTGATGGGACAAGACCCCAACTAACTCGATAGAGATGGAGACTAAAAATACATAGGGAAATTTGAATAAGCATGGTCCTCGGGAGATGAGGACTCACCAACAAGCGTAAGATGCTATCTCTAAAGACTGGCTATGGACGGGGCTGAGTTTGAGTGTCGAGTCCTGTATCATGAAATGATACAGCATAGAGTATGCAGTTAGTACGTGGAATGTACGCTCACAAGGGATGTCCAGAAGTATTATATATATATATATATATATATATATATATATATATATATATATATATATATATATATATATATATATATATATATATATATATATATAAGTATTAACCTACATTGGTCCATAGTTCTGAGTCATAGGGTGATCGACCCTTAGCCTACTCGGTGCTAGACACTACTCCCAAAAAACATGCATATGCTCTCCATTATTTTTCAATGAAGCTCAACATCGTCTATTGGAAAAGCTCAGTAGTCAAATACATCTCAAATCTGAAATCATGAATATGAGAATCTTTAACTCAAATCATACCACAAGCTAAAAAATAATTGGGAGTCTTCGCTCCAAAACCGTGTGGTAAGCTTAATCGGGAAATCATAAATCGTTCTTGAACATATGGGCATCACTCAATACTTTAACATGCTTGAAAATTCTCAATTCACATCGAAAACATGATTATAAACATGGGCAGCTTGAAAACATGCTTTTCATCAATAATACCTCATCATAATCATACATTAATCACAAATCTCATCTTTCATAAACTTCTCATCGATGGGCTTTTTAATTCATAAAAGTTGAAATATGATTTTTAATTGAAAATAATATAAAACTTGTACATGAATCATAATTCAATAGTAGAAACATATTTAAATCATACCCATGTAGAGAATTAGGAAATTCATGCATTGCCTTAAAACCCCATAGATTAGACATAGGAAATTCATGATTTATAGAGGGATTGGGCATGGGTGTGAAAGGATTCACCTATTCATAACCCTACATACCTGATTATATCTGAGTCTTACACTTCTTTGATTGCCCACGAGGAATTGAAGAGAATTTGAAGAAGAACAAGCTTTATCACCCCCTCTATCTTCCTATCTTTGCATGCATGAATATGAATAAGCCTAGGATAGGTTTTACCCTCATAAACCATTGCATTTCTAACCTTAAACGACATAGTCTAGGGCTCTAGGACTTAGAAATAATGAAAATTCCCTTAATGAAATTCCTAAAATTTCTGCACTGGTGGTAACAACGATCGAACTAAAGAGTCGGTCTTGGATACAACGACTCGTTGTGTCCATCCGTCGTCTCCACTGCCCAAGTTCACCTTCTCAGATTCGATCCCATGACTCGATAGGATGAGTTGTTGCTTCAAAAGACAATCCATTGTGTCATCCGTTGTTTCCCTCTTCATGATCTGTACCAAGCATTCCCATGAGCCACAACACGACTCATTCCTCCTTCCAACGAGTCGTTGTTTCCTTTCGTTACATTTATTGGAGATTTTTAATACTTCTTCCCATGGCTGATGACCATGACCCATTGTAACCTTCAACGGGTCATTCCACGACTCCTTACTTCCCCTTAGGCTGAGGATCAGTCCAACCACGACTTCAAACAACGACTCGTGGTAACTAACAATGGGCCGTTACTGGACCTGTTATTCCCAACTCCAACTCTGCAGTATCTCACCATGGATGCCACCCATATGTCATTGGTTGGACCAACGATCCCTTAGGTGGCCCGTGCTATGAAATTTTTCCTAGATTCTTCCAACTTCCATTTTTAAATCTCGGGTCTAATCTTAGGCACTTTCGGGGTATTACAATGTCACACCCCACCGGGGGGGGGGTAAGACTGGCACTTGGTGCCCTACTGGGACCTGAACTGCTGGACTGCAAGCCTGGGCACATCTGGTGCCTGGCTGGCTCTAACTCACATTTCTGGAAACAAAGGGATATATAACGGCTGTAAACACAGCCCCCGGCCCATTGGCCTATAGCCTCCTGTACCTGCACTAACAGCTGACCAGAAACATGTCGATATAGGGAAACCTATGCGGGACGACAAGGCCACCATGCTGTCTAGTTATCTGTAACTTAATCATAGAATATTAAAAAGCTACATGACCGGCAAGGTCACCACTACTGTCAAGCTATGGCCCCACACGGCCAACATGAAAGAAACAGAAGTACTAACAGCTAAACAACTGCACGGCCTCACATGACCGGCTCGTCTGACCACAGGGAAACATATACAGACTGCAAGCCTCTAGGAATAGCAATAGAATTGATCGGGATAGGGCCCTGACCTACCCGTACTATACAACAAAAGAAAATGAAATACACCTCTGGAATTCAGTCTCCGGATAACAGGAGCTGAATACTCGATCGCTGATACGAATCACGTGGTATCGCCTGCTCATCTATGAGTACCTGCAGGCAAGTAATGCAGCGCACCACCGGGCATCAGTACCGCTGGTACTGAGTATGTAAAGCAATAACTGAAAGAAATATCTGAAAACAATAATATAACTGATGAAACTGAAGTAGAAAGGAATAGATTAACTGTCTGATAATGTAAGTCATACCTTCTCTTAATCATACTGGAAGGAGTAGAAGTCATACCTAAGGATTTATCGTTCTACTATCGATCTACTCATATCTACTGTAACACGGTATAACATATCATAACATATATAGCACATACAAACCTTACCCGGCCCCCATAAGCCGGGAGGTACAACCAGCACAGAATCTATACCCCTACCCCGGTCATCCCATCTCCTATAAACCTATAAGCATCCTGCCGGTCCCCTGGGTATACACTTGGGCTCGCTGAGCCCCTGACTATAACTGCATCTGAGTCCGGAGGACTCCTGAATCAACACCCGGGCGTATCCGCTCGACAGGGGTGTGTAAGAGCCGACCAAGGCATAATATGGGGAAAACTGGCATCCCATCTTCATCCCCTGTGGGACGGCATGCCACTACGTAGAGCGACGTATCCTCGTCCTCTGGCGGACGAGTCGATACAGCTATCAAACCTGGGGCGGTCATGGATGCTAGGTAGTCCAACCCCAAACAATACAACGGTCCCAACTAGTAATATTATCTGCATGTCTCACATACTGAGGCTAATAGTGGTAAAGTATTATATATACTATATGCTGAACTAATGATAGTAATATGTACGTACTTAACTCCTGCTGAGGCTGGGAATAGTATATATGTATAAGTATAGTCCTCTGCCAGACTGTACTGGGGCTAATGCTGAACATGATATAGTCTTTCTGCTGAAACTATGTTGTATACTGAGTTTCTATAGTAACATGATTTACTAGTTCTAATATGCTTTCTAGCTTCACTTTAACTTATCGTTCTATTTCTGAGATGTCTTATAGATATTACATTGCTTTACTGGGTTTCAACTGAATACAATGATATCCTAACATTCTGTGTCACATCACATACTGAGCATGCTGTGCAGTTCCTAACACTTATATTAAAATCTATATCGTGCTAGCAAGTCTCGCGCTGATCATAACATGATGTTTCTAATATCATACCAACACTCATAATAAACATCATACATGGCTTCTGAATATTCTACTGGCCTTTAAATTACTGTACTGTACCAAGATTACTAACTTGCCGAGGAAACTAGCTTTACGTACCTTATCCTTGAACTATTCGTCTGTCGGACGAGGCACGGCCGGTACTCCAACTGTTTTCTCCCAACTGCATTCATAAATATGTCAATCAATGCTAAATACAACTTTATTTTAAAGAGTAACGTCACTTTCGATATAGTTTATAGCCTAAACTTAGGCTTATCGAAAGACGATCGAAAACTCGCTATTTTTCAGAGGTCCAGAAGGGAGAAATATTCACTTCACAGCTAGGAACACATAAACACTAGTTTAGAGCAATTCCACTTACCTTAGCTCGGTAGCTCGATGATTCGTCGGCCGTATTTCGTGAAACTAAATCCGTAGGAATGCTCTCTGCTGCTAAATACCTCAGTATCTGGAGTTAATTTGAGTTTGGACAACGTTTAGCAGCGTAATCGGACGAAAATTATATTACTACTTCGTTCTTTTTCCTTCTCCTGCGTTTGCTCTCTGTTTTCTGGAAATTTACAAATGTTTTGATCATTTAAAACCGAAGTGGGGCTTTATATACTTGGGCCTGGACAAGGCCAACGTGTCACAGAGCCAACGCGGAGGCCTCACCTCCGTGACACGTTGCCATCACGGAGGGGTTCTGCCTCGACTCCTTCCGTGATGGTTCGACAGGTTTCTCGTCCGATCTTTTCCCGGGCCTTTCTCTAGCACGTATGGCCTTCAAATATGCTTAACAAATGTGCGAATAGGTCATTTAGGTGCCGGGAATTCTACGGGGTATAACATACAATTTCTCCCCCTTGGGAACATTAATCCTTGAATGTGGGAAAACATGCAAAAAATAGAGAAATGCAATCATTACACTCAAATACTGATCATTTAAGCCGAAAATTGATGGTGACTATCTCCAATTCAAATTACATAGCTGAACTGAGTTCATGAATTATATACACATCCACATACATGAACGAAACTCTGGCACATTAACTGAACATAAAAACTAATTAGAGTCTTAGGGAAAAAACTGATACCTCAAGATGGAACTGAGCCGGTAGAGAATAAATGTGGGTATCTAGCCATCTGTCTGCTTTGGCTTCCCGCGTAGCTCCTTTAACGTGCTGATTCCTCTATAAAACTTTCACTAAAGCTATTTCCTTGTTCCTTAGCCTTCGAAATTGATGATCCAGTATTTCCACTAGAACCTCATCATAACTAAGGTTGTCTTTCACACCGATAATTGGATCCCCCAAACACTTCTTTAAGAGCGATACATGGAAAACATGATGCACAGAAGCTAATTCTGGGGGCAACTCCACTTCGTATGCTACCTTACCAACTTGTTTTACAATCCTTTAAGGACCACCATAATGAGGGATGAGTTTTCTTTTCTTTCAAAACCACCTCACTCCCTTCATGGGTGACACCTTCAAAAACACCCAATCATCCACTTCAAACTCAAGCTCCCTCCTTCTCAGATTGGCATAGGAATTTTGGTGACTTTAACTTGTTTTCACAACTTGTCCCATATGAGCTGAACCTTGCCATAGCCTCATGGACCGAATCTGGTCCTATCATCGCGGCTTCAGCAACTTTGAACCAACAAATAGACGATCTACATCTCCGCCCATAGAGATCCTTAAACAAAGCCATTTGAATGCTACAATGGTAGCTGTTATTGTATGCTAACTCGATAAGAGGCAATGATTATCCCAACTACCTTTGAAGTCAATAATGCATGCTTTCAGCATGTCCTTGAGAGCCTGAATAGTCCGCTGACCTTGACCATCCATTTTCTAGTGAAATGTTGTGCTGAGCTTAACCTGAGTACCTAGTCCTTTTTTAAACGACCTCTAAAACTAAGAGGTAAATTGGGTACCTCTGTTTGATATGATGGACAAGGGAACTCCATGCAATCGAACTAGCTCCCGGATATATAGTTTTGCATAACTCCACTGAATCCATGGTTTTGATCGGTATAAAATGAGTGGCCTTGGTCAACCTGTCTACCACAACCCAAATGGAGTCATATTATTGATGAGTGCGAGGTAACCCTGTAATGATGTCCATCTTGATTTCTTCCCACTTCAAAGAAGGAATATCGATATCCTGAAGAACACTTCCCAGTCTCTGATGCTCGGCCTTCACTTGCTGACAGTTTGAACACTTATCTACAAATCCTGCTATGTCCTTCTTCACGACATTCCACCAATAGAATTCCCGTAAGTCACGGTACATCTTGGTGGCATCTGGATGGATAGAATACCTTGATCCATGAGCCTCGTGCAACATTGGGCTCCTCAAATTATCAACATCCGGAACACAACGTGGCACGCTGCCTGGCGTGGCCAGCCTTGCCAAGGCATGGTTCCTTGCCAACTTTTGTAATTTGCTTCCCATTCCATTTCTCCACTTCACCCATCATAGATTAGTTCCTCAAATTCATTTTAAACCTACAAAAACAAGAACTAATCATGTTGGTTAGTATATATCTTCACATTTACATAAAATTACATGAGAATGTATACAAATAAGTAAATAAACAAGACGAAAACTAAGTTATAAAGTATCACTTGGTCATTCCATTTTGCCCAAGATCAACACGCTCTCCATAGAGAGTCTACTAAGTGTGTCTGCTACTACATTGTCCTTAGCTTGATGGTAAAATACACTCATATAATAGTCCTTGAGTAGCTGCGACCACCTCATTTGCGGAAGATTGAGATCCTTCTGTGTAAACACATATTATAAATTCTTATGGTCCGTAAACACATCCACTGAACCCCATACAAATAGTGTCTCCATATCTTCAATGCGAATACCACTGTAGCCAATTCAAGATCATGGGTCGAGTAATTCTTCTCATGAACTTTGAGCAGTCTAGATTAATATGCTATAACCTTTTCGTGCTACATTAACACACACCCAAGTCTGATCCTTGAAGCATCACAATACACCACGAACCCATCGGTACCCTCGGGTAGGATTAACACCGGTGCTGAAGTAAGTCGAGTCTTGAACTCTTGGAAGCTCTTCTCACAAGCCTCCGACTGCACCTTCTTATGGGTCAATTTGGTCAAGGGTGCTTCAATGAATGAGAAACCTTCTACAAATCTCTGATAGTAGACAACTAAACTCAAAAAGCTTCGAATATCCGAAGGATTCACCAGCCTAGGCCAATTCTTCACCGCTTCTATTTTCAGAAAGTCCACCTTTATGCCCTCACTTGATACCACATGGCCCAAAATCGCCACTGAGTTCAACCAAAACTCACACTTGCTAAATTTGGCATATAATTGGCGATCCTTGAGAGTTTGTAGCACTACTCTCAAATGAGCAGCATGCTCCTCCTTGCTCTGAGAGTATATTAGGATGTCACCAATAAACACAATCACGAACATATACATGTATGGATTGAACACCCTATTCATCAAGTCCATAAAAGCTGTAGGAGCATTCCTTAGTCAAAAATACATAACTACAAACTCATAATGACCATACCATATCCTGAAGGCTGTCTTCAGGATATCGCTCTCCCGAACTCTGAGCTAATAGTACCCGAATCTGAGATCTATCTTTGAAAAGCACTTGGCATCCTGAAGATGGTCAAATAAATCATCAATCTTGGGTAGAGGATACATATTCTTGATGGTAACTTTTTTCACTTGTCGATAGTCAATGCACATACAAAGAGAACCATCCTTATTTCGAACGAAGAGAACTGGTGCACCCCATGGGGACTTGCTCGGTCTAATGAAACCCTTATCTAACAGGTCCTTCAACTGTTCTTTCAACTCTTTTAGCTCGGCTAGAGCCATTCCGTAGGGAGGAATATATATAGGCTACGTGTCGGGAAGAAGCTCAATACCAAAATCAATCTCCTGCTCGAAAGAGATTCCCGATAGATCATCAGGAAAGACTTCTGGATACTCACATACTACTGGGACAAAATGGATAATCGGGGTCTCGGAATCAACATCCTTAACCCTAACTAGATGGTACACACAAACCTTTGAAATAATATTTCTGGCCATAACGTAGGAAATGAAATAACCTACAGGCATAACTGAACTACCCTTCCATTCTAAGACTGGCTCACTCAGAAATCTAAACTCTACCACCCGGGTTCTATAATTAATTGAGGTATAAAATGTAAATAGCCAATCCATGCTGAGGATAACATCAAAATCGACCATGGCTAACTCTATCAAATCTGCTGAGGTGACCTTCTGAAGGACTAAGACTTGGCAACCTCTATACACTTGTCTAGCTACAACTGAATCACCTACTGGAGTAGAGACTTAGAAGGATTCTAACAAGACTTCGAGACTGACTCCGAAGCTACTGGCCACATAAGGTGTCACAAAAGAAAAGGTAGCCCACGGATCTAACAAAGCATACACATCAAGATGGAAAACTCGTAACATACCAGTGACTACATATGGGGAGACCTACTCCTGGAGGGATGCTAAGGAATAGAATCTTTTTTGGCGTTAACCGCCACCTGTGCTGGTAAATTCCCCCTGATGTGCTGAGCGTGTGGGTGGGGCTGCTGAACTAGAAGCTGGGCCTCTGCCCCCATCATGGTCCTGTCTCACTGCCGGGCAACCTTTGAGCATGTGTACGGGCTTCCGACACCCAAATCAAGCACCTGAACCTGCCAAGCACTGGCCCGTGTGCCCCCGACCACATCTGCGGCAAGTGGGATACTAGAATTTGTGGGTCTACTACTCTAACCCCTTGAGCCTGATGCTCGCCCCCTCGATCATTCCTAGGCCTGGATGGCACACTCAACGCTGAAGATGTTGGGGCTAAAGATCTCTGGTGGGTCTTATATCGGTGCCCACCACTTGACTTTGGCTGTGAGAATCTGTGACTATCAGTCCTGGCCCTTCTACCCTCCCTCTCTCTCATATGCGCCGCCTCTATCTACTGGCATACAAGACTATCCAAGGGGAATCCATATCTTGGTGGAGCATAGCGTTTCTACAATCCTTATCCAAATAGCCCTCCACACCATGAACAAATTTGCTCCCCCGCGCCCTCTGATCAGCCACTAACTCTAGGGCGTACTTCGATAGGCAAGTGAACTCAAGTGTATACACCTACACTATCATTCTCCCTTGCTTAAGATTCATGAACTCATCCGTCTTTAGCTCCCTTATCTCAAAAGGGAAGAACAGATCTAGGAACGCAGCATGGAACTCCTCCCAAGTGATAGGGCCTGCTCTAGTGGCCCTACTGTCCTTCCATTGACGAAACTAGATGTATGCAACCCCTTTTATCTGATATGAGGCCAACTCTGCACTCTCAACTTCATTCACCCCCATGAATTTTGTGATCTTTACCATCTCATCAATGAACTCATCCGGGTCCTTATCTACTTTTGACCTGAGGAACTTTGGCGGGTACATTCTCAACAAATCCCTCACTTGAGTCGCTACCGCATTGCAATTTTTTGGGACATGCACAACTGCCTGCTAATTGACCTGAGTGGTCAAAGCCTGCGTGAGCATCTAAATAGCTACCCGAAACTCAGCATGGGCAACCGGCTCTGGTTCATGGTGCTCCTGGACTGGTGGGGTATGTTAGTGCCTATTTCTATTGCCATCACCGTGGCTGTCTCCATTTCCATTCCTCTTACCATTTACTCTGTGGGCAGCCAAGATGCTGCCATCGCGAACAACATGAATTAGAAGGATAGAGAGACATTTCATCACACGACATAGATCATGAAAGAAGGGAATATTTTCTAAACGTCTCGTAGCCTCTTCATCATAAGTGTGGCGCGCTTCACACCCATGAAAAAGGCTCTACTTGACGCGACTTTCAAACACCCTAGGACACTTCACACCGATGGCTTTGATACCAAGCATGTCACGACCCGAACGGAGGCCGGGATCGCAGCATGGGACAAGGAGCCCCGAGAGATTCCAAGTCGACCCATGTCATGAACATATGTCTAACACAACCAATAAGACTACAGAATCAACATGATAATCTTAGAGAAAGTGTAAAATAAACATCATATCAAAATACACAATCTGAAGATGAATACATCCTTTTGTCTGAAAAGACTCTAAATATGATGAGTTTATGGGACAAGACCCCATCTAACTCGATAGAGCTAGAGACTGAAAATATATAGAGAAATCTGAATAAGCATGGTCCTTAGGAGATGAGGACTCACCAACAAGCATAAGATGCTATCTCTGAAGACTGGCTACAAGTTGGATAGATTAGTGGATACCCTAACGAGGGGACCTTATTAGTAGTTAGATGGGGGGCTAACACCCTAGCCCACTCTTATAGATTTCCTCATACAAGTTGCCGCAAGTGGTTAGGTCCAGATAAACCTGCCTACGAGGCTATGAATCGCCCAAAGAAGCCACATGAGATCGAAACAAACTAAGTTAAAGTCTAAAGGGACTAGAACCATAGAATCACAGTGTTACTTCAAGGCTAGGAGTTGTGGTAGGCTGACATAGAGAGTTAGGGCTGATTGCTTAGGAGCATGTCCGATTAGTAGTAGCCCCATAGTTGTTCTAAGTGGAGGAACTAAAAAGCTGGTCACCTGTGACCTTACAGTTCGCTTATGAGTTATTCTAAGCTCAGCATGGCCTTCATACTATTGCTTAAGTCATACGGACCTCATCCTTTTTCTTCTAAGTCAATGGAGGTTTTTATCACGGCCAAGCCCCTTTAGTCAGATGTAGGCGCACAGATTGTGCCTATTGGCAGCTATGTAGACTTTTCCAAGGGAGTAGCGGTTGCGTTAGTGATCTTGGGCAAATTTATATGCCCAAGTGATACTCAAAGGTGTCATTTTAGCCTTGTTTATCTATCAATGTTTATACATTCTCATGTAATTGGTAATAAAATGTGAATTTATACTAACCAACATGATTAGCATTGTTTTGCAGGAAAAATGTAATTTTGGAAAGCTAAAATGCATGTTGGAAGCCAATTTCCAGTGAGGGTTCGCGATGGGTCCGTGGCACAGTGGCCTGGCTCCGCGTTGCACGTCGTGCCACGTTGGGCCTTATTCCCTGGACCCCCAGTTTCCAGTGAGGGTCCGCGTTGGTGGCGTGTCACGGAGGCAGTGCTTCGCGATGCACTCCGTGACACGTTGCTTGTTATTCCGGGAAAAATTCCCACTAGTATAAATAGAACACTTAGGTTCATATTTCAATATTCTGACTTGGTGGAGCAAGAACGTGGGTTACAGGCAGTTGAGGGGTCGAAATTATCAGGGTTTTTCTCTCTTTACTTCTTCTTGTATTCAATTGCTTGTATGTTTAACACTCATTTAACGATGTTTAATCCACAAATGAGTGGCTAATTCATCTTCTTGTTGAGGTTAAGAACACTTGTAATGAAATGTGATTATTGATTCTTTGGTTTTTCATCTTTTCTTCCATGGTTGTTCTATTGATTCTTGTTCTTACTGCATTAATGTGTGGCCTACGTTAATGTATATCTAAAAAGTCCGGTTTCACTCGAGAGAGCAAGAAATTGGAAAGTTGTGAATTAATAGGATATGATCCTTTCTTAGTTTGGGAAAATTGAGAATTGATTTACCTTCAGGATAGAAATATACCTGAAAGTCGTATTAGTCAATTTAGGAATCGGTTTTGTATGGCTAGAACATGAATTGCATTAAATCATAGAAATGTAGGTGGATGGTTCATGATTCTTAAGTTGGGTTAAATACGAGAGTTTTAATCCCTTGGCAATAATTCTTGACTAGCAACCGGAGGAAAAGGCTAACCAAAATTATATCGATAATTAATTTCATTACATGTTCGTTTAACCTCAGCATGCTCACATTCATAGTTCAGACTCACATTAGATAATTGTTTTATACTTAGCATAATTATTATAAATCAAAATATCAAACTCTTGGTTACACTATTGTCTGCATTTTTAGAATTGAAATATAGTACACTTGAGAAGATTGCACTTCATCCCAGTCCCTGTGGGATCGATACTTGGCTTACTTAATCCACTTTACTACTTGTTCGACCACGTGCACTTGCATGTAGTTTTATACCCAAACAAACAACCGAACAGTTAGTCCTAAGGGGCCAGATATGCCTTTTCAATTAATAGGTTTGTAGATTCTTACTGAGTTTGTCACAACCTGAATAGAGGCCTGGATTGCAACATGGCAGAAAGTGCCCCGACAGGCTCCAAGTCAATCCATGGCATGAACATACATCTAAGTCAACCAATAAGACTGAAGAATCCACATGATAATCTTTGAGGAAGTCTAAAATAAACATAACATCAAAATACACAATCTGAAGCTGAATACATCCTTTTGTCTGAAAAGCCTCTAAACATGATGAGTTGATGGGACAAGAACCCAACTAACTCGATAGAGCTGGAGACTAAATATACATAGGGAAATATGAATAAGCATGGTCCTCGGGATATGAGGACTCACCAAAAAGCATAAGATGTTATCTCTTAAGACTGGCTATGGATGGGGCTGAGTTTGAGTGTCGGGTCCTGTATCATGAAACGATACAGCATAGAGTATGCAGTCAGTACGTGGAATGTATCGAGTATGCAAGGTAAGTAAAACTAATTAAATAAGTAAAATCATTTAAAAACTTGCATAACGTAGGACATAAACAATCAGAATTTGAGAGTAGGGCTTGCATGCATTCTTTCTGAAATCATGATCTCATCATAACATAACATAACATCATAACTAAATCAATTAACTCAAAGATGAAATTTGATGGTCAGAAGTAAAACTAAACATTGAGTCAAACCTACTTTAGAACATACATAGATGTATAAATCTCATGAATGATGAACATGCATAACTGAAATCATGAGGAACATGCATACGGTGATCGACCCTTAGCTTACTCGGTGATAGACACTACTCCCAAAAAATATGCATATGCTCTCCATAGTTTTTCAATGAAGCTTAACATCTTCTATTGATGAAGCTCAGTAATCAAATACATCTCAAATCTGAAATCATACATATGAGAAGCTATAACTCAAACTGTACCACAAGCTGAAAAATAATTGGGAGTCTTTTCTCCAAAATCATATGGTAAGCTTAATTTTGGAAATCATAAATCGTACTTGAATATGTGGGGATTGCCCAATACTTTAACATGCTTTAAAATACTCAATTCACATTGAAAACATGATTATAAACATAGGTAGCTTGAAAAACATGCTTTTTATCAATAATACCTCATCATAATCATACATTCATCACAAATCTCATCTTTAATAAACTTCTCATCAATGGGCTTTTCAATTCATAAAACTTGGAACACGATTTTTGATTGAAAATAATATAAAACTTTCCTATGAATCGTAATTCAATAGTAGAAATATATTTAAATCATACCCATGTATAGAATTAGGAAATTCATGCATTAGGTTAAAACCCAATAGATTAGACATAGAAAATTCATGATTTAGAGAGGGATTGAGAATCGGTGTGAAAGGATTCCCCCATTCATAACCCTACATACTTTATTATATCTGATTCTTACACTTCATTGATTGCCCACAAGGAATTGAAGAGAATTTGAAGAAGAACAAGCTTGATCACCCCCTCTTACTTCCTATCTTTGAATGCATGAATATGAATAATCCTAGGATAGATTTTACCTTCATAAACCACTGCATTTCAAGACTTAAACAACATTGTTTAGGACCCTAGGACTTAGAAATAACGAAAATTCCCTTAATAAAATTCCTAAAATTTCTGCACTGGTGGTAACAATGACCGAACTAACGAGTTATTCTTGGATACAAAGATTCATTATATCCATTTGTCCTCTCCATTGCCCAACTTCACCTTCTCATATTCTATCCCATGACTCAACAAGATGAGTCGTTGCTTCAAACAATGATCCGTTGTGTCATCTGTCATTTCCCCCTTCATGATCTGTACCAAGCCTTCCCACGAGCCACACCCCGACTCATTCCTCCTTCCAACGAGTCATGGTTTCCTTCCATTACATTGACTGGAGAATTTTAATACTTCTTCAACCAGCTGATGACCATGACCCGATGTAACCCGCAACAAGTCGTTCCATGACTCGTTACTTTACCTTAGGCTAAGGACCAGTCCCACCATGACTTCAAACAACGACTCGTGGTAACTAAAAATGGGTCATTCCTAGACCTGTTATGCTGAAGTCATAGGTAGAGACTGTTCCCTATGATGGATGGATGACAACCGTCTTAAGGGAAGTTATTCGCGTTAGGAAATAGACAATAAACCCATCATTATTAGGCTAAAGCATTTCACTCGGTTAGATGCAAGACTTCATGGAACGTTAATTTGGATACGCAAATGGTTAACTCTAAGCAGATCACATAGGTAGTGATGTTGAACTCAAAATTGCTGAATTTTAGGCTTAATTGTGCTTGTCACTCAATATGGAGGAAATCATGAAAGGAGATAAGCTAACCAAAAGTTACCCTCTATGTCATGTGTGGTGAGAACTAGTGGTATTTCATGCGAACTAACATCTAGAATTTGCCTTGTGTGTACAAAAAGTCGGAAATGGCATTAAACTTAGAGGACATGATTAAGGCATTTCTTTGCGAACCAAGATAGCTTACCCATTTCTTTCAGTGTTCCTAACCTTAATGATTTTCCCTAGTGAGCCAGTTTGAGCCTTTGAGCCTACAATTTTTTCAAAACAACCTCACTAAGAAACCTTACCCCATTTGTTAAAATAGCCTCAATATCATTTTGATCCTAATAGATCCCATTGCACTTTAGTACGGAAACATGAAAAAGGGGAAAGAAGGAGTGTGTGCTCCATTTGTAATCATAAGCTATATATACAAGTGCTCATAATATTCAACAAAAAAAAGAAAGAAAAAAAAGAGAAAAAAATATTTTTATGATGTATATAGTTGGACACTTGTGTATATATAGTCTGTTGATGAGTTCAGTCAAGGGTACAAGGTCTGTGCATCTAGGAAGACAATTTGAAAGGAATTGAAGTGAATGGCGAAAGAAGTAAGTTGCCAAAAAGAAAAAATATGGAATTGTCCTAAATTGCAGATGGATATGAGTCACTACAACCCAAATAATCCTACCTGTCCCTTAGCCGACATTACAACCTGAAAATGTCCTGTTGATCCTATAAGTGATGCGATGATCGATTGAGTAGTACACTAAAGGCAAACTCATGATGCATTAGATTTGCCTGGAATAATCCTTGGAGTGTGATTGATTCAGTGCAGAATGTTCTTAAGTATGATTATCTCGGTTTCATGGAAACAGAACCGGTGTACATCAGTACGGGCATATGCTGGGGGACTTTTGGTTAAGCTAATATTTTTCTATTATGATTCAAACATGTTGGCCAAATTTTCAATTAAATAGTTACTCATTAGGCCTGTATGATTCTGCTCGGGAGAATAAGGAATATACGTTGCTTGATGGAGTTAATGTTACTCCATGATTAAAGTGTTTAGCACAACTAGATGTGAGTTACTTTGGCCCCATAATCATGGTAAAGTTGTTGCAAGCATGTCAAGGATACTAAAAGCTTGTTCGAGGACGGACAAGGGTATAAGTGTGGGGTAGTGATATTGGGCATATTTATACAACCAAACTCCATATTTTCAACCCGTTGTGAGTCTAGATAGGGAGAATATTGATGTATTCGTGCATGTTTGAGTTAATTAAGGTTGTTTTTCTTTTTCAAATTAATAATTGTGTGGTGACTATTTGCAGGTGGAGAAGACAGTGGTGCAAGCTGGAGGAGAAAATTAAACTCTGAGGGAGAAGAGGCTAATATTTTGAGGGCGAAAAGAGAGAATTGAAAGTTACCCCTCCGTGTCACACTAAAGATGGTCCGCGTTGAACAATGTGCCACATTACATGGGTGGAGGAAGAAAATTATGAAAAATTGGAAGGCACAAAATAGTGAAGGGACACGATGGCTCCGTGGCACGAAGCCTGACCTCCGCGATGGCCTCCGTGCCAAGTTGAGGGAAATTATTGCCCTGTCCAGATTGCAGTGAGCCATAGCAATGGCTCCATGGCACGGAGCCTGAGCTCCGCGATGGCCTCCGTGACACGCTGCTAGTTATTTCTGGGAAATTTTCCACTTGTATAAATAGAACACGTAGGGTTTTATTTTGGATATCTGACATTTTTTTGCACGAACGTGGGAGGCAGGCAGTTAAGCTGAAGAAAATTTTAGGGTTATTTTTCTTCTCCTTTCTTCTAAATTTCAATTGTGAGTATGATTACTACTTGTTTGAAGATGTTTAATTAACAAATGAGTGGCTAAATTACCTCATCCTGAGGTTGAGGCTAATTGCAGGATTGTGTAATTTTATAATAATTCAGCTTAATTCTCTTCTTCTAAGAAAGGTTGTTCTGTTATTCATGCTTTTCATGGAATTAATGCTTGGCCATCATTAATATAAAAATTAGAATCCTAATTTTGATTCTGAGAGGAAAATTATTAGGGTAGACTTGGAATCGGGGAATATGTTCTTATCTGTGTTGTGAATTAAAGGTAAGATTCGCGTGCAGGATAGAAATATACCTGTAACGTCATATTCGATTATCTAGGGAAACTATTGTGATTCGCTAGAAGATGAGTTATTGCATCATAGAAATGTGTTGTGTAAGGCTCATAATTCAGTAAGTGGCTAGAGGATCGAAAGAACCGAGCCATAGGTTACTCATCCCCGACCATCAACCTAAGAGAAAGATTAGCTGAAATATAATATACATTATACATACTTGCATGTTCCGCCTTAACCTTAGATTGTTCGTGCTATTGCTTAATTCATATTTTCTTATTTTAATTAGCGTTACATTAGATATTACTCTTTAATAAATTCTCATTCGTTGTGTTATCCATATATTGGTATAAAGAAGTTGTGACTACTAAAGTAAAAAAAATTTGCTGCCAAGCTACAGTCCTTGTGGGTTCGATATCTGGCTTGAAAAAAAGCCACTATATTACTTGTACGACCACGTGCACTTGCATGCATTGGGGAGTGAACAACATCACAAAAGATAAAGTGACCCCCGGATCTAACAAAGCATATACTTCAAGGAGGAATACTCGTAACATACCAGTGACTACATTTGGAGAGACCTCCTGCTCCTAACGAGATCCGAGGGCATAGAATTTCTCCTTGTGCTGACCACCACCTGCACTAGTGGATGCACCCTGCTGAGCTGAGCGTGCTGGTTGGGCTGCTGAGCTCGTGTCTGGGCCTCTGTCCCTACGTGGTGTTGTCTGGCTGCTGGATAATCTCTGAGTATATGTATCGTCTTCCCACACTTGAAACAAGCACCTGAACCAGCTAAACACTGGCCCTTGTGTCTCTTGCCACACCTGCCACACTCTGGGATGTTGGACTCTGCGGGTCTGCTCCCCTAACCTTGAAAGCCTGATGCTCGTCCCCTCTGGTAACCCTTAATTCTGGATGGCACATGATCTTAGGCAAATTTATATGCCCAAGTGATACTCAAAGGTGTCATTTTAGCCTTGTTTATCTATCAATGTTTATACATTCTCATGTAATTGATAATAAAATGTGAATTTATACTAACCAACATGATTAGCGTTGTTTTGCAGGTGAAATATAATTTTGGGAAGCTAAAATGCATGTTGGGAGAGATTGGGGTTGGACTCGGATGTTAGCAAAGGAAAAACCATTTGAAGGCACAAATTAAAGGGGCTCCGCGATGGAGCCGTGTCACGCTGCCATCGCGGATGCCTTCTGCCTGGATAGGGATTTTTTGCCAAAATCCAGTGAGGGTGCGCGTTGGGGCCGTGGCACGTTGGCCTAGCCCCATGTTGCATGTCGTGCCACATTGGGCCTTATTACCTGGACAATCAATTTCCAGTAAGGGTCCGCGTCAGTGGCATGTCACGGAGGCAGTGCTCCGCGATGCACTCCGTGACACATTGCTTGTTATTCCGGGAAAAATTCCCACTAGTATAAATAGAACACTTAGGTTCATTTTTAATAATTCTGACTTGGTGGAGCAAGAACGTGGGTTATAGGCAGTTGAAGGGATGAAATTATCAGGGTTTTTCTCTATCTCCTTCTTCTTGAATTCAATTGCTTGTATGTTTAACACTCATTTAACGATGTTTAATCCACAAATGAGTGGCTAATTCCTCTTCTTGCTGAGGTTAAGAATAATTGTATTGAAATGTAGTTATTGATCAATTGGGTTTTTCATTTTTTCTTCCATGGTTGTTCTATTGATTCTTGTTCTTACTGCACTAATGTGTGGCCAATGTTAATGTATATCTAAAAAGTCCGGTTTCACTCGAGAGAGAAAGAAATTGGAAAGTTGTGAATCAATAGGATATGATCTTTTCTTAATTTGGGAAAATTGAGAATTGATTTACCTTCAGGATAGAAATATACCTAAAAGTCGTATTAGTCAATTAAGAAATCGGTTTTGTATGGCTAGAACATGAATTTCGTTTAATTACAGAAATGTAGGTGGACGGTTCATGATTCTTAAGTTAAATACGAGAGTTTTAATCCATTGGCAATAATTCTTGACTAGCAACCGGAGGAAATATTAACCAAAAATTGTATTGATAATTAGTTTCTATACATGTTCATTTAGCCTCAGCATGCTCATATTCATAGTTCAGACTCATATTAGATATTCGTTTTAGACTTAGCATACAATTAGAAATCAAAATATCAAACTCTTCTTTGCACTGTTGTCTTCATTTTTAGAGTAACTATAGTAACACTTAAGTAGTTTGTTACCTTATCCCAGTCCCTGTGGAATCGATACTTGGCTTACTTAATCCACTTTACTACTTATTCGACCACGTGCACTTGCGTGTAGTTAAATACCCCAAAGCAGACGCGAACAAGTTTTTGGCGCCGTTGCCGGGGACTGGCAATTGGTGAAAATTTACTATATTTTTTCTTAGTGTTGACAAGTTGGTCTTAGCCTGTATTTCGCAGATATAATCTCTGTTGAACACTGGAAAGAGACAAGGAGCTGGTGGACTCATATTTAGAGCTTGAAAGACAATTTCATCGTCAGTGGAGAGAAGCTCTAGAGATAAAGCTGCAGTTGCTCAGACAAACAATCATGGAGCAATAACAGAATCCACCAGTAGTAAGGGCAATGTTAGTGCCCGAGGAAATGGAAGATAGGCCGGTTCGCGAGGTGGCAATCCCACATGCTAACAATGTCACATCTAGCATCCGCAAACATGAGCCAGGAGGGAGGTTCGAGCTCAAACAAAACATGGTGCAATTGCTGCACACCAGCGGGCAGTTCACAGGTCTCCCTCATGAGGATCCACAGCAGCATCTCCAAAATTTTTTGGAGATAAGTGAAACTTACATCCCCGCTGGAGTGTCATCAGATTATGTCAGGCTTACAGTGTTCCCATTTTCACTATTGGGAGAAGCCAAGAGGTGGTTGAAAGCTGAGCCACCTAATTCTATTACTACGTGGGATGATCTTGCAAGGAAATTCTTGATACGATTTTTTCCATCTGGTAAAACAGCAAGACTTAGAAGTCAAATTCTAAGTTTTAAACAGAGAGAGGGAGATAATCTATATCAGGCTTGGGAGAGATTCAAGTCCATGTTGTGGGATTGTCCACATCATCATCAATCCAATGATGTGCTGGTGCACACTTTTATAGAGGGCTTGGAACCCCACACAAAAATCTTGCTAGACTCAGCAGCTGGGGGACAAGCATTGGAGAAAACTTATGAGGAGCTGTATACCTTGTTAAATCGTATTTCGCAGGGAAATCCGGAGTGGAATGCTGATTCGTCAAGAGGAGGAACAAGGAAAGCAGCAAGAGTTCTAGAAGTGGATGGTTTTACAGCTATTGTTGCACAGGTAGTTGCTTTACATAATCAAATCAACACCCACTTCAGTAACATGACAATGAACAAGACTCAAACCCCAGTGAATGTAGTGCAGCAGATTTGGTGTGAAATGTGCGGGAGTAGTGAGCACTCAGCTGAGTGTTGTGGAGCAAATCCTGACTCGGTGAACTTTGTGGGAAATGTACAGAGGAATAACCATCAACAGTATGGCAACAGCTACAATTCCAACTGGAGGAATCACCCAAATTTCTCCTGGGGTACCAACAACCATCAAGGGCAAAGTCCGAGTCAGGGGGCGCAGAGGAATCAAGGAGGGCAGCAGAACTATCAAGCACAATATAGAAACAACAATGCACCTCCTCCCCCACCATCACCCAGTATTGAGGAGATGTTCAAGGCAATGATAGCTAACCAAGCTCAATTACAGGCTGACTATGTGAAATTGGCAGTCGAGGTGAAGAACAACCAGTTAGCTACTAAGGCACTTGAATATCAATTTGGGCAATTTGTTGGAGCCCAAAACACCAGGCCTAGAGGAGGACTTCCGAGCGACACAGATCCCAATCCCAAGTAGGTGAATGTGGTGACCACAAGGAGTGGTTTGCAGCTTAAAGAGGTGGAACCAGAAAGACCACCTCAACAATCGGGAGCAGCAGAAGTTGAGAGGGAGCAAAATGATGAGAGGGGGAAGAAAAAGGAAGCTGAATCAGATAGACCACCACCCCCGTTCCCTCAAAGATTAAAGAAACACAAGGAGGAGGCGTGTTTCAAGAAATTCGTAGAGGTGCTGAAATAGGTACATATTAACTTACCTCTTGTTGATGTTTTGCAGGGAGTGCCGAAGTATGCAAAGTACATTAAGGATATCGTGGCGAACAAAAGTCGATTGACTGAGTATGCTACGGTGGCTCTCACGGAGGAGTGCACTTCCCGGATACAAAACCGATTGCCCATAAAGATCAAAGATCCTGGGAGCTTTAATATACAAATTACAATTGGGCAGAGTATCCGAGCTCGTGTATTATGTGATTTGGGAGCGAGCATTAATTTGATGCCGTCATCGGTATTCAAGAAGTTGGGTCTAGGGAGTCCTAGACCAACAACAGTGATCTTGCAACTAGCAGGTCGGTCCTTAGCCAGACCTAATGGCATTGTGGAGGATGTGCTGGTGCAAGTGGGCTCCCTTATCTTCCCGGTAGATTTCGTCGTGCTGGATTTTGAGCCAGACGCGGAAGTCCCATTTATTTTGGGACGTCCCTTCTTGGCGACTGGGAAAGCGCTGATTGATGTAGTTGCAGGGCAGCTAACCATGCGAGCACACAACAAGGTGGAAGTATTTGATGTATACAAGGTGACCAAGCTCCCGACTGTGTACGAGGAACTCTCGGTGATCAACGTGATTGATCGAGCTGATGATGCGCAGATAGTTGAATCACGAGACTTAACTGTTACTATGCTAAAAGATCGACGGATTCTCGGGTTAAGGAAATATTGGAAATTTCAAGAAATGGGTGAATTGTATAGGATCATGTAGTTAAAAGTTTTCTTTTGTTTCTCTTTGCTAAGTGCTATGGGATAAAATGTTATCGATAGGTAAGGATTGTGGTAAGCTGTACGAACTCTGAGTAGTACATGGAATATATACCATCGAATTCTCTAAAGGCACTAAGCATATTTGTTATGTTTTGTTGTTTGTTTGTGTAAATAAGTATGATCTTGCCTTAATATTGTAATTTTGGCTAAGTCCTAAGTGTGGGGTATCCTAGCTTAACCCAACCTTAGTCGAAGCTAATTTTAATTGGCTTATAATTGAACTTCTCTGTTTGGTTTGACAGGAACAATGGCAAGCAGGCAAGACAAGGGAAAAGGCGCATCAACATCTAGCACCGGAAGAAAAAGAATCAGACTGGGCACAGCAGTCCCAACAGCACCAGCGGTTCCACACGGCCAACACCATCAATACGGAACTAGGTGGGTGACAGAGGAGGGGAAGAAATGGTACGAAAAGCACAAGGAGAGCAAGTACTTCCCCGAGGAACACATAGCAAGGGAACCGTTGGCACAGGAGTTCACCAGGATTGTCCATAGGATCGAGGCAGCTAGGCTGAACTTCATCTTTGAAGAGCCCAAGGAATGCAACTTGCACTTGATTCGGGAATTCTACGCCAACTGGAACCCGACTCTTAGAAGTCACACCATCAAAATAAGGGGGCAAATAGTTACTTTTGAGCCCCACCACCTCAATGCTATCCTAGGGGCGCGGGACACAGACGCCCATGTGCTTCGACAGCTGAATATCACTCCACCATATGCGTACATCAGACGCACTTTGTGTGGAACTCGATCTACAGCTCGGTGGAGCAGACATAAGGAGAGGGGCTACCATCAGACCTTGCCTTACTCACAGATGAACAGGGAAGCCAGGATATGGCTGAAGATTGTTTGTTCCTGCCTAATCCCGGGGGTGCATATGACGGATGTAACCCGGGACCGTGTATGCTTGGTGTACGCCCTGATGAAAGGGCTGGAGATCAATGTGGGGGCGGTGATTATCTCCGCCATGAAGAGAGACCGTTTGCATCAAGGGCACAGATACGGATTTGGTGGACTACTCACCACGTTCCTGAGGGGCCTGGACATTGAGGAAGAGGCCCTTGACTACATCCCGCAGATGGAGCGGCGGGCCTTAGATGTCACTAAAACTAAGGCACCCGACACCACCCACGGGCCAGTTCATACACTAGCCGAGCGACATGCTCGGGATGATCAGTACATGGCTCGCATGTACGGGATGCAGATGCTCCAGCTGCGAATAGGCGGGAGGCCGGCAACAGAAGAGGAGCTGTGGCAGCTCAAGCTAGACTACCCTTTTGGCGAAAATGCCAGGGCTCTATGCCGAGTGGGGCCATCTTTTGTAGAGCCCATGCATGATGATGTCCCCACAGATGAGGGGACACGTCGTGAGGACTCCGATGTGGAGTCCGATGATGATGATGGGGGTGATTCAGACATGGGAGACGAGGCAGCAACACTTGATGAAGAAGTGGAGTATTTTGATTGATCAGGGAGTTCCGCCACCCACTTTTTGTGTTATGTTAATTTTTGTGAACACTGGGGACAGTGTTCGATATAAGTGTGGGGTGGGAGTAGTTAGGTGCTGGTTGTGTTGTTGTTTATGTTTCTGTTCGGTTGTCGTGCCTGTGGAATAATTTTGTGACCCTGTGATTGTGATGTTTCTGTTCTGTATTGTAACTAATGTGAAGCTATTGTGTGCTCCTGAATGTTGCTAGCTGATTTTGTACATATATTTGTTTTATCGAAATGATCGATATTTTAAAAAAAAATTTCAATTCTTGGGTTTCTCGGCATTTGTTTTTGGTTCTTTTACCGAGAATGGTCCCATTGAACCGAAGTCTTAGTTAGTGACGGTTCCCTATGACGGATGGATGACGATCGTCTTAAGGGAAATGTAGTCGTTAGGAGTAGATTTTTTTCATTTATTTTTCAGTTGTTTTCTTTTGTGGGTTGCATCCCAAAACCTGTAGTTACTTTATGGTTGCGTGTTGTACATGATATTTGAAATGCAAAGGTGATTCGTATGAAAGCATGCAACTTTGTAAATATGTTGAGATACCTAGGCCATATAGTCGATTCAGTGTGATTGAGGCTTAATGTTTGAATTCTTGTAATTAGCTGATTGAAGAGTCTATGAATACGTCTTGAATTGAGCATGTGCAATAAGTGTGGGGTGAGGTTTTGCTATTTCATGCTATTGTGAAATGTCTAGAACTTGCCTGGTGTGTGTACGAAATGAAATGAAGGACGTGTATTGTAGGAAAGGATGTAGGCATTTCTTTATTTTCAACTGAAAGTTTCTCTTTTCATTATTGTACCCACCTTGATTGTACACCCTAGTTAGCCCGTTGAGCCTTTAGCCTATAATTCTTTTTCTTTGGTCAAAAATGTGTAAACCGAGCTTAACCCCTTCTTTTCATTAGCCGTAAATTTGATCCAAAACTCTCAAGCGCTTAAGAAGAGAAAATAATGTTCCCAAAGTGTCAAAGAGTGAGAATGGTGAAAAGAAAAGAAAAGCAGAGTGATGAAAGGAAAGAAAAGGTTGAAGGTGCACTTGTTATAAATAAAATATAATGAAGGTGTATGAATAATCTTCGTTATTGAGTCAAGTGTGCTTAATGAGATGGGTCAAAATAAAGATAGACTTCAAGAATGGGGGGATGAAAGAGGAAACAATTCCCATGAGTTTGATGGGATGTATTGAAAAAGCGCGTAAGGTTGCTAGTGGCTATTATTGGCTAGCCCAAGATTTACTAGTTCCGTAGCTTACATTACAACCCGTTAAAGTCCTACGTGATCTTGCATCACACTTCCTTATATTAGTGGAGTAATACACTAAAGGCAAGCCTATGGTTCGTGGCATGATGCATGTGAATTCTTTCGGGAGAGAGAGTGAAATTGTTTCTATATGTCCCTGCATGTAATCGTTTGAGTTTATGTGATTAAAAAGGGAGAATTCTCTTGTGTTGTGAGGGCGCATGCTAGATGAGAGATTAAATTTCGTGTCGGATATCTTGATCAGCTGATTTGCATGAGTTTTCCAATATCGAGAGTCGATTCTTAAGTCTAGGAGGTCTTGATGTGTTGAAGGTCATTGCATTGATAGGACCATGCGTGTTTTCTTGATGATTTGCTGTATTAAATAATCGGTATGACCGTAGCCTGAATTGTCGAACCAAAGTAGCCAGGATGGGGTGTAAAGCGCACGAGGTGTAAGATTGTTGTTCGGGGACGAACAAGGATTTAAGTGTGGGGTAAGTGATCTTGGGCAAATTTATATGCCCAAGTGATACTAAAAGGTGTCATTTTAGCCTTGTTTATCTATCAATGTTTATACATTCTCATGTGATTGATAATAAAATGTGAATTTATACTAACCAACATGATTAGCGTTGTTTTATAGGTGAAATATAATTTTGGGAAGCTAAAATGCGTGTTGGGAGTGATTGGGGTTGGACTCGGATGTTAGCAAGGGAAAAAGCATTTGAAGGCACAAATTAAAGGGGCTCTGCGATGGAGCCGTGTCACGCTGCCATCGCGGATGTCTTCTGCCTGGATAGGGATTTTTTGCCAAAATCCAGTGAGGGTGCGCGTTGGGGCCGTGGCACATTGGCCTAGCCCCGCATTGCACGTCGTGCCACGTTGGGCCTTATTACCTGGACAATCAATTTCCAGTAAGGGTCCGCGTCAGTGGCGTGTCACGGAGACAGTGCTCCGTGATGCACTCCGTGACACATTGCTTGTTATTCCGGGAAAAATTCCCACTAGTATAAATAGAACACTTAGGTTCATTTTTAATAATTCTGACTTGGTGGAGCAAGAACGTGGGTTACAGGCAGTTGAGCGGACGAAATTATCAGGGTTTTTCTCTATCTCCTTCTTCTTGAATTCAATTGCTTGTATGTTTAACTCTCATTTAACGATGTTTAATCCACAAATGAGTGGCTAATTCCTCTTCTTGCTGAGGTTAAGAACAATTGTATTGAAATGTAGTTATTGATCAGTTGGGTTTTTCATCTTTTCTTCCATGGTTGTTCTATTGATTCTTGTTCTTACTGCATTAATGTGTGGCCAATGTTAATGTATATCTAAAAAGTCCGGTTTCACTCAAGAGAGCAAGAAATTGGAAAGTTGTGAATCAATAGGATATGATCTTTTCTTAGTTTGGGAAAATTGAGAATTGATTTACCTTCAGGATAGAAATATACCTGAAAGTCATATTAGTCAATTAAGGAATCGATTTTGTATGGCTAGAACATGAATTTCATTTAATCATAGAAATGTAGGTGGACGGTTCATGATTCTTAAGTTGGGTTAAATATGAGAGTTTTAATCCATTGGCAGCACACGCATAGCTGATGGTGCTGGAGCTGAAGATCTCTGGTGGGATTGTTGACGGTGCCCACCACCAGTTCTCTGTAGGGAGAATCCAAAGCTATCAGTCCTGACCCTCTTGGCCTCTCTCTCCCGCTCACTCACCTGTACCGCCTCTATTTTCTTGGCGTACAAAACTATCCGAGGAAAGTCAATGTCCTGATGAAGCATCGCAGTCCAGCAATCTTTGACCAAGTAGTCTGCTATCCCATGCATGAACCGACTGACTTGGGCACTCTAATCTGCCACTATCTCAGGTGCGTACTTAGAAAAGCAAGTGAACTCTAAAGCATACTCCTTGACTGTCATCTTACCTTGCTTTAGGTTAAAAAACTCAGCTACTTTCATCTCCCTCATCTCACGAGGGAAGAACCGATCCAGAAATGCTGTATGGAACTCATCCCAACCAATGTGGCCTGCTCCAGCTGTCTTGCTGTCCTTCCATTACCTGAACCAAATGTGTGCAACCCCTTTCCACTGATACGAGGCTAAATCTATGGACTCCACCCCGATCACCCCCATGATCTGGGTGATCTTTAGAACCTCATCAATAAACTCATATGGATCCTCGACCAGCTTTGACCCAAGGAACTCCGGAGGGTTCATCCTCAGAAAATCTCTAACTCTTACCGCAGTCACATTCCCGTTCAGAGGGACATGCACTACCGCCTGTTGGTTGACCTGGGTGGTCAAAGCCTGAGCTAGCATCTGTATGGCTGCCCTAAACTCTGCATGGGCCACCTGCTCGGGCACATGATTCTTGGGAGAAGGTGGGACCTACTGGTGCCCATCTCCATTTCCATTCTTATGGCCATTTCCATTTTTTTTCCCATTAATATGGCGAGGAGGCATGATTTTGCAAACGCATATAGCACGAGTTAGAAAGATAGAGAGACATTTCATCCTAAAACATAGATCATGAAAGAAGGGAACATTTCCTAAACGTTTCATAGCCTCTTCGTCATAAGTGTGGCGTGCTTCACATCCATGAAAAAGACTCTACTTAAATGCGGCTTTCAAACACCCTAGGATGCTTCAAAACCTAATGCTCTGATATACCAAGTTTGTCACTATCCGAATATAGGTCGGGATCAAGTCACGGGACAAAGAACCCCGAGAGGCTCCAAGTCAACCCATGGCATGAACACAACATCTAAGCTCAACATTTTAAATGTGGAAATCTAACATATAACATAGCGGAAGTTTGAAAATATGATAACATCGAATAACTGAATACATAGCACAAGTCTGAAGCTGAATACATGTCATGTTTGATAAGCCTCTACTACTGACGAGTTGATAGGACAAGACCCCAGCTAACTCACTAAAGTCTGAAACTAGAAATACTGAACATAGCTGATAAGAAGGGCCCTCGAAAGATGAGGACTCACCAACTCTGACTAGGAGAGTGATAACATTGAGGATCTGGCTAGCAGCAGGACTAAGCCTGAATGTCTGAGCCTGTATCATGAAACGATATAGCATAGAGTATACGGTCAGTACGTGGAATGTACTGAGTATGCAAGGTAAGTAAAATCGCTAAGTAAGTAAAATCGGAGATCATGCATAACATAAATTTTTCATTATAAGAGTTAGAGAGTAGGGATTTCATTCTATTATCTAAAAACATGACTTCAACATAACTGAATATCATAACTGAATCGAATGAGTCAAAGCTGAAAATTGATAATCATAAGTAAAACTGAACATTTGGGTCAAACCTACTGAAAACATATTAACATAACTAATGTACATTCATAACTGAAATCATGAGGAATAATAGGAGACTCATCATATGACCGACATTACCACGATAGAGCTTACGTGGTCTCGAGTATTTCACTCAAGTGGGCAAAGCCGTCCAATGCTTTGCCAGAGCTAAGGACGATACCATGATATAGATATCAAGATAAAGGTCCCTCGGGGGCAGGGAAAGCTCACGAGGGAGGTCCCAAATAATTTGAACATACCTTCATTGGCATGTAGTTCTGAGGCATAAGATTGACTGACCCTTAGCCTACTAGGTGCTAGACACTACTCCCAAAAACATGCATATGCTCTCCATCTTTTTTCAACGAAGCTGAACATCGTCTAGTGATGAAGTTGAATCATAACATACATGCATAGTCTAAAATCATAACATGATGAGCCTTGGTCTCAAACTATACCGCAAGCTGAACATGAGTGGCAGTCTAGACTCCGAAACCATGTGGTAAGCTAATAACATGAAATTTGGATATATCATGAGACACTTGATCATATGTCTTTCCCAATACTTGAACATGCTTGAAATATACCTTGATTACTCAAAACATGAATATAGGCATGGGTAATTCAAAGACATACTTTTATCGTGAACATCTCATCATAACTAGAAGCATGTATCATCTCATCTTTTTATGAACTTCCATAGATGGGAATCTTATTAGTAAAGCTTTGAAATCATAATTTGTAATTGAAAATATTATAAAGCAGGCCCATAAATCACAATTCAACGTTTAAAACATGCATAGAGAATACCCATGATAGATACTTAGAGAATTCACAAGTTGGGTTAAAACCCCATAGATTTATCAACTTAGAAATCACATGAAATTGAAGAGGGATTGGGAATGGGAGTGGATGGATACACCCATTCATAACCCTACATACCTGGGAGAATCTAATTTCACAACCCTCTTGAGAGACCAAATGAATTTGGGGAAGAACTTGATGAATCTAAGCTTAATCACCTTTATGAGCTTCTAGGTTTGCATGCATGGAGGGGAATAGGCTTAGGATGAGTTAACCTCTCTTAAAATACACCTATCTAAGGTTAAAATGACATAGTTTAGGTCTTAGGAACATAAGAATTATGGAAAAGCCCTTAATAAATTTGTAGAAAAATACACAGTGCTAGTCCCATCGAGGGACTGGACGAATGTCTCCAATACCACGACTTGTGGTCTGCTTCTCGTGACCAGCACTGGCAACTTATCTCTGAGGTTCACCACGAGGGACACCACGACTCGTGGTGTACCCAATGACTCGTGGTGACTGAGTCATGATAAAAACTACCAGTAATTCCTCCTTCAAGCCCATCTTTGACCACGAGTAACCTAGTGACTCGTGGCCTCACCTATGGACAACCCCAAATCCAAATATCCAACCAAGTTTACCCTTTACTCCATGAGTCACCAAATGACGCGTGGTGCACCTCAAGGGTCACTGGATGACTCATCCTGTGACCTGGTGTAGAAAATTCTATTTTCTCTATTTCAACCCTCGAGTATGATCTTAGGGCTTTCGAGGTATTACAGTTTTCCAATATTCTTGGAGATTCATTCAGTTATTCTTGGATTGTTCTTAGTTAAATTTTTGAAATAATCAAGTAGGTTTTATTTCAATCATCATTGTAAGTTTCTAATTATGTTCTTGTCTATGAATTCTAATTCTTCTCTTACAACCATTAAAATCTCCATAACTAGGATTGTGAGAACCACGATGAATAAACCAACTAGGGTTTGCACAAAGGGATTCTAAACCAATAAGGATGCTTGTATTATCATCTTTTCATCTTAAACATTTCTTAATGGAGTGCAACCTTAGGACTTTCACGAATTCTCTACTTTCCTGAACCTAGAGAGGTAGAGATTAAGAAAAGAGAAGAACAACAAAGTCTTAAACTTTTTGGTTCATTGTATAACTTGATCTGCGGTCGCAGAATAGTTAATTTGGAATAAATTGATAATGGTTAAAGTGAAATCGCTCATGAGACCTAATCTTTTAATTAAGTATAGTCATCCAATTGGGACGAATCAGTTGTTTGGATGAACCTATGTTTTCAATTCTACAAGCTAAGTAATGGAATAAATCTCAAGTGTAAAACCTGAAGTAGTTATAAATCCATGGGGAACACCTCCCTATTTAATTGCATAATTTTGACAACAACTTCAATTTACAATACTCTTACTCAATTGCTTCATTGAAACCCCCCCCCCCCATTAGAAACTAAATGCATAAAAAGTGTAAATACTAGCATTATTCTACATCTTGACCATATTCCCTGTGGGATCAACTCGAACATTTGTTTGGTACTTTATTGACAACGTCCCCGTCATACTTTTACAGAAGTGTGATTTGATTTTTATCAAAGGCTGCCAATAATGCCTCTACTTGTCATTTATCTTGTTTAGCATAGATGATCACGGGAAAGTTTTCATTTATTCCAAGATAGGCATAGTTCAAATGAGCGGGCAACAGTTTGAGTTCCAACACCGAAGGTTCAAAGATTGATGGCTGCAATGGAGGAGTTTGCCAATTTTTAGATCAAGGTCAAGCTTATTCGACTGGCAAGAGTAGGACCCTAGTCTTGCCAAAGCGTGACACACTTCCTCCAACTCCTTAATGCACTCGCTATCATAATTCAACAAAACAACCTCTAACGATACGTCCAAGGGCATCATACCACAACCTTGTTCCATGTTCTCTTCATCAACTCTTTCCTTCCTAGCGTCAAGAGTCTTGCAACCCCGTGTTTTCTTATCCCTATAAAATCCAACACCATCAGGGCATGTAGTGACGATTCTATCAAGTGGCCTCTCCATATCTACCCTCACTCCCGACTCCGATTGAGATGCCAAGTGACTCATCTTCTCTTCAAGTTGCTTAATGGAAATCGCATGTGATTTTACGATTCACGTGAGGGTTAATAAATCTTATTTCAACACTTGGACTCCCTCATTAGTGGAGGCCACTCGTTCCAACACCTATTCAAGCATGATTTCAATTATTGAACGTAAGGGGTCATCTCTCTCTATTCTTCCCAAGTCGTCTCCGTGATCATGGTTCCAACCTTGATTCCTATATCCCCTTCCCCAATAGCCTTGGGTTGCTTCTTGATGAAGATGCTGGGAATCCATTGATATCTCCTAAGCACACGCAAGTGCACATGGTCGTTAAGTAATATAGGAAAGTGAAGTCCCAATTATCGACCCTCAAAGACTTGTCAGATTAATCATTTAAGGTTAATACCTTATTTCACTACTTTAATAAACACTTATAAAAATGGGCAATGGGTTAGGGAACTATACTACTAAACTAGAAATGTAAATTAACTAATGAACGAAAATCATTTACAAAATTTTTATACTTCAAATAATGATGAGAATCTAGGGTAATGGCACTTTCGCTTCAGGTTGAGTTTTTAAGACGTGAATATGCTAGATTAATTCTTCCTAAGATTGCTAGTTGCAAGTTACTATCCCATTTCTTGACATTCTCCCTAACATCGAAGAACTATCCCATGAACCCTAACGCCTATATCCTTATGGTCGTAGGAGAAGCATGAGTCGATGGTTGTGGCTACTTGTATTCAAATAAACAAGGTTGAAGGATATATTCCTATCCTCAACAACGACTTCTATCTTGAGCTCAGTCAAACAAGACTCTCTGCATACCTGTTCTATCCTTACTTTTAACTCTTTTAGTTACCTCTCCTGAGTTCAACCAAAAGTCAACAGATTTATTTGAAAGGTGATCAATCTAATGAATAAGCAATTAACATAAGTAAGAATAAACAACCTTTAAGAAGAATCAATACTAGCATAAGCAAACTATCAAGCGTCAACCATTAACTATGCACAAAATCCTAGAATAGGAGTTTGGCAACTCATGTTCAAGTGGAAAACCAATGACATAATCATCATTCGAAATGTAAATGATCAAGAAAAGAAGAAAAACCTAAGTAATGAACTTCTTTTCTATCCACCCAAAAGTTTTGTACAATGATCAATATGATCAAAAATATAATGTGAGATAGCTAACAAATGACCTAGATATTATATCTATAAGAAAGGCCTCAAATGATGCTTTTTCTGTCAAGTAATTAGCTTAAAAATTAGCAAAATCCATTGCAAAATGGGCCTGGCATGCCACACCATCAAGTGCGCCAGATTTGGCTTCAAATTCCTCTAAAGTTTTGCTCCGGGCAACCCATGCCATCCATGCACCAAGATATTAGTCATGTTTCTGAGCCTCTGGACCCTTCTAGCGCACCACGCCACTCAAAGCACCAGAGTGTTGGAAAAATTTTCTAAGTCTAGAATGCTCCTAGCGCACCATGCAACTTGATCTTGGACATAAATACATGCTGAAGTGCTATTTTATAACTTAATTAAGTCATGTTTGTCAATTAAATTAATTACATTCTCATGTGATTTTGAATATTTTTGGGTATGCACTAACCAACATGATTAGTCCTTGTTTTGTAGGTGTAAAAATTCATATGAGGGACTAAACAATGATGGTGGAAGCAAAGGAATAGAGTTCGTCTTGTATTGCAAAAGAAGGCAACATGGCATGCCAAAAGGAAGACTGGTCGCGCTAGGCAGCGTGCCACGCTATGCGTGTGCAGCGCCCAGTGCCGTTCCACGCCAAGGATGCTCGCACGAGGAGTGTCATTCCAGTGGCCCTACGTGATGACAACATTCCATGGCAGGAGCAAGGCACGACTAGCAGCGTACCACGTCGGGCGACGCGCAGGGGCTTCGCACAAGACCCACCTAGAGGACACTATCTAGTGGCCATACGCGATACGGGCTGCTACCGCACGATGGGCAGCGTGGAACGGAGGCAATCCATGGACAGCCACAATTTCACTTTTCCCACTTACTATAAATTAAAAGATTAGCTCCAAAAATCATTTATCACCAAAATATCTTTGGGAAACCATAAAGGAGAGAAGGGAGAAGTGAAGAACTCTACCTAGGGTTCATTGTTTTGCTTTCTCTATTAATGATTCTTGTAAGTACGTTACTCTAATTATGTTTTTGAGTATTTGTACGAACATGAGTGGATAAACCCCATTCTCTAGGGTTGAAGCTACATATTATGATTGTAATTGCATGAATTCTTCATTGGTTTGAGTTTTAGTTATTGTTTTGTCTTACATTCTTCATTATTGTTGTTTTTATGCTTGATCACCATGAAAAAAATTGCGTTAAGCTTTGGTAAAAGCTCAAAATAGTAACCCTAGGCTAGAAAATGAGAATGTAGAGGAGCAAGTTCTTACCTTTACGATAAGATTGCTTGGTTACTAAAAAGGGATGAGCTAGACACCGACTTAGAATTGTCGCATCACCACTCGTAGAAGTAGTTGTGGAACTAAGTCTGGTTAAATGATTAGAGGTATGAAATTCCATAATCAAGGGCGAAAACTCCGCAAACCACATCCATGTATTTAAATTGCTCAAAAATTAGGACATCACACCCCCGCTCAACGACGGGGTGTGAGACTGTTTTGTCATGTTTAGAGGCTCGAAAGACCATGAACTATAGCATTTTAATTATGTGAGAACAACAATTGAAGTTTTCATGCTCAAACCATCATGAATTCTAGCATTGCATGATTATTAGGCCTTAACTCTAGTTGCTTCTTATATGGTTTGTCGAGTATTTTGTGATCACCCTTAGACTTAATTAGAATTTATTAAAAATTTCTATAATCAACACTTGTGAAGGTTAATCTTACACTTGAACTTGAATATTTGCTGAATTGGTCCAGTCCTTGTGGGTTCGATATATGGCTCTAAAAAAGGACCACTGTATTACTTGTACGACCGCGTACGCTTGCGCATGCACTGGAGCGCAAATAAGTTTTTGGCGTCATTGCCATGGACTGGTGAAATTGGTGAATTTCTTGTTTTTTGTGTTGATGTAGAATTTTCTAAGTGTTGAAAAGAAATTATTTTGTAAATTCTGTTATTTCTATTTTTTTAGTTTGATACCCTTCTTGACATGACATCATGGAGTACAAATGGGTTGAATGGTGGATACTCCTATGACAATAATTCTTGTTTGAATTGTGGAGGACCCCACTTGTGGCAACATTATGCGACTTGCAGTATATGTGGTGGTCAGGATGGCCATTGGAATAGTTGTCCAAATTCATATTCCCCTACCCCAAGCCCCTATTATGATCCTTATGTTGTTTTTGATGAGTACATCAATGATGTAGAGGAGGACTTAGAACACCAAGTTCAGATTGAAAATATGTTAAAACAGGTCCTTGAGCAGACAGAAGCGATGAGGGAGCAGATGGAAGTATTAGGAGTTCAGACCAAGGAATATGGTGAGGCCTTAGAAATGATAAGCACCAAGATCACGGAGATGATGGCTGAGGCTGAAGCTTTCTTTGATTTGCAAGTGACGGTCTTAGCCAATACTCAAGAGGGACTGCAAGGAGAAGAAAAGGGTGAGTGCTTAGAATAAGCTCAACAATTAGAAGCTCCTGAGAGTCTCCGTGATGGTCTCACACACATGGACAATCCATTCATGAAAGGAGAGATAGATTTCCAACCATTTGACATTCATGTGGAGTCAGATGTTGAACTGGAGAAAGTTTACACAAGTAAGTAGGTCAAGCACAATGAAGTTTCAGAGTTGAGGTGTATTGTACCCAACTCAACGCATTTCTCGACATTATGTTTGGCTGACAACCTAGAAATAGAGTCTTCCAAGCTTGTAGAAAAAGGTCTAGAGGAGGAACAAGCCCCGTATATTATGAAATTTGCTGATGTAAGGGCCAATAAGTGATAGAGGCGACATCTACTTCTTGGTCCTTTCATTTTTTCACCACCACCCCTCGAGAATGAGAGGAAACTAGAGAAGAAATTAGGGGTGAGATTATATCATCAAAGTGGAGGAAAAAGTGGTGAAACTTGATGCATCGTGCCGCGACGTAAAATAAGGCGCTTCTTGGAAGCAAACCCAAGAGTACCACAGGTACAATTCTCTTTCTCTATTTGTATTTTTTTTATCTTCACTTTTTGTTTTTGTTTTTGTTGGTGTGACTTAAGCACAGATTGAGGGGAAGTCTAATTACCCTTAGAAAAGGAAGGTAATGAGCATGTCAAAGCGCAAGTGTGTGGTTGAGGATGCCCAAGATGATAAATGGACAACGCTTGCTGCTAGCTAGGCCTAGAGGCCTCAGGAAGTATCTCTCGCCTTTAGTCTTGCTTTTATATTATGATTTGGGGACATAGCATAAATTAAGTGTGGGGTGAGGGAAATTTCAGAATTTTGTGCTAATTTATTTCGAGTGAATGTGGTGTTGGGTGTAATGTTTTTGTTGAAAAAATTTGAATTGAGAACAGTTCACCCACCCTTTGGTTTTCTTTTTGGTTCTTTTTCGAAGGCGGGCACTTTGAACCGAGAAATAAAAATTTTCATTTGTTTGTACATAACTTTTTAGTCGTAGTTAGGGACTTTTCCTGATGATGGATGGATGACAATGGTCTTAAAGGAAAATTAGTTAATAGGTTTTTATTTTTGAACCTGTAGCTGATTGATGGCTTGATGTTCTTGTTATGTGCTATACATGATTGTGAGATGAAAGTGTTGTAAATTTTGAAGCATGTGAGCAGTTGTATAACTCTGTTTGAGACATTTAGGCTCTTGAATATGACTCGATGTGCTTAAAGCTGAATTTTGCATTCTTGTGATTAGATTAGTTAAGAGTCTGCTAAATTTATCTTGAATTGAGCATGTGATGAGAGTGTAAGGTTTTTGAATATTCCATGCTATTGTGTAGTGTCTATAACTTGCATGGTGTGTATGCAAAGCGAAATGAGGGATGTAAATTGTAGGAGATGATTTAGGCATTTCTTTGAATGAGCCTAATTTTTATCCCTTGTGTTACCTACCTTGCATGTCTGATCCTAGTTAGCCCCATTGAGCCTTTAGCCTATTCTTTACTAGACATAAAATGAGTTTAATCCTTTCTTTTTATTAGCCTTGAATTTGATCCAAAACTCCTAAGCACTTAAGTGAAAATGCAAAAGAAGTTAAGGAATAAGGAGTTGGGAAGAAGAAAGAACAGAATAGTTGTGGAAGTTAAAGAAAACACTAGAGGTTCACTTGTTTAAGAATGAATAAGAGTTAGAAGGGAGTAGGAGAAGAAAAGCGCAAAGAAAAATTTCTTAAGTACTCCTTACTAATAGCTGAAGTGTGCCTAGTGAAATGGGAAAACAAAAGAAGAAAATGGGAGAGAAAAGAATAAAGGTGAAGTAAGAGGATAGGAATTCTTAAGGAAAGGGTGATGTATTAAAAGCGCTTAGGGAAGATAGTCACTATTAAGAGCCATAATAGTACCTACCCGCTTTTAGCTTACATTACAACCCATTAAGTCCTACTTGATCTTACTTTCGAACATTCTTAAATTAGTGGAGTAAAAAACTAAAGGCAAGCTTATGGGTCAATAAACATGGCATGTGAATTCTTTGTGAGAGTAAGCTTATCTTTTATGCATAGACCCATACATGTTCTAAATTTGAAAAATCGTGAGTGAGAAATGCGTAACTCTCTTGTTGTGAGGGCACATGTTTAATGAAGAATAAAATTCATGTCAGATTTCTTGACCAGTTGATTTGCAGGAATTTGTTGAGATTGAGAGTTGATTCTTGAGGCTAGGAAGTCTTTACGTAGTTATATTTGATTTTAACCATTAAATCTTGCATGCTCTATTTTTAACTTTCCATCCAAAACAATCGGTGTGGCTTTAGCTTGAATTTTCTTGCTTCAATTAGCTATGTGTGATTCTTCATGTGCATGAGATGTAAAAGAGTTTCTCGAGGATGAACAAGGCTTTAAGTGTGGGGTAGTTCTCTTGGGAATAATTATGTGCCCAAGTGCTATTTTATAACTTAATTAAGTCATATTTGTCAATTAAATTAATTACATTCTCATGTGATTTTGAATATTTTTAAGTATGCACTAACCAACATTATTAGTCCTTGTTTTCTAGGTGAAAAATGCATATGAGGGACTAAACAATAATGGTTGAAGCAAAGGAATGGAGTTCGGCTTGAATTGCAAAAGAAGGCAACATGGTAGGCCAAAGGGAAGGCTGGTCGCGCTAGGCAATGTGCCACGCTGTGCATGTGTCGTGCCCAGCGTTGTGCTATGCCAAGGATGTGCACGCAAGGAGTGTCAATCCAGTGGCTATGCACGATGGCAACGTGCCATGGAAGGCACAAGGTGCGACCAGCGGCGTGCCACGCTGGGCGACGCGCAAGGGGCCTCGCACAAGACCTGCCAAGAGGACACTATCCAGTGGGCATACGCGACAGCCCCGTGCCATGGAACTGCTGCTGTGCGGGCATGGTGGCACGGATGCAGTCCATGGCCAGACAAAATTTCACTTTTCCCACTTACTATAAATTAAAACCTTAGCTCCAAAAATCCTTTATCACGAAATATCTTTGGAAAACCGTAAAGGAGAGAGGGGAGAAGTGAACAACTCTACCTTGCGTTGATTGTTTTTCCTTCTCTTATAATTATTCTTGTAAGTATGTTAGTATAATTATGTTTTTGAGTATGTTTATGAACATGAGTGGAAAAAACCCTTCCTGTAGGGTTGAGGCTATGTAATATGATTGTAATTGCATGAATTCTTCATTTGTTTGAGCTTTAGTTGTTGTTTTGTCATACATTCTTCATTATTGTTGTTTTTATGCTTGATCACCATGAAAACAAATGCATTAAGCTTAGGTAAAATCTTAAAAGAGTAACCCTAGGCTAGAACATGAGAATGTAGGGAGCTAGTTCTTACCTTTACGATAAGATTCGCGGTTAGGATAGAAATTATACCTAATTTGCCTTGCTTGGTTACTAAAACGGGATGAGCTATGATCTTGGGCATATTAACATGCCCAAATACTATTTTATACCCATGTTGTACCTTAATTTAAGAACAATCTCATGTATTTTGTGTAATTTGTGGTCATGGACTAACAAATATGATTAGCTCTTTTTGTAGGTTGAAATTGCCAATGTATAGAGCTCAATGTGAAGATAATGGTTCTAATCTTGAAGATAAATGTTAAGGGACAGATTATGGATGATGAGACAAGCTAAAAAGGAAATTTGGAGTCAATTTCGTGCCACGGAGAAGCATTGGGTCATTCAACAATGTGCCACGGAGCAAAAAATTAAATTATATATGAAGGGGATACCAAACAGTGAGCCTGCGCTATTGCTCCGTGTCACGGAGCCTGATCTCTGCGTTAAGATCCGTGCATGGAGGCAAATATCCGTGACGGGCAGCATGCCACAGCGTTGTTTAACCACAGGCCAAATTTTTCATTTGTCCAACTTACTATAAATTGAACCCTTAGCTCCTAAAATCATTTTTCACAAAATATCTTTGGGAAACCGTAAAGGAGGGAAGAGAGAAAGGAAGAAGTCTACCTAGGGTTCATTATATTTCATTCTCTTTTTTTCATTCTTGTAAATACTTTACGTTAATCATGTTTTTGAGTATTCGTACGAACATGAGTAGATAAAATCCTTCCTCTAGGGTTGATGCTACGTAAGATGATTGTAAATGCATGAATACATCGTTGGTTTGAGTTTTAGTTGTTGTTTTGTCTTACATTCTTTATTATTAGTATTTTTGATCACCATGAAAACAAATGCATTAAGCTTAGGTAAAAGATTGAAAGAGTAACCCTAGGCTAGAATATGAGAATGCAGGGGGAAAGTTCTTGCTTTTACGATAGGATTCACAATAAGGATAGAAATTATACCTAATTTGTCTTGCTTGGCTACTTAAACGGGAAGAGTTAGACATCGACTTAGAATTATCACATCACCACTCCTAGAAGTAGTTGTGAAGCTAAGTTCAGTTAAATGATTAGAGGTACGAAAGTCCATAATCAAGGCGCAAACTCCGTAAACCACATCCAGGTAATTAAATTGCTCACGAATTAGGACGTCACATCCCCACTCAACAATGTAGGTGTGAGACTAGTTTGTCGTGTTTCGAGGCTCGAAAGACCACGAATATAACATTTTAATTATGTGAGACAACAACTGAAGTTTTCATACTCAACCCATTGTGAATTGTAGCATTGCATGATTATGAGGCCTTAACTCTAGTTGCTTCTTATATCATTTCTCGAGTATTTTGTGATCACCACTAGATTTAATTATAGTTTGTTGAAAACTTCTATAATCAACACTTCTGAAGGTTAATCTTACAGTTGAAATTGAATATTCACTGAATTGGTCCATCCCTTGGGTTCAACATCCATCTCTTAAAAGGGGACACTTTATTACTTGCATGACTGCGTATTGCGAGTGCGCTGCCGCGCAAACAAGTTTAATTGGCAGAGCCACCCGAATTTTTCTTGGGGTGGAAATCAAAGTCAAAGCTACCAGCAACCTCAACAGTAGAGGAGGCAGAACGGTGTCCAGTCGAGCAGCAACATTGAGGAGATGTTGCAAACAATTATGGCAACACAGACCCAATTAGCAGTGAATCAGGCAATGATGGCATCACATTTGAAAAATCAACAGTTGGCCACCCGCAATCTAGAGAAGCAGATGGGTCAAATAGCAGTTGCTCAGCACACCAAACCTCAGGGAAAGTTACCAAGTGACACAAATACAAACCCCCAACAAGTCAATGCCATTAGTCTGAGGAGTGGCAGGCAATTGGCTGATACACCGCCGAAGGAAAAGAAAAATGAGGTACACCCGGAGTTGGTTAGAAAGGGGCCACCGACTGACAAGGGTGATAATCAGAGTGTTGTGCAACAAAATGCACAATCATCATTGCAGCCAGTGTTCAACACAAAACTACACGCAAGTGCACGTGGTTGTACAAGTAGTAAAGTGGCTTTATTTCAAGCCAAGTATCGATCCCACAGGGACTGAACTACGGTAGTAATTAACCTAAGCGTTAGTGAACGATATCTCTATGAATGTAGACAACCAAACAAATAATGTTTTATGAGTTAAGATTACTAAATAATAAGAACCTAAGTAGAGATTATAATTTGATGTCTGAACAACAGCAATAACAAGCTGAGGTTAAGGCAAGCAAGCAGGGATGTAATTTCTTAATTCAAATAAGCTAATCTTCGCTTCGGTTGCTAGTCAGGAATTAATCGCCTGTGGATTGGATCTTTCGACTCCTACCCAATTAAAGAATCATGAGACCTTATTCTACATTTTTGAGATATAAGAAACTCATGCTCTGGCCATACATAACCGATTCCATAAATGACTAATAAGACTTTCAGATATATTTATATTCTGAACGTAAATCCATTCTCAATTTTCTCAACTAAAAAAAGATCATATCCTACCAATTCACATATGTCCAATTACGTTCCTTTTCAGAATCAAAATTGGATTTCTAAGATATACATCAACATTTTCCAAATATTAATGCAGTAAAAACAAGAATTGATAGAACAACCATTGAAGAAAAGATGAAAACTGTAATGATTAATGATTACATTCCACTACAATTATCCTTAACCTCATCAAGAGGTGAATTACACTCATTTGTGGATTAAACATCTTCAAATAAGTAGAATTCATACAAGCAATTGAAATTAAAGAGAAAAAGGTAGAGAATAACCCTAGAATTTTCGTCCTCTCAACTGCCTGCTACCCACGTTCTTGCTCAATAAAAGTCAGAATGTTTAAAATAAAACCTAAGTGTGCTATTTATACTAGTGGGAATTTTTCCCAGAATAACAAGCAACATGGCACTGAGAGTATCGCGGAGCAATGCCTCTGTGCCACGGTGCTATCGCGGACCCCCACTAGAACTCGGCTCCCAGGTAACTGCACCTCAGCGTGGCACGGCATGTATCGCAGAGCCTTACCTCCGTGCCACGGTGCTATCACGCACCTTCACTGGAACTTGTGGTTCCAGGTAATCACACTCAACGTGACACGGAGTGCATTGCGGAGCACTGCCTCCGTGCCACGGAGGTAACGCGAACCTCCACTGGAATTTGACATAATTTATTCATCCCAGGCAGAATACCTCTGTGATGGTAGCATGACACGGAGCCATCGTGGAGCCCCTATTTTTGCCAACTTCCCTTATCAACTTCCACTTTTTGCTTCCGAGTCCATTCCCGCACTTCACCAACTTGTAGATTTGCTTCCAAAAATTCCTTCGACCTGCGAAACAACACTAATCATGTTGGTAAGTATTAATTCACATTTATCTAAGAATCACATGAGAATGTACACATAACAATAGATAAACAACTAGAAATGAAGCATTTGAGTATCACTTGGGCATGAAATTCTGCCCAAGATCACTTACCCCACACTTAAACCTTGTTCGTCCTCGAACAATACTCTCACATCTCATGCAATTGAAACCCACGCATAGCTAATTTGGCTCGACCATTCAAGCTACAGCTATACACATTATTTAAGAGAGCAAATCATCAAGAAAACATGTATGGCTTCATCAATACAATGAAGTACACCACATTAAGACCTCCTAACCTCAAGAATCGATTCTCGATTTCGGCAAACTCGTGCAAATTAACTGATCAAGACATCCGACATGAATTTTTATCTCTCGTCAAGCATGTGCCCTCGCAACACAAGAGAATTACCCCATTTGCACTCATAAGATTTCAAAAGCACTGCATGTAGGGGTATATGAATACGATTTCGCTCTCTCTCCCAAAGAATCGCATGCATCATGTCGTGAACCACAACCTTGCCTCTAGTGTTTTACTCCACTAATATAAGGAGGCGTGATGTAAGATCACGTAGGACTTAATGGGTTGTAATGTAAGCTGAGGAACTAGTAAATACTGGGCTAACCAATAATAGCAACTAGCTTCCCTAAGCGCTTTTCAATACATCTCGCCTTCATTACGGACATTGCTTCTTCCTCCATCCTCTCATTCTTGAATTTTCTTCTTTGTTTTTCTTCCCATTTTTTAAGCACACTCGACTTACTAGCAAAGAGTATTTATGCATCTTTTTTTTTTGTTTCTCATTTATTGATTTTATTACTCTCTACTATTAATTAATCAATTTCAAAAAGTGCACCTTTGACCTTTTCTTTAGCTTTCATAACTTCCTCTTTCCTTCCGTTTCACACTTCTCACTCCTTTACCCTTTGGGAAAATTGTTTTTCTTAAGCGCTTAAGAGTTTTGGATCAAATTCATGGCTAATGAAAAGAAGGGATTAAGCTCGGTTTGTACCTCTCAAAGAATAGGCTAAAGGCTCAATAGGGCTAACTAGGATGTAACATTCAAGGTAGGTATGATAATGGAGAAACTTTCGGTTTATTCAAAGAAATGCCTACATCCTTTCCTACAATCCACATCCTTCATTTCGTTTAGTATACACACCAGCAAAGTTCGACACACTTCACAATAGCATGGAATAGTCGAAACCTCACCTCACACTCATTGCACATGCTCAACTTAAGAAATATTCAAAGACTCTTCAATTAGCTAATTACAAGAATTCACTATTAAGCTTCGATCACACCGAATCGAACTCTATGGCCTAGGTATCTCAACATGTTTAACACATTTGCGTGCTTTCATACGAATCAAACTTGCATCTTAATATCATGTACAACACGTAACAAGAATTCCGAACCATTAATTAGCAACACGTTTGGGAAACAAACTAAAGAAAGAACAAAAAAAGAAAAAAACTACTCTTATCGACTACATTTCCCTTAAGAAGGTCGTCATCCATCCATCATGGGGAACAGTCGCTATCTATGACGTCGGTTCAATGGGACTATTCTTGGGAAAAGCACCGAAAATAAAAACCGAGAAACCCAACATAAAAATTTTCAATTAAAAAAAATTCAATAGAAAATGATAAAAATATAATTGAAAAATATTTACACATCACACACAACAGCAGCTTAAGATTCATTACAACACCAACATCAATTATAGAACATGAAACACAGAGTCACAGGATCACAATTTGCACAATAACACAAACATAAACACAACAGCTAGCACCTAACTACTGCCACCCCACATTTAATCCGAACACTGTTCCCAGTGTTCACATAATTGCAAAATATCACATAGGTTGGGTGGTGAAACTCCCTGATTAATCAAAGTATTCAATTTCTTCATCAAGTGCCAGCGCATCATCTCCCATATCAGAATCGCCCCCGCCGTCCTCATCCGACTCAACATTTGAGTCCTCCCGGCGTGTCTCCTCATCGGTAGGGACATCATCATCCATGGGCTCCACAAATGCGGGCCCCACTCTGCATAAAGCCCGGGCATTCTCGTTGAATGGGTAATCCAACTCGACCTGCCACAACTCATCCTCCGTTGTGGGCCGTCCACCGATGCGCAGCTGCAACATCTACATCCCGTACATGCGGGCCATGTACTGATCATCCCGAGCATGTCACTCGGCTAGTGTGAGCACCGGCCCATAAGTAGTGTCAGGTTCCTTGGTTTTGGTGACATCCAAGGCACGCCTGTCAATCTGAGGGATGTAATCTAGGGCCTCCTCTTCAATACTGTGGCCCCTTAGGAACGTGGTAAGCAGACCACCGAACCCATATCTATGCCCCTGATGCAGTCGGGCTCTCTTCATGGTGGAGTTGATCACCACCCAAACATTGATTTCTAGCCCCTTCATCAGTGCGTACACCAGACAAACTCTATCTCGGGTGACATCAGTCATGTGCACCCCCAGGATAAGGCACGAACAAACAATCTTCAACCAAATCAGGGCCTCCCTGTTCATCTAAAAATAGGGCAATGTCTGATGGTAGCCCCTTTCCTTGTGCCTACCCCACCTGGCTGTCGATCGGGATCCACATAAGGTGCGTCTAATGTCCGCATAGGGTGGAGTGATGTTCAGCTGACGGAGGACATGAGCGTCTGTGTCCCGCACCCCCAGGATTGCATTCAAATGGTGGGGTTCAAAGGTGACAACTTGCCCTCTGATTTTGATGGTGTGGCTGCGTAAGGTTGGGTTCCAGTTGGAATAAAAATCCCGGATAAGATGGAGATTGCACTCTCTGGGTTCTTCAAAAATGATGTTTAGCCCAGCAGTGTCAATCCTGCATATAATCCGCGGGTATTCCTGTGCTAGTGGTTTATGTGCTATCTACTCCTCTGGGAAGTATTTAGTTTCTTTGTGTTTAGAATACCACTTCTTCCCCTCATCAATCACCCATCTGGTTCCATACTGTCGGCGCTGCCCTCGAGGAACCGTTGGTGCTGCTGGTACTGCTGCCCCTAATCTTACTCTCTTTCTACTGGCGCCCGATGTGGATGCGCCCTTGCCCTTGTCCTGTCTTCCTAACATTGTTCCTGTACATTCAAACATACAGTCCCAATGTTATTTAAGTCATAGTTAGGTACAACTAAGGTTGGGTTTAATTGGATCACCCTACATTTAGTGTTTGGCCGCAGTCAATACAATTCGACAAGACAATCATGTTTTTGCAATCCTTAATTCTCCAACATGCTCAGTTCATTCATTCAAGTCGGTGGAATAATTACTTTGTACTACTCAGACTTCATACAATGAATTATAAAAATTCCTCCATCGATTCAATTATATCATCATGAGCACGTTGCAATTTTGGTTCAACAACCTATGTTAATTCTCCATTTACATTCTCCCAAAAATCCCTCTTCTATTCTAGCATATTCAACATCAATCACAGTACATTTCACTTCAAACAACATGCACAACCCAATTTATCAAAATTTTCAAGCATTTTTTCTTCTTCATATTCAATCCTCAACCCTAGCTATCAATATCGCAAGAATTTCAACAAAACATGCAACCATTGAGTTAATCTACTCACACGATACTATGAAAATCATTCAATCATAACTCAATTGATTTCAAGCTTATTTCTCACTTAGGGCAAGGTTTCATCACAAAACATGTTCAAGAATCGAAAATTTGAGCAATAATAAGGAAAAATTCAAGAACATACCTTTACTTCGATGAAATTGAAGAAAACTCGAAGGAATTTGATCACTAAGTCCGCGTAACATCAGAGGAGAATGGAGTTTTGGGTGTGGGTCGCGGAGGAAATGAGAGAATGGGAAAAAAATGAAGGAATTTGGGGTTAAAAGGAGGTTTTTCGCGCGGGTTACCTGGTGACCCGAGGTGACCCGACGCAAAATACACCTCAACGTGTCACGGAGGGTAACGCGGAGCACTGCCTCCGTGACACGGAGCCATCACGTAGGTGTTATGAAATTTTTTTAAGAATTCTGGAATACCTTCAACGTGTCACGGAGGTTAACGCGGAGGCCCTCCTCCGTGACACGGAGCCATCGCATAGGCTCACTGGAATGTCTCACATTTTATTTTCTTACCTTGATTTTTTTCTTTGCACTTTTTTGTATTTTCGCTCTCCGTTCCACCTGAAAATCATTCAACCCCAAGAAATTCGTTAGAAATCATAGGTTGCCTCTCAACAAATTTTATTTTTCTTTTCTTTGTTTTTTTTCAAATAATCCTACTCTTCTATTGCAACACATTCACGGGTTGCTCCCGTGCAGCACCTGGTTTACCGTCGCGGCTCGACCCTATTCATTCTCAATCATCCTCTAGAGTGATGGACGTCTTCTCTCGAATAACGTCCTCACCCCAATAATGCTTACATCTTTGCCCGTTCACCAAAAATGTGGCACTTCTATCTTCTTGCCACAATTCCACTGCCCCGTGTGGGGTCATTCTCACCACTTCAAACAGCCCTGACCGCTTGGACCACAACTTTCCTGGAAAAAGCTTCAACCTTGAGTTAAACAACAATACTTTCTGCCCCGGCTCAAAGATCCGATGCACCATATGCCTGTTGTGCCACCTTTTAGTTTTCTCCTTGTAGCATTTGCCACTTTCATAGGCATGCCATTGAAACTCATCTAGTTCGCTGAGTTGCATCAACCTCTTCTTCCCTGCTAGCTTCGGATCCATGTTTAGCTTTGTCACGGCCCAAAAAGCTCGATGTTCCAATTCCACAGGTAGATGACATGCCTTTCCATAAACCAATCTGTATGGAGAAGTCCCAATGGGTGTCTTGTATGCAGTTCTGTAAGCCCACAATGCATAATCAAGTTTGCTTGACCAATCAATTTGTTGTGCATTCACTATCTTCTGTAGAATCTGCTTTATATCTCTGTTTGACACCTCCACTTACCCACTAGTTTGGGGATGATACATTGTTGCTACCTTGTGCCGCACCCCATACTTAGCTAATAAATTCTTGAAACTCGCATTCACAAAATGAGTCCCTTCATCACTAATAATAGCTCGAGGTGTCCCGAACCTGGTGAAAATTTTCTTTTTCACAAATTTCATCACCACCTTGTTGTCGTTGTAGGGACAAGCTACTGCCTCGACCCACTTAGACACATAGTCAACCGCTACCAAGATGTAACGATTACCAAATGATGGTGGAAACGGGCCCATGAAGTTTATTCCCCATACATCAAAAATCTCAACCTCTAATATCTGCTGCAGTGGAATCTCCTGTCTTCTACCAATTGTGCCTATTCTTTGAAATCTATCACACATTTTTACGTATGCTATAGAATCTCTGAATAATGTAGGCCAAAAGAAACCTGACTGGAGCACCTTGTGAGCTGTCCGCTCTCCTCCGTGGTGCCCTCCATACAACGATGAGTGACAACTCCTCAATACTTCTGCAATTTGGCTCTCTGGGGTGCATCGTCTCATCACTTGATCTAGTCCCTGCTTAAACAGATATGGCTTATCCCATATGTAATATCTGCAATCATGTCTCAACTTCTTTCTTTGTTGAGCCGTAGCCTCCGGTGTGTAGACTCCACTTACCATCAAGTTCACAATATCTGCATACCAAGGAATTTTGGCTTCCCTTATTGCCAAGAGCTGCTCATCTGAGAACTCTTCTTTGATGTTGTCACCTTCTTTTACATGCAACCGGCTTTTCAATCGCGATAGGTGATCTGCCACTTGATTCTCGCTCCCCTTTCTTTCCTGAATCTCTAGGTCAAACTATTGTAGCAACAATATCCATCTGATTAGTCTGGGATTTGCATCCTTCTTGTTAAAAAAATACTGAATTGCTGCATGATCAGTATACACCACCACTTTCGAACCCACCAGGTAGGATTTGAATCTATCAAATGTGAACACCAATGCTAGCATCTCCTTTTCCGTGACCGTATAATTGACTTGGGCTGCGTCAAGTGTTTTGCTTTCATAATAAATGGAATGAAAAATTTTATTCCTCCGCTACCCTAATACAGCTCCTACAGCCACATCACTCGCATCACACATTAATTTAAAAGGTGGCTCCCAATTCGGAGAGATAAGAATAGGCGCTTCTACCAGCTTCTGTTTTAGCTCCTCAAATGCTTTAACACAATCCTCGTCAAACTAGAACTTCACCTCTTTTTCTAGCAGCCGGCATATCGGTCTAGAAATTTTAGAGAAGTTCTTGATGAACCGTCTGTAGAACCCCGCATATCCAAGAAAACTGCGAACACCCTTCACTGACACTGGTGGTGGTAGCTTTTCGATCACTTCAATCTTTGCACGATCGACTTCCAACCCTTTGCATGACACCTTATGGCCAAGGACGATACCCTCCTTGACTAAAAAATGATATTTCTCCACGTTGAGCATAAGGTTAGAGTCTTCACATCGAGCTAGCACCCTATCAAGATACTGCAAACATGTAGCAAACGAATTACCGAAAACAGAAAAGTCATCCATAAATACCTCGACAAAATCTTCCACCATATCGTGAAAGATCGCTATCATGCATCTCTTGAATGTGGCTGGTGCATTGCATATACCAAATGGCATCCGCCTGAAAGCATATGTCCCATAAGGACATGTAAAAGTGGTCTTCTCCTGATCCTCTGGTGCTATGGCTATCTGATTATAGCCGAAATATCCATCAAGAAGACAATAATACTCTTGACCTGCCAACCTATCCAAAATCTGATCAATAAATGGGATAGGATAATGATCTTTCCTCGTGGCCTCATTTAGCTTTCAGTAATCCATGCAAATTCGCTAGCCTGTGACTGTGCGTGTGGGAATCAACTCATTCTTTTCGTTGGTGACCACGGTCATCCCTCTTTTCTTTGGAACACACTAAACTGGGCTAACCCATTCATTGTCCGAAATGGGATATACCACACCTGCATCAAGCCACTTGATCACTTCCTTCCTGACTACATCCTTCATCACCGGATTCAACCTCCGCTGATGTTGCACAGTTGGCTTGGATCCTTCTTCCATAAAAATCTTGTGTGTGCAAAAAGTTGGACTAATTCCTCTAATGTCCGACATCTGCCAACCCATTGCTTTCTTTCGCCTCTTGAGGACCACCAATGCGTCTTTTACTTGTGCCTCTGTCAGTTCTGCGGAAATGATGACTGGCAAGTGATCTTGGGCAGATTTATATGCCCAAGTGATACTCAAACGTATCATTTTCGCCTTGTTTATCTAGCAATGTGTATACATTTTCATGCAATTGGTAATAAAATGTGAATTTATACTAACCAACATGATTAGCATTGTTTTGTAGGTGAAATGTGATTTCGAGGAGCTAAAATGCATGTTGGAACAATGTCGGAGTTGGACTTGGATTCGAGCACGAAAAAGGCATTGGACTGCACTAATTAAAGGGGCTCCACGATGGAGCCGTGTCACGCTACCATCGCGGAGGCACTCTGCCAGGAGGGTGAAATATTAGTCAAATTCCAGTGGAGCCTCGCGACAGCTCTGTGGCATGGTGGCAAGCCTCCGCGTTGCATGTCGTGCCACGCTGAAGCTTTATTCCCGGACCCCAAATTTCCAGAGAGGGTCCGCGTCCACGCCGTGTCATAGAGGCAGTGCTCCGCGATGCACTCCGTGACACGTTGCTTGTTATTCCGGGAAAAATTCCCATTAGTATAAATAGAACACTTAGGCTTATTTTTAAGGAAATTCAGACTTGGTGGAGCAAGGACGTGGGTTACAGGCAGTTGAGGGACGAAAGAGCTCAGGGTTTTTCTCTCCTTCTTTCTTCTTTCAATCAATTGTTTGTATGATTAACACTTGTTTTAGGATGACTAATCCACAAATGAGTGGCTAATTCCCTTCCTTGCTGAGGTTATGAACATTTGTGATGAATCTTTATTATTGAATTACATGGTTTTTCATCTTCTTCTTCCATGTTGTTCTATTAATTCTTGTTTCTACTGCATTGGTGTGTGGCCGACATTAATGTACATCTAAAAAGTCCGATTTCACTCGAGAGAGCATGAAATTGGAAAGTTGTGAATTAATAGGGTATTGTTCTTAACTTGATTTGGGAAAATTGGGTTTTGATGTGCTTTCCTGATAGAAATATACTTGAAAGTCGTATTAGTCAATTTAGGAACCGGAATTGTATTGCTAGGTCATGAATTGCATTTGATCACAGAAATGTAGACGGATGGTTTATGATTCTTAAGTGAGATTAAATACGAGAGTTTTAATCTCTTGGCTGATGTTCTTGGCTAGCATCTGGAAGAGAAAGATTAACCAATTTATGATTATAATCAAGTTCATTACATGTTCTTAACCTTGGCATGCTCATAACCATAGTTTAAATTCAAAGTAAATAATTGTCAGTAGTTTTAGTACATACTTTATAAAACAAACTTTTCAATTGTTGGTTACGTTGTTGTCAGCATATATAGAAGTGAGATAGAATAAAGTATACTTTATTAATTTTTACTTATCCAGAGTCTCCTTGGATCGATACTTGGCTTACTTAAGCCACTTACTACTTGTTTGACCACGTGCACTTGCGTGTCGGTTTTATAACCCCAACCAAAGCACCGAACAAGTTTTTGGCGCCGTTCCCGGGGAGACTAGGCAATTGGTGAAATTGTATTAAGTGTAAATTTACTGTATTTTTGTTTTATTTTCTTTAGTGTTGACAACTTGGTCTTAGCCTGTATTTTGCAGACTTGATTTCTGTGAACACTGGCAAGAGATAAAGAGCTGGTGGAATCTTATATAGAGCCTGAACATATATTTCATAGTAAACGGAGAGAAGCTCTACAAAAGAAGCTGCAGTTGCTCAAACAGACTATTATGGAGCAACAAAATCCACCGGTTGTAAGGGCAGTGTTAGTGCCCGAAGAAGCAGCAGCAAGGCCGGTCCGCGAGGTGGCAATCCCACATGCCAACAATGTAACATCAAGTATCCGCAAACCAGAGCCTGGAGGGAGATTTGAACTCAAGCAGAATATGGTGCAACTGTTGCACACAAGCAGGCAATTTACCGGTCTCCCTCATGAAGACCCACAACAACATCTCCAAAACTTTTTGGAGATAAGTGACACTTATTTACCCGCTGGAGTGTCACCTGATTATGTTCGGCTCACACTATTTCCGTTCTCATTAATTGGTGAAGCCAAGAGGTGGTTAAAAGCTGAGCCACCAAATTCTATTTCAACGTGGGATGATCTTGCATGAAAGTTCTTGATAAGGTTTTTTCCCTCTGGTAAAATAGCCAGACTTAGAAGTCAAATTCTAAGTTTCAAACAGAGGGAGGGAGAAAATTTGTATCAAGCCTAGGAAAGATTTAAATCCATGTTGCGGGACTGTCCTCATCATCATCAGTCCAATGAGGTGTTGGTACACACATTTTATTGAGGGTTTGGAACCCCATACTAAAATTTTGCTAGATTCAACAGCTGGAGGGCAAGCGCTGGAAAAGACTTATGAGGAGCTGTACACTTTGCTAAACCGGATTTCACAAGGCAATCCAGAATGGAATGCTGATTCATCACGAGGTGGAGCAAGGAAAGCAGCAGGAGTGCTTGAAGTGGATGGATTTACAGCTATCGCTGCACAGATAGCGGCCTTGCAGAATCAATTGAACAACCACTTCAGCAACATGAATTTGAACCAGCCTTCAGCTTCAGTCAATGCGGTCTAGCAAATGTGGTGTGAAGTGTGTGGTAGCAGTGAGCACTCAGCTGAGTGTTGTGGAGCAAATTCTGATTCTGTTAACTTTGTGGGCAATGCACAAAGAAATCAGCAGCAGTTTGGTAGCATCTACAACTCAAATTGGAGGAACCATCCAAATTTTTCATGGGGTAGCAACAACCAACAAGGCCAAAGTTTGAGTCAGGGTATGCAAAGGAATCAAGGAGGGAAACAGAACTACCAATCTCAATTCAGAAATCACAATGCCCCACCTCCACCACCATCACCTAACATTGAGGAAATTTTCAAGACCATGATCGCTAATCAGGCGCAATTGCAGGCTGACTATGTTAAATTGGCAGCCGAAGTGAAAAATAATCAATTAGCGACCAAGGCTCTTGAGTATCAATTTGGGCAATTTGCTAGTGCCCAAAACACAACGCCCAGAGGAGGACTGCCTAGCGACACGGATCCTAATCCGAAGCAGGTAAATGCAGTGACCACAAGGAGTGGTTTGCAGCTGAAGGAGGTGGAACCAGAAAGACCACCTCAAAAGTCAGGAGCAGCAAAAGTTGAGGGAGAACAAAGTTTGGAAAGGGGGAAGACCAAAGAAGCTGAATCAGAAAGACCTCCACCCCCGTTCCCTCAAAGACTAATGAAACACAAGGAGGAGGCGTGTTTCAAGAAATTCATGGAGGTGCTTAAACAGGTACATGTTAATTTACCTCTTGTTGATGTCTTGCAGGGAGTGACAAAATATGCCAAATACATTAAAGACATCGCGGCCAACAAAAGTCGTTTGACCGAGTAAGCCACGGTGGCTTTGACGGAGGAATGCACTTCCCGGATCCAAAGTAGACTGCCCACAAAGCTAAAAGACCCTGGAAGTTTTACTATCCAGCTTACTATTGGGCAAAGCATCCGAGCTTGTGGATTGTGTGACTTGGGGGCGAGCATAAATCTGATGCCATCTTCGGTATTCAGAAAGTTGGGTCTAGGGAGTCCTAGACCTACAACCGTAATCTTGCAGTTGGCAGACAAATCCTTAGCTAGGCCGGATGGCATTGTTGAGGATGTGCTTGTGCAAGTAGGCTCCCTAATTTTCCCAGTAGATTTTATTGTTCTGGATTTTGAACCAGACTCGGAAGTCCCATTTATTTTGGGACGGCCCTTCTTGGCAACCGGGAAAGCACTAATCGACGTAGCTACGGGTCAACTTACAATGCGAGCACATGAAAAGGTAGAGGTGTTCGATGTGTACAAAGCACCCAAGCTCCCGATGGTGAATGAAGACCTCTCGGTGATCAATGTAATTGATCATGGGAATGCTAAACAATTGGATGATTCCCGAGAGTTGATGGGAAGACCACCGGATATGGGTGAGCACTACTGGGGGGAGGACAATGATCGTGAGAAATCGTCCATCACCCTAGCGGAGAATTGAGCATAAAGGGCGTCGAGCCGCGACGGTAAACCAGGCGCTGTACGGGAGGCAACCCGTGAAAAATTTTTTCTTTTCATTTTATAAAGTGTAAATAGATTTTATTTTATTTTCCTTTTTCTTGATTTAGTACAAAATTTTTGTTTTAGTTAGTATTATTGTATTTTAGTTTTTGAAATCTATTAATCTAACCAATTTTGTTTAGTGAAATGATTTTCAGGTGAAACGGAGAAAAATGTGCACGGAATCGTGAAGGAAAAGGTGAGGTTTGAAAAAATTAATAAAATGCAGAGACAGTGAGCTGGGGCGATAGCTCCGTGTCACGGAGGAGGACCTCCGCGTTACCCTCCGTGACACGTTGAAATGTAAACTGGAATTTTCAAAAATTCCAGTAAGCTATCGCGATGGCTCCGTGTCACGGAGGCAGTGCACCGCGATGCACTCCGTGACACGTTGCCATATAAATTGTGACGGGTCACACCGAGTTGCCGGGTAACCCGCGTGTTTTCTTCATTTTAAACCCCTGGTTTCTCCCTTTTTCCCCTCATTTTTTACACTTCTCCGTGACAAAACACCCAAAATTCCCTTGCCCATCAACGTGCCATGGTATAAAGCAAAGAATTATCAAGTTTTCTTTGGTTATTCAACTACGAGGTATGTTTTCCGATTATCTCTCAAGTTTTTGTCGACTTTATTCGAACTTAAACATGGGAGGTGAACTAAATCACCCCAAGTCGAAATTTAGCATGAAATTGAGTTATTCCTTGATTGATAAATGTTCGGAATGTTGTAATGAGCGTTTGAACTTGTCAATTACGTGAATGATTCGAATTTGATTTCGAAATTCAATTCTAGGGCTTGGTTGTTGGAATCGAAATGGGTAACTTGTTAAATTTGTGAATTATATGCCGGGTTGTATGTATTGAATGAGATAAGTCGTTGTAGAATATTGTTTGAATGTTAATAGACGACGAATTCTCGGGTTTTTGGGAAAATGCTGAAAATTGTTCAAATTGTGTTGATTATATAGGTTCATGTGTATATAGAATTTTTGTTGTTGTTTTTGTTTTGTTGTTTCTCTTTGCTAAGTGCGATGGTTGAATTTCTAGCGATGGTAGTGATTGGGATTAGCTGTATGAAGTCTGAGTAGTGCGCTAAAGTTATACCGTCGAATTTTTCTTTGCGAACGCACTAAGCACGAATTGTATAGTTGTTAGTTTTTGGTATAAATAAAGTTATTCTTGTCGTAGTATCGTAACCGTAGCTAAGGACTAAGTGTGGGGTAAACTTGGTTAACCCGACCTTAGCTGAAGTTAATATTCATTTAGCTTGACATTGCGCTTGTTTATTTGTGTTGACAGGTAAAATGACAAGTAGGCAGGATAAGGGTAAAGGTGTATCAACTTCAGGCACCGGGAGAAAAAGACTTAGGTTGGGCACAGCAGTCCCAGCTGCACCAGCAGTTCCGCGCGGCCAGCGCTGCCAATACAGAACGAGGTGCGTAACCAATGAGGGGAAGAAGTGGCACACCAAACACAAGGAGAATAAATACTTCCCCGAGGAGCATATTGCACGGGAACCACTAGCACAGGAGTTCCCCCGCATAGTGCAAAGGATCGAGGCAGCTGGGCTCAGCTTCATATTTCAGGAGCCCAAGGAATGCAACCTACATCTAGTCTGGGAGTTCTATGCAAATTGGAACCCGACAATCAGAAGCCACACAATCAAGATCAGAGGGCAGATAGTCACTCTGGAACCCCAGCAATTAAATGCCATCATCAGAGCGCGGGACACAGACGCCCACGTTCTCCGCCAGCTGAACATCACCCCACCATATGCCGATATCAGACGCACATTGTATGGGGCTTGATCCACAGCTAGATGGAGCAGACATAAGGAGAGTGGTTACCACCAGACTCTGCCATATTCTCAAATGAACAGGGAGGCCAGAATATTGCTGAAGATAGTCTGCTCGTGCCTAATCCCGGGGGTGCACATGACTGATGTGACCCGGGACCGGGTTTGCCTGGTGTATGCCCTGATGAAAGGGCTGGAGATTAATGTTGGGGCGGTCATCATATCCGCCATGAAGAGAGCCCGACTACACCAGGGCCACAGGTATGGGTTCGGGGGACTAATCACCACCTTTCTCCGGGGCCTCGACGTTGAGGAAGAGGCTTTGGATTACATCCCGCAGTTGGAGCGGAGGGCCCTTGATGTGACCAAAACTAAGGCCCCCGACACCACACACGGGCCAGTGCTGACGCTTGGCGAGCGACATGCTCGTGATGACTAGTACATGGCACGGATGTTTGGAATGCAAATGCTCCAGCTTCGGATCGGTGGGAGACCAGCCACGGAGGAGGCGTTATGGCAGCTCGAGCTGGATTACCCATTTGGCGAAACCGCCAGGGCTCTATGCCGAGTGGGTCCAGCCTTTGTAGAGCCCACTGACGATGACGTCCCCACGGATGAGGAGACACACCGGGAGGACTCCGATGTGGAGTCCGAGGACGATGATGGAGGTGACTCGGACATGGGCGATGAGGCAGCAGCACCTGATGAAGAAGTTGAATACTTTGAATAATCAGGGAGTTCCACCACCCAATTTTGTGATTTTTAATTTTTGTGAACACTGGGGACAGTGTTCGATTTAAGTGTGGGGTGGGGAGTAGTTAGGTGCTGGGGCTGGGCTGGTTTGCTTGTATGCTTTCCTCTGCTTTGTATGTATGTTTCCCTGTGTTTGTGAATTGCAAACTGGTCTGTATCTGTACATATTTGTGGTATTGATGTGTGTTGTGGAATGTTGTTGTTGCCAGCTAAGTCTAATTGTGTAAATATTTTCTTAATTTAAATTTTTTTTCTCTATCGAAATGATCGATATTTTTAAAATTTTGCGAAAATATTTTGTACATATTAAAATATTTTGTAAATAAGTTTTCCATCGAAATGATCGATGTTTTGCAAAATTTTTCAATTTTTATTTTTGGATTTCTCGGAGTTTGTTTTCGGTTCTTTTACCGAGAATAGTCCCATTGAACCGACGTCATAGTTAGTGACCGTTCCCTGTCCGGGCTGGTTCGGTATGTGTTAAAAACTGACATGCAAGTGTACGTGGTCAAACAAGTAATAAAGTGGCTAAGTAGCCAAGTATCGATCCAAGGAGGCTACTCTGGATATGCAAAATTTCCTAGTTCACTGTATTTCTATTCTATTTCTAACTATGCTAACAACTATCCAATCAAGAATTTAGGGGGTTTTGTTTCTAAACTAATTATATACTAAACTTAACAACTATTATTTACGTTGAATTCAGACAATGGATATGCTCATGCCAAGGTTAAGAACGAGTAATGGAGTTGATAATTATGATAATTTGGTCATCCTCTTCTTCATATTGCTAGTCAAGAACGTTTGCCTAGAAATTAAAACTCTCGTATTTAATTTCACTTTAGAATCATAAACCATTCGTCTACATTTCTGTGATCAAATGAAATTTATGACCTAACACTACAATGCCGGTTCCTAAATTGACTAATACGGCTTTCAAGTATATTTCTATCAAGAAAGCACATCAAAACCCAATTTTCCCAAATCAAGTTAAGAACAATACCCTATTAATTCACAACTTTCCAATTTCATGCTCTCTCGAGTGAAATTGGACTTTTTAGATATACATTAATGGTGGCCAATCAAGAATGTACTAAGCACAAGAATTAATAGAACAATATGCAAGAAGAAGAAGAAACCATATCAATTATTACCAATAATCATTACACAAGTTCAAAACCTCAGCAAGAAAGGAATTAGCCACTCATTCTTGGATTAATCGTCCTAGAATGAGTGTAAATCATGCATACAATTGAAGGAAAAGAAGAAGGGAAGAGAAGAAAACTCTTATCTTTTCTATTCTTCAACTGCCACAAAACCACGTTCCTCTCTCCACTCCTGAACTCTGCTAAAAACTAGAACTAAAAGAAGACTTCTTTAAAAATAACCTAAGTGTGCTATTTATACTAGTGGGAAATTTTTCCCGGAATAACAAGCAACGTGTCACTGAGGCCAACGCGGAGCACTGCCTCCGTGACACGGCGTGGACGCGGACCCTCTCTGGAAATTGCAGGGTCCGGATAATTGGTCTCAACGTGGCACGGAGGCCATCGCGGAGGCCTATCTCCGTGCCACGGAACTGACGCGCAGCCACACTGGAAATTGCCTAATTAATTCCTGCCCAGGCAGTGTGCTACCGCGATGGCAGCGTGGCACGGCTCCATCGCGGAGCCAGTGTAAAATGTGCCATCCAAGGTCTTTTCCACGCTCGCATCCAAGTCCAACACCGACATAGTTCCAACACGCATTTTAGCTCCTAAAAATCACATTATCCTGCAAAACAAATGCTAATCATGTTGGTTAGTATAAATTCGCATTTTATTACAAAATACATGATATTATATACACATTGCACAACAAACAAGGTAAAAATGATACGTTTGAGTATCACTTGGGCATATAAATTTGCCCAAGATCACTTACCCCACACTTAAATCCTTGTTCGTCCTCGAACAACACATACACAACTCATGCAAATTACATCCCAACCTTCGTCACTATGGTGCAACATTTTACGCTACGGTCATACTGATTATTCAATTCTTGCAAATCATCAAGAAAACATGCTTGGTCATACAAGACAATGACCTTAATACATCGAGGCTTCCTGAACTTTTAAGAATTGATTCTTGATATCGGCAAACTCATGCAAATCAACTAATCAAGAAATCCGACACGAAAATCAATCTTTCATCAAGCATGTACCCTCACAACTCGAGAGAAACTTCCCCTTTTATGTTCGTGCAGCACACAAACATGCAAGTAGGGGCATATAAAAATTAATTTCACTCTCTCTCCCAAAAGAATTCGCATGCATCATGTCATGACCCATAGGCTTGCCCTTAGTGTATTACTCCACTAATATAAAAAAATGCAATGTAGGATCAAATAGGACTTTTAATGGGTTGTAACTGGGCTATGGATCTAGTATATATATATTGGATTAGCCAATAATAGTCGCTAGCATCCTTAAGCGCCTTTTCAACTCATTCCCATCGACTCATGGACATTGTTCCTCTCTTTTCTCTTTTTCTCCCATTCATGCTGGTTTACTTTCATACAGCCCATTTCATCAGGCACACTTGACACAAAACAGAGGGTTTTCATGTACCCTCACTATCATTTAATTACAACTAGTGCCTCTTCAACATCATCTTTTCTTTCCTCACTTTGCTTTTCTTTTCTTTTCACTCTTTTCACTCTTTAACACTTTGGGAAACATTTTCTGTTCTTTGTAAGCGCTTAAGAGCTTCTTATAGACTTTAAGGCTAATGAAAAGAAGGAATAAAGCTTAGTTCATACAATTCTGGACAAAAGAAAGAAATCGGCTAAAGGCTCAACGGGCTGACTAGGGTACACAACATATAAAAAGGTAGAATTTGACAAGAAAAAAAATGGAAACTAACGGTTAAAACAAAGAAATGCCTACATCCTTTCCAACACTACACCTCCTTCATTTCGTTTTGTATACACACCAGGCAAGTTCTAGACAATTCACAATGACATGGAATAGCAAAACCTCACTCACACTTTATGCACATGCTCGAATCAAGACGCATTCACAGACTCTTTAATTAGTCAACTACATGAATTCAAGATTAAGCCTCAATCATAATGAACCAAATTCTCTAGCCTAGGTAACTCAACATATTTACAAAATTGCATGCTTTCAAACGAATCATTTTCACGTTTTGAACATCAATTACAACACGCAACGAAATTTTAGCAACCATAAGCAACTACAGTTTATTGATGCAATCCACCAAAGAAACTAAAAACAAAACATCTACTCCTATCGACTACATTTCCCTTAAGACGGTCGTCATCCATCCATCATAGGGAATGGTCACTAACTATGACATCGGTTCAATGGGACTATTCTCGGTAAAAGAACCGAAAACAAACTCCGAGAAACCCAAAATTAAAACTTCAAAATTTTTGCAACACATCGATCATTTCGATAGAAAATATTTGCAAACTATGTTGATAAATGCAAAATCTTTTCGCAAAAATTTTGAAAAATATCGATCATATCGATAGAGAGAAAAAAAATATTTATAAAATTTACAAAATATTTACAAGTGCAACCATAACATTCAAAACACACATCATTAGCCACAACACAAATATATACACATACATCACAAATCATTTCACAACAACAGGGAAAACACAGGCATACATAACGTCAACGAAGAATTATACAGCAAGTTTAGAGCCTATGACCCAGCACCTAACTACTCCCCACCCCACACTTAAATCGAACACTGTCCCCAGTGTTCACAAAAATACAAAGCACAAAATTTTGGGTGGTGGAACTCCCTGCTTAGTCGAAATATTCGACTTCCTCATCCGGTGCTGCGGCCTCGTCGCCCATATCTGAATCAGCTCCATCGCCGTCATCGGACTCTACATCAGAGTCCTCACGACGTGTCTCCTCATCAGTAGGAACGTCGTCGTTAGTCGGCTCCACAAAGGCTGGCCCCACCTTGCATAAAGCTCTGGCGTTCTCGCCGAAGGGGTAGTCCAGCTCCAGCTGCCATAATTCATCCTCGGTAGCTGGTCTCCCACCTATCTGTAGCTGCAGCATCTGCATGCCGAACATACGGGCCATATACTGGTCGTCACGAGCATGTCGCTCGCCCAGAGTCAGCACAGGTCCATGTGTAGTGTCGGGGGCCTTGGTTTTTGTCACATCAAGGGCCCTCCGCTCCAACTGCGGAATGTAATCCAAAGCTTCTTCCTCGATGTCAAGGCCTCGGAGGAAGGTGGTGATGAGTCCGCCAAACCCGTATCTGTGGCCCTGGTGTAGTCTGGCTCTCTTCATGGCGGATATTATAACCGCCCCCACATTAATCTCAAGTCCTTTCATAAGGGCATACACCAGGCAGACACGGTCCCGGGTCACATCTGTCATATGAACTCCCAGGATCAAACACGAACATACTATTTTTAGCCAGATTCTGGCCTCCCTGTTCATCTGCGAATAAGGCAGAGTATGGTGGTAACCCCTCTCTTTGTGTCTCCTCCATCGGGCTGTGGATCGAGCCCCACACAATGTACGTCTGATGTTGGCGTACGGTGGGGTGATATTGAGCTGGCGGAGAACGTGGGCGTCTGTGTCCCGCGCTCCTACGATGGCATTCAGCTGCTGGGGTTCCAGAGTGACAATCTGCCCTCTGATTTTAATAGTATGGCTCCTGATGGCCGGGTTCCAGTTGGCGTAGAATTCCCGGACCAAGTGAAGGTTGCACTCCTTGGGCTCCTGAAAAATAAAACTGAGTCCAGCTGCCTCAATCCTCTGCACCATGCGAGGGAACTCCTGTGCAAGTGGTTCCCTTGCAATATATTCCTCCGGGAAGTATTTGCTTTCCTTGTGCTTATTATACCATTTCTTCCCTTCGTCGGTGACCCATCGTGTTCCGTATCGGCGGTGTTGACCGCGTGGAACAGCAGGTGCAGCTGGGACAGCAGTGCCCAGTCTCATTCTCTTTCTGCCGGTGCCTGAGGTTGAGGCACCCTTGCCTTTATCTTGTCGGCTAGCCATTGTACCTGTCAATTTACACAGACAAGCACAATATTAAGCTAAAAACTTGTTAGCTTCGGCTAAGGTCGGGTTAAACAAAATTTACCCCACACTTAGTCTTTAACAAAATTTACAACATTTTAGCAAGGATAACTCTATTTACACCCCCAAACACAATCAACTATAAACATGTTGCTTAGTGCGTTCACAAAATTTTGACAGCATAACGGCTAGCGAATTACTCAGACTTCATACAGCTAACCCAATCCTCCTATCGACAGCTATTCACCCACAGCACTTAGCAACAATAACCACAACAGAAATAAGAACAACAATACAAACCTATTATATACAACTAATCTAAGCAATTCAACCAATTCACACTTTATGCACTTCCCCACAGAAATTTGAGAATTAGTCGTCTTTCCACAATTAAACAATAGTTACCACGACTTATCTCAACTACTAAACACACCCAGGCACCAATTTCATCAAACTATCAAGTTACCCACGTTCAAATCCAACAACCCAAGCCCTAGAACTCAATTCGACAATCAATATTGAATTATTCAATCAATCGATAAGTTCAAACGTCAACTACAATAATCCGAACATAATCAATCACAAAATAATTCACATCATGTTTAATTTTTTTACCTAGGGTGATATATCTCACCTCACATGCTCAAAAGTGACAAAACTCGCCAGAAATTTGAGATCGAAGATGAAAACATACCTTGGATTTGAAGAACCGAAAAAACTTGACGTTTTCCTTGCCTATCAATGTGGCACGGAGCTTGGGGGTAGGGGAATGGGTATTTGGTCGCGGAGGGTAGAACGAATGGGGAAATTTGGGCGAAAATCGGGGGTTTATTTAAAAGACACACGCGGGTCACCCGGAAACCCAGTGTGACCCGGCACTGGAATAAGGGCAACGTGTCACGGAGGGTAACGCGGAGCCCCTCCTCCGTGACACGGAGCCAACGCGTTGGCTTACTGGAATTTTTAAAAAAAAATTCCAGATTCGCCTTCAACGTGTCACGGAGGTCAAAGCGGAGTATTATCTCCGTGACACGGCGCCAACGCGCCAGTGCTCTGTTTCACCATCAAATTTTATTTTTCATACCTCGCCTCGTTTCCTCGATTCCAAGTATTTTTCCTCCGGTATACCTGAAAATCACCTCACTAAACAAAAATTGGTTAAATTCATAGATTCCCTACTAAAAAAATAAATAAAATAAAAATTACTAATTAAAATGCAAATCTAAACCTAGTCAAGAAAAAGAAAATAAAATAAAATAAAGAAAAAATTTACACTAAAGAAAGAGAAAAAGAAAAAATATATTTTTCACGGGTTGCCTCCCGTGCAGCGCCTAGTTTAACGTCGCGGCTCGACGTACCAAGTTTCACCACTTTTTCCTCCACCTTGAGGATATGAATCTCACCCCTAATTTCTTCTCTAATTTCCTCTTATGCTCCTGGGGTGGTGGGGAAAAATTGTAAGGACCAAGCAGTAGATGCTTTCTTTTGAACTTATTGGCCCTTGAGTAAGTAAAGTCATTTCGTTGCTTCGGGTAAGCAAATTTCAGAATATACGGGGCTTGGTCCTCCTCTAGACATTTCTCCATAATCTTGGAAGACTCTATTTCTGTGTCGTCAACCAAACTTAATGTCGATAAATGCTTCGAGTGTGGTCCAATCCACCTCAACTTTGAAACTACATTTTGCTTGACCTCCTTACTTGTATACTCCTTCTCAGCATCGACATCTATCTCTTCATTAATGTAAAATGGGGGATACTCCATCTCTTCTTCCATGAGTAGATTTTCCATAAGTGTGAGCTCATCACAGGGACACTCAAGAGATTCCAATTGTTGGGCTTCATCCACAAAGTCACCCTTATCTTCCTCTTGTAGTTCCTCTTGAATATCGGCTAAAACTGTCACCTGCAAATTATCACAAGCTTCAGCCTCAGCACACATCTCCGTGAGTTGGACACTCATCCTGCTTACAGCCTCTGCATTCTCCTTTTGCTGAGCTATCAATTCTGCCACCGACTCCTTCATTGCTTCTGATTGCTCCAGGAGTTGTTTCATCATGTCCTCTATTTGAACTTGGCGTCCTAAGTCCTCATTTTCAGCATGCCTATATTCAGCAAAATCAACAAAAGGATCATAGTAGGGGCTTGGGGGAGGGGAATATGCCTTTGGACAATCACCCCAATGGCCATATTGACACCCACATATGTTGCACGTGTTACAGTTTTGCCACAAGTGGGGTCCTCCACAGTTCAGACAAGATTCACTAAAATATGAGTATCCACCATTGAAACCATTTATATTCCACGATATCATGTCAATAAGGGTATACGAACAAGCAGAAAAATAAAATAAAATAAAGAAGAATTAAAACAAACACTAGACCAAGTTGTCAACACTTAAGAAAATAAACAAAAATATAGTAAATTTACACTTAACACAATTTTACAAATCGCCTAGCCTCCCCGGCAACGGCGCCAAAAACTTGTCCGGGCTAGTTCGGTATGTGTTAAAAACCGACACGCAAGTGTACGTGGTCAAACAAGTAATAAAGTGGCTAAGTAGCCAAGTATCGATCCAAGGAGGCTGCTCTGGATATGCAAAATTTCCTAGTTCACTATATTTCTATTCTATTTCTAACTATGCTAACAACTATCCAATCAAGAATTTAGGGGGTTTTGTTTCTAAACTAATTATATACTAAACTTAACAACTATTATTTACGTTGAATTCAGACAATGGATATGCTCATGCCAAGGTTAAGAACGAGTAATGGAGTTGATAATTATGATAATTTGGTCATCCTCTTCTTCATATTGCTAGTCAAGAACGTTTGCCTAGAAATTAAAACTCTCGTATTTAATTTCACTTTAGAATCATAAACCATTCGTCTACATTTCTGTGATCAAATGAAATTTATGACCTAACACTACAATGCCGGTTGCTAAATTGACTAATACGGCTTTCAAGTATATTTCTATCAAGAAAGCACATCAAAACCCAATTTTCCCAACTCAAGTTAAGAACAATACCCTATTAATTCACAACTTTCCAATTTCATGCTCTCTCGAGTGAAATTGGACTTTTTAGATATACATTAATGGTGGCCAATCAAGAATGTACTAAGCACAAGAATTAATAGAACAATATGCAAGAAGAAGAAGAAACCATATCAATTATTACCAATAATCATTACACAAGTTCAAAACCTCAGCAAGAAAGGAATTAGCCACTCATTCTTGGATTAATCGTCCTAGAATGAGTGTAAATCATGCATACAATTGAAGGAAAAGAAGAAGGGAAGAGAAGAAAACTCTTATCTTTTCTATTCTTCAACTGCCACAAAACCACGTTCCTCTCTCCACTCCTGAACTCTGCTAAAAACTAGAACTAAAAGAAGACTCCTTTAAAAATAACCTAAGTGTGCTATTTATACTAGTGGGAAATTTTTCCCGGAATAACAAGCAACGTGTCACGGAGGCCAACACGGAGCACTGCCTCCGTGACACGGCGTGGACGCGGACCCTCTCTGGAAATTGCAGGGTCCGGATAATTGGTCTCAACGTGTCACGGAGGCCATCGCGGAGGCCTATCTCCGTGCCACGGAACTGACGCGCAGCCACACTGGAAATTGCCTAATTAATTCCTGCCGAGGCAGTGTGCTACCGCGATGGCAGTGTGGCACGGCTCCATCGCGGAGCCAGTGTAAAATGTGCCATCCAAGGTCTTTTCCACGCTCGCATCCAAGTCCAACTCCGACATAGTTCCAACACGCATTTTAGCTCCTAAAAATCACATTATCCTGCAAAACAAATGCTAATCATGTTGGTTAGTGTAAATTCGCATTTTATTACCAAATACATGATATTATATACACATTGCACAACAAACAAGGTAAAAATGATACGTTTGAGTATCACTTGGGCATATAAATTTGCCCAAGATCATTCCCTATGATGGATGGATGACGACCCTCTTAAGGGAAATGTAGTCGGTAGGAGTAGTGATTTTAATTTATTTTCAGTTTTTTTTCTTTGGTGGATTGCATCACGGAACTTGTTGTTACTATATGGTTGTGAAATGTTGGTTGCGTGTTGTACTTGATATTCAAAATGCAAAGGTGATTCGTATGAAAGCATGCAGTTTTGTAAATATGTTGAGATACCTAAGCTGTAGAGTTCGATTCGGTGTGATTGAGGCTTAATTTTTGAATTCATGTAATTGGCTAATTAAAGAGTCTGTGAATGCATCTTGAGTCGAGCATGTGCATGAAGTGTGAAGTGAGGTATTGTTATTCCATGTTATTGTGAAGTGTCTAGAACTTGCCTAGTGTGTGTACAAAACGAAATGAAGGAGGTGTAGTGTTGGAAAGGATGTAGGCATTTCTTTGTTTTAACCGAGAGTTTCTATTTTTTTTTCTTGTCATACTCTCCTTTTGATGTGATTGTATACCCTAGTCAGCCCGTTGAGCCTTTAGCCTATTATTTCTTTCTTTTGTCCAAAATGTATAAATTGAGCTTAATTCTTTCTTTTCATTAGCCGTAAAGTCTATACTAAACTCTTAAGCGCTTAAAAAGAACAAAACTTTTTCCCAAAGTGTCAAGGAGTGAGAATGGTGAAAAGAAAAAGAAAAACAGAGTGAGGAAAGAAAAGAAAAAGGTTGAGGGTGCACTTGTTATAATTAGATGAAAATGAAGGTGCATGAAAAACCTTTGTTTTTGTGTCAAGTGTGCTTGATGAAATGGGCCATACGAAAGTAAACCATCATGAATGGGATGATGAAAAAAAAGGGGAAAACAGAGTAACAATGTCCATGAGTTGATGGGAATGTGTTGAAAAGGCGCTTAAGGATGCTAGTGGCTATTATTGGCTAATCCAATATATACTAGTTCCATAGCTTCCATTACAACCCATTAAAGTCCTACGTGATCTTACATTGCATTTCTTTATATTAGTGGAATAACACACTAAGGGCAAGCTTATGGGTCATGACATGATGCATGTGAATTCTTTTGGGAGAGAGAGTGAAAATAATTTCTACATGCCCCTACTTGAATGTTTGTGTGTCACATGAGCATAAAGGGGAAGATTCTCTTGAGTTGTGAGGGCACATGCTTGATGAAAGATTGATTCTCGTGTCGGATATCTTGATTAGCTGATTTGCATGAGTTTGCCGATGTCGAGAGTCGATTCTTAAAGTCTAGGAAGTCTTAATGTATTAAAGGTCATTGCATTGTTAAGACCATGCATGTTTTCTTGATGATTTGCAATATTGAATGATCGGTATGACCGTAGCTCAAATTGTCGCACCATAGTGGCGAAGGTTGGGATGTAATTTGCATGAATTGTGTGTTTGTTGTTCGAGGACGAACAAGGATTTAAGTGTGGGGTAAGTGATCTTGGGTAGATTTATATGCCCAAGTGATACTCAAACGTATCATTTTTGCCTTGTTTATCTAGCAATGTGTATACATTTTCATGCAATTAGTAATAAAATGTGAATTTATACTAACCAACATGATTAGCATTGTTTTATAGGTGAAATGTGATTTCGAGGAGCTAAAATGCATGTTGGAACAATGTCGGAGTTGGACTTGGATTCGAGCACGAAAAAGGCATTGGACTGCACCAATTAAAGGGGCTCCGCGATGGAGCCGTGCCACGCTACCATCGCGGAGGCACTCTGCCTGGAGGGTGAAATATTAGTCAAATTCCAGTGGAGCCTCGCGACAGCTCCGTGGCACGGTGGCAAGCCTCCGCGTTGCATGCCGTTCCACATTGAAGCTTTATTCCCGGACCCCAAATTTCCAGAGAGGGTCCGCGTCCACGCCGTGTCACGGAGGCAGTGCTCCGCAATGCACTCCGTGACACTTTGCTTGTTATTCCGGGAAAAATTCCCATTAGTATAAATAGAACACTTAGGCTTATTTTTAAGGAAATTCAGACTTGATGGAGCAAGGACGTGGGTTACAGGCAGTTAAGGGACGAAAAAGCTCGGGGTTGTTCTCTCCTTCTTTCTTCTTTCAATCAATTGTTTGTATGATTAACACTTGTTTTAGGATGATTAATCCACAAATGAGGGGCTAATTCCCTTCCTTGCTGAGGTTATGAACATTTGTGATGAATCTTGATTATTGAATTACATGGTTTTTCATCTTCTTCTTCCATGTTGTGCTATTAATTCTTGTTTCTACTGCATTGGTGTGTGGCCGACATTAATGTACATCTAAAAAGTCCGATTTCACTCGAGAGAGCACGAAATTGGAAAGTTGTGAATTAATAGGGTTTTGTTCTTAACTTGATTTGGGAAAATTGGGTTTTGATGTGCTTTCCTGATAGAAATATACTTGAAAGCCGTATTAGTCAATTTAGGAACCGGAATTGTATTGCTAGGTCATGAATTGCATTTGATCACAGAAATGTAGACGGATGGTTTATGATTCTTAAGTGAGATTAAATACGAGAGTTTTAATCTCTTGGCTGATGTTCTTGGCTAGCAACTGGAAGAGAAAGATTAACCAATTTATGATTATAATCAAGTTCATTACATGTTCTTAACCTTGGCATGCTCATAACCATAGTTTAAATTCAAAGTAAATAATTGTCAGTAGTTTTAGTACATACTTTATAAAACAAACTTTTCAATTGTTGGTTACGTTGTTGTCAGCATATATAAAAGTAAGATAGAATATAGTATACTTAAGCATTTTTTACTTATCCAGAGTCTCCTTGGATCGATACTTGGCTTACTTAAGCCACTTACTACTTGTTTGACCACGTGCACTTGCGTGTCGGTTTTATAACCCCAACCAAAGCACCGAACAGCAAGATGTCATCTTCCCCCAGAAATACATACTTCAGATGTGGAGGCAATGTCTTCAACTCCAATTTCGGTGCCTCCTCAATTGATGGTTTTGGCAATGGTTCCAAGGACCTCATCAATGGCTCAAAGTCTTGCTTCCTGGGAAACCATTTTGGCACGTTCGCCATCTGCACCATCTCATGCATAGAACTGTCTCCAAAATGATTGGAGCCCATCAAGGCTCTCTCCAATGGGTCCTGTGAGTCAACAATCTGAAGAATTGATTCCTGATTTAGCACATTGATTGCTGATAGCTCCACATAAATGGCCGGTAGCTTCATGGCCTTGTACACATCAAAAACCTCTACTTTTTCATGTGATCGCATGGTTAGCTGCCTAGCAGCCACATCAATCAAAGCTCACCCGGTTGCCAAGAAAGGATGTCCCAAAATAAATGGGACTTCCGCATCCGGCTCAAAATCCAAGAAAATAAAATCCACCGGGAAAATGAGGGAGCCCACTTGCACTAGCACATCCTCCACAATACCATTTGGTTTGGCCATTGAACGGTCAGCTAGCTGCAATATCACAGTAGCTGGTCTAGGGCTTCCCAGCCCCAACTTCTTGAACACCGATGTCAGCATCAAGTTTATGTTGGCTCCCAAATCACATAATCCGCGAGCTCGAATACATTGCCCAAATGTAATTTGAATGGTAAAGCTCCCAGGATCCTTGAGCTTTGTCAGTAACCTGTTCTGTATTTGGGAGGTGCACTCCTCAGTAAGCGCCACCGTAGCATACTCCGTCAATCTGCTTTTGTTTGCTACGATGTCCTTGATGTACTTGGCATATTTTGGCACTCCCTGCAAAACATCAACTAAAGGTAAGTTAATATGTACTTGTTTCAGCACTTCCAATGAATTTCTTAAAGCAAGCTTCTTCGTTGTGCTTCTTTAATCTCTGAGGAAACGGGGGTGGTGGTCTTTCTATCTCAGCTCCCTTTTCCTTCCCCCTCACATCATCATTTTCCCAATCTTTTTCCACTACTCCAGATTGCTGAGGTGGTCTTTCTGGTTCCACCTCCTTAAGTTGAAGTCCACTCCTTCTTGTAACTGCATTGACCTGCTTGGGATTTGGGTCGGTATCGCTTGGTAGTCCTCCCCTGGGCCTGGTGTTTTGAGTTCCAACTAATTGTCCAAACTGATACTCTAATGCCTTTGTAGCTAACTGCCAATTTTTCATGTCAGCCGCTAATTTCAGATAATCAGCCCGCATCTACACTTGGTTAGGTATTATCATCTTGAACATATCCTCAATGTTGCTGGGTGGTGGAGGAGGTGCATTGTTTCCTCTATATTGCGACTGAAAATTTTGATGCCCCCCTTGATTTCTCTACACGCCCTGATTCGAACTCTGTCCTTGATGGCTATTACTCCCCTAAGAAAAATTCGGATGGTTCCGCCAATTTGGGTTGTAACTGTTGCCATATTGTTGATTATTGTTCCTCTGGACGTTCCCAACAAAATTTACAGAGTCTGGATTGGCTCCACAACACTCAGTTGAGTGTTCACTACTCCCACATACTTTAGACCATACCTGATGAACTGCATTGACTGGGGCTTATGCTTGATTCAAGCTCATACTGCTGAAGTGGGCGTTGAGTTGATTTTGCAACGCAGCTATTTGTGCAGCAATAGCTATAAAACAATCCACCTCAAACACTCCTGCAGCTTTCCTTGTTCCTCCTCGAGTTGAATCCGCATTCCATTCTGGATTACCCTGTGAAATACAGTTTAACAAAGTGTAAAACTCCTAATAAGTCTTCTCCAATGCCTGCCCACCAGCTTCTAAATCTAACAGAATCTTAGTATGTGGTTCTAACCCCTCAATGAATGTATGCACCAACACATCATTAGACTGGTGATGATGAGGACAATCCCTTACATCGACTTGAACCTCTTCCAATCTTGATACAAATTCTCACCCTCTCTCTGTTTGAAACTTAGAATCTGACTTCTAAGTCTAGCTATCTTACCAGATGGAAAGAATCATATCAAAAACTTCCTTGCAAGATCATCCCAAGTGGTGATAGAATTAGGTGGTTCAGCTTTTAACCACCTTTTTGCTTCCCCCAAAAGTGAGAACGGGAATAATGTAAGCCTCACATTGTCAGATGATACTCCAGCGGGGATGTAAGTGTCACTTATCTCCAAAAAGTTATGGAGATGTTGTTGTGGATCTTCATGAGGGAGACCTTTAAATCGCCCGCTGGTGTGCAACAACTGCACCATATTCTGCTTAAGCTCGAACCTCCCTCCTGGCTCTAGTCTGCGAATACTAGATGTAACATTATTTGCATGTGGGATTGCCACTTCGCGGACTTGTCTTGCTGCCATCTCTTCGGGCACTAAAACTGCCCTTACAAGTGGTGGATTCTGTTGTTGCTCCAGAATTTCCTGTCTTAGCAACTGCAGCTTCTTCTCTAGAGCTTCCCTTCGTTGGTGATGAAATTGTCTCTCTGGCTCTATAAATGAATCCACCAACTCCTTATCTCTTGCCAGCATTCGAAAAATTCAGTACCTGCAAGAGAAAGGCTAAGATCAAGTTGTCAGCACTTATATTGAATTTGTAAACTAACACTAAGAAAATAAATCTACCAATTACCAGTCCCCGGCAACGGTGCCAAGAACTTGTTCGACGCAAAACTACACGCAAGTGCACGTGGTCGTACAAGTAGTAAAGTGGCTTTATTTAAAGCCAAGTATCGATCCCACAAGGACTGAACTACGGTAGTAATTAACCTAAGCGTTAGTGAACGATATCTCTATGAATGTAGACAACCAAACAAATAATTTTTTATGAGTTAAGATTACTAAATAATAAGAACCTAAGTAGAGATTATAATTTGATGTATGAACAATAGCAATGAACAAGCCGAGGTTAAGGCAAGCATGTAGGGATGTAATTTCTTAATTCAAATCAACTAATCTTCTTTTCGGTTTCTAGTCAGGAATTAATCGCCTATGGATTGGATCTTTCGACTCCTACCCAATTAAAGAATCATGAGACCTTATTCTGCATTTTTGTGATAAAAGAAACTCATGCTCTAACTATACATAACTGATTCCATAAATGACTAATAAGACTTTCAGATATATTTCTATTCCGAACGTAAATCCATTCTCAATTTTCTTAACCAAGAAAAGATCATATCCTACCAATTCACATCTGTCCAATTACTTTCCTTTTCAGAATCAAAATTGGATTTCTAAGATATACATTAACATTGGCCAAACATTAATGCAGTAAAAACAAGAATTGATAGAACAACCATTGAAGAAAAGATGAAAACTGAAATGATTAACGATTAGATTCCACTACAATTATCCTTAACCTCAGCAAGAGGTGAATTAGCCACTCATTTGTGGATTAAACATCTTCAAATAAGTAGAATTCATACAAGCAATTGAAATTAAAGAGAAAAAGGAAGAGAATAACCCTAGAATTTTCGTCCTCTCAACTGCCTGCTACCCACGTTCTTGCTCAAAAAAAGTCAGAATGTTTAAAATAAAACCTAAGTGTGCTATTTATACTAGTGGAAATTTTTCCCGGAATAACAAGCAACGTGGCACAGAGTGTATCGTGGAGCACTGCCTCCGTGGGATGGTGCTATCCCGGACCCCCACTGGAACTTGGCTCCCAGGTAACTGCACCTCAGCGTGGCACGAAATGTATCATGGAGCCTTGCCTCTGTGCCATGGTGCTATCGCGCACCTTCACTAGAACTTGAGGTTCTAGGTAATCACACTAAACGTGACACGGAGTGCATCGCGGAGCACTGCCTCCGTGCCACGGAGGTAATGCGAACCTCCACTAGAATTTGACATAATTTATTCATCCCAGGCAGAATGCCTCCGCGATGGTAGCGTGACACGGAGCCATCGCGGAGCCCCTATTTTTGCCAACTTCCCTTGTCAACTTCCACTTCTTGCTTCCGAGTCCATTCTCGCACTTCACCAACTTGTAGATTAGCTTCCAAAAATTCCTTCTACCTGCAAAACAACACTAATCATGTTGGTTAGTATAAATTCACATTTATCTAAGAATCACATGAGAATGTACACATAACAATAGATAAACAAGTAGAAATGAAGCATTTGAGTATCACTTGGGCATGAAATTCTGCCCAAGATCAGCCAGCACAGAGACCACCACCACCTTTCCTGCAAAGACTGAAAAATAGCAGAAGAGGAGGAATGCTTTAAAAAGTTCTTTGATATTTTCAAAAAACCTCACATAAATTTGCCTTTTCTTGATGTTTTGCAGGGAATGCTCAAGTATTCTAAGTACTTGAAAGATGTGGTGGCCAACAAAGTCAAATTGGTGGATGTTCAAACAGTGGCACTGACTGAGGAGAGCAACCACAAGGTAATGAGCAAGATACCGAAAAAGCTCAAAGACCCAAGGAGTTTTACCCTTTCCATACAAATTGATAAAGCTGAGGTGATAAGAGCTCTATGTGATTTAGGGGCAGCATTTAATTTAATGCCCCTATATTTATTTAACACTTTGGGGTTGGGTCAACCGACACCAGCTGGCAGACAAGTCTCAAGTGGCACCAGAGGAGATAATCGAGGACCTTCTCATCAAAGTGGGTAAGTTCATTATACCCGCTGACTTCGTCATACTTGATTTTAAAGTTGATGACAAGGTACCCCTGATCTTGGGATGGCCATTTTTGGCAACTAGAGGAGCAATTATTAATGTAAGAGCAGGAACCCTAATAATCAGGGTCGATGATGAAGAAGAACTCTTCCGAGTCTGCCAAGAGATCAAACCACCCACACACTATAGAGACCTTTATAAGGTCAGTGTGTTGTCAGAGGCTAAGTGTGGGGTGGAAAATTCCATAGGTCCACGGCCGCAGGAGATGATCCCTTTTCAACCCAAATCTGATGGAGGGCTTCAGCTAGAGAAGGAGTTAGAGTAAGAGAAGGACAGAGTAGAGGTTGTTCCCTCAAATAAAAAAGAGAAGAAGATGGTTCTCGAAAGGGAACACTTGTTTGAGGATGTCCTGAAAACGATAGCCCACGTCATGTCGCAACATAAAATCAGGTGTTTCTCAGGAGGCAACCCAAGGGTACATAGGTACAATTTTATTTTATCTTTTATGTTGATTTTGTGTATTTTCACTTTTTGTTGATTTTGGTGTTGAATTAAGCGTAGATTAAGGGGAAGTCTTAGTACCCTTGGAAGAGGAATCTAAGGAGCATGAAAGAGGAAACGTTTGGGGTCGATAACTTACCTGTACAAAAATGAAGAAAAACATGTTGTTAGCTAGGCCTAGAGGCCTCAAGGAGTATTTCATGAGGGAAATTTCAAAATTTTGCGCTTAATTATTTTGGGTGGAATTAATGCTTTGTAAGGTGTTGTTGGATGAAAAAGTTGAGTTGAGCATGATTCACCCACCTGTTGGTTTTTCTTTTCGGTTCTTTTCAGGGGGAGGGGGAGCATTTTGAACCGATGAATAAAATTTTTCTTTGTCTGTACATAGCTATTTTAGTCATAGTTAGGGACTGTTCCCGACGATAGATGGATGACGACCGTCTTGAGGGAAAATTAGTCAATAGGTTTTTATTTTAGAAACCATAGTTGATTGATGGCTTGATGTTCTTGTTATGTGCCATGTATGATTGTGAGATGCAACTATTGTAAATTTTGAAGCATGTAAGCAGTTGTATAACTCTATTTGAGACACCTAAGCTCTCAAATTACACTCAATGTGTTTGAAGCCGAATTTTGCATTCTTGTGATTATCTGAGTTAAGAGTCTGCGGAATTTGTCTTGAATTGAGCATGTGATTTGTATGTAAGGTTTTTGAATATTCCATGTTATTGTGTAGTGTTTAAAACTTGTCTGGTGTGTATAAAAAGCGAAATGAAGGATGTAGATTGTAGGAGATGATTTAGGCATTTCTTTGAATGAGCCTAATTTTTTATCCCTCGCTTTACCTACCTTGAATGTCTGATCCTAGTTAGCCCCATTGAGCCTTTATCCTATTCTTTGATAGCTGCAACATAATCTTAATCCTTTTCTTTCAATAGCCTTGAAGTTGATCCAAAACTCTTAAGCGCTTAAGTGAAAAATCCAAAAGAGTAAAGGAGTGAGAATCGTGAAAAAGAAGGAAAAATAACGGTCGGGGGAGTTGAGGAAAAGATTAGAGGTGCACTGGTTTGAAAATGCATAAGTATTGGTAGGGAGTAAGAGAACAAAAGAATGAAAAAGTTGCTTAAGTACTCCTTACTAATAAGCTAAGTGTGCTTAAAGAAATGGGGAAACAAAAGAGGAATTTATAAGTGAAAAGAATAAAGGTGAAGTAAGAGAAGAGATGTCTGTAATGAAAGTGTGATTTATTAAAAGCACTTGGGGAAGATAGCCACTATTACTGGCTAGAATAGTACCTATTCGTCCCTTAGCTTACATTACAACCTGATAAGTCCTACTTGATCTTACTTTCAAACATTCCTAAATTAGCGGAATAATACACTAAAGGCATGCTTATGGGTCAATACATGATGCATGTGAATTCTATGTGAGAGTGAGTTGAATGATTATTCATATACCCATACATCTTATAATTGGAAAACTTGCAAGTGAAAAAATGGGTATCTCTCTTGTTGTGAGGGCATGTTTGAGAAAAGATAGAATTCATGTTGGACTTCTTGATTGGCTAATGTGCATGAGTTTTAAGTGGTTGTAGAGTCAATTCTTAAGGCTAGGAGGTCTTAACTTGGTTGTATTGGATTTTAATTGTGTTATATATTATATATATTGCATGCTTTATTTGAACTTGCCATTTAAATCAGTCATTGTAGCCTTAATTTGAGTAGTCTTGCATCAATTGGTAATTTGTGAGTCTTCCTTGTGTTCGAGGACGAATAAGGCTTTAAGTGCGGGGTTAGTGATCTTGGGCTTATTTACATGCCCAAATACTATTTTATACCCATGTTGTACCTTAATTTAAGAGTAATCTCATGTATTTTATGTAATTTGTGGCCATAGACTAACAAATATGATTATCTCTTTTTGTAGGTTGAAATTGCCAATGTATAGAGCTCAATGTGAAGATAATGGTCCTAATCTTGAAGATAAATGTTAAGGGACGGATTATGGATGATGAGACAAGCTAAAAAGGACATTTGGTGTCAATTTCATGCCACATAGAAGCCTTGGGGCATTCAACAACGTGCCGCGGAGCAAAGAATTAATTTATATAAGCAGGGGCTACCAAACAGTGAGCCTGCGCGATTGCTCCGTGTCACAAAGCCTGATCTCCGCGTCAAGCTCTGTGCCACGGAGCCAAATCTCCGCGATGGGCAGCGTGCCATAGAGCTTTCACCACAGGCCATATTTTGCATTTTTCCAACTTATTATATATTGAACCCTTAGCTCCTAAAATCATTTATCATGAAATATCTTTGAGAAACCGTAAAGGAGCGAAGGCAGAAAGGAAGAACTCTGCCTAGGGTTCATTATATTTCATTCTCTTTTAATCATTCTTGTAAGTACTTTACTTTAATCATGTTTTTGAGTATTCGTACGAACATGAGTGGCTAATACCCTTCCTCTAGGGTTGAGGCTGCGTAAGATGATTGTAAATACATGAATTCATCATTGGTTTGAGTTTTAGCTGTTGTTTTGTCTTACATTCTTTATTATTAATGTTTTATGCTTGATCACCATGAAAACAAACGCCTTAAGCTTAGGTAAAAGCTCGAAAGAGTAACCCTAGGCTAGAACATGAGAATGTAGGGGGAAAGTTCTTACTTTTACGATTGGATTCACAATTAGGATAGAAATTATACCTTATTTGCCTTTCTTGGTTACTAAAACAGGAAGAGCTAGACACCGACTTAAAATTATCACATTACCACTCGTAGAAGTAGTTGTGAAGCTAAGTTCGATTAAATGATTAGAGGTACGAAAGTCCACAATCAAGGGCGCAAACTCCGTAAACCACATCCATATAATTAAATTGCTCACGAATTAGGACGTCACATCACCGCTCAACGATGTAGGTGTGAGACTAGTTTGCCATGTTTATGGGCTTGAAAGACCATGAACATAGCATTTTAATTACGTGAGACAATAACTGAAGTGTTCATACTCAACCCATTATGAATTGTAGCATTGCATGATTATGAGGCCTTAACTCTAGTTGCTTCTTATATCGTTTCTTGAGTATTTTGTAATCACCCTAGATTTAATTGTAATTTCCTAAAAACTTCTATAATCAAAACTTCTGAAGGTTAATCTTACACTTGAACTTGAATATTCCCTTAATTGGTCCAGTCCTTGTGGGTTCGACATCCGACTCTTAAAAAGGTCCACTTTATTACTTGCACGACCGCTTATGCTTGCGAGTGCGCTGGAGCGGAAACAAGCTAGACACTGACTTAGAATTGTCACATTACCACTCATAGAAGTAGTTGTGAAACTAAGTCCGATTAAATTATTAGAAGTATGAAAGTCCATAATCAAGGGCACAAACTCTGTAAACCACCTATATGTATTTAAATTGCTCACAAATTAGGAGGTCACACCCCCGCTCAACGACGGAGGTGTAAGACTAGTTTGTCGTGTTTAGAGGATCGAGAGACCATGAACAAAGAATTTTAATTATGTGAGACAAACTCTATTGTTTTCATGCTCGAACCATCGTGAATTCTAGCATTGATGATTATAAGGCCTTAACTCTAGTTGCTTCTTATATCATTTCTTGAGTATTTTGTGATCACCCCTAGACATAATTAGAATTTAACTAAAATTTCTATAATCAACACTAGTGAAGGTTAATTTTACACTTGAACTTAAATATTCGCTGAATTGGTCCAGTTCCTGTGGGTTCGATATCTGACTCTGAAAAAGGGCCAATGTATTACTTTTACGATCGCGTATCCTTGCGCGTGCGCTGGAACACAAACACCACTCATCTTGCCAAGGTATTGATCAAATTTTCTTCTAAATTTAAAGACCTGGCCTGCCACTCCACCCATAGCACCAACTTTGGTGCATATTTCTCTGAGGGTTGGACTTGGCGCGCCACGACAACTATCTCACCAGGCCAATTTCCGCGAACTCTTCTTTCTTCACACCTTGGGTCATTTTTGAGTCCTTTTTCCATGGTTTCCTGCTCAAAATATCTAAAAATATTGTTAGCTTACAAGACACACATAAACATGAATTCATGCATTTCTTAAGGATTATGAACTCAAAACAAGGTAAATGATGGGAAAAACATTGCAATGGGGCATAAGAATATGTCCAACATCACCGATACTTTGATTTGCCAATATATCTTCCTTCTCAATGTTGAGGAAATCAACATCATCTTCAAGCTTCTCCACCCAGTCAACCATCCCAATATCATTTATGCTCCATGTTTTTGTGTCCATTTCTTTCCTAGTAAGTATTTCAAGGAGTTCCATTATGGCTGCTATTTTTCTATCTCACATTTCAGTTTTCCTCTCTTATTCTTCCATTAGGTTTGTGGAGGTGGCACCAGTTGCCTCCTCAACACCACATGCATTCCAGGCATAATTTTTCCTAGCTACCTTCTCAAGCAAGACCCTAGTGAACTCAAAGTATTGGTCCATTTGAGCCCCCCAACTAAGTCATTTATGATGGTTTTGTTGTGAGAGCCTAAAGAATGATAAAAGTATTGGAGGAGCATGTTACTGGGAGACCATGTGTTGGGCATTGTGCAACTTTTCTCTTGAATCTTTTCCACACTTCAGGCAAAGGTTCCCCCAATGCTTGCTCGAAACGGGTGATCTCATCTCGCAACTTCAGCATCTGGCAAGGAGGAAAAAAACTGTCAAGAAAAGCATCAAACAATTCACTCCACGAGGATATTGCCCCATTGGGAAGCTCTTCAAACAACATTGTAGCTTCTCCTATCAAAGAGAAAGGGAATAGCCTCAACTGTAAAGCTTCTTGACTAACATTTTCCATAGTCAAGGATTGGTACACATCCACAAAATTCTTTATGTGTCGATGAGCATCCTTGTTCTTGAGGCCCCTAAATAGACCCTTGATCTGTAAGAGATGAAGTATAGTGCTAGTTATATAGAAAACGACACCTCACTCCACTGGAGGTAGTTGAATAGCACATCTATCGCCATCATGATTAATCTTGTCACTCAATAAATACACAAAATAAAGTAAAAACAACAGAAGATGCAAAATAAGTTTGAATCGATAAACAATAAATGGAAATCGTATCTCAATCCCTGGCAATGGTGCCATTTTTTTATAATGCTCAATACAACTTCCCCCTTTTAAAGCGGGTGGCTACAGTTCTTGTCAAAAAACAAATTTCCAATGAGTATCGAGGTCGAATCCAATAGGGATTGAGGAGAGATTATCCAAAAATTATAAATTAACTCAAACTAGATAGCATCATGTCTAAACAACATAATGTAAATATTTGGGGGGAATGGAAGCAAGTATTGGTATATATTTGTAAAACAAAGAAGGGACAAGCTACTTGTTGCAATCAATGAAAGCGACTAGGAGTGTGCATTTGATGGGGTGTCGACTTGATAGGTGTTGATTAAAATGCCTTAGATTCAATTATAGCATGGAGATAGGTGGTTATGGCTACATCCTACGTTTCTCAACCAAAAAAATTTATTTACCTTGGGTTATCTAAAACCCCAAAGCCAATCAATAAATTAATCCACATCTTGAGAAAGGGTTAAACTATCTCTAGTCTTAACCCTTCAATGGAATATGAATATGTGTATTCACTATCTCTAGCTCAAGCCCAAGAATCATGCACCTAATTCCTTACAATTGAATTCTCATCCAAACCTTACTTTCCTCTTTCAAGCGAAAGCAAGATAAGAAAGTTAAATAAATATTTGCAACCATCAATTATTGAATTAAAACTTGTTAGAAACTAATAGATCCATGCTTACTACTCAAATCTAAGAACAATTCATTAACACCCAATCAAATCTAGACACCTATCATGCACACAAATCCAAAGCAAGAAATTTAGCTGCTCATAAGTAAAGAGAGAGAGATTATGCCCATAAGAAATTCCTCTAAATTCATCATGCTAAGGAAGTAATTTCAATCTTAAGGATACAACAACGGAATTCTTGCCCAATGGAAGTTGAATAAGAAGAAAGTAATTGTACACTACTATCTATCTCTATGAACAAAATCAATATCTCATTATGTGTATATACAATTCTGGGTAAAATCTCTGAAATTTCTTTTGCACAGCTTTCCAAAATTTCCCTTGGAAGCTTCTCAGTTACAATTGTGCCTTTCTGGATGATTTTTCCCTTGACAGCAGTATGGGTTACTTTCACGGAACCTGCATTTCGAAGGTGCCCATCTATGGCTCGCAGATCCTTCAGCAGGCTTAAAGAGTGTTCTTTGTAAGTCATCTGCAGTGGAACTTGAGTTCAGCGAATGCCAATCTGCGGTTTGCATGTTCAATTCCATAAATCTTTCGGTTTCATCTGCATGGCACATGTATTTTACAAGTTCCCATATGCGGCACGCATGTCCCTTTTTCCTCTAGTAGATTTGTTTCAGTTTAATTCTTCCATTTTCTTTGTCTAAGTCAAATGTCTGCTTAAAATAAGAGAAAAGTCATAAAAACTTCCTAATTTATGTGAAAACAAAGAAATAGAACATGCATAAAAAGCCAAATGAGTTGGTAAATTACCAACTCATCGGGATGCTTCTTGTCTAATATAGGAGTCAAAATGATTAACTGGCTGAAGCTGAATCAAAATTTGTGAGATGTGGTGACCTATTCATAGGCCAGGTTGCCTTTTTCTATGAATTGGCGTAGCATAATCCAGTCCAGTTGGGCGGCGTATGGTGATCCTAGTTTCTAAAATCTAGCTTGGAAGTTGATTATCATCTATCTCAAATCCAATTTGTGTGTCAATTTTATGAACTGTTGAGTCTATTGGTTTTTCAACTTTTTGATACACCTTTGTATCTAAATCCATCTCCATGTGCGAGACATCATCATGACGTGTTTCCACGACCTAAGCTGGGACCTTAGATCGAGACACGGGACATAGAACCACGAATAGCTCCAATTAATCCATGGCATGTACATAGCAACTCAAAAGCATACACTAAAGTGGTAACTGATATCTTAAACATGAATAACTGGAAGTCTTAATAACATAAATATATATCAAACAATAACATCACAATGCTAAATCTGAAAGGATGAACATACTAATCCATGTCTGAAAAGCCTTTACTATCTGATGAGATACTAGGACAAGCCCCCCAACTATCTCCAAGACTAAAACAAAACTGACAAAACAAAACAAAATTGATAAATGTCCTCGGATAATGAGGAATCACCCAAAGAAGGGCTAAACGACACTGAGGTGGGAGCGAGCTATCGGCGAGACTGTGTTGGATCACCTGAACCTGTATCATGAAATGATATATCATCGAGTATGTAGCCAGTACTTGGATCGTACTGGGTATGTAAGGAAAGTAAACATGCTTAATAAATCATTAGTTGGAAAAATGCTTCTTAATCGAAATATCATGAGAGTAGAGACTGCATGTTAAGCTGTATCTGAAATATTCATAATCATAAGCTGGTTAACATAACAAAACATAATGACCCAAGATTTCTAAATAGAAATCGTATGACTTGTCATAGTTGAGATCGTAAGTAAAAGATCATAAATTAATCATTGGATCAAATCTGTTGTAAAACATACTATCATAATATATGAACATAAATAACTGAAAGCATGAGGAAAATTGGAGACTCGTCATAACCGACACCATCGTGATAGAGCTTACATGATGCCCCACTAACTTGGTCAAGTGGGCAAAGCCATCCTAAGCCTTTCCAAGGAAAAGAACGATGGTGGTATGATATCACGGGTGTGCCCTCGCATGGGAGAAGCACTCTCTCAAGAGGCCCCAAATTATACCTACAGTGGCGCGTAGTTTATGAGACCAGGGCCTTTGGACTTCCTAGCCTACTCGGTGCTAGACACTACTCTCAAAAATATATATATAGCTCATGAAGACATCTTTGGAGTCTCAACTCCAAAACATCTCAAAATACAGCTTAAAAATGAATAATGGGGAGTCTTGACTCCAAATACCTCTGTAAAACTAATCTTATAAGACTTGGCTAAATCATCATAAAATATACTTAACTTTACATTGTCTTTCCTAAATCATGAAATCATACATACTTGAAATAGAGTTTAAAATTCAAAATCATGAAATCATAATTTGAGAATTCATAAACATTCATGCACACTTTGATAATTCATCATAATTGAAATCATAGAGTCATAACCTTGATCTTCATACTTGAAATATACTTAACTTTACATTGTCTTTCCTAAATCATGAAATCATACATACTTGAAATAGAGTTTAAAATTCAAAATCATGAAATCATAATTTGAAAATTCATAAACATTCATGCACACTTTGATAATTCATCATACTTGAAATCATAGAGTCATAACCTTGATCTTCATAAAACATGCATAATAGGGAATAATTTCTAATAATTTAAAAATATGAATTTATAATAAAAGTGAGTATAAAATCTACCCATTAGACTTAGAATATACATTAGAACATGAGGGGGTTAGACCCATAAATACATCATAGATAATTTTATAAAATTGGGTTAAAATCCTAGAAATGAATACACTTAAATCAAAACATGAATTCATGAACTTGGGGAGGAATTTGGGCATGAGAGTGGAAGAAAACTCTGATTCATAACCCTACATACCTAGGTAAACTGATTCTCAACTAGCCTTGAAAGCCCAAGAGGATTGGGAAAGAAATTGGGGAGAATTCTAGCTTGATCTTGAAGGGGAATCTCAATATCTTGCAGGCATGGGAGTCTGATGACTTGAGATAGGCTAAACCCTCTTAAAACACCATTTTTAGGACATGAAATGATGTCATAGGATGTAAGGAGTTTAGGAATTACGGAAACACCCTTACTGATTCGACAGAAAATTGGACACTAATCATTTGGGAGCACGACGGGTCGTCCTTAGACCCATTGCCACTGAAAGTCTCTTTTGATAATCGAATCCTTCTCACCCAATGGGCAACTTTACGAGCCATTAGGAAAATGACGACTCCTTTTCCCAAATCATTCGAAACACTAGAAATCAACCCGTACTCCACCACTATCCACTTGACGGGTCATCCAATGACTCGTCATCACAACTAACGGGTCTCTTAATGACTCGTCCTTACCCTCTGACTCTTAAGGCTTCAAAGCATTCCTCCCAACCAACGGGACTCTTAATGACCTATTAGGTCACACCACGAGTCACTGGACGACTCGATCTGTGACTTGATACAAATTTTCCTTCTTTCTCTATTTTAACCCTTGGGTTTGGTCATAGAGATTTTTGGGGTGTTACATTATCTTCCCCTTGGGAACATCCATCCTTGAATGTATATTGAGCATACTGAAAGGCCGGTGAAATAACTGAAATCCTAAAACTAAAAAACTAAAGCTGAAAACAAATGGAGTGACTGACTCTAGACTGATATACATGACTGAGTTGAATTCATGAAACATACGCACATGCTATGACATGAAAGGAACTTAAAAACATGAACTTGACATGAAACTGAATAGAGTACTAAGGAGTAAACTAATACCTTATGTTAGAACTAATCTAGAAGGGAAAAGATGCAGGTATCTAGCCATCATATCTTCTTCGACCTCTTATGTAGCTCCCCCAACAAGCTGATTCCTCCACAAAACCTTCACTGGAGTTACTTCATTGTTCCTCAACTTACGAACCTGATGATCAAGTATTTCAATTGAAACCTCCTCATAGGTAAGGATATCCTTCATACCTTTTCTCTAGTCCTGAACAACTATGGTCGAGTCACCAATGCACTTCTTCAATAGAGATGCATGAAGAAATTGATATCTCAAAAATAACTCCACTGGTAGCTCCAACTCATATGCCACCTTGCCAACTCGCCTCAGAATCCTATAAGGACCAACATATCGGGGACTGAGCTCGCCTTTATTTTTGAACATTATCACCCCTTTCATGAGTGAAACCTTCAAAAATACCCAATCATCCACCTCAAACTCAAGCTCTCTCTGTGTAACATCCGCATAAGATTTCTGACGACTCTGAGCTATTTTCAGCCTTTCCCTAATAAGTTGAACTTTCTCCATAGCCTCATCAACTGCATCTGGTCCAACCAATGAAGCCTTACCTACCTCAAACCATCCAATAGGAGATCTACACCTCTACCCATAAAGAGCCTCAAACAAATCCATTTGAATGCTGGAATGATAATTGTTATTGTAGGAAAACTCGATGAGAGGCAAGTGATCATCCCAACTACACTTGAAATCAATCACACATTCTCTCAACATATCCTCAAGAGTCTTAATGGTCCTCTCAGCCTGAACATCTGTCAGTAGTGAAAAGTTGTACTAAGCTTTACCTTAGTATCAAGACCCTTTGGAAACAATCTCCAAAACTGAGAGTTAAACAGGGTACCCCTATATGAGATGATGGAAAAGGGAACTCCATGCAACCAAACTAACTCCTGAATATACAACCTAGCATAATCCTCGGCTGAATCATTAGTTTTGACTGGTAAGAAGTGAGCTAATTTGGTCAACCTATGCACAATCACCCACATAGAGTCATACTATCGGCGGGTACGAGGAAATCCTATAATGAAGTCCATATTAATCTCCTTCCACTTCCAAGTAGGGATACTAATATCCTGAAGCATAACCCCGAGTCTCCGATGTTCAACCTTCACCTGCTGGCAATTCAGACCCTTGGCCACAAACTCTGCTATGTCCTTTTTCATACCATTCCACCAATAGACTTTTCGTAGATAATGATACGTCTTGGTGGCACCTAGGTGGATAGAATATTGAGATTCATGTGCCTCGATAAATATCCTCTTTCTCAAGTCATCAATAGCTGGCACACACAATCATCCCTGATATCGGAGTACACCATCTCCCTTTGGGAGAAGACCTCCGCTTTCTAATTCTGACTACTTCCTTCAACTTTACCAAGATAGGATCCTCATCTTGTCTAGATTTAACTTCTATCACCAATGAGGATACCGACCCATTATGAACAATCACACTACCACCCATTGAATCTGTAAGGCGAACCCCCAAATGAGCAAGCCTGTGGACATCCTTTGCTAAATCCTTTCTCTCATTCTCAGCATGAGACACACTCTCCACAGACAACTTGCTAAGAGCATCCACCACTACATTGGCCTTGCCCCAATGATAAGGGACAATCATGTCATAATCCTCGAAAAGCTCTAGCCATCTATTTTGCCGCAAATTCAAATCCTTCTAAGTAAACACATACTGAAGGCTCTTGTGGTCAGTAAACACATCCACATGCACCTCGTACAAGTAGTGCCTCCAAATCTTCAAGGCAAACACCATATTTGCCAACTCAAGGTCATGCGTTGGATAATTCTTCTCATGACTCTTAAGCTGTCTAGAGGCATACGCAATGACCTTATCATACTGCATCAACACACAATCAAGACCAACCCTAAAGGCATCACAATACACAATGAAACCATTCGTTCCCTCCAATAGGGTCAATACTGAGGCTGAAGTGAGTCGAGTCTTTAACTCCTAAAAACTCTTCTCATAAGCACCTAACCATTGAAATCTGACCTTTTTCTGGGTCAACATAGTCAATAGTGCTGCAATGGATGAAAATCCCTCAATAATCACCTCTAATAGCCAGCTAAACCCAAAAAGTTCCTAATATCCAAAGGATTAACTGGTCTAGGCCAATTCTTCACCACTTCTCTCTTTTGAGAGTCCACCTACCACGTTCGTTAGACACCACATGACCCAAAAATGCTACTGATTCCAGCCAAAACTCACACTTGCTTAATATAGCGAATAGCTGGCTATCCTTGAGAGTCTACAATACAATCCTCAAATGATCGACATGCTCCTCCTCACTCAAGAGTATATGAGAATATCATCTATAAATACAATCAGGAACGTGTCCAAATACTACTTGAACACCCTATTCATCAAATCCATAAAAGCTGCAGGAGCATTCGTTAGTCCAAAAAATATAACTACGAACTCATAGTGACCATACTGAGTCCTAAAAGCTATCTTCGGAATGTCACTCTCCTTAACTCTGATGGTATCCAGATCTGAGGTCTATATTTGAAAAGCACTTAGCACCCTAAAGATGGTCAAAAAAGTCATCAATCCTAGGGAGGAGATTCTTTTTCTTGATTGTGACCTTGTTCAACTATCGATAATTAATGCATATTCTAAGGGAACCATCCTTCTTTTGAATAAAGAGAACTAGAGCACCCCATGGTGATTTACTAGGCTGATGAAACCCTTATCTAGGAGATCTTTCAATTACTCTTTCAACTTCTTTAGCACGACTGGAGCCATTCTGTAAGAAGCAACGGATATAAGCTACGTATCAAGGAGAAGGTCAGTACCAAAATCAATCTCCCACTCGGAGGGGCTCCTGGTAGATCATCTAGAAATACCTCCAATTACTCACATAGAATAGGAACTAACTGAAGAGTTTAGGTATCTGACGTAGAATCCTTGACCAGAACTAGATAATACACATAGCCCTTAGAGATTATCTTTCTAGCCTTGAGATAGGAAACAAAGCGGCCTATAGGCACAACTAAACTACTCTTCCATTCTAGGACTGGCTTACCCGGAAATCAAAACTCTACCGTACGGGCTCTATAATTCACTGTGGTATAGCATGCATTCAACAATCCATGCCAAAGATAACATCAAAATCGATCATGTCTAACTCTACTAGTTCAGTTGATGTGACCTTCTGAAGGACTGTGACAAGGCAATTTTTGTACACCCGTCAAGCTAAAACTGACTCACCAAAAGGAGTAGAGATTGAGAAGAGTTCTTACAAGTTTTCGGGACAGACTCCAAAACTAATAGCAAAATAAAGAGTCACGACAGATAGAGTAGCCCCTAGATCTAACAATGCATACACATCAAGATGTAATACTCATAACATACCATTGACCACATCGGGAGAGGCCTCCTGCTCCTAACAAGAAGATAGTGTACAGAATCTATTCTGGCACTGGCTGCCACCTGTACTAGACAAGGCGCCCTGCTGAGATGGATGAGATACTTGGGCTATTGAAGTAGTAGCTAGGGAACGTCCCCTACCATTTCCAATTTTGGCTGAAGGGTAATCTCTAAGCATATGTTCGGGCTTTCCATACCTGAAACAACCATCAGTACCAACCATGCACTCACCAAAGTGCTTCCTTCCACACTTCCTACAAGCCAAAAAAGTGTGCTCCCCTGACATGCTCCTCTGCCCTCTAGATCCTAATGCTCTGCACCTCTGATCTTCTCTTGGTCTAGATGGAACGCTGGCTGATGAGGGTGTTGGGGCAGATGACTTCTGGTGAAACAGAGGTTGATGTCCATCACTGGGCTTCTGTTGGAAGTGCCCATGGCTCCCTATCCCAGCCCTCTTGGCCTCTCTTTCTCCTGATTTTTTTATCTTCTCTGCCTCTATCTTCTACGTATATAACCAACCAGGAGAAATCTAGGTCACTATTTAGCATAGCAGTCCTGCACTCCTTGACCAATGAATCTGCTACTCCATTCACAAATTTGCTTACACAAGCCCTCTAATCTACAACCATCTCCAGCGCATACTTAAATAGTCAAGTAAACTCTTGGATGGTCCTCTGGTTATATTTCAAGTTGACGAACTCTGTCGCCTTTGCTTCCTAAACTCTCTAGGGAAGAACCTATCCAAGAAGGTAGTCACGAACTCATCCCAACTCATGGGAACTGCTCCCACTACTCTACGCTCCTTCAACTGGTGGAACCATATATAAGTAGCCCCCTTCAACTTATCTGAGGCTAAGTCCGCATTCTCCTCTCTAGTCACCTCCATAATCTAGGTAATATTCTACACCTCCTCAATAAACTCATACGGGTCCGCATGTACCTTTGACCCTAGAAACCCAGGTGGATTCATCCTGCGAAAGTCTCGGACTCTCGCCGCTATTGCATTCCCATTCTGTGGAACATGGGCCACCACCTGCTAGTTTACCTGAGTAGTCATGGCCTATGCCAACATTTAAAATGCATCTCTGAAATCGACATGAGTGACCTGCTCGGGATAAGGATCCATTGTTGCTGGTGGGGCTTGGTGATGCCCATTTCCATTGCCATTTTCACTGCCATTCCTTCTACCATTCACTCGGCGTGGAGGCATATTTTCACAAACGCATATAGCATGAGTTAGAGGAATAGATAGGTACTTCATCGCATGACATAGATCATGACAAAAGGAAAAATTTCCTAAAGTGTCTTGTAGCCTCTTCCCCATAAGTGTGGCGTGCTTTACACCCATGGAAAAAACTCTACTTAATGGGACTTTTAGACACCCTAGGACACACCTATATTTATGCTCTAATGCCAAGTTTGTCACAACTAGAATTGGTAGCCCAGATTAGGACACGGGACCTAGAACCACGGATGGCTCCAAGTCAACCCATGACATGTGCATAGCAACTCAAGAGCATAAAATAGAGAGGGAACTAATATCTTAAACATGAATAAGCGAAAGTATAAATAACATAGACGTATATCAAATGATAACATCACAACACTAAATCTCAAAGCTGAACATACTAATTTTTGTTTGGAAAAACCTCTACCTATCTGATGAGATGCCGGGACAAGTCCCCTAGCTATCTCCAAGATTGAAACAAAACTGACTAATAAAATTGAACAGATAAATATCCTCAAATAATGAGGACACACCCAAATAAGGGTTGAACTGCACTGAGATGGGAGCGAGCTATCAGCGAGACTAAGCTGGATTAGTTGAACCTATATCATGAAACGATATAGCATAGAGTATATGGTCAGTACTTGGAATGTACTGAGTATATAAGAAAAGTAAACATGCTTAATAAATAAATAGTTGGAAACATGCTTGTAAATTGAAAGATCATGAGAGTAGGGACTACATGTTAAGTTGTATCTAAAACATTCATAATCATAAGCTGGTTAACATAACACATAATGATCCAAGGTTTATACATAGAAATCATATGACTTGTCATAGCTGAGATCATAAGTAAAAGCTCATAAACTGATCATTCAGTCAAATATACTGTAAAACTTGTTATCATAATATATGAATATAAATAACTGAAACTATGAGGAATAATGGGAGACTCGTCTTAACCGACACTATCACGATAGAGCTTATGTGATGCCCCACTATGTTGATCAAGTCGACAGAGCGCCCTAAGCCTTGCCAGGGCAAAGAATAATGGTGTTGTGATATTATGGGTGTGCCCTCTGGCGGGGAAAGCACTCTCGAGAGGGAGGTTCCAAATATATACCTATGGTGGCGCGTAGTTTATGAGACCAGGGACCTCGGACTACCTAGCCTACTCGGTGCTAGACACAACTCCCAAAAATAGATATATAGCTCATGAAGACATCTTGGGATTCTCGACTCCAAAAAATCTCAAAATATAGGTTAAATCTGAATAGTGGGGAGTCTTGACTCCAAATATCTCTCCAAATATCTCTTTAAAACTAATCTTATAAGACTTGGTTAAATCATGATAAAATATACTTAACTTTACTTGGTATTGCCCAAATCATGAAATCATAATATAGAAATACACTTTATAATTCAAAATCATGGAATCATAAGAAGAGAATTCATACACATTCATGCATACTTTAATAAGTCATTATACTTGAGATCATCATCATGACCTGGACACAGGACGGAATCGAGACATGGGACAAAGAACCCCGAGAGGCTCCAAGTCGACCCCTGGAATGAACATGACATCTAAAGCTCAACATAATAAATGAAAAAATCTAACATGTGAAATAGCAAAAGTCTGAGAATATAATAACATATGAACATCTGAAAATATAACACAGTTATGAAGCTGAATACATACTATTTCTAATAAGCCTCTACATACTAATGAGTTGATGGGACAAGACGCCGACTAACTCACTAATAAATTAAAATGGAAAGCACTAATACAAACTGATAAGAAGGTCCTCGAAGGATGAGGACTCACCAAAAGGCTGGGAAATGCTAACTCTGAGAATCTGGCTAGCAACGGGATTGAACCTAAACGTCTGATCCTGTATCATGTAAAAGATACAACATAGAGTATGCGGTTAGTACTTGAAATGTACTGAGTATGCAAGGTAAGTAAAACCGCTAAGTAAGTAAAATCAAAAATCATGCATATCATAAAGCATTTCATCATAAGATTCTGAGAGTAAGGTTTGCATGTTATTATCTAAAAACATGATTTAAACATAATTGAATATCATAATTGAATCAAATGACCCAAAACTGAAACTGATAATCCTAAGTAAAACTGGACATTGGGTCAACCTGCTGAAAACATAATATCATGACTGATGAACATGCATTACTGAAATTATGAGGAACAATGAGAGACTCTTCATATAACCAATATCACCACGATAGAGCTTACGTGGTCCCGACTATTACACTCAAGTGGGTAGAGCCGTCCAAAGCCTTGCCAGGTCTAAGGGCACTACCATGATATCGATATCAAGCTGAAGGCCCCTCGAGCAGGAAAGCTCACAAGGAAGGTCCCAAATAATTTAAACATACCTACATTGGCACGTATTTATGAGACATAGGGTAGACTGAACCGTTAGCCTACTTGGTTCTAGAAACTACTCCCAAAAAAACATGCATATGCTCTCCATAATTTTTCAACAAAGCTAAACCATCGTCTTGAGAGGAAGATGAATCATAATAATACATCTTTAATCTAAAAAAATATCATGAGAAGCCTTGGCTCAAACCTTACCACAAGCTGAAAAGTGGGAGTCCAGACTCCAAAATCATACTTTCATCATATACATCTCATCATACTTAAAAACATAGATTATAATCTCACCTTTCATGAACTTCCATAATTGGGCATTATAATTTTAAGACTTTGAAATCATAATTTGTAATTGAGAACATCATAAAACATGTCCAAGAATCTTTAAAGAACATTAGAAACATGAAGAGAATTTACCCATGATAGATACTTAGAAGATTTCACAAATTGGGTTAAAACCCCATAGATTCATCAACTTAGAATTACATGAAGTAGAAGAGAATTTGGGCATGGGAGTGAAGGAATACTCCCATTCATAACCTCACATACCTAGGTACTTTTGATTTCACACCCTTCTTGAATGCCCAAAAGAATTTGAGAACTGATGAATCCTAGAGTTGATCACCCTTAGGAACTTCCTAGTCTTGGATGCATGGAGAGGGATTGGTTTAGAATGAGTTAAATCCTTATGAAATAATCATAACGAAGCTCAAAACGATGTAGTTTAGGTCTTAGGAACTTGGGAATTACGAAAAAACCCTTAATAAATTTGCAGGAAAAATCGTACTGCTAGTCCCAACGAGGGACTGGACGAGTCATTGCCCTTGACGACGACTCGTCGTCTGCTCCTGTTGCCAACACCGGAAACCATAACTTTGCTTGTCACTATTAGGGACACCATGAATCTTGGTGTAGCTAATGACTTGTGGTTGCTCAGTTGTTTGGAGCACTGCCAAAAATTCAACATCTAAGCCAACCTCTGACCACGACCAACCTAACAACTCATTGCCCTAACAGTGAGTCGTTGCTTCTCTCGTGGTCACCCCTAAACCACGAGTTCCTTCCACTCTCTCGTCCACTTCACCAGTCACTCCACGACTCGTGGGGTACTTCAAGGGTCACTGGACAACTCGTCCTATGACCTGATGTTGAATTTCCTATTTTCTCTATTTGAACCCTCAGCCCTAATCTTAGTGGCTTTCGGGGTATTACAATATCACCCCCTTAGGAACATTCATCCTCGAGATGTGAATCAACATATTGAAAAGCTAGGAAAATTTAATTGACATCTCAAATACTGCACATCTAAAGCAGAAAACTAATGGAGTTACTGACTCCGAACTTAAATACATGATTGAACTGAATTCATAAATGACACATACATACATTAACATGAAAGAAATTGGGACACATGAACTAAACATGAAACTGAATAGAGCACTAATGAGGAAACTGATACCTCAAACAAGAACTAAGCCCGAAGGGAATAGATGCAGGTATTTAGCCATCATATCTGCTTTGGCTTCCAACATAGCTCCCTCAACATGTTAATTCATCCGTAAAGCCTTTACTGAAGCTACCTCTTTTCTTCTTAACTTATGAACCTGACGATCAAGTATTCCAACCAAAACCTCTTCGTAGCTAAGGCTATCCTTCAAACCTACACTCTCCACCAGGACAGCCCAAGTCGGATCACCCATACACTTCTTCAAAAGGGATACATGGAAAACTGGATACACTAAAGCCAGTTGTGAGGGAGACTCCAACTCAAAAGCCACCTTGCCAACCTGTCTCACAACCCAGTATGGGCCAACATAACGGGGACTAACTTTCCCCTTCTTTCCGAACCTCATCACTCCCTTCATGGGAGAGACCTTCAAAAACACCCAATCATCACTTCAAATTCAAGCTCTCTCCTCCTCACATCCGCATAGGACTTTTGATGACTCTGAGTTGTTTTCAACCTTTCCCTTATAAGTTGAACCTTCTACATAGCCTCATGAACTGAATATGCGCCTATCAATGTAGCTTCACCGACTTCGAACCAACCAATAGGTGATCTATATCGCCGCCCATAAAGAGCCTCAAACGGAGCCATTTGAATGCTGGAATGGTAACTGTTGTTATATGCAAATTCAATGAGAGGCAAATGATCATCCCAACTACCGTTGAAATTGATAACGTCCAAACTACACGCCTCTTTTATGAAAGAGCATAAACGGTCGTTACTCAAAACAAATATTCCCGATGAATATCGGGGTTGAATCCCATTGTCACGACCCCAACGTACAACCGGATCGTAGACATAGGACAAGGGACCCAAAGAGACCCCAAGTCGACCCATGGCTCATGCAGACAACTAATCTCATTCAAATAAGTGGAATGATAATCATAAAAACATAGCAAAAATATAATTATAGCTTAACATCATAAAATACTGAATGTATACACAGCTGAACTCTACATACTTGTCTTAAAGACTCTGAAACATAAGATGGGTTGATGAGACAACATCCCCAACTAACCCAACCAATACTGAAACATAAACAACATGAAAGTCTATCAAACGACCCTTGGAACATGAGGACTCACAAATAAGTTGAATGCGTAAGCTGAGATGGACTAAGGATGAGGACGAGCCTGAGATTCGAACCCTGTATCATGAACGATACAGCATAGAAAGTATGTGGTTAGTACGTGGAATGTATTGAGTATGCAAGGTAAGTGAAATGGACATTTCAAAGTAAATAAAACTCGTAAATGATATAAGAGAAGGACATCATGCTTACATCAAAATCTTCGTAACAAAACATAAGGCTCAAGGCTTATCATTTTCATAATCATAAATAAACTTTATCAAAACATAACTTGAGCCACAAAATAAACATAAAAATGCATAAAACATGCGGAACAATGGGAGGACTCGTCATAACCGACACCATCATGGTAGAGCCTTTCATGATGCCCCACTGTCTCGCTCAAGTGGGCAGAGCCGACCCTGGCTTGCTAGGCGAGGGTCGTGCATAAGGCGTGATATCACATTTCAAGGGATCATTATCAATACATCATATCATTTACAAACCGACGGTGGCATGTGGTTATGAGACACTAATCTTGGGCAAATTTATTTGCCCAAGTGATACTCAAATGTGTCATTTTGCCTTATTTATCTATCAATATTTGTACATTCTCATGTGAATTGTAATAAAATGTGAATTTATACTAACCAACATGATTAGCGTTGTTTTGCAGGAAAAATATAAAGTTATGGAGCTAAGATGCATGTTGGGAGAGATTGGGATTGGACTCGGAAGCTAGCAAGGGAAAAAGCACAAGGAAAGCACGAATTAAAGGGGCTCCGCCATGGAGCCGTGTCACGCTGCCATCGCGGATGCATTCTGCCTGGATGCTGATATTATGCAAAATTCCAGTGAAGGTGCGCGTTGGGGCCATGGCACGTTGGCCTAGCCCCGCGTTACATGTCGTGCCACGATGGGCCTTAATACCTGGACGACCGGATTCCGGTGAGGGTCCGCGTTGGTGGCGTGTTACGGAGGCAGTGCTCCGAGATGCACTCCGTGACACGTTGCTTTTGATACCGGGAAAAATTCCCACTAGTATAAATAGAACACTTAGGTTCATTTTTAAAAAGTCTGACTTGGTGGAGTAAGAACGTGGGTTACAGGCAGTTGAGGGGACAAAAATCTCAGGGTTTTTCTCTATCTCTTTCTTCTTTATTTCAATTGCTTGTATGATTAACACTCATTTAACGATGTTTAATCCACAAATGAGTGGCTAAATTCCCTTCTTGCTGAGGTTAAGAACATTTGTATTGAAATGTGATTATTGATAAATTGGTTTTTCATCTTTTCTTCCATGGTTGTTCTATTGATTCTTGCTCTTACTGCATTAATGTGTGGCCAATGTTAATGTATATCTAAAAAGTCCGATTTCACTCGAGAGAGCAAGAAATTGGAAAGTTGTGAATTTATAGGATATGATCCTTTCTTAGTTTGGGAAAATTGAGACTTGATTTACCTTCAGGATAGAGATATACCTAAAAGTCGTATTAGTCACTTAAGGAATCGGTTTTGTATGGCTAGAACATGAATTTCGTTTTATCACAGAAATGTAGGTGGAAGGTTCATGATTCTCAAGTTGGGTTAAATACGAGAGTTTTAATCCATAGGCAATCATTCTTGACTAGCAACCGGAGGAAAGATTAATCAAATTATATCGATAATTTATTTCTATACATGTTCAGTTTAGCCTCAGCATGCTCATACTTATAGTTCAGACTCAAATTGAATATTCGTTTTAGACTTAGTATAAAATTAGGAAACAAAATATCAAAATTCTCTTCACACTATTGTCTGCATTTTAGAGTTAAAGTTTCTTGACACTCGATTAGATTGATACCTTAGTCTAGTCCCTGTGGGATCGATACTTGGCTTACTTGAGCCACTTTACTACTTGTTCGACCACGTGCACTTGCGTGTATCTATACCGAAACAGCCGAACAAGTTTTGGGCGTCGTTGCCAGGGACTGGCAATTGGTAAATTTTTCTTAAGTGTTAGTTTACTATTTCTTCTTAGTGTTGACAACTTGGTCTTAGCCTGTATTTTGCAGATACTAATTTCTGTTGAACACTGGCAAGAGACAAGGAGCTGGTGAACTCATATTTAGAGCCGGAAATACAATTTCATCGTCAACGGAGAGAAGCTCTAGAGAAAAAGCTGTAGTTGCTCAGACAAACAATCCTGGAGAAACAATAGAATCCACCAGTTGTAAGGGCAATGTTAGTACCCGAGGAAATGGCAGCTAGGTCGGTTCGCAAGGTGGCAATCCCACATGCTAACTATGTCACATCTATCATCCGCAAACCTGAGCCAGGAGGGTGGTTCGAGCTTAAACAGAACATGGTGCAATTGCTGCACACCAGCGGGCAATTCACAGGTCTCTCTCATGAGGATCCGCAGCAACATCTCCAAAATTGTTTGGAGATAAGTGACACTTACATCCCCGCTGGAGTGTCATCAGATTATGTTAGGCTTACATTGTTCCCATTTTCACTTTGGGGAGAAGCTAAGAGGTGGTTGAAAGATGAGCCACCTAATTCCATCACCACGTGGGATGATCTGGCAAATAAATTCTTGATACGGTTCTTTCCATCCGGTAAAACAGCAAGACTTAGAAGTCAAATTCTAAGTTTCAAACAGAGAGAGGGAGAGAATCAGTATCAAGCCTGGGAGAGATTCAAATCTATGTTGCAGGATTGTCCTCATCATCACCAATCCAATGATATGCTGGTGCATACTTTCATAGAGGGTTTGGAACCCCACACAAAAATCTTGCTAGACTCAGCAGCTGGGGGACAAGCATTGGAGAAAACTTATGAGGAGCTGTATAGCTTGTTAAATCGTATTCCGCAGGGGAATCCGGAGTGGAATGCGGACTCGGCAAGAGGAGGAACAAGGAAAGCAGCAGGAGTCTTAGAAGTGGATGGTTTTACAGCTATTGCTGCATAGATAGTTGCGTTACAGAATCAACTCAACACCCACTTCAGTAACATGAGCATGAACTAGTCTCAAGCCCCAGTGAATGTAGTGCAGCAGATTTGGTGTGAAGTGTGCGGGAGTAATGAACACTCAGCTGAGTGTTGCGGAGCAAATCCTGATTCGGTGAACTTTGTTGGTAATATACAGAGAAACAACCACCTACAGTATGGCAACAGCTACAATTCCAACTGGAGGAATCACCCGAATTTCTTTTGGGGTAGCAACAACCATCAAGGGCAAAGTTCAAGTCAGGGGGCGCAGAGAAATCAAGGAGGGCAGTAGAACTATCAATCATAATACAGAAACAACAATGCACCTCCTCCACCACCATCACCCATCATTGAGGAAATGTTCAAGACAATGATAGCTAACCAAGCTCAATTGCAGGCTGACTACGTGAAATTGGCAGCCGATGTAAAGAACAATCAGTTAACTACCAAGGCGCTGAAGTACCAGTTTGGGCAATTTGCTGGAGCCCAAAACACCAGGCCTAGAGGAGGACTTTGGAGTGACACTGATCCCAACCCCAAGCAAGTAAATGCAGTGACCACAAGGAGTGGTTTGCAACTCAAGGAGGTGGAATCGGAAAGACTACCACAGCAGTCGGAAGCAGGTGAAAAGGAGAGGGAGCACAATGATGATAGGGGGAAGGAGAAGGATGCTGAACCAGAAAGACCACCATCCCCGTTCCCTCAAAGACTAAGGAAACACAAGGAGGAAGCGTGTTTCAAAAAGTTCATGGAGGTGCTTAAGCAGGTACACATTAATTTACCTCTTGTTGATGTTTTGCAGGGAGTGCTGAAGTACACAAAGTATATTAAGGACATCGTGGCGAACAAAAGCAGGTTGACTGCGTACGTTACGGTGGCGCTTATGGAGGAGTGCACTTCACGGATACAAAATAGGTTGCCCACAAAGCTCAAAGACCTTTGGAGATTTACAATACAAATTACAATTGGGACAGAGTATCCGAGCTCGCGGATTATGTGATTTGGGAGCGAGCATTAACTTGATGCCGACATCGGTATTCAAGAAGCCTATAAATTCTAACCAATTTCTTGTGGTGAGATGAATTTCAGGTTGAACGGAGGGTAAAAATGAAAAGGATCGCAAAGGAAAAATCGAGGTAAGAAAAATTGTAAAAAGTGGCAAAACAGTGAGCCTACGCGATGGCTCCGTGTCACGGAGGGCATGCTCCGCGTTACCCTCCGTGACACGTTGAAGTGTAATCTGGAATTTTTGAAAAATTCCAGAGTACTGGCGTGATGGATCCGTATCACAGAGGGAGTGCTCCGCGTTACCCTCTGTGACACGTTGCAGTTAATTTCGCGTCGGGTCACACCGGGTTATCAGGTGACCCGCGCGAAAAACCTTCTTTTTAACCCCTTTTTTCCTCATTTTCCCCATTTTTTCACTCCCCTCTGCGACAAACAACCCAAAATCCACCCTCCCCCAACGTGACATGGACCAAGGATCGAATTTTCTTCAACTTTTCTTCGATATCATCGAATTTAAGGTATGTTTGTTAACTTCATCTCATTTCTTGTCTTATTTTTCCGAATTTGAGCATAAGAAGTGAGGAAAACTTGCCCTAAGAGTATATTGAGCATGAATTCAATTAAATTATTGTTGATTGATGTTCGTAGTGTTGTTGTGATTATATGAACTCGATAAATACATGTTTGTTTGAATGTGTGCAAAATTTGTAGCTAGGGTTGGAATTTGAATAGGAAGAAGTTAAATTTGGTTGAAAATTTGAAAATGATTGGGATGTTCATGCTGGGTAAGGTGAATTATGTGATGCTTGTTATGAATATGTTGAATAAACGATGGATTGTTGGGAGAATGAAATTGTGAATCACAAAGAACTTGGTGGGTTGCATAGGTTGTGTTAAGAGTTTTTTTCTGTGCTAAGTGCTATGGGATGAAATGGTATTGAGGGTCATATGTTGAATACCTGTACGAGGTCTGAGTAGTACGTAGGATATATTCCTTCGAATTCTCTGAATGCACAAGGCATGTTGTTGTTTCTTGTTGTAAATTGGTAAGTGCGAATTGTCTTGCCGGAACATTGTGATTGTGGCTAAAGACTAAGTGTGGGGTTGCCTAGATTAACCCAACCTTAGTCGAAGCTAATTTTACTTTGAATAACATTGGGACTGTCTGTTTGATTTGACAGGAACGATGGCAAGTAGGCAAGACAAAGGGAATGGCGCATCAACATCAGGCGCCGGAAGGAAAAGAATTAGTCTAGGAACAGCAGTCCCAGCAGCACCAGCGGTTCTATGCGGCCAACGCCATCAATATGGAACCCGATAGGTGACGGACGAAGGGAAGAAATGGTATGTCTAGCATAAGGAAAGAAAGTACTTCCCGAGGAGCATATTGCTAGGGAACCATTGACATAGAAATTCCCCAGGATTGTCCATAGGATTGAGGCAGCCGGGCTGAATTTTATCTTTGACGAACCCAAGGAGTGCAGTCTGCACCTAATTCAGGAATTCTATGCCAACTGGAACCCGACACTCAGAAGTCACACCATAAAGATCTGAGGGCAGATAGTCACTTTTGAGCCCCATCACCTTAATGCCATCTTGGGGGCACGGGACACAGACGCCCATGTGCTTCTGCAGCTGAATATCACTCCACCATATGCGGACATCAGAAGCACTTTGTGTGGAGCCCGGTCTACAGCACGGTGGTGCAGGCATAAGGAGAAGGGCTACCATCAGACATTGCCCTACTCACAGATGAACAGGGAAGCCAGGATATGGCTTAACATTATTTGTTCCTGCCTGATCCCGGGGGTGCATATGACAGATGTCACCCGGGATCGTGTATGCTTGGTCTATGCCTTGATGAAAGGGCTGGAGATCAATGTTGGGGCGGTGATTATCTCCGTCATGAAGAGAGCCCGTTTGCATCAAGAGCACAGGTACGGGTTTGGTGGATTACTAACCACGTTCCTGAGGGGCTTGGATATTGAGGAAGAGGCCCTTGACTACATCCCGCAGATAGAGAGGCGGGCCTTAGATGTCACCAAATTCTAAGGCACCCGACACCACTCACGGGCCAGTTCTTACACTAGCCGAGCGACATGCTCGGGATGATCAGTACATGGCTCGCATGTTCGGGATGTAGATGCTCCAGCTGCGCATAGGCGGGAGGCCAGCATTAGAAGATGAGCTGTGGCAGCTAGAGTTGGACTACCCCTTCGGCGAAAATGCCAGGGCTTTATGCCGAGTGGGGCCAGCTTTTGTAGAGCCCACTGATGATGACGTCCCCAAATATGAGGAGACACGTCGTGACGACTCCGATGTTGAGTCAGATGATGATGACGGGGGCGATTCAGACATGGGAGACGAGGCAGCGGCAACTGACAAAGAAGTGGAATACTTCGATTGATTAGGGAGTTTCACCACCCACTTTCGTACTATGATGAATTTTGTGAACACTGGGGACAGTGTTCGATTTAAGTGTGGGGTGGGAGTAGTTAGGTGCTGGTTGTTGTTGTTATTAATGTCTTTGTTCTGTTGTTGTGCTTGGAAAAACTTGTGACCCTGTGATTTTTGTGTGTATGTCTGTATTGTAATTAATGTGAAGCTGTTGTGTGTTGTTGAATGTTGTTAGCCGGTTGTGTAAATATGTTTTATCGGAATTATTGATATTTTTAAAAAATTTCGTGAAATTTTTATATTTGGGTTTCTCGGTGTTTGTTTTTGGTTCTTTTACCGAGAATAGTCCCATTGAACCGAAGTCGTAATTAGTGACCGTTCCCTATGATGGATGGATGACGACCGTCTTAAGGGAAATGTAGTCGATAGGAGTAGTTTTTTGTTTGTTTCTTTTAATTTTTTTTTTGTTTGTTTGTATCCCAAACGTGTTGTTACTTTATGGTTGCGACATTCTTGTGGTGTGTTGTACATGATATTTAAAATGCAAAGGTGATTCATCTGAAAGCATGCAACTTTGTAAATATGTTGAGATATCTAGGCCATAGAGTTCGATTCGGTGTGATTGAGGCTTAATGTTTGAATTCTTGTAATTAGCTGATAGAAGAGTCTGTGAATATGTCTTGAGTTGAGCATGTGCAATGAGTGTGTGGTGAGGTTTCGATTCTTCCATGCTATTGTGAAGTGTCTAGAACTTGCCTGGTGTGTGTACAAAATGAAATGAAGGATGTGTGTTGTAGGAAAGGATGTAGGTATTTCTTTGATTTAACCAAAAGTGTTTTTTTCATTATCGTACCCACCTTGAATGTACATCCTAGTTAGCCCATTGAGCCTTTAGCCTATTTCTTTCTTTTGTCAAAACGTTGTAAACCGAGCTTAACCCCTTCTTTTCATTATACGTGAATTTGATCCAAACCTCTTAAGCGCTCAAGAAAAAATAATTTTCCCATAGTGTCAAGGAGTGAGAATGGTGAAAAGAAAAGAAAAAGCAAAGTGACGAAAGGAAAGAAAAGGGTCAAAGGTGCACTCGCTATAAATTAAATATAATGAAGATATATAAATAATCTTTGTTATTAAGTCAAGTGTGCTTAAAGATATGGGGTCAAAAATAAAGACAAACTTCAAGAATGGGAGGATGAAGGAAGAAACAATGCCCATAAGGTTGATGGGATGTATTTTTTTGAAAAAGCGCTTAAGGAGGCTAGTTGTTATTATTGGTTAGCCCAGTATTTGCTAGTTCCGTAGCTTACATTACAACCCGTTAAGTCCTACGTGATCTTACATCATGTGTCCTTATATTAGTGGAGTAATACACTAAAGGCAAGCCTATGGTTCATGACATGATGCATGTGAATTCTTTTGGGAGAGAGAGCGAAATCTTGTTTATATGCCCCTGCATGTAATGTTTGAGTTCATGTGATTAAAAAGGGGAAAATTCTCTTGTGTGGTGAGGGCACATGCTCGACAAGAGATTGAATTTCGTGTCGGATATCTTGATCAGTTGATTTGCATGAGTTTGCCGATATCGAGAGTCGATTCTTGAGTCTAGGAGGTCTTAATGTGTTGGAGGTCATCGTATTGATAAGACTATGCATGTTTTCTTGATGATATGCTATATTAAATAATCGGTATAACCGTAGCTTTAATTGTCGAGCCAAAGTAGCCAGGATGGGGTGTCAATTGCATGAGGTGTAAGATTATTGTTCGGGGACGAACAAGGATTTAAGTGTGGGGTAATTGATCTTGGGCAAATTTATATGCCCAAGTGATACTCAAATGTGTCATTTTGCCTTGTTTATCTATCGATGCTTGTACATTCTCATGTAAATTGTAATAAAATGTGAATTTATACTAACCAACATGATTAGCATTGTTTTCCAGGAAAAATATAAAGTTATGGATCTAAGATGCATGTTGGGAGAGATCGGGATTGGACTCGGAAGATAGCAAGGGAAAAAGCACAAGGAAAGCACAAATTAAAGGGGCTCCGCCATGGAGCCGTGTCACGCTGCCATCGCGGATGCATTCTGCCTGGATGCTGAAATTATGCCAAATTCCAGTGAAGGTGCGCGTTGGGGCCGTGGCACGTTGGCCTAGCCCCGCGTTGCACGTCGTACCACGTTGGGCCTTAATACCTGGACGACCGGATTCCAGTGAGGATCCGTGTTGGTAGCGTGTCACGGAGGCAGTGCTACGTGATGCACTCCGTGACACGTTGCTTGTGATTTCGGGAAAAATTTCCACTAGTATAAATAGAAGACTTAGGTTCATTTTTAAAAAGTCTGACTTGGTGGAGCAAGAACGTGGGTTACAGGCAGTTGAGGGGACGAAAATCTCAGGGTTTTTCTCTATCTCTTTCTTCTTTATTTCAATTGCTTGTATGATTAACACTCATTTAACGATGTTTAATCCACAAATGAGTGGCTAAATTCCCTTCTTGCTGAGGTTAAGAACATTTGTATTGAAATGTGATTATTGATAAATTGGTTTTTCATCTTTTCTTCCATGGTTGTTCTATTGATTCTTGTTCTTACTGCATTAATGTGTGGCCAATGTTAATGTATATCTAAAAAGTCTGGTTTCACTCAAGAGAGCAAGAAATTGGAAAGTTGTGAATTGATAGGATATGATCTTTTCTTAGTTTGGGAAAATTGAGAATTGATTTACCTTCAGGATAAAGATATACCTGAAAGTCGTATTAGTCAATTAAGGAATCGGTTTTGTATGGCTAGAACATGAATTTCTTTTTATCATAGAGATGTAGGTGGAAGGTTCATGATTCTTAAGTTGGGTTAAATACGAGAGTTTTAATCCATAGGCAATAATTCTTGACTAGCAACCGGAGGAAAGATTAATCAAATTGTATCGATAATTTATTTCTATACATGTTCAGTTTAACCTCAGCATGCTCATACTTATAGTTCAGACTCAAATGGTATATTCATTGTAGACTTAGTATAAAATTAGGAAACAAAATATCAAAATTCTCTTCACACTGTTGTATGCATTTTAGAGTTAAAGTTTCTTGACACTCGATTAGATTGATACCTTAGTCCAGTCCCTGTGGGATCGATACTTGGCTTACTTGAGCCACTTTACTACTTGTTCGACCACGTGCACTTGCGTGTAGCTATACCGAAACAGCCGAACAAACACCGGCGTAGTCCTTTGAACGTCGGGCTGCTCGGTGCTAGACACGGCTCCCAAAAACATACATATAGGCTCATACATAAATCAATAACATCATGCATTAAAATTCATTGGCTAAGATAATATTTATCATCATTGATACCCCATAAAACATCCTTAGCCAAGAACCATAGGCCTTTTTCATCGGCTAATATCATAAAACGGTAAATCATGTAATTCACTTCATAAATCATAAATCATTCTTTAACATGTGGGCATTGCCCAATACTTCATCATATTCAATTCTTTCAAAATATGCTCATAAATATGGGTAACTTGAGTTCATGCTTTTCCATCATTAATAAATTCAAAATATTGCATATTCATCATAAATCATAATGTTCATGAACTTCCATCAATGGGCATTTTAGATTTAAAAAGATTGAAACATTGAAGAAGATAATATAAAATCTTCCCAACATGCATAATTCAATAATTAAAACTCAATTAAATCATATCCATAAAGAGAAATCATATTTTTCATGTTTTGGGTAAAACCCCATGGAATTTGAATAGGAGAATTCATGCATTAAATTTAAATTTGGGCATGGGTGGGGAAGAATTTCACCCATTATAAAACCCTAAATACTTGGAAATGGATTGACTCAAAGTTCCTTGAATACCCACAAAGAAATTGATGGAAACGTGATGAAGAAGACCTTGAATCTCTCAAAAATCTCTCTAAAATTATTGCATGAGAATGGGCATGCATAAAGGACTTAATGATCTTGGGAAAATTTATATGCCCAAGTGATACTCAAATGTGTCATTTTAGCCTTGTTTATCTATCAATGTTTATACATTCTCATGTCATTGGTAATAAAATGTGAATTTATACTAACCAACATGATTAGCATTGTTTTGCAGGTAAAATGTAATTTTGGGAAGCTAAAATCCATGTTGGAATAGATCGGGGTTGGACTCGGATGTGAGCAAAGGACAAGGCATTAGAAGGCACAAAATAAAGAGGCTCCACGATGGAGCCGTGTCACGCTGCCATCGCGGAGGCCTTCTGCCTGGATAGGGAATTTTCGGCCTAATTCCTATAAGGGTTCGCGTTGGGTCCGTGGCACGGTGGCCCAGCTCCGTGTTGCACGCCGTGCCACGTTGGGCCTTATTATCTAGACCCCCAATTTCCAATGAGGGTCCGCGTCGGTGGCATGTCACGGAGGCGGAAAATTCCCACTAGTATAAATAGAAGACTTAGGTTCATTTTTCAATATTCTGACTTGGTGGAGCAAGAACGTGGGTTACAGGCAGTTGAGGGGACGAAATTATCAGGGTTTTTCTCTCTTTCCTTCTCCTTGAATTCAATTGCTTGTATGTTTAACACTCATTTAACGATGTTTAATCCACAAATGAGTGGCTAATTCCTCTTCTTGCTGAGGTTAGGAATAATTGTATTGAAATGTGATTGTTGATTAAATTGGTTTTTCATATTTTCTTCCATGGTTGTTCTATTGATTCTTGTTCTTACTGCATTAATGTGTGGCCTATGTTAATGTACATCTAAAAAGTCCGGTTTCACTCGAGAGAGCAAGAAATTGGAAATTTGTTAATTCATAGGATATGATCTTTTCTTAGTTTGGGAAAATTGAGAATTGATTTACCTTCAGGATAGAAATATACCTGAAAGTCGTATTAGTCAATTTAGGAACCGGGTTTGTATGGCTAGAACATGAATTTCGTTTAATCACAGAAATGTAGGTGGACGGTTCATGATTCTTAAGTTGGGTTAAATACGAGAGTTTTAATCCATTGGCAGTAGTTCTTGGCTAGCAACCGGAGGAAAGGTTAACCAATTTATATCAATAATTAATTTCATTACATGTTCATTTAACCTCAGCATGCTCACATTCGTAGTTCAGACTCACATTAGATAATCGTTTTAGACTTAGCATAAAAATTAGAACCCAAAAATATCAAACTCTTGGTTACACTGTTGTCTTCATTGTTAAAATTAAAATATTGTAACACTTGAGTAGTTCGTTACCTTATCCCAGTCCCTGTGGGATCGATACTTGGCTTACTTAAGCCACTTTACTACTTGTTCGACCACGTGCACTTGCGTGTAGTTTTATACCTAACAAACAGACCGAACAAGTTTTTGGCGCCGTTGCCGGGGACTGGCAATTGGTGAATTTGTCTTAAGTGTTAATTTACTATATTTTTTTTATTTTCTTAGTGTTGACAACTTGGTCTTAGCCTGTATTTTGCAGATTTAATCTCTGTTTAACACTGGCAAGAGACAAGGAGCTGGTGGACTCGTATTTAGAGCCTGAAAGATTATTTCATCGTTAGCGGAGAGAAGCTCTAGAAAGAAAGCTGCAGTTGCTCAGACAAACACTCATGGAGCAACAACAGAATCCACCAGTAGTACGGGCAATGTTAGTGCCCGAGGAAGTAGCAGCTCGGCCGGTTCGCGAGGTGGCAATCCCACATGCTAATAATGTCACATCTAGCATCCGCAAACCTGAGCCGGGAGGGAGGTTCGAGCTCAAACAAAACATGGTGCAATTGCTGCACACTAGCGGGCAGTTTACAGGTCTCCCTCATGAAGATCCACAACAGCATCTCCAAAATATTTTGGAAATAAGTGACACTTACATCCCCGCTGGAGTGTCATCAGATTATGTCAGGCTTACATTGTTCCCATTTTCACTATTGGGAGAAGCCAAGAGGTGGTTGAAAGCTGAGCCACCTAATTCTATTTCTACGTGGGATGATCTTGCACGGAAATTCTTGATACGATTTTTTCCCTCCGGTAAAACAGCAAGACTTAGAAGTCAAATTCTATGTTTCAAACAGAGAGAGGGAGAGAATCTATATAAGGCTTGGGAGAGATTCAAGTCCATGTTGCGGGATTGTCCTCATCATCATCAATCCAATGATGTGCTGGTGCACACTTTTATAGAGGGTTTGGAACCCCATACAAAAATATTGCTAGACTCAGCAGCTGGGGGACAAGCGCTGGAGAAAACTTATGAGGAGCTGTATACCTTGTTGAACCGTATTTCGCAGGGCAATCCGGAGTGGAATGCTGATTCATCAAGAGGAGGGACAAGGAAAGCAGCAGGAGTTCTAGAAGTGGATGGTTTTACAGCTATTGCTGCACAGATAGCTGCCTTACAGAGTCAACTTAACACCCACTTCAGTAACATGACAATGAACCAGCCTCAAGCCCCAGTGAACGCAGTGCAACAGATTTGGTGTGAAGTGTGCGGGAGCAGTGAGCACTCAGCTGAGTGTTGTGGAGCAAATCCTAACTCGGTGAACTTTGTGGGAAATGTACAAAGGAACAACCACCAACAGTATGGCAACAACTACAATTCCAATTGGAGGAATCACCCGAATTTATCCTGGGATAGCAACAACCATCAGGGGCAAAGTTCGAGTCAGGGTGTGCAAAGGAACCAAGGAGGGCAGCAGAATTATCAAGCACAATTTAGAAACAATAATGCACCTCCTCCACCACCATCACCCAGCATTGAGGAGATGTACAAGACGATGATAGCTAACCAAGCTCAATTGCAGGCTGACTATGTGAAATTGGCAGCCGAGGTGAAAAACAACCAGTTAGCTACTAAGGCACTTGAATATCAATTTGGGCAATTTGCTGGAGCCCAAAACACCAGGCCTAGAGGAGGACTTCCGAGTGACACAGATCCCAACCTCAAGCAGGTGAATGCGGTGACCACAAGGAGTGATTTGCAGCTGAAAGAGGTGGAACCAGAAAGACCACCTCAACAATCGGGAGCAGCAGAAGTTGAGAGGGAGCAAAGTGATGAGAGGGGGAAGAAAAAGGAAGCAGAATCAGAAAAACCACCACCCCCGTTCCCTCAACGATTAAAGAAACACAAGGAGGAGGCGTGTTTCAAGAAATTCATGGAGGTGCTGAAACAGGTACATATTAACTTACCTCTTGTTGATGTTTTGCAGGGAGTGCTGAAGTATGCCAAGTATATAAGGGACATCGTGGAAAACAAAAGTCGGTTGACTGAGTATGCTACGGTGGCTCTCACGGAGGAGTGCACTTCCCAAATACAAAACCGACTACCCACAAAGCTCAAAGATCCTAGGAGCTTTACTATACAGATTACTATTGGGCAGAGTATCCGAGCTCGTGGATTATGTGATTTGGGAGCGAGCATTAATTTGATGTTGTCATCGGTATTCAAAAAGCTGGGTATAGGGAGTCCTAGACCCACAATAGTGATCTTGCAATTGGCGGATCGGTCCTTAGCCATACCTGATGGCATTGTGGAGGACGTTCTGGTGCAAGTTGGCTCCCTGATCTTCCCGGTAGATTTCGTCGTGCTGGATTTTGAGCCAGACGCGGAAGTCCCATTTATTTTGGGACGTCCTTTCTTGGCGACCGGGAAAGCGCTGATTGATGTAGATACAGGGTAGCTAACCATGCGAGCACACGACAAGGTGGAAGTGTTCGATGTGTACAAGGCCACCAAGCTCCCGACTATGTAGGAGGAACTCTCAGTGATCAATGTGATTGATCGAGTTGATGATGCGCGGATAAAGGATTCACGAGAGTTATTGGGAAAACCACCTGAACGATGTAAGCACTACTGGGGGGAGGACGGTGGTCGAGAGAAAACATCCATCACCCTAGGGGACAACTGATCTGAATGACGTCGAGCCACGACGGTAAACCAGGCGCTGCACGGGAGGCAACCCGTGAAATTTTTCTTTGTAAATTGTGAATAGATTTTTCTTTTTTTATTTTCTTGATTAACAACAAAATTTTTAGTTTTTACTTTTGTTTTCATTTTTATTTTGACTGAAACCTATAATTCTAACCAATTTCTTGTAGTAAGATGAATTTCAGGTCAAACGGAGGGAAAATATACAAGGAATCGCAATGGAAAATTCGAGGTATGAAAATCAAGAAAAAGTGGCAAAATAGTGAGCTAGGGTGATAGCTCCGTGTCACGGAGGAGGGCCTCTGCGTTACCCTCCGTGACACGTTGAGGTGTAAATTCGGAATTTTAAAAGAATTCCAGAACACCCTCGTGTCAGCTCCGTGTCACGGAGGCAGTGCTCCGCGATGCACTCCGTGACACGTTGCTGTGTATATCGCGACGGGTCACACCGGGTCACCGGGTAACCCGCGCGAATTTCCCACTTTTAAACCCCGAATCCCAATCAATTTTCCTTATTTCTCACTCACTCCACAACAAATCCTCCTAAAACCCCTCCCCCTTCAACGTGACACGGAATAGGCCAAGAAATTCATTGAGTTTTATTCAATTCTTCGACTTTAAGGTATGTACTTCAATTCCATCTCATCTCTTGTCGATTTTCTTCAATATTGAACATGTGATATGAGCTAAACTTGCCCTAAGTAGAAATTAAGTGTAAATTCAATTGAATTATTGTTGATGGATGTTCGGAATATCATTGTGATTGCTTGAACTCGTTAATTGCATAATTTAATCGAATTTTTGATACAATCATAGCTAGGGCTTGCTTTTGAATTTGAAGTGGAAAAATGTAGTGAACTCGTGAAATTCATGCTGGGTTGTACATGTTGAGTAAGATGAGTTGATGTGCTAATTGTTATTATGCTAAAAGACCGACGGATTCTCGGGTTAGGGGATTAGTGAAATTTGCAAGAAGTGGGTGAGTTGAATAGGTTCGTGTAGTTAAATTCTTGTTGTTTTCGTTTCTTTGTTTCTCCTTGCTAAGTGTGATGGGATAAAATGTTATCGATGGTAATGATTGTGGTTCGTTGTACGAAGTCTGAGTAGTACATAGAAGATATACCGTCGAATTCTTCGAATGCACTAAGCATGTTTGTATATTTGGTTGTTTGTTTGTGTAAATAGGTATGATCTTGCCGTAATGTTGTAATTTTAGCTAAGAACTAAGTGTGGGGTAGCCTAGCTTAACCCAACCTTCGTCGAAGAAAATTTTCATGGGCTTAACATTGAACTTGTCTGTTTGGTTTGACAGGAACAATGGCAAGCAGGCAAGAAAAAGGGAAAGGCGCATCAACATCTGGCGCTGGAAGAAAGAGAATCAGACTAGGCACAGCAGTCCCAGCAGCACCAGCGGTTCCACGCGGCCAACGCCGTCAATACGGAACCAGGTGGGTGACGGAAGAGGGGAAGAAGTGGTATGCAAAGCACAAGGAGAGCAAGTACTTCCCCGAGGAACACATAGCACGGGAACCGTTGGCACAGGAGTTCCCTAGGATTGTCAAAAGGATCGAGGCAGCTGGGCTCAAATTCATCTTTGAAGAGCCCAAGGAATGCAGCTTGCACCTGATTCGGGAATTCTATGCCAATTGGAACTCGAGTCTCAGAAGTCACACCATCAAAATCAGAGGGCAAATAGTCACCTTTGAGCCCTACCCCCTCAATGCTTCCTAGGGGCGCGGGACACAGACGCCCACGTGCTTCGACAGCTGAATATCACTCCACCATATACGGACATCAGACGCACTTTCTGTGGAACCAAATCGATAGCTAGATGGAGCAGACATAAGGAGAGGGGCTACCATCAGACTTTGCCCTATTCACAGATGAACAGGGAATCCAGGATATGGCTTAAGATCGTCTGTTCCTACCTAATCCCAGGGGTACATATGATAGATGTAACCCGGGATCGTGTATGCCTGGTGTACGCCCTGATGAAATGGCTGGAGATCAATGTGGGGGCGGTGATTATCTCTGCCATGAAGAGAGCCCGGTTGCATCAGGGGCACAGATACGGATTTGGTGGACTACTCACCATATTCCTGAGGGGCCTAGATGTTGAGGAAGAGGCCCTTGACTACATCCCGCAGATGGAGCGGCGGGCCTTAGATGTCACTAAAACTAAGGCACCCGACACCACCCACGGGCTTGTTCTTACACTTGCCGAGCGACATGCTCGGGACGATCAGTACATGGCTCGCATGTACGGGATGCAGATGCTCCAGCTGAGGATAGGCGGGAGGCCAGCAACAGAGGAGGAGCTATGGCAGCTCGAGCTAGACTACCCTTTTGGCGAAAATGCCAGGGCTGTATGCCGAGTAATGCCAGGGCTCTATGTCGAGTGGGGCCAGCTTTTGTGGAGCCCACGGATGATGATGTCCCTAGAGACAAGGAGACACGTCGGGAGGACTCCGATGTGGAGTCCGATGATGACGATGGGGGTGATTCATACATGGGAGATGAAGCAGCAGCACCTGATGAAGAAGTGGAGTATTTTGATTGATCAGGGAGTTCCACCACCCAATTTTTGTGCTATTTTAATTTTTGTGAACACTGGGGACAGTGTTCAAGATAAGTGTGGGGTGGGAGTAGTTAGGTGCTGGTTGTGTTGTTATGTATGTTCTAATCTATTGTTGTGCCTGTGAACAAAATTTCCGGACCTTGTGATTTGTGATTGTTAAGTTGTTGTCCTGTATTGTAATTATATGTGAAACTGTTGTGTGTTGCTGAATGTTGCTAAGATGATATTGTACATATTGGTGTTTATCGAAATGATCGATATTTTTTAAAAAAAAATTCAATTCTTGGGTTTCTCGGCGTTTGTTTTCGGTTCTTTTACCGAGAATGGTCCCATTGAACCGAAGTCCTAGTTAGTGACCGTTCCCTATGATGGATGGATGACGACCGTCTTAAGGGAAATGTAGTCGTTAGGAGTAGATTCTTTTTCATTTATTTTACAGTTGTTTTTGTTTTGTGGGTTGCATCCCAAAACTTGTAGTTACTTTATGGTTGCGGAATTCTGGTTGCGTGTCGTACATGATATTTGAAATGCAAAGGTGATTCGTATGAAAGCATGCAACTTTGTAAATATGTTGAGATACCTAGGCCATAGAGTCGATTCAGTGTGGTTAAGGCATAATGTTTGAATTCGTGTAATTAGCTGATTGAAGAGTCTGTGAATACGTCTTGAATTGAGCATGTGCAATAAGTGTGAAGTGAGGTTTTGTTATTCCATGCTATTGTGAAGTGTCTAGAACTTTCCTGGTGTGTGTACAAAACGAAATGAAGGAGGTGTATTGTAGGAAAGGATGTAGGCATTTCTTTGTCTTTAACCGAAAGTTTCTATTTTTCATTATCGTACCCACCTTGATTGTATACCCTAGTCAGCCCGTTGAGCCTTTAGCCTATTAATTTTTTCTTTTGTCAAAAGGTGTAAGCCAAGCTTAATCCCTTCTTTTCATTAGCTGTAAAGTCGATCCAAAACTCTTAAGCGCTTAAGAAGAGAAAATAATTTTCCCAAAGTGTCAAAGAGTGAGAATGGTGAAAAGAAAAGAAAAGCAGAGTGATAAAGGGAAAGAAAAGGTTGAAGGTGCACTTGTTATAAATAAACTATAATGAAGGTGTACGAATAATCCTTGTTGTTGTGTCAAGTGTGCTTAATAAGATGGGCCAAACTAAATAAAACTTCAAGAATGGGAGGATGAAGAAAGAAACACTGCCCATGAGTTTGATGGGATGTATTGAAAAGGCGCTTAAGGATGCTAGTGGCTATTATTGGCTAGATCCAATATTTACTAGTTTCGTAGCTTACATTACAACCCGTTAAAGTCCTACATGATCTTACATCACACTTCTTTATATTAGTGGAGTAATACACTAAAGGCAAGCTTATGGGTCGTGACATGATGCATGTGAATTCTTTTGGGAGAGAGAGCGAAATTGTGTTTATATGCCCCTGCTTGAAATTTTGGGAGTTCATATGATCAAAAACGGGAAAATTCTCTTTTGTTGTGAGGGCACATGCTTGACGAAAGATTAATTTTCGTGTTGGATGTCTTGATCAGCTGATTTGCATGAGTTTGCCAATATCGAGAGTCGATTCTTAAGTCTAGGAGGTCTTGATGTATTGAAGGTCATTGCATTGATTGGACCATGCATGTTTTCTTGATGATTTGCTGTATTGAATAATCGGTATGACCATAGCCTGAATTGTCGAACCAAAGTAGCGAGGTTTGGGTGTAAATTGCATGAGGTGTAAGATTGTTGTTCGAGGACGAACAAGGATTTAAGTGTGGGGTAAGGGATCTTGGGCAAATTTATATGCCCAAGTGATACTCAAATGTGTCATTTTAGCCTTGTTTATCTATCAATGTTTATACATTCTCATGTGATTGGTAATAAAATGTGAATTTATACTAACCAACATGATTAGCATTGTTTTGCAGGTAAAATGTAATTTTGGGAAGCTAAAATGCATATTGGAATAGATCGGGGTTGGACTCGGATGTGAGCAAAGGACAAGGCATTGGAAGGCACAAAATAAAGAGGCTCCGCGATGGAGCCGTGTCACGCTGCCATCGCGGAGGCCTTCTGCCTGGATAGGGAATTTTCGGCCTAATTCCAGTAAGGGTTCACGTTGGGTCCGTGGCACGGTGGCCCAGCTCCGCGTTGCACGCCGTGCCACATTGGGCCTCATTACCTGGACCCCAATTTCCAGTGAGGGTCTGCGTTGGTGGTGTGTCACAGAGGCAGTGCTCCACGATGCACTCCGTGACACGTTGCTTGTTATTCTGGGAAAAATTCCCACTAGTATAAATAGAACACTTAGGTTCATTTTTCAATATTCTGACTTGGTGGAGCAAGAACGTGGGTAACAGGCAGTTGAGGGGACGAAATTATCAGGGTTTTTCTCTCTTTCCTTCTCCTTGAATTCAATTGCTTGTATGTTTAACACTCATTTAACGATGTTTAATCCACAAATGAGTGGCTAATTCCTCTTCTTGCTGAGGTTAGGAATAATTGTATTGAAATGTGATTGTTGATTAAATTGGTTTTTCATCTTTTCTTCCATGGTTGTTCTATTGATTCTTGTTCTTACTGCATTAATGTGTGGCCTATGTTAATGTACATCTAAAAAGTCCGGTTTCACTCGAGAGAGCAAGAAATTGGAAATTTGTTAATTCATAGGATATGATCTTTTCTTAGTTTGGGAAAATTGAGAATTGATTTACCTTCAGGATAGAAATATACCTGAAAGTCGTATTAGTCAATTTAGGAACCAGGTTTGTATGGCTAGAACATGAATTTCGTTTAATCACAGAAATGTAGGTGGACGGTTCATGATTCTTAAGTTGGGTTAAATACGAGAGTTTTAATCCATTGGCAGTAGTTCTTGACTAGCAACCGGAGGAAAGGTTAACCAATTTATATCGATAATTAATTTCATTACATGTTCATTTAACCTCAGCATGCTCACATTCATAGTTCAGACTCACATTAGATAATCATTTTAGACTTAGCATAAAAATTAGAACCCACAAATATCAAACTCTTGGTTACACTGTTGTTTTCATTGTTAAAATTAAAATATAGTAACACTTGATTAGTTCGTTACCTTATCCCAGTCCCCGTGGGATCGATACTTGGCTTACTTAAGCCACTTTACTACTTGTTCAACCACGTGCACTTGCGTGTAGTTTTATACCCAACAAACAGACCGAACACTTAACTTACATTATCATACCAAGAAAATATCCAAAACGACGTAGTTTACGGTCTAAAAGCGTAGAAAAGTTTAAATTGCCCTTAAAATCAAATCCCTGAAAACTGTCCCGGACAGACCAACGACCGACCCAACGGGTCGTGACAACATACCATGACTCGTGGTATCGATTCGTTGAGTCCACTACTTTATCACATGCCTCTGATCCTTCCCAAGACTCGTCAGGACGAGTCGTTACTTCAAAGGACAAGTCGTTACTTTGACCGTAGTCAACTCCTTGACCAAATCTGACTTTCCTTCTCACGAGCCTTACCACAACTCATGGTGGCTTCCGAGTCGTGGTCTCCTCCCATCGCCCGCACTGGAAACTTTAACCCATGAGCTACGACTTGAAACAATAGGTCGTGCCTCCTCACCACGAGTCGTGGGATGGCCCGTTGTTTCTCCTTCAGTCTAACCCAGTCCTTCCAATGACTGGTGACAAAGACTCCTTGTTCCCGATAACTAGTCGTTACACCGTCTATTGCTTCCACTACTCCCCTGAACTTCCCAAACCACGACATCTTGTGACGACTCGTGGTAGGGTACCACGAGTCGTAGCGTCGCCCGTCCTGTGATATTTTTTCCAATTTTCTACACTTTCCAAATTTAACTCCCAGGTCTATTCTTAGGCCTATCCGGGGTATTACAATATCTCCTCCTTGGAAACATTCATCCTCAAATGTTGGAAACAAGCAGCAAATAGAAACATACTATTTATCATAGCCATATACTAATTATTTTAACTGAAATTTCACGCAATGACGACCTCCAAATAAAACCATATAGCTAAACTGACCTCATACTTTACATACACATTCATACACATAAAAGAAACTTGCAACAAATAAACCAAACATGAAAACTAAATAGAGTCATAGGGCAAAACTGATAATTCCAGTCGGAACCAAGCCGATAGAGAATTGTGGATATCTAGCCATCATATCTGCCTCGGATTCCCATGTAGCTCCCTCAACATGTTGATTCCTCCATAGTACTTTAAATGAAGCTGCTTCTTTGTTCCTTAGCTTACGGACTTGGCAATCTAAGATTTCCACCGAAATTTCTTCATACCTGAGGCTATCCTTTACACCAATGTTTTCTACCGGAACTATTGAAGTTGGGTCACCCAAGCACTTTTTCAAAAGAGACATATGGAAGATGGGATGAACTGAAGGTAACTCCGATGGCAAGTCCAACTCATACGCCACCTTACCAACTCTTCTCACAACTCGATAGGGACCAACATAGTGGGGACTGAGTTTACCTTTCTTTCCGAACCGCATGACTCCTCTCATGGGATATATATTTAGAAATACCCAATCATCCACATCAAACCCCAGATCCCTTCTCCTCATATCAGCATACGATTTTTGATGATTTTAAGCGGTTTTTTTAACCGGTCCCTTATCATCTGAACCTTTACCATCGCCTCGTGGACCAAATCTGGTCCCACCATAGCTGCCTCACCAACGTCAAACCATCTGATGGGAGATCTATACCTTCGCCCTTAAAGAGCTCAAATGGTGCCATCTGGATACTAGAGTGATAATTGTTATTATAGGAAAACTCGATCAAGGGCAAGTGATCATCCCAACTACCTTTAAAATCTATCACACATGCCCTGAACATATCCTCAAGAGTCTGGATCATTCGCTTTGCCTGGCCGTCTGTTTGAGGATGGAAGGTTGTACTGAGCTTAACTTGCATCCCTGATGTGCTGTGAATTTATAGCACTATTGACGCTTAAAACTAACAAAATAATACGGACTTAGGTGTATTTATGTGGATATGAGGCACTTTTCCTTTGATTTTAGGATAAATGGGTGCTGAAACAATAAACTGCAAAAGGAAGCTAAAAGTGTGCAAAACAGGGCAAAAAAGTGCAGACACAGTACGGTCCGTAGGATGGACCTATGAGTCGTACTGAGGGCCTTAATCAAAAGCTGACAGTTTAACCTAGAAGACTGAACTTATGAGACTTGTCACGGATCATACCATGGTGGTACGAGTCGTGGTAATCCAATCATGATGAAATCCAGAAGAATTGCATAGACGTATGATTCGCAATACGAGAGCACCATACGACCCGTGAGATGAAGGTACGAGTCGTACCATATTGGTCGTGGTGAAGTTCAGAAAAAGTTCAAAAGATCAGGATAAAGCCACGAGTGTCAATGTACGAATCGTAGCATGTTGGTATGAATCGTACCTTGACCCAACACTTAGCCAAAATTCATCCAACACTCCAAGCCACGAGTGGATGTCACGATCTGTGAGAAGCCCCTATGAGTCGTAGGTGGACCCATGACGAGGTCGGCGACAAATATGGAAAGCAGACCTGTTAGTTTAGGAAAGGATTCTTGTGTCTCTATAAATACTTTTATGTTTATTTTTAAGAAGAGGACGACAAATAGACTTAATTTTTAGTAGGAAAACATTGTAGTAAGCAATTTTACATCGTTGGAAGAGAGAATTGAGTTGGTTCAACCTTGTGATCAACCTTTTCTTGAATTCATCTTGTTCTTGCAACTTATTATTCAAGATTTTGTGGTTTAATTGAAGGAATTGTTTTTCTCAATTATCTTTGTAAGTATTGTTTTATGTTTTCAATAATGAACACAAGTCACAACCTTGCAACTGTGACAGGCTAAAACCTCCATAGCTAGGGTTGTGGGACCATGGTGGATTAACAAGTTAGGATTGCACAAAGTGAGTCTAAAACCAATAATAATTACTTATATTGTATTCTCTTCATCTTTAATGATTCTTAGAGGTGTACAACGTTAGGAAGTGCCTGAATTCTTTACTTGCTTTGGTCGAAGAGGTAGAGATTAGGAAAAGAAAATTACAATGGAGGCTTGATCTTGATGATCATGTATTAACTTGAGTTGTGGTCGTAGGATAGTTATATCTGGAACTTAGTGATAATGGTTAGTTTGCAAAACTCATGAGGCTTGGTCCAGTAATTGAGCATAGTCATTCAATAGGGATTGGTTGATCGTTTGAATGAATCTAAGTTATCAGTTCTGCAAGTAAGTATTGGTAAAGATCGCGAGTGTATACTTAAAGTTGTTATGAACCCATGGGGAACACGAACCCTAGTTATCCTTTTATTATTGATTTACAAATATAATCTTGACTACTTTTTATTTTTATTATTTCTTTTTATTAGAATTCCCCCATTGTGAAGTAACTACCATACAAGTTCATCTACTGGCTGTAATCTAGATCTTCCATATTCCCTGTGGGTTCGACCCCAACCTATAAGTTTGGGTTCTTTATTGACAACGTTCGCTTCATACTTCAGTTGGAAGTGTGGTTTGAGCATCATCAAAAAGTGGCGTCGTTACTGGGAAGTACAGCTAAGACTAGGTTGTTTGCTTGTATTTGACTTTTCGATAGTTATTTCCTTAATTACATTTATTTTTTGTCTTTTTCTGTGATACACACAGGCTGTCTTCCGGTTGATGCCAAGCACTCGGAGTAAAGGAGACCCCCTTGTTCCACTCAATCTCGAAATTCAACGAACACTACATTGAATGGAAAATCCTACGCATATAGAAGCCCACTTAGTTGAAGAAGCTAGGAAAGCCGAGCTAGCTCGGTTAGCTGGACTTCAACAAGCTGGTGATGAGAGAGATGAGGTGGTAAACGCTGGATGACATGGGAGGGAAAAACCGAGCTCATAGATTTGCCCCTTAGTTCTTCGATGATGATTACCCAGATATTGATGAGGTTAGGTCAACTAGAGAAATTGTGCCACAACCACTTCCCGCTGGGGCCAAATTCGACATTACGAGCACCATGATTCAATTGTTAAACATGAAAGGGGTGTTCGGAGGCCACGCAGCGGATGACGCCAACCTACATTTGATGAATTTTGTAGGAATATGCAAGGAATATAGGTTTCCCGGAGTAAGCCAGGATGCAATAAGACTCCGACTCTTCCCTTTCTCTCTATCAGGGGAAGCTACTTTGTTGTTATCAGAGTTGCCCAACGACTCCATATGAGCTGAAAGAAGACTTCTTGGAAAGATTCTTTCCCCCATCAAGGATGTTACAGTTAAAAGATGAGATCTATAATTTCCAGCAGATGAAGACAGAGGCACTTCACGAAACCTGGTTGAGGTTCAAAAAGAAGTTGACTAAGTGCCCGAACCATAAAATCCCAGATGACAGTTTGTTGGAAATCTTTTACAGGTCTCTTAATATAGCACCAAGGTTGTAGCAGACACGGTGGCGGGTGGAGTATTGATGAGACACACCTGGGAGGAAGCAAACATTATCCTTGATAGGGTGACAAAGACAAATAGGGCTTGGCATACGAGGGAGGCTGATGCAGTGGCAGGTACATATGTAGTTGGCTTGACTGCAGACCAACGAAGGAAGGAGGAAGAATGCGATCAAGAGTTGGCTCACATGTGCACATCATTGGATTTGCTGACAAAGCATATCATGGGGGCAGAAGACAAAAAGATAAATGCAGTGGGAACACAAGGAAGGGAGCAAGGAGCAGATCACTCTGATTTGGAGGAGGAGGCAAAATTCTTAGATAGCCAGGTGGCAGGTTTCCGAGGCAACGCCCAAGCGTCTGGACAAGACAATTGGCGCCAAGGTTCTAGAAATCAAGGTCGGAAGTAATATAGAGACAACTACAACAGGAATGGGCTCAGAGATTGGAGCCGTGGTCGTGAGCGAGAGGGAGAATGGAGAAGGAATGACGGATACCGCAACGACCAAGTTGGAGTCTATGTGCCTCCTAACACACGAGAAGGGGAGGCCGGACATTCAAAGTTGGAGAGTATGATGGCCAAAATGCTGAAAAAGGTGAGGTCCACAAATGATCAGTTAAAAGAAATTCAAAGTGACTTATCTATTATGGGTCAGAAAGTGGAATCTCACACCACCGCCATCAAGAAGATAGTACACTAACTTTGGCAACTGCCAACATCAATGAACCCCAAACAAAAGGGTACAATCCCTAGCAACACTGTCCAGAATCCAAATAATGATGCTCATTGCATGGCAGTGATGACTAGGACTGGTAAAACCACAATTGACCCCTCGTTTCCTATTGAAGTTGAAAGGAGGAAAGAGAGCGTGATTGGAGAAGAAAAGATTGATGATGAGACACAACATGATGGGTTGCAAGAGGCCCCTAAGGGTGAGAAGAAATGTGACATTGATCAAGTGGAAACTCTAGTGCTAAAGCCTATCTTGAGACCACCGCAACCATTCCCACAAACGATGAAGAAAAAGGCGGATAACAGTAAGTTCCAAAAATTTCTTTCAATGCTCAAACAACTTTCTATGAGCATACCATTGGTCGAAGCACTAGAGCAGATGCCGGGATATGCAAAATTCATGAAGGACCTGGTGACAAAGAAAAGATCTTTAATCTATGAGTCGGTTGACAATGTCCATTACTAAAGCGCCATAGCAACAAGGGTCTTAGCTCAGAAAAAGGAAGACCCAGGTGCCTTCACGATACCTTGCACCATTGGTAAGTCGAGTTTGCAAGGGCACTCTGTGATCTGGGAGCTAGCATTAATCTGATGCCCTTGGAGGTCTTCAGTAAGCTAGGATTAGGAGCCCCCACACCAACCAACATGCGGCTACTGATGGCCCACAGAACAGTAAAGAGACCAGTGGGCATTCTAGTTGATGTTCTCTTCAAGGTTGACAAGTTTATATTCTCAATGGACTTCGTGATCTTGGATTGCGAGGTCAATTATGAGGTCCCCATCATTTTGGGGCGACCATTCCTCACTACTGGGAGAGCTCTAGTAGATGTGGAAGCTGGCCTATTAAAATTAAGGCAAAACAAAGAAGAGCTCACTTTCAAAATCTGTCGGACTATAAAGCAACCAAAGGAATTTAGTGTGATCTCAGCACTTGAGTATGAGTATGAGTCACTTGATGAATTCTGAGTGGTCAAGAGACTTGCGTTGTCACACCCCACCTTGGGGGGTATGACTGGCACCTGGTGCCCTACTAGGACCTGAACTGCTGGACTGCTAAGCCTGGGCACATCTGGTGCCTGGCTGGCTCTAACTCACATTTCTGGAAACAAAAGGCTATATAACGGCTGTAAACAATGCCCCCGGCCCATTGGCCTATAGCCTCCTGTACCTGTACTAACAGCTGTGCTCGGTGCTATTCCGATTGGTATTATAGATTATAAACCGACACGCAAGTGCACGTGGTCAAACAAGTAATAAAGTGGCTAAGTAGCCAAGTATCGATCCAAGGAGGCTCAAGATATGTAAAGTTGCGTAGATTACTATATTCCTATTTCACTTCTAATTATGCTAACAACAATGTAACCAACAGTTACTTGAGTTTTTGTTTCTAAACTATATATACTAAAATTAATAACAACTATTTACTGTGAATTCAGACAACGGATATGAACATGCCAAGGTTAAGAACATGTAATGAACTTGATAATCATGATAATTTGGTTAAACTCTTCTTCATGTTGCTAGCCAAGAACATTAGCCTAGAAATTAAAACTCTCGTATTTAATTTCACTTTAGAATCATAAACCATCCGTCTACATTTCTGTGATCAAATGCAATTTATGACCTAGCACTACAATTCCGGTTCCTAAATTGACTAATACGGCTTTCAAGTATATTTCTATCAGGAAAGCACATCAAAACCCAATTTTCCCAAATCAAGTTAAGAACAATACCCTATTAATTCACAACTTTCCAATTTCTTGCTCTTTCGAGTGAAATTGGACTTTTTAGATGTACATTAATGTTGGCCAATCACTAATGCAGTAAGAACAAGAATTAATAAAACAACATGAAAGAAGAAGAAGAAAACCATATCAATTATAATCAAAATTCATTACACATGTTCAAAACCTCAGCAAGGAAGAGAATTAGCCACTCATTTGTGGATTGATCATCCTAAAATGAGTGTAAATCATATGTACAATTGATAGAAAGAAGAAAAGAAGAGAAGAAATCCCTTAGCTTTTTCGTTCCTCAACTGCTCCTAACCCACGTCCTTGCTCTCCACTTCTGAACTCAGTCTAAAAACTAAAAAACTGCTTAAAATAAACCTAAGTGTGCTATTTATACTAGTGGGAAATTTTTCCCGGAATAACAAGCAACGTGTCACGGAGGCCAACGCGGAGCACTACCTCCGTGACACGGCGTGGACACGGACCTTCACTGGAATTTCAGGGTCCGGTAAATTAGCCTCAACGTGGCACGGAGACCAACGCGGAGGCCTCTCTCCGTGCCACGGAGCTGACGCGAAGGAACACCGGAATTTGCCATTTTAATTCCTGTTCAGGCAGTGTGCTACCGCGATGGTAGCGTGGCACGGCTCCATCGCGGAGCCCCTATAAAATGTGCATTCCAAGGTCTTTTCCACGCTCGCATCCAAGTCCAACTCCGACATAGTTCCAACATGCATTTTAGCTCCTAAAAATCACATTTACCTGCAAAACAAATGCTAATCATGTAGGTTAGTATAAATTCGCATTTTATTACTTATTACATGATATTATATACACATTGCACAACAAACAAGGTAAAAATGATCCGTTTGAGTATCACTTGGGCATATAAATCTGCCCAAGATCAAGCTGACCAGAAACATGTCAATATAGGGAAACGTATGTGGGCCGACAAGGCCACCATGCTGTCTAGTTATCTATAACTTAACCATGAAGTACTGGATAGCTACGTGACCGGCAAGGTCACCACTACTGTCGAACTATGGCCCCACACAGCCAACATGAAGGAAACACAAGTTCTAACAGCTACACAACTGCACGGCCTCACACGACCAGCTCATCTGACCACAGGGAAATATATACAGGTTGCAAGCCTCTAAGAATAACAATAGAAATGATCGGGATAGGGCCCCGATCTACCCGTACTATACAACAAAAGAAAATGAAATACACCTCTGGAATTCAGTCTCCGGATTACAGGAGCTGAATACTCGATCGCTGACAGAAATCACATGGTATCGCCTGCTCATCTATGAGTATTTGCAGGCAAGTAATGCAGCGCCCCACCGGGCGTCATTACCGCTGGTACTGAGTATGTAAAGCAATAACTGATAGAAATATCTGAAAACAATAATATAACTGATGAAACTGAAGTAGAAAGAAATAGATTCACTGTCTGATAATGTAAGTCATACCTTCTCTCAATTATACTGGAAGGAGTAGGAGTCATACCTGGAGACGTATCGTTCTACTGCTGATCTACTCATATCTAACATAACATGGCATAGCATAACATATCATAACATAGCACACACAAACCTTACCCGACCCCCATAAGCCGGGAGGTACAACCAGCACAGAATCTATACCCCTACCCCGGTCATCCCATCTCCTATAAACCCTGTAAGCATCCTGCCGGTCCCCTGGGTATGCACTTGGGCTCACTGAGCCCGTGACTATAACTGCATCTGAGTCCGGAGGACTCCTGAATCAACACTCGGGCATATCCGCTCGACAGGGGTGTGTAAGGGCCGATCAAGGCACAAATATGGGGAAAACTGGCATCCCATCTTCGTCCCCTGTGGGACGGCATGCCACTCCGTAGAGCGACGTATCCTCGTCCTATGGCAGACGAGTCGATACAGCTATCAACCCTGGGCGGTCATGGATGCTAGGTAGTCCAACCCCAAACCATACAACAGTCTCAACTAGTAATACTATCTGCATGTCCCACATACTAAAGCTAATAGTGGTAAAGTATTTGTATATACTATATGCTGAGCTAGAGATAGTAATATGTACGTACTTAATGCATGCTGAGGTTGGTAATAGTATATATGTACAAATATAGTCTTCTGCCAGACTGTACTAAGGCTAATGCTGAACAAGATATAGTCTTTCTGCTGAAACTATGCTGTATACTGAGTTTCTATAGTAACATGATTTACTATTCCTAATATGCTTTCTAACTTCATTTTAACTTATCATTCTATTTCTGAGATGTCTTACAGATATTGCATTGCTTTACTGGGTTTCAACTGAATACAATGATATCCAAACATTCTGTGTCAGATCACATACTGAGCATGCTGTGCAGTTTCTAACACTTGTATTAGAATCTATATCGTGCTAGCAAGTTTCACGCAAGTTATAACCTGATGCTTCTAATATCGTATCAACATTCGTAATAAACATAATACATGGCTTCTGACATTCTATTGGCCTTTAAATTACTGTACTGTCCCGAGATTACTAGCTTGCCGAGGGAACTAGCTTTACATACCTTATCCTCGAACTATCCGTCTGTCGGACGAGGCTCGGCCGGTACTTCAACTATTTCCTCCCAACTGCATTCATAAATATGTCAATTAATACTAAATACAGCTTTATTGTAAAAAGCAACGTCACTTTCAATTTAGTTTATAGCCTAAACTTAGGCTTATCGAAAGACGGTCGAAAACTCGCTATTTTTCAGCAGTCCAGAAGGGAGAAATATTCACTTCACAGCTAGGAACACATAGACACTAATTTAGAGCAATTCCACTTACCTTAGCTCGGTAGCTCGACGATTCGTCGGCCGTATTTCACGAAACTAAATCCGTAGGAATGCTCTCTGATGCTAAATACCTCGGTATCTGAGGTTAATTTGAGTTTGGACAATGTTTAGCAGCGTAATCGGACGAAAATTATATTACTTCTTCGTTCCTTTCCCTTCTCCTGCGTTTTCCTCTCTGTTTTCTGGAATTTTTATAATTGTTTAATCATTTAAAACCGAAGTGGGGCTTTATATACTTGGGCCTGGACAAGGCCAACGTGTCACGAAGCCAACGCAGAGGCTTCACCTCCGTGACACGCTGTCATCGCGGAGGGGCTCTTCCTCGGCTCCTTCCGCGATGGTTCGACAAGTTTCTCGTCTGATCTTTTTTCGGGCCTTTCTCTAGCACGTATGGCCTTCAAATATGCTTAAACGATGTGCGAATAGGTCATTTAGGTGCCGGAAATTCTACGGGGTATAACATGCGTCGTGCCGCGAAGTTAAATCAGGCACTTCTTGGGAGGCAACCCAAGTGGTGGTTTGGTGAAATCTGAGTAACTAGACCACCTGCGTCGTGCCGCGACGTTAAATCAAGCGCTTCTTGGGAGGCCACCCAAGTTATTGATCTAACGTATGCTCAGTGTGCAGGGAAACAAAAAAAGGTGGCTGAAAAATTAGCTGCTATGAGATCTTAGTACAATGGTGAGGTCCTACGAGTCGTGGTAGCAATGGTAGTGAAAAGCAGATAAAATTTTAAGCAAAGTCTGACCTATGATTCGTACCTCGATGGTATGAGTCGTAGGATGCTCTCGTAGGTCACCAGGTAAGTCCTATATAACTAAAGTCATTATGGGCTAGGGACGAATCATAGGTTGCTCCTACGACTCGTAGTACGAGTCATGACGGGTTAAATTGACCCAATTCGGCTTAGATTTTTAAAGTGACCCCCACCTACTTAAACTTCAAAATCAACCATCTTCCCATGCTAACACCTCAAAACCCCAAAACCCACTACTTGAGTACTTTCTTCCCAACACCTGTAGCTTCCCAAACATCAAGAAATTAAGCTAGAAATTTGTACTTCAGCTGAGCGTACAAAGCCCTTGCATTTGATTTCAAGCCTATGAATCGTGAACCAAGTAAGTGGATTACATTCTAAATTCTTAATGCTTGAAAGTGAACTTGAGGGAATTGAAAACCCATAAGACTCACTGGGTATGCTTGAAAATCAATGGGTATGAGCGAACAACTCCAAATCGACTGAAACCCACTAGAAATTGATTGAATCTCAGCCTTAGAACACCTAGAGAGAGTTACGGGTAGGGGAGGATTAAGTGGGGTAAAAAGGAAGGGTACCTAATGCTAGACCTAGGGGAAATCTTAGTACCCAAAAATGTGCAAAACAAATACCTACACACTGATCAAAAAGAATCTTAAAACTGGGCTGAAATAGGGTATGTAGCACAGTACGGGTCATAGGTTAACACTACGAATCGTACTGAGTGCTCGTACCACTTATCTCGAAAAATTGATTTGCGAAGCCCATCCTATGACTCGTGGAATCGACCTATGGTCGTACCATGACTCGTGGTGGAAAACACAACTTGTGTAAAATGGGAATTCATCAAATGACTCAAGGTACGGATCATACTTTCATGGTACGAGTCATACCTGCGAGTCGTGGGGCACTATCAGGGCTTCTCACGAGTCGTACCTTCAAGGTACGACTCGTACAGAGGACCCGTGATGAGATACTGAATCTCTTCTATCAGATTTTTCTTTTTCAATAATGAAATGCTAAACTCTTTCTCACCAGGTACAATGACATACAAACGCAGGGCAGACAAAACACAAGCCTGCAGGCAATTGATAGATGAAACAACAGACTCAGGGTTTGAGCAAGCGAGAGATTCACCTAGTGGTTCACTTGGGGATTATCAAGTGGACACCTCAGACAAAGATGGCGCCCACAGTCAATGATAACACACTGAGTGCTGATAGAGCGGCGTTGGTGGCATGCCTCATGTCCCGCTACCCTCTTAACATCCCGAGGATCATAGCTACCGAGATACGAGACAGGTAATTGGAAGTAAGCACTACTATTCCATTCCCAAGCCTTGTATACAGTTTGTGCAGGGAGGCGAGAGTACAACGGGGTGATGAGAGATTAATCGGAGGCTAAAGAATTGTTGATATAGGCCTTATTCGAGATGAGATAAACCCGGTAAGCAGATCCAGAATGCCCACAACCATCCCAGAAACTCAGCCAGTAGGGGACGTACAGGTGAAGGTCCCCAGTATTCAGGAGCAGAGCGAGACACCAACTACAAATGTCGGTCTTTCAGAGCCAGCTCCCAGCACCTCAGCTACACTGCTGCCCAGTGTACAAACTCAGACTCCAGCATCTTACATCTTGGTACCGCAAGATTTCCTCTAGAAGCTGGCAAAGAGATTGACCATGGTCGAGCGCAAAATCCAGAAAATGATGGAGAATGTAAAGCCATGGGTCAAATCTGAGATATATGCAGCAGCTCAGGCCCTTCATGCACACCTAGATAGTTTTGAGAGTAGATTTAACTTGAAGATGGCGGAGCAGTCAAACACCGGCAGTCTCCGTGCGGAGTTGGGGGCTCTTTGGAGCCAAGTGGTTGAGTTTTCTTAACGGCAACAAACTTTTGTAGCAACCCCCACTCTTTCGGACCTGGATGCGGAGCTTGAGAAGGATATTGACTTGGCGGCATACTGGTGGCCAATTGCAACCTGTGATAAAGGCAAAAAGAGAGCAGTTGATGAAGCTGGTGAGGAGAGTGTGAAAAAGAAGAGAAAGAAGGAGAAGAAAAAGTGCAACCGGGCTAGAGCGGAGAGCATGCGATCTCATAAGGAGCATATAACTGAGCTGCATGAGAGATTTAGAGGAGCAGGAAGCTCCACCACAACTCATCCTGAGCCTGTTAGTGGCCATGACCCTTTGGGTGAGCCACGTTCAGCGCCGATTTCCACAAACGCCATTCAAATGGCTATAGCCACTGAGGGGTTACCACCAACCCCATTGTTACACCATTGAGTGTGCCAGCCACCACTAGCTTCACTACTACCGCAGAGGTACCACCTTCGTGAGATGACAGAGGTGAAGTCTGAGTAGCCACAGGTATGTCCCTTTTCCTTTCAAGCTTATATTTTGTGCTTCGGGGAAGAAGCTCATTCTTTAAAAAGGGGGGTTGTACTTGTATTTTTGGGATATTTTTGGTTCGCCTGAGGGTTTCTCTGGTCGTGTTTCTTTTCCCTCAAACATGCGATCTAGTAGAACCGGCATGTGTGAGAATTTTTTTTTAGTTGTGATTTTTGTTTGATTAGAAAGTAACTTAGGAATACTCAGCCATTGAATATGCACTACTTTTGTTGTTTTTGAAAAATTTGACCCTGTTAAAAAAAATTTGCTATGTATTTGTGACAACAATGCTTGATTTTTGTGGATCATTTTATGTCATTTAGTTATTCATACTGCTAGTCTTGTTAAGCCATGTATGAACAAGATAGGTAAAGGGAAAATAGTTCATGTACCATGTTTGAGTGAGGTCTTAGTATTTGTTGCGGTATGTTGTTGAAGATCTAGAACTTGTCTGGTTGGTCTTTGCATAGGTTGACGATGGTTGGTTAGGAGATGATCATAGGACATTTTTTTGTTAGCTCACTTTTCGCCTATATTGCCCTACCAAGGTGTCATGAATCCCTTGATCCCAAGTTTGATCCTTAATTAACCATATTTCTTTGATTTACCTGCTAACCGTACCCATTTGTTTATAATAAACCTGTTTGGCCCTGGTCCTTCCTTGGATATTGTGAACCTCAACATAAGCAAAATGCTTACGTTGAGGGTGGATAAAGCAGGGGTGCATAAATGGTGGGAATTGGATAAAAGGAAAGAAAAAAAAGGGTGAAAAATATGGTGTGGTGAGGTGAAAAAGTAAAAGCAGAAAATTTGAGAATATTGAAAAAAGAAGAGAAATTAAAAATAGCTTGAAAGTGTTGAAAAGTGTGAAAAATCACCTCACCCGTGCAAATGTTCATAAAATGGAAAAAAAGATAGAAAAGGAGACAAAAAAATGAAGGGTGAAATAGGAGAATGGTGTAGCTAATGAATCTAGTGCCAAGGAAGGGATAGCCACTAATAAAATCTTTCATCTTTATCATGTCCAGCCCTAAGCCTACATTACAAGCCATATCAAGTCCTATAGTGATCTCAGTTTGACCATCTAACACACCGAAGAAGAGAATATAAGGGCAAGCCTATGGTATCTGATGCATAATACTTGCAGTTCTTTGAGAGTGAGGGCTTCACTTTCCTAGTCCCATGTTTCAGTTGATACTTCATACTAGAGTGGGTACTTCATTTTTTGTGAGGCTATATGGATTATGTTTTATTTTACCATTGGTCTGTGTGAAACACATAGGTGATGACTTGATTGCTTGTTAATAGCTAGATGACATGTCTTGATCCCTGAATATGGTGTTTTGAGGTTGCTGGCAATACATTAGCTGATCATGTTTCAAGAGGAAGGGTCAATAGAGCTTCTATATAGAGTGCACAAATTTTTTTGAGTTTTTTCTGTAGTATCTTAAGATTATTTTCTAGTTGAGCGTCGTGTTTAGTTTATCTTTTTCTTTGCCTGAGGACACGCAAAAGTCTTAAGTAGAGGGTGTTGATGTGTTGTGAATTTACAGTCTATTGAAACTCAATACTAAGAAAATAGCATGGACTTAGGTGTATTTATGTGGATATGAGGCACTTTTCCTTTGATTTCAGGACAAATGGGTGTTGGAACAATACATTGCAAAAGGAAGCTAAAAGTGTGCAAAACAGGGCAAAAAAGTGCAGACCACAATACGGTCCATACGATGGACCTACAAGTTGTACTGAGGGCCTTGATCAAAAGCTAAAAGTTTAACCTAGAAGACTGAACTTATGAGACTTGTCATGGATTGTACATGGTGGTACGATTCGTGGTAATCTAGTCGTGATGAAATCTAGAAGAATTGCATAGAAGGATGATTCTCAGTACGAGAGCACCCTACGACCCGTGAGATGAAGGTACGAGTCGTACCATACTGGTCGTGGTGAAGTTCAGAAAAAGTTCAAAAGATCAGGATAAAGCCACGAGTGTCAATGTGCGAATCGTAGCATGTTGGTATGAATCGTACCTTGACCCAAAACTTAGCCAAAATTCATCCAACACTCCAAGCCACGAGTGGATGACACGATCCGTGAGAAGCCCCTACGAGTCGTAGGTGGACCCTTGACGAGGTCGGCGACAGATATGGAAAGCAGTCCTTTTAGTTTAGGAAAAGGATTCTTGTGTCTCTATAAATACTTTTTATGTTTTATTTTTAAGAAGAGGACGACAAATAGACTTAATTTTTAGTAGGAAAACATTATAGTAAGAAATTTTACATCGTTGGAAGAGAGAATTGAGTTGGTTCAACCTTGTGATTAACCTTTTCTTGAATTCATCTTGTTCTTTCTACTTATTATTCAAGATTTTGTGGTTTAATCAAGGAATTGTTTTTCTCAATCATCTTTGTAAGTATTGTTTTATGTTTTCAATAATGAACACAAATTACAACCTTGCAACTATGAGAGGCTAAAACCTCCATAGCTAGTGTTGTGAGACCCATGGTGGATTAACAAGTTAGGGTTGCACAAAGTGAGTCTAAAACCACTACTAATTACTTATATTGTATTATCTTCATATTTAATGATTCTTAGCGGTGTACAATGTTAGGAAGTTCCTGAATTCTTTACTTGCTTTGTTCAAAGAGGTAGAGATTAGGAAAAGAGAATTACAATGGAGCCTTTATCTTGATGATCATTGTATTAACTTGAGTTGTGGTTGCAGGATAGTTATATCTGAAACTTAGTGATAATGGTTAGTTTGAAAAACTCATGAGACTTGGTCAAGTAATTGAGAATAGTCATTCAATAGGGATTGGTCGATCATTTGAATGAATCTAAGTTATCAGTTCTGTAAGTAAATATTGGTAAAGATCACGAGTGTATACTTAAAGTTGTTATGAACCCATGGGGAACACAAACCCTAGTTATCCTTTGATTATTGATTTACAAATATAATCTTGATTGCTATTTATTTTTATCTATTTCTTTTTATTAGAATTCCACCATTATGAAGTAATTACCATACAAGTTCATCTACTTGTTGTAATCTAGATCTTCCATATTCCCTGTGGGTTCGACCCCAGCCTATAAGTTTGGGTTCTTTATTGAAAATATTTGCTTCATACTTCAGTTGGAAGTGTGGTTTGAGCGTTATCAGTCCCAAGTCCTTTTTGAAAAGAACGCCAGAATTGAGAGATAAACTGAGTACCTCGTTCTGAAATAATAGACAAGGGCACTCCATGAAGTCAAACCAACTCCCGGATATACAACATAGCATAATCATGCGTTGAATCCGTAGTCTTGACCGGTAGGAAGTGTGCAGCCTTTGTTAATCTATCGACCACCACCCAAATGGAGTCATAGTGTTGGCGAGTACGAGGTAGACCTGTAACGAAATCCATACTAATTTCTTCCCACTTCCATGTGGGGATGCTAATATCCTGAAGTATGCCTCCCATCCTTTGATGCTCGACCTTCACTTGCTGGCAGTTTGGACATTTTGCTATGAACTCCGCTATATCCTTCTTCATACCATCCCACCAATAGATTTCTCGCAAGTCCCGATACATTTTTGTGGATCCTGGATTAATATAATATCTGGTACCATGTGCCTCATGCAATATCCGAACTCTCAAATCATCAACATCTGGGACACATAGATGACCTTGATATCGTAGCACACCATCTCCCCCTTAGGAGAAAACCTCCACCTTTTGAATCTGCACCGCCTCCTTCAGCTTCCTCAAAATTAGATCCTCATCTTGCCTGGTTTTAACATCAACCACCGAGGATGATTCTGACCCGTTATGTACAAAACACTGCCATTGGTCGAGTCGATCAATCTAACCCACAGTCTTGCAAGTCGGTGGACATCTTTCACCATCTTCTTCTTCCCCTCATCCACATGGAACACACTCTCCACTGAGAGCCTACTAAGCGCATCCGCAACCACATTAGCCTTTCCCGGGTAGTAGAGGACACTCATGTCGTAGTCCTTTAGTAACTCCAACCACCTCCTTTACCGAAGATTTAGATCTTTCTGCGTGAACACATATTGCAAACTCTTGTGATCCATAAATACATCCATGTGGACCCCACACAAGTAATGCCGCCATATCTTTAATGCAAACACCACCGCGGCCAACTGAAGATCGTGGTTCGGATAATTCTTCTCATGAACTTTCAGCTGTCTCGAGGCATATGTTATTACCTTACCACGAAGCATCAACACACATCCCAGTACGACTCTCAACGAATCACAATACACTACAAAGCCATCAATACCCTCGGTAAGGTCAACAGTGGTGCTGAAGTGATTCGGGTCTTCAACTCTTGGAAGCTTTTCTCAAATGAATCCGACCATTGAAACTTTATCTTTTTCTGAGTCAACTTAGTTAAAGGTGCTGCAATAGATGAGAGACTCTCAACGAACCTCCGGTAGTAGCCAACTAGACCCAATAAACTCTGAATTTCTAAAGGATTCACTGATCTAGGACAATTCTTCACCGCCTCGATCTTCTAGGAATCTACCCTTATACCTTCTCTTGATACCACATGTCCCAGAAATGCTACCGAGTTTAGCCAAAATTCACACTTTCTAAACTTTGCATACAGGTGATGATCCTTGAGGGTTTGTAGCACTATTCTTAAATGAGTGGCATGCTCCTCCTCACTCCGAGAGTTTATCAGAATGTCATCGATGAACACGATCACGAACATATCCAAATATTGCTTGAACACCCTATTCATCGGGTCCATAAAAGCTGCAGGAGCATTGATTAGTCCAAAAGACATAACGACGAACTCGTAGTGACCATACCGAGTCCTAAAAGCGGTCTTCGGGATGTCACTCTCCCAAACACTGAGCTGGTGATACCTAGTCCTGAGATCAATCTTGGTGAAGCACTTGGCACCTTGAAGCTGGTAAAACAAATCATCGATCCTGGGTAAGGGGTACCTGTTCTTAACAGTAACCTTGTTCAACTATCGATAGTCAATGCACATGCTAAGGGAACCGTCCTTCTTTCGAACAAATAAAACTGGTGCACCCCATGGAGACTGGCTCGGTCTAATGAATCCCTTATCCAACAGATCCTTTAACTGATCCTTCAATTCCTTTAGTTCGGATGGGGCCACCCTATAGGGAGGAATAGAGATAGGCTACGTATCTGGTAATAGATCGATACCGAAATTAATTTCCCTCTCCGGAGGAACACCTGGCAAATCATCAGGAAACACCTCCGAATACTCACACACCACCGGAACTGACTGAATAGTCGGGGTATTAGACTCCACATCCTTAGCCCTAACTAGGTGGTACATGCAGCCTTTAGAGATCATCTTCCTGGCCTTAAGATAGGAAATGAACCAACCTACTGGTACCACTGAATTACCCTTCCACTCCAACACTGACTCACCCAGAAAATGAAATTCCGCCATACGGGTCCTACAGTTAATCGAAGCATAACATGCAAACAACCAACCATGCCAAGAATAATGTCGAAGTCAGTCATGGCTAACTCTACAAGGTCTGCGGAGGTAACCTTATGCAACACAGTGACCGGGCATTCTCTATATACTCATCTAGCTATGACCGAATCACCAATAGGGGTCGAAACTGAAAACGGTTCTGTCAAGGTCTCGGGACTAACTCCGAGGAAACTAGTAATGTAAGGAGTCACGAAAGACAAGGTAGCTCCCGGATCTAGCAAGGCATAAACATTGATATGAAAGACTCGCAACATACCAGTGACCATGTCTGGCGAGTTCTACTGCTCCTGGCACGAGGGAAAGGCATAGAATCGATTTTGGGGCGGTCCGCCACCCCCACTAGTCGATGCTCCCTGTGGAGCAAAGAAGGCTGGAGCTGCTGCTGTCCTGGTGGTCTGTGCATGACCCCTATCATCACCCTGTCTAGCATATGGGCACACTCGATGCATGTGCCCGGATCTACCACACCCATAGTAGACATCTGAGCCGAGCAGGCACTCCTCGGTGTGACTTTTGCCTCACTTCCCACAGGTTGGAGTGGTATACTCTAACTGGGTTCCCCTCTAATCCCTCGACCCTGATGCCCTGCTCCTCTGATCACCCCTCGGTCTAGATGGGACACTAGCTGATGATGGTGCTTGGGCTAGTGACCTTTGCTGAAACTGTGGACGATAGCCACTGTTGGACCTCTGATGTGAAAACCCACAGTTGTCCATCCAAGCCCTCTTTGCCTCCCTCTCCCTCGCATGAGCCACCTCCATCTGTTGGGCGTACAACATTATGCGAGGAAAGTCCATATCCTGGTGGAGCATAGCAGTCCAACAATCCTTGTCTATATATCCAGCCACACCCTGAACAAATCGGCTCACCCGCGCCCTCTAATCCATCACTAACTCTGGGGCATACTTTGACAAATGAGTGAACTCAAGAGAATACTACAGCACTGTCATCTTCCCCTTCTTGAGGTTCACAAACTCAGTTGCCTTCAACTCCCTCATCTCTCGAGGGAAGAACCTGTCGAGAAAGGCCATCTGGAACTCATCCCAGATGATAAGGCCTGCTCCTGCTGCGCTGCTGTCCTTCCATTGCTTGTACCAAATATGAGCGACCTCCTTTAGCTGATAAGTGGCCAAGTCCACGCACTCCCCATTTGTCACCCCCATAACCTAAGTGACCTTCAAAGATCCCTTTAATAAACTCGTGTGGATTCTCATCCACCTTTGACCCCGTGAACTTAGGAGGGTTCATCCTCAAGAAGTCTCTAATCCGAGCTGCCGCTGCATTGTCATTCTGTGGGACCCGTGCAACAGCCTGCTAGTTGACCTGAGTGGTCAAGGCCTACGCCAACATCTGAATAGCAGCCCGAAACTTAGTGTTGGCTCTGGTGCCTGGGGCTCCTAAATAGGTGGGGCTTGTTGATGCCCATGGTAATTTCCATCTTCGTGGGCTTCATCATTTCCATTTCTCCTTTCGTTCATTCTTCTAGAAGCCATAATTTTGCAATCGCGAATCACACGAGTTAGAAGTACGGAGAGGTTTTTCATCGCACGAAATAGAACATGAAAGAAGGGAACATCTCCTAAATGTCTAGTAGCCTCTTCTCCATAAGTGTGGTGCGCTTCACACCCATGAAAAAGACTCTACTTAACACGTCTTTCAGACACCCTAGGACACTTCAAACCTATGGCTCTAATACCAAGTTTGTCACGACCTGAACCTACACCCGGATCATAGACACGAGACAAGGGACCTCGAGAGACCCCAAGTGAACCCATGGCTTATGCATACAACTAATCTCATTCAAATAAATGGAATAATAATCATGAAAAAATAGAGAAAACATAATTATAGTGTATCATCATGAAATACTGAACATATGCACTGTTGAACTCTACATACTTGTCTGAAAGCCTCTAATACATAAGATGGGTTGATGGGACAACATCCCCAATTAACCCGACCAATACTGAAACATAAACAACATGAAAGTCTATCAAATGGCCCTCAATACATGAGGACTCACCAATAAGCTGAACGCGTAAGCTGAGATGGACTAAGGATGAGGACGAGCTTGAGATCCGGACCCTGTATCATGAAATGATACAACATAGAAAGAATGCGGTCAGTATGTGGAATATACTAAGTATGCAAGGTAGTCCTCATCAATAAACTAAACGCGTAAGCTGAGATGGACTAAGGATGAGGACGAGCCTGAGATCCAAACCCTGTATCATGAAACGATACAGCATAGAAAGCATGTGGTCAGTACGTGGAATGTACTGAGTATGCAAGGTAAGTGAAACGGACATCTCAAGGTAAATAAAACTCGTAAATGATATAAGAGAAGGAGATCATGCTTACATCAAAATCTTCGTAATAAAACAAAAGGCTCAAGGCTTATCATTTTCATAATCATAAGTAAACTTTATCAAAATATAACTTGAGCGACAACATAAACATAACAATGCATAAAACATGCGGAACAATAGGATGACTCGCCATAACCGACACCATCGTGGTAGAGCCTTTCATGAGGCCCCACTATCTCGCTCAAGTGGGCAGAGCCGACCCTGGCTTGCTAGGCGAGGGTCGTGCATAAGGTGTGATATCACATTTGAGGGGATCATTATCAGTACATCATATCATTTACAAACCCACGGTGGCACGTGGTTATGAGACACTGGCATAGTCCTTTGAACATCGGGTTGCTTGGTGCTAGACACGGCTCCCAAAAATATGCATATAGGCTCATACATAAATCAATAACATCATGCATTAAAATTCATTGGCTAAGATAAAATTTATCATCATTGATCCCCCTTAAAACATGCTTAGCCAAGAATCATAGGCCCTTTTCATCGGCTAATATCATAAACCAGTAAATCAAGAATCATAGGCCCTTTTCATCGGCTAATATCATAAACCAGTAAATCATGTAATTCACTTCATAAATCATAAATCATTCTTTAACATGTGGGCATTGCCCAATACTTCATCATATTCAATTCTTTCAAAATATGCTCATAAACATGGGTAACTTGAATTCATACTTTTTCGTCATTAATAAATTTAAATATTGCATATTCATCATAAATCATAATTTTCATGAACTTCCGTCATTGGGCATTTTAGATTTAAAAAGATTGAAACATGATTTTGAAGAATATAATATAAAATCTTCCCAACATGCATAATTCAATAATTAAAACTCAATTAAATCATATCCATGAAGAGAAATCATATTTTCATGTTTTGGGTAAAACCCCATGGAATTTAAATAGGAGAATTCATGAATTAAATTAAAATTTGGGCGTGGGTGGGGAAGAATTTCACCCATTCTAAAATCCTACGTACCTGGAAATGGATTGACTCAATGTTCCTTGAATACCCACAAAGAAATTGATGGAAACTTGGGGAAGAAGACCTCGAATCTCCCAAAAATCTCTCTAAAATTCTTGTATGAGAATGGGCATGCATAAAGGACTTAACTCACATTATCATACCCAGAAAACATCCAAAACGACGTAGTTTAGGGTCTAAAAGCGTACAAAAGTGAAAATTTCCCTTAAAATTAAATCCTTGAAAATTGTCCCAAATGGACCAACGACTGACCCAACGGGTCGTGACAACCTACCACGACTCGTAGTATCGAGTCGTTGAGACTACTGCTTCATCACATGCCTCGGATCCTTCCCACGACTCATCAGAATGAGTCGTTACTTCAAAGGACGAGTCATTACTTCGAGAGTCAACTCCTTGACCAAATCTGACTTTCCTTCTCATGACCCTCACCACGACTTGTGGTGGCTTCCAACGAGTCATGGTCTCCGCCCGTCGCCCGCATTGGAACCTTCAACCCATGAGCTACGACTTGAAAGAACAGGCAGTGCCTCCTCACCACGCGTTGTGGGATGGCTCGTTGTTTCTCCTTCAGTGTAACCCAGTCCTTCCAACGACCGGTGACAATGACTCGTTGTTCCCGACAATGAGTTGTTACATCGTCCATTTCTTCCACTGCTCCCCTGAACTTCCCAAACCACAATAGCTTGTGATGACTCATGATACCCTACCACGATTCATAGGGTCGCCCAACCTGTGATACTTTTGCCAATTTTTTGCACTTTCCAAATTTAACTCCCGGGTCTATTCTTAGTCCTGTCGGGGGTATTACACCCACAGAGAATTGAGTCGATAATTCAAAAGTTATAAACTAATTCAAACTAGAACGCATAATTGTTCAACATTTGAATAGTAAAATATGAGAGAAATTAAAAGAGAAAATAACTATCTAATTCTAAACTAAGACTAATTGGGGGGAATTCCAATTGAAACAATCACAAGTGATATGGCTAGTGGCATTCGATAGATGGGATCACAATTAAATCGGGAATTGACTAGCCTTAGATTCTCTTACAAGTTTAACAAGTGTAAATAATCTCGGAAAGTGGGTAATGTCAGCTTCTCAGCCTATTGACTACCCCTTGCTAGAGTTTTATCAAAACTCTAGCCACAACTTTTCTCAACCCGATTTGATTTGAATCAGAAACTACACTATTCCTAGCTATTAGTTGCCAATAAAGAATGAGAAAGCAATTTCAGCTATTTCTAGCTTAATTTCACAATCTCTTATCCATGCCTACTACTATGTTCTCTTCCAATACTTAATTATTCTCTCTCGTGCAATAATCAAGCAAGAATCAATAGACCCCTATCATAATCAATGGATCTTCATTAATTGATTGAAGAGAATCTAATAGATTTACACTTAATTGAACAATATGAAGATGAATCTAGCAATACCCATCTATAATTCAATAAGAATACAAGATGAATTCAATAAAAATTCAATATAATTCAATAAAAATTCAATATAATTCAACACAATATAATTCAATAAAAATTCTATGAAGAAGATGAAGTCTAATTGATAAAATTGATGAATGAATGAATTCCCTTTGGTTGGTGTACAATGGAGGTTATATATCAGTACTTTATTGTGTACAACTTTTCCCAAATTCCCTTGAGGACTCTAGATGCTTCGGAGACCTTTTTGGACCCTTTTACCCTTCATTAGATGGCCTCTTCGGCGAGGAACTGGCGCTTCGCCGGTGGCAATTCGTGGAGAGCTGAATTGTGGCCGGTTGAAAATAGTGGCCTGGCAGGGGTGAAACGGAGGTTCAGGGGCATTTAGCTGGTCAATTCCGCGAAGGGCCAGTTGTTTAGCCAGTCTGGGCAGTAGCTTCGGCGTTTCGCCCGCATTTCTTTCTTCCAGATCTGCGTTTAGCCGATTCAAAGCATGTCCTTGCACCTCTTTTTGAGCTCAAATCTTCCCTTATATTTGGTTCCTTTCCCTAATATGCTAACTTATCAAATTCTTATCGAATTCCATGCGTTTTGCTCGATTTCATGTTTTCTTTGCTCACGTGCGATACCTATAAAGAATTCAAGTGAAAGGGCATAAAATCCACAGAAATAACTCGAAAACTAAGCAAAAATTCATGATTAGGATCCTAGTGAGTTGGTAAATTTCCAACTCATCAGAAATCCATCACACATGCTTTCAACATGTCCTCAAGGGTCTGAATGGTCCGTTCAGTTTGACCGTCTATTTGCGGGTGAAAAGTTGTGCTAAGCTTGACTTGAGTACCAAGTTCCATCTAAAATGATCTCCAAAACTAGGAGGTAAACTAAGTATCTCTGTCTGATATGATGTACAAGGGCACTCCATGCAACCGAAATAACTCCCAAATATACAACTTAGCATAATCCTCTGCTGAATCGATAATTTTAAGTGGTAGGAAGTGGATTGCTTTAGTCAACCTGTCTATAACCACCCAAATAGAGTCATACTATCATCGAGTACGATGTAACCCTGTAATGAAGTCCATATTGATTTCCTCCTACTTCAAAGTAGGGATACTAATGTCTTGAAGCACACCTCCGAGTCTTTGATGCTGAACCTTCACCTGTTGACAATTCGGACACTTAGCCACAAATTCTGCTATGTCCCTCTTCATGCCATTCCACCAATAGAATTCTCGTAATTCACGTACATCTTGGTAGCACCTAGATGTATGAAATATCTGGAACCATGAGCCTCATGCAGCATCCGCTCCCTCAAGTCATCAACACCTGGTACACATAAATGACCCTGATATTGTAGTACACCATCTCCCCCTTGGGAGAAAATCTCCACCTTCTGATTCTGAACCGCCTACTTTAGCTTTACAAGAATAGGATCCTTGTCTTGTCTAACCTTGACTTTAGTCACTAAAGAGGATTCTGATCTATTCTGAACAATGACACCACCATTTGTCGAGTCAACGGGACAAACTCCTAGCCATGCAAGCTGATGCACATCCTTTACTAACTCTTTCCTCTCCTCATCTACATGGGTCACACTCTCCATAGAAAGCATGCTAAGAGCGTTTTCCACAACATTAGTCTTTCCCAGATGATAAAGGACACTCATATCGTAATCCTTAAGAAGCTCCAACCACCTTCATTGACGTAGATTTAGATCCTTCTGAGTAAACACGTATTGTAGTCTTTTGTGATCCATAAACACATCCATATAGACCCCATATAGATAGTGCCGCCAAATCTTCAAGGCAAATACTGCCACCGCCAACTCAAGGTCGTGAGTCGGATAGTTATTCTCATGGACTTTCAGCTGTCTGGAAGCATAGGCTATAACCTTACCACGCTGCATTAATACACAACCAAGGCCGATCCTTAAGGTGTCACAATATAACATGAACCCATCGGTGCCCTCAGGTAGAGTCAACATTGGTGCTAAGGTAAGTCGAGTCTTCAACTCTTGGAAGCTTTTCTCACAGGCCTACGACCATTAAAACTTCACTTCTTCTGGGTCAATTTAGTCAACGGTGTTGCAATGGATGAAAATCCTTCAACAAACCTCCTGTAGTAACCAGCTAACCCAAGAAACTCTTGATATTTGAAGGACTAATTGGTCTAGGCCAATTATTCACGGCTTCTACCTTTTGAGAGTCCACCTGTACACCCTCACTACACACCACATGGACAAAAAATGCTACCGAGTTTAACAAAAACTCACACTTGCTGAATTTACCATACAACTGGCGATCCTTAAGAATCTGTAGCACCACCCTTAAATGAGCGGCATGCTCCTCATCGCTCCGAGAGTATATGAGAATGTCTTCTATGAACACAATCATTAATATGTCCAAGTACATCTTGAATACCCTGTTTATCAAATCTATGAAAGTTACAGGAGCATTCGTTAGTCCAAAAAACATAACTACAAACTTATAGTGACCATACCGAGTCCTGAAGGTTGTCTTCAGGATATCACTCTCCCTAATCCTGAGCTAATGATACCCGAATCTGAGGTCTATCTTTAAGAAACACTTGGCACCCTAAAGCTGGTCAAACAAATCATCAATTTTGGGGAGGGGATACTTGTTCTTGACTGTGACCTTGTTCAATTACCGATAATCAATGCACATCTAAAGAGAATCATCCTTCTTCCGGACAAAGAGTATTGGTGCACCCCATGAGGATTTGCAAGGTCTGATGAAACCCTTGTCTAAAAGATCCTTCAACTGCTCCTTCAATGCCTTTAGCTCAGCTGGAGCCATTTTGTAAGGAAGAATAGATATAGGTTGTGTATCGGTTAGAAGGTCAATACCAAAATCAATCTCCCGCTCGAAAGGAATTCCCGGTAAATCATCTGGAAACACTTCTGGATATTCAGACAATACGGGAACCGACTAGATAATTGGGGTTTCGCATGTAGCATCCTTAACCCACATAACCCTTAGAAATCATCTTTCTAGCCTTAAGGTAAGAAATGAAATGACCTACAAGCATAGCTGAACTACCCTTCCACTCTAGGACTAGCTCACTCGAAAATCGAATGTCTACTGCACGAGTTCTACAATTTACTGAGGCATAACATGCATGTAGCCAATCCATGCCAAAGATAATATCAAATTCTATCATGGCTAGCTCTACTAAATCTGTTGAGGTGACTTTTTGAAGGATTGTGATAGGGTAATTTCTGTATATTCGTCGAGCTATAACTGAATTACCGACTGGGGTAGAGACTAAGAAGGGTTCTAATGTGATTTCGGGACTAACTCCGAAGCTACTAGCAACATAGGGTGTCACAAAAGATAAAGTGTCCCCTGGATCTAATAAAGTATATACATCAAGGTGGAATATTTGTAACATACCAAGGACTACATCTGGAGAGACCTCCTGCTCCTGATGCGATGTGAGGGCATAAAACCTGTTCTGGCGCTGACCTCCACCTGCACTAGTGGATGCATCCTGCTGAGCTGAGCATGATGGTGGGGCTGCTGAACTAGTGAATGAGTCTCAACCTATACCATGGCCCTATCTAGCTACTGGAAAATCTTTGAGCATATGTCTAGGCTTCCCACACTTGAAACAATTACCTGTACCTGGTAGGCACTGACCAGTGTGCCTTCTGCCACACCAGTCACAAGATGGAATACCGGGATCTACAGATATACTCCCCTAACCTTGAGAGCCTGATGCTTGTCCCCTCTGGTTGTGCCTTGATCTAGATGGCACACTCACTGCTAACGACACTAGGGCTGATGATCTCTGGTGGAACTGCTGATGGTGCCCACCACCATGCCTCTACTGGGAGAATCCAAAGCTATCAGTCCTGGTACTCTTGGCCTCTCTCTCCCTCAAATGTACCACCTATATCTGCTAGTCGTACAGAATCAACTGGGAGAAATCGATATCCTGATAAAGCATCGCAGTCCGGCAATCTTTGACCAAATAGTCTGTTATCCCATGCACGAACTGGCTCAATCGATCCCTCTGATCAACCACCATCTCAGGTGCATATTTGGACAAGTAGGTGAAATCTAAAGCATACTCCTGGACAATCATGTTGTTCTGCCTCAAGTTCATAAATCCAGCTGCTTTGGTCTCCCTCATCTCTCAGGGAAAGAACTGACCCAAGAACACGGTATGGAACTCATCTAAGCCAATGGGACTCGCTCCAACTGCTCTGTCATCCTTCTACTGTCTGAACCAAATATGGGCAACCCCTTTTAACTGATAAGAGGCTAGGTCTGCACACTCCTCCCTGTTACCCCCATGATCTGGGTGATTTTCTGAATTTCATCGATAAACTCATGTGGATCCTCGTCCACCTTTGATCCAAGAAACTCCGGAGGGTTCATCCTAAGAAATTCCCTGACTCTTGCCGCCGCCGCATTCCCATTCTTGGGAACATGCGCTACCTTCTGTTGGTTGAATTAGGTGGCCAACGCCTGTGTGAACATCTGTATGGCTACCCTAAACTATGCAAGGGAAACCTGCTCGGGCACATGATTCTCTAGGGCTGGTGGGGCTTGCTGGTGCCCATCTCCATTGCCCTTCTCATAGCCATTTCCATTTCTATTCCTTCTTCCGTTAACACGGTGAGGAGGCATGATTCTACAAATACGTATAGCATGAGTTAGAAGGATAGAGAGACATTTCATCGCACGACATAGATCATGAAAGAAGAGAAGTCTCCTAAATGTTTCATAACCTATAAGTCATAAGTGTGGTGCGCTTCACACCCATGAAAAAGACTTTACTTAACGCGCCTTTCAGACATCCTAGGACACCCAAGTTTGTCATGACTCAGACACAGGCCTGGATTGAGACATGGGACAAAGAACCCCGAGAGGCTCCAAGTCAACCCCTGGCATGAACATAACATCTAAAACTCAACATAATAAATATGGAAAGCTAACATGTGAAATAGAAGAAGTCTAAGAATATAATAATATCTGAACATCTAAATACATAACATAGTTTTGAAGCTGAATACATACTATGTCTGATAAGCCTCGACATACTAACGAGTTGATGGTACAAGACCCCAACTAACTCACTAATAAACTGAAACTGAAAGCACTGATAACAAACTGATAAGAAGGTCCTCGAAGGATGAGGACTCACCAAAAGTCTAGGAAATGCTAACTCTGAGAATCTGGCTAGTGACGGGACTGAGTCTGAACGTCTGAGCCTGTATCATGGAATAATATAACATAGAGTATGCGTTCATTACTCGAAATGTACTGAGTATGCAAGGTAAGTAAAACCGCTAAGTAAGGAAAATCATAAATCATGCATATCATAAAACATTTCAGCATTAGATTATGAGAGTAAGGCTTTGCATGCTATTATCTGAAAACATGATTTAAACATAACTAAATATCATAACTGAATCGTATGACCCAAAACTGAAACTGATAATCTTAAGTAAAACAGAACATTGGGTCAACCTGCTGAAAACATAATATCATGACTGATGAACATGCATTACTAAAATCATAAGGAACAATGGGAGACTCGTCATATAACTGACACCACCACAATAGAGCTAACATGGTCTCGACTATTACACATAAGTGAGTAGAGCCATCCAAAGCCTTGTCAGGGCTAAGGGCACTACCATGATATTGATATCAAGATGAAGGCCCCTCGGGGGAAGGGAAGCTCACAAAGAAGGTCCCAAATAATCTGAATATACCTACGTCGGCATGTAGTTCTGAGGCACAGGGTTGACTGAACACTTAGCCTACTCGGTGCTAGACACTACACCCAAAAAAACATGCATATGCTCTCCATCATTTTTCAACGAAGCTAAACCATTGTCTTGCGATGAAGCTGAATCATAATAATACATGCATAATCTAAAAATATATCATGAGGAGCCTTGGCTCAAACCATACCACAAGCTGAAAAGAGGGAGTCTAGACTCCAAAACCAAGTGGTAATCTAATAACATGAAATTGAAGTAAATCATGAAACATACTTGATCATAAGGGCTTGCCCAAACTTGTACATGCTTTGAGATAGTTAAAATTATGAATGTGAACATGGGTAATTCAAAATCATACTTTCATCATATACATCTCATCATACATGAAAACATAGATCATAATCTCAACCTTTCAAGAACTTTCATAATTGGGCATTATAATTGTAAGACTTTGAAATCATAATTTGTAATTGAGAACATCATAAAACATGCCCATGAGTCTTGAAACAACATTAGAAATATGAAGAGAATTTACCCATGATAGATACTTAGAAGATTTCACAAATAGGGTTAAGACCCCATAGATTCATCAACTTAGAATTACATGAACTAGAAGAGAATTTGGGCATGGGAATGAAGGAATACTCCTATTCATAACCCTAAATACCTGGGTACTTCTGATTTCACACCCTTATTGAATACCCAAAAGAATTTGAGGAGAATTGATGAATCCTAGACTTGATCATCCTTGGGAACTTCCTAGTCTTGCATGCATGGAGAGGGATTGGTTTAGAATGAGTTAAACCCTCATAAAATAATCCTAACTGAGCTTAAACGGTGTAGTTTAGGTCTTAGAAACTTAGAAATTATAGAAAAACCCTTAATAAATTCGCAGGAAAAATCACACTGCCAGCCCCAACGAGGGATTGGACAAGTCGTTGCCCATGATGACGACTCGTCTTCTGCTCCCATTGCCGACACTAGAAACCATAACTCTACCTGTCACCACGAGGGACACCACGACTCATGGTGTGCCTAACAGCTCGTGGTGACCCAATTGTTGGGAGCACTGCCAAAAACTCAACATCCAAGCCAATCTCTGACCACGACCAACCTAACAACTCGTTTCCCTTAACCACGAGTTGTTGCTTCTCTCATGGTCACCCCTGAACCACGAGTTCCTACCACTCTTCCCTCCATTTCACGAGTCACTCCACGACTCGTGGGGTACTTAACAGGTCATTGGATGACTCCTCCAGCGACCTGGTGCAAAATTTTCTATTTTCTCTATTTGAACCCTCAAGTCTGATCTTAGGGGTTCTCGGGGTATTACAATCGTGGAGTCATAAGCTTGATCTTCATAACATATGCATAATAGGGTATAATTTCTAATAACATGAAAGCATAAATTTATTATGAAAGTGAGTATAAAATATGTCATTATACTTATAATATACATTAGAACATCAAGGCATTAGACCCATAAACACATCACATATAATTTCATAAAATTGGGTTAAAATCATAGAAATCAATACACTTGATTTAAAACTTGAATTCATGTACTTGAGGAGGAATTTAAGCATGAGAGTGGAAGAAAACCCTCATTCATAGCCCTACATACTTGGGTAAACTTGATTCTCAACTAGCCTTGAAAGCCCAAAAGGATCGAGGAAGAAATTGGGGAGAATTCTAGCTTGATCTTGAAGGGGAATCTCAATATCTTGCGTGTATGGGAGTCTAATGAATCGAGATAGGATAAACCCTATTAAAATACCATTTTTAGGACTTAAAATGACTTCATTAGGAAGTTAGGAGTTTAGTAATTTTGAAAATACCCTTACTGATTGTACAAAAAATTGGACACTAGCAGTCCCAACACTACAAGAAATTTCACTTTTAACGACCCCAATTCTTAACGAAGGGATATAAATGTGGTTGTTATAGCGTATTTACAGCGATAAATTTTTATTCCCATCGTTAAAATTCAATTTTTAATTTAATATTAGCGAGGAGGATAATATCTGAATGTTAAAAGTTTTATATCTAAACCTTAATAATAAAAATGGTGCTTTTTATTTATTTTGTTTCCCTCCTTTTTTTTCGCCTGACGCTCATGTAATTAAAAAAATCTGATTAAATTATTTCTCTCTTTATTTTCATTGTACATGTCTCCCTACCTACCGTCACTCCTCCGTGAAAGAAAACCCAGATAGAGAAATTCCGGTGATATCTCTCTTCTTTCTCAATTTGTTAGAGAAAAGTTTTTCTTTTTCAATTTGTTAGAGAAAAATTAGCAATCTGCAGAGAAATAGACTTCACGTGGGATTCCCAAATCTGTTCGAGAAAAATTAACAAACAGAAATATAGCGTGTGTCTCTCCAGGTTTGTTACACGTCTCTCTCTATTTATGCAACACTTTAAAAACGCTATAAGCATCTCTGTTTTGATGGCATACAAAATTCATCTTTCTCTTCTTATTCTAGCTTGTTGTTTTTCATCGTCTCTGCGATTTATAATATCCGTACATATTTTTAGAGTCCCCTTCTCTTCAAGGTGATTTTTTGTTATTTTAACTATGAAATTGCTTTGTGGAGTATCTGGTTTTGCCTAATTCTATTTTTTGCTCTAGTTTCCATCTAGTTTTAAGTTTTTTTGGCTGTTTATGCTGCATTTGTTCATTATGGTTGTACACATTTGAGCACTTCTGCTTGTAGCCGATTGAAAATAACAGAAGGTATGAAGATGATTGTTATTGAATTAATTTGTTAATTTAATAATTTTTTGAGAATAAAATCTCCACAATCCTTCAACAGTGTAATTTTACCTCACAATATGATATAAATATTTTAGTGTGAACGGATTCAGTTAATGTAACTTTATCATGCTTTTCACTATTTCTTTTGTTCTGTAAAGTTAATCCTGCTTTTCTCTATTTCTCGCCAAGTTAATTCACGATGCGCAAAAATATGATCCATAAATTCATATGATTTCTCACACAAGTAGCATTTGATGCATCCAACCCCTTCTCATCAATTTTTCTTGAGTTAAATATATCCATAGATTCAAATGATTTCTCACATAAGTAGCATCTAATGCACATTATCCAACCCCTTCTCATCAAATTTTCTTCAGTTAGGCATGCTTCATGAGATACTAGTTAACTAGAAAAGGAAACAGTTGTTGGGACTATAGTCGTACAGATCATCCTCCAAGGCCACTTTTGTGCTTGCACTGGCTGAATTGCAATTGAGTTTTTTTTATAGAATGAGCTTACAATAAAATAATCTTTTTACTAGCTTTTCAGAGTAGGCTATCTTCTTTTTCTGGTAATAATACTACTGATTGCAGCTTCTGAATGAATAAATACAACTTCCTGCATTTTCCTGTCAAAGAGGTTCCTTTTGAACTGGAAGTTCCATCATGAATCAACAAATATATTAGCTAAGAGGGCTTTAGCATTATAGGACAATCTGTACAAATTGGGAAAATGAGTTTTCAGCAAACTAAACCGATTGTATTTATCTTCCAAAGTCTGATCTTTTTCCCATTGCCTACCCTTAAATCAACATACTTTTTGAATTCCTCCAGACCTGTCTCCAAACAGCTACTCCATATGGAGTCTTCACTGTTCTAGGTTCCCAGAAACTCTCTCTTCCATGAATCATCTCTACCTCTGCTTTCCAGAAAACTTTTTTCTCATCATTTAACCTCCATAACCATTTACATAGCAAGCTCTAACTGTAAGTTCTAAGATTTCTGTCTCCCAGAATCCCTTCCTTCTGGTTTTTTGTCACAATGCTCCACTTTACTAAATGAAATTTCCTCCTTTATGGATTACGTTCTCATAGGAATTGCTTTATGGTTTTATTGATTTTCTTCTCCACCCTAGCTGGCATAGGGATTAGAGACATAAGATAGGTTGGAATGTCATCAAGAATACAATTTAGTAATGTCAAAATATAATCACTTTAAAGGTGTAAATACATTATAGTACTTTCATTCTCCTATTATGATTGGTTCATTTTGTGAATTTAGTATGTCCCACAAGGGTTGAATAATTTTGTTTAAAAGATACAATCTTAAAAGTCAAGCATACATTTAATAGTACTATTTTAACTGTTGCTACCTTAACTGCTGCTATTTTAACTGTTGCTGATAGCTGCTACTTTAATTACTGTGCTAATAGCTGCCAATTTAAACTGCTGCTAACAGCTACTACTTTAACTACTTCTAACAGTTGCTTATGTGTTGGTTCAGGTCTCTTTAAGTATTTATTTATTGCTTTATAATAATGTGTTTTATACAGAATCTTCTTTTGTTAATTGTTATATATTTAAGAGACAAATAAGTAGATTGTTTGTTTATAGTTGAAAATTTATTCCGTAGACGAAAAAAATATCGTTCAATTTAAGAGAAAAATAAGTAGATTGTTTGTTTATAGTTGAAAATTTATTCCGTAGACGAAAAAAATATCGTTGCATTAAAAGAAGAACTCCAGCCTTCTCTCATTACTACTCATTGCTTATTTCTCATCAAATCTGTACATCTTTTGGTTTGATTCTTGTCAACTACTATTGATAAAATAAACGCATTCTTAGAGTGTTCTTCTCATCAAGATAAGTTTCATGTTCTTCTCATCAAGATAAGTTTCTACTTTTATACGTCTACTAATGAATTTGTTTCTATGGTGCATCATATTTTTTTATACTTATGGGTTGTTATTGGTGGTATTAATAACTAACTAACTAGCGAGGGAAGTTTAGGTGTAACTATTGTTTATCATCTTAGCTAATTACTGTCGAACATTTTTTCAAAGGATTTTTTAATAACTCTTTGTCCAAGAATTCCAGTTCTTTTGAACTTTAAGTGAAGTAAATTTTTATCTGCCCTTACTAGAGTGTGTTAGTGACTTCTTAAATTTCTTTGTTGAAGTGTTCCATCATTTATAAAACACATAAATATAAGAAGTTTTTTCACAAATAACAAGCTAAGCTAGCAACGGATTAGTTCATACTAAAGATATGTTAGGTATTAGAAATTGTAGTTTTTTATGGTTATGACTCGAAGTAAATAGATAGGAGTTAGCAGCAAAGGCTTAAAGACCTAGTTAAGTCTTGAAAGGCAATCTACAAATATCAAAGAGCTCTATTAAACTCAACAAAGCAACAAAAATTTCCTGAACCTCCTACCCGAAGAGTAAAATATTTTAAGATACATCGAAAGATAAATGTCTTACAATAGTATGTCTTCCTTTTGTAATGGACATTAATCTTATTGATTTGACCTCCTAAATAGCTAGTTAATCAATCACAAAAAATAATGAGTATTCATTGTTCTCAGAAAAATAAATATAATGTATCAAGTCTCATAAATCTCTTTACATTTTCTTTTTGGTAATTAAAATAACTTTATTTAACAAAGTGAGAATATCTTTGCAGATTCTCACAAAGTTAGAAAGCTAAAAGATATTATTTTGAAATATTTGTAGTATTAGTCTACAAAATCCTACACGTTGCTTCAATGACCTTCACAATCTTTTTAGAAAGTACAAAAATCTGAGATCAGTAGATTTGAACAGAAAACAAAACACTCTTGTGGTGCACGTATTTTGATTAATCATATTTTTGTGTCATCTTTACTATGCTATTTCAAAAACATTCATTACTACTCTATATAGTATCCATATTTCGAACATTTATCTAACAAGTTTGTTATAATTGAAATATCAATCCAATATCAAATGTCATCAGGTATATTAAAGAAGACGCAAAAATAAAAGAAGTCAAAGAAGAGAATATTTCACTTTCTGATTAGTCAGAAGATCCTTATTAACTTCTATAAATATGCATGAACAAAACTGTTTATTTATAATTGGAGTAATCACTAAGCAAAATCACTAATTAAGAATCAGTTTTCTTTAAAAAAAAAATTAGTTTTCAGATTAAGGACTTCTTCAACTTCTGAACATCTATCTTTAAGTTCTTTCTTCATGTCTTCCCTAATTTATTTGTTATTTTGTTAAATAAGTATTTGCTTCTTGTTTTTGTTGTTTTAATACTTATATAACTACATCAATTGCACATGAATCCATAACTCTAAAGTAATTATTTAATTTTTACTCCTTGATTGTTATACTAATGCATTTTTATATCTTTTTACATGCACTAATATTATGGAATCTAATAAGAAATGGATGGAACTTATTAGTGATCGACTTAGTCAGACTTACATAGATGGAGTGGAGAACTTTTTGGATTATGCTTTTAAAAAATTGGGAGAACTGCAATTGATACGTTGTCCATGCCTCAAATGTGGTAATGTAATTTCTAGAACATATGTGGTAGTCAGGTCACATTTCATTGTACATGGAATAATAACAAATTATACTCTTTTGTATCACCATGGAGAAAGGTCAAGTGATGAACAATAAGATTCTAAATTTGTAAATGATAATGACATTGAAGAGGGTGATGGTGAAAATGAAATACATGAGATGTTTAGAGACTTATTCCCTGGTTTTGACTGAGATAATATGAACAATAATGGTGGTGATTTCTTAGAGGAGGAACCAAATCCTGAAGCAAAACAATTTTATAGGCTATTGAAGGATTTTGATAAATCATTATATCAAAGTGCAAAAGTTTCTAAACTTTCTACTTTGGTTAAATTGATTCATATTAAAAATATTGGTCGTTGGAGCAATGAGTCATTACAATGTTACTGATGTTTTGAAAGAAGATTTATTGTTTGATAGGATAAACTTGCCAAATTCATTTTACGAAGCAAAGAAGGTAATTCGGGATCTTGGGCTTTCTTATAAGAGATTAATGTGTGTAACAATGATGGCATGTTGTATTGGAAGGATGACAATTGTCTTGAATCTTGTAAAGTTTGTGGTGCATCCAGATGGAAGGAGGATAAACATAGTGGAAAAACCAAACTTAAAAGTGGAAAAAAGATACCAAACTAGATTTTACATTATTTTCCTCTAAAGCCAAGACTTCCAAGATTATTTATGTGCTCAAAGAAGTCTTCTCTAATGTCATGGCATAATGAAAAAAGAGTTGATGATGGAATAATGAGGCACTCGGCTGATTTAGTGGAATTGAAAAATTTTGATGAACTTCACCATCTTTTGTTGCTGAGCTGCGTAATGTATGACTTGGGCTTGCTAGTGATGGATTTCAACCATTTGAAATGTCCAAAACTCCATATAGCATTTGATCTATGGTACTTATTCCTTATAATTTACCACCTTGGCTTTACATGAAGTAAGAGAATTTTCTTTTGTAAATGCTTATACCTGGTCCTGAGAATCCTAGGAATGCAATTTATGTCTATCTCCAACCTTTGATAGAGGAGTTGAAAAAATTATGGGAAACTAGAGTGGAGACCTTCGATGCGTCAACTAAAAAGAATTTTACATTACATGCATCTTTGTTATGGACCATCAATGACTTTCCAGCATATGCAAATTTATCTTGATGGAGTACAAAAGGAAAATTGGCATGCTCATGTTTCAATAAAGGGACTGTTTCCACAAGGCTAAAAAACGGTATAACAGTGTTATATAGGCCACAAATGCTATCTTCCTTGTAATTACAAATAGAGGAATGATAAAGAGTCATTTGATGGTAGTAAGGAGTGGATAGTACCGCCAACATTGCCCAGTGATGATATACTTGATCAAATTGTAGATTTCGATGGGTTACAAATAACAAAAAATCCAAAGAAGAGGAGTAAAATATCAAATGATAGTAGGGGTGATAATTGGAATAAGAAGAGTATATTCTTTTATCTTTCATATTGGAAAATTTTGTTGTTGCGACATAATCTAGATGTGATGCACATTGAGAAAAATATATGTGAGAATATTCTGGGTATGATCTTAAATGTCAAAGGAAAAACCAAAGACACCTTGAATACTCGGTTGGATTTAAAAGAAATGAACATACGAGAAGATTTGCATCCAACAAAAATGGGGATAAATATGAGTTACCGCTAGAATGTTACGCATTATCTCTGGAATATAAGCAAAAGTTTTCCAATTTTTTAAAGAAGCTAAAGGTCCTAGATGGATTTTCATCAATCATTTCTCGATATGTCAACCTCAAAAATCAAAAAAATTAGGGTTAAAAAGCCACGATGGTTATATTATTTTACAATATTTACTCCCATTTTCCATACGTGGTATGCTCTACAAATCTGTGTCTGAACCGCTTATTTAGTTGTATTTATTGTTTAATGTTCTTGAAGAGAAATGTTTGAGCGTGGATGAGTTGAAACAAATAGAAGCCCAAATACCAATAACTTTGTGCAAGTTAGAAAGGGTCTTCCCTCCTGCATTTTTTGATATCATGGTGCATTTGACAATTCATTTACCCAATGAAGCTAAGATTGCTGGACCAATTCAATATCGATGAATTATCCAATAGAGCATTACCTACATTTTTTGAAGTCTTTTATTGGTAATATGGCTCAACCAGAAGGTTCAATCATAGGGATATTTAGCAACTGAATGTATGACTTCATGTTCAAGGTATTTGAATACAATAAAGACAAAATTTAATTGTCTTGAACAAAATTATGATTGTGGTGTTTTTGAATTTGAGGGAGGTTTGGACATTTTTAGTCATCCTGGAAAACCTTTAAAGGGTAGCACGGTGGAAAATTTTGATTCAGATGAAAAGAAGCAGGAACATTTTTATATTTTGAAGAACTGTGATGAAATCCAACCATTTCTCAAGTAATGATTCAATATAATAATTTACTTATACTTTTTCCTTTCAATTTAAAATGACAAGTAGTATCATTTTCAATTATTTGTAGAGAATTTTCACAAATTCATGATGACACTTCTCAACAAAGTTTAGATGTGGATGGAATATCAATCCATTAGTTTGTTACAAGAAAAGGTGAGTATCAATTAATAATTATTTTTTTCAAATTAAGTAAACAATATTTGCTAAAACATGTATTTGATATTGTTAGGTTGCAGAATTACACAAACACGGTAATAGTAAGAAAATGGAAGATTTACTCTCACTGTCACGTGGTCCTATGCCCTATATGACTAGATTCAAAGGTCACATTATTTAATGGATATAGTTTCATGTGGAAGAGTATGATAAAGGTTTGAGAACTCAGAATTCTGGAGTGGTTGTAGTTGGTGAGATCGATTAAGAACAAAAAACAATGGATTACTATGACGAGTTAGCTGAGGTTCTTGAATTGCAATTTATTGAGGGAAGAAGAGTGATTTTATTTTGATGTGTATGACCAAGAGAGGGAAGTTAAAATGGATGAACATGTCTTTGTAAGTGTTAACCGCTAGCAATTTTTGAAAACAAATGAGCCTTTTGTATTAGCCAACCAAGCATCAAACGTATTTTATGCTGTCGATCAGTCCAATAAAGGTTGGCATATTGTATGAAAGGTTCAACCTCGTGATTGTTTTGATATTTTACAAAAAGAGGATGATGACTTAGAGGAGTTAGATAAATCTAGACAAATGAAAAGGAAAAGAACTCATGAAGGTTTGTGTCTTTATACTAAATGTCATTCTCATTTTATATTTCTTCTTATTAAAAACTTGCTAATATATTTGATCTTTTGTTTGAAAGACTTTGCTCTTATTATTCTCTTTTATGTATTAGGTTGACATGAATCGCTCAAAATTTTAGCAGTATGAAATGGGATCAGCTTCGAAAATTGCTAAGCATGAATTTATTCAACCAGGTGCCTTAGCAAAAGGGAGAGGACAAAGCTTAAGAGTTATGAGCTCATTAAGCGTTAATGCTGAACAAAGGACTTTGGTTGCCAAAAATAATAGTTATAATACAGCAACTTCTATGTTGAATAAGCTAACAGAGAAAAATATCCTTGTGCATCCTCGTTTTGATGCAATAGAAGACAATGACCCCCTATATAAAGAAGTTGAAGTGATATAAAATGCTCAGAGAAGTGACGCAAGGGGTCGAGGAAAAAACTTAGGAGTTATTGGTTCTTTAAAAGTCAATGCTGAAAAGAACACTTTGATTCACAAAAATAAAAGTTATACTGCAACAACCTTTAATCTGAATAAGCTAGGAAAGAAAAGTATTCTTCTGCCTCCTGATTTTCATCCAATGGAAGACAATAACACTATCTATCAGGAAGATGAAGTGACTACAGATGCTCAGAGAAGTGAAATAATTTTATTTTTTCTATGCAATATATCTTTTGCAAATGTGTTTGGATTTTCTTTTTACTTGACTTGAATTTAAATTTAATTTGTAGGTCCATGTGAATTTGAAAAGGGGAAAAAAGTTGATGAAGTGACTCAAGATGCTCAAATAATTGAAACTAGTATTTTACTTCTTTTGTTAAATATATTTTTATTGTTGGTGGGCTTGAACTTTATATTTTGTTTTACTGACACTAAATTTTGCAATTCCATGTGAATCTAGAAAGGGTAAAAAAGTGGCTGAAGTGACTCGAAAAGCTCTGAGAGGTAAAATTAGTATTTTATTTTCTTCTTTGTATTATTTTTTTTTGGTTAGTGGGCTTAAACTTTTTATTTTATTTTCCATTAAAATTTACAGGTCCATGTGAATCTGAAAAGGAAAAAAAAGTGAGAGGATTGAACATTTGTAAGAATCTTTTGCGACTGAATCCTGGAGAAAAGTTAAGAGTTGCTTTCTACCAAAATCAAGTTGTTGGTACAAATCACTCTTTATTTTCAATACACTTGGGTTTGCTAGTTCGCGATCGTAATATATGCCCGTCACGGGTAAACTCATGGGTGGACATCGAAGAACATAAACTTGAGCACATGTGGAAAGCTGTTACTATAAGAATTTACAAAATTACTTTCTTGATTTATTTTTCAAGCACGATGTATGTCAACTAATTTGTGTATGATTTGTTGAGACCTAAATCTTGCTCTTGTTTTCTTGGTAAGTGTTGCAAGATTCATGGTGAAATTGATATTGAGTCTCAGTTTTTTTTCTTGAATTGGTTAGAAATGAAAATCAAATTCCTCTAATATAATATTTGGATAAATTTTCAGTTCTCATCTATTTGTTTTTGTCTCTGTGCCTTCGGAGGATAAGAAAACTCCATATTGAAGCTTTGAAGTAAGGCTCTTTTTTATTATTCTAATCTTTTTACTAGAAATTGAATTTAATTTGAACATGAAAGTATTGGTAGCATGGACTCTAGATTCATATGCGTGTGTTATATCTGTTTTAATTAGTAAAGTTGTATATACCTAATTAGCTGCCTAGCAAATATAGTTCTGTCCTTCTTGTTATACTATCTATGCCACTTTATTCAAATCAACAACTTTCTTCCCATTCACGCTCTCAAAATCACTGTGCAAAAGGCGTGTGATTATGCTATAGTTTGTAAGCAATAACTTCTATTATATTCTGATGAATGATACATGGTGGTTGTTATTGGTTTGAAATATTAATTTTTGATCCTAAAACTACTAGGTTACAGTATTTGGTTATCTGTAAATTGATGTCTTGATTAGTTGTTTTCACTTATTCAAGAGACTTCTCTTAATATTTTTCTATATTATAGGAAAAATTTTATAGTGATAACAAACGATCAAAGAGATCATGTTTTGCAACATATGAGAAAGCTTTGGAATAATTGGAGAGGATCATGGCACAAGGAAGTAAAATCTAAGTCATCACAAGAGGTTCTAAAATATGTGCTGGCGGGAGTAGACAAGAGTGATTGGGAATGGTTGGTCAAGGAGCATTTTTGTATGTTAAGTTTAAGGTACTACTTCATAGCTATTAAGTTGACATTTAAAATAAAATCAGTAAACTAGCTTGTAATAATTTCAGCATCGTGTTGTTAATACAAGAAGCAAGTGCAAGAAACTCAGTCAATAGATCTAAGTTGAGTATGCCTCATCGTACGGGTAGCAAGCCAATTAGAGAGATTATATACGAACTGGTAAGTAAATCATGAATCCTACGAGAAAACCTCATCTTTGTATAAAATATTTATGTGACTTATTGTTTCATTTATGAAGGGAGGCAAAGATGGTAATCCACTAGACATGGCAACTATTTTCTTTAAAACTCGTAAGAAGGACAAGAATCTTGTCGAACTTGAAACGGTTGCAAAATATGTATGTCTATTGATAAATTTCATTTAACATCCTTCCTCTTATTTAATGTGTTGCAATATTTTGAACATTCTTGTATTTTATAAGCTAAAATCCAAGAGTTTATATAATCTAAACCGTCTCTTACTAATATTGAGGTAGTGGAAAGGTGCTTTGGACCTCAATGCAAAATTTACACAGCTGGATTTGGGGGTGGGATAACCACAAAGGAGTTGAAAGTCGGTACCACCTCAAAGGTTGCATTGTTGGAAGAGCAGAACGCAGCTCGAAAAGAAAAGGAATCACTACAAGAGCGCATGAATATTCTAGAGAATAAATATGAACGACTTGAAAGTCTAGTGGTTCATCAGCCTTTATCACCTCCATTAGGTTAATAAACTTTCTATCAGCATTAATCTATTTGGATAATAGGTTTACTTGTCAAAGAAAAAAGAAAAGACCGAGTAAGAGATTAGTTGTTTTTAGCAGAAAGTTATGTCATCACTTCTAGGTGTCATAGAATCCTGTGAGCTAAGAAGGATACATTTTTGCTTATTCTTATTTGGTTTAGGTGCGCTATTGTGATACAATCCTCTATTCATGGAAGTGTATTTAAGTATTGTGTTTTTCTATGATGTGCTTGTAATGTAGAAGTTGCAAATGTCTCGGTAACAAAATTCATTTTATGGGTTTCTGATTGTTGAAATGTGTGGCTGCCTTACCTAAAAAATTAAGCTGGTAGAAGGGTACTGTTATTATTTGAATTTATTTTAGGTCTTCAACACACCTTTTTAGACCTTGATTCTTTTTCTTGGGCCAAGCACATAAATTTTTTTGGTTGATCTGTAGCTATGAGGAGAGTTGGAGAGAATTCAAAAGTTTATTATTTCCTAAATCTTAGCTGGGTATTTTAATTTTCTTGTAACTAACGTGTTTAAGGACTTATTGCATTCACTATATTTTTGTCCATTTCTCTTGATGTGTTGGTATCTTGGAGCAAATTTTAATCCTGGCTTGGAGTTCTTTCCCTGGGATGAAATGTTTTCCAGGTTTATTTGTCATATTAGTATTTTGATAACATTAAATGCATGAAATAAAATAGTGACCTATAAATGACATACAACCATCTCCGTGTGAAAGGTTGTTTATGTTCGTTTCTCAGAGTATTTATGTGAGATGAGATTGTTGCATTGTTCCAAGAGTAGCTCAAAACACAAATAATGGAGACTTGTTTTTGAGAGATAATGATTTGTAAAATTATATTTATGAACCTCTCTTTATTAACCTGTCTTCCTGAATTCTATATTAGATAGTTTTACCATTTACAAGAAATAGAATAGTTAGAAATGTCATCATGATGCAAGTACATCTAGTTCCCTTCTTGTAGATTCTTGCTTGGGTTTCAATACCTTTTTTTCTTATATTGACTTAATAAATGATTCTTTCAAGTTGAAGAACTTCCTACTAAATGTAATGGCAATGGAATATTTAAGAAGGAACTAAATGTAAGCTACAAATAAGAAATTCCAATTCCATCCAAGATGTAAGAAGCTAGGGATCATGCATATATGCTTTGTAGATGACCTATTAATGTTTTGCACGACAAACCTTATATTAGTTAAGCTTCTATAGAAGGCATATCTCAGATTTTCAATAGCTTCAAGTTTTCAGGCTAACACTGTGTAATGCCCCGAAAACTCAAAGATTAGACCCGGGACTCAAAAAGGGAAAATTTGCAGAAAACTGGGAAATCTGGCATCAATCACAGAATGGGTCATTAAGTGACCCATTGGAGGTGCCCACGGGTCGTGAGGTGACTCGTGGGGAGGCCAAGTGAGGAAGTTTTAAGTTTTGGGAATAGGATACCCCACGGACGACTTAACGAGTCATGGTCATTCCCCACGACTCGCTAGGTCAGTCGTGGGGTGTGGCAAGCAAAAGCATAGAGAGGTGGAGGTAGTATACTTGACTAAAGGACCCCTCGATGCGTGGTCAGACACCACGAGTCGTGAGGTGAGTCGTGATCAGCTAGGGGAGAATTTTCTGAGAGTGAGGCAGTGAACCTAATGAATGGTGAACATGACTCGTGGTCACCAGCAATGAGTCGTGAAGTCATTCGTTACCAGCCCCAGACGACCGATAGACAGTGTACTTAACGGATGATGCCACGAGTCGTGGCCCAGGGTAACGAGTCGATATGTCCCTCATTAGGACCACCTGACAGTTTTTTCCTACGATTTTGTAAGGGTTGTTTAGTAATTTTATACTATTCTAAACTTTAAACCACATCATTTTAGACGTAATTTCAGACCTATTAGTGGGAATAAACGACCTCTCCCCTTATTCCCCATGTCATTCACAGAAAAGTCATCGAAGATTCTCTGAAGAACTCTCAAGCAAGCTTAGGGTTTTCCCTCCATTGCAGTAGTTCGAGTTTTCTTCTCCGGGGAATTTTGTCAGGTATGTGGGAATTCAACTAGGAAATTGTTCTTCTCTTATGTTCCCCAAAACTCTCTTATAGTTCCTCTATCAGTTTTAGCCCTAAGCTTCCGAATACGAAGAGATCACATGTTGTTTTTCATTAATTTCACATAGAATGTTATCCATGAGTATTGTTGATATGATCTCCATCAGTTCTTGACCAAATTGATGATGTTCCTAGAAAATGTGAATTTAAGTTCTGAACTTTTGAATGAAACGTATTTGCGTATTAAATTTCATCTGGTTTGTGAAGTGCGATTTGAGATGATTTCCCAGTATTTCTTATTGTCAAGATGTTGAGTAATTACTCCCTTGAGAAGAATGATTTTAGCCCTGGAACGAATAAGAGAGCTATAGCACTGCTTATCGGATGAGACCTCTTTAATTCTTGAAGTTTTTGCCATATTATGGAATTTCCATGTTGTTGGGATGAGTTGAGTTCTCTATTAGCTGTTTAGTAGTTCAGCTCAGTTAGAACGTATAATCTCTTCAGAACAATAAAGAATTTGTCAACTGATCAGTTTGACTTTAGTCTTTTTCCTGAGGTGTCAGTGGTGCCTCCCCGTTATCAGGATCAGATTCAGAATCCAGTTTATTGGTCCATTAGGTGGTCATGACATTTTAGATATATAGCTCTTACTAGCCTCAGGACCCCAGTTCAGATTACAGTTTGTTCTTAAACGATTACAATGCTTCTAGACAAGCAGCTTTGACCAGTCTAGAACCCAGTTTCAGAATCTGGTCCGATAAGACTCTCAAGGTACTTTCAGTTATATTCGTGACTAGTCTTGGACCCTAGTTTCAATTTATCAGCTTAGCAATTCAGCCTAGGTTTTCCATTGGGAGTGGGACTTAGCACCGAGTGGGCCGGTGTTTCAACACACCCAGGTTCCCAGAACTACGTTGCCAGCGTAGGTTACAGTATTATTTAGCTTGATTGGACCTAGACTCTTGTGATCACCTAGTTCATGCCTTTATACCCTAAGAAGGTATATTGGGTCCTACCTGTGGGGTGTATACATTGAACTCAACGTTTAGCTCATGTGGTTACATTTCGGTTATGGACTCTCCCACTAGTCAGTCCAGTCCATTTTCAGAATAAGCAGCTCAGTTTAGTTCCAGCTCCATCAGTTTAGCTCAGTTCAGTACAGCATCTTAGACTCAGAACTTTCAGACTTAGGGCATGCCTTTGACTACCAGACAGGGTTATCTTGACCATCTCAATTTACTTCAGTGGTTCAGTTCAGTATATTAGTTGGTCATTGCATGTCATTTTAGTTTAGTCATTTATATTTAGCTATGTTTTCTCTCACTTACTTAGTACATTCAAAGTACTGATGCATACTTTTATGTGTATCATTTCATGATACAGCCGCAGGTTCTTAGACTCAGTACCGTTAGTCATCGCAGCTCGAACCCTTCTCCTCAGCAGCAGAAGTGTGAGTCCTCATTCGTCGAGGGCATTATCTTATTTCTTTCGATCATTATATTATGTTTAGTTAGACCTAGAGTTGGCTAGGTGCTTGTCCCAGCAACTCATCAGCTAGATAGCTTTCAGACACATAATTAATTTCAGACTCCAGTTATTCTAAACATTTATGTTCCAGTTTTATCTTTCATAAATGTTTTTATATTATTATTTCAAATCTTCCGCTATGCATGTTTTACTCAGAATACCAGTGTGTGATATACCAAGGGTTGACTTGGGGTTACTTGTCACTCCAAGTACCGTGTTTCGTCCAGGATGTAGACTCGGGGTGTGACAAACCTTGTATCAGAGCACTAGGTTTAGAGTATCCTCAAAATGTTTGAAAGCCGCATCGAGTAGAGTCCTTTTCATGGGTGTGAAGCACGCCACACTTATGACGAGGAGGCTATGAGATGTTATTATGAAAACTCTCTTTTGTTGATACTCGTTATCGTGCGTTAAAGATCAATTCTAGAAACGTCCTTCTAACTCGTGCTCTGTTTTGTTTTAGTGCATCATGCCTCCCAAAAGCGGTAATGGAAGAAGGGCCAGTAACGCTAATAGACCTGCCCCCCACCAGTCCCGATAGCCCTTCAAGATGATTCGGTATCTACCGCCGAGTTCAGGGCGGCCATTCAATTGCTCGCCCAAACTGTAACCAACCAGGTGAACCAGCAGGTGGTGCCGATGAACACCTACGATTCTGTAGCGTCTGCTAGGGTGCTAGACTTCAACCGTATGAACCCTCCATCTTTTCAGGGATCCAAAGTTGGGCAGGATCCCCAAGAGTTCGTGGATGAGATTAAGAGGATTACCCGCATTATGGGTGTCAGCTCCTTTGAGAGTGTTGATCTGGTTGCCTACCAGCTAAAATGGGTAGCTCAGGTCTGGTATGAACAGTGGAAAGATGGGTGGACAGCGGGAGTAGTACCGTAGAGTGGGAGGAGTTCCACACAACTTTCCTGGACAGATTTTTCCCTCGGGAGCTGAGGGAGGCAAAAATGGCGGAGTTTATGAACTTGAGATAGGGCAACAGAATAGTGGAGGAGTATGCTCTGTAGTTTACTAGGCTGTCTAAGTACGCTCCAGAGATGGTAGCCAAGCCAAGGGATCGCATGTTGAAACTTGTGAATGGGGTGTTGAATATGGTCCTCAAAGAGTGCAGGACAGCGATGTTGATTAAAGATATGGATCTCTCCATCTTGATTTTCTATGCCAAGTAGATTGAGGGTGAAAAGCTAAAGGATATGGAGGGAAAGAACAAACAGGAAAGGACTGGCCAGTCAAATTATAGCCATTAGAGATCTAGCGGTAGAAGTCGCCCACAGTAGCAACAACAACAACAACAACAACAACAACAACAGAGGCCCCCAGTACCCAGCTTAGCCAGCGGCCCAACCTTCCAGTCCCATCAGGATCGGAGGGGTGGAACATATGGCACTCATTCTCAGAGCCACAGTGTCTGAAACAAATACCCAGCTTGCCCTAGGTGTGGCAAGAATCACTCGGGAGAGTTCCTTCAAGGTTGAGAGGACTGTTTTGGTTATGGACAGCTCGGACATCGACTCTGGGAGTGCCCATCAGCCGGGCAAGGGAGATCACAATCCACCACATCATCAGCACCAGCAGGTCGACCAGCCTAGCAGACTAACACATCAGGTATGGATGACGGTCAGCACCAAAACCGTTTCTATGCTCTGTCTTCCCGTTAGGATCAAGAGAGCTCACCTGACGTAGTCACGAGTATGTTACATCTCTTTTATCTAAATGTGTATGCCCTCCTAGATCCAGGAGCCACTCTTTCATTCGTGAATCCTTTCATAGCAGTTCAGTTCGATATCAGTCCAAAGGTCCTCTCAGAACCATTCTCAATCTCCAACCCAGTTGGCGAGTCAGTTAGAGCCAGCCGGGTGTATAGAAACTACCCAGTCTCAGTCCTGAATAAAGTCATCCCAGCTGGCCTCATAGAGTTAGACATGGTCAATTTTGACCTCATCCTCGGCATGGATTGGTTACACTCTTTTTATGCCTCGGTTGACTACAGAACTAGAGTTGTTAAGTTCCAATTTCAAAATGAGCCTGTGTTAGAATGGGCAGGCAATAGTTCAGTGCCTAAGGGTAGGTTTATTTCCTACCTTAAGGCCCAGAAACTCATCTCGAAGGGATGTATTTATCATCCAGCTCGGGTCAAGGATTCCAACTCTGAGACCCCAACTATCCAGTCAGTTCCTGTGTTAGAGAGTTTCCAGATGTATTCCCTGAGGATCTTCTCGGAGTTCCCCCTGAGTGAGAAATAGACTTTGGAATAGACCTCCTCCCAGATACTCAGCGCATCTCCATCCCTCCTTACAGAATGGCTCCAGCTGAGCTTAAAGAGTTGAAGGAGAAACTAAAAGATCTTCTTACAATGGTTTTATCAGACCTGACATCTCTCCCTGGGGTGTCCCAGTGCTATTCATGCGTAAGAAGGACGGTACCCTCAGAATGTGCATAGATTACCGTCAGCTGAACAAAGTCACAATCAAGAACAAGTATCCCCTACCTAGAATTGACGACCTATTTGACCAACTTTAGTGAGCCAGTTGTTTCTAAAAAATCAATCTCAGGTCAGGATACCATCAGCTAAGGGTCAGAGAATGTGACATACTAAAAACAACATTCAGAACTCAGTATGGTCATTATGAGTTTGTGGTGATGTCCTTCGTACTAACAAACACCCCCGAAGCCTTCATGGATTTGATGAACAGAGTCTTCAAGTAGTATCTGGATAGGTTCATCATTGTATTTATTGACGACATTCTGGTATACTCCAGAAATGAGGAAGAGCATGCTAATCACTTGAGGATAGTGCTTCAGATGCTCAGAGATCGCCAGCTGTTCGCCAAGTTCGGCAAGTGTGAATTCTGGTTAAAGTCCGTGACTTTTCTAGGTCACGTGGTCTCGGGCAAAGGTATTCAGGTTGATCCTCAAAAGATAGCAGCAGTGAAAGATTGACCCAGACCTACCTCTCCAACAGGAATCAGGAGTTTTCTGGGCTTAGATGGTTATTACCGACAGTTTATGGAAGGTTTCTCCTTTATAGCATCTCCTCTGACTAATTTAACTCAGAAGAAGGTGAAATTTCAGTGGTCGAATGCATGTGAGAAGAGTTTTCAGGAGTTGAAGACTCAACTCACTATCGCTCCAATTTTAACCTTGCTAGAAGGAACAGATGGGTTGGTTGTCTATTCTGACGTTTCCAGAGTTGGACTCGGTTGCGTTCTGATTCAGCGAGGCAAGGTGATAGCCTATGCCTCCAGGCAGCTCAAAGTACGTGAGAAGAACTATCCAACTCATGACTTGGAGTTGGCAGCGGTGGTGTTTCCGTTGAAAATATGGAGACATTACCTATATGGAGCCATGTGGATGTGTTTACAGATCACAAGAACCTTTAGTACATGTTCAGTCATAAGGACCTAAATCTTTGTCAGAGAAGGTGGTTGGAGCTACTGAAAGATTACGACATGAGTGTGCTTTATCACCCGAGCAAGGCCAATGTGGTGGCTGATGCACTAAGAAGGTTGTTTATCGGGAGCATAGCTTATGTTGAAAAGGGAAAGAAGGAAATGGTAAAAGATATTCACGGACTAGCCCAGTTAGGGGTGCAGTTGGTGGATTCAACTGAAGGTGGAGTGGTGGTGCAAAGTGCGTCAGACTCTTCTTTGGTTGTGGAAGTCAAGTCCAGACAGTATGAAGATTCCATACTTCTTAAACTTAAAGAAGCGATTCTCAGGAAGGAGGTTGAGGCTTTCTCCAAAGGGGGAGATGGAGTGCTCCGTTACCCGGGCAGACTGTGTGTACCTGATGTTGGTGAGTTAAAATAGCAGATACTAGCTGAAGCACACAGTTCTAGATATTCCATTCACCTTGGTGCTACTAAGATGTACTGTGATTTTACAGGTTATCTACTGGTGGAACGACATAAAAAGAGATATTGCTGAATTTATAGTCAAGTGCTCGAACTGCCAACAAGTTACAGTAGTACACTAGAGACTAGGAGGTATGACTTAGGATATCAGCATACCCATGTGAAAGTGGGAAAAAGTAAACATGGACTTCATTACGTGTCTACCTAGGACTCGTCAATAGCATGACTCAATATGAATAGTAGTAGACCGAATGACTAAGTCATCACACTTCCTCCCAATCAAAATGACGGATGCAGCTGAGGACTATGCTAGATTTTACATTTGAGAGTTAGTCATACTTCATGGGGTGCCATTAGCTATCATTTCAGACAGAGGAACTCAGTTCACCTCACACTTCTGGAAGTCTTTTCAGAAGGGACTGGGCACTCAGGTCAAGCTCAGCACAACTTTTCACCCGCAGGAACATGGGAACGCTGAGTGGACTATTCAGACCCTAGAAGATATGTTGAGAGTGTGCCTGATTAATTTTAAGGGTAATTGGGATGACCATTTTCCTTTTGTCAAGTTTGTGTACAGCAACAACTACCACTCTAGCATTTAGATGGTCCCATTTGAGGCATTATATGGTAAAAGGTGTAGATCTCCTATAGGGTGGTTTGAGGTTGGTGAAACTACCTTGATAGGGCCAGAATCAGTTCATGAAGCTATCCAGAAGGTACAACTCATCAGATAAAGATTGAAAATAGATCAGAGTCGTCAGAAATCTTATGTGGATGTGAGGAGAAGAGAGTTGGAGTTCGCTGTGGATGATTGGGTTTACTTGAAAATTTCACCCATGAAAGGGGTGATGAGATTTGGGAAGAAAGGAAAGCTCAGTACGAGGTATGTGGGACCCTACAGGGTTCGGAGGTGAATTGGCAAGGTAGCTTATGAACTGGAGTTACCTACAGAGTTGGCATTCGTGCACCCCGTATTCCATGTGTCACTCTTGAAGAAGTGTATCGGAGATCCAACTTCAGTGGTGCCATTGGACAGTGTAGAAATAAAGGATAGTCTTCTCATATGAGGAGGTACCAGTCCAGATCCTTGACCGTCAGGTTCGTAATCTAAGGAGCAAGGAAATAGCTTCAGTCAAGGTCTTATGGAGAAATCAGCAAGTTGAGGGAGCTACGTGGGAGGCCGAAGTAGATATAATGGCCAAATACCACCATTTGTTCTCTACCGACTCTATTACAACTTAAAATATTAGTTTTGCATTAGAAACTGATTTAGTTGTTGGATTCAATTTATGTGTTCAAGTTTCCTTTATGATTTTGGATGTATATATGAAAGGTGAATTCAATTCAGTTATGTATGTTGAAACGTGGGTATTCATTCTGTCAGTTTTGGAGTTAAATGAGCAGTATTTGATCATTATGATTGTTATTCCCTGCTTTCCTGTGTGTTTTCCAACATTTGAGGACGAATGTTTCCAATGGGGAGATAATGTAATGCCCCGAAAACTCAAAGATTAGACCCGGGACACAAAAGGGAAACTTTGCATAAAATTGGAAAATCTGGCACCAGTTATAGAACGGGTCGTTAAGTGACCCATTGGAGGTGCCCACGAGTCGTGAGGTGACTCGAGGGGAGGCCAAGTGAGGAAGTTTTAAGTTTTGGGAAAAGGATACTGCATGGATGACCTAACGAGTCATGGTCAGTCCACACGATTCGTTAGGTCAGTCGTGGGGTGTGGCAAGCAAAAGAATAGAGAGGTGGAGGCAGTGTACTTGATGAAAGGACCCCATGATTCATGGTCAGACACCACGAGTCATGAGGTGAGTCGTGACCAGCTAGGGGAGAATTTTCTAAGAGTGAGGCAGTGAACCTAATGAATGGTGACCATGACTCGTGGTCACCAACAACGAGTCGTGAAGTCATTCGTTACCAGCCCCAGATGACCGATAGAAAATGTACTTAATAGATGATGCCAGAGTCGTGGCCCAGGGTGATGAGTCATTATGTCCCTCATTAGGACCACCTAACAGTTTTTCCCTAGATTTTCTAAGGGTTGTTTAGCAATTTTCTACTCTTATAAACTTTAAACCACATCATTTTAGACGTAGTTTCAGACCTATTAATGGGAATAAACGGCCTCTCCCCTCATTCCCCACATCATTCTCAGAAAAGTCATTGAAGATTCTCTAAAGAACTCTCAAGCAAGCTTAGGGTTTTCCCTCCATTGCAGCAGTTCGAGTTTTCTTCTCCGGGGAATTTTTAGTCAGGTATGTGGGAAATCAACAAGGAAATTGTTCTTCCCTTGTGTCCCCCAAAACCCTCTTATAGTTCCTCTATCAGTTTTAGCCCTGAGCTTTCGAATACAAAGATATTACATGTTGTTTTTCATTAATTTCACATAGAATGTTATCCATGAGTATTGTTGATATGATCTCCATCAGTTCTTGAGCAGATTGATGATGTTCCTGCAAAAAGTGAATTTAAGTTCTGAACTTTTGAATGAAACTTATTTGCGTATTAAATTTCATCTTGTTTGTGAAGTGTGATTTGAGTTGATTTCCCAGTATTTCTTATTGTCGAGATGTTGAGTAATTACTCCCTTGATAAGAATGATTTTAGCTGTGGCACGAATAAGAGAGCTATAACATTGCTTGTTAGATGAGACCTCTTTAATTCTTGAAGTTTTTGCCATATTAAAATTTCTGGGTTGTTGGGATGAGCTGAGTTCTCTATTAGATTTTTAGTAGTGCAGTTCAGTTAGAACGTAGAATCTCTTCAGAACTATACAAAATTTGTCAACTGATCAGTTTGATTTTAATCTTTTCCTTGAGGTGTCAGTGGTGCCTCCCAGTTATCAGGAGCAGATTCAGAATCCAATTTATTGGTCCATTAGGCGGTCATGACATTTTAGATATATAACTCTGACTAGCCTCAGGAGCCTAGTTCAGATTACAGTTTGTTCTTAGACGGTTATGACGCTTCTAGACAAGAACCTCTGACCAGTATAGAACCCAGTTTCAAAATCTAGTCCAATAAGACTATCAGGGTACTTTCAGTTATATCCCTGACTAGTCTTGGACACTAGTTTCGAGCTATCAACTTAGTAATTAAGTCTAGGTTTTCCAGTGGGAGTAGGACTTAGCACTGAGCGGGCCGGGGTTCCAGTGCACCCAGGTTCCCAGAACTACGTTGCCAGCGTAGGTTACAGTATTATTTGGCGTGATTGGCCCCAGACTCTTGTGATCACCCAGTTCATGCCTTTATACCCTGGCAAGGTGTATTGGGTCCTACGAGGAGGGTGTATACATCGACTCCACGTTTAGCTCATATGGTTACATGTCGGTTATAGACTCTCCCACTAGTCAGTCCAGTCCAGTCCAGTTTCAGAATAAGCAGCTCAGTTCAGTTCCAGCTCCATCAGTTTAGCTCAATTTAGTACAACATCTCAGACTCAGAACTTTCAGACTTAGGGCATGCCTTTGACCACCAGAAAGGGTCATCTTGACAATCTCAATTTACTTCAGTGGTTCAGTTCAATATATTAGTTGGTCATTGTATGTCATTTCAGTTTAGTCATTTATATTTAGCTATGTTTTCTCTCACTTACTCAGTATATTTAAAGTACTGATGCATACTTTTATGTGTATCATTTCATGATACAACCGCAGATTCTCAAACTCAGTACTGTTAGTCGCTGCAGTTTGGACCCTCCTCCTCAGCAGCAGAAGTGTGAGTCCTCATTCATCGAGGTAATTATCTCATTTCTTTTAGTCATTATATTATGTTTAGTTAGACTTAGAGTTAGCTAGAGGCTTGTCCCAGCAACTCATCAGCTAGATGGCTTTCAGACATAGAATTAATTTCAAACTCCAATTATTCAAAACTTTTATGTTCCAGTTTTATCTTTCATAAATGTTTTTATATTATTATTTCAAAGCTTCCGCTATGCATGTTTTACTCAGAATAATAGTGTATGATAGACCAAAGGTTGACTTGGGGTTACTTGTGACTCCAAGTACCGTGTTTCGTCCAGGATGTACACTCGGGGCATGACACACCGATTAGAGCTCAGTATACATGTCTGGGATTGGTAATTTATAAAAATGTGAGATACTCAGGAAGTTGAGATTCTGTGAAGCGGCGTGTAGCTCTGTTTAAAATGTGAGATACTTAGGCTTTGTTGCTCATTCATTCCTGATATATAATATTCCTTTGCTACAAATTGTAGCTCTGTGTTTTTAGTTTAAAAAAAACATTGTTTAGAATGTATTTGTTCTATATGTTATCCATTCTTGGGTTGGCTTTGATGTATATTTGCTAGCTAAATGCAGGATTTATTTGCTCTAATTATTTAGCTAATTTGGTGACTAATTATTCATTTGTATATTTAATATATGCATCTTGTGAGTTATGAATTGGCATTATTTGGAAAAGCTAAAAAAACAACAATAGAGTGGCTCCTTACCTAACATAAGCACAAATGGACCTTACACTCTTCAAGTTTCAATCTAGATAAGCAACTTTAAATTCCATTTTCTACTTCATTCTTTCTTATAATCATTACATTATTCTGATGCACACTGTTCAATTAATTAAAATGTGACATACTCAAGTCGTTGAGATTCTGTGAAGGCTCTTTACCTTTACATACTTAGGAGTCCCTTTAAGAACCTAACTGTGTGCCATAAATGGATGCCCCTCATGGAGAAGGTCACTGAGAGAGTGATATGTTGCTTTGAAAAGCTTCTCTCATATGCATGAGACTTCAGCATATACAAGATATAATATTTGGAGTTCAAACTTATTAGGCCCAAGTTTTTATACATCCAAAGAGGATCATTCAGCTGATCAATGGGATATTTAGAATATTCCCGTGGACTAGTAATGTTGTGGTATCCAAAAATGCCCTAGTATCCTGGAAAAAAATTTGTCTTTAGAGCAGGGGGTCAAAATGTTATACATCTGATCTCTTAGAATAGAGCTGCAATTCTTAACCAACTTTGAGTTATATAGCTGTAACACCTCAAAAGTATCTAAGACTAGACCCAAAACTAGTGACTTGAGATATTTCAATGCCCCAAACTTTTGGACTAAGTTTGGAACCATTATAGGTGTATGGATAGGTCCGAGCCCAATGAATTCTATGGATACTAGGTTTTAATATCCATCCTCAAGTGTTAGAAGTACAATGGATAAAAATTAAGGTCATAAGGAACTTCTAGCACAAAGTTGAGTTGAGAGCCTTCTTACAGATTGAGTTTTCGTATAAGTTCTAGCAAGGGTCAACTTCTAACGACAATAGATCCTATTTTACAAAGTGTTTTTGGGTGATTAGATATATCAATTTGAATCCCTTTTAGTGTTATTTCCAACACATCTGACCTTGCATCAATCGGAGTTTGGAGTAAAAAGTTATCAGTAATTCAGTAAAACTGCACCAGCATCACAAGATGATTTTTTAGGTGACTCAACAAGTCACCTAACGACCCGTTAAGTGGCCAAAATTGCTGGAAAACTTCAGTTTCAGAGGGGACTTCACGACTAGTCAAGTGACCCATTAAGTCACCTCACGAATCGTTAAGTGGAAAAATTTCATGGAAATCCCATTAGACTTCACGAATTGGACTCACGACTCGTCCATTACCTCATGAGTCGTGATGTCCCTCGTAAGGACTGGTAGGGTCCTTTTTCCTGCGAATTTCCATGGGTGTTTTCATAAAATACTATGCTTCTTACTCCTAAGCTGCGCTATTTTGAATACCATATGGGATGTTTTTAGGTGCCCCTCCTAGCCTAAACCCTCATTCCATCAAAAGACTCTCTCAACCTCTTATTCCTCCTCTCTCTCAAGACTCAAGGATCACCTAGGGCTTCTTCAAGGGCTTCAAAGTTCAAGTTCAAGTGGGGGATTCCTTCTAATTTGGTATGTGCGTTTTCAACAAGGACCTCCTTTCATCCTTGTGCCCCAAATTTTTATACTAAAAACCCCAAATCTCTTTATTCTAGAAAAGCATGTTTTAGGGTTTCAATTTATGCATGAATCTCATATGTTCTCCCTGAATTCTAAGACCCATTGTGGTTAATAGTCGTGTATGCTTATGAAGTTACTTACACCTTCTGGAATTACGTACTTGATATATGAAAAGCATGATTTTAGAATTTTCACCATGGCTTGTCATAAATTTCGAGATGGGGTTTCATTAACATATGCATGGTCTTACCATGAACTTATCGTATATGTTTAAAGCATGAGTCTATCATATGGATTCCGTAAATCTAGAATGTATAATTTAATATATATGTTAAGATACAATTAGAACTTATGGGCTTAGGTGAATATGAAATACGTATATGCCTTCACTATAATTTCGTGTATGTGTTAAAGTATGATCTGATGCTATAGATATCTCATGAATGTAGAACGTATGATTTAAATGATGATTCGAGACTATGATGATATGAATTATGATGATAAAGCATGAGAATGATCCTTCATACTTTTGGGCTTATTGTTAGTAGAAAGTAGCGTTAATCAACTCTAAATAAATTCAGTATGATATAATAAATTGAATGCCCATGTCTCTGATTAGCTGAAGTAACTTAGACTAGACGAATGACGTCAGACTAGTGACCTCCATGTTCTAGTATAATCGGGACTATGCATAGCCGAGAATGTTTCCCTTAGACAATCAGGGACTCTTGTTAGCCGAGAATGTTTCCCCTAGTCAGTCAGGGACTCTCCATAGCAGATAATGTTTCCCTTAGTCAGTCAGAGACTCTCCATAGCAGATAATGTTTTCCTTAGTCAGTCAAGGAATCTCCATAGTAGAGAATGTTTCTCTCAGTCAGTTAGGGACTCTCCATAGCCGAGAATGTCTCCCTTAGTCCACGATATTAGTTCAACTCAGCTTCGTATAATTTCAAATTTTAGTTAAAATTAGTATAGCAGGATTCAAGCTCAATTATCAATAGATAGTCAGTACAGGGTACAATATCAGTTACAGTTTCAGTTGTCAGTATATGTATAGTACATGACCCTTATGCATCGCTTTGATTATACTTCAGTAATGTTTTCAAATAAAAGATTATTGTCAATATATATGCATATCAGATAGGATGGTTGCATTCCAGTTTAGTTATATGTCAATGAATCTAGTTTATTTCCTTCCTTGTATACTTGTATGTTTTAGTTTACCTATGTTTCCTGCATACTCTGTACATTCTAAGTACTGACCGCATACTTTATGTGCTATATCATTTCATGATATAGATTCAAATTTCCAAACTCAGCCACGTGGTTAGATACGCTCCATTCCCACCTCAGTTGCTTTTGGTAAGTCCTTATCTCTCGAGGACGCGATTTATTTTTTCTATTTCATTTATGTTTCAATTTTTAAACTTTAGGAGTTAGATGGGGGATTGTCCCAGCAACTCATCAGTTTAGTAAAGGCTTTCAGACTTGTATAGATAGATTCAGCTGTGTATCAGAGTTTTATGAGATTTGTATTTTGGGTTTTAAATTAGATTCTTTCAGTTGCTTCTGCTTAGTTATGATTTCTGTTAGTTGTTATTCTGATAGTGTTATGCTATGATTATGCCATGGGTCGACTTGGGGCCTCTTGGGGTACATTGTCCCGTGTCTCGATCCGGGCCTATGTTCGGGTCGTGACAAACTTGGTATCAGAGAAAAGGTTTAGAGTGTCCTAGGGTATCTGAAAGCCGTGTTAAGTAGTCATTTTCATGGTGTGAAGTGAGCCACACTTATGATAAAGAGGCTACGAGATGCTTTAGGAATGTTCTCTTCTCTTCATGATTCTTATCATGCATAGAGTATGAAACTCTAAAAGTTCCTCTCCTGACTCATGTTTTACGCGCTCGCAGATAATGCCTCCCAGATGAGCAAATGGAAGAAGAAATGGTAATGGGAGCCAGCAAGCCCCATCAGCCCCAGCGAACCCGATTGACGACCATATTACTCATGCTGAGTTCAGGGCAGCCTTTCAGATGTTGGCGCAGGCCATGACCACCCAGATTAATCAGCAGGCAATGGCTCATGTTCCCTAATATGGGAACGTAGTGGCGACTTGGGTAAGAGACTTCCTCAGAATGAATCCACCCGAATTCGTAGGGTCAAAGGTGGATAAGGACCCATATGAGTTCTTAGAGGAGATCTAGAAGATCACCCAAATAATGGGGGTTACTAGAATGGAGAGCACAGACTTAGCCTCCTACCAGCTGAAAGGAGTCGCTCACATATGGTTTTGTCATTGGAGAGATAGTCGGGGAGTTGGAGCATCCCCCATAGGTTGGGATGAGTTTATGACTGCATCCCTGGACAGGTTTTTCCCTAGGGAGTTGAGGGAGGCAAAGGTAGCAGAGTTCATCAACTTGAGACAGAACAACATGACTGTCCAAGAGTATGCATTGGAGTTTACCCGGTTGTCCAACTATACACTGAAGATGGTAGCCGACTTGAGGGCTCATATGAGCAGGTTCGTGAATGGAGTGTCAGAATCCTTGGTCAAAGAGTGCAGGACTACCATGTTGCACAAGGACATAGATTTTCCACGTTTGGTGATATTCACTCAACAAATAGAAGAGGAACAGGTGAAGGAAAAAGAGAGAGAGGCTAAGAGGGCTAGGACAGGAGATTCAGAGTTTTACCCTCGGAGGCCGAGTGGCAAACACCGCTCATGCTCAAAATAGAGATCATCAGCCCCAGCACCTTCGACAGCTAGTGTTCCATATAGAACTAGGGTAATGGAGATTACCTATCTAGCTTGTAAGATTTGTGGGAAGCACCACTTGGGAGAACGCATGGCTGGCTCAGATGCTTGTTTTTGGTGCGGCAAGTTGGATCATAAGCACCAAGATTGCGCAGTAGCTAACCGAGGCGAGATTAAAGCCTCAGCCACCTTTTTAGTATCTCCTGTGAACGCCCATTTCAGCAGGGGGCATCATCTAGTGCAGGTGACGGACAATGTCAAAACCTCTCCTACACCTCCGCAGCACATCAGGATAAGGGCAAGTTGCCAGAAGTAGTCATAGGTATGTTATGAATTTCTCGTGTTACTCTTTGCATGTTGCTAGCCCCAGAACCTCAGTATTGAATAAGGAGCTCTTGTGATATTTGTTGAGAAGAGATTGTCTATGTATGGTGTGAATAGCTGTGAGTATGAGGGTTGCAGTGAATGTTAAAGGTGGAGGAGACGTCAAGAGTTAGCAGTGTAGCCCCAACCTTAAGAAAGATTCAGGAGCCTTAGAATGATGGCTTAAAGCTAAGGGGGAGATGCTAAGTCTATGAGATAAGTCGAATATTAAGTATGCTAGTTGGGTAGTTCCAGTCCTAATAGTTACGGTATGTCAATCCATTCAGGTTCAAATAATTCCTCTTGTATTTTAGTTGAAGTTATGCTCTACCCATTCTTATATGCAGACTTCCAGAAATTCTAGATAGCCGCTTCGTACAGCGATGTTAGTCTTACTCGATGAATCTGTAAGGCTCATCTTCATGTGATAAACTAGTTATGTGTGTTAACCTATGCCTTCCAGTATGTTCAACTCGACTCATCTTTTAGGAGTTGCTTTAGTAGCTCAGTATATGACGGTACCTCATGTATGTGCTCAATTTTAGATGTCATGAATGATTTGTGCTTATGAGTCCCTTACTTTCAGTCAAACTAGATAATATGGTTGCTAGTTCAGTATCAGGAAGCAAGTTGAGAACGATATCTCAATCCTTACCAGCTCAGTTCCAGTATGAGGAAATAATTCCTCCCTAGTACTCTATCTATTTCCATGTCAATTTCATATCTTTCAATCCCTCTCATCTCTTAGCATGCATGTATAATTCAGAAATTTCGTCTAGAGATGTAGTTCAGCTCAGAGTCAGATACTCCATTAGCATTCAGCCCTTAGTATTCAGTTCTCGGGATTATAGCTCTTTCCCTAGCCTCTCAGCTTAGTCACTCCGTCAGTTTTTAGCGCCAAATGTTTAGTAATTGGGATGGCAGTTCCTTTCCCCATATTTTCAGTATGTTTATTCACATTCGGGGATGAATGTTCCCAAGGGTGAGATATTGTAACACCCCAAAAGTCTATAAGACTATACCCAAAACTAGTGAGTTGAGATATTTCAATTCTCCGGACTTTTGGGCTAAGTTTGGAACCGTTCTAGGTGTATGGATAGGTCTGATCCCAATGAATTCTATGGATACTAGGTTTTAATATCAATCCTCAAGTGTTAGAAGTGCAATGGATACAAATTAAGGTCATAAGGAACTTCTAGCACAAAGTTGAGTTGAGAGCCTACTTACCGATTGAATTTTCGTACAAGTTCTAGCAAAGGTCAACTTCTAAAGACTATAGATCCCATTTTAAAAAGTGTTTTTGGGTGATCAAATGTATCAATTTGAATCCCTTTGAGTCTTCTTTCCAACACATCCAACCTTGCATCAATCGAAGTTCGGAGAGTCACCTAACGACTCGTCAAGTGACCCGTTAAGTGGCCAAAATTGCTGAAAAACTTCATTTTCAGAGGGAACTTCACAACTAGTCAAGTGACCCGTTAAGTCACCTCACGACTTATTAAGTGACTCGTTAAATGACTCGTTAAGTGGAAAAATTTTGTGGAAATCATAGTAGACTTCACAGATTAGACTCATGACTCATCCAACACCTCACGAGTCGTGATCTCCCTCTTATGGATCGGAAGGGTCCGTTTTCCTGTGAATTTCCAAGGGTATTTTCATAAAATTCTATGCTTCTAACTCCTGAACTATGCTGTTTTGAGTACCATATGGGACGTTTTTAAGTGTCCCTCCTAGCCTAAACCCTCATTCCATCAAAAGACTGTCTCAACCTCTTCTTCCTCCTCTATCTCAAGACTCAAGGATCAAATAGGGCTTCTTCAAGGGCTTCAAGGTTCAAGTTCAAGTGGGGGATTCCTTCTAATCAGGTCTGTGAGTTTTCAACAAGGACCTCCTTTCACCCTTGTGCCCCAAATTTTTATATTAAAAATCCTAAATCCCTTGATTCTTGAAAAACATGTTTTAGGGTTTCAATATATGCATGAATTCTAAGACCCGTCGTGGCTAATAGTCGTGTATGCTTATGAAGTTACTTACACCTTCTTGAATTATGTACATGATATATGAAAAGCATTATTTTAGATTTTTCACCATGGCTTGGTACAAATTTCGAAATGGGGTTTAATTAACATTCGCATTCTCTTACCATGAACTCATTATATATGTTTAAAGCATGAGTCAATCATATGGTTTCCATAAATCTAGAAAATATAATTTAATATATATGTTGAGATACGATTAGAACTTATGGGCTTGGGTGAATATGAAATACGTATATGCCTTCACTATGATTTCAGGTTTGTGTTAAAGTATGATCTGATCCTATAGATTTCTCATGAATGTAGAACGTGTGATTTAAGCGATGATTCAGGAATATGATGATATGAATTATGATGATAAAGAATGAGAATGATCCTTCAGACTTTTGGGCTTGTTATTAGTAGAAAGTAGCCTTAATCGACTCTAAATAAATTCAGTATGATGTAATTAGTTGAATGCTCATGTCTCTGATTAGCTGAAGTAACTTAGACTACATGAATGACATCAGACTAGCGATCTCCATGTTCTAGTATAATCGGGACTATCTATATTCGAGAATGTTTCCCTTAGTCGGTTAGGGACTCTCATTAGCCGAGAATGTTTCCCCTAGTCAGTCATGGAGAGGACTCTCCATAGCCGAGAATGTTTCCCTTAGTCAATCAGGAACTCTCATTAGCCGAGAATGTTTCCCCTAGTCAGTCAGGGACTCTCCATAGCATTGAATGTTTCCCTTAGTCAGTCAGGGACTCTCCATAGCAGATAATGTTTCCCCTCGTTAGTTAGGGACACTTCATAGCATAGAATATTTCCCTCGGTTAGTCAAGGACACTCCATAGCCGAGAATGTCTCCCTTAGTCTACTATATCAGTTCAGCTCAGCTCCGTATAATTTCAGATTTCAGTTAAAATCGGTTTAGCAGGATTCAGGCTCAATTATCAGCAGATTGTCAGTACAGTGTATGATATCAGTTATAGTTCCAGTTCTCAGTATATGTACAGTACATGACCCTTATGCATCTCTTTGATTATACTTCTGTAATGTTTTCAAATAAAAGCTTATTGTTAATATATATGCATCTCAGACAGGGTTGTTGCATTCCAGTCAGTTATATGTCGATGTATCTAGTTTACTTCCTTCCTAGTATACTTGTATGTTTTAGTTTACCTATGCTTCCCGCATACTCAGTACATTCAAGTATTGACCGCATACTTTATGTGTTATAATGTTTCATGATATAGATTTAGGTTTCCAGGCTCAGCCACGTGGTTAGATACGCTCCATTCCCACCTCAGCTGCTTGTGGTGAGTCCTCATCTCCCGAAGACGCGATTTATATTTTCTATTTCATTTATGTTTCAGTTTTCAGTCTTTACGAGTTAGCTGGGGGCTTGTCCCAGCAACTTGTCAGTTTAGTAGATGCTTTCAGAGTTGTATAGACAGATTCAACTTTGTATCGGAGTTTTATGTGATTTATTATTTTGGGTTTTAAATTAGACTGTTTCAGTTAGTTTTCGCTTATTTATGATTTCTGTTAGTTGTTATTCTGATAGTGTTATGCTATGATTATGCCATGGATCAACTTGGGGTCTCACGGGGTTCCTTGTCTCGTGTCTCGATCCGGGCCTATGTTCGATCGTGACAAAGAGATGAAAGATTGTATATGGATTAGATATGTGCACATGTACTCTATGGAAAAATATCATAGTTGACACTTGTGCTATACCTAGGAATGATATCAGCTAGGTTATTAGGAAGATCTTTGAAGCCAAGAAATACATACTGCCAATACCTACAGTACATAGGGATCTTAGAGCCAAGTTTGAGACTCTGATGAATGGAAAATACCTACTGTTTTCTTGGGAAAATATTTTTGGGTAACCAAACACCAGAATGTAATTTTTTCATTGGAAATAGTTTGGCACGTTGTATCTGTAAATAACTGGATTCTACATTGCTAATGGTAATATCCCTTTGCTACAAATTGTAGCTCTATTTTTCAGTTTAAAAAAGAATAGCTGTTTTAGAATTTATTTATTCTTTAAGTTATCAATTTTTTGGATGAATTTGATTTATATTTACTAGCTAAATGCAACATTTATTTTCTCTATTTATTTAGCTAATTTGGCGACTAAATTATTCATTTGTATATTTAAACTAAGGAGTTTGCTAGAAGACATTCTTATACTAAACTAATATGAAATCATTCTTTTAACAGATTAAGAATTTGAAGCTTGAATAACATATGTCGTTGAGAAGGTTGAAGAGAAATATTTTTATTCTATTGTTAGTGGTGGTGCAAATATGTTATTTATATATATGCTACAATTTCATTTTTTCTTAATTTTTAAGATTTGGTAGATATTATGTCGAATATGTATGTTTTCCAGATATTATCTCGAACATGTATATTTTTCAGTAATTAATTTGATATATCAGTTCTTCATAATTAACAATGAATTTTTATATGAATCTTAATTATTTGGTATATTCTCGATTCCTGTGAAAAGCATATGAAATAATACTACTTCAGCACCGCAGGAAAATATAAATTATGTAGCTATTTTAATCAAAATTTTGCGAAAGAAAATTTGGTCATTAAAAGTTTTTTAATTAATGAAAGGATTTTCAGTCGGTAAAAGTACTTATAACGATTAGAATTTGTTATTTTATTTCAAGGTTTTAATGACCATAGGACCATCAATGAAGGGAAATTTGGTCATTGTAAGTAAGTGTAACGATCGGATTAATTGTTGTCACTAAAGGATATTTAACGACCGGGTTTATAATCCGGTCATTAACTTTTAACGTCGTAGCTTTTAGTGACTGGTGAAGACTATTTTTTACCCGATCGTTATTGAGTTATAACGACAGGATTTGAGCTTTTTACGACTAGATTTTCCTTTGCTAAAGACCCTTTCTCTTGTAGTGCAACAAGGGACTGGACGGATCATTTGGGAACATGATGGGTCTTCCCCTGACCCATTGCCACTAACAGTCTCTTCTAATTTTCAGATCCTTCTCACCCCATGGGCAACTTGATGAGTCGTTATGGACACGACGACTCCTTTCCCCAAATTGTTGGGAACACTGGAAATCAACCTTTACTCCACCACTATCCACTTGATGGGTCTTCCAATGACTCGTCATCAAAACTATTAGGTTTCTTAACGACTCATCCTGATCCTCTGACTCTTAAGGCTTTCAAGCATTCCTCCCAACAAATGGGACTCTATATGACCCATTAGTTCACACCACAAGTCACTGAATGACTTATTTTGTTACCTGGTGTAGATTTTTCTACTTTATCCATTTCAACCCTCGAGTCTGGTCTTAGAGAATTTTAGGGTGTTACATGTGTGTCGATTTTACATGACTATATTACCTGCTATGTCTTTGTCATTCCTCGAGTCTATACCCTGGAGGAGACACGGTACTTGGAGTCACAAGTAACCCATAGTTTATCATAACACTAGCATTCTAAGTAAAACATAGCGGAAGCTTTAAAGAAATAATACAAAACATTTATGAAAAATAAAGCTGAATCGTAAGGTGTAAAAACAACTGAAACAAAGTTGAAAGTCTGAAACTATGTCTATGTTTGAAAGCCAATCTACAACTGAAGAGTTGCTGGGACAGGTCCCCAGCTAACTCTAAATCTAAAATAAAAGAAAGATAACTGAAAGAAATAAACCTCATCCTCCAAAGTTGAGGACTCACCAATGATGAAGATAGAATCTTTTGAAAGCAATCTACTAATGAGGCTGAGACTGAGATCCTGCAGCTGTAACATAAATTGATACAACATAAAAAGTATGTGTCGTTACTTTGAATGTACTGAGTAAGTGAGAGAAAACATACAGCAATAATAAAATAACTGAACTAAAAAGACATGCAATGAGCAACTAAAAATGTTGAAACTGCATAACTGTAATAAACTGAGATGGTCTAAATGACCCTATCTGATGGTCAAGGACATGCCCAAAATCTGAGATACTAATCTGAAATACTGTACTGAACTGACTAATCTGAGACTGAACTAAGTTGACTAGTGGGAGAGTCTATAACAGACATATAACAACGTGAGCTAGACATAGAGTCCGATGTATACACCCCATCAGTAGGTCCCAATATACCTTGCCACGGTATAAAGGCATGAACTGATTGCTCACAAGTCTGGGCCATGAGGCCAATAAATATAACCTATGGTGGAAACGTAGTTCTGGGAACCTGGGTGCACTGGAATCTCGGTCTGGTCGGTGCTAAGTCTTACTCCCACTGGATAGTCCTAGACTGACTACTAAGCTGATAGCTCAGAATCGGGGCCCAAGACTTCAACTGAGTTAGTGATACTGCCTGAGAGTACCCTAAAGGTCTTATCGGATCAAATTCTATAACTGGGTTCTAAGATTGTCAGATCTGCTTATCTAAAAGCGTCGTAACCATCTAAAAAAAACTGTAATCTAAAGCTGGGGTCCTAAGGATAGTCCTAGCTACCTATCTGAAAGTATCATGATCGCTTAAAGAACTACTAAAATCTGATACTTAGTCTAATACTAATAAGTGGGAGGTATCACGGACACCTCAAGGATTAACTATAGTCAAACTGATCAACTAATATTTCTGACTAACACTAAGTATTCTAACATTCTGACTGAAACTAAACTAACATACATCTGACTGAGATTTCAATACAAACTAACAATACGGAAACCCCCAACACTGATAGAATCGAGCAATTTCGATAATTAATCAATTATGCAAGATTCTAGTTTTTTTCCTGCATTCAAGAGTTAGGGATAGAATTCACTTTGCAGAGACAAGCAGCAATATAGTCACAAACTGGTGGAAAAAATATCTACAGTTAACACAAATAATATTCCACATCAATTAAACAAAGTCTGACATATATAGTTTCTTCACATTCGAAAGTTTTAGGGCTAGAATTGATAGAGAAGATAAAGAAGATTTTTGGGGACACAAGAGAAGAACTATTCCATTGTTGAATTCCCACATACCTGGTGATGGAAATCCCTGAGAGAATTCCTTGAAAAAACTAAGGAGGATCGATTTTCCCTAACTTCTGCTCTAAGCCTTTCTGATAGAAACTTTATGTTCTAACTGTTGAAGGGATGAGAAATGAGAGAAACCGCCGGTTACCCCCTCTAAAGCCCCTAATTAAAATCCAAAACGACATAATTTAGGGACTAAGTAGGTGGGAAATTATAAAAATAATCCTGAAAATTTAATCTAAAAACTGGCCTACAGGGTCCCAATGGGTCACTCAATAAGTCATTGGTTGTGACCACGACTCATTGGGACCTCTCCTTGGTTCCATTGTCTGGGATAAGAAAACACTTGATCTAGCAGCGGGGGTCACCACGACTCGTTGGATGAACCCACGAGTCATTGGTTCCTCCCTTGGCCACTAGTCAAGGAAACCTGGTAAGCTTGACAACGGGTGACACAATGACTCATTGGTTGCACCAACGGGTCGTTTTGTCCAGTCGTCACCTTCACTAGACGAATCCTAAAAATTTCCAAAGTTGACACGATGGGTGGTGACCATGACTCGTTGTGGGATACAACAAGTCATTGTTCCCACTCATCACCTCTGGAAGGGGTTTCTATGGTTTTCACCCAACAACTCACACAACGGGTCATCGTTTTTTACAACTTGTTGGTTGAGTCGTGGGGTCCTGAAAGGATTTCTGCACTGGGGAAATAATGACTGACAGGACAAATTGTTGTTCCTCACCAGGGGTCATACCTTTTCTCGTTAGCTCCCTAGAGACCAAAATTCTGCTGACCACGATTGATACAACGAGTCATTGGAGTTGACCACGACTCGTTGTCTCGGTCGTTATAAGGCAATTTTTTCTGGTTTCTTCTAGATTTTTTTATTTCAAGGTTTGAGCCTAGTCTAGAAAAGTTTTTGGGTGTTACACCTTTAAGGTTCGCTTCGCCCAAATTTCGAACATCATGCAACGCTTTATTAATGGTTACATCAATAGATACCTGTATCAATAAAATAATTTAACTAAATAAAAAATACTTTTTGAAGTTATCAAATTCATGTATATTTTATGATTAAAATTCTTTAATACAGTAGAAAAATAATGTCGATAATTTAATCATACAATATAAAATTATAAATAAAAAATTATAAATTTTTTTTTATATATATATATATTACACTCTTTAAATTTGTTTATGCATTTATGTAGTAAAAGTTATATAACTAGTATCTTTGTGTCCTTGATGACATGAGAACATCCTGCTTGGTTGTCTTGTATCACCATGTGTTGAAAGTTACTGCTGGTGGAATGTCCTTATATTTTTGTGTTTAAAAAATTTACCCAACTGTATTATATTATATAAAATATAAACCAGTATAAATTAAAAAATAACTATAATGCAAAACCTCTAAATCACCTCCTTCATGAATCTCACTTATTGATGCGGCCTTTACTGTATTGCCACTATCATTGTTGCTCGGTGGTGCAACATGTCCTCACCTTTTCTCTCATTAGAACCATCCAATGTGTTTGTAGGGACTTCACTGTTGACTCCCAGTTAAAGATTATAATTTTTTATTAGAAATTAATATGTTAGATAATAGTGTGTACTGTATTTTAAATTACCTTTGAATCAAGGATCTCTGAGTCCAAATGATCTTTCGCATTTATAGCCTCCATAACTTTTGAAAAATGATAGTTAATAAGATTATGTATATCCGTAAACTAATTATCAACCTAATAAATATGGTTTTTGGTATATTATCAATTTTTGATATAGTATCATTTTTTGATATATTATCAGTTTTACAATTATGAATTCATGGTTTTAGAAACTGTTATATAAAACAAATTAGTACTTTCATATTGTGAAATAACTATGTAGAGACTTATTCAACAATTCTATATCTTGACATAGCAACGTAACCTCATCTGGTTCACTTCGACTTGGCTTTGCTCTTTCTTGTGTGGCAGCATGTGATTTTGTTTGACAGTCTGTTTTCTTGGTTTTTTTGGAGACTGTGCCTGTTTATCTTTATTTGCTGGTGACGCACGCTTCTTAATTGTAATCTTCTTTGGAGTTTGTTGGTGAATCACCTCTGATTTTGATTTCTTTAAAGATTTGGCTGGAGCTACACCAACATCTTGGTTGGGTCTTTTGTGCATCACCATAGGAGGTGTTGAACTAAAATTGTCAAAGTCATCTTGCTCTATGGATGTGGGCATCTCAAAACCAATAATACTAGGTTCGGTCAAATGGTAGACTTCCATTTCATTTGCCATCGGTGAAACATTTGTTAACACTACCTGTCATTGAAAAAAAATGATAAACTCATAATTACTTAAATATGTTCAATGTATAAATGTATCAGCAATGTAGTCAGGATTAGTTTAATATACTTCAGGTATCTGTAGCATTTAAAATTAATAATTATACATATATCAAAAAATTGTATCAAAACTTTACCATGTTCATATATGTGTATTTGAATCATTATAATGATGCTTAAGAATGTAATAGAAAATGAGAAATATATCTTAATGTGTATGAGGAAATACGTATAAGTAATATTGATACTTTTACATGTATCAACACTATATAAGATAACTTATTGCATGTTTCTATAATTTTTATATATAAATATGGTGAACCATATACATTCTTATAAAGAAAAGAAAAATGTGAAAATTATAATTAAACTACTGAAAGAATTTAAAGAAATCATTATCAGGTTGTTGCTGCTAATAAGTATCCCTTCCATCATCATTGTGTAAGAAAACTAGTCGGTAACAACTCTCCTTTTCAAAATCTTAGAAACGAAATCCCACAACTCTTACATTAATCTTGGGGTAAACTTTTAGGTTAAAATTTTTTATTTAAATACGAAAATAGCAGGTACAAATTCATAGATTAACCTTGCTTTTAAAAATGGCACATAGAATAAGCTACTCTATCTGAATATTGTATCAAGCCTTGAGTTCTTTTGGACTAATGAATGCTCCTGCAGCTTTTATGGATCTGAGGAATAGGGTGTTCAAGGAATACATAGATATTTTCGTGATTATGTTCATAGATGAAATCCTTGTATACTCTCAGAGCGAGGAGGAGCATGCCGCTCAACACTCGTACAGCCATACTTGCATTGCAAGTGGCAAACCATTTAATCTATAAAATTTTTTCTATGTCATGGTATGCGTAACTGATTTTAACAGATGGATAAAAGCATCCATACCCAAAGAATACATTCTATATCTTTCATTCTCAACAAGTTCGAAATGGATTCTAAGAATTGAACTAGTAATTCCTCTTGAGTAGATGAAAGAGTTAATGAAATATAGCAAGGCTATCTGCCGGGCATCCTAGTTTTTTACCCCCAAACCTTCCTCTAAAAATAGTCAACTAACTCATACTTCTTCGTAATCTTTCTTCCTCCGAAGTACATAACAATGAGTTAGTTTGGATTCTTCCTTGAAAATACAAAGTAAGACATATTACTGATATAACCTACTGGTAACTAATCCAAATTCTTTAATGGTAAATCATAATACAGTACCATTAACCCTCATCCTAAACTCATCATTATTTGACTGATCTAATTCAAGTACCATAAAGCATCTTGTCATTTGTGCTTGGATTGCACAATGTGGCATGTTCAGATAAACACCAAAGCAGGTTCATCTAAATAGATTAATTTGTTATGGTGTCAATGTGGTCGCTAGATATTCCACAATTTTTTCATTTGATAAGCAATCCATGTGTGGAGACTTTGTTGGTAGATTTTTCACAAAAAAACTCGGTTTATGAAAAAAATTGAATAACAATTTAAATTGCTTATAATAGAAATTGATGCACAAGAATGATACAATTTACACTTTGATAGCACAATGCATCAAATTAGAATGATATATTGATAATTGACAAAAATTGATACATAGCAATATAGAAGTGTATACTTGATACGCAAATAATAAATATAATACATTGGTACCTAACTATTCTGAAATTATCAAAAATTTGATACTGATGCATGTCTCAAAAAACTTAACTATCTATACTGATACATAATACATTGGTACATAACAAATATGATACTAATACATGATATTATTGACACTTTCATATGCATCAAATTAGAATAATCTATTGATAATTGACAAACACTGATATATAGAAATATAAAAGTGTATAATTGATACACCAATAATAAACATAATACATCAGTACATAACTGTCATGCCCCACCTTGGAAGGCATGACTGGCACCTGGTGCACTACTAGGACCTGAACTACTGAGCTGATTAAGCCTAAGCTCCTCTGGTGCAGGGCTGACTCTAACTCTGGAATCAAGAAAACAAAGGTAAGTAAAACCTCTTAAGTAAAATAAATCATTTTAAATATTTCATAACATATCATAAGCTTTTAAGTATAAGTAGAAGGCTACATGCATTCATTTTGAAATCGTACTCTTATCATAACATGACCATGCATACCTTTAGAGCATCAAGACTAGCTCGAATGACTCAAAGTTGAAACATACATTTATATCAAAAGCTTAACAATGAGTCAAGACTTGCTTTTTGAACATGCATGCATAAGATAATTATCATGAGTGATGAATATGTAGTTTGAGTGATTTAGATAGTGGGAGACTCGTCGCTTAACCGACATACCATGATAGAGCTTAGTGGTCCCAAATGTCACACTCAAGTGGGTAGAGCCATCCATAACCTTACTAGGGCGATGGACGATACCATGATATCGATATCAAGCTGAAGGGCCAATCGGGGCGGGTATAGCTCACAAGGGAGGTCCCAATAATATAATAGTATCAACCTACATTGGAGCATAGTTTTGGGGAATAGGGTAATCGACCCTTAACCCTCTCGGTGCTAGACTCTTCTCCCAAAACATGCAATGCTCTACATCGTATATAACTAAGCTCAAAATCGTCTATTGACAAAGCTTAACATGAAATCATGCATAACTCAACATAGTACGAAATGAAGCTCAACATTGTCTATTGACAAAGCTCATAATAAAACATGCATAGAATAGACATACTATGGATATGAAGTCAACATTATCTATTGACAAAGCTCAATAATGACCTACATCTCAATTATGAATTCATGCATATGAGAAGCTTTATTTCGAAACATACCACAAGCTCAATCATAGGTGGGAGCATCCACTCCAAATCATGTGGTAAGCTACGCGTAGAAATATTTACTCAACATACCACAAGCTAGAATTTATAATAAAAATTGGGAAATTTCACTTCAAATAATGTAGTAAGCTTATGTCGGGAAAATCATTACTTTAAATAAACATGTGGGCATCACCCAAAGCTTTATCATACTTGGATCTAATCAATTCACTTTGAAAACAATAACATAGATCATGGGCAGTTTTAGAAACATGCTTTTCATCATCAACCTCATCATCATCGCACATTTGTCTTGAATCTCTTCTTTTATGAACTCATCATCCATGGGCGTTTTAGATTCAAAATTTGGAAAATAATTTTTATAAGGAAAAACAATTTAGAACACACCCAAACTTCATAATTCATCAATATAAACACAATCTAATCATACCCATGCATTAAGATTGAAGAATCATGCAATTAGGTAAAACCCCATACTTGATCATAGACAATTTATCACATTTTGATAGGAATTGGGCATGGGTGTGGAAGAAGACACCCACTCATAGCCTTACATACCTGGGAATGGTGAATTCTAACACCCTCTAATTGCCCAGCTGAGATTCCAATTGGAAACCTTGATCTTTCACCTTGAACCTCCTCTTCAAACCTTCAAAATTGCATGCATGAGAATAATGGCATAGGATAGGTTTTCTCCTACTAAAAACCCACTAAAACGAGCCTTAAACGATGTAGTATAGGTCTTAGAAACTTAGGAATTACGAAAAAGCCCTTTCTAAAATTGCTGAAAATGACTGTCAGGGGGATCCTAACGGATGACCTGATGACTCGTTACTAGGGCCAACGATCCGTTAGGTTGCTCGTCAAGTACACTGGATAGCTGGTCTGCTGAGGCTCATAATGGATGACTTAACGACTCGTCCCCTGTGACCATGACTCGTGGTCTTCTCCCATCAAATACACTACCTTAACATCAATGAAAATCCACTTTGCTTGACCATGACTCACCTCACGAGTCGTTGGGATTGTTCACGACTCATGGGGTCCGATCTGTTAGGTACACTGGTTACTTCTTCCAATTTTATTCCAACCTCACGTCGTTCTCTCCCTCGTGAGGACCTTGATTCTTCACTTATTCTAGGCCTGCCCACGAGTCACTTGATGACTCGTGGGGTCTTCTCACGAGTCGTCCCACGACCCATCCTGTGCCTGCAACATCAATTTCACAATTTTTTCGTTTCAACTCCCTGGTCCGATCTTTGAGCATAACGAGGTATAAAAAGATTTATGAAGAATCAGTTCCTATGATAATAATTCATTTACATATACCAAAAGAAAAATACAACCAGTAGATTTTTTTCGAAGAAACAAAGATGAATCATATTTACTCTGTTCAAAAGAGAAGTGAAGCAAAGCAGATCTAAACTTGTCAAAGCAAGCTTTGGGAGCTTGTTTTAATCCATACAAAGACCGCTTCAACTTGCAAACATCTGATGTAGGTGATAAAAATAAATCAGGTAGAGTTTTATATAAATGTCTTCTTTGAGATCACCATAGAGAAAAGCATTTTTGACATTCATTTGATGAAGAGGCCAATTTTGTGATGCAGCAATAACAATAATAGTTTGCACGACAACCATTTTTGCTACCGATGCTAATGTCTCCTAATAGTCTATACCATGCTTTCGTTTGTTACCAAGGACCACCAATTGAGCTTTGTACTGATCAAATGATTCCATCAAAATGAAGTTTAATTGAATAAACCTTTTTATATCCAATTATATGAACATTTGATGGATAAGGAGCAATATCCCATGTGTTATTTTCATTAAAGACAAAAGTTCTTCCTTCGTTGCTTTCTGCCAACATTCAAGCTTGAAGGCTTGTGATAAACCTGTTAGAATAGAGATGGTGATAAAGGAGAAGAAAAACCATAGCAGTTAGGAGTACAAGATACTCTAATATATTGCCGAAGAGGGTCAAGAGGAGTAGTCCTTGAAGAAACCTCAGATTCTGGTTAAGTAGTAGTTTCAGGTGCTGAATCAATTTCAAGATGGGATAAAGTTGGTCAACATCGTTCATGCACAAATATAGGTTTCGACCTCTTAAAAGAAGATGAAAATTCTTCAAAAGTAGAAAGAATAGGAGAAATAAAAGATGACTCAACATGAGTTGGAAAGAAATACTGATTTTGAAAGAGAACAACATTTCTAGAAACACAAAATTTCTAGAATTTAGATCATAGAAAATAAAACTTTTAAATAAAGTACTATAACCCATAAAGGCATATTTAGTTGACTGAAAAGAGTGTTCACTGTGTTGAGAAGGAGGCAGATGCACAGAAAAACACAATCAAATATTTAAAAATTATGATAGCACAGATTTTGGTAATAAAGATGATAATATGGAGAGTCAAGATTTAACACTTTAGATGGGATCCTATTAATTAAATATACAGTAGTAGACAAAGCTTAAACCCAGTATTTAGATGTAATAGAGGACTCAATCAATAAAAGATGAGCGACATCTAAAAAATGATGATTTTTACGCTCAACAACCCTATTTTATTGTGGTGTATATGGGAAAGAGCATTGCGAGATGACTCTTTTCTCAAGCAAGAAATTATTGGATTCATGATGCATATATTCTCTACTAGAATTAGATCTTAATATTTTGATGCAGCTAGAAAATTAAGTCTCAATGTAAGCCAAAAATGTCTTGAATATGAAAACTACCTCAGATTTAGAATGGAGAAAATACATCCATGTAAACCGACTATAATCATCTTTGAATATCACAAAATACTTGAAACGAGCATGAGAAATAACTAGTGAAATGTCCCAAACATCAGTATGAATGACATCAAAATAATTTGTAGCATGATTATCAAAATTAGGAAAAGAATGAGTTTTACTTTTGCCTACTTTACAAGTAGAACAATTAAAAAAAGCAACTGAAAATTGATTTTTGTTTTTCAATAAATCAAAATCTCATAAATGAGTTACTACAACAAAACTAGGATGTCCTAGATGTTTACGACAAACCTCTGTTTTACTCTCTGTAAAACTACAAGCAAAAGATAGAATATAAGGAATGGACAAGTATATATGATATAATTTTCCAACTTTATGCCCTTTCATGATTATCATTTCCGATTTTTGATCTTGCAAAAGACAATCATTAGGAGAAAAATTCACATCACAATTATTATCTACCAATTGGCTAACTGAAATAAGACTAGTGTTGAGCTTTAGTGATATAAAAATCTTCTAAAATTTTTAGTAATATCCCCTACCTTGGAAATGTGTAAATTACTACCATTGCAATTTGAATATGTGGTGGACCTTGAATATTTCTTAGCATACTAATTGAGTTGGTCATATGATTTGAAGCGCCAGAATCAACAAGCCGAAAATTAGATGTAATATCATTGCTTTGTAAATTCAAAGTTGAAAAGGATGATATGATCATTTGTTGTACCATTTCAAGAGTAAGGACTTATCCATTTGTTGAAGGAAACCATCTCATCATAGCTTGAAAAGCATTGATCCTATAGTTTTGAGGATGTTCGGGACACTCTTTGGTAATATGACCGTACTTGTTTACAATAATTGCAGAAATTCTTACTATAATTGCTAGCAAAATGATCATATTTCTTACAACTATAGCATTAAATTTTGCTCATATCTATATCCTTTCCTCTTTCTTGAGCGGTAAATGCAATAGTGTGAATATTTTCTTGCTTGAATGCATTTTGTATGAGAAGATGTTTCTCTTCACAAAGTAATTTCCTAAAATAGACATCCAAGGAGGTAGACGGGTCACGATTCATCATGTTAGTGTTTACACTCTCAAAATTAGATCCCAATTTCATCAAAAATTGATCTTGTTTGCTTTGCTCATGAATCTCTTGAATTATAGAAAGAGATTCAATGGTATTTTAGGATAACAATATCAATGAATTCAACCCATAAGTTCTAAAATTCAGAAAAATAATTTTGAACAGAGAGACCTCCTTGAGAGTAATTAACAATTTTATGCTCTAGCTGCAAGCATTTTGTGCTGTTGTCTTAGTTGTAAAGCAATTGTCAATAATCCCGCATGGACTTTGTAGTCTTGTATGACCTGAGATTAAGGATAATAAGAGGGTCAATTGATCCTAAAATTCATATTATCACCTGAGCATCTTTGACCTTTCAGTAACTTAACTTTGTAGGACCAGTAGGAGCCGAATCACTTTCATCTATAGGAAATTCGTTTTCACTAACAAATAGTTGAAACTAAAATTCCTAGGTAGAATAGTTTTTTTTATTAGATGGTTTGAGGTTGGTGAAGCTACAATAATCAGGCCAGACTCGGTTCACAAAGCTATGCATAAAGTATAGCTCATCAGAGAAAGATTGAAAATAGCTCAGAGTCGTTAGAAATCTTATGCTGATGTGATGAGAAGAGAATTGGAGTTCACTATGGATTACTGGGTCTATCTGAAAATTTCACCCATGAAAGGGGTAATGAGGTTCGGGAAGAAGGGAAAGCTCAATTCGAGGTATATGGGACCTTAGAAAATTCTGAGGCGAATTGGCAAAGTAGACTATGAGCTATAATTGCCTTCAGAGTTGGCTTCTGTGCACCCAGTATTCCACGTGTCACTATTCAAGAAATGCATTGGTGATCCAACTTCAATTTTTCCATTGGACAGTGTAGAAATAAAGGATAATCTCTCATACGAGGAGGTCCCAGTCCAGATCCTTGACTGTCAGGTTCGTAAGCTGAGGAACAAGGAGGTAGATTCATTCAAGGTCTTATGGAGAAATCAGCATGTTAAGGGAGCTACGTGGAAGGATGAAGCAGATATGATGGCCAGATACCTCCATTTGTTCCCTTCCGACTCACTTTCAGTTTAAGGTATCAACTCCCTTCCCAAAAACTGTTGTTAGTTCATATGTATCAATTTCTTTCATGTAAATGAACATGTGCATGATTAGTGAATTCAGTTCAGAGATAGTCATTCCGCTAGTTTTCAGCTTTAATGATCAGTATTTGGATATAAAGATTGCCAATCACTGTTTTCCTGTGTGTTTACCAACAATCGAGGACGAATGTTCCCAAGGCGGAGATATTGTATTGCCCCGGAAACTCAAAGACTAGATCCGGGACTAAATTCAAAGAAAACTATAAAATCTACACCAGGTCACAGAACAAGTCGCTCTGTGATCCGTGGGGAGTGACCACGAGTCGTTAAGTGACTCGTGGTGACGCCTAGGAGTTTAATTTGAAATCTGGAGAAAGTGGTGACCAAGGGGGTGAGCACGAGTCGTGGTCAACATGATGAGTCATGGTATGACTCGTGGTCTAGGATATATATAAGTCTGTGAAATGCTAGGCAATGTACCCAATGGGTCCTCACCACAACTTGTTTGGGACACCATGAGTCGTGGTGTCACCCGTGGGGACTCTTGGGAATATTGGGGCAGTGTAGTCCACGAGTGGTGATCACAAGTCATGGTCACCAACCATGACTTGTTGGGTCCCTCGTGAGGATATATGGTTTCCAGGAAGTGCACCTCACAAGTGTGACCACATGTCGTGGTCACTGACCACGACCCGTTAGGTCACCCGTGGGGACTGACAGTTAGTTTTTCCTTTTGAGTTTTCAAGGGCCTTTTAGTAAATTCCTATCCTCTTAAACTTTAAACTACGTCGTTTTAAATATATTTTCAGACTTATTAGTGGGGTTAAATGATTTCTTTCCTCATTCCCCACATAGACCTTCAGAAAACAAATCATAGAATTCTCTCAGGAACTCTCATAGCAAGAACTAGGGCCGTTTACTTCTCCTCAGATTCTTAAGGAATTTTTTCGAATTTTTATATTAGGTATGTCAGAATTCAACAAGGGAATAGTTCTTCCCTTGTGTCCCTAAATTCCTCCCTATATCTCTCTATCAAATGTCGCCCTAAGAATACTAAATGTCAAGAAATTGCCAGTCTTACCTCATCTAAATCATGTGTAATGTTATACCATATCAATATTAGATATTTTCTATTAGTATGTGATTGAAATGATGCTAAATCTTGTAAAGTGATATTTAGCCCTATTTCTTGAACTAGAATTCTTGAAATATGCATTAGTGCTTGAATGTCGAATTTTAGCTTGATTTTATCAATGTTGGGAACTCCCATGTTGTTAGTAGCATTGAATTTAAATCAGAATATTTTCAATTTAGTTTTACTAAGAATGTTATAATTCTCAGTGTCAGTCAAAAAATGTCAGCAGATCAGTTTGACTATAGAATTTCCTGAGGTGTTAGTAGTACCTCCCAATTATCAGAATCAGATTCAGAATTCAGTTTATTGGTCCACTAGGTGGTCATGACACTTTAGACAAACAACTTTGACCAGCCTTAGGACCCCAGTTTCATATTTTAGCTTATTCTTTAGACGGTTACGATGCTTCTAGATAAGCAGCTCTGACCAGTCTTAGAACCTAGTTCCAGAATCTTGTCCGATAAGACTCTTAGGGTGCTTCCAGATATGTACACCTGACTAGTCTTGGGACCTAGTTTTGAGATATCATCTTAGTATTCAGTCTAGGACTATTTAGTGGGAGTAGGAGTTAGCATCGAACAGACCGGGGTTCCAATGCACCCAGGTTCCCAAAACTACATTTCCAGCGTAGGTTACAGTATTTATTGGCCTGATTGGCCCTAGACTTTTTTGATCACCCAGTTCATGCCTTCATACTCCGACAAGGTATATTGGGTCCTACCAATGGGGTGCATACATCGGACTCCACATCTAGCTCACGTGGTTATATGTCGGTTATAGAATCTCCCACTAGTCAGTTTAATCTAGTATTAGTCCAGTTCAGTTCAGTTTAGATCAGTATTCCAGACTTAGAACATGCCTTGACCATAAGATAGGGTCTTCTAGACCACCTCAGTATTTCAGTTATTCAGTTTAGTAGCTAGTTGGTCATTGCAGTCTTCAAGTTCAGCATCTCTTTTGTTATTTATTCCATTGTGTTATGTTCCTCTCACTTACTTAGTACATTCAAAGTACTGACGTAATCTTTTATGCTATATCATTTTATGATATAGTTGCAGGATTTCAGTCTCAGCTTCGTTAGCCGATTGCTCATTGAAGACCTCAGCCTTGCTAGTTGGTGAGTCCTAATCCTTCGAGAATGGAGATTTATTGCTTCAGTTATACTTCACTCTTCTTGATTTAGATTTGGAGTTAGTTAGGGGCTTGTCCCTACAGCTCATCAGTCATAGAGGCTTTCATGCATAGATTTGTTTTTCAAACTCAAATTGGTATTTCAGACTGGCAGTGTTGTTCTAATATTATCAAATACGATGAACCAACTTTATTTCTTTCAAGTAGTTATATTTTCACTTTAAATTTTCGCTATATGAATTTTTATATCACTCAGAATGCTTGAGTATGATAGACCAGGGGTTTACTTGGGGTCACTTGTGACTTCAAGTACCGTGTTTCATTCAGGGTGTAAACGTGGGGCGGGACATGAACTAGATGGTAAACTCAACCCTCGGAAATAATCTTTTTGGCCTTAAGGTAGGAAACAAAGCAACCTACAGGCACAAATGAACCACCCTTCCATTCTAGGACTAGCTCACCCAGAAATTGGAACTCTACCGTACGAGTTCTACAATTCACTGAGGCATAACATGCATGCAACCAATCCATACCAATGATAACATCAAAATCAATGATTTATAACTCTACTAGATCAATTGTAGTGACTTTCTGAAGGGCTGTGACAGGGAAATCTTTGTATACCCATCGAGCTATAATCGAGTCACTGACTGGAGTAAAGACTGAGAAGGGTTCAGATAGGACTTCGGGCCTGACTTTGAAACTAGTAGCAACATAGGGTGTCACAAAAGATAAAGTATCCCATGGATTTAACAATGCATAAACATCAAGATGAAATACTTGCAACATACTAGTGACCACATCTAGAGAGACCTCCTGCTCTTGATGAGTTAAGAGGGCACAAAACTTATTCTAACGCTGACCACCACCTACGCTAATGGATGCTCCTTGTTGAAATGAGCATGCTGGTGGAGCTGCTGAATTGGTAGTTGGGTCACGGTCTCTACCATGGCCCTGTCTGGCTGTTGGACAATCCTAAGCATGTGCCCAGGCTTCCCGCACCCAAAACATGTACCTGAACCTGCTAAGCACTGTTCGGTGTGCCTCCTACCGCACCTTCCACAAAGTGGAATGCTGGGCTCTATTGACCTGCTCCCCTGACATCAAGAGCCTGATGTCTTTCCCCTTTGATCACACCTAGACCTGATTGGCACACTGGCTGTTGACAACGTTGGGGCTGATGATCTCTGGTGAGACTGCTGATGATGTCCGCCACAAGACCTCTACTGGGAAAACCCAAAGCTGCTTGTCCTGGCCCTTCGGCCTCTCTCTCCCTTTTCTTCATCTGATCCGCCTCTATATGTTGGGCGTATATCACTAATCGGGAGAAATCAAGATCATTGTTTAGCATCACAGTCCTACACTCCATGACTAATGAGTTGGACACTCCATACACAAATCTATTCATACGAGCCCTCTGGTCTGCCACCATCTTTGGTGCATACCTGGCCAATTCAATGAACCCCAAGGCGTACTCCTGGACAGTCATATCATTTTGCCTCAAATTAATGAACTCCGCCGCCTTTGCCTCCATCAACTCCCTAGGGAAGAATTTGTATAAGAAGGCAGTCATGAACATCCCAACTCACGGGAACTACGCCCACTGCTCTACCATCTCTCCACTAACGGTACCAAATATAAGCAACCTCATTTAGCTGATAGGAGGCTAAGTCTGCGTTCTCTTCTCCCGTCACCCCTATAATCTGGGTGATATTTTGTACCTCTTCCAGAAACTCATGTGGGTCCTCAGCCACTCTCGATCCAATGAACTCAAGGGGATTCATCCTAAGGAAATTCGAAACTCGAGTTGTCACTGCGCTCCTATTCTGAGGGACATAGGCCATCACCTGTTGGTTGACCTGAGTGGTCAAATCTTGAGCCAATATTTGGAAAGTTGTCCTAATCTAAGCATGAGAGACCTACTTGGGCAAAGGACTTGCCGGTGCTGGTGGGGCTTGCTGGTGCCCATCTCCATTTCCATCTTCATGTCCATTTCCACTCTTGTTCCTTCTTCCATTCATATGGTGGGGGGCATGATTCAACAAATGCATATAGCATGAGTTAGAAGGGTAGAGAGATACTTCATTGCATGACATAGATCATGAAAGAAGGAAAATTTACTAAAACATCTTGTAGCCTCTCCCCTATAAGTGTGGTGCGCTTCACACCCATGGAAGAGACTCTACTTAATGCAACTTTCAGACACCCTAGGACACTTTGAACCTTTGCGCTGATACCAAGTTTGTAATTACCCGAGCATAGGCCCGGATCTAGACGCGGAACCTAGAGTCGGTTCCAAGTTGACCCATAACATGAACATGATAACCAAAGATAAACATAAACAAAACGTATAATTGAATTCTGAAATAGCAACGGATCTAGACACGGAACATAGAATCAGCTCAAAGTTGACCCATGGCATGAACATAATAACTAAAGGTCAACATAAGCAAAAGATATAATTGAATTCTGAATTTCCTGGTAACGGCGCCACTTTTTGATAATGCTCAAACTCACACCTCCTACTGAAGCATGAAGCGGATGTTGCTAATAAAGAACCCAACAAAGGTTGGGGTCGATCCCACTCGGAATATGGAAGGATATAGAAGAATGCTAGTATTTATGCTTTTAAGTTAATTATCTCCTAAAGGGGGAATTTGTAAAAGTAACAAGTAATATTATTGAGAAAATGAAGGTTGATTCCAAATTTAATGCAACTAACTAGGGTAAATGTTCCCCATGAGTTCACAACTACTTCGGGTTTTACACTTGTAATCTATCCCAATACTTTACTTGTAGAACTGATAACTAGGGTTCATCTATATGACTGGTACGTACCTATTGGATGACTATTGATCTTGGGCAGATTTATATGCCCAAGTGATACTCAAACGTATCATTTTCGCCTTGTTTATTGTGCAATGTGTATACATTTTCATGTAATTGTCCATAAAATGTGAATTTATACTAACCAACATGATTAGCATTGTTTTGTAGGTAAAACATGATTTTGAGGAGCTAAAATGCATGTTGGAACAATATCGGAGTTGGACTTGGATGCGAGCACGAAAAAGACATTGGACTGCACAATGCAAAGGGGCTCCGCGATGGAGCCGTGCCACACTACCATCGCGGAGGCACACTGCCTGGAGGGCGATTTAATTGTCAAATTCCAGTGGAGCCTCGCGACAGCTCCGTGGCACGGAGGCAAGCCTCCGCGTTGCATGCCGTGCCACGTTGAGGCTATATTCCCGGACCCCAGATTTCCAGTGAGGGTCCGCGTCCACGCCGTGTCACGGAGGCAGTGTTCCGCGCTGGCCTCCGTGACACGTTGCTTGTTATTCCGGGAAAAATTCCCAATTGTATAAATAGAACACTTAGGCTTATTTTTAATTAATTCAGACTTGGTGGAGCAAGGACGTGGGTTACAGGCAGTTGAGGGACGAAAAAGCTAAGGGTTTTTCTCTCTTTCTTTCTTCTTTCAATCAATTGTTTGTATGATTAACACTTGTTTTAGGATGATTAATCCACAAATGAGTGTCTAATTCTCTTCCTTGCTGAGGTTATGAACAATGGTGATGAATTCTGATTATTGAATTGTATGGTTTTTCATCTTCTTCTTCTATGTTGTTCTATTAATTCTTGTTTCTACTGCATTAGTGTGTGGCCGACATTAATGTACATCTAAAAAGTCCGATTTCACTCGAGAGAGCACAAAATTGGAAAGTTGTGAATTAATAGGGTATTGTTCTTAACTTGATTTGGGAAAATTGGGTTTTGATGTGCTTTCCGGATAGAAATATACTTGAAAGCCGTATTAGTCAATTTAGGAACCGGAATTGTATTGCTAGGTCATAAATTGCATTTGATCACAGAAATGTAGACGGATGGTTTATGATTCTTAAGTGAGATTAAATACGAGAGTTTTAATCTCTAGGCTAATGTTCTTGGCTAGCAACTACAAGAGAAGAATAACCGAATTATGATTATAATCAAGTTCATTACTTGTTCTTAACCTTGGCATGCTCATATCCATAGTTTAAATTCAAAGTAGGTATTTGTTAATAGTTTTAGTATATAATTTATAAACAAAATTATTTAACTTTTGGTTACATTGTTGTCATCATATATAGAAGTAAGATAGAATATAGTATACTTGAGCAATTTTTACTTATCCAGAGTCTCCTTGGTTCGATACTTGGCTTACTTAGCCACTTTATTACTTGTTTGACAACGTGCACTTGCGTGTCGGTTTTTAACCCATATAGCAAACCACCAAACAAGTTTTTGGCGCCGTTGCCGGGGAGACTAGGCAATTGGTGAAATTGTGTTAAGTGTAAATTTACTGTATTTTTGTTTTATTTTCTTAAGTGTTGACAACTTGGTCTTAGCCTGTATTTTGCAGACTTGATTTCTGTGAACACTGGCAAAGGACAAGGAGCTGGTGGAATCTTATATAGAGTCTGAACGTGAATTTCATAGTAAACGCAGAGAAGCTCTACAAAAGAAGCTGCAGTTGCTCAGACAGTCTATAATGGAGCAACAAAATCCACCGGTTGTGAGGGCAGTGTTAGTGCCCGACGAAGCAGCAGCAAGGCCGGTTCGTGAGGTGGCAATCCCACATGCCAACAATGTACATTCAAGTATCCGCAAACCAGAGCCTGGAGGGAGATTTGAATTAAAATAGAACATGGTGCAACTATTGCACACCAGCGGGCAATTTACTGGTCTCCCTCATGAAGACCCACAACAACATCTCCAAAACTTTTTGGAGATAAGTGACACTTATATACCCGCTGGAGTGTCACCTGATTATGTTCGGCTCACACTATTTCCGTTTTCCTTACTTGGTGAAGCCAAGAGGTGGTTAAAAGCCGAACCACCAAATTCTATATCAACGTGGGATGATCTTGCACAAAAGTTCTTGATAAGATTTTTTCCCTCTGGTAAAACAGCCACACTTAGAAGTCAAATTCTAAGTTTCAAATAGAGGGAGGGAGAAAATTTATATCAAGCCTGGGAAAGATTTAAATCCATGTTGCGGGACTGTCCTCATCATCATCAGTCTAATGAGGTGTTGGTACACACATTTATTGAGGGTTTGGAACCCCATACTAAAATTTTGCTAGACTCAGCAGCTGGAGGGCATGCGCTGGAAAAGACTTATGAGGAGCTGTACACTTTGCTCAACCGGATTTCACAGGGCAATCCAGAATGGAATGCTGACTCATCTCGAGGTGGAGCAAGGAAAGCAGTAGGAGTGCTTGAAGTGGATGGATTTACAGCTATCGCTGCACAGATAGCTGCCTTGCAGAATCAGTTGAACAACCACTTCAGCAACATGAACTTGAACCATCCTTCAGCTTCAGTCAATGCAGTCCAGCAAATGTGGTGTGAAGTGTGTGGAAGCAGTGAGCACTCAGCTGAGTGCTGTGGAGCAAACCCAGATTCTGTTAACTTTATGGGCAATGCACAGAGAAATCAGCAGCAATTTGGTAGCGGCTACAACTCAAATTGGAGGAACCATCCAAATTTTTCGTGGGGTAGCAACAACCAACAAGGACAAAGTTCGGGTCAGGGTATGCACATGAATCAAGGAGGGCAACAGAACTACCAATCTCAATTCAGAAATCACAATGCCCCTCCTCCACCACCATCACCTACCATTGAGGAAATGTTCAAGACCATGATCGCTAATCAGGCGCAATTGCAGGCTGACTATGTTAAATTGGCAGCCGAAGTGAAGAACAATCAATTAGCGACCAAGGCTCTTGAGTATCAATTTAGGCAATTTGCTAGTGCCCAAAACACAAGGCCTAGAGGAGGACTGCCTAACGACACGGATCCTAATCCGAAGCAGGTAAATGCAGTGACCACAAGGAGTGGTTTGCAGCTGAAGGAGGTGGAACCGGAAAGACCACCTCAAAAGTCAGGAGCAGCAGATGTTGAGGAAGAACAAAGTTCGGATAGGGGGGAGACCAAAGAAGCTAAATCAGAAAGGCCTCCACCCCCATTCCCTCAACGACTCAAGAAACACAAGGAGGAGGCGTGTTTCAAGAAATTTATGGAGGTGCTTAAACAGGTACATGTTAATTTACCTCTTGTTGATGTCTTGCAGGGAGTGCCAAAATATGCTAAATATATTAAAGACATCGTGGCCAACAAAAGTCGTTTGACTGAGTATGCCACGGTGGCTTTGACGGAGGAATGCACTTCCCGGATCCAAAATAGACTGCCTACGAAATTAAAAGACCCTGGAAGTTTTACCATCCAGCTTACTATTGGGCAGAGTATCCGAGCTCGTGGATTGTGTGACTTGGGGGCGAGCATAAACCTGATGCCATCTTCGGTATTCAGAAAGTTGGGTCTAGGGAGTCCTAGACCTACAACCATAATCTTGCAGTTAGCAGACAGATCCTTAGCTAGGCCGGATGGCATTGTTGAGGATGTGTTTGTGCAAGTGGGATCCCTCATTTTTCCAGTTGATTTTATTGTTCTGGATTTTGAACCAGACGCTGAAGTCCCGTTTATTTTGGGACGACCCTTCTTGGCAACCGGAAAAGCATTAAATTGACGTGGCTGCGGGTCAACTTACAATGCGAGCACATGACAAGGTAGAGGTGTTCGACGTGTACAAAGCACCCAAGCTCCCGATGGTAAATGAAGAACTCTCAGTGATCAATGTAATTGATCATGGGAACGCAAAACAAATGAATGATTCCCGAGAGTTGATGGGAAGACCACCAGATAAGGGTGAGCACTACTGGGGGGAGGACAATGATCATGAAAAATCGTCCATCACCCTAGTGGATAATTGAGCATAAAGGACGTCGAGCCGCGACGGTAAACCAGGCGCTGCACGGGAGGCAACCCGTGAAAAATATTTTTTTCTTTTATTTTGTAAAGTGTAAATAGATTTTATTTTATTTTTCTTTTTCTTGATTTAGTACAAAATTTTTCGTTTTAGTTAGTATTTTTTATTTTAATTAGGGAAATGTATTAATCTAACAAATTTTGTTTAGTGAGGTGATTTTCAGGTCAAACGGAGAAAAATGTGCACGAAATCGGGAAGGAAAAGGCAAGGTATGAAAAAATGAATAAAATGAAGAGACAGAGAGCTGGGGCGATGGCTCCGTGTCACGGAGGAGGACCTCCGCGTTACCCTCCGTGACACGTTAAAGGTTAATCTGGAATTTTTTTGAAAATTCCAGTAAGCCATCGCTATAGCTCCGTGTCACGGAGGAGGGGCTCCGCGTTACCCTCCATGACGCGTTGCCCTATATTTTGTGACGGGTCACACCGGGTTGCCGGGTGACCCGCGTGTTTTCCTTCATTTTAAACCCCGATTTTAGGCCCTTTTTCCTCATTTTCTCTCTTCTCCGCGACCAAACACCCAAATTTCCCACCCCAACCAACGTGCCACGGTATTAAGCAACCAAGTTGTCGAGTTTCTTCGATTATTCAACTTAAAGGTATGTTTTCCTCGTCTCTCTCAAGTTTTTGTCGATTTTAGTCGAATTTGAGCATGGGAGGTGAGATATATTACCCTAAGTCGAAATTTAGCATGAAATTGAGTTATTCTTTGATTGATAAATGTTCGGAATGTTGTAATACGCGTTTGAACTTGTCGATTGCGTGAATGATTTGAATTTGATTGTGAAATTCAATTCTAGGGCTTGGGTTGTTGAATTCGAATTGGGTAACTTGGTAAATTTGTAAATTATATGCCGGGGTGTGCTTGTGAATTGAGATAAGTCGTTGTAAATATTGTTTGAATGTAATAGACGATGAATTCTCGGGATTTTGGGAAAATGTGAAAATTGTTCGAATTGGTTGAGTATATAGGTTCATGTGTATATAGAATTTTTGTTGTTGTTTTTGTTTTGTTGTTTTCTTTGCTAAGTGCGATGGTTGAATTGCTAGCGATGGTAGGATTGGGATTAGCTGTATGAAGTCTGAGTAGTAAGCTAAGGTTTTACTGTCAAAATTTTCTTTGCGAACGAACTAAGCATAAATTGTATAGGTGTTTGTTTTTGGTGTAAATAAAGTGATTCTTGCCGTAGTATCGTAACCGTAGCTAAGGACTAAGTGTGGGGTAAACTTAGCTTAACCCGACCAAAGCCGAAGCTAATATGCATTTAGCTTGACATGGTGCTTGTTTATTTGTATTGACAAGTACAATGGCAAGTAGGCAGGATAAGGGTAAAGGTGCATCTACTTCAGGCACCGGGAGAAAACAACTTAGACTGGGCACAGCAGTCCCAGTTGCACCAGCTGTTCCACGCGGCCAACGCCGCCAATACGGAATGAGGTGGGTAGCTGATGAAGGGAAGAAGTGGTACGCTAAACACAAGGAAAAGAAATACTTCCCTGAGGAGCATATTGCGCGGGAACCACTAGCACAGGAGTTCCCCCGTATAGTGCAAAGGATCGAGGCAGCTGGGCTCAGCTTCATATTTCAGGAGCCCAAGGAGTGCAACTTACATTTAGTCCGGGAGTTCTATGCAAATTGGAATCCGGCAATCAGAAGCCACACAATGAAGATCAGAGGGTAGATAGTCACTCTGGAACCCCAACAATTAAATGCCATCATTGGAGCGCGGGACACAGACGCCCACATTCTCCGCCAGCTGAATATCACCCCACCATATGCCGATATTAGACGCACATTGTGTGGGGCTCGATCCACAGCCAGATGGAGCAGACATAAGGAGAGGGGTTACCACCAGACTCTGCCGTATTCTCAAATGAACAAGGAGGCAAGAATTTGGCTGAAAATAGTTTGTTCGTGCCTGATCCCGGGGGTGCACATGACGGATGTGACCCGGGACCGTGTGTGCCTGGTGTATGCCCTAATGAAAGGGCTAGAGATTAATGTTGGGGCGGTCATCATATCCGCCATGAAGAGAGCCCGACTACACCAGGGCCACAGGTATGGGTTCAGCGGACTTATCACCACCTTCCTCCGGGGCCTTGATGTCGAGGAAGAGGCTTTGGACTACATCCCGCAGTTGGAGCGGAGGGCCCTTGATGTGACCAAAACTAAGGCCCCCGACACCACACACGGGCCAGTGCTGACACTTGGCGAGCGACATGCTCGCGACGACCAGTACATGGCACGGATGTTTGGTATGCAAATGCTTTAGCTTCGGATTGGTGGGAGACCAGCCACAGAGGAGGAGTTATGGCAGCTGGAGCTGGATTACCCATTTGGAAAAAACGCCAGGGCTTTATGCCGAGTGGGGCCAGCATTTGTAGAGCCCACTGACGATGATGTCCCCACGGACGAGGAGACACGTCGGGAGGACTCCGATGTGGAGTCTGATGACGACGATGGAGGTGACTCGGACATGGGCGATGAGGCAGCAGCATCGGATGAAGAAGTCGAATATTTCGACTGATCAGGGAGTTCCACCACCCAAAATTTTGTGATTTGAATTTTTGTGAACACTGGGGACAGTGTTCGATTTAAGTGTGGGGTGAGGAGTAGTTAGGTGCTGGGGGCTGGGCTGGTTTGCTTGTATGTTCTTTCCTCTGTTTGTTTTGTATGTTTAAGTTTCCCTGTGTTTGTGAAGTGAAAACTAGTTTGTATCTTTATATATTTGTGGTAATTGATGATGTGTGTTGTGAAATGTTGTGGTTTGCCAGCTAAGTCTGTAAAAATTTTTGTAAATATTTTCTTATGTTTTTTTTCTCTATCGAAATGATCGATATTTTTAAAATTTTGCAAAAATATTTTGTACATATTAAAATATTTTGTAAATATTTTTCCATCGAAATGATCGATGTTTTGCAAAATTTTTCGATTTTTATTTTTGGGTTTCTCGGAGTTTGTTTTCGGTTCTTTTACCGAGAATAGTCCCATTGAACCGAAGTCATAGTTAGTGACCGTTCCCTATGATGGATGGATGACGACCGTCTTAAGGGAAATGTAGTCAGTAGGAGTAGTGATTTTACTTTGTTTTTTAGTTTTTTTTTGGTGGATTGCATCACGGAACCTGTAGTTACTATATGGTTGTGAAATTATGGTTGCGTGTTGTAACTGATATTCAAAATGCAAAATTGATTCGTATAAAAGCATGCAATTTTATAAATATGTTGAGTTACCTTGGCTATAGAATTCGATTCGGTGTGATTGAGGCTTAATTTTTGAATTCATGTAATTGGTTAATTAAAGAGTCTGTGAATGCATCTTCAATCGAGCATGTGCATGAAGTGTGAAGTGAGGTGTTGTTATTCCATGCTATTGTGAAGTGTCTAGAACTTGCCTGGTGTGTGTACAAAACGAAATGAAGGAGGTGTAGTGTTGGAAAGGATGTAGGCATTTCTTTGTTTTAACCAAGAGTTTCTATTCTTTTCTTGTCATACACTACCTTTTTATGTGATTGTATACCCTAGCCAGCCTGTTGAGCCTTTAGCCGATTATTTCTTTCTTTTGTCCAAAAATTGTATAAACTGAGCTTAATTCTTTCTTTTCGTTAGCCGTAAAGTCTATACAAAACTCTTAAGCGCTTAAGAAGAACAGAAAATTTTTTCCCAAAGTGTCAAAGAGTGAGAATAGTGGAAAGAAAAAGAAAAGCAGAGTGAGGAAAGAAAAGAAAAGGTTGAAGAGGCACTTGTTATAATGAAATGATAATGAAGGTGCATGAAAAACCTTTGTTGTTGTGTCAAGTGTGTTTGGTGAAATGGGCCATACGAAAGTAAATCAGCATGAATGGGATGATGAAAAAAAGAAAAGAGAGAAACAATGTCATGAGTTGAGGGGAAGGTGTTGAAAAGGCGCTTAATGATGCTAGTGGCTATTATTGGCTAATCCAATGTGTACTAGTTCCATAGCTTCCATTACAACCCCTTAAAGTCCTACGTGATCTTATATTGCATTTCTTTATATTAGTGGAGTAATACACTAAGGGCAAGCTTATGGGTCATGACATGATGCATGTGAATTCTTTTGGGAGAGAGAGTGAAATTAACTTTTACATGCCCCTACTTGAATGTTTGTGTTTCACATGAACAAAAAGGGGAAGATTCTCTTGAGTTGTGAGGGCACATGCTTGATGAAAGATTGATTTTCGTGTCGGATATCTTGATTAGCTGATTTTCATGAGTTTGCTGATATCGAGGGTCGATTCTTAAAGTCTAGGAAGTCTTGATGTATTAAAGGTCATTGCATTGTAAGACCATGCATGTTTTCTTGATGATTTACAATATTGAATGATCGGTATGACCGTAGCTCAAATTGTCGCACCATAGTGGCGAAGGTTGGGATGTAATTTGCATGAGTTGTGTATGTGTTGTTCGAGGACGAACAAGGATTTAAGTGTGGGGTAAGTGATCTTGGGCAGATTTATATGCCCAAGTGATACTCAAACGTATCATTTTCGCCTTGTTTATTGTGCAATGTGTATACATTTTCATGTAATTGGCAATAAAATGTGAATTTATACTAACCAACATGATTAGCATTGTTTTGTAGGTAAAACATGATTTTGAGGAGCTAAAATGCATGTTGGAACAATATCGTAGTTGGACTTGGATGCGAGCACGAAAAAGACATTGGACTGCACAATGCAAAGGGGCTCCGCGATGGAGCCGTGCCACGCTACCATCGCGGAGGCACACTGCCTGGAGGGCGATTTAATTGTCAAATTCCAGTGGAGCCTCGCGACAGCTCCGTGGCACGGAGGCAAGCCTCCGCGTTGCAAGCCGTGCCACGTTGAGGCTATATTCCCGGACCCCAGATTTCCAGTGAGGGTCCGCGTCCACGCCGTGTCATGGAGGCAGTGCTCCGCGTTGGCCTCCGTGACACGTTGCTTGTTATTACGGGAAAAATTCCCAATAGTATAAATAGAACACTTAGGCTTATTTTTAATTAATTCAGACTTGGTGGAGCAAGGACGTGGGTTACAGGCAGTTGAGGGACGAAAAAGCTAAGGGTTTTTCTCTCTTTCTTTCTTCTTTCAATCAATTGTTTGTATGATTAACACTTGTTTTAGGATGATTAATCCACAAATGAGTGGCTAATTCTCTTCCTTGCTGAGGTTATGAACAATGGTGATGAATCCTGATTATTGAATTGTATGGTTTTTCATCTTCTTTTCTATGTTGTTCTATTAATTCTTGTTTCTACTGCATTAGTGTGTGGCCGACATTAATGTACATCTAAAAAGTCCGATTTCACTCGAGAGAGCACGAAATTGGAAAGTTGTGAATTAATAGGGTCTTGTTCTTAACTTGATTTGGGAAAATTGGGTTTTGATGTGCTTTCCGGATAGAAATATACTTGAAAGCCGTGTTAGCAATTTAGCAACCGGAATTGTATTGCTAGGTCATAAATTGCATTTGATCACAGAAATGTAGACGGATGGTTTATGATTCTTAAGTGAGATTAAATACGAGAGTTTTAATCTCTAGGCTAATGTTCTTGGCTAGCAACTAGATGAGAAGAATAACCGAATTATGATTATAATCAAGTTCATTACTTGTTCTTAACCTTGGCATGCTCATATCCATAGTTTAAATTCAAAGTAGATATTTGTTAATAGTTTTAGTATATAATTTATAAACAAAATTATTTAACTTTTGGTTACGTTGTTGTCAGCATATATAGAAGTAAGATAGAATATAGTATACTTGAGCAATTTTTACTTATCCAGAGTCTCCTTGGTTCGATACTTGGCTTACTTAGCCACTTTATTACTTGTTTGACCACGTGCACTTGTGTGTCGGTTTTTAACCCATATAGCAAACCACCGAACAACTATACTCAACTATCGAGTTAGGTCTCATGAGAGATTTCAATTTAACCGTTATCAGTTTGTTCCAAATTTAACTATCTAGCGACCACAACTCAAGTTGATATAATGATCATCAAAATCAAGGCTTTGTTGTAATTCTCTTTTCCTAATCTCTACCTCTCTTGGCTCAAGCAAGTAGAGAATTAAGGCAAGCGGTCACGTTGCGCACCATTAAGAAATGTTAAAGATGAAGAGAATACAATACAAACGTTTAGTATTGGTTTAGAATCACATCATGCAAACCCTGGTTCATTAGTCCACCATAGTTCCCACAACCCTAGTTATGGAGATTTTAGCCTCTCGTAATTATAAATAAATTCATAGCATTCATAGACAAAAGTATAAATTAATACTTACAACATGATTGGAAGAAACTTCACTGGATTATTGCAAATATACGAAAGAACAATTCAACAACAATTGTCTTAAAGCATTTTGTGAAATAAAATTTCTCGCTCCAAGTTCGCTCTGTAAATTGTGTAAAGACTTCTCAAGGACTTGGCTTTCGTTATATAAAAATAAAGGGTATTTATAATAGTAGATTTATTCCTTCTTTGCTCCTTTATGGATTTTATTTGGGATTTGTAGCTCCTTTTCCTAGTTGAATTAGGATTTGACTTTTCTAGATTCCAAACTTGCCTATGCCTTGCGCCGCCCATAGCAATGAAATGACGATATGATGCACCTTTTATTACGCTAAAATGGCTATGTGGCATGTAGGCCATAGCACAACTATGCCTGTGCACTGCCAACTTCAATATATTCATCTCGTCAACCCCGTTTTGCCATTCTTGCACTTTTAAGCCTCACAAGCCCAAAATCATCACTTTAAGCCCTGAAATAATCTAATCATGTGCGTTAGCTCTTTTTAACAAATATATCATAAAACACATGCAAACACACACAATTTGTTCTCAAAACATAGTAAAGTACAGGCAAAATATGGCCAATAAGTGTGTAAATACGCCTTTCATCACCACCCTACACTTAAACTATTATTCGACCTTGAACAATCTACTACTTCCCTTCTCAAATTTAGACAGAAAATTCATCCTACGAATAGGTCTACTTGCACTTAGGATCATGAGATAAATCAATAAAGCTTCAAAAAATTCACTCACATGCATATAGGATCAACATTAAAATGTCAAAGTTCAAAATCACTTAGCTTTTGAAAAGCTAACTCATCAAGACATATTTTGGGCTAACATGAATCATATGTAATTTACCAATCAAGATAAACCAAAGTCTTACCATAGTGCCCCTCACAATTTGGAGAGATGTCCTTTCTCACACAAGATATATATCAATATAAACTTTGGACATAAATAAAACAATTTCCGCTTACTCTCCCAAAGAACTCAATATATATGCAAAAGACGACCCATAGGCTTGACCTTAGTATAATACTCCACTAATATAGAATTATGAATCAAGGATCAATTAGGACTTAAATTTGGTTGTAATGTAGGCTAAGGGACGGCTATGGACTATTTGGCCAAGATAGTGACTAAGCTCCCTAATCTCTTTAATACTTCACAACACTTCACTTTTTAAGAACATTCTTCAATCTCCTATTTTTTTCTCCTTATACTTCCTTTTATTTCTCAATTTACAAATTGGGTGACTAGTGGGAATTCTCAACACTTAAGCACAATTTTTCTCTTCATTCTTTTCAATTCAAAGCTCTCTTTTTTCTTTTTCTTTCCCACTAACATCACCTTTCTTATTTAGCAATTTTCACCTTTTTGTTTTCTTCTAATTCACCACACTTCTTAGCTTTTTCCCTTCATTTTTTCACTTATGCTCCTTTCATACACAATTTTATATTAAAGTTCTCTAGGAGTCATTTGGATCAAATAAAGATTAATAAAAAAAAGGGATAAAGCTTGTAATATGGCTATCAAAAGAATAGGTTAAGGCTCAAAATGGCTAACCAGGACAATTACATAAAGGTAGGTAAAATAGGATAAAAACAAGACTACCAAAGAAACGCCTATTCACTTTCTAAATCCATCATTTTTATTTCATTTTGCATACACACCTGGCAAGTTCTAGACATCAATTTGCAAGCATGGAGTATATCAAAGATTCCTCACACATTAGCCAAAAATGGTTTAACAATGGAAATCAAGATCACATAAACACATATATCCATATTGCATGCATAACATAATTAAGCCTACTTTTTTCAAGCACAAGAGTCAAGTTCCAAAAGACTAAGTGTTTCTACCTTTTTCATGCATTTTGAGTAAATTTCATAAAGTCTCAATGATACCTCAGTGAAACACCTAGCATTCGTAAGGTCCAAGTTCTTGTTCTTCCTAATAACTAATTTACCCTTAAGACAGTCGTCATCCATCCGGACTCAATGACTAAAAAATTAAAAAATAAAAAAAATCTAGACTCTCTAGTCAGTTCTAAGGGACTATCCACCGGAAAAGTACCAAAAACAAAAATCAAAGGAACCAAAATAAAATAAAACTACAAAAAAAATACTACAAACCACAAGTATGCAAATAAGTCATAAATCCCGAAAAACTAGGCCTACCATGTGCAAATTTAGCAATTAAGGCATGCATGGTAATATGAAGTTCACTTCTCCCACCCTACACTTAATTAGTCACACTATCTCCAATGATAAAATAATAAAGCATAAAGTAAAAGAGTAAAAGAAGAACTCTCTAGGCCTTTAATCATCGTGGTCTGTGGGGGCAAGAGCAACTTCTCCCATTTTTTAATCATCTATGTCATAAGCAATTGTGTTTCAAAATATTTGTAAGGACTATTTATAAGTGTAGAAAAATATCACACATAATAAACTGAGTCCAAAATAAATTAGAAAATAATTTCGGATCTAAAATTGGCACACCGCGTTGCGAGGATCACAATGCTGCTTTTAACTACACGACTCAGAAGTTGATTTTTGCTTTTGATCACAGCGTCGCTAACCATAATGTTGCTGACATTTAATTTCCCAGGTACGTTCCTTTCCTTTTTCTTTTCTTTATATAAATATTATTATTATATTAACTTCCTTCCATTGAGCTGCCAGCTTAATTTTCTTATACGATTTTTATTTTTAATTTATTTTTGCCTTTTTTAAATATTCATCATGCCTTGTTCCTTTTCACCTGGACAAACCCGCAATGGTGGACATGCATTCATGCTTAAAAATTGTGGTTTATGATTTAACTCCTGCACACTTGAACAAACATATCAAATATAAAAAAATTAAAAATTATCTTGGGTTTCTTCCCAAGTAGCGCCTGATTTAACGTCGTGGCATGACACATGTATCTTGATTACTCAGATTTCATCAAGATACTTGTTGAGATCGTTGCCACATTTTGGCCGCTTGTTTTATCAAGCTAACCTTTGACATGTCAGAAAAAGAAAACAAAAACGTAAAATAGGAAATAAAGACTAAAAGTTAAACACAAGCAATTAATCTTATCCTAAGCCTTATTCCCCGGCAACGGTGCTACTTTTTGATGACGCTCAAACACACGCTTTCTTGAAAAGTATGAAGCGGACGTTGTCAATAAAGAACCCAGAAAAGGTTGGGGTCGATCCCATAGGGAATATGGAAGGATATAGAAGAATTCTAGTATTTAAGCTTTTAAATCAATTATCTCCTAAAAGGTGGAATTTGTAAAAGTAACAAGTAATATTGTTAAGAAATTGAAGGTTGATTCCAAATGTAATGCAACTAACTAGGATAAGTGTTACCCAAAAGTTCATAACTACTTCGGGTTTTACACTTGTGATCTATCCAATACTTTACTTGTAGAACTAATAACTAGGGTTCATCCAATCGACTGATTCGTCCCTATTGGATGATTGAACTCAATCACCGGGTTAGGTCTCATGAGCGACTTCAAATTAACCGTTATCAATTTGTTCCAAATTTAACTATCCTATGACCACAACTCAAGTTAATATAATGATCATCAATATCAAGGCTTTGTTGTAATTCTCTTTTCCTAATTTCCACCTCTCTAGACTCAAGCAAGTAGAGAATTCAGGCAAGCCCTAACATTGCACACCTTTAATAATTGTTAAAGATGAAGAGAATACAATACAAGTGTTTAGTATTAGTTTAGAATCACGTCGTGCAAACCCTAGTTTGTTAATTCACCATGGTTCCCACTACCCTAGTTGTGGAGGTTTTAGCCTCTCATAATTATAACTAAATTCATAGAATTCATAGACAAAAGTATAAATTAAAACTTACAACATGATTGGAAGAAACTTCACTTGAATATTGCAAAATTACGGAAGAATAATTCAACAACAATTATATCAAAGCGTTTTGTGAAATAAAATTTCTTGCTCCAAGTTCGCTTTATAAATCGTGTCAAGACTTATCTAGGACTTGGCTTTCATTACATAAAAATAAAGGGTATTTATAATAGTAGATTTATGTCTCATTTGCTCCTTTATAGATTTGATTTTGGATTTGTAGCTCCTTTTCCTAGTTTAATTGGGATTTAATTTTTCTAGACGTCCAAACTTGTCTGTGCCTTTCGCCCCCCATAGCACCGAAATGTCGGTATGGCGCACCTCTGGTTGAGCCAAAATGGTTGTGTGGCGCGTAGGCCATAGCACAACTATGCTTGTGCGCTGCTAACTTTAATATATTCGTCTCATCAACCCCATTTTTCCATTCTTGCACTTTTTAGCCTCAAACAAGCCCAATATCATCACTTTAAGCCCTGAAAGCATCTAATCATGTGTGTTAGCTCTTTTTCACAAATATATCATAAAACATATGCAACCATGCACAATTTGTTCTCGTAACATAGTAAAGTACGGGCAAAATATGGCTAAGAAGTGTGTAAATATGCCCTTCATCCAAAAGTCTGAATATGCATAGACACTACTAACAAGCTGAGATTCTACACATTGTCTGAAAAGTCTCTAACATTACTGACGGGCTAATGGGACAACATCTCCGACTAGCTCACTAAAAGTCTGAAACAAACTGACATAATGATACTAAAAGATAGATGTCCTCGGAGGATGAGGACTCACACAAGGTAGGATCTGAACTGGAATGAGAGTAGGACTAACGGCCGGCTGAGTCTGATCGCTAGGACCTGTATCATAAAATGATGCAACAAAGAGTATGCGGTCAGTACATGGAATATACTAAGTATGCAAGGTATATAAAATAGGCTAAATAAGTATAAATTGAAATCATGTATATTAACATAATTCATAACATCATAAGAGTAGGGACTATATGATGATATCTGAAAACATGAATAGTCATAAACTGGATCTCATAACTGAATCAAATAACCCAAAGCTAAAACTGAAATTCATAAGTAAAACTGATAACCTGATCATTGGGTCAAACCTGTTGAAAACATAATATCATAACTAATAAACATGGATAACTAAAATCCTGACGAACAATGGGAGACTTGTCATATAACTGATACTATCACGGTAGATCTTACAAGATCCCAACTTTACACTCAAGTGGGCAGTCATCCAAAAGCCTTGCCAGGGCTAAGGGCACTACCATGATATCGATATCAAGCTGAAGGCCCATTCGGGGTAGGGGAAGCTAATAAAGGAGTTCCCAAAGTAAATGTGAGATCCTACGTTGGTGCATAGTCTAAGACTCGGGATTTTCACGAACCCTTGGCCTACTTGTTGTTAGACACTACTCCCAAAACAGGAAAAGGCTCACCATCATTTTTCAATAAATATTAAACCATACCATATTCTGAAAAGTGGGAGTAGAGACTCCAAAATCCATATGGTAATATCTTTTATAGAGTTAAACTGAATCATGAAAACATGCTTAATCTGAATAGGATTACCCAAAATATGAAGATCATGCATACTTGAAATAGACTTCACTAGTCAAAATCATAGATTCATATATGGGTAATTTGTAAACAAACATACATGCTAGATACTTCATCATACTCGAAATCATCAATCATAAACTAAATTCTTTATGAATTTGCATAATTAGACATAATATTCTAAAACCTTGAACTCATGAATCTATAACCGAAACATGTACAGAATATGCCCATTAATCATCAAAAAGAATTTAAAACATAAAGGGAATCGATCCATAAATAATTTTCAAGAATTCTATGAAATTAGATTTAACTCGGTTTTTTTGTCACAATTTGAATTGAGACTTGATTCGTGAAACTGAGGAGAATTATGAGCATGAGAGTAAAATGAGCCCTCATGTATGGCCTCACATACCTGGAAAAACTAAATTTACACTTTCCCTAAAAAGCCCAAAGTATTTGGAGAAGAACTTGAAGGTTTCTAGGCTTGATCTTCAATGGAGAGGTCTTAGACTTTCACACATGGGAGGGGAAGGGTTTAGAATGGGTTTAACCCTATTAAAACCCTCATAACAAAACTTAAAATGACAGAGTTTAGGGCTTAAAATCTTTGGAATTTCAGAAATTCCCTTACTTAAATCGCAGAAAATTTCACTCTGCTAGATGTCACAACTCAGACCACGAGCCGCACTCGATACCATGAATCGTGGTTACCACTGCTCTTCCCTAACTTTCATTTTCCATGAGTTAAACCATGACTCCCACCTCCAACTTATGAGTCATTAGATCCACCCGTGATCACCATTACCAAGATCCTCATTTTCTTCTCACAGGTGCAAGTCACGACTAGTTGTTTCCTACAATGGGTTGTACAATAATTTGTACCTTCCAACTAGGGTAACTCAGTTCTCAAACAACGATTCATCCTATGACTCGTAATATGATCCCACGAGTCTTACCTTGACTCATTGCCAGTGGACTCCTCCTACAGATTGTAACCACAAACAACTCCTACGAGTCATAACTTCTCATCACAACTCGTACCATGAGTCAATCTGTGCAAAATTTTCCCTCTCTTCTACTTAACACATTTCAAATCTCAGGTCTAGTCTTAGGGACCTTCAGGGTATAACAAAATAGAAACTGGAAATTTTTGGCAAAATGAGAGTTCTGGCTTAGCATGATCTTTTTCATTAATTATCTTTATCGGCCGATGTAACATGAACATCTTTGCTTTTGTAGGATTTATTAAAGCACTGAACCCAATATTTTTGTGGCCTGGACCAGAATAGGAATATATTTAGAGTAGGTTCAATCTTGTCAAAATCCTAGAATATGTTGCACTTGAGCTCCATAAGGATATAATATTGGTGCCTTAAGTACCAGAAAAACCATAAGAGCTCTTGTGGAAAGTCATTGGCAAGTGGTATGAACACTTGACAAAATGGGTATCTTGGGTTAACTCCATACGACTTAAGGATGGACCATCCATATTTTATAAATACTTGAAGCTCATAGAAAGTCCATCGTTCTATCAGGATGGATGGATCAAATGGATCCACATGCTGGCTGAATAGGTTTGGTTGATGATTTGGTAGCATGGAAAAACTGGGACCTGGTAGGTTGGCAATCACAAAGATCTGGCTGGCTGGTTATTTCATTTTGGAAAAAACCTTTTTCAAAATTCATCAAGTCTGGAAAAGAAGTCTGCTAGGATACCATCTTCCCCCTTCAGGTGCTTAACTTGGAATTTATAAGGGGAGAACCATGGTACCCATCTAAGAATTTGTGTATGTGGAAGTATCTTTGGATTTAGCTGGATCATTTTCGGGAACACCTTCATATAGATCTCGATCAGAAACTCAATTTGATCTAAAAAGAAATTTAACTTTTTAATCTCATTCTTCACAGCAAGAATTTTCTTGAATTTAGAATGATAATGTTGTTCCGCATCTTGAAACCGTCCATTAGCATAACCACATATCTTCCTACAGTCATCTTTCTCTTCTAAAAGGACTGTGCTCTAATATTCATTACTGGTATCAGTCTATAATATTTGCTTTTCGTTTGATAGAATGCAGAGTTTTCATTTCTTAGGACATTTTCTTTATTTTATGGACTGCATCATCTTGCTCCTTTTCCCAAACCTGGGCATTTTTCTTGAGCATCTTTGTAAGTGGGGATATGTATATAGAGACGTCAGGAATAAAATCTCTAACATAATTAATCACACCTAGAAATTGTTGGGGCTGCTTCATGGTGAAATTGTTATCCCAAAATTTGAGTAGCTGCTGACAAATGTATGGCCTTAGACTGAATGCTCCATTACTGAAATGCATCCCCAAGAAATCAATCTCCTTCTGAACAAGAATCATCTTTTTTGTGGAGAGAATGATTCCATTTGTCCTTAGTATATCATGAAATTGATTAAGTAAGGTAAGGTGTTCCTCAAAAGTATCACCCAATAGAAGTATATTATCAATGTATACTAGTGAGATGTGGAGGAAGGCTGAAAAATTTTGATCATGGATTTCTGGAACAAAGATGGTGGAGGTTTCAACCCAAATGGCATGACTTTCTATTGGAAGTGTTGATCAGGAATGCAAAATCCTATCTTGGGTCTTTCCTGAGGATGTATCCCCAATTGTAATAATCCAAATTTAAGGTCAAACTTGGAAAAGTATCTAGCTTTGGCTAAGTGTTAAAGTAGGGATAGTCTATTTGTAATAGGTAATTTATCATCTCGGAGGAAGTGATTAAGAGGTTTGTAGATTATGACTAATTTGAGTTTACCTCTTGTCTGCTTAGCTCGTTTATTAACATAGAAATCTTCACATGCCCATTGAGAACCCGATAGCTCAATTACTCCAAACTCCATGAGTTTTGAATACTCCTTCTTTGCATGTTAAAGGTGATCTATATTCATGCCTAAGCGACTAGTCTTGGTTGGGTTGATGTTTTCATTTTTCTTAAATGGGAGTTTGATGAAAAACTCTTCATTTATCCATAAGGGATTTTCGTACCTTTTCATAAACTCCTTGCGGGATTTTGCACATGAATGCTCTACTAGCTGTTGTTTGATCTCCTTGATTTGTTCATCCTCAATGATCTGGAATAGGTGTAATACTTCTGAGCATGCATTGAATTACTTTTTGAATGCTATTTGGTAGGCTCCAATGTGGAGTTAATCTTGAGTTATCTATAGATGTCGAACCCAATTATAAGGTCTTTTCCTAGAATATCTAATCCAGACAACTTTGTTCTAAACTTTAGTCTTGGGAGGAGCTCAATTGTAATTGGATGCTTTGTGATGACCGTGGTGGTCAGGATCCCACTTGATATAGTATTGAATTTCTTGAAATGGGTAATCCATTGATCATCAAGAAGAATAGCTAGATTTATTAGTGATGATGCTTCTTCAGTATCCGTGAAGGCAATAACTTGAGTCTGCTTGTCCCATTTGGATGGATAGATATTAAGTTGGACTTGAGTAATATTTATGATACTGTTTATCTCTTCCTCAGCCTCTGAAATATGATAATGTTCATGTCACGCCCCACCTTGGGAGGCATGACTGACACTTAGTGCCACACTGGAATCTGACTGGCCTAGCTAGGTTTATGCATGTTTGGTGCATGCCTGCAACTCAATTCAAGAAAACAACGAGCTATATCTCGGCTATAAATATAGCCTCCGGCCGACAAGGCCATATAGCCACATGTAAAAGAAAACAACTAACTAACAATAAGCAATAAAAAGGGAATCCTATGTAGGCCGACAAGACCACCATGCTGTCTAGTTTTGGCAGAATGAAAATAAGGAAACTATAACTATACTATAGCCGATAAGGCCACTTTCTAACAGCTAAACAAGGCCCCACATGGCCATCACACGAAATAAAACATATACAGGCACCACACGCCAACAACAAAATGAACAACTGGGAATTTGTAATCTGCAAGCCTCTACGAGTGGAATAATGGTCGAGACAGGGCCCTGACCTACTCATAAATAGTACAATCAAAAGAGAAAACCTTATAACTATTAGATACGAAGAAATGGAGCTAACTGTACTACTGACTCTAGCTGAAAGCTAAGAAGGTCCTGATCCATGTCTATCCGCACCTGCAGGCAGGTAATGTAGCGCCCCAAGGATGGGCTTCAGTACAATATGTGCCGAATATGTATGACAACAAAAGAAAATGACTGAATAATAATGATAATGAAACTGAACAATTCAAAAGGAGAGACAGATAATTAACCTGATATAACCTTATAACTTGTTGTATAACTAATAGTAAATAGTACAAACAAGAACCTTACCTAGCCTCCATAAGCCTGGAAGGTACATCCAGCACAAAATAACCCACCCGGGGCCCCCATAAGCCCTGGCGAGTTCACTTCAATCTATATAACACTAATCAGGTTAAAATGAGTCAATAGGTAACTATACCCATCCTACCGGTCCCCTGGGTCTACAATTGAGCCCGTTCGACTCCTGATCTATAGTTGTATCTATGTTTGGCGGACTCCTGATAACTGCACCCTGGGCACCAGGCTCGATGACCGTGTGTGTAATACCGTGGGAAGGCTTAAGAATAGACCCAGGAGTTGAATTTGAAAAGTGCAGAAAACTGGAAAAAATATCACAGGACAGGTGACTTAACGACTGTGGTTGGATACCAAGAGTCGTCAGAAGCACACGTGGTTTGGGGTTTAGAGAAGCAGTGGTGACAACAGATGGTGTAACGACTCGCTGTCAGGAATAACAAGTCATTGTTACTCAACGTAGGAAAGGATGAACTTAGGTTGATGGGGAACCAATGGGGCATCCCACAATTCGTGGTGAGATGTGACGGCCCGTTGTTTCTTGCCGTTACTTGTGGATTGAGAATTCTAGTGCATACAATGGATTGAGACCACGACTCATTGGAATCCACCACGAGTCATAGTGAGGCTCATGGTAAGGGAAGTTCATATTTGTCAAGAGTTGACGACGGTCGATCCAACTTCCCGTTGATTGAAGCAACGACTCATCCTGATGAGTCATGGTAAGAACCTGAGGTTTGTCGTGAGGCAGTGGACCCAACGACTCAATACCACGAGTTTTGGTATCGTGGAACGACCCGTTGGATCGGTCGTTGGTCCATCCGGAGCAGTTCACAGGGGAAATTTCATTAAGGGCAATTTCATCTTTCCCATGCTTTGAGACCCTAAACTACGCTATTTTGTGTTTTTCTGAGTGTAATAATATGGGTTAAGTCTCTAATGCATACCCATTCCCATGCAAGAGCTTTTAGTGGGGTTTTAGGGAGATTTAAGGTCTTCTCCAAAATTCCATCAATTTCTTTGTGGGTATTCAAGGAACATTGAAATCAGTCCATTTCCAGGTATGTACGATTTAGAATGGGTGAATCCTTTAACACCCATGCCCAAATTTCGTTTTAAATCATGAATTCTCCCATTCAAGTTCTATGGGGTTTTACCCAAATGCATGAAAATGTTATTTCTCTTTATGGGTATGATTTTTAACTGAGTTTTAATTATTGAATCATGAATGATGGGCAGGTTTTATATTTTTTTTATAAATCACGTTTCAAGCCTTTTAAATCTAAAATGCCCATTGATGAAGGTTCATGAAAGTTATGATTTATGATGAATATTCAATATTTTGATCTTATTGATGATGAGAAAACATGATTTCAAGTTCCCATGTTTATGAGTATATTTTTGAAAGAATTGAGTATGTTAAAGTATTGGGCAATGCCCACATGTTGAAGAATGATTTATGGTTTATGAAACGAATTACATGATTTATCAATTTATGATGTCGGTTGATAAAAAGGCCTTGATTCTTGGATAAGCATATTTTAAAGGGGATCAATGATGATAAATATTATCTTTTAGCCAATGAATCTTAATGAATGATGTTGTTGATTTATGTATTGATTTAAAGGGGAGCCCTGTCTAGCACCGAGCATCCCGACATTCAAAGGACTACGCCGGTGTCTCATAACCACGTGCCACCGTGGGTATCTAATGATATATTGTATTGATAATGATCCCCTCAAATGTGATATCACGCCTAATGCATGACTCTCGCCTGGCAAGCCAGGGTCGGCTCTACCCACTTGAGTGAGATAGTTGGGGCATCATAAAAGGCTCTACCATGATGGTGTCGGTTATGACGAGTCCTCCCATTGTTTTGTATGTTTTATGCATTGATATATTTATGTTATTGGATCAAGTTATATTTTGATAAAGTTTACATACGATAATGATAATGAATGATTTATGAACGACTTGAAAGTCTTGAGCCTTATGTTTCTTATGAAGTTTATGATACAAGCATGATGTCATTCTACTATGTTTCTTGATGAGTTTATTTTACTTTTAACGTCCGTTTTACTTACCTTGCATACTCGGTACATTTCACGTACTGACTGCATACTTTCTATGCTGTATCATTTTATTATACAGGGTTCGGATCTCAGGCTCATCGTCATCCTTAGTCCATCTCATCTCACGCTCTCAGATTATTGGTGAGTCCTCATGTTTCGAGGACCATTTTATAGACTTTTATGTTATCTTGTGTTTCAGTATTGGTCGGGTTAGTTGGGGATATTGTCCCATCAACCTATTGTATGTATTATAGGCTTTCAGACAATATGTAGTACTCAGCTTATGTGTACGCCTAGTATTTTCTGGTGCTATGCTACGGTTATGTTTCCTCTATGTTTTGTGGTTAATAATCCACTTATTTAAATGAGATTAGCTGGATGCTTGCGCCATGGGTCGACTTGGGGTCTTCGGGGTCTCTTGTCCGGTGTCCACGATCCGGGTGTACGTTCGGGTCGTGATAGTGTGATGCCGATATGACATAAACGTAATAGTCCAGCCATGGAATGGATTGTAATATGGCCCTTGGGCCTTTACATCGTCCCTTGGGACGACATATCTCTCCTTGGAGCAATGTCATATAGCCCCTAGCGGGCGACGACATAACTAGTAATCCTGGGGTTGGTCACGGAAGGCTATACAGGGCAAGGTCAATCCCAAACTAAACATAATGTACTGGTCTCAACTAACAATAGCATCTAACCATAATAAACATACTTTTGACTCTCTTACGAGGGCTCAAGCTGTATAATAATACCATAGAAAGTAACTTGCCGAAGGAATTCGCCTTAAAATACCTAGATTGCCATGTCCTGATTGTTGTTTCCAGAATAACCGACGATTTCAACTTGTATTTATCAGTTCTTTTCAAATGTAACTTTAATACTTAAAGAATGGGTCTAAGTTCAATACTAAATTTGGCAAAAATTGTAATGTTTGATACTAATAAAAACTATAATTCAACTTTGTAAAATACGGTCGAAAACCTATAATTTCCCCAGAGTTCATAAGGGAGAAATGCTTACCTAAAGCCTGTGGTCATTTGGGAATCAATTTGGAGCAATTTTGACAACTTCTACTCGGTGGAGTTCCGACTTGCCAAGCGTAGTTTTGAGAAATAACTCTGTAGTAATGCTTCCCATAGGCTTAGAATTCATCACTCAAAGTTAATTTGAGATTGTACGGCATTTGGTAACGTACTCAGATGAAAAACGATTAAAATATTCATTTACTCTTATCTTTGGCCGAGGGAATATGTTGGTAAATGAGTAAAATGAAAGGAGGGGCTTTATATATATTAAGGACGGTGGCAGGGGGCGTGCTATGTAGCCCATAGCGCCAACCACCCTGCCATGCTGTGCTGGCCAGTGTGCTGCTTGCTGGCGCGTCGCACTAGCCCTGTGCACGCTGGTTCCGTCCGACCCCGCTTTCGAGGCTTTTTCTACACGCGTCACGCTCTCTTTATTCGCCATAAATCTACGCATACGCTTATTAATCATTAACATTTACAGCGTGTAACAATTCATGCCCATGTTCTTCAAACACATCTATGGAGAAAAGAGTGTCCTCTAATGGTTCATCCTTCTGTAAGAGGACTGATTCAAGATCATTGTCTTTATGAAAGTGTAATCTTCAATTTAAAAAAGAAGCTGGATTGATCTTTTGGATTGAGGACAATTCTTTGCATGGTGTTCAATCTTGTTGCAGATGAAGCATCTGTTATTCTTTTGGAACTTTCCTGGACCTTTTCTCCTGAAGTATTTTGTATGCTTGGTGAATTTGGATCTTACACTTAAAGGCCATGGCTATTTGAATTTCCTAAACCCTCTTCGTCTTCTAGGGGTATGGCAAGAGCAATTAGACCTAGTGATTGGGTCAGTTTTGCTGCATACTTTATCGAAGGCTAGATTATTGTGCATGATCTGCTTTAAAATAGACCTCTTTGTGCAAATATCCTCCAGTTCCATAACACCCCAAAAGTCCCTAAGACTAGACCCTAGGTTTGGATTTGATCATGCATAGAATAATGCAAAATGCCTCAGAACATGTCTCAGTATAATTTGTACGTTCATGGTATGAGTCATACCAAGGACCTGTAGTGTGATGTCCAAAAAAATTTGTTTGGAACCATGACAAAAACCTATGATTTGTAGCTAGATTGTACGATTCATACTGGAGGGTTGTGGGAAGGAATTTAGAGAAGTGTCGAGAGGTTTCTACGTAACCATGAGCCATGGTACGACTCATGATAGGAAAGGATTAGTCGTTGTTAGTGCCTGTGGTATGAGGTTGAGAGATATACCAAGAGAAGGATCAGAAACCACGAGACTCGGTACGAGCCGTGGTGAGAACATACGAATTGTAGGATGGGTCGTCGTCACTGTTGGACATATTTTTAGTTCGAGCTTCTAAGGTTATTTTCGTAACTTCCTATGCTTTTAACTCCTAAATGAGGTTGTTTTGGATTTTTTAAGAGGAGTATTAAAGGGTTAAACTAAGTCTAAACTATCATTCCTTTCCCAAACAACATAGATTGAAGATCAAACCTGTCAAGGCTCTCAAGCAACTAGGATTCTTCTTCTTCTCAACTCTCTTGGGTCTAAAGTCTAAGAAATAAATCATCAAAGTTTAGGTATGTGGGGTTATGAATGAAGGATTTCTTCCACCCTCATGCCCAATATCAAGTTCAATTTCATGAATTCAATTCCTTCAAGTCTCCAATTAGGATTTTGATGAAATTCTAGTGTTAGACCTTTTTTATGAAAACCTCTATGAATCTCTTATGAATTTTATTCTTTCATGATCTTTTCTATGATATATAATTATGATAACATAATTTCAATAGAAAAAATGCTCATGAATCTCTATTTTAAAGCTATGAGTTTCTTAGTTACGCGTGAGTTTCATGAATTTCAAGTTATGTATCATGGCTATAATTTTCAGCACTTGCTTTCATGGATAATTCACATATGTCATGGAATCGACCTATTTATCCTGTTTTTAACTAGTCCATGTAAAACCCATATTTCATGATTATGATATGAGCACTATGTATATTTTTTTGAGTAGCATTTAACACTGAGTAGGCTAGGGTTCAGCACACCCACGTCTTAGAACTACATTCCACTATAGGATAAAGGGTCCTCACAAATTGAGAGTTCCTCCCTTGCCCCTAGCCTAGAGACTCCTCGATAGTTGAGAGTGTCTTCCTTACGGTACTGGGTTCATGAGTGATATCATGCCTTTATGGTTCTTACCCTTGGCAAGGTATGGAAACCCCCGCAACTAGGGTTATAGGTTGGGCTCCATGATGCTCACTTGGAGTATATTGGTTATGTGAATCTCCCATTATTCTTCATGTTTCATGTTTCTTTATGTTTAGGACTTATTATATTAGGTTTTATAGTGTATTTTGACCCATTGATCAGTTTATGAGTTTTACTTTTGATTTCAAACCTATTAAGCTTTATGGTTTCATTTTTAAAATTAGGTCATTATACTTCAGATTATGATGGAAATCTCATGCTTTATGTCTCTAGTTAGTTTATGATTTTATCATAAAATCCCTTCTATTATGTTTTATTTATGGTACATACTCTGTATGTTCAAAGTGTGGATCGCATACTTTTGTGCTAGATTGTCACATGATATATATTCGGGTGATTAGTCTAGGTCCTGTCGTTAGCTTCACTCTTACTCTAGTTCAGCCTAACTCTTGGTGAGTCCTCATTATCCAATGACGTTAGTTTTAGGTTTATGTCCCTTTTATGTATTTTTAGTTACAGACTTAGTGGATCTTGTTAGGGTCTTGTCCCATCAACTCATTTTATGTTTTAGAGGCTTTTCAGACTATGATGTATAGATGCTCATCAGTGTTGACTTGTTGTCTCCATTTATGCTTTATGATATCTCATACTTCTACTTATGCTTCTTCTTATGATTTACTTCCTCTTAGTGTATGCTTATGCTTATGTTATGCATGTACCAGAGGTTAGCTTGGAGTCATTTGTGGTTCTAGGTCCCATGTCACGTTGGGTGTCTATGCTCGAGCTATGACAAACTTGGTATCAGAGCATCAGGTTTAGGTGTGATGTTGGGCATATTCTTATGCCCATTTGCCATGTTTATGCCTATCTTTTACCTTGTTTTGGGTTCATAGTCCTTATGAGATGTATAAATTCATGTTTATGCGTGTTTTGTAAGCTAACAATTATTTTTAGATGTTTTGAGTCAAAAACCAAGGAAAAAGGACTTAAAAATGACCCAAGGTGTGAAGAAAGAAGAGTTCATGAAAGTTGTCCTAGTGTTATGGCTGGCGTGGCATGCCAAGCCCCTTCTAAGATGGAGTTTACTGATTTTTAAATCCAACTACTTAAGGACAAGAGCATCATTTGAGGCTTCGCTAGTAAATACAACATCTAGGTCATTTGTTAGCAATGACACATCATTTTTGTTTGATCGTGTTGAGGTTATAACACAACTTTGGAGGAGAGACGAGGTCATACTTAGGTTTTCTTCTTTTCTCTATCATTTTATGCTTTGAATGATGATGTCTTTGTTTTTACGCTTGAATATGAGTGGCTAAACTCCTATCCTAGTGTTTTGGCCATAGCGGATGGTTGAAGTTTGATGGATTGATTATTTCTAGTATTGATTCTTCATTAAAGGTTCTTTATATTTACTTATGTTAATTTCTTGTTTGTTATATTGATCACCTTTCAAATAAATCTGTTGGCTTTTGGTTGAATTCGGGAAAGGGAACTAAAAGGGTTAAAAATAAATATAAAACATGAACTCAAAGACCTTTTGGCACATTAGTTGAAGGATAGAAGTTGTTGATAACGATAGGAATATATCCTTCAACCTTGTTTAGTTGATATACAAGTAGCCACAACCGTCATCCCATGCTTCTCCTATGATCATAGAGATATAACTTTTAAGGTTCATGGGATAGTTCTTAGATCCTTGGTAGAGTAGCAAGAAATGGGGTAGTAACTTGAAACTAGCAACCTTAGGAAGAATCAATCTAGTTAATCATGTCATGAAAACTCAACCTGAAGTGGAAATGCCATTTCCCTATATTTTCATCATCATGTGAGGTACAAATAAGTTTGCAAAAAATTTAGTTTATTAGTTCATTTTCATTTCAAGTTTTGTAGTTTAATTCTCCAAACCATTCCCCATTTATCTGTTTGTTAGTATAGTGAAATAAAGATTTAACCTTAAACAATTAATCGGACAAGTCTCTAAGAGATTGATAATTGGGACTTCACTATCCTATATTACTTGACGACCACGTGTGCTTGGACGACATAAAGGTGCATCCAAGGGTGTCTAAAAGTGTAATACCCCAAAAGTCCCTAAGATCAGACCCGTGAGTTGAATAGAAAAAGCAGGTATATAGGCACCAGGTCACAGAACGGCTCGTTAGGTGGCCCGTTAGGTCACTTGACAGATCATTCACTGAGTCGTGGAGTGGTGTTGTTCCATGAAGTTACAGTGACAACGGGTTGAGGAACGAGTCATCATGTCACTTGATGAGTCATTGAGTCTCCCTTGGAGAAGGGTAGAGTTGGAATAAGGGACATGGTTTAGAGGGACTTAACGTACTAAGGGATGAGTCGTGGTGTCACTTCATGACTCGTCAGGTCGGCCATTGGTTGGACAAAGTTGGAAGAAAAATAAGAAATTCCAATAGTGATGACGAGATGGACGACGAGTCGTCCAGTAGTGTAACAACTCATCCAGTCCCTCGTTGGGACATGTAGTGACAGTTTTCCTAGGAAATTAGTAAGGGTGTTTTTATAATTCCTAAGCTCCTAAGCCCTAAACTATGTCATTTTAAGCTTTGTTAGGAGGGTTTTAAGATGGTTTAGCCTATTCTAAACCATTCCCTCCCATGCATGCAATACTAAGACCTTTCCATTGAATATCAAGCCTAGAATTCTTCAAGTTCGTCCCCAAATCACTTGGGCTTTCAAGTAGGAGTGTTATTCAGCTTACCCAGGTATGTAAGGCCACGAATAAGAGTTTCCTTTCACTCTCATGCCCAAATTTCCCCTCAAATTTATGAATTCAAGTATTGATTCAAGTGTATCTATGGGGTTTTAACCTAAACTTATGAAATTCTTTATGATTTATTTATAGGTCAATTCTCTTTATGTTTGAAAGCGTGTTTTAAGATTTATGGGCAGATTTTATGTACTAATTGATTCTAAATTCATGATTTCAAGTTATAAAAGATTTTACCCAATTATGCAAGTTCATGAAAAATTCTAGTTTATGATTGTGTGATTTCAAGTATGACGGAGTATCTAACATGTATGTATGTTTACAAATTACCCATAGATTACTCTATGATTTTGACTAGTGAAGCCTATTTCAATTTTGCATGATCTTCAGATTTTGGGTAATTCCACTCAAATTTAGCATGTTTTCATGATTCAGTTAAGTTTTATAAATCATCTTACCATATGGTTTTGGAGTCTAAACTCCCATATTTGAGCTTATGGTATGTTTGGAGCTAGGACTCCCCATATTCATATTTCATATTATTCATGTGATTTCATTATCAGCTTCATTGAAAAATGATAGTTTCAGCTTCATTGAAAAATGATGGTTTCTACTTTGTTAGAAAATGATGGAGAGCACTCTAAATGTTTTTGGGAGCAGTGTCTAGCACTGAGTAGACTCGGGGTTAATGAAAACCCCGGTCTCAAAAATACGTGCCAATGTATGATTATCCAGTTACTTTGGAACCTCTGTTGTGAGTTTTTCCTGCCTCGAATGGGCCTTCAGCTTGATATCAATATCATGGTAGCACCCTTAGCCCTGACAAGGTTTTGGACGGATCTGCCCATTTGAGTGTAATAGTTGGGATCACGTAAGCTCTATCGTGATAGTCTCGATTATATGACGAGTCACCCATTGTTCCTTATGATCTCAGTTATGCATGTTTATCAGTTATGATATATTGTTTTCAGTAGGTTTAACCCAATGATCAGGTTTTCAGTTTTACTTAAGAATCTTAGTTTCAGCTTTGGGTCATTTGATTCAGTTATAAGATCCAGTTTATGTCTATTCATGTTTTCAAATATCAACATGTAGCCTTTACTCTCAAAATCTTATGATGTTAAGATTTATGATATGCATTTCAGTTTTTTCTTTTTCAACATGTTTTACTTACCTTGCATACTCAGTACATTATAAGTGTTGACCACATACTCTTTGCTGTATCGTTTCATGATAGAGGTTCAGATGTTCAGAGTCAGTCCCGCCACTAGTCAGTCTCCAGAGCTTTAATCCAGTTCTCCAGTTGGTGAGTCTTCATCCTTTGAGGACCTTCTATTAGTTGAGTTATGTTATATCAGTTTCAGACTTCCAGTGAGCAAGTTGTGGTGTTGTCCCATCAGGTTGTCAGTATATTGGAGGCTTCTACGACATAGACTTGTATTTTCAGCTTTGGATTCAGTGTTATGATGTTACCATTGGATAGACGTTTTGTTATTCAGACTTTCATTATTTCAGAACTTAGTTATGAGCTTTGTTTATAATGATCTTTAGTTATCAAGTTCATGCCATGGGTTAACTTGGAGACATTTATGGTTCTAGGTTTCGTGTCTCGATCCGGGGTCTCGGCTTGAGTCGTGATAAACTTGGTATCCGAGCATTAGGTTTTGAATTTTCCTAAAGTATTCGAAAGTTGCATTGAATAGAGTCTTTTTCATGAGTGTGAAGCGCGTCATACTTATGACGAAGAGGCTATGAAACATTTTAGGAAACTTCCCTTCTTTCATGATTCTATCTCGTGCTATGAGTTTTTCTCTTAGTTTTCTCTAACTCCAACTTTGTGCATTAGTAGAATCATGCCTCCACATTGTATGAATGGAAGAAGGAATAGAAATAGAAATGGCTATGAGGATGGAAATGGAGATGGGCACCAACAAGCCCCACCAGCCCCAGCGGATCCTATGCCTGAGAAGGTTGCCAATGCGGAGTTTAGGGTGGCCATTCAGATGTTGGCACAAGCATTGACCACTCAGGTCAATCAGTAGGTAGTGGATCTTGTTCCCCAGAATGAGAACACGGTAGAAGCTAGAGTCTGGGACATCCTCAGAATGAAACCCCCTGAGTTCCTTGGATCGAGGGCGGAGGAGGACCTACAAGAGTTCATAGATAAGATCCAAAAGATCACCCAAATTAGTATTTGGGATATCAGTTCTTTCCCCAGTTTTCAGCATGTTTAGCTAACATTTGAGGAAGAATGTTCCCAAGACTTAAAGAAAGAATTCAAAAGGAAAGTGGAAATTTCATCTCAAAATGAGTCATGGTATGACTCGTTAGGTGACCCAACGAGTTGTGGTCAGACTTGTCGCAAGTTGTCAGGAGGTGAAAGTGAGTTTCAGCGACAAAAGATGACCCGATGAGTCATTAGGCAGGCAACAACCCATTACGTCAGTCGTCGAAAGAATGCCAGAGTCTCGAGACAATGGTGACAACGAGGGGAAGTAACGACAGAATTGTTGGCTTCAGTGGTAACGGAAAAAGTCATGAGTCGTTAAGTCAGTCGTTGGCAGATTCGAGGAATGTTTTAGAAAAGTTCCAGTGCAATCCACAACTTGGCACCATGACTCATTGTCAACCCCATGACTCGTAGATTACCTCATGGGAACTGGCAGCATGGATTTTCCTGCGAATTTCCAAGGGTGTTTTCATAAAATCCTATGCTTCTAACTCCTAAACTACGTTGTTTTGAGTACTATATGGGACATTTTTAAGTATTCCGTCTAGCCTAAACACTCATTAAGGATCACCTAGGGCTTCTTCAAGGTCTTCAAGGTTCAAGTTCAAGTGGAGGATTCCTTCTAATCAGGTATGTGGGTTTTCAATGAGGACCTCCTTCCATCGTTGTGTCCCAACTTTTGATATAAAACCCAATCTCATTGATTATCTAGAAAAGAATGTTCTAGGGTTCAATTTTATGGATATGATTATTAGTCATGTATGCTTACGAAATTACTTTCAAGATCTCAAATTATGTACTTGATATGGGGATAGCATGATTATAGAATTCTCACCATGAGTTAGCTTGGAATTTCAAATGGGACTTCATTAGTTATTCACCTGCTCTTATTATGAACTTGTATCCATGTCTAAAGTATAGGTAGATTGTATGGGTTCTCGCAAATCTTTAACATATGTTGTAATATATGTGTTGAATCATTAACAGAACTTATGGCCTTTGATGAATGTAAAATATGTACACGTTCTCACTATGATTTCGATGAATATGTTTAAAGTATGATTTGAACATATGGAGCCTTCATGAAGCTAGAATATATGCTATGTGCTATGAATTCGAGATTGAAATGTAATGAACTTCTAGACCAAAGCACGATTAAGATCTTTCAGAATTTCGGGCTTGTTAATAGTAAAAAGTAGCCCCGACCAGATTTTATATGAATTCAGTATGACGTAACTACTTAACCACCCAGATCTTTAATTAGCTGAAGTAGATTATACTATATGAATGATTAGCAGATTGATATGTATACGTCTATATAAAAGATTATCAGGACTATGATGATATGAATTATGATGACAAAGCATGAGAATGATCCTTTAGAATTTTGGACTGGTTGTTAGTAGAATGTTAGCCTTAATCAACTCTAAATGAATTCAGTATAATGGAGTTAGTCGAATACTTATGTCTCTGATAAGCTGAAGTAACTTAGACTAGACGAATGACGTCAGAATAGTGACCTCCATGTTCTAGTATAATTAGGACTCTTTATAGCCGAGAATATTTTCTTAGTTAGTTAGGGACTCTTCATAGTATAGAATGTTTCCCTTAGTCAGTCAGGGACTCTCCAAAGTAGAATGTTTCCCTCATCTCTCGAGGATGCGATTTATGTTTTCTATTTCATATTTTAGTTTTCAGACTTTAGGAGTTAGCGTGGGGCTTATCCAAGGAACTCATCAGTGTAGTAGAGACTTTCAAACTTACGTAAATAGATTCAGCTTATGTATTAGAGTTTTATTAGATTATGTCGTATGTATCAGTTAGCTTCCACTCACTTATGATTCTGTTAGTTGTTGTCTTATTAATGTTATGCTATGATCATGCCATGGGTTGACTTGGAGCCTCTTGGGATTCCTTGTCCAGTGTCTCAATTGGGGCCTATGTTTGGGTTGTGACAACCTATGCTTGTATCATAATATGATACAGTATAGAAAGTATGCGTCAATATTTTGAATGTACCGAGTAAGAGAGAGATACAATGAGCATGAAAGAATAAGTAACATTACTGAAATAACATGAAATGACCAACTGATATACTGTAAACTGATAAAACTAAACTACAACTGATATGGTCAATAATGACCTTGGCTAATGTTCATAAACATGTCCTGGGATTGAGATACTGAATTGAACATAACTGAACTAAACTGAGACTGTATTGATAAGTGGAAGAGTCTATAATCGACATATAACCACGTGAGCTAAATATAGAGTTCGATGTATACGCCCTGTAAATAGGACCCAATATACCTTGCCAGGGTATAAAGGCATGAACTGTGAGATCATTGTCTGGGTGCATATGGGCTAAATAACCTATGGTGGCAACGTTGTTTTGGGAACCTGGCTACGCTGGAACCCCAGTCCTCTCGGTGTTAAGTCCTACTCCCACTGGATAGTCCTAGTCTGACTACTAAGCTGATAGCTCAAAGCTAGGCCCAAGACTAAGTCAGGGATACTTATCTGGAAGTACCCTGAGAGTCTTATCAGACTGGATAATCGTAACTGGTGTTCTATGACTAGCTAGAGCTGCTTATCTGGAAGCATCGTAATCGTCTAGAGAAAAACCTGAAACTGAAAATGGTGGTTCTCAGACTGGTCAGAGCTGCTTATCTGGATGCATTGTAATCGTCTAAAGGACTAACTGATACTGATAATTGGGAGGCATTACTAACACCTCAAAAACTAACTATAGTCAAACTGATCAGTGACATTACTGAAAGATATTGAAGATACTAACATTTTGACTGAGACTGAACTAGCATGCAACTGACTGAGAATTCATGCGATAGTAATAACATAGAATTTCCAACACTAATATAGTCAAGCAACATTAATATCTGATCAACTATGCAAGACCCCAAATTACTGCATTCAAGATCCAGGTTAAAATCATAATAATTCATGTAAGGAGATAGTGAACCAAAATTATCACTAACAACAACCCTCAATACTCAAGAGAATTGTAGAAGGAAGAAATTCCATAATTTACTAACAATTGAACCATAATGGTGAATTTCAGGGCTAGAACTGACAAGAGATTTTGGGAGAGTTTTGTGGGCAGGGAAGCACAATTCTCTTGTTAGATACCCATATACCTGGTGAAAGATTCCTGAGAAATTGAGGAGAAGATTGAATGCCCTAGATTTGCCCTAAGGAGTCTGTCTGAGAGTTCTTCGTATTGAGTCTTAGTGTTGAGAGAAGGAATGAGAGGAATACTCGATCACTCCTTTAGTTCTCTTCTGAACATGCCCAAAATGACGTAGTTTAGAGTCTAAGAGTTTAGGAAATAATGGAAAATCCCTTAAAAATTTCGCAGAAAAATCACACTGCCTGTCCCTACAAGGGACTAGATGATTCGTCGTCACTAACAACGGCTCGTGGTCTGACTCATTGTCATCACTGGAAATTCCTCATCATGGGACACCACGACCCGTGGTGTCTCGTGGTGACCAACCATTAGCAACACTACCAAAACCTTCAACCTTCAAGCCAACTACTGACCATGAGTGACTTAATGACTCGTGGTTCTGGCCATGATTCGTGGTCTCTCCCGTGGTCATTCCCTTGACCAAAAATCCAACCAAGTTCACCCTCCACTCCACGAGTCACCTAAGGACTTGTGGTGCACATCACCATTCACTAGACGACTCGTCTTGTGACCTGGTGCAGAAAATCCTATTTTCTCCATTTCAACCCTCGGGTCTGATCTTAGGGCTTCTAAGGCATTATATTAGGCTATGTAAAACCCTCTAATACTCCCCCTGGGAATCCAAAAATGAAATAATTTAGGAAGTAAAGGCATAGAGAGTTATGAAAATACCCCTAAATTTCCATCTGTAAATTAGACCCGTCAGTGACAACGTGTCACTTGATGATTCATCCTTGGACTTAACGATTCGTTGGTCCATCCATCACCCCTAAAGCCCTATTGGTTATTCTCTAATTCTTACCTAAAAGTGTGTCTGAATGACCTACTTAATGAATTGTCACTTGAATTAGCGATCGTAGACTAACTCGTTGGGACTGGGAAGAAAAATGTCAAATCCTGAAACTTTCCACAAAATGACTTGACTTCATGACTCGTCAAGTCACTTAACGACTCACTTGATGAGTCGTTCTATGGTTTTTGATTGGTTTCTTCTTCATGTCTAGAATTTGATCTTAGGGACTTTTGGGGTGTTATATTATCTTCCCATTGGGAACATTCGTCCTTGAAAAGAGACTAAATAAGCTAAAAAGATTGGAAAAGAGCTGTAATCCAAAAATTGAAAGCTCAACATTGAATACTTATAGAGTGATGACTCCAAACTAAGATACATATGTTAAACTGAATTCGTGAAACATGCATGAATACTAAGACATGAAAGGAACTGAGAGACATGGAACTGACATGAAACTTAGTAGAGTAGTAAGGAGGAAACTAGTACCTCATACGTGAACTGAGGTAGAAGGGAAGAAGTGAGGGTACTTGGCCATCATATTTGCTTCTGCTTCCCAAGTAGATCCCTCTACGAGATAATTCCTCCAAAGAACCTTCACTGAAGCAACCTCCTTGTTCCTCAACTTCCAAGCCTGACAGTCAAGAATCTCAACTGGAACTTCCTCATAAGTGAGGCTATCCTTCACCCCAATGCTCTCTATAAGTACTACTAAACAGGATTATCAATGGACTTTTTCAACAAGAACACATGGAAAACTGGATGCAATGATGCTAACTCTATGGGAAACTCTAACTTAGAATCCTATAAGGACCAACATACTAGGAACTGAGTTTCCTTTTCCTACCAAATCTCATCACCCCTTTCATAGGTGACAGTTTCAGAAATACCCAATCATCAACCACAAACTCGAGCTCTCTCTTCCTCAAATCTGCATAGGATTTTGGATGATTCTGAGCTATTTTCAGCCTTTCTCTAATCAACTGAACCTTCTCCATAGTCTTGTGAACTAAATCTGGCCCTATCAATGTAGAATCACCTACGTCCAACCATCAAATAGGTGATCTACATCTCGCCCATAAAGAACCTCAAACGGAGCCATCTGAATGTTGGAGTGATAACTGTTGTTGTAGGCAAGCTCAGTGAGAGGTAAGTGATCATCCCAACTACCCTTGAAATCAATCACGCAAGCTCTAAACATGTTCTCAAAAGTGTGAATGGTCCGCTTGGCCTGACCATCTATCTTCTGGGCGAAAAACTGTGCTAAGCTTGACCTGAGTACCAAGACCCTTTTGAAACGAGTTCCAAAACTGTGAGGTAAACTGAGTACCCCTATCTGAGATGATGGACAGTGGGACTCTATGCAACTTGACTAACTCCCAAATGTAAAGTCTAGCATAATCCTCAGCTAAATTTGTTGTCTTAAATGGCAGGAAATGTGTTGACTTAGTTATTTGGTCTATAACCACCCATATAGAATCATGTTGTCGGTGTGCACGAGGTAAACCTCTAATGAAGTCCATGTTTATCTCTTCCCACTTTCAAGTAGGAATATTGATATCCTTCATCATACCTCACCATCTCCGGTTCTTAACTTGTTGGCAATTTGGACACTTAGCCACAAATTCTGCAATGTCCTTCTTTATGTTATTCCACCAATAGACCTCCCATAGATCATGGTACAGCTTGGTGGCACCAAGATGGATACAATACCGAGAGCTGTGAGCCTCTCTCAACATCCATTCTCTCAAGATATCCACTTTTGGAACACATAGTCGACCCTGATAGCATAGTACATCATCTCCCTCTTGGGAGAAAACCTCCACTTTTTTATTCCGAACTGCTTCTTCAACTTAACTAAGATAGGATCCTCATCTTGTTTTGCCTTAACCTCCATCACTAGTGAAGATTCTGAACCATTCTGAACAATGAAACCACCATCCACTAAATCTGTAAGGCAAAACCCTAAGAGACCAGACCTATGGACCTCTCTAACCAACTCTTTCTTTCCATCTTCCACATGAGCTACACTTCCTATGGACAACCTGCTAAGAGCATCAACCACTACATAGCCTTCCCTAGATGATGAACACTCGTGTTCATAGTCTTTGAGAAGCTCAAGCCATGTGCTAGCCGCAAATTCAAGTCTTTTTGAGTAAATACATACTAAAGGCTCTTGTGCACCGTGAACACATCAGCATGCACCCCATACAAATAGTGCCTACAAATCCTCAAGGCAAACACCATCGCTGCTAACTCAAGGTCGTGCATCATGTAATTCTTCTCACGGGTCTTAAATTATCTCGAAGCATAAACGATGACTTTACCATGTTTCATCAAAATACACCCAAGGCCTACTCTAGAGGCATCACAATACACTATAAAGCCATTTGTGCCCTTTGGTAGGGTCAAAATTAGAGCAAAAATGAGTGGAGCCTTTATCTCCTGAAAGCTCATCTCACACGCATCGAACCACTAAAATTTGACCTTCTTCTAAGTCAACTAGGTCAAAGGTAAGGCAATGGATAAAAATTCCTCTACGAACCTCATGTAGTACCAAGCTAAACCTAAAAAGCTTCTAATATCGATAGGATTAATAGGTCTAGGCTAGTTCTGCAGCGCCACAATCTTTTGAGAGTCCACCTCCATACCCTCCCTAAACACCACATGCCCAAGAAATGCAACTGACTTAAGCCAAAACATATACTTGCTAAACATAGCAAATAGTTGATGATCCTTAAGAGTCTGCAGCACAATCATCAAATGAGTAGCATGCTCCTCCTCACTCTGAGAGTACACAAGGATATCATATCTGAAAAAAGTAACAAACATATCCAACTATTGCTTGAACACCCTATTTATCAAATCCATAAAATCTACAAGAGCATTCATTATTCCAAAACACATAACTACAAATTCATAGAGACCATACCGAGTCTTGAATGCTGTCTTCAGAATGTTACAGTCTCTAACTCTGAGCTGATGATAGCCGGATCTAAGGTTTATTTTTAAAAAGCAACTAGCACCCTGAAGCTGATTGAACAAGTCATCAATCCTAGGAATGGGATACTTGCGGTAGTCGATACACATCCTGAGAGAATCATCTTTCTTAAGAACGAAAAGGACTGGAGTACCCCATAGGGGCATACTAGGCTTGATAAAACCCTTATATATGAGATCCTTTAACTGTTCCTTCAACTCCTGAAGCTCATCTAGAGCCATTTTGTAAGGAGGAATGGATATGAGTTGTGTATTAGGGAGAAGGTCAATCGTAAAGTCCATCGCCCTCTTAGGAGGGGCTCTTGGTAGATCATCTGTGAACACCTTTGGATACTCACGAACAATAGGGACTCCTGACTAAAGAGTCGAGCTCTCAGACATAGAATCCTTAACCCAAACTAGACGATATACACAACCCTTGGAAATCATCTTTCCGGCCTTAAGATAGGAAACAAAGAGACAAACAGGCACTGTGGAACCACCTTTCCATTATAGGAATGGTTCACCCAGAAATCGAAACTCTACTGTTCAGATTCTACAATTGACTGAAGCACAACAAGAATACAGCCAATCCATGCCAAAGATAACATCAAAGTCAGTCATGTCTAGAACTACTAGATATGCTGAGATGACTTTTTGGAGAACTATAATTGGGCAATTTTTGTATATCCTCCGTTATAAAACTAACTTATCGATAAGAGTATAGACTAAGAAGGTTTCTTGGAGGATTTTGGGACTAACACCAAAAGTAATAGCAACATAGGGAATCATGAAGGATAATTTGGCCCTTGGATCTGGAAATGCATACATATCAAGGTGAAAAACTCATAACATACATGTGACCACATCTGGTGAGCTCTCTTGCTCCTAGCATGATGATAGTGCATAGAAACAGTTCTAGCACTATCCGCTACCGACACTAGATGATACGCCCTACTGGGATGGGCGAGCCGCTGAAGAGGTGGCTGGGGCACAACCTCTACCATAACCCTGTCTAGTTGAAGGACAATCTCTAAGTCTGTGATTGGACTTACCACACCTAAAACAAGTATCTGAACCAACCAAGCACTCTCCAGGGTGGTTCCTACCACACTTCTTATAGGTTGGTAATATGTGTCCTCTGGAATACTCCCTTGAGTCTTAGAGCCTAGTGCTCTACCCCTCTGATGATCCCCATAATCTGAGTAATCTTTTGGATCTCATCAATTAACTCCTATGAATCCTCGTCCACCTTTGAACCATGAGACTTTATCGGGTTCATCCTGGTGAAGTCTCGCACCCTAGCTACTACAACACTCCCATTTAGGTTAACTGGTGCAACCGCCTGTTGGTTGACCTGAGCCTCATAGCTTATGCCAACATCTGGAAAGCAGCCTTAAACTCCGCATGAGTCACTTACTCATTCAAAGGGTCTACTGAAGCTGGTGGGGCTGGCTAGTTACTGTTACTATTTCCATTCATTATTCTGTTAGTGTCACGCCCCGAGTATAGACCTTGGAAGTGGCCTACACTTAGACCACCTAGTGAAGCAAGGGAAATCCTTGGCCTAACTTACTACTAGCTAAGAATGCAATAAAGTATAGTGGAAGTAATAACAATATGGGATCAACAATAAACCAAAATTTATTAACTTGAACTAAAAAACAATTTTATAAAGTAACTTATTGCCTCAATTATAACTCTATTTTTGAAGCCTATATAATGGAAGAATATGTGCTAGGACATAGCTCCCATGACTACCTCAAGCTATATAAAATAAAATACTCAAAAGACTGGAAATCTGTGAAAGTAGGAGGCGTCACCAACAGCTGAATGAATGTGAGATCCTAGTGCTGCGTCTGCTAGTTATCCTATCTACCTAAGTCTGCATCATAAAAGATGCAGCACAAAGGGTGTAAGTACGTGCAATGTACTGTATGTAATAAGGCTGAATGAAACAACAGTTAAGTAAAAATATCTTAATCGAAAGAATAAATTGAAAGGATAAACAAGGCTGAAATTGAAGCTCTAAATGATGCATAAGACACAATTATGATAATATGATTAATGTGTAAACTAGTTTATGCAATAAAACTCATGCATCAAAATCATCGATGTAAATACATGTATAAGTAATATAATATCATAGTAAGTCAGGAGTTTCTCATAACCAACAACCATCATTTAAGAGCATATAATGATCCAACATCTTGCCCATATTAGGGAGAGCCATCAAAAACCATGCCAAGGCAAAGGATGAAATGTAAACTTTGGATCCATAACTAAAGTCCTTACCAGGGACTTATTTGATGAGTCACTCGAATCGATGGCATGATCCTAACCTATACTGACTCTATAGTTCTGGTGCTTACGAGTTATCTAAACTCTTCACCCAACTTGGTGCTAAACAATCCTCCCAAAACATATGCTCATATAACTAGGCCTTTCTGAGGAAACTGAAAACATCATTATAAAGAACTTTAGCAATAAATATAATGAATGTCTTAAAACACTTGTTGAGCCTTGGCTCGAAAAATTCTTTTTAAACTTGGGAGCCTTATGCTCAAAACATCTCATGAGTTACAAAAATAAGACTTTATTTAAGCTTTTGAAAATCATGCTCAAAATCATACTTTATTTCTCAAAATCTCTTCATGAATACTCTTTTAAAAATCATCTCAACTTTATGAAAACAGTGCAATTAAATTCAAATCACAATGCTTTCAAAATCATGACTTTATGCAATAGGGTTCTTGCGATAAGAGGCATAAATCATCATAAACCAATAACTCTTGAATTTAAGACAATATCATCAATAAACATCAAGAGAATGATAATCAATAACAAAGAGATACAATTCAATAGGGATAACTCAACAATGAACAATTCAATGGATAGAGAAGAAGACAATCCAAGAATTGGGTAAAAAGCCTAACTTTAATCTCCATGAATTCTTGTATAGATTTAGAGCATAAGAATGATTAGAAATTTTCATTTTAGTTACCCTTACATTCCTGGAGAGTTGAACTTAAACTCAAGCTTGACGAACCGTAGGTTGAAGAAGATGACATTCTAGCTTCTTGATGAACATGAGAGCTTAATGATCTTTAATCTTATGTTGTAATGAATGAGAATAAGAGTTTAGAATAATTAACACCATAAGTATATCTCTTATGAATTCTAAAAAATTCTATTTTTTTTATAATAAAGATGTAGAAAGTTACGAAACTACCCTTAAAACAATGTATAGGAAATATGCTTATCTAGTGCCACGAGTCGTACCACAAGTCGTCCTATCTCACCATGACTCGTGGTATGAATCTCATGGTCACTGGGTGACTTAAATGCTTGCAGAAACTCTTACCATAGACAATTAGTATGAGTCATACCTTGATACCATGAGTTGTACCTTGACTCGTGGTGTCTAGGCTTCATGGTTCATCCTTTGTTCATCAACTTGATAGTGCTTCACTAAAATGCTCATAACATTTTACTCCGAACTCCGATTGACGCAAGGTCAGATGAGTTGGAAACAAGACTCAATGAGATTTAATTTGATGGTTTAATCACATAATTTTTTTTTAAATTAGGAGTTATGGTCATTTGAAGTTGACCCTTATAAGAACTTACTTGAAAACTCAATCAGTAAGAAGGCTCTCAACTCAACTTTGTGCTAGAGGTTCCTTATGGCCTTAATTTGTATCTAATGCACTTATCACACTTAGAAATTGATATTAAAACTTAGTTTCCATAAAATTCATAACCTTAGAAACACCTTTTTAACTACACCAACTTCTCTATATCCCATTCACGACCCATACTGTGAATTGTACTACCATACCATAAGTCTTCCCTTGACTCGTGGTATATGGATACATGAACCACCACTTTCTCACCATAAATCCTGTTACAAATCATGGTACCTCACAATGAATCATGATGTTATCTATCCCGTGTAAAAGTTGCTTATTTTCTTGTTGGTTTCTACTTAACGTCTAGGATTTGATCTTAGGGACTTTTGGGAGTTTTTATAATATCTCCCCTTGGGATCATTTTTCATTGAATTAAGACTAAGCTAAACTGATAGGTGATCTAACATGGAGTAACTGAATTCATGAAATATGCACCCATATTAAGGATTTTTACAACTAGTGGAACATGAAACTAATAAGAATGCTATGAGGGGAAACTTTTACCTCAAGATTATTCTAAACGAGGAGTAAATAGATAAGGATACTTGGACATCATATCTTCTTTATCTTCCCAATTAGATCTCTCAACTAGATAGATGATTCCTCCATAACACTTTCATAGAAGCGACTTCGTTGCTCCTTATCTTACGAACCTGTCGATCTAGAATTTCAACTAGTACTTCCTCATATAACAGGTTGTCCTTAATTCCTATGCTTTCTGCAGGGACAATGAGTGAAGGGTATCCCACACACTTCTTAAGCATAGATACATGGAAAATGATGTACTGATACTAATTTGGCTGGCAGTTCCAACTCATAAGCTACCTCGCCAACCCTCCTCGAAATCCTATATGGACCAATATAGTAGGGACTAAGCTTACCTTTCTTCCCAAATCTCATGACACCCTTCATTGGTGAAACCTTTAAGTAAACCCAATCATTTACCTCAAACTCCAAATCTCTATGTCTAGCATCAGTATGATATTTTTGGCAACTCTATGTAGTCTTAAATCTTTCATGAATGATCTTAAACTTTCCCATGGCTTGTTGCAGTAAGTATAATCCTATAAATTTTGCTTCACCAACCTCAAACTAACTAATCATAGATCTGCACCTTCACCTATAAAGAGCCTCATAAGGGGCCATCTAGATTCTAGAGTGATAGTTGTTTTTATACGCAAACTCAAGAAGAGGTAAATGGTCCTCCCAATTCCCTTTAAAATCAATAAAACATGCCATTAACATATCCTCCAGTGTCTGAATAGTTTAGTTTGCTTGAGAATTTTTCTGCGGATGAAAAGTTGTGCTAAGGTTCACCTTCGAACCCAAGCCTCTCTGAAATAACTTCTAAAACAGGCTAGTAAACTGTCTGCCCCTATCAGATATAATAGATAATTGGGCTCCAGAAAGTCTAACTAAGAAATGGGTTGACTTTGTCATTCGATCTATAATAGCCCAACTAGAGTCATGTTTCCTATGCGACTTTGGTAGACTGGTGATAAAGTCCATATTGATCATCTCCCACATCTACCTGGGGATGGCTATACTCTGAGCTACATCGAAGGCCTTTGGTGCTCAACCTTAGCCTGTTGACAATTCAGGTATCTAGCCACAAAGTCTGCGATTTCTCTCTTCATACCATTGCATCAATAGACTTCTCTCGAGTTATGATACATCTTAGTGGAATCTAGGTGAATTGAATATCTAGAGCTGTGAGCTTCTTCCATGATCCTATCTTTGAGACCATCTATATTTGAAACACATAATCTACCTTGATACCTTAGGACACCATCTCTCCCTTCTGCAAAAACCAATACCTTCTGATTGTGGACATCTTCCTTTAACTGAAGCAAGAGGAGATCTCTGTCCTACTTTTCCTTAACTTCAACCACTAGAGATGATTCGGCCCCATTTTTACAAGAACATTACCTTCTTTTGAATCTTGAAGGAGGACTCTCAAATGTGAAAGTCTATGCACATCCTTTGCTAACTCTCTCTTCTCCTCCTCTGCATGTGTTGTACTTCAAATAGATAGCCTGCTAAGAGCATCAACAACTATTTTAGCCTTACCTTGTTGGTAAAGAATACTCATGTCATAATTCTTGAGCAACTCAAGTCACCTCCTCTGTCTGAAATTCAACTCTTTTTGGAAGAACACATATTACAGGCTCTTGTGGTTTGTGAACACATCAACAGGCATACCATAGAGATAATGGTGCCAAATCTTTAATGCAAATACTATTGCTGCCAACTTAAGGTCATGAGTTGGATAATTCTTCTCATGGACCTTAAGCTGTCTAGAGGCATAAGCTATAACCTTACCATTCTGCATCAACACAAAACCAATGCCTACTCTAGATGCATCACAATATACAACGAAAATCCGTACCCTCTAGTAAGGTCAACAATGGAGCAGTGGTCAAACGACTATTCAATTCCTGAAAGCTTTTCTCACAAGCTTCAAACATTGAAATTTGACCTTCTTCTGAATCAATTTAGTCAATGGAGCAACAATAGTTGAGAAACCTTCTAGAAATCTCCTATAGTAACCAACTAAACCTAAGAGGCTCTTAATGTTAATCGGGGTTGTGGGTCTGGGCTAACTCTTTACTACCTCAATCTTCTGAGAGTCAACCTTAATACCCTAGCTGGAGAATATATGGCCTATGAAAGCTACTGTCTTCAGCCAAAATTCACACTTAGAAAACTTAGCAAATAGCTCCTTCTCCTTCAGTGTCTGTAGGACTATTCTGAGATTACTAGCATGCTCCTCCTCATTCATGGAATAAACTAAGATTTCATCAACGAATACAATAACAAACATGTCCAAATATGTCTTGAACACTCGATTCATGAGATCCATAAATGTTATAGGAGCATTAGTAAAAAAAAGGACATAAAAACAAGCTCAAAATGACCATAACGGTTTCGAAAAGCTATCTTGAGAATACCACAGTCTATCACCTTCAACTGATGATACCTCCATCTGAGGTCTATCTTCGAGAAACACGTGGAATCTTGAAGCTATTCAAACAAGTCATTGATTCAAGGAAGAGGATACCCATTGTTGATAATGAATTTGTTCAACTGTTGGTAATCAATACACGTTCTAAGAGTGCCATCCTTCTTACGCAAGGAGTGAAACTGGAACACCTCATGGGGAAGTACTGGGGAGAATAAAGAACATATCTAGATGATCCTTTAACTACTCTTCTCACTCCTTTAGCACGGATAGAGCTATTCTATATGGTGGAATAGAGATAGGCTGAGTATTAGGAAGAACATCAATTACGAAATCTATTTCCCTATCTGGAGGGACCCCGAAGATCATCTAGAAAGACCTCTGGAAACTTATTTATAATTTGAATTGACCTAAAGGGATGGTTTCTCAACATTAGAGTCTTTCACTCTCACTAAATGGTAGACACACCCCTTAGAGATTAACTTTCTAGACTTAAGGTATGAAATGAAATGACAATTAGCCATAATGGGACTACCTTCCCACACAAAGACTAGCTCATCAGAAAATTAGAACTCTATTACTTGGGTCCTACAATTAATTGTGGCATAATAGGAATACAACCAATCATGCCTAGAATAATATCAAAATCCATCATGTCTAACTCTACTAGGTCAGGTGTGGTGTCTTTATGATGGACTGAAACTGTGCAATCTCTGTAGATTCTCTTGGATAAAACTAACTTACCGATCAAAGTAGAAACACTACAAGGATCTAAGAGTTGTTCTAGGGAGATTCCAAACTTAATGGCCATATAAGGAGTCACAAAAGATAGAGTAGAACCTGAATCAAGTAAAGCATATACATTAATGGACAAGACTTTTAACATACAAGTGACAACATCTAGGGACTTCTCTTGATGCTGGCTTCTCGACTAGCATGCAGATGGTTCTAACCTTCACCTGTCCCTGAAGTATTGCCTCTTTGTGCAGCTCTGCCTGCTGGTGGAGTAGGTTGAGCTCTATTGCCCTCAATTCTCTATTGGGATGGATAATATTTCAAATAATGGCCCTATTGGCCATACCTATAACACAAATCTCAGCGCAAATGAAACTCTCCTAAGTGAGTCTAACTATACTTGATATAAGGTGGGAGTTGAGGGGTTCCTTGAACTGGATTACCTTGCGCTTAGAAAGTTGGAGAATTAGTTGATTGTGTAGGTCCAGAGGACCTCTTCCTGAAGAAAGACCTGCTTCTACTTTGTTCCTCTATTGTGTGTTCTCATTAACCTGCTATCTTAGCTCTATTACTTTGATTCTCCTCTCCATTCCTTCTTCACGTGCTCGCCCAACCCAAACACAAATTTCCTTATCCTAGCCCTCATATTTGGTACCATCTCCGGATCATATCTGGATAACTAAATGAACTTAAGGTTGTAATCCTTCAAGCTCACAGTACCTTACCTTAAGTTAACAAACTCCTCTGCATTTACCTCTTTAAGCTCCTGAGTGAAGAAGTGGTTATAGTAGGACTCATCGAAACTATCCCAAGTGGATGGAGCTGCATTCTCACCTCTTCCTTGCTCCCACTGGTCATACCACACATTAGCCACATCCTTAAGCTGATAAAAAGCAAACTCAACTCCCTCATCTCTGTGGCATGCTTTGTTTTCACAATCTTCTATATCATATCAATAAAGTTATATGGATTCTCATCAACCTTTGATCGGGTGAATTCTGGATGATTCATCCTCAAGAACTCTCTAATCCACGATGCTCCTGAATCATGAGAATTGAAACTAGCTGGTGTTGAGTTCTAATGACCTGAATGGGAAGCCACCAATTGAGTGAGCATCTGAATAGCTCCTCTGAACTCTTTCTCTAAAGTACTAATGCTAGGATGTTGAGGAACTAGTGTATTATGAATCCTTCCACTAGTAGTGGTTTCACGACCCGAGTCTATACCCTGGATGCAATACGATGCTTAGGGCCACAAGCGACCCCAAGCTAACACATAGCATGGCATAACACTAACATGATCTGATTTAAAGATAAAACTGAGAGGAAGCTAACTGAAATTATGAAAAACTACTTATAAATAATGAAGTAATCTATGTAAATAGATATGGAGTTTGACATTAAAACACAAAGCTGACATATTAACTCACTATCTATATGAAAGCCTCTATTAACTGATGAGTTGTTGGGATGAGTCCTCAGCTAACTCTAATGTCAGAAACTGAAAGTAGGACTAAGTACATATGAAATAAACATAACTTCAACCCTCAAAAATGATAAGGACTCACATGCTATTATCTAATCAAGTACTAGAAAGTGTCTAACCATAGGGATGAGTCTAAGTACCTAAACCTATACAATAAAATGATATAGAACAAGAAGTATGTCATTAGTACTTTGAATGTAACGAGTATATGAGATATGCAACTAAATTATAAAAAATGTTGATAATTTGAAAAGTAGTACTGAAATGCATAACTAAACTGAAGTACCATGACCCTATCTGAGAAACATAAATATTGATATAAAATAATTGTCTGAACATACATGATAAAAGTACAAGGAAAACTAATTTAACTGTCATGTATGTATACTAAAACTTGAATTTGTAATTGTGACTGAGATTGTAACTATACTGAACTATGGGAGAGTCTATTAACTGACATATAACCACGTGAGCTAAGCATGGAGTTTGATGTATACGCCCTATCGATAGGACCCAATATACCTTGCCAGGGTATAAAGGCATGGTTGGTGTTATCACTAAAACTAATACCCATTTAGGCTAATAACCTACGGTGGCATGTAGTCATGGGACCTAGGTGCGCTGAACCCTGGTCCAGCTCAGTGCTAAGTACTACTCCCAGCTTATAAATTACTGGTAGCTCAAACACTAATGTTCTTAAGACTAATTTAGAAACTACTTTATCTAAAAGTATTATGAGAGTCTAAAGAACATGAAAATACTGATTATGCTATCAATATATGTATACTAAAATCATGATAGAATCATAAAGACTAAAATATGAATTCATGCTAAACTCAATGCCATGTGGATATGATATATATAACTAAACTTGACTCATGTTAAAATCTGACATGAAAGCATCATATGTAACTGATTTTTAAAATCATGAATATCATACACTTGAAATCATAGGAGACTTGAGAAGATCGAAGTAATAAAGGAACTCATACACTGAATGAAAACCTTAAGACATGATTTTTCTATAGGGCTAGAATGTCAACATTGTTTTCTGAAAGCTTTTGGGACACAAGGGTTAAAGGACAACCCGTGTTGAAATCCCACACACCTGGAATGAAGAGTTTCTGCCTACTGCTTGAGGGTCCAAAAATTTTTAGAAGAGAGACCTAGGTGTTCTTAAGCTTGAGAGGTGGAATGTTCTTAATGGTTCCTAGGGTCTTGCACCAACAATCGCATTAGAACCCATTGTTTAGGGTTGGGAAATCATTGTTTAACGTTAGGAATGAAGGAGAAGACTTACCTTGGAGGAACATGTGATTAGAGATGTTTGGAGAGCTTAATTCCTCTTTAAAATCGTGAAATTTAGGGAGAATATAAGGTTTGGGCATTTGGCTATCATATGTGTAATGTTAGGACTAATTTCCAAATATATATATATATATATATATATATATATATATATATATAAAAGTGGGGAATAACACGGCCTGACGCGTCGCACCAGCTATAGTACCAGTCTGATTCTTCTGAAATTCAGCCCCTAGTATGTTGCACCTACCATAGAGCTACTTTGATGAATTTTTTTCATTTGAAGTTTTGTCCTGGGTGTGGTGCACCTCCCAATATGCCAAACATGATAAAAATTTTCTGTAAAGTTTAGGGTTAGATGCAGTGCGCCTCTGAATGCGCCTACCTTGACAGCGCCCTAGTAAAATGCCCATAATATTTTACTCTAAACTTTAATTGATAAAAGATTAGGTGCTTTTGAAAGACCACTCAAAGGGATTCAAGTTGATGGGTTGAATCTGTTATACCCCGTAGGATTCCCGGCACCTAGATGACCTATTCGCACGTTGGTTAAGCATATTTGAAGGCCATACGTGCTAGAGAAAGGCCCGAGAAAAAGATCGTACGAGAAACCTGTCGAACCATCGCGGAAGGAGCCGAGGCAGAGCCCCTCCGCGATGGCAGCGTGTCACGGAGGTGAAGCCTCCGCGTTGGCTCCGTGACACATTGGCCTTGTCTAGGCCCAAGTATATAAAGCCCCACTTCAGTTTTAAATCATATAAACTTATAAATTTCCACTGAAACAGAGAGGAAACATCAGAGAAGAGAAAAGAACGAAGGGGGTAATATAATTTTCATCCGATTACGCTGCTAAACGTTGTCCAAACTCAAATTAACCCCAGATACTGAGGTATTTAGCAGCAGAGTGCATTCCTACGGATTTAGTTTTGTGAAATACGGCCGACGAATCGTCGAGCTACCGAGCTAAGGTAAGTAGAATTTCTCCAAACTAGTGTCTATGTGTTTCTAGCGGTGAAGTGAATATTTCTCTCTTCTGGACCTCTGAAAAATAGCGAGTTTTCGACCGTCTTTCGATAAGCCTAAGTTTAGGCTATAAATTACATCGAAGTGACCTTGTTCATTTAAAATAAAGTTATATTTGGTATTAATTGATATATTTATGAATGCAGTTGGGAGAAAATAGTTGAAGTACCGGTCAAGCCTCGTCCGACAGACGGATAGTTCGAGGATAAGGTATGTAAAGCTAGTTTCCTCGGCAAGTTAGTAAATCTCGGTATAGTAAAGCAATTTAAAGGCCAGTAGAATATTCAGAAGTCATGTGTTGTGTTTATTACGAATGTTGGTACGATATTAGAAGAATCAGGTTATAATTAGCACGAAACTTGTTAGCGCGATATAGATTCTAATACAAGTGTTAGGAACTGCACAGCATGCTCAGTATATGATGTAGTACAAAATGTCAGGATATTATCGTATTCAGTCGAAACCCAGTAAAGCAATGTAATATCTGTAAGACATCTCAAAAGTAGAATGATAGGTTAAAATGAAGTTTAGAAAACATATTAGAAATAGCAAATCATGTTACTATAGAAACTCAGCATACAACATGGTTTTCAGCACAAAGACTATATCTTGTCCAGCATTAGACTCAGTACGGTATGGCAGAAGATTATATATTATATATGCATACTATTGTCAGTCTCAGCATGTGTTAAGTATGTACATATTACTATTACTAGCTCAGCATATAGTATGTACAAATACTTTACTACTATTAGCTTCAGTATATGGGATATGCAGATAGTATTACCAGTTGAGACCGTTGTATTATTTTGGGGTTGAATTACCTAGCATCCATGACAGCCCCAGGGTTAATAGCTGTATCGACTCGTCCGCCAGAGGACGAGGATATGTCGCTCTACGGAGTGGCATTCCGTCCCATAGGGGACGAAGATGGGATGCCAGTTTTCCCCATATTGTGCCTTGATCGGCCCTTACACACCCCTGTCGAGCGGATATGCCCAGGTGTTGATTCAGGAGTCCTTCGGACTCAGATGCAGTTATAGTCAGGGGCTCAGCGAGCCCAAGTGCATACCTAGGGGACCGGTAGGATGCTTATAGCGATTATAGGAGATGGGATGACCGGGGTAGGGGTATAGATTCTGTGCTGGTTGTACCTCCCGGCTTATGGGGGCCGGGTAAGGTTTGTGTGTGCCATATTATGTTATGTTATGTTATGCCATGTTACATTAGACACGAGTAGTTCGGCAGTAGAATGATACGTCTCCAGGTATGACTCCTACTCCTTCCAGTATAATTAAGGGAAGGTATGATTTACATTATCAGACAGTTAATCTATTCCTTCCTACTTCAGTTTCATCAGTGGTATTGTTGTTTTTAGATATTTCCTTCAGTTATTGCTTTACATACTCAGTACCAGTAGTACTGATGCCCGGTGGGGTGCTGCATTACTTGCCTGCAGGTACTCATAGACGAGCAGGCGATACCTCGTGATTCCTGTCAGCGATCGAGTATTCAGCTCCTGTCATCAGGAGACTGAATCCCAGAGGTGTATTTCGTTTTCTTTTGTTGTACAGTACGGGTAGGTCGGGGCCCTGTCCCGATCATTTCTGTTGCTATTCCTAGAGGCTTGCAGTCTGTATATATTTCCTTGTTGTCAGTTGAGCTGGTCGTGTGAGGCCGTGCAGTTGTATAGCTGTTAGTACTTTTATCTCTTTTATGTTGGCCGTGTGGGGCCATAGTTTGACAGTAGTGGTGAACTTGCCGGTCACGTAGCTTTCCAGTATTTCATTGTTGAGTTACAGATAACTAGACAGCATGGTGGCCTTGTCGGCCCGCATAGGTTTCCCTATATTGATATGTTTCTGGTTAGCTGTCAGCACAGGTACAGGTGGCTATAGGCCTAGTCGGCCGGAGGCTGTATTTACAGCCGTCATATAGCCCGTTGTTTCCCTGAATCTGAGTTAGAGCCAGCCAGGCACCAGATGTGCTCAGGCTCAACAGTCTAGCAGTTCAGGTCCTAGTAGGGCACCAGGTGCTAGTCATAACCCCCAAGGAGGGGTGTGACAAACTTGGTATCAGAGCATGTCGTATCCCAAAGAGTCTGCAAGCCGTGCTAAGTAGAGTCCTGCCCATGGATGTGTTGTACACCACATACTATGGGTAGGGGGCTGCAAGGCATGATAGGATGGTTGTCTTTTATTCTTATTCAGTCGTGCTGTAGAGCGGTACAATATAGGGTCGAGTCCCTAAAAGCTTACAATATTCTTTGGTTATAGATAATGTCAGACCAGCGACATCCTATCACAGGCCGGAGCTTAGATATTGCAGCAAGGGAAGGCACCAGCAGGATGCCTCACCCTCGTTTAGAAACAGCCCGGTCAGAGGGCACTACAGAGGCATCGTCCCAGCCTTCTCAGCAGTCTCCACCACATCAGGAGCCACTAGGGGTGACACTACCTCCAACAGTCCCTATACCAACCCCTTCTGACCAGGAGGTTAGGAGTGCGGTAGTTATGTTAGCACAGATGATGGCTGCTCAACGTCAGATGATGCCGTCTACAATTGTGGAGTCGTCAGAAGGGCTCGGTAGTTCGAGGGTCTGAGAGTTCTTGGCTTTGAATCCCCCACAGTTCACAGGTACGGACCGGACAGAGGACCCTCAGGATTTTCTGGATCAAATGCAGAGAATTTTCAGGGTTATGCATGCCACGCCTACAAAATCAGTTGAGTTGGCAGCATTCTGGTTACGGGACATCACCGTATTGTGGTATGAAAGCTGGGAAAGGTCCCGAGGGAGAGATGTTTCCCCTCCAACCTGGTCCAGCTTCTTAGGAGCTTTTCTGGATCACTATTTGCCGCGAGAGATTCGACAGGCTCGGGTAGACCAGTTCCTACATCTGGAGCAGGGGGCCATGAGTGTTCGGGAATATTCCTTGCGGTTTGATTCCTTGGCTCGGTATGCACCGTCCTTTGTTGATACCATGGCATCCAGAGTACACCACTTTATCATGGGGTTGAATCTAGAATATGTTGAGACTTGTATTACGACTACACTGCGAGAGGACATGGACATTGCTCGAGTTCAGGCATTCGCCCAGAATATTAAGGGCATCAGACATCGGCATCGGGAGATCAGAAGGGCCAATCAGGAACAGCGTCGCTGGGACAGGCCAGTTGAGTTACAGAGGGAGGCTCGGGGAGGACCAGGCCACGATTGTTAGATAGGCCGCCCAGGCCCCCGCCTCCGCCACAGCCGCAGGGGGGTAGGTTCAGCTGCAAGGGGCGGTCAGAGACTGGTAGAGGCTCGCAGATGGCAGATTCACCATTACAGAGGAGGGCGGAACAGAGTAGGTATACTCTACCGCTCTGCCCTATATGCAGTCGACGCCATCCTGGAGCATGCAGATATGGCTCCACCACATGTTATAATTGTGGCCAAGAAGGCCATTTGATGAAAGATTGCCCAGCTAGAGGTCGAGAGGATCGAGATAGATACGATAGGGCATCTGCAGGGTCACGAGCCACAGCATCATCGATAGGGCGCAGGCCCTCAGTTTCAGCATGCAGGGGTCCGGGTAGATCAGAGGCCTCCAGTACAGGTGCAGGTCCAAGTCGCATATATGCCTTACCAGGGAGGCAAGATTCAGAAGCATCAGCTGATGTTGTGACAGGTATGCTAACTATCTGCTCACACCCTGCTTATGTATTGATTGATCCAGGGTCTACTTTGTCCTACATTACTCCATTTGTGGCACGAAAGTTTAGTATTGCACCAGAATTATTGCAGCAGCCCTTTTTAGTATCCACGCCCATCGGTGACTCTATTGTGGCTAGCAAAATTTACCGAGGGTGTACAGTAGAGGTTGCTGACCATCGGACCACAGTAGATCTGATCGAGTTAGAAATGATAGACTTCGATGCCATAATGGGTATGGATTGGCTAGTACCGTGCTTTGCCAACGTTGAATGTTGGACCAAGACGGTCCGATTCCACTTCCCAGGAGAAGCAGTGCGAGAGTGGAAGGGCAGCACCGCTACGCCAAAAGGTAGGTTTATTTCATACCTTCAGGCGAGAAAGTTGATATCTAAGGGATGTATTTACCATCTGGTCAAAGTTCAGGATGTCCAAGCAGGATCTCCGACACTCCAGTCTGTTCTGGTAGGGAATGAATTCCCTGATGTGTTTCCTGATGAGTTACCTGGTATTCCCCCAGAAAGGGAGATAGATTTTGCTATTGACTTGTTACCAGGCACTCAACCGATATCAATTCCTCCCTATCGTATGGCTCCTGCAGAACTCAGAGAATTAAAGGAGCAGTTGAAAGATTTATTGGATAAAGGTTTTATCAGGCCGAGTACTTCACCGTGGGGTGTGCCAGTTCTATTTGTGAGGAAGAAAGATGGCTCGCTCCGAATGTGCATAGATTATCGACAATTAAACAAAGTTATAGTAAAGAACAAGTACCCGCTTCCCAGAATTGATGACTTATTTGATCAGTTGCAGGGAGCCAGATACTTTTCTAAGATTGACTTGCGGTCCGGATATCACCAGGTTCGAGTACGTGAGAGAGATATTCATAAGACAGCGTTCAGGACCCGATATGGACATTTTGAATTTCTAGTCATGTCCTTCGGGTTAACGAACGCCCCGGCAGTCTTCATGGACCTGATGAATAGTATTTTTAGACCTTTCCTGGACTTGTTCGTGATAGTATTCATTGATGACATTCTGGTGTATTCTCGCTCTGAAGCAGATCACCGGACTCATTTGCGGACAGTGCTCCAGATCCTCAGGGACTGCCAGTTGTATGCTAAATTTTCTAAGTGTGAATTCTGGCTAAACTCAGTGGCCTTTTTAGGGAATATCATGTCGGATGCTGGTATACAGGTAGACTAGCAGAAAATAGAAGCAGTTAAGTCATGGCCTAGGCCTACCACTCCGACTGAAGTTCGTAGTTTTCTAGGGTTGGCAGGATATTACAGGAGGTTCGTTGAAGGGTTCTCGACCATTGCGGCACCTCTAACCAAATTGACACAGAAAGCAGCAAAGTTTCAGTGGACAGAGGCATGCGAGCGGAGCTTCCAAGAACTGAAAGACAGATTAACCTCCACCCCAGTGTTAGCATTGCTGGAGGGGACAGAAGGTTATTCGGTGTACTGCGATGCATCAGGCGTCGGGTTAGGTTTTGTGTTGATGCATCATGGTAAAGTGATTGCATATGCTTCCAGACAGCTGAGGAAACACGAAAAGAACTACCCTACCCACGACCTGGAACTAGACGCAGTGATCCACGCCTTGAAGATGTGGAGGCATTACCTGTACGGCGTCCATGTTGATATTTACACAGATCACAAGAGCCTACAGTACATCTTCACTCAGAGGGAGTTGAATCTACGGCAACGCCGCTGGTTGGAGCTGTTAAAAGATTATGATGTGAATATTCTATACCACCCGGGAAAAGCTAATGTAGTGGCAGATGCCTTGAACCGTAAGTCAATGGGGAGTTTGGCGTATTTGCGACCTGAGAAGCGGGAGTTAGCTAAAGAAATCCAACAGTTAGCAGGTTTGGCCATTCGAGTAATGGAAACAGAAAATAATAGAGCGGTAATTCAGAATTCTGCTGTGTCATCATTAGTTACAGAGGTAAAAGAACGACAGTACGAGGACCCTGACTTGGTCCAGCTCAGAGATAGAGTTCAGAAAGGTAAGGAGTCAGATTTCCTAATGACTGAGGATGATGTACTACGCTGTAAGGGCCGCCTCTGTGTCCCGAATGTTTCAGGGCTTCGGGGGCGGATCATGCATGAGGTACATTACGCTCTCTATTCCCTCCATCCAGGAGCAACGAAAATGTACCACGACATCATAGACATCTTCTGGTGGCCAGGTATGAAAGCTGAGATAGCTGAATTTGTATCTAGATGTTCTAACTGTCAGTAGGTGAAAGCGGAGCACCAGAAGCTGGGCGGTTTGACGCAAGATATAACGGTGCCTACGTGGAAATGGGAAACGATAAACATGGATTTTGTAACAGGGTTACCCCGTACCAGATGCAGAAATGATTCCATTTGGGTAATAGTTGACAGGCTGACAAAATCAGCTCATTTCCTGCCGGTGAAGGCTACCTTCTCGGCTAAGGATTATGCCAAATTATATATCAGAGAAATAGTTAGATTGCATGGAGTGCCGGAATACATCATTTCAGATAGGGGAGCACAGTTTACAGCTAGATTCTGGCAGTCGTTCCAGAGGGGTTTGTGAATGCAGATCAATTTGAGCACAGCATTCCACCCCCAAACAGATGGGCAAGCTGAGCGGACTATCCAAACGCTCGAAGATATGCTACGAGCGTGTGTGCTAGATTTTGGGGGTAGCTGTGATGAGCATCTTTCGTTGATTGAATTTGCTTATAATAATAGTTATCATTCAGCTATCCAGATGGCGCCCTTTGAAGCATTATATGGGCGAAAATGTAGATCACCGGTGGGCTGGTTTGAAGTGGGGGAATCAGCATTGGTTGGCCCAGACATTGTTCGGCAGTCAGAGGAAAAGATAAAGCTTATCCGAGAACGTTTACTGACTGCTCAGAGTCGCCAGAAGTCTTATGAAGATATGCGGCGCAGAAATCTAGAATTTGCGATAAATGACTGGGTATATCTGAAAGTGTCTCCGATGAAAGGGGTGATGAGATTTGGAAAGAAAGGCAAGCTTAGCCCAAGATTCATTGGGCCATATTAGATTCGGCGAAGAATAGGCCGAGTTGCATACGAATTGAACTTGCCTCCAGAGCTAGCATCTGTTCACCCAGTATTCCATGTCTCTATGTTGAGGAAGTTCGTAGGGGACCCTTCTACAGTAGTTCCCATTCAGGATGTCCAGGTCACAGAAGAGTTAGTATATGAAGAGGTTCCAGTAGCTATTTTAGACAGACAGATTCGCAGGTTGAGGACTAAAGATGTTGAGTCTGTCAAAGTATTGTGGCGTAACAGGAACCATGAGGAAATGACGTGGGAAGCTGAACAAGATATGAAAGCTAGGTACCCTCACCTATTCCAGGCCTAGTCAGGCAACAGGTATGTCCGTATTATTGCTTATGTAGTATCTTATAGTTGTATATGTATAAGTGAGAAAGATTGATACTTAGCCATCCAGTGAATCCTAAAGTATTGCGTACAGTACCTGTATTGGACTTTTCTGTATTTCAGGTTTTTGGTATAGTCCATATTACAGGGGAGACTCTGGCGAAATTTTTCTAAACAAGTAAGTTAAATAGTCCTCTAGATAGCAGTATACATTCGAGGACGAATGTTCTTAAGGGGGGAAGAATGTTATACCCCGTAGGATTCCCGGCACTTAGATGACCTATTCGCACGTTGGTTAAGAATATTTGAAGGCCATACGTGCTAGAGAAAGGCCCGGGAAAAAGATCGGACGAGAAACCTGTCGAACCATCGCGGAAGGAGCCGAGGCAGAGCCCCTCCTCGATGGCAGCGTGTCACGGAGGTGAAGCCTCCGCGTTGGCTCCGTGACACGTTGGCCTTGTCCAGGACCAAGTATATAAAGCCCCACTTCGATTTTAAATCATATAAACTTATAAATTTCCAGTGAAACAGAGAGGAAACAGTAGAGAAGAGAAAAGAACGAAGAGGGTAATATAATTTTCATCCGATTACGCTGCTAAACGTTGTCCAAACTCAAATTAACCCCAGATACTGAGGTATTTAGCAGCAGAGAGCATTCCTACGGATTTAGTTTCGTGAAATACGGCCGACGAATCGTCGAGCTACCGAGCTAAGGTAAGTAGAATTTCTCCAAACTAGTGTCTATGTATTTCTAGCGGTGAAGTGAATATTTCTCTCTTCTGGACCTCTGAAAAATAGCGAGTTTTCGACCGTGTTTTGATAAGCCTAAGTTTAGGCTATAAATTACATCGAAGTGACCTTGTTCATTTAAAATAAAGTTATATTTGGTATTAATTGATATATTTATGAATGCAGTTGGGAGAAAATAGTTGAAGTACTGGCCAAGCCTCGTCCGACAGACGGATAGTTCGAGGATAAGGTATGTAAAGCTAGTTTCCTCGGCAAGTTAGTAAATCTCGGTATAGTAAAGCAATTTAAAGGCCAGTAGAATATTCAGAAGTCATGTGTTGTGTTTATTACGAATGTTGGTACGATATTAGAAGAATCAGGTTATAATTAGCACGAAACTTGTTAGCACGATATAGATTCTAATACAAGTGTTAGGAACTGCACAGCATGCTCAGTATATGATGTAGTACAAAATGTCAGGATATTATCGTATTCAGTCGAAACCCAGTAAAGCAATGTAATATCTGTAAGACATCTCAGAAGTAGAATGATAGGTTAAAATGAAGTTTAGAAAACATATTAGAAATAGCAAATCATGTTACTATAGAAACTCAGCATACAACATGGTTTTCAGCACAAAGACTATATCTTGTCCAGCATTAGACTCAGTACGGTATGGCAGAAGATTATATATTATATATGCATACTATTGTCAGTCTCAACATGTGTTAAGTATGTACATATTACTATTACTAGCTCAGCATATAGTATGTACAAATACTTTACTACTATTAGCTTCAGTATATGGGATATGCAGATAGTATTACCAGTTGAGACCGTTGTACTGTTTTAGGGTTGGATTACCTAGCATCCATGACAGCCCCAGGGTTAAAAGCTGTATCGACTCGTCCACCAGAGGACGAGGATACGTCGCTCTACGGAGTGGCATGCCGTCCCACAGGGGACGAAGATGGGATGCCAGTTTTCCCCATATTGTGCCTTGATCGGCCCTTACACACCCCTGTCGAGCGGATACGCCCGGGTGTTGATTCAGGAGTCCTTCGGACTCAGATGCAGTTATAGTCAGGGGCTCAGCGAGCCCAAGTGCATACCCAAGGGACCGGCAGGATGCTTATAGCGATTATAGGAGATGGGATGACCGGGGTAGGGGTATAGATTCTGTGCTGGTTGTACCTCCCGGCTTATGGGGGCCGGGTAAGGTTTGCGTGTGCTATATTATGTTATGTTATGTTATGCCATGTTACACTAGACACGAGTAGTTCGGTAGTAGAACGATACGTCTCCAGGTATGACTCCTACTCCTTCCAGTATAATTAAGAGAAGGTATGATTTACATTATCAGACAGTTAATCTATTCCTTCCTACTTCAGTTTCATCAGTGGTATTGTTGTTTTCAGATATTTCCTTCAGTTATTGCTTTACATACTCAGTACCAGTGGTACTGACACCTGGTGGGACGCTGCATTACTTGCCTGCAAGTACTCATAGACGAGCAGGCGATACCTCGTGATTCCTGTCAGCGATCGAGTATTCAGCTCCTGTCATCCGGAGACTGAATCCCATAGGTGTATTTCATTTTCTTTTGTTGTACAGTACGGGTAGGTCGGGGCCCTATCCCGATCATTTCTGTTGCTATTCCTAGAGGCTTGCAGTCTGTATATATTTCCCTGTTGTCAGTTGAGCCGGTCGTGTGAGGCCGTGCAGTTGTATAGCTGTTAGTACTTTTATCTCTTTTATGTTGGCCATGTGGGGCCATAGTTTGACATTAGTGGTGAACTTGCCGGTCACGTAGCTTTCCAGTATTTCATTGTTGAGTTACAGATAACTAGACAGCATGGTGGCCTTGTCGGCCCGCATAGGTTTCCCTATATTGATATGTTTCTGGTTAGTTGTCAGCACAGGTACAGGTGGCTATAGGCCTAGTCGGCCGGAGGCTGTATTTACAGCCGTCATATAGCCCGTTGTTTCCCTGAATCTGAGTTAGAGCTAGCCAGGCACCAGATGTGCTCAGGCTCAGCAGTCTAGCAGTTCAGGTCCTAGTAGGGCACCAAGTGCCAGTCATAACCCCCAAGGCGGGGTGTGACAGAATCACCCCAAAATACTTCTTAAATTAGGATTTATAGTCGTTTTAATTTGACCCTCGCAAGAACTTACATGAAAACTTGATCGGTAGTAAAGCTCTCAACTCAACTCTATTATCACAATCTGAACTTAGGCCCAGATCGAGAAACAGGATAAAAAACCTCATCTCCAAATCAACCCATGACATAAAGATAACATCTATCTAATTCATTAAAATGGAAGATTAACATGAATAACATAGCGAAAGTCTAAACATAACATAACATCTGATTACATAACATAAGTCTAAAGCTGAATACATACTATATCCGAAAAAGCCTCTAATACTGATGAGTTGATGGGACAAGACCCCAACTAACTCATTATAGTCTGAAAATTGGAAAGACAAAATACAACTGATAAGAAGGGCCCTCGTAAGATGAGGACTCACCAACGGGGACTGAGAAGTTCTAACTCCGGATGTTTGTCTAGCAGCGGGACTGAGTTTGGATATCTGAGCCTGTATCATGAGATGATACAACATAGAGTATGCGTTCATTCGCCTCCGGGGGGGGGGGAACCATTGGGGGGTGGACATAAGGGTCTTTATGACACAATCAAGAATTCACTTTTGCAAGATAAGTAAAACCGCTAAGTAAAATCATTAAATCATGCATATAATAAAACATAATCGAGATAAGATTATGAGAGTAGGGCTTGCATGCTATTTTCTGAAATCATAATCTGAACAAAACTGAACATCAAAGCTGAATCGAATGACCCAAAGCTAAAAACTGAACATTGGGTCAAACGTGCTAAAAACATAATATCATGACTGATGTACATGCATAACTTGTTATACCCCGGGAGCTCAAAGATTGGACCTGGGTGTTAAAAAGGGGAAAATGTAAACCTAATGTTAAAAGCACAAGACGAGTCATGGGACAACTCGTGATGACAGCCCACGAGTCGTTAGGTGACTCATGGGGGAGACCAGTGAGGGGTTGGGAAGTTAGGAGAAAAGGGTCCCCACAGACATGAGAACGACTCATGGTTAGACACCACGAGTCGTTAGGTCAGCCGTGGGGTGAGGGAGAAGGAAGAAAAAAAGGAAGGAACCACTGTACTTCACGGGTGGTGACCATGCGTCATAGTCAGCCACCATGATTCGTTGGGTTCCCCATTCCATCCATATGATTAATTCCGGAGTTTGAAGTAGTGCAGTTAACGATTGGTGACCATGAGTCGTGTTCACCCCTAATAAAACATTATGTGACCCGTTATGAGCCCATGAGATTTGACAAGCAGTGTACCTAATGAGCTAGGTGACGAGTTGTTGCCTTGGACCATGATCCGTCAGGACATCTATTAGGACCACCTGACAGTTATTTTTTGTGAATTAGTACGGGCCTTTTTGTAATTCCTAAATATCCTAAATCCTAAACTACATCATTTTAGCTTATGAAAGGTGGGTTTTTAGAGGGATAATCTATTCTAAGTCCTCATTCATGCATGGAAGAGTATAAAGAAGTATTCAAGGGTGATTCAAGGCTTCCCTCTTCAAAATCCTTCCAATTCCTTCTTGGGCATTCAAGGGAGATTAAGAATAAGTTGTTTCCAGGTATGTAAGGCTATCAATGGTGTTTCCTTCCACACCCATGCCCATTCTGTATGATTTCATAAAAATTCTATCAAAAATTTATTGGGTTTTGAAGTAGATTTATATAAAAATTCAACGATTTTTAAATGGGCTTTGTGATTTTCTAACCTTATCATATTCTATGGTGTTTTGATCAGATTTTGTAAATTTAATTTATTTATAATGTTATCGATTATTGAATTCTCTTGAAATTAAGCCTAATTATGCATCACTCATAATGAATCAACTTATGATATACTTTTCTATTAATGATATTTTCAAACCTAGCATGATTTACGATTTAAAATATGGATTTAACTAATTACCCATCATGATTTCATGAATTTCAATCTATATGTATGATCTAAAAGTATGTATGAACTTTATGATTCATGATGTATGTTTTAGCCGATTCACGGGCCTTGTTTCATGGCTAGTTCACGTATGTACAAGTATGTTTATGACTATCATGATTTAACTAGTCCATGAATTCATGCATGTTATACTATGAGCACTATATATGTTTTGGGAGTAGTATCGAACACTAACTAATCCATGAAATCATGCATGTTATTCTTTTGAGGATGAATCCTCCTGAGTTCACGGGGTCGAAGGTGGATGAGGATCCACACGATTTCATTGAGGAGATTATGAAGATCACTCAGGTTATGGGGGTGACTATTGGGAAGTGTGTTGACTTGACCTCCTATCAGCTGAAGGGGGTGGCTCATATATGTTTCAAGTAGTGGAGAGATGCGAGGGCAGTAGGGGTAGGACCTATAGGTTGGGAAGAGTTCCACGCGACATTTTTGGATCGGTTCTTCCCTTGGGAGATGAGGGATCTCAAGGCGGACGAGTTTGTTAATTTGAAACAGGGTAACATGTCCGTTCAAGAGTACGCGTTGGAGTTCACCCAATTATCCAAGTATGCTCCAGAGTTGTGGTGGACCAGAGGGCTCAGATGAGTCATTTTCTGCATGGGGTGGAAGATTATTTGGATAAGGATTGCAGGATCGCCATGCTACATCGGGATATCAACTTTCCCCGCAATGTGTTACATGCACAACAAATGGAGTCGATCTACCAGAGGCAGAGGGAGGCCAAGAGGGCCAGACCAACAACTATGGGACTCCTCAGGCCAGGTCAAGGGTGGACAGCATCAGCAGTCCCAACACAGGTCCATCGCTCCAGCTCCATCATCGGCCAACACGCCATCTAGATTCAGAGGAGATTAGGGAAGCAAAGCTTCAAAGTCGAGAGGCCTGGGTAGCATGCAGGTGGAGCACACTTTTCCAGTTTATGCATGGTATGGAAAGAATCACCTCGGGAGGTGCTTAGTTGGCTTGGATGTTTGCTTCGGGTGTGGAAAACTCGGACTCAGAATTAAGGATTTCCCCTTAGCTAGATCAGGGGTTGGTGGAGCCCGTGCGGCAGCAGCCAGTTCTGTTGCTCCAGCAGCACACCCCCCTTAGCAGGGTGTGCCTCTACTAGTTCAGCAGGCGGTCAGCGCTAAAATAGGTTTTATGATTTAGTGCCTCGCCAGGAGTAGGAGGCTTCACCAGATGTGGTCACTGGTATGTTGTAAGTCTTCCATATTGATGTTTATGCCTTGTTAGATTCTGGAGCTACTTTTTCTTTTCTGACCCCTTATATTGCTAGTAGTTTTAGGGTTAACTCTGAAATCCTATCAGAACTATTCTCAGTCTTTACTCTAGTTGGTGATTCAGTTGTAGCTAGGCGGGTGTATAGAGGTTTCCCCATTAAAGTATTGCATAAGGACACCTACACAGACTTAGTAGAGTTAGCTATGACTAACTTAGACATCATTATGGGCATGGATTGGTTGTTTGCATGTTATGCTTCGATTAATTGCAGAACCCGTGTTGTGGAATTCCGATTTCTGGGTGAGTCAGTTCTGGAGTGGAAGGGTAATTCAGCTATACTAGCCAGTCGATCTATTTAATATCTTAAGGCCAGGAAAATGCTTTCTAAGGGCTATATGTATCACATAGTTAGGGTTAAGGATGTTGAGTCCGAGACCCTGACTATCCAGTCAGTTCCAGTGGTGTGTGAGTATCCGGAGGTTTTTTTCGATGATTTGCCAAGTGTTCCTCCTGAGATCGAAATTGATTTCGGTATTGACTTCCTTCCTGAAATGCAGCCTATATCTATTTCTCCCTACAAAATGGCTTAACCCGAGCTAAAGGAGTTGAAGGATCAGTTGAAGAACCTGTTAGATAAGGGCTTTATTAGACTCAGCAAGTCTTCATGGGGTGCACCAGTCCTATTCGTCCGAAAGAAAGATGGTTCTCTTTGGATATGCATTGATTATAGGAAATTGAACAAGGTCACCTCAAGAACAGGTACCCCTTACCCAAGATTGATGACTTATTTTACCAGCTCCAAGGTGCCAGATGTTTCTCGAAGATAGACCTCAAGTTCAGGTATCACCAGCTTAGAGTTCGGGAGTATGATATCCCCAAGACAGCCTTCAGAACACGGTATGGCCATTATGATTTTGTAACAATATCTTTTGGACTAACAAATGCTCCTGTAGCTTTTATGGACCTGATAAACGGGGTGTTCAAGCCATATTTGGATATGTTCGTGATCATGTTCATCGATGACATTCTTATATACTCTCGGAGCAAGGAGGAGCATGCCACTCACCTGAGAGTAGTGCTTCAGACCCTTAGGATTGTCAGTTGTATGCCAAGTTCGGCAAGTGCGAGTTCTGGTTGAACTCGGTAGCATTTTTGGGCCATGTAGTATCAGGCGAGGGCATAAAAGTAGATTCTCAGAAAATTGAAGTGGTGAAGAATTGGCCTAGGCCGGTGAATCCTTCGGATGTTCAGAGTTTCTTGGGTTTAGCGGCTACTATCGGAGATTTTTTGAGGTTTTCTCATATATTGCAATACCATTGACCAAGTTGACTCAAAAAAAGGTAAAGTTTCAATGGTCGGAGGCTTGTGAGAAGAGCTTCCAACAATTGAAGACTCAACTTACTACCGCACCAGTGTTGACCCTACCCAAGCGTACAGATGGTTTTGTGGTGTATTGTGATGCTTCAAGAATTAGACTCGGGTGTGTATTAATGCAGCGAGGAAAATTGATAGCATATGCTTCTAGACAGTTGAAGGTTCATGAGAATAATTACCCGACCCATGATCTTAAGTTGGTCGAGCTGGTATTCGCATTGAAGATATGGCGGCATTACTTGTATGGGGTCCACATGGATGTACTTATGGACAACAAGAGCTTGCAATATGTGTTCACACAGAAAGATCTCAATCCACGACAAAGGAGGTGGTTAGATCTACTCAAAGACTATGATTGAGTGTTCTTTACCATTTGGAAAAGGCTAACGTGGTAGCGGATGCACTTAGTAGGCTCTCTATGGAGAGTGTGGCCCACATGGATGAGGGAAAGAAGGAGCTGGTGAAAGATGTCCATCGACTTGCAAGGCTGGGAGTTAGGTTGGTCGACTAAACTGATGGATATTTTGTTGTGCAAAATGAGTCAGAATCATCCTTAGTGACTGATGTGAAAGCTAGTTAAAATGAGGATCCGATCTTGGTAAAGTTGAAAGGAGTCGTTCGGAGTCAGAAGGTAGAGGTCTTCTCCCAAGGGGGAGATGGTGTACTACGGTACCAGGGTCATCTATATGTTCCAGATGTTGATGATTTGAGGAGCTGGATATTGCATGAGGCTCATGGCTCCGAGTATTCTATCCATCCAGGTGCAACAAAGATGTATCATGACTTGCGAGAAATATATTGGTGGAATGGTACAAACAGGGATATTACAGAGTTAATAGCCAGATGTCCAAATAGTCAACAAGTAAAGGTTGAACATCGAAGGCCGGGAGGAGTACTTCAGGATATTAGCATTCGTACTTGGAAGTGGGAAGATATTAACATGGATTTCATAACAAGACTACCCCGTACTAGCTAATAATACAATTCCATTTGGGTGGTGGTAGACAGGTTGATCAAGGCGGCACATTTTCTGCCGGTCAAAACCATAGATTCAGTGGACGATTATGGCAAACTGTATATTGGGGAGTTGGTTCAGTTGCATGGAGTGCCCTTTTCTATTATTTCGGACCGAAGTACTCAGTTTACCTCCCAGTTTTGGCGATCTTTTCAGAAGGGGCTTGGGACTCAAGTTAAGCTCAGTAGCCTTCCATCCACAGACGGATGGCCAAGTAGAACGAACAATACAGACTCTTGAGGACATGTGTGATGGACTTCAAAGGTAGCTGGGATTATCATTTGCCTTTTGATCTTGGGCAAATTTATATGCCCAAGTGATACTCAAATGTGTCATTTTACCCTTGTTTATGTATCAATGTTTATACATTTTCATGTGATTGGTAATAAAATGTGAATTTATACTAACCAACATGATTAGCATTGTTTTGTAGGTAAAATGTAATTTTGGGAAGCTAAAATGTGTGTTGGAAGAGATCGGGGTTGGACTCGAATATGAGCAAAGGACAAGGCATTGGAAGGCATAAAATAAAGAGGCTCCGCGATGGAGCCGTGTCACACTGCCATCGCGGAGGCATTTTTGCCTGGATAGGGAATTTTTGCCCAATTTCCAGTGTGGGTTCGCGTTGGGTCCATGGCACGGTGGCCTAGCTCCGCGTTGCACGCCGTGCCAAGTTGGGCCTTATTACCTGGACCCCTAACTTCCTATGAGGGTCCACGTCGGTGGCGTGTCACGGAGGCAGTGCTCCGCGATGCACTCCGTGACATGTTGCTTGTTATTCCGGGAAAAATTCCCACTAGTATAAATAGAACACTTAGGTTCATTTTTTAATATTCTGACTTGGTGGAGCAAGAACGTGGGTTATAGGCAGTTGAGGGGATGAAATTATCAGGGTTTTTCTCTCTTTCCTTCTCCTTGAATTCAATTGCTTGTATGTTTAACACTCATTTAATGATGTTTAATCCACAAATGAGTGGCTAATTCCTCATCTTGCTGACGTTAAGAACACTTGTAATGAAATGTGATTATTGATTCTTTGGTTTTTCATCTTTTCTTCCATGGTTGTTCTATTGATTCTTGTTCTTACTGCATTAATGTATGGCCTACGTTAATGTATATCTAAAAGGTCTGGTTTCACTCGAGAGAGCAAGAAATTGGAAAGTTGTGAATTGATAGGATATGATCTTTTCTTAGTTTGGGAAAATTGAGAATTGATTTACCTTCAGGATAGAAATATACCTGAAAGTCGTATTAGCCAATTAAGGAATCGGTTTTGTATGGCTAGAACATGAATTTCGTTTTATCACAGAAATGTAGGTGGACGGTTCATGATTCCTAAGTTGGGTTAAATACGAGAGTTTTAATCCATTGGCATTAGTTCTTGACTAGCAATCGGAGGAAAGGTTAACCAATTTATATCGATAATTAATTTCTTTACATGTTCAATTAACCTTAGTATGCTCACATTCATAGTTCAGACTCACATTAGATATTTGTTTTAGACAGCATAAAAATTAGAATCCAAAAATATAAAACTCTTGGTTACACTGTTGTCTTCTTTGTTAAACTTAAAATATAGTAACACTTAATTAATTGTTACCTTATCCCAGTCCCTGTGGGATCGATACTTGGTTTACTTGAGCCACTTTACTACTTGTTCGACCACGTGCACTTGCGTGTAGTTATATACCCATATAACAAATAGCCCAAACACCTTTGACGAATTTTCTTATAATAACAACTATCATTGTAGCATCTAGATGGCACTGTTCAAGGCTCTTTATGGGCAGAGGTGTAGATCGCCCATTGGATGGTTTGAGGTTGGTGAGGTAGCTATTATAGGGCCTAATTCAGTTCATGAAGCGATGGTAAAGGTTCAGTTGGTAAGTGACCGGTTAAAGACCACTCAGAATTGTAAGAAATCATATGCTAATGTAAGGAGAAGGGATTCGGAGTTCAAGGTAGATGATCGGGTATTTCTAGAGGTATCTCCCATGAAGGGAGTTATGCGGTTTGGGAAGAAAGGAAAACTCAACCCTCGATATGTTGGTCCCTACCAGATTATGAGAAGAGTTGGTAATGTAGCGTATGAGTTGGACTTGCCCTCAGAGTTAGCTTCTGTGCATAGCGTATGAGTTGGACTTGCCCTCAGAGTTAGCTTCTGTGCATCCTGTGTTTGATGTATCGCTTTTGAAGAAATGTTTGGGAGATCCAGCTCTAGTAATTCCTGTGAACAACATAGGTGTAAAGGACAACCTCAACTATGAAGAAGTTCCGGTGGAAATATTGGACCGTCAAGTTTGGCGGCTAAGGAACAAAGAAGTAGCTTCAATTAAAGTCTTATGGAGAAATCAGCATGTTAAAGGAGCTACGTGGGAAGCTGAAGAAAATATAATGTCTAAATACCCACACTTATTCTCTACCGGCTCAGTTTTGACTTGAGGTATCAGTTTTACTCTATGACTCTATTTATTTTCATGTTCAGTTCATGCACGCAAGTTTCTTTTATGTATATGGGTGTGTATGTGATTTGTAAATTTAGTTCCATTGTATATTTTGAATCGGAGGTAGTCATTCCGTCAGTTTTCGGGACTAGATGATCAGTATTTGCATATGATAATTACATGTTCTCTATGTTTTCTTATTGTTTCGAACATTCGAGGATGAATGTTCCCAAAAGGGAGATATTGTTATACCCCGGGAACTCAAAGATTGGATCCGGGAGTTAAAAAGGGGAAAATGTAAAACTGATGTTACAAGCACAGGACGAGTGACTCATGGGGGAGACCAGTGAGGAGTTGGGAAGTTAGGAGAAAAGGGTCCCCATGGGTCTGGAAAGAACTCATGGTCAGACACTACGAGTTGTTAGGTTAGTCGTGGGGTGAGGGAGGAGGAAGAGAAAAGAAAGGAACCAGTGTACTTCATGGGTTGGGACCACGAATCGTGGTCAGCCACCACGATTCGTTGAGTTCCCCGTTACCAGCCATATGATTAATTCCGGAGTTTGAGGTAGTGCAGTTAATGGTTGGTAACCACGAGTCGGGAACACCCCCGACAAACCATTATGTGACCCATTACGAGCCCATGAGATTTGACAAGCAGTGTACCTAATGAGATAGGCGATGAGTCGTTGCCTTGGACCACGATCCATCAGGTCGTCTATTAGGACCACCTGATAGTTAATTTTTTGCAAATTAGTAAGGGCTTTTTAATAATTTCTAAATATCCTAAAGCCTAAATTACTTAGTTTTAGCTTATGAAAGGTGGGTTTTTAGAGGTATAATCTATTCTAAGTCCTCATACATGCTTGCAAGAGTATAGAGAAGTGTTCAAGGGTGATTCAAGGCTTCCCTCTTCAAAATCCTTCCAATTCCTTCTTGGGTATTCAAGGGAGATTAAGAATCAGTTGTTTCCAAGTATGTAAGGATATCAATGGGTGTTTCCTTCCACACCCATGCCCATTCTCTATGATTTCATGAAAATTCCACCAAATTGGGTTTTGAAGTAGATTTTTATAAAAATTCAATGATTTTTTAATAGGCTTTGTGATTTTTGAACCTTATCATATTCTATGGACTTTTGATCAGATTTTGTAAATGTAATATATTTATAATATTATCGATTATTGAATTCTCTTGAAATTAAGCCTAATTATGCATGACCGCTGATGAATAAATTTATGATCTACTTTTCTATTAATGATATTTGCAAACCCAGCATGAGTTACGATTTAAAATATGGATTTAACCAATTACCAATCATGATTTCATGAATTTCAAGCTATATGCATGATCTACAAGGATGTATGAACCTTATGATTCATGAAGTATATTTGGCCGACTCACGTGCCTTGTCTCATGGCTAGTTTCACGTATGTACAAATATGTTTATGACTATCATGATTTAACTAGTCCATGAATTCATGCATGTTATACTATGAGCACTATATATGTTTTGGGAGTAGTATCGAACACTGAGTAGGTTTAGGGCTCAGGTAAAGCCCTGGATCTCATAAACTACTTGCCACTGTAGGTATGATGGGACCTCCTTTGTGACTTTCCCGCCCCAAATGGCCCTTTTCATGGTGATATCATGCCCTTCATGGTTCTACCCTTGGCAAGGCACGAACGACCTCCTTACTAGGTTTACAAGTCAGACTTCATGTGTTCTCATATGGGGTATGTCGGTTAATAGAATCTCCCACTGTTCCTCATGATTTATGTATGTTATGATTATGTATTTTGACTCATGTCATGTTAAGTAAAGCTTTTCTCTTATGATTATGATTACATTGTATTACGATTCTTTTTAAAACCTTGAGCCTCATGTTATGTTATGATGTTTAGGATGTGAGCATGATCTCCTACTCTTATGAACATTTTTGAGTTTTATATGTTTAAAATGTCCGTTTTACTTACCTTGCATACTCAGTACATTTCACGTACTGACCGCATACTTTCTATGTTGTATCGTTTCATGATACAGGACCTGGCTCTTAGGCTCACCCTCCTCAATAGCTCTTCAGAGTTCTCTATAAGCTTATTTAGTGAGTCCTCATGTTCCGAGGGCCATATGTTCAGACTCTATTGTTCTTTTTCAGTTTCAGTATTGTAGGGTTAGTTGGGGTATTGTCCCTTCAACCCGTCTTTAATGATTAGAGGCTTTTCAGACTATCAGATGCATTCAGCGGTCATGTATGGATCATGTATTGTCTTTTCTCCATTATTATGTCATGATTTAGTTTCCTTATGTTTAGTTCTCCCGCTTATGTGAATTAACCAGATGTATGCGCACGCCATGGGTCGATTTGGGGTCTCTCAGGGCTCCTTATCCCGAGTCTATGATTCGGTTGTATGTTCGGGTCATGACATAACTGAAATCATGAGGAAGAATGGAAGACTCGTCATATAACCAACATTACCACGATAGAGCTTACATGGTCCCGACTATCACACTCAAGTGGGCAGAGCCGTCCAAAGCTTTTATAGGGCTAAGAACGCTACCATGATATCAATACCAAGCTCAAGGCCCCTTGGGTGTAGGGGAAGCTCCAAAGTAGGTCCCAAATAATCTAATTATAGCTACATAGGCGCGTAGTTCTGAGGCATAGGATTGACTGACCCTTAGCCTACTCGGTGCTAGACACTACTCCCAAAAACATGCACATGCTCTCTATCATTTTTCAATAAAGCTGAACCATCATCTAGAGACGAAGCTGACTCACAACATACATACATAAATCCTAAATCATAACATGAGGAGCCTTGGCTCAAACCATACCACAAGCTAAAAATAGTGGGAGTCTTGACTCCAAAACGACATGGTAAGCTAATTCATGAAATCATAAAACATACTTGTTCATATGGGCTTCTCATTACTCAACATGCTTGAAATCTACTTGATTCCCTTTGAAAACATGAACATAAACATGGGTAATTCGAAATCATACTTTCTTCATAACCATCTCATCATGCTTGTACACATACTTCATAGATCTCAACTTTCATGAACTTTCATGGATGGGCACCATAATTTAGAAAACTTGAAAACATAATTTTTAATTTAAAACATTGTAAAATCTTCCCATTAATCATAATTCATTATTTAAAACATGCTTAGGTCATACCCATGATTGATACTTAGGAAATCATGCATTGGATAAAAACCCCATAGAATAATCAATTTGAACATCATGAATTGAGAAGGAAATGGGCATGGGTGTGGACTATTGCACCCATTCAAAGCCTTACATACCTGAAGAGACCTAAATTCACCACTTCCTTGATTTCCAAAAGAGAATTGAGGAAGAACTTTGAAGAACTAGCCTTAATCACCTCTCAAACCTCTAAGCTTGAATGCATAAATTAGGATAGGCTTAGAATGACTTAACCCTTCGTAAAACACTCTATTCTGAGCTTAAAATGGCGTAGTTTAAGCTTTAGGAACATTATGAAAAAACCCTTAATAAATTCGCAGGAAAAAACATACTGCCAATCCAAATGAGGGACTGGACGGATCGTTACTAGTGACCATGACTTGTGGTCACCAATCATCACCTTCACTGCCAATTCTTTCTCTAGGGGTCACCACGAGAGACAGCACGACTTGTGGTGTACCTAACGACTCGCGGTGACTAGCGGTTACCTTCACTGCCCCATTCATGTAGTATTCAGTCAACTCTTGACCAAGGGACACCTGACGACTCATGGTCAAACCCGTGGTCACCTCAAATCCTAAATTTCAATCCAAGTCCAACCCTTTCCCCACGAGTCACTTAACGATGCATGGTGTTCCTGACAGGTCACTAGATGACTCATCCTGTGACCTGCTGCAGAAAATCCTGTTTTCTCCATTTTAACTCCCTAGTCTGATCTTAGGATTTTTGGGGTATTGCAATATCTCCCCCTTGGAAACATTCATCCTTGAATGTGGGAAAACATACTGAAAAGTAGAGAAATGCAATCATCATACTCAAATATAGAGCATACATGATCAAAACTGACGGAGTGACTGACTCCAATTTGAACTACAGGACTGAACTGAATTCTCGAATCAAACATACATTTATTGACATGAAAGAAACTGGGATACATGTGCTGAACATGAACTGAATAGAGTACTAAGGAGAAAACTAATACCTCAAGCTGAAACTGAGCCGAAAGGAAATATATGTATGTATTTAGCCATCATATCTACTTCAGCTTCCCACGTAGCTCCCTCAACATGTTGATTCCTCCAGAAAACCTTGACTGAAGCTACTTCTTTTGTTCTTAACTTATGAACCAGATGATCCAGTATTTCCACCGAAACCTCTTCATAACAAAGGCTATCTTTCACACCGACACTGTCCACCTGAACAACCAGAGCTGGATCACTCAAACACTTCTTTAAGAGCAATACATGGAAAATAGGATGAACTAAGATAATTTAAGGGCAACTCCAACTTATATGCCACCTTGCCAACCCGTTTCACAATTCGGTATGGACCAAAAAAATGGGGACTGAGTTTCCCTTTCTTTCCAAATCTCATCACTCCCTTAATTGAAGATACCTTCAGAAACACCCAATCATCAACTTTGAACTCAAGCTCTCTCCTCCTCATATCCGCATAGGACTTTTGGTGACTCTGAGCTGTTTTCAACCTGTCCCTTATAAGCTGAACCTTCTCCACAACCTCATGGATTGAATCTGGACCTATCACCACAGCTTCATAAACTTCAAACCAACCAATAAGCGATTTACATCTCCGCCCATAAAGATCCTCAAACAGAGCCATGTGAATGCTGGAATGGTAGCTGTTGTTATATGCATTCTCAATGAGAGAAAATTGATCATCCAAACTTGTTATACCCTGGGAACCCAAGGATCATGGTAAGCGTGGTATGGAAAGGCCAGAGTGAGAAGGCCACGGGTTTGACCACGAGTCGTGGTCAGACCTCATGACTCGTGAGGTCACCTATGCTCAACCCTGGTGATTGGCAAGTTGGAATGGATAGTGTAGGCCACGCAAGGTGACCATGAGTTGTGGTATGACCTCAAGACTCGTAAAGTAACCCGTGGGGTTCCCTTGGATATTTGGGTAGTGGACTCAACAGATCAAGGCCACGAGTCGTGTCCTGTGGCAATGACCCTTTAGGTCCCTCGTGGGGCCTGGCGACCAGAAATTCCTGCATTTTAATAAGGGTGTGTTCATAACATCCTAAGTCCCTAAGGCCTAAACTACGTCGTTTTGGATATGTTTCCGAGTTAGATAAGATGGGTTAAGCCATTTATGCATGCCCATTCTCATGCAAAAGCTTAGAGAGGTTTTTGGGAGATTCAAGGCCTTCTTCCCCAAATTTTCATCAATTTCTTGGTAGGTTATCAAGGAACTTCGAGTCCCTCGATTCCCAGGTATGTAGGGTTTAAAAATGGGTGGAATTCTTTCTCACCCATGCCCAATTTTGAGTTAATTCATGAATTTCCCTATTCAAATTCCATGGGGTTTTACCCAAAGCATGAGAATGTGATTTCTCTTTATGGGTATGATTTAATTGAGTTTTAATTATTGAATTATGAATAATGGGAAGGTTTTATTATTATTTTCTTTAATTCATGTTTCGAGATTTTAAATTAAAATGCCCATTTGACGAAAGTTCATGAAAGTTATTATTTATGATGAATACTCTATAATTTGAGTTTATTGATGATGGAAAAGCATGATTTTCAAGTTACCCATGTTTAAGAGCATGTTTTAAAAGAATTGAATATGATGAAGTATTGGGCAATTCCCACATGTTGAAGAATGGTTTATAATTTATGAAACGAATTTCATGATTTATCGATTTATGATGTTGGCCGATAAAAAGGGCCCATGATTCTTGGCTAAGCATTTTTAAAGGGGATCAATGATGATAAATTTTATATCTTAGCCAACAAATTTTTATGCATGATGTTAATGATTTATGTATGAGCCTATATGCATGTTTTTGGGAGTCATGTCTAGCACCGAGCAGCCCAGTGTTCAAAGGACTACGCTGGTGTCTCATAACCACGGTCCACTGTAGGTTGTAAATGATATGATGTATTGATAATGATCCCCTCAAATGTGATATCATGCCTTATGCACGACCCTCGCCTGGTAAGCCAGGGTCGGCTTTGTCCACTTGAGCAAGATACTGGGGCATCATGAAAGGTTCTACCATGATGGTTTCGGTTATGATGAGTCCTCCCATTGTTCCTCATGTTTTATGAATTGTTATATTTATGTTTTTGGCTCAAGTTATGTCTGACAAGTTTACTTACGATTATGTTTATGAATGCTTTATGAAAGATTTGAAAGCCTTGATCCTTATGTTTTCTCACGAAGTTTATGATATATGCATGGTGTCCTTCTATTATGTTACTTATGAGTTTTGTTTTACTTTTAAATGTCTATTTTACTTACCTTGCATACTCAGTACATTCCACGTACCAACGACATACTTTCTATACTGTATCATTTCATGATACAGGGTACGGATCTCAGGCTCATCCTCATCCTTAGTCCATCTCAGCCTTTGTGTTCAACTTATTGGTGAGTCCTCATGTTTCGAGGGCTGTTTGATTGACTTTCATGTTGTTTATGTTCAGTTTTGGTTGGGTTATTTGGGGATGTTGTCCCATCAACCCATCTCATGTATTAGAGGGTTTCAGACAAGTATGTAGTGATCCGCCGTGTATACGCACAATATTTCTTGATGTTATGCTACAATTACATTTTTCGCTATGTCTTATGATTATCATTCCGCTTATTTAAGTGAGATTAGTTGTATGCATGTGCTATGGGTTGACTTGGGGTCTCTCTGGATCCCTTGTCCCGTGTCTATGATCCAGGTGTATGTTCGAGCCGTGACAAACTTTGTATTAGAGCAATAGGTTCAAATGTGTCCTAGGGAGTCTGAAAGCCACGTTAGGTAGTCTTTTTCATAGGTGTGAAGCGCGCCACACCTATGATGAAGAGGCTACTAGATGTTTAGGAAATGTTACCTTTTTTCATGTTCTATGTCGTGCGATAAAAGTCTCTCCATCCTTCAAACTCATGCTATTCGCGATTGCGGAATTATAGCTCCTAGGAGAATGAACAGAAAGAGGAATAAAGGTGATGAAGTCCATGGAGATGGCAATGACCATGGGCATCAGCAAGCCCCACCTGTTCCGGAGCCCCAAGCACCATAACCAGCTGCCCACACCGAGTTTCAGGTGGCGATTCAGATGTTGGTGCAGGCTTTGACCGCTCAGGTCAATCAGCAGGCTGTTGCGCAGGTTCCACAGAATGGCTATGCAGCAGCGGCTCGGATTAGAGATTTATTGAGGATGAACCCTCCCGAGTTCACAGGATCAAAGGTGGATGAGCATCCACACGAGTTCATTGAAAGGATCTTGAATGTCACTAGGTTATGGGGGTGACAAATGTGGAGTGTGTAGACTTGGCCACATATCAGTTAAAAGAGGTCACTCACATTTGGTACAAGCAATAGAAGGACGGCAGGGCAGCGGATGCGAGCCCTATCAGTTGGGATGAGTTCCACATGGCCTTTCTTGATAGGTTCTTCCCTCGGGAGATGAGGGAATTGAAAGTAGCTGAGTTTGTTAACCTCAAGTAAGGAAAAATGATAGTGCTAGAGTATTCGGTTGAGTTCACCCGATTGTCAAAATATGCCCCAGAGTTGGTGATGGATCAGAGGGCGCGGGTGAGTCGATTTGTTCATGGTGTGGTCGGGTGAGCCGATTTGTTCATGGCGTGGCTAGGTGAGAAGGACTGACATGCTTCATCAGGATATTGACTTTCCTCGTATAGTGTTGTACGCCCAGCAGATGGAGGCGGCGCATGCGAGGGAGAGGGAGGCAAAGAGAGCACGAACAAATAGTCGTGGGTTTTCACATCAGAGGTCCGGTGGTGGCTACCATCCACAGTTTTAGCAGAGGCAACTAACCCTAGCCCCATCATTAGCTAGTGTACCATCCAGGCCTAGGGGTGATCAGAGGAGTAGGGCTTCAGGGTCGAGGGATCAGAGGGGCACCCAGTTAGAGTATACCTCTCCATCCTACGGGAAGTGCGACAAGAGTCACATTAGGGAGTCCCTGCTTGTTTTGGATGTCTGCTTTGGGTGTGGTAGATCTAGGCACATGCGCTGAGCATGTACACATGCTAGACACGGTGATAATAGGGGTCGAGCACACACCACCAAGATAGAAGCAACTCCAACCCGTTAAGCTCCACAGGGAGCATCTACTAGTGGGGGTGGCGGTCAGTGCCAAAACCGATTCTATGCCCTTGCCTCACGGCAAGAGCAGGAGACTGCGCCAGACGTGGTCACTGGTATGTTGCGTTTCTTTTTTATTGATGTTTATGCCTTATTAGACCTAGGAGCTACATTGTCTTTCGTGACTCCTTACATTTCTAGTAGCCTTGGAGTTAGTCCCGAGACCTTGTCAGAACCCTTTTTAGTTTCAACCCCTATTGGTGATTTGGTCATAGCTAGATGAGTACATAGAGGATGCCCGGGTCACTGTGTTCCATAAGGTTACCCTCGCAGACCTTGTAGAGTTAGCCATGACTGACTTTGACATTATCCTTGGCATGGATTGGTTGTTTGCATGTTAAGCTTCAATTAATTTTAGGACTCATACCACAGAGTTTCATTTTCCGGGTGAGTCAGTTTTGGAGTGGAAGGGTAGTTCGGCAGTGCTAATAGGTCAGTTTATTTCCTATCTTAAGGCTAGGAAGATGATCTCTAAGGGATGCATGTACCACCTAGTTAGGGTTAAGGAGGTGTAGTCTGAGACCACGGCTATCCAGTCACTTTCTATGGTGTGTTATTATCCAGAGCTATTTCTCGAGGATTTTCCAAGTATTCCTCTGGAAAGGGAAATTGATTTCGGTAATTGATCTACTACCAGATACGCAACCTATTTATATCCCTCCTTACAGGATGGATCCAACTGAGCTGAAGGAATTGAAGGATTAGTTAAGGATTTGTTGGATAATGACTTCATTTGACCGAGCCAGTCTCCATGGAGCACACCAGTTTTATTTTTTCGAAAGAAGGATGGTTCCCTTCGCATGTGTATTGACTATCTGCAGTAGAAAAAGGTTACCATCAAGAACAGGTACCCCTTACCCAGGATTGATGATTTGTTTGGCCAGCTTCATGGTGCCCAGTGCTTCTCTAAGATCGATCTCAGGTCCGGGTATCACCAGCTCAGAGTTCGGGAGAGTGACATCCCAAAGACTACTTTCAAGACTCGGTATGGTCACTACAAATTTGTTGTTATGTCTTTTGGGCTAACCAACGCTCCTACCGCTTTCACGGACCTGATGAATAGGGTGTTCAGGCGATATTTGGATATGTTCGTGATCATGTTCATCGACGACATTCTTATATACTCCCGAAGAGAGGAGGATCATTCCACTCATTTGAGAATAGTGTTGCAAACCCTCATGGATCGTCAACTGTATGTAAAGTTTAGTAAGTGTGAATTTTTGCTAAACTCGGTAGCATTTCTAGGTCACGTGGTATCAAGTGAAGGCATAAGGGTACACTCCTAGAAGATAGAGGCGGTGAAGAATTGGCCTAGACTGGTGAATCCTTTAGAAATTCGGAGTTTCTTAGGCTTAGCAGGAAACTACCAAAAATTTGTTGAGGGCTTTTCGTCAATCGCAGCCCCATTGACTAGCTTCACTCAGAAAAAGGTAAAATTCCAATGGTCGGATGCTTATGAGAAAAACTTCCAAGAGTTGAAGACCCGACTCACTTCAGCATCAGGGTTGACCTTACTCGAGAGTACTGATGGCTTTGTAGTGTATTGTGATGCTTCGACAGTTGGACTGGGATGTGTGTTGATGCAGCGTGGGAAGGTGAAAGCATATTCCTTGAGACAGCTGAAAGTTCATGAAAAGAATTATCCGACCCATGATCTTGAGTTGGTCCGGTGGTGTCTGCATTGAAGATATGGCGGCATTAGTTGTATGGGGTCCACATGGATGTATTTACGGATCATAAGATCTTGCAATATGTGTTCAGACAAAAGGATCTAAATCTTCGGCAAAGGAGGTGGTTGGAATTACTTAAGGACAACGACTTGAGTGTCCTCTACCACTCGGGAAAGGCTAATGTTGTTGCAGATGCACTTACTAGGCTCTACATGGAGAATGTGTCCACGTGGATACGGGAAAGAAGGAGTTGGTGAAGGATGTCCACCGACTTGCAAGACTGGGAGTTAAATTGATCGACTCGACCGATGGCGGTGTTGTTGTGCATAATGGGTCAGAATCATCCTTGGTGGTTGATGTTAAATCCAGGCAAGATAAGGATCCAATATTGAGGAAGCTAAAGGAGGCGGTGCAGAGTCAGAAGGTGGAGGTCTTCTCCCAAGGAGGAGATGGTGTGCTATGATACTAGGGTCAACTATGTGTTCCGGATGTCGATAATTTGAGAGTTTGGATATTGCATGAGGCACATGGTACCAGATATTCTATTCATCTAGGATCCACGAAAATGTATCGGGATTTGCAAGAAATCTATTGGTGGGATGGTATGAAGAAAGATATTGCGGAGTTCATAGCTAATTGTCCAACTACTAACAAGTGAAAGTCGAACATCAAAGGCTGGGAGGCGTACTTCAGGATATCAGCATTCCCACTTGGAAGTGGGAAGAGATTAATATGGATTTTGTTACAGGTCTACCTCGTACTCGCCGGCAATACGACTCCATTTGGGTGGTGGTCGACAGGTTAACCAAGGCTGCACATTTCCTACCAGTCAAGACCACGGATTCAGTAGATGATTATGCTAAGTTGTATATTCGGGAGTTGGTTCGACTTCATGGAGTGCCCTTGTCTATTATTTTATACTGAGGTACTTAGTTTACCTCGCAATTCTGGAGTTCTTTTCAAAAAAGACTGGGGACGCAAGTTAAGCGCAGTACAACCTTCCATCCGCAAACAGATGGCCTGGAAGAATGAACCATTCAGACCCTTGAGGATATGTTGAGGGCATGTGTTATGGATTTTAAGGGTAGTTGGGATGATCATTTGCCCTTGATCGAGTTTGCTTATATAACAGTTACCACTCTAGTATCCAGATGGCACCTTCCGAGGCTCATTACGGGTGGAGGTGTAGATCTCCCATCCGATGGTGCGAGGTTAGTGAGGCAGCAATCATAGGACAAGATTTGGTTCATGAGGCAATGGTGAAGGTTCACTATTATAAGGGGCCGGTTGAAAACTGCTCAGAGTCATTAGAAATCGTATGTTTATGTGAGGAGAAGATATTTGGAGTTTGATGTGAACGACTGGGTATTTCTAAAGGTATGTCCCATGAAGGGAGTCATGCGTCTTGGGAAGAAAGGGAAACTCAGTCCCCGCTCTGTTGGTCCCTATTGGATTGTGAGAAGAGTTTGTAAGTTGGCATATGAGTTGGACTTACCCTCTGAGCTATCTTCAGTTCATCCCGTCTTTCATGTGTCACTTTTGAAGATGTGCTTGGTTGATCTATCCTTGGTAGTTCCGGTAGACAGGATTGGAGTGAAGGACAACCTCAATTATGAAGAAATTCCCATTGAAATCTTGGATCGCCAGGTTCGGAGGCTGAGGAACAAAGAAGTAGCTTCAGTTAAAGTATTATGGAGAAATCAGCATGTTGAGGGAGCTATGAGGGAAGCCGAAGCAGATATGATAGCTAAATACCCTCATTTGTTCCCTACCGGCTCTATTTCAGTTCGAGGTATCAGTTTGCCGAAAACCTTTAATCAGCTTTTCTCATTTAGTTCATGTGTACAAGTTTGTTTTATGATATGGTAAATGTATGTGATGTCTGAATTCAGTTTAGCTATGAGTTCCTTGCAGAGGTAGTCATTCTGTCAGTTTTCGACTTAAATGACTGGTAATTGTTTATGGTGATAGCTTGTTTCTGAGTTTTCTGCATGTTTCTAACACTCGAGGATGAATGTTCCCAAGGGGGAGATATTGTTATACCCCGGGAATCCAAGGATCAGATCCGGAAGTAAAAACAGAGAAAAATTGAAAATTCACACCAGGTCACAAAACGACTCGTGAGGTGAGTCATGAGGAGTGTCCATGAGTCATGAGGTGACTCGTAGTCAGCGTGGTGTGGCAAGACCTGAGTGAGGAGGCCACGGGCTTGACCACGAGTGATGGTCAGATCTCACAACTCACGACTCGTGAGGTCACCCATGGTCAACCCTGGAGGATTGGCAAGTTGGAATGGACATTGTAGGACACGGAAGGTGACCATGAGTTGTGGTATGACCTCAAGACTCGTGAAGTAACCCGTGGGGTTCTCTTGGATGTTTGGGCAGTGGACTCAACAGATCAAGGCCACGAGTCGTGCCCTGTAGCAACGACCCGTTAGGTCCCTCGTGGGGACTGGCGACCAGAAATTCCTGCGTTTTAATAAGGGTGTTTTCGTAACTTCCTAAGTGCCTAAGGCCTAAACTATGTTGTTATGGATATGTTTCTGAGTCAGATAAGATGGGTTAATTCCTTTATGCATGCCCATTCTCATGCAAAAGCTTAGAGAGGTTTTTAGGAGATTCAAGGCCTTCTTCCCCAAATTTTCATCAATTTCTTTGTGGGTGTTCAAGAAACTTTGAGTCCCTCCATTCCCAGGTATGTAGGGTTTAAAAATGGGTGGAATTCTTCCTCACCCATGCCCAATTTCGAGTTAATTCATGAATTCCCCTATTCAAATATCATGGGGTTTTACCCAAAGCATGAGAATGTGATTTCTCTTTATGGGTATGATTTAATTGAGTTTTAATTATTGAATTATGAATGATTGGCAGGTTTTATTATTATTTCCTTTAATTCATGTTTCAAGCTTTTAAATCCACATATCCCATTTGATGAAAGTTCATGGAAGTTATGATTTATGATGAATACTCTATAATTTGAGTTTATTGATAATGGAAAAGCATGATTTTAAAGTTACCCATGTTTAAGAGCATGTTTTAAAAGAATTTAATATGATGAAGTATTGGGAAATGCCCACATGTTGAAGAATGATTTATGATTTATGAAACGAATTTCATGATTTATCGATTTGTGATGTTGGCCGATAAAAGGGCCAATGATTCTTGGCTAAGCATGTTTTAAAGGGAATCAATGATGATAAATGTTATATCTTAGCCAACAAATTTTTATGCATGATGTTAATGATTTATGTATGAGCCTATATGCTTTAGGGAGTTGTGTCTAGCACCGAGCAGCCCGACGTTCAATGGACTACGCCGGTGTCTCATAACCATGTTCCACCGTGGATTGTAAATGATATGATGTATTGATAATGATCCCCTCAAATGTGATATCACGCCTTATGTATGACCCTCGCCTGGAAAGCCAGGGTCGGCTCTACCACTTGAGCGAGATAGCAGGGCATCATGAAAGGCTCTACCATGATGGTGTCGGTTATGATGAGTCATCCCATTGTTCCATATGTTTTATGCATTGTTATATTTATGTTATTGCTCAAGTTATGTCTGACAAGTTTACTTACGATTATGTTTATGAATACTTTATGAAAGATTTGAAAGCCTTGAGCCTTATGTTTTCTCATGAAGTTTATGATATATGCATGACTTCCTTCTCTTATGTTACTTATGAGTTTTGTTTTACTTTTAAATGTCCGTTTTACTTACCTTGCATACTCAGTACATTCCACGTACTGATCGCATTCTTTTTACGTTGTATCATTTCATGATACAGGGTCCGAATATCAGGCTCATCCTCATGCTTAGTCCATCTCAGCCTTTGTTTTCAGCTTATTGGTGAGTCCTCATGTTCCGAGGGCCGTTTGATTGACTTTTATGTTGTTTATGTTCAGTTTTGGTCTGGTTAATTGGGGATGTTGTCCCATCAACCCATCTTATTTATTAGAGGCTTTCAGACAAGTATGTAGTGCTTCGCCGTCTATACGCCCAGTATTTTTTGATGTTATATTATAATTATGTTTTCGCTATTTCTTATGATTATCATTCCGCTTATTTAAATGAGATTAGTTGTATGCATGTTCCATGGGTTGACTTAGGTTCTCTTATCCCGTGTCTACTGATCTTGGGCAGATTTATATGCCCAAGTGATACTCAAAAGTATCATTTTCGCCTTGTTTATCTAGCAATGTGTATACATTTTCATGTAATTGGTAATAAAATGTGAATTTATACTAACCAACATGATTAGCATTGTTTTGCAGGTAAAATGTGATTTCGGGAAGCTAAAATGCATGTTGGATGATATCGGAGTTGGACTTGGATGCGAGCAAGGGAAAAGGCATTGGACAACATGAATTAAAGGGGCTCCGCGATGGAGCCGTGTCACGCTGCCATCGCGGAGGCATTCTGCCTGGATGGGGAAAATTCACCCAAATTCCAGTGGAGGTCCGCGTTTGCTCCGTGGCACGGAGCCAGTGCTCCGCGATGCACGTCGTGCCACTTTGGGCTTGAATTCCCGGACCCCCAGTTCCAGTGAGGGTCCGCGTTCATGGCGTGTCACGGAGGCAGTGCTCCGCGATGCACTCCGTGACACGTTGCTCATTATTTTGGGAAAAATTTCCAGCAGTATAAATAGAACACTTAAGTTGATTTTTCATAATTCAGACTTGGTGGAGCAAGGACGTGGGTTACAGGCAGTTGAGGGACAAAACGTTCAGGGTTTTTTCTCTCTTTCTTTCTTCTTTAATTCAATTGCTTGTATGATTAACACTAGTTTTATGATGATTAATCCACAAATGAGTGGCTAATTCCTCTCCTTGCTGAGGTTATGAACAATTGTGATGAAATTTGATTATTGATTATCTAGTTTTTCATCTTTTCTTCCATGTTGTTCTATTAATTCTTGTTCTTACTGCATTGGTGTGTGGACTACATTAATGTACATCTAAAAAGTCCGGTTTCACTCGAGAGAGCACGAAATTGGAAAGTTGTGAATTAATAGGATATGTTCTTTACTTGATTTGGGAAAATTGGGTCTTGATTTGCTTTCAGGATAGAAATATACCTGAAAGTCGTATTAGTCAATTTAGGAATCGGAATCGTATGGCTAGGACATGAATTGCATTTGATCACAGAAATGTAGACGGATGGTTCATGATTCTTAAGTGAGATTAAATACGAGAGTTTTAATCTCTTGGCAATTGTTCTTGGCTAGCAACAGGAAGAAAAGATTAACCAATTTATGATGATAATCAGCTTCATTACATGTTCGATTAACCTCAGCATGCTTTCATCCATAGTTCAGATTCAAAGTAGATAATTGTTCTTAGCTTTAGTATAAAAATTTATAAAACAAACTATTAACTTTTTGGTTACGTTGTTGTCGGCATATTTAGAAGTAAAATATAGTATACTTGAGCAAATTGCACTTAATCCAAGTCTCTGTGGGATAGATACTTGGCTTACTAAATCCACTTACTACTTGTTCGACCACATGCACTTGCGTGTCGGTTTTATAACCCAAAAACCAACCGAACAAGTTTTTGGCGCCGTTGCCGGGGACTTGGCAATTGGTGAATTTGTTTTAAGTGTTAATTTACTGTATTTTTATTTTTCTTAAGTGTTGACAACATGGTCTTAGCCTGTATTTTGCAGACTTAATTGCTGTGAACACTGGCAAGGGACAAAGAGCTGGTGGAATCTTATTTAGAGCCTGAAAGAATATTTCACAGTAAGAGAAGAGAAGCTCTACAAAGAAAGCTGCAGTTGCTCAGATAGACGATCATGGAGCAACAACAGAATCCACCGGTAGTAAGGGCAGTGTTAGTGCCCGAAGAAGCAGCAGCACGGCCGGTTCGCGAGGTGGCAATCCCACATGCCAATAATGTTACATCAAGTATCCGCAAACCAGAGCCTGGAGGGAGATTTGAACTTAAACAAAATATGGTGCAGTTGTTGCACACAAGCGGGCAATTTACTGGTCTCCCTCATGAAGATCCACAACAGCATCTCCAAAACTTTTTGGAGATAAGTGACACTTACATACCCGCTGGAGTGTCACCAGATTATGTTTGGCTTACATTATTTCCATTCTCATTACTAGGAGAAGCTAAGAGGTGGTTGAAAGCTGAGCCACCAAATTCTATTTCTACGTGGGATGATCTTGCACGGAAGTTCTTGATAAGGTTTTTTCCCTCTGTTAAAACAGCAAGACTTAGAAGCCAGATTCTAAGTTCCAAATAGAGGGAGGGAGAAAATTTATATCAAGCCTGGGAGAGATTTAAATCCATGTTGCGGGACTGTCCTCATCATCATCAGTCCAATGATGTGTTGGTGCACACATTTATTGAGGGTTTGGAACCCCACACCAAAATGTTGCTAGACTCAGCAGCTGGAGGGCAAGCGTTGGAAAAGACTTATGAGGAGCTATATACCTTGTTGAACCGGATTTCACAGGGCAATCCAGAATGGACTGCTGATTCATCAAGAGGTGGGATAAGGAAAGCAGCAGGAGTGCTTGAAGTGGATGGGTTTACAGCTATCGCTGCACAGATAGCTGCCTTGCAAAATCAATTGAACAATCACTTCAGCAACATGACGTTGAACCAGCCTCAAGCCCCAGTTAATGCAGTCCAGCAGATGTGGTGTGAAGTGTGTGGAAGCAGTGAGCACTCAGCTGAGTGTTGTGGAGCCAATCCTGACTTGGTAAACTTTGTGGGTTGCACAAAGGAACCACCAGCAGTATGGTAGTAGCTACAACTCCAATTGGAGGAATCACCCTAATTTCTCATGGGGTAGCAACAACCATCAAGGCCAAAGTTCGGGGCAGGGTGTGCAAAGGAATCAAGGAGGGCAACAGAACTACCAAGCTCAATTCAGAAACAACAACGCACCTCCTCCACCACCATCACCCAACATTGAGGAGATGTTCAAGACCATGATAGCTAAGCAAGCTCAATTGCAGGCTGACTATGTGAAATTGGCAGCCAAAGTGAAAAACAATCATTTAGCCACCAAGGCACTTGAGTATCAATTTGGTCAATTTGCTAGTGCCCAAAATACAAGGCCTAGAGGAGGACTGCCGAGCGACACGGATCCCAATCCCAAGCAGGTAAATGCAGTGACCACAAGGAGTGGTTTGCAGCTGAAAGAGGTGGAACCAGAAAGACCACCTCAACATTCGGGAGCAGCAAAAGTTGAGAGGGAGCAAAGTTCTGAAAGGGGGAATACCAAAGAAGCTGAATCAGAAAGACCTCCACCCCCATTCCCTCAACGACTCAAGAAACACAAGGAGGAGGCGTGTTTCAAGAAATTCATGGAGGTGCTTAAACAGGTACATGTTAACTTACCTCTTGTTGATGTCTTGCAGGGAGTGCCTAAATATGCCAAGTACATAAAGGACATCGTGGCCAACAAAAGTCGGTTGACTGAATATGCTACGGTGGCTCTAACGGAGGAGTGCACTTCCCGGATCCAAAATAGACTGCCCACAAAGCTAAAAGACCCTGCGAGTTTTACTATCCAGCTTACTATTAGGCAGAGCATCCGAGCTCGTGGATTGTGTGACTTGGGAGCGAGCATAAATTTGATGCCTTCATCGGTATTCAGAAAGTTGGGTCTAGGGAGTCCTAGACCCACAACGGTAATCTTGCAGTTGGCGGATCGATCCTTAGCCAGACCGGATGGCATTGTTGAGGACGTTCTGGTGCAAGTTGGCTCCCTAATTTTACCGGTAGATTTTGTCGTGCTGGATTTTGAACCAGACGCGGAAGTCCCATTTATTTTGGGACGTCCCTTCTTGGCAACGGGGAAAGCACTAATCGATGTAGCTGCGGGGCAACTCACAATGCGGGCACATGATAAGGTAGAGGTGTTCGATGTGTACAAGGCACCCAAGATCCCGCTTGTGCATGAAGAACTCTCGATGATCAATGTGATTGATCATGGTGATGACAAGCAGATGAAGGATTCCCGAGAGTTAATGGGAAAACCACCGGAAAGGTGTAAGCACTACTGGGGGGAGGACGGTGATCGAGAGAAATCGTCCATCACCCTAGCGGACAATTGAGCTTAAATGACGTCGAGCCGCGACGGTAAACCAGGCGCTGCACGGGAGGCAACCCGTGAAATTTTTTCTTTTAGTTTGTAAAGTGTAAATAGATCTTTCATTTTTTTTCTTTTTGTTCATTTACTACAAAATTGTTCGTTTTAGTTATTGTTTTTATTTTTAGTTAGGTGAAACCTATAATTCTAACCAATTTTGTATAGTGAGATGATTTTCAGGTCAAACGGAGGAAAATGTGCACGGAATCGAGAAGGAAAAGTCGAGGTATGAAAAATTAATAAAAAGTGGAAAACAGTGAGCTGGGGCGATAGCTCCGTGTCACGGAGGAGGACCTCCGCGTTACCCTCCGTGACACGTTGAGGTATAACCCGGAAATTTTAAAATTTCCAGAATAGCCTCGCGATGGCTCCGTGTCACGGAGGCAGTGCACCGCGATGCACTCCGTGACACGTTGTCGTGTATATCGCGACGGGTCACACCGGGTCGCTGGGTGACCCGCGTGATTTTCTTCCTTTTTAACCCCGAAACCCTCCCTATTTCCCTCATTTTCTACTCCCTCCGCGACCAAACCCCCCAAAAACCATACCCCATCAACGTGCCACGGAGTAAGGCAACAAATTCACCGAGTTTTCTTAGATTCTTCAACTTCAAGGTATGTTTTCCGATTCCCTCTCAAATTCTTGTCGATTTTCTTTGAAATTAAGCACGAGAGGTGAGCTAAATCTCCCTGTGTAGTAATTAAGCATGAATTTGAGTTATTTGTTGTTGATAAATGTTCGGAATGTCGTTATGATTATTTGAACTTGTCGATTGCATAAATTATTCGAATTTGATTGATAAAATCAATTCTAGGGCTTGTTGTTGAATTTGAAGTTGGAAATGTGTTGAAATCATGAATTCTATGCCGGGGTGTATGTGTTGAATGAGATGAGTTGATGTACAAATTGTTAGGATGTTAATAGACGACGGATTCTCGGGTTTGAGGGAAATGTTGAAATTTGTTCGAATTTGGTTGGTTGGATAGGTTCATGTGTATAAATTTTTGTTGTTGTTGTTTTGTTTCTTTGTTTTTCTTTGCTAAGTGTGATGGTTAAAATGCTAGCGATGGTAGTGATTGTGATTAGCTGTACGAAGTCTGAGTAGTACGCAGAAGTTATACCGTCGAATTTTTCGAACGCACTAAGCATGATTGTATAGTTGGTTGTTTTGTGTAAATAAAGATATTCTTGTCGTATTGTTGTAACCGTAGCTAAGGACTAAGTGTGGGGTAACCTAGCGTAACCCGACCTTAGCCAAAGTTAATATCCGTTAGCTTAACATTGATCTTGTTTACTTGGGTTGACAGGTGAAATGGCAAGCCGGCAAGATAAAGGAAAAGGCGCGTCAACTTCAGGCGCCGGAAGGAAACGGATCAGACTGGGCACAGCAGTCCCAGCTGCACCAGCAGTTCCACGCGGCCAACGCCGCCAGTACAGAACGATATGGGTGACCGATGAGGGGAAAAAGTGGTACGCGAAGCATAAGGAAAATAAATATTTCCCCGAGGAGCATATAGCACGGGAACCATTGGCACAGGAGTTCCCCAGAATGGTTCACCAGATCGAGGCAGCTAGGCTCAAGTTCATCTTTGAGGAGCCCAAAGAATGCAATCTGCACTTGGTTTGGGAGTTCTATGCCAATTGGAACCCGATGATCAGGAGTCACACCATCAAGATCATAGGGCAAATAGTCTCTCTGGAGCCCCACCATCTCAATGCCATCATAGGAGCGCGGGACATAGACGCCCACGTCCTCCGACAGCTGAACATTACCCCCACCGTATATGGACATCAGACGCACATTGTGTGGGGCCCGGTCGACAGCTAGATGGAGCAGACACAAAGAGAGGGGCTACCATCAGACTCTGCCCTATTCACAAATGAACAGGGAAGCATGAATCTGGCTGATGATATCCTGCTCATGCCTAATCCTGGGGATACATATGACTGATGTAACCCGGGACCGTGTTTGCCTGGTGTACGCCCTGATGAAAGGGCTGGAGATCAATGTAGGGGCGGTTATTATATCCTCCATGAAGAGAGCCCGGTTGCACCAGGGGCACATGTATGGTTTTGGGGGACTACTGACCACCTTTCTCAAGGGCCTCGATGTTGAGAAGGAGGCCCTCGATTATATCCCGTAGTTGGAGCGGCGGGCCTTAGATGTTACCAAAACTAAGGCTCCCAACACCACCCACGGGCCAGTGCTTACACTTGGCTAGCGACACGCTCGTGATGACCAGTACATGGCACGGATGTATGGGATGCAGATACTCCAGCTAAGGATAGGTGGGAGGCCGGCGACAGAGGAGGAGCTATGGCAGCTCGAGCTAGACTACCCTTTTGGTGAGAACGCCAGGGCTCTATGCCGAGTAGGGCCAGCATTTGTAGAGCCCACAGATGATGACGTCCCCACGGATGAGGAGACACGTCGGCAGGACTCCGATGTGGAGTCTGATGATGACGACGGAGGCGACTCGAATATGGGAGATGAAGCAGCAGCACCCGACGAAGAAGTGGAATACTTTAACTGATCAGGGAGTTCCACCACCCGAATTTGTGCTAGGTTGACTTTTTGTGAACACTGGGGACAGTGTTCAGACTAAGTGTGGGGTGGGAGTAGTTAGGTGCTGGGCTGGGCTGTTTTGTTGTATGCTCTCTTCTGTTAGCATGTATATTGTGTGTCCCTGTGTTTGTGAATTTTCAAATTGTTCTGTTTCACATTGTTCTGTGTTTGTAAATATTTGTGAAATTGATGTGTGTTGCTGAATGGTTGTTAGCTGATTCTGATTCTGTACATATTTTTGTTATTTTGTTATCGAAATGATCGATCTTTTTTTTTTGAAAATTTTAAAATTATAAAATATCTTGTAAATAATTTTTCTATCGAAATGATCGATATTGTCGACATTTTTTATTTTGGGTTTCTCGGCGTTTGTTTTCGGTTCTTTTACCGAGAATGGTCCCATTGAACCAACGTCTTAAGTAGTGACTGTTCCCTATGATGGATGGATGACGACCGTCTTAAGGGAAATGTAGTCGTTAGGAGTAGTTTTTTTTTTCAATTATTTTTTAGTTTTTTCTTTGGTGGATTGCATCCCGGAACCTGTAGTTACTATAGGGTTGCGAAATTTTGGTTGCGTGTTGTAGATGATAATCAAAATGCAAAGGTGATTCGTATGAGAGCATGCAAAATTTGTAAATATGTTGAGATACCTAGGCTGTAGAGTTTGATTCATTGTGATTGAGGCTTAATGTTCGAATTCATGTAATTAGCTGATTGAAGAGTCTGTGAATACATCTTGAATCAAGCATGTGCATAAAGTGTGAAGTGAGGTGTTGACATTCCATGCTATTGTGAAGTGTCTAGAACTTGCCTGGTGTGTGTACAAAACGAAATGAAGGAGGTGTATTGTAGGAAAGGATGTAGGCATTTCTTTGTTTTAACCGAGAGTTTCTATTTTTTTCTTGTCATATCCCCCTTTCTGTGATTGTATACCCTAGTCAGCCCTTTGAGCCTTTAGCCTATTATTTCTTTCTTTTGTCCAAAAAGTGTAAACCGAGCTTAGTTCCTTCTTTTCATTAGCCGTAAAGTCTATACAAAACTCTTAAGCGCTTAAGAAGAGAAAATCATTTTCCCAAAGTGTCAAAGAGTGAGAAAGGTGAAAAGAAAAAGAAAAGCAGAATGAGGAAAGGAAAAGAAAAGGTTGAAGGTGCACTGGTTATAAATAAACGATAATGAAGGTGCATGAATAATCTTTGTTGTTGTGTCAAGTGTGCTTAATGAAATGGGCCATACTAAAGAAAATCATCAAGAATGGGATGATGAAAAAAAAAAAGAGAGAAACAATGTCCATGAGTTGATGGGATGTGTTGAAAAGGCGCTTAAGGATGCTAGTGGCTATTATTGGCTAATGCAATATTTACTAGTTCCATAGCTTCCATTACAACCCATTAAAGTCCTACGTGATCTTACATCGCACTTCTTTATATTAGTGGAGTAATACACTAAGGGCAAGCTTATGGGTCATGACATGATGCATGTGAATTCTTTTGGGAGAGAGAGTGAAATTGTGTGTACATGCCCCTGCTTGAATGATTGTGTGTCACACAAGAATAAAGGGGAAGATTCTCTTGAGTTGTGAGGGCACATGCTTGATGAAAGATTGATTTTCGTATCGGATATCTTGATTAGCTGATTTGCATTAGTTTGCCGATATCGAGAGTCGATTCTTAAAGTCTAGGAAGTCTTGATGTATTGAAGGTCATTGCATTGATAAGACCATGCGTGTTTTCTTGATGATTTGCTGTATTGAGTAATCGGTATGACTGTAGCTTAAATTGTCATACCATAGTAGCAAGGTTGGGATGTAAATTGCATGAATTGTATGTTTGTTGTTCGAGGACGAACAAGGATTTAAGTGTGGGGTAAGTGATCTTGGGCAGATTTATATGCCCAAGTGATACTCAAAAGTATCATTTTCACCTTGTTTATCTAGCAATGTGTATACATTTTCATGTAATTGGTAATAAAATGTGAATTTATACTAACCAACATGATTAGCATTGTTTTGCAGGTAAAATGTGATTTCGGGAAGCTTAAATGCATGTTGGATGATATCGGAGTTGGACTTGGATGCGAGCAAGGGAAAAGGCATTGGACAGCATGAATTAAAGGGGCTCCGCCATGGAGCCGTGTCACGCTGCCATCGCGGAGGCATTCTGCCTGGATGGGGAATATTCACCCAAATTCCAGTGGAGGTCAGCGTTTGCTCCGTGGCACGGAGCCAATGCTCCGCGATGCACGCCGTGCCACGTTGGGCTTGAATTCCCGGACCCCCAGTTCCAGTGAGGGTCCGCGTTCATGGCGTGTCACGGAGGCAGTGCTCCGCGATGCACTCCGTGACACGTTGCTCATTATTCCGAGAAAAATTCCCAGGGGTATAAATAGAACACTTAAGTTCATTTTTCATAATTCAGACTTGGTGGAGCAAGGACGTGGGTTACAGGCAGTTGAGGGATGAAAAGTTCAGGGTTTTTTCTCTCTTTCTTTCTTCTTTAATTCAATTGCTTGTATGATTAACACTCGTTTTATGATGATTAATCCAAAAATGAGTGGCTAATTCCTCTCCTTGCTGAGGTTATGAACAATTGTGATGAAATTTGATTATTGATTATCTGGTTTTTCATCCTTTCTTCCATGTTGTTCTATTAATTCTTGTTCTTACTGCATTGGTGTGTGGCCTACATTAATGTACATCTAAAAAGTCTGGTTTCACTCGAGAGAGCACGAAATTGGAAAGTTGTGAATTAATAGGATATGTTCTTTACTTGATTTGGGAAAATTGGGTCTTGATTTGCTTTCAGGATAGAAATATACCTGAAAGTCATAATAGTCAATTTAGGAACCGGAATCTTATGGCTAGGACATGAATTGCATTTGATCACAGAAATGTAGACGGATGGTTCATGATTCTTAAGTGAGATTAAATACGAGAGTTTTAATCTCTTGGCAATTGTTCTTGGCTAGCAACAGGAAGAAAAGATTAACCAATTTATGATGATAATCAGCTTCATTACATGTTCGATTAACCTCAGCATGCTTTCATCCATAGTTCAGATTCAAAGTAGATAATTGTTCTTAGTTTTAGTATAAAAATTTATAAAACAAACTATTAACTTTTTGGTTACATTGTTGTCGGCATATTTAGAAGTAAAATATAGTATACTTGAGCAAATTGCACTTAATCCAAGTCCCTGTGGGATCGATACTTGGCTTACTAAAGCCACTTACTACTTGTTCGACCACGTGCACTTGCGTCTTGGTTTTATAACCCAAAAACCAACCGAACATCTACGATCCAGGTGTACGTCTGGGTCGTGACACAACTACCCTTGAAATCAATCACACACACTCTCAACATGTATTCGAGAGTTAGAATAGTCCGCTCCGCCTGACCATCTATTTGCAGATGAAATGTTGTTCTGAGCTTGACCTATGAACCAAGTCTCTTTGAAACAATCTCCAAAACTGTGAGGTAAATTGAGTACCTCTATCTGATATGATGGAAATTGAAACTCCATGTAATCAAACTAGATCCCAAATGTACAACTTAGCATAATCCTCCGTTGAAACGGTAGTTTTGATTAGTACAAAATGAGCTTCCTTAGTCAACCTATCCACAACCACCCAAATGGAGTTATATTGTCCACGAATGCGAGGCAACCCTGTGATGAGGTCCATATTGATCTCCTCCCACTTCCAAGTAGGAATACTGATGTCTTGAAGCACACCTCCCAGTCTGTGATGCTACACTATCACCTGTTGACAATTCGGACACTTAGCCCCAAATTCTGCAATGTCTTCTTCTGCCATTCCACCAATAGACTTCCTGTAGGTCACGATATTTCTTGGTGGCACCTGGATATACGGAATATCTGGAATCATGAGCCTTGTGAAACATCTGATCTCTGAAATCATCAGCATATGGAACACACAAATGACCCTGAAATCGGAGCACTCCTTCTCCCCTTTTTGAGAAGACCTCCACCTTCTGATACTAAACAGGTTCCTTTAACTTTACCAAAATATGATCCTCGTCTTGTCTAGATTTTACATTAGTCACCAAGGATGATTCTAATCTATTCTGAAATATAACACCACCATCGACTCAACAAAATGAACTCCCAACCGTGCAAACCGATGCACATCCTTCACCAGCTCTTTCCTCCCCACATCTACATGGGATACACTCTACATAGAAAGCCTACCAAGAGTGTCTGTTACCACATTATCCTTGCCCGGATGGTAAAGGACACTCTTATCATAATCCTTGAGTATCTCCAACCACCTTCTTTGATGTAGATTTAGATCCTTCTAGGTAAACACATATTGTAGACTTTGTGGTCCATAAACACAACTACATGGACCTCGTACAAATAGTGTCTCCAGATCTTCAAGGAAAATACTACCGCCGCCAATTCAAGATCATGAGTCGGATAATTATTTTCATGAACCTTCAACTTCCTAAAAGCATATGATATAACCTTACCATGCTGCATCAATACACAACCAAGGCCGACCCTCAAAGTGTCACAATATACCACAAACCCATCGGTACCCTCGGGTAGGGTCAACACAGGTGCTGAGGTGAGTCGAGTCTTCAACTCTTGGAAGTTCCTCTCACTAGCCTCCGACCATTGGAACTTCACTTTATTTTGAGTCAGTTTGGTCAACGGTGTTGCAATTGATGAAAACCCCTCAACAAACCTTCGATAATAACTAGTTAAACCCAAGAAACTCCTGATATCCGAAGGATTCACCGGTCTAGGCCAATTCTTCACCGCTTCTATCTTTTTTGAGTCTACCTGTACACCCTCACCTGACACCACGTGACCCAAAAATGCTACTGAGTTCAATCAGAACTCGCATTTACTGAATTTAGTATATCATTGGCAATTCTTGAGAGTCTGTAGCACCACCCTCAAATGAACGGCATGCTCTTCCTTACTCCAAGAGTATATCAAGATGTCACGAACATATCCACGTATGGATTGAACACCCTGTTAATCAAATCCATAAAAGCTGCAGGAGAATTCATTTGCCCAAAATACATAACTACAAACTCATAGTGACCATACCGATTCCTGAAGGTTGTCTTCAGGATGTCACTCTCCCGAACCTTTAGTTGATCGTACCTGGATCTGAGATCTATCTTTGAAAAGCACTTAGCACCCTGAAGCTAGTCAAAAAAATCACCTATCCTGGGGAGAGGATATCTGTTCTAGATGGTAACCTTGTTCAATTGCCGATAATCAATGCACATATGAAGAGAACCATCTTTCTTGCCGACAAAGAGAACTGGTGCAACCCACGGGGATTTGTTAGGCCTGATGAAACCCTTGTCTAGGAGGTCCTTCAATTGCTCCTTCAACTCCTTTAGTTCAGATGGAGCCATTTTGTAATGAGGAATAGATATACTCTATGTATTGGGAAAAAGGTCAATACTAAAATCAATCACCCGTTCAGGAGGAATTCCTGGTTGATCATCTAGGAACACTTCTGAATACTCACATATTACTGGAACTGACTGGATAGTCGGGGTCTCGGACGTAGCATCCTTAACCCTAACTAGATGGTAGATTCAACCCTTAGAAATCATCTTTCTGGACTTAAGGTAGGAAATGAAACAACCTACAGGCACAGCTAAACTATCCTTCCACTATAAGACTGGTTCACCCAAAAATCTGAACTCTACTGCACAGTTTCTACAATTTACTAAAGCATAGCATTCAAATAACCAATCCATGCCGAGGATAAATTCAAAATAGGTCATGGCTAGCTCTACTAAATCTACTAGGAGACTTTCTGAAGAACTTTGACAGGGCAATTTATTTACACCCGTCTAGCTATAACTAAATCACTAACTAGAGTAGGGACTGAGAAGGTTTCTGACAAGATTTTGGGACTGATTCTGAAACTACTAGCAATATAGAGCGTCACAAAAGATAAAGTAGCCCCTGGATCTAACAATGCATATAGATCAAGGTGGAATAAAATCATAACACACCAATAACTACATCTGGGGAGGCCTCCTGCTCCTGATGAGATGCGAGGGCATAAAATCTATTTTGGCGTTGTCTGCCACCTGTACTAATAGATGCCTCCTGCTGAGTTGAGTGTGTTGGTGGAGCTGCTAAACTAGAAGCTGGGTCTCGACCTCTATCATGACCCTTTCTGGATGTTGGGAAATCCCTAAGCATGTGTTCGGGCTTTGCACACTCGAAACAAGTGCCTGTACCAGCTAAACACTGGCCCACACGTCTCCGGCCACATTTTATACACTCAGGAGGTCTTGTCTCTGGGGGTCTGCTACTCTAACCTCTAGATCCTGATGCTCGTCCCCTCTTATTGCACCTGGATCTAGATGGCTCATTCATAGCCGAAGGCGCTGGGGCTAAAGATATCTTGTGGGACTACTGACGGTGCCCACTAGGTCTCTGCTGGGAGAATCCGAAACTATCAGTCCTGGCCCTCTTGGCCTCCCTCTCCCTCTTACTCACCTATATCGCCTCCATCTGCTAGGCGTAGAGGACTATCCAAGCAAAGTCAATGTCCCGAAGCAGCATCGTAGTCAAGCAATCCCTAACCAAGTAGTCTACTACGCCATGCACGAACCGACACACTCGGACTCTCTGATCTGACTCCATCTTAGGTGCATACTTGAATAGATGATTGGACTCCAAGACACACTTCTGAACTATCATCTTTCCTTGTTTTAATTCACAAATTCAGCCACTTTGATCTCCCTCATCTCCCGAGGGAAGAACTGATCCAGAAAAGCAGTATAAAACTCATCCCAACTGATAGGGCCTGCTCCAGCCACCTTACTATTCTTCCATTGCTTGAACCAAATGTGCACAACCCCCTTCAACTGATACGAGGCTAGATTGATGCACTCCTCCCTAGTCACCCCCAGAATCTGGGTGATCTTCAAAACCTCCTCAATGAACTAATGTGGATCCTCGTCCACCTTTGAATCAAGAAACTCGGGAGGGTTCATCCTCAGAAAATCCCTAAATCTTGCCGCCGCTGCATTCTCGTTCTGAGGGACAAGTGATACCGCCTGCTGAATGACCTGGGGGGTCAAGGCCTTGGCTAATATTTGAATGGCTTCCCTAAACTCTGTGTGGGCAACCGGCTTCAGTATATGCTTCTCGTGGGCTGGTGGGGCCTGCTTGTGCCCGTCCCCAATGCCGTCCTCGTGGCCATTTCCATTTTTGTTTCTCCTTCCATTAATTTTGCGGGGTGGCATGATTCTGCAAATGTGTATAGCATGAGTTAGAAGGATAGAGAGACATTTCATTGCATGACTTAGATCATGAAAGAAGGGAAAATTTCCTAAACATCTCCAACCCTCTTCATCATAAGTGTGTTGCACTTCACACCCATGAAAAAGACTCTACTTAACGTGACTTTCGGACACCCTAGGACTCTTCAAAACCTAAGGCTCTAATACCAAGTTTTTCACAACTCGAATATAGGCCCGGATCAAGACACGGGACAAGTAACACCGAGAGGCTCCAAGTAGACCCATGGCATGAAGATAACATCTAACTTATTCATCAAAATGAAAGATTTACATGAATAACATAGCGGAAGTCTAAACATAACATAACATCTGATTATATAACATAAGTCTAAAGATGAATACATACTATGTCCGAAAAAGCCTCTAATACTAATGAGTTGATAGGACAAGACCCCAACTAACTCACTATAGTATGAAAACTGGAAAGACGAAATACAACTAATAAGAAGGGCCCTCGCAAGATGAGGACTCACCAATGGAGACTGAGAAGTGCTAACTCTGGAAGTCTGACTAGCGACGAGACTAAGTTTGGATATCGAAACCTGTATCATGAAATTATACAGTATAGAGTATGCGGTTAGTACGTGGAATGTACCGGTTATGCAAGTTAAGTAACATTTCTAAGTAAGTAAAATTATTAAATCATGCATATAATAAAACATATTCGAGATAAGATTCTGAGAGTAGAGCTTGCATGCTATTTTCTGAAATCATAATCTGAACATAACTGAACACCATAGCTGAATCGAATGACCCAAAGCTGAAAACTGATAATCATAGGTAAAACGAACATTGGGTCAAACCTGCTGAAAACGTAATATAATGACTGACGTACATGCATAACTGAAATCATGAGGAACAATGGGAGACTCATCATATAACGGACAATACCATGATAGAGCTTACGTTGTCCCGACTATCACACTTAATTGGGCAGAGCAGTCCAAAGCTTTGCTAGGGCCAAGGACGCTACCATGATATTGATATAAAACCCAAGACCCCTAGGGGGCAGGGGAAGCTCCAAAGGAGGTCCCAAATAATCTGATCATACCTACGTTGGTGCGTAGTTCTTAGGCATAGGGTTGACTGACCCTTAGCCTACTCGGTGCTAGACACTACTCCCAAAAACATGAATATGCTCTCCATCGTTTTTCAACGAAGCTGAACCATCGTCTAGAGACGAAGATGACTCACAACATACATACATAAATCTAAAATCATAACATGAGGAGCCTTGGCTCAAACCATACCACAAGCTAAAAATAATAGGAGTCTTGACTCCAAAACCTTGTGGTAGGCTAATTCATGAAATCATAAATCATACTTGTTCATATGGCCTTGCCAATTACTTAACATTCTTAAAATCAACTTGATTCACTTTGAAAACATGAACATAAACATTGGTAATTCGAAATCATACTTTGTTCATAAACATCTCATCATGCTTGTACACATACTTCATAGATCTCAACTTTCATGAACTTTCATGGATGGGCATCATAGTTTAGAAAACTTGAACACATAATTTATAATTTAAAACATTGTAAAATCTTCCCATTAATTCTAATTCATCATTTAAAACATGCTTAGGTCATACCCATGATTGATACTTAGGAATTCATGCATTGGGTAAAAACCCCATGGAAGCATCAATTAGAATATCATGAATTGAGAGGGAATTGGGTATGGGTGTGGACTATTGCACCCATTAATAGCCTTACATACCTGAAGAGTCCTGAATACACCACTTACTTGATTTCCCAAAGAGAATTAAGGAAGAACTTTGATGAACTATCCTTGATCACCTCTCAGACCTCTAAGCTTTCATGTATGAATTAGGATAGGCTTAGAATGACTTAACCCTTCTTAAAAACTCTATTTTGAGCTTAAAACAACATAGTTTAGGACTTAGTAACATAGAAATTATGAAATATCCCTTAATAAATTTGCAGGGAAAAACATATTGCCAACCCCAATGAGGGATTGGATGGATCTTTACCAATTACCACGACTCGTGGTCACCAATCATCCCCATCACTGCTCAATTCTTCCTCTGGGGGTCACCACGAGGGACACCACGACTTGTGGTGTACCCAACAACTCGTGGTGACCAGTCGTTACCTTTAATGCCCCATTCATCCTGTCTTCAATCAACTCTTTACCATGGGACACCTGAAGACTCGTGGTGTTGACCATGACTCGTGGTCACAACCGTGGTAACCTCAAATCGCAAAGATCAATCCAAGTCTAGCCCTTTCTCAGTGAGTCACTTAACAACTCGTGGTGTTCCTGATGGATCACTGGATGACTCGTCTTGTGACCTGGTGTAGAAAATCCTATTTTTTCTGTTTCAACTCCCGGGTTTGATCTTAGGGTTTTCGGGGTGTTACATCTATGCTACAGGTTCCTTATGACCTTAATTCATATCCAATGCACTTCTCACGCTTATGCATTGATCTAGAAACCTAGTTTCAATAAAATAATTCATTGGGTTCATATCTATCTACATACCTAGAATGGTTTCACAATTAGCCCAAAAGTCTGAGGTATTATATTATCTCCCCCTTGGGATCATTCATCCTCGAATGAAGACGATGCATATAAATAGGATCTAACCCTAAGACTGTCTTAACTTTTTGGTAGGGTTTCCTTCATTGGTAAGATTAACTTAGTCTCCTAATGTCTATCAGCAAACTAGAAACACTGTTACGAGTCTCACCGAAAAGTAAAAGGTGCACAAATTTGAAGAACTACATGGGAAGTTGGTTTTGGCCCTTATTAACCTCTTAATTAATGAATGGAGTAAGAATAGGACTTATTTTTCCTTAAGCTACACGACTGAAAATCATTAATCTTAGAAACACCTTTCTAACTACACCAACTTCTCTAAATGCCACACTTATCAATTACAACTTAAAATTCTCATATGTTCTCACATTGATACTAAAGTCTGAGTCTAACAGCAGGCTTCCACCCTGTTCAAGCCTAATTCAACTAAATATCCTAGATCTAGAGTTATCCCTCAATAATACTACTTCCTCTTCTTATCACTATAATCATCTTATGAATTCTTTGTAGCTTATACTATCTAAGAATTCTCCCATCTTCCCTAGCATATCTAAAACTGCAACTCCATGAACTCCTACAAAGAGACACACCAAAATTTTCATCTAACTACTATACATAACTAATCGTTACCTCGTATTTATCCACACTTATAATCTAAGATGGAACCAGTACACCACAATTTTCACCAAGGGAGTATTCGCTTTCTCCCATCTTTTCCTTACCTAGCTTCTCTTACTACTATCTATCAAGTCCAAAAGAAAATTATTGAAAAAAATAGAGTATGAGCATTAGGAATACAAGGGATACAACAAAATCATGACTTACACTTAGCGTGACTTTTCACTCGAGGTGAGGTCTAAGGAATCAAGTGCAATGGGCACGAGTACCTCACATCTAGGCACATAAGGCATGAATAAAAGGTTATTCTGAACATACTTGTTGTGACCATCATTTCTACCATGGGTGAACGTACATAGGTCTTAGAGTAAGAAAATTGTAAGCACAAATCATTCAAGAAATCTATGTTGAGCAAATACACGACGTAGCATGATATTAGTCGTTAAGGCGAATCTTGAGGACTGAGTTAATAGAGTTGAGTATAGTGCTGAGACATGCGTTTATGGGTATAGTGAGTCTCATGACATAAAGATGAAATTTATGGAATCATTAAGTAAAATTAGGATCACTGTCTGAAGTGGTTACTTTCTCATTCTAGGAATCTAAGTGTAGGCATGTGCATAGAGTACTAGGACCTTAGACTGGTCATGGCATGAGCACATATGATAGGAGTAGATATTTAGGTGGGCTGAAGTGCAAGGATTACACCTAAATAAGATTGGATCTACATCCCATAGTTACTGCTCCTAGAACATTTCACAATTGGAATCTCAAGACTTGACTTAGTTCTTCTCCTTATTTTCTCCCCCTTAGCTCGAAAGTCATCGTTCTAAGACATTGGACCTCTTCTCTAAGCTAGGCTATAATCACTAACTCTTGTGGGGTCGGAGTATCACTATACATATAGATGCTAAACTCTTCCTTGCCGACTCCATCTTCAAGTACTAAAATTTATGCTATGGTTTCTTTCTTAGGTAACTTCTAACTTCTCTTTTGCCTCTAAAGCTATCACTATAGGATTCATACCCTTTCTGCATTATCAATCTCGTGCATCTAATCCTCTATCCACTTATGAAAAAGTTTAAAACTTAAAATAAGATGCTCAAATCAATTGTCTTATAATTTGGCCCCTTGTCCTAGCAACACATAAGTATCAACATGAAAGGCTTGAAACATACCCGTGACTGTATCTAGCATGTTCTCTTGATCCTGGAATGATAAGATTGCATAGAAATGGTTTCGATGTTGTCTGCCAATGCACTAGGTGAGGCACCTTGCTGGGAAGGGCGAGCTATTGGAGCTGCTAAAGAGGTGGCTTAGGCATGACCACTGACGTTGCACTACCAGGCTGATGGACAGTCTCAATGTCGGTGTCCAGACTTCCCACACCCAAAACAACCTTTCTTATTGAGAAAACACTCCCTAGGGTGGTTTTCCACAGTTCTTACAAGTGGGAAGGTGCAATCTCCGGATCCCTTGAGACCTAGAGCCTCGTTCTCTATCCCTTTACTCCCTTGTAGTTCTGGGAGATGGAACTCTAGACGAATATGGTGCGAAGATAAAGATTTTAATGATACTTTGGGTGATCCTCACCAACCTGTTACACCTCGTAAGTTTCTATCATTTAATGGACGCGTGCGTACGTATGTTGGGAATTTTGGAATATGATGCATGTGGGAAAAGGGCCGGGGCATGAATATACAAACAAGGAACAAAGAGAGCAGGAGGTCGGTACTAGAGGCCCAACGCACCAAGTGCCACGCTGCGCCGCGCCAGCCAGCCTGGCGCTACAGTCGGTGCATCGCGCCTCATGGCCGGTGCTACGAGCAATGCACCGCGCCCTCTAGGCCATCGTCCCCCCACCCCACATATATATATATATATATATGTTTATGTGTTAAGTTGTTCATTTTAAAAGTACCCCTAGGCAGAGAAGAGAAAAGGGGCATACAGTTCTTCCGTTTTTCATCAAATTACGCTGCTAAACTTCGTCCAAACGCAAATTTATCTTGGGTATCAAGTTCTAGGACTACAAGGAATGTCCCTGCAGAGTTATTTCTTGAAATTTCAATCAGAATACCAGAACCCTGCGAGCAAAAGTTTTTGGAATCACTTGTAATTGTCTTCTATGCACTTCTACCTTCTGTACTCTCGAGAAATTGTAAGTTTTCAACTGAACTAAATGAAGTTGAATTATAGTTAAGGTTATCGAAAGGTATCATTATTTTCCGAGTTATGGTATTGAAAATAGCCTTATTTTCTCAGTATAAAGGTCGCAATTAAATAGAATCGCCGGCTATAGGTTGAAACTAATCGGATAAACGAGAATAGACATTCGAGGTATGTTAAGGCATATTCCTTCAGCATGTTATTCTCGTCATATAATGATACGACTTATGTTCTCGAACGTAAATAAGAATCATATATGTTGTAATTAGCTGCTGCTGGTAGATAAAGAATATGTAGGTTGTGAGTAGCTACTGCCAGTAGACAATGATTCTATATATTGTGGTTAGCTGCTAAAAGATGTATTGAGAATAGATTGCAGTATCCCTCATTAGGAAAGAGTATGTTAAGTGTCACCCATGCTAGGAGCATCATAGCAACTCCTGTGTTATTCTGTTCACTATATTAGTATAATTTTGATGTTTTGTTGTCATGCCAAGGCTTTAGAAGTTTAGTGTTAGTTGTTGGTCCTAATTCGGTAAGTTGGATAGCATAGGGCATGGCCAGGCGATATAACCATCAGTTTGGCGCCCATATTGTCAGTAAAGCTCGCCCAAAGGCTGATGGCGTACCTTGACGCCTCCAGGGCCAGAATTTAAATAGGATGATATTACCTAAGAGTCAGTGGCACCAGGGTTGCCTAGTGAACTGAGTGATATCTCGCCATCCAGTTAGCTACTGCTAGTGACTGTGAGTCCCAGTCGACTTAGTTCTTATCATACAGGTCACCAGGAAGTCATATAAAATCTGAATAGGCCAAGTTAATGTCTAAGGGACTAGAACCATAGTAGTTTTAGGCTAAGAAGTATAGTAAGCTTCCTATGGAAGGTTAGGGTTGACTACTCAGGAGCATGTCCGATTAGTAGCAGCCATATAGTCATTCTAAGTGAAGGACCTAAATAGTTGGTCCTCTGCGACCTTACTATTCACTTATGAGCTATCGTTGTCCTAGCATGACATTCAAAGTATTGTTTAGGCCACTCCAAACCTGGACCTATTCTATCTAAACTAGTAGAGATCATGATCACTGTCAGGACCCTCTGGTCAGGTGTAGGCACAAAACCTGTGCTAGTTAGAAGCTATATAGACCAGTCTAGGGGCGAGTAAGAGTAGCAGCGCGCTAGGCCTAATGGGTCGGACATGCCTTTTGAGTGATTAGGTTGGTAGATTGTAACATAGTGTCCCTAGTTGGGGTAGATTGTATATCATACTGTCTCTCGCAAAACATAACTAAGAGGCTACTAGAGGTATGAACTACTTACGGATCTATAAACCGCTTACGGAGCTACAATGCTGCTATAAACATCTACGGGGCTATAAAGTGCTTATGGAGTTACGATGTTGTATTACTTACAAAACTACTGAATGGCCTATAGAACCGTATTGAAGTCTATTCACTTATAGACTTCTTCTATTCCATAGCGGCATTAAAAACCCTTCGTAGAGCCACGGGTGCTCTAGGTACAGTACAGGAGTGAGAAGGCTCGAATTCAGTTATAGGAGCCAAAAAGGCTCACATTCAGTTAAAGGAGCCCAGATGGCTCACATTCAGTTAAAGGAGCCCAGATGGCTCATATTTAGTTATAGGAACCCGTATGTGTAATATACAGTTACAGGAGCCCATATGGATTATATGTAGTTACAGGAGCTCAGACAGCTTATACACAGTCACAAGGGGCCACACAACTCATTAGGTCAATCATGGGTAGGGTGAGTAAGAAAAGAGAAGGAAGAGGGACAGTGTACTTGAAAGGAAGACCCCATGAGTCGTGGCCAGTAACCACAATTCGTGGGGAAGGTCATGAGTAGCAAGATGAAGCAAGGTAATAATCAGAGGTAGTGCACATCATGAAAGGTGACCACGAGTCGTGGTCACCAGGTAACGAGTCGTTAAGTATTCCCTTATGAGCACAGAAAATTTGAGAAGAAGTGTACTTCATGGATCATGCCAAGAGTCATGGCAATACAGGACGAGTTGTTAGGTCCTCGTTGGGACCATCTGGCAGTTATTTCCTATGACTTTTAGTAAGGGATTTTCCATAAAATTCCTATGTTCCTATGGCCAAAACTAAGTCATTTTGAGTTATGAATAATGACTTTTATAGAGGTTAACTTCATTTTAGGCCTTATTCATTCATGCATGCAAGGTAGAAGGTGACTGAGGGTGATCAAGCTTAGTGTTCTTCAATTTGTCTTCAATTTCTTCTTGGGCTATCTAAGAAGTGTAAGAATCAGCTATCAACAAGTATGTAGGGTCATGAATGGGTGATTTCTTTCACACCCATGTATAATTCCTCTCTAAATCATGAATGTTGTATGTATAATCTATGGGGTTTTAACCTAATGCATGATATTCCTGAACTCTCTACACAGGTATGATTTAAATATGTTTCAACTATTGAATTATGAGGCATGAGCAAGTTCTATAATATTTTCAATTAAAAATCATGTTTCTAGCTTTATGAATTAAAAAGCCCATTGATGAAAACTTCATGAAAGAAGAGATTTGTGATGAATGTATGATTATAATGAGATATTATGATGAAAAGTATGTTTTCAAGATGCCCATGTTTGTAATCATGTTATTGATATGAATGGAGCATTTTCAGGTATGATAAAGGTTTGGGCAATTCCCACGTATACAAGTATGATATATGATTTCCTAAATTAAGCTTACCACATGGTTTTGGAGCAAAGACTCCCAATTATCTTGCAGCTTATGGTATGGTTTGAGTTAAAGCTTCTCATATGCATGATTTCATGTTTGAAATGTATTTGACGATTGAACTTCATCAATAGATGACATTGTGCTTCGTTGAATAACGATGTATAGCATATGCATGTTTTTGGGAGTAGTGTCTAGCACCAAGTAGGCTAAGGGTCGCTCACCCTATGCCTCAAAACTACGCACCAACGTAGGTTTATAGTTATATATACTATTTCGAGACCTCCCTTGTGAGCTATCCCTCGGCCCTACTGGCCCATGATCTTGATATTGATATCAATGTATCGTCCCTAACCCTTGCAAGGCTTTGCATGGTGTTCAGACTTGTGTTTGGGTTATAAAACCGACATGCAAGTGCACGTGGTCGAACAAGTAGTAAGTTGCTTTAGTAAGCCAAGTATCGATCCCACAGGGACTTGGATTAAGTGCAATTTGCTCAAGTATACTATATTTTACTTCTAAATACGCCGACAACAACGTAACAAAAACGTTAATAGTTTGTTTTATAAATTTTTATACTAAAACTAAGAACAAGTATCTACTTTGAATCTGAACTATGGATGAAAGCATGCTGAGATTAAACGAACATGTAATGAAACTGATTATCATCATAAATTGGTTAATCTTTTCTTCCTGTTGCTAGCCAAGAACAATTGCCAAGAGATTAAAACTCTCGTATTTAATCTCACTTAAGAATCATGAACCATCCGTCTACATTTCTGTGATCAAATGCAACTCATTTTCTAGCCATACAATTCCGGTTCCTAAATTGACTAATACGACTTTCAGGTATATTTCTATCCTGAAAGCTAATCAAAACCCAATTTTCCCAAATCAAGTAACGAACAATATCCTATTAATTCACAACTTTCCAATTTCGTGCTCTCTCGAGTGAAATCGGACTTTTTAGATGTACATTAATGTAGGCCACACATTAATGCAGTAGAAACAAGAATTAATAGAACAACATGGAAGAAAAGATGAAAAACCAGATAATCAATAATCAAATTTCATCACAATTGTTCATAACCTCAGCAAGGAGAGGATCAGCGGTCTTGCACTCCTTGACAACTAAGTCTGACACTCTGAAACAAACTTACTCATTCGAGCCCTCGACTCGGCAATCATCACTGGAGCATATCTGGACAGTTGAGTAAATTTGAGTGTGTACTCCTTTACTGACATGGCGTTCTGCTTCAGGTTAATGAACTCCTCAGTGCTTTCCTCCTTCAACTCACATAGAAAAAACCTATCCAAGAAGACTATCATGAGCTCATCCCAATCAAATAGAGCTGCACTTCCTTGATTGCTTTCCTTCCATTACTTATACCATAGATGTGCTACCCTCTTCAGCTGGTAAGATGCCAAGTTTGCACTTTCCTCTCCACTGATACCCATTATCTGAGTGATATTCTTAACCTCATCAATGAAATCATGTGGATCCTCATCCACCTTCAAATAATGGAACTCTAGTGGGTTCATCTTGGTGAATCTCGCACCTTTACGATTGTCGCATTTCTGTTAGTATTCGTAGGTGCAACAGCCTGCTGGTTTACCTGAGCAGTCATGGCTTATGCCAACATCTGGAAGGAAGACCTGAACTCTACATTGGTGACTTGATCATTCACAGTTTTGCGGGTGCTGATGGTCCTAATTGGTTTACATTTATGGGTCTGTTGGCTCTTCTAGGAAGCATTTTATGTAAGTTCGTGGAGCACGATTATAAGGGAAGAGAGAGTTGGACTCTATTGCACAATATTGAACACGAAAGAAGGGGAAGTTTTCATAAAAACATTTCATAACCTCTTCCTCATAAGTGTGGCGCTCTTCACACTCATAAAAAAGATTCTACTTAACGCGGCTTTCAGATACCCTAGGACACCTTAAACCTGAGGTTCTGATATCAAGTTTGTCATGACCTGAGTCTAGACCCCAGAAGTGATACGGGACTTAGAACCATGTGGTCCCAAGCTAACCCATGGTACTAGCATGACACTAAACACACACTTATTAAACTGAGTGGAAGCTAAAATAATACTTGAATATATAATTGAATTGTCATGACCCGTCTAGACCTTGGATGCGATACGATATTTAGAATCGCAAGTGACCCTAAGAAAAACCATGGTATAGCATAATACTATAATGGTTGAACTACTGAAAAAGAATCTCAAACTGAAGCTGACCAAATACCAAATAAATAAAAAGCATATGATAAATAACTGATATTTGCTCAAACACTGAACTAATATATTACGGCTGAAAGCCTTCTAAAAGAACTAATGAGTTGCTGGGACAAACCCCTAGCTAACTCTAATGTTAGAAAAACTAAATGAAAATAACTGAAAGTGAAGATTTCGGTCCTCAAAAGATGAGGACTCACTAATAGAACTCTGCTGCAAGAAGTTTGAAGAAGAAGCTAACCCAGCTACTGAGTTTGAGAGCCTGAGCCTATATCATAAAATGATATAGCACAAGAAATATGTAGTCAGTAATTTGAATGTACTGAGTCTGTGAGATATGCAACTGGAATATATAGAACATACTGATAGTCTAAAAAGTTGTGCTAAAATGTATAACTAAACTGAAGTACCATGAACCTTACTAAGTTACATAAATACATCTATGAAATAGTAGTCTAAAAAATACATAATAAAAGTACAAGTAAAACTGATTTAAGGGTCATGTACATGTACTAAAAATTGGGTCTTTAACTGTGATTGAGACTATAACTGTAGCGAATGATGGGAGAGTCTATTAACCAACATATAACCATGGGAACTAACCATGGAGTTCGATGTATACGCCCCATCGATAGGACCTAATATACCTTGTCAAGATATAAAGTCATGGCTGATGTGATCACTAAAACTGATAGCCATTCAAACTAATAACCTACGGTGGCACATAGTTCTGGGTCTTGGGTACGCTAAAGTCTGGACCAGCTCAGTGCTAAGAACCACTCCCAGTTGATTAGCTTACTAATAATTTATAGATAGCTCGAAAACTAGTAGTAAGTCAATAACTTTATCTGATAGTATTCTGAGAGCCTAAAGAACCTGAAAATACTGATTATGCTATCAACATCTGTATACTGAAATCATGATAGAATCACAAAGACTGGAATATGAATTCATGCTAACTCAAAGCCATATAGAAGTAAAATACATGTTTATATGACTAAACTTGAATCATGAGGAAATCTATCATAAAACTACCATTTATAACTGATTTTGTGAAATCATGACTATCATATACTAGAAATCACGGGAGACTTGAAAATATTGAACTAATAAGAGAATTCATAACTGAACAAAAACCCTAAGACATGATTTTCTATGGGACTAAGATATCAATGTTTTTTGAAAGATTTTGGACATAAGGGTGAAAGGATAACCCTTGTTGAAATCCCACATACCTGGAGAAGGAATCTCAAAGAAGCAGCTCGAAAATTCTGAGGAGAATCGGAAGCCCTAACTCTTTCTTGAGAGAAGCTCTAGAGTTTACGAATTTTAGTCTAAAAATCTAAGTAGGTCGTGAGGGAGAAGAACTGTTTACCCCTCTAAAACCTTTGAAATTATTCCCAAAATGACATAGTTTAGGAGATCAAACAATGGAAAGTTACAAAAATGCCCCTGAGAAAAAGTCTGAAAAACTGTTTGTAATGACTCGACGGGTCACACAATGAGTCGTTGGTGGTGACCATGACTGATTAGGACCAGTCTTTGGTCCTGGGTCTTGAAAATCCAATTTTTGGACTGACTAACAACGGACGGGAACAATGACTCTACTTAAGATTCTTTTTTAGTAGTTCAATCATAATAGAATTATGTTAGCCATGGGTTTGCTTAGGGTCACTTGAGATCCTAAGTACCGTGTCACATCCAAGGTATAGACTCGGGTCATGAAAAACTTGGTATTAGAGTCTCAGGTTTAGAGTATCCTAGGATGTCTGAAAGTCGTGTTAGGTAGAGTCCTTTTCATGGGTATGAAGCGCGCCACAACGAGGAATTTTTTTAGGAAAAACTCCCTTTCTTTTTGATTCTTATCAAGCGCAGAGTTTAATCTCTAAAATGTCCTCCTAACTCATGCTCTACCCTGTTCTGTTGACAATGCCTCCTAAAAGAGGAAATGAAAGGAGGAACGGTAATGCTAACCAGCCAGCCCCACTAGCTCCAGCAGCCCCTCAAGCTGATTAGGTGTCACATGTAGAGTTTTGGGCCACTATTCAAATGCTAGCTTAGAAGATAACCAACCAGGTCAATTACCAGGTCATGGTACCTGCCAATCCTAATGTGTCTATAGCGGCTGCCATGGTTCGGGATTTTACTCGGATGAATCCTCCAATATTTCATGGGTCTAAGGTATATGAGGACCTACAGGAGTTCATTGACGAGGTTCAGAAGACACCCATATCATGGGTGTTACTTATATCAAAAGTGCAGATTTGGCTGCTTAACAGTTGAAAGGGGTGACTCGGATGTGGTATAAGCAGTAGAAAAAGGGAAGGCGGAACGGTGCAGGTTCAGTGGAGTGGGACGAGTTTATGACTACATTTATGGACAGATTCTACCCCCTGGAGTTAATGGAAGCTAAGGCCGTTGAGTTTGTGAACTTGAGGCAGAACAACATGACAGTGCAGGAGTACGCAATAAAGTTCAATCAACTATCGAATTATGCTTCAGAAATGGTTGCAGAGCTGAGGGCTCGCATGCTCAAGTTCGTGAATAGAGCCTCAGACTTGGTAGTCAAGAAGTGCAGGACTTCCATGACTATCAACGAGATGGACATCTCCAGACTCATTATCCATGCACAGCAGATAGAGACGGAGAAACTGAACGAGATAGAGAGGGAGAGTAAGTGGGCAAGGACAGGTCAGTTTGAGTATTCTCAACAGAGGATGGGGTGGTAGTAGTCGCCCACAGCAGCAACAGACACCTCCAGCACCCTCATCATCCAGTGCTCCTTCATCCAGGCCTTGTAAAGATCGGAGGGGTGGAGCATCAGGCTCCCAGTCCCAGAGCCATGTCTCCAGTAGTCGCACTTTTCCAGTATGTTCTAAGTATGGTAAGAATCATCCGGGTGAGTGCGGTCTAGGAAAGGATGGTTGTTTTGATTGTGGCCATCTGGGTCACAAGTTTAGGGATTGCCCGTCAGTGGGACGGGGGAAGACCATGTCCATTACATCAGCAACTCCGTCAGGTCGCTCAGTTCAGTAGGGCACTACTATAATGCCCCGAGAAGGCCTAAGAATAGACCCAAGAGTTTGGAAGTTAAAACTGCAGAAAATTGGAAGAAGCACCACAGAACGGACAACCCAACGGATCATGGGTCCAACCAACGGTCCGTTGGAGCTAGTCGTGGTTTCAACGGTTCGGGTGGCAGTGGATGTAACGAGCGAAGTGACGACTCATTGCTTGAAACAATGAGTCATTGTTTGTACCCGTGGGAAGCATTGACCTGAGCAAGTTTGGGAAGTAACGGGTCATCCAACCCGTTGTTAGTTACAATGACCTGTTCAAAGGACTATGTCGGTGTCTCATAACCACGTGCCACCATGGGTTCTATATTATATATTGTATTGATTACAATCCCCTCAAATGTGATATCACGCCTAATGCACTACCCTCTCCTGGAAATCCGAGGTCGGCTCTGCCCACTTGAGTGAGATAGTTGGGACATCATGAAAGGCTTTACCATGATGGTGTCGGTTATGACGAGTTCTCCCATTGTTCCGCATGTCTTATGCATTGTTATATTTATGTTATTGGCTCAAGTTATGTTTTGATAAAGTTTTTTTATGATTATTATAATAAATGATTTATGAATGATTGGAAAGTCTTGAGTTGTTAAACCCCGGGAACACAAGGATCAGACTCGAAAGTGAAAATGGAGAAAAATTTAAAATTCGCACCAGGTCACAAAACGACCCGTGAGGTTGGTCATGAGGAGTGACCATGATTCGTGAGGTAACTCATGGTCAGAATGGTTTGGCAAGGCCTTAGTGAGGAGGTCACGGGCCTTACCACGAGTCGTGGTCAAATCTCACGACTCGAGAGGTCACCCATGGTCTACCTTAGATCTTTTGGCAAGTCGGAATAGGCAGTGTAGGCCACGAAAGGTGACCACGAGTCGTGTTCTAACCTCATGACTCGTGAAGTGGGGTCCCCTTGGATGTTTGGGGAGTGGACTCAAAGGACCATGGCCACAAGTCGTTCCCTGTGGCAATGACCCGTTAGGTCCCTCGTGGGGACTGGCGACCAGAAATTTCCTACATTTTAATAAGGGAGTTTTTAGAATTTCTTAAGTCCCTACGGTCTAAACTACGTCGTTTCGGATATGTTTCTAAGTTAGATAAGATGGGTTAAGCACTTTATGCATGCCCATTCTCATGTAAAAGCTTAGAGAGGTTTTTGGGAGATTCAAGGCCTTTTTCCCCAAATTTTCATCAATTTCTTTATGGGTGTTCAAGGAAATTTAAGTCCATCCATTCCTAGGTATGTAGGGTTTTAAAATGGGTGGAATTCTTCCTCACCCATGCCCAATTTCGATTTAAGTCATAAATCCTCCTATCCAAGTCTATGGGGTTTTACTCAAATGCATGAAAAAGTGATTTCTCTTTATAGGTCTGAATTGATTGAGTTTTAATTATAAAATTATGAATAATGGGCAGGTATTATTATTATTTTCTTCAAATCATGTTTCAATTTTTTAAATCTAAAAATCCCATTTGAGGAAAGTTTATGGAAATGATTTATGATGACTACTCTATAATTTGAGTTTATTGATGGTAGAAAAGCATGACTTTCAAGATACCCGTGTTTATGAGAATGTTTTGAAAGAATTGAATATGATGAAGTATTGGGAAATGCCCACATGTTGAAGAATGAATTATGATTTATAAAACGATTTACATGATTTATCGATTTATGATGTTGGCCGATGAAAAGGGCTTTGATTCTTGGCTAAGCACGTTTAAAGGGGATAAATGATGATAAGTGTTATATTTTAGCCAATGAATCTTAATACATGATGTTATTGATTTATGTATGAGCCTATATACATGTTTTTGGGAGTCGTGTCTAGCACCAAGCAGCCCGACGTTCAAAGGACTACGCCGGTATGTCATAACCACTTACCACCGTGGGTTTCTAATGATACGTTGTATTGATAATGATCCCCTCAAATGTGATATCACGCCTTATGCACGACCCTCGCCTGGCAAGCCAGGGTCGGCTCTGCCCACTTGAGCGAGACAGTGGGGCATCATGAAAGGCTCTACCATGATGGTGTCAGTTATGACGAGTCCTCCCATTGTTCCGCATGTTTTATGCATTGTTATATTTTTGTTATGAGCTCAAGTTATGTTTGACAAGTTTATTTATGATTATGTTTATGAATGCTTTACGAATGATTTGAAAGCCTTGAGCCTTATGTTTTCTTACGAAGTTTATGATATATGTATGATGTCCTTCTCTTATGTTACTTATGAGTTTTGTTTTACTTTTAAATGTCCGTTTTACTTCCCTTGCATACTCAGTACATTCCACGTACTGACTGCATACTTTCTATGTTGTATCGTTTCATGATACAGGGACCGGATCCCAGGCTCATCCTCATCCTTAGTCCATCTCAGCCTACGCTTTCAGCTTATTGGTGAATCCTCATGTTCCAAGGGTTGTTTGATTGACTTTCATGTTGTTTATGTTCAGTTTTGGTCGGGTTAGTTGGGGATGCTGTCCCATCAACCCATCTTATGTATTAGAGGCTTTCAGACCAGTATGTGGTGCTCCGCTGTGTATACGCCCAGTATTTCCTGATGTTATGCTATAATTACGTTATTGCTATGTTTTATGATTATCATTCCGCTTATTTGAATAATATTAGTTGTATCCATATGCCATGGGTCAACTTGGGATCTCTTGGGGTCCCTTGTCCCGTGTCTACGATCTGGGTATACGTTCGGGTCGTGAAAAACTTTGTATCAGAGCAATTGGTTTAGATGTGTCCTAGGGAGTCTGGAAGCCATGTTAGGTAGAGTCTTTTTCATGGGTGTGAAGCGCGACAAACTTATGACGAAGAGGCTACTAAACGTTTAGGAACTGTTCCCTTCTTTCATGTTCTATGTCGTGCGATGAAAAGCCTTTCCATCCTTCTACTTTGTGCGGTTCGAGATTTGCAGAATTATGGCTCCTAGAAAAATGAACGGAAGGAGGAATGGAAATGATGAAGGCCACGAAGATGGCAATAACCATGGGCATCAGCAAGCCCCACCTGTTGATGTCGCCCAAATTACACCACGCAATTGAGATATAAGCGGTCGATTGTCAAATATAGAACCCAACAAAGGTTGAGGTCGATCCCACAGGAAATATGGTAAGAACTTAAGTTAATGCAGATAACTATTACTATTGAGTAACTTATTTTCAAAGGGGGGGAAATATAGAATAATAAACAAAGTAAAATTGTTGAATGCTAAAATCAAATTCGGTTTGTATTCAATTAACGATTTGACTAGGATTGTGTTCCCCAAGATTTCATAACCACAAGGCATATACACTAGTGATCTGTTCTGGTGTTTAACATGCAATATTGGTAAGTTAGGTTCACCCAAATGGTTGGTCCCCTATCTAGATGATTATCACCACGCAACTGGGTCCGTATACAGGTGTACTTTAATTGACCCTTACCCTTAATATCAAATTAGGTATCCCCGGACAAGTTCAAGTTATTAGATGAGGGTTGATAGCCTCAAATCTCCATTGTTAATTTCTTTTTCCATTCTTTACCTCCTTGGTCTGGTAAGTAAGAATAAGGCAAGTCCTAACATTTGCAACCGTCAAGAATCAATCAAAATGAAAGGAAAAACAAATCATGCATAAAACCCCATTCAAGAATCACTAAGTGTTTTTACCTATGTGTGTTAATTCATCTTGGTTCCCACAAACTTAGTTTATGGGTTTAGCTACTCATGCTTGTATTATCGCAATCACAAAATATTGAAGAAATCATAATTGCAACTTACAAATTATCGTAGAATAAAAGCCACGTAGATTGAATAAAAACTCCAGAATAGATGAATAAACTCCAAAGTTGCTTTTGTTTCTTGAGTAAAGAACAATTGATCAATACCAAAATTCTAGTTGAAAACTAAATAATCGACTCTCTCAATTACCCTCTAACTATCAAAAAAGTCCTCTAAAAACCGTCCCAAAAATCGTCCTTCAAAAATAAACCTAAACTTTGTATTTATAATTTCAAGAAATATTTTTCCTAATTAAAATTGGAAACCAGGTCGGCAGTGGCAACGGGCTTGGTGATGATTCGTTTGGCCTTCTGACAAGTCGTTCCTTGCTTAAAATAGTCGTCCTCAGCAACGTACCCAGTCGTGGCAACTGGTCACCTAACGAATCGTCGTGCCTGAGCACGAGTCGTTAGGTCCCTCGTGGTTTAATTCCTCAGAAATTCCAGTGCACCTTACGGTTAGTCCCAGTGATCTGCCAACGAGCCATTCCTTCATGTAACGACTCGTGATGTTTGTCATCAACTACACTGGCCATTTTGTTAAAATTTCTTCTATCAGCCTTCACGGTTGACCTCACGACTCGTTACTAGTTGTAACGAGTCGTTTCCTCAACTCGTCAGGTACACTTTCTTGCATCTTCCAAACTCCATCTTTTGCCCACTCCTTAAGCAACGAGTCGTACCTCCTGCCAATGACTCATGAAGTTCCTGACAGTCAACTTTTTAGTTAATTTAAGCATTAATCAACCAGTTCACTCTCAAACCTATTTTCCTGCAACATTAAGCACAAAACACATCATACCTATATAAACATACCCGGAATGTGCATAATTTCCTGGTTTTAAGCATCAAAAGTGTCGTAAAATCATGGCAGATCAACACCCTCAACTTAGAACTTTTGCATGTCCTCAGGCAAAAACAAAATAAAACAACTGAAACTAAACTACTTCGACGCTTCAATTGAAACAACTCTAGGAAACTTACGGCAGTCACATTTACACATCAAAATCAAATTTTTGAACCCCTCCCTCATCGTATCAAATAAAATCACTATACATATGCAAAATTTCCAACCATAACATAGAGGAATCAAGACATGGCAAAATACTATCACCTGCAACCACGCACATAAATCTATAACACTGACCCAGACAATTTGCAGACGATTTTGTTGACCAAATGCTCTCATCTCAAAGAAGTCCCACACTCAAACATATGTATTTGATTAACTCTATATATTTCTCTTGGGACTAGGTAAGATCCACTCGCTCTCACAAAGAAATTTGAACTATGTGTATACAATACCATAGGCTTGCCTTTACTTTCAATACCTTGATTATCGAACAAGTAGTTAGGATCACTATAGGACTTTCTAGGCTTGTAATGTAGGCTTGGGCTTTGGTATGGTACATATGGAATTAGTAGTTCAACCCTCCTTGGCACTACACACCTCCTGACTCCACTTTTCACCTTTATTTCTATTTTCTCCCTTTTTCCCTTTTTCTGCTTTTTTTTCTTTTCTTTTGCAACTGCGGATGCAGTTTCTCTTTATTCAAACACTCATTGATGTCACACTTTATTTTTCTTTTCTTTTCTTTCTTTTTGACAACAATTTTTTATTTTTCTTTTTATCAAGCATACCGCACCCGCTCTTTTCCTTTTTCATTACCCAATTTTCTTTCCACCTTTATTCTTCTTAATCACCCCTATAATACCCACCCTCAACATAGGCGATTTGCCTGAGTTGAGGTTCACGATGTACAAGGAGGGACCAGGGCCAAAGCAGGTTCATTCATAATAAAATCAGGCAGGTGAATTAGTGTCAAGAAAGGTCAATTTAAGCTCAAACATTTGGATCAAGGGATTTTTATTCACTTTTAGTAGGTCTTTAAGGCTAAAGTGGCCTCATAAATCAAAAATGGCCTATGATCCTTTCCTAGTTTCCTATCCTCTATCTTTGTACGACTGACCAGGCAAGTTCTATATTGACACATACAACCGAATTTAGCTATTAAACCTCACTCACACATACAACAGGTCAACATCATCACTTCTACCAATCGCTAGTTCAGCTATAGCCATACAATGATAAACAAGTCCACAGTTTCAATGCCATGCAAAGATTCACAAAGGTCATACTTGTCAACTTTCACATACACATACAAATTTTTCAGAGGGGTGTCAAATTATCAACAACTGTTATTTTCAACAATTTCAGCTCTTGACTGCTTTCAGTTTTCCTACTTTCTTCCAACTGACACAAAAAATATAAAATAAAATCCTAAACATACCGGTTCTACTAGATATGGAACACCCGTGGGAAAAGATATCCGACAAGAAAAACCCTTGGGTTATGTTCGGAAAAAAAAAGAATGCACAGGTATTCCTCCCCACCCCCATCAAGAAAGCATGCGTCTTCCTCGATGCATATATATACCAAACAAAAACTAAGGAAATGGGGAACATACCTGTGTGACCTAGGTGTCAGCTACTTGGTCGGTAGAGGGTGTGATACGCCTCCAATGTCATCTCCAATATTACCGTCTTGAACCGGTGCATTCTCAAATCCAACAGAGCTCATGCCTTCTCCACGAACTCTCGCTGCCTCAGTCTCGGCTCTCTGTCGAGATTCCTCTCTTGTTCATGCAGCGCTCTCTCCATCTCACTCCGCTCCCATTTTTGCTGATGGAGAAGAGAGGCATCATCATCAACACTTGCCTTCTCACGATGCCTTATCCCCTTAGCATGTGCCACTGGCTCCTCCATGATAAAGTCGAAAATTGGTGGCAATTCTTCTTCAAACTCTTCCTCTATCATGGGAAGTACCGGTGGAGGTACTACAGCTACCTGTCGTGCGTCCAAGTCCCGCACCTCGGATCATAGTGCTCCCAGCTCTGAGTACCATTGGGATAACTCCGGTGCCTGTAACTGTGCAAGGAGCTCATCCATTAATCTCTCAAAAGCATCCAGTCACCCATGCACTGAACTGGACAGTGTCTCCAACTCCTTTGACACCCACGGCTTTACCTGCTCCATCAATACTTTGACCTGTAGAGCCAAGTGCGCCTGCTGCTTTTCGGCCTTAGCTAGCCGCCTAGCCATATCAACTAAAAACTCCTGTGAAACCATGACTAGGCCGACTGTGGTGGCTCGTGGAGGCACAACTAGTGGTCTCGGGGCTACTGCAGTAGATGAAGACTCAAGAACATCGGCAGGTGTGGAGGTATCCACTGCATCTATAGCCTCAGCCTGGCTACCTATCTCTCTTCCCTCCATAGCTTCCAACTCAGCGAACTGTGCTGCATCAGTCTGCATCCCGCTGCCAAATGCCTCTGCTAATATTGTCGCTCCCACAGATGCAGCTGCCTGAGTCCTCGCCCTCGATACCGAGTTTGTATTATCTCGAATCAACCCGATATTGATAATCTTATGAACCACTACTCTCTGGTCCACTGATGGAAATACCGGTACCTTTGACTCCTAATAGAGTCTATCAATCAAACACGAAAACGGAATGCTAGTGTCGTCATTAATTGCCTGCTCTCAAATCTCCTCTGCAATATATCACAGAAAGTTAATGGCATACCCCCTCCATTATGCTAGCTACCAAAGCAGCTTTGTTAGGTGATAGTATGTTGTCATTGCTGGTTGGTACCAGCCTGTGCCACACTAGTGACCACCAAAACTTTACCTGAAAATTCAATGTGGCCTTTTTTAATCTTCAACTCTGTACCATGCAGCCATCTACCAGTGGACCTCTCGTAGCAATAATCCGAGACAACAAAGTTTACTGTTACATGCACTCCTGGCTATTCAACTTCTTTGTTTTGACTTTTTTCAGCTCAGTTAGCCTGTGATCAAACTCTGTTGTGTTCATCGGAGCCTGATAATCCAGCCCATACAGCATCCTGGAGATTGTCCGCTCAGAATTGTCAACTGGATTCTCTCTCACCAATACCTGATTCAATTCGGGCCTCTTCTTCCAATACTGGCCTCCTAATGCCAACCGCTGCAATGTGGCTGCATAAGCTGCATAGAACTCTCGAACCAAACACGGGTTGTAGCTGCCTGAAGGCTCGGTCAACCACCCGAACTTGTATTTATCAAATACTGCTTGTAGCTCAGGAAGATCTTTCATCCCTGTAGTGACAAGCCTCGGCTCCTCGTATATGCTCCTTTTAGATTGCCTTTTTCATTGGGAGCAATATCTCGATTGTATATAGCCCGCATGCCATGGACACACCATCTCCGCACATTTCTCATTTGCTCATTTGATGTGTCCGAGGTCTCTGTCAGCTCATTATCAGAGTCCCCTCACTGGGCATGTGACTCATAAACTCTCTCAGTGTTTTGCCTAGCTATGGTAGCCTCAGGAACAAGTGCAGCAGCAGCCCTAACTGTCACACCCCGCCTTGGGGGGGTATGACTGGCACCTGGTGCCCTACTAGGACCAGAACTACTGGATTGCTAAGCCTGGGCACATCTGGTGCCTGGCTGGCTCTAACTCACATTTCTGGAGACAAAGGGCTATATAACGGCTGTAAACACAGCCCCCGGCCTATTGGCCTATAGCCTCCTGTACCTGTACTAACAGCTGACCAGAAACATACCAATATAGGGAAACCTATGCGGGCCGACAAGGCCACCATGCTGTCTAGTTATCTGTAACTCAATAATAAAGTACTAGAATACTACGTGACCGGAAAGGTCACCACTACTGTCAAACTTATGGCCCCACACGGCCAACATAAAGGAAACAGAAGTACTAACAGCTAAACAACTGCACGGCCTCACACGACCGGCTCATCTGACCACAGGGAAACACATATAGACTGCAAGCCTCTAGGAATAACAATAGAAATGATCGGGACAGGGCCCCGACCTACCCGTACTATACAACAAAAGAAAAATGAAATACACCTCTGGAATTCAGTCTCCGGATGACAGGAGCTGAATACTCGATCGCTGACAGGAATCACGTGGTATTGCCTACTCGTCTATGAGTACCTGCAGGCAAGTAATGCAGCGCCCCACCGGGCGTCAGTACCACTGGTACTGAGTATGTAAAGCAACAACTGAAAGAATTATCTGAAAACAATAATATAACTGATGAAACTGAAGTAGGAAGAAGTAGATTAACTGTCTGATAATGTAAGTCATACCTTTTCTCAATTATACTGGAAGGAGTAGGAGTCATACCTGAAGGCGTATTGTTCTACTGCTGATCTACTCGTATCTAACGTAACATGGCATAACATAACATAACATAACATAGCACACACAAACCTTACCCGGCCCCCATAAGCCGGGAGGTACAACCAGCACAGAATCTATACCCCTACCCCGGTCATCCCATCTCCTATAAACCCTATAAGCATCCTACCGGTCCCCTGGGTATGCACTTGGGCTCGCTGAGCCCCTCACTATAACTGCATCTGAGTCCGGAGGACTCCTGAATCAACACCCGGGCGTATCCGCTCGACAGGGGTGTGTAAGGGCCGATCAAGGCACAAATATGGGGAAAAACTGGCATCCCATCTTCGTCCCCTGTGGGATGGCATGCCACTCTGTAGAGCGACGTATCCTCGTCCTCTGGTGGATGAGTCGATAAAGCTATCAACCCTGGGGCGGTCATGGATGCTAGGTAGTCCAGCCCCAAACAATACAACAGTCTCAACTAGTAATACTATCTGCATGTCCCACATACTGAAGCTAATAGTGGTAAAGTATTTGTATATACTATATGCTGAGCTAGTGATAGTAATATGTACGTACTTAATACATGTTGAAGCTGGTAATAGTATATATGTATAAATATAGTCTTCTGCCAGACTGTACTGGAGCTAACGCTGAACAAGATATAGTCTTTCTGCTGAAACTATGTTGTATACTGAGTTTCTATAGTAACATGATTTACTATTCCTAACATGCTTTCTAACTTCATTTTAACTTATCATTCTATTTCTGAGATGTCTTACATATATTGCATCGCTTTACTGGGTTTCAACTAGATACAATGATATCCTAACATTCTGTGTCACATCACATACTGAGCATACTGTGGAATTCCTAATACTTATATTAGAGTCTATATCATGCTAGCAAGTTGCACGCAAGTTATAACTCGATGCTTCTAATATCGTACCGACATTCGTAATAAACATAACACATGACTTCTGAACATTCTACTGGCCTTTGAATTACTGTACTGTACCGATATTACTTAACTTGCCGAGGAAACTAGCTTTACATACCTTATCCTCGAACTATCCGGCTGTCGGACGAGGCTCGGCCGGTACTTCAACTATTTCCTCCCAACTGCATTCATAAATATGTCAATCAATACTAAATACAGTTTTATTGTAAAGAGCAACGTCACTTTCGATATAGTTTATAGCCTAAACTTAGGCTTATCGAAAGACGGTCGAAAACTCGCTATTTTTCAGAGGTCCGGAAGGGAGAAATATTCACTTCACAGCTAGGAACACATACACACTAGTTTAGAGCAATTCCACTTACCTTAGCTCGGTAGCTCGACGATTCGTCGGTCGTATTTCACGAAACTATATCCATAGGAATGCTCTCTGCTGCTAAATACCTCGGTATCTGAGGTTGATTTGAGTTTGGACAACGTTTAGCAGTGTAATCGGACGAAAATTATCTTACCTCCTTCGTTCTTTTCTCCTCTCTACTGATTGCTCTCTGTTTCACTGCAAATTATAAGTTTTTACTGATTTAAAACCGAAGTGGGGCTTTATATACTTGGGCCTGGACAAGGCCAACGTGTCACGGAGCCAACGCAGAGGCTTCACCTCCGTGACACGCTGCCATCGCGGAGGGGTTCTGCCTCGGCTCCTCCCGCGATGGTTCGACAGGTTTCTCGTCCGATCTTTTCCAGGGCCTTTCTCTAGCACGTATGACCTTCAAATATGCTTAACCAACGTACGAATAGGTCATCTAGGTGCCGAAAATTCTACAGGGTATAACACTAACATTCTCATCAGTGCGGCTGGGTGGATATCTTGCAAGGGGAGTGGGAGTATCAACCAGGGCTATCAGATTTGAAGTTTGTTGAGCCCTAGCCCTGGTTGTCCTCCTCACTAGCTGCTCCTCCGCTACTTCATATTCCTCCTTAGAGACACTCGACTCTTCAGAGGATGATGAATCATCACGCAGTCTATGGTATGAGAGTTGACTGCTCTCAGGTGCTTGCTTCTTGGTTGGACCTTTCCTTGGTGTACCTCTGAGAGCCATTGTACCTGTGGAAACAGTGTTAGTGTGCAAGATGAGATGAAATAGAAAATATTTTTGGGCTGGTGCATATTGGTCCTGACGGGTGACTAAATGAGTGGCAACGACTCGTGAGGTCACTCGTCACCCAAACTGGACTTTCTTCATGTTGGTCCAGTGTACTTGATGAATGATCCCAATGAGTCGTTAGGTTGGTTGTTAGGTACACTGCCTCATAAGCTTAATTTACCACTCAGGACGAGCTACACAACGAGTCGTTTGGTGATCCAATGACTCATGATGTAGCTCGTGCTCAAGAGTTTCAGTTCACACGATTCAACTTCATCTTCTTCCTAAATTTCAATTCCACAAACATAGAGCTTCACAAATCTAAAATCAACCCAAGTGAACATATGATCGGAACCTTTGTTTAAATCTTCCTAGGGTTTATTTTCATCAAGAGGCACAGATAAACACAATGTTAATCGAAGTAAATTCAAGCTCAACATGGGTCCTAAAAATTCTTGTTTAAATGCAACAATATTCAAAATTTCTGGGGGAAGACTACTCACAAGTTGCTTGATCAAAGATGGAGTGCAATTGTTTTCGTGAGTATGCTTCAGTGACTGGGCATACAGTGATGAAGGTGGTTTCGATGTTGTTTTCGATGGGGTTGAGTGAAGAAGAAGAAGAAGATAAGAGGGAAATTTTGAAGTTTTTGCGTGTGTTTAAGTTTTAATGGGGAGAGTTTTGGGAAAAAGGAATCAGGTTTTTTATGGGCTCTAAAAAAACTACCCTAACTCCAGTCCTAGGTCGGGTCGAATAGCAATTAAATAAAATACCTGACGACTAACTACATGAGTCGTTAAGTAATGAGATGACTCGTTTTGACCCTTCATTCTTTTACCTGAGTTCGATAACTTACCTGGGATCTAACGAGTCAAGTAATGACTCATGGTGTCACCTAACGAGTCCTTTCTTAAGTTGTGGTCCTTGGCCTGATGCAGCTTCAAGACAGGTCACTTAACGATTCGTTTGGTTTCCTAACGATTCATTGATTAAGCCATTGTCAACCTTTTGCTTTTAGTTCAGATTTTGATCCAGTGTACCTGACCAAGGACATGACGATTCATTTTATGAAGACGCGACTCATTATGTCACCCGTTGCTCCCCTGTTTTCTGCAGTTCTCTTCATGGATTGATTGAACGAGTCATCAAATCAGAGGATGACTCATTCTGTGATTTTTCTGCACTAGAACTGAAGTTCCAGTTTTTGGTTCCAACTTCAGATTTTCCATCTTATTCACTTGAACCCATCAACAAACGTTAACACTAATTATTTCTTACATTTACAACTTGGGTTGCCTCCTAAGAAGCTTGATTTAATGTCGCGGCACGACGTGGGTGTTTTGGCTACTCAGACTTCACCAAAACACCTCCATGGGTTGCCTTCCATGCAGCGCCTGATTTAACATCGCGGCACGACACAAGTCACTTAACTACTCAGAATTCGTCAAGTGACTCTTCTCCATCCTCTAATGCTGAAACTATGTTGAATTCCTCTGGCTGTTTCATGGTTCGGCTAATGTTGAAGGTGACCTCTTCTTTGTTCAACCTGAATTTCAACTAGCCTGCCTCCACATCTACTAAGGCCATACCTATTGCAAGGAATGGCTACCCCAAAATGATAGGGACCTCAGAATCGACTTCGCAGTCTAGAATCACGACGTCTGTTGGGAATATGAATTTGTCCACTTTGATTAGCACATCAAACAAAATCCCCACCGAATTTTTAATTGTTCTATCAGCCATCAGTAGCCGCATAGTAGTTGGTGTGGGTTCCTAAGACTAACTTTTTAAACACTACTAGCGGCATCAAATATATGCTAGCTCCCAAGTCACAAAGTGCCCTTGCAAACCCAACCTCCCCAATGGTGCAAGGTATAGTAAATGCACTTGAGTCTTCCTTCTTCTGAGCTAGAACCCTGGTAGTGATGGCACCACAGTGGTGCAGTTATCGGCAGGTTTCAAACTCACAGTCCTTTTTCTGGTGACGAGGTCCTTCATGAATTTGGCATATTCGGGCATTTGCTCAAGTGCCTCCATCAATGGGATGTTCACTGACAGCTGCTTAAGCATAGAGATAAACTTTTGATACTTCCCATCTTCAGCTTTCTTTCTCAAGCGTTATGGATAAGGAGGAGGAGGTCTAGGGATTGCTGTCAATTTTTGTTGTGCCTCCTTCTCCTTCCCATGGTCATCTCCTTGCTCCTTTGCACTATTTGAAGCAGTTTGCACCTCTGAGTCCCCAACAAAAGTTGGGTTTTCAAAATCCGCTACATCATCTTCATTCGTCATGACGGGCTTGTCTAACTCTTTAACTACAACTGGCCTTGGGGGATCAACTGTGGCCTTCCCGCTCCTAGTAGTGACTGCCAATTTTTAGATTATGCATTGTTTTGATAGGAAGTGTGCCTTTCTGTCTTTGATTCATCGCAATAGACATCTGACTCATCTGCTGCTCAATCTGCCTAATTTCCACGGCATGTGACTCCACCTTTTGATTTAAGCCAGAAATATCAGCGGGGAACTCCTTAAAGTGGTTGTCTATTGTCTCCATCTACTTGAGCACTTTGGATAGCATATCCTCAACTCTTGAACCACTTGACTCTGGCTCACGGTTTCTTGGTGGAATGTATAGACCACCTCTATCGTTTTTGAACTCCTCACGCTTCTTCCAGTCCCCATTGTCTCGGTACTGGCCCCGGTTGTAATTATTATCTTTGTAGAAGTTCCGACCTTGGTTCCCTTAACCTTGATGCCAAGAGTCTTGGTTAGACCCTTGGGTGTTGGTCTGGAAACCCGCCCTCCGATCATTCAAATAATTGACTTCTTCTTCACTCAGACTTGCAACCATCATTTCTCGGGGCCTTGCCCTGAGAACCTATAGCATTTTCCTTTTCTGCTCCGACTCCCATCAAGTGTTTGGAAAGCAACCCCATGGTAGTTTAATCTCAGCTATATCCTGATCACGTTCTTCATCTCTTCTCCTCTATTCAGCAGACATACCAATCGCATAATAACCAAGCGGAACCTCCGACTCTCTAGTGTGCCAAGCTCGGTTGGTTTTGGTGATCCTGTCTAGCATCTCCGCAGCTTCTGCATAGGTGTGACTTATAAAAGTTCCTCCAGAGATAGTATCAGCCACCGCCTTGGTGGTGGCATTCATAGACCTATAAGATCTCCAACAATGTATCATCTAGAATTCTATGATTTGGCACCTTTTTGAGCTTTTTGTTGAAACGCAACCAGGTCTTATGGAGTGCCTCAGAATTTAGCTGTCTGAAGTTATATATCTCATCCTTCAACTGCAATGCTTTGGATGGTGGGAAGAACCTTTCAAGAAAAGCTCTCTTAAGCTCTCCCCAAGTCGTGATGGAATCATTCGGCAACTCAGCCAGCCACATCATTGCCTCACTCCCTAGAGAGAATGGAAATAACCTCAGTCTGATAGCGTCCTGGCTCACCCCCGGTTGCTTGTACGCCTTACATATTCCCACGAAATTTTTAAGGTGAGCGTGGGCATTATCAGCTATGTGACCCGCAAATATTCCCTTCATATTGAGCATTTGGATCATCACACTAGTAATGTCAAACTTCGGCCCAGCAGGCAAAGGAGGAGGGACTATAACTCTAGTGGCACCAGCTTTATCTATATTCGCATCATCTTCCTCATCAAAATATCGGTGTCGCTGGTGTTCTAGACCTCTGGGTCGTCTAGCTCGTTCAGCTTCTACATCTAGACATCGCTCTCTCAGCAACTCTGGCTAACTCACGATCTCTAGCCCGAGCTTGCTCTTCAACCAACATTCTTGTTGTGTCTTGGTCCACGGTTTCTTGCTCTTGGATGTTGGCCATTCTTCTCAGGTTCCTTAACGTTAGCTCAAGTTCGTGATCAATTGGAACCAGGGGATTTCCTTGGCTTCTAGTAATGTACATGCAAGAACCTAAGACCTGTTAAGTAACCAAAACAACAAAAGAAAAATAAAAAAAAGAAATAAGAACCAAAATTAAAGTTAACACAATTAACAAAAGCCTTAGCCGTATTCCCCGGCAACGGTGCCAAAATTTGATGTCGCCCAAATTACACCTTGCAATTGAGATATAAGTGGTTGATTGTCAAATATAGAACCCAACAAAGGTTGAGGTCAATCCCATAGGAAATATGGTAAGAACTTAAGTTAATGCAAATAACTATTACTATTGAGTTACTTATTTCCAAAAGGGGGAAAATATAGAATAATAAACAAAGTAAAATTGTTGAATGCTAAAATCAAATTCGGTTTGTATTCAATTAACGATTTGACTCGGATTGTATTAACCAATATTTCATAACCACAAGGCTTATATACTAGTGATATGTTCCGGTGTTTAACATGCAATATTGGTAAGTTAGGTTCACCTAAATGGTTGGTCCCTTATCTAGATGATTATCACCATGCAACTTGGTCCGTATATGGGTGTACTTTAATTGACCCTTAACCTTAATATCGGATTAGCTATCCCGGAAAATTTCAAGCTATTAGATGAGGGTTGATAGCCTCAAATCTCTGTTGTTAATCCCTTTTCCCATTCTTTACCTCCTTGGTCCGGTAAGTAAGAATAAGGCAAGTCCTAACGTTTGCAACCGTCAAGAATCAATCAAAATAAAAGGAAAAACAATACATGCATAAAACCCCGTTCAAGAATCACTAAGTGTTTTTACCTATGTGTGTTAATTCATCTTGGTTCCCACAAACCTAGTTTATGGGTTTAGCTACTCATGTTTGTATTTTCGCAATCATAATATATTGAAGAAATCATAATCGCAACTTACAAATTATCGTAGAATAAAAACCACATAGATTGAATAAAAACTTCATAATATATTAATAAACTCCAATGTTGCTTTTGTTTCTTGAGTCAAGAATAATTGATCAATACCAAAATTCTAGTTGAAAACTAAAGAATCAGCTCTCTCAATTACCCTCTAACTATCAGAAAAATCCTCTAAAAATCGTCCCAAAAATCGTCCTTCAAAAATAAACCTAAACTGTGTATTTATATTTACAATAAATCCTTTTCCTAATTAAAACTAGAAACCAGGTCGGCAGTGGCAACGGGCTTGGTGACGATTCATTTGGCCTTCTGAAGAGTCATTCCTTCCCTAAAATAGTCATCCTCGGCAACGTACCCAGTCGTGGCAATGGGTCACCTAACGACTCGTCATGCCTGAGCATGAGTCGTTAGGTCCCTCGTGGTTTAATTCACCATAAATTCCAGTGCACCTTACAGTTGGTCCCAGTGATTTGCCAATGAGTCGTTCCTTCATGTGATGATTCATGATGTCTGTCATCAACTACACTGGCCACTTTGCTAAAATTTCTTCTTTTAGCCTTCACGGTTGACTTCATGACTCGTTACCAATTGTAATGAGTTGTTTCCTCAACTCGTCAGGTACACTGTCTTGCATCTTCCAAACTCCATCTTTTGCCCACGCCTTAAGCAACGAGTCGTGCCTCTTGCCAACGACTCATAAAGTGACTGGCAGTTACCTTTTTAGTTAATTTCAGCATTAATTTAAGCAGTTCACTCTCGAACCTATTTTCCTGCAACATTAAGCACAAAACACATCATATCTATATAAACATACCCAGAATGTGCATAATTTCCTGGTTTTAAGCATCGAAAGTGCCATAAAATCACAGCACATCACCTGTTCAAGAGCCCCAGGCACCAGAGCCAGCTGCCTACGCTGAGTTTAGGGAAGCTATCCAGATGTTGGCGTAGGCCTTGATCGCTCAGGTCAACCAGCAGGCTGTTGCACAGGTCCCGCAGAATGGCAATGCAGCGGTGACTCGGATTAAAGACTTATTGAGGATGAACCCTCCTGAGTTCATGGGATCAAAGGTGGATGAGGATCCACACGAGTTCATTGAAGGGATCTTGAAGGTCACTCGGGTTATGGGGGTGACAAATGGGGAGTGTGTAGACTTGGCCTCATATCAGCTTAAAGAGGTCACTCATATTTGCTACAAGCAATGTAAGGACAGCAGGGCAGCGAGAGCGGGCTCTATTAGCTGGGATGAGTTCCACATGGCCTTTCTCGATAAGTTCTTCCCTCGAGAAATGAGGGAGTTGAAAGCAGCGGAGTTTGTGAACCTCAAGCAGAGGAAAATGATAGTGCTGGAGTATTCTCTTGAGTTCACCCGTTTGTCAAAATACGCCCTAGAGTTGGTGATGGATCAGACGGCGCGGGTGAGCCGGTTTATTCATTGCTTGGCCGGTTATTTAGACAAGGATTACAGGACTTCTATGCTACACCAGGATATAGACTTTCCTCGCATAGTGTTGTATGCCCAGCAGATGGAGGTGGCTCATGCGAGGGACAGGGAGGCAAAGAGGGCTCAGACAGATAGTCGTGGGTTTTCACATCAGAGGTCCAACGGTGGCTACTGTCCACAATTTCAGCAGAGGTCACTAGCCCCAACACCATCATCAGCTAGTGTCCTATCTAGGCCCAGGGCTGATCATAGGAGCAAGGCTTCAGGGTTTAGGGATCATACGGGCACCCAGTTAGAGTATACCTCTCCATCCTGCGAGAAGTGCGGTAAGAGTCACACCGGAGAGTGCCTGCTCGGCTCAAATGTCTACTATGGGTGTGGTAGATCCGGGCATATGCGTCGAGCGTGCCCATATGCTAGACAGGGTGACAGTAAGGGTCGTGCATAGACTACCAGGACAGCAGCAGCTCCATCCCATTTCGCTCCGTAGGGAGCATCGACTAGTGGGGGTGGTGGACAGCACCAAAATCGATTATATGCCCTTGCCTCGCGCCAGGAGCAGGAGACTTTGCCAGACGTGGTCACTGGTATGTTGCGTGTCTTTCATATTGATATTTATGCCTTGCTAGATACGGGAGCCACATTGTCTTTCGTGACTCCTTACATTGCTAGTAGCCTTGGAGTTAGTCCCGACACCTTGTCAGAACCGTTTTCAATTTCGATCCCTATTGGTGATTCGATCATAGCTAGACGAGTATATAGAGAATTTTCGATCACTATGTTGCATAAGGTTACCTCCGCAGACCTGGTAGAGTTATCCATGACTGACTTTGACCTTATTCTTGGCATGGATTGGTTGTTTGCGTGTTATGCTTCAGTTAGTTGTAGGACCCGTACGGTGGAATTCTGTTTTCTGGGTGAATCAGTGTTGGAGTGGAAGGGTAGTTCGGCGGTACCAGCAGATCGGTTCATTTCCTACCTTAAGGCCAGGAAGAAGATCTCTAAGGGTTTCATGTACCACCTTGTTAGGGTTAAGGATGTGGAGTCCGAGATCCCGACTATCCAATCAGTTCCAGTGGTGTGCGAATATCTGGAAGTGTTTCCCAAGGATTTGCTAGGTGTTCCCCCGAAAAGGAAAATCAATTTTGAGATGATCTATTGCCAGATATTCAGCCTATTTCTATCCCTCCTTACAGGATGTCTCCAGCTGAGCTAAAGGAGTTAAAGGATCAGTTGAAGGACTTGTTGGATAAGGGTTTCATTAGACCAAGAAAGTCTCCATGGGGTGCACCGGTTCTCTTCGTTCGAAAGAAGGATGGGTCCCTTCGGATGCTTATTGACTATCGGCAGCTGATAACACTCAAATCACACCTCCTTACGAAGTATGAAGCAGACGTTGTCAATAGAGAATCCAACTAAAGGTTGGGGTCAATGCCACAGAGAATACGGACGAATGTAGAAGAACTCTAGTGCTTAAGCTTTTTAGTTAATTGTTTCCTAAGAGGGGGAATTTGTAAAACTAATAAATGACAATGTTGAGAAATGTTTTTTGTTTCCAAATTAATGCAACTAACTAGGGTAAGTGTTCCCCATGACTTCATAACCACAAGGCATTTTATACTAGTGATCTATTCTAGTGCTTAGCATACAATATTGGTAAGTTAGGTTCACCTAAATGGTTGGTCCCCTATTTAGATGATTTTCACCACACAACTTGGTCCTTCTACGGGTGTATTATTTACTAACCCTTACCCTTGATATCGGATTAGCTATTCCCGGACAAGGTCAAGCTATTAGATGAGGGTTGATAGCCTCAAATCTCCGTTGTTAATCCCTTTTCCCATTCACTATCTCCTGGTCCGGTAAGTAAGATTAAGGCAAGTCCTCACGTTTGCAACCGTTAAAAATCAATTAAAACGAAGGAAGAAACAATACATGCATAAACTCCATTCAAGAATCACTAAGTATTTTACCTGTGTATTAATTCGTCATGGCCCACAACCCTAGTTGTGGTGATTTTAGCTTATCATGTTTATAAGTAAATTAATATATTTCATAAATAAAAGAAAAAATTAATACTTACAATGATGATAGGAAGAAACTCACTTGATTATTGCAACAATAAAGAAGAACAACTCAAAAATCGTTTCAAAGTATGTCGTAAAACTTCAAAGCCCAAGACTTGTCTAAAACTTGGCTTCTAATTCTACTTCAAACTTAAAACTTGATACTTAAAACTTCAACTCTTGAAGACATGGCTACTTGAAGACATGCTTATTACATGAAAATAAAAGAGGTAGTTATAGTAGTAGATTTATGTTTTCCTTGTTTCTTGATGAATTTGACTTGGGATTTAAATTTTTCCTTTTCCTAGTTGAAGTAGGAAAGCCAATTTTTGCTGTTTTGGGAGCCTTGTGCATCTTCCCAACCACTGTCGCGTTGCCAGTTGTGGCAATGAGTCACCTAATGACTCATTGTGCATGGGCACGAGTCATTAGGCCCCTTGTTGTCTAACTCCTTCAAATTTTCTGTGCAACTTACGGCTGGTTCCAGTGATCTGTCAATGAGTCGTTTAGTCAACTAACGACTCATTAAGTCTTTCGTCATCTTCACTGGTTACTTTGGCAATAATTTCTCTTCCGGCCTTCACGACTCGTTACCAGATGTAACGAGTCATTCCCTCAACCCTTCAAATACACTATTTCTGCATCTTCCAAACTCAACCTTTGCCCACGACTTCAGCTTCTTTTCATCTTCATTCCATAAGCCTCAAATACATTCAAATCCATCCTTTTTAGCCCTGAAAATATCTAATCACATGCGTTAGCTAATTTTCACAAATATATAATATAAACACATGCAAACACACATAATTTGTTCTCAAAACATAGTAAAGTACGGGCAAAATATGTCTATGAAGTGCGTGAGTACGCCCTTCATCAACACTCCACACTTAAACTATTGTTCATCCTCAAACAATCTACTACTTCCCTTCTATCAATTTTAAGCACAATATTCATCCTACGAATAGGTCTACTTACACTTAGGATCATGAGATAAATCAATGAAGCTCAAATAACTCAATCGCATGCATATAGGTTCAACATTAAGATGTCAAAGTTCGAAATCACTTACTTTTGAAATCTAACTCATCAAGACATATTTTGGTCCAACATGAATTATATGTAATTTAGCAATCAAGATTTACCAAAGTCTTACCATTTAGCCCCTCACGATTTTGGAGAGATGCCCTTTTTACACAAGACATAGAATAAAATTAACTTGGGCATAAATAAAATAATTTCCGCTCACTCTCATAAAAAACTCAACCTACATGCGAAAGACGACCCATAGTCTTGCCCTTAGTGTAATACTCCGCTAATATAGAATTTTGAATCAAGGATCAATTAGGACTTAAATTTGGTCGTAATGTAGGCTAAGGGACGGGTAGGAACTATTTGGCCAAGATAGTGACTAATCTCCCTAAGCACTTTAATACTTCACAACACTTCAATTTTTAAGCACATTCTTCAATTTTCAAATTTTCTCCTTATACCTCCTTTTATTTTTTTTAAAAAATTTTTCAACTTAGGTGACTAGTGGGGATTTTTCTTTTCATCATTGAGCCTATTCATACACATGTTTTTCTCTTTTCTTTTTCTTTCTTCCGTTCCCACCCTACTCTAGCCACCCTCAACTTAAGCATTTTTCTTATGTTGAGGTTCACAATATCCAAGGAAGGACCAGGGCCAAAATAGGTTCATTGTAAACAAATGGGTACAGTTAATCGGTAAATCATGAATTTTTTCATCTTCAATTTTTCAAAGCTCTTTGTTCTTTTTGTTTTCCCACTAAAAATCACCATCCTTGTTTAGCAAAATTTTACCTTTTTCTTTTCTTCCAATTTATCACACTTTTTAGCTTTTCCCTTCACTTTTACAATTGTGCTCCTTTCCTACAAAAATTTTTCACTAAAGTTCTCTAGGAGCCATTTGGATCAAATATAAGTCAATAAAACAAAAGGGATTTAAGATTGTAATATGGCTATCAAAAGAATAGGCCAAGGATCAAACATAGCTAACTAGGATAATTACAATCAAGGTAGGTAAAATAGGATAAAAATATGGTTGCCAAAGAAACGCCTATATCACTTCCTAAATCCATCATTCTTATTTCTCTTTGCACACACACTGAGCAAGTACTAGACATCAATTTACAAGCATAGAGTATAGCAAAAATAATTCCTAACACATTGACACAAGATGGTTTAACAATGGAAATCAAGATCACATAAACACATATATCCATATTGCATGCATAACATAATTAAGCCCATTTTTTCAAGTACAAGAGTCAAGTTCTCAAAAGACTAAGTGTTTCTATCTTTTTCATGCATTTTTGAGTGAATTTAAATAAAGTCCCAATGATACCTAAAGTGAAGCACCTAGCATTCATAGGATCCAAGTTCTTGTTCTTCCTAATGACTAATTTACCCTTAATACGGTCGTCATCCATCCATCATCGGGCAAATTCATGACTCAATGACTAAAATAAAAAATAAAAAAAAATCTAGACTCTCTAATCGGTTCTAAAGGACTATCCGCCGAAAAACTACCGAAAACAAAAACCGAAGGAACCCAAAACAAAATAAAACTAAAAAAATACTAAAAACCAACAAGCATGCATGACAAATCATAAATCTCAAAAAAAAAAAACTAGGCCTACCATGTGCAAATTTAGCAATTAAGGTATGCATGGTACTATGGAGTTCACATCTTCCACCCCACACTTAATTGGTTACACTATCCCTAGTGCTAAAACAAATAAGCATAAAGTAATAGAGTGCAAGAAGAACTCCCTGGGCCTCTACTCCATATCTTCAATATGTAAGCTCAATCTTTATTAAAAATTATGACCTATCACCTGCACACTTGAACAAACACGTAAAAACGAACAAAAAAATTATCTTAGGTTGCCTCCCAAGTAGCGGTTGATTAAACGTCGCGGCACGACACAGGTATCTTGATTACTCAGACTTCATCAAGATACCTGTTGAGACCATGGTCACATCTTGGCCACTTGTTTTACCACGCTAACCTGTGACATGTCAGAAAATAAAAGAAAAACAAAAAGAATAATAAGAAATAAAGGCTAAAAGTTAAACACAAGCAATTAATCTATCCTAAACCGTATTCTCCGGCAACGGTGCCATTTTTTGATAACGCTCAAATCACACCTCCTTACGAAGTATGAAGCGGATGTTGTCAATAAAGAACCCAACTAGAGGTTGGGGTCGATCCCACAGAGAATACAGCAGAATGTAGAAGAATGCTAGTTCTTAAGCTTTTTAGTTAATTTTTCCTAAGAGGGGAGAATTTGTAAAAGTAATAAATAACAATGTTGAGAAATTGTTTGTTGTTTCCAAATTAATGCAACTAACTAGGGTAAATGTTCCCCATGAATTCATAACCACAAGGCGTTTTATACTAGTGATCTATACCGGTGCTTAGCATGCAATATTGGTAAGTTAGGTTCACCTAAATGGTTGGTCCCCTATTTAGATAATTTTCACCACGCAACTTGGTCCTTCTACAAGTGTATTATTTACTAACCCTTACATTTGATATAAGATTAGCTATTCCCAGACAAGGTCAAGCTATTAGATGAGGGTTGATAGCCTCAAATCTCGTTGTTAATCCCTTTTCCCATTCACTACCTCCTTGGTCCGGTAAGTAAGAACAAGGCAAGTTCTAACGTTTACAACCGTTAAAAATCAATTAAAACGAAGGAAGAAACAATACATGCATAAACTTCGTTCAAGAATCACTAAGTATTTTACCTATGTGTATTAATTCTTCATGGTTCCCACAACCCTAGTTGTGGTGGTTTTAGCTTATCATGTTTGTAAGTAAATTAATAGAATTCATAAATAAAAGCAAAAATTAATACTTACAACGATGATAGGAAGAAACTCACTTGATTATTGCAACAATAAAGAAGAAGAACTCAAAAATCGTCTCAAAGTATGTCGTAAAACTTCTAAGCCCAAGACTTGTCTAAAACTTGTCTTCTAATTCTACTTCAAACTTAAAACTTGATACTTAAAACTTCAACTCTTGAATACATGGCTACTTGAAGACATGCCTATTACATGAAAATAAAGGGGATTTCTAGTAGTAGATTTATGTTTTCCTTGTTCCTTGATGAATTTGACTTGGGATTTAAATTTTTCCTTTTCTTAGTTGAAGTGGGAAAGCCAATTTTTGCCGTTTTGGGAGCCTTGCGCATTGCCCCAACCACTGCCGCATTGCCGGTTGTGGCAATGAGTCACCTAACGACTCGTTGTGCATGGGCACGAGTAGTTAGGCCCCTCGTTGTCTAACTCCTTCAAATTTTCAGTGCACCTTACGGCTAGTTCCAATGATCTTCCAACGAGTCGTTTAGTCAACTAACGACTCGTTAAGTCTGTTGTCATCTTCACTGGTTACTTTGGCAATAATTTCTCTTCCAACCTTCACGACTCGTTACCAGATGCAACGAGTCGTTCCCTAAACCCTTTAGATACATTATTTCTGCATCTTCTAAACTCAACCTTTGCCCGAGACTTCGGCTTCTTTTCATCTTCATTTTGTAAGCCTCAAATACATTGAAATCCATCCTTTTTAGCCCTAAAAACATCTAATCACATGCGTTAGCTAATTTTGACAAATATATAACATAAACACATGCAAACACACATAATTTGTTCTCAAAACATAGTAAAGTACGGGCAAAATATTTTTTATGAAGTGCGTGAGTACACCCTTCATCAGTAGCTTAATAAAGTCACTGTCAAGAATAGGTACCCCTTGCCCAGTATTGATGATTTATTTGACCAGCTCCAGGGTGCTCGGTGTTTCTCGAAGATAGATCTCAGATCTGAATATCACCAGCTTAGAGTTCGGGAGTGTGATATTCCAAAGACAGCCTTCAGAACCCAATTTGGCCATTACGAGTTTGTAGTTATGTCTTTTGGGCTAACCAATGCTCCTGCAACCTTTATGGACCTTATGAACAGGGTGTTCAAGCAATATTTGGATATGTTAGTGATTGTGTTCATCGGCGACATTCTGATATACTCTCAGAGCGAGGAGGAGCAATGCACTCATTAGAGAATAGTGCTGCAAAACCTCACGTACCGTCAGTTGTATGCAAAGTTTAGCAAGTGTGAATTTTGGCTAAACTTGGTAGCATTTCTAGGACATGTGGTATCAAGCGAAGTCATAAGGGTAGATTCCCAGAAGATCGAAGCGGTGAAGCATTGGCCTAGACCGGTGAATCCTTCATAAATTCGAAGTTTCTTGGGCTTAGCAGGTTACTACCGGAGGTTTATTGAGGGTTTCTCATCTATCACGACACCTTTGACTAAGTTGACTCAGAAAAGGGTGAAGTTCCAATGGTCGAATGCTTGTGAGAAAAGCTTCCAAGAGTTGAAGACCCGACTCACTTCAGCACCAGTGTTGACCTTACCCAAGGATACTGATGGCTATGTAGTGTATTGTGATGCTTCGAGAGTTTGGATGGATGTGTGTTGATGCAGCGTGGGAAGGTAATAGCATATGCCTCGAGACAGCTGAAAGTTCATGAAAAAAATTACCCGACCCATGATCTTGAGTTGGCCGCGGTGGTGTTTGCATTGAACATATAGCAGCATTACCTGTATGGGTTCCACGTGGATGTATTTACAGATCACAAGAGCTTGTAATATTTGTTCACACAAAAAGATCTAAATCTTCAGCAAAGGCAGTGGTTAGAGTTACTTAAGTACTACAACATGAGTGTCCTCTACCACCCGGGCAAGGCTAATATGGTTGCGGACACACTTCGTAGGCTCTCCATGGAGAGTGTGTCCCACGTGGATGAGGGAAAGAAGGAGTTGGTGAAGGATGTCCACCGACTTGCAAGACTGGGAGTTAGATTGATCGACTCGACCGATGATGGTGTTGTGGTGCATAATGGGTCAGCATCATCCTTGGTGGTTGATGTTAAATACAGGAAAGATGAGGATCCAATATTGAGGAAGCTGAAGGAGGTGGTGCGGAGTCAGAAGGTGGAGGTCTTCTCCCAAGGGGGAGAGGTGTGCTACGATACTAGGGTCGACTATGTGTTCTGGACGTCGATAATTTGAGAGCTCAGATATTACATGAGGCACATGGTACCAGATATCCTATTCATCCAGGATCCACGAAAATGCATCGGGATTTGCGAGAAATCTATTGGTGGGATGGTATGAAGAAAGATATTGCGGAGTTTGTAGCAAAATGTCCAAACTACCAGCAAGTGAAAGTGAAAATCAAAGGTTGGGAGGCGTACTTCAAGATATCAGCATCCCCACTTGGAAGTGGGAAGAGATTAATATGGATTTTGTTATAGGCCTACCCCGTACTTGCCGACACTATGACTCCATTTGGGTGGTTGTGGACAGGCTAACTAAGGCAGCACACTTCCTACCGATCAAGACCACGGATTCAGCAGAGGATTAACCCAATTTGTATATTCGGGAGTTGGTTTGACTTCATGGAGTGCCCTTGTCTATCATCTCGGACCGAGGTACTCAATTTACCTCTCAGTTTTGGCGGTCTTTTCAAAAAGGACTTGGGACGCAGGTTAAGCTCAGTACAACTTTCCATCCGCAAATAGACGGCCAGGCAGAACAAACCACTCAAACCCTTGAGGATATGTTGAGGGCATGTGTTATAGATTTTAAAGGTAGTTGGGATGATCATTTGCCCTTGATCGAGTTTGCTTATAATAACAGTTACCACTCTAGTATCCAGATGGCACGTTTGAGGCTCTTTACAGGCAGAGGTGTAGATCTCCCATCGGATAATTTGAGGTTGGTGAGGCAACTATGATAGGACCAGATTCGATTCATGAGGCGATGGTGAAGGTTCAGTTGATAAGGGACCGGTTGAAAATTTCTCAGAGTCGTCAGAAATCGTATGCTGATGTGAGAAGAAGGGATTTGGAGTTTGATGTGGACGACTAGGTATTTCAAAAGGTATCACCCATGAAGGGAGTCATGCGGTTCAGAAAGAAAGGTAAACTCAATCCCCGCTATATTGGTCCTTACCGAGTTGTGAGAAGAGTTGGCAAGGTACAATATGAGTTAGACTTGCCCTCGGAGTTGTCCTCAGTTCATCCCGTCTTCCATGTGTCACATTTGAAGAAATGCTTGGGTGATCCAGCCTTGGTAGTTCCGGTAGACAGCATTGGGGTGAAAAACAGCCTTAGTTTTGAAGAAGTCCCCATCGATATCTTAGATCGTCAGGTTCGTAAGTTGAGAAACAAAGAAGTAGCCTCAGTAAAGGTGTTATGGAGAAATCAAAATGTTGAGGGAGCTACGTGGGAAGCCAAAGCAGATATGATGGCTAAATACCCTCATTTGTTCCCTACCGGCTCAATTTCAGTTTGAGGTATCAGTTTTGCTCAAAACCTTTAATCAGTTTTTCCTATTCAGTTCATGTGTACAAGTTTTTTCTATGAATTCGGTTCAGCTATGTAGTTCTTTTCGGAGGTAGTCATTCCGTCTGTTTTCGACTTAAATGACTGGTAATTGTATATGGTGATAGCTTGTTTCTGAGTTTTCTACATGTTTCTAACATCGAGGAAGAATGTTCCCAAGGGGGAGATATTGTTATACCCTGGGAACCCACGGATTAGACCCGAAAGTGGAAAAGGAGAAAAACTAAAAATTCGCACCAGGTCACTCTAACGACCCGTGAGATTGGTCATGAGGAGTGACCACGAGTCGTGAGGTGAATCGTGGTCAGCATGGTTTGGAAAGGCCTGAGTGAGGAGGCCACGGGCCTGACCACGAGTCGTGGTCAGACCTCACGACTCGTGAGGTCACCCGTGGTCTACCTTGGATGTTTTGGCAAGTCGAAATGGGCAGCGTAGGCCACGGAAGGTGACCATGAGTTGTGGTCTGACCTCATGACTCGTGAAGTCACCCATGGGGTCCCCCTGGATGTTTGGGCAGTGGACTCAAGGGACCATAGCCATGAGTCGTTCCCCGTTGCAACGACCCGTTAGGTCCCTTGTGGGGACTGGCGACTAGAAATTTCCTACATTTTAATAAGGGTATTTGCGTAATTTCATAAGTCCCTAAGGCTTAAACTACGTCTTTTTGGATATGTTTCTTAGTTAGATAAGATGGGTTAAGCCCTTTATGCATGCCCATTCTCATGAAAAAGCTTAGAGAGGTTTTTGGGAGATTCAAGGCCTTCTTCCACAAATTTTCATCAATTTCTTTGTGGGTGTTCAAGGAACTTTAAATCCATCCATTCCTAGGTATGTAGGGTTTTAAAATAGGTGGAATTCTTCCTCACCCATGCCCGATTTCGATTTAAGTCATGAATCCTCCTATCCAAGTCTATGGGGTTTTACTCAAATGCATGAAAATGTGATTTCTCTTTATGAGTCTGATTTGATTGAGTTTTAATTATCAAATTATGAATGATGGACAGATTTTATTATTATTTTCTGCAAATCATGTTTCAATCTTTTGAATCTAAAAATGCTTATTTGAGGAAAGTTCATTAAAGTTATGATTTATGATAACTACTCTATAATTTGAGTTTATTGATGGTAGAAAAGCATGATTTTCAAGCTACCCATGTTTATGAGCATGTTTTGAAAGAATTGAATATGATAAAGTATTGGGGAATACCCACATGTTGAAGAATGAATTATGATTTATGAAACGAATTACATGATTTATTGATTTATGATGTTGGCCGGAGAAAAGGGATTTGATTCTTGGCTAAGCACGTTTAAAGGGGATAAATGATGATAAATGTTATATTTTAGCCAATGAATCTTAATGCATAATGTTATTGATTTATGTATGAGCCTATATGCATGTTTTTGGGAGCTGTGTCTAGCACCGAGCAGCCCGTTGTTCAAAGGACTACGCCAGTGTCTCCTAACCACGTTCCACCATGGATTTCTAATGATACATTGTATTGATAATGATCCCCTCAAATGTGATATCACGCCTTATGCACGACCCTCGCCTAGCAAGCCAGGGTCGGCTCTACCCACTTGAGCGAGACAGTGGGGCATCATGAAAGGCTATACCATGATGGTGTCGGTTATGTCGAGTCCTCCCATTGTTCCGCATGTTTTATGCATTGTTATATTTATGTTATTGGCTCAAGTTATGTTTGACAAATTTATTTACGATTATGTTTATGAACGCTTTATGAATGATTTGAAAGCCTTGAGCCTTATACTTTCTTACGAAGTTTATGATATATGCATGATGTCCTTCTCTTATGTTACTTATGAGTTTTGTTTTACTTCTAAATGTCCTTTTTACTTACCTTGCATACTCGGTACATTCCACGTACTAACCACATACTTTCTATCCTATACCATTTCATGATACAGGGTCCGGATCCCAGGCTCATCCTCATCCTTAGTCTATCTCAGCCCACGCTTTCAGCTTATTGGTGAATCCTCATGTTCCGAGGGCCGTTTGATTGACTTGCATGTTGTTTATATTTAGTTTTGGTCGGGTTAGTTGGGGATGTTGTCCCATCAACCCATCTTATGTATTAGAGGCTTTCAGACCAGTATGTAGTGCTCCGCTGTGTATATGCCCAGTATTTCCTGATGTTATGCTATAATTACATTATCACTATATTTTATGATTATCATTCCGCTTATTTTGAATAAAATTTAGCTGTAAGCATATGCCATGGGTCGACTTGGTGTCTCTCGAGGTTCCTTGTCCCGTGTCTATGATTCGGGTGTACATTCGGGTCTTGATGTGAGCTTTATGTTTTCTTACGGAATTTATGCTATAAGCATGATGTCATTTTCCTATGATTATTTATGAGTTTTATTTCCTTTTAAATGTCTGTTTAACTTACCTTGCATACTCGGTACATTCCACGTACTGACCACACACTTTCTATGTTGTATTGTCTTATGATACAAGGTCCAATCTCAGGCTCAACCTCACCCTTAGTTCATCTTAGCTCTCGCTCTCAGCTTATTGGTGAGTCCTCATGTTCCGATGGTCGTTTGACAGCTTTCATGTTATTTATGTTTCAGTATCAGTCGGGTTAGTTGGGGATGTTGTCCCATCAACCCATATTATGTAGTAGAGGCTTTCAGACAGGATGTAGAACTCATCTTATATATATGTCTAGTACTTCCGGGTGTTACACTATGATTATGTTTTCTCTATGATTATATGCTAAGTATTCCGCTTACTTGATTAAGATTAGATGCATGCTTATGCCATGGATTGACTTGGGGTCTCTCGGGTGTTATACCCCGTAGAATTCCCGGCACCTAGACGACCTATTCGCACGTTGGTTAAGCATATTTGAAGGCCATACGTGCTAGAGAAAGGCCCGGGAAAAAGACCGGACGAGAAACCCGTCGAACCATCGCGGAAGGAGCCAGGCAGAGCCCCTCCGCGATGGCAGCGTGTCACGGAGGTGAAGCCTCCGCGATGGCTCCGTGACACGTTGCCCAGGTTCAGACTCAAGTATATAAAGCCCCCACTTCGGTTTAATATCATTTAACTCATAAAAATTTCCAGAACTCGCAGCAAAACAGAGGAAGACGAAGGAGGGGTTATAATTTCCGTCCGGTTACGCTACTAAATGCTGCCCAAACTCAAATTAATCCCAGATACCGAAGTATTTAGCAGCAGAGAGCATTCCTACGGATTCAATTTCGTAAAATACGGCCGACGAATCGTCGAGCCACCGAGCTAAGGTAAGTGGAATTGCTCTAAATTAGTGTCTATGTGTTCCTAGCTGAGAAGTGAATATTTCTCCCTTCTGGGCCGCTGAAAAATAGCGAGTTTCTGGCCGTCTTTCGATAAGCCTAAGTTTAGGCTATAAACTATATCGAAAGTGACGTTGCCTTTTGAAATAAAGTTGTATTTAGTGTTAATTGATATGTTTATGAATGCAGTTGGAAGAAAACAGTTGGAGTACCGGCTGAGCCTCGTCCGACAGACGAATAGTTCAAGATAAGGTATGTAAAGCTAGTTTCCTTGGCAAGTTAGTAGCTCGGTATAGTAAAGTAATTTAAAGGCCAGTAGAATATTCAGAAGTCATGTGTTATGTTTATTACGAATGTTGGTACGATATTAGAAGCATTATGTTATAATTAGCATGAAACTTGCTAGCACGATATAGATTCTAATACAAGTGTTAGGAACTGCACAGCATGCCCAGTATGTGATGTAATACAGAATGTAGGATATTATCGGATTCAGTTGAAACCCAGTAAAACAATGTAATATCTGTAAGGCATCTCAAAAGTAGAATGATAGGTTAAAAATGAAGTTTAGGATGCATGTTAGGGATAATAAGTTATGTTATTACAGAAACTCAGTATACAGTACGGTATGGCAGAAGATTATATTTGTACATATACACTATTATCAGTCTCAGTTAGCATACAGTAGACACAGATACATTATAATTATTAGCTTAAGCATGTGATATATGCAGATAGTATTACTAGTTGAGACCACTGTATTGTCTTGGGGTTGGATTACCTAGCATCCGTGACCGCCCCAGGGTTAATAGCTGTATCGACTCGTCCGCCAGAGGACGAGGATACGTCGCTCTATGGAGTGGCATGCCGTCCCACAGGGGACGAAGATGGGATGCCAGTTTTCCCCATATTGTGCCTTGGTCGGCCCTTACACACCCCAGTCGAGCGGATACGCCCGGGTGCAGATTCAGGAGTCCTCCGGACTCAGATGCAGTTATAGTCAGGGTCTCAGCGAGCCCAAGTGCATACCCAGGGGATCGGCGGGATGCTTGCGGCTTATAGGAGATGGGATGACCAGGGTAGGGGTATAGATTCTGTGCTGGTTGTACCTCCCGGCTTATGGGGGCCGGGTAAGGTTTGTGTGTGCTATGTTATGTTATTTCATGTTGTGCCATGTTATGTTAGATACAAGTAGATCAGCAGTAGCACGATACGTTTCCAGGTATGACTCTTATCCCTTCCAGTAAAGATTAAGAGAAGGTATGGTTTACATTATCAGACAGTTAAGTTATTCCTTCTACTTCAGTTTCATCGGTCATATCATTGCTTTCAGATTTTGTCTTCAGTTATTGTTTTACATACTCAGTACCAGTGGTACTGACGCCCAGTGGGGCGCTGCATTACTTGCCTGCAGGTACTCATAGACGAGCAGGTGACACCACGTGATTTCTGTCAGCGTTGAGCATTCAGCTCCTGTCATCCGGAGACTGAATTCCAGAGGTGTACTTTAGTTTCTGTTGTTATATAGTATGGGTAGGTCGGGGCCCTGTCCCGATCATTTCTATTGCTATTCCTAGAGGCTTGCAGTCTGTATATTTCCCTGTGGTCAGTTGAGCCGGTCGTGTGAGGCCGTGCAGTTGTTAGTTGTTAGTGCTTTTTCTTTCTTTTATGATGGCCGTGTGGGGCCATAGTTTATCAGTAGTGGTGACCTTGTCGGTGACGTAGCTTTTCAGTACGTTGTGATTGAGTTATAGACAACTAGACAGCATGGTGGCCTTGTCGGCCCGCATAGGCCCCCCCTGAATTAATATGTTTCTGGTCAGCTGCTAGTACAGGTACAGAAGGCTATAGGCCGATGGGCCGGGGGCTGTAATTACAGCCGTTATATAGCCCTTTGTTTCCAGAAATGTGAATTAGAGCCAGTCAGGTACCAGATGTGCCTAGGCTTAGTAGTCCAGTAGTTCAGGTCCTAGCAGGGCACCAGGTGCCAGTCATACCCCCCAAGGCGGGGCGTGACAAACTTAGTATCAGAGCAGGTCGTATCCCAGGGAGTCTGCAAGCCGTGCTAAGTAGAGTCTTGTCTATGGATGTGTTGTGCACCACATACTATAGGCAGGAGGCTGCGAGGCATGATATGATGGTTACCCTTCTTTCTTAGTTAGTCATGCTTTAGAGCGGTACAGTATAGGGTTGAGTCCCTGAGAACTTACCGTATTTTTTGATTACAGATACAAAGGCAGATCAGCATTACCCTATCACGGGCAGAAGATCAGAAAATAGCAACAGAAGAGAAGCTCAGTCAGTTACATGATAACTATAGCAGCAGGAGGGGGTATCAGAGACCTCCCAGCGTAATACCTTTATTGGCATTATTCCTAGTATACGTTGATAACGTCAGAATAGGAAGTCAGAAGTATAATGTACATATGAGTTGATTTACTCATTAGTTATATAAGATCTGATTATGATTACAGATAAGGTCAGACCACCAGATAAGTATGAAAAAGAGAGGAAAATGCAGAAATCCCAAATACATCTTTTTGGATATGGTACAATTGAATGCTTTTATTGTTGCAATAAGAAAGGGTTATTCCTACCTCTTAAGTTCGATACCAGTATAGTAAAGGAGCATAAGACTTGAGATGGGGTTGCCAGATCAAGCAGTAAGTAAAGATGGGCTGATTGATCCTAGTAAGTATTAGAAAATATAAAAAGCCCTTATGATTACGTAAGTTGTGCAGACCCTTATGGTAACAAGCCAGTAAAGAAAGTAAGACTGTTAGCTTACCCGAAGTAGGGGTAACAGACCTGCTAGTGATGAATGCCTAATAATAGTCAAGTTTGAGTCAGAAAAAGGCCAAGTCCGCCATATACGCCAGAAGAAGTATAGGCCGAGGCTTGATCAGTAATCTCATTAGCAATGAAAGGCAGGTACCTTGAACCCCAGAGTTCAGTCTAAGCAAGGTGAGAGGAAGAAGCAGGAATGTCAGATATTGTGGGGAAATTAGAACTACCCCGGATTGATAAAGTATCGTATTAAGGATTAAGCTTCGCGCTGACAGTAAGATTGCGGTTCAGAATACCGCAGTATGTCCGCTATGGAAAAGTTAAAAAGTTACCGATACAGCAATTCTAATTTAGTGTAGCCTGGAGATAAGGCCTAGCAGACAGTCATGGGCTCTAAATATATGCCTAGTAAGGCTACAAGATTCGAACGTCGACCTCCACATCGCAAGAGTGGCGAATTTCAAACAGCAGACGATAACCAAAATGTCTATGTTTGTTACTTTCAGAGTGGGGTGACAATGCAATGAAAAGATAAGTCAGGGTAGGAGATATTATTAGGCCGTAAAAAGCAATGTATCATGTACGATGTGAGACTCAGCAGAACATGTCAGAGGTTATGAATTACCGCAGGAATCAGTACATATTGTACGTAGCCAGCGATATATAGATATACAGATAATAGATAGGTTGTGAGTGGCTGCCTATAAGGGCTACAATCACAAATGCTGATTAGTAATAGAAAGCCTATAAAAATTGCATTGTGGGACCAAAAAAAAGAGAAGAAAGAGAGAGAAGAAAGAAAGAAAAGAAGAAGAAAAAGGGCGGATTAAGTGTGAATTACGTATGAAGTCATAGAAACTATCTCAGTTTCCAGTTATTAGATTAACAGACTTATGTGTTGTTGCCAGATTTAGGCTCTAGGAGCTTACCAGAGTTATTGGCCTAAGACAGATGGCTAGAGGATAAGGGCGCAGTTAGACAGTCTACCGACCAGCTGGCGCCTGCATTAGCAGGGAGGCATCCCTGAAGATCGGTAACAGTAGTGCATGTGCCAGAACTAGGATTAGAGACCGAGTAGGCAAATTTCAGAGATTAGCAATATTAGAATTGTTCCAGCATGTTATGTGGTCATACGTCATTTTCCCAACCTTATAGGCGACAGTCGGCCTTGGTCAACCTAGCAGTTGTTATGTAGAACACCCCATAAGTCAGCCGGCCGTCCCAGTCGGAATACCCGTGGGTACCCCAAGGAAGGGTCCACATCAGTAGTCAGCGACAGACTAGTATTTTAGCTGGTGTTCGTAAGATATTTAGATACAGAGCCCTAGCAGAAGGCCAGTATTTACATAATAGCTCATAAGACTGAGAATTCCCCAGAATAGCAGTATAAATCCAAGTGGATACACACAAGGCATAAGAAATTGATAATACCCTGCTAGCACAGTGTTTATTAAGACCAGGGGATCAGTAAATTCCCCATGAAGATTCAGAGATTGATCACCTGGGAGCAAGTTTGATTAAGCCCAGCCTTACAGTTGCTTAAGTAAAATAACAGAGCAATTAGATGCCCACAAGTCTGCGGTTATGCACGATTATAAGCACTCAAGTAGAAAAGTTAGAGTATTGATTAGACTACTGCCACATTTGGGTCATTCAACCCGACTATTCAGTTATTTAAGGTTATGCAGTCAGGTCATTGGAGGTCATGGTCAATATCAGGACCCCCCCCCCCCGATCAGATACGGGCGCATGGTGTACAGATAGATACACAAAAAAATCGAAACAGTGAAGACATAGCCTAGACCTACCACTCCGATCGAAGTACGCAATCCCTGAGGTTAGCCGGGTACGGCGGAGGGTTTGTGGAAGGATTTTCCACTTTAGCAGCACCTCTGACTAAATTGGTACAGAAGGCAGCAAAGTTCCAGCAGACTGAGGTGTGCGAGCAGAACTCCTAGGAGTTAGAAGCCAGGTTAACATCAACTCCAGTGTTAGTATCGCCAGAAGGTACAGAGGGTTGGTGCATCATGGTAAATTAACAGTTTATACTTTCAGGCAATTGAAGAAACGTGAGAAGAATTATCTTACCCACGACTTGGGTATCACCTAGTTAGCTACAGTAGCTTATGCCTGAAAAAGCAAGAATTTTGTGTCACCCGGGAAGGGCTAATACGGTAGTAGATGCCCCTAGCCGTAGATCTATGGGGAGTTGGCATACTTGCCGCCTGAACAGCGGGAATAGACCCGAGAATCTTACTAGTTAGCCGGTCTAGCTGTTCGCATAGCAGAAATAAAGGATAACAGAACGATAATACAGAATGTCGCAGCATTGTCGTTAGTGGTGGAGGTAAAAGAACGGCAGTATAGAAACTCTAGCCAGGTTCAATTTAAATATAAGATTCAGTAAGGAGAGATGACATATTTTCAGATAACCGGGAAAGAAGTGTGGCGATATAAAGGCTGCATTGCGCTCTAGATATTTTGGGGCATCATCAGCAGTTTATGAGCAAGGCGCATTACGCCCGCTATTCTCTTCATCCCGATATGACAAAGAGGTACCATGACATTAAAGAGAACTACTGGTAGCCCAGTGTCCTAACTACCAACAGTTGAAGGCAGAATATCAGAAACCAGGCAGGTTAATTTAGAACATAGTTGTGCCTCTTTGAAAATGAGAAGCAGTGAATATGGATTTTGTGGCAGGATTACCCCGTACCAGACACGGAAATGATTCTATTTGAGTAATAAGTGACAGATCGACAAAATCAACTCATTTCTTGCCAGTAAGAGCTACTTTCTCGACCGAAGATTATGCTGAGTTGTATATCAGAAAGGTAGTCAGATTATATGGAATACCAGTATCCATTATTTCAGATAGGGTAGCACAGTTCACGGCTAGATTCTGGCAGTCATTTCAGAAAGGTTTGGGAACGCAGATTAATTTGAGTACAGCATTCCATCCTCAGACAGATGAGCAGGCTGAGCACACAATTCAGACGCTCGAAGACATGTTGCGAGCGTGTGTGCTAGATTTCGGTAGTAGCCAAAAGTGAGCATTTACCGTTAATTGAATTTGCCTCCAGAATTAGGATCCGTTCGCCCGGTCTTTCATGTATCTATGCTGAGGAAATGCATAGGAGACCCGTCCAGAGCAGTCCCAGTCCAGAATACCCAGGTTATGAAAAAGCTGGCCTATGAAGAGGTTCCAATAACTATCTTAAACGGATAGATTCGCAGATTGAGGACTAAAGATATTACGTCTATCAAGGTATTGAGGCGTAACAGGAACCGAGAGGAGATGACTTGAGAAGCAGAGAAAGATATAAGGACCAGATATCCTCACCTATTTCAGGCCTAGTCAGGCAACAGGTATGTCCGTATTATTACTTATGCAGTATCTTATGGTTGTATGTCTGTAAATGATAAAGAAAGATTGATATCTAGTTATCCAGTGAATCCTACCGTATTGTGTACAGTACCTGTATTGGACTTTTCTGCATTTCAGGTTATTGCTATAGTCCGTGTTACAGGGGAAACTCTGCCGAAATTTTTCCAGAAAATAAAACAAGTAGTCCTCTAGATAACAGTATACATTCGAGGACGAATGTTCTTAAGGGGGGGAGAATGTTATACCCCGTAGAATTCCCGGCACCTAGACGACTTATTCGCACGTTGGTTAAGCATATTTGAAGGCCATACGTGCTAGAGAAAGGCCCGGGAAAAAGACCGGACGAGAAACCCGCCGAACCATCGCGGGAGGAGCCAGGCAGAGCCCCTCTGCGATGGCAGCGTGTCACGGAGGTGAAGCCTCCGCGATGGCTCCGTGACACGTTGCCCAGGTTCAGACTCAAGTATATAAAGCCCCCACTTCAGTTTAATATCATTTAACTCATAAAAATTTCCAGAACTCGCAGCAAAACAGAGGAAGACGAAGGAGGGGTTATAATTTCCGTCCGGTTACGCTACTAAATGCTGCCCAAACTCAAATTAATCCCAGATACCGAAGTATTTAGCAGCAGAGAGCATTCCTACGGATTTAGTTTCGTAAAATACGGCCGACGAATCGTCGAGCCACCGAGCTAAGGTAAGTGGAATTGCTCTAAATTAGTGTCTATGTGTTCCTAGCTGAGAAGTGAATATTTCTCCCTTCTGGGCCGCTGAAAAATAGCGAGTTTCTGGCCGTCTTTCGATAAGCCTAAGTTTAGGCTATAAACTATATCGAAAGTGACGTTGCCTTTTGAAATAAAGTTGTATTTAATGTTAATTGATATGTTTATGAATGCAGTTGGAAGAAAACAGTTAGAGTACCGGCTGAGCCTCGTCCGATAGACGAATAGTTCAAGATAAGGTATGTAAAGCTAGTTTCCTCGGCAAGTTAGTAGCTCGGTATAGTAAAGTAATTTGAAGGCCAGTAGAATATTCAGAAGTCATGTGTTATGTTTATTACGAATGTTGGTACGATATTAGAAGCATTATGTTATAATTAGCATGAAACTTGCTAGCACGATATAGATTCTAATACAAGTGTTAGGAACTGCACAGCATGCCCAGTATGTGATGTAATACAGAATGTAGGATATTATCGGATTCAGTTGAAACCCAGTAAAACAATGTAATATCTGTAAGGCATCTCAGAAGTAGAATGATAGGTTAAAAATGAAGTTTAGGAAGCATGTAAGGGATAATAAGTCATGTTATTACAGAAACTCAGTATACAGTACGGTATGGCAGAAGATTATATTTGTACATATACACTATTATCAGTCTCAGCATGAATTAAGTACATACATATTGCTATCACCAGTTTAGCATACAGTAGACACAGATACATTATAATTATTAGCTTCAGCATGTGATATATGCAGATAGTATTACTAGTTGAGACCACTGTATTGTCTTGGGGTTGGATTACCTAGCATCCGTGACCGCCCCAGGGTTAATAGCTGTATCGACTCGTCCGCCAGAGGACGAGGATACGTCTCTCTACGGAGTGGCATGCCGTCCCACAGGGGACGAAGATGGGATGCCAGTTTTCCCCATATTGTGCCTTGGTCGGCCCTTACACACCCCAGTCGAGCGGATACGCCCGGGTGCAGATTCAGGAGTCCTCCGGACTCAGATGCAGTTATAGTCAGGGGCTCAGCGAGCCCAAGTGCATACCCAGGGTACCGGCGGGATGCTTGCGGCCATTATAGGAGATGGGATGACCAGGGTAGGGGTATAGATTATGTGCTGGTTGTACCTCCCGGCTTATGGGGGCCGGGTAAGGTTTGTGTGTGCTATGTTATGTTATTTCATGTTGTGCCATGTTATGTTAGATACAAGTAGATCAGCAGTAGCACGATACGTTTCCAGGTATGACTCTTATCCCTTCCAGTAAGGATTAAGAGAAGGTAAGGTTTACATTATCAGACAGTTAAGTTATTCCTTCTACTTCAGTTTCATCGGTCATATCATTGCTTTCAGATTTTGTCTTCAGTTATTGCTTTACATACTCAGTACCAGCGGTGCTGACGCCCAGTGGGGCGCTGCATTACTTGCCTGCAGGTACTCATAGACGAGCAGGTGACACCACGTGATTCCTGTCAGCGTTGAGCATTCAGCTCCTGTCATCCAGAGACTGAATTCCAGAGGTGTACTTTAGTTTCTGTTGTTATATAGTATGGGTAGGTCGGGGCCCTGTCCCGATCATTTCTATTACTATTCCTAGAGGCTTGCAGTCTGTATATTTCCCTGTGGTCAGTTGAGCCGGTCGTGTGAGGCCGTGCAGTTGTTAGCTGTTAGTGCTTTTGCTTTCTTTTATGATGGTCGTGTGGGGCCATAGTTTATCAGTAGTGGTGACCTTGCCGGTCACGTAGCTTTTCAGTACGTTGTGATTGAGTTATAGACAACTAGACAGCATGGTGGCCTTGTCGGCCCGCATAGGCCCCCCCTGAATTAATATGTTTCTGGTCAGCTGCTAGTACAGGTACAGAAGGCTATAGGCCGATGGGCCGGGGGCTGTAATTATAGCCGTTATATATCCCTTTGTTTCCAGAAATGTGAATTAGAGCCAGCCAGGTACCAGATGTGCCTAGGCTTAGCAGTCCAGTAGTTCAGGTCCTAGCAGGGCACCAGGTGCCAATCATACCCCCCAAGGCGGGGCGTGACATCGGGGTCCCTTGTCTTGTGTCTACGATTTGGGTGTACGTCCGGGTCGTGACAAACTTGGTATCAGAGCCATAGGTTTGAAGTGTCCTAGGGTGTCTAAAAGCCACGTTAAGTAGAGCCATTTGCATGTGTGCGAAGCATGCCACACTTATGATGAAGAGGCTTCTAGACGTTTAGGAAATGATCCCTTCTTTCATGATTCTACCTCGCGCCATGATTTTAACTCTCTCCATTCCTCTAACTCGTGTTATACGCGTGTGTAGAAACATGTTTTCTCATAATAGCGATGGAAGTCAACCAGCACCACCAACTACAATGTATTTCATGCGAGTTATTGATGCAGAGCTTGGAGCTGCTCTTAGAGTGTTGATGCGAGCTATGATCACCCAGCCTGGTCAGCAGGCTATCGCACCGATGAACCCTATCAGAGAAGCAGCAGCTATTGGGACTCAAGGACTCATGAGGAAGATCCCACCGGAGGTTGGTAACTCGAGTGTGGTTGGGAAGTATAGAGGGGGTACGAGGGCGAACAAGAGGCCTAGGGTCGATGACCTTGAGGGGTCCCAACAAGGGTCGAAAAGGGGGAGCCCCTCTCAAGTCCGTCAGAAGCCTCAATCCCAAGCTCGGGGATACAGGCCCCGAGTGAGGAAGATTACTTACCCAATTTGCGGGCGTTGCAGGAAGCACTACCAAGGAGAATGCTTGGCAGGTTCAAATGTTTTCTTTTATTGTGGCCAACTCGGTCATATACATAAGGATTGTGTTGCAGCCAAGTGAGATGGTTAGAAAGGCCATGCTCTGAATCCCTCTCCATCATTTCCAGCAAGTCGCCCGCCTCCATAACATAGGGTGTCAAGAGCGAGTGGTGGTCGACCTCAAATGTACGTCTCAGGTATGTTATAAGCTTTTCCATCAACCCTACCATGATCTCTAGTTCCGAGAGCCTATTGTACAAGGTACGGGATTCCTGTATGCACCTTATTATGAGATCTATTTTGTGGGAGGTAGGCAATGGCTAAGAGTATGAAATATTCAGCGATAGCTCTAGAGGTAAATGAGCAGTCTAGAGCTAGTGACATTAGTGCAACTTTAACAAAGGTTCCTAGAGCCTTAGAATGATAACTCTAATCTAAGAGAGAGATGGTAAGTGAAGGGTCATGTCGAGTCTTAAGTTTTAGCAAAGAATTTCTAGAGATGGTACTTAGGGATATTCAACCCTTCTCATCTAGATGTTTCTCTCGTATGTCGCTTGATGTTACGCTCAACCCATGCTTACGTTCAGAACTCTAAGATGATGGGCAACCCCGTCAGTCAGTGATTCAAACATTACTCCATGACTCCATAAATTCAGCTTCATATCATGACCCTCGTTGCGTATGTGAGTTCATATCCTTTAGTACATTCAGCTTTATAAACACAGTCCTTAAGATCTGCCTTATCAGCTCATGAGAATCGTGTCATATCAGGTACATGCCCAGCTTGGATTCCTTGAATAATTCGTGCTCATGATTTCCTTACTCTAGGATCTATGGGTGTTCCCCACGATGTAAATGATAGGTAAGATGTGTACTTCCAAGATAACTCCCTACCCCTGCTATAGGTGCCAAGCATGTAGAAGTTTATAAAGTGCAATGATTATCCAAAACCTAGAGGTGCAACAACCCACATGGTCATCTCATGATTTTGACCCGTTTCCCTAGTTTGAACCTTTTCGTATCTGTATTTCTCTACTTATGACTTACGGGGATGGATGATACAATTTCCAAGATGATCCAATGAAGATTGGATAAGATTCTCGATTTTGGGAGGTCTGAAGTTTGAGAGGTTTGACCAAAGTCAACATTTCAGGTTAACGAGCTCGAATTTGGGTTCTGAAAGTTCTGTTAGTACTGGATGGTGATTTATGACTTAGTTGGGTAGTTGCGTGGGTCCCGAGGTGATTCGAGAGTAATTTGAAATTTTTGGTTAAGTCGAGAGCTTTAAGGAGGTTGAGATTGACCATGGTCTACTTTCGATAAAACAACGTGATATCGGTGGTTGATGATTCCAACAGGTCTGGAATGTGTTTTACGGCTAAATTGCATATTTGGGTTGTGTCCGGAGGATTTCGGATAAGCTCTGAGTGGATTTGAACACTTTGTGTGTTTCGCACGATTCTAAGTATAAGGTGTGGTGTAATGGTTCAGGATGTATCGGAACTTTTGTTGATGATCGGGAGAAAGCCTAGGTAAGGAGAGGATCCTATCTTAGTAAGGTCGAAGGTGGTCGTTCAGATCAAAAGGTAGAGGTTGTTCCAAGGGGGGAGATGGGTACTTCAATAACAGGGTAGTTGGGATGATCATTGCCTCTTATTGATTTTGCCGACAATAATAGTTACCATGCCAGCATTGGGATGGCTCCGTTTGAGGCTCTTTACGGGCAGAGATGTAGATCGCCCATCGGATCGTTCGAGGTTGGTTAGGCAGCAATGATAAGGCCAAATTCAGTTCATGAAGCTACGGAGGAGATTCAGATAATAAGGGAAGGATTGAAAAAAACTCCTAATCGCCAAAATTCTTATGTGGATGTGAGAAGGAGGGATCTTGAGTTTGAGGTTGACGATTAGGTGTTTCGAAAGTATTCCCCATGAAGGGAGTGATGTTGTTTGGAAAGAAGGGGAAACTCAGCCCTCATTCTGTTGGTCCCTACCAGGTAGTGGAATGGGTTGGTAAGGTGGCATATAAGTTGGAGTTGTCCTCAGAGTTATCTTCCATGCATCCTGTGTTTTATGTATCTCTTTTGAAGAAGTGTTTGGGAGATATAGCTTTAGTTTTCCCAGTGGATAGCATCGGTATAAAAGACAGTCTTAGCTACGAGGAAGTTCCGGTGGAAATATTGGACCGGAAGTTCCGAAGGCTAAAGATCAAGGAAGTGGCTTCAGTTAAAGTATTATGGAGAAATTAGCATCCACTTCAGTTAAAGTATTATGGATAAATTAGCATGTTGAAGGAGCTACATGGGAAGCCAAAGAGGATATGATGGCTAGATACCCACATTTGTTCTCTACCGACTCAGTTCTGACCTGGGATATCAGTTTTGCCCTATGACTCTATTTAGTTTTCATGATTCTGTCCATGTGCGCAAGTTCGATTTATGTTATGATGAATGTATGTGAGGTCTGAATTTGGTGCAGCTATGTGGATCTTTTCGGAGGTAGTCATTCCATCAATTTTCGGGTTAAAATGATTAGTTTTGAATATGGTGAATTATATGTTTATGTTGCTGCTTGTTTTCCTACATTCGAGGACAAATGTTTCCAAGGGGAAGATACTGTATTACCCCGGGAAGGCCTAGAATAGACCCGGGAGTTTTGAAGTTAAAACTGCAGAAAACTGGAAGAAACACCACAGAAGGGACAACCCAACGGATCGTGGGTCCAACCAACAGTCCGTTGGAGCCAGTCGTGGTTTCAAGTGTTCGGGTGGCAGTGGATGTAACGAGCGAAGTGATGACTCATTTCTTGAAAAAATGAGTCGTTGTCTGTACCCGTGGGAAGCATTGACCTAAACAAGTTTGGGAACTAACGGGTCATCCAACGACCCGTCGTTAGTTACAACGACCCATTATTTGAAGTCGTGGTAGGGGGAAATGAATTTCCAGTGCATATAGCGGATGGAGACCATGACTCGTTGTAGGCAACCACGAGTCATGGTGAGGCTCATGGTAAGGGAAGTTCAGAATTTTCAAGGAGCTGACAACGGTCGATCCAACGACCCGTCGAATGAAACAACGACTCGTCCAGTCGAGTCGTGGGAAGAACCTGAAGCATGAAGTGAAGCAGTGGGCTTAACGACTCGGTACCACGAGTCACGGTATCATGCAACGGCCCGTGGGATTGGTCGTTGGTCCATCCAGACCAATTTTTCAGGGAAGTTTTATTAAGGGATTTTGTGACTTTTTCATGCTTTGAGGCCCTAAACTACGGCATTTTGTGTATTTTTATGAGTATGATAAAATGGGTTAAGTCCCTAATGCATACCCATTCCCATGCAAGAGTTTTTAGAGAGGTTTTAGGGAGATTCAAGGTCTTTTTCTCCAAGGTTTCCATCAATTTCTTATGGGCATTCAAGGGAAAGTAAAATCAGTCTACCCCAAGTATGTAGGGTTTAGAATGGGTGATTTCTTCCACACCCATGCCCATATTTCGAATTTAATCATGAATCCTCCTATTCAATTCCATGAGGTTTTACCCAAATGTATGAAAATGTGATTTCTCTTTATGAGTTTGATTTAATTGAGTTTTTTTTGTTGAATTATGAATGATGGGCAGGTTTTATATTATTTTCTTGAAAATGTTGTTTCAAGCTTTTTAAATCTAAAATGTCCATTTGTGAGAGTTCATGAAAGTTATGATTTATGATGAATATTCAATATTTTGAGTTTATTGATGATAGAAAAGCATGATTTCAAGTTACCCATGTTTATGAGCATATTTTTGAAAGAATTGAGTATATCAAAGTATTGGGCAATGCCTACATGTTGAAGAATGATTTACGATTTATGAAATGAATTACATAATTTATCAATTTATGATGTTGGCCGATAAAAAGGGCCTTTGATTCTTGGCTAAGCATGTTTTTAAAGGGGATCAATGATGATAAACGTTATATTTTAGCTAATGAATTTTTAATGCATGATGTTATTGATTTATGTATAAGTTTATATGCATGTTTTTGGGAGCCGTGTCTAGCACCGAGTAGCCCGACGTTCAAAGGACTACACCGGTGTCTCATAACCACATGCCACTGTGGGTTCTAATGTTATATATTGTATTGATATTGATTCCCTCAAATGTGATATCATGCCTAATGCACGACCCTCGCCTAGCAAGCCGGGGTCGGCTCTGCCCACTTGAGTAAGATAGTTGGGGCATTATGAAAGGCTCTACCATGATGGTGTCGGTTATGATGAGTTCTCCCATTGTTTCGCATGTATTATGAATTGTTAGATTTATGTTATTGGCTCAAGTTATGTTTTGATAAAGTTTGTTTAAGATTATGATAATGAATGATTTATGAATGATTGAAAAGTCTTGAGCCTTATTTTTTCTTACGAAATTTATGATATAAGCATGATGTCCTTCTCCTATGATTATTTATGAGTTTTATTTCCTTTTAAATGTCCGTTTTACTTACCTTGCATACTCGGTACATTCCGCGTACTGACCGCATACTTTCTATGTTGTATCATTTTATCATACAGGGTCCGGATCTCAGGCTCAACCTCATCCTTAGTTTATCTCAGCTCTCGCTCTCAGCTTATTGGTGAGTCCTCATGTTTCGAGGGTCGTTTGACAGACTTTCATGTTATTTATGTTTCGGTATCGGTCGGGTTAGTTGGAGATGTTGTCCCATCAATCCACCTTATCTAGTAGAGGCTTTCAGACAGGATGTAAAACTCATCTTATGTATATGTCTAGTACTTTCGGGTGTTACACTATGATTACGTGTCTGCTATGATGATATGCTAATTATTCCTCTTACTTGATTAAGATTAGATGTATGCTTATTCCATGGATCGACTTGGGGTCTCTCGGGGTCCCTTGTCTCGTGTCTATGATCCGGGTGTACGTATGGGTCATGACAACTACCTCAGGGATAGGTAGTGGTCAGCACCAGAACCACTTCTATGCCCTATCCTCCCATCAGGAAGGACCAGGTGAATTCACCTGACGTAGTGTGTGTGCTTTACTAGATCCAGGAGCCATACTTTCTTTCGTGACTCCTTATATTGCAGTCCAGTTTGATATTAGTCCAGAAATTCTCTCAGATCCATTTTCAGTTCTCTACTCTGATTGGTGAGTCAATTAGAGCTAGCCGGGTGTACAGGGATTGCCCGGTCACAGTGTTACATAAAGTCACCTCAGTTGATCTAGTAGAGTTAAATATGGTCAATTTTGGCATGAACTGATTACATTCTTTCTATGCCTCAGTTGACTTCAGAACCAGGGTCATTAGATTCTAGTTTCCTAATGAACCAGTCCTAGAGTAGAAAGGTAGTACTTCAGCACCTAAGGGTTACTTCATCTCATACGTTAAGGCTAGGAAAATAATCTCAAAGGGGTACATCTATCACCTAGTTATGGTTAAGGCTTCTAGTTCCGAGACCTCGACACTTCAATCAGTTCCAGTTGTAAATGAGTTCCCCAATGTGTTTCTCGAAAATCTTTCTTGAGTCCCTCCCAAGCAGGAAATAGACTTCGGCATACACTTTTTCCCAGATACCGAACCTATCTCAATTGCTCCTTACAGAATGGCTCCAGTTGAGCTCAAGGATTGAAAGGAACAGCTGAAAGACCTCCTAGATAAGGGCTTCATTAGACCCAACATCTCTTCATGGGGTGCCCCAGTCCTACTCATGTAAAAGAAAGATGGTACTCTCAAAAAGTGCATCAACTACCGTCAGCTAAATAAGGTCACAGCCAAGAACAGGTATCCTCTACCCAGGACTGATGACTTGTTCGACCAACTTCAAGGAGCTAGTTATTTTTCCAAGGTAGATCTTGTTCGCCTGTTTGTTATATGGGTGTATAACTACACGCAAGTGCACGTGGTCGAACAAGTAGTAAAGTGGCTCAAGTAAGCCAAGTATCGATCCCAGGGACTGGGATAAGGTAACAGATTACTTAAGTGTTACTATATTGATTCTAAAAATGAAGACAACAGTGCAACGAAGAGTTTGATATATTTTGATTTCTAATTTTATCCTAAGTCTGCAAAGATTATATAATTTGAGTCTGAACTATGAATGTGAGCATGCTGAGGTTAAACGAACATGTAAGGAAATAAATTATCGATATAATTTGGTTAACTTTTCCTCCGGTTGCTAGTCAAGAACTATTGACAATGGATTAAAACTCTCGTATTTAACCCAACTTAAGAATCATGAACCGTCCACCTACATTTCTGTGATTAAACGAAATTCATGTTCTAGCCATACAAAACAGGTTCCTTAATTGACTAATACGACCTTCAGGTATATTTCTATCCTGAAGGTAAATCAATTCTCAATTTTCCCAAACCAAGAAAAGATCATATCCTATTGATTCACAACTTTCAAATTTCTTGCTCTCTCGAGTGAAACCAGACTTTTTAGATGTACATTAATATAGGCCACACATTAATGCAGTATGAACAAGAATCAATAGAACAACCATGGAAGAAAAGATTAAAAACCAACTTGATCAACAATCACATTTCAATACAATTGTTCTTAACCTCAGCAAGAAGAGGAATTAGCCACTCATTTGTGGATTAAACATCGTTAAATGAGTGTTAAACATACAAGCAACTGAATTGAAGAAGAAGGAGATAGAGAAAAACCCTGATAATTTCGTCCCCTCAACTGCCTGTAACCCACGTTCTTGCTCCACCAAGTCAGAATATCGAAAAATGAACCTAAGTGTTCTATTTATACTAGTGGGAATTTTTCCCAGAATAACAAGCAATGTGTCACGGAGTGCATCGCGGAGCACTGCCTCCGTGGCACGCCACAGACGCGGAGGCTCACTGGAAATGGACTGTCCAGGTAATAAAGCCCAACGTGGCAGGGCGTGCAATGCGGGGCTAGGCCAATGTGCCACGGCCCCAATGCGCACACACACTAGAATTTGGCCAAAATTTCCCTAGCCAGGCAGAAGGCCTCCGCGATGGCAGCGTGACATGGCTCCATCGCGGAGCCCCTTTAATTCTTGTCGTCCAATGCTTTGTCCTTTGCTAATCATCCGAGTCCATCCTCAATCTTTCCCAACATGCATTTTAGCTTCACCAAATTACATTTCACCTGCAAAATAACGCTAATCATGTTGGTTAGTATAAATTCACATTTTATTATAAATCACATGAGAATGTATAATCATTGATAGATAAACAAGGTTAAAATGACACATTTGAGTATCACTTGGGCATATAAATTTTCCCAAGATCACTTACCCCACACTTAAATCCTTGTTCGTCCCCGAACAACACTCTTACACCTCATGCAATTTACACCCCATCCTGGCTACTTTGGTTCGACAATTCAGGCTACGGTCATCCCAATTATTCAATACAGCAAATCATCAAGAAAACACACATGGTCTTGTCAATGCAATGACCTTCAACACATGAAGACCTCCTAGACTTTAGGATCGACTCTCGATATTGGAAAACTCATGCAAATCAGCTGATCAAGATATCCGCCACGAAAATTAATCTCTCATCAAGCATGTGCCCTCACATTGCAAGAGAATTTTCCCCTTTTAATCACATGAACTCTAACGGTTACATGCAGGGGCATATAAACACAATGTCACTCGCTCTCCCAAAAGAATTCACATACATCATGTCATGAACCATAGGCTTGCCCTTAGTGTATTACTCCACTAATATAAGGAAATGTGATGTAGGATCACGTAGGACTTTAACGGGTTGTAATGTAAGCTACGGAACTAGTAAATATTGGGCTAGCCAATAATAGCCACTAGCATCCTTAAGCGCCTTTTCAATACATCCCATCAAACTCATGGGCATTGTTTCTTCCTTCATCCTCCCATTCTTAAAGTCTGTCTTTAGTTTGGCCCATATCTCATTAAGCACACTTGACTCGATAACAAAGATTATTTAGACACATTCATTATATTTTATTTATAAGAAGTGCACCTTCAACCTTTTCTTTTCTTTCGTCACTCTGCTTTTCGTTTCTTTTCACCATTCTCACTCTTTGACACTTTGGGAAAATTATTTTCTCTTCTTAAGCGCTTAAGAGTTTTTGGATCAAATTACGGCTAATGAAAAGAAGGGGTAAAGCTCAGTTTACACATTTTCGACACAAGAAAAAAATAATAGGCTAAAGGCTCAACGGGCTAACTATGGAGTACATTCAAGGTGGGTGCAATAATGAAACAGAGAAACTTTCGGTTAACACAATGAAATGCCTACATCCTATCCTACAATACACCTCCTTCATTTCGTTTCGCACACACACCAGGCAAGTTCTAGACACTTCACAATAGCGTGGAATAAACAAAACCTCACTTCACACTTATTGCTCACGCTCAATTCAAGACGTGTTCACAGACTCTTCAATCAGTGAATTACAAGAATTCAAACATTAAGCCTCAATCACACTGAATCGACTCTATGGCCTAGGTATCTCAACATATTTACAAAGTTGCATGCTTTCATACGAATCACCTTTGCATTTTGAATATCATGTACAACACGCAACCAGACCGCAACCATAAAGTAACTACAGGTTTTGGGATGCAACCCACAAAAGAAAACAACTGAAAAATAAGTGAAAAAATCTACTCCTAACGACTACATTTCCCTTAAGACGGTCGTCATCCATCCATCATAGGGAACGGTCACTAACTAGGACTTCGGTTCAATGGGACCATTCTCGGTAAAAGAACCGAAAACAAACGCCGAGAAACCCAAGAATTTAAAAAAAATAATTTAAAAATATCGATCATTTCGATAAAAACAAAAATATGTACAAAATCAGCTAGCAAAATATTCAGCAGCACAAAACAGTTTCACATTTAATTATAATACAGAACAACAAAATCACAGGGTCACAAAAGTTTTTCATCAGGCACAACAACAGGACAGACATACACAACAACACAACCAGCACCTAACTACTCCCACCCCACACTTATATCGAACACTGTCCCCAGTGTTCACAAAAATTAAAATAGCACAAAAATTAGGTGGTGGAACTCCCTGATCAATCAAAATACTCCACTTCTTCATCAGGTGCTGCTGCCTCGTCTCCCATGTCTGAATCACCCCCATCGTCATCATCGGACTCCACATCAGAGTCCTCACGACGTGTCTCCTCATCTGTGGGGACATCATCATCCGTGGGCTCTACAAAAGCTGGCCCCACTCGGCATAGAGCCCTGGCATTTTCACCAAAAGGGTAGTCTAACTCGAGCTGCCATAGCTCCTCCTCTGTTGCTGGCCTCCCGCCTATCCGTAGCTGGAGCATCTGCATCCCGTACATGCGAGCCATGTACTGATCATCCCGAGCATGTCGCTCGGCTAGTGTAAGCACTGGCCCGTGGGTGGTGTCGGGAGCCTTAGTTTTGGTGACATCTAAGGCCCGCCGCTCTTTCTGGGGGATATAGTCAAGGGCCTCTTCCTCAATGTCCAGGCCCCTCAGGAATGTGGTGAGCAATCTACCAAATACATATCTGTGCCCCTGATGCAATCGGGCTCTCTTCATGGCGGAGATAATCACCGCCCCCACGTTGATCTCCAGTCCTTTCATCAGGGCGTACACAAAGCATACACGATCCCGGGTTACATCCATCATATGCACCCCCGGGATTAGGCAGGAACACACGATCTTAAGCCATATCCTGGCTTCCCTGTTCATCTGTGAGTAGGGCAAAGTCTGATGGTAGCCCCTCTCCTTATGTCTGCTCCACCTAGTCGTCGATCGGGTTCCACACAAAGTGCGTATGATGTCTGCATATGGTGGAGTGATATTCAGCTGTCGAAGCACGTGGGCGTCTGTGTCCCGCGCCCCTAAGATAGCATTGAGGTGGTGGGGCTCAAAAGTGACTATTTGCCCCCTTATTTTGATGGTGTGACTTCTGAGAGTCGGGTTCCAGTTGGCGTAAAATTCCCGAATCAAGTGCAAGTTGCATTCCTTGGGCTCTTCAAAGATGAAGTTCAGCCCAGCTGCTTTGATCCTCTGGACAATCCTGGGGAACTCCTGTGCCAACGGTTCCCTTGCTATATGTTCCTCGGGGAAGTACTTGCTCTCCTTGTGCTTCGCATACCACTTCTTCCCCTCCTCTGTCACCCACCTGGTTCCATATTGACGGCGTTGGCCGTGTGGAACCGCTGGTGCTGTTGGGACCACTGTGCCCAGTCTAATTCTTTTTCTGTCGGCGCCAGATGTTGATGCGCCTTTTCCCTTGTCCTGCCTGCTTGCCATTTTTCCTGTCAACCCAAATAGACAAGCTCAATGTTAATCCAACTAAAAATTGCTTCGACTAAGGTTGGGTTAAGCTAGGCTACCCCACACTTAGTCCTTAGCCAAAATTACAACATTAAGGCAAGATCATGCTTATTTGCACAAACAACCAACGAAACATAACAAATATGCTTAGTGCATTTGGAGAATTCTACGGTATATATTCTATGTACTACTCAGACTTCGTACAGCTAACCACAATCATTACCATCGATAACATTTTATCCCGTCGCACTTAGCAAGGAGAAACAAAGAAACGAAAAGAAAGAGAATTTTATCTACATGAACCTATACAATTCACCCAATTCTTGCAAATTCCAATATTTCCTTCACCCGAGAATTCGTCGGTCTTTTAGCATAGTAACAGTTAGCACATCGACTCATCTCACTTAACATGTACAACCCAGCATGAATTTCACTAGTTCACTAAATTTTTCCAATTCAAACTCAAAAGCAAGCCCTAGCGATGATTGTATCAAAAATTCGATTACATTATGCAATTAACGAGTTCAAGCAATCACAATGATACTCCGAACATCCATCAACAATAATTCAATTGAATTTATGCTTAATTCCTACTTAGGGCAAGTTTAGCTCATATCACATGTTCAATATCGAAGGAAATCGACAAGAAATGAGATGAAATTGAAGAACATACCTTGAATTTTAAGAATTGAAGAAAATTCAATGAAATTCTTGGCCCAAGTCCGTGTCACATTGAGGGGGGAGGGGTTTTAGGGAGGTTGGTCGCGGAGTGTGTGAGAAATAAGGAAAATTTAGGGGGAATCGGGGTTTAAAAGTGGGAAAATCGCGCGGGTCACCCGGCAACCCGGTGTGACTCGTCGCGATATACACTGCAATGTGTCACGGAAGGTAACGCGGAGCATGCCCTCCGTGACAAGGAGCTGTCGCGAGGGTGTTCTGGAATTTTTTAAAATTCCAGATTTACACCTCAACGTGTCACGGAGGGTAACGCGTAGCCCCTCCTCCGTGACACGGAGCCATCGCCTTAGCTCACTGTTTTGCCACTTTTTATTATTTTTCATACCTCAAATTTTCCTTTGTGATCACTTGCACATTTATCCTCCGTTCAACCTGAAATTCATCTTACGGCAAGAAATTGGTTAGAATTATAGGTTTCACTCAAAATAAAAATAAAAACAAAAATAAAAACTAAAAATTTTGTTGTTAATCAAGAAAAAAAAAAGAAGAAGAAATCTATTCACAATTTACAAAGAAAAATTTCACGGGTTGCCTCCTGTGCAGCGCCTGGTTTACCGTTGCGGCTCGACGTCATTCAGCTCAGTCATCTTCTAGGGTGACGGACGTTTTCTCTTGACCACCGTCCTCACCCCAATAGTGCTTACATCTCTCCGGTGGTTTTCCCATTAACTCTCGTGAATCAACTATCTGAGCATCATCACCTCGATCAATCACGTTGATCACCGAGAGTTCCTCGTACACAGTCGGGAGCTTGGGGTCCTTATATACATCGAACATTTCCACCTTGTCATGTGCCTGCATGGTTAGCTGCCCTGCAGCTACATCAATTAGTACTTTCTCGGTCGCCAAGAAAGGACGTCCCAAAATAAATGGGACTTCCGCGTCTGGTTCAAAATCCAGCACGATGAAATCTACCGTGAAGATAAGGGAGCCCACTTGCACCAGCAAATCCTCCACAATGCCATCAGGTCTGGCTAAGGACCGATCCGCTAGTTGCAAGATCACTGTTGTTGGTCTAGGACTCCCTAAACCCAACTTCTTGAATACCGATGACGACATCAAATTAATGCTCGCTCCCAAATCACATAATTCGCGAGCTCGGATACTCTTCCCAATTGTAATTTTTATAGTAAAGCTCCCAGGATCTTTGAGCTTTGTAGGCAGTCGGTTTTGTATCCGAGATGTGCACTCCTCCGTGAGAGCTACCGTAGCATACTCAGTCAACCGACTTTTGTTTGCCACGATGTCCTTTATGTACTTTGCATATTTTGGCACTCCCTGCAAAACATCAACAAGAGGTAAGTTAATGTGTACCTGTTTCAGCACCTCCATGAATTTCTTAAAACACGCCTCCTCCTTGTGTTTCTTTAATCTTTGAGGGAACGGGGGTGGTGGTCTTTCTGATTCAGCTTCCTTTTTCTTCCCCCTCTCATCACTTTGCTCCCTCTCAACTTCTGTTGCTCCCGATTGTTGAGGTGGTCTTTCTGGTTCCACCTCTTTCAACTGCAAACCACTCCTTGTGGTCACCGCATTCACCTGCTTGGGATTGGGATCTGTGTCGCTCGGAAGTCCTCCTCTAGGCCTGGTATTTTGGGCTCCAGCAAATTGCGCAAATTGATATTCAAGTGCCTTAGTAGCTAACTGGTTGTTCTTCACCTCGGCTGCCAATTTCACATAGTCAGCCTGCAATTGAGCTTGGTTAGCTATCATTGTCTTGAACATCTCCTCAATGATGGGTGATGGTGGTGGAGGAGGTGCATTGTTGTTTCTATATTGTGCCTTGATAGTTCTGATGCCCTCCTTGATTCCTCTGCGCCCCCTGACTCGAACTTTGCCCCTGATGGTTGTTGCTACCCCAAGAGAAATTCGGGTGATTCCTCCAGTTGGAATTGTAGTTGTTGCCATACTGTTGGTGGTTGTTCCTCTGTACATTTCCCACAAAGTTCACCGAGTCAGGATTTGCTCCACAACACTCAGCTGAGTGCTTACTGCTTCCGCACACTTCACACCAAATTTGCTGCACTGCATTCACTGGGGCTTGAGGCTGGTTCATTGTCATGTTACTGAAGTGGGTGTTGAGTTGATTCTGTAAAGAAGCTATCTGTGCAGCAATAGCTGTAAAACCATCCACTTCTAGAACTCCTGCTGCTTTCCTTGTTCCTCCTCTTGATGAATCAGCATTCCACTCCGGATTGCCCTGCGAAATACGGTTTAACAAGGTATACAGCTCCTCATAAGTTTTCTCCAATGCTTGTCCCCAGCTGTTGAGTCTAGCAAGATTTTTGTGTGGGGTTCCAAACCCTCTATAAAAGTGTGCACCAGCACATCATTGGATTGATGATGTGGACAATCCCGCAACATGGACTTGAATCTCTCCCAAGCTTGATATAGATTCTCTCCCTCTCTCTGTTTAAAACTTAGAATTTGACTTCTAAGTCTTGCTGTTTTACCGGATGGAAAAAATCGTATCAAGAATTTCCTTGCAAGATCATCCCAAGTGGTAATAGAATTTGGTGGCTCAACTTTCAACCACCTCTTGGCTTCTCCCAATAGTGAAAATGGGAACAATGTAAGCCTGACATAATCTGATGACACTCCAGCGGGGATGTAAGTGTCACTTATCTCCAAAAATTTTTGGAGATGCTGCTGTGGATCCTCATGAGGGAGACCTGTAAACTGCCCGTTAGTGTGCAGCAATTGCACCATGTTTTGCTTGAGCTAGAACCTCCCTCCTGGCTCAGGTTTGCGGATGCTAGATGTGACATTGTTAGCATGTGGAATTGCCACCTCGCGAACCGGCCGAGCTGCTACTTCCTCGGGCACTAACATTGCCCGTACTACTGGTGGATTCTGTTGTTGCTCCATGATTGTTTGTCTGAGCAACTGCAGCTTTTTCTCTAGAGCTTCTCTACGCTGACGATGAAATAATCTTTCAGGCTCTAAATATGAGTCCACCAGCTCCTTGTCTCTTGCCAGTGTTCAACAGAGATTATATCTGCAAAATACAGGCTAAGACCAAGTTGTCAACACTAAGAAAAAAAATATAGTGAATTAACACTTAAGAAAAATTCACCAATTGCCAGTCCCCGGCAATGGCACCAAAAACTTGTTCGCCTGTTTGTTATATGGGTGTATAACTACACGCAAGTGCACGTGGTCGAACAAGTAGTAAAGTGGCTCAAGTAAGCCAAGTATCGATCCCAGGGACTGGGATAAGGTAACAGATTACTTAAGTGTTACTATATTGATTCAAAAAATGAAGACAACAGTGCAACGAAGAGTTTGATATATTTTGATTTCTAATTTTATCCTAAGTCTGCAAAGATTATATAATTTGAGTCTGAACTATGAATGTGAGCATGCTGAGGTTAAACGAACATGTAAGGAAATAAATTATCGATATAATTTGGTTAACTTTTCCTCCGGTTGCTAGTCAAGAACTATTGCCAATGGATTAAAACTCTCGTATTTAACCCAACTTAAGAATCATGAACCCGTCCACCTACATTTCTGTAATTAAACGAAATTCATGTTCTAGCCATACAAAACAGGTTCCTTAATTGACTAATACGACCTTCAGGTATATTTCTATCCTGAAGGTAAATCAATTCTCAATTTTCCCAAACCAAGAAAAGATCATATCCTATTGATTCACAACTTTCAAATTTCTTGCTCTCTCGAGTGAAACCGGACTTTTTAGATGTACATTAATATAGGCCACACATTAATGCAATAAGAACAAGAATCAATAGAACAACCATGGAAGAAAAGATTAAAAACCAACTTGATCAACAATCATATTTTAATACAATTGTTCTTAACCTCAGCAAGAAGAGGAATTAGCCACTCATTTGTGGATTAAACATCGTTAAATGAGTGTTAAACATACAAGCAATTGAATTGAAGAAGAAGGAGATAGAGAAAAACCCTGATAATTTTGTCCCCTCAACTGCCTGTAACCCACGTTCTTGCTCCACCAAGTCAGAATATTGAAAAATGAACCTAAGTGTTCTATTTATACTAGTGGGAACTTTTCCCGGAATAACAAGCAACGTGTCACGGAGTGCATCGCGGAGCACTGCCTCCGTGACACGCCACAGATGCGGAGGCTCACTGGAAATGGACTGTCCAGGTAATAAAGCCCAACGTGGAACGGCGTGCAACGCGGGGCTAGGCCAACGTGTCACGGCCCCAATGCGCACACACACTGGAATTTGGCCAAAATTTCCCTAGCCATGCAGAAGGCCTCCGCGATGGCAGCGTGACACGGCTCCATCGCGGAGCCCCTTTAATTCTTGCCGTCCAATGCTTTGTCTTTTGCTAATCATCCGAGTCCATCCCCGATCTTTCCCAACACGCATTTTAGCTTCACCAAATTACATTTCACCTGCAAAATAACGCTAATCATGTTAGTTAGTATAAATTCACATTTTATTATAAATCACATGAGAATGTATAATCATTGATAGATAAACAAGGTTAAAATGACACATTTGAGTATCACTTGGGCATATAAATTTTCTCAAGATCAGATCTCAGATCAGGATACCACCAGCTCAGGGTCAGAGAATGTGACATTCTGAAAACAGCCTTCAGAACTCGGTATGGTCACTACGAATTCATAGATATGTCTTTTGGACTAACCAATGCTCCTGAAGCTTTTATGGATCTGATGAGCAGGGTATTCAAGCAGTACCTGGACATGTTTGTTATTGTCTTTATAAATGATATTCTGGTTTACTCCAGAATAGAGGAGGAGCATGCATGCAAACCATTTAAGAATAGTTTTACAGACTCTTAGGGACCGCCAATTGTTTGCTAAATTTAGCAAGTGTGAATTCTGGCTGAAATCAGTTGCATTCCTCATTCATGTGATCTCCAGTGAGGGTATTTAGGTGGATCCTCAAAAGATAGCGGCAGTCAAGGACTGGCCAAGACCCACCTCTCCGTCAGACATCAGGAATTTCTTAGGCCTCGCGGTTATTACAGACGGTTCATAGAAGGCTTCTCCTCCATTTCCTCTCCTTTGACTAGACTAACTCAAAAGAAGGTGAAGTTTCAATGGTCTGATGAATGTGAGAAGAGTTTTCAGGAGTTGAAGACACGACTCACTACACACCCAGTTTTGACTCTGCCAGAAGGTTCAGATGGGTTCGTGATCTATTGTGATGCCTCCAGAGTTGGCCTTTGTTGTGTTCTGACATAGCATGATAAAGTCATATCTTACGCTTTCAGACAACTCAAGGTTCATAAGAAGAACTATCCGACTCATGATCTTGAGTGGGCAGCAGTAGTATTTTCCTTGAAGATTTGGAAGCACTACCTTTATGGGGTTCATGCGGATGTTTTTACTCGCCACAAGAGCCTACAGTATGTGTTCATTCAAAAGGACCTAAATCTGTGTCAGATAAGGTGGTTGGAGCTGTTAAAAAAAGGTTGGCATGTCATAGTTTACCCAAATCGAGATAATAGGTTAAAGTCTCCTTTTCTATTAAGGTGTGACCCCATGTTATTGTTTATCTTATATGGGCCGGTGAGTTCCAAATTACGTATGGTATATACTTGTCACATGTCACCTTCTATTTACATGATCACCACTTGTATCATCCCGTATGTGTTTTCCTATTTCAATTATCCACTTGTTAACAAGTTTCTATCACTTGTTATAACTATTTAAGAGTTGACTATCCATATGTCTCACATGATAGTGCTTGTCTTCACTTGAAATATTTATATTGTCTAACATTCATAAGTCTCACACTTTACCTTACTTGAAACATTCATAAGTCTCACGTTTCTAAGAAAAATTATTTGTTAAAATCATGATTATCATTTGTATATAATCAGTGGGAACATGATGCACTTGTTTCATTGATTCACTTGATATATGTCTATATCACTCATTTGTTACTTCATTTACTTGATAATGCCTTAATGGTCTCACTTGATAATAACTCCTAAAATATGAAAAGAGGTAGACATGTGTTCACCATACTCTGACACGACGCTAATCCCGTGCGTGGTATTGAGACCCCTACTCTCACTTGTTAAGTTTATAAGTGGTGTCTTTCCCATTGTTGTATTACTCATTTGTTCATTTGATCATTAGGAACATGATGCATTTGTTCTACTATTTCACTTAACGAACCACTTATGATGTATCTACCTACGAGATGACCCTCACTTTTTGAGCCTTTAGTGGCTTAACTTCATCTCCGACAAGACATACGAGATTGAATTAATTGCAAATGGTTTTCATAAGTAAATGATAGCATATTCTTTTCATGTGCCAAATATTTGCCTTGAGGTTTATCCATTCACTTGATCACAAAAAATGACATAAGTCATTGTATTCCACATGTATAAATTATTACTTCCCCACTTGCTAATGAACAATTTGAAGATATTTGAATAACAAGCTAATAATGTTTATCTTATGATTTATAGTTTCAGATAGTGTTTTGATATTCAGTTATCTTCACTTGCTCTTATTTGATATCTGATTCACTTGACCAACCTTACTTGTTTACTTGTTATTATGTCTATCTTACATACGACTACATGCTCTATATATCTTCATGTCCCTATGGCTGGGGGTGCCATATTTAAATAAATGCAGAATATGACACACAAGTTGGCAGACAATCCTATCAAGCACTTGTCATTCAGTTGTACATTTGGTGAACTCCACTTCTACCTGGTGATAGGACGTGTCTAATACTCCATTTTATTTATACATATATTAAAGTATAGGTATATCGGAGCCATGTCCCGACCATATGACAGTTGTACAAGTTTCTTATTCAATAATGGCTTCTTAGACACTGGTATTGTATATGCAAAGTCAATTGTCTCACTTTTTACTTGTATCGATTTCACCAGTGGCCCTTACTTGTATATATACAGTTTTATGTCATTTGTTCACATTTACTTGTTATATCCTTTATCGGGATCCATTTGTATGACATGAGAAGAATTACAACTTATAGTATTTTTTTGTATAGTTTTTGAATATTTTAATTTTAATCTTAAAATATGGAGTTGATGTAATCCAATTTGGCTTCAAAAATTAACCAAATTCATGATTTTCATAAAGGGAAAAAATGTCACATAAATTAAGACAAAGAAAGTATATTTCTTGGTTAACAACGATACCCATTGTTCAAGTATATTAAAGTTTATCTTTTAACTTACAATGTGAAATGTTTTATGCATAACGCTAGTTTTACAAATTAAGAAACCTTCTTTTCTTGAAAAATCATATATTTCGAACCAGCCTATACCAAATAAAAATCACTATACTCCCTTTATCTCATCTTATAGAAAATTGTGATTTGTAGTAATTTTTTTATATGATCTTTTAATTGGTAAATTTTTCTCTTAGAAGCTCAAATAATTAATTTCCAAATTAACAAAATAAGGCACGTTAACCCTTGTTAATTCACCGGAACATTTCTTAGGTTGAGTGGTTTTAATTGGGCTGTGCAATATGGTCTTAGCGCTTTTCATGAGTTGTCCTTTGTTATGGTGAAATAGGAACAAATTCTTGTTCAATTTCAAAAGGTACATGCGATCTTCCTGAACCAGAGGATATGCCTTGAATAAAACAAGAAAAATATCAGTCAAATTGGAAGCTTGTGGAAAGATATTTCCCCCGGTTGGATGGATACACAAGTGCAGGCTAATGCTTCATTGAGTCAATATTTATCCCTCTAAGCTACCCTTGTTTTAATTTGGTCTAAACAGATCTCCTCTGTAAAAATATCCTTGCAATAGCAATGGCTTCCAGTTCTTCCACATCACATTCTGTACAAACCATTAATGCATCAAGAACCAACTTCCCTTCTCTACCAATAATAAACAAACCATTTCTCAAGAACTTGCGTTTCATTTCCTTGTCAAAAACCATTTCTACTCTTAGAGTAGAGTCTTCGAGTACTGCAAACTACAATGACGTTGTGGTGGATGAAGAAATGGATAAGATTAGAAGGCTACAGAATGGATCCGATGTTCGTGGGGTCGCTTTGCTGGGAGAGAAAGGTCGAAGTGTAGATCTTACACCACCTGCTGTTGATGCAATAGCGGAAAGCTTTGGTGAATGGGTGATTAAAGGGTTGGAGAAGGAGAAAGGTGTTAGGATTTCTCTTGGAAGAGACCCTCGCATTTCAGGTAATACGCTGAGTGTGGCTGTATTTGGAGGACTTACCAGGGCTGGTTGCATGGTGTTTGACATGGGACTTGCAACAACACCAGCATGCTTCATGAGCACTATTCTGCCTCCATTTGAATATGATGCCTCAATAATGGTAGGATATCCTTCTGATGGATATATAACATTTGTGTTTCTCTCCAAGTACCTCCGACTTAGGGATTGATTCAACATCCAATTAATTAAGTTATTTTAATTGGATGGTGTGAAAAAGTTAGTATACATTATCATTATTATGAGTGTATAGAAGTTTAAACTCCTTCAAAATTACTCTTTTGTTAACTCTCCCAACGCATTCTCTAAGTATGGTTGTTGCAAATTAAGCAAAATTACTACAAGTAACCTGATTTATATATGTGTCGTGGTGTCGTAAAAAGACAAGGATAGTAATTATTTTAAGAAAAGGAGAAATTGCTGTGCTAATATTAGTATATATGCATGCAGATGACTGCTTCTCACTTACCCTACACTCGAAATGGTCTTAAATTCTTCACAAAAAAGGGAGGTTTAACGTCACCAGAAGTGGAGGAAATATGCTACAAAGCAGCTCGAAAATATGCAAACAGGCTTGCAAAAGTCTCAATGACACTGCCAACGCCGCCGACTAAGGTAGATTTCATGAGCGTTTACGCAAAGCATCTACGAGATATTATAAAGGAAAGAGTGAACCATCCTTCCCATTATGATACTCCCCTCAAAGGATTTCAGGTTCTTCATCTTCTCCATCTTCTTTCAAACTTTTACTGCATTAGGCTGTTATTGCTTCTGTTACCATCTCATGGATAACCTTATGTTTTGTTCTATAGCCTGCAAAGAGAGAGTGAACCATGCATGCATAGCCACAGGCTCACACCAACCTTATCTAAGTACAGGACAATAGTGACCATAAAAGTTAATGATCTGCTTTCGATTATAAGCGGACATATATTTGGGCCTAGCTAGCTTTAACCCTTTTTGGACTTTCTACCGTACGTAACTCTAACGCCCGTTCAGGCATAAAAAGACTTTTTTTTATCCTGTACTGCTGTTCGTTAAAATAATAACCAGTAGATATATTTTATTACATATTTGGCTCGCAATTTTTGTTTTGGAAAGTGGCTAAAATGCAAAAAAGTTACCCCAATAACGTTGCAAATAGGTGGTCTTCCACTTTTGACCCGTATTTGCTTAGTGAGCAAATTTTTGAGGTCAAAAATTTTATTCATTGGGTAAAACTAAAGGGCAAATTTCATATACATACATAAATAATATTCAATATTACAAAATATACTAAGATTTTTCAGTTTACAAAACATATAGTCAGTTTTTTAATTAAAAAAACTAAAAAAGTTTTGCTCAAAATTTCATGTATAAAAACGGTATAAAATGTGTATATTTCGCTCAAAATTCTGTATATGAAAACTGTATAAAATGTGTATATCTCGCTCAAGACTTAAAAAGTTCTCTTAAATTCAGTATGAATGTGTATCTAATAATATAAAATTTGTAGAAAAATTCATATTACATTTTTGAAAATTCAATATATCTACAACAAACATCGTACAACTTTCATACAAATTTAATACGACCACAACAATATAAATTTAAATTTATACAACTTGAATACAATCTTATTCAAAACCACATCAAATCTACATTAAATCATCCTAATTTTGAGATATAAGCTCCCCAAGGTGTTCTCTAATTTTTGGAACCACACTCATTTCAAAATTATTTTAATTTTTCAAATTCAAGTTTCAACTTTGAAGCTTCAAGCTTCATCCATGGTGGAATCCAAGATTAAATCTAAAATTTTATTCAAAAGTACGTCAAATCTACGTCAAATAATCTTAAATTTGAGACATAAACTCCCTAAGATGTTCTCAAATTTTTGAAACCATACTCAAGTCAAAATTATAATAATTTTTCAAAATCAAATTTCAATTTTGAAAGATTCAAAAATTCATAAATGGTGGAATTCGAGATTTTAATTTACAAAAAAAAAAATTTGATAAATTGGAGGAATAAAGAAGAAGGAAGAAATAAAGGAGGAGGAGAAGGGAAATAGTTCCTTTTTAAAAAAAAAAACCATCAATTGCGGAATTTAAGTTTTTGATTTATAATAAAAAATTTAGTAAATTGGAGAAATAAAGGAAAAGAAATGAAGAAGAAAGAAGAAATAAAGGAGGTGGAAGAGGAAAATAGTTTCTTTTTTAAAATATATGTTATATTTTATGATATATTTATTATATTATATCAATTGGGTTGGGTTGGGTTGGGTTGGGTGTTTCCATTCCGATGCGGGGTCGAGACACCCTTATGAGGTCGGGTCATGGAGCGAGAAAATGTTATCTGACCCAACCCCGTACTCGTTAAGGAATTTAGGCGGCTGAACAAATTTTTTTTGCTTCATGACTAATATTGCATTTACATATATAAAAGTATATTATTTTACAAAAAAAGTTTATAAATTAAAAGATTAAAATATTAAAAAATTTAGAAAAAAATTTAATGAATAGAAAAATGATTGTTTTCCTCGAAATTGGTTCAGAAAACCCATTGCAACCGTTTTTTCATTTGGATCTCAAAAAACTACACAAAATTAAAAAAAAAATCATAAATTAAATAAACGAGGGTAAAATTATGATCATTTAATGTTTCGACCATTTACAACTAGTTTTATTTCCTATTGCTAGTTTTCTTTGTTGAAACTTCAAACTTCAATTGCTATAAAAGAAAAAAATTGTAATTATCTATGAAGTTTGCCATAATCCGTCGTTGTATCACTCGTAACTAATAGAAAATTTTGATAATCTATCCTAATGCATCACTAATTAGGATTAACAATAAATTTTGTTATTTATTCATAAAATTTATCCCCCGATCTAATGAAGGGAATTCCTATGAAAGAGGCTCACTCGAAAGAAGCGATAGAAAAGATAGCCTCATTCAACAGAAAATCATTAATTTCTATTTTTTAATAGTGAATTATAACATTGTAAGTGGACATAAATTTGAAAAGAAACTTCATTTGATAACATAGCAAATTAAAAGTCAAAGTAAACAAACATGATTTCCATAGCTTCATCAGGAACTTAAAAAATAGAAACTTCTATTTAATCAGTGGATGATTTTCAACTCTTTCTTCGTTTCTTCGTTTTGATTCAATACAGTCTCTGTCTTCTATTATGTCTTCATCTCTCTATGAATGTCTATGAACCAAGTGCTTAATCAGATGATCCATTTTCATCTTATTTTCTTTCAAACTTATGCTTAAATGTGTCATCATCAAATTTACATTTAATTCTATTTGATCAAAATACATCCACACCCAACTGATCTTTTATTGATTTTGAGGACTGTTTATTATATAAATAAAAATTGGATAGCATTTTAAGAGAGAGAGAATGTAAGTAAAGGGTGTGAAAAATGAAAACTGATTACGTGTATTTATAAGTGAACTTAAGGCCAAAGTATATTTTTATATTTTTGGAAGTTAAAAACTACTTTTGAGATCAGGAAAAAATTTATATAAATGGATATTATTTTGGGCCAATAAATATATACATACGTTAGTTTGATAAGAATAATAGATCAAACTACTGAAATATATACATATAACAAATGATTAAAATGATAAGAAGTGACAAGGGCAGCGAGTATGAATTTTCTTTTGAAGAAATATGTTTGTAATATGGAATTATTCATCAAACAATTGTTCCTTACTCCCATAACTTGTGGGGGAAGCTATTCTTACGGCTAATAGAATACTCAATCAAGTTTCTCATAGCAAAACACAATTTATTTCATATGAAAAATGAAAAAAAAAGAAAGCTCGATATGGATTATTTCGGAGTGTGGGTGTATTCATAAAAATACAAGTTCCTAAATCGAAAAGGGTAGATAATATAAAGATCATTGATTGTATTTTCATGGATTTGCCACCAGTAATAAAGGATTATCGATTTCTAATAAAATTTAAAGAAGAAATTGTTGACATAATTGTCTTATGTCAACCTCATGATATATGTCATTGGTGGATATTGATATAATAATTAGTGAAATTTTTATATAACTCAATTTGTCTAGGTAAGGACTAGTTGATAGAACTACTCATTTGATGGTTGATCAAATAATTTTTCATTAAAGGTTGTTTTCTTTAATTTCGTTAAGGGACATCACTTGAAATATAATGCTATGTTCTTTCATAATCGGATGTCACTTGTAAGATTGTGACTTTTTATGACAAGATGTGTTTGTTAAAAGACAACTCTTTGTAAAGATAAGATGGTTCGTTGAACGTGTAAGTTCATTGATCTATAAAGTGAACCAACTACTGATAATAATAAAAATTCTCAATGGTTGGATTTTCACATCGATAAATATGTTATTAATTGGATGTTAAAGAAGTAGACTTACAAAAGTGGAATGGTTGAGAAATATATAAATTACTAAAATGTTGTGGCTACAACTGATGCCATCGATCCACAAGTATTAATATAATGATGTCACTTTAAATTGTAGTCACCAGTCTATGATATATCCTACTTAAGTTGTGATTACAATAAATATCCTACAGTTAATTAGGGGATACAATGATGTAAATTGAATCACCAGATCAATTGGTAGCTTTAAACAAGGCCGATGAAAAAGTTAAATGACTCCAAAATATTGACACTGATATGCATATATTACTAGATAGTCAAGCGGCAATAAAAAGGATTAGGAGCATTGTGTATAACGGGAAACCTTGTCAGATATGAAAAAGATATAATATTGTTATACAACTATTCTCTAGTGGAATTATCACAATTGACTATGTAAGGTCAAAGTATAATATGTCAGATCCACTTACAAAAAGCTAACTAGAAAGGCAGTTGAGACATCATCAAAGAAAATAGAACTATGGCTAAGGGCAAGTCAATATTGCGGTAACTCTACCTAGAAGACTGGAGATCCTAAGATCTAGGTTCAAGGAGAAAAATAAAGTTATGATTGACAGTTTAACATTGCCAAAATAAAATATTGGTCTATTCTCATGATGAAGACAATGTTCAGTATCAGGATAAAATGTTACAGCTTTTTAATAATTTCTAAGTTTGATATGGGATTATCAAATAGTGTATCTATAGTATTACATGTTTTAAAAATCAGTTATTCAAGTGTGAAGTGTAAGTCACTTCAAGGACGAGGCCAATTCTCTATGCGCTTATAAAATCAGGCGGTGTTCATGGCTGAAACGAACCAAACAATGAGAATCAAAGATGATTAAAGGGTGGATTGTGTGACTTATGGTCGTCTAGATATACAACAAAGCTCAACGGTTCCAAAATATCAAATCTACTGATTGATCGAGTATATTCAACGTATGTTCACTACGGAAAGTTCAAAGGAAAACCTACTTATCTAGATACAATTTATCCTTAATGTGGATCACACAATTTTTCATGCATATTTTCATCATATAGTTATTCCCCATTCATATGGGGTATTGCTGGATTTATTTTTAAGGTATGAATGCAAAATGAGAAAAAATACCTTTTGAATTACACTGAAAAGATACCTTTTGAATTGCACCTTTCCGTCTCACCCTTTTATTCTCTATAAATAGAAGCCTTGCCTCATATTTAAAAAATGGAGAAAAGAAAAATACTCTTATTCTTCCCCTCATTTTTGCATTATTTATAGAAACAAAGTAAATGTCGTGTACTTGTTATTATCTATGTTTTGAACAGTTCTTTAACAATCAGTTTTTATTTTTCTAATGAAGAAATAAAATAATATTTAAAACATAAATGTAGAAGAAGTAGAAAATCATTCCGAGCCTACAATTTTTTTGTGTGCTCTTAAGGAATTATACCCCCCTCACAGTTTTCAAGAAATTGGGTTACTTCCTCCCAGCATAGAATGAAAAAATATTTTTGTAATAGTGCTAATGCAAATTACAAAACTACGGTGAACTCAAATGGTGAAAGAAAATCACACTTGATACTTACATTTTTGCTTTTGAAAACAATGTAGAGAACTCGCAAGAGAGAAAAAGATTTGTTGTTTTCGTTGGTTAAAAAACTGAGGCCAAACCTTAGAATTTATAGCCACGATTAGGTATTAATAGGTGCAGACATGTCTGTTCTTTGAAGGTAGTGTCTGTTTGGAAATTCAACTACTGTTTGAGAAGAATAAAATTTCATGAATTTTTAAATTAGATATTACACAAAAAAAATATCATATTTGAAAAATAAATAATAGAAATTTGAAATAAATTTGGTCTAAAAAATATATCAATCAAACAGATTATTTGATAAAATCCAAAACAAACGACAATGCGAGGGGAGACTCACTTCTCAACTCTTTATTAGTTGGAAGATATGCTTCTCTATATAAGCACAAAAATTTTCCTCTTCCTTACCAATAAGTGACAAAGTTTACTTATAAAAAACAACTTTTTAACTTTCACTTCCTGATAACGCTCAAACTCACACTCCTGACAAAATATGAAGAGGATGTTGTCAAGAAAGAATCCAACAAAGAGGTTGGGATCGAACCCACATAAAATATGATAAGAACTAGACTAATACCGGTATTTAAGCTTTTTAGTGTGTTATCTCCAAATTGGGGGGTTTATAGAAAATAATCGTAAAACAAGCGTAAAAATCAAGTGTTGTTTATCAAGATTCGCAATTAAATAGGGTAAGTGTTCCCCATGGGTTCATAACTACTTCGGGTTTACACTCGTGATCAATCTCAATGCTTACTTGTAGAACTGATAACTAGGGTTCATCCAAACGACTGGTTCGTCCCTATTCGATGACTATACTCAATCACCAGGTTAGGTCTCATGAGCGATTTTAATTAACAGTTATCAATTTATTCCAAATTAACTATCATGTGACCACAACTCAAGCTATACAATGATCATAAGAATCAAGGCTTTGTTATTATCTATTTTCCTAATCTCTACCTCTCTAAGTTCAAGCAAGTAAAGAATTCAGACAAGTCTTAATGTTGCGCTTCGTTAAGAAACATTAAAATGAAGAGAATACAATACTAGCATTTAGCATTAATTTCGAATCACTTTGAGTAACCCTAGTTCGTTAATCCAACATGATTCCCACAACCCTAGTTATGGAGGTTTTAGCCTCTCATGATTGTAAGATTATAATAAGTATTCATAGACAAACACATAATTAAATGCTTACAACGATGATTGAAAGAGAACCTACTATGAATATTTCAAGAGAATATGATGAACAAACTCAAGAACAATTGAGAAATCCAAGTTTTGATTCTCAAATTGCTCTCCAATATTGTCAAAAATTAATTACAAACTTGATAATAATTGACAACCAACTAATTCCAACTGTCTCCCCTCTAAAAGAAACATAAAAAGTATTTATACAGAAAATAAAATTCTTTTCCTAAGTTAACAGGAAAATAACTAAATCTGGCACCGACACATCCTACGATTCATCATACGACCTGTAATAGGATTGTAGGGGTCGTTCCTTATTCCATACATTTCTTGGCTTTTGCAGAATTGACTAAGTGTTGGCATCTGGTACGACTCGTAACATGATCCCATGAGTCGTACAATCCAGTCGTGGTTGGCTCTAAGAACTTTGGCATCTTCTGAAGATTTCTACGAGTGTCTTGGTACGCGTCGTACCTTGCTCCGACGACTCATAATAGCTTGTCATATCATGAGAATCGCCAAGTCCTTAAAATCACTGAAGCTTTTCACGGCTCCTGGTACAAATTGTAGGTAGATGCTACGATTCGTAGGTACTACCCGTATCATGAGATTTCAATTGTGAAAATTTCTCTGTAGTATTCTATGACTCTAGTTACGATTAGTACCATCTTGGTATGGCTCCTACTAAGAGTCGTGCTTGTCCTTTGGCTTGTTTCAGCCTTCTGAGCTTTTTCACATGTCTCAGTACGGCTCATACAACCCTGATACGGCTCATACTAAGATCAGTACTTGGCTGCTTTTTTGCACTTTTCTGCAACTTTTACACATTTTTGCTCCAACACCTATTTTCCCTGAAAACAAAGTAAAAATATCTCATATCCGTATAAACATACCTAAGTCCATGCTATTTTTCCAGTTTTAAGCGTCGAAAGTGTTGTAAACTCACAGTACATCAACACCTTTCACTTAAGACTTTTGCATGTTTTCAGGAAAAGAAAACAAAAACTAAAAATGACGTTTAACTAAAAACTAAACCTAGGATACTACAGTCAATACCAATCAAAATTTGCACTATGAACACAAATAACTTTTGACCCTTCTCTAGGTAAACCAAATCACCTATGCATATCAAGTGACCACAAATCATGATAAATAGGGATCAAGATATGTCATCTAGTTATTAGCAGAGAATCAAGTTATTACCAATGCTTTTCACACAGACAACTAGCAAAATAAAGCACAAACCATGTACCCTCACAGCAAATGAAGTCCCCAACTCACAGATATATGAAAATATGAAACTTGGGACTGAACAAGTAAGACTCTCACTCTCACAAGGAAGTTCTAAATACTGCACATCGGATACCATAGACTTTCCCTTATTTTCTCTACTTTGGCTTTTTGGACAGTCAGGCTAGGATCACTATAGGACTTTATCCGGCTTGTAACGTAGGCTTGGGGTTGGATATAAATATGAGATTTTTAGTGACTAAACCCTCCTCGGTACTACATACATGTGGCTCCACTTTTCACTTATTTCACCCTTTTCCATTTTTTTTTTAACTTTTTCCTCCCTTTTCTCTATTTTTATGCAATGTATAGGTGTGTTGTGTTTTTATTGTTTTCATTCATTTTTCTCTTTTGTATTTTCTTTTTCAATTTTTTCAGCTCTTCATTTTCTTTTCTTGTCACACCACACCTCATTTTTTAATCCTTTTTCCTTTATTTTCCTTTTTCACCTCCCCATAGTCTATGCACTCCTACTCTAACCACCCTCAACTTAGGTATTTTACCTGGGTTGAGATTCACAATGTCCAAGGAGGGGTCAGGGCAAAAACAGGTTCATTATAAAAAAAAGGGTAAGGTTAATCGGTTAATCAAAGAAAAATGGTTCATTTAAGACTCAAAATCGAGATCAAGGTAATCATAATATTTTGGTAGGAAAATTTAAGCTAAAATGGGCTAAACAAAAACGTCCTATGATTCTTTCCTAATCAACCATCCTAAAACCTATGTAAAGACCAACCGGGAAAGTTCTAGATCCTCTATACAGTATTGAACTAAGTATATGACCGCACTCACTCATGGTACATGTTTTGCATTCATTGTACCTATCCAGTTTATACATGGCCAACTATAACTACTCATGCTAATACACTAAATGACACAAAAAGATCCACAGAAATCATGTTTTGCAATTAACAAGTACACAGCTAATCATCAAAAATTTTAAACAGGGTCATTTTTTCAAAACTGCAAAACTAGTGCATTTTATTGGATGAGTAATCCTAAGCTACTTCCTAATTTAACAAAAACATTCTAAACATGTCGGTTCTACTAAATAACATGCCCGAGGGAAAAGAAACACCACAAGAAAAATCCTAGGTCGAATTCAAAAATCTCAAAAATATAAAAGTAGACCCCCTCCCTTTTTGAAAAGCATGCTTCATCCCCGAAGCAAAGAGTATAAAAACACAAGGACAAAAGACATACTTGTGGTGCACTAAGTGCTCTTGTTATCTCGCGGAGGTGGTACCTCCGCTACATCCATGGCTGGCACACTTAATTGTACATCCACTGGGGGAATGGTCACCCCCTCAGCTTTAGTGGTTGCCTCTGCGACCTCGGTGATAACTGGGGCTGAATGTGGCTCGCCCGAAGGGTCCTTACCTCCCGCAAGCTAGGCTATGGACACTGGTGGAGCTACCCGCTCCTCGTGCTCTCGCAAGCAGCTCCAACCTATGATCGTCACGAATCTGCTGACTCTCTAATCTTGCCCGCTTGTGTTCTTTCTTTTCCTTCTTTCTCTTCTTCTTTAGAGTCTCGTCTCCAACATCCTCTAAGACCATCTTCTTTCTTTTTCCTCCCTCTGCTCCGATCGGCTCCCAATATGCTGCCAAATCAAGCTCATTGTCCATCCCAATATCGAGGTCAGGAAGAGTGGGGGTTGCTAAAATTTCCAACTATAGAGCTGACAGCTCGGTCACTTGGCTCCGAAGAGCCCCCAACTCCTTACGGAGGCTAACAATGTCAATCTGCTGTGCCATGCACTTGTTGAAGTGTCTCTCAAAGCTGTCAAGTCTATCATGTAAGACCCATGCAGCCGCCTCAATCTCATCCTTAACCAAAGCTTTATGTTCTCCATCATAAGCTGCACCTTTCTCTCAGTCACGGTCAGTCTCTTTGCCATCTTTTGGAGAAATCCCTGAGGTACGAGCATGTATCCTGCTGGGGTCTGGCTCGGAAGGCCCATAGATGGTGCAACGGAGGTGCTAGGAGCTACCTCTGAATGACCAGCATCTGTAGCCAGTGTCTCATCCTTCTCCTGTGAGGTGGGGGCATTAACCTGCTCGCCCCCAACTGCTCGTGGTACCGGGACTACGGTAGAAAGTCATGCTCAGCTCATCGGGTACATTTTATTCCGAATCTACCCAATGTTCACTGTCCCCTGTCCTCCAATCAATCTCTCCTCACTAGGATGCACATTGAGACCTGCCTCCATACACAGTCTGAACATGAGACTCGGGAATGGGATACTAGTGCTCAATCCCATTGCCCGATCTCGGATCTACTCCGCAATGACCCTCGGAATGTTGGTAGTATATCGTGACATGATACACGCCATCAATGTTGCTCTGTCTGCACTAAAGGTATTGTCGCTCATGGTCGGTGCCAACCTGTGGCGAACTAGCATCTAGCAGGCCTTTGCTATGAAATTCAGTAAATTCTTAGTGACCTGCTTTCCACTAGTCACCCATTCTGCCTCCTCCTTATCTTCAGCAATGACCCCAAATAGCCCCTTAATCTGACTTTTCCTCTCCTCAATGCCTAACTGTTTGATCTTCTTTATGGCGTCCACCTAGTAGTCAAACTCCGGTGTGGTGTGTGGTGGTATGAACTGAGGCCCATATAATACCCAAGAAATAGTACGCTTCGATTTTTCAACAGTGCGACCTCGCACCATTCTGCTCTTCAACTTGGGTTGATCCTTTACTTTCTACCTCTCCTTTGCTTTCTGTTCCCTGGTAGACAAATAATTGGCATAGAACTCCCGGACGATCTCTGAAGTGTATCGATATGGGGTTCTAGCAATCCAGTCAAACCCGTAGTAGCTGAATATCCTTCTCATCTCCTCCACCTCATTCAGTGTATTGGTGAGGATCCGCGTCTCTTCTTGAATATTCTGCCTAGGGTGGTTCTTGGTGGTGAGAGAGAGACCCTATTCGTAGATCTCTTGTGCACCTGGTACTCTCTACCGAATAATATGGTTCTCCCTAGGCGGAGTCTGCTCTTCCTTAGCATTGGCTGCCTCATCATTGGATCCGGACTCACTATCTCCATCGCAAAATTGGGCCTCCTCGGACCCCTTGGTGTTCCCGCAAGTGTACGGTCGTACAAGTAATATAGTGGCCCTTTTTAAGAGCCGGATATCGAACCCACAGGGACTGGACCAATTTAGCTAATTATCAAGTTCAAGTGTGATATTAAATGCCGCAAGTGTTGATTATAGACTTTTTTCGATAAATTTTAATTAAGTCTAGCGACGGTCAACGAAATACTCTGAATTAATTTAAGGAGCAACTAGAGTTAAAGCCAGATAATCATGCAATACTACGATTTGCAATGGTTTAAGTATGAAACTATCAATTGTCGTCTCACATAATTGGAATTGCATGTTCATGGTCTTTCGAACCTCTAAACACGACAAACTAGCCTCACTACTACATTGTTGAGCGAGGATGTTATTTCTAGTTCGTGGGCAATTCACTACGTGGATGTGGTTTATGGGGTTTATGCTCTTGATTAGAGACTTTCTTACCTCTAATCATTTAACTCAACTTACCTCACAACTACTTCTTCGAGTGGTGATGTGATAATTCTAAGTTGGTGTCTAGCTCATCCCATTTTATCAACCAAGCAAGGTATTAGATATATTTCTATCCTAACACAAATCATATCGTGAGATACAATCTTGCTTCCTACATTCTCTTGTTCTTGCCTAGGTTATCTTTCTCAAGCATGTACCTAAGCTTAACCCACTTGTTTTCATGGTGATCAGTCATAAAAACAACCATAATTCAGAATGCAAGACAAAACATCAATCAATAACTTAAAACCAAAACAAAATCGCAAAATCACAATCATATCTTGTGGCTTCAACCCTAGAGGGAGGGTTCTAGCCACTCATGTTCGTATAATTGCAAGAAAACATAATTAAAGTAACCTACTTAAAAGAATTTGCAGAAGAGAAGATGAAATTGATGAACCCTAGGTGAGTTCTCCCACTTCTCCCTCACTCCTTGGCAATTTATCAGAAATAAATTGTGACTTCTCTTTTTAGGAGCTAAGGAACTTATTTATAGTAAATGAGAATTGTGCAAAATTATGCCTGTCGTGGAATGGCTCCGTGGCACGGAGTGTATTGCGGAGCACTGCCTCCGTGATACGGAGTGTATCGCGGAGCACTACCTCCGTGATACGGAGTGTATCGTGGAGCACTGCCTCCGTGACATGGAGTGTATCGCGGAGCACTGCCTCCGTGACACGGAGGTATCACGGAAGCCCTCTGGAAATCGCCCAATTTATTCCAACTTTGGTATTTCGCTCCCGATATCATTCCTCCACTTCACCAAATCATAGATTGGGTCCTCCAATGCATTATTTCCTTCAAAAACAAAGACTAATCATGTTGGTTAATATTTCTTCTCATTTATATAAAAAGACATGAAAATGTACATAATTAAATACATAAACAAGGCAAAACTAAGTTATAAAGTATCACTTGGGCATGCTATTTTGCCCTAGATCACCCCTCATCATCATTAGAGTCGCTATCAGACTCTTGGACTCATTCCTTAGCTCCCTCCTCAGACCTTGGGAGCATCAGCAGGTGTGGCAGTAGGTGCCTCGGCCTGTGCTTTAGCTTTTGCTCTAGTGTTTTGGGTCCCATCGATGTCAGATGTATCGATCCTGTACTCTTCTACTGAACCATTTGGAGAGGTGTCTGTATGCAGAGTCAAAGGGATCATCTCTCAATGCCCTCCGAGTAGCTATCTCTGCCCTGATAGCTTTGTCTTTGGTGGATTTGGTTTCTTTCTTCTTCAAAGTCATTGTACCTGTGGAGAAAAAGAGTTAAAACTTCATATTTGAGAAAAAGAAAATAAGAAAATATCCTCTTAATTTTTTCACGGATCAATAGTATGAGTCGTACCTAGAAGGTACGATCCATATTGAGACTCGTAACATCTCAGGTCACAGTCACGACTCTGAGGTACGATCCGTACCACGAGTCGTATAAGGATACCCCTCACAAACCATTGTTCTGTATTTTTCCATGACTCATGATATGACCCGTAAGTCGATTCCACGAGTCGTAGTAAGGGTCGTACTGTTGCCTTTTGACTTGACCCTTTTCAGACTCCAGGTACAATTGTCAGGTATGACTCATAGTAGGATACTATGGGCCATACCAGGTTCCATACCAATTAATTGTTATACACTTGGCTTAGGACAGTCCTAACGATCCATCCTAGGAGTCGTAGTATGAAACCATGAGTCGTAGGAAGGCTTGTGAAGCCTGTCCTTGCCTTTGTTCATGTCAATTTTGCAGGTAAATTCAATTTGTGTTGGATACTCAGAATTCACCAATTCTAGCGTGCATTTTTCACATTTTTACAACTACCCAGTCCTCCCTTTTTGATTCACAACCTGTAACTCAGTTCATAGCAGTTTAAATTCAATTTTAAACATGCTTGAATCCTACCCAGTCAACACAATCATTTTGCACATTACTGATCATTATCCTCATCTATTTTCATGCTTTTTGAGGACTCCCAGTTGTTTAAACAAGTTTACATAAACACGAAGGTCTTTTTACCCGACTTCAAAGCGTAATCACTTACTTGAATGTTGCAAAATCTTGCTCACCTCGTGCGTGTGTCAATGACTAGGGTTGGAACTCAATTTGGGCAGTATTAATCGAGCAAAAATTTTGATCAATTGATCTTTGTCTTTGAGTTACAGGTGTGAGGGAGTCATGGAAAGTGCTGGTAAGTTCAAGTTGTGAATGCGTGGGAGAAGAGTCAAAAGGATTTGAAGTTTAAATACTTTTAGGGAAAATTTTAAAAATTTGGGTCAAGTTGGGTCGACTTAAGTAATTTAACCCATCACGACTCGTGCCACGAGTCATAGAAAGGACCTACAACTCGTCCCTAGGACTCATAACAATGGTTTAAGAAAACTTACTTGTGGAACTATGAGCACATCATACGACTCGTACCATGAAGGTACGAACTGTACCAAGACTCGTAGGTCACTCTAAACTGGAGTTCCATACTTTGCATAGTTCATAACTACAGTGAGTACTACGACCCAAACAATGGAGTTACAAGTCGTAGGACCAACCGTACCATGAACTCATGCATTAGGCCATATCTTTACTTCTCATCACGACTCATACTACAGCCCGTACAAAGCTCTTATGAGTCGTACTGAGGCTCGTAGTACCAGTCTGCACTATAATCTTTCTGCAACCTATTTTTGTATCACCTACACACTGAGCACACATAAGTCAATAGACTTGAGTTGCCTCCCAAGAAGCACTTGATTTAACATTGCGGCATGATGCAGGTAGTTTGGTTACTCATACTTCACCAAACCACCTCATAGGTTGCCTCCTAAGAAGCGCCTGATTTAACATCGCGGCATGATACAAGTCTCTTGACTACTCAGACTTCGTCAAGAAACTCAGACTCATCCTCGATTGCTAAGACCACTCTAAACTCATTTGGTTGCTTCAATTGACCGGCAGACATTGAAGGTGACCTCCTCTTGATTAAGCATGAATTTTAGTTGGCCAGCCTTCATATCTACTAAAGCCCTCCCAGTGTCAAGGAATGCTCTCCCCAAAGTGATAGGTATCTCAAAGTCAACCTCACAATCAAGGATCATGAAGTTCGCCCGGAATATGAATTTGTCCACCTTTAAAAGCATATCAAATAGGATCCCCACAGGCTTCTTCATAGTTTGATCAGCCATCAGTAACGATATGGCAGTCAGTGTGGGAGCTCCCAAGCCCAGCTGCTTGAACACAGCTAATGGCATCAGGTTGATGCTTGCTCCCAAGTCACAGAGTTCCTTTGTGAACTCAACGTCACCAATAGTACATGGAATGGTGAAGGCACCTGGATCCTTTTTTTTTTGAAAAAGGACCCGTGAGGCTATGGTGTTACAATGATGCAAGTTACTCACGGGCTCATATCTCATGGACCTTTTCTTGTTAACAAGGTCCTTCATAAACTTGGCGTATCCCGACATCCGCTCCAATGCCTCGACAAATGGTATATTTACAAATAATTATTTAAGTATGGGTAGAAATTTCTGAAACTTACCATCTTTCGCCTTTTTCTTTATTCTTTGAGGAAACAGTGGCGGTGGTTACGAGATAGCCTTATAGATTTGTGTGCCCCCTTGTTTCTTTCCTTATTCAGCTTGAGGCTCCTTCTCAACAACTGGAGCCTCAGTCAACTCAGCTTTTTCCTGAAGCTCTTGCTCAGTAACCTCATCATTATCATCTATTACACCCTCTTTCTTCCTTTGAATTTCAACTACAACCGGCAAAGGGGGATCAACCGTGGTCTTTCTACTCCTGGTCATCACAACCATACAGTGACTTTCATTCTTCGAATTATGGACTGTCTTGCTAGTTAGTGTTCCCTTTTGCATAGGACTCGTGAGTTATGGCGCTACAATGATGCAAGTTACCCATGGGATTATATCTCACGGACCTTTTCTTGGTAACAAGGTCCTTCATAAACTTGGCGTATCCCGGCATCTGCTCCAATGCCTCGACCAATGGTTTATTTACAGATAGTTGTTTAAACATGGAGAAATTTCTGAAACTTACCATCTTCCGCCTTTTTCTTCATTCTTTGAGGAAACGGTGGCGATGGTCGCGAGATAGCTTTATAGATTTGTGTGGCCCTTGTTTCTTTCCTTGTTCAGCTTCAGGCTCCTTCTTAACAACTGAAGCCTCAGTCAACTCAGCTTCTTCCTGAAGCTCTTGCTCAAGAACCTTATCATCATCATCAATTACGCTCTCTTTCTTCCTTTGCATTTCAACTACAAATGGCAGAGAGCGATCAATTGTGATCTTTCCACTCCTAATCATCACAACCACATAGTGACTTTTATTCTTCGAATTTTGGACTGTGTTTCTAGGTAGTGTTACCTTTTGCCTAGGGTTCAAGGATGCCGAGAGTTGACCCAACTGCTGCTCTATTTGCTTGATGGTCATGGAATGTGAATCAACTCTCTGGCCCATGCCAGATATATCTCCACCATGAATGTCTTTCAGCTGCTCCTCCGTGGATCTCACCTTTTTGAGCATCTCAGCCATCATGCTCTCCAATTTTGACTGTCCAGTCACCCCCTCACTTGCATTAGGAGGCACATACAATCCTGCTCAGTCGTTGCGGTAACCATCACTCCTTCCCATTCTCCCTCTCTCTCACAACCTCGGCTTCTGTCTCTATACCCATTTCGGTTGTAGTTGTCTCGGTATTGGTTCTGACCTTGATTTCTGGAACCTTGACACCAAGTGTCCTGTCCATACCCTTGGGCGTTGGCTTGAAAATCTACGACCTGGTTGTCCAAGAAGTTTACCTCCTCCTCAAAATCTGAATGCTCTGGCCCTGGTTCCTGTCCCTGTGTTCCCACTGCATTAACTTTTCTACCCCCAACGCCCATGATATGCTTTGGGAGCAGGTCCAATGATGTACGCATGTGGGCCAATTCCTGATCACGTTCCTCCTCCTTCTTTCTTTAGTCTGCAGTCATACCAACAACATATGTACCAATAGCTACTTACGCTTCCTGGGTGTGCCATGCCCTGTTAGTTTTAGTCACTCTATCATGAATAGTGGAAGCTTGCTCCCAGGTGTGACTCATCAGTGCTCCTCCTGCCACAGTATCCGCTACCACTTTAGTACTATTGTTCAATGACCTGTAGAAAATCTCCAACAACTATCATCAAGAATTTTATGATTTGGGCACTTGATCAACTTCTTCTTAAATCTCAACTAGGTTTCATGAAGTGCCTCCGTTTTCAGTTATCGGAAATTGTAAATATCATCCTTAAGCTGTAGCATCCTAGAGAGTGGGAAGAATCTCTCTAGAGTTTGAGCTTCCTCCAGTTGGTAATGGAGTTGTTAGGCAACTCCGATAACCATAAAGTGGCCTCCTCAGACAAAGAGAATGGGAAGAGTCTCAGCCTATTCCATCCTGATTAACACCAGGCAACCTGTACGCCTTGCATATTCTAACGAAGTTCATTAAGTGCAGGTTGGCATCATCAGATGCATGACCACTAAACACCCCTTTCATATTTAGCAACTGTATCATGGTGCTAGTGATGTCAAACTTTGCCCCAACAGGCAAAGGTGGTAGTACAATAACTCCAGTTGACCCGACTTCATCAATATCCAGGTCATCCTCATCAAAGAATTTAGGGGTATATCTCTGGCCTCTGTTGCCCCTTCCATGGAAACCAACATTCACAACTTCATCCCGAGCATCATCGGCTTCCTAAAGTATAACTTGCCTAGCTTCTTCAGCAAGACGAGCATCTCTTTGCTCTTGGTTCTCCATTCTTCACAGTGTTCTTTCAATTTCAAGATCCAAAGGAATCAGGGGGTTTCTGCTTCGTAAACTAATTGGAATTCACCAAGAGACAACCTGTGAGTGTTAAAAAAAAGAAAACATAAATGAGAAAATAGCAACCAAAAGTTAAATACAAATAATTAATTTAATCTTAGACGTATTCCCCAGCAATGGCGCCACTTTTTGATAACGCTCAAACTCACATTCCTGACAAAGTATGAAGCGGACGTTATCAATAAAGCACCCAACAAATAAGTTGGGGTCGAACCCACAAGAAATATAGTAAGAACTAGACTAATGCCGATATTTAAGCTTTTTGGTGTATTATCTCCAAATTTGGGGTTTATAGAAAATAATCGTAAAACAAGCGTAAAAATCAAGTGTTGTTTATCAAGATTCGCAATTAAATAGGGTAAGTGTTCCCCATGGGTTCATAACTACTTTGGGTTTACACTTGTGATCAATCCCAATGCTTACCTATAGAACTGATAACTAGGGTTCATCCAAACGGCTAGTTTGTCCCTATTGGATGACTATACTCAATCATCAGGTTAGGTCTCATGAGCGATTTCAATTAACCGCTATCAATTTGTTCCATAACTATCCTGTAACCGTAGTTCAAGCTATACAATGATCATAAGAATCAAGGCTTTGTTGTAATTCTCTTTTCCTAATCTCTACCTCTCTATATTCAAGAAAATAAAGAATTCGGGCAAGTCTTAATATTGCGCTTAATTAAGAAACATTAAAAATGAAGAAAATACAATATAAACGTTTAGCATTGGTTTCGAATCACTTTGTGTAATCCTAGTTCGTTATCCACCATGGTTCCCACAATTCTAGTTGTGGAGGTTTTAGCCTCTCATGATTGTAAGATTATAATTAGTATTCATAGGCAAACACATAATTAAATACTTATAACGATGATTGAAAGAAAACTTGTTGTGAATGTTGCAAGAGAATATGATGAACAAACTCAAGAACAATTGAGAAATCCAAGTTTTGATTCTCAAGAATTGCTCTCCAATGTTGTCAAAAACTAATTACAAACTTGATATCAATTGCAACCAACTAATTCTGGCTGTCTCTTCTCTAAAAGAAACATAAAAAATATTTATATAAACAATAAAATCCTTTTTCTATGTTAACAGGGAAATAACCAAATCTAGCGCCGACACATCCTACGACTCATCATACGACCCGTAACAGGATTGTACGGGTCGTGCCTTGTTCCGTACATTCCCTGACTTCTGCAGAATTGACTAAGTGTTGGCATCTGGTACGCCTCGTAACATGATCCCACAAGTCATACAATCTAGTCGTGGTTTGGCTTTGAGAACTTTGGCATCTTCTGATGATTTCTACGAGTGTCTTGGTATGCCTCGTACCTTGCTCCTACAACTCGTAACAACTTGTTATATCATGAGAACTGCAAAGTCCTTAAAATCACTGAAGCTTTCCATGGCTCTTGGTACGGGTCGTAGGTAGATGCTACGATTCGTAGGTACTACCCATATCAAGAGACTTCAATTGTGCAAATATCTCTGAAGTATTCCACGACTCTAGTACGGCTCGTACCAGCTTGGTACGACTCCTACTAAGAGTCGTACTTAGTCTTTGGCTTGTTCCAGCCTTCTGAGCTTTTCCACGAGTCTCAATACAGCTCGTACAATCCTGGTACGGCTCGTACTAAGATCAGTACTTGGCTGCTTTTCTGTACTTTTCTACAACTTTTGCATATTTTTGCTCCAACACTTATTTTTCCTGAAAAGAAAGTAAAAATACTTTCATATTCATATAAACATACCTAAGTGCATGCTATTTTCCTAGTTTTAAGTGTCGAAAGTACTGTAAACTCAAATCACATCACTACCCTCCATTTTATTTTCCACTATTTTATTTTCCACCATTTTCTAATTTACATCAGCTTTGAGCCTTTAATAATTGAAGAATCCCAATAATAATCACTACAGCGATAAGGTTCATTTCCCTCTCCATTATCTAAATTTTTGGCATTAATATACATAATAAGAGTATTTCAAATGAAAAACTAATCTATTCATAATTATTCAACTTTAATTTTTTTTTGAATTTTGTATTAAAGCACAACTCTAACTTTTTTTGTCTTTTTTAACTTCAATACTGGTGAAGTATTTTAATATGAAATGTCAACTTTTTTCAAAGGCCCATGCCCGTTCGGTAAACTTCTTAAATCAGCTTATTTTGAAAAGTATTTTTTTAAAAGTATTTATCAAAAAAGTATTTTGGTATGAAGCAGTTTGTGTTTGACCAATAAATTTAAAAAATATTTTTGAGCAGCAATTAGTATTTGGTCAAACTTTTGAAAAAAGCTTCAAGTGTATTTTTCAAATAAGTGCTTTCGGGAAGAAACTATTTTTTTTAGTTTCTGAAAAACAGCTTCTGCTACTCACTAAAAACACTTAGAGCCTGTTTGGAAATCCACCTGGTAATTGAATTTGAGTGTAATTAGGTGTAATTACACAGTTTGGCATGTTTGTTTGGCCAGGTAATACATGGTCAGTAGGAAATTGAGTGTAATTGGGAGGGTATAATTGCATTCTCCAATTCCTAGGGGAGAGGTGAGAACTGCAGGTAATTACACGGTATAATACAAGATTACTTTTTAATTTATTTATTTTTGTTATTATTTTAATTTATTTTCTTTATTTCTTCATTTTAATTTCTAGTTTATTTTTATTATTTTAATTTTTTATTTTTAAAATTTATATTATTTATCTTTTATTTCCTTTCTTCTCATTTCCCAACCTTTCCTTCTTGTGATTCTATGTAATTGCTCGTATTTTTTATTTTAAAAAAAATATTATTATTCTAATTTTTGAATTAATGTAGAATTTTATTATTTAATTATGTTATAGACTTATTTTCATTTTCTTCTGAATTATATCTACTTAAGTTATAGTGGAACTTATTTTAAATTATGTTGAAATTTGACACAAGAGTATTATGTTTATTTTTTTAAAAAATTTATGTTATATTTTGGGTTCTAATTTGTTTATTTTAGTAGTATTTGACTTGTTATTTCATATTGTATGCCATTTATTTTTTAATTAGAATTGATAGATTATTATTTGTCAAATATTTGAATAATTTTACGACATTATGTTTATAATATCAATATTTTTTTTTCAAACATGTATTCTATGATGTTCTTAAAAAATATGAATTTTAGTTTTTAAATTAATTTAATTAAAATATTTTAATTTAAAAATATGTATCTATTATTTTTGTAATCATATTAGTTAAAATGTGTATTTGTTAATTATTATATTTTTTAGAGATAATATGTATCTTAAATACCTAATTTAATATCATTTATAAAGATATATATTTGTCAAATATTAATTTTTGATAATTAATTTTTATTTTTAAGAATTAATCTAACTATTATTTTTTAAATCATATTAGTTAAAATTATATATTTATTAATTATTATATTTTTTTTAGAGATAATATATATCTTAAATACCTAATTTGATATCATTTATAAAGACATATATTTGTCAAATGTTAATTTTTGATAATTAGCTTTTATTTTTAAAAATTAATCTAAAATTACACTTGTGCAACCAAACAGTACACTTGTAATTACACTATAATTACATCATGACAAACAAATAGGTCATCGTAATTACTATACTGTGTAATTACTAGGTTGTGTAATTACTACCTTAGTAATTACACCAAATTCAATTACACAGTGGCTTTCCAAACAGACCCTTATTTTCTCTCAAAAGCTTGGCCAAACACCTCATTTTTTAAAAATAAATATTTTTATTTAAAAAAATAAACACTTTTAGCTTCTCAAAAATTTAGCCAAAACAGAATTGTACGTCATTCTCGTAAGGAAGAGTTGTTTTCTGATTACCAAAATACAATATTCTTCTTCTTAATAGTAGAATTTCTCACCAAGTTGATATTATCATTTATTCATTTATTTACACATAAATTAGGACAAAACGGTAAACTTTTTCATGTGTAGTATGTCATCCGTCAAATTCTCCTACAAACGCGAATTTGGCTCCTCTCCAATGAGCCATCTCTCCATTTTTCCCAGCTGGCCCCTGAATATTTTATACGTGTGTCCATCAAAATTAAAAGGACAAAATTTGTTTGGTTAACTACAACCTTTAACCCATGTTAATATTAGCACTTTTTTTCTTCTCCATTTTTTCCATGCATCGGCTGTCAGACAATCAAAGAATCTGTCGGTCCTCTCAATTCCTCATCTAAGCATGAAATTCTGGAGTCTTCGATTAGTAGTTTGAGGCGGCAATAATATGATAGCAGTTATTGATTTCTTCTTCAAAGTTGCCATCAATGGTCGCGAGAAATAGTACAAATTTTAATTTGGAAGTCTCCATTACCGTGAAGGCTTCTAATTTCATTTTTCTATAAATATCAAAGATGAGAAAATTAGGAATTCGTCTAATTAAAAAACTCACACCAACATTACTAGCCAAAAGCCATTTAAAATATCAAGGATCTGAAGAAACATAATTTTTTTCTTAAAGAGAGGTCATATGAATTGCGATGATGATAACCCCTAAGAGCAAAGAAAAAGAGTGACGTGGAAATTGGGCATGAAAAACCTTTTGGATGCACTTTTCTTTCACTTGGATAGAAAATTTGGGGTTTTTTGTTTGCTCATGGTAATGAACTATTTGAGATCATATTTTATTTCGAATCTCTATTTTTCAGAAGTTTCTTCTTTTTTGAATCTCCTTTTGTTTATGTACATGTAAAAACTTTGTGCTATAAGAATGTTAGTTGAATTTGTAAAGGAAATCATGAATATGCACAGAGGTGGATGTAGCATATTATTAATGGGTTCAATTGAATTCATAATTTTTAATACGAAATATAAATTTATGTGTAAAACTTATTAAAATTATAATAAATGATAGACATGAACTCATAACTTTAAAAATATAATGGGTTCAATCCTAAAATCTTAAAAGTTTGAACTCATAGATTTTTGTGGAAGAATGAAAAATGTTTCACATTGGTAGTTAAAGAGATGGATAAACTCTTTATATGGACTTAGACAATCCTTCCCTCACAAGCTAGCTTTTGGAGTTGAGTTAGGCCTAAGATCCATTTCTTTATATGGTATCAGAGTAGGACCCATCTCAAACGAGGTTGGGCCCCCAAATTAAAATGGCTCACGCACCAGATGTCCAGCCCTGGATGTGAGGTGGGGTGTTGAAGAATGAAAAAAGTTTCACATTCAGTAGTTAAAGAGATATGTGAATTCTTTATATGAATTTAGACAATCCTCCCCTTACAAGCTAGCTTTTGGGATTGAATTAGGCCCCAAATCTATTTCTTTATAATTTTAAATCTTGAATCCGCCTCTGAATATGCATCTATCATGTATATAAGAAGATAAATGCTGACATTGTAATTTTTTAGAGCATCAACGAAAAGCAAAGAGGGGTAAAATGGTCGGACCCGAAGGGATAACTAGTGCAGTGAAGTCCATGGAGAACAAATGCTAATATTAAGCTGGGTTAAAAGTTGGTAGTTAACCAAATAAATCTGATTCGTATAATTTTGATGGAAACACGTGTAAGACATTTAGGGGCAAAATGGGGGACATGGAGAGATGCATGGCTCACCGGAGAGAAGCCAAATCCTACAAACGCCAAGGGTTAAAATAAAGAACGGAACGTCACGTACTGCTATCACGAAGAAAAACTTTTTTTCCTTTCCACTTCATCGGGGGATTAATAATATTCTCATTAACTTTCAGTACTTGATGGAAGTGCTCAACCACTTGATCAAATTCCACTTGTCATCAAGTTCAACTTCTATATTGAGATGTAAAAAAATATTTACATAATTTACTTATAAAATAAAATTTTAATTTTTATATATTACGGTGCAAATTTTCTTACACTATCAGATCATTTGAAATGTATTTCAATATAGGTAGTGATAATAATTAGAATTAGTAACTTGAACAGTTAAATTACAATAATTATGTAAAAAAACTATTTACATTATCATTGAATATTAGTTATATCTATAAAATAATTACAAGTAACTCTTTATGATTAGCATTAATTAATTGTAATATGGTATAATTGGTATTAACCCTATCACATGTTAAAATCCAAAAATAGTATGAAACGTTTTAATATTGCTAGTGTATATAATATGAACGATTTAATATACGGTCAAACTTTTCTATATTGACAGTGTTTGTCTGAAAATTTTATGGTTGTTATAACACGGTGTTGTTATATACAGTCAAACCTCTCTATAGTGGCAGTGTTTATCCAAAAATTTTATAGTTGTTATATATGTATACTGACATTTGGCGTTTAGATCTCATTTAGCTATTATAAAAAAAAAAGTATGCAAATATCTAGTTTAATGATTTGTGTACCAAGAAGAAGGAATGTATTTGTTTACAAATTTAACCAAAAAATAGAAAGAGTGTGAATGTAAAGGAAAAAACAAAAAATACCATTAATCTTTTCTCGTGAAATTACGATCATAACTGGTGGACACTATTTTAATATAATTTTTTTCTTTTAGATATTCGTACTTAAAATTTATCATGTACATGACATTAATGATGATTATCATAACTATTTTAATATTTATTTTTATACATAATATATTTCCAACAAAATATTGTTGCATAATATTTGAGTATAACTGTTATAGAAGGGTAATTTTACAAAGAGTGTACTACTATACTGAACGTCACTACTGTTATAGGTAAAATGCAATTATAGAGAACTAAAATATAACATGAAATATCGGTTCTGATTACAATAAAATGTTATTATAACGAATGACTGTTATAACGAGATTTAATTGTCGATACATATAGAGAATATAAAAAGAAATTTTAACACTATATAAGTAATTTGATTTTTTAAGTAAATTCATTCACTCAGACTATCACCTCCTGTGGTGATGGGATGTTTGACATACACCCTACCTTTTTGATTAAATAAAAAGTTAGGTATTACAAAAGGAGAGAAAATAAAATCAAAACCTCCACAATAAGACCTACATGAATCGAAGATCTCCTATACAATATGCTGGGAACATGTATATTAATATTGTACCCGTTTAAGTTACCAAAATAGCATTATTGTAAATAAATTTAAAAGAAGGTATTATTGTCTGTGTGTATATCTTAAATGCTTGTGAAATGTTTTTTTTTTTAAATTTATGTGAGCAATATATGAAATTGCAGATAATTGTTAATGCTGGAAATGGATCAGGAGGGTTCTTTACATGGGATGTGTTGGACAAGCTTGGTGCAGACACATTTGGATCTCTCCACCTAAATCCAGATGGAATGTTCCCTAACCACATCCCTAACCCTGAGGATAAAATAGCCATGTCCTTAACCAGATCCGCCGTGCTAGAAAACAAGGCTGATCTTGGCATTGTTTTCGACACAGACGTGGACCGGAGCGGCGTAGTGGACAGTGAAGGAAATCCTATTAATGGTGATAGGCTCATTGCACTAATGTCGGCAATTGTTCTCAACGAACACCCTGGTACCACTATTGTCACTGATGCTCGTACCAGTATGGCCTTGACTAAATTTATTACGAATAAAGGAGGCCAACATTGCTTGTATAGAGTTGGTTATAGGAATGTCATTGACAAGGGTGTCAATCTTAACAAGGATGGCATTGAAACGCATCTCATGATGGAAACCAGTGGCCATGGTGCTTTGAAAGAAAATCACTTTCTTGATGATGGTAACTAATTTGTAATTTTTAAATTATTATTTCAAGTATATTATGCCTTAATTCTCTTATTAATTTCTTGACAAAATTAAATTTCCTAGGTGCGTACATGGTAGTGAAAATTATAATTGAAATGGTAAGAATGAAGCTTGAGGGATCAGAAGGAGGCATTGGTAATCTCATAAAAGATCTTGAAGAGCCATTAGAGTCGGTAGAACTGAGAATGGTTGTCCTTTCTGAGCCTAGATATGCTAAAGCAAAAGCATTTGAAGCCATTGAAGCATTCAGAACATATATTGAGGTACATGTTTGTATCTCTTCATTAGTTGGAATTGGAGGAAGGATATTTACTCTTTCCTACATTTCGTTTCACTTAATTGGTTGGCCAGAGTTTCTGTACATCTTTCTTTGTTCCTTCCATCGGATATAAAAAAACTTACTTGTTGACGTGTGTAATCTAGTTCATTTAAAACCTTAAACTGCTATGCAAATTATATTTTTATTTAGTTTTTATATCTTCAACACGTCTTTATGCATGTGTGAGTCTGATTTATTTTTCATTGGCCAAACATGTGGAGTTTTTCTTCCTTTGATAGTGGATGTCAACGAGACCCGACGATTCAGGACTTTTATTATGTTGAAATCTCTCATCTAAAAGTTGCTAGATAGAACATATTTTTTATTTATTTAGTTATGTCTTCGATACTATTGACATTCATTCCCAGAAAATGAATATTAAACAACTGTGTTGGTTCACCCGTAGCAAGGAAGCTTACCAGGATGGGAACTTGACTCTTGTGGAGACTGCTGGGTCACTGATGGTTGTCTTGTGGACACTAATGATGATCCAGCTGCAATTGATGCTTATATGTATAGGTAAGAAGCCTCATAAATTTATTTACTTTTTTAAAAATAAAATTAACAATATACTTTTAACTTTTTTAATCTAAATAAATTTGTAAATGGTGATTTATATTCAGGGCCAAAGTTTCAGATGAACGAAATGGGGAACATGGATGGGTTCACCTTCGGCAAAGTATCCATAATCCAAATATTGCTGTTAATCTACAATCCACGGTTCCCGGTGGGTGCCAATACATGGCAAAAGTTCTAAGAAATCGGTACGCGAGTTTACTTACCTGCAATGATAGTGTATATTTTCTTACGACTTCCTTCGATATCTGATATGATATCATGATAAATATTATAATTTATTTATTATAATCGATTAATTTTTTTAATAAATATCTTTCTTTTAATCTCTTTGCTTCTTTCTTATTTTCTCTGTCTCAATTTACATTATATATATATATATATATAGATTTTTAGTCAGTCCCGAATGCCACATTTTTTAATTTGGCTATTATTTAATGACACTATCAATATTTTATCCACATTGGGTCCTACTTATTTGGCAAAAAATCATAAAGGTATCTTCTATTTAAAAATATATTTATTTTAAAGATAATTTTAAAATATAACAAAGTCTTCCGTATTTCTTAAGCTAGATGTGCAATTAAATCATATCATATAAATAGGACAGAAGGAGTATTTTGTTTTCTTTTTTCTTTTTGGTTTCTATTTTAACAGTTTGATTGATCACACATTTCTTGTGTTTATTTGATGTTTTAGGTTTCTCTTGCCTAGCGGAATGGACAGAATACTCGATGTCAGTCAAATTGATAAGTATGCTAGAAATGGAAATCTAAGCTAAGATGCTTAAAACATGCTTGAAGTTAAGTTTTCAGGTGTGTCAATAATGTTTAATACAAAGTTTACTTACACTGTTCAGTGGAACCAAAAAAAAAAAAAACAGAAAGAGAGAAGAAAAATAGTGTGTGAGTGTATTCTTCCTTAATGAAGTTTATTTTTAATTAACAAGGATATTATATTAATAAAATTTAATATGCATCAATCAATACAGAAGAATGAAGCACGGCTGAGCCGTCACTAGTGTCCTTAATGGAGTTGGCTAATCATTTAACTCTTGCACTTCTTGTGTATTATACTAGAGAATTTGTCATACTTTGTGCGGTTATAAATGGCAGTCCTATATATCTATATATATGTGTGTCTCTGGGCACATCGCATTGTATGTGTGCTAAGTTATGTAGTATGCTTTGTGAAATTTATAGTTGTGCGTGAAAGATTAAAATACAATAATATGGATTGTGAATGATTTGTTTTGTCGAGGTAAGACTAATATCAATTGCTTGAATCTATAGAATTGAATAATCAAACATATAAAAAAAAATAGGAAAATTTCAGCATGAAAAAACTTGAAACCAACTAAAATTTTGACTGCCATTAACTTATAACTATTTTTCATAGTATATATCAGTTTAATAATACATTATAAAAGTAACACTCATGACTTATAAGCCTCATAATGACATACCAAAAGAAGAACACTATATGATCGAATTTTAAAGATGTTGAATAGTATGAGAAAAAAGTGCTAAAACAATTATTCAAATATAATTAAAAGCAAAATATCTTCGTTACTACACCTACTTCACCCTTGAGATATGAATATTAATCAGACCCTCCAAATTTTATTATTACGCGCTAGCATATTCTTATTATTGTTATAACTATTAGTGGCGTATGTAGAGGCTTAAATATGGTTTCATGGGAATCAGTAGTTTATTCATACATATATATTAAGAAATCTACTAAATATTAATACTTGATTGTGAACAAGTTATTATTGTAATTCAGACTTGAAGTCAATATAGGAGCTCATAAATTTCAAATTTTGAATCTGCTAATTAAAAGTATGGAATAATTTTATTATTTTGCATCATCTTTTAGTTTCTTTATCTCAACTGATAGCATAAAACATCAAGTACATATGTAGAATAAATAATAATAATAATAATTGGATTGATTAGTCAATTATAAAAGTGTGATTTGAAAACAATAGCGATATTGGAAAAACAATAATAAACTATTCATATATCATATATTTCTTTTAAATTTTTTTAATGAATTGTTTAAATTTGAAAGAATAAACCAGTTTGTCATGATTATTAGTATAAACTTTGATGCTCCATCTCTCACCCCACCCTTAGCATTCAGAGATGAAAACTTAAAAATGAAATAAGTAATATACCAGACTAACTAATACTACTAGAAATTGGACCTACGTTAACGATTTCAAATACATTGCAGTAGGTTGTATAACTGTTTCCATGACCAACGACGACAAATTGAAGACTATCACATTCGCTTGCATTGCTATAGTTCTATTGCAGCGGATCGTAACAATTCTTGAATGCGTTGCTATAGAAACGTCTATAGCAAAGGTTATTCTTCCATTTATAACGGCTGTTAATTACATTGATGAGAATGGTTAAAAACTATTTCAATAGAGGTTTTTACAATGGTTATCCAGGTTATGTTGATGGTTGTTCTCGATATTGCAATATATTGCAACTGTTTAGTGGTTATTGCAACAAATTTATACATATAGCAACTTTCCAAAAGGCTACCGCAGCAGTTTCTTAATCTATTGTAACAATCATTTTACGTTATTGCAATGGTTTTAACTATTATTGCAACAGAATTATAAATTACAGTAATTTTCTAAAAGGCTATCGCAACAGTTTCATTTTCTATTGCAATAGTTTTTTTTACCAATTGCAATGGTTTTCTAAAGACTTTTGTATAGAAACAACAATTTATAATATAACCTGGGTTATAAATTTTAATAATTACCAATTAAATAAAATATAATACACTAAAAATTCTACAAATCATGTAAGAAAACGATTAACAAACCAAATCATATGTAACCCAGAGTATCCTAATCATATATAATATCCATATAAGCAAAATATACCCAAAAAAAAACTATTTCAATAGTTACCACAAGTTTCAATTTGATAGAAAATGAAATTTTTAGCTTAGCGCAAGTTCCAAAATATAAGAAAACAAAAGAGCCGAGTTAGAGCATTTGAAGTTTCTACAACTTTCAATCAATTATCTCAAGTAAAATCTTCAATGCTTTCATCATCCCCTTGTTTATTTTCTCCACCAACAAATGTAATGACCCATCCAGTCATTATGAGGTGGTTAAGGCTACAGTACCCATGCTAGAGTCTCCATAGTGAAAGTGAGCTAACAAAACTCAAGAAATGAAAAGGTTTAAAAACTGAAACATGTGTGTAGTCTTAAGAAATGATATTGTGTTGTGATCCATAAGGGAATTAATCTTGGGCAGAATTATATGCCCAAGTGATACTCAAATGCTTCATTTCGTCTTGTTTATCCATTGATATTTGTACATTCTCATGTGATTTGTAGTTAAAATGTGAATTTATACTAACCAACATGATTAGTGTTGTTTTGCAGGAAAAATGTAATTTTAGGAAACTAAGATGCATGTTGGGAGAAATCGGGAATGGACGCGAAAGCGAGCAGTGGAAAAAGAAAAGGTCATGCAGCAAATTAAGGGGCTCCGTGATGGAGTCGTGTCACGCTGCCATCGCGGATGCATTCTGCCCCGGATGATTAAAATATGCCAAGTTCCAGTGAAGGTCCACGTTGGGGCCGTGACACGTTGGCCAAGCCCCGCGTTGCACGCCGTGGCACGTTGGGCATAATTACCTGGAGGACCGGATTCCAGTGAGGGTCCGCATTTGTGGCGTGTCACGGAGGCAGTGATCCGCGATGCACTCCGTGACACGTTGCTTGTTATTTCGGAAAAAATTTTCACTCGTATAAATAGCATACTTAGGTTTATTTTTAATTATTCTGACTTAGTTGAGCAAGGACGTGGGTTACAGGCAGTTGAGGGGACGAAAATCTTAGGGTTCTTCTTTATCTCTTTCTCCTTTATTTCAATTGTTTGTATGATTTACACTCATTTAATGATGTTTAATCCACAAATGAGTGGCTAAATTCACTTCTTGCTGAGGTTAAGAACATTTGTAGTGGAATGTAATTATTGATCATCTTGGTTTTTCATCTTTTCTTCCATGGTTGTTCTATCAATTCTTGTTCTTACTGCATTAATGTTTGGCCAATATTAATGTATATCTAAAAAATCCGGTTTGCACTCGAAAGAGAAAGAAATTGAAAAGTTGTGAATTAATAGGATATGATCTCTTCTTGGTTCGGAAAAATTGAGAATTGATTTACCTTCAGAATAGAAATATATCTGAAAGTCGTATTAGTCAATTGAGGAATCGGTTTCGTATGGCTAGAACATGAATTTCTTCTTATCACAGAAATGTAGGTGGAAGGTTCATGATTCTTAAGTTGGGTTAAATACGAGAGTTTTAATCCATAGTCAATAATTCTTGGCTAGCAACCGAAGGAAAGATTAACCAATTTGTATCAATAAATTGCTTCCTTACATGTTCGTTTTAGCCTCAGCATGCTCATTACTATAGTTCAGACTCAATTTGTACATTTATTTTAGATTAGTATAAATTAGGAAACAAACTCCTAAAATCTTCATGAAACTGTTGTCTGCATTATTAGAGTTAGAGTTTATTAACACTTGATTAGATTATTACCTTGGTCCATTCCCTGTGGGATCAATACTTGACTACTCAAGCCATTTTACTACTTGTTCGACTACGTGCACTTGCGTGTAGGTATTCCAAACCACCGAACATGTTTTTGGCGCCGTTGCCGGGGACTGGCAATTGGTGAAATTGTTTTCTTAAGTGTTAGTTTACGATTTCTTTTTAGTGTTGAAACTTGGTCTTAGCTTGTCTTTTGTAGATATTGAATTCTGTTGAACACTGGCAAGGGACAAGGAGCTGGTGGATTCACACTTAGAGCCAGAAAGACAATTCCATCGTCAAAGGAGAGAAGCTCTAGAGAGAAAGCTGCAGTTGCTCAGACAGACAATCCTGGAGCAACAACAGAATCCACCCATTGTAAGGGCAGTGTTGGTGCCCGAAGAAATGGCAGTTAGGCCGGTTCGCGAAGTGGAAATCCCACATGCTAACAATGTTACATCTAGCATTCACAAACCTGAGCCAGGAGGGAGGTTCGAGCTCAAACAGAATATGGTGCAATTGTTGCACACCAGTGGGCAATTCACAGGTCTCCCTCACGAGGATCCACAACAACATCTCCAAAACTTTTTGGAGATAAGTGACACTTACATCCCCGCGGGAGTGTCACCCGATTATGTCAGGCTTACATTGTTCCCATTTTCACTTTTGGGAGAAGCAAAGAGGTGGCTGAAAGCTGAACCACCTAATTCCATCACTACTTGTGATGATCTTGCACGGAAATTTTTGATACGGTTCTTTCCATCCGGTAAAACAGCAAGACTTAGAAGTCAAATTCTAAGTTTTAAACAAAGAGAGGGGGAGAATCTGCATCGAGCTTGGGAATGATTCAAATCTATGTTGCGGGATTGTCCTCATCATCACCAATCCAATGATGTGCTGGTGCATACTTCCATAGAGGGTTTGGAACCCCACACAAAAATCTTGCTAGACTCAACAGCTGGGGGACAAGCATTAGAAAAAACTTATGAGGAGTTGTATACTTTGTTAAACCGTATTTCGCTGGGAAATCCAGAGTGGAATGCGGACTCTTCTAGAGGAGGAACAAGGAAAGCGGCATGAGTCTTGGAAGTGGATGGTTTTACAGCTATCGCTGCACAGATAGCTGCGTTACAAAATCAACTAAATACCCACGTCAGCAATATGAGCATGAATCATTCTCAAGCCCCAGTGAATGTAGTGCAGCAAATTTGGTGTGAAGTGTGTGGCAGTAATGAACACTCAGCTGAGTGTTGTGGTGCGAATCCTGATTCAGTAAACTTTGTTGGTAATGTACAGAGAAATAATCACCAACAGTATGGCAACAACTACAACTCTAATTGGAGGAGTCACCCGAATTTCTCTTGGGGTAGTAACAGCCATCAAGGGCAAAGTTCGAGTCAGGGGGCATAGAGAAATCAAGGAGGGCAGCAGCACTATCAGTCGCAATACAGAAGCAACAATACACCTCCTCCACCACCATTACCCAGCATCGAGGAAATGTTCAAAACGATGATAGCTAACTAAGATCAATTGCAGGCTAACTATGTGAAATTGACAGCCAATGTAAAGAACAATCAGTTAGCTACAAAGGAATTGGAGTACCAGTTTGGGCAACTAGCTGGAGCTCAAAACACCAGGCCGAGAGGAGGACTTCCGAGTGACACTGACCCCAACCCCAAGCAAGTGAATGCAGTGACCACAAGGAGTGGTTTACAACTCAAGGAGGTAGAACCAGAAAGACCACTGTAGCAGTCGGGAGCAGTGGAGAATGAGATGGAACACAATGATGATAGGGGGAAGGAGAAGGAAGCTGAACCAGAAAGACCTCCCCCCCCATTCCCTCAAAGATTAAAGAAACACAAGGAGGAAGCGTGTTTCAAAAAGTTCATGGAGGTGCTTAAACAGGTACAAATTAATTTACCTCTTGTTGATGTTTTGCAGGGAGTGCCGAAGTACGCAAAATATATCAAGGACATCGTGGTGAACAAAAGCAGGTTGACGGAGTATGCTACGGTGGCGCTTACGGAGGAGTGCACTTCCCGGATACAAAATAGGTTGCCCACAAAGCTCAAAGACCCTGGGAGCTTTACAATTCAACTTACAATCGGGCAGAGTATCCGAGCTCGTGGATTATGTGATTTGGGAGCGAGCATTAACTTGATGCCGACATCGGTATTCAAGAAATTGGGGCTAGGCAGTCCTAGACCGACAACAGTGATCTTGCAACTAGCGGATCGTTCTTTGGCCAGACCAGATGACATTTTGGAGGAGGTGCTAGTGCAAGTGGGCTCCCTTATCTTCCCGGTAGACTTCATTGTGCTGGATTTTGAGCCGGATGCGGAAGTCCCATTTATTTTGGGACATCCTTTCTTGGCGACCGGGAAAACACTGATTGATGTAGCTGCAGGGCAGCTAACCATGCGGGCACATGACAAGGTGGAGGTATTTGATGTGTACAAGGCCACGAAGCTTCCGGCCGTGTATGAGGAACTCTCAGTGATGAACGTGCTTGATCGAGCGAATATTGCTCAAAGTGTTGATTCGCAAGAGCCAGTGGGAAAACCACCGGTGAAGGACCCCCCAAAATTGGAATCGTGGCAAGAAGATCGAAGTGCCACGTTCTTAGTCAACGGGCAGCGATGTAAGCATTACTGGGGTGAGGACGGTAGTCGAGAGAAGACATCTGTCACCCTAGAGGATGACTAAACTTCAATGACGTCGAGCCGCGACGGTAAACCAGGCGCTGCACTGGAGGCAACCCGTGAAATTGTTGTAATACTTGAGTAGATTTAGTAGAAAAGAAAGAAAAAAAATAGAAAAATAAAAATAAAAACAAAAATTATATTTTATGTGAAACCTATGAATTCTAACCAATTTCTTGTTGTGAGATGAATTTCAGGTTGAACAGAGAGCAAAAATGCAAAGGATCGCAAAGGAAAAATCGAGGTGAGAAAAATAATAAAAAGTGGAAAAACAGTGAGCCTGCGCGATGGCTTCGTGTTACGGAGGACCTCTGCGTTACCCTCCGTGACACGTTGAGGTGTAATTCTAGAATTTTTAAAATTCTAGAATACCTCTGCGTTGTCTCCGTGTCACGGAGAGGGTGCTCCGCGTTACCCTCCGTGACACGTTGAGGCTTTAATTGCGACGGGTCACACTGGGTCGCCGGGTGACCCGCGCAAAAATCCCCCTTTTTAACCCCGAATTCCCTTAATTTTCCCTCATTTCTCACCCCCTCCGCGACAAACACCCAAAATCTCCCCCTTCCCCAACGTGAAACGGACCTAGGCACAAGTTTTCTTTGACTTTTCTTCGATTTCATTGAATTAAAGGTATGTTCTTTAACTTCATCTCATTTCTTGTCAAAGTTTTCGATTTTGAGCATGTGAAGTGAGTAAAACTTGCCCGAATTGTAAATTGAGCTTGAATTCATTTAAGTTTGTTGATTGATTTTCGTAGTATCATTTTGATTGTATGAACTCGATAAATACATGCTTGATCGAATTTTGGTGAAATATGTAGCTAGGGTTAGAATTTGATTGCGAAGAAACTAAATGCGATTGAAAATGTGGAAATAATGGGTTGGGCATGTTGGGTAAGGTGAATTGTGTTGTGCTTGATGTGAATATGCTAAATAAATGATGAATTTTCAGGAGAATGAAATTGTTGAATTGCATAGAAAATGGTGAATTGCATAGGTTGTGGTGAGAGAAGTTTTTGCTAAGTGCTATGTGATGAAATGGTATCGATGGTGATATTTTGATTAGCTGTACGAAGTTTGAGTAGTACATAGAAATTATCCCATCGAATTCTCTGAATGCACGAGGTATGTTGTTGTTTTTTGTAAATTGTAAAGTGAGAATTGTCTTGCCGTAATGTCGTAATTGTGGCCAAGGACTAAGTGTGGGGTGGCCTAGCTTAATCCAACCTTAGTCGAAGCTAATTTTGATTTGAATAACATTGGGACTGTCTGTTTGATTTGACAGGAACAATGGCAAGAAGGCAAGACAAAGGAAAGGGCGCATCTACATTGGGCGCCAGAAGGAAAAGAATTAGACTGGGAACAGCAGTCCCAGCAGCACCAGCGGTTCCGCGAGGCCAACGCCGTCAATACGAAACCCGATGGGTGACAAAGCATAAGGAGAACAAATACTTCCCTGAGGAGTATATTGCAAGGGAGCCGTTGGCACAGGAACTCCCCAGAATTGTACACCGGATTGACGCTGCCGGGCTGAACTTCTTTTTTGAAGAGCCCAAGGAGTGCAATCTCCACCTGATTCGGGAGTTCTACGCCAACTGAAACCCGACACTCCGCAGTCACACCGTCAAAATAAGGGGGCAGGTAGTCACTTTTGAGCCTTATCACCTTAATGCCATTTTGGGGGCGCGGGACACACACGCCCATATACTTCGGCAGCTGAACATCACTCCACCATATGCGGATATCAGACGCACTCTGTGTGGAGCCCGTTCTATAGCACGATGGAGCAGGTATAAGGAGAGGGGCTACCATCAGACGCTGCCCTACTCTCAAATGAACAGAGAAGCTAGAATTTGGCTTTAAGATCATGTGTTCCTACCTGATCCCGGGGGTGCACATGACAGATGTCACCCGGGATCGTGTGTGCTTGGTCTACGCCTTGATAAAAGGGCTGGAGATTAATATTGGGGCGGTGATTATCTCCGCCATGAAGAGAGCCCGTTTGTATCAAGGGCACAGGTACAGGTTTGGTGGCTTGTTGACCACGTTCCTGAGGGGCCTAGATGTTGAGGAAGAGGCCCTGGACTACATCCCGCAGATAGAGAGGCGTGCCTTGGACGTCACCAAAACTAAGGCACCCGACACCACTCACGGGCCAGTTCTCACATTAGCTGAGCGACATGCTCGGGATGATCAGTATATGGCCCGCATGTTCGGGATGCAGATGCTGCAGTTGCACATAGGCGGGAGGCCAGCAACAGAAGATGAGCTATGGCAGCTCGAGCTAGACTACCCCTTCGGCGAAAATGCCAGGGCTCTATGCCGAGTGGGGCCAGCTTTTTTGGAGCCCGTTGATGATGATGTCCCCACAGATGAGGAGACACGCCGCGATGACTCAGATGTTGAGTCAGATGAGGATAGCGGGGGCGATTTGGATATGGGGGACGAGGAAACTACATCTGACATTGATCAGGGAGTTTCACCACCTACTTTGGTGCTATGCTGAATTTTGTGAACACTAGGGACAGTGTTCGATTTAAGTGTGGGGTGGGGGTAGTTAGGTGCTGGTTGTTTTGTTGTTGTTTATGTTTATGTTTTGTTGTTGTGCCTATGAAAAATTGTGACCCTGTGATTTTGGTGTTTATGTTTTGTATTGTAATTTGGTGTTGTAATTAATATGAAGCTGTTGTGTGCTGTATGGAGTTGTTGTTAGCTGGTTGTGTAAATATTATTTTTTTATCAAAATTATCGATATTTTTAAAATTTTTCGTTGAAATATTTTTATGATTGGGTTTCTCGGCGTTTGTTTTTGGTGCTTTTACCGAGAATAGTCCCATTGAATCGAAGTCGTAAATAGTGACCGTTCCCTATGATTGATGGATGACGACCGTCTTAAGTAAAATGTAGTCGGTAGGAGTAGTTTTCTTTTGTTCTTTTTAATTTTTTTTCTTTTATTTGTTTATATCCCGAACGTGTCGTTACTTTATGGTTCGGAATTCTTGTTGCGTGTTGTACATGATATTTTGAATGCAAAGGTGATTCGTATGAAAGTATGAAACTTTGTAAACATGTTGAGATACCTAGACCATAGAGTTCGATTCGGTGTGATTGAGGCTTAATGTTTGAATTCTTGTAATTAGCTGATTGAAGAGTCTGTGAATATGTCTTGAGTTGAGCATGTGCAATGAGTGTGTGGTGAGGTTTCGATTCTTCCATGCTATTGTGAAGTGTCTAGAACTTGCCTGGTGTGTGTACGAAACGAAATGAAGGATGTGTATTGTAGGAAAGGATGTAGGCATTTCTTTGATTTAACTGAAAGTTTTTTTCATTATCGTACCTACCTTGAATGTACATCCTAGTTAGCCCATTGAGCCTTTAGCCTATTTTTTTCTTTTGTCGAAAAGGTACAAACCGAGCTTAACCCCTTCTTTTCATTATCCGTGAATTTGATCAAAACTCTTAAGCGCTCAAGAAAAGAAATTTTCCCACAGTGTTAAGGAGTGGTAATTGTGAAAAGAAAGGAAAAGTGGAAGTGGTGAAAGTAAAGAAAATGTCAAAGGTGCACTTGCCGAATTTAATAAAATGAAGATGTATAACTAATCTTTGTTATTAAGTAGAGTGTGCTTAAATAAATGGGAACAAAAAAAATAAAGAAAGGCTTCAAGAAAGGGGAGGATGAAGGAAGAAACAATGCCCATAATGTGGTGGGATGTATGGAAAAGCGCTTAAGGGTGCTAGTTGCTATTATTGGTTAGCCCAGTATGTACTAGTTCCTTAGCTTACATTACAACCCGTTAAGTCCTACGTGATCTTACATCACTCGTCCTTATATTAGTGGAGTAATACACTAGAGGCAAGCTTATGGGTCATGACATGATGCATGTGAATTCTTTGGGAGAGAGAGTGAGATCGTGTTCATATGCCCCTGCATATAATGTTTTTAAGATCATAGAATTGAAAGGGGGAAATTCTCTTGTGTTGTGAGGGCACATGTTTGACGAGAGATTTAATTTCGTGTCGAATGTCTTGATCAGCTGATTTGCATGAGTTTGCCGAGATCGAGAGTCGACCCTTGAGTCTGGGAGGTCTTAATGTGTTGAATGTCATTGTATTGATGAGACTATGCATGTTTTCTTGATGATTTGCTATGTAAATAATCGGCATAACCGTAGCTTGAATTGTCGAGCCAAAGTAGCTATGATTGGGTGTCAATTGCATGAGATGTGAGATTGTTGTTCGAGGATGAACAAAGTTTTAAGTGTGGGGTAAGTGATCTTGGGCAGAATTATATCCCCACGTGATACTCAAATGCTTCATTTCGTCTTGTTTATCCATTGATATTTGTACATTCTCATGTGATTTGTAGTTAAAATGTGAATTTATACTAACCAACATAATTAGTGTTGTTTTGCAGGAAAAATATAATTTTAGGAAGCAAAGATGCATGTTGGGAGAAATCGGGAATGGACGCGGAAGCGAGCAGTGGAAAAGGCCAAGGTCATGCAGCAAATTGAGGGGCTCCGCGATGGAGCCGTGTCACGCTGCCATCGCGGATGCAATCATCAGTGAAGGTCCGCGTTGGTGCCGTGGCACATTGGCCAAGCCCCGCGTTGCACGCCGTAGCACGTTGGGCATAATTACCTGGAGGAGCGGATTCCAGTGAGGGTCCGCGTTTGTGGCGTGTCACGAAGGCAGTGCTCCGTGATGCACTCCGTGACACGTTGCTTGTTATTCCGGAAAAAATTTCCACTAGTATAAATAGCACACTTAGGTTTATTTTTAATTATTCTGACTTAGTTGAGCAAGGACGTGGGTTACAAGCAGTTGAGGGGACGAAAATCTTAGGGTTCTTCTCTATCTCTTTCTCCTTTATTTCAATTGTTTGTATGATTTACACTCATTTAATGATGTTTAATCCACAAATGAGTGGCTAAATTCACTTCTTGCTGAGGTTAAGAACATTTGTAGTGGAATGTAATTATTGATCATCTTGGTTTTTCATCTTTTCTTCTATGGTTGTTCTATCAATTCTTGTTCTTACTGCATTAATGTTTGGCCAATATTAATGTATATCTAAAAAATTCGGTTTGCGCTCGAAAGAGAAAGAAATTGAAAAGTTGTGAATTAATAGGATATGATCTCTTCTTGGTTTGGGAAAATTGAGAATTGATTTACCTTCAGAATAGAAATATATCTGAAAGTCGTATTAGTCAATTAAGGAATCGGTTTCGTATGGCTAGAACATGAATTTCTTCTTATCACAGAAATGTAGGTGGAAGGTTCATGATTCTTAAGTTGGGTTAAATACGAGAGTTTTAATCCATAGTCAATAATTCTTGGCTAGCAACCGAAGGAAAGATTAACCAATTTGTATCAATAAATTGCTTCCCTGCATGTTCGTTTTAGCCTCAGCATGCTTATTACTATAGTTCAGACTCAATTTGTACATTTGTTTTAGATTAGTATAAATTAGGAAACAAACTCCTAAAATCTTCTTTAAACTGTTGTCTGCATTATTAGAGTTAGAGTTTATTAACACTTGATTAGATTATTACCTTGGTCCAGTCCCTGTGGGATCGATACTTGGCTACTCAAGCCATTTTACTACTTGTTCGACCATGTGCACTTGTGTGTAGGTATTCCAAACCACCGAACAGGAATGACCTAGTAACTTAGACCTCCATAAGAAATTCTGAGACTATGAGTGAATTCATAGCGATGTTTTATAGCGCCGTGCACATTTAAGTTATGTTGTGATGTCTTGATATGATAGTTGTGTTGTGAAATGAAAACTTATTCAGTTTTATCGAACTATTGGTTAATGAGGCATCGATGCATCAGTGGCATACAGCAACACTGTCATAGTGATCAAAATGCCGCCGTAGTGACTATCGACGAGATGCCAAGTGGCGCCATCACGAGGCCTTGGGTCGCCATAGCGGGTCTGCCAAAACAAAGGTGGTGACTGCTGCAGCAAATGACGCGAGGAAAAATGTGAATTTAATTTAGTTATCTTGAGGTTCTCACTCATAATTCCAAAGAACGAACTTTGAAAGCTCGGAGGCGATTTTTTTAAGGTTAGGGCATATCTCTTCCTTCAAGGTAACATTTCTCTATCAAACCTTCTATATATCAACTCTCTAACCTCCTAGACTTGTTGGGGGTATCATTAATGGTGGATTCTAGGTTAGAACCCTAGAACTTATAAAAGTTAAGAAAAGTTGCATGGGTATTGATAACTATCATTTTCTAGACTTTTAGATTGTTAACTAACATTTTCTAGAATGGAATTGAATGTTCTAGTTCATAATTGTGAAAAGTTGAGAATTAGAGTTCAATAAAGGTGATATATTTAGCATAAAAACTGATATAAAGGGAATGAAAGGAGTAAAAAACCCATGAATTAGGGTGATGTGATCATTGTGAAATTAGACTATTGTAAATTAACCCATGGGTAATGATTTAAACCTTGAAAATGGATAGAATTTGGATGGGTTTGAATTTTCAAGGGAATTAATTGAAAAGTAGACAGTTAAATACTCTTGCATTATTTGTTTCTAGATTTTGAGCATTCGGAGACATTGAGAAAAAAAAAAGTTCACGTGAAGTAGCTTGCTTATTCGAGTTCTTCGGTTGAGGTATGTTATGATTTATTTAGAGTTAGACCTTGATTAGTCCCTTGTATGTGTTATGAGTTGATAAGGCATGTTTGATTGATTTTTGGATATAGATTGTGATTGAGAATTGTGACTTGACAATGCTATATGAATAAGTTATGAACAGTGGCGTAGCTTGAAAGTTCATCAAGGATGTTCAAAAATAATTTTTTTGAAATGTGGATTCAATGTTATCTTGTTCAACCTAGCAATTCTGCCAACAACTATTTATATCAAATATAAATAATCATGATTATTTTTTCTATTACTTTGATAAAAATATAAGATGATTATTAACTAAGAAAATTTAAGTATAACGCGATATTTTCACCAACTCTCATTGTTCGTTGTACATGCTTGCATTGCAAGTTATAAAGTGAGAATGAATTACATCTGAGTAGTCTAAAAAAATCTGAATGAAACAATTCAGTAATGAAGAGGTTATAACTCTAATCATCCTAGCCATTACTCCAACTCTGAAGTAAATTTTATAGAAAAAAGAAGAAGAAGAAGAAGAAGATTGACCGCAACAAACTATTTTTAAAATAAAAAACTGTCAGCTTCTTTACAAAGAAATACAAATCTATTATAAAATAGACAGTGGTATAATGAGGGACAGTTAACAAGGCAGAAGGAGGGTGATTCAAATGATACCAACAGTTAACACCAAGATGCTTTTACTATCATAATAGATTCAAAAGAATTAGCATGAGACACAAAATAATTTTAAAACATAAAAGACACACAAGAGGATACATCTTTAGTAGAGAATATACAACAGGTAGCCAAAGATGGAAATATTTTACTAAGACACAAGAACAGGAAATGTTTGGAACAGAGAACTTACAATAATACAACGCCGTATTCTCCGAAGATTGAGGAACAAGAAGAGATCTGTTAAGAGAAAGATTTATTCTAGAGAAAATGGTCTCATTAGAAATGGTAACAAGGAGATGTAAAGTCAAATATACTACAGATAAAACACAATTTTCACTGTCTTGGTAGTTCAAATAAAAAGCATACAACAAAAAGATATTAGAAAGGGCTACATTAGCAGACCAATGGAAATAAAATATATAGTAATAGATATATCTAAACAACAGCTTCGGGATCATTAGCAGATCTCGTGATCGATTATATTATGGAGGATCATTAACGGACCTGCAAAAACAAATTATAGAAATTGAAAGTATAGTAAAACAGAGGAAAAAATGACTCCAGCAGAAAGAAAGAATGTACCGTAAAAAACTTTTGATCATGTTTCATCTAACACATTTCCCCATTAACAAACTTATTTAAGCAAATTACTAAATATATTAGCAGCTTGTGCTGACTGACTACAACAGCTCAAACCATTAACATATCTCATGATTATATTATTGAGGAAAGTTAGCAGACTAGAGAAAACAAATTTTATAATACATAGTCCAGCAAAAAAAAATAACTGGGAAAAAAAATTCGATAGCAACTCCCCAGCAAGCAAGCTATGATGATGATGAAGAAGAAGAAGAGGAGGAGGAGCAGAAGAAGAAGAAGAAGAAGAAGAAGAAGAAGAAGAAGAAGAACTTGATTGTTGCTTTAGGCAAATGATCAATTGACAAGTTGAATAGCTGATTGCGGTGACTGTGCACACAATGCTGCCAAAAAAGCAACATCTAATTAAAATTCATGGTGCATAATATTAAGTTGTTGACTGTGCACACAATGCTGCCAAAAAAGCAACATCTAATTAAAATTCATGGTGCATAATATTAAGTTGTGCAAGGATGTCAATTATAAATTCCTGACGTATGATTGTCTTTTATTATTCCATTTCTTTTACCGTCCTCTGATGTATCCTTTCTTCTATTTTCTTTATTTTTTAACACTCTCATCAATAGCACTTAAAGAGGGTTCGGAATGTCCTTTCCCTTTTAAAGTAGGTTTGGTAACTCCTTGCTCATACCATCTCACAAACCCTAAATGTTCAGATTCTATGACTCCTACAACTGTGTCAACTGACTGGTTGTAGTCTTCACTTTATTGACTTTGTATTTTCTCCATTTTATCCTACAAATCAAGTTCAAGAAAAGAGAAATCAAATAAATAAAAAACTAATCTAGTAAGAATAAATAAACGAAATTAAAAACCTTGAAATTAAATAAAATTTATATAATTTTTACTAATCATATCCTCATTAGAGTATTTTTATGCTTGATCAGGTTTTCTTGATCTTGTAGCCACAAAGATTTGATTAAGTGACAGATCATTGGAGGAATCCTATTTTTCCTAATTACATAAAGGTTGATAATCAAATTCTTTTATTGACAATGCGTTCAAATTAAGTGAAGAATCAGAGAACACACTAAATTAGTGCGGATCCACAACAAAATTCGTTTTATCGACAATATGCAGATTCTTCAAATTTTTTTTATTCTTGGTATTTTTTTCATTCATTTTCTTCAAATAAATGAGTCAATAAATGTAAACAAAAAATTTAAAACATAAAGACGAATTAATGAGAAAACAAATGAACCGAGTCAAATCAATAATTTTGATTAAAAAGAGGACAAGGACTCTATTTTAATTTTATGAAAGGTGTGCAGTTTGAAATGTATTTCTAGATTTAAAAATTATGTTTCATCATATTATGAACTGTTGAAAGATATCCACATGAAATAAAAACATCTTAAAGTTAGTCATGATTTATATCTTACCTTGAATTCATCAAAATTCAAATATATGAGAAGATCCTTACTCATATTGTGAAACATTATAAGGCTTTTTCGCCATTCAAAGTTCTTCATTGGTGCGCCCAAATTACACCTGTTAATAAAGTATAAAGTGTCTATTGTTAAATATAGAACCCAACTAGGTTGGGGTCAACTTCTACAAGGAATATAACGAGAAATGAATCAATAGTGAGTATTCAACCGGTAGTCGATATCTCGAGGGGGACTTGTAACATGAAGCAGTAATAGATTTCAAGACTCTCAGTAATAATAACTGATATTTGAGAACCTTTTGGATTACATTCATGTCATGACCCAAGTCTACACCCTGAAAATAACAGGGTACTTAGAACCACAAGGGATCCCAAGCTAACCCATGGTAACAACATGACACTAATCATCATGTATTGAAACAATTGAGCAGAAGCTAAACTGATGCGTGTATAATTACTTGAATGAGTCTGAAATAAAAGGTATATACTTAATCCAAAAATAATGTAACAATAAAAAAGCTGACCAAGCTGAAATATCTATGTCTGAAAAGCCTCTAAGGATGGACAGTCTGAAGAGACATGTCCCTAACTAACTCTAAATACTAAACCAAAGTGAAAAGATATAACAAAACTGTTACACCCCAAACCCGGGGAGGCGTGACTGGAACCTGGTGCTACCCCTAATATGAGCATACGCGATGCCCAAAAATAAAACAAAGGCTAGAACCAATGAGGTTACAACAACTATAAAATCAGAATAAGATGATAGACTATAGTGGAAACTAGCTCACCTGACCAACCAAAAATAAATGCAGTATGCCGCCAAAGTCACAGAATGAAAAACAACTATACAACATGACCCACCTGGCCTACAACAACATATTAACACCACAACAATCTCTACGACCCTCTATGAATACAATAGTATCAAATGATCAGGACAAAGCCCTGAACTACCCTTAACTCAAATATTTGGCGACTCCGAAAGACCTGGAGCTCACTGATTCAGCTGGAACACTACTCAGCAATTAAGAACTCTATCTACCAGCCCACCATCACTTGCAGGCATGAATGTAGCGCTCGACTAGGGAATTAGTATAATAACGTTCCGAGCATGAAAGGCAAAAACAACTTGAAGACTCAGATTACAGATCAACAGATATACCAAATACCGAAGAAGGAGAACTCAACTTAAGTAAACACATAGAACCTACCTGGCTCCCATAAGCCTGAAAAGTATAAGAAAACATACAAACAGAACCTACCTGACCCTCATAAGCCAGGCAAGTCCAAAGATAAAGAAAAACACAGCGGCACCTAGCGGACACAACTCATCTGTCATTGCCTCTAGACCTCTCAACAGCCTCAGCTAACACCAACCAATACCTAGCATCCACTACTATTAGATAATATATAACACAAGCATAAATCACAATATAATGCCAATGTAATACCCTAGAAGTGCCTAAGAATAGACTCAGAAATTTGAAATGAGAAGTAGCAGAAAAATCTAAGATTTTACTCAGAAAAATTCGTGGTACGAGTCATTGGAGGGTCTAACGACTTATGGGAGAAACTCGTGGTCAGGTTCTGCAAAAGTAGACTCAGAGGTAATGGGTCCATGGTACGACCCATAGGAAGATGTAATGAGTCATAGGTTGGGGTCGTTGGTCGTCACCAGGGTACCAGGGACAAATAGCACGAGTCATAGTATGACTCATTGTGAGGAACAATGTTACACCCCGTAAAATATTAATGGTTAGTAGGTGTACGGGTGAATTTGTGACAAGTAAAGACAGGTTGACGCGTGTGGGAAAATCCTCAGAAGCAGGGTTGGGAGAGGCCAGGCCGTAAGGGGCCAGCACGATGTGCCAGGAGGGCCAGCACCTTGGGAGGCGCCGTGCTGCACCCTCCTTGGCGTGTTGGCCAGCGCAAGGGATACCCGACCACCGCCCTACACTTATACATATATACTTCCCTTGTTCAATTTTAAATCATTTGTATAGTATCATTCGGCCAGAGGAGACAGAGCATGCAAATTTCAATTAATTTTCGTCAAATTATGCTACCAAATGCCGTCCAAACGCAAATTAACTTCGGATAACAAGTTTTAAGCCTACGAAAAGCATTTTTACAGAATTATATCGTGAAAATTCGCTCGGCATACCGAAACACGTCGAGTAAAAGTTGTTAGAATTACTCTAAATTGAATCCTAAATGACCACAGGCATTAGGTAAGCATTTCTCCCGTCTGAACTCTCGAGAAATTGTAGGTTTTCGATCGAGTTATTTGAAGTTGAATTATAGTTGATATTATTATCAAAAGTTATCGTTATTTGCCAAATTTAGTATTAAAATTATCCCTATTCTCTCAGTATAAGGGATGCAGTTGGGTAGAACCGCCATTTGCAAGTTGAAACTCGCTAGTTAATCGGAAGTCAGCATTTGAGGTATGTTAAGGCGAAGTCCTTCGACAAGTTATTCCCGTCATATAGTAATACAACCTAAATCCTTGTAAGGAAGCCATAAATATGAATATTGTGATTAGCTACTACTATTAGTTTGAGATTAGCATTTTCTGTCTAGATTGGGACTGACCCTGCCCTGTATAGCCTTCCGTTGTCCAACCTCAGGGTTATTAGCTATGTCGTTACCTACGGGGCTATATGGATTGCTCCAAGGAGCTATATGTTGTCCCAAGGGACTATGCTGAGGCCCAAGGTCCATATTGCAGTCCATTCCATGGCTGGACTTTTATATTTATGTCGTGTCGGCATCACTGACCCTCGTCGAGCTTGGTGCCCAGGGTGCAGTTACAAGAGTCTATCGGACTCAGACACAACTACAAGAGCCGAACGGGCTCAATTGTGGACCCTGGGGACAAGTAGGTTGGATATAGTTACCTGTTGACTTATTTTGAACTTGTTAGGGGTATATAAATTGAAGTGTGCTCGCCAGGGCTTATGGGGGATCCAGGCAAATTATTCTGTGCTGGTTGTACCTTTCGGGCTTATGGGGGCTAATTAAAGTTCTTGTTTGCGTTATTTATTATTAGTTATATAGCATGTTGTAGGGCATGCAAGTGGTATCTCTTATCCTTCCTATTGAATTATTTTCAGTTTTATCAGTATTATTCAGTCGCTTTTGTTTACTGCCTTACATATTCGATACATATGGTACTGACACCTATCTGTGGGATGCTACATTACTTGCCTGCAGATACGGATAGATGCATTTCAGGACCTCCCTAGTCATCAGCCGAGTCAGCAGTCTAATAAGCTCCTTTATTCTGGGGTTGTTAGTTAGAAGGTTTGTTCTTTTATTATACAGTTTATGGGTAGGTCGGGGCCCTTTCTTGACCATTATTCCACTCTTAGAGGCTTGTAGGCTATAGATTCTCAGTTTTTGGTTTTGTATAATGGTCGTGTGGGGCCTAGTTTAGCTTTTAGTTAGTAGCCTTATTGGCTATAGTATTGTTATGACTACCTATTTTGATTCTTCTATAACTAGACAGCATGGTGGTCTTGTCGACGCACATAGGATTCCTTTATTTTATGTTGTTGGTTAGCTGTATTCATTTTACAGGTGGCTATGCGGCCTTATCGGCCAGAGGCTATGTTTACAACTAAGATATAGCTCAATGTTTTCTTGATTTGAAGAGCAGGCATTCACCAGAAGTGCATAAGCCTAGTCAGGTCATTTCAGATCCTAGTATGGCACCAGGTGCCAGTTATGCCTCTCAAGGTAGAGCGTGATAATCAACGAGTCATGGTAAATGCCTATGGGAAGGAGCAGGAAAAATCCCCAATCGAGGCAACAGATGGAACCCATGACTCGTTGAATGAATGTATGATTCGTGGTGTGAATGCAGGTTGCATCAGAGGTAGAAACGGGAGGTAGTAATGGATCATGGTTTGTAGTAACGATCCATCCTGTTGAGTCATCGTATTAGGACCTGAGAAGTTAAAAAATGATGGAGGAAGTAACAGACGGGTACTACGAGTTGTGGTATCAAGGGACGACCCATGTTATCAAGGGATGACTTGTGGTTTCAATCATTGTCACTGGCAGTATAGAAATTCCAGACTTTTCATTAAGGATATTTTCGTAATTTCTAAGCCCTAAGGACCTAAACTACGTCATTTTAAGCTCGGTTACAAGGGTTTTAAGTGTGTTAAACCTATCCTAAGCCATACCATTCCATGCATGCAAATTAGAGTTCTTCCTTGGAGATCAAGCTTGAAGAATTCCCCAATTTCTCTCTAGTTTCCTTTGGGCTTTCAAGAGAAAGTATAAATCCAATTTACCCAGGTATGTGAGGCTATGAGTGAGAGTTCCTTTTACTCTCATGCTCTAAATTTTTCTCAATTCCATGGATTTCAATTCTAGATTTAAGTTCATGATCTGTTGGGGTTTATCTCTAATTTTTGTGAAATTATCTATCATCTATCTATGGGTCAAATCCCTTCATGTATCAAATTATGTTTTATGATCTATTGGAAGATTTTATACCTATTTTGATTATTAATTCATAGTTTTAAATTTTAATTAAATTATGCCAAATTATGTAAGTTTCATGAAAAGTCAAGTTATGATTCTATTATGATTTTGATCTTACTAAGTCTAAATTATGATTTATGATTCATGTTATGATTTCTCTTCAAGTAGTCTTCATGGATTTATGAATATCAAGTATCTAAATGTTTTACAAGTATGCATGATTTTAATGATTTATGAATTTATGACTCTTGGCCAATTCATGGGCCCTTATTCATGGCTAATCATGTATTTCAAGTGGGATCCATCATGTTATTATTTATTTGGCCATGAACTTCATGAATGATTTCACGGTTACTATATGAGCCCTCACATGCATGTTTTTGGGAGCAGTGTCTAGCACCGAATAGACTCGGTGTTCAGGTAAATCCCGTGGTCTTAGAACTACGTGCCATTGTAGGTATATACATATTTATTATTGGATACTTGTGATATCACCATATTGCACGTCCCCTTGCCTGGCAAGCTAGGGGCGGTCCTGACCACTTGGGCAAAATATGGGGCATCATGTAAGGCTCTATCATGATGGTGTCGGTTAAGATGAGTCCTCCCATTGTTCCTCATGACTTATGCATGATTATGTTTATGCTAGTTTGGCTCAAGTTATGTTTTATAAAATTTTCTTTTATGATTATGATTATGATTGGTTTACAAATGGTTTGAAAACCTTGAGCCCTTATGTTTACATTATGATATTTACTTTATGATTATGTTGTCTTACTCTGATGAACTCTTATTTATTTTAACTGTATTTTTTATCTTACCTTTCATACTTAGTACAATCCAAAGTACTGACCACATACTCTATGCTGTATTATTTCATGATATAGGCTCAGACATTCAGGTTCAGTCCCCCCGTTAGCATGATCCTCAGAGTTTGCATCCCTCAGCCAAGTTGGTGAGTCCTCATCCTTCGAGGACACTTTATCATCTTATGTTCAGTATTCTCAGTTTCAGTCTTTAGTGAGTTAGTTGGGGTTTTGTCCTATCAACTCATCAGTATGTAGAGGCTTATCAGACATAATATGTATTAAGCTTCAGAATTGTGTTATGTATTCAAATGTTCAAATGTTATTACTTTCTCAGACTTCTACTATTTTATGTTAGACTTTTTGTATTTTTTCTGTTGAGTGTTAGATGTCATGTTCATTCCATAGTTCGAGTTGGAGCCTCTCGGTGTTCTTTGTCCCATGTCTCGATTCGGGTCTATGTTCGGGTCATGACAAACTTGGTATCAGAGCATTAGGTTTTGAAGTGTCCTAGGGTGTCTAAAAGCCGCGTTAAGTAGAGTCTTTTTCATGGGTGTGAAGCACGCCACACTTATGACGAAGAGGCTATGAAACATTTAGGAAAGTTTCCTTCTTTCATGATCTATGTCATGCGATGAAATGTCTCTCTATCCTTCTAAATCATGCTATACGCATTTGCAGAATCATGCGTCCTCAATGAGTTAATGGAAGAAGGAACGTAAATGGAAATGGCCATGAGAATGGCAATGGAGATGGGCACCAGTAGGCCCCACCATCCCCCGAGGATCATGTGCCCAAGTAGGTTGCCTATACAGAGTTTAGGGTAGCCATTCCGATATTGGCACAGGCATTGACCGCCCAGGTCAACCAATAGGCGGTAGCACATGTCCCCCATAATGGGAATGCTGCAGTAGCGAGAGTCAGAGATTTTCTTAGGATGAACCCTCTGGAGTTTCTTGGATCGAAGGTGGGAGCGGATTCACATGATTTTATTGATAAAATTCTGAAGATCACCAGATCACGGGGGTGACAGGGGAGGAGTGCACAGATCTAGCCTCATATCAGTTGAAAGGGGTTGCACATATCTAGTTCAAACAGTGGAAGAATGGTAGGGCAGTTGGAGCGAGCCCCGTTGGTTGGGATGAGTTTCATACTGCATTTTTGGATCGATTCTTTCCCCAAGAGATGAGGAAAATCAAAGCAGCTGAATTTGTGAACTTGAGGCAGAACAACATGACAGTCCAGGAATATGTTTTGGAGTTCACTCATTTGTCCAAATATGCACCAGAGCTGGTGGCTAATCAGAGAGCCGAGCTGAGTAGGTTTATGCATAGAGTAGCAAACTACCTGGTCAAGGGTTGTAGGACCGATGTGCTTCACCAGTACATTGATTTTCCTCAATTGGTTTTGTACACCCAACAGATGGAGGCGGTGCATCTGAGAGAGAGGGAGTCCAAGAGGGCCAGAACAGACAATTATAGATTTTTCCAGTAGAGATTGGGAGGTGGACATCAGCCAGTGCTCCATCCAGATCGTGAGGTGATCAAAGGAGTGGAGCATCACGTTTGAGGGGACAGAAGAGCATGCAGGCAGAGCGTACCTTTCCGGTCTATGAAAAGTGTGGAAAGAATCACATAGGGGAGTGCTTGATTAGGTTAGATATTTGTTTTGGGTGTGTTAGACCCGGGCACAAGCGCCGGGAGTGTCCTTTGGCTAGACATGGTGATGGTAGAGGTCATGCTCAGGCTACCAGCTCAGCAACAGCACCAGCACACCCAACTTAGCAGGATGCATCCACCAGTGTAGGTGGTGGCCAACGCCAAAATAGGTTTTATGCCCTTGCATCCCGCCAGGAGCAGGAGACTTCACCAGATGTGGTCACCAGTATTTTATGAGTATTCCACTTTGATATATATGCATTATTAGATTCAGGGGCTACTCTATCTTTTGTGATGCCCTCTGTTGCTTGTAGTTTTGGAGTTAATCCCGAAACCCTATCAGAACCCTTCACAGTATCTACTCCAGTCAGTGATTCAGTTTTAGCTCCATGAGTATATAGAAATTGCCCTGTCACAGTCCTTTAGAAAGTCACCTCAGTAGATTTAGTAGAGCTAGACATGAAAGATTTTGATATTATCTTTGGCATGGATTTTCTACATGCATGTTATGCCTCAGTAAATTGTAGAACCCGTGCGGTAGAGTTTCGGTTTTCGGGTGAGCCAGTCTTAGAGTGGAAGGGTAGTTCAACTATGCCTATAGGTCATTTCATTTACTACCTTAAGGCTAGAAAGATGATCTCTAAAGATTGCGTGTACCATCTAGTTAGGTTTAAGGATGCTACGTGCAAAACCCCGACTGTCCAGTCAGTTCTTGTAGTGTGTGAATATCCGAAAGTGTTTCCATATGATTTATCGAGAATTCCTCCCGAGTGGGAGATCGATTTTGGTATTGGCCTTCTCCACGATACGCAACCTATATCTATTCCTCCTTACAGAATTGCTCCAGCTGAGCTAAAGGAGTTGAAGGAGCAGTTGAAGGATCTTTTAGACAAGCGTTTCATTAGACCAAGCAAGTCCCTATGGGGTGTACCAGTTCTATTTTTCTGGAAGAAGGATGGTTCCCTTCGGATGTGCATTGATTACTAGAAGTTGAACAAGGTGACAATCAAGAACAGGTATCCCCTCCCCAGAATTGATGACTTGTTTGGCCAACTTCAGGGTGCCAAGTGTTTCTCAAAGATAGACCTCAGATCCGGGTATCATCAGCTCAGGGTTCGGGAGAGTGGCATCCCGAAGACAACTTTCAGGACTGAGTATGGTCACTATGAGTTTGTAGTTATGTCTTTTGGACAAACAAATGCTCCTGCAGCTTTTATGGATTTGATGAACAGGGTGTTCAAGCCGTATTTGGATATGTTCGTGATCGTGTTCATAGATGACATTCTCATATACTCTCGGAGCAAAGAGGAGTATGCCTTTCATTTGAGGGTGGTACTACAGACTCTTAAGGATCGCCAGCTGTATGCTAAATTCAGCAAATGTGAGTTTTGCTTAAAATCGGTAGAATTTTTGGGTCACGTGGTGTCAAGTGAGGGTGTATAGGTGGACTCTCAAAAGATAGAAGCTGTGAAGAATTGGCCTAGACCAGTTAATCCTTCAGATATCCAGAGTTCCTTAGGTTTAGTTGGTTACTACCAGAGGTTTATTGAAGGGTTTTCATCCATTGCAACACCGTTGACTAAGTTTACCCAGAAGAAAGTGAAATTTCAACGGTCGGAGGCTTGTGAGAAGAGCTTCCAAGAGTTGATGACTCAGCTCACCTTAGCACCAGTGTCAACCTTACCTGAGGGTACCGATGGGTTTATGGTATATTGTGATGCCTCAAGGATTGGCCTTGGTTTTGTATTAATGCAACATGGTAAGGTCATAGGTATGCTTCTAGGCAGCTGAAAGTCCATGAAAAGAACTGTCCGACTCATGACCTCGAGTTGACAGCGGTAGTATTTGACTTGAAGATTTGGAGGCACTATCTGTATGGGATCCATGTGGATGTGTTTACGGATCTCAAAAGCCTACAGTACGTGTTTACCTAGAAGGATCTAAATCTACATCAAAGAAGGTGGTTGTAGCTGATCTTGGGCAGAATTGCATGCCCAAGTGATACTCAAATACTTCATTTATACTTGTTTATCTATTTTTATGTGTGCATTCTCATGTGATTTTTATGTAAATGTGAATTTATACTAACCAACATGATTATTGTTGTTTTACATTTTAGAAGGAATTTTTGGAAGCTAATCTACAAGTTGGTGAAGTGTGGAAATGGACTCGGAAGCAAGAACTAGAAGTTGACAAGGAAAATTGGCCAAAATAGGGGCTCCATGATGGCTCCGTGTCACGCTACCATCGCGGAGGCATTCTTCCTAGGAGGGAAAATTATGTCAAATTCCATTGGAGTTGCGCGTTACCTCCGTGGCACGGAGCTGATGCTCCGCGATACATGGCGTGCCACGCTGAGGTGCATTTACCTGGGAGCTGAGTTCCAGTGGGTGTCCGCGACAGGGCCGTGGAACGGAGGTAGTGCTCCATGATACACTCCGTGCCACGTTGCTTGTTATTCCGGGAAAAATTCCCACTAGTATAAATAGCACACTTAGGTTTTATTTTAAACATTTTGACATTTTTGGAGAAAGAACGTGGTTAGCAGGCAGTTGAGGGGAAGAATATCTAGGGTTAATTCTCTTCCTTTTTCTCTTTAATTTCAATTGCTTGTATGAATTCTACTTGTTTGAAGATGTTTAATCCACGGATGAGTAGCTAATTTACCTCTTGCTGAGGTTAAGGATAATTGTGGTGGAATGTAATTACTAATTAATTCAGTTTTCATCTTCTCTATAATGGTTGTTCCATCAATTCTTGTTTTTACTACGTTAATGTTTGTCCAATGTTAAGGTATATCTTAGAATTCCAATTTTGATTCTAAAAGGGAAATTAATTGGATAGATGTGAATTGGTGGGATATGATCTTTTCTTAGTTGGGAAAATTGAGAGAAGATTTACGTTCAGAATAGAAATATATCTGAATGTCATATTAGTTATTTATGGATTTGTTATGTATGACTAGAGCATGGGGTTTTTGCATCACAGAAATGTGTAATATAAGTCTCATGATTCTTTAATTGGAGAGGAGTCGAAAGATCCAATCCATAGGTTATTAATTCTTGACTAACAACCAAGAGAAGATTGATTGATTCTAATTAATGAATTACATCCTTACGTGTTTTCCTTAACCTCAGCCTGTTCATTGCTATTGTTCAGACTTTAAATTACAATCTTTAATTAGGTTCTTAGTAACTATTAATAGTGACTCATAAAACATTATTTGTTTGGTTGTCTACATTCATAGCGATATTGTTCACTAAAAATTAGGATAATTACTACCATAATTCAGTCCCTGCGGGATCGATACTTGGCTTGAAATAAAGCCACTTTACTACTTGTATGACCACGTGCACTTGCGAGTAGTTTGGTCCGAATAAGTTTTTGGCGCCGTTGCCGGGGACTGGCAATTGGTAATTTAATTTTCTTAGTGTTAGTTTACAAGTTCGATATAAGTGTTGACAACTTGATCTTAGCCTTCCTCTTGCAGGTACTGAATTTTTCTGAATGCTGGCAAGAGATAAGGAGTTGGTGGATTCATTTATAGAGCCAGAGAGACAATTTCATCACCAAAGAAGGGAAGCTCTAGAGAAGAAGCTGCAGTTGCTAAGACAGGCAATTCTGGAGCAGCAACAGAATCCGCCGATTGTAAGGGCAGTTTTAGTGCCCGAAGAGATGGCAGCAAGACCGGTACGCGAAGTGGCAATCCCACACGCAAATAATGTAACATCCAACATTCGCAGACCAGAGCCAGGAGGGAGGTTTGAGCTCAAGCAGAATATGGTGCAGTTGTTGCACACCAGCTAGCAATTTACAGGTCTCCCTCATGAAGATCCACAACATCTCCAGAACTTTTTGGAGATAAGTGACACCTATATCCCCGCTGGAGTATCATCCAACTATGTGAGGCTTACATTATTCCCGTTCTCATTGTTGGGGGAAGCAAAGAGGTGGTTGAAAGCTGAACCACCAAATTCTATCACTACTTGGGATGACCTAGCAAAGAAGTTTTTGATACGATTCTTTCCATTAGGGAAGACAGCCAGACTTAGAAGTCAAATTCTAAGTTTCAAATAGAGAGAGGGTGAGAATTTGTATCAGGCTTGGGAGAGGTTCAAGTCAATGCTAAGGGATTGTCCTCATCATCACCAGTCTAATGATGTGTTGGTGCATACGTTCATTGAGGGTTTGGAACTGCATACTAAGATTCTGTTAGATTCAGCAGCCGGTGGGCAGGCATTGGAGAAGACCTATGAAGAGCTTTACACTTTCTTAAACCGTATTTCACAGGGAAATCCAGAATGGAATGCAGAGTCAACTCGAGGAGGAGCAAGGAAAGCTGCAGGAGTCTTTGAGGTGGATGGTTTTACAGCTATTGCTGCATAGATAGCTGCGTTGCAAAATCAACTCAACACCCACTTCAGCAACATGAGCTTGAGCTAGGCACAAGCCCCAGTCAATGCAGTTCATTAGGTGTGGTGTGAAGTATGTGGAAGTAGTGAACACTCAGCTGAGTGTTGTGGTACAAATCCAGACTCAGTGAATTTTGTTGGAAACGTCCAGAGGAACAATAATCAACAATATGGCAACAGTTACAACCCAAATTGGAGGAATCATTCGAATTTTTCTTGGGGGAGTACGAGTCATGAAGGACAGAGTTCAAATCAAGGTGTGTAGAGAAACTAAGGGGGGCATCAAAATTTTCAGTCACAATATAGAGGAAACAATGCACCTCCTCCACCACCCAGCAACATCGAGGATATGTTCAAAACCTTAATATCTAACCAAGCACAAATGCAGGCTGATTATGTAAAATTAGCGGCTGACATTAAAAATCAGCAGTTAGCTACTAAGGCATTGGAGTATCAGTTTGGACAGTTAGCTGGAGCTCAAAACACCAGACCAAGGGGAGGATTACCAAGCGATACTGACCCAAATCCCAAGCAGGTCAGTGCAGTTACCACCAGGAGTGGAATTCAACTCAAGGAGGTGGAACCAGAAAGGCCACCTCAGCAATCTGGAGCGGCGGAAAAAGATGAAGAACATGATGATGTGAGGGGGAAGGAAAAGGCAGCCGAGATAGAAAGACCACCGCCCCGTTTCCTCAGAGATTAAAAAAGCACAAAGAGGAAGCTTGCTTCAAGAAATTCATGGAAGTGTTGAAACAGGTACATATTAATTTACCTTTAGTTGATGTTTTGCAGGGAGTGCCTAAATATGCCAAGTACATCAAGGACATTGTAGCAAACAAAAGCAGATTGACAGAGTACGCTACAGTGGCGCTTACTGAGGAGTGCACTTCCCGAATACATAATAGATTGTTGATAAAGCTCAAGGATCCTGGGAGCTTTACTATTCAGATTACAATTGGGCAATCTATTCGAGCTCGCGGATTATGTGATTTGGGAGCAAGCATAAACTTGATGCCGACATCGGTGTTCAAGAAGTTGGGGCTGGGCAGCCCTAGACCAACTACTGTGATCTTGCAGCTAGCTGACCGTTCATTGGCCAGACCTGATGGTATTGTGGAGGATGTGCTAGTGCAAGTGGGCTCCCTCATTTTCCCAGTGGATTTTATAATCTTGGATTTCAAGCCAGATGCGGAAGTCCCATTTATTTTGGGACGTCCCTTCTTAGCAACCGGGCGAGCCTTGATTGATGTGGCTGCGAGGCAGCTAACCATGCGAGCGAATGACAAAGTAGAGGTTTTTGATGTGTACAAGGCCATGAAGCTACTGGCCATTTATGAGGAGCTATCAGCAATCAGTGTTGTAAATCAGGAATCGACTCTTCAGATTGTTGACTTACAGGACCCATTGGAGAGAGCCTTGGTGGGCTCCAATCATTTTGGGGATAGTGCTACATATGAGATAGTGTAGACTCTGAACGAGCCAAAATAGTTTCTCAGGAAGAAGGACTTTGAACCATTGGAGAGGTCCTTGGAACCCTTGCCAAAGCCATCAATTGAGGGGGCACCGAAATTGGAGTTAAAGACATTGCCTCCACATCTGCAGTATGTATTTTTGGGTGAAGATGACACCTTTCCAGTCATCATTTCAGCAGAACTGACAGATGCACAAGTGAAAGATGCATTGGTGGTCCTTAAGAGGCGAAAGAGAGCAATGGGTTGGCAAATGGCGGACATCAAATGAATCAGTCCAGCTTTCTGCACACATAGGATATTCATGGAAGAAGGATCCAAGCCAACAACACAACATCAGCGGAGGTTGAACCCGATGATGAAAGATGTAGTCAGAAAGGAAGTGATCAAGTGGCTTGATGCAGGTGTGGTATATCCCATCTCAGACAGTGAATGGGTTAACCCAGTTCAGTGTGTTCCAAAGAAAGGAGGGATGACCGTGGTCACCAACGAAAAGAATGAGCTGATTCCTACACGCACAATCACAGGCTGGCGAATTTGCATGGATTACAGGAAGCTCAATGAAGCCACGAGGAAAGATCATTATCCTATTCCATTTATTGATCAGATTTTAGACAGGTTGGCAGGTCAGGAGTATTATTGTTTTCTAGATGGATATTCTGGCTATAATCAAATAGCCATAGCACCGGAGGATCAGGAGAAGACCACTTTTACATGTCCTTATGGGACATATGCTTTCAGGCGAATGCCATTTGGTCTATGCAATGCACCAGCAACATTCGAGCGATGCATGATGCCGATCTTCCATGATATGGTGGAAGATTTTGTCGAGGTATTTATGGATGACTTTTTTGTTTTCGGTAATTCATTTGCTACATGTTTGTAGAATCTTGACAGGGTGTTAGCTCGATGTGAAGACTCAAACCTGGTGCTCAACTGGGATACGTGCCACTTTTTAGTCAAGGAGGGCATCATCCTTGCCATAAGGTGTCATGTAAAGGGTTGGAAGTCGATCGTGCGAAGATTGAGTGATTGAAAAGCTACCACCACCAGTGTCAGTGAAGGGTGTTCGCAGTTTTCTCGGACATGCGAGGTTTTACAGATGGTTCATCAAGAACTTTTCAAAAATTTCTAGACCGATATGCCGGTTGCTAGAAAAAGAGGTAAAGTTTGAATTTGACAAGGACTGTGTAGAAGCATTCGAGGAGCTAAAACAGAAGCTGGTGGAGCACCTATTCTCATTTCTCCGGATTGGGAACATCCTTTTGAATTTATGTGTGATGCAAGTGACGTGGCTGTAGGAGCTGTATTGGGGCAGCGGAGGAATAAAATTTTTCATTCCATTTATTATGCAAGCAAAACACTTGGCGCTGCCCAAGTCAATTATACAGTCACGGAAAAGGAGATGCTAGCTTTGGTGTTTGCATTTGACAAATTCAGATCCTACCTGGTTGGTTCGAAAGTGGTGGTATATACTGATCATGCAGCAATTCGGTATTATTTTGGCAAGAAGGATGCAAAGGATAGGCTAATCAGATGGATATTGTTGCTACAAGAGTTTGATCTAGAGATTCGGGATAGAAAGGGAAGCAAGAATCAAGTGGCAGATCACCTATCGCGATTGGAAAGCCGTTCACATGTGAAGGAAGGTGATAGCATCAACGAAGAGTTCCCAGATGAGCAACTCTTGGCAATAAGGGAAGCTGAAATCCCTTGGTATGCAGATATTGTGAACTTGCTGGTAAGTGGTGTCTACCCACCTGAGGCTACGGCTCAGCAAAGAAAGAAGCTGAGACATGATTGTAGATATTATATATGGGATGAGCTGTATCTGTTTAAGCAGGGACCGGATCAAGTGGACGATGCATCCCAGAAAGCCAGATTGCAGAAGTACTGAGGAGTTGTCACTCATCGTTGTATGGAGGGCACCACGAAGGAGAGCGGACAGCTCACAAGGTGCTACAATCAAGTTTCTTTTGTCCTACATTGTTCAGAGACGCTATAGCATATGTAAAAATGTGTGATAGATGTCAGAGAACAGGCATAATTGGTAGAAGACAGGAGATGCCACTGCAGCAGATATTAGAAGTTGAGGTTTTTGATGCATGGGGAATAGACTTCATGGGTCCGTTTCCACCGTCATTTGGTAATCGTTACATCTTGGTAGCGGTTGACTATGTGTCTAAGTAGGTCAAGGCAGTAGCTTGTCCCAGGAATGACAACCAGCTAGTGATGAAATTTGTGAAAAAAGAAAATTTTCACCAGGTTCGGTACGCCCCGAGCTATTATCAGTGACGGAGGGGCTCATTTTATGAATGCAAGTTTCAAGAACTTGCTAGCTAAGTATGGGGTGAGGCATAAGGTGGTGACAGCGTATCATCCCCAAACTGGTGGGCAAGTGGAGGTGTCAAACAGGGAGATTAAGCAGATTCTATAGAAAACTGTGAATGCACAACGAATTGATTGGGCAAGCAAACTTGACGATGCGTTGTGGGCTTACAGAACTGCATACAAGATACCCATTGGGACTTCTCCGTAAAGATTGGTTTATGGAAAGGCATGTCATCTACCTGTGGAGCTGGAACATCGAGCTTTTTGGGCTGTAAGAAAGATAAATATGGATTCGGAGCTAGCAGGGAAGAAGAGGTTGATGCAGCTCAGCGAATTAGATGAGTTTCGATGGCACGCCTATGAAAGTGCTAAATGCTACAAGGAGAAAACTAAAAGGTGGCACGACAGGCACATGGTGCATCGGATCTTTGAGCCAGGGAAAAAAGTATTGTTCAATTCGAGGTTGAAACTCTTCCCAAGGAAGTTGCGGTCCATGTGGTCAGGGTCATTTGAAGTTGTGAGAATGACCCCACACGAGGCAGTGGAATTGTGGCAAGAGGATAAGAGTGCCACATTTTTGGTGAATGGGAAAAGATGTAAGCATTACTGGGGTGAAGACGTTATTTGAGAGAAGACGTCTATCACTTTAGTAGATGATTAAGGATGAACAGTATCGAGCCGCGACGGTAAACTAGGCGCTGCACGGGAGGCAACCCGTGAATGTGATGTGATAGAATAGTTAGGATTATTGAAAAAACAAAAAAAAAACAAAAAAAAAAGAGAAAAAGAAGTTGGCAATAGTTGAGAGGCAACCTATGATTTCTAATGAATATTTTGTGGTTGAATGATTTTCAGGTGAAATGGAGGGTCAAAATACAAAAACGCGCAAAGGAAAAATCAAGGTAAGAAAATAAAACTTGGGGAAATTTCCAGTGAGCCATCGCGTTGGCTCCGTGTCATAGAGGAGGGCCTCTGCGTTACCCTCCGTGACACGTTGAGGCTTATTCTAAATTTTTTTAAATTTTCAGTACGCCTCCGTGATAGCTTCGTGTCATGGAGCATGGCCTCCGCGATGGCCTCCGTGACACGTTGAGGTGTATTTCGCGTTACGTCACCTCGGGTCACCGGGTAAACCCGCGCGAAAAACCCCTTTTTAACCCTAAATCCCTTAATTTTTCCCCATTTCTTCACACCCTCCGCGACCAACCCCCCCCAAAACACCTTCTCCCTCAACGTGACACGGACCTAGTGAGCAAATTTCTTCGATTTTTCTTCGATTTCATCAAATTAAAGGTATGTTCTTGAATTTTTTCGCATTATTGTTAAATATTTCGATTCTTGAACATGTTTTTGTGATGAAACTTTGCCCTAAGTGATTAACAAGCTCGTAATCAATTGAGTTATGGATTAATTATGTTCATATGATCGATGTGAGTAGATTAACTCAATAGTTGCATGATTTGTTGAAATTCTTACGAATTGAAACATATTGTGATTGAAGTGGATTATGCTATGGTAGAAGATGGATTTTCGGGGAATGAAATTAGAGAATTATCATAGGTTGTTGTGCGCAAATTGCAAAGTGCTCATGATTATATAATTAATCGATGGAGGAATTTTCATAATTCATTGTATGATGTCTAAGTAGTACAAAGACCTTGTTCCATCGACTTGTATGAATGCACTAAGCATGTTGGGAAGTAAGAACTGAAAAAAACAAGAAAAACATGAATGTTCTTGTGAAATTGTGTTGACTGCGGCTAACGACTAAGTGTGGGGTGATCAAATTAAGCCCAACCTTATTCGTAGCCAACTATGCCTCAAATAACATTTGAATTGTATGTTCTTGAATACACAGGACAAATGTATGGAAGGCAGGACAAAGGCAAGGGCGCATCCACATCTGGCGCTAGCAGAAAAAGAGCAAGACTCGGGGCAGCAGTACCAGCAGCACCAGCGGTTCCTCGAGGGAAACGCCGACAGTATGGAACCAGATGGGTGACAGATGAAGGGAAGAAATGGTATTCCAAACACAAGAAAACCAAGTACTTCCTGAGGAGTAGATAGCACGGGAACCACTAGCACAGGAATTCCCGCGGATTCTACATAGGATTGACACTGCTGGGCTAAACTTCATTTTTGAAGAACCCAGAGAGTGCAATCTCCATCTTATCCAGGAATTCTATGCTAACTGGAACCCGACTTTGCGCAGCCACACCATCAAGATCAGAGGGCAGGTGGTCACCTTTGAACCACACCATTTAAATGCAATCCTGGGGGCGCGGGACACAGACGCTCATATCCTCCGCCAGTTGAACATCACTCCACCTTACGCGGATATCAGATGCACCTTATGTGGAGCTCGATCGATAGCCAGGTGGGGTAGGCACAAGGAAATGGGATACCACCAGACATTGCCCTATTCCTAGATGAACAGAGAGGCCCAGATATGGTTGAAAATAGTTTGCTCGTGTCTTATCCCGAGGGTGCACATGACTGATGTCACTCGGGATAGAGTTTGTTTGGTTTATGAGCTGATGAAGGGGCTAGAAATTAATGTTGGGGCGGTGATCATCTCCTCCATGAAGAGAGCCCAACTTCATCAGGGGCATCGCTATGGGTTTGGTGGTCTTCTCACCACTTTCCTGAGGGCCACGGTATTGAAGAAGAGGCCCTGGACTACATCCCTCAGCTTGACAAGCGTGCTTTGGATGTTACTAAAACCAAGGCACCTGATACTACTTATGGTCCTATGCTTACACTAGCCGAGAGACATACTCGGGATGATCAATACCTGGCTCGAATGTATGGGATGCAGATGTTGCAGCTGCGCATCGGTGGAAGGCCCGCAACAGAGGATGAGTTGTGGCAACTCGAAATGGATTATCCATTCAATGAGAATGCCCGAGCTTTATGCCGAGTGGGGCCCGCATTTGTAGAGCCTGTGGATAATGACGTCCTTACTGATGAGGAAACACGCTGGGAGGACTCAGACATTGAGTTGGACCAGGACGACGGGGACGATTCTGATCTTGGAGATGCGGCGCTGGCACCTGATTAGGAGATTGAATATTTTGATTGATCAGGGAGTTTCACCACCCAAACTTTGTTGTTAAATTACAATTATGTGAACACTAGGGACAGTGTTCTGATTAAGTGTGGGGTGGGAGTAGTTAGGTGCTAGCTGTTGTGTCTGTTTTTCTTGTGGATTGTGCTAATTGTGACCCTGTGACTCTGTGTTTCATGTTATGCAACTGATGAAATTGTGGTAGTTGGTGTTGTAATAAATATTTAACTGCTGCTGTGTGTGATGTGTAAATTTTTATTTTTTTATATTTAAATTTTTTTTCTATCGAAATTTTTTTGTTTGGGTTTCTCGATTTTTGTTTGCGGTGCTTTTCCCGAGAATAGTCCCATTGAACCGACATCGTAGATAGCAACTATTCCCTATGATGGATGGATGACGACCGTCTTAAGGGAAATTTAGTCGATAGGATTAGTTTTTTTTTCTTTTTCTTTCTTTCGTTTGTTTTCCAAACGTGTAGCTAATTAATGGGTCGACATTCTTGGTACGTGTTACACATGATTGTAAGATGCAAGTGTGATTCATATGGAAGCATGCAAATGTATAAACATGTTGAGATACCTAGGCCCTAGAATCCGATTCGGTGTGATCGAGGCTTAAATAGTGAATTCTTGTAATTAACTGAATGAAGAGTCTGTGAATGTGTCTTAAGTTGAGCTTGTGTAGTGAGTGTGAGGTTTCGACTATTCCATGCTATTGTGAAGTGTCTAGAACTTTCCTGGTGTGTATACTAAACGAAATGAAGGATGTGGATTGTAGGAAAGGATGTAGGCATTTCTTTGAATGAATCAAAAATTTCTCCCTTATCGTACCCACCTTGAATGTTAAATCCTAGTCAGCCCCATTGAGCCTTTAGCCTATTCTTTGAGAGATACAAACCGAGCTTAATCTTTTTATTTCATTAGCCGTGAATTTGATCCGAAACTCCTAAGCTCTTAAGAAAAATAATTTTCCCAAAGAGTGTAGGAGTGAGAGGTGTGAAACGGAAGGGAAAGCGGAAGTTGTGAAAGTTAAAGAAAAGGTCAAAGGTGCACTTGTTGAAATTGATTAACTAATAGTAGAGAGTAAGAAAATCAATGAAAAAAAAAGATGCTTAAATACTCTTTTCTAGTAAGTCGAGTGTGCTTAAAGAAATGGAAACAAAAACAAAGAAGAAAATTCAAGAATGAGAGGATTGAGGAAGAAGCAATGTCCATAATGAAGGTGGGATGTATTAAAAGCGCTTAGGGAAGCTAGTTACTATTATTGGCTAGCCCACTATTTACTAGTTTCTTATCTTACATTACAACCCATTAAGTCCTACGTGATCTTACATCATGCATCCTTAAATTAGTGGAGTAAAACACTAGGGGCATGCTTATGGTTCACGACATGATGCATGTGAATTCTTTGGGAGAGCGAGGGTAATATTATTCATATACCCCTACATGTAGTGCTTTGGAACTCTTATGAGTGCACATGGGGTAATTCTCTTGTGTTGCGAGGGAACATGCTTGACGAGAGATAAAATTCGTGTCCGATGTCTTGATCGGTTGACTTGCATGAGTTTTCCAAGATCGAAAATCGATTCTTGAGGTTAGGAGGTCTTAATGTGGTGTACTTCATTTTATTGATGAAACCATGCATGCTCTCTTGATGATTTGCTATCTTAAATAATCCTTATAGCCGTAGCTTGAATGGTCGTGCCAAATTAGCTATGCGTGGGTTTCAATTGCATGAGACGTGAGAGTATTGTTCGAGGACGAACAAAGTTTTAAGTGTAGGGTAAGTGATCTTGGGAAGAATTGCATGCCCAAGTGATACTCAAATACTTCATTTCTACTTGTTTATCTATTTTTATGTGTGCATTCTCATGTGATTTTTATGTAAATGTGAATTTATACTAACCAACATGATTAGTGTTGTTTTGCAGTTTAGAAGAAATTTTTGGAAGCTAATCTACAAGTTGGTGAAGTGTGGAAATGGACTCGGAAGCAAGAAGTGGAAGTTGACAAGGAAAATTGGCCAAAATAGGGGCTCCGCAATGGCTCCGTGTCACGCTACCATCGCGGAGGCATTCTGCCTAGGAGCGAAAATTATGTCAAATTCCATTGGAGGTGCGCGTTACCTCCGTGGCACGGAGCTGATGCTCCGCGATACATGGAGTGCCACGCTGAGGTGCATTTACCTGGGAGCTGAGTTCCAGTGGGTGTCCGCGACAGGGCCATGGCACGGAGGTAGTGCTCCGCGATACACTCCGTGCCACATTGCTTGTTATTCCGGGAAAAATTCCCACTGGTATAAATAGCACACTTAGGTTTTATTTTAAACATTCTGACATTTTTGGAGCAAGAACGTGGTTAGCAGGCAGTTGAGAGGAAGAATTTCTAGGGTTAATTTTCTTCCTTTTTCTCTTTAATTTCAATTGCTTGTATGAATTCTATTTGTTTGAAGATGTTTAATCCACGAATGAGTGGCTAATTCACCTCTTGCCGAGGTTAAGAATAATTGTGGTGGAACGTAATTACTAATTAATTCAGTTTTCATCTTCTCTATAATGGTTGTTCCATCAATTCTTGTTTTTACTAGGTTAATGTTTGGCCAATGTTAAGGTATATCTTAGAATTTCAATTTTGATTCTGAAAGGGAAATTAATTGGATAGATGTGAATTGGTGGGATATGATCTTTTCTTAGTTGGGAAAATTGAGAGAAGATTTACGTTCAAAATAGTAATATATCTGAATGTCATAATAGTCATTTATGGAATTTGTTATGTATGGCTAGAGCATGGGGTTTTTGCATCACAAAAATGTGTAATGTAAGTCTCATGATTCTTTAATTGGAGAGGAGTCGAAAGATCCAATCCATAGGTTATTAATTCTTGACTAACAACCAAGAGAAGATTGATTGATTCTAATTAATGAATTACATCCCTGCGTGTTTGCCTTAACCTCAGCTTATTCATTGCTATTGTTCAGACTTTAAATTACAATCTTTACTTAGGTTCTTAGTAACTATTAATAGTGACTCACAAAACATTATTTATTTGGTTGTCTACATTCATAGCGATATTGTTCACTAAAAATTAGGATAATTACTACCATAATTCAGTGCCTGTGGGATTGATACTTCGCTTGAAATAAAGCCACTTTACTACTTGTACGACCACATGCACTTGCGTGTTGTTTGGTCCGAACAGTAGCTTATCGAAGATTATGATATAAGTGTCTTTTATCATTCGAGCAAGGACAATGTGGTGGTAGACACTCGTAGCAGGCTTTTTGTGGAGAGTGTGTCCCATGTAGAAGAGGAGAGGAAAGAGTTAGTGAAGGATGTGCATCGGCTTGCACGAGTAGGAGTTCGTCTTGTCGACGGATAGTGGTGTCATTGTTCTGAATGGGTTAAAATCTTCCTTGGGGACCAAGGTCAAAGATAGACAAGACGAGGATCCTATTTTAGTAAAGTTGAAGGAAGCCGTTCAGAATAAGAAGGTGGAGGTTTTCTCCCTAGGGGGTGTACTATGATATCAGGGTTGTTTGTGTGTACCAAGTGTTGATGACTCGAGGAGCGAATATTGCATGAGGCTCATGGTTCCAGATATTCTATACATCTAGGTGCCACCAAAATGTACCATGAGCTATGGGAAGTTTATTGGTGTAATGGCATGAAGAAGGGCATAGTAGAGTTTGTGGCTAAGTGTACGAATTGTCAACAACTGACGGTTGAACATCAAAGACCCGGAAGTGTGCTTCAAGATATTAGCATTCCTACTGGGAAGTGGGAGGAAATCAATCTGGACTTTATTACGGGGTTACCTCGTACTCATCGACAGTATGACTCTATTTGGGTGGTTGTAGACAGGTTGACTAAAGCAGCTCACTTTCTGCTGGTCAAAACTACCGATTCAGTGGAGGATTATGCTAAGTTGTATATTCAAGAGTTAGTTTGGTTGCATGGAGTGCCCTTTTCCATCAGGTACTCAGTTTACCTCCCAGTTTTGGAGATCGTTTCAGAAGGGACTTCGTATTCAGGTCAAGCTTAGCACAATATTTCACCCGCAAATAGATGGTCAGGATGAACGGACCATTAAAAATTTTGAGGATATGTTGAGGGCGTTGTGATTGATTTCAAGGGTATTTGGGATGATTATTTGCTTCTCATTGAATTTGCATATAACAACAGAGACCATTGCAGCATTCAGATGGCTCCGTTTGAGGCTCTTTATGGGCGGAGATATAGATCGCCTATTAGTTGGTTCGAAGTCGGTAAAGTTGCATTGATAGGACCAGATTCAGTCCATGAGGCTATGAAGAATGTTCATCTTATTAGAGAAAGGTTGAAGACATCCCAAAGTCGTCAAAAGTCTTATGCAGATGTGAGGCAGAGAGAACTTGAGTTTGAAGTTGATGATTGGGTGTTTCTGAAGGTATCCCCCATGAAGGGAGTGATGAGAGTCAGAAAGAGAGAAAAACTCAGTCCCCGTTATGTTGGCCCGTACTGTATTGTGAGATGGGTTGGCAAGGTGGTGTATGAGTTAGAGTTGCCCTCAGAATTGGCTTCAGTGCATCCGGTGTTTCATTTGTCACTTTTGAAGAAGTGCATGGATGATCTGACTTTGTCTATCCCACTAGAGAGCGTAGGTATGAAGGATAGCCTCAGCTATGAAGAGGTTCCGGTGGAAATACTTGATTGTCATGTTCGGAAGATGAGACATAAGGAAGTAGCTTCAGTAAAGGTTTTGTGGCAGAATTAGCATGTTAAGGGAGCTACGTGGGAAGCCAAAACAGATATGATGGCTAAATACCCACATCTATTCCCTTCCAGCTCTATTTTAGCTTGAGGTATCAGTTTCCTCCTTAGTATTCTATTCAGTTTCATGTTTAGATTATTTGTTTCAGTTTCTTTCATGTCGATGCATGTATGTGTGATTCATGAATTTAGTTCAGTAATGTATCCCAGACAGGAGTCAGTCACTCCGTCAGTTTTCAGCTTTAGATGTTCAGTATTTGAGATGTCAGTTCTATTTCCCCAGCTTTTAGTATGTTCACTCAAATTCGAGGATGAATGTTCCCAAGGGGGAGATATTGTAATACCCCAAAAGTACCTAAAATTGGACTCAAGAATTTGAAATGAGAAGTAGTAGAAAAATCTGAGATTTTACTCATAACGACTCATGGTACGAGTCATTGGAGGGTTTAACGACCCGTGGAAGACACTCGTGGTCAGGTTCTGGAGTAGTAGACTCAGAGGTAAAGGGTCCATGGTATGACCCATAGGAAGAAGTAACGAGTCATAGGTTGGGGTCGTTGGTTGTCACCAGGGTACCAGGGATGGATTGTACGAGTCGTAGTACGACTTGTTGTGAGGAACAACGAGTCGTGGTAAGTGCCCATGGGAAGGAGCAGGAAAAATCCCCAGTCGAGGCAACAAATGGAACCCACGACTCATTGGATGAAGGTACTAGTCATGGTGTGACTCGTGGAAAGTCCAAATGAAGGTTCCATCAAAGGCAGTAACGGATCATGGTTTATAGTAATGACCCGTCCTGTTGAGTCGTGGTATTAGGACCTAAGGAGTTAAGAAGTGATGGAGGTTAATGGATGGGTACCGCGAGTTGTGGTATTGATGTGTTGTGACTTTACAGCACTTTCGACGCTCAAAACTGAGAAAATAACATGAACTTAGGTGTGTTTATATGGATATAAGACACTTTTTCTTTGAGTACAGGACAAATAAGTGTTGGAGAAAGAATGTGCAAAAAAAGCATGAAAGTGCAGAAAATGGGCTAAAGTCAGTCTCAGTACGAGTCGTAGGTTGATGGTACGAGCCGTACTGAGAACCGTGAAAAGTTTTAGATGGTTGAATTGTGAAGAGTGCAACCTATGACTTTTAGTACGAGCCATACAACACTGGTATAAGGCGTAACACTGAGTCATGGAAATATTCAGAAGAATTGCACAAGAGGCAGACTCTCAACATAGATAGACAGTATGAGTCGTGGCAGAGAGGTACGAGTTATACCATCACACTCGTGACAAACTTCAGAAAAATTCATAGTTTTCAAAGTCAAGCCGCGGAAGCAAAGTACGACTCATAGGAAGCATATACGAGTCGTACCAAGGCCCAACACTTAGCCAAATTTCAGCAAGCCAAGGACTTACGGATAGCAGGTACGACCTGTACAATCATGCTACAGGTCGTAGGATCAGTCGTGGCTCAGGCGACACTAGTTATAGAAAATTACCCTATTAGCTTTTGAAAAAGATTCTTATTTATGTATAAATATCTTTTATATTTTATTTTCAGTAAAGAACATTGGAAGTAGTTAGAGAAAGTTAGAAAGTAAGGAAAAACATAGAATTGAGTTGATTGACTTGTGATCAACCTTTTCTTGATTTCTTTCTTGATCTTCGTGAATTGTTCTTGAGTTATTTCAGATATAATAAAAGAAGCTTTTTCTCTCATCTACCATTGTAAATATTAAATTATGTGTTTAATGATGAATGCATATCACATCCTTGCAACTATGAGATGCTAAAACCTCCATAGATAGGGTTATGGGAACCATGGTAGATTAATGAGCTAAGGATACACAAAAGTGATTCAAAACCAATGCGAAACGCTTGTATTGTATTCTCTTCATACTTAAACGCTTCTTAACAGTGTAAAACGTTAGGACTTGCCTGAATTCTTTACTTGCTTGAGCCTAGAGAGGTAGATATTAGGAAAAGAGAATTACAATAAAGACTTGATTTTGATGATTATTGTATTAACTTGAGTTGTGGTCGTAGGATTGTTAAATTTGGAACATATTGATAATGGCTAGTTTGAAACCGCTCATGAGACCTGACCCGGTGATTGAGCATAGTCATCCAATAGGGATGAACCAGTCATTTGGATGAACCCTAGTTATCAGTTCTACAAGTAAGCATTGGTATTGATCATATGTGTATACCCGAAGCAGTTATGAACCCATGGGGAACACAAACTCTAGTTATTCTTAACTCTTGATTTTACATCAAAATTTCAATTATTTAATTATTATTTTCTTGAAACCCCCAAATTGGAGTAACTAACCAACAAGTTCACTTACCGACATTAGTATAGATCTTCCATATTCCCTGTGGGTTCGACCCCAACCTCTTTGTTGGGTTCTTTATTGAAAACGTCCGCTTCATACTTTAGTAGGATGTGTGAGTTTGCGCGTTATCGAAAAGTGGTGCCGTTTCCAAGGAATATGACTAAGACTAGATTAATTGCTTGTATTTGACTTTTGGTAGTTATTTTCCTGTTTACATTTTCTTTGTTTTTATTTTCTGTCAGGATACATCAAGGGAACAATCCTTTTTTCAAACACCCAGATGGAATTTGATAAGCTGCCAATGCCTGTGGAGGAGATGATGACTATTGACACTATAGCAGCTTTCATGATGAATTATGAGGGAGACAGGATACTGGAATACACAGAGATGGTGAATGCTTTTAATGGAATGGGGTCATATAACTTTAATCGAAAGAAGTTAGACCTGGATCTAAAGAATCATCAACCTCGACGGCTAAGCCATTTATGGAGGACCACCAGTCCTTGAGCTGAAAGCACTACCTCCCTATCTCAAGTATGCATTCCTCGTTGAAGACAGTACTCTACCAGTAATAATCACAGCCAATCTTTTGGAGGAGCAAGTGGGAGCTTTTGTCAACATACTAAAAAGTTACAAAAGGGCAATTGGCTGGACCATAGCTGATATCATCGAAATCCCTCCAGGCATATGTACTCACAAGATCCAACTCGAGCCAAATTGCAAACCAAGTATAGAACATCAACGCCGCCATTGCAAGAAGTAGTAAAGAAGGAGATCATCAAATGGTTGGACACTGGCATAATCTATCCCATCGTAGATAGCAAGTGGGTGAGTTTGGTAATGTGTGTGCCGAAGAAAGGTGGGATCACTGTGGTACCCAATGAGAAAATGAGCTGATACTAACATGACCAGTCATAGGGTGGCGTGTATGCATGGATTACAGGAAGCTCAACCACTGGACCCAAAAGGACCACTTTCCAATGCTATTCTTGGATCAGATGCTTGACAGACTGGCAGGTAGAGGTTGGTACTATTTTCTTGACAGTTATTCGAGATATAATCAGATTACCATTGCTCTAGAAGACTAAGAAAGAAAACCTTCACTTGTTCGTATATAATGTTCGCTTTCAAAAGAATGTCATTTGGATTGTGCAATGCACCGGCCACATTCCACCACTGCATGATGTCTATATCTCAGACATGGTGGAGGACACCATTGAAGTATTTATGGACGATTTCTCTGTTATAGGTGACTCATTCGGATCTTGCCTCAACCACTTGGGCAAAGTATTGAAAAAATGTGAAGAAACTAATCTAGTCCTAAATTGGGAAAATTGTCTTTTTATGGCCAAGGAAGGAATAGTGTTGGGTCATAAAATCTCGAGATAAGGGATTAAGGTAGACAAGGCAAAAATTGAGGTTACATCTGGTTTGCCACCCCCTATTTCCATAAAAGGGGTCAGAAGCTTTCTAGGGCATGCAGGATTCTACAAACGATTCATCAAGGACTTTTCAATAATTGCACAGCCATTGTGCAAATTACTTGAGAAGGAGGTAAAGTTCATTTTTGATGAGGCATGTATGAGGGATTTTGAGTGCTTGAAAGAGAAACTCACCACTGCTCCTATCATCATAGCTCCTGATTGGTCTCTTCCATTTAAGGTAATGCGATGCTAGCAGGATTTCTCTTGGTGCTATTTTGGGAGAAGAAAGAAAAGATTTTTCATCCTATCTATAACGCTAGTAAGACACTCAATACAACCCAGAAGAATTACATGGTCATAGAATAGGAGCTATTGGCAGTGGTCTTTGCATTCGAAAAATTTCGAGCATACTTGCTTGGAACCAAGGTGATCAGTCATATAGACCTTGCCGCTTTGAGGTACCTGATGTCCAAAAAGGATGCTAAAATCGATGAGTGTTATTGCTCCAAGAATTTGAGTTTGAGGTTAAGGATCGGAAGGGAATGAAAAATCAAGTAGCGGATCATCTATCCAAGCTCGAGTCTGAAGCTAGAGCAAGAGAAAAGATTGATATTGATGATGCCTTCCCAGAAGAACAGGTTCTAGCTGCATCTCAGGATTTGATTCCCTGGTTTGCCGACTTTGTAAATTACTTGGTTATTAATATGATACCGGCAGACCTGACTCCTCAGCAGAATAAAAAGTTCTTATTCGATGCCTGAAGATATTACTGTAATGAGCCATACTTATTTCGCATTTGTGTAGATGGGATCATTCATAGGTGTGTGCCTGAAATAGAGATGTTGAGCATTTTGGAGGCCTGTCATTCATCTCCAATTAGGGGTCATCATAGTGGTATCAAAACTGCACATAAAATCTTACAATGAAAATATTACCGGCCCTCTATTCACCAAGATGCATATGATTACGCCAAGTCCTATGATCAATGCCAAAGGCAGGGTGCTATTACTCATAAACATGAGTTTCCCTTGACCCCTATCCTGGAAGTTGAGTTGTTTGATATGTGGGGTATAGACTTCATGGGCCCATTTGTTAGCTTCTATGGGATGAAATACACTTTAGTGGCAGTGGACTATCTCCAAATGGGTGGAGGCTATTGCACTACAAAACAATGAAGGCAAAAGTGTTACAGCATTTCCACGAAAGCACATCTTTGCCAGGTTTGGCACTCCTAAAGTTATTATCAGTGATGATGGATCTCACTTCTGTAACTGCCTCTTTAGGACCCTGTTGGAAAAATATGGTGTCAAGCATAAGTTGGCCACACCTTACCATCAAATCAGTCAAGTGGACAAGTGGAAGTTTCGAACAGGGAGATCAAGACCATCCTAGACAAAACAGTGAATACTAGCCGGACAGATTGGTCTAGGAAGCTCGATGATGCTCTGTGGGATTACCGAATAGCTTATAAGATCCCCATTGGTTCATCTCCATACCAACTGGTTTATGGCAAAGCATGTCATTTATCGGTTGAATTAGAGCATAAAGCGCTATGGGCTCTGAAAATGTTGAATATGAACTGGAACGAAGCAGCCAAGCTGAGGCTTAACCAGCTCAATGAGTTTGATGAGTTACGACTTAGAGCTTATGAGAGTGCAACCATTTATAAAGAAAGGATGAAGATTTACGATGATAAGAAGATTGCAAAAAGGGAGTTTAGCCCAGGCGATTTGGTCCTACTGTTCAACTCAAGGCTCTGGTTGCACCCCGGAAAGTTGAAATTTAGATGGATGAGACCCTACAGAGTGGTACATGTGTCCCCATACGGTGTAGTGGAACTTGAGAATAAAGAAGGAAAAAGGTTCAAAGTGAATAGGCAATGAATAAAGTTGTATCTGGGAGATGTGGAGGAACTAAGAGTAATATAGATAGTATACCTTGATGATTCCTGAAGAGTCACAAGAGTCACGTCGTGCCGTGACATTAAATCAGGCGCTGCATGGGAGGCAACCCATGAATGGTGAAGTCTGAATAGTCACAGGTATGTTTCCTTTCCTTTGTTCTTGTAGTTCATGCTTCGGGACGAAGCACAATTTTCAAAAAAAGGAGGGGGTGTAATTATAATTTTTGGGATTTTTGGATTTGTCCGAGGGCTTTTCTTACCATGTTTCTTTTCCCTCGGGCATGCTATCTAGTAGAACTGACATTTTTAGGATTTTATTTTCTTATTTTGTGATTTTGTTTAATTAGAAAATAGCTTAGGAGTACTTAGCCAATGAAAGTGCACTAGTTTTGGATTTCTGAAAAAAATTGACCCTGTTTAAAAAATTTTTATGCATTAGCTGTGTACTTGTGACTGCATGCATGATTTTTGTGGATCTTTTGATGTCATTTAGTTTATTAGCATGAGTAGTCTTGTTAAGACATGTATAAACCAGACAGATAAACTGAATATAAATCATGTGCCATGAGTGAGTGAGGTTTGATATTTAGTTCAATACTATGTTAAGGATCTAGAATTTGCCTAGTTGGTCTTTGCATAGGCTAAGGATGGTTGGTTTGGATATGATCATAGGATTAATCTCACTTTTAGCCTAAATAACCCTACCAAAATCATATGATTTCCTTGATCCCAATTTTGATCCTTTAATAGACCATTTTTCTTTGTTTAACCAATGAACTGTACCCATTTTTTTTTTATAATGAACCTATTTTGGTCCTGGTCCTTCCTTTGACATTGTGAACCTCAACATAAGCAAAATGCGTAAGTTGAGGGTGGCTAGAGTAGCGGTGCACAAATGGTGGGAACGAGGAAAAGGGAAAGAAAAGAGAAAAGGTAAAAAATGAGGTGTGGTATGACAAATGAAAAAGAAGAAAAAGTTGAAAACTTTGAAAAAGAAAATTCAAAAGAAAAAGAATGCTTGAAAAGGATGGAAACACACCACACTCATACAAATGCATACAAAAGAGGTGAAAACGGAGGAAAAGGAATGAAAAGAAAAGAGGGTGAAATAGGTGAATGGTGAAGACAATATATGTAGTGCCAAGGAAGGGTTATTCACTTAAAAATATCGCACTTATCATGTCCAACCCTAAATCCCACATTACAAGCCGCAACAAGTCCTATAGTGATCCTAATCTGACCATCTCACAGACAGAAGCAGAGAAAATAAGGGCAAGCCTATGGTATCCGATGCGCAGTACTTGAAACTTCTTTGTGAGAGTGAGAGTCTCGCTTGTTCAATCCCATGCCATATCTGTTACTATATCTGTGAGTGGGGACTTCATTTGCTATAAGGGTACATGGGTTATGTTTACTTTTACTAGTGGTCTGTGTGAAAAGCACTGGTGATGACTTGATTGCCTGTTGATAATTGGATGACAGGTCTTGATCCCTGCTTATCATGTTTTGAGGTTGCTTGTAGTACATTAGCTGATATTGATTCATGGAAGAAAGGTCAAAAGTCATTGAATTTATAGTGCAAGTTTTGTTTGGTATTGGCTATAGTATCCTAGGTTTATTTTCTAGTTGAGCATCGTGTTTAGTGTTTCTTTTCTTTGCCCGAGGACATGCAAAAGTCTTAAGTGGAGGGTGTTGATGTGCTGTGAGTTTACAACACTTTCGACGTTCAAAACTGAGTAAATAGCATGAACTTAGGTGTGTTTATATGGATATAAGGGAATTTTTCTTTGACTACAGGATAAATAAGTGTTGGAGCAAGAATGTGCAAAAGAAGCATGAAAGTACAGAAAATGGGCTAAAGTCACAGTCTTAGTACGAGCCGTAGAACCGTATAAAAGTTTCAGATGGTTGAATTGTGAAGAGTGCAACCTACGACTCTCACTACGAGCCGTGCAGCACTGGTACGAGCCGTAACACTGACTATTTGAAATATTTAGAAGAATTGCACAAGAGGCAGGCTCCTGACACGGATAGACAGTATGAGTCGTGGCAGAGAGGTACAAGTCGTACTATCACACTCGTGACAAACTTTAGAAAAATTCAGAGTTTTCAGAATCAATCCACGGAAGCAAAGTATGACTCTTAAAAAGCATATACGAGTCGTACCAAGGCCCAACACTTAGCCAAATTTTAGCAAGCCAAGGACTTACAGATAGCATGTATGACCCATACAATCCTGCTATGTGTCGTAGGATCAGTTGTGGCTCAGGCGGTACCTATTATGGAAAATTACACTGTTAGCTTAGGAAAAGGATTCTTATGTCTGTATAAATACCTTTTATGTTTTATTTTCAGTAGAGAATGTTGGAAATAGTTAGAGAAAGTTAGAAAGTAAGGAAAAACATAGAATTGAGTTGATTGACTTGTGATCAATCTTTTCTTGATTTATTTCTTGATCTTTGTGAATTGTTCCTGAGTTATTTCGAATATAATCAAACAAGATTTTTCTCTCATCTACGATTTTAATTATTGAATTATGTGTTTAATGATGAAAGCACATCACAACTTTGAAACTATGAGAGGCTAACACCTCCATAGCTAGGGTTGTGGGAACCATGATGGATTAATGAGCTAGGGATACACAAAAGTGATTCAAAAATAATGCAAAACGCTTGTATTGTATTCTCTTTATGCTTAAACACTTCTTAACGATGTACAACATTAGGACTTGCCTGAATTCTTTACTTGCTTGAGCCTAGAGGTGTAGATATTAGGAAAAGAGAATTACAACAAAGCCTTGATCTTGATGATTATTGTATTAACTTGAGTTGTGATCGCAGGATAGTTAAATTTGGAACATATTGATAACGGATAGTTTGAAACTGCTCATGAGACCTAACCCGGTGATTGAGCATAGTCATCCAATAGTGACGAACCAGTTATTTGGATGAACCCTAGTTATCAGTTCTACAAGTAAGCATTGGTATTGATCATATGTGTATACCCGAAGCAGTTATGAACCCATGGGGAACACAAACCTTAGTTATTCTTAATTCTTGATTTTACATCACAATTTCAATCATTGTCTTAGTTATTATTTTCTTGAAACCCCCAAATTGGAGTAACTAACCAACAAGTTCATTTATCGGCATTAGTCTAAATCTTTCATATTCCCTGTGGGTTCGACCCCAACCTCTTTGTTGGGTTCTTTATTGAAAATGTCCACTTCATACTTCAGCAGGAAGTGTGAGTTTGAGCATTATCAGGTATCAAGGGACGACCCGAGGTATCATCCATTGTCACTAGCAGTGCAGAAGTTCCAAACTTGTTATTAAGGGTATTTTCATAATTTCTAAGACCTAAGGTCCTAAACTACGTCATTTTTAGCCAAGTTAGAAGGGTTTTAAGAGTGTTAAACCTATCCTAAGACTTACCATTCCATGCATGCAAATTAGAGTTCTTCCTTAGAGATCAAGCTTGAAGAATTTCCCAATTTCTCTCCAATTTCCTTTGGGCTTTCAAGAGGAAGTGTAAATCAAATTTACCCAGGTATGTGAGGCTATGAGTGATACTTCCTTTTAATCTCATGCTCTAAATTCTTCTCAATTCCATGGATTCCAATTCTAAATTTAAGTTCATGATCTATTGGGGTTTATCACTAATTTCTTTTTGAAAATCTCTATGATCTATCTATGGGTCAATTCCCTTCATGTATCAAATTATATTTTATGATCTATAGGCAGATTTTATACCTATTTTGATTATTAATTGATAGTTCTAAATTTTAATTATGCCCAATTATGTAAGTTTCATGAAAAGTTAAATTATGATTTTGATCTTACTAAGTCTAAATTATGATTTGTCTTCAAGTATTCTTCATGGATTTTAAAATATCAAGTATCTAACGATTTTACAAGTATGCATGGTTTTCATGATTTATGAATTTATGACTCTTGGACAATTCATGCCTAATCATGTATTTTAAGTGGGACATCATGTTATTATTTATTTGTCCATGAAATTCATGAATGATTTCACGGTTACTATATGAGCCCTCACGTGTATGTTTTTGGGAGCAGTGTCTAGCTCCGAGTAGACTCGGCGTTCAGGTAAACTCCGTGGTCTCAGAACTACGTGCCACCGTAAGTGTGTGTACATATATATATATATATATATATATATTATTGGATCTCCGTGATATCACCATATTGCACGTCCCCTTTCTTGAAAAGCCGGGGGTGGTCCTGACCATTTTGGTGAAATAGTGGGGCATCATGTAAGGCTCTATCATGATGGTGTGGGTTAAGATGATTCCTCCCATTGTTCCTCATGAATTATGCATGATTATTTTTATGCTACTTTGGCTAAAGTTATGTGTTATAAAGTTTTCTATTATGATTATGATTATGATTGGTTTACGAATGGTTTGAAAACCTTGAGCCCTTATGTTTACGTTATGATATTTACTTTATGATCATGTTTTCCTACTCTGATGAACTCTTATGTATTTTAATTGTCCGTTTTTTATTACCTTGAATACTCAGTACATTCCAAAGTACTGACCGCATACTCTATGTTGTATCATTTCATGATACAGGCTCGGACATTCAGGTTCAGTCCCACTGTTAGCCTGATCCTCAGAGTTTGCATCTCTCAGCTATAGTTGGTGAGTCCTTATCCTTCGAGGACCCTTTTATCAACTTATGTTCAGTATTTTCAGTTTTAGTCTTTAGTGAGTTAGTTGGGGTCTTGTTACATCAACTCGTTAGTATGTAGAGGCTTATCAGACACAATATGTATTCAGCTTCAGAATTGTGTTATGTATTAAGATGTTTAGATGTTATTATATTCTCAGACTTCCTCTATTTTATGTTAGACTTTCCGCATTTGTTATGTTGAGTTTTAGATGTCATGTTCATGACATGGGTTGACTTGGAGCCTCTCGGGGTTCTTTGTTCCGTGTCTCGATCTAGGCCTATGTTCGGGTCGTGACTACCAAGTATATCAAAAGTAAACACCAGTCAATCAACATCATCAAACAAGCACTGTCTGACCCTCTCTCGTCTCCGCATAGTTAGCATAGCTCAATACATCCGAGAGAACCAATAGCGATGCCAGGAAGGATGAGACATGTCGGACCACTCTCGAATCATGTCTCAACTCGACACTATAGAGGACATCATTCACAACGCTATAGGTAATTTAACTTCTTGGGCTCAACCCCTTGGCCGGAAGCACTCTCGTGCGTCGGGTATCCACAAGCCCCAAGGCACCCCAGGCTCAACCCCTAGTCGGAACAACTCTCGTGCATCGGGTATCCATAAGCCACAAGACATCAACACAACACACAAACAATAAAAATATTCACAATCAATAACAATAATAATACATGTTCAAACATCCCATAACTGGCTATCAAACCCCACTAACTGATTATCACAACACAGTACTATTCATTCACGTCTAGTTATCCGCCGATGAGCCACTAATCGAGCTAAGGATAACCATCCTAACCAGTCTATCCCCAAGATTTACAAGTAGACCACAAGCCAGTCTACTCACCACTAACAATAAGGGACATGTCCAAGACAATCCAGGTGTCACCAGGGCCGCCAACGTGCCATCGACATGGACGACACGAACGCCGACTCTAATATAACAAAAAATCATCACAACCGTTGATCTTAACCTCTATAAACCCTCATTCACTTGTCAATATAATCACCTAATTTTATTCATACAAATAGTACATAACTTGCTACAAGAACCACATGCCTCACACACGGCCTCTCCATATGCGCCTAATAATTTGCCATGACTACCATTCTTACCTTATACACACCTTTATCACCATATAAATAGAAGCACAAGATTTCAATAATAACATAACACAAGCCTTCACAATAAATCCAACACACACGTCAACACGGATAACGATGCCTACAGAATTCATGCCGACAAAGGAAGGGACAAACCTAACATACCTTAGCTTCAAGCCTAGACGAACTCGGACCTTCAACACCATGACCCTAATTCCTAAAGGGAGTCCAAGATGCTGCCAAAAATATAGTCAACAAACTCAACAAAGATTATAAAACAAATAAGGCATAACAGATAAGATTCATATGAATTCAACGGTAGAAACTCCGAGACAACAACCTACCCATGTTAACACACCTAAAACCAACCTAGATAACCAAGGAAACTACAAAAGTAATCTTACCAAACAGCAGCTTCACGAAACAGCCACCACAACACTGAAGAATGGCACCAAAATGCAAGTTACATGGGATTCCCAACTTCCCAATATCAAAATCATGTTGAGCCATGGATTCTAGCTCCAAAACCCTTAGAACACCATGGAAGGACCTTGAGAGAGGTTCTAGACATGAGAGGTTCGGGAAAATGAGAAAATAAGGCAACCAACCGACCAAGGGGCTTTTTATAGTCATCCACCGCCTTAGACCCATGTGACATGCCTGCTTGTGCAGTCTCGCAAAAATGCGAATATCTCTTTATTCCTAAGTCAGATTGACGAACGGTTTAATGTGCTGGAAACTAGACTCATAGATATTTAATTTGATAGGTCAAAATCCCCTTAAATCCTTATAGATTGGGAGAAAAGTTTTGAGACATTAAACCTAAATTTCAAGGAATCTCAAGAAGGAAATTTTGCGATAACTTTTGCCAAATTTCGTTCTACAACTTGATCGACGTCCAATATTAAATATGATCATAGAGTGACTCAAATATCTCATAAAACTTCCTTATTAGTCTATTAAGTACTCCTAGTCCTACCTCTAAAGAACAAATTTATTGCTCAAATTATCCGGGGTGTTACATAAACTCTCATCCTCAGATAATGAGGACTCACCAATAGTACAGCTGAACTAGTACTGTAATGTATTTAATCGAGGGGCTAAATCTGAGTGACTGAACCTATATCATAACACGATGTAACACAAAGAAGTATATGATCAGTACTTTGATTGTACTGAGTATGGGAGATCATGTAAAACATGAATGGAATAGGGAACCATACTGAAAACTGAAATCATGATGAGTAAGTAAAATATCCTAAATGGACATAAGGTAATAAACAATGATCCAAGAATAAAACATGCATATAGAGTTGAAAAAAATCTGTAGGCCATGAAGTAAATTCATTTAACTGAAAATAAATGAAAACATGAGCCATGTACAAATACTACTGAAAATATATCTGCAGAGGTTCTTGTAACCGACATAAATCATGTGAGCACCATGGAGTACAACCTGTAACCCTGGTTGGAAGGGTGGCCTATACCTTGCAAAGGGTAAGAACCATGACTGACCTGAATTCACTCATGAGACCATTCAGGCGAAGAGAGACACTCTGAACTAGCGAGGACCCCTTATCCTACCATGGCACATAGTTTGAGACTGGGTTATCTGAACTCGCATCTGCTCTGTGCTAAGTACTACTCTGTCACAACTGAGTCTACACCCTGGACAAGACACGGTACTTGGTGCCACAAGTGACCCCAAGCTAACCCATGGTCTAACATTACACTGGTAAACTAAGTAAACATAAGAGAAAGTTGTGTAAAAATAATTATCCAAGTAATACTAAATTGAAAGGAGTAAATATAACTGAAAAGAGTACTGAACAACTGTGTTTGAAAGCTAACTACTAATTAATGAGTTACTGGGACAAGCCCCCAGCTAACTCTAAAATCTGACTAAATAAGAACTAACTGAAAAGCAAGCACCGTCCTCGAAAGATGCGGACTCACCAAATAACATTGCTGCTGAGATCATCGGAGGGAAAACTACTGATGATGCTGAGACTAAGAACCTTTGCCTGTATCATAATATGATACAACATAGAAAGTATGCGTCAGTACTTTGAATGTACTGAGTAAGTGAGATATACAATAAGCATGAAAAATAAGCAATTGAACTTAAATAACATGAAATGACCAACTGATATTGAGTAATGATAGAAGCTGAGCTATAACTGTGATACGGTTAATAATGACCCTGACTAACGGTCATAAACATGTCCTAGAAATGAGTGTCTAAACTGAGCTAAACTGAGACTGAGCTGAACTAAACTATACTGACAAGTGGGAGAGTCTATACCGATATATAACCACGTGATCTAGACGTAGAGTCTGATGTATACACCCCATCAGAGAAAGCCTACCTTACCTTGCCAGGGTATAGTGGTTGAGCTGGGTGATCACAAGTCTAGGGCCCGTTTAAGCTAATGACCTATGGTGGCAACATAGTTTTGAAAACCTGGGTGTGGTGGAATCCCGGTCCACTTAGTGCTAAATACTACTCCCACTAGATAGTCCTAACTTGACTACTAAATTGATAGCTCGAAGCTGGGGTCCTAGACTATGTTAGGAATACTTATCTGGAAATAACCTGAGAGTCTATAGGACCGGATAACTGAAAACTGGTGTTCTAAGACTAGCTAGAGTTGCTTATCTAGAAGCGTCATAACCGTCTAGAGAACAATCTGATACCTGATACTGATGGTTCTAAGACTGGTCAGAGCTGCTTATCTAGCAGAATCATAACCTTCTAGAGAACTATTTGATAACTAATACTAATGAGCATTACTGAACTCCCCAAAAACTGACTATCATCAAACTGATCAGCTGACTTACTGAAAGATACTAAAAATGTTAATTTCTAACTTAGACTGAACTAGCATGCAAACTAACTATGAACTCACCTGATGGGAATAACATGGAAATTCAGGAACTAACAGAGTCAAGCAACAATTGTATCTAGTCAACTATGCAAGACCCAAATTTACTACATTCATAGAATTAGGGCTAAAACCATATTACATGAAGAACATAGAAACATGATCACTAATTAGTTGAAACATAGCAAGAATTTATATGAACAACAATCCACAAGGATTGATCAGAATATGGCTGAAATTTACCCTAATTCAAATCCTCAGGGATAGAATTTATAAGAAATTTCAGAAGGATTTTGGGGCACAAGGGAAGGGCAATTCCCTTGTTGAATTCCCACATACCTGGAGTAGAATCCTTGAGAGAAGTCTGAAGGCAGATTAAAAGCCTTAGCTTAGCTTTGAGATGCTTGTTTGGAACTTCTTCACACTGAGTTTGAGAGTTGAGAGAAAGAATGAGAGGAATACTTCGATTAACTCCTTTAATTCTCTCCTAAATGTGCCCAAAAAACATAGTTTAGGGGTTAAAAATATGGGAAGTTACAAAAATACTCCTGAGATAAAAGTCTGAAAACTGCACATCGGGATCCAATGGGTCACATAATGAGTTGTTGGTTGACACCATAATTCGTTAGGACCAATTGGTCCTGGGCCTGGAACTTGGGCTCCTTATCACTTGGCAACAAAAGGGGACCATGACTCATTGGATGAACCAATAGTTCATTGGTACCTCTCGTGGCCACTGGCAGGGTTTTGAGCAAAACACTGGACTCCCCCTCTAATGGATGACACCACGACTCGTTGGTCGACCAACGGGTCGTTTCACCTCTCGTCCTTGTTACTGGAATTCTGAAGGATTTCTGGGCTTGTCACCATGGGTGGACACAACGACTCGTCGTGTGACACAACTGATCATAGTTGCCACTCATTATCACTGGAAGAGATTATCAACAACACTTTGGGGTTCCAACTAATGAGTACCCCATGAGTCATTACATCAGACGACGAGTCATCGTCTAACTCGTGGGTTCCTGGGAGAGGTCTAACAGATTTCTGAGCTGGGAATACAACGAGTGACAAGATGAGTCATTACTACATCTGATGGATCGTCCCATGTCTCGTTGGTTCCTAAAAGCAACCGGCAGGGCCGACCATGATCCAGACAACAGGCCATTACTACTGACAATGACTCATTGTCTCGGTCGTTCTGAGGTTGATCTAGGAAAGTTTTTGGGTGTTACATACTCCTAAACTATATACATGTTCTCATAATCATAACTGAGGTCTAAAAGATTTTGCATGGACTAGTTAAAATTATATTGTTTATTGAAATATTTGAAATACTGAACTAGCCATGCAATCTGTAACTAAATCTGAAGTCATAAGATCATAGTATAATGAATCATTCTGGAATATGTTCAAATTGAGTAAATCATACTAAGTTCTTAGTATAGAGTTAAATAAAGATTTTTGTAAAAATGCAATCCATGCATAACTACAAAATTTATGTAGGAATCACGAGGGAAACATAATATACGGAAATTCGTAGCTTTTGCATAAAGGAATTTTTGCCCTAAAATCATGAGTTTATGTAATCATAGTTGAAAACATAAATTTAGACTTGAGTTTTGGGCATAAAGGTGAAAGAAATCCCTTACTAATAATCCCACATACCTGGATTGACGTATTCTTGCTAATTACTTAAGAATCCAAGGGTTTGGAGAAGAAGAACCCTAGCTTCTCTTGAGAGCCTAGGAGCATACTGTTTTTCTGAGTTTTTCGATGCTATGCGAGGGAGTCGGAGGTTAGTCAACTAAGGAACCCTTAACTTCTCCCTAATAAAACCCAAAAGCAACAAAGTATAGGATTAAAACATAGAAAGTTATGAAAATACCTTTGGAGGAATTTGTGATTGAACATGTTTGGAGGGCTTAATCTTCTTCAAAACCATGAAAACTTAGGGAGAAAATAGAGTTTAATGGTGGTCAATTGCAAGGGTAATGTTTGGAATGATTTCGAACATAGAACATAAGATATATATATAGAGGTGAGCTCAGAAAAGGGGTTAGGCAAAGCTGCGCCTACCATAGCGCCCAACTTTCCAAAAATTTCCGTCTGAAGTTTCTCCCGAGCATGGAGTGACTATCTGATGAATTTTATTCATCTGAAGTTTAGGATCGGGCGTGGAGCGCCTCTCAATGTTCCTACCTTGATAGTGTCTTAGTAAATGCACATAACTTTTTACTCAAAACTCTGATTGACGAATGGTCGGATGCATTGGAAAGAAGACTCAAAGACCTCTAATTTGGTAGTTCATAGGACACACAACACTTCATAATAGTATTGATGATCATTTGATGTTGACCCTTGTAAGAACAAATATAAAAACTCAATTGGTAGGAAGGCTCTCAACTCAATTTTGCACTAGAGGTTCCTTATGACCTTAATTTATATCCTATGCACTTCCCACACTTAGGAATGATCATAACACCTAGTTTTAATAAAAATTTATCGGGTTTTGGTCTATCTACACACCTAAAATATCACGACCCAAATAGTCGTCATTGGCACCCACACTAATCCCACCCCAGTGAGCGAACCAATGTGTCCCAACTAATTCATTCAAGTATAACATAAAATAAATACTCTTGACGAACTTGCGAAAGTAACGTAATAATTAAGGAAGAAAACATTAACCAGATCTATCTATCTCATCCCCAATAACTGAAAGTCATTTTACTGGAGGACATCTCCATGTCTGAACAAAAAAACATCTTCTTCAGAAGGAATTGCAGCAGCATGACAGAAATCAGCTCACCCTCGGGTATCTCACATTTGCTCTATAGATGAGGTTGAGAGGAAATTCCTGGATCATATTCTGCACTCAAAAAAAGTGCAAGAGTAGCCTCAGAATGACACGATGTACTGGTAGGGATCATCAGCCGACCTTAAGTAATAACATATATACATGTGAAACAATAACATACATTCACTGAAGTAGATAAACATCACATAACCTTATTTCTAGAATCATTCAGAGCAAGGTCTAAAACTGTCCTACTCACTAAATTAGGCCTCGCTGCAGTGGTGGTATAATCATGGTAGCAGTGTCGTTACTGCTACAGCAGTACTGTATAGGCAGTAACTCGACCAAGCTGTCAACCCTAGGTTCCTCACTTAGAAATTTCTCACAATCAGTTCATCAACTCCAAACAGGTTTATGTATGACAGAATCAATGATCAATTTATCCACTTATCACATTGGATATACACATGAATTCTTAAAAATCAATTCATCAATTTATCACATTGGATATACACATGAATCCTCAACAATCAATTAATCAACTTTTCACATTTAACAACTAATCTTAGTAAATATGAAACAGGTTATGACCAACATATCAACATTTAATTACAAGTAACTACACACTTAACCATCTCTGTTAATACTATTCTCATAGCTCGAACCAAACCACACTCTTTAGCTCTCCACCAGTATCCTACCATCGGTGATATACCAAGCACACACCTCCATCACATCACTGTATACACTCACATGAAATATCACTGTGCACACATGCTAGAGGGTATTGTTTCTTCTCTTCCAGTCATGACTTACAGGGGACTCTAGAAATCCATGTACTGTACCGACGTGGTATCCGCTCCCACTCATCTACTCGTCTGGATGCTCCCTTCAGACACGAGCCACTCAATCATATCTGTTTGCCCAAATATTCTCCTCGGGCACGAGCCACTCATCTCAAAATAAAGCATGTTATCCACTTTCATTCTCATATTCAGTATGTTGTCACTCGGTCAATTAGTATGGCCTTTTATAGGCATCATGTTACCCTAATCAACTTGGTTATATTTACCAATATTCAACCACTTACATGGAAATTTGAAAGAACACATATAACATCTCAATGCACCTAAATTTCACAACAACATTATTAACAACCATCATCGCAAGTTCACTTCACAAACATAATTAACACATCATACTATTAACAACAATTAGTGTCTGAAGACTAACTAAGCATATTGTCACTCCACACATATACATATCATTTTATAAATTCTAACTCCTTATATAATTATAACCTGCCTTGATTGCCAGAAGGGAGAATTCAAGGAGCTTTAAGTCTTTTCGTAAAGCCTCTAAATCTTCAAAATCTAACAAGTAAAAGAAATCATATTCAATTATCTAATACTTCATTTGGGCTTGTAATTTCAATTCTACCCAATATCATGGTCAAATTCGATATTCTAAGGGTTAATTTAGCACGTTCCATCCACAATAGGTTATTCCCACCTATTTCTGGAAGTGTTTACTCCAAAAACCCTCTAATTAGTTCTAACGCAAAAAGGTTCAACTTTTATCAAATTCTCAGTCTCAAACCATGGCGAGCTAGGCCTTATATAGTCACATTCCTCATAGAAAGTGTTAATTACCCACTTTTAGGCTTAGGAATCAACACCCAACCCTTCTCCTTCCAATCCTCCTGATTTACCTAACCTAGGGTTTCTATCTCAAATAATACCATCTAAGACCACCAATTGATTCTAGGTGTTAAGGAATTGAATCGGAAAAAATCTAGTTAAGAATCTTACCTAGAGATGAATAATCGCCTCAACCTCTGAAAAATTGCCCTCACCCTTCTCAAAAGTCATTCCTTAGAGTTATGGGTGAAAAACCCCAAAATTCTAACTTAAACTGTCACATTGCCTTTCGCCGTCCGCTGCAGCGGACCCAACCTCTCCACGGCGGACCTAACGGCTAGTCCTTCTTTCCTGCTACGCCAGACCTTCTACCATCATAGCGGTCTAGCTACAACGGCACTCCCGCTGCTGCAGCGGTCCCCATTAACCAGTAGCTCAAAATTTCCTGCACCTTTTCCATTCCTCAAACTCAAGTCTAAATACAACTCCCCCAACACTTTCCACCATGCACTTAGGTAAAGATAGGGTGTTTTGGACTTACTTTCCCCCGTAATGACAGACAGGTAGTTATATCAATCACCAATTAACACTGTTTGTCCTCAAATGTTTAAAAGAAAGTAAGGCAAAAGAAATACCTAACTCAACAAATAGTTGGGGGTATTTCTCTCGCAAGTCTACCTCGGCCTCCTTAGTGGCTTCCTCTACTGGATGATTATTCTACAGGTCCTTTACAGTCGTGATCTCCTTCGATCTCAAATTGCAGATCTCCCTATCTAATATAGCCATAAGCTCCTCTTTGTAAGACAGATTCTCATCTAGCAACACCAAATCCCATTGAATTATATAAGAATTATCCCCATGATATTTCTTTAATATGGATACATGGAATATCGGATGCACCCCAGACAGATCTGGTGGCAAGGCCAATTCGTAAGCTACCTCTCCCACACGTCGAAGGATTCATAAGGACCAATGTACCTTGGGCTAAGCTTGTCCCACTTTTCAAACCACATCACCCCTTTCATGGGGGAAACTTTGAAAAAGAGTTGATCTCCCACTATAAATTTCATATCTCTCACCTTCATATCTGCATACTACTTTTGACTGCTTTGAGATGCCAAGAGCTTTTCCTGAATTATCCTAAATTTCTCCAAGGATCTTTTAACAAATCAGTGCCCTATGCTCTCACCTCGAGCCAATCGAATGATCTGATAAGGGTTCTATATTAACATATAAAGCCTCAAATGGCGCCATGCCAATGCTTGAGTGATACTATTGTTGCATGAAAATTCTGCCAAGGGTAATAACTTATCCCAATGATTTCCAAAGTCATTCACACAAGCCTGAATCATATCCTCCAACACGTAGATTGTCCTCTCCGACTGTCCATTCGTCTGCGGGTGAAATGTCATACTCAAGTCCATTCTAGTGCCTAATTCATCCTACAAGTTTCTCCAAATATTAGAAATAAAATGCATCCCTCTGTCTGAAATAATTGATACTAGAACCCTTTGCAATCGAATCACCTTCTTCATATACAGTTTAGCCAACCGCTACGCATTGCAAGTCACTTGAACCAGCAAGAAATGGGCATACTTAGTCAATTTATCAATAATGACGCAAATTGAGTTGAACTTTTCCAAGGTCTTTGGAAGGACAACCATGAAATCTTTCGCTATTTGCTCCCATTTCCATTCCGGAATATGCATTCTCTGGAGTACTCCCCAGGCTTTTGGTGCTCATACTTCACTTGCTAGTAGTTTTAGGCATTGGCAACGTGTTTTATGATGTCCCTCTTCATCCTGCTCCACCAATAGTGCTGCTTCAAATCATGGTACATCTTGGTGACTCTGGGGTGTATAGAGTACCTCAAGATGTGGGCTTCTGCTAAGATGGATTTGATGACAGCACCAACCCGAGGAACACATACACACCCCCTTATTCACAGCACCCCCTCATCATCTATCAATGCCTATTTGGTCTCACCTTGCAAGACCTAATCACAAATCTTACTTATCTTTGCACCCTTGAACTGCTTGGATTTTACTTCATCTAATAGTGATGATCTAGCCTATACACTAGCCAATATTCGACCCGATTTTTCCAATGTAAGTCTCACCAAACTGTTGGCCACTGTCTGAATTTCTCTAGCCATTGGCGCTTGACAGCTTCCAAACAAGCCAAACTACCCATGCTTATAGCTTTCTAGCTCAACGCATCTGCCACCATGTTAGCCTTCCCCAGATGATACAATATCGTGACGCCATAGTTCTTAAGATGCTCTATCCACCTTCGCTGTCTTAGGTTGAGATCCTTCTAAGAGAACACATACTGTAAACTGTGATGGTCCGTGAACACTTCACGACGGGCCCCATATAGGTAATGCCTCCAGATTTTCAAAGAGAATACCACCACTACCAATTCCATGTCATGTGTAGGGTAGTTCTTCTCATGCACCTTCAATTGTCTTGAAGCATATGCGATGGCCTGTCTTTCCTACATTAACACAACATCTAAGCCAGACTGTGAGGCATCACAATAAACTACAAAATCTTTACCTTCCATCGGTAGCGCCAGGATAGGGGCCATGGTTAACAAGGTTTTGTGCTTTTGAAAGCTCTCTTCACACTCTTCTGACCATTGAAAAGGCACATCTTTCCAATTTAGCCTTGTCAACTTAAAGGCAATGGTTGCGAACCCTTCAAAAATTGGCGATAATAATTGGCTAGCCCCAAAGAGCTATGAACTTCCGTCATTGTTGTGTGCTTAGCCCAATTTCGAACTACTTCCACCTTCTGTGAATCCACCTTGATCCCTTCCTTGGAGACTACGTTCCCTAAAAAGGACATTGATTCCACCAAAATTCATATTTAATAAACTTTGCATATAGTTTCTTCTCCTTTAGCAGTCCCAACACATTCTTCAGATGATTCTCATGTTCCTTCTTAGTTTTGGAATACACCAAAATATCATCAATGAAAATGATTACAGAAGAGTTCAGGTAGGGTTTGAGAATACTATTCATCAGGCTCATGAAGGAAGCTAGAGCATTAGTAAATCTTAAAGACATAACCAAGGACCCATAATTCCCATATCTAGTCTGAAAGGTTTTCTTCAAAATATTCTAAGCCCGAATTTTCAGCTGATGATAACCCAACCTCAAATAAATCTTTGAGAACACAGTCGCACCGTGAAGCTTATCAAACAGGTCATCTATGCGGGGAAGGGGATACTTGATAGAATGATAACCTTTTTCAATTAATGGTAGTCAATACACATTTGCATGCTACCGTCTTTCTTCTTCACAAGTAACACAAGGGCACCCCACAGAGAGATACTCGGACGAATAAACCCCTTACTAAGCAACTCCTGCAACTATTTCTTGAGTTCTCTCAACTTAGATGGTGCCATTCTATTTAGAGTTATAGAAATAGTTTGGGTCCCTGGCTCTAAATCTATGCAGAAATCAATATCACAGTCTAGTTGCATGCCAAGAAAATCCGCGGGAAACACTTTTAGGAACTCACAAACTACTGGAATAGACTCTATAGAGGGACCCTCTGTACTGGTATCACAAATGTGGGATAGGTAAGTAGAACACCCATGCCCCATTAATTTTTGGGCACGAATATATGAAATGAGCTTCTTAGGAGCAGGGATACAATTCTCCTTCCACTCCAATCAAGACATCCCTGACATTGCAATGGTGACTGACTTAGCATGGAAATCCAAGATGACATGGTAGAGAAACAACTAGCTCCTTCACAAGATAACATCAAAGTCTACTATGTCTAAGATCACCAAATCTACCAGCGTATCATAGCCTATAAAGCCCACCAAACAAGCACGGTAAATTCTATCCACAACCACAGAAACCCCAACAGGAGTAGAAACATAAATTGGGATATCAAGAATATCATAAACAAGATTCAACTCCACAACAGAATAAGCAGACACATATTAAAAAGTAGAGCCAGGATTAAGCAGCGATGGCCATTCTGTCACATACGAGAATAGTACCTGTGATGACTGAGTCTGAAGCCTCTACCTTAGGTCGACCGAAGAATGCACAAAAATGAATCTGACTACCTGCATAAGACTCGCCCCTGCCGGGCTGTGTACCCCCTCTGCCGGACTGAGTACCACTTCTTCCTGTCTGAGAACCCCCTCTACCAGCTGAATGTCTGCGCTGCCCAAGCTGAGGGCGATCCCTACTGAATCACTACCTCCCCTCCATGTTGTAGTTGGATCTCGGGGAGCTGGGTGCGGAATAATCTTCTCACCCTATCCAAACCTGGGACACCATCTATAAATGTGGCCATACTCGCCACGCTCATGGCATACCTTATCGAGCACTGGCCTCTGAGTAGGAACTGCAGAGATAGGATAAGCCCCAAAATTTGAGCGAACCATCTAGGCACTCCCCACTATACTTGAAGGGTGTTGACTGATCGCTAGTAGACCCCTAGCTGATAACTGTATAGCCTACTGAACAGGGCGCCCAGAGTACCTCTGGAAAATCAAAGCTCTAACAAAATAACCACTGAAGTTAACCATCTCATGAGCTTTCTTCTCGGCATTATTTGCATAGCCATCTTACTTAACCCCCTCCACATTCTTCTAAACTTCCACCACTTCCTGGAATGTCTTACCTGATGAGACCATCTATAGAGCTAACAACTGGAGTCCCACATTCAGGCCCTTCATAAGCTGCTTGATTCTCTCCTCTTCGATGTATAGTAATAGCAAGGGATATATGGATTATGAGTGGAACTAGGCCTCATAGACTGCAACTGAGGAGGTTCCCTGCACAATGTTGGAGAACTCATTATGCCTCCTATCTCATAGGGTACGAGGCACATACTTCTCCAGAAAAGTGAAGTAGAACTGAGTCCATCTCAATGGCGGTGACCCCACCGACCTACACTCCATAAATGCTCTTCGCCAGAGCTTGGCATCTCCCTTCAGTTGAAAAGTAACAAATTTCACCTCGTACTTCTCTGTTTCCCTTATCTTATGAAGTCTCTCATTTGATGAACTCATAGGCGTCCTCCACCTCAATGCCATAGAAAGTGAAAGGCTTCATCTTCGTGGACCTCCATAATAGATCATGCTCGTCCCTAGTCATCATTGGTCCAATCACCAGTCTCAAAAATATGATGGCCTCAAAAATGTCATTCATGCGGGGAGATATAGCAATTGTATGTTGTACCCCCGAGTGCTATCCAACTGGAGTTGCTAGTGCAACTCCATTACCCATGAGGCTTCTCAAAAGATCTAGCACCTAATCCAGGACCTCAGATGAAGCTGGAGCGGCTGCAGCACCTCCTTGTGTTGGTACCTCTACCTCTACTTCCACTCCATCCTGAACTACTGGAGGTGCTGGGGACTCCGACCTCTGCCTAATGGGTCTAGGAGCCTAGGCCCTGCCTCTGGCAGCAGTAGGCCTCCGCCTATGGCCTCACTCTCTGGCCACCACATGCTTTGGGGCCTCTTCTCGAACTCAATCTATGCGTGACCTCACCATTTGTGAGTGAAAGAAAAAAGTTATTAGATACCAATTTGGATCACCAGATATCAATTGAATCAAATAATAGCACGAAAGAGAGAGAGAAGGGAGTTTTTCTAAAGACCTGTAGCCTCCCGAAGATAAGTAATGGATGTCTCCGCACAAATCTACAAGACTCTACTAGAATCATCCTCGTACAATGAGATCAATGAACCTAAGGCTCTAATACCATCTTTATCACAACCCAAGTGGCCGTGATTGGCAACCACACTAATTTTTTACCCAGTGGGCGAACCAACGCGTCCCAACTAATTCATTAAAGTATAACATAAAATAAATAATGTTGAAGAAATTAAGGAAGAAATCATTAATCAGATATGTCTTTCTCATTCCCCAAAAATGAAAGTTATTGTACTGGGTGACATCTACCTATCCATAGTCTATGAGGAGTAAAACAAGAAATAAAATAAGTCTATGTCTGAACAAAAGACATCTTTAGGAGGAATTGCAGCAGAATGATAAAAATCAGCTCACCCTGGGGTATCTCACAACTGCTCTACAAATGAGGTCAAGAGGAACTTCCTGAATCACGGTATGAATTAAGAAAGAAGTGCAGGAGCAGCATCAGTATGACATGATGTACTAGTAGGCATCACAGGCTAACCTTAAATAATAACATACATACACATGAAATAGTAACATACATTTACTGAAGCAGATAAACATTACATAACCCAATTTCTAGAATCATTTAGAGCAAGGTCTAAAGTTGGCCTGCTCACTGAATTATGCCTCGCTGCAGTAATGGCATGATCATGGCAGCGGTGCTTTAGAGGCAATAACTCGATAAAAGTTATCAACCTTAGGTTCCTTACTTAGCAATTTCTCATAATCAATTCATCAACTTCGAACAGGTTTATGCATGACAGAAACTCAACGATCAATTCATCAACTTATCATATTGGATGTACACATAAATCCTCAATAATCGATTCATCAACTTATCACATATAACTGTTATACCCCATAGGATTCCCGGCATCTAGATGACCTATTCGCATGTTGGTTAAGCATATTTGAAGGCCATACGTGCTAGAGAAAGGCCCAGAAAAAAGATCGGATAAGAAACCTGTCGAACCATCGCGGAAGGAGCCGAGGCAGAGCCCCTCCGCGATGGCAGCATGTCATGGAGGTGAAGCCTCCGCGTTGGCTCTGTGACACGTTGGCCTTGTCCAGGCCCAAGTATATAAAGCCCCACTTCGGTTTTAAATCATATAAACTTATAAATTTCCAGTGAAACAAAGAGGAAACATCAGAGAAGAGAAAAGAACGAAGGGGGTAATATAATTTTCATCTGATTACGCTGCTAAACGTTGTCCAAACTTAAATTAACCCCAGATACTGAGGTATTTAGCAGCAGAGAGCATTTCTACGGATTTAGTTTCGTGAAATACGGCCGACGAATCGTCGAGCTACCGAGCTAAGGTAAGTAGAATTGCTCCAAACTAGTGTCTATGTGTTTCTAGTGGAGAAGTGAATATTTCTCTCTTCTGGACCTCTGAAAAATAGCAAGTTTTCGACCGTCTTTCGATAAGCCTAAGTTTAGGCTATAAATTACATCGAAGTGATGTTGTTCATTTAAAATAAAGTTATATTTGGTATTAATTGATATATATATGAATGCAGTTGGGAGGAATAGCTGAAATACCGACCAAGCTACGCTAGTTAGTCGGGAAATCAGAAACGAAGGTATGTAAAGCTAGTTTCCTTGGCAAGTTAGTAAATCTCGGTATAGTAAAGCAATTTAAAGGCCAGTAGAATGTTCAGAAGTCATGTGTTGTGTTTATTACGAATGTTGGTACGATATTAGAAGCATGGGGTTATAATTAGCACCAACTTGTTAGCACGATATAGATTCTAATACAAGTGTTAGGAACTGCACAGCATGCTCAGTATATGATGTAGTACAAAATGTCAGTATATTATCGTATTCAGTCGAAACCCAGTAAAGCAATGTAATATCTGTAAGACATCTCAGAAGTGGAATGATAGGTTAAAATAAAGTTTAGAAAACATATTAGAAATAGCAAATCATGTTACTATAGAAACTCAGCATACAACATGGTTTTCAGCAGAAAGACTATATCTTGTCCAGCATTAGACTCAGTACGGTATGGCAGAAGATTATATATTATACATGCATACTATTGTCAGTCTCAGCATGTGTTAAGTATGTACATATTACTATTACTAGCTTAGCATATAGTAGGTACAAATACTTTACTACTATTAGCTTCAGTATACAGGATACGCAGATAGTATTACCAGTTGAGACCGTTGTATTGTTTTGGGGTTGGATTACCTAGAATCCATGACCGCCCCAGGGTTAATAGCTGTATCGACTCGTCCGCCAGAGGACGAGGATACATCGCTCTATGGAGTGGCATGCCGTCCCACAGGGGACGAAGATGGGATGCCAGTTTTCCCCATATTGTGCCTTGATCGGCCCTTACACACCCCTGTCGAGCGGATACGCCCGGGTGTTGATTCAGGAGTCCTCCGGACTCAGATGCAGTTATAGTCAGGGGCTCAGCGAGCCCAAGTGCATACCCAGGGGACTGGCAGGATGCTTACAGCGATTATAGGAGATGGGATGACCGGGGTAGGGGTATAGATTTTGTGCTGGTTGTACCTCCCGGCTTATGGGGGCCGGGTAAGGTTTGTGTGTGCTATATTATGTTATGTTATGCCATGTTACATTAGACATGAGTAGATCGGCAGTAGAACGATACGTCTCTAGATATGACTCCTACTACTTCCAGTATAATTAAGAGAAGGTATGATTTACATTATCAGGCAGTTAATCTATTCCTTTCTACTTTAGTTTCATTAGTTGTATTGTTGTTTTCAGATATTTCTTTCAGTTATTGCTTTACATACACAGTACCAGCGGTACTGACGCCCGGTGGGGCGCTGCATTACTTTCCTGCAGGTACTCATAGACGAGCAGGCGATCCGTCGTGATTCCAGTCAGCGATTGAGTATTCAGCTCCCGTCATCCGGAGACTGAATCCCAGAGGTGTATTTTGTTTTCTTTTGTTGTACAGTACGGGTAGGTCGGGGCCCTGTCCCGATCATTTCTATTGCTATTCCTAGAGGCTTGCAGTCTGTATATATTTCCCTGTTATCAGTTGAGCCGGTCGTGTGAGGCCGTGCAGTCGTATAGCTGTTAGTACTTTTATCTCTTTTATGTTGGCCGTGTGGGGCCATAGTTTGACAGTAGTGGTGACCTTGCCGGTCACGTAGCTTTTCAGTATTTCATTGTCAAGTTACAGATAACTAGACAGCATGGTGGCCTTGTCGGCCCGCATAGGTTTCCCTATATTGAATATGTTCTGGTTAGCTGTCATGATAGGTACAGGAGGCTATAGGCCAATGGGCCGTGGGCTGTGTTTACAGCCGTTATATAGCCCTTTGTTTCCAGAAATGTGGGTTAGAGCCAGCCAGGCACCAGATGTGCCCAGACTCAGCAGTCTAGCAGTTCAGGTCCTAGTAGGGCACCAGGTGCCAGTCATACCCCCCAAGGCGGGGTGTGACAATAACAACTAATCTTAGTAAATAAGAAACATGTTATGACTAACATATCAACATTTAATCACAAGCAACTACATATTCAACCATCTCTATTAATACGATTCTCATAGCTCGAACCAAATCACTCTCTTTAGCTCTCCACCAATATCATACCATCAATGATATGCCGGGAATCCACCTCCATCACATCACCAAACAAACTCACACAAAATATCGTTGTACACACATACCAGAGGGTCTTATTTCTACTCTTCCAGTCATCACCTGTAAGGGACTCTAGAAATCCATATACTATACTGGCGTGGTGCCTCCTCCAACTCATCTATTCGTCCGGATGATCCCCTAGGATACGAGCCACTCAATTATATCTGATCGCCCAGATACTCCCCTCGAGCACGAGCCACTCATCTCAGGGTAAAGCATGTTTTCACTTTCATTCTCGTATTCGGTCTGTTGTCACTCGGTCAATTAGTATGACCTTTCAGAGGCATCATGTTACCCTCATCAACTTGATTATATTTACCAATATTCAATCACTTACATGGCAATTCGAAAGAACACACATAACATCTCAATGCACCTAAATTTTACAACAACATTATTAACAACCATCACCTCAAGTTCACTTGACAAACATAATTAACACATCATACTATTTATAACAATTAGTGTGCAAAGACCAACTATGCCTATTTTCACTCCACATATATACCATTATTATATAAAGTCTAACTCCTTAGAAAATCATACCCTACCTCGATATCTAGAAGAGAGAATTCAGCTATACCGCAGGAGCTTTTGGCTTTTTGTAAAGCCTCCAAACATTCAAAATCTAACACAAGTAAAGGAAATCACATTCAATCATCTAACTCTTTATTCGGCCTGAAATTTCAATTATACCCCCATTATACCGTTATCATGGTCAAATTCATTGTTTCAAGGGTTAATTTATCACATTTCATCCGCACATAGGTCATTCCTGCCTATTATCGAAACTTTTTACTCCAAAAACCTTGCTAATCTGTTCTAATGCAAAAGGTTCAACTTTTATCAAATTCTCGGTCTCATACCATGGTGACCTAGGCGTTATATGGTCATATTCCTCCTAGAAAGTGTTAATTACCCACTTTAAGGCCTAGGAATTAACACTCATCCCTTCTCCTTCCAATCCCCCTGGTTTACCTAACCTAGGTTTCCATCTCAAAGAACACCATTTAAGGCCACCTATTCATTCTAGGGTGTTATGGAATCGAAAGGGGAAATTCTTGTTAACGATATTACCTGGGGATGAATAATCACCTCAACCTCTAACAAACCGCCCTTACCTTTCTCAAAACTCGTGCCTTAGAGATATGGGTAAAAAACCTAGAAATTCTAACTTAAATCGTCACATTGTCTTCCATCATCCGCTGCAATGGATCCGATATAGAGACTAGGACCTCACTACAGAAGATCTAATGTATCGTCCTTCTTTCCTGCTGCAACGAACCTCCGACCATCATGACGGTCTCGCTGAAGCGGCACTCCCACCCTTGCAGCGGTCCTCGTTAACCACTAGCTCGAACTTTTCTTGCACCTTTTCCATTCCTCAAACCCAAGTCTAAATACAACTCCCCCAACACTTTTCACCATGCACCTAGGCGAAGATAGGATGTTCTAGACTTACTTTCCCCCGTAACAACAGATGGGTCGTTACATATAGTCGTATCTTGTGCCCTACTTCCATCCAAAACTTTCAAACTTAGTTCTTTCAGTTCTTATCAACTCCATACTTGTGCAACACCACGACATATCAAAATTGGACTTCAATTCTCGACTGCGACAATATCCTCTTAGTTTAGGTTGAGTTACTCATATTCAATGGGTTAAACCTTAGCCCAAAAACATGAGGTGTTACATTATCTCCCCTTTGAGAGGATTTCAGCTAAAAAGAAATTTCTTTTCTCTTAATATATGTCTAGTCAAACACCTTTACATAAATTAAAATGAACAAATAGTGTAAATTTAACTAAAGCGAATGAATAATGAGAACACTCAATTAGTTAAAACAATTTAAAGCATGTTGTATTTCTATATTCCTTTTTTATTTTTAATAAATACATTCTATGTTGGATATAATTGTATTGTAATCACTAGTAATTACTTTTTGTTGAGAAAACAAAAAATTTTCATATACATAGTTGGCGTTTCTTTGATAAGATTTAGGATTCTTTAGATTTTTCTTTGTTTACGATTTTTTAGATTTCGTATTCCTTTTTTTTTTTTGAGACTTTGAATTCAAGTTAGTTTAGGTTATCAAAATTAGTATAATTTTAGGATTTTGTTAAAGATTTCTATTATATAGAAAGTGAAAGGTAGGACCATCTATAACGACCCGCATCGAGGGGAATGGACTTAGAATACCGAAAAAAAATTTAGAATCTGTAGGAATTGGGTATGAAATAAACTAATAGTTAAAAAGTGAATTTTTGAGGGAACTACTGGTTCTGGAGATCGCTGAAGCAGTAGGATGTCTACTGCAGCGAGACCGTGGTGACGGTCGGAGCCTACCGTAGCAGTTTTCTGACCGCTGTAGCAGATCTATTGCAGTAGAAATGCGACTGCTGCAGCGGATGACGGAAATCAGAAAGTGGATTTAAGTGAGATTTCTGGGGGTTTTACCCTATTATTTCCAAAACGTGATCACAAAGGTTAGAGGGCGAATTTTCCTTTAGAGCAGTGAATTCTTCTCCCAAGGTAAGATTCTTGATCCCTTATCTCGATTATGGGTATTGTGGACCTTAGAATGCTTATAGACCCTTTAATGGTGGGTTTTTGAATTGATAAAACTGTAGGTTGGTAAACAAGGGCTGAATTATGGGGAGTCTATGGGGTGATTTGATTTGAGGTTTAAGGAGTATTGATCACTCTCTTAGGATTAGTTGTTTGAGAATGAAGATTACACAGGAACTGAGACCTAGAACTAGGTGGAACTGGGGTTTTACTTTCGAAAGTTCCTTGAAGGGAAGGGTTTGAACTCCTAGGACCCTTATTCAAAGAGTAAATAATTGAATTACTCTATATTGTTGTTGTAGATTTCAAAATCTCCAAAGTGTTAAGGAAGGGCAAGACTCCTGTAGAGTAGCTGACGTTCATACCCAAGAACTAAGGTAGGTTATGGTTTAGAGGGATTAGACTCTATATAATAGCATGTACGTTTTGTGTAATGATGATATGCGATTGGTTTTCGTACATTACTTGTTATGAGAATTTATTATTGAATAAACTGTTGAAAGAATGTGGATATGATGTGGTATTAAACTGTGATGAAACTATGTTAAGTGTTAAGTAAGGATTTTATACCCTGTTAATGAGATGTTTTATTGGTTTGTAATTATTTACTTGGAGGAGTAGATTGTAAACTCCTATATGTTTAACTAATGCACCTTGATGTATTCACTTGATGAGAATGATTAAAGATAGTAATAATATCCTAAAACAAGAGACTTGTGCCTGAGGGGAGCATCCAAGCGAGCGATATTGGTTGAGTGGCTCGTGTACGAGGGGAGAATCCAAATGAGCATATGAGTGGGAGTAGGTACCACGCCGGTACAGTACATGAATTCTAGAGTCCCCTGAAGGTCATGAATGGAAGGGCAGAAATAAGACCCTCTAGCATGTGTATACATTGACTTCGAAGAAGGAGTGTTTATGGTGATATGGCGGAGACGTATGCCCGACAGTCACCATTAGTTCTATTTTATGTTGTGTGGGTAACTTGAGAAAGTTTTAGATTAAGTATGTGCTAAGTGGATGAGTGTAATTGATGATACTGTAAGTATAATGAACTGAGAGAAGTGGGAAAAGATCCTAAGTGTGATACGGTGTGATAACTAAAGATGCTGAGTTGATTTTCTATGATGAAATGTCATAAACTGCATGTTGAGATGGGTTATTATTATTTATGTCAAAACTTGTGCTATATCTGACTGAAGTATAGAGAGTGTGAACTGTTGAGAACTGGGAGCTGAAAAAGGTGCAACTACGTCGAGTTACTGCCTCGAGCAGTACTGAAGCAGCAGGACTCATTCCACTAGGGCGAGACTGCTACAGTGAAAGGCCCAATCCAGTGAGCAGGTCGGTTGTCACCTATGTAGAGCCAGTGTACTGGATATGTTGCTATTCTTATGTTTGATGTTGAGACTAGTTGTATATTATTATTGCCTTGATTATATGTTATTATGTAAGGTCGGCCGATGATGCCTACCAGTATCGTATTTGTAATGACCCAACTCCTGCACTTCTTTTCTAAGTGCAGAATATGATCCAAGAAGCTCTTCTCATCCCCACCTTTAGTCAGTAGCAGTTTCTCTGAAAGGTGAGCGGTGCGAAATGGGCTGATTTATTCCCCTTGCGAAGATGTCCTCCTTCGGATGTTGTAGTTTCTATTTTTCTTTAGTTATATACTCTTAGACTTGTAGCTAGACGTCAAAGTGCAATGACTTTTGGATTCTGGGGAAGATTGGAGTTTTTGTTTTTGTAGATTTTGTTGGTTATTACAAATTGCATATAGTTCCTTTAATTTTAAATCTTTGTTATTTCTTCTTATATGGTTGATAACGGGGTAGTAGCTGGGAATCATTGGTTCGCCCACCTGGGTGTTAGTGCAGGTGCCAATCACAGTCATTTGGGTCGTGACACAATCAAGGGCAATTTTAAAATTTTATATCTAACTTATAAATATTTTAAAAAAATATTAGAACTTAAAAGTTGATGTTCTTTCATAAAAAAAATAAAAGCATTACAATGTTTCATTACTTCTCTTTCTCCATTGAATTTATTTATTGCTTCTTCATTTTTATTTTAACTATGTTGTACATTAAATTTTCCATCTATCTTCCATCCTCCATAAATAGTGGTGTGATATTTTTTCATAATATCTCAAAAAGTCATTCAACTTTAGAAATCTGCATTTCAAAGTTATTAAAGTTTCTTTTGTATTAATAAAATCACTCAGTATTTCTCTTACAAAATCACTTAATAAAATTTTATCATTAAAAAATGCCATGACAAAATAATTTTTTATGCCATATAAACATGAACTCCGCATACAAATAATTTTTTATTTATCCAATTTTAAAAAATTAATTATTATTTTATATTTATTTTATTCTTATTTTTGTTATCTATATTTTATTATATAGGAGATTAAAGAAGTAGGATGATCAAAGGCAATTATATAAATTAATAAAATATCTAACTTAAATAGTTGTACATCATGCTAAGAAAGTATTGAATTTTCAAAAAAATCAATCAAATTTTAGAAAATTCTAATGACTTTCATGTGTCAGAAGAGTAAAAAAAATTATGTGTACATTTAAAAATGTGAAGCCTATTTCTTATTTTCAAAAGGTTATAGTGTAGTTCTTTTTTTTTTAATTTTATTTTTTTTAAAAAAAATCATATACACTTTTTTTTCTTTTCTTAAGTTAGTGTAATATCTAATATAATTGCTCTATTCTGCTATTCTCTCACTTTAATAACATATTTTCTATTCATAATATATATTAAAATATTTAATATAAAAAAGTTATTATTCTAATTTTAAAATATAGTTTATTAATTTTTTTACCTTTAATTTTTTTAAATAAATTAGTGTGGCAAAAAGAATAATATACTAAATTGAGATTAAAGAATAAATGAAAATAATTTAATTAAATTAATATTTTAATATTTTAATATTTTTTAAAGCGTAAAAAATAACATGATAAATAAAATGAACCGGATGAAATTCTTAAAATTAAAGTAAACTAGAAATGTTCGTTATATTTAAAAATAATAGTTCTTCGTTTAAATAGAGGAACCAGTTTATATTTTGTTTATTTTAAATATTTGAAATTAATTTAAATATTTAAAATAATAAATTTAATTTAATTTTGAAGTTATCAAATCAAATATTGGTAGATAGAACAAGTATTCTTAAGTCCAATTTACGTATATTTACAATAAAATATCTTTATACTTTTAAATTTATCAAATTTAATTAAATTAATTATAATAGATTACTTACTTTATTTTAAAAATTATCAATTAATATTTAATATTGCTATTTTTTTTATCTAAACAAGAATGAGAAAAGAATTTCTTTTGAAGCAAGTTATCTCTTTTAAAATAATATTAGTAAATCCCGTAAAAATATTATATTTGAGGAATTTAAGTTTTCATAAGAAGAAAAAATTAATTAAATAAAATTTTAAATACGGAATACAAACTATTACATTGATTAAAATTTTAACATATAACTTATTATTATTTAGAGAAGAAAATGAATTTTGATTTGCTTGAAAATACTTTTTTTTGGGGTAAATAAAACTACTTATTTACCAACATAAAAATTAAGTGATTTACTATTTAAAAAAAGGTCACACAAATAACAAATGAATAATTATAATATGAAAAGTTATATACCAATTAACGTTAATAAGGAAAAAATTTTAAAATAAAGGCTCACAACTGTTATATAATTTAATTAAATCTAATAAACAAATTACCTTCGAATTCTAATAAACTTATTCCATTCAGATAGTAAAATGAAAATTAAATATTTGATTCTAAGTGTTTTACAACTTCAAAAAATGAGGTTCTCATAATTGATTCCAATAACTCTTGAAAATATTTCTGAGTTAAATCATTTTATTATTGTATTCTATTTATGCTAAAATCTTGATTGCGGTAAATAAAAATTATTGGTCAAAATGCTATAAAATATTTTTATGAACAACCTTTTAATTTTTTTTAAATAGACAAAATAGTAGTAAAAAGATAAGTTTTTTTATATAAAATTAATATAAAGTTTGTAATAAGTTATATTGGGCTAGTGTACGGGCCTTAAATTATGTAGTTATCAATTAATAATTACCTTGCATTTTCTATTTGTTTTATTTTAGGAATTCAATATTTAATTTAATTTTAAAATATTAAATATTGGGAGTCATAGATATAACTTTAATTAATTTCAATGTCCTAAATATTAGAATAATAATTAAATGATAATTATCTAAAAAAATAATAAATAACAGTTTTGTCTATTGTAAGGGCTTTTAATGAAGGGTAAAAAATTCAATCAACATTTCTACTAAGGTTCATCAATTAATACTTACCTTGTGTTTTCTCTTATTTTTAGTTTTGGAAATCAAATCTTAGTCAATTTTAAAGTACTAAATATTAGGAGTTATAACTATAACTTTAATTAATTTTAAAGTCCTAAATATTAGGATAATAATTATAAAGATAATAAATGACAATTTTATTTATTATAAAATCTTTTAATAAAGGGTAAGAAGTTCAATCAATATTTCTAAAAAGTTTTATATTTTTAATATAACTAGTTTTTAGTATATGTCATTGCATGTATATTTCGTGTCAATATAAAAAATAACATACAAAAGAATAAAGCATGTAATGTTGCAATTGAAGTTACAGACTGTAACGACCCGAATATCGTTACGGGATGAACAAAGACTTAGAACTTGGAAAAAGACTCTGAGAGGGATGAAAATGGTGTGAACTAAGCTAAGTGTGAAAGTGGGCAATTTCGGGTAGCTTCTGGTTCGGAGGACCACTGCAGGGGTAGAACTCCCGCTGCAGCGAGACCGTGGTAGCGGTCGGAGTCTCGCCGTGATGAATTTGGAAAATAACTGTGGGAACCACCACAGCGATACTTTAGTTGCTGTAGCGGGTCCGCTGCAACGGACAATGGGAATCAAAAGTGAGTTTTAAGTGGGAAATTCTGGGTTATTTCTCATTATATTCAAAACATGAGAGACAGCAAGGTCTGAAGGCAGTTTCTTCTCCAAAGCAGAGAATTGTTGCAATAAGGTAAGTTTCTTGTTCCCTAGCCCCTATAATGGGTATTGATTATTGTATAAATCTTTCGGGGACCCGTTAATGGTGAAATTTTGAACTTAGAGAACCCTAGGTTGATGAACTAGGGCTGGATTATGAGATGATTAGGGGGTAATTTGGATTGATATTTGAAGAGTTTTGATTACTCCCCTAGAATTACGTGTGGGGAACAAGGGTTACACAAAAAACTAAACTAGAACCGACTAGAGTTGGGGTTTAACTTTCAAAAATACCTCGAGAGGGAGGGTTTGATATAATTGGACCCATGATTGAAGAGTAAGTAATGAATTACTCTTGTTGAATAGATTTCAAGCAATCCAAAGCTTTGAGGAAGGGCAAGGCTCCTGCAGAGTGGCTGAGTTGATACTTTCTCTTATCGAGGTAGGTTATGGTTAGAGGGTTAGACCCTGCATAATGGCTTATATGCATATGTGATGATTGTATATGATTGGTCTTCAGACATTCTTTGTTCTGATATTGTTATGAGAATAAATAGGGAATATCATGTTGATATGAGAGGATTATAAACTGTTGTCAAGGTTACGTTGAATTGTGAAGTGAACTTCGTTCATGAATCTATCATGTGAATTGAGACTCTGTATTTGGGCAAGTGAGGGAGTGGAAAGTAGACTCTTACGATTTGTTATTTATATGTGTAGGTTTATGTAATGCATCTTGTTGCTTTTAGCGGACGAGAATGTCTAGAATGATAACTGTATCCTGAAATGAGAGGCTCGAGCCCGAGGGGAGTATTCGGCGAGCAAATATTATTGAGTGGCTCGTGTCCGAGGAAAGAATTCCGACGAGCATATGAGTGTGAGCGGTTGCCACGCCGACACAGTATATGGATTTCTAGAGTCCCCTGCAGGTCATGACTGGAAGGGCAAAAATAAGACCCTCTGACATGTGTATACACTGATTGTATGGTTGAGTAATTATGGTGAGATGGCGGAGGTGTGTGACCGTCATGCCACCATTGGTTCCATGTTATGTTGTGTTATGTTATGTTATATTATATGCAAATAAAGTGGTATGAAGAATATGCTAAAAGATGGTGTCAATTGTTGTGTATGCCATATGTGTTGATAATGAAGAACTTGTCTAAATTTCTGAGTGTGACTCTATATAATGCTAGTATTTGTTGAATGGTTCCTGTTGTAATTACTTGTTGAACTCGTGTGTGATACTAGGTGGTATAAATTGTTGTTCCTAAATGTGCGTTATCTGAGAGATTTTGTGGAATATGTGAATTGTGAAACTGATGAACTGATAGAGTGCAGTATAGTCGAGCTACCGTTGCAGCGACGACCTAATCCAGTGAGCAAGCCGATTGTTCCTTGTATAGACCTAGGATGTTTGAAATCTTCAGTACTTACTTTTTTTGTTGAAGACTGATCTTGTATTGTTATTACTGTGTATACTTGTTGTTATTTAGGATAGGCCTATGATGCCTATCAGTACTGTATTACGTACTGACCCTACCCCTGCACTTTTTTTCTGAGTGCAGAGTTCAAACCCGGTAGTTCCTCATGTCCTCACTTGTAAGCAGCAACAGATCGTGAAAAGGTGAGCAGAACAAGGAGGCAGGGTCACTTTCCAGGTCACTCTCCCCTTTTGAAGATGTCCTTCTTTTGCACACTTATGTCTTTTGTTTTATTCTTTTAGTTTTTAAACATTCTTAGAGTTGTAAATAGATGTCTTGTGCAATGACTTTCAGGTCTTGGGTGTTATTTTCGTAGTGTTGATTTTTAAACAGTTGTTTTATGTTGTGAAGTTTATTTCAATGATTAAATCAAGCATTTATCTTTCTGAATGTCTAGTTTTGGGTTTAGAATCGGAATTTATTGGATCGCCCACCGAGGAGTAGTGTGGGTGCCAATCATAGCCATTTTGGGTTGTGACAAAGTTGGTATCAGAGCCCTAGGTTTGTTGATCTCATTGCACTAAGACGGATCTAGTAGAGTCTCTCGGATTGGTGCGGAGACGTCCGTAACTTATCCTCGAGAAGCTGCAGGACTTTAGGAAAACTCCTTTCTTCTTTCCTCGCATGCAATTACTTGATTTGAAATTGGTATCTGGTGATCCAAATTGGTATCTAACAACTCTCTCTTCTTTCTTTCTCAGATGGTGAGAATACGTGCCAATGAAAACAGAGACGCAGCACCCGAGCCAACAATGGCGGCCACAGATCGCGGCAAAGGTCATGAATGGAGGCCTACTACTGCTAGAGGAGGGGCTCATGCTCCTTCTCCAGTCAGGGAGAGGTCTATATCTCCCGTGCCACCAGCAATACAAGAGCGGGTGGCCGTTGAGGTTGAGGTTCAGATGCTAGGAGAAGCTCCCATCGCGCCAGCATCCTCTGAGGTTCTAGCTTGCAGCGCTAGAAACTCCAGTAGGACAGCAGTCGGGGATACAACATGCAGCTGTTGTGGCTCCTCGGATTGAGGATATGTCTGAAGCTATCATGTTCCCGAGACTGGTAGTGGGATCGGTGATGACTGGAGTGGAGCATGACCTGTTTTGAAGGCTCACCAAGATGAAGCCTCCTACTTTCTACGACACAGAGGTAGAGGATGCCTATGAGTTCATTATCAATTGCCATGAGAGTCTCAACAAGATGGGGGCAATAGAGAAGTACGAAGTAGAGTTTGTGACCTTTTAGTTAATAGGGGATGCTAAGATCTAGTGGAGAGCCTTTGTAGAGTGCAGACCAACGGGGTCACCACCATTGACTTGGACCCAGCTCTACTCCACATTTTTGGAGAAATATTTTCCCCGCACTCTAAGGGACAAGAAACGAGATGAATTAACCACCATTGAGCAGGCGAGCTCATCAGTTGCAGTATGCGAGACTCAATTTCACTCACTGTCTAGGTATGCTCTACCTCTACTACCCACAAAGGAGGAGAGGAATAGGTAGTTTGTTAAAGGCCTGAATGTGAGTCTCTAGGTATCAGCTCTGCAAATGGTCTCCTCAGGTAAGACCTTCCAAGAGGTGGTAGAGTATGTAAAGTCAGTTGAAGGGGTGAGACAAGAGGGTTATGCAAGGAATGCCAAGAAGAAGGTTCAGAGAGTGGATTCTTTCAATAATATTATGCTAAGATTCCGACACCACAGAGTTTCTCTGGGCGCCCTATTCAGTCTACCATGCAGGTATCAGTCGGAGGTCCACCAGGGATGGCTCCGCGTCCGTCTGGTGCAGTTGGGGGTACTCAAATTGTTTGTTCTGATTTTGGGGCTCGCCCTATTTCTTTTGTTCCGGCTCAGAGACCAGTTATTAAGAGGGTCTTTCGTGAGTATGGCCACATACGCAAATGGTGCCCCAAGTTCAGACAGGGCTGGCAGATTATCCCTCAACCAGATTCTCGAGCTCCGGCCTTGCCTAGAGAGGAGGTAGTGCATTCAGTTAGGTTTGTTCACAGCTAGGACACGGTGGTTAGCCAGCCATTAGAGATGGTGTTTAGCAGGGTAGGGGACATGCTCAGGTGTGCAGGGGTGGCACCCAGGCAGGTAGATGGGTGGCACAGCCCAACCAGGGCGGTTCTCAAACTGGTAACCAGGCCCACTTTTATGCTTTTCCTAGTAGGCCCAAGGTAGAGGCTTCAGATGCTGTCATTACAGGTACTATCTTTGTTTGTGACAAAATGGCTATCGCATTGTTTGACCCAAGCTCTAGATTTTGTTATGTGTCTACTTATTTTGCTTTGAGTTTGGATCTTGTTTATGATGTGCTTAATAATCCTATCTATGTGTCTACTCTTGTTGGGGATTCTGTGGTGGTTGATAGGGTTGTTCGTGATTGTATTGTTGATTTCATGGTGTTTGACACTCTGGCAGACTTAGTGATCTTAGACATGGTTGATTTTTGATGTAATTTTGGGAATGAATTGGTTTTTCGTTTACCATGCCATTCTATATTGCTATGCTAAGACCGTTACTATATCAGGTCCAAAGTCGTCTAGGTTGGAGTTGAAAGGGAATTATAGCTCTGCTCCTAAGAAACTTATTTCATATGTTTGTGCCCGTTGGTTAATAGAGTGGGGTTGTTCAACTTATCTGGTGCATATTCGGAACACTAGTTCAGAGGGTCCTTCCATAGAGTCGGTTCCGGTTGTTTGTGAGTTCTTAGGGGTGTTCCCTACAGATTTGCCCGGCATGCCACCAGACCGTGACATAGATTTTTGTATAGACCTGGAACGAGTCACCCAATTCATTTCTATTCCTCCATACCGAATGATACCTACTGAGTTGAGAGAACTCAAGAGCAGTTGCAGGAGTTTCTTAGTAAAGGATTCATCAGATCGAGTATATCGCCGAGGGGTGCCCCAGTTTTATTTGTAATGAAGAAAGATAGTAGTATATGGATGTGCATCGGCTATCACTATTTGAACAAGGTAACTATTCAGAACAAGTACCCCCTTCCTCAAATAGATGATTTGTTTGATCAGTTATAGGGGCCGATAGTGTTTTCGAAGATTGACTTGAGGTCCAGTTATCACCAGCTGAAAGTTAGGGTTGAGGATATTTCCAAAATAGCCTTTTGGACCAGGTATGTGCATTACAAGTTTCTAATCATGTCATTTGGACTCACTAATGCCCAAGCTGCGTTCATGAGCCTGATGAACGGTATTTTCAAACCTTACCTGGATTCCTTTGTTATTGTGTTTATTGATGATATCTTGGTGTATTCTAAAACCAAGCAGGAGCATGAAAATCATCTAAAAATTGTGTTGAGATTACTGAAGGAGAAGCAATTGTATGCTAAGTTCACCAAGTGTGAGTTTTGGTTGGAATCAGTGTCCTTTCTGGGACATGTGGTTTCTTAGGAGGGAATCCGAGTTGATCCACAGAAGGTGGAGGCGGTCAGAAACTAGGCGAGGCCAACTAATGTGATGGAAATTCGAAGTTTTGTGGGGCTGGCCAGTTACTATAGTCAGTTCATGAAGGGTTTCGCCTCCATCGCTTCGACATTGATCAAGTTGACGCAAAAGGATGTACCTCTCCAGTGGTCAGAGGAATTTGAAGAAAGTTTTTAGAATCTCAAGACTCTACTGACCACAACACCTATTCTGGTATTACCCATGGAAGGTAAAGACTTTGTTGTTTATTGTGATGCCTCAAGGTCTGAGTTGGGTGCTGTGTTAATGCAGGAAGGACAAGTTATCACTTATGCCTCGAGACAGTTGAAGGTGCATGAAAAGAATTACCCTGCACACGACCTGGAGTTAGCAGTAGTGGTGTTTGCCCTGAAAATTTGGAGGCACTATCTGTATGGAGCTCAATGTGAAATGTTCACGGATCATCACAGCTTGCAGTACCTATTCTCCCAGAAAGATCTCAACTTGAGACAGAGGAGATGGATGGAGTTTCTTAAGGATTATGATATCACTATACTGTACCATCCAGGAAAGGCCAATGTTGTAGCAGATGCATTAAGTAAGAAGACAGTGAGCATAGGCAGTTTAATTGGAAGCTACTCAGCGACCGATGGCCAGAGAAGTTCAGACTATGGCACACAGTTTGGTGAGGTTGTCACTGACAGAAACCGGTGTGATACTAGCCAACATGGAGACCAAATCCTCACTGCTAGAGGAAATCAAAGCTAGACAGTTTGAAGATGAAAAGCTGGGTAAGATTAAGGATAATATTTCGTGGGGAGAAGCCAAAGAAGCAGTGTTAGATGATGAAGGGGTCTTGAGAATAAAGGGGAAGGTGTGCGTTCCCCGAGTTAGTGAGCTAATTAAAACTCATTTGGCAGAAGCTCACAACTAGAGGTACTCCATTCACCCCGAAGCCACCAAGATGTACCACGATTCGAAACAACACTATTGGTGGGCCGTGATGAAGAGGGATATTGTGGACTACATTGCTTAGTGTTTGATTGTTAGCAGGTTTAGTACGAGCACCAAAAGCCTAGAAGAGTACTTTAGAGAATGCCTATACCCGAGTCAAAATGGGAGAGGATAACTATGGACTTTGTGGTTGGTCTTCCCAAGAATTTAGGGAAATTTGACTCAATTTGGGTCATTGTGGACAAATTGACCAAATCGTCTCATTTCTTGCATGTCCAAGTGACTTACAATGCTGAGAAACTAGCGAACTATACGTGAAGGAAGTGATTCAGCTGCATGGGGTACCTGTGTCAATTGTATCAGATAGGGGCACTCAGTTCACTTCTCATTACTAGAGGACCTTGCAGGCTGAGCTGGGTATGAGGTTGGACTTGAGCATAACCTTTCATCCTCAGATAGACAGACAATCAAAACATACTATCCAGGTATTGGAGGACATTCTATGGGCATGTGTAATAGACTTTGGAGGTCATTGGGACAAATTCTTAGCCTTAGAGGAGTTCACCTACAACAATAGCTACCACTCGAGCATTGGCATGACGCCATTTGAAGCTTTGTACGGGAGAAAGTGCAGGTCTACAATTGGGTGATTTGATGCGTTTGAGGTGAGGCCTTGGGGACTAATTTGTTAAAGGAGTCCTTAGAAAATGTGCAGATAATTTAAGAGCATCTGGTGGTGGCTCAAAGTAGACAAGCGGTACGCAGACAAGAAAGTGAGAGACATGGAGCTTATCGAGGGGGAGCATGTACTGCTCAAGGTGTCCCCTATGAAAGGGGTGATGAGGTTCAGAAAGTGGGGAAATCTTATCTCGAAGTATATTTGGTTATTTGAAATACTCCGGCGTGTGGGATAAGCAACTTATAAGCTAGCTTTACTGCTAGGATTGTCTGGAATGGATCCACGACATTCCATGTGTCAATGCTGAAAAAGTATCATGGGGATGGGACATATATCATCAAGTGGGACTCTGTGCTACTAGATGAGAATCTGTCATTTGAGGAGGAGCCTGTAGAGATATTGGCTAGAGAGGTTCGAAAGCTGAGGTCAAAATAGATTTTGATAGTAAAGGCCAGTGGAAGAATCGTTCTGTTGAGGAAGCCACTTGGGAGACCGAGTATGATATGCGTATCAAGTATCCCCAGCTATTCGTGGAATCTGGTACGTATTCTTCCTTCTTTTGTATAGACAGTTCGGGGACGAACGGTATAGTCACTACCCACCTTGGGAGGCATGACTGGCACCTGGTTCCATATTGGGATCTGAACGGACCTAACTGGGCTTATGCACTTATGGTGCATGCCTGCTCTTCAAATCAAGAAAACGACAAGCTATGTCTCGGCTGTAAACACAGCCTTCGGTCAACAAGGCCGCATAGACACCTGTAAAAAGAGAATAGCTAACCAAAAACAAGCAGTAAAAAAGGATCCTATGCGGGCCGACAAGACCACTATACTGTCTAGTTATATCATAATGGAAACAGGAAATCAAAACTATACTATAGCCAACAAAGCTGCTAACTAATAGCTAACTAGGCCCCACAAGGCCATCATGCAAAGAAAATATACATAGGTCCCACAAGGCCAACAACAAAATTAATATTGGAAATCTATAGCCTGCAAGCCTCTAGGAGTGGAATAATGATCGGGACAGGGCCCCGACCTACCCATAAACTGTACAACAAAAGAACAAACCTTCTAACTACCAACTCCGAGGAAAAATGAGCTAATTAGACTACTAACTCGGCTGATGACTAGAGAGGTCCTGAACTGCGTCTAACCATACCTGCAGGCAAGTAATGCAGCACCCAAAAAATGGGCTTTCAGTATAACATGTATCGAATATGTAAGGCAGTAAATGAAAATGACTGGATAATACTGATAATGAAACTAAAAACAATTCAATAGGAGCGATAGAGATATAACCTGAATAACCTTACAACCTGCTATATAATTGATAATAAATAATATAAACAAGAACCTCACCTGGCCTCCATAAGCCCGGAAGGTACAACTAGCACAGAATAACCTATCTGGGGCCCACATAAGCCCTGGCGAGTTCATTTCAACCTATATACCCCTAACTAGGTCAAAATGGGTCAACAGGTAACTATAGCCAACCCGCCAGTCCCCCTAGGTCTATAACTGAGCCCAGCTCCTATAGTTGTGTCTGAGTCAGGTGGACTCCTATAACTGCACCCTAGGCACCAGGCTCGACAAGGGTCAGTGATGTCGATACGACAAAAGAATAATAGTCCAGCCAAGGAATGGACTGTAATATGTCCCTTGGGCCTCTGTATAGTCCCTTGGGACAACATCTAGCTCCTTGGAGCAATCTATGTAGCCCCGTAAGCAACGACACAACTAGTAATCCTGGGGTTGGTCATGGAAGGCTATATAGGGCAGGGTTAATCCCAGTCTAACCAGAAAATACTAATCTTAGACTAATAATAGCAGATAACCACAACAATCATGCTTCTGGCGTTCTTATGAGAGTCTAGGTCGTATTCTAACACGACAAGAATAACTTGACGAAGGAATTTGCCTTAACATAGCTCTGCCATGATCTACTGGCGAAGTCCTGCCACATATGGAACGCAGAGGAGACATCAGGTGCACTGCCTATTCTTTCTTTTCCCATCTATTTTTCCTTCCCCACGAGTCACCTGACGAGTCATGGGATGTCCTCATGAGTCACCTGACGACTCGTGGGATGTCCTCACTAGTCTTGAGACGAATCGTCCTAAGACTGCAATATCAATTTATACTTTTTTCCCGTTTCAACTCTTGGGTTCGATCTTTGAGCTCCCGGGGTATAACAATATCTCCCCCTTGGGAACATTTGTCCTCGAATGTTGGAAGCACATAGAAAGTAGAGATATGCAATTATAATTATCAAATACTGATCATTTAAACCGAAGACTAACAGAATGACTACCTCCTAAAAGAACTACATAGCTGAACTAAATTCAGGCATCACATGCATTTACCATAACATGAAACAAACTTGCACCCATGAACTGAACATGAAACTAAATAGAGTCATAGAGCAAAACTGATACCTCATGTCGGAACTGAGCCGTTAGAGAATAAGTATGGATATTTAGCCATCATATCTGCTTCGGCTTCCCACATAGCTCCTTCAACATGCGGATTCCTCCATAATACTTTGACTGAAGCTACATCCTTGTTCATTAGCCTTCGAACCTGACGATCCAATATTTCAACTGGAACTTCTTCATAGCTAAGGCTATCCTTTACTCCAACGCTGTCCATCGGGACTACTAGAGCTGGATCTCCTAAATGTTTCTTCAAAAGTGATACGTGAAACACAAGATGCACGGAAGATAACTCTGAGGGTAAGTCCAACTCATACGCTACCTTACCAACTCTTCTCATAATCCGGTAGGGACCGACATAACAGGGACTGAGTTTTCCTTTCTTCCCAAACCGCCTGACTCCTTTTATGGGCGATACCTTCAGAAATACCCAATCGTCCACCTCGAACTCCAACTTTCTCCTCCTCACATCAGCATATGATTTTGACGACTTTGAGTGATTTTCAGCCTGTCCCTTATCAACTGAACCTTCACCATAGCCTCATGAACTGAATCTGGCCCTATCATAGCTACCTCACCAAGCTCAAACCATCAGATGGCGACCTACATCTCTTCCCATAAAGAACCTCGAACAGTGTCATCTAAATGCTAGAGTGATAACTGTCATTATAAGCAAACTCGATCAGGTGCAAGTGATCATCCCAACTGCATTTAAATTCCATCACAAAATATCTCAACATGTCCTCGAGGGTTTGGATTGTCCGCTCTGCTTGACCGTTGGTCTGCGGATGAAATGCTGTGCTGAGCTTAACTTGAGTCCCAAGACCCTTTTGAAAAGACCACCAAAACTGGGAGGTAAACTAAGTACCTCGGTCCAAAATAATGGACAAGGGCACTCCATGTAGCTGAAACAACTCTCAGATATACAATTTGTCATAATCATCCACTGAGTCTGTGGTTTTCACCGGCGAAAAATTTGCAGTTTTGGTCAACCGGTCTACCACCACCTAAATAGAATCATAGGTCGACGAGTACGAGGTAGGCCTGTAATGAAATTATTAATCTCTTCCAACTCCCAAGTAGGAATTCTGATATCCTAAAGTACTCCCCCAGGCCTTTGATGTTCACCCTTTACTTGCTGACAGTTCGGGCACCTGGCTATGAATTCTGCAATATTCTTCTTCATTCCATCCCACCAATAGATTTCTTGTAAATCACGATACATCTTGGTGACACCTGGATGGATAGAATACCTAGATCCATGGGCCTCATGCAATATCCGGCTCCTCAAATCATCAACATCTGGGACACATAGCCGACCCTGGTGCAAAAGTACACCATCTCCCCCTTGGGAGAAGACCTCCTCCTTCTGACTTCGAACGACTTCTTTCAGCTTTACCAAAATCGGATCCTCATCTTGTCTAGCTTTCACGTTAGCCACCAAGGATGATTCTGATCCATTCTGGACAACAACACCGCCATCTGTCGAGTCGACCAACCTAACTCCCAACTTTGAGAGTCAATGTACATCTTTCACTAACTCCTTCTTTCCTTCATCCACACGGGACACGCTCTCCATAGAGATCCTGTTAAGTGTTTCCGCTACCACATTTCCCTTACCCGGATGGTAAAGGAAACTCATACCATAATTGATGAGTAACTCTAATGTTATACCCCGGGAACCCAAGGATCAGACCTGGAAGTGAAAATGGAGAAAAACTAAAAATTCGCATCAGGTCACAAAACGACTCATGAGGTGAGTCGTGAGGAGTGACCACGAGTCGTGAGGTGACTCGTCGTCAACGTGGTGTGGCAAGGCCTGAGTGTGGAGGCCATGGGCTTGACCGTGAGTCGTGGCCAGATCTCACGACTCATGAGGTCACCCGTGGTCAACCTTAGAGGTTTGACAAGTGGGGATGGGCAATGTAGGCCACGGAAGGTGACCATGAGTCATGGTCTGACCTCCGACTCGTGAATTCACCCGTGGGGTTCCCTTGGAGGTTTGGGCAGTGGACTTAACGGATCGAGGAAATGAGTTGTGCCCTGTGGCAACAACTTGTTAGGTCCCTCGTGATGATTGGCGACTAGAAATTCCTGCGTTTTAATAAGGGTGTTTTCATAACTTCCTAAGTCCCTGAGGCCTAAACTACGTTGTTTTGGATATATTACTTAGTTAGATAAGATGGGTTAAGCCCTTTATGCATTCCCATTCTCATGCAAGAGCTTAGAGAGGTTTTTGGGAGATTCAAGGCCTTCTTCCCCAAATTTTCATCAATTTCTTTGTGGGTATTCAAGGAACTTTAAGTCCATCTATTCCCAGGTATGTAGGGTTTTAAAATGGGTGGAATTCTTCCTCAGCCATGCCCAATTTCAAGTTAATTCATGAATTCTCCTACTCAAATTCCATGAGATTTTACCCAAAGCATGCTAATGTGATTTCTCTTTATGGGTATGTTTTAATTGAGTTTTAACTATTGAATTAAGAAGGATTATTATTATTTTATTCAATTCATGTTTCGAGCTTTTAAATCCAAAATGCCCATTTGATGAAAGTTCATGAAAGTTATGATTTATGATGAATATTCATTATTTTAAGTTTATTAATTATGGGAATGCATGAATCCAAGTTACCCATGTTTATGAGCATTTTTGCAAGAATTGAGTATGATGAAGCATTGGGCAATACCCGTATGATGAAGAACGTTTTATGATTTATTAAACGAATTTCATGATTTATCGATTTATGAAGTTGGCCGATAAACAGGGCCTTTGATTCTTGGCTAAGCATGTTTAAAGGGGATCAATGATGACAAATGTTATTTTTCTAGCCAATGGATCTTAATGCATGATGTTAATGATTATGTATGAGCCTATATGCATATTTTTGGGAGCCGTGTCTAGCACCGAGCAGCTCGACGTTCAAAGTACTACGCTGGTGTCTCATAACCACGTGCCACCGTGGGTTGTAAATGTTATGATGTAATGATAATGATCCCATCAAATGTGATATCATGCCTTATGCACGACCCTCGCCTGGTAAGCCAGGGTCGGCTCTGCCCACTTGAGCGAGATAGTGGGGCATCATGAAAGGCTCTATCATGATGGTGTCAGTTATGATGAGTCCTCCCATTGTTCCACATGTTTTTATACATTGTAATGTTTATGTTATTAGCTCAAATTGTATTTTGATAAATTTAATTACGATTATGATAATGAATGATTATGAATTATTTGAAAGTCTTTGAGCCCTATGTTTTATTTATGAGGATTTCGATGCAAGCATGATGTCCTTCTCCTATGACTGTTTATGAGTTTACTTTACTTTTAAAAATGTCAGTTTTACTTACCTTGCATACTCAGTACATTCCACGTACTGACCACATACTTTCTATGTTGTATCATTTCATGATACAAGGTCCGGATCTCAGGCTCATCCTCATCCTTAGTCCATCCCAGCCTACCATATCAGCTTGTTGGTGAGACCTCATGTTCCGAGGGCCATTTGATAAACTTTCCTGTTGATTATATTTCAGTATTGCTCGAGTTAGTTGGAGATGTTGTCCCATCAACCCATCTTACGTATTAGAGGCTTTCGGACAAATGAGTATTATTTAGCTTATGTAAATGTTTGGTATTTCCTGATGTTATGCCATGGTTACGTTTCTGCGATATGTTATGCTTAATATTCCGTTTTTATTTAAATGAGATTAGTTGAATGCATGTGCCATGGGTTGACTTGGGGTCTCTTGGGGTCCCTTGTCCCGTATCTACCATCTGGGTGTATGTTCCGATCGTGATATCTAACCACCTCCTTTGCCGAAGATTAAAATCTTTCTACATGAACACATATTGTAAGCTCTAATGGTCTGTAAATACATACATATGGACCCCATATAAGTAATGTATGCGAATACCACGCTGCTAAATCGAGATCATGGGTTGGGTAATTCTTCTCATGGATCTTTAACTGTCTAGAGGCATATGCTATTACCTTCCCTCGCTGCATCAATACACACCCGAGTCCGATTCTTGAAGCATCACAATACACCACAAAACCATTTGTACCCTCGGGTAGGGTCAACACCAGTGCGGTAGTAAGTCGATCCTTCAACTCTTGGAAGCTCTTCTCGCAAGCCTCCGATCATTGGAACTTAACCTTTTTCTGATTCAACTTGGTCAAAGGTGCTGCAATCAATGAGAAACCCTCAATGAAACTCCGATAGTAACTAGCTAAACCCAAGAAACTCCGAATATCCGAAGGATTCACCAGTCTAGGCCAATTCTTCACCGCCTCAATTTTCTGAGAATCTACTTTTATGCCCTCGCCTGATACTACATGGCCCAAAAATACTACCGAGTTCAACTAGAACTCGCACTTTCTGAACTTGGCATACAACTGATGATCCTTGAGGTTCTGAAGCACTACTCTCAAATGAGCAGCATGCTCCTCCTCGCTCCAGGAGTATATAAGGATGTCATCAATGAACACAATCACGAACATGTCTAGATACATCTTGAACACCCTGTTCATCAGGTCCATAAAAGCTATAGGAGCATTTGTTAGTCCAAAAGACATGACTATAAACTCACAATGACCATACCGCGTCCTGAAGGCTGTCTTCGAAATATCACACTCCCGAACCCTGAGCTGATGATACCCGGACCTGAGATCTATCTTTGAGAAACACTTGGCACCCTGAAGTTGATCAAACAAATCATCGATCCTGGGCAAAGGGTACCTGTTCTTAACGGTGACATTGTTCAATTGCCGATAGTCAATGCATATCCGAAGAGAACCATCCTTCTTTTGGACAAATAAAACTGGTGCACCCCATGGAGACTTGCTCGGTCTAATGAAGCCCTTATCTAACAGATCCTTTAACTGATCCTTCAACTCCTTTAGCTCGGCTGGAGCCATCCTGTAAGGAGGGATAGAGATGGGCTGCGTGTTGGGTAGAAGGTCAATACTAAAATCAATCTCCCACTCGGGAAGAATACCTAGCAAATCATCAAGAAAGACCTCTGGGTACTCATGCACCACCGGAACTGACTGGATAGTCAGGGTCTCAGACTCAACATCCTTAACTCTGACCATATGGTACATGCATCCCTTAGAAATCATCTTTTGGGCCTTAAGATATGAAATAAATCGACCTGCTAGTACAACCGAACTACACTTCCACTCCAACACTGATTCGCCTAGAAAATGAAATTCCACCGCACGGGTTCTACAATTTACAGAAGCATAACACGCATACAACCAATCCATGCCAAGAATAATATCAAAGTCAGTCATGGCTAACTCTACAAGGCCTGCGAAGGTGACTTTATGCAATATAATGACCGGGCATCCTCTATACACCCGCCTAGCTACAACCGGATCACCAACAGGAGTAGAAACCAAAAATGGTTCTGATAGAGTCTCGGGACTAACTCCAAAGCTACTAGAAATGTAAGGAGTCAGAGAAGACAAGGTAGCTCAAAGATCTAGCAAAGCATAAACATCAATATGAAAAACACGCAACATACCAGTGACCATATCCGGGGAGACCTCCTACTCCTGACAGGGTGCTAAGGAATAAAACCAGTTTTGGCGCTGACCATCGACCAAACTAGTCGAGGCACCTTGCTGAGGAGGACATGTTGCTGGAGTAGCAGAGCTGGCTGCTAGCAATAGGCTCCACCGGACCCTGATCTGGCCAAAGGGAAATCCCTGAGTCTGTATCCGGGTTTGCCACACCCGAAGCAAGCATCCGAGCCGACTAGGCACCTCCCGAGATGATTCTTGCTGCACTTCTCACAAGCTGGAAAAGTGCACTCTATCTACATGCTTCCCTGGTCTCTCAAATTTGGAGCCCTGCTCCTCCGATCCCCTCGAAATCTAGATGGCGTACTAGTTGATGATGGTGCTGGAGCAATAGACCTATGTTGAGACTGTTGACGCGATCCACCCCCTGATCTGACCTGAGAAGTCCCGTAACTGTTGGTCCTGGCCCTCTTGGCCTCTCTCTACCTCCGATATACTGACTCCATCGGCTGAGCATGTAGCACAATGCGGGGAAAATCTATATCTCGATGCAACATGGCAATCCTGCAGTCTTTATTCAGATAGTCTGCCACCCTGGGCACAAATCGACTTACTCGAGCCCTTTGGTCCACCACCAACTCTGGTGCATATATGGATAAACGGGTGAGCTCCAATGCATACTCCTGAACGGTCATGTCACCCTACTTCAAGTTAACAAACTCAGCCGCCTTTAGCTCCCTCATCTCCCGAGGGAAGAATCGATCCAAGAATGTTGTGTGGAACTCTTCCCAATCGATAGGGCCTGCACCCACTGCCCTAGCATCTCTCATTGTTTGAACCATATGTGGGCCATCCCCTTTAGCTGATAGGATACCAAATCAACACGATCTCCATTGGTCACCCCATAACCTGGGTGATCTTTAGAATCTCCTCAATGAAATTGTGCGGATCCTCATCCACCTTGGACCCAAGGAACTCCAGAGAGTTCATCCTCAAGAAGTGTCTAATCTAGGACACTGCCGCTTTGCCATTCTAGGGGTTATGCGCAATAGCCTGTTGGTTGATCTGAGCGGTCAAGGCATGCGCCAACATCTGGATAGCCACCCGAAACTCAACGTGGGCAACTGGCTCTGGTGTCTGGGGCTCCTGAACAGGTGGGGCCTGCTGATGCCCATGATCATTGCCATCTCCATGGCCTTCACCATTCCTATTTCTTCTTCCATTCATTCTTCTGGGAGTCATGATTCTGCAATTGCGAATAGCACGAATTAGAAGGATAGAAGGACTTTTCATCGCACGACATAGATCATAAAAGAAGGGAACATTTTCCTAGATGTCTCGTAGCCTTTGTCATAAGTATGGCGCGCTTCACACCCATGAAAAAGACTCTACTTAATGCAGTTTTCAGATACCCAAGGACACTTCAAAACCTATGACTTTGACACCAAGTTTGTTACAACTCGAACATAGACCCAGATCATAACACGGGACAAGGAACCCCGAGAGGGCTCCAAGCCGACCCATGGCATAAGCATACATCTACATCAATTATTAAAGGCAGAAGATTAAACATAAGACATAACGGAAATGTAAACCGATCATAGCATATCGTAACATTCTGAAGTACTAGACATATACAAGCTGAGTTCTACATACTGTATGAAAGCCTCTACTACATATGAAGGTTTGATGGGACAACAACCCAACTAGCTTGAAAAAATACTGAAACATAAAATAGCATATCGTCTATCAAACGGCCCTCGGAACATGAGGACTCGCCAATAAGCTGAAGGCAAACTCTAAGATGATCTAGATATGAGGGTGAGCCTTAGTGCCAGATCCTGTATCATAAGATGATACAACATAGAAAGTACGCGGTCAGTACGTGGAATGTACCGAGTATGCAAGGTAAGTAAAACACACATTTAAAATGTGTGAAAACTCATAAAACAACATAAGAGTAGGACATCATGCTCATACCATAAATATCATAACATAACATATCATAGGGCTCAAGGTTTTCAAAGCATTCATAATACAATTGAAATCATAATCATGAGAGAAAAGCCGTATTGAACATAACTTGAGCCAATATACATAATCATAGACATGCATAAATCATGAGGAACAGTGGGAGATTCTCTTAACCGACATACCCCATATGAGCACACATGAAGCCCGACTTGTAACCCTATTCAGGAGGGTGTCTTTACCTTGCCAAGGGTATAACTATGAAAGTGTGATATCACAATGAAAAAGGACAATTAGGCTGGGGATAGTCACAAAGGAGGTCCCAACATAGCTACAGTGGCGCATAGTTTATGAGATACAGGGCAGAACCTAGGCCTCGAACCTACTCGGTGTTCAATACTACTCCCAAAAACATATATAATGCTCATAGTATAATATTCATGAATTCATAGGCTACTTAAATTATGATAATTATTAGCATGCTCGTAAATACGTGAAATAGCCATGAATCAAGGCCCGTGAGTCGGCCTAAAACATAATTCATGAATCATAAGTTTCATACATACTTGTATCATACATATAACTTGTAAATCATACAATCATGATGGGTAATTGGATAAGTTTATATTTAAAATCATAAATCATGTTGGGCTCGTAAATATCAACAATTGAAGTGAAGATCATAAATGAATTCATCATAGATCTTACATAATTAGGCTTAATTTAGTAGAAATCGAAATAAATAATTTGATAATGAAAATAGTTGTAAAATCTGATCAAAATTCATAAAAGATAGTTTAAATCACAATTTAAAACAACCCATTGGTAAATTATTAAAATTCCACAAGATTTGAATTAAAACCCCATGAGATTTTTGATAGATTTTCATGAATCAATAGAGGATGGGCATGGGTGTGAAAGGAACACCCATTCATGACCCTACATACCTGAAAAGGCTTGATTCTACCACTTCTCGGATTGCCCAAGAAGGATTTGAATGAGAACCTTGAAAACTTTCTCTAAATCACCTCCTCAACCTCTCAAGTTTGCATGCATGGAAAAGAAATAACTTAGAATAGGTTTTCCCCCTCCTAAAACCCACTAAAATGAGCCTTAAACGACGTAGTTTAGGCTTTAGAAACTTATAAATTATGAAAAGGCCCTTACTAATTCACAGAAAATTAATTGCCAGGAGTTCTCAACGAGGGACCCAACGACTCGTCCTCACTGGCCACGACTCGTCATGTCGATCGTCAAGTGCACTGCCTTTCTTTGTCTCCTGGGCTCTTAACGGGTCACATCACGACTTGTCAGGGGTGACCATGACTCGTTGTCACCAGTCGTTAAGGAAACACTCTTATTCCCAAACTTTGGACTCCAAACCTGCTAATGACTCACCCCACGAGTCGTTAAGGCTAACAACGACTTGTGAGGACTTCTGTCAGGTACACTGCCTATTCTTCCTTTTCCCAGCTATTTTTCCTTCCCCACGAGTCACCTGACGACTCGTGGGCTATCCTCACGAGTCGTGAGATGACTCGTCCTGAGACTACAATATCAATTTCCACTTTTTCCCCGTTTCAACTCCCGAATCTGATCTTTGAGCTCCCGAGGTATAATATTTCGCCTCCACAACCAGGGATGATACTGCAGTGTTTTGAATCATAGCCCCATTATCCTCTGAGTCTATAATCTAGACGGCTAAGCTCGCTAACCGGTGTAATTTCCGAGCCATTTCCCGCTATTCTGGCCTCAAACATGCCAAGCTTCCCATTAATCTACGGCTAAAGGCATACTCTACAATATTGGCCTTCCCTAGGTGATATAAAATATTCACGTCATAGTTCTTCAGCAATTCTAACCAACAACATTGTCGTAAGTTCAACTCCTTTTGTGTAAAGATGTACTGGAGGCTTTTGTGATCGATAAAAATACCCACATACACCCCATATAGGTAATACCTTCATATTTTCAAAGCATGAACCACGCAGCTAACTCCAGATCATGGGTGGGATAGTTCTTTTTGTGCTTCCTGAGTTGCCTTGAAGCATAAGCAATTACCTTACTGTGCTGCATCGGGACGTATCCTATCCCAATGCCTGAAGCATCACAATATACATCATAACCCTCTAAACCTTTTGGCAAAGCTAACAACCGGTGCCGACGTCAACCTTTTCTTCAATTCCTGGAAACTCCACTAACAGGCCTCGGTCCACTGAAATTTGGCTACTTTTTGAGTCAATTTAGTCAAGGAAGCTGACAAGGTAAAAAATCCTTCCACAAACCTCTAGTAATACCAGGCTAATCCCAGGAAACTACAAACTTCCGTTGGAGTTGTAGGTCTAATCCATGTCTTTACCGCCTCAATTTTCTGTGAATCAACTTGAATACCAGTCTCTGATACAATATGGCCCAGGAAAGCCACAAAATTCATCCATAACTCACATCTAGAAAATTTTACATACAACTGGCAATCTCTGAGAGTCTTAAGTACCATTCGCAAATGATTTCTTTGTTCTGCTTCTGAACGGGAGTACACCAAGATGTCATCGATAGATACTATAACAAATAGATCTAAATACGGCCTAAAGATGTTGTTCATCAAATCCATGAATACTGCTGGGACATTTGTCAATATGAAGGACATGACTAGAAATTCAAAATGACCATACCTGGTCCTGAAAGCTGTCTTCAGGATATCCTTCTCCCGAACCCGTACCTAGTGATATCCCGACCTTACTTGGAGAAATATTTCACCCTTGCAACTGATTAAACAAGTTATATATTCTGGGGAGTGGGTATTTATTCTTAATAGTAACCTTGTTCAACTTTCAATTATCTATGCACATGCAGAGGGAGCCATCTTTCTTTCTCACAAACAAAACTGGCGCACCCCACGGTGACGTACTCAGCCTGATAAAACCCTTATCTAATAGATCTTTCAACTGTTCCTTCAGTTCTATCAATTCAGTAGGATCCATTCGATAAGGAGGAATGGATATAGGCTGAGTACCTGTGTTATACCCCGTAGAATTCCCGGCACCTAGATGACCTATTCGCACGTTTGTTAAGCATATTTGAAGGCCATACGTGCTAGAGAAAGGCCCGGGAAAAAGATCGGACGAGAAACCTGTCGAACCATCGCGGAAGGAGCCGAGGCAGAGCCCCTCCGCGATGGTAGCGTGTCACGGAGGTGAAGCCTCCGCGTTGGCTCCGTGACACGTTGGCCTTGTCCAAGCCCAAGTATATAAAGCCCCACTTCGGTTTTAAATCATATAAACTTATAAATTTCCAGTGAAACAGAGAGGAAACATCAGAGAAGAGAAAAGAACGAAGGGGGTAATATAATTTTCATCCGATTACGCTGCTAAACGTTGTCCAAACTCAAATTAACCCCAGATAATGAGGTATTTAGCAGCAGAGAGCATTCCTACGGATTTAATTTCGTGAAATACGATCGACGAATCGTCGAGCTACCGAGCTAAGGTAAGTAGAATTGCTCCAAACTAGTGTCTATGTGTTTCTAGCGGTGAAGTGAATATTTCTCTCTTCTGGACCTCTGAAAAATAGCAAGTTTTCGACCGTCTTTCGATAAGCCTAAGTTTAGGCTATAAATTACATCGAAGTGATGTTGTTCATTTAAAATAAAGTTATATTTGGTATTAATTGATATATTTATGAATGCAGTTGGGAGAAAATAGTTGAAGTACCGGCCAAGCCTCGTCCGACAGACGGATAGTTCGAGGATAAGGTATGTAAAGCTAGTTTCCTCGGCAAGTTAGTAAATCTCGGCATAGTAAAGCAATTTAAAGGCCAGTAGAATATTCAGAAGTCATGTGTTGTGTTTATTACGAATGTTGGTACGATATTAGAAGCATCAGGTTATAATTAGGACAAAACTTGTTAGCACGATATAGATTCTAATACAAGTGTTAGGAACTGCACAGCATGCTCAGTATATGATGTAGTACAAAATGTCAGGATATTATCGTATTCAGTCGAAACCCAGTAAAGCAATGTAATATCTATAAGACATCTCAGAAGTAGAATGATAGGTTAAAATGAAGTTTAGAAAACATATTAGAAATAGCAAATCATGTTACTATAGAAACTCAACATACAACATGGTTTTCAGCAGAAAGACTATATCTTGTCCAGCATTAGACTCTGTACGGTATGGCAGAAGATTATATATTATATATGCATACTATTGTCAGTCAGCATGTGTTAAGTATGTACATATTACTATTACTAGCTCAACATATAGTATGTACAAATACTTTACTACTATTAGCTTCAGTATATGGGATATGCAGATAGTATTACCAGTTGAGACCGTTGTATTGTTTTGGGGTTGGATTACCTAGCATCCATGACCACCCCAGGGTTAATAGCTGTATCGACTCGTCCGCCAGAGGACGAGGATACGTCGCTCTACGGAGTGGCATGTCGTCCCACAGGGGACGAAGATGGGATGCCAGTTTTCCCCATATTGTGCCTTGATCGGCCCTTAAACACCCCTGTCGAGCGGATACTCCCGGGTGTTGATTCAGGAGTCCTTCGGACTCAGATGCAGTTATAGTCAGGGGCTCAGCAAGCCCAAGTGCATACCCAGGGGACCGGCAGGATGCTTATAGCGATTATAGGAGATGGGATGACCGGGGTAGGGGTATAGATTCTGTGCTGGTTGTACCTCCCGGCTTATGGGGGCCGGGTAAGGTTTGTGTGTGCTATATTATGTTATGTTATGTTATGCCATGTTACATTAGACACGAGTAGTTCGGCAGTAGAACGATACGTCTCCAGGTATGACTCCTACTCCTTCCAGTATAATTAAGAGAAGGTATGATTTACATTATCAGACAGTTAATCTATCCCTTCCTACTTCAGTTTCATCAGTGGTATTGTTGTTTTCAGATATTTCCTTCAGTTATTGCTTTACATACTCAGTACCAGTGGTACTGACACCCGGTGGGGCGCTGCATTACTTGCCTGCAGGTACTCATAGACGAGTAGGCGATACCTCGTGATTCCTATCAGCGATCGAGTATTCAGCTCCTGTCATCCGGAGACTGAATCCCAGAGGTGTATTTCGTTTTCTTTTGTTGTACAGTACGGGTAGGTCGGGGCCCTGTCCCGATCATTTCTGTTGCTATTCCTAGAGGCTTGCAGTCTGTATATATTTCCCTGTTGTCAGTTGAGCCAGTCGTGTGAGGCCGTGCAGTTGTATAGCTATTAGTACTTTTATCTCTTTTATGTTGGCCGTGTGGGGCCATAGTTTGACAGTAGTGGTGACCTTGCCGATCACGTAGCTTTCCAGTATTTCATTGTTAAGTTACAGATAACTAGACAGCATGGTGGCCTTGTCGGCCCGCATAGGTTTCCCTATATTGATATGTTTCTGGTTAGCTGTTAGCACAGGTACAGGTGGTTATAGGGCTAGTCGGCCGGAGGCTGTATTTACAGCCGTCATATAGCCCGTTGTTTCCCTGAATCTAAGTTAGAGCCAGCCAGGCACAAGATGTGCTCAGGCTCAGCAGTCTAGCAGTTCAGGTCCTAGTAGGGCACCAGGTGCCAGTCATAACCCCCAAGGTGGGGTGTGACAAACTTGGTATCAGAGCAGGTCGTATCCCAGGGAGTCTGCAAGCCGTGCTAAGTAGAGTCCTGCCCATGGATGTGTTGTGCACCACATACTATGGGTAGGGGGCTGCAAGGCATGATAGGATGGTTGTCTTTTATTCTTATTCAGTTGTGCTGTAGAGCGGTACAATATAGGGTTGAGTCCCTAAAAGCTTACTATATTCTTTGGTTACAGATAATGTCAGACCAGCGACATCCTATCACAGGCCGGAGCTTAGATATTGCAGCAGGGGAAGGCACCAGCAGGATGCCTCACCCTCGTTTAGAAATAGCCCGGTCAGAGGGCACTATAGAGGCATCGTCCCACCCTTCTCAGCAGTCTCCACCACATCAGGAGCCACTAGGGGCGACACTACCTCCAGCAGTCCCTATACCGACCCCTTCTGACCAGGAGGTTAGGAGTGCGGTAGTTATGTTAGCACAGATGATAGCTGCTCAGCGTCAGCCGATGCCGTCTACAATTGTGGAGTCGTCAGAAGGGCCCGGTAGTTCAAGGGTCCGAGAGTTCTTGGCTTTGAATCCCCCACAGTTCACAGGTACAAACCGGACAGAGGACCCTCAGGATTTTCTGGATCAAATGCAGAGAATTTTCAGGGTTATGCATGCCACGCCTACAGAATCAGTTGAGTTGGCAGCATTCCGATTACGGGACATCGCCGTATTGTGGTAAGAAAGCTGGGAAAGGTCCCGAGGGAGAGATGTTTCCCCTCCAACCTGGTCCAGCTTCTCAGGAGCTTTTCTGGATCACTATTTGCCGCTAGAGATTCGACAGGCTCGGGTAGACCAGTTCCTATATCTGGAGCAGGGGGCCATGAGTGTTCGGGAATATTCCTTGCGGTTTGATTCCTTGGCTCGGTATGCACCGGACTTTGTTGATACCATGGCATCCAGAGTACACCGCTTTATCATGGGGTTGAATCCAGAATATGTTGAGACTTGCATTACGGCTACACTACGAGAGGACATGGACATTGCTCGAGTTCAGGCATTCGCCCAGAATATTGAGGGCATCAGCCAGCGGCATCGGGAGATCAGAAGGGCCAATCAGGAACAGCATCGCCGGGACAGGCCAGTTGAGTTACAGAGGGAGGCTCGGGGAGGACCCAAGCCACGATTGTTAGATAGGCCATCTAGGCCCCCGCCTCCGCCACAGCCGCAGGGGGGTAGGTTCAGTCTCAGGGGGCAGTCAGAGACTGGTAGAGGCTCGCAGATGGCAGATTCACCATTACAGAGGAGGGCGGAGCAGAGTAGGTATACTCTACCGCTCTGCCCTATATGCAGTCAACGCCATCCTGGAGCATGCAGATATGGCTCCACCACATGTTATAATTGTGGCCAAGAAGGCCATTTGATGAAAGTTTTCCCAGCTAGAGGTCGAGAGGACCGAGATAGACAGGATAGGGCATCTGCAGGGTCACGAGCCACAGCATCCTCGACAGGGCGCAGGCCCTCAGTTTCAGCAGGCAGGAGTCGGGGCAGATCAGAGGCCTCCAGTACAGGTGCGGGTCCAAGCCGCACATATGCCTTACCAGGGAGGCAAGATTCAGAAGCGTCACCTGATGTTGTGACAAGTATGCTAACTATCTGCTCACACCCTGCTTATATATTGATTGATCCAGGGTGTACTTTGTCCTACATTACTCCATTTGTGGCACGAAAGTTTAGTATTGCACCAGAATTATTGCAGCAGCCCTTTTTAGTATCCACGCCCGTCGGTGACTCTATTGTGGCTACCAAAATTTACCGAGGGTGTACAGTAGAGGTTGCTGACCGTCAGACCACAGTAGATCTGGTCGAGTTAGAAATGATAGACTTCGATGCCATAATGGGTATGGATTGGCTAGTACCGTGCTTTGCCAACGTTGAATGTTGGACCAAGACGGTCCGATTCCACTTCCCAGGAGAAGCAGTGCGAGAGTGGAAGGGCAGCACCGCTACGCCAAAAGGTAGGTTTATTTCCTACCTTTAGGCGAGAAAGTTGATATCTAAGGGATGTATTTACCATCTGGTCAGAGTTCAGGATGTCCAAGAAGGATCTCCGACACTCCAGTCTGTTCTGGTAGTGAATGAATTCCCTGATGTGTTTCCTGATGAGTTACCTGGTATTCCCCTAGAAAGGGAGATACATTTTGCTATTGACTTGTTACCAGGCACTCAGCCGATATCAATTCCTCCCTATCGTATGGCTCCTGCAGAACTCAGAGAATTAAAGGAGCAGTTGAAAGATTTATTGGATAAAGGTTTTATCAGGCCGAGTACTTCACCGTGGGGTGCACCAGTTCTATTTGTGAGGAAGAAAGATGGCTCGCTCCGAATGTGCATAGATTATCGGCAATTAAACAAAGTTACAGTAAAGAACAAGTACCCGCTTCCCAGAATTGATGACTTATTTGATCAGTTGCAGGGAGCCAGATACTTTTCTAAGATTGACTTGCGGTCCGGATATCACCAGGTTCAAGTACGTGAGAGAGATATTTCTAAGACAGCGTTCAGGACCCGATATGGACATTTTGAATTTCTAGTCATGTCCTTTGGGTTAACGAATGCCCCGGCAGTCTTCATGGACCTGATGAACAGTATTTTCAGACCTTTCCTGGACTTGTTTGTGATAGTATTCATTGATGACATTCTGGTGTATTCTCGCTCTGAAGCAGATCACCGGACTCATTTGCGGACAGTGCTCCAGATCCTCAGGGACCGCCAGTTGTATGCTAAATTTTCTAAGTGTGAATTCTGGCTTAACTCAGTGGCCTCTTTAGGGCATATCATGTCGGATGCTGGTATACAGGTAGACAAGCAGAAAATAGAATCAGTTAAGTCATGGCCTAGGCCTACCACTCCGATTGAAGTTAATAGTTTTCTGGGGTTGGCAGGATATTACAGGAGGTTCGTTGAAGGGTTCTCGACCATTGCGGCACCTCTAACCAAATTGACACAGAAAGCAGCAAAGTTTCAGTGGACAGAGGCATGCGAGCAGAGCTTCCAAGAACTGAAAGACAGATTAACCTCCGCCCTAGTGTTAGCGTTGCCGGAGGGGACAAAAGGTTATTCGGTGTACTGCGACGCATCAGGCGTCGGGTTAGGTTGTGTGTTGATGCAGCATGGTAGAGTGATTGCATATGCTTCCAGACAACTGAGGAAACACGAAAAGAACTACCCTACCCACGACCTGGAACTAGCCGCAGTGATCCACGCCTTGAAGATGTGGAGGCATTACCTGTACGGCGTCCATGTTGATATTTATACATATCACAAGAGCCTACAGTACATCTTCACTCAGAGGGAGTTGAATCTACGGCAACGCTGCTGGTTGGAGCTGTTAAAAGATTATGATGTGAATATTCTATACCACCCTGGAAAAGCTAATGTAGTGGCAAATGCCCTGAGCCGTAAGTCAATGGGGAGTTTGGCGTATTTGCGACCTGAGAAGCGGGAGTTAGCTAAAGAAATCCATCAGTTAGCAGGTTTGGCCGTTCGAGTAATGGAAACAGAAAATAATAGAGCGGTAATTCAGAATTCTGCTGTGTCATCATTAGTTACGGAGGTAAAAGAACGACAGTACGAGGACCCTGACTTGGTCCAGCTCAGAGATAGAGTTCAGAAAGGTAAGGAGTCAGATTTCCAAATGACTGAGGATGATGTGCTACGCTGTAAGGGTCGCCTCTATGTGCCGAATGTTTCAGGACTTTGGGGGAGGATCATGCATGAGGTACATTACGCTCGCTATTCCCTCCATCCAGGAGCGATGAAAATGTACCACGACATCAGAGACATCTACTGGTGGCCAGGTATGAAAGTTGAGATAGCTGAATTTGTATCTAGATGTTCTAACTGTCAGCAGGTGAAAGCGGAGCACCAGAAGCCGGGCGGTTTGATGCAAGATATAACGGTGCCTACGTAGAAATGGGAAACGATAAACATGGATTTTATAACAGGGTTACCCCGTACCAGACGCAGAAATGATTCCATTTGGGTAATAGTTGACAGGCTGACAAAATCAGCTCATTTCCTGCCGGTGAAGGCTACCTTCTCGGCTGAGGATTATGCCGAATTATATATCAGAGAAATAGTTAGATTGCATGGAGTGCCGGTATCCATCATTTCAGATAGGGGAGCACAGTTTACAGCTAGATTCTGGCAGTCGTTCCAGCGGGGTTTGGGAACGCAGATCAATTTGAGCACAGCATTCCACCCCCAGACAGATGGGCAAGCTGAGCGGACTATCCAAACGCTCGAAGATATGCTACGAGCGTGTGTGCTAGATTTTGGGGGTAGCTGGGATGAGCATCTTTCGTTGATTGAATTTGCTTATAATAACAGTTATCATTCAGCTATCCAGATGGCGCCCTTTGAAGCATTATATGGGCGAAAATGTAGATCGCCGGTGGGCTGGTTTGAAGTGGGGGAATCAACATTGGTTGGCCCAGACATTGTTCAGCAGTCAGAGGAAAAGATAAAGCTTATCCGAGAACGTTTACTGACTGCTCAGAGCTGCCAGAAGTCTTATGCAGATATGCGGCGCAGAAAGGCAAGAAAGGCAAGCTTAGCCCGAGATTCATTGGGCCATATCAGATTCGGCGAAGAATAGGCCGAGTTGCATACGAATTGAACTTGCCTCCGGAGTTAGCATCTGTTCACCCAGTATTCCATGTCTCTATGTTGAGGAAGTTTGTACGGGACCCTTCTACAGTAGTTCCCGTTCAGGATGTCCAGGTCACAGAAGAGTTAGTATATGAAGAGGTTCCAGTAGCTATTTTAGACAGACAGATTCGCAGGTTGAGGACTAAAGATGTTGCGTCTGTCAAAGTATTGTGGCGTAACAGGAACCGTGAGGAAATGACGTGGGAAGCTGAAGAAGATATGAAAGCTAGGTACCCTCACCTATTCCAAGCCTAGTCAGGCAACAGGTATGTCCGTATTATTGCTTATGTAGTATCTTATAGTTGTATATGTATAAGTGAGAAAGATTGATACTTAGCCATCTAATGAATCCTAAAGTATTGCATACAGTACTTGTATTGGACTTTTCTGTATTTCAGGTTTTTGGTATAGTCCATATTACAGGGGAGACTCTGGCGAAATTTTTCTAAACAAGTAAGTTAAGTAGTCCTCTAGATAGCAGTATACATTCGAGGACGAATGTTCTTAAGGGGGGGGGGGAGAATGTTATACCCCATAGGATTCCCGGCACCTAGATGACCTATTCGCACGTTGGTTAAGCATATTTGAAGGCCATACGTACTAGAGAAAGGCCCGGGAAAAAGTTCGGACGAGAAACCTGTCGAACCATCGCGGAAGGAGCCGAGGCAGAGCCCCTCCGCGATGGCAGTGTGTCATGGAGGTGAAGCCTCCGCATTGGCTCCGTGACACATTGGCCTTGTCCAGGCCCAAGTATATAAAGCCCCACTTCGGTTTTAAATCATATAAACTTATAAATTTCCAGTGAAATAGAGAGGAAACATCAGAGAAGAGAAAAGAACGAAGGGGGTAATATAATTTTCATCCGATTACGCTGCTAAACGTTGTCCAAACTCAAATTAACCCCAGATAATGAGGTATTTAGCAGCAGAGAGCATTTCTACAGATTTAGTTTTGTGAAATACGGCCGACGAATCGTCGAGCTACCGAGCTAAGGTAAGTAGAATTGCTCCAAACTAGTGTCTATGTGTTTCTAGCGGTGAAGTGAATATTTCTCTCTTCTGGACCTCTGAAAAATAGCAAGTTTTCGACCGTCTTTCGATAAGCCTAAGTTTAGGCTATAAATTACATCGAAGTGATGTTGTTCATTTAAAATAAAGTTATATTTGGTATTAATTGATATATTTATGAATGCAGTTGGGAGAAAATAGTTGAAGTACCGGCCAAGCCTCGTCCGACAGACGGATAGTTCGAGGATAAGGTATGTAAAGCTAGTTTCCTCGGCAAGTTAGTAAATCTCGGTATAGTAAAGCAATTTAAAGGCCAGTAGAATATTCAGAAGTCATGTGTTGTGTTTATTACGAATGTTGGTACGATATTAGAAGCATCAGGTTATAATTAGCACGAAACTTGTTGGCACGATATAGATTCTAATACAAGTGTTAGGAACTGCACAGCATGCTCAGTATATGATGTAGTACAAAATGTCAGGATATTATCGTATTCAGTCGAAACCCAGTAAAGCAATGTAATATCTATAAGACATCTCAGAAGTAGAATGATAGGTTAAAATGAAGTTTAGAAAACATATTAGAAATAGCAAATCATGTTACTATAGAAACTCAGCATACAACATGGTTTTCAGCAGAAAGACTATATCTTGTACAGCATTAGACTCAGTACGGTATGGCAGAAGATTATATATTATATATGCATACTATTGTCAGTCTCAGCATGTGTTAAGTATGTACATATTACTATTACTAGCTCAACATATAGTATGTACAAATACTTTACTACTATTAGCTTCAGTATATGGGATATGCAAATAGTATTACCAATTGAGACCGTTGTATTGTTTTGTGGTTGGATTACCTAGCATCCATGACCGCCCCAGGGTTAATAGCTGTATCGACTCGTCCGCCAGAGGACGAGGATACGTCGCTCTACGGAGTGGCATGCCGTCCCACAGGGGACGAAGATGGGATGCCAGTTTTCCCCATATTGTGCCTTGATCGGCACACCCCTGTCGAGCGGATACGCCCGGGTGTTGATTCAGGAGTCCTTCGGACTCAGATGCAGTTATATTTAGGAGCTCAGCGAGCCCAAGTGCATACCCAAGGGACCGGCAGGATGCTTATAGCGATTATAGAAGATGGGATGACCGGGGTAGGGGTATAGATTCTGTGTTGGTTGTACCTCCCGGCTTATGGGGGCCGGGTAAGGTTTGTGTGTGCTATATTATGTTATGTTATGTTATGCCATGTTACATTAGACACGAGTAGTTCGGCAGTAGAACGATACGTCTCTAGGTATGACTCCTACTCCTTCCAGTATAATTAAGAGAAGGTATGATTTACATTATCAGACAGTTAATCTATAACTTCCTACTTTAGTTTCATCAGTGGTATTGTTGTTTTCAGATATTTCCTTCAGTTATTGCTTTACATACTCAGTACCAGTGGTACTGATGCCCGGTGGGGTGCTGCATTACTTGCCTGCAGGTACTCATAGACGAGTAGGCGATACCTCGTGATTCCTGTCAGCGATCGAGTATTCAGCTCCTGTCATCCAGAGACTGAATCCCAGAGGTGTATTTCGTTTTCTTTTGTTGTACAGTACAGGTAGGTCGGGGCCCTGTCCTGATCATTTCTGTTGCTATTCCTAGAGGCTTGCAGTCTGTATATATTTCCCTGTTGTCAGTTGAGCCGGTCGTGTGAGGCCGTGCAGTTGTATAGCTGTTAGTACTTTTATCTCTTTTATGTTGGCTGTGTGGGGCCATAGTTTGACAGTAGTGGTGACCTTGCCGGTCACGTAGCTTTCCAGTATTTCATTGTTGAGTTACAGATAACTAGACAGCATGGTGGCCTTGTTGGCCCGCATAGGTTTCCCTATATTGATATGTTTCTGGTTAGCTGTCAGCATAGGTACAGGTGGCTATAGGCCTAGTCGGCCAGAGGCTATATTTACAGCCGTCATATAGCCCGTTGTTTCCCTGAATCTGAGTTAGAGCCAGCCAGGCACCAGATGTGCTCAGGCTCAGCAGTCTAGCAGTTCAGGTCCTAGTAGGGCACCAGGTTCCAGTCACAACCCCCAAGGCGGGGTGTGACAACCTGGTAGCAAGTCGATAGAAAAATTAATTTCCCATTCTGGGGGAATGCCAGGAAGTTCGTCCGGAAAAATATCTGGAAACTCATTAACCACTGGAATGGACTAAAGAGTCAGAAGTTCTGCTTGTATATACTGAACCATGACAATATAATATATACATCCCTTTACTATCAATTTCTTCAACTGAAGATAGGATATGAACCTACCTTTTGGCGTAGCTGCACTGCCCTTCCACTCTTGCACTACCTCTCCTCAGAAAGTGGAATTGGACTATTTTGGTCCAACACTCTACATTAGTGTAACATGGCACTAGCCAATCCATACCCATAATTGCATCAAAATCGATCATTTCTAGCTCCACCAAATCTGCTAAAGTTTGGCGACCGACAACCTCTATTGTAAAACCTCGGTAAATCCTTTTAGCTATAATAGACCCACTGACGGGCGTAGAGATCGAGAAGGATCACTAAAGCAATTCCGACGTTATTTCGAACTTCTGGGCCACTAATGGGGTAACATAGGAAAGTGGAACTTGGGTCTATCAAAACATAAACTGAGTGAGAGAAAATGTCCAGCATACCTGTCACAACATCCGGTGACGACTCTGACTCCTATCACCTCGGTAAAGCATAAGTGCGATCCGGATTGCTGCCTGAACTGGATTCCCCTGCCTGCCTCGGCCTCTGCTAGCTGAAACTGCGGGCCTGCGCCCTTCTAAAGGTGCTGGGGCATGTGACCCTACTGAAGATCTGTCTTGTCGGTTCGATCACCCTGACTTCTATCTAGACAATCCCTCATCATATGACCATCTTTTCCACAAGTGTAACAAGCAGTAGAACCATACTTGGATGCCCCAAAATGACGTCAGCTGCAAATAACAGAACGTGGAACAGTAGGCCTGCTCTGATCTGACCTCCTCTGCTACTGAGAACCTGATGGTCGGGAACTCTCACCAGGTCCTGACTGGCCCGGGCGGTCTGATCTACCACCCTGCTTCTGCTGTGGAGGTGGGGGTCTGGATGGCCTGCCTGATATTCATGATCTAGGTCTACCCTAAAATTCTACCTGCATGTCACTGGGTTTGTCCCTATAGTGCTGCTCTTGATTTGTTCTTTCTATCTCCTGCTGTCCCTGCCTGATCCCCTCAATATTCTAAGTGAAAGCCTAAATGCAAGCAATGTCCATGTCCTCCCGCAGAGTAGCTGTAACACAAGTTTCCACATATTCTTGAAGCATCCCCATGATAAATCGATGTACTCTGGCTGGCATAATGTCTACAAAAGCTGGCGCATATCTGGCCAAGGAATCAAATCCCATAGCATATTCTCAAACACTCATCAAGCCCTCCTCCAGGTGCAAAAACTGATCCACCCATGCCTTTCAAATTTACCGTGACAAGTATTGATCTAGGAAGGCCTCTGAGAAACTAGACCAAGTCAAAGGAGGAGCATCTCTACCTCAGGACCTCTCCCATCTCTCATACCATAACACTGCTATGTCCCGCAGTCGGAACACCGTTAACTCAATCGACTCCGCGGGCGTAGCATGTATTACCCTAAAAATCTGTTGTAACTGATCCAGGAAGTCCTGAGGGTCCTCTTCCCGATCCATCCCGGTAAACTGTGGGGGACTCAGGGAAAGGAACTCTCAAACTCTCTAACTCCAGGTCCTCCCGAAGATTCAACAACCACTAGTACCATAGGCTAGCACTAAGCGACCATCATTTGTGCTAACATCTAGACGTCGCTCCTAATCTCCTGATTTGATGGTATAGGTATAGGAGCTATTGTAGGTGGTTCCGACATTTCAGCTGCCCTGGAAGACTCCTGGCGTGGCGGAGACTGGTGAGGAGACCAGGATGAAGTCTCCCTATTGCCCTCAGATTAGGCTGGCTCTGACTGGGCACCCTGCTAGTGCCCTCTTCTTCCACAGCATCTAATTTCCGACTGATCATAGTCTATCGCGTGTCCGACATTCTCTATACATAAGCAGAATAAAGTAAGCTTAGGGACTAAACCCTATACAACATAGCTCTATAGCACGACTGAAGAAGAAGAAAGGGTAACCACACTATCATGCCCCGTAGCCTCCTGCCGATGGAATGTAGGGCACAACACACCCATAGAAAAGACTCTACTATACACGACTTGCAGACTCCCTAGGATACAACCTTCTTTGATATCAAGTTTTTCACACCTCAGCTTGGGAGGCATGATTGGCACTTGGTGCCATATTGGGATCTGAACTGACCTGACTGGGCTTATACACTTCTGGTGCATGCCTGCTCTTCAAATCAAGAATATGACGAGCTATATCTCAGCTATAAACACAGCCTCCAGCCGACAAGGCCGCATAGCCACCTGTAAAAAGAAAACAGCTAACCAACAACAAGCAGTAAAAAGGGATCCTATGCGGGCTGGCAAGACCACCATGCTGTCTAGTTATATCATAATGGAAATAAGCAATCAAAACTATACTATAGCTGACAAGGCTGCTAATTAATAGCTAAACTAGGCCCTACATTGCCATCATGCAAAAGAAAACATACATAGGCCCCACACAACAACCAACAAAACTAATACTGGAAAATCTGTAGCCTGCAAGCCTCTAGGAGTAGAATAATGATCGGGATAGGGCCTCGACCTACCCATAAACTGTACAACAAAAGAACAAACCTTCTAACTGACAACTCCGGGGCAATAGGAGCTTATTAGACTGCTGACTTGGCTGATGACTAGGGAGGTCCTAAACTGCGTCTAACTGTACCTGCAGGAAAGTAATGCGACACCCCAAAGATGGGCGTCAATATAACATGTACCGAATATGTAAGGCAGTAACTGAAAATGGCTGGATAATACTGATAATGAAACTGAAAATAATTCAATAGGAGGGATAGAGATATAACCTGAATAACCTTACACCCTACTGTATAACTGACAATAAATAATACAAACAAGAACCTCACTTGGCCCCCATAAGCCCGAAAGGTACAACCAGCATAGAATAACCCGCTCGGGGCCCCCATAAGCCCTGGCTAGTTCACTTCAATCTATATACCCCTAACTAGGTCAAAATAGGTTAATAAGTAACTATAGCCAACCCATCAGTCCCGTTGAGTCTGCAATTGAGCCCGCTCAGCTCCTATAGCTGTGTCTGAGTCTGGTGGACTCCTATAACTGCACCCTAGGCACCAGGATCGACGAGGGTCAGTGATGCCGATACAACATAAGAATAATAGTCCAGCCATGGAATATACTATAATATGGCCCTTGGGACTTTATGTAGTCCCTTGGCACAACATCTAGCTCCTTGGAGAAATCTATGTAGCCCCGTAGGTAACGACACAGCTAATAACCCTAGGTTGGTCACGGAAGGCTATATAGGGCAAGGTCAATTCCAGTGTAACCAGAAAACGCTAATCTTAGACTAATAATAACAGCTAACCACAACAATAATGCTTCTGGCATTCTTATAAGAGTCTAGGTCATATTGCAACATAACAGGAATAACTTACCAAAGGAATTTGCCTTAACATACCTCGATTGATAATTTCTGATTTAACTGGCGAGGTTTTACCTGCAATCGGTGGTTCTTTCCAACTGTAACCATTATGCTGAGAGAATAGGACTAATTTCAATACTAAATTCGGCAAATAACGATGACTTTTAATAATCATATCAATTATAATTTAACTTTGAATCATTCAACCGAAAACTTATAATTTCCCAAGGGTTCAGAAGGGAAAAACGCTAACTTAATGCCTATGGCCATTTAGGATTTAATTTAGAGCAATTCCGACAACTTTTACTCGGCGGAGTCCTAGTATGCCGAGCGAATTTTCAAGAAATAACTCTATAAAAATGCTTTTCGTAGGCCTAGAACTCGTTACCTGAAGTTAATTTGCGGTTGGAAGGCATTTGGTAGCGTAATTGGATGAAAAATCAACAAAATTTGCGTGCTCTTCTATCCTCACCCATGGGCTTCACTTGTAAATAATTTGAATTGAATGGGGCTTATATATATATATATATATATATATATATCCTTGGGTGGTGGCAGGGGCGTGCCCTGCGCTGCCTAAAGAGCCAACCTCCCTGCCGCGTCGTGCTAGCCAGTGCACTGTCGGCTGGCGCATCACGCTGGCCCCTCAAGGCCTATGATCTTGGGCAGATTTATATGCCCAAGTGATACTCAAACGTATCATTTTTGCCTTGTTTATTGTGCAATGTGTATACATTTTCATGTAATTGGTAATAAAATGTGAATTTATACTAACCAACATGATTAGCATTGTTTTGTAGGTAAAACATGATTTTGAGGAGCTAAAATGCATGTTGGAACAATATCGGAGTTGGACTTGGATGCGAGCACGGAAAAGACATTGGACTGCCCAATGTAAAGGGGCTCCGCGATGGAGCCGTGCCACGCTACCATCGCGGAGGCACACTGCCTGGAGGGTGATTTAATTGTCAATTTCCAGTGGAGCCTCGCGACAGCTCCGTGGCACGGAGGCAAGCCTCCGCGTTGCATGTCGTGCCACGTTGAGGCTATATTCCCAGACCCCAGATTTCCAGTGAGGGTCCGCGTCCACGCCGTGTCACGGAGGCAGTGCTCCGCGTTGGCCTCCGTGACACGTTGCTTGTTATTCCGGGAAAAATTCCCACTAGTATAAATAGAACACTTAGGCTTATTTTAAATTAATTCAGACTTGGTGGAGCAAGGACGTGGGTTACAGGCAGTTGAGGGACGAAAAAGCTAAGGGTTTTTCTCTCTTTCTTTCTTCTTTCAATCAATTGTTTGTATGATTAACACTTGTTTTAGGATGATTAATCCACAAATGAGTGGCTAATTCTCTTCCTTGCTGAGGTTATGAACAATGGTGATGAATTTTGATTATTGAATTGTATGGTTTTTCATCTTCTTCTTCTATGTTGTTCTATTAATTCTTGTTTCTACTGCATTAGTGTGTGGCCGACATTAATGTACATCTAAAAAGTCCAATTTCACTCGAGAGAGCACAAAATTGGAAAGTTGTGAATTAATAGGGTATTGTTCTTAACTTGATTTGGGAAAATTGGGTTTTGATGTGCTTTCCTGATAGAAATATACTTGAAAGCTGTATTAGTCAATTTAGGAACCGGAATTGTATTTCTAGGTCATAAATTGCATTTGATCACAGAAATGTAGACGGATGGTTTATGATTCTTAAGTGAGATTAAATACGAGAGTTTTAATCTCTAGGCTAATGTTCTTGGCTAGCAACAGGAAGAGAAGAATAACCAAATTATGATTATAATCAAGTTCATTACTTGTTCTTAACCTTGGCATGCTCATATCCATAGTTTCAATTCAAAGTAGATATTTGTTAATAGTTTAGTATATAATTTATAAACAAAAATTATTTAACTTTTGGTTACGTTGTTGTCAGCATATTTAGAAGTAAGATAGAATATAGTATACTTGAGAAATTTTACTTATCCAGAGTCTCCTTGGTTCGATACTTGGCTTACTTAGCCACTTTATTACTTGTTTGACCACGTGCACTTGCGTGTCGGTTTTTAACCCTATAACAAACCACCGAACAAGTTTTTGGCGCCGTTGCCGGGGAGACTAGGCAATTGGTGAAATTGTGTTAAGTGTAAATTTACTGTATTTTTATTTTATCTTCTTAAGTGTTGACAACTTGGTCTTAGCCTGTATTTTGCAGACTTGATTTCTGTGAACACTGGCAAAGGACAAGGAGCTGGTGGAATCTTATATAGAGCCTGAACGTGAATTTCATAGTAAACGCAGAGAAGCTCTACAAAAGAAGCTGCAGTTGCTCAGACAGACTATTATGGAGCAACAAAATCCACTGGTTGTGAGGGCAGTGTTAGTGCCCGACGAAGCAGTAGCAAGGCCGGTTCGCGAGGTGGCAATCCCACATGCCAACAATGTACATTCAAGTATCCGCAAACCAGAGCCTGGAGGGAGATTTGAACTAAAGCAGAACATGGTGCAACTATTGCACACAAGCGGGCAATTTACCGGTCTCCCTCATGAAGACCCACAACAACATCTCCAAAACTTTTTGGAGATAAGTGACACTTATATACCCGCTGGAGTGTCACCTGATTATGTTCGGCTCACACTATTTCCGTTCTCATTACTTGGTGAAGCCAAGAGGTGGTTAAAAGCTGAACCACCAAATTCAATATCAACGTGGGATGATCTAGCACGGAAGTTCTTGATAAGATTTTTTCCCTCTGGTAAAACAGCCAGACTTAGAAGTCAAATTCTAAGTTTCAAACAGAGGGAGGGAGAAAATTTATATCAAGCCTGGGAAAGATTTAAATCCATGTTGCGGGACTGTCCTCATCATCATCAGTCCAATGAGGTGTTGGTACACACATTTATTGAGGGTTTAGAACCCCATACTAAAATTTTGTTAGACTCAGCAGCTGGAGGGCAAGTGCTGGAAAAGACTTATGAGGAGCTGTACACTTTGCTCAACCGGATTTCACAGGGCAATCCAGAATGGAATGCTGACTCATCTCGAGGTGGAGCAAGGAAAGCAGTAGGAGTGCTTGAAGTGGATGGATTTACAGCTATCGCTGCACAGATAGCTGCCTTGCAGAATCAGTTGAACAACCACTTCAGCAATATGAACTTGAACCAGCCTTCAGCTTCAGTTAATGCGGTCCAACAGATGTGGTGTGAAGTGTGTGGAAGTAGTGAGCACTTAGCTGAGTGCTGTGGAGCAAACCCAGATTCGGTTAACTTTGTGGGCAATGCACAAAGAAATCAGCAGCAGTTTGGTAGTGGCTACAACTCAAATTGGAGGAACCATCCAAATTTTTCGTGGGGTAGCAACAACCAACAAGGCCAAAGTTTGGGTTAGGGTATGCACAGGAATCAAGGAGGGCAACAGAACTACCAATCTCAATTCAGAAATCACAATGCCCCTCCTCCACCACCATCACCTACCATTGAGGAAATGTTCAAGACCATGATCGCTAATCAGGCGCAATTGCAGGCTGACAATGTTAAATTGGCAGCCGAAGTGAAAAACAATCAATTAGCGACCAAGGCTCTTGAGTATCAATTTGGGCAATTTGCTAGTGCCCAAAACACAAGGCCCAGAGGAGGACTGCCTAGCGACACGGATCCTAATCCGAAGCAGGTAAATGCGGTGACCACAAGGAGTGGTTTGCAGCTAAAGGAGGTGGAACCGGAGAGATCACCTCAAAAGTTAGGAGCAGCATATGTTGAGGAAGAACAAAGTTCGGATAGGGGGAAGACCAAACAAGCAGAATTAGAAAGGCCTCCACCCCCGTTCCCTCAACGACTCAAGAAACACAAGGAGGAGGCGTGTTTCAAAAAAATTTATGGAGGTGCTTAAACAGGTACATGTTAATTTACCTCTTGTTGATGTCTTGCAGGGAGTGCCAAAATATGCCAAATATATTAAAGACATCGTGGCCAATAAAAGCCGTCTGACTGAGTATGCCACGGTAGCTTTGACGGAGGAATGCACTTCCCGAATCCAAAATAGACTGCCTACGAAGCTAAAAGACCCTGGAAGTTTTACTATCCAGCTTACAATTGGGCAGAGTATCCGAGCTTGTGGATTGTGTGACTTGGGGGCGAGCATAAATCTGATGCCATCTTCGGTATTCAGAAAGCTAGCAGACAGATCCTTAGCTAGGCCGGATGGCATTGTTGAGGATGTGCTTGTGCAAGTGGGATCCCTCATTTTTCCGGTTGATTTTATTGTTCTGGATTTTGAACCAGACGCTGAAGTCCTATTTATTTTGGGAATACCCTTCTGGGCAACCGGAAAAGCATTAATCGACGTGGCTGCGGGTCAACTTACAATGCGAGCACATGACAAGGTAGAGGTGTTCGATGTATCCAAAGCACCCAAGCTCCTGATGGTAAATGAAGAACTCTCGGTGATCAATGTAATTGATCATGGGAATGTTAAGCACATGAGTGATTCCCGAGAGTTGACTGGAAGACCACCAGATAAGGGTGAGCACTACTGGGGGGAGGACAATGATCGTGAAAAATCATCCATCAACCTAGTGGATAATTGAGCATAAAGGACGTCGAGCCGCGACGGTAAACCAGGCGCTGCACGGGAGGCAACCCGTGAAAAATATTTTTTTTCTTTTGTTTAGTAAAGTGTAAATAGTTTTTATTTTAATTTTTCTTTTTCTTGAGTTAGTACAAATTTTTCGTTTTAGTTAGTATTTTTCATTTTAGTTAGGGAAATCTATTAATATAACCAATTTTGTTTAGTAAGGTGATTTTCAGGTCAACCGGAGAAAAATGTGCATGGAATCGGGAAGGAAAAGGCAAGGTATGAAAAAATGAATAAAATGAAGAGACAGTGCACTGGGGCGATGGCTCCGTGTCACGGAGGTGGACCTCCGCGTTACCCTCCGTGACACGTTGAGGTTAAATCTGGATTTTTTTAAATTTCCAGAGGACCATCGCGATGGCTCCGTGTCACAAAGGAGGGGCTCCGCGTTACCCTCCGTGACACGTTGCCCTATATTTTGTGACGGGTCACACCGTGTTACCGGGTGACCCGCGTATTCCCTTCATTTTAAACCCCGATTTTAGGCCCCTTTTCCTCATTTTCTCTCTTCTCCGCGACCAAACACCCATATTTCCCTCTCCCAACCAACGTGCCACGGTATTAAGCAAAGAAATTGTCGAGTTTCTTCGAGTATTCAACTACGAGGTATGTTTTCCTCTTCTCTCTCAAGTTTTTATCGATTTTAGTCGAATTTGAGCATGGGAGGTGAGATATATCACCCTAAGTCGAAATTTAGCATGAAATTGATTTATTGTTTGATTGATAAATGTTCGAGATGTTGTAATACGCGTTTGAACTTGTCGATTGCGTGAATGATTCGAATTTGATTGTGAAATTCAATTCTAGGGCTTGGATTGTTGAAATCAAATTGGGTAACTTGGTAAATATGTGAATTATATGTCGGGGTGTGCTTGTACATTGAGAATAAGTCGTTGTAAATATTGTTTGAATGTAATAGATGATGAATTCTCGGGTTTTTGGGAAAAATGTGAAAATTGTTCAAATTGGTTGGTTACATAGATTCATGTGTATATAGAATTTTGGTTGTTGTTTTTTTTGTTTTGTTGTTTTCGTTGCTAAGTGCGAAGGTTGAATTGATAGTGATAGTAGGATTGGGATTAGCTGTATGAAGTCTGAGTAGTACGCTAAAGTTATACTGTCAAAATTTTTTTTGTGAACGCACTAAGCATAAATTGTATAGTTGTTTGTTTTTGGTGTAAATAAAGTGATCCTTGCCGTAGTATCGTAACCGTAGCTAAGGACTAAGTGTGGGGTAAACTTAGCTTAACCCGACCTTAGCCGAAGCTAATATGCATTTAGCTTGAAGTGGTGCTTGTTTATTTGTATTGACAGGTACAATGGCAAGTAGGCAGGATAAGGGTAAAGGTGCTTCTACGTCAGGCACCGGGAGAAAACGACTTAGACTGGGCACAGCAGTCCTAGCTGCACCAGCAGTTCCGCGCGGCCAACGCCGCCAATACGGAACGATGTGGGTAACCGATGAAGGGAAGAAGTGGTATGCTAAACACAAGGAAAACAAATACTTCCCTGAGGAGCATATTGCACGGGAACCACTAGCACAGGAGTTCCCCCGCATAGTGCAGAGGATCGAGGCAGCTGGGCTCAGCTTCATATTTCAGGAGCCCAAGGAGTGCAATTTACATTTAGTCTGGGAGTTCTATGCAAATTGGAACCCGGCAATCAGAAGCCACACAATAAAGATCAGAGGGCAGATTGTCACTCTGGAACCCCAACAATTAAATGCCATCATTGGAGCGCGGGACACAGATGCCCACGTTCTCCGCCAGCTGAATATCACCCCACCATAAGCCGATATTAGACGCACTTTGTGTGGGGCTCGATCCACAGCCCGATGGAGCAGACATAAGGAGAGGGGTTACCACCAGACTCTGCCGTATTCTCAAATGAACAGGGAGGCAAGAATTTGGCTGAAAATAGTTTGTTCGTGCCTGATCTCGGGGGTGTACATGACGGATGTGACCCGGGACCGTGTGTGCCTGGTGTATGTCCTGATAAAAGGGCTAGAGATTAATGTTGGGGCGGTCATCATATCCACCATGAAGAGAGCCCGACTACACCAGGGCCACAGGTATGGGTTCGGAGGACTTATCACCACCTTTCTCCGGGGCCTTGATGTCGAGGAAGAGGCTTTGGACTACATCCCGCAGTTGGAGCGGAGGGCCCTTGATGTGACCAAAACTAAGGCCCCCGACACCACACACGGGCCAGTGCTGACTCTTGGCGAGCGACATGCTCGCGACGACCAGTACATGGCACGGATGTTTGGTATGCAAATGCTTCAGCTTCGGATTGGTGGGAGACCAGCCACGGAGGATGAATTATGGCAGCTGGAGCTGGATTACCCATTTGGCAAAAATGCCAGAGCTTTGTGCCGAGTGGGGCCAGCCTTCGTTGAGCCCACTAACGATGATGTCCCCACGGATGAGAAGACACGTCGGGAGGACTCCGATGTGGAGTCCGATGACGACGATGGAGGTGACTCGGACATGGGCGATGAGGCAGCAGCACCGGATGAAGAAGTCGAATATTTCGACTGATCAGGGAGTGCCACCACCCAATTTTGTGATTTTTAATTTTTGTGAACACTGGGGACAGTGTTCGATTTAAGTGTGGGGTGGGAAGTAGTTAGGTGCTGGGGGCTGGGCTGATTTGCTGTATGTTCTTCCTCTGTTTTGTATTTATGTTTATGTTTCCCTGTGTGCAAACTGGTCTATATAAGTATATATTTGTGGTAATTGATGATGTGGGTTGTGTGAAATGTTGTGGTTTGCCAGCTAAGTCTGTAGAAAAAAAAAAATTTGTAAATATTTTCTTATGTTTTTTCTCTATCGAAATGATCGATATTTTTAAAATTTTTGCAAAAATATTTTGTACATATTAAATTAGTTTGTAAATATTTTTCCATCGAAATGATTGATGTTTTGCAAAAAAATTTCGATCTTTATTTTTGGGTTTCTCAGAGTTTGTTTTCGATTCTTTTACCGAGAATAATCCCATTGAACCGATGTTATAGTTAGTGACCGTTCCCTATGATGGATGGATGACGACCGTCTTAAGGGAAATGTAGTCGGTAGGAGTAGTGATTTTAATTTATTCTTAGTTTTTTTTCTTTGGTGGATTGCATCACAGAACCTGTAGTTACTATATGGTTGTGAAATTATGGTTGTGTGTTGTAACTGATATTCAAAATGTAAAAGTGATTTGTTTGAAAGCATGCAATCTTGTAAATATGTTGAGTTACCTTGGCTGTAGAATTCGATTCGGTGTGATTGAGGCTTAATTTTTGAATTCATGTAATTGGTTAATTAAAGAGTCTGTGAATGCATCTTGAATCGAGCATGTGCATGAAGTGTGAAGTGAGGTGTTGTTATTCCATGCTATTGTGAAGTGTCTAGAACTTGCCTGGTGTGTGTACAAAACGAAATGAAGGAGGTGTAGTGTTGGAAAGGATGTAGGCATTTCTTTGTCTTAATCGAGAGTTTCTATTTTTTTCTTGTCATACTCTACCTTTTTATGTGATTGTATACCCTAGTCAGCCCGTTGAGCCTTTAGCCGATTATTTCTTTCTTTTGTCCAAAAATGTATAAATTAAGCTTAATTCTTTCCTTTCATTAGCCGTAAAGTCTATACAAAACTCTTAAGCGCTTAAGAAAAGAAAAATTTTCCCAAAGTGTTAAAGAGTGAGAATAGTGGAAAGAAAAAGAAAAGCAGAGTGAGGAAAGAAAAGAAGAGGTTGAAGAGGCACTTGTTATAATGAAATGATAATGAAGGTGCATGAAAAACCTTTGTGTCATGTCAAGTGTGTTTGATGAAATGGGCCATACGAAAGTAAACCAGCATGAATGGGATGATGAAAAAGAAAAGAGAGAAACAATGCCATGAGTTGAGGGGAATGTGTTGAAAAGGCGCTTAAGGATGCTAGTGACTATTATTGGCTAATCCAATACATACTAGTTCCATAGCCTCCATTACAACCCATTAAAGTCCTACGTGATCTTACATTGCATTTCCTTATATTAGTGGAGTAATACACTAAGGGCAAGCCTGTGGGTCATGACATGATGCATGTCAATTCTTTTGAGAGAGAGAGTGAAATTAATTTCTACATGCCCCTACTTGAATGTTTGTGTGTCGCATGAACATAAAGGGGAAGATTCTCTTGAGTTGTGAGGGCACATGCTTGATGAAAGATTAATTTTCGTGCCGGATATCTTGGTTAGCTGATTTGCATGAGTTTGCCGATATCGAGGGTCGATTCTTAAAGTCTAGGAAGTCTTGATGTATTAAAGGTCGTTGCATTGTTAAGACCATGCATGTTTTCTTGATGATTTACAATATTGAATGATCGGTATGACCGTAGCTTAAATTGTCGCACCATAGTGGCGAAGGTTGGGATGTAATTTGCATGAATTGTGTATATGTTGTTCGAGGACGAACAAGGATTTAAGTGTGGGGTAAGTGACCTTGGGCAGATTTATATGCCCAAGTGATACTCAAACGTATCATTTTCATCTTGTTTATTGTGCAATGTGTATACATTTTCATGTAATTGGTAATAAAATGTGAATTTATACTAACCAACATGATTAGCATTGTTTTGTAGGTAAAACATGATTTTGAGGAGCTAAAATGCATGTTGGAACAATATCGGAGTTGGACTTGGATGCGAGCACGGAAAAGACATTGGACTGCCCAATGTAAAGGGGCTCCGCGATGGAGCCGTGCCACGCTACCATCGCGGAGGCACACTGCCTGGAGGGTGATTTAATTGTCAATTTCCAGTGGAGCCTCGCGACAGCTCCGTGGCACGGAGGCAAGCCTCCGCGTTGCATGTCGTGCCACGTTGAGGCTATATTCCCGGACCCCAGATTTCCAGTGAGGGTCCGCGTCCACGCCGTGTCACGGAGGCAGTGCTCCGCGTTGGCCTCCGTGACACGTTGCTTGTTATTCCGGGAAAAATTCCCACTAGTATAAATAGAACACTTAGGCTTATTTTAAATTAATTCAGACTTGGTGGAGCAAGGACGTGGGTTACAGGCAGTTGAGGGACGAAAAAGCTAAGGGTTTTTCTCTCTTTCTTTCTTCTTTCAATCAATTGTTTGTATGATTAACACTTGTTTTAGGATGATTAATCCACAAATGAGTGGCTAATTCTCTTCCTTGCTGAGGTTATGAACAATGGTGATGAATTTTGATTATTGAATTGTATGGTTTTTCATCTTCTTCTTCTATGTTGTTCTATTAATTCTTGTTTCTACTGCATTAGTGTGTGGCCGACATTAATGTACATCTAAAAAGTCCAATTTCACTCGAGAGAGCACAAAATTGGAAAGTTGTGAATTAATAGGGTATTGTTCTTAACTTGATTTGGGAAAATTGGGTTTTGATGTGCTTTCCTGATAGAAATATACTTGAAAGCCGTATTAGTCAATTTAGGAACCGGAATTGTATTGCTAGGTCATAAATTGCATTTGATCACAGAAATGTAGACGGATGGTTTATGATTCTTAAGTGAGATTAAATACGAGAGTTTTAATCTCTAGGCTAATGTTCTTGGCTAGCAACAGGAAGAGAAGAATAACCAAATTATGATTATAATCAAGTTCATTACTTGTTCTTAACCTTGGCATGCTCATATCCATAGTTTCAATTCAAAGTAGATATTTATTAATAGTTTAGTATATAATTTATAAACAAAAATTATTTAACTTTTGGTTACGTTGTTGTCAGCATATTTTGAAGTAAGATAGAATATAGTATACTTGAGCAATTTTACTTATCCAGAGTCTCCTTGGTTCGATACTTGGCTTACTTAGCCACTTTATTACTTGTTTGACCACGTGCACTTGAATGTCGGTTTTTAACCATATAGCAAACCACCGAACAGCCTAGCCTCATCTGACCCTGCTTTTGAGGATCTTTCCACACATATCGAGCTCTCCTTAATCGTCACAAATCCACGCATACGCCTACTAACCGATAACATTTTATGGGTGTAATAGGTATTTTAATTTATACTTGATGTAATGACCCAAATATCATTATAGGATGAACAGAGACTTAGAACTCGGAAATAGAATCAGGGAGGGATGAAAATGTTGTGAACTAAGCTAAGTGTGAAATTGAGCAATTTCAGGTAGCTTCTGGTTCGGGGGACCGCTGCAGCGAGACCATGGTAGCGGTCGCAGTCCCGCCGTGACAAATTTGGAAAATAACTGTGGGAACCGTCGTAGCAACACTTTGGCCGCTGTAGTGGGTCCACTGCAGAGGAAATGTGACCGCTGTAAGGGGTCCATTGCAGCGAAAATGTGACCATTGTAGGGGGTTCGCTGTAGTGAAAATGTGACCGCTGCAGCGGATGACGGGAATCAATATGGGTTTTAAGTGGGAAATTCTAGGTTATTTTCCATTATTTTCAAAACGTGAGAGAGCAAGGTCTGAAAGAAGTTTCTTCTACAGAGTAGAGAATCATTGCACTAAGGTAAGTTTCTTGTTCCCTTACCCTTATAATAGGTATTGATTATTGTAGAAAGCTTAAGGGGACCCGTTAATGGTGAAATTCTGAACCTAGGGAACCCTAGATTGATGAACTAGGGCTGGATTGTGCGATGATTAGGGGGTAAATTGGGTAGATGTTTGACGAGTTTTGATTACTCCCCTAGAATTACATGTGGGGAACAAGGATTATGCGGAAAACTGAACTAAAACCGAGTAGAGTTGGGGTTTAACTTTTGAAAACACCCCGAAGGGGAGGGTTTGATCTAATTAGACCTATGATTTAAAAGTAAGTAATGAATTACTCTTGTTGTGTAGATTTTGAGCCATCTGAAGCTTTGAGGAAGAGCAAGGCTCCTACAGAGTAGCTGAGTTGATACCTTCGCTTATCGAGGTAGGTAATGGTTAGAGGGTTAAACCCTACATAATGGCTTGTATTCATATGTGATGATCGTATATGATTGGTCTTCAGACATTCTTTGTTATGAGATTGTTATGAGAATAAATAGGGAATATCATGTTGATTTGAGAGGATTATAAATTGTTGTCAAGGTTACATTGAATTGTGAAGTTAACTTTGTTCATGAATCTATCATGTGAATTGAGGCTCTATATTTGGGTGAGTGAGGGAGTGAAAAGTAGACTCCTATGATTTGTTATGTATATGTGTAGGTTTATGTAATGCACCTTGTTGCTTTTACAGATAAGAATGGCTAGAATGGTAACTGTATCCTAAAATGAGAGGCTCGAGCCCGAGGAAAGTATCCGGGTGAGCGAATATTATTGAGTGGTTCATGTCCGAGGGGAGCATCTGAACAAGCATATGAGTGGGAGTGATCTTGGGCATAATTTCATGCCCAAGTGCTATTTCATAACTTAGTTTAGTCGTGTTTGTCTATTTATGCATTTAATTTCTCAAGTGATTTTATGTAAATTTGGATATATACTAACCAACATGATTAGTTCTTGTTTTTGTAGGTTAAAAATGCATTTTGAGGAACCAATTTATGATGGGTGAAGTGGAGGAACGGAATCGGGAGCAAATTGCAAAAGTCGGCAAGAAGAAGGCAGCAAACAGGCCACCTGCATGACAGCACCATGCCACGCCTAGCACAAAGGCGCGACAGTGGCCGTGTAACGCCATCCATCGCGCTGCACAAGCAGCATGCCACGCTGCCATCACGGCAAGCTTCTGCCGAGGCTTAATTTTTAGGTGATTTCCAGTGTGTTGTCACGATATCATCGTGTCACGGAGGTAAATTGGCGCAACCACCTCCGTACCACGGAGCCATTCCATGACGGACAAAAATTTTACATTTCCTATTTACTATAAATAGGACCCTTAGCTTATAAAATTATTTTGTCACGAAATATTTTCTGAAAACCGTAAAGGAGCGAAGGGAGAAGTGAAGAACTCACCTAGGGTTCACCGAATTTACCTTCTCTTTTATCTATTCTTGTAAGTACATCACTTTAATTATGTTTTTAAGTATTTGTACGAACATGAGTGGCTAAAACCCTTCCTCTAGGGTTGAGGCTATATGATATGATTGTAATTGCATGAATTTGTTTTGGTTTGAGTTGTTAATGGTTGTTTTGTCTTACATTCTACATTATGGTTGTTTTTACGCTTGATCCATGAAAAAAATGCGTTAAGCTTAGGCAAAAGCTCGAAAGAGCAACCCTAGGCAAGAATAAGAGAATGTAGGGAGCAAGTTCTTATCTTTCGATATGATTTGCAGTTAGGATAGAAATTATACCTAATCTGCCTTTCTTGGTTAATAAAACGGGATGATAGCGAGACACCGACTTAGAATTGTCACTCCACCACTCATAGAAGTAGTTGTGAAGCTAATCTAAGTTAAATTATTAGAGGTACGAAAGTTCATAATCAAGAGCATAAACCCCGTAAACCACATCCGTGTAGTTGAATTGCCCACGACCTAAAATGTCACATCCCCGCTCAACGAAGTAGTTGTGAGGCTAGTTTGTCGTGTTTAGAGGCTTGAGAGACCATGAACATCACATTTCCAACTATGTGAGACAACAATTGATAATTTCATACTTGAACCATTACAAAAGGTAGCATTGCATGATTATCCGGCCTTGGCTCTAGTTGCTTCTTATATTATTTCAGAGTATTTCTGTGACCACCCCTAGATTTAAATAGAATTTATCGAAAACTTTTATGATCAACACTTGTGAAAGTTAACATCACACTTGAACTTTATAATTAGCTGAATTGGTCCAGTCCTTATGGGTTTGACATCCAGCTCTTAAAAAGGGCCACTGTATTACTTGTAAGACCACGTACGCTTTTGTGTGCGCTTGGGCGCAGTCACAATAAGTTTTTGGTGCCATTGCTGGGGAATTCACGAAGTTTAGTAAATTTTTCTGTTTTTGTGTGATTTTTAAATTTTCTTAAGTGTTGAGAAACTTGGTCTTAGTCTTACATATTGCAGGTAACAGGTTGTTCTTGCAGAGCTGGCTAGGAATAGAGAGCGCGTGGAACCGTTGCTTGAACCAGAACGTCAAATTCATTTATGAAGGAGGGAAGCTCTAGAGATAAAGATAAAGAGACTTCAAGAGAGGGTACAACAACAACCACCGGCAAGACAAGCAAAGTTGTCACCTGAAATCATGGCAGCCAGACCAGTTCGCGAAGTGGAAATCCCACTAGCGACAAATGTGAACTCTACTATCCGTAAATTAGAACCTAGAGGGAACTTTGAATTAAAGCAGAATATGGTGCAGCTGTTACATTCTAGTGGCCAGTTCACTGGGATGACACATGAGGACCTATAGCAGCACTTACAGAACTTTCTTGAGATTAGTGACAACATTCGTCCCCACCGGCGTGTCGACAAATTATGTCCGACTTACCCTCTTCCCATTCTCATTGTTGGGAGAGGCAAAGAGGTGGTTGAAATCTGAGCCACCGAACTCCATAACTTCGTGGGATGATTTGGCAAAGAAGTTCCTTATAGATTCTTCCCTTCAGGCAAGACTGCCAAACTCAGAAGTGAGATATTAAGTTTCAAGCAGAGGCCTGATGAGAACTTGTATTTGGCGCGGGAGAGATTCAAGTCATTACTGAGAGACTGTCCCCATCAACAGCAGTCCAATGAAGTGCTAACACACACCTTTATAGAAAGTCTAGACCCACACACAAAAATTTTACTAGACTCTACATCGAGTGGGCAAGCCTTAGAGAATACTTATGATGAACTATACACTCTGTTGAACAGAATTGCTCAGGGAAATCCAAAGTGGCACAATGAGGCATCAAGAGTGGCAGGAAAGAGAGCAGGGCTGATAGAGGTAGATGGTATGAATGCCTTGGCGGCACAGCTAGCGTCATTCCAGCATCAGATTATGACTCAGTTCAATAAACTGAGTATGAACCAACAAAAGGGTCAAGTAAATGCAGTTCAGCAAGCTCTGAGTTGGTGTAAAATCAGTGGGAATAATGGGCATAATGCAGAATCATGCGGGGCGAATCCAGAATCAATCAATTTTGTTGGGAATGTTCAAAGGAACAATCAGAATTTTGAGAACAATTTGTCACGCCCCGCCTTGGGGGGTATGACTGGCACCAAGTGCCCTAGTAGGACCTAAACTGCTAACTGGTGAGCCTAAGCATATCTGGTGCCTGACTGGCTCTAACTCAGATTCAAGGAATCAACGGGCTATATAACGACTGTAAATACAGCCGCCGGCCGACTGGGCCTATAGCCACCTGTACTGTATCATCAGCTAACCAGAATCATCTCATATAGGGAGACCTATGCAGGCCGACAAGGCCACCATGCTGTCTAGTTATCTGTAACTCAATAATAAAATACTGAATAACTACGTGACCGGCAAGTTCACCACTACTATCAGACTATGGTCCCACACGGCCAACAAAATCAACAATGCTAAACAGCTAAACAAAACGCACGACCTCACACGACCGGCACAACTAACCACAGCGAGATGAATATACACAATCTGCAAGCCTCTATGAGTACTGATGAAATGGTCGAGACAGGGCCCCGGCCTACCCATACTGTACAACAAAAGAAAATGACTACACCTCTGAATATCAAGCTCCGGATGACAGGAGCTGATGACTCTATAAGCTGGCTGGAATCACGAGGGATCGCCTCCTCATCTATGAGTACCTGCAGGCAAGTAATGCAGCGCCCCAAACGGGCATCAGTACCACTGGTACCAAGTATTCAAAGCAACTGGATACAACTGAATACAAATAACATAGCTAGCAATTCTGAATAGCAGGAGATAACTGAATCTGTAAGAATTGATATGAACTGAATCAGACTTTCTGTACTGTGATAGGGCAGGAGCGTACCTGTAGACGTGGCAGCCTGCTGTCTATTAACTAATATATAGCACATAAATACATATATATAGCAAATAAGAGCCAATACCAACCCCCATAAGTAGGATGGCGCCAAGCAAGCAAACAATCTATATACCCCTTCCCGGGTCAAAACCAGCCAAAAATAAGTCACTCCACTTATCTGCTAACTACGAGCACCTCTGCCGGCCCCCTAGGTCTCCAGCTCGGGCCATAGCCTCCAATATAAATAACCGTGTCTGAGTCTGGAGGACTCCTATACTATATATCTGTAACTGTAACTGTATCTGAATCTGTTCCTTGGGCGCTTGCGCACAACAGGGCTATCTGTACTGTAATGCTGATCAACCTGATATGGGGAAAGCTTCATCCCATCTTCGTCCAAATTGGGGACGGCATGCCACTCCTTGGAGTGAAGTAAACCGACCTGCTCAGTGGGCGACATAGTTACCAACCCAAGGGCGACGAGGACGCTCAAAAGGGTGCCCTCACGACACAACCAAGTCTCAACAAACAATAAGCACATATATAGCAAGCATGTTTAAACTGAAAAATACTATCTGAATTCTGATTTCTTATTCTGATCTCTTTCTATATTATACAGATTATCATACTGCTTTATATTGAATCTGTGATCTTTATCTAACTGCATGGCTAATCTGTAGCCAAGATACTTACTATCTGACTGTAGGCTATACTATAGCAAAGATATCATCTGTTCGTATGGCTAATCTGTAGCCAAGATACTATCTGACTGTATGATTTTACTTTACTAACTCTTATTCTGAATATCTGTCATATTATTCTAGAAACATGCTTGCTAATCACATACTGGGCTATACTGAGTCTGGAATGCTAACTTGCCATTTTGGCGCATGCTTTACTAACTTTCGGACTGAGTACGATATAACAACGCAAACCAGATTTACTGAACTTGTACAATACTCAATATTCAACTCCGGAAATTCTACTACGGGGTTTACAATGCTATACAAGACTAAAACTACTAACTTGCTGAAGAAACTAGCTTTAATACCTTAACCTCGGTTTATCCGACTAACGGGCGAAGCTTGGTCAGTACTCCAGCTATCTCTCCCAACTGCATTTACATATATGTCAATTAGAACTGAATACACCAATATTCTGAAAGAAAACGTCACTTTCGATATATTTATAGCCTAAACTTTGGCTTATCGAAAGACGGTCAAAAAACTTGCTATTTCTCGAAAGTCCAGAAGGGAGAAATACTCACTTTAGGGATAGGAGTATATTGACACTAGTTTGGAGCAATTCCACTTACCTTAGTTCGGTAGCACGACGATTCGCCAGCCAAATTTCACGAAACTAAATCTGTAGGAATGCTCCTTACTGCTTAATACCTCAGTATCTAGAGTTAATTTGAGTTTGGATCGCGTTTGAGGGCATAATAGGACGAATATTATAAGAGATTCTCAATCCTCCCTGCTTTCCCTCGGTTTCTCTGGAAATTATATAAGTTATATCATTAAAAACTGAAGTGAGAGGTTTATATACTTGGGCCTGGATAGGGCCAACGTGTCACGGAGCCAATGCGGAGGCTCCACCTCCTTGACACGTTGCCATCGCGGAGGGGCTCTACCCCGGCTCCTTCCGCGATGGTTCGATAGGTTTCTCGTCCGGTCTTTTCCCGGGCCTTTTTCTAGCATGTATGGCTTTCAAATACTCTTAACCAACACGCGAATAGGCCATCTATGTGTTGGAAATTTTACGGGGTGTAACATTCTCCCCCCTTAAGAACATTCGTCCTCGAATGTAAACTTCTATCTAGAGGACTTCTCAACTTACTCAACTTGTTTCTAGAAAAATTTCTGCAGAGCTTCCCCTGTAATATGGACTATCCAAAAAACTTGAAATGCAGAAAAGTCCCATACAGGTACACCACACAATACTATAGTATTTAAATGACAGATTATAATAGACCTTCTCATTTATATGTATACTATAAGGCACTGCATAAGATAATAATACTAACATACTTGTCGCCTGACTAGGCTTGAAATAAATGAGGGTATCTGGTCTTCATATCCTCCTCCGCCTCCCAAGTCATCTACTCTCGGTTCCTGTTACGCCACAATACCTTGACAGACGCAATATCTTTAGTTCTTAATCTACGAATCTGTCTGTCTAAGATGGCTACTGGAACCTCTTCATAGGCCAGCTCTTCCGTAACCTGGATATCCTGGACTGGGCTCTGGATGGGTCTCCTATGCATTTCCTCAGCATAGATACATGAAAGACCAAATGAACGGATTCCAATTCTGGAGGCAAGTTCAGCTCATATGCTACTCGGCCTATCCTTCGACGAATCTGATAAGGCCCAACAAATCTCGGACTGAGCTTACCTTTCTTGCCGAATCTCATCACCCCTTTCATTGGAGATACTTTCATAAATACCCAGTCATTCACATTAAATTCCAGGTCTCTGCGCCGCACATCAGCATATGAATTCTGGAGGCTCTGTGCAGTCAGTAGGCGTTCTCTGATAAGCTTTACCTTCTCCTCTGACTGTTGAATAATATCTGGCCCAATCAGGGCTGAGTCTCCCACTTCAAACTAGCCAACTGGCGACCTACATTTTTGCCCATACAGTGCCTCAAAGGGCGCCATTTGGATAGCTGAGTGATAACTATTATTATAAGCAAACTCCATTAGCGGCAAATGCTCATCCCAGCTACCTCCAAAATCTAGCACACACGCCCGTAGCATATCCTCGAGCGTCTGAATAGTGCGTTCAGCCTGTCCATCTGTCTAAGGGTGGAATGCTGTGCTCAAATTAATCTGCGTTCGCAGACCCCTTTGGAACGACTGCCAAAATCTAGCTGTAAACAGTGCTTCTCTGTCTGAAATAATAAATACTGGCACTCCATGTAATCTAACTATTTCTCGGATATATAATTCAGCATAATCCTCGGCCGAGAAGGTAGCTTTCACTGGCAGGAAATGTGCTGATTTTGTCAGCCTGTCAACTATTACCCAAATAGAATCGTGTCTATGTCTAGTACGGGGTAATCCTACTACAAAATCCATATTCACTACTTCCCATTTCCAGAGAGGCACAGCTATGCCCTGAGTTAACCCGCCTGGTTTCTGGTGTTCCGCTTTTACCTGTTGGCAGTTAGGACACTGGGCTACAAATTCGGCAATTTCTCTTTTCATTCCTAGACACCAATAATTCTCCTTGATATCATGGTACATTTTCGTCGCACCGGGGTGAAGAGAATAACGGGCGTAATGTACCTCGTTTATAATCTGCTGGCGGAGCCCTGAAACATCTGGAACACAGAGGCGGCCTTTACATAAAAGTCTTCTACCTCAGTTATCTGAAAATCTGGCGCTTTACCCTGCTGGATTCTGTCTTTGAGCTGGATTAGGTTAGGATCCTCATACTGCCGTTCCTTTACCTCCAAACCTAATGACGACACAGCGGTGTTCTGAATTACCGCTCTATTGTCCTCTGTTTCTGCTACACGAACAACTAGGCTAGATAATTGATGTATTTCTCTGACCAACTCCCACTGCTCGGGCTGCAAATATGCCAAACTTCCCATGATTTACGGCTGAGAGCATCTGCTACTACATTGGCTTTTCCTGGATGATACGGAATGTCCACGTCATAATCTTTCAATAACTCTAACCAGCGACCCTGTCGCAAATTCAACTCCCTCTGGGTGAGGATATACTGTAGGCTCTTATGATCTGTGAAAATATCCACATGGACGTCGTACAAGTAATGCCTCCATATCTTTAAGGCATGGATCACTGCGGCTAACTCCAGGTCGTGGGTAGGGTAATTCTTTTCGTGTCTCCTCAGTTGTCTAGAAGCATACGCAATCACCTTACCATGCTGCATCAACACACAACCCAACCCAACGCCTGATGCGTCACAATACACTGAATAACCTTCTGTACCTTCCGGCTATGCTAACACTGGGGCAGAGGTTAATCTTTCTTTTAACTCCTGGAAGCTCTGCTCACATGCCTCTGTCCAATGAAACTTCGCTGCTTTCTGCGTCAGTTTGGTCAGAGGTGCCGCTATAGTAGGGAATCCCTCTATAAATCTCGTGTAATATCCCGCTAACCCCAGAAAACTGCGGACTTCGGTTGGAGTGGTAGGCCTAGGCCAGGTTTTAACTGCTGCTATCTTCTGCGTGTCAACCTGTATACCAGCATCTGACACAATAATCCCCAAGAAGGCTACTGAGTTCAGCCAGAATTCACACTTGGAGAACTTAGCATATAATTGACGGTCCTTGAGAATTTGGAGCACTGTCCGTAAATGAGCCTGGTGATCTGCTTCAGAGCAAGAATACACCAGAATATCATCAACAAACACTATCACGAACAGGTCCAGGTATGGTCTGAAAATGCTATTCATCAGGTCCATGAATATTGTTGGGGCATTCGTCAACCCAAAGGACATAACTAGGAATTCAAAGTGTCCATATCGGGTCCTGAAGGCCGTTTTAGGAATGTCTCTTTCACGAACTCGAACCTGATGATATTCGGACCGTAAGTCAATCTTGGAGAAATATCTGGCCCCCTGTAATTGATCAAACAAATCATCTATTCTAGGAAACGGATACTTATTCTTTACTATAACTTTATTCTGCTGCTGGTAATCTATACACATGCGGAGCAAGCCATCCTTCTTTCTCACAAATAGAACTGGCGCACCCCATGGTGAAGTACTCGGCCTGATAAAACCCTTATCTAGTAGGTCCTTCAGCTGCTCCTTTAATTCTCTGAGTTCAACAGGAGCCATGCGATACGGAGGAATTGATATAGGCTGAGTACCTGGTAGCAAGTCAATTGCAAAATCTATCTCTCTTTCTGGGGGAATACCAAGTAACTCGTCTGAAAATACATCAGGGAGTTCATTCACCACCGGAACAGACTGAAGTGTCGGAGATTCTACCCGAACATCCTGAACCCTAACAAGGTGGTAGATACATCCCTTAGTTATCAATTTCCTCGCCTGAAGGTAGGAAATAAACCTACCTTTTGGAGTAGTTGTGCTGCCTTTCCACTCTCGCACTGCCTCTCCTAGAAAGTGGAATCGGACTGTCTTGGTCCAACATTCTACATTAGCATAGCATGGCACCAACCAATTCATACCCATAATGGCATCGAAATCAATCATTTCTAACTCTACCAGATCTACTGTAGTTTGGCCATCAGCAACCTCTACTGTACACCCTCGATAAATTCTACTAGCTATAATGGAGTCACCGACGGGTGTAGATACTGAAAAGGGCTGCTGTAATAACTCTGGTACGACATTAAACTTTCGAGCCACAAATGGGGTAATATAAGACAGAGTGGACCCTGGATCAATCAGTACATAAGCAGGGCATGAACAGATAGTCATCATACTTGTCACTACATCTGGAGACGCCGCTGAGTCCTGTCTCCCTGGTAATGCATAGGTACGGCTTGAGCCCGTACCTGAACTGGAGGCTCCTAATCTACCTCAGCCTCTACCTATTGTACCTGAGGGCCTACGCCCTGCCGAGGCTGCTGGAGCTCATGGCCCGACGGATCCCCTGTCCTGATTATCTCTGCTCTCTTGTCCCCTGGCCGGACAATCTCTCATGCGGTGCCCCTCCTGCCCGCAAAGATAAAACCCCGAGGAGCCATATCTACAAGATCCAATGTGAGGTCGGTCGCAATTAGGGCAGGGTGGGGGTGTAAATCTGCTCTGCTCTCCCCTTCTCTGCTGCGGGGAATCTACTGTTCGAGAACTGCCACCAGACTCTGACTGCCCTCGACGAGCAAATCTACCTCGCTGCTGCTGCTGTGGTGGAGGTGGGGGTCTAGGGGGTCTGTCTGACAATCGGAGCCTGGGTCCTCTCTAAACCTCCCTCTGCATTCCATCTGATCTGTCTCTACGACGCTGTTCCTGATTTGTCTGTCTACTGCCCTTTTGCCGCTGTGTAAGGCCCTCAATGGTCTGGGCAAAGGCCTGTACTCGGGCAATATCCATATCTTCTCGTAACATAGCCGTCATGCAAACTTCAATATATTCCGGGTTCAGACCCATAATGAACCGGTGGACTCTGGATGGCATAGTGTCCACAAAAGCTGGAGCATAGCGGGCTAGGGGGTCAAACTGTAGGGCATATTCTCGTACACTCCTCGCCCCCTGCTCCAAATCCAAAAATTAATCCATCCGGGCCTGCCGAGTCTCCCGTGGCAAATAACGGTCCAGGAAGGCCTCCGAGAAGCTGGACCAGGTCGGAGGGGCAACATCTCTCCCTCGAGACCTTTCCCAACTCTCGTACCATAATACAGCTATATCCCGCAACCGAAACACTGCCAGCTCAACTGATTCTATAGGGGTCACATGCATAATCCGGAAAATTCTCTGTATCTGATCTAGGAAATCCTGGGGGTCCTCTTCTTGATCTGACCTAGTGAACTGTGGGGGACCTAGTGCCAAATACTCCCTGACCCTGGAACTACCTAACCCACCTGAAGGCTCTGCTGCTACAGGTGGCACTGACTGGCGCTGTGTGGCTATCATTTATGCCAACATAACCACTACGCTCTGAACTTCCTGGTCCGATGGTGAAGGTACAGGAGCTGTCGGAGGGGATGTCGTGCCCAACGGCTCCTGATGTGAGGGGGACTGCTGAGAGGGCTGTGATGAAGCCTCTATATCGCCCTCAGATCGGGCTGACTCTGAATGGAACTGAGGCATCCTGCTGGTGCCTTCTCCTGCTGTTGTGTCTAATCTTCTGCCGGTGGCAAGGTGACACTGGTCTACCATTCTTATCTGTAGACAAAGATAATGATAAGTTTTAGGGACCCAACCCTATACTGTACCGCTCTATAGCACGACTGAATGAGAAAGAAGAGTAACCATCCTATCATGCCTCGCAGCCTCCTGCCTATAGTATGTGGTGCACAACACATCCATAGATAAGACTCTACTTAGCACGGCTTTCAGACTCCCTAGGACACGACCTGCTCTGATACCAAGTTTGTCACGCCCCGCCTTGGGGGGTATGACTGGCACCCGGTGCCTTAGTAGGACCTAGACTGCTAACTGGTAAGCCTAAGCACATCTGGTGCCTGGCTGGCTCTAACTCAGATTCAAGGAATCAACGGGCTATATAACGACTGTAAATACAGCCTTCGGCCCACTGGGCCTATAGCCACATGTACTGTATCATTAGCTAACCAGAATCATCTCATATAGGAGACCTATGCGGGCCGACAAGGCCACCATGCTGTCTAGTTATCTGTAACTCAACAATAGAATACTGAATGACTACATCACCGGCAAGGTCACCACTACTATCAGACTATGTCCCCACACGGCCAACATAATCAACAATGCTAAACATCTAAACAAAACGCACGGCCTCACACGACCGGCACAACTAACCACAGGGAGATGAATATACACAATCTGCAAGCCTCTATGAGTACTGATGAAATGGTCGGGACAGGGCCCCGGCCTACCCATACTGTACAATAAAAGAAAATGAACTACACCTCTGAATATCAAGCTCCGGATGACAGTAGCTGATGACTCTATAAGCTGGCTAGAATCATGAGGGATCGCCTCCTCGTCTATGAGTACCTGTAGGCAAGTAATGCAGCGCCCAAAACGGGCGTCAGTACCACTAGTACCGAGTATGCAAAGCAACTGGATACAACTGAATACAAATAACATAGCTAGCAATTCTGAATAGCAGGAGATAACTGAATCTGTAAGAACTGATATGAACTAAATCAGACTTTTTGTGCTGTGATAGGGCAGGAGCGTACCTGTATACGCGGCGGCCTGCTGTCTATTAACTAATATATAGCACATAAATACATATATATATATATATATATATATATATATATATATATATATATATATATATATAGCAAACAAGAGCCAATACCAACCCCCATAAGTCGGATGGCGCCAAGCAAGCAAACAATCTATATACCCCTACCCGGGTCAAAACCAGCCAAAAATAAGTCACTCCACTCATCTTCTAACTACGAGCACCTCTGCCGGCCCCCTGGGTCTCCGGCTCGGGCCATAGCCTCCGATATAAATAACCGTGTCTATGTCTGGAGGACTCCTATACTGTATCTGTAACTGTAACTGTATCTGAATTTGTTCCCTGGGCGCTTGCGCACAACAGAGCTATCTGTACTGTAATGCTGATTAGCCTGATATAGGGAAAGCTTCATCCCATCGTCGTCCAAACTGGGGATGGCATGCCACTCCTTGGAGTGACGTAAACCCACCCGCTCAGTGGGCGACACAGCTACCAACCCAGGGGCGGCGAGGACGCTTAAAAGGGTGCCCTCACGACACAACCAAGTCTCAACAAACAATAAGCACATACATAGCAAGCATGTTTAAACTGAAAAATACTATCTGAATTCTGATTTCTTATTCTGATCTCTTTCTATATTATACAGATTCTCATACTGCTTTATATTGAATCTGTGATCTTTATCTAACTGCATGGCTAATTTGTAGCCAAGATACTTACTATCTGACTGTATGGCTATATTATAGCCAAGATATCATCTGTCCGTATAGCTAATCTGTAGCCAAGATACTATCTGACTGTCTGATTTTACTTTACTAACTCTTATTCTTAATATCTGTCATATTATTCTAGAAACATGCTTGCTAATCACATACTGGGCTATACTGAGTCTGGAATGCTAACTTTCCATTTTGGCGCATGCTTTACTAACTTTCGGACTGAATATGATATAACAACGCAAACGAGATTTACTGAACTTGTACAATACTCAATATTCAACTCCGGAATTCTACTACGGAGTTTACTGTGCTATACAAGACTAAAACTACTAACTTGCCGAAGAAACTGGCTTTACATACCTTAACCTCGGTTTATCCGACTAACGAACGAAGCTTGGTTAGTACTCCAGCTATCTCTCCCAACTGCATTTACATATATGTCAATTAGAACTGAATACACCAATATTCTGAAAGAAAACGTCACTTTCGATATATTTATAGCCTAAACTTTGGCTTATCAAAAGACGGTCAAAAACTTGCTATTTCTCGAAAGTCCAAAAGGGAGAAATACTCACTTTAGGGATAGGAGTATATTGACACTAGTTTGGAGAAATTCCACTTACCTTAGTTCGGTAGCACGACGATTCGCCAGCCAAATTTCACGAAACTAAATCCGTAGGAATGCTCCTTACTACTTAATACCTCAGTATCTAGAGTTAATTTGAGTTTGGACCGCGTTTGACGGTGTAATCGGACGAATATTATAAGAGATTCTCGATCCTCCCTACTTTCCCTCAGTTTCTCTGGAAATTATATAAGTTATATCATTAAAAACCGAAGTGAGGGGTTTATATACTTGGGCCTGGACAGGGCCAACGTGTCATGGATCCAACGCGGAAGATCCACCTCTGTGACACGTTGCCATCACGGAGGAGCTCTGCCCCGGCTCCTTCCGCGATGGTTCGACAGGTTTCTCGTCCGGTCTTTTCCCGGGCCTTTTTCTAGGTTCCTGTTACGCCACAATACCTTGACAAACGCAATATCTTTAGTTCTCAATCTACGAATCTGTCTGTCTAAGATGGCTACTGGAACCTCCTCATAGGCCAGCTCTTCCGTAACCTGGATATCCCGGACTGGGACAGCTCTAGATGGGTCTCCTATTCATTTCCTCAGTATAGATACATGAAAGACCGGATGAACGGATTCTAATTCTGGAGGCAAATTCAACTCATATGCTACTCGGCCTATCCTTCGACGAATCTGATAAGGCCCAACAAATCTCGGACTGAGCTTACCTTTCTTGCCGAATCTCATCACCCCTTTCATTGGAGATACTTTCAAAAATACCCAGTCATTCACATCAAATTCCAGGTCTCTACACCGCACATCAGCATAAGCTTTCTGGCGGCTCTGTGCAGTCAGTAGGCATTCTCTGATAAGCTTTACCTTTTCCTCTGACTGTTGAATAATATCTGGCCCAATCAGGGATGAGTCTCCCATTTCAAACCAGCCAACTGGCAACCTACATTTTCGCCCATACAGTGCCTCAAAGGGCGTCATTTGGATAGCTGAGTGATAACTATTATTATAAGCAAACTCCATTAGCGGCAAATGCTCATCCTAGCTACCTCCAAAATCTAGCACACAAGCCCGTAGCATATCCTCGATCATCTGAATAGTGCGTTCAGCCTGTCCATCTGTCTGAGGGTGGAATGCTGTGCTCAAATTAATCTGCGTTCCCAGATCCCTCTGGAACGACTGCCAAAATCTAGCTGTAAACTGTGCTCCGCTGTCTGAAATAATAGATACTGGCACTCCATGTAATCTAATTATTTCTCGGATATATAATTCAGCATAATCCTCGACCGAGAAGGTAGCTTTCACTAGCAGGAAATGAGCTGATTTTGTCAGCCTGTCAACTATTACCCAAATAGAATCGTTTCTATGTCTAGTACGGGGTAATCCTGCTACAAAATCCATATTCACTGCTTCCCATTTCCAGAGAGGCACAACTATGCCTTGAGTTAACCCGACTGGTTTCTGGTGTTCCGCTTTTACCTATTGGCAGTTAGGACACTGGGCTACAAATTCGGCAATTTCTCTTTTCATTCCTGGCCACCAATAAATCTCCTTGATATCATGGTACATTTTCGTCGCACCGGGGTGAAGAGAATAACGGGCGTAATGTACCTCGTTTATAATATGCTGGCGGAGCCCTGAAACATCTGGAACAAAGAGGCGGCCTTTACATAACAGCACTTCTTCCTCAGTTATCTGAAAATCTGGCGCTTTACCCTGTTGGATTCTGTCTTTGAGCTGGATCAGGTCAGGATCCTCATACTGTCGTTCCTTTACCTCCACAACTAATGACGACACAACAGTGTTCTGAATTACCGCTCTGTTGTCCTCTATTTCTGCTACACGAACAGCTAGGCTGGCTAATTGATGTATTTCTCTGACCAACTCCCGCTGCTCGGGTTGCAAATACGCCAAACTTCCCATTGATTTACGGCTGAGAGCATCTGCTACTACATTGGCTTTTCCTGGATGATATAGAATGTCCACGTCATAATCTTTCAATAACTCCAACCAGCGACGCTGTCGCAAATTCAACTCCCTCTGGGTGAGGATATACTGTAGGCTCTTATGATCTGTGAAAATATCCACATGGATGCCATACAAGTAATGCCTCCATATCTTTAAGGCATGGATCACTGCGGTTAACTCCAGGTCGTGGGTAGGGTAATTCTTTTCGTGTCTCCTCAGTTATCTGGAAGCATACGCAATCACCTTACCATGCTGCATCAACACACAACCCAACCCAACGCCTGATGTGTCGCAATACACTGAATAACATTCTGTACCTTCCGGCAATGCTAACACTGGGGCGGAGGTTAATCTGTCTTTTAACTCTTGGAAGCTCTGATCACATGCCTCTGTCCACTGAAACTTTGCTGCTTTCTACATCAGTTTGGTCAGAGGTGCCGCTATAGTAGAGAATCCCTCAACAAATCTCCTGTAATATCCCGCTAACCCCAGAAAACTATGGACTTCGGTCGGAGTGGTAGGCCAAGGCCAGGTTTTAACTTCTGCTATCTTCTGCGTGTCAACCTGTATACCAGCATCCGACACAATATGCCCCAAGAATGCTACTGAGTTCAGCCAGAATTCACACTTGGAGAACTTAGCATATAATTGACGGTCCCTGAGAATCTGGAGCACTGTCCGTAAATGAGCCTGGTGATCTGCTTCAGAGCAAGAATACACCAGAATATCATCAATAAACACTATCACGAACAGGTCCAAGTATGGTCTGAAAATGCTATTCATCAGGTCCATGAATATTGCTGGGCCATTCGTCAACCCAAAGTACATAACTAGGAATTCAAAGTGTCCATATCAGGTCCTGAAGGCTGTTTTAGGAATGTCTCTTTCACGAACTCGAACCTGATGATATTTGGACCGTAAGTCAATCTTGGAGAAATATCTGGCCCCTTGTAATTGATCAAACAAATCATCTATTCTGGGAAGTGGATACTTATTCTTTACTATAACTTTATTCAGCTGCCGGTAATCTATACACATGCGGAGCGAGCCATCCTTCTTTATCACAAATAGAACTGGCACACCCCACGGTGAAGTACTCGGCCTGATAAAACCCTTATCTAGCAGGTCCTTCAGCTGGTCCTTTGATTCTCTGAGTTCAACAAGAGCCATGCGATACGGAGGAATTGATATATGCTGAGTACCTAGTAGCAAGTCAATTGCAAAATCTATCTCCCTTTCTTGGGGAATACCAGGTAACTCGTCTGAAAATACATCAGGGAATTCATTCACCATCGGAATAGACTGAACTGTCGGAGATTCTACCCGAACATCCTGAACCCTGACAAAGTGGTAGATACATCCCTTAGTTATCAATTTCCTCGCCTAAAGGTAGGAAATAAACCTACCTTTTGGAGTAGCTGTGCTGCCTTTCCACTCTCGCACTGCCTCTCCTAGAAAGTGGAATCGGACCGTCTTGGACCAACATTCTACGTTAGCATAGCATGGCACCAACCAATTCATACCCATAATGGCATCAAAATCAATCATTTCTAACTCAACAATAGGGAGACCTATGCGGGCCAACAAGGCCACCATGCTGTCTAGTTATCTGTAACTCAATAATAGAATATTGAATAACAACGTGACCGGCAAGGTCACCACTACTATCAGACTATGGCCCCACACAGCCAACATAATCAACAATGCTAAACAGCTAAAGAAAACACACGGCCTCACACGACCGGCACAACTAACCACAGGGAGATGAATATACACAATCTGCAAGCCTCTATGAGTACTGATGAAATGGTCAGGACAGGGCCCCGGCATACCCATACTGTAAAATAAAAGAAAATGAACTACACCTCTGAATATCAAGCTCCGGATGACAGGAGCTGATGACTCTATAAGCTGGCTAGAATCACGAGGGATCGCCTCCTCGTCTATGAGTACCTGCAGGCAAGTAATGCAGCGCCCCAAACGGGCGTTAGTACCACTGGTACCAAGTAAGTAAAGCAACTGGATACAACTAAATACAAATAACATAGCTAGCAATTCTGAATAGCAGGAGATAACTGAATCTGTAAGAACTGATATGAACTAAATCAGACTTTCTGTGTTGTGATAGGGTAGGAGCGTACCTGTAGACGCGGAGGCCTGCTGTCTATTAACTAATATATAGCACATAAATACACACACACATATATATAGCAAACAAGAGCCAATACCAACCCCCATAAGCCAGATGGCGCCAAGCAAGCAAATAATCTATATACCCCTACCCGGGTCAAAACCAGCCAAACATAAGTCACTCCACTCATCTGCTAACTACGAGCACCTCTGCCGGCCCCCTGGGTCTTCGGCTCGGGCCATAGCCTCCGATATAAATAATCGTGTCTGAGTCCAGAGGACTCCTATACTGTATATGTAACTGTAACTGTATCTAAATCTGTTCCCTGGGTGCTTGCGCACAACAGGGCTATCTGTACTGTAATGCTGATCAGCCTGATATGGGGAAAGCTTCATCCCATCTTCGTCCAAACTGGGGATGGCATGCCACTCCTTGGAGTGACGTAAACCCACCCTCTCAGTGGGAGACACAATTACCAACCCAGGGGTGGCGAGGACGCTCAAAAGGTTGCCCTCACGACACAACCAAGTCTCGACAAATAATAAGCACATATATAGCAAGCATGTTAAAACTGAAAAATACTATCTGAATTTTGATTTCTTATTCTAATCTCTTTTTGTATTATATTGATTCTCATACTTCTTTATACTGAATCTGTGATCTTTGTCTAACTGCATGGCTAATATGTAGCCAAGATACTATCTGACTGTATGGCTATACTGTAGCCAAGATATCATCTGTCCGTATGGCTAATCTGTAGCCAAGATACTATCTGACTGACTGATTTTACTTTACTAACTCTTATTTTGAATATCTATCATATTATTCTAGAAACATGCTTGCTAATCACATACTGGGCTATACTGAGTCTAGAATGCTAACTTGCCATTTTTGCGCATGCTTTACTAACTTTCGGACTGAGTACGATATAACAACGCAAACCAAATTTATTGAACTTGTACAATACTCAATATTCAACTCTGGAAATTCTACTACGGAGTTTACTGTGCTATACAAGACTAAAACTACTAACTTGTCGAAGAAACTGGCTTTACATACCTTAACCTCGATTTATCTGACTAATGGACGAAGCTTGGTCAGTACTCCAGCTATCTCTCCCAACTGCATTTACATATATGTCAATTAGAACTGAATACACCAATATTCTGAAAGAAAACATCACTTTCGATATATTTATAGCCTAAACTTTGGCTTATCGAAAGACGGTCAAAAACTTGCTATTTCTCGAAAGTCCAGAAGAGAGAAATACTCACTTTAGGAATAGGAGTATATTGACACTAGTTTGGAGAAATTCCACTTACCTTAGTTCGGTAGCACGATGATTCGCTGGCCAAATTTCTCGAAACTAAATCCGTAGGAATTCTCCTTACTGCTCAATACCTCGGTATCTGGAGTTAACTAGTTTGGACCGCGTTTGACAGCGTAATCGGATGAATATTATAAGAGATTCTCGATCCTCCCTATTTTCCCTCAGTTTCTCTAGAAATTATATGAGTTATATCATTAAAAATCGAAGTGAGGGGTTTATATACTTGGGCCTGGACAGGGCCAACGTGTCACGGAGCCAACGCGGAGGCTCCACCTCCGTGACACGTTGCCATTGCACAGGGGCTCTGCCCCGGCTCCTTCCGTGATGGTTCGATAGGTTTCTCGTCCGGTCTTTTCCCGTGCCTTTTTCTAGCATGTATGGCTTTCAAATACTCTTAACCAACACGCGAATAGCCATCTATGTGTTGGGAATTTTACGAGGTGTAACATAATTACAACAAGAATTGGCAAAGCCACCCAAATTTTTCTTGGGGGAAATCAAAGGCAAAGTTACCAGCAACCTCAGTAGCAACACTATCAGCAGAACAGGAAGATTGATGGCCAGTTGAGTAGCAAAATTGAGGAGACGTTGCAGAAAATTATGGACACCCAGACTCAACTAGCAGAGAATCAGGCGAGGATGGCATCAGATTTGAAAAATCAGCAGTTGGCCACCCGTAATCTGGAGAAGTAGATGGGTCAAATAGCAACTGCTCACCACATGAGACCGAAGGGAGGACTACCTAGTGACACAGATCCTAAGCCCCGCCAGGTCAATGCCATCAGTCTGAGGAGTGGCAAGCAATTAGCTGATGCGGTACCTAAAGAGAAGAGAAATGAGGTGCAGCCAGAGTTGGTTAGGAAAGGACCATCCACTGACAAGGGAAAGAATCAGAGTGTTGTGCAACAAAATGCACAATCATCATTGCAGCCAGCATAGAGACCACCACCACCATTTCCGTAGAGATTCGGAAAGAGCAAGGAGGAGGAATGCTTCAAAAAGTTCTTCGAGATTTTCAAAGAACTTCACATAAATTTGCCTTTGCTTGATGTTTTGCAGGGAATGCCCAAGTATGCTAAATACTTGAAAGATGTGATGGCCAAAAAAGTCAGATTGGTGGATGTTCAGATAGTAGCACTAACTGAGGAGTGCAGTCATAGGGTGATGAGCAAGATACCTAAAAAGCTCAAAGACCAAGGGAGTTTTACCCTCCCCATACAAATTGGTAAAGCTGAGGTGATAAGAGCTTTGTGTGATCTAGGGGCAGGAGTTAATCTAATGCCCCTATCTTTATTTAACACCTTGGGGTTGGGTCAACCGAGACCAACAAGATTGATGCTGCAGCTGGCAGATAAGTCGCGAGTGGCACCAGATGGAATTATAGAGGACCTTCTCATGAAAGTGGGTAAGTTCATTATACCCGCTGATTTTATCATATTGGATTTTTATGTTGATGATCAGGTACCCTTAATCTTGGGATGACCATTCTTGGCCACTAGAGGAGCCATTATCTATGTGAGAGCAGGGACCCTGAAAATGAGGGTCGAGGACGAAGAAGAACTCTTCCGAGTCTACCAATAGATTAACCCACCCACACACTACAGAAACCTGTGTAAGGTCAGTTTGTTGTCAGAGGATAAGTGCGGGGTGGCAGATTTCCACAGGTCCACGATCAAAGGAGATGATTAGTTGTCAGCCCGAGTCTGATGAAGGGCTTCAGTATGAGAAGAAGTTGGAGGAAAAGAGGGACAGAGTGGAGGCTGTTCCCTCTAAAAATCAAAAGAGAAGAAGATGGTTCTCAAAAGGGAACCCAGGTATGAAGATGTCCTAAAAAGGACAGTTCACGTCGTGCCGCGACGTAAAATTAGGCGCTGCTTGGGAGGCAACCCAAGGTTACCACAGGCACAATTTGTAATTGTTGTTTGTGTTGATTTTGTTTATTTTCAACTGGTGTTGTTTTTGGTGGAAATTTAAGCACAGATGGAGGGAAAATTTGAGTACCCTTGGAGGAGGAAGCTATGAAGCATGGAAGAGGGAAAGTGTGGGCTCAAACACCCGCTTGTGCAAATTTGAAGAAAAACATGTTGTTAGCTAGGCCTAGAGGCCTCAGGGAGTACTTCTCACCCTTTTGAATTTTAATTAGATGCTTTGGGGACATAGCATGATTCAAGTGTGGGGTGAGGGAAATTTCAAAAATTTTGTTCTTAATGATTTTGGTGAATGTAGTGCTTGATACATATTGGAAATTTTTTTTGAGTTGAGCATGACTTCACCACCCGTTGGTTTTTCTTTTTGGTTCTTTTCCGACGGGGGGTCTTTGAACCGAAGAATAAAAATTTTCTTTGTCTGTATATATTGTTTTTAGTCATAGTTAGAGACTATTTTCGACGATGAATGGATGACGACCGTCTTGAGGGAAAATTAGTCAATAGGTTTTGGTTTTGAACCCGTAGCTAATTGATTGTTTGATGCTCTTGTTGTGCACTATACATGATTGTAAGATGCAAGTGTGGTTAGTGTTGAAGCATGTAAGAAGTGTATAACTTTGTTAGAGACACCTAAGCTCGTTAATGTGACTCGATGTGATTCTAAGCTTAATTCTGAATTTATGTGATTAGCTGAGTTAAGAGTCTGCTGAATGTGTATTGAATTGAGCATGTGCTGAGAGTGTAAGGTTTTTGAATATTTCATGCTATTTTGGAGTGTCTAGAACTTGCCTGGTGTGTATACAAAACGAAATGAAGGAGATATTTAGGCATTTCTTTGAATGAGCCAAATTTCTAACCCCCTTGCATTACCTACCTTGAATATTGAATCCTTGTTAGCCCTATTGAGCCTTAAGCCTAATATTTGATAGATACAACATAAGCTTAATCATTTTTCTTTCATTATCCTTGAATTTGATCCTAAACTCCTAAGCGCTTAAGTGAAAAATCCGAAAGAGTAAAGGAGTTAGAATCAGGAAAAAGAAGGAAAAATGACAGTTGTGGAAGTTGAGAAAGGTCAAAGGTGCACTTGTTTAAAAATGCTTGAGTATTGGTAGGGTGTAAGAAAATAAATGAATGAAAAAGTGGCTTAAGTACTCCTTACTAATAAGCTAAGTGTGCTTAAAGAAATGGGAACAAGAAGAGGAAATTTAAGAGTGAAAAGAACGAGGGTGAAGTAAGAGAAGAGATGTCCATAATAAAGGTGCGATGTATTAAAAGCGCTTGGGAAAGATAGCCATCGCGACAAGCTTCTGCCAAGGCTCAATTTTTAGGTGATTTCCAGTGTGTTGTCGCGATATCTCTATGTCACGGAGGTAAATTGGCGCGACCACCTCTGTGCCACGGAGCCATTCTATGACGAGAAAAAACTATACATTCCCTATTTACTATAAATAGGACCCTTAGCTTCTAAAATCATTTTGTCATGAAATATTTTCTGAAAACCGTAAAGGAGTGAAGGGAGAAGTGAAGAACTCACCTAGGGTTCACCGAATTTACCTTCTCTTTTATCTATTCTTGTAAGTACATCACTTTAATTATGTTTGCAAGTATTTGTACGAACATGAGTGGCTAAAACCCTTCCTCTAGGGTTGAGGCTACGTGATATGATTGTAATTGCATGAATTTATTTTGGTTTGAGTTGTTAATTGTTGTTTTCTCTTACATTCTATATTATGGTTGTTTTTACACTTGATAACCATGAAAAAAATGCATTAAGCTTAGGCAAAATCTTGAAAGAGCAACCCTAGGCAAGAACAAGTAAATGTAGGGAGCAAGTTCTTATCTTTCGATATGATTTGCAGTTAGGATAGAAATTATACCTAATCGGTCTTGCTTGGTTAATAAAACGAGATGATAGCGAGACACCATCTTAGAATTGTGACTCCACCACTCATAGAAGTAGTCGTGAAGCTAAGCTGAGTTAAATGATTAGAGGTACGAAAGTCCATAATCAAGACCATAAACCCTGTAAACCACATCCGTGTAGTTAAATTGCCCACGAACTAGAATGTCACATCCCCGCTCAATGATGTAGTTGTGAGGCTAGTTTGTCGTGTTTAGAGGCTTGAGAGACCATGAACATCGCATTTTCAACTATGTGAGACAACAATTAATAATTTCATACTTGCACCATTACAAAGGGTAGCATTGCATGATTATCCGGCCTTGGCTCTAGTTGCTTCTTATATTGTTTCAGAGTGTGACCACCCCTAGATTTAAATATAATTTATCGAAAACTTTTATGATCAACACTTGTGAAAGTTAACATCACACTTGAACTTGATAATTAGCTGAATTGGTCCAGTCCCTATGGGTTCGACATCCAGCTCTTAAAAAGGGCCACTGTATTACTTGTAAGACCACGTACGCTTTTGTGTGCGCTTGGGCGCAGTCACAACAGGGAGCGGGTTCCACGCTGACACAGTGATGGATTTCTAGAGTCCCCTGTAGATCATGACTGGAAGGGCAGAAATAAGACCCTCTGGCACGTCTGTACACTGATTGTGTGGTTGAGTGATTATCGTGAGATGGTGGAGGAGCGTGCCCATCATGCCACCATTGATTTCATGTTATGTTATGTTATGTTATGTTGTGTTATATTATATGCAAATGAAGTGGTATGAAGAATGTGCTAAAAGATGGTGTTAATTGTTGTATATGTCATGTGAGTTGATAATGAAGAACTTGTCTAAATTTCTAAGTGTGACTCTGTTACAATGCTAGTATTTGTTGAGTGGTTCCTGCTGTAATTACTTGTTGAAATCATACATGATACTAGGTGGTATAGATTGTTGTCCTTAAATGTGCGTTATCTAAGAGATTTTTAGGAATATGTGAATTGTAAAACTGGTGAACTGATGAACTGATAGAGTGCAGCATAATCGAGTTACTCTCTAAGGTAGTACTGCTGCAGCAAAGCTATCTCTGCTGCGGCGAGACCGCTGTAGCGGTCAAGTACCGCTACAGCGAACGGTCCAATCCAATGAGCAGGCCGGCTGTTCCCTGTGTAGAGCTAGGATGTTTGAAATGTTCAATCCTTACTTTTTGTGTTAAAGTCTGGTCTTATCTTGTTATTACTGTGTACACTTGTTGTTGTTTAGGGTCGGCCGATGATGCCTTCCAGTACTGTGTTATGTACTAACCCTACCCCTACACTTCTTTTCTGAATGCAGAGTTCGAACCCGGTAGTTCCTCACGTCCTCACTTGTAAGCAACAGCAGATCGTGAAAAAGTGAGCAGAATAAGGAGGCAGGGTCACTCCCCTGTTTTGAAGATGTCCTTCTCTTTCGAACACTTTTGTCTTTTTTCTTCTTTTTTTTAGTTTTTAAACATTCTTGGAGTTGTAAACAGAATTCTTGTGCAATGATTTCAGGTCTTGGGTGTTATTTTCGTAGTGTCTATTTTCAGTTGTTTTATGTTGTGAAAGTTATTTCAATGATTAAAGCAAGCGTTTATCTTTCTGAATGCTTAGTTTGGGAGTTAGAATCGGGATTCGTTGGTTCGCACATCGAGAAAAAGTGTGGGTGCCAATCACGACCATTTTGGGTCGTGACACAGACTTACAGTAAATGCAACATTATATTCATTCGAATAGCAAAAATATGTGTACTTTTAATTTTAATATACGTGACTATAAATTTTCCAAAAATGATAAATCTTGAAGATGTTTAATTGCTTAGATCCAACGCATGTGTAAGATAATTCTGATAATATATTTTTATAATAATAATAATGTTACACCCCGTAAGTTTCTAACGTTTAGTCAGCCTATTCGTATGTTACTTGAGAGTTTTAGAGTGCCATACGTATGAGGAAAGGCCCGGGGAAAGGCCAAACGGGTGCCAAGTCGGGATTTCACGGGAGGAGGCCGAACCAAGTTGCCCAGAGGGGCAAAGTGGCACGGAGCAGCCCCTTTGCATTACCTAACGTGGCACGCCCGTAAATTAGCGTGACCAGTAGAGTGCCACGTTGCCTTGTCTGCCGCCTCAAGTATATAAAGGCCTCCCACTTGGATGTAATGTTATTTTCTAAATAACCTCGGCCAGCAGAGGTAAGAACGAGGGAAAACTATTGAAAATCATCTGATTACGCCTCTAAACGCCGTCCAAATCAAAATTAACTCCGGGTAGTGAAGTATAAGGCTGCAGAGAGCATCGTTGCGGAGTTAGTTTCATAAAATACGCCCGGTGAATCCTTGTCCCGCTGAGCCTAAGTTGGTGGAATTATTTCAAACTAGTGTCAATACGATCACGTGCCTAAAGTAAGTATTTCTTCCTTCTAGATTCCCGAGAAATTACGAGTTTTTGATCGTCTTTCGATAAGTTGAAGCATAGTCAATATATATATATATATATAAAAGTTATCGTTTTCTTTGAATATAGTAATAAAGTAGCCCTATTCTTCCATTAATATGATTATAGTTTAGAAGGGCAGTTGAACACGAGCCAAAACTCGCCAGTTAATCGATAAACAGCGAACGAGGTATGTTAAGGCATTTTCTTTCAGCAAGTTAGTTTCTTCAGCATAGTAGTCCAGTATGAATCCCAGTAAAGCATGTTAGAAGTATGTTATCATGTCTAGTTGTTGTTGTCAGTTGAGGCTCGTAATTTGTATTGTTTTGGGCTGGATTACACATGTGTAGCTTCCGTGACCACTAGGGTTAATAGCTGTGTCACCGCCTGCCAGGGGCGAGGATACGTCACTCTATGGAGTGGCATGCCATCTGCAAGGGATGAAGATGGGGATCCAGATCCTCATATTCCATGGTTGTCCTTATACACACCCCCGCCGAGCGTTTATGCTCGGGGTGTAGATGTCAGGAGTCCTCCGGACTCAGATACAGCTACAGTCAGGGGTCGAACGGGCCCAGTTGTAGACCCAGGGGATCGACAGGACGCTTAAAGCTGGTAGTTGAATCAGTATGACCTAGATAGGGGTATATAGAATGAGGTGTACTCACTAGGTCTAATGGGGGCCCAGGTGGGTTATTCTGTACTGATTGTACCTTCCGGCTTATGGAGGTCAGGTAAGGTTCGTGTTTGCTTTAGTTACTGATAGTTAGACAATAAGACGCCTCGTTTGTTCGGTACGACCCCTACCCTCCTTATTAAAGTTATGTTTAGCCCTGATTTCACTACTTCAGTCATCTTCAGTCCGTTTTCTTTACTTCAGTTATTGTCAGTTCTATTTCCTTACTTTCAGTTATTTAAAGTTACTGCCTTACATATTCAGTACATGTGATATTGACGCCCTCTTCTGGGGTGCTGCATTACTTGCCTACAGGTGCAGATAGACGAGGAGCAGGTCCCTCGTAGTTCCAGTCTGCCGTACAGAGCCGTCAGCTCCCTTCTTCCAGAGCTTGTGTGATAGAGGTTTACTTCTTTTGTTTGTACAGTATGGGTAGGTCGGGGCCTTGTCCCGACCATCTTATTATTCCTAGAGGCTCGCAGATTGTGTTACTTCCCTGTGGTTAGATGATATCGGTTGTGTGGGGCCCATATGTGTTTTAGATTATGTGTGTTGGCCATGTGGGGCCCTGTTTAGCGATTGATTGGTGGCCTTGTCGGTCATAGTTTAGTTTAGCATCTGATTTTACTTTCCAGTAACAACTAGATATCTTGGTGGCCTTGTCAGCCCCGCATAGGACTCTCTATGATTGTTTGTCTCTTGTTAGCTGTTTATTTCCATAGGTGACTATAGGCCTTGTCAGCCAGGGGTTGTATTTACAGCCGCTATATAGCCTGTTGTTTTCTTGATTCTAGAGTTAGGTCAGCCCTGCACCAGAGGTGCTTAGGCTCAGTCATCTCACCAGTTCACGTCCTAGTAGGGCACCAGGTGTCAGTCATGCCTCCCAAGGTGGGGCGTGACAACTTGGTATCAGAGCAGGTCGTATCCTAGGGAGTCTACAAGCCGTGCTAAGTAGAGTCTTGTCTATGGATGTGTTATGCACCATATACTATAGGCAGGAGGCTACAAGGTATGATAGGATGGTTACTCTTTCTTCTTATTTAGTCGTGCTATAGAGCGGTACATTATAGGGTTGATTCCCTAAGCTTATTATACTCTTTTTCTTACAGAGAAATGTCGGACCAGCGACACCCTACGACAGGCAAGAGGCTAGATATAGCAGCAGGAGAGGGCACCAGCAGGGTGCCTCAACCTCGGTCAGAATCAGCCCGATCTGAGGACGACATGAAGGTATCATCTCGACCTCCCCAGCAGTCTCCACCACGTCAGGAGCCGCTTGGGACGGCCAGTGTGACGGCACCGCCTCTAGCAGTTTTTATACCCGTACCATCTGACCAGGAGGTCAGGAGCGCGGTGGTTATGCTAGCCCAGATGATGGCTACTCAGCGCCAGTCAGTGCCACCTATAGTTGCAGAATCCTTAGGAGGGCCTGGTAGCTCGAGGGTCCGAGAGTTCCTAGCACTAAGTCCCTCGCAATTCGCAGGGACAGATCAGACTGAGAACCCTCAAGACTTCTTAGACCAGATGCGGAGGATTTTCAGGGTGATGCATGCTACACCCATAGAGTCGGTTGAGTTGGCGGTATTTCGGCTATGGGACATCGTCGTGCTGTGGTATGAGAGTTGGGAAAGGTATCGAGGGAGAGATGTTTCCCCTCCGACTTGGCCCAACTTCTCAGAGGCTTTCTTGGATCATTACCTACCGCGGGAGATTCGATAAGCCCGGGTGGATCAGTTCCTACACTTGGAGCAGGGGTCGATGAGTCTCCGGCAATATGCCATGCATTTTGATTCCTTGGCTCCATGTGCGCCAGTTTTTGTGGACACAATGCCAGCCAGGGTACACCGCTTTATTATGGGGCTGAACCTAGAATATGTTGAGACCTGCATCACAGCCACACTACGAGAGGATATGGATATCGCTCGTGTGCAAGCTTTTTCTCAAAATATTGAGGGTATCAGACAGTGGCAAGGGGAGATTAGAAGGACAAGTCAGGAGCAGCGCCGTAAGGACAGACTGGGTGAATTATAGGAGTCCCCAAGAGGACCTAGGCCACAGTTATTAGATAGGCCGCCTAGACCCCGCCTCCACCGCAGCGGCAGAGGAAAAGGTCTAGTCGCTGAGGGTAGCCAAAGCCCGGCAAAGGTTCGCGAGCAGTAGGTTCACAACAGCAGAGGGAAGTGGAGTAGAGTGGGTTTACAATACCACTTTACCCTATTTGTAGTCGATGCCACTCTGGAGCATGCAGGTATGGTTCCACAGCATGATACATTTGTGGACAGGAGGGTCACTAGCTGAGGAAATGTCCAGCTAGGAGTCGGGGTGACTGGGATCGACAGGATAGTTCCTCGGCAGGATTACGAGTTTCAACCTCCTCGGCAGGACATAGGCCCTCAGTTTCAATCGGCAGAGGCCGAGGCAGATCAGGAGCCTCCAATTCAGGTGTCGTCCTAGACCGTACTTATGCACTACCGGGGCAATAGGAGTCAGAGTTGTCACCAGATGTTGTGACAGGTATGTTGAACATCTGCCCTCATCCTGCTTATGTGGTGATAGATCCAGGATCCACCTTGTCCTATGTTACACCGTTAGTGGCTCGGAAGTTTAGTACTATGCCGGAATTGCTTCGGCGACCTTTCCTAGTGTCTACACCTGTTGGTGACTCTATTATAGCTAGAAGGGTCTACGGGGGTGTACAGTAGAGGTTGCCAGTCGTCAGACTATGACAGACTTGATAGAACTATAAATGATTGATTTTGATGCCATTATGGGTATGTATTGGCTAGCTCCATGCTATGCCAATGTCGAATGTTGGACCAAGATTGTCCGATTCCACTTTCTAGGGGAGGCAGTACGGGAGTGGAAAGGTAGTACAGCCACGCCAAAAGGTAGGTTTATTTCCTATCTTCGGGCGAGAAAATTGATAGCAAAAGGGTGCCTTTATCATATTGTCAGAGTTCAGGATGTTTGGGAAGAGCCTCCAACCTTCAGTCTACCCCAGTGGTTAATGAATTTCCCGACGTATTTCCAGATGAGCTTCCTGGTATTCCCCCAGAGAGGGAAATTGATTTTGCAATCGACCTATTACCAGGCACTCAGCCTATATCTATTCCTCCATATCGGATGACTCCTACTGAACTCATAGAACTAAAGGAACAGTTGAAAGATTTTCTAAATAAGGGCTTTATTGGGCCGGGTACCTCACTATGGGGTGCGCCAGTTCTGTTCGTGAGGAAGAAGGACGGCTCCCTCCGTATGTGGGTAGATTATCGGCAGCTGAATAAAGTCACTATCAAGAATAAGTACCCACTTCCCAGGATAGACGACTTGTTTGATCAGCTACAGGGAGCGAGGTATTTTTCAAAGATTGACTTAAGGTCAGGATATCTTCAAGTCTGGGTTCGTGAAAGAGATATTCCAAAGACTGCCTTCATGACCAGATATGGCCACTTTGAATTTCTAGTCATGTCCTTCAGACTGACAAATGCCCCAGCAGTGTTCATGGACCTGATAAACAATGTTTTCAGACCATACCTAGACTTGTTCGTGATAGTATTTATCAATGATATTCTGGTGTATTCCCGCTCAGAGGCAGATCACCAGGATCATCTACGGATAGTGCTCCAGATTCTCAGAGATCGCCAGCTATATGCAAAATTTTCTAAATGTGAATTTTGGCTGAATTCAGTATCCTTCTTGGTTCATATTGTGTCAGATGCTGGTATACAGGTAGATACGCATAAGATATAGGTAGTGAAAACATGGCCTAGACCTACCACTCTAACCGAGATACGTAGTTTCCTGGGGTTAGCCGAGTATTACAGAAGGTTCGTGGAAGGATTTTCCACTTTAACAGCACCTTTAACCAAACTGACGCAGAAGGCAGCAAAATTCCATTGGACTGAGGCATGTGAGCAGAGCTTTCAGGAACTAAAAGACAGATTGACAGCAACACCGGTGCTAGCGTTGCTTGAAGGAACAAAGGGTTATGCAGTCTATTGTGACGCTTTGGGTGTTGGGTTAGGATGTGTTCTGATGCAGCATGGTAAGGTGATTGCCTATGCTTCCAGGCAGCTGAGGAAGCATATGAAGAACTACCCTACCCATGACCTGGAGTTAGCCGTGGTGATTCATGCCTTGAAAATATGGAGACACTACCTGTATGGCGTCCACGTTGATATTTTTACTGATCACAAAAGCCTGCAGTATATTTTCACCCAGAAAGAGTTGAATTTGCGGCAGCGTCACTGATTGGAGCTGTTAAAGGATTATGATATGAATATTTTATCTCACCCAGGAAGGGCCAATCTTGTAGCAGAGACCCTTAGTCGCAAATCCATGGGAAGCCTGGCATATTTACAGCCTAAGCGGCAGGAATTGGCCCGAGAATTGCATCAGCTAGCCAGTTTAGCCGTTCGTATAGTAGAATCAGGAGACAATGGAGCGATAATCTAGAATACTGCAGTGTCATCATTGGTGGTTGAAGTGAAAGAACGGCAGTATGAAGATCCTAGCCTGGTTCAGCTCAGAGATAAGGTTCAACAAGGGGAAGTGACAGATTTCCAGGTAACTGAGGACGGAGTTTTGAGATATAGGGATCGCCTCTATGTTCCAGATGTGGCAGGGCTTCGCCAGAAGATTATGGGAGAGGTACACTATGCCCGTTACTCTCTCCATTCAGGTTCCACAAAGATGTACCATGATATAAAAGAGATTTACTGGTGTCCAGGAATGAAAAAGGGGATAGCAGAATTCGTAGCTCAATGTCCCAATTGCCAACAGGTGAAAGCTAAGCTTCTGAAACCAAGTGGACTGACACAGAATATAGCGGTGCCTTTATAGAAATGGGAGGCAGTTAATATGGATTTTGTAGTAGGGTTACCTCGTACCAGGCGTAAATATGATTCAATATGGGTAATTGTGGGCAGGTTGACAAAATCAGCTCACTTTTTGCCAGTAAGGGCTACCTTTTCAGCCGAAGCTTATGCTGAGTTGTATATCAGAGAAATAGTATGATTTCATGGTGTTCCATTGTCAATTATCTCTGACAGAGGGGCACAGTTTACAGCTAAATTTTGACAGTCTTTTCAGAGGGGCCTGGGGACGCAAGTTAACCTGAGCACAGCCTTCCATCCTCAGAGAGATGGGCAGGCAGAACGTACAATGCAGACGCTTGAGGATATGTTACGGGCGTGTGTGCTAGATTTTGGAGGCAGCTGGGATGAACATCTATCGCTTATTGAATTTGCCTATAATAACAGTTCTCATTCAGCAATTCAGATGGTGCCTTATAAAGTGTTAAATGGGCGGAAGTGCAGGTCTCCAGCTGGTTCGTTTGAGGTAGGAGAATCGACATGAATTGGGCTAGATATTATCCATCAGTCAGAAAAGAAAGTAAAGCTTATCAGGGAACGTCTACTGACTGCTCAGAGCCGCCAGAAATCTTATGCTGATGTGCGGCGAAGAAACCTAGAGTTAGATGTGGGTGACTGGGTATTCCTGAAGGTTTCACCGATGAAGGGTGTAACGAGATTTGGTAAGAAAGGCAAGCTCAGCTTGAGGTTTATTAGACCTTATTAGATTCGCCGAAGGATAGGTCAGGTGGCTTATGAATTGGATTTACCTCCAGAATTAGAATCCGTTCACCCAGTTTTTCATGTATCAATGCTGAGGAAGTGCATAGGAGATCCCTCCTGGATTTTCCCAATCAAAGACGTCCAAATCACTGAGGAGTTAGCTTATGAAGAAGCTCCAGTAGCCATACTAGATCGGCAAATCCGTAGACTAAGAACTAAAGATGTTGCTTCCGTTAAAGTGTTATGGCGGAATGAGAACCGAGAGGAGATGACCTGGGAGGAAGAAAACGATATGAAAACCAGATATCCTCAGTTATTTTAGACTTAGTCAGATTGTGCAGCTAGAGGTATATTGTTGTTGTTTCATAAATTGCATTATATACATGTATATGTGGAGTAGTTGACTTCAGTCTATTGTGAAATGAATGCCATTGTATTGTGTGGAGTACCTGTATTGGACTTTTCTGCGTTTTCAGGGTTTTTGGATAGTCCATATTACAGGGGAGACCTTGCCGAAAGTTTTCCAGAATAAGTAATTACAAGAGTTGAGATTTCTAAGGCTATAGTAAAACATTCGAGGAAGAATGTTCTTAAGGGGGGGAGGATGTTACACCCTGTAAGTTTCTAACGTTTAGTCGACCTATTCGTATATTGGTTGAGAGTTTTAGAGTGCCATAAGTACGAGGAAAAGGCCTGAGGAAAGACCGAATGGGTGCCACATCGGGATTTCACGGGAGAAGGCTGAACCAAGTTTCCCAAAGGGGCAAAGTGGCACGGAGAAGCCCCTCCACGTTACCCAACATGGCATGCCTGTAAATTGGCGCGACCGGCAGAGGGCCACGTTGCCTTGTCTGTCGCCTCAAGTATATAAAGGCCTGACACTTGGATGTTATGTTATTTTCCAAATAACCTCGGCCAGCAGAGGTAAGAACGAGGGAAAACTATTGAAAATCATCCGATTACACCGCTAAACGCCGTCCAAATCTAAATTAACTCCGAGTAGTGAGTTATTTTCGTAAAATACGCTCGGCGAATCATCGTCCCGCCGAGCCTAAGTTGGTGGAATTATTTCAAACTAGTGTGGATATGATCACGTGCCTAAAGTAAGTATTTCTCCCTTCTAGATTCTCGAGAAAGTACGAGTTTTTGATCGTCTTTTGATAAGTTGAAGCATAGTTAGTATATATATATATATATATATAAGTTATCGTTTTCTTCGAATATAGTAATAAAGTAGAACTATTCTTCCGTTAATATGATTGCAGTTGAGAAGGGCAGTTGAACACGAGCCGAAACTCGCTAGTTAATCAGTAAACAGCGAACGAGGTATGTTAAGGCATTTTCTTTCGGCAAGTTAGTTTCTTCAGCATAGTAGTCCAGTATGAATCCCAGTAAAGCATGTTAGGAGTATGTTATCATGTCTAGTTGTTGTTGTCAGTTGAGGCTCGTAATTTGTATTGTTTTGGGCTGGATTACACCTGTATAGCTTCCGTGACCACCCCAGGGTTAATAGCTGTGTCGCCGCTCGCCAGGGGCGAGGATACATCGCTCTACGAAGCGGCATGCCGTCCGCAAGGGACGAAGATGGGGATCCAGATCCTCATATGTCGTGGTTGGCCTTATACACACCCCTGCCGAGCATTTACACCCGGGGTGTAGATATCAGGAGTCCTCCGGACTCAGATACAGCTACAGTCAGGGGTCGAGCATGCCCAGTTGACTCAGTATGACCTGGATAGGGGTATATAGATTGAGGTGTACTCACTAGGGCTAATGGGGGCCCAGGTGGGTTAGTCTGTGCTGATTGTACCTTCCCGCTTATGGGGGCCAGGTAAGGTTCATGTTTGCTTTAGTTACTGATAGTTAGACAGTAAGACGCCTTGTTTGTCAGGTACGACCCCTACCCTCCTTATTAAAGTTATGTTTAGCCCTGATTTCACTACTTCAGTCATCTTCAGTCCGTTTTCTTTACGTCAATTATTGTCAGTTCTATTTCCTTACTTTCAGTTATTTAAAGTTACTACCTTACATATTCAGTACCTATGGTACTGACGTCCACTTCTGGGGCGCTGCATTACTTGCCTGCAGGTGCAGACAGACGAGGAGTAGGTCCCTCGTAGTTCCAGTCAGCCGTACAGAGCCGTCAGCTCCCTTCTTTCTGAGCTTGTATGATAGAGGTTTACTTCTTTTGTTTGTACAGTATGGGTAGGTTGGGCCCCTATCCCGGCCATCTTATCACTCCTAGAGGCTCGCAGATTGTGTTACTTCCCTGTGGTTAGATGATATCGGCCGTGTGGGGCCCATATGTGTTTAAGATTATATGTGTTGGCCGTGTGGGACCCTGTTTAGCTGTTGATTGACGGCCTTGTCGATCATAGTTTAGTTTAGCATGTGGTTTTACTTTCCAGTTATAACTAGATATCATGGTGGTCTTGTCGGCCCGCATAGGACTCCCTATGATTGTTTGTCTCTGGTTAGTTGTTTATTTCCATAGGTGGATATAGGCCTTGTCGGCAGGGGGTTGTATTTACAACCGCTATATAGCCCGTTATTTTCTTGATTCTAGAGTTAGAGTCAGCCCTGCACAAGAGGTGTTTAGGCTCAGTCAGCTCAGCAGTTCAGGTCCTAATAGGGCACCAGGTGTCAGTCATGCCTCCCAAGGTGGGGCGTGACAAATAATAATAATAATAATAATAATAATAATAATAATAATAATAATAATAATAATAATAATAATAATAATAATAATAATAATAATAATAATAATAATAATAAAAATAAATAATTTAATAAATGAATGTAAAACCGGAAAGAAAAAAGAGAAACTGAGAGAGAAAATGTATGATGCATAAGTGAACTTTTTTTCCGAAGAGCTGACGACAATTTTGCTGTGCGATTAGGTTTCTAAATTGAAACAATAAATTGTTATTGAGTGTTACTTACTCTTCCAAGGTTATGAATGTTACTCCCTCGGTCTTAATTTATATGGCATAGATCAAATTTTAAGAGTCAAATATTTTAATTTTAATTATAAATTTGAACATAAAATTTTAAATTTTTAAAGATAAGATCCTTATATTTGAAAAGTACATAAAATATGCTATAAATCATATTAATTAGTAATTTAAAATATTTTTTTTTAAAAATGTAAAAATTACTATCAAAGAAAATCATATTTGAATATGATTGAAGTTTTAAGAATAACAAATAATTTTATATGAAAGGAAATTGAGACTCAAATTTGCCCTGTATGATTAGACTACAAGGACAAAACACACAATTTATTGGGAAATTTACTTGTTGGAAAATGAAACTTTCCTTCTGCTTTTTATAATAGTATATAAAATGTTTGGAAGGTCGATAGCTTTTTCTTTTTTAACGATTTATATAAAGTAAAACTTTAATTGATTTTAAAATAAATATTAGTACTTCTTTCTTTCGAATAAGGAATTGATTTATAAAAAATATTTATTTTTATAATTTTAAATATTTAAAGATATAATTTATAATTTTATCCAATGTGAATCTATTTAAAAAAATTAATATTTAAGGTGTTTTGTAATTTAATATAATATAGATATCGATATAAATGAAATTAATTTTGAGAATTTGGATATTCCACAATTTTTATATATATTTTTTTAGATTTTTTAAAAATATATCAAACATCATAAATAAAATTGATCAAGGAGTACTAATATATATAAACTAGACTGTATATCTCGTGCTATGCATGAGCCCAATGATTTTTTTTGTCATATAATATTTTATAATTTATTGCTAATTACATATTTGATAAATATTTTTAAAATAAAAATAAACATATTTTTGTCTGATGAGAGCTGATATGTAGAGCTACAATTTCATATATTTTTCTCAGTCTTAATTTGTTTGTCTGATTTTGACTTGGCACGAGTTTAACAAAGTAAAGAAAACTTTTAAATCTTGTGGTATTAAATTAAACTAAAAATATGTAAGATGCACTTAAATTATCTTTAGTCTTATGGTCTTAAACATGACATGTTGAAAGTTAAAATTAAAGACTTGTCAAAACATAAAAGAATATTTATTTTTCTGAACGAACTAAAAAGAAGTAAGAAAATAAATTGAAACAGATACTATTATTTTTCTTTTTCATTATATTTCTTTATTTTAATTTTTTTAAAGATCTTATTAATGTCTCAGAATTCTCTACCACTTTTTAATACTATCAAAATTTGACATCTTGCATAAAGATTTTACAGTATATTAATATTTTTATCCAACTTATATTATTATTTATATAAATTCTAACTTTTTATTTTATTTTAAAAAGATTCTACACCGACAAACATAAAAATTAATCAAATTAATCTTAAAAATATTATCCATGTAAATTCTTTTTAAATTTAAAATATATAGTTCTACTCCTTTAGTACATTCACTTATATATATTCAAGAAAAGAAATTACATAATATGCCAAATATGCCATTCCTTTTATAATATATATTCAATAAAAGAAATTATTTTTTCTTCTTTCTTCTTTCATACTTTTCTATTGTTTCTCTCTTCTTTTCTTTTAAGTATCATTAGTTATACATTTATATATTTTAAATTTTATTTAATATTGAATTTTTAGTAAACATATAGGAAGTACCCAATAATATTTGATCATAATAGAAGAAGCATAGTCAGTTAAGTTTGATAATAGATAGAGAAATATATTCGTGCATAATTATATTTTTCATGTTGCCAAATATGTATTGACTATATTTTTTTAAAAAAATTATTTAAATTTTTCTTTCATTTTTTTTCAATTAGTGTTTCAAAGAGGAGACCTTTTTCTATATAACTTGAGAATATTTTAATATATTATTATAAAAAAGAAAGGAATTGAAATAAATTTTATATCTTTTTAAAATTATATTAAGTATATTGAATAATTGTCAAACAAAGTTAGCATCATATAAATTGCAACTTAATGCAGCAATTAAAATTTCAGAACTTGTATAAAGATATTAATTTGGAATAGTATAATAAACATTTAATTGTAAATCTATACAAATTATAATTATCGTGAGCTTCTTTTTAAGAAAAAATATTATCTTTTTTATCTAATATAGAAAATAAATAATACAAATAAAATAATATGGATTTAAAAATAATAAAATTATTATATAGAAATACCAATTTTTGTAATTGTACTAAATAAAAATGGACACTTAAATTATATAATTACTAAAAAGATATTTTATACAAGTAAAAACTCAATAAAAAAATACAAATAAAATAATTTATCTGTAAAGAAATAATAAAAAATTTCTTATATATAAATATCTTATCTTATTGTACATTTGAGTTATAAAATTATCCAAAAGATAATTTCTAGTTAAAAACACTACATAAAATAATTTATTTGAGATTTTTTTTTCTAATTAAACAGCAAAGGTGGAAAGTAGTGCATTTAAAGAAAAAGAAAAAATTAAATGAGAAGTGAGATCCATGATAAAAGATTTAATGTTTGTTGGCTAACGAGCTTATTTAATAACTAGATAATTTAAGACCCATATACGGGCACAATATAACTGATTATAAATTTTAAATTAATGTAATATAAAGAAAATTTAAAAATTTTGCTAGTATTTTATTTATATAAAAAATTATATTAAAAGGTTATTTATAAAAATACTATATAGCATTTTGATCAATATTTTATTTGTTCCCATCAAAATTTTTGCAAAAATAAAATATTATAACAAAATAATTTAACCCAAAAATATTTTCAAGAATTGTTGATATCAGTTGTGGGAACATTCATCGTTTAAGTTGTAAAAACACTCAAGATTAATATTTAATTTGCATTTTACCATCGTACAATGACATAAGCTTATTAGAATGCGAAGATAATTTATTTGTTAGATTTAATAGAATTTTATAACAATCGTGAGTTTTCATATATTATTCTCTTAAAGACCAATACTTTTAGTTTATTGCTTGCAAGTAAAAATTAAAATTAAGAAGCGCATCTCATAATTATCACACGAAGTTCAATATATAACTCATCTTAATTGATAACCAAAAGATTATTAGCATGAAACAATATTTATTTTTGAATTTTTTTCCCTGAAGAATGATACTCTATAGTTAATAAGTATTTATATCATTTATATCAATTTAATGAAAGGAAACGCACAATCTCATATCATAAGTGTATTTTAAACTTTCTATTTATATTAAATTTTAAATTCATTTATGAAAGTCATCTATGTATTTAATATCTATAGTTATATAGCAAATTCATTTCTTGGCTCATATTCTTATTTTAATTCAAAATTTAATCTTATCAATGTTAATCGGTTATGTAGTTTTTTATGTTATACTTATGCATTTGTTATTTTTTTTTAAACTTTTTTTCCAAATAGTAATCTGCATTAGTTTATTGTCACAACCCCAAATAAGCAGTTGTGCGGGCACCTATACTGACTCTACTCGATAGGAGAACCCTTGCGGAACATTACAATCAAAGTCCAAGAATTTCCGTTAATTCTCATTACTCAATTATAACTTCAAAAATAACACTACAAGATTTTTCAAAACATGACTCTTCTAAAATCTAGTCTACATAGGTACAAGAGCTTTAATAGAATACATGACAAGATAAAAAAGACACAGCTTTGTCTGAGAAGAAGAATGCGGAAGCTGATACTGAGTACTCCACACCAATCAAGGAACTTTAAACCTAATACAACTTACACCAAAAAAGCGTAGCAAGGTAGTATCAGTACACTACACGTACCGGTAGGCATCATCGGCTAACTAAGGTTAGTCAACACAACAACATAATAATCAACATATAATCAATGTCATTAAATCAACAATTATTCCACTTATACAACAACTCATAAATCTCAATAACTACATTCATTTTTCTTAAGTCTCATCAAGGTTCGTAAAATTACCCTACAATACTAGCCACCATCTTATTATTAATCTGCCTCCCTGCTATTCCGCTGCAGCTCTTACTCAGACCACCACTGCGGTCCCGCTACCGCGATTATGTACCTGCTGCAGCGCTATTCTGATCAGTCAGTAACCAATTTTTCTAATCCAGTTCTGTTCTATTCCACCATATAATTTTATAACACATCTACCTCTTTTACCCCTTCCTTATGGTTGACTAAGTCTGTCAATTATAATTTATTAACCTACTTAATTACGTGCAGAATTTTCCAACTCTTCTTAGTGAGGTACATACAATAAATAAGCCTACTCGCTATCTCGCGATAACTCACTATCTTTGTTTAAACCCGTCATACCATCTTTCGTAACCCACCAAATCATTTAAAACAACATTCAATCACAAATACAGATTAACTAATTAAAGTACACACAAGAAGTCATCAACACATGTGGAGGGAGTCAACTTTCCAAATATTAAAATACATGCACATACTTGTCTTCATACCATAAAATGCCACAAGATATTATACTTGGACCATATAGTCATATATGGAATTCCAAACATATTTCTCACCTCAAACTCAAATCATATCGGTATATTCCATATCACACCTGTAAACCTGTACATTTCTGTCTTTGCCGCCGTATGTATATCGAATCATACCCGCACAATCTCTATCTCACAATCATACTATCGATGATATGCAGGGTACACGCCTCTGTCACATTACTGTACACACATGCTAGAGGGTCTTATGCTTGCTCTTCCAATCATGACCTGCAGGGGACTCTAGAAATTCATATACTGTACACCCAACCATATGAGTCCTTTATCATACCTGTCTGTGTACTCATATCTTTACTCTCTCATACCGCTTGCCAGAGGCTCACCTCTAGAGAGCCACTCAAGTATTCAATCCTCATTCAGAGTTTGATCGTACTAACTTGTTCATCAAAGTTCCTTATCTTTGGCCCTAGGCCTCACATTCATCTTATTAATGATTTCCCTTCCGTATCATCCATCATCTCAGTCACACATTCATTCAATATCAACTGGCCTCTCAATCTTGGGACGCACAACATAGCATAACAAATAATAATTCACACACGACAAAATTTACATATACATATCAACGAGTACAATCACATGTGAAATATTGAACCTAATCTCATCCCCAAACAGTAATATGTATCAATTACATTAATACATTACAAGGAATTACAACTTGGCCCACTCACTAGTTTGGGCTCCGCTGTAGCGACACTTCTGCCCCACAACAGTCTCGCTGCAGCGATAATGCAGGCAGTACTATGACCAGTCTTCATCCACGATTTGTTTTTCCCCTTTTAACGTCTCATTCTCTATCATGCGTACCACAATAATGGCAGCATCAAATCAAACATATTTCAACAGTTAAAAATTTCATATTGCAACCATCCACACATACAATATTCACCAACCCAAACCATACAATATTAATCGCAGCACATTCAGGTCATTACAAAAAGTATAACTACCCTAATTCTCGGGCTTCAACTCACATTCAACAATAATCAAAATCAGTCAATCATTCATTTATTTCATCTTTTAAGAATTCTTACATGATTAACTATCCAAGATTTCAATTTCAAAAGAGCAACCCTATAATTCTATACACAGGAAATTACATTGAATACACGCCAGAAGGTCAATTACATAAACTTGACTCGGTCTCACATGCACCCTTAAGCATAAACTAATTATTATTGCACTCTTTCTTCTAGGGGTTTTCTCATTATGGGGATATCATTTCTTTTTTTCTAACCCGATCATCCTCAAAATCACACCGATTTCAATTAATCGACTACAAGTTATCTAAGTTTCGGTCCTACCCATCAAAAGCATATCGACCATATACACGTATGTTTAGCTAAACAAAGTCTAACACCAGAGCGAGTAAATTGTAGCCTACCTGGGCACCAAGCTATCGTCCAGATATTTCCAACTATATGGTTGCATCGATTTCTTGAGTTCTTGCGGGAGTTCCTAGCTATGGAGGTTGACTCTTTACCTCTTGGACCTTCTTATTTTTTCAAAAATCTATTTTATATTTTTGGGGAACTTTATTAAGCCCTTTTTGAGAGAGTATGTTTTTAAAATTCTAATAAAATAGGATTGCGAAATTCTGGTCCGCGTCGCCTGCCACAACAAGCATCATCGTTGCACTGGTTCTACTATGGCGGGAAGCATCCCGCCACGCGGACACACGTCTGGATCCACCCGATTATGACTCAGCCCATTCGAACTTGTTCATCTTACGCCCTTCATTTTTTGAAAATTTTATTTCAAGTCTCTAAAAATTTAAATTCGCCCGCTATTAGGTGGTCGGAGTGCTATAATAGTCGGGCGTATCGTTACATTTATTTATTTATTTTGATAATTAAGTAATTTTATTTATCAAGAAGTAGGTATTTATAAGCAAAGAAAAATTCATTTACTTCTCTAATTACTAATAAGTTATATGTTCAAAATATAATTAATAATAGTTCGTATTCTGTATTCAAAATTTATTTTATTCATTTTTTCTATGAATATAAATTGTGAAAACTCAAATTTCTCAAATATAATATTTTCATGGAATTTATCAATATTTTTTAAAAGAGATAACTTACTTAAAAAAAATTCTTTTCCCATTTTTTCTAGACAAAATGAATAGCAATATTAACTATTAATTAATAACTTAAAAAATAAAGTAAGTAATCTATTATAATTAATTAAATTTTAATTTGATTAATTTAAAAATATAAAGATATTATATTGTCAATATACATAAATTGTACTCAAGGAATGCTTATTCTTTTTATCAAAATTTAATTTGATAATTTTAAAATTAAATGAAACTTATTAGTTTAAATATTTAAATGAAACAATGTACAAATTTGATTCTTTGTTTAAACAAGCATTATGTCCAATTTATTTTATTTGTCATGTTTTTTTATGATTTAAATTTTTTTTATTAAATAACCCTTATTTATTCTTTGATCTCTATTCAATATATATTATCATTTACTACACTAATTTTTGTTTAATTTATTAAAACAAAAATAAAGATAAAATAGTTAATTATATTTTAAAATTTAAAATAGTAACATTTTTGTATTAAATTAGTTATTGTTCGGTGCTGTGGTAGGGGTTAAAAACCGACACGCAAGTGCACGTGGTCAAACAAGTAATAAAGTGGCTAAGTAAGCCAAGTATCGAACCAAGGAGACTCTGGATAAGTAAAATTGCTTAAGTATACTATATTCTAGCTTACCTCTAATTATGCTGACAACAACGTAACCAAAAGTTAAAGAATTTTTGTTTATAAATTATATACTAAAACTATTAACAAATATTTACTTTGAATTGAAACTATGGATATGAGCATGCCAAGGTTAAGAACAAGTAATGAACTTGATTATAATCATAATTTGGTTATTCTTCTCTTCTAGTTGCCAGCCAAGAACATTAGCCTAGAGATTAAAACTCTCGTATTTAACCTCACTTAAGAATCATAAACCATCCGTCTACATTTCTGTGATCAAATGCAATTTATGACCTCGCAATACGATTCCGGTTCCTAAATTGACTAATACGGCTTGCAAGTATATTTCTATCAGGAAAGCACATCAAAACCCAATTTTCCCAAATCAAGCTAAGAACAATACCCTATTAATTCACAACTTTCCAATTTCATGCTCTCTCGAGTTAAATTGGACTTTTTAGATGTACATTAATGTCGGCCACACACTAATGCAGTAGAAACAAGAATTAATAGAACAACATAGAAGAAGAAGATGAAAAACCATACAATTCAATAATCAAAATTCATCACCATTGTTCATAACCTCAGCAAGGAAGAGAATTAGCCACTCATTTGTGGATTAATCATCCTAAAACAAGTGTTAATCATACAAAAAATTGATTGAAAGAAGAAAGAAAGAGAGAAAAACCCTTAGCTTTTTTGTCCCTCAACTGCCTGTAACCCACGTCCTTGCTCCACCAAGTCTGAATTTATTAAAAATAAGCCTAAGTGTTCTATTTATACTATTGGGAATTTTTCCCGGAATAACAAGCAACGTGTCACGGAGGCCAACGCGGAGCATTGCCTCCGTGACACGGCGTGGACGCGGACCCTCACTGGAAATCCAGGGTCCGGGAATATAGCCTCAACGTGGCACGACATGCAACGCGGAGGCTTGCCTCCGTGCCACGGAGCTGTCGCGAGGCTTCACTGGAAATTGCCAAATTAATTCATCCTCCATGCAGTGTGCCTCCGTGATGGTAGCGTGGCACGGCTCCATCGCGGAGCCCCTTTACATTGTGCATTCCAATGTCTTCTCCGTGCTCGCATCCAAGTCCAACTCCGATATTGTTCCAACATGCATTTTAGCTCCTCAAAATCATGTTTTACCTACAAAACAATGCTAATCATGTTGGTTAGTATAAATTCACATTTTATTACCAATTACATGAAAATATATACACATTGCACAATAAACAAGACGAAAATGATACGTTTGAGTATCACTTGGGCATATAAATCTGCCCAAGATCACTTACCCCACACTTAAATCCTTGTTCGTCCTCGAACAACACATACACAACTCATGCAAATTACATCTCAACCTTCGCCACTATGGTGCGACAATTTGAGCTACGGTCATACCGATTATTCAATTTTTGCAAATCATCAAGAAAACATGCATAGTCTTAACAATGCAATGACCTTTAATACATTAAGACTTCCTAGACTTTAACAATAGACCCTCGATATCGACAAACTCATGCAAATCAGCTAATCAAGATATCCGACACGAAAATCAATCTTTCATCAAGCATGTGCCCTCACAACTCAAGAGAATCTTCCCCCTTTTTGTTCATGCAACACACAAACATTCAAGTAGGGGCATGTAAAATTAATTTCACTCTCTCTCCCAAAAGAATTCACATGCATCATGTCATGACCCATAGGCTTGCCCTTAGTGTATTACTCCACTAATATAAAGAAATGCAATGTAAGATCACGTAGGACTTTAATGGGTTGTAATGGAAGCTATGGAACTAGTATGCATTGGATTAGCCAATAATAGTCACTAGCATCCTTAAGCGCCTTTTCAACACATTCCCATCAACTCATGAACATTGTTTCTCTCTTTTCTTTTTTCATCATCCCATTCATGCTGGTTTACTTTCGTATGGCCCATTTCATCAAACACACTTGACATGACACAAAGGTTTTTCATGCACCTTCATTATCATTTCATTATAACAAGTGCCTCTTCAACCTTTTTCTTTTCTTTCCTCACTCTGCTTTTCTTTTTCTTTCCACTATTCTCACTCTTTGACACTTTGGGAAAATTTTTTTTGTTCTTCTTAAGCGCTTAAGAGTTTTGTATAGACTTTACGGCTCATGAAAAGAAGGAATAAAGCTTAGTTAATACATTTTTGGACAAAAGAAAGAAAGAATCGGCTAAAGGCTCAACGGGCTGACTAGGGTATACAATCACATACAAAGGTAGAGTATGACAAGAAAAAAAAATATAGAAACTCTCGGTTAAAACAAAGAAATGCCTACATCCTTTCCAACACTACACCTCCTTCATTTCGTTTTGTACACACACCAGGCAAGTTCTAGACACTTCACAATAGCATGGAATAACAACACCTCACTTCACACTTTATGCACATGCTCGATTCAAGATGCATTCACAGACTCTTTAATTAGCCAATTACATGAATTCAGAATTAAGCATCAATCACACCGAATCGAATTCTACAACCAAGGTAACTCAACATATTTACAAAATTGCATGCTTTCATACGAATCACTTTTACATTTTGAATATCAGTTACATCACGCAACCATAATTTCACAACCCTATAGTAACTACAGGTTCAGTGATGCAATCCACCAAAGAAAAAAACTAAAAACTAATTAAAATCACTACTCCTACCGACCACATTTCCCTTAAGACGGTCGTCATCCATCCATCATAGGGAACAGTCACTAACTATGACATCGGTTCAATGGGACTATTCTCGGTAAAAGAACCGAAAACAAACTCCGAGAAACCCAAAAATAAAAATCGAAAATTTTTTGCAAAACATCGATCATTTCGATGGAAAAATATTTACAAAATATTTTACTATGTACAAAATATTTTCGCAAAAATTTTAAAAATATCGATCATTTCGATAGAAAAAAAAATATTTACAGAATTTACAAAATATTTACACTGGCAACCACAACCTTTCACAACACACATCAATTACCACAAAAATATGTACAGATACAAATACAAATCAGTTTGCACTCACAACCACAGGGAAACATAAACATACATACAAAACAAAGGAAGAACATACAGCAAATCAGCCCAGCCCCAGCACCTAGCTACTCCCCACCCCACACTTAAATCGAACACTGTCCCCAGTGTTCACAAAAATTAAAAAGCACAAAAATTTCGGGTGGTGGAACTCCCTGATCAGTCGAAATATTCGACTTCTTCATCCGGTGCTGCTGCCTCATCGCCCATGTCCGAGTCACCTCCATCGTCATCATCGGACTCCACATCATAGTCCTCCCGACGTGTCTCCTTGTCCGTGGGGACATCATCGTCAGTGGGCTCAATGAAGGCTGGCCCCACTCGACACAAAGCTCTGGCATTTTCGCCAAATGGGTAATCCAGCTCCAGCTGCCATAATTCATCCTCCGTGGCTGGTCTCCCACCAATCCGGAGCTGAAGCATTTGCATACCAAACATCCGTGCCATGTACTGATCGTCACGAGCATGTCGCTCGCCTAGTGTCAGCACTGGCCCGTGTGTGGTGTCGGGGGCCTTAGTTTTGGTCACATCAAGGGCCCTCCGCTCCAACTGCGGGATGTAGTCCAAAGCCTCTTCCTCGACGTCGAGGCCCCGGAGAAAGGTGGTGATGAGTCTGCCGAACCCATACCTGTGGCCCTGGTGTAGTCGGGCTCTCTTCATGGCGGATATGATGACCGCCCCAACATTAATCTCTAGCCCTTTCATCAGGGCATGCACCAGGCACACACGGTCCCGGGTCACATCCGTCATGTGCACCCCCGGGATCAAGCACGAACAAACTATTTTCAGCCAAATTCTTGCCTTCCTGTTCATTTGAGAATACGACAGAGTCTGGTGGTAACCTCTCTCCTTATGTCTGCTCCATCGGGATGTGGATCGAGCCCCACACAAAGTGCGTCTGATATCGGCGTATGGTGGGGTGATGTTCAGCTGGCGGAGAACGTGGGCGTCTGTGTCCTGCGCTCCAATGATAACATTTAATTTCTGGGGTTCCAGAGTGACAATCTGCCCTCTGATTTTTATTGTGTGGCTTCTGATGGCCGGGTTCCAATTTGCATAGAACTCCCGGACTAAATGTAGGTTGCACTCCTTGGGCTCCTGAAATATGAAGCTGAGCCCAGCTGCCTCGATTCTCTGCACAATACGGGGAAATCCTGTGCTAGTGGTTCCCGTGCAATATGCTCCTCAGGGAAGTACTTATTCTCCTTATGTTTAGCGCACCACTTCTTCCCTTCATCGGTCACCCACCTCGTTCCGTACTGGCAGCGTTGGCCGCGCGGAACAGCTGGTGCAGCTGGGACTGCTGTGCCCAATCTCATGCGTTTTCTCCCGGTGCCTAAAGTAGATGCACCTTTACCCTTATCCTGCCTACTCGCCATTGTACCTGTCAACATAAACACACAAGCACAATGTCAAGCTAAATGCATATTAGCTTCGGCTAAGGTCGGGTTAAACTAAGTTTACCCCACACTTAGTCCTTAGCTACTCTTACGATACTACGGCAAGGATTACTTTATTTACAACCTAAACACAAACAACTATACAATTTATGCTTAGTGCGTTCACAAAAATTTTCGACAGTATAACTTTTAGCGTACTACTCAGACTTCATACAGCTAATCCCAATCCTACCATCGCTAGCAATTCAACCATCGCACTTAGCAACGAAGACAACAAACAAAAACAACGACAAAAATTCTATATACATACGAATCCAAATAACCAAACCAATTTGAACAATTTTTACATTTTCCCAAAACTCGAGAATTCATCGTCTATTACCTTCAAACAATATTTACAACGACTATCTCAATTCACAAACACACCCCGGCATATAATTCACCAATTTATCAAGTTACCCAATTCGATTTTAACAACCCCAGCCCTAGAAATCAATTTTACAATCAAATTCGAATCATTCACGCAATCGACAAGTTCAAACGCTAATTTTAACATTCCAAACATTTATCAATCAAAGAATAATTCAATTTCATGCTAAATTGCTAATTAGGGTGATTTATCTCACCTCCCATGCTCAAATTCGACTAAAATCGACAAGAACTTGAGAGAAACGAGGAAAACATACCTTTACGTTGAATAACCGAAGAAACTTGACAAATTGTTTGCTTAGTAGCGTGGCACGTTGGTTGGGAGAGGGAACTTAGGTGTTTGGTCGCGGAGAAGAGAGGAAATGGGGAAAAAGGGCAAAAATTCGGGGTTTAAAATGAAAGAAATACGCGGGTCACCCGGCAACCCGGTGTGACCCGTCACAAAATATAGGGCAACGTGTCACGGAGGGTAACGCGGAGCCCCTCCTTCGTGACACGGAGCTAACGCGATGGTCCTCTGGAATTTTTAAAAAAATCCAGATTTAACCTCAACGTGTCACGGAGGGTAACGCGGAGCCCTTCCTCCATGACACGGAGCCATCGCCCCAGTGCTCTGTCTCTTCATTTTATTCATTTTTCATACCTTGCCTTTACCTTCCCGATTCCAGACACATTTTTCTCCGGTTGACCGGAAAATCACCTTACTAAACAAAATTGGTTAGATTAATAGATTTCCCTAACTAAAATGAAAAATATTAACTAAAACAAAAAATTTGTACTAACTCAAGAAAAAGAAAAACTAAAATAAAAACTATTTACACTTTACTAAACAAAAGAAAAAAAAATATTTTTCACGGGTTGCCTCCCGTGCAGCGCCTGGTTTACCGTCGCGGCTCGACGTCCTTTATGCTCAATTATCCACTAGGGTGATGGACAATTTTTCACGATCATTGTCCTCCCCCCAGTAGTGCTCACCTTTATCTGGTGGTCTTCCCATCAACTCTCAATAATCACTCATGTGCTTAGCATTCCCATGATCAATTACATTGATCACAGAGAGTTCTTCATTTACCATCGGGAGCTTGGGTGCTTTGTACACATCGAACACCTCTACCTTGTCATGTGCTCGCATTGTAAGTTGACCCGCAGCCACATCAATTAATGCTTTTCCGGTTGCCAAGAAGGGTCGTCAAAAAAATAAATGGGACTTCAGCATCTGGTTCAAAATCCAGAACAATAAAATCAACCGGAAAAATGAGGGATCCCACTTGCACAAACACATCCTCAACAATGCCATCCGGACTAGCTAAGGATCTGTCTGCTAGCTGCAAGATTACGGTTGTAGGTCTAGGACTCCCTAGACCTAACTTTCTGAATACCGAAGATGGCATCAGATTTATGCTCGCCCCCAAGTCACACAATCCACGAGCTCGGATACTCTGCCCGATAGTAAGCTGTATAGTAAAGCTTCCAGGGTCTTTCAGCTTCGTGGGCAGTCTATTTTGTATCCGGGAAGTGCATTCCTCCGTCAAAGCTACCGTGGCATACTCAGTCTGACGACTTTTGTTGGCCACGATGTCTTTAATATATTTAGCATATTTTAGCACTCCCTGGAAGACATCAACAAGAGGTAAATTAACATGTACCTGTTTAAGCACCTCCATAAATTTCTTGAAACACGCCTCCTCCTTGTGTTTCTTGAGTCGTTGAGGGAACGGGGGTGGAGGCCTTTCTGATTCAGCTTCTTTGGTCTTCCCCTTATCCGCAAGTTTCTCTCCCTCAACATCTGCTGCTCCTGACTTTTGAGGCGGTCTTTCCGGTTCCACCTCCTTCAACTGCAAACCACTCCTCGTGGTCACTGTATTTACCTGCTTCGGATTAGGATCCGTGTCGCTAGGCAGTCCTCCTCTGGGCCTTGTGTTTTGGGCACTAGCAAATTGCCCAAATTGATACTCAAGAGCCTTGGTTGCTAATTGATTATTCTTCACTTCGGCTGCCAATTTAACATAGTCAGCCTGCAATTGCGCCTGATTAGCGATCATGGTCTTGAACATTTCTTCAATGGTAGGTGATGGTGGTGGAGGAGGGGCATTGTGATTTCTGAATTGAGATTGGTAGTTCTGTTGCCCTCCTTGATTCCTGTGCATACCCTGACCCGAACTTTGGCCTTGTTGGTTGTTGCTACCCCACGAAAAATTTGGATAGTTCCTCCAATTTGAGTTGTAGCCGCTACCAAAATGCTGCTGATTTCTTTGTGCATTGCCCACAAAGTTAACAGAATCTGGGTTTGCTCCACAGCACTCAGTTGAATTCTCACTGCTACCACACACTTCACACCACATTTGCTGGACCGCATTGACTGAAGCTGAAGGCTAGCTCAAATTCATGTTGCTGAAGTGGTTGTTCAACTGATTCTGCAAGGCAGCTATCTGTGCAGCGATAGCTGTAAATCCATCCACTTCAAGCACTCATGCTACTTTCCTTGCTCCACCTCGAGATGAATCTGCATTCCATTCTGGATTGCCCTGTGAAATTTGGTTGAGCAAAGTGTACAGCTCCTCATAAGTCTTTTCCAGCGCTTGCCCTCCAGCTGCTGAGTCTAACAAAATTTTAGTATGGGGTTCCAAACCCTCAATAAATGTGTGTACCAACACCTCATTGTACTGATGATGATGAGGACAGTCCCGCAACATGGATTTAAATCTTTCCCAGGCTTGATATAAATTTTCTCCCTCCCTCTATTTGAAACTTAGAATTTGACTTCTAAGTCTGGCTGTTTTACCAGAGGGAAAAAATCTTATCAAGAACTTTCGTGCTAGATCATCCCACGTTGATATAGAATTTGGTGGTTCAGCTTTTAACCACCTCTTGGCTTCACCAAGTAAGGAAAACGGAAATAGGGTGAGCCGAACATAATCAGGTGACACTCCAACGGGTATATAAGTGTCACTTATCTCCAAAATATTCTGGAGATGTTGTTGTGGGTCTTCATGAGGGAGACCGGTAAATTGCCCGCTTGTGTGCAAAAGTTGCACCATATTCTGCTTTAATTCAAATCTCCCTCCAGGCTCTGGTTTGCGGATACTTGAATGTACATTGTTGGCATGTGGGATTGCCACCTCGCAAACCGGCCTTGCTGCTGCTTCGTCGGGCACTAACACTGCCCTCACAACCGGTGGATTTTGTTGCTCCATTATAGACTGTCTGAGCAACTGCAGCTTCCTTTGTAGAGCTTCTCTGCGTTTACTATGAAATTCACGTTCAGGCTCTGTATAAGATTCCACCAGCTCCTTGTCCTTTGCCAGTGTTCACAGAAATCAAGTCTGCAAAATACAGGCTAAGACCAAGTTGTCAACACTTAAGAAAATAAAACAAAAATACAGTAAATTTACACTTAACACAATTTCATCAATTGCCTAGTCTCCCCGGCAACGGCGCCAAAAACCTGTTCGGTGTTGTGGTAGGGGTTAAAAACTGACACGCAAGTGCACGTGGTCAAACAAGTAATAAAGTGGCTAAGTAAGCCAAGTATCGAACCAAGGAGACTCTGGATAAGTAAAATTGCTTAAGTATACTATATTCTAGCTTACCTCTAATTATGCTGACAACAACGTAACCAAAAGTTAACGAATTTTTGTTTATAAATTATATACTAAAACTATTAACAAATATTTACTTTGAATTGAAACTATGGATATGAGCATGCCAAGGCTAAGAACAAGTAATGAACTTGATTATAATCATAATTTGGTTATTCTTCTCTTCTAATTGCTAGCCAAGAACATTAGCCTAGAGATTAAAACTCTCGTATTTAACCTCACTTAAGAATCATAAACCATCCGTCTACATTTCTGTGATCAAATGCAATTTTTGACCTCGCAATACGATTCCGGTTCCTAAATTGACTAATACGGCTTTCAAGTATATTTCTATCAGGAAAGCACATCAAAACCCAATTTTCCCAAATCAAGCTAAGAACAATACCCTATTAATTCACAACTTTCCAATTTCGTGCTCTCTCGAGTGAAATTGGACTTTTTAGATGTACATTAATGTCGGCCACACACTAATGCAGTAGAAACAAGAATTAATAGAACAACATAGAAGAAGAAGATGAAAAACCATACAATTCAATAATCAAAATTCATCACCATTGTTCATAACCTCAGCAAGGAAGAGAATTAGCCACTCATTTGTGGACTAATCATCCTAAAATAAGTGTTAATCATACAAACAATTGATTGAATGAAGAAAGAAAGAGATAAAAACCCTTAGCTTTTTCGTCCCTCAACTGCCTGTAACCCACGTCCTTGCTCCACCAAGTCTGAATTTATTAAAAATAAGCCTAAGTGTTCTATTTATACTATTGGGAATTTTTCCCGGAATAACAAGCAACGTGTCACGGAGGCCAACGCGGAGCACTGCCTCCGTGACACGGCGTGGACGCGGACCCTCACTGGAAATCCAGGGTCCGGGAATATAGCCTCAATGTGGCACGACATGCAACGCGGAGGCTTGCCTCCGTGCCACGGAGCTGTCGCGAGGCTTCACTGGAAATTGCCAAATTAATTCATCCTCCATGCAGTGTGCCTCCGCGATGGTAGCGTGGCACAGCTCCATCGCGGAGCCCCTTTACATTGTGCATTCCAATGTCTTCTCCGTGCTCGCATCCAAGTCCAACTCCGATATTGTTCCAACATGCATTTTAGCTCCTCAAAATCATGTTTTACCTACAAAACAATGCTAATCATGTTGGTTAGTATAAATTCACATTTTATTACCAATTACATGAAAATGTATACACATTGCACAATAAACAAGACGAAGATGATACGTTTGAGTATCACTTGGGCATATAAATCTGCCCAAGATCAGTTATTTTAGTAAATATTAGAATATATATATATATATATATATATATATATAGGTTAAGAAATAAGATGAGGGAAAGTACATAGTACAATATATATTACTTCTTGTACTACTCTTTATAGCCATAGTTGTTCTTTCATGGCTCTTCTTGTAACTACTCGTTTGCTCGTTATAGCAACCACCCTGCCCGAAACCCGAGGAAAAATTTGAATTTTGTATTAAGGTGACGCCGGGACTAAATAGTTTAGTAAAATACGCTCCCAAAAGGACCAGGGTAAAAGCAGGTGGGCCCAAGAAATTAGACCGCCGCAGCGACTGACGGCCCATCGTAGCGAAACCGCTGCAGTGAGTTGGGTCACGCTGCAGCGGACGAACGCAAAGTAGAGAGTGCGAAATCCTGTCCTAAATTGGATTTAAAAACTAGTCCTTGCAAGGGTTTAATAAAAATACCCAAAAACAGGGAATAGACTTTTGGGGAACAAAAACAGAAGCTAGGAGGAGAGAATTACCCTCCTTAGCTAGAAGAGGTCTCAAGAACTCAATGATGGAGGTGAAAGATGTGATTGGGAATCTACTCGACGAAAGCTTGGCGCCCAGGTAGGCTATGGCTTATCCACTTCCGTGATAGACCATAATTAGCTAAACGTGTACGTGCATGTGATTAATGTGTTTCAAATATAGGTTTGAATTAACCATAAGAGTAAAAGTGGTGGACGTGAATTGTGTTGTCTCGTATGTGAGAAATCGTAAAAAGGAATGAAGATAAATCTAGTGACTCCGCAAGGAGGATAAGCAGTGAATTTATGTGAGCATGCAAGCCCCGCATAGGGTCACTAATTGAATACGATTATGAGGCTAAGAATTGTGTGAATATTCCCCCTTTTTATTAAATTGACTATAACACTTCGAAAGTTTCTAAGATCAGACCCCAGAGTTTGATGGAGTTCAGCAGATAACCAGAAGAAAATTTTCTCAGAACGACTCATCACAACGAGTCATGGGTTGCTCTAACGGTCCGTTAGATGAGTCGTTGGAAGGGTTTCAAGAAAAAGATGCTTTGTATGTTTGATACCATGAGAGGATAGAATGAGTCGTTATGGGAAAATACGACCTGTTAAATGTAGCCGTGGTGAGCTAGCAGACCAGACTCCCCAGAAACGACGAGCCAAGTGACGATCCGTTGGTTACTGTGACGGGTCATCCTAAGGAGTCATTCGTTGGAACTCAGAAAAGGATTTGGTTTCTAGTTCAGTAACGACGGACAGAGACCACGAGCCATTAGGTGAAGTAATGACCCGTCATATCGGTCATTGGAATGAAATCAAGGGTTGGACCAATGGTGATGATGGAAGGTAATGACGAGTTGTTGGATCAAGTAACAACTTGTCCTGTTGGCCGCTGGTTAAGGAAGCAGAAGCTAGGAAATTTTCCCCAGCGGCAACGGACGGTCATCACGAGTCATGGTGAGGACCAACGACTCGTGGTGAGGGTCGTGGTCACGGACGGGCATATTTTTAATTTTAATTCCAGGGGTGTTTTGGTAAAGTCCTATGCTTCAGTTCTTAAATAGCGTCGTTTTGGGTATTGTAAGGGCTGAATTAAAGGGGTTTTCACAAGCCTAAGCCCCTCATTCTCCAAAATCATATGTAGAAATCCTCTTCTTCTTCTTCTCTCAAGCTCAAGGATCATCTAGGGTTTCTTTCAAGAGCTGCAAGCTTCAAGATCTATAAGGGAGCCCTTTTAATCAGGTATGTGGGACTTCAACAAGGATCTCCTTTCATCCTTGTGTCCCAATTTTTATACTAAAATCCAAATTCATAGATTTCTATAAAAGCATGCTCTAGGATTTTGATTTATAGATGAATTCTCATATGCCTTCTATCAATTCCAAGACCCGTCACGATTAATAGCCTTGTATGCTTACGAAATTACTTTCAAGTTCTTGAATTATGTTCATGATATGGAAATAGCATGATTATAGAATTTTTATCATGATTTAGTGTAAATTTCGAATGGGGTTTCATGAATTATTCACATCCTCTTACTATGATCTCATTGTATATGTTTAAGGTATGAGTCGATCATATGGGTTTCCATAAATCTAGAATAATTATTTTAGTATATGTGTTGAAGCATGATTAGAACTTACGGTCTTTGATGAATGTGAAGTATGTACATGTTTTCACTATGATTTCTGTGTATATGCTTAGAGTATGACTTGCACCTTGAGCCTTCACGAATCTAGAATATATGGCATATGCTATGAATTCGGGATTGAAATGTTATGAACTTCTAGGACAAATCATGATTATGATCTATCAGACTTTCAGGCTTGTTGATAGTAGAAAGTAGCCTTGATCAGATTTTAAATGAATCCAGTACGACGAAATTAGTTGAACACTCAAGTCTCTGATTAGCTGAAGTAGCTCAGACTATATGAATGATTGTCAGATTGGTATGTTCATGTAAAAGTTTTATCGGGACTCTCAATAGCCGAGAATGTTTCCCTCAGTCTAGTCAGGGATTCTCCATAGGAGAGAATGTCTCTCTTAGCTCAGTTAGGGATTCTCATTAGTAGAGAATGTCTCCCTTAGCTCAGTCAGATATTCTCATTAGCAGAGAATATTTCCCTTAAATCAGACAGGGATTCTCAATAGCCGAGAATGTTTCCCTTAGTTCATCTAGGGAGTCTCAATAGCCGAGAACGTCTCCCGTAGTTAGTTAGGGACACTCCATAGCAGAGAATGTATCCCTTAGCTCAGTCCATGATATCAGTTCAACTCAGCTCTGTATAGTTTCAGACTTCAGTTTAAATTAGTCTTAGCAGAATTCAGTCTCAGTTATTAGCAGATAGCTAGTGCAGTGTATCAGTTCTCAATATATGTGTAGCATATGACCCTTATGCTTCAGTAAATGTTTTCAAATTAAAGCTTCATGTCAACATATATATATATATATATATATATATATATATATATATATATATATATATCTCAAACAAAGTTGTTGTATTCTAGTTCAGTTATATGTCCATGATGTATTCAGTTTACTTCCTTCTTGTATATCTGCATGTTTTAGTTGTTTGCGCTTCCCGCATGCTCAATACAGTCCAGGTACTGACCGCATACTTTATGTGCTATATCATTTCATGATATATATTCAGGTTTTCAGACTCAGCCACGTGGTTAGATACGCTTCATTCCCATCTCAACTATTTGTGGTGAGTCCTTATCTCTTGAGGACGCGATCTATATTTCCTATTTCAGTTATGTTTCAGTTTTCAGACGCTAGGAGTTAGCTGGGGGCTTATCCCAACAACTCATTAGTGTCGTAGAGGATTTCAAACTTGTATATCATATTCAACTTTTGTATTAGGGTTTTTATTAGATTCGTTCTTATGGATTAAAATTAGACTCTTTCAGTTAGCTTCCGCTCAGTTATGATTTCTTTAGTTGTTATTCTGATAGTGTTACACTATGATTATGCCATGGGTTAACTTAGGGCCTCAGGGTTCCTTGTCCCATTTCTCAATCCCGGCCTATGTTCGGGTTGTGACAAAATTGGTATCAGAAAAAAGGTTTAGAGTGTCCTAGGGTGTTTGAAAGCCGTGTTAATAGAGACTTTTTCATGGGTGTGAAGCGTGCTACACTTATGACAAAGAGGCTATGAGACATTTTAGGAATGTTCCCTTTTCTTCATGATTCTTATCGTGCGTAGAGTATGAAACTCTAACAGTTCCTCTCCTGACTCGTGATTTACGCACTCACAGATAATGCCCACTAGGCGAGCCAATGGAAGAAGAAATGGTAATGGGTGCCAACAAGCCCCACCAGCACAGCGAACCCGATGGACAAACATATTACTCATGCTAAGTTCAGGGTAGCCTTTAACATGTTGGCACATTCCATGACCACTTGGATTAATCAGCAGGCGATGGTTCATGTTCCCCAGAATGAGAACGTATTAGCAGCTAGGGTAAGAGACTTCCTCAGGATGAACCCACCTAAATTCTTGGGTTCGAAAGTGGACGAGGACCCATATGAGTTACTAGAGGAGATTCAGAAGATCACCTGAATTATGGGGGTGATGGGAACGGAGAGCACAGACTTAGCCTCCTACTAGCTGAAAGGAGTCACTCACATATGGTTTTGTCAGTGGAAAGATAGTCGGGAAGTTAGAGTAGCCCCGTAAGTTGGGATGAGTTTATGACTGTGTTCCTCGATCAATTTTTCCCATAGAGAGTTGAGGGATGCAAAGGTAGCAGAGTTTATCAACTTGAGGCAAAATAGCATGACTGTCCAAGAGTATGCGTTGGAGTTTACCCGGTTGTCCAAGTATGCATCGGAGATGGTAGACGACCAGAGGGATCATATGAGCAGGTTCGTGAATGGAGTGTCAGACTCCTTGATCAAGGCGTACAAGACTGCCATGTTGCACAAGGACATAGACTTTCCACGTTTGGTGATATACGCCCAACAAATAGAAGCGGAATAGGTGAAGGAAAAAGAGAGAGAGGCCAAGAGGACTAGGACAGGAGATTCAGAGTTTTCCCCTCAGAGGTAGAGTGGTGGACACCACTCATGCTCCCAGCAAAAATCATCAGCCCCAGCACCTTCGACAGCTAGTGTTTCATACTAATCTAGGGTAAGGGAGATTACCTATCCAGCTTGTAAGAGTTGTGGGAAGCACAATTTGGGAGAATGCATGGCTGGCTCAGATGCTTGTTTTTGGTGCACCATGTTGGGTCATAAGCACAGAGATTACGCAGCAGCTAAGCGGGGCGAGAGTAGGGCCCTAGCCACCTCTTTAGTAGCTCCCATAATCCTCCTATTTCAGCAGCGTGCATCATCTAGCGCAGGTGGCAGACAACGTCAAAACCTCTCCTAGCCTTGGCAACATATCAGGATAAGGGCAAGTCGCCAGAAGTAGTCACAGATACGTTATGAATTTCTCGTGTTACTCTTTGTATGTTGCTAATCCCAGAACACCAGTAACGAATATGAAGCTCTTGTGATGTCTGTTGAGAAAAGATGGTCGATGTCTGGTGTGAAGTAGCTACGAGTATGAGGTTTACAGTGAATGTTATAGGGCGAGGAGACGTCAAGAGTTAGTGGTTTAGCCCCAACAATAATAAAGGTTCAGGAGCCTTAGAATGATGGCTTAAAGCTAAGGGGAGATGATAAGTCTATGAGACAAGTCGAATCTTGAGTATGCTAGTAGGGGAGTTCCAACCCTAATAGTTACGGTATGTCAATCCCTTCAGGTTCAGATAATTCCTCTTGTGCTTTAGTTGAATCTACGCTTTGTCCATTCCAATGTACAAACTTCCAAAGTCTCTAGATAACCGCTTCAAATAGCGATACCAGTCTTACTCTATGAATCCTTAAGGCTCATCTTCATGTTATAAACTAGCTATGTGTGTTAACTCATGTCTTCTAGTATGTTCAGCTCGAATTTAGCCTTTAGAAGCTGCTTTAGTAGCTCAGCGGATAAGGGTACCTCATGTATGTGCTCAGTTGTAAATGTCATGAATGATTCGTGTTCATGAGTCCCTTACTTTCAGTTAGACCAAATATCATGATTTCTAGTTCAGTATCAAAAAGCAATTTGAGAATGATGGCTCAGTCCGTATCAGCTCAGTGACAGTAAGAGGAAAAGAATCCTTCTCAGTGTTCTATCTAGTTCCATGTCTGTTTCGTGTCTTTCAGTCCCTCTCACGCCTTAGCATGCATGTATGATTTAGATATTCAGTTCAGATATGTAAGATCAGCCCAAAGGCAGATACTCCATCAGTTTTAGTTGTAAATGCTCAGTATTTGGGATATTTGTTCTTTCCTCAGTTTTTTCGTGTTTTTAGCCTACATTCAAGGATGAATGTTCCCAAGAGGGAGATATTGTAACACCTCAAAATTTTTTAAGATCAGACCCCAGATTTAGATGGAGTTCATCAGAAAACTAGCAGAAAATTTTCTCAGAACAACTCATCACAATGAGTCATGGGTTGCTCTAACGGTCCGTTAGATGATTCGTTGGAAGGGTTTTAAGGAAAAGGTTCTAGTATGTTTGATACCATGAGAGGATAGAATGAGTCATTATAGGAAACAACGACTCATTAGATGTAGCCATGGTGAGCTAGCAGACCATACTCCCCAGGAACGACGAGCCAAGCGACGACCTATTGGTTGTTGTGATGGATCATCCTGAGGAGTCGTTAGTTGGAACTCAGAAAAGGATTTGGTTCTAGTTCAGCAATGACGGATGGAGACCACGAGCCGTTAGGTGAAGTAACGACCTGTCGTGTCGGTCGTTGGAAGGAAAGAAAGGGTTGGACCAGTGGTGACGACGGAAGGTAATGATGAGTCATTGAATCAAGTGAGGACTCATCCTGTTGGACGTTGGTTGAGGAAGCAGAAGTTGGGAAATTTTCCCCAGTGGCAACAGATGGTCACCACGAGCCGTGGTGAGGACCAACGACTCATGGTGAGGGTCGTGGTCACTGACGGACATATTTTTAATTTTAATCCCAGGGGTATTTTAGTAAAGTCCTATTCTCCAGGTTCTTAAATGGCGTCATTTTGGATATTGTAAGGGTTGAACTAAAGGGGTTTTCACAAGCCTAAGGCCCTAATTCTCCAAAACCATCTATAGAAATCCTATTCTTCTTCTTCTCTCAAGCTTAAGGATCATCTAGGGTTTCTTTCAAGACCTGCAAGCTTCAAGATCTATAAGGGAGCCCTTTTAATCAGGTATGTGGGACTTCAACAAGGATCTTCTTTCATCCTTGTGTCTCAATTTGTATACTAAAACCCATATCCCTAGATTACCAGAAAAGCATGTTCTAGGATTTCGATTTATAGATGAATTATCATATGCCTTCTATGAATTCCAATACCCATCATGATTAATAACCTTGTATGCTTACAAAATTTTTGAGTTATCGAATTATGTTATTGATATGGAAATAACATGATTATAGAATTTTCATCATGATTTAGTGTAAATTTTTGAATGGGGTTTCATGAAATATTCACATGCTCTTACCATGATCTCATTGTATATGTTTAAGGCATGAGTCAATCATTTGGGTTTTTGTAAATTTAGAATAATTCTTTCAGTATATGTGTTGAAGCATGATTAGAACTTATGGGCTTTGATGAATATGAAGTATGTACATATTTTCACTATGATTTAGGTGTATATGCTTAAAGTATGACTTAAACCTATGGAACCTTCATGAATCTAGAATATATGGCATATGCTATGAATTTGGGATTGAAATGTTATGAACTTCGAGGACAAAGCATGATTATGATCTATCAGACTTTTGGGCTTGTTGATCGTAGAAAGTAGCCTTGACCAGACTTTAAATGAACTCAGTACGATGAAATTAGTTGAACACTCAAGTCTTTAATTAGCTGAAGTAGCTTACACTATATGAATGATTGTCAAATTGGTATGTTCATGTAAAAGTTTTATCGGGACTCTCAATAGCCGAGAATATTTCCCTCAGTCTAGTCAGGGATTCTCCATAGCAGGGAATGTCTCCCTTAGCTCAATCAGGGATTCTCATTAGCAGAGAATGTTTCCCTTAGCTCAGTCAAGGGTTCTCAATAGCCGAGAATGTTTACCTTAGTTCAGTTAGGGAGTTTTAATAGAAGAGAACGTCTTCTGTAGTCAGTTAGGGACATTTCATAGTAGAGAATGTCTCCCTTAGCTCAGTCCATGATATTAGTTCAGCACAGCTCTGTATAGTTTCAGACATCAGTTTAAATCAATCTTAGCAGAATTCAGTCTCAGTTAGTAGCAGATAGCTAGTGAGTGTATGATATCAGATACAACTTCAGTTCTTAGTATATGTGCAGTATATGACCCTTATGCATCAGTTTGATTATGCTTCAGTAAATGTTTTCAAATAAAAGCTTCACGTCAATATATATATATATATATATATATATATATATACAGCAGACAAGTTTATTGTATTTCAGTTCAGTTATATGTCCAGTGATGTATTCAATTTACTTCCTTCTTGTATATATTCATGTTTTAGTTGTTTACGCTTCCTGCATGCTCAGTACATTCCAAGTACTAACCGCATACTTTATGTGCTATATCATGTCATAATATAGATTCAGGTTTCCAGACTCAGCCACGTGGTTAGATGCTCTCCATTCCCATCTCAGATGCTTATGGTGAGTCTTCATCTTTCGAGGACGCGATCTATGTTTCCTATTTCAGTTATGTTTCAGTTTTCAGACTTTAGGAGTTAGCTGGGGGCTTGTCCCAGCAACTCATCAGTGTAGTGAAGGCTTTCAGACTTGTATATCAGATTCAGATTTTGTATTTGAGTTTTATTAAATTTGTTCTTATGGATTTTAATTAGACCCTTTCAGTTAGTTTCCGCTCAATTATGATTTCTAATAGTGTTATGCAATGATTATGCCATGGGTTGACTTGGGGCCTCTCGGGGTTCCTTGTCCCATGTATCAATATGGGCGCATGTTTGGGTCGTGACAAACTTGGTATCAGAGCAAAGGTTTAAAGTGTCCTAGGGTGTCTGAAAGTCGCGTTAAGTAGAGTCTTTTTCATGGGTTTGAAGCGCGCTACATTTATGATAAAGAAGCTGCGAGATGTTTTAGGAATGTTCCCTTTTCTTCATGATTCTTATCGTGCGTAGAGTATGAAACTCTAACAGTTCCTCTCTTAACTCATGCTTTACGCTCTTGCTGATAATGCCCCCCAGGCGAGCAAATGGAAGAAAAAATGGTAATGGGCGCCATCAAGCCCCACCAGCCTCAGGGAACCCAATGGACGAACATATTACTCATGCCGAGTTCAGGGAAGCCTTTCACATGTTGGCGCAGGCCATGACTGCTCAGATTATTCAACAGGCGATGGCTTATGTTCCCCAGAATGGGAACGTCACGGACTGGACAAGGATAAGAGACTTCCTCAGGATGAACCCACCTGAATTCTTGGGGTCGAAAGTGGACGAGGACCCAGATGAGTTCTTAGAGGAGATCCAAAACATCACCTAAATTGTGGGGGTGACAGGAACGGAGAGCGCAGACTTAGCCTCCTACTAGCTGAAAGGAGTCACTCACATATGGTTTTGTCAGTGGAAAGATAGATGGGGAGTTAGAGCCGCCCCTATAAGTTGGGATGAGTTTATGACTGCATTCCTGGACAGATTTTTCCCTAGGGAGTTGAGGGAGGCAAAGGCAGCAAAGTTCATCAACTTGAGGCAAAACAACATGACTTTCCAGGAGTATGAGTTGGAGTTTACCCGGTTGTCCAAGTATGCACAAAAGATGGTAGCCGACCAGAGGGCTCATGTGAGCAGGTTCATGAATAGAGTGTCAGACTCCTTGATCAAAGAGTGCAGGACTGCCATGTTGCACAAGGACATAGAATTTCCATGTTTGGTGATAATACCCAACAAATAGAAGTGGAACAGGTGAAGGAAAAAGAGAGAGAGAGAGAGGCCAAGAGGGCTAGGACAGGAGATTCAGAGTTTTCCCCTCAGAGGCCGAGTGGTGGACACCGCTCATGCTCCCAGTAGAAATCATCAGTGATAACGCTCAAACTCACACCTCCTGCTGAAGTATGAAGTGGACGTTGTCAATAAAGAATCCAACTAAAGGTTGGGGTCGATCCCACAGGGAATATGGAAGATCTAGATTAATGCTGGTAAGTAAAGTTATTGGGTAGTTACTCAAATTTGGGGGGTTTTGAGAAAATAATAATTAAAACAACAATTGAAATTATGATGTAAATCAAGATTTAAGAATAACTAGGGTTTGTGTTCCCCATGGATTCATAACTGCTTCAGGTATACACACGTGATCAATACCAATGCTTACTTGTAGAACTTATAGCTAGGGTTCATCCAAACAACTGGTTCATCCCTATTGGATGACTATACTCAATCACCGGGTCAGATCTCATGATCGGTTTCAAACTATCCTGCGACCACAGCTCAAGTTAATACAATGATCATCAAGATCAAGGCTTTGTTGTAATTCTCTTTTCCTAATATCTACCTCTCTAGGCTCAATGAAGTAAAGATTTTGGGCAAGCCTTAACGTTGTACACCGTTATGAAACGTTTAAGCATGAAGAGAATGTAATACAAGCGTGCTGCATTGGTTTTGAATCATTTTTGTGTATCCCTAGCTCGTTAATCCATCATGGTTCCTACAACCCTAGCTATGGAGGTTTTAGCCTCTCATAGTTGCAAGGTTGTGATACACATTCATCATTAAACATATAATTCAATACTTACAATCGTATATGAGACAAAAGCTTCTTTGTTATATGAGTAAAGCCTCAAGAACAATTGATGAAGATCAAGAAAGAATTCAAGAAAAGGTTGATCACAAGTCAATCAACTAAATTCTATGTTTTTCCCTCGAATCTCTATTATTTTCACGCCTATCTCCCTTCTCTCTAATGTTCCCTATCGTTCTTTACTAAAAATAAAACATAAAAGATATTTATACAGACATAAGAATCCTTTTCCTAAGCTAACAGGGTGATTTTCCATAACTGGTGCCGCCTGAGCCACGACTGATCATACGACCCGTAGCAGGATTGTACAGGTTGTACCTGTTGTACATAAGTCTTTGTCTTGCTGAAGTTTGGCTAAGTGTTGGTCTTTGGAACGACTCGTACATGCTTCCTATGAGTCGTGAGTTACTTCTGTGGTCTAGCTTAGAGAACTCTGACTTTTTCTGAAATTATTCATGAGTGTTGTGGTATGACTCGTACTTTCCAACCACGACTCGTACTGTCTGAAGTTCTACTTAGCATTGAAAATCCACCTAAGATCACCACTGCTCCTTATATGATTCGTACCTTGTTTTCGCGATTCATAGTTCCATCTATATCAGGAGTCTTCCTTTGTGCAATTCTTTTGAATATCTCCATGTCTCAAGTTACGGCTCGTACCAGTGTTGTACGGCTCGTACTGAGAGTCATAGGTTGCATTCTCCCCACTCCATCCATCTGAAAATTTTCACGGTTCTTAGTACGGCTCGTACCATCAACATACGGCTCGTACTGCAACTATGACTTTAGCTCATCTTCTGCACTTTCAGGCTTCTTTTGCACATTCTTGCTCCAACACTTATATTTCCTATAATCAAAGAAAAAGTTCCTTATATCCATATAAACAAACCTAAGTTCATGCTATTTTCTTTGTTTTGAGTGTCGAAAGTGTTGTAAACTCACAGCATATCCACACCCTCAACTTAAGACTTTTGCATGTCCTTAGGCAAAGAAAAGAAAAAAACTAAGCACAACGCTTAACTAGAAAATAAACCTAGGATACTACAGCCAATACCAAACAAAATTTTTGCACTATAAATCCAACAACTTTTGACCCTTCTTTCGTGAACCAATATTAGCTAATGTACTACAAGCAACCATGAAACTTGATAAACAGTGATCAAGGCATGTCATCTAGCTATTAACAGGCAATCAAGTCATCACTAATGCTTTTCACACAGACCACTGGTAAAATTAAACACAAACCATGTACCCTCACAGCAAATGAAGTCCCCACTCACAAGTATAGTAACAGATATGGCATGGGGCTAAATAATCAAGACTCTCACTCTCACAGAAAAGTTCCAAGTACTATGTATCAGATACCATAGGCTTGCCCTTATTTTCTCTGCTTCGATCTGTCAAATGGTCAGATTATTATTTTCTCTGCTTCGATCTGTCAAATGGTCAGATTAGGATCACTATAGGACTTTATGCGGCTTGTGATGTAGGCTTTGGGGCTGGACATGATAAATATGGGATCTTTTTAAGTGATTAACCCTTCCTTGGCCCTACATATATTGGCTTCACTGTTCACCTATTTCACCTTTTTTTTTCTTTTCCTTTCTTTTCCCTCCTTTCACCTCTTTTGTATGCTTTTGTATGAGTGTGGTGTGTTTTCAACCTTTTCAAGCATTATTCTTTTTGAATTTTCTTTTTCAAAGTTTTCAAATTTTTCATCTTTTTTTTTATTCTTTTTCATTTGTCACACCACTTCTCATTTTTTTCACCTTTTCTCTTTTCTCTCCCTTTTTTTCATTCTCACTATTTATGTGTAATACCCCGGGAAGGCCTAATAATAGACTCGGAAGTTGAATTTGAAAAGTGCAAAAAAATGGCAAAAACATCACAAAACGGAAGACTCAACGACCCATGGGTGGATACCACGAGTCACCGAAAGCAGTCGTGGTTCGGAAAGTTCAGGGGGGCAGTAAAGACAACAGACAGTGTAATAACTCATTGTTAGAAACAACGAGTTTTTGTAACCGATCGTTGGAAGGACTGGATTAGGCTGAGGGAGAAACAACGGGAAATCCCACGATTCATGGTGAGGAGGAATGACCCGTTGTTTTAAGTCATTGCTTGTTTCTTAAGGTTTCCAGTGCATTCAATGGGTGGAGACCACAACTCATTGGAAGGCACCATGAGTCGTGGTGAGGCTCGTGGAAAGGGAAGTCAGATTGGTCAAGGAGTTGATGACGGTCGATTCAAGGACCCGCAGTTTGACGAGTTGTGGGAAGGATCTGAGATGTGTTAAGAGACAGTGGACCCGACGACTCAATACCACGAGTCGTGGTACGTTGCCACGACCCGTTGGGTCGGTCGTTGGTCTGTCTAGGACAGTTTTCAGGGAAATAATTTTGAGGGTATTTCCAACTTTTCCACATTTTAGACTCTAAACTAAGTCGTTTTGGATATTTTCTGAGTGTGATAAGAGGAGTTATGTCCTTTATGCATGCCCATTCTCATGCAAGAACTTTAGAGAGATTTTTGGGAGATTCAAGGTCTTCTTCCCCAAGTTTACATCAATTTCTTTGTGGGTGTTCAAGGAATTTTGAGTCAATCCATTTCCAGGTATGTAGGGTTTTAGAATGGGTGAAATTCTTCCCCACCCATGCCCAAATTTCAATTTAAATCATGACTCCTCCTATTCAAGTCTATGGAGTTCTACTCAAATGCATAAAAATGTGATTTCTCCTTATGGGTATGATTTAATTGAGTCTTCATTATTGAATTATGAATGATGGCAGGTTTTATTATTATTTTCTTTAAAATCATGTTCCAAGATTTTAAATCCAAAATGTCCATTTGATGAAAGTTCATGAAAGTTATGATTTACAATGAATATGCAATATTTTGTATTTATTGATGACGAAAAAGCATGAATTCAAGCTACCCATGTTTATGAGAATATTTTGAAAGAATTGAATATGATGAAGTATTGGACAATGCCCACATGTTAAAGAATGATATATAATTTATGAAGTGAATTACATGATTTATCGATTTATGATGTTGGCCGATGAAAAGGGCCTTGATTCTTGGATAAGCATGTTTTAAAGAGGATCAATGATGATAAATGTTATATTTTAGAAAATGAATCTTAATGCATGATGTTATTGATTTATGTATGAGCCTATATGCATGTTTTTGGGAGCCGTGTCTAGCACCGAGCAGCCCGGCGTTCAAAGGACTACATTGACGTCTCATAACCACGCGCCACCGTGGGTTTGTAAATGATATGATGTATTGATAATGATCCCCTCAAATGTGATATCACACCTTATGCACAACCCTCGCTAGGAAAGCTAGGGTCAGCTCTGCCCACTTGAGCGAGACAATAGGGCATCATGAAAGGCTCTACCATGATGGTGTCAGTTATGACGAGTCCTCCCATTGTTCCGCATGTTTTATGCATTGATATATTTATGTTATTGGCTCAAGTTATGTTTTGGTAATGTTTACTTACAATTATGAATATGAACACTTTATGAATGATTTGAAAGTCTTGAGCCTTATTTTTTCTATATGGTTTATGATATATGCATGATGTCCTTCTCTTAATCTTACTTATGAGTCTTATTTTACTTTTAAATTTTTATTTTACTTACCTTGCATACTCAGTACATTCCACGTATTGAGTGCATACTTTTTATGCTGTATTGTTTCATGATACAGGGTTCGAATCTCAAGCTCATCCTTATCCTTAGTCTATTTCAGCTTACATTCTCAGCTTATTGGTGAGTCCTCATATTCCGAGGGCTGTTGATAGACTTTTATGTTATCTTACATTTCAATATTGTTCGGGTTAGTTGAGGATGTTGTCCCATCAACCCATCATATATTGTAGAGGCTTTCAGACCATGTGTAGTATTCAGCTTATGTGTACGTCCAGTATTTTCTAATGTTATGCTATGATTACGTTTCCTCTATGCTTTTATGATTATCATTTCGCTTATTTGAATGAGATTAGTTGTATGCATAAGCCATGGGTCGACTTGAGGTCCCTTGTCCCGTGTCTACGATCCAGGTGTACGTTCGGGTCCTGAAAAACTTGGTATCAGAGCAATAGGTTTGAAGTGTCCTAGGGTGTCTGAAAGCCGCGTTAAGTAGAGTCTTTTTCATGGGTGTGAAGCGCTCCACTCTTATGACGAAGAGGCTATTAGACGTTTAGGAAATGTTCCCTTCTTTCATGTTCTATGTCATGCGATGAAAAACCTCTCCATCCTTCTAACTCGTGCGATTTGCAATTACAGAATTATGGCCCCTAGAAGAATGAATGGAAGGAGGAATGGAAATGATGAATACCACGGAGAAGGCAATGACCATGGGCATCAGCAAGCCCCACCTGTTTAGGAGGCCCAGGCACTAGAGTCAGCTGCCCACGCTGAGTTTCGGGCGGCTATTCAGATGTTGGCGCAGGCCTTGACCACTCAGGTCAACTAGCAGGCTGTTGCGCAGGTCCCACAGAATGGTAATGCAGCGGCGACTCAGATTAGAGACTTCTTGAGGATGAACCCTCCTGAGTTCACGGGATCAAAGGTGGATGAGGATCCACACGAGTTTATTAAGGGGATCTTGAAGGTCACTCAGGTTATGGGGGTGAAAAATGGGGAGTGTGTTGACTTGGCCTCTTATTAGATAAAAGAGGTCGCTTATATTTGGTAAAAGTAATGGAAGAACAACAGGGCAGCATGAGCGGGCCCTATCAGCTGGGATGAGTTCCACATGGCCTTTCTCGACAAGTTCTTCCCTCGGGAGATGAGGGAGTTGAAAATAGCTGAGTTTGTGAACCTCAAGCAGGGAAATATAACAGTGTTGGAGTATTCACTTGAGTTCACTTGTTTGTCAAAGTACGCCCCAGAGTTAGTGATGTATCAGAGGGCGTAGGTGAGCCGATTTGTTCAGGGTGTGGCTGGTTATTTAGACAAGGATTGCAGGACTGCTATGCTCCACCAGGATATGGACTTTCCTCGCATAGTGTTGTACGCCCAGCATATGGAGGCGGCTCATGCGAGGGAGAGGAAGGCAAAGAGGGATCGAACGGACAGCCGTGGGTTTTCACATCAGAGGTCCGGCGGTGGCTACCGTCCACAGTTTCAGCAGAGGTCACTAGGCTTAGCACAATAATTATCTAGTGTTTCATCTAGACCCAGGGTTGATCAGAGGAGCAGGACTTTAGGGTCGAGGGATCAGAGGGGCACCCAGTTAGAGTATACCACTCCAGCCTGCGGGAAGTGCGGCAAGAGTCACACCGGGAAGTGCTTGCTCGGCTTAGATGTCTGTTATGGGTGTGGTAGATCTGGGCACATGCACCGAGCATGCTGATCTTAGGCAGATTTATATGCCCAAGTGATACTCAAACGTATCATTTTCGTCTTGTTTATTGTGCAATGTGTATACATTTTCATGTAATTGGTAATAAAATGTGAATTTATACTAACCAACATGATTAGCATTGTTTTGTAGGTAAAACATGATTTTGAGGAGCTAAAATTCATGTTGGAACAATATCGGAGTTGGACTTCGATGCGAGCACGAAAAAGACATTGGACTGCACAATGTAAAGGGGCTCCGCGATGGAGCCGTGCCACGCTACCATCGCGGAGGCACACTGCCTGGAGGGTGATTTAATTGTCAATTTCCAGTGGAGCCTCGCGACAGCTCCGTGGCACGGAGGCAAGCCACCGCGTTGCATGCCGTGCCACGTTGAGGCTTTATTCTCGGACCCCATATTTCCAGTGAGGGTCCGCGTCCACGCCGTGTCACGGAGGCAGTGCTCTGCGTTGGCCTCCGTGACACGTTGCTTGTTATTCCGGGAAAAATTCCCAATAGTATAAATAGAACACTTAGGTTTATTTTTAATTAATTCAGACTTGGTGGAGCAAGGACGTGGGTAACAGGCAGTTGAGGGACGAAAAAGCTAAGGGTTTTTCTCTCTTTCTTTCTTCTTTCAATCAATTGTTTGTACGATTAACACTTGTTTTAGGATGATTAATCCACAAATGAGTGGCTAATTCTCTTCCTTGCTGAGGTTATGAACATTGGTGATGAATTTTGATTATTGAATTGTATGGTTTTTCATCTTCTTCTTCTATGTTGTTCTATTAATTCTTGTTTCTACTGCATTAGTGTGTGGCCGACATTAATGTACATCTAAAAAGTCCGATTTCACTCGAGAGAGCACGAAATTGGAAAGTTGTGAATTAATAGGGTATTGTTCTTAACTTGATTTGGGAAAATTGGGTTTTGATGTGCTTTCCTGATAGAAATATACTTGAAAGCCGTATTAGTCAATTTAGGAACCGGAATTGTATTGCTAGGTCATAAATTGCATTTGATCACAGAAATGTAGACGGATGGTTTATGATTCTTAGGTGAGATTAAATACGAGAGTTTTAATCTCTAGGCTAATGTTCTTGGCTAGCAACAGGAAGAGAAGATTAACCAAATTATGATTATAATCAAGTTCATTACTTGTTCTTAACCTTGGCATGCTCATATCCATAGTTTCAATTCAAAGTAGATATTTTTTAATAGTTTTAGTATATAATTTATAAACAAAAATTATTTAGCTTTTGGTTACGTTGTTGTCAGCATATATAGAAGTAAGATAGAATATAGTATACTTGAGCAATTTTTACTTATCTAGAGTCTCCTTGGTTCGATACTTGGCTTACTTAGCCACTTTATTACTTGTTTGACCACGTGCACTTGCGTGTCGGTTTTTAACCCATATAGCAAACCACCGAACAAGTTTTTGGCGCCGTTGCCGGGGAGATTAGGCAATTGGTGAAATTGTATTAAGTGTAAATTTACTGTATTGTTTATTTTATTTTCTTACGTGTTGACAACTTGGTCTTAGCCTGTATTTTGCAAACTTGTTTTCTGTGAACACTGGCAAAGGACAAAGAGCTGGTGGAATCTTATATAGAGCCTGAACGTGAATTTCATAGTAAACGCAGAGAAGCTCTACAAAAGAAGCTGCAGTTGCTCAGACAGACTATGATGGAGCAACAAAATCCACCGGTTGTGAGGGCAGTGTCAGTGCCCGACGAAGCAGCAGCAAGGCCGGTTCGCGAGGTAGCAATCCCACATGCCAATAATGTACATTCAAGTATCCGCAAACCAGAGCCTGGAGGGAGATTTGAATTAAAACAGAACATGGTGCAACTATTGCACACAAGCGGCCAATTTACCGGTCTCCCTCATGAACACCCACAACAACATCTCCAAAACTTTTTGGAGATAAGTGACACTTATATACCCGCTGGAGTGTCACCTAATTATGTTCGGCTCACACTATTTCCGTTTTCCTTACTTGGTGAAGCCAAGAGGTGGTTAAAAGCTGAGCCACCAAATTCTATATCAACGTGGGATGATCTTGCACGAAAGTTCTTGATAAGATTTTTTCCCTCTGGTAAAACAGCCAGACTTAGAAGTCAAATTCTAAGTTTCAAACAGAGGGAGGGAGAAAATTTATATCAAGCCTGGGAAAGATTTAAATCCATGTTGCGGGACTGTCCTCATCATCATCAGTCCAATGAGGTGTTGGTACACACATTTATTGAGGGTTTGGAACCCCATACTAAAATTTTGCTAGACTCAGCAGCTGGAGGGCAAGCGCTGGAAAAGACTTATGAGGAGCTGTACACTTTGCTCAACCGGATTTCACAGGGCAATCCAGAATGGAATGCTAACTCATCTCGAGGTGGAGCAAGGAAAGCAGCAGGAGTGCTTGAAGTGGATGGATTTACAGCTATCGTTGCACAGATAGCTGCCTTGCAGAATCAGTTGAACAACCACTTCAGCAACATGAACTTGAACCAGCCTTCAGCTTCAGTCAATGCGGTCCAGCAAATGTGGTGTGAAGTGTGTGGAAGCAGTGAGCACTCAGCTGAGTGCTGTGGAGCAAACCCAGATTCGGTTAACTTTGTGGGCAATGCACAAAGAAATCAGCAGCAGTTTGGTAGTGGCTACAACTCAAATTGGAGGAACCATCCAAATTTTTCGTGGGGTAGCAACAACCAACAAGGCCAAAGTTCGGGTCAGGGTATGCACAGGAATCAAGGAGGGCAACAAAACTACCAATCTCAATTCAGAAATCACAATGCCCCTCCTCCACCACCATCACCTACCATTGAGGAATTGTTCAAGACCATGATCGCTAATCAGGCGCAATTGCAGGCTGACTATGTTAAATTGGCAGCCGAAGTGAAGAATAATCAATTAGCGACCAAGGCTCTTGAGTATCAATTTGGGCAATTTGCTAGTGCCCAAAACACAAGGCCTAGAGGAGGACTGCCTAGCGACACGAATCCTAATCCGAAGCAGGTAAATGCAGTGACCACACGGAGTGGTTTGTAGCTGAAGGAGGTGGAACCGGAGAGACCACCTCAAAAGTCTGGAGCAGCAGATGTTGAGGAAGAACAAACTTCAGATAGGGGGAAGACCAAAGAAGCTGAATCAGAAAGGCCTCCACCCCCGTTCCCTCAACGACTCAAGAAACACAAGGAGGAGGCGTCTTTCAAGAAATTTATGGAGGTGCTTAAACAGGTACATGTTAATTTACCTCTTGTTGATGTCTTGCAGGGAGTGCCAAAATATGCCAAATATATTAAAGACATCGTGGCCAACAAAAGTCGTTTGACTGAGTATGCCACGGTAGCTTTGACGGAGGAATGCACTTCCCGGATCCAAAATAGACTGCCTACGAAGTTAAAAGACCCTGGAAGTTTTACTATCCAGCTTACTATTGGGCAGAGTATCCGAGCTCGTGGATTGTGTGACTTGGGGGCGAGCATAAACCTGATGCCATCTTCGGTATTCAGAAAGTTGGGTCTAGGGAGTCCTAGACCTACAACCGTAATCTTGCAGTTAGCAGACAGATCCTTAGCTAGGCCGGATGGCATTGTTGAGGATGTGCTTGTGCAAGTGGGATCCCTCATTTTTCCGGTTGATTTTATTGTTCTGGATTTTGAACCAGACGCTGAAGTCCCATTTATTTTGGGACGACCCTTCTTGGCAACCGGGAAAGCATTAATCGACGTGGCTGCGGGTCAACTTACAATGCGAGCACATGACAAGGTAGAGGTATTTGATGTGTTAAAAGCCATGAAGCTGCCAACTATAAATGAGGAGCTTTCAGAAATTAATGTGGTTGAACATGGAGAAATTAGGCAGGTTTTTGAATCTCAAGACCCATTGGAAAGAGCGTTAATGCATTCTGATCATTTTGGGGATAGAGAGGCGTGTGGAATGGTCCAATTGTTGAATGGAGCACCTAATCATCCGAGGAGACAGGAATTCCAATCATTGATGAGATCTCTAGAGCCGTTGCTGAAACCATCCGTTGAGGAGGCACCGAAGCTGGAGCTGAAAGAATTGCCTCCCCATCTAAAATATATCTTTTTGGGGGAGGGGGAGATGTTACCAGTTATCATCTCTGCAGACTTGATGGAGGCACAGGAAAAGGCAGCAGTGGGTGTCCTCAGAAAGAGGAAGAAAGCAATGGGTTGGCAAATGTATGACATTCAGGGTATTAATCCAGCTTTTTGCACACACAGGATATTCATGGAGCAAGGAGCCAAACCAACCGTTCAGCCGCAACGGAGACTTAATCCAACAATGAAGGATGTGGTAAGGAAATAAATAATCAAGTGGCTTGATGCAGGTGTGTTCTACCCAATTTCAGACAGTGAGTGGGTCAGCCCCGTTCAATGTGTTCCTAAGAAAGGGGGGATGACTGTAGTCCCCAACGAGAAAAATGAGTTGATCCCTACTCGAACCGTCACAGGCTGGCAGATTTGTATGGACTACAGAAAGCTAAACGAAGCCACGAGGAAAGATCATTACCCCATCCCTTTCATTGATCAAATACTTGATAGGTTGGCAGGACAGGAGTATTATTGCTTCCTTGATGGGTACTCTGGTTATAACCAAATAGCCATAGCTCTGGAGGATCAAGAGAAGACTACTTTCACCTGTCCTTATGGGACATATGCTTTCAGGCGGATGCCATTTGGGTTATGAAATGCACCCGCCACATTCCAGAGATGCACGATGGCTATTTTCCATGACATGGTTGAGGATTTTGTTGAGGTATTTATGGATGACTTTTCTGTTTTCGGTAATTCGTTTGCTACTTGTTTGCAGAATCTTGACAGGGTGCTGGCTCGATGTGAAGAATCCAACCTTGTATTAAACTGGGAGAAATGCCACTTCTTAGTGAAGGAGGGGATTGTCCTTGGCCACAAAGTATCTAAAAAGGGGTTGCAAGTCGATCGTGCTAAGATCGAGGTTATTGAAAAATTGCCACCACCAGTGTCAGTGAAAGGTGTGCACAGTTTTTTGGGGCATGCAGGATTCTACAGACGATTCATCAAAAACTTTTCCAACATTTCTAGACCACTATGCAGACTGCTAGAAAAGGAGGTAAAGTTTGAGTTGAATGATGAGTGTGTTACAGCATTTGAAAAGTTGAAGCAGAAATTGATAGAAGCACCTATACTTACTTCTCCTGATTGGGAACAACCATTTGAGCTGATGTGTGATGCCAGTGATGTGGCTGTGGGAGCCGTATTGGGACAAAGAAAAAATAGAATTTTCCATTCTATTTATTATGCAAGCAAAACACTGAATACGGCCCAAAGCAATTACACAGTCACAGAGAAAGAGATGCTAGCCTTGGTGTTTGCATTTGACAAATTCAGGTCTTATTTGGTGGGGTCGAAAGTTGTGGTGTACACCGATCATGCAGCTATTCAGTACCTATTCAACAAGAAGGATGCTAAGCCCAGATTGATTAGATGGATCTTATTGTTGCAGGAGTTCGACCTTGAGATTATAGACAGAAAGGGGAGCGAGAACCAAGTAGCAAATCACCTATCACGACGGGAAAGTCGGTCGCATGTGATGGAAAGTGATAACATAAATGAAGAATTCCCCGATGAGCAACTCTTGGCAGTTGGAGAAGCTGAAGTTCCCTGGTATGCAGACATAGTCAAATTACTAGTGAGCGGAGTATATCCACCTGAGGCAACAGAACAGCAAAGAAGGAAATTGCAGCATGATAGCCGGCACTATGTTTGGGATGAGCCATATTTGTTCAAACAGGGACCAGATCAGGTGATGAGAAGATGCATCCCAGAGAGTCAGATAGCAAAAGTGTTGAGGGGCTGCCATTCTTCGTTGTATGGAGGGCATCACGGAGGCGAGAGAACAACGCACAAGGTTCTACAGTCAGGTTTCTTTTGGCCAACACTGTTCAGAGACTCTATGGCGTATGTCAAAATGTGTGATAGATGTCAGCGTACAGGATGAATAGGCAGAAGACAAGAGATGCCTTTGCAGAATATACTGGAAGTGTAGCCCTTTGATGTATGGGGCATTGACTTCATGGGTCCATTCCCACCGTCATTTGGTAATCGTTACATCTTGGTGGCTGTAGATTATGTATCAAAATGGGTGGAAGCAATAGTTTGCCCCAGAAATGACAACAAGGTAGTAACGAAGTTTGTGAAAAAACACATTCTCACAAGGTTCGGGACACCCCGAGCAATTTTCAGTGATGGAGGGGCTCATTTTGTCAATGCAAGTTTCAAGAAATTACTAGCCAAGTATGGGGTGCGCCATAAAGTGGCAACAACATACCACCCCCAAACTAGTGGGCAAGTAGAGGTTTCAAATAGAGAAGTGAAGCAGATTCTTCAGAAAACGGTGAATACAAAACGAAATGATTGGTCAAGCAAACTCAATGATGCGTTGTGGGCTTACCGAACTGCTTATAAGACACCGATTGGAACCTCACCATACCGATTGGTCTATGGCAAAGCATGTCATCTCCCGGTGGAATTAGAGCATCGAGCTTTCTGGGCTGTCAGAAAACTAAATATGGACTCAGAGCTGGCGGGCAAAAAGAGACTAATGCAGCTCAGTGAACTTGATGAGTTCCGCTAGCATACCTATGAGAGTGCTAAGTACTACAAGGAAAGAACCAAAAGATGGAATGATAAGCATGTGGTGCATCGCATTTTCGAGCCGGGACAGAAAGTTTTGCTCTTTAATTCGAGGTTGAAGTTGTTTCCTGGTAAGCTAAGGTCTAAATGGTCGGGACCATTTGAAGTGGTAAGAATGACCCCTCACGGGGCCGTAGAACTGTGGCAAGAAGATCGGAGTGCTACGTTCTTGGTAAATGGGCAGAGATGTAAGCACTACTGGGGGGAGGACAATGATCGTGAAAAATCATCCATCACCCTAGTGGATAAGTGAGCATAAAGGACGTCGAGCCGCGACGGTAAACCAGGCGCTGCACGGGAGGCAACCCGTGAAAAATATTTCTTCTTTTGTTTTGTAAAGTGTAAATAGATTTATTTTATTTTTCTTTTTCTTGATTTAGTACAAATTTTTTGTTTTAGTTAGTATTTTTCATTCTAATTAGGGAAATCTATTAATCTAACCAATTTTGTTTAGTGAGGTGATTTTCAGGTCAAACGGAGAAAAATATGCATGGAATCGGGAAGAAAAAGGCAAGGTATGAAAAAATGAATAAAATGAAGAGACAGTGAGCTGGGGTGATGGCTCCGTGTCACGGAGGAGGGGCTCCGCGTTACCCTCCGTGACACGTTGAGGTTTAATCTGGAATTTTTAAAAATTCCAGAGGACCATCGCGATGGCTCCGTGTCATGGAGGAGGGGCTCCGCGTTACCCTCCGTGACACGTTGCCCTTTATTTTGTGACGGGTCACACCGGGTTGCTGGGTGACCCGCGTATTTTTCGTCATTTTAAACCCCGGAAAAACCCCTTTTTCCCTCATTTTATTACTTCTCCACGACCAAACACCCGAATTTCCCTCCCCCATCAACGTGCCACGGTATTAAGCAAAGAAATTACCAAGTTTCTTCGATTATTCAACTTAAAGGTATGTTTTCCTATTCTCTCTCAAGTTTTTGTCAATTTTAGTCGAATTTGAGCATGGGAGGTGAGATAAATCACCCTAAGTCGAAATTTAGCATGAAATTGAGTTATTCTTTGATTGATAAATGTTCAGAATGTTGTAATACGCGTTTGAACTTGTCGATTTCATGAATGATTCGAATTTGATTGCGAAATTAAAATTCTAGGGCTTGGTTGTTGAATTCGAAATTGATAACTGGGTAAAATTGTGAATTATATGCCGGGTTTTATGTATTGAATGAGATAAGTCGTTGTAAAAATTTGTTTGAATGTAATAGACGATGAATTCTCGGGATTTTGGGGAAAATGCGAAAATTGTTCGAATTGGTTGATTATATAGATTCATGTGTATATAGAATTTGGGTTGTTGTTTTTGTTTTGTTGTTTTCTTTGCTAAGTGCGATGGTTGAATTGATAGCGATGGTAGGATTGGGATTAGCGGTATGAAGTCTGAGTAGTACGCTAAAGTTATACTGTCAAAATTTTCTTTGCGAACGCACTAAGCATAAATTGTATAGTTGTTTGTTTTTGGTGTAAATAAAGTGATCCTTGCCGTAGTATCGTAACAGTAGCTAAGGACTAAGTGTGGGGTAAACTTAGCTTAACCCGACCTTAGCCGAAGCTAATATGCATTTAGCTTGACATGGTGCTTGTTTATTTGTATTGACAGGTACAATGGCAAGTAGGCAGGATAAGGGTAAAGGTGCATCTACTTCAGGCACCAGGAGAAAACGACTTAGATTGGGCACAGCAGTTCCGCGCGGCCAACGCCGCCAGTGCGGAACGAGGTGGGTAACCGATAAAGGGAAGAAGTGGTATGCTAAACACAAGGAAAACAAATACTTCCCTGAGGAGCATATTGCACGGGAACCACTAGAACAGGAGTTCCCCCGTATAGTGTAGAGGATCGAGGCAGCTGGGCTCAGCTTCATATTTCAGGAGCCCAAGGAGTGCAACTTACATCTAGTCCGGGAGTTCTATGCAAATTGGAACCCGACAATCAGAAGCCACACAATAAAGATCAGAGGGCAGATTGTCACTCTGGAACCCCAGCAATTAAATGCCATCATTGGAGCGTGGGACACAGACGCCCACGTTCTCCGCCAGCTGAATATCACCCCACCATATGCCGATATCAGACGCACATTGTGTGGGGCTCGATCCACAGCCAGATGGAGCAGACATAAGGAGAGGGGTTACCACCAGACTATGCCGTATTCTCAGATCAACAGGGAGGCCAGAATATGGCTGAAGATAGTCTGTTCGTGCTTGATCCCGGGGGTGCACATGACTGATGTGACCCGGGACCGTGTCTGCCTGGTGTATGCCCTGATGAAAGGGCTAGAGATTAATGTTGGGGCGGTCATCATATCCGCCATGAAGAGAGCCCGACTACACCAGGGCCACAGGTATGGGTTCGGAGGACTTATCACCACCTTCCTTCGGGGCCTCGACGTCGAGGAAGAGGCTTTGGACTACATCCCGCAGTTGGAGCGGAGGGCCCTTGATGTGACCAAAACTAAGGCCCCCGACACCACACACGGGCCAGTGCTGACACTTGGCGAGCGACATGCTCGCGACGACCAGTACATGACACGGATGTTTGGTATGCAAATGCTTCAGCTTCGAATTGGTGGGAGACCAGCCACGGAGGAGGAGCTATGGCAGCTGGAGCTGGATTACCCATTTGGCGAAAATGCCAGGGCTTTATGCCGAGTGGGGCCAGCATTTGTAGAGCCCACTGACGATGATGTCCCCACGGACGAGGAGACATGTCGGGAGGACTCCGATGTGGAGTCAGATGACGACGATGGAGGTGACTCGGACATGGGCGATGAGGCAGCAGCACCGAATGAAGAAGCCGAATATTTTGACTGATCAGGGAGTTCCACCACCCAAAATTTTGTGATTTGAATTTTTGTGAACACTGGGGACATTGTTCGATTTAAGTGTGGGGTGGGGAGTAATTAGGTGCTGGGGCTAGGCTGGTTTGCTTGTATGTTCTTCCCTCTGTTTGTTTTGTATGTTTAAGTTTCCCTGTGTTTGTGAAGTGCAAACTGGTTTGTATCTGTATATATTTGTGGTAATTGATGATGTGTGTTGTGAAATGTTGTGGTTTGCCAGCTAAGTCTGTAGAAAAAAAAAAGTTTGTAAATATTTTCTTATGTTTTTTTTCTCTATCGAAATGATCGATATTTTTAAAATTTTGCGAAAATATTTTGTACATATTAAAATATTTTGTAAATATTTTTCCATCGAAATGATCGATGTTTTGCAAAAATTTTCGATTTTTATTTTTGGGTTTCTCGGAGTTTGTTTTTGGTTCTTTTACCGAGAATAGTCCCATTGAACCAAAGTCATAGTTAGTGACCGTTCCCTATGATGGATGGATGACGACCGTCTTAAGGGAAATGTAGTTGGTAGGAGTAGTGATTCTAATTTGTTTTCAGTTTTTCTTTGGTGGATTACATCACGGAACCTGTAGTTACTATATGGTTGTGAAATTATGGTTGCGTGTTGTAACTGATATTCAAAATGTAAAAGTGATTCATATGAAAGCATGCAATTTTGTAAATATGTTGAGTTACCTTGGCTGTAGAATTTGATTCGGTGTGATTGAGGCTTAATTCTGAATTCATGTAATTGGCTAATTAAAGAGTCTGTGAATGCATCTTGAATCGAGCATGTGCATGAAGTGTGAAGTGAGGTGTTGTTATTCCATGCTATTGTGAAGTGTCTAGAACTTGCCTGGTGTGTGTACAAAACGAAATGAAGGAGATGTAGTGTTGGAAAGGATGTAGGCATTTCTTTGTTTTAACTGAGAGTTTCTATATTTTTTTTTCTTGTCATACACTACCTTTTTATGTGATTGTATATGCTAGTCAGCCCGTTGAGCCTTTAGCCGATTATTTCTTTCTGTTGTCCAAAAATGTATAAACTAAGCTTAATTCTTTCTTTTCATTAGCCGTAAAGTCTATACAAAACTCTTAAGCGCTTAAGAAGAACAGAAAAAATTTTCCCAAAGTGTCAAAGAGTGAGAATAGTGGAAAGAAAAAGAAAAGCAGAGTGAGGAAAGAAAAGAAAAAGGTGGAAGAGGCACTTGTTATAATGAAATGATAATGAAGGTGCATGAAAAACTTTTGTGTCATGTCAAGTGTGTTTGATGAAATAGGCCATACGAAAGTAAACCAACATGAATGGGATGATGAAAAAAGAAAAGAGAGAAACAATGTCATGAGTTGAGGGGAATGTGTTGAAAAGGCGCTTAATGATGCTAGTGGCTATTATTGGCTAATCCAATATGTACTAGTTCCATAGCTTCCATTACAACCCATTAAAGTCCTACGTGATCTTACATTGCATTTCTTTATATTAGTGGAGTAATACACTAAGGGCAAGCCTATGGGTCATGACATGAGGCATGTGAATTCTTTTGGGAGAGAGAGTGAAATTAATTTTTACATGCCCATACTTAAATGTTTGTGTGTCACATGAACAAAAAGGGGGAAGATTCTCTTGAGTTGTGAGGGCACATGCTTGATGAAAGATTGATGTTCGTGTCGGATATCTTGATTAGCTGATTTGCATGAGTTTGCCGATATCGAGGGTCGATTCTTAAAGTCTAGGAAGTCTTGATGTATTAAAGGTCGTTGCATTGTAAGACCATGCATGTTTTCTTGATGATTTACAATATTGAATGATCGGTATGACCGTAGCTCAAATTGTCGCACCAGAGTGGCGAAGGTTGGGATGTAATTTGCATGAGTTGTGTATGTGTTGTTCGAGGACGAACAAGGATTTAAGTGTGGGATATGTGATCTTGGGCAGATTTATATGCCCAAGTGATACTCAAACGTATCATTTTCGTCTTGTTTATTGTGCAATGTGTATACATTTTCATGTAATTGGTAATAAAATGTGAATTTATACTAACCAACATGATTAGCATTGTTTTGTAGGTAAAACATGATTTTGAGGAGCTAAAATTCATGTTGGAACAATATCGGAGTTGGACTTGGATGCGAGCACGAAAAATACATTGGACTGCACAATGTAAAGGGGCTCCGCGATGGAGCCGTGCCACGCTACCATCGCGGAGGCACACTGCCTGGAGGGTGATTTAATTGTCAATTTCTAGTGGAGCCTCGCGACAGCTCCGTGGCACGAAGGCAAGCCACCGCGTTGCATGCCGTGCCACGTTGAGGCTTTATTCTCGGACCCCAGATTTCCAGTGAGGGTCCGCGTCCACGCCGTGTCACGGAGGCAGTGCTCCGCGTTGGCCTCCGTGACACGTTGCTTGTTATTCCGGGAAAAATTCCCAATAGTATAAATAGAACACTTAGGCTTATTTTTAATTAATTCAGACTTGGTGGAGCAAGGACGTGGGTTACAGGCAGTTGAGGGACGAAAAAGCTAAGGGTTTTTCTCTCTTTCTTTCTTCTTTCAATCAATTGTTTGTACGATTAACACTTGTTTTAGGATGATTAATCCACAAATGAGTGGCTAATTCTCTTCCTTGCTGAGGTTATGAACATTGGTGATGAATTTTGATTATTGTAATGTATGGTTTTTCATCTTCTTCTTCTATGTTGTTCTATTAATTCTTATTTCTACTGCATTAGTGTGTGGCCGACACTAATGAACATCTAAAAAGTCCGATTTCACTCGAGAGAGCACGAAATTGGAAAGTTGTGAATTAATAGGGTATTGTTCTTAACTTGATTTGGGAAAATTGGGTTTTGATGTGCTTTCCTGATAGAAATATACTTGAAAGCCGTATTAGTCAATTTAGGAACCGGAATTGTATTGCTAGGTCATAAATTGCATTTGATCACAGAAATGTAGACGGATGGTTTATGATTCTTAGGTGAGATTAAATACGAGAGTTTTAATCTCTAGGCTAATGTTCTTGGCTAGCAACAGGAAGAGAAGATTAACCAAATTATGATTATAATCAAGTTCATTACTTGTTCTTAACCTTGGCATGCTCATATCCATAGTTTCAATTCAAAGTAGATATTTGTTAATAGTTTTAGTATATAATTTATCAACAAAAATTATTTAACTTTTGGTTACGTTGTTGTCAGCATATATAGAAGTAAGATAGAATATAGTATACTTGAGCAATTTTTACTTATCCAGAGTCTCCTTGGTTCGATACTTGGCTTACTTATCCACTTTATTACTTGTTTGACCACGTGCACTTGCGTGTCGGTTTTTAACCCATATAGCAAACCACCGAACACATGCCAGTATGCAAGACAGGGTGATGATAGGGGTCGTACAAAAACCGCCAGGACAGCAGCAGCTCCAGCCCTTTCCGCTCCGTAGGGAGCATCAACTAGTGGAGGTGGCGGACAGCGCCAAAAATGATTCTATGCCCTTGCCTCGCGCCAAGAGCAGGAGTCTTCGCCAGACATGGTCACTAGTATGTTATGTGTTTTTCATATTGATGTTTATGACTTGCTAGATTCGGGAGCTACCTTGTCTTTCGTGATTCCTTACATTGCTAGTAGCCTTGGAGTTAGTCCTGAGACCTTGTTAGAATCATTTTCAATTTCGACCCCTGTTGGTGATTCAGTCATAGCTAGACGGGTGTATAGAGAATGCCCGGTCACTGTGTTGCATAAGGTTACCTCTGTAGACCTTGTAGAGTTAGCCATGACTATTTTTTACATTTTTCTTGGCATGGATTGGTTGTTTTCATGTTATGCTTCAATTAATTGTAGGTGAGTCAGTGTTGGAGTGGAAGGGTAGTTTAGCGGTACCAGCAGGTCGGTTCATTTCCTATCTTAAGTCCAGGAAAATAATCTCTAAAGGCTGCATGTACCACCTAGTTAGGGTTAAGGATGTGGAGTCCGAGACCCCGACTATTCTGTCAACTATGGTGGTGTGCAAGTATCCAGAGGTGTTTCCTGATGATTTGCCAGGTGTTCATCCGGAGAGGGAAATTGATTTCGGTATTGATCTATTGCTAGATACGCAGCTTATCTCTATTCCTCCCTAAGGATGGCCCCAGCCAAATTAAAGGAATTGAAAGATCAGTTAAAGGATTTGTTGGATAAGGGCTTCATTAGACCGAGCCAGTCTCCATGGGGTGCACAAGTTTTATTTGTTCGAAAGAAGGACGGTTTCCATCGCATGTGTATTGACTATCTGTAGTTGAACAAGGTTACCGTCAAGAACAGGTACCCCTTACCCAGGATCGAGGATTTTTTTGACCAGCTTCAGGGTGCCAAGTGCTTCCCCAAGATTGATCTCAGGTCTGGGTATCACCAGCTCAGAGTTCGGGAGAGTGACATCCCAAAGACCGCTTTCAAGACTCGGTATGGTCACTACGAATTTGTTATTATGTATTTTGGACTAACCAATGCCCCTGCAGCTTTTATGGACTTGATGAATAGGGTGTTCAAGCAATATTTGGATATGTTCGTGATCGTGTTCATCGACGACATTATGATATACTCCCGGAGCGAGGAGGAGCATGCCACTCATTTGAGAATAGTGCTGCAAACCCTCAAGGATCGTCAGCAAATGTAAAGTTTAGCAAGTGTGAGTTTTGGCTAAACTCGGTGGCATTTCTAGGTCACGTGATATCAACAGAAGGCATAAGGGTAGATTCCCATAAGATCGAGGCGGTGAAGAATTGGCCCAGATCGGTGAATCCTTTAGAAATTCGGAGTTTCTTGGGATTAGCAGGCTACTACCAGAGGTTTGTTGAGGGTTTCTCATCTATTGCAGTACCTTTGACTTAGTTGACTCAGAAAAAGATGAAGTTCCAATGGTCGGATGCTTGTGAGAAAAGCTTCAAAGAGTTGAAGACCCAACTCACTTCAGCACCAGTGTTGACCTTGCCTGAGGGTACTGATGGCTTTGTAGTGTATTGTGATGTTTAAAGAGTGAGGCTGGGATGTGTGTTGATGCAGCATGGGAAGGTAATAGCATATGCCTCGAGACAGCTGAAAGTTCATGAAAAGAATTATCCGACCCACGATCTTGAGTTGGCCGCGGTGGTGTTTGCATTGAAGATATTGCGACATTACTTGTATGGGGTCCACGTGGATGTATTTACGGATCACAAAAGCTTGCAATATGTGTTCACACAGAAATATCTAAACCTTCAGCAAATGAGGTGGTTGGAGTTATTAAAGGACTACGACATGAGTGTCCTCTACCACCCGGGCAAGGCTAATGTGTTTGCGGATGCGCTTAGTAGACTCTCTATGGAGAGTGTGTCCTACGTGGATAAGGGAAAGAAGGAGTTGGTGAAGGATGTCCACCGACTTGCAAGACTGGGAGTTAGATTGATCGACTCGATTGATGGAGGTGTTGTTGTACATAACGGGTCAAAATCGTCCTTGGTGGTTGATGTTAAATCCAAGCAAGATAAGGATCCAATGTTGAGAAAGCTGAAGGAGGTGGTGTAGAGACAAAAGATGGAGGTTTCCTCCCAAGGGGGGGATGGTGTGCTACGACACTAGGGTCGTTTATGTGTCATAGATGTTGATTATTTGAGATTTAGGATATTGCATGAGGCATATGGTACCAGATATTCTATTCATCCAGGATCCACGAAAATGTATCGGGACTTGTGAGAAATCTATTGGTGGGATGGTATGAAGAAGGATATTGCGGAGTTCGTAGCTAAATATCCCAATTGTCAGCAAGTGAAAGTCGAGTATCAAAGGCCGAGAGGCGTACTTTAGGATATTAGCATTCCCACTTGGAAGTGGGAGGAAATAAATATGGATTTTGTTATAGGTCTACCCCGTACTCGCCGACAATACGACTCCATTTGGGTGGTGGTCGACAGGTTAACCAAGGCTACACACTTCCTACCGGTCAAGACCACGAATTCATCGGATGATTGTGCTAATTTTTATATTCGGGAGTTGGTCGACTTCATAGAGTGCCCTTGTCTATTATTTCAGACCAAGGTACCTAGTTTACCTCTCAATTTTGGTGTTCTTTTCAAAAAGGACTTGACGCAAGTTAAGCTCAGTACAACCTTCCATCCGCAAATAGACGTACAGGCAGAACGAACAATTCAGACCCTCGAGGATATGTTGAGGGCATGTGTTATGGATTTCAAAGATAGTTGGGATGATCATTTGCCCTTGATCGAGTTTGCCTATAATAACAGATATCACTCCAGTATCTAAATGGAACCGTTTGAGGCTCTTTACGGGCGAAGGTGTAGATCTCCCATCGGATGGTTTGAGGTTGGCGAGGCAGCTATGATAGGACCAGATTCGGTTCACAAGGCGATAGTGAAGGTTCAGATGATAAGGGACGGTTAAAAACAGCTTAGAGTCATCAGAACTCGTATACTGATGTGAGGAGAAGGGATCTGGAGTTTAATGTGGATGACAGGGTATTTCTAAAGGTATTTCTATGCATAGTTGACCACATGGTTTTGGAGCGAAGGTTCCCAATTATACTTTCAACTTATGGTATGTTTTGAGTTAAAGCTTCTCATATGCATGATTTCTTATTTGAGATATATTTGATTATTGAGCTTCATCAATACACGATGTTGAGCTTCGTTATAAAACAATGTAGAGCATATGCATGTTTTAGGGAGTAATGTCTAGCATTGAGCAGGTTAAGGGTTGATCACCCTATGCCTCAGAACTATCCACTAACGTAGGTTGATACTATTATATATATTACTGCGGGACCTCCCTTGTGAGCTTCCCCTGCCCGAATGGACCTTCAGCTTGATATCGATATCATGGTATCGTTCCTAGCCCTGGCAAGGCTTTGGACGGTTCTACCTACTTGAGTGTGATAGTTGGGACCACGTAAGCTCTATAGTGGTATGTCGGTTAACAGAGGAGTCTCCCATTATTCCTTATGATTTCAGATACGCATATTCACTACTCAGAGATTTATATATACATATATATATATATATATATATATATATATGCATGTATCTAAGCAGGTTTGACTCAATGTTCAGCTTTACTCATAAATGTCAGAATTCAGCTTTGAGTCAATCGATTCAGTTATGATGTTATGAAGATATGTCATGTTATGTTATGAAGAGATTATGATTTCAGAAAGAATGCATGCAAGCGCTACTCTTAGATTCTTAATATTTATGTTTACATTATGCATTGGTTTTAAATGATTTTACTTACTTAAGCGGTTTTACTTACCCTGCATACTGGGTACATTCCACATACTAAATAAATACTCTATGTTATATCATTTCATGATACAGGACCCCACTCTCAAGTTCACCCCCCCCCCTCGTAGTCAACTTATCATAGTTAGCATTCATATTGTGGGTGAGTCCTCATCTCCCGAGGACTAGACTATTCAGATTTCTTATATGTATTTCAGTTTCAGTTTTGTTGAGTTAGTTGGGATCTTGTCCCATAAACTCATCATGTTTAGAGGCTTTTCAGACATATGTATGTATTCATCTTCAGATTTCATATTATGATGTTATGTTTAAGTTAGACTTCCGCTATAAGTATATTGTTGATTATTCAGTTTCTTGATTGAGTTAGATATATGCTTATGCCATGGGTCGACTTGGGGTCTCTCGGGGCTCCTTGTCCTATGTTATGATCCGGGCCTCCTTTTGGGTCGTGACAATACCGCCCTGCCTTTGGCATTGATCACAGGACTTGGCGTAATCATATGCATCTTGATGAATAGAGAGCCAGTAATATCCGCATCGTAAGATTTTATGTGCAGTTCCGATACCACTATGATGACCTCCAGCTGAAGATGAATGACATGCCTCTAGAATGCTCAACATCTCTACTTCAAGCACACACTGACGAATAATCCCATCTGCACAAATGCGAAATAAGTATAGTTCATTCCAATAATACCTTCAGACATTAAATAAGAACTTTTTCTTCTACTGAGGAGTCAAGTCTATCGAGATCATATTGCTAACCAAGTAATTCACAAAGTCGGCAAACCAGGGAATCAAATCCTGAAACGCAGCTAGCACCTGTTCGTCTGGGAAAGCATCATCAATATCAATCTCCTCCCTTTCCCTAGCTTCAGAGTCTAGCCTGGATAGATGATCAACTACCTGATTTTTCATCCCTTTCAGATCTTTAACCTCAAACTCGAATTTATGGAGAAACAGCACCCATCGAATAAATATGGGTTCAACATCCTTTTTGGACATCAAGTACCTCAAGGTGGCATGGTCTGTATGGATGATCACCTTGGTTCCAAGAAAGTATGCTTGAAATTTTTCGAATGCAAAAACCACCGCTAATAGCTCCTATTTTGTGACCATGTAATTATTCTGGGCTATGTTGAGTGTTTTACTAGTGTAGTAGATAGGTTGAAAAATATTTGCTCTTCGTTGGCCCAAAATAGCCCCAAGAGAAACCCCGCTAGCATCGCACGTTACCTAAAATAGAAGAGACCAATCTGGAGCTATGATGATAGGAGCAGTGGTGAGTTTCTCTTTCAAGCACTCAAAAGCCCTTAGACATGCCTCACCAAACACAAACTTTACCTCCTTCTCAAGCAATTTGCACAATGGCTGTGCAATTTTTGAAAAGTCCTTGATAAATCGTCTGTAGAATACTGCATGCCCCAAAAAGCTTCTGACTCCTTTTATGGAAATAGGGGGTGGCAAACCAGCTATAACCTCAATTTTTGTCTTGTCCACCTCAATCCCTAACACTATTCCTTCCTTGACCATATAGTGACATTTTTCCCAATTTAGGACCAAATTAGTTTCTTCACATCTTTTCAATACTTTTCCCAAGTGGTTGAGGCAAGATTTGAATGAGTCACCCACAACGGAGAAGTCGTCCATAAATACTTTAATGGTGTCCTCCACCATATCTGATAATATAACATCATGCAGCGCTGGAATGTGGCTGGTGAATTGCACAACCCAAATGGCTTCTTCTAAAAGCGAATGTTCCATACGGGCAAGTGAAGGTCGTCTTTTCTTGGTCTTTTGGAGCGATAGTAATCTGATTATATCCCGAGTAGCCGTCAAGAAAATAGTACCAACCTCTACCTGCCAGTCCGTCAAGCATTTGATCCAAGAATGGTATTGGAAAATGGTCTTTTGGGTCCAATGGTTGAGTTTCCTATAATCCATGCATACACGCCACCCTGTGATTGTTCATGTCAGTATCAACTCATTCTTATCGTTGGGTACTACTGTGATCCCATCTTTCTTCGGTACACACTGTACTGGACTCACCTACTTGCTATCTACGATGGGGTAGATTACACCAGCATCCAGCCACTTGATGATCTCCTTTTTTACTACTTCTTGCATTGGGGGGTTCAGGTATCGGTGATGTTCTATACTTGGTTTGCAATTTGGATCGAGTTGGATCTTGTGAGTACATATGCATGGAGGGATTCCGATGATATTAGCTATGGTCCAGCCAATTTTCTTTTTGTACCTTTTTAGTATTTTGACCAAAGCTCCCACTTGCTCGTCCAACAAATCTACTACGATTATTACTGGTAGAGTATTATCTTCACCGAGGAGTGCATACTTGAGATGGGGAGGTAGTTCCTATAGTTCAAGGATTGGTGGTACCTCCACAGATGGCTTAGCCGACATCTTTAAATGATTCTTTAGAACCAGGTCTAACTTCTTTAGGATGAAGTTATATGATCCCATTCAATTTAAGGCGTTCACCGTCTCCGTGTATTCCAATATCCCTGTCTCCCTCATAATTCATCAAGATAGTTGCTAATGTGTCGATAGTCATTATCTCCTCTACAAGGATTGACAGCTTATCATATTCCATCTGGGTGTTTGAAAAAGGGATCGTTCCCTTGATGTGTCCTGACATAATCACAAAAGATAAACAAAGAAAACGTAAACAGGAAATAACTATCAAAAGTCAAATACAAACAATTAATCTAGTCTTAGTTGTATTCCCCAAAAACGACACCACTTTTTGATAACGCTCAAACTCACACCTCCTGCTGAAGTATGAAGCGGATGTTGTCAATAAAGAACCCAAAAGGTTGGGGTTGATCTCATAAGAAATATAAAAGATCTAGACTAATGCCGGTGTCACACCCCGCCTTGGGGGGTATGACTGGCACCTGGTGCCCTACTGGGACCTGAACTGCTGGACTGCTAAGCCTGGGCACATCTGGTGCCTGGCTGGCTCTAACTCATATTTCTGGAAACACAGGGCTATATAACGGCTGTAAACACAGCCCCTGGCCCATTGGCCTATAGCCTCCTGTACCTGTACTAACAGCTGACCGGAAACATATCAATATAGGGAAACCTATGCGGGCCGACAAGGCCACCATGCTGTCTAGTTATCTATAACTCAATCATGAAGTACTAGAAAGCTACGTGACCGGCAAGGTCACCACTACTGGCAAACTATGGCCCCACACGGCCAACATAAAAGAAAGAAAGGGTACTAACAGCTATACAACTGCACGGCCTCACACGACCGGCTCATCTGACCACAGGGAGATATATACAGACTGCAAGCCTCTAGGAATAGCAATAGAAATGATCGGGACAGGGCCCCGACCTACCCGTACTATACAACAAAAGGAACTGAAATACACCTCTGGAATTCAGTCTCCGGATGACAGGAGCTGAATACTCGATCGCTGACAGGAATCACGTAGTATCGCCTTCTCGTCTATGAGTACCTGCAGGCAAGTAATACAGCGCCCCACCGGGCGTCAGTACCACTGGTACTGAGTATGCAAAGCAATAACTGAAAGCGAAATCTGAAAACAACAATATAACTGATGAAACTGAGGTAGGAAGAAATAGATTACTGTCTAATAATGTAAGTCATACCTTCTTTCGTATATATACTTGAAGGAGTAGGAGTCGTATTACTCTACTGCTGATCTACTCGTATCTAACGTAACATGGCATAACATAACATAACATAGCACACACAAACCTTACCCGGCCCCCATAAGCCGGGAGGTACAACCAGCACAGAATCTACACCCCTACCCCGGTCATCCCATCTCCTATAAACACTGTAAGCATCCTGCAGGTCCCCTGGGTATGCACTTGGGCTCGCTGAGCCCCTGACTATAACTGTACCTGAGTCCGAAGGACTCCTGAATCAACACCCGGGCGTATCCGCTCGACAGGGGTGTATCAAAGCCGACCAAGGCATAATATGGGGAAAACTGGCATCCCATCTCCGTACCCTGTGGGACGGCATGCCACTCCGTAGAGCGACGTATCCTCATCCTCTGGCAGACGAGTCGATACAGCTATCAACCCTGGGGCGGTCATGGATGCTAGGTAGTCCAACCCCAAACAATACAACGGTCTCAACTAGCAATACTGTCTGCATATCTCACATGCTGAGGCTAATAGGGGTAAAGTATCGTATATATTACATGCTGAGCTAGTGATAGTAATCTGTACGTATTTAATATGTGCTGAGGCTGGTAAATATATACATATGAATATAGTCTCCGGCCAGACTGTTTTGGGGCTAATACTGAACAGGATATAGTGTTTCTGCTGAAAACCATGTTGTATACTGAGCTTCTATAGTAACATGATTTACTAGTTCTAATATGCTTTCTAGCTTCACTTTAACTTGTCGTTCTATCTCTGAAATGTCTTACAGATATTACATTGCTTTACTGGGCTTTAACTGAATACAACGATACCCTAACATTCCGCATTATCACATACTGAGCATGCTGTGCAGATTCTAACACTTGTATTAGGATCTATATCGGGCTAGCAAGTTTTGCGCAGATTATAACTCGATACTTCTAATACCGTACCAACATTCATAATAAGCATAACACATGACTTCTGAACATTCTACTGGCCTTTAAATTACGGTACTGTACCAAGATTACTAACTTGCCGAGGAAACTAGCTTTACATACCTTATTCTCGAACTATCCGGCTGTCGGACGAGGCTCGGCCAGCACTTCAACTATTTCCTCCCAACTGCATTCATAAATATGTCAATTAATACTAAATACAACTTTATTTTAAAGAGTAACGTCACTTCCGATATAGTTTATAGCCTAAACTTAGGCTTATCGAAAGACGGCCAGAAACTCGTTATTTTTCAGAGGTCCAAAAGGGAGAAATATTCACTTCACAGCTAGGAACACATAGACACTAATTTAGAGCAATTCCACTTACCTTAGCTCGGTGGCTCGACGATTCGTCGGTCGTATTTCACGAAACTGAATCCGTTGGAATGCTCTCTACTGCTAGATACCTCAGTATCTGGAGTTAATTTGAATTTGGACAACGTTTAGCAGCGTAAACGGTCGAAAATTATATTATCTCCTTCGTTCCTTTTCTCCCTCTGCTGGTTTGCTCTGTTCTCTGGAAGTTTAAAATACGTTTTTATCATTTAAAACTGAAGTGGGGCTTTATATACTTGGGCCTGGACAAGGCCAACGTGTCACGGAGCCAACGCGGAGGCCTCTCCTCCGTGACACGCTGCCATCACAGAGGGGTTCTGCCTCGGCTCCTTCCGCGATGGTTCGACAGGTTTCTCATCCGATCTTTTCCCGGGCCTTTCTCCAGCAGGTATGGCCTTCAAATATGCTTAACCAACGTGCGAATAGGTCATTTAGGTGCCGAAAATTCTACGGGGTATAACATTCTCCCCCCCCCCCCCTTAAGAACATTCGTCCTCGAATGTACACTGTGATCTAGAGGACTACTTACTTACTTTCTAGAAAAATTTCGGCAGAGTTTTCCCTGTAATATTGACTATAGCAAAAACCTGAAATGCAGAAAAATCCAACACAGGCACTGCACGTAATATTTTAGGATCCACTGGATAACTAAATATCAATCTTTCTCATTCACACACATAGAACTATAAGGTACTGCATAAGTAACAATACGGACATACCTGTCGCCTGACTAGGCCTGAAATAGGTGAGGGTATCTGGCTTTCATATCTTCTTCAGCTTCCCACGTCATTTCCTCACGGTTCCTGTTACGCCACAATACTTTGACAGATGCAACATCTTTAGTCCTCAACCTGCGAATCTTTCTGTCTAAGATAGCTACGGGAACCTCTTCATATGCTAACTCTTCTGTGACCTGGACATCCTGAACTGGAACTACTGTAGAAGGGTCCCCTACGAACTTCCTTAACATAGAGACATGGAATACTGGGTGAACAGATGCTAATTCTGGAGGCAAGTTCAATTCGTATGCAACTCGGCCTATTCTTCGCCGAATCTGATATGGCCCAATGAACCTCGGGCTAAGCTTGCCTTTCTTGCCGAATCTCATAACCCTTTTCATCGGAGATACTTTCAGATATACCCAGTCATTTACCGCAAATTCTAGATTTCTGCGCCGCATATCTGCATAAGACTTCTGGCGGCTCTGAGAAGTCAGTAAACATTCTCGAATAAGCTTTATCTTTTCCTCTAACTGCCGAACAATGTCTGGGCCAACCAACGCTGATTCTCCTATTTCAAACCAACCAATCGGCGACCTACATTTTCGCCCGTATAATGCCTCGAAAGGCGCCATCTGAATAGCTGAATGATAACTGTTATTATAAGCAAATTCAATCAACGAAAGATGCTCATTCCAGCTACCCCCAAAATCTAGCACACACGCTCGCAACATATCTTCGAGCGTCTGAATTGTACGTTCAGCCTGCCCATCTGTCTGAGGATGGAATGTTGTGCTCAAGTTAATCTGCGTTCCCAAACCTTTCTGAAACGACTGCCAGAATCTAGCTGTGAACTGTGCTCCCCTATCTGAAATAATGGATATTGGCACTCCGTGTAATCTAAATATTTCTCTGATATATAATTCGGCATAATCCTCAGCTGAGAAGGTAGCCTTCACTGGCAAGAAATGAGCTGATTTTGTCAGCCTGTCAACTATTACCCAAATGGAATCATTTCTGCGACTAGTACGGGGTAACCCTGTTACAAAATCCATGTTTATCGCTTCCCATTTCCACATAGGCACCATTATATCTTGCGTCAAACCACCCGGTTTCTGGTGCTCCGCTTTCACCTGCTGACAGTTAGAACATCTAGATACAAATTCAGCTATCTCAGCTTTCATACCTGGCCACCACTAGATGTCTCTGATGTCATGGTACATTTTCGTCGCTCCTGGATGGAGGGAATAGCGAGCGTAATGTACCTCATGCATGATCCGCCCGCGAAGCCCTGAAACATTCGGGACACAGAGGCGGCCCTTACAGCTTAGCACATCATCCTCAGTTATCTGAAAATCTGACTCCTTACCTCTCTGAATTCTATCTCTGTGTTGGACCAAATCAGGATCCTCGTACTGTCGTTCCTTTACCTCTGTGACTAATGATGACACAGCAGAATTCTGAATTACTGCTCTATTACTTTCTGTTTCCATTACTCGAACGGCTAAACCAGATAACTGATGAATTTCTTTGGCTAACTTCCGCTTCTCAAGTCGCAAATACGCCAAACTCCCCATTGACTTACGGCTCAGGGCATCTGCTACGACATTAGCTTTTCCGGGGTGGTATAGAATATTCACATCATAATCTTTTAACAGCTCCAACCAGCGGCGTTGCCGTAGATTCAACTCCCTCTGAGTGAAAATGTACTGTAAGCTCTTATGATCTGTGTAAATATCAACAAGGACGTCGTACAAGTAATGCCTCCACATTTTTAAGGTGTGAATTACTGCGGCCAATTCCAGGTCGTGGGTAGGATAATTCTTTTCGTGTTTCCTCAGCTGTCTGGAAGCATATGCAATTACTCTACCATGCTGCATCAACACACAACCTAACCCGACACCTGACGCGTTGCAATAGACTGAATAACCTTCTGTGCCTTCCGACAATGCTAACACTGGAGTGGAGGTTAATCTGTCTTTCAGTTCCTGGAAGCTCTGCTCGCATGCCTCTGTCCATTGAAACTTTGCTGCTTTCTGTGTCAATTTGGTTAGAGGTGCCGCAATGGTCGAGAACCCTTCAACAAACCTCCTGTAATATCCTGCCAACCCCAGAAAGCTACGAACTTCAGTTGGAGTGGTAGGCCCAGGCCATGACTTAACTGCTTCTATTTTCTGCTTGTCTAACTGTATACCAGCATCTGAGACGATATGCCCTAAGAAGGCCACTGAGTTAAGCCAAAATTCACACTTAGAAAATTTAGCATACAGCTGACGGTCCGTGAGAATCTGGAGCACTGTCCGCAAATGAGTCCGGTGATCTGCTTCAGAGCGAGAATACACCAGAATGTCATCAATGAATACTATCACGAACAAGTCCAGGAAAGGTCTGAAAATACTATTCATCAGGTCCATAAAGACTACCGGGGCATTCATTAACCCGAAGGACATAACTAGAAATTCAAAATGCCCATATCGGGTCCTGAACGCTGTCTTAGGAATATCTCTCTCACGTACTCGGACCTGGTGATATCCGGACCGCAAGTCAATCTTAGAAAAGTATCTAGCTCCCTGCAACTAATCAAATAAGTCGTCAATTCTGGGGAGCGTGTACTTGTTCTTTACTGTAACTTTGTTTAATTGCCGGTAATCTATGCACATTCGGAGCGATCCATCTTTCTTTCTCACAAATAAAACTGGCGCACCCCACAATGAAGTACTCGGCCTGATAAAACCTTTATCCAATAAATCTTTCAACTGCTCTTTTAATTCTTTGAGTTCTGCAGGAGCCATACGATAGGGAGGAATCGATATCGGCTGGGTGCCTGGTAATAAATCAATAGCAAAGTCTATTTCCCTTTCTGGGGGAATACCAGGTAACTCGCCTGGAAACACGTCAGGGAATTCATTTACCACTGGAACAGACTGGAGTGTCGGAGATTCTGCTTGGACATCCTGAACTCTGACCAGATGGTAAATACATCCCTTAGATATCAACTTTCTCACCTGAAGGTAGGAAATAAACCTACATTTTGGCGTAGCGGTGCTGCCCTTCCACTCTCGCACTGTTTCTCCTAGGAAGTGGAATCGGACCGTCTTGGTCCAACATTCAACATTGGCAAAGCACGGCACTAACCAATCCATACCCATTATGGCATCGAAGTCTATCATTTCTAACTCGACCATATCTACTGTGGTCTGACGGTCAGCAACCTCTACTGTACACCCGCGGTAAATTTTACTAGCCACAATAGAGTCACCAATGGGCGTGGATACTAAAAAGGGCTGCTGCAACAATTCTGGTGCAATACTAAACTTTCGTGCCACAAATGGAGTAATATAGGACATAGTAGACCTTGGATCAATCAACACATAAGCAAGGTGCGAGCAGATAGTTAACATACCTGTCACAACATCAGGCGACGCTTCCGAATCTTGCCTCCCTGGTAAGGCATATGTGCGGCTTGGACCCGCACCTGCACTGGAGGCCCCTGATCTGCCCCGACCCCTGCCTGCTGAAACTGAGGGCCTGCACCCAGTCGAGGATGCCGTGGCTCATGACCCTGCAGATGCCCTATCCTGTCTATCTCGGTCCTCTCAGCCTCTGGCTGGGCAATCTTTCATCAAATGGCCTTCTTGGCCACAAATATAACATGCAGTGGAACCATACCTGCATGCTCCAGGATGGCGTCGACTGCATATAGGGCAAAGTGGTGGGGTATACCTACTCTGCTCCGCCCTCCTCTATACTGGTGAATCTGCCATCTGCGAGCCTCTACCAGTCTCTGACTGCCCCCTGCAGCTGAATCTACCTCCCTGCGACTGTGGCGGAGGCGTGGGCCTGGACGGCCTGTCTAACAATCGTGGCCTGGGTCCTCCCCGGGCCTCCCTCTGTAACTCAACTGGCCTGTCCCGGTGACGCTGTTCCTGACTGACCCTTCTGATCTCCCGTTGTCGCTGTCTGATGCCCTCGATATTCTGGGCAAATTCCTGAACTCGAGCAATGTCCATGTCCTCTCGCAGTGTGGCTGTAATACAAGTCTCAACATATTCTGGATTCAACCGCATGATAAAACGGTGCACTCTGGATGCCATGGTATCAACAAAGGCCGGTGCATATCGAGCCAAAGAATCAAACCGCAAGGAATATTCCCGAACACTCATGGCCCCCTGCTCCAGATGTAGGAACTGGTCTACCCGGGCCTGTCGAATTTTCCGCGGCAGATAATGATCTAGAAAGGCTCCTGAAAAGCTGGACCAGGTGGGAGGGGAAACATCTCTCCCTCGGGACCTTTCCCAGCTTTCATACCATAACACGGCGATGTCCCGTAACCGGAATGCTGCCAACTCAACTGATTCGGTAGGCGTGGCATGCATAACCCTGAAGATTCTCTGCATTTGATCCAGAAAATCCTAAGGGTCCTCTGTCCGGTCCGTACCTGTAAACTGTGGGGGATTCAAGGCTAAGAACTCTCAGACGCTCGAACTACTAGGCCCTCCTAATAATTCTACAACTGTAGACGGCATTGGCTGACGCTGAGCAGCCATCATTTGTGCTAACATAACTACAGCACTCCTAACCTCCTGGTCGGAAGGTGTCGGTATAGGGACTGCTGAAGGTAATGTCGCCCCAAGTGGCTCCTGACGTGGTGGAGACTGCTGAGGAGGCTGGGACGATGCCTATGTAGTGCCCTCTGATCGGGCTATTTCTAAACGAGGGTGAGGCATCCTGCTGGTGCCTTCCCCTGCTGCAACATCTAAGCTCCGACCTGTGATAGGATGGCGCTGGTCTGACATTATCTGTAACCAAAGAATATGGTAAGCTTTTAGGGACTCAACCCTATACTGTACCGCTCTACAGCACGACTGAATAAGAATAAAAGACAACCATCCTATCATGCCTTGCAGCCTCCTACCCATAGTATGTGGTGCACAACACATCCATGGATAGGACTCTACTTAGCACGGCTTGCAGACTCCCTGGGATACGACCTGCTCTGATATCAAGTTTGTCACACCCCGCCTTGGGGGGTATGACTGGCACCTGGTGCCCTACTGGGACCTGAACTGCTGGACTGCTAAGCCTGGGCACATCTGGTGCCTGGTTGGCTCTAACTCATATTTCTGGAAACACAGGGCTATATAACGGCTGTAAACACAGCCCCCGGCCCATTGGCCTATAGCCTCCTGTACCTGTACTAACAGCTGACCGGAAACATATCAATATAGGGAAACCTATGCGGGCCGACAAGGCCACCATGCTGTCTAGTTATCTATAACTCAATCATGAAGTACTAGAAAGCTACGTGACCGGCAAGGTCACCACTACTGGCAAACTATGGCCCCACATGGCCAACATAAAAGAAAGAAAGGGTACTAACAGCTATACAACTGCACGGCCTCACACGACCGGCTCATCTGACCACAGCGAGATATATACAGACTGCAAGCCTCTAGGAATAGCAATAGAAATGATCGGGACAGGGCCCCGACCTACCCGTACTATACAACAAAAGGAACTAAAATACACCTCTGGAATTCAGTCTCCGGATGACAGGAGCTGAATACTAGATCGCTGACAGGAATCACGTAGTATCGTCTGCTCGTCTATGAGTACCTGCAGGCAAGTAATGCAGCGCCCCACCGGGCGTCAGTACCACTGGTACTGAGTATGCAAAGCAATAACTGAAAGCGAAATCTGAAAACAACAATAACTGATGAAACTGAGGTAGGAAGAAATAGATTACTGTCTAATAATGTAAGTCATACCTTCTTTCGTATATATACTTGAAGGAGTAGGAGTCGTATTACTCTACTGCTGATCTACTCATATCTAACGTAACATGGCATAACATAACATAACATAACATAACATAGCACACACAAACCTTACCCGACCCCCATAAGCCGGGAGGTACAACCAGCACGGAATCTACACCCCTACCCCGGTCATCCCATCTCCTATAAACCCTGTAAGCATCCTGCCGGTCCCCTGGGTATGCACTTGGGCTCACTGAGCCCCTGACTATAACTGTACCTGAGTCCGAAGGACTCCTGAATCAACACCCGGGCGTATCCGCTCGACAGGGGTGTATCAAAGCCGACCAAGGCATAATATGGGGAAAACTGGCATCCCATCTTCGTCCCCTGTGGGATGGCATGCTACTCCGTAGAGCGACGTATCCTCATCCTCTGGCAGACGAGTCGATACAGCTATCAACCCTGGGGCGATCATGGATGCTAGGTAGTCCAACCCTAAACAATACAACGGTCTCAACTAGCAATACTGTCTGCATATCTCACATGCTGAGGCTAATAGGGGTAAAGTATCGTATATATTACATGCTGAGCTAGTGATAGTAATCTGTATGTATTTAATACGTGCTGAGGCTGGTAAATATATACATATGAATATAGTCTCCTGCCAGACTGTTCTGGGGCTAATACTGAACAGGATATAGTGTTTCTGCTGAAAACCATGTTGTATACTGAGCTTCTATAGTAACATGATTTACTAGTTCTAATATGCTTTCTAGCTTCACTTTAACTTGTCGTTCTATCGCTGAAATGTCTTACAGATATTACATTGCTTTACTGGGCTTTAACTGAATACAACGATACCCTAACATTCCGCATTATCACATACTGAGCATGCTGTGCAGATTCTAACACTTGTATTAGGATCTATATCGGGCTAGCAAGTTTTGCGCAGATTATAACTCGATACTTCTAATACCGTACCAACATTCATAATAAGCATAACACATGACTTCTGAACATTCTACTGGCCTTTAAATTACGGTACTGTACCAAGATTACTAACTTGCCGAGGAAACTAGCTTTACATACCTTATTCTCGAACTATCCGGCTGTCGGACGAGGCTCGGCCAGCACTTCAACTATTTCCTCCCAACTGCATTCATAAATATGTCAATTAATACTAAATACAACTTTATTTTAAAGAGTAACGTCACTTCCGATATAGTTTATAGCCTAAACTTAGGCTTATCGAAAGACGGCCAGAAACTCGCTATTTTTCAGAGGTCCAGAAGGGAGAAATATTCACTTCACAACTAGGAACACATAGACACTAATTTAGAGCAATTCCACTTACCTTAGCTCGGTGGCTCGACAATTCGTCGGTCGTATTTCACGAAACTGAATCCGTAGGAATGCTCTCTGCTGCTAAATACCTCAGTATCTGGAGTTAATTTGAATTTGGACAACGTTTAGCTGCGTAAACGGTCGAAAATTATATTATCTCCTTCGTTCCTTTTCTCCCTCTGCTGGTTTGCTCTGTTCTCTGGAAGTTTAAAATATGTTTTTATCATTTAAAACCGAAGTGGGGCTTTATATACTTGGGCCTGGACAAGGCCAACGTGTCACGGAGCCAATGCGGAGGCCTCTCCTCCGTGACACGCTGCCATCGCGGAGGGGTTCTGCCTCGGCTCCTTCCGCGATGGTTCGACAGGTTTCTCATCCGATCTTTTCCCGGGCCTTTCTCCAGCACGTATGGCCTTCAAATATGCTTAACCAACGTGCGAATAGGTCATTTAGGTGCCGGGAATTCTACGGGGTATAGCAGACGGTAAGTGAACTTGTTGGGTAGTTACTCCAATTTAGGGGGTTTTAAGAAAACAATAATTAAAACAAAAATTGAAATTATGATATAAATCAAGATTTAAGAATAACTAGGGTTTGTGTTCCCCGTGGATTCATAACTATTTCGTGTATACACACGTGACCAATGCCAATGCTTACTTGTAGAACTGATAACTAGGGTTCATCCAAATGACTGATTTGTCCCTATTGGATGACTATACTCAATCACCGGGTTAGGTCCCATGAGCGGTTTCAAACTATCCGTTATCAATATGTTCCAAATTTAACTATCTTGCGAGTATAGCTCAAGTTAATACAATGATCATCAAGATCAAGGTTTTGTTGTAGTTCTCTTCTCCTAATCTCTACCTCTCTAGGCTCAAGCAAGTAAAGAATTCGGGAAAGTCCTAACATTGTACACCGTTAAGAAATATTTAAGAATGAAGATAATACAATACAAGCATTTTTTATTGGTTTTGAATCACTTTTGTGTATCCCTAGCTCATTAATCCACCATGGTTCTCACAATCCTAGCTATGGAGGTTTTAGCCTCTCATAGTTGCAAGGTTGTGATATGCATTCATCATTAAATACATAATTCAATATTTACAATCACAGATGAGAGAAAAGCTTCTTTGATTATATCAGTAAAGCCTTAAGAACAATTGATAAAGATCAAGAAAGAATTCAAGAAAAGGTTGATCACAAGTCAATCAACTCAATTTTATGTTTTCCCTCGAATCTCTATTGTTTTCATGCCTATCTCCCTTCTCTCTAATGTTCCCTATCATTCTCTTTTGAAAATAAAACATAAAAAGTATTTATACAAACATAAGAATCTTTTTCCTAAGCTAACAGGGTGATTTTCCATAACTGGCACAGCCTAAGTCACGACTAATCATATGACCCATAGCAGGATTGTACGGTTTATACCTAATGTCTGTAAGTCCTTGGCTTGCTGAAATTTGGCTAAAGTGTTGGGCCTTGGTATGACTCGTACATGCTTCCTGTGAGCCGTGAGTTGCTTCCATGGTCTGGCTCTGAGAACTCTGACTTTTTCTAAAATTATTCACGAGCGTTGTGGTACGAATCGTACCTTCCAACCACAACTCGTACTGTCTGAAGTTCTGCTTAGCATTGAAAATCCACTGAAGATCACCACTGCTCCTGATAGGATTCATACGTTGTTGTCATGATTCGTAGTTCCATCCGTTCAGGAATCTGCCTTTGTGCAATTCTTTTGAATAACTCCACGACTCAAGTTATGGCTCGTACCAGTGTTGTACGGCTCGTACTGAGAGTAGTAGGTTGCATTATCCCCACTCCAGCCATCTGAAACTTTTCACGGTTCTCAATACGGCTCGTACTGGGACTGGGACTTTAGCTCATTTTTTTCACTTTCAGGCTTCTTTTTCACATTCTTGCTCCAACACTTATTTTTCTTGTAATCAAAGAAAAAGTGTCTTATATCCATATAAACACACCTAAGTTCATGCTATTTTCTTAATTTTGAGCATCGAAAGTGTTGTAAACTCACAACACATCAATTAGCCCCAGCACCTTCAACAACCAGTGTTCCATATAGACCTAGGGTAAGGGAGATTACCTATTCAGCTTGTAAGAGTTGTGGCAAACACCATTTGGGAGAATGCATGGTTGGCTCAGATGCTTGTTTTTGGTGCGGCATGTTGGGTCATAAGCACCGAGATTGCACAGCAGCTAAGTGAGGTGAGAGTAGGGCCCCAACCACCTCTTTAGTAGCTCCCATAATCCACCCATTTCAGCAGGTGCATCATCTATTACAGGTGGTGGACAACATCAAAGCCTCTCTTAGCCTTGGCAGCATATCAGGATAAGGGCAAGTCGCCAGAAGTAGTCACAGGCATGTTATGAATTTCTCGTGTTACTCTTTTCATATTGCTAGCCCCAGAACCCCAATAATGAATAAGAAGCTCTTGTGATGTTTGTTGAGAAGAGATGGTCGATGTATGGTGTAAAGTAGCTATGAGTATGAGGTTTACGGTGAATGTTAGAGAGGGAGGAGACATCAAGAGTTAGTGTCTTAGCCCCAACATTAAGAAAGATTTAGGAGCCTTAGAATGATGGCTTAAAGCTAAGGGAGAGATGGTAAGTTGTGAGACAAGTCGAATCTTGAGTATGCTAGTAGGGGAGTTCCAACCGTAACAATTACGGTATGTCAATCTCTTCAGGTTCAGATAATTCCTCTTGTCTTTTAGTTGAAGCGAAGCTTTGTCCATTCCTATGTGCAAACTTCCAGAGTGATATTCCCCGAAGCCCAAAGATGAGACCCGGGAGTTGAAATGGAGAAAAGATTAAAAACTGGCACCAGGCACAAACGAGTCATGGGGAGACTCGTGAGATTAACCCACGAATCGTGATGTGATTCGTGGGGAAGGCCAGGGAATGAAATTGAACTCGCGAAGATGAGACCCCACGGGCATGACCACGGCTCGTGGTCAGACCCCACGAGTCGTTAGGTCAGTCGTGGGGTGAGCGAGAAGTAAAAAAGAAGAGGGGAGGTAGTGTACTCGACGGAAGGACCCCACAAGTCGTGGTCGGTCCCCACAATTCGTGGGGAGGGTCATGGTCAACTAGTTGAGAAAATACTTGGCATGGAGGCAGTGTACATAACGGATGGTGACCCCGAGTCGTGCTCACCAGTAACGAGTCATGAGGCTGCCCGTGATGAGTTCAGGTGATCAGATGAGCAATGGACTAGACGGATCAAGCCACGAGTCATGACCCTTGACCACGAGTCATTAGGTCCCTCGTTGGGACCACCCGAATGTTATTTTCTGCGAATTTAGTAAGGGTTTTTCCGTAATTCCTAAGCTTCTAAGGCCTAAACTACATCATTTTGAGTTATGAATAGTGTCTTTTAAAGGGGTTAAGTTTATTTTAGGCCTCATTCATCTATGCATGCAAGGTAGAAAGGTTAGAGAGGGTGATCAAGCTAGTATTCATCAATTTCTCTTCAATTTCCTATTGGGTATCTAAAGAAGTGTAAGAATCAGCTACCAACAAGTATGTAGGGTTATGAATGTGTGATTCCTTTCACACCCATGCCCAATCCCTCTCTAAATCATGAATGATCTATGACTAATCCATTGGATTTTAACCCAATGCATGAATTTCCTAATTCTTTACATGGGTATGATTTAAATATGTTTCTACTATTGAATTATGAAGCATGGAGGAGTTTTATAATGTTTTCAATTAAAAATCATGTTTCTAGCTTTAGGAATGAAAAAGCCCATTGTGACTAATGTAAAATCTACGCAAGATGAGGACCCGATTTTGGTAAAGTTAAAGGAAGCCATTCAAAATCAGAAGGTAGAGGTCTTTTCCAAAGGGGGAGATGGTGTGCTTCGGTACCAGGGTCGCCTATGTGTTCCAAATATTGATGATTTGAGGAGCCGAATGTTGCATTACGCTCATGGATCCAAGTATTTTATCCATCCAGGTGCCACCAAGATGTACCTTGACTTATGGGAAATCTATTGGTGGAACGACATGAAGAAGGATATTGCAGAATTCATAGTCAAGTGTTCGAACTGTTAGCAAGTAGAGGTTGAGCACCAGAGACCGGGAGGTGTACTTCAGGATATCAGCATTCTGAATTGGAAGTGGGAAGAAATTAATATGGATTTCTTCACAGGTATGCCTTGTACTCATCGACAATATGATTCCATTTGGGTTATGGTAGACAGATTGACCAAGGATGCATATTTTCTACCGGCCAAAACCAGAGATTCGATGGAGGACTATGCCCGAACTATATATCCGGGAGCTAGTCCGATTTCATGGAGTGCCCTTATCCATCATTTCAGATAGAGGTACTCAATTTACCTCTCAATTTTGGAAGCCGTTTCAAAAAGGATTAGGTACGCAAGTTAAGCTCAACACAACATTCCCCTCACAAATGGATGGTCAAGAGGAGCGGACAATCCACACCCTTGAGGACATGTTGAGAGCATGCGTAATTGACTTCAGAGGTAGCTGGTATGAGGATTTTCCACTAATCGAGTTTACCTACAATAATAGTTATTATTCTAGTATCTAGATGGCGCTATTCGAGGCTCTCTATGGGTGGAGATGTAGATCGCCCATCGGATTGTTTGAGGTTGGTGAGGCAGCAATGATAGGGCTACATTTCGTTCATGAAGCCATGAAGAAGGTTCAATTGATAAGGGACGGGTTGAAAACTGCCTAGAGTTGCCAAAAGTCTTATGCTGACATGAGAAGAAGAAAATTAGAATTTGAAGTCGATGACTGGGTATTTCTGAGGGTGTCTCCCATGAAGGGAGTGATGAGGTTCGGGAAGAAAGGGAAACTTAGTCCCGCTACGTCGACCCGTACCGGATAGTGAGAAATGTTGGCAAGGTGGATTATGACTTGGAGTTGCCTTTAGAATTAGCTTCTATGTATCCTGTATTCCATGTGTTGCTCTTGAAGAAGTGTTTAGGTGATCCAACTCTAGTTGTCCCGGTGGACAGTGTTGGTGTGAAAGACAGCCTCAGTTACGAGGAGATTCCGATCGGAATATTAGATCGATAGGTTCGAAGGCTAAGGAACAAGGAAGTAGCTTCAGTTAAAGTGTTATGGAGGAATCAGCATGTTGATGGAGCTACGCGAGAAGCCGAAGCAGATATGATGGCTAGATACCCATATTTATTAACTATCGGCTCAGTTTCAACTTGAGATATCAGTTCTGCTCTCAAACCCTATTTAGTTTTCATGTTCAGTGCATGTGCCTAAGTTTTCTTTATGTAAATGGATGTGTGTATGATTTGTGAAATCAGTTCAGCTATGTAGCTTGAATCGGGGGGTAGTCATACCTTCAGTTTCGGTTTAAATGATTAGTATGTGGATATGATAACTGCATTTCTCTGCTTTTCTATATGTTCTTCAATATTCGGGGATTATTTTTCCCAAGGGGGAGATATTGTTATGCCTCGAAAGCCCAAAGATCAAACCGGGGAGTTGAAATGGAGAAAAAATTAAAAATTGGCACCAGGCATAGAACGATCCTGGGGAGACCCGTGAGTTCAACCCATGAGCTGTGATGTGATTCATGGGAAAGGCCAAGGAATGAAATTTAACTCGAGAAGATGAGACCCCACGGGCATGACCATGATTTGTGGTCAGAGCCCACGAGTCGTTAGGTCAGTCGTGGGGTGAGTGAGAAGTAAAAGAGAAGAGGGGAGGCAATGTACTCAACGGAAGGACCCCAGGAGTCGTGGTCAGTCCCCACGATTCGTGGGAAGGGTCGTGGTCAACTAGTTGAGAAAATACTTGGCATGGAGGCAGTGTACATAATGGATGGTGACCACGAGTCGTGGTCACCAGTAACGAGTCGTGAGGTTGCCCGTGATGAGCCCAGGTGATTAGATGAGCAGTGTACTAGACGGATCAAGCCACGAGTCATGACCCTTGACCATGAGTCATTAGGTCCTTCGTTGGGACCACCTGACAGTTATTTTCTGCGAATTTAGTAAGGGTTTTTCCGTAATTCCTAAGCTTCTATGGCCTAAACTACATCGTTTTGAATTATGAATAGTGGATTTTAAAGGGGTTAAGTTCATTTTAGGCCTCATTCATCCATGCATGCAAGTTAGAAAGGTTAGAGAGGGTGATCAATCTAGTATTCATCAATTTCTCTTCAATTTCCTATTGGGTATCTAAAGAAGTGTAAGAATCAGCTACCAACAGTTATGTAGGGTTATGAATGGGTGATTCCTTTCACACCCATGCCCAATTCCTCTCTAAATCATGAATGATCTATGACTAATCCATGGGGTTTTAATAAAATGCATGAATTTCCTAATTCTTTACATGGGTATGATTTAAATACGTTTCTACTATTGAATTATGAAGCATGGGCGAGTTTTATAATGTTTTCAATTAAAAATTATGTTTCTAGATTTATGAATGAAAAAGCCCATTGTTGAGTAGTTCATGAAAGATGAGATTTGTGATGAATGTACGATGATGATGAGATATTATGATGAAAAATATGTTTTCAAGCTACCCATGTTTATAATCATGATTTCGATATGAATTGAGCATTTCAAGTATGATAAAGCTTTGGAAAATGCCCCCATGTTCAAAGTATGATTGATGATTTCTCGAATTAAGCTTACCACATGGTTTTGGAGCGAAGGCTCCCACTTATACTTTCATCTTGTGGTATGGTTTGAGTTAAAACTTCTCTTATGCATGATTTCCGCTTTGAGATGTATTTGATTTATAAGCTTCGTCAGTAGATGATGTTGAGCTTCGTTGAATAATGATGCAGAGCATATGCATGTTTTTGGAAGTAGTGTCTAGCATCGAGCAGGCTAAGGGTTGATCACCCTATGCCTCAGAACTACGCAACAACGTAGGTTTATACATTATGACTCTTGGACCTCTTTTGTGAGCTTCCCCTGCCCAAATGGTCCGTCAGCTTGATATCGATGTCATGGTATCATCCCTAGCCGTAAAAAGGCTTTGTACGGCTCTACCCACTTGAGTGTGATAGTTGGGACCACATAAGCTCTATCGTGATATGTTGGTTAAAACACGAGTCTCCCATTGTTACTCATGATTTCAGTTATGCATGTTCATTATGTCACGCCCAAAAACTGGGGTAGCGCGCAGCTGGCACTCGATTCATGATCGATCTAGAAGCCGGCTATATAGCATCTATAAATGTATCACTAAGGCTGACCAAGCCACATGTCACAACCAACTAAGATAAATACTGGGCCAATAATGCCTTGACAATTATAAATATGCAACCTAGAAAGCCGACAAAGCTACAATAAAGCTAAGAAAAGCAATGAAAAACAATTAAGAATACACAACCCACACTACTATACAAACTAGTCCACATTAGCCTCTACAGAGTAAACAAATTGAAATGCACGGGACAGGGCCCCGGCCTACCCATGTTGTACACAAAACTTAAAATAGTCCAAACTAGGACATGGCTCCTAGAAGAGAGGAGCATACCGCTATTCTGCTGAAATCTGGCTCCTACTATGTCCGATGATCTGAGCCTCGGCCTGTACCTACAACACGATTGCAGAAAGGGTCCCAAGATGAAGGGACGTCAGTACGAATAAAATGTACTGGTATGTAAGGCTGAAAACCGTAAACATGTAAGATAAAAATAATAACTACACCAGAAATAAGGAGTAGTAACAACCCGGAATCCTGAAAACAGAAACCTGACAAAAACTCATTATTGAAGTGTAAATTCAACCATCTAATGCACAACAAATACAATAACTGAAATGCCAGCAGACAGCCGACCATAAAATCTATATATAATTCATCCAGCCAGTGTACCACACCAGGGTAACAATAAAATGCCTCCAGCCGGTGTACCATACCAGGGTAAAATCTGTCCAGCCGGTGTACCACACCAGGGTAAAATAACAAGACCTCCAACCGGTGTACCAAACTGAGGTAAAATCAATAAATCTTAGACAAAATCATAAATGGAGCTGATATGACTTATACTGGACCAGCTCAATACGTACAACATAGAAATGACGAACACTAAACATGTGGCCTGCGTAGGCCTCCTTTGTAATGCATAACTGGAACTGAGTACATATAACATGTAAAGCTATAAAATTGAACTTAAATGAATGTATTCAAAACTTGTATAAATCATAAGGAACTATGGATGACCTAAGAGTTTCAACAAAATTTATAGGTCGTGTTCAAGGGACATTAGAGCTCAGAAACTCGCTAGCTTGTCGTTCGGCTTAAGGGAAAGGGATTATGAAATATCCCCTTGGCTTGACATATTTCATAACATACACATAATATAAAGGACAACCATAACCTATTAATCCTAATTCGATAAGCTCATTTACCCTTAATAGCTTGCGACGTCTTTACGTGGCTTAAAATGGTTTACACGTCTTCATCTTGGCTCCTTCACCAAATTCAGTTAGAAACCAGACCTTTAAACACATTTAACATCACATATATATACAAATGACATACAGTAAGGACCAGCTAACAATGACCACGCTGAGGGGTCTCTAACTCAATGTACAACTACGACAACAATCAATACAATATCACACTTTGGATGTCTCACTTCGGCTAGGCATAATCTTAACATTTATGCTCAATAAAATGTGGAAATTTAAAGCTTAAATGAATCTTAACATAATTCCTCAAGACTTTTAAATAGGTTGCTGGTTCATTTGATTCACAACACACGAATCGTGCTTAAAAGAACGATAGACGGGGCGCCTTACATACCTTTCTCCGATGAACTTTTCTCTAGCCGATTTCCTATCTCAATGATCAGCCTTCAACCTCCTTAATCCAGTGGTTTTACAGGCCAACTAAAGTCTTAATCTATAGCAAAAAAATTCATCCAAAATAACTAACCAGAGGCAATCACAATAGCAATAACAACACCGGCAACATCAACAACATTTAGCCATTTTCTCAACTAGTTTTCACTAACTTTTGAGGGAGAAACAAGAGGAAATTTTACCTTTGTTTTTCTGAAATTCTTTTCCTCAATATGAAGTATAATTCCATAAAAAGAAACAGCCAAAACGCCTAAGGAAAACGAGCAAAACTCAGCTCATAAACAGTCTATAGGCAACTCACTTAGCTGCCAATTTCCAGATTTGCGCTTTGCAATTTGAGAGGTTTAAAAGGGGCGAAATCCTTACCTTTTCTCCTAATTTCAACACCTACTCAAAGATGGATATATAGGCAATCCAAATAGATTTTGAAACGCAGAAAAACTTCTTCAAAACCTTGCTAAAACGAGCTCCAAAACAGCCCCTAACACACTTAGCAAAGTAACCTCGGTGTAGGTCATCTCTTCAGAAATTCGGACACCATAAATAGGCATAACATGGGTTGGGTCTCCTATACACTTCCACAATATCGATACATGAAATACTGGGTGGTTTCCGCTAACTCTGGTGGCAACTCCAACTCATAGGCCACTTTTCCTATCCCGCGGATAACTATGTAGGACCCAACATATCTAGGACTCAACTTGCCTTTTCGGCCAAATCGCATAACTCCTTTCATAGGTGACACTTTTAGGAAGACCCAATCATTAACAACAAACTCCAGCACTCGACGGTGTACATCTGCATAAGACTTCTGCCTGCTCTGGGCTGTCTGAAGTCGATCTCTAATAAGTTTCACCTTGTCAATAGCTTGTTGCACTAAGTCTGGCCCCAATAACTCTGCCTTATTGAGTTCAAAACAGCCCGCTGGTGACCTGCATTTTTGCCCATATAAAGCTTCATATGGGGCCATTTGAATACTTGCCTGGTAGCTGTTATTATAGGCGAACTCGATCAAGGAAACATGATCATCCCAACTTCCGCCAAAATCTAAAACACAGGCACGCAACATATCTTCAAGTGTTTGAATGGTGCGTTTAGCCTGTCCGTCTGTCTGAGGATGAAATGCGGTACTGAGGCTTACCTGAGTGCCCAGGCCTTTCTGGAAAGACTTCCAGAAGTTTGTTGTGAACAGAGCACCTCTGTCAGAAATAATGGACAAGGGGATGCCATGTAGGCGAACTATCTCTCATATATCAAGCCTAGCATAATCCTTTGCAGCATATGTGGTCTTAACTGGAAAGAAGTGAGCTGATTTATTTAATCTATCAACTATTACCCAGATAGAATCATGTTTCCTACTCGTTCTAGGCAATCCTGTAATAATATCCATATTAATCACCTCCCAATTCCAGGCTAGAATTTATATATCCTGGACCAAACCTCCAGGCCTTTGGTGCTCAACCTTCACCTATTGGCAATTGGGACACGGAGTCACAAGACCGGTGATGTCCTTTTTCATGCCATTCCACCAATATAGCTGCCTCAGGTCATGATACATCTTTGTGGCACCTGGGTGTACTGAATATTGAGAATAATGAGTTTCATTCATAATATGTTCCCGTAGTTCACCGACATTAGGTACACATAGATAGCCCTGGTATCTAAGAACTCCATCGAGTCCACAATCAAATAGGCTCTGCTTCTATTGTGGTATACTGTCTCTCAGTAAGACTAACTCTGCATCATCATATTGTCGTTGCTTAACTTCCGCTACCAAGGATGATTCTACTGTGTTTTTGACAATAACACCCCCATCTTCGGCATCCAGTAATCGAATCTGTAAGTCAATCAATTGCCGTAGAGCCTTCATCATTTCAATCCTGTCAACCTGAGTATGACTCAAGCTACCCATAGACTTGCGACTTAGCGCATCAGCTATAACATTTGCCTTGCCCGGATGATACAGAATGCTAACATCATAATCTTTCAGCAATTCAAACCACCTTCTCTGGCATAAATTCAACTCCTTCTGCTGAAACAAATACTGGAGGCTCTTATGATCTGTGAAGATATCAACATGTACCCTGTATAAGTAGTGGTTCCAAATCTTCAATGTAAATACCACTGCGGCCAACTCAAGATTATGAGTAGGTTAATTTTGCTCATGCTTCCTCAACTGTCTAGAGGAATAGGCAATGACCTTGCCGTGTTGCATCAGAACACAACCTAGCCCCACTCTTGAAGCATCACAATACACCACATAACCCTCGCCACCCTCTGGAAGAGTCAGGATAGGTGCTGAAGTCAGCCTATCCTTCAACTCCTAAAAACTTCACTCACATGCCTCTATCCATTGAAACTTAGCTACTTTATGAGTCAACTTTATCAATGGCGCAGAGATAGTAGAGAAACCTTCCACAAATCGACAATAATAACCTGCTAACATCAGAAAGCCACGAACCTCTGTAGGATTCAAGGGTTTGGGTCGAGTCTTTACTGCCTCTATCTTCAGACTATCCACTCTTGTACCTTTAGATATAATTACATGACCAAGTAAAGCCACAGATGTTAGCCAAAACTCACATTTAGAAAATTTAGCATATAATCTGTGCTCCTGTAGAGTCTGTAATACTGCTCTCAAATGACCTGCATGCTCGGCCTCAGATCGCGAGTAAATCAGAATATCATCAATGAAGTCGATCACAAATACATCAACAAAAGGCCTAAACATCCAATTCATCAGGTCCATAAAAGCTGCTGGGGCATTAGTAAGCCCAAATGACATCACTAAGAACTCATAATGGCCATATCTAGTCCTGTAGGCAGTCTTGGGGATATCAACTTCCCTAACCCGTAACTGATGCTACCCGGATCTCAAATCAATCTTTGAGAAGCATATGGCACCCTGTAACTGATCAAACAGGTCATCAATCTTGGAAAGTGGGTACTTATTCTTAATCGTAACCTTATTTAGCTACCTATAGTCGATACACATTCTTAACGACCCGTCTTTCTTTCGCACAAAGAGCACTGGTGCACCCCAAGGCTATACACTAGGTCGAATGAATCCCTTCTCGAGCAGATCTCTCAACTGCTCCTTTAATTCCCTTAGCTCTACTGGAGCCATTCTGTAAGAAAGGATAGATATAGGCTGAGTACCTGGAAGTAGATCAATAGAAAAATCTATCTCCCTTTCAGGAGGAATTCCAGGCAAATCCTCTGGAAAGACCTTAGGGAACTCATTTATAATAGGAATTGACTGGAGAGTCATAGGCTCACATTCCAAGTTTCTTACCTGAACCAAATGATAAATACAACCTTTGGATAGCAACTTCTAAGCCTTAAGGTATGAAATAAACTTACCTTTAGGCGTAGCGGCATTACCTTGCCATTCCCGGACTGGCTCGCCGGGAAAATTGAACCTGACAACCTTAGCTCTGCAATCAACATTAGCATAACATGCCACCAACCAATCCATACTCAAAATGACATCAAAATCAACCATTTCAATCTCAACTAGATCAGCTAAGGTTGATCTATCACATACCAATACTATGTAGTTTCGGTAAACTTGTCTAACTAACACAGATTCGCCAATTGGCATAGAAACAGCAAATGGTATAGATAATAACTCAGAGACTATCTCAAACTGACTCGCAACCAATGGTGTGACATAAGAGAGTGTAGAACCAGGATCAAGTAAGACATATACTGCACGAGAATAAATAATCAAAGTACCTATAACAACATCAGGTGAGGCCTCCTGGTCCTGTTGACCGCCCAAAGCATAAAATCGATTCTGGGTTGCCCCATAACTAGAAGCCTCTCTCCCTCTGCCTCTGCCATGGCCTGTTGCTAGCTGAGGATCAGGTTTGGGAGGTCGAATGGAGGATGACGAAGCAACCGCTGATCACGCTTGATCCGCCTCAACCCTATCTGAATATCCCTCATAAAGTGCCCGGGCTGCCCACAACGATAACATACATTCTGCCCCTGACGACACTGACCTGAATGAGATTTCCCACACTAGGGACAAGGCAGCAATGTTGGTCGCCTCTGCCCTGCCTGCTCCTGTCTTCGGGAGCTAGATGGAGCTGGGCCTTGATCTCTTCTCTGTCCTTGAAACTGAGGTGAGGCACTCCTTATTGGCCTAACTGACTGCCTGGATGACTGAGCCCCTGGGTCACCCTGCGGCTCTCTGTAAGGACCCACAGTCCTAATTCTCTTTCGTTGCTCCCGCAGTCTCTGAGTATCCCGTAATTGATGAACCAAATCCTCTGCCCTCTAGGCGAAAGCCTGAATTCGTGAAATGTCCATGTGCTCTTGAGTAGATACCCCCAAGCAATCTCGAGCTATATGAATCCCCAACCCTAACACGAACCGATGAACTCTATCCTCCATCGTTTGAACCATGTGAGGAGCATACCTGGCAAGAGAATTAAACCGAAGATAATACTCACGCGCACTCATACTTCCTTGCTCTAGGTGCAAAAACTGCTCAGCTCGAGCCTGTCGAAGCTCCCAGGGTAGATAGTGGTGCATAAAGGCCTCGGAGAACTCTTCTCACTCAGCTGGTGGTGCTTCAGCTCCACTGGATTGAGCCCAAGCCTTATACCACAATATGGCCACATCACGTAGTTTGAAGGCCGCCAACTCTACTTCCTTAGTCGTTGTAGCTCGCATCACCTTTAACACCCTATAAGTATGATCGATAAAGTCCTGGGGATCCTCGCTAGGGTATGATCCGGTGAATATAGGAGGGCTCAAACTCAAGAACTCGCGGGCCCTAGAACTCTCAGTTGTCTGGCCTATATTTCTCTTCATCGCCTCCAATCGTCGCTCTTGACCTGCGGCTATACGAGCCATCAGCTGAACAACTCCCTCAAGACCCTGTCCTTCCGGAACAATTGGAGGTACCACAGGCGCGGGACGGTCTGCCACTCTACTACCCTCAAGTACTACTGCTGCAGGAGGAGCTGGAGGTCTATCTGCCATTGCTCTAACCGGTGTGGGAGGAATTGTAATACCTGGGGCAGGAGACTCACTCTGAGCCTCTGACCTGTCTCCCTAATCCACTGGAGGGCGACTAGTACCCTCCCCAATGGTTGTGCCAATCAACCTCGTAGTCGTCTTCCTTGTCACAGGCATACTCTGAAACAATAACACGATTAAGATATCACAGTACTTATGAGCTTGACCTATAGCACAAACTATTAGTAAAAGAAGTGAAACAATTCCTAAATGTCATGTAGTCTCCTGATTATAAGTATCGGGCTCAACATACCCATAAGCAAGACACTACTAGACATGGCTTTGTGGACTCTCTAGGATACGACTTCACTATGATACCAAGTCTTTCACGCCGCAAAACTGGGGTAGGGCACAATTGGCAATCAATTCATGATCGATCAAGAAGCCAACTATATAGCATCTATAAATGTAACACTAAGGCTGACCAAGCCACTTGTCACAACCAACTAAGATAAATAATGGGCCAATAATTCCTTGACGATTATAAATATGCAACCTAGAAAGCCGACAAGGCTACAATAAAGCTAAGAAAATCAATGAAAAACCAATATGTCTACACAACCCATACTACTATACAAACTAGTCCACATTAGCCTCTACAGAGTAAACAAACTGAAATGCACGGGACAGGGCCCCGGCCTACCCATGTTGTACACAAAACTGAAAATAGTCCAAACTAGGACATGGCTCCTAGAAGAGAGGAGCATACCACTATTCTACTGAAATCTGGCTGCTACTACATCCGATGATCTAAGCCTCGGCCTGTACCTGCAGCACGATTCTAGGAAGGGTCCCAAGATGAAGGGACGTTAGTACGAATAAAATGTACTGGTATGTAAGGTTGAAAACTATAAACATGTAAGATAAAAATGATAACTACACCAGAAATAAGGAGTAGTAACAACTTGGAATCCTGAAAATAGAAACCTGATAATAACTCATTATTGAAGTGTAAATTCAACAATCTAATGCAAAACAAACACAATAACTGAAATGCCAGTATACAGCCGACCATAAAATCTATATACAACTCGTCCAACCAGTGTACCACACCGGGGTAAAAATAAAAATGCCTCCAGCCGGTGTACCATACCAGGGTAAAATCTGTCCAGCCGGTGTACCACACCAGGGTAAAATAACAAGACCTCCAACTGGTGTACCACATCGGGGTAAAATCAATAAATCTTAGACGAAATCATAAATGGAGCCGATATGGATTATACTGGACTAGCTCAATATATACAACATAGAAATGACGAATACTAAACATGTGGCCTGCATAGGCCTCCTTCGTAATGCATAACTGGAACTGAGTACATATAACATGTAAAGCTAGAAAATAGAACTTAAATGCATGTATTCAAAACTTGTATAAATCATAAGGAACTATGGATGACCTAAGAGTTTCAACAAAATTTATAGGTCGTGTTCAAGGGACATTAGAGTTCAGAAACTCGCTAGCTTGTCATTCAGCTTAAGGAAAAGGGATTATGAAATCTCCCCTTGGATTGACATATTTCATAACATACAAATAAGGTAAAGGACAACCATAACCTGGTAATCCTAATTCGATAAGCTCATTTACCCTTAATAGCTTGCGACGTCTTTACGTGGCTTAAAATCATTTACACGTCCTCATCTTGGCTCCTTCACCAAATTCAGTTAGCAACCAGACCTTTAAACACATTTAACATCAAATATATATACACATGACATAAAGTAAGGACCAGCTAACAATGACCACGCTGAGGGGTCTCCAACTCAATGTACAACTACGACAACAATCAACACAGTATCACACTTTAGATGTCTCACTTCGGCTAGGCATAATCTTAACATTTATGCTCAATAAAACATGGAACGTTAAAGCTTAAATGAAGCTTAAAATACTTCCTCAAGAATTTTAAATAGGTTGTTGGCTCATTCGATTCACAACACACGAGTCGTGCTTAAAAGAACGATAGACGGGGCTCCTTACATACCTTTCTCCGATGAACTTTTCTCTAGCCGATTTCCTATCTCAATGATCAGCCTTCAACCTCCTTAATCTAGTGGTTTTTCAGGAAAACGAAAAATTTTAATCTATAGCAAAAAATGCAGCCAAAATAACTAACCATAGGCAGTCACAATAGCAACAACAACACACGGCAACATCAACAACATTTAGCCATTTTCTCAACTAGTTTTCACTAACTTTTGAGGGAGAAACAAGAGGAAATTTTACCTTAGTTTTTTTGTAATTCTTTCCCTAAATATGAAGTATAATTCCAAAAAACGAAACAGCTAAAACGCCTAAGGTAAACAAGCAAAACTCAGCTCACAAACAGTCCATTGGCAGCTCACTTAGCTGCCAATTTTCAGATTTTTGCTTTGCAATTTGAGAGGTTTAAAAGGGGAGAAATCCTTACCTTTTCTCCTGATTTCAAGACCTTCTCAAAGATGGATATATAGGCCGTCCAAATAGATTTTGCAACACAGAAAAACTTCTTCAAAACCTTGCCAAAACGAGCTCCAAAACAGCCCCTAACACACTTAGAAAATTAATCTCAACTTATCTTGTGATTTTCTTTAACTTTGCTTGATGTTCCTCCTTGATTTTCTTTGTCCTAGATGTTGGAATTGAGAGAGAAACGGAATCCTTAACAAGCTGGTCGATTTAGATTTAGCTGAAAATGTTTCTACACATGAAAAATTGGATTTTAAGTAAATAGGGTGGTGGAGGAGCTAGGGCGTCATGCCCGCATCACCGCTCGTGATGCTTCGTTAAAATGGTCATAACTTCTTACTACAAACTCCAATTGATAAGAGGTTTGATGTTCTGAAAACTAGACTCAAAGACCTTTAATTTAATAGGTTGTGGGGCTTCTAATTCTTTATATATTATGAGATATGATCGTTTAAATTTAACCCTTACTTATGAACTTCACATACTCTTTGTTTTTTTGATCGTACACATTTCCCTTGTCATCTACGACTAATATACAACCCGTACTTTTCTTAACCTAGCATAAAAACATCAAATAATCACCAAAAAATTTTTGAGGTGTTATACATTACTTATGAGATTTACATATGTAAGCATGTTCGTAAGCAGGTTTGACTCAATGTTCAACTTTTCTCATAAATATCATATTTCAGCTTTGAGTCAATCGATTATGTTATGATATGTTATGTCATGATGAGATTATGATTTTAGAAAGAATGCATGCAAACCCTACTCTCAAACTCTTAATGATTATGTTTTATATTATGCATTTTCTTTGAATGATTTTAATTACTATAGTTGTTTTACTTACCTTGCATACTCGGTACATTCAACGTACTGACCGCATACTCTATGATGTATCATTTTATGATACAGGCTCCCATCTTCAGATCCAACATCGTCATTAGCTTGTAACAGAGTTTCGCATCCAGCTTGTTGGTGAGTCCTCATTCTCCGAGGACCATTTAATTCGGACATTAATGTTTTCTTTTAGTTTCAGTTGTCGGGTTAGTTGGGGATGTTGTCCCATCAACCCATATGTTACATTAGAGGCTTTCATACTATGTGTAGTACTTTGTTGTTATGTATTTAGTCCATATCAATTATCATGCTATGCCACATTGTGTTCATGCTTCTGATATGTTGATATGTTAAGTATTCTGTTTGATAATATGAAGTTAGATGAATGTTCATTCCATGGGTCGACTTGGAGTCTCTCGGGGCTCCTTGTCCTATGTTACGATCTGGGCCTATATTTGGGTCGTCACACAGAGTCTCTAGATAACCGCTTCAGATAGCGATGCCAGTCTTACTCTATGAATCCTTAAGGCTCATCTTCATGTTATAAACTAGCTATGTGTGTTAACTCATGTCTTCCAGTATGTTTAGCTCAAATTCAGCCTTTAGAAGTTGCTTTAGTAGCTTAGTAGATAAGGGTACCTCATGTATGTGCTCAGTTTGTAAATGTCATGAATGATTCGTGCTCATGAGTCCCTTACTTTCAGTTAGACCATATATCATGAATTCTAGTTCAGTATTAGAAAGCAAATTGAGAATGATGGCTCAATCTGTATCAGCTCAGTGCTAGTTAGAGGAAAAGAATCCTTCTCAGTGTTCTATCTAGTTCCATGTTAGTGTCATGTCTTTCAGTCCCTCTCACGCCTTAGCATGCATGTATGATTTAGATATTCAGTTCAGATATGTAAGATCGGACCGTAGTTAGATACTCCATCAGTTTCAGTTGTAAATGCTCAGTATTTGGGATATCAGTTCTTTCCCCAGCTTTTCAGTGTGTTTAGCCTACATTAGAGAATGAATGTTCTCAATGGGGATATATTATAACACCCCGAAAGATTCTAAGATAAGACCTCATAGTTAGATGGTGTTCATCAGAAAACCGGCAGAAAATTTTCTTAGAACGACTCGTCACAATGAGTCGTGGGTTGCTCTAAGGGTCCGTTGGAAGGGTTTCAAGAAAAAGGTGCTAAGTATGTTTGATACCACGAGAGGATAGAATGAGTCATTGTGGGAAACAACGACCCATTAGATGTTGCTATGGTGAGCTAGCAGAGCAGACTCCCTAAAAATGACGAGCCAAGTGATGACCCGTTGGTTGCTGTGACGGGTCGTCCTGAGGAGTCGTTTGTTAGAACTCAGAATATGATATGGTTTTTGGTTCAGTGATGACGGACGGATACCACAAGTCATTAGGTGAAGTAATGAACCATCGTGTCGATTATTCGAAGGAAATCAAGGGTTGGACCAGCAATGACGACGGAAGGTAATGACGAGTCGTTGGATAAAGTAACGACTCGTCCTGTTGGTCATTAGTTGAGGAAACAGAAGCTGAGAAATTTTCCCTAGCGGAAACGGACGGTCACCACGAACTGTGGTGAGGACCAACGACTCGTGGTGAGGGTTGTGGTCATTGACGGGTAGATTTTTAATTGTAATCCCGAGGGTATTTTGGTATAGTCCGATGCCCCCAGTTCTTAAATGGCATTGTTTTAGGTATTGTAAGGGTTGAATTAAAGGGGTTTTCACAAGCCTAAGCCCCTCATTGTCCAAAACCATTTGTAGAAATCCTTTTCTTCTTCTTCTTCTCTCAAGCTCAAGGATCATCTAGGGTTTCTTTCAAGAGCTGCAAGCTTCAAGATCTGTAAGGGAGCCCTTTTAATCAGGTATGTAGGACTTCAACAAGGATCTCCTTTCATCCTTGTGTCCCAATTTTTATACTAAAACCCAAATTCTTAGATATCTAGAAAAGCATGTTCTAGGGTTTCAATTTATAGATGAATTCTCATATGCCTTCTATGAATTCCAAGATCCATCATGATTAATAGCCTTTTATGCTTACGAAATTACTTTCAAGTTCTCGAATTATGTTCATGATATGGAAATAGCATGATTATAGAATTTTCATCATGATTTAATGTAAATTTTGAATGGTGTTTCATGAAATATTCACATGCTCTTACCATGATCTCATTGTATATGTTTAAGGCATGAGTCGATCATATGGGTTTCCATAAATCTAGAATAATTGTTTCAGTATATGTGTTGAAGCATGATTATAACTTATGGGCTTTGATGAATGTGAAGTATGTACATATTTTCACTATGATTTTGGTTATGCTTAGAGTATGACTTGAACCTATGGAACCTTCATGAATCTAGAATATATGGCATATGTTATGAATTTGGGATTGAAATGTTATGAACTTTGAGGACAAATCATGATTATGATCTATTAGACTTTCGGGCTTGTTGATAGTAGAAAGTAGCCTTGATCATACTTTAAGTGAATTCAGTATGATGAAATTAGTTGAACACTCAAGTCTCTGATTAGCTAAAGTAGCTCAGACTATATGAATGATTGTCAGATTGGTATGTTCATATAAAAAATTTATTCGGACTCTCAATAGCCGAGAATATTTTCCTCAGTCTAGTTAGGGATTCTCCATAGCAGAGAATGTCTCCCTTAGCTCAGTCAGGGATTCTCATTAGCAGAGAATGTCTCCCTTAGCTCAGTCAGTGATTCTCATTAGCAGAGAATGTTTCCCTTAGCATAGTTACGAATTCTCAATAGCCGAGAATACTTTCCTTAGTTTAGTTAGGGAGTCTCAATAGCAGAGAACATCTCTCGTAGTCAGTTAGGGACACTCCATAGCAGAGAATGTCTCCCTTAGCTCAGTCCACGATATAGTTCATCTCAGCTCTGTATAGTTTCAGACTTCAGTTTAAATCAGTCTTAGCAAAATTCAGTCTCAGTTAGTAGCAGATAGCTAGTGCAGTGTATGATATCAAATACAGCTTCAGTTCTCAGTATATGTGTAGTATATGACCCTTATGCATAGTTTGATTATGCTTCAGTAAATGTTTTCAAATAAAAGCTTCATGTAAAAATATATATATCTCAGAAAGGGTTGTTGTATTCCAGTTCAGTTATATGTCAATGATATATTCAGTTTACTTCCTTCTTGTATATCTCCATGTTTTAGTTGTTTATGCTTCCTGCATTCTCAGTACATTCCAAGAACTAACTGCATACTTTATGTGCTATATCATTTCATGATATAGATTCAAGTTTCTAGACTCGACCACATGATTAGATACGCTCCATTCCCATCTCAGTTTCTTGTGGTGAGTCCTCATCTCTCGAGGACGCGATCTATGTTTCCTATTTCAGTTATGTTTCAATTTTCAAACTTTAGGAGTTAACTGGGGGCTTGTCCCGGCAACTCATCAGTGTAGTAGAGGCTTTCAAACTTGTATAACAGATTCAGCTTTTGTATCAGAGTTTTTATTAGATTTGTTCTTATGAATTTAAATTAAACTCTTTCAGTTAGCTTCCTCTCAGTTATGATTTTTGTTAGTTGTTATTCTGATAGTGTTGCCGTATGATTATGCCATGGGTCGACTTAGGGCCTCTCAGGGTTCCTTGTCCCGTGTCTCAATCCGAGCCTATGATCGGGTCGCGACATTGGCTGATTAGTTAAACGAATGAAAAACTCTATTTATTACATGATTGGGTGGTCTAGGGGGACACGTAGAATGAATTGAAAATCATGAGTAGGAGAATAGAGACCGAACGTGATGGAATGCATGGAAATAATTGTTATTATCTGGTAAGGTGATGCCTTGTATTTAGATAAAAGCATCTTTGGTGAATTTTATTGTTACGATGTAATCTGATTTGTTTAAGATGTTGAACTTATGTGAAATCTTGTTTATATGATAATATCTGTGATATTGGGTAAATTTTTGAATGTCTTGTCACATGAGACCCGAATGTGCTGTGATGTCCTGGAGTAAGGGTCTAACAATGGTGAATTATGAAAATCTTGATGAAAGAATCTGTGAGAAAAGACTAGAAGAGGACTGGTCGAAGTACTGTCAATATAGTACCACTACAGTGAGCTGCAGCGGAGTCCTATCTACCGAGCAGGCCAGATCTCTACACTCCATGATCTCTAGAATATAATCGATACCAAACTGCTTAGGGTATAAAAAGAAAGTAGAAAGTGTGTATGTGATTTTAAGTTTATGGTAGGTAAGTCTCACTATATGTGCGAAGGCTAGTAATGATGTTGTGAATTATGTGACGTTGATTTTAAATGTGTATTGATTATGGCTACCAAATTGTAAGTGTTGTTGCCTGTATTTATGGGAATGAATCTATGACGATGATGTTTTGATGAGCATTTTCAAGGGAGTAAGTGAACCGAGATGTCAAATAATATGGTAAGAAGGGTTTGTAATACTGATGAGAGATGTAAGGCCCTCGGGGCCAGAAAGAGGTACTCTATATGATTCTGATCAATGTGATCAGATGCTGAATGAGGTCTGTATATATGAGAGGCTCGTGCTTGAGGTTAGCATCCAGGCGAGCATTATGAGAGAGTGCATTGACAAGTATGGTTAAATTACCATGCGGCTGGATATATGAAGTGAGTACTGATGAGTTGGTAATTTACCAACTCATTAGGATCTAAAACTTGAGTTTTTGTTTTGTTCTTAAGTTGATTATTTGGATTTTATGCCCTTCTTACTTTCGTTGTGTGCAGATGGCTAAAAGTGACGAAAAGAGCAAAAATGAAGCAAAAAGAAGGGAGTAAGACTAAATCGGCGATTCACAGAGGAAAACTGGTGAGACGCCGGCCAAAGGCCGAATATCACTGCCTTAGAGGATTAATGGCATCAGCGGTTCGTGACTTGCCAGCAGCGAGTCGCCGGTCCATTCGCCGAATGATACCCAAAAGTTCTGAAAAATGGCTTGAAGACCTCGTAGTTCACGAATTGGCATCGGCGAAACGCCGGGTGAACCGCTTGTGTTCACTAGAATTTAGTGAAGATGCAAAAAAGATACCTGGAATTTCACGGATTGTAACCGGTGAACTGCCAATGTTTTTGTCGGTTCCAGAACGATGCTCATGGGGGTATAATCGTCCAACACTAGAAAAGAGATAAAAAGTTCCCTCCTTTTCAGGATATAAATAGAGAAAACTCAGATATGCAGAGAGAGAGAGAGAAATAGAGATATTGAGAGAGAACAAAGCTTACATCACATTATTGTTTCCCCTTTTAGCTAAAGAACATTCTCTTAGCCGAGAGAGGGAGATTCTGATTGAAAATTGTATAAGTACTCTGTTCAATTTCCTCTTTGTACTAGTAAGTTTCAGCTATTGTTGAAGAATATTTTGTGAAGTTGATTTATCTACTCTTGCTATTAAATTCGATGATGCTATTGATGAATGTGTTTTTGAATTTCTTAACTATGAGTAGCTAAAATTATTAATTAGAGGTGTGTGATGATGAATACTTAATTGGATTGGGTATTGCTAGAATCATCTTCATATTGTTTAATAAAGTGTAAATCTATTAGATTCTCTTCAATCTACTAATGAAGATCCATTGATTATGATATGGGTCTATTTATTCTTGCTTGATTATTGCTTCAGAGAGAATAATTAAGTATTGGAAGAGAATATAGTAGTGGGCATGGATAAGAGATTGTGAAATTAGGCTAGAAATAGCTGAAATTTCTTTGTCATTCCTTATTGGAAACTAATAGCTAGGAATAGTGCAGTTGCTAATCCAAATCAAATCGGGTTGGGCTAAGTTGTGGATAGAGTTTTGATAAAACTCTAGCAAGAGGTAGTCAATAGGCTGAAAAGCTTAGATTACCCACTTCCCGAGATTATTTACACTTATTGAACTTATAAGATGACTTGGCATGTCCCGATCTAGTTAGTATTTCATCTACACCACACCTCTAGTCTTTCACACCCTTGTTGACAACTTAGTTGATCTTGCTATTTTATTTCACTAAATCAACCACTACAATTTCAAAAATTTAAACTCCCCAATTTTATTTATTTTTATATTAAATCTACGTGGTGCAAGCTAACATCAATTTCTCAATCGACACTTGAAATTATCATTTTCTAGTCCTCGTGGGATTCGACCCCGACACTCATCAGGTTACTTGTTTTGATACGTCGGTCGTGTATGTTCTTTGCATTAAGGATATATTTTGGATGTTATCAAAAATGGCGTCGTTGCCAGGGACTAGCGGTTGATGATCTTGGTTTAATTGAGAATTTGAATTAGTTCCACACCACAGTGGTCACTACTAATCAAATCGAGTGTGGCTCATGAGTAGTTTCCGAGGATGGTCATGAAACCTGGAAGGGGTGCCTTGTGTGGAGATCATCAAGCTAATAGACAAAATGTGGCGTAGAGAAGGGAAGAAAGACGCAATGTTGTTAGTCAAGATGAAGTAGATGGAGTTGTTGACAAACTATATGAAGGGTTTCTATGCTAGAGTTAACCAAGCCAACCATGACTATGATTATGTCTATTTTGGAAACCAAGGTTGGAACAATGCTCGGTCAGTCGATACTAGTAGTCAAGGGAGCAATGAGTCAATCCCACCTTATATGGAGAGTACTCTAGAAGTGGTGCTTGAAAAGGTTCTTGCAACTGAAGAGGGATTTCAAGATTTACGGAGTAAACTCTTGGACCTAACAACCACTGTAAAGAGTCATGATGTCATTATCCAACAATTTGAAGAACGGATGAACAAGTTAGCATCTCAGATGGCAGCGCAAGCAATAGAGAACAATACGGCTCCAATGCAAGATATTATAGAGAATGATATATTCGAGTGGGAAATTGAGGAAGAGGTTGTTGGAGAACTTATAGCTGATGTTTTCTTGAAAGGTGAAGAACTTGAGGAAGTTCACCATGTGCGTAAAGAGATAAGAGATTATCCGTTCCCACCAAGAAAGATGGACCTTGATTTGAAGAATCGTACAGCCCCTCTATCACATCCTTCTGTTGTGTCCCCACCAAAGCTGGAGCTTAAACCCTTTCCCACTCACCTCAAATATGCATACCTGGGGGAAATGAAATGCTCCCGGTTATCATTTCAGCAAAACTTACTCTATTACAGGTAGATAAACTCATTTAGGTGTTGAAAAGGCATATTCGAGCCATAGGATGGTCAATAGCTGATATCATTGGTATCCCTACGGGGATTTGCACCCACAAGAATCTTCAAGAGAATTGCAGTCCATTAGTTGAACATCAAAGAAGGTTGAATCCACCTATGCAAGAGGTGGTCAAGAAAGAGATCATTAAATGGCTAGATGCAGGGGTGGTGTATCCCATTGCAGACAGTAGTTGAGTTAGCCCAATGCAGTGTGTGCCCAAAAAAGGGGGCATTACGGTTATTCCAAATGAAAAGAATGAATTGATAGCTACTCGTCCAATCACGGGATGGAGAGTTTGTGTGGATTACCGTAAGTTAATCTCCTGGACAGAGAAGGATCATTTTCCAGTGTCATTCATTGACCAGATGTTGGACCGTCTAGCTTGTAAAGAGTACTATTGTTTCTTGGATGGATACTCGGGATACAATCAAATCTCAATCTCACTCGAGGATCAAGAGAAAACCACATTTACATGCCCCTATGACACGTTTGCATTCAAGCGGATGCCTTTTGGTCTTTGTAATGCCCCGACCACATTCCAGAGATGCATGATGTCCATATTCTCCGACATGGTGGAAGATATGATGGAAGTCTTCATGGATGAGTTCTCAGTTATGGGGAAATCATTTGATGACTGCTTGACACATTTAGATGAGGTATTAAAGACATGTACGAAGACGAATTTGGTCTTAAATTAGGAAAAGTGTCACTTCATGGTCAAAGAAGGGATTGTATTGGGACATAAAATTTCTAAAAAAGGGATTGAAGTGAATCAATCCAAAGTGGATACCATTGCTCAGCTACCTCCACCGTCTATCGTAAAGGGTGTTAGGAGTTTCCTCGGGCATGCGAGTTTTTACTGTCGTTTCATTAAAGATTTCTCCAAGATAGCTCGTCCCTGTTGGAAAAAGAGGCTAAGTTCAATTTTGATGAGGATTGTTTGAGGACTTTTGTGGAGTTGAAGGATAGATTAATTTCCTCTCCAATCATTGTAGCACCTGATTGGTCAAAACCCTTTGAGCTCATGTGCGATACAAGTGGGGTAGCATTAGGAGCGGTCCTTTGTCAACGACGAGACAAGATCTTCTACCCAATTTACTATGATAGTAAAGCTCTGAACAATGCACAAACAAACTACACAGTAATAGAAAAGAAGCTCCTAGCTATTGTGTTTGCATTTGAAAATTTTCGGGCGTACTTTCTAGGAACCAAAGTGGTGGTGTACACGGACCATGCAGCACTCAGGTACTTAATGGACAAAAAGGTTGCTAAACCAAGATTGATTAGGTAGGTGTTGTTGTTGCAGGAATTAGATTTTGAAGTGAAAGACTGTAGGGGATGTCAGAATCAAGTGGCCGACCACTTGTCACGCCTAGAAACTAATGGGTAGCCAGGAACACAAGAGGAGATATGATGTCTTTCTGGATGAGTGAATCTTAGCTTCAACCCACGACCTGACACCGTGGTTTGCTGATTTCGCTAATTACTTGGCCAACGACATTGTACCTGAAGGGTTGAATTTTCAACAAAAGAAGAAATTCATGCATGATGTCCGAAAATTCTTTTGGGATGAACCTTACCTCTTCCTAAATTGTGCAGATGGGTTAATAAGGAGGTGTGTTCCTAAAGTGGAGATGGTCCCGATTCTAGAGGCATGTCACTCTTCCCCTGTGGGAGGTCATTATGGGAGTGTACGAACAGCGGCCAAAGGTGTTGCAAATGCAGGTTTAACTGGCCTACCTTACATCAAGATGCACGTGACCTTGTGAAGCAATGTGATCGATGCCAGAGGACCGGGAGCATTTTGAGGCAGCATGAACTCCCGCTAACACCCATCTTAGAGGTTGAATTGTTTGACGTTTGGGGGATCGACTTCATGGGTCCTTTTGTAAGTTCTTATGGGAATAAATACATCTTAGTGGCGGTGGATTATGTTTCCAAATGGGTGGAAGCTGAGGCATTACCAAACAATGAAGCGAGAAGTGTTAAGCTCTTTGTAAAGAAACATATCTTCTCGTGGTTCGGCACCCCAAGAGATATCATTAGAGATGGGGGATCTCATTTTTGCAATCGGGTGTTTAGCACACTACTAGCTAAGTATGGTGTGAAGCATAAAGTGGCCACCCCGTATCACCCACAGACCAGCGGACAGATGGAAGTTTCAAACCGGGAAATAAAGTCTATCTTGGCTAAAATAGTTAAACAGAACAGATTGTGCACAGAAGTTAGATGATGCATTGTGGGCATATCGGACTGCATTTAAAACACCGATTGGAATGTCCCCTTACCAGTTGTGTTTGGTAAAGCATGTCACCTACCGGTGGAGCTAGAACACAAAGCTTTGTGGGCATTGAAGATTTTAAACTTGGAATGGGGAAGAGATATCCAAGGTCAAATCCATAATTTACATGAGATGGATGAATTCAGAATGAAGGCATATGAGAATGCAGCAGTTTACAAAGCCAAAATGAAATATTATCATGACCAAAAAGTGTTGGAGCGTAATTTTGTTCCAAGAAATTGGGTGCTACTGTTCAATTCTCGACTAAAGTTATTCCCAAAAAGTTAAAGTTTAAATGGTCAAGACCTTTTAAGGTTTCTCAGGTGTACGAGAACGGAGCCATTGGACTCCATAGTGAGAATGGGAACAAGTTCAAAGTAAATGGTCAAAGGGTTAAAAGGTATTTAGGGGTGTTGGAAGAAGTTGGCCGAACAGAGGTGGTGTATCTAGAGGAGCCATAGGCTTGGAGGAACTTTCATCGTGCCACGACGTTAAATAAGGCGCTTCTTGGGAAGCAACCCAAGCATTTTTCATTTTTTTCTTTTTCTCTCTCATATGTTTTGTTGTTTTTGATTTTTTTAGGATAGGAGGGGTGCACTACAGGATGAATAACAAACCGGCGTCCAACCGGCGAAATGCCAATCATATTTTGCGGAGCGCAATTCAAGCGCGGCCCTACCCAGTGCACTGAAGGATTCAAGTTAGAGCGGCGATCCAAACTGGCGAACCGCCGGCGATAATTTGTGAAGCACCTCTAGGGCGCCTATTCCATCTAGAGAACTGAAGGTACCAAGGTGAACCGGCGGCCCAATCGGCGAAGCGCCATGACAAAACGTGAACTACCGGTTTGTCGCCACCCTCAACCAGAGTACCTGGGAATGGATCAGGCGTCAGCCCCTCATTCGGCGAAACGCCGGAAGGGATTCGTGCAGCACCGGTCACCCACTGAACTTGCATTCAGAGTTGTGTTTAGGTAATATGAGCGGCGGCCATAGTGGCGAACCGCCTGCTCAATTCGGCGATCACCGATGTAGCCCCCGATGAAAAACCATATATCGTAAATCCCCACAAAACTCTTCCAGTTCCCCATTTTCTTCCATCTTCTCCCCAGATTTCCTTTCCCCAAAAAGGACCCATTACTTCCCACCTAACACTTATTAATACTTGCCACCCCAAGCACCCATTCAACTTCCTTTCCTTTGTAAATTAAAAACTCCACTTGTCTTCATCCACTTCATTCCCCCACAAAGCTTCACAAGCACAGCCTATTGGAGGTAAGAACTTTCTCACTCATGCTTGAAAGGTACTAATCACATTGGTAATATTTTGCTCTAGTCATACTTATCACGTTTTATTTTTCTTCTTTATTGTATGTGTGTGAATGTTGTTTTGTTGTGGTCACTTCGTATCCGGGTATAATTTACGTGCCCAAGTGAGTTGCCCAATGATGGATTGAATGACACCTTTCTTTAGGGAAAACTTGTAATTTTTTATAGAGATATAAGTGTGATTGGTTATCTTTTATATGGAGGTGATTGGTGGGCGACTAAATGCAGAACAGCGGCTAGCGAATCACCAGTGGTGGTCTGTCGGCAAAATGCTGATGTGTCCAAGTTTTTTTCTTCACTGTGTCAATCGGCGAGTCATCAGCGACTAGCAAAATGCAACTGCCTCTCGCCGATGACACCTGAGCTTGTGAAAATTTTACTTAATTTCTTTTGTTTGCGCTAGTCTCGAGTCACACATTATGGCCCATTACTAACCTACATTTTCAGCATCATATCTATCTCCCAGCACTCTCATATAGGCCTAGCATTAGTGACCACAAATACCCCTCAAGTTAGGTTTGGGCTGGAAGGAATGGAGAACTTTTACATAGCTTTCAAGGAAAAACGTGCCATCAATGCAGAAGCTCAATTTGATGAAGAATCTTTCAAGACTGTGTGCCCAGATATCTACCACCAGATTAGGACACGCAATTGGGGTCCATTTACTATACTAGTTGACCCATATCTTCCAGAGTTGGTGTGGGAATTCTATGCATCATACAGGGCAAGGATACAGCTAATGAAGCGAAGGGGCAGCACTGAAGCAGGCTCATGCCTCACATCACTGTGGGTTCAAGGACAAGAGGTGCCTGTAACTCCAGAAGCAATCAATTCAATTTATTGGGATGAGCCAATCCCATCTCATCCAATATTCAGCAAAAGTGGAGAACAAAGCAACTCAATCCCAATGGGTAGCCAACTTGATTGCAAAAGGTCGACCATAATGGGCCACTTCTAAGGGCCTCATTCATTGGCATGACTTAAAATTTGAATCATGTATGTGGTTAGATTTGGTTTGCTCAAGGCTAATGCCCCCTCCGAATACATCGAAAGTCCCAATTAAAGTTGCCATTTTCTTTGCTTGCATAATGGATCATGTACACATCAATATGGGGGAGATTATTGTTGATCAATTCAAATGCAAGGCTAAGCAACAAGCCACCGCATTGCAATTTCCTAACCTGGTGTGTATGTTGTGTATGCGGGCAACTTGTTCTTTGTTCTGGCCATTGGATAGGATGGTGCAGGCCAACAGTGTGATTACATTGGCCACCAAAACCGACAAAGAGGCTCCATCTATGAAGCGGGCAAAGTATACAAGGAACATGACCTTACCATCATCTTTGGCATCCATTCACACAACAACTGCACCACTCTATACAGCCGAACCCCAAAGTTCTCCACCTCCTGATTTGCTCAACATCGCACAAAGGGACAAAATGCATGAGAACCATCTACTGCGGTTAGCCAAGGCTCTTCCTGCCATGATACAGGCTGCCATCAAGAAAGCCTTGCAGCCTGCTAAAGACAAATTGGCTAGCCTATGCTCTACGGTTGATGTACTTGAATGCAAAGTGGGTACTTTAAAACAAGAGGTGGTTGCTCTCACTGCACCGTCATCTATTGCCCAACCAAACCCTTGTGAACCTGAGGAGGTACTCGAAGCATCCAAAAGCCCGCCGGATGATTGGTGGGTAGGCTATGATAGTGAGTCAGAACAACTACCCAATAAGGAACCCCATCATAGCCGCCCTCCTCCACCTCCAATGCATTCTTTATATGATGTCGATCCTTCCTGGACACTCGGTGGAGTGGAAATGATGTTGTACCGTGAGCTTCGCACTTTGCCAAAAAAATGGGTGGTGCAGGCCCAGGACAACCTCTATCCCTCCCACCGGATCCACAGCAACCGACAGCCGAAGAGACAGCTTCTTGGAAGTTTTATGCTGCCACCTATACTTGGAGACCACCGTCCAATCACTAACTCAATCAGGAAGCATCTCTCACTTGCTTATCTTTTCTTTGGATGCATTGGGAGCAATATCTGTTTTCAGTTTGGGGGTGGGTTAATTCTTGTTCGTTGAATGTTGAAATTTCTGGGGGGCTAAAAATGCTCTTGATAGTTGATGATTTGTGACTGAATGGGGCCTTTCTTTGAATTGTAAAATATTGAAAATCTTGAATGAAATAACCCCAAAGTCTTGTTTTTTTTTCGCCATTGTAAATAGTAGTGTAGAAATTAAAACTCCGAGGATTTTTTTTACCACGATTCTTTTCCAAGGAGCATTCTCTTTTATTTTTGTTATTTTTGTTGTCGAACCGGGTTGGTTTTTCCTGATGATGTATTGAGTGGCGACATTCTTAAGGGAAAATACCATGTTTCTTTGAGTCTTTTATGAAGTTGTTTTGAGAGGCACAACCAAAAAATTTTTTGTTGAAATGGAATTGTAAAAACAAGGGCATGAGAATGAATATAACGAGAAAGTGTTGACACCATAGCATAGCATTCTTTATCATACATTGTAAATTTCCTGCTTGACTTATGATGTTTGCTCGCTTTGATGTCCTAATTTTTTGTTTAGTGTTGAGAATGACTCTTGTAGATCCTTCAAGGGTGATGCCTTGTGTGGTGAGGACATTTTTTATGAATCTCATGCATTACACCTTGTCTAGAACTTGCACCAAATGTGATTGAAGGAAAAATCCTAGATGTAGTTGTGCCAAGAACATGAGTTTAGGCTTTCCTTTGTCTAGTCACTTCACCCATATGCCCTCCATGAGCATTGATCCTTGTTAGCCAATGTTGAGCCTTAAACCCTTTCCTTGGCAGCGACATTACAAGCCTTAAGACCATTCTTAATACCTCTTTTTGGCCCCCATTCTCCCTAAATGCTAGTGACAAGATAAGTTATGAAATGAGGCTTAAGGCCCAAGAAAGAGGGAGTGATAAAAACATTTGTGAAAAATGAGGCAAAAGCCTAAGTTTGGGGGTATGCAAAACAAAGGGGGAAGATAAGAATTATAGTATGAATGGAACACCTCCTTTTGTTAAAGTGCACCAAAGGATAAATCAAAAAGAAAAAGATAATTTGTGTGAATCGGTGTTTCCTCTTGATATAATCAGGCTAGTTGTGAAAGAAAAAATGGGTTATAATAGGGAGTGTTAAAGAAATAAAAGTCATTAACAAGGAAAGAAGGGAAAGAAGGTTAACTGAGTGGAATTGATGTAAGGGATGTCACAAAAAGCATTAGGGATGATCTAGTCACTATAGCCAAATTTTCATCCTACCCTTACCCCGAGCCTACATCACAACCCGTAAGTCCTAAACAATTCTAGGTGCAGCTACTCTACATTAGTGGCGAATTACATGAAGGACAAGCCTATGGGTCAAGTGTATGCATGAAGATATCTTTTGAGAGAGTGAGTGTGAGTGTCTCTTCCAATTAATCCCTTGTGTGCATTCAAATTATCACATGACCAAAAGAATAGGGATCCTTATTTTGGTGAGTGGCATCATTCCTTTTTGGAGATGCAAGAGCATTTAGAGTTAAAGTGAAAATAGGGCAAGGAGTTTAGGCAAAGAGTGTAAACCCTATGGAAAACTTTGAATTTTCAGTGATTATAACTTGAGATGCTATGTGTATTACTTGGTTGAGCAATGCCCTTACTTTGTTAAATGATTCCTTTCATAAGCTTCTCTTGATAGAAAGTGGTTGCCGGTTTGAAATATCTTCATTGTTTTCATCTTTTGGGGTATTTTCTTCTCTTTTTCAGTGAGCGTGGTGAGTATTTTTGGATTTTCATAGTCCAGGTGATCGGCGAGGTCTAATTATGAAGAGAGGTAGCATATTCCTCAATAGTTGAGTATTGCATTACTTGAGGATAAGCAATGATTGTGGGGGTTTGATGAGTTGGTAATTTACCAACTCATTAGGCTCTGAAACATGAGTTTTTGTTTCGTTCTTGAGTTGATTATTTGGAGTTTATGCCCCTTTTACTTTCGTTGTGTGCAGATGGCTAAAAGTGAAGAAAAGACCAAAAACAAAGCCAAAAGAAGGGAGTGAGAGTAAATCGGCGACTCGCAGAGGAAAACCGGCGAGATGCCGGCCAAAGGTCGAATATCACTACCTCAGAGGATTAATGCCATCGGCGGTTCACGACTTGCCAATGGTGAGTTAGCGGTCCAATCGTCGAATAATACCCAAAAGTTCTGGAAAATGGCTTGAAGACCTTGCAGTTCACAGATTGGCACCACGAATAGCCGGGTGAACCGCTGGTGTTCACTGAAATTTAGTGAAGATGCAAAAAAGATACCCAGCAGTTCATGAATTGTAACCGACAAACTGCCGATGCTTTTGCTGGTTCCAGAACGGTGCTCATGGGGGTATAATCGTCCAACACTGAAAAAGAGATAAAAAGTGCGCTCCTTTTCAGGATATAAATAGAGAAAAAGTACTTTGTTCTCAGATATGCATAGGGAGAGATAGAAATAGAGATATTGAGAGAGAAAAAAGATTACATCACATCATTGTTTCCCCTTTTAGCTTAAGAACATTCTCTTATCTGAGAGAGGGAGATTTTGATTAAAAATTATAGAAAGTACTCTATTCTATTTCCTCTTTGTACTAGTAAGTTTCAGCTATTGTTGAAGAATATTTTGTGAAGTTGATTTATCTACTCTTGCTATTAAATTCAATGATGCTATTGATGAATGTGCTTTTGAATTTCTTAACTATGAGAAGCTAAAATCATTAACTAGAGGTGTGTGATGATGAATACTTAATTGGATTGGGTATTGCTAGTCATCTTTATATTGTTCAATTAAGTGTAAACCTATTAGATTCTCTTCAATCTACTAATGAAGATCCATTGACTACACTATGGGTCTATTTATTCTTGCTTGACTATTGCTTGAGAGAGAATAATTAAGTATTGGAAGAGAATATAGAGTGGGCATGGATAAGAGATTGTGAAATGAGGCTAGAAATAGCTAAAATTGATTTCTCATTCCGTATTGGCAACTAATAGCTAGGATAAGTGCAGTTGCTAATCCAAATCAAAATCGGGTTGAGCTAAGTTGTGGCTAGAGTTTTGATAAAACTCTAGCAAGAGGTAATCAATAGGATGAGAAGCTGAGATTACCCACTTTCCGATATTACTTTCACTTGTTGAACTTATAAGATGACCTGGCATTCCCGATCTTGTTAGTATTTCATCTACACCGCACCTCTAGTCTTTCACACCCTTATTGATAACTTAACTGATACTGCTATTTTATTTCACTAAATCAACCAATACAATTCTTCGAAAATTTAAACTCCCCCAATTTTATTTATTTTAATATTAAATCTACGTGGTGCAAGCTAACATCAATTTCTCAATTGACACTTGAAATTATCATTCTCTAATCCTCGTGGGATTCGACCCCGGCACTCGCCGGATTACTTATTTTGATGCTTCGATCGTGTATATTCTTTGCATTAAGGATATATTTTGGACGTTATCAAGTACACAGACAGGTATGATAAAGGATTCATACGGTTGGGTGTATAGTACATGGATTTCTAGAGTCCCCTACAGGTCATAACTGGAAGGGCAAGCATAAGACCCTCTAGCGTGTGTGTACAGTAATGTGATGGAGGTGTATGCCCGGCACATTACCAATGATATGATTAAGCTTAGATTGACTCTTGGTAAGGTCGGATACATACATATGATGAGTTTGTAATTTACCAACTCATTAGGCAATTAAGCATGAACTTTAGCATAGTTTCAAGTCATTTAGATGGATTTTATGCCTTTTTTGCATTTTTGTGTGTAAATATCTGATTTGTAGAAAAGAGCAAGAAAGGGAGCAAAAAGAAGGGAATCAGGTGAAAATCGGCGCTTCACCGGAGAAGACCGGCGAAACACCGTCCAAACTTCAAAACCACTACCTTGGGGAACTAAACCAATCGGTGACTCGTCGGTAAACCAACCGGTGACTCGCTGGTTGAATTGCCTAACGACGCCTGAGAGTGCTGGATCACAGATAAAGAAATTGGCGGAGCATGGTTGGAGATCGGCGAGTTGCCGAAGGAAACACTGAAGGACACTGGAATTTATTGTAGGAGCACCCATTATAGCTGGTGGTTCGCGCAATGTAACCAGTGAACTGTCGGTACTCTCGCAAGTACAAGAACGCCTAAACAGGGGCAAGTGTTTCCAACACTGAAAAAGAGAGTTTTGGGTACCCTACTTTTGGATATATTCTAGAGAAAAATACTTTGTACCTATGAGATCTTAACTTTTAGCTTTTTGAGAACATTCTCTTTGTAGAAAAAGAAAGTAAAATTCTATTGGTAAAAATTGTAAAGGATTGTTTATCTTTTTCTTATTCTTCCTCGATAGCAAAGTACTACCATTATTGAAGACTTATTGCTAAATTTGATTTTCCTACTCTTATTATTGAAATCAATGGGTTTATTGTTAAATATGTTTTTGAATTTCTTAACTATGAGTAGGTAAATCATTAACTAGAAGTGTGTGGTGATGAATGCTTAATTAGATTGGGTATTGCAAGATTCATCTCAATATTATTTAATTAGTGTAAATGTGTTAAGTTCTCTTCAATTTATAATTGAAGATCCATGGTTGCAGATGTGGGTCTATTTGTTCTTACTTGATTTTTGCTTGAAAGAGAAGAATTGAGTATTGAGAGAGAATTTAATGGTGGACATGGATGTGATGTTGTAGAATTAGGCTAGAAATAGTCAAAACCTCATTCTCACTCCTAATAAATAGCTAATAGCTAGAAATTAATGCAGCTATTAATCCAAACTTGATTGGGTTAATTTAATTGTGTCTAGTGGTTTGAAAGAACTCTAGCAAGAGGCATTTATGAGGTTGAAAAAAATCAAATGCCGACCTGCCCAAGGTTATTTACACAATTTGAACTAATGAGATGATCTAAAATGACCTTATTGAATTAGCACATCATCCACACCACACCTCTAGTCCTTCTTATTATTGTCGACAACTCTGATTATTTTGCTATCTTAATCAGCCGAATTAGAATTCATACCCTGTTTTTAACATTAAATCTCCCCCAAAATGTTTATTTCTTTGTTATTTTCCAATGGTTCAAACTAAATTCAATTTTCCAAATAACACTTGTGCATATTATTTGCTAGTCTCTATGGGATTCGACCCCGACATCCGTCGGGATATTTTTTTGATACAATGACCGCTTATGCTCTTTTATAATGAAGAGTATATTTTGGATGTTATCAAAAATGGTGTCGTTGCAGGGGACTAGTGCTTGATACTCTTGTGTTGATTGTTAATTTGAATTAGTCTTGCATCATAGGTGTTGACATTAATTTTGTTGTTCTTGTTAGGGTAAAGTCATATGAGTCATCACTCACAAGCAGGGGATAGCTCAGTTGAGGGTAATATGGAGCATGAGGAAGATAATCCGGTGATGCCCGAAGTTGTAGGAGCCATTCGCCTACAGCCTACAGTAGGGAATGTACTCTTCCATGTCACAAGTACAATGCTACATTTGCTACAGATAAAAGGACTATTTGGGGGAAAACCATGTGAGGATGCAAATCTCCATTTGAGGAATTTCTTAGAGATCTGCCAGCCTTTCAACATAATTAATATAAGTCAAGAGCCTATCAGGTTGAGGCTCTTTCATTTTCCCTAACGGGAGAGGCGACCATGTGGTTGGAGGAACTCCCCTCGAGCTGCATTAATCATGGCAAGAATTGACTAAAGCATTCTTGGATTGTTTCTTCCCTCCATAAAAAATGTTACAGCTGAGGGATGATATCACGAACTTTAGACAAGAGCTGGGAGAACCATTTCATGAAGCATGGTTAAAGTTCAAGAAGAAGGTTTCCCTTTGCCCCAACCATGGTCTCCCGGATGGAGTGCTCCTTCAAAGTTTTTATCGAGCCCTAGACTCCATTAAAAAGTCAGTTGCCAATAATTTAGCTGGAGGATCAATCATGAATCAGATATATGGATTATCTAAGGCCCTCCTGGAAAGAATGACAAAGACAAATCTGGCATGACATATGAGAGAGACTAATGTATCGACACATGACATTGGCTCTAGTGCATTGCAACTGAGTTGCGGAAAAGAGATGAAGAGAGAGATAAAAATCTCGCTGAAATGATGATGTAGTAGGAACTAATGACCAAACATGTGATGGGGGCAGGGCCCAAGGTTGTGAATGCTATAGGTATGCAAGGTCCATTGCACTTTGAAGGAGAATCATCGCCACCGAGGTATGATGAGGAATGCCAATACATGGGAAATCAAATGGGGGGTTCTCGACCCAAGTTTTAAGGGACTAATCAAGGTCCTTGGTGCCTAAGGGAAGAGAACCAAGGTTGGAGAAATGGTGATGCATAGGGATGGCCTGAAAGAAATGAAAGATGGGGCAATAGAGAGAAAAATTGAGAGGGAGACCGTTATCACCGGAGTTCAAACCCATATGTTCACCCTCTTAAAGTTGAGAATGCCCAAAATCAGCCAGTTGTGAGCGATTTAGGTAGCTCAAAAACTAAATATATGTTAGCAAGAATCCTCAAGAAAGTGGAATCAACCGACAGCGGGGTCAAGAAATTGAAAGAGGAGGTGTATAACCTTGCCCAGATGTTGAGATCCCATTCAACCTCCATTAAGCATTTGGAAGCCCAAATGAAACACTTGTCCGCTCAAATGAACCCCTAAATGAAGGAACACTCCCAAGTAATACAATGCCAAACCTGAAGAAAGATAGTCAATACATGGCTATTGTTACGAGGAGTGGTAAACTGGTTGGAGATGCGAGAGTGAAACCTAAGGAGGTTGTTGCTCCTACAGCAAATGATGAAAATGAATCTGATGAGGTGCCAAAAGCACCAAGTAGTGATGAAAAGAGTGAAGATGAAAGTGAGGGAAAGGATGACGAAGTTCCCTCACATGTTGATGAACAAGAGGCAGGTATAAAGGCCTCAAATGATGAAGAACTTGAACCAAGAGCTCCACCCCCTTATCCTAAAAGGTTAGCTAAGAAAAAGAAAGATGATCGGTTCAGCAAATTCATCGACATGTTCAGCAAATTATCCATTAATATACCATTGGTGGAAGCCCTACTTCAAATACCCGAATATGCCAAATCTATGAAAGAGATGTTGAAAAATAAGAAGGTGGTATATGTGGGCATGGGGGAGATAACGCATCACTATAGTGCGATGATGATGAGTAATCTCGCCCCAAAGCGAGAAAATCCAGGAGCGTTTATGATTCCTTGCACTATCGGGTTATGTATGTTTAAGAAAGCCCTTTGTGATCTTGGCGCAAGCATAAATCGAATTCCTTTTATCATTTTCAAGAAATTGGGGCTCGTAAAAACCAAACCCACATCAATGAGGTTCTTAATGGATGACCGCTCCATAAAGAAACCCATAGTTGTGCTAGAGGATGTATTGGTAAGGGTGGATAATTTCATTCTACCATCAGATTTTGTGGTGCTTGATTGTGAAATGGACTTAGAAGTGCCAATCATTCTGGAGAGACCATTTCTCACCATGAATTGAGCATTGGTAGGTGTACAGCTAGGTGAGCTCAAGTTTCGAGTTGGAAGTGAAGAGCTCATCTTTAAAGTGTGCCCATCAGCTAAAACTACAGATGAATGCAAAGTGATTGGAGTGTTGCATGAGGAGAACGAGGAGAGTGGAATGGAGAAGAAAGAGGTTGAGTTGGAGGATGATCCTTTGAAGAAAGATTGTTAAATGGGAAATACGTCGGGCCACGACATTAACTAAGGCGCTCCTTGGGAGGCAACCCAAGTGTTTTATTTTGATTGTTTTTATGTCATTGTTGTTTTTTATTTTGTAGGGGTAATGAGGTGAGAAGCAAGAAGCGAAAACACAAAAACAAGGCAGGCAACGCACTAGACCGGCGAATCGCCAATCCATATGCACGAATCGTTGCGCCCTAACACAGGAAAGTAGAAACCTGGGAGCATAAATGCTAGACCGGCGGACCGCTAGTTTAAAAGTGCGTACCGCTATTTAAACGCCAATGAAGCCCAGAATACATGAGCAATGGGTGCCAAATCGGTGACCCACCAGTGTAAAGCGAGTTGCAAACTGCCGGTGAGTCGATTGTAAAACAGTGAACTGAGCATGATTTCAAGCACTAAAAGGTAAGGCGGTATACTGACGGATCAAATCGGTGATCATCGATATAACATCGGTAAGGATATGGGTTCCAATTCAGAATCTCAATCAAATATGGACCACCTGGCCCCAATATCTATTTGAGTCATCCTAGTCTGAACAAACTATTCCCTTAGGTTTCCTTTTTTCCTTTTTTACCACTTTCCCACACTACGTTTCACCTTCCCAACACCCCACCTTTTCATATACCCACAACTCCCTCTCTTCCACTTCCCACATAATTAACTCACTATTAATCTTCCACCTCCTCCTCAACCAACCTCATTCCTATCTGCTCACCTATAAAATCCCTCACTCTCTCCACCATTTGTCACTACACTCACATTCTTCCTCTCTACTAAACAAGTTCAAGAATTGCCATCGTGAGCATTTCCAAGCTTCCGTAGTGAGTCTCTGCTAAATTTTCTCCCACAAAAGGTAATGTTTCTTAGACTCTCTTATTCTCTCTTCAATTGTATTTTGGTGGAATATCCATGTAGTGATAACATACATTTCCCTCCCTTTTACTGTCATTCTTTCCCCAATTTGTTCCATGATTGATGCTATATGTGATATATAAAGTTTGCGGGATGGTAGCAATTTATTGCTGAAATGAGTGTGGAGATTTTGTGATTATTGTGTAGACTTAAATAGGGTGAAGTCTAAGTAACCCAAATGGACTAAAATGTTATGCTATGCCCTATGATAGATTTGGTGATGCCATTCTTAAGGATAAATCATCATTTCAGTCCTTTTTCATGTGTAAAATTGATGTTTGGAATGATGTGAGTAAGTGTGTGTGAAATGGTGCCATTGAAACTCATGGGAATGCTCTGAAAAGACGACTATCGGTTATTCGCCGATCGGGTCCGACGAGACGCCGATGGAACACCGGTTTGATCTAATGGTGGGTTTAGGCCACTGATTTGATCTCGCGTTACATTGGCAGTTCGCGGATTGGAACCGACTACTCGCCACTTTGTCGCCGGTGGAAGGCCTGTTGCCCCAGCTTACTATTTTTCACCGGTGGGTCAGTGGCGGTCTGCAGATACCATCCTGCGGCTCGTCGGTGCTCCGCCGATGCTGTTAATCCTTTGAAAGATAATTTTTCATCTTTGCAACTCATTTCAATTTTAGTATAATGATTAGTTATTTCATTTCAATGCATTGTGGCTGCCACTAACATCATGCTTGCAGAAAATGTCTTCATCTAGGAACACCAAAAAAGGCAAGGCCCTAGCCTCCTCAACCACCAAAGGCAAAGGCAAGGCCAAGGCCTCCGCAACACCCACCAATTATAGGGAGGCCATCATATTCTGTGTGCACGACATGAATGGGCACTATGCCATATGCAAGGGCCGGTGGATAATAGGGGAAAAGAGGTTTGATTTGGCGGGTTCTGCAGTGACTTGCCCAATATCACCGCTCAGTTCACATACAGGCAGTGGCATGCTTTCACCAATCCTCTCCTAGATTACTACCCTAGCTTGGTGTCGGAGTTCTATGCTTCCTACCAGGCTAGACAAGACATTATGAAACATAAAGGCAAAATCGATGAAGTCCCTACCTACCATCAGTCATGGTACATAGGGTGGAGGTAGACATAACTCCGGCAGCGATCAATTATCTGTTCTGGGAAGATGAAATTGACACTGCTTAGAGTACATGGACAGGATTGCAGACATGAAAAATCAGTTCACTTGGATAGCATAGCCCCCATCATTGCAGTTGACACTCCTCTATGGGCCTCCATGGGTGGCAAAATTTCTCGCCATGATATGAAGTTTGAGGCCAAGTTATAGTTATATTTCATCTGTGGCCACATCATTCCTTCTAAAAATGAACAGTGAGTCAGCTTGGAGACAACAATTCTCATAGCTTGCATCATGTCCGGAGTCCCTATTAACATTGGGGAGATTGTAGCCCAGCAAATGAAGTGAAAGGCAACACAGGCCAGCACCTCCATGCCATATATGGTCCTCATTTTCCAGTTGTATTTGCAAGCAAGAGTGTCATTGTTCCCTGATGAGACCCCTGTCCCTGCCTCAAGAGTGATCGCATTAGACAGGAAAAGAGATGTCGAGGCACCCGTAGTTAAGTGGAAGCGAACACAAGATTTTGGATTGCCAGAGGGATCACTATCCCATGGGTCGGAGCAGTCGCCACATGCCCCAGATTTGAATCTGTCTCACCAAGAAGCTACGGGCCAAACCTCCGGTGACACCTCTTAGGGGAGCATCCCCCCCCCCAACATCCTCCCAGTCGAGTGGTCTCCACAAACTCGTGGAAATGACCAACTCTCATGAGAGCCAACTCCAAAAGCTAGCTAGGAGTCTCCCTACACTTATCATGCAAACAGTCAAACGGGAGTTAAAATCAATGTGTGAGAGCCTTACAACGTTATACACACGGTTGGACGCAATGGAGGGGGTTGTCACCTCTCTCTAAACAGAGGTAAGGGAGTGGAAAATTCAGACACCTATGGAAGTGCCTGACATGAGCGCTCTTGATGCCGCAATGGCTGCTCCTTCCACAGTTCGAGACCCAATTGATTATTTGTTTGAGGTCTTGGCAGATGACACCGAGGATCTGGGAGAGGCTAGGTTTGATGGCGCCACAAGAGCAAGGGAAGTTGCTGATGATGATGATAAGGAGTGACCCATCAGGAAGTCTCTTACCCCTTTTATTTTGCTTGCATACATTGGGGACAATGTATTCTCTAAGATGGGGGAGGGGGGATGAGTGTCTGTTGGGGAATCACTAGTGTTTTTATTTTGAGATGAGTTGATGTAGCCCTTGTCGTGCTTTTATTTTTTTACTATTATCTTATGAGAAAATGTGAGCCTTTGTCGGGCTCAATTTTAGTCTTGGTGATGATTGCCCTTGCCGGGTTAGTGATGTTGACAAAAATGAATGACATGGTTGAGTTCTTGGATGTATGTTAGTGTGCTAATGGTGAAAATTGTGTCCTTGTTTTGAATTGTTTATTCCATTATGAGCTAAGTCCTTTGTTTGTTCGCCCATGTAAATAATAGAATAGTAATCAAACTTCAAGGGTTTTCTTCATACCACGGTTCTTTCCCTAGGAGCATTTATGTTTTTTCCTTTTTTGTAGTTTTCAAACAGGGTTGGCACTTCCTAATGAGAGATTGAGAGGCAATTTTCTTAAGGAAAAATGTCATGTCATTTTTGAGTCTTGTGTGGAGCTGTTTTAAGAGGTACCACCAGAAAAAATTTTGAAATGGAATTTTGAAATGGGGCATGAAAATGAGAAAGAATGAACGAGCGTTTGAAAAGAGAATATAGCACTCTTTGTCATACTTTGTAGATTCCTTATTTGACTTGTGAATTTGCATGTTCTAATGTCGTAAATCAAGATCTTGTATGGATAATGACTTTTGTGGACTCTTTAGGTGTGATGCCTTGTGTGGTAAGGATTTTTGTGAATCTCATGAACAACTTCTTGTCTAGAACTTGTCCCAAGTGTGACTCAAGGCGAAATCCTAGCTAGATGCAACTACACTTAGAACATTATCTTAGGCTCTCTTTTGTAAGTCACTTCAACCAAAATGACCTCCTTGACCATTATCTTTGATAGCCAATGTTTGAGCCTTGAACCCTTTCTTGAAAACCACATTACAAGCTTAATGACCATTTTCTTTAATCCTTCTCTTTGGAACCCATCCTCCCTAATTGCTAGAAGGAAATAATGATAAATGAGGGCTTCAAGCCCAAGAAATATGGAGAGATAAGGAAATGAATGTGAAATGAGGCAAAAGCCTAAGTTTGGGAGTTTTCAAGAGTGGAAGAAAAGAATGAGTAGCCTAAAAATTGAGGTAGCACCAAAAATTCTGATGAGATGAGTGAACCAGTGAGTTGAGAGACATTGAATAATCAAAAAGAGGAAAAAAAATTTATAGGTGCTATATCTTGCATAGAGAAGGCTAAGTGTGAAATTCATAGATGTTATAAGGGTGGATTGTATTACAACAAAAAGATGAAGTGAGTGCAATCTTCTCTTTTACGATCCCTTGTGTGAATGCATTGATTTCATGATTAAAAAAATAGGGACATGATAAAAAAAATAGGGACTTTCTCTTCTGTGAGTGGCATCATCCCTTTTGAGGACACAATTACATTAAAGGTAAATATGTGCATAGGACATGAGAAATGCAAGCTCCAAGGCAAGCTTTGAATGTGCAATGATCATGAATTGAGATGCTATGTGTACTTTGTGGATAAGTTATGCCTCGTTTTGCAAAATAAAAGCTCTTGTGAATCATGTTTTTGAATGGTGGAGGCCTCTTGAAATGGTTCTATCTTTCTTGTTTTAGGGGAATCCGCTTCTCTTTTTTGATGAGTTGGTGATCATTTTTGGGTTGTCCTGAGTCAAGTGGTGTCACGACCCGAACATAGACCTGGTTCGTAACACGGGACAAGGAGCCCCGAGAGACTCCAAGTCGACCCATGGCATAAATATACATCTAACTCAATATCAATAAAGCGGAATACTCAGCATAACGACATAGCAAAAGCATAAGCATGACATAACATAGAAAGCGAACGTACTTCATACATGAAAGTTGAATACTATACATAGTCTGAAAGCCTCTAACATATCAGATGGGTTGATGGGACAACACCCCCAACTAACCTGACAAGTCTAGAAACTGAAAGTAAAGAGATAAATAATATCAACTGGTCCTAGAAGAATGAGGACTCACCAATGACTTGGATGCTAACTCCAAAAACAAGCTAATGACGGTGCTGGGTCTGAAGATCGGAGCCTATATCATGAAACGATATAGCATAGAGTATGTACTCAGTACATGAAATGTACTGAGTATGCAAGGTAAGAAGTGGACATTTAAAATACATAAAGCTCATAAGAGATCATAAGAGTGGGACAGCATGCTCATAACATAAATATCATAGTATAACATAAGGCTCAAGGTTTTCAAGACATTCATAATCCTTTCATTATCATAGTCATAAGAGAAACTTTATAAATCATATCTTGAGCCAAAATAACATAAACATAATAATGCATAAAACATGTGGAACAATGGGAGGACTCATCATAACTGACACCATCATGGTAGAGCCTTACATGATGCCTCAACTATCTCACTTAAGTAGGTAGAGTCGTTCCAGGTTTGCTAGGCAAGGGACGTGCATTATGTGATATCACGAAAGAGGGGATCCATTAACATTGTAATGTATCAACATGAACCTACGATGGAACGTAATTACGAGAAACCAGCATAGTCCTTCGAACGTCGGGCTACTCGATGCTAGACACTGCTCCCAAAAACATGCACATTAGGCTCATACGTAAATAAAAAACATCATTCATGAGATTCATGGCCAAATAAAAATTTAACATCGTTGATCCCCATTTTCATACATGTTTAGCCATGAATCAAGGGCCCTCTAGTCGCCAACATCATAAATCGATCAGTCATTAAATGCATTTCATAAATCATAAATCATAGTTGAATGTGTAGTCGTTGCACAATACTTAATCATGCTTGAAAATACTCAATTCACTTGAAAACATGATTATAAACATGGGTAACTTGAAAACATGTTTTTCATCATTAATACTTCATCATACATGAATATTCTTCATAAATATCAACTTTTATGAACTTCTCATAAATAGGCATTTGTCACGACCCGAACATAGGTCGGGATCAAGTCACGGGACAAGGATCCCCGAGAGACTCCAAGTCGACCCATGGCATGAACATACATCTAACTCAATCAAATAAATAGAAGGATTGACATGATAATATCAGTGGATGTCTGAAATAAGCATAACATAAGAAATACATGGATCTGGAGCTGAATACATTCTACTGTCTGAAAAGACTCTAAGTCTAATGAGTTGATGGGACAAAACCCCAACTAACTCTCTAATACTGAAATTGAAAGTACATCAATATCTGAAAGCAAATGGTCCTCGGGATATGAGGACTCACCATTAAGCTGGTGCAAACTTCGGAACTGGCTACTAACGGGACTGAGTCTGAGTTTCGGGGCCTGTATCATGAAACGATACAGCATAGAGTATGCGGTCAGTACGTGGAATATACCGAGTATGCAAGGTAAGTGAAACCGCTTAAATAAGTAAAATCATTCAAAACATGCATAATGTAAAACATAAAAAAATAAGAATCTGGGAGTAGGGCTTGCATGCTATCTTTCTGAAAACATGATCTCAATATAACATAACATCATAACTGAATCGATTGATCCAAAGCTGAAATCTGATAGTCATAGATAAAGATGAACATTGGATCAAACCTATTTTAGAACATATATAGATATAGATAACATGAGTAATAAACATGCATAATTTAAATCATGAGGAACAATGGGAGACTCGTCTTTTAACCAACATACCACGATAGAGCTTACGTGGTCCCAACTATCACACTCAAGTTGGTAGAGCCGTCCAAAGTCTTGCCACGGCTAAGGACGATACCATTATATCGATATCAAGCTTGTGTCCCAATCGGGGCAAGAGATAACTCACATAGGAGGTCCCAATATAAGTTGATCATACCTACGTTGGCGCATAGTTCTGAGGCATAGGGTTGACTAACCCATAGCCTACTCGGTGTTAGACACTACTCCCAAACATGCATATGCTCTCCATTATTTTTCAACGAAACTGACCATCGTCTATTGACGAAGCTGAATAATCTGAATACATAAATAAGAATCATACATGAGGAGCATTAGCTTAAACCATACCACAAGCTGAATATAAATGGGAGTCTTCGATCTAAAACCACGTGGTAAGCTAAATTCAAAAAAAATCATAATCATACTTGAACATATGGGCATTGCCGAATACTTTAACATGCTTGAAAATACATAGTTCACTTGAAGACATGATCATAAACATGGGTAATTTGAAAACATGCATTTTCATCATAAATATCTCATCATACTAGAACATTCATCATAAATCTCAACTTTCATGAACTTCTCATAATTGGACATTTTAATTTATAAAGCTTGAAACATGATTTTCATTGAAAACACCATAAAACTTTCCCATATATCATAACTCAATAGTAGAAACATATTTAAATCATACCCATGTAGAGAATTAGGAATTTCATGTATTGGGTTAAAACCCCAAAGAATCAACATAGGCAATTTCAGGATTTTAAAGAGAGACTGGACATGGGTGTGAACGGATTCACCCATTCATAGCCATACATACCTGACTAAAGATGATTCTTGAACTTCCTTGACTACCCAAGGGGAATTTGAGAAGAATTGGAAGGGCTTAAGCTTGATCTCCTCTCTAACTACCTAACTTTGCATGCACGAGTTTAGAATAGGCTAGAATGACTTAACCTATCTTGATACACTCTGAAAAAGGCTTAAAAGGACATAGTATAGGACCTTAGAGCATAGGAATAACGAGAATACCCTTAATGACATCATAGAAAATAATTGCTCGTCAGTCCCCACGAGGGACCTAATGTAGGATACACTGCCTAGTCCCCTTCACCTCCCCCCAAAACCTTGCCCACGACTAACTCAATGAGTCGTGGGGTCTGACCAAGACTCGTGGTCACGTCCGCGGGGATCTTGAATTCCAAAACTCCAACTCACACCCAGAACCTCACAACGAGTCACCTCACGACTCGTGGTCTACCCCACAGGTCACAGAACGACTAGTTCTGTGACTTGGTGCCAAATTTCCAGTTTTCTCCATTTCAACTCTCGGGTATGATCTTTGGGCTTTCGGGGTATAACAATATCTCCCCCTTGAGAAAATTCATTCTCAAATGTTGAAAATCATACAGAAAAGCAGAGAAATGCAATCATCATACTCAAATACCGATCATTGACAGAATAACTATCTCCGATTCAAACTACATGGCGGAATTGAATTCATGAATCATATACACATCCACATACATAAAAGAAACTGGGGCACGTGAACTGAACATGAAAACTAAATAGAGTTTTAGAGCAAAAACTAATACCTCAAGTTGGAACTGAGCCGGTAGAGAATAAATGTGGGTATTTAGCCATCATGTCCGTCTCGGCTTCCCACGTAGCTCCCTCGACATGTTGATTCCTCTATTAAACTTTTACTGAAGCTACTTCCTTATTTCTTAGCCTTCAAACCTGACGATCTACTATTTCCAGCGGAACCTCTTCATAACTAAGGGTGTCTTTCACACTAACACTGTCCATCGAGACAACTAGAGCTAGATCACTCAAACACTTCTTTAAGAGCGATAGATGGAATACAGGATGTACAGAAGCTAATTCTGAGGGAAACTCCAATTCATATGCCACCTTGCCAACCTATTTCATAGCCCAGTACGGGCCAACATAAAGAGGGCTGAGTTTTCCTTTCTTTCCAAACCGATCACACCCTTCATGGGAGACACATTCAGAAACACCCAATTATCCACTTCGAACTCGAGTTCTCTCCTTCTCACATCAGCATAGGACTTCTGGCAACTTTGAGCTGTTTTCAACCTATCCCATATGAGCTGAACCTTCTTCATAGCCTCATGGATTGAGTTTGGCCCTATCATTGCAGCTTCACCAACTTCGAACCAACCAATAGGCGATTTACATCTCCGCCCATAGAGAGCCTCAAACGGTGCCATCTAAATACTGGAATGGTAGTTGTTATTGTATGCGAACTCGATAAGAGGCAAACGATCATCCTAACTACCTTTAAAGTCAATCACGCATGCTCTCAAAATGTCCTCGAGAGTCTGAACTGTCCGCTTCGCTTGACCATCCGTTTGTGGGTGAAACGTTGTGCTGAGCTTAACCTGAGTACCAAGTCCTTTTTGAAATGAACTCTAAAACTGAGAGGTAAATTGGGTACCTCTTTTTGATATGATAGACAAAGGCACTCCATGTAACCGAACTAGCTCTCATATGTATAGTTTGGCAAAATCCTCCGCCGAATCTGTGGTTTTGACCGGTAGAAAATGAGCAGCTTTGGTCAACCTGTCTACAACACAAATGGAGTCATATTGTCGTCGAGTGCGAGGCAACCCTGTGATGAAGTCAATATTGATTTCTTCCCATTTCCAAGCAGGAATACTAATATCCTAAAGCACACCTCCCGGTCTCGAATGCTCAACCTTTACTTTCTGACAGTTTCGGCACTTAGCTACAAACTCTGCAATGTCTTTCTTCATGCCATTCCACCAATAGACTTTCCGTAAGTCATGGTACATCTTTGTGGAACCTAGATGGATAGAATACTTGGATCTATAAGCCTCGTGCAACATCCGATTCCTCCAATCACCAACATCTGGAACACATAAGTGACCCTGGTATCGAAGCACACCATCTCCCCCTTTGGAGAGGACCTCTACCTTCTGATTTTGAATGGCTTCCTTTATCTTTACCAAAATCGGGTCCTCTTTTTATCTAGCTTTTACATCAGTTACCAAGAATTATTCAGATCCATTCTGAATAATAACACCGCCATCGGTCAAGTCAACTAACCAAACTCCCAACCTTGAAAATCGATGCACGTCTTTCACCAGCTCCTTCTTTCCCACGTCTACATGGGACACACTTTCTATGGAGAGTCTACTAAGTGCGTTTGCTACCACATTAGCCTTCCCCGGATAATAAAGAACACTTATGTCGTAATCCTTAAGTAGCTCCAACCACCTCCTTTTCTAAAGATTGAGATCCTTCTGGGTAAACACATATTGTAGACTCTTATGATCCGTAAACACATCAACGTCGACCCCGTGCAAATAGTGTCTCCATATCTTCAAGGAGAATACCACCGCAGAAAATTCATGATCATGGGTCGGGAAATTCTTCTCATGGACTTTCAACTATCTAGAGGCATATTTATAACCTTTTCATGTTGCATCAATACACACCCAAGTCCGGCCATTGAAGCATCACAATACACCACGAACCTATTGGTACCCTCAGGTAGGGTTAACACCGGTGTTGAGGTGAGTCGAGTCTTCAACTCTTGGAAGCTCTTCTCACAAGCCTCCGACTATTGGAATTTCACCTTCTTTTGGGTCAATTTGGTCAAGGGTGCTGCAATAGATTATAAACCTTCCACAAATCTCTGATAGTAGCCATCTAAGCCCAAAAAGCTCCTGATATCTGAAGGATTCACCATTCTAGGCCAATTATTCACCGCTTTTATTTTCTAAGAGTCCACCTTTATGCCCTGACTTAATACCACATGGCCCAAAAACATCACGGAGTTCAACCAAAACTCGCACTTATGGAATTTGGCATATAATTGGCGATCCTTGAGAGTCTGTAGTACCACTCTCAAATGAGCGGCATGCTCCTTCTTGCTCCGAGAATATATCAGGATATCATCAATAAACACAATCATGAACATATCCAGGTATGGCTTGAACACACTGTTCATTAAGTCTATAAAAGCTGCAAGAGCATTCATTAGTCCAAAAGACATAACTACAAACTCATAATGACCATACCGCATCCTGAAGGCTGTCTTCGGGATGTCACTCTCCCAAACTCTGAGTTGATGGTACCCGGATCTGAGATCTATCTTTGAAAAACACTTGGCACCCTGAAGCTGGTCAAATAAATTATCAATCCTGGGTAGAGGATACCTGTTCTTAATGGTGAACTTGTTCAATTTCTTGTAATCAATACACATCCGAAGAGAACTATCTTTCTTTCGGACAAAGAGAACTGGTGCACCCCACGGGGACTTTCTTGGTCTAATGAAACCCTTATCTAATAGGTCCTTCAACTGTTTATTCAACTCTCTTATCCCAGATGGAGCCATTCTGTAAGGAAGGAATAGATATAGGTTGCGTCTCGGGTAGAAGGTCAATGCCAAAACAATCTCCCCCTCCTGATAGATCATCTGGGAAGACTTTTGGATAATCACATACTACTGGGACTGACTGGATAGTCGGGGTCTTGGACATCTCATCCTTAACCCTAACTAGATGGTACACACAACCCTTAGAAATCATCTTTCTAGCCTTAAGGTAGGAAATAAAATGACCTACAGGCACAGTTGAACTAACCCTCCACTCTAAGACTGGCTCACCCGGAAATCTGAACTATACTGCCTGGGTTCTACAATTAACTGAGGCATAACATACAAATAGCCAATCCATGCCAAGGATAATATCAAAATCAGTCATGACTAACTCTACTAGATCTGCTGAGGTGACTTTATGAAGGACTGTGATTGGGCAACCTCTATACACCCGTCTAGCTACGACTAAATCACCCATTGGAGTAGAGATTGAGAAGGGTTCTGAAAAGTCTTCGGGACTGACTACAAAATTACTAGCCACGTCAGGTGTCACAAAAGACAAGGTAGCCCCGGATCTAACAGAGCATATACATCAAGATTGAAAACTCATAATATATTAGTGACTACGTCTAGGGAGACCTCTTGCTCCTGGCGGGATGCTAATGCATAGAATCTGTTCTATCGCTGACCGCCACTTGTGCTAGTAGATGCCCCCTGCTATGCTGAGTGTACGGGTGGGGCTGCTGAACTGAAAGCTGGGCCTCGACCCCCATCATGGCCCTGTCTCGCTGCTCGACAATATTTGAGCATATGTCCAGGCTTCCCACACCCGAAAAAAGCACCTGAACCTGCCAAGAACTGGCCCGTGTGCCCCTAACCACACCTGCCGCAAGCTGGGATGCTAGAATCTGTGGGCCTGCTTCTCTGACCCCTAGAGCTTGATGCTCCCCCCCCCTCTGGTCATGCCTAGGTCTAGATGGCACACTCAACGCTGAAGACACTGGGGCTGAAGATCTCTGGTGGGTCTGTTGTTGGTGCCCACCACCTAACCTCGTTTGAGAGAATCTATAAATATCGATTCTGGCCCTCTTGGCCTCTCCCTCTCTCATATATGTCGCCTCCATCTGCTGGGCGTACAAGACTATCCAAGGGAAATCCATATCCTGATGGAGCATAGCAGTCCTGCAATCCTTGTCCAAATAGCCTGCCACACCATGAACAAACCTGCTCACCCGCGCCCTCTGATCAACCACTAACTCTGGGGCGTACTTTGATAAGTGAGTAAACTCAAGGGCGTAATCCTCACCATCATTTTCCCTTACTTAAGATTCACGAACTCGGCTGCCTTCAACTCCCTCATCTCACAAGGAGGAACCAATCTAAGAACGTAACATGGAACTCCTCCCAGGTGACAGGGCCTACTCCGGTGGCCCTACTATCCTTCCATTTTCGAAACCAAATGTGTGCGACCCCTTTTAGCTAATATGAGGCCAAATCAGTGCACTCAACCCCATTCACCCCCATGACCTGGGTGATCTTTACAATCTCATCAATGAACTCATGTGGATCCTCATCTACTTTTGACCCAAGGAACTCTGGCGGGTTCATTCTCAAGAAATCCCTAACTCGAGCTGCCGCCGCATTTTTGTTTTATGGAACATGTTCCACTGCCTGCTGGTTGACCTGAGCAGTCAAGGCCTATGCTAGTATCTGAATAGTTGCCCTAAATTCAACATGGGCAACCGGCTCCGGTGCATGGTGCTCCTGGACTGGTGGGGCTTGTTGGTGCCCATTCCCGTCACCATCCTCATGGACATTTCCATTACCATTCCTCCTACCGTTAACTCTGTCAGGAGCCATGATTCTGCAATCACGAATAGCATGAGTTAGAAGGATAGGGAGACAGTTCATCACACAACATAAGTCATAAAAGAAGGGAACTTTTCCTAAGCGTCTCGTAGCCTTTTCGTCATAAGTGTAGTGTGCTTCACACCCATGAAAAAGACTCTACTTAACGCAGCTTTCAGAAACCCTAGGACACTTCAAACCTATTTCTCTGCTACCAAGTTTGGCACGACCCGAATGTAGGCTCGAATAGAGACATGGGACATGGAGCCCTAAGAGACCCCAAGTCGACCCATGGCATGAACATACATCTAATACAATCAAATAAATATAAGGATTGACATGATAATCTTAGCGGAAGTCTGAAATAAGCATAACATCAGAAATACACAGATCGGGAGCTGAATACATTCTATTGTCTGAAAAACCTCTTAGTCAGATGAGTTGATGGGACAAGACCCCAACTAACTCTCTAATACTGAAACTGAAAGTACATTAAAATCTGAAAGCAAATAGTCCTTGGGAGATGAGGACTCACCACTAAGCTAGGTGCTAACTCTGGAACTGGCTACTGACAGGGCTGAGTCTGAGTGTCGGGGCCTGTATCATGAAATGATACAGCATAGAGTATGCGGTCAGTACGTGGAATGTACCGAGTATGCAAGTTAAGTAAAACCGCTTAAATAAGTAAAATCATTTAAAACATGCATAATGTAAAACATAAACAAAATAAAAATCTGAGAATAGGGCTTGCATGCTATCTTTTTGAAAAACATAATCTCAATATAACATAACATCATAACTGAATCAATTGACCCAAAGCTGAAATCTTATAGTCATAGATAAAGTTGAACATTGGATCAAACCTGCTTTAGAACATATATAGATATAGAATGCATGAGTGATAAACATACATAAATGAAATCATGAGGAACAATGGGAGACTCTTCTTTTAATCCACATACCACGATAGAGCTTACGTGGTTCACACTATCACGCTCAAGTGGGTAGAGCCGTCCAAAGTCTTGCCAGGGCTAAGAATGATACCATGATATCACTATCATGCTTGTGTCCCAATCGAGGCAGGGGATAGCTCACATAGGAGGTCCCAATATAATTTGATTATACCTACGTTGGCGCGTAGTTCTGAGGCATAAGGTTGACTGACCCATAGCCTACTCGGTACTAGCATACATATGCTCTCCATCATTTTTCAAAGAAGTTGACCATAGTCTATTGATGAAGCTGAATAATTATGAATACATAAATTGGAATCATACATGAGGAGCATTAGCTTAAACCATACTATAAGTTGAACATAAATGGGAGTCTTCGCTCCAAAACCATGTGGTAAACTAAATTCGAAAAAAAAACATAATCATACTTGAACATATGGGCATTGCCCAATACTTTAACATGCTTGAAAATACATAATTCACTTGAAGACATGATCATAAGTATGGCTAATTTGAAAAAATTAAATTTTCATCATAAATATCTTATCATACTAGAACATTCATCATAAATCTCAACTTTCATGAAATTTTCATAATTGAGCATTTCAATTTATAAAGCTTGAAATATGATTTTCATTGAAAACATCATAAAACTTGCCCATAAATCATAATTCAATAGTAGAAACATATTTAAATCATACCTATGTAGAGAATTAGGAATTTCATGCATTGAGTTAAAACCCCATAGAATCAACATAGGCATTTTCAGGATTTTAAAGAGAGATTGGGCATGGGTGTGAACGAATTCACCCATTCATAACCCTACAACCTGACTAAAGCTGATTTTTGCACTTCCTTGACTGCCCAAGAGGAACTTAAGAAGAATTGGAAGGGCTTAAGCTTGATCTCCTCTCTAACTTCCACTTACATGCATGGGTTTAGAATAGGCTAGAATGACTTAACCTATCTTAACACACTCTGAAAAAGGCTTGAAACGACATATTATAGGACCTTAGAGCATAGGAATGACGAGAATACCCTTAATAACTTCGTAGAAAATAACTGCTCGTCAGTCCCCACGAGGAACCTAACGAGTCGTTGCCACCATCCACGGGTCATCACATCAATCATTAGGTACACTGTCGAAATTTCACCTGGACCTCGTAATGGGCCATCATATGAGTCATTGTCGGTGACCACGACCCACGGTCACCACTCATCACCTTCATTGTCTTAAATTCAAACTATACCCATCATGCTGACCACGATCCATCCAATGATTCGTGGTTACTAACCACGAATCATGGGGCCTTCCGTAGGATACACTGCCTAGTCCCCTTCACCTCCCCCCAAAACCTTCCCCACGACTAACTCAATGAGACGTGGGGTCTGACCAGACTCATGGTTACGTCCGTGGGGATCTTGAATTCCAAAACTCCAACTCAGACCCAGAACCTCACCAAGAGTCACCTCACGACTCATGGTCTACCCCAAAGGTCACAGAATGACTCGTTCTGTGACTTGGTGCCAAATTTTTAATTTTCTCCATTTCAATTCTCGGGTCTAATCTTTGGGCTTTCGGGGTATAACAGCATTTGAACTTAAAAAGCTTGAAACATGATTTGAATCAAAAATAGTATAAAACTTATCCATGAATCATAATTCAATATTATAAATACATTTAAATCATACCTATGTAGAGAATTTGGAATTTCATGCAATGGGTTAAAACCCCATAGAATTAACATAGGAATTTTCATGATTTCAAGAAGGATTGGTCATGGGTGTGAAAGGATTCACCCATTCATAACCGTACATACCTGATTAAAGCGTATTCTTGCACTTCCTTGATTGCCCAAGAGGAATTTTGAAGAAGAACATTGAAGGATTAGCCTTGATCAGCTCTCTAGACACTTACTCTTGCATGTGTAAATAGGAATGACTTAGAATATATTTTCCCCTCTTAAAACCCACTATTCATAGATCAAAACGACGTAGTATAGGACCTTAGAGCATAGGAATGATGAGAATACCCTTAATAACTTCGCAGAAAATAACTGCTCGTTAGTCCTCAAGAGGGACCTAACGGGTCGTTGCCACCATCCACGGGTCATCACATCGATCATTGGGTACACTATCAAGGTTTCACCTTGAACTCATAAGGGGCCATCATACGAATCATTGTCGGTGACCACGACTCATGGTCACCACTCGTCACCTTCACTGCCTTTAAATTCAAATTATACCCATCATGCTGACAACGATCCATCCTACGATTCGTGGTGACTGACTACGACTAGTGGAGGCCTTCCGTATGGTACACTGCCTAGTCCCCTTCACCTCCCCAAAAACCTTGCCTATGATTGACTCAATGAGTTGTGGGGTCTGATCATGACTCGTGGTCATATCCATGGGGACCTTAAATTCCAAAATTCCAATTCACACCCTGAACCTCATCAAAAGTCACCTCATGAATCGTGGTCTACCCCACATGTTACTGAATGACTCATTCTATGACCTGGTGCCAAATTTTCAGTTTTCTCCGTTTCAACTCCTAGATCTGATCTTTGGGCTTTTGAGGTATAACAAGTGGTCATTAATGTATAAACTTGTATGGAGTGGCATGTTCTTCATCTGATAATAATTGCATTACCTGAGGACAAACAATGGTTCAAGTTTGGGGGTTTGATGAGTTGGTAGCCTACCAACTCATTAGGCTTTTAAGCATGAGTTTTAGCTTATTTTTCAAGTTATTTAGATGGATTTTATGCCCTTTTTGCCATTTGTATGTAGATATCTGATTTGTAGAAAAGAGCAAGAAAAGGAGCAAAAAGAACGGAATCAGGTGAAAACCGGCCCTTCACCAGAGAAGGCCGGCCAAATGCCGAAGACCACTGCCTTGGGGAACTAAAATAACCGACGATCGCAAACATCAACCGGCAACTCGCTGGTTGAATTGCCTACCAACGCTTGAGAATGCTGGATCATAGAGAAAGAAATCGGCGGAGCACGGTTGGAGACCGGCGAGCGTCGAAGGAAATACCAAAGGACACTAGAATTTATTGTAGGAGCATCCAATTATGGCCGAGGGTTCGTGAAATGTAACCAGCAAACCTCCAGTACTCTCGCAAGTACCAGAACGCCTGAACAGGGACAAATGTGTCCAACACTGAAAAAGAGAGTTTTGGGTACCCTACTTTTGGATATATTCTAGAGAGAAGTATTATGTACCTATGAGATCTTAACTTTTGACTTTTTTAGAACATTCTCTTTGTAGAAGAAGAAAGTAGAATTATATTGGTGGAAATGATAAAGGATTGTTTTTCTTTTTCTTCTTCTTCCTCGATAGCAAGGTACTACCATTGTTGAAGACTTATTGCTGAATTTGATTTTGCTACTCTTATTATTGAAATCAATGAGTTTATTGTTAAATATGTTTTTGAATTTCTTAACTATGAGTAGGTAAATCATTAACTAGAGGTGTGTGGTGATGAATGCTTAATTAGATTGGGTATTGCTAGATTCATCTCAATATTATTTAATTAGTGTAAATGTGTTAAGTTCTCTTCAATTTATAATTGAAGATCCATGGTTGCTAGTCTCTGTGGGATTCGACCCCGACATCCATCGAGATATTTATTTTGATACAACGACCGTTTATGCTTTTTGTAATGAAGAGTATATTTTGAACGTTATCAACATACGTGATGGTAACAATCAGTACTGTGACGATATACTTGTGTGATACAAATGATACACATTATGATATGAGTCTGAGATGAGAGCGTTGTACAGGTATGAGGTGGTATAGTAATTGAAATGCAGATGACAGGTATGTGTGTGTGCTAATCTTCAGGTGTTGGATACCTTGCATGATATAAGATGTATGTTTGATGAATTCTTGAGGTAATTGACGTGATATATGTGCATGTATGTTGTTTTTATGTCGTAGTTAATGTTTATGTGTTATACGAGGAGGATGACTGTTATAAAAGGTAAATATATGGAATAGATTATACTATGTCAGCAATATCGTGAGTAAGTTATTATGTGGATAAGCATTAGGTACAATTGGCTAGTATCACCTAATAAAAGAAAGCTGTGATAGGTAAATAATGTTGGTTGAGTTTCTGGGGCTATTGTTCAGTGGGTACTGCTGCAGCAGACAATCTGCCGTGGTAGCGGGACCGCTATAACGGCCTTACTTACGCTACAGCGGAGGTGGAGAGACAGATTGGTAGGTCGAATAAGGTACAGGAAAGTAAGACAGTTGGTTGCACCATAATGATGCATAGGGAAACGATAATATAGTCAATAAAAATGGTGGATTTTGTTAACATAGAGGAGCGAATTATTTGTATTTTATATTGATGCATATTCATTATTTTGATGTTATGTGAACTAACTGTAGTCGGCCGATGATGCCTACCAGTACGTGTGGGGTACTGATATTACTCTTGCTACGCCTCTTTAGTCTAGGTCGTGGCAGGTTGAAGTTCATCTTAGAGTGGCAGTTATTCAGCGAAAATTTCTACACTCTTCCGCAGGCGAGGTTGTGTCTTCTAATTGTCAATATTCTGTATAGTGCTCTTGTACTTGTCTAGACTAGGTCTTGAGAAGTTTTTATTTTATGTTTATTGTAATCAAGTTGTAAGAATGAGTGGAATTAAAGAAATGATTTTGATTTAATGTTCCGCGTGTTTTCTTGGGAAAGAATGAGTTCTCCTATCGAATAGAGTCGAGTATGTGCCCGCACGACCCGCCCTTTTGGGTGGTGAGACTTCTATATACAAAATATATATATAATAGATAATAGAAAAAAATATGAAATTATTAAGGTAAAAATGAAACATCAACTTTTAACAGGTGTTTTAAATTGAAGTATTCATAAATAAAATATTAAATTTTAATATTACCCCTTGGTCATCCCATACTTCACTCTTCTCTATAATGAATTTTAATAATATAATTTAGTATAAGAATATTATTCTTGAAGAAGTACTGAGCAAATTATCCTAAGTCTCTAATATAATAATGTGTCCTACATCTACAACTCCATTGAATAATGGATAATAGTACTGATGGGATCTTTTCTAATTTTTAATGATATTGAAGTTATAAACATTAGAACTTTTAATATAGTTCAATTTAATAAAAAATTTATGCAAAATGTTAGTTCTAAATATTAAAAAAATAATTAAATAACTATTTTATTTAGTATGAATTTATATACCCGAATCGATGAAACTGTTATACCCCGTAGAATTCCCGGTACCTAGACGACCTATTCGCACGTTGGTTAAGCATATTTGAAAGCCATACGTGCTAGAGAAAGGCCGGGAAAAAGATCGGACGAGAAACCCGTCGAACCATCGCGGGAGGAGCTGAGGCAGAGCCCCTCCGCAATGGCAGCGTGTCACGGAGGTGAGGCCTCCGCGATGGCTCCGTGACACGTTGCCCAGGTTCAGGCTCAAGTATATAAGCCCCACTTCGGTTTAATTTCATTTTAATCAAAGGAAATTTCAGAAAAACAGAGGCTATACGCAGAGAGAAAGGGGGGACGAAGGAAATTAAATAATTTTCGTCCGATTACGCTGCTAAACGCTGCCCAAATTCAAATTAACTCCAGATACTGAGGTATTTAGCAACAGAGAGCATTCCTACGGATTCAGTTTCGTAAAATACGGCCGACGAATCATCGAGCCACCGAGCTAAGGTAAGTGGAATTGCTCTAAATTAGTGTCTATGCGTTCCTAGCTGTGAAGTGAATATTTCTCCCTTCTGGACCGCTGAAAAATAGCGAGTTTTCGACCGTCTTTCGATAAGCCTAAGTTTAGGCTATTAACTATATCGAAAGTGACGTTGCTCTTTACAATAAAGCCGTATTTAGTATTAATTGACATACTTATGAATGCAGTTGGGAGAAAATAGTTGAAGTACCGGCCGAGCCTCGTCCGACGGACGAATAGTTCAAGGATAAGGTATGTAAAGCTCGTTCCCTCGGCAAGTTAAGTAATATTGATACAGTATAGTAATTTACAGGCCAGTAGAATGTCAGAAGTTAAGTATTGCGTTTATTGTAAATGTTGATACGATATTAGAAGCCTCAAGTTGTAACTTGCATGAAACTTACTAGTATGACATAGATTCTAACACAAGTGTTAGAAACTGCTCAGCATGCTCAGTATGTGATGTAATACGAAATGTTAAGATATTGTTGTATTCAGTTGAAACCCCGCAAAGCAATGCAGTATCCGTAAAGCACCTCAGAAACAGAATAGCAGGCTAAAGTGAAGTTTAAAAAGCATGCTAGGAATAGGAAATCATGTTAATACAGAAACTTAGTAAACAGCATAGTTTCCAGCAGAAACACTATCTTGTATAGCATGTGCCCCAGTACAGTCTGGCAGGAGACTATATTTATATATTTACCTGTCTCAGCACGTATTAAGTACGTACAGATTACTATCATTAGTTCAGCATGTAATATATGTGATACCTTACCCCGTTAGCCTCAGCATGTGAGATATGCAGACCGTATTACTAGTTGAGACCGTTGTATTGTTTGGGGTTGGATTACCTAGCATCCATGACCGCCTAGGGTTAATAGCTGTATCGACTCGTCCGCCAGAGGACGAGGATACGTCACTCTACGGAGTGGTATGCCGTCCCACAGGGGACGAAGATGGGATGCCAGATTTCCCCATATTGTGCCTTGGTCGGCCCTTATACACCCCCGTCGAGCGGGTACGCCCAGGGTGTTGATTCAGGAGTCCTTCGGACTCAGGTACAGTTATAGTCAGGGGCTCAGCGAGCCCAAGTGCATACCCAGGGGACCGGCGGGATGCTTACAGCCATTATAGGAGATGGGATGACCGGGGTAGGGGTGTAGATTCTGTGCTGGTTGTACCTCCCGGCTTATGGGGGCTGGGTAAGGTTTGTGTGTGCCATGTTATGCTATTTCATGTTATGCCATGTTACGTTAGATACGAGTAGATCAGCAGTAGAGGGATATGTCTCCAGGTATGACTCCTATTTCCTTCCAGTATAAATGAGAAAAGGTATGACTTACAGTATCAGGCAGTTAATCTAATTCTTCCTACTTCAGTTCATCAGTTACATTGTTGTTTTCAGATTTTGCTTTCAGTTATTGCTTTACATACTCAGTACCAGCGGTACTGACGCCCGGTGGGGTGCTGCATTACTTGCCTGCAGGTACTCATAGACGAGCAGGCGATACTACGTGATTTCTATCAGCGATCGAGTATTCAGCTCCTGTCATTCGGAGACTGAATTCCAGAGGTGTATTTCAGTTCTTTTGTTGTATAGTACGGGGTAGGTCGGGGCCCTGTCCCGATCATTTCTATTGCTATTCCTAGAGGCTTGCAGTCTGTATATTTTCCCTGTGGTCAGTTGAGCTGGTCGTGTGAGGCCATGCAGTTGTTAGCTGTTAGTACTTTTGCTTCTTTTATGTTGGCCATGTGGGGCCATAAGTTTGACAGTAGTGGTGACCTTGCCGGTCACGTAGCCTTTTAGTATTTTATTGCTGAGTTGCAGACAACTAGACAGCATGGTGGCCTTGTCGGCCCGCATAGGTTTCCCTATAGTTGCATGTTCTGGTCAGCTGTTATTACAGGTACAGGAGGCTATAGGCCAATGGGCCGGGGGCTGTGTTTACAGCCGTTATATAGCCCTTTGTTTCCAGAAATGTGAGTTAGAGCCAGCCAGGCACCAGGTGTGCCTAGGCTTAGCAGTCCAGTAGTTCAGGTCCTACTAGGGCACCAGGTGCCAGTCATACCCCCCAAGGCGGGGTGTGACAGAAACTATCAAAATTTCAGCCAAATGCAACAATGCCAATTGCAAATATATGTTCTTAATAATATAATTTTTAAATAATGTGATGTATACATATAATACAATCAATTAAAAGAGGTAATAGATTTTCTTTCCTTACAAAATATGAGCAATCTTAATTGTTATAAATTGAAATCTTAACCAATTTCTTGTGACGTAATGCGATGATATTTGTACAAAATTATAAATAAGTTAATTTCAAATTATTAATTGTTATGAGACATTATAAACACAAATCATAGAAAAACTTCTCAATTAAAAATTGTATATCAAGAATACCATCATTTGTTACTATAAACTTCAATAACAAATTAAATTTTTAGAAAACTTATCTCAAATCACAAATAATTTATCTCTTCGATCATAAATACTATCAAAATTTCAATTAGAAAAAAAATTCTAAACATAAACCCAATTTTTTTCCTATGATGGTCTTGAAAGAATGATCTAAGTCTAAGAGCTCTCTCTCTCTCTCTGTCTCTCTCTCTCTCTCTCTCTCTATATATATATATATATATATATATATATATAGGCATAGATAAGGTGACGTGGCACATTTCTATGGCCTAAAAAAATATTTTTTTATTAATTTATAATTTTTGTATTTTTTTTCTCGTTTATGTGACATGTTAAAAAATTCAAAACTCACTCTTTTAACTCTCTTAACTATGTTAAATATACTACATTAAAAGATTTTATACATACATATATATATATACATATATATATATACATATATATATATACATATACATATATATATATATATATATATATATATATATATATATATATATATATATATATAAAATCTTTTAGCTTAGTCATGTAAAGGTAAAATGGAAATTGAGCCATCATTAAAGTCCTTCATTACATATTCTGGAACAATCCTTTTCTTTCTCCAGTTGCTCTCTCTAGATCTCTCGGTGGTTTTTTTGCCATTTTTTCACTTTCTTCAGTTGCTCTCTTTCTTTCTGGTTTTCTTCTCGAAAAGAAAGTGCAATTGCACAAAAAAACTCAATTGTTGGCGTGGGCGTCAAAATATCCCTAGACCAGCAATTTCACATTTTTCCTCTGATGTTTGAGGACCTCTCTAAAGGTTAAAAAGCAAATGAACAGTCAAATTTCAATGGTAAAAGAGTTATTGTACTTCTTTTCCTAATTTTCAGTCTTTTTTCTTACTTTATAGTTGTTCAAATTTTATTTTAGCCTTTTTATGATGGGAATTGTTATGAGTAACTATAGATTTTTGTAAGTAATTTATGTCGGAATTGTAATGGCTAACTGTAGATTTTTATAAGCAATTTATATTGGGATTGTGATAGGTTACCTCAAAACAGAGTTGGGGATTGAATTGGACTTTAATATGGAACTTTGTATGCTCATTAACTGTGATTCAAAGAAAAAGAGTCGTGCATTCAAATGCCTCTATGGTATTTCTTCAGGATCTTTTTGGCAATATTTCTTTGACTTGTTTAGGGCTGTCTTTTGGGTTCTTATCTTTTTGTTTCTTTTATTTTAATTTTAACACTTCATTGGCGATTTGATCTTTTCTGAAATGAAATATGGTAAATACTTTATCTGTCACGCCCCACCTAGGAAGGCATGACTGGCACCTGGTGCCACAATAGCAACTAACTGACCTGGCTAGGCTCATGCACGTCTAGTGCCAGCCTGCGACTCAATTCAAGAAAACAACGAGCTATATCTCGGTTATAAATACAGCCTCCGGCCAATAAGGTCGTATAGCCACCTATAAATGAAAACAGCTAACTAACAACAGGCAACAAAAGAGATCCTATGCGGGCCGACAAGGTCATCATGCTGTCTAGTTATAATAGAAATGAAGACGAGCTACTATACTAGGTCTCACACGGTCAACACACGAAGCATAACTGATTAAGGCCCAACACGACCAACATACAACTAACTTACTAATGACTGTAGTCTACAAGCCTCTAAGAGTACAAATAGTGGTCAGGAAAGAGCCCTGGCCTACCCAAAATGCTATATAACTGAAATGCAGAAATCTCTACAACCTGACAACTTCGAATGAAAGGAGTTGTCCCAACTGTGGACTCTGAACAACTGCTACTGGAGATCTTGAACCCTGTCTGTCTAAACCTGCAGGTAAATAATGCAGCGCACAGGGAGGGCGTTAGTATAATATGTATCGAATATGTAAGGTAATAGATAAGCTGATAAAGACTGAAAGTGAATATAAAGAAGGGCAGAAAGATTAACCTATACACTTGCTGATTCTTGATCTGCATCTAACCAACACTACATGTACGTAAGCTAAGATTGTATAATTACACATTTATAAACTATAACTAGCAGACAAGAATACAAACAAGAACCTCACCTGGACCCCATAAGCCGGAAGGTACAATCAACATCGAATAACTCGTTCGGGCCCCCATAAGCCCTGGCGAGCACATCTCAATATATATACCCCTATCCAGGTTTCTATGACTTCACTGGTACTGTAGCCAACCTACCGATCCCCTTGGTCTACAACTGAGCCCGCTCGGCCCCTGAACTGTAGTTGTGTCTGAGTCTGGTGGACTCCTGTTGTATGTACCCCGGGTACCGAACTCAGCGGGGTGTGCCGATACGGCATAAGAGTAGTCCAGAAAGGGAATGGACTGTATGAGGACCTCAAACCTTATCTTCGTCCCTCATGGACGGCATACCACTCCTCGGAGTGACGTCATCTAGCCCCTCACGGGCATTAACACAGCTAGTAACCTTGGGGTGGTCATGGATGGCTCCTAAGTGAGGGAAACCCCAACCAAGGTGATGTACTAACATCATAATCTAGCAACTCAAAAGGCGTAACTGGCCTTCTAGGCCTAACACCACCACTGCTCGCCCCCTAGTATAATCTGTAAAGCTGCTAACAAGAATGTCGTGCACCTGTATCTGATCAGAGAATCTTGATAGTGATCATGATATCTAATAGTCTAGACTGAATAGGGCGAGATCTGGAGTGGTCCAACACAACTCTCTATATGTCCTACCCGGATATCTATAGCTCATAATAACTGCAAGGTCGCGAATGACTAACTACTCAGTCCCTCTACTTAGAATAACTATAGGGCTGGTACTGGCCAAACATGCTTTTGAGTGATCGGCCCCTAATCCTCCATAGGAAGTTTACTAACATCCTTAGCCCGTGGGCATTACTATACTAACATGGTACTTACTAGTGCCTTAGGCCTCATCTTGGTCCAATCGGATCTTATATTACTTTCCTGGGTGATTCTTAACTTTCTAGACAACTTTATATAGACCTAATCATTCCTGGCAACCTGTTGGTGATAGGAACCAGCTGGGGTGCTGGCCCGGCCTCTAACTACTGATAAGGTCCCCTTCCTTAGGGTACCCACGGGTCTATTTTACCTGGACGACTGGGCTGGCTTCCTGGGCGACTTATATGATAACTGCTAAGCCCACTAAGACTGAATATCACTGGTAATAACTAATAGGGTGTCAGGCTGTCAGTCAACTCACTAGACAACCTTAGGTTGCTAACTCTAAAACATGGCCTTCCTATCTAAATTTTTGGCCCTGGGTGTAGGGATACGCCAATGACCTCTAGGCATGCTTTCCTGACAATACAGACGCCAAACTAGTAGTTAAACCGCCTAGCTGCACCCATGCTGCTCAACTTACTAGCTCAGGCTCGATAACTCTGGAAAGCTCCTAAGATCTAGGCCTGGATACAAACATAGAATTCTAATGAAATCCATATACGTTTTCTAGCAGCTAACCAGAACTTATGTAATCGTAATCTACGGATAGCAGCTAATCACAGCGTGTCTGATCTCTATATACCAGCAACAGCTAATTACAATATGTCTAATCACAATCTAATGGTAGCAACTATCTACAACATATGAAATCATCATTTATGTTCTGGAACATAAGTTGTAACACTATACGATGAATATATTTGCCGAGGGTTAAGCCTTACATACCTCGATTGTTGTTTCCTGAATAACCGATGAGTTTCAACTTGTATTCGCCAGATCTCTTCAGCTGTAACCGTTATACTAGGAGAAAGAGATGAATTTCAATATCAAATTCGGTGTAAAACGATAACTTTTAATACAAATATTGACAATACTTCAACTTAACAAAACACGGCCAAAAACGTATTATTTTCTGAGAGTTCAGAAGGGAGAATTGCTTACTTGAAGCCTGTGATTGTATAGAAATCAGTTTGGAGAAATTCCGACAACTTTTGCTCGATGGGGTTACGATTCACCGGGCAAATTTCACAAAAATAACTCCGTAGTAATTCTCCCTGCGGGCTAAAAGTTAGATACCCGAAGTTAATTTGAATTTGGACCATGTTCGGCAGCGTAAATGGACGAAAATTACTTGAATCCTTCGTGTTTCCTCTTCTCTGGCCGTGAGTTTAAATTGGGAAATGATTTAAATTGTGAAGAGCCCTTCATATACATTCTTGGGCAGTGGAAGGGGTGTGCCTCGCACCTCCCATTGAGGCTGCCACCCTGGCGTGCCGCGCCTCCCATTGAGGCAGCTGGCCTGGCGCCCCGCGCCTCTCATTGAGGCAGAAGGCCTAGCGCTCCGCGCCTCTCAAAGTACCAGCAGGCCTGGCACCTCGCGCTGGCCAGTGCACTGCTGGCTAGCGCGTCGCGCTGGCCCTGTGCGCACTGGTCCCGTCCGACCCCGCTCTAAGGCTTTTTCCACACTCGTCAAGTTCTTCTTACTCATCACCAACCTACGTGTATGCTTAATTAGTCGTTAACATTTATGAGGTGTAACATCCTCCCCCCCTTAGGAACATTCGTCCTCGAATGTCTACTTCAATTCACAAGAGCTTAACTTTTTGGACTATTATTCTGGAAAAGTTTCGACAGAGTCTCCCCTGTAATATGGACTATCTGAAAATCCTGAAATGCAGAAAAGTCCAATACAGATAAGTCCAATACATATATCTCATATGACACCATAACAACTTTTTCATTACAGAATTGTAGTCAACTGAACAATATACGTAACATACATCATAAAATAACAATTGAAGAAACACCTTTACCTTAATTGCATAGTTTGGACTAATCCTGGAACAAATGAGGATATCTGGTTTTCATGTCGTCCTCAACTCCTCAGGTCATTTCTTCTTTATTCTTGTCTCTCCACAATAACTTAGCAGAGGTGACATTCATAGTTCTCAACTGGAACGTCAACTTGAACGTCCTTAACTAGAACAACTCAGGACGGGTCATTTATGTCCTTTTGCAACATCGACATGTGAAAGCTGAATGGGCAGGTCCTAGTTCTGGAGGCAATTTTAGCTCATATGCCATTTCTCCTACTCTCTGAAGGATATGACTTGGGCCAATAAACCTAGGCCTAAGTTTGTCCTTCTTACCTATTCTCATAACGCCCTTTCTCGGCAACGTTTCTAGAAATATCCAACTGTTGCTTCAACCTTTAGCTGCCTGCGTCGTACCTTAGGGTAGGACTCCTGACGGCCCTAGTCTATCGGTACCAATTTCTTGGTAAATTTAATTTCTCAGTCTGTCTATTATAATATGACCTGGTCCAACTACCTTTAATTTACTTTAGGGGGCTTTCGCTTCCGCTCATAAGAGACCGCCCTGCGTCTGACCTGAGTGCTCTATTGGGTTATTTAAGTGGAGATAAGAAGTCGTACTCATTTTAGTGTGTGCTCTGATCTGTTCTAACGGTTTCCTAGAACCTAGCTGGGAGTTGTGCCTCTCTGTCAGGGTTTACTATACATTGGGCTCCACGTAACCAGACTACTTAAATATTTAACTCATCGCGTGCTTTAGCTGCAATATAATTTCATCTGGCTAGACACAAATCGATCTAATTAGTCTTTCCACATTGGCTCAAATGAGGCCAAGCTACACCTGGTATGAGATAGCCTTGTGACTGTATTCATATTAATTACTTTCCACTCCCTTGCAGACACGACCATCTCCTATATTGGACTTCTCAGTTCCTGCTATTTCGTCTTTTTTAGCCTGTCACTAGAGCTCTACTACTATGATTCAATGATATCTTCTATCTTTCCATGCCGCCAATAGGTCTCTCTTTTTGGCCCATTGCGTATTCATTAAATTTTGGGAGTAACGAACACGTGCACCTAGCTATGGTCTGCTATTTGAAATTTTACTACCCTTGGAACATAGAGTCAACCTCTAGGTCTTATGACTCCGCCCCTTATTGTCTTGAGGGCCAATGACTTCCTACTATGCCTTGTTTCCAGGCTATTCTAAGTTAAAGTCACTGTGTCGGTACTCCTTTACCTCCTCAACTGGCGGGGGTATTTCGGCATTCTAGGTTACACCCTCTTTGTCTCTTAACTGTCAGCCCGACGCTTAATTCTCAATATTCGGCGGTGATCCTTTACTCTATCAGCCTAGAGGTGATTCTGGTTTTCCCCCATTAGATATTTACGCCTTTCCTCTTATTCCCTTGGGCTGAACTCTGAGGTTTGTGCCTCCTACCTCATACTATCAAGGATGTTACCGGGCAGGTCTACTGACCTGTATTCCTTCTGACTCACACTCGGGCCTATTTTGTTCATACGATCTCCTTGTCCTTCGATATCACAAACTAGGGTCGTAACTATTATCTTGTAGGTATGCCCTATCGTCATTAGCATGCTATGGCAAAATCGGCCTTTTTCTGACTTGATCTTTACTATCACTGGGGTTTTATCGCTGTTGGACTCCCTGATACACACTCGAGTGGTATTGACAACCTTAACCCCCTCCCTGGCTTACTACCGTGAGGGTCTAGATAACTTGTAAATACTAAGGGTCTCAACCACTCTCTAATCCTCCTTGGGGACAACAATTCTAGCTCTCCTCTACTATTCGTTCTGAGCGCCATAGCACTGAAACTTACTTCTTCTATTGTACTGTAAGAATAAGCTAGGAGGAGGAAAATGACCCTATCTTGCCGTGGTAATACTGAGGTATGGAATTTTACAATATTCGAAGAGTTGCAGGTAGGAATCCTGCAATTTCCTCCTTCCTTCACACCTTTCAGGTAATTCACATTAACTGTAGCCCCTGGCTAATTCTAAATATCTAGTAGGTAAACCATCTCATATGTACATATATACTATACTCCTAACCCCCTATTCTGAGGTTGTAGGGAGAACTAAGGATGGCACGGGCATATCTATCTCATTATGAGGTTCCTGGTACTTCGAGAGAGTGATGGGGAAATGTAAAAGACGTATACTTCCGCCGTTAGGCTAACCGTCCCCCAACTGTGATGCCTCACTGGTACCTCCTCCTGCTGTTGTGGTTATCTTGCAATAGGCTGGTGTCTGTCTTCTCTCGAACATTATTCTAGACATACATAACAAGGAAAGCTTAGGGACTTCACCCTATACATTCTGCTCTATAGCACTGATAACGCTCAAACCACACTTCCAACTTAAGTATGAAGCGGATGTTGTCAATAAAGAACCCAACTAAGAGGTTAGGGTCGATCTCACATGAAATATGAAAGATCTAGATTACAGCCGGTAGATGAACTTATATGGTAATTACTTCACAATGGGGGAATTCTAATAAAATTCAATATAGAAATAAACAGCAGTCAAGATTAAATTTGTGAATCAATAATTAAAGGATAACTAGGATTTGTGTTCCCCATGGGTTCATAACAGCTTTGGGTATACACTCGTGAGCTTTACCAATACTTACTTACAGAACTGATAATTTAGGTTCATTCAAACGATCGACCGATCCCTATTGAATGACTATCCTCAATCACCCGACCAAGTCTCATGAGTTTTGCAAACTAACCGTTATCACTAAGTTCCAAATATAACTATCCTGCAACCACAGCTCAAGTTAATACAATGACATCAAGATCAAGGTTTTATTGTAATTCTCTTTTCCTAATCTCTACCTCTTCGACCAAAGAAAGTAAAGAATTCAGGCACTTCCTAACGTTGTACATCGCTAAGAATCATTAAAGATGAAGTGAATACAATATAAGTAATTAGTATTGGTTTTAGACTCACTTTGTGCAACCCTAACTAGTTAATCCACCATGGTTCCCACAACCCTAGCTGTGGAGGTTTTAGCCTCTCATAGTTGCAAGGTTGCGATTTGTGTTCATTATTGAAAACATAAAACAATACTTACAAAGATGATTGAGAAAAATAATTCCTTCAATTAAACCATAAAATCTTGAATAACAAGTAGCAAGAACAAGATGAATTCAAGAAGAGGTTGATCACAAGGTTGAACCAACTCAATTCTCTGTTCCAACGATGTAAAATTGATTACTACAATGTTTTTCTACTAGAATTAAGTCTATTCGTCGTCCTCTCTGAAAAATAAAACATAAAAAGTTTTTATAGAGCACAAGAATCCTTTTTCTAACCTAACAGGACTGCTTTCCATATCTGTTGCCGACCTCATCACGAGTACACCTATGACTCGTAGGGGCTTCTCACGGACCATGACATCGACTCGTAGATTGGATTGTTGGCTGAAATTTGGCTTAATGTTGGGCCAAGGTACGATTCGTACCTACATCCTACCACTCGTACGTTGCACCATGGCTTGATCCTGATACTTTGAACTTTGTCTGAACTTCACCACGACCGGTTATGGTACGACTCGTACCTCCTTCTCACGAGTCATAAGGTGCTCTCCTACTGAGAATCAGCCTCATGTGCAATTCTTCTAGATTTCATCATGACTCGTACCACCATGGTACGATATGTGATAATTCTCAGGGGATTAGTATTCCAAGTTAAACTTTTAGCTTCTCTTCAAGGCCCTCAGTATGACCCGTAGGTCCATCCTACGGATCGTACTGCGGACTGCACTTTTTGCCTTTTTTTGCACACTTTTAGCTTCCTTTTGCAATTTATTGTTCCAACAACCATTTATCCTGAAATCAAAGGAAAAGTTCCTCATATTCATATAAATACACCTAAGTCCATGCTATTTTCTTAGTTTTGAGCGTCAATAGTGCTGTAAATCCACAGCACATCAACACCCTTAACTTAAGACTTTTGCATGTCCTCAGGTAAAGAGAAAGAAAAACTACACACAACGCTCAACTAGAAAATAAACTTAAGATACTACAGCCATAACTCAAACAAATTTGTACACTCTATATACAAACTCTATTGACCCTTCCTCTTGAAACATCATCAGCTAATGCATCGCAGGCAACATCAAAACATCATATTCAGGGATCAAGACATGTCATCTAGCTATTAACAAGCAATCAGGTCATCTCCTATGTGTTTCACACAAACCAATGGTAAAAGCAAACATAATCCATGTACCCTCACAAAAAATGAAGTTCTCGCTCTAGTATGAAGTATCAAATGAAACATGGGACTAGGCAAATGAAGCACTCACTCTCTCAAAGAACTGCAAGTATTATGCATCAGATACCATAGGCTTGCCCTTATTTTCTCTGCTTTGGTTTGTTAGATGGTAAAATTAAGATCACTATAGGACTTGATATGGCTTGTAATTTAGGCTTAGGGATGGACATGATAAAGATGAAAGATTTTATAAGTGATTATCCTTCCTTGGCACTATATTCATTGGCTACAACCATTCTCCTATTTCACCCTTCATTCTTTTTGTCTTCTTTTCTTCCCTTTTTCCCATTTTAAGAATATTTGCATGGGTGAGGTGATTTTTCACATTTTTCAACAATTTCGAGCTATTTTGAATTTTTCCTTTTTTCTCAATATTCTCAAATTTTCAGCTTTTTACTTTTTCACCTTACCGCACCTTGTTTCACCATTTCTTTTTTCTCATTCTTTTCTTTCCTTTTCTCCCGCTCCCACCATTTATGCACCGCTACTCTATCCACCCTCAACTTAAGCATTTTGCTTATGTTGACGTTCACAATATCCAAGGAAGGACCAGGGCCAAACAGGTTCATTATAAACAAATGGGTACGGTTGATAGGTAAATCAAAGAAATATGGTCTATTAAGGCTCAAACTTGGGAGCAAGAGATTCATGACACTTTGGTAGGGCAATATAGGCTAAAAGTAAGCTAACACAAAAATAGCCGATGATCATCTCCTAACCAACCATCCTTAACCAATGCAGAGACCAACCAGGCAAGTTCTAGATCTTCAATAACATACCGCAACAAATACTAAGACCTCACTCACACATGGTACATGAACTATTTTTACTTTACCTGTATGGTTAATACATGGCTTAATAAGACTTGCACAATTAATAACTACATGACATAAAACGATCCACAAAAATCATGCATTATTATAACAAATACACAGGAAAAATTTTTTTAAGCAAGGTCAATTTTTTCAAAAACAACAAAACTAGTGCATATCCATTGGCTAAGTATTCCTAAGTTACTTTCTAATCAAACAAAAAAAATCACAACTAAAAACAAAAATCCTAACACATGTCGGTTCTACTAGATAGCATGCCTGAGGGAAAAGAAACATGACAAGAAAAACCCTCAAATGAACAAAAATCCCAAAAATACAAGTATACCCCCCCCCCTCTTTTTTAAAAAATGAGCTTCGTCCCCAAAGCATAAAATATAAGCAAGTAGGGAAAAGGACATACCTGTGACTACTCAGACTTCGCCTTCCATGGGTTGCCTCCCATGCAGCGCCTGATATAACGTCGTGGCATGACGTTACTTTTGTGACTTTTCAGGTATCATCAAGGTATATTTCCTCCACTAAGGTTGGCAGTTGATCATGTTCCATCTTTGAGTGTTTGAATGGAGGGTTTATTCCTAGATGAAAACCTGAGGAAGTCACAAAAGAAAAACAAAGGAAAAAATATAAAAAGTAAAGTAACTTCCGACAAGTCAAATACAAGATAATTAAACTAGTCTTAGCCGTATTCTCCGGCAATGGCGCCACTTTTTGATAACGCTCAAACCACACTTCCAACTGAAGTATGAAGCGGACGTTGTCAATAAAGAACCCAACTAAGAGGTTGGGGTCGAACCCACAAGGAATATGGAAGATCTAGATTACAGCCGGTAGATGAACTTGTATGGTAATTACTTCACAATGGGAGGATTCTAATAAAAATCAATATAGAAATAAACAGCAGTCAAGATTATATTTGTGAATCAATAATTAAAGGATAACTAGGGTTTGTGTTCCCCATGGGTTCATAACAACTTTGGGTATACACTCATGAGGTTTACCAATACTTACTTACTGAACTGATAACTTAGGTTCACTCAAACAATCAACCAATCCCTATTGAATGACTATCCTCAATCACTCGACCAAGTCTCATGAGTTTTGCAAACTAACCGTTATCACTAAGTTCCAGATATAACTATTCTACGACTACAGCTCAAGTTAATACAATGATCATCAAGATCAAGGCTCTATTGTAATTCTCTTTCCCTAATCTCTACCTCTTCGACCAAAGCAAGTAAAGAATTCAGGCACTTCCTAACGTTGTATACCGCTAAGAATCATTAAAGATGAAGAGAATACAATATAAGTAATTAGTATTGGTTTTAGAATCACTTTATGCAACCCTAACTAGTTAATCCACTATGGTTCCCACAACCCTAGCTATGGAGGTTTTAGCCTCTCATAGTTGCAAGGTTGCGATTTGTGTTCATTATTGAAAACATAAAACAATACTTACAAAGATGATTGAGAAAAATAATTTCTTTAATTAAACCACAAAATCTTGAATAACAAGTAGCAAGAACAAGATGAATTCAATAAAAGGTTGATCACAAGGTTGAACCAACTCAATTCTCTCTTCCAACGATGTAAAATTGCTTATTACAATGTTTTCCTACTAGAATTAAGTCTATTCGTCGTCCTCTCTGAAAAATAAAACATAAAAGTATTTATAGAGACACAAGAATCCTTTTTCTAAACTAACAGGACTGCTTTCCATATTTGTTGCCAACCTCGTCACGGGTCCACCTACGACTCGTAGGGGCTTCTACCGTGGCATCGACTCGTAGCTTGGATTGTTGGCTGAATTTTTGCTAAGCGTTGGGCCAAGGTATGATTCGTACCTACATCCTACAACTCATACATTGCACCCGTGGCTTGATCCTGATACTTTGAACTTTGTCTGAACTTCACCACGATCGGTTATGGTACGACTCGTACCTCCTTCTCACGGGTCGTAAGGTGCTCTCATACTGAGAATCAGCCTCCTGTGCAATTCTTCTAGATTTCATCACGACTCGTACCACCATGGTACGATCCGTAACAAGTCTCAGGGGATCAGTCTTCCAGGTTAAACTTTCAGCTTCTCTTCAAGGCCCTCAGTACGACTCATAGGTCCATCCTACGGATCGTACTGTGGACTGAACTTTTTTCCCTTTTTTGCACACTTTTATATTCCTTTTGCAGTTTATTGTTCCAACACCCTATTTATCCTGAAATCAAAGGAAAAGTGCCTCATATCCACATAAATACACCTAAGTTCATGCTATTTTTTTAGTTTTGAGCATTAATAGTGTTGTAAATCCACAGCACATCAAGCACGATTTGAGTAGAAAGAGGGGTAACCATACTATCATGCCTCGTAGCCTCCTACTTATAAAATGTGGTGCACAACACATTTATAACCAAGACTCTACTAGACACGGCTTGCAGACTCCCTAGGATACGAACTGCTCTGATACCAATTTTTTCACACCCCACCTTGGGAGGCATGACTGGCACCTGGTGCCACACTGACAACTAACTGACCTGGCTAGGCTTATGCACGTCTGGTGCTAGCTTGCGACTCAATTCAAGAAAACAACGAGCTATATCTCGGCTGTACAGCCTCCGACCGACAAGGCCGTATATCTACCTGTAAATGAAAACAACTAACCAACAACAACTAAAATTAAGCTATATTTTGTACTCTCTAGAGCTTTAGAATTATATCTTGTATCTTTGCAGATTTGGAGATTACTACCTTAGCTTCTGTGGCTTTTTCCAAAGTTATTATGACTATTTTGCACTGAGAATAATGATTAATTTAATCAAAGTTGAATTTCAATTCAACATGTTGGGCCCATGCTGACAATATCTAGTGTGTGTGTGTGTGTGTGTGTGTATAACTATGCACTAGAGAAGTGATGTGGCACCTCTATTTGGCCAAAGATTCTATTTATCTTTTTTCTCATTTTTTTGGACAATTTTTCTAATATTTCTATTTACTTATTATAATACAAAAATAAATGTGTCAATTACTACTCCAGTTATTTTTGTTCTTTATTGTAATATGTAAAATCCTAAATATTTACTACTCCGATCTTTTATTTCCTCCATAAAGAATGAAAATATGTCAAAATAGAGTATATATAGATTATACAATATATATATATATATATATATATATATATATATATATATATATATATATATATATATATATGTTACACCCCGTAAAACGCAATGGTTAGTAGGCGTACGTGTGGATTTTCGATGAGTAAGAAGAGCCTGACGTGTGTGGAAAAAGCCTCAGAAGTAGGATCGGGCGAGGCTAGGCTGCGAGGGGCCAGCGCGATGCGCCAGACGGTAGTACACTAGCCAGCGCGGTCCTCCAGGAACAGGGGCGCGATGGGAGGCGCAGCGCAGGGGCATGCTGGCGCCTTAGCTGACGCGGGGCGCCCCCCTGCCACTGGCCTCAAGTATATATATAGTCCCCTTATTCAATTTTAATCATTTTCCCAAGAGATACTTCGGCCAAGTTAGAGAGAACACGAAGAGTTTATCAAATTTTCATCCGATTACACTACCAAATGCCATCTGATCTCAAATTAACTTTGGGTGACAAGTTCTAGGCCTATGGAAAGCATTACTACGATGTTATTTCTCAAAAATTCGCTCGGAAAACTGGAACTCCGTCGAGTAAAGTTTGTCAGAATTGCTCCAAATTGATTCCTACCCGGCCACAGGCATTAGGTAAGCACTTCTCCCTTCTGAACTCTTGGGAAATTATAGATTTTCGGCCAAGTTTTTGAAAGTTGGATTGTAGTTAATTCTATTATCGAAAGTTATCGATATTTGCCAAGTTTAGTATTGAAATTAGTTCTATTCTCTCAGCATAGAGGTTACAGTTGGAAAGAACTGCCGATTGCAAGTTGAAACTCGCCATCTGAACGAAAGTCGGTATTCGAGGTATGTTAAGGCTTATCCCTTCGGCAAGTTATTCTCGTCTTATAGTGATACGACCTATGTTTTAAATGTAGATAATGATCCTATATGTTGTAATTAGCTGCTGCTAGTATATAAGGATCAGGTATATCGTGATTATCTGCTAGCAGTAGATTATGGTTACATATGTTGTGGTTAGATGCTAGAAAACGTATAAAGATTATATCGCAGTATCCCTTGTCGGGGAAGAACATGTTAAGTTTAACTCACGCTAGAAGCGTCATCGAAACTCCTCTACTCTTCTATTCACTGTGTTAGTAGAATTGGATGTTTTACTATCAGGCCTAGGCCTTAGAAGCTCATGGATAGTTATTGGGCCTAAGTTAGTAAGTTGAATAGCATAGGTGCAGTTAGGCGATATAACTACCAGTTTGGCATTCGTATTAATAGAAAAACTTTCCCGGAGGCCATTGGCATACTTTGACGCCTCCAGGGCTAGAATTTAGATAGAATGGTCTTACCCTAGAGTCAATGGCACCAGAGTTGCCTAGTGAGTTGAGGGTCAGTCTGCCATATAGTTAGCTATTATTAGTGACTGTTAGTTTCAGTTGACTTAGTGCGTGTCATACCAGTCGCTCAGGACACCATTCCAGTTGATACGAGTCTGATAGATCAGTGAATACCCTATGAGGGGAACTTTTTAGTAGTTAGATATGGAGCCAACGCCCAGTCTGATCTTATAAGATACTCAGGTATAGGTTGCCGGGAACGGCTAAGTCCAGATAGACGTACCCACGAGGTTAAGAATCATCCAGCAAAGACATAGAAAGTCTGGATAGGCCAAGTTACGGTCTAAGGGGCTAGAACAATGTTAGTACAGTATTATCCTCAGGCTAAGAATTTCAGCAAGCTGCCTGTGGAGGATTAGGGGTTGACCGCTCTAAAGCATGTTCGGTCAGTAGCAGCCCTACAGTCGTTCTAAGCAAAGGAACTAAGTAATCGGTCATCTGCGACCCTACAGTTGCATATGAGTTATAGTTGTCCGAGCAGGATATTCAGAGTATGGCTTAGGCCACTCCAGACCTCGCCCTATTCGGTCTAGACCATTAGAGATTATGATCACTATTAGGATCCTCTGATTAGATATAGGTACATGGGGTGTGCCTGCTACTAGCTATATAGATTATTCTAGGGGCGAGCGGTGGTCGCGTTAGGCCTAGAAGGACAGATATGCCTTTTGAGTGGCTAGATTGAGACTTCAGTATAGCACATCGGTTGGGATTGCCCTCACCTAGGAGCCTTCCATGACCACCCATGGTTACTAGCTGTGTCGTTGCCTACGGGGCTATATATTATACAAATCTCTCCAAGGAGTTAGATGTTGTCCCAAGGGACTACACAAAGGTACAAGGGCCATATTACAGTCCATTCCATGGCTGGACTATTATTTTATTCTGTATCGGCATCACCGATCCTCGTCGCGCCTGGTGCCCAGGGTGCAGTTATCAAGAGTCCACCAGACTCAGACACAACTACAGATCAGGAGCCAAGCAGGTTCAATTGCAGACCCAGGGGACATGTAGGTTGGCTATAGCACCAGTAAAGTCATAGGAACCTGGATAGGGGTATATAGATTGAAGTGTACTTGCCAGGGCTTATGGGGGTCCCGGTAGGTTAGTTCTGTGTTGCTTGTACTATCCAGGCTTATGGGGGCCAGGTTAGGTTCTTGTTTGTATTCTTGTCTGCTAGTCACAGCTTATGAATATGTAGTTATACTCTTAGCTCATATACGTGTAGTGTTTTACTAGATGCAGGTTGTGAATAAGCAAACTTTCAGGTTACTTTCTGCCCCTTCCTTCTACTTACTTTCAGTCTTTAATAGCTTATTTACTGCCTTACATATTCGGTACATATTGTACTGACGCGCAACTATGGGGCACTACATTGCTTGCGTGCAGGTTTAGATAGACAAAGTTCAGGATCTTCAGTAGCAGCTGTTCAGAGTCAGCAATTTGGCCATCTCCTTTCATTCGGAGTTGCCAGGTTGTAGAGATTACAGTCTTTCATTTATATAGCATTTGGGTAGGTTGGAGCCCTGTCCCGACCACTATTTGTATTCTTAGAGGCTTGCAAACTATAGCATCCTGTTAGTTAGCTGTTGTTGGCTGTGTGTGGCCCATGTATGTCTTATTTAGGTGTCGGTTGTGTGGGGCCTAGTATAGCTGCTTATTTTCCTTTATATTATTATTAGACAATGTGGTGGTCTTGTCGGCCTGCATAGGATCCCTATTGTTATATGTTGGCTGGGTTAGCTATTTTCTTTTATAGGTGTTACGTGGCCTTGTCTGCCTGAGGCTGTATTTACAACCGAGATATAGCAGTTTGTTTTTTTAAATTTGAGTCATTGGTAGGCACCAGAGGTACCTGTGCCCAGCCAGGTCAACCCAGATTGTAGTGTGGCATTAGATACCAATCATGCCTCTCAAGATGGGGCATGATAATATGTGTGTGTGTGTGTGTGTGTGTGTATTATCTTTTATGTTTTGAAAATCATTATCTTTATTATAACAGCGCGAAGCACGGATAAGTCTGCTAGTATAAATAAGGAGAGACAACTAATGTAAATAATATTAGTTAATTGATTAAATGAATCTTAATCCTAAAGCAATTCTTAAAGCAAATATAATAAAATCTACAAATTTAGATTTCTTCCCATATATTAATACTAATTTAAGAAAAATAGTACTAAGTTTTTGCATGGATTGTCTTTATTTGGGGTAGCCTTTAAATTTTGCCCCTCAAATTGATGACCTTTAATTTTTATCCTTACAGCTCATTTAATAAAAAATTTATGTTCTAAATATCCTTAATTATGACTTAACTTCGCTAAGTAAACCTTTTTAGAGAATATTTGTCTGAAGGTATAAATTAAATATTATTTAATTGGCAAGACATACCTTTACCCTTGCCCTTTTTTAGAGAATATTTGTACAAGTCACAAGTTAATGTTGCTAAATTTATGCCACAGTTACAAGTTATAATTCATGATGCTGAATTTATGCCTCAAACACAAATTCATAATTCATGCTGCTGAAATTATGCCCCAGATACAAATTCATCCTACGGAACTTATGTCATCCTACGAAACTTATGCCTTTGATACATAAACTGTGTGAATTTATGCCATAAGGCATAACTTGTACCAAAATTTATGCCATGTAAATTTTTCATTTTTCTTGCTATTTTTTTTTCACATAAAGTACTGAAAGGCATAATCTAAAATCATGAATTTGAGGGGAAATAATTAAAGACCACTTTAAAATAACGACAATTGTGCTGATTATCCAAATAGTAAATGATAATTTGGCCTATTTTAAATTCTTTTAATAAAGGATAAAAAGTTCAGTCAATATTTATAAGGAACTTTATGCTTTTAATATAGGGTATCCCGCACCTATTTAAGACTTTAAAACTCTATATTACTAAATATAATAATAATTTTCCTTATTTACAAAATATAATACGTATATTATAAAACATAACATATTTTAAAAAAAATTATTACTTCATTGTCAGCCCCCTTATTTTTCATTGTCAACCCTTCTCCTTCTCCTTCTCCTTTCCAGCCAACCCCCCTTCCCTTTCTCTTCCACTGCTAATCCCCTTCTCAATCCATTCTTCCTTATATATAAATATCATATCTTGTAGAAATCTGAGTTTAAAAAATTAAAATAATTTTGAAATAAGTATGGTTCCAAAAGTTAGAGAACACCTTGGTGAGCCTATATCTCAAATTTAGGATGATTTAATATAGATTTGATGTGGTTTTGAATAAAATTGTATTAGAGTTATATGAAATTTAAGTTTATATTGTTCTTATCGTATTAAATTTGTATAAAAATTGTATTGAAGTTGTATACAACATTTGCTGTAGATGTATTAAATTATTAAAAATGTAATATAAACTTTATAAACATTACGTACACATTCTATACTGATTTCTTACATAAAATTTTTAATCCTTGAACGAGATATACACATTTCATGTCGTTTTTATACACGAAAATTTGAGCAATTTTTTTAAGTTTTGAGTGAAAATTTGAGCTAATTTATCATACAAAAATTAATATTATATTTTATAAACCAAAAAATCTTGATATATTTTATAATATTGAGTATTATTTATGTATATATATGAAATTTTTTCTTATATAATAAGCCAAAGTCAAGAGCTTCACTTAACTGTTTCATCACCATGCCTGCTTGGGCAAAAGGACTTAATTGTCATTTTTAAAATATTTTGACTAAATAAACAACACGTGTGAATCATATTTTTACAAATGGATCAAAAGGCCTATAAGATGCAGTTCTTTTTCTGCTTTACTCTTTAATGGCAACGTGGGGGGGTATTTATTAGCCTTGCCTCGTGAAAAAATTGTGCTTAGTATTTGATTTTGAAAATAAAATGATTAAAGTTATTCTCTAAATAAGAGTCCCACGAGCTATTTCTAATTCATCGGTGTAGTATAATATATTTTTTGGAGTAATCAGCAAGATATATATTTGTATATATTCACAAACATTGAATTTAATTATAAATATCATTGTTGCTTTTAATAATATTTTTATCATTATTATTTAATCATAAATAATACTTCTTTCATTTTTTTATATGATGTATTTGATTAGACCATTAATGTCATTACCCAAGTGGTTGTGATTGGCACCCACACTATTGTCACGTTCCACCTTGGGAGGCATGACTGGCACCTAGTGCCCTATTAGGATCTGAGCTGACTTAACTAGGCCTATGCATTCCTGGTGCAGGCTTACTTCCCAAATCAAGAAAACAACAAGCCATATCTCGGTTGTAAATACAACTTCCGGCCGACGAGGCCTTATAGCCATCTGTAAAAAGAAAATCAGCTAGCCAGAAACAACAACAACAGGGAATCCTATGCGGGCCGACAAGACCACCGTGATGTCTAGTTATGACTATAAAGTAAAACCAGTGCTAAGCTAAACTATAGCGGACAAGGCCGCTAATCTGCTAGCTAAGCAAGGCCCCACACGGCTAACACATAAACTAAAACACATATGGGCCCCACATGACTAATAACAGCTAACCACAGGGAAAAAGAAACAATCTGCAAGCCTCTAAGAGTAATATGATGGTCGGGACAGGGCCCCGACCTACCATAAACTATACAATCAAAAGAAGTAAACCTTTTATCTACAAGCTTCAGAAGAAAGGAGCTAACTGCTCTGGTGATGCTGGCTGAAAGCTACGAGGCACCTGCTCCTCATCTATCCGTACCTGCAGGCAAGTAATGCAGCACCCCGAAAAGGGCGTCAGTATGATATGTACTAAATATGTAAGGCGATAACTGTAAATAACTGAAATAAAGAGATAGAACTGAGAATAACTAAAATGAAGGGGGTAGGGATCATACTTGAGTAGTAGAACTTCTTACTATCTAATTTATTAATAACTAAAGCAAATAAAAACCTTACCTGGCTCCTATAAGCCGGAAGGTACAACAAGCACAGAATAACCCACCTGGGTCCCCCATAAGCCCTGGTGAGTACAGTTCAGTCTATATACCCTTATCAAGGTCGCACTAGGTCAACTAATAGTTATAGTTGTCCTACCGGTCCCCTGGGTCTGCAACTGAGCCCGATCGGCCCCTGACTATAGCTGTGCTTGAGTCCAGTGGACTCCTGATATCTGCAGCCCGGGCACCAGGCTCGACAGGGGTGTATAGAGCCAACCACGGCATATGAGGACCTGGGACCCCATCTTCGTCCCTTGCGGACGGCATACTGCAACGTAGAGCGACGTCATCTCGCCCCTGGCGGGCATCAATACAGCTAATAATCCTGGGGTCGGTCATGAAGGCTATACAGGCATAATCCATCCCAGCTAAACATGGAATACGAGTTTCAGCTAATAACAGCAACTAATCATAACAGACATGCTTCTGATACTCTTATTAGGATTCAAACTGAGTTATCATGCTAAGGAAACTAACTTGCCGAAGGAAACTGCCTTAACATACCTTGTTGTCGAGTACTGATTAACTAGCGAGTTTCAGTTTGTATTTAACTGTTCTTCTCAACTACAATCGTATTACTGGGGAAAAATGACTAGTTTTAGTACTAAATTCGGAGAAAACTATAACTTTATATGTATAAATATTAACTATATTTCAACTTAACGGAACACGGTTGAAAACTCGTAATTTCTTGAAAGTCCAGAAGAAAGAAATTCTTACTTTAAGCCTGTGATCATATTGACACTAGTTTGGAGCAATTCCAACAACATTAGCTCAACGGGGTTACGATTCGCCGGGTGAATTTCGTGAAAATAACTCTGTAGCAATGCTCCCTGCAGCCTTAAACTTCAATACCCGAAGTTAATTTGAATTCGGGCAGTATTTTGCAGCGTATACGAAGGATTTTATCTTGTTTTCTCACTTCTGCCGAATATACTTTTGAAAATAACTTAAAAATCAAATAGAGGGGCTTATATATACTTGAGGCGGTGGACAGGGGTCCATGGCACGGGCCCTGTCGTGCCAATCTAGGGTTGTGTCATGGAGCTCATCGCGGAGGGGATGGTCCATGCCACGCTGCCCCTTTGGGCAGTTGGCCAGGCCTCCTCCCGCGCCATACCGACTCCGTGATCGTTCGACCTTTCCCCGTGCACCTTTTCTCGCATGTATTGCACTCTAAAACTCTTAACTAATATACGAATAGGCCGTCAAAACATTAGAAACTTATGGGGTGTAAGAACTATACCCCCCGGTGGACGAGCCAATGAATCCCCACTAATAATCCAAATCTGACAATATATACGAGTAAACCACGTCATAAGGTAAATAGAGGAAACATTGCTCAAGTTAAAGAAATATGGTCATAAAACTTTAATACATCCACAGAACCTGAATGTCACTATACATGAGGACATCTACCTAAAACTATCTAAAAGGAGTAAGTCAAGAAAATTAAAGAAAAGTTAATGTTTGGAGGAAAAAAAAGACATCTGCTGCGGTGGAATAGAAGCAACCCATCCTGATCCGTTCATCTTCACGTAAGTTAGATGCTCACTCTAAAGATGAGGTTGCGATGAACTTCTTGGGTCGAGGTCTGCACTCAGAAAAAAAGTGCAGGAGCAGCATCAGTATAAAATAAAGTACTAGTAGGCATCATCGGTCGACCTAAACCACCTCCCCCCATTATTGTTAACACAATATGTATGTCTTGCGCAAAATATTTCTTAAATAATAACACATATAATGCGAAACAACAATTAGAAATTATCCTTGAACACAAGCTGTTGAAGCAGCCCTAGCAATACTGCATAATTTGAGTATGGACAGAGAGAATCATGCTGCAATTATAGCTGCTGGAGCTGTGCCAATTTTGAGAAGACTCGTACTAGCTCAAAGGTCACATTGGATGCGAGCTCTGAGATTGCTTAGGACATTACCTACATAACAAACTGAGCTAAACATTTTTTTGAGGATTTACCAGTTGTAAAATAAACGATTGAGTTCATATTGTCAGTCTAACTCTACTTTATACGAAATCCTGTATTTAGTCTTCAAGCTAATTTCTTCTATGAATTGAGCCAATAACAAGTAACTAGTGTTGTATTTCTAATGTAGAGATAAATGTGGGATCATTGACTCGTTTTAAGTTTTGGTTTATTAGTATGTGCTTTGGGTGGCATTCTTCGTGCATTGGAGCATAATTTACTAGTTCTTATGGGTGTTTGCTTCGATATTGTAAGAATTGTTGTTAGTTCTTAATTTAATGATTATAGAAGAATGTAGAAAGACTTAAGTTAATAATACGTCAATTTCATCTTTGATGAAATTCCGTGCAACCCGAAAACGAAGAAAAAGAAAAGAGCCTATTATTGTTTTTACAATTATATTGAACTAGTAAAAGTATTCGCGCTTCACGCGATCATTTGAAACCACTGTCTTTATGAAATAATACTTTTATAAATTTAAGCAAAGTAAAACAAATAGATTAAACAATAAATATGCATGCAAAATAACTTTATAAATTAAATAAATGATAAATATAAATTTATTTCTTTCAATTAGCACTAGCACTTTCTCTTTTTATAGTATCAAGCCATAAAAATACGATATCTACAATATGAAGAAAATCTATTAGCCTTTAGAACTATAATAATATATACCTTACATATGAAATTACATAGCAACAAACGTTAATTGAGAAAAAGAAAATGATAGTAACATATTATCATTCATCCTTGAAACGATCATCCTTGACTTTATTTTATTATTTAGCCTTTTGATTTCTGAAAGTGTTATTGTTTGGAATTTTAGAAGAATCAAATAAATGTCAACGTGAAATATTGAATTTTTTGATAAATAAATAATTATTGGTAAAAGGAACAATAGAAAGGTGGAAGAAAAGGTGAATAGATATTCTAGTTTTAACTTAATATTTCCTTGTAGAAAGTCCACCCCTTCTTTTTGCATTACATATATCATTTAAATGTTCCCCCATTTAAATGGTCCAAAAAAATTATTAAAATAAAAAATAAAAGGGAGTATATGTCATGATTGCACAAAAAATCAACCAGTTATATATACTTGAAGGGAAAAAATATTTCAATAAATAAGTTCCTTAGGTGTTTTATAATAAATCAAGATACCAAAGTGATAGTGTTCAATTTAAAACTATGTTTTTTTTCCAATGTTAGTCTAGAAACACACATTTATTACTTTAAGAAGCATTTACAACTTGCACTTTAACTTGAAAATTTATCCATACTTCTCTGCTGAATGTGAGCAAAAAATTTATTGTATAGTAAATCATACGTACAAATGAAATGGGCGAACAACTGAACTCTTAATTCATATTAAGTTCCGTTTATGACATGTCAAATGGCACTTACAAGTTGAAAATTTCAAATGCATAAATGTTTTAACCAACAAAACAAGAACTACAATATGAGTATTCATCTCAACAACTTGAAATGATTGGTTTACTCTAAGACGTAATATGGTTTATCCTTTTTTAGATTATGTGCATAGCTAGAGTTTACTATATACTATACCCGGATTCAATTATGTTGTATTTTTATGGTTTGATATGTCTTGGGACTACAGAAGTTTCACTCCAGCCATCTTTCTAAATGGGTCTTCCAACACAACATCCTTGAAGCCATGTCAAAATTTTGTTACTTCTCGTCTTCTTATCATGGTTCATTGACAAAGGTTGATAAGGTTTTTAAGGTCTTTACATTTTTACCATAGGCATACCAAATTTGAATTTATCTTCAAGAGATATCAGTATAGATCTTTAAAGAAAAATTCTGATTGTACCTTCAGCAATTTCAGTAGCGAAAACTCTGCGCAAATGCTCAATTAGCATATACTTCAGATATCAATTCATAGGTCTAATAAATGACATTGACCTTCAATGTATATCCTACCACCATTACACCAAAAAAGTACAAATCATTACAGAAAAAAATTAGATAACACAGAAATTGTAGACTAATGCATGCAACAATACAAGTATACATAGAATTAGAGGAGGAACGTTCACTATTCCAAAATAAGAAGGAAAAATCATTCCATTGTGATTTTTCTAGATGGAACTTAGCTATCTATATTTTATGTAATCCTATTTCATGAGGAATATTTGCTTCTATATTCATGTTCGGGGTAAAAAAAGTTTGGGTAAAAGACACAATCTGTTATTATACCTTTAACAGGCTTCTTGTCGTTCAAAAGCTTATGTAAATAATTGTTAGCTACAGTAATAGAAATGTGACTCCTGCAGACTGCAGTAGCGAAGTCATATGGATGATTTAAAATATCTAACCTTTAAACAAAATTAGATCAGTCTCTTCCAAAAATAAAACTCAACAAACGCAACAAAAGCAACTATATATAGAGGTTAGATCTAAAAAAAATCGGAAATTTATCAAACTCACTAACTCAACAACTGAAGGTTCAAAAAATCAACCCAAGACAAAAAAAAGATAATTTTTCAGAAAATCACCAAAATAGATGGATAAAGGACATAGAACTTTTACAAATCGGTTGTAGAAGCCAAAAGGGAGAACAGAATGGAACCCTGATAAAAATCTTTGAAAATCATCATAGCTTGCTTCTTCTTCTTTTTTTCTTGTACTTTATAAGATCTTCTCTAGTCTTTTTTTTCTCTATACTCTTAGATTGGAGATTTTTCTTTAGCTTTTACAAACAAAATTAACTCAAAGTGAGCCATAGATTGTGAGTGAGCTTTTCAGGAGTAGAAATCGAGCGTTGAAATACCAGTGGATCAATTTGTCTTTATTCAATATAATTATGAGAGGTATAAAATAAGATTAAATAAAATGAAGAAGATTATTAACAAATTTCAATACCTGTTATTAACATATTTCAATACCTTGGTGAAATAATGAAACAACAAGAATTCTCTTATATTTTTAAATGTAAAATTTGTTGAATAGCTCTGTGACCCTCATGAATGCTGGCTGTAACTTGATCACTGGTAACCTCTGTAAAATTCAAAACAATATAAAAATTCAATCAAAAAATGCTTGATTTTTTGGTTAAAAAAATTTATTTTTGCTCTACAAATGTTAAGAATACTAGCAAGTTATACAAATATAACATTGGCACCACTCAAGTAGGTTGAAGTATAGAAATACAATGGAGATCTCATCTCCAAGAACTTAATTATACTAACAACATATATATTCTTATAGGGATAAAAAACGATATAGAAAGTACGCCATATGCAATTTCCAATTTGCTAGAAGATTAAAAGAAGAATTTTACAGCTTCTCCATTTGATAAAACTATAGAAAATCCAAGATTTACTCAAGTTTAAGCTAATGAATTGGTAAGTTCTATTAGCCATAACTCAAGGGAACAACTTCAATACGGAATACTAATTTTGGTTGGTCATTCAGAACCTCTTGAAAAGAGAAGCAACATCACAATTCAGTGACATGTTCATTTCAAGGGTAAAACATCTTATTGATATATGTTTTTCCAACACAAATGTCAGCATCAAATTATCTTGAATCCACACATCAAGGAGCAAATCAAAATTGAACTGCTAGCAAGAATTTAATGCAAATGTGTAAGAGGAACTTGGTGACCAATGATATAAGAAAATATCAAGATTTCACTCCACATAATATTTTCAATAGAAATATTAGCACGTATAGTTCACGTGACTCCTTTATAAAGCAAGATTAGAACTTCTCTATTGTATGTATGTGTTGTTCAACATCAAAGTTTAAGGACATGACATCTCACATCAAAATAATTGTGTTGACAAATTCTACACAAAATTATTATTCTTTTCCTTCTTTGGTAAGTGCAATTAAAGACCGAGTACACAAACACATGAAAAGTTACATAGAATATTTAGTATTTTTAGATAAATATTTTTTCGATAAATTAGAGGAAGAGACACAATTTTTAGGATTATTAAAAGTGGTTTCTGATTTTTTTTAAAATAGAACAGTTAGGAAAAAATGACTTAACTTATTTTTGTTGTTCAACCATGGGATTCAACAAGAAATTTATCACAAACTTAATGTCCAAAGACCAATTTACACTTATCCTTCCACACACACATATATATATATATGTCATTATATAAAGTCTAACTCCTTCTAAATCATAACCTACATCTATTGATGGATTCGAATAACAATCATTCCGCTGAGCGCTTCAAAACGTTCAAAATCTAGATACAAAAGATTAAAGGACGATTAAATAATCTATTTTGGGAAATAAAGGTTTTGGAAATTCAATCCATCCCCATCCTACTCGCGAGTTAAGTTATCACACTCTAGTCCCACCATGATCATTCAAACCCTGTTCATGGAGTTTCCACTCCCCCAACTCCCTTCAAGTAGTTTGTAATATTAAAGGTCCAAGCTTTATGACCCTAAGTCTCAATTTGTCTTAAAGATGGAACAATGCATTTACATTCTCCCTGTGAATTGCTAATTACCCATTTCTAGGCTTAAGAATCAACACCTACAATTACCCAACCAACTTACCCTACTTTCATAGTTCTAGGATGGCCCCATTTGAAGCATTATATGGGAGAAGATGCAGATCTCCTATAGGGTGGTTTGAGGTTGGTGAAGCTACCTTGATAGGGCCAGACTCAGTTCATGAGGAAATGCATAAAGTTCAGCTCATCCGAGAAAGGTTGAAAACAGCTCAGAGCCATCATAAATCTTATGCCGATGTGCGAAGAAGAGAGTTGGAGTTTGTAGTTGATGACTGGGTTTACATAAAAATTTCGCCCATGAAAGGGGTGATGAGGTTTGGCAAGAAGGGAAAACTCAGTCCGAGGTACGTGGGACCTTATAGAATTTTGAGGTGTATCTGCAATGTATCCTATGAGCTAGAATTACCTTCAGAACTAGCAGTTGTACACCCAGTTTTTCATGTGTCACTTTTGAAGAAGTGCATTAGAGATCCAATCTCAGTTATGCCATTGGACAGTCTAGGAATAAAAGATAGTCTCTCATATGAGAAAGTACCAGTCTAGATCCTTAATCGTCAGGTTTGTAAGGTGAGAAATAAGAAAATAGCTTCAATCAAAGTCTTATAGAGAAATCAGCAGGTTGAGGGAGCTACGTCGGAGGCTGAAGCAGATATGATGGCCAAGTACCAGCACTTGTTCTCTACCGACTCTGTTATAGCTTAAAATGTTAGTTTTGCCTTATAAACTAATTTAGTTGTGGGATTCAATTCATGTGTATAAGTTTATTTTAAGACTTTGGATTTATGTATGAAAAGAGAATTCAGTTTAGTTAGTTATTTTGAAACGAAGGTAGTCATTCCGACAGTTTTGGAGTTAAATGAATAATATCTGGAATTTTTGGTTGTTATTCTCTGCCTTCCTGTGTGTTTTATAACACTCGAGGATGAATGTTTCCAAGGCAAAGATATTGTAATACCCCAAAAACTCAAAGACTAGATACAGGACTTAAATCAAAAAATCTGGAAAATCTGCAGAAGATGTCTCAGGACGACTCACCTAATGAGTTGTTGTGAGACCTAACGACTCGTTAGGTCAGTCGTGGGAAGGAGGAATTAGAAGTGTGAAGTGAGGAATTAGCAGGCCGAGTCAGGAATTAAATAATTGGGCAGTGTACTAGACAGATGGAGACAACGAGTTGTCGTCACCAGTAACGACATGAGTTGTGGTCACCAGTAACGACTCATAAAGTCCTTCGTTACCAGCCCTAGTCACTTGTTAGGCAGTGCACTAACGAATGTCACTATGAGTCGTGGTCACTGACCACAACCCATTAGGTCACCCGTTAGGGCCACCTGACAGTTTTTTTTGCGACTTTCTAAGGGCTATTTAGTAACTTCCTATTTTACTAGGCTTTAAACTACGTCATTTTGGATGTAATTTCAGACTTATTAGAGGGTTTGGACGGTTTCTTCCCTCATTCTCACGTTTATTCTCAGAATCGAAAGTTCTCTCAAGAAACTCTCAAGCAGGCTTAGGGTTTTCCTTTATTGAAGCAGTTCAAATCTTCTTCTTCGGTGAATTCTTAGCCAGGTGTGTGGAAACTCAACAAGGCAATTGTCCTTTCCTTGTGTCCCCCAAAATCCTCCCATAATTTCCCTATCAGTTTTAGCCTTGAGTTTTCGAATACGAATGAATTTCACGTTATTTTTTCGTTAATTTTGCCTGGAATAATATCCATATTGATTTTTCATATTATCTTCATCAATTCCTAATTAAATTGACAATGTTCGTACAAAAGTAAATTGAAGCCCTAAATTCTCGCATGAAGGTTGTTTGCTTGTTAATTCCCCATTTAGTGAATGAAGTGTGTTTTGGGCTTGAATTCCTTGTAATTCTTATTATATATATATGATGAGCAAATATTCTAGCGATAAGAATGATTTTAGCTTTGTTAAATGAGATTTCTTTAATTATTGAGATTTTGTCATATTATGAAATTCCCGTGTTGTTGGATTAAGTTGAGTTCTCTATTAGTTGCTTAGTAGTTCAATTTAGTTAGAATGTAAAACCTCTTCGGAACTATTCAGAACTTGTCAATTGATCAGTTTGACTTCAGTCTTTTCCCGAGGTGTCAGTGGTGCCTCCTAGTTATCAGAATCAGACTCTGAATCCAGTTTGTTGGTCCATTAGGCGGTCATGATCATTTTAGATATATAGTTATGACTAGCCTAGGACCCCAGTTCAGTTTACAAATTGTTCTTAGACGGTTATGATGCTTCCAGATAAGCAGCTCTGATCAGTCTAGAACCCAGTTTCAGAATCTTGTCCGATAAGACTCTCAAGGTACCCTGACTAGTCTTGACCCCAGTTTCGAGCTATCAGCCTAGTAGTTCAGTATAGGTTTTTCAGTGGGAGTAGAACTTAGCATCGAGCAGGCTGGGGTTCCAGCGCACCTAGGTTCCAAGAACTACGTTGTCAGCATAGGTTACAACATTACTTGGCCTGATTGGCCCCACACTTTTGTGATCACCCAATTCATGCCTTTATACCCTGGCAAGGTATATTGGGTCCTACCGGTGGGGTGTATACATCGGACTCCACGTCTAGCTCACGTGGTTATATGTCTGTTAAAGACTCTCCCACTAGTCAGTTCAATTCTAGTTCTATCAGTTTAACTCAGTTCAGTACAATATTTCAGATTCAGAACTCTCAGACTTAGGGCATGTCTTTGACCATCAGACAGGGTCATCTTGACCATTTCAGTTTACATCAGTAGTTCAGTTTAGTTTACTTGTTGGTCATTGCGTGTCATTTCAATGCAGACTTTATATTCAGTTATGTTTTCTCCCACTTACTCAGTATATGCAAAATACTGACGCATACTTTTATACTGTATCGTTTCATAATACAGTTGCAGGTTCCCAAACTCAGCATCGTTAACCGTTGAGATCTAGATCCTCTTCCGCCGCAGTTGAAGTGTGAGTCATCATCATTCGAGGGCCTTATTTCATTTTCTTTACATTGATTTATTATTTTTAGTTAGATTTAGAGTTAGCTGGGGGCTTGTCTCAACAACTCATCAGTTAGAAGACTTTCAGACACAGAACTAATTTCAGACTTCAGATGATATAAAATTTATGTTTTTCTTTTAGTTTTATTTTCTTAAATACTCTTGTGTTGTTATTTCAAAGCTTCCGCTATGCATGTTTTGCTTAGAATACCAGTGTATGATAGACCAGGGGTTGACTTAGGCATCATTTGTGACTTCAAGTACCGTGTTACGCCTAGGTGTAGACTCGTGGCATGACATTCTTCTGACTTACTCCCTTCCCCTGTAACAACAGACGGGTCATTGTTGTGACCGCAAGTGTACGGGTCGTACAAGTAATACAGTGGCTCTTTTTAAGAGCCGGATGTCGAAGCCACAATGACTGGACCAATTCAGCTAATTATCAAGTTCAAATATGATATTAAATACCGCAAGTGTTGATTATAGACTTTTTCGGGAAATTTAATTAAGTCTAGGGGCGGTCAACGAAATACTCTGAATTAATTCAAAGAGAAACTAGAGTTAAAGTAGGATAATCATGCGATACTACGATTTGCAGTGGTTTAAGTATGAAACTACCAATTGTCCTCTCACATAATTAGAATTGCATGTTCATGGTCTTTCGAACCTCTAAACACGACAAACTAGCCTCATTACTACATTGTTGAGCGAGGATGTTATTTCTAGTTCGTGAGCAATTCACTACTGGATGTGATTTATGGGGTTATGCCATTGATTTGGGTACTTCCGTACCTCTAACCATTTAACCAAACTTAGCTTCACAACTACTCTTACAAGTGGTAGAGTACAATTCTAAGTTGGCGTCTTTCTATCTTCCCATTTTATCAACCAAGCAAGGTATTAGGTATATTCCTATCCCAACCACAAAATCTTATCAAAAGACAAGAACTTCCTCCCTATATTCTTATTGTTCTTGCCTAGGTTTGCGTTCTCAAGCATTTACCTACGCGTAACGTGTGTGTTTTCATGGTGATCAATCATAAAAACAACCATAATTATGGATGCAAGACAAAACAACAATCAATAACTTAAAACCAAAACAAAATCGCAAAATCACAATCATATCTTGTGGCTTCAACCCTAGAGGAAGGGGTCTAGCCACCCATGTTCGTAAAATTACAAGAAAACATAGTTAAAGTAACATACTTACAAGAATTGGTAGAAGAGAAGATGAAATTGATGAACCCTAGGTGAGTTCTCCCACTTCTCCCTTCACTCCTAGGTGGTTTTTCAGAATAAAATTGTGACCTCAATTTTTAGGAGCTAAGGGACCTATTTATAGTAAATGAGAATTGTGCAAAATTATGCCTGTCGTGGAATGGCTCCGTGGCACGGAGTGTATCGTGGAGCACTGCCTCCGCGACACGGAGTGCATCGCGGAGCACTGCCTCCGTGACACGGAGGTATCGCCGAAGCCCTCTGGAAATCGCCCAATTTATTTCAACTTTGGTGTTTCACTCCCGATATCATTCCTCCACTTCACCAAATCATAGATTGGGTCCTCCAATGCATTATTTCCTTAAAAAACAAGGACTAATCATGTTGGTTAGTATATATTCACATTTACATAAAATCACATGAAAATGTATATAAATAAGTAGATAAACAAGACTAAATTGAGTTATAAAGTAGCACTTGGGCATGCAATTATGCCCAAGATCACAACCCCACACTTAAAGTCTTGTCCGTCCTCGAACAAACCTTTTACATCTCATGCACATGAAGACTCACACATAGCTAATTTAGCAATACAATTCAAGCTACGGCTATAATGACTGTTTAAGATAGCAAGCTAAAAATAGAGCATGCACGATTTAATCATTGAAATGAAATACAACTATGTTAAGACTTCCTAACCTCAAGAATCGACTCTCAATCTTAGCAAACTCATGCAAATTAACCGATCAAGACATCCGACATGAATGTTATCCTTCATTAAACATGTGCCCTCACCACAAGAGAGTTACCCATTTTAACTCATGAATTTTCAAATCACACCATGTATGGGTATATGAATAAAAATTACGCTCGCTCTCTCAAAGAATTCACATGCATCATGTAGTGAACCATAAGCTTGCCCTTAGTGTTTTACTCCACTAATTTAAGGATGTATGAACGTAAGATCAAGTAGGACTTAATGGGTTGTATTGTAAGCTAAGGGACGGGTAGGTACTATTCTGGCCAGTAATAGAGGCTATCTTCCCCAAGCGCTTTTAATAACTTCAACCTTCATTAAGGACATCTCTTCTCTTACTTCACCCTCATTCTTTTCAATCCTGAATATTTTTTTCTTCCTTTTCTCATTTCTTTAAGAACACTTAGCTTATTAGTAAGGAGTACTTACGCAACTTTTTTATTTATTTATTTTCTTACTCCTACCAATAATCGAGAATTTTCAAACATGTGCACCCTTGACCTTTCTCAACTTTTACAACTTGCTACTTTTCCTCCTTTTTCCCGTTTTTCACTCCTTCACTCTTTCGGATTTTTTTCTTACGCGCTTAGGAGTTTTGGATCAAATTCAAGGCTAATGAAAGAAAAAGGATTAAGCTTATGTCGTAGCTATCAAAGAAAAGACTCAAGGCTCAATGGGGCTAATTAGGATTAAATATTCAAGGTAGGTAAAGTGAGGGATAACATTTAGGTTCATTCAAAGAAACGCCTAAATCATCTCCTACCGTCCACATCCTTCATTTCATTTTATATACACACCAGACAAGTTCTAGACATTCCACAATAGCACGGAATATTCGAAAAACTTACACTCACAGCACATGCTCAATTCAATACACATTCAGCAGACTCTTACGAGCTAATCACAAGAATTCAAAATTAAGCTTCAATCACATTGAGTCAAATTCAAGAGCCTAAGTGTCTCACACAAAGTTATACACTTCTTACATGCTTCAACACTAACCACACTTGTATCTTACAATCATGTATAGCACATAACAAGAACATCAAGTCATCAATTAGCTACGGGTTCAAAAACCAAAACCTATTGACTAATTTTCCTCAAGACGGTCGTCATCCATCCATCGTCGGAAATAGTCTCTATCTATGACTAAAAACATTATATATAGACAAAGAAAATTTTTATTCTTCGATTCAAAGACCCCCCATCGGAAAAGAACCGAAAATAAAAACCAACGGGTGATGAAGTCATGCTTGACTCACAAAAAATTTTCAAATATTTCTCACAAGCATTACATTCACCAAAAATCGTTAAGCACAAAAAAATTGAAATTTTCCTTGAAATTTCCCTCACCCCACACTTGAATCATGCTATGTCCTCATAGCATCAAATTAACATTTAAAGAGGGTGAGAAATACTCCCTGAGGCCTTTAGGCCTAGCTAATAGCATGTTTATCTTTTAAATCTACACAAGTGTGTGTTTGACCCCACATTTTTTATCGTCCATGCTTCTTAGTTTCCTCCTCCAAGAGTACTCCGACTTCCCCTCTGTCTGTGCTTAACTTTCCACCAAAATAATACAAGATGAAAAATAAATAAAATCAACACAAATGTAAGAAATTAAAATGGTACCCATGGTACCCTTGGGTTGCCTCCCAAGCAGCGCCTAATTTTACGTCGCGGCACGATGTATCAAGTTTCACCACTTTTTCCTCCACCTTGAGGATATGAATCTCACCCCTAATTTTTTTTCTAATTTTCTCTTATGCTCCCGGGGTGGTGGTGAAAAAATGAAAGGACCAAGTAGTAGATGTCGCCTTTGGCATTTATTGGCCCTTAAGTAAGTGAAGTCATTCTTTCTTTCAGAATCAACAAATTTCTGAATATATGGGGCTTGTTCCCCCTCTATATCTTTATCCACAAGTTTGGAAGACTCTAGTTCTAGGTTGTCAACCAAACTCAATGTCGAAAAATGATTCGAGTGGGGTATAATACACCTCAACTCTGAAACTGCATTTTTCTTGACTTTCTTACTTGTATATACCTTCTCCACATTAACATCTAACTCCTCATGAATGTCAAATGGTAGGTACTCTATCTCTTCTTTCAAGAATGGATCGGCTATACGTGTGAGACAATCATGGAGACTCTCGGGAGCTTCCAACAGTTGAGCTTGTTTCAAGAACTCACTCTCATCTTCTCCTTGTAGTCCCTCCTGAGTATTGCATAAAACCGTCACTTGCACTTAAGAGCAAGCTTCAGCTTCAGCCCTCATCTCCATGAACTTGTTGCTTATCATTTCCAAGGCCTCTCCATTTTCCTCTTGCTGAATTCTCAATGCTTCCATCTCCTCCTTCATTGCTTCTGTTTGCTCAAGGACCTGTTTTAGCATGTCTTCTATTCGAGCTTGGCGTTCCAAGTCCTCATTTTCATCATGCCTATATTCAGCAAAACCAACAGAAGGATCATAGTAGGGGCTTGGGGAGGGGAGTATGCATTCGGACAACATCCCAATGGTCATCTTGACCACAACATATATTGCACGTGTTACAGTGTTGCCATAAGTTGGGTCCTCCGCAATTCAGACAAGACTCATCAAAGTAAGAGTATCCACCATTTAACCCATTTATATTCCATGATGTCATGTTAAGAAGGGTATCAGATTAAAAACTAAAAATAAAATAATCTAAAACTAATAAAGAAAAAAAAATTCCAACACTTCATGAAATTTAAAAATCACACAAAAACAGACAAATTCACTAAACTTCGCCGAGTCCCCGGCAATGGCCCCAAAAACTTGTTGTGACCCCAAGTGTACGGGTCATACAAGTAATACAGTAGCCCTTTTTAAGAGCCGGATGTCGAACCCACAAGGACTAGATCAATTCAGCTAATTATCAAGTTCAAATGTGATATTAAATGCCGCAAGTGTTGATTATAGACTTTTTCGGAAAATTTAATTAAGTCTAGGGGCGGTCAACGAAATACTCTGAATTAATTCAAGAAGAAACTAGAGTTAAAGCCGGATAATCATGCGATACTACGATTTGCAATGGTTTAAGTATGAAACTACCAATTGTCGTCTCACATAATTAGAATTGCATGTTCATGGTCTTTCGAACATCTAAACACGACAAACTAGCCTCATTACTACATTGTTGAGTAAGGATGTTATTTCTAGTTCGTGGGCAATTCACTACGTGGATGTGGTTTATGGGGTTACACCATTGATTTGGGTACTTCCATACCTCTAACCATTTAACCAAACTTAGCTTCACAACTACTCTTACAAGTGGTGGAGTACAATTCTAAGTTGGTGTCTTTCTATCTTCCCATTTTATCAACCAAGCAAGGTATTAGGTATATACCTATCCTAACCATAAAATCTTATCAAAAGACAAGAACTTGCTCCCTATATTCTTATTGTTCTTGCCTAGGTTTGCGTTCTCAAGCATTTACCTCCGCGTAACGTGTGTGTTTTCATGGTGATCAATCATAAAAACAACCATAATTAAGAATGCAAGACAAAACAACAATCAATAACTTAAAACTAAAACAAAATCGCAAAATCACAATCATATCTTGTGGCTTCAACCCTAGAGGAAGGGGTCTAGCCACCCATGTTCGTAAAATTACAAGAAAACATAGTTAAAGTAACATACTTACAAGAATTGGTAGAAGAGAAGATGAAATTGATGAACCCTAGGTGAGTTCTCCCACTTCTCCCTTCACTCCTAGGTGGTTTTTCAGAATAAAATCGTGACCTCAATTTTTAGGAGCTAAGGGACCTATTTATAATAAATGAGAATTGTGCAAAATTATGTCTGTCGTGGAATGGCTCCGTGGCACAGAGTGTATTGTGGAGCACTGCCTCCGTGACATGGAGTGTATCGCGGAGCACTGCCTCCGTGACGCGGAGGTATCGCAGAAGCCCTCTGGAAATCGCCCAATTTATTCCAACTTTGGTGTTTCGCTCCCGATATCATTTCTCCACTTCACCAAATCATAGATTGGGTCCTCCAATGCATTATTTCCTTCAAAAACAAGGACTAATCATGTTGGTTAGTATATATTCACATTTACATAAAATCACATGAAAATGTATATAAATAAGTAGATAAACAAGACTAAATTGAGTTATAAAGTAGCACTTGGGCATGCAATTATGCCCAAGATCAGTCGTTATAATTAAATGTAGTACTCTAAAATAAGTCATAAATATTTATATTATTATAAATAAAGTTAAGAAGTGCGGGAAGAATTATAAGTCAAAATTTATATTCTTTAATATATGGCTGACTTGATTATGTATTTGCTTGGACAAAAATAGCATATAGCTGATATTTTAGCGAAGTCGAAGGTTTTTTTTGGTATTGCCACTAAAATGTTTTTTTGAAAATAAGTGTATTTTAATATATATTTTTATGTTTGGTAAGTAAGTAAAAAAATACAAAATCAAGAATATTTATATGTATAGTAAATATAAGCAAATATTATGAAGGTGTGTTAATCTATATTAAATTAAAAGTGTGAAGGCCCTTACAAGTGTTGATTGAACTTTTTACCCTTCATTAAAAGTCATCACAATAGACAATATTGTCGTTTACTATTTTTATGCAATTATTATTTATAATTATTATTTTTTAATTATTTTCATCACTCTATTTTATCATAATAGATTTTTTATTTATGCCATAACTCTATTTGTGGTGTAAATTTAAAAAAAAAATTAGCTGATTTTTTTTTCTTTTTGATAGTCAGAATTTCTTTTTATTTTACTTTATTATATAAGGTTTTTTACTTGTGGCACAACTTTATTTGTAGTGTAAAATAAAATAAAATAAAATTAAAAAATGTCTATGAAAGTTTTTTTTATTATTTGGATTAAAACTTTTTCCTCTTTTAATTTTTGGAAGTTTTTATTTTTCTTCCTTTTCGATGGTAGGGAATTTTATAAAAGTTCTTTTCTTTTTTTTTTCTTTTTTCATAGTCGAAAAGTTTTCTTTTTTCCTTTTTGATTTTTTTAAATAGTAAAATCCTAATATTCTTATACTTTCAAATTCTTTTTAATTTATAAATCCTTCCACCTCTATAAAAGAATTTATAAGTACATACTTTAATTCATCAACTCTACTACTAATACCTTTGATTCAATCTTCAAACTTGTATATTTTCGTGTTAATCTATCTTTCTTTTTTATGTTATGAATTTTTTTATGTTGTGGATTTGAAAAACACAATAGTAATTACTATGCCAACTTAAATTATTTGTATTCAAAATAATTTTACTTAGATTGTCTTCATTAGTTGAATCTAATATTGATGTTATATTATCTTCTTTAATTGAGTCTTATATTGATATTATGTGATTTAGATTTTTTATTATTCATAACGGACGTCCTTCATCTACTCGTACATTCACAAGTTTCATTTATTCAGGTAAAGTAATCTATTCATCTCACAAAATAATTTTTTTTATAAAATTATAAATTATTATAATTATAACTCTTATGCACAATTTATTTTAGATAATATTGTAATGAAATCTAAAAAGGATTTTGTGAACAAAATTGTGCCTATTAATAACTTAAAGCGTCATAATTCTCATTTTTCGAATAATAAAAGTCTTAGTAATTGGAGTTGGATTAGTAAAAGAGTATAAAAGAGAACAAATGAAGGGACCCAAATGACTATAATATTAGTTGATGAAGAAGTAATAATTCTTTTTCATATTATATTCTATATTTATATTTTATAGTTTTACACATATGTTTGAGTTCTTATCTATTTTTATTATAATTATATATATATATATATATATATATATTTTGACCATTAAAGTTTAATTTTTTATGGGGCACAAAAATTTATGTTATACTTTTCAATAATTGTATATTGAAAAGTGCAAAAATATTTATAACAAAACAAGATCCTTTACAACATAAATAGACGTATTAATAATGCTAATCCTAATTTTGTATCAGTAAACGAGGAGATTGATGTTGAATTCAATGACAACACTATAGTTCAAGAATGCAATAGTTACTTTGCTACTATTACTTTTTCAAACAATTTTGATTCGTTTGAAGATACAATATAATCTTCTGACGGAACAATCTTTGGTAATTTTTTTAGATTTCATCAACTAATCTAACATTTAATATATGCATAATATTTTACTTCTATTTACTTAACAAAATATTCTATTTTGATATAAGCACGAAGGTCGTTATAAAAGTTGATTGAACTTTTTGCCTTCATTAAAGATTTTATAATATATAAAATTGTCATTTGATGTTTTTCTTGATTAGTTATTATTTAATTATTATAGATCTTTACTAATTTGTAAAAGGTAAACTCCTAATATTTAGTATTTGAAAATTGACTAATATTTTGCTTCTTAATCCTTATTTGAACTATATTAAAAGTCATAACATTTAAGACTCTCTATTACAATTCTCTTAACTTATATATCAATCCATTATTTATTAAAAATAAAAAGTTTAAAATTAAGTTGTTATTAAATATTTAAAATATGAAGCCTCGTAGAAAAATATAATTTACCTTTTTACCCTTTTAAAAATAGAGTTCACACTTGACAAAATAGTTATTTAATTATTTTTTTAATATTTGAGATGTTAAACTTAACTAAATTTTACGTATTAAATCCTTTCTTATTTGAAACATATATAAATTATTAATATATATATATATATATATATATTATTAATATATATATATATATAATGCATGAGTTTAAGTGCTTATGTAAAATCAGACAGTTTTTTTACCTTTCAGTTAAATGTTATTTCTATGACATTTTTGTTCATTAAAATAAGTATTAGAACAAACTGAAGAAAGAACTATTAGATTAATCAAACTATTGAACATAATCATTTATCAATTTGAAATTCATAATTTTCTTTCTAAATTCTTATATTGTTAAATAAACATCTTATAAAATTATTTATGCTATTTTTATAAATTTGTGCTTATTAATATAATGGACAACCACGCGTGAAGCTTGTACGCTTGTCTAAGGTTGATTGAACTTTTTTTCCTTTATGAAAAGACTCTACAATAAATAAAATTATCTTTTGCTATTTTATTAATTAATTATTATCCTAATGTTTAGGACTTTAAAATTAATTAAAGTTGTAACTATTAAATTTTTACTTATTTATTAAATGTAAGAACTCATGATATTTAGTACTTTAAAATTGACTAAAATTTTGCTTCTTAAATCTTTCCTTCATTGAAAAATCGTGTTTGTCGAATTCAATATAAATTGCATTCATCAAACACAAGTTATATATCTCATTCGCCCAATGCAATTCATTAATCATGGTGCGTGAATGCTATTATAAATCGTGTTTAATAAATGCAATTTATAAATCACATTTCTTGAATACGATTTATAAATATGATCATTTATCACTTTAAAATTTATAATTCTCTTTCTAAATTCTTATATTGTTTACACAAATACATCTTTTATATATTATTTGTGCAATTTTTAAAAATATGATCATTTATCAATTTAAAATTTATAATTCTCTTTCTAAATTCTTATATTGTTACACAAATACATCTTTTATATATTATTTATGCAATTTTTAAAAATCTATTTTTAATAATATGAGAGATACGTGTAAAATGCGTACACTAAGACTAGTATATATTAAAAGAGTTACTAAATATAAAAATGATAGTATTTTTTACAGAGATCAAATAAATTAAAAATTAAAGTGAAACAAAAAAATATTTACAAGAAAATCAAGATATTAAAGTTTGTACATAGAATAGAGCCATTTGAATAGTACTTTTATTTTAATTAAAGAAAAGACCTTGAAAAATATTTCCACTATTATAATTTATCTTTTAATAATAATAACTACATTGTAAAGTTAAAACAAAAGTTATAACGATATATGATTGGGCCCGTGCCGGGTTTTCACCACTAGTCTCTATGATAAATCCAAAAGCCTGTTGAGCTCATTTAGGTTTAGCCCAATAAAGGAACTTCGGAGTTTGGGGAGAGAAAATATCTCCTACTGCTTCATCATCACTGTGGTTCTCGAAATTTCTTATACATTTCCATGATCACTACGAGTATAGTGAACTCTAACTTGAAGATGATAACAACAATCCCAGGACAGTTCTTTCTCAAACCACCCAATTATCTGCTAAAAGGAGTCTTGCAAACCCCTGTAGGAGTTGGTGTCACAGTTAGAACCAGAAAAGCTAATAATTCTTGTGCTCCCTCATTGTTTTCAAACTTGTTTTTTGTTAATCATGGTTATGGAGTCAACCCAAGGTTGTGTTCAGGTATCACATGGGCCTGCAATGATGGAGCGGGTGAAGTTTATGTTAACCCTCAGCAGTCTTCACCTGCTGTAAGAATCTCTACTCCCTATTTCTCCAAGTGGGTTGCTTGCATTTTTGTTTCTTATTGCTTTTTAGATTAAAAAACTGTGGTAACAAACATAGTTCAAGTTTGGTGGTTAAAGCATAGATGTGGAATCCATTACTTTGCATTCAAAAATCTTGAGATTTCCTTTTTTTTCCCTTTTCCTGAGTTCCCATTCACGTGGTGAATTATAAGAAATGAATATTCTTATATTGCTCTATTGGCAGCAAATGGAGTAACTGATTAATATCTCTACTCCGTAATGTGTGGAAGATGGAAATTTGGATGTCCTTGTAGTAGTAAGTATGTCAACTCAGAATTAGACCTGTTCAACAGAACCCTCTTTGTGAGGGTAAAATGATTGACTGCCGAATGGTAATATGGCAAACTAAATTATTACTGTATATGCTATTGAGACAATATGTAGTTCGACTAAGTCATGCTTGCATGCTATTCTGGTGGCATTGCATGTATGACTAGCACTTTCCATCAATCACAATGGAAATGATGGTGGATATGGTTTATGTGCATTAAGTATTTTGAATGCAGGCATGCTCTTATCATGCTATAATGTTTTCAAACTCATTGGCGTTTCTTATGTAAATCATATTCGTTTCTCATAGTCCCATTGGGGATTTTAGGATTGAAATTGGGCCATATCTGTTGATTCTTAGGACAAATAGAACTTCAATATCCATTTCTCATTCTTAGAGATAATGAAATGCACCTTTTTGCTTGATGTGTACTTATGCAGAGCACTTCCATTTTTTAGTGGTGATCTTTCTTTCACTCTTTTTAGAGGTTATGGCCATCAAGTTAATGCATGTTTTTTGCTAAAGGTCTACATGATAGTGAATCTTCCTTCTTTATTTCCAGGATGTTGATATGTTTAAGGATAGCTCATTTAACACTGGTGATGGTTACATTGCCTTGTTTGTTCGGATGCTTGGCTTGGACCATGACCCTCTAGATAGAGAACAGGCAGTAATTGCTCTCTGGAAGTATTCACTTGGAGGGAAGCAGTGTGTTGATATGATAATGCAGTTTCGAGGTTCTGTTAATCTGACTGTGAGCCTTTTAAGGTCCGAGTCTGATGCTGCTTGTGAAGCAGCTGCTGGTCTTTTAAGGATGACATCCTCGGTGAATATGTATAGAGAGCTTGTGGCAGATAGTGGTGCAATAGAAGAGATAAACGGCCTTTTGAGACGTTCTTCCCTCTCCCCAAATGTGCAAAATCTACCTCATTCTTACTACTGTCCTCATGTCCATTTGAAACAAGCATTGAGGAAAAAGCTTGAATTCATGTCTGCAGGTGAAGGAGCAAAGCTTATGTATGTTATGGAATTTATCTGTGGATGAGAAACTCAGAAACAAAATTGCCAACTCTGATCTCCTGCCTTTACTAATAAAGTTCCTGGAGGATGAAGACGTGAGAGTGAAGGAGGCAGCTGGAGGGGTTTTGGCAAATTTGGCATTGATTGCTTCTAATCACAAGAATATAATTGAAGCAGGTGTCATTGCAAAACTGGTGAGGCCAGTTGATTCTTGCACTTTTTTTTGCAAAGATATCTATAGATCTTGAATATATTTATGAGTGTTATAGAATTGCGAAATTTTTTGTCAAAACAATCAACTATCCCCCAATCCCACACCTGGGATCAACTATACAAAATTCTTTGAATTCATGTTGCTCGGTTCATGTCCATTTTGTTCAAGTACAAAAAACAGAAACAAACAATTTGTTTTTTACTGCTAGTCAGCGGATCTCTATATCTCATATTTATCTCAATACAGACATTTGAGTCTTCTGTTTTGTTATGCTCTTAACAGTCTACATTTCTTGGAGAGATTTTAAGTTTTCAGAGACAACTTTCCTAAATGTAATTTTAGACTTACCTCGTCTCCTTATACCACCTACATTGTCTCCTTCTGCCACCTTCAGACATCATAGTGACTCATTATATTTGAAGAATTTGACAGCTATTTCAGAAATTTCTGACTAAAATAAAGCAGATGAAAAGTTCCATATAGCAAAAAAGGACTCAGTCACTACTGGATGCTTTGAATTGCTACCTTGGAGAGCGTATTGGTCAGATGCATTGCTTATATGGGGGTTCTAAGAACCAATTAATTGGGTTTCCTTGCCCAATTCTTGTAGGCTCATGTGATTAACTGTTTTAGAACTTGCTTTAGGAAATGTTGGTGGATGATGATAAAGTGCTATTCTACATTTGTGGGTTTCATCAATTATACCTTCAAGTGACTGTGAGCTCTACTGGCAGAGCAATATATTGACCCTAAAATTGTCTTTCTTCTTCATCATAAAGGCTGATCTAGTGCTTGGTCAAACAGTGTAGCCAAGCATGTAAGCTCTTTTTCCTCGTCACGTGTGTGCCAATCCATCCTACACGAGGAAAATCATTGTATGGTTTATTACCCTTTTATGCCACCCCATAAAAACTTTCTACCTTAAGATTGTCTCACGATGTGACGGTCTTGGCACAGTTAGAAATGTAATCCTACTTAAGATAGTTGGATCTAGGTTTCTTTTTTTCATTTTTTGGAAGCCATGCCCCCAAAAAATGGCCACCTATCATTGTCCCAGGCCGTATAGGACATTCTACACAAAGCTAGAATGATATACTTACGGGAGTAGGTGGGTTAGGAAGAGATTTTGTGATTACATCAATTCAAGTACTCAAAAAAGATAACCTTTTTTTTTTTTGATGAAGTAATAAATTTTATTTATGTTGAGCAAAAACATGCTAGTGTATACGAAGTATACCAAAAATTAGAAAACCTACAAAATGAGATGGTTTTCTATGAACTACACCCAATTTTCTATACATAAAGGAATCCTATGGGTGCACCAAAAAGAAATAAGTGACAAAATACTACTACTTAATTGGACAAAGTTGAATTCTACACCTTCAAAAGCTCCTCTATTTCATTCTCTTCATACTGCCCACATAAGAGCTAGTAGTGGCGCAAGCTTCCATACCCTACTTCTTCTCATACTGCCATAGCTCGAACAGGCCGTTACCTCTTTCACTGTGCCCGGCATCACCCAAATATACCAAACCATGTGAGAATTTCCCACCACAGTCTCGATGCTATCAAACAATGAACGAGAAATGGTTGACATCTTCACCTAAACCCTTGCACATATAACACCAGGTGACATAAGTAACTTCCCCTTCCACAAAATCTCAGCCATTAGAATCACCCTTCTAGCTGCTAACCAAGTGAGAAACTCACTTTGGGATTCTACCACCTTCCATCCTTGAAAATTCCTGAATCTCAAATCCGAAAAACACTTCTCCTTTATGTAATCTTTGGACTGTCATCTCATGCTGGCATGAAATTATGTAGATGACTGGAAAAGTAATGCTCAAAATGTTATCCTTGCACCACCTGTCCTCGCCCCTCCCCCCGAAAAAAATAACCCTCCTGAAAATTGAGAACCTATTTGGTGACTTTCCTTTATGTATTCGGCTTGGATATGTCAGTGTTGCTTATTACTCTTTTTCTGACGGGAACACCCAGATTTTCCATGTAACATTAAGAAGAGATCTAGAATATAATTAGTTGGTTCTTGAACAAAGGATATGGAGGGAAAGAATCTAATAGAACTAAATAGATACAGAAAAGGACTAAAATATAATTTGTTGGTTCTTGAACAAGGTTAGGCAGGGAAAGAACCTAATAGAACCAAATAGATTCAGAGTAGGATTGGTGCATGATGTACATATTAATGCTGCAAACCATGTAAATGATCAGACGAGTTGGCAATGTGTCATGACCCGAGTCTATACCCTGGACGAGACACGGTACTTGGTGCCACAAGTGACCCCAAGCGAACCCATGGTCTATCATTACACTGGTAAACTGAGTAAACGTAAGCGGAAGCTTTAAAAAAAATCATTCAAGAAATACTGATTTGACAAGAGTCAACATATCAAAGGAAACAATACTGCATAACTGTGTCTGAAAGCCAACTACCAACTGATGAGTTGCTGGGACAAGCCCCCAGCTAACTCTAAAGTCTGTCTAAATAAGAACTAACTAAAAACAAATATCGTCCTCGGAAGATGAGGACTCACCAAACACTGCTGTTGATTTCGTCAGAGGAAACTACGAATGATGCTGGGATTGAGATCCTGTGCCTGTATCATAATACTGCGTCAGTACTTTGCATGTACTGGGTACGTGAGATATACAATATACATGAAAGAATAAGTAACTGTGCTGAAATAACATGAAGTGACCAACTTAAAACTGTAAACTGATAACAAAGAACTATAACTGATATGGTCAATAATGACCCTTGCTGATGGTCATAAACATGTCCTGGAACTGAGATACTGAAATGAGCTAAACTGAACTGTACTGAACTGAACTGAAAAGTGGGAGAGTCTATAACCGACATATAACCACATGAGCTAACCGTGGAGTTCAATGTATATGCCCCATCGACAGGACCTAATATACCTTGCCAGGGTATAAAGATATTAACTGGGTGATCACAAATCTGGGGCCCGATGGGCCAATAACCTACGGTGGCAACGTAGTTCTGGGAACCTGGGTGCTCTGGAACCCCGGTTCGCTCGATGCTAAGTACTATTCCCACTGGATAATCCTAAATTGACTACTAAGCTGGTAGCTCAATACTGGGGCCCAAGACTAAGTCAGGAATACTTATTTGGAAGTACCCTAAGAGTCTTATCGGACCAGATAACTATAACTGGTGTTCTAGGCCAGAGCTGCTTATCTGGAAGTGTCGTAACCGTCTATAGAATTAACTGATATCTGATAACTGATAACTGGGAGACATTACTGACACTTCAAGAACTGACTATAGTCAAACTGATCAGCTGATATTACTGGAAGATACTGGAAATACTAACATTTTGATTGAGACCGAACTAGCATGCAACTGACTGAGAATCCATATAATAGCAATAACTTGGGAATTCTAGCGCTGATAGAGTCAAGTAATATCAATGTCTAATCATTTAAGCAAGACCCTAATTACTGCATTGAAGAACTAAGGCTAAGATCATAATAATTCATGTAAGGAGATAATGACCAAAATTATCACTAACAACAACCTCAATACTCAAGAGAATTATAACAGGAAGAAATTCCATAATTTACTGACAATTGAACCCTAACGGTGAACTTTTGGGCTAGAACTGATAAGAGATTTTAGGAGAGTTTTGGGGCACAAGGGAAGAACAATTCCCTTGTTAAATACCCACATACCTGGTGTTGAATTTCTTGGAAAGGATCAAGAGAATCTGAGAAGACTTGAAGGCCCTAGCTTTGCCCCGAGAAGTCTGTCTGAAATTTCTTCGTACTGCGTTTGATTGTTGAGAGAGGAATGAGAGGAATTCATCAATCACTCCTTTAGTTCTCTCCTAAATGTGCCCGAAATGACGTAGTTTAGGGATTAAAAAGATGGGAAGTTACTAAAATAACCCTAAAAGAATATTTGGAAAACTGCCCGACAGGAACGAAGGGGTCCTACAACGAGTCGTTGGTTGACACCACGACTCGTTGGGACCATTCGTTGGTCCTGGGCTTGAAATTTGGCTCATCGGAGATTGGTAACGAGAGGGGACCACGACTCGTTGGATGAACCAACGGGTCGTTGGTCCTTCCCGTTGTCACTGGCAGGAAAAACCTGGGAACTCCACTAATGAGTGACATGACGGCTCGTTGGTAGAACCAACAGGTCGTTGTATCTGCTCGTCGTCTCCGTTGGAAAATCTGAGGATCTCTGGACTTGTTGTCACGGTTGCACACAACGATTCGTTGTGAGATTCAACAGGTCGTTGTTGCATCTCGTTGTTACAGGAAGAAGATTTTCAATAGCATCTGGACTCCAACTAACGAGTCACCCCACGAGTCGTTACATCAAACGACGACTTGTCGTTTGACTCGTGAGTTCCTAGAAAGGGCATAACTGTTCCTGAACTGGGAAGGCAACGAGTGACAGGACGACTCGTTGTTCATCACAACGGGTCGTTTCATGTCTCGTTGGATCCCGAAGGACCACTGGTAGGGCTGACCACGACCCGGACAACGGGTCGTGACTGCTGACAACGACTCGTTGTCTCGGTCATTCTGAGACAAATTTTACTGGTTCTATTTGCTGAGTCTGAGTTTGGTCTAGGAAAGTTTTGGGGTGTTACACAATGTAATTAACTAATAAGACATTCATGAAGAAATTGTTGTACCGGTTGGTTTAAGCAAAACTAGTCTCATCTTTTTTTTTTTAAGAATGGTAACAGTTAATCTATACATCCATACATATACTATATCAAAATATGTAATCCCTTTCAAAAGTGTTACAACTTCAACTTGGACCCCTACCAGTAGTTTCGCTCACAAATAATCTAAAATATCTTTTGTTTGGACTATATTTTGAAACCGATCTTTTGTTTGGACTAATATATCTTGTTTTCACCACAAATGGTAAAGAGCTATGTAGTTCATCTTAAACTTCTGTAAATCGTTTTGATCTTATAACCCCCCCCCCCCCCCCTCCCCCCCCAAAAAAAAAAAACGAAAGAAAAACCAACCCCAATCAAACTGATGGGTTTGAAGTCATTTAGCTCTATTGCTCCCACCTTCTTTGGGATTAAAGCCACAAAAGTGGCATTTAAGCTCCTTTATAAATCTGTCCTGATGATTTCTAAGCATTGATTAAAGAAGGCCATTGTAAAACCATCTGAGTATGGAGCTTTGTCACTTGCACATGCATTTATGCTCTCCAATATCTCTTGTGCCCCAAATGGGGCCATTAGAAATAAGTTGTCCACTCCCTCAATCCTGCGACAGTCCCTCATATCTAACTTTGGTCTCCACTCCTTTGTTTCTTTATAAATATTCTCACAATAGAGCACAATTTCTCTGTGCACCGCTACTGGTTCTGTTAGAACTTCTCCTCTAAATTTTAACTTATCAATGGTGTTCACTCTCCTGTGGGCATTTGATGTTATGAAAGAAGCTTGTATTTTTGTCCCCTTGTTTGAGCCAAATGGATTAGTATCTCTGTCTCCAAGCAGTCTCTTCATGTTTAGCTATGTCTTCAAATTCCATAGTGAGAGCAAGCCTAGAAGCTATTTCTTCTTCCTCCGAAGTTCTGTTTCCTGAATTTTTTCTCAAGTCAGCTAATTGGGCTAGAACATTTTGTGTCTCAATACCAAGTAACTTGAGTAGTTTTACTCCATTCCTTTAGCTTCCCCTTTAGAGCCTTCAGTTAGCTACTAAGATATAGTTAGGTCTTCCACTGTAATTAAAAGAATCCAATCATTTTTTTTGATCAGGTAAAGATATTTCATTCACAAACAAGGTCAAAACTATGACCATTTACAAGAGTAACACCAAAAAGTAGAGAATCTACAAAAATACACGATTCTCTACAAAGTTAGCCCATTGTTCTATACAACAAGGCACTTTGTGATTACACCAAACTCCCGAGTTTGGTAAAACTCGACTCTAGCCCCTCAATAGCTCTCCTATTTCTCTCTCCAAACAACCCACATTAGCACAAGAGGAATCAAGTTCCAAGCTTTATGTCTTCTCCCTCCTCTTCCGCTCCTCCAACAAAACATCAAGTCTTTCACGATTTTTGGCATTACCTAAGCTGTTCTAAACCACCTAAACATATCCACCATAGTCTCATTGTACAATTACAGTGTAGGAGCAGATGATTGACTTCCTCGCCTGCTTCCTTGCACATGAAACACCAACTGATGCATATAATCTTTCGCTTTCTCAGATTTTTCGCCGTCAAAATCGCCCCTCTAGCAGCCAGCCATGAGAAAAAATAGACCTTCCTTGTCACCAGTGGAACCCATACTGCACTATGCGGGAATTGAATCTCCTCTCTCATTAGAAGTTTCTCATAAAAGGATTTTACAGAGAAAACTCCATTGTTTCCGGCCCTCCACCACAAACCATCAGGGTTACAATCGGTATGACTTGCCTATGAAGCAAGGCCACCAGCCTTTGAAACTCATTGACCTCCCAATCTTGAAAATCCTTCTAAATCTCAGGTCCCAAAAGTTCTCTCCTCCTTGAGTCTCTCTAATTTGGTAAACCATCAAATTATCTTGACAAGAAATTCTGAATAAAGTTTGGAATTCATCTTCCATTAATATCTCCCACACCATCTATGGCTCCAGAAACTGACCCTTCTCCCATTTCCTACCTTGAATGAGATGTTAGCATTAAACTCATCCCATCCCGTCAAAATATTCCTCCACAGACTATACCCAATAGGCATTTTGACATCTCTGGTTTTCCAACCCCCTTCCATCACCCCATACATATCCACTATCACTCCTCTCCAAAAGGCTTGTACCTCCCTCCCGAATTTCCAAAGCCATTTTCCCAACAAAGCTTTGTTGAAGACTGCTAACTCTTTAATGCCTAGACCCCCCCATTTTTTGTTGGAGAAGTGATGTTTTTTCACCGCACAGGATGAAACTTCCTAGCCCCATCTGCCACATCCCAAAGGAAATTTCTTTGTATCTTTTCATGCTTGACTGTGATCAAAGTTGGAGCATGAAACAAAGACATAAAATAAGTGGAATACTCGATAAGGTGCTCTTGATAAGCACTTCCTTCCCGCCTTTGGACAAATATCTTTTCTGCCAACTTGCTAATCTCTTCTCAACTCCTCTGAAGAACCGGATTCCACACCCTTTGATCCTTATTTGCGGCTCCCAACAGTAATTCCAGATATGTAGTCGGAAGAGCCCAAATCATGCAATTCAAAACCTTAGCGAGCGCCAGAATGTTGTCCACCTCCCCGACTAGTATAATCTCATAGTTCCTCAAATTGATTTTGAGACCTGAAACCACTTGGAACCACAGGAGCACTTGACATAAATAATCCAGTTGGGACGCAACTGCATCACAAAAAACCAAGATATCATCCACAAACAACAAATGAGAGACAGAAATTGTCCCCCGCCCCTGATTGCGGCATTAAAACCTTTTATGAAGCCTCCCTTGACAGCTCTGTCCATCAACCTGCTCAAAGCTTCTATGACTAAAATGAACAAACTCAAAGAAAGGGAATCTCCTTGTCTCAAACCCCTCGAGCTCCCAAAGAAGCCACATGGATTACCATTTACTAACACTGAGAATTTCACTGAATAGATGCAAAATCTGATCCATTTTCTCCATTTATCCCCAAATCCCATCTGAAGCATTATGAAATCTAGGGAACTCCAATTCACATGGTCATAGGCCTTCTCAAGGTCGAGCTTGCACAACACACCCGACGCTCCTAGCTTTCTTCTCTAATCCACCACTTCATTCGCCACCAGAGCTGCATCTAAAATTTGTCTACCTTCCACAAAAGCATTTTGCGAAGTAGAAATAGTCTCGTCTAGCACCTTCTTAAGTTTGATGGAAAACACCGTAGAAATGATCTTATAGATGCTTCCCACTAGACTAATAGGTCTGTAATTATTCATGCTCGAGGCCCTCTCCCGCTTAAGAATAATGATAATAAACGAAGCATTTAAGCTCTTTTCGAATTCGCCACTTTCCTGGAACTTGGCAATAGTAGTATCCATCACATCAGTTTTGACCGTACTCCAGCACTGCTGAAAAAAAGCCAAAGAGAAACCATCAAGACTAGGAGCTTTGTCTCCTGCAAAACTCTCCACTGCCCATTTCACCTTCTCCTCTTCAATAGCTCTCTCCAGCCACTCACGCTCCCCCTCTCCAATGTGACTAAAACCTACTCCCCCCCAAGCAGGCCTCCAATTTGCTTCCTCTTTGAACAGGCGCTTGTAAAAATCTACAATTGCCCCCTCTGCTTCCTCCTCTCCCGCATGCACCACCCCATTAACCTCCATCGACTCTATGAAGTTCCTTCTCCTATTAGCGATGGCTACTCTGTGAAAATATTGTGTTGGAATCCCCCTCCTCTAACCATAATGCTCTCGATTTTTGCCTTCAACTTATCTCCCGGGCCAAAGCCAAATCAGCTAACTCCCTTTTTAACCCTTCTTTCCTAGCCTTTTCCCTCTCTTCTAGCTCCCTCCCTACTTCCACCCTCTCTATCTCCCCCACTTCATGCATAATCTCCCTCATCTTCACCTCTACCCTCCCAAAAACTTCTTTATTCCACACTCTTAAATCTTGTTTAAGTAATTTCAGCTTCTTGGCAAGCCTATAAGACGACTTCCCCTCCACCACATAACCGCTCCACCAACCAGCCACTCTATCTCTGAAGTCCGCTACTCGCAAACACATGTTCTCAAATATGAAAGAAAAACTCGTTCGTCTTCCTCTGTTACCATCCAACAAGATAGGAGAATGGTTTGACAACAGTCTCGGGAGAGGAGCCTGGATCGCATTGGGAGACAGCTCCTCCATGAAGTAGACACTAAGAGTCTATCCAGTCTCGATCTAGAAGAAGAGTCCTCCAACTTGGACCAGGTAAATGCAGCACCTGTCAAAGGTAAATCAATAAGACAATAGTTATCAATAAACTCCGAGAATTCCTCTATTGCCTAGACCACACCCTGCACCCAACCCTCTCTTCCGGGAATCTAATGAGGTTAAAATCCCCTCCTAACACCCAAGGAATATCCCACCTTTGCATCCCAACTCCTATCTCATGCCAAAAATTCTCCTTTGATCCCTCCCCTCCAGGTCCATAGATATCCCCTAAACCCCATTCCAATTCACCAATATAGTTTCTAAAACGTACCCCTAGCATAAACTCCCCCATATTAGCCTCCAACCACTCCACCTTTCTGTCATCCCATAGTATAAGAATACCTCCCTCACTTCCCCGAGCCGGGATGTAGTCATACTTCACCCACCTCCCCCCCCCCCCCCAAATACTTTTAATGATGTTATCCGTCAAGATCTCCATCTTTGTTTCTTGAAAACATATCACATTTGCTCCCCATTCCATAAGGCCTGCTTTAATTGTGGCCCTTTTGTTTGGGTCATTTAACCCCCTCACATTCCATGAAACAATCTTAACTTCCATGAATAGTTAGATTGAATCACCCCCACCCCTCTTCTTCCCCAAAGTTCCCCTCCTTTTGCTTCTACCTCTTCTCGCATACACTACCACTTTACCTTCTCCCTCCTCTGCCTTCCCCAAACTCATTTTCGTCCCTTCCCTAGGATCATCGCTCTGCTTTTCTCTAATCCCATTTGCTTCTTTTTCAATGTCTCTGAGAAGGTCTAACACCCTCTCCTCTTTCCCCTCCAAATCAACCCCCAACACCTCCCCAAATTTAAGGAATTTTTCGCCCACCCAACTAGAAGGACCTTTTCCATGTCCAGCACTAGTTAAATTTCGAGCATCAGGTCCATGAATGACCTCATACCCTCTACCAAAGCTGTTAATCTACTGTAATTCTTGCAGAGCAGCCCCATCCCCTATAGGAACATCAGATTTGCAATTGCTACACTCCCACGGACTTTTCCCCCAACAGAACAGAAAATTTTTGGGTCGGATGGCATTAATTGAGCATTTCAGGCGTGAACAGGGGCCATTTCCGGCGCCGGCGTAGCCTCAACAGCTTCTGCATCCCCACAGCCTGCCAGAACAAGGTCGCCCGAGCTCCAAAATACCCCAACGAATGTAATCCAGCCTAGACAACCTTCACACAACGCTGTACCAGCAGGTTTCTTCTCGCCGAAGCAGCAATTCCGGTTAGCCGGAGGAGGTGGAACCCCGGAAACCTCCATCTGACCCCCCATTGCAAATAATCAAGACCCATGCGAGTTGCAAGCCCTACGACCCAAATCCGAGCGACAGGATGCCTTTGGATGACCGGAACATCGATGTTCTATGTTTGGCCTGAGAAACGACGTCGACTGTTCAGGTTGGACCGTTGAGGCATTGCTATCCTTGCGGTTTGACCCATTGGAATAATTGAAGCTGTTCATCTATCCTTCCCACCCGATTCACTAATCCAAGGGTAAGAATGTCTTTTTCCTTTTCTAGGCTTTTTCCTCCCTTTCCCAAATTCAAAAAAACCCTCGCTGTTCTTCTTCCTTTCTGCCATAGTAGACTCTCCCACAACTTCCATCCTCGCAGGTTCTCGCAGATACCCTTCTTCCCCTCCCACCTCCAAAACCTCCTCCCCTCCTCCTACCTGATTCTATATTACCCTCCCTATCCTCCTGCAGAATCGAAGGACGAAACTCAATAGACAACTACACTCTGTACCCTGAAACCCCATCTTCCACCACTATCGAAACAGGGACCTTCCCTCCTTTTCTTACCAAGATTCTCACCGAAGACAAGTCGTGCAAGCTGCAGATGACATTCACGAATCCCCCGCGGAGATCCCCGACCTTTCTAAAGAGGTCAATACACCAAAGGTGCACCGGAAGGCCGACCAAGTTTACTATCCTCGTGTTCGCCTAAGGAATGAGAATCAACACAACCTACATTCTCCTTCCACCTTTCTAGATGCATAAAATTATTATCAAATCACCTTCTGCATTCATTAAGGATCTTCACAGCTTGATCCTCTCTCACAAAACGAAACAAGAATTGGGTATCATTCAGCTGAGTAATCTTCACTCCCTCAGCCACTCCCCACTCCTCACTACCCAATTCTTGATAGCTTCCGGAGAGTCACAAAGGACCCAACCAAGCAAGAATTTAAAAAGCTTTTTCTCTTCACAATGTGCTCCTCTAACAGCGAGAAGCTGGGTTCCTTCGAGGACTCCTTCTTGCGACATCTTCCACCTATCTAATGCAGGCCATGCTAAAGCTTCCATGAAAGACATACTTTCTTTCTTCCTAGACTCTAGAGAGAAGAAGGAGCTTCTCTCTCTAGACATGCTTCCAAATATTAGTTGAGTACCAGTCGAGAAAGTGGGGAGAACAAAATTCCGATGGGTCAGAAATGGTCGGGAAATCTAAACTGGCAGTTGCACTGTGAAAAAATTGAAAAATGTTGTTGGAGTTGTGCTCACGTGCCGGCGAGTGAGGCGCGTGACCACTGTTCTGTGGTGGTGTAGATGGCGCGTGAAGGTGCGTGGGTGGTCCTTTCTGGTTGGGTCTTCTGGCGAAGGGTTGCTGGAGGTTGCCGGTGATGATGTTGTGAAAAAATGAGGGAAAGGAAGTGAGGGTAGTAAGGTTCCGGTGATCAAGAAGGACCACCGGTGGTTTTGGACTGAAAAGGGTGTTTTGAAAATTTACATTGGGTTTGGTACCTGAGAGAATTTGAATTTTTTCTCTCTTCCTAAACGAATCCAGTCATTACCCTTGTTTGTAGCCACCAGTTCTCAAACTTGAAGTAAGACTTGGTTGTATCCTTTTCTGCACATTGAAGCATCAGTAGAGAGTGATCAAAGGTTACCCTTTTGTAGTTTGCACTGTCTAATCTTACTGAAACTAGCATCCTACTCTTCTGAGATGAGAAAACTATCCAGCCTAGCAACACTACTATGTCTATTTCCTTTCTTCCAAGTAAACTTTCTCCTATCAAATCTAGATCCACCAACTCCATGTCTTCTATAAATGCAGAGAAATTTGTCATTGCTTTACTGATTCCGTCGCATTTCTTTTCTCTGAATGGTGTCTAGTTGTGTTGAAATCTCTGCAAAGTACCCAAGGGCCAGAGGCTAGATCCTTAGCTGCTCCAATTTCCCCTAGGTTTCCTCCCTTTCTTGACTATGAGCATAAACCCATTCAACTGCCATTTAAAGTTATTACGTTTCCTAAAGAAGCTACAAGTCACTGTGTAAATGCCTTGGCTACTAATTTCTCCTTTCCACTCCCTTTTGCCCCACATTATTACAATACTACCCCTAGTTCCACTTGCCTCCAATTGAACATAATTGATCAATCTGTTACCCCAAATTTCTTTAACCAAGTTATCGATCTCCCCCTTTATCTTTTTTGAAAGCACACCACATCAGTCTTCCAAGTATGTATAATATTCTTGATCATGCTCCTTTTCCTTACAAAGTTCAGCCCCCTTACATTCCATGCCACTAGATTTAACTTCATTGATCTTTTATAGCAAGATATCCCTCTCTGCTTCTAGTGCCATTACTCATGAATTTAGTATCTAACTTGAATGCTTTTAATTCATTCATTCCCTTCTTTTTGAGGGTAGACTGCTCCCCCTGTTTCTCTTTATTTTCCTGTTTGTTGTTGTCAATGTTCATGAATAATTTTTTGGTCTTTTCTTCACCGTCTTTGAAATCCACTCCCTGATGATGTGATGTTGGATCCAATCTGGAGTGCATTAAATTTGAGGGTTCTCTACTGGTAGTTGGATTTTCAAAGGAACTGCTTCTTCTGCAAGCAAACTTGCATCCTCTTCTTGTTCAATTATCTGTACTGTTTCATATTCACCACTACTGAGATGTCCCCTTCTTCTATTGGGGAAATTCCCCGCAACTGCTTTAATTTATTATTTTGATTCTGCTTTTCCTCTTCTTGATTTTACAGACTTCTGTATTTGTTAGAGGTCTTGAGTTTTCTTGTATTTGCATGTATTTCGATATTAACCATGTCCTCCAATTGGGTTTCTATCGTCACCAGTTATAATTGATTAGGGATTGTTGGATCTGAAGGCCCTTAGCTCAAATGATCCATTCTGTTAATTTGGCCTACAATTGTTGAAAGTGGCCCTTTGTCTTTTAAATCTACTCCACGTGTCCCTAGATTTAAAAAAACCTCCTTTTTCCGATGTCCCCACATGAGTTACCTTCGGGTATAGCATCTCTTTCATCTTTTTATATTCCTTGTTTGTGTGCCTCTTACCATTCTCGCTTAGTCTTTCAACGGTTGGGAAGGCAATGTAGAAACGAAGCCTATCACCATGCCGACCGTCAAATACGAGATTGGGGCCCCCTTCTCAAAGATCTGATGGAATGGCCCACCCCACCCAAGAGCGGTTATGTCATAGGGGAACTCATGGCTGAAAACAATTCTTATGGTTTGTTTTGATATTTGGTAAGAATAATAAGAAAGGATTCCTATCCTTTATAAACCACTCGTCTGAGGCCTTCCTCTTCACTTCTCCCCTCTTCTCTTTTCATAGCCACCTAAATCTCACACCACACTGGAATGTTGTAGAAAAATCGTTTGTTGGTTACCTCTATCTCTCTCAGAATCATCTTACTATCACCTATCACATTGATGCATGCCCAACTTAGGTGATTTTTGAGTGATGTTTCTTCTTCCGTCTCGATATATCTCCCACATCAATCTCTGATTTGCTTGAAGATGTTATGCGATCACAAGCTCAACAGAAGTGCTAGGATCCTGATCCATACCAATTCTCTCCTTATTTCCGCTGGTCAACATCCCGTAGTTGGCCCCCACCATTTGAAGTACAACTTCATTTTCTTCCAGATCCATTCCCCTGTCATGATGTGTTCAGCAACCTTTTGAGGTGACAGTTCAAACAGAAAGAGACCATCATTCATGGTGTAAACATTGACACCATTCTCTTGTTTTCTAGGTATCACATGTCCATCTCCTTACATCAATCGGCTGCGGAACTTCCAATGGAGATTGCTGAAATTTTCTGACCACACACCTGTTCAGCAGATCCTTCTCAGATGTAGATGTTGCGCCAATGATCTTTATGCCATCCTTTCTGGTCTGTATATGCACCTTCTTCACTGCCTCTGTCGTCAATCTGCTTGTGTTGGAGGCCTCTTTGAAAGAATATTCAAGTTTCTTCAAGATATTTGGCTGTGGTTCCTGCTCTTTATCTGGTTCATAGACAAACTTTGCAATTTTGTGTGCAAAATTTTCCCCACTCCCCTTTATATATAGTCTCTGGTGTAATAATTACTGCTATGAGTTGCCTCGAATGTCAATATAGCTGATGTATCTTTCATTCTCATTGTATTTAAGAGTACAGAAGAACTCTGGAAAGTGGTCTTTCATACGCCACCTCCTAATTACCTTTCCCTGTTCTTTTGAGGCTTCAATAAATACAGAACTAGCCACTTGAAGACTTTAAGACTCACTTTAACTCCTCTCATTAAATTCCTGCTGCATTCAGCCAAGTCGTATCATGTTTCTGCACCGGCTTGACACTTGGTAATGTCATAAGACTTGAAACCAGCATGGTAGAATATGGAACTGAAGGATTTCTAGAACACAAAAGAAAGAGAGGTAAGTTATCACAGAAGGTTATTGCCTGCGAAAGAAAGGAGGAATGTAATGCTGGAAAACACTGTTTCGGTGACTGAAAGGTAACTAATTTGCGTTGGGCCGAGTTGGAATGGCTAGACGCACCCCAAGAACTAAAAATCAGCTGCTGATGTCGCTGCCTGCAGGTGAAATAGTCACTGGGAAAATTGCTGGAATAGTGAACAGTAATTGGAAAATTGAAAAGTGATTGGGGTTTGGTCGTTGGAGGCTGATCTTCTTTCTGGTGGTGTTGGTTTTGCATCAGCATCTCCAGTGTGGCAGAAAACTGCCCTTAAGGAGAGCTGAACTTACCTAGGAAAATGTACCTGGGAGCATTTTCTTTTTCTACTGTTCCTATTCAGCTTTTAGCTCATCTAGTCTCATCTTCTGCTTGTTACTTATAGGTGATTTGCTCTGTCAAACATTGTTAATTTGTTGGATCTTTTGTAAGTTTCCTGCAATGTCAAAAAAAAGTCTAGTTTTTCTTTTTCTAATTATAGTCCATCACATTTTGGGCTGGATTTTTTAATCCATTTTTTGGTGCTTAATGTCTTTGATGCTGCAAGTCCTGAAGCTTACTGAATTGCATTGCGTTGGACTATGCAGGCAATGCTCTTGAAATCAGAGGTGGAGGGATCTAAGGTCATTAAAAAAGAAGCGAGAAATGCGTTGCTGGAACTTGCTAAAGATCAGTACAGCAAGATTCTTATCATGGAGGAAGGTCTTCTTCTGGTCCCTTTAGTTGGTGCAGCTGCCTACAAGTCCTTCAGACCAACTCCATATTCATGGCCTTCTTTGCCTGATGGTACCAAAATTGAACAGAACCCAAAACCTTCAAGATATGGTGCTTCTGAATTACTTCTTGGATTAAATATTGAGGATAATAATGCAAACATTGAGGAAAAAAAGATTAAGGCAATGGTAGGACGCACTCGACAGCAATTTCTTGCACGTATTGGGGCAATAGAAACTGAAGAAGAGAATAAATCCGGTGGTGAACTTCCTTCAAATCCAAGGTTTACTCTTTTGCCGTGGATGGATGGTGTGGCTCGCTTGGTATTAATTCTTGGACTTGAAGATGAATCAGCTATTGCTAGAGCTGCAGATGCCATTGCAGATGTGTCTATTAATGAACATATGCGGGATTCATTTAAAGAAGCAGGTGCTATAAACCATCTTGTTCGGCTAATTAATCATCCTAGTGACACCGTTAAATTAGCTGTTATTCGGGCTATACAGCAGCTATCTATCAGGTAGTTGTCAAATTAAATCTAACATGTCATCCTCTCCCATGTAGTTATTGAGACTCGTGACTTATCTGGTTAAGTCTTTAAGTGATTATGGCTCTGTGGTAAGCTTCATTGCTTTACTTTATGCAGTGAACTGTGAAGGCTCTCTCCTTTTTGAAATATTGATGTTAAGGGCATAATCATCTGATAGTTGCACTTTTGAAAGGGTGAAATCTTCCTCCATTATGTGCTTACCTTGAAAAAATATAATTCATGGCTCTGGTATTGGATTCTGTTCTTAAAAGTATCATGCTTATTCCATGTGATTCTGTTACGTCTTCTGTTATTTGCAAAACTTGACATGTAATTCTTGTATTCCAATTTCCATGTAGTTATGAGACATTGGTGACTTGTTGCAGCTAAGGGTTCAATCTGTATGTCTCCCTGCAATATTTTAAAACCTTCTGCTTAATACCTAGTAGAAGCAGCTTTTTCCTTCTTTGGACTTGATGAATTGAGACGGTATTTTGTAAATACGTAATTATCTTGAATATATTAACTATTTCTTTCTTTTCCGATTGCCTGGAAGGGACAAAAGAAAGATCTTGTACTGTTAAGGGCATCGTGATCTGCTCTATCCATTTTGGAGAGGGCAAAATTCTTCTGCCATTATGTGAACTGTTTGAGTGAATATGACTCTTGCCACGTTGATATTAAACCAAACTCCTAAAAGTGTATTTTTTAAATTTAAAGTTAGAAAGCTTAGTTAAAATTATGATGCTGCTGAGACCCAGACTTCTATTAATTCCATCGGGTTGTACATTTCTCAGCTTGTCACTACTTTCATACTCTCTTTCTTGTAGTTATATGAAATTTTTCCATGTTGTATGTGATTGTTCACGCTATAACATCAAAGAGTTTGGAACAGAACTCTTCATACACTGGTTCCTAATTTGTACTCTCCGTTCTTTAAAATTTAGTTGATCTGTTCTGTTCAACATGCACTGAATACCTCTGGCTAATTTATGTTGTTTCATTTCTTTGTGGATGAAGTAATGACGTATGCCAAAGGTTGGTAGCTGAAAATGCTTTGTATTCCTTGATTTACTTGCTCAGTAACTCAGAGATCTCTAAGAGCTTGACAGGAATGGTAATGCAATTTAAAATGTTGTTTTCTGCTAAATTGTTGATCAGTCAGGTTCTTGTACCACAGAGGTAAAATGATTTTATTTCCTATGCAGATATTGGACATTCTTACTCGGATCCTAGATCCTAGCAAAGAAATGAAATCAGAGGTCTGTAGCTATCGCTCATTAGTTTTCAGGGGGAGCTTAAACTCTTTCCACAACTTCTCTGAGTGACTCTTTTCTTTCTGGGTTACTCAGTTTTATAATGAACCAGTTAATGGGTCAATGGAGGCACAGAGTGCAGCAAGAAATTCAGGGTTGACTGGAAATGAAAATGTGAAAGTTGCATCAACTACCAGGTTTCATATTTGTTTCTACCCCCTTCCCTTTGTATCTATGCGTTTCACCTTGACCTTGAATTGTTCAGTTCATGAGTACCTGTTCAAATAATATAAGCTCTGCGGTGCTTTTTGATGAGCCTACAATGTTCATTGAGAAGATTTTAGTCTTAATGATAGGAGCAATCACTTTCTACATTTACAGGCTCTTGATTTCGGATATCTGATGCTGAAGAGTGGGAGGGGAGGAATGATGAGGCTGATTGAGCTGGGAAGGAAGGGAGACTAAACATTTAGGAACTGGGGGAGTTCAAAGGACACCCTATTAGGCTTGGTGAGAGGGTAGTAACAGCGCGTCTGATAGCCCCAATATTCGCTGTATCTGTAGCCCCATTATTTAAAGTGGACTGAATTTTGTTCACCTTCAAGGATGTGGATCACTTTCTCTACCCGTCCAATACTTGGGAACTGAAACTTTCCTAGGGGAATCCGCATAGGGTCACCAATATGTAATTTGTTAGAATATCAAGTGAGTCTAGATTCACATACGTCTAGACAGTGTACAAGAGTTCCTCCTTATATATTGTCTATAATAGGTAATCAATCTCCAAGCTAATAAGGTAAGTGAATATTCTATTATTAAACTGAGAATAGCTAAGGCATCCTATAGAATATTCTATAAGATTTTCCTTATTCAAGTGTAATGAATCTAGACGTGTACTCACTTATTATTCTAATAGATGAATCTAGACATGTATTCACTTATTATTCTAATAGGCTTCCTCAAAATCAAAGTGGAAACATAAGAAGTTGATGCCTAAATCCCATCAGAATAGTGCACAAACTCTGAAAGAAAAGCAGTGCTAGGATTCTTCTCCCTAGGTTGTCGCTGGTGCATAGCGTAAGTAGAAAATGCTTCTTGTACTACGCACAGAGAGGAATCTATACCGTGAAGAGAGTGTTGTAAATACCCAAAACTTTATCAGTTTAACTTCATTAATAAGACATTCTTTTTATTCTTGCAAATGATGCAGTTTGGTCATTCTGCAGCAGTTTAATGATATTTCAAATGCATCACTGTATTCAGTGCTTCATTAGTTGGTGTTACAGCAGATAAATATAAATCTATTTAACTTTTTTATGGTTGGAATCAAATTCGTGTTTCACTTTTGCAGTTTGGAAACTGCCAATGTGGTGGATCTCTTAGATTCTACTGTTCTATCTCGCCTAGTTGATATCATGAGTACATCCCCAGATTTGCAGAGGAAAGCTGCTTCTATCCTTGAGTTCGCTGCAGTTATTGAGCCATGCGGGGAAAAGATCCTGTCCATTGACCTAGAAACTGGTCTAGATGCTGTTTTCCAGCAGAAAACCTTAAATGGTATGAGAGACTACTATCCCTAATCCTCATCAAGACCAAGTCTTTCAGAAGTGTGGCTTATTTCTCATTTTTTTTCTGTTAGTAGGTCACTTGGTCTCTCTTTGAAATATGTAGTAGTTTGACACTGCGTTTGTTCAATATAACTGGTAATCTAAAAGTCTTAGGAAATTTATGGAGAATACCATCTCAAAGAAGGAAACCATGTTCTGTTAGATTTTAAGGAGCATCAATGTCTGAATTTCAAAAGTAGTGCCTCACTACAAAAAGTTGGAGGTTAGGACATTCTTTTCTTGAATTTAGGCCTCAAATTTTGCCCCAACTTACAGTTAATAGTTTTCCCGGTCCATCCACCTCAAGCATGTTCTGGCTACATTCTGGATTCAGTTGTGATCCACAACATTTTACCTTCCATTTATACCAAATTATTATCATTCACTTATCAATTTCTAAATCAATGAGGTTACTCTCTCTCTGGTCTAGGTACAATTCCAATTTCCACCTTCCAGTTTTTTCACTTGTCCTATTGTCCATGCGTTGATTCCCTGAGTGTGTTCAGCAAACTCATCAATATTACTGTTCATATTTCTCTTTGTTAGTGTGAGAAAGGAGAAATTGAGGGAACATTGCTTGAGTATTCCCCAGTGTTTTAAAAGGCGGGGGCGCGAGGTGACGTGTTTTCCATTTTTTAGATGATTGATAATGTTCATTTGAAATCAAAGAATATTCAAATAGCGCCTTCCTCCTTTTCCAAAAGCTATCAATTTATTATAGGAACTTCCAATTATGTCAGGAAAGGATTATATATATAATAGAAGGGGTTCTGTATATTTATCCAATTCATCCCATTCTTCTTTATAGTATTTTCTTTATAGTATTTATAGTAATTCTCTTGAAGCAATAACACGTTGATCTAGTCGCCACCGGAGCCACAAAGGACTATCTAAATTGATTCGTTTTTGCCGATAAGCCCCAATTGCATCATAGGAATTCGAAAAAAAGGGTTCTTTCGTATACTTATAGTAACTATTGTCACTTCTTTTTGATTTTGATAGTTTCTGCGATTACGATTACATGGATTATATCTATTTACACAAATACCTCGATGATTTCCGCTCGTTAATACATAGAGTCCAATAAGCATATCTTGCGTTGGTACGGAAATGGGATCCCCAATAGTCGGAGACAAAAGATTCTGCTCCCGGTTGTTCAATCATTTGATAACCAGAGTCATTCTTTGATAAATGATCACTATGAGTCAGATTTAATAGAATTTGATCAATCCTATTTTCTGTCGTTAAGGTGGAGAACTGAACCAAGAATTCTCTTTCTTCATCATCAATCGAATCACTGTTCGCGACCCAGGATTCTATTTTATCATCAATCCAATCCCCGTTCACGTTTTTTCTTTTTCTTATCAATGAATAGATCTCTTTACTTGTATGACTTAGATATCTCGTATTTCTCGAAAAAGTGATTCGATTGATGGGATTTGGTATGAGATTGATGATCTCGATGGCAGAATGGGCAAGGCGTATGCCCCGATACACGGGGCACAACTCAATGAATATATGGGACGTATATCATGTATCTTCAATTTTATAATTTTATTACTAGGAAAATAAGTAAAAATAATATTTTTAATAATTCTGTAAATAAATTCAAATAAATCATTAATAATATAGAAAAAATGTTATAATTATTATTTTAGAAGGGTAACAACAACAAAGAATGATAACAGCCGCGGTAATCTTTAAAATAAAATTATCTACTGCATCATCGATCTCCACATCTACAAGTCATAACTCTCAACTAATATTTGCACTGATTATTATTTATATATTTCAAAGAAGGAGAAGGATAAATAGTGTAAGAATAATACCAAAATACAGATAAAGCTGTCTCAGGAATATAGTGCTATGGAATCTCTATCCTATCAATTTTAAGCATAATTATCTAAAAATTTATTTATTACAACATCATTTTCTTTATTGATATATTTTTTAGAAAAAATCACTATAATATGAAAACATGATAGCATAAAGTATACATATCATTACACCAATAATAAAAAAATATTATTTATAGCAAAAATACTTTTAAAACGATAAAATCAAATTTAACGCTCGGTGCTTATGCCCCAAATTGTGGGGCTTATGCTTTATGGATCTATCTTTCATTTGCGCCCCGGAGCGTTTTTGGTACTCCCTGCCCCGGGACTCACCCCGAAAACGCCTTTGAAAACACTAGTGTTCCCTCAAGCTAATAGGGTTGAATAATAGGGTTTATATGTTCTAAGATAGGAAAGACATTCAAACTAATTGCATAATTACAGTGCATGACTAAATCTAATTTATCCTAACAAATATATTCTATCTTTACAAGATTCTAACACTTCCCTCAAGCTGGTGCATGCAAATCGTATGTACCAAGCTTGCTACATATACAACTCGTTCTGCGACCAATAAGTGATGGTGAATATATTGTAGGTTGATCATTTGACTTTACGAATTTTGTGGCAATGTCTCCTGAGAATATCTTTTCTTCTATGAAATGATAACTAATTTCCATGTGTTTGGTCCTCTCATGAAACACTGAATTTAATGCAACTTAACAGATCTCGCAAATTTTAATTCTCCGTATGGTTGTTTGATCCATATGTGTTCATATGTAGGTACTGCCATAATTCAATATTCAGCTTCTGCACCCGGTCTTGCAATTGCATTTTGTTTCTTAGTTTCCCCCAACTAGAACATAGTGTCTAGAGGTAGAGGTATATCGTTTTTGGAGAGTGACCCTGTCCAATATCTGTATTTTGAGCAGTTTGCTCATGCCCTTGATCTTTATGAAGTAGTCCTTTCCCTGGAGCAGTTTTTATATACTGAAGGACATGAATAACTGCATTTTGACTATTACAAGGAGAATCCAAGAGCTGACTTGCAATAATCAGGTGAGTCACAATCGGATAATTTAAATTGCCCACTGACTTCCTATATCTTCTAGGATCACTAAGAGACTCCCCTGACCAGGTTAAGCTTACATTCAGATTTATCGGAGTATCAATAGGCCTACAATTGGTCATTCCTATCTCCTCAGGAACGTCAAGAGCATACTTCCTATGTGAGATGGCAATACGTGATTTAGATTAAGCAACCCCCTAATACCTAAGATCAAGGTCCTTGGTTTGAAAGTGCTGAAAAGGGAGATGCTTCAATTTGGTATTCACTGTTTCATCATTAAGTAGCCATGGAAATTTGCTTTCGAATAAAAATAATTCAATGACTGTACATAAGCTGAATCTGGAGATAAACTCTTCACCAACTATTCCTGAATTTACTTTCTATGCATTATTTTCGATGAATTGACTATCACAATGAGATTCCAAGAGTTTATATTGACCACTCACCTCCTGTATCTTCTAGGATCACTAAGAGGCTCCCCTGACCAGGTTTAAGCTTACATTCAGATTTATCGGAGTATCAATAGGCCTACAGTCTGTCATTGCTATCTCCTCAAAAATATCAAGAGCATACTTCCTATGTGAGATGGTAATATGTGATTAGGATGAGCAACCTCAAAACCTAGGAAGTACCTTAATCAAGGTCCTTGGTTGAAAATTTTTAAAAAGGTTGATGCTTCAATTTGGCGATTGACTCTTTCATCATTAAGTAGTCTTAGCCTCATTTGTTTGCACTTAATGGAGGTATGAATCTGAATGGTTCAGACCTTAGGTCATTAAGTGCATTTGTTTTCATTAAGATTTAATCACTTATTTCGTCTGAATAGGTCTAAATCATTAGGATCTGGAATAGAGTCTTAGTATCATTAAGAGGTATATTTGTGTGAAAAATTTTCACCATCACTCTGTCCACAACCACCAGCCACCTCCATTAACCGCCTCTATCATCACAACCACTACTACCATTTACCACCTCTGTCATCACAACCATTACTACCATTACCATCTCCAGCCACCAGTCACTAGTACCATTACTATCTCCAACCACTAGTCACCACCATCAACTACCTCTGCCACCATTATCAACCACCATTATCGTCGCCAACCACCTCTGACATCACAACTACCACTGGCAATCAGTGTTGTTGCCAACCACTACTGTTAGTCGTTACTACACATACCACTTCCATCATTATAAATATATGTACTGTCGCCGCCACCACCACCGTCATCACTGCTGCTGCCACCTCTACCACCACTATCATTCAATTCCTACTACTAACCATCTACACCATCATAACTAGCATTGCGACAACTACTACCAGCACATCGTCAACCACCACACATCCTTCCGCCACCACCATTAACACCGCCAATTCCTAACATCAACCAACTTAACCATAACAACCACCATTACGAACCGTCACCGTTATGTCAGTCACTATTACAACAATCACCCCCATTATCATAACTATCACCACCACAATTACTAGCCACTAACACCATGCATTACTATGACTACCACTACAAATCATCTTCACCATTACTAGCGTACGTAAATATTTTATGTTTTTATCAGATAATATATTTATTTTATTAAATTGATAATTTTTTTAAAAATATTTATTTACTTTTTTATTTGAATTGTATATTTAATATATTTATAAATAAATAATGTATGCACGTTTAGATGTTGAAAAACAAAGAGTTTTAATCATTCAGTGTTTAGATCTAGAGACATCATAATCATTCAGATGTGCATTCAGATTCAGATCTCTTAATCTTAATGAAAATAAATGAGGCCTTAATCTTACTGTATTAACAATTATATCACCTCCCTATTTGTTGGTTAACAATTAAATTCTGATCAGTGAGGCGAAAACATGCAATTGTCTTTCATTTAATAAAGAAACAGTCATCTTATGACAATCATGAAATAGGCGTTGGAACAATATTTTTTTTGATAAAGATAACTTTCTATATATTCACTAGGCTACACCAAAAGTTGTGAGCCCCTAACAAAAATATTACAATTAGGATCTTTTAGGCACACTAACATGAGCTCCTACTAGCCTACCAGACCTACAAATAGTTTAACACAACAAACAGGTCCTCTGTCTAACCTAACATTTCCTGCTTACACCAAAAATAATAAAGAGCTAATCAATTCATCTTCAACTTCTGTATGTTGATCTGCTTGCCATCAAAACATCTCTGATTTCTCTCTTTCCAAACAGTCCACCATATGCATGCTGGGACAATCTTTCATCTCTTCTCCTTAGCTGTAGTGTTCCCCACTGTGGACCAACATTTAGGATGCCTTCTATGCTTCCTGGCATCACCCAGGTGATCTTCCTATGGTTGGTAAAGATCCTCCAAAGTTGATCTGTCCAGGTACAGTGTAAGAAAAGATGGTTGACTGTCTCTGCTTTCTCTCCACATAGGTAACATCTGGTACATAACTGGAAGCCCCTCTTCTTTAGATTTTTCTGTGTCAAAACTGCCTCCCTTGCTAGTAGCCAAGAGAAGCAGTACACTTTGTATGGTATCTTTGCCTTCCAAATCATCTTCCAAGGCCAGTTCTTACCCTGTGATCTCCTTGCACATAAGTCTCCATAGGCTGACTTGACAGAGAATCTGCCTTTGTTACCTAGCTTCCATACTGTTGTGTCTTCCTTCCCTGTCAAACTGCTGAATTGAGCCATTGTGTTCTGCATAGCTTCTGCCCTATCTGTTTCCCAGTCATTTAGGTTTCTTCTCAGGTGCATATTCCAGTCCTGTCCTGTCCACATTTTATCCACAGTAGCCTATTGATTCAGACACAAGTTGTAGATATCTGTAAACTGTTGCTTAAGTTTGTCTGCCCTGTCCATTTGTCCTCCCAAAATGACACTTCCATGCCATTTCCCACCTTGAAACCTATTTTGGATAGAATTGGAAGTCACAGATTCCTGATTGATCTCCAAATGCTACACCCATATGGTGTGTTTACATTCTTTGTCATCCACTTGTCTTCACATGTCATATTTTGCATAGATGGCCTCTTTCCACAACATGTTTTCCTCTGTTATGAACTTCCACAGCCACTTTATCATCAGACTCCTATTCTGCATTTTCAAATTTCTAATCCCCACCCTTCTTCTTTTGCTTCTTATTAGCTCCTCTCACTTAAACAAGTGAAATGTTCTCTTATCTTCATTGCCCTGTCAGAAAAATCTATTTCTCAATTCATCTAACCTTTTGGTTGCAATGGATGGAGCAGGGAAAACTGACATCATCTATAGTGGTAGGGCATCTAGGACACTGTTTACCAGGGTCAGTCTACCTCCCAATGAAAGGTACTGACTCTTCCAATTTGTTAACTTCATCTCACACTTCTCTATCACCTCACTCCATATCTCCTTGGATCTTCTTTTGGCTCCCAGAGGCATTCCCAGATACTTTTGTTGGCAGTTCTCCTACTCTCTCCCCTAGAATTGCATCCAGGGTCCCCACCTCCACTACTTCATTGATGGGGTATATGAAGCTTTTCCCCCAGTTAATATTTAGCCCAGATACTGCCTCAAAAATTATGAATATCACCCTTAGGATCCTCATATGCTCTTTCTTAGCTTCACAAAAAATTAAAGTGTCATCAGCGTATTGCAGATGAGAAATCTGTAGGCTGTTTCCTGATCTATTCCCCAATTGAAACCCCCTAATCCAGTGTCTTTCTATGGCTGTATGAATCATGCTGCTCGTTCCTTCCATTGCAAGAATGAAGAGGAAAGGTGACAAGGGATCCCCGTCTCAAATCTTTCTTTGATGAGAAAAACCATTTGGAGCTCTATTTATCAGTATGGAAAACTTTACTGTGTTGATGCAGAATTTCATCCATTTGATCCAGCTTCCTCCAAACCCCATTCTCTGCATCATGTGCACCAGAAACCCCTAGTTTAAATGGTCATATGCCTTCGGTATGTCCAGCTTGCATAGGATCCCAGGTTCTTTGCTCCTTTGCCTTGATTCCACATACTCATTTGCTACCAGTATTGCATCCATGATTTGCATGCCATCTGCTATCTATCCACTAAACTGTTTCTACTTTCTATGTCAAAATTTGGGAACCCTTGGTGACATTTGCCAGTTAATTTGGGCATATGCACAAGTCTCTGTTGGGTATAATCACCGGTCAATTTGGGCTACTGCTCTTTAACAGGTTACCTTGGGAATAACCCAAATCAACCCATCCCTAAAGCAAATTTTTCCAAAACCCATTAAAATTTCAGTGGGTTACAGGGGTTAGGGTCAATTTTTCCATCCCTTAATGTCAACAATTTGGATAGGTAGGTACTATTTTATGCAGTTTGGATAAAGTAGGATATCTTAATCATCTGTGAAATAAATCTAGGGAGTTGGAAGAAATAGGGAGTGTAAAATTATGTAGTCCAATGCGACCAATGCACTTCTCTTTTCACATTTTGACCCAACTTATATAAAACCCTAATTACCTAAAAGGGGAAAATAAAGCTGCCAGAACCAACGACTCCTGTGCGTTTTTCTTCTGTTGCTGCTGCTGCTTCCATTCTTTTAGAATGGGTGAAAAAAAATTCACCCGATTCATGCATTTTCTGGACTAGATTTCGTTTGTGTGACACTGTGCATTACTTTAGAGGTGATTTTCGATCGTTTTGATAAATGAACAATGTTGTTTTGTATGTATTATTCATCTGGGTAAAATTCTATTTTCCAACAGATTTAGCAGCAGCTATAGTTATAGTTAAGTTCGTCTATTGCAACTTCTTTATTTGTTGTCACAACAACTAAGTAATCTATTAAAAGAGTTTCTAATTTTTTCACAACAATTAATAAAGAAGTTGCAACAATTGTTGTAATTTCTATAAAATTTGCAGCAACTACTTTGACTATTACAACTTCTTTGTTAGTTGTTGCTACAACTGAGTAATCTGTTCTAATAAAACTTTTGATTTTTCTTTTTGCAATATTTAATAAAGAAGTTGCAACAATTGTTGTAGTTACTGCTTCGGTTGTTGCAACATCTGAGTAACCTATTGTATAAAACACTTCTGTTCTTATGCGACAACTAATAAATTGCAACAATTGTTGTAGTTTCAACTTTTACAACAACAACTTTGCCTATTGCAATTCTTTATTAGTTGTTACAACAACTAATTAAGCTATTGTATAAAAAGCTTTTGCTTTTCCGCAACAACTAATAAAAAAGTTGCAATGATTGTTATAGTTGTTGCAATTGTTGGAACAGTTACTGCATCTTTTGTGACTTCTTATTAGTTGTTGCAACGACCTCTAGAATGGTTGTAACAAACTATTGGAGTTGTTGGACAACTTCTACATATTTTAGATAAAACAGAGACGAAACCTGAAACAGTCTCCAAGAAGGTAACACTCACTAAGTTGCTGCAACAATTAAGATAGTTGTTACAGAAACTCTAAGAAGCTGCAACAACTATAATAGTTGTAATTGTTGCATTTTGTCACATTTTTTTCTCTCCCATGATAACCAGCTTTTTGTTTTAAAACAAAGTATCTTTAGGTACCTTGAAGACCATTGACGGGGGACTAAATAACTATAGAGGTTGATTGAATGGATTGAGTCCAACAATTGTTATATTTGGCATTGGCAAGGAAGAGACATGGTAGAGACGGTAGAGATAACTGTGCATAGAGATATCATGTATATTTACCATTTGTGATTTAAACTGTGAATTGAAAATTTTTTCCATTACTTACATGCATAACTGTGATGAAAAGAAGAGAGCGACTCCTTTCATAGCAACTCTTATACTTGTTGGGATTTTTCAAAAAAGTAAAATGACTTGCTGCAACAAGTGAGGTACTTGTTGGAAAATTTCAAACAAGTAATCTGTCTTGCTGCAATAGGTTCGATACTTGCTAAAACAAATCGAACACTTATTGCTTAAAATCAGGCACTTGTGCGTGTACTCACTCTCAATCTAATGATCAATAGGGTTATTCAATGACAATTGACAATGAATTAATAAGTTCAACCATATTTAATGACCAAAAGCTTAAATTTAATGGTGTTCTTAGACAATGAGATAGTAATTTGATCATAATAGACGATCCATTAAGTAATTGTACGTGTAGTCAACCTTAATGGACTGATCAACAAAGAAAATAATCATGGATTGCTTTGATCAATCATATTTATTGTTCAATAGAGTGATCTAAACGTATTTTATGACTAAAAGCTATATTTAATGTTGTTCGTAGACAATGGGATGATAATTTGATCATAATTGATGATCAATCGAGCAACTATACGTGTAGTCAACCTTAATTGAGTAATTTGATCATGAATTGCTTGTATCAATCCTATTTATTGTTCAATAGAGTGATCTAAACATATTTAATGACTCAAAGCTAGATTTAATGGCGTTCTTACACAATGAGATAGTTATTTGATCATAATAGACGATCAATCGAACAATTGTATGCGTAGTCCAACTATAATCAAATAATTTGATTATGAATTGCTTGGATCAATCATATTTAATGATAAATAGCGTGATTTGATGATATTCCAAACAATAATTATAGATTTTGAATAGAGTGAACTTTAAAAATCTATTGCCACAACTCATCGACTTGTTGGACTTATTCTAGCAAGTACCTTGACATGTTGCAACAGATGAGATTCTCGTTGGGAATTTTCAAACAAGTTGATTGACTTGCTACAACAAGTGAGTTACTTGCTGGGATTTGTCAAACGAGTTAACTGACTCAATGCAACAACTGCTTTACCATATGCCTTGTTGGGATTTTCCAGCAAGTAAACTGACTTGTTTGAAACAAATGATTTAGTTGTTGTAAGAAGTACCTCACTTGTTGCAACTTGTGAGTTACTTGTCGGAAAATCCCAACTTGTTGACTCATTGTGACGACTGCTTTACCAACTACGATTACATGTTGGGATTTTTCAAATAAGTAAATTGACTTGTTGCAACAAGTGAGTTACTCATTGCAACAATTGCTGGGATTTTCTAGCAAGTAACATGATTGTTGCAACATAAATGTTCACTTGTTAGGCAGAACATTAAAATATAGTAAACATAGAATCTACTGAACATTAAAAAAATACATGACTTAACTTTAAATATATGATGTTCAGCCCCCCTTAGGGTAGATTTAAACAAAAATCATAACTTAAAATATCTTTAAAAGTATTCAACAACCGCTTTAACAAAACCCTTGACTTAAAATATCTTAAAATTGTTCAACAAATTATTTAACTAGATCAGCGCACCCTACAACATCAATTCCTTATCAGCCAACCCATAACCCATCTCCATCGTATCCTCTCCGTAGTGTTGTCGTTCTAGAGAGTCATAGGAGTGCCGGTGATAAGGTGCTCAATAAAGGCAAATGAATGCGGACCACATGTTGCAACAATGTCATTCTTGGGACATCTTTCTTTCGGTCATATAACCACTCTTTATTAAGCATCTTATTGGCTGGCAAGTGATCGAACATGTCACATTGTTTCAAGAACCTAGGCCACAATTCCATGACGGGATGAATGTGTTGAGAAAACACATTTTGCCTATTAATAATTGCAATCATAAATATTTATCACTCCCTCGTTGATCAAGAACTCAAGAGTGACAAAATGTTTCTTTCTCAATGGTCATCACAATGTATATTCTTTTGGCTCCAAGCCTTGGGACACCACCTGGGTAGGGTCTGTCTCCTTTGCAGTAATCAAGAAAATAATTGCTGCATCTGTAATCATCAAGACTTCGTTTCAACTAGACAATACCCGGTAACCTTTCCTCGCTCAACTTATTGTACACATTCTTTGTGAAGTTGTAGAAGTTGAGATCCAGGATTATGTCCGTGAGATCATAGTGCCTGAGGTAATCTATACGCCCACATAATATTTTATCCATATACTGCAACAATGAAAAAACAGTCAGTTATTTACTACAACAAGTAATTAAATTGCTGCAATAGGTGCAACAACTACAATATTTGTTGCTCATGGTATTGGTGCAAGTTGGATGATATGGAGACTGGCATCTAGAGTCTTGTGTGATAAGAAGGTGCCGATAGAACTTAAAGGAAAGTTCTATAGAGTGGTGGTAAGACCTACTATGTTGTATGGAGCGGAGTGCTAGCCAGTTAGGAACTCCCATTTCAGAAGATTAAGGTTGCACAAAGAGGATATTGTGGTGGATGTATAGACATACTAGGAGAGATAGGATTAGGAATGATGATATTTGAGCCGAGGTGGAAGTGGCTACGGTGGAGGAGAAGATGCATGGAGCGAGACTGAGGTGGTTCGGGCATATGATGAGGAGATGCATGAGTGTCCCAGTGCGTAGGTATGAGAGGTTGGCTTTGGATGATTTTAGGAGGGATAAAGGAAGACTGAAGATGCAGTGGGGAGAGGTGATTAGATAGGATATGACACAGTTGCAGCTTACCGAGGACTTAGCCTTAGATAGGAAGGTGTGGAGAATACGAATTAGGGTAGCAGGTTAGTAGGTAGCAGTGTTGCGTTGCTTTTTTATTCTCATTAGTAGGCGTAGTATTGTTTCTATAGTTGCCTGTCCTCTGGTTTTTGTTATTATTTGTTGTTTCTCATATCTTGGTTAGTATATTGGTGTGTGTAGTTTTGCACTATTACTATTGCTGTTTTTTTAAAAGCTATGGGTCTATCGGAAACAGCCTCTCTACCTCTAAGGTAGGGGTAAGATCTGCGTATATTCTATCTTCTCCAGACCCCACTTTGTGAGATTAAATTGGGCTGTTGTTGTTGCTTCTCCATGCTTGTAAACATCTATTGGTAGTCGCTCCGTTGGTTGACTAGCCATTATCTTCGAAGTATTAACGACCTTTTCTTTTGCACTTGCTACTGTCTTAGGAATTTGTCTCCTCCTCCTCACACCAATTAGAGAAAGGCCCCGAGATCCTTGAAGACGGCTTGATACCCTTCTTAAATATCAATTTGTTGGTGACAACCTCTGTCACTCCTTGTGCTTCTGTCAGAGCCTCAATCTTTGAAATCAACAAATTCATGTTCTTGTTGCATTTGTGGTATTCACAAGCACAAGAATGCATCTTAGAGGTACCGACACAAGCGGTTGAACATTTACCCAACATGTATGGAGTATCTTCATAACGTCGAACGTCCTTACTAAGTGGAGTATATCCACCATCACCACCAATACCATCAACATCACCAAAAGTTACCTTTATCAAAAAAAAAAAAACCATCAACATCACCAACACCAACACAAACACCACCCAACTTTGATGATCTTCATCCATTCTTGTTGCACCACCACTTGCAACACTTGCCACAACTTCATTAATAGCTTTAGGGGCAACATAATCCTTTTTAGCCCTGTACTGATCCCTTCTAATGACCGTCCCTCTAGCCAAATCTCTCTTTTTTAACTTATCAATCTTTTGGTTTGGGTAAGATTCCAAGGGCTCAAACTAGGTAAGGAATCCATCTCCAACTCTCTTTTTGTAGGAATAATCGACAGGTGCTATATGTCAAAAAGAGACACTAAAATGGTGCTAAATCAAGCAAAGCAACAACTGATTAAATCAGTTGCTGCAACAAATTCAGAAATTTGTTTTCTGAATCAAGAGATGCAGCAACTGCTTAAGTTACTCAAACAACTTCTAGATATAGAATTTGTTGCAACAAATATAGATCTTGTTCCCAGAAAATAATTGTACGAAGAACTTGTGACAACCTAAAATAGTAGCCACTTGGAGCATCTTTGACATTCAATCATCTCAAGGACAAATTGCGCATTTAATTGATAAGCCAACTTTGAAATGAATTGACTTTCAATCAGAATCTACTGATTCATCAGCTTTCATGGATGAATCAACAACTCCCTATTGAAAGTCAGCTTATTTCAAAGTTGGCTAGTAAGTTAAATGCGCATTTTGTCCTTGAGACATACCCGAATGCCAAAGACAAGTCCAAATGACTTCTAAAACTTGATTAAACACAAGTCAGACTTGCAACAACTCTGAATTTGTTATAACAACTAACCAATTTGCTGGATAATATCCAACGAGTATAACTACTGTTTGCAACAAATTTAGAGTTGTTGCGACAGCAGATTCAAACAAATTATTTGACTCGTCACACTTAAAATCCATGGTTCCCTGGTAGAACCCAATACATTCCAATATATGACTGAAACCCTAAATTGCAGCAACTACTTAAGTTGCTTAAACAACTTTTAAATGTAGAATTTGTTGCAACAGGTTAAGATCTTGCCCCTAGAAACTAATTCTAAGAACTTGCAACAACTTGAAATAGCAGTCACTTGGAACATCTTTGGCATTTAGTGCTGCCAAGGGCGATTTGCGCATTCGAATCGGTCAGCCATCTAAATGAATTTTCAGTCGGAACCTGCTGATTCATTAGCTTTAATTGATGAATCAACAACTTCCTATTGAAAGTCAATTCATTTCGATGTTGGCTAATCTGTCAAACGCGCAATTTGTCCTTGGGGACAGTTCTGAATGCTAAAGACACATCCAAGTGACTTCTAAAATTAATTAAACACAAGTCACCATTACAACAACTAACCAATTTGCTGGATAATGTCTAACAAGTATAACAACTGTAGCAACAGATTTAGAGTTGTTGCAACAGATTCAAACAAGTAATTTGACATGTCACAATACACTCTAGGGGTATATAAATGTGTCATGAGACTTATCGAGTTTCTATGGGTTAAACAAATCAACATCAACTACTTTGTTATTCTTCGCAGCCAACCATCTACGAATCCATGGAGAATAGATTTCTACTGAGAAGTCCTTGACTTGATGCTAAAGGTGAGGAATAACTATAAATGCCCAAGCTTAGATAAAATGATGCCATAGAGGTTCAGAATAATGAATGCACTTAAAAATAATAAAAAGCGCAAAAAAACATTGAATAAAAATTTACCATGAAAGCCTAAGAGAAGCCATTAAGGTTGATGGTCTTTACATTTGGCTTCAACTCTCTCAATAGATAGTCAACAATGAACTTGAAGCTTTCTCGGCCTATGAATAGACATTGAATGCCTCATGATCCACTGAGAGTTTACTGCAATCAGAAGGAATATTCTTGCCAAGATCTCTTGCACAAAGAACAGTGTGCACATGATTTGGATTTCAGGTGTTCAATCAAATTCCTCACCCTTATTTGTCGTTTTGGGTTTAGTGACACGGGGAGATTGACAGTTCAATCCAGTCAAAATGGCAAACTCCTTCATCCCAAAACAAACCGGCATGCCATAGTAGTTACCCAAATGTACTCTTTTTTGTCGCAAAGAATCCTGTGGCGAAGAAGACTATAACACCAAGGTCATTTGAAACCGTGCAGTGATTTCATCAGGTAGATGTGGAAACTTTTCAAAACTAGTCCTAAAGAACTTCTCCAAATTATGATACTTGAGGATCTTTCTAAATTCAGTTAATACTTTCCTATACCTATAGTCTGTTTGACCAAGTTTTTGGGAGGCAAAAAGTGCTTATTTTTTTTAGAAGTGCTTATTTTGAAAAAAAAATGAAGCGTTTGGCCAAGATTTTGGAAGAAAATAAGTGCTTTTAGGCAGTAGTAAAAGCTGTTTTTCAGAAGCTTAAAAAAGTAGTTTCTCCCCCAAAACACTATTTGAAAAACACTTTTGAGAAAAATACTTAGAATTACTTTTTACAAGTTTGGTCAAACACTAATTGCTGCTTAAAAGTGCTTTTTAAATTTATTGGTCAAATATAAACTGCTTCTCACCGAAATTACTTTTTTATTAAGCACTTTTCAAAATAGGTTGATTTTAGAAGATTGATCAAACAGACTAGTAATCTGACAACAATATCACCGTCCAAATCTTTTTGTAAATTCATCAACATCTTCAAGTTGTAATCATCAAACTTGATTGTTTTGATGGCTATATCAATGGAAGGTCTGTTTGAATCACTGCTGCTACTAGATGACTCGGCTGTACAAGACTGGGCAATCACATCATTTGCTTGTTTTGTTCTTTCTTTAGTTTTGTGGTTTTGTCATTATTATCATCATCCTTTCCATCTTCATCATTTCCATCTTTATCAACTCCATCCCTATCTGCATCTTTATTATCTTTTGAATGATCAGCAGAACCATCTTGGACTTTATCATCTCCATATTCAATTTCACTTTCTTGTTGGGAAGAACCATCTTCATCTCTTTCTTGTATAGATTTATCGGACCTTGTTTCGGCTTTTACCTGAGAGGTTTTTTGGCCTTTGAACCTTCATCCTGGTGCCTCTGGCTTGACACTTTCAGCTGCGGCTCTTACTTAGTCAGCAAGCGCTGTCAGTAAACTATTGGATTCTTCTTTTCTTTGCGATTGCGTCCTACCTCTTTCAGATTTTCTAGAAGTAGCAATACTTCTACCAGTACTTCTTTCTCTTTTTGGAGACATTTTATCTACACACATGACACAAAACAGAAATCATCAATTAATTTAACCAATCATTGAAAATAAATAGGAAAAGAAACTACTGCGGTTGATTAAACAAGTACACCAAATATTAATTTTTTTCAATAGCTGAGTGGGTTGTTGCAACAACTTCAATAATTCTTGAGGTTCTTGCAACAAATTGTGTACCTGTTGCAACAATAGCTTAGATATTTGCAGGTTATAACAATTCGAACGACTTGTAGTGACAAACTCAACAACTGTTTGACTTTTTTCCCAATAACAGATTGAGTTGTTGCAATAATTGAATAGATTTGTTGCTACAATCCCAAGAGCTATTTGATTTTTTTCCAACAACCGAGGAAGCTGTTGCAAGAACTTCATCTCTTTTTGATAATCAAATAATTGCTGAGGTTGCTGCTACAATTTATTGCAATAATCTTGGCAATTATTTGATTTATTCAAACAAGTGCTAAAGTTGCTGCAACAGCTCCTCGGTTATTGGAAAAGAATCAAACAATTGCAAACCCCTATTCAAACAATCATGGAAGACGAGTACAACGACAAAACAGAGATTTCGCTACCACTGACACTATTTAGGAACATAGAATCACAACAAAAACAACAAATAAAGGTTTTATTAGGCATGCAACAACAAAATATGCGAAACCCATGTTCTTTTCATTTTTCAACCAAAATCACCATTTTTAGTGTGAAAATTTGAAATCCCAACTATTCATAGTGAGTTGTTTGACAAAAGTGAGAAAAAAAAGGAATTTACCTTTGAGTAGAACAGAAGCAGCAATGGCGAGCAGCAGCAACGACGTCGATGGGAAGAAGAAAATAAAGAAAAAGAAGTGAGGAAAAAAAAGCTTTTAATTTTGAAATAAATGAATTGTATGGAGGTTTGGGGTTAAATTGTGGGTTGGGTTCTTTTTTTTTTTTTATAAAGTTTAATAAGTTTTAGATATTACACTTTAAATCCCATTTAACTTAATCCTAATTTAAGTGAAGCTTTGACCAAAGCTGGTCAAAGTTGTCGCTTTTTTTAATTTGAATACTTGAATGACACCCTTTGCTCATTTTGACTTTCATAAAAGACTACAAGCATCGATCTTTTCAATTCTCCCTTAACTTTCTCAACAATATCCTTACCTTGTTTAACAAAGTAGATCCTAAACTCACTGACCTTTGCACCATACACGAATAGAAGAAGACCAATATAAGTAGTTGTGAAGGTTTTGTGGTTATCACTTGTTTGAATTGCAAACAATGGTTTTTTGAGCCAAAAAATCCACTCCAAGTGATATTTTTCAATAGAAGTCAAAGTAAATGGAGAAATAAACTTAAGAAGGGGATAAATATGAAGATATGATGTTGGAAAATGCTGAAGTAGCTTGCTCGGAAAAAGTCACTGGAAAATTGTTCGAAAAAACTTCTCAAATCACTTGAGAGTCCGAAATATTAGGTTGATGTGTAGGATTTCAAGAATTTAGTAGAAAATTCTTGGATCTTTGTCGAAGAGTTGTCGCAGTGCAAGAAATGGGTGAGGTCGAATCAAGAGATGACCCAAGTAGGGGTGGGCATAAAACTGAAACAATAAAAAAAGTGGACTGTACCGAATTAATTTGGTTCTTCGGTCAGTTTTTGGTTTTGATTTATTTTATAAAGAATGGTTTTCAGTCTTAAGGTATCAGTATTTCGGTTAACCGGAAACTCAAACTTTTTTTTAGTATACATGTTAAGTTAACCCAATTTAATTTAGATTATTTCTTTTCCTGAATTGCTTCGCACTATTTTTCCTTGAGCCAAGGGTCTACCGGAAATAACCTCTCTATTTCCAAGATAGGGATAAAGTCAGTGTACACTCTACCCTCCTCAAAACCCCACTTTGTGGGATTACACTGGTTTTGTTGTTGTAATTTAATTAGATGAATGCTTGGGCATCGTAACACAAAGTAGTGTAGTGGTTGTGTTTGAATAATTTGCAACACTGCAAAGATGATTACGGTAATTCAGATTGAATGGCGTACCACACTAGCCTATGCCGAAGAGTCGAACTGAAACGAACCGAACAAACTATGGTCAGTATTTCGAAAATCGAAATACCGAACCGAAGTACCGAATGTCCACTCTTGGACCCGATGGTTAAGAAAGTGGCCAGAAAACACTGTATGTGCCATCGTAGGATGCGGAGGACAGGTACAGCTGGTGGCACATGAAGGCACATTGATGACCCTACGGCAACAAAATTTCTGGGGTAGGGTCACCCGAAGATTCCAGGCCACTTGTGGCACTGGTATATGCAGAATGCCGCTCAAGTGACAAACCTCGAAATAGTGTATATAGTGGCTAGAGAAGTCTCCGATAGTGAGTATTTTCTCACAATATCCTCTGATACATGTCTGGGAGGAGAAATTGAGAGGGAACGTCACTTGATGATTCCCTAAATCTACGGGGTTAAATAGTATAAATCTATATGCTCTGAGGAAAGACGATCAATCTAATTACATAATTACAAGGAATGAATCAATCTAATTGATCCTAACTGACATGTACTCTATTCCAATTTATGTTGCACATTTTTCTTTTTGGTTTGTCTCAAAAAGAATTCCATCTTTCATGCTTCTCAAAAGAGAATGCCATCTTTCTATATAATTAGAAACAATTTAACTTTAAATTTTTTCTTTTTCCTCTAATGAAATGATTTATTGCCACACAAATTTTTAAGGTTTGTTTTAAACCACAAATTCTAAAAGTCTTCCTTTTTTTTCTTAAATTTTGTACCGAGTGAAACAGTGTCACATAAATTGGGACATAGGGAGTACTATATTTACAAGATTCTAACAGTGAGAAAATGTCCTACCAACCCAGAACTGCTCAGCATGCATTGAGTTTTTGATAATAATGGTGCACGTTTTATATGATTGCTTTAGTATTCTGTAGAATATTTCTCAGTTCTGTGGAAATGCTCAATCTTAACCACCACAAGTAATTTTTTATAGATGACTCGAAAATTCTTACATATGTTACCAGTTGACTCTTTTGCTCTGGTTGGTAAAATCATTCTTAGCTGAAACTAGAAGATAAACTGGCTAGTCAGTGAGCTGCATTAGTCTTTTTGTCTAAGACATGACATTTTTGGGCCAGGGTGTTCCATTCAGGGGCTGCAGAAACTTACACGAGTCTTTACTGTTGTCTTTACGATTATAGCGTACAGGGCTGATCGACAATAGGATATATGCTTTTTTCTAGACTCTATATGTGTATTAAGAAATTTATTAAATACCTATAAGTATTTGACTGTGAACTCAATTATATTATTGTATGTTATAAAGTCGTCATAGGAGTCCATAAATTTTAAATCCTAAATCCGTCTGTAATAGCATAGCCAGCATTCTGTAGTGTAGTTTAGTTTCTACCTATGATTATGCAAATTTTGACATGTGAACAATTTAATAGCACTTTGTTGGGTGGGTGGGTGTGAGGGTGGGGGTTTTCCATTTTTTGTTATTTGGCTAAATGGAAGAAGACTTGGATAATGGTGGATGACATGATGAAATTTAGTCATTTGTTCTTATTTACTTCTGTGGCGTGAAGATCTTATGCTAAAATACTAGTTTCTATCAGGACTAGAGAATATTTAAATTTAATGTTGTTGCTTCCTGTTGTTGGACATAACTAACTTGATTCGGCTATGACATTGTAGATACAGAATCTGAAATAGATATGCAGAGCCCAGAACTACATGCCCTTGAGATAGAAGAGGCAGGTCATGCTATATCTGCAGCATCCCGATTACTTACAAGACTGCTGGACTTTGAGAAATTTTGTCATAAAGTAAATGCATCTCATTTCACAAAGTTGCTGCGGAAAGTTCTCAAATCTGACATCATCCCTCTTTACCACAAAGATTGGGTTGCTGCCTGTCTTGTGAAGCTCAGCTATCTCTCTGGTCCAAATTTTGACTATGATAGTCCAATCAACTTAGAGGTAACTCTTTATGAGACGATCCCAAGGCTGATAGAACAGATCAAGACCTCGTATTCACCGGAGGTACAAGAAGCTTCTGTTGTAGAACTCAACAGAATAATATTTGAAGAGGTGGTGAATTCCACCAGAGCCGTAGCTGCGGAGGGAGGGATATTTCCGTTGGTGAAGCTGCTCGAAAATGGCAGCGAGCGAGCTGTTGAAGCAGCTCTAGCAGTACTGCAAAATTTGAGTATGGACAGAGAGAATCATGCTGCAATTATAGCTGCTGGAGCTGTGCCAATTTTGAGAAGACTCGTACTAGCTCAAAGGTCACATTGGATGCGAGCTCTGAGATTGCTTAGGACATTACCTACATAACAGACTGAGCTAAACATTTTTTTGAGGATTTACCAGTTGTAAAATAAACGATTGAGTTCATATTGTCAGTCTAACTCTACTTTATACGAAATCCTGTATTTAGTCTTCAAGCTAATTTCTTCTATGAATTGAGCCAATAACAAGTAACTAATGCTGTATTTCTAATGTAGAGATAAATGTGGGATCATTGACTCGTTTTAAGTTTTGGTTTATTAGTATGTGCTTTGGGTGGCATTCTTCGTGCATTGGAGCATAATTTTCGTTCGAACTGCACAACTAGATAAACTAGTTCTTATGGGTGTTTGCTTTGATATTGTAAGAATTGCTGTTAGTTCTTAATTTAATGATTTAAGTTAATAATACGTCAATTTCATCTTTGATGAAATTCCGTGCAACCCGAAAACGAAGAAAAAAGAAAAGAGCCTATTATTGTTTTTACAATAATATTGAACTAGTAAAAGTATTCGCGCTTCACGCGATCATTTGAAACCACTGACTTTATGAAATAATACTTTTATAAATTTAAGCAAAGTAAAACATATAGATTAAACAATAAATATGCGTGCAAAATAACTTTATAAATTAAATAAATGATAAATATAAATTTATTTCTTTCAATTAGCACTAGCACTCTCTTTTTATAGTATCAAGCCATAAAAATACGATATCTATAATATGAAGAAAATCTATCAGCCTTTAGAACTATAATAATATATACCTTACATATGAAATTACATAGCAACAAACGTTAATTGAGCAAAAGAAAATGATAGTAACATATTATCATTCATCCTTGAATCAATAATCTTTGACTTTATTTTATTATTTAGCCTTTTGCTTTCTGAAAGTGTTAATATTTGAAATTTTAGAAGAATCAAATAAATGTCAACGTGAAATATTGAATTTTTTGATAAATAAATAATTATTGGTAAGAGGAACAATAGAAAGGTGGAAGAAAAGGTGAATAGATATTCTAGTTTTAACTTAATATTTCCTTGTAGAAAGTCCACCCCTTCTTTTTGCATTACATATATCATTTAAATGTTCCCCCATTTAAATGGTCCAAAAAAAATTATTAAAATAAAAAATAAAAGGGAGTATATGTCATGATTGCACAAAAAATCAACTAGTTATATATACTTGAAGGGAAAAAATATTTCAATAAATAAGTTCCTTAGGTGTTTTATAATAAATCAGGATACCAAAGTGATAGTGTTCATTTTAAAACTATGTTTTTTTTTCCAATGTTAGTCTAGAAATACGCATTTATTACTTTAAGAAGCATTTACAACTTGCAGTTTAACTTGAAAATTTATCCGTACTTCTCTGCTGAATGTGAGCAAAAAATTTATTGTATAGTAAATCATACGTACAAATGAAATGGGCGAACAACCGAACTCTTAATTCATATTAAGTTCCGTTTATGACATGTCAAATGGCACTTACAAGTTGAAAATTTCAAATGCATAAATGTTTTAACCAACAAAACAAGAACTACAATATGAGTATTCGTCTCAACAACTTGAAATGATTGGTTTACTCTAAGACGTAATGTGGTTTACCCTTTTTTAGATTACGTGCATAGCTAGAGTTTACTATATACTATACCCGGATTCAATTATGTTGTATTTTTATAGTTTGATATGTCTTGGGACTACAGAAGTTTCACTCCAGCCATCTTTCTAAATGGGTCTTCCGACACAACATCCTTGAAGCCATGTCAAAATTTTGTTACTTCTCGTCTTCTTATCATGGTTCATTGACAAAGGTTGATAAAGTTTTTAAGGTTTTTACATTTTTACCATAGGCATACCAAATTTGAATTTATCTTCAAGAGATATCAGTATAGATCTTTAAAGAAAATTCTGATTGTACCTTCAGCAATTTCAGTAGCGAAAACTCTGCGCAAATGCTCAATTAGCATATACTTCAGATATCAATTCATAGGTCTAATAAATGACATTGACCTTCAATGTATATCCTACCACTATTACACCAAAAAAGTACAAATCATTACAGAAAAAAATTAGATAACACAGAAATTGTAGATTAATGCATGCAACAATACAAGTATACATAGAATTAGAGGAGGAACGTTCACTATTCCAAAATAAGAAGGAAAAATCATTCCATTGTGATTTTTCTAGATGGAACTTAGCTATCTATATTTTATGTAATCCTATTTCATGAGGAATATTTGCTTCTATATTCATGTTCGAGGTAAAAAAAAGTTTGAGTAAAAGACACAATCTCTTATTATACCTTTAACAGGCTTCTTATCGTTCAAAAGCTTATGTAAACAATTGCTAGCTACAGTAATAGAAATGTGACTCCTGCAGACTGCAGTAGCGAAGTCATATGGATGATTTAAAATATCTAACCTTTAAACAAAATTAGATCAATCTCTACCAAAAATAAAGCTCAACAAAAGCAACAAAAGCAACTATATATAGAGGTTAGATCTAAAAAAAAATCAGAAATTTATCAAACTCACTAACTCAACAACTGAAGGTTCAAAAAATCAACCCAAAACAAAAAAAGACAATTTTTCAGAAAATTGCCAAAATAGATGGATAAAGAACATAGAACTTTTACAAATCGGTTGTAGAAGCCAAAAGTGAGAAGAGAATGGAACCCCGATAAAAATCTTTGAAAGTCATCATAGCTTGCTTCTTCTTCCTTTTTTCTTGTACTTTATAAGATCTTCTCTAGTCTTTTTTCTTCTATACTCTTAGATTGGAGATTTTTCTTTAGCTTTTACAAACAAAATTAATTCAAAGTGAGCCATAGATTGTGAGTGAGCTTTTGAGGAGTAGAAATCGAGCGTCGAAATACCAGTGGATCAATTTGTCTTTATTCAATATAATTATGAGAAGTATAAAGTAAGATTAAATAAAATGAAGAAAGATTATTAACAAATTTCAATACCTGTTATTAACATATTTCAATACCTTGGTGAAATAATGAAACAACAAGAATTCTCTTATACTTTTAAATGTAAAATTTGCTGAATAGCTCTGTGACCCTCATGAATGCTGGCTGTAACTTGATCACTGGTAACCTCTGTAAAATTCAAAACAATATAAAAATTCAATACAAAAATGCTTGATTTTTTGGTTAAAAAAATTAATTTTTGCTCTACAAATGTTAAGAATACTAGCAAGTTATACAAATATAACATTGGCACCACTCAAGTAGGTTGAAGTATAGAAATACAATGGAGATCTCATCTCCAAGAACTTAATTATACTAACAACATATATATTCTTATAGGGATAAAAAACGATATAGAAAGTACGCCATATGCAATTATCAATTTGCTAGAAGATTAAAAGAAGAATTTTATAGCTTTTCCATTTGAAAAAACTATAGAAAATCCAAGATTTACTCAAGTTTAAGCTAATGAATCGGTAAGTTCTATTAGCCATAACTCAAGGGAACAACTTCAATGCGGAATACTAATTTTGGTTGGTCATTCAGAACCTCTTGAAAAGAGAAGCAACATCACAATTCAGTGACATGTTCATTTCAAGGGTAAAACATCTTATTGATATATGTTTTTCCAACACAAATGTCAGCATCAAATTATCTTGAATCCACACATCAAGGAGCAAATCAAAATTGAACTGCTAGCAAGAATTTAATGCAAATGTGTAAGAGGAACTTGGTGACCAATGATATAAGAAAATATCAAGATTTCACTCCAGATAATATTTTCAATAGAAATATTAGCACGTACAGTTCACGTGACTCCTTTATAAAGCAAGATTAGAACTTCTCTATTGTATGTATGTGTTGTTCAACATCAAAGTTTAAGGACATGACATCTCACATCAAAATAATTGTGTTGACAAATTTTAAAATTATTATTCTTTTCCTTCTTTGGTAAGTGCAATTAAAGACCGAGTACACAAACACATGAAAAGTTACATAGAATATTTAGTATTTTTAGATAAATATTTTTTTGATAAATTAGAGGAAGAGACACAATTTTTAGGATTATTAAAAGTGGTTTCTGATTTTTTTAAAAATAGAACAGTTAGAAAAAAATGACTTAACTTATTTTTGTGGTTTTTCTAATAAAAAGAGGAAAAGAATTCTCTCGTATAATGATGAGTGATAGGTCCAACATAATACCATAAGTATTTGACTTCACAATTCATTCCATTTTGTGAAGCTAATCAAGAAAAGAAGAGATGCAAGTGCAGAGAATGTTATGAATTTTTATCATCCCATTAATGTATCAAAATGGGATAAAACCGTAAAATTTTCCGTGCTTACTCTTTTTTATTCATTTTTGAAAATAAAGGCAGCTCAAAGTTGTAACCAAAAGCTTTACTTGCTTATATATAAATTATTGGTGTTAATAAAATTCAAAATTTTATTTTGGTTTTCAAATTTAAGCCAGCATTGGGCGAGTCTTGGGGTAACTATAAAAGTTGTCGTAGCATGACCAGGTTACAAGTTCAAGTTACGAAACAACCTCTCACAATAATGTAAAGTAATATTGCACAAATAAGATTCAATTTGATCTGATCCTTTCCCCGAACACACTCATAGCGGGTTCTCAATGCACTGACCTGTTCTTTTCAAGGTTAAACCAAAGGTCACGTGCTATATAATTACCAACAAATATTATATGGAATAAGATTGATAACCAAGTCTGTCTGTCTTTTTAATGATAGACAATAAAAATAATTATTATATTTATTATGAAAGTGATTGGTAAGTAGTGGCAGGTATGCAATATCTCATTAGTTTCGGGGGGAGAGACTCATGTTCTTACCCTTAAAAGTAAGTGTAGAACTTATCGTGAAACCGTTTTAAGCATTTAATTTCTAATTCTAAGAACGTTGACAAAACTAAAGAAAATACTCCCTCTTATTCTTAAATACATAATTATTGTTAGGACTGTCCAAACTTCTAAAGGGCTCCAACTCATTGTGTGGTTGCAGTCTAGTAGAAACAGAAGGGCGGAAGAACCTGAAACTTTTATATGTCAAAACTTTGCGTCTTATTTTCCTAAAATTCCAACAGAACATGTGTTACTAAAATACTTCAAGTGTAAGAATGTATTTTTTTGTATATTTCGTAAAAGCTTAAATGAATCTCATAAATAGGCAGAAAATTAACCAAAATATGCATTTTTTTAATTATGTAACAAACCTAAATGTAGCAAGAATTCGAGAATATAAATTTAAAGATACATGAAACATCAAATAAAAAAAAACTAAAAACCGCAAAAAAGAAAAGAAAAGAGAAGATTTACCTTGGTGGCGAGGAGTAAATTTGGGCAGAATCCCTAATCGAGAAGAATAATCCTTGTCCTTTAGCTTATCCTCTATTGAGGTAATAATTCCTAAATTAAATCCAATGTTACAACCAAGTTTGGTTTAATAGAATAAGATTGATAACCAAGTCTGACTGTCTTTCCGATGATAGACAATAAAATAATTATTATATTTATTATAAAAGTGGTTGGTAAGCAATGACCAGTATGCAATATCTCATTAATTTTCAAGGGAGAGACTCATGTTCTTATCCTTATAAAAAATGTAGAACTTATCATGAAACTGTTTTAAGCATCTAATTATTCTAATTCTAAGTACCTTGACAAAACTCAAAAGAAACACTCCTTATTTTTAAATATTTAATTATTGTTATGACTGTCCAAACTCCTAAAGGACACCAACTCATTGTGTGGTTGCAGTCTAGCAGAAACAGAAGGGTCGAAGAACCTGAAACATTTGTATGTCAAAACTTTGCGTCTTATTTTCCTAAAATTTCAACAAAAGAGGTGTTACTAAAATCCTTCAAGTGTAAGAATGTAATTTTGGTATATTTTGTTAATGATTAAACTAATCTCATAAATTGAAAACAAATTAATCAAAAGAAACTAAAAATCACAAAAAGAGAAAAGAGAGATTTACCTTGGTGGCAAGGAGTAAATTTGGGCAGAATCCCTAATCGAGAAGAATAATCCTTGTCTCTTCCTCTATTGAGGTAATAATTCTTAAAATAAATTTAATGTTACACCCAAGTTTCATTTCGTGGAATAAATTAATAACCAAGTCTGACTGTCTTTCCGATGATAGCCAATAAATAATTATTATATTTGTTATGAAAGTAGTTGGTAAGTATTGACCAGTATATAATATCTCATTAATTTTCAAGGGAGATACTCATGTTTTTATCCTATAAAAATGTGTAAAACTTATCATGAAACTGTTTTCAGCATCTAATTATTCTAATTCTAAGTACCTTGACAAAACTCAAAAGAAACACTTCTTCTTATTCTAAAATACATAATTATTGTTAGGACTGTCCAAACTCCTAAAGTACTCCAATTCATTGTGTGGTTGCAGTCTACCAGAAAATGAAGGGTGGAAGAACCTAAAACTTTTGTATGTCAAATCTCCGCGTCTTATTTTCCTAAAATTCGAACATAAGAGGTGTTACTAAAATCCTTCAAGTGTAAGAATGTAATTTTTGTATTTTTTTTAAAGATTAAATTAATCTCATAAATAGGCAACAAATTAACCAAAAGATGCATTATTTTAGTATGTCATAAACCCAAATCAACCCGGAATTCGAGAATATAAATTTAAAAATATATGGAACATCAACTAACATTAACAAAAAACCAAAAATTGTAAAAAGAGAAAAAAGAAGATTTACCTTGGTGGCGAGGAGTAAATTTGGGCAGAATTCCTAATCAAGAAGAATAATTCTTATCCCTTATCCTTTGTTGAGGGAGTAATTCCTAAAATAAATTCAATATTACAGCCAAGTTTCGTTTCAACTTCTTTCTGCTGTACTATATATTCCTCCATTGATATAAAAGGAATTGGAAGAAGATACATGAAACATCAACTAAACATGTAAGAAAAACTAAAAATCACAAAAAGATAAAAGAGAAGATTTACCTTGGTGGTGAGGAGTAAATTTGGACAGAATCCTTAAACGAGAAGAATAATCCTTGTCCCTTATCCTCTGTTGAGGTAGTAATCTCTAAAATAAACTCAATGTTACAACCAAGTTTGTTTGAACTTCTTTCTACTGCACTAATATTTCTCCAGTGATGTAAAAGGGATTGGGGGAAAATTATTTTTTGACCAACAATCCCCAAGAATTTGATATATCAACTTATCTCTCACTCTTTTTAAGATGAGAGAGGGAAATGTGCAGAAGAAGATGCAGAGAGGGAGGGAAAAAAAGAGGGGGAGGAAGCGAGTACTTTTGACAGAAGTTATTATAGGAAGAGACGTCAATTATCATGATGAATACACGAGACTGTTGGGTTCTTTTAAAATTTTAATGAACAGACTGGAAAAAAAAATATAGAAAAAAAGATAAATGAAATTTCTAGACTGTATGGCGCGTAGGCGGGCCTAAATCCCTCCTTTATATAAATATATAAATGTATAAATTGTTTTTACAATTATATTGAATTAGACCCGGACTTAATTTTATCAAACTTATAGTTTACTGAACTGATTGAGTTCATGGATGAGTGCATAATATTGGCCACTAATAGGAATTCCATTGTATATAATTTCGGTTTCTCTACTTGAAGGTGTCTTGGGAAATGTTTATCCAAGCTCCCCTTATTATGCTGTAATCATATATATCTATTTGAAAAACAGAAGCGTCTTCCCTTGCAAAGCAGGCTTATCCCCAAAAAAGAATAGATATTTTGGAGGATTTGATCCGTCATTAGCACGAATTTCAGTAATTTTTAATTTTTATCCTTCAAATTTATGACATTTAAATGTTGTTTTTTCGACATTTTAAGTGATAAAAATGCTCCTAGCAATTAAAAAAAATTACAAGACATAGGTTTTGACACAACTTATACCTCATGACATAAATTCACATAGTTTATGCATCAGGGACATAAATTTAGTAGTATGACATAAATTTAATAGCATGATATAAGTTTAGCAGTATGAATTTATACCTGGTGCCTAAGTTCAGCAGCATGAATGAATTTGTGCCTGAGGTATAAATTTAGCAACATGAATTTGTACCTGGGGCATAAAGTCAGTAGCGTGAATTTGTGATCGAGGCATAAATTCAACAACACGAATTATGAATTTGTGCCTTGAGCATAATGTTCTGCAACATTAACTTGTGCATTCTGGGGCTAATCTATGCCTGACGATTTTTTTTTTAAAAATACCAAGGTTAAGGATATGTCTTGCGAATTAAATAACATTTAATTTGCGTTTAGGAAATATTTTTTAGGAAAGTTTGCCTAACAAAATTAAGAATAATTTAGACATAAAATTTTTATCAAATGAAATATAACATAAAAATTAAAGTCCACCAATTTAAAAGGCAAAAATTTTAAATCATCCAAAAATAGGAATATTCTACGGAAAAGCTGAATATAAATGCTAGTGCCCAGAAATTATAACAAGAAGATAAGGGTAAGACATAATCCAAAATGGTTGGAGTGAAGTGTATCTCCATGGCAAAGGCTCACACAATTCTTGCATCTTCTTCATCTTTACCCACTGACATTTCACCTTCACTTGCTCCTTCTAAGTTAAAACCTCCATTGCTCAAAAGCCAAACAACACTTGAGCAGAAAAAGCAGAATCAAAGGGAACTCTCAGTTGCAGAGATTGAAAGAGCCATTGGTACTGGCATTTTCAGAGACAGAGATACCAGCAGGCAAATTAAATGCCCTTTTACTTTATCAAACATACATTACATATCACGATTCTCAATTTTCTTTTTGGTTTGTTCAGGGATGCAAAGGAGAGAAAGACTTTGTTTGATTCAATTTTGTCGAATTCTGTTGGGGAGAATGAAGGGGATGTCGAAAAGAAGCTAAGACTAACTGGTGAATGGCTTATCCATAAGACTGAACACACATCTGCCTCTGCTGGTAATTAATTAATTAATTATTCTCTCTCAATTTATATGACATAATTTCTTTTTTTTTTTTAGTTAATCCCAAAAGAAATGCTATAGGTAGTAATAATCTAATTTTTAAAATATTTGTTTCACTTTTAGTGGGTTGATTTACGGTCAAATTAGAGGTGGAAAGAGTAATTCATTTTCTTTTGTTTACTTCCTTGTCGTATTAAATTAACACAACAATTTTGTCACAGGAAAACACATTTTAGTTGCTGTGTTTCAATGGATTCTACCAATGTGGATTCTTGCATTTCTTCTGGCTTCTGGCATGCTCAACCTACCATTTACCATTCCATTTCTAGATGACTTGCTGTTATAAAGATTTATCCCTTACATATCACCTTTCAACTTATGTTACTTTCTTTATAATTAAGTGTACTATTATTTTTTATTTTTTATTTTTGCAAAAATAAAGAGGAAATCTGGACCATAAGCTGCTTAGCAACTGACTAATAAATTGAAAAAAAAAAGGTTGTAATCTGTGACATATAATAGTTACTTGTACCTCTAGCAGAATTCTCAATTCTAATATAGAATGCGTAGAGAATTGTGATTCTACATATTATTCCATCTCTTTGCGGTGTTTTTGTATTTTTCTGACACAACCCGAATGGGTGAGTCGTGCGGGCACCTACATCGATTCTAATTCGATAAGAAAACCCCTTTCCAAAACAACGAAATAAAATATTAATAGTTCTCATTAACTTGCACAAACCAACATTGTTTTTGAAATATCAATAAGGTACTTCCCAAAATCTTGACTCTCCCAAGATCTAGTCTAGACAGGTACAAGAGCTCTATAAGGAATATTGACAAATAAAAGACAGAGCTTCGCCGGTGAATGAGATGCGGAAGCTGATGCTAAGTATCGCTTCGAATCATGAAACTTCAAACTTGCCACAACCTATACCTTTAGTAAGGTAGTATCAGTAAACATACGTACTGGTAGTTTCACGACCCGAGTTGGGACCCCGAATTGAGACATGGGACCTAGAACCACGAATAGCTCCAAGTCGACCTATTCCATGAACATAGCAACTGAAGAGCATATATTAAACCGGAAACTGATAACTTAAACATGAATAAGCGGAAGCTTGAGTAACATAAAACGTATATCAAACGATACATCACAACGCTAAATCTCAAAGCTGAACATACTAGTATATGTTTGAAAAGCCTCTACTATCTGATGAGATGCTGGGACAAGCCCCCCCAGTTATCTCTAAGTCTGAAACAAAGCTAACATGATCAACATAACTAAATGAAGGTTCCTGGGAGATGAGGGCTCACCCAACAGGGCTAACTGGACTGAGAGAGAAGCGAACTATCAGTCTGACTGAGTTGGATCACCTGAACCTATATCATGAAATGATATAGCATAGAGTATGCAATCAATACTTTGAATGTGCTGAGTATGCAAAGTAAGTAAAAGAAATGCTTAGTGCATGTTAACTGAAGTCATGCATATAAATATAAATCATTAGATCATGAGAGCAGGGACTGCATACTGAAAACTGTATTTGAGACAGACATAGTCATAAGCTGGTTATCATAACCGAACATAGTGACCCAAGATTTAGAATTAGAAATAGATATCATATGACTTGTCATAGTTGAAATCGTAAGTAAAAGCTCATAGACTGATCATTGGTCAAATCTACTGTAAAAACATAATATCATAAGTCATGAACATGAGTAACTAAAATCATGAGGAACAATGGGAGACTTGTCATAATTGACACCATCACGATAGAGCTTACGTAATGTCCCAACTATCACACTCAAGTGGGCAGAGCCGTCCAAAATCTTGCCAGGGTTAAGGACACTACCATGATATCGATATCAAGATGAGGCCCCCTTGGGACATGGGAAAAACTCTCTTGAGAGGTCCCTAACATGTAACATATACCTACATTGACGCGTAGTTCTGAGATCGAGGACATTGGACCCCATGCCTGCTTGATGCTAGACACTACTTTCAAAAATATGCATAGTGTTCACACATTTTTCAACAAAGCAGAAATCATAATTACATGCATAGTACTCATATGGTTTTTCAACGAAGATGAGATCACAATCTATACATGGCCTGAAATCTGAACATTGGGAGTCTTAGCTCTAAAACATATCATAAACTGCATTGGGAGTCTAGACTCCAAAACATAAGATAAGCTGATCTCATTAGCCTTCGCTAAATCATGAAAACATACTTAACATGTGTGCGCTTGCTCAAATCATAAAATCATGCATAATTGAAATAGAGTTCATAAGTTAAAATTATGGATTCATACATGGAAAAATTTATAAACATTCATTCATGCTAGATATCTCATCATACTTGAAATCATGAATCATAAGCTTGACTTTTCATAAAACTTGCATAATAGGACATAATTTCTAATAGCTTGAAATCATGAATTTATAATCAAATTGTGTATAAAATATGCCCATTAGACTTAAAATATATTTTAGAACATGAGGGGATTAGACCCATAAACATATCATAGAGAATTTCATAAAATTGGGTTAAAACCTTATAAATCCATACACTTGAATTAAAACTTGAATTTATAAATTTGAAGAGAAATTTGGGCATGAGGGTGGAAGGAAACCGTCATTCATAGCCCTACATACCCGGGTAAACTGATCCTCAACTAGCCTTGAAAGCTCATGAGAATTGAAAAAAGAATTGGGAGAGTTCTAGCTTGATCTTGAAGAGGGTTCTCAATAACTTGCATGCATGGGATTCTAATGACTTAGAGTAGGCAACACCCTCTTAAAACAATCTTTTCAGGGTTTAAGACAACGTGTTTAAAAATTAGGAGCTTAGAAATTATGAAAACTCCCTTAATGATTCATTTGGAAAATGGACACTGCTAGTTACAATGATCCATCCAATGAGTCGTTGTAGGATACGAAAACTCGTTGGATCGTCCATCGTTCCTTGGGGAGTTCCTGGTACTTGGCCGATTCCCTCACTAATGATTGAAAGGATGGGTCATTATGTGAAACGATGACCCATCACTTCCTCCATTGTTATCACTGACTTGACTACCTTACTTCCAAACTTCAGACAATGGATCCCCACTATGGGTCGTTACTCGCCCCAATGGGTCGTTGCACCTACCCGTTGCCTCTGATTCATCTTTGACCCTTTACTGGACTCCACTTAATGACTGCTTACAACAACCCGTTGGATCCTTCAATGAGTCATTTCTAGGCTCGTTGTTACTGAGAGGGGACTGACTTAAGGCCTACAGCGAGGCATACTATGGGTCGTCCCTTGAGTCGTTTTGTGACTCTAGTGCAATTTTTCCTGTTTTCTTTGATTAAGCCCCTGGGTCTGATCTTAGGGACTTTAAGGGTGTTACATTATCTCCCCCTTAGGAACATTCATCCTCGAATCTAGATTAAGCACATTGAAAAGCCGGGGAAGGAGCTGCAACCCATAACTAAATAATTAAAGCTGAAAACTAACGAAGTGACTGACTCCGAACTGAAATATATAACTGAATTGAATTCATGAAACATACATGCATGCTATGACATGAAAGAAACTTAGAGACATCATCTTGGCATGAAACTGAATAGAGCACTAAGGAGGAAACTGATACTTTGATAACGCTCAAATACACTCCTCATTTAGAGAAAGTATAAGCGATCATTGTATCAAAATAAATTTTCCCGACGGATGTGGGGGTCGAATCCCACAAAGACTAGTGAATGGTTTGCGCAAGCGTTGTTTTAGGAAATTTGAATTAATTGAAACCAATTAAGGAAAATAAAACAGAAATTTTGTTGGGGAAAAATGGAGTTAACAATATTGTGGATTTCAAACCAGCTCGCCAAAATAGCAAAATAACTAGAATTGATAGACAATAATGAAAGAAGACTAGAGGTGTGGTGTAGATGGGATGCTAATCAAATAAGAATATGCTAGCTCATCAAATCCTTGCGAATAAGTGTAAATAACTTTAGGCAAATGTCATCCTATGTTTTTCAACCTGATAAATGCCTTTTCCTCGAGTCCTTTCGAACCTCAAGACACAATTCAATTTAGCCCAATAGAGTTTGAGTTAATAGCTGAGCTATTTCTAGCCATCAACTACTAATTAAGATTATGAACATGGGTTTTTGGCTATTTCTAGCCCAACTCCACACAATCACATCCATTCCCACTCACTCCCAATACTTGAATTCTTCTTTTTCAGACTAAATCAAGTAAGAAAAGTAAACCCACATTTGCAACTATGGATCATCAATTATAAATTGGAGAGAACTTAACAGATTTACACTAATTAAGCAATATTAAGGTGAATCTAACAATACCCAATCTAATTAAGCACCCATCATCACACACCTCTAGTTGATGATTTAGCTACTCAAGATTAAGAAACTAAAAAGTATATTCATCAATAAACTCAATGATTTCATTAGTAAGAGCAAGAAAAGTCAATCTCAAAATATGTCTGCAACAATGGTTATACCTTGCTAATGGAAGAAGAAGAAAATAAGAAAAACAATATTCAACAATCTCCTCCAACGGAGTTCTTCTCTTTTCAAAGAAAAAGGAATATTCAAAAAGCTAAAGAGTATAAAAGTCCTGTACAGAGAACTTTCTTCTAGACTATATACAAAAATAGGGCAACCAATCTCCTCTTTTTCCAGTGCTGGATGTAATTGCCCCTATTCAGGCGTTTTGTCACTTACGGGGGCGCCGGCGGTTCACCGGTTGCATTCCGCGAACCGCTGTCTATCATCTGCTGCACATCCAGTGATTTTCCAGGACCATTCAGCGACACCTTAGGCGGTTCGCTGGTCTTCATCCGCGATCCGCTGATCCATTTACTCCTTGGTCCAGAAAGCGCAGGCACCGGTAGTCGATTTGTTCGGTGAGTTGTCGGTTAATGTCCACGGCCACCGGTTACATATTGTCTTCAGTTTAGTGGTCATTTGTGTTTGACTGGTGTTTTGTCGGTGTCTTATGGTGTAGCACCGATATCCTATGGTGTAGCGCCGATTTTCACCTGATTTCATCCTTTTTACTCCACTTCTTGCTATTTCTATTCAACTCAAATACCTGTACATAAAAAGGCAAAAATGGCATAAAATTCATCTAAATGACTTGAAAACTAAGCTAAAGCTCATGCTTAAGAGCCTAATGAGTTGGTAAATTACCAACTCATCAAACCCCCAAACTTGAACCATTGCTTATCCTCAAGTAATGCAATTCTCATCAGCTAGAAACATGCCACTCCACAAGAGTTTAGATACCAATGACCACTTAATTCATGACAACCCGATCACTACTCACAGAAAAAGAGAAGCAAATTCTCCAAAGAAATTAAAGAAAAATATATGGAAACATTTCAAGAGGCCACCACAATTCAAGGGCATGATTCAAAAATTTATTTTGCAAGCCAAGGGCATGGGTTATCCCAAGAAATATACATAGCATCTCAATTCATAATCAATGCACATTCAAAGCTTTCTTTAGAGCTCGTACTACTCATGCCTCAGTAACACCTTTACCTTAATGCAAGTGTGTCCTCAAAAGGAATGATGCCACTCACCAAGGAGAGAATCCCTTTTTATATCATGAATTAGCACACACAAGGGATTTTCGAAAATGATAATCACATTCACTCTCCCAAAAGAAATATTCACGCTCACAACTCGACCCATATACTTTCCCTTCGTGTAATTCACCATTAATGTAGAGCAGCTACACTCAAAATTAATTAGGACTTGGGGATCATGATAAAGGTTAGGGGTAAGGATAAGACAATTATTTGGCTCGAGTGACTAGATCCTCCCTAATGCCTTTATGTGAATGCTTCAACCCTTCCCATCTGACTTTTTTTTGTATCTCTTTACCTTGTTCCTCCATTCACAACCATTTTTCTCTTTTATTATTCAAAGATCTTCCTTGTAGCTCCTTTGGCTATCACATTACGCCTTGTCTAATAAAGAGGTAACACCATTCGACTTCTCTTTTCTCTTTTGGTATCTTAAAGTTCCTTAGCTCATCATTTCATTCCTTTTCCCACAATTTGGTGGTACCTCAGATTTATGTTTCTTATTATCCCCCTTTCTTGAAGACCCCCAAACTTAGGCTCTTTGCCTCTTACTCACGGATTTCCTTATCTCTCCCTAGGCCTTTGAGCCCACATTTTTTTCTTTTCATTCGCTCACCACAAACAATTAGGGAGGATGGGTTCCAAGAAGAGGGAATCAAGAGGGGACATCGGCTTGTAATGCGGTTTCCAATAATAAATTGTTCAAAAGGCTCAACATTGGCTAGCAACGAAAGACATTTTCGGAGGCCATTTTGGGTAGAGTGGCTGGTCAAATGAAAACCTAAAATCATGTTCTAAGTGCAGCTACATCTAGGATTTCTCCTTGAGTCACACTTAGGGCAAGTTCTAGACAACAAGCTATGCATGAGATTCACAAATATCCTTACCGCACAAGGCATCACACCCAAAGATTCCAAAAAAGTTATTATTATCACAAGATATTGATTCAATACATTAAAGTATGCAAATTCATAGGCCAAATAAGAAATCTACAGTGTATGACAAAAGATTGCTATATTTCTCATTTCAAATGCCCAGTTTTTTCATTTCTCAATTTCATGCCACATTTCAAAATTTTTGGTGGTACCTCTCAAAACAACTCCACATAAGACTCAAGAAAGACATGACATTTTCCTTTAAGAGAGTCTCCTTGCAATCTATCATCGGGAAGAGCCAACCTGATTCGACAACAAAGGAAAACAAAAAGAAAAAATAAAAAAAATATTCTCCTTGAAAAAGAATCCTGGTATGAAGAAAACCCTTGGAGTTTGATTACTATTCTACTATTTACATAGGCGAACAAAAGAGTTTGGGTCACAAAACAATATTTGACTATTCAAAGCAAGGACCCATTTATTAACACTAACACACTAACATCATTCATTCAAAATTTTATCAACAGAACTAGCCTAACAAAGGCAATCATCAACAATACTAAAAGAAAACTTGTGAGCCCGACAAAGACTCACCACTCTTCATCAGATAATCAAGAACAAAAGCCCAACAAGGTTGCATCCAAACATCAACAAAATGACCCCCCCCCCAAGATAAAACACTCATCCCCCAACTTAAAGACTACATTGTCCCCAATGTCGGCATGCAAAAAAAAGGGGGCGAGAGACTCCCTGAGTGGGTCACTCCTCATAATCCACGTCATAGTCTGCACCTGCTCCTGCCTCACCATCAAAGCCAACATTATTGGGATCCTCAGCGTCATCTCCCAAGCCCTCAAGTAAATCATCTAGAGGGCCTCGAACTATAAAAGGGGAAGCCATTGCAGCTGTAAGAGCACTCAAATAAAGCACCTCCAGGGATGTCCGACTTTTCCACTTCCTTACTTCAGTTCGAAGAGAGGTGACAGCCCCCTCCACAACATCTACCCGCTTGCACAGTGTGGTCAGACTCTCAGACATATATTTCATCTCCCTTTTTACTGTTTGGGTGATGAGTGCAGGGAGGCTCCTAGCCAACTTTTGAAGTTGACTCTCATGAGAGTTAGTCATTTTCACCAGCTTGTGGAGATCGCTTGATTGGGAAGATGTTGGAGGGGGTGATGCTCCCATCATAGGTATGTTGGTAGAGGTAATGCCTGAAGCTTCTTAGTGAGGCATATTCAAATCTGGGGCTTGGGGAGACTGCTCAAAACCACGAGAACCTTCCGACAAATTAAAAGCCTGCATTCTCTTCCACTTGACTGTGGGTGCCTCAGTGTCTCTCTTCAGGTCTAATATGATTATACCTGATGCAGGGACAGGGGTCTCATTCGGGAACAGTGGAACTCCAGCTTGCAAGCACAGTTGAGAAATGAGCACGACATATGGAATGGAAGTGCTAGCATGTCTTGCTTTCCTCTTTATTTTCTGAGCCACAATCTCCCCAAAGTTTATGGGGACCCCTATCATGATGCAAGCTATAAGATTAGACGCTTCCAAGCTGACCCGCTGCTTATTTTTTAAAGGTATTTGTAACACCCCAGAAGTCCTAGAGATTAGACCCCGGAGTTAGAAGAAGCTCGGCAGAAAAGTCAGTAGAAATTTGCCTCAGAACGAGTTAGGGAAAGACTCGTTAGGAGACCTAACGGGTCGTGGTTTGACCCATGATAAACTGTAAGGAGGGGATGGCAAGCCCAGTGGCCACGGATGACCTGATGAGTCGTCTTTCCTAGCAACGATTCATTAGGTTGGTCGTTGGGTAATGAATCAAGTGAGAAGTCAGTGTAGTTGACAGAAGGATGAGACGAGTCGTTAAGTGTGGGAACGACTCATCATGTCCATCGTTAGATGGGAAGAGTTGAAGTTTTGAAGTTGTCCTCCAGTGCACTTGACGAATGCGTGTAACGAGTCATTGGGTGGAGTAACGACTCGTTACGTTGGCCGTGGTTTGAAGAATGATAAAATTGTGTGAATTTTTCAGTGTGCTTAACGGGCGAGATGACGAGTTGTTGGATGGGACGATGACCCGTTACGTGAGTCGTGACTCCATATTCGGGGAAATTTCCAGTTTTCTTCAGGCCCATTTTTGTAAACTCCTATGCTTTTACCTTTTAAACTACGTCATTTTGTGTATTGTTTGGGATGTTTTTAAGGGTTTCTACAAGCCTAAACCATCATTCTCTCAAGATATCTCTCAAGCTCTTCTTCTTTCCCTCCTCTCAAGATTCAAGAACTTCACCAAGGTGTTCATCAAGCTTCAAGGAAGATTTTGAGTAGGGTTCTTCTACCAGGTATTTGGGTTTTCCAACAAGGATACTCTTCCATCCTTGTGCCCCAAAATGTTTTTATTTAAAACGCTCAATTTCTACTATTCTAGAAGATGCATGACCTAGGGTTTTAAATTGATGGTGAATCCTCCTACAACTCTTTAAATTTCAAGATTCGTTGTGACTATGAGATAAGTACGGTATAAAATGATTGGGTTATCTTGAATTATGTGTTGGGTGATGAAAAGTGTAGAGTTATGAAATATTCTTCATGAATGATTAGAGTTTTAAGTAAATGTTTGGTCATTTTCATTCAATTATCACAAATCCCTTGTATCCATGTTTAATATATGACTATTATATGATTACCCATGAGAATTTGAATATGTCAATGATAGATGTGATGAGATTAAATTAGAGTTCATGGACTTGAATAACTGAAAGTAAAATATGCATGTCCCTATGTCTTGATGGAATTAATTGGGTAAGAAGTAAATTTATGATAATAGCTTATCTAATGCATTTTTCTCATGAATTGGAATAAATCGTGAAACGGGTCTCATGAAACCAAGATGCACACTTCCCATATAATTTTGTTGTACATGCTAAAATATGAGTAAGCACATAGCTTCCTGTAAATCTAGATTATATGACTCAATGTATGCCTGTTAAAGTATGAGTTGAATGTATGGGTCATGAATGTCTCTGTGATACATGCTAATTAATATGAAGCTAGAATCTAACGATGAGAAAGTAATATGCATGATGTGGAACTTAAGATGCTCATTAATGTTAGACTTATGAAGAAATTCTAGTATGGCTCCATGATGATATGAATTGTGATGATAAAGCATGAGAATGATACTTTTCAAATCTTAGGCTTGTTGTTAGTAGAAAGTAGCCTCGATCCTTCCGAAATGAATGATGTATGAAGAAAGCAGAGTATGTTCATGTTTCTGATTAGCTGCAGTAGTAGAGACCATATATATATATATAACGTCAGACTAGTACCTCTCAGATTCTAGCAGTAGTCGGGATCCTCCATAGTAGAGAGAGACTCCCTAGCTCAGTCGGGATCCTCAATAGTAGAGAGTTACCCCCTAACAATAGTTGGGATCCTCCATAGTAGAGAGTGACTCCCTAGCATCAGTCGGGATCCTCCAAAGTAGAGAGTGACTCCCTAGCATCAGTCGGGATCCTCCATAGTAGAGAGTGACTCCCTAGCATCAGTCAGGATCCTCCATAGTAGAGAGTGACTCCCTGGCATCAGTCAGGATCCTCCATAGTAGAGAGTGACTCCCTAGTACAGTCGGGATCCTTCATAGTAGAGAGAGACTCCCTTAATGTTGATAGCAATATAACTCAGTTTGCATGACCCAACTTTCAGATTATAACGGGCTTAATAAGATGATGATCAATCTCAGTTATCAGTAATGATCCAGTATAGTATGTGATACTAACTTCAGATTTGGCACTTATTAAATGTTTAAAACTTGAACCTTATGCATGAGTTCCAAGATGTTACATAAATGAAATTCAAAGAGAAGTATCATGTATATCTATATATGTGAACCATAGAGTGTGCGTAATAACATGTTGAAGTAGCTATGTTGATGTATTTAATTAAATCCTTACCGTACATTTGTTTATTTAATTCTTTATGTTATCCCGCATGCTCAGTACATTCCAAGTACTGATCGCAGGCCTTTTGTTCTATATTGTTTCATGATATAGATTCAGGTTTCCATACTCGGCCTCGTGGTTAGATACACTTCATTCCTATTCATCAGCTATTGGTGAGTCCTCATCCTCCGAGGATGTGATTATGTTCATATTTTTCTATGTTTCAGTTTTCAGACTTTAAGAGTTAGCTGGGGCCTTTTCCCAGAAACTCATCAGTTTAGTAAAAGGCTTTCAGACTTATCTAGATAGATTCATCATTGTATCTAAGTGTTGTTAAATTGTCGTTATGGCTTATATTAGATTCATGTTATTAGCTTCCACTTATTTATGTTGTTAGTTGTTCTCATGTTAAGTGTATGCTATGATAATGCCATGGGTAGACTTAGAGCCTCTCGGGGTTCCTTGTCCCGTGTTACGGCTAGGGTGTGAACTCGGGTCGTGTTAGTATGATGCAGCCACAGATAAATTTCAGCCACAACTTGTCCTCAAATTTCAGATCGTGGAGAGAAATTTTGTTGCCCATAGTAGCCTAGAAAGGTTTGTCTGCCACAATGATAGGAGCTATCTAAGTGAATTGGTTCTTTATGTCAGCAATCCTGGCCATGTACTCTGAGCTAGTGTCAATCTCATCCTCCCAGAATAGATAGTTGATGGTTGCTGGAATGATGTCTACCTCCACCCCCCGCACCATGGCTGAAGGTAGGCGGGGGAATTCATCGACTTTGTCTCTATGGTTCAAGCTTTCCTTCCTAGCCTAGCAAGAAGCGTAGAACTCTGACACCAAGCTTGGATAGTAGTATGGGAGAGGATTAACAAAAGTGTGCCATTGCCTGTCCGTGAACTAAGCGGTGATGTTGGGAAGGTCACCGCGCAGCCCCACCAAGTCAGACCTCTTTTATACGGTGATTGATTGGCCCTTGAAAATGGCGTAATGCCCCTTCATATCGGGCAAGGAAAACATGATGGCCTCCCTAGAGTTGGCCAGCATTGCGGATGCCTTTGCCTTTACTTTTCCATTTGTGGATGAAGAAGCTGGAGCTTTTTGCTTTCTGGTGTTCCTGGATGGAGTCATTTTCTACAAACACGATGTTAGTGGCAACCACAATGTATCTTCTTGTATTTTTTTTAATGATAAAAGGAAACAACAAGTAACTATGCTAAAATTTTAAATGAGAAACAAAGATGAAGAATTAGCATTCATAGAATTGGCAACACTAGCGAAACGCTGATGAACCATAGGAGGGTATCCGCGGATAGTCGCTGAACCGCCAATGAGAAGCAGAAAACTAGGGTGGAAGATATTCAACCAGCGACAAAGCAGAAAATCACCAGTCCCGATCGGCGATCTGCTGATGTAACGCGGGGTCAAGGCAGTGGCCTGAAGCCCATATTAGCCTGAACCGATGTTCCATTGGTTTTTCGCTGGACCCAATCGGTGAATAGCCGATATTCATCGTCCCCAATGCATCACCATGAACTCCAATATCACAATTTATCAAGCACTCACTCACATCATATCAAAGAAGTACCTCTACACATGAAAAGGGCTAAAACGATGATTTACCCTGAAGAACGGCGTCACCCAATCTATCATAGGGCAAAGTAGACCTTTTTAATCCATGGGGTTACTCAGACTTCACCCCACTTAACTACAGAAGAATAATCAATTCCCCACACCCATTTCAGCATCAAGTCTCTATCCTCCCACTAATTTCACATAATAACAAGTATGGTATCAATCATGAAAATGTTGGGAGAATGGCAGTAAAAAGAAGGGAAATGTATATCATAACAACATCTATATGCAACCAGATCACCATTGATAAGAAAATAAGGAAGTTAAGGGTATATTACCACTCTTAAGAGAATGCTTTGCAGAGACTAGCTGTGGTAGCTGGATAATGCTTAACAATGGCAAAATTTCAAGACTTGTCTAGTAGAGAGGAAGAGTATGAGTGTAGTGAGAATTAGGTAGAAGAGTTGGGGGGGATTTTATAGGTGAGCAGGTATAAATGTGGTTGGTTGAGGATGAGGTGGATGGTTAGTGGGGTTTTAATTGTGTGGGAAGTGGAAGAGAAGGAGGTGTGGGAATATGAAAAGGTGGGATGTTGGGAAAATGAAAAGGAGTGTGGGAAATTGTTAGAAAAAGGGAAAAAGGGAAGTCTAAGGGAATAAAAAGGAAATTTTGGCAGATTAGGGCAGCTACAAAAAGATTCTAGGTCGGGTAGGTCCCTGATTTGGTTAAGATTTTAAAACAAAACACATACCTTCACCGGCGTTACACTGGCGATCGCCAGTTGGAGCCGGCGGTTCACTATCACATGCTTGATTTTGTGCCCACTGTTTTTGTATAGACGATTTGTGATTGGGTTCTGCGTTCTGCTGGTGGTTCCCCGTTTTTGCATCCACTATTCAGGTGTTCTAGCTCGCACCAGCGTTCAAGCGATGGTTAGCGGCTCCTTATCAGCATTCCGCCGGTGCCTTCGCCGGTCTGACCTTTTTGTTCCCAGGTTTCTACTTTCATGATCAAACGTGTGGTGGGTCGTGTAGCTAGATCGGCTGTTCGTTGGTCTTCACGTAGTGCCTGCTTTGTTTTGTGCTTCTTCTCTTTGCTCTCACCTACTTAATCCTACAAAATTAAAAACAACAATGAAATCAAGAACATTCAAAAGAAGACACTTGGGTTGCCTCCCAAGAAGCGCCTTAGTTAAAGTCGTGGCACGACTTATTTCTCATTTAACATTTAATCTTCGAAGGATCATCCTCTGACTCATCTTCCTCCTGCAGCACTCCAACTACTTTACATTCATCGGGAGGTTCAGCAGATTGACACACCTTGAAGGTGACCTCTTCACCTCCAACTAGAAACTTGAGCTCCCCTAGATCCACATCTACCAAAGCTCTACCCGTGGCTAGCAATGGTCTCCCCAAAATGATTGGAACTTCTACATCCATCTCACAATCAAGGACTACAAAATCAGCTGGTAGAATAAACTTATCTACCCTCACCAATACATCCTCTAAAACATCCACAGGTTTCTTAATAGAGCTATCAACCATTAACAATCTCATTAATGTAGGTTTGGTGTTCCCAAGCCCCAATTTATTGAAGATTATGAGAGGCATCAGATTTATACTTTCCCCAAGATCGCAGAGGGCTTTCTTGAACACACACAACCCAATAGTGCACGGGATTGTGAAGGCACTTGGATCTTCCCATTTTGGGGAAAGGTTGCTTATCATCAAAAAGCACTAAAGTGATGTGTTGTTCTCCTGTTCTACATCTAAAACCTTCTTTTTCTTCAGCACTTCTTTCTTGAACTTTACATATCCGGGCATTTGAAGTAGGGCATCCACTAATGATATATTTATGGACTATTTGATGAACATCTTGATAAACTTACTAAACTAATCATCTTTCTTTTTCTTGGCTAACCGCTGTGGATAAGTAGGTGGAATTCTTGGTTCTTCTTCATTCGCATTTGAGGAAACTTCCTCAACCTTTCCTTCATATTCAGCCTCAACATTATCACCACTATTTGGTTATTTTGGCACCACATCAGATTCTTTTTCATAATTTGTCTTAGGAGCCACAACTTCCTTGGGCTTAACTTTTGCATCTCCAAGCATTCTACCCCTCCTTGTGACAATGGCCATGCATTGACTATCTTTCTTTGGGTTTGGCATTGGATCACTCGAAAGTGTTCCATTCATTCAGGGATTCATTTGATTGGATAAGTGGTTCATTTGGGCTTCCAAATGCTTGATGGATGCTGCGTGTGAACTCACGGTTTGGGCAAGGTTAGACACCTCCTCTTTTAATTCCTTGACCCCGCTGTTAGTTGATTCCACTTTCTTAAGAACTCTTGCCAACATCTCTTCAATTTTCGATCTCCCTACGTTGCTCATACCTAGTTGAGCTTGGGCATTGTCAGCTTTAGGAGGGGGAACATATGGATTCGAACTTCGATGGTATCGGTCCCCCTCACGATTTTGCTCTATATTGCCCCATCTCTCATTTCTCTCAGGCCATCCCTGTATGTTACGGTTTCTCCAACCTTGATTTTCTTCCTGTGGGCACCAAGGGCCTTGATTAGCCCCTTGATACCTGGGTCGAGAACCCCCCATCTGATTTACCATGTATTGACACTCCTCCTCGTATTGTGGTGGCGATGATTCTCCTTCAAACTTTCTTGGACCTTGCATTCCTACAACATTCACAACCTTAGGCCTGACCCCTAGTACATGTTTAGTCATTAACTCCATTCGTGTCATCACTTTAGTAAGATTTTCATCTTGCTCTTCATCTCTTTTTTGCATTTCAGATGCCAATGCACTAGAACTCCCATCATGTGACGATACATGAGTCTCCCTTGTATGCCATGCCCTATTTGTCTTCATCATTCTATCTAAGAGGGCCTTAGCTAACCCATACGTCTGATATATAATTGATCCTCCAGCTAAATTATTGGCAATAGAATTGTTGATTGAGTCTAGGGCTCAGTAAAATCTTTGAAGGAGCACTCCATCTGGGAGACCATGGTTAGAGCAAAGGGACATTCTTCTTGAACCCTAGCATGCTTCATGAAAAGGCTCCCTCGACTCTTGACTAAAGTTTGTAATGTCACCCTCAGCTGCGACATCTTTGAGAGAGGGATGAAATGGTCCAAGAATGCTTTAATCAATTCTTGCCATGATGTGATGCAACCCGGAGGGAGCTCCTCTAACCACGTAGTAGTCTCTCCCGTTAGGGAGAATGGGAAGAGCCTTAACCTGATAGAATCTTAACTGATATTTTTTATGTTAAAGGCTTGGAAAATATCCATGAAATTTCTCAAGTGGCGGTTTGCATCTTCACTCGGCTTTCCCCCGGAGAGCCCTTTCATCTGTAACAAGTGTAACATAGTACTTGTAACGTGAAACACTGCATTTCCTACCGTGGATGGTAGGCAAATGGTTCCTGCATTTTCAGGCATAACCGGGTTGTCCTCCTCACGCCCCATGCGACCTTCCACCGAACTATCTCCTGTTTGCGAATGATGGCTCATATGAACTCACCCTAAAAACCAACAGCAAAATCAACGTCAATAACTAAGATGCAAAATTAACTCAAATTAACAAACAAAATAAGGATATTAAGCACTAGTCCCCAACAATGGTGCTATTTTTGATAACGCTCAAATACATTTCTCGTTTAGAGAAAGTGTAAGCGATCTATGTATCATAACATATATTCCCGACGGATGTCGGGGTCAAATTGTTACACCACATAAGTTTCTAGTGTTTAACTGACACATGCATACATATGTTGAGAGTTTTAGAGTATGTAGCATGCAGGAAAAGGCACGGGGGACGAGTATGCAAGCACGAGATCGAGCGAGCAGGAGGCCAGGTTTGGAGGCCAGGCGCATTGGGCGCCGCATCGTGCTGGCCAGCCCGGGGCCTTGAGCGGCATATCACGCCCTACTCTTGGTGCTATGGGAAGCGCGCCGCGCTCCCTATCCCACTGCCTCAATTATATATAGGGTGCAAAGTTAAGTTTAAGTAAAAAAGACATTTGCCAAGAGCAGACTTCGCCACTCTGATATTCTCTCTCAATTTTTCATAAATTTTTAGCAAAATTATGCCGCTAAACTCCATCCAAAGGCAATTTTATCTTGGATAATGAGTTCTAGGGCTACAAGGAACATCTCTGCAGAGTTATTCCTTGAAAATTCGCTCGGAGTACCGAAACCCCGTCGAGTAAAGGTTCTCGGAGTTACTTCAAATTGAGTCCTAAGCGGCTACAGGTGATAAGTAAGCATCTCTACCTTCTAAGATATCAAGAAATTATGAGTTTTTGGCCGAATTAAATGAAGTTGAAGTTATAGTTAATCCTATTGAAAGATATTGCTATTCGCCGATTCCCACTATTGAAATAACCTTATTTTCTCAGCGTGGAGGCTGCAGTTGAGTGGAATTACTGGCTCAAGGTTAAAAACTATTTAGGGTGAACGAAAGTCGGCATCGAGGTATGTTAAGGCTTATCTCTTCGGTAGGTTATTCTCATCGTATAGTGATACGACCTATGCCTTCGAAAGTAGATAATGATCCTGTATATTGTGATTAGCTGTTGCTAGTAGAAATGAGCTTATATGTTGTGATTAGCTGCTGCTAGTAGATAAGGATAATGTATGTTGTGATTAGCTGCTGTAAGTAGATTATGATTATATATGTTGTGGTTAGCTTCTAGAAAACGTGTTCGGAGTATACTGCAGTATCCCTTATCGAGAAAGAGTACGTTAAGCGATTCTCATGCTAGGAGCGTCAAAGATACTCCTCTGTTCTTTTGTTCACTGTATTAGTAGAATTCTAATGCTTTTCTCTCATGTCAAGGCCATAGAAGTTTATGGTTAACTATTGGGCCTGATTTGGTAAGTTGGACAACATCCGGAACAGCTGGGTGATATAACTTCTAGTTTGATGCCTGTATTTTCAATAAAGCTCGCCCAGAGGCCATTGGCCTACCTTAACACCTCCAGGGCCAGAAATTTTGATAGGATGATCATACCTTAGAGTTAGCGACAATAGGGTTGCCTAGTGAATGAGTGATAGCCTGCCTTCTAGTTAGCTACTGCCAGTTATTGTTAGTTTTAGTTGACTTAATGCTTGTCATACAGGTCGCCTAGGAAGTCATGCTAGTTGTACAAGTCAGATAGACCTGTGGGTACCGTAAGAAGGGAACCTTATCATTAGTTGAATGTGGGCCAATGCCCCAGCCTTCTCTTATAGGGTACTCAGGTATAGGTTGCCGTGAGTGGCTAAGTCCAGATAAACTTACCTACGACGTTAGGAATCGCCCAGATAAGACATATGAAATCTGAAAAGACCAAGTTAAGGTCTAAGGGAATAGAACCATGTTAGTACAGTATTACCTTCATGCTAAGAATTATAGTAAGCTGTTTATGGAAGTTTAGGGGCTGACTGCTCAAGAGCATATCCGATCAGCAGCAACCCTACTGTTATTTTAAGCAAGGGAACTAAGTAGTTGGTCGTCTGCAACCTTACAGTTCGATTATGAGCTATCATTTTCCTAGAATAACATTCAGAATATCGTTTAGGCCACTCTAGATCTCTCCCTATTCTATCTAGACCATTAGAGGTTATGATCACTGCCAGGATCCTCTGATCAGATGTAGGCACACATGGTGTGCTTGTTGGCAGTTATGCGAACTATTCTAGGGGCGAGTAGTGGTCGCGTTAGGCCTTAATATCTAGACACGCTTTTGAGTGGCTAGAGTGAGACTTAATTGTAGTATATCGGTTGTGATTAACCCCACCTAGGATAGCCTTACGTTGACCAACTTCAGGGTTTCTAACAGTGTCATCGCCTACGGGGCTATATGATGTTGCTTCAAGGATCTATGTGATGTCCCAAGGGGCTATATTTAGGCCCAAGGGCCATATTATAGTCCATCCACGAATGGGCTTCTACTTTTATGCTATATCGGCATCACTGACCCTCCGTCGAGCCTTGTGTGCCCAGGGTGCAGTTATGGAAGCCTAACGGGCTTAGACACAGTTATTGGAGTCCAGCGGGCTCAGATGCGGACCTAGAAGCCAGGTAGGTTGTCTATAGCACCAGTAGAATCATAAGAACCTGGATAGGGTATATAGATTGAATTGTACTTGCCAGGGCTTATGGGGGCCTCGGTAGGTTGTTTCTGTGTTGCTTGCACTTTCTAGGCTTATGGGAGCTAGGTTAGATTCTTGTTTGTTTACTTTCTTGTTAGATATAGCTTATGAATGTATAGTCGTACAGTTTCAACTCATATACATGTAGTGTTTTACTAGGTGCAGGTTATGGATAAGAAAGCTTACAGGTTAACTTCTGCCCCTTCTTGCTATTCACTTTCAATTGTTTATCAGCTTTTACTCAGTCTTATTTACTGCCTTACATATTCATTACATATTGTACTTACGCCCAACTATGGGGCGTTACATACTTGCCTGTAGATTTAGACAGACAAATTGCGGGGTCTCCTAGTAGCTATTCAGAGTCAGCATATTGGCCAGCTCTTTTCATTCGAAGTTGCGAGGTTATAGAGGTTTATTTGTCTTTTATTTGTATAGCATTTGGGTTGGCCGAGGCGCTGTCCCGACCAATATTTTCACTCCTAGAGGCTTGCAGACTACAGTCTTCATTTAGTTGGCTTGTTGTTGGCCGTGTGGGGCCTATGTATGTCTTATTTTGCGTGTTGGCCGTGTGAGGCCCAGTTTAGCTAACTAGTTAGAAGCCTTGTAAGCTTTAGTAAGAATATGACTACCTATTTTATTCCGTTATAACTTGATAGCATGGTGGTCTTGTCGGCCCACATAGGATCCGTTTACTATTGTGTTGCTGGGTTAGTTGTTTTCTGTTACAGGTGTTGTGTGGCCTTGTCGGCCCGATGCTGTGTTTATAATTGAGATATAGTAGTTTTTTTTCTTGGTTTTGAGTTGCTGGTAGGCACCAGAGGTGCATATGCCCAGCCAGGTCAGCTCAGGTCCTAGTGTGGCATTAAGTGCCCCTTATGCCTCCCAAGGTGGCGCGTGACAAACTTGGTATCAGAGCAGGTCATATCCCAGGGAGTCTACAAGCCATGTCTAGTAGATTCTTGCTTATAAATGTGTTGTGCACCACATTTTATAAGCAGGAGGCTACGAGGCATGATAGTATGGTTACCCCTTCTTTTTCTCAGATCGTGCTATAGAGCTGAGTTGTATAGGGAGGAGTCCCTAAGCTTTCATTGTTATTTCTATCTAGAATAACTTTGATATGGAACAGAATTCAGTCAGCCAAAAGTCAGCTACAAAAGTAAGAGAGGGTACCAGTGAGGTGCCACAGTTGGGGGACAGTCAGCCTAAGGGAGAAAACAAACGTTTTTTAATCTCTCCATCATCCTCCTGGGGCACCAAGAACCTCATAAGGTAATAGATATTGCTAGCATCGTCCCCAGTTCTTTCTACAGCCCCAGAGTAGGAGGTCAGGAGTATAGTATATATATGAGTTGGCTTACCTACTAGATATTTAGAATTAGACCGGGGCGACAGTTAATGTTGGATTACCTAAAAGGTATGAAAGAAGGGGGAAATTGTGGGATTCTTACCTCCAACCCTTTGGATGTTGTAAAGTTCCATACCTCAGTCCTAATGTAGTAAGGTATGGATATTTTCCGCCTCTCGGCTTTGTTCTTAGTATAACAAAGAGCATAAGTATTGAGGCGATGTTGCCTAGAGTAAATAGTAAATGAGGGCTAGATCTGTTGACTCCTAGAAAGTGTTAGAAAGTGGTTGAGACCCCTAGGGTTTAAATAAGTCATCTAGACCTTTACGATAGTAAATCAGGGGGGCAGATAAGATAGCTAGTAGCACCCAAGTACGTGTGGAAGTCCATATGCAATAAACCCCCAATAACAGTAAAGCTTAGATCAAAAATAGACTAATCCGACCGCAGTGTGTGGATGGTGATAGGAGATACCTGGAGAACAGAGCCTACAACCCCTAGCTTCTCATGTTAAGGGATAGAGAGACTATGTGATGGGAACCGTCCTGAGTATGGTTCAGGACGATATAGGATGGTAGACTTAGCTAGTAGTATCTTTGCCAGTATGGTGCGTGGGGCACGGACCCCGATTTTCAGCTTATAGAAGTAAGAGCAAGACATGAACATCGAGCTTGGGAGGAGAACAAAACCTTATCCAGATTGTAGCGGGTTAATAGAGCTTGGAATCTCTGCTGAATGTCGAGGAACGAGCATCAGGATGATATGTAAAGGGTAGTGAGATTGTGTCTTAGAATGTTGTGGTACCACCTTTAGTTGTGGAGGTAAAGGAGTGACGGTACAGAGACCCTAGTCTAGTGCAACCCAGAGACAAGGCCCAGCAGGGAGTCGTCGGCCTGTGAGATAGTAGGGGACAGATTCTTGAGACCCAGAGGTCGACTCTGCATCCTAAATTTGGTTGGGCTTTGTCAGTAGACTGTAGTAAGGTACACCACATTTTTTATTCCCTCCTCCCGGTTTTGATGAAAACGCATCAGGTTGTGAAGGAGATCTACTGATGATATTAGGAAGAAGAAATAAACTATCGAGTTGTAGCACAGAATTCCAAAGCCCAGCAGAGAAAGGCAGGACCTCGGAAATCGGGCAGGCTAATTCAGGAAATAGCCATGTCTACGTGAAAATGGAAAGTAGACAATATGAATATGGCTACAGGGTTACCTCGTACCAGGCGTAAACTGTCATGCCCCACCTTAGGAGGCATGATTGGCACTTGGTGCCCTACTAGGTCCTGAACTGCTGAGCTGACTGAGACTAAGCACCTCTGGTGCTGGGCTGACTCTAACTCTGGAATCAAGAAAAAAACGGGCTATATAGCGGTTGTAAATACAGTCTCCGTCCGATAAGGCCTATAGCCCTTGTGACTGTAAACAGCTACCCAAAGATAAACAATCATAGGGAGTTCTATGCGGGCCAACAAGGCCGCCAGTCAACAGCTAAACAGGGCCCCACACGGCCAACACACATCATCTAAAGCACATATGGTCCCCACACGGCCGATAATATCTAACCACAAGGAAGTAACACAATTTTCAAGCCTCTAGGAGTAATAAGATGGTGGGGACAGGGCCCCGACCTACCCATACTATACAAACAAAAGAAGTAAACCTCTATCACATAAGCTTCGGAAGAAAGGAGCTGACGGCTCTGTATGGATGACTGGAACTACGAGGGACCTGCTTCTCATCTATCTGCACCTGCAGGCAAGTAATGCAGTGCCCCAGATGAGGGCATCAATACAATATGTATCGAATATGTAAGGAAATAGATAAGCTAAATAGGACTAGAAATAAGTAAAAAGAAGAGCCGAAAGATTAACCTGTACGCCTGCTGATTCGTAATCTGCATCTAACTGACACTACATGTACATAATCTAAGACTGCATACTTACACATTTATACACTACAGCTAGCAGACAAGAATTCATACAAGAACCCCACCCGGGCCCCATAAGCTGGGAGGTGCAATCAGCACGGAATAACTCGTTCAGGCCCCCATAAGTCCTGGCGAGCACATCTCAATCTATATACCCTACTCAGGTGTCTACAACTCTACTGGTACTGTAGCCAACCTACTGGTCCCCTGGGTCTACAATTGGGCCCGCTTGGCCCCTGAACTGTAGTTGTGTCTGAGTCCGGAGGACTCCTGATATCTACACCCCGGGCGTAAGCGCTAGGTGGGGTTGTGTATAAGTCCAACCACGGCATATGAGGATCTGGATCCCCATCTTCATCCCTTGCGGATGGCATGCCGCCTCGTAGAGTGATGTATCCTCGCCCCTGGCGGGCGAGCGACACAACTATTAACCCTGGGGCGGTCATAGAAGGCTTCTAACTGAGGGCAACCCCAACCCAGGTGCTAAACTGACACATCAATCTATCTGTATAAAGAGAGAATATCTGGCCTTTTGGCCTCATGCTAATGCTACTCGCTTCTGGGATAATCTGTATGGCTGTCTGTAGGCATACCATGTGCTCGTATTTGATCAGAGGATCCTGATAGTGATCATGATCTCTAATAGTCTGGACTGAATAGAGCAAGGTCTGAAGTGTCCTAACAATACTCTGAATGTCCTACTCGGACATATATAACTCATGAATAACTGTGGGATTACGGATAGCTAACTACTTTATTCTTCTAATTAAACAACTATACGGCTGGCCCTCTCCTGGCACTCTGTACCTGAATACCTTACAAGAACCGACTAGGGTGCTGGCCGGTCTCTGACTACTGATGTGGACCCCTCCTTGGGGTACCCACAGGTTTATCTGACTCGGACGACTGGGCTGGCCTGCTGGCGTCCTACATGATAACTGTTAGGTCAACTAAGACTGACAATCACTGTTAAGGCTAAAGGGATGGCGGGCGATCACTCAATACACTAGAGAACCCTGGTGTCGCTAGCTCTAGAATATACCTATTCTGTCTCTATTTGTGGTTCTAGAACGTGCGATAACGTCAATGACCTCTAGGGATGCTTTCCTGCCAATACAGGCGCCAACTGGTCGTTAGACCGCCTAAACTATGCCCATACTGTTTAACCAACTGATTCAGGCCAATAACTCTTACGAGATTCTAAAGTCTAGGCCTGACAACAAACATATTAGTCTACCATCACAATAAACTGAGAACTAAAAGAGTTTCTATAGCGTTCATAACGCGAATCACATTTAACCTGCTCCCCTTTTAGCGAAGGGTCCTGCAGTACGATCTGTATATATTTTCTAGCAGCTAACTAGAATTTATGTAACTATAATCCCTATTAGCAGTTACTCGCAACATATTTGATATTTATATATTTATATCAATAACAACTAATCACAATATATCAAATTACAATCTAATGGTAGCAACCGTCTGCAACGTCTGAGATTGTTATTTCTATTTGAGAACATAAGTCGCACACTGTACGATAAGGATACTTGCTGAGAGTTAAGCCTTATATACCTCGTTCACCGTTTTCTGACTAATTGATGAGTAACAGGTCGTATTCAACTGCCCTTCTCAACTGTAATCATATTAATAGAAGAATAGGGCTCGTTACTGAATTCGAAGAAAATAATAACTTATATATATATATATACTGACTATACTTCAACTTATCAAAAGACGATCAAAAACTCATAATTTCTCGGGAATCTAAAAGGGAGAAATACTTACTTTAGGCACGTGATCATATTTACCCTAGTTTGAAACAATTCCATCAACTTAGGCTCGGCGGGACGATGATTTGCTGGGCATATATTACGAAAATAACTCTGTAGTAATTCTCCCTGCAGCTTTATACTTCAATACCCGAAGTTAATTTGGATTTGAACGGCATTTAGTGGCGTAATCGGATGATTTTTACTTGGTTTCTTTGTACTTCCTCGGGTCTGGCCGTGTATGTATTGAAAATGACTTAAAATCAAAGGATAAGACTTATATATACTTGAGGCGGTAGACAAGGCAAGGTGGCACTCTACCCATCGAGCTGATTCTACTCCGTGCCACGTTGGCTAATGCGGAGGAGCTGCTCCATGCCAGTTTGCCCCTCTGGGCAGCTTGGTTCGACCTCCTCCCATGAAATCCCGACTTTGCACTCGTTCGGCCTTTCCCCGGGCCCTTTCCTCTTATGTATGGCACTCTAAAACTCTCAACCAACATACGGATAGGCCGACTAAACGTTAGAAACTTACGGGGTGTAACATTCTCCCCCCTTAAGAACATTTTTCCTCGAATGTTAAGTTCTACTTGCAAGAACCTTAACCTTGCAATTACTTATTCTGGAAACATTTCGGCAGAGTCTCCCCTGTAATATGGACTATCCAAAAATCCTGAAACGCAGAAAAGTTCAGTATAGATACTCCACATAATACTATAGAGTTCATTTCACAATAGACTGAAGTCAATTATCTCACATATACATGTATGTAATGCAACTTATGAAACAACAACAACAACATATCTCTAGCTGCACAATCTGACTAAGTCTGAAATAACTGAGGATATCTGGCTTTCATATCATCTTCTGCCTCCCAAGTCATCTCCCCTCAGTTCTTATTTAGCCGTAATACTTGAACGAAAGCAACATCTTTAGTTCTTAGTCTGCAGATCTGCCGATCTAGTATGGCTACTGGAGCTTCTTCATAAGCTAACTCCTCAGTGATTTGGACGTCTTTGACTGGGACAATCCAGGAGGGATCTCCTATGCACTTCCTCAGCATTGATACATGAAAAACTGGGTGAAAAGATTCTAATTCTGGAGGTAAATCCAAGTCATAAGCCACCTGGCCTATCCTTCGGCGAATCTAATAAGGTCCAATAAACCTCGGGCTGAGCTTACCTTTCTTACCAAATCTCGTCACACCCTTCATAGGTGAAACCTTCAGGAATACCCATTCACCCACATTAAACTCTAGGATTCTCCGCCGTACATCAGCATAAGTTTTCTGGCGGCTCTGAGCAGTCAAAGGACATTCCTTGATAAGCTTTACTTTTTCCTTCTGCCCATTTTAACATGTCCAGGTTTGATCAATCTGCCTGAAGTTATCATCCAGAAGGCTTCCATTTCCATTTATAGTGGGCCTCGAGAGTCTGAGTTGTATATTCTACTTAGACACCAATTGGGGTACGAGGAGCTGTGCTTAAGTTAATATGTGTCACCATCTGTTCCAACATCCATTCCTAAAATTTAGTCTTAGATTGCGCCCCTCTGTCAGAGTTTATCAAACACTGGGCTTCCACGCACTCCATCTACTTCTGGGGTATTTAACCTGACATAAGTCTTAATGGCGACATAATTTCATGTGGCGAGGCATGAATTGACCTCATTGGTCTTATTATACTGACTCAAATAAGGTCAGGCTACACTTGGTGTGAGATAATCCTGTGATTGTATCATATTAATTGCTCTCCACTCCCTTGCAGACACGACCATCTCTTATATCGGACAGCTCGGTTCCTGCTATTTCACCTTTTCTGGCCTGTCACTGGGGCTCTTCTTCTATGATTTACTGATATCTCCTATCCTCTCGTACCATCTCATCGCATCTTCGTTAAATTTTGGGAGCAAGGAACACATGCACCTTAGCTATGGTCTGCTATTTGAAGTTCCGCCACTCTTGGAACGTGAGGTCAACATCTGGACCTTGTGACCTTGCTTGTTGTTATATTGAAGTCCCGTAACTGTCCGCTGGGCCTTATTTCCAGGCTGCACTAGATTAGATTCTCCGTGTTGGCACTCTCTTACCTTCCCCTTAGGCGGGCGTACCGCAACATTCTAGGCTACAACCTTACTGTCTCTTAACTGTTAGACCGAGGCTTAGTCCTCAATATGCGATGTTCTATCAACCTCGAGGTGATTCTGATTTCCCCCAAAGTCTGGTATTCATTCTTTTCCCATTACCTTCCTTAGACTGAGCTCTGGGGTTCATGGTTCCTACCTTACACTGTCAATAAGGTTATCGGCCAAGTCTCGGTCTATACTTTTTCTGGCTTGCAGTCGGACCCATTTTATTCATATGACCCCCTTGTCTTTCGATATCACCAACTAAGATCATAACCATTATCTTGCAGGCATATCCTACCGTCATTAACATGCTACGGCGGATTCAGCCTTTTTCTGACTTGAACTTGACTATTACTGGGAATTTATCACTGATGGATTCTTACACACACTTCGAGTAATCTGGTAGTCTTACCTGCTCTTCTAACTTATTACCGTGAAGGTATGGACAACTTACATAAACATTGGGGGTCCCCACTATTTCCTAACACTTTCTGGAGTCAACAAATCCAACCTTCACTTATTATTTACTCCGGGCAACATCGCCCCAATTCGTACGCCCTTTGTTGTACTGGAAACAAAACTAGGAGGTAGGAATAGCCTTTTCTTACCGCAATGAAATGGAAATATGGAACTGTACAACATTCGAAAGGATGGAGGTGGGAATCCTACATTTCCCTTTGTTTTTCACATCCATCCGGTAATCTAATATTAACTGTCGTCTTGACCAGATCTTGTATATCTAATAGATAAGTCGACTCGTATATACTCTATACTCTTGACTTCCTACTCTGAGGTTATAAAAAGGAACTGGGGACAGTGCTGGTAGATGTATCACATTGTGAGGTTCCTGGTACCTTGGGAGAGTATTGGGGAGATAAAAAACATCCGCTCCCGCCCTTAGGCTGACTATCTCCCAACTGTGGCGTCTTAATGATACCTCCTCCTGCCTATGTAGTTATCTTGCAACTGGTTGGTGTCTATCTTATATTAAACATTACCCTAGACAGACATAACAAGGAAACCTTAAGGACTTAACCCTATACAACTTTGCTCTATAGCACGATCGGAGAAGAAGGAGGGGTAACCATCCTATCATGCCTTGTAGCCTCCTGCCTATAGTATATGGTGCACAACACATCCATAGACAAGACTTTACTTAGCACGACTTGCAAACTCCCTGGGATACGACCTGCTCTGATACCAAGTTTGTCAAGCCCCACCTTAGGAGGCATGATTGGCACTTGGTGCCCTACTAGGTCCTGAATTGCTGAGCTGACTGAGACTAAGCACCTCTGGTACTGGGCTAACTCTAACTCTAGAATCAATAAAACAACGGGCTATATAACGGCTGTAAATACAGTCCCCGACCGACAAGGCCTATAACCCCTGTGACAGTAAACAACTACCCAAAGACAAACAATCATAGGGAGTTCTATGCGGGCCGACAAGGCCACCAGTCAACAGCTAAACAGGACCCCACACAGCCAACACACATCATCTAAAGCATATATGGGCCCCACACGGCCGATAATATCTAACCACAGGGAAGTAACACAATCTCAAGCCTCTAGGAGGAATAAGATGGTGGGGACAGGGCCCCGACCTACCCATACTGTACAAATAAAAGAAGTAAACCTCTATCATACAAGCTCCAGAAGAAAGGAGCTGAAGGCTCTGTATGGCTGACTGGAACTACGAGGGACATGTTTCTAGTCTATATGCACCTGCAGGTAAGTAATGCAGCGCCACAGAAGAAGGCGTCAGTACAATATGTACCGAATATGTAAGGCAATAGATAAGCTGAATAGGACTAGAAGTAAATAAAAAGAAGAGCTGAAAGATTAACCTATACGCCTACTGATTCGTAATCTGCATCTAACTGACACTACATGTACATAATCTAAGATTGCATACTTACACATTTATACACTACAACTAGCAGACAAGAATTCATACAAGAACCCCACCTGGCCCCCATAAGTCGGGAGGTGCAATTAGCACGGAATAACTCTTTCAGGGCCCCATAAGTCCCGGCGAGCACATCTCAATCTATATACCCCTACTCAGGTTTCTATAACTCTACTGGTACTGTAACCAACCTACCGGTCCCCTAGGTCTACAACTAGGCCTGCTTGGCCCCTGAACTGTAGATGTGTCTGAGTCCTGAGGACTCTTGATATCTACACCCCGGGTGTACGCGCTCGGCGGGGGTGTCTATAAGGCCAACCACGACATATGAGGATCTGGATCCCCATTTTCGACCCTTGCGGACGGCATGCCGCTCCGTAGAGCGACGTATCCTCGCCCCTAGCGGGTGAACTACACAACTATTAACCCTGGTGCGGTCATGGAAGGCTTTTAACTGAGGGCAACCCCAAACCAGGTGCTATACTGGCACATCAATCCATCTGTATAAAGAGAGCATATCTGGCCTTTTGTCCTCATGCTAATGCTACTCGCTTCTGGGATAATCTTTATGGCTATCTGCAGGCACGCCATGTGCCCGTATTTGATTAGAGGATCCTGATTGTGATCATGATCTCTAATAGTCTGGACTGAATAGAGCAAGGTCTGAAGTGGCCTAACAATACTCTAAATGTCATACTCGTACATCTATAACTCATGCATAACAGTGGGGTTACGGATAGCTAACTACTTTATTCTTCTAATTAAACAACTATAGGGCTGGCCCTCTCCTGGCACTCTGTACCTGAATACCTTACAAGAACCGGCTAGGGTGCTGGCCCATCACTGACTACTGATATGGACCCCTCCCACATGATAACTGTTAGGTCGACTAAGACTGACAATCACTGATAAGGCTAAAGGGATTGCGGGCGATCACTCAACACACTAGAGAACCTTGGTATCGCTAACTCTAGAATATACCTATTATGTCTCTATTTGTGGTTCTAGAACGTGCGATAACGTCAATGACCTCTAGGGATGCTTTCCTGCCAATACAGGCGCCAACTGGTCGTTAGACCGCCTAACTGCGCCCATACTGTTTAACCAACTGATTTAGGCCAATAACTCTTACGAGCTTCTAAAGTCTAGGCCTGTCAACAAACATACAAGTCTACCATCACAATAAGGTGAGAACTAAAAGAGTTTCTATAGCGTTCATAAAGCGAATCACATTTAACCTGCTCCCCTTTTAGCGAGGGGTCCTGCAGTACGATCTGTATAAATTTTCTAGCAGCTAACCAGAATTTATGTAACTGTAATCCCTATTAGCAGTTACTCACAACATATTTGATATTTATATATGTATATCAATAACAACTAATTACAACATATCGAATTGCAATCTAATGGAAGCAACCATCTGCAACATCTGAGATTGTTATTTCTATTTGAAAACATAAGTCATAACACTATACGACAAGGATACTTGCCGAGAGTTAAGCCTTACATACCTCGTTAGCCGTTTTCTGACTAACTGATGAGTAACAACTTGTATTCAACTTCCCTTCTCAACTGTAATCATATTAATCGAAGAATAGGGCCAACTTCGTTACTGAATTCGAAGAAAACAATAACTTATATATATATATATACTGACTATACTTCAACTTATGAAAAGATGATCAAAATCTCATAATTTCTTGGGAATCTAGAAGGGAGAAATACTTACTTTAGGCACGTGATCGTATTGACACTAGTTTGAAACAATTCCATCAACTTAGGCTCAGCGGGACGACGATTTGCCTGGCGTATTTCACAAAAATAACTCCACAGTGATGCTCCCTGCAGCTTTATACTTCAATACACGAAGTTAATTTGGATTTGGACGGCGTTTAGCAGCGTAATCGGATGATTTTTACTTAGTTTCTTCGTACTCCCTCGGGTCTGGCAGTGTATGTATTGAAAATGACTTAAAATCAAAGGATGAGACTTGTATATTCTTGAGGCGGTGGACAAAGCAACATGGCATTCTGGCCATCGCGCTGATTCTGCTCCGTGCCACATTGGCTAACGCAGAGGAGCTGCTCTGTGCCAGTTTGCCCCTCTAGGAAGCTTGGTTCGGCCTCTTCCCGTGAAATCCCAACTTTGCACTCGTTCGGCCTTTCTCCAGGCCTTTTCCTCGTATGTATGGCACTCTAAAACTCTCAACCAACATACGAATAGGCCGACTAAACATTAGAAAGTTACAGGGTGTACCATAAACATTACCTCGTTTGGGTCATTATTGAAAGGTTAAGACATCTCTTGCTGGTCAGAATTATGTTTCAACTAAAGATTACGCTGAATTAAATACTAAAGAAATAATCCAGCTATGTGGTGTCTCAATGTCTATTAACTTCTAACAAAGGGGAACAACTTACAGCTAGGTTTTGGAAAGGCTTTCAGAACATATTGGGATGCATGTTAATTTGAGTACGACTTCTCGTCCATAAATAAATGGCCAAGCAGAGCACAAAACTTAGATTCCTGGAGATGTGTTACGAGTGGAAGTACATTCCCCCTATATGATGGCCTGAAGTAGGTAAGTTAGGGATAATTGGATCGGGCATACTACATCAGTCAGAGGGAAAAAGTTAAACTCACTAGAAGATATGTGCTGGCAGCCTAGGGTCATCAAAAGCCTTTTTCTAACGTATGGCGCGGAGAGTTACAGATGGAGGCAACGACTGGGTATTCCTCAAAATCTCGCCTATGAAGGGCGTTATGAGAGCTGATAAGAATGGCAAGTCCAACCCTAGATTCGCTAGGAACTCCGGGAGATAGGCCAAGTGGCCTATGAGGTAAAGTTGCCTTCGGGGCTAGGATTTGTTCATCAATGTTATGCAAGTAAGTAAGAGACCTTTCTCGGGTCATCCCAGTTGAGGATGCTTGGGTCACAGAAGAACTGTCCCACGAGGAGACTCCAATAGTTATACTAGATTGGCAGATATATAGGGGCTATCTTGAGAACCAAAGCTGTAGCTTAGTAGAATCATATTGAGGAACAAAAAGGTAGAAAAGATGACCTGGGAAGCTAATGACAACATGAGGTCTAGATATCCTCACTTATTCCAAACCTGACCCAGATTGAGTAGTTGAGGTGAGATTGTTGTTCAGTTATTATGTTGTTACGTATAATATTAGTATTGTTTAGTTATTTTCCCTTTATGATATGAAGCTATGTTGTATCATTGCTTGTAGTGTCCTGAGAGGTGCCTATGTTGGACTTTTCTATATTTCAGGTTTCCAGATAGTCCATATTATGGAGTAAACTCTGTCAAAATTTTTCTGGCAATAGTTAAAGGAGTTGAGTCTTTTAAGCCTAAGAGGACATTCGAGGATGAATGTTCCTAGGGGGGGGGGTAATGTTACACCCCATAAGTTCCTAGTGTTTAACTGACATGTGCGTGCGTATGTTGAGAGTTTTGGGGTATGACGCATGCAGGAAAATGCCCGGGGGACAAGTATACAAGCACGACATCGAGCGAGCAGGAGGCTGGGGTCGGAGGCCAGGTCCACTGGGCGCCGCGCCCGACTCTTGTCACTGTGGGCAATGAGCCACACCCCTATCCCACTGCCTCAATTATATATAGGGTGCAAAGTTAAGTTAAAGTTAAAAAAAATATTTGCCAAGAGCAGACTTCGCCCCTCCAATATTCTCTCTCAATTTTTCATCAGTTTCTAGAAAAATTACATTGCTAAACTCCGTCCAAAGGTAAATTCATCTTGGATAACGAGTTCTAGGCCTATGAGAAACATCTCTGCAGCTACAGGTGATATGTAAGCATCTATACCTTCTAAACTCTCAAGAAATTGTGAGTTTTCGGCCGAATTAAACAAAGTTGAAGTTATAGTTAACCCTATTGAAAGATATTGCTATTCACCGATTCCCACTATTGAAATAACCTTATTTTCTCTGCGTGGAGACTACAGTTGAGTGGAATTAAAGGCTCCAGGTTGAAAATTGTTTGGGATGAATGAAGGTCGGCATTCGAGGTATATTAAGGCTTATCTCTTCGGCAAGTTATTCTCGTCGTATAGTGATACAACCTATGCCTCCGAAAGTAGACAATGATCATGTATATTGTGATTAGTTGTTGCCAGTAGATAATGAGCTTATATGTTATGATTAGCTGCTGCTAGTAGATAAGGATCATGTATATTGTGATTAGCTGTTATAAGTAGATTATGATTATATATGTTGTGGTTAGCTGCTGGGAGTATATTGCAGTATCCCTTGTTGGGAAAAAGTCTGTTAAGTGTGACTCACGCTAGGAGCATCATAGAAACTTCTCTGTTCTTCTGTTCATTGTATTATTAGAATTATGATGTTTTTCTATCACGCCAAGGCCATAGAAGTTCATGGTTAACTATTGGGCCTGATTTGATAAGTTGGACAGCATCGGGCGCAGCCGGGCGATATAACTTCTAGTTTGATGCCTGTATTGTCAGTAAAGCTCGCCAAGAGGCCGTTGGCGTACCTTAATGCCTCCAGGGTCAGAAATTTGTATAGGATGATCATACATTAGAGTCAGCGACACTAGGTTGCCTAGTGAATTGAGTGACAACATGCCATCTAGTTAGCTACTGCCAGTGACTGTTAGTCTCAGTCGACTTAATGCTTGTCATACAGGTCGCCCAGGAAGTCATCCCAATTGTACAAATCAAATAGACCCATGGGTACCCTGAGGAGGGAACCTTATTAGTGGTTGAATACGGGGCCAATGCCCTAGCCTGCTCTTTAGGGTACTCAGGTACAGGTAGTCGTGAGTGGCTAAGTCTAAATAAAATTATCTACGAGGTTAGGAATTGCCCAAAGAAGACATATGAAATCTGAATAAACCAAGTTAAGGTGTAAGGGACTAGAACCATGTTATTACAGTATTACCTTCATGCTAAGAATTATCATAAGCTGTCTGTGGAAGTTTAGGGGCTGACTGCTCAGGAGCATGTCTGATCAGTAGCAGCCCTACTGTTGTTCTAAGCAAGGGAACTAAGTAGTTGGTTGTCTGCGACCTTACAGTTCACTTATGAGCTATCGTTGTCCTATCATGACATTCAGAGTATCATTTAGGCCACTCCAGATCTCACCCTATCTGGTCTAGACCATTAGAGGTTATGATCACTACCAGGATCCTCTGATCAGATGTAGGCACACGGGGTGTGCTTATTGGTAGTTATGCGGACTATTCTAGTGGCGAGTAGTGGTCGCATTAGGCGTTAATAACTAGACACGCTTTTGAGTGGCTAGAGTGAGACTTAATTATAGTATATCGGTTGGGATTGATCGTACCTAGGATAGCCTTTCGTTGACCATCTTTAGAGTTGCTAATTGTGTCATCGCCTACGGGGCTATATGATGTTACTTAGAGGAGCTATATGATGTCCCAAGGGACTATGTTTAGGCCCAAGGGCCATGTTATAGTCCATCCACAAATAGGCTTCTACTTTTATGCCGTATCGGCATCACTGACCCTCTCTCGAGCCTTGTGTGCCCAGGGTGCAGTTACTGGAGCCCAACGGTATCAGACTCAATTATTGGAGTCCAACGGGCTCAAATGCGGACCTAGAAGCTAGGTAGGTTTACTATAGCACTAGTAGATCATAAGAACCTGGATAGGGGTGTATAGATTGAATTATACTTGCCAGGGCTTATGGGAGCCATGGTAGGTTGTTTCTGTGTTGCTTTCACCTTCCAGGCTTATGGGGGCCAGGTTAGATTCTTGTTTGTATACTTTCTTGTTAGGTGTAGCCTATGAATGTATAGTCATACAGTTTCAACTCATATACGTTAGTGTTTTACTAGATGTAGGTTATGGATAAGAAAGCTTATAGGTTAACTTTTGCCCCTTCTTGCTATTCACTTTCAGTTCTTTATCAACTTCTACTCAGTCTTATTTACTGCCTTACATATTCGGTACATATTGTACTAACCCCAACTATGGGGTGCTGCATATTTTCCTGTAGGTATAGACAGAAGATTGCGGGGTCTCCTAGCAGCTATTCAGAGTCGGCAGATTGGCCATCTCCTTTAATTTGGAGCTGCCAAGTTTTAGAGGTTTATCTGTCTTTTATTTGTATAGCATTTGGGTAGGCCGGGGCCCTGTTCCGACCAATATTTTCACTCCTATAGGCTTGTAGACTACAATCTTCAACTAGTTGGTTTGTTGTTGGCCGTGTGGGGCCTTTGTATGTCTTATTTTTCATGCTGGCCGTGTGAGGCCCAATTTAGTCAATAGCGGCCTTGTTGTGTATAGTACGAATATGACTGTTTGTTTTAATTTTGTTATAACTAGACAACATGGTGGTTTTGTCGGTCCGCATAGGATCCCGTTACTATTCTGTTGCTGGGTTAGCTGTTTTCTATTAGGTGTTGCCTGGCCTTGTCGTCCCGAGGCTGTGTTTATAGATGATATATAGCAGTTTGTTTTCTTAGTTTTGAGTCGCTGGTAGGCACCAGAGGTGCATATTCTCAACTAGGTCAACCCAGATCCAATGTGGCATTAAGTGTCAGTCATGCCTCCTAAGGTGGGGTGTGACACGAATCCCATAGAGGCTAATGAATGATTTGCGCAAGCGTGGTTTTAGGAAATTTGAATTAATTCACACCAATTAAGGAAAATAAAATAGAAAATTTTTGGGGGAAAAATAGAGTTAACAATATTGTGGATTTCAAACCAGCTTGCCAAAATAGCAAAATAACCAGAATTGATAGACAATAATGAGAGAAGATTAGAGGTGTAATGTAGAGGGGTGCTAATCAAATAAGGATATGATATCTCATCAAATCATTGCGAATAAGTGTAAATAACTTTGGGCAAGATGACATCCTACGGTTTTCAACCTAATAGACCTTTTCCTTGAGTCTTTTCGAACCTTAAGACACAATTCAATTAGCCCAATAGAGTTTGGGCTAATACCTGAGCTATTTCTAGCCATCAACTACTAATTAGGATTATGAACATGGGTTTTGGCTATTTCTAGTCCAAACTTCATGTAATCACATCCATTCCAACCATCAAATTCTCTCCTAATACTTGAATTATTCTTTTTCAAGCTAAATCAAGTAAGAAAAGTAAACCCACATTTGCAACTATGGATCATCAATTATAAATTGGAGAGAACTCAACAGATTTACACCAATTAAGCAATATTAAGATGAATCTAGCATACCCAATCTAATTAAGCACTCATCATCACACACATCTAGTTGATGATTTAGCTACTTATTATTAAGAAACTAAAGAGTATATTCATCAATAAACTCAATGATTTCATTATTAAGAGCAAGCAAATTCAAACTAAAAATATGTCTGCAACAATGGTTATACCTTGCTAATGGAAGAAGAAGAAAATAAGAAAAGCGATATTCAACAATCTCCTCCAATGGAGCTCTTCTCTTTCTTCAAAGCAAAAGGAATATTCAAAAAGCTAAAAGTATAAATCCTGTACAGAGTACTTTCTTCTAGACTATATACAAAAATAGGGTAACCAATCTCCTCTTTTTCTAGTTCTGGACGTAATCTCCCCTGTTTAGACATTTTGTCACTTGCGGGGGTGCTGGCGGTTCGCCGATTTCGTGAACCACTTTCTATCATCTGCTGCACATCCAATGATTTTCCAGGACCATTCGGCGACACCTCCGGAAGTTTGCCGGTCTTCATCCGCGATTCATCAATCCATTTACTCCTTGGTCCATAAAGTTCAGCAAGAGTAGGCGATTTGTCCGGCGAGTCTCTAGTAAATGTTCACGACCGTCGGTTGCACATTGTCTTCAGGTCAGTGATCATCTGCATATGACCAACATTTCACCGGTGTCCTTCAGTGTAGCACTGGTTTTCACCTGATTTCATCCTTTTTACTCCACTTCTTGCTCTTTCTCTTCAACTCAGATACCTGTACATAAAAAGGAAAAAAAGGCATAAAATTCATCTAAATGACTTGAAAACTAAGCTAAAGTTCATGCTTAAGAGCCTAATGAGTTGGTAAATTACCAACTCATCATACCTCATGCTGTAACTGAACGGGAAGGGAAAAAATGCGGGTATCTAACCATCATATCTTCTTTAGCTTCCCATGTATCCCTCTCAATAAGCTGATTCCTCGACAAAACCTTCACTGAAGCAATTTTTTTGTTCCTCAATTTATGAACCTGATGATCAAGGATCTTAATCGGAACCACCTCATAGGTAAGACTATCCTTCATACCTATGCTCTCCATAGAATCAACTAAGGCTAGGTCACCAATGCACTTCTTTAATAGAGATACCTAGAATACTGGATGTACCAAATCTAACTCTACTGGTAGCTCCAACTCATATGCCACCCGCCAACTCACCTCAAAATCCAATAAGGACCTATATATTGGGGACTAAGCTTCCTTTTATTTTTGAACCTCATCACTCCCTTCATGGGAGACACCTTTAGAAACCCAATCATCAACCTCAAACTCAAGCTCTCTCCGTCTAACATCCGCATAAGATTTCTAACGACTCTGAGCTGTTTTTAGCCTTTCCCTAATGAGTTGAACTTTCTCCATGGCCTCATGAACTGAATTTTGCCCTATCAATGTAGCCTCACCTACCTCAAACCAACCAATAGGTGATCTACATCTCTGCCTGTAAAAAGCCTCAAATGGAGCCATTTGAATGCTGGAGTGATAACTGTTATTGTAAGAAAACTCAATGAGAGGTAAGTGATCATCCCAAATGTCCTTAAAATCAATTACAAATGCTCTCAACATATCCTCAATAATCTGAATGGTTCGCTCAGCCTGACCATCTATCTGCGGGTGAAAAGCTGTGCTAAGCTTCACCTTAGTACCAAGACCCTTCTGAAACGATCTCCAAAACTGAGAGGTAAACTGGGTACCCCTATTTGAGATAATGGAAAATGGAACTCCATGCAACCGAACCAACTCCCAAATGTACAATCTAGCATGATCATCAGTTGAATCGATAGTTTTGACTGATAAGAAATAAGCTGATTTGATCAACTTGTCCTTAATCACCTATATAAAGTCATACCGTCGGCGGGTACGAGGAAAACCTGTAATGAAGTCCATATTGATCTCTTCCCATTCCAAGTAGGAATGCTAATATTTTGAAGCATACCCCCAGGTCTCTAATGCTCAACCTTCACTTGCTAGCAGTTCAGACCCTTAGCCAAAAACTCCGCTATATCCTTTTTCATGCCATTCAACCAATAAACTTCACGTAGGTCACAGTACATCTTGGTGGCACATGGATGGATAGAATACTGAGAGCCATGAGCCTTGCTCAACATCTGCTTTTTCAAGTTGTCCACAACTGGCACACAGAATCGTCCCTAATATCGAAGTACACCATCTCTCTCTTGGGAGAAAACCTCCAGTTTCTGATTTCAGACCGCTTCTTTCAGCTTTACCGATATAGGATCCTCTTCTTTCCTAGCCTTGACCTCGATCACCAATGAAGATTTCGACCTATTCTAAACAATGAAACCACCTTCTATTGAGTCGACAAGGCGAACCCCTAAATGAGCAAGCCTATGGACATCCTTTTGTAACTCCTTTCTCCCATCATCAACATGAGACACACTCTCCATGGACAACCTACTAAGAGCATCTGCCACTGCATTGGCCTTACTCGGATTATAAAGGACACTCATGTCATAGTCCTTGAGAAGCTCTAGCCATCTCCTTTGCCACAAATTCAAGTCCTTTTGAAAGAACACATACTGAATGCTCTTGTGGTCTGTGAACACATCCATATGCACCCCATAAAAATAGTGCCTCCAAATCTTCAATGCAAACACCACAGCTGCCAACTCTAGGTCATGCATCGGGTAATTCTTCTTATAAGTCTTAAGTTGTCTCGAGGCATACACAATGACCTTACCATGCTGTATCAACATGCAACCAAGACCAATCCTAGAGGCATCACAATACACAACAAAACCATCCGTGCCCTCTCATATGGCCAATATTAGGGCTGAAGTGAGTTGAGTATTTAACTCTTAAAAACTCTTCTCACAAGCATCCGACCACTGAAATTTGACCTTCTTTTGAGCCAACTTAGTCAATAGTGTTGCAATGGATAAAAATCCATCGACGAATCTCCTGTAGCAGCCAGCTAAATCCAAAAAGCTCCTAATGTCCGAGGGACTAATTGGTCTAGGTCAATTCTTCACTATCTCTATCTTTTGAGAGTCCACCTGCACACCCTCGCTAGACACCACATGGCACAAAAATGCTACTGAGTTAAGCCAAAACTTACACTTGCTGTATTTAGCAAACAACTGGCAATCCTTGAGAGTCTTCCACATAATCCTTATATGAGTGACATGCTCTTCCTCGCTCTGAGAGTATACGAGAATATCATCTATGAAGACAATTACAAACATATCCAAATACTACTTGAATATCTTGTTCATCAAATTTTGTAAAAGCTGTAGGAGCATTCATTAGTCCAAAAGACATAACTACGAACTCATAGTGACCATACCGAGTCTTGAAGACTATCTTTGGAATGTCACTCTCTTTAACTCTGAGCTAATGATAGCCGTATATGAGGTCTATCTTTGAGAAGCATTTAGCACCCTGAAGCTGGTCAAACAGGTCATCAATCTTGGGGAGGGGATACTTGTTCTTGATTGTGACCTTGTTCAACTACCAATAATCAATGCACATTCTAAGGGAACCATCCTTCTTCCAAACAAAGAGAACTGGAGCACCGCATGGGGATTTACTAGGCTTGATTAAACCATTATCTAGGAGATATTTCAACTGCTCTTTCAACTCCTTTAGCTCGGTTGGAGCTATTGTGTAAGGAGGAACGGAAATAGGATGCATATCAGGGAGAAGGTCGTTACCAAAGTCAATCTCCCACTTGGGAGGGAGTCTTGGTATATCATCTGGAAACACCTTCGGATACTCACATACTATGGGAACTGACTGAAGAGTTGGGGTCTCGGACGTAGCATGCTTAACCCAAACTAGATGGTGCACATAACCTTTAGAGATTATCTTCCCGGCCTTGAGATAGGAAACAAAGAGACCTATAGGCACAACTGAACTACCTTTCTATTCTAGGACTGGCTCACCCGAAAATCAAAATTCTACCATACGGGTTCTACAATTCACTGAGGCATGCATGCATGCAACCAATCCATAGCAAAGATAATATCAAAATCGGTCATGTCTAACTCTACTAGGTCGACTGAGGTGACTTTATGAAATACTGTGACAGGGAAATTTCTGTATACCCATCGAGCTATAACTGGGTTACCGACTAGAGTAGAGACTGAGAAGGGTTCTGACAGGATTTTGAGACTGACGTTGAAACTAACAAAAATATAAGGAGTCATGAAAGATAAAGTATCCCCTGGATCTAACAATGTATACACATCAAGATGGAATATTCGTAACATACCAGTGGCCATATCGGGAGAGACCTCCTACTCTTGACGAGATGATAGTGCATAAAATCCTAAGAAAGTATTACACTCGCGCCGCCGCTGCATTCCTATTCTGGGGAACATGGGCCACTGCCTGCTGGTTGAACTGAGCAGTCATGGCCTATGCCAACATTTGAAATGCCGCTTTGAACTCAGCATGAGTGACCTGCTCAAGCAAAGGATCTACTGGTGTTGGCGAGGCTTGCTGATGCCCATCTCCATTACCATTTTCATGGCTATTCCTTCTACCATTCCCTCAACGTCGAGGCATATTTCTGCCAATGCGTATAGAATGAGTTAGAGGAATAGATAGGTACTTCATCGCACCACATAGATAATGAAAGAAGGAAAAATTCCTAGAATGTCTTATAGCCTCTTCCCTATAAGTGTGGCGCAGTTCACACCTGTGAAAAAGATTGTACTTAATGCAGCTTTTAGACACCCTAGGATACTCTAAACCTTTGCTCTGATACCAAGTTTTTCCCGACCCGAGCTAGGACCCCCGATTGAGACACAAAACCTAGAACCACGAATGTCCCCAAGTCAACCTATGACATGAACATAACAACTAAAGATCATATATTAAAAAAGAAACTGGTAACTTAAACATGAATAAGTGAAAGTTTGAGTAACATAAGATGTATATCAATCGATACATCACAATGTTAAATCTCAAAGCTAAACATACTAGTCTATGTCTGAAAAGCCTCTACTATCTAATGAGATGCTGAGACAAGCCCCTAGCTATCTCCAAGTTTGAAACAAAACTGACATGATCAACATAACTAAATGAAGATCCTCGGAGATGAGGACTCACCCAACAGGGCTAACTGGACTGAGAGGGAAGCAAACTATTGTCATGACTGAGCTGGATCACCTGAACCTATATTCAGGAAATGATATAGCACAGAATATGCGGTTAGTACTTTGAATATACTGAGTATTCAAGGTAAGTAAAAACATGCTTAATAAATGTTAACTGAGATCATGCATATAAATATAAATTATTTGATCATGAGAGTAGGGACGACATGCTGAAAACTGTATCTGATACATATATAATCATAAGTTGGTTATCATAAATGAACATAGTGACCCAAGATTTATAAATAGAAATCATATGACTTGTCATAGCTAAAATCGTAAGTAAAAGCTCATAAACTGATCATTGGGTCAAATTTGTTGTAAAACATAATATTATAAGTCATGAACATGAGTAACTGAAATCATAAGAAACAATGGGAGACTCATCCTAACCGACACCATCACGATAGAGCTTACGTGATGCCCCAACTATCACACGCAAGTGGGCAGAGCTATCCAAAATCTTGTCAGGGCTGAGGACGCTACCATGATATCGATATCAAGTTGAAGCCCCCTTGGGGCAACACTATTGAGAGGTCCCAAATATGTAACATATACCTAGGTTGGCGCGTAATTATGAGACCCGGGACATTGGAACCCAAGCCTGCTTGGTGCTAGACACTACTCCCATAAACATGCATAGTGCTCACATCCTCTTTCAATGAAGTTGTAATCATAATTACATGCATAGTACTCGCATCATTTTTCAATGAAGCTGAAATCACAATCTGTACATAGCATAAAATCTGAACATTGGGAGTCTTGGCTCCAAAACATATCATAAGTTGCATTGGGAGTCTTGACTCCAAAACATATGATAAGCTGATCTCATTAGCCCTGGATAGATCATGAAAACATACTTAACTTATGTGGAATTGCCCAAATCATAAAATCATGCATACTTGAAATAGACTTTATAAGTCAAAATCATGGATTCATACATGGAAAAATTATAAACATTCATTCATGCTAGATATCTCATCATACTTGAAATCATAAATCATAAGCTTGACTTTTCATAAAACTTGCATAATAGGACATAATTTCTAATATCTTGAAATCATGAATTTATAATCAAATTAAGTATAAAATACACACATTATACTTAAAACATACTTTAGAACATGAGGGGATTATACCCATAAACATATCATAGAGAATTTCATAAAATTTGCTTAAAACACTATAAATCCATACACTTGAACAAAACCTTGAATTTATGAACTTGAGACGAAATTTAGGTATGAGAGTGGAAGGAATCTCTTATTCATATCCCTACATACTTGGGTAAACTGATCATCAATTAGCCCTGAAAGCCCAAGAGAATTAGGGGGAGATAGTTCTAGATTGATCTTGAAGAGGGTTCTCAATAACTTACATGCATGGGAGTCTAATGAGTTACAGTAGGCTAAAATCTCTTAAAATAATACTTTTAGGGATTAAAATAATTTAGTTTAGGAATTAGGAGCTTAAAAATTATGAAAATGTCCTTAATGATTTTTCTGGAAAATGGATGCTGCCCGTTACAACGATCCATCCAATGAGTCATTATAGGATACAACAGCTCGTTGGATCATCTATTATTCCCTGGGGCATATCTGGTACTCGACTGATTCTCTTACCAATGATTGACAAGAAGGATCATTATGTGAAAGGACGACCCATCACTTTTTTCGTTGTCATCACTGCCTCGCCTGCCTTACTTCCAAACTTCAGACAACGGATCCCCACAATGGGTCGGCACTCACCCCAACGGGTTGTTGTACCTGCCCATTGCCTCTGATCCATCTTCGGCCCTTTATTGGACTTAACTCAATGACTGCTTATGATGACCCATTGGATCCTATAATGTGTCGTTTCTAGGATCGTTGTTACTGAGAGGGGACTAACTAAAGGCCTACAACAAGGCATACCATGGGTCTTTGTTTCCCACAACGGCTCGTCCCTTGAGTTGATCTATGACTCTAGCGCAATTTTCCCTATTTTCTCTAATTAAAACCCCAGTCTGATCTTAGGGACTTTTGGGGTGTTACAGGTAGGAATCATCGGCCGACTAGGATTAGTTCATACAATAGTATATAATTAACATGAAATTGATTAACTTCTACAAATTTACAATAACACACGCAAGGCTAATATCTAATCTCTCGATTAGTTCCTATTTAAGTACACAATTAAACCTCCATACGCCCACATACTCTTATACACTATCATTTTTTCCTATTTTACCTATAAATTACTTCCTCACTCCTCCATTACTACACTGGAACCGTTGTCCTGCTACAGTGACCTCTTGCCTGTTACCATGACCTTGTGGCTGCAGAAACATACCCACAACAACAGTAACCCCCTTAAGACAGTAGCGTGACCTTCCTAGAAGCTCTCCTCTTCAACTCTTCTCTTTACATCTATAATTCCTTAAATACCATATGACTCAATAATAATTAACTAACCCTTTTCAATTGTTTTCCTACTCATTTAACCACTCATCGATATTATGCCTATATCGACTATCTCATAGTTAGCCACTATAATCATTAAATAAGTCATGTTACCTTTACAACTCCTAACTTTACATTCCTTATAGGGACCCCCTATACCCGCACGAATAACCCACAAGTAGCTCAACGAATCCATTTTAGACCCCGCCCAATCGGGCATTCCCTCATAACTCACGGTGACCATGTCAAACAAATGTTTAACCACAAATGTCAAGAAATAAACTTTAGTACTCAATAAAAAAAACATCAAATCATACAAATGGAGTTACGTTCTCCAAAAATATGGGCACCGCATATACCGGCACCCCATAATTCCACATTGTACAATTTTATACCAAAACTACATCGAGCAGTACTATGCCAGTATTGTATCATGATATATTATCTCCCCTTTGTGTCTCTCACATCCTGCTTGAATTGCATCAGTATATGACATATCACGTATGTGTATCTGTAGTCTATCACTCATATACATACCTGTACACACATGCTAGAGGGTCTTATTTCTTCCCTTCCAGTTATGACTTGCAAGCGACTCTAGAAATTCATGTACTGTACACCCAGCCATATGAAAATCTCAGCATATCTATCTATGTACTCATATTCGCACACCAAGCCGTGGTGAACATCGAGTCATACCTGTCTATGTACTCATCCATTACTGCTCACTCAGATGCTCTTCTTGGGTGCGAGCCACTCATGTTTAAGTGTTCACACATACTCGAACGTACTAATCTGCTCATCCGGATACTCACCTCGGACACGAGCCTCTCATCTCAGAGTAAGGATGTCTTGTCCTCCTATCTTAACATATTTCCCCATTCTCTCAATTAGTTACTAATGTGCTATGAGTTTACAACACTTTCAACACTTAAAACTGAGAAAATAGCATGGTGTAATACCCCGAAGGTGCCTAATATTAGAACCAGGATTTAAAATTTGAAAGTTGGCCGAGACTGGGAAAAACCCACAGGACGGATGACCCAACGGATCATTGGTCCAACCAATGACCCGTAGGAAGCAATTGTGGGAAGGGCCAGGTCTGGTGACAGTGGAAACAACAAGTGATGTGATGACTCATTGTTGGGAACAATGAGTCATCATTTGTAACCTTGGTGGGTACTGGACTTTAGGATTAGGGGATGTAACGGGTCATCCCATGACCCGTCGTGAGAGGAGATGGGTCATGGTCACGAGTCATTATATGGGAAGCCTTTTTTTCCAGTGGACCTAACGGAAGGTAACCATGACTCGTTGGAGGTATCAACGAGTTGTGCTGAGGCTTGTTGTGGGGAGAAGTACAGGTCTGCAAGAAGAAGTAACGATCGAATCAACGACTCATTGAAGGTAAGGATGACTCGTCCTATAGAGTCGTGGGTTGAACCTGAGATCAGGGATTTAGCAGTGCAGATGAAGGATGGATACCACAAGTCATGGTATCCACCAATGACTTGTTGATACGCCTGTTAGTTCACCTTGTGTAGATTTTTAGGGTTTTTCATTATGGGTATTTTCTTCATTCCTGTGCTCTAAGGTCCTAAACTACGTTGTTTTATGTTATTTTCTGAGTGTATTAAGGTATGTTAAGCCCTCATAACCTATTCATTCTCATGCATGCAAAGTTAGAAAAGTTTAGAGGTGATCAAGCTAGTCTTCAAGGTGTTCTTCATCAATTTCCTTTGGCTTTCTAGGAGTGGTCAAAATTGATTTTACCCAGGTATGTAGGGTTATGAATGGATGTTTTTATTCACACCCATACCCAATCTTTCCTAATTCATGAAATTTGATCAAAAAAAACTTATGGGGTTTTAACTTAAATCTTGTGGGATTCTAATGATTTATTAATGGGTTATTTTCTTTTGTGATTTATATTATATTTTCTGAATTATGATTAGGTTCTACAACTATTTTGATCATACAATAATTGATTTCAATTTCTATTAAATTAAGCCCAATTAAGCATGTTCTATGGTGAATCGAGTTATGCTCTTTACTTCAATTGTTGATATTCATAAACCCATCATGATTTATGATTTGAAATATGAATTTATTCAGATACCCATTATGATTTGATGATTTTCAAAGTATATGTATGATCTACAAGTATGCATGAATCCCATGATTTATGAATTATATTTTTGGCCGACTCACGGGCCTTACCCTCATGGCTAGTTCACGTATTTACAAGCACGCTTATGTTTATCACGATTTAACTAGCTTATGAATCTCATGAATGTTATACTATGAGTACTATATATGTTTTGGGAGTAGTATTCAACACCGAGTAGGTTCGGGGACTAGATTCTGCCCCAAATCTCAGAATTACGTGCCACCATAGGATATGATGGAACCTCTCTTGTGACTGTCCCCTTTCCATAATGGGCCTTTTTCATGGTGATATCATGCCTTTCATGGTTCTACCCTTGGCAAGGTACGAATGCCCTTCTAACTAGGGTTACAGGCTGGGCTCCATGTGTGCTCGTATAGGGTATGTCGGTTATGAGAATCTTCCACTGTTCCTCATGATTTATGCATATTTATGATTATGTATATTGGCTCCAGTCATGATTAATAAAGCTTTCTCCTATGATTATGATTACGATTGAATTAGAAATGTTTTGAAAACCTTGAGCCTTATGTTATTGTATGCTATTTATGTTATGAGCATGTTGTCCTACTCTTATAATCATTTATGAGTTTTGTGCATTTTAAATGTCCTTTTTACTTACCTTGCATACTCGGTACATTCCATGTACTGACCAGATACTTTCTATGATATATCCTTTCATGATACAGGACCCGGCTCTCAGGTTCATCCCCGTTAGTAGTCCATCTCAGAGTTAGCTATCAACCCTTTTGGTGAGTCCTCATGTTCCGAGGGCCATATGTTCAGATAGTGATGTTTCTTTTGTTTCAGTTTTGCTGAGCTAGTTGGGGATGTTGTCCCATCAGCCCATCTGGTATGATAGAGGCTTTCAGACTAATTGTAGTACTCAGCTGATATGTAATTCTAGTACGTTTCTCTTATCATGTTATGTTATGTTACATTTATGTTTCCGCTATATCATATGCTTAGTATTCCGCTTTAAGTGTTGTGAAGTTAGATAAATGTTTATGCCATGGGTCGACTTGAAGTCTCTCGGGGCTCCTTGTCCCGTGTTATGATCCGGGCTTATGTTTGGTTCGTGACACATGGACTTAGGTATGTTTATATGGATATGAGGTGTTTTTACTTTGTTTTCAGGGAAAATAGGTTTTGGAGAAAAAATGTGCAAAAGATGCATAAAAGTGCAGAAACATCTCACCCAAGTAGCAATCTCAGTACGAGCCGTACCTAGATTGTATGATTCATATTAAGACTCGTGGAAAACCTCAAAAGGCTGAAACAATATGAAGGCAGAGTACGACTCTCAGTATGAGCCGCAACTGGAGTCGTGGGAAACTTCAGAGAAAATTTGCACAAGTAGTCTGTTGGTATAGGTGGAACCCACGGATCATAACATCTACTTACGACCCATACCATGAGCCATGGGAAGCTTTAGTGATTATTAAACACTTGGTAGAACTCTAGATGCAACAAGCAAGTATGAGTTGTAGGAGCAAGGTACGAGGCGTACCACAACACTCATAGAAAACTTCAGAAGATGTCAAAGTTCTTAGAGCCAACCCACAGATGGATTGTACGACTAGTATGAACATGGTACGAGTTGTACCAGTTTCCAACACTTAGTCAAATCTGCAACAGCCAAGGAATGTACAAGTGCCAGGAATGACCCACACAATCCTATCGTATGATTAGTCATAGGACGAGTCGGCACCAAAGATGAAAATTTCCTTGTGAGCTTAGGAAAACTTTTCTAATGTTTGTGTAAATACCTTTTATGTTTTGTTTTAGTAGAACAACATAGGGATAAAGAAGTATACGTATGTTGAGAGGAGTATTATTTGTGAATTATTATCAAGTTCTGGAGAGCAATTCTTGAGATCAGCACTTGGTTTTATCAATTGTTCTCGAGAAACCAATTATTGTTGTAAGTATTTAATTATGTGTTGTCTATGAATGCTAGTTACAATCTTACAATCACTAGAGGTTAAAATCTCCACAACTAGGGTTGTAGGAACCATCGTGAATTAATGAAATACGGTTACACAAAGTGATTCAAAACCAATGCTAAATGCTTGTACTATATTCTCATTATCTTTAAATGTTTATTAACGGTGCGCAACATTAGGACTTGCCTGAATTCTCTACTTGCTTGAGCTTAGAGAAGTAGAGATTAGGAAAATAGAATTACCACAAAGCCTTGATTTGTATGATCATTGTATGACTTAAGCTGCAGTCGCGGGAAAGTTAATTTGGACTATATTGATAACTTGAAGTTTGAAATCGCTCAAGAAACCTGACCCAGTGATTGAGTATAGTCATCCAATAGGAACGACCCAATCATTTGGATGAACCCTAGTTATTAGTTCTATAAGTAAACATTGGGATTAATCATGTGTGTATACCCGAAGTAGTTATGAACCCATGGGGAACACTTATCCTAGTTATCTGCAAATCTTGATAACAACCACAATTATGATCTTGTTTTATTATTGTTTTCTTTAAACCCCCCAATTTGGGGATAACTTACCAACAATTTTATGTACTGGCATTAGTCTAGATCTTACCTTATTCCCTGTGGGTTCGACCCCAACCTCTTCGTTGGGTTCTTTATTGACAAATTTCTCTTCAAACTTTTCCAAGAAGTGTGAGTTTGAGTGTTATCAAAAAGTGGCGCCGTTTCTTGGGAGTTCCTTGATAAAGTATTAGTAGTCAAGAGACTTGTGTCGTGCCATGGCATAAAATTAGGCGCTTCTTGGGAGGCAACCCATGAGGTGGTTTGGTGAATTTTGAGTAACCGAACCACCTGCGTCATGATGCATCGTTAAATCAGGCACTTCTTGGGAGGAAACCCAAGTTTATTGACTTATGTGTACAAATTATGAAGTGGACGTTGTCAATAAAGAACCCAACAAAGAGGTTGGGGTAGAACCCACGAGGAATAAGGTAAGATCTAGACTAATACCGGTACTTAAACTTGTTGGTAAGTTATCTCCAAATTTGGGGTTTCAAAGAAAAACAATATTAAAGCGAGATTATAATTGTGGTTGTTATCAAGATTTGAAAATAACTGGGGTAAGTGTTCCCCATGGGTTCATAACTACTGTAGGTATACACACGTGATCAATCCCAATGCTTACTTGTAGAATTGATAACTAGGGTTCATCCAAACAACTGGTTCGTCCCTATTGGATGACTATACTCAATCACCGGGTCAGGTCTCATGAGCGATTTCTTTCTAACCATTATCAATATGTTCCAAATTTAACTATCCTGTGACCACAACTCAAGCAATACAATGATCATAAAGACCAAGGCTTTGTTGTAATTCTCTTTTCCTAATCTCTACTTCTCTAGGTTCAAGCAAGTAAAGAATTCGGGCAAGTCCTGACGTTGTACACCGCTAAGAAACTTTTAAAGATGAAGAGAATACAATACAAGCATTTAACATTAATTTTGAATCACTTTTGTGTAACCCTATTTCGTTAATGCACCATGGTTCCCACAATCCTAGTTGTTGAGGTTTTAACCTCTCATGATTGTAAGATCATAATTAGCATTCATAGACAAACACATAATTAAATACTTATAATAACAATTGGAAAAAAAACTGCTTTGAATATCAATGAACAATATCAAGAACAATTGATGAAATCAAGTGTTGATCCTAAGAATTGCTCTCCAAAACTTGATAAAAATTGACAAACAAATTTTTCACACGTCTCTACTACTTTCATTCTAACTTCTTTCTCTAAAATAAAACATAAAAGGTATTTATATAGATGATGTGCTGTAACTTTACAACACTTTCGATGCTTAAAACTGAGAAAATAGCATGGATTGGAGTATGTTAATATGGATATGAGGTACTTTTGATTTGTTTTAACGGAAAATAGGTGTTAGAACAAAAATGTGCAAAAGAGTCATAAAAGTGCAGAAAATCAGCCAAGTAACAAGTCTCAGTATGAGCCGTACCTTGATTGTATGAGCCATACTGATAATCATGGTAAAAATCAGAAGGCTGGATTAAGCGGAAGGCAACGTACGACTCTCAGTACAAGCCGTACCAAGATGGTATGAGCCGTAACTAGAGTCGTGGAATTCTTCAGAGAAATTAGCATAAGGCAGTATCTTAGTACAGGTGGATCCACGGATTGTAGCACTCACATACGACCCACACCATGAGCCATGGAAAGCTTCAAGTGATTCTTCAAGACTTGGAAGGACTTCAGCTACGACAAGCAGTATGAGTCATAGGAGGAAGGTTCGAGGTGTACCACAACACTCATGGAAAATTCCAGAAGATGTTAGAGTTCTCAGGGCCAAGCCACAGATGCATGGTACGACTTGTAGGACTGGGGTATGAGTCATACTAGCCTACCAACACTTAGACAAATCTACAATAGCCAAGGATGTACGAGAAGCAAGTACGACCCGTAAAATTCTGTTATGGGTCATATTCGGTCAACCGTGATACAGGCCGGCACCAGATATGGAAAATTTCCTGTTAGCTTAGGAAAAAGTTTCTAATGTCGGTATAAATACCTTTTATATTTTATTTTTGGAAGGGAAGTCAGAAAGGAATTAGTAGAGACATGTGAAGAATAATTTTTGTGAATCTTTATCAAGTTTTGGATAGCAATTCTTAGGATCAAACACTTGATTTCATCAATTGTTCTTGAGATTGTTCTTTGATATTTAAAGCAGGGTTTCTTCCAATTATTGGTTGTAAGTATTTAATTATGTGTTTGTCTATGAATTCTAATTTTTATCTTACAATCATGAGAGGCTAAAACCTCCACAACTAGGGGTTGTGGGAACCACGGTGGAATAACAAAATAGGGTTACACAAAAGTGATTCAAAACTAATGCTAAAAGCTTATATTGTATTGTCTTCATCTTTAATCATTTCTTAACGGTGTACGATGTTAGGACTTTCCCGAATTATTTACTTGCTTGAACCTATAGGAGATTAGGCAAAGAGAATTACAACAAAGCCTTGGTCTTTATGATCATTTTATTAACTTGAGCTGTGGTCGCAGGATAGTTAAATTTGGAACATATTGATAACGGTTAGTTTGAAATCGCTCATGATACCTGACTCGGTGATTGAGTATAATCATCCAATAAGGATGAACCCTAGTTTTTAGTTCTACAAGTAAGTATTGGGATTGATCACCTGTGTACACCCAAAGAAGTTATGAACCCACGGGGAACAATTATCCTAGTAATTTTTAAATCTTAATAAAAACCACAATTGTAATCTTGCTTTAATATTATTTTTCCTTGAACCCCCCCAATTTGGATAACTTACCAACAAGTTTAGTACCGGCATTAGTCTAGATCTTACCTTATTCCCTATGGGTCCGACCCCAACCTCTTTTGTTGGGTTCTTTATTGACAATGTCCGCTTCATACTTTCTTAGGAGGTGTGAGTTTGAGCGTTGTCAAAAAGTGGCGTTGTTGTCAAGGAATACAACTAAGATTAGATTAGTTTCTTGTATTTGAATTTTATTTGTTATTTCCTGAATTACGTTTTCTTTTTGTTTTTGGATATCCACAGGTTGTCTCTTGGTGAATGCCAAGTACTCGTCATAGTGGAAACCCCCTGATTCCTTTGGATCTCAAACTCGAAAAAACACTGCGAAGAATGAAGAACCAAGAGAAAATACATGCCCGTATTGTTAAAGAAGCTGGGCAAGCCGAGCTAGCTCGGCAAGCTGCACTTCAGGATGTGAAGGATGCTCGAGATGAGGTTGTCAATGTTGGTCGCCATTGAAGGGGCAACAGAGGTCAAAGATATGCCCCTCAATTCTTCAATGAGGATGACACAGACATTGATGAAGTCGGGTCAACTGAAGCTATTGTACCACCACCATTGCCTGCTGGGACAAAATTTGACATCACTAGAACCATGATACAATTCTTGAATATGAAGGGGGTGTTTAGTGGTCACACGACTGATGATGCCAACCTGCACCTAATGAACTTTGTTGGAATATGCAAGGCGTATAGGTTGCCCGGAGTTAGCCAAGATGCTATAAGGCTAAGAGTCTTCCCCTTTCTCTATCTGGGAAGGCCACTTTATGGTTATCGGAGTTGCTCAACGACTCCATTATGAACTGGAGGGAGCTTGAGCAAGCTTTTCTAAAGAGATTCTTTCCACCCTCCAGGATGCTTAGCTTAAGGATGAAATCTATAATTTTTGACAACTGAATACTGAGGCACTCTATGAGATCTGGTTGAGGTTCAAGAAGAAGTTGACCAAGTGCCTGAACCACAAAGTTCCTAATGACAATTTTCTGGAGATTTTCTATAGATCCTTGAACAACAACACAAAAGTTGTAGCAGACATAGTGGCAGGAGGAGCACTGATGAGCCACACCTAGGAGCAAGCTACCACTATTCTAGATAGAGTGACCAAAACAAACAGAGCATGGCACACCCAGGAAGTGGAAGCACAAGCTGGTACATATGCTGTTGGTTTGACTGTAGACCAACGAAGGAAGGAAGAAGAATGTGACCAAAAATTGGCTCATATGCGCACATTATTTGACTTGCTCACTAAGCATATCATGGGCGCTGGATCCAGAAAAGTTAATGCAGTGGGGACACAGGGATAGGAGCCAGGGCCTGACCACTCAAATTCCTAGGAGGAGGCAAATTTCTTAGACAACCAGGTGGTGGGTTTCTGAGCCAATGCCCAAGGGTCTAGACAAGACACTTGGCACCAAAGTTTTGGAAACAAAGTCGAAATAATACAAAGACAATTAAAACTGGAATGGGTATAGAGATAGAAGCTGAGGTTGTGAGTGCGAGGGAGATTGAAGAAGGAATGATGGATACCGCAATGACCGAGAAGGACTGTACATGCCTTTGAATGCACGTGAGGGGGAGGCTAGATAATTAAAGTTGGAGAGCATGATGGCTGAGATGCTAAAGAAGGTGAGATCCACAGACGATCAGCTGAAAGATATCCGTAGCAATCTATCGAGCATGGGTTAGAGAGTTGAGTCACATGCTACAGTTATCAAGAAGGTCAAACAATAGTTAAGGCAACTAGAGCATCCATGAACCCTAGGCAAAGGGTACACTACCTAGCAACACAGTCCAGAATCCAAAAAATGATGGTCACTACATGGTTATGATGACTAGGAGTGGGAAGACCATGGTTGATCTTACTCTACCGATTGTAGTTGAAAGGAAGAAAAAAAGCATGATCAACGATGAGGAAGAGGTTGCTGAGAATGAGCATAATGAGGATGCTGAGTTGACTAAGGCTCCAGTTGTTTAAAAGGGGCCTGAAGCTGAACAAGGAGAGAAGCAAGGAGCCACATAAATTTATAAGGCTATTCCACGACTACCGCCACCGTTCCCTCAAAGAATGAAGAAAAAGGTGGAGAATGATAAGTTTCATAAATTCCTATCAATGCTAAAGCAGTTATCTATAAACATACCATTGGTTGAAGCACTGGAACAGATGCCGGGATACACCAAATTTATTAAGGACCTTGTTACGAAGAAAAAGTCCGTTAGCCATGAGCCTGTGCATAATGTGCATCATTGTATAGCTTTAGCCTTACGGGTCCTTGCCTAGAAGAAGGAATATCCAGGTGCCTTCACCATTCCATGTACATTTGGTGATGTTGAGTTCGCAAAGGCATTTTGTGACTTAGGAGCAAGAATCAATCTGATGCCATTAGCTGTGTTTAAGTAGTTGGGCTTGGGAGCCCCCACATGGACTACTATGCGGCTGCTAATGGCTGACCGAACTGTGAAGAAGCTCATGGTGATCCTGTTAGATGTGCTTTTTAAAGTGGATAGATTCATATTCCCAGCGAACTTCGTGATCCTTGATTGTGAGGTTGATTTTGAGGTCCCCATCATTTTGGGGCGACCATTCCTTGTCATTGGGAGAGCTTTAGTAGATGTGGAGGCTTTCCAGTTGAAATGTAGACTGAATAAAGAAGAGGTCACCTTTCAACGTCTGTCGGTCAATAAAGCAACCAAAGGAGTACAGAGTTGTCTCAGCAATAGAGGATGAATCCGAGTTCCTTGACAAAGTCTGAGTAGTCAAGAGACTTGTGTCATGCCACGACATTAAATTAGGAGCTTCTTGGGAGGCAACCCATGTGGTGGTTTGGTGAATTCTGAGTAACCAAACCACCTGCGTCGTGCTGTGACATTAAATCAAGCACTTCTTGGGAGGCAACCCAAGTTGATTGACTTATATGTGTTTAGTGTGCAGGGGAAACAAGAAAACAGGTGGTAGAAGAATTGCTAAATAGGAAGGTGCTACGACTCTCAGTAAGGATCGTAAGAGGGTTGTACGGGTCATAGTATGAGTCATGGTGAGAAGTAGATATGTATTTCAGTGCATGAGTTCAGGGTACGGTTGGTCCAGTGACTCGTAACTTCATTGTGCGGGTCGTAGTACTCTCTGTGGTTATGAACTATGCAAGACATGGACCTCAATGTAAGAAAGACCTACGAGTCATAGTACAGGTTGTACTTGCATAATACGAGTCATAAGATGCACTCGTAGGTTCAAGGGACAAGTCGTAGGGCCTTCCTACGACTCATGGTACGAGTCATGATGGATTAAAAAGTTTAAAATCACCTGACTCGGCCCAAAATTTTCAAATTTTCCCTACAAGCTATTTAAACTTCAAACAAATCGTACCCTTCTCCCAGACACTCAAAATTGAATTCATGAATATAGATCATGACTCCCTCACACCCCTAACTCATAATCAAGATCTTTGAGCAAGTTCTTTGCTCAAATAACACTGTGAATACCAATTCCAACCCTAGTCCTGATTTTCAGTTGAAGTAAGCAATATTCAAGTAAGTGTATTCTTTGAATTTGATAATAATGACCAGTTGTGCTTGAAACAAACCTGCTTAATCCCTAAGAGTCCTCTCAATGCTTGAGCAATTAAAAAGTACAATGACCAGGGATGTGAACAAGTTAGTATGCGACTGGGTAGGGATTTAACTTGTAAAAGTCATGCAATGAATTGCTAAACTTGAGTTAAGGGTTTTGATTAAAAATAGGAGGAATGGGTAACTATAAAACAAGATAAATGCATGTCCGGACTTGGAGAATTCTGAGTACCCAACACTAAATTAAAATCTCCTGCAAACTGAATCATAAATAAGGTAGTGACAGGTTTCACAACCTTCCTACGACTCATGGTTTCATACTATGACTCATAGGACGGCTCGTTGGGATTGTCCTAACCCAAACTTGTAAAAATCTCGAGGTACGAATCCTAGTGCGGCTTGTGGTATCCTATCACAAGTTGTACCTGGCAATTGTACCAAGAATCTAAATAGGAACAAGTCCAAAAGTGACAATACGATCCTTCCTACCACTCATGGAATTGACTTAGGGTCGTACCATGAGTCGTGGAAAAATACAGAACATTTGTTTTCAAGAGGCATCCTCATACAACTCATGGTACGGACCGTACCTTCATGGTATGAGTCGTACCTCAGAGGCATAACATTGACCTGAGATATTACGAGTCTTAGTACGAGTCGTACCTCCAAGATACGACCCTATTATAGACCCGTGATAAATTACAAAGGACTTTTTTCTTGCTTTCTCTTTCTTAGGTTTGGAATTCTAACCTTTTTCTCCATAGTACAATGAGAAACGAAAAGCATCCACAGAGACTGCTCTGAGGGCATTGATTGATGAAATCTCCAAATCTGAACAAGCGGGCAACACCCTTAGTGGTTCAATGGAGAAATACCGAGTTGATACATCTAATACTGATGGGATCCGAACCACTAAGGTGAAGGCGAAACCCTACACCGTGGTGGCTACTTTCACATCTGCTGGTGCTCCCCAGTCTAAGAAGGGAGCAGAGGAAAGAGCCCAAGAGTCCGGAAGCAACTCATATGAAGAAAAGGGGTGCGAAGCGGCCAAATCTGATGATGCAGACAGTGAGTCTAGATCAGAGGAGGAGGCACCCAATGTCGAGCAGGAGCAAACTCCACCTAAGGAGAACCGCACCATTCAGTGAAGAGTACCAGGAGCCTAGGAAATATATGAATAGGACATTGCTCTAACCGCTAAGAACAAACCTAGGCGGAACATTCAGGAAGAGACAGGGATCCTCACTAAGAGTGAGGTGGAGGAAATGAAGTGGATAGTCAGCTTCTATGGATTTGATTGGATGGCTAGAGCCCCAGATCAATACACTTTAGAAATCGTCCAGGAGTTCTACACCAATTATTTGGAAACCATGGAGCAGAAAGCGAAAGAGTGACAAAAGTTGAAATATCAACCCAACGCTGGAGAGCATCATGGTAAGAGGCCTAGATGTGGATATCCAAGCGCACTATTGCTTGGGTGTTATATGGGCCCCAATTCATACCACCACATGCCACACCAGAATATGACAATTGGGTGGAGGCCTTGAAACAGATCAAGCAGTTGAGTTTTGATGAGAGGCGGAGGCAAATTCAATAGTTTTCTGGAGCTATTACTTAGGATAAAGAAAAGGCAGAATAGGTCACTAGCGGCAAGCAGGTCACAAAGAACTCTTTAAACTTCATAGAAAAAGCCCGTTGGACGTTAGTGCACCATCAGTTGGCCCTGACAGTAAATGATAATACCCTCAGCGCAGATAAAGAAAATTGGTGGCATGTATCATGTATAGATACTCCATCAATATCGCGAGGGTCATTGCAGAGGAGATTCAAGATTGTGCTATAGGATTGAAAACTACCATCCCATTATCGAGTCTCGCATTCAGACTCTGCACAGAGGCAGGTATCAAGGTGCATCGTGGTGAAGAGCACTTGATTGGAGGACAACGTATCATTGATATATGCCTAATTCGAGATGAGATGAACTTAGTAAGTCGGGCACGATTTTCTACCACAATCCCATTATCACGGATAGTTGAAGGCTCATAGGTGAATGCCCCCACTTCACAGGAGTAGGGCGAGATATCAGTCATTTAGATGCAGCTCCTAGCACCTCTAGTGCACCACCTATGAGCTTCCCGAGCCAAACTCCATTTGGGTACATGCTAGTGCCTCAGGAATTTCTCCAGAAGCTGGCCAAGAGACTGACTATAGCTGAGAAGAAGGTTCAGTCGATGATGGAGAATGTCAAGCCTTGGGTAAAGGCTGAGATTGAGACAACTGCACAGGCCCTACATACCAGGTTAGATGGTTTTGAGAGAATATTCAACATGCGTATGGCTAAGAGACTGATAGGGGCAACCTCCATGAAGAGTTTGGGGCTCTTCAGAGTCAAGTGGCTGAGCTGCCATCACGGTAGCCAGCAATCATAGAAGCCCCCACTCTTCCTAACTTCGACGTTGTTATTGAGGAGGAGCTTGATCTGGTGGCTTAATGGGAGCCTATAGGAGTTGAGAAGGAGAAAGGGAAAGGGAAAAAAGGGTCTCTAAGGATGTTGGAAACGAGACCTCAAAGAAGAAGAGAAAAGAGAGAAAAGAGAGAGCATAAGCGAGCAAGATTGGAGAGTCAACAGACTTAGGACAAGCATCAGTCGGAGCTTCTTGAGAGAGCTAGAGGAGTGGGTAGCTCCACCACGACCCATGCAGAGCTTTTGGGTGGAAAGGACCCTTGGGGTGAGCCACATTCAGCCCCGGTGATTCCAGAGGTTGCAGAGGCGTTACTACTGAGGGAGTAGCCACTACCCTACAAATACACCAGTGAGTGCGCTGACCACCGCCAGCGCCATGATTGCAGCGAAGGTACAACCTTCACAGGATGAAAGGGTGCTTAGTGCGCCGCATGTATGTTCCCTTCCTTATGCTTTACATTCTATGCTTCGGGGACGAAGCATGCTTTTAAAAAAAGGAGGGGTGTACTTGTATTTTTGGGATTTTGATTCGTTTGAGGGTTTTTCTTGCCATGTTTCTTTTCCCTCAGGCATGCTATCTAGTAGAGCTGGCATGTTTAGGATTTTATTTTTGTGTTTTTTTTAAATTAGAAACTAGCTTAGGAGTACTCAGTCAATAAATTACACTAGTTTTGAATTTGTGAAAATTGACCCTGTTTTAAATTTTTTTGATTATTAGCTATGTACTTGTTGATTGCAAAGCATAATTTCTGTGGATCTTTTTATGTTATTTAGTGTATTAGCTTGAATAGTTTTTGTTAGCCATGTATATATCGGACAGGTAGAGTTAATGCAAGACATGTACCATGAATGAGTAAGGTGTGATACTTAATTCAATACTACGTAAAGGATCTAGAACTTTCCCGGTTATCTTTACATAGGTTTTAGGATGGTTGGTTAGGAAAGGATCATAGGCCGTTTTTATCTAGCCCAGTTTTAGCTTAAAGGACCCAACCAAAATGATATCCCTTGATCCCGATTTTGATCCTTAAATGAACCATTTTTCTTTTATTTACCAATTAATCGTACCCATTTTTATAATGAACCCATTTTCACCCTGGTCCCTCCTTGGACATTGTGAACCTCAACATAGGCAAAATGCCTAAGTTGAGGGTGGCTAGAGTAGGGGTGCATAAATCTTGGGAAGGTGATAAAGGAAGAGAAAAGAAAAAGGTGAAAAATGAGGTGTAATATGAAGAAATAAAAAGAAAAAGAAAGAAGAAAAATTGAAAAAGAAAATATAAAAAAGAGAAGGATGAATGAAAAATCTGAAGAAACACACCACACTCATACAAGTGCATAAAAAGGGTGAAAAGGGAGAAAAAAGTGAAAAAAGCAAAAAGGGTGAAAAAGTGAAAAAATGAAGCCACATGTATGTAGTGCCAAGGAGGGGTTTAGTTACTAAAAAGATTCCATCTCTATGATACCCAGCCCAAAAGCCTACATAACAAGACGATTTAATTCCTATAGTGATCCTAGCCTGACCATCTAACAAACCGAAATAGAGAAAATAAGGGCAAGCCTATGGTATCCGATATGCCGTATTTGAATCTTCTTTGTGAGAGTGAGAGTCTTACTTGTTCAGTCCCATGTTTGAATGAATACTATATTTTGTGAGTGGGGGGATTCATTTGCTGTGAGGGTATATGGTTTGTGTTTAATTCTACCAATTGTCTATGTGAAAAGCATTGGTGATGACTTGGCTATCTTTTAATAGCTGGATGACATATCTTGATCCCTGTTTATCATGTTTTGTGGTTGTTTGATGTGCATATACTGAGTTGGTTTATGAGAAAAGGGTCAAAAGCTGTTTCAGTTTATAGTGCAAGTTTTGGTTGATTGTTGGCTATAGTATCCAAGGTTTATTTTCTAGTTACGCATCGTGTTTAGTTTTTTTGTTTTCTTTTCTTGAGCAACATGCAAAAGTCTTAAGTTGAGGGTGTTGATGTGCTGTAAGTTTACAGAACTTTCGATGCTTAAAACTGAGAAAATAGCATGGACTTAGGTATGTTTATATGGATATGAGGTACTTTTGCTTTGTTTTTAGGTAAAATAAGTGTTGGAGCAAAAATATGCAAAAGAGGCATAAAAGTGCAGAAAATCAGCCAAGTACAAGTCTCAGTACGAGCAGTACCTTGATTGTACAAGCCGTATGAGAATCATGGTGAAAATAAGAAGGCTGGATTAAGAGGAAGGCAATGTATGACTCTCAGTACGAGCCATACCAAGATGGTACGAGCCGTAACTGAAGTCGTGGAATTGTTCAGAGAAATTTGCACAAGGCAGTATCTTGGTATGGATGGACCCACGGATCATAGAACTCATATACGACCCATACCATGAGCTGTGGTAAGCTTCAAGTGATTCTTCAAGACTTGGCAGAACTTCAGCTACAACAAGCAGTACGAGTAGTAGGAGGAAGGTATGAGGCGTACCGCATCACTCATGGAAAATTTCATAAGACGTTAGAGTTCTCAAGGCTAAGCCATGAATGAATTGTACGACTTGTAGGACTGTGGTATGAGTCTTACCAGCCTGCCAATACTTAGTCAAATCTGCAGTAGCGAAGGATGTACGAGAGGCAGGTACAACCCGTACAATCCTGTTATGTGTCGTAGGATCAGTCGTGATACAGGCTGGCGCCAGATATGGAAAATTCCCTGTTAGCTTAGGAAATGATTTCTAATGTCTGTATAAATACCTTTTATGTTTTATTTTAGTAAGGGAAGCCAGAAAGAAAGTAGTAGAGACGTGTAAAGAATAATTTTTGTGAATTTTTATCAAGTTTTGGAGAGCAATCCTTAGGATCAAATACTTGATTTCATCAATTGTTCTTGAGATTGTTCTTTGATATTCAAAGCAGGTTATCTTCCAATTATTGGTTATAGGTACTTAATTATGTGTTTGTCTGTGAATTCTGATTGTAATCTTACAATCATGAGAGGCTAAAACTTGCACAACTAGGGGTTGTGGGAACCATGGTGGAATAACGAAATAGGGTTACACAAAAGTGATTCAAAACCAATGCTAAACGCTTGTATTGTATTCTCTTCATCTTTTAACGATGTAAAACATTAGGACTTTCCCGAAATTCTTTACTTGCTTGAACTTGGAGAAGTAGAGATTAGGAAAAGAGAATTACAACAAAGCCTTTGTCTTTATGATCATTGTATTAACTTGAGTTGTGGTCACAGGATAGTTATATTTGGAACATATTGGTAATGGTTATTTTGAAATCGCTCATGAGACCTAACTTGGTGATATGTATAGTCATCCAATAGGGACGAACCAGTCGTTTGGGTGAACCCTAGTTATCAGTTCTACAAGTAAGCATTGGGATTGATCATGTGTGTACACCCAAAGTAGTTATGAACACATGGGGAACACTTACCCTAGTTCTTTGCAAATCTTGATAACAACCACAATTATAATCTTGATTTAATATTGTTTTTATTTGCAACCCCCCAATTTGGAGATAACTTACCAACAAGTTTAAGTACCGGCATTAGTCTGGATCTTACCTTATTTCCTGTGGGTTTGACCCCAACCTTTTTTGTTGGGTTTTTTATTGACAACGTTCGTTTCATACTTTGTTAGGAGGTGCGAGTTTGAGCATTATCAACAGACATTAGAAACCTTTTCCTAAACTAATAGGGAATTTTCCATATCTGGCGTCGGCCTGTCTCACGTCTGATCCTACGACCCGTAACAGGATTGTACGGGTCGTACCTGCCTCTTGTACATCCTTGGCTGCTGCAAATTTTTCTAAGTGTCGGTATCTGGTATGAATCATACTATGGTCCTGCGAGTCATACAATGCATCCTTGGCTTGGCCCTGAGAACTCTAACATCTTCTGTAGTTTTCCACGAGTGTTGTGGTACGCCTCGTATGTTCCTCCTATGACTCGTACTTCTTGTTGTATCAGAAGTTCTGCCAAGTTTTGAAGAATCACCTGAAGCTCACCACGACTCATGGTATGGGTCGTAGTGGATCCTATGATTCATGGGTTCCACTTGTACCAAGAGACTGCCTCATGTAAATTTCTCTAAAGATTTTCACGACTCTAGTTACGGTTTGTACCATCTTGGTATGACTCGTACTGAGAGTCATACTTCGCATTCCTCTTATTCTAGCCTTCTGCTTTTCACCACAATTATCAGTACGGCTAGTACAATCAAGGTACGACTCATATTGACACTTGTACTTGACTGATTTGCTGCACTTTTATGCCTCTTTTGCACAGTTTTGCTCCAACATCTATTTTCCCTGAATACAAAGTTAAAGTACCTCATATCCATATAAACATACCTAAGTCCATGCTATTTTCTCAATTTTAAGTGTCGAAAGTGCTGTAAACTCAAAGCATATCAAGTGTGCAAGAGAAAAAAAACCAGTGGCAGAAAAATTACAAAACAAGACTGGTGCTGCGGGTTTCAGTACGACTCATAAGAGGATTGAACGGGCTGTAGTACGAGTCATGGTGAGAAGTAGAGATGTATCTCAGTGCATGAGTTCAGGGTACTGTTGGTCCTACGACTCGTAACTTCATTGTGCAAGTCATAGTACTCACTGTAATTATGAACTGTGCAAGGCATGGACCTCCAATTAAGAGTGACGTATGAGTCATAGTATGAGTCGTACCTTCATGATACGAGTCATAGGATGTTCTCGTAGATCCATAGGTAAGTTTTCTTAATATCTCTATTACGAGTACTAGGGATGAGTCATAGGGCCTTCTTACGACTCGTGGTACGAGTTGTGATGGGTCAAATGGATTAAAACAACCTGACTTGGTTCATATTGTTTAAATCTGCCCTAAAAGCTATTTGTACTTCAAATTTTTCGAACCCTTCTCCCACGCTCTCAAACTTGAACCCATAAAAACACCTACGACTCCCTCACACCCGTAACTCAAGGTCACAATCAATTGAGCAAGATTTTTGCTTGATTAGCATTACTAAACTCGAAGTCCAACCTTAATCACTAATTCTCGATTGAAGTTGAGCCAGGTTTACAAAGAAATTCAAGTAAGTGTTATGCTTTGAGTTGGGTAACAAGACCTATATGCTTATGTGTTCTTGTGCAACCATTGTGAGTCCTAATAATGCATGAAAAATAGCAAAGGAAAATGACCAGTGGTATGTAAATTAAATATGTGACTGGGTAGGAGTCGAACATGTTAAAAATTGGACATGAATTGCTAAAACTTGAGTTACGGGTTGTGAATAAAAAGAGGAGGAATGGGTAGTTGAAACGTACAGAATGCATGCTTAGACTTGGGGAATTCTGAGTACCCATCACAAGATTGAATTTACCTGCAAACTAACTTGAAAATAATGCAAGGATAGGCTTCACAAGCCTCCCTATGGCTTGTGGTTTCACACTATGACTCGTAGGATGGCTCATTGGGACTGTCCCAAGCTAGACATGTAAAAACTAAGAGGTACGAAACCTAGTACGACCTATAATATCTTGCCACAAGTCGTACCTGGTAATCATACCAGGTGTCTGAAAAGGGTTAGTCTAAGAGTAACAGTTCGACCCTTCCTACGAATCGTGGAATTGACTTACAGGTTGTACCATGAGTAAAAAATACTGAACATTGGTTTTCAAGGGGCATTTTCATATGTCTCGTGGTATGGATCATACTGTCGTGGTACGAATCATACCTCAGAGGTGTAACTTTTATCTGGGACATTACGAGTCTCAATATGGATCATACGTCCAAGGTACGACTCGTACTGTAGACCCGTGAAAAAGTATAGAGGAATTTTCTTACTTTCTTTTTCTCAGGTTGGAATTCTAACCATTTTTCTCGACAGGTACAATGACTCAGTAAAGGAAAGAATCCAAAGCAACAGCTCAGAGGGCATTGATAGATGAAACCTCCGAATACGAACAAGCAGGCAACACAACTAGTGGTTCAGTGGAGGAATAGAGGGTTGATACATCTGAAATTGACAGGACCCGAACCATTAGGGAAAAAGCTAAAGCCCAGGCTGAGGCAGCCACTGCACATCTGTTGGTGCTCCCCAGTCTGAGGGGGGAGTTGAGGAAAAAGCCCATGAGTCTGGAAGTGGCTCTAATGATGATGGTTGGTAAGAGGAGGCCCAATCCAACGATGGAGATAGTGAGTTCGGATCTGAGGAGGCAGCTAATGCCGAGCAGGAGCAGACTCCGCCTAGGGAGAACTATACCATTCGGTGGAGAGTACGAGGAGCACAGGAAATCTATGAATAGGGTATTGCTCTCACCACCAAGAACAAACCTAGGCTAAGTATTCAAGAATAGTCATGGATCCTCACTAATGCACTGAATGAGGTGGATGAGATGAAGAGGATATTCAACTATTATGGGTTCGACTGGATGGATAGAACCCCAGACCGATACACTTTAAGGATTGTCCAGGAGTTCTATGCCAATTATTTGGCAAGCATGGAGTAGAAAGCAATAAAAAAGGAAAAAATTGAAAGATCAACCCAAGTTGGAGAGCGTCATGGTACGAGGCTGCAATGTTGATATATTCGAGGCGCACTATTGCTCGAGTGTTATATGCGCCCCAATTAATACCACCACACACTACACCGGAGTATGACTATTGGGTGTACGCCATGAAAAAGATCAAGAAGTTAGGCATTGATGAGAGGCAGAGGCAGATTCAGTGGTTGTCCAGGGTTATTGGTGAGGACAAAGAGGAAGCAGAATGGGTCACTAGCGAAAAGTAGGTCACAAAGAATTCACTAAACTTCATAGAAAAAGCCTGCTGGACATTAGTTCACCATCTGTTGGCCCCGTCCGTGAATGAAAATACCCTCAGTGCAGACAGAGAAGCATTGGTGGCGTATCAAGTCCAGATACCCCATTAACATCCCGAGGGTCATTGCAGAGGAGATCCGAGATTAGGCTATGCGATTGAGCAATACCATCCCATTCTCGAGTCTCGTATTCAGACTGTGCAAAGAGGTAGATATCAAGGTGCGTTATGGTGAGGAGCAGTTGATCGAAGGACATCGAATAACAGATATTGGCTTAATCCGAGATGAAATGAACCTGGTAAGCCGGTCATGACTTTCTACTGCAGTCCTGTTACCACAGGCAATTGGAGGCGAGCAGGTAAATTCCCCTACCTCACAGGAGCAGGATGAGACATCGGCTATAGATGTCGATCATTTAGAGGTATCTCCCAGCACCTTCGCTACACCAACTATGGGTCTTTCGAGCTAGACTCTAATCGGGTACATGCTAGTGCCTAAGGAATTTCTCCAGAAGATGGCCAAGAAACTGACCATAGCTGAGAAGAAGGTAAAGTCTATGATGGAGAACGTCAAGCCTTGGGTAAAGGATGACATTGAGGCAGCTGGACAGGTCCTACACTCCAGGCTAGATAGCTTTGAGAGCCGCTTTAATGATCATATGGCTGAGCAGACTAACACTGATAGCCTCCGTGAGGAGTTGAGGTCTCTTCGGAGCCAAGTGGCCGAGATGTCATCATGACAGCCTGCAATTCTAGCAGCTCTGATGAGTTGGTAAATTCACCAACTCATTGGGCTCTTAAGTGTGTGTTTTGCTTAGTTTTTGAGTTGTTTATGTGGATTTTATGCCCTTTTTGCTTTTGTTGAGTACAAATGCTTAATGTGAAGAAAAGAGCAAGAAATGGAGCAAAAATAAGGAAGTGGGTTGAAATTTGACATTCCGCTGAAGAGGATCTGCGAAACGCTGGTCAGGAGTTGATTCCCACTACTTCTGGGAAACAAGCCATCGGAAAAACGTGGGCTGACAATGGTGACTCACTGATTAAGCCACTGAATGGCACTTGAATTGCTGGATTGAAGGGAAAAAGATCGGCAGTGTATAGATAGAGATCGGTGAAACGCCGAAGGAACCGCCGCTGACTACTGGAAGGCATTGAAGTAGTAGAGAATGTAGCCAGCAGTTCGTGAATTACAGTTAGCGAAGTAGTGGTCATCCCGCCAATTCCAGAGCGCTGCTCAGGGGAAAAATTGTCCAGCATGGAAAAAGAGAGAGAAGATGCCCTATTTTCTTGAATTTAAATTCTAGAGAAAGTACTGTGTACTGGGGGAGATCATAGAAGAGCATATCATATCATCTTTTTCCTTTCTTAGCTTTAGAACATTCCTTTGGTAGAGAAAAGGAGATTTTGGTTGGTAGAATTTGCAAAGTACTATTCTCTTCTTCTTCTTTTAATAGAAAGGTACAACAATTGTTGAAGACTACTTGCGAACTTGATTTTACTACTCTTTCTATTGAATTCAATGAGTTTATTGTTAAATGTACTTTTGAATTCTTAATCATGAGTAGCTAAATCATCAACTAGAGGTGTGTAATGATGAATACTTAATTAGAGTGGGTATTCCTATATTCATCTCTATATTGTTTAAATAAGTGTAAATCTGTTATATTCTCTTTAATATATAATGGAAGATCCATTGATTCTGATGTGAGTCTATTTGTTCTTAGTTGATTGTTGCTTGTAAAAGAATAATTAAGTATTGGAAGAGAATTTAATGGTGGGTGTGGATGAGAGATTGTGAAATTGGGCTAGAAATAGCCAAAATAGCATTCTCACTCCTAATTAGTGGCTTATAGTTAGAAATTAGTACAACCACTAATCCAAATCTGATCGGGTTGAGCTAATAGTGGCTAGAGGTTTGGTAAAACTCTAGTAAGAGGTATTTATAAAGATGAAAAGCTGTAATTACCCAATTCCCCGAGATTATTTACACTAATTGAACTTATGATATGACCTAACATGTACCTATCTAGTTAGTATATCATCTACACCATACCTCTAGTCTTTCACATTCTTGTCAACAACCTTGGTGATTCTGCTATTATAGGCAATCAAATTAGCAATTATAATCTACTACAAATTCCAATCTCCCTCCAATTTATTTGTTTTTATGTTAATTCTAAGTGGTGCAAGCTAACTTCAACTTCTCAACCGAAACTTGTAATTATCACTCAATAGTCCTTGTGGGATCGACATATCCCGAGAACCCAAGGATCAGACCTGAGAGTCAAAACGGTGGAAACTGAAATTTCGCATCAGGTTACAGAACGAATCGTGAGGAGGCTCGCGGGGAGTGATCACGAGTCATGAAGTGACTCGTGGTCCAATAGGGTTGAAAGGGTGTGTTGAGAAGACCACGGGCATGACCACAAGTCGTAGTCAGGCCTCACGGCTCGTGACATCTCCCGTGGCATAGAATGGTTCTTTGGCAAGGAGGCATTGGGCAGTAGAAGTGATAGATGGTGACCACCCACCACGAGTCGTGGTGTCTTTCGTGAGGTCCCCTAGTTTTTTTGTGCAGTGGACCAAATGACTCATGGCCATGAGTCGTGGCCTGTCAGCACGATTTGTCTAGTCCCTCGTGGGGACTGGAAGTCAGCCAAATTCTGCGATTTTAGTAAGAGCTTTTCTGTAATTAGTCCTAGGGGCCTATATTACGTCGTTTAAGTCTTGTTTTATAGGGTTTTAAGAGGGGGGGACCTATTCTAAGCTATTTCATTCCATGCATGCAAGCTTGAGAGGTTGAAGAGGTGATTCAAGGCTAGTATTCAAGGTTTCCATCCAATTTCCTCTTGGGTAATCAAAGATTTGGTGGAATCAATCCCTTCCAAGTATGTAGGGCTCTGAGTGGGTGTTTCCTTCCACATCCATTCCCAATCTCTATCTAAGTATGAGAAATTCCTATGATCAAGTTATGGGGGTTTTACCCAATTGCATAATCCTTTAACTTCTATACATGGGTATGATTGGATTATGTTGCTTGATCTTGGGCAGATTTATATGCCCAAGTGATACTCAAACGTATCATTTTCACCTTTTTTATTGTGCAATGTGTATACATTTTCATGTAATTGGTAATAAAATGTGAATTTATACTAACCAACATGATTAGCATTGTTTTGCAGGTAAAACATGATTTTTAGGAGCTAAAATGCATGTTGGAACAATATCGGAGTTGGACTTGGATGCGAGAATGGAAAAGACATTGGAATGCGCAATGTAAAGGGGCTCCGCGATGGAGCCATGCCACGCTACCATCGCGGAGGCACACTGCCTGGAGGGTGATTTAATTGGCAATTTCCAGTGAAGCCTCGTGACAGCTCCGTGGCATGGAGATAAGCCTCCGCGTTGGCCTCCGTGCCATGTTGAGGCTATATTCCCGGACCCTGGATTTCCAGTGAGGGTCCGCGTCCACGCCGTGTCACGGAGGCAGTGCTCCGCATTGGCCTCCGTGACACGTTGCTTGTTATTCCGGGAAAAATTCCCAATAGTATAAATAGAACACTTAGGCTTATTTTTAATAAGTTCAGACTTGGTGGAGCAAGGACGTGGGTTAGAGGCAGTTGAGGAACGAAAAAGCTAAGGGTTTTTCTCTCTTTCTTTCTTCTTTCAATCAATTGTTTGTATGATTAACACTTGTTTTAGGATGATTAATCCACAAATGAGTGGCTAATTCTCTTCCTTGCTGAGGTTGTGAACAATGGTGATGAATTTTGATTATTGAATTGTATGGTTTTTCATCATCTTCTTCTATGTTGTTCTATTAATTCTTATTTCTACTGCATTAGTGTGTGGCCGACATTAATGTACATCTAAAAAGTCCAATTTCACTCGAGAGAGCACGAAATTGGAAAGTTGTGAATTAATAGGGTATTGTTCTTAACTTGATTTGGGAAAATTGGGTTTTGATGTGCTTTCCTGATAGAAATATACTTGAAAGCCGTATTAGTCAATTTAGGAACCGGAATTGTAGTGCTAGGTCATAAATTGCATTTGGTCACAGAAATGTAGACGAATGGTTTATGATTCTAAAGTGAGATTAAATACGTGAGTTTTAATCTCTAGGCTAATGTTCTTGGCTAGCAACATGAAGAAAAGATTAACCAAATGATGATTATAATCAAGTTCATTACTTGTTCTTAACCTTGGCATGCTCATATCCATAGTTTCAATTCACAGTAAATATTTGTTAATAGTTTTAGTGTATAATTTATAAACAAAAACTTGTCTAACTTTTGGTTACGTTGTTGTCAACATATTTAGAAGTAAGATAAAATATAGTATACCTAAGCAATTTTACTTATCCAGAGTCTCCTTGGTTCGATACTTGGCTTACTTAGCCACTTTATTACTTGTTTGACTACGTGCACTTGCGTGTCGGTTTTTAACACCTATACCGAACAAGCCGAACAAGTTTTTGGCGCCGTTGCCGGGGAGACTAGGCAATTGGTGAAATTGTGTTAAGTGTAAATTTACTATATTTTTGTTTTATTTTCTTAAGTGTTGACAACTTGGTCTTAGCCTGTATTTTGCAGACTTGATTTCTGTGAACACTGGCAAAGGACAAGGAGCTGGTGGGATCTTACTTAGAGCCTGAACATGAATTTCATAGTAAACGCAGAGAAGCTCTACAAAAGAAGCTGCAGTTGCTCAAACAGTCTATTATGGAGCAAAAAAATCCACCGGTTGTGAGGGCAGTGATAGTGCCCGACGAAGCAGCAGCAAGGCCGGTTCGCGAGGTGGCAATCCCACATGCCAACAATGTACATTCTAGTATCCGCAAACCAGAGCTTGGAGGGAGATTTGAATTAAAGCAGAATATGGTGCAACTTTTGCACACAAGCGGGCAATTTACCGGTCTCCCTCATGAAGACCCACAACAACATCTCCAGAATTTTTTGGAGATAAGTGACACTTATATACCCGCTGGAGTGTCACCTGATTATGTTCGGCTCACCCTATTTCCGTTTTCCTTACTTGGTGAAGCCAAGAGGTGGTTAAAAGCTGAACCACCAAATTCTATATCAACGTGGGATGATCTTGCACGGATGTTTTTGATAAGATTTTTTCCCTCTGGTAAAACAGCCAGACTTAGAAGTCAAATTCTAAGTTTCAAACAGAGGGAGGGAGGAAATTTGTATCAAGCCTGGGAAAGATTTAAATCCATGTTGCGGGACTGTCCTCATCATCATCAGTCCAATGAGGTGTTGGTACACACATTTATTGAGAGTTTGGAACCCCATACTAAAATTTTGTTAGACTCAGCAGCTGGAGGGCAAGCGCTGGAAAAGACTTATGAGGAGCTGTACACTTTGCTCAACCGAATTTCACAGGGCAATCCAGAATGGAATGCATATTCATCTCGAGGTGGAGCAAGGAAATCAGTAGGAGTACTTGAAGTGGATGGATTTACAGCTATAGCTGCACAGATAGCTGCCTTGCAGAATCAGTTAAACAACCACTTCAGCAATATGAACTTGAACCAGCCTTCAGCTTCAGTCAATGCGATCCAGCAAATGTGGTGTGAAGTGTGTGGTAGCAGTGAGCACTCAGCTGGGTGCTGTGGAGCAAACCCAGATTCGGTTAACTTTGTGGGCAATGCACAAAGAAATCAGCAGCAGTTTGGTAGTGGCTACAACTCAAATTGGAGGAACCATCCAAATTTTTCGTGGGGTAGCAACAACCAACAAGGCCAAAGTTCGGGTCAGGGTATGCACAGGAATCAAGGAGGGCAACAGAACTACCAATCTCAATTCAGAAATCACAATGCCCCTCCTCCACCACCATCACCTACCATTGAGGAAATGTTCAAGACCATGATCGCTAATCAGGCGCAATTGCAGGCTGACTATGTTAGATTGGCAGCCGAAGTGAAGAATAATCAATTAGCGACCAAGGCTCTTGAGTATCAATTTGGGCAATTTGCTAGTGCCCAAAACACAAGGCCCAGAGGAGGACTGCCTAGTGACACGGATCCTAATTCGAAGCAGGTGAATGCAGTGACCACGAGGAGTGGTTTGCAGTTGAAGGAGGTGGAACCGGAGAGACCACCTCAAATGTCAGGAGCAGCAGATGTTGAGGAGGAACAAAGTTCTGATAGGGGGAAGACCAAAGAAGCAGAAGCAGAAATACCTCCACCCCCGTTCCCTCAACGACTCAAGAAACACAAGGAGGAGGCGTGTTTCAAGAAATTTATGGAGGTGCTTAAACAGGTACATGTTAATTTACCTCTTGTTGATGTCTTGTAGGGAGTGCCAAAATATGCTAAATATATTAAAGACATCGTGGCCAACAAAAGTCGTCTGACTGAGTATGCCACGGTAGCTTTGATGGAGGAATGCACTTCCCGAATCCAGAATAGACTGCCCACGAAGCTGAAAGACCCTGGAAGTTTTACTATCCAGCTTACAATTGGATAGAGTATCCGAGCTCGTGGATTATGTGACTTGGGGGCGAGCATAAATCTGATGCCATCTTCGGTATTCAGGAAGCTAGGTCTAGGGAGTCCTAGACCTACAATCGTAATCTTGCAGTTAGCAGACAGATCCTTAGCTAGGCCGGATGGCATTGTTGAGGATGTGCTTGTGCAAGTGGGCTCCCTTATTTTTCCGGTTGATTTTATTGTTCTTGATTTTGAACCAGATGCTGAAGTCCCATTTATTTTGGGACGACCCTTTTTGGCAACCGGAAAAGCATTAATTGACGTAGCTGCGGGTCAACTTACAATGCGAGCACATGACAAGGTAGAAGTGTTCGATGTGTACAAAGCACCCAAGATCCCGATGGTAACTGAGGAACTCTCGGTGATCAATGTGATTGATCAGGGGAAGGCTAATCAAATGAGTGAATCCCGAGAGTTGATAGGAAGACCACCTGATAAGGTTGAGCACTACTGGGGGGGAGGACAATGATCGTGAAAAATCGTCCATCACCCTAGTAGATAATTGAGAATAAAGGACGTCGAGCCGCGACGGTAAATCAGGCGCTGCACGGGAGGCAACCCGTGAAAAATATTTTTTCTTCTTTTCTTGCTTTTGTTTAGTAAAGTGTAAATAGTTTTTATTTTAATTTTCTTTTTCTTGATTTAGTCCAAATTTTTCGTTTTAGTTAGCATTTTTCATTTTAGTTAGTGAAATCTATTAATCTAACCAATTTTGTTTAGTAAGGTGATTTTCAGGTCAAACGGAGAAAAATGTGCATGGAATCGGGAAGAAAAAGGCAAGGTATGAAAAAAATGAATAAAATGAAGAGACAGTGCACTGGGGCGTTGGCTCCGTGTCATGGAGGAAGGGTTCCGCGTTACCCTCCGTGACACGTTGAGGTTAAATCTGAATTTTTTAAAAATTCCAGTGAGCCATCGCGTTGGCTCCGTGTCACGGAGGAGGGGCTCCGCGTTACCCTCCGTGACACGTTTCCCTATATTTAGTGCCGGGTCACACCGGGTTGCCGGGTGACCCGCGTGTTTTTCTTCTTTTTAACCCCGATTTTTGCCTTTTCCCCTCATTTTCTCTCTTCTCCGCGACCAAACACCTAAGTTCCCTCTCCCAACCAACGTGCCACGCTACTAAGCAAACAATTTGTCAAGTTTCTTCGGTTATTCAACGTAAAGGTATGTTTTCCTCGTTTCTCTCAAGTTTTTGTCGATTTTAATCAAATTTGAGTATGGGAGGTGAGGTAAATCACCCTAAGTAGCAATTTAGCATGATATTGAATTATTCTTTGATTGATAAATGTTCGGAATGTTGTAATTAGCGTTTGAACTTGTCGATTGCGTGAATGATTCGAATTTGATTGTAAAATTGATTTCTATGGCTTGGGTTATTAAAATCGAATCGGGTAACTTGGTAGATTGGTGAATTATATGCCAGGATGTGTTTGTGAATTGAGATAAGTCATTGTAAATATTGTTTGAAGGTAATAGACGACGAATTCTCTGTTTTTGGGAACAGGTGAAAATTGTTCAAATTGATTTGGTTATTTGGATTCGTATGTATATAGAATTTTTGTTGTTGTTTTTGTTTGTTGTTTTCTTTGCTAAGTGCGATGGTTGAATTGCTAGCGATGGTAGGATTGGGATTAGCTGTATGAAGTCTGAGTAGTACGCTAAAGTTATACTGTCGAATTTTTTTGTAAACGCACTAAGCAATAAATTGTATAGTTGTTTGTTTTAATGTAAATAAAGCGATCCTTGCCGTAGTATCGTAAAAGTAGCTAAGGACTAAGTGTGGGGTAAACTTAGTTTAACCCGACCTTAGCCGAAGCTAATATGCATTTAGCTTGACATTGTGCTTGTTTATTTATGTTGACAGGTACAATGGTGAGTAGGCAGGATAAGGGCAAAGGTGCTTCTACTTCAGGCACCGGGAGAAAACGAATGAGATTGGGCACTGCAGTCCCAGCTGCACCAGCTGTTCCGCGCGGCCAGCGCCACCAATACGGAACAAGGTGGGTGACCGATGAAGGGAAGAAGTGGTACGCTAAACATAAGGAGAGTAAGTACTTCCCTGAGGAGCATATTGCACGGGAACCACTAGCACAGGAGTTCCCCCGTATTGTGCAGAGAATCGAGGCAGCTGGGCTCAGCTTCATATTTCAGGAGCCCAAGGAGTGCAACCTACATTTAGTCCGGGAGTTCTATGCAAATTGGAACCCGGCCATCAGAAGCCACACAATAAAAATCAGAGGGCAGATTGTCACTCTGGAACCCCAGCAATTAAATGCCATCATTGGAGCGCGGGACATAGATGCCCACGTTCTCCGCCAGCTGAACATCACCCCACCATACGCCGACATCAGACGCACCTTGTGTGGGGCTCGGTCCACAACCTGATGGAGCAGACATAAGGAGAGGGGTTACCACCAGACTCTGCCTTATTCGCAGATGAACAGGGAGGCCAGAATATGGATGAAAATAGTGTGTTCATGCTTGATCCCGGGGGTTCACATGACGGATGTGACCCGGGACCGTGTCTGCCTGGTGTATGCCCTTATGAAAGGGCTGGAGATTAATGTTGGGGCGGTCATCATATCCACCATGAAGAGAGCCCAACTACACCAGGGCCACAAGTATGGGTTCGGCGGACTCATCACCACCTTTCTCCGGGGCCTCGACGTTGAGGAAGAGGCTTTGGACTACATCCCGCAGTTGGAGCGGAGGGCCCTTGATGTGACAAAAACTAAGGCCCCCGACACCACACACGGGCCAGTGCTGACACTGGGCGAGCGACATGCTCATGACGATCAGTACATGGCATGAATGTTTGGTATGCAAATGCTTCAGCGGATTGGTGGGAGACCAGCCACGGAGGATGAATTATGAAAGTTGGAGCTGGATTACCCATTTGGCGAGAACGCCAGAGCTTTGTGCCGAGTGGGGCCAGCCTTCGTTGAGCCCACTGACGATGATGTCCCCACGGACGAGGAGACACGTCGGGAGGACTCCGATGACGACGAGGGAGGAGACTCGGACATGGGCGATGAGGCAATAGCACTAGATGAAGAAGTCGAATATTTCGACTAATCAGGGAGTTCCACCACTCAAAATTTTTGTGATTTTTAATTTTTGTAAACACTGGGGACAGTGTTCGATTTAAGTGTGGGGTGGGGAGTAGCTAGGTGCTGGGACCTGGGATAATCTGCTGTATGTTCTTCCTTTGTTTTGCATGTATGTTTTTTATGTTTCCCTGTGGTTGTGAACTGATTTGTGTTGTATCTGTATATATTTTTGTGGTAAATGATGTGTGTTGTGAAAGGTTGTGGTTGCCAGTACAAATTTTGTAAATTTTGTAAATATTTTTTTTTCTTTATCGAAATGATCGATAATTTTCAAAATTTTGCAAAAATGTTTTGTACATATTAAAATATTTTGTAAATACTGTTCCATCGAAATGATCGATGTGTTGCAAAATTTTTCGATTTTTATTTTTGGGTTTCTCGGAGTTTGTTTTCAGTTCTTTTACCGAGAATAGTCCCATTGAACCAAAGTCATAGTTAGTGACCGTTCCCTATGATGGATGGATGACGACCGTCTTAAGGGAAATGTAGTCGGTAGGAGTAGTGATTTTAATTTATTTTAAGTTTTTTTCTTTGGTGGATTGCATCACTGAACCTGTAGTTACTAGATGGTTGTGAAATTTTGGTTGCGTGTTGTAACTGATGTTCAAAATGTAAAAGTGATTCGTTTGAAAGCATGCAATTTTATGAATATGTTGAGTTACCTAGGCTGTAGAATTCGATTCGGTGTGATTGAGGCTTAATTTTGAATTCATGTAATTGGCTAATTAAAGAGTCTGTGAATGCATCTTGAATCGAGCATGTGCATAAAGTGTGAAGTGAGGTATTGTTATTCCATGCTATTGTGAAGTGTCTAGAACTTGCCTGGTGTGTGTACAAAACGAAATGAAGGAGGTGTAGTGTTAGAAAGGATGTAGGCATTTCTTTGTTTTAACCGAGAGTTTCTATTTTTTTCTTGTCATACTCTCATTTTTATGTGACTGTATACCCTAGTCAGCCCGTTGAGCCTTTAGCCGATTATTTCTTTCTTTTGTCCAAAAATGTATAAACTAAGCTTTATTCTTTCTTTTCATTAGCTGTAAAGTCTATACAAAACTCTTAAGCGCTTAAGAAGAAAAGAAAAATTTTTCCCAAAGTGTCAAAGAGTGAGAAGGATGAAAAGAAAAAGAAAAGCAGAGTGAGGAAAGAAAAGAAAAAGGTGGAGGGTGCACTCATCATAATTAAATGATATTGAGGGTACATGAAAACCCTTTGTTGTTGTGTCAAATGTGTTTGATGAAATGGGCCATACGAAAGTAAGCAAGCATGAATGGGATGAGATGAAAAAGAAAAGAAAAGAGAGAAACAATGTCCATGAGTCGATGGGAATGTGTTGAAAAGGCGCTTAAGGATGCTAGTGACTATTATTGGCTAATCCAATATATACTAGTTCCATAGCTTCCATTACAACCCATTAAAGTCCTACGTGATCTTACATTGCATTTCTTTATATTAGTGGAGTAATACACTAAGGGCAAGCCTATGGGTCATGACATGATGCATGTGAATTCTTTTGGGAGAGAGAGTGAAATTAATTTCTACATGCCCCTACTTGAATGTTTGTGTGTCACATGAACATAAAGGGGAAGATTCTCTTGAGTTGTGAGGGCACATGTTTGATGAAAGATTGATTTTCGTGTCGGATATCTTGATTAGCTGATTTGCATGAGTTTGCCGATATCGAGAGTCGATTCTTAAAGTCTAGGATGTCTTGATGTATTAAAGGTCATTGCATTGTTAAGACCATGCATGTTTTCTTGATGATTTGCAAAAATTGAATAATCGGTATGACCGTAGCGTAAATTGTCGCACCATAGTGGCAAAGGTTGGGATGTAATTTGCATGAGTTGTGTATGTGTTGTTCGAGGATGAACAAGGATTTAAGTGTGGGGTAAGTGATCTTGGGCAGATTTATATGCCCAAGTGATACTCAAACGTATCATTTTCGCCTTGTTTATTGTGCAATGTGTATACATTTTCATGTAATTGGTAATAAAATGTGAATTTATATTAACCAACATGATTAGCATTGTTTTGCAGGTAAAACATGATTTTTAGGAGCTAAAATGCATGTTGGAACAATATCGGAGTTGGACTTAGATGCGAGCATGGAAAAGACATTGGAATGCGCAATGTAAAGGGGCTCCGCGATGGAGCCGTGCCATGCTACCATCGCGGAGGCACACTGCCTGGAGGGTGATTTAATTGGCAATTTCCAGTGAAGCCTCGCGACAGCTCCAGGGCACGGAGATAAGCCTCCGCGTTGGCCTCTGTGCCACGTTGAGGCTATATTCCCGGACCCTGGATTTCCAGTGAGGGTCCGCGTCCACGCCGTGTCACGGAGGCAGTGCTTCGCGTTGGCCTCCGTGACACGTTGCTTGTTATTCCGGGAAAAATTCCCAATAGTATAAATAGAACACTTAGGCTTATTTTTAATAAGTTCAGACTTGGTGGAGCAAGGACGTGGGTTAGAGGCAGTTGAGGAACGAAAAAGCTAAGGGTTTTTCTCTCTTTCTTTCTTCTTTCAATCAATTGTTTGTATGATTAACACTTGTTTTAGGATGATTAATCCACAAATGAGTGGCTAATTCTCTTCCTTGCTGAGGTTGTGAACAATGGTGATGAATTTTGATTATTGAATTGTATGGTTTTCATCTTCTTCTTCTATGTTGTTCTATTAATTCTTGTTTCTACTGCATTAGTGTGTGGCCGACATTAATGTACATCTAAAAAATCCAATTTCACTCGAGAGAGCACGAAATTGGAAAGTTGTGAATTAATAGGGTATTGTTCTTAACTTGATTTGGGAAAATTGGGTTTTGATGTGCTTTCCTGATAGATATATACTTGAAAGCCGTATTAGTCAATTTAGGAACCGGAATTGTAGTGCTAGGTCATAAATTGCATTTGGTCACAGAAATGTAGAGGAATGGTTTATGATTCTAAAGTGAGATTAAATACGAGAGTTTTAATGTCTAGGCTAATGTTCTTGGCTAGCAACATGAAGAAAAGATTAACCAAATGATGATTATAATCAAGTTCATTACTTGTTCTTAACCTTGGGATGCTCATATCCATAGTTTCAATTCGCAGTAAATATTTGTTAATAGTTTTAGTGTATAATTTATAAACAAAAACTTATTTAACTTTTGGTTACGTTGTTGTCAACATATTTAGAAGTAAGATAAAATATAGTATACCTAAGCAATTTTACTTATCCAGAGTCTCCTTGGTTCGATAGTTGGCTTACTTAGCCACTTTATTACTTGTTTGACCACGTGCACTTGCGTGTCGGTTTTTAACACCTATACCGAACAAGCCGAACATTGCTACTTCTATACATGGGTATGATTGGATTATGTTTCTATTGATGAATTGTGAAGCTTGGGTAGATTTTAAATTGTTTTCAATAAAAATTGTATTTTCTAATTTTATGAAATTAAAGGCCCATGGATGAGAAGTTCATGAAATAAGAAAATGATGATGAATGCATGATGATGATGGGATTTGATGATGAAAAGCATGTTTTTAAAGCTTCCCATGACTATGATATTGTTTTCAAAATGAATTGAGTAGATCCAAGCATGATAAAGTTTCGGGCAAAGCCCTTATATTAAGTCTGATGATGTAGAATCTCTAAAGTAAGCTTACCACATGATTTTGGGGTAAATGCTCCCACTTATATTTGAGCTTGTGGTATGTTTCGAAATAAAGCTTCTCATATGCATGATTTTATAATTGGGGTGTGTGTTATTATTGAGCTTCATTTTCATACGATGTCGGTTCTATGCATGATTTCATTATTGAGCTTTGTCAAATGACAATGTTGAGTTTTGTTTCATACAATGTTGAGTTTATGCATGATTCCATTGTTGAGCTTCGTCAATAGATGATGTTGAGCTTTGTTATATATGATGTAGAGCATTGCATATTTTGGAAAAAGATTCTAGCACCGAGCGGGCTAAGGGTCGATAACCCTATGCCCCAGAACTATGCACCAACTTAGGTTGATATTATTATAATATTGGGATGTCCCTTGTGAGCTATCCCCGTCCCTAATGGCCCATGAGCTTGATATTGATATCATGGTATCATTGTTAGCCCTGGCAAGGTTTTGGATGGCTCTGCTCAATTGAATGTGATAGTCGGGACCACGTAAGCTCTATCATGATATATCGGTTATGTGATGAGTCTCCCAGTGTATATATGATTCAGATTTGCATATTCATTACCCATGATTATTATTTTATACATGCATGATCTAAATTAAGGTTTGACTCAATGTTCAGCTTTTCTATAAATGTCATGTTCCAACTTTGAGTCATTCGAGTCAGCTATGATTCTATGAAGTTATGTATAGTCATGTTATGAAAAGCTTATGATTTCAGAAAGAATGCATGCAAGCCCTCCTCTTAGATTTGAAAGCTTATGATATGTTATGAAATGTTTAAATGATTTACTTTACTTAAGCGGTGTTACTTACCTCGCATACTCGGTACATTCCACATACTGACCGCATACTTTCTATGTTGTATTATTTCATGATACAGGACCCAGCTCCTAAGCTCAGCCCTGCTCGTAGTCGATTGTCAGAGTTAGCACCTACTTGGTTGGTGGGTCCTCATTCTCCGTGGGCTATACTTTCAGTTTCCTTATGTATTTTTAGCTTCAACATTATTAAGTTAGTTGGGGTCTTGTCCATCAGCTCATTCAGATTAGAGGCTTTTTCAGACTTATGTATGTGTTTAGCTTCGGATGCTTATTCTGATGTTATTGTGAGTTTGACTTCCACTAAGTTTATATCATTGATTCTTCAGTTTACATATTGAGTTAGATGTATGCTTATACCTTGGGTCGACTTGGAGTCTATCAGGGCCCATTGTCCCGTGTCTACGATCCGGGCCTCTGTTTGGGTCGTGACAAACTTAGTATCAAAGCCATAGGTTTGAAGTGTCCTAGGGTGTCTGAAAGCCATGTTAAGTAGATTCTTCTTCATGGGTGTGAAGATCACCACACTTATGACGAAGAGGCTACGAGCCGTTTAGGAAATGTTCCCTTCTTTCATGATCTATGTCATGCGACAAAAAGTCTTTTTACCTTTCTAATTCATGCTATTCGCAATTTCATAATCGTGGCTCCTAGAAAAATGAATGGAAGGAGGTATGGGGGTGGTGAAGGCCACGAGGATGGAAATGGTTATGGGCATCAGCTAGCCCCATCAGTTCAGGGGCCTCAAGCACCGAAGCCAGCCGCTCATGCTGAGTTTTAGGCCGCTATTCAGATGCTTGCCCATGCCTTGACCACTCAGGTCAATCAGCAGGCCATTGCGCATGTTCTGAAAAATGGCAATGCAGCGGTGGATCGAATCAAAAATTTCTTAAGGATGAACCCGCTGGAGTTCTTGGGGTCCAAGGTAGATGAGGACCCATATGATTTCGTTGATGAGATTGTCAAGATCACCCAAGTCATGGGGGTGAGTAGTGTTAAGTGCGCAAAGTTGGTCTCCTACCAGTTGAAGGGGGTTGCGCATATCTGGTTTCACCAATGGAAGGATAGCAGGGTTGCAGGAGCAGGTCCGATCACGTGGGAGGAGTTTCAGATTGCATTCCTATATCTGTTCTTCCCTCGGGAGATGAGGGAGCTGAAGGCAGCTGAGTTTGTAAACTTGAAGCAGGGAAGAATGACAGTACAAGAGTATTCCCTTGAGTTCACTCGCCTATCAAAATATGCCCCGGAGTTAGTGGCTGACCATAGGGCGCGGGTGTGCAGGTTTGTGCATGGTATAGCGGGGTATTTGGTCAAGGAGTGCCGAATTTCTATGCTTCACTAGGATATGGACTTTCCTCGTATAGTGTTGTACACCGAGCAGATGGAGGTCGCACATTCAAGGGAGAAGGAGGACAAGAGGCCAGGACTGAGGGTCACAAGTTCTCTCAGCAAAGGTCCAGTGGTGGGCACCGATAGTAGACTCACCAGAGATCATCAGCCCCGACATCTTCAACATTGAGTGTGCCATCCAGGCCTAGACATGATCATAGAGGGCGAGCATCAGGCTCAAGGGGTTAGAGTAGCAGACCCGTAGATTCTAGCATCCCATCTTGTCGCAGGTGGTGGGGGGCACACAGGCCCGTGCTTGGCAGGTTCAGGTGCTTGTTTCGGGTGTGGGCAGCCCGGACACATGCTTCGAGATTGTCCAACTGCGAGGCAGGATCAGGTTGGGGTACGAGGCCCAGCTTCTAGTTCAGCAGTCCCTCCCGCATGCTCAGTACATTAGGGTGCATCTACTAGCATAGCTAGCGGTCAGCGCCAGAACAGATTTTATGCTTTAGCTTCCCGTCAGGAGAAGGAGGTCTCCCCGGATGTGGTTACTAGTATGTTGCGAGTTTTCCATATTGATGTATATGCTTTGCTAGATTCGGGGGCTACCTTGTCTTTTGTGACAACATATGTGGCCAGTAGCTTCGGAGTCAGTCCCGATGTTTTGTTAGAACCCTTCTCAGTTTCCACTCTGGTAGGTGACTCAGTTATAGCTAGACAGGTGTATAAAGGTTGCCCAGTCTCAGTCCTTCATAAGGTCACCTCCACAGACTTGATAGAGTTAGCCATAACCAATTTTGATGTTATTCTCGGCATGGATTGGCTATTTGCATGCTATGCATTAGTTAATTGTAGAACCTGAGCAATATAGTTCAGATTTCCAGGTAAGCCAGTCTTAGACTGGAAGGGTAGTTCAGCTGTGCTTGTAGGTCGATTCATTTCCTACCTTAAGGCGAGGAAGATGATTTCTAAAAGTTTCATGCACCATCTAGTTAGGGTTAAGGATGTCGAGTCCGAAAACCCTACTATCTAGTTAGTTCCAGTAGTATGTGAGTATCCAGAGGTCTTTCCTAATGATTTTCCAGGTGTTCCTCCCGAGTAGGAGATTGATTTTGGTATAGATCTTCTTTCCGACACGCAACCTATATCTATTCTTCCCTACATAATGGCTCCAGCCAAGCTAAAAGAGTTGAAAGATCAGTTGAAGGACCTGTTAGATAAGGGAATTATTAGGCCGAGTAAGTCTCCATGGAGTGCACCAGTGTTATTTGTCCGGAAGCAGGATGGTTCGCTTCGGATGTGCATTGACTATCGACAGTTGAACAAGGTCACCGTTAGGAACATGTATCCCTTACCCAAGATCGATGATTTGTTTGACCAACTTCAGGGTGCCAAGTGTTTCTCCAAGATTGATCTCAAATCTGGGTATCACTAGCTTAGGGTTCGGGAGAGTGACATCCTGAAAACCGCTTTCAGGACTCGGTATGGTCACTACGAATTTGTTGTTATGTCTTTTGGACTAACCAATGCCCCTGCATCTTTTATGGATCTAATGAAAAAGGTGTTCGAGGAATATTTGGACATGCTCATGATTGTGTTCATTGATGACATTCTTATATACTCTCGGAGTGAGGAGGAGCATGCCGCTCACTTGAGAGTAGTGCTTCAAACCCTCAAAGATCGTCAGTTATATGCAAAGTTCAACAAATGTGAGTTTTGGTTGGACTCTATGGCATTTTTGGGCCATGTGGTATCGAGTGAGGGCATAAAGGTAGATTCTCAGGAGATCGAGGCGGTGAAGAATTGGCCCAGATCGGTGAACCCATCAGATATCAGGAGCTTTTTAGTCTTAGCGGGTTACTATCGGAGATTTGTTGAGGCCTTTTCATCTATTGCAGCACCTTTGACCAAGTTGACTCAGAAGAAGGCAAAGTTCCAATGGCCGGAGGCTTGTGAGAAAAGCTTCCAAGAGTTGAAGACTCGACTCACTACCGCACCAGTGTTGACCCTACCTGAGGGTACCAATGGTTTTGTGGTGTATTGTGATGCTTCAAGATTCGAACTTGGGTGTGTGTTGATGCAGCATGGATAAGTGATAGCATACGCCTCAAGACAATTGAAAGTTCATGAGAAGAATTACCCAACCCATGACCTTGAGTTGGCCGCGGTAGTATTCTCATTGACGATATGGCGACATTACTTTTATGGGGTCCATGTGGATGTATTCACGGATCACAAGAGCTTGTAATATGTGTTCACACAGAAAGACCTTAATCTTCGGCAAAAGAGGTGGTTGGAGCTACTAAAGGACTACGACATGAGTATTCTCTACCACCTGGGTAAGGCTAATGTGGTAGCAGACGCACTTAGTAGTCTCTCTATGGAGAGTGTGTCCCACGTGGATGACGGAAAGAAAGAGTTGGTGAAAGACATCCATCGACTTATGAGATTGGGAGTTAGAATGGTCAACTGGCCGACGGCGGCGTTGTTGTGCAAAACGGATCAGAATCATCCTTGGTGACTGATGTGAAAGCTAGGCAAGACGAGGATCTGATGTTGGTGAAACTGAAGGAAACCGTTCAAAGTCAGAAAGTGGAGGTTTTCTCCCAAGGGGGAGATAGGGTGCTGCGGTACCAGGGCTGTCTATGTGTTCCAGATATGTATAATTTAAGGGACTGGATATTGCATGAGGCACATGGATCCAGGTATTCTATCTATCCAGGTGCCACCAAGATGTATCATGATTAGCGGGAAATATATTGGTGGAACGACATGAAGAAGGATATTGCCGAATTTGTAGCCAAGTGCCTGAACTGTCAGCAAGTGAAAGTCGAGCATCAAAGGCGGGAGGCATACTTCAGTATATTAGCATTCGTACTTGGAAGTAGGAAGAGATTAATATGGATTTCATTACAGGCCTACCTCATACTCACTGACACTATGATTCCATTTGGGTGGTAGTAGACAGGTTGACCAAGGCTACACACTTTCTACTGGTCAAAACCACAGATTCAACAGATGATTATGCCAAATTGTATATCCAAAAGTTGGTGCAATAACATGGAGTGCCCTTGTCTATTATCTCAGATCGAGGTACTCAGTTACCTCTCAATTTTGGCAGTCTTTCAAAAAAGGGCTTGGGACTCAGGTTAAACTCAGCACATCATTTTATCTGCAAACAGATGGTCAGGCAGAGCGGATAATTCAAACTCTCGAGGAAATGTTGAGACCATGTGTGAAGGACTTTAAAGGTAGTTGGGATGATCACTTGCCCTTGATCGAGTTTGTTTACAATAACAACTATCACTTCAGTATCCAAATGGCACCATTCGAGGCTCTCTATGGGCGGAGGTGTAGATCGCCTATCGGATGGTTTGAAGTTGGTGAGGCAGCTAAGATAGGGCCAGATTCGGTTCATGAAGATATGGTGAAGGTTCAGTTGATAAGGGGTAGGCTAAAAACTGCTCAGAGCCGTCAGAAGTCATATGCTGATGTGAGGAGGAGAGAGTTGGAGTTCGAGGTGGAAGATTGGGTATTTCTGAAGGTATCTCCCATGAAGGGAGTCATGCGGTTTGGAAAGAAAGGAAAACTTAGTCCCCGCTATGTTGGTCCCTAATGGGTTGTGAGAAGAGTTGGTAAGGTAGCGTATGAGTTGGACTTGCCATCAGAGTTATCCTCAGTTCATATCTTTCATATATCGCTCTTGAAAAAGTGCTTGGGTGATCCAACTTTAGTTGTTCCGGTGGAAAGTGTTGGTGTGGGAGATAGCCTCAGTTATGAGGAAATTCCAGTTGCAATCTTGGATCGTTGGGGTCGGAGTCTGAGGAACAAAGAAGTATCTTCAGTAAAGATGTTACGGAGAAATCAACATGTTGAGAGAGCTATGTGGGAAGCCGAAGCAGCTATGATGGCTAAATACCCTCACCTGTTCCCTACCGGCTGAGTTTCAATTTGAGGTGTCAATTTTTGCCTTAATTCTCTAATCAGTTTCAATGTTCAGTTTATGTGCACAAGTTTGTTTTAGGTTATGATAGATGTATGTGATGTCTGAATTCAGTCCAGCTATGTAGTTCTTTTCAGAGGTAGTCATTCCATCAGTTTTTGGATTAAATGATCAGTGTTTGCATATGATGATTGCATGTTTCTAAGTTTTTCGTGTGTTTCTAACATTTGGGGATGAATGTTCCCAAAGGAGAGATATTTTTATACCTCGGGAACCTAAGGATCTGATCCGGGAGTCAAAAGGGTGAAAAACTAAAATTTCACACTAGGTCACAGAACGAATCGTGAGGAGGCTCGTGGGGAGTGACCATGAGTTGTAAAGTGACTCGTGGTCCAGCAGGGTTGGCAGGGTGTGTTGAGAAGACCATGAGCATGACCACGAGTAGTGGTCAGGCCTCACTACTCCTGAGGTCTCCCGTGGCCAAGACTCATTGTTTGGCAAGGAGGCATTGGGCAGTAGAAGCCACGGATGGTGAAATCATGCATATGAGAAGCTTTAGTTCAAACCATACCACAAGATGAAAGATAATTGGGAGTCTTCGCTCCAAAACCATGTGGTAAGCTTAACTCGGGAAATCATAAATCATACTAGTACATGTGGACATTGCCCAAAGCTTTATCATACTTGAGAATACTCATTTCACATCAAAAAAATCATTATAAACATCGGTATCTTAAAAACATGATTTTCATCATAATATCTCATCATCATCATACATTCATTATAAATCTAATCTTTTATGAACTTTCCATCAATGGGATTTTTAATTCATAAAGCTAGAAACATGTTTTTTAACTGAAAACATTATAAAACTTGCCCATGCTTCATAATTCAATGGTAGAAATATATTTAAATCATATCCATATAAAGAATTAGGAACTTCATGCATTGGGTAAAATCCCATAGATTAGACATAGAACATTCATGATTTAGAGAGGGATTAGGCATGGGTGTGAAAGAATTCACCCATTCATAACCCTACATACCTGTTGGTAGCTGATTCTTACACTTCTTTAATATCCTAAGAAGAAATTGAAGAGGAATTGAAGAACACTAAGCTTGATCACCCTCTCTCACCTTCTACCTTGCATGCATGGATGTAAATGACCTAAAATGAACTTAACCCCTTTAAAAGTCATCATTCATAATTCAAAATGACGTAGTTTAGGCCTTATGATCTTAGGAATTATGGAATAGCCCTTACTAAAATCATAGGAAATAATTGCCAGATGGTCCCGACGAGGGACCTAACAACTCGTCCTCTATGGCCACGACTCGTGGTATGATCCGTGAAGTACACTGCTTCTCAAATCTGCTAGGATCGTAACGGGAGACTTAATGACTCATTGCTTGGTGACCATGACTCGTGGTCACCATCCATTAGGTACACTGTCTTAGGCTCAATAAAATTATTCCCTACTTGGTCATGACTCATCCCACTAATCGTGGGGACTGATCACGACTTGTGGGGTCCTTCCATCAAGTACATTGCCCCTCTTCTTCTCTTTTCTTACTCAACCAACCAACGACTGACCTAATGACTCCTGGGGACTAACCATGAGTTGTGGTCACACCCTTGGGGATCCTGTTTCCCAAACTGCAAACTCATCACCTAGGCCTCCCCACAAGTCACATCACAACTCGTGGTTTTCTCTTACGGGTCTCCTTACGACCCGTTCTGTGCCTGATGCTAGATTTTAAATTTTTCTCCATTTCAACTTGCTGGTCTGATCTTTGGGCTTTCAGGGTATAGAAATATCTCTCCCTTGGGAACATTCATCCTCGAATGTTGGAAAACATATAGAAAAGCAGAGAAATGCAATCATCACGTTCAAATACTGATCATTTAAGATGAAACTGATGGAATAACTACCTCCGATTCAAACTACATAGGTGAACTGAATTCATGAATCATACATACATCCATATACATTGAAGAAACTTGGGCACTTGAACTGAACATGAAAACTAAATAGAGTTTGAGTGAAAAAATGACACCTTAAGCTGGAACTAAGCTGGTAGAGAATAAATGTGGGTATCTATCCATCATATCCGCTTTGGATTCCTATGTAACTCCTTCAACATGTTGATTCCGCCATAACACTTTGATTGAAGCTACTTCCTTGTTCCTTAGCCTTCGAACCTAACGATCCAGTATTTCTATCGGAACATCCTCAAAACTGAGGCAGTCTTTTACACCAACACTGTCCATTGGTATAACTAGAGTTGGATCGCCCAAACACTTATTTAAGAGCGACACATGGAATATAGGATGCACAGAAGCTAATTCTAAGGGAAACTCTAATTCATAAGCCACCTTTCCAACATATCTCACTATCCGGTACGGACCAATATAGCGGGAACTAAGTTTCCCCAACTTTCCGAACAACATCACCCCATTCATGGGAGACACCTTTATAAATACCCAATCATCAACTTCAAATTCTAATTCCCTTCTCCTCACATCAGCATAGGACTTTTGGTGACTCTGGGCAGTTTTCAACCTATCCCTTATCAACTGAACCTTCTCCATCACCTCATGAATCGAATCTAGTCCTATCATCGCCGCTTATCCAACTTAAAACCAACCAATAGGCTATCTACATCTCGGCCTATAGAGAGCCTTAGACGGCGCCATATGAATGCTGAATGATAGCTGTTATTGTATGCAAACTCAATAAGAGGCAAATGCTCATCCAAGGTACCTCTGAAGTCAATCACGTATGCTCTCAACATGTACTCAAGAGTCTGGATTGTTCACTCCACTTGGCCATCCATTTGCGGGTGAAATGCTATGTTGAGCTTAATCTGAGTACCTAGTCCTTTTTGAAATGACTTCCAAAACTGAGAGGTAAATTGGGTACCTCTGTCTAAAATAATGGATAATGGCACTCCATGCAAGAAAACTAGGTCCCGGATATAAAGTTTGGTATAGTCGTTCGCCGAATTCGTGGTTTGGACCGGTAGAAAATGAGCTGCCTTGGTCAACTGTCTACCACAACCCAAATGGAGTCATATTGCCAACGAGTATGAGGTAAACCTGTGATGAAGTCCATATTAATTTCTTCCCACTTCCAAGTAGGAATACTGATATCCTGAAGCACACCTCCCAGTCTCTAGTCCTCGACCTTTACTTGTTGATAGTTTGGACATATTTCTAAAAACTCCGCAATGTCCTTCTTCATGTCATTCCACCAATAGACTTCCCATAAGTCACGGTACATCTTGGTGGCACCTGAATGGATAGAATATCTGGATACATGAGCCTTGTGCAACATCCGACTCCTCAAATCATCAACATCTTGAACACATAGGCGACTCTGGTATTAGAGCACACCATCTGACTCTTTTGAGAAGACCTCTACCTTTTGATATTGAACCGTTTCCTTCAACCTTACCAAAATCGGGTCCTCATCTTGTCTAGCTTTTACATCAATCACCAAGGATGATTCTGATCCATTCTAAACAACAACACCGCCATCGGTCGAGTCAACCTACCTAACTCCCAACCTTGCGAGTCGATGCACATCCTTCACCAACTTCTTTTTCCCCTCATCCACATGAGACACACTCTACATAGAGAGTCTACTAAGTGCATCCTCTACTACATTGGCCTCACCCGAACGTTAAAGCACACTCATATTGTAGTCCTTGAGTAGCTCCATCCACCTCCTTTGCCGAAGATTGAGGTCCTTCTTGGTGAACACATATTGTAAGCTCTTATGGTCTGCAAACACATCCACGTGGACCCCGTACAAGTAATGCCTCCAAATCTTCAAGGCGAATACCACCACAGCTAATTCAAGATCATGGGTCGGGTAATTCTTCTCATGAACCTTTAGCTGCTAGAAGCATATGCTATAACCTTCCCGTGCTGCATCAATACACACCCAAGTATGATCCTTGAAGCATCACAATATACCACGAACCCAGCGGTACCCTCCGGTAAAGTTAACACTAGTGCCGAAGTAAGTCGAGTCTTTAACTGTTGAAAGCTCTTCTCACAAGCCTCTGACCATTGAAACTTCACCTTCTTATGGGTCAATTTGGTCAAGGGTGCTGTAATCGATGACAAACCTTCAACAAATCTTCGATAATAGCCAGCTAAATCCAAGAAGCTCTGAATATATGAAGGATTCTAGGACAATTCTTCACCGCCTTTATTTTTTGAGAATCCACCCTTATGCCCTCACTTAATACCACATGGCCCAAAAATGCTATGGAGTCTAACCAGGACTCGCACTTTTCGAATTTGGCATATAATTGGAGATCCTTAAGAGTCTGTAGAACCACTCTTAAATGAGCCGCATGCTCCTCCTCTCTTTGAGAGTATATCAGGATGTCATCAATAAACACAACCACAAACATATCCAAGTATGGCTTGAACACCCTGTTCATCAAGTCCATAAAAGCTCCAGGAGCATTCGTTAGTCCAAAAGACATAACTACAAACTCATAATGACCATACCACATCCTGAAGGCTTTCTTTGAGATGTCGCTCTCCTGAACTTTGAGGTAATGATACCCAGATTTGAGATTTATTTTTGAGAAACATGTGGCACCATGAAACTGGTCAAATAAATTATCAATCCTGGGTAGAGGATACCTGTTCTTGATGGTGACTTATGTTTAATTACTAATAATCAATACACATTCGAAGAGAACCATCTTTCTTTTGGACAAAAAGAACTGGTGCACCCTATGGGGACTTGCTCGGTCTAATAAAACCCTTATCTAACAGGTCCCTCAACTGCTCTTTCAACTCCTTTAGCTCGGTTAGAGCCATTCTGTAAGGGGGAATATATATAGGCTGCCTGTCGGGAAGAAGGTCAATACCAAAATTAATCTCCCGCTCGGGAGGTCCCGACAAATCATCTGGGAAGACTTCTAGATACTCACATACTATTGGGACTGTATGGATAGTCGGGGTCTTGAACTCAACATCCTTACCCTAACTAGATGGTATACACAACCTTTTGAGGTCATCTTTTTGGCCTTAAGGTAGGAAATGAAATGACCTACAGGCACAACTGAACTACCCTTCCATTCTAAGACTAGCTCACTCGAAAATCTAAACTCTACTTCCCGGGTTCTACAATTAACAGAGTCCTATCATGCAAATATCCAATCCATGTCAAGGATAACATCAACATCGACCATGGATAATTCTATCAAATTTGTTGAGGTGACTTTCTGAAGGACTGAGACCGGGCAACCTCTATGCACCCTTCTAGCTAAAATTGAGTCACCTACTAGAGTATAAACTGAGAAGGGTTCTGAAAGACTTCGGGACTGACTCCGAAGCTACTGGCCATATAAGGTGTCACAAAAGACAAAGTAGCCCCCAGATCTAACAAAGCGTAAACATCAAGATGGAAAACTCATAACATACCAGTGACCACATCTGGGGAGACCTCCTGCTCCTGGCGGGATGCTAAGGCATAAAATCTATTTTGGCACTGACCGCCACCTATACTAGTTGATGCCCCCTGATATACGGAGCATGCGGGAGGGAGTGCTGAACTAGAAGCTGGGCCTCGACCCCCATCATGATCTTGCCTCGCTGATGGACAATCCCTGAGCATGTGTCTGGGCTTCCCACACCCAAAAGAAGCACCTGAACCTGCCAAGCACTTACCCGTGTTCCCCCGACCATATCTGCGATAAGCTGGGATGCTAGAATTTGCGGGTCTATTGCTCTGGCCCCTAGAGCTTGATACTCGCCCCCTCTGATCGTGCCTCGGTATAGATGGCACACTCAATGCTGAAGATGTTGGGGCTGATGATATTTGGTAGGTCTGCTGTCGGTGCCCACCACCTGACCTCGGTTGTGAGAATATGTGACTATCAGTCCTGGCCCTCTTGGCCTCCCTCCCTCTCATATGGGCTGCCTCCATCTGCTGGGCATACAAGAATATCTGAGGGAAGTACAACATTGAGAATGCGGTCAGTATGTGGAATGTACCGAGTATGTAAGGTAGCATATGAGTTGGACTTTACATCAGTTATCCTCAGTTCATCCCGTCTTTCATGTATCGCTCTTGAAAAAGTGCTTGGGTGATCCAGCTTTAGTTGTCCCAGTGGAAAGTGTTGGTGTGGGAGATAGCCTCAGTTATGAGGAAATTCCAGTTGCAATCTTGGATCATCAAGTTCGGAGGCCAAGGAACAAAGAAGTAGCTTCGGTAAAGGTGTTTTGGAGAAATCAACATGTTGAGGGAGCTATGTGGGAAGCCGAAGCAGCTATGATGGCTAAATACCCTCACCTGTCCCTACCGGTTGAGTTTCAGTTTAAGGTGTCAATTTTTGCCTTAATTCTCTAATCAGTTTTCATGTTTAGTTTATGTGCGCAAGTTTGTTTTAGGTTATGAAGATGTGTGTGATGTCTGAATTCAGTTAAGCTATGTAGTTCTTTTCAAAGGTAGTCATTGCGTCTGTTTTCGATTTAAATGATCAGTGTTCGCATATGATGATTGCATGTTTTTGAGTTTTATATGTGTTTCTAACATTTGAGGATGAATGTTTCCAAGGGGGAGATATTGTTATACCTCGGGAACCCAAGGAGCTGACCCGGGAGTCAAAATGTTGAAAAACTAAAATTTCGCACCAGGTCACAGAACGAATACCGAGGAGGCTCGTGGGGAGTGACCACGAGTCGTAAAGTGACTCGTGGTCCAGTAGTGTTGGCAGGGTGTGTTGACAAGACCACGGGCATGACCATGAGTCGTTGTTAGGCCTCATGACTCGTGAGGTCTCCTGTGGCCTAGACTGGTTGTTTGGCAAAGAGGCATTGGGCAGTAGAAGCCACGGATGGTGACCACCCACCATGAGTCATGGTGTCTTCCATGAGGTCCCTAGTTGTTTTTAGTAGTGGACCAGAAGACTCATGGCTACGAGTCATGGCCTGTGAGCACGATTCGTCCAGTCCCTCGTGGGGACTGGCAGTTAGCCAAATTCTGCGATTTTAGTAAAGGCTTTTCTGTAATTCCTATGTCCTAGGGGACTATACTACGTCGTTTAAGGCTCGTTTTATAGGGTTTTAAGAGGGGGTAGGGGACCTATTCTAAGCTATTTCATTCTATGCATGCAATCTTGAGAGGTTGAAGAGGTGATTCAAGGCTAGTATTCAAGGTTCCCATCCAATTTCCTCTTGGGTATTCAAAGACTTGGTGAAATCAATCCCTTCTGGGTATGTAGGGATATGAGTGGGTGTTTCCTTCCACACCCATGCCCAATCTCTATCTAAGTATGAGAAATTCCTAAAGTTATGGGTTTTTTACCCAATTGCATAATCCTTAAACTTCTATACATGGGTACGATTGGATTATATTGCTATTGATGAATTGTGAAGCTTGGGCAGATTTTAAATTGTTTTCGATAAAAATTGTGTTTTCTAATTTTATGAAATTAAAGGCCCATGGATGAGAAGTTCATAAAATAAGAGAATGATGATGAATGCATGATGATGATGAGATTTGATGATCAAAAAGATGTTTCTAAAGCTACCCATGACTATGATATTGTTTTCAAAATGAATTGAGTAGATCCAAGCATGATAAAGTTTTGGACAAAGCCCTTATATCGAATATGATGATGTAGAATCTCCAAAGTAAGCTTACAACATGGTTTTCGAGTAAATTCTCCCACTTATCTTTGAGCTTGTGGTATGTTTCGAAATAAAGCTTCTCATATGCATGATTTCATAATTGGGGTGTATGTTATTATTGAGCTTCATTTTTGTACAATGTCAGTTCTATGCATGATTTCATTATTGAGCTTTGTCAAATGACAATGTTGAGCTTTGTTTCATACGATGTTGAGTTTATGCATTATTCCATTGTTGAGCTTCGTCAATAGATGATGTTGAGCTTCATTATATACAATGTAGAGCATTATATGTTTTGGGAGAAGAGTCTAGCACCGAGCGGTCTAAGGGTCGATCACCCTATGCCCCAAAACTACACACTAACGTAGGTTGATAGTATTATAATATTGGGACCTCCCTTGTGAGATATCCCAGGCTCTAATGGCCCATGAGTTTGATATCGACTCATGGTAGCATCCTTAGCCTTGGAAAGGTTTTGAACGGCTCTTCTCACTTGAGTGTGATAATCGAGACCACGCAAGCTCTATCGTGGTATGTCGGTTATGTGACGAATCTCCTAGTGTCTATATGATTCAGATTTGCATATTCATTATCCATGGTTATTATTTTATACATGCATGATCTAAAGTAAGGTTTGACTCAATGTTCAGCTTTTCTATAAATGTCATGTTCCAGCTTTGAGTCATTTGAGTCAGCTATGATGTTATGAAGTTATGTATAGTCATGTTATGAAAAGCTTATGATTTCAGAAAGAATGCATGCAAGCCCTCCTCTCAGATTTGAAAGCTTATGATATGTTATGAAATGTTTAAATGATTTACTTTACTTAAGCGGTGTTACTTACCTTGCATACTCAGTGCATTTCACGTACTGACTGCATACTTTCTATGTTGTATTATTTCATGTTACAGGACCTAGCTCATAGCTCAACCCCGCTCGTAGTCGATTGTCGGAGTTAGCACCTACTTGATTGGTGAATCCTCATCCTTCGAGAGCTAGACTTTTTTAGACTTATGTATGTGTTTAGCTTCGGATGCTTATTCTGATGTTATGTTGAGTTAGACTTTCGATGAGTTTATATCATTGATTCTTCAGTTTACATATTGAGTTAGATGTATGCTTATGCCTTGGGTTGACTTGGGTATCTCGGGGCACCTTGTCCCGTGTCTACGATTCAGGCTTCCATTTGGGTCGTAACAAACACCCGTCAGGTTACTTGTTTTGATACTTCGACCATGTATACCCTTTCTATGAGGAGTATATTTTGGACGTTATCAAAAATGGCGCCGTTGCCGGGGACTAGCGCTTGATATTCTTGTGTTGATTGTTAATTTGAAGTAGTTTTGCATCTTAGTTACTTGACGTGATTTTTCTGTGCTTGTTAGGATCTTACAACCACATGATTTATCATTTCCAAACAGGGGATAACTAGTGGAAGGTAACATGGAGCATGATGATGATAACCCAGTGATGCCGGAGATTACGGGAGCCATTCGCCTACCACCTACTTTGCGGAATGCTGTATTTCATGTCACGAGTACCATGCTGCATTTGTTGCAAATGAAAGGACTCTTTGGGGGTAAACCAAGTGAATATGAAAATCAGCATTTGAGGAATTTCTTGGAGATATTCCAAACCTTCAACATCACAAACATAAGTTAGGAGTTTATCATATTAAGGCTTTTCCCATTCTCTCTAACGGGAGAAGAAACGATGTGGTTGGAAGAGTTGCCCCTGGTTGTATTACTTCTTGGAAAGAATTAATTGAAGCTTTTTCGGATCATTTCTTCCCTCCATCGAAGATGTTGCAGCTAAGGGATGACATCACAAATTTCAGGCAAGAGCCGAGAGAGCCTTTACATGAGGTATGGCTACGGTTCAAAAAGAAGGTTGCGCTGTGTCCCAATCATGGACTTATGGATAGAGTGCTTCTCCAAAGCTTTTACCGAGCCCTTGAATCCATCAACAAGTCCGTAGCCAACAATTTAGCCGGAGGGTCAATTATGGATCAAACATATGGGTTGTCTAAAGCCCTTCTGGACAGAATAAAAAAAACCAATCGGGATTGGCACATGCGAGAGATAAATGTATCTACACATGAGATCAGCTCTAGTGCATTGGCAGCTGAATTGCGAAAAAAGGATGAAGAGCGGGATGAAAATCTTGCTAAGATGATGACATAGCTGGAATTAATGATAAAGCATGTAATAGGGGCAGGGCCCAAGGAGGTAAATGATGTAGGTATGCAAGGTCCTTTGCAATATGCAGGGGAATCGTCACCACCAAGGTACGAGGAAGAATGTCAATACATGGTGTCACGACCCGAACGGAGGCCCGGATTGCAACACGGGACAAGGAGCCCCGAAAGACACCAAGTCAACCCATGGCATAAGTATTCATATAACTCAATCAATAAAATAGAAGAATCAATGAGATAATCATAGTGGAAGTCTAAATCAAACATAACATCCGAATACACAATCCGAAGCTAAATACATCGTTTGTCTGAAAAGCCTCTAAACATGACGAGTTGATAGGACAAGACCCCTACTAACTCAACAATCTGAAACAGAAAGTACATAAGAAAATCTAAATAGCCTAGTCCTCGGGAGATTAGGACTCACCAAAAACGTACGATGCTATCTCAGAAGACTGACTATGATCGAGGTTGAGCCTGAGAGCCGACTCCTGAATCATGAAATGATACAACATAGAGTATGCGGTCAGTACGTGGAATGTACCAAGTATGTAATGTTTGTAAAAATCGCTTAAATAAGTAAAATCATTTAAAAACATACATAATGTAAAACATAGACATTAAGAATCTGAGAGTAGGCTTTGTATCCATTCTTTCTAAAATCATTATCTCATCATAAAATAACATATCATCATAACTGATTCGATTGACTCAAAGCTGAAATATGATAGTAATGAGTAAAATTGAACATGGAGTTAAACCTGATTCAGGACATATATAGATATAGAAATCTCATGAATGATAATCACGCATAACTGAAATCATCAGGAAGAATGGGAGACTCATCTTTTAACCGACATACCACGATAGAGCTTACGTGGTCTCAATTATCACATTCAAGTGAGTAGAGCCATCCAAAGCTTTCCAGGGCTAGGAACAATACCATGATATTCATATCAAGCTCATTGACCAATAGGGCCGGGGATAGCTCACAAGGGAGGTCCCAAATTAATATATATAAGTATAAACCTACGTTGGCGCGTAGTTATGAGGAATAGGGTGATCGACCCTTAGCCTACTCGGTCTAGACACTACTCCCAAAAATATGCATCTGCTCTATATCATTATTCAACGAAGCTCAACATCATCTATTGACAAAGCTCAATCATCAAATACATCTCAAATATGAAATCATGCATATGAGAAGCTTTAGTTCAAACCGTACCACAAGATGAAAGATAATGGGAATCTTCGCTCCAAAACCATGTAGTAATCTTAACTCGGGAAATCATAAATCATACTAGTACATGTGGTTTTTGCCCAAAGCTTTATCATGCTTGAGAATACTCATTTCACATGGAAAACATCATTATAAACATGGGTAGCTTGAAAACATTCTTTTCATCGTAATATCTCATCATCATCATACATTCATCATAAATCTCGTCTTTTATGAACTTTTCAGCAATGGGATTTTTAATTCATAAAGCTAGAAACATGATTTTTAACTGAAAACATTATAAAACTTGCCCGTGCTTCATAATTCAATGGTATAAACATATATAAATCATATCCATATAAAGAATTAGGAACTTCATGCATTGGGTAAAATTCCATAGATTAGAAATAGAACATTCATGATTTAGAGAGGGATTGGGCATGGGTGTGAAAGAATTCACCCATTATAACCCTACATACCTGTTGGTAGCTGATTCTTACACTTCTTTAATATCCCAAGAAGAAATTGAAGAGGAATTGAAGAACACTAAGCTTGATCACCCTCTCTCACCTTCTACCTTGCATGCATGGATGTAAATGGCCTAAAATGAACTTAACCCCTTTAAAAGCCATCATTCATAATTCAAAACGCGTAGTTTAGGTCTTAGGATCTTAGGAATTATGGAATAGACCTTACTAAAATCATAGGAAATAACTGCTAGATGGTCCCAACGAGGGACCTAACAACTCATCCTCTATGGCCACGACTCGTGAATGATCCGTGAAGTACACTACTTCTCAAATCTGTTGGGATCATAATGGAAGACTTAACGACTCGTTGCTTGGTGACCACGACTCATTGTGACCATCAATCAGGTACACTATCTTAGCCTCAATAAAATCATTCCTTGCTTGGTCATTACTCATCCCACGAATAGTGGGGACTGATCACGACTTGTGGGGTCCTTCCGTCAAGTAAACTGCCCCTCTTCTTTCTCTTTTCTTACTCAACCAACCCACGACTGACCTAATGACTCGTGGGGCCTGACCATGAGTCGTGGTCACACCCTTGGGGATCCTGTTTCCCAAACTGAAAACTCATTACCTGGGCCTCCCCACGAGTCACATCACAACTCGTGGGCTTCTCTCATGGGTCTCCTTACGACTCGTTTTGTGCCTGATGCCAGATTTTAAGTTTTTATCCATTTCAACTCCCGGGTCTAATCTTTGGGCGTTTGGGGTATAACAATATCTCCCTCCTTGGGATCATTCATCCTCGGATGTTGGAAAACATATAGAAAAGTAGAGAAATGCAACCATCACATTCAAATACTGATCATCTGAGCCGAAACTGATGGAATAACTATCTCCGATTCAAACTATATAGGAGAGATGAATTCACGAATCATACATACATACATATACATTAAAGAAACTTGGAAACTTGAATTGAACATGAAAACTAAATAGAGTTTGAGAGAAAAACTGATACCTACAGATAGAACTGACTCGGTAGAGAATAAATGTGGGTATCTAGCCATCATATCCACTTCGGCTTCCCATGTAACTCCTTCAACATGTTGATTCCACCATAAAATTTTGACTGAAGATACTTCCTTGTTCCTTAGCCTTCGAACCTAGCGATCCAGTATTTCTATCGGAACCTCCTCAAAACTGAGGCAGTCTTTTACACCAACACTGTCCATTGAGATAACTAGAGCTGGATCGCCCAAACACTTCTTTAAGAGCGACACATGGAATATAGGATGCACAGAAGTTAATTCTGAGGGCAACTCCAATTCATAAGCCACCTTGCTGACATATCTCACTATCCGGTATGGGCCAACATAGCGGGAACTAAGTTTCCCCTTCTTTCCGAACCTCATCACCCCTTTCATGGGAGACACCATTAGAAATATTCAATCATCAACTTCAAATTCTAATTCCCTTCTCCTCACATCAGCATAGGACTTTTGGTGACTCTGGGCAGTTTTCAATCTGTGTCTTATCAGCTGAATCCTATCATTGCCGCTTATCCAACCTCAAACCAACCAATGGGCGATCTACATCTCTGCCTATAAAGATCCTTGAACGGCGCCATCTGAATGCTGGAATGATAGTTGTTATAGTATGCAAACTCGATAAGAGGCAAACGCTCATCCTAGCTACCTCTGAAGTCAATCACGCATGCTCTCAACATGTCCTCGAGAGTCTGGATAGTTTGCCTCAGCTTGGCCATCCGTTTGCAGGTGAAATACTGTGGTGAGCTTAACCTGAGTACCTAGTCCTTTTTGAAAGGACTTCCAAAACTGAGAGGTAAATTAGGTACCTTTATCTGAAATAATGGATAAGGTCACTCCATGCAACTGAACTAGCTCCCGGATATAAAGTTTGGTATAATCCTCCCCCAAATCCGTAGTTTTGACTGGTAGAAAATGAGCTATCTTGGTCAACCTGTCCACCACAACCAAAATGGAGTCATATTGCCAACGAGTACAAGGTAAACCTGTGATGAAGTCCATATTAATTTTTTCCCACTTCCAAGTAGGAATACTGATATCCTGAAGCACACTTCCTAATCTCTGGTGCTCGAGCTTTACTTGCTACAGTTTGGACATTTTGCTACAAACTCCACGATGTCCTTCTTCATGCCATTCCACCAATAGACTTCTCGTAATTCACGGTACATCTTGGTGGAACATGGATGGATAGAATATCTGGATACATGAGCCTCGTGCAACATCTGACTCCTCAAAATCATCAACATCTGGAACACATAAGCGACTCTGGTAGCGGAGCACACCATCTCCCCCTTTTGAGAAGACCTCTACCTTCTGATTTTGAACCTCTTCCTTCAACCTTACCAAAATCAGGTCCTCATCATGTCTAGATTTTACATCAATCACCAAGGATGATTCTGATCCATTCTAAACAACAACACCGCCATCGGTCGAGTCAACCAACCAAACTCCCAATCTTGAAAGTCGATGCACATCCTTCACCAACTCCTTTTTACCCTCATACACATGAGACACACTCTCCATAGAGAGTCTATTAAGTGCGTCCTCTACTACATTGGCCTTATCCGAACGTTAAAGCACACTCATATCGTAGTCCTTGAGTAGCTCCATCCACCTCCTTTACCGAAGATTGAGGTCTTTCTGGGTGAACACATATTGTAATCTATTATGGTCCATAAACACATCCACGTGGACCCCGTACAAGTAATGCCTCCAAATCTTCAAGGCAAATACCACCGCAGCCAATTAAAGATCATGGGTCGGGTACTTCTTCTCATGAACCTTTAGCTGTCTAGAAGCATATGCTATAACCTTCCCGTGCTGCATCAATACACACCCAAGTCTGATCCTTGAAGCATCACAAACACCATGAACCCATCAGTACCCTTCGGTAGAGTTAACACCGGTGCTGAAGTAAGTCAAGTCTTTAACTCTTGGAAGCTCTTCTCACAAGCCTCTGACCATTGAAACTTCACCTTCTTCTGGGTCAATTTGGTCAAGGGTGCTGTAATCGATGAGAAACCTTCAATAAATCTTCGATAATGGCCAACTAAATCCAAGAAGCTCCAAATATATGAAAGATTCAACTCCAATTCTTCACCGCCTTTATTTTTTGAGAATCCACCCTTATGCACTCACTTGATACCACATGGCCCAAAAATGCTATGGATTCTAACCAGGACTCGCACTTTCCGAATTTGGCATATAATTGGAGATCCTTGAGAGTCTGTAGAACCACTCTTAAATGAGCTGCATGCTCCTCCTCTCTCTGAGAGTATATTAGGATGTCATCAATAAACACAACCACGATCATGTCCAAGTATGGCTTGAACACCCTGTTCATCATGTCCATAAAAGCTGCAGGAGCAATTGTTAGTCCAAAAGACATAATTATAAACTCATAATGACCATACCACGTCCTGAAGGCTTTCTTCGGGATGTCGCTCTCCCGAACTTTGAGGTAATGATACCAAGATTTTAGATTTATTTTTGAGAAACATGTGGCACCATGAAACTGGTCAAATAAATTTTCAATCCTGGATAGAGGATACCTGTTCTTGATGGTGACTTTGTTCAATTACCGATAATCAATACACATTCGAAGAGAACCATCTTTCTTTTGGAAAAAAAGAACTGGTGCACCCTATGGGGACTTGCTCGGTCTAATGAAACCCTTATCTAACAGGTCCCTCAACTGCTCTTTCAACTCCTTTAGCTAGGTTGGAGCCACTCTTTAAGGGGGAATATATATAGGCTGCCTGTCGGGAAGAAGGTCAATACCAAAATTAATCTCCCGCTCGGGAGGGATTCTCGGCAAATCATCTGGGAAGACTTCTGGATACTCACATACTACTAGAACTGACTGGATAGTCGGGGTCTCGAACTCAACATACTTACCCTAACTAGATGGTATACACAACCTTTGGTGGTCATCTTTTTGGCCTTAAGGTAGGAAATGAAACAACCTACAGGCACAGCTGAACTGCTAATTCTATCAAATCTGCTGAGGTGACTTTCTGAAGGACTGAGACTGGGCAACCTCTTTACACCCATCTAGCTACAATTGAGTCACCTACTGGAGTAGAAACTGAGAAGGATTCTGACAAGACTTCGAGACTGACTCTGAAGTTACTGGCCACATAAGGTGTCACAAAAGATAAAGTAGCCCCCGGATCTAACAAAGCATAAACATCAAGATGGAAAATTCATAACATACCACTGACCACATCCGGGGAGACCTCCTGCTCGTGGCGGGATGCTAAGGCATAAAATCTATTTTGGCACTGACCACCACCTACAGGTAGATGCCCCCTGATGTGCTGAGCGTGCAGGAGGGGCTACTGAACCAGAAGTTGGGCCTCATCTCCCATCATGATATTGACTCGCAGCTGGACAATCCCTGAGCATGTGTCTGGGCTTTCAAAACCTAAAACAAGCACCAAAACCTGCCAAGCACCGACCCATGTGCCCCCGACCACATCTGCGATAAGCTGGGATGCTAGAATCTATGGGTCTGTTGCTCTAGCCACTAGAACTTGATGCTCGCCCCCTCTGATCGTGCCTTGGTCTAGATGGCACACTCAATGCTGAAGATGCTGGGGCTGATGATCTCTTGTGGGTCTACTGTCGGTGTCCACTATCTGACCTAGGCTGTGAGAATATGTGACTATCAGTCCCGTCGGTCTTGGCCTCCTTACCTCTCATATGCGTCGCCTCCATCTGCTGGGCATACAAGACCACTCGAGGGAAGTCTATGTCCTAGTGAAGCATAGCGGTCCTACAATCCTTATCCAAATAGCCCGCTACACCATGAACGAATCTACTCACCCGCTCCCTCTGATCAGCCACTAACTCTGGTGCGTACCTTAATAGGCGGGTGAACTCAAGGGAATACTCATGCACCGTCATCCTCCCTTGCTTCAGATTTACGAACTCAGCTTCCTTCAGTGCGCTCATCTCACGAGGGAAGAACCGATCTAAGAATGCAACATGGAACTCTTCCCAAGTGACCGGGCCTGCTCTGGCGACCTTGCTATCTTTCCGTTGGCAAAACCAGATATACGTGACCCCTTTTAACTAGTACAAGGCAAACTCCGCACACTCCACTCCATTCACCCCCATGATTTGGGTGATCTTCAAAATCTCATCTAGGAACTCATTTGCGTCCTCATATACTTTTGACCCAAGGAACTTTGGCGGGTTCATTCTCAAGAAGTCTCGGACTTGAGTCGCCACTGCATTTCCATTTGGCGGAACATGTGCAACTATCTGCTGATTGACCTGAGTGGTCAAGGCCTATGCAAGCATCTAAATAGCAGCCCAGAACTAAGCATGGGCAGCTGGCTCCGGTGCCTGATGCTCCTGAACTGGTGGGGCTTGCTTGTTCCAGTTACTGTTGCCATCCTCGTGGCCATATCCATTCCCATTCCTTCTACCAATCATTCTTTAGGGAGCCATGATTCTTCAATTGCGAATAGCACGAACTAGAAGGATAGGGAGATATTTCATTGCACAACATAAATCATCAAAGAAGGAAACATTTCCTAAACATCTCGTAGCCTCTTCCTTATAAGTGAGGCGTGCTTCACACCCATGAAAAAGACTCTACTTAATGTGGCTTTAAACACCATAGGACACTTCAAACCTATTTCTCTAATACCAAATTTGTCACGACCCGAACGGAGGCCCAGATCGCAACACGGGACAAGGAGCCCCGAGAGACCTCAAGTCAACCCATGGCATAAGCATTCATCTTAATCAATCAATAAAATAGAAGAAACAATGAGATAATCATAGAGGAATTCCAAATCAAACATAACATCAAAATACACAATCCGAAGCTGAATACATCTTTTGTCTGAAAAGCCTCTAAACATGATAAGTTGATGGGACAAGATCCCAACTAACTCAACAATCTGAAATTGAACCTACATAAGAAAATCTGAATAGCCTAGTCCTCGGGAGATGAGGACCCACCAACAACGTATGATGCTATATCAGAAGATTGACTATGATGGGGGCTGAGCCTAAGAGCCAGAGCCCTGTATCATGAAATGATACAACATAAAATATGCGGTCAGTATGTGGAATGTACCAAGTATGTAAGGTAAGTAAAAACCACTTAAATAAGTAAAATCATTTGAAAACATGCATAGTATAAAACATAGACATTAAGAATCTGAGGGTAGGGCTTGCATGCATTCTTTCTAAAATAGTTATCTCATGATAACATAACATATCATCATAACTGAGTCGATTGACTCAAAGCTAAAATATGATAGTAATGAGTAAAATTGAACATTGAGTCAAACCTACTTTAGAACATATATTGATATAGAAATCTCATGGATGATAATCATGCATAACAAAAATCATGAGGAACAATGGGAGACTCGTCTTTTAACTGACATACAACGGTAGAGCTTATGTGGTCTCAACTATCACACTCAAGTGGGTAGAGCCGTCCAAAGCCTTGCTAGGGCTAGGGACGGTACCATGATATCGATATCAAGCTCATGGGAAGATAGAGCCGGGGATAGCTCACAAGGGAGGTCCCAAAGTAATATATATAAATATAAACCTACATTGCCGCGTATTTCTGAGGCATAGGGTGATCGACCCTTAGCCTACTCGGTGCTAGACACTACTCCCAAAAATATGCATATGCTCTACATCGTTATTCAATGAAGCTCAACATCATCTATAGACGAACCTCAATAATCAAATACATCTCAAATATGAAATCATGCATATGAGAAACTTTAACTCAAACCATACCACAAGCTGAAAGATAATTGGGAGTCTTCGCTCCAAAACCATGTGGTAAGCTTAACTAGGAAAATCATAAATCATACTAGTATATGTGGGAATTTCCCAAAGCTTTATCATGCTTGAGAATACTCATTTCATATCGAAAACATAATTATAAACATGGGTAGCTTGAAAACAAGCTTTTTATCATAACATCTCATTATCATCATACATTCATCACAAATCTCATCTTTCATGAACTTTTTTCATCAATGGACTTTTTAATTCATAAATCTAGAAACATGATTTTTAATTGAAAACATTATAAAACTTGCCTATGCTTCATAACTCAATGGTAGAAACATATTTAAATCATACCAATGTAAAGAATTAGAAACTTCATGCATTGGATTAAAACCCTATAGATTAGACCTAGAAAATTCATGATTTAGAGAGGGATTGGGTGTGGGTGTGAAAGAATTCACCCATTCATAATCCTACATACCTGTTGGTAGCTGATTCTTACCCTTATTTAATAGCCCAAGAAGAAATTGAAGAGGAATTGAAGAACACTAAGCTTGATCACCTCTCTCACATTCAACCTTGCATGCATGGATATAAATGTCCTAAAATGAATTTAACCCTTTTAAAAGTCATTATTCATTACTCAAAATGACGTAGTTTAGGCCTTAGGATCTTAGGAATTACGGGAAAGCCCTTATAAAAATTACAGGAAATAATTGCCAGATGGTCCCAACGAGGGACCTAACAACTCGTCCTCTAAGTCCATGAATCGTGGCATGATCTGTGAAGTACACTACTTCTCAAATTTGCTGGGTTTGTAACGGAAGGCTTCACAACTCGTTGCTTGGTGACCGCGACTCGTGGTCACCATCCGTTAGGTACACTGCCTTAGCCTCAATAAAATTATTCCTTGCTTGGTGATGAATCATCCCATGAATCATGGGGAATGATCACGACTTGTGGGGTCCTTCCGTTTCAAGTGCACTGCCCCTCTTTTTCTATTTTCTTATTCACCCACCCCGCGATTGACCTAACAACTCGTGGGGCCTGACCATGAGTCGTGGTCACGCCCGTGGGGATCCTGTTTCCCAAACTACAAACTCATCACCTAGGCCTCCCCACGAGTCACATCACAACTCGTGGGCTTCTCTCATGCGTTTCCTCACGACTCGTTCTATGCATGATGCCAGATTTTAAGTTTTTCTCTATTTCAACTCCCGGCTCTGATCTTGGGCTTCCAGGGTATAACACATGGGGAACCAAATGGGAGGTCCTCGACCTATATTTCAAGGAACCAATCAAGGACCTTGGAGCCCAAGGGACAAAAATCAAGGCTGGAGAAATCGTGATGTGCAAGGGGTGGCCCAAAAAAAATGAAAGGTAGGTAAATAGAGAGCAGAATCAAGAGGGCAGCCGCTATCATCAGAGTTCAAACTCATATGTTCCCCATCCAAAATATGGAAACTCCCATAGTTAGCCAGGTGTAAGTGACGCGGGTAGTTCAAAAATTTAGGAAATGCTGGCAAGAGTTCTAAAGAAAGTAGGGTCAACCGAAAGCGGGGTCAAAGAGTTAAGAGGGGAGGTGTCTAACCTTTCCCAAATAGTAAGCTCACATTCATCCTCCATCAAGCATTTGGAAGCCCAAATGAATCATTTTTCTGCTCAAATGAACCCCTAAATTAAAGGAACGCTTCCTAGTGACATAATGCCGAATCCAAAGAAATATAGTCAATGCATGGCTATTGTCACTCGGAGTGGTAAAGTGATATAAGGCACACTAGTGAAGCCCAAGGAGGTTAATGACCCTAAATTAAATGAGGAAAATGGACTCGACGAGATGCCAAAGACTCCAAAGAGTGAGGAAAAGAGTAAAGAGGAGGGTTTGGGGAAGGATGATGAAATCTCATCACATGTTGATGAAGATGAGGTGGGCATGAAGGCCCAAAATGATGACAAGGTTGAATAAAGAGCTCTACCTCCTTATACACAACAATTGGCTAAGAAAAAGAAGGACGACCAGTTCAGCAAATTTGTTGATATGTTTAGCAAGTTTTCCATTAATATACCATTGGTGTATGCTCTTCTCCAAATACTAGGATATGCAAAGTTCATGAAAGAATTGCTAAAAAAGAAGAAGGTGGTTGATGCAGGCAGTGGGGAGATAACGCACCATTGTAGTGCAATGATGATGAGTAACCTTGCCCCCAAGCGGAAAGATCCTGGAGCTTTCACAATCCCTTGTACAATTGGGATATGTATGTTTAGAAAAGCTCTATGCGATCTTGGTGCCAGCATAAATTTAATTCCCCTAATCATTTTCAAGAAGTTGGGACTTGGAAGCACAAAGCCTACATCGACAAGATTGCTGATGGCGGATCGTTCCATAAAAAACCTGTGGGGGGTGTTAGAAGATGTGTTGGTAAGGGTGGATAAAGTCATCCTACCTGTTGATTTCGTAGTCCTTGATTATGAGATGGATGTGGAGGTACCCATTATTTTGGGGAGACCGTTGCTAGCTACGGGGAGAGGTGTGGTTGATGTGGAGCTAGGGGAGCTCAAATTTAGAGTTGGATGTGAAGAAGTCACCTTCAAGGTTTTCCCGTTAGCTGAAACTCCCAATGAATGCAAGGATATAGGAGGGAAATTCGTGGAGCACCAAACTATAGCCAATTGAAAATAGTGTCCTGGAAGGGGGAACCGGAAATCCAATGGGCATTTAGCCAATGCCATTCTATGAAGATCCAGTTTGTTAGCTAGTCTGGGTAGTAGCTTTGGTGTTTTGCCCGCGTTTCGCCCTTCTAGATCCGCGTTTAGCCGATTCAAAGCTTGTCTTTGCACCTCTTCTTGAGCTCAAATATTTCATTATCTTTGGCCCCTCTCCTTCATATTCTAACTCATAAAATTTCATCTCAAACTCCATGTGTTTTGCTCGATTTCATTCTTTCTCTACTCACATGGAGTACCTACAAAGAATTCAAGAGAAAAGGCATAAAGTCCACATAAACGACTCAAAAACTAGCCGAAAACTCATGCTTAGGAGTCTAATGAGTTGGTAAATTTCCAACTCATCAAACTCCCAAACTTGAACCATTTCTTGTCCTCAAGTAATGAAATTCTTTACATTTGAGCAAATGAACAACATGCTATATATATAAGTTTTTGCATCAAGGGCCAATCAAGACATTCTTGCACAAGAGGACATTGCTAAAGCTTAGAGCACTATGGGAGTTGTACACAAAATCATCAATCCTCAAGACAACCCCAAACATTATACACCAACTCAAGAAAAAAGAAAAGACTCAAACCATGTTGCACAAGCTTCAATAGGTAACCACTATCGTTAAACATATCTTGTATGCATTCATTTTATTCAAACAAGGGGCATAGTTCATCAAAATAACTTCAAAGAGCATCTCAAGTCATTGACAATTCACATTCAAAGCTTTCCTTCAAGTTCGCTACACGTTTTCCTCATTCATACATCTCTTTTGAAAATAATTTTAAGCACGTATCCCACAGAAGTGATGCCACTCACAAGAAGAGAGAATCCCAAACATTTTTTAGCATTTCACACATAGATTGTAAGATAAGACAAATGCGCTCACTCTCACAAATAAATTCAAGTGCATATAAATTGACCTATAGGCTTTCCCTTCATGTATATCGCTATTAATGTAGTGTTGCTACACTCAAAATCAATTAGAATTTTCGGGTCATAATGAAGGCTAGGGGGAAGTGTAGGAAAAATATTTTGCTCTAGTGAACAGAGCCTCCCTAATGCCTTTTGTGAACATTTTTAACCTCCCATAAACTCTTTTCAATCACTCCACATTATTTCTCCTATTTTATCATCTTTGGCTTTTATTTCTCAATGTATGTCCTTATAAATTCATTGGATCTCATAATTAGCCTCATCGGAGTAGGAGGTAGCACCAATTCACAATTCTTTTCCTCTTTTGAAGAACCAAGATTTCTTAACCTATCATTTTATGCATTTTGATCACAATGTAGTGCCACCTCAAATTGAAGCTCTCATGTCTCCACCTTTTCTTACAAACCCCCAAACTTAGGCTTTTGCCTCATTCCAAACTCATTTTCGTATCTCTCCCCATTTCTTGGACTTGAAGCCCCTTTTTTAATTCTTTTATCACTAGAAATTAGGAAGGACGGGTGCAAAGAGGGCGATTAAAAAGGTTCATTAGATTTGTAATGTGGTTTCCAAGAAGAAGGTTCAAGGGGCTCAACATTGGCTAACGATGGAAGATGTTCAAGGATGTCATTTTGGGCGATGTGACTTTCAAAAGTGTAATGCCCTGGAAACTCAAAGACCAGAACCACAACTAAAATCAGAGAAAACTAAAAAATATGCACCAGGTCACAGAACGAGTCATTCTGTGACTTGTGGGGAGTGACCACGAGTCGTTAAGTGACTCGTGGTGAGGCTTGGGAGTTTAATTTGAAATTTGGGGAAAGTGGTGACCATAGGGTGACCACGAGTCATGGTATGACCCATGGTATAGGATATATATATAAGGCTAGAAAATGTTAGGAAGTGTACCCAATGGGTCCTCACCACGACTCATTTGGGACACCACGAGTTGTGGTGTCACCCGTGAGGACTCCAGGACTTTTTAGACAGTGCGGTCCATGAGAGGTGACCATGAGTCATGATCACTAACCATGAATCGTTAGGTCCCTCATGGTGGCCTTCAGTGTGCTCTAAGAAGTGTAGTCCATGAGTGTGACCACGACCCATTAGGTCACCCATGAGGACTGACACTCAGTTTTCCCCTGCGAGTTTCCAAGAGTCTTTCAGTAATTTTCTACCCACCTAAACTTTAAACTACATCGTTTTAGTCATAATTTCAGACTTATTAGTGAGGTTAAATGGTTTCTTTCCTCATTCCCCACTCAGACCTTCAAAAAACAGATCGTAGAATTCTCTCAGGGACTCTTAGAGAAAGAACTAGGGCAGTCTACTTCTCCTCAGATTCTCAAGGAATTTTTTTGGATTTCTTTATCAGGTATGTGGGAATTCAACAAGGGGATAGTTCTTCCCTTGTGTCCCCCAAAACCCTTCTCTAGTTTCTCTATAAATCCTAGCCCTGAGCTTTTGAAGGTGAAGAGGATATATGTCAGTTTTCTTTGAATTCACGTAGAATGATATCCATGATTATTTTAGACATGATCTCCATCAGTTCATGATTAAATTGACGTTTTTCCCATAAAAGTGAATTCTAGCCCTGAGCTTTCGAATGAGGTTGAATTATGTGTCAGATTCCTTATAGTTTGTGAAATATGTTTTAAGCTGATTGTTGGATATTTTTTTTTATTATTTAGATATCGTGCAATTACTCTCCTAGTAAGAATGATTTTAGCCCTAATGTTGAATGAGAATACCTATAATTTTGCTGGTTGGATTAGACTTCCTTATTGATGGATTTTAGCCATATTGTGGATTCTCGTATTGTTAGAATAAATTGAAATCTCTATTAGCTTCTTAGTAGTTCAGTTCATTCCGAATGTAGGAATCCACAGTGTTACTCAGAATTTGTCAGCTGATCAGTTCGACTACAGAATTTTCCGAGGTGTTAGTAGTACCTTCCAGTTATCAGAATTAGATTTAGAATTCAGTTTTATTAGTCCACTAGGCGGTCATGACACTTTAGATATATAGACTTGACTAGCCTTAGGACCCCAGTATCAGATTTTTGTTTGTTCTGTAGACAGTTATGATGCTTTTAGATAAGCAACTCTAACCAGTCTTAGAACCCAGTTTCAGAATCTGGTCCGATTACTCAGGGTGCTTTCAAATATGTATACCTTACTAGTCTTGGGCCCCAGTTTCGAGCTATCAACTTAGTGTATAGTTTAGGATTATCCATTGGGAGTAGGACTTAGCACCGAGCAGACCGGGGTTCCAGCGCACCCAGGTTCCCAAAACTACGTTGCCAGCGTAGGTTACAGTATTTATTGGCCTAATTGGCCCCGGACTCTTGTGATCACCCAGTTCATGCCTTTATACCCTGGCAAGGTATATTGGGTCCTACGGATGGGGTGTATACATCGGACTCCACGTCTAGCTCACGTGGTTATATGTTAGTTATAGACTCTCCACTAGTCAGTTCAGTCTAGTCTTAGTCCAGTTCGGTTCAGATCAGTATTCCAGACTTAGAACATGCTTTGACCATCAGAAAGGGTCTATCAAACCACCTTAGTTATTTCAGTTATTCAGTTCAGTAGTTTTATTTGGTCATCGCATGTCTTTTCAGTTCAACATTTTCTTTTATTTATTCCGTTGTGTTATGTTACTCTCACTTACTCAGTACATTTAATGTACTGATGCATACTTTTATGATGTATCATTTTATGATACAACTGCTGGATCTTAGTCTCAGCTTCGTTAGCCGACCGCTCATCGAAGACCTCAGCTTTACTAGTTGGTGAGTCCTCATCCTTCAAGGATGGAGATTTATTCATTTAATCTATATTTTCATTTCCTTCTATTTAGATTGGGAGTTAGCTGGGGGCTTGTCCCAGCAACTCATCAGTCATAGTGGCTTTCGAACTCAGATTGCTATTTCAGACTTGTAGTGTTGTTTTAATATTTTCAAACAGTATGAACTAACTTTATTTTTTTCATGTATTTATATTTTTGTTTTAAACTTCCTCTGTATGTATTTTTATATTACTCAGAATGCTAGTGTATGACAGACCAGGGGTTAACTTGCAGTCACTTGTGACATCAAGTACCGTGTTTCGTCCAGGGTGTAAACTCGGGGCATGACAAAAAGAGAGCCTAAGATCATGTTATGAGTACATATCCATCTAACATTTCGCCTTGAAGCACATTTAGGGCAAGTTCTAGACAATCATGCATACACAAAAATTAGGCTAAAAATCCTCACCACACAAGGCATCACAATCGAAGAAATTCACATACTTCATCACATTAAGAAAATGACTTTTGACAGGCTAGTTACGAATCAAAAAGCCAAGTAATGAATGTATAATTCATGACAAGGGAGTGCTCATTCTCATATTTAAATTCCCTCCTTTTCTTTTCTAAAGCTCATGCACAATGCCAAGCAAGAAATATTGGTGGTACCTCATCAAGAAAGTACATAAATGACTCAAAAAGACTCTATACTTGATATTTTCCCTTAAAAGAGTTGCCTCTCAATCTATCATCGGGATGTGCCAACCCGGTTCGACAACAAAAAGAAAAGATAAAGAAATCGCTCCTTGGGAAAGGACCTTAGTATAAAGAAAACCCTTAGAGTTTATTCAAAGAATAGTATCTAAAAAGGAGATACTACTAGAAAGTAATGACGAACTTCCCTTAAGAATGATGTCACCCAATCTATCATTGGGTCATATCGTGCATCACTTAATAAGTGGGTTACTTAGACTTCACCCCCAACACAAATAAATCATTGTTCTCGATGTGCATGGTAAAACAAAGCAAGAAAGGAATAAGTGAAAGAACTCCTTTGGCCTTTTGCTCATAACCGACGTTCGATTGGCGTTTCACACCTTTGAACCGGTGTTTCGCCGGTCTAATGCCGATTTGCCATTGCTTAAGCAATTTTTCTTCCAGGCATTCTTTTTTAATTCTGCATTTCGCACATTTGAATTTGCGCTTCGCTGGTTTAATGTTGGTTTCTCACTTTGAATTTGGCTTCTCTCAACTTCATCACATTCCATAACTATTTTACCCTTGAACAAATAAAGACAACACAAACATCAAGTAGAACAAAACAAATGAAAAATAAATAAAAATAAAATGTAAAAGCACTTGGTTTGCCTCCCAAGAAGCGCCTTAGTTAACGTCATGGCTCGACAACTTCAACTTCACCACTTTTTTCTCCACTTTGAGCATTTGAACTACACCCCTATCTTCTTATCCATTATTCTATTTTGCTTGAGGGGTGGTGGTGTAAGCATTAAGGGACCAAGAAATGGATATTGCATCTTGTATTTCTTGGCCCTTAGAGGAGGGATGTGCTTTGGCCTTGTTGGCATGGCATACTCTAAGATGAAGCCACCTTGATCTTCCTCCTCAATTCCCTTCATCGACTTGGTCTCCTCAGTTTCCATTTTGTCAACCAAGGTTAATGTTGAAAAATGATAAGAGGGTGATTTAAGTCGCTTCTCTTTCAAGCATGCTTCTTGCTTGCCATCCTCCTCTTCAAGTGCACTAGACTCGTTGAGCATAATTTTTTGGGTATCATTTGGAGATTCTAGTGGAACTTCTTCAACCTTGGAATCTTGCATTTTTGCAATGTTGGTTGGTTGGCACAACCCTATGATTTCTTTAATGTTCACCTTGACTCCTTCTTCATCATCATTTTGAGCTTCCTCCCCTGAGTCGAGTTGAACTATGCCCTATTGTTCACTTCTTCCTGTTATGCTCCTCAATGTCTCCTCCGCTTCTTCTTTTAGAGATTTATTTATTTCTTCTTGAGGAGTTGATGATTCCATGGGCATTGAGGGATTGATATTCTTTTCCACATTAGACTCCCGCTCGAAAAAGGCTTGGAGCATGGCTTCTACGCGCCTACATGTATTTCTCCTTCCTTGATTTTTCATGGCTTAATTCCTTTCAAGTTGAGGAGCACAACTTCTATCATAGTCACTACAAAGAGAAGTGACCCTATTTGGACATTCATCCTAATGTCTCCCATGACTACCACATAAGGTGTATCTATACCCATCATAGGAAGGAGAAGGGGCACTCATCTCCCTTCTAGGGGCATATTTGCAATCTTGCCAATAGTGTGGTCCTCTACAATAGGGACATGGATCATCATAATAAGGGTTGAAACCAACAAACCTCTTTTCATTCTATGATGCCATCATACAACTACAAACAGATAAAAACAAAAACAAAAGTAAAAGCAAAAAAAGATGTAAAACAAAAATGCAAAACTAGTTCGAATCAATAAATAACTAATGTCTTATCACAATTCAATTCCCCAGAAACGACACCATATTTTGAAAACGTCCAAACTACACTCCTCTATTACGAAAGAGCGTAAACGGTCGTTGTATAAAAAAAATATCCTGATGGATGTCGGGGTCGAATCCCACAGAGAATTAAGTCGATAATGCAAGAGTTATAAATTAATTCAAACTAGAACGCATAATTGTTCAACATTTGTAAAGTAAAATTGGGGGGAAATTAAAGGGAAATAACTATCTAATTCTAAATTAAGACTAAATGGGGGAAATTTCAATTGAAGCAATCACAAGTGATATGGCTAGGGGCATTCTATAGATGAGATCTCAACTAAATCGGGAATTTCTTCAATGAATTAGACCCATAATTAGCATAGATAGCAGTGGATAATTCACATTCTCTTATTTTTCAACCATAAGAATGTTTATGTCTTGGGTTCTTTCAAATCCCAAATCCAATTCGAGTTATCAACCACACAAGTTTGAGGAAGGACTAGCTATTTCTAGCCTTGACCTTTAATGGAGTGAAAATGTGGTTTTTAACTATCTCTAGCTTAATCCCACACACTAACACTCCAATTCCTCACTAATATCTTCTCACCCAATTCTCACCTTTCTCTTTCAAGCAAAAGCAAGAAAAGTAAAGCACAATTCATGTTTGCAAACCATCAATTTTGGAAATTATAACTTCAGAGAAGATAATAGATCTACAATTTCAATAAGAAACCAAGAGCAATTTATCAAAATCCAATCAAATAAACAAACCCACTATGAATATACCTCTAGCTAGAAAATTAGTCAAGCATATTTTAAAATAGAGAGAAGATACCAAGAGGATTCCCCTCACATTTATCGCATTAGCTTCACAAATTTGCTTCACAAGCTCTTACAACAATGGTGGAATTCCCCCAAAATGGGTTAAAGAAAAAGAAGAAGAAAAGTCTTATCTAACTCTACAATTCTATGGTGAAAGGATTCTACCAAAAATTCTATGAAGAAGATGAAGTCTAGATGATTCAATGAGTGTTGTACAATGAAAGTTATGTAGATATCTGTACTTTCTTGTGTACAACTTTTTCCAAATGCCCTTGAGGCTTTTAGATGCTTTAGAAACCTTTCTAGACCTTTTTACCCTTCATTAGACGGCCTCTCCTATGAGGAACCAATATTTCACCGGTGTCAATCGACGGAGCACCAAACTATAGCCGATTGAAAACAGCGTCCTGGCAGGGGGGAACCAGTTGTTCAATGGGCGTTGATGCCATTCCATGAAGAGCCGGTTGGTTAGCCAATCTGGGCAGTAGCTTCGGCATTTTGCCCTTCCAGATCCGTGTTTAGCTGATTCAAAGCATGTCTTCGCACCTCTTCTTGAGCTCAAATCTTTCATTATCTTGACCCCTCTCCTTCATATTCTAACTCATCAAATTTCATCTCAAACTCCATGTGTTTTGCTCAATTTCATACTTTCTCTACTCAAGTGGAGTACCTACAAAGTATTCTAGAGAAAAGGCATAAAATACACATAAACGACTGGAAAACTAGACAAAAACTCATTCTTAGGAGTCTAATGAGTTGGTAAATTTCCAACTCATCAAGTTCCCATTCTTCCTGATCTCGACATTAGAATAGATGAGGAGCTTGATTTGGCGGCGTATTGGGAGCCTATAAGAGCTGACAGAGAAAAAGGGAAAAAGGGGGTCACTGAGGATGTTGGAGATGAGACCCTAAAGAAGAAGAGAAAGAAAGAGAGAAAGAGCGCAAGTGGGCAAGATTGGAGAGCCAGCAGTCTCACGACGAGCATAGGTCGGGGCTGCTTGAGAGAGTAAGAGGAGAGGGTAGCTCCACCACTGCCTATGCTGAGATTTTAGGTGGCAAGGACACTTGGAGTGAGCCACATTCAGCCCCAGTGATTCCATAGGTCATAGAAGTGACCGCTACTGCTGAGGGGGTAACCATTCCCCCTACTGATACACCATTGAGTGCACCGACCACCGCCAGTGCCAAGACTGCAGCAGAGGTGCCACCTCCGCATGATGAGAGGATAGTACGCCACAGGTATGTTCCCTTCCTTCTATTTTCCATTCTATGCTTCGGGATGAAGCATACTTTTCAAAAAGGGGAGGGGGTGTACTTGTATTTTTGGGATTTTTGGATTCGTCTGAGGGTTTTTTTCCATGTTTCTTTTTCCTCAGGCATGCTATCTAGTAGAACCGACATGTCTAGGATGTTATTGTTTAATTAGAAAGTAGCTTAGGATAACTCAGCCAATAAGTTGCACTAGTTTTAAAGTTTTGTAAAAATTGACCCTGTGAAAAAGTTTTGATGGTTAGCTATGTACTTGTTGATTGCAAGACATGATTTCTGTGGATCTTTTTATGTCATTTAGTGTATTAGAATGAGTAGTTCTTGTTAGCCATGTATAAACCGGACAGGTAGAATGAATGCAAAACATGTAATATGAGTGAGTGAGGTCTATACCTAGTTCAATACTGCATAAAGGATCTAGAACTTGCCCAATTGGTCTTTACATAGGTTTTAGGATGGTTGGTTAGGAAAGGATCATAGGACATTTTTGTTTAGCCCATTTTTATCCTAAATTACCCTACCGGATAATATGATTCCCTTGATCCCGATTCTGAGCCTTAAATGAACCATTATTCTTTGATTAACTAATTAACCTTACCGATATTTTATAATGAACCTGTTTTGGCCCTGGTCCCTCCTAGGACATTATGAATCTCAACATAGGCAAAATGCCTAAGTTGAGGGTGGCTAGAGTAGGGGTGCATATATCTTTGGGGAGGTGAAAAAGGAAGAAAAAAAAGAGTTAAAAATGAGGTATGGTGTGACAAGACAAAAAAAATTGAAAAAAAGATGCAAAAAAGAGAAAAATAAATGAAAATTTGGGACACACCACACCCATACAATTGCATAAAAATGGTGAAAAAGGAGGAAAATTTTGAAAAAAAGAAAAATGGGTGAAAAAGCGAAAAGTGGAGCCATGTGTATGTGGTACCAAGGAGGGTTTAGTCACTAAAAAGATTTCAAATCTACCATACCCAGGCCGAAAGCCTATATGACAAGCCGAATCATGTCCTATAGTGATCCTAGCCTGACCATCTGAAAAGTCGAAGTAGAGAAAATAAGGGCAAGCCTATGGTATCCGATGTGCAATATTTGAAACTTTTTTGTGAGAGTGAGAGTCTTACTTGTTCAGTTCCATGTTTCATATTTTTCTATATCTGTGCATGGGGGACATTATTTGCTGTGAGGGTACATGGTTTTTATTTTATTCTACCAGTTGTCCGTGTGAAAAGCATTGGTGATGACTTGACTATCTGCTAATAGCTAGATGACATATCTTGGTCCCTGTTTATCATGGTCAATGGTTGTTTCATGTGCATATTCTGATCTGGTTTACTAAAAAAGGGGTCAAAATCTATTTGAGTTTATGGTACAAATTTTGATTGATGTTGGCTGTAGTATTCTAGGTTCATTTTCTAGTTAAACGTCGTTTTTAGTTTTTTGTTTCTTTGCTTGAGGACATGCAAAAGTCTTAAGTTGAGGGTGTTGATGTGCTGTGAGTTTACAACATTTTTTATGCTTAAAATTGAGAAAATAGCATGGACTTAGATATGTTTATATGGATATGAGGTTCTTTTACTTTGTTTGAAGGAAAAATAGGTGTTGCAGCAAAAACGTGCAAAAGATGCATAAAAGTACAGAAAATCAGCCAAGTACCAATCTCAGTACGAGTCGTACCTAGATTGTACGAGTCGTACTAAGACTCATGGAAAACATAAAAAGGGTGAAACAATACGAAGGCAGAGTACGACTCTCAGTACAAGTCTTACCAAGATGGTACGAGCCGTAACTGCAGTCGTGGAAAACATCAGAGAAAATTTGCACAAGTAGTCTCTTGGTACGGGTGGAACCCACAGATTGTAACATCTACTTACGACCTGTACCATGATCCATGGGAAGCTTCAGTGATTATTAAAGACCTGGAAGAACTCCAGATGCAACAAGCAAGTACGAGTCATAGGAGAAAGGTACGAGGCTTACCAGAACACTCGTAGAAAACTTCAGAAGATGTCAAAGTTCTCAAGGCCAACCAACGGATGGATTGTACGACTCGTAGGACCATGGTATGAGTCATACCAGTTTCCAACACTTAGTCAAATCTGCAGCCGCCAGGGAATGTACCAGAGCCATGCACAACCCATATAATCCTGTTACAGGTCGTATGATCAGTCGTAGGACGAGTCGATGCTAGATATGGAAATTTCCCTGTTAGCTTAGGAAAAGGTTTCTGATGTTTGTATAAATACCTTTTATATTTTGTTTTAGTAAAACAACATAGGGAGAGGGCAGTAGACGTGTGATTACATAGAGAAGTATTATTTGTGAATTATTATCAAGTTTTGGAGAGCAATTCTTGAGATCAACACTTGGTTTTATCAATTGTCCTGGATTTGTTCATCAATATTCAAAGCAGATTTTCTTCCAATCATTGTTTTAAGTATTTAATTATGTGCTTGTCTATGAATGCTAATTACAATCTTACAATCATGAGAGGTTAAAACCTCCACAACTAGGGTTGTGGGAACCATGATGAATTAACAAAATAGGGTTACACAAAGTGATCCAAAACCAATTCTAAAAGCTTGTATTGTATTCTCTTCATCTTTAAACATTTCTTAACGGTGCACAACATTATGACTTGCCCAAAATTGTTTACTTTCTTGATCCTAGAGAAGTAGAGCTTAGGAAAAGAGAATTACAAGAAAGCCTTGATTTTTATGATCATTGTATGACTTGAGCTGCGGTCGCAGGAAAGTTAATTTGGAACATATTGATAACTTGAAGTTTGAAATAATTCATGAGACCTGACCTGGTGATTGAGTTTAATCATCCAATAGGGACGACCCTATCATTTGGATGAACCCTAGTTATCAGTTCTACAAGTAAGCATTGGAATTGATCACGTGTGTATACCCGAAGTAGTTATGAACCTATGGGGAACATTTACGCTAGTTATTTTCAAATCTTGATAAAACCACAATAATGATCTTGTTTTATTATTGTTTCCTATAAACCCCCCATTTTGGAGATAACTTACCAACATGTTTAAGTACCAGCATTAGTCTAGATCTTACCTTATTCCCGGTGGGTTTGACCTCAACCTCTTTGTTGGGTTCTTATTGACAACACCTGCTTCATACTTTGCCAGGAAGTATGAGTTTGAGTGTTATCAGTTAACATGGACTCCACCCATAGTTCAGGAACGGTAAATCTTAGTTCAATTCACTTGATAGATTACATTCAACAACAAAAATTAATCAATACTATTTTTAACACAATCAATGTTGGAAGACCAATTCACGAAAATAATTATTCATTGCATCATCTTATTCCCAGAATTATTCAGAGCACGCTGTAAGCTGGCCTACTCATTGGATTAGGCCTCACTTTGGTGGGGTTACTACCGCGACGACGATCTCACTACGGGGGGTATAATACTACTGCAGTGGTACTGTGTAGGCAGTACTCGACCAAGCTTTCCCCCTTAGATTCCCCTTATAGAGGGTTTCGTAGTCAGCTTATCTACTCAAAAAATGTATATTAACCAAACTCTACTGTCAATTTACCCTTCTTTCACATGGAGCAACAATCAATTCAACATAACATAAGAATTGTAGACATATAGACCCTCGCAAGTGAACTATTAACTCATTGACCAACATGAACATATGAACCATCAAACGCCTACACCCATGACCATATTCTAGTCACCTTATTCGCGAGCATACCTTAGGAGTATCCCTTAAGACCTTTCACCTAAAATGGAAATCTAACATTTTAGGTTCAAGCCTATTCGTATTGCATAATACGATAACTCCATCTTCTTCTTTCTATCTTTTCATGATTACTTCCCTCTCTTATGAATTACTAACTATAATATGACTAGTTGTGATTAGCATGATAACTTCCATTTTACTTATTAATGACACATCAATCATACATACATATACGAATTGCTAATCAAAGTCTAACACTGAAGGTAAGCCATAGCCTATCTGGGTGCCAAGCTTCCATCAAGAAAACCATGGACTGCATGCTTACCTCGTGTTTTGGGTTCTTGCAGAGAATTATCATAGCGGATGGTGAAGTCCTTGTCCTCTCTAGCCTCCTTACTTTCTTTCCTTGTTAGAAATATCAACTTTTGTTTTTGGGTGTTCTTATTCACCAAACCTTATGGAAATAAGTTTTTAAATCCAAACCTAGATAGAATTACAGAGTTTTGGTCCGCGTCGCCCACGGCGGCCCTATGCCTGGGCCCACCCAAGTTTAATTTAATCCATTCTAAATCTGTCAATCCCATAATCACTATTCTAAGGACATAACCCAGACTTGCACATTTTTTTTAAAATTTTTCCAAGTTTATGTCTCTAAGGTATTATAACAATCAGACAGGTCGTTACATTTTCTCACAGATTACATGAACAAAATGATTGATCATGTCTTAAGTTCGTCTTAAAAATAATAAGTAATCATTATGAATATAATCCAATTTAAAATGCATGTGAATGGTTGATAACCTGTCAACTAATTCTCAATCCTAACACAACTAAACAAATAAAGATAATCTAACTTTAATTAAAAAGAACAAAATCAATTAAAATATAAGTTACAGTTCCATCAAAATCCTAGCTAAGAAACTTAGCTACTTGTAGTCACGAATAACAACTTCAAATTGTCATTCCCCGAGTCTACACCCTAGACGTAACATGGTACTTGAAGCCATAACTGACCCCAAGTCAACCCCTGGTCTATCATTCACTAACATTCTGAGTAAACATATATAGAGGAACCTTTAAATAAAATCATAAAAATATTTATGAAAGACAAGTCTGAAAACATAAAGTTCAAAACACTTGAGTAATACTAATAAATTTGAAAATCATGTCTGTCTGAAAGCCATCTAATTGAGGAGTTGCTGGGATAATCCCCCAGCTAACTCTAAGTCTAAATGAAACTAATATATATCTGAAACAAAGAAATAATGCCCTCGGATGATGAGGACTCACACTTCAATTTCTGAGATGGAGAATCTAAATTGCGTCGTCTAGCGGTCTGAGTCTGAGAACCTGCAGCAGTATCATGAAATGATACAACATAAAAGTATGCGTCAGTACTTTGAATGTATTGAGTAAGTGAGAGAAAGATGAATAAAATGATACAAGTGGTGCTGAACTAATACGACATGAAATGACCAACTCAAATGCTGAAAACTGACACAACTGGTATAAAACTGATTTGGTCAAAGGTGACCCTAGCTGATGGTCATAAACATGCCCTAAGTCTGAGATACTGAGTCTGAAATACTGTATTGAACTGATCTGGACTGAAGAATCTGAGAATAAACTGAACTGACTAGTGGGAGAGGCTATAACCGAATATAACCACGTGAGCCAGACATGGAGTCTGATGTATTCACCCCACCGGTAGGACCCAATATACCTTGCCAAGGTATAAAGGCACGGACTGTGAGAATCACTGTCAAAGTGTCCATGAGGCAAAGTAAATATATAACCTACGGTGGCAACATAGTTTTGGAACCTGGGTGTGCTGGAACCCCAGCCCTTTCGGTGCTAAGTCCTGCTCTAACTAGATAATCCTATTACTACTACTGCTGACAAGCGGATAGCTCGATACTGGGGTCCAAGACTATACTGACCCAGGGATACTGTCAGAGAGTTCCCTGAGCGTCTTATAGGACCAGATTTGGAAACTGAGTTCTAAGACTGGTCAGAGCTACTTATCTAGAAGCGTCGTAACCATCAAGAGAACAACTGATAACTGAACTGGGGTCGGGGGGCTGGTCAGAGCTATAAATGGAATGTCATGACCGCCTAATGGAACAAATAACTGAAATCTGAGTCTGAGTCTGTTAACTGAGAGGCACCACTAACACCTCCGGAAAAGACTATAGTCAAACTGATCAGCTGACATTACTAACTAACACTGAAACATTCTAATACTGTGACTGAAACTGAACTGACATTACTGAGTGATACTGAGTAAATAAATTTCTAAATGAGACTGAGTTTCTGATACATACAAATACTATAGGAATTTCCTAACTTTGACGGATTTTAGAGCATGACCCAATAATCCAACAATCACACAGGATTCTAGTTTCTGCTCCAAAGTTAGGCCTAAAAATCTTACTTAACTGGAATAGGCATCATTTTAGTTACAAACTGGTGGAAATTTACTATAATGAACATAAACTTGAATTCCACAAGAATTAATCAAGAACCATAACAGTATCTTAACTTTCGTAATTTCAGGGTTAGAACTGAAAGTTAACTGAGAGAGGGTTCTGGGGGATGCAAGGGGAGAACAATCTCCTTGCTGAATTCCCACATACCTATAGAAGAAACCCTGGTGAAAATCCCTGAGAAGAACTGAGAATAAAATTAACCCTTGCTCCTGCTTTGTGCTTTCTGTCAGAGTTTCTACGCACTGTTCTTGATGGAGTTGAGAGGAATGAAGGAAAAGGGTCATTCTAATCCCTTTAATTCTCTCCTATATGAACCTAAAACGACATGGTTTCAAGTTAAAAAGGATGGAAAAGTAGAAAAATACCCCTGGCAGAAAGAATTGAAAATTGCCTGACCCTGAACAACGGATCTCAGGACGGACCGTTGGTTCAAACAATGGCCCATTGAAAGCTTTCGTTGGTTCTAGTTTCTGAAGCCGGGCCTACTAGACTGAAATCACGAGAAGATCCAATGGTCCATTGGGAGAATCAACAAGCCGTTGGTTCCTGTCGTGGTCTGTAAGAGGGAAACTCGGGCCCTAAGACAACGAGTGATACAACGACTCATTGGTAGCAATAACGTGTCATTGAACCCACTCGTTGCCAACACTGTTGGAGTCTAGGTCCTGACGACGGGTGGAAAGTATGGTCCGTTGGTGTTAACAACAAGTCGTGGGTTCCACTCGTTGATTTCTAGTACAAAACCAACCCACATTGGAAGTCTAACGATGGCTGCCTACAATGGGTCATTGGAACTACCAACAACTCATTAGTCGGCTCGTTGTTTCTAGGAGAAGAATATGCTGAGCAAACCACGACCCCTTACAACTAGCCATTGGTTATACCAACAGTCCGTTGTCTGGGTCATCCAAGACAGAAAAATTTCTGGTTTCCTGTGGTTTTTCATGCAATGTCGAAATTTGGTCTAGAAAAATTTTGGGGTGTTACATAAATGCATTAGAAATTAATGAAAAGCTAAGAGATTAAAGATTAAAGTAAAACTCTTAAAATCCTCGTCTCCAATCTCTAGCTATCTTCTTGATCTTCGTAGGTCAAAAGTTATTCTCTTGATCTTCATAGGTCAATAGTTACCTTGAATCATTTTTTCATGTACTTATGCAGAAATGGATTTGGACTAAAATATCCTTAATAAACCAAAGAAGGATAACATAGGCCAAAATTAAGTGTAGGATACCGCACCAAAAGGCTTTTTTTGAGCCCAAAATTGAGCCTGGCATAACATGCCACATGTACAGGGCATGCCATGCCAAAAGTCTTTTCCCAAGAACTTACTTTCTATTACTCTGAGCCAAAATTTCCTTGGCATCTCGTGCCCCATGCCGCTGGGCATAATGTGGTAGAGTAACTTTCACCCTTCTATTTTTTTGTCAATTTTTTACGTGCATACTTGGTTCTCGATCCCCCAACTTATTTTCAGTTTATTTTCTTGGACCTTTACTCAGACTTGGAAGCTATACTTCATTTTTTTTTAGCTTTATGTTATCTTTTTTTTTCAAAATTAAGTTCTACATAATCAAACATACCTATTAAATATATAATACACAAATTCTAGCTCAAACATGATTAAAACATTCAATATATAAGATAAGATGTATCCTAACATAAAACGTAGCCTAGAACCTACCGTCTTAGCCGAATATCAATGTTATTCTTATAAATGCATGTTCTTTTAAATGATAATGGTTTGTTTAGATAGACAAATATATTGACAAGAATAGAGACAAAGTGATATTAAAGACAGCTAAAATGTCATAATCTTTTTGTCATGGCGCTAATAGTTTCATCGTATTAATGAGACTTGAAGACCATTAAAATAAAATTACCTTTATATTGTGTATTTTATGATAAGATATTCAGTTGACGATCAATACTTTAAGCTCCACCTATAATAAAAAGAAAGATAAATTTATGTTTACTTTCAGAATATGCGTACTTAAATATCTTATTATTAATACGGATATGGGGAGATGGATGAGAATCTTCTTTCTTAATTGTCTCATATTTGAGTTCTAAAAATGAATAAGTTTCTAGTAGGGAGCATTTTCACCTTATATGAACCTTACACAATGCAATTTTGATATTTCATGTCAATCAGTTCTGAATATCTTAAGGTTAAAATTAAAAAAAATCATCATATGAGTTAAAATTTAAACCATAAATGTATTATATTTGTCATCAAAATCCATTTATTTATTATGCGATGTACAATATCGAGTCACCTTGCACTTTTTGTTTAGCAAGATGGAACATGTTGGTAGGGTGAAAGTTCTCCAATTTAACGCAATAGAATAGTCAGAATATTTGCATAGAACATTCAAACTTTGAATAAATAAATTAAAAAATTTGATGAATAGATATATTAAAAATTTTAAAATGAAACTATATAATATTTAGCTAAATTAAAAAACACTTATAATCGATCTAACAATTATATAAATTAGACTCAACATAAAGAAGTAAAAAAATGAAACTTTATTACTAAAAGTATGGGTCAAATATAATTGGCTTACGAGGCTAAAGAGTTAAAACCTGTTTTGAAAAATATTTTCTTGAGCCGAAAGTCTATCAGAAATAATTTATATACACCACAAAAAGATAATGATAAGATATGAGATCGGCTATTTTGCTACTACCTGTAAACTGAAAGAACCAGACTTTTTGAATAATCATGCGAGAAGAAAAGTTTGGAATAATAAATCAACATAATGATTTTTACGTATAACATTCCTTGGCCAAGGGAGGTAAAAATCATGACCTATCCCCAATAGGATTTTGCTAAACTCTTCACTATAATTCGAGTAACTTTTAAGGTTACAACACTTTGTACAGCTAAGCAACTGACTTCTACAGCCCCTACCCCTATCCTCAACAATTTTCCTCTAATTATTGGTACCTTCTTCAACTTCTTCAAAGACTATACCCTGTCTATAAAACCCATTACAATACAAAATCAACATGCAATATAACTCATTGAGAATGGAAGAAATGTATAGTTAACAAGATTTAACTATGAAAAATAAAATAATAGTATGAATAACACTTGACAGACCATTGTTGTGGCTGATTTTGCTTCTCTTCAAGACATTTATATAGATCTCTCTCTAGCTTAGTTCTCTCTCTCTTTTGTGGTAATTCTCAAAAGCATCTATACTGTGCTTTATATAGGAGTAGAATAGCTATTTGTAGTTCTTTGAATTCAGCTAAGACTTGGTTCAAGAATCTAAGAAACCAATCCTTGTTTGACTTAGTTTGGAATCACGCATCTGCCAACTTCTCCTAATTTCGTGTATTCAATTGTGATAATGTGTTTCATGTCTTGAACTTTTGTTTCTTATAGAATTTTATTAAGCCATAATCTCAATGCGGCTCCTCGTCTAAAGATATTGCCTATGCCGATCGTTGCTCAGCCAATTGTAACTAGGGCAGTTATGTCTCCTAAGAAGCAGAAGATGCTTGGTTGATTTATTAGGTTGGATCCTTTGAGGTTTCAGGTGCCTCAAGAGAGGACGCCCATGAGTTTATAGTGTGTTTCTAGGAAAGGTTGCATAACCTCGGCTTAGTGGAGTCGCATGGGATAGATTACGCTATATTTCAGATTGAGGGGTCAGCTATGGAGTGGTGGAGAGCTTACCTTGAGTGCAGACCAGCCGAGTCACCTCCCATGACTTGCGCTCAGTTCACTGAGGCCTTCTTAGATAAGTATGTACCTCGCAACATTTATGGAGTTGATGAACCATGTGTAAATCAGGGACTATTTGGACTTATTTATTATTGTATTCATCGATGAAATCTTAGTCTACTTGAGAAGTAGGGAGGAGCATGAACAGTATTTGAGAATTGTGCTTCAGACCTTGCTAGATCAGCAGTTGTATGCAAAGTTCTCTAAGTGTGAGTTTTGGCTTGAGTCTGTGGCATTCTTGGGACACGTGGTATCCAAGGATGGGATTATGGTAGATCCAGCCAAGATAGAGGCAGTTCGTGATTGGGCTAGGCCCACTTCTCCTATTGAGGTTTGTAGCTTCGTCGGTTAGCAGGTTGCTACAGGAGGTTTGTGGAGGGGTTCTCTTTGATTGCAACGCCTTTGACTAGATTAACTCAGAAGAATGTCCCTTTTCAGTGGTCCGAGGAGTGTGAGGCGAGTTTTCTGAAGCTTAAGGCCTTGTTGACTTCAGCACCAGTTCTAACACTTCGAGCTGAGGGCCAGGGGTTTAAAATACATGGTGATGCTTCTAGAATTTGTTTGAGTTGTGTGTTGATGCCGCAGGACAGAGTTATTGCATATGCTTGTAGGCAGCTGAAGGTTCACGAGAAGAACTACCCCACTCATGACTTGGAGTTAGCGGTGGTAGTCTTTACATTGAAGATTTGAGGTAGCGTAGGTGGCTGGAATTGCTAAAGGACTATGACATTTCAATTCTTTATCATCCAGTCAAGGCGAATGTGGTAACAGATGCCTTAAGCTAAAAGGCAGCGAGCATGGAGAGTTTGGCATTCCAAGTGGCAGAGGAGCGACCTTTGGCTTCGGACATCTAGTCCCTAGCCAACAGGTTGGTTAGGCTTGATATTTCTGAGCCGAGGCGGATTCTTGCTTGTGTGGAGGCTAGATCTATGTTGTTAGAGCAGATTCGGGCACAACAGTTTGAGGATGTGAAATTGAGGATGATTCGAGATAAGGTGTTGAGTGGCGATGCTAGGAAGGAGACCTTAGATCCATAGGTGTTTTGAGGATTGACGGTTGTATCTGTCTCCCTAAAGTAGGAGACTTGGTTAGGTTGATTATGGAGGAGGCCCATTGTTCTAGATATTCTGTCCACCCAGGGGCAGCAAAGATGTACCGCGACTTGAGACATCATTACTGTTGGTGTGGGATGAAGTGGGATATATCAAATTTCGTGTCTAGGCTCTTGAACTATCAGTAGGTGAAGTACGAGCACCAAAGGCCAGGTGGGTTAACTTAGAGACTACCCATTCCTAAGTGGCAATGGGAACGGATAGGTGTAGACTTCGTGGTAGGCTTACCCATACATTTCAGAGATTTGATTCTATATGGGTCATCATTGATAGATTGACCAAGTCCGCTCACTTTCTGCCCGTTCAGACTTCGTACATCTCAGAGAGGTTGGCTCAGAGTACATTCGGCAAATTGTTAGTTTGCACGGGGTTCCTGTTTCTATCATCTCGGATCATGGTACTCAGTTTACGTTGTGTTTCTAGAGGTCGATTCAGAGAGAGTTGGATATCTAAGCTAAGCTTAGCACAACCTTTCATCCGCAGACTGATGGACATTTGAGCATACTATTCAGGTCATAGAGGATATGTTTCGGGCATGTGTTATTGATTTTAGAGGTCAGTGGGACCAGCTCTTGGCTTTGGAGAGTTTGCATATAATAATAGCTACCATTCGAGTATTCAAATGGCTCCATTCGAGGTGTTGTATGGTAGGAGATGTAGGTCTCCAGTGGGTTGGTTTGATGCTTTCAAGGTTAGACCTTGGGTCACTGACTTGTTGTGTGACTCTATGGATAGAGTTCGGATGATTCAGGAGAGACTTCGTACAGCTCAATGTAGGCAGAAGAGCTATGCTGATCGGACAGTTCGAGACTTGGAATTTATGGTTGGAGATAGGGTGTTTCTTCGTGTGTCACCCATGAACGGCGTGATGAGATTTAGGAGAAACGGCAAGCTTAGCCCTAGGTTTATTAGTCCATTTGAGATTCTGCGGTGTATTGGGGAGGTAGCTTATGAGTTAGCCTTGCCTCCAGCTCTTTCGGGTGTTCACCCTATTTTCCATGTGTCTATGTTGATGAGGTACATTCCACATAAGTCTCACGTGCTTTAATGGGATTCAGTTCAGCTTGATGTTCTTGGCTTTTGAGGAGGAGCCTGTGACTATCCTAGACAGTCAAGTTAGAAAGTTGAGGTCCAAGGAGATTCCATTGGTCAAGGTTTAGTGGAGGCATCATCCAGTCGAGGAGGCTACTTGGGAGACCAAGCTTGACATGTGGACTAGATATCCTCACCTTTTGCGAGTATTCAGGTACTTTCTGTTTTTTAACTTTTGAGGACGAAAGTTCTTTTAGTAGTGGATGTTTTAATGACCCTCCTGGTCATTTCCTTAATTTTGTGCATTTTTATCATTTTGACCCTCCCCGTGGCTTCTACATTGCTTTTGTGACTTGCGGGGATGGGTATCATGGTTCACAAAGTGTTCGGGCGAGTTTTGAAAAGATTTCCTAGTTTTGGAGTTTCTAGAGCTGAAATAATTGACTTCGGTCAACGTTCTTAGTAAATGGTGTCGGATGAGAATTCTGTCAGCGCCATTAGTTTCGAAACGGGGATTTTATGCTAGTGAGACCGTTAGTTCAGGTACCAAGGCTTTCAGACTCATTTTAGGTGTTTGGGTGGCTGTTGTTAATGTTGTTAAAGTATTGATTTTTGTGTTCATCTTGTCAATACGATCTCCGATGATCATTTTATCGATTCCATTGAGTCCGGAATGCTATTTCACTTGGAAAACATATAAGGTTTGCATTCATGACACTTCAAATGAATTTTGGGATCCGTTTGAAGTTTGAGCTATGGCTGGTGCCAGGCAGTCCGCTGAAGCGGATCCGTCATGACGATCCGAGTCAGCTACAGCGAAAATTGACAGATTAATAGGCAGATCAGTTCCCTTTCAGCTCATTTTAACCAAAACTCAACCCACCATTGTTGAGGGCTCTAGGAGTGGCGATTTCTACCATTTCTTGACGGATTCTTGGGCAAATAGGTAAATCATATTCCCCTATTCATTCCTTAGCTAATTATTGCTTCATTCCATGTTTAATCCACGTTTTTGAGCTCCAAATTCTGGAATTTTTCTTTTTTATGATCTTGATATTATCGGGCTGACTTGAGCCCCGAAAGGAGCTCCATTTTTTCCCAATTTTCGAGTATGAGTTCCTGAACTTCAAGGAACACAATGCTGTAATTTATTTTAGATTTTGTTAGCGAGCCCCGAGGGTTGATTTTCGACCTGATTTTTCAGCCCAGATTATAATATGTCAATATAGGTATCGTTAGACTCATTTTGATGAGTAGATCATGTTTTTGATAGCATGGCAGCGATCCAAGGCATTGTAGAAGGGGAAAGCTTCCAAGTGACAATTCGTGGCCTGGCGTTTGGTTGTCAGGTAGGTTACGATTTTCTTTCTTTAGACTTGGCTTAGTTTGGTAGCATAGTTTATAAGCTTCATGATATTAGGGTGATCTGCTAGTTACAATTAGGTTGTAATGATTTTACGAGTTATTGGCCAAACTTCAAGGATTTTAGAGTAGTATTCCCTTATAAGCATTAGTTTAGGTTGTTGGTTGCTATCTTGTGAATATGTTTGGGATCCTTAGGCCATGTTAGGAGTGGTTTTCATAGTAGAATTAGATAAGAGGTGTTTTATTTGGGTTTATGGGTCGTTATCGATTTGTTGGACTTGTTATCGCTTTACTTTCCCCGTTTTTGCCCATGTTATGAGATTGTGGGTTGAGGCCGTGGCTTTGGAGTGGATGGACTCTAGGTTAGTATGACTGTGGTATGGAGGGTGATTTACTATATTTGAGGTGGAATTATACGTTTATATATGTATATATACTTGAGTGAGCACGTATACATCCACATATACATTCACATGGATTGGATTATGATTGAAGGAAAAATATCGATTTTTTGCTTTTAAACAAAAAATGTCTCACCTTTTACTGATTAAATCTCTGAGGGAGTGTGCTACTATTTTATTGATTTTTCATTTTATAAAAAATTTGTATCACCTGTAAATTCGGTCAGAGGTAAGATGCCTGACTAGTTACACTTTACTTTTTCTATTACGTCTGAGGTGAGATGCTGGGCGGCCCAAGGTCTTTGCCAGGTTTCATTGTTATTACTTTTGAGGTAAGATGCCGAGCGGCCCGAGGTCTTTGCTAGGTTTCATTATTACTATGTTTGAGGTTAAATGTCGGATGACCCGAGGTTATTACTAGGTTTCACTGCTTTCTACATTAGCCACATATTGCATAGCATCATCCCATATTGCACTGCATTACTCTTGTATACTCGTGTGTGTATATATTTGTATTTATGTATTACTATTATTTTCACGTTACCTTTGATCTGTTGCGATTTCCTAGTTAGTATTCGATATATAGTTCTTTTCATGTCTTTTATGTTATATATTATCTTCTGAGCTCGGTCGGCCTATGATGCCTACTGAGTACCTTGTGTTTTGGTACTCATACTACACTTCTGCATCTTTCTCTGATGCAGCTCCTGGTATAAGTCACCCTTGTTAATCCTTTGCTCGTTCGTGGGTTCTTTTACTGATTCGAATCATGGTGAGCTCTTGGCGTCCAGAGATTTACTACTTTCCGTCTTGTATCTCCTGTCTATATTTTGTATCCTAAGACAGTTGTATTTCCTTTGTATAGCCTTATTCTCGTACTTTTAGAGGCTCTTGTACTGGTGACACCAGGTCCGGGGTTAGTATCTTGTGTATATTGTCTTTTCTTGTTTCCTTAGGGCCCACATTGTATATTTAGTATCTGTTATGTATATATCTATACTTAGCGGCCCCTTGTTTGTTTTCACTTCCTTGTTATTAAGTTAGTCTTTACTTTCAGTATTCGATCTGGTATTTTGGTTTACCTACTTGGGGGTTGTAGTAGGTGCCATCATGGCTCGATTACGGGCCGTGAAACTCAATTCTTTTGTGTGTGTGCAAGAACTTTGTTATTTTGACGGCGATCTACTATCTCACAAAACTAGGTTCTTTGAGTAGCTATGCAAGAAGGTAAAGTGTGAAATAAATAAATCAATACAGGTATTTTTACATGGAAAACTCCTTTCTCAAGAGAAGAAAAAACAATGACCTACCTTTTATAGGATTTTCCCAAAACTCTTCATAGAACTCGAGTAATTTAAGATTAAAACCTCCCTTGTACACCTAAGGTGTCACGCTCTAGCCTAGGGCCTAGTAGAGACTAGCACCTGACACCATATTTGGCTTGAGCGTACCACTGAAAATGACATGAAACTGTGAGCCAACATCTAAATAGAAATGAATACACTGAACACATAACTGAATACATGAGTGAAACGTAAAACTGAGATGAATTCACAAACACCGCTTTTACACAAAAGTGACCCATAGGTAAAAAAATTAGGGTTTAATACAAGAAACATAAGAAGCATCTATCTGTGAAGCCTCTATTTACTGAAGTATTTGGATTGGTTGAGGCAAGGTCCTCGACGTGACCTCTATCAAAAACTAAACTTCGCTGGGACATGTACATCCCAAGAGAATGGGGCTCACCAAATGCTAAACTGGACTAGGCCTACTAGACTGTTCATCTAAAGGCATTTGTATTGAGGCTATATTATAAATAATATAGCACCATTTACAACGACAGAAATTATTACCTGAAATCATACTATATGTAAGATAGAAAAAATATACGAAACATAGGGTACTGAGTAGAGAAACTGAGCATGGAAAATTATAAGTACTGATGCACAAAACCATTAATAGGGTTCAGAGGAAAAACATATATTTGTTCTTTTAATATCTATAGTTGAAATACTGTCTGAGAACTCTTTCTAAAAATACTAATATCATAGTACTAATGTTGGGCATATTTTTATGCCCATTTGCCATGTTTTTACCCATATTTGATAATGTTTTGAGTTTACAATCCTTAATTTATGCTTAAATTCATGTATGTGTGTGTTTTATGCGCAAACAAATGATTTGAATTGATTTAAGTAGGAAACTAAGCAAAATAGGCTCAAAATGATGCAAGAAATGAAGATTTGAGGAGCTGACGGGTTTGGTGCTATGGATGGCGCCCCGCACCAAGTCCCATACTTCAGAGAACAAAACTTCAGTTTGGTGCTATGGCTAGCGCACCGTGCTAGCCCTCAAACTTCAGAGAATTGTACTTCACAAACTTGGCGAGATGAGTGGCGCCCCGTGCCAGAGTTGTCCAGACTTAGAGAAATTTGATGATCACTTTGGCGAGATAGAGAGGGCGACGTGCCAGGCCCTGTCTAGAGCTGAAATTGCTTGTGAGATACATGGACGGTGCTCCAGGGTTATTCTGGAGCGTAAAATGCTGATTTTAAAGCCAAGTCTTGAAGGGCAGAAGTGTCATTTGAAGGCTCGTCTATAAATAGAGGCCTTAGGTCATTTGTTAAGAAGTTTTGGACTTGTTGGAGCAGTCTTTACTCATTTTACATTCCGTATTTCATTTGTGAGAGCTTATAAGCCATTTGGAAGGAAGATAGAGTTTTACAACTAGGTTTTCTCTTCTTTACTTTGTATTCATATGATGATGACTAAATATTTTCTTTTTCGCTTGTCTATGAGTGGATAAACTCATATTCTAGGGTTGTGGCCATGGTGAATAGTTGATTATTTGAATGACTAATTAAAGTTGATTTTGATTCTTCAATTATGGTTTTTTGTATTTATTTGTGCTAATTTATTATTTATAAGATTGATCACCTTGTAAGTAATCTGTTGTCTTTCGATTGAACTTGGGAAGGGGAATCGAAAGGGTTAAAAATAAATACGTAACGGAAATTCAAAGACCCTTGAATCCCTTGGTGATAAGATAGAAGTTATTATTGAGGATAGAGATATACCCTTCAACCCCATTTAGTTGAAATACAAGTAGGCATAACCGTCGTTTCATTATTCTTCTGCGACCATAGGGATATAGGAATTAGGGTTCATGAAATAGTTCATGTATGGTAGGGATAATGGCAAGAAATGGGATAGTAACTTGCAACTAACAACCATAGGAAGAATCATGCCAGTTTAATTACGTCTGAAAAATTAAACTTGAAACCAATAAAGTTCCATTACCCTAGTCTTTCATCATTATCAAAATATAATCAAGCTGCATTTGTTTTAGTTAATTTTATATTTGAAGTTTTAGTAGTTTAATTTTCCAAACCAATCTTCATTTTACTTGTTTTGTAGATCAGTGAAATTAAAGTGACAACCTTATAACGATTAAATTGACAAGTCCCTTGGGTACAATATCTGGATTTCAAAATCCTATATTACTTGACGATCACGTGCGGTTGCGTGCACTTGGGCGACATCAAGTATTCAGCGCTATTGCTGGGGACTTAAATATTGTTTGACCGTTTGAAGGTTAGAATTTTATTCCACTATTCTATATATATTGTATAGATTTTTATTTTTCATTTTTTTAGTATTTTACCACTCTTCTTAACATGACATCTTGGTACATAAATGGGTCAAATGATGGGTATTCATATCTAGGTGATTCTTGTCTGAATTGTGGAGGACCCCACTTGTGGCAACACTGTCATACTTATAGTGTATGTGACGGTCTAAATGGCCATTGCAGTAGTTGCCCATATTTTTATTCCCCTTCCCTAAGCCCCTATTACGATCCTCCTGTTGTTTTTGATGCTTACAGGAATAATGAAGAGGAGGAACATCATGCTCAGACAAGCAATATGGAAAAAATGATCCTGGAGCATATGAAAGTAATGAGGGAGCAGCTTACGAACAGAGAGGAGCCTTAAAAAGGTTGAGTGCCAAGCTCACAGAGATAATAGCTGAGACTACAACTTGTAATGATTTTCAAGTCACAGTCTTAACCAATACTCAAGAGGAATCTCAAAGGGAAGAAAAGAAGCTCAGACAAGATATTAGCCAATTTGGCTCAAGTATCCGTGACCTGCAGGGTCTTTTGAATGAAAAAGTTGAGGCGTCTGAGGCCCAACTACAGAGTGTTGTGGATACTAGACAATGCATGGAACAATAACATATGGATGGAGGACTTCTACAGGGTCTTCTCGTGCGCTCGACTAGAAAGGTGGTTTTGTAGGCGAACGAAATAAGTTTTTGGAGGCGAGCAAAGTGAGGCAATGAAATTGTTTAGGCGAAAGAAAGGAGAGAACGAGTGGAGTTTTGAGAATGAGAATCATATATTTTCTCATTTCTTTTTCGTAGTAAGAAGACACTAAGAAGAAGAATCCCAGCCATTAGACCATTCTCTGTTGGTGATGTCTATGTTGAGGAGGTGGATAAAAGTGAGGAGGCCAAGCATAATGTAATCGTGGAGTTAGGGCGTACTGGTCCTCATTCTAAACACTTTTTGACATTATGTTTGGTTAAAAACCTAGAAATGGAGCCTTCCAAACCTATGGAGAGAGGTGTAGATGTGGAACAATGCCCTTATATTCTAAAATTCATTATGCCAAAGGCACACAATGACATCCCTCACTTAAGGGCCAAGAAGGGCAAGAGGCAATATCTATCACTTGATCCCTTCATGTTTACACCACCACCCCTTGAGCATAATAGAATATTAGAAAAAAAGTAGGGGTGAAAATTATACGCTCAAAGTGGAAGGAAAAGTGGTGAAACTTGATGGCATCATGTCACGATATTAAATAAGGCGCTCTTTGGGAGGCAACCCAACTTGTAATAATTTATTTTTTAGTATTTTTTATATGCAGTGTCACTTTTGTTTTTTTTTTTGGTGTACAGGAAAGGGGAAGTCTGAGTACCCGAAATCAAAGCTAAGGAGCATGGTCTGATCTTAAGTATGGGGTCGTCTGACCCATGAATCCAAAACACATGTTGATAGCTAGGTCCTAGAGGATCTCAGAGAGTACTTTCTGACTCTAATCTAATCTATAATTTTAGTTTCCTTGAGGATAGAGTAATGATGTTTCCCTATAATAGATGGATGAGGACCGTCTTAACGGAAGTTTCATCACATATTTATTTTTTAGGATTGAGTCGTAGGTCATCCAATTGTATGCTTGTTGATATTCTACTAAGCTGCTATGCGGAAGTAAATAGAGTGGTCATTTTGATTGCATGAGTAAGGATCCATGAGAGACACACATATCTCTTTAATTTGATTCAACATATCCTTATGGCTCAATTATGAATAAACTTGTCATTCAATATGATTGTGTGAATGTGTAGCTGTAGAAACTGATTAGATTCTTGTTGCTATGAGAGGTGAGCTGAATTGCTTTGTGTGTATATATTGTAGAATCTACAACTTGCCTTAGTGTATGTAGGATAACTAGTTGGTAGGGAGTTGAGAGATGATCAAGGCATTTCTTTGAAGAAACTATTTTTTTCTCTATAGTTGTTTTACCTTCCTAATCATTCTCCCTAGTTTCCCCTGTTGAGCCTAAAAGTCTTATTCATTCTTAGCCATGAAAGTAGCTTAATCCCTATTTTTGTGAGACCTCAGACTTATTGATCCAAAGTAGTCATAGGCACTTTGAGACTTGAAAGTAAAGGTCCACCGAAGTATAATGTTAAGGGAAAAAGAAAAAGTTGTGGTAAGAAAAGAAAAGTGAGAAGAAAGGGTGCCCATAAAAATTGTGTTGTTTACTTGCTGCTAGGGAATTGAAAAAGAGAGCTTTAATTGCAAAATTTTTAGTGATCCTACAATTAGAAAACTAGCAGTCAAGTAGTGAAATGGGGCATGAAAAGAAAAGACAAAGGTGAGTAGATGAAAGTTGAAAAAACAAGGAAAAAGGTGGTGGACAAGAAAAGTCAAAGATGTCTTAAAAGTGCTTAGGGTGTAGGCATTATAAAATGAAATATTAATCCTACCCATCCTTTAGCCGACACTACAACCAAGAAAAGTTCTTGTGATCTTAATCTCTTGAAGAAATTAGGTAGTCTTAACGTACATGACGGCCAAGCTTATGGTATAAGTACATATATGCATTACATCATTTGTGAGTGTGAGTATGTCTTACTGATTGTGTTCCATGTCTTTACATTAATGAATATGAGAGAGGAAAATCACTAAAAATGTCATTTATAGAGGTTGTCTGTTCTTGATTGTGAAATATTGGTATGTGCTTTGTAATAAATGTTGTATGATGATAAACCACTTTATGAATGATCCACGCTAGTCGGTTGAGTATGAATTGATAACTGTGGCAAGTGTGATGGTGAAAAATGAGTTTAGGTGTGTTTTAGGAATTGTTCAAGGATGAACAATGATTTAAGTTTGGGGTGGTGATGTTAGGCATATTTTCATGCCCATTTGCCATGTTTTTACCCATATTTGGTCATGTTTTGAGTTTATAATCCTTAATTTATGCTTAAATTCATGTATGTGTGTATTTTATGTGCTAAGAAATGATTTGAGTTTATTTGAGCAGGAAATTACGCAAAATGGGCTCAAAATGATGCATAAATGAAGATTTGACAAGCTGATGGGTTTGGTGCTATGGCTGGTGCCGCGCAACAAGTCCCAAACTTCAGACTGGTGCTATGCGCGCTAGCCCTCAAACTTTAGAGAATTGCACTTCACAAACTTGCGAGATGAGTGGCGCCCCGCGCTAGAGGTGTCCATACTTAGAGAAATTTGATAAGCACTTTGGCGAGATAGAGGGGCGGAGCGCTAGGCCCTGTCCAGAGCTGAAATTGCTGGAAATTTGACTAAGTCTATGGTGAGATACATGGGGCGGCAAACCAGGGTCATTTCGAGGTGGAAAATGCTGATTTTTAAAGCCAAATCTTGAAAGGCAGAAGCGTCATTTGAAGGCTCATCTATAAATAGAGGCCTTAGGTCATTTGTTAAGAAGTTTTGGACTTCTTGGAGCAATCTTTACTCATTTTACATTTTTTAGTTCGTTTATGAAAGCTTGTAAGCTGTTTGGAAGGAATACAATGTTCTACAACTAGGATTTCTCTTCTTTACTTCGTATTTTCGTATGATGATGACTAAATATTTATTTTTCCACTTTTCTATGAGATGGCTAAACTCATATTCTAGGGTTGTGGCCATGGTGAATAGTTGATTGTTTGAAAGACTAATTAATGTTGGTTTTGATTCTTTGATTATGGTTGTTTGTATTTATTTGTGTTAATTTATTAATTATAAGATTGATCACCTTGTAAGTAATCTATTGGCTTTCGATTGAACTTGGGAAAGGAAATCGAAATGGTTAAAAATAAATACAGAACGAGAATTCAAAGACCCTTGAACCCATTGGTGATAGGATAGAAGTTGTTGTTGAGGATAGGGATATACCCTTCAACCCCATTTAGTTGAAATACAAGCAGGCATAATTATCGTTTCATTGTTCTCCTGCGACCATAGGGATAGAGGTGTTAGGGTTCATGAAATAGTTCTTGGATGCTAGGGATAGTGGCAAGAAATGGGATAGTAACTTGCAACTAACAACCATAGGAAGAATCATGCTAGTTTAATTACGCCTGAAAACTCAACTTGAAACCAACAAAGTGCCACTAGCCTAGTCTTTCATCATTATCAAAATACAATCAAGCTTGCATTTGTGTTAGTTAATTTTATGTTTGAAGTTTTAGTAGTTTAATTTCCAAACCAATCTTTACTTTACTTGTTTTGGAGATTAGTGAAATTAAAGTGACAACCTTATAATGATTAAATTGACAAGTCCCTTGGATACAATATTTGGACTTCAAAATCCTATATTACTTGATGACTACATGCGCTTGCGTGCGCTTAGGAGACATCAAGTACCGACTGAAAATATTGTGGAGATCATGGCACAACTGAAGAAGTACACCATGTGAACATGGAGTCTGATTCCTATTGTAATATCTCGTACCCTCAGAGGAAGTTCCCTACCTTAGTCCTAGACCATAGTGTAGTACATAATGTGAACATGGAGTCCGATCCCTATTGTAATATACCATACCCTCAGAAGAAGTTCCTGAACTTAATCCTCAACCATAGTGAGTTCGGTTGGGTAATTATGGTGGGTGAAGTCTTTTCCCAAGTATAGAAGTGAAATATTTGGAGAAATCAATGCACCAGTATTATAGAGGTAACAAACAAGTTGTAGGTTATACCTGAGAATTGTACATCCCACCACTATTTGAAGTGAGAAAATTTGAGTTTCTAGATCAAGGTATAGGAGTCAAGATGCAGACTGCACATTGAATGTACAGAAGGCTACTGAATCATACCTGTCACAACCCGAGCATAGACCCCAGATGCGACACGGGACCTAGAACCATAAATGGCTCCAAACTAATGCATGGTATATACATAACATGAGCATACGCTAAGCATAATAAATCATAATACAAATTATGAGAGGAAGTATAAGATACCATAAAATGCAAATAGGACTACAAGTCAACACCATTGAGAATATATACATAAATGTCTAAAAAGCCTCTAACCATAAGAGGAGTTGTTATGACAAGCCACCAACTAGATCGGCTACGTTTGAAACTAAAAGAAATAAAAGTAAAACATAAGGCTAAACTGATGTCCTCGGATGATGAGGACTCACCCAAATCTGAGACGTGGCTAAATTTGGGCAAGAGCGAATCTAATGAAGGGGTTGAGACTGATCACCTGAACCTATATCATGAGATGATATAGTACAAAAGTATGCGATCAGTAATTTAAATGCACTGAGTATGAAGGATAGTAAAACAATAAACTAAAATCATGAGTATGAGATAGTCTAAAACATGAGATTTTGATCACAAACTGGATATAATAGCTCAACGTTTTCAAAACTGAATCATAAAGCCTGACATGAATAAAATCATAAGTAAAATATCATAAAGTGTATATTGAGCCAAAATATCATATGTCATAATATCGTGAAGCATAAACATGAACATGAGTAGAAAATCATGAAATACTGAGAGATTATTATAACCAACATACTCAAAGTGAGCATACATAGGGTCGAGCTCGTAACCCTAGCTGGGTGGTGTGTCCCTACCTTGCAAAGAGTATGAACCATAAAGCCGTGATATAACTCATGGGCCCATTTGGGCATGGTGCCATGTTGTTTTGAGACCTAGGTGCACTGGAACCCCAACCTACTTGGTGTTAAATACTACTCGCAAAACATACATAGTGTTGATATCATAATCATGAAACATAGGTTTTACATGGTCTAGTTTAAATCAAGAAATTCATGAATATCTTAACATAAATGAACTAACCATGAAAACAATACCGATGATATGCCATGATACATAAACTTGAGATTTATGAAATTCATGCATAATTAGGTAAATCATCATAACTTGAAAATAGAGATTCGTGAGAGTTTATGGTAGAAAACATGCAATTATAATTATAACACATAGCTTAGATCAGGAGAGAATCAAAATCAAAAGAGATCATAGAGCTTCCATCAAATTGGGTTTAACCCTAGAAATTTCATAATTTGAGGCTTGAAGAATTGAAATCATGCAAATGGACTTGTAATTGGCCATGAGGGCAGAAGCAATCCCCCATTCATGGCCTTAAATTCTTGGTCTTTGATAGATTCTTGCTTAAACTTGAGACCCAAGAGAATTGAGAAGACGAAGAACCCTAATTGCTTGAGAGCCTTGAGAGGTTTAATCTTAAATATATGATGTTTTTGAGAGGAATGAGAGTTTAAGCTAAGTAAAATAGTTTAATACACCCTTTAGAAATCCCAAAATGACCTTGTTTATGAGTTAAAATCATAGAAAATTATTAGAATGTCCTTATGAAAACGATCTGAAAAACTACCCTGCCAGTCCTTACGGGTCGTACCATGACTCGTCGTGACGTACCATGGGTCGTGGTATGAAATTCGTGGCTTATGGGTGACTTAAAAGCTTGCTGAAACTCTTACCACAGATACTCAATATGAGTCATACCTTGGTACCACGAGTGGTACCATGACTCATGGTGACTGCACTTGTATTATCCGTCAAACCTGACAGCGCTTCACTAAAATGCCTGTAACTTTTTACTCCCAACTCTGCTTGACATAAGGTCAGATGCGTTGGAAATAAGACTCAAAGATATTCAATTTGATATTATGTATCACCAAAAACACTTATTAAAATGGGAGTTATGATCATTTAAAATTGACCCTTGTAAGAGCTTATATGAAAATTCAATAGGTAGGAAAGCTCTCAACTCAACTTTATGCTAGAGGTTCCTTATGACCTTAATTTGTTTCCAATGCACTTATCACAATTAAGATTTGATATTAACACCTTGTTTTCATAAAATTTATCGCATTCTGGTCTATTCACATACCTAGAACAATTTCAAACTTTGCCCGTAAGTCCAAGGCGTTACCTTATCTCAACTCAAAACTGAAACAACAACTCATACCATCATATCATGTATCGTGGTGATTCTTTTTGTCACAGGTCTTAGTATAATTTGTACCACACCATCACGAGTTGTACTGAGACTCTAACTGAGGCGAAATTCTAGTTATTTTTGCTGGTTCATACTCTATATTTGGGTCTAGTATTAGGGACTTTTAGGGCATTACATTGTCTCCCCTTTGGGAATATTCATCCTCGAATGGAGACTAAATAAGTTGAAAAGGTAGGGAAAGAACTACAATCCCAAAACTAAATGTTATAGACTGAATACTGAGGGAGTGGCTGACTCCAAACAGAGATACATAGTTGGAATGAACTTATGATACATAAATACTTGCTAAAATATCAGAGTAATTGAGAGACATGAAACTGAATAACATACAGAGGAGGAAACTAGTACCTCAAACTGGTACTGAACTGGAAGGAATAAGATGTGGGTATTTGGCCATCATATCTACTTTTTGCTTCCCAATATCTTCTTTAACTGGTTGATTTCTCCGTAAAACTGTAACACCTTGAGCCTCGAAATGACTTCTTGAAGAAAAAAACTGAAATTTTAGATCTGATGCAGGTGCGACGGTGGCACCTACGACCTGTTAGGTAGGTGATGGACCATCATGTGTGGCATTGTGGCTTTAAAATGGGGATGATGACCTATTAGACTAGCAATGAACCATCACATGTACCATCAGCATTTTGGGCTCACTATCCTAAGTGATGGAGGACCTGACGGACCATTGAGGGTGTGATGGCTCATTGCAGATACTATTATTAAGGGCCATTCAGGACCATCTTCGGGTTAAGGATTGACGGTGAGGACGATGGACCATTGGGTGAATGACAGGCCATCATAGCCACCATCAGGACATTCAGTTGTTCAATTCAGCCTTCTTTCCAGGGAGAATTTTGTAAATTTATAAGCTTATAATTCCTAAGTGATATCATTTTGGGGATCCTTAAGGGTGTAATTGAAGGTTTTACTTAGCTTATTCCTCACTCCTCTCATAAACCCAGGTTGGGAAAAGATCAAGCTCTCAAGGAAGAAAGGATTTCTCAACTTCTTCTTCTTCAGTTGCTCTTGGGCATCAAACCCTAGCAAGAATTTGTAATACCCCGAAAGTTCCTAAGACTAGACTCGAGATTTGAAATGTGATCAGCAAAAAAAGTTGGGAAATTTCCTCAGTACGACTCAACCTACAAGTCGTCGGTTTGTAGTAAGGTCGTAGGAAGACCCGTGGTTCAGATCAGAGGTTTTGTTCTCCAGACCACGAGTCCCCACTACGAGTCATAATATGTGGGTATGGCCCATGGTTAGGAGTCATAGTAAGTCCTTGGGTCTATCAAGTGATTGATTGTTTGGGTGATGGTAAGACTCGTAAGATGGAGTTATGGGTTGTGGTATGAGTCGTGGAAATCTTCATAGAGTTGGTGAAATTTGAATGGTTGGTCCCTAACCACGAGTTGTAGGAGGATTGTACGACTCGTGGTACGAGTCGTAGCAGCTGACAATTTAGTTTTTCCTCTGAATTTATTAAGGTTATTTTCATAAATCCTAAGCTCCTAACTTCCTAATGACGTTGTTTTAAGCTCTAAAAAGAGGGTTTTAAGGGAGTTTAACCTATTCTAATGCATTCAACTCCCATGCATGAAAGTTTAGAGGTTTTCCCTTGAAGATCAGGCTTGAAATTCCATAATTCTTCCCCAAATCTCTTGGGTTTTCAAAGTCAAGTTTAGATTCAGCTTACCCAGGTATGTAGGGCTTCAAATGAGAGTTTCCTTTCACTCTCATGCCCATATCTCTCCTCCAGTTCATTAATTTCAAGTCTCAATTCAAGTTGATGATCTTATGGGGTTTTAGCTCAATTTCATGAAATTCTCTATGATTTATTTATGAGTTTATTTCCTTCATGTTTCAAAATATGTTTTAAGATTTATAGGCAGATTTTATACCTATTTTGATTATAAATTCATGATTTCAAATCTTAGAAAATTAAAACCAATAATACAAGTTTCATGAAAACTCAAGTTTATGATTTATGATTTCAAGTATGATGAGATATCTAGCATAATTGAATGTTTTTAAATTACCCATGTACGAATGCATAATTTTTCTTATGAGGTCTATTTCAAGTATGCATGATTTTAAGATTTTGGGCAAGCCCACACAAGTTCAGTATGTTTTCATGATTTAGCTAAGGCTAATAAGATCATCTTATCAGTTGTTTTGGAGTTAAGAATCCCCATGTTCAGATTTCATACTATGAATGTGATTATGATTTTAGCTTCATTGAAAAACGATGGAGCACTATGCATGTTTTTGGGAGTAGTGTCTAGCACCGAGTAGGCTCTGCGTGCCAAGGTTTCCTAGTCTCAGAACTATACACCAACAAAGGTATACTTATGTTCGGGACCTCTCAAGAGAGTTTTCCCTGCCAGCCAGAGGGCCTTCATCTTGATATTGATTTGGACGGCTCTTCCCTCTTGAGTGTAATAGTTGGGGCATCACATAATCTTATTCATGATGGTGTCGGTTGTGATAAGTCTTCCATTATTTCTCATGATTTCAGTTATGCATATCTATGACTTATGATATTATGTTTTACAGTAGGTTTGACCCAATGATCAGTTTATAAGCTTTTACTTGTGATTTCAGTTATGGCAAGCCATATGATTTCTATTTTAGTTTTGGGTCATTCTATTTAGATATGATATTCAGTTTATGGCTATACATGTTTTCAGATATCAGCATGCAGTCCTTACTCTCACGATCTTGTAGTTTATGTTTATACTCATGATTTCGGTTTATATTTAGTCAACACATTTTACTTATCTTGCATACTCAGTATATTCCAAGTACTGATTCTATACTCTATGTTGTATCATTTTATGATACAGGTTCAGACGATCAAACTTAGTTCTACCGTTAACCTAATTTCCCAAAGCTTAGTTCAGTTTCGACCGTTGGTGAGTCCTCATCCTTACAGGACCTTCAATTTGATGTTGAGTTATGTTATTTCAATTTTTAGACTTTAGTGAACTAGTTGGGGATGTTGTCCTATTAGCTCTTCAGATATGTTAGAGGCTTATCAGACAATATGTAGAATTTCAGCTTGTTAGTGTTGACTCTATTATGATTGATATGTATTTAGACTTCCTCTTATTCATGTTTCAATTATCAAATTTTTATTGATATATGTTCTTTAGTTGTTATGTTTAGGCCATTGGGTCGATTTGGAGCCATTCGTGGTTCTAGGTCCCGTGTCTTGGTCCGGACCTATGTTTGGGTCGTTACAGAATCTTATCAAGTCTAGGTATGTAGGGTCATGAATGGGGGAATTATTCCACCGCATGCCCAATTTCATCTCTAATCTATGATTTTAAGACTCTAATCATGTTATGTTAAAATTCTAGGGTTTTACCCAATTCCATGAAATCTTCCATGCTATCTCTATGGGTTTAATTCTATCATGTTTCAATTGATGATTTATGGCTAATAAGAAATATTTGACTCTCAATTTACTTACTAATTCATGAATTCAAGTTTATGAAGATTATGCCCTATTATGCATGATTTAAGAATTTCAAACTTATGATCCATGATTTCAAGTATGATGAACTATGTAGTATGTATGAATATTTATGAAATCCTAAACTTATGATTCCATGATTTTGAAGTTATGAAGCTTTATTCAAGCATGTGTTATTTTCATGAAATTCAAGGTCAAGTATCATGGCCAATTTTATGGAATCTTTTCATGAATATTTCACGCATGTCAAGTATGCTTATGATTTCATATTTCGGCTAGCCCATACAAGTTCAAGTATGTTTTCAAAATATTGATTATGAGCCATGTACATATTTTGGGAGTAGTATTTAGCACCGAGTAGGCTAGGGGTTCAGACAAACCCTAAGTCTCAGAACTATGTGCCACTGTAGGTATATGTTCATGTTCAAACCCTACGGGGAGTCACAAGTGATATCACACCTTAATATTCCTAGCCTTGGCAAGCTTGGGACGGCTTTACCCACTTGAGCGAGATAGTTGGGGCATCATGCAAGCTCTATCATGATGGTGCCTGTTAAGACGAAGCCTCCTATTGTTTCTCATGTTTTAAGTTATTTATGTTCATGACTTAAGATACTATGTTTTATGGCTTATATGACCCATTGATTAGTTTATGAGTCTTCACTTATGATTTCAAGTGTGGTACATTATATGATTTCTATTTTCAAAACCTTGGGTTATCATGCTTCAACTTACGATGAATCTCTCATGACTCTGATTACTTCAAGAACATGGTTATTAGCATGTTGCTCTTACTCTCATGTTCTATCTTATTTATTACACATGATTTTAGACTATTATTTTACTAGAATGTTTTACTTCCTTTATATACTCAAACATTCAAAGTATTGAACGTATACTCTATGTTATATTGTCTCATGATATAGGTTCGGGTGATCTGTCACAGTCTCGTCGTTAGCTTGCTCCCACTTTCGTCCAGCTCTATCCCTGCTTGGGTGAGTCCTCATTCTCCAAGGATGTTGTCAGTTTTATGTTCTTAGCATGTATTTTTGTTTCACACTTAGCGAGCTAGTTTGGGAGTTTTCCCATCAGCTCATCAAATGTTTAGAAGCTTTCAAGACAACCATGTAGAGACAGTTCAGCATTGTTGATACATGTGCACGCTTATGACTTTATATTATATAGACTTCCACTTATATAACGATCATGCTTTATTTTTGCTTTTGCGATGCTCTTATTCATGTTATGTATGTTCCATGGGTTAGTTTGGAGCTATTTGTAGTTTTAGGTCCCGTGTCATGGTCCAGGGTATGACAAAAACCTTCACGGATGCTACCTCTTTGTTCCTCAACTTGTGAACCTGACGATCTAGAATCTCAATCAGAACCTCCTCATAAATAAGATTATCCTTTAGTCTAATGCTCTCTATCGGTACTACTAGAGCTGGATCATCAATGAACTTCTTCAACAAGGACAAATGGAAATTTGGATGTAACGAAGATAACTCCGCAGGCAAATCCAACTCATAGGCCACATTTACAATGCGCCTTAGAATCCTATAAGGACCAACATATCGGGGACTAAGCTTCCCTTTCTTTCCAAACCTCATAACCCCCTTCATGGGTGACACCATCAGGAACTCCTAATCATCAACTATGAAGTCAAGCTCTCTCCTCCTAACATCCACATATGATTTCTGACGACTTCGAGCTGTCTTCAGCCTTCCTCTGATAAGCTGAATTTTCTCCATGGACTCATGAATTGAATCTGGACCTATCAATGTAGCCTCACCTACCTCAAACCATCTAATAGGTGACCTACATCTCCATCCATAAAGAGCCTCCAATAGAGCCATCTGAATGCTAGAGTAATAGCTGTTGTTGTAAGCAAACTCAATGAGAGGCAAGTGATCATCCCAACTACCCTTGAAGTCAATAACGCAAGATCTTAATATTTCCTTTAAGGTTTGAATGGTTCACTCGTCCTGACCATTCGTCTGCAGTGAAAAGTTGTGCTAAGCATGACTTGAGTATCAAGACCCTTCTGGAATGACCTCCACAACTGTGAAGTGAATGGAGTACCCTTATCTGAGATGATGGACAATGGAACTCCATGCAACCTGACCACTCCCGAATATAAAGTCTAGCATGACCCTAGAATGAATTCATAGTCTTAACTCATAAGAAATGCACGGACTTGGTTATTCAGTCTATAGCCACCCATATAGAATCATACTGTCGGCGAGTACAAGGAAAACCTGTAATGAAGTCCATATTTATCTCTTTCCACTTCCAAGTAGGAATATTGTACCCTGTAACTTACCTCCTGGTCCCTGATGCTCAACCTTCCCAGCCTATACTCCTTATTTAATCTCCTAGTAGTACTAAAGTTTGAGCCCGACAACATACTTCAACTACGTTTGAGCCTAACTTGACTAGACCTCTTGCAACCTAGAGTTATTCTCCCAAAATACTACTTCTCCTTATCATGATGATCACTTGACCTCAAGTTCTAAACCAACAATCACTAGTCACACATGCAAGGTTCACTGATACACCATCACCTCACTCAAGCCAATCAATATAATCATCTTGCGGCTCCTTTGTAGCTCATGCTACCAAGAATCTTTCTATCTCCTTGGCCTGGCTAATAGTCTGCACTTCATGAACTCCCACCTTCTGGGCATTTAAGGCATAAGTAGGAAGTCATCCTGATTGTACATGATGTAACCATTATTTCTATCATGGGTGCACATACATAAGGCATTAGAGTAAGGAAATCATAAGCACAAATCGTTTAAGAAATCTAAGTTGGGCATATACGTGATATAGAACAATCTTAGGAGACATTAAGGTGAATCTTAAGGATTGAGTTCATAGAGTTGGGTATACTGTGAGACATGAGTTTACATACATAATGAGTTTCATGATGTGAAGTGGGGATTTATGGAACCATTAAGTAAGACTGGGATCACTGTTGGAAGAAGGTACTTCTCATTCTTGGAATCTGAGTAAAGACATACATACAGAGTACTTGGAACTTAGACAATGGGCATAACAGTTTGCATACAACATGAGTAGAGTGTCATATTAACTTAGGTGCAGGGAAATGCCTGAATAAGCATGGATTTGATCCCATATTACTATTTATGAATCTTTCATAGTAGGAAACTCAAGAATTGACTTAGTCCTTCACCTTATCATCTCCCCCTTAGCTTAAAAGATCTCCTTCTAAGACTTTTGATCTCCCCTCTATGCTGCGCTATCTCCACTAACTCCTATGGGGTCGAGGTCTTACTATACATAGGATGCCATACCCATCCCTTTCGACTCCATCTGAAAGTACTAAGATCTATGCTATGATTTCTTCCTTTGGTAACTCCTATCTCCTCTTTTTTCCCCTAAAGCTATTGTTTGAAGGCTTCACACTTCACCTGTCATATCCTTCCATTCATCCCATCCCCTAACTATTTAACATAATACGCTGAATAAAACTCATACCAAGATGCTTAAAGGAGTCATATGCTTTATACTATAGCTCCTGGGCCTAGCAACATATAAGGATTGACATGAAAAGCTCATAACATACCTGTGACTATTTCTGGAGTTGTCTACAACCTACACTAAGTGATGGGCCTTACTAAGGTGGGCGAATTGCTGGAGCTACCAAAATGGTGGATTGAGTCTTCCAGGTCCTTCTGAAGGGCAATTTTTTTTTCTATGGACAACCAAACCACGCCCGTAACAACCCTCCTTGCTAATCAAACACTCACTGGGTAATTCTTTCCATAGTTCTTGCAAGCTGCACGACCTGGCAGGGCTGTTGACATAGTGGTTGGAGTACGACCTCTATCGTCACCCCGTTTGGATGATGGGAAATCTATGAGTTTATGACCGTGCTTACCACACCCGAAGAAATCATCTAAAACCACCATATACCTTCCTAGGTTGTTCCTTCCACATCCCTTGCAAGTTGGAAATGTCAGCTCCCTGGATTTGCTTCTTGAACTTAGAGCTTGCCGCTCTACCTCTTTGCTCCGCTCTAGATCCCGAAAGTAGAACACTGGCTGATGAAGGTGCTGAAGCTAATGACCTCTATTAGAGCTGTGAGTGATTCCCGCCACTTGAACTTCTCTGGGAAAACTCAAAGTTTCCAGTTCTGGCTCTCTTATTTCCCCTTTCTCTTTCATTAAATTTCCTATCTGCCTTCGAACCGTGGAACTTAGATGGGCTCTTCTTAGTGAAATGAATACTGGATCTATAAGGTCTCAACAACAATAACCAACAACTAGAATGCTTAAAAGGCCATAATAAAGCTAAACTAAACAATGGAAAGCTAACAAGGCCCAAAACACAACACTGAACTAAACTGTAAAAGATTCATCCATAAAAGCCTCTAAAGAGTAAAATAAGTTAAACTGTGCGGGATAGGGCATTGGCCTACCCATACTATACCTCAAAACTCAAATATAACAAAATAAAAACATAGCTCCTAGAAGAAAGGAGCATATCACTACTTTGCTGAAATCAGGCTCCTAACATGACTGACGATCCGAGCCTCTCCTGTACCTGCAGCACGATTGTAGGAAGGGGGTCCCCAAGCAAAGGGAAGTCAGTATGAATGAAATGTAATGGTATATAAGGTTGAAACAGTAAACATAAATACATCTAAGATACTGAAAACCAGAGTAAGGAATAGATACAACTTGCGACTGTGGAGTTGATATCTGAACAAAATAGGATACATCATGTGAATAAAATCAAGTAAGAACATATACAAGTCACACTTCACTATCCATAAGCTATACAACCCCTAATTAAATAATGACCTGGCCCGGTCAATCAATACTGCCCTACCGAGATGGCTATCTCGGAGGTATCATAACTGAAGGGATATCTACCCATCTGATATAACCTTGTCAATGGTAAGGTCATAGTCACATATCTGAAGGACAACTGCTCACCTGATATAAACGTATCGGTGGTAAGGTCATAGTCTTATATTCGAAGGAAAACTGGCCACCTGACATAATTGTATTGGTGGTAAGATCATAAGTATCATATATCAAATATGCCAAAGAAAAACTACCCACCGGACATACCAAGTCGATAGTAAGGTCATAGTCTCGTATCCGAAGCCAACGAGGCTCATATTATGTCTATCTAACACATATGGCATAAAAAGGACTAATTTCATGATTGCAACTTGAATAGACCTCTTTCATAATTTATAGTTGCACATAAGCACATATATCACATAAACCTTTTAAATAACACTTAGATGAACATACTCAATGACTTTCACAGTTATATGAAGGTTCAGACGACATAAGGAACTCAACAAGCTCTGTAGACAACACTTAGGCACATTTAGGTTTTGGGAATTCGATAACCAGATGTTCAGCTTAAGGGATAGGAATCATGGAATCTCCCTTTAGCCTCATGTACCTCATAATATATACATAACATAAAGGACAACCATGATAAGGCATTTTCACGTCAACATAATATAAAATCTCCAAAGCTATATTAATCATAAGAACTTGACAAATTCTCGAACAAATATTCAACTAAGCTATTAACAAATTCGTTGTTGGATAATAATTAGACGATTAAGCTTTCATTCATCCTGCTTGGATTGAAATTGAGTTTTTGTAGCTTCTATTCATAGTCAAACTGGGATTGTACTTTCTAGCCATTTGGAGCACTGTTGTACGTCGTGCTGCGCATGGCGTCGCAGGTCTGGAGCGTCGCGCCTCTTGCTGCGCCAACCATGTGATAACGTTCAAACTACATTCTTCTTTACAAAAGAGTGTACATGGTCATTGTTAAAATAAATAACCCGACGGATGTCGGGGCCGAATCCCACAAGGAATGTAAGCTGATCACACAATAGTCATCTATTAGATTAAACTGATTCACATTAATATCACAAGACGAATAAGGGAAAATTGGGGGAATTACGATTTATAAAATAAAACAAGGATTCACACACTAAAAATAGGGACAAAGTATATAAAAGACCAAATGAAAGAATACTAGGGGTGTGATATTGATGAGGGCTTCAATTGGTTGGAATTATTAATTGCTCCTATCTTTACTCAACAATACAATTAGCTGCGGATTAGGTGATATCTTAAGTTTCTCAACCAATTAGATTTCTTATACCTCGGGTTTTCTTAAATCTCGAGGTTCTTCTTCACAACAACCACATCAACTTGGGTATGAATTCACTATTTCTAGCTCCAATCCTTAATGGATGTGTAATAATGGATTTTGGCTATGTCTAGCCCAACCCCACACAATTACCACCCAAATACCCATTAATGTTTCCTCATCCATACCTTAATTTCCTTTTTCAAGAAAAATTAAAGTAAGGAAATGAAACCTACATTTTCAACTATGAGTTTTCAACATAAAATTCAGAGAAAACACTAAAATCATTCTAATTAAGCAAATCTAATATAAAATACACAATATCCAACCCAAATCAACCCCAATCATTCACACACATCCCAGCAAAGAATTCAACTACTCATATAAGTAAAGTGAGACATTGCATTCAACAACAATTCAATATCCATTCACAAACTTGAGTAAGAAAAATTCAAGCAAGGTCCGAGCTCCAATGGAGTTTTCTACCTTCTCAATGAAGAAGATGATTCTTTCTCTTTCTACTTCTCTCTACTTTCAATACAAGCCAAAGCAATAGAATAATCAATCCTCTCTAGAATGGAATATTTAGTTCCTTTATGAGATGTACAAAAATAGGATACAGATCTGCTCCTCTTTTTCCGTGCTTGACGTTTTTACCCCTTGTTGACGGGCGTCACTTGAGATTCACTGGTAGTTAACTGGTGTAGGTTCGCAAAAGGCCGTTCAGTCCTAGCTGAAGGACAGTGAGATTTTGGGTGCTTCGACACTGGCATCGGCGGTTCGCTAGTGCTGATCCTCGGACCGCCGGTCAGTCACAGCTAATGGAATTAAGTTCTTTAGAACTTTAGTATTGGCACCAGGGGTTCGCTGGTGCTGATTTGCAGTCCACTGGTCTCCGTCCTTTCTCTGCACAGTAGGCAACTGCAGTCAATCTGGTGTTTCACGGATGTCCTCCGATGGAGCGCCGATCCTCAACTTTATTTTCATGCATTTTTCTCAATTTCATTCTTTTCTCCACTCATGTTGAGTACCTGCAAAGATTAAGGAGAAAAGGCATAAAATCCACCTAAATGACTTGAAAACTAAGCAAAAACTCATGTTTAAGAGCCTAGTGAGTTAGTAAATTGCCAACTCATCAAACCCCCAAACTTGAACCATTGTTTGTCCTCAAGTAATACAATCTTTTCATTTGAGCAAATGGACAACATATCAAATATGAATTTATGCACCAAGAACCAATGAGCCTAAGACAACCCAAAAATGCGCACCAACTCAAGGAAAAAGAGAGACGCCTCCCCCAAAATGTGAGAAAGTTTGAAGAGGTAACCACGATGACTAGGCATGTTTCACAACTTCTTTCATTTTTCCAAAACAAGGGCATGGTTTATCCAATCAAACATACGTAGCATCTCAAGTCATAATTATTTCTCATTCAAAGATTGCCTGAAGCTCACATTGCTCATTCCTCAATCACATCTTTACATCAACACGAGCATGTCCTCAAAGGGAGTGATGCCACTCATTACGAGAGAGAACCCTCTTTCTTTATCATTAAACAATATACAAGGGATTACAGAATGAGACGAACACACTCACTCTCACAAAAAAATTCTCTATGCACACAACTTGACCCATAGGTTTTCCTTTCGTGTGACTCGCCACTAATGTAGAGCAGCTACATTCAAAATCAATTAGGACTTGCGGGTCATGATGAAGGCTAGGGGTAAGGGTAGGACAAATGTTTAGCTCTAGTGACTAGAACCTCCCTAATGACTTTTTGTGAACACTTTTAACCTCCCATCAAACTCTTTAGATCACTCCGCTTTATTCCTTCTTTTTTCATCATCTTCATCTTTATTTCTCAAGACCCTCCTTGTAACTCCTTTGGCTCTCACATTAAGCCTCATCTAAGAAAGAGGTAACACCGTTTCACTATTTTTTAATGATTCAAGGTTTCTCAACCCATCATTTCATTTATTTTGATCACAATTTGGTGCTACCTCACATTTAAGCTCATCATATTTCTCCCCTTCTTGAAAACCCCCAAACTTAGGTTTTTTGCCTCTTTTCCATTGATTTTCTATCTTTCCCTATGTCTTGGGCTTCAAGCGCCCATTGTTTTTATTCATCACTAGAAATTAGGGAGGATGGGTGCCAAATAAGAGTATTACAAAGGGACATTGGGCTTGTAATGTGATTTCCAAGATAAACAGTCCAAAGGCTCAACGTTGGCTAGCAAAGTAAGATGCTCTAGAGGTTATTTTGAGTAAAGTAACTAACAATGGAAACCCTAAAATCATGTTCTAAGTGCAGCTACATCTAGGAGTTTACCTTGAGTCAAACTTAGGACAAGTTCTAGACAAGAAAAGATGCATGAGACTCATTTAAATGACCTTACCACACAAGGCATCACACCCAAAGAGTTTACGCAAGTCATTATTATCACAAGATTTTGATTCAAGACAATAGAGTATGCGAATCCACAAGACAAACAGGGAATATGCAATGTATGACTAGAAAGTGCTACATTTCCCATTTTAAATGCCCATTTTTTTAAAATTCATTTTTCATGCCACACAAAAATTTTTGTGGTACCTCTCAAAAACAGATTCACAAAAGACTCAAAAACAAGGCATTTTCCCTTAAGAAAGTCACCTCACAATCTATCATTAGGAAATGTCACCAGGTTCCACAATAAAAAGAAAACAAAATGAAATTGCTCCGTGGAAAAAAACTATGGTATGAAGAAAACTCTTGGTGTTTATTCATTATCTACTATTCACAAAGGAGAGAATCAAACTTGGGTCACGATCTTTTGGCAATAAAAAACAAAGACCCTCTCATTAGCACTAACAATCCAAAGATAATTTTTTTCTATTCATTCATTTCGAGCACGACAAAGGCTCAACAACCATCCACAAATCTATAAAACATTAGCCCGGCAAGGGAAACATCAAACATTGTTAAAAACAGCCCAACAAAAGCTCACAAATCATCACAATTTGAAAACAAAAGTCCGAAAAAGGCCATATCAATTAATCAACAAAAATGACAACAACAAATAAAAGAAAAACTCATCCCCACCCCAATTATGAAAATACTTTGTCCCCAATGTATGCATAAAAAGAAAATGAGGGTGAGAACTCCCTAAACTAATCACTCTTCATCATCCTCATCATTTTTAGCTCCAGCCTCCCCATTGTTGTCTTCGTCTCCCAGGTCCTCCTCCTCATTCCCCAAACCCTCGAACAAGTCGTCAATGGGGCCTCGAGCTGTAGAAGGGGAAACCATCGCTACGTCAAGGGAACTCATGTCGGGCACCTCCATAGATGTCCGACCCTTCCACCCCCTTACTTCAGTCCAGAGAGAGGTGACAACACCGTCCACAACATCCACACAAGAGTATAATTTTGTCAGGCTCTCATACATTGATTTCATCTCCTTTTTCACCGTCTGGGAAATGAGAGAAAGGATACTTTTGGCCAATTTCTGAAGCCGGCTCTCATGAGAATAAGTCATCTCCGCAAGTTTGTGGAGGCTACTTAGTTGGGAAGATGTAGGAAGAGGTGAGGCTCCCCTAGTAGAGGCTTCGCCTGAAGCTTGTCCCAATGCCTCTGGGTGTGGCATGTTAAGATTGGGACCCAGTGGGGCTTTCTCAGAACCATGACAGAAAGATCCTTCTAGAACATCAAAGGCTTGCATCCGCTTCCGCTTTCTCTTAGGAGCATCCACTTTCCTTTTTCGAATTACTGTGATCACACCTGTAGCAGAGCTAGGGGCTTCATCTAGGAATATCGTCACTCTGGCTTATAGGCATAGCTGACATATAAGCACAACATAGGGAATTGAAGTGCCGGCTTGCCTCGATTTTCTCTTCATCTGAATGGCCATAATTTCCCCAAAATTTATATGGATTCCTCTTATGATGCAGGTTATGAGGATAGCCACTTCCAAACGTTCCCCTTTTCCCATTCTTTGAAGGCATAATACGGCCACAAATGAAGTCCATCCATAGCTTGGCTTCAAACTTTAAATCATGGAGAGAATCTCGCCACCCATGGTGACCCAAAAGAGTATGTCTGCGACAATAACTAGAGTTATCCAACTGAACTGGTTCTCCTTATCAACAATTTAGGTTTCATACTCAAATCCGTTGTCAAGATAATCCTCCCAGAATAGATAATCAATAGCCACTGGAGTATGTCAACCACCACACCCCGCACCATGACTGAGGGCAAGCAGGGAAAGTCGTCAACCTTGCCCTTATGATGCATGCTTTCCTACCTGGCCTGGTAAGATGCATACAATTCAGGGACAAGGCTGGGTTAGAAATTTGAAAATGGATTGGCAAAGTCATTCCATTAGCGGTCATTGAATTGAGTTGTGACGTTGGGGAGGTCACCCTACAGCCCCACCAAATCAAACCGCTTCTCAACAGTGATTGATCACCCTTTGCAAATTGCAGAATGCCCCTTCATGTTGGGAATATAGAATATAATGGCTTCTCAGGAGTAGGTGGGTGTTGTGGTCACCTTTGCCTTCCCTTTTCATTTGGTGGAAGATGAAGCTGGGGCCTTGCCTTTGCTCGGGTTCCTAGATGAAGTCATATTCTGCAAAACCATGTTAGTGCAATACTACAATATTTAACAACTATCATCTATTCTAACTATGGTGAGGAAAAATAACAATTGTATGGAAAACAAGTAGAAATGTTCAGATGTTAAGCACTGGCAGGATCGACTAGACACTGGTGAAATGCAGATGACGATTTGCAAACCGCCAGTTAACTACTAACATAACACTGAGAACACAGGGATCATCCAGCGACACACTGATGTTTCACCAGCCTTGACCCATGGAACACTGGTGTAACACGAGTCGGGGACATTGGCCTGATGCTTTGAACCCCGATCGACATTTCATCCGACATTTTGTCGGGCCTGACCAGTGGTTTACCGGTGGACACCTGGCAATAAAATTCAACCCAAACTCAGAGAATTCACAACATATTCATATTTTAGACTTACTCAACATAGCAACAACCAAATAAGGAAAAGAGACAATTTACCCTTAAGAAAGACGTCACTCCATCTATCATCAGGTAAATTGTGCAACTTAAGCACATATTGGGCTACTCAGACTTCACCCCCAACTAAAATCCAACACACTAAGAAACAAGAATTTTGCCACAGAGAAGACCCACATTGTCATTCAATTATTATCTCACTTGCCCACATACCCATGGAATGAATAATAGAAAAGTACGAATAAGCTTAATCATTGGGGGAATGGGGACACATGAGGGGGGGGGAATTTCGATTTTCACAACTCAAAACAATCCATATCTTAGAATAAATAACCAAAAATAGAATAAGTGTTACATACCAAATCAATTTGAGAAAAAAAAAGAGAGGAGAAAGATCAAAGCTTAAACAATGGAGTTCCACAAAACTCTTTCTTGCCTTAGTGTAGTGAGAAGACTAATGAGTAGTGATGAAATGGAGAGAACGAAGTATAGGTTTTATAGAAGAGAAGAAGTGAAGGGGATTGGTAGGTGGAGAGTTGGATTTGATGGCAAGAAGATGGAAAAGTGATCTATGGGGAAGTTAAAAAGGTGTAGTGGGAAATGGGAAGGTGGAAGAAAGGGTTTATGGGGATTTTGAGGAGTTTTGACCAGAATTTTAAATACCCGGGTTGGGTTCAATCCATGGAGCAATTAAAAATTTTAAAATATGGACTTACCTACACCCGCTCTTGAAAGTCGTTCGCAGGATCTAATGTCGGTGCCCGTTTCCCTTTCTGTTCACTGTTAATTAACTGGCGATTATCTGACAGTTTGCGGATTGGCACTGGCATTTTGCCGGTTTGGATCATCGAATAAACCCAACTTCCAGGTATACTAGCATGAGCCATTACTACATCGGCTATTTTCGAATTAGTATCAGCATTTTGCCGGCAAGTCATTTGTTTCCTCTCTTCTCTCCCCTTATTCTGTTCATCACCTGCGACAGTGCGACACCATTTTTGTTAACATCCAAACTACACTCTTCTTTATGAAAGAGCATACACGGTCGTTGTACAAAACAAATAACCTGAAGGGTGTCGGGGTCGAATCCCACAAGGAATATAAGCTGATCACACAATAGTCGTCTATTAGATTGAACTGATTCGCATTAATGTTGCAAGAAAAATAAAGGAAAATTGGGGGAATCACGATTTATAAAATGAAATAAGGATTTGCACACTAAAAACAGGGACAAAGTATAGAAAAGACCAAATGAGAGACTACTAAGGGTGTAATATTGATAAGGGCTTCAACGGATCGGAATTGTTAATTGCTTCTATCTTTACTCAATAGTATAATTAGCTGCGAATTTGGCGACATCTTAAGTTTCTCAACCAATTAGATGTCTTATACCTCGGGTTTTCTCAAATCCTGAGGTTCCTCTTCACATCAACTTGGGTATGGATTCACTATTTCTAGCTCCATTCCTTAATGAATATATAATAATGGGTTTTGGCTATGTCTAGCCCAACCTCAAATAATTACAACCCAAATATCCATTAGTATTTCCTCACCCATACCTTAATTTCCTTTTTCAATAAAAATTAAAGTAAGAAAATGCAAACCACATTTTCAACTGAGTTTTCAACTTAAAATTCAGAGGAAACATTAAAATCATACTAATTGAGTAAATCTAAGATAAAATACACAATACCCAACCCAAATCAACCTCAATAATTCACACACCCCTAGCAAAGAATTCAGCTACTCATGTAAGTAAAGTAAGACATTGAATTCAACAACAATTCAATATCCATTCACAAACTTGAGTAAGAAAAATTCAAGCAAGGTCTGAGCTCCAATGGAATTTTCTACCTTCTCAATGAAGAAGATGAGTCTTTTTCTTTCTACTTCTCTCTCCTTTCAATACCAACCAAAGCAATAGAATAATCAATCCTCTCTAGAATGGAATGTTTAATTCCTTTATGAGATATACAAAAATAGGGTACAGATCTACTCTTTTTTTTTCGTGCTTGAATTTTTACCCCTTGCTGACGGGCGTCACTTGTGATTCACCGGAGATTCGCAAAACACTGGTCAGTTCCAGCTGAAGGAAAATGAGATTTTGGGTGCTTCAGCGCTGGCACCGTCGGTTCACCGGTGCTGATCTGTGGACCGCCAGTCGGTCACAACTGATGGCAGTAAGTTATTTAGCACTTTAGCGTTGGCTCCGGCGCTTCACCGATGCTGATCTACGATTCACCGGTCTCCATCCTTCCTCCGCATAGTAGGCAACTGCATTCAATCCGGTGTTTCACTGGTGTCCTCCGATGGAGCGCCGGTCCTCAACTCTATTTTCATGCCTTTTTCTCAATTTCATGCTTTTTCATGTTAAGTACCTGCAAAGATTAAGGAGAAAGGGCATAAAATCCACCTAAATGACTTTAAAACTAAGAAAAAACTCATGTTTAAGAGCATAGTGAGTTGGTAAATTACCAATTCATCACCATGCATGTACGTCGCGCAGGCCATAACACCACTATGCCTGTGTCATTCCAACTTCTATCACACTGTTAACCCCGTTTTGCCATACTTGCTCTTTTTAGCCACAATTAAGCCCAAATCACTACTTTAATATCTGAAAATATCTAATCATGTGCTTTGGCTCTTTTTCACATAAATCACATAAAACAAAAGAAAACACATATGATTGTTCTCAAAACATAACTAAGTATGTGAAAAATATGGTTAATAAATGCATAAATACTCTCTATGTCACCACCCCGTACTTAAACTATTGTTCGTCCTCGAACAATCTACTACTTTTCTTCTCAAATTCAATCACAAAATTCACCCTACGAATAGGTCTACTTACACTTAGGATCATTAGATAAATTAATCAAGCTCCAACAACTTACTCAACATGCATATAAGATAAACATTCAAAGGTCAATAATCACTTAGCTTCTAGGGACTAACTCAATAAGATATATTTGGTCCAACATGAATCATATGTAATTTAGCAATCAAAATATACCAAAACCTGATGTGCTCCTCACGATTTGGAGAGATGCCCTTTCACACATAAGATATATAACAATATGAACTTGGGCATAATTAGAACATTATTACTCACTCTCCCAAAGAACTCAACATGCATGCAAAAAGACGACCCAAAAGCTTTCCCTTAGTGTAATACTCCACGAATATAGAACATCAAATTAAGGATCAGGATCAATTAGGATTTAAGATGGTTGTAATATAGGTTAAAGGACGGGTAGAAACTATTTGACCAAGATAGTTACTAATCTCCCTAAGTACATTAATACTTCACAACTCTTTGACTTTTTAGCACATTCTCCAATCTCCTATTTTTTTCTCCTTATTCCTTCCTTTATTTTCAAATTTTCAACTTGCAGTTAGGTGACTAATAGGGAATATTTTTCACTATTAAGCTCATTCGTAATTTTTTTGTTTTCATTCTAGATTCATTCGTTCATTTTTTCAAAAACTTTTTCCTCTTTTTCTTTCCCAACTAATATCGTGTCATGACCCGAGTCAATGCCCTGGTCGCGACACAGTGCCTAGAGCCACCAGTGAATCCAAGATAATCTATGGCATAGCATAATTCCATCATACCACACTTTATAAGAATTCTTAAGCAGAAGCTATTTATAAACAAACAAAACATTATTTTACTGGCAAGAATAAAATCAGATAAGATGCTGAAATTTCAAGAAACACTAAGACTCAAGATGAAACTAACACACCCTATCTAAACACCTTCTAACACTAATTAGCTTCTAGCATAAGTCCCCATCTAACTCCAAGATCTGTAAACTAGAAATGAAAACATAACTAAAATAGTAAAGACACTCTGATCCTCGGAAGATGTAATACCCCATTAGCTCCTCAAACTAAGTTTGGGATTTGAAGAATGCTTTAGAAGAAAATCTAAAAGTTTTCTCTCAGTATGACTTATTGTACGATTATTAGGGTGATTGTATAGGTCGTAGGATGACCTGTGGTGGAGAGCGAGAAGTTCACTTTTCCAACCACGAGTCTTGGTGTGTGGGTACAACTCATAGTCAGGAGTCGTAGCCGCTCATGAGATTTTTTAGGTGCTGATCCTATGAGCAAATGTACAACTCGTAGTAAGGAACTATGAGTCATGGTAAGAGTCATGGAAATCTTCAGAGAGTTGGATAAAAATGGAAGGGGCCAGTTAAGGGAGCTAACCATGACTCATGGGAGGATTGTACGACTCGTGGTATTGGTCTGATAACGCTCAAACTACACTCCTCATTTAAAGAGAATATAAGCGATCGTTGTATTAAAAATAACCCGACGATTTGTCGGGGTCGAATCCCACAAGGACTAGAGAATGATATGCACAAGAGTCGTTTAGTGAATTAAAGTGATTTGCATCCAAGCAATGAAAATGTAAATGTAAATTTTGGGGAATGTAAAGGCAAAAGTATTATGGATTCTAAAATCAGCTAGTCAAGAGAGAAAAATAACTAAAATTGAGAAACGATAATGATAAAAGGCTATAGGCGTGGTGTAGATGGGATGTCAATCAAATCAGAATTTCCTAGATAGTCAAATTATTACTAATATGTGCAAATAACCTTGAAAAAAGATGGAGCCCGATGTTCTTCAACCAATTGAACTCCTTAGCATTGAGTTCTCTCGAATCTCAAGACACAATTTAACTCTTCCAATATGGTTTGGATTAGGGGCTAAGCTATTTCTAGCCATCAATCTCTTAAGGGATTATGATCATGGGTTTTGGATGTTTCTAGCCCAACCCCACATAATCAAATCCCAATCCACCATTAAATTCTCCCCCATTACTCAATTATTCTTTTTTCAAACTAAAATCAAGTAAGACAACAATATCCATATTTTCAACTATGAGCAATCAACTTTAATTTGAGGAGAATTCAATAGATTTACACAAATTAAGTAACAACAAGACAAATCTAGTAGTACCCAATCAAATTAAACACCCATCATCACACACCTCTAGCAATAGATTTAACTACCAATAATTGAGAAACACAAGAGCATATTCAACAATAAACTCAATAATTTCATCATTAGGAGTAAGAAAAATAAAACTCACAGTATTTCTATAATAATAGTTATACCCTGATGAAGAAGAAGATGAAGATTAATAGCTATATTCTAATATTTCTGTCACGCCCCACCTTGGGAGGCATGACTGGCACCTGATGCCATACTGGGATATGAACTGATCTGACTGGGCTTATGCAATTCTGGTTCACGCCTGCTCTTCAAATCAAGAAAACGACGAGCTATATCTCGACTATAAACACAGCCTTTGGCCGACAAGGCCGCATAGCCACCTGTATAAAGAAAACAGCTAACCAACAACATGCAACAAAGGGAATCCTATGCGGGCCGATAAGACCACCATGCTATCCAGTTATAGCAGAATGAAAACAGGTATCCAAAACTATACTATAGATGACAAGGCTGCTAACTAATGGATAAACTAGGCCCCACACGACCATCATGCAAAAGAAAACATACAGAGGCTCCACATGGCCAACAACAAACTAATATTAGAAATCTGTAGCCTGCAAGCCTCTAAGAGTGGAATAATGGTCGGGACAAGGCCCCGACCTGTCATGCCCCGCCTTGGGAGGCATGACTGGCACCTGGTGCCCTACTAGGACCTTGACTGCTGGACTATTGAGCCTAAGCACTTCTGGTGTCAGGCTGGCTCTAATTCTGGATTTATGAAACAACGGGCTATATAACGGCTGTAAATATAGTCTCCGGCCGACTAGGCCTATAGCCACCTGTAGGAATATAACAGCTAACCAAAACAACTGAGCATAAGGGAACCTATGCGGGCTGACAAGGCCACCATGCAGACTAGTTATCACTGAAAAGTAGAATCAAGTGCTAAACGGATCTATGACTGACAAGGTCACCAATTGACAACTGAACAAGTCCCCACACGGCCATCACATGCAAACTGAAACATACATACAGCCCTACACGACCGGTACAACTAACCACAAGGAATATACAATCCGAAAGCCTCTAGGAATAATAAGATGGTCGGGACAGGGCCTCGGCCTATCCATACTGTACAAACAAAAAGCGAAGTAAACCTTTAACTGTTAAGCTCCAGATGACAGGAGCTGAAGACTCTATGCACTAGCTGAAACTATGAGGGATCTGCTCTTCATCTATGAGTACCTACAGACAAGTAATGCAGCACCCCAAAATGGGCGTCAGTACCACTGGTACTGAATATGCAAAGCAATAACTGAAAATAACTGAAAGCAAATAATAATACTGATAGATACTAAAGTAATAGGAGACGGGATGAGACTGACTGAAAAGAGTGTAACTTTACTGAAGAGAGTAAGAGTCATACCTGATAACATGGCGGTCTACTTTCTATCTATTAATAACTAACACAACATAGCATACACGAATCTTACCAGCCCCCATAAGCCATAAAGTACCAACCAACACACAATCTATATACCCCTACCTAGGTCATACCATCCACCTAGTAACTATGAGCATCCAGTCGGCCCCCTGGGTATGCAACTTGGGCTCGTTGGGCCCCTGACTATAGCTGTATCTGAGTCCGGAGGACTCCTGAAATCTGAAATCTATAATCTGAAAACTGTAATCTGCACCCCGGGCGCAAGCGCTTGACACGGGGTGTGGTATAGTGCTGATCAGCCTGCTATGGCGGATCTGCATCCCATCTTCATCCGCTGGCAAACGGCATGCCACTCCGTAGAGCGACGTATCTTCACCCTCTAGCGGGCGAGTCAACACAGCTATTAACCCTGGGACGGTCAAGGAAGCTCTAAGGGTGCCTAACACAGAACAATCATGTCTCCACAGGTAGAAATAACTGCATGTAATATATATATATATATATATATATATATATACTGAATCTGATAATATTTATATTCTGGTATTCTGTTCTGAATCTCATACTGAAATATACTGAATCTGATACTGAAATATGTTGAATCTGATACTGAAATATGCTGAATCTGATACTGAGATATACTGAGTCTGAAATAATATTTCTAAAATATTCTGCTGGGAATTATACTATTTTATTGAGTTTCATGCTGAACACTGTATAATAATTCTAACATGCTTAATGAACTTATAATGAATATAATATACAGCTTCTGAAACATCCTACTGGAATTTGTACTATTTTTCTATATTGGAACTACTAGCTTGCCGAAAGAAACTGGCTTTACATACCTCAACTGCCGACCTTTTGATTAACTGGCGTAGCTCGACTAGTATTCAGCTATTTCTCCGAACTGTATTCATATTCACAAAAGAATAGAATTAATTCTACTATTATTTTAGAAAGAAACCATATTATGGCTATACCTACTGCCAATTCTTCGACTTATCAAAGAACGGCCGAAAACTCGCTATTTCTCGGGGGTCTAGAAGGGAGAAATACTCACTTTAACGCTGGGAGTATATTAACACTAGTTTGGAGCAATTTCACTTACCTTAGCTCAACGTGACGATGATTCACCAGTCGAATTTCGTGAAACTAACTCCACAGGAATGCTCCCGGCAGCTTTATACTTCACTACCCGAATTTAATTCGAGTTTGGACTACATTTGACGGTGTAAACGGAAGGAAATTCAATCAAACCCTTCGTTCCCCTCTGTTTCTGTTCGTTTACTGGAAATTATATGAAGGGAAAATGATTTAAAACGAAGTGGGAGCCTTATATACTTGGGGCCTTTAAGTCGCATTTGTCGAATGCGATTTATAAGTCGCATTTGTCGAATGCGTTTTATAAGTCGCATTTGCCTTGCGACGCTCCGACTTGGCGCTTGTCCGGTCTCTCCCCAGGCCCTTTTCTCGCACGTATGGCATTCTAAAACTCTTAACCAACATGCGAATAGGCCAACTAAGGGTCAAAAACTTACAGGGTGTAACACGACCTACCCGTAAACTGTACAACAAAAGAACAAACCTTCTAACTAACAACTCCGAGGCAAAAGGAGCTGATTAGACTACTGACTCGATTGATGACTAGGGAGGTCCTGAACTGTGACTGCAGGCAAGTAATGCAGCGCCCCAAGGATGGGCGTCAGAACTATATGTACCGAATATGTGAGGCAGTAAATAAAAATGACTGAATGATACTGATAATCAAACTGAAAATAATTCAATAGGAGGGATAGAGATACAACCTGAATAGCCTTACAACCTACTATATAACTAAAAATAAGCAATGCAAACAAGAACCTTACCTGGCCCTTCCATAAGCTTGGAAGGTACAAACAACATTAAATATCCGCTCGGGGCCCCCATAAGCCATGGCAAGCACACTTCAATCTATATACTCCTAACAAGGTCAAAATGAGTCAACAGGTAAGTGTAGCCAACATGCCTATCCCCTAGGTCTACAAATGAACTCGCTTGCCTCTTGTAGTTGTGTCTGAGTTCGTGGACTCCTATAAATACACCCTGGGCACTAGGCTCGACGAGGGTCAGTGATGCCGATACGACATAGAAATAATAGTCCAGCCATGGAAATGGACTGTAATATGGCCCTTGGGCCTTTGCGTAGTCCCTTGGGACAACATTTATCTCATTGGAGCAATCTATATAGCCCCGTAGGCAATGACACAGCTTGTAAACCTGGGGTTGGACAACGAAAAGCTATATAGGGTAGGATTAGCCCCAATCTAATAGAAAATGCTAATCTCCAACTAATAATAGCAACTAACTACAATACTCATGCTTATGGTTTCCTTACAAGGATCTAGGTCGTATTACAATACGACAGTAATAACTTTCCGAATGAATTCACCTTAACATACCTCAAATGCCGATTTCCGATTAACTGGCAAGTTTCAACTTGCAATCGGCAGTTCTTTCCAACTGTAACCTTTATACTGAGAGAATAGGACTAATTTTAATACTAAATTCGGCAAATAATGATGACTTTTAATAATCATATCAACTATAATTCAACTTTGAATAACTCAACCAAAAACCTATAATTTCCCAAGAGTTCATAAGGGAGAAGTGCTTTCCTAATGCTTGTGGCCATTTAGAATTCAATTTAGAGCAATTCCAACAACTTTTACTCGGCGGAGTTCCAATATGCCGAGCGAATTTTCAAGAAATAACTCTAAAGAAATGCTTCCCGTAGGCTTAGGACTGTTACCTAAAGTTAATTTGCATTTGGACGACATTTGGTAGCGAAATCGGATGAAAATACAAAGAAGGTTACATTTTTCTTTGTTTTTGGCCGAGGGAGTATATGCAAATGAAATAGAATTGAACTAAGGGAGTATATATACAAGTGTGGGAGGTGGATTGGGGGGCGCCTCACGCCAGCCATCATGCCATAGGCGTGCTGCGCCGCGCCTCCTAGGGCGCCAGTTGTCCTGGCGCGTCACGCTGCCCAACGCACAGGGTTGACGCGTCGCGCTGGCCCCTCGTGTCCTGGCCTTGTCCAGCCCTGTTTCTGAGGCTCTTCCCAAACGCGTCAAGCTCCCCTTGCTTGATACAATCCATGCATATGCCTATTAACTGTAAATATTTCTACGGGGTGTAACATCCTCCCCCCTTAGGAACATTCGTCCTCGAATGCCAACTTCAGGCTTAGAGGAGTGAACTCTTTTGGCTAATACTCAGAAAAATTTTGGAATAGTCTTCTCTATAATATGGACTATCTGGAAACCTGAAACGCAGAAAAGTCCAACATAGGTGCCTCACAAGACGCTATAAACAGCTATTTCACCACAAAGAGGTAGCCAACTAAATAGTACTGATAACATAAGCAGTAAAATAACAACTGAATACAACATCATCTTAACTGCATAATCTGAATCAATCTTGGATCAAGTGAGGATATCTAGACCTCATGTCGTCCTTAGCTTCCCAGGTCATCTCTTCTTTATTCCTATTCCTCCATAGAACTTTAACAGAGGCTATATCTTTAGTTCTTAACCTATGAACTTGCCAATCTAGTATGGCAACTAGAACCTCTTCGTAGGCTAACTCCTCAGTAACTTGAACATCCTCAACTGGTACAACTCGAGATGGGTCCCTTATCCACTTCCATAACATTGGCACGTGAAAAACTGGATGGAAAGATTCTAGCTCTGGAGGCAATTCTAACTCATATGCCACTCGGCCTATTCTTTGGAGGATCTGATATGGGCCAATGAACCTAGGGCTAAGATTTCCTTTCCTACCAAACCTCACCATGCCCTTCATTGGCGAAACCTTGAGAAATACCCAATCATCAACCTCGAATTCTAAGTCTCTACGTCGCACATCAGAATAGGACTTTTGGAGACTCTAGGCTATTAAAAAGCCTCTCTAATGAATTTTACTTTTTTCTCCGACTGGTGAATCATATCAGGTCCAACTAACTCTGACTCCCCTACCTCAAACCATCTGAAGGGGGACCTGCATTTCCGCCCATACAAGGCCTCATAATGCGCTATCTGAATTGTGGAGTGATAACTGTTGTTGTAAGCAAATTCGATAAGGGGCAAATGCTCGTCCCAAATTCCTCTAAAATCTAGCATACACGCCCATAACATATCTTCGAGCGTCTGAATTGTGCGTTTTGCCTGACCGTCCGTCTGAGGATGGAATGCTGTACTCAGATTAACCTGTGTCCCCAAGACTTTTTGAAAAGACTTCCAGAATCTAGTTGTAAATTGGGATCATCTCAGAAATAATAGATGCAGGAACATTATATAGTTGAACTATCTCTTTAATATACAATTCAGCATAGTCTTTAGCGAAGAAGGTAGTCCTGACTGGCAAGAAATGAGCTAACTTCGTAAATCTATCAGCAATGACCCAAATTGAATCAAACCTACATCTAGTATGGGGTAATGTTGTCATAATGTCCATATTGAATGCATCCCATTTCCACATAGGCATCGCTATCTCCTGCATTAATTCGCCGGGTTTCTAATGTTCGGCCTTTACCTGCTGACAATTAGGACATTGTGCTACAAATTCCGCTACACCTTTTTTCATTCCCGGCCACCAGTATATTTCTTTTATGTCATAATACATCTTCATTGAACCTGGATGAAGAGAGTAATGGAAATAATGTACCTCTGCCATTATCTGCTAGCGAAGTCCTGCCACATCTGGAACGTAGAGGCGACCCCTAAATCTCGAGACCCCATCTTCTGTCAATTTGAAGGTCGTTAATTCTCTCTACTAAACTTTACATCTGAGTTGTACTAGATTAGGATCCTCATACTAACACTCTTTTACCTCCACAACTAGGGATGATATTGCGGTATTCTGAATCACAGCCCCATTATCCTCTTAGTCTACTATTCAGATGGCTAAGTTGGTTAACCGGTGCATCTCGAGCCATTTCTCGTTGTTCTGGACTCAAATGTGCCAGGCTTCCCATAGATCTGCGACTGAGTGCATCTGCTACAATATTGGCTTTCTCTGGGTGATACAAAATGTTTACATCATAGCCTTTTAGTAATTCTAGCCAGCGACACTGCCGCGAGTTCAATTCATTTTGCGTGAAAATATACTAGAGACTCTTATGATTAGTAAAAATGTCCACGTGCACCCCATACAGATAATGCCTCCAAACTTTCAAGGCATGAACCACTACAGCTAACTCTAGATCATGGGTAGGATTGTTCTTTTCGTGCTTCCTGAGTTGCCTTGAAGCATAAGCAATTACCTTACCGTGCTGCATCAGGACGCATCCTAACCAAATGCCTGAAGTGTCACAATATACAGCATAACCCTCTGAACCTTCTGGCAAAGCTAACACTTGTGCCGACGTCAACCTGTTATTTAACTCTTGAAAACTCCCTCACAGGGCTCAGTCCACTGAAGTTTGGCTTCTTTTTTAGTCAATTTAGTCAAGGGCGCTGACAGGGTAGAAAATCCTTCCACAAACCTTCTGTAGTACCCGGCTAATCCCAGGAACCTGTGAACTTCTGTTGGAGTTGTAGGTCTAGCCCATGTCTTTACCGCCTCAATTTTCTGTGAATCATCCTGTACCAGCGTCTGATACAATATGGCCCAGGAAATCTATGGAATTCAGCCAAAACGCACATTTAGAAAATTTTGCATACAACTGATGATCTCTAAGAATCTGAAGTACCGTTCGCAAGTGATTTTTATGTTCTACTTCTGAACGGGAATACACCAGGATATCATCGATGAATACTATCACAAATAGATCTAAATATGGTCTAAAGATGCTATTCATCATATCCATAAAAACTGTTGGGGCACTTGTCAACCCGAAGGACATGACTAGGAATTCAAAATGACACCATACCTGGTCCTGAAAGCTATCTTCAGGATATCTTTATCCTGAACCAACACCTGGTGATATCCTAACCTTAAGTCGATCTAGGAAAAATATTTCACCCCTTCCAACTGGTCAAACAAATTGTCTATCTTGGGAAGAGGGTATTCATTCTTAATAGTAACCTTGTTCAATTGTAGATAGTCTATGCACATGTAGAGGGAGCCATCTTTCTTTCTCACAAACAAAACTGGCGCACCCCACGGTGACGTACTTGACCTGATAAAGCCCTTATCTAATAGATCCTTCAACCGTTTCTTCAGTTCTCTCAATTTAGCAGGAGCCATTTAGTACATAGGGATGGATATAGCCTGAGAACCTGGTAGCAAGTTGATAGAGAAAATGATTTCCTATTCTGGGGGAATATTAGGAAATTCTTCTAGAAACACATTTGGAAACTCATTAACCACTGGAATGGACTGAAGAGTCGGGGATTCTGCTTGCATATCCTGAACCCTGACAATATGATAATTACAGCCCTGTGCTATCAACTCTTTCGCCCGAAAATAGGTTATGAACCTACCTTTTGGCATAGTTGTACTGCCCTTCCACTCTTGCACTACCTCCCATAGAAAGTGGAATTAGACTATCTTGGTCCAAAACTTTACATTGGCATAACATGGCGCTAGCCAATCCATACCCATAATTGCATCAAAATCAATCATTTCTAACTCTACTAAATCTGCTAAAGTCTGGTGAACAATGACCTCTACTGTACACCCCTAGTAGATCCTTTTATCTATAATAGAATCACCGACAGGCATAGACACTGAAAAGGGTCGCTGAAGCAATTCTGGAGTTACACCAAATTCCCGGGCCACTAATTTAGTAACATAGGACAAAGTGGAACCTGGGTCTATCAAAACATAAACTGAGTGAGAGCAAATGTCTAGCATACCTGTCATAATATCTGAAGACGACCCTGACTCCTGTCGCCCCGGTAAAGCATAAGTGCAATCCATACCGTTGCCTGAACTGGATGCCCCTAACCTACCTCGGCCTCTACCGGCTGGAGCTGAGGGCCTGTGCACTGCTGAAGGTGCTAGGGCATATGACCCTGCTGAGGATCTATCCTTTCGGTCTCGATCACCCTAACCTCTAGCTAGATACTCCCTCATCATGTGACCCTCTTGTCCACAAGTGTAACAAGCAGTATAACCATACCTGTATGCCCCAAAATGACATCGACTGCAAATAGCACAACATGGCACAGTAGGCCTGCTCTAATTTGACCCCCTCTGCTATTGAGAACTTGATGCCCGTGAACTCTTACCGGGTCTTGACTGCCCTCGGCGGTCTGATCTACCACCCTGCTTCTATTGTGGAGGTGGGGGTCTGGGTGGCCTGCCTGATATTCATGGCCTAGGTCCTCCCTGAAATTTTGCCTGCATGTCACTGGGTCTGGCTCTACAGTGCTACTGTTGATTTGTTCTTTCTATCTCCAGCTGTCGTTGCCTGATCCCCTCGATATTCTAAGCAAAAGAATGAATGCGGGCAATGTCCATGTCCTCTCATAGAGTAGATGTAACACAAGTTTCCACGTATTCTGGAAGCAGCCCCATAATAAATTGATGTACTCTAGCTGGCATAGTGTCTACAAAAGCTGGCACATATCTGGACAAGGAATCAAATCTCATAGCATATTCGCGGACACTATTGAGCCCTACTCCAGGTGCAAAACCTGGTCCACCCGGGCCTGTCGGATTTCCCATGGAAAGTAGTAATCTAGGAAGGCCGCTGAAAGCTAAGACCAAGTCGGAGGGGGAGCGTCTCAACCTCGAGATCTCTCCCAGCTCTCATACCATAATACAACTATGTCCCACAGTCAAAATACCGCTAACTCAACTGACTCCGTGGGCGTAGCATGCATCACCCTAAAATTTCATTATAACTAATCCAGGAAGTCCTGAAGGTCCTCTTCCCGATTCGTCCTTGTAAATTTTGGGAGACTCAAGGCAAGTAACTCTTGGACCCTCGAACTCCCAGGTCCTCCTGAAGATTCAGCAACCACCGGTACCATATGTTGATGCTAAGCAGCCATCATCTGGGCTAACATATAGACAACGCTCCTAACCTCCTGATCAGATGGCATAGGTATAGGAGCTGCTGAAGGTGTTGCCGACATGTCCATTGCCCCGGAGGGCTCCTGGCATGGCAAAGACTGCTGAGGAGACCGGGATGAAGTCTCCCTATTACCCTCAGATCGGGCTGGCTCTGACTAGGGCGCCCTGCTAGTGCCCTCTCCTGCCGCAACATCTAACTTCTGGCCAGTCGTAGTCTTTCGCGTGTCCGACATTTCTTTATAGATAAGCAGAATAAGATAAGCTTAGGGACTCAACCCTATACAACATAGCTCTACAACACGATTGAAGAAGAAGGAAGGGTAACCACAATAGTATGCCCCGTAGTCTCCTGCCTATGGAATGTGGTGCACAACACACCTGTAGACAAGACTCTACTAGACACAACTTGCAGACTCCCTAAGATATGACCTTCTCTGGTACCAAGTATGTCACGCCCCACCTTGGGAGGCATGATTGGAACTTGGTGCCATACTAGGATGTGAATTGACCTGACTAGGCTTACGCACTTCTAGTGCACGCCTGCTCTTCAAATCAAGAAACTGACGAGCTATATCTCAACTATAAAATCAACCTCTGGCCGACAAGTCGCATAGCCACCTATAAAATGAAAATAGCTAACCAACAACACACAACAAAGGGGATCCTATGCGGGCCGACAAGACCATCATGCTGTCCAGTTATAGCAGAACAAAAATAGGTAGCCAGAACTATACTATAGCCTACAAGGCTGCTAACTAATGGCTAAAATAGGCCCTACACGGCTATCACGCAAAAGAAAACAAACATAGGCCCCACATTGCCAAAAAAACTAAAATTGGAAATCTATAGCCTGCAAGCCTCTAGGAGTGGAATAATGATCGGGAAATGGCCCCGACCTACCCATAAACTGTATAACAAAAGAATAAACCTTCTAACTAACAACAAAAGGAGCTGATTAGGCTGCTGACTCGGCTGATGACTAGGGAGGCATTTAACTGCATCTAACTGTACTTGCAGGCAAGTAATGCAGCGCCCAAGGATGAGCATCAGTATAATATGTACCGAATATGTGAGGAAGAAAATGAAAATGACTGAACGATACTGATAATGAAACTAAAAATAATTAAATAGGAGGGATAGATATACAACTTGAATAGCCTTACAACCTACTATATAACTAACAATAAAGAATGCAAACAAGAACCTTACATGGCCCCCATAAGCCCAGAAGGTAAAACAACACTGAATAACCCGTTTGGGGACCCCATAAGCCCTGCGAACATACTTCAATCTATATACCCCTAACAAGGTAAAAATGAGTCAACAAGTAACTGTAGCCAACCTGCCTGTCCACTGGGTCTTCAACTGAATCTGCTCGGCTCCTGTAGTTGTGTTTGAGTTCGGTGGACTCCTGTAACTGCACCCTGGGCACCAGGCTCGACAAGGGTCAATGATGATGGTACGACATAAAAATAATAGTACATCCATGGAATGGACTGTAATATGGCCCTTGGGCCTCTGTGTAGTCCCTTGGGACAACATCTAGCTCCTTGGAGCGATCTATATAGCCCCGTAGGCAACGACACAGCTAGTAACCCTGGGGTTGGACAACAAAAGGCTATATAGGGAAGGGTCAGTCCCAATCTAATAAAAAACGCTAATGTCCAACTAATAATAGTAGCTAACTATAATAATCATGCTTCTGGTTTCCTTATAAGGATCTAGGTCGTATTACAATACAACAGGAATAACTTGCTAAAGGAATTCACCTTAACATACCTCAAATGCCAATGTCCAATTAACTAGCGAGTTTCAACTTGCAATCAGCGGTTCTTTCCAACTATAACCTTTATACTGAGAGAATAGGACTAGTTTTAATACTAAATTCAGCAAATAAAAATTATTTCAATAATCATATCAACTATAATTGAACTTTGAATAACTCAGAAGAAAACCTATAATTTCCCGAGAGTTCAGAAGGGAGAAGTGCTTACCTAATGCCTGTGGCCATTTAAGATTCAATTTAGAGCAATTTTGACAACTTTTACTTGGCGGAGTTCTGATTTACCGAGTGAATTTTTGAGAAATAACTCCATCGAAATGCTTCTCGTAGTCTTAGGACTTATTAGCTGAAGTTAATTTGCATTTGGACGACGTTTGATAGCGTAATTGAATAAAAATACAAAGAAAGTTGTGTTTTTCTTTGTTTCTGGATGAGGTAGTATATGCAAATGAAACAGAATTGAACTAAGGGAGTATATATACAAGTGTGGGAAGTGGACTGGGGGGCGCCTCGCGCCATCCATCGTGCCATAAGCATGTCGCGCCGCACCTCCCAGGGCGCACAGGCCAGCTGGCGCGCCGCGTTGCCCAGCGCAAGCCGGTTGGCACGTCACACTGGCCTCTCGTGTCCTAGCCTTATCTGTCCCTACTTTCGAGGCTCTTCCCACCTGCATCAAGCTCTCCTTGTTCGATACAACCCATGCGTATGCCTACTAATCGTTAACATTTTTACGGGGTATAACAATTTCTTCTCTCTAATGGAGTTCTTCACTCTCAAAAAGTAAGGGAATATTCAATTATGTGTTTAAAGTACTTTATTCTAGAATATATAGAAAAATAGGGCAAACATTCTCCTCTTTTTTAGGCTTTGACGATTTTTCCCTGTTCAAGCATTATCCTTACTTGTGATAGGACCGGTTGTTCGCCAGTTGTTATCCGCGGCCGCCGGTCATTTTCTTCTGCAATCTAGTGAAGTTTCAGGATCTCCCAGTAGTGCCTTCGGTGGTTCTCCGGTTGGCATCCATGAGTCGAAGATCAATTTCATCATTGGTCTAGCCATTTCCAACACCTATTGGTAATGGAACTGACGAATCGTCGGTTGCTATCTGCGGACTGCCGGTTGCAGTTTCCCCTTAAGCCAGTAGTTGTCTGTGGTTGACCGGCATTTCATCAGTGTCCTCCAGTGGAGCATTGATTTTCACATGAATTACATTCTTTTTACTCTAATTCCTTCTTCTTTTATTCAAATCAGATACCTGTACATAAAAAGGCAAAAAGGGAATAAAATCCAACTAAAAGACTTGAAAACTAAGCCAAAGCTCATGCTTAAGAGCCTAATGAGTTGGTAAATTACCAACTCATCAAACCCCCAAACTTGAACCATTGTTTGTCCTCAAGTAATGCAATTTTTATCAGTTGAGGAAAAGGAATGACATGCCACTCCACAAGAGTCTATGCATCAATGACCACTTAATCTATGACAATCAAAAAATAGTCACCAACTCACATCAAAAGAGAAGCAACTTCCCCCAAAAACAATATGTGGAAAAGTTCAAGAGGCAACCAAAATTCAAAGGAATAATTCAAAACTGCTTTCATTTTAAAAAACAACGGCATAACTTATCCAATCAAATACACATAGCATTTCAATTCATAATCACTACACATTCAAAGTTTTCCTTGGAGTTCACAACACTCATGCCTCATATTTACCTTGATGCAAGTATGTCCTCAAAAGGGAGTGATGGCACTCACTACAATAGAGAATCCCTTTTCTTTATCATAATTCAGTGCTCACATAAGGGATTATAGAAAGAATATTGATCATACTCACTCTCACAAAAGAAATCTCTATGCACACAACTTGACCTATAGGCTTTCCCTTCGTGTAATTCGCCACTAATATAGAGCAACTACACTTCAAATTAATTAGGACTTGCGTGTCATTATGAAGGCTAGGGATAATGGTAGGACAATTATTTAGCTCTAGTGACTAAAACCTCCCTAATGCCTTTATGTGAACACTTTTATTTCCCCATTCAACTCTTTAGATCACTCCACCTTATTCCTCCTTTTGTAATCATTTTCGTCTTTTATTTCTCAAAGGTCTTCTTTGCAGCTCATTTGGCTATCACATTATGCCTTGTCTAAGAAAGAGGTAACACCATTTCACTAGCCATTTTTCTTTTAGTACCGTAAGGTTTTTCAACTCATCATTTTATTCATTTTGATCACACTTTGGTGTTACCTCACATTTAAGCTACTCATATTTCCCTTTTTCTTGTAAACCCCTAAACTTAGGATTTTTGCCTCTTTCTCACTGATTTCCTAATCTCTCCTTATATATTGAGGCTTCAAGCCCCCATTATTCTCATTTACTCACCACTAGCAAATAGGGAGGATGGGCACCAAGAAGAGGGTTATAGAAAGGAACATTGGCTTGTAATGTAAGTTTCCAAGAATAAATAGTTCATAGGCACAATATTGGCTAACAAGGGAATACATTTTAGGAGGTTATTTTGGATAAAGTGACTGATCAAATGAAAGCCTAAAATCATTTTCTAAGTGCAGCTACATATAGGATTTCGCCTTGAGTCACAAGGCGAAATCCTAGATGTAGACAAGAAGAGATGCATCAGATTCACAAATAATCCTTACCACACAAGGCATCACACCCAAAGAGTTCACACAAGTCATCATTGTCACAAGATTTAGATTCAAGACATGAGAACATGCAAATTCACAAGCCGGAAGGGAATATATAATGCATGACAAGAGATTGCTACATCTTTCCTTTCAAATAACCATTTTCATGTTTTACATGTGGAACATAAAAATTTCTGGTGGTACCCCTCAAAAACAATTCCACAAAAAAAACTCAAAGAAGGATATGATATTTTTTCTTATGCAAGTCATCTCACAATCTATCATCAAAAAATGTCAACCCGGTTCGACAATCAAAAGAAAGAAAATGCTCCTTGGGAAAGAACCATGGTATGAAGAAAAATTTTGGAGTTTGATTACTATCTATTATTGACAAAGGCCAATAAATTAAACTTGGGTCACAAAGTCACATTTGGCAATTAAATCAAGAACCCATTCAATAGCACTAACATAAAAAATAATTCATTTCATCTATTCACAAACATTGCTAAAATGAGCTTGAAAAATGCTCACATCTCCTCACAAGATATAAAACAAGCCCAGCAAGGGATACATCAAGTTATAAACAAAATGAACCACTAATAGCCACCCAAAAAAACACTCATCCCACCCCCAACTCAAATATTACATTGTCCCCAATGTAAGCATGCAAACTAAAAGGGGGCGAGAACTCTCTGAGTTGGTCACTCCTCCTCATCCACATCGTCATCAACACCAGCTCCTACCTCTCCATCAAAGCCTTCATCACCCAGATCCTCTGCCTCCTCTCCTAATACCTCAAACAAATCATCAATGGGGCCTCGAACTGTAGAAGGGACAGTCATTGCTGCATCAAAAGCGCTCAAATCAGGCACCTCCATGGATGTATGACTCTTCCACTCCCTTACTTCAGTCCGAAGAGAAGTGACAACTCCCTCCACAACATCTAACCTTATTCACAATGTGGTAAGACGCTCGTACATGGAATTTATTTCCCTTTTCACTGTTTGGGTGATGAGAGTAGGGAGGCTCTTAGCCAACTTTTGAAGTTGGCTCTCATTAGAGTTATTCAAGCCTGTGGAGACTGCTTGGTTGGGAGGATGTTGGAGGGGGTGATTCTCCCCTAATAGGTATGTCACTGGAGGTTTGTCCCAACGCCTCTAGGTGTGGCATGCTCAAATCGGGGGCTCGTGGAGACTGCTCCGAACTATGATATAGAGAACCTTCTGGCAAATTAAAGGCTTGCAACTGCTTCCATTTAACCTTTGGTGCATTTGCATACCGTTTGTGATCTACTGTGATTACACTTGTAGTGGTACTAGGAGTTTCATCTGGGAACAGTGGCACTTGGGCTTGCAAGAAAAGTTGAGTGATGAGCACATCATATGGCATGGAGGTGCTGGTTTGCCTTGCTTTCCTCTTAATTTGTACAGCCACAATCTTCCCAAAGTTTATGGGGACCCCTTTCATAATGCAGGTACTAAGGATAGCGGCTTCCAAGCTGACCCATTGCTCATTCTTTGAGGGCATGATCCGACCACAAATGAAGTTTAACCACATCCTGGCCTCAAACTTGAGATCATGGAGAGAAATTTTGCCCGTAGTATCCCAGAAGGGTGTGTCTGCAGCAATGACTGGAGCTATCCACAAAAATTAATTCTCCTTGTCAGTAATTCTGGCCATGTATTCTAATCCAATGTCAATCTCATCCTCCTAGAATAGATAGTTGATAGTTGCTGGAGTGATGTCAACCTCCACACCTCGCACAATAACTGAAGGCAGGCAGGAAAATTCATCCACCTTGCCTTTGTGGTGCATATTCTCCTTCCTAGCCTAGTAGGAAACATAAAACTCCGGGACAAGGCTGGCATAATAATATGGGAGTGGATTGGCAAAATCATGCCATTTCCTGTCAGTAAACTGCACTGTGATGTTGGGGAGATCACCTCGCAGCCCCACCAAGTCAAATCTCTTCTCTACGGTGATCGATCGACCCTTGCAAATGGCATAGTGTCCTTTTATGTCAGGCACATAGCAAATTATGGAATCCAAGAGTTTGTGGGTGCTGAGGATTCCTTGGCCTTTCCCTTTCCTTTTGTGGACGAGGAGGCTGGAGCCTTTCCCTTGTTGGGGTTCCTGGATGAAGTCATTTTCTGCAAACACGATGTTAGTACCATACAAAATATTTTTTTCTTTTGCATTTTCCTAATGATAAAGATAAACAAATAACAACTACTCTAAAGAGTAGATGAGAAATAATAGGAGGAATTATCATGAAGGAACTGGCAGCATTGGCGGAATTTGCGGCAAACCATAGGAAGTGATCCGTGAATCGCCGATGAATCGCTGATAGTGAGCAGAACACTAGGGTAGTGAAATTTCCACTGGTGACTCATCGGTGAGCTACCAGTTGTGATCCATGATGTGCCGATGTGACACAAGGTCGAGGTAGTGGTCTGAAGTCATTTTTACCCGAATTGGCATTTCATCAGCATTTCGGCAAACCTAACCGACAAGTAGCCTATGGTCACCGTCCCCTGTTGCCTCCAAATGAACTCCAACATCAATTCTCAAAAAAACATACTCACATATTATACAAGCATTACCTAAACAAATAAAAAGGGATAAAACGATGAGTTATCCTTAAGAATGGTGCCACCCAATCTATGATGGGACAAATTGGGTCCTTTATATCGCTTAGGTTACTCATACTTCACCCCAGCTCAACTAAATAATAACAATAGTTTCCCACACCCAGTTAATTATCAGACCCCTACTTCCCTACTAATTTCACATTGCATATCAATCAACAATATTCAACAAGTATGTGCATAATAATGGAAATATTGGGGGAAAAGCGCAGTAAAAAGAAGGGAGAGACATGCTATAACAACATTCATATGCACCAAGAATATAACTTGTAACAATATCAGAGTGTTAGGAGTACTTTACCATAACACAAGAATGAGAGTGGATGAGAAATGTGGAAGCTTGAACTTGCTCAACAATGGTGGAATTTGGACTTTCCTAGTAGAGAGTGAGAGTATAGTGAGAGTTAGGTGAAGGAAATGAGGGGTTTTATAGGTAACGGGAGATGAATGGTATTGGTTGAGGAAAAGGTGGGGGTTTAATGGTGATTTAAATGTAGAGGGAGTGGGAAAAAGGGATTGTTGGAATATGGAAAGGTGAGTGGGAAGGTGGGATGTTGGGAAGATGAAAAGGTGTATGGGGAAGTGTTACAAAGTGGAAAAAAAGGGAATTTTGGGAGAATAAAAAGGAAATTGATTAGGCTTGGGAGGCATAAAAAGGAATCTGGGTCGGGTTGGTCAACGGATTGGTCAAGATTTTAAAACAAATCACATACATGTACTAACATTTCACCAGCGATTACCGATTAGAAGCGGCGGTTCGCCACTTTACCCTTAATCACCTAAATTTTTGCCTAGTTCTCTGCTTTGTGATCGGTGGTTGACCGGCAATTTGCGAATTGGATTCTGTGTTTCGCTGGTAGACCGCCATTTGTGCCCTACTTCTCAAGTATTCTAACCTAAGACGGGGATTAGTTTGGTGATCTGCAAACTGCAGTTGGCGTTTCATCGGTGACTCGTCGGTCTGGCCATTTTGTTCTCAGGTTTCTTCTCGCATTAGTAAGGAATGTGGCGATTCATGCATCTGGACTGGTGGTTCGCCGATCTAGCATGGTGCCTGCCCTTTTTTGTGCTCCTCCTTGCTTCACACCTATTTAATCCTACAAAACAAAGACATTAAAACATTCAAAAGAAAATACTTAGGTTGCCTCCCATGGAGCGCTTAGTTAATGTCGTGGCACGACATATCTCTCATTCAAATTTCATTTTTTGGAGGATTATCCTCCGACTCATCCTCCTCCATCAACTCCTCCATTTTCACCCTCATCAGTCAACACTCCAATCACCTTGCATTCATCAAGAGGTTCCACGGATTGGCATACCTTGAAGGTGACTTCCTCACCTCCCACAAGAAACTTGAGCTCACCTAGCTCCACTTCTACCAAAGATCTGCCCGTAGTGAGTAATGGTCTCCCTAAGATGATTGGGACCTCCACATCTATTTCACAATCTAGAACCACAAAGTCAAGCTGGTAGAATAAACTTATCCACCCTCACCAGTACATCTTCCAAAATAACCACTGATTTCTTGATAGAGCGATCAACCATTAACATCTCATTGAAGTAGGTTTTGTGTTTCCAAGACCCAACTTATTGAAGATTATGAGGGGAATCAAATTTATGCTTGCACCAAGATCACAAAGGGCTTTCTTGAATACACACAACCCAATAGTGCAAGGGATTGTGAAGGCTCTCGGATCCTCCCTTTTCAAGGCAAGGTTACTCATCATCATAGCACTACAATGATGTGGTTGTCTCTCTGGTGCCCACACATACAACTTCTTCTTCTTCAGCAGCTCTTTATAAACTTCGCATATCCAGGCATTTGAATAAAGCATCCACCAATGGTATGTTTACAATTTGCTGAACATGTCAATAAACTTGTTGAATTGATCATCCTTTTTTCTTCTTGGCTAACCTTCTGTGGATAAGGAAGTGGAACTCTTGGGTCTTGATCTCTCTCACTTGAGACCTTCATGCCTGCATCTCCTTCCTCATCATTTGAGGGAATCTCATCAACATCTCCCTCACCTTTTTCTTCATCATTATCACCACCATTTGGTGCTCATGGCACCTTATCTGATTCTTTAACCTCACTTGCCTTGGGGTTACTACCCGCATCACCAAGAACCTTACTACTCCTAGTGACAATAGTCCTGCATTAACTATCCTTTTTTGGATTTGGCATTGTATCGCTAGGGAATGTTCCCTTTATCCAAGGGTTCATCTGGGAAGATAAGTGGTTCATTTGGGCCTCTAAATGCTTGATAGAGGCCGAGTGCAAACTTACTATTTGGGAAAGCTTAGACACCTCCCTTTTAAGTTCCTTGACCCCGTTGTCCGTTGATTCAACTCTCTTGAGAACCCTTGCCAACATTTCTTCAATTTTTGAGTTCCCTACATCACTCGCACCTGGTTAGGATTGAGCATTCTCATCTTTAGGAGGAGGAATATACAGATTCGCGCTTCTATGATAGCGGTCGCCCTTATGATTTTGCTCTTCGTTGCCCCATCTCTCATTTTGATCAGGCCACCCTTGCATGTCATGGTTCCTCCAAACTTGGTTCTCTTCCATTGGGCATTAAGGCCCTTGATTAGTCCCCTGGTACCCAAGTCGAGAACCCCCCATTTGATTTTCCATGTATTGGCATTCCTCCTCGTACATTGGTGGCGAAGATTATCCTTCAAAATGCATTGGACCTTGCATTCCCACAGAATTCACAACTTTGGGCCCATCTCCTATCACGTGCTTAGTCATTAACTCTAGCTGAGTCATCATTTTAGCAAGATTTTCATCTTGCTCTTCATCTCTTTTTCTCATTTCAGTTGTTAACAAACTAGAACCAGCATCATGTGAAGATACATTCATCTCCCTTGTATGCCATGCCCTGATCGTCTTCGTCCCGCCCAGGAGGGCTTTAGCAAGATCTATGTCTGGTTCATGATTCATCCTCCAGCTAGATTATTGGCAACTGATTTATTAATGGATTTTAGGGCTCGATAAAAGCTTTGAAGAAGCACTCCATCGGGAAGATCATGGTTTGGACAAAGAGACACTTTCTTCTTGAATCTCAGGCATCCTTCATGCAAAGGCTCACCTGGCTCTTGCCTAAGGTTTGTAATATCATCCCTCAGCTGCAACATCTTTGAGGGAGGGAAAAAGCGACCCAAAAATGCTTCTCTCAATTCTTTCCATAAGGTGATGCATTCGGGAGGTAACTCCTCCCACCACATAGTTGCTTCTCCTATTAGGGAAAACGGAAAGAGCCTCAACCTGATTGACTCTTGGCTTATATTAGTTATATTGAAAGGTTTTCAAATCTCTAGGAAGGTCCTCAAATAGCAGTTTGCATCCTCACTTGATTTACCCCCAAAGAGCCCTTTTATTTGCAATAGGTGAAAAATTGTACTAGTGACATGAAATACCGCATTCCCTACCGTAGCTGGTAGGAAAATGGCACCTGCGATCTTAGGCATGACGGGATTATCCTCTTCATGTTCAATATTTCCTTCCACCGAACTATCTTCTGCTTGCGAATGGTGGCTTATATGAATTCCCCCTAGATGACCAACAACAACTACAATGTTAAGCTCCTTAAAATGCAAGATCAATTCAAATTAACAAACAACTCAAGGATATCATGCGCTAGTCCCCGGCAACAAAGCCATTTTTTATAACACTCAAATTATACTCCTCATTTAGAGAGAATGTAAGCGATCATTGTATCAAAATAAATAACCCGATGAGTGTCGGGGTCAAACCCTACAAGGACTAGAGAATGATGTGCACAAGATTCATTTAGTGAATTGAACTAATTTGCATCCAAGCAATGAAAACGTAAATGTAAATTTGGGGGAAGTAAAGGCAAAAGTATTATGGATTCTTAAATCAGCTAGTTAAGAGAGAAAAATAACTAAAATTGAGAAACAATACGAGCAAAGGCTAGAGGTTTGGTGTAGATGGGATGCAATCAAATCGAGATTTGCTAGATAGTCAAATTATTACTAATATGTGCAAATAACCTTGGAAAAAGATGGAGCTCGATGTTCTTCAACCAATTGAACTCCTTTTCCTTGAGTTCTCTTGAATCTCAAGACACAATTTAACTATTCCAATATGATTTGGATTATGGGCTAAGCTATTTCTACCCATCAACCTCTTAAGGGATTATGATCATAGATTTTGGCTATTTCTAGCCCAACCCCACATAATCAAATCCCAATCCACCATTAGATTCTCTACCATTACTCAATTCTTCTTTTTCAAGCTAAAATTAAGTAAGAAAACAATACCCATATTTGCAACTATGAGCAATCAACTTTAATTTTAGGAGAATTCAATAGATTTACACTAATTAAGTAACAACAAGACAAATCTAGCAATTCCCAACCAAATTAAATAACCCATCATCACACACCTCTAGCTATAGATTTAGCTACTCATAATTGAGAAACACAAAAGCATATCCAATAATAAACTCAATAATTTCATCATTAGGAGTAAGCAAAATCAAACTCACAATAATTTCTACAATAATAGTTATACCTTGCTGAAGAAGATGATGAAGATAAAAAGCCATATTCTAATATTTCTTTCTCTCCAATGGAGCGCTTCACTGTCAAAAAGTAAGGAAATGTTCAATGATATGTTAAAAGTACTTTCTTCTAGAGTATATACAAAAATAGGGCAAATATTATCCTTTTTTTCAGGCTTTGACGATTTTGCTTTGTTCAGGCGTGTCCTTACTTGCGATAGGACCAGCAGTTCATCAGTTGCTATCTGCGGCCGCCGATCATTTTCTTCTGCAATCTAGTAAAGTTCTAGGATCATCCAGCGGTGCCTTCAGCGGTTCACCGATTGGCATCCGCGAGCTGCTGATCAATTTAATGATTGGTCCAGCCATTTCCAGCACCTATCGATGATAGAACTGACGTATTGCCAGTTTTTGTCTGCAAATCACCGATTGTAGTTCCTCCTTAAGCCAGTGGTTGTCTACGGTTGACCGACGTTTCGCCGGTGTCCTCCGGTGGAGCACCGGTTTTCACCTGAATTACATCCTTTTTACTCTAATTCCTTCTCCTTTTATTCAAATCGGATACCTGCACATAAAAAGACAAAAGAGGCATAATATCCAACTTAAATACTTAAAAACTAAGCTAAAGCTCATGCTTAAGAGCCTAATGAGTAGGTAAATTACCATCTCATCAAGGTCGTAGCAGCTGACAGTGCAGTTTTTCCTGCAAATTCATTAAGGGTATTTTTGTAAATCCTAAACTCCTAAGTCCTAAACTACATCATTTTAATCCCTAAAAGGAGTGTTTTAAGAGGGTTTAGCCTATGTAAAGTCATTAGGCTTTCCCATGCATGCAAAACTTTGAATTCCCTTGGAAGATCAATCTAGAAGTTCTATCAGTTCTTCCCCAAATCTCTTGGGCTTTCAAAGACAAGTTAAGAATCAGTTTATCCAGGTATATAGGGCTATGAATTAGAGTTTCCTTTCACTCTCATGCACGAATTTCACCTCAGGTTCATGAATTCAAGTTCTAATTCAAGTTTATGATCTTATAGGGTTAAACCCAATTTTATGAATTTCTCTATGATATGTCTATGGATCAATTCTCATGTTTCGAAACATGTTTTAAGAATAATGGGATGATTTTATACACAAATTGATTTTGAATTCATGATTAAAACTTTTAGAATTATGCCAGTTTTATTAAAAGGCATGTTTATGATTCATGATTTCAAGTATGATGAGATATCTAGAATGAACGAATATTGATAAATTACCCATGCATGAATTCATGATTTCGACTTATGAAGTCTATTTCAAGTATGCATGATTTTAAGTTTTGGGCAAGCCCACACATATTAAGTATATTTTCATGATTTAGCCAAGGCTAATACGATCAGCTTATCATATGTTTTGGAGTCAAGACTCCCACTACAACTTATGATATGTTTTTGCGTCAAGATTCCCCATATTCACATTTCAGACTATGCATGTTATTAGGATTTTAGCTTCGTTGAAAAATGGTAGGAGTACTGTGCATGTTTTTGGGAGTAGTCTCTAGCACCTAGTAGGCTTAGAGTTCCAAGGTTCCCCAATCTCAAAACCACATGAACGAAGGTTTATATATTTATTGGAGCCTCTCAAAAGAGTTTTCCCCACCCGCAAGGGGCCTTCAACTTGATATCAATATCATGATAGTGTCCTTAGCCCGTGACAAGATTTGGACGGCTATGCCATATTGAGTGTGATAATTGGAGCATCACATCAGCTCTATTGTGATGGTGTTGATTATGACTAGTCTCCCATTATTTTTCATGATTTTAGTTATTCATGTTCATGACTTATGATATCATGTTTTATAGCAGGTTTTACCCAATGACCAGTTTATGAGATTTTACCGATAATTTCATCTTTGACAAGTCATATAATTTCTATTTTTAGCTTTGGGTAATTATATTTAGATATTATATTCATCTTATGACTATACATGTTTCAAATTCAGATTTCAGCATGCATTCCATACTCTCATGATCATATGATTTATGTTTATATGCATGATTTTAATAAATATTTACCTCAACATGTTTTACTTACCTTGCATACTCAGTACAGTCTAAGTACTGACTGCATACTCTATACTGTATCATTTCAGGATACAGGTCTTGACGATAAGACTCAGTTCCGCCATTACACCAACTCCCCGCGATTTAGTTAAGTCCCTATCGTTGGTGAGTCCTCATCTTATGAGGACATTCAGTTTAGCATTTCATTATGTTGTATTTAGTTTTAGACTTTAGCGAGATAGTTGAGAATGTTGTCCTATCGGCTCATCAGACATGTTAAAGGCTTATCTGACATTATACAGATATTTAGCTTTGTCGAGTGTTGACTCTACTTTATGATTGTTATGTTATTCAAACTTCTGCTTATTCATTTCTTAGTTATTAGATTCTGCTTGATGTATATTCTTTATTTATTATGTTCATTCCATGGGTCGACTTGGAGCCATTCGTGGTTTTAGATCCTGTGTCTTGATCCAGGGTCCTAGCTCGGGTAGTGAAAAACTTGGTATCAGAGAAAGGGTTTAGAGTGTCCTAGGGTGTTTGAAAGCCGCATTAAGTATAGTCTTTTCCATGAGTGTGGAGCGCGCCGCACTTATGAGGGAGAGGCTACAAGATGTTTTAGGAAATTTTCCTTCTTTCATGATCTATGTCGTGCAATAAAGTATCTCTTTATCCTTCTAACTCATGCTATACGCGATTGCAGAAATGTTCCTTCATGATGAATGAATGAAAAAAGGAATGGCAATGGCAATGGCCACGACAATGGAAACGGGAATGGGTATCAGCAAGCCCCGCCAGCACCAGCAGAACCTATGCCCGAGCAGGTCACTCATGTCGAGTTTAGAGTGGCATTTCAGATGTTGGCACAGGCTATGACTGCTTACATCAATCAGTAGGCAGTGGCTCATGTTCCTTAGAATGGGAACGCAGCGGTGGCTTGAGTTTGAGACTTTCTCAGGATGAATCCACCTGATGATTCTTGTGGTTCTAGAGGATCCAACTATAGGAGAACCAGGAATGGACGACTTTCCCCCCTTTCCGCCCTATGGGGAGGTATAGAAGATCACCCAGATTATGGGGGTGACTGGAGAGGAGAGTGCAGATTTAGCCTCCTCTTAGCTGAAGGGGGTTGCTTTTATATGGTACCGCCAGTGTAAGGATGGTAGAGCAGTGGGAGCAGTTCTCATGAGTTGGGATGAGTTCATGATTGCCTTCTTGGGTAGGTTCTTCCCTAGAGAGTTAAGGGAGGCAAAGGAGGCGGAGTTCGTCAACTTGAAGCAGCACCACAGGACTGTCCAAGAGTACGCCTTGGAGTTTGCCTGGATGTCATGCACCTGAGATGGTTACGGATCAGAGGGCTCATATGAGCATGTTTGTGAACTGGATATCAAACTCACTGGTCAAGGAGTGTAGGACCGCTATTCTAAATAGTGATCTAGACTTCTCACGATTGGCCATATATGCCCAGCAGATAGAGGCGGATCAGATGAAGGAGAAGGAGAGAGAGACCAAGAGGACCAGGACAGGGAGTTAGGGACAGTTTCAATAGAGGTCCAGTGGAGGACACCATCAACAGTCCCACCAAAGGTCACCAGCCCTAGCTCCATCATCAGCCGGTGTTCTATATAGACTAGGTGCGGTCAGAGGGTTGGGGCATCAGGCTCCAGAGGTTAGGGAAGCAGGACAGGAGAGCCCAACATTCCAGTTTGCGGCAGATGTGGATACGACCAATTTTGATGCTATCTTTGGTATGGATTGGTTGCATGCATGTTATGCCTCAGTAAATTCTAGAACCCGTGCGGTAGAGTTTTGATTTTCAGGTGAGTCAGTCCTAGAATGGTAAGGCAGTTCAACTCTGCCTTTAGGTCCTTTTGTTTCCTATCTCAAGGTCAGGAAGATGATTTCTAAAGGCTGTGTGTACCATCTAGTTCAATTTAAGGGTGTGACATTTGAGACCCCGACTCTCTCGTTAGTTTCTATAATGTGTGAATATCCAGAGGTGTCTCCAGATGATCTACCAAGATTCCCTCCTAAGTGGGAGATTGACTTTGGTATCGGCTTTCTCCCTGATATGCATCCTATAGTCATTCCTCCTTACAGAATGGCTGCAGCTGAGCTAAAGAAGTTGAAAAAGCAGTTGAAAGATCTGCTAGATAAGTGTTTCATTAGGCCTAGTAAATCTCCGTGGAGTACACAGTTCCCTTTATCTTGAAGAAGGATGGATCTCTTAGAATGTGCATTGATTATCAGCAGTTGAACAAGGTCACAATCATGAACAAGTATCCCCTCTCCAGGATTGATGACTTGTTTGACCAACTTCAGGGTGCTAAGTGCTTCTCAAGATAGACCTCAGATTTGACTATCATTAGCTTAAAGTTAGACATTCTGAAGACAGTTTTTAGGACAAGATATGGTCACTATGAGTTCGTAATTATGTCTTTTGGACTTATGAATGCTCCTGTAGCTTTTATGGATTTCATGAACAGGGTGTTCAAGCCGTATTTGGATATGTTTGTGATTATCTTCATAGACGATATTCTCATATACTCTCGGAGTGAGGAGGAGTATGCCACTCATTTGAGGATTGTGCTACAGACCCTCAAGGATCGCCAGCTATTTGCTAAATTCAGCAAGTGTGAATTCTGGTTGAACTCAATAGCATTTTTGGGTCATGTGATGTCAAATGAGGGTGTGCAAGTGGGCTCTTAAAAGATAGAGACAGTGAAGAATTGGCCTAGACCAGTTAGCCCATCAGATATCAGGAGCTTCTTGGGTATAGCTGGTACTACAGGAGGTTTGTTGAGGGATTTTCATCCATTGCAGCACCATTGACTAAGTATACCCAAAGGAAGGTCAAATTTCAGTGGTCGAATGCTTGTGAGAAGAGTTTTCAGGAGTTAATGACTCGACTCACTTCAACCCTAATATTGACTCTACCAGAGGGAAAATGATGGATATGTAGTATATTGTATGCCTCAAGGGTTGGTCTTGGTTATATGTTAATGCAACATGGTAAAGTCATTGCATATGCCTCTACACAGGTTAAGACTCATGAGAAGAATTACTCGACGCATGACCTAGAGTTGGCAGCCGTGGTGTTTGCATTGAAGATTAGGAGACACTACTTGTATGGGGTGCATGTGGATGTGTTCACGGACCACAAGAGCCTTTAGTATGTGTTCACTCAAAAGGACCTGAATTTGCGACAAAGGAGGTGGATGGAGCTTCTCAAGAACTATGACATCAGTTTCCTTTATCATCCAGGAAAGGCCAATGTAGTGGTGGATTCCCTTAGTAGGCTGTCCATGGGGAGTGTGTCTCATGTTGAGGATGGGAGGAAGGAGTTGGCAAAGGATGTTCATAGGCTTGCTTGTTTAGGGGTTTGCCTTTTTGACTCAACAGATGATGGTGTCATTATTCAAAATTGGTCAGAATCTTCATTGGTGACCAGGGTCAAGGCTAGACAAGATGAGGATCCTATATTAATAGGGCTAAAGGATGTTATTCAGAATCATAAGGTGGAGGTCTTCTCCCAAGGGGGAGATGGTGTACTATGTTACCACGGTCATTTATGTGTTTCGTGTGTTGATGACTTGAGAGAGCGAATGTTAGGGAAGGCTTATGGCTCTTGGTATTCTATCCACCCAGGTGCCACCAAGATGTATCATGACCTACGGGAAGTCTATTAGTGGAATGGCATGAAGAGGGATATAACAGAGTTTGTGGCTAAGTGTCCAAATTGTCTACAAGTGAAAGTTGAACAGTAGAGACTTGGAGGTATGCTGCAAGACATTAGTATCCCTACTTGGAAGTGAGAAGAGATCAATATGGAATTCATCGCAGGATTTCCTTGTACACGTTGACAGTATGACTTTATTTGAGTGGTTGTAGAGAGGTTGACCAAAGCAACATATTTTCTACCAGTCGAAACTACCGATTCAGCTGAGGACTATGCTAGATTATACATTTGGGAGTTAGTTCAATTGCATGGAGTTCCCTTTTCTACCATCTCAGATAGAGGTACTCAGTTTACCTCATAGTTTTGGAGATCATTTTAGACAAGACTTGGCACTTAGGTCAAGCTTAGCACGACTTTTCACCCATAGATAGATGGTCAGGCCAGGCGGATCATTTAGACTCTTGAGGACATGTTGAGAGCATGTGTGATTGAATTCAAGGGTAGTTTGGACGATCATTTGCCTCTCATTGAGTTTGCCTACAATAACAATTACCACTCCAGCAAACAGATGGCTCCATTTGAGGCTCTTTATGGGCGGAGGTGTAGATCACCTATCGGATGGTTTAAAGTAGGTGAGGCTGCATTGATAGGGCCAGATTCAGTTCATGAAGCCATGGAAAAAGTCCAACTTATTAAGGAAAGGCTGAAAACAACTCAGAGTCATCAAAAATCATATGCAATTATTAGACGGAGAGAACTTGAGTTTGAGGTTGACGATCGAGTATTTCTAAAGGTGTCTCCCATGAAGGGAGTTATGAGGTTTGGAAAAAAAGGAAAGCTAAGTCCCTGATATATTGGCCCTTATAGGATTCTGAGGCGAGTGAGCAAAGTGACGTATGAGTTGGAACTACCAGCGGAATTATCTTCGGTACATTTAGTTTTTTATGTATCTCTATTGAAGAAGTGCATTGGTGACTCAACTTTAGTTGTCCTGATGGAGAGCAAGGTGTGAAGGATATCTTTACCTATGAGGAGGTTCCAGTTGAGATCCTTGATCGTCAAGTTTGAAAGTTAAGAAACAAGGAAATAGCTTCGGTGAAGGTTTTATGGAGGAATCATCTTGTTGAGGGAGCTACATAGGAAGCCGAAGAAGATATGATAGCTAGATACCTGCATCTTTTCCCTTCCGACTCAGTTTCAGCATAAGGTATTGGTTTCCTCCTTAGTACTCTATTCAATTTCACGTCAAGTTCATGTCTCCCAGTTCCTTTCATAATTTAGCATGTATGTATGAATCATTAATTCAGTTCAGCTATGCATTTCAGTCAGGAGTCAGTCACTCTGTTAGTTTTCAGCATTAGGTATTTAGTATTTGGGATTGCAGTTCCATTTCCCCAAGCTTTCAGTATGCTTAACCCACATTCGAGGATGAATTTTCCTAAGGGTGAGATATTGTAATACCCCAAAAGTTTCTCAGACTAGGTTAAGGATTTGAAGTATGCTTCAGCAAAAAATCTGAAAGTTTTCTCTCAGTACGACTCATTGTACGAGTCATAGGGTGATCGTATGGGTCGTAGGATGACCAGTGGTGGAGAGCCACAAGTTCACTCTCCCAACAACGAGTCCCCACCATGAGTTGTGGTGTGTGGGTATGACTCGTGGTCAGGAGTCATAGCAGTTCATGGGATTTTTTAGATGTTGATCCTACGAGTGATTGTATGACTCATAGCAAGGAACTACTAGTTGTGGTAGGAGTCGTGGAAATCTTCAAAGAGTTGGAGAAAATTGGAAGGGGCTAGTTACGGGAGCTAACCACGAGTCATGGGAGGATTGTAAGACTCATGGTACGGGTCATAGCAATTGGCAATACAGTTTTTCCTGCGAATTCATTAAGGGTATTTTTGTAAATCCTAAGCTCTGAAGTCCTAAACTACGCCTTTTTAAGCCTTGAAAGGAGTATTTTAAGAGGTTTTAGCCTATGTCAACTCATTAGGCTTTCCCAAGCATGCAAAGCTTGAATTTCCCTTGGAAGATCAATCTAGAAGTTCTATCAATTCTTTCCCAAATCACTTGGGCTATCAAAGGCAAGTTGAGAATCAATTTACCCAGGTATGTAAGACTATGAATGAGAGTTTCCTTTCACTCTCATGCCCGAATTTCACCTCAAGTTTATGAATTCAAGTCCTAATTCAAGTTTATGATCTTATAGGGTGTTAACCCAATTTTATGAATTTCTCTATGATATGTCTATGGGTCAATTCCCCTCGTATTTCAAACCATGTTTTAGGAATTATGGGAAGATTTTATACACAAATTTATTATGGATTCATGATTTTAAGTTTTAGAAAATTATGCCCTATTATGCAAGTTTTATGAAAAAGTAAGTTTATGATTCATGATTTCAAGTATGATGAGATATCTAGCATGAATGAATGTTTATAAATTAATCATGAATGCATTCATGGTTTTGACTTATGAAGTTTATTTCAAGTATGCATAATTTTAAGTTTTGGGCAAGCCCACATATGTTAAGTACGTTTTCATAATTTAGCCAAGGATAATACGATCAGCTTATCATATGTTTTGGAGTCAAGACTCCCATTACAACTTATGATATATTTTGGAGTCAAGACTCCCCATGTTCAGATTTCAAACTATGCATGTGATTATGATTTCTGCTCGTTGAAAAATGATGGGAGCACTGTGCATATTTTTGGGAGTAGTGTCTAGCATCGAGTGGGCTTGGGGTTCCAAGGTTCCCCCATCTCAGAACTACATGCCAATGTAGATTTATATATTTATTTGGGGCCTCTCAAGAGAGTTTTCTTGCCCGTAAGAGGCTTTCAGCTTGATATCGATATCATGGTAGCATCCTTAGTCCTGGAAAGGTTTTGGACGGCTATACCCACTTGAGTGTGATAGTTAGGGCATCACGTAAACTCTATCGTGATGGTGTCGGTTATGACGAGTCTCCCATTGTTCCTCATGATTTCAGTTATACATGTTCATGACTTATGACATTATGTTTTACAGCAGATTTTACCCAATGATCAGTTTATGAGATTTTACTTAGGATTTCAGTTACGACAAGTCATATAATTTCTATTTTTAGTTTTAGGTCAATCTATTCAAATATGATATTTAGCTTATGAAAATACATGTTTCAAATTCAGATTTCAGCATACAGTCCATACTCTCATGATCGCATGATTTATGTTTATATACATGATTTTAATAAATATTTACTCAGCATGTTTTACTTACCTTGCATACTCAGTGCATTCCAAGTACTGACTGCATACTCTATGTTGTATCATTTCATGATATAGGTCCGGATGATCAGACTCAGTTTTGTTGTTATTCCAGCTCCCCACAGTTTTGTTCAGTCCCGATTAGTGGTGAGTCCTCATCTTCCGAGGACACTCAATTTAGCGTTTGATTATGTTATATTAAGTTTTAGACTTTAGTGAGCTAGTTGGGAATGTTGTCCTATCAGCTCATCAGACATGTTAGAGGCTTATCAGACATTATGTAGATATTCAGCTTTGTCGAGTGTTGACTCTATTTTTATGATTGTTATGTTATTTAGTCTTTCTCTTATTCATGTCTCAATTATCATATTCCCCTTGATGTATGTTCTTTAGTTATTATGTTCATTCCATGGGTCGACTTGGAGCCATTTGTGGTTCAAGGACCCGTGTCTCAATCTGGGGTCCCAGCTCGGGCCGTGACAGAAGATGAGGACTCACCACTAACAGTTGTTGGATATTGTCAGAGAAGCCTAACTATGATGCTGGGGCTGGGTACTTGATCTTATATCATAAAATGATATATCATAGGAAGTGTGCATCGGTACTTTGAATACACTAAGTATGTAAGTATGCAAATAAAAGATAAGCATGCTGATAAAACTATAAGTAATAGTGAAATAACATGCAATGACCCTATCTAAAATCATAAGTACTGAAAATAGTCTAAAAGTTTAAAATAAAATGTTGTGAGGACTGATAAATTAATTAAGGGTCACATGCATATCTTTAAAATCTATAAGACTGAAGACTGTAACTGTATTCTACTGTAGGAGTGCCTATTAACCGACATATAACCACGCGAGCTAGGCGTGGAGTTCAATGTATACGCCCCATCGATATGACCAAATATACCTTGATAGGGTATAAACTCATAGTTGTGTGATCACTAAACTGATGCCCATTCAAGCTAAAGGCCTATGACGGCATGTAGTTCTGGAAACCCGAGTGCGCTGAACCCTGGCCCACTCGATTCTAAGTACTACTCCTAACTGAAGACCTAACTGTATCTATCTATACTAATATCTTGAAGCTGATCTCCTAAGACTAAGTTAGAACTACTTATCTGAAAGTGTCCTGAGAGTTTAAAGGACTTGATAAACTGAATGATACTGAAAATCTGGTAATACTTATGACTAATAAGTATACTGAAAATGGTAATAGTACATTAAAGCATAAGACACAAATCATGTATACATTGAAAGATCATGATATTCAAGGATATAGCTAAATCATGAAGTGAACTGTCACAGTCATGCAAAAATCAAGAATTTGAAGAGACATTTTACAAGTTAAAAATAGCATCCTAATTACAACATGATACTATTCATGGAAGCTTTAAAACATTGAGAGGATAGGGAATTTCAACAGTTAGAAGAAAACCCTAGCTTATGATTTCTAGCAATTCAAAGTTAGGGTTACTAAAAATCTTAGGACACAAGGGTGAAAGGAAACCCTTGTTGAAGTCTCACATACCTGGAGAAAATTTCTTAAGGAGAATCTTGAAATTCTGAGAAGAAGCAAAAAGTCCTAGTTCTTGACTTGAGAGAGAGTGTGCCAGAGCTTCTGTGTATGTTCCTGAGAGCCTAAGTGAGAAATGAGGGAGAAGAACCACTTATGTCCTCTAAATACCCTGCAAATACCCTTAAAACAACGTTGTTAGGAGTAGAAACCTAGGAATTTCTTAAAATACCCTTAATGGATCGACTGAAAATTTAACTCTGGCACTCTTAATGGGTCACCTAATGACCCTTTAGTACACTTGACGGGTCGTCAAGTTCCACTCATTACCACTAAAGAGGTTTTCAACTTTCTGATCTTCTCTTGATGCCTCGACTTAACGATTCGCCATGAAACTTAACTGATCACTTCACCGATCGTCAAGACTCTCTGAACCTTAACTTTTCACGAACTTTGCATAACTAATGGGTCACTTAACGACCCATCGAGTGACTTAATGGGTCAACTGACGACTCATTTTTTGACCTGGTACACGTTTTTCTATTTTCTTCATTCAATCCTAGGGTCTGATCTTAGGATTTTGGGGTGTTACATATCACCCTTTTTGTTTAACAATTTTTTCACCCTTTCCTTTTATTCTAATTTTCACACTTTAGTTTTTCCCTTCTTTTTCTCCACGTGTGCTCCTTATATGAAAGAGTTTTCATTAAAGTGCTCTAGGAGTCAGATGGATTAAATAAAAGTCAATAAACAAAAAGGTATTAAGCTTGTAATATGGCTATCAAAAGAATGGCTAAGGCTCAAAGTGGCTAACTAGGACAATTACATCAAGGTAGGTAAAAATCGGAATATAAGGCTCAAAATGGCTAACTAGGACAATTACATCAAGGTAGGTAAAAATCAGAATACAAATAGGCTACCAATGAAATGCCTATATCACTTTCTAGATTCAACATCTTCATTTTGTTTTGCACATACCGGGCAAGTTCTAGATATCAAATTGCAAGCATGGAGTATACTATAATACCTCACTCGCACAATGGCACAAATGGTTCAACAATGGCAATCAAGATTACATAAACACATATATCCATATTGAATGCATAATATTACTATGCCCAATTTTTCAAGTGTAGGAGTCAAGTACCAAAAGTCTAAGTGTTTCTACCTATTCATGCTTTTTTGAGTGAATTATACCAAGTCCTAATGATAGTTAAGTGAAACACCTAGCATTCATAAGGTCTCAAGTTCTTACTCTCCTAGTGACTAATTTTTCCTTAAGATGGTCATCATTCATCCATCATCGGGAAAAATTATGACTCTATAAATTAAAAAAATCTAGACTCTCTTATAAGTTTTGAGGGGCTATCCACTGAAAAAGTACCGAAAATAAAAATCGAAGGAACCTAACGAAAAGCAAAACTTCACACAAAACAAAAAAATACTACAAGCTAGCAGGATAAGTCATGAATCACAAAAAAAATCTAGGCTCACCATGAACAAATCGAGGCCCACCATGAATAAATTTAGCAATAAAATCATACATGGTTTAATGAAGTTTACTTATCGCACCCCACACTTATCAGTAGCACTGTGCTTAGTGCTAAAACAATAAAGCACAAGTAAAAAGAGCGAAAGAAGAACTCCTTGGGTATAATCTCATCGTCTGTGGGATAAAGATTTTGCCTAAAATCCTACCCCGCATCATGGACCTCGGTGGGAAGTCTCCTTCTAAGTTGAGATTTTCTTCCTACACACTTGAGCACACAAATCAAATCTAAAAATTCACAAAATTAAGACAAAAACTAAGTTATTTTTGATTGCCTCCCAAGCAGTGCTTAATTTAACGTCGTGACACAACGTCATCAATTTTACCACTTTTCTTTTCACTTTGAACTTATGAATTGCACCCCTAATCTCTTTTCTAATTTTCTACTTCGCTCGAGGGGTGGTGGTATAAAAATAGAGGCACCTAGCACTAGATGTCTCATCATGCACTTCTTGGCCCTTAAGTGAGGGATGTGATTTTGCCCTGTTGGCATGACAAACATTAAAATGAAGTCACTTTGATCTTCCTCTTCAAAATCCTCCATAGACTTGGTTGCCTCAATTTCATATCGTCAACTAAGTGCGATGTTGAAAAATGATTGGAGTGGGGTCTTAGTCTCTCCATTTTAAAGCATGCTTCCTTGTTAACATTCTCCCTCTCAAACGCACTAGAGTCTTCAAAAATTATTTGATGGGCTTTTCTTTGCATCTCTAGTGTCACTTTCTCAATTTCTACATCATGCATTATTATTGGGTTGGCTGGTTGGCAATCGTCGCTTATAATTTCTACTTAGTTAAGTTTTGCTTCATGATGAGAACTTTCTAATTCTTGCAAAAATCCTCCCATGGAAAAATTCATGTTTTTGGATAACTTCTTCATCATCATGTTGCACTTTTTCCCACCAATTAATCACTATTCAGCCCCATTGTTCACTCTTCCCTATTATACTTCTCAATATCTCCTCAACTTCTTCTTTTTGAGAACTAGAGATTTCTTCTTCAAATTGTTGCTCTTCTTCAATTTCACAATTTTCATTATGTTCATAAAGATGTTTTGTCTCATCCTTGGAGCTTGAAATATCTTCTTCAACCATTTCTTCTTGAGGAGTAGACAACTCCATGGGCATTGAGGAGTCGTCATCCTTCTCCAAGTTAGACTCCTGCTCCATAAAACCTTGGATCATGGCTTCTGTACATTCATATGCAGTGCTTTGTCCTTCACATGTCATGTCATCGTTCCTGTCAAACTCAAAAGCACAACTAGCATTTTTGTTATATCAATTGGATTCATAAGAGAAATAATTATAACAATCACCCCATTGTCCACCTTGACCACTGCATAAAGTGCAATTATACCCATCATAAAAGTGAGAAGGTGCACACATCTCTCTTCTGGGGCAAATTTATAATCTTGCCCAAAATAGGGTCCTCCACAATATGGATATGGGTCATCAAGATATGGGTTACCACTACCAAACCCTTTTTCATTCCATGATACCATATTAAAAATAAAAACTAAATAAAAAAAAGAACACAAAATAAAACAAAATGATATAAGTAGGAGATAAAGACTACAAGAAGAATCTAAACACCAATTAACTATTTCAAAACCATATTCCCTGAAAACAACGTCAAAATTTGATCACGCTCAAATCACATCGCGCAATGAAGTATAAAGTGGTCGCTGTCAAATACAATAACCCAACTAAGTTGGGATTAATCCCACAGGAGATAGAAAAGAAATAATATGTTAATGATGAATAAATCAACCTGTATTCAATATTTCTGAAGGGGAATTGCAAATAAAAAGAAAAAATAATCTTAAGCTATGGTTGAGTTGTTATCAAATTACTGAGATAAAACTAGGATTATATCCCCCATGATTTCATAACATAGAAGGATTAGTTTATTAGTGATCTATCTTGGTGAATTTTGTGTAAGACTGATGATTAAGTTCATCTAACTTCTCACGACCTACATAGATGGATTTCATATAAATCCTCTCGGACTTTAGGTGTGTATATTTTTCACTCGCCATAAGTCTTAGTTTAACTATCCTCGGTTAGAGCTCAAGTTAATTAGATGAGGGTTGGTATTCTCAAATTACCACTATTATTGTCTTTTACTAACTTCAACCTCTATGGTCGAGTAAGTTGAGGATACAAGCAATTAAAAATTAAAATAAAGAGAATAATAATCCACTCAATTCATCAATCAAGAATCACAATTTTAGTTTGCCTCGTTTCGTGAATTCAACATGGTTCCTACAATCCTAGTTTAAGAGATTTAGCCGCTCATATTTATGAAAATAATAACATAAGATGTAGAAGAAATCATAATGAAATACTTACTACAATATGAAATTGTTTAATAAAATCTCCAAAGCTATATTGAATCACAAGAACTTGATAAATTCTCCAACAAATATTCGGCTAAGCTATTACACAAATTTGTTATTGGACAATAATTGGACTATCTCCCAAAGCGCATACCTAAAGCATACTAAACAAGGGTATATAATATAGTAGATTAAACTTTCATTATTCCTACTTGGATTGGAATTGGATTTTGCAGCTTCTATTCCTAGTCGAACTGGGATTGGACTTTCTGGCCATCTGGACAACTACTAGCCTGGTGCACCGCCCCTCTTGGTGTGCCAACCATGCTTGTGCGTCGCGCATATTATAGCACCACTATACTTGTGCGATTCCAACTTCTATCACACTTGTTTCGTCAATCCCATTTTGTCATACTTGCTCTTTTTAGCCGCAATTAAGCCCAAATCCGTCACTCTAATACCTGAAAACATCTAATCATGTGAGTTAGCTCTTTTTCAAATAAATCACATAAAACACAAGAAAACACACATGATTGATTCTGAAAACATAGCTAAGTATGGGCAAAATATGGTTAATAAATGTGTAAATACGCCCTACATCAATACATAGTGCTCATATCATAATCATGAAACATAGATTTTTCATGAAATTGTTTAAATCATGAAATTCATAAATATAGATTTTTCATGGAATAGTTTAAATCATGAAATTCATAAATATCTTAACATACGTGAACTAGCCATGAAAATAACACCAAAGATTGGCCATGATACATAAGCTTGAGATTCATAAAATTCATGCATAATTAGGTAAATCATCATAACTTGAAAATAGAGATTCATGAGAGTCTATGGTAGATAACAACCAATTATAATCATAAAATAGTTTAGATCAGGAGAGAATCAAAATCAATAGAGATCATAGAGCTTCCATCAAATTGGGTCTAACCCTAGAAATTCATAATTTGAGACTTGAAGAGTTGAAATCATGTAAATGGACTTATAATTATGCATGAGGGTGGAAGGAATCCCCCATTCATGACCCTACATACCTGCGGTTTGATGGATTCTTGCTTAAACTTGAACCCAAGAGAGCTGAGAAGAAGAAGAATCCTAATTACTTGAGAGCCTTTAGAGGTTTGATCTTCAATATATGGTGTTTTTGAGAGGAATGAGAGTTTAGGATAAGTCAAACCCTCTTATACACCCTTTAGGAAGCCAAAAAAGACCTAGTTTAGGAGTTAAAAGCATAGAAAATTACTAGGATGCCCTTATAAAAACAAGCTGAAAAAATGCCTTGCCAGCCTTAACGAATTGTAACACAACTCGTAGTGACATACCATGGGTCACGATATGAAATTCATGGATTTTGGGTGTCTTCAAAGCTTTTTGGAATTCTTACCACGGATGATCAGTACGAGTCGTACCTTGGTACCACGAGTCGTAGCATGACTCGTGGTGACTGGGCTTGTACTATCCGTCAAACCTAACAACGTTTCGCTAAACTGCCCATAACTTTTTATTTCAAACTCCAATTAACACAAGATCAGATGTTTTGGATAGAATACCCAAAGGAATTCAATTTAATATGATGAATCACCCAAAAATACTTCTAATATGAGAGTTATGGTCATTTAAAGTTGACCCTTATAAGAACTTATATGAAAACTCAATTGGTAGGAAAGGTCTCAACTCAACTTTATGCTTGAGGTTCCTTATGAACTTAATTTGTATCCAATGCACTTTTCACACTTAATAATTGATCTTAACAACTTGTTTCCATAAAATTCATTAGGTTTGGGTCTATTCATATACCTATAATGGTTTCAAACTTTACCAGAAAGTTCGGGGCATCACCATATCTTAACTCACGATTGAAACAATGATTCATACCATAATACCATGGATCGTGGTGATTCTTCCTATCATAGGTCTTCGTACAATTCGTACCACACCATCATGAGTCGTATTGAGACTCTTACTGAGGGGAAATTTCAATTTTTCTGCTGGTTCTTACTCCATATTTGGGGTCTAGTCTTAGGGACATTTGGGGTGTTACAATACCTTCAACCATCAGTGGAGATCAAGATATTTTAATCTTCTAGATAAGAAAGACGCTCGGATATGCAGACTATTACACCCGTAAGTTCCTATCATTTAAGTCGGCGTATTTGTATGTTAGTCAAGAGTATTAGAGTACGACATGTACAAGAAAGGGCCTGGAGAAAGGTCGAATGAGCGCGGAATCGAGGTTGCGAGGGAGAAGGCTGGACAGGCTGCTACAAGGGGCAACATGTCACGGACCTCTCCCTGCATGTCGAGCACCATAACACGACCCTAATTTTCTGTATTGGGGTCTATGACACGGACCTCGTGTCCACTGCCCAAGTCTTATATATATTATGTTGTATCCTTTGATGTTATATCATATAAGAGAAGCCTCGTCCAGAGAGTGAAGGGTGCGACATTTTTAAGTTATTTACCTTTGATTACGCTACTAAACGGTGTCCAAATTCAAGTTAACTTCAGGTATTGAGTTCTAAGCCTATAGGGAGCATTACTATGGAGTTATTTTCTTGAAATTCACCCGGCAAATCGTAACCCCGCGGAGTAGAAGTTGTCAGAATTACTCCAAATTGATTCCTATACAGTCGCAGGCTTCAAGTAAGTATTTCTCTCTTCTGAACTCTTGGGAAATTATACGTTTTCGGTCGTGTTTCATTAAGTTGAAGTATAGTTAATGTTAGTATTATAAGTTATCATTTTCGCAGAATTTAATACTAAAACTAGTCTCATTCTCCCAGTAATACGATTACAGTTGGAAAGGGCTATTGAATACAAATTGAAAGTCGCCAGTTAATCAAAAATCGGCAATCGAGGTATGTTAAGACGAATTCCTTTGGAAAGTTAGTTTCTATAGTATTGTAATACAGATTGGATCCCAGTAAGAGAGCTAGAAGCATATATATTTTGATTAGCTATTGCTATTAGCTGAGACCAGTACTCTATGTTTAGTTTGGGATTGACTTTGCCCTGTATAGCCTTCCATAACCAACCCCAGGGTTACTAGCTCTGTCAACGCCCACCAGGGGCTAAATGACGTCGCTCAAAGGAGCATTATACCATTTGTGAGGGACGAAGATAGGGTCCGAGGGCCTCATGCAGTCCATTCCATGGCTGGACTATTATATGTTGTATCGGCACCACACACCCGTCGAGCCTGGTGCCCGGGGTGCAGATATCAAGAGTCCACTTGACTCAGACACAACTACAGTTTAGGGGCCGAGCAGGATTAGTTGCAGACCCAGGGGACTGGTAGGATGGCTATAGTTATTAAATGACTCAGTGTGACCTTGTTAGGGGTATATAAATTGAAGTCCACTCGCCAAGGCTTATGGGGGCCCCGGGTGGGTTATTCTGTGTTGGGGTTACCTTCCGGATTATGGGGGCCAGGTAAGGTTCTTGTTTGCATTGGTACTGATAGATTAGAAAGCAGGAAATTCAGCTATTCAAGTAGTATCTCTATTCTTTTCGTTCAGTTACTTTCAGTTTCCTTTTAGTTCATTCAGTTATTTACAGTTACTGCCTTACATATTCGCTACATATTGTACTGACGCCCTTCTTGGGGGCGCTACATTACTTGCCTGTAGGTGCGGATAGACGCAGTTCAGGACCTTCCTAGTATCCATCCAATGTTAGCAGTGCATTCGGCTCCTTTCCTCATGAGCTAACAGTTAGAAGGTCTACTCTTTTGATTATACAGTTTATGGGTAGGTCGGGGCCTTGTCTCGACCATTATATCACTCCTAGAGGCTTGCAGACTATTTCATATTCCTTGTGGTTAGTTGTTATTAGCCATGTGGGGCCTTGTTTAGCTGTCAGTTAGCGGCCTTGTCGGCCATAGCTTTGTTTAGTGCTGGATTTACTTTATAGTTATAACTAGACATCATGGTGGTCTTGTCGGCCCACAGAGGATTCCCTGCTATTACTTGTTTCTAGTTAGTTGTTTTCTTTTACAGGTGGCTATAAGGCCTTGTCGGCTGGGGGTTGTGCTTACAGTCGAGATATAGCCCGTTGTTTTCTTAATTTAAATATTAGGCATGCACCAAAAGTGCATAAGCTCAGTCAGGTTAGTTCAGATCCTAGTAGGGAACCAGGTACCAGTCATGCCTCCCAAAGTTGGGCGTGACAAACTTGGTATCAAAGTAGGTCACATTCCAGGGAGTCTGTAAGCCGTGCCAAGTAGAATATTGCCCATAGATTTGTTGTGCACCACATTCTATAGACAGGAGGCTGCAAGGCATGATAGGATGGTTACTCTTCTTTCTCTTCTAGTCGTGCTATAAAGCTATACAATATAGGATTGAGTCCCTAAGCTTTCCATATTCTGCTTGTCTACAGAAAAATGTCATACATGCGACAGACCATGACTGGAGGAAGTTGGACGTCGTAGCAGGAGAGGGCACTAGCTGGGTGCCCCAGTTAGAGTCAGCCCGATCTGAGGGCGACAGGGAGACTTCATCCTGGTCTCCCCAATACTCTCCGCCACGCTAATAGCCGTCTAGAGCGGCAAATGTGTTGGCACCACCTCCAGTAGTCTCTATACCGATGCCATCAGATAAGAAGGTTAGGAGTGCTGCTTTTATGATAGCTCAGGTGATGGTTGCGTAGCGTCAGCCAGTGACACCCGTTGTTGCTGAATCTTCAGGAGGACCTGGTAGTTCGAGGGTCCGAGAGTTTCTCGCACTGAGTCCCTCGCAGTTTACAGGGATGGACCGAGATGAGGACCCTTAAGAGTTTTTGGACCAATTGTAGTGGGTCTTCAGGGTAATGCATGCCACACCTACGGAGTCGGTTGAGTTAGCAGTATTTCAGTTGCAGGACATAGCAGTATTACGGGACGAGACTTGGGAGAGGTCCCAAGGTAGAGATGTTCCCCCTCCGACTTGGTCTAGCTTTTCAGAGGCCTTCCTGGACCACTATTTGCTGTAAGAAATCCGACAAGCCCGAGTAGATCAGTTTCTACATCTGGAGCAAGGTTCGATGAATATTCGGGAGTATGATATGAGATTTGACTCTTTGGCTCGACACGCACCAAATTTTGTAGATACTATGCCAGCCAGGGTGCACTGGTTCATTATGGGGCTACTCCTAGAGTACATAGAGACTTGTATTACGGCTACTCTGTGAGAGGAAATGGATATTTCCTATGTTCAGGCATTTTCTCAAAATATTGAGGGAATCAGGCAGCGGCAGCTGGGAAATAGAGAGGGCAAATCAGGAGCAACGCCGTAGGGCTAGACCTAGTGATACATAGGTAGAGTTCCAGGGGGGACCTGGGCAGCGACTATTAGGCAGACCACCCAGACCTCCACCTCCACAGCAACAGCAGGGGAGTAGACTAGGTGGTCGGGGCCAGTCATAACCGACGAGAGCTCACAGCCATTAGGTTCGAAGAAGCAGAGAGGGTCAAAGAAGAGTAGATTCACCATGCCACTTTACCCTATCTGTAGTCGACGTCATCCTGGGGAATGCAGGTATGGTTCTTCGGCATGTTACACCTGTGGACAGGAGGGTCACCTGATGAGAGACTGTCCATCTAGGGGTTAGAGTGATTGGGACAAACAGGACAGATCTTCAGTAGGGTCATGTGCCCCAGCATCTCCAGCAGGGCGTAGGCCCTCAGCTCCAGCAGGCAGAGGCCGAGGCAGGTCAGGGGCATCTAGCTTAGGCACCAGTCCAGATCACACTTATGCTTTACCGGGGCGACAGGAGTCAAAGTCATCATCGGATGTGGTGACAGGTATGCTGGACATTTTCTCTCATTCTATTTATGTTTTGATAGATCCAGGTTCCACTTTGTCTTATGTGACGCCACTAGTAGCCCAGAAATTCGATATCACGCCAAAATTGCTTCAGCGACCTTTTTCAGTGTCCACACCCATCGGTGATTCTATTATAGATAAAAGGTTCTACCGAGGTTGCACAGTAGAGTTTTTTGGTCACCAGACTTTAGCAGATTTGGTGGAATTAGAAATGATCGATTTTGATGCAATTATGGGTATGAATTGGCTAGCACCATGTTATGCCAATGTAGAATGTTGGACCAAGACTATCCGGTTTCACTTTCCATGGGAGGTAGTACAGGAGCGGAAAGACAATGCAGCCACGCCAAAAGGTAGGTTTATATCCTATCTTCGGGCGAGAAAGTTATAGCAAAGGGTTGCATCTATTATATTGTCAGGTTTCAGGATGTTCAGCTAGAATCCCCGACTCTTCAATCTATTCCAGTAGTCAATGAATTTCCAGATGTATTCCCAGATGAACTTCCTGGTATTCCTCCAGAATGGGAAATTGATTTCACTATTGACCTACTACCAGGTACTCAGCCTATCTCCATCCTTCCGTACCGAATGGCTCCTACTAAGTTCAGAGAATTGAAGGAACAACTGAAAGATCTGCTGGATAAGGGTTTCATCAGGTTGAGCACTTCACCATGGGGTGTGCCAGTTCTATTTGTAAGGAAGAAGGATGGCTCCCTCCACATGTGTATAGATTACCGGCAGCTAAATAAAGTCACCATCAAGAATAAATACCCACTTCCAAGGATAGACGACTTGTTTGATCAATTACAAGGGGCAAAGTATTTCTCTAAGATCAATTTAAGGTAGGGGTATCACCAGGTGCGGGTTCGGGAGACAGATATCCCGAAGACGGCCTTCAGGCCCAGGTATGGCCATTTTGAATTCTTACTTATGTCCTATAGTGTTCATGGATTTGATGAACAACATCTTCAGGCCGTATCTGGACTTGTTTGTGATAGTATTTTTTGATGATATTCTGTTGTATTCTCATTCAGAAGCAGAACATCAAGATCATTTGCGAACAGTGCACCAAATTCTCAAGGATCACCAGTTATACGCAAAATTTTCTAAATGTGAGTTCTGGCTTAATTTTGTAGCCTTTTTGGGCCATATCGTGTCAAAGGCTGGTATTTAGGTAGATTCACAAAAGATAGAGGTAGTAAAGACATGGCCTAGACCTATAACTTCGACTGAGGTACGCAGTTTCCTGGGATTAGCCAGGTACTATAGAAGGTTTGTAGAAGGGTTTTCGACCTTATCAGTGCCTTTAACCACGTTAACTCAGAAAGTGGCTAAATTTCACTAGATTGAAGTGTGTGAACATAGTTTCCAAGAACTGAAGAATAGATTGACATCAGCGCCAGTACTAGCATTGCCAGAAGGATATGCAGTGTATTGTGATGCTTCAGGTGTTGGGTTAGGGTGTGTTCTGATGCAACATGGTAAGGTAATTACTTATGCTTCGAGGCAGCTGAGGAAGCATGAAAAGAACTATCCCACTCACGACCTGGAGTTAGCGGAAGTAGTTCACGCCATAAAAATCTGGAGACACTACCTATATGGGGTACATGTGGACAATAATTACTAATCATAAAAGCCTCAAGTATATCTTTACTCAGAAAGAGTTGAATCTGCAGCAGCGTCACTGGTTAGAACTGTTGAAGGACTACGACGTGAATATTTTATACCATCTAGGGAAGGCTAATATCATAGCAGATGCTTTCAGTCGTAGATCCATGGGGAGTTTAGCACACTTGAGGCCCGAACAGCGGGAGCTGGCCTGAGAATTGCACCAGTTAGCCAGCTTAGTCGTCCGAATAGTGGACTCAGGACACAATGGGGCTATAATTCAGAATACAGCAGTATCATCCCTGGTTGCAGAGAGGTAAAAGAACGGAAGTACGAAGATCCTCATTTAGCACAACTCAGAGATAAGGTACAGTAGGGAGAAGTATTAGATTTTGAGGTAATTGAGGATGGGGTCTTGAGATGGAAAGGTCGCCTCTACGTTCTAGATGTGGAAGAACTTTGCCAGTACATCATGGCAGAGGTACATTATTCTCGTTATTCTCTTCACCCAGGTTTAACAAAGATGTATCATGACATAAAAGAGATTTACTGGTGGCCGAGAATGAAAAGGAGTGTAGCAGAATTTGTAGCACAATGCCCTAACTGCCAGCAAGTAAAGGCTGAACATAAAAAATCTGGCGGATTAACATAGGAAATAGCAGTGCCTATATGAAAGTGGAAAGCCATCAATATGGATTTTGTGATAGGTTTACCCCGTACCAGACATAGATTTGATTCCGTCTGGGTAATTGTTGATAGATTCATGAAGTCAGCTCATTTTCTGCCAGTCAGGACTACATTCTCAGCCGAGGACTATGTCGAGTTATACATCAGGGAAATACTTAGACAACATGGTGTTCCGGTATCTATCATTTCTGACAGAGGAGCATAATTCACAGCTAATTTCAGGCAGTCCTTCCAGAAAGGCTTGGGAATGCAAGTTAACCTGAGCACAACATTCCATCCTCAGACAGACAGGCAGGCAAAATGTACAATTCAGAAACTTGAAGACATGTTGTGAGCATGTGTGTTAGACTTCGGGGGCAGTTGGGATGAACATTTACCCCTTATTAAATTTTCTTATAATAACAATTACCATTCGGTAATTCAGATGGCGCCATATGAGGCCTTATATAGGCGTAAGTGCAGGTCTCCTATTGGTTGGTTTGAGGTTGGAGAATCAGGGTTAATTGGACCATACATAATCCATCAGTCAGAGGAGAAAGTAAAGCTTATCAGAGAGCGTTTGCTGACAGCTCAGAGTCGTTATAAATCTTACTCTGATGTGTGGCGTAGGGATCTGGAATTCAATATAGACGATTGGGTATTTATGAAAGTCTCACCAATGAAGGGAATAATGAGGTTTGGTATAAAGGGTAAGCTTAGCCTGAGGTTTATTGAACCGTATTGAATCCTCTGGAGAATAGGTTAGGTGGCATACGAGCTAGATCTACCTTCAGAGTTAGAATTTGTTCACCCGGTCTTTCATGTGTCAATGTTACAGAAGTGCATAAGTGATCTGTCCCAAGTTGTGCCAATTGAGGACGTCCAGGTTACTAAGGAGCTAGCCTATGAAGAAGTTCCAGTGGTCATATTAGATCAGCAGGTTCATAGGTTGAGGACTAAAGATGTCGCCTCTGTTAAGGTACTGTGGAGAAACAAGAATAGAGAAGAGATGACCTGGGAAGCTGAGGACGACATGAGATATAGATATCCTCATTTGTTCCAGGCTTAGTCCAGACTATGTCGTTAAGGTAAAGTTGTTGATTCAGTTGTTGTTTTATAATTTATGTTACATATATTGTTCAGTTACTACCATTTTGTTGTGAAATAGTTGTTATAGTGTTATGTGAAGTGTCTGTATTGGACTATTCTACATTTCAGGGTTTCCAAATAGTCCATATTACAGGGAAAACTCTGCCAAAATTTTTCTAGAACAATAGTTAAAAGAGTTAAACTCCTGTAGGTTGAAGTTGACATTCGATGACGAATGTTCCTAAAGGGGGAGGATATTACACCCCATAAGTTCCTATCATTTAAGTCGGTGTATTCGTATGTTAGTCGAGAGTTTTAGAGTACAACGCGTACGAGAAAAGGCCCAGGAAAGGTCGAACAAGCGTGGAATCGAGGTTGCTAGGGAGAAGGCCGGACAGGCTGTCACAAGGGGCAACGTGTCACGGACCTCTCCCTGCGCGTCAAGCATCATGACAAGGCCCTAATTTGCCGCGTTGGCATCCGTGACACGGACCCTGTGCCACCGCCCAAGCATCATATCTGCTATTTGACATAAATAAAAGGGGTAAAGTCTTTGGAACACTAATTGGTCTCTTTATCACATTAGCCATCCTTCAACATGTTGATTCCTCCATAATACTTTAACTGAAGCTACTTCCCTGTTCCTTAGCCTCCGAACCTAACGATCCAATATTTCCACCGGAACTTCCTTATAGCTAAGGCTATCCTTTACACCAACGCTATCCACTGGGACTTCTAGATCTGGATCTCCCAAACATTTCTTCAAAAGCGATACATGAAACACAGCATGCAAGGAAGATAACTCTGAGGTTAAGTCTAACTCATACGCTACCTTACCAACTTTTCTCATAATCCGGTAGGGACAAACATAATGGGGACTGAGTTTCCCTTTCTTCCCAAATCGCATGACTCCCTTCATGGGAGATACCTTCATAAATACCCAATCGTCTACCTCGAACTCCAACTCTCTCCTCCTTACATCAGTATATGACTTTTGACGACTCTGAGCGGTTTTCAGCCTGTCCCTTATTAACTGAACCTTTACCATAGCCTCATAAACTGAATCTAGCCCTATCATAGATGCCTAACCAACCTCAAACCATCCGATGGCCGATCTACATCTCCGCTCCTAGAGAGCCTCGAACGGTGCCATTTGGATACTGGAGTGATAGTTGTTATTGTAAGCAAACTCGATCAGGGGCAAGTGATCATCCCAAATACCTTTAAAGTCCATCACGCAAGCTCTCAACATGTCTTCGAGAGTTTGAACTGTCCGCTCCTCTTGACCATCCATTTGCGGATGAAAGGCTGTAAGCTTAACCTGAGTCCCAAGCCCCTTTTGAAAAGACCATAAAAAATGGGAGGTAAACTGAGTACCTCGATCCAAAATAATGTACAAGGGCACTCCATGTAGCCGAACCAACTCTCGGATATACAATTTGGCATAATCATCCGTTGAGTCTGTGGTTTTCACCGATAGGAAATGTGCAGCCTTGGTCAAACTGTCTACCACCACCCAAATGGATTCTTATTGTTGACGAGCACAAGGAAGGCCTGTGATGAAATCCATATTAATTTCTTCCCACTTCCAAGTAGGAATGCTGATATCCTGAAGTACTCCTCCCGTCCTTTGATGCTCAACCTTTACTTACTGACAGTTCGGGCACCTAGCTACGAATTCTACAATATTCTTCTTCATGCCATCCCACCAATAGATTTCTCATAAATCATGATACATCTTGGTGGAACTTGGATGGATAGAGTATTTGGATCCATGGGCCTTATGCAATATCCGGCTCCTCAAATCATCAACATCTGGAATACATAGGCGACCCTGGTACCGAAGCACACCATCTCCCCCTTGGGAGAAGACCTCCACCTTCTGATTTCGAATGACTTCTTTCAGCTTTACCAAAATCGGATCCTCATCTTTTCTAGCTTTCACATCAGTCACCAAGGATGATTCTGATCTATTCTGGACAACAACACCGCCAAAGGTCGAGTCGACCAACCTAACTCCCGGCCTTGCGAGTCAATGGACATCTTTCACCAGCTCCTTCTTTCCCTCATCCATATGGGACACACTCTCCATAGAGAGCCTACTAAGTGCGTCCACTACCATATTAGCCTTACTCGGATGGTAAAGAACACTCATATCGTAGTCCTTGAGTAGCTCTAACCACTTCCTTTGCTGAAGATTGAGATCTTTCTGTGTGAACACATATTGTAAGCTCTTGTGGTCGTAAACACATCCACATGGACCCTATATAAGTAATGTTTCCATATCTTCAATGCGAATACCACCGCTGTCAACTCTAGATCATGGGTTGGGTAATTCTTTTCATGGATCTTTAACTGTCCAGAGGCATATGCTATTACTTTCCCTCTCTGCATCAATACACACCCGAGTCCGACTCTTGAAGCATCGCAATACACCACGAATCCATCAGTACCCTCGGGTAGGGTCAACATTGGTGCTGAAGTTAGTCGAGTCTTCAACTCTTGGAAGCTCTTCTCGCAAGCCTCCGACCATTGAAATTTCACCTTCTTTTGAGTCAACTTGGTCAACGGTGCTACAATATATGAGAAACGCTCAACAAACCTCCAATAGTAACCACATAAACCTAAGAAACTCCGAATATCTGAAGGATTCACCGGTCTAGCCCAATTCTTCACTATCTCGATTTTCTGATAATCTGTCGTTATGCCCTCACTCGATACCACATGGCCCAAAAATGCTACGGAGTCCAACCAAAACTCACACTTGCTAAACTTGGAATACAATTGGCGATCCTTGAGATTCTGAAGTACTACTCTCAAGTGAGCGGCATGCTCCTCCTCGCTCCGAGAGTATATAAGGATGTCATCAATGAACACAATCACGAACATGTCCAGATATTTCTTGAACACCCTGTGCATCAAGTCCATCAAAGCTACAGGAGCATTCGTTAATCCAAAAGAAATAACTAAAAACTCATAATGGCCATACCGCGTCTTGAAGGTTGTCTTCGGGATATCACTCTCCCGAATTCTAAGCTAATAATACCCGGACCTGAGATCTATATTTGAGAAACACTTGACACCCTGAAGCTGGTCAAACAAATCATCAATCTTGGGTAAAGGATACCTGTTCTTGATGGTGACTTTGTTCAATTGCCGATAGTCAATACACATGCGAAGAGAATCATCTTTCTTTCGGACAAAGAGAACTGGCGCACCCCATGGAGACTTGCTCGGTCTAATGAAACTCTTACCTAAAAAGTCCTTCAACTGCTCTTTTAACTCTTTTAGCTCGACTGGAACCATCCTGTGGGGAGAAATAGATATAGGCTGCGTGTCGGGAAGAAGGTCAATACCGAAATCAATCTCCCGCTCAGGAGGAACACCTAGCAAATCATCAGGAAAGACCTTTGGATACTCATGTACTACTGGAACTGACTAGATAGTGGTGTATCGGACTCGACATCCTTAACCCTAACTAGATGGTACATGCAACCCTTAGAAATCATCTTCCTGGCCATAAGGTAGGAAATGAAACGACCTACAGGCACAACTAAACTACCCTTCCATTCTAAGACTGGCTCACCCAAAAATCTGAACTCTACTGCCCGGGTTCTACAATTTACTGAAGCATAGCATGCAATAGCCAATCCATGCCGAGAATAACATCAAAATCATTCATGGCTAACTCTATCAAATCTGTTGAGGTGACCTTATGAAGGATTGAGACTGGGCAACCTCTAGACACCCGTCTAGCTATAATTGAGTCACCTACTGGAGTGGAAAATGAGAAGGGTTCTGACAAGACTTCGGGACTGACTCTGAAGCTATTGGCTACATAAGGGTTAACAAAAGACAAGTAGCCCCCGGATCTAATAAAGCATAAACATCAATATGGAAAACTTGCAACATACCAGTGACCACATCCAGGGAGACCTCCTGCTCCTGACGGGATGCTAAAGCATAGAATCTTTTCTGGAGCTGACCGCCAGTTGTGCTAGTAGATGCCCCCTGATGTGCTGAGCGTATGGGAGGGATTGCTGAGCTAGAGGCTAGGCATTGGCCCCCAACCTGATCCTGCCTCACAGCTGGATAATCTCTAAGCATGTGTGAAGGCTTCTCAAACCCGAAACAAGCACCTGAACCTGCCAAACACTGGCCTGTGAATCCTCGACCATATCTACGACAAGCTGGGATTCTAGAATCTGCAGGTCTATTGCTATGACCCCTTGTGCCTGATGTCCATCCTCTTTGATCATGTTTGGGCCTGGATGGCACACTCAATTCCGAAGATGCTGGGGATGATGATCTCTGGTGGGTCTGGTTTTGGTGTCCATCTCCGGACCTCTGTTGAGAGAATCTGTGGTCCTTGGTCCTAGCCCTCTTGGTCTCCCTCTCCCTTGAATGTGCCACCTTCATCTACTAGGAATACAACACTATCTATAAGAAATCCATGTCCTGATAGAGCATAGCGATCCTACAATCCTTTTCCAAACAGCCCGCTGCTCCATAGATGAATCTACTCACCCGCATCCTCTGATCGGCTACCAACTCTGGGGCATATTTCGATAGGCTAGTGAACTCAAGGGAATACTCTTGTACAATCATTCTCCCTTGCTTCAAATTCACGAACTCATCTGTCTTCAGCTCCCTCATCTCCCGAGAGAAGGATGGGTCTAGAAATGCAACATGGAACTCTTCCCAAGTGACCGGACCTACTCCTATGACCCTACTATCCTTCCATTGGCGAAACCAGATATGCATGAACCTTTTTAATTAATAAGAGGCCAACTCGGTGCACTCAACCCCATTCACCCCCATGACTTGGGTGATCTTGATAATCTCATCTACGAACTCATGTGGGTCCTCATCTACCTTGGACCCAAGGAACTCTGGCGGGTTCATCCTCAAGAAGTCTCTAACTCGAACCACCACCACATTGCCATTTTGTGGAACATGCGCAACAGCCTGCTAATTGACCTGAACGGTCAGGGCCTGCGCAAGCATCTGAATAGCAGTCCGAAACTCGGCATGGGCAGCTGGCTCTGGTGCCTAGGGCTCCTGAACTGGTGGGGCCTACTGATGCCCATGATCATTTCCATCTCCATGGGCTTCACTGTTCCCGTTTCTCCTGCCATTCATTCTTCTAGGAGCCATGATTCTACAATCGCGAATAGCATGAATTAGAAGCATAGAAAGACTTTTCATCGCATGACATAGATCATGAGAGAAGGAAACATTTCCTAAATGTCTCGTAGCCTCTTCGTCATAAGTGTGGTGCGCTTCATGAAAAAGACTCTACTTAACACGGCTTTTAGAAACCCTAGGACACTTCAAACCTACAGCTTTGATACCAAGTTCGTCACGACCCGAACGGAGGCTCGGATCGCGACACGGGACAAGGAGACCCAAGAGACCCCAAGTCGATTCATGGAATAAGCATACATCTAACTCAATCAAGAACTGAATAACCATCAATACAATCATAGCGGAAGTCTAACTTGAATATAAAATCAAAAGATAAAATCCGAAGCTAAAAACATACATATGTCTAAATAGCCTCTAGTCATGACGAGTTGATGGGACAAGACCCCAACTAACTCAACAAGCTAACACTGAAATACATAAAGAAAAGATGGATAGTCTAGTCCTTGGAAGATGAGGACTCACCAATAAAGCTGAAAGTACCCTCTGAGATGATCTAGACATGAGGATGAGCCTAAGAGCTGGCACTTGTATCATAAGACGATACAGCTTGAAAGTATACGGTTAGTACGTGAAATGTACCGAGTATGCAAGGTAAGTAAAATGGACATTAAAATATGTAAAATCTCATAAAACATCATAAGAGTAGGACAACATTCTCAAAACATAAATATCGTAATAAAACATATGGCTCAAGGTTTTCAAAATATTTGTTATACAATCGCAACCATAATCATGATATAAAAGCCATAATAAACATTGATTGAGACAAGATACATAATCATAAACATGCATAAATCATGAGGAATAGTGGGAGATTCTCTTAAACGACATACCCCATATGAGCACATATGAAATCCGACTTGTAACCCTAGTCAGGAGGGTGTCCATACCTTGCCAAGGGTAGAACCATGAGAGTGTGATATCACCATGAAAAGGCCATTTGGGATAGGTAATGTCAGAAAGGAGGTCCCAACATACCTACAGTGGCACGTAGTTTATGAGATCCGGGGCAGAACCTAGGCCCCAAACCTACTCGGTGTTTGATACTACTCCCTAAACATATATAGTGCTCATAGTATAACATGTATGAATTCATGGGCTAGTTAAATCATTATAATCATAAACATGCTTGTAAATAAGTGAACTATCCATGAAACAAGGCCCGTGAGTCAGCCTAAAACATAATTCATAAATCATGGGTTTCATACATACTTGTAGATTTTTGCGTATAGCTCAAGAGTCACCAAATCATGATGGATAATTGAATAAATTCATATTTCAAATCATAAATCATGTTGGACTTGTAAATATCATCAATTGAAGATAAGATCATAAATCGATTCATCACAGATCATGCTTAGATAGGCTAATTTAATAGATATCGAAATCAACAATTATATAATCAAAATAGTTATAAAATCTAATCAAAATTCATATAATAAAAGGTAAATCACAATTTGGAACAACCCATTTGTAAATCATTAGATTTTCATAAAATTTGATTTAAAACCCTAAATAGATTTTTGGTAGATTTTCATAAATTAATGGATAATGGGCATGGGTGTGAATGGAAACACCCATTCATAATCCTACACACCTGAAAATGGCCGAATCTTACCCTCCCTTGAATGCACAAAAGGAATTGAAGAAGAAAACCTTGAATCACCCTTTGATCACCTCTCTATCACTCTTTTATTCTCTTGCATGCATGAATGAAGACTTTAGGATAGTTTTCCCCTCTAAAACCCACCTTTCATAGGCTAAAACGACGTATTTTAGGCTTTAGGAACTTAGGAATTACGAAAAGGCTTTTACTAATTCGCAGAAAATTAACTGCCAGGTGGTCCTAACAGACGACCTGATGACTCGTTGCTGGAGGCATGACTCGTCACCTGCTCATCAAGTACATTGTATCATTTACAAACTTTGGACTCCAAGCCTGCCAATGACTCACCCCACGAATCGTTAAGGCTGACAACGACTCGTGGGGACTCCCGTCAGGTACACTTCCCATCTTCCCTTTTCCCAACTATGTTTCCTTCCCCACGATTAACCCAATGACTCTTGGGTCTGGACCAACAGTCGTGGCCTTGCTCGTGGGGTCTCAACTCTTCTAGGACTTCTTCTCAAAACCCAGGCCTTCCCCGCGAATCACCTGACCTCTCATGGGCTGTCCTCACAAGTCATGAGACGACTCGTCCTGAGACTGCAATAATGATTTCCACTTTTTCCCTGTTTCAACTCCTCGGGTCCGATCTTTTATCTCCCAGGGTATAACAATCAAAGTACTTCATTTAGTAGAGGCTTCATAGACAATTAGTTGAAGAATTCCTTGCTTCGACTCTGTTTTTTCCTATGGGTCCCTTGGTTTTATAAGCAACTTTTATGAAATGATCTTGGTATTGTATTATTTTAGATTTTACTTATTTTATCAATATTCTTATTCATATCTAGATGTTGGATCACTATTTCATGCGAGTTGTAGCGGTATGCTCAGGCCAGAAATGGCACCGGTTGTGGATCTTTCTTAGGCCTTAGACTGGGGTGTAACAAACTTGGTATCAGAGTCCTAGGTTCATGTGTCCTAGGAAAACCGTGAAGCTACATCTAGTAGAATCCTACATATGGATTTGTCACGTGCCATAATTATAATTGGGATGCTACAGGACATTTAGGAAACTCTACACTTCTTTTCTACTCAAGAATCATGCCATAACCAAGATTGTAACACCTCGTACAATTGTCCTAAGATTTGAACCATTCCACGCATGGGGGTAAAACCAACTCGAAAGTTTTCGATGAATTGTAAAGGTTGGGAGAAGTAAATCATGAGTTATAAGGTTTTAAGTTGGAGTTGGTAGAAATTTAAAAGGGGAATATGTACAAAGAGAAGGGTGATGAATATGTGAAGTTCATGAATAAGAGTCAACTTAAAATGATCATATCTCCCACTCTACAAAATGCTTTAGGGTGATTCTACCATCAAATTAAAGCTCTATGAATCTAGTTTCCAACATATCCAATCATTCATCAATTAGAATACAGAGTACAAAGTTATGGGTATTTTACTGAGGCACCGTCAAGCAGTGGCAAATTAACGGACTGGCCTCTTTTAGAACATGAGTTGGGAACACTTTCTTAAATTTGATACCGCTACTCAACTCCAACATCCCATAAGTTCTCCAAAACCCTAATCAGGTCAGAGAAACACCTCCTATGTTATATCAACTCCAAATCCACGAACTCCTCAAGGTTTATACACCAAAGTCTCCCACTCCTCTAGCAAACCAAAGAACAACTCTTGAGTTTTAACACTTGGGATTTTCAACACTCCTCCCTCCTCCAGGCTTGACGTAAGAATAGATTTCTACTTTGAGATGATCATTGAGAGGCCAATAACAAGATATGTAAGGCTAATCTATGTGCAGGAGTACCTCATTTCATTCCCCACATTACATTCATGAAATCCCGTGTAAAAACACTCCTTCTTGAATGTTAGGAGTAAGGCCAAGAACGTACATCTATGATAAATGATTTTTAATGTTTTATGAGTTCCTATGTGTGCTTATTGATTAACCTTGATTGTCTATGTTTGAGAACGAGCAAGAGTAACCCCCTTAGCCGTACGTAAGTTCAAAAAAGAGAAGAAAATCAAAATTTTATTTCTAGAAATCCCTAGGCATGGTGTGCCACCCATAGCGCCCGCCTGTGGAAAATTTGTTCGTCAGAAGTTTGTGCCCAGGCATGACGCGCCTCCTTTTGTGACTGCCTAGTGAAATTCTTGTCTGAAGTCTTGCCTTGAGCACGGAGCGCCTCCTAGCATGCTTACCCTTAGAAATTTTATTTGTATGAAGTTCAGACCCAAGTGCAACGTGACTCCCATAGAGCTCGTCTATCAAATTTTCTTCATCAGAAGTTATGGCTTGAGCACGAGGCGCTGCCTAAAGCACCAGACTAGTTTCCCCTAAAAACACTTCTAAATATATTACAATGCTTCGGATCTTCTTTATCAGTTTATTCCGGGTTGATTGATACCATATTTTCACTATAAAACATCCTAGATCACTCATGAGATTCACATTCTCTCCTATAAGAAGTGCTCTCCTATTTTCATGAACTATGACTATAATGTGATTATCTATGAACTCTCAAAGCCTAATGTTAATGATAACTATGATTATGATGTGATGATGATAAGCTTGGTGGCTTAAATACAATTTCTAGTAAATCTTGTTATGTAATGAAAGAGGAGTGGATCTATTAACCGAGAAGGCTTCATGTTTGAAACTACGTATGCCAACGTAGGATGATGGATTGTTTATGTGGGTTTGGGTGACTCCTATATACCCATGGTATGGTTTATTATGGATTATTATGGATCCTTTCTAGCAAACTACATTATGTATGTCTCACATCCCGACAAGGTATGAGATGGCTTAGCTTATCAGGTAGAGATAAGATTCCATGTTTACATGGTGGTTTATGTCGATTAAGTTAAGGACCTCCCATAAAGAACTTAATGAACAATGACAGAAGTATGATTAGTAAAAGGTTTTTATTTCTACTTATTGATTCTCATTCTTTTCATGTTATGCCTATATCTTAGTTAATCTCTTATGTTGTTTAGCTATGTTATGTTTTATTCAGCCGTTTTACATACAGTACGATCCTATGTACTTACGCCTTTGGCGGGGGCAATGCAATATTTTATAATGCAATTTAGGCATGCATATCAACAATTGAGTTGCTCACTAGGATCCCTCTTCATTCAGCTATTGGTGAGCACCACTTGTTTTGGGCTTAGTTTGTTTATGTTATTAGATGTTGGTTTAGAGGTATGTGGGGTGCCTTGGCCCCGTAAAACAATTATTTCATCATGTTTTAGGCTTCATAGATTAATGTTTATGATGATGTAAAACTTAGAAAATCTTTTATAGATTGAGTAATTTGATTTTATAAATTTACGTCTGCCCGTATTCCGTTGATGATTAGATGTATGCTCATTATGTAAACCATATTATATAGTTTGGTCGGGTCAGCAATGGCTTTGAGTGTCGGTTACGCCTAGGCCCAAGGTTGGCACATGAAAAATTTGGTATTAGAGCACTACATTCGAGTGTATTAGGGAGTCTATGAAGATGTGTCAAGTAGATTTTGAATTACAAGTGTGAAGTGCGCCACATTTATAATTTACAAGCTACAAGGCATATAAGAATGTTACGTTTCTTTCCTTCTCTAGATCATGCTATAGAATCAAGCTCTAAGTAAATATTCTAATGTTTGCATTATTGCATTTCCTGTAAAAAAAAATTCTTTTACGAGGAAGACAACCTCAAGCCAAAGGACTAACACCACTAACGAGGCAAACTCCAGTGAACCTCAAGAAGTTCAGACAAGGTCTCAAGGTTGTTCAACAGTCCAGACCACTCATACTTTTCCACCACTGACAGAGGGTGGGGAACCCTACAACGTATATGGCTCCTCCTAGTACAACGGGTGCGGAGATGAGAGGAGCCATCCAGATGTTGACCCAATTGGTTGCAGCATAGTCTTAGCATCACGGCACACGGTCATAGGGTATGGGATCTCATCAAGGTTCAGCTACGTCGAGGATTAGAGAGTTTCTCAGAATGAAATACAGGAAGGTTGTAGCCTGTGCATCCAGACAGTTAAAGATCTATCAGAGGAAATGCCCAATGCACGACTTAAAGTTAGCTGTTGTAGTGTTTGCACTAAATATGTGGAGTTATTATTTATATGGATTTCTGTGGTTATGTTCAAAGACCACAAAGTCTTCAATACATTTTCAAGCAGAGAAAGTTGAACCTCAGATAGGGAAGATGGCTTGAATTGCTTAAGGACTATGGCATTAAGATTCTCCACCATTCTGGAAAGGCTAATATAGTAGAAGATGCTCTAAGTGGATGGTCCATAGGAAGTCTATCTCATTTTGAAGAAGGCAAGAGAGAATTGGCCAGAGACGTTCACAGATTAGTTAGCCTAGGAGTCCAGTTGTTAGACTCTGGGGTCGGTAATGTGATTGTTTATAATAGGGTAGAATCATCCCTAGTAGTAGAAGTGAATGAGAACCAATATGAAGATCCAATCTTGCTTAAGATGAAAGAAGAAATTCACAAGCAAAAGTCTATGACTTTTGAACTGGGGGGGATCGTACCAAGACAGATTATGTGTCCCAGATGTGGACAATTTATGGGAAAGAATTATGACTGAGGCACACAGCTCCAGGTATTCTATCCATCTAGGTTCTACTAAGATGTACTATGATATAAAAGAGATTTATTGGTGGAAAGATATGAAGAAAAACATAGAAAATTATGTGGCTAAATGTACGAATTGTCAATAGGTTAAAGCGCAGAGGCCTGGTGGCCTAGCATAGAATATTGAACTAACTATATAGAAATGGGAGATAATAAACATGGACTTCATAACTAGGTTACCCTGCTCCTTTAGAAAACATGACTCGATTTGGGTGATTTTGTACTGGCTCACCAAATCAACACACGTTTTACCTATCAAGACGATGATTCCTCTGAGGATTATGGCAAGTTGTATATCTGAGAGATTTGTAGACCACATGGGACCCTAGGGTCCATTATATCTAATAGAGGTGCTCAGTTCACGGCCCACTTTTGGAAATCATTCCAAAAAGGGTTGGGGGCACGTGTAAATCTTAGCACTGTCGCCCACCCACAATAGATGGATAGGTTGAGTGCACCATTCAGACGCTTGAAGATATGTTGAGAGCATGCACACTGGATTTCAAGAGAAATTGGGATGATCATCTACCATTGGTTGAGTTTGCATATAATAATAGTTATCATGCTAGTATTAAGATGGCACCTTATGAGGCTCTGTATGGGCGAAGGTGCAGATCACCCATTGGTTGGTTTAAAGAAGGTGAAGTAGAACTATTAGGACCAAACTTGGTTTACCAAGCTTTGGAGAAGGTCAAGCTAATCCAAGAGCGATTACAAACTTCCCAAAGCTACCAGAAATCCTATTCAAATATATGACGAAGAGACCTAGAGTTTAATGTTAATGATTGGTTATTTCTAAAGGTTTCACCTATGAAAGGAATCATGCAATTTGGAAATAAAGGGAAACTTAGTCCTAGATATATCGGGTTGTATAAGATTTTGAAAAGGAATAGGCTGGTAGCCTACGAGCTGGAATTTCCCACAGAATTGGTGTCAATACATCCAGTCTTTTATATATCTATGCTAGAGAAATGTATGGTAGATTCCCTCCTTGTAGTTTCAATCGATGATATAGGTGTAAGAGAGAGCCTGACCTATGAAGAGGCCGATGTTGTGATTCTAGATTGCCATATTTGTAAATTGAGAATGAAAAAAGTAGCATATGTGAAAGTACTATGGAGAAATCCCAATTTTGAAGAGGCTACATGGGAAGTTGAAAATGATATGAAGGACAAATATCCATACTTGTTCCTTGAACAAGAGGAATATGCGGGAGGTAATGATCCTAATCCTACTCTATAAATTATACGACTCTATATCTCATGTTATGCTTATGATCTATGAAGGCTCGAACTCTACGATATGTCATGCCCTTAGGTCCTAATGAAATCATGCTAGGTCTTATAAATTAATGTCTCATGCTATGTACTCCACATCTAAACGAATTGATATTATGTTATGTCCATACTAAGAATCTGCATCTCACATGACTCGTGACTATGATTCCTTTCCTTTAAAGATAATGAAATTTCCTTCTCCATACACTAGCAAGCCAAAGAGAGGATATGTTTTATGTGCCAGGACCCAACTGGCCATGATTGGCACCCACACTAACCCCCCGATGGGCGAACCAACGACTCCCAACAATAACTCCAATGCAAACATTCATAAGGAAAACCTTTGCTAAAATAAGACAAACTAAATTATTAAACATGAAAAAGTGGTTTTAAAAACAACTCCAAACACAAATCCCATGACCTGATTGTCATTGCACCAGACGCATGCTTGCAACTCTAAATGATTAAAACTAAAAAATTAAAGGAAATAAGTGTCCAGAAGAGAAGGATATCTTTAAAATGGAAGAGTGATACTACCTACTTGTTCTGCTCACCTTTCAACGAATTGTTGCTGCTTATAGGTGAGGACGTGAGGAACTTCCTGGCTCGAACTCTACACTCAGAAAAGAAGTGCAGGGCTAAAGTCAGTACATAACACAGTATTGGTAGGCATCATCGGCCGATCTCACATAATAACGTGTAAACATAGCAATAATGAAATAAAACAAGTCTTTAGCATCATACAGAAGTACAAAAACCAATTCAAGTGCACTGGCTCTATCAGAGGTGACAGCGGGCCTACTCACTGGATTGGGCCTATCGCTGCAGCGGTCACTTGACCGCTACAGCGGTCTCTCCGAAGAGGTTGCTTGAATGCTACAGTGGTCTCAATGCAGTGATCACTTGACCGCTATAGAGGTCTCTCCACAGCGGAAGGAGTTCCGCTGCAGCGGTACTGCATTAGGTAGTAGCTCGACTTAGCTGTACCTTCAATAGTTCATCAATTCATCAGTTCACATACTCTACAGATCAATTCAACCATCACATACAAGTCTGAGAATCAATAATTAACAAATATGTATTCCTTACAAATACAACAGGTAATTACAAGAAAAATCCACTCAATAATTACCAGCATCTTGACCATGTCACACTTAGAATCAGATTCATGTCTTGTTTCAAATTACATAAACAAAATTCATAACTCCCACAAACACTTAGCACATTGTTAATTCATACTTACATATAAGCACAACACAACATAAATAAAGTAAAACATAGGGTGACATGTCGGGCACACACCTCCGCCATGTCACCATTACCACTCAAATTCATAAACTCAGTGTACACGCATGCCAGAGGGTCTTATTTTTGCCCTTCCATTCATGACCTACAGGGGACTCTAGAAATCCATGTATCGTACCGAAGTGGCACCTACTCGTACTCATATGCTCGTTCGAATGCTCCCCTCGTCCATGAGTCACTCAACAATATCGCTCGCCCGGATGCTTCCCTTGGGCACGAGCCACTCATCTTAGGATACTTTTATGTTCCAAATCATTTTTCATCCATAAAATATAACAGGAAAACAACTCCCTCTCTCTCTCTCACACACACACATATATATATATATATATAATATTTAACACTTAGGAGTCTATATTCCACTCCGTCACTTGCACAAGTACGGATCCTCGATTCCCATTTTAGCATTCTTAAAAGAAATTCACTTCACAAATTCCATGAAATTTTTGCAACAACTAATAATCATCTCCTATTAACATGATCTCCCTAATTAATCAAACAAACCATTTAACAATAGATAATATCCTTAGACCAATCTCATATCATTACCACACATGCATTACAAGTCATTATACAGGGTCTAACCCTCTAAGGATAACCTACCTCGATATTCAAAGATAATAATTTTGCTACTCTGCGGGAGCCTTGCCCTTTCAAAGTTTTGGATCATTCAAAATCACAATAAGAGTAATTCATTATTTACTCTTCAATCATGGGTCTAAATAGATCAAACCCTCCCCTTTGGGGTATTTCGAAAGTAAAATCCCAATTCTAGACTCAATTCCCTGCGTAACCTTCGTTCCCAACACATAATTCTAGGGGAGTGATCAAAACTCTTCAAACATCAACCCAAATCACCCCCTAATCATCCCATAATCCTACCCTATTTTAACAGCCTAGGATTTTTCTATACAAAAACTTCCACCATTAAAGGTCCATAAGCAATCTAGGATCAACACTACTCATAGTAGAGATAGGAAATCGAAATTATTACCTTAGGAGAAAAGTTCGCTGCTCTAGAGATATTTTTTGTTCTCTAGCCCTTCTTTTGGTGTTTTGGAAATAACGGGGTAAAAATTCCATAATTTCCACTTAAATCCACTTTCTGACTCTCATTGTCCGCTGTAGCAGTAGCATTTCTACTGCAGTGGACCCACTAGAGCAGTATGAGCACCACTGCAGTGGCTCCGGTGACTATTTCTCAATTTCGCCATGGCAGGACCCCGACCATTACCACGGTCTCGCTGCAGCAGGAAACTCACCGCTGCAGTGGTCCCCCAAACTAGTAGCCACCCAAAATCTAGTTTCACACTTAGAATATTTTATAGCATATCATATTCCTTTCTTAGCCTATTTCCAGTGCTCTAGGTCAATAACTATCCCGTAACGATGTTTGGGTTATTACATCAAATAATAATTAAAACACTGTTCATCCCCTAACGGTCTATACAAAGAAAGGGGATAGTACTTACCAAGTTCCACGAATAGCTGAGGATACTTGATCCGCATATCAGCCTCGGTCTCTTAAGTGGCTTCCTCAATTGGACGATTCTTCCACTGGACCTTAATTGTCGCGGTTTCTTTCGACCTCAACTTCTAAACTTCTCTAGCTAATATCACTACAGGATCCTCTTCATAAGAAAAATTCTGATTTAATAGCACAGATTCCCATTTGATAATATACATTCCATCCCCATGATACTTTTTCAACATTGAGGTATAAAACGTCGAATTCACCCCCGAAAACCCTGGCGGCAAGGCCAGCTCATACGCTACTTCCCCTACTCATCATAGTATTTCAAATGATCTGATGTACCTCAGGATAAGCTTGCCCCACTTCTCGAACCTCATCAACCCCTTCATAGGGGACACCTTGAGCAAAATTTTCTCTCCCTCTATGAATTCCATATCCCTCACCTTCTTGTCTGTGTACTACTTCTGCCTACTCTGAGAAGCTACCAGACAGTCCTGAATTGTTCAAAAAATTTTCAAGGACTCCCTCAGCAAATCAGTTCCCTAATGTATCGCTTCAAATGCATCAAACACACCAATTGGAGACCTATATTTTCTCCCATACAGAGCTTCAAATAGCGCTATGCCAATGTTCTAGTAATAGTTGTTGTTGTAGGCAAACTCTGTCAAGGGTAAGAATTTGTCCCAATGGCCTCCAAAATCTATCACACACGCTCGAAGAATGTCCTCTAATACCTGGATAGTTCTTTCTGACTGTCCCTCTATCTAAAGATGGAAGGTTGTGCTCAAGTCCAACCTTGTGCCCAACTCAGCCTGCAAGGTTCTCTAGAAATTAGAAGTGAATTGAGTGCCCCTATCTAACACACAATTGGCACCTCATGCAACTGAATCACTTCCTTCACCCACAATTTAGCTAATTTATCAGCATTATAAGTCACCTAGACCGGCAAGAAATGAGCCGACTTGGTCAATCTATCCACAATGACCCAAATTGAGTCAAATTTCTCTAAAGTCTTGGGAAGACCCACCACAAAATCCACTGCTACTCTCTCTCATTTCCACTCAGGAATAGGCATTCTCTAAAGTACTCCTCCAGGCTTTTGGTGCTCGTACTTCACCTGCTGGCAATTCAAACATTGAGCGACATAGTCAATAATATATCTCTTCATCCTGCCCCACCAATAGTGTTGCTTCAGGTCATGGTACATCTTGGTGACTCTAGGGTGGATGGAGTACCTCGAGTTGTGAGCTTCTACCAAAAGAGTTTTAATCAGCTCACCTACACGAAGTATACACACCTACCTCTTTATTCTCAGGACCCCTTAATCATCTAACATTGCTTCCTTGGCTTCTTGCCGCAGAACTGTATCCCTGATCTTACCCAGCTTTTCATCTTCAAACTGTTTAGTTTTGATTTCCTCAAGCAGTAAGGACTTAGCCTCTATGTTGGCTAATATCCCACCTATTTCTGTCAATGACAACCTCACCAAACTATTTTCCAAAGTCTGAACTTCTCTGGCCATCGGCCACTGAGCAGCTTCCAAGCAAGCTAAACTGCCCATGATCACCGTCTTCCGACTCAACGCGTCTACCACAACATTAGCCTTACTGGATGATACAGGATAGTGATATCATAATCCTTAAGCAGCTCCATCTATCTCCTCTGCCTCACATTGAGATCTTTTTGGGAGAACACGTACTGCAAGCTGCGATGATCTGTGAACACCTAACATCGAGCTCCATATAGGTAGTGCCTCCAAATTGTTAGGGCAAACACCACCGCTGCTAACTCCAGGTCATGCATTGGTAATTCTTCTCATGAACCTTCAACTATCTCTAGTCATAATCAATAACCTGTCCTTCCTGCATTAACACAAAACCCAACACAGACTGTGAGGCATGACAATAAACAATAAAGTCTTTACCTTCCACTGGTAACCAGGATAGGTGTTGTGGTTAGCAGAGTCTTGAGTTTCTGAAAACTTGCTTCACATGCCTCTGACCATTAGAAGGGTAAATCCTTTTAGGTCAACTTGGTTAGCACCGAAGCAATGTATGCAAAACCCTTCACGAATCGACGGTAGTAACTAGACAACCCCACAAAACTGCAAATTCTTGTCACGTTAGTTGTCCTTGCCCAGTTTCTAACCACCTCCACCTTCTGTGGATCAATTTGGATTCCCTCCTTGGAAACTATATGTCCTAGAAAATACACTGATTCCAACCAAAACTCTTAGAGAATTTGGCATACAGCTGCTTCTCCTTCAGTAATCCCAACACAATTCTCAAATGATTTTCATGCTCCTACTTGGTCTTAGAATACACCAAGATATCGTCAATAAACACAATCACAAAGGAGTCCAAGTAAGGTTTGAAAATACCGTTCATCAGGCTTATGAACATAGGTTGGGCATTAGTGAGTCCTAATGACATGACCAGAAACTCATAATGCCCATACCTGGTTCAAAAGGCTGTTTTGGGAATATCCTCAGCCTGAATTTTCAGCTGGTGATAACCCGACCTCAAGTCGATCTCTGAGAACACAGTTGCCCCCTATAACTAATCAAACAAATCATCTATTTGAGGAAGAGGGTACTTATTCCAAATAGTTACCTTTTCTAACTGACGGTAGTCGATGCACATCCGCATACTACCATCCTTTTTCTTTACAAACAAAATCGGAGCACCCTACGATGACACACTTGGTCTAATAAACCCTTTACTAAGAAACTCCTATAGCTTCTCCTTGAGTTCTCTCAACTAAGCAGGTGCCATTCGATATAGAGGAATAGAAATGGGTTGAGTCTGCGACTCTAAATCTATACAAAAGTCAATGTCACGGTCCGGCGGCATGCCAGGAAAATTTACTAGGAACACCTCTAGAAACTCATAAACAACCAAGATCAGCTCTATGGAAGGACCCTCAACTACTAGTGTCTTGAACATGCTCTGATACACTGAACAACCTCGCTCTATCAACTTACGGGCACGAATGTAAGAGATGAGTTTCTTAAGGGTAGGGCTATAATTCCCTTTCAATTCCAGCCTAGAAGACCCTAGCCCGATATAGTGACGCTCTCAGCATGATAATCTAGAATGGCATGGTAAGGCAACAACTAGCTCATTCCTAAAATAACATCAAAATCAACCATGTCTATGATCACCAAATCAGCCTGAGTGTCACAACCCATGAAATCCACAAAACACGCACAATAGACTCTATCAACCACCACAGAGTCCCCAACAGGAATAGACACATGATTAGGGACAACAAGCACATCACAAACAAATTTCAATTCCAAAGCAAAGTAAGTAGACACATAAGAAAAAGTAAAACTCAAATCAAACAATTCCATAGCCGCTCAGTCACAGATAAGGATAATACCTGTAATAACGGCATCTAAAGCCTCTACCTCTGGCCTACTGGGAAAAATAGAAATGGGCCTAATTACTCACTTGAGAACTGCCCTGATTGGGTTGTGCCACCCCTTTACCTGATTGGGTGCAACCCCTACCCACCTGAGCATGTCCTCTACCCTACTGAGCACCACCTCTAATAGTTGGCTAACCACCTCGATCCAGCTGTGGACAATCCAGACTGAATGCACTACCTCCTCTCTCGGCAGGGGTCGATGCTCGAGGAGCTAGGTGAGGGACAATCTGCTCGCCCTGTTCAAACCTGGGGCACCATCTGTGGATGTGTCCATACTCGACACGCTCATGATAGACCTTATCAATCACTGGCCTCTAAGCTGGAACAGAGGAAATAAGGCGAGCTTCGAAGTCTGAATGAACAATCTGGGTACCCCGACTGCACTTGATGGTCGCTGAGCTGTTCTTGGTAGACCTCCAGCTGACACCTGCATGGCAGACCGAATAGGGCACCCAGAGAAACCCTTCGGTGCTAGAGCCTTGGGAAATGAATTACTAAAGGAACCCACTCTCTAAGCCTTCTTCTCGGTGTTCTTTGCATAATCCTCCCGTCTCACCCCTTCTACGGACTTCACATACTCCATCACCTCTTGAAAGGTCTTACCTGAGGAGACCATCTGAAGGGCTGGTACCTAAAGACCCACATTCAGGCCTTTGTGTTGTCGCCTAAGCGCATGCAAGTGCACGTGGTTGTAAAAGTAATATAGTGGCTCTTTCAAGTCGGATATCGAACCCACAGGGATTACAACTTAGTGATTTTTTTATTTTAGTATTCACAATTATTCTACACAAGTGAGTAACTAACCTAATAAGTTATGAGCTTTATAACAATAAATCTATAAAGTAACAATCAGTGAAGTAAAGAATGCTGATTAAATCAATAAACAAGAATATTCTAAGGTTAAGGCAAGAGATGCAATCATGTACAACTTATATTTTTCTTCAGCTACGTCCTCTATCAGGTTGATGGTTATGAGGAATTAAAGTCTGACTATGATCTTTCGAACCTCTAGCCAATTGCCTAATTATGAACTTTGCAACTACACGTGTTAAATTGTAATGCAATAATTCATCTCAGGTCTAGACGCATTTGTTCCCTTCGTTAATTGAATGTGGCATTGCAGGTATATTTCTATCCCACACGTGAATCCTATCTTTAATTTACAGCAAAGATAAGAACATACTCCCCTATTCCTCATTCTACCCTAATAAGTCTCCTTTCAGAGTCAAACCAAGGTTATGAATTTATCTTAATGTTGGCCAAACACTAATTTACAAAGAGAAGGAATAGAAGAACAACCATTCATGATAGAAGAACATCAAGCTGAAAATAAAATAAAATCATACAATCATGCAAATAGCCTCAACCTCAGAATAAGGTGAATTAGCCACTCATTCTTTGATTATACATCTCCGAACAAGTTTTTAGCATAAGAACAATTGAAATTTAGAAAAAAAGAGAAGAGAAAGAGCCCTAGAGTTTTCTTTAGCTCAATTGTCGTTTTCCATGTTCTTGCTAATATTTCAGATAATGAAAATAAAATATATAAGTGTGTTCTATTTATACAAGTTAAAAAATAACACAGTGAATAACTAGCTTCGTGACACAGAGCTCATCGCTAAGGAACTACTCCGTGACACTGAGCTGTCACGGATAGCTACTGGAATTGAGGGAGTCCTGGTAAACCAAGCTCCGTGTCACAGAGCTTATCGCGTCAAATGTTCTCCATGACATGAACCCAACATGAACTGCACTGGAAACCTCCATCAGCTTACAATACCTCAACGTGTCTTGGAGGCCATCGCACCAAACCTCCTCCGTGGCATGTTGATATTGCGGAGGCTCACTGTTGCCTTCCGACTTTAAAATTTTCTACCAACTGCACATGGCATGTTTTTGAATGCGAACAATCTCCAATGAGGCACGGGATTAACTTCCAAGATCAATTTTAAGCTTTCTTAACTTCCAGCACTTCATCTTCGAGCGTCCATCTACAACATCAAGCTGAAATTATTGTATCTTCCACCTGCAAATAGTCTAATCACATTTATTAGTCCACAAACATAATTCATTCAAAACATGCATAAATACATCGGTATTATCCTCAACTAGGCTCCAGTATGGGTGAAAATATGGCATTGGGTCGTATCAATACATCCAAGATCACCACCCCACACTTATAATCTTGTTCTTCCTCGGACAATCCTTTAACATCCTTGACATGATTTAAACATTATCATCATCAATGGAACCAGATCGATCACACCTAGTTGTGTTAAACACTTTAATCATAGAATACAATTCATTCAATCAAGCATGGTCTTCACGCACCACATTCATAAGCAGAATCACAAAAACCCTAATGAATAACTTTTCAACCGAAAATACGGCCAACATGGTTACATCATAGGAGCGAGGTTGTAAGCTTCACCAAAGTATTACCATCATGTGCCTTCACTTGTGTGTGTTGTCCCTATTTTCATGAGACCAATATGTCCATAATTAAGCACATTCTAACAAATGATTCACTCACACTCCAAAGATTATTTGAAGCATGTCTAACACATCATGAGGTTTCCTATAGTGTACTCTTCAACCAGTCATAGCATCACTTGTAGGGTCAAAAGGGCTTTTCATGGTTGCAATGTCGGCTAAGGGACGGGTAGGATTATTTGGATCGTAGTGACTCTTTCCTATGCACTTTAAACAATTATACATTTCTCTTTTAAGCTCTTCACTCCACCCCTTTCAAGATTATTTTTCCCCTCGCTTACTTATTCTTATCCATGATGTATGGAGTGTGTACCCATAGCTTAGACTCATCAATAGCCTCGACCTCTTTTACTATTTCATCCACATTGAGTGACAAGCACAATTAAGCCTACAATTTTATAGTTTAGAGTTAAACACCAAGGTCTTATGTGATCCTACCATTATTCTCATCACTATTTGCTTTTTGAATGTATATCCCATGAAGTCTAGCATCTGACCAAGTGGAGTACTCTAGACCATTAGTGATGGTTTTATTTCCTAAACATGATTAATTTCCCTTAAGATAGTCTTTATCCATCCATCATTGGGAACATTCACTACCTATGACTAAAAAAATTTACTCGGTTCAAAGGGACTATTCTCGGGAAAAGAATCAAAAACAAAAGCCGAGAAACCCAAAAAAAATGAAAAATAATTACAAGCAACAGCATAGGAACAGAAACAGATAATCTTACTAGCTATTGTATACCCAGTACTAAGTCTGGTTCCTAGCTACAAAATTACATGCCACAGCGTCTATTTCTTATGAGTTAATACATACCACAGTTTTAAGAGAATCACATAGATATACAAACACAAAATGATCACCCCATACTTAAAATGAGCACTGTCCCCAGTGCTTGCAACAAATCAATGTAAAAATAAAGTTAGGGTGGTGAAGACGCCCTAATCAAACAACTGTATCAATCTCCTCATCTAGTGCAAAGGCCTCCTCACTGAGGTTAGAGTCATTTGTCTCATCATCATCTGACTCAATGTTTGAGTCTTCTCGGCGTCTCTCCTAATCGGTGGGTATATTATCATCCACCAACTCTATAAACGCTAGCCCAATCTTACACATGGCTCTGGCATGTTCATTCATGGGGTAGTAACTATCCACCTGCCACAGCTCATGTTTTTTGACTGACCGTGTACCAATAAGAAGTTTCTGCATTTGCAGTCCAAACATCCTGGCAGTGTAGCTATCATCTGAGCATGTTGCTCGGCTAATGTGAGGATTGGCCCATAAGTAATATCTAGTGCCTTAGTCTTTGTCACATCCACAGCGCGCTGTTTTACCCTTGGCCTATAGTCCAAGGCCTCCTCCTCAATATCCTAGCTCCTAAGGTAGGTGGTGAGTAAACCACCAAATTCATACCTATTCCCATGATGTAGCCTTAGCCTTTTTCATGGTTGATTTGATTACAACCCCCACATTTATCTCGACATCTCTCATCAAGGCGTATACTAAGCAGACACTGTCCCATGGTGACATTAGTCCTGTGTACCCCTAGAATGAGGCAGTTGCAAACAAGCTTCAGCCAGACACATGCCTCCCTATTCATCTGTGTATAGCGAAAGGTCTGGTGATAACCCTTCTCTTTGTAGTGAATCCACTGGGCTGTCGATCGTTGCCCGCATAATGTGTGCTGAATTTTAGCATATGAGAGTGTGATGATAAGCTGGTGGAGTGGATGTGGATCCATGTTAGGTGTATCCAGGTTTGCATTCAAGTGATATGCTTCAAATGGTATGACTTGGCCCCGGATCTTGACTGCGTGGCTATGGAGAGTGGGGTCCCAATTTGCATAGAATTCACGAACCATATATAAATTACACTCCCTAGGCTCATTGAAAATGAAGTCCATGCCCAGGGTGTGTAGTCTTTGAATTATGCGAGGGAACTCCTATGCTAAACTCTCCCTGTCAATCCGCTCCTTTGGAAGCACTTAGACTCTTTATACTTGGCATACCATTTCTTTCCCTCGTCAACTACCCAGCGGGTACCAAACCTACTTCTCTAGACCCTAGGATCTGGTGGTGCAGCTGGCACAGATGCGCCAAGTCTGATCCTCTTTCGGCATCCACCGGAGGAAGAAGCACCTTTTCCTTTGTCTTGCCTAGAAAAAATTGTACCTGTTCAATCAAAACACAGAGACCAAATTAGTTGGCATTTAACATGGCTAGCCAACACTAAGTCAAGGCTTTGGTGGTTACCCCACACTTAGTTTCTACCGTGGGTTCACTAGTCATAATTATCGGGTACTCAGACTTCCCCTTATTCAAACCTCATTAACTAGTTTTTCCCACAATGAAACATCATTAGTAATTTGACAAGATTAAGCAAACACAACGGTATACAACATTTGTCACTTGAGCCAATTTGTACTAAAGAGATTAAACTTGGCAATTATCTTGTACTACTCAGACTTCGTACAATCAAATAACTTAGACCCAAGACACTAGCATTTATATGAAGTTCATATTGATTTACTCAGGCTTCAAGCAATTTGGAACTTGTAATCAGGAACAGTAACAATCTATGCATGCCCACATTTATAAAGAACTGAATTTTGGCACAACGGGGCATAGGCACAATGTTGTATGTAGTATCATCTATCATGTCCTTACAAACTCTATGTAATCGAAAATGCACAATTCTCATGTGACAGCCTAACAGTGCTATCCCAATTCAAGATACACATCCAAACAAAGAGAAAGATCCTGTCGACCCCTCATGATTACCCCATAACTTCACCATGTTTCAATCTTCATTCTACAACACCATTTACTCACTCAAACATATGGTTCACCAGGTATAGATATTTGGAGAAAAACACAAAGTAACATATATTCACAAAAGCATGATTTTAGCACTTGCAATTCTATCCTCCATAATTTCTAGCCAAGTTACAAATTAGGACACCTACAACTTCACAATTTGCACTTTGTCAAAAAAAATACAATCAGTTAGTGGTATACCAAGTGTAAGAAGAAAGTATCAACTACATTTACCAAGATGTTCCAACCCAGGCATGATTCTAGTCCCATCTCCTCAAATCCACATGTTCATGCCCAGACTTCACATGAGAGAAGAGAGAGACAACCGAAAACATACCTGTAAATCTCGTTCTTAAGAAGAGAGGAGAGCAAGTTGACGACCTAATGTCGTGTCACGTTCACGATGGAGTGAATTTTGGAGAGGGGGAGGGGATTTTTGGGGTATTATTATGCTGGGAATAGGGAGTTAGGGCTGAAAATGAAGAATAGAAATAAAAGAGGGGGATTTAGTGCAGATCTACCCGACTGTTTAATGAAACCCGGACAAAATTTTGCCTTGCCGTATCATGAAGCCTGATGCGGAGATCCAACTTCGTGTCACAAAGCTAACGCGTACCCACACTATTCAGCAGTGTTGGATTTTTATACAACTCCATGTCACGGAGATCATCACAGTCAATTCATTCTGTGACACAGAAATAACGCGGAGGCCTCCTTAATGATGTCCATTTTGACATGCACTTACCTTGCACCTTCGCAATGCGTTTTTACTCCCAATTTCTTTTCCTAGCCTCCTCTCATCCTATACTAAACCTAAGACAAAAATAAATAAGACAATAGTGGGTTGCCTCCCACCCAGTGCCTTAGTTTTAGTCGTGGCACAACTTTTTTTCATGCAAATACCTAACTATTACATTACATTCACGGGTTGCCTCCCATGCAGCGCCTGATTTACCGTCGCGGCATGGCCGAACTCACACTCATTCATCAGATAAGGTGATAGACGTCTTCTCTCGATTAACACCCTCACCCCATTAATGCTTACACCTTTGACCATTCACCAAAAATGTGGCACTTTTATCTTCTTTCCACAATTCAAATACTTCAACTGGGAGTTGAATAGTAACACCATCTACCCAGGCTCGAAGACTCGAGGCACTATGTTCTTTTCGTACCATATCTTGGTCTTCTCTTTGTACAACTTCACACTCTCATAGGCGTGCCACCGAAACTCATCAAGCTTATGCAGCTGCAATAGTCACTTTTTTCCCGCTAACTCAGGATCCATGTTAAACTTCCTCACAGCCTAATATGCTTGATGTTCAAGCTCCACAGGCAAGTGGCGGGCCTCCCCATAGACCAACCGATATGGTGAAGTCCCAATTGGCATCTTATAGGCAGTGGTATACGCCCACAAAGCATCATCGAGTTTGCTTGCCCAATCTTTTCATTGAGCATTCACGGTTTTCTGTAGAATCTGCTTGACTTCCCTGTTCGACACTTCAACCTGTCCGCTAGTCTGAGGTTGGTATGATGTAGCAACCTTATGTCGAACCCCATATTTGGCCAACAGGTTTCGGAACTAATTGTTTACAAAGTGCGAACCCTCTTCGCTAATAATAGCTCGTTGGGTTCTAGACCTAGAAAAGATCTGCTTCTTCACAAATTTGGCCACTATCTTGGCATCATTAGTGGGGAAGGCTGCGGCCTCAACCCATTTGGAGACATAGTCCATCGCTACCAAAATGTATTAATTGCCAAAATAACGGTGGAAATGACCCCATGAAATCTATCCCCCATACGTTGAATATCTCAACTTCCAAGATGTTATAGAGAGGCATCTCATGTTTTCTATTGATTGTGCCCATCCTTTGGCATTGATCACATGCCTTGACAGATGCTGCTGCATCCTTGAATAAAGTTGGCCAAAAGAAACCTGACTGGAGTACCTTATGAGCAGTTCACTCTCCTCCATGATGACCTCCATACGGAAAGGAATGACAGCTTCTCAACACCTGTGTCGCCTGGCTCTCTGGAATGCACCATCTCATTACTCGATCTGGACCCTGCTTGAATAAATACAGTTTATCCCACATGTAGAACTGAGACTCATACTTCAGCTTCTTTTGTTGTTGAGCAGTTGCCTTTAGTGGGTACACTCCACTTACAATCAGGTTCACTATGTCTGTGTACCAAGGGAGTTCCACCACACTCAGTGCAAGAGTTGCTCATCTGGGAACTCTTCTCAGATGCGCCCAACATCACTCATATGTGACCTGTCCTCTAGCCGCGACATATGGTCTACTACCTGATTTTCACTGCCCTTCCTGTCTCAAATTTCCAAGTTGAACTCCTGCAGCAATAATATCTACCTAATCAACCTGGACATAGCATCCTTCTTGTTGAATAAGTATCAGATCACAGCATGATCTGTGTGCACCACTACTTTTGTCCCAACAAGATAGGACCAAAATTTATCAAATGCATACACTAGTGCCAGCATCTCCTTCTCTGTGACAGCATAATTAGCCTAAGCAGCATCCAACATTTTTTCTTGCATAGTATATATGGAGTGAATAATCTTTTCTCTTATCTGCACCAGTACTACACCCACGTCCATATCACTGGCGTCACACATCAGCTCAAACAGGCATTCCCAATCAAGAGCAATTAAAATGGGAGCTTCCACTAGCTTTTTCTTTAGCTCCTCAAAAGCACTGACCCATCCTACCCCAAACTCAAACTTAATATCTTTTTCCAATACTCTGCACATCGGTCTGGAGATCTTTGAAAAATCCCGAATGAACCGCCTATAAAACCCAGCATGTCCCAAGAAATGGCAGACACCCTTGACAGATACTGGCAGTGGCAACTTCTCAATAATCTCTACCTTGGCATAGTCAACCTCCAAGCCTCTTTATGACACTTTGTGTCCAAGGAAAACTCCTTCCTTGACTAAATAGTGGAACTTCTCCCAATTCAATACCAGGTTCATATCTTCACACCTAGCGAAGACCTTTTCCAGATTCTGCAAACACACAACAAATGAGTTACCAAAAATAGAGAAATCATCCATAAATACCTCTACATATTCTTCCACCATGTCATGAAATATAGCCATCATGCATCATTGGAAAGTGGCTGGTGCATTGTATAGCCCAAATAGCATACGCCTGAAGGCGTACGTCCCATATGGACAGGTAAATATGGTCTTCTCCTAATCTTCTAGGGCTATGGCTATTTGATTATAGCCAGAATAACCATCCAAAAAGCAATAATACTCCTAGCCTGCAAGTTTGTCCAGCATCTGGTCAATGAATGGGATAGGATAGTGGTCTTTTATGGTGGCCTCATTTAATTTTTTGTAGTCCATGCAAAACCTCGAGCCTGTGACCGTGCGAATCAGAATCAACTCATTCTTCTCATTAGTGATAACCGTCATGTCCCCTTTCTTTGGGACACATTGAACCGGGCTAACCCACTCGCTGTCAGAGATGGAATAGACCACTCCCGCATCTAACCACTTAATTACCTCCTTTCGTACCACATCTTTCATCATTGGGTTCAACCTTCTTTGATGCCGGACGATCGGTTTGAATCCTTCCTCCATTAATATCTTATCCATGTAGAATGCCGGACTTATTCCTTGGATCTATGACATTTGCCATCCTATGGCTCTTTTCTCTTTTTTAGGACCACCAATGCTTCTTAAACCTGTAAATCTGTTAGTCTTGAAGAAATAATGACCGGCAATGTATCAGCTTCTCCCAAGAATGCATACTTGAGGTGTGGAGGCAATGCCTTCAGCTCCAGTTTGGGGGCCTCCTTAACAGATGTCCTAGGTGGAGGCTCCAAAGATCTCTATAGAGATTCAAACTCCTGCTTTTGAAAGAACATGTTGGAAGCATTCAAAGCTTGAACCATTTCATAAGTTGCAACCTCCTCGAACTGATCATGTCCCACCAATGCTCTTTTCAAGGGATCCTTTGGGCTAATGAGCTGAAGTGCTGACTGTTGTTCAATAACAATAATGGCTGATAGCTCCTTATAAATAACAGGTAACTTCATGGTTTTATAGACATCAAACACTTTCACCTTGTCATGGGCTCTCATAGTTAGCTGCCCTGCAGCTATATCTATCAAGGCTCATCCGATTGCCAAAAAGGGACGTCCCAAAATAAATGGGACTTTTGGGTTTGGCTCAAATTCAAGAATTATGAAATCTACCGGAAAAATAAGGGAGCCCACTTGCACTAGCACATATTCCACAATTCCATCTGATCTGGCAAACTAGTGGTCCGCTAGCTGCAAAATCAGAGTTGTAGGTCTTGGACTACCCAAACCCAACTTCTTGAACATTGAGGTGGGCATCAAATTAATGCTCACCCCAAATCACATAAACCGCGGGCTCTAATGGACTGCCAAATGGTGATCTGGATAGTAAAACTTCCTGGATCTTTGAGTTTTATTAGGTAGCCTATTCTATATCTGTGATGTACACTCCTCAGTAATTGCAATTGTGGCATACTCGGTTAGTCTGCTCTTTTTGGTCACAATATCTTTTATGTATTTTGCATACTTCGGAATACCCTGCAAAACATCCACCAATGGAAGATTAATGTGTACCTGCTTTAATACTTCAATAAATTTTTGGAAGCATGCTTCTTCCTTATGCTTCCTCAATTTCTGAGGTAAAGGGGGTGGTGGTGGTGACTTCACAACTCCTGAAGAATTTCCACTCCCCACTTCTTTATCATTGTCCTCGGCCACCTTCTCCATAACTACAACTTTTTGTGCAAGCTTTTCTAACACCAACTCCTTCAGTTGTTTACCGCTCCTGATGTTGACAGCATTTACTTGCTTTAGGTTGGTGTCTGTATCACTTGGCAACCCACCCCGGGGTCGAGTATTCTGGGCTCTAGCTAACTGTCCCAACCGAATCTCCAAAGCCTTTGTAGCTAACTATTGATTTTTCATGTCGGCAATCAATTTTACTTGGTCAGCCATTATCTGAGCTTGGTTGGCTACAATTGTGTTTAGCATGTCCTAGACCATCATCTTAGTGAAGTAGCCCATGGGTATGGGATACGAATGATTAAGAGTTCTTGCTTAAACAAAAGGGTATGTACTAACTGAGAGTGGAATCTATCCTGACTTTCAAGTAGCGCTTGATTGAAAAGTCAAAAATTCCCTTAATGAATCTTCCTTGAAAATTGTCTAGGTCGATCCAATGGGTCGTACCAACGAGTCGTTGGAAGCAACAATGACTCGTGGTATAGCCCATCATAAGCACTTTTTAAGCCTAGGAGCATTATACCCTATGAACTAGGGCTGGAAATTCTGATTTGCCCCTGATTTCTATGTGGACCCTGATTCAAACTTTGGCCTTGGTGACTATTACTACCCCATGAAAAATTTGGATGATTCCTCCATTTAGGGTTGTAATTATTGCCATAATGCTGATTGTTGCTCCTTTGTGCATTCCCTACAAAATAAACTGAATTTGCGTTAGCACCACATGTCTTAGCTGAGTGTTCACTGCTGCCACAAACTTCACACCACACTTGTTGGACTGTATTGGCTGGAGCTTACTGTTGTCCCAAGTTCATGTTACTGAAGTGAGTGTTCATCTGATTCTGTAATGCAGCTATCTGTGCAGCAATAGCTATTAGCCCATCTACCTCTAAGACACCTACCACTCTCTTCACCACACCTCTAGGTGTGTCAGCATTCCATTATGGGTTGTCCTGTGAAATTCGGTTCAGCAATATATACAATTCCTCATAAGTCTTTTTCAAGGCTTTCCCACTAGCTGTGGAGTCTAAAAAGATTTTAGTGGGAGGCTCCAAGCCTTCTATAAAAGTGTGCACCAACACATCATTTGACTGGTGATGGTGAGGACAATCTCTCAGCATAAACTTGAACCTCTATAAAGGTTGGTACAAGTTCTCACCATCTCTCTGTTTGAAACTTAGAATCTGACTTCTGAGATTTGTTGTCTTCCCAGAAGGAAAGAACCTAATCAAAAATTTCCTCGCTAGATCATCCCAAAAGTACCTGATAAAAATTTCCTCGCTGGATCATCCATGTGGTTATAGAGTTAGGTGGTTCGGCTTTTAAACACCTCTTCACTTCCCCTAGCAAGGAAAATGGGAATAATGTAAGTCTCACATAGTCTGATGATACCCCTGTGGGTATGTATGTGTCACTAATCTCCAGAAAATTTTGTAGGTGCTGTTGTCTATCTTCATGCGGAAGACCTGTAAGATGTCCACTGGTATGCAAGAGTTGCACCATATTCTATTTTAGCTCAAATCTACCTCCTGGCCCCGGCCGGCGGATGCTAAGGTCACATTGTTCGCATGTGGAATTATCACTTCGCGCACTGGTCTTACTGCCATCCTTTCTGGGAAGTCCCAAGTGGAGCTTGGGGAACTAGTGGAATAGGATTTTGGAGAGCTGCCCTTCTTAATAAATGTAACTGTCTTTCAGGCTCCAAATATGGATCCACTAATTCTCGGTCATGTGCCAGCTTTCAGAAATTGCCATGTACCTGTAAGTGTAGCAGCTAAGATCAAGTTGTCAATACTTGTAGAAACAAATCGTAAAACTAAAACTCAAAAAGTCACTAATTTTCCAATCCCCAGCAATGGCACCAAAATCTTGTTATCGCCCAAGCGTAAGCAAGTGCACGTGGTCGTACAAGTAATATAGTGGCTCTTTCAAGCCGGATATCGAACCCACAGATACTATGACTTAGTGATTTTTCTATTTTAGTATTCACAATTATTCTATACAAGTGAGTAAGTAACCCAATAAGTTATGAGTATTATAACTATAAATCTATAAAGTAACAATCAGTGAAGTAAAGAATGTTGATTAAATCAATAAACAAGAATATTCTAAGGTTAAGGCATGACATGCAATCATGTACAACTTATATTATTCTTCAGCTACGTTCTCTATCGGGTTGATGGTTATGAGGAATTAAAATCTGACTATAGTCTTTAAAACCTCTAGCCAATTTCCTAATTATGAACTTTGCAACTACACGTGTTAAATTTTGATGCAATAATTCATCTCAAGTCTAGAAACATTTGTTCCCTTCGTTAACTGAATGTGGCATTGCAGGTATATTTCTATCCCACATGCGAATCCTATCTCTAATTTAAAGAAAATATAAGAATACATTCCCATATTCCTCGGTCTACCCTAATAATTCTCCTTTCAAAGTCAAACTAAGGTTGTGAATTTACCTTAATGTTGGCCAAACACTAAAATACAAAGAGCGGGATAGAAGAACAACCATTCATGATAGAAGAACATCAACATAAAAATAAAATAAAATCATACAATTATGAAAATAGCCTCAACCTCAGAATAAGGTGAATTAGCCACTCATTCTTTGATTAAACATCTCTGAACAAGTTTTTAGCATAATTTCTTCAGCTCAACTGCTGTTTCCATATTCTTGCTAATATTTCAGCTAATGAAAATAAAATATCTAAGTGTTCTATTTATACAAGTGAAAAAACAACACAGTGAATAACTAGCTCTGTGGCACGGAGCTCATCGTGGAGGAACTGCTCCGTGACACAGAGTTGTCACGGATAGCTACTAGAATTGAGGGAGTCCTGGTAAACCAAGCTCTGTGTCATAGAGCTTATCATGCCAAATGTTCTCCATGACATGGACCCTATGGACCTACAATGGAAACCTCCATCTTCTTACAACACCTCAACGTGTCACGAAGGCCATCGTGCCAAATCTCCTCCGTGGTACGTTGATATCGCGGAGGCTCACTGTTGCCTTCTAACTTTAAACTTTTCTACCAAGTGCACGTGGCACGTTTTTGAATGCAAACGATCTCCAAAGAGACACGGGATTAACTTCCAAGATCAATTTTAAGCTCTCTTAACTTCCCGCACTTCATCTCCGAGCATCCATCTGCAACATCAAGCTGAAATTATTGTATTTTTCACCTGCAAATAGTCTAATCATATTTATTAATCCACAAATATAATTCATTCAAAACATGCATGAATACATCAGTATTATCCTCAACTAGGCTCTAGTATCGGTGAAAATATGGCGTTGGGTCGTATAAATATGCTCAAGATCGCCTCGACAAACTGCCTGATCCTCTCCTCCTCCGTGGGTAGTAAAGATAGAGCATACCGGGACAATGAATGAAATCAGGCCTCGTATGCTGCAACAGATGAGCTTCCCTTCTCGATGGTGGTGAACTCATACCGTCTCCTATCTCTCAAGGTACGGGGTACATATTTCTCCAGAAATGTGTAGTAGAATTGGGTCCAAGTCAATGGTGGTGACCTCACTAGTCTGCACTTTACAAAAGCTCTCCACCAGAGCTTAGCATCCCCCATCAATAGGAAAGTGACAAACTCTACACCATATCTCTCCAACACCCCCATCTTATGGAGACTCTCGTGACAATCAATAATGAACTCATAGGCGTCCTCCGCCTCACTACCGTAGAAAGTAGGAGGCTTCATCTTGGTGAACCTCCAAAATAGGTCATGCTCCTCCCCTGTTATCACCGATCCCACTATCGGCCTTGGGAACATGACAGCTTTCGATAAGTCATCAATTCGAGGAGCCACAGCAGTTGCATGTTGTATCCCCCACTGCTAGCTTTTAGGAGTTGTTGGTGTTGTTGCATTACCTACGAGGCCACTCAGGAGATTAAGGACCTGGGCCAGAACCTCAGAGGATGTTGGAGCGGCAGGAGCTTCCCTTTGAATCGAAACTTCAACTTCAACAGCCACCTGCTCCTGTACTATTGGTATCACGGGAGATGCAGATCTCTCCCTGACTGGATCAGGAGCATGAGCCCTCATCTAGCAACATCAGGCCTCCATCCACGACCTCTGCCCCTTCCTCTGCCGTGAAATGCGGCTGCCACTGCTAGTTCGGGTGTTGTATTTCTATTACCGTTTACGCATGTTCTCACTATTTGAGAAGGAAAGAAGAAAATTTGTTAGATACCAATTTGGATCACTAGATACCAATTAAATCAAGTTCTCACATGAAAGGAAGGAAGAAGGGAGTTTTCCTAAAGTCCTGCAGCCTCTCGAAGATAAGTTACGGACGTCTTCGCATCGATCAGCAAGACTCTACTAGACCCGTCCTAGTGAAATGAGATCAAAAAATCTAAGGCTCTAATATTAAGTTTGTCATGACCCAACTGACCATTATTGGCAACCACACTAACCCTCTGGTGGGCAAACCAATGATTCCCAACAATAACCCTAATGCGAACATTCAAAAGGAAAACCTTTGCTAAAATAAAATGAACTAAATTGTTAAACATGAGCAAGCGGTTTTAGAAACAACTCCAAACACAAATACAATGACATGATTGTCAATGCACCAAACGTCTTCTTGCAACTCTAAAAAATTCAAACTAAAAACAAGGAAATAAGTGTTTGAAAGAGGAGGACATCTACAAAACGGGAGAGTGACACTACCTCTTTGTTCTGCTCACCTTTCAATGAATTGCTACTGCTTACAGGTGAGGACGTGAGGAATTTCCTGGCTCAGACTCTACACTCAATAAAGAAGTGCAGGGTTAGGGCCAGTACATAACACGGTACTGATAGGCATCATCGGCCGACCTCATATAATAATATGTAAACATAGCAACAATGGCATAAAACAAGTGTTTAGAATCATATAGAAGTACAGAAACCAATTCAAGTGCACTGGCTTTAACACAAGTGAAAGCCGGCCTTCTCACTGGATTGGGCCTTTTGCTGCAGCGGTAACTTCACTGCTACAGCGGTCTCACCATAGTAGAAGGAGTTCTGCTGTAGCAGTACTGCATTAGGCAGTAGCTCAACTTAGCTGCCCCTTCAATTATTCATCAGTTCACATACTCTACATATCAATTCAACCATCACACACAAGTCTGAGAATTTATAATTAACAAATCATTATTCCTTACAAATACAACAGGTAACTACAAGCAAAATTCATTCAACAATTACTAGCATCGTGATCGTGTCACACTTAGAATCAGATTCATGTCTTTTGTTTCAAATTACATAAACAAAATTCGTAACTCCCACAACCACTTAGCACATTCTTTATTCATTCATATATATAAGCATAACTCAACATAAACAAAATAAAATATAGGGTGACATGTCGGGCACACGCCTTCATCATGTCCCCATTACCACTCAAATTCACAAACTCAGTGTACACACATGCTAGAGGGTCTTATTTTTGTCCTTCTAGTCATGACCTACAAGGGACACTAGAAATCCATGTACTATTCTGATGTAGCACCCACTCCCACTCATATACTCATCCGGATGTACCCCTCAGACATGAGCCACTCAATAATATCGCTTGCCCGGATGCTCCCCTCGGGTACAAGCCACTCATCTCAGGATACATTTATGCTCCAAATATTTTTCATCCATAAAATATAATAGGAAAACAACTCTCACACACACACACACACACACACACATATATATATATATATATAATTCAAAAACACTCTGCAGGAGCCTTGCCCTTCCTTAAAGCTTCGGATCATTCAACATCTAGACAACAAGAGTAATTCATTACTTACTCTTCAATCATGGGTCTAATTAGATCAAACCCTACCCTTCGGGGTATTTCGAAAGTAAAATGCCAATTCTACTCGATTCTAGTCTCAATTCCCTACGTAACACTCATTCCTAACATGTAATTCTAGGGGAATAATCAAAACTCTTCAAACATCAACCCAAATCACCCCCTAATCATCCCACAATCCAGCCCTAGTTTAACAGCCTAGGGTTTTTCTCTGTAAAAACATCGACCATTAAAGGTCCACAAGCAATCTAGGATCAGCACTACTCGTAGTAGAGATAGGAAATCGAAATTCTTACCTTAGGAGAATAGTTCACTGCTCTGGAGAGATTTTTCGTTCTCTGGCCCTTCTGATCGTGTTTTTGAAATAATGGGGTAAAAACCCCGTAATTTCCACTTAAACCCACTTTCTGACTCCCTTCTTCCGCTACAGCGGTAGCATTTCTGCTGCAGCAGACCTGCTACAGCGGTATGAGCGCGTTGTGGCGGCTCCAACGACTACTTCTCAATTTCACCATGGCGTGACCCCTACCGTCACCACGGTCTCGCTGCAGCGGGGAACTTATCAGTACAACGGTCCCCCGGACCAGTAGCCACCCAAAATTAACCAATTTCACACTTAGAGTATTTCACAACATATTCTTTTCCTTTCTTAACTTGTTTACAGTGTTTTAGGCCCCTAACTATCCTGTAATGACGTCCGGGTCGTTATATTATGTTTCTTACAAAGTTCTTGCATATCCATGAACTTTTATATGTAGTGAGGCTTATGATAGTGTTTGTGGTTCACTGACGCATATTGAGGATTTGGAATAGTCCAGTTTACAAAGTAAACTCTGCCAAAATCTCTTGAAGGATTTCAGAGTTAGAACCTGTGAGTACCTGTAACCATCATCCGAGGACGAATGATCCCAAGGGGGATACATCGTAATGCCACGTATAATCGTCCTAAGATTTGAATCAGTCCATGCATGGGGGTAAAATCAACCAAAAATATTTTGATGAATTGTAAAGGTTTAGAGAAGTAAATCATGAGTTATAATATTTTAATTAAGTTGGAGTTGATTAGAAATTTAAAATAGGAACATGTACAAAGAGAAGGGTGAAGAATATGTGAAGTTCATGAATAAGAGCCAACATGAAATGATCATATCTTCCACTCTATGAAGTGCTCTAGGGTGATTCTGCCCATCAAATTAAAGCCTATGAATCTAGTTTCCAATGCATCCAATCATTCATCAATCATAATTTGAAGAAAAAAGTTATGGGTTTTTTAATAACGCACTATCAAGTAGTGGCGAATTAACGGACCGGCCTCTTTTAGAATGTGAGTTGGGGACCACTTTCTTAATTTTGATACCCTTACTCAGCCCCAACATCCCAGAAGTTCTCCAAAACCCTCATCAGGTTGGAGAAACACCTCCCACGTTATATCAATTCCAAAGCCATGAACTTCTGAAGGTTTAGACACCGAATTCTCCCTCTCCTCTAGCAAACCGAAGAACAACTCTTGAGTTTCAACACTTGGGATTTTGAACACTCCTCCCTCCTCCATGATTGACGTAAGTACGAATTTCTACTTTGAGGTGACCATTGCAAGGCCAATAACAAGGTATGTAAGGCTAATCTATGTGCTGGAGTACCTCATTTCATTCCCCACATTATGTTCATGAAATCCCCTTGTAAAAACCCTCCTTCTCGAATAGTTAGGAATAAGGTCAAGAACGTATGTCTATGATAAATGATTTTCAATGTTTTATGAGTTCTTATATATGCTTATTGATTAACCTTGATTGTCTATGTTTGAGAACGAATAAGAGTACCCCTCCCCACAGCCCTATGTAAGTTCAAAAAAGAGAAGGAAATTAAATTTTCCATTTTGGAAAGCCCCAAGAGCGGAATGCCACCCGTATCGCCTCCTATGGAAAAAGTTTTTCTTTAGAAGTTTGTGCCCAGTCACGACGCACCTCCCATCACACCCGCATGTTGAAATTCTTGTCTGAAGTCTCGCCCCGGAAGCAAAGAGCCTCCTATTGTGCCTACCCTCAAAAATTTTGTTCATCTAAAGTTCAGACCTAAACTATGAACTTATGATAATATGATTCAAAGATCTCTCCCATGATTTTGATGACAAATGATTGATATGTATTTATGAATAATTTCACCCACCCGTGATATATGAATTTCTATTAGAGAATGAGTTCTCCATTGAAAGCATGATTTTGATCTTGAAGTCTCTAATTTAAAGGTCTGCATTATTAATATGATTTCCATGATAAAACATGAAGTATGAATATGATTCACATGATGTTGTATAATGAATGAATATGATCTTTCAAATGAAGCATGATGTATGGTTACGAACTCTTCAAAAAAGAGTATGATGATGATTATGAGCCCAAGGGAAAATTCATGGTTGTGATGTATGATTTTGAGAGTGAATGTTAACTGAGAAGTATGAGTCTATTAAGACAAATTCTTGAAACTACGTTTGTCGATGTAGGAAAGGAGTGTACCATTGGCCTGGGTGCATCCCTGATTTATCACTCCCAAAAGTGGTGGATGATTCAGAAATATTGCTAGCAATTCATGTCATGTATGTCACTTACTCGGCGTGATGATTTAACTTATTTGATAGAGATCAGATGTCATGTGTAAATGATGGTTTATGTCGGTTAATCCATGAACTCCCAAGGTATCACGACTGCAATATGTTCTTTTTATATTTTAAAAGGGAAAATTCTACTATATTTGTTTTTGAACCCTATGATTTATCACATGATTTTAATTATTGTTTGTTTGTAAATTAGATACTCAAGTTTATGTAGAGGCTTCATAGACTGATAGTTAGTATGCGTTCATGTCTCTACTCTAACTTTGATCATCTCATCTCTTTTGTATAAACAGTAATATTATGAAAGGTTTTCCCTTGATGCATGACTTACCTAAGTTCTTAGATTGATTTCATCCATGTTCCATTATGATTAGATGTTGCTCATAGTTCATTCCATGTTTAGCAGTCTCCAGAAATGGCGTCGGGCTCTGGTGTCGTCTAGACCTTGGATCGAGGTGTGACAATGGCATAAACTCTAAGTTATATGCTCTTCTTGTATGAGTCCATGAGGTCCTAGACTATGAAACGATATGAGTCTCCATGTTATGTACTTCATGATTATATATTTCTCTCTATTATCATTGCTCCTATTGTTATGAGCTTCCAAACTTAATTATATAGTCTATAATTCCTCTATTTGAGATGTTTATCACCATGTATGTCATAATAGAATATTTTCCAAAGTATCATGATTGTAATGAATAAATTTTAATAAATCCTAAAAGATTAATATTATGTAATGAATCCCAAGTGTGATAAAGTACAAGTTGATCCTTGATGAATTATATTACTTTCCAGTACCCGTTGTTGTTTACTGAAGTTGTGTATTGCATGAAGGGTCCTTGTGGCATGTATATTACTCTATGTGAGACATTCCATGCTACATTATGCATGATTCCCTTGTGTATTAACACAAACTGACCGTGTGTGGACATAAAGGCCCATATGGAATATTATACTCTCAAAGACTAAAATGACATGTTTAATATACATACTAATCCAAGCATGCTAACATATAACGATCCCAAAATGCTAGTGTATAACAATCCTAAATATGTAAGCTTAATAATCCATGAATGGTATTGTAATATGATTCCTAGGTTATTTTCTAGTTCCCAAATGTTATCAGTATGCTATGTTTTCAGGTCTCTCTTGTATAAGCCTCAGTATATGTCTTATACTATTTAGTTTGCCTTACGAGTACTATTTCATATATATTCACGTCCCTTTTGCCAGAGGTGATGCATTCGCATTGCAAGTTTTAGGAACACAGTAGCAGATCACCTTGCTAGGCATCTGCTTTGCACTTCATTAGTTGGTGGTGAGCTCCATTTATACTTGAGGATGAGTCTAGTACCATTATGATGTATACAAATATATAGGTAGGTTGGTCTTCTATCCTGACACTTCTACAGTTCTTAGATTATCATAATGGCTTCATAGACCTCTGTTGATATTTCATAGATGTACAAATGTTATGACTTATTTTTAGTTTGGTCTTGTTCCAATCTTATATTTCAGGTTTAAAGGTTTCTCCAAGGTATAAACAAATTTGTTATGAAATATATCTTTTATCAATATCTCATATGATTCAGGTTCATGTCATGTTCTATTATCTATATTATGTTAGATTATATGATTCATATAGAGCTAGTTTGCTCGGTCAAGTTAATATACCACGTGCCTGCCTACCTCACTAATATTTTGGGGCATGACATTCGGTTATTTTGAAAAATGTCTATTACTTTTGAAACATTTGCAATATCTATGTAAAATTTAGTCTTCAAATTAAATGCGTTAATTCAACTCCCAAATTTATATAGATTGGTAGACTTTACTTAATAACTTATAACACATGGTTTGATGTTTTAGTCATTTAGTATGTTTTAGGCCATTGTGCCTTACTTAAGTAGATATATGCCTTAAAACAAAATCTATTTTGGCATTAATAAGGTTCAAAAAGGTTTTACTTTGGTTCAAAACATTTTGGGCTTTAAAAATCTACTTCAATCGATTTAAAAGAATTCCAATCATATCTTGAACTGTTTTTTAAAAGAAAATTAATTCTGAGTTTTGTATCAAAACTGTTGTTACCACAAAAAACTGCATAACATTGATTCTGGATTTTATATCATGAAGTCAATTTCGAATTTTTACAAGTTCAAAATTGCAATTCGTCATTATGACTTAAACTCATAGATTTGAATCAACTCAAACATTAACAGTGATGTAAAGTCAATTCAATTTGTAATTCACTCTACAAAGTAATTAAAATTAAACTAGCTAACTTTGGAACTATAGACTCGCATTCTCACTTTTGGATCCATATATGTTAAGAAGTAAAAAAACAAAACGTTAGTTGTACTTACAAAGCTGAAATATATATAGAAATAAAGTAAAGTTGTCACGACCCAAGCATGGACCTCGGATATAACACGGGATCTAGAACCACGAATAGCTCCAAGATAACCCATGGCACATGCATAACATAGTTAAGAGCCTGACTAAGCAGAAGTAATACATATAGCATATCATAAGTAAAAGTCTAGCATATCATAAATCGATAAAACTGAGTCAACAAGACGGCATAGTTGAATGTCTACACATTACGTCTGAAAAGCCTCTAAAACATAAGATGAGCTGAAGAGACAATACCCCCAACTAGCTCCACTAAGTCTGAAACTGAAAGACATACAAATAACATAACGCTAATCTAATGTCCTCGGAGGATGAGGACTCACCTAGGCTAAGTCTGGACTAAATCAGAGTGGGAGTGAATCAAATGTCGGGGCTAAGACTAATCACTCGAACCTATATCATGAGACAATATAGCATAAAAGTATGCAATCAGTACTTTAAATATACTGAGTATGTAGGATAAGTAAAACATGATAGTAAAACAATAAACTAAAGTCATGAGGTTAAAGTAAGTCAAAACATGAGTTTCAAATCGTAAGCTAAGTATAAAGGCTCAAGGTGTTCATAACTGAATCATGAGGCTAAGCATTACCGAAATCACAAGAAAATTTTCATAAAGTGTATGTTGAGCAAAAATATCATAAGTAATGAATATGAACATGAATAGAAAGTCCTGGAGCAGTGGGAGATTCTTATAACTGACATACTTCAAGTGAGCTTACATGGAGCTCAGCCTGTAAACTTGGCTAGGAGGTGTGTACATACCTTGCCAAGGGTATGAACCATGAAGGCATGATATCATTCATGAGCCTAGTAGCATAAAAAAGACACTATCAACTGGCGAGGACTCCTTAGGCTAGGGAGAGGGAGACACTCTCAACTGGCAATGACCCCTCATCCTACGATGACATGTAGTTATGGGACTTGGGTAGTCTAGAACCCTTATCCGCTCGGTGTTAAATACTACTCCTAAAATATATATAGCACTCATTTTATAATCATGAAACATATTTGGGTTTACATGGGCTAGATAGAAATCATAAAATTCATAAGTAGCATAATATACCTGAACTAGCCATGAAAAATAATGTCAAAGATTACATAAGCTTAAGATTCATGAAATTCACCCATGATTGGGTAATTCATCATAACTTGAAAGTAGAGATTTATGAGAGTTATTCATAGAAATAATGCAACTTTAATCATAAAACATAAATTAGATCATGAGAGAATAAAAAATTAAAGAGATCATAGAGTTTTCATCAAATTGGGTCTAATCCTAGAATTTCAACTAAACCATAATTGGAGACCTGAATTAATGAAATTGATTTGAAATTGGGCATGAGGATGGAAGAAATTCCACATTCATGACCCTACATACCTAGGCTTGAAGGGATCTTTCTAGGGTTTGAAACCCAAGATAATTGGAGAAGAAGGAGAACCATGATTGCTTGAGGACTTGAGGAGAATCTTCAACTTTAGATGTTAGGAACAGAAAGAGGGTTAGGAATGAATAAAACCCAGTAATACACCATTTTAGGAGCTCAAAATGAATTGGTTTAGTATTTAAGAACATCGAAAGTATGAAAATTCCATTAATAACTCGATTGAAAATTTCACCCTGCCAGACCTAACGGATCACTTAACAATTCATTAGTTTACTTAATGGGTCGTTAGTCCCGCTCGTTACCACTGAAAGAAAATTTTCATTTCTCTGATCCTCACTTAACGCCTCCTCTTAGCGATTCATCATCACACTTAATGGGTAACTTCTCCAGTTGTCAAGACCCTCTGAAACTTAAAACTTCACCATTATCCCTCTCTTAACGGATCACTTGAAAATCTGTCAAGTTTCCTAACGGGTCACTTTATGGTTCATCTTGTGATCTGGTGCAATTCAATTGTTTTCTTCGTTTCATGCCTTGGATATGACCTTACGGACTTTTGGACTGTTACATTATCTCCCCGTTAAGGAACAATCATCCTCAAATGGAGACTAGGTAAGCTGGAAAGATAGGGAAAGAACTACAATCCCAGAGCTGAAAGGTTATAAACTGAAAAAATGATGGAGTGACTGACTCCGAACTGATATAAACGGCTAAACTGAATTCATGAATCATATATGCACACCAAGACATGAAAGGAACTGAGGGACATGAACTTGACATGAAACTGAATAGAGTACTAAGGAGGAAACTAGTACCCAATGCTGGAACTGAGGTGGAAGGGAAGAAATGCGGGTATCTAGCCATCATATTTGCTTCGACTTTCCACGTATCTCCCTCAACTAGCTGATTCCTCCAAAGGACCTTCACTGAAGCAACCTCCTTGTTCCTTGGTTTAGAACCTGACGATCAAGGATCTCAATCCTTCACCCTAATGCTCGCCATCGGTACAATTTGGGATGGATCGTCAAGGCACTTCTTTAACAAAGATATATGGAAAACTAGATGCACTGAAGCTATCTCTGCCGGCTACTCCAACTCATAAGCCACTTTGCCAACCCACCTCAAAATCCTGTAAGGACCAATAAGTCGGGGACTAAGCTTCCACTTCTTGCCAAAACTCATAACTCCCTTCATGGTGACACCTTCAGAAACACCTAATCATCGACCTTAAACTCAAGCTCTCTCATCCTAACATCCGCATATGATTTCTAACGAATCTGAGCTATCTTCAACCTCTCTCAAATGAGCTGAACCTTCTCCATAGCCTCATGAACTGAATATGGAACTATCAATGTAGCCTCACCTACCTCAAATCATCCAATAGGTTCCCTACATCTCCGCTCATAAAGAGCTTCAAATAGAGCCATCTGGATGCTGGAATGGTAATTGTTGTTGTAGGTAAACTCGACTAGAGGCAAATGATCATCCAAACTACCTTTAAAATCAAATGCATAGGCTCTCAACATGTCCTCTAAGTTTTGAATGGTCCACTTGGGCTAACCATATCTATGTGGGTGAAAAGCGGTGCTAAGCTTCACCAAAGTACCAAGGCCCTTCTGAAACGACCTCCAAAATTGAGAAGCGAACTAAGTGCGCCTATCAGAAATGATGGACAATTGAACCCCGTGCAGCCTAACCAACTCCCAATGTAGAGTCCAGCATAATCCTCGGCTGAATCTGTAGTCTTGAATGGTAAGAGATGTGTTGACTTGGTCATTCCGTCCACAATCACTCATATAGAATCATGTTGTCAACGTGTTCATGGAAACCTTGTAATAAAGTCCATATTGATCTCCTCCCACTTTTAAGTAGGAATACTAATATCCTGTAGTACACCTCCCAGTATCTAACGCTCCACCTTCACTTGCTGGTAATTCAAACACTTAGCCACAAACTCCGCAATGTCCTTCTTCATGCTATTCCACCAATAGACTTCCCGTAGATCACGTTACGTCTTGGTGGCACCTAGATCGATGGAATACCAAGAGCTGTGAGCCTCTCTCAACATCCGCTCCCTCAAGTCATCCACCTCTGGAACACATAGTCGGCCTTCATATCGGAGTATACCATCTCACCCTTAGAAGAAAAGCTCCACCCAAGCGTGTAAGCCAATGGACATCCTTCACCAATTCTTTCCTCCCATCCTCAACATGGGGCATACTCTCTATGGACAACCTACTAAGAGCATATTCCACTACATTGGCCTTACTCGAATGGTAAAGGACACTTATGTCATAGTCTTTGAGAAGCTAAAGCCATTTCCTTTGCCGCAAATTCAAGTCCTTCTGAGTAAAAACATATTGAAGACTCTTTTGATTCATGAACACATCCATATGCACCCCCATACATATAGTGCATCCAAATCTTCAAGGAAAAAACTATCGCTGCTAACTCAAGGTCATGCATCGGGTGATTCTTCTAGTGAGTCTTAAGGTGTCTTGAGGCATAAGAATAACCTTCCCATGTTCCATCAACACACACCTAAGATCAATCTTGGAGGCATCACAATATACCACAAAGCCATCTGTGCCTCTGGCAAGGTCAACACTGGAGCTGAAATGAGTCGAGTCTTTAGCTCCTGAAAACTCTTTTGACAAGCATCAGACCACTGAAATTTGATCTTTTTCTGGATCAACTTAGTCAAAGGTGTAGTAAAGGATGAAAAACCCTAACAAACCTCCAATAGTAGCCACATCTGACAGTCTACTTGTACACCCTCACTAGACAAAACATGACTAAGGAACGCAACTGATCTCAGCCAAAACTCACACTTCTAAACTTAGAAAATAGCTGACAACCCTTAAGAGTCTGCAACATAATCCTCAAATGAGCAGCATGCTCCTCCTTTTCTGAAAATATACGAGGATGTCGTCTATAAAGACAATAATGAACTTATCCAAATGCTACTTGAACACCCTATTCATCAAATCTATGAAAGTTGCAGGAGCATTTGTTAGTCCAAAAGATATAACTGCAAACTCATAGTGACCATACCGAGTCCTGAAGGTCATCTTTGGAATGTCACACTCCCTAACTCGGAGCTAATGATAGCCAGATCTAAGGTCTATCTTGAAAAAGCAAGTAGAACCCAGAAGCTGATCAAACAAGTCATCAATCTTGGGGAGGGGATACTTATACGTGATTGTGAATTTGTTCAACTAATGATAGTCGATGCACATCCTGAGAGAACCATCTTTCTTCTATACAAAAAGGACTAAAGCATCACACGGAGACTTACTAGGTTTGATGAAACCCTTATCTAAGAGATCCTTCAACTGCTCCTTCAACTCCTTTAGCTAGGCTAAAGCTATTCTGTAAGGAGGAATAGATATGGGTTGTGTATCGGGGAGAAGGTCAATATCATAGTCAATATCCCGCTTAGGAGGGACTCCTGGTAGATCATTAGGGAACACTTCAGAATACTCACATACAATAAGAACTAACTAGAGAGTCAGGGTTTCAGAATTAAGACCTTAACCTGAACTAGATGGTATACACAACCTTTGGAGATCATCTTCCTAGCCTTAAGATAGGAAACGAAGGCGACCTACAGGCATAACTGAACTACCCTTCCACTCTAGGACTGGTTTACCCAAAAATTGGAACTCTACGGTTCGGGTTATATAATTAACTGAAGCATAGAAAGCATACAACCAATCCATGCTGAAGATAACATCAAAGTCTATTATATTTAACTCCACTAAGTTAGTTGAGGTGACTTTCTGAAGAACTATGACAAGGTAATTTCTGGATACCCATCGAGCCATAACCGACTCACTGATAGGAGTAAAGACTAAGAAGGATCTGATAGGATTTCAGGACTGAAACCAAAACTGATAGCGACATAAGGAGTCATGAAGGATAATATGGCCCCTGGTTCTAGCAATACATAAACATCTAGATAAAAAACTCATAACATAACAGTGACCACATTTGGTGAGCTCTCCTACTCCTGGCGGGATGATAGTGCATAGAATCTATTCTGGCACTGTACTCCACCGATATTAGGAGATGCACCTTGGTGAGATGGGCGAGATGCTGAAGTGGTAGCTGGGGAATGACCTCTACCTTAAACCTATCTGGATGATAGGTAATCCCTGGGTTGTCTGAGCTTCCCACACCCGAAGCAAGCATCTGAGCTAACCAAGAACTATCTTGGGTGGTTCTTACCACACTTTATACAAGCTGGGAAAGTATGCTCCCCAGACATGTTCCTATGACCTCTAGAGCCTGATGCTCTACATCTCTGATCACCTTTGGGCCTAGATGGGACACTAGGTGATGATAAAACTGGGATTGATAACCTCTGCTGAGACTGCAAACAGCATCGACCACCAGTCCTCTACTAGGAGTACTTAAAGTGTCCAGTCCTGGCCTCTTCGTCTCCCTCTCCTTCTCCTTCAACTTCTCCTCCTCGATCTGTTGGGCATGAATTATGAGTCGAGAGATATCCATGTCACTGATGAGCATAGAGATCCTACACTCCTTGACCATAAATTTGAGACCACAGACACAAACTTACTCATATGAGACCTTGTCTCGACAACCATTTCCCCGGCGTACTTCGACAACTGAGTGAACTTTAAAGAATACTCTAGAACCGAAATCCTATTCTACTTTAGATTTATAAACTCAGCAACCTTGGCTTCACTCATCTCTCAAGGATAGAACCTGTCCAAGAACACTGTCACGAACTCATCCCAATCGATAGGAGCTGCACCTATAGTACGACATGCCTTTCACTACCAAACCCAAATCTGCACTCTCCTTTCCTAAAACCCCATAATCTAGGTAATCTTTTGGATCTCCTCAATAAACTCTTGTGGATCCTCGTCGACCTTGGAACCATGAAACTCTGGCGGGTTCATCCTGGTGAAGTCTCACACCCTCGTGGCCACAATACCCCTATTGAGGTTCATTGGTGCAACTGCCTGCTGGTTGACCTGCGTCATCATAGCTTGGGCCAGCATCTGAAAAGCAGCCTTAAACTCAGCATGAATCACTTGCTCATTCAAAGGGTCCGTTGGAGCTGGTAGGTCTGGCTAATGCCCATCTCATTGCCATTCCTATGGCTATTTCCCTTTCTCCTTTAATTGCCTCTATGGGGAGGCATTTTCTGCAAATGCGTATAGCACGAGTTAGAGAAGTAAGAGAGATTTAAACTTTATCGCACGACATAGATCATGAAAGAAAGAAAGTTTCCTAAAACATTTCATAGCCTCTTCCCCATAAGTGTGGCGCGCTTCACACCCATGAAAAACACTCTACTTAACATAACTATCAGACTCCCTAGGACAAACCTAAACCTGAGACTCTGATACCAAGTTTGTCAAGACCCGAGCATGGACCCCAGATATGAATCGAGACCTAGAACCATGAATGGCTCCAAGGTAACCCATGGCACATGTATAACATAATTAAGATCTTGACTAAGCGAAAGTAACACATATCGCATATCATAAGCAAAAGTCTACGATATCATAAATCGACAAAACAGAGTTAACAAGCCGACATAGCTGAATATCTACACATCACGTTTAAAAAGTCTCTAAAACATAAGATGAGCTGAAGGGGCAAAACTCCCTAATACCTCCACTATGTCTGAAATTGAAAGACATAAAAGTAATATAAGGCTAATCTGATATCCTCAGAGGATGAGGACTCACCAAGGCTAAGTCTAGACTGAATTAGAGCGGGAGCGAATCTAACGTCGGGGCTGAGACTGATCATCTGAACCTATATCATGAGATGATATAGCATAAAAGTATGTGATCAGTACTTTGAATGTACTAAGTAAGTAGGATAAGTAAAGCACAATAGTAAAATAATAAACTAAAGTCATGAGGTTAAAGTAAGTCAAAACATGAGTTTTAAATCATAAGTTGAGTATAAAGGCTCCAGGTGTTTATAACTGAATCATGAGGCTAAGCATAACCAAAATCATAAGAAAAATCTCATAAATCATATGTTGAGCAAAAATATCATAAGTCATGAATATGAATAAGCATAGAAAGTCATAGAACAGGGGGAGGTTTTTATAACCGACATACTCCGAATGAGCTTACATGGCCCAACATGTAACCTAGTTGAGAGGTGTGTTCATACCTTACTAAGAGTATGAACCATGAAGGCGTGATATCACTCATGAGCTCAGTAGCGTAAGGAAGACACTCTCAACATGAAAGGACTCCTTAGGCTAGCAGTGAGGGAGACACTCTCAACTGGCGAGGACCCCTCATCCTACAGTGGCACGTAGTTATGGGACTTGAATTGTCTAAAACCCTGATCTGCTCGGTATTTATTACTACTTCCAAAACATACATAGCGCTTATATCATAATCATGAAACATACTTGGTTTTACATGGGCTAGTTAGAAATCATGAAATTCATAAGTAGCATAACATACGTGAACTAGCCATGAAAAACAATGTCGAAAATTACATAAGCTTAAGATTCATAAAATTTATGCATAGTTCAATAATTCATCATAACTTGAAAGTAGAGGTTCATGATAGTTCTTCATAGAAATCACGCAATTTTAATCATAAAACATTGATTGGATCATGAGAGAATAAAAAATTAAAGAGACCATAGAGTTTTCATCAAATTGGGTCTAGTCCTGAAATTTCAATAAAATTATAGTTGGAGACTTGAATTTATGAAATTGATTTAAAATTAGGCATGAGGGTGGAAGAAATTCCCCATTCATGACCTTACATATATGGATTGAAGGGATCTTGCTAGGCTTTGAAACCTAAGAGAATTGGAGAAGAAGGAGAACCTTGATTGCTTGAGGACTTGAGGAGATTTGATCTTCAACTTCAGATGTTAGGAGTAGAATGAGGTTTAGGAATGAATAAAACCTTCTAATACACTCTTTTAGAAGTTCAAAACAACTTAGTTTAGGAGTTAAGAATATAGGAAGTACGAAAATGCCCTTAATAAGTTGATTGAAAATTTCATCCCGACAGACCTAAAAGATCACTTAACGATCTGTTAGTTTAATTGATGGGTATTAGTCCCGCTCATTATCCCTGAAGAAAATTTTCATTTCTTTGATCCTCACTTAACACCTCCTCTTAACGATTCGTCATCACACTTAACGGATAATTATTTCAGTCGTCAAGACCCTCTAAAACTCAAAACTTCACCATCATCCCTCACTTAATGGATCACTTGACGGTTCATCCTCTGATCTGGTGCAATTCGGTTATTTTCTCTGTTTCATGTGTCGAGTCTGATCCTAGGGACTTTTGGTGTGTTAAGTGAGAATCAAATTTGGGTTCTTCAAGCCCAACTTTGGCTTTTCTCCGATCTGCTATTGTTAATGTCACTTGTATGTTAAAAACCTCCTTTTCTTGTTCATCTGATTAATGTGAAATGACCAAAAATAGTGTGACTTTCCTGCTATAAATTATAAAAAGGTAATTTTATTTAAAAAGCCAAAAATAGAGTTACTTTTCTATTATAAAATAAACAAAGTATTTTTTTAATTATAATTTTTTTTAGTTGGATGATCTTTTGAAGAATTAATTTAAATATTTTTCTTAATTGATTGACTACTTGAATTTGTGAACGTTGTTGGCGTGATAAAGGATTAAAGATGATTTTTAATTTTTCTTTTGAAAATCAACTCTTTTAGAAAAATATGGAACTTTATTTCGTGTTTTTTTTTAATTTAGATAATTATAAAGTAGTATTTTGATAAAATTATAAATGGTGCTAGTTTCAAAAATACTAGTATATGTGCCGGCATGATGCATAATTGATTCATAAATATAATAGTAAATACAGATTTATTGAACAATTTTAAAATTCTAACTTGTTGTAAAATGATATTGTAAAATTTATATGAGAGATTGTTAGCATAGTTAGTATCTCGACAGATTCTAATAGTTAAAACTTATGAAATATATAAGCTTAGTTCATTGTGTAAATTTATTAACAATAACTTCTATCATTATCTAAATATTTACTTTATTTTTCTTTTTACAAATTAATCAAAATCATAAACCCCATACAATTCCTATTATCCTCTTGAATGTATTTATTTGCTATAATATTTTTATTTATATTTTAATGTAATATCTATAATTCAAATAATGATTTTGAAGTACTTATATTTATTTTCAATATGATGTGTTGAATTTTAGTTTTAATTATTGATATTACCTACATATGGAATTAAATTGTATATATATTATCTATTAAAATTTCAATTAGGTTACCTTAGCCATAGAGATGATTTTTTTAATCATAATTCACACACATTCACATCTAAAGATTATGTTAATTCCTAATGGTTCAGAACAGAAATTTAAAATACCTTACGCCAAGAACGAAAACAGCCAAATTAAAGCATGATTACGTACTTTGAAAGTCAATGAATGATTATCAAAAGAGGAAACATAGCACCTTCTAAGTGCAATGACAACGTGACGGAGAATTAGACTTATTTCTATTTAAGGAAGATTAAAGTAGTCTTTATTTAGCCCTTGATCATTTCTCTTAGAAGTTACAAAATTATAGCTTTTATCAATTCCTAGCGTAATATGTAACCACTCAAAATAAAACAGTAACAACACTAATTACTACGCACTGATTTCAAACAAATAAGGGTTATTTTGAAATAAGAAATGATAAAGAAAATAAGCTTATAACTCAATGACATGACTCAAATCAAAATCATAAGATTATTCAAACTTTCAAAACTGACCAACTCAATCAATTTATTTTTGACAGTCATCAAACTTAATAAATGTAACACAACAATGACCATATAATGGGTGCATTAAGAGTGGGAAAGGAAACTGATCACTTTAAGATGGTACTTTTTCCCTGAAAATTATGAATCTTTAATCATCCACTAATTGTTTTTACTCTAATGAAAAAATAGAAAAGTTTCCATTTCCAACCAATTCTAGTTGCCAACAAAAATTCAACCAAAAGATATAAAAGATTCTTTTAAAAATCAATTGACGAAATATCAAGAGAATAATAATAAAAATAAAAGACCTTCAAAGTATGCAATCATGCTTCATTTGAATTACTGTCAAAAAAATATCATGCATATTGTGTTAGGATTTAAAAGTGAGGAACTAATTTCAAAAAAATTTAAATTGTACCTGTGTTGCATAGTTTATGAACGTGGGTTTGGTGGGTTAGGAGTTCCAAAATCGTGGATATTCGCCCAATATTACTTTTAGGTTTGATATTAGTAAAAATTTTCTGCGCTTCGCGCGATTATAAAAAAATTTACTTAATTTATGAAAATATTTTAAAAATAAAAGCCAAAAGTATAAGTGTACAATAAAAAAAAATTTAAAATTCTATCTTACAATCAGATAATATTGAAATTTAGGTCGCAAAAGACTTACGAAACTTTTTTAAAAAAAAGGATCAAAAATATAAGTTTGCAACAATTGAAACAACTTAAATGTATCTTATAATAAGAGAATCTAAAGTTAAAATATATAAGTCCAATTCAGAATATTTCACAAATTTATATTTAACCTCTGATTGTTTTGTCCATCGAACTGTCCTTCTAATATTAAAATCGAAATTAAAATTTTAAAGTCAAACATAATCTTAAGAAAAAATAAAAAGAAGTCATGATAGCACAATCACCATACTAATTATTTTTCCTACTTCAAGATCTCTTTAAAGAGAACTTAAGAATATTTTTCTCTACTTTTCATCGTTAGAAATGTACACTTCATTAAAGAAGATTTTTGGTAATAACTTAATTATCTTCTTGTCTTTTAAATTTTTTATTAATTTTTCCTAATTATTTTCTGTGTTTCGCTTCTTCTTTTTAATTTTAAATCATTTTTAGTTTCTTTTGTCTCTTTCAAATCACTAGTCACCTTCTCATAATTTATACCTTCACAATTTTCTTCAATTCATCGGCTCCTCATCTTTCCATCATTATCTCAAAAATTGATATTAAATAGCGACTATTTTTTTTATTCTGTATTGGTACTTATATTTGGAGGAATTAATGGAAGTTTACGAGTTCATGCAGGGTAATTCTATTTTAGATAAATTATTTATTTTTAAAGACGATTTTGTTCTCAAAGTTTAATCTAAAATCTCTAATTAATAATTGAGGGATATGAGATTAAACTTTATAATTAAGGTAATTCAAAAGACTAATTGGTATAAAAGAAGAGTAGTTGATACTTTATAGTAGCATTCACTTGAACAAAAGAACAATCCATCAAATTCTCAGCATCACCAAACTTTATAACATCATCATGCACGTACCTTCTTATCTGCAAAATAAAAAAAATAAAATATTCCCACTTACAAAATTATTTATTACACACACACACACACACACACACACACACACACACACATACACACACACACACACACACACACACACACACACACACACACACACACACACACATATATATATATATATATATATTCTACTTGCTCAAACAAATTTTGATGAAAACAAATAGAAAGTGATCTGTGAAAGCGGTGAGTGCAATGAGGAATACATGAAGGAGGAAAAAATTAATAGCTAGTTGAATAATATATATAGGACTATTATTTCTAGTGTTGTCAACGTTGCAATTATATTTAAGTTATAGGTGATGAATTAATTGAATTTAATAATTATTTTCAGGGGAGGAGAAAAGGCTCTAAAAAGAGTTTTTCATCATAACTAAGTGAGTTAAAAGAGGAAAATTTGAGTTTTTTACACAAAATAAATGGTAAAAAAAATTCACAAGACCAAAACTTAAAAAGGTAGAAAGTGAAGAAAAAGACTAGAAAAGATGAATCCAAATGTAATATGAAGAGGTACAAGAATTAACACCAAAAAAATAATATGAAGAGGCTCAAGAATTAATTAACATATAATTATTAGAGATTAATACACATTAAAACTATTATAATTAAAAATGATCTAACCTCTAATTGGGTTTTAATGAAAACTTATTTACTATTATTTAGGAAAAAAATGGTATTTATAATCAATGACCAAGAAAACTAAGAGTTCAAGAAATAGAAAATCTTAAAAAAGTTGAGAAAAAACATAGTTTCCTGATCTTAGAAGTATGCCATGTCACTGGTCCTAAGACCAAAATTATATAATATATAGATGAAACGTTCAAACATTCAATTTAGTACCATGTGCATCATGCATTAAATTTCAACAATAATTATAATTAAGTTTATAGAAGAATGAAGTCATTGGAGTTTCATATTTGTATCGAAAAATTTGAAAGAAACTCAAACATCATATCATAATTATAAATATTCTAGATTTTGTATTAGACATTTTCTTCTCAAAATCCACCTGCTTCAAACTAAAAGAATACGAAATTCAAGTAATAAATGAGGGGATCAAGGAAAAAAATAGAAAAAAATAATTACTTTGGGATGTTTATTGACAATTCTACACAAAAATATTATAGAATTGGTGTTTGATTGAAGGGCAAAAAGGTCATTTAACTTATGATATTTATTTTGATCTTATAATTTTATACTTTGGATCTCATATATATATACATACAAACATTTATTAAAAGTTAAATTTATTATTTTGTACAAAATTATTAATAGGAGTAGTGTTTAAGTAAAGGGTAAAATGGTCGATTATTATTTAATGGACATTTTGGTAATTCAACTTTTCAACTAAGCGGCTTCTCACTTATACAGTAATATGATATTCACGCACACACACTTCATTTTTAACATTTTTTTATTCTTTATAGAGGAAATGAAAGGTCGCAGTAGTAAATATTTAGATTTTTGAATATTACAATATAAAGAATAAAAATAAGTGGAGTAGTAAATTTTGAGAAATTTAATTTTTTATAATAAAATAAAAATAAATAGAGTGAGTAGTAATTGACACATTTATTTTTGTAATAATAAGTAAATAAAAATGTGAGAAAAATTATCAAAAAAATGAGAAAAAAGATAATTAGAATCCTTGTCTAAAGAGAAGTGCACATCAATTCTCTAATACCTAACTTTATATTATATTATATTATATTATATATATGTGTGTGTATTATACTAAAGCAGATAATTTTAAAAAAAATATTTTTTAACTCTCTTAATTATATTTTTTCTTAATTATGTTAAATATGCTATATTTAACACTTTCTATATATTATGATAACATTAAATGACAATAATAATTAAATAAATGAGTTAATAAAATAATTTTAAAACTAAAAAAATAGTCAAAAAAATCACAAAAAAGAAAAATTGAAATGGAGGCCTTAGAGGCATGCCACATCAGCATGCCTCTAAGTCTCCTTTATATATATATATATATATGCTAGTATTTGGGTACGCGCGTTGCGCGTGTATTTCGTATCAAATATAAGTATAAAAATTTGTTAAATCACATAAATATTATGAGTATTAAATTTGTACTCGAGTTGGCAATTTGATTTTTTTTGTTTGAAGACCAAAAATAGAGTTGTTCATTAACTTAGCAAAAACAAAATATTATATATATGTGCTTGAATAGAATAAAAGCAAATCAGATTTATAAAAGAAACTGATGAAAAATTGTCAATCTTACTAAATTCCTAAAAAAATAATTCTAAAAAATGTACGGTTTATAAATCTCAAAGTTTTAATTCTTGGGATCGTCGTCATTCATTCAATTGACTTTCTTCCATATGCTGGCTCTTTTTTGACATGCATTTCTGTCTTTGTGCCTTAGACGTGGATACATTAAAATGTAAATTAGAGAAAATAATAAGTTAATAAAAATATATTAATCATGAAACAAATATTTTTCAATAGAAGTGATTGTTTTAGTCGCAATAAAACAAATATGGTGTAACAGGGTAAAATAAACATTGTTTAGCAAATAAATGAAGACAATTGAGAAATAATTAAATAAAAATAATAATTAAAACACAGCTTAGAAGACTTCACAGGCTTAGGATCAATGAATTGGTTACATCACAACATCAACAGACCTCCATTGCATCATCTAAACAAAATGTCACCAATTAAAATAACTAAAGTGAAAACTAACCATCACCAAGAGGGACACACTTTGAACACAAAAATATGTCATTGAGCTTTTTCTTTTAAGTAATGAATGAATTAATATACTTTCCATCTGGAAGTTGAAAGATGAATGAACTAAATATTGAATAAACATATTAAAGATTGATATTAACGGCCATTTGTAATAGATAGGGAGGATTAAAGTAATTTTAAATTTAATTAACTACAATAAATAACATTAATCTTAGAAACATGAATCATCTTCATATTATCAATCTTTTACATTTATTATGTACAATCACTTTATTATTTTTTAAAATGTAAATTACATTTTAGTAGATGAATAGGCTTGAAGTAAAGGGTAAATATGGTCGTTCAATTTTTTATGAATATTTTGGTCTTTTACTATGGACTCGGGCGCTTCCCACTTTTAGTATAATCATATTATTATATAAGTGGAAAGCCAAAAAGTGAAAAGTTAGATTTCCATGAAAGTAAATTAAAGATATATGATATATAAGCAAGTGGTCATGAAATATTGAATGACTATTTTACCCTTCAATCTAAAACTATTCCTATAATATTATATATACTAAAAGCTAAAATTGCATAAAAATAAATATTATTATACCATTAAATATTTCACAATGAATTATTTAGATGATAATGAAGGAGTAAACCTATTTATTATTTGAAGGGTATATTAGTCTCTCAATATTTGGAGGTTATTTTAGTATTTTAACTTTTCATTTTTTGCCTTCCCACTTATATAGTAATATGATTATTATTATTATTATTATTATTATTATTATTATTATTTAGTTAGTTATTTATTATTTATATTTATTATTTACATTTATTTTTATTCTTATTTATTATTATTATTATTATTATTATTATTATTATTATTATTATTATTTATTAGTTATATTTATTTATTTATTTATTTTAACTTAATTTTGTATTTAATTAAATTCTAATTTAGTGAAGGGGCAAAATGGTAATCTAATTTTTCATTTTTGGCGTCCCACTTATATAATAATATGATATGATGATGATTTTTATATATTATATTTATTTTATTAGTAGAGGGTTAAAATGGTTATGCAACTTTGAAGTTAGAAATTTTTCACTTTTATTATATTTTAATTTAATTTATTTTTATTATTATTTATTTATTTTATTTAGTGGAGCTTGTCTAATGACATAATATTAAATGACATTAATTAAATAAATAAAATAAAAAATAATTTTAAAATTTAAAAAATTTAAAAAAATAAGAAAAAAATGGGAGCCTTAGAGGCACGCCACATTAGCATACCTCTAAGGTATGTATATATATATATATATATATATATATATATATATATATATATTGATGTATGGATCTTGAATTGTCACTTAACTTAATTATATAGGTCAAAGCTTGCTTAAATACGTTTGGGATGGACAGATTAATGATCTTTATTTTCATGTATTAGCATAATTAATTTATTTACCCAAATTTTTAAAGTGTTCAAAACTCGAGTCAAATGCCTCATTTATTATGTGTAATAATATCATTTATGCATTATTGCTTATATGATTTTAACTTAAACATATACTCTCTCCATTCTTTTTTAGTTGTCATGTATTTTAATAATAATAATTTTAAAATATTTATTAATTTAAAAATTATATTTTTTAATTTTATCTTTAATATTAATTTATTCTAAAATTAAGATGCACGTAAATAGAAAATGGACAACTAAAATGAAATCGGGAGAGCACTAAAAAAACATGATCAAACTTACACATCACCAAACAACTAATAAAGCAACAATATTTTAAAGTTAACTTTATTTATTTTAAAATTCATTTCTCAACTTAAGTAATATGAGTACTTCTAAAATGCAGATTTGCAACGATTTAGTAATCAGTAACAAAGTAATCATCATAATACAACAAAACAATTATTATAAGCTAATGACATGGGGTAATATTGTATTTTAAATCATCAACACAGAATTTAAGATAGCATAAAGACAAGAATGAACCTTTATGTATAAAAGAACACACTGCAATACTTTGAATTAATTGAAACTATAAAGATGTGATTTGGTAGCCGGTTTGAAAGTGAGTTATGTAGGTATTAATGTATGAGTAATTACACATTTGGTAGTAGTTAGTTAGAAGGTAAGTTATTCATGTATAAAATTAATACGGTGTTTGATTTGAAATTTAGAAACCCCCATAACTAATACATATATAAGTTATGAGGAAATCTATATATTATATTATGCAGGATAGAAGTAGAAGAAGTTATATATAAATAACTAATACATGAATAACTAAACCCTCCATAACTAATTCCTATATAAAATAATACATAAATTTCCTTATAACTAATTCATATATTACTAGTACTTGCATAACTCTAACTAGCTATAAAAAAGAATATGGAATGTGGACCGAACCTGTGACCTCGACTAACCAAAGCTTGTCCGGAATTCACCAAAGTCTAGTCTTCTTTTTGTTGAGATACAAGAGACATAAAGAAAAGTTCTTCCTCCTATATCATATGATGCTGGATTTTTCTTTCTTATTTAATTTTTATTAGATCTTGTGCTCCAGTTTTATACTAGAAGGGCTTATTAAATCTTGAAATATATCTATACCAGGTGAAATATCCTTAAGGACAGTGTCTTTGACGTGCCTCAAGCTATGAGAATCCTCTATAGGTTTTTATGATCAAGTACTTTTCATAAGATTTTCAACAATTTTAAGGATATTTTCCTTTATGATCTTATGAAAAATACCAATTACTGTTATCAACTCTACGCATGATAGCCTATAACAAAGAAATAAGATAATTATGTTCTTCCTGAGGTTGAGAAATAAGAAAATGGATTGTCTTTTTTGTGGTGCTATTTTCTTGGAATTTTGCTTTTTATCATAAACACAATTGACAGCAAACTATTTAATTTTCGAGACACTATAATTTGTGAACCAGTGGGGAGAATTGTGGATCAGATAATCGAATTGTTCAATTTGAATAGTCCATTTTGCATCAGGTTCATCAAAATAAAGATTGAAAAGTCTTGTGTAGCTTGAACGATTCTTTAACTGTCGCCTAGAATAGTGACCAAATATGCTGCTAAGCAACTCTATGCAACAGAGGACCTATTAGCAGCTATGTAACGATACCATATATCTATTGTAGTTTTAATGAAAAAAATAATAATGCTTATGTTAAACTCAATACCTATAAGAAATCTTCGATGAAAATAATAATGATATATCTTTTCTGTAACAAACTAAGACATTATATCCTTCAATGTAAAAGAAGATTCTGGAAATGATAATTTCGCTAAGCAAAAATAAATTTGACTAAATGAATGATGTAATTATTTTGATCATTGCTCAAGCGAATCTTGTGGCCAATGTGTGAGATTGGGTGTTAGGCTTGGGTGCTACTACGGATATTCATACTAACAAAATTAATTTTATATCTTGCACCCAAATTGAAGAGAAGAATGATTTATTTATGTTGTTGATTATAGAATTACTCAAATTCTTGAAATAAAAAAATTCTTAAACTCCCATATGAAAAATATTGGCATTATTTGAAATGGTACATGATTTTAATATTCACGCCAATTTGATTCTTGTGAAATTATGAGAAAAGATTGAATGAGGATTTTATTTGAGTTTGATAAGGTGTTAATTTTTTGTGGGCAATAAGTACTGTAACTATGATCTATTTGTGCTTAATATTTTTTAAAATAAAAATGTTGGTGTTTTTGTTTACTTGATTAATTCATATGATTTATGACATGTTAAAGTTGTCATTTTAGTTTATCTTATATTAAATAAAATACAAGATTTTATTTCTATTATAATTTTTTTAAAGCTTTTTTGTTTTAATTTTTTTTTTATAAGATTTGGTTGAAACTAGAAAATTACATGCTTGTATTTTTAGGAGTATCTGAATTGTTAGAATTAATTTTTACTGATTTCTGAGACTTGATTAAATAATGCTTAGAGGTGATAAATATTATTGTATCACATTTATAAATATTTCTCTGGATATGTAAAAGCAATTTTGGTGCTGAGAAATAACAATGAAGTTTTTGATATGTTTTAATGTATAAATATGTATGTTATATAGAAAATTAAAAATTTTATGAACTGTAAAAAAGTTGTCCTCTATTCTAACATATTTGAAAGTGTAGGGGTATCTTGTTAAGATTGAGTTGCATAATCCTTAGAAAAAAAAAATAGGATCTAAGTTTTTTTAATTGCATATACAGATTAATAGTGATCAATAGTGATGTGATTGAATGCAATATTCATAGTTGAAGAAAAAATAAAAAAATATTGAGTTTGTGTAAAAACAAAATTCTTAGTGATAATATTTCTCATGATTCTGGTGTTCGCCATGATTTTGGAAAATTTGATTTCAAAGAAAAATGTTTTATGATTTTTTACATTTTTATTGCTAACAATATTAATGTTAAATATAGTGAATTTTTATTGTACTAAAATTATACAGTGGTGCTAACTGAATATCATAATCATATGAGATAGTCCATGAGTGATCATGTTTTACCCTTGGTGGGAGTATCATAACATGAAAATTAGCCAAATAAAATTTATTGTTTTGGAGTTGACCGGCAATGAGGCTAAGTGGTTAAGAGACTTCTTAGTGAGTATTCCAGTTGAAACAAAACTAACATCTTTTGTATTTATATATTGTGTGTGGACGGCTAAATTTTATCAAATTTAAATCCGTAAGAAATTCGGATTATATTAAAGTTCAAGCTATATTAATCCAAACAAACTTTTTGAATTAATATAATTCAATTAATTATTTAAATCCAATAAAATATGAATTTAATTAATGATCTAATTTCATTGGGCTAGTCCATCAAATTGGGTTACAAATGATGAGCCCACTTTATGAGCCCAAGATGTCATCTTTCTAGAACCCCAAGTTGATGTCACGTCAAGTCAAATAAAAGAGCCAATAGGATCATGCAACATGTCAAAATGACACAGCCAAATCAAAGGGCAATCAAAATGCGCCACATGCACTAATTACATGTTCCTACCAATCAAGTATTGTCATATCAGCTTAAATCTGATTGGCAGAGAAGAATTCGTTCTTATCACAACTCTTCCATCCTACAACTGTAAATAGGGGTCTCATAATTCAAAAAAGTGACCTAAATTACAAGAAGAAGCCATAGAGAGTTCGTATATCAAATGCCACATATTTCTCTATAAGCTACAAGCATTCAAGAACTCAAATATTTCTATACAAGTTTCATAGATCAAGATGAAGATTCAAGAACAAGCTTCAAGCCCTTGAATTCAAGTACATAAATCAAGATCAAATCCACCAAGTTCAAGATCAAGCTAAAAAACCCTTGAATTTATATTTGAAAGGAAGAAAAAGAGGATCAATAGAGATTGTAACACTCATATTTGAAATAAAAAATACTACTATTGTTGTGATATTTTTTCATCCTGATTATTATTTTCTCGGTGTGAAATTTTATTTTATACAATTCTGGCATGCCCGATGGGACAATTTCTACCTTTCATCTTATCTTTTCAATCTTCAAAGATTAAGAACATTGGAATGACTTTAGAGAAGATTAACTCCAAATCAACTTATCCCAAGGCTGCTACCTCTAAGTTCTCTGTTGTCACAACCTGAGCATGGACCCTCGATCATAACACGGGACTTAGAACAACGAATGACTCTAAGCTAACCCATGACACATGCATAACACATTCTTAAGAATAAACCAAACGGAAGTAAAGCATAACACAACATAAGCGTAAGTCTAAGATATCATATACATATAAAACTGAATCAACATGTCAACACTGCCAAATATGTATACATCATATCTGAAGGCCTCTAATTATACGAAGAGCTGAAGGGACAAAAACCCATAACTAGCTCCACTAAAATCTAAAATTGAAACTAATAAGAAAAGGACGTGTATAAAAACTCATGTCTTAGGATAATGAGGACTCACCAAGACTGTGTTGAAGCTGGACAAGATCGAATCTAGTGTCGGGACTGAGACTGATCACCTAAACCTATATTACAAATGATATAGAATAAAAATATGCGGTTAGCACTTTGAATATAATGAGTATGTAGGATAAATAAAATATGAGAGTAAGGACAATATGCTATAAATTATAATTGTGAGATAGTCATAAACATGAGTTGTTCATCATATATTGAAGCATAACGACCCAAAGTTTTGAAAGTAAAAATCACAAGGCCTAGCATGATAGTAAAAGCTCATAAACTGATCAATGGGTCCACAATACTATAAAGCATGATATCATAAATCCTGAACATGAACAACTTAAAATATGAGGAATAATGGGTGATTCTCGTAACTAACACCATCATGAATAAGCACATGATGCCCAACTATCTCGCTCAAGTTGGAAGAGCCATTCTAGGCCTTCCAGGGCAACGAATGATAAAGGCGTGATATTACTCGTGAGCCCATTCGGGCGAGGGAAACACACTCTAGAAAGGACCCCTATCATAATCACACCTATGGTGACACATAGTTCTGAGACCTGGATGTGCTGAACCCCGATCTACTTGCTGCTAAATACTACTCCTAAAATATACATAGTGCTCATAGTCATAATCATAAAACATACTTGGTTATGCATGGGATAGTTAGAAATTCATAAAACATATTTGACATATATGAATTAGCCATGAATATAATGCCACTAATTCGGCCATGATACATAAGCTTGAGATTCATGAAATTCATGTATAGTTGAGTAAAATTATCATAAATTGAAAACATAGATTAATAAGAGCATTTAGCATAAAACATGTAATCATAGTCATAAATTATGGATTGAATCATAAGAAAATTGAATTCGTAAAAGATCATGAGAGATTTCATCAAAACTGGGTCTAACCCTAGAAATTCATAAAAATCATGATTGAAAACTTATATTGATGAAATTGATTTGAAATTGGGCATGAGGGTGGAAGGAATCCCCCATTAATGGCTCTACATACCTAGGCTTGAAGAGATCTTGCTAGGGTTTGCAACCCAAGAGAATTGGAGAAGAAGGAGGACCTTGATTGCTTGAGGACTTGAGGGGATTTGATCTTCAACTTTAGATGTTAGGAATAGAATGATGGTTAGTAATGAATAATACCCTCTAACACCCTATTAGGAGCTCAAAATGACTTTGTTTAGGAGTTAAGAATATAAGAAGTACGAAAATACCCTTAATAACTCATTTCACCCTGGCAGACATAATGGGTCACTTAACGACCCGTTAGTCAACTTAATGGGTCATCACCCTCCATCCATTATCCCTGGAACAAAAATCAAGTTTCTTTGGTCCTCACTTAATGCCTCCTCTTAATAATTTATCATCTCACTTAATGGATCACTCCTCCAGTCGTTAAGACTCTCTGAATCACATATTTTCTCTAACTTTCATCACCTAATATGTCACTTAACGACTCGTCAAGTATCCTAACGGGTCACTTGATGGTTCGTCCTATAACCTAGGGCATTTCTACTTTTTTCTCCATTTCAGGCCTTGAGTCTGATCTTCGAAACTTTTGGGGTGTTATATTATCTCCCCCTTGGGAACATTCATCATCGAATAAAGACTAAGCAGGCTGGAAGGATAAGGAAAGAGCTACAATTCTAGAACTGAAAGCTATAGACTGAGTACTGATGGAGTAACTGACTCCAAATTGAGATACATATACTGAACTGAATTCATGAAACATACATGCATACTAACACATGAAATGAACTGAGAGACATGAACTTGACATGAAATTAAATTGAGTACTAAGGAGGAAATGAGTACCTCATGCAGGAACTAAGCTATAAGGAAAGAGATGTGGGTATCTAACTATAAGGGACCTGACTCTTGAACTCGGTATGTGGCACGGTGGCGGCAAAGGGTTGGCATGATTGACTTTGTCTTGGCCTAGGTGCTAGTTGAATCAAGCACGTGGGAGAAATGTGGTAGCATTGCTAAGTCAAGTGGAAAAATGTGCAAGTGTTGCATATTGGTGCACCATGGCATGGCATGGGCACTAAGCGGGCATCGGCAGTAGGCATCGACAAGACAGTGTCGGCAGTGGCACACTAGCTTGTGGCAAGTGTCATTGCTGGATCAAGTGCGGGTGTCCAAGGCTTGGCTAGATGAATGGAAAATTAGAATCAAGGCAGGGCATGAAGAAAGCAAGGAAGGCACGAGGGAAGACGGAGATGGCATGGACAAAGTAAAATGTAGTCGGCATGTCAGCAGTGGCACGGCAGTGGCAGAGCAGCAGGCAGATGCGGCTGGGCAAACTCGGCAGTGGCATGGCCGAGGTCTTGGCGCGAAGGACAGGCCTTTTGCGCTAAGATTTGGTGCAATAGGGCATTGGCGCGCACGGTTTCTGGCATGTGTGCGTGTGTGTGCTGGCACGCATGCATGCCTGACACATGGCATGGGCGGTTGGGCAGTTTCCTTGTGTAACCGCTTTTGGCTCCATTCCTTGTATTTTGCCTTAGCATTTGAAATTTGAATTCAAATAGCCTAAGTAGATGGGCCTATCATCTGCACGTTTGTAGGCACTTGTGCCATGTATTATTTTGTATTCTTAAGTCGCCACAAGTGTCGGCAGGCCATTGGTTGTAAATGGGCAAGGTTGGCATGTGTCTGTAAATGACAACCTTTGCCTTAAACGGAAAAAGGGCAGTAAGTAATGAATGAGGAAAGCATAAAACGAAGGCTAGAAATTCACTAAGTGTTGGTGAACTAGGGAAGCTATAGGCTAGACGTTCACTTGATAGTTGGCAGCATCCGGCTTGTGGATTGCGCCTAGGATTGAAAGCCGTGGCAGGTTGTTGTCACGCAAGTGAGGGTCCTCTATGTTGTTTTGATATTAATACAAAGGTTGGGAATTCTCCCGTATGTATGTGTGTTCAATTTAATTCTGCCACACGAAAATAATTCTAAGTACAAAATTAAGCGTTGTCAAAAATAGGCCGAGTCAAGCAGGTGGACTTGACTGCCCCACGGTGGGTGAGGCGCTTAGGCAGAAACCTCTAGCGTGTGTAAAAATCTGCCCCTGTGACACTATCCATCATATCTGCTTCAACTTCCCACATAGCACCCTCGACTAGTTGATTTCTCTATAAAACCATCACCGAGGCTACTGATCTTGGGCAGATTTATATGCCCAAGTGATACTCAAACGTATCATTTTTACCTTGTTTGTGGTGCAATGTGTATATAATATCATGTAGTTGGTAATACTATGCGAATTTATACTAACCAACATGATTAGCATTTGTTTTGCAGGAAAATGTGATTTTTAGGAGCTAAAATGCATGTTGGAACTATGTCGGAGTTGGACTTGGATGCGAGCGTGGAAAAGACCCGGGAATGCAGGATTTATAGGGGCTCCGCGATGGCTCCGTGCCACGCTACCATCGCGGTAGCACACTGCCTGAGCAGGAATTAAATTTGCAATTTCCAGTGTGCCTGCGCGTCAGCTCCGTGGCACGGAGATAGGCCTCCGCGATGGCCTCTGTGCCACGTTGAGGTTAAATTACCGGACCCTGGAAATTCCAGTGAGGGTCCGCGTCCACGCCGTGTCACGGAGGCAAGGCTCCGCGTTGGCCTCCGTGACACGTTGCTTGTTATTCCGGGAAAAATTTCCCACTAGTATAAATAGCACACTTAGGTTTATTTTAAGTTTTTAAGTTTGGAGACTGAGTTCAGAAGTGGAGAGCAGGAACGTGGGTTAGTAGCAGTTGAAGATTGGAAAAGCTAAGGGATTTCTTCTCTTCCTTTCTTCTTTCTATCAATTGTACGTATGATTTACACTCATTTTAGGATGATCAATCCAAGAATGAGTGGCTAATTCTCTTTCTTGCTGAGGTTTTGAACATGTGTAATGAATTCTGATTTTCATTGATATGGTTTATTCTTCTTCTTTAATGTTGTTCTATTAATTCTTGTTCTTTACTGCATTAGTGATTGGCCAACATTAATGTATATCTAAAAAGTCCAATTTCACTCGAGAGAGCAAGAAATTGGAAAGTTGTGAATTAATAGGGTATTGTTCTTAACTTGATTTGGGAAAATTGGGTTTTGATGTGCTTTCCTGATAGAAATATACTTGGAAGCCGTATTAGTCAAATTAGGAACCGGAATTGTAGTGCTAGGTCATAAATTGCATTTGATCACAGAAATGTAGACGGATGGTTTATGATTCTAAAGTGAAATTAAATACGAGAGTTTTAATTTCTAGGCAAATGTTCTTGGCTAGCAACATGAAGAAGAGAATTAACCAAAATTATCATGATTATCAAGTTCATTACTTGTTCTTAACCTTGGCATGTTCATATCCATTGTCTGAATTCAAAAGTAAATAGTTTGTATTAATTGTAGTATATAGTTTAGAAACAAAAATTCAATTACTCTTGGGTACATTGTTGTTAGCATAATTAGAAGTTAAATAGAAATATAGTAAATTAGGCAATTTCACATAATTTGAGCCTCCTTGGATCGATACTTGGCTACTTAGCCACTTTATTACTTGTTTGACCACGTGCACTTGCGTGTCGGTTTTTACCCGTACCCCAAAGCACCGAGCAAGTTTTTGGCGCCATTGCCGGGGAGGCTAGGCGATTTGTAAAATTGTGTTTAGTGTAAATTTACTGTATTTGTATTTTTATTTTCTTAAGTGTTAACAACTTGGTCTTAGCCTGTATTTTGCAGATTTTGTTTCTGTGAACACTGGCAAGGGACAAAGATCTGGTGGAATCTTACTTAGAGCCCGAGCGTGAATTTCATAGCCAACGTAGAGAAGCTCTTCGGAAGAAGCTGCAGTTGCTTCAACAGACTATGATGGAGCAACCAAATCCACCAGTTGTTAGGGCAGTTTTAGTGCCCGATGAAGCAGCAGCAAGGCCGGTTCGCGAGGTGGCAATCCCACACGCTAATAATTTCCATTCTAGCATCCGCAAACCAGAGCCTGGAGGGAGGTTTGAATTAAAGCAGAATATGGTGCAACTTTTGCACACAAGCGGGCAATTTACCGGTCTCCCTCACGAAGATCCACAACAACATCTTCAGAACTTTTTGGAGATAAGTGACACTTATATACCCGCTGGAGTGTCACCTGATTATGTTCGGCTCACATTATTTCCATTTTCCTTACTTGGTGAAGCCAAGAGGTGGTTAAAAGCTGAACCACCCAACTCTATATCAACGTGGGATGATCTTGCACGGAAGTTTCTTATTAGATTTTTCCCTTCTGGTAAAATAGCCAGGCTTAGGAGTCAAATCCTAAGTTTTAAACAGAGGGAAGGGGAAAATCTATATCAAGCCTGGGAAAGATTCAAATCCATGTTGCGGGACTGTCCTCACCATCATCAGTCCAATGAGGTGTTGGTACACACTTTTATTGAGGGTTTGGAACCCCACACTAAAATTCTGTTAGATTCAGCAGCTGGAGGGCAAGCGCTGGAGAAGACTTATGAGGAGCTGTACACTTTGCTCAACCGAATTTCACAAGGCAATCCAGAATGGAATGCAGATTCTTCAAGAGGTGGAGCAAGGAAAGCAGCGGGAGTGCTTGAAGTGGATGGATTCACAGCTATCGCTGCACAGATAGCTGCTTTGCAAAATCAGTTAAACACTCACTTCAGCAATATCAATTTGAACCAGCCTTCAGCTTCAGTAAATGCAGTTCAACAGATGTGGTGTGAAGTGTGTGGTAGTAGTGAGCATTCAGCTGAATGCTGTGGTGCAAATCCTGATTCTGTTAACTTTGTGGGCAATGCACAGAGAAATCAACAGCAGTTTGGTGGTGGCTACAACTCAAATTGGAGGAACCATCCGAATTTTTCGTGGGGTAGCAACAATCAACAAGGTCAGAGTTCAGGGCAGGGTATGCACAGAAACCAAGGAGGGCAACAAAATTATCAAGCTCAATTCAGAAATCACAATGCCCCTCCTCCACCACCATCACCGACTATTGAGGAGATGTTCAAAACCATGATCGCCAATCAGGCACAATTGCAGGCTGACTATGTCAAATTGGCAGCCGAAGTGAAGAACAATCAATTGGCGACCAAGGCTCTTGAATATCAGTTTGGGCAATTTTCTAGTGCCCAAAATATTAGACCCAGAAGAGGACTACCTAGCGACACGGATCCAAATCCGAAGCAGGTTAATGCAGTGACCACGAGGAGTGGTTTACAATTAAAGGAGGTGGAACCGGAAAGATCGCCTCAAAAGTCAGGAGCAGCAGATGTTGAGGGAGAGTAAAGTTCTGATAAGGGGAAGAGTAAAGAAGCTGAACCAGAAAGGCCTCCACCTCCGTTCCCTCAACGACTTAAGAAACACAAGGAGGAGGCGTGTTTCCAGAAATTCATGGAGGTACTTAAACAGGTACATGTTAACTTACCTCTTGTTGATGTCTTGCAGGGAGTGCCAAAATATACGAAGTATATTAAAGACATCGTGGCTAACAAAAGTCGTTTGACTGAGTATGCCACGGTAGCTTTAACGGAGGAATGCACTTCCCGTATTCAGAATAGGTTGCCCACAAAACTGAAAGACCCTGGAAGTTTCACTATCCAGCTGACTATTGGGCAAAGTATCCGAGCGCGTGGATTATGCGACTTGGGGTCAAGTACAAATCTGATGCCTTCTTCGGTATTCAGAAAGTTAGGTCTAGGGAGTCTTAGACCTACAACGGTAATCTTGCAGCTAGCAGACAGGTCTTTGGCTAAGCCGGATGGCATTGTTGAGGATGTGTTGGTGCATGTAGGCTCCCTCATTTTTTCGGTCGATTTTATTGTTCTGGACTTTGAACCAGATGCTGAAGTCCCATTTATTTTGGGACGACCCTTTTTGGCAACTGGAAAAGCATTAATCGATGTGGCTGCGGGTCAACTCACGATGCGAGCACATGACAAGGTCGAAGTGTTCGACGTGTACAAGGTACCTAAGCTCCCGACTGTTTATAAGGATCTCTCGGTGATCAACGTAATTGATCATGGGAAGACTAACAGATTGAGTGATTCCCGAGAGTTACTAGGTAGGCCACCGGATAAGGTAAAGCACTACTGGGGGGATGATCATGATCGGGACAAATCGTCCATCACCCTAGTAGATAAATGAGCTTAAAGGACGTCGAGCCGCGACGGTAAACCAGGCGCTGCACGGGAGGCAACCCGTGAAAAATATTTTCTTTCTTTATTTTTAGTGTAAATAATTTTTACTTTTATTTTCTTTTTCTTGACTAGGTTTAGATTTGCATTTTAGTTAGTATCTTTTATTTTATTTTTAGTTAGGGAAATCTATTAATTTAACCAATTTTTGTTTAGTGAGGTGATTTTCAGGTATAACGGAGGAAATATACATGGAATCGAGAAAATGAGGCGAGGTATGAAAATTAAATTATTGGTGAAATAGAGCACTGGCGCGTTGGCGCCGTGTCACGGAGGCAATGCTCCGCGTTGGCCTCCGTGACACGTTGAAGGCAAATCTGGATTTTTTAAAATTCCAGTAAGCCAACGCGTTTGCTCCGAGTCACGGAGGAGGGGCTCCGCGTTACCCTCCGTGACACGTTGCCCTTTATCCAGTGCCGGGTTACACCGGGTTTCCGGGTGACCCGCGTGTTTCCTTTAAATAATAACCCCGATTTCGCCCCAAATTCCCCCATTCCCTCTTCCCTCCGCGACCAAACACCCATTTCCCCTTCCCCAAGCAACGTGCCACGTTGATAGGCAAAGAAAAACGTCAAGTTTCTTTGATTCTTCAATTCTAAGGTATGTTTTCATCGTCTAACTCAATTTTTTGGCGATTTTTGTCAAATTTGGGCATATAAGGTGAAAAATATCACCCTAGGTAGAAATTGAACATGATATTGAATTATTTTGTGATTGATTTTTGTTCGGATTGTTGTATTTGGCGTTTGAACTTGTCGATTATGTAAATAATTCGAAATTGATTGTCGAATTGTATTTTAGGGCTTGGGTTGTTGAATTCGACTTGGGCAACTTGATAGTTTGGTGAAATTGATGCCGGGGTGTGGTTATTATTTGAGATAAGTCGTGGTAAATCTTGTATAACTGTTAAAAGACGACTAATTCTCGCATTTTTGTGGGAAAATGCATAATGTGTGAATTGGTTCGATTGTTAGATTAGCTTGTATATAAAATATTTTTCTAGTTGTTTTTAGTTTATGGTTGTTTTGTTGCTTGTGCGATGGTTGAATTGCTAGCGATAGTAGGATTGGGAATTCGCTGTATGAAGTCTGAGTAGTACGCTAACCGTTATGCTGTCGAAATTTTGTTACGAACGCACTAAGCAATATGTGTATAGTTGTTTGTGTTTGGGGTTGTAAATAGAGCTATCCTTGCTGAAATTTTGTAAATATTGTTAAGGAATAAGTGTGGGGTAAATTTTGTGTAACCCAACCTTAGCCGAAGCTAACAACTATTTAGCTTAACGGTGTGCTTGTTTGTGTAAATTGACAGGTACAATGGCTAGCAGGCAAGACAAAGGCAAGGGTGCTTCTACCTCAGGCACCGGAAGGAAACGGATGAGACTGGGCACTGCAGTCCCAGCTTCACCCGCTGTTCCGCGCGGCCAACACCGCCGATACGGAACACGATGGGTCACCGATGAAGGGAAGAAATGGTACGCAAAGCATAAGGAGAACAAGTACTTCCCCGAGGAACATATTGCTAGGGAACCACTTGCACAGGAGTTCCCTCGCATTGTACAGAGGATTGAGGCAGCTGGGCTCAGCTTTATTTTTCAGGAGCCCAAGGAGTGCAACCTTCATTTGGTCCGGGAATTTTATGCCAACTGGAACCCGGCCATCAGAAGCCACACTATTAAAATCAGAGGGCAGATTGTCACTCTGGAACCCCAGCAGCTGAATGCCATCGTTGGAGCGCGGGACACAAACGCCCACGTTCTCCGCCAGCTAAACATCACCCCACCGTACACCGACATCAGACGTACGTTGTGTGGGGCTCGATCCACAGCCCGATGGAGTAGACACAAGGAGAGGGGTTACCACCAGACTCTGCCCTATTCGCAGATGAACAGGGAGGCCAGAATCTGGCTAAAAATTGTGTGTTCGTGCTTGATCCCGGGAGTTCATATGACAGACGTGACCCGGGACCGTGTCTGCTTGGTGTATGCCCTTATGAAAGGGCTTGAGATTAATGTTGGGGCGGTCATAATATCCGCCATGAAGAGAGCCAGACTGCACCAGGGTCATAGATAAGGGTTTGGCGGACTCATCACCACCTTCCTCCGAGGCCTCGACATTGAGGAAGAAGCCTTGGATTACATTCCGCAGCTGGAGCGGAGGGCCCTTGATGTGACAAAGACTAAGGCCCCCGACACTACACACGGACCCGTGCTGACTTTGGGCGAGCGACATGCTCGTGACGATCAGTACATGGCCCATATGTTCGGCATGCAGATGCTGCAGCTACGGATAGGTGGGAGACCAGCCACCGAGGAGGAGTTATGGCAGCTGGAGCTGGACTACCCCTTTGGCGAGAACGCCAGAGCCTTATGTAAGGTGGGGCCAGCCTTTGTGGAGCCGACGGACGATGATGTCCCTACTGATGAGGAGACACGTCGTGAGGACTCTGATGTGGAGTCTGATGATGATGATGGAGCTGATTCAGATATGGGCTACGAGGCCGCAGCACCGGATGAGGAAGTCGAATATTTCGACTGAGCAGGGAGTTCCACCACCCAAATTTTGTGCTTTGTATTTTTGTGAACACTGGGGACAGTGTTCGATTTAAGTGTGGGGTGGGGAGTAGTTAGGTGCTAGGTCAAGGCTCTAAATTGCTGTATAATTTTTCCTTGCTGTTTATGTATGTTGTGCCTTCCCTTTTGTGAACTGATTTGTGATGTACGTATATATTTGTTTTTTGGCTAATGATGTGTGTTTTTGAAAGTTATGGTTGCAATGGTAAATATTTTGTAAATTTTGTAAATAATTTTTTTTTCTCTATCGACATGATCGATATTTTTCAAAATTTTTGCGAAAATATATTGCACTTGTAAATATTTTCTTTCTATCGAAATGATCGATGTGTTGCAAAAATTTTGTCGATTTTTATTTTTTTGGGTTTCTCGGAGTTTGTTTTAGGTTCTTTTACCGAGAATAGTCCCATTGAACCGATGTCATAGTTAGTGACCGTTCCCTATGATGGATGGATGACGACCGTCTTAAGGGAAATGTAGTCGGTAGGAGTAGGATTTTTAATTGTTGTTTTAGTTTTCTTTGGTGGATAGCATCAATGAACTGTAGTTGCTTATGGTTGCTAAAATTTCGTTGCGTGTTGTAATTGATGTTGAAATTGTGAAAATGATTCGTTTGAAAGCATGAAATTCTGTAAATATGTTGAGTTACCTAGGCTATAGAATTTGGTTCATTATGGTTGAGGCTTAATCTTGAATTCATGTAATTGACTAATTAAAGAGTCTGTGAATGCATCTTGATTCGAGCATGTGCATGAAGTGTGAAGTGAGGATTTGCTATTCCATGTCATTGTGAATTGTCTAGAACTTGCCTGGTGTGTATACGAAGCGAAATGAAGGAGGTGTAGTGTTGGAAAGGATGTAGGCATTTCTTTGTTTTAACCGATAGTTTCCATATTTTTTTTTCTTGTCAAATTCTACCTTTTTATATGTTGTATACCCTAGTCAGCCCGTTGAGCCTTTAGCCAATTTCTTTCTTTTGTCCAAAATTGTATGAACTAAGCTTTATTCCTTCTTTTCATTAGCCTTAAAGTCTTTAAGAAGCTCTTAAGCGCTTACAAAGAACAGAAAATGTTTCCCAAAGTGTTAAAGAGTGAAAAGAGTGAAAAGAAAAAGAAAAGCAAAGTGAGGAAAGAAAAGATGACGTTGAAGAGGCACTTGTTGTAATTAATTGATATTGAGGGTACATGAAAACCCTCTGTTTTGTGTCAAGTGTGGTTGATGAAATGGGCTGTATGAAAGTAAACCAGCATGAATGGGAGAAAAAGAGAGAAGAGAGGAACAATGTCCATGAGTCGATGGGAATGAGTTGAAAAGGCGCTTAAGGATGCTAGCGATTATTATTGGCTAATCCAATATATGCATACTAGATCCATAGCCCTGTTACAACCCATTAAAAGTCCTATTTGATCCTACATTGCATTTCTTTATATTAGTGGAGTAATACACTAAGGGCAAGCCTATGGGTCATGACATGATGCATGTGAATTCTTTTGGGAGAGAGAGTGAAATTAATTTTTATATGCCCCTACTTGCATGTTTGTGTGTTGCATGAACATAAAGGGGAAGTTTCTCTCGAGTTGTGAGGGCACATGCTTGATGAAAGATTGATTTTCGTGTCAGATTTCTTGATTAGTTGATTTGCATGAGTTTGACGATATCAAGAATCAATTCTTAAAAGTCTAGGAAGCCTTGATGTATTAAGGTCATTGTCTTGTACGACCAAGTATGTTTTCTTGATGATTTGCAAAAATTGAATAATCGGTATGACCGTAGCGTAAATTGTTGCACCATAGTGATGAAAGTTGGGATGTAATTTGCATGAGTTGTGTATGTGTTGTTCGAGGACGAACAAGGATTTAAGTGTGGGGTAAGTGATCTTGGGCAGATTTATATGCCCAAGTGATACTCAAACGTATCATTTTTACCTTGTTTGTGGTGCAATGTGTATATAATATCATGTAATTGGTAATAAAATGCGAATTTATACTAACCAACATGATTAGCATTTGTTTTGCAGGAAAATGTGATTTTTAGGAGCTAAAATGCATGTTGGAACTATGTCGGAGTTGGACTTGGATGCGAGCGTGGAAAAGACCCGGGAATGCAGGATTTATAGGGGCTCCGCGATGGCTCCGTGCCACGCTACCATCGCGGTAGCACACTGCCTGAGCAGGAATTAAATTTGCAATTTCCAGTGTGCCTGCGCGTCAGCTCCGTGGCACGGAGATAGGCCTCCGCGATGGCCTCCGTGCCATGTTCAGGTTAAATTACCGGACCCTGGAAATTTCAGTGAGGGTCCGCGTCCACGCCGTGTCACAGAGGCAAGGCTCCGCGTTGGCCTCCGTGACACGTTGCTTGTTATTCCGGGAAAAATTTTCCACTAGTATAAATAGCACACTTAGGTTTATTTTAAGTTTTTAAGTTTGGAGACTGAGTTCAGAAGTGGAGAGCAGGAACGTGGGTTAGTAGCAATTGAAGATTGGAAAAGCTAAGGGATTTCTTCTCTTCCTTTCTTCTTTCTATCAATTGTACGTATGATTTACACTCATTTTAGGATGATCAATCCAAGAATGAGTGGCTAATTCTCTTTCTTGCTGAGGTTTTGAACATGTGTAATGAATTCTGATTTTCATTGATATGGTTTATTCTTCTTCTTTAATGTTGTTTTATTAATTCTTGTTCTTTACTGCATTAGTGATTGGCCAACATTAATGTATATCTAAAAAGTCCAATTTCACTCGAGAGAGCAAGAAATTGGAAAGTTGTGAATTAATAGGGTATTGTTCTTAACTTGATTTGGGAAAATTGGGTTTTGATGTGCTTTCCTGATAGAAATATACTTGGAAGCCGTATTAGTCAAATTAGGAACCGGAATTGTAGTGCTAGGTCATAAATTGCATTTGATCACAGAAATGTTGACGGATGGTTTATGATTCTAAAGTGAAATTAAATACGAGAGTTTTAATTTCTAGGCAAATGTTCTTGGCTAGCAACATGAAGAAGAGAATTAACCAAAATTATCATGATTATCAAGTTCATTACTTGTTCTTAACCTTGGCATGTTCATATCCATTGTCTGAATTCAAAAGTAAATAGTTTGTATTAATTGTAGTATATAGTTTAGAAACAAAAATTCAATTACTCTTGGGTACGTTGTTGTTAGCATAATTAGAAGTTAAATAGAAATATAGTAAATTAGGCAATTTCACATAATTTGAGCCTCCTTGGATCGATACTTGGCTACTTAGCCACTTTATTACTTGTTTGACCACGTGCACTTGCGTGTCGGTTTTTACCCGTACCCCAAAGCACCGAGCAGCTACCACCTTGTTCCTTAACTTGAGAATCTAACGATCAAGGATCTCAATCAAAATCTCCTCATAGGTAAGGCAATCCTTCACACCAATTCCTTCTACCGGAACCACTAGAGCTGGCTCACCAATGCACTTTTTTAGCAAGGACACATGAAAAACTGGATGCACCAAAGCTAACTCTACCGCAACTCCAATTCATAACCCACATTGCCAACGCATCTTAGAATCCAATAAGGATCGGGGACTAAGCTTTCCTTTCTTGCCAAACCTCATCACCCACTTCATGGGTGACACCTTCAGGAATACTCAATCATCAATATTGAACTCAATCTCTCTTCTCCTTACATCTGTATAGGATTTCTGGCGACTCTGAGCTATATTCAGCCTCTCTCTAATATGCTGAATCTTCTACATAGCCTCATGGACTGAATCTGGCCCTATCAATGCATCCTAACCTACCTCAAACTATCCAATAGGTGATCTATATTTCCACTCAGAAAGACCTCCAAACGGAGCTATCTGAATGCTGGAGCGGTAACTGTTATTATATGCAAACTCAATGAGAGGTAAGTGATCATTCCAACTACCCTTGAAATCAATCACGCAAGCTCTCAAGATGTCCTCCAAGGTCTGAATGATTTGCTCGGCCTGACCATCTTTCTGTGGGTGGAAAGATATGTTAAGCTTCATCTCAGTACCAAGATCCTTTTAAAATGACTTCCAAAATTGAGATGTGAACTAAGTATTCCTATATGAGATGATAGAAAATGAAACCCCATACAACCTGACCAACTACCAAATGTAAAGTTTAGCATAATTTGGTCATCCAGTCCACAATCACCTATATAGAATCATGCTGTCAGCGTGTACGAGGAAATCCTATTATGAAGTCCATATTGACCTCTTCCCACTTTCAAGTAGAAATACTAATGTCCTGTAGTATTCCTCCCGGTCGTTAATGCTCAACCTTCACCTGTTGGCAATTTGGACACTTAGCCAAAAATGCTGCAATATCCTTCTTTATGCCATTCCACCAATAGACTTCCCGTAGATTACGGTATATCTTAGTGGAACCTGAATGGGTAAAATATAGAGAGCTATGAGGCTCTCTCAACTCATCTACATTTAGAACACATATTTATCCCTGATATCGGAGTACACCATCTCCCCCTTGGGAGAAAACCTCCACCTTCTGATTTCGACGGCTTCCTTCAACTTTACCAAGATAGGATCCTCATCTTACCTTGACTTAACTTTTGTCACTAATGAAGTTTCTGCACCATTCTATACAATAACATCACTACCCAATGAATCGATAAGGAGAAAACCCAAGTGAGCGAGCCTATGGACATCTTTCACCAACTCATTTCTTCCATCTTCCACATGAGTTACACTCTCCATTGAAAGCCTACTAAGAGCATTCACCACTACATTAGCCTTGCCTCGATGGTAAAGGACAGTCATGTCATAGTTGTGAGTCTTAAGCTACCTTGAGGGATAAGAAATAACCTCCCCATGCTGCATCAACACACACCAAAGACCAATTCTAGAAGCATCACAAATACACCGCATAGCCATCCGTACCTTATGAAGGGTCAGGATCGGAGCAGAAATAAGTCGAGCCTTTAACTCCTGAAAGCTCCTCTCGCAAGCATCGAACTATTGAAATTTGACCTTCTTGTGGGTCAACTTAGTCAAAGGTGCAAGAATGGAAAGAAAAACCTCTAATAGTAGCCAGCTAAACCCAAAAAGCTCCTTATATCAGTAGGGCAGACAAGTCTGGGAAAGTTCTTCACCACCTCTATCTTATGAGAGTCTACCTGAACACCCTCATTAGACACCACATGGACAAGAAATGAAAAAGACGGCATCCAAATATCTCCCTTGCTAAACTTAGCAGCTGACGATACTTAAGAGTCTGCAACACAATCCTCAAGTGAGCTGCATGTTTCTCCTCGCTTCGAGAATACACAAGGATGTCGTCTATGAAGACGATAACGAACATGTTGAAATACTACTTGAACACCTTGTTCATCAAATCTATGAAAGCTAAAAAACATTCATTAGTCCAAAAAACATAACTACAAACTCATAGTGACCATACCGAGTCCTGAAGGTTGTCTTCAAAATGTCACTCTCCCTAACTCTAAGCTGGTGATAGTCGGATCTAAGGTCTAACTTTGAGAAGCACTTGGCACCCTAAAGCTGTCCAAACAAGTCATCAATCCTGGGAAGAGAATACTTATTCTTGATTGTGACCTTGCTCAACTGATGGTAATCAATACACATCCCGAGAGAGCAATGTCTCTTCCGCACGAAGAGAATTGGAGCCCCCCACAGGGACTAACTAGGCCAAATGAAACCTTTATCTAAGAGGTTCTTCAACTGTTCTTTCAACTTCTTAAGCTCGGCAGGAGCCATATTGTAAGGAGGAATGGATATGGGTTGTGTATCAGGGAGAAGGTCAATACCAACGTCAATCTCCTGCTCAGGAGGAACTCCTGGTTGATCATTTAGGAACACTTCCGAATACACAAAAACAACTAACTGGAGAGTTAGGGTTTCAGACTTAGAATCCTTAACCCTAACTAAATAGTATACACAACCCTTGGATATCATCTTCCTGGCCTTGAGATAGGAAACAAAGCGACCTACAGACACAGTTGACCTACCCTTCCACTCTAGGAATTGCTTACCTGAAAATTGAAACTCTACGATATGGGTTTTATAATTAACTGAAGCATAGCAAGCATATGACCAATCCATACCAAAAATAACATCAAAATTGGTCATGTCTAACTCTACCAAGTCGATTGAGGTGACTTTCTAAAGAATTGTAATAGGGTAATTTCTGTATACCTTTCGTGCTAGGACTGACTCACCGATCGGAGTAGAGACTGAGAAGGGTTTTGAGAGGATTTTGGGAATAACACCAAAACTGATAGCAATAGGGAGTCACGAAGCATAATGTGGCTCCTGGAATGCATAAACATTAAGATGGAAAACTCATATCATACCAGTGACCATGTCCAGTGAGCTAGTTTGCTCCTTGTGTGAAGAAAGGGCATAAAAGTAGTTCTAATGCTAACCGCCACCGGTACTAGATAATATGCCCTATTGGGATAGGCGAGTTGCTGGATCGGAGTTGCTTATATGGTGGTTGGGTCATGACCTCTGCCATCACCCTGCCTAGTTGAAGGATAATCCCTACGCATGTGTCCAAGCTTCCCATACTCGAAGCAAACATTTGATCAAACCAAACACTTTCCTGGGTGGTTCTAATGTGCGGCGATTTTCAATACTTTTGATTCTTAAAACATAGAAAAGATGTCAAGACTTGGGTGTGTGTATACAGATATGAGGTCCTTTTTACTGTATTTGCAGGGAAATCAGTTCTGGGAGTTGAATTGTCGAAAAAAAGTAAAAAGGGCAGAAAATGGTGCTCTACAGTTCACAGTATGAGTCGTACCATATGGGTACGAGTCATAGCTTGTGTCTGTAACAGAGAAGCAGAGGATGCATAGGTGTAGGATTTCAAAGTACAACAGGACACCATGAGTCATGATAACATGGTACAGCTCGTACTTATGGCTCGTGATGAGAAATAGAAAACTAGCCACTTGATATCCTCAAGGCACGAATAGATTTCACGGATCGTACCAGCAAAGTACAAATCGTAGTAAGGGTCTATAGGATGGTCATAAGAGATGCTATGTTACAGAAGTTCATGTCACGATTGATAGCCACAACTTATTGTGACCTACCACGAGTCTAATAGATATCCATACCTGAGAAGAGAAGCTTCCAAGCCTAGTACGACCACTGACCACAACTGGTAGTACCCTGCTACAACTCGTAGGTCATCCCGACGCTGCAGTCCCTGCTAATTTATGAAAGAATTTTAATAATTGTATAAATACTTTCCTTTTAGTTTTTATTTGAGAATCCGACTTTTTTACATTATTGTTGTGTTTTTGGAGTATCCTAACACTACCGGGAGATCGAAACTACACGAGAGAGAAACAAGTTTTCTTCATTTGTTCGTGATTTTCAAAGATTAATTTGCAATTAATTCTTGGGTTTTTATTCCTTCACTATTGTAAGTCTTTAATTATGAATTCTTCTATATTTTTTCGATTTCATTCTTGCAATTATGATTAGCTAAACCTCCACAACTAGGTTTGTAGGAACCATGGTGAAATAACAAATTAGGGTTAACACAAAGTGATTCTAAACCTATATAGATGGATGAATTCTTCTTCCCTTCATGATAATTGTTTCTTAATGGTGCAGAACATTAGAACTAGCCTGTATTCTCTACTTGCTCGAATCTAGAGAAGTAGAGATTAGGAAAAGGGAAAGACAACAAAGACTTGAAACTATCAACTTTCAATTAATAACTTGAGCTACGGTCACAGGAAAGTCAATTTGTAATCATTGATAAGGGTTAAGTTGGAACCGCTCATGAGACTTAATCTGATGATTGAGTATGTCATCTAATAGGGGCTAATCAACCATTTTGATGAAAATAACTTATCGATTTTATAGGCTAAGTATTGGAATAGATCACGAGTGTAATAGAGTCTGCATAGTTATGAATCCATGGGGAACATTTTCCTAGTTAGTTGCATATCTTTGATAACCACACCATTTTAAAACATTGTCACTTATTATTTCTACAACCCCCCCTTTTGGAAATAATTAAAGCAGTAGCGTAAATAATAGCATTAATTGAAATCTTGACCATATTCCTTGTGGGATCGACCCCAACCCTGGTTGGGTTATTTATTTGAAAACGAACGCGTTATACTTCTTCTGAGGTGTAATTTGAGCGTTATAAAAAAATGACTCCGTTGCCGGGAATACGACTTAGGATTAGATTAATTGCTTTTATTTAACTTTTAGTCTTTATTTTCTCATTTACATTTTCTTTTGTCTTTGTTTCACTTAGGTTATTGCTTGGTGAATGCCAAGTATTTAGAGTAGCGGAAACCCCCTAGTCCTAATTGATCAAGAACTCGAATGAACATTGAGAAAGATGCCCGGTATTGAGACCTCTAAGCAGTTGGAAGCCAAAGCAGCCAACAAAGCTCGGTGAGCTAACGTGGCCTATCATGTGAAGTTAGATCGTCAGGCTTCTATTTAGGAGGCTGATGACGCCCAAGAGGAAGTTGATAATGTTGGCCAGAACACGAGGAATAGAGGTGTTGAACCACCTTAGTTCCATAGATATACACCTCACTTTGATGATGATGATGACCTAAATATTGATCATAGATATACACCTCACTTTGATGATGATGACGACCCGAATATTGATAAAGCCTGGTCAACAAGAGCCATTGTGCCCCCATCTCTGCTGCTAGGGAAAAATTTGATATCACTAGCACGATGATCCAGTTGCTGAACATGAAGGAAGTGTTTGGTGGTAATGATGTTGATGATGCAAATCTCCACTTGATGAATTTTGTGGGAATTTGTAAGGCATACAGGTTTCTAGGAGTGAGTCAGGATGCAATCAGACTGCGGATCTTTCTTTCTCTCTAGCTGGTTAAGCTACTCTATGATTATCGGAGTTGCCAAATGACTCTATCACCAATTGGAGAAAATTGAAACATGCCTTCTTGGAAAGGTTCTTCCCACCTTCAAGGATGATGCAACTCAAAGATGAGATATATAACTTCCGATAGCTCAATATGGAGGCACTTCATGAGACACGACTTTGGTTCAATAAGAAATTGAGTAAGTGCCCAAACCATAGGATTCCAAATGAGAGCTTGTTAGAAATATTTTATAGATCCTTGAACAACAACAAGAAGGTAGTCGAAGGTACTATAGCAGATGGAGCATTGATGAGTCACTCATGGGAGGAAGCAACAATAATACTTGACTGAGTGACCAAAACCAACAGGTCCTGGTATAACAGAAAGGCTGAGGTAGCTACAGGCACATACACGATGAGGATGACTGCAGAGTAGTGCAGAAAAGAAGAGGAACGTGAATAGGAGATAGCACATATAAGAACATCTATTGACCTACTCATAAAGCATATCATGGGATCTGGAGCTCAGAGAGTGAATGCAATGGGAGCTCAAGGTCAGGAGCGAGGTTTGAACACTCTAATTCTAAGGAGGATGCAAACTTCTTGGATAACTAGGTAGCGGGTATTCAGGCTAACGCCCGAGGGTCTGGTCAAGACAGTTGATAACAAGGCTCCGGGAATCAAGGTCAGAAACAATGCAGTGATAAATACAATAGAGTTGGGTCCAAGGATAGAAGTAGAGTGGAAAGGTGATTAGAGGAAAAATGATGGATACCATAATGATCGCACCGGCCTATATGTTCCTCCAAAGGCTTATGAGGGTGATTCTAGAACCTCAAAATTGGAGAATATGATGGCTGAGTTGTTGAAAAAGGCAAAATCAACTGATGATCACCTGAAGGAAATTTGCAGAGACATATTTGGCATGAATGAGAAAGTTGAGTCGCACGCCATAACAATTAAACAGATTGAGCAACAATTGGGCCAGATGTCTACATCCCTAAACCAGATGAAGAAGGGTACACTCCCTAGTACCATGATTCAAAATCCAAAGAATGACAGTCACTGCATAGTTGTAACTACTAGGAGTGGAAAAGAAACAGTTAACCCACCCATGCCCGTTATAGTTGAGGTGGCCAAACCAAAGGCAGTTGATCCAGATGAGAAAGCTGAGGCTGTAGAACAGATGATTGAAGGTAGTGCAGAGTTGACAAAGTCTCCAGTTGCTACTAGGAGATTGTTTTTAAGAAAGGAAAGGAGAAGGAGGTCCCAAAAATTTTTAGGCCTATCCCACGATTACCTCCACCTTTTCCTCAGAGAATGAAGAAGGTAGATGATGGGAGATTTCACAAGTTCTTATCCATGCCAAAGAAGTTGTAGTGAATATTCCCTTTGTCGAGGCACTATAACATATGTCGGGCTATGCTAGGTTCATGAAGGACCCGGCTACTAGAAAGCAATCAGTGAGCTTTGAACTAGTTTGAAACTTGCACCACTGCAGTGCAATAGCCTCACGGATCCTTGCACAAAAGAGGGAGGACCCAGGTGCCTTCACCATCCCATGAACTATTAGAGTTTTTGAATTTGTCAAGGCACTGTGCGATTTGGGAGCTAGCATTAATCTAATTTCTCTTGCCGTGTTTAAGCAGTTGGGCTTGGGAGCCCCCATACCGATGATAATGCAGCTACTGATAGAGGACCGCATAGTGAAGAAGCCTGTGAGTATCCTTCATGATGTTCTAGTGAAGGTTGATAAGTTTATTTTTTCGGTTGACTTTGTGATTCTAGATTTTGAAGTTTATTTTGAGGTCCCCATCATTTTAAGGGGCCATTCCTTCCCACCGTGCATGCTCTAGTGGATGTTGAAGTGGGGCAGTTGAAGTTTCGGTTGAATGAGAAAGAGGTCACTTTCAACATCTGCATGAAGCAGTCGAGTGAATTCAGAGTGGTCTCAAAAATAGAGGTTGAATTGGAGTTTCTTAATGACTTCTGAGTAGTCAAGAAACCTACATCATGCCATGAAGTTAAATCAAGCGCTGCATGAGAGGCAAACCATAAGGTAGTTTGATAGTCTGAGTAACCAAACTACCTGCATCGTGCCGCAATGTTAAATCAAGCGCTTCTTGAGTGGAAATCCAAGAATTTTGGTGTATGGAAATTTCTTAGAACTCATGTGTGTTGAAGTAAAACAAGGACAAAAAGATGAAAATTGAGTTACAGGTCTGGACTACGAGCCTCAGTATTAATTGTATGAAGCTGTTACGGCTGATAGTCTCATCTGTAATAAGGAATAAAGCCTAACAAGATGCAGGAGTTCACACTAGGGTTGGCCACTATGAATCGTACCTACATGGTGCGAGTTGTAGTACCCACTGCCATGATGAACTCCCCAAAGTGTTGAATTGCAGAAAGCATGGCCTACACAATTCATGGTATAATTTGTACTACTATGATATGAATCATAACAAGCATCTGTAGGTCCCTAGGTAAGTCTGTTGATCCTCAAGTATGGAAGGCAGGAATGAGTCATAGGTATGACCTATGACTTGTGATACGATTTGTGATAAGCTATTATATGAAAATAACCCGTCTGACCCAACTCAACCCGTAATGTTAAAACTGCCCTAAACCTATTTAAAACACAAATTTAGTTCGAAATTCACGGCACATGATCACACGATTCTCTCTCCTCACTCTCTATTATCCCGTAACACATTCCCCTTCTATTTAAGCATGAACTTTGCAATTTAATTTGCATTATAGAGTTGGACTTTCACTCCAAACCCTACGCAAAGAAGCGTTGCTCAAGAACTTCTCAAGTAAGTTGAAAATTTTCATGACTTCTCTTTTCTTATGTTAACTGATGGTTGACTATGACTACTCTATTCATGAAAATGATTGGAGGAGCATGATCAGGAGACTATCATAATATTATAAGATGGGTTTATGGAGTGAAATGGTTCGATAGGTTTAAATTTCTTGTGGGTAGGGTGATAATGGGGGAACAAAATGTTTGGGAGTTGTAGTGGGTGTTTAAAATGGTGTACCCATGAAATTTTGGGGTGGTGAAGTCTGAGTAACCACCCCAAAACATGCTGTAAACTGAAGTGCTCAAGCCCAGTGGTGAGGACAGGCTTCACGAGCCATCTACGACTCATGGTATCTCGCAATGACTCGTAGGATGGTTCATTGGGACTGTCCTATATGCCCTAGTGCATAAGCATGTGTATTGGATTTGGTATGAATTGTGGTATCTCACCATGAGTCTTACAAAGTGGTGGTAGAAGTTAATCAGAGAAGGGTCGCATAACAAAGCAATGAGCACGACCTATGGTACGACTTGTAGGATCTCATCTCAGGTCATAGTACAAAGTCGTACCATAAAATCAGAGAGGGAACTTTCAAAAGTTAAGGCTGTGACCCTTAGTACGAACCATACCATCTTGGTACGGGTCATACCAAGGAGTCGTACTTGTGAACCTGAATGTCACGACTCATAGTATGAATCGTACCACTATGGTATGAGTCATACTAATGAGGCGTAAATAAGAAACTGCAGATAATTTTATTTTTGCTTACACTTTCTTGAATCACATGTACTAATCATTCCTCCATAGGTACAATGGAACGCAAAGGACTATGAAGAAAAAATGCACAAGACAAGAGGGGTCGAAAAGAAATAGTAGTCCGAATAGCACTAAGGGATGAGGCCTTTGCATCTGAGAAGGAGGCAGATTCACTTAGTGGTTCATTAAAAGAATACGACATTGACACAGATGAAACTGATAAGCCACGAACACCTAGGGCGCAAACAAATTCCCAAGCCATGGTCCCCTCAGCCACTCCAGTAGCAACTTCCCAATCTGAAAAGGGACATAACACAGTCGAATGAGTTTGAAAACGGCTCAAATATAGAAGAGGTCTCAGATGAAGCCCAATCTGAAGAGGTTCAGATGAGCCCAGTATGAAGAGGTTCAGATGAGCCTAGTCTGAGGAGGAGACACAAAAGGTGGAGGATGAGCCAACCCTACTCGTAGAAGTCGTAAAATCAGATGGGATGTGCCAGGTTCACGGGAGATATATGAGTAGGGTCTCGCCCTAACATCAAAGATGAACCCTAAGAGGAGTATCCAGGAGAAGCCTCGGATCTTAACCGAGGCATTGAATGAGGTGGAAGAGATGAAAAGGTTGTTTAAGCTCTATGACTTCAGATGGATGGCAAGGGCCCCTGAAAACTTTAGTACTGACATGATCAGGAATTCTATGCCAATTACTTGGCCATTCTGGAGCATCAGATCCTTGCGAGATAGAAGGTGAAAGACCAGCCCAGACTTGACAGCTAATAGTTCGGGGGAGACCCGTTGACATATCTAAGAGAACTATTGCCAAAATGTTGCATGGCCCAGATTCCAAGCATTAACTTCTACTACTGAATATGACCATCGAATGGAGGCCTTGAAAAAGGTCAAATAATTGAGTACATAGGATCGACAGATACATATGAAGTGGTTGGCTAGCATTATTACAGAGGAGAAGGAAGAGGCCGAGTGGGTGACTAGTGGATGACAAGTCACAAAAGTTTCATTGAACTTTATCATGAAGGTTTCCTGGACACTAGTCTGGCACAGGTTAGCGCCAACTGCGAATAATAATACTTTGAGAACAGGTCGAGCAGGGCTGGTGGCAGGCATCATGTCGGGGTATGCAATCAACATCCCTCGCATCATAACTAAGGACATCTAGGATCGAACTTGGAATTGACTAACACCATCCCCTTTTCGAGCCTTGTGTACAGGTAATATATGGAATCTAGTGTCAGTATTATAAAGCAAATTGATGATCATTTTGAAGGTATGTGGACAGTAGACATTGGCCTTATCCGAGATGACATAAACCTGGTGGGCTGGGTTAGAGAACAGTCTGCAATTCTGACACCGAGGTTAGCTGGGGGCGAGCAAGTGGATGCCCCCACCCGGGTAGAGCAGAGTGAGGAGATGCCAACTACTGAGGCTGGAGACACAACAGCCACACCTAGCACATCATCCGTTCCAGCATCTGCTACACCTGGTTAGGTTCCTGTAGAATATATATTGGTGCTGAAGAGTTTTTGCAGAAAATGGCCAAGCGACTAACTATCATATAGAAGAAAGTGAATGTTCTGATGGATCAGGTCAATCCATGGATTAAGGCTGAGATAATCGGCTCAATGACCGATTAGTTGAGATACCAAATGTGCGGAGCTTGAGGATGCTCAAGAGTGAGGTTGCTGAGTTGTCATCTTAACAGCCAGCCATATTATCGACTGTTGCGCTCTATTTTTCTCGTGAAAAGCGGGTCCGGATACATGACAACTCTTGTAGGATTAATTAAAAGAAGAGTCTCCACTTAATGAATTATGGTGTGTTAGGGCACCGTACTAAGCTAATTACATGGATGATCGTTTAGCTAGCCTACACTACCAGAGTCGGGTAAGGGTCCAAATTACCTTGAAAGAAAGGTGCTAGGCACCTTTTGATGTCCACAATTGTGGGTCCCTTCCGAATTCATTAATTATGTGAGGAAAAACATAAGAGATTAAGAATGGTCAATTATTTTATTAAAGACTAATATGACTAAGCAGTTATGCAAATTATTAAAGCGAAAAGGGAACATTCAAGAGAAAAAAATTAACTTATTTATGACAACTAAGGAACACAGTAAATAAACTTATTACAAAAGTTAGGTTAATATAAATTAACTCATTTATTAACTATGTAGTAAAATATTAATTAAGCTATTTGCTAATTTAAGCGTATAGAAGTTATTTGAAGAAAAATAAACATCCCAACTTAAATTGAATTAATATAATAAATAATATAAAACTTAAGTGATAAAACAATTAGGTTTGCAAACTATTTATTGTATACTATACCAAAGGCACTTTCTAATCAAAAGATAGATTATAGACTAGCGAGGAGAAAAAGTTAAATAATATAAAAATATAACAACAAAAATGTAATAACTACACAATTTTTATATAAAATGCTAACTACCCAAAGAGTAAATAAGAGACGTTAAATTAATAATTGTAAATAAATTTATGACAACCTAAATGTATTTAATATGTTAAACAAGACATAATAGAAATTTCAAAAGTTTAAAAGTGTTTGTTACTTCGTATGGATGATAACACAATACTGTGAATCGTGATCTTCAACCTTAGCAACAAATTATTTGGAGGTCGATCTTAAGTTGAAAAATAATATAATAATATATTTCTAAGCAAAGATTTGAATTTTAAATATAAACATAAGATATTTACATATAAATACACATAAATCCTTTAAAAACCTTGGGTTGATGTTAGGTTAGGGGAACAGGTAGGGTTAGTTTAGAATTTTGAAATTAGACCTCGTAATTTCTTTTACTTTTTTATTAACTACATGTTAAGGAATAGTATTCATATATATTTATAAAACACATTACCTATTTTTAGTTGAAAAGAGAGAATAGGCAACGACTTTGATAAATATATAACAAAAATAATTTTGTTAAAAAAATGCATGGTTGAAAGATATTAAAAGAAAAGAAAAATCTAGACAAACAATACATAATTTCCCGCTCCCTTTAAGCATCTCCTTTCTCACTGTTATTAGTCTATTACAATATTACAACTGACAAATGAAATAGAAGAAAAATATATGAAAGTACATGACATAAATTTAACTAGCTTCCACAGCCCTCTCTTGTCCCGAGAACTCTCTGATGGATCTAGAAATAAATTAAAGGATACCTGCTTTAAAATACTAAACCAGTACAAAAAACATGCATATATAGATGTAGAAAGAAATGTAATTAAGTCATTGGAACAAAACACTACAGTTATTTAAAGATTGACAAACAATGATTCACAACAATCACAAACATTAAACAAGGGTTACTAATAATCAAACTGATAAATAAATGAGAACTTCATAGTTTGATGACTAACCAGTTAAGAGGTTTTGGTATTTAATACCGAAGGTCGATTTTGCAAAGCAAGGGAGGCCTTAAATTCTCATCAAGAAAAAGACAACTTTATTTTTTAGAGAGAGAGTGTAAGTAAGGTTCGAATGTTAAAGAAAAGAGAAAGCGAAATTGTATTTGATAAAAAATAAGTGATGTCTCCAATGAATCATGAAAGAGGATAGGAAGTTGTATATATCTAGAAGAATAAGGGATTAAAGAAAAATGAGACATTCAACCAAATCAATCACAAGAAATCCTTACCTTAATTAACGAGATCAAATCAAAATACATAAAACTAATCAAACTTTTCCATATTCAGACTAGTACTAAATCAGTTTTAAGAAAAGGGAGAAAAAATCCAGTAATAATATTTTCACCTACTAAAATTGAAGGAAGAATAGGAAGGGGATAATCAATTATAAGTATTCTTGCCTTAGTAAAATAGTTCGAATCAAATAAGGTCTTAAATTATCATATATATCAAATAGCATTACAATTTGAATTGCTAAAGATACATTCAAATAAAGTACCAACTACCCAAAGAGTAAATAAGAGACATTAAATTAATAATTGTAAATAAATTTATGACAACCTAAGTGCATTTAATATGTTAAATAATACATAATAGAAATTTCAAAAGTTTAAAAGTGTTTGTTGCTTCGTATGGATGATAACAAAATATTGTGAATCATGATCTTCAACCTTAGCAACAAATTAATTGGAGGTCGATCTTAAGTTGAAAAATAATATAATAATATATTTCTAAGCAAAGATTTGATTTTTAAATATAAGCCATAAGATATTTACATATAAATACACATAAATCCTTTAAAAACCATGAGTTGATGTTACCTTAGGGGAACAGGTCGGGTTGGTTTAAAATTTTGAAATTAGACCTCATAATTCCTTTTTACTTTTTTATAACTATATGTTAAGAAATAGCATTCATATATAGTTAATAATTTATAAAACACATTACCTATTTTTAGTTGAAAAGAGAGTATAGGAAACGACTTTGATAAAAATATAACAAAAATAATTTTGTTAAAAAAATGCAAGGTTGACAGATATTAAAAGAAAAGAAAAATCTAGACAAACAATCCATAATTCCCCGCTTCCTTTAAGCATCTCCTTTTTCACTGTTATTAGTCTATCACAATATTACGACTGACAAATGAAATAGAAGAAAAATATATAAAAGTACATGACATAAATTTAACTAGCTTCCACAACCCTCTCTTGTCCCCACAACTCTCTGATGGATCTAGAAATAAATTAAAGGATACCTGTTTTAAAAGACTAAACCAGTACAAAAAACATGCATATATAGATGTAGAAAGAAATGTATTTAAGTCATTGGAACAAAACACTACAGTTATTTAAAGATTGACAACCAATTATTAATAATCACAAGCATTAAACAAGGGTTACTAATAATCAAACTGATAAATGAATGAGAACTTCATAGTTTGATGACTAACCAGTTAAGAGGTTTTGGTATTTAATACCGAAGATCAATTTTGCAAAGCAAGGGAGACCTTAAATTTTCAGTAAGAAAAAGACAACTTTATTTTTTAGAGAGAGAGTGTAAGCAAGGTTCAAATGTTAAAGAAAAGAGAAAGTAAAATTGTATTTGATAAAAAATAAGTGATGTCTCCAATGAATTATGAAAGAGGATAGGAAGTTGTATATAGCTAGAAGAATAAGGGATTAAAGAAAAATGAGACATTCAGCCAAATCAATCACAAGAAATCCTTACCTTATTTAACGAGATCAAATCAAAATACATAAAACTAATCAAACTTTTCCATATTTAGACTAGTACTGAATCAGTTTTAAGAAAAGGGAGAGAAAATCCAGTAACAATATTTCCACCTACTCAAATTGAAGGAAGAATAGGAAGGGGATAACCAATTATAGGTATTCTTTCCTAATAATATGGTCTGAATCAAATAAGGTCTTAAATGATCATATATATCAAATAGAATTAAAATTTGAATTGCTAAAGATACATTCAAATAAAGTACCAACTATCCAATTATTACAGTAATGCATAAATCAAGAGACTTTTCTTTATAGCCAAAGTTTACCAAATATAAACAATCATCAAATAAAAAATCTTTTCATTCAAAATGGAGTTACTAAAAGCACAAACAGTGTAGAGAATAAAATAGGATTGCTAAACATATATAAGGCGGTTTCACACCCATAACATGTAAATGTTGTTCAAAATTTATTTGAAGTAGAAAAGGAAACAAATCACACGGGGCTGTCAAGGAGAACCAAAACATAGAAAAATCATATCATCTTTAAGATTAACAATGAAAAACATACAATAAGGCATATTTAAGCCTAAAGATGCAAATACCAACTTAATTTATTAATAGGTTAACAAGACTATTTTATACACATATTAGCTAATATGAAGTTTTTATACGTGATAATTTGATCGGGTTAATCAAGCAAAATTACATAAGAATTAGGAAAAATTTCAAAGCCATATATTGTAGTTCTCAAATTTGATAATCCATCATAACCAAACTCCTAATCCTAGAACAAGAAATAACAATCGAAAACAAAGCGAGTTGAGCGACTTTGAATAAGCCAAAGCTGAGACCTATATAGATTTGATTGTTCACTTATATTATTGGAGGAGAGGAGGATAAGGGTCTCATTGGCTAGAGATAACAGGAGCGGAGGCAGACGCCTCGGTTCCGGTCGAAATAATAAGGCGGTAAGGTTTTTCCAGCTGTGTTTTTCACCGGTGGTTAGTGGATTGAGATGGGACTACAGCTGGTCTTGTCTCATTTTGGTTGCTGGTCGGAGAGACAGAGGGGAGAGAAAAAGAAAGGGGTCTATTTTGGTTGCTGATCTCGTTGGAGAGACGAAGTAGTAGTGGTGGTGTGGCAGAGAAGAGGAGAGAAAAAAAAGCGAAAGGTGGTTCGTTTACTAGTTTCACCAGAGAAGATGAAGCAGCAGAGGGGAAGAAGAGAATGATTGATAATTTTCAAACCATACCTCCTACCGAAGTATGAAGTGAAAGTTGTCAATAAAGAACCCAACTAGAAGATGGGGTCGATCCCACAGAGAATATGAAAGAGCTAGACTAAAGCCGATAAGTGAACTCATTAGGTAGTTACTCCAAATTGGGGGTTCTAAAGAAAATAATAATTAAAAACAACTGTTAAAACTTTGGTAGAAATCAAGGATGAAAGATAACTAGGGTTTTGTGTTCCCTATGGGTTCATAACTGCTTTGGGTATACATACGCGATCATCACCAATGCTTACTTGTAGAACTGATAACTCAGGTTCATTCAAACGACTGGTTCGTCCCTATTGAATTGTTATACCCCGTAAGATTTCCAACACCTAGGTGGCCTATTCGCACGGTGGTTAGGCATATTTGAAAGCCATACGTGCTAGAGGAAGGCCCGGGAAAGGATCGGACGGATAACCTGTTGAACCATCGCGGGAGGAGCTGAGGCAGAGCCCCTCCGCGATGGCAGCGTGTCACGGAGGTGAAGCCTCCGCGTTGGCTCCGTGACACGTTGGCCTTGTCCAAGCCCAAGTATATAAAGCCCCACTTCGGTTTTAAATCATTTTAAAACTTATAATTTTCAGTGAAACAGAGAGGAAACAGCAGAGAAGAGAAAAGAACGAAGGGGGTAATATAATTTTCATCCGATTACGCTGCTAAACGTTGTCCAAACTCAAATTAATCCCAGATACTGAGGTATTTAGCAGCAGAGAGCATTCCTACGGATTTAGTTTCGTGAAATACGGCCGACGAATCGTCGAGCCACCGAGCTAAGGTAAGTTGAATTGCTACAAACTAGTGTCTATGTGTTCCTAGCTGTGAAGTGAATATTTCTCCCTTCTGGACCTCTGAAAAATAGCGAGTTTTCGATCGTCTTTCGATAATCCTAAGTTTAGGCTATGAATTATATCGAAAGTGACGTTGTTCTTTAAAATAAAGCTATATTTAGTATTAATTGACATATTTATGAATGCAGTTGGGAGAAATAGTTGAAGTATTGGCCGAGCCTCGTCCGACAGACAAATAGTTCGAGGATAAGGTATGTAAAGCTAGTTTCCTCGGCAAGTTAGTAAATCTCGGTATAGTAAAGCAATTTACAGGCCAGTTGAATTTTCAGAAGTCATGTGTTGTGTTTATTACAAATGTTGGTACGGTATTAGAAGCATCAGGTTATAATTAGCACGAAACTTGTTAGCACGATATAGATTCTAATACAAGTGTTAGGAACTGCACAGCATGCTCAGTATATGATATAGTACAAAATGTCAGGATATTATCGTATTCAGTTGAAACCCAGTAAAACAATGTAATATCTGTAAGGCATCTCAGAAATAGAATGATAGGTTAAAAATAAAGCTTAGGGAGCATGTCAGAAATAGTAAATCATGTTATTACAGAAACTCAGTATACAGTACAGTATGACAGAAGATTATATTTGTACATATACACTATTATCAGTCTCAGCATGAATTAAGTACATACATATCGCTATCACTAGTTCAGCATACAGTAGACGCAGATACATTATAATTATTAGCTTCAGCATGAGATATATGCAGATAGTATTACTAGTTGAGACCACTGTATTGTCTTGGGGTTGGATTACCTAGCATCCCTGACCGCCCCAGGGTTAATAGCTGTATCGACTCGTCCGCCAGAGGACGAGGATACGTCGCTCTATGGAGTGGCATGCCGTCCCACAGGGGACGAAGATGGGATGCCAGTTTTCCCCATATTGTGCCTTGGTCGGCCCTTACACACCCCTGTCGAGCGGATACGCCCGGGTGTTGATTCAGGAGTCCTCCGGAATCAGATGCAGTTATATTCAGGGGCTCAGCGAGCCCAAGTGCATACCCAGGGGACCGGCAGGATGCTTACAGCGGTTATAGGAGATGGGATGACCGGGGTAGGGGTATAGATTCTGTGCTGGTTGTACCTCCCGGCTTATGGGGGCCGGGTAAGGTTTGTGTGTGCTATATTATGTTATGTTATGTTATGCCATGTTACATTAGACACGAGTAGTTCGGCAGTAGAACGATACGTCTCCAGGTATGACTCCTACTCCTTCCAGTATAATTAAGAGAAGGTATGATTTACATTATCAGACAGTTAATCTATTCCCTCCTACTTCAGTTTCATCAGTTGTATTGTTGTTTCCAGATATTTCCTTCAGTTATTTCTTTACTTACTCAGTACCAGTGGTACTGACGCCCGGTGGGGCACTGCATTACTTGCCTGCAGGTACTCATAGACGAGCAGGCGATACCTCGTGATTCCTGTCAGCGATCGAGTATTCAGCTCCTGTCATCCGGAGACTGAATCCCAGAGGTGTATTTCGTTTTCTTTTGTTGTACAGTACGGGTAGGTTGGGGCCCTGTCCCGATCATTTCTATTGCTATTCCTAGAGGCTTGCAGTCTGTATAAATTTCCCTGTTGTCAGTTGAGCCGGTCGTGTGAGGCCGTACAGTCGTATAGCTGTTAGTACTTTTATCTCTTTTATGCTGGCCGTGTGGGGCCATAGTTTGACAGTAGTGGTGACCTTGCCGGTCGCGTAGCTTTCCAGTATTTCATTGTCAAGTTACAGATAACTAGACAGCATGGTGGCCTTGTCGGCCCGCATAGGTTTCCCTATATTGAATTTGTTCTGGTTAGCTGTCATGACAGGTACAGGTGGCTATAGGCCAATGGGCCGGGGGCTGTGTTTACAGCCGTTATATAGCCCTTTGTTTCCAGAAATGTGGGTTAGAGCCAGCCAGGCACCAGATGTGCCCAGGCTCAGTAGTCTAGCAGTTTAGGTCCTAGTAGGGCACCAGGTGCCCGTCATACCCCCCAAGGCGGGGTGTGACAAACTTGGTATCAGAGCAGGTCGTATCCCAGGGAGTCTGCAAGCCGTGCTAAGTAGAGTCCTGCTCATGGATGTGTTGTGCACCACATACTATGGGTAGGGGGCTGCAAGGCATGATAGGATGGTTATCTTTTATTCTTATTCAGTCGTGCTGTAGAGCGGTACAATATAGGGTTGAGTCCCTAAAAGCTTACTATATTCTTTGGTTACAGATAATGTCAGACCAACGACATCCTATCACAGGCCGAAGCTTAGATATTGCAGCAGGGGAAGGCACCAGCAGGATGCCTCACCATCATTTAGAACCAGCCCGGTCAGAGGGCACTACAGAGGCATCATCCCAGCCTTCTCAGCAGTCTCCACCACATCAGGAGCCACTAGGGGCGACACTACCTCCAGCAGTCCCTATACCGACCCCTTCTGACCAGGAGGTTAGGAGTGCGGTAGTTATGTTAGCACAGATGATGGCTGCTCAGCGTCAGCCGATGCCGTCTACAGTTGCGGAGTCGTCAGAAGGGCCCGGTAGTTCGAGGGTCCGAGAGTTCTAGGCTCTGAATCCCCCACAGTTCACAGGTACGGACCGGACAGAGGACCCTCAGGATTTTCTGGATCAAATGCATAGAATTTTCAAGGTTATGCATGCCACGTCTATAGAATCAGTTGAGTTGGCAACATTTCGGTTACGAGACATCGTCGTATTGTGGTATGAAAGCTTGGAGAGGTCCCGAGGGAGAGATGTTTCCCCTCCGACCTGGTCCAGCTTCTCAGGAGCTTTTCTGGATCATTCTCTTCCACGGGAGATTCGACAGGCCCAGGTAGACTAGTTCCTACATCTGGAGCAGGGGGCCATGAGTGTTCGGGAATATTCCTTGCGGTTTGATTCTTTGTCCCGGTATGCACCGGCCTTTGTTGATACCATGGCATCCAGAGTACACCGCTTTATCATGGGGTTGAATCCAGAATATGTTGAGACTTGTATTACGGCTACACTGCGAGAGGACATGGACATTGCTCGAGTTCAGGCATTCGCCCAGAATATTGAGGGCATCAGACAGCGGCATCGGGAGATCAGAAGGGTCAATCAGGAACAGCGTCGCCGGGATAGGCCAGTTGAGTTACAGAGGGAGGCTCGAGGAGGACCCAGGCCACGATTGTTAGATAGGCCACCCAGGCCCCCGCCTCTGCCACAGCCGCAGGGGGGTAGATTCAGCCGCAGGGGGCAGTCAGAGACTGGTAGAGGCTCGCAGATGGCAGATTCACTATTACAGAGGAGGGCGGAGCAGAGTAGGTATACTCTACCGCTCTGCCCTATATGCAGTCGACGCCATCCTGGAGCATGCAGGTATGGTTCCACTGCATGTTATATTTGTGGCCAAGAAGGCCATTTGATGAAAGATTGCCCAGCCAGAGGTCGAGAGGACCGGGATAGACAGGATAGGGCATCTACAGGGTCACGAGCCACAGCATCCTCAACAGGGCGCAGGCCCTCAGTTTCAGTAGGCAGGGGTCGTGGTAGATTAGAGGCCTCCAGTACAGGTGCGGGTCCAAGCCGCACATATGCCTTACCAGGGAGATAAGATTCAGAAGCGTCACCGGATGTTGTGACAGGTATGCTAACTATCTGCTCACACCCTGCTTATGTATTGATTGATCCAGGGTCTACTTTGTCCTACATTACTCCATTTGTGGCACGAAAGTTTAGTATTGCACCAGAATTATTGCAGCAGCCCTTTTTAGTATCCACGCCCATCGGTGACTCTATTGTGGCTAGAAAAATTTACCGAGGGTGTACAGTAGAGGTTGCTGACCGTCAGACCACAGTAGATCTGGTCGAGTTAGAAATGATAGACTTCGATGCCATAATGGGTATGGATTGGCTAGTACCGTGTTTTGCCAACGTTGAATGTTGGACCAAGACGGTCCGATTCCACTTCCCAGGAGAAGCAGTGCGAGAGTGTAAGGGAAGCACCGCTACGCCAAAAGGTAGGTTTATTTCCTACCTTCAGGCGAGAAAGTTGATATCTAAGGGATGTATTTACCATCTAGTCAGAGTTCAGGATGTCCAAGCAGGATCTCCAACACTCCAGTCTGTTTCGGTAGTGAATGAATTCCCTGATGTTTTTTCGGATGAGTTACCTGGTATTCCCCCAGAAAGGGAAATAGACTTTGCTATTGACTTGTTACCAGGCACTCAACCGATATCAATTCCTCCCTATCGTATGGCTCCTGCAGAACTCAGAGAATTAAAGGAGCAGTTGTAAGATTTATTGGATAAAGATTTTATCAGGCCGAGTACTTCACCGTGGGGTGCGCCAGTTCTATTTGTGAGGAAGCAAGATGGCTCGCTCCGAATGTGCATAGATTATCGGCAATTAAACAAAGTTACAGTAAAGAACAAGTACCCGCTTCCCAGAATTGATGACTTATTTGATCAGTTGCAGGGAGCTAGATACTTTTCTAAGATTGACTTGCGTTCCGGATATCACCAGGTTCGAGTACGTGAGAGAGATATTCCTAAGACAGCGTTCAGGACTCGATATGGACATTTTGAATTTCTAGTCATGTCCTTCGGGTTAACGAATGCCCCGACAGTCTTCATGGACCTGATGAACAGTATTTTCAGACCTTTCTTGGACTTGTTTGTGATAGTATTCATTGATGACATTCTGGTGTATTCCCGCTCTGAAGCAGATCACCGGACTCATTTGCGGACAGTGCTCCAGATCCTCAGGGACCGCCAGTTGTATGCTAAATTTTCTAAGTGTGAATTCTAGCTTAACTCAGTGGCCTTTTTAGGGCATATCGTGTCGGATGCTGGTATACAGGTAGACAAGCAGAAAATAGAAGCAGTTAAGTCATGGCCTAGGCCTACCACTCCGACTGAAGTTCGTAATTTTCTGGGGTTGGCAGGATATTACAGGAGGTTCGTTGAAGGGTTCTCGACCATTGCGGCACCTCTAACCAAATTGACACAGAAAGCAGTAAAGTTTCAGTGGACAGAGGCATGCGAGCAGAGCTTCCAAGAACTGAAAGACAGATTAACCTCCGCCCCAGTGTTAGCGTTGCCGGAGGGGACAGAAGGTTATTCGGTGTACTGCGACGCATCAGGCGTCGGGTTAGGTTGTGTGTTGATGCAGCATGGTAAAGTGATTGCATATGCTTCCAGACAGCTGAGGAAACACGAAAAGAACTACCCTACCCACGACCTGGAACTAGCCGCAGTGATCCACGCCTTGAAGATGTGGAGGCATTACCTGTACGGCGTCCATGTTGATATTTACACAGATCACAAGAGCCTACAGTACATCTTCACTCAGAGGGAGTTGAATCTACGGCAACGCCGCTGGTTGGAGCTGTTAAAAGATTATGATGTGAGTATTCTATACCACCCCGAAAAAGCTAATGTAGTGGCAGATGCCCTGAGCCGTAAGTCAATGGGGAGTTTGGCGTATTTGCGACCTGAAAAGCGGGAGTTATCTAAAGAAATCCATCAGTTAGCAGGTTTGGCCGTTCGAGTAATGGAAACAGAAAATAATAGAGCGGTAATTCAGAATTTTGCTGTGTCATCATTAGTTATGGAGGTACAAGAACGACAGTACGAGGACCCTGACTTGGTCCAGCTCAGAGATAGAGTTCAGAAAGGTAAGGAGTCAGATTTCCAAATGACTGAGCATGATGTGCTACGCTGTAAGGGCCGCCTCTGTGTCCCGAATGTTTCAGGGCTTCGGGGGCGAATCATGTATGAGGTACATTACGCTCGCTATTTCCTCCATCCAGGAGCGACGAAAATGTACCACGACATCAGAGACATTTACTGGTGGCCAGGTATGAAAGCTGAGATAGCTGAATTTGTATCTAGATGTTCTAACTGTCAGCAAGTGAAAGCGGAGCACCAGAAGCCGGGCGGTTTGACGCAAGATATAACGGTGCCTACGTGGAAATGGGAAACAATAAACATGGATTTTGTAACAGGGTTACCCCGTACCAGACGCAGAAATGATTCCATTTGGGTAATAGTTGACAGGCTGACAAAATCAGCTCATTTCCTGCCGGTGAAGGCTACCTTCTCGGCTGAGGATTATGCCAAATTATATATCAGAGAAATAGTTAGATTGCATGGAGTGCCGGTATCCATCATTTCAGATAGGGGAGCACAGTTTACAGCTAGATTCTGGCAGTTGTTCCAGAGGGGTTTGGGAACGCAGATCAATTTGAGCACAGCATTCCACCCCCAGACAGATGGGCAAGCTGAGCGGACTATCCAAACGCTCGAAGATATGCTACGAGCGTGTGTGCTAGATTTTGGGGGTAGCTGGGATGAGCATCTTTCGTTGATTGAATTTGCTTATAATAACAGTTATCATTCAGCTATCCAGATGGTGCCCTTTGAAGCATTATATGGGCGAAAATGTAGATCGTCGGTGGGCTCGTTTGAAGTGGGGGAATCAGCATTGGTTGGCCCAGACATTGTTCGGCAGTCAGAGGAAAAGATAAAGCTTATCCGAGAACGTTTACTGACTGCTCAGAGCCGCCAGAAGTCTTATGCAGATATGCGGCGCAGAAATCTAGAATTTGCGGTAAATGACTGGGTATATCTGAAAGTGTCTCCGATGAAAGGGGTGATGAGATTTTGCAAGAAAGGCAAGCTTAGCCCGAGATTCACTGGGCCATATCAGATTCGACGAAGAATAGGCCGAGTTGCATACGAATTGAACTTGCCTCCGGAGTTAGCATCTGTTCACCCAGTATTCCATGTATCTATGTTGAGGAAGTTCGTAGGAGACCCTTCCACAGTTGTTCCAGTTCAGGATGTCTAGGTCACAGAAAAGTTAGCATATGAAGAGGTTCTAGTAACTATCTTAGACAGACAGATTCGCAGGTTGAGGACTAAAGATATTGCGTCTGTCAAAGTACTGTGGCGTAACAGGAACCGTGAGGAGATGACGTGGGAAGCTGAGGAAGATATGAAAGCTAGATATCCTCACCTATTTCAGGCCTAGTCAGGCGACAGGTATGTCCGTAATATTACTTATGTAGTACCTTATGGTTGTATATAAATGAGAAAGATTGATACATAGCCATCCAGTGAATCTTAAAATATTGCGTGCAGTACCTGTGTTGGCCTTTTCTGCATTTCAGGTTTTTGGTATAGTCCATATTACAGGGGAGACTCTGCCGAAATTTCTTTTTCAAAAAAAGAGAGTAAATTGAGAAGTTCTCTAGACAGCAGCTTCCATTCGAGGACGAATGTTCTTAAGGGGGGGAGAATGTTATACCCCGTAAGATTTCTGACACCTAGGTGGCCTATTCGCACGGTGGTTAGGCATATTTGAAAGCCATACGTGCTAGAGGAAGGCCCGGGAAAGGATCGGACAGATAACCTGTCGAACCATCGCGGGAGGAGCCGAGGCAGAGCCCCTCCGCGATGGTAGCGTGTCACGGAGGTGAAGCCTCCGCGTTGCCTCCGTGACACGTTGGCCTTGTCCAGGCCCAAGTATATAAAGCCCCACTTCGGTTTTAAATCATTTTAAAACTTATAATTTTCAGTGAAACAGAGAGGAAACAGCAGAGAAGAGAAAAGAACGAAGGGGGTAATATAATTTTCATCCAATTACGCTGCTAAACGTTGTCCAAACTCAAATTAACCCCAGATACAGAGGTATTTAGCAGTAGAGAGCATTCCTACGGATTTAGTTTCGTGAAATACGGCCGATGAATCGTCGAGCCACCGAGCTAACGTAAGTAGAATTGCTCCAAACTAGTGTCTATGTGTTCCTAGCTATGAAGTGAATATTTCTCACTTCTGGACCTCTGAAAAATAGCTAGTTTTCGACCGTCTTTCGATAAGCCTAAGTTTAGGCTATGAATTATATCGAAAGTGACGTTGTTCTTTAAAATAAAGCTATATTTAGTATTAATTGACATATTTATGAATGCAGTTGGGAGAAATAGTTGAAGTATTGGCCGAGCCTCGTCCGACAGACGGATAGTTCGAGGATAAGGTATGTAAAGCTAGTTTCCTCGGCAAGTTAGTAAATCTCGGTATAGTAAAGCAATTTAAAGGCCAGTAGAATATTCAGAAGTCATGTGTTGTGTTTATTACGAATGTTGGTACGATATTAGAAGCATCAGGTTATAATTAGCACGAAACTTGTTAGCACGATATAGATTCTAATACAAGTGTTAGGAACTGCACAGCATGCTCAGTATATGATATAGTACAAAATGTCAGGATATTATCGTATTCAGTTGAAACCCAGTAAAACAATGTAATATTTGTAAGGCATCTCAGAAATAGAATGATAGGTTAAAAATAAAGCTTAGGGAGCATGTCAGAAATAGTAAATCATGTTATTACAGAAACTCAGTATACAGTACAGTATGGCAGAAGATTATATTTGTACATATACACTATTATCAGTCTCAGCATGAATTAAGTACATACATATCGCTATCACTAGTTCAACATACAGTAGACGCAGATACATTATAATTATTAGCTTCAGCATGAGATATATGCAGATAGTATTACTAGTTGAGACCACTGTATTGTCTTGGGGTTGGATTACCTAGCATCCCTGACCGCCCCAGGGTTAATAGCTGTATCGACTCGTCCGCCAGAGGACGAGGATACGTCGCTCTACGGAGTGGCATGCCGTCCCCAGGGGATGAAGATGGGATGCCAGTTTTCCCCATATTGTGCCTTGGTCGGCCCTTACACACCCCTGTTGAGCGGATACGCCCGGGTGTTGATTCAGGAGTCCTCCGGACTCAGATGCAGTTATAGTCAGGGGCTCAGCGAGCCCAAGTGCATACCCAGGGGACCGACAGGATGCTTACAGCGGTTATAGGAGATGGGATGACCGGGGTAGGGGTATAGATTCTGTGCTGGTTGTACCTCCCGGCTTATGGGGGCCGGGTAAGGTTTGTGTGTGCTATATTATGTTATGTTATATTATGCCATGTTACATTAGACACGAGTAGTTCGGCAGTAGAATGATACGTCTCCAGGTATGACTCCTACTCCTTCCAGTATAATTAAGAGAAGGTATGATTTACATTATCAGACAGTTAATCTATTCCCTCCTACTTTAGTTTCATCAGTTGTATTGTTGTTTTCAGATATTTCCTTCAGTTATTGCTTTACTTACTCAGTACCAGTGGTACTGACGCCCGGTGGGGCACTGCATTACTTGCCTGCAGGTACTCATAGACGAGCAGGCGATACCTCGTGATTCCTGTCAGCGATCGAGTATTCAGCTCCTGTCATCCGGAGACTGAATCCCAGAGGTGTATTTCGTTTTCTTTTGTTGTACATTACGGGTAGGTTGGGGCCCTGTCCCGATCATTTCTATTGCTATTCCTAGAGGCTTGCAGTCTGTATATATTTCCCTATTGTCAGTTGAGCCGGTCGTGTGAGGCCGTGCAGTCGTATAGCTGTTAGTACTTTTATCTCTTTTATGCTAGCCGTGTGGGGCCATAGTTTGACAGTAGTGGTGACCTTGCCGGTCGTGTTGCTTTCCAGTATTCATTGTCAAGTTACAGATAACTAGACAGCATGGTGGCCTTGTCGGCCCGCATAGGTTTCCCAATATGAATTTGTTCTGGTTAGCTGTCATGACAGGTACAGGAGGCTATAGGCCAATGGGCCGGGGGCTGTGTTTACAGCCGTTATATAGCCCTTTGTTTCCAGAAATGTGGGTTAGAGCCAGCCAGGCACCAGATGTGCCCAGGCTCAGCAGTCTAGCAGTTCAGGTCCTAGTAGGGCACCAGGTGCCCGTCATACCCCCCAAGGTGGGGTGTGACATGAATGACTATACTCAATCACTAGGTCAGCTCTCATGAGCGATTGCAAACTAACCATTATCAATATGTCCCAATTTAACTATCCTGCGACCATAGCTCAAGTTAATACAATGATCATCAAGATCAAGGCTTTGTTGTAATTCTCTTTTTCTAATCTCTACTTCTTAGGCTATAGCAAGTAAAGAATTCGGGTAAGTCCTAACATTGTACACTGTTAAGAAACGTTTAAGCATAAAGAGAATACAATACAAGTGTTTTGCATTGGTTTTGAATCACTTTTATGTAACCCTAGCTTGTTAATCCACCATGGTTCCTACAACCCTAGCTATGGAGGTTTTAGCCTCTTATAGTTGCAAGGTTGTGATTTGCATTCATAATTAAATACATAAATCAATACTTATAATTATGGATGACAGAAAAACTTCTTTGTATAAATTGGAAAAATCCTTAAGAACAAAGTATGGAGATCAAGAGAAAGTCAAGAAAAGATTGATCACAAGTCAATCAACTTAATTCTATCTTCTAACCCTCAATTCTCACGTCCTCTAATGTTATCTCATGCATGTCTAATCAGTTCTAATGATTTCTAATGAAAATAAAACATAAAACGTATTTATACATACATAAAAATCCTTTTTATAGAATAACAGGGTGAATTTCCATAACTGAAGCCACCTGTGTCACAACCATTCCTACGACCCATAGCAGGTATGTAGGGGTCGTACCTGCTTCCCATATGTCTTTGGATGGCTGAAATTTGGCTAAGTGTTGGACCTTGGTACAACTCGTACATGCTTCCTATGAGTTGTACTGTGCTTCCGTGGCTTGACTCTGAAACTTTTCAATTTTTCTAAAGTTCTTCATGAGTGCTATGATATGACTCGTACCTTGATGTCATGACTCGTATTTTCTATTCGTATCAGGAGTCAGCCTCTTTTGCAAATCTTCTGAATCTTTCCATGACTTCTACACTACGGCTTGTACAAGCATTGTACGAATCGTACTGAGAGTCGTAGGATGCACTCTTCATCCTTATTCTTCTAAAACTTCTCACGACCTGCAGTATGGCTCGTAGTACCATCCTACGGCTCGTACTTAGAACTGTGACTTAAGCCTATTTCTGCACTTTCAAGTTATCTTTTGCACATTCTTTCTCTAAAACCTATTTGTCCTGTAACCAAACAAAAATTTCATTATATCCATATAAATATACCTAAGTCCATGCCATTTTCTTAGTTTTGAGTGTCAAAAGTGCTGTAAACTCACAGCACATCAATACCCTCAACTTAAGACTTTTGCATGTCCTCAGGCAAAGAAATAGAAAAACTAAATACAACGCTTAACTTAGAAAATAAACCTAGGATACTACAACCAACACTAAACAAAACTTGTAGTTTACTTTCAACAATTTCTGACCCTTTTCCATGAACCAACATCAGCTAATGTACTACAAGAAACCACAAAATATGATAAATAGGGATCAAGACATGTCATCTAGCTATCAACAGTCAATCAAGTCATCACCGATGCTTTTCACACAGACCAATGATAAAGTAAACATAATCCATGTACCCTTACAACAAATGAAGTCCCCACTCACAGATATAGTGTCAAATATTGCATGGGACTAAACAAGCAAGACGCTCACTCTCACAAAGAAGTCTCAAGTACTATGTATTAGATACCATAGGCTTGCCCTTATTTTCTCTACTTCAGTTTATCAGACGATTGGATTAGGATCACTATAGGACTTGATGTGGCTTGTAATGTAGGGTTTAGAGCTGGACATGCTAAATATGAAAGATTTTATGAGTGACTATCCCTTCCTTGGCACCACATACATTGGCTTCACCATTCACCTATCTCACCCTTTATTCTTTTCATTCCTTTTCTTCCCGTTTCACCTCTTTTATGTACATTTGTATGGGTGTGGTGTATTTTCAACTTTTTCCAGCATTTTTTCTTTTGAATTTTCTTTTTCAAGATTTTTAAATTTTTTCATCTATTTTTTTCACACCACATCTCATCTTTAACCTTTTCTCTTCTCTTTTCCTTTTTCTCGTTCTCACCATTTATGCACCCCTACTCTAGCCACCCTCAACTTAGGTATTTTGCCTATGTTGAGGTTCACAATATCCAAGGAAGGATCAAGGCCAAAATAGGTTCATTATTAAAAAAATGGGTATGGTTCATCGGTTAATCAAAGAAAAATGATCTATTAAAGGCTCAAAATTGGGATCAAGGGGATCATATGATTTTGGTAGGGTTATTTAGGCTAAAAGTGAGCTTAACAAAGAATGACCTATGATCATATCCTAACCAACCATCCTTAGCCTTATGCGAAGACCAACCAGGCAAGTTCTAGATATTCAACACAGTACTGAACTAAGTATTACACCTCACTCACTCATGGCACATGAATTATATTCACCTTACCTGTCTGGTTTACACATGGCTTAACAAGACTCCTCATGCTAATAAACTAAATGACATCAAAAGATCCAAAAAAATCATACATGCAGTCACAAATACATAGCTAATGCATCAAAAATTTTTAAACAGGGTCAACTTTTTCTAAAAATCAAAACTAGTGAATTTTCATTGTCTGAGTACTCCTAAGTTATTTCCTAATAAAACAAAAATCACAAAATAATAAAAAAAATCCTAAATATGCCAGTTCTACTAGATAGCATGTCTGAGAGAACAGAAACACGACAAGAAAAACCCTCAGACGAATCCAAAAAATCCCCAAAAAATCACAAGTACACCCCCTCCCCTTTTTGAAAATTCAGCTTCAAATGTTTAACCCATCCCACGGCCTTGGCAATGAGTCGTGCATAGTGACGACGACTCGTGACATGTCTAGCAGCCTCCATTTTAGTTGTTTCAAGCCTTACTTCGCCCATTTCACGTCTGAACCTGTTTTCCTGAAACACTTAACACAAAAACATTATATATACTTAAAAACACCAAAATTTGCATATTTCCTTAGTTTTAAGCATCGAAAGTTCCGTAAAAATCACGACACATCACCCACCGGTTGTCAGCCTCTCAAATTTCAGCAATTTGAAAGCAAAGGAAACCCAAAGCAGCATGTTACACATTTTATTGAAGCAAAGGGAACCCAAAGCAGCATGTTACACATTTTATTGAAACATGTAACAATGCGAGAGCTTATGGGGATTATCTTGTTAAGTAGTTTGTCTGCTGCCTTAAAAGAAATGCTTTTGATTGGTACACAAATCTTGAGCCTAATTTTATCGATAGTTGGGTCAAATGAAGCATGAGTTCTTTAATCGCTTCTGTAACACAAGGCGTATTGTGAGTACGGTGGAACTCACAAAATACCCATTAGAGGAAGGATGAACCAGTTATCGACTTCATCAATCAATGGAGAAATGCAAGTCTAAACTGCAAAGATTGACTCAGTGAAGCTTCTAGAATAGAGATGTGTATCCAAGAAATGCATTGGTGACTTTTCTACATCTTGCAAGGAATTAAGTCAAGATCTTTTGAAGAGCTGGCTACTCATGCTCATGACAAAGAATTGAGCATGTCTTCTACTGAAAATAGAGTGATGCCTATTTTTAACCCTCGTAAAGGAAAAGACAAGCAAGAACCCAAGAGATGGAACAAGTTTGTACCCAAGAGTGACAAAAAATAATCCATGAATATTGATGTATCACCTGTGAAGTTTACTACAAAGGTGAGCAAGAAGTAGAGTGTGAAAATAACTTCCTCTTGAGGCAACCAAAATCAAAAACTAACCTTGAAGAAAATGCAAGAAAGGGAATACTCTTCCTCGATTATGATATCCCTAAAAATTTTTATGAACTACTTGACTTAAAACTCATTGAATTGCCAAAGATGAAGTGACCCAATGAAGCTGGAAGAACAAATGATCCAAATTATTGCAAGTATCATTGGCTTGTGGGTCACCCTCTTGAGAACTGTTTTGTGTTCAAGAACAAAATTATGCAGCTAGCTAATGAGAATAAGAATGTACTTGAGGATGACAAGATAAATTCTAATCAAATATCTATCACCTTCGGCTCTTTCGATCCAGTCCAGATATGCAACTTTGAAGAGCATGGAGAAGAAGAACCATTGGAGCAAGGAAAAACTCGAGCTGATGAAGCAGATGATGAGGGTTGGATTTTAGTGACTAGGTGAAGACGTTGCAAAGCATGTCCATAAAAGGAATCTTCTAAAGAACCAACTAGGAAAAGGATGGTGAGAAGACCAAGAAAGCAAAGACCAGTTAAGCATCAAAAGAAGGTAAAATTGGAGGTACAGTACCACTAAAAATCACGATGTGCTATGACTTTGGAGAAATTCCTACCAAGTGGGTTCCACATAAAAATTGCTTGAAATAAAATTAAGGTGTCATGCTTCAATACAAATGAAGAAAAAAAAGAATAAAAACCTATTAACATCACCATCTTCAATGTCGGAAAAAGCTTTCTGAGACCTCTTTCCAAGAAGTTCACCTATGTGATATAAAAATTACATTTACAGATGATGATCTTATGCTTGGTGAAACTATGCACAACCGTCCTTTGTATATGGTGGGTCAGTTCTCGAGAAGAGGAAAAATAAAATCTTGATAGATAATGTATCCGATGTTAACATTCTTCCTATTTGCAATATGAAGGAGCTCGACTTCTCACCTGAAAAACTTTATAAAAGTTGGTTGATGATTCAAGGATTCAATCAAGAAGGGAAAAGGACCATCAATTCTATCATACTAGAGATCAGCATTAAAGATTTGTGATCAAGCACATGGATGCATGTCATTGACGCAAAGACTTCATACAATATGTTGATTGGAAGGCCTTGGATACACAAGAATAAAATTGTTCCATCCTCCTACTATCAATGTTTGAAGTATCTCAAAGGTGGAATCAAGAAGAAGAAAATTGATGATGATAAGCCATTTACACAAGCTGAGTCAAACTTTACAGACGCAAAGTTCTACTTGAAGAAATACGCTGTGAAGGAAGTAAAAGATGACAATGTCAGAACGGCGAAAAGTGATAACCCTGCAACTAAAAGAGTTGAGGCGGCTCTTGGAAAATCCAAAGTTGGTACAGAGGAGCTACACTCCATTTTGAATGAAGGGAACAACGCGTCTTAAAAGAAGGTAACTCTAATGCTCCTCTATGTTTTGAAGGTGAAGAAAGAATAAAGTTAATCATCTAATATTTAAGGAAATGCACCAAATGGACTAACTTTGCATATCAGATGGATTAACACAGTCAACTTATCTTTAAATCCATTTAGAGAGTTTATGGATCAAAACCCACTGCAAAATGTGGCACTCCCTACAAAACGCACAAAGGAAGGTTTTGACTCAAATGCCTATAAGTTATTTGCATTGTTTGGATACAACCCCAATGGAAAATCAAAGTTAAAGGAACTCCCATGGTACAATCATGTGAAGGTTTGGGATATAAGCGACCACTGCTAATTCGCATTGCCATAAGAAGGAAACTACCAACCACATTACTGTGGAAGATGAATCTGGTACTCCTAAAAGAAAGCCTTCTATCTTTGATCGACTTGGAAAACCAACCACAAGAATTTTTGTGTTAAAGTTAGGTCCATTAAAGAAGAAGAAGAAGAAGAAAAAGAAGCACCAGAGAAACTACCAAAGCATGACAATACCCACTTTAACCCAGAGGGATTTCCAAAGTTTAATTCCTTCTAGAATGAGGCGACGGACAAAATGGTGGTTTCATGTGGAGAGGTATTTAACAGAAAAGACTCACATTGTTGTTCATATCAAAGTACGTGATGAAGATGAAGAAAGTGTAGGCTCTTCATATCATATCATTGCACAAGGTGATCTTGATACCTCATCTGAAATGGAGGTTGATATGAAGTTAAAGGATGTTTCCTGGTGTTATCACACATCTGTCAATGATAGTGATCTTTAAGAGGATGAAGATGTTGGTGACGCTCCACTAGAACTTGAAGAAGGAGAAAAGACCGCGGTAGACTCCTTGAAGAAAGTTAATTTTGGCACTGATGAAGATCCAAGACCAACTTATACAGTTGATGAAGAAATTACTTATATAAATATACTCATAGAATATAGGAATGTCTTCGCTTGGAGTTATAGAGAGATGCCTGGATTGGATCCCAAAGTGTCGGTTCATCAGCTTCTAGTCAAGAATGGTGCTCGTCCTATTAAGCATGCCCAAAGATGCTTCAGACCAGACTTAGTTCCATTAATTAAAAGTGAAGTTAACAAAATCATTGAAGCTGTCTTTATTCGTGAATTTAAGTACCCCGCATGGATTTTAAGTATTGTTCCTGTGAGGAAGAAGAATGGCCAAATTTGAGTATATATTGACTTTTGGAATATCAAAAATGGCATGCCATATGGATGAGTTTCCAATCCCCATCCAATCCCAGAGTTGATGATTAATGCTACTATTGGTTATGAGGCAATTTCTTTCATGAATGGTCATTCGGCTATAACCAAATTCGTATGGCACCAAATGATGAAGAACTTACTGTATTTCGTATATCCAAGGGTATTTATTGCTATAAGATAATGCCTTTTGGTTTGAAGAATGTTGGTGCAACACATCAAATGGATATGCTCCATAAAAATATATTTGATGACTTGCTCCATAAAAGTGTTGAATGTTATGTTGATGACTTGGTGGTGAAGTCAAGAAAGATAAGTGACCACTTGCATAATTTGAGAATGGTGTTCAAGTTTCTTCGAAGATATCAACTTAGAATGAACCTGTTGAAATGTACCTTGGGGTTACTTTTATAAGGTTTCTTAGTTTCATTGTGTGACATTAGGGAATCAAAATTGATCAAGCCAAAGTTGACGCAATTTTGAAGATGCTCAAACCTCGAAATATTTATGAGTTAAAAAGTCTTCAAGGAAAGCTAGCGTATCTCAGAAGATTCATCTTAAACCTAGCTAGAAGACTTCAACCATTTAGCCATCTCATGAAGAAGGATGCTCTTTTCAAAGTGGGGCCAAGCTTGTGCTAACGCCTTTAGGAGCATCAAATCATATTTAATGAAGTCTTCACTTCTAGCGGCCCCGGTGCCTGGAAAACTATTGATATTATACATTTCAACATAAGAAAGGTCTATTGGAGCGCTACTAGCCCAAGAGAATAGTGAAAGGAAAGAAAACTCCCTTTATTGCTTAAGTAGAATGATGACACCAAATGAGTTGAATTATTTGCCAATTGAGAAGTTGTGTTTGGAGATAGTCTTCTTGATCCAAAAATTGAAACACTACTTCCAAGATCACGTTGATCACCTTAACCTAGAGAAAGTCCCATCAAATTTGTATTGTAAAAAACAGTCCAGAGTGACAGATTATGTGACGATCCGAGCATGGACCCTGGATCATAACACGAGACCTAGAATCACGAAGGGCTCCAAGATAACCGATGGCACATGCATAACATAATTTAGAGAAAACTAAGCAGAACAATCAAGTAGCATAACATAAGGATAATAGGAAGTCTAAAATATCATAATACGACAAGATGAATCAACAAGACAACCCAGCCAAATGTTAACACATCATGTTTGAAAGACTCTAATCATATGATGAGCTGAAGGAACAAAATCCCCAACTAGATCCACTAAAGTATGAAACCAAAAGTCATAACAAAAGGATATGTACCAAAACTGACGTCGTCGAATGATGAGGACTCACCACACCGAGTTGAAGCCGAACAAGATCAAATCTAGCAGTGACTGAAACTAATCACCTGAACTTAAATTATGAGATGATATAGCATAAAAGTATCCGGTCAGTACTTTGAATATATTAAGTATATAGGATAAGTAAGACATGAGAGTAAGGACGGCATGCTAAAATCATGATCACGAGATAGTCATAAGCATGAGTTTTTCATCATAAACTATAGCATAATAACCCAAGATTTTGAATGTATAATCATATAGCTTAAAATGTTTGAAATCATAAGTAAAAGCTCATACACTAATCAATGGGTCAACCATACTATAAAACACGATAGCGTAAATTCTAAACATGAACAACTTAAAAGATGAGGAACAATGGGAGATTCTCATAACCGACATCATCATGAATAAGCACATTATGCCCAACAGTCTCGCGCAAGTTGGCAGAGCCATTCTAGGCCTTTCCAGGGCAAAGAATGATAAAGGAGTGACATCACTCATGATCTCATTCGGGCGGGGGAAACACTCTCTGGCGAGGCCCCTATCATAATCATACTTATGGTGGCACATAGTTCTAAGACCTGGATGAGCTAAACCCCAGCTTGGTCGGTGCTAAATACTACTCCCAAATCTTGCATAGTACTCATAGTCGTAATCATGAAACATACTTGGTTTTGCATGGGCTATTTAGAAATCATGAAATTCATAAACATACTTGACATACGCGAGCTAGCCATGAAAACAATACCATTGATTCATCCATGATACATAAGCTTGAGATTCATAAAAATTCATGCATAATTGAGTAAAATCATCATAACTTGAAAATATAGGTTCATAAGAGAATTTAGCATAAAACATGGAATAATATTCATAATTCATGAATTGAATCATAAGAGATTTGAATTCATAGAAGATCATTCGAGTTTTCATCAAAATTGGTTCTAACCCTAGAAATTCATAAATCATGATTGGAGACTTGAAATCATGAAATTGATTTGAAATTGGGCATGAACATAGAATAAATTCCTCATTCATGACCCTGCATACTTGGGCTTGAAGAAATCTTGCTAGGGTTTGAAACCCAAGAGAATTGGAGAAGAAGGAGAACCTTGATTGCCTGAGGACATGGGGGAATTTGATCTTCAGCTTCAAATGTTAGGAATAGAATGAGGGTTCGACTTATTAAACCCCTAAATACTCCCCTTAGGAAACCCAAAATGATCTCATTAGGAGTTAAAAGCATAGAAAGTTACAAAAATACTCCTGAAAAATGCACTTAAAATTTTGTCTTTTAGGCGTCACGACTCGTACCACGAGTCGTTGGTTGTCACCACAACTCGTGGTGACAAGTTGTTACAAGTTGGACCTGACTTTTATATATCTTCTCTTCATACCATGAAGACCCAACACGAATCATCACTGGATACCACAAGTCATCCTTTAACTCATGGTTAGTGGACCAATCTTGCATTTTCTCTGATTTTCCATCGTATGACTTTAAACCACGACCCATTACCAGATCTCACGAGTCATCACTTGAATAATTATAGTAAGACTTTGTCTTCAGATACAACTAATGACTCGTGACCATGAGTCGTACCATCCTACCATGACTCGTGGTATGGACTCGTGGTCTGAGGGATGAACTTCCTAAGGCTCACCATGACTCCACTAACAAATCGTTAGTTCATATAACGACTCATATGATGAGTCGTTTTGAGAGAAATTTCATATTTTTATGCTGATTCTTCTCCAAGTCTCGGGTTTGATCTTAAGGGTGTTATGGATTAGCAAGGTGGTACATCCAGTTTCAACAATTTGAGATTGTGTACATCCCTCAAAACTCTATAAATAAAAAAATGCTAGCAGACTTCTTGGCAGATCACCCGATACTTGATGATTGGAAGCTAACAGATTAACTGCCTAATGAATATACAATGATTGTGAAAATTCAACCTCCATGGAAGATTTACTTTGATGGTGCTGTACATCATGGCGGGGCTGGTGCTGGCATGGTGTTTGTCACTTCACAAGGAGAGGTTCTAGAATACTCATTTGCTTTGATGCAATGTTGCTCCAATAATATTGCTGAATATCAGACATTAATACTTGGTATTGAGAAGGCTATCGACATGAAGCAATTGCAATTGCAAGTCTTTGGTGCCTCTTAGTTGGTGATCAATTAACTCTTGAGTACTTATGAGGTTAAGAAACTCAAACTATACCCCTATCATGGTTATGCTCAAAATTTGATAGGATGTCTTGGAGATGTGACCCTCTAACACGTTTCGAGAAATGAAAACAATAAAGCTGATGCATTAGCTACTCTAGCTTCAACACTAAGTTTTTTGGATCAAGCACAAGTTACGATCTGCCAAAAATGAGTAATACCGCCACCGAATAAGGATGAATATACGAACAATAAGCTTGAGCATCGTGTTGCTATCTCTGATGTGCTGAAGGAGGACTAGCGACAATCCATTATTGACTATTTGTGTTATGAAATTTTGCCAAAAAATTCAAGAGGAAGAACTGAAGTTTGTCGTCTTGCACCCCACTTTCTTTACTACAAAGATACATTGTATAGAAGATCATTTAAGGGAGTACTCTTCCGATGTTTGGGGGAGGAAGAAGCAGCCCCGACATTACAAGAAGCACATTCAGGAGTATGTGGATCACATCAATATGGACAGAAGCTCCACTTTCACATAAAAAGAATGGGATATTATTAGTCAACAAGGGTGAAAGATTATTTGGATTATGCCCCAAGGTACAAGGCTTGCCAGTTTCATGCAAATTTCATACATCAACCACCTGAAGCATCACACCCGACTGTCGCATCTTGGCCATTTGATGCATGGGGACTAGATGTCACTGGTCCGTTGCTGAAATCTTCTGGCGGACACTTGTACATTTTGGTTGCAACAAATTACTTCTGAAAATGGGCCAAAACTGTTTCTCTTAAAGAAGTAAAGAAAGAGAATGTGGTGAGTTTCATCTAACTTAATATCATCCACTGTTTTGGCATCCCTCATTACATAATAACCGATAATGGCAAGCCATTTGATAATAAGTTGATGAACAAGATTTGTGAGCTCTTTGGTTTCAAGTAACATAAATCTTCTGTGTCATAATACTACCAATGATCTAGCTGAAGCATTCAATAAGACATTGTGCCACTTATTTAAGAAGGTTATCTCCAAGTCCAAACGGGATTGACATGAATGGATGGAAGAAGCTTTATGGGCATATAAGATGACTCACCGCACACCAACACAAGTAACACCACACTCGCTTGCTAATGGAGTTGAAGCGATCCGACCACTTGAGCTCCAAATTCCTTCTGTAATGCTTGCTATTCAAAAAGGGCTCACCAAAGAAGAAATTACTTGATTGTAGCTTGTAGAGTTAGAATCACTTGATGAGAAGAGACTGGAGGCTCAACAAAATTTGAAATGTAGCAAGCTCTTCTATCTTGTGCTTTCAACAAAAAAGTTCGCTTGAGATGCTCCCAAGTTGGAGATCAAGTCCTTGCAGTAGGAGCCTTATTATCACTTCCCGTAAGTCAAGGAGAAAATCTTCCTTGAAGTAGGATGGACCATATGTTATACAAGAAGCATATTCAAGTGGTGCTTACAAACTTGTTGATGCAAATGACGTGAGAATCGGTCCTATTAATGAAAAATTCTTGAAATGATACTACCTTTGAAGCAAGATGATGCTCCTTAATGCATGAGCATAAAATGCATGTTACTCCTAGCCTGCAAGAGTATAAACTATGCACGGCTTAAAAAAATCTGCTAGATTGAAAATCTTGCAAGGGGAAGCCTAGGCCAAAACTAGAATACAAAAAGTTCGTTAGGTTGAAAACCTTGCAAGAGACAGCCTATGTTAGGACATAAAAAAATCTCACTCTTTATGAACTACGGAATGACTTGATCCTCTTCACCGAGATACATAGGTAGCTTAGAGTTCATTCTAATTTCAGTCTCATGAGTTTAAAAATACAAACATCTCTTTGCTGTTCGAGTAAAATATGATAGAATAGGAGGTACCTGGCCAAATATATGAAGATCAAATCTACAGTCCTTCTTTCATTAAAAATTGGACCTTTACCAAACACTAAGTGCGAATCTCCATAAAAAATGGGTTTCTCCGATGGATAATTGCAATGTCTTAGCAAGTTTCCAAGTATTCACATTAAAGACTCAAATCAACCACATCTTCCAAATGAAGCCTTTACATCCTCCAAGTCTGCAAGTTGAAGTCTTCAAATCCACCTAGTATTTAAGTTGAGACCCTCTAAATTTTCAGTCTTAAGGTGGACAAAATTTATCTTTTTACACCTTAAGATGGCCTTTTCACAGATTTACCCTTAAAAGGATCTCCAAGTTTTTAGTCTTATATCCAACTTTTCACCTTAAGATGTCCTTTTCACGGATTTATCCTTAAAAGGATCTTTAAATTTTCAGTCTTAAGGTGGACAATATTTGTCCCTTTGCACCTTAAGCTGGTCTTTTCATGGATTTGTCCTTAAAATGATCTTCAAATTTCCAGTCTTAAGGTTGACAAAACTTGTCCCTTATATTATTTTTAATAATAAGAATTTTATTTAATTTAATATATAAATATAATAAAAAGAAGTCTATTTTGTACTCTATCTGTGTATCCTTTTTTATTCCTAAAAAATAGCAGATGAAATAGAAGTGAAATAGAAGGCTTAGAAGGGGGATTGCACCTTAAGCTGGCCCTTTTGTCTCTTTTCCTTAGATGGTATAAAGTTTATAGCACGATAATGTAAAGTATTTGGCTCAAATGATGCGACACCTTTGGCTCAGACAGTGTAAAGTCTTCACCTATGGTAATGTACAATAGTTGGCATAGATGATGTTGAGCTTTGCCTCAAATAACGTAAAATCTTTAGCTCAAACAGTGTAAAGTCTTTGCCTTGAATCATGTAAAGTCTTTGGCTTGGATGATGTGATGCTTTTGGCTCAGATTGTCTAAGGTTTTGACTTTGGGCAATGTAAGTCTCTGGCTCAGATGGTGTAAAGTCTTTGCCATGGACCATAAAAAATCTTTTCCTTAGATGGCATAAAGTCTTTGGCTCGGAGGATGTAACGCTTTTAGATCAAATGGTGTAAAGTCTTTGCCTCGAACAATGTAAAGTTTTTGGCTCAGATGGCATAAAGTCTTTGCCGTGAGCTATGTTAAGTCTTCTCCTTAGATGGTGTGAAGTCTTCAGCTTAGATGATAGGACGCTTTTGGCTTTAACAGTATAAAGTCTTTGCCTCGAGCAATGTAAAGTCTTTGGCTTAGATAATGTAAAGTCTTTGCCGACGGACTATAAAAAGTCTTTGCTTTAGATAGTGTAAAGTCTTTGGATAGGATGATGTAATGCCTTTGATTAGACGGTGTAAAATCTTCGCCTCGAGCAATGTAAAGTCTTTGGCTCAGACTATGTAAAGTATTTTATTATGGACCATGTTAAATTGTTGCCTTAGAAGGTGTGAAGTCTTTGACTTAGAATATGTGACACATTTGACTTAGATAGTATATATATATGGGTTCAAAAGAAAATACTAGAATAAATAAATAAAAAATTTACCTTTGTGTCAAAGTTGTCGAATCGTCAGAAGCAGGTGCCAAGTAATTTGCAATTGATGCAACTGATGCCTACAAAAGAAGCAGGCATCAAATATATATAGATGTTGGAGGGAGCAAAGAAATTTGGTGCGGAGCGATGTGAGAAATTAAATGTGATGAAAAGTTGTATAGGCGGCAAAAGAAAAGAAAATTTCCTACTTAAAAAAGGAAATTGGACGACAAAGTGTAAGGAACTTGGCTTACCTTGTCCTACAGTTGTCCTTATCTTAAGTTTCTATTCAATTTAAATGAGTTAGTTGTTGAGAAAAGTAGGAGCTTTAAGAGAAAAAGGGTCCTGGGAGGCAGTCAGAGTGGCTATGATTTTAATATTTTGGCTCGCTTGAACTCCTTACACTCTAAAACACTAATCATATATTTATCATCTTCTACTGTTTGTTCATTTATAAAATTAGATGAAGGATTATTCATAATCCTAGGCATGCAAGTTGTCGATATATAAGAGAAAATCAACAATATTTATTTTACATGGATCAAAATTACTATTAAAATTATTAAATAAATATTTAATTAAGAATTAGGTATTCTTATTTAATTTGGGTAGGTATTCTTGTTTAACTTAAATTGTATTGATTCATAATAAGCTTTGATATTCATAAATAAGGAGTGCAATTAAATAATCTCAAGGTAATACTTCAAGACTGATCTTCTCAAGTTTGACAAGTCTTGAAGTGGGGCACTTGTGGACGACTAAATTTTATCAAATTTAAATCCGTAAGTAATTCCGATTGTACTAAAGTTTAAATATATTAATTCAAATAAATATTATGGATTAATATAATTGAATTAATTATTTAGGTTCAATAAATATGAATTTAATTAATGGTCCAATTTTATTGGGCTAGTCCATCAATTTGAGCTATAAATGATGAGCCTACTTTACTGAGCCTAAGATGCCATTTTTCTAGAAGCCCAAGTTGATGTCACGTGTCAAATGACATGCCATATCCAATCAAATAAAAGAGCTGCTAGGATCATGTCACATGTCAAAATGACACAGCCAAATCAAAGGCCAATCAAAATATGCCACGTGCACTAATGACACGTTCCTACTGATTAAATATTGTTATATCAGCTTAAATCGGACTTGCCAAGAAGAGTTTGTTCTTATCGCAACTCTTCCATCCTACAACTATAAATAAGGGTCTCATAATTCAAAAAAGAGACCTGAATTTCAACAAAAAGCTAGAGAGAGCCCGTGGATCAAATGCCCGCAAATTTCTCTACAAGATACAAGCATTAAAGAACTCAAATATTTCTCTACAAGTTTCATAAATCAAGATGAAGATTCAAAAATAAGTTTCAAGTCCTTGAATTTAAGTACAAACTCAAGATAAAATCCATCAAGTTCAAGATCAAGCTCAAAACCTCTTGAATTTATATTTAAAATGAAGAATCAGAGAATCAATAGAGATTGTAACATGCATATCTAAAATAAAAATACTACTATTATTGCAATATTTTTCATCTTGATTATTATTTTCTCGGCACAAAATTTTATTTTCTATATTGTGATTGCCAAACACAAACAGTTGTAGTGAAAAATAAATTTTTCATGGGCAATTTGAGATATAATGTGATAAAGTAGATGTTGTGTGATAAAATTATCTACATAAATTATATGTAGTCAGAAGTGAATTTGATTAATTCATAGAGTAAAAGAAACATCAAGGGGAGTGGGAATTTTGTCAATTTGAGAAGATCAACAGTGATAGTAACCCAAACAATGTTATTGGAGATATAAAAAATTAGGTTCATATGGGTTATAACAAGTCATTAGTTGATTAAGTATGTACGATAAAATTATGTCCCTCCTATGATGTGTGAATATAGTATAATCCTGCAACGCAAAGTGAGGTTGAATTAAATTCTTAATCCAATTCATATCCTTTTTAGGTGGTGTATTACTTTGCAGAATACACTAGATGATTGGACTTATGAGTGGGGATTCGTGCCACTCTTATGAAATTATAACATATTTTTAGAGCACTCATGAATACCTGGACACGTGCATGGTCTATTAGCACAAAACCATGATAACGAAAAAGATTGTGCGAGTATAATGTGATAAAATAAGATGTTGAACTTATAAAAGAATTTTTGGTTCGTAGAAGTTCTAAACTTCACCAATTATTCTCTAAGTTTAATCTTTTTTTTATCTAGGTATGATTCATAGTCTATGAGACATCAGATTCAAATACTCATGTGTAGAAACCCAACAAAACTTCTTATTTCATTCTATTACTTAATATTCTTTTTAATATATATGGGGGTTTGTTGAAAAAATATTTTATTATCTCAAAAAGAATTATTTATTCATCATTTCAATATGCAATTAATTAGCCTTGAATTGATGGTTAGTGAGAGGAAATTAAAAGTCCTTCTAATGTTATTTTGACCATTATAAAAAAGTGTTATAACCACTCTTGATTAGTATTTGCTCCTATTTATTGATATTAGTTCTTGGCTTTTATTATTGACACTAGTTTCTGGACACGTGCTTCGCACGTGTATCCACATTAAATAATTAAATATACAGTTGCAATAAGTGTAAATTCAAAATGATTGAACTGACGTTTTGGTTACTTTAGTTTACTAATCATGCTTTGATGATGATTAAGTATAAAGCATGACAACATCACCTATATAAAATGAAACAAATGTTTTTTCAACATTTACACAGAAAAGAGTAAGAATTACATAAAATATAAGTTACCAAGAATAAATTTAATTTGCAGATTTGATGATGCTTCTATCAAGTTTATGGACATTTCATACAAACTCAAAATGCCAACAACAACAAAACAAGAAGGTAAATCAGAAAATATTTGAAAAACTATCAAAAAGAAGAAGAAAGAATGCAACAACTTCATATTACCTATTAAAAAGTGTATGGTATGATCATGACACAAAAACATATATTTTTCATATTAAGTCTGCTTAATAGTACAAATTTTCATTAGAGGATTGTGTATAAATACTATTGTAACTGGTAGAAGCTTAGAAGATGAAACAATTGGAAGATGAAAAGGTAGTATATGAAATAATAATTAAAAAAATATAAAAATGTAACCTACAATAATTACTTGCACGTGAAATAATCCTCCTCATTTACTTGCCACTCGGTTCAATGAATGACTTTATTCATTTCTTTTTGTTTTAATATACACACACACACACACACACACACATATACATACATACATACATATATATATATATATATATATATATATATATATATATATTAATTATTTGATGGTAAAATATTATATTTAATTAGATATTTTATTATATTTTAATTTACTAGAGGAAAAAAATGGTAATACAACTTTTAAGATAAGGGCTTTCAACTTTTGGTATATAATAATAATAATAATAATTTATTTATTCAGTTATTTATTACTATTATTTATTATTTATATTTATTTATTATCATTATTATTATTTGTATTTAGTTGTTATCATTTTTTTATTTAAACTTTTTATTTTTGTCTTACCACTTATATAGTAATAAATATATAAATATGATATGATAAAATATTAATATTTAATTATATATTAATTAAATTTTAATTTAGTGGAGAATGGTAATCTAACATTCAACTTAGGGGCTTTCCACTTATATAATAATATGATTAATCTTCATGTGTCTATTTGGAGCTTCCATGACCTTGACAAATGAAGGTATCTTTTTTATATAAAGTTTGGTCTTCTTCTTGTTGAGAGACGTGAGACACAAAGAAATGTTTTTCCTCCTATATCATTGTCACACCCCACCTTGGAAGGCGTGACTGGCACTTGGTGCTACACTGGAAATTGAGCTGACCTAGTTGGGCATATGCACATCTGGTGCCTGCCAATAACTCAAAATCAAGAAAATAAACAGCTATATCTCAGTTGTAAAAACACAGACTCAGGCCGACAGGCCATACAACAAACCTGCATAAAAATATCTAACTCAGCAATCACAATAATAAAAGGATCCTATATGGGTTGACAACACCACCATGCTGTCTAATTCACAACAAAAGAAAGACAAGTAGTTATCTACAAACTATAGCTGACAAGGCTGCTAACCGATAGCTAAGCTAAGCCCCACACGACGAACACACAAAATATAACATACATAGGCCCCACACAGCCAACAACAACTAGGAACTGTAGTCCGCAAGCCTCTACAAGTGGAATAATGGTCGAGACGGAGCCCCAACCTACCCAAAAGCTGTACAACAAGATGAGCAAACCTTTCTAACTGAAAAATCCAAAGAAAAGAAGCTGACTGATCTACTAACCCTGGATGACTGCTAAGAAGGTCCTGAAACACGTCTGTCCATACTTGCAGGCAAGTATGCAGTGCCCCATAGGTGGGTGTCAGTACAATATGTATCGAATATGTAAGGCAGTAATAAAAGTTGAATAGAAGCTGATAAAAGAACTGAAAGTAATCAATAGGAAGGATAAGAGTATTAACCTGAATAGCCTCACAATTTGAAGTATAGCTAACAAGTAAGTATACAAACAAGAACCTCACCTAGCCCCCATAAGCCTAGAAGATACAATCAACATAGAATAACCTACTGAGCCCCCATAAGCCCGGGCAAGTATAGTTCAATCTATATACCCCTAACAAGGTCAATATGATTCAAAAGGTAACTGTAACTGACCTACCTGGCCTCTGGGTCTGCAACTGAGCCCTCTAGATTCCTGTAACAATGTTTGAGCCCTCTGGGCTCCTGTGACTGCACCCAGGGCTCACAAGGCTCGATGAAGGGTCAGTAATGCCGTTATGGCATAAAGGAAGCCCATACGTGGATGGACGTTGATACAACCTTATAGGCCAGAATATAGTCCTTTCAGATATCACATAGCTCATCTGTTCTATAGCCCCGTAGGTAATGACACAGTTAGCAACCCTGAGGTTGGTCAACGGAAGGCTATATTACGTGGGGTCGATCCCAACCGAAGTGCTATACTTTAGTTGCAACTCTACTTGTAGCAGTTATTCAAAATATACATGCTCGCGACTTACTTACAAGGCATAGGTCATATCAACCGTACGATGAGGATAACTTTCCAAAAAGGTTAGCCTTAAAATACCTCAATTGTCGATTTTCGTTCACCCAAACAGTTTCAATCTAAAGCTGGTGATTCCTCTAATTTGTATCCCTTACGCTGAGAATAAAGCTATTTTCAATACTAGGAATTGGCAAATAACAATAACCATTAAGCATATTAACTACAATTCAAACTCTATCTAATTCAGCCGAAAGCTTACAAATTCTCGAGAGTTTAGAAGGTAGAAATGCTTACCTATCACTTGTAGCCTCTTAGAACTCAATTAGAAGTGATTTCTACAACTTCTACTCGGTGGGGCTCCTAAAACTCGAGTGATATTTCAAGAAATAAATTCGTTGGAATGTTCTTCGTAGGCCCGGAACTCATTATCTAAGACAAATTTGCATTTGAACAGAGTTTAACGGCGTAATTCAGCGAAAATCTCAAGAAAATGTTGCTCAAATTTGCTCCTCTATTATGGGGAAATATTTGAATGTTTTAATTTAAGAATGAAGGAGGTTTATATAATTTTGAGGTAGTGGTAGGGGGAGGCGCGGTGCACCGGCCACAATGCTAGCACACGGGCATGATGCGCCGGCTAATGCACTGGCATGGCCGTGTTGTGCGGCCCGGTGCGCCCTGCCTCCAGTCGTGGCCTCCTGCTCGCTCGACAATGTGCTCATATGCTCATTCCCCGAGCCTTTCTTCGCATGAGCCATACTCCAGAAATCTCAACATACATAAGCATGTGTCGGTTAAATGATAGAAACTTACAGGGTGTAATATCATCCCCCCCTTAGGAACATTTGTCCTCGAATTTAATCTTAAACTTAAGAGATTCACTTTCTTTAACCATTACTGGAAAAATTTATGCAGAGTCTCCTCTATAATATGGATTATTTGAAAACCTGAAACATAGAAAAGTCCAACATAGGCATCTCACAAGACACTACAAACAACTACTCCATAACATAAAAGTGAGAAACTAGTCAATACTAATAATATAAGCAACAAAATAGTACCTGAATAACAATCTCACCTCAATTGCACAATCTAAGTCAAGCCTGAAATAAATGAGGATATTTAGACCTTCTGTCGTCCTCAGCTTCCCAAGTCATCTCCTCTACATTTTTGTTCCTCCATAGGACCTTAACGGAGGCTACATCTTTAGTGCTTAACCTACGAACCTGCCGATCTAGTATAACCATTGGAGTCTCTACATAGGACAACTCGTCAGTGACTTGGACATCCTCAACCAGAACAACCTGGGACGGGTCTCCTATGCACTTTCGTAGCATTGACACGTGGAAAACTGAATGAACATATCCTAGCCCTGAAGGCAGTTCTAACTCATAAGCTACTTGGCCTATCCTTTGTAGGATCCGATATGGGCCAATGAACCTAGGGTTGAGCTTGCCCTTCCTGGCAAACCTCATCATTCCCTTCATAGGCAAAACCTTAATAAATACCCAATCATCAATATTAAACTCTAAGTCTCTATGTCATACATCATAATAGGACTTTTAATGACTCTGGGCTGTCAGCAAATGTTCTCTGATAAGTTTCACCTTTTCTTCTGATTGATGTATCATATCTGGTTCGATTTTCCTTGCTTCCCCTACTTCAAACCATCCTATGGGGGACCTACATTTCCGCGCATATAAATCCTCATAAGGTGCAATATGAATAGAGGAATGATAACTTTTATTGTATGCAAACTCAATAAGAGGTAGATTCTCATCCCAACTCCCTCCAAAGTCTAGCACACACGCCCGTAGCATGCCTTGAACGTTTGAATGATGCTCTCTACCTGACCGTCTATCTGGGGATGGAAAGTTGTACTTAAATTAACCTGCGTCCCCATACCCTTTTGAAATGACTTCCAAAATCTACCTGTGAATTGTGCCCCTCTGTCAGAAATATTAGAAGCTGGGATGCTATGCAGTCAGACTATTTTCTTAATATATATAACTCAACATAATCTTCGGCTGAAAATGTAATCCTGACTGGCAAGAATGGACTGATTTCATCAATCTGTCGATTATGACCCAAATAGAATCGAATTTACGGCTAGTGCGTGGTAATCCTGTAAAAAAATTCATATTAATTTCTTTCCATTTCCACATAGGTACAACTATCTCCTGAGTCAGTCCGCCAGGTTTCTAATGTTCAGCTTTTACCTGCTGGCAATTAGGGCACTGTGTCACAAACTCAACTACACCCTTCTTCATTCCAGGCCACCAGTATATCTCCTTTATATCATGGTACATCTTCATGGAGCCTGGGTGAAGAGAGTAACGAGAATAGTGTACCTTTGTAATAACCTACTGGCGAAGCCCTGCTACATTTGGAAGACAGAGTCGACCTCTGAATCTCAAGACACTGTCTCCCATTAACTCAAAGGTCGATAGTTCTCCCTGCTGAATCTTGTCTTTAAGATGCACTAGGCTAGGGTCCTCGTACTCTCTCTCCTTCACCTCCACAACTAGAGATGATACTGCTATATTCTGGATCACGATCCCATTATCCTCTGAATCTACTACCTGGACTGCTAGATTGACTAACTGGTGCAGCTCTCAAGCCATTGCCCACTATTCTTGGCTCAAATATGCTAGGCTGCACATAGATCCGCAGCTAAGGGCATCGGCTACAAGATTAGCCTTCCTTGGGTGATATAGGATGTTCACGTCATAGTCTTTCAGCAATTCTAGCCAATGACGCTGCCGCAAATTTAACTCTTTCTGCGTGAAGATATATTGGAGGCTTTTGTGATCCGTAAAGATATCTACATGAATACCATATAAGTAGTGCCTCCAGATTTTTAGAGCATGAATGACTGCAGCCAATTCTAAATCATGGGTGGGGTAATTCTTTTCGTGCTTCCTTAGCTGCCTCAAAGCATAGGCAATCACCTTGACATGTTGCATCAGAACACATCCCAACCCAATTCCTGAAGCATCACATTACATAGCGTAGTGTTGCGCCCCAGCGCACGCACAAGCGTACGCGATCGTACAAGTAATACAGTGGCCCTTTTTAACAGCCGAATGTCGAACCCACAGGGACTGGACTAATTCAGCGAATTATCAAGTTCAAGTGTTAAATTAACCTTCACAATTGTTGATTGTAGAAATTTCGGAAAATTCTAATTAAATCTAGTGGTGATCACAAAATAATCGAGAAACAATACAAGAAGCAACTAGAGTTATGGCCTAATAATCATGCAATGCTACAATTCACAATGGTTCTAGTATGAAAACTTCAGTTGTTGTCTCAAATAGTTAAAATGCGATGTTCATGGTCTTTCGAGCCTCTAAACATGACAAACTAGTCTTACACCTACATCGTTGAGCGGGGATATGACGTCCTAATTCGTAAGCAATTTCACTACATGGATGTGGTTTACGGAGTTTGTGCCCTTGATTATGGACTTTCGTACCTCTAATCATTTAACCTGACTTAGCTTCACAACTACTTCTACGAGCGGTGGTGTGAAAATTCCAAGTCGGTGTCTAGCTCATCCCATTTTAGTAACCAAGGAAGGCAAATTAGGTATAATTTCTATCCTAACCGCTAATCCTATTGTAAAGATAAGAACTTGTTCCCTACATTCTTGTGTTCTAGCCTAGGGTTACTCTTTCTAGCTTTTACCTAAGCTTAACGAGCTTGTTTTCATGGTGATCAATCATAAAAATAATAATAATAAAGAATGTAAGACAAAACAACAACTAAAAACTCAAACCAAAGAAGAATTCATACAATTACAATCATATCATGTGACCTCAACCCTAGAGGAAGGGTTTAGCCACTCATGTTTGTACAAATACTCAAAAACATAATTAGAGTAAGGTACTTAGAATAGTAGTTAAAAGAGAATGAAAAATAACGAACCCTAGGTAGAGTTCTTCACTTCTCTGTTCGCTCCTTTCCTGTGTTCTCAAAATATTTCGTGATAGTGATTTTGGAAGGTAAGAGTTCAATTTATAATAATTGGGAAATTTGCAACAATTGGCCTATGGTGAAACAGCTCCATGTCACACTGGCAATTGCGGAGATTTGCCTCCGTGACATGATGGATATCGCGGAGATTTGCCTCCATGACACTTTTCTATCGCGGATGCTCATTGTTTGGCAGCCCCTGCTCATATAAATTAATGCTTTGCTCTGTGGCATGTTGTTGAATGCCCCAATGCTTCTTCGTGGCATGGAGTTAACTCCAAATGTCCTTTTTAGCTTGTATCATCATCCATAATCCGTCCCTTAACATTTATCTTCAAGATTAGGACTATTATCTTCACATTGAGCTCCATACATTGGCAATTTCAACCTACAAAGAGAGCTAATCATAGTTGTTAGTCCATGGCCACAAATTACACAAAATACGTGAGATTATTCTTAAATTAAGGTATGACATGGGTAAAACATGGGTATAAAATAGTAATTGGGCATGTAAATATGCCCAAGATCGCGTAGCCCTCTGAGCCTTCCGGTAAGGCTAATACTGGTGCATATGTCAATCTATTTTTCAGTTCTTGAAAGCTCTGCTCACAAGCCTCGGTCCAGTGAAATTTAGCTGCTTTCTGAGTCAATCTTGTCAACAACGCTGATAAGGCAGAGAATCCTTCCACAAACCTTTTGTAATATCCAGCTAACCCCAGGAGCTATGAACCTCGGTGGGAGTCATGGATCTAGGCCATGTCTTCACTGCCTCAGATTTTTTGCGAGTCAACATGAATACCTGCATTTGACACAATATGTCCTACGAAAGCTACAAAATTTAACCAGAACTCACATTTCAAGAACTTCGCATATAACTGGCGAACTCTAAAGACCTGGAGTACTGTTCGCAAATGGCCTCTATGTTCGGCTTATGAGAGTGAATATACTAGAATATCATCAACAAACACTATCATAAATAGGTTTAAATATGGCCTGAAGATGCTCTTCATCAAATCCATAAACACAGCTGGGGCATTCGTCAATCCGAAGGATATGACCGAGAATTCAAAATGACCACACCTGATCTTGAAAGTTGGCTTCGAAATATCTTTCTCCCAGACTCGCACCTGATGATACCCTGATCTTAAGTCGATCTTGGAGAAATATTTCTCCCTCTGCAGCTGATCAAACAAATCATCCATCCTTGGAAGGGGGTATTTATTCTTAATAGTAACTTTATTCAACTGCCGATAATCTATACACATTCATAGGGAGCCATCCTTCTTCCTTACAAATAAAACCGGTGCACTCCACGGTGAAGCACTAGGCCTGATAAAGCCCTTATCTAGAAAGTCTTTCAAATGTTCTTTTAGCTCCTTCATCTTAGCAGGAGCATTCGGTATGGAGGGATGGATATATGTTGCGTATCTGGTGGCAGGTCGATGGAGAAATCGATCTCACGCTCTGGGGAAATACCAGGAAGCTCATCTAGGAATACATCTGGAAATTCACTGACCACAGGAATAGACTGAAGAGTCGGGAATTCTGCCTGCATATCCCAAACCCTAACAATATGGTAAATACAACCCTTCGCTATTAGCTTCCTAGCCCGAAGATAGCATATGAATCTACCTTTTGGCTTAGTTGCATTGCGTTTCCATTCTCACACTACCTCCCCTAGAAAGTGAAATCGGACAGTCTTAGTCCAACACTCCACATTGGCATAACATGGCGCTAGTCAATCGATGCCAATAGTTACATCAAAATCAATCATTTCTAGCTCCATAAATCTGCTAAACTCTGGCGACCAACAACCTCTACTGTACAGCCCAGGTAAACTCTTAGCAATGATAGAGTCACCAAATGTGTGGATACAAAAAGTGGTTGCTGAAGTAATTCTGGTGTTATACCAAATATTTGTGCCACTAGCCAAGTAACATAAGACAGAGTAGAACCTAGGTCTATCAAAACATAAATTGGGTGAGCGCAAACATTTAGCCTACCTGTCACAACATCCGGTGATGATTCTGACTCCTGTTGTCCTGGTAGGGCGTAAGTGCGATCTGGATCACTGCCAGAACTAGATGCCCTTGATCTACCTCTTCCTCTTCCAGTTGGAGCTGAGGGTTTTCACCTTGCCGAAGGTGCTGGAGCATGTGATCCTGCTGAGGACTTGTTTTGCTGGTCCCGATCACCCTGATCTCTGGTCGGACAATACCTCATCATATGAATCTATTGCATATAAGTATAGCAATCAAAAGAGACGTACCTACACCTTTCAAAATGCCAACGACAGCAAATGCTACAACATGGTGTAACGAGCCTGCTCTAATTTGATCCCCTCTACTGCCGGGAACTCGACGCTCGCCGGGACCTGACTGTCCATGACGATCCAATTTACTGCTGCTGCTGAGGTGAAGGTCTAGATGGCCTACCCGACATCTGCAGCCTAGGCCCGCCCTAAAATTCTGCCTGCATGTCAGTGGGCCTGGCCCTCCGGCACTGCTCCTGATTCGCTCTCTCTACTTCATGTTGACGCTGCCTAATCCCATGTATGTTCTAAGAAAAATCCTAGATGTGCGAAAAGTACATATCCTCCCCTAAGGTAGCTGTAATACAGGTTTCCACATACTCTAGAACGATCCCCATGATGAATCGGTGCACCCTGGCTGGCATGGTATCCACAAATGCTGGTGCATATCTTGCCAAAGAGTCAAACCTCATCACATACTCTCAGACGCTCATCCTTCATTGCTCTAGGTGAAAGAACTGATCCACCAGGGCCTGTCAGATATCTCGAGGCAAATAGTGATCTATGAAGGCCTTTGAAAAATTGGACCAAGTCGGAGGGGTTACGTCTCTGCCTATGGACCTCTCCCAACTTTCATACCATAAAACCGCTATATCTCATAGCCAGAAAACTGCCAACTCGACTGAATCTATGGACATAGCATGCATCACCTTGAATATTCTTTATAACTGATCCAGGAAGTCCTGAGGATCCTCTCCGTGGTCTGTCCCCGTGAACTGTGGAGGACTCAGGGCAAGAAACTCTCTCACCCTCGAACTTCCGGTTCCTCCTGTAGATTCCACGACAACTGGTGCCACTGACTGGCGCTGAGTGGCCATCCTTTGAGCCAGCATATAAATCACACTTCTAACCTGCTGATCTGATGGTATAGGGATAACTAGGGGTGGCACTGACGTATCTGCTGCCTCGGGGGCTTCTGGCATGGCGGAGAATACTGGGGAGACCGAGGTGATGTTTCCCTCTCGCTCTCAGGTTGGGCAATTTCCGACTGTGGCACTCTGCTAGTGCCGTCTCCTATCGTGGTATCCAACTCCCGACCATCCATAGTTTGTCGTGCATCAGACATTTTCTCTATAGATAAGCTGAATAACGTAAGCTTAGTAACTCAACCCTATAAAACTTAGCTCTATAGCACGATTTGAGAAGGAGGGTAACCACACTATCATGCCTCATAGCCTCTTGCCTATAAAATATGGTGCATAACACACCCATAGAAAAGAATCTACTAGACACGACTTGCAGACTCCCTAAGATAAGACATTGCTCTGATACCAAGTTTGTCACGCCCCACCTTGGGAGGGATAACTGGCACCTGGTGCCGCACTGGAACATGGGCTGACCTAATTGGGCTATGCACCTCTGGTGCCTGCTAGCAACTCAAAATTAAGAAAACAAATAGCTATATTTTGGTTTTAAATACAGCCTCGAGCCGACTAGACCAAACAACAAACCTGCATAAAAATAGCTAACCCAACAACCACAATAATAAAAGGATCTTATGTGGGCCGACAAGACCACCATGCTGTCTAAGTCATAACAAAAGAAAGACAGACAGTTATATACAAACTATAGCCGACAAGGCTGCTAGTCGATAGCTAAGCTAAGCCCCACACGACCAACACACGAAACATAACATACATAGGCCCCACACAACTAACAATAACCAATAATTGGGAACTGTAGTGTGTAAGCCTCTAAGAGTGAAATAGTGGTCAGGACAGGGCACCGACCTACCCAAAAGTTGTACAACAAATTGAGCAAACCTTTCCAACTAAAAACTCTGAAGAAAAGGAGTTGACTGATCTGCTAACCCTGGATGACTGCTAAGGAGGTCCTGAAACACGCTTGTCCATACCTACAGGCAAGTATGCAGCGCCCCATATGTGGGTGTCAATACAATATGTACGGAATATTTAAAACGGTAGTAAAAGCTGAATAGAAGATAATAAAAGAACTGAAAGTAATCAATAGGAAGGATAAGAGTTTTAACCTAAATAGCCTCACAATCTGAAGTATAACTAACAAGTAAATACACAAACAAGAACCTCACTTGGCCCCCATAATCCTGGAAGGTACAATCAGCACAGAATAACCCACCGGGTGCCCATAAGCCCTGGAAAGTACAATTCAATCTATATACCCCTAACAAGGTCAATATGATTCAACAGGTAACTATAGTCGAACTACCTGGCCTCTGGGTCTGCAACGGAGCCCTCTAGATTTATGTAACAGTGTTTGAGCCCTCTGGGTTCCTGTCACTGCACCTTGGGCTCATAAGGCTCGACGTCAGTAATGCCGTTATGGCACAAAGGAAGTCCATACGTAGATGGACGTTGATATGGCCTTATAGGCCGGAATATAGTCCTTTAAGATATCACATAGCTCATTTGAGTGATCTATAGCCCCGTATGCAATGACACAGTTAGCAATCTTGAGGTTATCAACCGAAGGCTATATTACGTGGGGTCGATCCCAACCGTTTGCAACTCTACTTGTAGCAGTTATTCAAAATATACATGCTCGCGACTTACTTACAAGGCATAGGTCGTATCAACCGTACGATGGGGATAACTTGCCAAAAAGGTTAGCCTTAAAATACCTCAATTGTCGATTTCCGTTCACCTAAATAGTTTCAATCTAAAGCTGGTGATTCCTCTAATTTGTATCCCTTACGCTGAGAATAAAGCTATTTTCAATACTAGGAATCGGCAAATAACAATAACCTTTAAGCATATTAACTACAATTCAAGCTCTATCCAATTCAGCCGAAAGCTTACAAATTCCCGAGAGTTTAGAAGGTAGAAATGCTTACCTATCATTTGTAGCCGCTTAGGACTCAATTAGAAGTGATTTCTATAACTTCTACTTGGCGGGGTTACCACAACTCGAGCGATATTTCAAGAAATAACTCCATAGGAAAGTTCTTCGTAGGCTCATAACTCGTTATCCAAGACGAATTTATATTTGAACAGTGTTTAACGGCGTAATTCGGCGAAAATCTCAAGAAAATATCGCTCAAATTCGCTCCTCTATTTTGGTGAAATATTCGAATGTTTTAATTTAAGCATTAAAGCAGTTTATATAATCTTGAGGCGGTGGCAGAGGGAGGTGCAGCGCGCCTGCCACAGCGCCAGCACACGGGTGCGATGCGCTGACCAGTGCACTGGCATGGCTGCGGGGAGCGGCGCCTGGTGCACCCTACCTTTGGCCCTGGTCTCCTGCTCGCTCAACAACATGCTTGTATTCTCATTCCCCGAGCCCTTCCTTGCATGCGTCGTACTCCATAACTCTCAACATACATACGCACGCGTCGGTTAAACGATAGAAACTTACAGGTTGTAACAACCATATGATGTTGGATTTTCTCTCTTATTTATTTTTTGTTAATTTATGTGCTCTTAACTTTATATTAGAAGGGCTTTTTGAATCTGAGGAATGCACTTATACCAGCTAAAATATCCTTAAGGACAATATTTCTAACAAACTTCAAATTATAAAATTCTTTATAATTTTTTGTGATCAAATACTTTTCGCAAGATTTTCTAACATATATTGTGCATGTGTTCAGGTGTGTGTTGTGATCCTCTGTGTGTGTGCAGTGTGTCCGCGATTAATGGAAAAATGGGAAAGGGGGATGGAATGTGCAAGTGTGCAGGTGAAGTTATTTTGATGTTTATTTTCTTTCCTTTTTTGGTGTTTTTTTAAAACAAAAATATAATGACAAAATATTAACTAATTATTTTGAGATTAATAATTAATTGAGTCGAGGATATATTGAAAATAACTTTTCAATTTTTGAGGCGAAAGTAAAGTTTGTGCATATTCTATCATTTCAAATACCACTTTTTAGAATTATACTGAATATGTTTTTGTTGTTATTTTAATTTAATAAAAATATAGAAAAGTTTAAAAGCTAGACCAAAATAAAATGTAACTAAAAAATATTATTATTAGCTTATTTATAAAACATGAATAAGAAAATATATTTTTTGTAATTTGTTTTTTGAAAAATGAAAGCAGAACTTATCTAAAATATGACTCTATTTTTGTAATTTTTAATTTTTAAAAGTAAAATTTACTAAATATGAAATAAAAAGAAAAATATCTAATTTAGACCTAAAAAAATATTTTAATATTAAAATAATATAAGATTTTAGATTTTGTTATGAAATAATAAAAGAAAAACAAGAATATTGTAGAGAAAGAGAGAAGGAGAGAAATTCTTATTTCTCTTAATGGGATAAAATACAATGAAGGAGAACCCATCTATTTATAGGGACAATTCCTCCTAACTTTTCTCCAAAAGATAGACTTTCACTATAATATAAACACATGTATCCACTACAATACAAATACATTTATAGACATTCAGTATAATACAAATATGTTTATAACACTCCCCCTTGAATATCTATTTGATGGATAATATGCCTCGTTAAAACCTTACTAGAAAAAACCCAGTGAAAAAAAATCTAGTGAAGGAAAAAGAGAACACATATCTAATAATACGCATTTGGCCGCCTCATTAAAAGCCTTACAGGAAAAACCCAGTGGGACAAAACCTCGTAAGGAAAAAAGAGTACAGCGCGTATTAACTCCCCCTAATTAGAACATCCTTGAATCTTTGCATCCCGATCTTGTGCACCATCATCTTGAAAGTTGCAGTTGGTAGAGATTTGGTGAATAAATCAGCCACATTATCAGTTGAACGAATTTGTTGCACGTTAATGTCACCATTCTTTTGGAGCTCATGTGTGTAGAAGAACTTTGGCAAGATGTGCTTCTTCTATCTCCTTTTATGAATCCTCCTTTTAGTTATGCTATGCATGCTGCATTATCTTCATATAAAATTGTGGGTAATTTGTCACATTTCAAACCACATTTTTCTCTAATGAGATGTATCATGGACCTCAACCACACACATTCTCGGTTTGCTTCGCGAATAGCTATTATCTCAACATGATTTGATGAAGTAGCTACGAGAGACTGCTTTGTAGATCTACAAGATATGACAGTATCTCCACATATGAACACGTAGCCAATTTGAGATCGAGCTTTGTGTGGGTCAGATAAATACCCAACATCAGCATAACCAACAAGATCGGGACTGCAATTGTTAGAATAATATAAGCTCATAGCGGTAGTCTCTTTTAGATACCATATTATGTATTTGATCCCATTCTAATGTCTTCTAGTAGGAGCAGACTATATCTTCAGGACCAAGAATTTCCTCGTTCTTTTAAATCCTTCAAGGATTTTCATATATCCTTCAGTCTATCTAGACATGAAAATAATTTCATTATGCACATATCAAGTTTTTCATATATTGCCAGACTTATGAGGAACCTCAAAATACTTGCATCCGTCACAAGAGGACCTCTCCATATAATAATATCAGAATTTACGAAAAATCTTTATGCAACAGGAATCCATTTATATCCACTGACATTATACTTGAATTGCGTATTTTTAATTGGCCAATCATTTATCTTTCCATACTTTTTGACAGATTTCAATTCAAGATCCTCGTCAATATTTATAATATTGAGCGTTACACTATATCAAAGGTATCGTTGATGATCATTTTGATATCAGTTCCAATGCGACATAACTTATTGAGATCTCTTCATTTTTCATCATTTTCAGGTACCTGAACCTTTGCCAAGGTTTTATGAAGTGTTATGTCATGGTGCTTTCTTAAAGCACTTGCCTCATCATTATGACCATCTTAATCATTTGCTCCTCTCCTTCTTCAAGGAGTTCTATATTTGAAACCGTTTGGTCTATCACGCTTCAGGCGTCTCATAGACCCTGTCCTTCAAGGACCTTTCGTTGGAGCATTTGCAACTGAATTATAAAATTGAGTTAGCAAATATATCTGGCAATTGATTTGCAAGTGAATTATCTATTGAACTTTAAGTTCACTTTTTTTCCCGAGGATCCAGATAATTCATTCCACACTCAATTTCCAGTTGCTAATCACTTCTCCCCCTAATGTTAGAAAAACTAACATTTACCCCCCAAGCTCATTTGGGACCCATCTTTGTGCATTGTGGGTGAGCAATTGAACCATATATAGCACATTCAAATTTTAGATGGAATTATTTGGTTCCTGACCCTGAACCAATTGTGATAGGGGAACCTTGTTGGCTTGATTCATTCAAGTGTTGCTATATATTAAATAAACATATCTCATACCAAATTTTATTTGGGAGTTTTATTCTCATAATCAATGATTTAGATATAATTGGAGGCATACAATTTTTTCTAAATCAACATAGATATGGATCAACATTATCAACACGATTTTATAATTTAGAACTATGCTCTTAATTTAATAATTCGAGCAACAACCTTACAAAAATCAATTGCAAGTTGATATCAAAACACATGTGACCATACCATAGATGTATCTATTAGCAAACAGTTCACATGATAGGTGAATGAGCCCATATTCACTCTTTTATAAGTTCCAAAATTTTAGGGAATATAATTTCAATCTTAGCTGATCAAGATCATTCTATCACGAGAACAAGAAACACAAGAGAATTCTTGAAGAATCTTTTATTTCTTCAATATATAGCCACGTGAATTCTCAATTATTTTTGCATCACATTTGAACCGGGATGGCCAACCGGTTATGCCAACTTATTTGAGTAAACTTCTAGTTTACTTTCGTAAGTGATTTCATCATCATACCCATATTTATGTACTACAAATAAAAAAAATGGCAGGTAATCTTTTACATAAATATTTATAACCCGCTTCAATTGTAGTAGCATGAAGATATTAGATCTTCCCATAATTTATAGTTTCAATTTTTTTTCAATGTCCTTGAAACTTATAAGTTTCCTTTTGAGACTTACTACAATAATTTCATTCCTTCAGGTAGTAATACATTAGCTCTTACGGAGATCTCAATTAATTTTGTGTACTACCACATATTTAAACATATCAACATCATTAATAGTTTCTCCACATAGTTTCAACTTAGAAGCAATTTTGAATGTTGATGAGCTATACTCATGAACAGACTTATAGTCTTGATGGATCCAATCATATAGTGCCTTTGGTGGATGACCATCTTCAGGTGGTCATACCTTTCTTTTAGGCTATTCCACAAAACAAGTGGATCCTTAATCATGAGATATTCAATTTTAAGAATTTCGTCAAGATGATGACGCAAGAATATCATAGCCTTAGCACGATCTTGATTTGATGCTTTGTTCTCACTTTTAATGGTGTCTCCAAAACCCATTGCATCCATATGGATTTCAGCATCCAACACCCATGAAAGGTAGTTATTGCCCGAACTTTAAAGGGGAACGAAATCAAGTTTCGTAGGGTTAGCCATATTAAAAGAAAGAGAAAATTAATAACTTGGCCTTAAAATTTTGAGATATTAGAGTCGTAGAGCAACAATATCACCAAAGGAATATCACTCCTGTGGTTAAGTAATACATCTTTCGCAAAAGAAATTTTAATTTTTCTTACCTCACATCTTTCAAAGTGAGTGTTGAAGGCAAAGACTCGTGTTGATAACGTGTTATGAAATAATAAAATAAAAATAAGAATATTGTAGAGAAAGAGAGAAGGAGAGAAGTTCTTATTTCTCTTGATGAGATGAAATACAATGACGGAGAACCCATCTATTTATAGGGACAATTCCTCCTAACTTTTCTCCAAAAGATAGACTTTCACTATAATATAAACACATGTATCCACTACAATACAAATATCTTTATAGACATTCACTATAATACAAATATGTTTATAACAGATTTGATATAAAAAAATTAAGCGTTCACATTGAGAACATGATTAAGACAATTATTTTATCGCTTTAATTAAGATATTAGTAATAAAGAAATACGATAAAAGTATAATAGAAATTTTTTTTTTAGATAACTACCGTTTTAGTATGTTTGGAGTTTGTCTTATTTAATATATGAAAAATTGGCATGCTGATTTTCTCTTTTACTTTTTTTTAATATATGAAGCTATATATAAGAAAAAATGAGTTGAACTTATCTTTCATTTTAAATTTAGAATCTTGTTAATAATAAATAGATATATTATTGTTGATAATCATTATTATGATTTAAAAAAATCAAAATTTGAATTTTAAAAATTGTAAAAAAATATTAAAATAACTACAAAAATCGTAAATAAATGAAATAATTATCAAAATTTGAATTTTTTAAAAATCTTTTAAAATTAGAGTCAAATAATAATTAGTTATTATCTAATATAATTAATGTTGTTTTAAAACTATCATATTGCAATATAATTTTAGACTAGACTTTTTTTGTGTTAAATCTATATATCTATATAAAAATGAGACTTACGCTCGCCTACATGGCAATCCCACAAATTAGACTTTTAGTTTATCTCTTCTCCTGTAATTTTTTTTTTGTCCTTTCATTCTTTTCATTAAATTATTAATTAAATTAATAAATAAATAATGGTTGCTTCATAAAGGGATTCGTTTTCTAACATTCCCTACGCGTCGTTTCCTCTTGCCTAATAAAGGGGCATTTTCTTTTAGCACAACAGTAATTTTCTCCAAAATAGATAAATCAACAGCGGAGAACCCATTAGTTGGTTCAAACCTTTAGGTTTTCTATTCTAATATCAACCCGACTGAGGAGAAATTAATAGAGGAGAAGATTTTTTGTTTGAAAGAAATAACCAAGATACAAATTCTTCATCTTTTGTTAGTATTTGATTTCGCTGGTCTCCTTAGTTAATTTCTTTCCACTTTCTTCCATCAAGTTGTGATAGAGTATGCATGTAAAATATTATCACCTTACTTCAACTAGATTTCAACAAGTCGTACTTTGAAAGATTCAATCTTAATTCTTTTGTGATATCTCAGGTACATATAAAATTAATATGGATTATGGATACACAACGTATAGTTGATTTATTTCTTGTAAGATGTTTCAATCTTTTTACCTCATTTTTTTTATTATTTGGTTCTTTTTTCATTTCTTGTTTAGAATTATAAAAAAATAAAATTATTTATTGTTTCAACTTATAATAGAGTGGAGCAATTAAGATTTGTAATAGAAGATGATAATCAAGTCATAGGTGTAACTAACAATCTCCTTTTTACTACAGTAATTTAATTATGTTGCTTGGCCACTAGCTTGGATCTTTTAGATTTTAAGGGGGTTTCATGTAGGTGGTGTTTCGAGTGGACAATTGACAAATTAAAATGAAAAAAAAGTTCATGTCATATCGTTAAAAATGCCAACTTGCATTTGTTTAAAATGGATTACTCATTACCTTTTTGCAAGGCAATTGGTCATCTGTTAATGGTTCTCGAACTATTCTTCAGTACATCCAAAGTGTTTAGGAGGTTTGATATTTTCTGCGCCTTTCCTTGGTTGAATATTTTATATTTCTGCTTTATTTTAATTATGATTTCTTTTGCAGAACAAAATATCGAGAGCGCTCTCAATTGCCTGCTGCAACACTTTGGAAGAAAAAGAAAAATGAGAGTGCTCTCTATCACTTCTATTTAAGTAAAATCGGTATTTATTTTCTCTTCCATTAGTTTAAGTTGATTGAGACATTTGTTTGTGTGTTAGTAAGGATCTTATCATTTTCACAAACTTAAAATTTAAAATCATGTGCATATGCTTAAACGATCACTTGAAATATTTGTATAGCTTAGCTTAGTATTGGAATGAAATAGATATAAAGATAGTGGAATAAATATAGAGGATTCCTATTACCTAAGAGATCAATTTTAAATTATCTTCATTGGTTGATCGACTTATTAATTATATTTTGCAAAGTACAAAAATATAATAAGGGAGCATTTTATAGCTCGACAACCAATGTGATGGTTAAGCTAAGTGCCTCAACTTTTTGTATAATCTTCATGTGCAATTGAAAAAAATAGTAGAAATTGAGTTGTTGAAACCTTTTCTGGATTCACTTAATTGATATATTGTCATGACCTAAACATAAGCCCGAATCGAGACATGGGACAAGGAACCCCGAGAGGCTTCAAGTCGACCCACGGCACGAACATGACATCTAAAACTCAACATGATAAAGTGGAAGTCTAACATACATATAATAAGGGAAGTCTGAAAATCTGATAACATCAATTATCTGAATACATAACAACGATCTGAAACTAAAAACATACTATGTCTGAATAGCCTCTACATACTGACGAGTTGATTGGACAAGATCCCAACTAACTCACTAAAACTGAAACTGAAAAAACTGAGTATAAACTGATAAATGGTCCTGAAGGATGAGGACTCACCAACTCTAGCTGAGTAAGGCTAACTGGAGAATCTGGTTAATGGAGGAACTAATCCTGAATATCCAAGCCTGTATCATGAAATGATACAGCATAAAGTATGCGATCAGAACGTGAAAGGTACCGAGTATGCAAGGTAAGTAAAACCATTAAGTAAGTAAAACCATAAATCATGCATATCATAAAACATAATCAAGATAAGATTCTAAGAGTAAGGCTTGCATGCAATTTTCTGAACTCCTGATCTAAACATAACTTGATATCATAAATGAATCGAATGACCTGAGGCTGAAAACTGATAATCATAAGTAAAATTGAATATTGGGTCAAACCTGTTGAAAATATAATATCATGACTAATGAACATGCATAACTGAAGTCATGAGGAATAATGGGAGACTCGTCATATAACCGACATTACCACGATAGAGCTTATGTGGTCCCGACTATTACACTCAAGTGAGTAGAGCCGTTCAAAGCCTTGCCAGGGCTAAGGACGCTGCCATGATATCGATATCAAGCTCAAGACCCATTCGGGGCAGTGGATAGCTCACAAGAGAGGTCCCAAAGTATATATGTATAAACCTACGTTGGCGCGTAGTTCTGAGGCATAGAGTTTATCCACCCTTAGCCTATTCGGTGCTAGACACTACTCCTAAAAACATGCATATGCTCTCCATCATTTTTCAACGAAGTTGACCATCGTCTATTGACGAAGCTAATAATCATTTACATATCAAATCTGAAATCATACATGAGGAGCTTTTTCTCAAACCATACCACAAGATGAACCTAAGTGGGAGTCTTAACTCCAAAATCATGTGGTAAACTAATTCGTGAAATCATAAATCATACTTGAACATATGGGTTTTGCCCAATTCTTTAGTCATGCTTCAAAATACATAATTCACTTGAAAACATGATCATAAATTTGGGTAACTTAAAAATATACTTTTCATTAATAATATCTCATCATACTTGAACATTCATCATAAATCTCAACTTTCATGAACTTCTCATAAATGAGCATTTTAATTTATAAAACTAGAAGAAATGATTTATAATTGAAAACATCAAAAAACTTGACCATGAATCATAAGTTGAGTGTTCATAAACATTCATGCATGCTAAATGTCTCATCATGATTGATATCATGGATCATAAGCTTGAATTTCTATAAAACATGCATCATAAGGCATACTTTTCTAATAGCTTGAAAACATGAATTTATAATAAAATTGAGGATGAAATCTGCCCATTAATCTTAAAACATGCTTTGGAACATAAGGGAATTGGACCCATAGACATATGGTACATAATTTCATGAAATTGGGTTAAAACCCTAGAAATTCTTAAAATCATACTTAAAACTTGGAATTCATAGATTCATGAGAGATTTGATAAGGGACAAACATTCATAATCATTGGAACATAAATTGAATTATGAGGAAACTAATTTCATAGAAGAACATGAAAGAATTTACCCACAAGAAGCTTAATCCTAAAACTCCAAAAAATTAGAGCATGGAAGTGAGAATCATGAATACAACTTGAGAAGGGCGTGAGGGTGGAAGAAACCCCTCACTCATAGCCCTACATACCTAGTTTGATGATCCCTTGACTTGTCTTTAAGAGTCTAAGATGATTTGAAGAGGTTGAATAAGAAACCTAGCTCCTTTCTTGAGAGAAAATCCAACTATCGATCTTTTGGAGAAGATTTAGGCTAGGCTAATCCATTTAATCTGACCTTAAGAAAGCCCAAAACGTCATCATTTAGGAGTTAGAAGCATAGGAGTTTACCAAAATTCCCCAAAACTATCAAAATAAAACCTGCAACTCATAGTTACTACGACCAACAATATGGGTCGTAGGTTGATTATACGACTCGTACTGAGAGTCGTACAATGCCTGTTGCAACTTCACTAAATTGCTCATAAGTTTTTACTCCGAACTCCGATTAGCGCAAGATTGGATATGTTGGAAAGAAGATTCAATTTGATATGCTGAATCACCCAAAAACATTTTGTAACATGAGAGCTATGATCAGTTGAAGTTGACCCTAATACGAACCAATACAAAAAACCCAATCAGTAAGAAGGCTCTCAACTCAACTTCACGCTAGAGGTTGCTTATGACCTTAATTTGCATCCAATGTACTTATTAAACTTTGGAATTAATCTTAACACCTTATTTCCATAAATTCATCAGGTGCGGATCTGTCCACATACCTAGAAGGGTTCCTAACTTAGCCTGAAGTCCGAGGCATTATAATATATCAACTCACGACTGAACCAACGATTTGAACCATCATATTATGACTCGTACCATGAGTCGTACCACCAACCTACGACTCGTTGTTTCCTCCAATGACTAATGAGTCTATTTTCCCCAACTCTCTGAATGTTTCCATGACCCGTAACTCCATCCTACGATTCGTACTATTACCAGTAGAATCATTCACCTGATAACTCCAAAGACTTGCTACGACTTATGTCCATGGGTCGTACCCACATACTACGGCTCATAGTGGGGACTCATGGTTAGGAAACAACTTATCTGATCTAGACCATGGGTCTTCCTAAGACCCGTACTACCAACCTGCGACTCATAGGTTGAGTCGTACTGAAGTAAATCTTTTTCAAATTTTCCTGTTGATCACACTTCAAATCTCAGGTCTAGTGTTAGAAACTTTTGGGGTATTATAATATCTCCCCCTCGAATGTGGGTTAAGCATACTAAAGAACTGGGAAAGAACTGCCATCCCAAATAATGAACATCTGAAGTTGAAACCTGACGGAGTGATTGACTCCGGACTGATACACATGACTGAACTGGGGTATTATAATATCTCCCCCTCGAATGTGGGTTAAGCATACTAAAGAACTGGGAAAGAACTGCCATCCCAAATAATGAACATCTGAAGCTGAAACCTGACGGAGTGATTGACTCCGGACTGATACACATGATTGAACTGAATTCATGAAACATACATACATGCTAATACATGAATGGAACTGTTATGCACGACTTGACATAAAGCTGAATAGAGTTCTAAAGATGAAATTTATACCTCCAGCTGGAACTGAGATTGTAAGAAAATGATGCTGGTATTTAGTCATCATATCTGCTTCGGCTTCCCACGAAGCTCCCTCAACAAGATGATTTATCCGCAAAACCTTCACTGAGGCTACTTCCTTGTTCCTCAACTTAAGAACCTGATGATTAAGGATCTAAACTGGTACCTCCTCATAGGTAAGGCTGTCCTTCACCCTAATGTCCTCTATCATAACCACTAAAGATGGATCTCTGATGCATTTCTTCAATAAAGACACATGAAACACCAGATGCACCAAAGATAACTCTGCTGGTAGCTCCAACACATAGGTCACCTCGCCAACACGCCTCACAACCTTATATGGACCAATACACTGGGGACTAAGCTTTCCCCTTCTTTCTGAACCTCAAAGAATCAAGAAATCTCTACTTGCCTCAAAACGAAGTTCAAGCATCAAATTACGAATTCGCCCTTCTGTAACCCTTCCGAATGATCAAAATATGGTCAAATACATATTCTATATAAGAAAATAAAATCATGGACACCCATATTGATATACTTTTATTTCGGGCCCAAAAAGTAAATCCAAAAGCTAACTTCGAGCTTAAAAGGGAAAACTGGAATTTCATTTGAAAATCATGTTACCCATAAGTAAAGAACTCAAATATGAAATTTCATCCAAAACGGGGCTCAAATTGACTTTGCATCCATCAAAATATGGTTTTTAGCTTTAGATTCAAATCCCCAATTTTCCTCCATTAAATTCACGGATGAAAAATGAAAACCAACTGAAGAAATCATGGAGAAATACCAAAATAAGGATTAGATGCTTACCCCCTTGTTAAGTAGAGAAGAATGTCACAAAAAATCACTCAATTTAGAAGTCTAGAATCCAAATATACTTAAAATACCAAATAAATACAGTCTGTGCAAAAATACACTGTTCAGGTATTTATATAGGACTGCACCAGCAACTTTAATTTTCACTAAAATGGCCATAACTTCATTATACGAACTCGAAATGTGAAGATTCTTTTTCCTATAATTCCTAAATAATGATAAGGACCTACTCGTTCAATCAAAACTCCATTTGATACTCGTTTTCCCAGTCAGACATTATTTTTGCTCGTTCAAGAATTATTTCATCTTTTGCAATAAAAACCTGGTCTTGACTTATCAAAATTGCACCAAACTTTTCAGATAACTCCTATAATTCATGATAAGAATTTTAAAAGTCTCAGAATAATTTTTCGATCTCCAATACTAAAAACGAACCTCTGAGTTGTCACATTTTATGCTTAAAATCATGTTACCCGAAACTCATCCTGAGTCCTCCGGACACAAACCAAATATGCAATTCAATCGTAAAACATATTCTAGACCTATTGGAATCATCAAATCATCAATATGAGATCGTTTAGATCGAAAGTTGACCGTGGTCAAACTTAACTTCCTTAAAGCTCATAAATTCAACCAAAGGTTCAAATCATTTCCGAACACCTCGAGATCCACGCAATTATCCAGTTAAGTCATAAATCACCAAAACAGACAGATCTTTCAGAATCCAATTTTGAGCTCATTAACCTAAAATGCTGACTTTGGACAAACCCCTCAAACTTCAAACCTTTCAAAAACCAAAAATCTTATCCAATCTTCTGTGGATCATCTTGGGAATGGTGTCATCCATCTTCGAAAGTCATAAATAGCAACATAAAGATATGGAAAGGTTCAAACTAGGAAAATGGGTTAAAAATCACAAAATGACCATGTGGGCTGTTACACTTCTAGGCATGGCTAATAACCATGCTTCCTGAACTTCTACATACCTGGCACCTATGACAAGGATAGGGAGTTATCTTGAACATATACATTTTAACTATCATTTCAATCATGTGGGAACATTCATAGGGCTTAGAGTAAGGAAATTATGAGCACAAATCATTCAAGAAATCTAAGTTGGGCATGTACTTGATATAACACGATCTTATGAGCCGATAAGGCAAATCTTAAGGACCGAGTCCATACAGATGAGCATGATACATACATAACGAGAATCATGACATGAAGCTAAGATTTATGGAATCATGAAAGAAGGCTGGAATCACCATCTGAAGTAGTTACTTCTCATTCTATGAATCTGGTACGAATACACATAAGGAGTACTTGGAACTTAGACATGGGCATAACATGTTCACATACGGCATGAGTAGAGTATCACCAAGACTGAAGTATGGAAGGACACCTAAATAAGCGTGATCGATCTCATATAGTTACTGATCCGGACCTTCACACTTGGGACTCAAGGCTTGACTTGGTCCTTCACCTTATAATCTTCCTTCACCTTATAATCTCCCCCTTAACTTAAAGGTCATCATTCTGAGGATTGGATACCCTTCTTAAGGCTAGGCAGAAATCACTATCTCTTAACTTCCCATTTTTCTCTAAGGCTATCATGGAAGGCTTCACACTTCTCCTGTCACTCCCCCACTCTTTTTGTTCCTTACTTCAAGTTCATGAATTCACCTGCCTTAGATTCTCTTAACATCCTGCAGGAAGAAACAGTGCAAGAGCCCCTCTTATTCCTCTGACTGGTGTTGTACTTCGGGGCACATAAATGCACAAGTTTAGGAGGAAGTCCTTATAGAGTTAAACCCTATAGCATGAGTTAGAGTACGAAATAAGAGAAGTTTCCTAAAACATTTCATAGCCTCTTCCTCATAAGTGTGGCGCGCTTCACACCCATGAAAAGACTCTACTTAACGCGGCTATTAGAAAACCTAGGAAACTTCAAAACCTAATGCTCTGATACCAGGTTTGTCATAACCTGAACATAAGCCCGGATCGAGACATGGGACAAGGAACCCCGAGAGGCTCCAAGTCGACCCATGGCATGAACATGACATCTAAAATTCAACACAATAAAACGGAAGTCTAACATACATATAACAATGGAAGTCTGAAAATCTGATAATATTAATTATTTGAATACATAACAATGATCTGAAACTAAAAATATACTAGTCTGAATAGCCTCTACATACTGACGAGTTGATGGGACAAGACCCCAACTAACTCACTAAAACTGAAACTGAAAATACTGAGTACAAACTGATAAATGGTCCTCGAAGTATGAGGACTCACCAACTCTAGTTGAGTAAGGCTAACTGGAGGATCTGGCTAATGGCATAACTGAGCCTGAATATCCAAGCCTGTATCATGAAAAGATGCAGTATAGAGTATGAGGTCAGTACGTGGAATGTACCGAGTATGCAAGGTAAGTAAAACCGCTAAGTAAAATCATAAATCATGCATATCATAAAACATAATCAAGATAAGATTTTGAGAGTAAGGCTTTCATGCTATTTTCTGAAATCCTGATTTGAACATAATTAAATATCATAAATGAATCAAATGACCCAAAGCTTAAAATTGATAATCATAAGTAAAACTGAATATTGGGTCAAACCTGCTGAAAACATAATATCATGACTGATGAACATGCATAACTGAAATCATGAGGAATAATGGGAGACTCGTCATATAACCTACATTACCACGATAGAGCTTATGTGGTCCCGATTATTACACTCAAGTGGACAGAGTCGTTCAAAGCCTTTCCAGGGTTAAGGACGCTACCATGATATCGATATCAAGCTCAAGGCCCATTTGGGGCAGGGGATTGCTCACAAGGGAGGTTCCAAAGTATATATGTATAAGCTATGTTGGCTCAGAGTTATGAAGCATAGGGTTGATCAACCCTTAGCCCACTCGGTGCTAGACACTACTCCCAAAAACATGCATATGCTCTCCATAATTTTTCAACAAAGCTGACCATCGTCTATTGACGAAGCTGAATAATCATTTACATATCAAATATGAAATCATACATGAGGAACTTTTTCTCAAAACACACCACAAGCTGAACCTAAGTGGGAGTCTTAATTCAAAAACTATGTGGTAAGCTAATTCGTGAAATCATAAATCATACTTGAACATATGGGCATTGCCCAATACTTTAGTCATAATATGGGTAACTTAAAAACATGCTTTTCATCAATAATATCTCATCATACTTGAACATTCATCATAAATCTCAACTTTCATGAACTTCTCATAAATGAGCATTTTAATTTATAAAACTAGAAGAAATGATTTATAATTGAAAACATCACAAAACTTGCCCCTGAACCATAAGTTGAGAGCTCATAAATACTTATGCATGCTAAATATCTCATCATGCTTGAAATCATGGATCATAAGCTTGAATTTTCATAAATTATGCTTCATAGGACATACTTTTCTAATATCTTGAAAACATGAATTTATAATAAAATTGAGGATAAAATCTTTCCATTAATCTTAAAACATGCTTTGGAATATAAGAAAATTGGACCCATAGACATCATACATAATTTTATGAAATTGGGTTAAAATCCTAGATGTTCTTAAAATCATACTTAAAACTTGGCATTCATAGATTCATGAGAGATTTGATAAGGGACAATCATTCATAATCATAGAAGCATAAATTGAATCATGAGGAAACTAATTTTATGGAAGAACATGAAAGAATTCACCCACAAGAAGTTTAATCCTAAAACTCCAAAAAATTAGAGCATTGAAGTGAGAATCATGAATACAACTTGAGAAGGGCGTGAGGGTGGAAGAAACCCCTCACTCCTAGCCCTACATACCTGATTTGATGATCTCTTGACTTGTCTTTAAGAGTCCAAGAAGATTTGAAGAGGTTGAAGAAGAAGCCTAGCTCCTTTCTTGAGAGAAAATCTAACTATCGATCTTTTGGAGAAGGTGAGGATTTAGGGTAGGTTAATCCCTTTAATCTGACCTTAAGGAAGCCCAAAATTTCGTCATTTAGGAGTTAGAAGCATAGGGGTTTACTAAATGCCCCAAAACTATCAAAATAAAGACTGCAACTGGCAGTTACTATGACCAATAGTACTGGTTGTAGGTTGATTGTATGACTCGTACTGAGAGTCCTACAATGCCTTTTGCAGTTTCACTAAATTGCTCATAATTTTTTTACTTTGAACTCCGATTAGCGCAAGGTGAGATGTATTGAAATAAAGACTCAAAGGGATTCAATTTGATATGCTGAATCACCCAAAAACATTTTGTAACATGGGAGCTATGATCGCTTGAAGTTGACCCTTGACCAATACGAAAAATCCAATCGGTAGGAAGAATCTCAACTCAACTTCATGCTATAGGTTCCTTATGACCTTAATTTGTATTAAATGTACTTCTTAAACTTTGGAATTAATCTTAACACCTTGTTTCCATAAATTCATCGGGTGCGGGTCTATCCATATACCCAGAAGGATTCCTAATTTAGCCCGAAAGCTCAAGGCATTGTAATATATCAACTCACGATTGAACCAACGATTTGCACCATAATATTATGACTTGTACCATGAGTCGTACCACCAACCTATGACTCGCGGTTTCCTCTAGTGACTAATGAGTCTATTTTCCCCAACTCTCTGAATGTTCCATGACTCGTACCACGACCCGTAACTCCATCCTATGAGTCGTACTATTACCCATACAATCATTCACCTGATAACTCCAAATACTTGCTACAACTTCTGGCCACGGGTCGTACCCACATACTACGGCTTGTAGTGGGGACTCGTGGTTGGGAAACAACTTATCTGATCTAGACCATGGTCTTTCTACGACCTGTACTACCAATTTGTGACTCGTTAGTTGAGTCATACTGAAGTAAATATTTTCCAAATTTTCCTGCTGATCACACTTCGAATCTCAAGTCTAGTCTTAGGAACTTTTGGGGTATTACGTATATACAGAAAAACTTGATTATTTCCTTTCCATGTAATATGCTAGGATGCAGCCGCAAGCAAGGAGATCAGAATAGAATTTTTTCAGCAAAATAAGAAATTTAATGATCTGAAGAGCACATTTTTGGTCATATGAGAATTGATGTGGCACTCTCTATTACTAGAATACGTATTTTTCTTCTTTCTTAAAAAAATTCCGTTGCTATATTAAGAAAATTAAAAATTCCTCTCAAATTATCTTAATTAAACCTCATTCTCTTCATGTTATGTCTCTCACCTCTCTCCCGTAACATTAGATATGCGCCACAGTTATAAAATTCTTGCACATTCTCTTCCACTGGAATTGCAATTGCCAATAGTATTTACATACTTGGTGTTGCTTGGGGAATATATAGAATTGAAAGTGGTCTGATTCTCTTGGACTCTGCTTTCTCCTCCTCTTATGCATTTTTGTTAAGCAAGTTCTTCAAGAGGGAGAAACATAGAAAAAATTCTCTACAGTCATGTTGGTTTATCAAGATCGTCTCTCTAGTGATGAACTCCTTTCATATTCATTTCACTACAAAGAATAACAGAATGGTGTGCCCCCAAGGAAGTACAAAGTAGGTGGCATTGATTAGTGACTATTGATGTAAACATCAGGCAAATTTATCTGCTAAGGATGCAGATGAAGACAAAGGTATTGATGATCAACCCATTAAGTTTGCAGATATTGTTGACTCTTTCAAGCTTCAGGATCAACCTTCTTTTGACAAGAAGCAGTTTATTGGGTAAATTAAGAAATATATCGAGAATCCAATGTCCAAGTTAGATGCAAAAAAGCAAGAAGTTTTAGAGAAGAACATTTAAGGAGAAACCAAGTCCCTTTTATCAAAGTTTATTGACCTTTAATTCTTTATTGGTGAGAGCATGACTTATGATGATGGAACGGTGTTTGCACACTATAAGGATGGCACTACTGATCCACCTTTTGTAAAGTTGCACTTGGACCGAAGGACATCAAGTGTTAAGGAGTAGGATCTTGATCATGAGCTTTGAAAGTTTAAAATGGAGAAATATTTTCTGGTTCTTTTTGCAGTTTATACACCATTCATTATAGGTAGTCGTTTGAAATTCAATTTTCTATTATTAGTACAAATTTATATGGTATGTAATTTTGGAATTTAAATGTGTGTGCTTTATATGTAAATTGACTATTGAAAGAATAATTCAAAGTTGTAAAAAATTAAATTTGTTTAGGATTTGATATTTGATAATATATTTAATTCATGTCTAGTTAAAATTTATTTTTCAAAGGCATATAGAAATACATCCCAAGAGGAAGGTGAACTCTCAATTAATTATATGATGATCAAAGCATTAATCTGGAATATAAGATTTGCAAAGTCACAAAAAGCATTTCATAAAGTACAAATGCTGCACAATAATCATAAATTTACTTTTTTGGCTTTGGTGGAACCTTTATAGCATACTAGGTTTATCAAAAGATATAGAAGGAGAATCAAGATGCCAAGGATTGATTACAACAGGAATGGGAAGATCTGAATTTTTACCAATCATGGTTTTGATGTGACAGTGGTGAAAGATATTGATCAACAACTTATAATTTCGCTTCATAATCAAGCAAAAGATAAAAGTATTTATGTGACTATTGTATATGCCAAATGTGAAGCAATTCAAAAATTGGAATTATGAAAAGATATATACTCACTAGCCAGTGGAATGAATAATTCATGGATAGTTGGTGGGGACTTTAATGTGGTGCTTAATGGATAGGGCATGACTGTATTTTTTAAAAATTGGATAGAGTCCTGGTTAACCCTGATATATAGGATACATATCCTCAAGTTGAGATTGATCACCTTCCTAAAGTAGGATCATACCATGCCCCCATGTTGGTGACTTATAAGGATAGAAGAATCAAATACAAGAAACCATTCAGGTTTCTAAATTTTTGTACAAAGCTTGATGATTTCAAGGATGTGGTCAAACAACACTAGGATTCTAGCTGCTCTATAAATCTTTCCTAGATTTAAAGCTTAAAATCAAAAAAGTGAAGACTACGTTGTCCTTATAGAGTAAAGAAGTATTTGGAGATATATTTCAGCATTTAATTATCAGAGAAGAAATAGCTAGACTTAAAGGAAATCTATTTAAAGAAGATCCTACTAGTGAAAACAGAGCCGTTATGCAAAGAGTTAAGACATAATACAATAAATACTTGCATTTTGAGGAATCCTTTGGCAACATAAAGCAGGGTATGAGTGGTTCACTAACAGAGATAGAGACACTAGATTTTTTCATGGTCTGGTAAAGAGGAGAAGGCAAAGGCCTAAAGGGAATAGAACACAGAATTCCCAAGGGACCTGGATAGAGAAAGATAGGGAGATTGCTGAAGAAGCAATGTACCACTTTCAGAAATAATTTCGACAGGAAAGAGATGTTACTAGTTTTCCTTTCTCATCCCACGTCCCTGAAATGATCACCACAGAGGAGAATGAAGAATTGAATAGAATTTCTATAGATGAAGAGGTGAAAGATGTTGTCTTCAAGCTTAGTGGGGATGTTGTAGTGTGCCTGATGGGCTTACTAATAAATTTTATGAAGTCTGCTGGATATAATTTAGTATGATATTATCAGAATTGTACATGACTTTTTTGCAGGTAATACTCTTCCCAAGTCAATTACTCATACTGACTTTGTTATTATACCTAAGTAGGACTTTACTCAAACCTTCTCAGATATGATACCACTTAGCATGAGAAATTTTATGAACAAGATTCTTTCTAAAATTGTTCATGACATATTCAAAAGTATTCTACCTAAACTGATATCCTCTAATCAGTCTGGCTTTGTGAAATAAAATAGAATTATTGAGAATGATCTTCTCACACAGGAGGTGGTTACTGATATCAATAAAAGAGAAAAACCAGTTCAATGTGGTCATAATGTTGTATATGGATAAGACATATGATAGAGTGTCATGGTTTTTCCTTATGAAACTGTTAAGGAAGATGGGATTTTTCAATACATTTGTTGATATTATTTGGAGACTTATTTCAAATAATTATTACTCTTTCTGTTCAATGGTCAGTTTTTGGGCTTTTGGCACTCAAGGGGTGTAAAGCATGTAGATCCTCTCTCTCCTGCTCTTTTTATACTATCATCAGAGGTACTAACTAGGGCTCTAAATTCTTTGTCTGATGGCCCATAATATATGGGATATGGGATGCCAAAGTAGAGTGATAACCTAAATCATCTAGCTTATATTGGTGATACTATTATCTTTGCTTCCTCTGACCAATATTCATTGAAAAGAATGATGAATATTTTACAAGAATATGAGGGACAATCAAGCCAGAATGTGAATATGGAGAAGAGTTTCTTTTATTTGCATCAAAATGCACCTACAGAAGTCATACAACAAGTATAACAGTGCACAAAGATGAGAAAAGGAGAATATCTTGGTTTTCTAAGTTCTCATAGAAGGAAAAGAAGGAAGCATTATGAATAACATAGACAGAATTAAAGGAAAATTGCAAGCACGGAAATATAAGATGCTTTCTTATGGAGGTAAAGAGGTTCTTATTTTAAGTGTTCTTCAAAGTATTCCTATATATATGTTATCTGCTTTAATCCTTCCAGTCTGTGTGTTAAAGGAACCCCATATAATATTTGCTAGATTCTTTTGGAGTAACAAGGAGATAGGGAGAAGCAAACGTTGGGCAACATGAAAAAAAGTATGTCTACCTAAACAAGAAGGAGGGCTGGGTTTTAGATTCATGTTCGATGTATCCCAGGCTATGTATGCTAAGATGTGGTGGAAATTTAGGACAAAAAAAGAGTTTATGGTCCAACTTCCTATGAACAAGTATTATAAAAAGCAAATTTCTACTCTTATTAAATGGAAAGGGGGTTCACAGGTTTGGAAATATATGCTGTTGAAATAGGGATACTGTTGAGCAACATTTATTGTCGGAACCAAAGGGAGGTACATCCACTATTTAGTTTGACAATTGGACAAATCTTGGACCATTGTGTCAGAACCGATCAAAGATGTTGACATGTCATCCTATAAGAGACATATGAGAATTCTTGGCAGAGGATGGTTGGAAGTTTGAAGAAATGAAGCTTTATATGCCTGAATATGTAATACACCATGTAAAAACTAATCTGAGCATAGTGTAATTCAGACCCTAAGGTGATATACCTTGGTGGACTAAAACCTGTACCAGAAAATTCAGTGTGAAAAGTGCATGGGAACTATTTAGGCACAAAGAAGAGGAGGATGCAGATCTGAAGCTTGTATGGTTGAAGGGACTACCTTTCAAATTCCCATTTCTTTCCTGGAGAGTTTGGTTAGGTAAGGTCCCAGTTATTGCTATAATAAATTCATGGAATGCTACCATCTCTCAATTCAATAATTGTTGCTCTAATCCTATGGTTAAAACTATAGAACAGTTATTTTCGAGAGGAAAAGTAGCAGCTCAGTTGTGGGGATTTACAAGAGCAATAGGTATTACTGGCCCACTAATCCAATTGAAGCAAGTAGTGAAGATGTAGTGGAATAAAAATGTTAATTCAAGATGAAAGTTATATTCCAAGCTGATCCTATTCTGATTATATGGTTTCTATGGAAAAGAAGAAATATAGTCCTACATAGGGAGGCATAAACAGTGAGAAAAGTGAAATGGGATATCACAGATAACATCTGCAAACTAATGAAGGCAAGCTTTAAAAGTCAATGTGGAGGCAATCTTTGGCCTACATTGATGGCTTCATTGGAAAACTACAAGCCAAACTTCAGTAGTAGAGTGGTTAGATGGACTCCCCCTCCTGAGAGATGGCTAAAATGTAATACTGATGGTTCTTTCAAAGGGGGAAGGGGATGTGTTGGTAGCTAAAGGAGTGGAGATGGGGGAAACTAACAATCTGGTGGAAGAGGCAAGAGCTATTAGAGAAGGATTGGAGTATTGCTACAGTAAATAATGGTCTAATATCATTATTGAAACAGATTCTCTGACTATGGTTAACATAATAGAAGGAAAATTGGAGGTTTGTTGAAGTGTGACTATGGAGGTGAACTATATCAAGGTTTTGAGGAGAAGATTTTGAGCAAGAGTACAACATTTCTTTAGGAAAGTAAATACTCTTGCTTATTATTTAACTAAACTCGTTTTTATTTTTGCAGGTAACTTTCAATTCAATCAGTTTCAGGAGCTACCTAGTAAAGGAAGAAGAATTCTCAATTTGGACAAAATAGGATCCCCTCAGATAAGAAAAAAATTATCGACTAAAGACAAGCAACAAGCATAGGAATCAAATGAAGTAGAAGATATAAATAATATGAAGTAAACTACGGAAGACATCAACACATTGGGTGTACATACACTCTAGTCTGAAGAACTTTCAGTTGGTTAAAACATTACACACCTAGTGAGAGCTTTGAGGTGTCAAAATAATGATTAACCAGGACTGAGTGTTGAAAATTTGATTTGCTAACATCAGCTAACATCAATTTCAAGTTAAAACATGTTTCAATTTGCACAGAGGAAATACATCAAAATGTTGAGACTAGCGTCGACTAATCGAGTTTACTGGTGGTGATATTAATCTCGGAGAGACTCAACCCACTGTAAATAAGAGAAAGGGACATTATCTCAACATCGAGATATCATGTTACTAGTAGGTAAGGGAATTTGCTGTAGAGGTAAGTCATAGATTTGAAATTACTTATGATTGGACTAAGTGGTGTCCAATTGCAGTCACTTCTGGCTGTCTTGATAGCCCTCAACAAATTATGAAGTTCCAAAAGAATAGACAAGAAGGAGGATGAGGGTTTTCGCACATACAATCGAGAAAGGCAAATCTCAAGAATCAGAAAGGTAACCATAAACCCTCCATCAGGAAAGAGTGAGAGGGATAATAAATACCAAGTGTAGAGGTCTTTAACTAAGCAGAATGATAGAGAGCATCTCTGGAAGTACTCTGATGGATTCGACCTGAGGTGCGCAGCTGGTCTAGACAAAGTAAGGAGACGAAGAGACTTTGGAAAGTTCTAGGTAGTAGACTTTCTTATTTGAGTAAGGTGTTCGTACCGAGTTGGTATTATATGTTTAATTTGGTTTGTTGGGCCAAATTATAATGGGCCTTAAGTTATATGTAATTTTGATACATATATATATATATATATATATATATATATATATATATATATATATATATATATATATCCCTACTTTTGGGTATTCAATTAAAAAAAAAGTCTTCAAGTATTATAAATAGAGGTGCTCTGTCACATGTTTTCTTGTGATGTGAGAAATAACAAAAATTGTAGAGAGCATTCAAAGATTTATAATTTATAAAAAAAAGATTTTCCTTCAAATTGGTATTAGAGATTCTAGATCTTGGTAGAGAATCAAATAACTTCCGTTGCTGGCGAGTGTCGCTAGCCAATATGTGTTGCCTGTTTGGCCAATGGTTGTGTTTGAAAAAAAACAAACCATTTGGCCAATGATTATGTTAGCAAACATTAGGATAATGATGTATTCATGAAAAACAATCATGTTGAGAAGGATTGACGAAAAGATTACAAGTTTAAAGAGGTGCAAGTAAACATGGAACAAGAGGAAGAAGCTTTTTAAAAACAAAATACAAAAAGAAGAAAAAAAATAAAGGAAGTTGGAGAGAAGATGCTCCAACATTGAAAGTTGAAAAGAAAGTACTTCAACAGTTGAATATTGGTGAGAAGTGCATCAACTTTCGGAAGTTAGAGAGAAGTGCTCCAGCACAACTAAGAAAAGAATAACGGAAGTTGGAAAGAAGTATTCCAACAATTGAAGAATGAAGCGAAGTGCTTCAATAATTGAATGTTGATGAAAAGTACATCAACTATTATAAGTTGGAGAGAAGTTCTCTCATACAATCAAGAAAAAAAATAAAGGGAGATGGAGAGAAGTGCTCGAACAAATTGAAAGTTAGAGAGAAATGCTTAAATAATTGACAGTTGATGAGAAGTGAATCAATAATTGAAATTGGAGAGAAGTGCTCCAACACGAAAAAATGGAGAGAAGTGCTCCAACACAAACAAGAAACTGAAAGATTGAAGAGAAGTGCTTCAAATACAACAACAAGAAAAGGCAGAAGTGTACAACTTTGAATTACAAAAAGATATTGGAAGAATAATTCAAAGTTGTAGGAAATCAAGTTTGTTTAGGATTTGATATTTGGTAATTTGTTTAATCCATGTCTAGTTAGAATTTATTTATCAAAGTCATGTAGGAATAGGTTTTCTAGTTCTAGTTTAATTTGGTCCTTTAGTATTACAAATAGAGGTGCTCTGTCACATATTTTCTGGTGGTGTGAGAAATAGTGAATATTGTAGAGAGCGTTCAAAGATTTATTAGTTTATAAATAAAATATTTTCTTTGATTGACTGATTGATTGAAAAATCAACACATACCTTATGATGTTAGCCAAATCTTTTTAATATTTTGCTTTAGTGACTATTGGATATTCCTGTTGTGGCTATAAATCTTCTAAAAAAAGCCTAAGGGTGTGTGTTCCTCACAGATTTATGCACCATAGTCCTTAAGATCCGAGAACAGGAGGAAAAAATCAAGTCCATCTTTGTTTGTAAAGTTGGAAAAGTTCTTCATATCTGGCATTTTTCGAGGTACCGCATGTGTTAAGATTAATCTAAATGAGAGACACTACACTTGTGATGTGAGTGATATTTTACCATATTATTTTTCTCTATTATTTTTTGAGATTTCTAAGTTGACCAACTTTGCTTGCATCATATTTGCAGCACAACTGGCTACGACCATCATTCCAGATTAATTTAGGTTACCTCAGAAGTATTTTTACTTTAAATTATTTAGAAATATACAATAATAACATACCCAACATATTTTTATAAGTGGATTCTGAAAAGGGCGGGGTATACGTTGACCTTACATCTATCTTTGTTGGGTAGAGAGGTTGTTTCAAGAGATCTTTGGCTTAAAAAAATTATTCTTCAGAAAATGATTTAAATGAAATGCAAAAGTACAAGCTATGATGAAAATATTGAAGAGAGAGAATACTAACAATACAAATATAAATGATAAACATTATAAAGAAAACAACAGTTATAACATTATTTACAAATATATATTCCATATTTGATTTCATACTTTAGTATTTTAATTGTGTATTTCACATAGGAGGTATATCCTTTAAAAATGCAGTATCAGCTAAAAATATTTTAAAGTTTGTGGTACAAGTACTAACAGAGATAATAATTCATATAAGGGGACTTGAAAAAGATATTATACCAAGGGACTTAACAACTCACACATATGCAAAAAAAAATACTTTTATTATTCAAGAAAGGTCAGTCAATTGAATCCCTTGCATGACTCTAGCTTCCCCCATTGCAAGCGTTAGAGGAAGTGGTCTTTCTACTGATATATTGGTGCTAATTAAAAAGTTTGTATTACAAAGGCATCAACTTTCATCTCCTTAGTATATAATTCTAATAATAATTAAAATTTATTGATATTGTTTGAACTGAACAAAGCATGGACAATTTTACTAGTATATATAAAATATAGGGTTGCGTATCGGTCGGCTCGGTTCGATTTTAAAAGTTATCAATTTTCTCACTAGTTATGATTTGTACACATGCTAAACTTTTAAAGAACCATTAAGATATTCATTAATTAATTATCAGTTAATCAGTTATTGATCGTTATCGGGTTAACTATTAATATTTACTTCACACAAAAGAAAAATTTATCAAGTTTAGGAGGGGAGCACACAATAGAATCTGACTTAGAATTTGACACTTAAGCACTTAAGCATGCATCATCTACACTTGAGCACTTAGAGTTAACTAGCTAAATTCTTTTACTGAATCCAAAGGTCCAGAAACCTGTATCGTAATTTTTCGTGAAAAGCAAGAGTCAAACAACAACTACATAAAAAATTCATTTATTAAATCAGTTGCACCTGTTGATATCCAATTTTGATCTCCCGATACTCCATTCGAGTTGCTATTTGATTTACCAATTATATATATAATTATAATCTTTATAAAAAATTATTTACTATTTTTATGCATTTATATTCGTAATTATAAATAATTTATTAAACTAATTATCGTTATCAATCCCTTTAATTTTATATAACTATGCATTATTAAGAATTACACATCATTATTTTATATCTGTGCATATATTTAGTTAGATAAGTATTTTATTACAAACGTAATTCTATACAACTTTTATCAGTTATTTATAGTTAATTTTAAATAAAAATATTTACATTATTTTAGTCTGAATTATATTATTGAATTATATATTTACTAAAGTTATATGAATATAATATTTTTTATTAATTAAATAGCAGCTTAATACAATCCTCTTCTCATTTTTATTTAACTTATAGTCACTTTCCATCCAATTTATGTCAATTGTAGTCATATTGAACCAACTTGGCCATATTTTAAACTCAATTTCAATTTCAAGCTCATCGTAATTAAGGATCTATCTATGACCCACCTTCATGACCCATAAACTGACCCATATACCCCGATTAAAACACAATCGTTTGATACAACTAAATCTACGGACCAGATTACTACTCTCCTATTTCCCATATCTATCACTACAACCCCCCCCCAAAGCCTAAACCTAATTCATTACATAGACACCACCCACCATACTCCTCTCTTCTCTTCCTCCTCTCCGTCGTCGACCATCGTGAACCACCAGCCTTTTTGGTCATCGCCTCCAATTTCTCTCTATTTTCTTTTTCTTACTGTCTCCCTCTCGCTCCCCTTCTATACCCTCTTGTCCCTCTTCGCCCCCCCCCTTATCATCGCTACTGCTTTGGAAAAATTCCACCGATGTACCACCAAATAGATCATGAAAGTATTATCGCTTTCAATCTCTTCGTCTCTCTTCTCTCTGCAACACATACGACCACCTAAGCCACCACTACCCTTCATCTCTTCCACCATCTTTGATGAACTGCAACAACACCGTCTGCACCACCCTCTCCTCTCTGTCTTTGATCAACTGGCCAGTAGAGGGTCGACTCTCTTCTTTTCCTTTCCTCTCATTTGTATTTCTCTCTCACCCCATTCCGTTCACTGGTTGAAGATGATAAGGTATGTAAACAAGGATAACAAGTCTGACTTCAAGCTTAAGATCTGATGTAAATGAGGCATAAGTCATGGGATTCGAAGATGTTTCGAGAATCAATTTCACTAATTCGGTGGTTTGTTTCCTTTTGCTCTTCAATTTTGCCTTTAAGTTATGATTATATGCCTATCCTTACATGCTTAAGTACATACTTAGCTCTTTCTTCTTCTTATTCTTTTTTTCTATTTTCTGGTTATAATGACATCCGAAACATCCTGCCTTCCACTACATTCCCATGTTTTGTAAGTAAGATAAATTTCTCATCTTTATGTTTTTCATATTATTTTTGGGTCCTCTTGAACTTTGTAGTTTTTTCTTACAAAATCAAATGGTCATATTGGTTATCAAATTTGATAGTAATCCCCTTTTGTCATAATCTGAGTCTTACACCCTGGATGGGCCACGGTACTTAGAGTCATAAGTAACCCCAAGCAAACCCATGACATAACAATTACTGACATACTAGAATTTAAATGGAAAACTGAGCGGAAGCTACTGAAGTGTAAAAACAATCTTTTACGAGAAAAGATGAAATTTGGTAAATACTGGAGTTTTGAACAACACTGGTAATAATAAGCTGAAATTGATACTATGTTTTCTGAAAGCCTCTACTAACTGATGAGTTGTTGGGACAAGGCCTCAACTAACTCTAAAGTCTGTAAACTGGAAGTGACGATAACTGAAAATGAAGACTTCGATCCTCGAAAGATAAGGACTCACCACCATCAATTGCTGGATATCATCGGTGAAGCTAACTACGATGTTGATGTTAGGTACCTAAGCCTATATCATAAAATGATATACCATAGGAAGTATGTGTCAGTACTTTGAATGTACTGAGTATGTTAAGCTATAAAATTTAAGACAAACATACTGATAAAAACATTATAATTAAAGGTGCTGAAGTAATATGAAATGACCCTTTCTGAAGGTACAAACGCCATGAATAATCTGACCTCTGAAAATACTGTCAAGCTAGTAAAAACTGATTATCATACGCATATTATGTGATTTGAGACTGGACTATACTGTGGGAGAGCCTGTTAACCGACATATAATCACATGAGCTAAACGTGGAGCTCGATGTATATGGCACATCGATAGGACACAATATACCTTGTCAGGGTATAAAGGCATGGCTATGTAATTACTAACTGATGCTCATTTAGGCTAAAGACCTACGGTGGCACGTAATTTAGGAGTCCTAGGTATGCTGGAACCCCCGCTCTGTTGGTGCTAAGTACTGCTCTCAACTGAACTCTTAAGTATAACTAACTGAACTGATTAGCTCGAATTGGTGTCTTATTGCTAAATCAAAACTACTTATCTGGAAGTGTCCTAAGATCCTAAAAGACCTAATGAATGAAAATATTGAAATGTTGGTACTACTGACATTACTGAAATTACTGATTATACTGATTATGCTACTAGTACCGTAAAGCATAGTAACAAAAATCATGAGAAAATCATATATACTCTGAGAGGTTGTACTTTTTGCAAAACATTGCTAGTTCATGAATATGAAATCTCAAAGTCATGCAAGAATCAAGAATCTGGATAGACATTTTACAAGTTAATATTAACATCCCAATTACAGTATGATACTAGTCATGAAAACTATAAGAGATTAAGGAGATAGGGAATTTCAGCAGCTAGAAAAAAACTCTAGGCCATGATTCTAGGAAACTTGAAAATAAGGGTTCACTGATTATTTTGGGGCACAAGGGTGGAAGAAATACCCCTGATAAATCTCTACATACCTGTAGAATTTTTTTTTAGAGAAAACACTTGAAATCCTGAAAAGAAGGTTGAAGCCCTAGTTCTTGCCTGAAATGCCTGTCTGAGTTTTTATAGTGACTTTTTGAATGTTAGGAGAGAATGAGAGAAGTATATCAACTAAACCCCTCTTAATCCCCCTCTAAAATATCTCCATACGATATAGTTTAGGAGTTAGTAGCTTAAAATTTTATGAAAATTCCCCAGAGCAACCATTTCAAAAATATGCCTGTCTAGTGGTACAATCCAAGCTACGAGTCATACCAGGATCATATAATCCGTACTTTCACTCGTGGCTGGGGACCCTGCCCTAAACTATTCTCTAAAAGTTCATCCCACGAGAGCCTACCACGATCTATAAAAGCATACCATGGGTCATACCACGACTCGTGGTTATCCCAGAATTTCCGAAACACTTCTCTAAAACTCATCTCACGACTAGTTAGTATGATTCGTATCATGATGGTACAAATCGTGACATGTACTCGTGGTTTCCTTGCCAGTTCCTATCATACTCCCTGAAACCATATCACGAATCATGGTATGGCTCATATGAATCACTCGTGGTTTACTACACAACTTTTGTTGCCCTTCTGAAACCTTATCTCACGAGTCCTAGTACAACTCGTACCACCTCCTCACGAGTCGACTGTGACTCGTACTGAGGATTTTTTTCCAGTTTTCTGCATGATTAAGTTTTAAATCTAGGGGCTAGTCCCAGGAATTTCTACGTGTTACAATATCTCCCCTTTGGGAACATCTATCTTCGAATAGAGACTAAATAAGCTGGAAATATAGGGAAAGAGATGCAATCCCAAAATTGAGAACTGTAAACTGAATACTGAAGGAGTGACTAACTACGAAATGAGATAGACATACTAACTGAATTCATGCAACAAGGGTGCACACTAAGACATGAATAGAACTGATCAGCATGCAACTGACATGAAACTGAATAGAGTACTGAGGAGGAATTTAGTACTTGATGATGAAACTGAGCTAGAAGGGAAAAGGTAAGGGTACTTAGACATCATATCTGCTTTGGCTTCCCATGTAGCTCCCTCAGCTAGTTGACTTCTCCATAAAACTTTTATTGAAGTGACCTCCTTATTCCTTAACTTACAAACCTGATGGTCAAGGATCTCAACAGGGACCTCTTCGCAAGGGAGGCTATCCTTTATGCCCACACTCTATAAAGGCATAACTAAGGTTATATCACCGATGCATTTGTTCAAAAAAGACACATGGAAGACTGGATGTACCAATGCTAACTCCGCAGCCAATTTCAACTCATAGGCCATAATGTCAATGCGCCTCAGAATTCTATAAGGACTAACGTAACGGGGACTGTGTTTTCCTTTCTTCCTGAACCTCATTATCCCTTTCATAGGTGAAATTTTTATATATACCCAATCATCCGTAGAAAACTCCAACTTTTTTCTCCTCACATCAACATACGATTTCTATCGACTTTGAGCTGTTTTCAGCTGTTACTTGATAAGTTGAACCTTCTGCATGGCCTCATGTACTAAATCAAGCCCTATTAAGGTAGATTCACCAACCTCAAACCACCCAATAGGAGATCTACATCTCCTACCATATAAGGCCTCGAATGTGGCCATTTGAATACTGGAGTTGGTAGCTATTATTGTACGCAAATTCGATGAGAGGTAAGTGATCATCCCAACTGCTCTTGACATAGATCATGCAATCCCTCAACATATCCTCTAGAGTCTAAATGGTCCACTCAACTTGGCCATCTATCTGTAGATGAAAAGCTGTACTGAGTTTAATTGGGTACTAAGTCCTTTCTGAAAGGACTTCCAGAAATGCGAGGTGAACTGAGTACCCCTATCTAAAATGGTGGATAAGAGGACTCCATGTAGTCTAACTAACTCCCGGATGTATAGTCTAGCATAGTATTTTGTTGAATCTGTGGTGTTAATCAGTAAGAAATATGCTGACTTAGTCATCTGGTCTATCACTACCCAAGTTAAGTCATGTTGTCGGCGTGTACGAGGTAGACCTGTAATAAATTCCATGGTCACCTCTTCCCACTTCAAGTAGGAATGCTGATATCCTGAGTCATACCCCCAGGTCTCTGATGCTCAACCTTAACCTGTTGGCAGTTTGGACATTAGCCATAAATTCTGTGATGTCCTTCTTTATGCCATTCCACTAGTAGACTTTCCGTAGATCACGGTACATCTTGGTGGCACCTGGGTGGATAGAGTAACTAGAGTTGTGAGATTTTATTAGTATCAGTTGCCTCAAGTCATCTACATCTAGAACGCATAATCTGCCTTGGTAACGAAGGGCACCATCTCACCTTATGGAGAATGCTTCCACCTCCTGTTGAGGACTTCTTCCTTCAACTTAAGTAGGATTGGGTCGTCATCTTGCTTTGACTTAACCTCCATCACAAAAGAGATCTCTTCTCCATTTTGTACTATGACTCCACCCTTTTATTAACCAATCAACTAGACTCCTAGCTGAGCCAGCCTGTGAACATCTTTTGCCAGCTCCTTCTTATCATCCTTAATATGAGAAACACTCCCCATAGACAACTTACTGAGGCATGAACGACTATATTGGCTTTCGTCGGGTGGTACAACACGCTCATATCATAATCTTTCAATAATTCTAGCCATCTCCTCTGACGAATATTCAAATCATTCTAACTGAGCACATACTGTAGGATTTTGTTGTTAGTGAACACATCTACATGAATGCCATAAAGGTAGTGCCTCCAGATCTTTAAGACAAATACTACCGCTGCTAGCTCAAGATCATAAGTCGAATAGTTCTTTCCATGAATTTTGAGCTGTCTGGAGGCATATGCTATCACGTTTCCATGTTGAATCAGAACACATACAAGGACAATTCTAGAGGCATCATAATAGATCACGAACCCTTCTGAACCTTTTAGCAGAGTCAAAATTGGGGCTATAGTGAGTTGAGTCTTCAACTCCTGAAAACTCTTCTCACATGCATCAGACCACTGAAACTTCACCTTCTTCTGAGTTAGTCTGGTCAAAGGAGAGGAAATGGAGTAGAATCCCTCTACGAACCGTCTATAGTAACCGGCTAGGCCTAAGAAACTCTTGATGTCTAACAGAGAAGTGAGTCTTGTCCAGTCTTTGACTGCTGCTATCTTTTGAGAATCTACCTGAATACCCTTACTGGAGACAACATGACCGAGTAATGCCATTGATTTCATCCAGAATTCATGCTTGCTGAATTTAGCAAACAACTGATGGTCCCTGAGAGTATGTAGAACTATACATAGGTGACCCACATACTCCTCCTCTGTTCTGGAGTAGACAAGAATATCGTCTATGAAGACAATAGCGAACATGTTCAGAACTTCTTGAATACCTTATTCATCAAGTCCATAAAAGATTCAGGAGCATTCATTAGTCCAAAAGACATAACTACGAATTCATAGTGACTATAACAAGTTTTGAAAGCTATTTTCGAAATATCACATTCTCTAACCCTAAGCTGATGGTATACTGATCTGAGGTCTACCTTGGAAAAATAGCTAGCTCCCTGGAGTTGGTCGAACAAGTCATCAATTATGGGCAGAGGATACCTGTTCTTGACTGTGACCTTATTCAGCTGATGGTAGTCGATGCACATTCTAAGTATACCATCCTTCTTTCGCACGAATAGGACTGGGGCATCCCATGGGGATATGTTGTGTCTAATAAAACCCTTGTCTAAAAGGTCCTTTAGCTATTGTTTTAACTTTTAAACTCAGTAAAAGCCATTATATAAGGAGAAATTGAGATAGGTTGGGTATCTAGAATAAGATCTATCCCAAATTCTATCTCTCATTCAGGAGGGACTCTGTGAAGATCCTCAAGAAACACATCCGGGAACTCGTTTATGATTAGAACTAATTGAAGAATTGGGGTTTCGGAACAAGAATCTTTAACCCTAACTAGATGATACATGTATCCCTTAGAAATCATTTTTCTACCCTTAAAGTAAGAGATAAACTGACCCTTAGGCGCTGAAGTACTACCCTTCCACTCTAGGACCGGTTCATTAGGAAACTAGAATCTAATGACTTTGATTCTACAGTCAACTGAGGCATAATAAGAATGTAACCAGTATATGTAAAGAATGAGGTCAAAATCAACCATATCTAGCTCTACTAGATCTGTTGTGGTGACTTTCTATAACATAATGACTGGGAAATTTCTGTATACCCGTCTGGATCTAACTGACTCACCAACCGGAGTAGAGACTGAAAATGTCTGAGAGAATTTCTGGACTAATATCAAATTGGACTGCAACATAAGGAGTCATAAAGGACAATGTGGCTCCTAGATCTAGTAAAGCATAAACATCTATCTGAAAGAGACGTAACATACAAGTGACTACATCAGGTGAATTCTCCTGGTCCTAGCAGGAGGATAGGGTGTAGAAGTGATTCTGGCGCTGACCACCACTTGTACCTGAAGTAGTAACCTACTGAGATGGGCGACTCGATAGAGCTGCTGATGTAATGGATTGGGCCTTCCCTCGTCCGGCTGACGGGTAGTCCCTTAATCTGTGTCCCAACTAGCCACAACCAAAGCTATCCTCCTTGCCCAGATGGCACTCACCTGGATGGTTCTTACCACACTTAGGACATACTGGGAAAGTGCAGCTACTGGAGACGTGGCTCTGAGACTAGGAGCCTAATGCTCCACCTTTCCGATCCTTATGGGGCCTGGAAGAAGGAGCACTGGCTGAAGAGGGTGCTGGAGGTCTCTGTTGCTACTGATGGGGGCGATTACTACCGTCGGACCTCTGCTGGAAATACTCAAACTAACCTGTCCTTACCCATTATTTTCCCTTTCTATCTCTTTCAATTTCTCTACCTCTATCTGTTGTGCATGGATCATAAGACTGGAGATGTCTATGTCAGTGATGAGTATAGCAGTCTTGCACTCATTAACCACCAAGTCTAAGACCCCATTTACAAATTTAAGCATGCGTTCCCTCGTCTTATCCACCATCTCCGGAACATACTTTGACAATTGAGTGAACTTTAAGGCATACTCCTGCACCATCATATCATTCTGTTTCAAATTAACAAACTCATGGCCTTTGCTTCCCTTAATTCCTGAGGAAAGAACCTCTCCATAAACATGGTCACAAACTCATCCCACTTCTCCATACCTGTACCAACCCGTCTCCCCTCTTTTTACTATCTATACCATATTTGGGCCACTCTTTTCAGCTAATAGGCGGCCAACTCTGCACTTTCGATGGAGGTAACACCCATGATTTGGGTGATCTTCTAAACCTCATCAACAAAGTCTTATGGGTCCTCATATACCTTAGACCCATGAAATTCGGATGGATTCATCCGAGTAAAGTCCCGAACTCTGGCAGCAGTTGTGGGGCCACTCGTATTGGTAGGTACGACAGCCTGCTGGTTGACCTGGTTGCTCATCGGCTGAGCTAGCATCTAAATAGCATCCCTGAACTCAGTAGGTGTCACCTGATCATCCTTAGGGGCTACTGGAGCTTTTGCTGGTTGGCGTTACCGATCCTCCTTCCATTTCCTCTTCTGGGAGTCATTGCCAACTGAAAATGGAAGAGCACGAGTTAGAAGGACACTTTAGAGATTCATACTCTACGCACGATAAGAATCATAAAGAGAAGGGAATTTTCCTAAAACGCTTTGTATCCTCTCCCTCATAAGTGTGGCATGCTTCACACCCATGAAGAATACTCTACTTTACGCGGCTTTCAGACATCCTAGGACACTCCACACCTATGACTCTAATACCAAGTTTTTCATGATCGGAGTCTACATAGTGGACAAGATATGATACTTAGAGTCACAAGTAGTCACAAGTAATCCCAAGCAAACCCATGGCATAGCATATTACTAACATACTAGAATATAAATGGAAAACTAAGTGGAAGCTACTAAAGTGTAAAAACAATCTTTTACGAGAAAAGATAAAACCTGATAAATATTGAAGTTTTGAAAAGCACTGGTAATAATAAATTGAAACTGATATTGTGTTATCTGAAAGCCTCTACTAACTGATGAGTTACTGGAACAAGCCCCCATCTAACTCTAAAATTTGTAAACTGGAAGTGACGATAACTAAAATTAAAGACTCCAGTTCTTGAAAGATGAGGACTCACCACTATCAACTGCTGAATATCATCGGTGAAGCTAACTGCGATGCTGAAGTTGGGTGCTTGAGCCTATATCATAAAATGATATAGCATAGAAAGTATGTGTCAGTACTTTGAATGTACTAAGTATGTTAAGCTATGCAATTAAATACATAAACATACTGATAAGAAACATTATAATTAAAGGTGCTGAAGTAATATGAAATGACCTTGTCTGAAGGTACAAATGTCATAAATAACCTAAAATCTGAAAATACTGTCAAGCTAGTAAAAATTGATTAAAGGATCATTTGCATATTATATGATCTGAGACTAGACTATACTATAGGAGAGCTTGTTAATCAATATATAACAACGTGAGAAAAATGTCGAGTTAGATGTATACGGTCCATTGATAGGACCCAATATACCTTGCCAGGGTATAAAGGCATGGCTATGTGATCACTAACTGATACCTATTTGGGCTAAAGACTTACGGTGGCACATAGTTAGGGGACCTGGGTGCGCTGGAACTCTGATTCGCTCGGTGCTAAGTACTACACCCAACTGAACTCCTAAGTATAACTAACTGAACTGATTAGCTCGAACTGGTGTCTTAAGCCTAAATTGGAACTACTTATTTGGGAGTTTCCTGAGAGCCTAAAAGACATAATTACTGAAAATACTAAAATGCTAGTACTACTGACATTACTAAAATTACTGAGTGTACTGCCTATGCTACTAGTACCATAAAGCATGGTTACATAAATCATGAGAAAATCATATATACTCTGAGAGATCGTACTTTTTGCAAAACATTGCTAGTTCATGAAATGAAATCTCAAAATCATGCAAGAACCAAGAATCTGGATATACATTTTACAAGTTAATATTAACATCCCAATTACAGTATGGTACTAGTCATAAAAACTCTAGGAGATTAAGGAGATAGAGAATTTTAACAACTAGAAGAAAACCCTAGACTGTGATTTCTAGGAAACTTGAAAATTAGGGTTCACTGATTATTTTCAGGCACAAGGGTAGACGAATATCCTTGCGAAATCCCCACATACCTGTAGAAGAATTTTTAGAGAAACACTTGAAATTCTGAGAAGAAGGTTGAAGCCCTAGTTCTTGCCTGAAATGTTTGCTTGAGTTCTTACAGTGCATTTTTGAATGTTAGGAGAGAATGAGAGGATTATACCGACTAACCCCTCTTAGTCCCCCTGTAAAATATCCCCATACGATGTAGCTTAGGATTTTATAAAAATACCCCTGATCAACCATTTCAAAAATATGCACATCCAATGGTACGACCCAACCTATGAGTCGTACCAGGATCATACGATCTGTATTATCACTCGTTGCTAGGGACCCTGCCCTAAACCATTCTCTAAGGTTCATCCCATGGGAGCCTACCACGATTTTCACAAAATACCATGGGTCATACCATGATCCATAGTTTTTCTAAAATTTCGTAAACACTTCTCTGAAACTCATCTCACGACTGGTTAGTATAATCCATATCTTGGTGGTACGTATCAGTGATGAATTATTTTGTCACATAAACATCATATTTCGTCACAAAAAACTTTTCTTGACCAAAAAATATAGTCAATCGCTCGTCCCTAAAGCATGGTTCACTAAATGTATACAAAGACAACTTAGTATTTCGTTGCTTAATAAAGTTATATTAGCTATGAAATTATTTTTGATCCCCAATTGCATAGTATTTATGATGAACTTATTCATCAGAAAAAGTATAATAAATTATAGTTGATGATGTGATTTCATCACTAAAAAGATTATTAATACCGATGAAATCATGTTGTCACTATTTCTTTTAGTTTAATTAGTGATGATTTCACTTGTCTCTAAAGTTATATATATATATATATATATATATATATATATATATATATATATATATATATATATATATTGTAGTTAAACAAAAGTAATTTCGTCACTAGAAATAAGCTTTTATATACCAAAAAATATTTTGTCCCCAAAATATATGAATTAATGACAACTATACTTTTACAAAAATGACTGATACTTTAGTAATTGAGATCTATCATGCCGTCACTAAAAATATTACTTTTACTAAAAGAATAAAATTCTTACTATAATCATGATTAATAACAACAACACTTGTTATAAAATTCAAATTTAAATTATAGTCAAAGAATGAATAATATTATAGATCAAAAGGCAATATTCCTAGGACAAAGACTATATTTGTCACAAATATACTCAATTTATGATGAATTAATATCTCCTATAAAAAAATATAATCATCTTGAAAACTATATAACATCCAATCATTGTGATTTTTCTTCCCCTCTTGTGAGAGTTTCTTCCACTTGTTTGAAGCGAAAGAAAATTTAGAGCAATTATTCTCAACCCATTTGATAGCTTTGTTGATGCAATTACATTAAGTAAACTCCTTTTACCAACTCATGTCTCTAAAATCATATTCTTTTTTTTCATAAACTACTTCATTTCTCAAGATCTTTTTTCTGACTTTTCCACGAACTTTCTTTATTCCAAGTGAAACTGCATCTATTTTATTTAAAAAAAAAATGTCAGTTAAAAATGCTATCTAAAATGTAAAAAAATGGTGATATATTAGTAACTTATAAATTACTACTGAAACTTATTCTTAAGAGTTTAATATAAGTGAAAGTTTATTTGGTATATCATCACAAAGTATGCACTCACAAACTACTCTACTTGGCAGCATAAACTCCATTAATATATTAATGGAAACAACTAAGGCAACCTATATAGACTTCCTCATATTAGAATCATTCATAGTGAGAATTAAAATGTGATTATTGTATATTATCTCATTCATTCATTTCATTGCAAAGAAAAATGAAGATAAAATGGAAGAAATAAAATCCAAACAATTCTTTAAAACATCATAAAAACAAGTACCGACTTGTAAAACAAACACATGTGACTTAGCTTTTTGACAAAAATAGAGAAAATTTATCCCGTAGTTCCTTTATCCTACTAATGGTACAAAATAAGGTAAAAGCATCATAATTAATAAACACTTCACTCAACAAGCAACTATTTGATGTACAATAAAATAAAGTCAGAAAGCAAATTTCAAAGAGCCCAAGAATAAAGTAATCAATATAATGGAAATTTTTCAACATGATGAATTTTTGAATCTTGATTTTGCATTATACAATCATACGTAATCGTACAAATGCCTTAGTTAGTAACAAAAATCACAATTGGAGATAGTGGAATAACCAAGACACGATTCAGGTAAGAAAAAAAACTCCATATCAAACATATGAACTTGACAAAGATTTTTTTAATTAATTAATTAGAGTTTAGATGTGATATTACCTGTATTATCAAGAATGATGTTATATAAATGAGAAACGAACCTCATCGATAAAATCCATAAGATCCAAGAGCCTGAATTCTCGTCATCACAGTATCTAAGGAACTGTTTTCTCACTCCTCCAAATGACATATAAAATTTTACTTTCTTCAGATGTCCTAAAGAGCTCGTAAAGACAAATTGTGATCTTAAAACCACCCAGAAAAGGGGTTTTCCAGGGCTAAACCATATACAAATTTACTATTTGAAAAAGGAGTCGCTCCTCTCTTTATAGTCAAGTGGTGTTCGCTCCTCCAGTTTTGGCTTGGACAAGTGAAAGGACTACCGAACCTAAGTATCAAAGAGAGGGCGATTGATTTCTTAATGCCTTAAAATAAGCTAAACGTATACAATGCTAAGGTAATATTCTATTTGTGACATAACTAAACAAGAAATGAAACTGGATGAAAAATGGGATGAACCTTGACTATTTTATTCTTTTTGTGAAACTCTCCTTTAGTAAGTAGGACATGAATAATGCTTTTATATATCATATCCATCTGTCACTCTCTCACCCTTTTCTGTAGATAGTTCAAGCACCTACACTAAAAATAGGATCAATTTCGCAACACTTCAAAATTGGTCATCACGGAACTATTCTATCAAAGACTGGACATAAATTAAATGAATAATGGGAGAGTATAAACTTACCCGTCCTGCATAAGCTTCCTTATTTTCCTTGATACAGAGACCAATAGCCTCACCTAAAATTTTCATCAATACCTGAGTTTTCTTTACTTCTGATAAATACACTTTGATCCATCCATTGGGAAAAATGGAACCTGCAACATTGAAGTCAATGACACCAATTCTCATAAGCTATATTTTGAAACCCAATTAAAGTAAGCAAATTCTATAATAGCAAATGAAGAACAATTACAATGCCAAAACAGCTCAAATATTATTAATTAATCAGTCAATAATAACACTTAAAACCCTAAATTAGTTGGGTGCGACTATATTGGTCCTTTAAATCAATTCCACTTATTTAAGCTTGCTATATAGATTGTTTATATGAATTCCACTTCATTCAAGCTCATTCATTCCAATGCTAGTAAAGAAAGTGAACCTTATAGGAATGATAAAATAAAGGGACTAAAGCAAGAACAAAAGAGTATAAAGAATGCACCTTCCTTCTAAGCACTTGTGATATACTAGAGAACGAGTGGTCTTCCTTTTACTAGGCGGACAAGTTAGTAGTAAAGCCCAACCAACTATCCTTTTTTGGCGTGTCATATCAACCACAAGCCTTGCATCTTCTTTGGATGCTCACTAACCTACAAACCTAGCTGCCAACGATAGTGGCCTATCATATAACACAACAGAGTCACATTTCTTCCACCTCTGTTAGCTATCTTTCTTCTGGTACCTACTCAGTGACTTTCCTTATTTTGATCACTTTTATTTACACAACTATCAAAAAGTGAAAGATATTATCCATCCTGGTTTTATTTTTGGCGTGTTCACTGAGAATCAATGTTCAAAAGGAAGAGAAATAAATTGGTGAAGATTAGATTTATTTCACATTGGCGTTGTTCAACTAATAAGTTTTTCTATCTGTTCCTATTTTCCTAAATATAAACTCAATTGGATCATGTACTACACTAATTATTCATTTTAAGCTCTTTCTAGTGGTGGGAATTAAAGTTATTTCCATTAAGAATGATTCTGTAGTTAGAATTAGAATCAAGAAGAAGTACAATAAATTTTGATAGTATTGGACTAGTACCAATCTATTTCATTTTATAAGTATCAATCAATATTGACATAACAACATTATTTTTTTTTTTGCGGGTGTAGTGTTTTGGTATCAAGATTATCTATACTACTGTTGATGTGGAATATAAATTTATGTGTAAAGAATCATCAAACTTGCAATAAATATAAATATGAACCATAATTCAAAAAATACAATGAATTCAATAATAATGTAACTTTCCACCTGACCGTTATAGCATTCCGACCCCATAAAAATGGGTGAATTAAAATTTTTTGAAATTTCATGATAAATCTCTGAGAAACGAAGGACGTACGGAGAATAAATTCAAATGAACTTAGTCGGGATCGGGCTGACCCAAGTGAGTGTTCGTGGCGCCGGGAAGATTTTCGCCAAAGTATAACCGCTGCAGCGGGAGGGGTGTTCGCTGCAGCGGATGATGCGGACTAGGAATCTGCAAATCCCATTCTGATTTGGATATTAAAACCTATTCCTTGAAGAGGACATATTAAAAACGTCTAAAAATAGAAAAAGGACTTTTGGAGGAAAACATGAGGATACCAAAGGGTGGAATTCGATCTCCATAGCTAGGAGCTCTCGCGAGGAAAACAAAAGAATGGAATAGCCGCAGTCGAGGACGATCAGAACGATAGCTTGGCCTAGGTAGGCTATGGTTTACTCACTTTTGCGTTAGACTTTGGTTTGCTAAACATATACGTGCGTATGATTTTTATGCTTTCAATGAGTAAGAATGTACTTTTAACTATGTTATAGTCTATTAATCGAAATCAATGAAAATTTAAGATCAAGCGTATTAGAAGAGGGGTGACAAAAGCTCATAATGAGGAAAAACTCTTGGAGAGATATTTCAACCAATAAATGGGCTCATGTTCTAGGATATGTATTGAAATCAAACGTTGTTGAGGAGGTTAACTTTCGGGTGTCGTTGATAGAATATTACCGGGTATAAATATGGACTTCTTCCTTCTTTGAATCAGTACCTACGTGTAAAATCACATAGACTCTGTGTAGGAGATGCGATTAACAAACTAATTAATAAGTTATAACTATATTTGAGCGGGAGATGAAGCGAGTCGCGAAGGATAGTAAGCTCTTACATAATGACTTGAATGTGATGTGGTCGATATTGTATTTTCTAGAGTGATGATTGTTGACCGCATTAATGGTGGCACTGTAGAAGTTAATTGTTGATGTAAGCTTGATACGACATTGTTCATCATGGTGAGTATAAAGAAACCAAAACGTGGGAGAAACTGGAATAAAGACTGGTGTCACGCCCCGAGTTTACACCTGGATGAAACACGATACTTGAAGTCACAAGTGACCCCAAGTCAACCGTCGGTCTACCGCACATTAGCATTCTGAGTAATATAAAAAAAAATACATAAAACGGAAGTTTAAAAAAAAGTAAAAGTATCTAAAAATATTAAAATAAAACTACAAGTCTAATAAAATTCAATATGAGTCTGAAAACCAATCTACGTCTGAAAGCCACTATGACTGATGAACTGTTGGGATAAACCCCCAACTAACTCCAAATCTATATAAAAAGGAAGAAAAGTATAAGTGAAGCAATAAATCTCCATCCTTGAAGGATGAGGATTCACCAACTGGAATAGCTGAGATCTTCAGTGAACTGCCATCTAACTGAGCTGAGATTGAGATCCTGCAGCTATATCATAAAATGATACATCCAAAAGGTATGCATCAGTACTTTGAATATACTGAGTAAGTGAGAGAAACATACCACAATACAATAAATAATAAGAGAAATGCTGAACTGAAAGACATGCAATGACCAACTAATGCTACTGATCTGAATAACTGAAATACTGAGGTGGTCTAGAAAACCTTGTCTGATGGTCAAAGCATGTTCTAAGTCTGGAATATATCTGAACTGAACTGGACAGAGACTAGACTGAACTGACTAGTGGAAGAGTCTATAACCGACATGTAATCACGTGAGCTAGACGTGGAGTCCGATGTATACACCCCACCAGCAGGACCCAATATACCTTGACAGGGTATAAAGGCATGAATTGGGTGATCACAAAAGTTTGGGGCTAATCAGGCTAATAAATACTGAAACCTACACTGGCAACGTAGTTCTGGGAACCTAGGTGCGCTGGATTCCTGGTCCGCTCGGTGCTAAGTCCTACTCCCACTGGATAATCCTAGACTGAATAATAAGATGATAGCTCGAAACTAGGGCCCAAGAATTGTCCGGGATACATATCTGAAAGTACCCTGAGAGTCTTATCGAACCAGATTCTAAAACTGGGTTCTAGACTGGTCAGAGCTACATATCTAGAAGTATCACAACCATCTAAGAAAAAACTGTAATCTGAACTGGGGTCCTAAGGCTATTTAGAGCTATATATCTAAAGTGTCATGACCGCCTAGTGGACCAATAAACTGAATTCTAAATTTGATTATGATAACTGGGAGGTAATACTGACACATCGGGAGAATCTGTAATCAAACTGATCAGCTGACATTTCTGACTGACATTGAGTATTCTCACATTTTAACTAAAGCGAGGAAATCTTGTATCTGAATGAGAATTAAGCATATAGAATAATATGAAAATTCACCACACTGATATAATCAGGAAAATTTCGAGGTTAATCACTTTAGCAAGGTTCTAGTCTTTTCTACTTTCGAAGACTAGGTTTAAACTCAATGTACAAGGAAAATCATCAATATTGTTGCTAACTGGTGAAAAATATCCATAATTAATATAACATAATAATCCCACATGGATTAAATGAAGCATCACCAAGAATTTTGTAACATTCAAAATCTACAGGGCTACAATTCACTTTTACAGGAATAACATCAATTTAAACATGAACTGATGAAAATCATATCTGAAATAATCATGGATATCATTCTATGTGAATTCAAAGAAAACTGACATATATTCTCTTCACATTCGAAAGCTCAAGGCTAGGATTTTATAGAGAAACTACAGAAGGGTTTTGAGGGACACAAGGCAAGAACTATCCCTTTGTTGAATTCCCACATACCTGATAAAGAAATCCAAAAAATTCCTTGAGAATCTGAGGAGAAGTAGACTTCCCTAGTTCTTTCTCTGAGAGTCCCTGAGAGAATTCTACGATCTTTTTACTGAAGGTCTGAGTGGGGAATAAGGAAGAAACCGTTTAACCCCACTAATAAGTCTGAAATTATGACTAAAACGATGTAGTTTAAAGTTTAGGAGGGCAAAAAGTTATTGAAATACCCTTGAAAACTCCCGGGGAAAAACTGAGTGTCAGTCCTCACGGGTGACCTAATGGGTTGTAGTCAGTGACCACGACTCGTGGTCACACTCATGGACTACACTACCTGGAGCACACTGAAGGTCATCACAAGGGACCTAACGAGTCATGGTTGGTGACCACGACTCGTGATCACCTCTCGTGGACCACACTCTCTAAAAAGCCATGGAGTCCCTACGGGTGACACCATAACTTGTGGTGAGGACCCATTGGGTACACTGCCTCACATTTGCCGGCTACAAATTATCCTTGACCATGGGTCATGTCATGACTTATGGCCAGTGACCACTACTCGTGGTCACACCTGTGGTCACCCAAACATCAATTTTTCAAACTAAACACCTAGGCCTCACCACGAGTCACTTAACGACTCGTGGTCACTCCCCACGAGTCACAGAATGAGTCGTTTTGTGACCTTGTGCAAATTTTCCAGTTTTCTATGATTTAAGTCCTGAGTCTAGTCTTTGAGTTTTCAGGGCATTACAATATCTCCCCCTTAGGGACATTCATCCTCGATTGTTGGAAAACACACAGGAAAGCATAGAATTACAATCACTATGTTCAAATACTGTCCATAAAGGCTGGAAACTAACAAAATGACTACCTACGAACTAAACTACAAGTCTGAACTAAATTCACTAATCATACACATGATCAATTACATGAAGGAAACTGGAACACACAAACTGAATAGAGTTCTAGGGAGAAAATTGGTACCTTAAACTAAAACTGAGCCGGAAGAGAACAAATATGGGTATCTGGCCATCATATCTGCTTCGGCCTCCCACGTAGCTCCCTCAACTTGCTGATTTCTCCATAAGACTTTGACTGAATCTACCTCCTTGTTCCTCAGCTTAGAACCTGACAATCAAGGATCTAGACTGGGACCTCCTCGTATGAGTGACTATCCTTTATTTCTACGCTGTCCCATGGCACAATTGAAGTTGGATTACCGACACATTTCTTTAATAGTGACACATGGAATACTAGGTGCACAGATGCCAATTCTGAAGGTAATTCCAGCTCATAAGCTACCTTGGCGATTCGCCTCAAAATTCTGTAGGGTCCCAAATATCTCGGGCTGAGTTTTCCCTTCTTCCCAAACCTCATCACTCCTTTCACGGGTGAAATTTTCAGATAGACCCAGTCAGCCACAGTGAACTCCAATTCTCTTCTCCTCACATCAGCATAAGATTTCTAACGGCTTTGAGTTTTTTTCAATCTTTTTCTGATGACCTGTACCTTCTGCATAGCTTCATGAACCGAGTCTGGCCCAATTATGGTAGATTCACCAACCTCAAACCATCAAATAGGAGACCTGCACCTTCATCATGCAATGTCTCAAATGGGGCCATCTGGATGCTGGAATGATGACTATTATTGTACACAAACTTCATAAGAGGTAAGTGGTAATCCCAACTGCCCTTGAAATCAATTGCGCACGCTCTCAGAATATCTTCTAGGGTCTGAATGGTCTGCTCAGCTTGCCCATCTTTATGCGAGTGAAAAGTTGTGCTGAGCTTGACCTGGGTGCCAAGTCCCTTCTAAAAAGACTTGCAGAAATGTGAGGTGAACTAGGTACCCCTGTCTGAGATAATGGATAATGGCACCCCATGAAGCCGGACCAACTCCTGAATGTAAAGTCTAGCATAGTCCTTGGCTGAATCTGTAATTTTAACTAGGAGGAAATGTGCCGATTTAGTCATCCAGTCTACTACTATCCATATGGAATCATGTTGCCGAAGAGTTCGAGGTAGACCTGTAATAAAGTCTATATTTACTTCTTTCCACTTCAACGTGGGTATACTGATATCCTGGGTCATACCTCCAGGTCTTTGATGCTCAACCTTGACTTGCTGGCAGTTCGGGCACTGAGCTACAAATTCGGCGATATCTCTCTTCATGCCGTTCCACCAATAAATATCCCGCAAATCACGGTACATTTTAGTAGCACCAGGGTGGATGGAGTATCTCGAGTTGTGTGCTTCAGCCAATATCTACTGTCTTAGGTTACCGACGTCCGGTACACACAATCTGCCCTGATAACGGAGCACACCATCTCCCTTTTGGAGAAAGCCTCAACCTCCTTCCTGAGAACTGCTTCCTTGAGTTTAAGTAAAATAGGATCTTCATCATGTTTGGACTTAACTTCAACAACCAAAGAGGAGTCTGACCCACTATGCATCACCACTCCACCCTCATCTGAGTCAACCAACTGCACCCCTAACCGAGCTAGTCTGTGAATATCCTTCGCCAACTCATTTTTATCTTCCTCAATATGAGCCACGCTACCCATAGACACTCTTCTTAGGGAATCAGCCACCACATTGGCTTTTCCCGAGTGATATAGCACGCTCATGTCATAATCCTTTAGGAGCTCTAACCACCTTCTCTAACGAATATTCAGGTCTTTCTGACTGAATACATACTGAAGGCTCTTGTGATCGGTGAAAACATCAACATGAGCCTTGTATAGGTAATGTCTCCATATTTTTAATGCAAACACTACAGCTGCCAACTCCAAGTCATGAGTTGGATAATTCTTGTCATGAACCTTGAGTTGTTTGGAGGCATAGGCTATCACTTTGCCCCGCTGCATCAGAACGCAACCAAGTCCAACTCTGAAAGCGTCGCAATATACTACAAATCCATCCGATCCTACCGGTAGAGTCAACATTGGAGCAATAGTGAGTCAAGTTTTTAACTCCTGGAAACTCTCTTCTCACACGCATCTGACCACTAGAATTTCACCTTCTCCCGGGTTAGTCTAGTCAGAGGAGATGCTAGAGAAGAAAAACCTTCTACAAAGCATCAGTAATAACTGGCCAAACCCAAGAAACTTCTGAATTCGGTTAGGGTGGTAGGTCTGGGCGAGTCTTTCACAGCTGTTATCTTTAGAGGATCGACCTGAATACCCTCACCCGAGACCACATGACCAGGAAAGTCACGGACTTCAACCAAATTTTGCACTTGCTGAACTTGGGTAACAACTGGCGGTCTCTGAGTGTCTGAAGCACTATCCTAAGGTGATTAGCATGCTCTTCCTCATTTTTGGAGTATACCAAAATGTCGTCGATAAATACAATGACAAACATATCTAGATACCGCTTGAAGACCGTGATCATCAAGTCCATAAAGGCTGCAGGGGAATTTGTTAGTCCAAAAGACATAACCACAAACTTGAAGTGACCATACCGAGTCTTGAAAGTTGTTTTTGGTATGTCACACTCTCTGACTCTTAGTTGATGATACCCCAACCTGAGATCTATTTTAGAGAAACAGTTAGCTCCCTAAAAATGGTTGAACAGGTCATAAATTCTGGGTAGGGGATACTTGTTCTTGACTGTGACCTTGTTCAACTGACGGTAAATCAATGCACATTTTGAGGGTACCGTCTTTCTTTCACACGAATAGCACTGGAGCACCCAAGGGAGAGATGTTGGGTCTGATAAAACCCTTATCAAGAAGATATTTTAGCTGCTCCTTCAACTCCTTGAGTTCAGCTGGAGCCATTCTATAAGGAAGGATGGAGATGGGCTGAGTATCTGGAATAAGGTCTATGCCAAAGTCAATTTCTCGTTCAGGAGGAACTCCGGGAAGGTCTTCGGGGAACACATCTGGAAACTCGCTGACAACAGGGACTGACTGGATAGTTGGGTTCTCAGAGTCAGAATCCTTAACCCAAACTAGATGGTAAATACATCCCTTAGAAATAAGCTTCCTGGCCTTAGGTAGGAAATAAACCTACCCTTTGGCGCTGAACTACTGCCCGACCATTATAGAGCTGGCTTATTAGGGAATTGAAACCTGATGACCCTAGTTCTGTAGTCGACTGAGGCATAACTGGAGTATTACCAATCCATGCCAAGAATGAGATCGAAGACGACCATGTCTAACTCTACAAGGTTAGCTGGAATGACTTTATTGAAGACTGAGATTGGGCAGTTTCTATACACCCGGTTGGCTCTAACTGACTCACCAATTGGGGTGGAGACTTAGAAGGTTCTAAGAGAACTTCTGGACTGATATTAAACTGAACTACTACATAGGGATTCATGAATGATAGTGTTGCCCCTGGATCAAGCAGGGCATATACATCTAGATGAAAAAGACGTAACATACCTGGGACCACATCCGGTGAGTTCTCTTGATCTTGACGAGATTGATAATGCATAAAAAAGTTTTTGGCGTTGACCACCTTCCATACCTGATGTGTTAGCCTGCTAAGTGGGTCAGCCTGCTGGAGCTGTTGAGGTAGTGGATTGTGATCTCCCTCGTCTTGTTGACGGGCATTCCTTAAGTCGATGCCCAAGCTGTCCACAACCAAAACAACCCTGATGACCCTAAAGACACTCTCCTGGGTGATTCTTGCCGCACTTGGGGAAAGATGGATACTTGTTACCGGCACTGTAACTCTGATTCTGAGAGCCAGATGCTCTACCTCTCCGATCCTGACGGGACCAAAAGGTAAGTGTTATACCCCGTAGAATTTCCGACACTTAGATGACCTATTCGCACGTTGGTTAAGCATATTTGAAAGCCATACGTGCTAGGGAAAGGCCCGGGAAAAGATCGGACGAGAAACCTGTCGAACCATCACGGGAGGAGCCGAGGCAGAGCCCCTCCGCGATGGCAGCATGTCACGGAGGTGAGGCCTCCGGGATGGCTCCGTGACACGTTGCCCGTGTCCAGGCCCAAGTATATAAAGCCCCCACTTCGGTTGGAAGTCATTCATACTTATAAAAATTTCCAGAGAGCGCTGTAAACAGAGAAAAACGAAGGGGAATTAAATATTTTCGTCCGATTACGCTGCCAAACGCTGCCCAAACCCAAATTAATCCTAGATACCAAGGTATTTAGCAGCAGAGAGCATTTCTACGGAGTTAGTTTTGCGAAATACGGCCGACGAATCGGCGAGCTGCCGAACTAAAGTAAGTAGAATTGCTCTAAATTAATGTCTATGTGTTCCTAGCTGAGAAGTAAATAATTCTCCCTTCTGGGCCGCTGGAAAATAGCGAGTTTTCGACCGTCTTTCGATAAGCCTAAGTTTAGGCTATAAACTATATCGGAAGTAACGTCGCTCTTTACAATAATGTTGTATTTAGTATTGATTGACGTATTTATGAATGCAGTTGGGAGAAAATAGTTGAAGTACCGGCCGAGCCTCATCCGACGGACGAATAGTCGAAGATAAGGTATGTAAAGTTAGTTTCCTCGGCAAGTTAAGTAATATCAGTATAGTGTAATAAATTACAGACCAGTAGAATGTTCAGAAATCGATTATTGTGTTATTTTGAATATTGGTGCAAGATGAGAAGTTTTGGGTTGTAACGTGTACGATACCCATCCGTACGATATAGATTCAGACGTAAGTGATTAAGATTGCCCAGTATACTCAGTATATGATGTAATATGCCATGTTAAGATATTGTTGTGTTTAGCTGAAGCCTCGTGAAGTGGTATCAGAGCCGGTGCCGACCGGTGGTGGGGCAAACCTCAGCGAGGACGCTGAGTCCCTACGGGGGGTAACCAGGGACGGCGATACGTAACGCCTGGTTTACTTAGGCAAATCCCACATCGGTGGTGGAGGGGAACGAAGAGTGCTTTATAAGTGCTTGGATACCTCTACATTGTAGACGCGTTTTAAAGCCGTGAGGGACTAGCTGCCCAAAGCGGACAATATCTACAAGCGGCGACCTGGGCTGTTACAGTTGGTATCAGAGCAGGTCGTATCCCAGGGAGTCTGTAAGCCGTGCTAAGTAGAGTCCTGTCCATGGATGTGTTGTGCACCACATACTATGGGTAGGAGGCTGCAAGGCATGATAGGATGGTTGTCTTTTATTCTGATTCAGTCGTGCTATAGAGCGGTACAGTATAGGGTTGACTCCCTGAAAATCTTACCATATTCTTTGGTTACCGATAATGTCAGACCATCGCCATCCTATCACAGGTTGGAACTTAGATGTTGCAGCAGGGGAAGGCACCAGCAGGATGCCTCACCCTCCTTTGGAGACAGCCCGACCAGAGGGCACTACAGAGGCATCATCTCAGCCTCCTCAGCAGTCTCCACCACGTCAAGAGTCACTTGGGGTGACATTACCTTCAGCAGCCCCTATATTGACTCCTTCCGATCAGGAGGTTAGGAGTGCTGTAGTTATGTTAGCACAGATGATGGCTGCTCAGAGTCAGCCAATGCCATCTATAGTTGCAGAATCATCAGGAGGGCCCGGTAGTTCGAGGGTCCGAGAGTTCTTAGCCCTGAATCCCCCACAGTTCACAGGTACGGACCGAACAGAGGACCCCCAAGATTTTCTGGATCAGATGCAGAGAATCTTCAGGGTTATGCATGCCACGTCTACCGAGTCTGTTGAGTTGGCCGCATTCCGGTTACGGGATATTGCGGTGTTATGGTACGAAAGCTGGGAAAGGTCCCGAGGGAGAGATGTTTCCCCTCCCACCTGGTCCAGCTTTTCAGGAGCCTTTCTGGATCATTATCTGCCGCGGGAGATTCGACAGGCCCGGGTAGACCAGTTCCTACATCTAGAACAGGGGGCCATGAGTGTTCGGGAATATTCTTTGCAGTTTGATTCTCTAGCCCGATATGCACCGGCCTTCGTTGATACCATGGCATCCAGAGTGCATCGTTTCATTACGGGCTTGAATCCAGAATATGTTGAGATTTGCACTACAGCCACACTGCGAGAGGACATGGATATTGCTCGCATTCAGGCATTTGCTCAGAATATTGAGGGCATCAGACAGCGGCAACGAGAGGTCAGAAGGGTTAATCAGGAACAGCATCGCCGGGACAGGCCAGTTGAATTACAGGGAGAGGCCCGGGGAGGACCCAGGCCCCGAATGTCAGACAGGCCGCCCAGGCCCCCGCCTCCGCCACAATCACGGGGGGGTAGGTCCAGCCGCAGGGGACAGTCAGGGACTGGTAGAGGCTCGCAGATGGCAGATTCACCATCACAGAGGAGGGCAGAGCAGAGCAGGTATACCCTACCACTTTGCCCTATATGCAGTTGACGCCATCCTGGAGCATGCAGATATGGCTCCACCGCATGTTATAATTGTGGCCAAGAAGGCCATTTGATGAAAGATTGCCCAGCCAGGGGTCGAGAGGACCGGGATAGACAGGATAGGACATCAGCAAGGTCACGAGCCACAACATCTTCGACTGGGCGCAGGCCCTCAGTTTCAGCAGGCAGGGGTCGAGGCAGATCAGGGGCCTCCAGTACAGGTGCGGGCCCAAGCCGTACATATGCCTTGCCAGGGAGGCAAGATTCAGAAGCGTCGCCTGATGTTGTGACAGGTATGCTAACTATCTGCTCACACCCTGCTTATGTGTTAATTGATCCAGGGTCTACTTTGTCCTATATTACTCCATTTGTGGCACGGAAGTTTAGTATTGTACCAGAATCATTACAGCAGCCCTTTCTAGTATCTACGCCCGTTGGTGACTCTATCACAGCTAGTCGAATCTATCGCGGGTGTACAGTAGAGATTGTTGACCGTCAGACCACAGTAGATCTGGTCGAGTTAGAAATGATAGACTTCGATGCCATAATGGGTATGGACTGGTTAATGCCATGCTTTGCCAATGTTGAATGTTGGACCAAAACGGTCCGATTCCACTTCCCGGGGGAAGCAGTACGGGAGTGGAAGGGCAGCACCGTGACGCCAAAAGGTAGGTTTATTTCCTACCTTCGGGCGAGGAAGTTGATATCTAAGGGGTGCATTTACCATCTTGTCAGAGTTCAGGATGTCCGAGCAGAATCTCCGACACTCCAGTCTGTTCCAGTTGTAAATGAATTCCCAGATGTATTTCCTGATGAGTTACCTGGTATTCCCCCAGAAAGGGAAATAGACTTCGCTATTGATTTGCTACCAGGCACTCAGCCAATATCAATACCTCCTTATCGTATGGCTCCTGCAGAACTCAGAGAATTTAAGGAGCAGTTGAAAGACTTGTTAGATAAAGGTTTTATCAAGCCGAGTACTTCCCCATGGGGTGCGCCAGTCTTGTTTGTGAGAACGAAAGATGGCTCGCTCCGAATGTGCATAGATTATCGGCAGCTAAACAAAGTTACAGTAAAGAATAAGTATCCGCTTCCTAGGATTGATGACCTATTTGATCAGTTACAGGGAGCCAGATACTTTTCTAAGATTGACTTGCGGTCCAGATACCACCAGGTCCGAGTACGTGAAAGAGATATTCCTAAGACAGCATTCAGGACCCGATATGGACATTTTGAATTTCTGGTTATGTCCTTCGGGCTAACAAATGCCCCAACAGTCTTTATGGACCTGATGAACAGTATTTTCAGACCCTTCCTGGACTTGTTCGTGATAGTATTCATTGATGATATTCTGGTGTATTCTCGCTCTGAAGCAGATCACCGGACTCATTTGCGGACAGTGCTCCAAATTCTTAGGGACTGCCAGTTGTATGCTAAGTTTTCGAAGTGTGAATTCTGGCTTAACTCAGTGGCCTTTTTAGGGCATATTGTCTCAGACACTGGTATACAGGTAGATAAGCAGAAGATAGAAGCAGTTAAGTCATGGCCTAGGCCTACCACCCCGACTGAAGTTCGTAGTTTTCTGGGGTTAGCAGGGTATTATCGGAGATTCGTTGAGGGATTCTCAACCATTGCAGCACCTTTAACAAAATTGACATAGAAAGCAGCAAAGTTCCAGTGGACGGAGGCATGCGAGCAGAGTTTCCAGGAACTGAAAGATAGATTGACCTCCGCTCCCGTATTAGCACTGCCGGAAGGCACAGAAGGTTATTCAGTCTATTGCGACGCGTCAGGTGTCGGATTGGGCTGTGTATTGATGCAGCATGGTAAAGTAATTGCATATGCTTCCAGGTAGCTGAAAAAGCACGAAAGGAATTACCCCACCCATGACTTAGAGTTGGCCGCAGTAATTTATGCCTTGAAGATGTGGAGGCATTACCTGTACGGCGTCCATGTTGATATATATACAGATCATAAGAGCTTGCAGTACATTTTCACTCAGAGGGAGTTGAATCTGCGGCAACGTCGCTGGTTAGAATTGTTGAAGGATTATGATGTGAACATCCTGTACCATCTGGGAAAAGCTAATGTTGTAGCAGATGCTCTGAGTCGAAAGTCAGTGGGGAGCTTGGCGTATTTGCGACCTGAGAGACAGAAATTAGCTAAAGAAATTCATCAGTTAGCTGGGCTAGCCGTTCGAGTAATGGAAACAGGAGATAATGGGGCCGTAATTCAGAATTCTGCAGTATCATCGTTAGTTGCAGAGGTAAAAGAACGACAGTATGAGGATCCCGATTTAGTCCAGCTCAGAGATAGAGTTCAGAAGGGTAAGGAGCCAGATTTTCAGATAACCGAGGATGGTGTACTACGCTGCAAGGGCCACCTTTGCGTCCCGAACGTCTCAGGCCTTCGTGGGCAGATTATGCACGAGGTACATTACACTCGCTATTCCCTTCATCCGGGGGCGACAAAAATGTACCACGACATCAGAGACATCTATTGGTGGCCAGGTATGAAAACTGAAATAGCTGAATTTGTATCTAGATGTGCTAATTGTCAGCAGGTGAAAGCAGAGCACCAGAAATCAGGTGGTTTGACGCAAGAAATAATGATACCTACGTGGAAATGGGAAGCAATAAATATGGATTTTGTAACAGGGTTACCCCGTACTAGACGCAGAAATGATTCCATTTGGGTAATAGTTGATAGGCTGACAAAATCAGCTCATTTCCTGCCAGTAAGGGCTACCTTCTCAGTTGAGGATTATGCCGAATTGTATATTAGAGAAATAGTTAGATTGCATGGTGTGCCGGTATCTATCATTTCAGACAGGGGAGCACAGTTTACAGCTAGATTCTGGAAATCGTTTCAGAAAGGTTTGGGGACGCAGATTAATTTGAGCACAGCATTCCATCCTCAAATAGATGGGCAGGCTGAACGTACAATTCAGATGCTCGAAGATATGTTACGAGCGTGTGTGTTAGATTTTAGGGGTATCTGGGATGAACATCTTTCGTTAATTGAATTTGCTTATAATAACAGCTACCATTCAGCTATTCAGATGGCGCCTTTCGAGGCATTATACGGGCGAAAATGTAGATCGCCGGTGGGCTGGTTTGAGATAGGAGAATCAGCATTAGTTGGCCCAGACATTGTTCGGTAGTCCGAAGAAAAGATAAAGCTTATCCAGGAACGTTTACTGACCGCTCTGAGCCGCCAGAAGTCATACGCAGATAGGCGGCGCAGAAATCTAGAATTTTCGGTAAATGATTGGGTATATCTGAAAGTGTCCCCGATGAAAGGGGTAATGAGGTTTGGTAAGAAGGGCAAGCTTAGCCCAAGATTCATTGGGCCGTATCAGGTTCGGCGAAGAATAGGCCGCGTGGCATACGAGTTGAAGTTGCCTCCAGAGTTAGCGTCGGTTCACCTAGTATTCCATGTTTCTATGTTAAGGAAGTTCGTAGGGGACCCTTCTACAGTAGTTCCAGTTCAGGATGTCCAGATCACAAAAGAGTTAGCATATGAAGAGGTTCCCGTAGCCATTTTAGACAGACAGATTCGCAGGCTGAGAACTAAAGATGTTGCATCTGTCAAGGTATTGTGGCGTAATAGAAATCGGGAGGAAATGACGTGGGAGGCTGAAGAAGATATGAAAACCAGATACCCTCACTTATTTCAGGCCTAGTCAGACGACAGGTATGTCCGTATCATTATTTACACAGTACTTTATGGTATGTATGTTGTAAATGATAAAGAAAGAAGTGATATTTAGCTGTCCAGTGGATTGTAGAATATTGTGTGCAGTGCCTGTGTTGGACTTTTTCTGCGTTTTAGGTCTTTGCGATAGTCCATATTACAGGGAAAACTCTGCCAAAATTTTTCCAGAAACTAGAATAAGCAGTCCTCTAGATAGCAGTATACATTCGAGGACGAATGTTCCTAAGGGGGGGAGAATGTTATACCTCGTAGAATTTCCGGCACTTAGATGACCTATTCGCACGTTGGTTAAGCATATTTGAAAGCCATACGTGCTAGGGAAAGGCCCGGGAAAAGATCGGACGAGAAACCTGTCGAACCATCACGGGAGGAGCCGAGGCAGAGCCCCTCCGCGATGGCAGCGTGTCACGGAGGTGAGGCCTCCGCAATGGCTCTGTGACACGTTGCCCGTGACCAGGCCCAAGTATATAAAGCCCCCACTTCAGTTGGAAGTCATTCATACTTATAAAAATTCCAGAGAGCGCTGTAAACAGAGAAAAACGAAGGGGAATTAAATATTTTCGTCCGATTACGCTGCCAAACGCTGCCCAAACCCAAATTAATCCTAGATACCAAGGTATTTAGCAGCAGAGAGCATTTCTACGGAGTTAGTTTTGTGAAATACGGCCGACAAATCGGCGAGCCGCCGAACTAAAGTAAGTAGAATTGCTCTAAATTAATGTCTATGTGTTCCTAGCTGAGAAGTAAATAATTCTCCCTTCTGGGCCGCTGGAAAATAGCGAGTTTTCGACCGTCTTTCGATAAGCCTAAGTTTAGGTTATAAACTATATCGGAAGTAACGTCGCTCTTTACATAATGTTGTATTTAGTATTGATTGACGTATTTATGAATGCAGTTGAGAGAAAATAGTTGAAGTACCGGCCGAGCCTCGTCCGACGGACGAATAGTCGAAGATAAGGTATGTAAAGTTAGTTTCCTCGGCAAGTTAAGTAATATCAGTATAGTGTAATAAATTACAGACCAGTAGAATGTTCAGAAATCGATTATTGTGTTATTTTGAATATTGGTGCAAGATGAGAAGTTTTGGGTTGTAACGTGTACGATACCCATCCGTACGATATAGATTCAGACGTAAGTGATTAAGATTGCCCAGTATACTCAGTATATTATGTAATATGCCATGTTAAGATATTGTTGTGTTTAGCTGAAGCCTCGTGAAGTGGTATCAGAGCCGGTGCCGGCCGGTGGTGGGGCAAACCTCAGCGAGGACGCTGAGTCCCTACGGGGGGTAACCAGGGACGGCGATACGTAACGCCTGGTTTACTTAGGCAAATCCCACATCGGTGGTGGAGGGGAATGAAGAGTGCTTTATAAGTGCTTGGATACCTCTACATTGTAGACGCGTTTTAAAGCCGTGAGGGACTAGCTGCCCAAAGCGGACAATATCTACAAGCGGCGACCTGGGCTGTTACAGTAAGGGCGCTGGCTGAGCTAGGCGTTGGAGCCCTCTGCTGCTGCTACTGTTTTGGACGGCTGTTACTGCCAGACCTCTGGTGGCCATAATCTGATTGTCCAGTCCTTTCCTGCTTATTCTTTCTCTCCATGTCCCTCAGTTTTTCGGCCTCTATCTACTAAGCAAAGACAATCAGGATGGAGAGGTCGATATCCTTAATTAACATCATTGTCCTGCACCTTTTGAGAACCAGATTTGACACCCCATTTACAAACTTTAGCATGCGAGCCCTTGGCTCGGCCACCATCTCTGAAGCGTACTTGGACAACTTGGTGAATTCCAGAGCATACTCTTCTACGGTCCTGTTTCCTTGTCTGAGGTTCATGAACTCCGCTACCTTGTCCTCCCTAAGCTATGGATGGAAAAATTTATCCAGGAAGGTTGTAGTGAACTCCTCCCATTCTATCGGTCCTACCTCTGCTGGCCCTCCCTTCCTTCCACTATTCATACCAGATTTGGGCTACCCCTTTTAGCTGGTAGGAAGCCAAGTTAACACTCTCTGAGGGACTGATACCTACGATTCGGGTGATCTTCTTAATCTCGTCTATAAATCCCTATGGTTTCTCTCCCACCTTAGATCCATAAAATTCCAGAGGGTTCATCCTAGTGAAATCCTGCACTCGGACAGCTGCTGCGGAACTGTTGTTGTTGATTGGAACCACCTATTGGTTCACCTGGTTGGTCACAGCTTGGGCTAGCAGCTGAATGGATGCCTTGAATTTTGCAGTAGATACCTAGTCATCTTGATGGGCTGTTGGGGCAAGTGGTGCAGGCCGCTGAGCATTACCGGTGCTCCTTCCATTACCACGTCATGGAGGCATAATTCACTAAAACAAAGCAAAACACGTTTCAGGAGAATGATTCTGGAATTGAATTTCAATGCATGATAAGGAGTATGCAATAAAGGGAATTTTCCTAATAACATCTCGTAGCCTCCTTGTCATAAGTGTGGCGCGCTTCACACCTATGAAGAGAACTCTACTTGATGCGGCTTTCAGACATCCGAGGATACTCTAAACCTAGTGCCCTAATACCAAGTTTGTCACGCTCTGAGTTTACACCCTGGACAAAACACGATACTTAAAGCCACAAGTGACCCCAAGTCAACCCCTGGTCTATTACACACTAGCACTATGAGTAATATAAAAAAATACATACAACGGAAATTAAAGAAAAGTAAAAATATCTGAATATATTAAAACAAAACTACAAGTCTAATAATATCCCAATCTGAGTCTGAAAATCAATCTACGTCTGAAAGCCACTATGACTAATGAGTTGCTGGGGAAAACCCCCCAACTAACTCTAAATGTAAATAAAAAGGAAGAAAAGTATAACTAAAGTAATAAATCTCCATCCTCGAAGGATGAGGACTCACCAATTGGAATATCTGAGATCTTCAGTGAACTACCGGCTAATGGAGCTGAGACTGAGATCCTACAGTTGTATCATAAAATAATACAACATAAAAGTACGCATCATTACTTTGAATGTACTGAGTAAGTGAGAGGAACATAACACAATAGAATAAAAAATAAGAGAAATATTGAACTAAAATACATGCAATGACCAACTAACGTTACTGATCTGAATAACTAAAATACTGAGGTGGTCTAGAAGACCCTATCTGATGGTCAAAGCATGTTCTAAGACTGGAATACTGATCTGAACTGAACTGGACTGAGACTAGACTGAACTGACTAGTGGGAGAGTCTATAACCGACATGTATCCACGTGAGCAAGATGTGGAGTCCGATGTATATACCACACCAGTAGGACCCAATATACCTTAACAGGGTATAAAGGCATGAACTGGGTGATCACAAAAGTCTGGGGCCAATCAGGCCCATAAATACTGAAACCTATGCTGGAAACGTGATTTTGGGAACCTGGGTGCGCTAGAACCCTGGTCTGCTTGGTGCTAAGTCCGGCTCCCACTGGATAATCCTACACAGAATACTAAGCTAATAGCTCGAAACTAGGGCCTAAGACTAGTTAGGGATACATATCTGAAAGTACCCTGAGAGTCTTATCGGACCAGATTCTGAAACTGGGTTCTAGACCGGTAAGAGCTGCTTTTCTAGAAATGTCACAACCGTCTAAGAACAAATTGTAATCTGAAATGGGGTCCTAAGTCTAGTCAGATTTATATATCTAAAGTTTCATGACCGCCTAGTGGATCAATAAACTAAATTATGAATTTGATTCTAAAAATTGGGAGGTAATACTGACACCTCGGGAAATTTTGTAGTCAAACAGATCATCTAACATTTCTGACTGACACTGAGTGTTCTCACATTTTAACTAAAGCTAGGAAATCATGTATTTGACTAAGAATTTAGCATATAGAATGATATGGAAATTCGCCACACTGATATAATCAGGAAAATTTCGAGGTTAATCACTTTGTCTTTTCTACTCTCGTAGACTTGGGCTAAATTCAATATACATGGATAGGCTTAAATACTATCACTAACTAGTGGAAAATATCCATAATTAATATAACATAATAATTCCATATGGATTAAGCGAAATATTACCAAGAATTTCTTAACATTCGAAAATTTGCAAGGCTAGATTTTACTTTTACAGGAATAACATCAATTTAAACATGAACCGATGGAAATCATATCTGAAATAATCATTGATATCATTTTATGTGAATTCAAAGAAAACTGACATATATTCTCTTCACATTCGAAAGCTTAGGGCTAGGATTTTATAGAGAAACTAGAGAAGGGTTTTGGGGGACACAAGGGAAGAACTATCCCCTTGTTGAATTCCCACATACCTAATAAAGAAATCTGAAAAAATTCCTTAAGAATCTGAGGAGAAGTAGATTGCCCTAGTTCTTGCTCTAAGCGTCCCTGAGAGAATTCTATGATCTATTTTTCTGAAGGTCTGAGTGGGGAATAAGGAAAGAAACCATTTAACCCCACTAATAAGTCTTAAATTATGACTAAAATGACGTAGTTTAAAGTTTAGGAGGGTAGGAAATTACTTAAAGACCCTTGAAAACTCATAGGGAAAAATTGAATGTCAGTCCTCACGGGTGACCTAATGGGTCATTGTCAGTGACCATGACTCATGGTCACACTCGTGGACTACATTGCTTGGAGCACACTGAAGGTCACCACGAGGGACCTAATGAGTCGTGGTTGGTGACCACGAATTGTGGTCACCTTTCTTGGACCACACAGTCTAAAAATCCATGGAGTCCCCATGGGTGACACCACGACTCATCGTGTCCCAAATGAGTCGTGGTGAGGGCCCCTTGGGTACACTACCTAATATTTCCTGCCTACAAATTATCCTTTACCACGGGTCATATCACGACTCATGGTCAGTGACCACGACTTGTGGTCACACCCGTGGCCACCCAAATATCAATTTTTCAAGCTAAACACCCAGGCCTCACCACAAGTCACTTAATGACTCGTGGTCACTCCACACGGGTCATAGAATGACTCGTTCTGTGACCTGGTGCAGATTTATAGTTTTCTCTGATTTAAGTCCCAGGTCTAGTCTTTGAGTTTTCGAGGTGTTACAACTGGTCGGAGTACTGCCAGTAATACAGCTGCAGTGGGTAGTATACTACTGTAATGGCAGTAATGCCGCTGTAGTGGAGCCCAAACCAGTGAGCGGGCCAAGTCGGATATCTTATAACTTTCTAAATTAAATGTTACTACTATTGTTCGTACATGGGGTTGATTTAACTTCATGTTATTGTACTTGATATGTGAATGTGTAATTCTTGTCATGTGATGATCTGTTATGTGTTGTGTTGGATCATGCGTCCTGCGATTGAGGGGAGAATTGACACTAAATGAATATATGATGGAGATAATGGACAATAAAGAAGGAAAGTTATCAATATGATGGTAAATGAGGGGCCTATGGCCGAAGTTAAGGCACTCAAATTAAAAGGTTACTACAATAAGATATTTAATAAGGATTGGATATACAAGTGGCTCGTGCCCGAGGTGAGCATCCGGATGAGCGGTATGGGAGAGTACACAGACAGGTATGGCTAAAGGACCATACGGTTGGGTGTACGAGTGAGACACATACAAGTATGATGAATGTTCATACGGCTGGGTGTACAGTACATGGATTTCTAGAGTCCCCTACAGGACATAACTGGAAGGGCAAGCATAAGACCCTCTAGCATGTGTGTATAGTGATATGACAGAGGTGTGTGCCCGATATATCACCGCAGGTAGGATTATGAGACAGAAATTATGCGGGTATGGTTGATATACATACGGTTGAAGATACAGAATGGTAATTGATATACCAGTGTGATACAGGTGTCACGCCCGACCTTGGGAGGCATGAATGGCACCTGGTGCCCTACTAAGATCTGAACTGTTGAGCTGGCTGAGCATAAGCACCTCTGGTGTGGGGCTGACTCTTATCTATAGAATCAAGAAAACAACGGGCTATATAGCGGCTGTAAATACAATCTCCGACCGACAAGGCCTATAGACCCTGTGAAAGTAAACAACTAACCAGAGACAAACAATCATAGGGAGTTCTATGCGGGCCGACAAGGCCGCCAATCAACAGCTAAACAGGGCCCCAGACGACCAACACACATCATCTAAAACACAGGGGAGTAACACAATCTGCAAGCCTCTAGGAGTAATAAGATGGTCGTGATAGGGCCCCGACCTACCCATACTGTACAAACAAAAGGAATAAACCTCTATCAAACCAACCCCGGAAGAAGGGAGCTGACGGTTTTGTACGGCTGACTGGAACTACGAGGGACCTGCTCTTTGTCTATCTGTACCTGCAGGCAAGTAATGCAGCACCCGGGAAGGGCGTCAATACAACATGTACCGAATATGTAAGGCAATAGATAAGCTGAATAGGACTAGAATAAATTAAAAAAACAGCGGAAAGATTAACCTGTATGCCTGCTGATCCATAATCTGCATCTAACTGACACTACATGTACATAAGCTAAGACTACATACTTACACATTCATAAAAATTACAGCTAGCAGACAAGAATTAATACAAGAACCCCACTTGGCCCCCATAAGCCGGGAGGTACAATCAACATGGAATAACTCGTTCAGGCCCCCACAAGTCCCGGCGAGGACATCTCAATCTATATACCCCTACTCAGGTGTCTATAACTCTACTGGTAATGTAGCCAACCTACCGGTCCCCTGGGTCTACAATTGGGCCCACTTGGCCCCTGAACTGTAGTTGTGTCTGAGTCCGGAGGATGCCTGATATCTACACCCCGGGTGTAAATGCTCTGCGGGGGTGTGTATAAGGCCAACCACGGCAATATGAGGATATAGATCCCAATCTTCGTCCCTTGCGGACGGCATATCACTCTGTAGAGCGACGTATCCTCACCCCTGGCGGGCGAGCAACACAGCTATTAACCCTGGGGTGGTCATGGAAGGCTTCTAACTAAGGGATACCCCAACCCAGGTGCTATACTGACACATCAATCTATCTGTATAAAGAGAGAGTATCTGGCCTTCTGGGCCTCATACTAATGCTACTCGCTTTTGGGATAATCTGTATGGCTGTCTGCAGTCACGCCATGTGCCCGTATTTGATAAGAGGATCCTGATAGTGATCATGATCTCTAATAGTCTGAAATTAATAAAGCGAGGTCTGAAGTGGCCTAAAAACACTTTGAATGTCCCACTCGGACCTCTATAACTCATGAATAACTGTGGGATTGCAGATAGCTAACTACTTTGTTCTTCTAATTAAACAACTATAGGGCTGGGCTTGGTCGAACTTGCTTCTACGCAATCGGTCCCTGGTCCTCCATAGGGAGCTTACCGATCTCCTTAACTTGTGGTAAACACTGTTTTAGTAGAGTACTACTGACTCCTTAGGCCTTGTTTGAATCCACTCGGATCTATATTATTGTACCTGAATACCGTACAAGAACCGGCTAGGGTGCTGGCCCGTCATTGACTACCGATGTGGACCCTCCTTGGGGTACCTAAGGATTTATCTGACTTGGACGACTGGGATGGCTTGCTGGGCATCCTACATGATAATTGTTAAGTCGACTAAGACTGACAATCACTGATAAGGCTAAAGGGATGGCGGCGATCACTCAATACACTGGAGAACCCCGGTGTCGCTAACTCTAGAATATACCTATTCTGTCTCTATTTCTAGTTTTGGAACGTGCGATAACGTCAATGAACTCTAGGGATGCTTTCCTGCCAATACAGGCGCCAACTGGTCGATAAACCGCCTAACTGCGCCCATACTGTTTAACCAACTGATTCAGGCCAATAACTCTTACGAGCTTCTGAAGTCTAGGCCTGGAAACAAACATATAAGTCTACCATCACAATAAACTGAGAACTAAAAGAGTTTCTATTGCATTCATAATGCGAATCACATTTAACCTACTCCCTTTTAGCGAGGGGTACTACAGTACGATCTGTATACGTTTTCTAGCAGCTAAGTAGAATTTATGTAACTGTAATCCCTATTAGCAGCTAACCACAACATATCTGATATTTATATATGTTTATCAATAACAGCTAATTACAACATATTGAATTACAATCTAGTGGTAGCAACTACCTGCAACATTTGAGATCGTTATTTCTACTCAAAAACATAAGTCGTAACACTGCACGACTAGGATACTTGCCGAGAGTTAAGCCTTACATATCTCGTTTGCCGTTTCCTGACTAATTGATGAGTATCAGCTCGTATTCAACTGCCCTTCTCAACTGTAATCATATTAATGGAAGAATAGGGCCAACTTCGTTACTGAATTCGAAGAAAACAATAACTTTATATATATACATAGTAACTATATTTCAACCTATTGAAAGATGATTGAAAACTCGTAATTTCTCGGGAATATAGAAGGGAGAAATACTTACTTTAGGCACGTGATCGTATTGACACTAGTTTGAAACAATTCCATCAACATAGGCTCAGCGGGATGACGATTTGCTGGGCGTATTTTACAAAAATAACTCAGCAGCGATGCTCTCTACAGCCTTATACTTCAATACCCAGAGTTAATTTAGATTTGGACGGCGTTTAGCGACGTGATCAGATGATTTTCCAATGTTTCCCTTCGGCCTCCCTCTGTTCTGACCGTGATTTATGAGTAATGAAATAATATTCAAGTGTGAGGCCTTTATATACTTGAGGCAGCATACAAGGCAAAGTGGCACTCTGCCCATCGCGCTGATTCTGCTCCGTGCCATGTTGGCTAACACGGAGGAGCTGCTCCGTTCCACTTTTCCCCTCTGGGCAGCTTGGTTCGGCCTCCTCTCGTGAAATCCCTACTTTGCAGTCATTCGGCCTTTCCCGGGCCCTTTCCTCGTACATATGACACTCTAAAACTCTTAACCAACATACAAATAGGCCGACTAAATGTTAAAAACTTACGGGGTGTAACATCCTCCCCCCTTAAGAACATTCGTCCTCGAATGTTAACTTTTGCTTGCAAGAGACTTAACCTTGCAATTACTTATTCTGTAAAAATTTCAGCAAAGTCTCCCCTGTAATATGGACTATCCAAAAACCCTGAAACGTAGAAAAGTCCAATACATGTACTCCACATAATACTATAGCATTCATTTCACAATAGACTGAAGTCAATTATCTCACATATACATGTATGTAATGCAACTTATGAAACAACAACAACAACATACCTTTAGCTGCACAATCTGACTAAGTCTAAAATAACTGAGGATATCTGGCTTTCATATCGTCTTATGCCTCCCAGGTCATCTCCTTTCGGTTCTTATTTCACCATAATACTTTAACGGAAGCAACATCTTTAGTTCTTAGTCTGCGGATCTGCCGATCTAGTATGGCTACAGGAGCTTCTTCATAAGCTAACTCCTCAGTGATTTGGATGTCTTTGACTGGGAAAATCCGAAAGGGATCTCCTATCTCCCTCAACATTGATACGTGAAAAACTAGATGAACAGATTCTAATTCTGGAAGTAAATCCAATTCATAAACCACCTGGCCTATCCTTCAACGAATTTGATAAGGCCCAATAAACCTCGGGCTGAGCTTACCTCTCTTACCAAATCTAGTCACACCCTTCATTGGTGAAACCTTTAGGAATACCCAGTCACCCACATTAAACTCTAGGTTTCTTCGCCCCACATCAGCATAAGATTTCTGGCGGCTCTGAGCAGTCATCAGACGTTCCCTGATAAGCTTTACTTTTTCCTTCTACCCGTTTTAACATGTCCAGGTTTGCTCTATCTGCCTGAAGTTATCATCCCAAAGGCTTCCACTTCCCTTTATAGTAGGCCTCAAAAGTCTGAGCTGTATATTCTACTTAGCCACCAGTTGGGGTACGAGGAACTGTGCTCACGTTAACATATGTCGCCGTCTGTTCTAACATCCTTTCCTAAAATTTAGTCGTAGATTGCGCCCCTATGTCGGAGTTCATCAAACACTGAGGCTCCACGCACTCCATCTACTTCTGGGGTATTTAACAGACATAAGTCTTAATGGCGACATAATTTCATCTGGCAAGGCACGAATTGACCTCATTGGTCTTATTATACTGACTCAAATAAGTTCAGGCCACACCTGGTGTGAGGTAACCCTGTGAGTGTATTCATATTAATTACTCTTCACTCCCTTGCAGACACGACCATCTCTTATATTGGATAACTCGGTTCCTGCTATTTCACCTTTTCTGGCCTGTCACTGGGGCTCTGCTTCTATGATTTAATGATATCTCCTGTCCTCTCGTACCATCTCATTGCATCTTCGTTAAATTCTAGGAGCAACGAACACATGCACCTTAGCTATGGTCTGCTATTTAAAGTTCCGCCACCCCTTGGAACGTGAGGTCAACATCCGGACCTTGTGACCTTGCTTGTTGTTATATTGAAGGTCCGTAACTGTCCGCTGGGCCTTGTTTCCAGGCTACACTAGATTAGAGTCTCCGTGTCGGCACTCTCTTACTTCCCCTTAGGCGGGCGTACTGCAACATTCTAGGCTACAACCTTACTGTCTCTTAACTGTTAACCCGAGGCTTAGTCCTCCATATGCGATGTTCTATCAACCTGGAGGTGATTCTAATTTCCCCCAAAGTCTGATATTTGTGCTTTTCCCCTTACCTTCCTTAGACTGAGCTCTAGGGTTCATGGTACCTACCTTACATTGTCAATAAGGTTACCGGCCAGCTCTCGGCCTATACTTCCTCTGGCTTGCAGTCGAACCCATTTTATTCATATGACCTCCCTGTCTTTCGATAGCACAAACTAAGATCATAACCATTATCTTGCAGGCATATCCTACCGTCATTAGCATGCTTCGGCCGGATTCAGCCTTTTTCTAACTTGAACTTGACTATTACTGGGAGTTTATCACTGATGGATTTCTTACACGCACTTCGAATAAGCTGGTAGTCTTACCCTCTCTTCTGAATTATTACCGTGAAGGTCTGGACAACTTATATAAACATTGGGGCTCCCTACTCTTTCCTAACACTTTCTGGAGTCAACAAATCCAACCTTCGCTTACTATTTACTCCGGGCAACATCGCCTCAATTCCTATACCCTTTGCTGTACTGGAAACAAAACTAAGAAGTAGGAATAGCCTTTTCTTACTGCAATGAAATAGGAATATGGGACTGTACAACATTCGAAAGGATGGAGGTAGGAATACTGCATTTCCCTCTCTTGACCAGATCTTGTATATCTAATAGATAAGTTGACTCATATATACGCTATACTCCTGACTTCCTACTTTGAGGTTATAAAAATGAACTAGGGATGGTGCTGGTAGATGTATCACAGTGTGAGGTTCCTGGTACCTCGGGAGAGTATTGGGGAGATCAAGGATGTCCTCTCCCGTCCTTATTCTGTCTATGTTCCAACTATGGCGTCTTAATGATACCTCCTCCTTCCATTGTAGTTATCTTGCAACTAACTGGTGTCTGTCTTATATTAAACATTACCCTAGACAGATATAACAAGGAAAACTTAGGGACTTAACCCTATACAACTTTGCTCTATAGCACGATTTGAGAAAAAGGAGGGGTAACCATACTATCATGCCTCGTAGCCTCCTGCTTATAGAATGTGGTGCACAACACATTTATAAACAAGACTCTACTTAGCACGGCTTGCGGACTCTCTAGGACACGAACTGCTCTGATACTAAGTTTGTCACGCCCCACCTTGGGAGGCATGACTGGCACTTGGTGCCCTTCTAGGATCTAAACTGCTGAGCTGACTGAGCCTAAGCACCTCTGGTGCTGGGCTGACTCTATCTCTAGAATCAAGAAAACAACGGGCTATATAGCGGTTGTAAATTCAACTCCCGACCAATAAGGCCTATAGCCCCTGTGAAAGTAAACAGCTAACCTGAGACAAACAATCATAGGGAGTTCTATGCGGGCCGACAAGGTCGCCAATCAACAGCTTAATAGGGCCCCACACGACCAACACACATCATCTAAAACACGGTGGAGTAACACAATCTGCAAGCCTCTAGGAGTAATAAGATGGTCGGGACTCCATACTGTACAAACAAAATGAATAAACCTCTATCACACTAGCCTCGAAAGAAGGGAACTGACGGTTCTGTATGGCTGACTGGAACTATAAGGGACCTACTCTTCATCTATTTGTACCTGCAGGCAAGTAATGCAGCGCCCCAGGAAGGGCGTCAGTACAACATGTACCAAATATGTAAGGCAATAGATAAGCTGAATAGGACTAGAAGTAAATAAAAAGAAGAGTCGAAAGTTTAACCTGTACGCCTGCTGATTCATAATCTGCATCTAACTGACACTACATATACATAAGCTAAGACTGCATACTTACACATTTATAAACACTACAGCTAGCAGACAAGAATTCATACAAGAACCCCACCTGGCCCCTATAAGCCGGGAGGTACAATCAGCATGGAATAACTCGTTCAAGCCCCCACAAGTCCTGGCGAGGACATCTCAATCTATATACCCCTACTCAGGTGTCTATAACTCTACTGGTACTGTAGCCAACCTACCGGTCCCCTGGGTCTACAACTGGGCGCACTTAGCCCCTGAACTGTAGCTGTGTCTGAGTCCGAAGGACTCTTGATATCTACACCCGGGCGTAAACGCTCGGCGGGGGTGTGTATAAGGCCAACCACGGCAATATGAGGATCTCAATCCCCATCTTCGTCCCTTGCGAACTACATGCCGCTCCGTAGAGCAACGTATCCTCGCCCCTAGCGGGCGAGCGACACAACTATTAACCCTGAGGCGGTCATGGAAGTCTTCTAACTGAGGGAAACCCCAACCCAGGTGCTATACTGACACATCAATCTATCTGTATAAAGAGAGAGTATCTAGCCTTCTGGGCCTCATACTAATGCTACTCCCTTCTGGGATAATCTGTATGGCTTTCTGCAGGCACGCCATGTGCCCGTATTTGATTAGAGGATCCTGATAGTGATCTTGATCTCTAATAGTTTGGGATGAATAAAGCGAGGTCTGAAGTGGCCTAACAACACTCTGAATGTCCCACTCGGACCTCTATAACTCATGAATAACTATGTGGTTGTGGATAGCCAACTACTTTGTTCTTCTAACTAAACAACTATAGGGATGGGCTTGGTCGAACTTGTCTGAATCCACTCGGATCTATATTACTATACCTGAATACCTTACAAGAACTGGCTAGGGTGCTGGCCCATCACTGACTACTGATGTGGACCCTCCTTGGGGTACCTATGGATTTATCTGACTTGGACGACTGGGATGGCTTGCAAGGCATCCTACGTGAAAACTGTTAAGTCGACTAAGACTGACAATCACTGATAAGGCTAAAGGGATGGCGGCGATCATTCAATACACTGGAGAACCCTGGTGTCGCTAACTCTATAATATACCTATTCTGTCTCTATTTCTGTTTCTGGAACGTGCGATAACGTCAATGACCTCTAGGGATGCTTTCCTGCCATTACAGGCACCAACTGGTCGATAGACCGCCTAACTGCGCCCATACTGTTTAACCAACTGACAGGCCAATAACTCTTACGAGCTTCTGAAGTCTAGGCCTGGAAACAAACATATAAGTCTACCATCACAATAAATTGAGAACTAAAAGAGTTTATATAGCGTTCATAACGTGAATCACATTTAACCTGCTCCCTTTTAGCGAGGGGTACTGTAGTACGATCTATATACGTTTTTTAGCAGCTAACCAGAATTTATGTAATTGTAACCCCTATTAGCATCTATCCACAACATATATGATATTTATATATATATATATATATATATATCAATAACAGCTAATCACAACATATTGAATTACAATCTAGTGGTAGCAACTACCTGCAAACATCTGAGATTGTTATTTCTATTCGAGAACATAAGTCGTAACACTGCACGACTAGGATACTTGCCGAGAGTTAAGCCTTACATACCTCATTCGCCATTTTCTGACTAACTGATGAGTATCAGCTTGTATTCAACTGCCCTTCTCAACTGTAATCATATTAATGGAAGAATAGGGCCAACTTCATTACTGAATTCAAAGAAAACAACAACTTTGTATATATATATATATATTAACTATATTTCAACCTATCAAAAGATGATTGAAAACTCATAATTTCTCGGGAATATAGAAGGGATAAATACTTACTTTAGGCCCGTGATCGTATTGACACTAGTTTGAAACAATTCCATCAACTTAGGCTCGATGGGACGATGATTTTCCGGGTGTATTTTACGAAAATAACTCCGCAGCGATGCTCTCTGCAGCCTTATACTTCAATACCTGGAGTTAATTTAGATTTGGACGGCGTTTAGCGGCGTAATCAGATGATTTTCCAATGTTTCCCTTCGGTCTCCCTCTTTTCTAGCCATGATTTATGAGTAATGAAATAATATTTAAGTGTGAGGCCTTTATATACTTGAGGCAGCAGACAAGGCAATGTGGCACTCTGCCCATCGCGCTGATTCTGCTCCGTGCCACTTTGCCCCTCTGGGCAGCTTGGTTCGGCCTCCTCCCGTGAAATCTCGACTTTGCACTCGTTCGGCCTTTCCCCGGGCCCTTTCCTCATACATATGGCACTCTAAAACTCTTAACCAACATACAAATAGGCCGACTAAACGTTAGAAACTTACGGGGTGTAGCAACAGGATATACCTATATGAATCGGGTGAGGTCAGGAACAGATGTAGAATACTTTATGGCTATCCAATTCAAGTATGGTATCTTATGACATTTTGTGGTATGAGATCTGGTATGTGCATGTAGTTTACAGTTGGAGAAATCGACTCCCTCTTATTATTTTGATGGCTTTTGTGTACACTTGAGATAGTAGTCTGTAACTGTGTTTGATTGTCTTGTTTTAAATTGAATTTCTGGGCTATGGGTGATAGTATGACGGGTTTGAATGGAAGATAGTGCGGTACCGTGAGATAGCAAGTAGACGTTATTATTGTATTTACTATACTAAGGAACTGGAAAACCCTATAGATAACTAAATAGGTTAATAAAAGGTAGAACGAACTTGGTCATTCATAGTGAAATGGTAAGAGGGGTAGTTGAGCTATAAGTTTATATGGTGGGATAAAATAGAACTCGACTAAGGGAAATTGATTACTAGTTGGATGGGCTAGTGCTGCAGCAGACACATCGCTGCGACAACGGGATCACTGTAGCAGCCTAAGCCTTCACTGCAGGAGAAATATAGAGAGGTGGACTAATAGCTAATTAACGACCAAAAGCGTGGGAAAATTGTTTGAACCTTGATGAGTCATAAGAAATAATACTGTAGTGGTTAAACTTAGTGGGATGTTACATAAGTGAAGTAATTATTGAATTTAGTATTATTGATTATATATTGATTTTATGTTGTTGTGTTAACTAACCCTAGTCGGTCAATGATGCTTACCAGTACGTGTGGTGTACTGATACTACCTTGATACACCTTTTTCTTTTGGGTGTAGGATGTGGAAGGTTGAAGTTCCCAGCTTCAGTCTTCCTCTTTCCAAACGAAGCTGGGTAATTTTTGTTTTTCAAGTATTCAAATAGAGCTCTTATACTTATCTAGACTAGATCTTGGGAGAGTCATGTTAGAGAAATCTTGTAATGTTATTTTGTTGTGTATTTTTAGCAATTAATGAGAAGTAATGTGAATGTTAGAAATTATTTTGTTTTCTAATTAATAGAAATGTTGTAAGGGTTCTCTTATCGATTAGAGTCGATGTAGGAGCTGGTATGACCTATCTATTTGGGTCGTGATATATTGGTATCAGAGGTCTAGGTTATCGGTCTACAAGTACATGATCAATGTCGAATAGACTGCTGCAAATGGGTGTGTAGACGTCCATACCAAATCTGCAGGAAGCTATAAGGCATTTAGGAAGTCACACTTATTTCTTTCTCATCGTGCTATCCGGTTGTGTTGATCACCTGAGTTGAGTCAAATTGGTATCTGGGAGATTTCAATTGGTATCTCGACAAGCCTAATTGGTATTGCCTAGGTGTAATTAGAGAAAACCTACGATAAGACTGGTGGGTGGGGTTAACTTGAGTTAACCAGAGAGACAAAAGAAACCTTGTTATATTTGTTATGCTTAGCAAGTCTCGCTACAGCGAAAGCTGTCTCGCTGCAGCGGACTCGCTACAGCGGAAGGTGTACAGCTGCAACAGATCTGATGTTGCAAAAAGGACACCGTTGCAACAGACATAGCCAGGCAGAATGTAAATAACAGAGCTCCTAAGTTCCCCTGTTTTGAACAACAGTCCAGAAGTGTTATTATTCGATACAAGGCCACGTAAGAAAGGACTACATATTATAGAAAGGGGCCAAAAACACGGCCAATTTCTACGGATGCCAAACTGACATCCGTACATCAAGCAGAACTAGTACCAACATCCAAACAAGTAGGAAAAAGAAAATAGGAAATAGAATTGTCTTACAAGCCCCAAGTAGGGGCTTCCCAAAACAGTAATAGAGCATAATATGTAGGGGAGGGGGGGGAGAAAATAAATTAGCTAGAGGACTCATCGCTGCCATTGCTAGCATCGTCATCCTCTCCCCCCTCAAACCCGCTGAGAAAGGATGAAACTGGGAGGTCCTGCCTGGTCGCCTGAGGGGTACTAGCATCGAGAGTAAGGTGCTTGAGGATTGACTTGAACCCCTTCCATATCGGACCAGGAGCTTGGCTCGGGAGTGCCTCTTCTTCTTCTCCTTCTCCAGCTCCTCCCTGAGCTAGACGTGGGCCTGAGCTAAGGTGGCAATCACCCCCTGCATCTCTCTAGTATCTGCAGCTTCTGCACTAGTGGAGAGCCTACTGGTGGAAGGTCGGTTGGGGGAGGAGGTCTGGATAACCTTCCTAAGAGCTCCCACATAGCAGCCATCTCAGTCTGGATCCGCTTCAACGGTCCCAAGGGCCTAGAGGTTCTACCTCCACGATCCCCTTCCTCACTAAGGTAGACTTCCTCTTCTTCCTGCCCCTCCCTAAGTCCCCTTCACCTTCAAGGTATCGAAGGGCCTGTCACAGTCCACAATGACGTCCCGAGACTCCTAGTGCACTCTAGCCCACTTGCATAGCCGAGTAATGAGGGAAGCAAACGGCAGGCCAGTGATAGTCTTTCTGTGGAAATACCTCCACTCCTCCATGATTTTGGCCCCCACATTGACCCTTACTCTGCTTAGAACTGTGGCCACCACCAATTCCCAATGATAAGTCACGTCTATGACATTAGAAGACGGGCGGATCCTCTGGGACACTAAATGGAGCCACCTCCTGGCCTCCACGCTGAAGTGAGTACTCTAGATCCCCGTCCGAGTGATCTCCCAGTTCATCCTAGCCCTATGTCCCTCTATCACTAGGATGTTCACCAACCATTGGTCGTTCCCAAGTACATTCGTAGACTTTAGCTCAGACTCTGGCGGGTTGGGCAGACACAAAGCATCATTAATAATAGCAGCGGTCAAGATGATCTGCCTTCCCTGGATGTAGGACACCAGCTCATCCCAGCTCCAAGCTATGGTAGGGAGATTGGCGTAAAACTCCCTCACCTAGGACTCATTTGCCATGCCCGGGTCCTCTACCAATGGGCCCCAACCCATCTCCTGAAGGAGGGAATAGAACTTCAAAGCCTTCTCCTCCACCTCCTGCATCACGAAGCCCCTATCATGCAGGAAGTCCTTCATAGTCTATTCATTGTGTCTATATTAACACTGATCATTGACGAACGGGATGTACTCTCTAGTACGGAGACTACTAGTAGAAGAGGCCATGGTAACAAACCTGAAATAAATGAAGAATATTAGAAGGGAACAATGCGGGATAGGAAGAAAAGAAAAGCAAGGGCTGAAATTGAAAGGAGGTACTGCCCAGCTGTATCGCTGCAGCGGTCGTACGTCTGTTGTAGCTAGACCTACCAGCAATTTTCCATTTCAATAGGGCTCGGATTCATGCTTGAAGAGCAAAAAGCAACCCATCAGCCCACTCAAACTCCCCATTTTTGAGCCCACAACCACATGCAACCAGCCAAAAATATGCAGAGAATGAAAGGAAATACTTGAGAACGTAAAAATTACGAGCATGCTTCGGAAATATAGCCTAACAAGCAGAAAGAAAAACCTACCCTCCACACTTCATAAACTACTCGAACATGATGGTAATAGACATAATATTGCGAGAAAAGGAAGCAGATGAAGCCTAGAATTATAAGAGTAGAACATTACCTGAGAAAATATCGGATTCTTATCAGGGGAAGTTGAGAGGATTGTGAAAATAGAATTGAAAGATTTGGAAAATGAACTTGAAAACCCTCTTTTCTGCCTTTAACTGACCCCGTCGTCTGCTGCAGCAAACCATATTTCCGCTGCGGCAAGACCACTATAGCGGTAAATGCACTCGTTGTAGCGAACAGTGAAATTAAAATAGTGACTGTTGAAATTCTGCGGTCGAACCTTGTCTTTTCGAAAAATAATCGGTCCAAGTCGTCCGAAGAATCCGTAATACCTAGGACGTTTGGGTAGAGAAGGAACATCCATAACACCGAAGGAAGGGTAATGACGTGAATTGACATTCCGGTCTGGGTTAAAACCTAGGCAAATAATTATGACCCCCCTAGAAATAATCGGTGATATGTGAGAAAATTAGGAATAATGCATAGTATAGGGTTCCAAAAATAATCAGTTTGGAGTTCAGGACACAGAATTCGACAAGTTTTGACGCTGGCCAGAAGTAAGAGGAAATTGGTGGCAGTCGTTTTTAACCCCGCCTCGATATCATAGTGTTTCTTGGGACGAACAAATTTTTAATTGGTATATGATGTAATGATCCCCCGGCTGTTATAGCATTCTTTTCACACCCCACCTTGGGGGGTATGATGGGAACCTAGTGCCTGCTAAACTCTGGGCTGCTAAACGGTCCAGCCTGAGCACATCTGGTGCTTTGGCTGACTGTGGCACTATTTCAAGAAACGAACCGGCTATATAACGGTTGTAAATACAGCCTCCGACCGACTGGGCCTATAGCCACCTGTACTGTATCGTTAGCTAATCAGAATCATCTCATATAGGGAAACCTGTGCGGGCCGACAAGGCCACCATGCTGTGTAGTTATCTGTAACTTAACATTAGAATACTGAATAACTATGTGACCGGCAAGGTCACCACTACAATCAAACTATGGCCCCACACGGCCAACATAATCAACCAAACACATATATACATGCACGGCCGCACACGACTGGCTCCACTACCACAGGGAAACATCAGACTGCAAGCCTCTAAAATGCAATAATAGAATGGTCAGGATAAGGCCCCGACCTACCCAAACTGTAATCAAAAAGGAAATAGGAGCAACCTTCTACTATCTAGCTCCGGAGGATAGGAGCTGATAACTCTGCTGACTAGATCACGAGGGATCGACTCCTTGTCTATGTGTACCTGCAGGCAAGCAATGCAGCGCCCCCACGGGCGTCAGTACCACAGGTACTGAGCATGTAAAGCAAACTGAAATATACAACTGAAATTGGTAACAACAATAATATGACATATAAGCAGGAAGTAGCTGATTCTATCTGGCTGAGGATAACTGGGGAGAGTTTACCTATTCTGTAACTAAACTGGGCGTACCTGACGACGTGTCGTCATACTGTCTATCCGTATCTAATAGCAAATGTAGATATACATATAAATACACACAATATCTGACCGACCCCCATAAGCCGGAAGGTGCCAACCAACAAACAATCAATTTACCCCTACCCGGGTCTAAACCAACCAAAAATAAGTCACTCCACTCATCTGATAACTGTGAGCTCGTCCTACCGACCCCCTTGGGTACGCAGCTCAGGCCTTGGCCTCTAACAATAAACTGTGTCTGAGTCCGAAGACTCCTGCCTCTGGGCGCAAGTGCGCAATGGGGTAATTTGCTGCTGTATCTGTGACTGAAACTGCCCCTGGGTGCAAGCACGCAACAGGGTAATTTTTATAAAAAATCTGTATCTGAAACTGACCCCGGCCACAGCACATACAGAGTAATCTTCCCCTGTAAATAGGGTAATCTGGATCTGCGCAGAGCGAACTGAACTGCCCCTGCAAGCAGGGTAATCTGGACCGTATTATTATGGTGGTCAGCCATCATCGTCCTCTAGGCAAACGGCATCGCCCAGCTGGTGGCGGTATCTGAATCTAGTATCGACGCAGCTATAACCCAGGGGCGGTGGGGATGCTAAAGGGTGCCCACATGCCACAACAAGTCTCAACATATAAAATACATACACAGAAAGCATGCTCAAATGAAAAATACCAATCCTATTCTCTTCTTTTATTTCAAGGCCAGTCTGTATTAAACAACTGATACTATATTCTGTTTTGCACTGTTTCTGATTGCTGGGCTAACTGCTACCTCGCCTTTATCTGATTATTGTTATCCGTGATCTGAAGCTATATAAGTTTCTAGAGCCATATCTGTTTCTGGAGCTACATCTATATCTGGAGCTATTTCTATATCTGATTACTGATCTGATTACATCTGGATATAACTCAGTAACATAGGACATGCCATCTATAACTGGATATAGCTCAATAACATAAGATGTGTCATCTATTACCGGATACAGTCTCAACAATTGTAATACATACTATCTGTAATCTTGCTAATTCATTATACTGCTTTTACAACTTCCACACTAGGTATTACGTAGAAACATACTGAACTACCAGCTGATACCACATTACTATCTAGAATCATCTGACTACCCGTTATTCTGATTATCACATGATACGTAATGCTATACTAGCATGCTTGCTGGAAATTGTACTAAAATCATTCCTATACGCTGGGTATCTGTTAATAGCCTTTATTCTATTTATTTTCTAGACTGTACTTCCTGGCTTGCCGAAAGGATAGCTTTACATACCTGGTTTCTGAATACCCGATTGACCGATGGGATTTCCGTCAGTACTTCTGCTGTTTCTCCCAGCGACATTCATATACATGTCAATTAGAACTAAATACACCAATATTCTGAAAGAAAACGTTAGTTTTGATATATTTATAGCTTGAACTTTGGCTTATCGAAAGACGGTCAGAACCTCGCTATTTCTCGAAAGTCCAGAAGGGAGAAATATTCACTTTAAGGCTAGGAGTATGTTGACACTAGTTTGGAGCAATTCCACTTACCTCGGTTCAGTAGCACGACGACTCGTCGGCCGAATTTCGCGAAACTAAATCCGTAGGAATGCTCCTCACTGCTTAATACCTCAGTATCTGATGTTAATTTGAGTTTGGACCGCGTTTGATGGCGTAATCGGAAGGAAATTATCAAGAACCCTTCATCCCTCTTCCTCTCTGGTTTTCTCTCTGTTTTCACTGGAAATTATAAGAATTTTAACATTTAAATCGAAGTGGAGGGCTTTATATACTTGGGGCTAGACAGGGCCAACGTGTCACGGAGCCATCGCGGAGGCTCCACCTCCGTGACACGTTTCCATCGTGGAGGGGCTCTGCCCCGGCTCCTTCCGCGATGGTTCGACAGGTTTCTTGTCCGATCTTGTCCCGGGCCTTTTCCTAGCATGTATGGCTTTCAAATACTCTTAACCAACACACGAATAGGCCATCTATGTGTTGGAAATTTTACGAGGTATAACATTCTCCCCCCCTTAAGAACATTCGTCCTCAAATGTAAACTTCTATTTAGAAGACTTCTCAACTTACTCAACTTGTTTCTAGAAAAATTTCGGCAGAGTTTCCCCTGTAATATGGACTATCCCAAAAACCTGAAAAGCAGAAAAGCCCAATACAGGTACTCCACACGATATAATAATATTCATTCATAACTGTCTATACTCAATCGCCTGCTATCATATATGAGGTATAAGCATTCATAAGGAAAAACAGTTCTTAACATACCTCCTGTTTGCCTATGTTTGGAATAAGTGGGGATATCTGTCTTTCATTTCCTCCTCGGCTTCCCAGGTCATCTCTTCTCGGTTTCTATTATGCCACAATCTTTGACTGAAGCAACATCTTTCGTTCTCAGTCTACGGATCTGTCTGTCTCGTATAGCTACTGGAACCTCTTCATATGCTAACTCTTCTGTGACCTGGACATCTTGAACTGGAACAACTGTGGAAGGGTCTCCTACGAACTTCCCCAACATAGATACATGGAATACTGGGTGAACAGACGCTAACTCTGGAGGCAAGTTCAATTCGTATGCAACTCAGCCTATTCTCCGCCGAATCTGATATGGCCCAATGAACCTCGGGCTAAGATTGCCTTTCTTGCCAAATCTCATCACCCCTTTCATTGGAGACACTTTCAGATATACCCAGTCGTCCACTGCAAATTCTAGATTTCTGCGCCGCATATCTGCATAAGACTTCTGGCGGCTCTGAGCAGTTATTAGGCGTTCTCTTATAAGCTTTACCTTCTCCTCTAACTGTTGAATGATGTCTGGCCCAATCAACGCTGATTCTCCCACTTCAAACCAGCCAACCAGCGATCTGCATTTTCGCCCATATAATACTTCAAAGGGCGCCATCTGGATGGCTGAATGATAACTGTTATTATAGGCAAATTCAATCAACGGCAGATGCTTATCCCAGCTACCCCCAAAATCTAGTACACACGCCCGTAGCATATCTTCGAGCGTCTGGATAGTTAGTTCTGCTTGCCCGTCTGTCTGAGGATGAAAGGTTGTACTTAAGTTAATCTGTGTCCCCAGACCACTCTGAAACGACTGCCAAAACCTAGCTGTAAACTGTGCTCCTCTGTCCGAAATAATAGATACTGGCACTCCATGTAATCTAACTATTTCTCTAATATATAATTCGGCATAATCCTCGACCGAGAAGGTAGCTTTCACTGGCAGGAAATGAGCTGATTTTGTCAGCCTGTCAACTATCACCCAAATAGAATCATTTCTACGTCTGGTATGGGGCAACCCTGTTACAAAATCCATATTTATCGCTTCCCATTTCCACAAAGGCACAACTATATCCTGTGTTAGACCACCCGGTTTCTGGTGTTCTGCTTTCACCTGCTGGTAGTTATGACATCTAGATACAAATTCAGCTATTTTAGCTTTCATACCTGGCCACCAGTAGATGTCCCTGACGTCGTGGTACATTTTCGTTGCTCCTGGATGGAGGGAATAGCGAGTGTAATATACCTCATGCATGGTTTGCTGGCGAAGCCCTGATACATTCGGGACACATAGGCGGCCCTTACAATGCAGCACTTCATCCTCAATCACTTGGAAGTCTGGTTCCTTACCTTTCTGAACTCTATCTTTGAGCTGGACTAAGTCAGGGTCCTCGTACTGCCGTCCTTTTACCTCTGTAACTAACGATGACACAGCAGAGTTCTGAATCACCACTCTGTTATTTTGTGTCTCTACTACTCGAACGGCTAAACCAGCTAGCTGATGAATTTCCTTGGCTAACTCCCGCTTCTCGGGTCGCAAATACGCTAAAATTACCATCGACTTACGGCTGAGGGCATCTGCAACTACATTAGCTCTCCCTGGGTGGTAGAGAATATTTACATCATAATCTTTCAGCAATTCTAACCAACGACGTTGCCGCAGATTTAACTCCCTCTGTGTGAAAATGTACTGCAGACTTTTATGATCTATAAAAATGTCTATATGAACGCCATACAGATAATGCCTCCAGAATTTCAGAGCGTGGATCACTGCGGCCAGTTCCAGGTCATGGGTCGGATAGTTCTTTTTGTGCTTCCTCAGCAGTCTGGAAGCATAAGCAATTACCTTTCCATGCTGCATCAGCACACAACCCAGTCCAATGCCTGAAGCGTCGCAATACACCGCATACCCATCTGTTCCCTCTGGCAATGCTAATACTAGGGCGGAGGTCAATCTGTCTTTCAATTCTTGAAAACTCTGCTCACATGCCTCCATCCACTGAAATTTCGCTGCTTTCTGTGTCAACGTTGTCAGAGGTGCTGCTATAGTGGAGAATCCTTCAACAAATCTCCGGTAATACCCTGCTAAACCCAGGAAACTGCAAACCTCGGTCAGAGTGGTAGGTCTGGGCCATGTCTTGACTGTCTCTATTTTCTGTGTGTCCACCTGTATACCAGCATCCGACATGATATGCCCCAAGAAGGCCACTGAGTTCAGCCAGAATTCACACTAAGAAAACTTGGCGTACACTTGACGGTCTTTAAGGATTTGGAGTATTGTTCGTAAATGGTTCTGGTGATCTGCCTCAGAATGGGAATATACCAGAATATCATCGATAAATACTATCACGAACAGATCCAAATACGGTCTGAATATGCTATTCATCAGGTCCATAAACACTGTGGGAGCATTCGTCAGTCGAAAAGACATGACTAGAAATTCAAAGTGACCATATCTGGTCCTGAAAGCAATCTTTGGAATGTCCCTCTCACGAACTCGGACCTGGTGGTATCCGGACCTCAGATCTATCTTAGAGAAACATCTGGCCCCCTGCAATTGGTCGAACAAATCATCTATTCTAGGGAGTGGGTATTTGTTTTTAACGGTTACCTTATTCAGCTACCGGTAGTCTATGCACATTCAGAGTGAGCCATCTTTCTTTCTTACAAACAGAACTGGCGCACCCCACAGGGAAGTACTAGGCCTGATAAAACCTTTGTCGAGAAAATCTTTTAACTGCTCTTTCAACTCTCTAAGATCAGCTGGTGCCATGCGATACGGGGGAATGGATATAGGTTGAGTCCCTGGCAACAAGTCAATTGCAAAATCTATCTCCCTTTCGGGAGGGATACCAGGCAACTCATCTGGAAATACGTCAGGGAATTCATTGACCACTGGAACAGACTGAAGAGTCGGAGGTTCCACCCGAACGTCCTGGACTCTAACTAGGTGGTAAATACATCCCTTTGCTATTAATTTTCTCGCTTGAAGGTAGGAAATAAACCTACCTTTTGGCATAGCTGTGCTCCCTTTCCACTCTCGCACTGCTTCCCCCGAAAAGTGAAATCGAACCGTCTTGGTCCAGCATTCTAAGTTGGCATAGCATGGCACTAACCAGTCCATACCCATAATGGCATCGAAGTCAACCATCTCAAGTTCTATTAAGTCTACTGTGGTCTGGCGATCAGCAACCTCTACCGTACACTCTCGGTAAACTCTTTTAGCTGTAATCGAGTCACCGATCGGTGTAAGCACTGAAAAGGGCTGCTGAACCAATTCTGGTTCGATACCCAACTTCCGGGCCACATATATGACAAGGTAGACCCTGGATCAATCAATACATAAACAGGGTATGAGCAGATAATCAATATACCTATGACCACGTCGGGAGATGCCTCTGAATCCTGCCTCCGTGGTAATGCATAGGTACGGCTGGGGCCTGCACCTGAGCCAGAGGCTCCTGATCTACCTCGGCCCCTATTTGCTGAACCTGAGGGTCTGTGCCCTGCTGAGGCTGTCGGAGCTCGTGGCCCCGCTGATGCTCTATCCAGACTATCCCGGCTACCCTGTCCTCTGGCCGGACAATCTTTCATTAAATGCCCTTCCTGTCCGCAGTAATAGCACCCTGAGAAGCCTTGCCTGCAGGCTCCAGAATGGGGTCAGTGGCATATAGGACAAGGGGTAGGTGCAAATCTACTCTGTTCTGCCCTCCGCTGCTGAGGTGATGCTACTGTCCGTAAACTGCTACCGACTCTGACTGACTCCGGCGAACAAATCTGCCTCTCTGCTGCTGTACCGGAGGTAAAGATCTAGGTGGCCTATCTGAAAATCGTGGTCTCGGCCCCCTAGAGATTTCCCCCTGAATCTTAGCGGGTCTGTTTCTACGGTGCTGCTCTGAAGTCGTCTGCCTGTCGCCCCATTACCGCTGTCTCAGGCCCTCAATTGTCTGTGCGAAGGCCTATACCCTGGCTATGTCCATGTCTTCTCTCAAAGTAGCCGTCATGCACGTCTCTATGTAATCTGAATTTAGGCCCATAATAAAACGATGGACTCTGGACGACATGGTGTCCACAAATGCTGGAGCATAGCGGGCTAAGGAGTCGAACTGTAAAGAATACTCACGGACGCTCCTGGCCCCCTGCTCTAAGTGTAGGAACTGGTCCATCCGAGCCTGTCTGACCTCCCGGGGTAAGTAGTGGTCCAGGAAGGCCTCTGAGAAGCTGGACCAAGTAGGAGGGGCTGCATCTCTTCCCCGAGATCTCTCCTAACTTTCGTACCACAAAACAGCAATATCCCTCAACCGAAACACTGCTAATTCCACTGATTCTACTGGGGTTACGTGCATGACTCTAAAGATTCTCTGCATCTGGTCCAAAAAGTCCTGAGGGTCCTCCGCTGAATCTGACCCTGTAAACTGAGGGGGTCCTAATGCCAAAAATTCTCTAACCCTGAACTACCTGGCCCACCTAGGGATTCTGCTGCTGCAGATAGTACTGGCTGACGCTGAGTAGCTAGCATCTGGGTCAACATAACCACCGCACTACGTAGCTCTTGATCAGATGAAGTGGGTGACGGAGCTGTGGGAGGCAGTGCTGCCTCAAATGGTGTCTGGCGAGGTGGAGACTACTGGGAGGGTCGAGATGACACCTCCGTATTGCCTTCAGACCGGGCTGAATCTGGCTGTAAGTGAGGCATCCTGCTGGTGCCTTCGCCTGCCGCTGTATCTAATCTCCTGCCTGTAGTAGGGTGTCGCTGATCTGCCATAGTATCTATAGACAAAGAGGGTGGTAAGTTTCAAAAGAATCAACCCTATACTATACTGTGCTATGGCACCACTGAGTATGAAAGAAGGGTAACCATCCTATAATGCCTCGCAGCCTCCTGCCTAAAGTATGTGGTGCACAACACGTCCATAGACAAGACTCTACTTAGCACGGCTTGCAGACTCCCTGGGACACGAACTGCTTTGATACCAAATTTGTCACACTCCACCTTGGGGGGTATGATGGGCACCTAGTGCCTGCTAGACTCTAGGCTGCTAAACGGTCCTGCCTGAGCACATCTGGTGCTTTGGCTGACTGTGACTCTATTTAAAGAAATGAACCGGCTATATAACGGCTGTAAATACAGCCTCCGGCCGACTGGGCCTATAGACACCTGTACTGTATCGTCAGCTAATCAGAATCATCTCATATAGGGAAACCTGTGCGGGCCGACAAGGCCACCATGCTGTCTAGTTATCTGTAACTTAACATTAGAATACTGAATAACTACGTGACCGGCAAGGTCACCACTACAATCAAACTATGGCCCCACACGGCCAACATAATCAACCAAACACATATATACATACACGGCCCCACACCACCGGCTCCACTACCACAGGGAAACATCAGACTACAAGCCTCTAGGAAGTAATAATAGAATGGTCGGGACAGGACCCCGACCTACCCAAACTGTAATCAAAAAGGAAATAGGAGCAACCTTCGACTATCTAGCCCGGAGGATAGGAGCTGATAACTCTGCTGACTGGATCACGAGGGATCGACTCCTCGTCTATGTGTACCTGCAGGCAAGCAATGCAGCGCCCCCACGGGCGTCAGTACCACAGGTACTGAGCATGTAAAGCAAACTGAAATATACAACTGAAATGGGTAACAACAATAACGTGACATATAAGCAGGAAGTAGCTGATTCTATCTGGCTGAGGATAACTGGGGAGAGTTTACCTATTCTGTAGCTAAACTGGGCGTACCTGACGACGTGTCGTCCTACTATCTATCCGTATCTAATAGCACATGTAGATATACATATAAATACACACAATACCTGACCGACCCCCATAAGCCGGAAGGTGCCAACCAACAAACAATCTATTTACCCCTACCCGGGTCTAAACCAACCAAAAATAAGTTACTCCACTCATCTGATAACTGTGAGCTCCTCCTACCGGCCCCCTTGGGTACGCAGCTCAGGCCTTGGCCTCTGACAATAAACTGTGTCTGAGTCCGAAGACTCCTGCCTCTAGGCGCAAGTGCGCAACGGGGTAATCTGCTGCTGTATTTGTGACTGAAATTGCCCCTAGGTGCAAGCACGCAACAGGGTAATTTTTATAAAAAATCTGTATCTGAAACTGCCCCTGGCCATAGTGCACACAGAGTAATCTGCCCCTGTAAACAGGGTAATCTTGCTCTGCACAGAGCGAACTGAACTGCCCCTGCAAGCAGGGTAATCTGGACCGTATTATTATGGTGGTCAGCCATCATCGTCCTCTAGGCGGACGACATCGCCCAGCTGGTGGCGGTATCTGAATCTGGTATCGACACAACTATAACCCAGGGGCGGTGGGGATGCTAAAGGGTGCCCACATGCCACAACAAGTCTCAACATATAAAACACACACACAGCAAGCATGCTCAAATGAAAAATACCAATCCTATTCTCTTCTTTTATTACAAGGTCACTCTGTATTAAACAACTGATACTATATTATGTTTTGCACTGTTTCTAATTGCTGGGCTAACTGCTACCTGGCTTTTATCTGATTATTGTTATCCGTGATCTGAAGCTATATTAGTTTCTAGAGCCATATCTGTTTCTGGAGCTACATCTATATCTGGAGCTATTTCTATATCTGATTACTGATCTGATTACATCTGGATATAACTCAGTAATATAGGACATGCCATCTATAACTGGATATAGCTCAATAACATAAGATGTGCCATCTATTACCGGATACAGTCTCAACAAATGTAATACATACTATCTGTAATCTTGCTAATTCATTATACTTCTTTTACAACTTCCACACTAGGTATTACGTAGAAACATACTGAACTACCAACTGATACCACATTACTATCTAGAATCATCTAACTACCCGTTATTCTGATTATCACATGATACGTAATGCTATACTAGCATGCTTGCTGAAAATTGTACTAAAATCATTCCTATATGCTGGGTATCTGTTAATAGCCTTTATTCTATTTATTTTCTAGACTGTACTTCCTAGCTTGCCGAAAGGATAGCTTTACATACCTGGTTTATGAATACCCGATTGACCGATGGGATTTCCATCAGTACTGCTGCTGTTTCTCCCAACTATATTCATATACATGTCAGTTAGAACTAAATACACCAATATTCTGAAAGAAAACGTTACTTTCGATATATTTATAGCTTGAACTTTGTCTTATCGAAAGACGGTCAGAACCTCGCTATTTCTCGAAAGTCCAGAAGGGAGAAATATTCACTTTAAGGCTAGGAGTATGTTGACACTAGTTTGGAGCAATTCCACTTACCTCGATTCGGTAGCATGACGATTCGTCGGCCGAATTTCACGAAACTAAATTCAAAGGAATGCTCCTCACTGCTTAATACCTCGGTATCTGGAGTTAATTTGAGTTTGGACAGCGTTTGATGGCGTAATCGGAAGGAAATTATCAAGAACCCTTCGTCCCTCTTCCTCTCTGATTTTCTCTCTGTTTTCACTGGAAATTATAAGAATTTTAACATTTAAACCGAAGTGGAGGGATTTATATACTTGGGGCTAGACAGGGCCAACGTGTCGCGGAGCCATCGCGGAGGCTCCACCTCCGTGACACGTTGCCATCGCGGAGGGGCTCTGCCCCGACTCCTTCCGCGATGGTTCGACAGGTTTCTTGTCCAGTCTTGTCCCGGGCCTTTTCCTAACGTGTATGGATTTCAAATACTCTTAACCAACACGCGAATAGGCCATCTATGTGTTGAAAATTTTACGGGGTATAACAATTCTGACCCCATAAAAATGGTCGAATTAAAATTTTTAGAAATTCACAATAAATATGAGAAATGAAGGATGCATGGAGAATAAATTTAAATGGGCTTAGTCGAGATCAGGCAGACCCAAGAAAGCGTTCGCCACAGCGGAAAGATTTTCGCCATAGTGTAACCGCTGTAGCGGATAACACGGGCTAGGAATCTGCAAATCCTGTTCTAATTTGGATATTAAAACCTAGTCCTTTGAAGAGGACTTATTAAAAATGTCTAAAAATAGAAAATAGACTTTTGGAGGAAAACAAGAGGATCCAAAGGGTGCAATTCGATCTCCATAGCTTGGCGCTTTCACTAGGAAATCAAAAGAATGGAATAGCCGCAGTCGAGGATGATTGGGACGATAACTTGGCACCCAGGTAGGCTATGGTTTACTCACTTTTGCATTATACTTTAGTTAGCTAAACATATATGTGTGTATGATTTATATGCTTTCGATGAGTAGGAATGTATTTTTAACTATGTTGTAGTATATTAATCAGAATTAATGAACATTTAAGAACAAGCGTATTAGAATAGCGGTGACAAAAGATCATAATGAGGAAACACCCTTGGGGAGATATTTCAACCAATAAATTGGCTCATGTTCTAGGATATGTATTGAAATCAAATGTTGTTGAAGAGGTTAACTTTCGGGTGTCGTTGACAAAACATTCCGAAGTATAAATATAGACTTCTTCTTTCTTTGAATTGAAACCTTAGACGTGTAAAATCACATAGACTCTGTGTAGGATATGCGATTAACGGACTGATTAATAAGTTATAACTATATTTGAGCGTGAGATGAAGTGAGTGGCAAAGTATAGTAATCTCTTACAAAATGACTTGAATGTACTGTGGTCGGTATTGTATTTTCTGGAGTGGTGATTGTTGACCGCATTAATGGTGACACTGTGGAAGTTAATTATTGATGTAAGATTATTATGACATTGTTCATTATGGTTAGTATAAAGAAACCAAAACGTGAGAGAAACTGGAATAAAGACTAGTCGCAGTGCTGCCAGCAATACCGTTGCAGCGGGTAGTATACCGTTGTAGCTAGATTGCTGTAACAACAGTAATGCCGCTGCAGTAGAGCCCAAACCAGTGAGCAAGACAAGTCAAAAATCTTATAACTTGTTGAATTAAATGTTATTATATTGTTTATACACGAGATTGATTTAATTTGATGTTATTATACTTGATGTGTGAATGTGTAATTCTTATCGTGTGATGATCTGTTACGTGTTGTGTTGCATTATGCGTCATGTGATTGAGTGGGGAATTGGCTTTAAATGAATGTGTGACAGAGATGACAGATAATACAGAACGAAAGTTATCGATATAATGTTAATGAGGGGAGTACGGCTGAAGTTAAGGAACTCAGATGAACAAGTTACTACAATTATATTCTGAATAAGGATTGGATACACGAGTGGCTCGTGTCCGAGGTAAGCATCCAAGCGAGCTGTATGAGAGACACAGATAGGTATGGCTAAAGGACCAAGCAGTTGGGTGTACAAGTGAGTACACAGACAGGTATGATGAATGTTCATATGGCTGGGTATACAGTACATAAATTTCTAGAGTTCCCTACAGGACATGACTGGAAGGGCAAGCATAAGACCCTTTAGCATGTGCGTACAGTAATATGACAGATGCGTGTGCCTGGAATATCACCACTGGTAGGATTGTGAGATAAAAATTATTCGGGTATGGTTGATATACATACGACTGCAAATATAGGAAGGTAATTGATATACCAGTGTGATACAGGATATACCGACATGAATTGGGTTAAGGTGAGGAACAGGTGTGGAATACAGTTTATGGTTATCCAGTTCAGGTATGGTATCTTGTGACATTTTGTGGTATGAGATCAGGTATGTGCATGTAGTTTACTGTTGGAGAAATTGACTCCCTCTTATTGTTTTGATGACTTTTGTATGTACTTGAGATGGTAGTCCATATCTGCGTTTGATTGTCTAAATTGATTTTGTGGGCTGTGGCTGATAGTATGATGGGTTTGAATGGAAGATAGTGCGGTACCGTGAGATGGAAAGTAGATATTATTATTGGATGTACTACACTAAGGAGTGCCGGAAAACCCTATAGATAACTAAATAGGTTTATAAAAGTTAAAACGGACTTGGTCATTCATTGTGAAATGGTAAGAGGGGTAGTTAAGCTATAAGTTTATATGGTGGGATAAAACAGAACAAGACTAAGGGAAATTGATTATTGGTTTGATGGGGGAGCGCTGCAGCAGACACATCGCCGCAACAGTGGGATCGATGTAGCGGCCTAAGTCTTCGCTACAACAGAAATACAAAGAGGTGGACTGAGAGGCTAATTAATGACCAAGCATAGGATAATTGCGTGAACCTTGATAAGTCATAAGAAACAATACTATAATGATTAAACTTAGTGGGATATTACATAAGTGAAGTAATTGTTGAATTTAGTATTATTGATTATATATTGATTTTATGTTGTTGTTTTAACTATCCCTATTCGGCCGATGATGCATACCAGTACATGTGGTGTACTGATACTACTGGTGCTGATACTAACTGGCTACACCTTTTTCTTTTAGGTGTAGGATGTGGCAGGTTGAAGTTCCTTGATTGGCGTGGAGTACTCAGCACCAACATCAATATTTACTTTCTAAACGAAGCTGGGTCATTTTGTTTGTAAAGTATTCAAATAAAGCTTTTGTACCTGTCTAGAGTAGATCTTAGGAGAGTCATGTTAGAGAAATCTTATAACATTATTTCGTTGGGCATTTTTAGCAGTTAATGAGAAGTAATGTGAATGTTAGAAATTGTTTTCTTGTCTAATTGATAGAAATATTTTAATGGTTCTCCTATCGATTAGAGTCAATGTAGATGTTCGTACAGCCTGTCTATTTGGGTTGTGACAATTAAAAACCTTAAAGGTGAACTCATAGAGTTCAAATGTTGGATTTGCATCATGTCTTTATCCATGCAGAATATTGCAGCTTACTGTGCAAATGTTCATGTGTTTTTGTCTGAACTACCATATAACACAACATAGTCACATTTAATCATCCATTTTCTAGCCAATTAGTATACACATATAAGTTAAACATCCAATGCAAGAATATTTTTGGAAACTAAAGAACCAGCAGAAGATAACTACTTCAGAAAAATATAGCAGCAAAGTCCAAACACCCTCAAAGCTGAGCTCCCAAAAAAGAACTAGTCCAAAAAATTTCCTAGGAAAAGGGTATTAAATAGTAGCCAGAGACTAAGAGGGGTTGAGTAGAACCAACGGATATAGCAGCTTTATGCAAATTTAACACCAAAACTCAAAAATTCATAAATCCAAACACCAAATAAAAATAAGTTAACCAATAAAATTCCTAAAAGGTCAAAAACAGTAGACCAAGGCGAAGAGTGGGTTGGGTATAACCGGCGTAAGATAGCAATTTTTTGCAAATTTAACATCAAAACTTAAAAATTCTTAAACTTGAACACCAAATAAAAAAAGTTAACCAATAAAATTCCTAAAAAGTCAAAAATAGTAGACAAAGGAGAAAAGCGATTTGGGTAAAACCAACACAAGATAGCAATTTTCTGCAAATTTAACATTGAAACTCAAAAATCCATAAATCTGAACACCAAAATAAAAACAAATTAGCCAAAACCTTGGAGTAGAAGTAGACATAACTGCTTTGTAGATATCTTCGACGAACTTAGGATGATTAAAATCTGCTAAAAGCACAACCAAAAAGGAACAAGAACCGTAAGAAAAAATAAGATTGTAAAGTAAATACACCAACAAAGAAGAACCAACCTCCAAAACTGACGAAAAGATACACCAAATTTAGTTTTAACTATGTAATTGAGAGGAGTAAACCTAGAGCCAAAATAAAAAATAAAAGAGGGAGGAATTTATTTTGCCGCCTTTGCTTTTTGGTGGAAAATTGGAAAGAAACAAAAAATTTCCCCAAAAACCAAGTAAATAGTTTATTATTATGAAAATAATTTGTTCTAGAGAAAATTAAGTATTTTACCAATAGTAAAAGCTTGGAAACAATAAAACATACATACTAAGTATAAATTAACAACATTATAGCTCAAACTCAATTAAAGTGTAGTAAATAAAAGGCAAAATATAGATAAAAACTCGTGTTTATAGCCTGTTATCATATATCATTCTATGATTTCATATTTGTTGTTTCCTATAAAGAGCATTTGAAAAAAATATTTGTCAGTTGTCACTAGTAAATGTAAACAAACGTAGCCAAAGATCATTTTATATTTAGCTATAAAAATTCTTTTGTAATAAATAGTTAAATTATTCAACTTCAAATTATAAATCATCGCTATTTAAATATTGCATATTTTGTGACAAAAATATATTGTCACTTAGTTGCAAGTTGATTAGAGACAATAAAATGTACGTCACTAATTACTTATATTATTAGTGATGAAAATTAAGGTCACAATTAAATATAAAATTTTGTCACAAAAAATAAGTTGTTCCTAAGACTAGACCTGAGATTTGAAGTGTGATCAGTAGGAAAAATTGAAAAAATTTACTTTAGTACGACTCAACCTATAAGTCGTAGGTTGGTAGTATGGGTCGTAGGTTGGTAGTATGGGTCATAGGAAGACCCGTGGTCCAGATCAGAAAAGTTGTTTCCAACCCTTAGAGTCCCCACTACGAGCCGTAGTATGGGGGTACGACCAGTGGCTAGAAGTCATAGAAAATCTTTGGAGTTATCATGTGAATTATTATACGGGTACTAGTACAACTCGTAGGATGGAGTTACAGGTCGTGGTACGAGTCGTAGAAATATTCAGAGAGTTGGGGAAAAAATGGACCCTTTAGTCACTAGAGAAAACCATGAGTCGTATATTGTTTGTATGACTCATGGTACGAGTCATAATATGATGGTTTGAATCGTCAGTTTGGTTGTAAGTTGGTATATTATAATGCCTCGGACTTTCGGGCTAAGTTTGAAACCGTTCTAGGTATATGGATAGACCTGAGCCCGATGAATTTATGGAAATAAGGTGATAAGATCAATTCCTATATATAAGGAGTGCATTGATGAAGATTAAGGCCATAAGGAACCTCTAGCATGAAGTTGAGTTGAGAGCCTTCTTACCGATTGGGTTTTTAGTATTGGTTCGTATAAGGGTCAACTTCAACCGATCATAGCTCCCATGTTACAAAATGTTTTTGGATGATTCAGCATATTAAATTGAAGCCCTTTAGTCTTCCATCCAATGCATCTAACCTTGCACCAATGGGAGCTCAGAGTAAAAAGTTATGAGCGTTTAATGAAGCTGCAACAGGCATTGTACGACTCTCAATACGAGCAGTACAATTAACCTACGACCCGTACTGTTGGTCGTAGTAACTGCTAGTTACAGGTTTTATTTCGATTGTTTTGGGGTATTTTGATAAACTCCTATGCTTCTAACTTCTAAATGACATTGTTTTAGTCTTTGTTTAGGTTATATTAAGGGTTTAACATAGCCTAAATCCTTACTCTCTTCAAACATGCTTAGATTAGATTTTCTCTCATGAAGGAGCTAGGGTCCATCACCTCCAACTTCTCAATTCCTTTTGGATCTTCAAGATAAATCAAGGGATCATCAAACCAAGTATGTAATACTATGAATGAGAGTTTCTTTCAATCTCATGCTCAAAATTCCTCCCAATTTCATGAATTCCAATCCTAGATTCAACCTTCATGATCCTATGGGGTCTATTCCAATTCTTGTGAAATTCTCTATGATCTATCTATGGGTCAATTCCCTTTATATATCAAATCATGTTTTATGATCTATGGATAGATTTTATAATTTTTTTTACTATTAATTTATAGTTTTAACTTCTAATTAAATTATGCCCAATTATGTAAGCTTCATGAGAAGTCAATTTATGGTTCCATTATGATCTTGATCTTCTTAAGACCTAAATTATGATTTATGACTTATGATATGATTTCTCTCAAATTATCATCATGAATTTATGAACGAAGTATATACATGTTTTACAAGTATGCATGGACTTCATGATTGATCGATTTATGATGTTGGCCGATTCATGGGCCCTTGATTCATGGATAAACATGTATTTAAATGGGTATCAACGATGTTAATGTTTATTTGGCCATGAATATCATGAATTATATTTATGATTTACATACGAGCCTAATGTGCATGTTTTTAGGAGTAGTGTCTAGCACCGAGTAGCCCAACATTTAAAGGACTAAGCCTGTGTCTCATAACTACGTGCCACTGTAGGTTCGTATTGGTCCATTACAATGTTAATGGATCCCCTCTTTTGTGATATCACATACTGCACGTCCCTTTCCTGGCAAGCCTGGGACAACTCTACCCACTTGAGTGAGATAGTTGGGGCATCATGTAAGGCTCTACCATGATGGTGTCCGTTATGAGCAGTCCTCCCACTATTCCTCATGATTTACGCATTTTTATGATTATGCACTTTGGCTCAAGTCATGTTCAATAAAGCTTTTCTCTTATGATTATGATTATGGTTAATTTACGAATGTTTTGAAAACCTTGAGTCTTATGTTTACATTATGGTATTTACATTACGATCATGATGTCCTACTCTTATGTAATTTTATGTATTTTAAATTATTTATTTTACTTACCTTGCATACTCGGTACATTCGACGTACTAACCACATACTCTATGTTGTATCATTTCATGATATAGGCTCCGATATCCAGACTCAGTCCTGCCGCTAGCCAGACTTCCGGATTTAGCACTTCTCATTCCCAGTTGGTGAGTCCTCATCTGTCGAGGACCCTTTTCTTTTCAATCATGTTATGTATTTTCAGTTTCAGAATATAGTGAGTTAGTTGGGTTCTTTTTCCATCAACTCTTCAGTGTTAGAGGCTTTTCAGACATAGTATGTATTCAGCTTCAGACTCTTGTAATATATTCAGATGTTAGGTTATGTTTAGACTTCCGCTATGTTAATTATGTTGATCTTCCATTTTTATTGATTGAGTTAGATGTTATGTTCATGCCATGGGTTGACTTGGAGCCCCTCGAAGTTCCTTGTCCTGTGTCTCAATCTGGGCCTATGTTTGGGTCGTGACAAACAGTAACTAATTTTAAGACAAAGAAGAGTTTGTCACAAATTGGACACACTATTAGCGACAAAATAATGTATCACTGATAACTTAATAATCGTCACTGATACTACTATAAGTAGTGCCAAATCATTTTTTGGTGGAAAACTTTAATGGACAAAATATGCTATGAATTTATATGTTTTGTCACTAAAATTATGTGGTTCATGCATTCAAACACGAAATGTAACTTTTGTCACAAAAAGTGAATAATTAGTGACGAATTATGTGTCGTACCTAATAATTTCGTAGCTGAATCACATTTGTTATAGTGTATGAATCATGACATGTAATCGTGTTCCTTGACACTTCCTATCAGACTCCCTGAACCCATATTATGAATCATGGTACGACTCGTACTGCCCTAGTACAACTCGTATGAATCACCTCTGGTTTACTACACAACTTCTACTACCCCTCCAAAACCTCGTCTCACGAGTCCTAGTATGACTCATATCACCTCCTAACAAGTCGTACTATGACTCGTATTGAGGAATTTTTCCCATTTTTCTACATGATCAAGTTTTAAATCTAGGGGTTAGTCCTAGGGATTTCTAGGGTGTTACACCTTTACTGCATAATATAATGTGTTATGATCAAAATTTGATTTTTTAGGATATATGTGACTTTATGTATATCAATCTCTTATCACCTTTAACAATCTACTTCCCCTCTCTCCTTAAAATTTAGCACATGATTTGTTACACTACATGTAGCAATCTTAGTGTAACAACCTATCCATCATTACGGGGTAATTAAGGCCTTACCACTCTTTTTTTGGCTAAGTGAGCGGTGGAAAGTTCAGGGAAATTTATTAAGAGACTTGTGTTTTGGGTATAAGAAATATGCAGGAATTTCTGAGCTACTGGTTAGCAAAGACCACTGCATCATAGGGAGTTCTACTGTACTAAAACCGTCATGACAGTTAGAGGTCTGCGTAGCAGGGGGTGGGGGGAGCAAGAGAGTAACTGTTGGGTCCGTTGGGGTGAGGCTCTGATTGCCATAGCGGATCTGCTGCAATAGAAAGTTAACCACTATAGCGGATGACGGGAGGTAGTGTGACGGTTTAAGTTAGAATTTCGGAGGTTTTCACCCCATTATTCTAAGGCACGAACTTTGAGAGAAAAAGGGCGATTTTCTAAAGGCAAAGTAGTTTCTCCTTACCAAGGTAGGAATTTTAGCTATTTCTTTCCCTCATTTGATGCTCTAACACCCCATAATCAATGGATAGTCTCTAATGTGAATTCCTAGCTAAGAACCTTAAGTTTGTGAAAAACAGGGCTAAGGTTATGGGAATTATTGGGTGTTAACTCCTAGGATGAAAGTGGATAATGGACATTTTCTAGGGGAATGTGAAGGTATGTATTCAAGTGTCGGGTAGTTTGAGACCCGAATATGGGTAAAGTTGATACTTTTGCATTATTAACTACATGAGAAGGGTTTACGGAATAGAAACTCCATGGAATAGGTAGAAATGACGTATGTGGGGATAGAACATGATAAATTGACCTTTGGGATGCTGAATTTGACCATGATATTGAGTAGAATGGGTAGAATAGAATCTCTAGGCCTCGAATAAAGAGTTAGATGGTTAAATGTTGTTTATTTGCATGTGTTTAGACTTAGAACATTCGAAAGCGTGAAGAAAAGACAAAGCTCCTGTGTAGTTGTATTCTCCAATTCTGCAATTGAGGTAGGTTATGGTTTATGAGGAGTTAGACTTTATATAAGATTTTTATGTGTGGATTAACAAAATGCTTAGTTGGTCTTCAAACACTAATTGTTGCTAATATTATGATGTGTTAAATATGCTTGTAAAGTCAACCCCGAGATTATGATTGTTAGTAAAGATTATTGTGAATTTGGAATACATCGTGATACTAGATGTGTTCTTTTAATTGTTATGTGAATGAATAAACTTTGGTAAGTACAACCAGGTTGGTGAAGGTAACTTGATTCCTCCAAGTGGTCACAATAATTGACCAATTGATAGCATATGGAATAAGAAAATGAAAGTGGATAACAATTTTTATCCTTAGATGAGTGGCTCGTGGCCGAGGTGAGCATCCGAGTGAGCAGCTATGACATTAGTTGCTTGTGTCCGAGGAAAGCATCTAGACGAGCAGATGAGTGGGAGTGGGTACCATGTCGATACAGTACATGAATTTCTAGAGTCCCCTGCAGGTCATGATTGGAAGGAAAGAAATAACACCCTCTGGCATATGTGTATAGTGATATACAGTGATGTGTTTTATGTAGTGATGTGATAGAGACATGTGCCCGACACATTATTGAGGATATAATACTGGAGAAGGGCCGGAAGAGGTCAAGATTGATTCAGGAACATGAGAACTATTTAAGACAGAAATCCTTGATTGTGTGCTTTACATGTGGATTATTATTTTGTTGTACCTGTCTATGTCTTATTTTTATACTTGTATAGTTATACACCATTTGTGATGAATTGATGAATTGATTATTGAGGATTCAATTGTGTACAACTTGTGATAAGTGATCCATTGAATGTTGAGAATTCAAGTATATACAAACCTATACTGAGTTGATGAATTGATTGCTGAGAATTTTATAAATGAGAATCTAAGATCGTAAGCTTGGTCGAGTTATTGCCTATGCAGTACCGTTGCAGCAGTACTTTTACCGTTGCGACAAGACTGCTGTCGCGGTCTGGTCACCGCCACAGCGAGGCCTAATCCAGCGAGCAAGCCGACTTTTAGCCTTGATCTGAATCATTCTAAAGTAATGTTTCCTAACAATTATCTGTTTCAGTGGTTGTAGGTTGTTTAATTTATATATATATATATATATATATTATTGTTATTATTATTATTTAAGAATGGTCGATGATGTCTACTACATTGTGTTTGTACTGATGTTACTCCTGCACTTATTTTCTGAGTGTAGAATGTGATCCAAGAAGTTCTTCTCTGACCCATCTATAGCCGCAGCGGCGAGTTATCTAAGGGTGAGCTGATTTCCTTCCCAGGTTGCTGCAAATCCTCTTACAAGATGTCTTTGATTCCAGATATTAATTTGTTATTTTATTTTTTTTCCACTACTCTTAGACAATGTTTAAGTTAGAGTCCTTTGTATAGTGACTTTCAGTTTCTGGAGATATAATAGATAGTTCGCGAGTATTTCCTTTTGTTAATGCCAATCTTCTACTATGTGATTTATGATAATTTATTTGATTAGCTTGAATATTGCAATTTCGATGGGTTAGTTATGACATGATGGTTCTCCCACTGTGGAGATTAGTATGGGTTTCAATCATGATCACGTAGTCGTGATAAAGATGGTATCAGAGCCTAGGTTCATCGATCTCATTGTATAAGGACGAGTCTAGTATAGTCTTACAAATCAAAGCGGAGAGGTCCGTTACTTATCTTTGGGAGAATAAAGGACTATAGAAAAACTCCCTTTCTTTATTTCTTTCCGTGCTATTACTTGATTGCAATTGGTATCTGGTGATCTTTAACAACTTCTTTCATTCCCTCACATATGGTGATGACAGGCTCCGGAGGAGTCAGAGAGGAGGCACCCCAGCCAGCTGTTGGAGTTATGGATCGTGGTAAAGGATAGACTAGAGGGAGAGGTTGAGGATGTAGATAGAGAGCAATTCCAGCCAAGGGTGAAGTTCCAGTTGTCATTCCAGCCTGAGAGAGGTTTGTGTCTCCAATTCTTTTGGAGGTTCAGTAGAGGGTAGTGGAGGAGGTGGGGTACAAGTACAAAGGGGTGTGGTAGCCGCTCCGACTTCCTCTAAGATTTTGTCTTAGGTATTGAACCTGCTAAGCGGGTGTATAGGTAATGGAGCCATAGTAGTAGCCGCAACAGTTCAACACTCAGGGGTACAACATGCAGCAACGATAGATCCTCATTTGGTAGATAAATTTGATATAGGCATGTTTCCCGAGGCTGGTGACTAGATTTGTGATGACAAAAAAGGAGCATGATTTGTTTTGGAGATTCACAAAGATGAATCCTTCCTTTTTCTATAGCACTGAGGCTGAGGGCACCTACGAGTTAATTATAGACTGTCATGAGAGGCTCCATAAGATGGGAGCAGTGGAGAAGTAAGGGGTGGAGTTCGTCACATTCCAGCTTATGGTTAAAATGCTAAGCTTTTGTGGAGAGTATTTGTAGAGTGTAGGCTAGCGGAGTCACCGCCATTGATATGGACTCAATTCCCATCTTCCTGGAGAAGTATGCGTGTCGTACCCTGTAGGATTGGAGGCGTGATTAGTTCATTAGCATTGAGCAGGGGACCTGCTTAGTTGTAGCCTATGAGGCTCATTTCCACTCGTTGTTCAGGTATGCCTTACTGTTACTACCAATAGAGGAGAAGAGGATAAGGCGGTTTGTGAAGAGACTGAATGTGAGGCTTCAATTATCAGCTTTGTGGATGGTCTTGTCAAGTAAGACCTTCCAGGAGGTGGTGGAATAATGAAGAATGTGGAGGGGATTAAGCAGGATGGTTATGCGAAGAACGCCGAGAAAAAGGCTCGGAAGGGAGGTAGTTGTAGTGGTTCTTTTTCCAGGGCTCCGATTCCTTAGGAGTACTCTAGGTTCCATGTTCGTTCGTGATGCAAGTATTGAATAGGGGTCTACAAGAGACCAATCAGCGCACCTCAAGTGTCGTGGGGGGCACGCAGATGGTTCGTTCAAATTTTATGACTCGCCCTATTTCCTCAATTCCTACTTAAAGGACTGTGATCGATAAAGTTTGTCATGAGTGTGGTAAGTATAGCCACATTCAAAGATGGTATCCCAGGTTCGGACAGGGTGAACAAATCATCCCACATATGACTCCTCAAGCCCCATATATAGCAAGTAGGGGAGGCAGTGCCTTCAGCAAGGATTTCCCTCAGCTTGGTCTGGCGGCACTCAACAAGTAGAGGTAGAGCCCAACCTAGCAGAGGAGGTTCTCAGAACATAGGTGGTACACAACCCAATAGGGGCAGGTCACAGGCAGGTGGTCAGGCTCACTTTTATGCATTCTTGGGCTGACTTAAGGAAGATGCTTTAGATATAGTTATTACAAGTACCATTCTCATATGTGATCGAATGTCTACTACTTTATTTGATCCTAGTTCTACTTTTTCGTATATTTATGCTTACTTTGCTATGGGGTTGAATCCTGCTTGTGATATTCTTGATACTCCAATTCATTCTCTATTTCCATTGGGGATTCTATGATTGTTGATAAAGTCTATCATGCGTATTCAGTAGGATTCATGGGTTATGAGACTCGGGTAGATTTGGTGATCTTAGACATGGTAGTTTTGACGTTATCCTTGGGATGAGTGGGTTGTCTCCTTACCATATTATTTTAGACCGTAGTACTAGGACATTCCCCATAGCGATGCCAACTGTTTCTAGATTGGAGTGGAAGGGGAATTGCAGCCCTACTCCCAAGAAAATTATCTCATATATTCATGCCTGAAAACTAAAAGAGTGGGGTTGTTTGGCTTACCTAGCCTATATTCAGGAAAAAAGTACATAGTGTCCTTTCATAGAGTAATTTCTGGTGGTTCACGAGTTTCTAGAGGTGTTTTCCACGAATTTTCCTGGTATGCCATCAAACTGCGACATTGACTTCTGTATAGACTTAGATCTAGGGACCTAACCTATTTCCATACCGCTATATTGAATGGAACCAACTGAGTTAAGGGAGCTAAAAGAGCAGTTGCAGGATGTGCCCCAGTGTCTTTCCATAGGGTGCCCAGTGTTATTTGTGAAGAAGAAAGACGGTAGCAAGCAGATGTGCATCGGCTACCATCAGTTGAATAAGGTTACTATTCAAAACAAATGTCCCCTTCCCCAAATAGATGTCCTGTTTGATCAGCTCCGTGTAGTAGTGTTTTTGGAGATTGATTTGAGGTCAATTTACCATCAACTAAAAATATATGCTAAGGATGTTCCAAAAACAGTCTTGCAGACTAGATATGGGTATTATGAGTTCTTGGTCATGTCATTCAGACTCACTAATTCTCTAGCTGCCTTCATGAGCTTGATGAATGGTATTTTCAAACCTTATCTAGATTCTTTTGTGATAGTTTTCATTAATGATATTCTAGCGCATTCAAAGACCAAGTAGGAATATGAGGACCATCTGAGGATTGTGTTAGGGCTGCTAAAGGAGAAACAACTATATGTGAAGTTTTTCAAATGTCAATTCTAGTCGAAATTAGTTTTCTTTTTGGGATAGGTAGTCTCCAAGGAAAGAATCATAGTGGATCTACAAAAGGTGGAAACTGTCACACCCCGCCGTGGGGGGTATGACTGGCACCTGGTGCCCTACTGGGACCTGGACTGCTGGACTGCTAAGCCTGGGCACATCTGGTGCCTGGCTGGCTCTATCTCATATTTCTGGAAACAAAAGGCTATATGACGGCTGTAAACACAGCCCCCGGCCCATTGGCCTATAGCCTCCTGTACCTGTACTAACAGCTGACCAGAACATGCGACTATAGGGAAACCTATGCGGGCCGACAAGGCCACCATGCTGTCTAATTATCTGCAACTCAACAATGAAATACTAGAAAGCTACGTGACCGGCAAGGTCACCACTACTGTCAAACTTATGGCCCCACACGGCCAACATAAAAGAAGCAAAAGTACTAACAGCTAACAACTGCGCGGCCTCACACGACCGGCGCAACTGACCACAGGGAAATATACGGGCTGCAAGCCTCTAGGAATAGCAATAGAAATGATCGGGACAGGGCCCCGACCTACCCGTACTATACAACAAAAAGGAACTGAAATACCCCTCTGAAATTCAGTCTCCGGATGACAGGAGCTGAATACTCGATCGCTGACAGGAATCACGTGGTATCGCCTGCTCGTCTACGAGTACCTGCAGGCAAGTAATGCAGCGCCCCACCGCGCGTCAGTACCGCTGGTACTGAGTATGTAAAGCAACAACTGAAAGAAATATCTGAGAAACAATGATATAACTGATGAAACTGAAATAGAAAGGAACGAATTAACTGTCTGATAATGTAAGCCATACCTTTTCTTTAATTATACTGGAAGGAGTAGGAATCGTACCTGAGAATTTATCGTGCTACTGTCGATCTACTCGTATCTACTGTAACAGGGTATAACACCTCATAACATAACATAACACACACAAACCTTACCCGGCCCCCATAAGCCGGGAGGTACAACCAGCACAGAATCTATACCCCTACCCCGGTCATCCCATCTCCTATAATGGCTGTAAGCATCCCGCCGGTCCCCTGGGTATGCACTTGGGCTCGCTGAGCCCTTGACTATAACTGTACCTGAGTCCGAAAGACTCCTGAATCAACACCCGGGCGTATCCGCTCGACGGGGGTGTATAAAAGCCAACCAAGGCAAAATATGGGGAAACTGGCATCCCATCTTCGTCCCCTTGCGGGACGGCATGCCGCTCCGTAGAGTGACGTATCCTCGTCCTCTGGCGGATGAGTCGATACAGCTATTAACACTGGGGCGGTCGTGGATGCTAGGTAGTCCAACCCCAAACAATACAACGGTCTCAACTAGTAACGTTGTCTGTGTATCTCACATGCTGAGGCTAACATGGGTAAGGTATCGTATACATTACATGCTGAACTAATAATAATAGTCTATACGTATTCAATACATGCTGAGGCTGGTAAATATATACATATAAATATAATCTCCTGCTAAACTGTACTGGGGCAAAGGCCATACAAGATAGTGTTTCTGCTGAAAACTATATTGTTTACTAAGTTTCTGTATTAACATGATTACCTATTCCTATCATGCTTTCTAAACTCCATTTTAGCCTGCTATTCTGTGTCTGAAGTGCTTTACGGATATTACCTCACTTCGCGGGGTTTCAACTAAATACAAAGATATCTTAACATGTCATACTACATCACATACTAAGCATACTGAGCAATTTCTAACACTTGTGTTATAATCTATGTCGTACTAGTAGGTTTCATACACGTTACAACCCAATGTTTCTCATATCGTATCGATATTCATAATAAACGTAACATTCGACTTCTGAACATTCTACTGGTCTGTAATTTATTACACTGCACTGATATTACTTAACTTGCCGAGGGAACGAGCTTTACATACCTTATCCTTGAATCATTCGTCTGTCGGACGAGGCTCGGCCGGTACTTCAACTGTTTCCTCCCAACTGCGTTCATAAATATGTCAGTCAATACTAGATACAACTTTATTTCAAAAGGCAACGTCACTTTCGGTATAGTTTATAGCCTAAACTTAGGCTTATCGAAAGACGGCCAGAAACTCGCTATTTTTCAGAGGAGAAGGGAGAAATATTCATTTCACAGTTAGGAACACATAGACACTAATTTAAAGCAATTCCACTTACCTTAGCTCGGTGGCTCGACGATTCATCGGCCGTATTTTACGAAACTGAATCCGTAGGAATGCTCTCTGCTGCTAAATACCCCAGTATCTGGAGTTAATTTGAATTTGGACGGCGTTTAGCAGCGTAATTGGACGAAAATTATATAATTTCTTCGTTCCCTTTTCTCCCTCTGCGTTTACCCTCTGTTCTCTGGAAATTTTATTATGTTTTTACCATTTAAAACTGAAGTGGGGCTTTATATACTTGGGCCTGGACAAGGCCAACGTGTCACAGAGCCAACGCGGAGGCTCCTCCTCCGTGACACGCTGCCATCGCGGAGGGGCTCTGCCTCGGCTCCTTCCGCAATGGTTCGACAGGTTTCTCGTCCGATCTTTTCCCGGGCCTTTCTCTAGCACGTATGGCCTTCAAATATGATTAACCAACGTGCGAATAGGTCGTCTAGGTGCTGGGAATTCTACGGGGTATAACATTCTCCCCCCCTTAAGAACATTCGTCCTCGAATGTACACTGTCATCTAGAGGATTTACTTAACTTACTTGTTTAGAAAAATTTCGGCAGAGTTTCCCCTGTAATATGGACTATAGCAAAAACCTGAAATGCAGAAAAGTCCAACACAGGCACTGCACATAATATTCTAGGATCCACTGGATAACTAAATATCAATCTTTCTCATTCACAGACATACAACCATAAGGTACTGCATAAGTAATAATACGGGCATACCTGTCGCCTAACTGGGCCTGAAATAGGTGAGGATATCTGGTCCTCATATCTTCCTCTGCTTCCCAAGTCATCTCCTCTCGGTTCTTGTTACGCCTTAATACCTTGATAGACGTAATATCTTTAGTCCTTAATCTGCGAATCTGTCTGTCTAAGATAGCTACGGGAACTTCTTCATATGCTAACTCTTCTGTGACCTGGACATCCTGAATTGGAACTACTGTAGAAGGGTTTCCTATGAATTTCCTCAACATAGAGACATAAAATACTGGGTGAACAGATGCTAACTCTGGAGGCAAGTTCAATTCATATGCAATTCGGCCTATTCTTCGCCGAATCTGATATGGCCCAATAAATTTCGGGCTAAGCTTGCCTTTCTTGCCAAATCTCATTACCCCTTTCATCGGGGACACTTTCAAATATACCCAGTCATTTACCGCAAATTCTAGACTTCTGCGCCGCATATCTGCATAAGACTTCTGGAGGCTCTGAGCGGTCAGTAAACATTCTCGGGTAAGCTTTATCTTTTCCTCTGACTGCCGAACAATATCTGGGCCAACCAATGCTGATTCTCTGATTTCAAACACCGTTCGGCGATCTGCATTTTCGCTCATACAATGCCTCAAAAGGCGCCATCTGGATGGCTGAATGATAGCTATTATTGTAGACAAATTCAATTACGGCAATTGCTCACTTTGGATACCATCGAAATCTAGCACACACGCTCGCAACATGTCTTCGAGCGTCTGAATTATGCGCTCAGCCTGCTCATCTGTCTAAGGATAGAATGTTGTGCTTAAATTAATCTGTGTTTCCAGACCTTTCTGAAAGGACTCTACCCACTTGAGTGTGATAGTTGGAACCACGTAAGCTCTATCGTGGTATGTCGGTTATAAGACAAGTCTCCCATTGTTCCTCATGATTTCAGTTATGCATGTTTATCACTCATGACATATATATATATATATATATATGTTCTGAAATAGGTATGACCCAATATTCAGTTTTACTTATGATTATCGGATTTAAGCTTTGGCTCATTCGATTTAGTTATGATGCTATGTTATGTTTAGATCATGATTTCATAAAATAGAACGCAAACCGTACTCTTAGATTCTTGTTTTGATCATGTTTTACATTATGCGTGTTTTAAATGATTTTACTTATTTAAGCGGTTTTACTTGCCTTGCATACTCGGTACATTCCACGTACTAACCGCATACTCTATGTTGTATCATTTTATGATATAGGCCCCAATACTCAGACTCAGCCTCGTCCTTAGCCAGCCTTTCAGAGTTAGCCTCCCACATCTGGTTGTGAGTCCTCATCTCCCGAGGACCATGCTTTATCAATTTTCTTTATGTATTCAGTTTCAGACTAAGAGAGTTACTTGCGGTCTTGTCCCATCAACTCATCAGTATTAGAGGCTTTTCAGACATAGAATGTAATCGGCTTCAGATTCGTGTATATTTCTGATGTTATGCTTATTTCAGAATTCCATTAAATTTATCATGTTGATCTTCCACTTTATTTGATTGAGTTATATATATGTTCATGCCATGGGTTGACTTGGAGTCTCTCGGGGCTCCTTGTCCCGTGTCTCAATTCGGGCCCATGCTCGAGTCGTGACAAAACCATACTCGGACAGCTGAGTGAACTTCAAGGCATACTCCTGCACTGTCATATTTATTCTTCTTCGGATTGATAAACTCTGCAATCTTTGCTTTCCTCATCTCCCGAGGAAAGAACCTTTCCAAGAAAGTTGTAATGAACTTATCCAATCAATAAGAGTTGCACCTACCCTACAACCTTCCTTTCACTACCTGTATCATATATGAGCTACCCCTTTCAACTGATAAGAGGACAAGTCTACAGTCTCCTCTCCGATAATTCCCATAATTTGAGTAATCTTCTGGATCTCATTAATGAACTCCTGTGGATCCTCATCCAACTTAAAACCATGAAACTCCAACGGGTTCATCCTGGTGAAGTCTCAACCCTAGTTGCTGCAGCACTCTTATTTGTGTTGATGGGTGCAACCGCCTGCTAGTTACCCTGAGCCGTTATAGCTTGTGCCAACATTTGAAAACAAGCCCTAAAATCCACATGAATCACCTACTCATTCAAAGGGTTCTGGAGGTGGTGGGGCTAGCTGGTTCCCATTACCATTGTTGTTTCTTCTTCCGTTGTCTCTTTGGAAAGATATTCTTTGCAAACGCGTATAACGAGTTATAAAAATAGAGAGAGCGGGACTTCATCGCATGATATAGAATATGATAGAAATGAAGTTTTCCTAAAACGTCTTGTAGCCTCTTCCTCATAAGTGTGTATCACTTCACACCCATGAAAAAGATTCTACTTAACACGGCTTTCAAACACCCTAGGACACACCTAAACCTGATGCGCTGATACCAAATTTGTCATGACTCGAGCATAGACTCCGGACGTAACACGAGACCTAGAACCACGAATGCCTCCAAGCTAACCCATGGTACATGTATAATATAAACATAAGTATATAACTAAGAAGAAAAAATCATAAGATATCACATAAGCGGAAGTCTAAGATATCATAAAATGTATCAGACTAAGACAACAAGTCAAAACAGCTAAATATCTATACATCATAGTCTGAAAGCCTCTAACCATAAGATAAGCTGATGGGACAAACCCCTAACTAGATCTGCTATGTCTATAACTGAAATGACATAAAAGGGATATAAACCATAACTAATGTCCTCAGATGATGAGGACTCACCAAAAGCTAGACTGAACCAGGGGCAAGAGCGAATCTAACGATGGGGCTGAGACTGGTCACCAGAACCTATATCATGAGATGATATAGCACAAAAAGTATATGATCAATACTTTAAATGTACTGAGTATAGAGAATAAGTAAAACATGAGAGTAAGGACAACATGCTAAAAATTATGATCATGAGATAATCATAAAATATGAGTTGTCCATCATAATCTAAAGTATAATGACACAAGGTTTTGAAAACAAAATCATAAAGCTCATCATGTTTGAAATCATAAGTAAAACTCATAAACTGATCAATGGGTCAAACGTACCATAATTCATAACATCATGAAACATGAGCATGAAGAATCATGAAAACATGAGGAACAGTGGAAGATTCTCATAACCGATATACTCCAAGCGAGCATCATGAAGCCCTACCTGTATCCCTGGTTGGGAGGATGTCCATACCTTGTGAAGAGTAAGAACCATGAAGGTGTGATATCACTCATGAGATTAGTAGCGTAAGAAAGACACTCTCAACTAATGAGGACCCCTTAGGCTAGGGGCAAGGGAGACACTCTCTACTGCTGAGGATCCCTTATCCTACAGTGGCACGTAGTTTTGAGACCTGGGTGTGCTGAACCTCAACCTACTCAATGTTAAATACTACTCCCAAAATCATACATAGTGCTCATAATTATACATGAAACATGAATTTTGCATGGACTAGTTTAAAAACATGATAGATTCATAAACTACTTGAAACATACGTGAACTAGCCATAAAAATAATGCTGAAAATTCAGCCATGATATATAAGCTTGATATTCATGAGATTCATACATACTTGAGTAAATCATGCTAATTTAAAAATAGAGAATCGTGAGAGTTTTTCATAGAACTTATATTAATCATATTTATAAATTACAAGTAGAATCAATTTCATAAGAGATTATAAAGTTGCATAAAAAAGGGTCTAACCCTAGAAATTCATGAAAATTATAATTGGAGACTTGAAGGAATTGAATTCATGAAATTAGACTTGAGATTGAGCAAGAGTGTGGAAGAAATCCTCATTCATGATCTCACATTCCTGGCTTGAAGAGTTCTTGACTAGACTTGAGACCCAAGAGAATTGGAGAAGATGAACTATAGCTTTTGAGAATCCTTGAGAGCTTTTGATCTTCAATCTATGGTTTTTTGAGAGGAATGAGAGTTTAGGCTAAGTTTAACCATTAAATACTCCTCTTAGGAAACCCAAAATAACCTCGTTCAGGAGTTAAAAGTATAGGAAGTTATGAAAATACCCATAGGAAATCACACTTAAAAGCTACCTACTAGTCGTGGCAACTCACACCACAAGTCGTTGGTTGTCACCATGACTCGTGATGACCAGTAGTCACAAGCTGGACCTAACTTTCACTTCTCTAATCTTCATATAATGGGTGCTCAGCACAACTTGTCATTCCTTACCACAAGTCATCCTGTGACTCGTGGTCAGGGAATCCATCTTACACCATTTTCTAAACCTCATCCAACGACTCCATACCATGACCCATCACTTGTCATCACGACTCGTCATATGAGTCGTTACATTTGGAACATGAAAACTCTAACTGCACACCACGAGTCTGACCACAACTCGTGGTCCCTTCTAACGAGTTGTACCAAGACTCGTTTTGTGACAAAATTACAAATTTTTCTGTTGGTTTCTACTTCAAGTCTAGGGTCTGATCTTAGGAACTTTTGGGGTGTAATGGAAATATACCTTGCAACCCTACTTAGTTGATTCAAGTAATTTGTCATCAACATTTTACTTTTATCCTGTGAGCATAGAAATATAGGTGTTAGGGTTGGTAGAACAGTTCTTGAATTGTTGAAAAAATACCTCGGGAAATATAGTTATAACCTGCAACTAACAATCTTGGAGAAATGTTTAGTGTAAGTGATTTTGATAACTCCATTTGAATGCAAAATAGCCAAGACTATATGTTTCTATCATCATTTGGAATACAATTATTTTTTAAACTTGTGTTTGCCACTTTCACTTTACATTGCAAATTTAGTAGATTAATATAAATTCTTGCAAAACAATAACTTTTTTATTCAAATAATGGTATAAGAATTTTAAATAAGATAATTAATCTAACAAGTCTCTATAAGACGATATCTGGACTCTTGTCCTATATGACTTGATTACCACGTGCACTTGCGTGTGCACTTGGCCACACCAGTTGCTGCACAGATTTTAAGGGTAAAATAGTTTAGTTCTTGTGGTTTGTGAATTGGAACTTGAAGAAGCTACAAGTCCACACTTGAAGGAATTTGTTGGCTAAGTTGAAATCATCGAAATGAGGTATGTAAGGCGCCCCTTCCTCCTTCTTTGAGCATGATTCGAGCTTGTAAGTTGAAGACGAAAAAGTATGTTTTTAATGTGTATTGAATTATCTATAGAGCCACTTCTATGTTATGAATAATGTGTTGAAATTGAGTATGAGTAAGGAATTGTATTTAAGCTCGAAATAGTGAATGAAGTGTGATAACATAATTTCACGACCCGAACGGAGGCTTGGATCACAACACGGGACAAGGAGCCCCGAGAGACCCCAAGTCAACTCATGGCATAAGCATACATCTAACTCAATCAATAAATTATAAGAATCAACAAGATAATCATAGCGGAAGTCTAAATCAAACATAACATCAAAATACACAATCCAAAGATAAATACAACCCTATGTTTGAAAAACCTCTAAACATGATGAGTTGGTAGCACAAGATCCCAACTAACTCAACAATATAAAACGGAAAATACATAACAAAAGCTGAATAGTCTAGTCCTCGAGAGATGAGGATTCACCAACAATGTACGCTGCTATCTCAGTAGACTGACTATGATCGGGGCTGAGCCTGAGAACCGGATCCTGTATCATGAAATGATACAACATAGAGTGTGTGGTCAGTACGTAGAATATACCGAGTATACAGGATAAGTAAAAATGCTTAAGTAAGTAAAATCATTTAAAGACAATGCATTTAGCAAAACATAAACATTAAGAATCTGAGAGTAGGGCTTGCATGCATTCTTTCTGAAATCTTTCATAACATAACATAACATCATAACTGAATCAATTGACTCAAAGCTGAAATCTAATATTTATAAGTAAAACTGAACATTGAGTCAAACCTGCTTTAGAACATGCATACATATGTAAATCTCATAAGTAATGGATATGCATAACTGAAATCATGAGGAACAATGGGAGACTCGTCTTTTAACCGACATACCATGATAGAGCTTATGTGGTCCCAATTATCATACTCAAGTGGGTAGAGTCGTCCAAAGCCTTGCCAGGGTTAGGGACGATACCATGATATCGATATCAAGCCCGTGGGCCAATAGGGTCGAGGATAGCTCATAAGGGAGGTCCCAAAGTAATACATATAAGTATAAACCTACGTTGTCATGTAGTTCTGAGGCATAAGGTGATCGACCCTTAGCCTGCTTGGTGCTAGACACTACTCTTAAAAACATGCATATGCTCTACATCATTATTCCAACGAATCTCAACATCATCTATTGACGAAGTTCAATCATCAAGTACATCCCAAATATGAAATCATGCATATGAGAAGCTTTAACTCAAACCATACCACAAGATGAAATATAATTGGGAGTCTTTGCTCCAAAACCATGTGGTAAGCTTAACTTGGGAAATCATAAATCATATTAGTACATGTGGACATTGCCCAAAGCTTTATCATACTTGTAAATACTCAATTCACATTGAAAACATGATTATAAACATGGGTAGCTTGAAAACATGCTTTTCATCATAATATCTCATCATCATCCTACATTCATCCCAAATCTCATCTTTCATGAACTTTTCATCAATGGGATTTTTAATTCATAAATCTAGAAACATGATTTTTAATTAAAAACATTATAAAACTTGCCCATGCTTCATAATTCATTGGTAGAACCATATTTAAATCATACCCATGTAAAGAATTATAAGCTTCATGCATTGGGTTAAAACCCCATAGATTAGACATAGAGCATTCATAATTTAGTGAGGGATTGGGCATGGGTGTGAAAGGTTCACCCATTCATAACCATACATACCTATTGGTAGCTGATTCTTACACTTCTTTGAATGCCCAAAAAGAAATTAAAGAGGAATTGAAGAACACTAGCTTGATCACCCTCTCTAACCTTTCTACCTTGCATGCATGAATGAATAAGGCCTAAAATGAACTTAATCCCTTTAAAAGTCATCATTCATAACTTAAAACGACGTAGTTTAGGCCTTAGGATCTTATGAATTACGGAAAAGCCCTTACTAGACTCACAGAAAAAAACTGTCAGATGGTCCCAACGAGGGATCTAACGACTCGTCCTCTATGGCCACGACTCGTGGAATGATCCGTGACGTACACTGCCTCAGCCTTAATAAATTTTATTCCCTGATTGGTCACGACTCACCCCATGAATCGTGGGGACTGACCACCACTCGTGGGGTCCTCCTGTCAAGTACACTGCCTCTCTTCTTCTCTTTTGCTTACTCACCCACCACACGAATGACCTAACGACTTGTGGGGCCTAACCAGGAGTCGTGGTCATGCTCGTGGGACCCTGTTTCCTGAACTGCAAACTCATCATCTTGGCCTCCCCATGAGTCACATCACGACTCATGGGCTGCTCTCACGGGTCTCTTCACGACTCGTTTTGTGCCTGATAACAGATTTTAGGTTTTTCTCAGTTTTAACTCTCGGGTCTGATATTTGGGCTTCCGGGGTATAATGCATAATGTTGTCATCATAGATATAAATCTAGTCTGAAGACCCCTTAATGTCGTCACTGTGAGCTGGTCCTTGTGTTGTGTTAAATGTCTAAATGTTTTCATTATGTAATCCATGTTCTACATAAATGAAGCAATATGTTAAGGAAAATGATTTAGTAACTAAAATGTAAATAATGATATGTCATTGAACGAAAAGAAGCATGCTATAAGAAACTATATGATGTGAGAACTACAATCATGTGAAGGTACATAAGAATCATGTTCATGAAATGAAGGTTAAAGACATTGACAAAAAGACAATAAGAATGCACTTAACAAGATTCCTTATAGTAAAGGAGTTAGGTTATCTGTTTTTTCCCACTCTTTGTATAAAGTTGTTAGGAGATTTCTTAGCCTATGGGCGTGTTGTCTATAACTTCATATGTAATTCTAGTCCCAGGAACTCCCCTGGAGATCATTCATGGTATAAGTATGTTTTTAAATGCTAATTGAGAGTCTTATATGTTGTATGCCTTGATCTCAGTACTTAAGGTCATGGTTAAGGCCCTATACACACTATAGTCCTAGAGTCAGCATGTGATTTTAGTAATAGGATATAGACAAACTCAATATGAGCCCTATCGGCTCTACCTATGTTTATGATTATGACCTCTAGCTCAACCCCGATGTGGTTTTATCGGTGGGATGAATATCTAGTCAGCTTATCTAATGTGATTATATCAGTGGGACATATATCCAATCAGCTCACCCCCGATGCAGTTATAACAGTGGAACGTCTATCCTACAGATGATACCTTGGTACATTTATAAAGGCTAGATGCACCTTAGGTAGACATTACGATCGAATAGTTTCCAGTGCTACAGTTAAAGTTTTGTTGTGCATTTACTTGGTTGCACTTGCATTATAGTAGAGTTATTGTCAAAATTCAGTTTCCAGAGTTCCAGGTTATTACTATCCCTATCTTTAGCTCAGTTACTATAGGCATTATGTATATATGTGTTTTCAGCTTTCAGACTTATATACCGGTATATTTCATTCGTATTGATGTCCCTTCCCCTGGGGATCTGCAATTGTGCTGCAAGTGCAAGTAGAGGCTCAAATTGCTAGTCATAGTAGGAGCCCTAGATTTAGCTGAGAGTTGGTATGCTCCTTTCTTGCAGGAGCCATGTTCTAGTTTTGTTGTACAGTATGGATAGGTCAGGGCCCTGTCTAGCGCATTTCAGCTTGTTTACTCTTTAGAGGCTTTTGTGGACTAGTATGTACAGTTTGGTTCGGTTGTTTGGCCTTGTCATCTTTCTATTACGCAGTTCAGCTATGTTGTGTCCTTTTCGGCATTAGTTGCTACTTCCTATGTTGTTGAGACCTTGTGGGTCCATTTGTGTATTCCAATTGATTGTGACAGGTAGCCTGGTCGGCGTAAGTATTATAGTTACAGATGATATATAATCGGTTTCTCAATTAGTTTAGTATCGACTGTCAGTCGCACCCTCCCCTAATTTTGGGGCATGACATTGGAAGGCCCTTATATGCTGTTAATATAGACTTTTCATGCATTCATTCATATAGGGTTACAGGTTGCAGAGTTATAGGTTGTTTTTTTCTTACCCTATCTTATTGAGTTGATTTCAGTTATCTTATTGTTATTGTGTTACAGTTAGTGCTTTTTAGCATTACATACCAGTACATATCATTTGTACTGACATCCCTTCACCTGTGGACCCTGAATTTGTGTTGCAGGTGAAGACAGAGGACCTAACTGTCCTCTACAATGGAGCTTTGAGTTCAGCATTAGAGTGGTATGCTCCTTTCCTTCTGGAGCAGATGTCTTGTTGTCTAGTTTTGCATAGCATGAGTTTTTTGTTGTACATATATAGGTAGGCCGAGGCCCTGTCCCGATTTTTCAATATTGCACTTTCTTAGAGGCTTTGTAGACTTGGTTGTGGATTGTATAGTTCAGTTTATGGCCTCACCGGCCTTATGCATTATTTATAGTTGTGTCGTAGCCTTGTCGGCTTGCCTTTTTTGTTTTGTCGTTAAGTTGTGGCCTTGTTGGCCTTATTGTTATTGTTATTTTGTTTGTTCAGCAGGTTATGACTATAGTCTTTAGCCTAAATGCTATGATTATAGTTAAGATATAGTTGGCTTGCTTGATCAGGTCGGCACCGGGTGTCAGTCGTGCCTCCCCAGGTTTAGGGCATGACAAAAATGTAGTTATCTGAGACGGTTTATAAGATCTTTGGCCATGACCGCCCTTGCCTCCCAAATGAAGCACTACCAACTGGTTAAGAATGACGTGTTTTGTTCTTTTTTTTATCAACATCCTCATGTCTATACAATGGCCTCATGCATGTAATAGCTCCAAAACACTGGTGTAGGTACTATGGTGAGCCTATGTCGCCAACATACCCAGAATCACGTATTTCAAGCCATCGACAAACTCGATGACTTACTCCCTCTCAGTGGAATCAAATAGAGTGCATAACACGCCAAGTTTGAGAATCTATAGTTGTACTCAGATTCAATTATGTCACTTAAGCTCAAGTACTCAAACAGACATCTCAAATCATCAAGCTACCTCTAGGAAATAAACTTCCTTAAGTATTAAAACACGAACTCACTCTAGGTGAGTGGTGGAGATCCAACATGTCTGCCTCTCTGATACGATCTACCAAGACTAAATTATCCAAGACATCTAGAAAGTAGTAAAAGCTACTCCAAGTGCGTCTCTCACACCTATAGTCTAAAATATCTTCTCACACCTGTTAATGAACCTTTAGGAAGTTGTAATAGCTTAAGTGTTGTCAAACTTTAGAGCAAAAAACTTCATAAAAGACTCAATCATCTTCACAATGTAATCATCAATACCAAAAGAAGATCATGTTTCATCCAAGGGTATCACAGGCTGGGGAGCCACAACAAGAGCCTGAGCAACTATTGGGGCCACAATAGAAACTTGAATAGATCCCCTAACAGCTAATCATTTTGATCATCCTTTGTCGTTTGTGTCTGAATAGCAACTGGTGGCACAAGCATCTTAGTAGATCGAAGAGAAAATGACTCTAAGGCGCTAAGCAATCTCACCACTATGTTAGCAGATAACCTAATAGTGGGACTTGAAATCGTAGTCTAAATAGGGACATCCTGCGCCTCATGTACAATAAGTGATGCTACTCTAGCTCATTCAGCAATCATACTAGAGAGTTTAAAACAATTATGCAAGTTCCAAATAATGATTTTAGAAAAGCAAAATCATAGGTTAAAGTCTCACTTACCTCGAAAGCAAGCTCCCTAGACTCAAAATACCCAACTCACCTCTAATACAACCTCCAATGGCCTCAATCTACACAAAATTTCTATTAATGATGTCAATTACACTAGTCAGGGTCTTTCTCATATTTTTAAGGTAAGTTTAGGTCAAAGCCAACCAAAAATTCAACTCTGATAAAACTAATCAACCCGAAAAAAATAAAAAAATGATATTATCCATAAGCTCACAATTTTATTTCTACAATCAAATTTCAATCTTGGTTTCATTTTCTAAGTCAAATTTAGGAACTAGGTCAAAATCCACAATTCAATTACTTGAATCTCATGATTCTATGGTTAAAATCAAATCAAAATTGAACAGAATCATCCAAGGGTGTTAAGGAATAGTTAACTCAATGATATTGGGTTGATATCAATCCAAAAGCAAACCCCGCAGACTCACTTTCTCCTAAAATTGCAAAAAATGGCATCTAAATTAATTTACATCTGTATATCAGATGCCCATCACAATTGCAGAAAAAGCACTGCTATTGCGAAACTCGGTAGGCAGGGCAATCATGCATTGTTGACCAGGCGTCACATTTACAGGGTCACTAATGCAGACTGCCCTTTGCTTTTGTAGTCAAATGTCTGCATCTGCGGCTGCACGTATACCACATTTCAGCAACATTCAGATTGAGTTCCAAGAGTATCGAAACACCCCCGAGCCCTTGGGTTTGAACCTCCACCATCCCAACAAGTCCCAAATTTTTTCTACAAACTTATGTAGTCTCAAAATGCAATTCTAGTCACAACTATGCAAAATTAGGGGTCGGGTTGTTACATTGGAGTAAGCATTACAAGCACTAAAACTGTCTTACAATGCCATGGGCAGCTTGCTCAATACAAATTCAAACATTTCGGAAGGCTCTTTGTTGCTAATGCTTCTAACAAATTAAATTGGAGAACTTTTCTGAAGTCCAAAATTTAGCTTTCTTTAAAGAGGCAGCCAAGAAACACAAACAACTAGCAGCCGTGCCTTTGCATGACAGACAAGATTGAGTTTTTAACTCCATCTAACAAACTAACGTAAAGAAGCAGCAGTAGCGGAGGTTCTACTCCTTAAAATCATCCTTGTCATCAACAGGAATTGGTTGGTTCCTCCAGTAAACAGCTAGAGCACTTCCACCAAGCTGTGAAACACGGTAACGATGAGAGAACATCCGAAAGAATTACAATAGGAGTATAATAGACAAGAATTGTTGTGCATGAACATGTATTAGGAAAATGTATGGGTACAGAGTCCTACCGCCATGCAGACAACACTAACAGCAGATGGTACAGCAACAATAGGGTTTGTGAAATGCTTTTGGGCAAGTAGAAATCCAAGCGCAGAACTCTGCACACAAAAGACGAGTTAAATAGTTTCCTCATGTGTTTCTTTGTCTAGAGTTCATCAAAATATCTTCTGTTAAATAAAATTGTAAAATGATTGGATAACCTGGCAAAAAAAATGAAGCCCCCTTTTATTATTGGTATCACAAATTATTATTGCATAATTAACAATATTTGGGCTCGCCAAAAAATAAGAAGCCGCAAAGATGATTAGCATTCTGTAACAAAGTTCATTCAAGTGTCCTTTTCCCCTATCCCAATTTAGGAAGGAATATGGGTTCCTAAGAAGTAACAGCAGCAGAACCTAATATTGCTAGCTACCAAAAGTTAATAATACTTTATTACTCAAAAAAAAAAGTTTAATAATACTTCAATAGGATAAAGAAAAAGAGAATTTACTAACTCTGCAAATAGAAAATACTAGATAGCTATTTGGATGATTTATCCATTTCACTATCAGACACCCACAGATAACTCTTCTTATTATGCTGATGTATGGAGCTCTCAACCAGAGGAAATGAAGATAGTATAGAAAATATATCTGGACTTACATGAAGCAAAAGAGAAGAAAAGACAAGACAGGTATTATTTTTTTGGACAAAGGTAACAAGACAGGTATTATAATGGCTACAGAGATTAGTTCATTGATATGCTGAGAAGTACAAAAAGATAACTACCTGCATTCCACATTCTATCGAAATGGTTCTGGATGTTGATTCACCAAATGAAAATTTTGAAATCTGGTAACCCAGAAAAAATGCTGCAGCATGCAAGGCTGTCACTGGGAGAAGTAACTGTGCTCCCTGACTTTTCAGCACATCTGCAACTTGCCCAATCTTCAGAGAAAAAGATGTAGAAACTGAGTTAGCATAGTATCTTTGAGAGAAAGAGAGATTATTAATATGCCTTCAACTAAAGCTACTCAGTAAATTCTTCAAGCTTACCGGACTTGCACAAAGAAGGGTGGTCAAAATAACTCCAATTAAAGGTGTAACGGAGATGATTTTTGAGGTAAACTTAGGAAAGAATTCATTTGATAGAACTGCAAAACAAAGTGAATTTCAGTACATATAGCATATCTTATTTGAAGCTCTATGAAAGAAAGATCAGCATAAAAGATATAGAAACTGAGTTAGCATATCTTAAATATCGGTTTTCCGTTGTATTTCTCTAACAAAGAAAACATAAAGTATTTAAATGTCCAGTTACCTCCAATAACTGTTGGCACTAGCACAACCTGGAAGGTGCTGATAGCAAGACCCTAGAACAAAAACAGAAGGTGATTGACTAGACGAAAGTCTTTATCAGCAAACCACAAAACTTAGAATGTTAATCACCGAAATTAGAGGCTATCAGCTTCATTGGGAAGAATCCAACTTTTAAACAGCTATACTTTGATGCTGTTAAGTGTCACACTCCAAACAAGCTTGGTGGAGTCTGTATGATATTTTTGGTGCTTGTGCAAGGGATAGTTTAGATATTCTACAGTGTACGACATACATTTATAGGATAAATTTTGATATGTGATGTGACTAATATTGCATACATCAAGCACTTTACATGAGAACCTTTTGATAAATGAAACAAATATTGAACACATCAGCACAGGTCAACTTACAGCAGCATCAACTGGGACAAGCTGACCAGCTAGAAGCTTAGTTAGCAGGGGTGTCATCACAATAGCTCCAACAGTTGAACACCTGCAATGATGCAATAGAAACACTTATTCCCCAAATTCTCTAAGAAAAGATTCTGGTCATTAGCTTATTAGTTGTCCACATTTTTCTGCAAATGCATATTTCTTGTAAAGGGGAACTTAATTTTGGACCGAGTGATAGCATAGGATGGTTTCTCCTTAACAGCCATCACTTCCTTGAGGCTTAAAGAATTATTGCAACAGTACCCAGGAAGCTAAAATAGAGTGGCTGAAAGTACACGTGCAGCCATTCATTTTCCCATAATGAATTTTCTTCTACCACCTTGTTACAACCATGAGCTTGCTAATCATGTGTTGCAGATCGCCATCCTTAAAAGTATAGAAAGATGTTGAGAGCTAACAATCATCTGTTCAGGGGCTTGTCAGAGACCTCAAACATACCCTCTCCCTCGTGAACATTTATGGCCAAAACGTGCAATGTAGTGTTTATTTCAACATGTATCTCTAAAGATGTTACGAGGCATGCAAATATTCAGGCGCCTACAGTGAATAACCACTTATCAGCTAAAGAAAGAACCTGACAGGAGCATAGACCTTTTGCATCGTTTCTCATTTAATTATAATGGCACAAGCTAGATAATGTTTCTCTTAAGTGTTCAAAAATTTGTAACCTGAATTAATGGCTTCCTATCATTAGGAAGGAGAAACCACTCAAAAAACAAACAATTAGATATATTGCAGATTGCATTGGCAAATGAATTTCAGATCAACTTTGTTTTACCATGTCCCATGTCTTTCTGAAAAGAAAAATTAAGGTTAATATTAGGCTTAAACCTAGGCTGAACAATTTTGATTTTGACTGTGTCATATTTTTGTAGTGTATTTCAATTAACACGTACAAATGGTTATCTACCTTATATTGGCCTTGTGTAATTGTTGCTTGCGCTGTTAATACTCGTATTGGCCTACTTGTTAGTTGCACTGTGTTTTCTGCTTACTTGTTCCACTAGCTCCTATTGCCTCTCTGATTAGTTCGTGCCTCTTGCTATTTTTTGTTAGTTGACTGGAATTCAATAGCAATTTCTGCCTACGCATGAGTTAGTACATATTTTAGTGGTTTTCTGTTTAGCTGCATGGTGTTGGACGAGAATCATGTCTTCGGTTAGGGACGAGGTTGAGGGGCATGAGCGGTGAGTGGGTTAAGGGGTCCTCTAGACTGAGACTAGGGCCTCGGAACATTGGGACATTGACAGGTAAGTCCATGGAGCTAGTAAAGATTTTCAAGAAGAGGAAGATTGTGTCCAAAAGACCAAATGGGAAGGAACCAAAACACGGGGATGGGATGAATTTAAGTTGTGGTACTAAGGAGGCTTGAGGGATAGGAATGGAGTAGGCATTTTAGTAGATGGAGAACTAAGGGAGCAAGTGGTGGAGGTTAGGAGGATTAATGATAGATGATGACGGTTAAGCTAGTCATTGGAGGGCTTAGTTTGAACATTATTAGTTACGCGTCGCAAGTGGCTTGGATGAGGAGGCCAAGAAGCACTTCTGAGAGGATTTGAACAAAGTGGTGAGGGGTATACCACACTCTGAGAAGCTTTTTATTGGAGGAGATTTCAATGGTCACATCGAGTCAACTACTAATGGTTTTGACGATGTGCATGGAGGTTTTGGTTTTGGAGTTAGAAACGGAGGAGGACCTTCGCTTCTGGATTTTGCTAAAGCCTTTGAGTTGGTGATAGCTAATTCATGCTTTCTGAAGAAGGAGGACCACTTGGTTATCTTTCGTAATGTGGTGGCTAGATCTCAGATAGATTACTTACTCCTTAGGAAGGATGATAGAGGCCTTTGTAGGGACTGCAAAGTTATCCCGCATGAAAATCTTACTACCCAACATAAGCTATTGGCGATGGGGAGATTAAGAGGGAGGGGAAGAAGACGACTTCGTATGACTGACCGAGGATCAAATGGGGTGGCTTGACCCCTGCCCAAGACTGGGAGATGGGGGAGAGGTTAATGGCAATGGGGGTTTGGGGGAGCAGTGGAGACGCACGCAGCATGTGGGATAGGACAACTAGTTGCATTAGGAAAGCAGTCAGAGAAGTGTTAGGGGTTTCGAAGCGTAACTTTGGTGGTCATAGAGGGAATTGGTGGTGGAATGAAGAAGTCCAAGGCAAAGTGAAAGCAAAGAAGGCTACTTATGCAAAGTTGATGGAGAGCAAGAGGAGGAGCAGACGGATACGTAAAGTTATAAGGCGAGGAAGAAGGAGGCGAAGTTAGCAGTTACAACGGCAAGAATGGCAGCTTGCGAACACTTGCATGTCAAACTAGGGGACAACGGCAGTGATAAGAAGTTGTACAGGCTCGCCAAAACGAGAGAGAAAAAAGCTCGAGACCTGGATCAAGTGAAGTGCATCAGAGATGAGGAAGGTAAAGTGCTAGTGGAAGAGGGCCACATTAAACGAAGATGGCAAGTATACTTTCATATATTCTTGAACGAAGAAGGGGACAGGGATATTGTGTTGGGTGATTTGAAGAACTCACAGATTCGGCAGGATTTTGGTTACTGTAGGTGTATTAATGTTGAGGTTAAGAGTATTATGCGTAGGATGCACAGGGGTAGAGCAACCAGACCAAATAAAATTCCAGTAGACTTTCGGAAGAGCATAGATAGGACAGGTTGGAGTGGCTGACTGGGTTGTTTAATGTCATTTTTAAAACGGCTAAAATGTTTGATAAATGGAGGTGGAGTACAATGAATCTGTTGTTCAAGAACAAGGGTGATATTCAGAACTGCAACAACTACAAGTATCAAGATGCTAAGTCACACTATGAAATTTGGGAGAGGGTGGTGAAGATGAGGGTGAGGAAGGGTGTGTCTATTTTCGAGAACCAGTTCAGATTCATGTCGGGGCTATCAATTACTAAATTCATTCATCTTGTGAGGAGACTGGTGGAGAAATATTGGGAAAGAAAAAGGAACTTACATATGGTGTTCATTAGCCTAAAAAAGGCCTACGATAAAGTTCCGAAAGAAGTCCTATGGAGATGCCTGGAAGCTAAAGGTGTTTCGGTGGCTTACATCAGGGCAGTGAAAGACAATGGACAATGTATAATAGAGCCAAGACTCAAGTAAGAGCCCGTTTGGTTTAGCTGAAAAAAGGTGACTTTTAAATGTAAGTGCTTAAAACACTTTTTAAGTGCTGAAACTTATTTTATAAATAAGCAGTTATGTGTTTGGATAAAAGTGCTGAAGCTGAAAAAAAGTTATTGATGTATTTGGTATAAAAGTGTTGTTAAGCACTTATTTTGGGTCAAATGATTGAAATGCCCTTAAAACTGTTAACACTATAAAAAAAATTACTATGATATTTTTATTTCTAAATTAATACATATTTTTATTTATTTTTAATATAAATTAATTATTTAAGTTATTTTTAATTTTTAAAATATATAATATAAATAAGATTAGGCAAATCTCCCTTTTTACTTTTTATTAGGAATATAGTTCTATTTTTTATTTGTAAAATTAAATATAATAATTTAAATGAATTAATACTACCTCAATTAATTTTTTTAGATTTTTAATTATTTTTTTCTAATATGCACAAAAAAATAAAATTTTGTCAAAGATTTGAATGTCTTTGCTTTGTTTAAAAAAATTAACAAATTAATTGTATGTTTTTTTTTTAAACTATGAACGAGTGAGTTATAAATAAAGTTCGAGAAGAAGAGGAGAAGCGGAGAAGAAGAGAGATTTTCGGCGCACTGTGGAGAAGTGCAAGATGCGGCCACTCCAAAGAGAAGAAGAAAAAAATTAGGCTTTTCATTTCCTTGAGGGTAATTTTGGAATTAGGAAAATAGTATGAAGATAAAAAAGTAAATTTGTTGGTCAAACATAATGGCTTATAAGCCAAAAAATAAAAAGTTGGGTTTCACCAACTTTTGCTTTTCAGCTTATTAAAAGTAGCTTTTAACTTTATTTAGGCACTTCTTGATTTAGCCAAACACTCCAAAAAGCTAAAAACTGCTTATAAGTTGGTTTGACCAACTTATAAGCTTAACCAAACGGGCTCTAAGAATTGGGAGAAGACAAGGAGCACTTCCCAGTCAAGATGGAGTTGTACCACGAATCAGAGCTTAACTCGTTTCTATTTTCCTTCGTGATAGATGAAATGACACGACATATTCAGGGCGAGGTGCCATGATATATGTTATTTTCAGATGACATTGTTTCGATTCAGAAGTCCCGCTACAAAGTTAATTCTCAGTTGGAGGTGTGAAGACATCCTCTAGAGTCTAAAGAGTTCAAGTTGAGCAAGACCAAGACAAGGCATTTGGAGTGTAAATTCAGTGATAGAATGCAAGAGGCAGGCGTGGAAGCGAGACTTATACACAAGTTGTCTCCAAGAAAGGAAGCTTTAAGTACTTTGGGTCTTTGATCCAAGAAAAGGAGATTAACGATGATGTCGCGCATCGTATTAAGAGGCGTGAATGAAATGGAGGATTGCATCGGGAGTCTTGTGTGATAAAAAAGTACCACTAAAACTTAAAGGTAAGTTCTATAGAGCAGTGGTTAGACCGACTATGTTGTATGGGGTGGGGTATTGCCCAGTCAAGAACTCTCACGTTCAAAAGATGCAAGTGGCAAAAACGAGGATATTGAGATGGATGTGCGAGCGTGCTAGGAGCGATAGGATTACCAATGAGGATATCCGGGACAAAGTCGCAGTCGCCTCCATGGTGGATCAGATGAGAGGAGGCTGAGATGGTTTAGGCATGTGCAGATGCCCCTAATGAGAAAGTGTGAGAGGTCGAATATTGTGGGAACGAGGAGAGGCAAAAGTAGGCCAAAGAAGTATTGCAGAGAGGTGATTAGATACAATATGGGACATCCTAGCTTACCAAGGATATGACCTTAGATAGGAAAGTAACAGCAGTCATGAATAAGGGTAGAAGGTTAGCAGACAGTTGGACGTTGTCTTGCTTTTTGACAGTATAGGGCTTGGTGGTAGTTTAAAGCATTGTGCCTGTCATAGTATTAGCCTTATTCATGTGGTTTCAGGTTTTTGATATCTGTTATCATTTGTTGTTTACTATGTTTAGGTTGTCGCACTTTGTTATTGATGTTAAGGTCCCTAGCATGTGTGCTCTGCACTGCTTTCCTATTAATTGTCATGTTTTCTCCACTGCCTTTTTCCCTTTAGATTACTACTTTTATTTGCTTCACTTGAGCCCTAGGGTCTTCCAAAAATAGTCTCTCTACCTCCAAGAAGTAAGAGTAAGATCTGCATGAACCCTACCCTCCCCAGACCCACCCACCCACCCACCCACCCTTTGTGGGATTTCATTAGGTATGAGGCTTAATACTTAGCTACCAATCAAAAAGGTGGATCAGATTTATATAAAAAAATTTAGTAATTTAAATGGAATTATAAATAATAGTCGAAGTGTAGGTGCAATACTTCCATAAAGCTTTCAGTAACTGTACAGATTATTCTAACTTGGTAACCTTTTAAAGCAAAGTAGTTGCCACCTACACCTTTTCATCTGATATAAGACAAGGAAATGAACAAATATTATAGGACTAATTCACATCAAATCCAACAAGAAACTGGGAAAATTCATTTGCAATACAGGATCTTTAGCATATGTTTTAGTAACGGGCAACCATGACTTTTACTAAGCACAGAAAATTGCACTCTTGAACTTTTCTGGATTATAAATTACTCATACTTTTATCCCGGCAATGAGTGCCATTACATCAACAACGAAGCATGGCTTGCATGACCATAGCAAAGCTTATGACAATAAGAAACTTCCCTCAGAATAGATTGAATCTATATGCGTAATCTCTACTTACGTAGTCATAAGAACAGAGAGGGCTACATTCCCCTTTGAAATATATGTTGCCACATTAGAAGCTTGGCCTCCAGGACAGCATGACACCAAGATAAGACCAGTAGCAAGTGGGGCAGACAACTTTAGAACCTACAGATCATACCAATTGGAGGAAGAGAACATTTATTATTAGCTAACCGAAGTAATATCAGAAAGCAAAACCGAGCATGACTTGCTAACAAACAACAGAAACAACCAGAGAGAAGAATAGCATCATCATGCTCAAATAGTTAGGTCAAACATGCATACAACAACAATAACTACGCCTCAGTCCCACACAAGTTTGGGTCGGCTATATTAATCCTCACTCCTACAATCAAGCTCAACTCATAGGTCAAACTTGCATACTGAATCAGAATATTTTTCTAGAGGATAAATAAGTTCTGTTTGGAAACAGAAGCGGGAGAAGAAATCACAAATAGTAGAAACCTAGTAAGATGCTAATAGAACTAACTTTAACAGAAATTTAACAAAAAACAATAAAGCAAACAATGATAGCAAATATAAGACATGACTAATATACTTTAGACACATGAATTGAAGAAAAAAGCAGTAGATATGGCCATTCTTCAAAGGATAAAAAGACACAACTCATATGAGTAACTTATTATCAAATTTTCGGGTGCTTCTCTGTAGAGTCATTGAGGTACATATACTATTGATAAAGTTTCTCCTTTTTAAACTGTTATGCTTACATTTCAATATCGAGGCACGGAGGATAAAAAGGGTAGAAAAATATTTCTCACTGACCACTCTACCTTTCTAATGCCTTTTTTGGCTCACATAAGATGATTATGGTGTAATCAAGCTGATCTTCATTCACTACCATCGAGTGGTTTCATTCAGGTTGAAGATTTCCTAGGAGTCTCACTAAGTTAGAATGCAAGTGTACAACATTTTGGAAATAACATTCAACAGAAACTTACTATACAAATTTGCTTACGACTTCAACTTGATTTAAACCGTCCATAAACAAAATGAATAACCCAATGATGTAAGAAAAGAAATACCATTGCTATGGTGAAGCCTAACAGTGGTTTAATGAAGTACTGAGCCAGAAATCCAACACCAACCTGCAAACTGAGCAAACCATTGGTGTCTGTTGGTGTTTAAAAGAATAGTAGGAGGATGAAGAATTTGCTACTTACAGTCCATGGGTTCCTTAAACACCGTCGAAAGTCCTCAAATGTTAGTGTCAAACCCATAGAAAGCATTAGAAATCCCAAACCCAGAGTGAACAGGTCAGTTTCCAACCAAGTGACCTGTAAGATTCTCATGTCCCATCAGTTGAAGTCATTCATTTATCATAAATGGAACTGCAAAGAGCGACTACTGAATTTACCGCAGAAGGTTTATAGATGCCAATGATTGTACCCAATATAACCTGCAAAAATTAAGAAGCTGTAAACTTTCAATCATTCAAAAAATTTACCCTTTCAATAAGGAAAACAATGGTGTAATACCATGAAAAGGCAGCTGACAAAGAATGAAATATTGAAAATCAAATATTTATTATAAAATGGAGAAAAGAGGAAAATATGACATACCCAGAGAGGAAAAAGGGTGGTCAAAGTCTCAATTATTTTCTCGTATTGGCTAATACCACTGAAAGTGCTGCTTGGTAAGTCTCCCGACACATTTGTCGATGCCTCGCAAGATATTTTGGTATTGCTAAAATAGTGGCAGCAAAAAAAAAAGATTTTTCTAAAATGATTAGAGCATAAGAAAAAAAAAAGAGAGAGAGAGACAAAAGATAATTCCATCTCTTATTACATTTGAACTGAGAATGCAGACGGAGCTTTGATTCAAACACTTACCGCGGTGTACTGATTCCAACAAATGAGGATTGAACTGGGAAAGCAACATCTGAAAGTTGATGCTTCTTTTGAATGAATAATTTACATCTTCCAGTCTCATGTCCACTAAATCCACTTCTTACACCTTTAAATGGACATTTAATCTAACACTATCTTAGGATTGAAAAAAGGTTCAAGTTAATGCCAAAATCAACTACTAGCCAATGATCACTCCCAAACAATCGTATCAACACTCAACAATTTAAAAGTTGCACTAAATGAAACAGCAGAAAACATGAAAAAATACCCAATAGTAAAGAACAACCAAATTAATCAACAGAACACTAAAGAAGTAAGGAAGAAGGTCAAGAAACATGGTACATACTCAAATGGGTCGGAGTCCTCCTAGCAGAAAACCCATAACTTGGTCTGTGAAGTGCGTCTGAAGACTGCAATTTAGATTCTTTTCCAATAAATCTCGACAGAGAAGCCATTGATTAGAGAAGCACAGTAAGAAGGAAGATCACACAGCTCAGGGTTCAAGTAGAAAGCGATATAGGTTAGCATGGGTTTTGAGCTGGAAAAGTGAGATGGGTCTAAGATAGCAGATTTCTAAAAGTCGTGGAAACCAATGAACCGCACAAGACCATATCAGGATAATCCAAACATTTCTGCAAATGGAAATCGTCCAAACGCTCAAAAATATCCCTCTATTATTTTTATTTTATTTTATTTTATTTACTTTCTGATTTAAGTCATCTTTAGTGCCGCTCTACAAAATAATACATGAGATTTTCACCTCATACGGCTCATTGTTTAATTCTTTTAAAATTGTTCGAATTGTATAATCATCAATTACTGATATTGATAACTTATCTTTCTTCCTTAGATGATCAAAAGTTTTTTTTAACTATCAAATTTTCTTCTAATAATGATGTTGAAAAGGGTATGAGAATTAGATTTGAATTTAATTACGTAATTTGACCTGTTTATTTGATCAATTAATTACATTATCAATAGAAAAATTGATGTAATTGAAAGGGAGTAATTATATTCTTCGATTTTCAGGGGAGTTAAGAATTGCAGGTAATTACATCGTATAATTAACTATACTTTTAAACTTTTTTATTTTTTAATTTAATTTATTTTCTTTATTTCTATCATTTTAATTTATTTTTTATTTTTATTATTTTAAATGTTTTATTTTTAAAATATTTTAATTTTACATTATTTATTTTGGATTTTCTTTCTTCTCCTTTCCCAAACTTTAATTCTTGTGATTCCATATAACTACTCGTACTTTTTATTTCTTTTTTTTATTTTTTTATTTAACATAAATGCATTATTATTCTAGTTTTTTAATTAACGTAGAATTTCATTGTTGAATAATGTTATAGATTTGTTTTCCTTTTCTTTTGAATTATATCTACTTAAGTTAATATTGGAGAAATTTGACATAAGAGTATTATGCTAATTTTTTTTTAAAAAAAATTTGGATTTATGTTATATTTTCGTTTCTGATTTATTTATTTTAGTAATATTGACTTGTTATTTCATATTGCATGCCATTCATTTTGTAGTTAGAATTGATAGTGTCACAACCCGAGCATAGGCCCGGATAGAGACACGGGACAGGGAACCCCGAGATGCTCCAAGTCGACCCATGGCATGAACATAACAATAAGGAGCATACTATAAGCAGATACTGATATAAAAAAAACATGTTTAATTGGAATTCTGCATACATATCATCTAAAAGAAAGAGTCAATAATGACAAGTTGATTACTACATCATGTCTGAATAGCCTCTAACAATACTGATGAGCTGATGGGACAACACCCCCAACTAGCTCAACAAAGTCCGAAACTAAAAACATAACCATAGATAACAGAATGTCCTCGAATGATGAGGACTCACCAACAACTCGTTGAATAGGCCTGAGGGGTAAGCAAGACTAGAGATGCGGCTGAGACTGAACCATCGAACCTGTATCATGAGACGATATAGCAAAAAGTATGCGGTCAGTACTTAGAACATACCAAGTATGCAAGATAAGTAAAACTGACAGTTAAAATACATAAGAGTGCATAAGAATAGGACAACATGGATGTAAAGTAAATATCATAACATAATATGAGGGCTCAAGGTTTTCAAATCATTCATAACTCGTTCGTAATCATAATCATAGGAAAAACTTTATAGAAATTTAACTTGAGCCAAAGTAACATAACATGACAATGCATAAAAACATGTGAAACAATGGGAGGACTCGTCATAACCGACATCATCATGATAGAGCTTACATAATGCCCCGACTATCTCACTCAAGTGAGCAGAGCAGTCCCAAGCTTGCCAGGCAAGGGATGTGCAGTATGTGATATCACGAAAAGAGGATCCATTAACATTTGGATACATATAAACCTACGGTGGAACGTAGTTTTGAGACACCAGCATAGTCCTTTGAATGCCAGGCCACTCGGTGCTAGACACTGCTCCCAAAAATATGCACATTAGGGCTCGTATTGTAACCGTAAAATCATCACGAAGTTCATGGCCAAATAAACAATAACATCATTGATCTCAATTTAAAATACATGATTAGCCATGAACAAGGCCCATGAATTGGCCAAGAGTCATAAATCTATCAATCATGAAATTAATGCATACTTTTAAAATATGTATAAACTTGACATTTCGTAAATTCATGATAAGTACTTGAGAGAAATCAAATCATAAAGCATAAATCATAATTGGGCTAATTAAGATCAAGATCATAATGAAATCATAACTTGACTTTTCATAAAACATACATAATTGAGCATAATTGGATTTAAATTCAAATCTACAAGTTTCTATTCAAAATAATTATAAAATCTACCAATAGATCATAAAACATAATTTAATACATGAAAGAAATTGACCCATAGATAGATCATAGAGAATTTCACAAGAATTGGAATGAACCTCATAGATCATAAAACTTGAATATAGAATTGAAATTCATGAAATTGAGAAGAATTTAGAGCATGAGAGTGAAAGGGACTCTCATTCATAGCCTCACATACCTGGGTAATCGAATCAACACTCCCTCTTGAAAGCCCAAAGAAAATCGAAAAGAATTTGGAGAGATTCTTTAAACTTGATCTCCAAAGAAAAACTCTAAGTTGCATGCATGGGAATGGTGAGGCTTAGAATAGGTTTAACACCCTTAAAACCCTATTGCTGCTCAAACCATGGGTCACTTAACGACTCGTTAGGGGATATTTTGATCTTTACAAATGACGGGTGATTTACTGACTCGTTAGAAAAATGATGAGTCACTTAATGACTCGTTAGACAAACGACGGGTCTTTTGCTGACTCGTTATGGGATATTCTAATCTTTACAAATGACGGGTGATTTGTCGACTTGTTAGCAAAACGATGAGTCACTTAACGACGAGTGATTTGACGACTCGTTTTGAGCTGGTGTAGATTTTTTTTCCGTTTTCTCTGTTTCAACTCTCGAATATGATTTAGAGTCTTTTGGGGTGTTACATTATCTCCCCCTTTGGAAATATTCGTCCTCGAATGTGAACGAGCATATTGAAAGCTGGGGAAATAGAACAAACATCTCCAATAGTGAACATCTAAGGCTAAAAACTGATGGAGTGACTAACTCCGGACTGAAATACATGACTGAACTAAATTCATGAATTACGCATTCATACACTAACATCAAAGAAATTGGGACACATGAACTGAACATGAAACTAAATAGAGTACTAAGGAGAAAACTGATACCTCAAGCTGGAACTGAACCAGAAGGGAATAGATGCAGGTATTTAGCCATCATGTCTGCTTCATCTTCCCACATAGCTCCTCAACATGCTGATTCCTCCACAAAACCTTTAATAAAGCTACTTTCTTGTTTCTTAGATTCCAAACCTGACGATCAAGTTAGGAAAATGACGAGTTGCCAAATCGGTAGGCAAATGACGAGTTATTTGCTTAGTCCGTGAAGTAGATTGAAATTTCTCACTACTGCTCAAACCACTGGTCAATTAATGACTCGTTAGGAAAATGACGAGTCATTTGCTTACTCATTAGGGGATATTCTGATCTTTACAAATGACGGGTAATTTGCCGTCTCGTTAGCAAAATGATGAGTCACTTAACGACTCGTTAGGCAAATGATGGGTCGTTTGCTGACTCATTAGGGGATATTCTGATCTTTACATATGATGGGTGATTTGCCGGCTTGTTAGCAAAACGACAAGTTACTGAACGACTCATTAGGCAAACGACGGGTGATTTGACGACTCGTTCTGAGACCTGGTATAGATTTTTTCTGTTTTCTTCGTTTCAACTCTCGGATATGATTTTAGAGACTTTTGGGGTGTTACAGATAGATTATTTTTTGTCAAATATTTGAATAATATTATGAAATTATATTTATAACATCAATAATTTTATTAAACATGCATTTCATGTGCTCTTAAAAAATATGACTTTAGTTTTTATATTTAATAAAACTAAAATATTATTAATTTGAAAATATATCAATTAGTTTTTATCATATTAGTTAAAAATATATATATTTATTAATTAATATATTTTTTAGAGACAACATGTATTTTAAATACATATTAATATCATTTATAAAGACACATATTTGATAAATATTAAGTTTTGATTATTAACTTTTATTTAAAATTTTAATCTAATTGTGTAATTATAATTATCCAATCAAACAGTACGCTTGTAATTATACTATAATTATATCATGGCAAACCCATAGGTCATTGCAATTACTATACTGTGTAATTATCAGGTTGTGTAATTACTATCATAGTAGTTACACCAATTCCAATTACACAATGGCTTTCTAGACCCTTAATGAATATGTCACTAGGTAATTTTCCTTGGTGATGATTTTATTAATAAAAATATCAAAATTGAAAATTATATTATATAAATAATAAAAGCTAGCTAGAACTAAAAAGCTAAATTTAAATAAAAAATTTCTAATGACCGGTAAATCAATGTAAATTGTTATGTATATTCTTTATTGTCTAATCTTCATTTGTGCAACAGTACACTTCTGTCATAAACCTCTCCATTGTACAACAATTAATCAAGTCAAGATAATTTTTCCACTTCTATTCGAATCTGTTAACTACTTCATGAAGTTTGTTATCTGATTTATTTTGTTCTAACCCTTATTGCTGGACATTGATATTTATCGCTGTTAAACAGTTTTTTTTTTCGTAAAGGTTATTATGTGAAAGTATAGAAAATAATTCTTTCATTATTATGAAAAGATGATTAACAAGGAAATTGTTATAAATACAATACTTGAGAATAGGAGTGGATTGTCCATTTAATTCACATACATGAATTTTTTTATATTCAAATGTATCTATACAATATGTAACATCATCCTTTTCACTCTTGTCTTTGAGGATGTATCTTTGTAACTATAAATAGAGCACTTTGGCTCATGAATTATAAACTCAATAGAGGAAAATTTCTCACCTCCTTTCTATATTTATTGTCCAATATATCTTGTTTAATATTGTTCTACATTACATATACTTTACAATATGTTATCAGCACGAATCTCTAACCAATTGAGATCCTCTTAAATAGGGATTACCTTCTTCTTTTAAGTTGGTCAATTTTATTTTCAATTCAGGTACACATCCCTATGTTTATAATATCATTAATAGGACCTTCTTAAGTCTTGATCCTCAATTTAATTAATACATATATGACTTGCTTTAGATATTATTATGATACTTGCCTTGGTATGATAACCAATATATTTCAAGTTTAAATTATAATGCTATCATATGTCCACTAACTTATATGTAATTCTAAATCAAATTCTATGCAAATACAAGAGCATGTTATTTAGAATATTCTTTGTGGTTATTATTAAAAGAATAATATTGAATAGAACTTATAACTCTTTATTCTCACAAACTTTGGATGTTAATTTGTTTTCTATAAATCATGGAAGGATACTTGTAATATTAATGAAATAATGCTTTTACATTTGTATGCTACATATGATAGTTATAATAATTTTTCTTTCATGTCATTGTGATTATAATTTATGTGCCACATAAAAGTATATTATAACACTTTCAATTAATTACTTTCAAAGTGATCTTTAATGTTTACCATAATTAATTGGTGAATTTGCTTTGAACGGTTATAATTTTTAATATTTCATGAGTTCATATGCTTTATGAATGTTTTTATTCATTTGGAGTATTATTTACTATTTATTATAAATAAATAAAAACCATGAAATTAATTCAATTATTTTCTATGTTAGTTTTATTGAAGCCTAAATTCGTGGAAGTTGACATTTCTGGAAAGCACTATTTGTCATGGGTACTTGATGCTGAAATTCACCTTGCCGCTAAGGGTCTTGGTGATACTATAGACAAAGGAAATGAGGCATCAATTCAGGATAAAGCGAAAGTTATGATTTTCCTTCCCCATCATCTTGATGAAGGGTTAAAATATGAATATTTAACCTTGAAAAGTCCATTTGAATTGTGGACTAATTTGAAGGAAGGGTATGATCACCTAAAGGTCATACTCTTACCAAGAACTCGTTATGAGTGGATGCACTTATGGTTTTAAGATTTTAAAATTGTAATTGAGTATAATTCTGTTGTATTCAGAATAACTTCCCAACTAAAATTATGTGGAAACACTATAAATGATGAGGTCACGTTGGAAAAGACATTTACTACTTTTCATGCCTCAAAATGTGATATTACAACAGTGATACCGTGAAAAGGATTTTCAAAAATATTCTGAGTTGATTCATGCCTTCTGGTGGCTGAGCAACATAATTCCCTTTTAATGAAAAATCATGAAGTTCGTCCAATTGGATATGCTCCATTCTCAAAAACTAACATGTAGCAAAAGATTAAAAGTCTGAAGACAGACATAATAATAATCGAGATAGTATGAATGTACGTGGATGTGGCAAGAGACGAAATAATAATTGTCATGGTTGTGGTCATAATAAATAAGAGAACAATAAGGGTTCTCAAAATAAAAAAATAATATTTGTCATCGTTGTGGTATTGAAAGGTCATTGGGCACAGAGTTGACGTACGCCTAAATATTTTGTCAAACTTTATCAATCCTCCATAAGAAAAAAGGATAATAAAAAGTGGAGGATCACTCTACCTTTTAAAATGATGTTGAGGTGGGCCGTATGAATAATTATGATAAAATTGAGACAAACTTTGCCAATAAAGATGATGATTATGAAAGCCTTCCTGGTATAACTCATTTAAAAGCTGGAGACTTTTTTAAGGAGCATGACTAAAGACTTGCTACTGGAGAATGAACCATAATAAATGTTGCTTCATGAATTTTGACTAGTTTATGTTTTTTTCTATAGCATATTCTTCTATTACTTTCAACATTTCTAGTATGATTCTTATAATATTTTATTGTCATTATAAGCTTTTAAAATTTCTAATAACTAACTTCATATTTTATAAAGAATATGGATACTCACCAGTCTTCAGTTGGCCGCATAAATAAAGAGGAGAATATTAAAAGATAAAAGATATTTCTCTTATTTGCTTATGAAAGAAGTCAATGTTATAACAATATCTGGTAGTACTAAATTAGTTGAGGGCTCTAGGAGAGCAACCTTATTACTACATGGAGGAACTACATTGACTATAAGTGATGCATTATATTATAGTAGGCCTTAAAGAAACCTGTTGAGTTTCAAAGATGTTCGTCAAAATCGATATCATGTTGAGACCACCAACGAAGGAAAGATTGAATACCTTTATTACTACAATAACAGTAGGAAGAAAATATAAACATGCGAAATTACCCACATTTTCCTCATGACTATACTATACTAGTGCTAGTATAGTTGAATCACATGCCATAGTAAACAAGAAGTTTACGGGTCCTAATGATCTTATTTATTTGGCATGACCGATCGGGCCATCTCGATTCTAATATGATGCGCAAAATAATTGATAATTCACATAGGCATACATTAAAGAACCAGAAGATTCTTCAATTTAAGGAATTCTCTTTGTGCTGCTTGTTCCCAAGGGAAGCTAGTTATTAGATACAAATGTTGAGACTGAATCCCCTGCATTTCTGAAACGTATACAAGGTGATATATGTAAGCCCGTTCATCCTTCATGTGGACCATTCAAGTTTTTCATAGATGTATATACAAGGTAGTCATATATGTGCTTATTATCAACTCATAATATGACATTTGTGAGGTGGTTGGCCCAAATAATAAGATTAAGAGCATAATGTCAAGATTATGCAATTAAGACAATTCATCTTGATAATATTGGTGAATTTACATCTCAAGTTTTTAATAATTATTGTATGAAAACTGGAATAACAGTTGAGCATCATGTGACTCATGTTCATACTCAGAATGGTTTACTAGAATCATTCATTAAGCGACTCCAGTTGATAGCTAGACCGTTGCTTATGAAAATCAAACTTTTCCTTTTAGTGTGGGGACATGTCATTTTTCATGTAGCTGCGCTTGTACACATAAGACCAACAAGTTATCATAAAAACTCTCCATTACAATTAGCTTTTGGTTAGAAGCTAAATATTTTCATCTTAGAATTTTTAGTTGTTCGGTATATGTTCCAATTAGTCCAACTAAATGCACAAAGATTGGTCCCCAAAGAAGGTTGGGAATATATGTTGGTTATGAATCTTCGTCCATTATCAAATACCTAGAAGCCATGACGAAAGAATCGTTTATGACCAAATTTGCTTATTGTCACTTTGATGAGTCAGATTTTCAACGTTATGGGGAGAAAATAAGAAAAAAGAAAAGGAGATAGACTGAAGTGCATTATCACTGTCTCATTTGAATCCTCGCACAAATCAATGTAAATAAGAGGTTCAAAAGATCATTTATTTGTAAAATATTGCAAATCAATTGTCATATGCATTTATTAACCTTCCAAGGGTTACTAAATCACATATTCTAGCTGCAAATGCTCCAAGTCGAGTTGATATCTCTCCAAGACAATCTGACTATGCAAATGACTCTAAAACACGCATGATGCATGGTAGACCTATCTATTCTAAAGATAAAATTCCTCAAAAAAAGAAAAGAAACAAATGATCAAGCTGATCAAAGGCCTGAAGCTACTCATGAAGAGCCCTAAGGCATAATAATTGATAAGACCTCGTCAGAAAAATCCTAAGTTTTTGAAAAAGATAATAATGAAGAAATCAAGTTATATTTCTATGGAAAAGATATGGAATCAAAATGATGTTGATATTGATAATTCCTTTGCATATAATATTTCTATCAAAATTATGCAAGAAGACGAGAATCTTGAACCGACGTTTGTTGATGAATGTAGAAGGAGGAGTGACTGACCAAAATAAAAAATCACAATTGAAGTAGAATTAGCTTCATTGAAAAACGTGAAGTTTTTGGACCTATAGCGTTAACACCTGAAGGTGTAAAGCCAGTGGGGTACAAATGGGTCTTTATGCGAAATTGTAAAGAGAAAATTGAAGTTGTTAGATATATAAAGCACGACTTGTGGCACAAGAATTTTTACAAAGACATGGTGTTGATTATATGAAGACATATTCTTCCGTAGTGGATGCAATCATTTTTAGATATCTGATTAAGTCTGGAAGTGCATGAAAACTTGAAATATGCTTGATGGATGTGGTCACAGCCTAGTTATATGGCTCAGTAGACAAGGAAATTTTATGAAGATTCTTTATGTCACGAACCGAGCGTAGACCCGGATCGTAGACACGAGACAAGGGACCTCGAGAGACCCCAAGTCGACCCATGGCATAAGCATTCAACTAACTCATTTAATAAACATGAAGAAAGCATATTTATGAACTCAGCAGAAGTCTCATACAATGGAACATCAAAATAATATCCGAAGCTATACATACATAATCCTGAAAGCCTCTAGTCTAGACGAGTTAATGGGACAAGACCCCAACTACCTCCACAAAACCTGAAACTGAAACATGACATGAAGCTAAAAGTCTAGTTCTCAAAAGATGAGGACTCACCAATCACGCAGGTGCTAACTCTGATAAGCGACTACGAGCAGGGCTGGACCTGAGAACCAGATCCTGCATCATGAAATGATGCAACAAGAAAGTATGCGGTCAGTACGTGGAATGTATCAAGTATGCAAGGTAAGTAAAACCGCTCTAGCAAAGTAAATCTTTTAAAACATTCATACCATATCATAAGCTTTCAAGTATAAGTAGAAGGGCTACATGCATTCATTCTGAAGTCGAAATCTTATCATGACATGACCATGCTTAGTTTTACAACATCATGACTAATTCGGATGACTCAAAGCTGAACATAACATTTATATCAAAAGCTGAACATTGAGACAAATCCTACTTTTAGAACATGCATGCATAAGGTAATCATCATGAGTAATGAATATGCAAATCTGAAAGATATAGACAGTGGGAAACTCATCACTTAACCTACATACCACGATAGAGCTTACGTGGTCTCAACTATCAAACTCAAGTGGGTAGAACCGTCCATAACCTTGCCAAGGCGAGAGGATACTATGATATCAATATCAAGCTTAAGGGCCAATCTGTCCGGGGATAGCTCACAAGGGAGGTTCCAATAATATAATAGTATCAATCTATGTTGGTGCGTAGTTATGGGGTATAGGGTGATCGACCCTTAACCCGCTTGGTGCTAGACTCTTCTCCCAAAAAACATGCAATGTTCTACGTCGTGTATAATGAAGCTCAATATGAAATCATGCATAACCCAACATCGTATGAGACGAAGCTCAACATTGTCTATTGACAAAGCTCATTAATGACACACATCTCAATTATGAATTCATGCATATGAGAAGCTTTATTTAGAAATATACCACAAGCTTAATAATAGGTGGGAGCATCTACTCCAAATCATGTGGTAAGCTACATGTACCACAAGCTAGAGTTTATAAAAAATTGGAAAACTTTACTTCAAATAATGTGGTAAGCTTATGTCAGGAAAATCATCACTTTAAATCAACATGTGGGCATTGCCCAAAACTTTATCATACTAGGATCTACTCGTTTCATTTTGAAAACAACATCAAATCATGCGTAGCTTTAGAAACATGCTTTTCATCATCAAATCTCAACATCATCATGCATTCATCATCATTCACTACTTTTATAAACTTCTCATTCATGGGCATTTTAGATTCAAGATTTGGAAAATAATTTTTGTATTGAAAACAATTTAGAATCTGCCCAAGCTTATAATTCCTCAATATAAATGCAATCTAATCATACCCATGTATCGAAATTGTAGAATTATATAATTGGGTAAAACCCCATACTTGATCATAGATATTTCATCATATTTTGATAGAGATTGGGCATGGGTATGGAAGGAAGACATCCATTTAAAACCCTACATACTTGGAAGGGATGATTCTACCACCTCACTGATTGCCCAAAGAGAAATTGGAAGAAAACTCCTCAGAAAAGCTCTTGATCACCTCCTAAATTTTATAAACTTGCGTGCATGGAAGGAATAGGTTTTCCCCTACTAAAATCCTCCAAAACAAGCCTTAAATGATATAGTATAGGCCCCTAGAACTTAGGAAATTACAAAAATAACCTTACCAAATCGCAGAACTTTGCTCACTGGGCCAAACAACGGACGACCCAATGGGTCGTTGGAGTGTACCACGATTTGTGGTGCCTATCTGTGTTATGCACTGTCCCAGCCTTCTCTCGGATTCACACCACGACTAGATAGGATGACTCGTTCTTAGATACCACGAGTTGTTCCTTTGATCGTTATCTCCTCTTCTGAAACTTCTGAACTTCCCCATGACGAGTCTCACCACGACTTGTTGTGGGCTCCAACGGATCGTGGTATCTGTCCGTCGAGTCCACTGGAGATCTGGATTCCCTTACGATGACTCATCACAATGGATCGTTGCATGCCACAACGGGTTGTTGGGTAACCCGTTATACTCCCTAACTGCTAAGCCATCTCTTACCATGACCACTAATGACGACTCATCGTTCCTTACAACGAGTCATTACATCAACCGTTGCTTCCACTGCCACCTGAACACCTGAACCCACGACTGCTAACAATGGCTTGTGGTTACCTACCACGAGTCATTGTACCTCTCATTCTGCAACTTTTCCCCAACTTTTAGCAGTTTTGCATTTTAGCTTCTCGGGTCTACTCCTAGGCACTTCCGGGGTATTACAGTATCTTCCCCTTGGAAACATTCTTCCTTGAATGTTGGAAACAAGCAGAAAACAGAAACATACAATTTATCATATTCAAAACTGGTCACTTTTAACGAAAACTGACGGAATGACTACCTCCGATTCAAAACACACAGCTGAACTGAGTTTACCAATCATACACACATCCACATACATAAAAGAAACTTGTACACATAGTTCAAACATGGAGACTAAATAGAGTCTGAGTGCAAAACTGATACCTCAACCTGAAACTGAGCCGGTAGGGAACAAATGTAGGTATCTAGCTATCATATCTACTTCAGCTTCCCGCGTAGCTCCTTCAACATGCTGATTTCTCCATAATACTTTAACTTAAGCTACTTCTTTGTTTCTTAGCTTACGGACTTGACGATCTAATATTTCAGCGGGTACTTCTTCATAATTGAGGCTGTCTTTTACACCAACGCTGTCCACCAGGACTACTAAAGCTGGATCACCCAAACACTTTTTCAAAAGTGACACATGAAACACAGGATGAACTAAAGATAACTCCGATGGCAAGTCCAACTCATACGCCACCTTACCAACTCTCCTCACAGCCCGGTAAGGACCAATGTAGCGGGGACTGAGTTTCCCTTTCTTTACGAACCGTGTGACTCCCTTCATGGGAGATACCTTTAGAAATACCCAATCGTCCACCTCAAACTCCGAATCTCTTCTCCTCATATCAGCATATGATTTCTGATGACTCTGAGCGGTCTTTAGCCTATCCCTTATCAATTGAACCTTTACCATGGCCTCATGAACCGAATCAGGTCCCATCATGGCTGCCTCACCAACCTAAACCATCCGATGGGTGATCTACACCTCCGCCCGTAAAGAGCCTCGAACGGTGCCATTTGGGTACTGGAGTGATAGCTATTATTGTAAGTAAACTCGATTAAAGGCAAGTGATCATCCCAACTACCTTTAAAGTCCATCACACAAGCTCTCAACACATCCTCGGGAGTTTGAATTGTCCGCTCCACTTGGCTATCTATTTACGGATGGAATGCTGTGTTGAGCTTAACTTGAGTCCCAAGCCCTTTTTGGAAAGACCGCTAAAACTGAGAGGTAAAATGAGTACCTCGGTCTAAAATAATATACAAGGGCACTCCATGAAGTCGAGCCATCTCCCCAATAAACAATTTGGCATAATCCTCTGCGGAATCTGTGGTTTTGACCGATAGAAAGTGTTGGTCAACCTGTTTACCACCACCAAAATGGAGTCATATTGTCGGCAAGTACGAGGTAGACCAGTAATGAAATCCATATTAATCTCTTCCCACTTCCAAGTTGGAATGTTGATATCCTGAAGTAAGCCTCCCGACCTTTGATGTTCGACCTTCACTTGCTGACAGTTTGGACATTTGGCTACGAACTCTGCAATATCCTTCTTTATACCATCCCACCAATAGATTTCTCGCAAGTCCCTATACATCTTTGTGGATCCCAGATGGATAGAATATCTAGTACCATGTGCCTCATGCAATATCTGAACTCTGAAATTATCAACGTCTGGGACACATAGGCGACCCTAGTACCGGAGCACACCATCTCCCCCTTGGGAGAAGACCTCCACCTTTTGACTCTGTACTGCCTCCTTCAATTTATTCAAAATCGGATCCTCATCTTGACTAGATTTGACATCAACCACCAAGGATGATTCTGATCCGTTTTGCACGACAACACCGCCATCGGTCGAGTCGACCAATCTACTCCCAACCTTGTGAGTCAATGGACCTCCTTCACCAACTCCTTCTTTCCCTCATCCACGTAGGACACACTCTCCATAAAGAGCTAACTAAGTGCATCCGCAACCACATTATCCTTTCTCGGGTGGTAAAGGACACTCATGTCGTAGTCCCTTAGTAACTCCAACCACCTCCTTTGCCAAAGATTGAGATCTTTCTGTGTGAACACATATTGCAAGCTCTTGTGATCCGTGAATACATCTACGTGGACCCTATACAAGTAATGTCGCCATATCTTCAATACAAACACCACCGCGGCCGATTCAAGATCATGGGTCAGATAGTTCTTTTCGTGGATTTTCAACTATCTCGAGGCATAAGCTATCACTTTCCTATGCTGCATCAACACATACCCGAGTCCGACTCGTGAAGCATCACAATACACCACAAAAGCATCGGTACTCTCAGTTAGGGTCAACACTGGTGCTGAAGTGAGTCGGGTTTTCAACTCTTGGAAGCTTTTCTCACAAGCCTCCGACCATTGAAACTTCACCTTTTTCTGAGTCAACTTAGTCAATGGTGTGGCAATAGATGAAAAACCCTCCATAAATCTCCGATAACAACCCGCTAAGCCCAAAAAGCTCCTGATATCTGATGGGTTCACCGATCTGGGCCAATTCTTTACCGCCTCGATATTCTAAGAGTTTACTTTTATGCCCTCACCTGATATCACATGGCCTAGAAATGCTACTGAGTCCAACCAAAACTCACATTTTCTGAACTTTGCATACAACTAACGATCCTTTAGGATCTAAAGCACTATTCTTAAGTGAGAGGCATGCTCCTCCTCGCTCCGAGAGTATATAAGGATGTCATCAACGAACACAATCACGAACATGTCCAATTATGCCTTGAACGCCTTATTTATTAGATCCATAAAAGATGCGGGGGCGTTGGTTAGTCCAAAAGAGATAACAACAAATTCGTAGTGGCCATACCGAGTCCTGAAAGCGGTTTTTAGGATGTCACTCTCCCAAACCCTGAGCTGGTAATACCCAGATCTGACATCAATCTTGGAGAAACACTTGGAACCCTGAAGCTGGTCAAACAAATCATTGATCCTGGGTAAAGGATACCTGTTCTTGATGGTGACCTTGTTCAACTGCCGATAATCAATGCACATTCGCAGCAAACCATCCTTCTTCCGGACAAATAACATTGGTGCGCCCCATGGAGACTTACTCGGCCTAATAAAGCCCTTATCTAACATGTCCTTCAATTGATCCTTCAACTCTTTTAGCTCGACTAAAGCCATTCTATAAGGCGGAATAGATATAGGCTACGTGTTGGGAAGAAGATCTATATCGAAATCAATCTCCCGCTCGGGAGGGACACCTAGCAAATTATCAGGAAAGACCTCTGGATACTCACGCACTACTGGTACGGACTGGATAGTCGGGGTCTCAGACTCCACGTCCATAACCCTAACTAGATGGTACAAACAACCCTTAGAAATCATCTTTCTGGCCTTAAGGTAGGAAATAAATTGACCTACAGGCACATTTGAACTATCCTCCCATTCTAAGACAGGCTCCCCTGTAAATCTAAACTCTACTGACTAGGTCCTATAATTAACTGAAGCATAGCATGCGAATAGCCAATCCATGCCGAGGATAATATCGAAATCGATCATTGCTAACTCTACCAAGTCTGCTAAGGTGACCTTATGAAGAACTGAGACCGGACAATCTTTATACACCCATCTAGGTATAACTGAGTCACCTACTGGAGTAGAAACTGAGAAGGGATCTGACAAAACATCTGGACTTACTCCGAAGCTACTGGCTACATATGGTGTCACAAAAGATAGGGTAGCTCTCGAATCTAGTAATGCATATACATCAACATGAAAGACTCTCAACATATCGGTGACTATATTTGGTGAGGCCTCCTGCTCCTAACGAGTGGCTAAGGCATAGAATCTGTTCTGGCACTGCCCGCCAACTGTGCTAGTAGATGCCCCCTGATATACTGTGCGTGGGGGTAGGGCTGCTGAACTAGAAGCTGGGCCTCGGCCCCCAACCTAATACTGTCTCGCAGCGGGACAATCTCTGAGCATATGTCCAGGCTGCCCACATCCATAACACGTTCCTAACCCTGCCAAACACTGGCCTGTGTACCCTCGGCCGCACCTGCGACAAGTTGGAATGCTGGAGTTTGTGGGCCTACTGCTATGACCCCTCGAGCCTGACGCTCGCCCTCTCTGATCATTTCTAGGCCTAGATGGCATACTCACCGCTCTGGTGGGTCTGCTGTCAGTGTCCACCACCGAACCTCTGCTGAGAGAATCTGTGGTCCTCAGTATTGGCCCTCTTAGCCTCCCTCTCCCTCGAATGTGCCGCCTCCATCTGTTGAGCATATAGCACCATACGAGGGAAGTCTATGTCCTGATGGAGCATAGCTGTCCTGTAGTCCTTGTCCAAAGATCCTGCTATACCATGCATAAATCTGCTCACCCGTGCCCGCTGGTCGCCCACTAACTCTGGGGCATACTTAGATAGGTGAGTGAACTCAAGGGCGTACTCCTGAACAATCATCCTTCCTTGCTTTAAATTCACAAACTCAACTACTTTCAACTCCCACATCTCTCGAGGGAAGAACCAATCTAGGAATGCAACCTAAAACTCCTCCCATGTGATCGGACCTACTGTTGCGCAACGGCCTGATGAATGACCTGAGCGGTCAAGGCCTAAGAAAGAATCTGAATGGCAGCTCAGAACTCAATATGAGCAGCTGGCTCCGGTGCCTGAGGCTCCTGGACTGGTGGGGTTGACTGATGCCCATGACCGTTTCGATCCTCTTGGCCTTCACCACCTCCATTCCTCCTTCCGTTCATCCTTTGAGGAGCCAAGATTCTGCAATTGCGAATAGCACAAATTAGAAGGATAGAAAGGCTTTTCATCGCATGACATAGATCATGAAAGAAGGGAACATTTCCTAAAACGTCTAGTAGCCTCTTCGTCATAAGTGTGGCACGCTTCACACCCATGAACTTTCAGACTCCCTAGGACACTTCAAACCTATGGCTCTGATACCAAGTTTGTCACAACCCGAGCATATACCCGGATCATAGACACAGGACAAGGGACCTCGAGAGACCCCAAGTTGACCCATGACATAAGCATTCAACTAACTCATTTAACAAACATGAAGAAAGCATAATTATGAACTTAGCGGAAGTCACATACAATGACACATCAGAATAATATCCGAAGCTATACATACATAAGTTAGAAAGCCTCTAGTCTAGATGAGTTGATGGGACAAGACCCCAACTAACTCCATAAAACTTGAAACTGAAACACGACATGAAGCTGAAAGTCTAGTCCTCGAAAGATGAGGACTCACCAATCACATAGGTGCTAACTCTGATAAGCGGCTACGAGGGGGGCTGGACCTGAGAACTGGATCCTGCATCATGAAATGATGTAGCATAGAAAGTATGCAGTCAGTACGTGGATGTATCGAGTATGCAAGGTAAGTAAAACCGCTCTAGCAAAGTAAATATTTTAAAACATTCATACCATATCATAAGATTTCAAGTATAAGTAGAAGGGCTACATGCATTCATTCTGAAATCGAAATCTTATCATGACATGACCATGCTTAGCTTTACAACATCATGACTGACTCGAATGACTCAAAGCTGAACATAACATTTATATCAAAAGCTGAACATTGAGTCAAACCTTACTTTTAGAACATGCATGTATAAGGTAATCATCATGAGTAATGAATATGCAAATCTGAATGATATAGACAGTGGGAGACTCGTCACTTAACCGACATACCACGATAGAGCTTATGTGGTACTAACAATCACACTTAAGTGGGTAGAACCGTCCATAACCTTGCCAGAGCGATGGACGATACTATGATATCGATATCAAGCTTAAGGGCCAATCGTGTGGGGATAACTCACAAGGGAGGTCCCAATAATATAATAGTATCAACCTACGTTGGCGCATAGTTATGGGGTATAGGGTGATTGAACCTTAACCCGCTCGGTGCTAGACTCTTCTCCCAAAAACATGCAATGCTCTAGATCGTGTATAATGAAGCTCAACATCATCTATTGACGAAGCTCAACATCGTCCAATGATGAAGCTCAAAATGATATCATGCATAACTCAACATCGTATAAAATGAAGCTCAACATTATCTATTGACAAAGCTCATTAATGACACACATCTCAATTATGAAGTCATGCATATGAGAAGCTTTATTTCAAAACATACCACAAGCTCAATAATAGGTGGGAGCATCTACTCCAAATCATCTGGTAAGCTACATGTAGAAATATTTAACTCAACATACCACAAGATAGAGTTTATGAAAAATTGGGAAACTTTACTTCAAACAATGTGGTAAGCTTATGTCGGAAAAATCATCACTTTAAATCAACATGTGGGCGTTGCCCAAAACTTTATCATACTAGGATCTACTCGTTTCATTTTGAAAACAATATCAAAATCATGGGTAGCTTTAGAAACATGATTTTCATCATCAAATCTTAACATCATCATACATTCATCATCATTCACTACTTTTATGAACTTCTCATCCATGGGAATTTTAGATTCAAGATTTTGAAAACAACTTTTGTATTGAAAAAAAATTGAAATCTGGCCAAGCTTACAATTCCTCAATATAAATGCAATCTAATCATACCCATGTATTGAAATCGTAGAATTATACAATTGGGTAAAACCCCATACTTGATCATAGACATTTCATCATATTTTGATAGAGATTGGGCATGGGTGTTAAAGGAAGACATCCATTTAAAATGCTATATACCTGGAAGGGATGATTCTACCACCTCACTGATTGCCCAAAGAGAAATTGGAAGAAAACCCCTTAGAAAAGCTCTTGATCACCTCCTAAATTTTATAAACTTGCATGCATGGAAGGACTACACTTAGAATAGGTCTTCCCCTACTAAAATCCTCCAAAACGAGCCTTAAATGACATAGTATAGGCCCATAGAACTTAGGAAATGATAGAAATAACCTTACTGAATTCGCAAAAAGTTGCTCACTGGGCCAAACAACGGACGACCAACAGGTCGTTGGAGGGTACCACGACCTGTGGTACTTATCCGTGCTATGCACTATCCTAGCCTTCTCTCAGATTCACACCACGACTAGACAGGACGACTCGTCCTTAGATACCACGAGTCGTTCCTCCGATTGTTGTCTTCTCTTCTGAAACTTCTGAACTTCCCCACGACGAGTCTCACCGCGACTTGTTGTGGGCTCTAAAGGATCATGGTATCCATCTGTCAAGTCCACTGGAGATCTGGGTTCCGTTACCAAGACTCATCACAACGAATCGTTGCATGCCACGATGGGTCGTTGGATGACCAGATATACTCCCCAACTGCTAAGCCCATCTCTTACCATGACCACTAATGACGACTCATTGTACCATTGCTTCCACTGCCACCTGAACACCTGAACCCACGACTGCCAACAACGGCTCGTGGTTATCTACCACGAGCCGTTGTACCTCTCGTTCTGCAACTTTTCCCCAACTTTCAGTAGTTTTGCATTTTAGCTTCCCGAGTCTACTCCTGGGCATTTCATGGGTATTACACTTGAAGGACTCAAAATGCCTAAAGCATACAAAGGCTCTCGAGAAACTTGTTCAATAAAGCTTTATACGTCCTTATACAAATTAAAACAATCAGGAAGAATGTGGTACAATCATTTTAGCGTGTATTTGCTAAAAAAAATACAAAAATGATCCTATTTGCCCTTGTGTTTTTGTTAATAGGTTTAGCACTGAATTTATCATAGTTGTTTATGTTGATGATTTGAATATCATTGGAACTCCTGAAGAACTTTCATTTGAAGAAAGAGTTTGAAATAAAAGATCTTGGAAAGACAAAATTGTGTCTTGGCCTATAGATTGGTCATTTAAAAAATGGAATTCCATCAATCTACATATACCGAAAAGATAGTAAAGCGGTTTTATATGGATATAGCATATCCATTGAGCACTCCGATGAATGTGAGATCACTTGATATCAATAAAGATCTATTCCAACCTCAGGAGGAAGATGAAAAACTCTTTGGTGATAAAACTCCATATCTTAGTGCAATTAGGGCACTAATATATGTTTCTAATAATACAAGATCAGATATAGCTTTTGGAGTGAGCTTGTTAACAAGATTTAGTTCCTTACTATTGATATCGGATTACTTTATTTTAATGATTCCAATTCACAAATTATTGATTATACAAATGCGGGTTATTTATCTGATCCACATATAGCTCAATCTAAAACAGGTTATCTATTTACCCATGGAGGTATGGCTATAACATGGAGATTAACAAAATAAACTCTAGTTGTTGCATCTTCAAATCATGCCGAGATAATAGTCATTCATGACAACCGAGAGTGTGTATGATTGAGATGAATGACTCAACATGTTCTACAATTATGTGATCTTTTTTTGAAAATGAAGATTCCAACAGTATTATATAAAGATAATACTGCCTGCATAACTGTAACACCCCAAAAGTTCCTAAGATCAGACCTGAGGGTTGTACCAGAGAAAATTAGAAAAATATCACCAGAGTCACAGGCGACTCAAAGGACAAGTCGTTTTTTCATATAATGACTCGTCCTATCCGGTCGTTGGTTGGAGAACTAGAAAAGTAACAAAATTTCCCCTGGAAGCAATGGATGGAGTGACGAGTCCTTATTTCATATGGTTACTCATCTTGATCGGTAGTTGGTCAGAAATTTAGTAGAGTACCAGAAGTGGTTCAAATACAACAGACGATTCAATGACCCATCGTATCTTATGACGACCCGTTGGAGTAGTCGTTATAGCCAGCAGATAGTTTTTTATGCGAATTCTCGGGGGTAGTTTCATAATTTTTTGAGATCTTACTTCCTAATGAAGTCGTTTTAAACCCTGGAAAGAGTATTTTAAGAGGTTTAGCCAATTCTAAGTCATTAGGCTCCCATGCATGCAATGTATTGAGATTTCCTTTCAAGATCAAGCTAGAATTCTCCCTAATTTCTTTCCTAATTCTCTTGGGCTTTCAAAGCTAGTTTAGAAATCCATTTACTCAGGTATGTAGGGTTATGAATGGAAGATTTTTTCCACCCTCATGCCCATGCTTCTTCTCAAGTTCATGAATTTAAGTTCTTAATCAAGTGTATGTAAATCCTATGGTTTTTAACTCAATTCTATGAAACTACCTATGTTATGTTTATGGTTCTAATTTTCTCATGTTATAGAGTATGTTTTAAGTCTAATGGGCATATTTTATCCTCAATTTGATTATAAATTCATGATTTCAAGCTATTAGAAACTTTCCCTATTATGCAAGTTTTTATAAAATTCAAGATTATGATCCATGATTTCAAGTATGATGAGATATCTAGTATGCATGAATGTTTATGAACTCTCAACTTATGATTCCATGATTATGATTTACGAAACCTATTTTAAGTATGCATGATTTTATGATTTGGGGCAAGCCCAAGCAAGTTAAGTATGTTTTTATGATTTAGCCAAGGCTAATAAAATCAGCTTATCATATGGTTTGGAATCAAGACTCTTAATACAGCTAATGATATGTTTGGAGCCAAGATTCACAATATTTAGATTTCAAGCTATGTATGAGATTATGATTTCAACTTCATTGAAAAAGATATGAGTACTATTCATGTTTTTGAAAGTAGTGTCTAGCACCGAGTAGGCTTGGGGTCTCGAGGGTCCCCGGTCTCAGAATTACGCGCCAACGTAGGTATATGTATATATGTTTGGGACCTCTCAAGAGAGTTTTCCCTACCCTAAGGGGCTCAGCTTGATATTGATATCATAGTTTAGCGTCTTTATTCCTGCCTAGGTTTTGGACGGCTCTGCCTGCTTGAGTGTGATAGTTGGGGCATCACCTAAGCTCTATCGTGATGGTGTTGGTTATGACGAGTCTCCCATTATTCCTACTGATTTTAGTTATTCATGTTCATGACTTATGAGATTATGTTTTACAGCAAATTTGACCCAATGATCTGTTTATGAGCTTTTATTTATGTTTTCATCTATGAAAAGTCATATGATTTCTATTTCTAAATCTTGGATCACTATATTTAGTTACGATAACCAGCTCATGATTATGTATATCTTAGATACAGTTTTCAGTATGTAGTCCTTACTCTCACGATCTTTTGATTTATATGCATGTTTTCAACTAATGGTTTATTAAGCATGTTTTATTTATCTTACATACTCAGTATATTCCAAGTATTGACCGTATACTTTATGCTATATCGTCTCATGATATAGGTTCGGGTGATCCAGCTTAGTCTCACCCATAGCTTGCTTCCTCTTTAGTCTAGTTCATCCCCCGCTTTGGTGAGTCCTCATTATCTAAGGACATCTATCAGTTTAGATTTTTTATGTCAGTTTAGTTTCAGACTTGGTGATAGCTGGGGGCTTCTCCCAGTATCTCACCATTTAATAGAGGCTTTTTCGGACATAGACTAGTATTCAGTCTTCCTCTTATTCATGTTCATACCATTTTTCGTTTGGTTATGTTATTAAGTCATGCTATGTATGTACCATAGGTTATCTTGGAGCCATTCGTGGTTCTAGATCTCGTGTCTCGATCCGGGATCCTAGCTTGACTCATGACAATAGCTCAATTAAAGGAAGTATACATCTAAGTAGACGAAAAAAGCACATTTTATTGAAATTCATTTTCACATATGATTTTCAACAAAATGGTGAGATAGATATTCAACAGATCCGTTTGTGATAATTTTGCAAATTTATTCACTAAGGCATTTTCAACATAAACATTTAAGAAGTTGAGATCTACATTGGAATACATCATCTCTGATATATCAAGTAAAATTTTCATTGGGGAATGAAGTACGCGCTGCACTCTTTTTTCCTTAACTAAGATTTTGCCCCAATTGGAATTTTCTAATAAGATTTTTAATGAGGCAACACTCAAGGCGTATTAAAAATATGTGTACACTTTTTCTTTCATCAGAGATTTTTTTCTCACAGGATTTTTTTTATAGTAAGGTGTTAACAAGGCATATTATCTATGAAAATTCAAGGGGGAGTATTATGAATACAATGCATGAGAACATGAGTGAATTGTCCATTTAATTACATACATAGATTTTCTTACATTCAAATGTATCTACACAATGTGTAATATGATCCTTTTTATTTTTGTCTTTAATGATGTATCTTTCTAACTATAAATAGAGCACTTTTGCTCATGAATTATACACTCTATAGAATAAAAATTCTCTCCTCCTTTCTATATTTCTTGTCCAATATATCTTATTTAATATTGTTCTACATCATTCATATTTTACAATAAAAATCAATTAATGCATTCCCTTCTCTGTAAATGTATTTGATGAAGACATTTAAATCCTGCTTCAAACTTCAAATATCTTCAATCGAAACAACATTGTGTATTGTACTTACCAAGTATCTGACAGAATAATTATCATGGCTAATGGATCTGTTTTTAAATGTAGTTATGGTAGTCCCTACTAAAACAATAGGCTAGAGCTTATCAGATGAAAATTACGTCAATTTTAATGTTTGTAGTCTCCTGATTTCCTCAACTTAAGTATAGAGAAGATTCTGTTCATGATTTCTTAAACAACAATAGGAACTTCTCCCAAGATTATCCGTAGAATCTCCATCAATATTACATTTCACTAATCTAGTTGCAAATGGTTTCCAATTGATCAGCATGTAATGGAGTTGAGGTTTGTAATCTCCAAATATTCCATCAGTGTTGGGTAGTTTGTATGGATCTATTCATCCTTGGATAGTTGACATTCACCAGTTGTCATATGTATGTGTTCACTTGATATAGTAGTTTGTTAAATGACATTCTCCGTTGATGCTTGATGTTTCTTTTTCTCTTTTATTAGTCAACGCAACTAAAATCAAGTAAGGGTTCAAATTACCTCAAAAAGAAGATGTTAGACACCTTTTGAAGTTTACAAATGTGGGTGCCTATCAGATTCGTTAATTATATAGAGAGATTAAGTGACAAGTAAATGATTGATTTATTATTCTAAAATAATTAAATGATTAAGCATGCAAAGTTTATTATTTCTCATAAAACTAATCTAAAGTAAATGAGTTGCATGTAAATTCCTTTATTAATTCTAAGCTAACATGGTAACGGGAAGTAAAATAAACTAAGTAAACTAGTTACAGGTAGAAAAGTAAAATAAATAAACGATTGAAATATAAGATATACACGTTTAAAGATCCTTTAATTTAAAACTAATTGTACAATCCAGTTTACGCAAAAGAACTTAATACTTTATTTATAGGTTAAAAGGAATTATCAAATTTTAAAATATTTAAAAATTCTAATTACCCTAATTAATGAAAAAGAAAAGTATAATCAATTATATTGGGGAGAATATCATAAATTTTGCATAATTATATTGAAATCTCAAATATGTAGACATCTCAAAAACAAATAAATATTTTTGAATCTTCAAATGTTTGTTACTTAATAGGAATTATGACACAATATTATAAATCGTATGTCTTCAATCTTAGCAATAAATTAATTGGAGATAGCTTTTAAGTTTGAAAATTAATAATACTAGTTTTACGAAATGAGTAAAAGATTTGAGTTTTGAATATATCCACAAAAAATGTTTATATATAAATACAAATAATCTCTTTTTGAAAGCTTTGATTAATTTTACTTCTAGGGGACGGGTTGACTTAATTTAAAAATAATTAAGGAAGGCCTCGTAATCTTCTTACTTCATGCTAACTATTTGTTAGGAGATACATTACATAAAGAGTTTATGATTATAAAACATACTACTCAGTTCAAGTTGTAAAAAGAAAAATCTAGGCACTAACTTTAAACGAGGGAAAGAAAGTTGTAACGAAAAGGACAAACTACTGAATAAAATTGCAGGTTTGAACATGACTCAAAAAAATTAAAAAAAAAAAGATACTTAAGCAAAGGACACATAATTCCTGCGCCCTTACAAATCTTTTTTCCATTATATTTATGTAACAATCCTCAAAAGTCCCTAAGATCAGATTCTAGATGTGAAACAAAAAACAGCTGAAAATATACTAGACCATAGAACGACTCATTAAGTGAGTCATTAGGTCACTTAACAGTTCATTAGGTGGAGCCATCCCTGAACTAAATTTTAAAACTTGATAATTTTTTTCCGGTTCTAGCGAGTTAGGCACAATTTGTTAGTATAAGTGACTATTCGTTAAGTAGGTCATCTAACGGACTTTAAGGTAAGAATCAGAGAATGACCAACCTGATTTCAGGGTTAACGAAAGGACCCCATGAGTCGTTAAGAGGGGTGACGAGTCATTATGTTGGCTGCTGTCATTGGCAGATTCAGTTTCACAGAAGGGATTCTAGAGTTATTTCAATAATTTATTATGTTTTAAGAACCTAAACTAGAAGATTTTAGGATTCCTAAAGAGTATATTTAAGGGTTTAATTAGTCTAAACTCTTATTTCCATTCAGTACAATTTAAGAATCAATATCATTAGCTCTCAAGTTCATCAAGCAAGCTAAGAAGTCATCTTCTTCAACCAAGAGTTCTTCAAGCTTGAATCTAAGCTTAACTTTTCAGGTATGTAAGGCTAACCTAAGTATGGATTTCTATTCATCCTTATGCCCTAAATCTATGCAAGAAATCTTTGAAACTAAAGTTAGAGCTTTTACCCAAATTCTTAAATTGTCTTCTTCTTTATCTATTGAATTTTCCATAATTGAGATATTCCTATTCAATTGTGTCTTTATGTTATTGATTATCATTCTTTTGATGTTCATTGATTGATATCTCTTGATTCTTGAGTTATTGATGATAGTTGGTTCATGTCTCTTATCTCATGAACCCTATTGCATAAGGACTTGATTTTGAAAGCATTGTGATTTGAATATAATTGCATTGTTTTCATATAGATAAGCAGATTTTTAAAAGAGTTTTCTTGAAAAGACTTTAAGAAAGAAAATGCGATTTCGAGCATGATTTTAAAAAAAAGCTAAAGTGAAGTCTTGTTTTTGAAACTCATGAGATGTTTTGAGCATATAAGCTAACAAGTTTTCAAAGAGATGTTTAGAGTATAGAAGCTCCCAAGTTTTAAAAGAATGTTTTGAGTAAAAGGCTCTTCATTAAAGTAAAGAGATTTTGAGCGAAGGCTCAACACGAGTTTTAAATATATATTATATCTATAGTTAAAGTACTTTATAAAAGATGTTTTCGGTTGCCTTAGATAGGCATAAGTATATGAACATATGTTTTTAGGAGGATTATTTAGCACCAAATTGGGTGAAGAGTTCAGATAACTCGTAAGCCCCAGAACTACGTATCTAACATAGGATAGAATCATGTCGTTGGTTCAAGTGACTTCTCAAAGATAGTCCCTAGTAAGGACTTAAGTTATGTATCCATAGATTGTGATCGTTCTCTGGCCTGGCAAGGCTTTGAGCGGCACCACCAACTTGAGGGAGATAGTTGGATATCATGTGCTCATTCATGATGGTGTCATGTATGAGAAGCTCCCACTCAAGATAAAGTTTTACATCTATGCAAGTATTTTCAAATATTGTTTTGATGCACAGTTTTATTGCATTACTTTTTTACACATTAATCATATCGTATTATAAGCATCATTTAGAGCTTCAGTTCTATTTAGTTAAATCAATCAATTTATTCTTTCAGTTCAGATATTCTTGCTTACTGTTATTTTATTCAGCCTTATTACATACCATACATTCTACGTACAGACGCCATTTAGTGCTGTATCTTATTATTATGTAGATTAAGGTAGATAGGATCAACAACAAATGGTTCATTAGGATCTCGCATTTATTTAGCTGTTGGTGAAGCCTCCTACTTTTGGAGTGTCCCAGTCATAGAGTTATTCTATTTTATAGAGCTTAAGATAGCCGTGGAAGCTATGGCCCGACACATATTCTTTAGTTATGGAGGCTTCATAGATAGAGTTAGAGTCGAGTCAATAATGTTACTTTATAACATTGATTTCAGCTGCAGTTCATAAATCTTAGTTTATTTATTCAGCCCATTGTAGTTACTACCTCCACTATGCTTTATTAAGATCTAAGCTAATAGTAAGCCAGACCAAGGGTTTGCTTGGATCACTCTATGGTTTGAGTGCTGGTCAACATCTAGGGTCTAGACTCGGGGTGTGACAAACTTGATATCCGAGTTTTAGGTTCAAAGAATCCTAGAGTGTCTATAAAATCGCGTCTAGTAGTGTTATACTTATACGTGTGAAACGCACCGCATCTATAATAGGGAGACTACGAGGTGGTAATGCTCCAAATCACACTCTTGTAAAAGTATGTCAGGGACGTTGTCAATAAGGAACTCAACTAGGTTGGGGTAAATCCCACAAGGAATAAGGTCAGATATAGAATAACGCTAGTATTTAAGCTTTTAAGTCTGTTACTTCCTAAAAAAGGGGGTTTTATAAAAGCAAATATGTAATAACGTTGAGATTTGATTGTTGTTTATCAAGTTAATGTAAATAACTAGGAAAGTGTTACCCATGGATTCATAACTACTTTGGGTTTTGCACTCATAATCTTTCCCAATGCTTGTAAAACTGATAAGTAGGATTTATCCAAATGACTGGTTCATTCCTGTTGGATAACTATACTCTATCACTGGATTAGGTCTCATGAGTGATTTCACTTCAACTGTTATCAATTTGTTCCAAATTAAATATCATGCGACTGCAACTCAAGTCATACAATGACCTATAATGATTAAGGCTTTATTGTAATTCTCTTTTCCTCTCTAGATTCAAGCAAGTAAAAAATTTGTGCAAATCCTAATGTTGCACTCCGTTAAGAAATACTAAAGATGGAGAGAATTCAATACAAGCATTAGCATTGGTTAGAATCACTTTTTGCAAACCCTAGTTTGTTAATTCACGATGATTCCCACAACCCTAGTTGTGGAGATTTTAGCCTCTCATGATTGTAAGAGAATTAAGAGCATTCATATACAAACACATAATTTAAAACTTACAAAGATGATTGGAAGAAAAACTACTTGATTATTGCAAAAATTAATGAAGAACAATGGAAGAATCAAAGCAAGAAATCTCCGAAAAGTTGCTCTCAATAATCCAAAAAGTCAAAAACCTCTCTCGACAATCATATTTTGTTCTCCCTTCTCAAAAATAACCTGGAAAAGTGTTTATAAAAATTGCGTATTCTTGATAAACCAGCGTTTATATATAGATGTAGGAGGATCTGTTTGGGAAGTAAGAAGCCCCTTTGACATAATTAGAAACTTTTCCTGAATTGACAGGGAAACTGCTTAAACTGCCGCCGACTTTACCTATGACTCGTACCATGATTGTACGATTCGTACCTTCACTCGTATGTTGGCTGGCTCTACTGATTTTGACTAAGTGTTGAAAGCTGGTGTGACTCGTACCATAAACCTATGAGTTGTACTGTTTTGTCATGGTCTGAACTTGAAACTTTTGGCATCCTCTGATTATTTTCACGAGTGGCTTGGTACGGCTCGTGCCTTCATCCTATAACTCGTGACTGCTTGTTGTACCTTGAGTTCTGCTTTTATTCAACTCTTATGAAGTTTACCATGGCTCTTTGGTATGGGTCGTAGGTAGATAACAAGATTCGTAATTGCTACCCTTCTAGGAGACTGACTCAGTGTAATTTCTTTTGAACTTTATCACGACTACCTTGGTATGGCTCGTACCAAGATTCGTACTTTTACTCTTTGGTTCAGCATATCTTCTGGACTTTTCCACAATTCTGAGTACGGCTCGTACCGTGGTCCATACTTAGTCCTTTTTCTATATTTTTTCACTACCTTTGCACATTTCAACTCCAACACCTAATTTCCCTGAAAACAAAGTAAAAGTACATCATATCTGTATAAACATGCCTACGTAGATGCTTATTTCATCAGTTTTAAGCATCAAAAGTGTTGTAAACCCACAACACATCATGAGGCAATAGGAAATACTTCCCTTCTTTCATAATCTAGATCGTGCAATAGAGTTTAACTCTATAAAGACTTCCCCCTAACTCATGTATTCACGTGTTTTAGATTATGCCTCCTAAATGGACTGCGAACCAGAGGAACACATCTAACATGCCTCTATAGACTTGGATGTGGATCGGGAATTGTCCCCGATCTTTGGTTCAGGAATATAGTGTTGGAGTCCAAGATAGATTGACTACTACTGGCAGGATTCCTGAGACACCAGTTCCTCAGCCTCCTAGCATGGGAACTTCAGAGGCAGAGTATAAAGGGGCTATTCAGATGCTCACTTAGTTGGTGGTTTATAATTAGGACATAATAACTCAGCCAGCTAGTTTCAGTTCTCATGATTTAGGAGCATTAAGGATCAGAGAATTGTTGAGGATGAATCCTCCAGTGCAATTTCTTTTGAACTTAATCACGACTGCCTTGGTATGACTCGTACCAAGAGTCGTACTTTAACTCTTTAGTTCAGCATATCTTCTGGACTTTTTCACGATTCTAGTATGACTCATACCAGGATGGTAAGGCTCATACTGTGGTCCGTACTTAGCCTTTTCTCTGCATTTTTCATTACTTTTGCACATTTCAACTCCAACACCTAATTTCCCTGAAAATAAAGTAAAAGTGCATCATATATGTATAAACATACCTAAGTTGTCACGCCCCACCTTGGGAGGCATGACTGGCACCTGGTGCCCTACTAGGACCTGAACTGCTGAGCTGACTGAACCTAAGAACCTCTGGTGCAGGGCTGACTCTAACTCTAGAATCAAGAAAAAACGGGCTATATGCGGCTGTAAATACAACCCTCGGCCGACAAGGCCTATAGCCCCTGTGAAAGTAAACAGCTAACCAGAGACAAAAAATCATAGGGAGTTCTATGCGGGCCGACAAGGCCGCCAATCAATAGCTAAATAGGGCCCCACACGTCCAACATAAATCATCTAAAACACAGGGGAGTAACACAATCTGCAAGTCTCTAGGAGCAATAAGATGGTCGGGATAGGGCCCTTATTCATATAATTTCGTATATAAAAAAATGTATTAATTTTAAGTGATTCCGAACTAGATTCTGATTCCAGGCGTGGAAGACTTCCTGATTCTCTAGCCGAATTCTCACTTTCATTCGATGTAGATGATACATCAAAAATCAAAGCAGCGGGGAGCTTTATAAAAGCAAAAATAAAGTCCATAATGAAGAATCTAAGAAGGCAAACAAAAGGAATAAACCTCTATCACACAAGCCCCAGAAGAAGGAAGCTGACGGTTCAGTACGGCTGACTGGAACTACGAGGGACCTGCTCCTCATCTATCTGTACTTGCAGGCAAGTAATGCAGTGCCCCAGAAGAGGGCATCAGTATAATATGTACCGAATTTGTAAGGCAGTAGATAAGCTGAACAGGACTGGAGGTAAATAAAAGAAGGGTGGAAAGATTAACCTGTACGCCTGCTGATTCGTAATCTGTATCTAACTAACACTATATGTACATAAGCTAAGACTGCATACTTACACATTTATACACTACATCTAGCAGACAAGAATTCATACAAGAACCCACCTGGCCCCTATACCGGGAGGTACAATCAGCATAGAATAAGTCGTTCAGGCCCCCATAAGTCCTGATGAGCACATCTCAATCTATATACCCCTACTCAGGTGTCTACAACTCTACTGGTACTGTAGCCAACCTACCAATCCCCTGGGTCTACAACTGGGCCTACTTGGCCCCTGAATTGTAGCTATGTTTGAGTCCGTAGGACTCCTTATATCTACACCCCGGGTGTAAATGCTCGGCGGGGGTGTGTATAAGGCCAACCACGACATATGAGGATCTGGATCCCCATCTTCGTCCCTTGCGGACGGCATGCCGCTCCGTAGAGTGATGTATCCTCGCCCCTGGCAGGCGGTGACATAGCTATTAACCCTGGGACGGTCATGGAAGGCTTCTAACTAAGGGCAACCCTAACCCAGGTGCTATACTGACACATCAATCTATCTGTATAAGGAGAGCGTATCTGGCCTTCTGGGCCTAACTCTAATGCTACTCTCTTCTAGGATAATCTATATGGCTGTCTGCAGGCACGCCATACGCCCGTATTTGATCATAGGATCCTGATAGTGATCATGATCTCTAAGAGACTGGGCTGAATAAAACGAGTTCTAAAGTGGCCTAACAATACTCTGAATGTCCCACTCGGACATCTATAGCTCATGAATAACTGTGGGGTTGCGGATAGCTAACTACTTTATTCTTCTAATTAAACAACTATAGGGATGGGCTTGGTCGAACTTTCTTCTATGCGATCAATCCCTGGTCCTCCATAGGGAGCTTACCGATCTCCTTAACTTGTGGTTAACACTGTATTAGCAGAGTACTACTGACTCCTTAGGCCTTGTATGAATCCACTCGGATCTATATTACTGTTCTGGGCAATTGTCAATCTTATAGGCAATTCTATATAGACTTGCCCTCTCCTGGCACTCTATACCTGAATACCGTACAAGAAACGGCTAGGGTGCTGCCCCGGTCATTGACTACTGATGTGGACCCCTCCTTGGGGTACCCACGGGTTTGTCTGACTCGGACGACTGGGCTGGCTTGCTGGGCATCCTACGTGGTAACTATTAAGTCGACTAAGACTGACAATCACTGATAAGGCTAAAGGGATGGCGGAGGATCATTCAATTCACTGGACAACCCTGCTGTCGCTAACTTTAGAATATACTTATTCTGTCTCTATTTCTGGTTCTGGAACATGCGATAATGTCAATGACCTCTAGGGATGCTTTCCTGCCAATACAGGCGCCAACTGGTCGTTAGACCGCCTAACTGCACCCATACTGTTTAACCAACTGATTCAAGCCAATAACTCTTACGAGCTTCTGAAGTCTAGGCCTGGAAACAAACATATAAGTCTACCATCACAATAAATTGAGAACTAAAAGAGTTTCTATAGTGTTCATAATGCGAATCACATTTAACCTGCTCCCTTTCAGCGAGGGGTCCTGCAGTACGGTCTGTATACGTTTTCTAGCAGCTAACCAGAATTTATGTAACTGTAATCCCTATTAGCAGCTAATCGCAACATATCTGATATTTATATATGTATATCAATAACAGCTAATTACAACATATAAAACTACAATCTAATGGTAGCAACTATCTGCAGCATCTGAGATCGTTATTTCTATTCGAGAACATAAGTCGTAACACTGTATGACTAGGATACTTGCCGAGAGTTAAGCCTTACATACCTCGTTTGCCGTTTTCTGACTAACTGATGAGTATCAACTCGTATTCAACTTCCCTTCTTAACTGTAATTATATTAATGGAAGAATACGGCCAACTTCGTTACTGAATTCAAAGAAAACAATGACTTTATATATATAGTAACTATATTTCAACCATTCGAAAGATGATTGAAAACTTATAATTTTTTGGGAGTCTAGAAGGGAGAAATGCTTACTTTAAGTATGTGATCGTATTGACGCTAGTTTGAAGCAATTCCACCAACTCTGGCTCGACGGGACGACGATTTTCCGGGCATATTTTATGAAAATAACTCCGCAGTGATACTCTCTGCAGCATTATACTTCACTACCCAGAGTTAATTTAGATTTGGACGGCGTTTAGCGGTGTAATCGGATGATTTTCAATAGTTTCCCTTTGTTCTTACCTTTGCTGGCCGAGGTTGTTTGGAAAATAACATAACATCTAAGTGTGAGGCCTTTATATACTTGAGGTGGCAGAAAAGCAATGTGGCACTTTGCCGGTCGTGCCAATTCTGCTCCGTGCCACTTTGGGTAACGCGGAGGGGGCTGCTCCATGCCACTTTACCCCTCTGGGCAACTTGGTTCAGCCTCCTCCCGTGAAATCCCGACTTTGCACTCATACGGCCTTTCCTCGGGCCCTTTCCTCGTACGTATGACACTCTAAATCTCTCAACCAACATATGAATAGGCTGACTAAATGTTAGAAACTTAGGGGGTGTAACATCCTCCTCCCCTTAAGAACATTCGTCCTCGAATGTTAACTTCTGCTCTCAAGAACCTTAACCTTGCAATTACTTATTCTAAAAAAATTTTGGCAGAGTCTCCCTTGTAATATGGACTATCCAAAAACCCTGAAACCGCAAAAAAGTCCAATACATGTACTTCAAATATTACTATGGCGTTCACTTCACAATAGACTGAAGTCAATCATCTCACATATACATGTATATAATGAACTTATGAAACAACCACAACAATATACCTCTAGCTGCATAGTCTGACTAAGTCTGAAATTACTAAGAATATCTGGTTTTCATATCGTCTTCTGCCTCCCAGGTCATCTCCTCTCGGTTTTTATTCCTCCATAACACCTTAATGGAAGCAACATCTTTAGTTCTCAGTCTGCGGACCTGCCGATCTAGTATGGCTACTGGAGCTTCTTCTTGAGCTAACTCCTCAGTGATTTTGACGTCTTTGACTGGGACAATCCGGGAGGGATCTCCTATGCACTTCCTCAACATCAATACGTGAAAAACTGGATGAACAGATTCTAATTCTGGAGGTAAATCCAATTCATAAGCCACTTGGCCTATCCTCCGGAGAATCTGATAAGGCCCAATAAATCTCGGGTTGAGCTTGCCTTTCTTACCAAATCTCGTCACGCCCTTCATTGGTGAAACCTTCAGGAATACCCAGTCACCCACATTAAACTCTAGGTTTCTCCACTGCACATCAGCATAAGATATTTGGCGGCTCTGAGCAGTCAGCAGATGTTCCCTGATAAGCTTTACCTTCTCCTTTTGCCCATTTTAACATGCCCAGGTTTGCTCTATCTGCCCGAAGTTATCATCCAGAAGGCTTCCACTTCCATTTATAGTGGGCCTCGAGAGTCTGAGTTGTATATTCTACTTAGCCACCAGTTGGGGTACGAGGAACTATGCTTAAGTTGACATGTGTCACCATCTGTTCTAACATCCTTTCCTAAAATTTTAGTCGTAGATTACACCCCTCTATCGGAGTTTATCAAACATTGGGGCTCTACGACTTCTAGGGTATTTAACTTGGCATAAGTCTTAGTGGTGACATAATTTCATCCGTTGAGGCATGAATTGACCTCATTGGTCTTATTATACTAACTCAAATAAGGTCAGGCTACACCTGGTGTGAGATAATCTTGTGACTGTATTCATATTAATTACTCTCCACTCCCTTGCAGATACCACCATCTCTTATATTGGACAGCTCGGTTCTTGCTATTTCACCTTTTCTGGCTTATCATTGGGGCTCTGCTTCTATGATTTAATGATATCTCCTGTCCTCTCATACCATCTCATTGCATTTTCGTTAAATTCTGGGAGAAACGAACACATGCACCTTAGCTATGGTCTGCTATTTGAAGTTCCGCCACCCTTGGAACGTGAGGTAAACATCCGGACATTGTGACCTTGCTTGTTGTTATATTGAAGGCCCATAACTGCTTGCTGGGCCTTGTTTCCAAGCTGCACTAGATTAGAGTCTCTGTGTCGGCACTCTCTTACCTTCCCTTTAGGTGGGTGTACCGCAACATTCTAGGCTACAACCTTACTGTCTCTTAATTGTTAGCCCGAGGCTTAGTCCTCAATATGCGATGTTCTATCAACCTGGAGGTGATTCTGATTTCCCCCAAAGTCTGGTATTCGTGCTTTTCCCCTTACCTTCCTGAAGAAGCTCTGGGGTTCATGGTTCCTGCCTTACACTGTCAATAAGGTTACCGGCCAGGTCTCGGTCTATACTTCTTCTGGCTTGTAGTCGGACCCATTTTATTCATATGACCTACCTGTCTTTTGATATCACAAACTAAGATCATAACCATTATCTTGCAGGCATATCCTGCCTTCGTTAGCATGCTACGGCGGATTCAGCCTTTTTCTGATTTGAACTTGACTATTACTGAGAGTTTATCACTGATGGATTTCTTACGCACACTTCGAGTAATCTGGTAGTCTTATCCGCTCTTCTGACTTATTACCGTGAAGGTCTGGACAACTTACATAAACATTTGGGGTCCCCACTATTTCCTAACACTTTCTCGAGTCAACAAGTCCAACCTTTCCTTACTATTTACTCCGGGAAACATCGCCTCAATTCTTACGCCGTTTGCTATACTGGAAACAAAACTAGGAGTAACTACTACTAAACTAACATACTTACATGAATTTGGTAGATAAGAAGGGAATTTGACAAACCCTAGATGCGTTCTCCCACTTCTCCCTTCACTCCTAGGTAGTTTTCCTGAATAAAATCATGACAAAATGATTTTAGGAGCTAAGGGTTCAATTTATACTATGCTAAAAAATTGCAAAATTTGGCCTGTGGTGGAACAACAACGTGTCACGGAGCTGAACGCCCTACTCACGGAGGTAACGCATACCCTCATTGGAATGTGCCAAAAAATGCAATGTTTGGCCAAGTGTTGCAGTGTTGGCAGCGTGCCACGGCCCCTATCGCGCAGGGTGCCAGTTATTGCATGTTTTCTTGTTGACTATCATGTTTTGCTCTTGATTCCATTCCTCCACTTCACCAAATCATGAATTAGTTCCTCAAATGCATTATTAACCTTCAAAAACAAGGACTAATCATGTTGGTTAGTACATATTCACATTTCCATAAAATCACATGAGAATGCATATAATTAAATAGATAAACAAGGCAAAACTAAGTTATAAAGTATCACTTGGGCATGCTATTTTTCCCATGATCACCTACCCCACACTTAAAGCCTTGTTCGTCCTCGAACAAACCTTTTACATCTCATGCCTATGGAGACTTACCCATAACTCATTTAGCAAGAATATTCAAGCTACGGCTATAATGATTACGTAAGATAACAAGCTAAAAATAGAGCATGCACGATTTGATCATCGAAATGAAATACCACTATGTTAAGACTTCTTAACCTCGAGAATCGACTCTCAATCTTAGCGACTCATGCAAATCAACTGATTAAGAAATCCCACATGAATTATATCCTTCATTCAACATGCGCCCTCACGGAAAGAGAGTTACCCAATTTCACATGCAAAAATAATTTTTAAATCACATGTGTGGGTACATGAATAGAATTACGCTCACTCTCACAAAGAATTCACATGCATCATGTAATGACCCATAAACTTGCCCTTAATGTTTTATTCCACTAATTTAAGGATGTGTGAATGTAAGATCAAGTAGGACTTAATGGGTTGTAATGTAAGCTAAGGGACAGGCAGGTACTATTCTGGCCAATAATAGTGACTAACTTTCCCAAGCGCTTTTAATACATTACGCCCTCATTACGAACGTCCCTTCCCTTACTTCACCTTTTTCTCCTTTCAGCTTTCTTTTTCCTTTTATGTTCCCTCTTTCTTTAGGCACTTTTAGCTTATTAGTAAGGAGCTCTATAAATTTTTTTTCATTAATTTGTTTTCTAACTCCTAATAATCAACCATTTTCACACAAGTGTACCTTTGTCCTTTTCTCCACTTCTACAACTTGCTACTTTTCCTTTCTTTTCACTCCTTTACTCTTTCATATTTTTCCCTTAAGCGCTTAGGAGTTTTGGATCAAATTCAAGGCTAATGAAAGAAAAAGGATTAAGCTTATGTTGCAGCTGTCAAAGAATAGGCTCAAGGCTCAATGGGGCTAACTAGGATTAATTTCTCAAGGTAGGTAAAATGAGGGATAAAAATTTGGTTCATTCAAAGAAATGCCTAGATCATCTCCTACACTTCACATCCTTCATTTCGTTTTATAAACACAACAGGCAAGTTCTAGACAATCCACAATAGCACAGAATACTCAAAAACCTTACACTCATGGCACATGCTCAATTCAAGACACATTCATCAGACTCTTACTCAGCTAATCACAAGAATTCAGAATTAAGCTTCAATCATATTGAGTCAAATTCAAGAGCCTAAGTGTCTCACACAAAGTTATACACTTGCATGCTTCACATTGAACTTACTTGCCTCTTACAATCACGTATAGCACATAACAAGAACATCAAGCACCAATTAGTTATGGTTTCAAAAACCCAAAACCTATCGACTAATTTTTCCTCAAGACGGTCGTCATCCATCCATCGTTGGAAACAGTCCCTAACTATGACTAAAACATTATATACAGACAAAGGAAAGAAAAAGAAAAATTTTATTCTTTGGTTCAAATACCCCCCGTCGGAAAAGAACCGAAAAGAAAAACCAACGGGTGATGAAGTCATGCTTGACTCATAAAACAATTTTCAAAATTCTTCTCACAAGCATTACATTCACCAAAAATCGTTAAGCACAAAAAAATTTGAAATTTTCTTGAAATTTCCCTCACCCCACACTTAAATCATGCTATGTCCTCATAGCATCAAATTAACATTTAAAGGATGAGAAATACTCCCTGAGCCTCTATGCCAAGCTAAAAGCATGCTTTCCTTTCAAGTTTCCAGAGGTGGGTGTTTGACCCCACACTTCTTCTATTCCATGCTCTTTAGCTTCCACCTTCTCGGTACTCAGAATTCCCTCCATCTGTGCTTAACTTTCCACCAAAAACACAAACAAAATAAACATAACAAAATCAACACAAAATCAAAGTTACAAATTGTACCTGAGGTACCCTTGGGTTGCCTCCCAAGCAGTGCCTTATTTTACGTCGTGGCCCGACGTGGACTGTCCTTTTTAGGACATCCTCATACCTGGGTTCTCTTTCGAGAACCATCTCCTATTCTTTTGCTGTTTAGAGGAAACAACCTCCACTCTGTTCCTCTCTTTCTCCAACTTCTTCTCAATTTGAAGTCCTCTATCAGACTCGGGCTAAACACTTGACCTTGCCTTTGGCCGTGCACCTGTGGAATCCTCCACCCCTCACTCATCCTTTGCCAACACACTAACCTGAAAAAGGTTAGTGTAGTGTGCGGATGGGTTCATTTCTTGGTAAACGCGGAAGAGTTCTTCTTCATCTTCGACCCTCATTTTCAGGGTCCCTGCTCTCAGATCAATCACCGCTCCACCGGTGGCCAAGAATGGCCATCCCAAGATTAAGGGTACCTGGTCATCAACCTGAAAGTCTAGAACAATAAAATCAGCAGGTATAATAAACTTACCTACTTTGATGAGGAGGTCCTCTATTATTCCATCAGGTGTCACTCGCGACTTGTCAGCTAGCTGCAGCATCAACCTTGTCGGCCTCGGTTCTCCCAACCCCAGGGTGTTGAATAAGGATAGGGGCATTATATTAACTGCTGCCCCTAAGTCACACAAAGCTCGTAGCACCTCAGCTTTACCAATTTGTATGGGGAGGGTAAAACTCCCTGGGTCTTTGAGCTTCTTTGGTATTTTGCTCAATACCCAGTGACTGCACTCCTCAGTCAGTGCTACATTCTGGACATCCACCAATCTAACTTTGTTTGCCATCACATCCTTCAAGTATTTAGCATACTTGGGCATTCGCTGCAAGACATCAATAAGAGGCAAATTTATGTGAAGTTCTTTGAAGCTCTCAAAGAACTTTTTGAAGCATTCCTCCTCCTTGCTCTTTCTGAATTTCTGAGGGAATGGTGGTGGTGGTCTTTGTGCTGGATGCAATGAAAGTTTCGCATTTTGTTGTCCAGCACTCTGATTATCTCCCAGGTTGATGGATGGTCCTGGTCTAACCAATTCCGGCTGCACCCCTTTTCTCAGCTCTTTTGGCACTGCATCAACTAATTGCTTACCGCTTCTCAGACTGATGGCATTGATCTGCCGGGGGTTAGGATCTGTGTCGCTTGGTAATCCCCCTTGTGATCTCATGTTTTGAGCAGGTGCTATCTGACCCACTTGTTTTTCAAGATTGCGGGTGGCTACTTGCTGATTCATTAAGTCTGTTGCCATCCTCGCCTGATTTTCCGCTAACTGATTCTGGGTCTCCAAAATTTTCTGCAGTGTTTCCTCAATGCTGCTACTCAATTTCCCCTCATTCTGCCTATTCTGCTGATACTGCTGTTGTTGAGGTTGCATATAATTCTGCTTTTGGTTTCCACCCCGAGAAAAACTCGGGTGGCCCTGCCAATTTCGGTTGGAGTTGTTTTCAAAATTCTGATTCCTATGCACATTACCAACAAAATTGACTGATTCCGGATTGGCTCCACAAGATTCTGCATTGTGCCCAGTATTACTACAAATTTCGCACCAACTCGGAGCTTGCTGAACTGCGTTAACCTGGCCTTGGTGTTGGTTCATACTCAGTTTATTGAACTTAGTCATCATCTGATGTTGGAACGCAGCTAACTGTGCTGCCAAGGCATTCAAACCATCTACTTCTATCAACCCCGATCTATTTCCTTCCCCCCTCGATGACTCGCTGTGCCACTCTATATTTCCTTGTGCAATTTTGTTCAACAAAGTGTACAACTCATCATATGTTTTATCCAAGGCTTGTCCACCCGATGCAGAGTCTAGTAATATTTTTGTGTGTGGGTCTAGACTTTCTACAAAGGTATGAGCTAGCACTTCATTTGATTGCTGGTGATGGGGGCAGTCTCTCAACAATGACTTGAATCTTTCCCAAGCCATATACAAGTTCTCATCAGGCCTCTGCTTGAAACTGAGTATTTCACTTCTCAAATTTGCAGTCTTGCCTGAAGGAAAGAATCTGATAAGGAACTTCTTAGCCAAGTCATTCCATGAAGTTATGGAGTTCGGTGGCTCAGCCTTCAGCCACTTTTTCGCCTCTCCCAATAGTGAAAATGGGAAGAGGGTCAGTCGGACATAATCTATGGACACACCGGTGGGGACAAATGTGTCACTAATCTCTAAAAAGCTCTGTAAGTGCTGCTGCGGGTCCTCATGTGCCATCCCAGTGAATTGACTACTAGAATGCAACAGCTGCACTATGTTCTGTTTAAGCTCAAAGTTCCCTCCAGGCTCCGGTTTACGGATACTGGAGTTCACATTAGTCACTAGTGGGATTGCTACTTCACGAACTGGTCTAGATGCCATTGCAGTCGATGACAATTGTGCTTGTCCCGCGGGTGGTTGTTGTTGTACCTTTTCTTGAAGTCTCTTCATCTTTTGTTCTATAGCTACTCTCCTTCGCAAATGGATTTGACGTTTAGGTTCAAGCAACGGTTCCACAAGCTCTCTATTTCTAGCCAGCTCGGCAGGACAACCTGTCACCTGCAATAAGTAGACTAAGACCAAGTTTCTCAACACTTAAGGAAATTTAAAAATCACACAAAAATAGATAAATTATCAAAACTTCGCCGAGTCCCCGGCAACGACGCCAAAAACTTGATGTGCCCGCAAGTGTACGGGTCGTGCAAGTAATATAGTGGCTCTTTTTAAGAACCGGAATGTCGAACCCATCGGGACTGGACCCATTCCTCTAACTATCCATTACAAGTGTGATCTTAAATACCAAAAAATGTTGGTTATAGAAGTTTTCGAGGGAGATTTTTAATTAAGTCTAAATTTGGTCAACGAAATATTCTGAATGCACTCTAGGAGCAACATAGAGTTAGAACCAGATAATCATGCGATGCTACGATTTGCAATGGGTTAAGTATGCAACTATTGATTATTATTTCACATAATTAGAATTGCATGTTCATGGTCTTTCGAGCCTCTAAACACGGCAAACTAGCCTCACTGCATCATTGTAAGCGAGGATGCTAATTTCTAGTTAGCTGGCAATTAATTATGTTGTGGTTTACGGGGAAACGATTAGGGACTTTCGTGCGTCTAACCATTTAACTCAAGTTACCCTCACAACTACTTCTTCGAGTGGTGATGTGATAATCCTAAGTTGGTCTCTTAATAACCCCCGTTTTATCAACCATGCAAGGTGTTAGGTATATTTCTATCCTAACACGAAATTATATCGTGAGATACAAACATGCTCCTTACATTCTCATGTCCTGACCTAGGTAATTCTTTCTCAAGCAATTGCCCAAGCTAACGTATATGTTTTCATGGTGATCAATCATAAAAACAACCAACAATCCAGAATGCAAGATGAAAACAACAATCAATAACTTAATTCCAAAACAATTTCATAAAATCACAATCATAATTCATGGCTTCAACCCTAGAGGAAGGGTTCTTGCCATTCATGTTCGTAAAACTATAACTAACTACTACTAAACTAACATACTTACATGAATTTGGTAGATAAGAAGGGAATTTGACAAACCCTAGATGCGTTCTCCCACTTCTCCCTTCACTCCTAGGTAGTTTTCCAGAATAAAATCGTGACAAAATGATTTTAGGAGCTAAGGGTTCAATTTATACTATGCTAAAAAATTGCAATATTTGGCCTGTGGTGGAACAGCAACGTGTCACGGAGCTGAACGCCCTACTTGACCTCCGTGACACGGAGGTAACGCGTACCCTCATTGGAATGTGCCAAAAAATGCAATTTTTGGCCAAGTGTTGCAGCGTTGGCAGCGTGCCACGGCCCCTATCGCGCAGGGTGCCAGTTATTGCATGTTTTCTTGTTGACTTTCACGTTTTGCTCTTGATTCCATTCCTCCACTTTACCAAATCATGAATTAGTTCCTCAATGCATTATTAACCTTCAAAAACAAGGACTAATCATGTTGGTTAGTACATATTCACATTTACATAAAATCATATGAGAATGCATATAATTAAATAGATAAACAAGGCAAAACTAAGTTATAAAGTATTACTTGGGCATGCTATTTTACCCACGATCAGTAGGAATAGCCTTTTCTTACTGCAATGAAACAAAAATATGGAACTGTACAACATTCGAAAGGATGGAGGTGGGAATCCCGCATTTCCCCCTCTTTTTCGCATCCATCAGATAATCTAATATTAACTGTCGTCTTGACTAGATCTTGTATATCTAATAGATAAGTCAACTCGTATATACGCTATACTCCTGACTTCCTACTCTGAGGTTATAAAAAGGAACTGGGGACAGTACTGGTAGATGTATCACATTGTGAGGTTCCTGGTACCTCGGGAGAGTATTGGGGAGATCAAGGACGTCCGTTCCCGCCCTTAGGCTGACTATCTCCCAACTGTGGCGTCTTAATGATACCTCCTCCAGCCGCTATAGTTATCTTGGAACTGGCTGGTGTCTGTCTTATATTAAACACTACCCTAGACAGACATAATAAGGAAAACTTAGGGACTTAACCCTATATAACTTTGCTCTATAGCACAATCTGAGAAGAAGGATGGGGTAACCATACTATCATGCCTCATAGCCTCCTGCTTATAGAATGTGGTGCACAACACATTTATAAACAAGACTCTACTAGACACGACTTGCAGACTCCCTAGGACATGAACTGCTCTGATACCAAGTTTGTCACACTCCACCTTGGGAGGCATGACTGGCACCTGGTGCCCTACTAGGACCTGAACTGCTGAGCTGACTGAGCCTAAGCACCTTTGGTGCAAGGCTGACTCTAACTCTAGAATCAAGAAAACAACGGGCTATATAGCGGCTGTAAATACAACCCCCGGCCGACAAGGCCAATAGTCCCTGTGAAAGTAAACAGCTAACCAAAGACAAACAATCATAGGGAGTTCTATACGGGCCGACAAAGCCACCAGTCAATAGCTAAATAGGGCCCCACACGTCCAACAAACATCATCTAAAACACAGGGGAGTAACACAGTCTGCAAGCCTCTAAGAGCAATAAGATGGTCGGGCTACCCATACTGTACAAACAAAAGGAATAAACCTCTATCACACAAGCCTCGGAAGAAGGGAGCTGACGGTTCTGTATGATTGACTGGAACTACAAGGGACCTATTCCTCGTCTATCTGTACCTACAGGCAAGTAATGCAGCGCCCCAGAAGAAGGCGTCAGTACAATATGTACCGAATATGTAAGGAAATAGATAAGATGAATAGGATTGGAAGTAAATAAAAGAAGGGTGGAAAGATTAACCTGTACGCCTGCTGATTCGTTATCTATATCTAACTGAAACTACATGTACATAAGCTAAGACTGCATACTTACACATTTATACACTACATCTAGCAGACAAGAATTCATACAAGAACCCACCTGGCCCCTATACCGGGAGGTACAATCAGCATAGAATAAGTCGTTCAGGCCCCCATAAGTCCTGACGAGCACATCTCAATCTATATACCCCTACTCAGGTGTCTACAACTCTACTGGTACTGTACCCAACCTACCGATCCCCTGGGTCTACAACTGGGCCCGCTTGGCCCCTGAACTGTAGCTATGTTTGAGTCCGTAGGACTCCTTATATCTACACCCCGGGTGTAAATGCTTGGCGGGGGTGTGTATAAGGCCAACCACGACATATGAGGATCTGGATCCCCATCTTCGTCCCTTGCGGACGGCATGCCGCTCGGTAGAGCGATGTATCCTCGCCCCTGGCGGGCGGTGACACAGCTATTAACCCTGGGACGGTCATGGAAGGCTTCTAACTAAGGGCAACCCCAACCCAGGTGCTATACTGACACATCAATCTATCTGTATAAGGAGAACGTATCTGGCCTTCTGGGCCTAACGCTAATGCTACTCGCTTCTGGGATAATCTGTATGGCTGTCTGCAGGCACGCCATGCGCTTGTATTTGATCATAGGATCCTGATAGTGATCATGATCTCTAAGAGGCTGGGACGAATAGAGCGAGGTTTGAAGTGGCCTATAAATACTTTGAATGTCCCACTCAGACATCTATAACTCATGAATAAATGTGGGGTTGCGGATAGCTAACTACTTTATTCTTCTAATTAAACAACTATAGGGCTGGGCTTGGTCGAACTTTCTTCTACGTGATCGGTCCCTAGTCCTCCATAGGGAGCTTACCGATCTCCTAAACTTGTGGTTAACACTGTACTAGCAGAGTACTATTGACTCCTTTAGCCTTGTATGAATCCACTCGGATCTATATTACTGTTCTAGAAAATTCTCAATCTTATAGGCAATTCTATATAGACTGGCCCCCTCCTGGCACTCTGTACCTGAATAACTTACAAGAACCAGCTAGGGTGCTGGCCCGGTCACTGACTACTGATGTGGACCCCTTCTTGGGGTACCCATGGGTTTATCTGACTTGGACGACTGGGCTGGCTTGCTGGGCTTCCTACGTGGTAACTGTTAAGTCGACTAAGACTGACAATCACTAACAAGGCTAAAGGGATGGAGGACGATCACTCAATACACTGGACAACACTGGTGTCACTAACTCTAGAATATACCTATTCTTACTCTACTTCTAGTTCTGGAACGTGCGATAACGTCAATGACCTCTAGGGATGCTTTCCTGCCAATACAGGTGCCAACTGGTCGTTAGACCGCCTAACTGCGCCCATACTATTTAACCAACTAATTCAGGCCAATAACTCTTACGAGCTTCTGAAGTCTAGGCCTGGCAACAAACATATAAGTCTACCATCACAATAAACTGAGAACTAAAAGAGTTTCTAGAGTGTTCATAATGCGAATCACATTTAACCTGCTCCCTTTTAGCGAGGGGTCCTGCAGTACGGTCTGTATACGTTTTCTAGCATCTAACTAGAATTTATGTAACTGTAATCCCTATTAGCAGCTAATCGCAACATATCTGATATTTATATATGTATATCAATAACAACTAATTACAACATATAAAACTACAATCTAATGGTAGCAACTATCTGCAACATCTGAGATCGTTATTTCTATTCGAGAACATAAGTCGTAACACTGTACGACTAGGATACTTGCTGAGAGTTAAGCCTTACATACCTCGTTTGCCGTTTTCTGACTAACTGATGAGTATCAACTCGTATTCAACTGCCCTTCTTAACTGTAATCATATTAATGGAAGAATAGGGCCAACTTCGTTACTGAATTCGAAGAAAACAATAACTTTATATATATAGTAACTATATTTCAACCTATCGAAAGATGATTGAAAACTTGTAATTTTTCGGGAGTCTAGAAGGGAGAAATACTTACTTTAAGTCTGTGATCGTATTGACGCTAGTTTGAAGCAATTCCACCAACTCTGGCTCGACGGGACGACAATTTGCCGGACATATTTTACGAAAATAACTCCACAACGATGCTCTCTGCAGCCTTATACTTCACTACCCGGAGTTGATTTAGATTTGGATGGCGTTTAGCGGCGTAATCGGATGATTTTCAATAGTTTCCCTTTGTTCTTACCTCTGCTAGCCGAGGTTATTTGGAAAATAACATAACATCTAAGTGTGAGACCTTTATATACTTGATGCGACAGACAAGGCAACGTGGCACTCTGCCAGTCGCGCCGATTCTGCTCCGTGCCACTTTGGGTAATGTAGAGAGGGCTTCTCTGTGCCACTTTGCCCCTCTGAGCAACTTGGTTCGGGCTCCTCCCGTGAAATCCCGACTCTGCACTCGTACGGCCTTTCACCGGGCCCTTTCCTCGTACGTATGGCACTCTAAAACTCTCAACCAACATACAAATAGGCCGACTAACTGTTAGAAACTTATGGGGTGTAACATAAGTCCATAATTATTTCATCAATTTTAAGCGTCGAAAGTGCTGTAAACCCACAACACATCAATACCCTCAACTTAAGACTTTTGCATGTTCTCAGACAAATAAAACAAAACTATATAACGATGCTTAACTAGAAAATAAACTAGAAGACCTACAAGCAGCACAACCAAAATATATACAGAAACCACAATCAGCTTTTGACCCTTTTTCATTCAAACTAAGTCGGCTATACACTCATGCAACTACAACTCATGATATACAGAGATCAAGATGTCATCTAACTATCAACAGAGAATCAAGCTATCACTAGTGCTACTCACACAGACAATTGGCAGAATATAATACAAACCAAGTAGACTCACAGCAAATGTAGTCCCCAAAACTCACAAATATATAGAAATATGAATCTTGGGACTAAAAAAGTAAGACTCTCACTTTCACAATGAAGTTTCAAATACTGTACATCGGATAACATAGGCTTGACCTTATTTTCTTTACTTCGGCTTTTCGGATAGTTAGGCTAGGATCACTATAGGACTTTATTTGGCTTATAATATAGGCTTCGGGCTGGGTATGGTAAATATGAAATTTAATGACTAAACCCTCCTTGGCACTACATACTTGACTTCACTTTCACTTATTACCCTTTTTTTCACTTTTTTCGCTTTTCCTCCCTTTTCTCCCTTTTCAAATGCAATGTGTGAGTGTGGCATATTTTTCTCATCTTTTTTCATTTATTTTTTTCTTTTCGTTTCAGCTCTTCTTTTATTTATTTTTGTTTTCATACCACACCCCACTTTTTCTTTGATTTTCTTTTCTTTCTTTTTCACCTCCTCACAGTTTACGCACCCCTACTATAGACACCTTTAACTTAGGCATTTTGCCTGAGTCAAGGTTCACAATGTCCAAGGAGGGACCAAGGACAAACAAGTTCACTTTATAAATAATGGGATAGGTGAATGGGTAATCAAAGAAAAATGGTCAATTTTAGGCTCAAAGTTAGGATCAAGGAATTCACTTCTATTTTGTTAGGTCATTTAAGCTAAAGTGGCTAAAATCAAAAAGAGTCTATGATCCTTTCCTAACCAACTATCCTACAACCTATGTAAAGACCAAAATCGGGCAATTTCTAGATCCTCAACGTAGTATTGAACTGAGTATAAATCCTCACTTACGGTACAGGTTTGCATTAATTCTACCTATCTAGTTCATGCACCGCTAAGCTATATTACACATGCTAATAGACTAAATTCCATACAAAGATCTACAAAAATTATGCATTGCAGTTAACACACAAAACTAGACAACAAAAAATTTTCAGAGAGGGTCATTTTTTTGACATTTTAAATCAATTGATTTCTTGGTTATAAAGTACTCCTAACTACTTCTAGCTAAACAAAACACAAAATAAAATCCTAAACATGCTGATTCTACTAGATAACATGTCTGAGGGAAAAGAAACACGTCAACAAAAACCCTCGAACAAAAGTTAAAATCCCAAAATACAAGTACATCTCCCCTTTTTCAAAAGCATGCTTCGTCCTCGAAGCATAAAATGTAAGAACAAAGAAAGGGACATACCTGTGGTGCTCTAAGAGCTCCAGTCAGCTACTCAGACTTCACCAACCATTCATGGGTTGCCTCCTATATAGCGCCTGATTTAATACCGCAGCACGACGTCACCTCTTTGTCTATTTAGTCCTCATTAAGATACACCGATTCGATTGCTCTTACCTCCTCGGCATTTCCCATGTGCATCTTTACTCTTTGTCCGTTCACCTTGAACCTCTTACCATCCTTATTTTCAGGTTCCACAACACCATATGGGGACACGTTTACCACTCGATATGGTCCTATCCATTTAGACTTTAATTTTCCTGGATGCAAGCGGAGCCTCGCGTTAAATAGGAGTACCAAGTCACCAGCGTTGAAATTAGTGGGTAGTACTTAAACCATTGGACAATGCGTATCCCTTAAAAAGTGAAGGGTAGTGCTTAACCCATAGGACGGTGCTTTGCCCTTAAAAGTTGGAGAGTACTCTTAATCCGTCCAAACAATAGGATAATGCTTAGCCCTTAAAAATTGAAGAATAGTGCTTAATCCATAGGACAATGCTTTGTCCTTAAAAATTAGAGGATAGTGCTTAACCTGTGCAGTCAATAGGATAAATGCTTAGCCCTTAAAAATTAGAGGGTAGTTGTTAACCCAAAAGAGAACAATAGGACAATGCTTGGTCCTTAAAATTGGAGGGTAGTGCTTAACCCATTTAGAACCAAAATAATAATACTTAGCTTTTAATAAGACAATGTTCAACTTTGAGTAACTTATTAAGAGGGTAGTTCTTAACCCTATTCATAATTCACAAGGCATTAATGAGCTTTAAGTAATTTAGCTTTACCGTTGATGACATATACCTTTGTAAATTCTGATGATGTATAGAGTGTTTGCAAGTTTATACTTGTTGTTTCTGCGCTCAAAAAATTGTAAGTTTATAAAAGAGAAAAGGTTAATTTGCACCTCTGTTTGTCCATTATTTCTTGTCTCTATTTCGATCTCACAGACTTTAAACTTGCAATCGATCTGCATGTCAAACTTGAGTTATCATAAGGGACGTCCTTCCATAGACCACCTTTTGTCTTGAGATGTCATTTTGAAGAAATTTTTTAGGACCTCTCAAAAATTTCTGCCCCAATTGTTGACTTAGGAAATTCTTATACTTCTTTGCAAAATAAAATGAAAATTTTGAAGTCACCTCAAAAATTCTGCCCTAGTTCTATAGCTCGCCGATCTTCACCGAAATTATCTAGTAAAAAGCTTGATCTAATGGAACTTTTGAGATCCTTCCAAAAATTCTGCCCCAGTTTCGTATTAGAAGGGGAAACATAATTTTATTAAGATATAGACCGAACCACATAGGGGCGCCTATTGGTGAATTCCTAGCTAAGAACCTTAGGTTTGTGAAAATTAGGGCTATGGTTATGAAAATAATTAGGTGTTGATTTCTAGACCTAAAAATGGGTAACAAACACTAACTAGGGCTAGGGTTATGAAAATAGTTGGGTATTGATTTCTATACCTAAAAATGGGTAATGAACACTTCTTAGGGGAATGTGAGGGTATATATCCAATTGTGGGGTAGTTTGAGACGTGGATGTTGTTAAAGTTTAGACCTTTAGCATTATTAACTTCTTGGAAAGGGTTTAAGGAGTATAAACTTCATAAAAATAGATAGGAATGACCTATGTGAGGATAAAACTTGATAAGTTAACTTTGAGATATGGAATTTAACCGTGATATGGAGTAGAATGGGGTAGAATCGAAATTTTAAGCCCTGGATAAAGAGTTAGATGATTGAATGTTGTTTATTTTCTTGTGTTTTAGACTTTAAACGTTTGGAGACGCTAAGAAAAGTCAAAGCTCCCACAGAGTAGTTGTATTCTCCAATTCTGTAATTGAGGTAGATTATGGTTTATGAGGAGTTAGAATTTATGTAATGATTTGTATATGTTATGAATTGACAATATGCTTAGTCTATCTTTGGACACTAATTGTTGCTAATATTATGATGTGTTAAATATGCTCGTAAAGTGAACTCTGAGATAATGATTGTAGTATAATTATTGTAAATATGGGGTATATTGTGATGCTGGATATGTTCTTTAATTTCCATAAAAGTGATTGAATGTCGGTAAGTATAACCAAGTTGGTGTAGGTAACTAGATACCTCTAAGAGGTCATACTAATTGTCCATGTTTTATACCCCAGAAGCCCAAAGATCAAAACCAGGAGTTGAAACGGAGAAAAGTTTAAAAACTGACATCAGGTACAAAACGAGTCGTGAGGTGACCCGTGAGAGCAGCCCATGAGTCGTGATGTGACTCGTGGTGAGGCTCAAGAGATAAGTTTGGAATTTTGTAAATTTTACTCCCCATGGACATGACCATGAGTCGTGGTCAGGCCCCACGACTCGTTGGGTCATTCCTGAGGAGTGGTGAGTGAGAAAGGAGAAAGAAGGAGGCAGTGTGCATAACGGAAGGACCCCATAAGTCGTGGTCAGCCACCACGAATTGTGGGATGAGTCATGACCAGCAGGGTAAAGTTTAATTGATATTGAGGCAGTGTACATGACAGGTGGTGACCATGAGTTGTGGTCACTAGCAACGAATTGTGAGGTCACCCATGATGAGCCCAGATGATTTGATAAGCAGTGTACTCGACGGATCATGCCACGAGTCGTGGCCAGTGGTGACGAGTCGTCATGTCCCTCATGGGGATTGACTGACAGTTATTTTCTGCGAATTTAGTAAGGATTTTTTCGTAATTCCTAAGATCCTAAGGCCTAAATTACGTCGTTTTAGATTATGAATAATGACTTTTAAGAGGGTTAAGTTCATTTTAGGCCATTTCTCATTCATGCATGTAAGAGTGATAGTCTAGAGAGGTGATCAATGCAATTCCTTCAAGGTTTTCTTCAAATTCTTCTTGGGCATTCAAGGAAGTGTAAGAATCAACTATAATCAGATATGTAGGGTTATGAATGGGTGAATCCTTTCACACCCATGCCCAATCCCTCTCTAAATCATGAATTTCCTATGTCTAATCTATGGGGTTTTAACCCAATGCATGAATTTCTTAATTTTCTACATGGGAATGATTTAAATATGTTTATACTATTGAATTATGAATCATGGGAAAGTTTTATAGTATTTTCAATTAAAAATCATGTTTCAAGTTTTATGAATTAAAAAGCCCATTAATGAGAAGTTCATAAAAGATGAGATTTGTGATGAATGTATGATTATGATGAAAAGCATGCTTGCAAGCTACCTATGTTTATAATCATGTTTTTGATATGAATTGAGTATTTTCCAGCATGTGAAAGTATGGGGCAATGCCCACATGTTCAACTATGATTTATGATTTTCTGAATTAAGCTTACCACATGGTTTTGGAACAAAGACTCCCAATTATTTTTCAGTTTGTGGTATGGTTTGAGTTAAAGCTTCTCATATGTATGATTTCAGATTTGAGATGTATTTTATTATTGATCTTCATTGAAAAACGATGGAGAATATATGTATATTTTTGGGAGTAGTGTCTAGCACCGAGTAGCCTAAGAGTCGATCACCCTATGCCTCAGAACTACGCGCCAATGTAGGTTTATTATTATATATATTACTTCGGGACTTTCCTTGTGAGCTATCCCTAGCCCTATTGGCCCACGAGCTTGATATCGATATCATGGTATCGTCCTTAGCCCTGGAAAGGCTTTAGAAGGCACTACCCACTTGAGTGTGATAGTTGGGACCACGTAAGCTCTATCGTGGTATGTAGGTTAAAAGACATTGTTCCTCATGATTTCAGTTATGCATTTTCATCATTCATGAGATTCATATATCTATATATGTTCTAAAGCAGGTTTGAATCAATGTTCAATTTTACTCACGAGTATCAAATTTCAGCTTTGAGTCAATCGATTCAGTTATGATGTTATGTTATGTTATGATGAGATCATGATTTCAGAAAGAATGCATGCAAGCCCTACTCTAAAATTCTTATTGTTTATGTTTTACATTATTCATGTCGTTAAATGATTTTTACTTATTTGAGCGGTTTTATTTACCTTGCATACTCGGTATATTTCACGTACTGACCGCATATTTTATGTTGTATTGTTTCATGATACAGGACCCGACACTCAGGCTCAGCCCTGTTCATAGTCAACTTTCAGAGTTAGCATCTTACGCTGTGGTGAGTCCTCCTCTACCGAGGGCCATGCTTATTCCGATTTCCTCTATGTATTTTCAATTTCAGCTTTATTGAGTTAGTTGGGGTCCTGTCCCATCAACTCATCATAATTAGAGGCTTTTCATACAAAAGAATGTACTCAGCTTCAGATTGTGTATTCTGTTGTTATGTTTATTTTAGACTTCCGCTAAGATTATTATGTTGATTCTTCAGTTCAAGTCATGGAGTTAGATGTATATTCATGCCATGGGTCGACTTGGAGTCTCTCGGGGCTCCTTGTCCGTTTTGCGATTCGGACTTCCATTCGGGTCGTGAAAAACTTGGTATCAGATCCATAGGTTTGAAGTGTTCTAGGGTGTATGAAATCCCCGTTAAGTAGAGTCTTTTTATGGGTGTGAATCGCGCCATACTTATTACGAAAAGGCTACGAAACATTTAGGAATTGTACCTTTCTTTCATGATCTATGTCGTGCGATGAAATGTCTCCCTACCCTTCTAATTCATGCTATTCACGATTGCAGAATCATGACTCCCCATAGAGTAAATGGTAGGAGGAATGGAAATGGAGAAGGCCACAAGGATGGCAACAGAAACGGGCACCAGCAGGCCCCACCAGTCCAGGAGCACCATGCATCGGAGCTGGTTGCCCATGCAGAGTTTTGGGCAGCTGATAACGCTCAAACCACACCTCCTTTGGAAGTATGAAACGGAAGTTGTCAATAAAGAACCCAACTAAGAGGTTGGGGTCGATCCCATAGGGAATATGGAAGGATATATAAGAACGCTAGTGCTTAAGGTTTTTAGTCAATTATTTCCTAAGAGGGGGGATTTGTAAAATGAATAAGTAATAATGTTGAGAAATTGATGGTCATTTCCAAATTAATGCAATTAACTAGGATAAGTGTTCCCCATGGATCCTTAACTACTTTGGGTTTTACACTAGTGATCTATCCCAATACTTGACTTATAGAACTGATAACTTAGGTTCATTCAAACGACCGATCAGTCCCTATTGAATGACTATACTTAATCACCCGAACAGGTCTCATGAGTGATTGCAAATTAACCGTTATCAATATATCCCAAATTTAACTATCCTGCAACCACAACTCAAGCTAATAGAATGATTATAGAAATCAAGGCTTTATTGTAGTTCTCTTTTCCTAATATCTACCTCTTAGACCTAAGAAAGTAAAGAGTTCGGTATGTCCTTACGTTGTACACCATTAAGAAACGTTTAAGCATGAAGAGAATACAATACAAGCATTTAATATTGGCTTAGAATCACTTCGTGCAAATCCTAGTTCGTTAATTCACCGTGGTTCCCAACCCTACTTGTGGTAGTTTTATCCTATCATGTTCATAAGTAAATTAATAGCATTCATAAATAAAAACACAAACTAATACTTACAACAATGATCGGAAGAACCTTCACTTGATTAATGCAAAATTTTTGAAGAGCAACTTTACAATCGTGTCTCAAAGTATGTCTTCTAAAACTTATTGTTAAAAAAACTCCAAGACTAAAAAAACCTTCTCTAAAACTTCCCTATTACATGAAAATAAAAAGGTATTTATAGTAGTAGATTTATGTTTTCCTTGTTCCTTTGCAGATTTGATTTGGGATTTGAAGCTCCTTTTCCTAGTTGAAGAAGGAGTTGAATTTTGGCCGTGTGAAACCATTGTAGCGTCTTGTTCGGTCTTTGTTATATGGGTATATAACTCACACGCAAGTGCGCATGGTCGAACAAGTAGTAAAGTGGCTTTATTAAGCCAAGTATCAATCCCACAGGGACTAGGATGAAGTGCAATCTGCTCAAGTGTACTATATTTCGATTCTAAAAATGCAGACAACAGTGTAACCAAAAGTTTGATATTTAGTTTTATAATTTTTATGCTAAATCTAAAATAACTATCTAATTTGAGTCTGAACTATGAATGAGAGCATGCTGAGGTTAAACGAACATGTAATGAAATTAATTATCGACATAATTTGGTTAGTCTTTTCCTCCAGTTGCTAGCCAAGAACTATTGCCAAGAGATTAAAACTCTCGTATTTAACCTCACTTAAGAATCATGAACCATCCACCTACATTTCTGTGATTAAATGCAATTCATGTTCTATCCATACAAACCCGGTTCCTAAATTGACTAATACGACTTTCAGGTATATTTCTATCCTGAAAGTAAATCAATTCCCAATTTTCCCAAACCAAGAAAAGATCATATCCTATTAATTCACAACTTTCCAATTTCTTGCTCTCTCGAGTGAAACCGGACTTTTTAGATATACATTAACGTAGGCCACACATTAATGCAGTAAGAACAACAATTAATAGAACAACCATGGAAGAAAAAATGAAAAAGCAAAGAATCAATGATCATATTTCATTACAATTGTTCATAACCCCAGCAAGAAGAGGATTTAGCCACTCATTTGTGGATTAAACATCGTTAAATGAGTGTAAAACATACAAGCAATTGAATACAAGGAGAAGGAAAGAGAGAAAAACCCTGATAATTTCGTCCCCTCAACTGCCTGTAACCCACGTTCTTGCTCCACCAAGTCAGAATATTGAAAAATGAACCTAAGTGTTCTATTTATACTGGTGGGAATTTTTCCCGGAATAACAAGCAACGTGTCACGGAGTGCATCGCGGAGCACTGCCTCCGTGACACGCTACGGACGCGGACCTTCACTGGAACTGGGGGTCCAGGAAATAAAGCCCAACGTGGCACGGCGTGCAATGCGGATCCAAGCCACCGTGCCACAGACCCATCGCGAACCCACACTGGAATTGTGCTGAAAATTCCCATCCAGGCAGAAGGCCTCTGCGATGGCAACGTGACACGGCTCCATCGCGGAGCCCCTTTATTTTATGCTGTCCAATGTCTTGTCCCTAGCTCGCATCCAAGTCCAACCCTGATATCCTCCAACATGCATTTTAGCTTCCCGAAATTACATTTTACCTGCAAAACAATGTTAATCATGTTGGTTAGTATAAATTCACATTTTATTACCAATTACATGAGAATGTATACACATTGATAGATAAACAAAGCAAAAATGGTACTTTTGAGTATCACTTGGGCATATAAATTTGCCCAAGATCACTTACCCCACACTTAAATCCTTGTTCGTCCTCGAACAACAATCCTACACTTCATGCAATTAACATCCCAACCTCGCTACTTTGGTTTGACAATTTAGGCTACGGTCATACCGATTATTCAATACAGCAAATCATCAAGAAAACATGCATGGTCCTATCAATGCAATGACCTTCAATACATCAAGACCTCCTGGACTTAAGAATCGACTCTCGATATTGGCAAACTCACGCAAATCAGCTGATCAAGATATCCGACATGAAAATTAATCTCTCATCAAGCATGTGCCCTCACAACACAAGAGAATCTTCCCCTTTTTGCTCATATGCCTCACAAAATTTTAAGCAGGGGCATGTAAACACAATTTCGCTCTCTCTCCCAAAAGAATTCACATGCATCATGTCATGACCCATAAGCTTGCCCTTAGTGTATTACTCCACTAATATAAAGAAGTGTGATGTAAGATCATGTAGGACTTTAACTGGTTGTAATGGAAGCTACGGAACTAGTAAATATTGGGTTAGCCAATAATAGTCACTAGCATCCTTAAGCGCCTTTTCAACACATCCCATCAACTCATGGACATTGTTTCGTTTTTTCATCATCCCATTCTTGATGTTTTTCTTTAGGTTGGCCCATCTTATTAAGCACACTTGACACAACAACAAAGATTATTCATGCACCTTCATTATAGTTTATTTATAACAAGTGCACCTTCAACCTTTTCTTTTCTTCTATCACTCTGCTTTTCTTTTTCTTTTCACCATTCTCACTCTTTGACACTTCGGGAGAATGATTTTCTCTTCTTAAGCGCTTAAGAGTTTTGTATAGACTTTACGGCTAATGAAAAGAAGGGATTAAGCTCGGTTTACACTTTTTGACAAAAGAAAAGAAAAAAAAATAATAGGCTAAAGGCTCAACGGGCTGACTAGGGTATACAATCAAGGTGGGTACGACAAGGGAAAATATAAACTCTCGGTTAAAACAAAGAAATGCCTACATCCTTTCCTACAATACACCTCCTTCATTTCGTTTTGCACACACACCAGGCAAGTTCTAGACATTTCACAATAGCATGGAATAACAACACCTCACTTCACACTTTTTGCACATGCTCAATTCAAGATGTATTCACAGACTCTTCAATCAGCTAATTACAGGAATTCAAACATTAAGCCTCAATCACATTGAATCGAACTCTATGGCCTAGGTATCTCAACATATTTACAAAGTTGCATGCTTTCATACGAATCACCTTTGCATTTTAAATATCATGTACAACACGCAACAAGAATTTCGCAACCATACAGTAACTACAGGTTTTGGGATGCAACCCACCAAAGAATAAAACTGAAAAATAATTGAAAAAAACTACTCCCAACAACTACATTTCCCTTAAGACGGTCGTCATCCATCCATCATAGGGAACGGTCACTACTATGACTTCGGTTCAATGGGACCATTCTCGGTAAAAGAACCGAAAACAAACGCTGAGAAACCCAAGAAGTAAAAAAAATGTTGAAAATATCAATCATTTCGATAAAAAAATATGTACAAAATATTTTAAAAATATCGATCATTTCGATAACAAAAATATATACAAAATCAGCTAGCAACATTCAACAACACACATCAATTTCACATAAATTTACAATACAGAACAACAACTTAACTATTCATCAATCACAAGGAACAACAAAATTTCACAGGCACGACAACAGATTAGAGCATACATACATAACAGCACAACCCAGCACCTAACTACTCCCACCCCACACTTAGCTCGAACACTGTCCCCAGTGTTCACAAAAATTAAAATAGCACAAAAATCGGGTGGTGGAACTCCCTGATCAATCAAAGTACTCCACTTCTTCGTCGGGTGCTGCTGCTTCATCTCCCATGTCTGAATCACCCCCGTCGTCATCATCGGACTCCACATCGGAGTCCTCCCGACGTGTCTCCTCGTCTGTGGGGACGTCATCATCCGTGGGCTCTACAAATGCTGGCCCCACTCGGCATAGAGCCCTGGCGTTCTCGCCGAAGGGGTAGTCTAGCTCGAGCTGCCATAGCTCCTCCTCTGTCGTCGGCCTCCCGCCTATCCTCAGCTGGAGCATCTGCATCCCATACATGCGAGCCATATACTGATCATCACGAGCGTGTCGCTCGCCAAGTGTAAGCACTGGCCCGTGGGTGGTGTCGGGAGCCTTAGTTTTAGTAACATCTAAGGCCCGCCGCTCCATCTGCGGTATATAGTCAAGGGCCTCTTCCTCGACATCTAGGCCCCTGAGGAAGGTGGTGAGTAGTCCACCAAAGCCGTACCTGTGCCCCTGATGCAACCGGGCTCTCTTCATGGCGGAGATAATTACCGCCCCCATGTTGATCTCTAGCCCTTTCATCAGGGCGTACACCAGGCATACACGATCCCGGGTTACATCTGTCATATGTACCCCCAGGATGAGGCAGGAACAAACAATCTTCAGCTATATTCTGGCTTCCCTGTTCATCTGTAAATACGGAAAAGTCTGATGGTAGCCCCTCTCTTTGTGTCTGCTCCATCTAGCTGTCGATTGGTGTTATACCCCGTAGAATTCCCGGCACCTAGATGACTTATTTGCACGTTGGTTAAGCATATTTGAAGGCCATACGTGCTAGAGAAAGGCCCGGGGAAAAAGACCGGACGAGAAACCCGTCGAACCATCGCGGGAGGAGCCGAGGCAGAGCCCCTCCGCGATGGCAGCGTGTCACGGAGGTGAGGCCTCCGCGATGGCTCCGTGACACGTTGCCCAGGTTCAGGCCCAAGTATATAAGCCCCACTTCGGTTGAAATTCATTAATCATTCATATAATTTCCAGAAAGCGCAGCAAAACAGAGGAAGCCGAAGAGGGAATATAAATTATCGTTCGATTACGCTGCCAAACGCTGCCCAAACTCAAATTAACTCCAGATACGGAGGTATTTAGCAACAGAGAGCATTCCTATGGATTCAGTTTCGTAAAATACGGCCGATGAATCGTCGAGCCACCGAGCTAAGGTAAGTGGAATTGCTCTAAACTAGTGTCTATGTGTTCCTAGTTGTGAAGTGAATATTTCTCCCTTCTGGACTTCTGAAAAATAGCGAGTTTCTAGCCATTTTTCGATAAGCCTAAGTTTAGGCTATAAACTATATCGAAAGTGACGTTGCCTTTTGAAATAAAGTTGTATTTAGTATTGATTGACATATTTATGAATGCAGTTGGGAGAGGACAGTTAAAGTACCGGCCGAGCCTCGTCCGACGGACGAATAATTCACGGATAAGGTATGTAAAGTCAGTTTCTTCAGCAAGTTAGTAGCTTTAGCCTTGTATAGTTCAATAAACTCCGTAGTAGAATTCCCGGAGTTGAATGTTAAGTATTGTGCAAAGTTCAGTAAACCTAGTTTGCGTTGTTATATCGTATTCAGTCTGAAAGTTAGAAAAGCATGTGCCCAAGGGCAAGTTAGTATTTCAGATTCAGTATAGCCTATTATGTGAATGGCAAGCATGTTGTAGAATAAAAAGGAATAGATTTTCATAATAAAAGTCAGTAAAGAAAGATCAGATAGACAGATAGTATCTTGGCTACAGATTAGCAATACAGTTAAACAGAGATTTCAGAATCAGTATAATCAGTAAAGAATCAGTTCAGTATAGAAACAGATCAGAATAAGAAGTTAGATTCTAGATAGTCTTTTCAGTTATACATGCTTGCTATTTCTATGTGCTATTTGTTTGTTGAGACTTGTTGTGGCATGTGGGCACCCTTTTAGCATCCCCACCGCCCCTGGGTTATAGCTGTGTCGATACCAGATTCAGATACCGCCACCAGCTGGGCGATGCCGTCCACCCAGAGGACGATGATGGCCGACCACCATGATAATACGGTCCAGACCACCCTGCTTGCAGGGGTAGTTCAGTTTACTCTGCGCAGAGCCAATCCACCCTGTTTACAGGGGCAGAACACTCTGTGTGCGCTTGTGGCCGGGGGCAGACTCAGGTACAGATTTTTTTATAAAATTACCCTGTTGCGTGCTTGCACCCAGGGGCAGTTTTTATTACACACCCCGTGTGCACTTGCGCCCAGAGGCAGGAGTCTTCGGACTCAGACACAGTTTATTCTTCAGATTCAGCTATCTCCTGCTATACAGAAATGCTAGTTATGCTATCTATATTCAGTTGTTTTCAGTTGTATTACTTTAGTTGCTTTGCATACTCAGTACCAGTGGTACTAACGCCCAGAGGGGCGCTGCATTACTTGCCTGCAGGTACTCATAGACGAGGAGGCGATCCCTCGTGATTCCAGCCAGCTATTGAGTATTCAACTCCTGTCATCCAGTGTCTGAATTCCAGAGGTGTATTTTGTTTTCTTTTGTTGTACAGTAGGGTAGGTCGGGGCCCTGTCCCGATCATTTCTATTGCTATTCCTAGAGGCTTGCAGTCTGTATATTTCCCTGTGGTCAGTTGAGCCGGTCGTGTGGGGCCGTGCAGTTGTTAGCTGTTAGTACTTTTGCTTCTTTATGTTGGCCGTGTGGGGCCATAAGTTTGACGGTAGTGGTGACCTTGCCGGTCACGTAGCTTTCTAGTATTTCATTACTGAGTTGCAGATAACTAGACAGTATAGTGGCCTTGTCGGCCCATATAGGTTTCCCTATAGTTGCATGTTCTGGTCAGCTGTTATTACAGGTACAGGAGGCTATAGGCCAATGGGCCGGGGGCTGTTTTAACAGCCGTTATATAGCCCTTTGTGTCCAGAAATATGAGTTAGAGCCAGCTAGGCACCAGATGTGCCCAGGCTTAGCAGTTCAGCAGTTCAGGTCCCAGTAGGGAACTAGGTGCCAGTCGTACCCCCCAAGGTGGGGTGTGACAAACTTGGTATCAGAGCAGGTCGTGTTCCAGGGAGTCTGCAAGCCGTGCTAAGTAGAGTCTTGTCTATGGATGTGTTGTGCACCACATACTATAGGCAGGAGGCTGCGAGGCATGATATGATGGTTACCCTCCTTCTCAGTCAGTCGTGCTTTAGAGCGGTACAGTATAGGGTTGAGTCCCTGAGAACTTACCGTATTCTTTGATTACAGATACAAAGGCAGATCAGCATTACCCTATCACAGGCAGAAGATCAGAGATAGCAATGGAAGAGAGCATTAGTCAGTTACATGATAGCTACAGCAGCAGGAGGAGGTATCAGAGACCTCCCAGCGTGATACCTTTATTGGCACTATTCCCAGTGTACGTTGATAACGTTAGAATAGGAAGTCAGAAGTATAATGTACATATGAGTTGATTTACTTATTAGTTATATAAGATCTGATTAAGATTATAGACAAGGTTAGACCATCAGGTAAGTATGAAAAAGAGAGGGAAATGCAGGAATCCCAAATACCTCTTTTCGGATATGGTACAGTCAAATGCTTTTGCTTGTTGTAATAAGAAAAGGGCTATTCCCACCCCTTAGTTTTGATGCCAGTATAGTAAAGGGGCATAAGACTTGAGATGGGGTTGCCAAATCAAGCAGTAAGTAAAGATGGGCTGATTGATCCTAGTAAGTATTAGAAGGTATAAAGAGCCCTTATGATTACGTAAGTTGTGCAGACCCTTATGACAATAAGCCTTTAAACCAGTAGAAAAAGTAAGACTGTTAGCCTACCTGAAGTAGGGGTAACAGACCTGCTAGTGATGAATGCCTAATAATAGTCGAGTTTGAGTCAGAAGAGGGCCAAGTCCGCCATATATGCTAACAGATAGCAAGATATACCGGTAAGATTATAGTTATGATCTAGTTGTGACATCGAAAGATATAAAGGTCCTGTGAATCAGATGGGCTTGAATATATGCCAGAAGAAGTATAGGCCGAGGCTTGATCAGTGATCTCATTAGCAACGAAAGGCAGGTACCTTGAACCCCAGAGTTCAGTTTAAGTAAGATGAGGGGAAGAAGCGGGAATGCCAGATTTGATGGGGAAATCAGGGTTACCCCCCCCCCAGATTAATAGAGTATCGTTTTAAGGATTAAGCTTCGGGCTGACAGTAGGATTGCGGTTCAGAATACCGCAGTATGTCCGCTATGGAAAAGTTAAAAAGTTACCGATACAACAATTCTAATCTAGTGTAGCCTAGAGCTAAGGCCCAGCAGACAGTCATGGGCTCTTAATATATGCCTACATAAGGCTACAAGATTCGAACGTTGACCCCACATCGCAAGAGGGGCGGAATTTCAAATAGCAGACAATAACTAAGGTGTTTATAATTGTTACTCTCAGAATGGGGTGGCAATACAACGAAATGATAAGTCAGGGCAAGAGATAGTATTAGGCTGTAGAAGCAGTGTATCATGTACGGTATGAGACTCAGCAGAACATGTCAGAGATTATGAATTACCGCAGAATTCAGTACATATGGTACGTAGCTAGCGATATATATGTATACAGATAATAGATATGTTGTAAGTGGCTGCCTATAAAGGCTACAATCACAGATGCTGATTAGTAATAGAAAGCATATACAAATTGCATTGCAGGACACCCCCTTGCCAAAAAAAATATAAGAAAGAGGGAGAAGAAAGAAAGAAAAGGAGAAGGGAAGGGGCTGAATTATGTATGAAATCATAGAAACTATCTCAGTTCTCAGTTATTACGTTAATAGATTTATGGGTTGTTGCCAGATCTAGGCCCTAGGAGCTTATCAGAGTTAATGGCCTAAAACAGATGGCTAGATGATAAGGGCGCAGTAGACGGTCTACCGACCAGCTGACGCCTGCATTAGCAGGGAGGCGTCCCTGAAGATCGGTAACAGTAGTGTATATGCTAGAACCAGGATTAGAGGCCGAATAGGCAAATTTCAGAGATTAGCAATACCAGAATTGTTCTAGTATGTTAAGTGGTTGTACGTCATTTTCCCAGCCTTGTAGGTGAGAGTCGGCCTTAGCTAACCTAGCAGTCATTATGTGGAATACCCCATAAGTTAGCCGGCCGTCCCAGTCAGAATACTCGTGGGTACCCCAAGGAAGGGTTCACATCAGTAGTCAGTGACAGATTAGTACTTTAGCTGGGTTTCGTAAGATATTCAGATACAGAGCCCTAGCAGAAGGCCAGTATTTACAGAATAGCCCATAAGACCTAGAATTCCCCAGAATAGCAGTATAAATCCAAGTGGATGCACACAAGGCGTAAGAAATTGATAGTACCCTGCTAGCACAGTGTTTATTAAGACTAGGGGATCAGTAGACTCCCCGTGAAGATCCAGAGATCAATCACCTGGGAGCAAGTTTGATTAAGCCCAGCCTTACAGTGGCTTAAGTAAAATAACAGAGCAATTAGATGCCCACAAGTCTGCGGTTATGCACGAACTATAAGCACTCAAGTAGAACGATTAGAGCATTGTTAGACTACTGCCACATTCGGGTCATTCAACTCGACTATTTAGTTATTTAAGGTTATGCAGCCCGATCATTAGAGGTCATGGTCAATATCAGGACCCCCTAATCAGATACGGGCGCATGGTGTGCAGATAGTCATTCAAGGTTACTTTAGCAACAAGTAGCCTTAACATGCAGCCAGAAGGCCAGATAAGCTCTGGTTATACCGGTAGTCTACTTGTCAGATTCTCCGGTATAATAAACCAGTATGACTGTCAGTTATATATCAATTTTTGTAAATGTGAATTTTGGTTGAGTTCAGTAGCCTTTTTGGTCACATTGTGTCGGAGGCTGGTGTACAGATAGATACACAGAAAATCAAAGTAATGAAGATCTAGCCTGGACCTACCACTCCGATCAAAGTACGCAGTCCCTGCGGTTAGCCGGGTACTGCAGAGGGTTTGTGGAAGGATTTTCCACTTTAGCAGCACCTCTGACTAAATTGACACAGGAGGCAGTAAAGTTCCAGTAGGCTGAGGCGTGTGAGCAGAACTTCCAAAAGTTAAAAGCCAGATTAACATCAGCTCCTGTGTTAGTATCGCCAAGAGGTACAGAGGGTTGATACAGCGTGGTAAGGTAATGGCTTATGCTTTCAGGCAGTTGAAGAAACGTGAAGAGAATTATCTTACCCATGACCTGGAGTTAGCTTCAAGTAGTTTATGCCTTAAAGAGTGAAAATTTTGTATCACCCAGGAAGGGCTAACATGGTAGCAGATGCCCTTAGCCGTAAATCTATGGGGAGTTGGCATACTTGCCGCCTGAACAGCGAGAATAGATCCGAGAATTTCACTAGTTAGCCGGTTTAGCCGTTCACATAGCAGAAATAAAGGATAACAGAACGATAATACAGAATGTCATAGTGTTATCGTTAATGGTGGAAGTAAACGAACGGCAGTATAGAAACCCTAGCCAGGTCCAATTTGAACATAAGGTTCAGTAAGGAGAGGTGACATATTTTCAGATAACCGAGGATCAAGTGTTACGATATAAAGGCCGCATTGTGTTCCAGATATTTTGGGGGCATCGCCAGCAGCTTATAAGCGAGGCGCATTACGCCCGCTATTCTCTCCACCCAGGCGCAACGAAAATGTGCCATGATATCAAAGAAAACTACTGGTGGCCAAGTATGAAAAGAGAAATTGCTGAATTTGTAGCCCAGTGTCCTAACTGCCAACAGGCGAAAGCAGAACATCAGAGAACAGGCGGGTTAACTTAGGACATAGCTATGTCTCTCTGGAGATGAGAAGCAGGGAATATGGATTTTGTGACAGGGTTGCCCCGTACCGGATGCGGAAATGATTTTATATGGGTAATAGTTGACAGGCTGACGAAATCAACTCATTTCCTGCCAGTGGAAGCTACCTTCTCGGCTGAGGATCATGTCGAATTATCTATCAGAAAAATAGTTATATTGCATGGAGTGCTGGTATCTATCATTTCTGATAAGGGAGCACAGGTTACAGCTAGATTCTGGCAGTCGTTCCAGAGGGGTCTGGAAACACAGATTAATTTAAGCACATTATTCTATCCTCAGACAGATGAGTAGGCTGAGCGCATAATTCAGACGCTCGAAAGTATGTTGCGAGCGTGTGTACTAGATTTCGGTAGTAGCCAAAGTGAGCATTTACCGTTAATTGAATTTGCCTCCAGAATTAGAATCCGTTCGTCCGGTCTTTCATGTATCTATGCTGAGGAAATGCATAGGGGACCCATCCAGAGCAGTCCCAGTCCAGAATATCCAGGTTACGAAAAAGCTGGCCTATGAAGAGGTTCCAATAACTATCTTAAACAGACAGATTCGCAGATTGAGGACTAAAGATATTACGTCTATCAAGGTATTAAGGCGTAAGAAGAACCGAGAGGAGATGACTTGGGAAGCGGAGGAAGATATGAGGACCAGATATCCTCACCTATTTCAGGCCCAGTTAGGCGACAGGTATGTCCGTATTATTACTTATGCATTAACTTATGGTTGTATGTTTGTGAATGAGAAAGATTGATATTTAGTTATCCAGTGGATCCTAGAATATTATGTGCAGTGCCTGTGTTGGAATTTTCTGCATTTCAGGTTTTTTCTATAGTCCATATTACAGGGGAAACTCTGCCGAAATTTTTTTTTAAAACAAGTAAGCTAAGTAAGTTCTCTAGATGGCAGTATACATTCGAGGACGAATGTTCTTAAGAGGGGGAGAATGTTATACCCCGTAGAATTCCCGGCACCTAGATGACTTATTTGTACGTTGGTTAAGCATATTTGAAGGCCATACGTGCTAGAGAAAGGCTCGGGGAAAAAGACCGGACGAGAAACCCGTCGAACCATCGCGGGAGGAGCCGAGGCAGAGCCCCTCCACGATGGCAGCGTGTCACGGAGGTGAGGCCTCCGCGATGGCTTCGTGACACGTTGCCCAGGTTCAGGCCCAAGTATATAAGCCCCACTTCGGTTGAAATTCATTAATCATTCATATAATTTCCAGAAAGCGCAGCAAAACAGAGGAAGCCGAAGAGGGAATATAAATTATCGTTCGATTACGCTGCCAAACGCTGCCCAAACTCAAATTAACTCCAGATACGGAGGTATTTAGCAACAGAGAGCATTCCTACGGATTCAGTTTCGTAAAATACGGCCGACGAATCGTCGAGCCACCGAGCTAAGGTAAGTGGAATTGCTCTAAACTAGTGTCTATGTGTTCCTAGTTGTGAAGTGAATATTTCTCCCTTCTGGACTTCTGAAAAATAGCGAGTTTCTAGCCGTTTTTCGATAAGCCTAAGTTTAGGATATAAACTATATCGAAAGTGACGTTGCCTTTTGAAATAAAGTTGTATTTAGTATTGATTGACATATTTATGAATGCAGTTGGGAGAGGACAGTGAAAGTACCGGCCGAGCCTCGTCCGACGGACGAATAATTCACGGATAAGGTATGTAAAGTCAGTTTCTTCAGCAAGTTAGTAGCTTTAGCCTTGTATAGTTCAATAAACTCCGTAGTAGAATTCCCGGAGTTGAATGTTAAGTATTGTGCAAAGTTCAGTAAACCTAGTTTGCGTTGTTATATCGTATTCAGTCTGAAAGTTAGAAAAGCATGTGCCCAAGGGCAAGTTACTATTTCAGATTCAGTATAGCCTATTATGTGAATGGCAAGCATGTTGTAGAATAAAAAGGAATAGATTTTCATAATAAAAGTCAGTAAAGAAAGATCAGATAGACAGACAGTATCTTGGCTACAGATTAGCAATACAGTTAAACAGAGATTTCAGAATCAGTATAATCAGTAAAGAATCAGTTCAGTATAGAAACAGATCAGAATAAGAAGTTAGATTCCAGATAGTCTTTTCAGTTATACATGCTTGCTATTTCTATGTGCTATTTGTTTGTTGAGACTTGTTGTGGCATGTGGGCACCCTTTTAGCATCCCCACCGCCCCTGGGTTATAGCTGTGTCGATACCAGATTCAGATACCGCCACCAGCTGGGCGATGCCGTCCGCCCAGAGGACGATGATGGCCGACCACCATGATAATACGGTCCAGACCATCCTGCTTGCAGGGGTAGTTTAGTTTACTCTACGCAGAGCCAGTCCACCCTGTTTACAGGGGCAGAACACTCTGTGTGCGCTTGTGGCCGGGGGCAGACTCAGGTATAGATTTTTTTATAAAATTACCCTGTTGCGTGCTTGCACCCAGGGGCAGTTTTTATTACACACCCCGTGTGCATTTGCACCCAGAGGCAGGAGTCTTCGGACTCAGACACAGTTTATTGTCAGAGGCCAAGGCCTGAGCTACGTACCCAAGGGGGCCGGTAGGAGGAGCTCATAGTTATCAGATGAGTGGTGTGACTTATTTTTGGTTGGTTTTGACCCGGGTAGGGGTATATAGATTATTTGCTTGCTTGGCGCCATCCGGCTTATGGGGGTTGGTATTGGCTCTTGTTTGCTACTTGTATATCTATTTATGTGCTCTATACATTATATACTAGCTACTAGACAGTAGGCCGTCGCGTCTACAGGTACACCTCTGCCTTATCAGTACAGAAAGCTTGAGTCAGTTTATATCAGCTTCTTCAGATTCAGCTATCTCCTGCTATACAGAAATGCTAGTTATGCTATCTATATTCAATTGTTTTCAGTGTATTACTTCAGTTGCTTTGCATACTCAGTACCAGTGGTACTGACGCCCAGAGGGGCGCTGCATTACTTGCCTGCAGGTACTCATAGACGAGGAGGCGATCCCTCGTGATTCCAGCTAGCTATTGAGTATTCAGCTCCTGTCATCTGGAGTCTGAATTCCAGAGGTGTATTTTGTTTTCTTTTGTTGTACTGTACGGGTAGGTCGGGGCCCTGTCCCGATCATTTCTATTGCTATTCCTAGAGGCTTGCAGTCTGTATATTTCCCTGTGGTCAGTTGAGCCGGTCGTGTGGGGCCGTGCAGTTGTTAGCTGTTAGTACTTTTGCTTCTTTATGTTGGCCGTGTGGGGCCATAAGTTTGACGGTAGTGGTGACCTTGCCGGTCACGTAGCTTTCTAGTATTTCATTGCTGAGTTGCAGATAACTAGACAGTATGGTGGCCTTGTCGGCCCACATAGGTTTCCCTATAGTAGCATGTTCTGGTCAGCTGTTATTACAGGTACAGGAGGCTATAGGCCAATGGGCCGGGGGCTGTGTTTACAGCCGTTATATAGCCCTTTGTGTCCAGAAATATGAGTTAGAGCCAGCCAGGCACCAGATGTGTCCAGGCTTAGCAGTTCAGCAGTTCAGGTCCCAGTAGGGCACTAGGTGCCAGTCGTACCCCCCAAGGTGGGGTATGATAATCGGGTCCCACACAAGGTGCGTCTGATGTCCGCATACGGTGGGGTAATGTTCAGTTGTCGGAGCACGTGGGCGTCTATGTCCCGCGCCCCTATGATAGCATTGAGGTGGTGGGGCTCCAAGGTGACTATTTGCCCTCTGATTTTGATGGTGTCACTTCTGATAGTCGGGTTCCAGTTGGCATAGAATTCCCGAACCAAGTGCAGATTGCATTCCTTGGGCTCTTCAAAGATGAAATTGAGCCCATCTTCCTCGATTCGGTGGACCATCCTAGGGAACTCCTGTGCCAATGGTTCCCGTGCTATGTGCTCCTCAGGGAAGTATTTGTTTTCTTTGTGCTTTGCGTACCACTTCTTCCCCTCATCCGTCACCCATCTCGTTCCGTATTGGCAGCGTTGTCTGCGTGGAACTGCTGGTGCTGCTAGGACTGCTGTGCCCAGTCTGATTCGCTTCCTTCCGGCGCCAGATGTTGATGCGCCTTTCCCTTTATCTTGCCTGCTTGCCATTTTACCTATACAACCAACCCACTTCTTGCAAAATTTCAATATACCTCTAACCCGAGAATCCATCGGTCTTTTATCATCCTAACAATTAGCACACCGACTCATCCCATTCAACATGTACATCCCGGCATGAATTTCACAAGTTCACTACATTTTTCACTTCACATTCAAAAACAAGCCCTAGAAATGATATTATCAAGAAAATTTGATTAATTTATGCAATTAATGAGTTCAAGCAATCATAACGACATTCCGAACATTCATCAACAACAATTCAATTGAATTCATGATTAATTTCTACTTAGGGCAAACTTAGCTCACCTCACATGCTCAATATCGAAGAAAATCGAGAAGAAATGAGATGGAATCGAAGAACATACCTTGAAGTTGAAGAATTTACGCAAACATGATGATTTTCTTAGCCTACTCTGTGTCACGTTGAAGGGGGATGGGTTTTGGGGAGTTTGGTCGCGGAGTGATTGAAAAATAAGGGAAAGGGAGGGTTTTTCGGGGTTAAAAAGTAGTAAAATCGCGCGGGTCACCCGGCGACCCGGTGTGACCCATCGCAATATACACGGCAACGTGTCACGGAGTGCATCGCGGTGCACTGCCTCCGTGACATGGAGTCGTCGCGATCCTGTTCTGGAAATTTTAAAAAAATCCGGATTATACCTCAACGTGTCACGGAGGGTAACGCGGAGGTCCACCTCCGTGACACGGAGCTATCGCCCCAACTCACTGTTTTGCCACTTTTTGTTAATTTTCATACCTCGAATTTTCCTTTGCGATTCCGTGCATATTTTCCTCCGTTTGACCTGAAATTCATCTCACTATACAAAATTGGTTAGAATTATAGGTTTCACTCTAAATAAAAATAAAACACAAACAAAAACTAAAATTTTGTAGTAAATCAAGAAAAAGAAAAAGAAAAATCTATTTACACTTTACAAAAAGAAAGAAAAATTTTTCACGGGTTGCCTCCCGTGCAACGCCTAGTTTACCGTCGCGGCTCGACGTCGTTAAGCTCAGTTGTCCTCTAGGGTGATGGACGATTTATCTCGATCACCGTCCTCCCCCCAGTAGTGCTTACACTGATCCGGTGGTTTTCCCATTAACTCTCGTGAATCCTTAATCTGCTCATCATTTCCTTGATCAATCACATTGATCACCGAGAGTTCTTCGTGCACCATCGGGAGCTTGGGTGCCTTGTACACATTGAACACCTCCACCTTGTCGTGTGCTAGCATTGTTAGCTGCCCCATAGCTACGTCAATTAGTGCTTTCCCGATCGCCAAGAAAGGACGTCCCAAAATAAATAGGACTTCCGCGTCTGGTTCAAAATCCAGCACGACAAAATCTACCGGGAAAATCAGGGAGCCAACTTGCACTAGAACGTCCTCCACAATGCCATCAGGTCTGGATAAGGATCGATCCGCCAATTGCAAGATTACTGTTGTGGGTCTAGGACTCCCTAGACCCAACTTTCTGAATACTGATGATGGCATCAAATTTATGCTCGCTTCCAAATCACACAATCCACGAGCTCGGATGCTCTGCCCAATAGTAATCTGTATAGTAAAGCTCCCATGGTCTTTGAGCTTTGTGGGCAGTCTGTTTTGAACCCGGGAAGTGCACTCCTCCGTTAGAGCCACCGTAGCATACTCAGTCAACCGACTTTTGTTTGCCACGATATCCTTAATATACGTAGCATATTTCGGCACTCCCTGCAAAACATCAACAAGAGGTAAGTTAATATGTACCTGTTTAAGCACCTCCATGAATTTCTTGAAACACGCCTCCTCCTTGTGTTTCTTTAATCGTTGAGGGAACGGGGGTGGTGGTCTTTCTGATTCAGCTTCCTTAGTCTTCCCCCTTTCAGTACTTTGATCCCTCTCAACTTCTGCTGCTCCCGATTGTTGAGGTGGTCTTTCTGGTTCCACCTCTTTCAGTTGCAAACCACTCCTTGTGGTCACTGCATTCACCTGCTTGGGATTGGGATCTGTGTCGCTCGGAAGTCCTCCTCTAGGCCTTGTGTTTTGGGCTCCAGCAAATTGCCCAAATTGATATTCAAGTGCCTTGGTAGCTAACTGGTTGTTTTTCACTTCGGCTGCCAATTTCACATAGTCAGCCTGCAATTGAGCTTGGTTAGCTATCATGGTCTTGAACATCTCCTCAATGCTGGGTGATGGTGGTGGAGGAGGTACATTGTTGTTTCTGAATTGTGCTTGATAATTCTGCTGCCCTCCTTGGTTCCTTTGCACACCCTGACCTGAACTTTGCCCCTGATGGTTGTTGCTACCCCAGGAGAAATTAGGGTGATTCCTCCAATTGGAATTGTAGCTATTACCATATTGTTGGTGGTTCCTTTGCACATTTCCCACAAAGTTTACCGAGTCAGGATTAGCTCCACAACACTCAGCTGAGTGCTCACTGCTTCCACACACTTCACACCACATCTGCTGCACTGCATTAACTGGGGCTTGAGGCTGGTTCATTGTCATGTTGCTGAAGTGGGTGTTAAGTTGATTTTGTAAAGCAGCTATCTGTGCAGCAATAGCTGTAAACCCATCCACTTCTAGCACTCCTGCTGCTTTCCTTGTCCCGCCTCTTGACGAATCAGCATTCCATTCCGGATTGCCCTGCGAAATACGGTTCAACAAGGTATACAGCTCCTCATAAGTTTTCTCCAGCGCTTGTCCTCCAGCTGTTGAGTCTAGCAATATTTTTGTGTGGGGTTCCAAAGCCTCTATAAAAGTGTGCACCAGCACATCATTGGACTGATGATGATGAGGACAATCCCGCAACATGGACTTGAATCTTTCCCAGGCCTGATATGAATTCTCTCCCTCTCTCTGTTTGAAACTTAGAATTTGACTTTTAAGTCTTGCTGTTTTACCGGAAGGAAAAAACCGTATCAAGAATTTCCTTACAAGATCATCCCACGTAGAAATAGAATTTGGTGGCTCAGCTTTCAACCACCTCTTGGCTTCTCCCAATAGTGAGAATGGGAACAATGTAAGCCAGACATAATCTGATGACACTCCAGCGGGGATATAAGTGTCACTTATCTCCAAGAAATTTTGGAGATGCTGCTGTGGATCTTCATGAGGGACACCGGTAAACTGCCCGCTAGTGTGCAGCAATTGCACCATATTCTGCTTAAGTTCAAACCTCCCTCCTGGCTCAGGTTTTCAGATGCTAGATGTGACATTATTAGCATGTGGGATTTCCACCTCGCGAACTGGCCGAGCTGCTACTTCTTCGGGCACTAACACTGCCCGTACTACCGGTGGATTCTGTTGTTGCTCCATGATCGTGTCACACCCCACCTTGGAGGGTATGACGGCACCTAGTGCCTGCTAGACTCTGAACTGCTAGATGGTCCAGCCTAAGCACGTCTGGTGCTTTTGGCTGGCCCTGGCTCTATTCCAAGAAACCAACCGGCTATATAACGGCTGTAAACACAGCCTCCGGCCAACTGGCCTATAGCCACCTGTACCTGTACTATCAGCTAACCAGAACACATTCAATATAGGGGAGCCTATGCGGGCCGACGAGGCCACCATGCTGTCTAGTTATCTGTAACTCAACAATGAAGTATTGGAAAGCTACGTGACCGGCAAGGTCACCAGTACTATCAAGCTATGGCCCCACATGGCCAGCATAAAAGAAATAAAGTACTAATAACTATACAACTGCATGGCCTCACACGACCGGCTCAACTAACCACAGGGAAACATATACAGACTGCAAGCCTCTAAGAATAACAATAGAAATGATCGGGACAGGGCCCCGACCTACCCGTACTGTACAACAAAAGAAAACAAAATACACCTCTGGGATTCAGTCTCCGGATGACAGGATCTAAATACTCAATCGCTGACAGGAATCACGAGGGATCGCCTCCTCGTCTATGAGTACCTGCAGGCAAGTAATGCAGCGCCCCACCGGGCGTCAGTACCGCTGGTACTGAGTATGTAAACAATAACTGAAAGAGATATCTGAAAACAACAATACAACTGATGAAACTGAAATAGGAAGAAAAAGATTAACTGTCTGATAATGTAGAACTATGCCTACTCTTAACTATACTAGAAGGAGTAGGAGTCATACCTGGAGATGTATCGTTCTACTGTCGATCTACTCATATCTAATGTAACATGGCATAACATAACATAACATAACATAGCATACACAAACCTTACCCGGCCCCCATAAGCCGGGAGGTACAACCAGCATGCAATCTATACCCCTACCCGGTCATCCCATCTCCTATAATAACTATAAGCATCCTGCCGGTCCCCTGGGTATGCACTTGGACTCGCTGAGCCCCTGACTATAACTGTACCTGAGTCCGGAGGACTCCTGAATCAACACCCGGGCGTATCCGCTCGACCGGGGTGTGTAAGGGCCGGCCAAGGCACAATATGGGGAAAACTGGCATCCCATCTTCATCCCCTGTGGGACGGCATGCCACTCCGTAGAGCGACGTGTCCTCGTCCTCTAGCGGATGAGTCGATACAGCTATTAACCCTGGGGCGGTCATGGATGCTAGGTAATCCAACCCCAAAACAATACAACGGTCTCAACTAGTAATACTATCTGCATATCCCACATACTGCAGCTAATAGTAGTAAAGTATCCGTACATACTGTGTGCTGAACTAGTGATGGCAATGTGTACGTACTTAATTCATGCTGAGACTGATAATAGTGTATATGTACAAATATAATCTTCTGCCATACTGTACTGAGTCTAATGCTGAACAAGATATAGTTTTTCTGCTGAAAACCATGTTGTATACTGAGTTTCTATAGTAACATGATTTACTATCTCTAACATGCTTCCTAAACTTCATTTTAACCTATCATTCTACTTCTGAGATGCCTTACAGATATTACATTGTTTTACTGGGTTTCAACTGAATACGATAATATCCTAACATTCTGTACTACATCACATACTGAGCATGTTGTGCAGTTCCTAACACGTGTATTAGAATCTATATCGTGCTAGCAAGTTTCGTGCTAATTATAACCTGATGCTTCTAATATCGTACAAACATTTGTAACAAACATAATACATGACTTCTGAACATTCTACTGGCCTTTAAATTACTTTACTATACTGAGATTACTAACTTGCCGAGGAAACTAGCTTTACATACCTTCGCTTCTGATTTCCCGACTAACTGGCATAGCTTGGTCAGTATTTCAGCTATTCCTACCAACTGCATTCATATATATATCAATCAGTACTAAATACAACTTTATTCTGAAGGACGACATCACTTTCGATATAATTATAGCCTAAACTTAGGCTTATCGAAAGACGGTCAAAAACTCGCTATTTTCCAAAAGTCCAGAAGGAAGAAATATTCACTTTACCGCTAGAAACACATAGACACTAGTTTGGAGCAATTCCACTTACCTTAGTTTGATAGATCGACGATTCGTCGGCCGTATTTCATGAAACTAAATCCGTAGGAATGCTCTCTGCTGCTAAATACCTCGGTATTTGAAGTTAATTCAGGTTTGGACTGCGTTTGGCAGCGTAATCGGACGAAATTATATTACCCTCTTCGTTCTATTTCCTTTCTCTGGATGTTCTCTCTGTTTTCTGGAAATTTTATAAGTTTAAAATGAATTAAAACCAAAGTGGGGCTTTATATACTTGGGCCTGGACAAGGCCAACGTGTCACGGAGCCAACGCAGAGGCTCCACCTCCGTGATACGTTGCCATCGCGGAGGGGCTCTGCCTCGGCTCCTTCCGCGATGGTTCAACAGGTTATCCGTCTGATCCTTTCCCGGGCCTTTCTCTAGCACGTATGGATTTCAAATATGCTTAACCATCATGCGACTAGGCCACCTAGGTGTCGGAAATCTTACGGGGTATAACAGATCGTCTGTCTGAGCAACTGCAGCTTTCTTTGTAGAGCTTCTCTCCGTTTACTGTGAAATATTCTTTCTGGCTCTATATACGAGTCCACAAGCTCCTTGTCTCTTGCCAGTGTTCAACAGAAATTAAGTCTGCAAAATACAGGCTAAGACCAAGTTGTCAACACTAAGAAAATAAAAATACAGTAAATTAACACTTAAAACAAATTCACCAATTGCCAAGTCCCCGGCAACGGCGCCAGAAACTTGTTCGATCTTTGTTATATGGGTATATAACTCACACGCAAGTGCACGTGGTCGAACAAGTAGTAAAGTGGCTTTAGTAAGCCAAGTATCGATCCCACAGGGACTGGGATGAAGTGCAATCTGCTCAAGTGTACTATATTTCGATTCTAAAAATGCAGACAACAGTGTAACCAAAAGTTTGATATTTAGTTTTATAATTTTTATGCTAAATCTAAAATAACTATCTAATTTGAGTCTGAACTATGAATGAGAGCATGCTGAGGTTAAATGAACATGTAATGAAATTAATTATCGACATAATTTGGTTAGTCTTTTCCTCCGGTTGCTAGCCAAGAACTATTGCCAAGAGATTAAAACTCTCGTATTTAACCTCACTTAAGAATCATGAACCATCCACCTACATTTCTGTGATTAAATGCAATTCATGTTCTAGCCAAACAAACCCGGTTCCTAAATTGTCTAATACGACTTTCAGGTATATTTCTATCCTGAAAGTAAATCAATTCCCAATTTTTCCAAACCAAGAAAAGATCATATCCTATTAATTCACAACTTTCCAATTTCTTGCTCTCTCGAGTGAAACTGGACTTTTTAGATATACATTAACGTAGGCCACACATTAATGCAGTAAGAACAAGAATTAATAGAACAATCATGAAAGAAAAGATGAAAAACCAAAGAATCAATGATCACATTTCATTACAATTGTTCATAACCTCAGCAAGAAGAGGATTTAGCCACTCATTTGCGGATTAAACATCGTTAAATGAGTGTAAAACATACAAGCAATTGAATACAAGGAGAAGGAAAGAGAGAAAAACCCTGATAATTTCGTCCCCTCAACTGCCTGTAACCCACGTTCTTGCTCCACCAAGTCAGAATATTGAAAAATGAACCTAAGTGTTCTATTTATACTGGTGGGAGTTTTTCCCGGAATAACAAGCAACGTGTCACGGAGTGCATCGCGGAGCACTGCCTCCGTGACACGCTACGAACGCGGACCTTCACTGGAACTAGGGGTCTAGGAAATAAAGCCCAACGTGGTACGGCGTGCAACGCGGAGCCAAGCCACCGTGCCACGGACCCATCGCGAACCCACACTGGAATTGGGCTGAAAATTCCCATCCAGGCAGAAGGCCTCCGCTATGGCAACGTGACACGGCTCCATCACGGAGCCCCTTTATTTTATGTTGTCCAATGTCTTGTCCCTAGCTCGCATCCAAGTCCAACCCCGATATCCTCCAACATGCATTTTAGCTTCCCGAAATTACATTTTACCTGCAAAACAATGCTAATCATGTTGGTTAGTATAAATTCACATTTTATTACCAATTACATGAGAATGTATACACATTGATAGACAAACAAGGCAAAAATGGTACTTTTGAGTATCACTTGGGCATATAAATTTGCCCAAGATCATCGCCCTCGCCAACGCATTCTCCATTGCACCAGGACAGTGCTGCTTTGCGCCTGCCAACGCGCTGGGACAAGGTTGCTGCACGCCTTCCATCGCGCGGGGTATATGGGCGCCTCACACGGCCTGTAGTGCCTAGTAAGCCAGTGCCTCGTGCGGCCTGTAGCTCCTGGGAAGGCCGTGCCTCACTCATGGCAGTGTGCCATTTTTTATTTTCCCGTGTTCTTACTTAGTTCATTCCTTTTTCTTCAACTTTATTCCAAATGTCTTAAATACTCACAAATCTATCACTTTTAGCCCTGAAAACAACTAATCATGTGCGTTAGCCATTTTCACAAATATATAACATAAACACTTGCAAACACATATAATTTATTCTCAAAACATAGTAAAGTACGGGCAAAAATATGTCTATGAAGTGCGTAACTATGCCCTTCATTAGCAGCTATTCAGATGCTCGTGCATGCCTTGACCGCTTAGGTCAATCAGCAGGCAATTGTGCACGTCTCGCAAAATGGCAATGCAGCGGCGACTCGTGTCAGGGGCTTCTGGAGAATGAACCCACCAGAGTTTCTCAGGTCAAAAGTAGATGAAGACCCACATGAGTTCATAGATGAGGTTGTGAAGATCACCTAGGTCATGGGGGTGAATGGAGTTGAGTGTGTAGAGTTGGCCTCATACCAGCTAAAAGGGGTCGAACACATCTGGTTTTGTTAATAGAAGAATAGTAGGGCCGCCAGGGAAGGTCCTGTCACTTGGGAGGAATTCCATGTTGCATTCTTAGATCGGTTCTTCCCTCGCGAGATAAGGGAGCTAAAGATAGATGAGTTCGTGAATCTTAAGCAAGGGAGAATGACGGTGCAGTAGTATGCCCTTAAGTTCACTCGCCTATCGAAGTACACCCCGGAGTTAGTGGCTGATCAGAAGGCGCGGGTGAGCAGGTTCGTTCATGGATTGGCGGGCTATTTGGACAAGGATTGTAGGACTACTATGCTCAACCAGGATATGGATTTCCCTCGAATAGTCTTTTACACCCAGCAGATGGAGGCGACACATCTGAGAGAGAGGGAGGCCAAGAGGGCCAGGACCAAAGACTACAGATTGTCTTAGCCGAGGTCACGTGGTGGGCACCGATAACAGACCCATCAGAGATCTTCAGCCCCAACATCTTCAGCATTGAGTGTGCCATCCTGGCCTAGGCATGATTAGAGGGGGAAAGCATCAGGCTCTAGGGGTCAGAGCAGCAGACCCGCTGATTCTAGTATTCCAGCTTACCGCAGATGTGGTCGGGGGCACACGGTCCAGTGCTTAGCAGGTTTAGATGCTTATTTCGAGTGTGGGAAGCCCAGACACATGCTTAGAGATTTCCCAATAGTGATTTGGGATCATGATGGGGGTTGAGGCCCAGCTTCTAGTTCAGTAGCCCCTCCCTCACACTCAGCACATAAGGAGGCATCTACCAGCATAGGTGGCGATCAGTGCCAAAACATACTTTATGCCTTAACATCCCTCTAGGAGCAGGAGGTACCCCTTGATGTAGTCACTGGTATGTTATGAGTTTTTCATCTTGATGTATATGCTTTGTTAGATCCGGGGGCTACTTTGTCTTTTGTGACACCTTATGTGGCCACTAGCTTCAGAGTCAGTATCGAAGTCTTGACAGAACCCTTTTTAATCTCTACCCCAGTAGGTGATTTAGTTGTAGCTAGACGGGTGTATAGAAGTTGCCCGATATTAGTTCGTTAGAAAATCACCTCAGCAGATTTGATAGAGTTAGCCATGACTGATTTTGATGTTATCCTCGGCATAGATTGGCTATTTGCATGTTATGCCTCAGTTAATTGTAGAACCCAAGCAGTAGAGTTCAGATTTCGGGGAGAGAAAATCTTAGAGTGGAAGGGTAGTTCAGTTATGCTTGTAGGTCATTCCATTTCCTACCTTAAGGCTAGAAAGATGATCTCTAAAGGTTGTGTGTACCACCTAGTTAGGGTTAAGGATGTGACGTCCGAGACCCCGACTATTCAATCTGTCCCAGTAGTATGTGAGTATCCATAGGTCTTTCCTGATGATCTACCGGTAATCCCTCCCGAGCGGGAGATTGATTTTGGTATTGACCATCATCCAAACACGCAACCTATATCTATTCCTCCTTACAGAATGGCTCTAGTTGAGCTAAAGGAGTTGAAGGAACAGTTGAAGGACCTGTTAGATAAGGGTTTCATTAGAACGAGCAAGTTACCATGGGGTGCACCAGTTCTCTTCGTCCGAAAGAAAGACGGTTCCCTTCGCATGTGTATTGATTATTGGTAATTGAACAAAGTCACCATTAATAAAAGGTATCCTTTACCTAGGATTGATGATTTATTTGACCAGCTTCAGAATGCCAAGTGTTTCTTGAAGATAGATATCAGATCCAGGTACCATCAACTCAGAGTCTGGGAGAGAGACATCCCGAAGACAGCCTTTAGGACGCGGTATAGTCATTATGAGTTTGTAGTTATGTCTTTCAGACTAACGAATGCTCCTGTAGATTTTGTGGATTTTATGAATAATGTGTTCAAGCCATACCTGGATATGTTCGTGATTGTGTTTATTGATGACATCCTGATATACTCTCGGAGCGAGGAGGAGCATGCCGCTCATTTGAGAGTAGTGCTACAGACTCTCAAGGATCGCCAATTATATGCTAAATTCAGCAAGTGCGAGTTTTGGTTGAACTCTATGGCATTTTGGGGCCATGTGGTATCAAGTGAGGACATAAAGGTAGATTCTCAGAAAATAGAAGCGACGAAGAACTGGCCTAGACCGGTGAATCCTTCAGATATTCGATGCTTCTTGGATTTAGCGGGCTATTATCGGAGATTTTTTGAAGGTTTCTCATCAATTGAAGCACCTTTGACCAAGTAGACCCAAAAGAAGGTGAAATTCCAATGGTTGGAGGCTTGTGAGAAGAGCTTCCAAGAGTTGAAGACTCGACTTACTTTAGCACCGGTGTTAACTCTACCGAGGGTACAATGGGTTCGTGGTATATTGTGATGCTTCAAGGAAAGAACTTGGGTGTGTATTGATGCAACACAGAAAGGGTATAACATATGCCTCTAGGCAGTTGAAGGTTCATGAGACGAATTACCTGACCCATGATCTTGAATTGGCCGCGGTGGTATTATCCTGGAAGATATGGCAACATTATTTGTATGGGATTCATGTGGATGTGTTTACAGACCATAAGAGTTTGCAATATGTCTTTACCCAAAAGGATCTCAATCTTCGGCAAGGAAAGTGGTTGGAGCTACTCAAGGACTATGATATGAGTGTGCTTTACTATATGGGTAAGGCCAATGTAGTGGCAGAAACACTTAGTAGACTCTCTATGGAGAGTGTGTCTCATGTGGATGAGGGGAAGAAGGAGCTGGCGAAGGATGTGCATCGACTCACAAGGTTGGGAGTAAGGTTGGTTGACTCAACTGATGGTGGTGTTGTTGTTCAGAACAGATCAGAATCATCCTTGGTGGATGATGTAAAAGCTAGATAAGATGAGGACCCGATTTTGGTAAAGTTGATGGAAACCGTTAAAAATCAGAAGGTAGAGGTCTTCTCCAAAGGGGGAGATGGTGTGCTTTGGTACTAGGGTCGCCTATGTGTTTCGGATGTGGATGATTTGAGGAGTCGGATATTGCACGAGGCTCATGGATCCAAGTATTCTATTGATCCAGGTGCCACCAAGATGTATCGTGACTTACAAGAAATCTATTGGTGGAATGGCATGAAGAAGGACATCGCGGATTTTGTAGCTAGGTGCCCAAATTGTCAGCAAGTAAAGGTCGAGCACCAGAGATTGGGAGGCGTGCTTCAGCAGATCGGTATTCCTACTTGGAAGAGGGAAGAAATTAATATAGATTTCATCACAGGTTTACCTCGTACGCGTCGATAATATGACTCCATTTGGGTTGTGGTAGACAGGTTGACCAAGGCCGCTCATTTTCTATTGGTAAAAACCACAGATTCGACGGAGGATTATGCCAAACTATATATCCGGGAGCTAGTTCGATTGCATGGAGTGCCCTTGTCCATCATATCAGACAGAGGTACATAATTTACCTCTCAGTTTTGGAAGTCATTTCAGAAAGGACTTGGTACTCGGGTTAAGGTCAACACAACATTTCACCCGCAAACGTATGGTCAAGCAGAGCGGACAATTTAGACTCTTGAGGACATGTTGAGAGCATGCGTAATTGACTTCAAGGGTAGTTGGGATGATCATTTTCCTCTCATCTAGACTACCATTCTAGTATTCAGATGGCCCTGTTTGAGGCTCTCTATGGGTGGAGATGGATATCACCTATTGGTTGGTTTGAAGTTGGTGAAGCTGCAATGATAGGACCAGATTCGGTCCAGGAGGCTATGGAGAAGGTTTAGCTCATACGGGACAGGTTGAAAACAGCTCAAAGTCACCAAAAGTCCTATGCCGATGTTAGAAGGAGAGAATTAGAATTTGAGGTGGATGATTGGGTGTTTCTGAAGGTATCTCCCATGAAGGGACTAATGTAGTTTGGAAAGAAAGGAAAACTCAGCCCTCGTTATGTTGACCCCGGATTGCGAAACGGGTTAGCAAGGTGGAATATGAATTGGAGTTACCCTCAGAATTAGCTTTTGCGCATCCTGTTTTCCATGTATCACTCTTAAAGAAGTGTTTGGACAATCCAGCTCTAGTTGTCCCGGTGGATAGTGTTGGTGTGAAAGACAGCCTTAGTTATGAGGAGGTTCCAGTAGAAATACTGGATCGTCAAGTTCGAAAGCTAAGGAACAAGAAAGTAGCTTCAGTCAAAGTTTTATGTAGGATTCATCATGTAGAGGGAGCTGCGTGGGAAGCCGAAGCGGATATGATGGCTAGATACCCACATTTATTCTCTACCGGCTCAGTTCCAGCTTGAGGTATCAGTTTTTGCCCTAAGACTCTAATTAGTTTTTATGTTCAGTTCATGTGCCCAAGTTTCTTTTATGTATATGGATGTATGTATAATTCATGAATTCAGTTCAACTATGTAGTTTGAATCGGAGATAGTCATTCCGTCAGTTTTCAATTTAAATGATTAGTATTGAATATGATGATTGCAAATCTCTGCTTTTCTATATGTTTTCCAACATTTGAGTAGGAATGTTCTCAAGGGAGAGATATTGTTATACCTTGGAATCCCAAAGATCATACCTAGGGTTTCAAATGGAGAAAAGTCTAAAAATTGGCATCAGGCATAGAACGGGTTGTGAGGTGACCCATGAGAGCAGCCCTCGAGTCGTGATGTGACTCGTGGTGAGGCTTAGGAGATGAGTTTGGAATTTCGGAAATTTGACTCTCCACGAACATGACAACGAGTCGTGGTCACCACAACTCGTGGGGTCAGTCGTGAGGAGTGGTGAGTGAGAAAGGAGAAAAAAGGAGGCAGTGTGCATAACAGAAGGACCCCATGTGTCGTAGTCAGCCACCATGAATTGTCGGATGAGTCATGATCAGCAGGGTAAAGTTTAATTTAGATTGAGGCAGTGTACATGATGGGTGGTAACCATGAGTCATGGTCACCGACAATGAATCGTGAGGTCATCTGTGAGCCTAGATGATTTTATAAGCAGTGTACTCGATGGATCATGCCACGAGTTGTGGCCAGTGGTGATGAGTCGTCATGTCCCTCGTGGGGACTGACTGACAGTTATTTTCTGCGAATTTAGTAAGGGATTTTTCGTAATTTTTAAGATCCTAAGGCCTAAACTACATCATTTTAAGTTATGAATGATGACCTTTAAGAGGGTTAAGTTCATTTTAGGCCATTTCTCGTTCATGCATGCAAGAGTGGTAATCTAGAGAGGTGATCAAGGAAATTCCTTCAAGGTCCTCTTCAATTTCTTCTTGGGCATTCAAGGAAGTGGAAGAACCAGCTATAATCAGGTATGTAGGGTTATGAATGGGTGAATCCTTTCACACTCATGCCCAATCCCTCGCTAAATCATGTATTTCCTATGTCTAATCTATGTGGTTTTAATCCAATGCATGAATTTCCTAATTTTCTACACGGGTATGATTTAAATATGTTTCTACTATTGAATTATGAATCATGGGCAAGTTTTATATTATTTTCAATTAAAAATCATGTTTCAAGTTTTATGAATTAAAAAGTCCATTGATGAGAAGTTCATGAAAGATGAGATTTGTGATGAATGTATGATTATGATGAGATATTATGATGAAAAGAATATTTGCAAGCTACCCATGTTTATAATCATGTTTTCGATATGAATTGAGTATTTTCAAGCATGTGAAAGTATGGGGCAATGCCCACATGTTTAAGTATGATTTATGATTTTCCAAATTAAGCTTACCATATGATTTTGGAGCAAGGACTCCCAATTATTTTTAAGTTTGCGGTATGGTTTGAGTTAAAGCTTCTCATATGCATGATTTCAGATTTGAGATGTATTTGATTATTGAGCTTCGTCAATAGACGATGTTGAGCCTCGTTGAAAAATGATGGAGAGCATATGCATATTTTTGGGAGTAGCGTCTAGCACCGAGCAGGTTAAGGGTCGATCATTCTATGCCTCAGAATTATGTGCCAACGTAGGTTTATTCTTATATATATTACCTCGGGACCTCCCTTGTGAGCTATCCACGACCCTATTGGCCCACGAGCTTGATATCGATATCATGGTATCGTCTTTAGGCCTGGAAAGGCTTTGGATGGCTCTACCCACTTGAGTGTGATAGTTGGGACTACATAAGCTTTATCGTGGTATGTCGGTTAAAAGACGAGTCTCCCATTGTTCCTCATGATTTCAGTTATGCATGTTCATTATTCATGAGATTCATATATCTATATATGTTCTAAAGCAGGTTTGACTCAATATTCAGTTTTACTCATGACTATCAGATTTCATCTTTGAGTGAATCGATTCAGTTATGATGTTATGTTATGTTATAATGAGATCATGATTTCAGAAAGAATGAATGTCCTACTCTCAGATTCTTATTGTTTATGTTTTACATTATGCATGCCTTTAAATTATTTTAACTTATTTGAGCAATTTTACTTACCTTGCATACTTGGTACATTCCACGTACTGACCGCATAATCTATGTTGTATCATTTCATGATACAAGACCCGACACTCAGGCTCAGCCCCATTCATAGTCAGCTTTCAGAGTTAGCATCTTACGATGTGGTGAGTCCTCATCTACCGAGGACAATGCTTATTCAGATTTTCTCTATGTATTTTCAGTTTCAGCTTTGTTGAGTTAGTTGGGGTCCTGTCCCATCAACTCATCATGATTAGAGGCTTTTCAGACAAAAGGATGTACTTAGCTTCATATTGTGTATTCTAATTCTATGTTTATGTTGGACTTTCGCTAAGATTATTATGTTGATTCTTTAGTTCTAGTAATAGAGTTAGATGTATGTTCATGCCATGGGTCGACTTGGAGTGTTTTGGGGCTCCTTGTCCCGTGTTACGATCCGGGCCTCTGTTCCGACGTGACACCAAGTGATAGCATATGGAATAAGTGTAACAACCCAAAAGTCCCTAAGGTCAGAGCCGATGGTTAGAATAGAGAAAATAAAAAAATTTGTACCAAGTCATAGAACGATTTGTCGGGTGACTCATTGAGTAACTTCACGTATCATTGAGTGACCCATTAAGTGGTGCTAAGTTAGAAAAAATGTTATCTCTCGGAATTTATGACAGATGGTACGACAAGTCATTAAGACTCCCCATGAGTCGTGGTGTGACTCGTTAAGTGTGCAGTGGTGGAGAAAGGGCTGATTTTCCAGTGTATAGAATAGATTGAAGCACGAGTTGTCATTTCCCCTAATGAATCATCAAGTGACTCATCGAGTGAAAAGATCATAGAATGGAGAAGAAGTTGCCAGTAGAAACGGGTCAAGGAACGACCCATCAAGTCCCCCGAGTTGTCCTGTCCCTCGTTAGGTCTAGCAGTGTGCAATTTTCTGTCGAATTATTAAGTGTGTTTTTGTAATTCCTAAGTTCATAACTCCTAAACTACATCATTTTAACCTTCCTAAAGAGTGTTTTAAGAGGGTTTAACCTAGCTAAGTCATTATGCTCTCATAATTTCATTGAATTGGAAATCCTCTTCTAAGATTAAAATAGAGTTTCTCCTCAATTTCTTCCTCAATTCTCTTGGGCTTTCAAGACCAACTTAGAAATCAGTTTACCTAGGTATATAGGGCTATGAATGGGGTATTTCTTCCACCCTCATGCCCAATTTCTTCTATAATTCTTGAATTCAAGTATCCAATTATGTATATTAAATTCTAGGATTTCAACCCCAATCCATGCAATTATCTATGTTATGTGTATGGGTCCAATCCCCTTATGTTTCAATGTATGATTTAAGACTAATTAGGGCAGATTTTACCTTTCATTTAATTATAATTCATGATTTCAAGTTATTAGAAATTATGCCCCATCATGCGTGAATTATGAAGATCAAGCTTATGACTCCATGATTTCTAGCATGATGAGTTATCTAGTATGAATTAATATTTATGAATTCTTAAATTATGATTTCATGACTTTAAATTACGAAGCTTATTTCAAGTATGTATGATTCGATGATTTGGGCAAGTCCATGCAAGTTAAGTATGTTATCATGATTTTGGCCAAAGCCTACAAGATTAGTTTCAAAAAGGTATTTGGATTCAAGACTCCCCTATTTATTCAGATTTAAGCTATGTTTTTAGAATATGATTATATGAGCAATATGCGTGTTTTGCGAGTTGTGTCTAGCACTTAGTAGGCCATAGATTCTGAGGACCCCGATCTCTGAACTACGCGCCAATGTAGTATATATTTTATTGGGTCCTCTCAAGAGAGTGCTTTCCCTGCCCAAAGGCACACCTGTGATATCACACCCCATTCGTCCTTTGCCTTGGCAAGGCTTAGGATGGCTCTCCTCCACGTGGGCAAGATGTGGGATCATCATGCGCTCATACATGATGGTTATCGGTTATGACGAGTCTCCCATTGTTCCTCATGATTTCAGGTATTCATGTTTAGGACTCATGATATTATGTTTTATAGCATATTTGACTCATTCATCAGTTTATGAACTTTCATTTAAGATTTAAAACATGACAGGTTATATAATTTCTATTTCTAAACTTTGGGTCCAAAACCCTAGAGCTTCCCTACTTCGATAGACCCTTCTACTTTACCAAGTCATAAGTTTAAGCTTCATATGTTTAGATTATGATGAATAGCTTATGAATATATATACATCAGATTTATGGCTTTTAGCATGCAGTCCTTACTCTCATGAACTTTCTTGATTTATACTCAAGATTTCAAAATATCATTTGATTATCATGTTTTACTTACTTTACATACCTAGTAAATTCAAAGTATTGACCACATACCACATACTCTATGCTATATCATCTCATGATATAGGTTCGGGCGATCCAGCTCAGTCTTGCCGATAGCTCGTTCTCGATCAGTTCAGCTCCATCCCGCTTTGGGTGAGTTCTCATCATTCAAGGACATCGATCAGTTTATGCTTGTTATATTTTGTTTTAGTTTCAGACTTGGAGTTAGCTGAGGGCTTGTCCCAGCGTCTCATTAGTTAGTAGAGGCTTACAGACATAAAAGCATGTTCAGCTTTGTGACTCAACGTTGTGATATTATCGATTTTATTTACGCTTTATAATACTTAGACTTCCTATTATCCATGATTATGTTAATTTTTTCTTGATTATGCTCTTAAGTTATGCTATGTATGTACCATGGGTTTGTTTGGAGCCATTCGTGGTTTTAGGTCCCGTGTCTCGGTTCGAGGTCTTAGCTCGGGTTGCGACAGTAAGAGAATTAAAGTGGATAACATGTTTTATCCTGAGATGAGTGGTTCATGTCCGAGGTGTGCATCAGGACAAGTGGTTATGACATGAGTAGCACGTGTCAGAGGGGAGCATCCGGACGAGCAAATAAGTGGGAGCCGATACCACGTTGGTACGATACATGATTTTCTAGAGACCTCTGCAGGTCATGAATGGAAGGGGGGGGGGGGGGTAGAAATAAGACCCTCTGGCATGTGTGTATAGTGATAAGTAGTAATGTGATAGAGGCGTGTGCCCAGCATATTACAAACAGTACGATACTGAAAGAGGCCAGATTGATTCGGGAATATGAGAACCATTTAAGATAGGGATCCTTAATTGTGTGGTTTACATGTGGATCATGACTTTGTTGTACTTGTCTATTTCTCATTATTATATTTTATAGTATATACTACTTGTAATTAGTTGATGAATTGATTGTTGAGGATTTAGCTATATATAACTTGTGATGAGTTGATGAATTAAATGTTGAGAATTCAGTTATATACAAACCTGTACTAAGTTGATGAATTTATTGTTGAGAAATTTCTAATTAAGAATCTAAGGTTGTTAGTTTGGTCGAGTTACTGCCTACGCAGTACTGCTGTAGTACTACCTTTATCAATGTGAGACCACTTTTGTGGTCCAGTCACAACTGCAATGAGGCCTAATCCAGTGAGCAGGCCAGCTTTGAATCTTAACCCGAACTATTATAGAAGTCATGTTGCTTGGTGATTATCTATTTTAATGGTGGATGTTGATATATATATATATGTTATTATTTAAGGTCGATCAATGATGCTGCCGGTATATAGTATTTGTATTGATACTACTTCTACACTTATTTTTTGAGTGCAGACTATGACTAGGAAGTTCTTCTCGACCCCATCTATAGCGGACATCAACAATTCGATGAGGGCGAGTTGAATTCTTTCCCAGGCTGCTGCAGATCCTCCTCAGAAGATGTCTTTGATTCTATACATTAATTCACTATTTATTTTATTTTCACTACTCTAAGACAATATTTAAGTTAGAGTCCTTTGTACAATGACTTTCAGTTTCTGGAATGTAATAGATAGTTCGTGAGTATTTTCTTTTAATTAATGCAAATATTCCACCATTTCATTTATGATCATTTATTCTATGAGTTTGAATGTTGCAATTGGTTGGATTAGTTGGGACACGATGGTTCGCCCACCGGGGGGATTAGTGTGGGTGCCTATTATGGACACTTGGCTCGTGACAACGGGGCATTATATCAAATTTTTCCTTAATAACCTGCATAAAAAACATCAGTTTACCCCTTCCCACCTAAGGAGTAAATAATCTACATTTTTGGGCACATTCATCTCTCCAAAGAACATGCAAATAAACATGAGAGCGTCCCTATTGGATTTACAAACGCCTTTGGACTTTTGGCGAGGTGAAACTATTGGTCTTAATACACCAAGGATATCAAGACCTCTTAGGGATAATGCATGCATGATATGACCTAAACTTCTAAGGATTGGGTAGACAAAGATGAAAGGTTTTCCTATGGGAGAAGGCACGTTGTCACATAGCAATAAAACTATCTATTCACCCCACGTATATGCCTACTCTCTAAATAGGTGTTTGAAAGAATTTTAGAGAAGTATAAAGTACAACTCGCGTATACAGTGTGTGATAGTGAGAAATTCCTAAGTGGGAGAAATATAAGCAGAATAATAATTTAAGGAAAATAGTAACAATTAGAAGGTAATGAAAGAGGTAACACAATAAGCAGTTAAGGAAAACAATAAATATTTATAATAAAGCGATAAAAGTAGATACCAAAATAGATAAGATTAGAAAGGAACAAATCATAAGCTATGTCAAATAAACAAATAAAGAGATAGTTGAAAAGAATTAAACATGATATAATAACTTGAACAAGAAAACATATAAGAAAAATGAGGAAGCGGATTAAATATGCAGGAAAAATAATTTAAATATGAAAAAAAATAAAGGAAATAAGGAAAGGGGCATACATGGAAGGAAATAATTTAAACAAGAAAATAAATAAAGAAAAAAATAAAGGACATACATGAAAGGAAAGAAATTAATCTTAAAGAAATGATGAATATTTAGGTTTAATAAGAGTAGTTTTAGACAAGGTTTCCTCAAGCAGACAACTCGAGAGTAGAAAAGATTATCGCTATCAGCGCACCGCTGATTGACCAATCCACAAGACATTTCCCCATAAGGGTGTTTAGGAATGAACGTCCATAAAACCACGCAACCATTCTAAAAGAAGAATAAAAAGAGGTTTCAAATAGAGGAATATATGAACGGAATGACAATTATATAAAGTTATAGCAAATACCACAAAAAGAGGTAATAATGAACAATCATAAAAGCAATAAATAATTATTAAAGGGACAAACTAAAACATAATATGTCAAATAAATAAATAATGGGAGTAAGGAACAAGGGATATACATGATTCTAAATTAAATTTTATAAAGTGAAAAATAAATAGACATGATAAGAATAATTTTTAGACACACGGTTCCCTTGATTTGTTGGCATTTGACGATACATTTGATTCTATTTACTAAGAATAAATGTAAGTTCTTGAGCAACTTTTGATAAATTTGATTGTTTTTGTGTTGAATGTACAGGAAAATGAACTAAGCTGAAAATGATTCAAAAGGTGCTTAAAAGATCAAAGTGACGGTCATTCTGATGGTCCATCAACCTTTTGACGCCTCATTATGTGACACCCTATAAATTTTCGTAGTACGATCATCCTGTGTGCATGTGCATTGAGAATTTTAGCATATGAAATACTCGGGGAGAAGGCTCGGGAGGGGAACACACGAGCGCGTCGTCAAACAGACGGGGGGCGAAATCCAGGAGGTCAGCGTGTTGGGTGTCGCATCGCTCGACCTACCCTAGCGCAGGCAGTGGCTCGTCATGCCCCTAATGCAGTGCGATGGGGGGGGGCTACATACCCCCTCGGCCAACGCCCAACTATATATATATATATATATATATATATATATATATGTCCCTTGGTCACATTGAATCATTTGTATTAAATCCCTCTCGGCCGAAACAGAGAACCCCCGCCGTTTTAATTAAAATTTCCTTCAAATTACATCGTCAAACTCCATCTAAACACAAATTCGGCTTGGATAACGAGTTCTAGGCCTACGAGAAGCATTACTACAAAGTTATTTCTAGAAAATTCAATCGGTATACCGGATCTCCGCCAAGTAAAGGTTGTCAGAATTGCTCCAAATTGAACCCTAAAAGGTCATAGGAATTTGGTAAGCACTTCTCCCTTCTGAACTCTCAGAAAATTATAGGTTTTCAGCCGAGTTATTGGAAGTTGAATTATAGTTAATATTATTATCGAAAGTTATTGTTATTTGTTGAATTCAATATTGAAATTAGTCCTATTCTCTCAGCATAAAGGTCACAGTTGGAAGAACTATTTACAAGTTAAAACTCACCAGTTAATCGGAAATCAACATTCGAGATATGTTAAGGCTATCCTTTCGGCAAGTTACGTTCGTCGTAAAGTTAGTACGACTTTTGTATCTATAGTACTTCAGAGTAAACCTACTGTGGTCAGCTGTTACGCACTGAATTGAGATGACAGCAATGATATAGTAACTCTCGTCAGAGTTAACCCTAGTCAACTTGATTTTTGTATATGATATTTGGGGGTTGGATGTGATTACCCATAGGGCTATACTTACGGGGCAGTATGATGTCTGAGAGGACTAGATTGAGGTCGTGAGGGCTGTGTCCAACTACAACAGTTCCTTTATAACCCATAGTCGAGCCAAGGATCGGGGTCCAGCTACAACAGTTCCACCATGACCCATAGTCGAGCCAAGGTTCGGGGTCCAGTTACAATAGTTAAATTATGATCCATAGTCGAGCCAAAGCTCGGGATCCAGTTACAGCAGTTACATTATGACCCATAGTCGAGCTAGGGCTCGGGGTCCAGTTACATAACCCAGACAGCTTAGACACAGACACATCTACAGGAGCCTATCAGGCTTGGATACAACCTTAGCGAATGAGTAATCCTGAGTTACAGTATGCTTACGAACCCTTAGTAGTCAGACAACAGGAGTGTGTATTGTTTGTACTTGCCGGGGCTTATGGGGGCCCAGGTGGGTTATTCTATGTTGTTTGTACCTTCTAGGCTTATGGGGGCCCGATTAGGTTCTTGTTTGCATATATATACTTAATAGTTAGATATTTCAGATGGTGAGATAATTTAGGTTAAACTCTTACCCTCCTTCATGATTACTTCAACATTATCAGCTTTCATTTAGTTATTATTTTACTGCCTTACATATTTGGTACATATTGTACTGACGCCCATCCTTAGGGCACTACATTACTTGCCTGTAGGTGCGAATAGACGCGGCTCAAGACCTTCTTAGTCATCAACCGGAGTTAGCAGTGCATTCAGCTTAGGACCTCCTTTTTTTCAGAGTTGATAGTTAGAGAAGGTTTGTTCTTTTGTTGTACAGTTTACAGGTAGTTCGGGGCCCTGTCTCAATCATTATTCCACTCTTAGAGGCTTGCAGGCTATAGATTACCAACTATTAGTTTTTTTGTGGCCGTGTGGGGCCCATGTATGCTTTATTTCATGTGATGGCCGTGGGGCCTAGTTATTTACTAGTTAGCAGCCTTGTTGGCGATAACATAGTTATAGTTGCATGTTTTCATCTAAGTTATAACTAGACAGCATGGTGGTCTTGTCGACCTGCATAGAATCCTAATTATTGCGTTGTTGTTGGTTAGCTAACTTTTACAGGTGGCCTTGTCGGCCAGAGGCTATATTTACAGTCGAGATATAGCTCGTCGTTTTCTTGAAATGAGCTGCAGGCGTGCACCATAAGTGCACAAGCCCTGTCAGGTTAATTCAAATCCTAGTGTGGCACTAGGTGCCAGTCATGCCTCCCAAGGTGGTGCATGGCACATTATTTCCATCATCAAACTTAAGCAGTTCATCTTGATTTGCATCGGAAGGTGACAGTTAGTCTGATGGCCCGTCAATATTGTGATGAAGTGTCAACTCTTCAGTCAACTCCGTCAACTCTTCCATCAAGCTTAAGCAGTAGCTGTACAAAAATAGTCCATTTTAATGACAAGAGTGATGGATCATGAACCACATGACGAGCCGCCAAGCTTGGCATCACTGTTGAGCAGAATATCATAGCCACTGGATAAGAGCGACGACCCAAGTGATGCACCATCAACTTGTTGACGAGCCGCCAACTTAGGCATCAGAGGAAAAGTGAGCTTCCAATTTTGAAATATAATTTTAAATTATTCTAGGCTATGAATAGCAGTAGCTAGGTCTATTTTCATCATTAGACTATTGGGAGAGAAAAACACCATCTGTAGTATGTTAGTTTGAAATTCTTGAAGAGATTTTATCGTTGTTCTTGGAATTACAATCAAGGTTTTGTATTATTTTTGTATGTTGAATTTTATCTTATGAATATAACTTCTTGTGTGGTTCCAATCATCATGTGCGGCTAAATTTCATCACTATAATTTTGGTGATCCATGGTAGATTAACACGTTTAGGGTGATTAACGTTATGAATTTATGTAGTGTAAACATATGCATAGTTACTTCTTTCATTTTGACTGAGTTCTAATGGTTGTAGACATTAGAATGCAACCATTAGAATAAGCCCTAGGTTTAACTTGCTTGAGTAAGAAGTATAAAACCTATAAAAATGAGTAATAATAAGGATTCTAGGTTTCTAACCCTCATTTAATGATTAATGTTGTAATAAGATTAGTTAACTTAGGGAAATTATCGAAGTTCTTTGTTCGTCACTCTTAATTTGAGAACATAAGAGCGATTTCTATCTAAATAGGTTGAGAAACATTTGGATGGATTAGCTGAATCGATAGCCTGCACACGTAGCATTAAAAAAATCCACTATAGTTAATCACCTAATGTTGTTAAGAAACCATGGTAATCACAACCCTAATTTCATCTATTATTGGATTTAATACTATTAAATTATAGCCGGCGTCTCTTGCTTTTGGATGATAGTGAAATACAAACACTTTTTCCAAACCCCCATTTTATGAAAATAGCTGACTAAAAGTAAGATAATCACATATGACTTAGTTTAAACCTGATTCCATGTGGGATTCGACCCAAACCATGTTGGTTCTATATTTTATAATGATTGCATTATACTTCTTAAATTAGAGGTGTAATTTGGACATATCATCCCTCAAACGGACAACTTGAGAGTGAGGAAGCTCACAATCGTCTATGCACCGCTGATCAACCAAATCAAGAGACATTCCTCGAAGGGTTGTTTTAAATAGTGAATGACCGTGAAATCATGCCACCGTTATCAAGTGCATGAGTGTGAAATTCCCAATTGGGGCAGGGGGGACAAAAACAAAATAACAATTACAGAAAAAGTAACATTTAGCTTGTAACGAAAAAAAATACACAATGATAATAGAATATAATTACATAAAGCGGTAAACCAATTAGACAGAGAAAAATCCCTTATTCATATTGTATCAAAAGAATAATACTTAAATAAAGATGAGAATAATCATACAAAATTCATAACGACAAAATAAATAAAGGGATGAAGAAAAAGGGATACACATAAAAGTAATTCATCTAAGAAAGTAAAAACAAGAAAGAGTAACACCCTGAAAATTTCTAAGATCAGACCCCAGATTTAAAGAAAGAATTCAGAAGAAAAGTGGAAAATTCACCACAAAACGAGTCATAACATGACTCGTTAGGTGACTCCATGAGTCGTGGTGAGATTTGTGGCAAGCAGTCAATGAGGTCCTGTTCAGAGCTCCGAGGTAACGACCCACATCACGACTCGTGGGGTGAGGAGATGAGTCGTGGCGTCCTTGTCACAAGAAGTAGCCTGAAATTTCAAGACTCCAGGAAATGAAGGACATGACGACTTGTTAAGTCCAGTAACAAGTAATACTGAGAGTTGTCGAGAGGAAGTTCAGCCGTAAAGATTTCAGTGATAACAGAAGGTGTCACGAGTCGTTAAGTCAACTAACAACTCATGAAGTCAATCGTCAGCAGATTCGAGGGATTTTTTGAGAAAATTTCCAGTGCACTCCACGACTTGGCAGCACGAGTCATTGTCAACCCCACGACTCGTGGAGTGCCTCGTGGGGACTGGAAGATGGATTTTTCCTGTGAATTTCCAAGGGTGTTGTCGTAAAATCCTATGCTTCTAACTCCTAAACTACGTCATTTTGAGTATTAGATAGGACATTTTAAGGGTTTCTTCTAGCCTAATCTCTCATTCTCTCAAGATACCCTCTCAAACTCTTCTTCCTCCTCTTTCTTAAGACTCATGGATTTAACTAGGGTTTCTTCAAAGGCTTCAAGGTTCAAGTTCTAGCAGGAGGTTCCCTCTAGATAGGTATGTGGGTTTTCAACAAGGATTTCCTTCCATCTTTGTGCCCCAAACTTTTATACTAAAAACCTAAATCCTTTGATTCTAGAAAAGCATGTTCTAGGGTTTCAATTTATGCATGAATTCTCCTATGTTTTCCCTAAATTCTAAGAACCATCATGGTTAATAGTAGTGTAAGCTTATGAAGTTACTTGCACCTCCTTGAAATATTTGTATGATATGTGAATAGAATGAATGTGGGATTTTCACCACGAGTTAGTCTAGAATTTCAAATGGGATTTCATCAATTGTTCTCATGCTCTTATCATGAAATTGTATCCATGTTTAAAGTATATGTAGATCACTGGATCCCGACAACTCTAGAACATATGTTGTATTATGTGTGTTGGAACATGATTAGAACTTATGGGCTTTGATCAATGTGAACTATGTACATGTTTTCACTATGATTTCGATGTAAATGTTTTGGGTATGAGTTTGTTATATCCCAAAAGCCCAAAGATCAGACCCAGGAGTTGAAATAGAGAATGCTAGAAATCTGGCACTAGGTCACAGAATGAGTCATTCTGTGACCCGTGGGGTAGACCACGAGTTGTGAGGTGACTCGTGGTGAGGTTCTGGACTTAAGTTGAAATTTTGAGTTTTGAAGTCTCCATGGACATGACCATGAGTCGTGGTAAGTCCCCACGACTCATTGAGTCAGTCATGGTCAAGGATATTTTGAAGATGAAGGATGAGTGGGAAATGTATTTCAAGATTGGAACCCATGAATCTTGGTCAGTCACCATGACTCGTTAGGTGAGTCGTGGTCAGCCTTTGGTGAATAACTTGAGATGTTGGGCAGTGAAGGTAACAAGTGGTGACCACGAGTCGTAGTCACCAATGAAGTTTCGTTAGGTCCCTCGTGGGGACCCTTTGAGGAAATGTGACAGTGCACACGACGACAACAGGAAATGATTCGTTCCTTTAGGCGACGACTCATCTAGTCCCTCATGGGGACTGGAAGTCAGTTAATTTCTGCGAATTTAGTAAGGGCTTATCCATAATTTCTATGATCCTAAGGCCTAAACTACGTCATTATAAGCTATGAATAGTGAGTATTAAGACGGAAAAGTTCATTCTAGGCTATTCCTACCCATGCATGCAACCTTGGAGAGATAAAGAGACGATAAAGCTTAATCCCCTTCAAGCTTCTCTTCAATTCTTCATTGGAAAATCAAGGGAGTCGTTAAATTAGTTCATCTCAGGTGTGTAGGGTCATGAATGAGTGAATTCGTTCACATCCATGCCCAATCTCTCCCTAATTTATGAAATTCTATTGAATATTTTATGGGGTTTTATCCCAATTCTTATGATCCATCCATGGGTTAATTTTATTCATGTATCAAGTTATATTATATGAATTATGGGCAGATTTTACAACTATTTCACTTATAAATGATGGATTTAAATCTCTACAAAACTATGTCCAATTATGCATGATTTATGGAAGATCAAGTTATGATTCTACCTTGATATTGATGTTCATTAACCCATTATGATTTATGACTTATGATATGATTTCTCTCAAATGCTCATCATGAATTTACGAATATCAAGTATATATATGTTTCACAAGTATGCATGAACTTCATGATTTTATGAATTTATGATTATGGCTGACTCACGGGCCTTATTTCATGGCTAGTTCACGTATTTACAAGCATGCTTATGATTATCATGATTTAACTAGTCCATAAATATGTATATTATCCTAAAATCACTATATATGCTTTGGGAGTAGTATTTAACTCCGAGTAGGTTTGGGGCCCAGGTTTTGCCCTGAATTTCAAAACTACGTGCCACCATAGTTCACGATGGGACTTCCCTTGAGACTGTCCCCTTTTTTCCCCAAATGGGACTTTCATGAGTGATGTCATGCCCTTTCATGGTTCTACCATTGGAAAGGTACGAACACCCTCCCGACTGGGGATTTACAAGTCAGGCTCCATGTGCTCAAATGGGGTATATCACTTATAAGAATCTCCCACTGTTCCTCATGATTTATGTATGATTATGATTATATACTTTGGCTCAAGTCATTTTTAATAAAGTTTTTCTCTCGTAAGTATGATTATGAACAATTTACGAATGTTTTGAAAACCTTGAGCGTTACGTTGCATTATGACATTCATGTTCTGATCATGTTGTCCTACTCTTATGAACTTTTATGTATTTTCAATGTCCATTTTACTTACCTTGCATACTCGGTACATTCCACATGTTGGCCGCATACTCTATGCTGTATCGTTTTATGTACAGGCTCCTATCTTCAGACTCAACCTCATCACTAGCCATCTTTCGGAGTAGCATCAGTCTCTGTTGGTGAGTCCACATCTGTCGAGGGCCCCTCTTTTATTCGGTCATGTTGGTGTATTTTTAGTTTCAATTTTAGATAGTTAGTTGGGGTCTTGTCCCATCAACTCATCATAGAGGCTTTCTTGGACATAGTTTATATTCAGCTTTAAACGCATGCGATGTATTTCAGACCTTATGCCATGTTTAGACTTCCGCTATGTTATGTATGTCAAATATTCCACTTTTATTGATTGAGTTAGTCATATGTTCATGCCATGGGTCAACTTGGAGTCCCTCGGGGTTCTTTGTCCCGTGTCTCAATTAGCCTATGTTTAGGTCATGACAAATTTGGTATTAGAGCAGTTGGTTTGAAGTGTCCTAGGGTGTCTGAAAGCCGCGTTAAGTACAGTCTTTTTAATGGGTGTGAAGCCTGCCACACTTATGACGAAGAGGCTACGAAATGTTAATAAAACATTCCCTTCTTTCATGATTTATGTCATGCAATGAAACGTCTATCTATCCTTCTAACTCATGCGATATACGTTTGCAACGTCATGCCTCCATGTCGAGTAAATGGAAGGAGAAACGGTAATGGCCATGAGGATGGCAACGGAGAGGGGCACCATCAGGCCCCACCAGCTTATGAGGAGCATGCACCAGAGTCGGCTGCCCACGCTGAATTCAGGGAAGCCATATAGATGCTAGCACAGGCCTTGAACGCCCAGGTCCATCAACAGTCGGTGGTGTTTCTCCCTCAGAACGGGAATGCGGTGGCGGCTCGGGTCAGGGATTTTCGGAGGATGAACCCACCATAGTTCCTTAGGTCAAAAGTAGATGAGGACCCACATGAATTCATTGATGAGATTCTGAAGGTCACCCAGATCATGGGGGTGGCCAATGGGAAGTGCGTAGACTTGGTCTCTTATCAGCTGAAAGGGGTTGCGCATATCTGGTTCAAACAGTGGAATGATAGTAGGGCAGGAGCAGGCCCTATCAGTTGGGATGAGTTTCATGCCGCCTTTCAAGATTAGTTCTTCCTTCGTGAGATGAGGGAACTAGAAGCGGCCGAGTTTGTGAATCTAAAGCAGGGTAACGTGTCAGTTCAGGAGTACGATTTAGAGTTCACCCATTTATCCAAGTATGCACCCGAGTTAGTGGCAGATTAGAGAGCTCGGTGAGCAGGTTTGTTCATGGAGTGGAAGATTACCTGGATAAGGATTGTAGGATCACCATGCTACATCAGGACATTGATTTTCCCCTCATAGTTTTACACACCCAGCATATGGAGGCAGTGTATCAGAGGGGGAGAGAGGCCAAGAGGGCCAAAATAGATAGTTATAGGATTTCTCAATCTAGACCGGGGGGTGGACATTGCCAGCAGTCTCATCACAAGTCTTTTGCTCTAGCACCATCATCAACTAGTACACCATCTAGACCATGAGGTGGTCAGAGGAGCGGGGACTTAGATTTGAGGGGCCAGGGTAGCAGGCAGATAGAGTGCACCTTCCAGCCTATGTGAAGTGTGGAAAGAATCACCCAAGGAGGTGTTTAGTTGGCTTAGACGCTTGTTTCTGGTGTGGCAAACCCAGACATTGACTCAGGGATTGCCCTTCAGCCAGATCAGGAGGTGGTGGAGCCCATATGCAGACTGAGGCTGTATTATTTATTGAGATTGCGGCAGAGCCCACAGAGGAGAAAGAGATTGGTAGCCAACCTAAGGCTACAGATGCAGCCGACCTCCCTGCACCTGCTGAGGTTCCAAGTCCTCATCCTCAGCAGCAGAACCTCGGCCACCTATTGCACCCTTACATGCCCCTTCAGTCGGTCTAGTCACTATTTCCCAAGAATTCCTGACCGACATGGCTAGACTGCTGGCAAAAGCCGAAAACAGCAGGCACACACGGTTCTTCAAGTTAAAGTACTAATGGAGCAAGTTAAGACGTGGGTTACAAAGGAGTTGGAGGTTCTCTCTAGCTCAGTGTATGGCCTGTTAGATGTCTTTGAGAGGCGTATGGATGAGCGCCTTGCACAGTTATAGGTGCCCGAGCTGGCAAGGTGGTATGCAGAGGTAGCAGCACTTCGAGCGGAGGTACGGGAGTTGTCCGTACGACGGGTAGCTGCGATCCCTCCACTCTCACTTGCAGTGACTAAGGACGAGAGCGAAGAAGAGCTACCACCTATTTTTGACTTCATCACTGAGGAGCCGGTGGTGTAGGATAAGGGCAAGAGGCCTCGTGAGGAGGCAAGCTTTGAGGAGGATGATTCTCTGATCCATGAGCAGAAGCGAGAGCAGAGAGAGATGGAGACACTGCTGCAGTTATCCAGAGAGGAGGCTCGATAGAGGGCTGCAGTTGAGGCAGCAAGAGCTCGTGGAGAGGGTACGAGCTAAGTTGGTTCTGAAAACACATCGGGTCAAGACATTGGTATCGGAGATGACACTGAGGACTATCTACACCCTCCACCGACCAAGTCCTAGACGCCTAGGTTGCACAGGTATGTTCCCTATTTCCATGATTTTGTTTTTGTATATATGCGTCGAGGACAACACATGCTTTACTTGATGGGGGTGGGGAGGTATACCTGTGTATTTTTGCTGAACATAACCTGAGGGTTTTTCTTGCAGGAAATCTTTTCCCTCAGGTGTTCCTTCTCTAGTAGAACTGGCACATTTTGGTTTTTATGTTTTTGTGTTTGTTGTGCCAGTTGAAAGAAAATTAGGTGAACTTAAGGCAGTCAAGAGCATGAATTTTTGAATTTAGTTGAACTGATAATAAGATAGTCCTCCTAAAATTTTTTATGTGTGTGTTAAAATCGACAAGTATGACCTTTGTGAATCCTTGCATGGCATTAAAACTGTAAACATGTTTACCATTGTATGACTGTACCTGAACTAGTTGTTAGTAAAAGTGATGATGTTGACCTGTGCTATGTGTGAGAGAGATTTAATAGGTAAATTCTGCTGTGTGTGTCAATCTAGAACTTGCCTGGTCAATCGTATTGAGATAGAGAATGGGAAACTAGGAAAAAATAATAGGTCATTTTTTATTAATGAGCCCACTTTAGCCTTAAAAGACCTATCAAAAGAAAATAAATATCCCTTGATCCAAATTTTTGAGCTTAAATTGACCTTTCTTTTTGCTTACACCAGTTTAGCTTCCTGCTTTGATTAAAATGAACCTGTTTTGGCACTGGTCACTACTTGGACACTGTGAACCCCAACTCAGGCAAATCGCTTAAGTTGAGGGTGGCTATCATAGGGGTGATTAAGAAGAGTAGGGAGGAATAAAATTGAGTAATAAAAATGAAACACAGAATGTGGTGTGCATAATGAAAAGAAAAGAAAATTGTGGTTAAAGAGACAAAGAGCAAGAAAAGAAAAAAAAAATGTCAAGGTAATGAATACTTGAAAGAAGAAACACCGCACTCGTAGTTGCAAATGAAAATAAAAGAAGAAGAAAGTAAAGGAAAAAGGGAGAAAATATGAAAAGAAGGTTAAAAGTGGAGTCAAGGTGTGTGTAGTGTCAAGGAGGGTTAAGCTACTAGTCCCATATGTGAACCCTTGATTCAGATATTATAGATCTATATGAACTAAATATAGATTATATTTGTTTGTGCATCCAAATTGTGGTGCTGTTTTTGTTGTACAACATGCTAAGTTTTTTATTAAGATTTTTTCCATTTTCATGTCTTCCTTATGTTTTTCACATAATTCTGTAAACTATTTTTTTGGCCATTTGTAAATTCTATAAATTCAGAGGATCCAAACTATGAATATATGGAATATTGGTTAGAAACTATGGAAAATATAAGACATCCATAATTGGATTGTTTTATCCGCAACCCCCCAAATTGGTATCAGAGCTCTGATACCATGTATCTGTAAAGTTTTTAAAGTTTTTGTTTTGTTGAAATAAGTCGTAAAGTAAATAGTAGTAAATAGTAAGAGTCAATTTACTGTACAAATAGTAAGAGTCAAATACTATACAAACAGTAAAGGTCGTATAGTAAAGGTCGTATGTAAACAGTAAGGCCATTTGTAAATTCTATAAATTCAAAGGATCCTCACAATTGAGGATATCCGCACACAAAACCAAAAATCTTCTCTCTAATTCCGCAACCCCCCAAATTGGTATCAGAGCTAGCACATAAAATAAAATAAGCTACCAAGAAAATATTAAGCTATGGAGAAAACTAGCAATGATGCAGATCTACAAAATAAGGTATATAAATTCATAAATATGAATAGCTAAACTTTTATATTCCTTATAATCTCCTAAGTATTATGTGATATTATCTACTTATTATGCCGTTATAATGAATAAATCTTGATTAAGTTTGCTATGTACGAGGCCAGTAAGCTGAGAATAAGTAAGCCCAGACTATGCCATCCTAAGGTGGAAACCGGTGAGGCCAAGAGAGCCGTTTTAGGGGAGTACACAAAGTTGAGGCGATGTTAGGGTAACTGATCAAAGCTGAAAACGCATAGTAGTGACCGAAAAAGATTATTCAAAGTAACGTTATAATAACCGGATAATTTCTAATAATACCTAAAGAGATTAGAGGGAATATTATGTTTAGAAAACATTCAAAAGATGAATTCGTACCTACTGGATAAAGATCATAGATATAAAATACTTATCCTATATACACTCAGAACCCTTGATTCAGATTTATAGATCTATATGAACTAAATATAAATTCAGATTAATAATGATAAACTATGAATATATGGAATATTGGTTAGAAACTATGGAAAATATAAGACTATTAGTAATTTTGTTAGAAACTAATATAAGTGATTACATAAGAGAAAGAAATCTAGAACATTTAGAATATGCACTAGAAAACATAAAAGAAATACAAAGGATAGAGCCATTAAAAAATAAATATTACAATAAAATGTTTACACAAGACCCCGATAACAAATAATGGATAACAAAAAACTACATAAACCAAAGAAAGGACATATTCACAAAAAAGTCAAAGAATTAAAAAAGCAATTAAAATACTATATCCCGAATATAAGCAATTAAGCTCAAGCAAAACAGATGATGTTAGACTTGAATACTTAATAGAGCTAATTTCAAAAACAGAATATAATTATATAAAATATCTAAAAAAGAAAACATGAAAGACAATATCAATAACAATGAAGAGTACAAGCAACAACTACTTAATAAAATAAATGAAATAATAAATGAAATCGAATTTAGAAAAAAGAGATTAAACTATAACATAGTTGTAGGAGTATGTAAAACATCAATTAAAGCACAAAGAAAAGAAATATTTTATTTAGAAGGACAACTACAAAGCCTAGAATATAAATTACAACACGAATTACCATGAATAAAGAAGAATATGCCCTAGAAGAAGAAAAATATATGAGTCAAAAAGGACTAGAAATAAAAATTATACACTCAAGCTTAGAAAGAAGATTTAAAAAAATAGGAGATCAATTATATTTAATGTTAGAAAAAGAATCGGCAAAACTAGAAGATAGCTTAACAGCAATGGTAAGAATTAATAAAGAAAATGAAGAGATAGATAGGAAAAAAGAAATAGAAAAAATTAAAAAACAAGCCCAAATAGAAGTACAACAGATTAAAGAAGAAAAAGATACGAGAATCCAAGAACTAGAAAAAGAATTGGAAAAACTTAAACAATTGTATGAAGAAAAATTAAAAGCTAGAGAAAAACAACGTGAAGAATTAAAACTCACAGAAGAAATAGAAAAATTTAAAACATTACTAGAAGAAACAAGTACATTAGAAGACCAACCTAGAGTAGGAATAGATGAAATAAATGAACAAAATAATAACAATTCAGAAGCAGATCTAGATCAATATTCAGAAACTTCAGAAACATATACTAACCTAATAGAAAAAGAAAATAATATAGAAATCAATGTGGAAGATGTAGATGAAAAACTTAGCACATCAGGAACTAAAAGCCCAAAAAGATTAGATACTAGCCCAATTTATTATACTTACGAAAGAGAAAATAGAAGTAAAACATTATGGGATAAAAGATTGAATAGGAACTGGACGCCTAGGCAAAACATAGAACAATATAACTTCTTAGATCTAGATTGTGTAGCAGATACAAATAAAACAATCCAATTATGGATAGGATATATTTCAAAACAACTAATAGATAATAAAATATCAGTAGCAGATTCCCCTGGATATATAGAAAGAATACTCATAGGAACAACAAAAATATGGTTACAAAACTTATCAGCAGAAAGTTTAGAAACACTAAGAAATAATAAGAAACCCAATAATGAAGTAGCAGCAACATCTATAGATATATTAAACAAATATGAAATGGCAATAAGAAACGAATTTAGTAGCATGACGACTGAAATAGATGAACGACAAAAAGACAAGGCACTAAATAGGAATCTAATAAATAAATTAAGTATATGTAAAATGAGTTATATAGATGAATATACATGTGCATTTAAAGAATATTACTATAAAGGATTATATACGAATGAAGAAAGCAGAGAGATAAGAAAATTATATTACGCAAAATTACCAGAACCCTTTAGTTCAAAAATAACTAAAGAATGGCAAGAATCAGGATTAATAGATACACTAGGAGCTAGAATAAAATTCTTACAAAAATGGTTTACAGAATTATGTGAAAAACATAAGGAAGAGATGAAAATGGAAAAAATCTTAATAAAAAACTTAGCATGTTGTACAACAAAAACAACACCACAATTTGGATGTACAAACAAATATAAATATAAGAAAAGAATCAAAAAATACAGACCATTTAGGACAAAATACAAGTATAAGAAACCAAGAAAAAGATATTATATAAAAAATTACAAACAAAAAAGACCTCATAGGACTAAGAAAAATATAACAGAATGTAAATGCTACAACTGTGGCAAAATAGGACATTTGGCTAGAGATTGTAAAACACCTAGAAATCTAACTAAAAAACAAGTATCAGAAGTAATAATAGAAAATGATAAATACAAACAACTAGAATATATAGACTACGAATTAAACGATGACGATAGCATATATGAATTAACAGAATATGAAAAAACAGAAAGTGAAAATGAGATAAAAGAATACGAGACAGATAATGACTGAGAAAGATATAAGAATAATAAGTAAGGAAGAATACCAAGACAGTGAATGTATAGAACAAAAGATAATATTTGACAACAATATGTTTGAACAAATAAAAGGAAAAGAATTAGATTTAAGCATAGATAAGATACTAGAAGTACCCAAATTAAGAAATTTCTTTAAGATAAAACAAGAAGAATATTATGTAGTAAGCCAAAAAGAACACATAATAGACTATAAATATACTCAAGGAAAAGCTAAAATACCCATAATAAATAAAAAGATAATAAATAAAGAAATTCAAGAAATAAAGGCTAAGAATCCAATAAAATATGTACACCTAGGAGGAACAGAAATACTAATAAAAGCATGTTTCAGAGAAGGAATAGATACACCAATAGAAATATATTTAGCAGATGATAGAATAATTCACCCTATAGAGAAAAGTATAATAAGTGCAGTTAAAGGAAATCTAATATACCAAAAAATTAAATTTATAATAAGTGCAAATTATTCAGTAGCCTTGGACGATAGAAATATAGATAAATGATTAGTATTATACTTGAAAATGTCAGGAATAGAATTAGCACCAGGCAGTAAAGTATTTACAGCAAGATGTAAAAATTTATATGTACTAACAACAAAACATAAAATAATGGCTAGAAATAAGATTCAAAGAATTAAGATAGAAAACCTTTTTGACAAAATAGTTACTATCATTGATAATAATGATTATAGTTATAAAGAAATAGATATTGAAGAAGATTTAGAAATAGTAAAAGAAAGACTAAGTACATCAAAAAGAATAAATTATGATACACCATCATCATCAAGAAGTAGTACCTCAAGAAGGATAGACTATGAATTACAACCAAAATTATTAGAACAAAAAATAAACGAAATACAACCTTACCAATATTATATAACAGGAATACTAGATCAACGAAAGTATTTAATAATAATAGACACAGGACAAATTGAAAATTATATTACAAGAGAATTAGTAAAAGAAGAAGAAATCAATAAAAATGAAAATATAAATACAGAATTACCTAGAATACTGACAAATATAGAACACAGTACAGAACAAGAATTAATTATTGGAGGAGTACCAATAAAAATAAAATTCAAAATATATCAAGGAAAAGATAATATTACTTTAGGAATAAGATGGCTAGAAACAGTAAAACCTTATAATTTAGATGAAAAACAACTAATGATACATTATGAAAATAAGAAGATAATTATTAAAAGAACTTTGATATAAAATAATGCCAAAAATCTATATATTAACAAAAATTATAGCAGAAGGATACTATAATAGATACTACACACCTATGATAGATACAGGAGCAGAAGCAAATATGTGTAAATATAACTGTTTACCAGATAATAAATGGGAAAAATTAAAAACACCATTAATAGTTACCAGATTTAATAATGAAGGAAGTATGATAACACATAAAGCTAAAAACATAAAAATACAAATATGGGATAAAATATTAACAATAGAAGAAATGTATAGTTATGAATTTACTAATAAGGATATACTATTAGGAATGCCCTTTTTAGAAAAACTATACCCACATACCATAACAAAAACACATTGGTGGTTTACTACCCCATGTAATAAGAAAGTAGGAGCAAAAAGAATTAGTAACAAGGTAAGAAAAAATACACCATGGATAAAAGGAAGTGAAAAAATTACCCAAAAATTAGAAAATATAACGCCAAGTGATCACAAAATAGAAATTATAATATTCACAATAGATAGAATACAAGCATTACAAAATAAGTTAAATTCATTATATAATGAAAATCCGTTACAAGGATGGGAAAAACATAAGACAAAGATAAAAATTGAACTAATAGATGAAAATAGTATAATAACACAGAAACCACTAAGATATAATTTTGAAGACCAAAAAGAATTTCAAATGCATATAAAAGAATTACTAGAAAATAATTATATATAAGAAAGTAACAGTAAACATAATAGTCCAGCATTTATAGTAAATAAACATAGTGAACAAAAAAGAGGAAAAAGCAGAATGGTTATAGATTATAGAAATTTAAATGCAAAAACTAAAACATATAACTACCCAATACCAAACAAAATACTAAAAGTAAGACAGATACAAGGATACAATTATTTTAGTAAATCTGATTGTAAATCAGGATTTTACCATCTAAAACTAGAAGAGGAATCAAAATAATTAACAGCATTTACTGTACCACAAGGATTTTATGAATGGAATGTACTACCTTTTGGATATAAAAACGCACCAGGTAGATATCAACATTTTATGGATATCTACTTTAATCAACTAGAAAATTGCATAGTATACATAGATGATATACTACTTTATTCAAGAACAAAAGAAGAACATATAAAATTATTAGAGAAATTTATGCATATAATAGAGATATCAGGAATAAGCTTAAGTAGAAAAAAGGCTGAAATATTAAAAAATCAAATAGAATTCCTAGGAATACAAATAGATAAGAATGGAATAAAAATGCAAACACATATAGTACAAAAAATAATTAATTCTAAAGAATTATTAGATACCAAGAAAAAATTACAATCCTTTTTAAGATTAGTTAACCAAGTACGAGAGTATGTACCAAAGTTAGCAGAAAACTTAAAACCATTACAGAAAAAATTAAAAAAGGACATAGAATACTATTTTGATGAAAAAGATAAAAACCATATAAAAAAGATAAAAGACATGTGTAAAAACCTACCAAAACTATATTTTCCAGACGAAAATAGACAGTTTAGTTATATAGTGAAAACAGATTCCAGTGACCACAGCTATGGAGGAATATTAAAATATAAATATAAAAATGAAAAAATAGAACACCGTTGTAGATACTACTCAGGGTCATATACTGAACCACAAATAAAATGGGAGATAAATAGAAAAGAATTATTTGCATTATATAAATGTTTATTAGCATTTGAACCATATATTGTTTATAACAAATTTATTGTGAGAACAGATAATACACAAGTTAAATGGTGGATAACTAAAAAGGTACAAGATTCAGTCACAACAAAAGAAATAAGAAGATTAGTTTTAAATATACTAAATTTTTCATTTACAATTGAGATTATCAAAACTGAAAGAAATACAATTGCAGACTACCTCTCCAGATACAAATACTGAAGATAGAAATGACAATATGGAACAAATACTCAGTCTCCTTACTACACTTTGCAAAAAAGTGGATAGTATGGAAACAGAGATACAACAACTAAAGAGCAGAGCTAACAGTCAGTAGCATGACTTTGAACATGCGGAGCTACGTCGATCGGAAGACGCTAAAATTCCAGAGCTAAAAGGTGACGCTGGGAAACACCTAAAAACCCAAACTAACAGTTTGTTGAGTTCAGCTGCAGGGACTTCAGGAACTGCAGGAAAAGAAGAAAATATTACCTAAAATACCAAGAACAAACTATTTGAAAAATCATTCATACCAAGGAAAAATATACAACCCAACCCTACTCCACAAACTAGTACATACAAAGAAAGCCTATACCAAGCAAAACAAACATACAACCATATAGCCAGTACCTATATATAAAATATCCACAAAATACAAACATTCTTAAACAAAAACCCAAGATCTACTAATACCAAGCACCCAGAAGAAGACTATATTACCCAATACCTACAGGGATATAATAAACTGATAGCACAACCAAATACCAACTCCAACCTAGTTAGAACCTGTTACAATTATGGATTACTCAGCACGGTCTATACAAAGACAGGAGATGAAATAGCTACTATACCAGAATTACACAAAGCATTTACAACCTACAAAAGAATAACAAAAGGAACATTCTTTTACATAAAAATATACTCAGCACCAGCAGAGATACTGTATGATGAAATAAAACCAATCATACAGGTTGTAAAGATAGGATTAACAAGAGAGATGATTATACTAGAAAAAATAGACCAACAAGAAGAGATAATATGTATAGATATACCAGAATTCTACGCTAATAAAAGAATTATTGGCTTAGCTACAATATTAAACGAACTAGCCAATAATTACTTAAATGGGAATTCTATCTGGAGCTATTATGCAAGAGACCAGACAATGATATATGCAAACTCGAGAGAGCATAAAGAAGCAGACATGGAAGAACTACGCCAGTGGATACTTAGTTTACTTAAACCAGAAGAGATACCCATAACAAGAGCTATACGGAAGAACTACATTTCTCCAGCACTTCTGACAAGATACTGTAAAACTATAGGACAAAAATACCCAGATCACCACTATTCAAAATGCCAGGGTGAAGATAACAAGCAGCTACCAGAAGTCCAGCTGGAATGACAATGACATAAAAAGGAAGGCGACATAAAGAAAAAGATATGAAGAAAAAAGATATGTGTATCTGTAAAGTTTTTAAAGTTTTTGTTTTGTTGAAATAAGTCGTAAAGTAAATAGTAGTAAATAGTAAGAGTCAATTTACTGTACAAATAGTAAGAGTCAAATACTGTACAAACAGTAAAGGTCGTATAGTAAAGGTCGTATGTAAACAGTAAGACCATTTGTAAATTCTATAAATTTAAAGGATCCTCACAATTGAGGATATCCGCACACAAAACCAAAAATCTTCTCTCTAATTCCGCAACCCCCCAAATTGTTTTGAAATATATCCTATCCATAATTGGATTGTTTTGTTTGTAAAACATAATACTTGTAAAATATCAAGTATTATGTGCGGAAAATATCAAGCTACCAAGAGAATATCAGCCCTCCTTCTAGCGCCAGGCCATTTGTAAATTCTATAAATTCAGAGGATCCTCGCAATTGAGGACATCCGCACACAAAACCAGTACATCAAAGAGAATAAATTATGATACACCATCATCATCAAGAAGTAGTACCAGGTGGTTTACTACCCCATGTAATAAGAAAGTAGGAGCAAAAAGAGTTAGTAATAAGGTAAGAAAAAATACACCATGGATAAAAGGAAGTGAAAAAATTACCCAAAAATTAGAAAATATAACGCCAAGTGATCACAAAATAGAAATTATAATATTCATAATAGATAGAATACAGGCATTACAAAATAAGTTAAATTCATTATATAATGAAAATCCGTTACAAGGATGGGAAAAACCTAAGACAAAGATAAAAATTGAACTAATAGATGAAAATAGTATAATAACACAGAAACCACTGAGATATAATTTTGAAGACCAAAAAGAATTTCAAATGCATATAAAAGAATTACTAGAAAATAATTATATACAAGAAAGTAACAGTAAACATAATAGTCCAGCATTTATAGTAAATAAACATAGTGAACTAAAAAGAGGAAAAAGCAGAATGGTTATAGATTATAGAAATTTAAATGCAAAAACTAAAACATATAACTACCCAATACCAAACAAAATACTAAAAGTAAGACAGATACAAGGATACAATTATTTTAGTAAATTTGATTGTAAATCAGGATTTTACCATCTAAAACTAGCAGAGGAATCAAAACAATTAACAACATTTACTGTACCACAAGGATTTTATGAATGGAATGTACTACCTTTTGGATATAAAAACGCACCAGGTAGATATCAACATTTTATGGATATCTACTTTAATCAACTAGAAAATTGCATAGTATACATAGATGATATACTACTTTATTCAAGAACAAAAGAAGAACATATAAAATTATTAGAGAAATTTATGCATATAATAGAGATATCAGGAATAAGCTTAAGTAGAAAAAAGGCTGAAATATTAAAAAATCAAATAGAATTCCTAGGAATACAAATAGATAAGAATGGAATAAAAATGCAAACACATATAGTACAAAAAATAATTAATTCTAAAGAATTATTAGATACCAAGAAAAAATTACAATCCTTTTTAAGATTAGTTAACCAAGTACGAGAATATGTACCAAAGTTAGCAGAAAACTTAAAACCATTACAGAAAAAATTAAAAAAGGACATAGAATACTATTTTGATGAAAAAGATAAAAAAAACCATATAAAAAAGATAAAAGACATGTGTAAAAACCTACCAAAACTATATTTTCCAGACGAAAATAGACAGTTTAGTTATATAGTGGAAACAGATTCCAGTGACCACAGCTATGGAGGAATATTAAAATATAAATATAAGAATGAAAAAATAGAACACCATTGTAGATACTACTCAGGATCATATACTGAGCCACAAATAAAATGGGAGATAAATAGAAAAGAATTATTTGCATTATATAAACGTTTATTAGCATTTGAACCATATATTGTTTATAACAAATTTATTGTTAGAACAGATAACACACAAGTTAAATGGTGGATAACTAAAAAGGTACAAGATTCAGTCACAACAAAAGAAATAAGAAGATTAGTTTTAAATATACTAAATTTTTCATTTACAATTGAGATTATCAAAACTGAAAGAAATACAATTGCAGACTACCTCTCCAGATACAAATACTGAAGATAGAATGGAACAAATACTTAGTCTCCTTACTACACTTTGCAAAAAAGTGGATAGTATGGAAACAGAGATACAACAGCTAAAGAGCAGAGCTAACAGTCAGCAGCATGACTTTAAACATGCGGAGCTACGTCGATCGGAAGACGCTAAAATTTCAGAGCTAAAAGGTGACGCTGGGAAACACCTAAAAACCCAAACTAACAATTTGTCAAGTTCAGCTGCAGGGACTTCAGGAACTGCAGGAAAAGAAGAAAATATTACTCAAAATACCAAGAACAAACTATTTGAAAAATCATTCATACCAAGGAAAAATATACAACCCAACCCTACTCCACAAACTAGTACATACAAAGAAAGCCTATACCAAGCAAAACAAACATACAACCATATAGCCAGTACCTATATACAAAATATCCACAAAATACAAACATTCTTAAATAAAAACCCAAGATCTACTAATACCAAGCACCCAGAAGAAGACTATATTAGCCAATACCTACAGGGATATAATAAACTGATAGCACAACCAAATACCAACTCCAACCTAGTTAGAACCTGTTACAATTATGGATTACTCAGCACGGTCTATACAAAGACAGGAGATGAAATAGCTACTATACCAGAATTACACAAAGCATTTACAACCTACAAAAGAATAACAAAAGGAACATTCTTTTACATAAAAATATACTCAGCACCAGCAGAGATACTGTATGATGAAATAAAACCAATCATACAGGTTGTAAAGATAGGATTAACAAGAGAGATGATTATACCAGAAAAAATAGACCAACAAGAAGAGATAATATGTACAGATATACCAGAATTCTACGCTAATAAAAGAATTATTGGCTTAGCTACAATATTAAACGAACTAGCCAATAATTACTTAAATGGGAATTCTATCTGGAGCCATTATGCAAGAGACCAGACAATGATATATGCAAACTCGAGAGAGCATAAAGAAGCAGACATGGAAGAACTACGCCAGTGGATACTTAGTCTGCTTAAACCAGAAGAAATACCCACAACAAGAGCTATACGAAAGAACTACATTTCTCCAGCACTTCTGACAAGATACTGTAAAACTATAGGACAAAAATACCCAGATCATCACTGTTCAAAATGCCAGGGTGAGGATAACAAACAGCTACCAGAAGTCCAGCTGGAATAACAATGACATAAAGAGGAAGGCGACATAAAGAGAAAGATATGAAGAAGAAAGATATGTGTGTCTGTAAAGTTTTTGTTTTTTGTAAAAAGTCGTAAAGTAAATAGTAGTGTGTAAAAAGTCGTAATGTAAATAGTAGTGAATAGTAAGAGTCAATTTACTGTACAAATAGTAAGAGTCAAATACTGTACAAACAGTAAAGATCGTATACTAAAGGTAAATTTTTGGTATATTAGATTTCCTTTAACTGCACTTATTATACTTTTCTCTATAGGGTGAATTATTCTATCATCTGCTAAATATATTTCTATTGGTGTATCTATTCCTTCTCTGAAACATGCTTTTATTAGTATTTCTGTTCCTCCTAGGTGTACATATTTTATTGGATTTTTAGCCTTTATTTCTTGAATTTCTTTATTTATTATCTTTTTATTTATTATGGGTATTTTAGCTTTTCCTTGAGTATATTTGCAGTCTATTATGTGTTCTTTTTGGCTTACTACATAGTATTCTTCTTGTTTTATTTTAAAGAAATTTCTTAATTTGGGTACTTCTAGTATTTTATCTATGCTTAAATCTAATTCTTTTCCTTTTATTTGTTCAAACATATTGTTGTCAAATATTATCTTTTGTTCTGTACATTCACTGTCTTGGTATTCTTCCTTACTTATTATTCTTATATCTTTCTCAGTCATTATCTGTCTCGTATTCTTTTATCTCATTTTCACTTTCTGTTTTTTCATATTCTGTTAATTCATATATGCTATCGTCATCGTTTAATTCGTAGTCTATATATTCTAGTTGTTTGTATTTATCATTTTCTACTATTACTTCTGATACTTGTTTTTTAGTTAGATTTCTAGGTATTTTACAATCTCTAGCCAAATGTCCTATTTTTCCACAGTTGTAGCATTTATATTCTGTTATATTTTTCTTAGTCCTATGAGGTCTTTTTTGTTTGTAATTTTTTATATAATACCTTTTCCTTGGTTTCTTATACTTGTATTTTGTCCTAAATGGTCTGTATTTTTTGATTCTTTTCTTGTATTTATATTTGTTTGTGCATCCAAATTGTGGTGCTGTTTTTGTTGTACAACATGCTAAGTTTTTTATTAAGATTTTTTCCATTTTCATGTCTTCCTTATGTTTTTCACATAATTCTGTAAACTATTTTTGTAAGAATTTTATTCTAGCTCCTAGTGTATCTATTAATCCTGATTCTTGCTATTCTTTAGTTATTTTTGAACGTTATTTTTGAACTAAATGGTTCTGGTAATTTTGCGTAATATAATTTTCTTATTTCTCTGCTTTCTTCATTCGTATATAATCCTTTATAGTAATATTCTTTAAATGCACATGTATACTCATCTATATAACTCATTTTACATATACTTAATTTATTTATTAGATTCCTATTTAGTGCCTTGTCTTTTTGTCGTTCATCTATTTCAGTCGTCATGCTACTAAATTCGTTTCTTATTGCCATTTCATATTTGTTTAATATATCTATAGATGTTGCTGCTACTTCATTATTGGGTTTCTTATTATTTCTTAGTGTTTCTAAACTTTCTGCTGATAAGTTTTGTAACCATATTTTTGTTGTTCCTATGAGTGTTCTTTCTATATATCCAGGGGAATCTACTACTGATATTTTATTATCTATTAGTTGTTTTGAAATATATCCTATCCATAATTGGATTGTTTTATTTGTATCTGCTACACAATCTAGATCTAAGAAGTTATATTGTTCTATGTTTTGCCTAGGTGTCCAGTTCCTATTCAATCTTTTATCCCATAATGTTTTACTTCTATTTTCTCTTTCGTAAGTATAATAAATTGGGCTAGTATCTAATCTTTTTGGGCTTTTAGTTCCTGATGTGCTAGGTTTTTCATCTACATCTTCCACATTGATTTCTATATTATTTTCTTTTTCTATTAGGTTAGTATATGTTTCTGAAGTTTCTGAATATTGATCTAGATCTGCTTCTGAATTGTTATTATTTTGTTCATTTATTTCATCTATTCCTACTCTAAGTTGGTCTTCTAATGTACTTGTTTCTTCTAGTAATGTTTTAAATTTTTCTATTTCTTCTGTGAGTTTTAATTCTTCACGTTGTTTTTCTCTAGCTTTTAATTTTTCTTCATACAATTGTTTAAGTTTTTCCAATTCTTTTTCTAATTCTTGGATTCTCGTATCTTTTTCTTCTTTAATCTGTTGTACTTCTATTTGGGCTTGTTTTTTAATTTTTTCTATTTCTTTTTTCCTATCTATCTCTTCATTTTCTTTATTAATTCTTACCATTGCTGTTAAGCTATCTTCTAGTTTTGCCGATTCTTTTTCTAACATTAAATATAATTGATCTCCTATTTTTTTAAATCTCCTTCCTAAGCTTGAGTGTATAATATTTATTTCTAGTCCTTTTTGACTCATATATTTTTCTTCTTCTAGGGCATATTCTTCTTTATTCATGGTAATTCGTGTTGTAATTTATATTCTAGGCTTTGTAGTTGTCCTTCTAAATAAAATATTTCTTTTCTTTGTGCCTTAATTGATGTTTTACATACTCCTACAACTATGTTATAGTTTAATCTCTTTCTTCTAAATTCGATTTCATTTATTACTTCATTTATTTTATTAAGTAGTTGTTGCTTGTACTCTTCATTGTTGTTGATATTATCTTTCATGTTTTCTTTTTTAGATATTTTATATAATTATATTCTGTTTTTGAAATTAGATCTATTAAGTATTCAAGTCTAATATCATCTGTTTTGCTTAAGCTTAATTGCTTATATTCGGGATATAGTATTTTTAATTGCTTTTTTAATTCTTTGACTTTTTTGTGAATATGTCCTTTCTTTGGTTTATGTAGTTTTTTGTTATCCATTATTTGTTATCGGGGTCTTGTGTAAACATTTTATTGTAATATTTATTTTTTAATGGCTCTATCCTTTGTATTTCTTTTATGTTTTCTAGTGCATATTCTAAATGTTCTAGATTTCTTTCTCTCATGTAATCACTTATATTAGTTTCTAACAAAATTACTAATAGTCTTATATTTTCCATAGTAAGCTATGGAGAAAACTAGCAACGATGCAGATCTACAAAATAAGGTATATAAATTCATAAATATGAATAGCTAAACTTTTATATTGCAGCCATTATTTTATGTTTTGTTGTTAGTACATATAAATTTTTACATCTAACTGTAAATACTTTACTGCCCAGTGTTAATTCTATTCCTGACATTTTCCAGTATAATACTAATGATTTATCTATATTTCTATCGTCCAAGGCTACTGAATAATTTGCACTTAAGGTTTTACTGTTTCTAGCCATCTTATTCCTAAAGTAATATTATCTTTTCCTTGATATATTTTGAATTTTATTTTTATTGGTACTCCTCCAATAATTAATTCTTGTTCTGTACTGTGTTCTATATTTGTCAGTATTCTAGGTAATTCTGTATTTATATTTTCATTTTTATTGATTTCTTCTTCTAAGTGTAAGCACCTGTATACAATTTCGATTTTTCTTTCTATATATAGATATGGCTTTCTCTTGATGGAATATACCAAGCAAAATCTTTTATTCTCTTTGATGTACTTAGTCTTTCTTTTACTAGTTCTAAATCTTCTTCAATATCTATTTCTTTATAACTATAATCATTATTATCAATGATAGTAACTATTTTGTCAAAAGGGTTTTCTATCTTAATTCTTTGAATCTTATTTCTAGCCATTATTTTATGTTTTGTTGTTAGTACATATAAATTTTTACATCTTGCTGTAAATACTTTACTGCCTGGTGTTAATTCTATTCCTGACATTTTCAGTATAATACTAATGATTTATCTATATTTCTATCGTCCAAGGCTACTGAATAATTTGCACTTATTATAAATTTAAATTTTTGGTATATTAGATTTCCTTTAACTGCACTTATTATACTTTTCTCTATAGGGTGAATTATTCTATCATCTGCTAAATATATTTCTATTGGTGTATCTATTCCTTCTCTGAAACATGCTTTTATTAGTATTTCTGTTCCTCCTAGGTGTACGTATTTTATTGGATTCTTAGCCTTTATTTCTTGGATTTCTTTATTTATTATCTTTTTATTTATTATGGGTATTTTAGATTTTCCTTGAGTATATTTACAGTCTATTATGTGTTCTTTTTGGCTTACTACATAATATTCTTTTTATCTTAAAGAAATTTCTTAATTTGGGTACTTCTAGTATTTTATCTATGCTTAAATCTAATTCTTTTCCTTTTATTTGTTCAAACATATTGTTGTAAAATATTATTTTTTTGTTCTGTACTTTCACTGTCTTGGTATTCTTCTTTACTTATTATTCTTATATCTTTCTCAGTCATTATCTGTCTCGTACTCTTTTATCTCATTTTCACTTTCTGTTTTTTCATATTCTGTTAATTCATATATGCTATCGTCATCGTTTAAATCGTAGTCTATATATTCTAGTTGTTTTTATTTTTCATTTTCTATTATTACTTCTGATATTTGTTTTTTAGTTAGATTTCTAGGTATTTTACAATCTCTAGCCAAATGTCCTATTTTGCCACAGTTGTAGCATTTACATTCTGTTATATTTTTCTTAGTCCTATGAGGTCTTTTTTGTTTGTAATTTTTTATATAATACCTTTTCCTTGGTTTCTTATACTTGTATTTTGTCCTAAATGGTCTGTATTTTTTGATTCTTTTCTTGTATTTATATTTGTTTGTACATCCAAATTGTGGTGCTGTTTTTGTTGTACAACATGCTAAGTTTTTTATTAAGATTTTCTCCATTTTCATGTCTTCCTTATGTTTTTCACATAATTCTGTAAACTATTTTTGTAAGAATTTTATTCTAGCTCCTAGTGTATCTATTAATCCTGATTCCTGCCATTCTTTAGTTATTTTTGAACTAAAGGGTTCTGGTAATTTTGCGTAATATAATTTTCTTATTTCTCTGCTTTCTTCATTCGTATATAATCCTTTATAGTAATATTCTTTAAATGCACATGTATATTCATCTATATAACTCATTTTACATATACTTAATTTATTTATTAGATTCCTATTTAGTGCCTTGTCTTTTTGTCGTTCATCTATTTCAGTTGTCATGCTACTAAATTCGTTTTTTATTGCCATTTCATATTTGTTTAATATATCTATAGATGTTGCTGCTACTTCATTATTGGGTTTCTTATTATTTCTTAGTGTTTCTAAACTTTCTGCTGATAAGTTTTGTAACCATATTTTTGTTGTTCCTATGAGTGTTCTTTCTATATATCCAGGGGAATCTACTACTGATATTTTATTATCTATTAGTTGTTTTGAAATATATCCTATCCATAATTGGATTGTTTTATTTGTATCTGCTACACAATCTAGATCTAAGAAGTTATATTGTTCTATGTTTTGCCTAGGTGTCCAGTTCCTATTCAATCTTTTATCCCATAATGTTTTACTTCTATTTTCTCTTTCGTAAGTATAATAAATTGGGCTAGTATCTAATCTTTTTGGGCTTTTAGTTCCTGATGTGCTAGGTTTTTCATCTACATCTTCCACATTGATTTCTATATTATTTTCTTTTTCTATTAGGTTAGTATATGTTTCTGAAGTTTCTGAATATTGATCTAGATCTGCTTCTGAATTTTCATTATTTTGTTCATTTATTTCATCTATTCCTATTCTAGGTTGGTCTTCTAATGTACTTGTTTCTTCTAGTAATGTTTTAAATTTTTCTATTTCTTCTGTGAGTTTTAATTCTTCACGTTGTTTTTCTCTAGCTTTTAATTTTTCTTCATACAATTGTTTAAGTTTTTCCAATTCTTTTTCTAATTCTTGGATTCTCGTATCTTTTTCTTCTTTAATCTGTTGTACTTCTATTTGGGCTTGTTTTCAAATTTTTTCTATTTCTTTTTTCCTATCTATCTCTTCATTTTCTTTATTAATTCTTACCATTGCTGTTAAACTATCTTCTAGTTTTGCCGATTCTTTTTCTAACATTAAATATAATTGATCTCCTATTTTTTTAAATCTCCTTCCTAAGCTTGAGTGTATAATTTTTATTTCTAGTCCTTTTTGACTCATATATTTTTCTTCTTCTAGGGCATATTCTTCTTTATTCATGGTAATTCGTGTTGTAATTTATATTCTAGGCTTTGTAGTTGTCCTTCTAAATAAAATATTTCTTTTCTTTGTGCTTTAATTGATGTTTTACATACTCCTACAACTATGTTATAGTTTAATCTCTTTTTTCTAAATTCGATTTCATTTATTATTTCATTTATTTTATTAAGTAGTTGTTGCTTGTACTCTTCATTGTTGTTGATATTGTCTTTCATGTTTTCTTTTTTAGATATTTTATATAATTATATTCTGTTTTTGAAATTAGATCTATTAAGTATTCAAGTCTAATATCATCTGTTTTGCTTGAGCTTAATTGCTTATATTCGGGATATAGTATTTTTAATTGCTTTTTTAATTCTTTGACTTTTTTGTGAATATGTCCTTTCTTTGGTCTATGTAGTTTTTTGTTATCCATTATTTGTTATCGGGGTCTTGTGTAAATATTTTATTGTAATATTTATTTTTTAATGGCTCTATCCTTTGTATTTCTTTTATGTTTTCTAGTGCATATTCTAAATGTTCTAGATTTCTTTCTCTTATGTTATCACTTATATTAGTTTCTAACAAAATTACTAATAGTCTTATATTTTCCATAGTTTCTAACCAATATTCCATATATTCATAGTTTATCATTATTAATCTGAATTTATATTTAGTTCATATAGATGTATAATATCTGAATCAAGGGTTCTGAGTGTATATAGGATAAGTATTTTATATCTATGATCTTTACCCAGTAGGTACGAATTCATCTTTTGAATGTTTTCTAAACATAATATTCCCTCTAATATCTTTAGGTATTATTAGAAATTATCCGGTTATTATAACGTTACTTTGAATAATCTTTTTCGGTCACTACTATGCGTTTTCAGCTTTGATCAGTTACCCTAACACCGCCTCAACTTTGTGTACTCCCCTAAAACGGCTCTCTTGGCCTCACCGGTTTCCACCTTAGGATGGCATAGTCTGGGCTTACTTATTCTCAGCTTACTGGCCTCGTACATAGCAAACTTAATCAAGATTTATTCATTATAACGACATAATAAGTAGATAATATCACATAATACTTAGGAGATTATAAGGAATATAAAAGTTTAGCTATTCATATTTATGAATTTATATACCTTATTTTGTAGATCTGCATCGTTGCTAGTTTTCTCCATAGCTTAATATTTTCTGGGTAGCTTGTTTTATTTTATGTGCTAGCTCTGATACCAATTTGGGTAGTTCTTCCGTATAGCTCTTGTTGTGGGTATCTCTTCTGGTTTAAGCAGACTAAGTATCCACTGGCGTAGTTCTTCCATGTCTGCTTCTTTACGCTCTCTCGAGTTTGCATATATCATTGTCTGGTATCTTGCATAATAGCTCCAGATAGAATTTCCATTTAAGTAATTATTGGCTAGTTCGTTTAATATTGTAGCTAAGCCAATAATTCTTTTATTAGCGTAGAATTCTGGTATATCTGTACATATTATCTCTTCTTGTTGGTCTATTTTTTCTGGTATAATCATCTCTCTTGTTAATCCTATCTTTACAACCTGTATGATTGGTTTTATTTCATCATACAGTATCTCTGCTGGTGCTGAGTATATTTTTATGTAAAAGAATGTTCCTTTTGTTATTCTTTTGTAGGTTGTAAATGCTTTGTGTAATTCTGGTATAGTAGCTATTTCATCTCCTGTCTTTGTATAGACCGTGCTGAGTAATCCATAATTGTAACAGGTTCTAACTAGGTTGGAGTTGGTATTTGGTTGTGCTATCAGTTTATTATATCCCTGTAGGTATTGGGTAATATAGTCTTCTTCTGGCTGCTTGGTATTAGTAGATCTTGGGTTTTTGTTTAAGAATGTTTGTATTTTGTGGATATTTTGTATATAGGTACTGGCTATATGGTTGTATGTTTGTTTTGCTTGGTATAGGCTTTCTTTGTATGTACTAGTTTGTGGAGTAGGGTTGGGTTGTATATTTTTCCTTGGTATGAATGATTTTTCAAATAGTTTGTTCTTGGTATTTTGGGTAATATTTTCTTCTTTTCCTGCAGTTCCTGAAGTCCCTGCAGCTGAACTCAACAAACTGTTAGTTTGGGTTTTTAGGTGTTTCCCAGCGTCACCTTTTAGCTCTGGAATTTTAGCGTCTTCCGATCGACGTAGCTCCGCATGTTCAAAGTCATGCTGCTGACTGTTAGCTCTGCTCTTTAGCTGTTGTATCTCTGTTTCCATACTATCCACTTTTTTGCAAAGTGTAGTAAGGAGACTGAGTATTTGTTCCATATTGTCCTTTCTATCTTCAGTATTTGTATCTGGAGAGATAGTCTGCAATTGTATTTCTTTCAGTTTTGATAATCTCAATTGTAAATGAAAAATTTAGTATATTTAAAACTAATCTTCTTATTTCTTTTGTTGTGACTGAATCTTGTACCTTTTTAGTTATCCACCATTTAACTTGTGTATTATCTGTTCTAACAATAAATTTGTTATAAACAATATATGGTTCAAATGCTAATAAACATTTATATAATGCAAATAATTCTTTTCTATTTATCTCCCATTTTATTTGTGGTTCAGTATATGACCCTGAGTAGTATCTACAACGGTGTTCTATTTTTTCATTTTTATATTTATATTTTAATACTCCTCCATAGCTGTGGTCACTGGAATCTGTTTTCACTATATAACTAAACTGTCTATTTTCGTCTGGAAAATATAGTTTTGGTAGGTTTTTACACATGTCTTTTATCTTTTTTATATGGTTTTTATCTTTTTCATCAAAATAGTATTCTATGTCCTTTTTTAATTTTTTCTGTAATGGTTTTAAGTTTTCTGCTAACTTTGGTACATACTCTCGTGCTTGGTTAACTAATCCTAAAAAGGATTGTAATTTTTTCTTGGTATCTAATAATTCTTTAGAATTAATTATTTTTTGTACTATATGTGTTTGGATTTTTATTCCATTCTTATCTATTTGTATTCCTAGGAATTCTATTTGATTTTTTAATATTTCAGCCTTTTTTCTACTTAAGCTTATTCCTGATATCTCTATTATATGCATAAATTTCTCTAATAATTTTATATGTTCTTCTTTTGTTCTTGAATAAAGTAGTATATCATCTATGTATACTATGCAATTTTCTAGTTGATTAAAGTAGATATCCATAAAATGTTGATATCTACCTGGTGCGTTTTTATATCCAAAAGGTAGTACATTCCATTCATAAAATCCTTGTGGTACAGTAAATGCTATTAATTGTTTTGATTCCTCTTCTAGTTTTAGATGGTAAAATCCTGATTTACAATCAAATTTACTAAAATAATTGTATCCTTGTATCTGTCTTACTTTTAGTATTTTGTTTGGTATTGGGTAGTTATATGTTTTAGTTTTTGCATTTAAATTTCTATAATCTATAACCATTCTGCTTTTTCCTCTTTTTTGTTCACTATGTTTATTTACTATAAATGCTGGACTATTATGTTTACTGTTACTTTCTTGTATATAATTGTTTTCTAGTAATTCTTTTATATGCATTTGAAATTCTTTTTGGTCTTCAAAATTATATCTCAGTGGTTTCTCTGTTATTATACTATTTTCATCTATTAGTTCAATTTTTATCTTTGTCTTATGTTTTTCCCATCCTTTTAACGGATTTTCATTATATAATGAATTTAACTTATTTTGTAATGCTTGTATTCTATCTATTGTGAATATTATAATTTCTATTTTGTGATCACTTGGCGTTATATTTTCTAATTTTTGGGTAATTTTTTCACTTCCTTTTATCCATATAGCTCTTGTTGGGTAGTTCTTCCGTATAGCTCGAGTTGGGTAATTTCGTTTACCCAACTCGAGCGTTGTATTTCATTTATTTTTTGTTCTAATAATTTTGGTTGTAATTCATAGTCTATCCTTCTTGAGGTACTACTTCTTGATGATGATGGTGTATCATAATTTATTCTCTTTGATGTACTTAGTCTTTCTTTTACTATTTCTAAATCTTCTTCAATATCTATTTCTTTATAACTATAATCATTATTATCAATGATAGTAACTATTTTGTCTACGCTAATAAAAGAATTATTGGCTTAGCTACAATATTAAACGAACTAGCCAATAATTACTTAAATGGGAATGACATTTGGCTAGAGATTGTAAAATACCTAGAAATCTAACTAAAAAACAAATATCAGAAGTAATAATAGAAAATGAAAAATACAAACAACTAGAATATATAGACTACGATTTCATTATTTTGTTCATTTATTTCATCTATTCCTATTCTAGGTTGGTCTTCTAATATACTTGTTTCTTCTAGTAATGTTTTAAATTTTTCTATTTCTTCTGTGAGTTTTAATTCTTCACGTTGTTTTTTTCTAGCTTTTAATTTTTCTTTCTACAATTGTTTACTTAAGTAGAAAAAAGGCTGAAATATTAAAAAATCAAATAGAATTCCTAGGAATACAAATAGATAAGAATGGAATAAAAATGCAAACACATATAGTACAAAAAATAATTAATTCTAAAGAATTATTAGATACCAAGAAAGCTACGTCGATCGGAAGACGCTAAAATTCCAGAGCTAAAAGGTGACGCTGGGAAACACCTAAGAGATTCATTCACATTCATAATTGAATAGTAAATTTTAGCTTCAATTGTATACTTCAATGGAGAATTCTTACCCTAAAACTTCAAGAAAAAGAAGAAGAAGAAGACTATCTCTTACTTCTCCCTCTCTCTACAATATTGCTTAAGGTATATAATCTTTTATTCTCTACCAAAAAGTGTACAAATTAGGGAAAGTCTGCTCCTCTTTTCTTGTGCATGGATTCCAATGTTGCATTGAGAAGCATCCAAAATGTCCTTTTTCTAGAGTTGGACCATTTTACCCTTTTTCAGCACGGCCTCACTTGCGCGGCACTTGAGTTTCACAGGTGCCCATCCACGAGGCGTAGTTCATTTGTAGCTCTGGGTCAGAGGGACCTGGATATGTCCTGCGATTGCACCTGCATTTCGCAAGTGCTCTTCAGCATCAACCCAATGCACTCCCGCGTTTGTCCTGCATTTCATAGGTGTAGATCTTGCAAAACGCAGGTCTTTTGCTTCCAACATTTGCTTTTTTGTTCAATTCCTTTGCATTATTTGTTGAGCCCAATACCTAACAAATCAAAGAAAAAGGCATAAAACCTTCCTAGATGAGTTGAAAACATAGCCAAAGCTCATGCTTAAGAGCCTAATGAGTTGGTAAATTACCAACTCATTGAACCCCCAAACTTGAACCATTTCTTGTCCTCAAGCAAGTCATCTCTTCACAAATGAGAAATTTACTTAAGCATGATGTAACACCAGAGTTGCATACAAGGGACTACTAGAACTTAGGACAACCCCAAAATTCACACACCGACTCAAGATAAAGAAAAGACTCAAAAATGCTGCACTTACCTCAAGAGGTGACCACAAACACTAGGCATAGTTCATAAGCATTCCTTTCGTTCAAAACAGGGGGACATGGATAATCAAAACCATCTCATATAGCATCTTAAGTCATTGTAAATTCACATTCAAATCTTGCCATAAAGTTCACTACACACTTGTCTCAATCACATCTTCCACTTTGAAATATATTTAAGCATATACCCCGAGAAAGTGATGCCACTTATATAAAGAGAGAATCCTATTTCATTCTTATGCAATTCACTCACAATGCGATTATAGGATAAAGCAAGTACCACTCACTCTGACAAAGAAATTCTCATGCATACAACTTTACCCATAGGCTTGCCCTTCATGTAACTCTCCACTAATATAGAGTTGCTACACTCAGAATCACTGAGGTCTTGTGAGTTATCATTAAGGCTAGGGTAAGGGTAGGATAAATATTTAGCTCTAGTGACTAGAACCTTCCTAATTCCTTTTTGTGAACATTTTCAAACTTCCCCTTTCACTATTTGAGATCACTCCACCTTGTAACTTCTTGTTCATCATTTTCAAAACTTTTATTTAGCAAGAGCCTCCCTTATAACACCTTTGGATTCCATAATTAGCCTCATCTAAGCAAGAGGTAGTACCTTTCAACTATTCTTTCTCTTTTAATGATTCGAGGTTTTTTCACCCAACCATTTCATTCATTTCATCACAATTTGGTGCTATCCCACATCGAAGCTTACATACTTTCACTTTTTGCAAACCCCCAAATTTAGGCTTTTGCCTCATTTTAGTTCATTTCCTTATCTCTCCCATCTTTTGGGTTTTAACCCTCGTTTTTCATTTTTTTTCATTACTAGCACCAGGGAAGATGGGTGCCAAAAAAGAGGATTAAAAATTATCATTGGGCTTGTAATGTGATTTTCAAGAAATAGGGGTAAAGGCTCAAACATTGGATATCAATGATTGATGTTCAAAGAGGTCATTTTGGTGAAGTGACTATAAAAAAAAATCCTAAGATCATGTTCTAAGTGCAGTCATATCTAAAATTTCATCCTGAGTCACACTTACGGCAACTTCTAGACAATCATGCACACACAAGAATTAAGCTAAAGGACTTACCTCACAAGGCATCACAATCCAAAGAGTTCACACACTTTCTAGATCACATTAAGAGTATGACTCTAGACAAGCTAGTTTACAAATCAAAAAGCCAAGAAAGGAATGTATAACCCATGACAAGAAGGTGCTTATTTTCAAATTCAAGTGTCCCTTTTTTTCAAAACTCTTCTTGCAAAGCCAATAAAAAATATTCTGGTGGTACTTCTTAAAGCAAGTGAAACAAAAGACTTTGGACTTAGCATTTTCCCTTAAGAAAATCATCTCTCAATCTATCATAGGAAAATGCCACCCAATTCTATCATAGGAAAAGAAAGACAAATTTTTGCTCCTTGGGAAAGAACTATGGAAAAGAAAACCCTTAGAATTTATTCATTGACTACTATCTATAAAGGTGATGTTAACTAGCAAGTAATGACAAATTTTCCTTAAGAATGACATCATCCAATATATCATAGGCCGATATCATGCATTCTAACAAGTGGGTTGCTCAGACTTCACCCTAATGAAAATAAAACATTATCCTTGATGCATAAGGTTGAAAAAAATAAGAGAGAAATGGGTGAAAGAACTACCTAGTATGAAAGAGGCATCTGTGTTGGAACTATGCAATACAGCTGAACGTGCGTTTTGCAGGTTAACACCCATGTTTCGCAAGTGGAGCATAGAGCCACTTCTTCATAACCTTCTCCTACTAGGCATTCTGGACATAACCTGCTCTAGACCTGGGTTTCACAGGTCTAGCACAGATGTGTCAATATTGAGCACTTTTTCTTCCAAGTATTCTGGTTAGGACATGCACTGGACCCACATTTCGCATATTAATATCTATGTTTCGCAGGTCTAAAGTAGGTTTCTCATCTTTGCTCCTTCCACTCTTTGTCACATTCCATACCTTATTCAACCCTGCAACAGCCAAAAACAACACAAACATCAAGTAAAAAGAAATTGAAAAGAACTTGGGTTGCCTCCGAAGAAGTGTCTTAGTTAACATCGCGGCTTGACGGCTCCAACTTTCACCACCTTTATCTCCACTTTGAGCTTTTGAATCGCACCCCTAGTTTCTTTTCCATTTTTCTACTTCACTCGAGGGGTGGTGGTGTAAAATTGAAGGTATCAAGTAATAGATGTCACATCTTGCATCTCTTGTCCCTTAAGGGAGGAATGCTCTTTGGTCTTGGTGGCATGACTAACTTTAGGAGAAGCTATTTTGATATTTCTATTCAACTTCTACCATAGACTTGGCTGCCTCAATTTCTATATCGTCAACCAAGTTCAATGTTGAAAAATGATTAGAGGGCGGTCTAGGTCTCTCCATCCTTAAGCATGCTTCTTGCTTGGCATCCTCCTTCTCAAGTGCACTAGAGTCCTCAAAAATAATTTGATGGATTTCTCTTTAGAGCTCTAGTGTCACTCCTTCACATATGGCATCTTGCATTATAGTTGGTTTGGTTGTTTGAAAAACCACCTTGACCTCTTTCAAAGTCTATCTTGACCTTATCTTCATCATCATGTTGAGATTATTTCCATGAGTCAATTTGGACTAGGTCCCATTGTTCACTCCTCCTTGTTATACTTCTTAATATCTCCTCGGCTTCATTTTTCATAGAACTCCCGCTCCAAAAAAGCGGGAGTTTTCTTCATGAGGGGATGATTCCTTGGGCATTGAGGAGTTGACATCCTTCTCCGAATTATACTCCCACTCCAAAAAATCTTGGAGCATGGATTCCATGCATCCGCATGTATTTCTTCCTCCCTCACATTCCATGGCTTCATTCCTATCAAGCTCAAGATCACAACTTCTATCATAGCCACTATATTAAGAAGTGCACTCATTGGGATAATCACCCCAATGTCTACCATGACCACAACAAAAAGTGAAGATATACCCTTCATAGGAGAAATAAGGTGCACACATCTCTCTTCTAGGGGTATATTTACAATCTTGCCAAAGGTGGGGTCCTCCACAATAGGGACATCGGTCATTAAGATAGAGGTGAACCCACCAAACATCCGTTCACTCCATGATGCATAATAAAAAAAATAAAAACAAAACAAGATGCAAAAGAAGTTTGAATCAATAAACAACTATTGGATATCACAACTCAATTCCCCAGCAATGGCACCAAATTTGATAACGTCCAAATCCACTTCTCTCTAGGAGAGAGTGTACACGATCATTCACAACATAATTTACCCAACTTTATGAGTCGGGGTCGAATCCACAGGGCATAGGGATAGATTAATACTAAAGTTGTATGTCAACCTAAACTAGTTAACATCATTGTATCACAATACATAAAATAAATATTGGGGGAAAAATGATAGCACTATATAATTCCACTCAATATCAAAATAAAGTAATGCAAGTTGAAGCAACAATGAGAGCAAGTACTAGAGATGTGTTATTGATGGGGTATCAATAGAATCTGAGTTAATCAACAAGTCTCAAGAATTAACTACTAACATGAAAGCCATGGACAAGTCTATACCCGATGTCTATCGACCACTTGGGCATATTCTACTTGGATTCTTTCAACCCCAAGCTCAATTAACATATTACCCATTTTGTCTTGGGGAATAATTAAGCTATTTGTAGCCTTAATCCTTAAATTAAGTTATGAAAATGGGTTTTGGCTATTTCTATCCCAACCGCACATTTGCAAAACTCAAATCCCCGCTAATGCTTTCTCACCCATATCCTATTTTCCTTTTTCAAGCAAAAGCAAGATATGTAAATACAATCTATATTTGAAACCATAAATATTTTCACTAAAACTTAGAGAAAGCATTAGATTCATGCATAAAAAGTGACTCTAAGACTAAATTAATAACACCCAATCAAATCTAAACCCACAACTAGCGCACACCTTTAGCAATCAAATTGGCTACTCATGAATGTAAATGAAAGAATTAAATCAATAAGAGATTCATTCACATTCAGAACTGAATAGTAAATTTGAGCTTCAATTGTATACTTCAATGGAGAATTCTTATCCTACAAAATTCAAGAAGAAGAAGAAGAAGACTATCTCTTACTTCTCTCTATCTTTCTCTCTCTACAATATTGCTTAAGGTATATAATCTTTTATTCTCTACCAAAAAGTGTACAAATTAGGGAAAGTATACTCCTCTTTTCTTGTGCGTGAATTCCTATTTTATCTTGAGAAGCATCCAAAATGTCCTTATGCTAGATCTGGACCATTTTACCCTTTTTAGCATGCCCTCACTTGCGGGGCACCTGCATTTTACAAGTGCCCATCTATGAGGCACAGTTCATTAGTAGCTCTGGGTCAGAGGGACCTGGATGTGTCATGCGGTTGCACCTGCGTTTCACAAGCGCTCACCTGTATTTCGCAGGTGCTCTTCAGCATCAGCCCAGTGCACTCCTGCGTTTGGCCTGCATTTCTAAGGTGCAGATCCTGCGAGACGCAAGTCTTCTACTTCCAACATTTTCTTTTTCTTTTCAATTCCTTTGCTTTCTTTATTTGATCCCAATACCTACAAAATCAAAGAAAAAGGCATAAAACCTTCCTAGATAAGTTGAAAACATAGCCAAAGCTTATGCTTAAGAGCCCAATGAGTTAGTAAATTACCAACTCATCATTCAAGCAGTATTTAGATATGTTCATGATTTTCTTCAAGATGATATTCTCATATACTCTCAACATGCCGCTCATTTGAGGATTGTGTTGTAGACTCTAAAGAATCGCCAAGTGTTTTCTAAATTAAGCAAGTTTGAGCTTTGGCTGAACTCAGTAGCATTTTGGGGCCATGCAGTGTCTAGCGAAGGTGTGCATGTGGACTCTCATAAGATAGAAGCAGTGAAGAATTGGTCTAGACCTATCAGTCCTATAGATATTAGGAGCTTCTTAAGTTTAGTTGGCTACTACAGGAGTTTTGTAGAGGGATTTTCATCCATTGAAGCACCGTTGACTAAGTTGACCCAGTAGAAGGCTAAATTTTAGTGGTTTGATTCTTGTGAGAAGAGTTTTTAGGAGTTAAATACTCGAGTCACTTCAGCCCCAGTATTAACCCTACCGGAGGGCACAGATGGTTTTGTTGTGTATTGTGAAGCCTAGGGTTGGTCTTGGCTGTGTGTTGATACAGCATGGTAAGGTCATCATTATTCCTCTAAACAGCTTAAGACTTATGAGAAGAATTATCCGACGCATGACCTAGAGTTGGCAGCTGTGGTGTTTGCTTTGAAGGTTTGAAGGCACTACTTGTATGGGGTACATGTGGATGTATTCACGGACTATAAGAGCTTTCAGTACGTGTTCACTCAGAAGGACCTAAATTTGCGGAAGAGGAGATGTCTAGAGCTTCTCAAGGACTATGACATGAGTGTCCTTTATCATCTGAGCAAGGCCAATATAGTGGAAGATGCACTTCATAGGTCTTCCATGGAGAGTGTGTCTCATGTTGAGAATGGGAGAAAAGAGTTAGTGTAGGATGTCAACAGGCTTTCTTGTTTAGGAGATCGCCTTATAGATATGATTGATAGTGGTGTTGTCATTCAGAATGGGTTGGAATCATCATAGGTGATGGAAGTTAAAGCTATGAAAGATGAGGATCCTATCCTAGTGAAGATGAAGGAAGTTGTTCGCAATAAGAAAGTGGAGGTTTTCTCCCAAGGGGGAGATGGTGTACTTCGGTATTAAGGTTGATTGTGTGTTTTGGCTGTAGATGATTTGAGAGAGAGGATTTTGAATGAGGCTCATGGCTCTCGGTACTCTATCATCCAGGTGTCACCAAGATGTACCGTGATCTACAGGAAGTCTATTGGTGGAATGGCATGAAGAAGGACATAGTAGAGTTTGTGGCTAAGTGTCTGAATTACCAACAAGTGAAGGTGGAGCGTTAGAGACCTAGAGGTATGCTTCAAGAAATTAGTATTCCTACTTGGAAGTGGGAAGATATTAATATGTACTTCATTACAGGCTTGCCTCGTATTCGCCGATAGTATGACTCTATATGGGTGATTGTGGACAGGTTGACCAAATCAGCCTATTTCTTACCGGTCAAAACTACCAATTCAGCTATGGATTATGCTAGATTGTAAATTCAGAAGTTGGTTTGGTTACATGGAGTTCCTTTGTCCATCATCTCAAATAGCGTTACTCAGTTCACCTCTCAATTTTGGAGATCATTTTAGAAGGGCCTTGGTACTCAGGTGAAGCTCAATACAACTTTTCACCTGTAGATAGATGGTCAGGCCGAGCAGACCATTCAGAATCTTGAGGATATATTTAGAGCGTGTGTGATTGATTTCAAGGGTAGTTAGGATAATAACTTGCCTGTCATTGACTTTGCCTATAATAACAGTTATCACTACAGTATTCAAATGGCTCCGTTTGAGGCTCTTTATGGGCGAATGTGTAGTTCACCTATTTGATGGTTTGAGTAGGTGAGGCTACATTGATTGAACCAAATTCAGTTCATGAGGCTATGGAAAAGGTTTAGCTTATTAGAGAAAGGCTGAAAATAGCTCAGAGTCATAAAAACTCTTATGTGAATGTTAGGAGGAGAGATCTTGAGTTTGAGGTTGATTATTGGGTGTTTCTGAAGGTGTCTCCCATGAAGGGAGTGATGAGGTTTTGTAAGAAAGGGAAGTATAGTCCCTGATATGTTGTTCCTTATAGGATTCTAAGGCGAGTTGGCAAGGTAGCATATGAGTTAGAGCTACCAACAGAGTTAGCATCGGTGCGCCCAATTTTTCATGTATCTCTGTTGAAGAAGTGCAATGGTGATCCAACCTTAGTTTTTCTGGTAGAAAGCATTGGTGTGAAGGATAGCCTTACTTATGAGGAGGTTCTAATTGAGATCCTTGATTGTCAAGTTTGGAAGTTGAGAAACAATAAAGTAGCTTCAGTGAAGGTTTTGTGGAGAAATTAGCTTGTTGAGGGAGCTATGTGGGAAGCCGAAGCAGATGTGATAGCTAAATACCCGCAACTTTTCCCTTCCGGATCAGTTTCATCATGAGGTACCAGTTTCCTCCTTAGTACTCTATTCAATTTCATGTCAAGTTCATGTCTCTAAGTTTCTTTCATGTCATAGCATGCATGTATGTTTCATGAATTCAGTTCAATCATGTATATTAGTTCGAAGTTAGTCACTCCATCAGTTTTCAGCTATAGTTGTTCAGTTTTGGGATTGCAGTTCCTTCCTAGCCTTTCAGTCTGGTTAATATACATTCAAGGATGAATGTTCCCAAAAGGGAGATAATGTAACACACCTAAAGTCTCTAAGATTAGGTCCAAGGGTTGAAATGGAGAAAACAGGAATATTTGGACCGGGTCATTGAACATGTTGTTTAGTGACTCATCAAGTTGCCTAATGGGTTGTTGAGTGACCAGTTAAGTGGTGCCAAGTTGGAGAAAATATTATCTTCCAGTAGTCATGATGGATGGTGTGATGAGTCGCTAGGACGTCCCATAATTCATATTCAACCATTAAGTGTGCAAAGGTGGGGAAATTATGGATTTCCTGTAATGCCATGGAAACCCTTAGATCAGACCCGGGAGTTAAAGCGGAGAAAACTGGAAAATCTGCACCAGGTCTCAAAATGGATCATTACTAGACCCGTGGGGTAGATCACGAGTCATGCAGTGACTTGTGGTCAAGTGTGGAAATGAGTTTGTTTTTGAGGTCATCACGGACATGACCACAAGTCATGGTCAGACCCCACGACTCTTTGAGTCAGCTGTGATGAGGGTTGGAGGAGAATCAATGATTTTTAGATAGTGAAGACCACGAGAGGTGACCACAAGTCATGGTAACCCCTAAATATTCGTTAGGTCCCTTGTGGGGTCCCCCTTGAGGAAAATGGGTAGTGCACTTGATGACTGGAGGCCCCGAGTCGTGGTCTAGGGTAACGACTCGTCTAGTCTCTCGTGGGGACTAGCAATCTATTTTTCCTTGCGAGTTTAGTAAGGTCTTTTCCATGATTCCTATGATTCTAAGACCTAAACTATGTCGTTTTAAGCTATGAATAGTGGGTTTTAAGAGGGGAAAATCTATTCTAAATCATTCTTATTCATGCATGCAAGAGTAAGAGTCTAGAGAGGTGATCAAGGCTAATCCTTCAAGGTTCTTCTTCAAATCTTCCACGGGCAATAAGCGAAGTTGTAGAGTAAAATCCTTTCAGGGTAGGGTTATGAATGGGTGATTTTGTTCACACTCATGCCCAATCCCTCTCTAATTCATGAAAATCTATGAGTTGATTCTATGGGGTTTTAACCTAATACATGAATTCTCTAAGTCAATGTCATGGGTATGATCTAACTATGTTTTAATTAATGAATTATGATTCATGGAAAAGTTTTATTATGTTTTCAATTACTAATCATGTTTACTAGTTTTCCATGTTATGATTCCCATTCATGAAGGATTTATGAGAAGTTGAAATTTATGATGTATGTTCAATCATGATGAATTATTGATGACAAAAGCATGTTTTCAAGCTACCCATGTTTATGATCATGTTTTCAAGTGAATCAAGTTATTTTCAAGCATGTTAAGTATTGGCCAAGCCCATATGTTCAAGTATGATATATGATTCATGTTGATTAGCTTACCACATGGTTTTAGAGTCTAGACTCCCACTTATGTTCAGCTTGTGGTATGGTTTGAGTCAAGGCTCCTTATGTATGATTTCAGATTTATTATGTATATGATTATTCATCTTCGTCTCTAGACGATGGTCAGCTTTTTTGAAAAATGATAGAGAGCATATGCATGTTTTATGGGAGTAGTATGTAGCACCGAGTAGGATATGGGTTAGTCAACCCTAAGCCTTAGAACTACGGGCCAACGTAGATATGTTCAGATTATTTAGGACCTCCTTTGTGAGCTTTCCCCTGCCCGAAGGGGCCTTCAGCTTGATATCAATATCATGGTAGTGTCTTTAGCCTTGATAAGGCTTTAGACAGATACACCCATTTGAGTGTAATAGTCGGGACCATGTAAGCTCTATCGTGGTAATGTCGGTTAAATGACAAATCTCCCATTATTCCTCATGTTTTCAGTTATGCATGTTTATTATTCATGATAAATGTTTAAAGCAGGTTTGACCCAATGTTCAGTCTTTACTTATGATATTCAGTTTTCAACTTTGGGTCATTCGATTCAGTTATAATATTCATTTATGATCATATCATGATTTCACAAAGTAGCATGCAAGTCTTACTCTCAAAATCTTATTTTGATTATGTTTTACATTATGCATGTTTAATGATTATATTTACTTAAGCGGTTTTACTTACCTTGCATACTCGGTACATTCCATATACTGACCGCATACTCTATGCTGTATCATTTCATGATACAGGCTTCGGTCTTCAGACTCAGTCCCACCAATAGCCAGCTTCGGAGTTAGCATCAGTCCCTGTTGGTGAGTCCTTATCTGTCGAGGGCCCCTCTTTTGTTTTAGTTATGATTGAGTATTTTCAGTCTTCAGCTTTAGAAAGTTAGTTGGGGTCTTGTCCTATCAACTCATTAGACTTAGAGGCTTTTCAGACAAAAGAATGTGATTAGCTTTAGATTCGTGTGTATTTCTGATGTTATTCTTATTTTAGACTTCTGCTAAGTTTATTATGTTGATCTATCATTTTCATGATTGAGTTAGATGTATGTTCATGCCATGGGTTGACTTGGAGTCCTTCGGGGTTCCTTGTCCCGTGTCTCGATCTGGGCCTGTTTAGAGTCGTGACATTTCCAGTGTACTTTATGAATGGAGGAATGAGTCGTCTTGTCCCCTGATGAACCGTTAAGTGACTCGTTTAGTTGCGAATAATTAGAGAATGAGTGTTTAGCTTCAATGGCGATGGGTTAGACCACGACCCGTTACTTGACCTGATGGGTCATCAAGTGGGTCGTTGGGTCTGGCAGGGTCATTTTCCTAGTCGATTCATTAAGGGTGTTTTCGTAATTCTAAGTTCCTAAATCCTAAACTATGTCGTTTTAAGCTTCCTAAAGAGTGTTTTAAGAGGGTTTAACCTAGACTAAGTCATTATGCTCTCATACAGTCATTGAATTTGAAATCCTGTTCCAAGATCAAGCTAGAGTTCCTCACCAAATTCACTCTCAATTCTCTTAGGCTTTCAAGACAAGCTTAGAAATCAAGTTACCCAGGCATGTAGGGCCATGAGTGGGGAATTTCTTCCACCCTTGTGCTCAGTTTCTCCTCTAACTCATGAATTCAAGTCTCTAATTAAGTGTATAGAAATTCTATGGTTTTAATCCAATTCTGTGTAAATATTCATACTACGTTTATGGGTCCAATTTCCTTATTTTCTATTAATGATTTAAGGCTAATGGGCAGATGTTACACTCAATTTAATTATCAAATCATGTTTTCAAGTTTTATAAAAATTATGCCCTATCATGTATGATTTATGAAATTATTCTTATAAGTTTATGATTTCAAGCATGATGAGTTATCTAGTATGCATGAATGTTTATGAATTCTTAACTTATGATATCATGACTTTGAATTACAAAGCTTATTTCAAGTATGTATGATTCTATATTTGGGCAAGCCCATACAAGCTAAATATGTTTATCATGATTTTAGCCAAGGCTTACAAGATCAGTTGTAAAGAGATATTTGGAGTCAAGACTCCCCAAATATGTTTTGAGAATATGATTATATGAGCAATATGCATGTATTGGGAGTAGTGTCTAGTATCGAGTAGGCCAGGAATTTCGAGAACCCCAGTCACTGGACTACACGTCAACATAGGATATATTCTTATTAGGACCTCTCAAGAGAGTGCCTCCCCGGCCCGAGGGCACACCCGTGATATCATACCTCATTCATCCTTTTCCCTGGCAAGGCTTAGAATGACTCCTCCATATGGGAAAGACGTGGGATCATCATTCGCTCATACATGATGGTTGTCGGCTATGACAAGTCTCTCATCGTTCCTCATGATTTCAGCTACTCATGTTCAGGACTCGTGCTATAATGTTTTATAGCATGTTTGATCCATTGATCTGTTTATGAACTTTTGTTTACAATTGCAAGCATGCCAAGTTATATGATTTCTATTTCTAAACTTTGGATCATTATGTTTAGATTACGATGAATAACTTATGAATATGTATACATCAGATTACGGCTTTTCGCATGCAGTCCTTACTCTCATTAACTTTCTTGATTTATACTCACGATATCAGAATATCATTTTATTAGCATATTTTACTTATCTTAAATACCCATTACATTCAAAGTGTTAACCACATACTCTATGCTATATCATCTCAAGATATAGGTTCGGGCAATCCAGTCAGTCTCGCCGATAGCTCGCTCCCGATCAGTTTAGTCCTATTCTTGCTTGGGTGAGTCATCATCTCCCGGGACATTATCAGTTTTATGTTTTAATCATGATTTTCAGTTTCATACCTAGTGAGCTAGTTGGGGGAATTGTCTCATCAACTCGTCATTGTAGTAGATGGCTTTACAGACTATCATGTATAGATAGCTCAGCATAGTTGAGTTGTGTTACAATTTTGGCCTTATGATATGCAAAATTCTGCTTATGTCGTATTTATGCTTTAAATTCCTCTTGCATAGCATTCCAAATTTTCCCTTGGAAGCTACTCAAATACATTATTGTCAAAGTTGGATGATTTTTCCCTTGTTAGCATCCGGGTCACTTGCACGGCACCTGCGTTTTGCAGGTGCCCATCTTCGGATCAAAGGTGCTTCATAGGTCAAGCTGAGCTATTTCTCTAGTGCCAACTACGTGGCACCTACATTTCCCAGGTGCCCATATGGCACGCAAGTCGATTTTGCTTCCAACAGATTGTTTTTGGTTCAATTCTTCTTTTTTCTTTGTCTAAGTCAAATACCTGCACAAATAAAGAGAAAAGGCATAAAACATTCCTAATTTGTGTGAAAATAAAGCAATAGCTCATTCCTAAAAGCCTAATGAGTTGGTAAATTACCAACTCATCACCGCTCAAACGTATCAAGTTACCTTCACCAACCTGGTTATACATACCAATGTTCAATCATTCACATGAAAATTACAAGAACACATCCAGCATTATGATGCATCCCAAATTCACAACAATCTTTACTAACAATCATAATCTCATAGTTTACTTTATAAGCATATTTAATACATCATAACATTAGCGACAATTAGTATCCAAAGTCCAACTAAGCATGTTGTCAATCCAGACATATAAAAATCATTATATAATGTCTAACTCTTCATAAATCATAACCTACCTCGATTGCTGAACTAGAGAATATAGCTACTCTGTAGGAGCTTTTCCTTTTCTTAGCGCCTCCGACGTTCAAAGTCTAAACACAAGAAAATAAACAATCTTTTAATCAACTTTCCTAAACTTCCCACCACACACTTAGGCAATAAAAGGGTGCTAAGGCCTTAATTACACTGTAACGATGGATAGGTTGTTACATCAAATACCAATTATAACACCTTTCGTCCCCGAATGGTCAAAAGGGAACCAAAAAAAGAAAAGTACCTGACTCAACAAAAATATAGGGGTATTTGTATCACAAGTCTACTTTGGTCTAATGAGTGTCCTCCTCTACAAGACGGTTCTTCCACTAGACTTTTACTATCGCGGAATCCTTCGATTTCAACTTGTGGAAATCTCTGTCTAATATAGCCACCGGCTCCTCTTTATAAGACTAATTTTTGTCAAGCAGCATTGAATCCCATCAAATAATGTAAGTACTATGTTCATGATATTTCTTTAGCATGAAAACATGAAATACAGGATGAACTCCAGACAAACCTAGTGGCAAGACCAATTCATAGGCTACCTCCTCCATACGTCGAAGAATCTCAAATGGCCTAACGTATCTCAGGTTCTCGTCCGTTTTCCAAACTGCATCACACCCTTTATGGTTGAAACCTTGAGAAAAAACCTGCTCTCCCTCCATAAACTCCATATCTCTAACCTTCCGGTTAGTGTACTATTTTTGTCTACTTTGAGCTGCCAAGAGCTTTTCTTAAATTAACCAGACCTTCTCTAAGGATTTCTTTAATAAGTCAGTACCCCATGGTCTCACCTCGAATGCATCAAACCAATCGATAGGGGATCTATATTTCCTTTCTTATAAGGACTAAAATAGTGTCATGCCAATGCTTGAGTGATAGCTGTTGTTGTATGCAAATTCTGCCAAGGGTAATAACTTGGCCTAATGGCCCCCAAAGTCTACCACACAGGCCTAGAACATATCCTCCAACACCTAGATCATCCTCTCCAACTATTCATCCATCTGCGGGTGAAATTCTATGCTCAAGTGCAACCTAGTACCTAATTCAGCTTGCAAGATTCTCCAAAAGTTAGAAGTAAACTGCATACCTCTATTGGAGATGATCGACACTGGCACCCCATGTAATTGAACCACTTTCTTGACACACAGTTTGGCCAGCTTTTTTGCATTGTAAGTCACTTGCATTGGAAAGAAGTGGGCGGTCTTATTCAGTTTGTTGAAGATGACCCAAATTGAGTCAAACTTCCCCAAGGTCTTTAGAAGACCGACCATGAAGTCCATTGCTATCCTCCTCCACTTCCATTCTGGGATGGGCATCCTTTGGAGCACTCCCTTAGGTCTTTGATGTTCATACTTCACCTATTGGCAATTTAGCCATTGGGCAACATACTCTATGATGTCTCTCTTTATCTTGCTCCACCAATAGTATTGTCTCAGGTCACGATACATCTTGGTGGCTTCGGGATGTATAGAGTACCTCGAACTATGAGCCTCTAACAGTATGGTGTTGATCAGCTTACCAACCTGGGGAACATATGCACACCTTTTATACTCAAGACCCTTCATCATCTATTACCGCATTTTGGCCTCCTCTCTCAAAATCTGATCATGAATCTTACTCAGCTTTGCATCCTCAAACTGTCTGGACTTAACTTTATCTAAAAACGATGATCTAGCCTCCACACTTTCCAATACTCCTCTGACTCCAACAGTATAAGCCTTACAAGGCTGTTTGCCAATGTCTAAACTTCCCTAGCCATCGGGTGTTGTGTAGCCTCTAAACAAGCCAAACTACCCATACTAAGAGATTTCCTACTTAATGCATCTACCACCACATTGGCTTTCCCGAATGATACAGAATCGTGATATCATAGTCCTTTGAGTAGTTTCATCCACCTTTGCTGACTCAGGTTAGGTTCCTTCTGGGTGAATACATGCCGCAGGCTACGATGGTTAGTCAACACCTCACAATGGGCCCCATACAGGTGATGCCTCCATATTTTCAAAGCAAATACCATCACTGCCAACTCTATGTCATGCTTGGGGTAGTTCTTCGCATGCACTTTTAACTGCCTGGAAGAATACACAATGACCTATTTCTCCTGCATTAACACATTACCCAAACCAGACCGTGGAGCATCACAATAACCATAAAGTCCTTATCTTCCACCGGAAGCGCCAGGATAGGTGTTGTGGTAAACAAGGTCTTGAGCTTTTGGAAGCTCTCTTCACATTCATTTGACCACTGGAAAGGTACGTATTTCTGATTCTACCATGTCAACTGAGAGGCAATAGCCACAATATCTTTCACAAATCAATGATAGTAACTGTCTAACCCCATAAACCTATGAACCTCTATCACTGTCATGGGCCTAACGCAATTCTAAACTGTTTCTGTTATACCCCGTAGAATTCCCGGCACCTAGACGACCTATTCGCACGTTGGTTAAGCATATTTGAAGGCCATACGTGCTAGAGAAAGGCCCGGGAAAAGATCGGACGAGAAACCTGTCGAACCATCGCGGAAGGAGCCGAGGCAGAGCCCCTCCGCGATGGCAGCGTGTCACGGAGGAGGAGCCTCCGCATTGGCTCCATGACACGTTGGCCTTGTCCAGGCCCAAGTATATAAAGCCCCACTTCGGTTTTAAATGGTAAAAACATAATAAAATTTCCAAAGAACAGAGGGTAAACGCAGAGGGAGAAAAGGGAACGAAGAAATTATATAATTTTCGTCCGATTACGCTGCTAAACGCCGTCCAAATTCAAATTAACTCCAGATACTGGGGTATTTAGCAGTAGAGAGCATTCCTATGGATTCAGATTCGTAAAATACGGCCGACAAATCGTCGAGCCACCGAGCTAAGGTAAGTGGAATTGCTTTAAATTAGTGTCTATGTGTTCCTAACTGTGAAATGAATATTTCTCCCTTCTGGACCTCTGAAAAATAGCGAGTTTCTGGCCGTCTTTCGATAAGCCTAAGTTTAGGCTATAAACTATATCGAAAGTGACGTTGCCTTTTGAAATAAAGTTGTATCTAGTATTGATTGACATATTTATGAACGCAGTTGGGAGGAAACAATTGAAGTACCGGCCGAGCCTCGTCCGACAGACGAATGATTCAAGGATAAGGTATGTAAAGCTCGTTCCCTCGGCAAGTTAAGTAATATCAGTGCAGTGTAATAAATTACAAACCAGTAGAATGTTCAGAAGTCGAATGTTACGTTTATTATGAATATCGATACGATATGAGAAACATTGGGTTGTAACGTGTATGAAACCTACTAGTACGACATAGATTATAACACAAGTGTTAGAAATTGCTCAGTATGCTTAGTATGTGATGTAGTATGACATGTTAAGATATCTTTGTATTTAGTTGAAACCCCGCAAAGTGAGGTAATATCCCTAAAGCACTTCAGACACAGAATAGTAGGCTAAAATGGAGTTTAGAAAGCATGCTAGGAATAGGTAATCATGTTAATACAGAAACTTAGTAAACAGTATAGTTTTCAGCAGAAACACTATCTTGTATGGCCTTTGCCCCAGTACAGTTTAGCAGGAGATTATATTTATATGTATATATTTACCAGCCTTAGCATGTATTGAATACGTACAGACTATTATTATTAGTTCAGCATGTAATGTATACGATACATTACCCCTGTTAGCCTCAGCATGTGAGATACACAGACAGCGTTACTAGTTGAGACCGATGTATTGTTTGGGGTTGGACTACCTAGCATCCACGACCGCCCCAGGGTTAATATCTGTATCGACTCATCCGCTAGAGGATGAGGATACGTCACTCTACGGAGCGGCATGCCGTCCCGCAAGGGGACGAAGATGGGATGCCAGTTTCCCCATATTTTGCCTTGGTCGGTTTTTATACACCCGCGTCGAGCGGATACGCCCGGGTGTTGATTCAGGAGTCCTTCGGACTCAGGTACAGTTATAGTTAGGGGCTCAGCGAGCCCAAGTGCATACCCAGGGGACCGGCGGGATGCTTACAACCATTATAGGAGATGGGATGACCGGGGTAGGGGTATAGATTCTGTGCTGGTTGTACCTCCCGGCTTATGGGGGCCGGGTAAGGTTTGTGTGTGTTATGTTATGTTATGAGGTGTTATACCCTGTTACAGTAGATACGAGTAGATCGACAGTAGCACGATAAATTCTCAGGTACGATTCCTACTCCTTCCAGTATAATTAAAGAAAAGGTATGGCTTACATTATCAGACAGTTAATTCGTTCCTTTCTATTTCAGTTTCATTAGTTATATCATTGTTTCTCAGATATTTCTTTCAGTTGTTGCTTTACATACTCAGTACCAGCGGTACTGACGCCCGATGGGGCGCTGCATTACTTGCCTGCAGGTACTCGTAGACGAGAAGGCGATACCACGTGATTCCTGTCAGCGATCGAGTATTCAGCTCCTGTCATCCGGAGACTGAATTTCAGAGGGGTATTTCAGTTCCTTTTTGTTGTATAGTACGGGTAGGTCGGGGCCCTGTCCCGATCATTTCTATTGCTATTCCTAGAGGCTTGCAGTCCGTATATTTCCCTGTGGTCAGTTGCGCCGGTCGTGTGAGGCCGCGCAGTTGTTAGCTGTTAGTACTTTTGCTTCTTTTATGTTGGTCGTGTGGGGCCATAAGTTTGACAGTAGTGGTGACCTTGCCGGTCACGTAGCTTTCTAGTATTTCATTGTTGAGTTGCAGATAATTAGACAGCATGGTGGCCTTGTCGGCCCGCATAGGTTTCCTTATAGTCGCATGTTCTGGTCAGCTGTTAGTACAGGTACAGGAGGCTATAGGCCAATGGGCCGGGGGCTGTGTTTACAGCCGTCATATAGCCCTTTGTTTCCAAAAATATGAGATAGAGCCAGCCAGGCACCAGATGTGCCCAGGCTTAGCAGTCCAGCAGTCCAGGTCCCAGTAGGGCACCAGGTGCCAGTCATACCCCTCACGGCGGGGTGTGACAAACTTGGTATCAGAGCAGGTCGTGTCCCAGGGAGTCTGCAAGCCGTGCTAAGTAGAGTCTTGTCTATTGATGTGTTGTGCACCACATACTATAGGCAGGAGGCTGCGAGGCATGATAGGATGGTTACCCTTCCTTCTCAGTCAGTCGTGCTTTAGAGCAGTACAGTATAGGGTTGAGTCCCTAAAAACCTACCGTATTCTTTGATTACAGATACAAAGGTAGATCAGCATTACCCTACTACAGGCAGAAGATCAGATATAACAATAGAAGAAGGCATTAGCTAGTTACAAGGTAACTACAGCAGCAGCAGGAGGTAACAGGGACCTCCCAATGTTATCTTTTTTATTGGTATCATCCCCAGTATATGTCAATAACGTTAGAATAGGAAGTCAGGAATGTAATGTACATACGAGTTGATTTATTTATTAGCTATATAGGATCTGATTAAGATTACAGACAAGGTCAGACCACCAGGTAAGTATAAGAAAGAGAGGGAAATGCAGGAATCCCAAATACATCTTTCTGGATATGGTATAGTTAAATGCTTTTATTTGTTGCAATAAGAAAAGGGCTATTCCCACCTCTTGGTTTTGATGCCAGTATAGTAAAGGGGCATAAGACTTGAGATGGGGTTGCCAAATCAAGCAGTAAGTAAAGATGGGCTGATTGATCCTAGTAAGTATTAGAAAGTATAAAGAGTTCCTATGATTACGTAAGCTGTGCAGACCCTTATGATAACAAGCCAGTAAAGAAAGTAAGACTATTTAGCTTACCCGAAGTAGGGGTAAAAGATCTATTAGTAATGAATGCTTAGTAATAGCCAATTTCGAGTCAGAAAAAGGCCAAGTCCGTCACATATGCTAACAAATAGCAAGCCATACCTGTAAGATTGTAGTTATGATCTAGTTGTGATATCGAAAGGGTGAGGGGTCATGTGAGTCAGATAGGTCTGATTGCAAGTCAGGGGAAGTATGAACTGATACTGGACCAGCAATCCTGTTAACAATGAAGAGCAGGTACCTTGAACCCCAGAGTTCAGTTTAAGTAAGATGAAGGAAAGAAGCAGGAATGTCAGATCTTATGGGGAAATTAGAACTACCCCGGATTGATAAAATATCGTATTAAGGATTAAGCCTCGGGCTGACAGTAGGATTGCGGTTCAGAACACCGCAGTACGTCCGCTATGGAAAAGTTAAGAAGTTACCGGTATAGTAATTCTAATCTAGTGTGGCCTAGAGATAAGGCCCAGCAGACAGTTATGGGCTCTTAATATAAGCCAAGTAAGGCCACAAGATTCGAACGTTGACCCCACATCGCAAGAGTGGCGGAATTTCAAACAGCAGACAATAACTAAGGTGTTTATGTTTGTTACTTTCAGAATGGGGTGACAATACAATGAAATGATAAGTCAGGGCAAGAGATAGTATTAGGCCGTAGAATTCAGTACGTATTGTACGTAATTAGCGATATATATATATACAGATAATAGGTATGCTGTGAGTAGCTGCCTAAGGGGTATAATCACGGATACTGATTGGTAATAGAAAGCATGTACAAATTGCATTGCAGGATCTCCTTGCCAAAAAAAAAAGAGAAAAAGAGAGAGAAGAGAGAAGAAAGAAAGAAAGGGGAGAAGAAAGGAGAAAGGGAAAGGAGAAGAGAAAGGGCAGATTAAGTGTGAATTACGTATGAAGTCATAGGAACTGTCTCAGTTCTCAGTTGATAAGTTAATGGACTTATGTGTTGTTGCCAGATCTAGGCTCTGGAAGCTTACTAGAGTTAATGGCCTGAATTAGATGGCTAGATGATAAGAGCATAGTTAGATGGTCTAATGACTAGCTGGCGCTATATTAGCAGGGAAGCATCTTTAAAAACCAATAGCATTATCATATATGCCGGAACCAGAATTTTTCCAGTATGTTAAGTGGTCGTACATCATTTTCCCAGCCTTGTAGGTGAGAGTCAACCTTAGTCAACCTAGCAGTTATTACAAGGAATACTCCGCAAATCAGACAAGCCCGTGGGCACCCCAAGAAAGGGGGTCCACATCAGTAGTCAGCGATAGACTAGTGCTTCAGCCAGTTCTCGTAAGATATTCAGATGCGGAGCCCTGGCAGAAGGCCAGTATTTACAGAATAGCTCATAAGACCGAGAATTCCCCAGAATAGCAGTATAAATCCAAGTGGATATACACAAGGCGTAAGAAATCGATAGTACCCTGCTAGCACAGTGTTTATTAAGACTGGGGGGATCAGTAGACTCCCCGTGAAGATCCAGAGATCAATCACCTGGGAGCAAGCTTGATTAAGCCCAGCCTTACAGTGGTTTAAGAAAAATAACAGAGCAATTAGATGCCCACGAGTCTGCGGTTACGCACGAACTATAAGCACTCAAGTAGAACAGTTAGAGTATTGTTAGACTACTGCCACATTCGGGTCATTCAACCCAACTATTCAGTTATTTAAAGGTTATGCAGCTAGGTCATTAGAAGTCAGGATCAATATCAGGACCCCCTGATCAGATACGGGTACATGGTGTGCAGATAGTCGTTCAAGGTTACCTTAGCAACAAGTGGCCTTAGCATGCGGTCAGAAGGCCAGATAAAGCTCTAGCTATACCGGTAGATTACTTGTCAAATTCTCCGGTATAATAAACCAGTAAGACCGTCAGTTATATGTCAAATTTTGTAAATGTGAATTTTGGTTGAGTTTAGTAGCCTTTTTGGTCACATTGTGTCGGACTAGGGAGGTCCCAAGTAGTATATATATAAGTGATAACCTACGTTGGCACGTAGTTTTGAAGCATAGGGTGATCGACCCTTAGCCTACTCGGTGCTAGATATTACTCCCAAAAATATGCATATGCTCTCCATCATTTTTCAACGAAGCTCACCATTGTCTATTAACGAAGCTCAATAATCAAATATATCTCAAATATGAAATCATATATGAGAAACTTTAGCTCAAACCATACCACAAGCTGAAAATAATTGTGAGTCTTCACTCCTAAACCATGTGGTAAGCTTAATTCGAGAAATCATAAATCATACTTGAACATATGGGAATTGCCCGATACTTTAACATGCTTGAAAATACTCAATTCACTCGAAACATGATTATAAACATGGGTAACTTGAAAACATGCTTTTCATCAATAATATCTCATCATACTTGAACATTCATCATAAATATCAACTTTATGAATTTTTCATAAATGGGCATTTTAATTTATAAAGCTTGAAACATGATTTTAATGCAAACAAAAAATATAAAACTTGCCCATGATTCATATTTCAATAGTAAAAACACATTTAGATCATACCCATGTAGAGCATTAGGAATTTCATGGATTGGGTTAGAACCCTATAGAATCAACATATGAATTTTCATGATTTAGAAAGAGATTGGGCATGGGTGTGAATGAATTCATCCATTCATAACCCTACATACCTGGGGAAGAACTGATTTTACCCCTCCTTGATTGCCCAATGAAAGATTGAAGAAAAGCTTGACGAAAGTCTAACTTGATCACCTCCTAAACCCTTCAATTTGCATTCATGAATCTGAATGAGCCTAGGATAGATTTTCTCCTCATAAAACACTGCATTTCGAGCCTTAAACGATGTATTTTAGGATCCTAGAACATAGGAATGACGAAAATACCTTTAACGATTTTTTTGAAAATTCTGCACTGCCAGTGACAATGGATGACCGAACGATCTATTGTTACATCCTACGATCTGTTGTTACCACTCGTTGCTACTCACCGAGTTCAGGTCTCTGATCCCTCACCACTACCGGATAGGACGGGTCGTTGCTACCTCCAATGACTCACTGCGGTCAGTCATCGTCACCACTGCCTCTAATCTGGAACCCCTTTGCATGACTGTTGACCACGACCTGCAACGGGTCGTTCCATGACTCATTACTTCTTCTGTGACCAAGGTCAGTCTCACCACGACCACAACCAATGACTCGTTACCTCAAACCATGGGTCATTCCTTGACCCATTACTCCCATCTCTGAATCTGCAGTACCTCACCACGGACTCAACCAACGGGTCGTTGGTGGCACCAACGATCCGTACCATGACCCGTTATGTGAAAAAAATTCTCAGATTTTTGCCACTTCCATTTTTAAATCCCAGGTCTAGTCTTGGGAACTTCTGGGGTATTACAATATCTCCCACTTGGGAACATTTGTCCTCGAATATGGGAAAGCATACAGAAAACAAAGAATGCAATCATCACACTCAATCACTGATTATACAAGCTGAAACGAACGGAATGACTAACTCCGATAAACTACATGACTGAACTGAATTCATGAATCATACATACATCCAAATACATGAAAGAAATTGGGGTACATGAACTGAACACGAAACTGTATAGAGTTTTAGGGAAAAAAACTAATACCTCAAGCTGGAACTAAGCCGGTAGAGAATAAATATGGGTATCTAGCCATCATGTCTATTTCGGCTTCCCACGTAGATCCATCAACATGCTGATTCCTCCATAAAACTTTTAACTGAAGCTACTTCCTTGTTTCTTAGCCTTCGAACCTAACGATCCAGTATTTCCACCGGAACCTCCTCATAACTAAGTTGTCTTTCACACTGACACTGTCCATCGGGACAACAGAGCTGGGTCACCCAAACACTTCTTTAAGAGCGATACATGGAAAACATGATGCACATAAGCTAATTCTGAGGGAAACTTCAATTCATATGCCACCTTGCCAACCCGCTTCACAATCCGATAGGGACCAATATAGCGAGGACTGAGTTTCCCTTTCTTTCCAAACCTCATTACTCCATTCATGGGAGACTCCTTAAGAAACACCCAATAGTCCACTTCGAACTCGAGTTCTCTTCTTCTCACATCGGCATAGGACTTTTGGCGACTTTGAGCTATTTTCAACCTGTCCCGTATGAGTTGAAATTTTTCCATAGCCTCATGGACTAAATTTGCCCCTATCATCGCAGCTTCACTAACTTCAAAACAACCTATGGGCGATCTATATCTCTGCCCATAAAGAGCCTCATACGAAGCTATCTGAATGCTGGAATGGTAGCTGTTATTGTATGCAAACTCGATAAGAGCCAAATGGTCATCCCAACTACCCTTGAAGTCAATCACACATTCCCTCAATATGTCCTCGAGAGTTTGAATTGTCGCTCCGCTTGACCATCCGTTTGTGGGTGAAATGTTGTACTGAGCTTAACCTGAGCACCCAATCCTTTTTGAAACGACCTCCAAAACTGAGAGGTAAATTGGGTACCTCCGTCTGATATGATAGACAAGGGCACTCCATGCAACCAAACCAGCTCTCAGATGTATAGTTTGGCATAATCCTCCACCAAATCAGTGGTTTTGACCAGTAGAAAATGAGGGGCTTTGGTCAACCTGTCTACAACAACCCAAATGGAGTTATATTGCCGACGAGTGCGAGGCAAATATGTGATGAAGTCCATATTGATTTCTTCCCACTTTCAAGTAGGAATACTGATATCCTGAAGCACACCTCCAGGTCTCTAATGCTCAACCTTCACTTGCTGACAGTTTAAGCACTTAGCTACAAATTCTGCAATGTTTTTCTTCATGCTATTCCACTAATAAACTTCCCGTAAGTCATGGTACATCTTGGTGGCACCTGGATGGATTGAATACTTGGAACCTTGAACCTCACGCAACATCCGATTTCTCAAATCATCAACTTATGAAACACATAAACGACCCTGGTATTGAAGCATACCATCTCCCCCTTTAGAGAAGACCTCTACCTTCTGATTTTGAACGACTTCCTTTAACTTTACAAAAATAGGGTCCTCGTCTTGTCTATCTTTCACATCAGTCACCAAGGACAATTTTAATCCATTCTAAATAATAACACCGCCATCGATCAAGTCAACAAACTGAACTCCCAACCTTGCAAGTCTACGCACATCCTTCACCAACTCCTTTCTCCCCTCATCCACTTGGAACACACTCTCCATAAAGAGTCTACTAAGTGCATCTGCTACTACATTAGCCTTGCCCCGATGGTAAATGACACTCATGTCATAATCTTTAAGTAGCTCCAACCACCTCCTTTGTTGTAGATTTATATCCTTTTCGGTAAATACATATTGTAGACTCTTATGGTCCGCAAACACATCTACATGGACCCCGTACAAATAATGTATCCAAATTTTCAAGGCGAATACCACCGCCACCAACTCAAGATTATGGGTCGGGTAATTCTTTTCATGAACTTTCAGCTGTCTGCAAATATATATTATAACCTTGCCGTGTTGCATCAATACACACCCAAGTCCGATCCTTGAAGCATCACAATACACCACGACCCATCGGTACCCTCAGGTAGGTCAACATTGGTGCTGAGGTGAGTCGAGTCTTCAATTCCTGAAAGCTTCTCTCACAAGTCTCCGACCATTGGAACTTTACTTTATTTTAGGTCAATTTAGTCAATGGCGTTGTAATGCATGAAAAACCCTCAATAAACCTTTGATAGTATCCAGCTAAGCCCAAAAAGCTCCGTATAGCTGAAGGATTCACTGGTCTTGGCCAATTCTTCACCTCTTCTATTTTCTGAGAGTCCACCTTTATGCCCTCACTTCACACCAAATGGCCCAAAAACGCCACTGAGTTCAACCAAAACTCGCACTTACTGAATTTAGCATATAGTTGGCGATCCTTGAGAGTCTATAAGACCACTCTCAAATGAGCGCCATGCTCCTCCTCGCTCCGAGAGTATATCAGGATGTCATCAATAAACACAATCACGAACATATCCAAGTATGACTTGAACACCCTTTTTCATCAAGTCCATAAAAGCTGTAGGAGCATTCATTAGTCCAAAAGACATAACTACAAACTCATAATGACCATACAACGTCCTGAAGGCTGTCTTCGGGATGTCACTCTTCCAAACCCTAAGCTAATGATACCCGGATCTGAGATCTATCTTCGAAAAGAAATTGGCACCCTGAAGTTGGTCAAACAAATCATCAATCCTGGGTAGAGGGTACCTGTTCTTGATAGTGACCTTGTTCAGTTGCCGATAATCAATACACATACGAAGAGAGCCATCTTTCTTTCAAAAAAAAAGAACTGGTGCACCCCAAGGGTATTTGCTTAGCCTAATGAAACCCTTATGTAATAGGTCCTTCAACTGCTCCTTCAACTCGTTTAACTCAGCTGGGGCTATTCTGTAAGGAGGAATAGATATAGGATGCGTATCGGGAAGAAGGTCAATACCAAAATCAATCTCCCGCTCGGGAGGAATTCCTGGTAAATCATCTGGGAATACTTCTGGGTACTCATATACCACTGGGACTGACTGGACAGTTGAGGTATCGGACGTAGCATCCTTAACCCTAACTAGATGGTATACAAAACCTTTGGAAATCATCTTTCTGGACTTAAGGTAGGAAATGAAATGACCTACAGGCACAACTGAACTGTCCTTCCACTATATGGATGGCTCACCTGGAAATCTGAACTCTACTGCCGAGGTTCTACAATTTACTAAGGCATAACATGAAAATAGCCAATCTATGCCGAGGATAACATCAAAATCGGTCATGTCTAACTTTACCAGATCTGCTTAGGTGACTATCTAAAGGACTGTGACCGGGCAACTTCGATACACCCATCTAGCTACAACTGAATCACCCACTGGAATAGAGACTGAGAAGGGTCCTGACAAGATTTTGGGATTGACTCCAAAACTACTAGCCACATAAGGTGTCACAAAAGACAAGATAGCCCCTAGATCTAACAAAGCATATACATCAAGATGGAAAACTCATAACATACCAGTGACTACATATGGGGAGACCTCCTGCTCCTGGTGAGATGTTAAGGCATAGAACTTATTTGGCGCTGACCGCCACCTGTGCTAATAGATGCCCCCTGTTGGGCTGAGCGTGTGGGTGGAGCTGTTGAATTGGAAGCTGGGCCTCGGCCCTTATCATAGCCCTGTTTGGCTGCTGGGAAAGCTCTAAGCATATGTACGAGCTTCCCACACCCGAAGCAAGCACTTGTACATGCCAAGAACTGACCTGTGTGCCCCTGACCACACCTACTACAAACTAGGATACTGAAATCTGCGGGCCTACTGCTCTGACCCCTAGAGCCTGATGCTCATCCTCGCTGGTTGTGCCTAGGTCTGGATGGCATACTCATCGCTGAAGATGCTAGGGCTGAAGATCTCTGGTGGGTCTGCTGTTGGTGCCCACCACCTGTCCTTGGCTGAGAGAATCTATAAATATCGTCCTGGCCCTCTTGGCTTCCCTCTCCCTCATATGCGCCGCCTCCATCTGCTAGGCCTATAAGACTATCCGAGGAAAATCCATATCCTAATGGAGCATGGCGGTTCTATAATTCTTGTCTAAATAATCCACCACCCCATGGACAAACTTTCTCACTCGCGCCCTCTGATCAACCACAAACTCTGGGGCGTACTTTGACAAATGAGTGAACTCAAGGGCATAGTCCTGCACCGTCCTCTTCCCCTGCTTAAGATTCACTAACTTTGTTACCTTCAACTCTCTCATCTCACGAGGGAAGAACCAAACTAGAAAAGTAATGTGAAACTCCTCCCAACTGATAGGGCCTGCTCCCGCTGCCCTACTATCCTTCCACTGTCAAAACTAAATGTGTGCGACCCCTTTCAACTGGTATGAGGCCAAATCAGCACACTCTACTCCATTCACCCCAATGACCTGGGTGATCTTCACAATCTCATCGATAAACTCATGTGGATCCTCGCCCAATTTGGACCCAACAAACTCTGGTGGGTTCATCCTCAAGAAATCTCAGACTCAAGATGCCGCCTCATTCCTGTTCTATGAGATATGCACCACTGCCTGCTTGTTGACCTGGGCGGTCAAGGCCTGCGTTAGCATCTGAATGGCTGCCTGAAATTCAGCATGGGCAACCGGCTCCGGTGCATGGTGCTCCTAGACTGGTGGGGTTTGTTGGTGCACATCTCCGTTTCCATCCTCGTGGCCGTTTCCATTTCCATTCCTCCTACCGTTAACTCTACGGAGAGCCATTATTGTGCAATCGCGAATAGCACGAGTTAGAAGGATAGGGAGACATTTCATCGCATAACATAGATCACGAAAGAAGGGAACATTTCCTAAACGTCTGGTAGCCTCTTCATCATAAGTGTGGTGCGCTTCACACCCATAAAAAAGACTCTACTCAATGTGACTTTCAGACACCCTAAGACACTCCAAACCTATTGCTCTGGTATCAAGTTTGTCATGACCCGAATATAGGCTCGGATCGAGACACGGGACAAGGAGCCCCAGTAGACTCCAAGTCGATCCATGGCGTAAACATACATCTAATTCAATCAAATAAAGCGGAAGATCAACATGATAAACTTAGCGGAAGTATGAAATAAGCATAACACCAGAAATAAGCATGAATCTAAAGCTGATTACATTCTGTCTGAAAAGCCTCTAATACAAATGAGTTGATGGGACAATACCCCAACTAACTCTCTAAGTCTGAAATTGAATACATAAAGGAAACTGATAAAGCATGATCCTCGGGAGATGAGGACTCACCAACAGATGTGGGAGGCTAACTCTGAAAGGATGGCTAAGGACGAGGCTGAGTCTGAGTACCGGGGCTTGTATCATAAAATGATACAACATAGAGTATGCGGTCAGTACGTGGAATGTACAGAGTATGCAATGTAAGTAACACCGCTTAAATAAGTAAAATCATTTAAAACACGCATAATGTACAACATGAATAAAACAAGAATATGAGAGTAGGGCTTTCATGCTATTTTATGAAATCATGATCTGAACATAACATAGCATCATAACTAAATCGAATGACCCAAAGCTTAAATTCGATAATCATAAGTAAAACTAAATATTAGGTCAAACCTATTTTAGAACATATATATATATATATATCATGGGTAATGCACATGCATAACTGAAATCATGAGGAACAATGGGAGAGTCGTCTTATAACTGACATACCACGATAGAGCTTACATGGTCCCAACTATCACACTCAAGTGGGTAGATCCATCCAAAGCCTTTCCAAGGCTAAGGACGATACCATGATATCGATATCAAGCTTGAGGCCCAATCGGGGTAAGGGATAGCTCACAAGGGAGGTCCTAAGTAGTATATATATAAGTAATAACCTACGTTGGCACGTAGTTCTGAGGCATAGGGTGATCGACCCTTAGCCTACTCGGTGCTAGACCGTACTCCCAAAAACATGCATATGCTCTCCATCGTTTTTCAACGAAGCTCACCATCGTCTATTCACGAAGCTCAATAATCAAATACATCTCAAATTTGAAATTATATATGAGAAGCTTTAGCTCAAACCATACCACAAGCTGAAAATAATTGGGAGTATTCGCTCCAAAACCATGTGGTAAACTTAATTCGGGAAATCATAAATTATACTTGAACATATTGGCATTGCCCGATACTTTAACATTCTTGAAAATACTCAATTCACTTAAAAACATGGTTATAAACATGGATAACTTGAAAATACGCTTTTCATCAATAATATCTCATCATACTTGAACATTCATCATAAATCTCAACTTTCATGAACTTCTCATAAATGAGCATTTTAATTTATAAAGCTTGAAACATGATTTTAATGTAAAACAACGTAAAACTTGCCCATGATTCATAATTCAATAGTAAAAACACATTTAAATCATACCCATGTAGAGAATTAGGACTTTCATGCATTGGGTTAGAACCCCATAGAATCAACATATGAAGTTTCATAATTTAGAGAGAGATTGGGCATGGGTGTGAATAAATTCACCCATTCATAACCCTACATACCTGGGGAAGAACTGATTTTACCCCTCCTTGGTTTCCCAATGAAAGATTGAAGAAAATCTTGAAGAAAGTCTAACTTGATCACCTCATAAACCCTTTAATTTGTATGCATGGATGTGAATGAGCCTAGGATAGATTTTCCCCTCATAAAACGCTACATTTAGAGCCTTAAACGACGTAGTTTAGGACCCTAGGACTTAGAAATAACAAAAATACCCTTAATGAATTTCTTGAAAATTCTGCACTGCCAGTGATAATGGATGACAGAACGATCCATTGTGACATCCTACGGTCCGTCGTTACCACTCGCTGCTACTCCCTCAATTCAGGTCTCTGATACCTCACCACGACCGGATAGGACGAGTCGTTGCTAGCTCCAATGACTCATTGCGGCCAGTCGTTGTCACCACTGCCTCTAATATGGAATTCCTTTGCACAACTGCTGACCATGCCCCGTTGTTACCTGCAACAGGTTGTTCCACGACTCGTTACTTCTTCCTTGACCAAGGAACAATCTCACCAGGACCACAACCAATGACTTATTACCCTAAACCACGGGTTTTTCTTTGACTCGTTACTCCCATATCTGAATCTGCAGTACCTCACCACGGACTCACCAAACGAGTCGTTGGTGACACCAACGATCTGTACCATGACCTGTTCTGTGAAAAAAATTCTTCGATTTCTTCCACTTTCCATTTTTAAATTTCGAGTCTAGTCTTGGGCACTTCTGAGTAATTAGAGGTTCAAAGATGGTTACTGAGCGAGGGCTCACATGAGCAAGTTTGTATCGGGGGTCTCTCGACTTAGTGGTTAAGAAGTGCAGAACCGCTATGCTTATCAATGATATGGATATCTCTCAACTCATGATTCATGCCTAGTAGATTAAGGAGGAGAAGTTGAAGGAGAAGGAGAGGGAGACTGAGTGGGCTCGGACAGGGAACTTTGAGTTCTCGCAGTAGAGCACAGGTGGTGGGCGTCGCTCATAGTCCCATCAGAAGTTATCAACCCTAGCTTCATCATCAGCTAGTGTTCTATCCAGGACTAGAGGTGATCAGAAGGGTAGAGACACTAGGCTCTAAGACTCAGGGAGTGTATCTAGAGGACACACTTTCCTATCTTGTAAGAAGTATGGGAGGAACTACCCAGGGGAGTGCTTAGTGGTTCAGATGCTTGCTTTTGGTGTAGTAAGGCCGGTCATAGACTCAGAGATTATCCTTCAACTAGACAGGGTGGCATTAGAGGTCCAATAGCTCACCCACCCCAGCAGCGCATATCATCTAGTGCAGGTGGAGAACAATGCTAGAACCATTTCTATGCACTTTCATTATGCCAGGAGCAAGAGAGCTCACCAGATGTGGTTACGGGTATGTTACAAGTTTTTCACCTTCATGTTTATGCATTGCTAGATCTAAGGACCACATTGACCTTTGTGACACTCTATATTGCTATCAATTTCGGTGTCAATCTCGAAAATCTCTTAAAACCCTTGTTAGTCTCTACTCCTATCGGTGAGTCAGTTATAGAACGGAAGGTATACAGAACCCTGTTGTATGTTTGCATACAGTCACCTCAGCTGATCTAGTAAATCTAGACATGACCGAATTTGATGTTATATTTGGCATGGATTGATTGTACTCTTGTTGTGATTCAGTCAATTGTAGAACCCAAATGGTAGAATTTTGATTTTCAGGTGAACCAGTCCTAGAGTGGAAGGATAGTTCAGCAATTCATGTAGGTCATTTTGTCTCCTATCTTAAGGCTGGGAAGATAATTTCCAAGGTTTGTGTGTATCATTTAGTTCAAGTTAAGGACTCCAAGTTCAAAATATCGACTCTTCAGTCTATCCCAATTATTTGTGAGTATCTAGAGGTGTTCTCAGATGATCTACTAGGAGTCGCTCCCGAAGGGAGATTGACTTTGGGAATGACCTTCTCCCTGATAAGCAGCTGATGAGTTGGTAATTTACAAAATCATATGGATCTTAAACATGAGTTAATGCTTCATTTTAATGCAATTGAAAAGGGTTTATGCCTTTTCTTCTCTTTTCTGTAGGCATTTAGTTGAAACAAAGATGATGAAGTATTTGACTTAACGCACTCTATCATAGGGAAAATAGGTGACGTGTGTGCCATAAGTCTGCACCCGCGTTTAGCAGGTGCCACACAGGAAGATTTGGAAGTTGTTGGAACCAGACCTGCATGCTACAAGTTAGTATCTGTGGAACGTAAGTGCTACGAAGGAGGCCTTGAGGGAATACTGCCTGGGCCTATTACTGTACCTACGTGCATAAGTCCATATTTGCGAAACATAGGTTCCAACGCAAGTGGGCCGTGTCTCCTCCGAAGGGAAAAATCATCCAAGAAGGAAAGCAGGTACTTGAGAAGCTTCTAAGAGCATTTTGGAAATCTGTGGAAGGAATATATACAGACTTTTTATCCCATTTGTAAAGACATTACATTACATCATAGAGAATATTGAAGAGGAGGGATAATGATAGAGAAAGTAGAATTTTATACTTTTTTCTTCATCTTCTTTGTGAAAAGACCATTGTTGTAGATTTCTAAGATGAAAGTGATCTTAATTGCTTAATATGATTGGTTTTGAGAAATTCTCTATTGGAATAATTTCTCTTCCCTTAATTGTGAGCAACTAATTTCTCTTCTAGGGGTGTGTGTGAATGATGGGTGTTTAGATTTGATTTGGTATTGACTAATTGATCTTAGATTTGATTGGAATGCATGGATCTATTGATTTCTTCAAGTAATAATCTAAGAATTAATGGTTGCAAATATTAATTAAGCTCTCTAACTTTGCTTTTGCTTGAGGAAGGAAAGTGAAGCTGGGAAAGACTTCCATTGTGAGGATAGGAGTTTTTGATCTATGGGTTGGAGCTAGAGATTGTCTACACAATTCAAACTCCATTAAAGGGATAGAGCTAGAAATAGTATAAACCCCTCCTCAAGCATTGTTTGGTTGTTTAGTAGATTTTAGCTTTGGGGTTTGAGAAAACCCAAAGTAGTCACATTCTTTTTGGTTAAGAAACATAGAGTGTAGCCATAACAAAGGCTATCCATGCACTAATTGACTCTAAGACTCTTAGTTAATACCTATCAAGTTGATGCGCCATCAAATGCACACCCCTAGTCTCTCATCTTGCTAGCAACAATCATTTTCCCCTCTGCTTTGATTTAAATTTACATTCAAAACTTTTCAAACCAATTCCCCTAAATTTTACTTTATGTTTAGACATGATGCATGCTTGTGTGAACTAATTTACAACATTTGGTGAATCTAGCCTTCAATCCTTGTGGGATTCAACTCTGATTCTTGTTGCGTACTTGTATTGCAAACTACTTTACACTCAACTTTGATAATTTTAACTTATATCAGGGTAGGGAAAGTGGAGATGCTGCGACCATTGCCACCTTCTTAACCGGAGAGTTGTTTTAGACATTAAAAATGGCACCGTTGCCGGGGATTGGAAATTGATTGCCATTTGTTGTTTATTGATTCACATTTGTGTTGCATCTTGTTTTCTTTTACGTTGTTTTATTATTTTTGTTGGATGAACAGGATAAAGGATAAGCCATGCGAGTGATAACGATAGTATTGATGAATTCATGGATGTTGAGGATGTGCCGGTAGCTCATGGTGTGCCTAGTGCAATTCACTTACCTCCAACGGTAGGAAATGCAGTGTTTTATGTTACTAGCGCCATGCTATAGCTCATCCAAATGAAGGGATTGTTTGGTGATCTTGCGGGTGAAGATGCCAACCGGCACATAAGGAATTTTGTTGAAATCTACCAACTATTCAATATCACAAACATTAGCCGAGAGTCTATTTGGCTAAGGTTGTTCCCATTTTCTCTCATAGGAGACACTACAACTTGGTTGGAGGAGCTACCTCCGGGATATATAACTTCATTGAATGAGCTAACTAAGGTGTTCCTAGATCGGTTCTTTTCACCCTCTAAAATGTTGCAATTGCGTGATGAGATCACTAACTTTTGACAACTTCTGAGAGAACTATTACATAAGGTGTGGTTAAGATTCAAGAAAAAGGTGGTCATGTCTCCTAATCATGGGTTATCGGATGGAGTGCTCTTCCTAAGTTTCTACCAATTACTTGACTCCATCAACAAGTCTGTGGCAAACAATCTAGCTGGTGGTTCACTCATGGACCAAATGCTTAGACTTGCAAAGGCCCTTTTGGATAGAATGACCAAAATGAATCGAGCTTGGAATACTAGGGAGACCGGGGCGTCCTAAAATGTTACCTCCAATCTAATGACAAGTGAGATAAGGAGGAAGGAGGAAGAAAGGTATGAGACTTTGGCAAATATGATAACTCAAATGGAGTTGTTAGCTAAGCACATGATGGGCTCCGGAGTCAACAATGTGAATGCTATTGGATCTCAAGGAAACAACTCTCGTGAGGGTGATGATCCATATGCTATGTTCGATGAAGAGTGTCAATACATGTTGAACCAAGTCGGAGATTCTCGCCCGGGGTACCAAGGTAACAACCAAGGACCTTAGCATCCTCGAGATGAGAATCAAGGTTGGAGAGATGGTGAAGGTCAATGGAGAGATAGAGAGGGCCCATGGAGAGATCATGACCGTGAGAGAAAAGGTGATTATATAATCATCAAAGCTCAAATCCATACATCCCTCCCCCTAAGGCTGATGTTTCTCTAGTGCAAATAGGTGTTAATGACCCTGCTGGCTCAAAGATCGAGGACATGTTGGCTCGGGTATTGAAAAGGGTTGAATTAATCGATAATAGGGTTAAAGAGTTGAAGAGTGAGGTATCTAACCTTTCTCAAACAATGAGTTCCTATTCAACATCGATCAAGCATCTTGAGGCCTAAATGAACCACCTTTCAGCTCAAATAAATCCTAGAATGAAAGGTACACTTCCTAGTGACACTCTTCCAAATCCAAAGAATGATGAGCATTGTATGAAAATTGTCACTAGAAGTGGGAGAATACTTGAGAATATGAGTGATAAGTCTAATGAGGTCGTTGGTAAAGAGAAGAGTAATGAGAAGTTGAAGGATGGGATGGTGTCGAGCGCACCCATGGCAGTTGATGATGAGGAGATAGTGAAGGACGGAGAGGTTGATACTCCTCCTCAAGTTGTGATAGATGATGTTGGAGTCAAGGAGGGCTAAATTTCTAAAGGATCGTTGCCTAAGTGTCCAGCTCCTTACCCCTAATGATTGATGAAGGAGGAAGACAATCAATTCAAGAAGTTCATTGATTTCTTTAGTAAATTGTTCATGAACATCCCATTGATGAATGCATTGTTGTAAATGTCGGGGTATGATAAATTCATGAAGGAGTTGATGAAGAAGAAAAAGGTTGTCAATGTGGGGATGGTGGAGGTGTCACATTATTACAACACAATCATGGAAAGCAACATGGCTCCAAAGAGGGAAGACTCGGGGCGTTCACCATTCCATGCACCATTTGTGTGTATCTGTTTAACAAGGACTTATGTGACCTAGGGGCAAGAATCAACTTTACGCCCTTTTTGATATTTAAGAAGTTGGGTTTGGGAGATCCTAAGCCTACACCAGTGAGGTTGCTCATGGCGGATAGATCAATCAGACGCCTCGGCGGGATACTCTTTTATCTGTTGGTTAAAGTTGACAAATTCATCCTCCCAACAAATTTTGAAGTGTTGGATTATGACATAAACCTTGAGGTGCCTATCATCTTAGGGCGCCGATTCTTAGCCACCAGCCGAGCATTAGTGGATGTTGAGTTGGGAGAACTCAAGTTTCGAGTTGGCAGTGATGAGGTCAGTTTCAATGTATGCAAACAAATGAAGCCCCCAGATAAATGTCGAGTTGTAGCAGTGATTGACATAAGGGACAAGCTGGTTGAGGTCCCATATGAGGAGGTAAGAACCCCGATCATTGTTGATCATTAAGGTAACATCATCGAACTAGATGTTAAATCAAGCACTTCTTGGGAGGCAACACAAGCATTTTTCATGTTTTTTACTTTACTTCTTTGTTGTTTTTGGTTGTTTCAGGAATGCCAGAAGTTGAAGATGCTAAAACAAGGCACTTGTGCTGGATGTGTGAAACGTAAGTGCCACTCTGCAGCATGCAGGTGTAGCACATGCCTCTACTGGAATACCTGGAAGAAAAATGTTCAAAGTTGTGTACTTGTGCATCATCTGCAAGATGCAGATACAGACTTGCAACACGATGTGCAACGCAGGTCCAAAGCAGTGCACTAGCAAAATAAAGCCCCACCTATGCTTCATATGCGTGTCATAGGTCATCACTTTTAGCCGCATATGCTGGTGCAAGCATAAGTAAGAGTTTTTAAAATGTTCTACTGATCCATTTGACCAGACCCGATCCGGCTTTGATCCGCGACCCTTCATCTCCCTAAAACCCCTCTAACCCCGACTTTTCCACTATTTTTAAACATTGTTTATATCCATTTACTCTCCACTCACACCTTATAAATTTCTACACTCCACAAATCAATCTCCACTTTTTCTTTATTCTCTCACCACTGCACCACCGCGGCACAACCATTGTTTGAGACTAAAACTTGTCCAAGCTTGAATTTTCACTCACCCACTTCTTCAGACTCGCTTGTGTTATGCTCCTTTACTTAAATCATCCTATGTATGTTTCTTAGGAGTATTCTGATTCAAGAATAATAGTTGTAATTTCCCCATTGGTGCTTCATCGGTTTGTTTAAAATTGAATTTTGGGGTGCTTTGGGTCGATTTGAAATTGGAAATTTATGGGGGATTATTGCTTCATATGATCTTGTGTGTTAGAGTTCCATATAATTCCATGATATTTTAGTTGGGGCAAAGTCTGAGTATCCCACTCATTAGTAATTCATGATTTGACCCTAGGATAGATTGGGTGACATCATTTTAAAGGGAAAATCATAATTACTTTGAGTTTGTGATTGTAGTATGTGTTGGGTTTCAATTGTTGTTTAGTTATGCTTTGTGATTCTAATGAGTAGTTCAAAAATATATGATGAGAACTTTGGTTGAATATGAGTTACAAGTATACTTTTGGTAGTAGTATAAGTGGTAGCTCCACGTTTCTCGATGATAGATGGGGTAACCTCATTCTTAAGGAAAGTTGTTGAGTGATTGTTTATTGGTCATTTAGTAATATTGCGCTTGTTGGGTTGCCTTTCGGGGAAGTCGGAGTATCCATTAGATTTTAAGTTGATGGACTATGACTTAAGTTTGGGTTGAAACTCCGTGAAATATAGGTTGAGACACTGCCAAGCATATGCGTGCCATAGATGTTGCTCTACAGAACACAAGTCCAGCGCAGGTGAAGGTCAAGAGTTACATACTGTTATACCCACGAAGCTCTAAGATCAGATCCGGGAATTGAAATAGAGAAAATAGGATTTTCTACACTAGGTCACAGAACGAGTTGTCCTATGACCCCTCAGGTTGACCACGAGTTGTGGTTAGCCTCACGACTCATTGAGTTAGTCGTGGTCATGGATGAGGTTCAGGTAGGAGGAATTGGGTAGTGCACTTAACGGGTGGGTCACCACAACTCATTGGGTGCACCATGAGTCGTGGTGTGCCCCGTGGTGAGCGCAGGTATGATTTGGACAGTGGAGTTAATGAGTGGTGACCACGAGTCATGGTCACCAGTAAGGATTCATGATGTTGCCCGTGGTGAGTTTCAGGTGAAGCTTTGGCAGTGTACTCGACGACTGAGGCGACGACTCGTGGTCAGAGGTAACAACTCGTCCAATCCCTCATTGGGACTGGCAGTCTATTTTCCTCTGCAAATTTAATAAGGGCTTATCCGTAATTTTTATGATCCTAGGGCCTAAACTATGTTGTTTTAAGCTATGAATAGTGAGTATTACGAGGAATAAGTTCATTCTAAACTATTCCTATTCATGCATGCAAACTTAGAAGTCTAGAGAGGTGATTAAGCTTAATTCCTTCAAGTTTTTCATGAATTCTTCCTTGGGCAATTAGAGAAGTTGTAGAATCAGATTCTCTCAGGTATGTAAGGTTATGAATTGCTGAGTTTTTTCACACCATGCCTAATTCCTCTCTAATTCATGAAAACCTATATGTTGATCCTATGGGGTTTTAACCCAATGCATGGATTTCCTAAGTTTCTGCATGGGTCTGATTAAGTATGTTTCTATTATTGAATTATGATTCATGGGCAAGTTTTACAATGTTTTCAGTTATAAATCATGTTTTCAAGTTTTATAAATTATAATTCCCATCCATGAGAAGTTCACGAAAGTTGAGATTTATGATGTATGTTCAATTATGATGAGGTATTTATGAGGAAAATCATGTCTTCAAGTTACTCATGTCTATAATCATGTTTTCAAGTGAATCAAGTATTTTCAAGCATGTTAAGTATTGGGAAAACCCATATGTTCAGGTATGAATTTTGATCTCACGAATTAGCTTACCACATGATTTTGGAGTCAAGACTCCCAATTATGTTCAGCTTGTGGTATGGTTTGAGCTAAGGCTCCTCATGTATGATTTCATATAATGTATATGATTATTCAGCTTTGTCACTAGGCGATGGTCAGCTTCGTTGAAAAATGATGGAGATCATATGCATGTTTTTGGGAGTAGTGTCTAGCACCGAGTAGGCTAAGGGTCAGTCAACCCTATGCCTCATAACTACGCGCCAACATAGGTATGATCAGATTATTTGGGACCTCCTTTGTGAGCTTTTCCCTGTCCCAAGGGGCCTTCAGCTTGATATTGATATCGTGGTAGCGTCTTTAGCCTTGGTAAGGCTTTAGACGGCTCTACCTACTTGAGTGTGATAGTGGGGACCACGTAAGCTCTATCGTGGTAATGTCGGTTATATGACGAGTCTCCCATTGTTCCTCATGATTTCAGTTATGCATGTTTATCATTAATGATATATATATATATATATGTTCTAAAGCAGGTTTGACGCAATGTTCAGTTTTACTTACGATTATCAGATTCCAGCTTTGGGTCATTCAATTCAGTTATGATGTTTAGTTATGTTCAGATCATGATTTCAAAAAATAGCATGCAAGCCCTACTCTCAGATTCTTATCTTGATTATGTTTTATATTATGCAATGTTTTAAATGATTTTACTTATTTAAGCAGTATTACTTATCTTGCATACTCGGTACATTCCACGTATTGACCGCATACTCTATGTTATATTATTTTATGATATAGGCTCCAATCTTCAGACTCAGCCCTGTCACTAGCCAGCTTCCGGAGTTAGCATCCAACTTCGGTGGTGAGTCCTCATCCCCTGAGGACCATTCGTTATCAGTTATATTTGTATTTTCAGTTTCAGACTTAGAGAGTTAGTTGGGGTCTTGTCCCATCAACTCATCGAAATTAGAGGCTTTTTAGAATGCTTCCATGTCATAACATTTCCAAATTAGTCCAAACTTAATCAATAGTCAATCATTGGAAGATCTGAGGGATTTTTGAGAAAAGTTCCAGCGCACTCCACGAGTTGGCACCACAAGTCATTTTCAACCACATGACTCGTGGAGTGCCTCGTGGGGACTGGCAGATGAATTTTTCCTGTGACCTTAACAGGGCTTGACATGCCGCGAATCCTCTTAAAAGAGCGGGGTGCCTTCGGTATAGTGTATAATCAGCTTCAGACTTGTGTTTTAAATGCTATGTGTGTTCAGACTTCCGCTATGGTTATTATGTCGATCTTTTACTTTTATTGATTGAGATAGATGTATGTTCACTCCATGGGTCAACTTGGAGTCTCTAGGGGCTCCTTGTCCCGTGTCTCGATCCGGACCTATATTCGGGTTGTGACAAACTTAGTATCAGCGCAATAGGTTTTGAAGTGTCCTATGATGTCTAAAAAATGGGTTAAGTAGAGTCTTTTTCTTGGGTGTGAAGCGCGCCACACTTATGACGAAGAGGCTACGAGACGTTTAGGAAATGTTCCCTTCTTTCACGATCTATGTCATGCGGTGAAATGTATCTGTATCCTTCTAACTCATGCTATTTGTGATTGCAGAATCATGCCTCCCCACATAGTTAATAGTAGAATAAATGAAAATGGAAATGGCCACGAGAATGGAAATGGGGATGGGCACCAACAAGCCCCACCAGCCCATGAGCACCATGCCCCGGAGCTGGTTGCCCATGTTGAATTCAGGGCAGCCATTCAGATGCTAGCACAGGCCTTGACCACCCAGGTCAAGCAGCAAGTAGTAGCGAATGTTCCGCAGAACGGGAATGCGGCAGCAGCACGAGTCAGAGATTTCCTAAGGATGAACCCACCAGAGTTTCTTGGGCCAAAGGAGGACGAGGATCCACATGAGTTTATTGACGAGATTCTGAAGATCACCCAGGTCATGGGGGTGAATGGAGAGGAATGTGCGGATTTGGCCTCATATCAGTTGAAGGGGGTCTCACACATTTGGTTTAAATAGTGAAAGGATAGTAGGGCAGTCAGAGCAGGACCTATCAGTTGGGATGAGTTTCATGTCGCTTTCCTAGATCGGTTATTCCCTCATGAAATGAGGGAGATGAAGGTGGCCGATTTTGTGAATCCAAAATAGGGAAAGATGATAGTGCAGGAATATGCCCTAGAGTTCACTCATCTGTCAAAGTATGCCCCAGAGTTAGTGGTTGATCAGAGGGCTCGAGTGAGCAGGTTTGTTCATGGGGTGGCGGACTATCTAGACAAGGATTGCAGAACCGCCATGCTCCATCAGGATATGGATTTTCCTTGGATTGTCTTGTACGCCTAGCAGATGGAGGCGGCGTATCTGAGGGAGAGAGAGGCCAAGAGGGACAAGACAGACAACTATAGGTTCTCTTTGCCGAGACCAGGTGGTGGGCATCGACAGCAACCCCACCAGAGATTTTCATCCCTAGTCTCTTCAGTGATGAGTGTTCCATCCTAACCTAGGCATGACCAGAGGGGATGAGCATCAGGCTTTAGGGGTTAGAGTAGTAGGCCCATCCTAGTTTGTGACAGGTGTAGTCGGAGGCACACAGGTGTAATACCCCGGAAGTGCCTAAGAGTAGAACCGGGATTTAAAAATGAAAGTTGGCAGAAATCTGGGAAATTTCCATAGAACGGGTCATGTAATGTGGAGTCTCTCGGGGTTCCTTGTCCCGTGTTACGATCCGGGTCTACGTTCGAATCATGACAAAGAATCAAAACCAAATTTAATTAGTCTTTCAAATAATAAACCATTCACCACGGCCAAAAGCTAGAATATAAGTTTAGCTACTCATAGAAAAGCATAAAAATGAATACTTAGTCATCATCATACGAAAATACGACTAAAGAAGTGAAAAACCTAGTTGAAGAACTGTGTCTTCCTTCCAAACGGCTTACAAGCTTTCATAAACGAACTATGGAATGTAAAATATGATCAAAGATCGATAAAAGATGATATCCTCCTTCTATTAAACGACCTAAGGCATGTATTTATAGATGAGCCTTGAAATGACGCTTCTGCTCTTCAAAACTTGGCTTTAAAATCAGCATTTTCTGCCTCGGAATAGCCCTGGTGCGCCGCCCCATATATCTCACCACATACTTAGTCAAATTGCCAACAATTTCAGCTCTAAACAAGGTCTGGCGCGCCACCTTCTCTATCTTGCCAAGGTGTTCATCAAATTTCTGTAAGTCTGGACAGCTTTGGCGTGGGGTGCCACTCATCTCGCCAAGATTTGTAAAGTGAAATTCTCTGAAGTTCAAGAGCTGGCAGGGTGCGCCAGCCATAGCCCCAACCTTAAGTTTTGTTCTCTAAAGTTTAGGACTTGGTGAGGGGCGCTAGCCATAGCACCAGGCCCTTCAGCTCCTTAAATTTTTACTCCTTGCATCATTTTGAGCCTATTTTGCTTAGTTTCCTGCTCAAATCAACTCAAATCGTTTGTTAGCGCATAAAACACACACACATATGAATCTAAGCATAAATTAAGGATTATGAACTCAAAATATGATCAAATATGGGTAAAAATATGGAAATGGGCATAAAAATATGTCCAACATCACCACCCCATAGTTAAACCATTGTTCGTCCTCGAACAATCGTTAAAAGATACCTAAACTCATGTTTCACCATCACACTTGATACCTCTATCAACTCTTACTCAACCAACTAGCATGGATCATTCATAAAGTGGTTTATCATAAGCACCCAATTTCATCAAATAGATATGCAAGCTTCACACTCAAGATCACATAACCTCTATAAATAGCTCATCTTTTTAACACAAAGGGACAACATGATTAAATGTGTCACATACAACAAGTAGTACACCAAATTAGACCTCTTGCGTCCCTCACTTTTAGTGATGTTCCTCTCTCAAATTGATGAATGTAAAGAGATTAAGACATATTTCACTTTTCTTGACCACCGCATGTTTCCTTGTTTGTTCATCCTTCATCTACTCACCCTTGTATTTTCTTTTCATGCCCCATTTTTTAGTAATTGACTCCTAGTTTCCTACTCATAGAATAACTAAAAATTTTGCAATTAAAGCTCTCTTTTTCAAATGCCTAGCAACAAGTAAACAACACAAGTTTTATGGGCACCCCTTCTTCTCACTTTTCTTTTCTTACCACAAATTTCTTTCTTTTCCCCTTGTAATATACCTTGGTGGACCTTAACTTTCAAGTCTCAAAGTTCCTAAGACTATTTTGGATAAAAAAATCTGAGGTCTCAGAAAAAGAGGGATTAATCTACTTTCATGTCTAAGAACGAATAAGGCTTTTAGGCTCAAAGAGGATAACTAGGGAGAATTATTAGGAAGGTAAAATAACTATAGGAAAAAATGGTTTCTTCAAAGAAATGTCTTGATCATCTCTCAACTCCCTACCAACTAGTTATCCTACATACACTAAGGCAAGTTCAAGAGGCTACAATATATACGCACAAAGCAATTCAGCTCACCTCTCATGGCAACAAGAATCTAATCAGTTTCTACAGCTACACATTCACAAAATCATATGAATGACAAGTTTATTCATAATTTATCCCTAAGGATATGTTGAGTCAAATTAAAGAGATATGTGTGTCTCTCAAGGATCCTCACTCATGAAATTAAGATGACCACTCTATTTACTCTAGCATAGCAGCTAAGCGGAATTTCAACAAGCATACAAGCAGATGACTACGACTCAATCCTAAAAGAAAATGTGACGAAACTTCCATTAAGAGAATCATCATCCATCAATCATAGGGAAACATTATTAATCTATGACGACAACAACTCCTAAACAAAATAAAAAAACTGACTCCAACATAAAGCAACTAAATATCACATGGTCAAGACGAACACAAGTTAGAATATCCCAGGCATCCAAGTCAACATCACCATACAAGTTATTACAACCCATGACCTACAAATCATCTAGCTACTACTATGAGGAATGCCATAATAATGCTATGACCTACTAAAAATATAGCAATTAAAGAACAACAGGAATCTATCTTTCCTCCACCCCATATTAAAAAAGTGCACTAGCCTCAATGCACACAATATCATATCATAATGGGAGGGGAAAGGAACTTCTTGGGTCACTAAGCATCATCCTGGGATTGTACTCCTCATCTTATCATCATCTTCGCCATCAACCTGCATGGATCCTATAGTAGCATCATCCTTCTCATTTATATCTCATTCATCAACGTCGCCAGTAAGGATTGTGGCCTCATCATCATCAAGCGGCTCCTCAAAGGCTGGGCCCACTCAGCACATCAACAGGACAATCTTTGTGAGCAGGTATCGTGCCTATAAAGTTGTCATCTCTTTTGCAATAGCAGATTGGCCTCCTAGCTTCAGCTGTAATTCCAGCATCCCAAATATACGACCATGACAACTCTCATCATGGGCTTGCCAATCAGCTATAGTAAGAAAAGGCCTGCGAAGGGACATTCTCCTTCACCTTTATGACGTCCATCATCTTTCCATCCAAGTGTCCTGCCAAAGGCAAGTCAAGGTCTACATCCTCCTTCTCAATACCCGCCTCTCTAAAGAACATGGTTAAGAGACTGCCATGACAATATTTCCATCTATAATTGTCTCGTGATCTTCTCATATTGTCACGAATCACAGCATCAAAGTTGACCGGCATTCCTTTCATCAACATGTAGACCAAAACAATCCGCTCTAGACTCACGTATCTTGTCCCGAATGGTTGGGAACTCAAATGCCAAGCGGCCCTCATCTATCCAATTCTTTGGTGCATACTTGGCTTCTTTTGAGTGTTTAACCAAGTAAGCCCATGAGGCTCTACCTATTTTGCTCCAAATCTCCTCGGGGGCCGGCTTTGGAAGACGAAGAACTAGCCCCCTTTTGCCCTTCCTAGTCCTCTTGAGGCTTGGATCCGCAGCCACCACCTCATTTCCTTTTGATTCCATGATATCTGTCAAGCAAAAATCAACAACTTCACCAAATTAGCTCATGAAAAAATGGCTAACTAACTAAGTGTTGAAGGTGCAAAATCCACCCCACACTTAATTTGCTAGCATACTTGTGAGAATTTGTCAAATGAAGTATTCAAGACTTCCCCCGTCATCATTCAATCTCAACAATTCAATTTAATTCACTAACTCCATAATACACTAAGTTCATGGATTTTTCTTTCTTTTCAACTCTCTTTTAGCTTTTAGCTTTTACCTTTTCAAGAATGCTTCACCTAGGCCATCCCTCTCACTTTCCCTCCTCCAATTTATAATTCAAGTAATTCATGTGTGAAAGTAGAAATATTCGATTCAATCAACAAGCAATAATAAATTTACTACCATCCAACATGAATTATTCAAGAATTTCAACAACTCAAACATTATTGATATTCAAGAATTCAATACCCATGTACTTTCTCTCTCTACAATTAATACATCTACCCACCACTATTCATGACTTCAATTCACCAACCCCCATAATCACCACAAGTTCAAATCACCATATTAAACCAAGAATCAAGCTACCTAATAAAGATAACATACTATCATGGAAGAATTTAAGACTTTAAGCTTATCAAACCTAAAACATGAAATTCAAGCTTTTCACCAACAATGATGATTTGGTTTCTAAATTTTGGGGAAGGATGGAATGGGAGCATGCTTGCATCATTAATCAAACAAAAGAGAAGAAATATACTTACTTGAATTGAAGATGAGAGCTTCACCAAATTGTTGGAGAAGACAACAATGGAGGGGAGAGGGGACTGGGACTTACGACATAAGAGAAGAGAGGGAGAGAAATTTTTTCTTTTTGTTTTCAACTTTTTGAGGGAAAAGGATGAATGGGACTATAAATAAAGAAGTAGGCATGGGATTTTGTGTAATAGGTCTTTTGAGTCAACATTGACTCATATTGACCAAAACTTTTCACCCATCTAGACCCTGGCGCACCGCCCCCTCTGTCTCACCACAGACTTAGACTAAAAATTTTCTCTGGAGATAGAAGGCTGGCGCGATGTGCCACCCATAGCCTCACCTGAAAAAATTATTTTCTTCTAGGATTTAACTCCTGGCGCCCTACGCCAGGCATCTCACCCCATACTTACACTTTTTAAGCTCAAGGGCCCAGCTTGTTCTTGCCTCTTACGCCCTGTTCGTCTCTAAAAAATAAAGAAAAATATACAAAATGTTAGAAGGATCGGCTGCCTCCCATGCAGCGCCTGATTTAACATCGCAGTACGACTATGGTCCCTGTCACTCCTTAATCCGAGTGGACTTATGACCATACCAGGGATCTACTAACTTCTCATCCAGCACATGCTGCTCCACTAACTGATTACAACCTCCAAGTTCTTTAGCTGGCTTCACTGTGAAGTCCTCATAGTGAGGTGGCATCTGTGGTGCTCTGAACACTTCAAACACTGCCTCCTGACCATCTACTCTCATAGACATCTTTCCCGACTTAACATGTATGACAGCGTCAACGGTGGCTAAAAATCCTCTCCAAAAATGAGGGGAACTTCTACATCTGCACATAGTCCAGGACTATAAAGTCCACCGGCAAGATGAAAGGTCCTACCTTAATCAAGATATCTTCAATGATTCCTTCAGGATAGGCTAGAGACAGGTCTGCAAGTTGCAACTTCACTATGGTAGGACATGGTTCACCTAATACCAGAGTTCTAAACAGGGATGCGGGCATCAAATTGATTCTCACACCCAAATCACATAAGCCAAACCAACTTTCTTGCTCCCAATAGTGACAGGGATAGTGAAGCTCCTGGGGTCCTTTAGCTTTTTAGGAATTTTGTTCTTGATTTGGGAACTGCATTCTTCCATAAGATCCACGATTTCAAACTTTGTATGCCTCCTTTTATTGGCCACAATATCCCTGAGATACCTGGCGTACTTCGGGACTTCCTGCAAAAGCTCCACCAATGGAATATTCACATGAACCTACTTTAACAACTCGAGAAACTTACTACAAGTTGTGTCCTCTGTCTTCTTCTTCAACCTTTGAGGGAATGGAGGAGGTGGTTTAGCTATTATAATTTTTTGTTTTGGATGGCTTGACTCACCTATTTCCTATCTAACCATCACAGTCTGCTCCTCATCAGTCTTTTTCTCTCTGGGGATCACTTCACCTAACTCCTTATCACTACGCAAGAAGATTCCGCTCACATTTTACTTAGGGTTCTTCAGTGTTACTCGGGAGTGCCCCCTGTGGTCTATTATTCTGTTGTAGGGCCAATTTCCCCATCTGCCTCTCAAGCTCATGGATGGACTTTTGCATTTCATTAACCACTTGCATCTGCTGCACAATACATTGCTTCATTTTCTCCTTAAGAGAACTGTTGTGTTGCTGGCCTTGTAGCCTTTGATAAGTATTTTGGGGCCTTTGGAAGTTTTAATTCCCTCCTCGTGAGGGATTTGCTCCATTCCAGTACCCCTGATTATAGCCATTACCTACAAAACCTCCACCAAAACCTTGTTGTCCCACAAACAATACAAACTCAGGATAAAGAGGACAACCTAAATAGGCGTAACTTTCTCCACACACCTCACATAATGGTGGTGGGGTTTGTACCTGCTGTACTTGGCTTCCTGCTGGTGTGCTCACCACCTTACTGATTGCATTCACCTGCTGGCTAATATCTGCTCTGATTGCCATAACACCATCCACCTCAAGCTTTCCTAGCACCTTTTTTCTACAAATCCTCTACCTGAGTATTGATAATCCTGACTCCACGCAGACATGAGGTTCAAGAGAGCCTCAATTTCAAAATAACTTTTGGATAGAATCTATCCCTGTGCGGTAATGTCTAGGAGTATCTTCAACTCGGGCTTCAGACCCTCTATGAAGTTGAGCCCAATTATCTCCTTAGGTTGCATGTGGAGTGTACAATCCCTCAAATAACCCTTGTAACGTTCCCATGCTTGAGCTAGCGCTTCTCCGTCTTTCCGTATGAATCTAGAGATCTTTCCCCTTAGTTCTTTTAGTTCTTCTCGAAGAGAAAAACTGGTTGAACTTATTGGAGAGGATCTCCCAAGTAGTGATGTGTAACACCTCGAAACTTTCCTAGACCAAATTCAGACCTTTCAAGAAAAATCAGGAGAAAACTTGGAAAATTTTATTGCAGAACGACCCAGACAACGGATCGTGGTAAGCTCTAGCGGGTCGTTATCTAAGTTGTTGTCAGCTCAGAAGCTTTTGTTCGAGGAGAAACAACGAGACATAGGACGACCCCTTGGTTCTAACAACAAACTGTCCTACCGCCCGTTGGATCCCAAGTTCAGAGGATTCTGGATCCTTCCCTGAGACAACAAGAGGAATCAACGGCTCATGGTTCCTACCAACGAGTCGTTGTATTGATTCGTTGCCTCAAGGCCCAGTTTTCCACCTATTCTAATGGGAGGTATCAATGACTCGTCATTCCTTCCAACTGACCATTGTACCAAATAGGTGGGTCATTCCAATGAGCTCAGTTTCTGAACCCAGGACCAACGGTTGGTTCCAACGGGCCGTTGTTTTGACCAACGACCCATTCTAAGATTCATTGGTCCCTGTTGACCAGATTTCAGTTTTTAATTCCTAGGGTACTTCTGTAATTTCCCACCCTTTTTAATTCTTAAACTCCATCATTTTGGATTCATGTAGGAGGGAGTTAAAGGGGTAGAACGACCTTTTCCCTTCATTTTCTCTCATTTTCCCCAAAGAACAGTGCGTAGAAACTCTACAGAAAACACAGAGCAGGAGCAAGGGTTCGAATTCCTTCTCAGATTTTCTCAGGGATTTCTTCCAGAATTTCTTCTACAGGTATGTGGGAATTCAACAAGGGGATTTTCCTTCCCTTGTGTCCCCTAAAACCCTTCCTCAGTTCACTATCAGTTCTAGCCCTGAATTTTTTATTGTGAAGATATTGCTACCAGACATTGTTTATTTTTTGAGGAATATTATTCTATGATAATTTTTGATGTTTTCCACCAATTTGTAACTACAATGATGTCTGTTCCGTTGAATGTGAATTTTAGCCCTAACTCTTGAAAATAGAAACTAAAATCCTGCATAAGTATTGAATTCTCGAAATTTCTTGAATCTTTCAGAGTTAGGGGTTTTTATAATAGTTGTATGTGTTATAAACTCAGTCAAATGTATGTTAGACAATTTCATTCAGAAAGTTTATATACTCAAAAATGTCACCCTAGTCTTAGTCTAATTTTTAGTAGCCTCCGGGTTGACCAGAATAATGTCAGCTGATCAGTTTCACTACAGAAATTTCCGAGGTGTAAGTATCACCACCCAGTTATCAGAATTAGATCTAGAACTCAGTTTAAATGGTCCACAAGGCGGTCATGACACTTAGACAGATAGCTCTGACTAGCCCTAGGACCCCAGTCAGATTACAGTTTGTTCTTAGATGGTTACGACGCTTCTAGATAAGCAGCTCTGACCAGTCTAGAACCCAGTTTTAGAATCTGGTCCGATAAGACCCTTAGGGTACTTTCAGTTATATATCCCTTACTAGTCTTGGACCCCAGTTTCAAGCTATCAGCTTAGTATTCTGTTTAGGTATTCTAGTGGGAGCAAGACTTAGCACCGAGCGGACCGGGATACCAGCGCACACAGGTTCCCAGAACTATGTTACCAGCGTAGGTTACAATATTTATTAGCCTAAATGGCCCCAAACTTTTTTGATCACTCAGTTTATGCCTCTATACCCTGGCAAGGTATATTGGGTCCTACTGGTGGGACGTATATATCAGACTCCATGTTTAGCTCACGTGGTTACATGTCGATTATAGACTCTCCCACTAGTCAGTTCAATTCAGTTCAGTACCATCTAGTTCAGTTCAGTTCAGCACCATTTAGTTCAGTTCAGATCAGATCCAAGCAGACTCAGATTTAGAATATGTTTTAACCATCAAATAGGGTCTTCTTGACCACCCTAGTGTTTCAGTCATTTCAGTTCAGTAGATTCTGTTGGTTAAGGCATGCCTTCCATTTAGCATTTCTTTATTTCTTATTTCATTATATTATGTTACTCTCACTTACTCAGTACATTCAAAGTACCGACCCATACCTTCTATGTTGTATCGTATTATGATACAGGCTCAGGTTCTCAAACTCAACACCGCTAGTAGGTTTTCTACAGGCGATATCAGCTATATCAGTGGTGAATCCTCATCTTTTAAGGACGACGTTTACTTTCCTTCAGTTATTCTCATTATTCAGTTAGACTTGGAGTAAGCTGGGGGCCTGCACCAGAAACTCATCAGACATAGAGGTTTTCATACTCAGTTTAGTATTTCAGACTTGTGCAGTTGTTTTCTAAAAATGTTTTGATATTTCTCATTTAAATCTTTCGCTGAATGTATTTATGTTACTCAGAATGCCAGTGTATGATAGACCAGGGATTGACTTGGTTCACTTGTGACCTCAAGTACCGTGTTTCATCCAAGGTGTAAACTCGGGGCGTGACATGATGGAACCTACAGGCTCATTTTGAAGCCACTCCTTGGCTTCCCCAATCAATGAGATGGAAAAAGAGTTAGCTTGACATATTCATCTGACATGTTCTGGTAGTGAAAATTTTCACTCAACTCTACGAGCGTCATCAGATGCCTATGGGGATCCTCATGCAGCTTGCCTAATATTGGTAAGTATTTTGGACCAACCACACTGTCCCTTCTTTCAGCCAAAGTCTCCAGTGATGGTTGTTTTGACGATCACTTTAGAAGTGTTCTCCAAATTAGGCCTAGCAAAATTCATCATTAGAACTCTATCACTCTCTTCACCTGGTGCCTGAGATATTTTTCATAGCTAACCTTCGAAAGGTTCTTTTTATTTCGGGATCAAGAGAAGCCAAAAATGGTCCCTGACTTCTCGTACTTGGCATACACTAAGGCAAACAACCATGTGAACTTCAACAAAAACAAGAAACAAACGTACAATACAGACTAGTGAAATAAAATTCTAACCTACAAATGATTAAACAATATTCAAGTCTCTGACAACGGTGCAAAAAACTTGATGCCACCCAAGCGCGCCCAAGCGCATCTGGTCATCAAGTAATATAGGATTGTTAAGTCTAGATATCGTACCCATAGAGACTTGTCAATTTAATCATTATAAGGTTTTCACTTTAATTTCACTAATCTACAAAACAGTTAAAATGAATATTGGTTTGGAAAAGTGAACTACTAAAACTTCAAATACAAAATTAACCAAAAACAATTGTAAGCTTGATTGTATTTTGATGATGGTGAAAGACTAGGGAAATGGCACTTGGTTGGTTTCAAGTTGAGTTTTCAAGATGTAATTAAACTGGTATGATTCTTCCTATATAGTTGCAAGTTACTATACCATTTCTTGCCACTGTCCCTAGCATCCAATAACTATTTCATGAACCCTAACGCCAATATCCCTATGGTTGCAGGAAAATAATGAAACGGCGATTATGCCTACTTATATTTCAACTAAATGGGGTTGAAGGGTATATCCCTATCCTTAACAATAACTTTTATCCTATCACCAATGGATTCAAGTATCTTTGAATTCCCGTTCTGTATTTATTTTTAACTATTTCGATTCCCTTTCCCAAGTTTAATCGAAAGGCAACAGATTACTTACAAGGTGATCAATCTCATAAATAATAAATTAACACAAATAAATATAAACAATCATAATTGAAAAATCAAAACCTAATTTAATTAGTCTTTCAGACAATCAACCATTCACCATGGCCAAAACCCTAGAATATAAGTTTAGCCACTCATAGACAAGAGGAAAAAAGAATACTTAGTCGTCATCATACAAAAATACGAGTAAAGAAGAGAAAATCCTAGTTGTAGAACTGTGTCTTCCTTCCAAACGGCTTACAAGCTTTCATAAACCAACTGCAAAATGTAAAATATGAACTAAGCTCTGATAAAAGATGATATCCCCCTTCTGCAAAGGACCTAAGGCATGTATTTATAGATGATCCTTCAAATGACGCTTCTGCCCTTGAAAACTTGGCTTTAAAATCTGCATTTTCTACCCCGAATAACCCTGGCATGCCACCCCACATATCTCACCACAGACTTGGTCAAATTTCTAACAATTTCAGCTCTAGACAAGGTCTGGCGCAGGGGGCCACTCATCTCGCCAAGATTTGTGAAGTGCAATTGTCTGAAGTTCAATGGCTAGCGCGCATAGCCCCAACCTGAAGTTTTGTTCTCTAAAGTTCAAGACTTGGTGCAGGGCGCCAGCCATAGCACCAGGCTCTTCAACTCCTCAAATATCACTCCTTATATAATTTTGAGCCCATTTTGCTTAGTTTCCTACTCAAATCAACACAAATTGTTTGTTAGCACATAAAACACACACACATGAATCTAAGCATAAATTAAGGATTATGAACTCAAAACATGATCAAATATGGGTAAAAACATGGCAAATGGGCATAAAAATATGCCCAACATCATTGAGGCATGATGTGGTTCTGTTATAAAGTTGGAAACACTTGATATAAAGGTACAGTCAGTAAAATATTTGAATCATATGAATGCGAAGTGAAAGATGTAATATATGCGATAGTTGTCGTAGTTATTGATTGAGCCTAGAGACCCCTCAACACCGGCACTATGAGATAGTCCTTTACATTATGTCATATATGTGATGTTAAATGAGTTTGAAGTTCTAGTTGCTAAGTGAAATTGGTAAAAAGAGCTAAGACAATGACACGTCAATGAACCTTAGCTAAGAAATGATGCTAAGCCTAGCGAGGGTAAACGAGCTTATCAAAATGGAGATTCCTTAAAATAGTTTTCTTCCCTCTTATGCGTATGTTTTGAGGTATGTAAGGGTAAGGGGAGATTTCATGATTCCTCTCCCTTAAGCTAAGCGGAAAGTTAATGAGTTTCCGAACCAATTGATATGTTGAACTTGAAAATTAGAACTCAAATGTGCAACCTATAGATATGTTAATGGAACCATTTTTATGGGCAGGTTATATGCAATTTCTCAACCTTATCATATTATATGAAAATAAAAATACATGCTTATGGCTATGTCCAAGTTATACACTCAGGTAGCAAGAAATGTCTTTAGAATATCGTTATAAGTCTATTAGAACTCTTGTGCTATTTAAACCTCCTAAAAGTTATTTAAGGCATTAAGTAGACACATTATATGTGCTTTAAAAGCTTCATATATGTATGTGAAGCTAAATCCAAAGCATAAAGGTTGAGACATCAATAACAAAGGAAAGATAAGAATGAATATTAGACCTCTCAAGTGGAACACATTAAGTTATGTACTACTTGTCCGAGGTTGGATCTAAAGACCATTAAGAGTTGTATAGCATGATCATGATAAGGTTTGAGAAATAAAACCCTCAATGAAGTAATATAATAAATACATGTAAAGGTTGATGAATTAGTTAATACTAGAATTAAGATTAACTAAATTACGGTCAAGACGTAAAAGTGAAATATTGCAATATGTGAAGAATGTTAAGATGGCTAAGGCAATTAGAACATAAAGATGACAAGTTAAGATAATAAGGTTTATGAATATGGAATAAGATAAGAAGAGTAAATGGTTAGTAATATTAACTATATTCCCTTGAAACACCTAGCAATGAAGTTGCGAATATAGTTCCTTAAGTGAATTATGTGATAAGATGTAACATCGCTAATAAAGTATTGACCTCCTATAAGACTGTTTAAGTTAAAATGACTATGAGAAGATAGCCTAAATTTTAAGGAGAAGCTCCATATTTGTTTTCTAAATAATTATGTGGAGATATTCATTCTAAGTTTTGAAGTTATCTTTCTAAGCCTTAAACACTAATCCTAAAGTTTTTAAGCTATTCTAAAGACGTTAAGCTTTCTTAAGCACCGCGGTTAATAGTAAAGTTTCGTATAAGCCACTCTAGCTTTATCCAAGTTATGATTATAAGTCCTTATTTCCTTGAGGTGGCATATCGAGAGTTACTCACGACTTTTCAAGTTTAAGGGCTCTAAGCTCTAGAATCTAAAGTTATGTCTTCACATCCATAAATTTATGTCGAGTTATGGTATACTAATCTAAGAAGTTTCAAAGAATCATAATTCTAAGAGTTGTGCTAATGTCTCAAACAAGTATTGAATTCATATAAAGGTTTAAGAACTTAAGTCCTTAAGAGTTTCTCTCACGTACAAATGTTTCTAATGACTAAGTAACCATGATAACGATATATAATATTAATAATCTTATGAGAATAAGAGTACGAGAATGAAGAATAAATGCTTTTGTGATAAAGGAAAAGATTAAAGTATTGTTGTTGCAAACAGTTGATGGAAATAACTTAAAGACTAATAATATGAATATAAGTTTTTGAATGTCAATGTATACATGTAAGAACGGGTATCTAGTTGTCACGACCCAAACAGAGGCTTGGATTTTAGACAAGGGACAAGGGACCCCGAGAGACCCCCAAGTCAACCCATGACATAAGCATACATCTAACCCATTCGATAAACTGAATAAATCATCGATATAACTCAGCGGAAGTCTAATTCAACGTCACAGCAGAATAACATCCGAAGCTACACATACGTAAGTCTAAAAGCCTCTAATCTGACGAGTTGATGGGACAAGACCCCCAACTAACTCAACAATATGGAAAAGGAAATACATAAAAGAAACTGAAAGTCTAGTCCTCGAGAGATGAGGACTCACCAATCCTGAGCAGATATGAACTCCGGAAGCTGACTAAGAGCGGGGCTGAAGCTGCGAGCTGGGTCTTGTATCATGAAACGATACAGCATAGAAGGTATGCGGTTAGTACGTGGAATGTACCGAGTATGCAAGGTAAGTAAAATTGCTTAAGTAAAATAAATCATTTGAAACATTTCATAACATATCATAAGCTTTCAAGACGGAGAAGATGGCTACATGCATTTATCCTGAAATCAAAATCTTATCATGACATGACCATGCATAGCTTTATAATATCATGACTAACTCGAATCACTCAAAGCTGAAACATAACATTTATGATAAAAGCTTAACAATGAGTCAAACCTTGCTTTTAGAACATGCATGCTTAAAGAAATAATCATGAGTGATGAATATGCAAATTTGAATCATATAGACAATGGAAGACTCGTTACTTAACCGACATACCACGATAGAGCCTACGTGGTCCCGACTATTACACTCAAGTGGGCAGAGCCATCCAAAATCTTGCCAGGTCTAAGGACGCTACCATGATATCGATATCAAGTTGAAGGCCCATTCGGGTAGGGAGAAGCTCACTAGGGAGGTCCCAAGTCATATAGTATTCAACCTACGTTGGCGCATAGTTCTGGGGCATAGGGTGATCGACCCTTAGCCCGCTCGGTGCTAGACTCTTCTCCCAAAACATGCAATGCTCTACATCATATACAACAAAGTTCAACATCATCAATTGACGAAGCTCAAGATGAAATCATGCATAACTCAACATCGTATGAAACGAAGCTCAACATTATCCTTCAACAAAGCTTAATAATGACATACATCTCAATTATGAACTTATGCATATGAGAAACTTTAAATTGAAACATACCACAAGTTAATAATACGAAATTTGGGAGACTTCACTCCAAAAAATGTGGTAAGTTTATTTCGGAAGAACTCATCATTTTAATCAACATGTGGGCATTGCCCAAAGCTTTATCATACTTGGATCTACTTAATTCATTTTGAAAATAATATCATAATCATGGGTAGCTTTAGAAACATGCTTTTCATCATCACATCTCATCATCATCATACATTCATCACCATTCTCTCCTTTCATGACCTTCTCATCCATGGGCATTAAATTTCAAAATTTAGAAAACACAATTTTTGATTGAAAACAATGTAAAATCTGCCCAAGCTTCACAATTCATCAATATAAATATAATCTAATCATACCCATGTATAGAGATTGAAAAATTATGCAATTTGGGTAGAAACCCCATACTTGATCATAGGTAATTTTCATGGATTGATAGAAATTGGGCATGGGTATGGAAGAAGACACCCACTCATAACCCTACATACCTGGGAGGGATGATTTTACCACTTCTCTGATTGCCCAAGATAAGATTCTAATTGGAACCTTCAAAACTTACTCTAAATCCTCTCTTCAAACTCTCAAGTTTGCATGCATGGAATGAACTAGCTTAGAATAGGTTAACCCCTCTTAAAAACCTATGAAACGAGCCTTAAACAACATAGTATAGGTATTAGGAGCTTAGAAATTATGAAATGACCCTTACTAAATTCGCAGGAAAACACTGTCAGGTGGTCCTAACAGACGACCTGACGGATCGTCACTGGGGGAAACGACTCGTCATGTTGCTCGTTGAGTCCACTGCCTGCCTGGACTCCTGGGCTCGTAATGAATGTCCACACAACTTGTTACCTAACTCAACGAGTCATGGTCAGCTTCCATCAAGTACACTGGTGACCTCTTCATTTACTCTTCATCCTCACCCCACGGCTGACTTGACAACTCGTGGTGACTGACCATGAGTCGTTCCCACGCCCATGGGGACCCCTGCACTTTAATTCCTCCAGGATTTCCCACGAGTCACCTGGCAACTCGTGGGATCTTCTCACAAGCCGTCCAATGACTCATCCTGCAACTGAAACACAAATTCCAGTTTTTCACCATTTCAATTCCCGGGTCCGATCCTTGGGTTCTCGGGGTATAACACTACTCTTAGTCTAAGTTGTGCTCTAAGATGCTAGGAGCCATTCAAGAATGATAAGTTATGTGTCTAAAGGACCTTAAAAGTCCAAAATTCCATGAAGTCTCCTGGAGATCACCCAGTTAAGTAAATACGAGTTTATACATTATACAGAAGTCGCATAAGTTGTGTCTGCAGTTTAGTTCTCGACTCTATGTATATGTCAAGCATTATGACCAGCAACTCCAAGTTCAGAGTTAGAAATTCCATGTTTTCCTACGAATAAGACAAAACTATATGTGCTCGTCACGTAATAAGCTTGATAATGGAATTCCAATGTATAGTTGACGATACATGTAAGGAAACCACCTTGTGGGTAGTATATATGCAATTTCTAAATGATAAAGGATTGTATAGAAATGAGAATCTATGTTCTTCCATTCAAGCGATACGTTAAATCAATAGGATTATTCATATAACATTGTTTGTAAGCCTACTAAAGTTCATATGTTGTCTAAACTTCCTAAAGGTCCTTCGAATCACTGAGTGGACATGTATGTATGTTATTTGACAGCTTTACATGATATATGTGCATATTTTTAGTTCATGAGTCTCAAAAGAGGTCTATTCAGGTTGTAGTCTCAGGGTCAGTAGTTTGTGTGCTATGTGTTACACAAACTCGGTCTGAGACCTATCGCCTCTACGTATGGTTATGGACATGATTTATCAAAACTTACCACTGATACAATTATATCACTTGGGCATATATCCTCAAACATTACCTCCAACACGGTTTTATCAGGTGGGTAGATGTCCCTTTAGTTATGAGACCTACTATGTTACCACCGGCGCAGTTATGTCACATGGGTAGATGTCCTTCAGTTATAAGACCTGCTACCTTACCACCGACACGAATATGTCAAATGGGAAAATGTCCCTTCATTTATGAGACCTACTACCTTACCAACAACGCGGTAGAGGCTGGGATTGTCAGTTGCAGTAGAAGTTCGTGAGATCAATAAATACGTTGGTATGCTCCTCACTTTCAGGAGCTATGATCTAGTTGTTCATCTTGAGTTTCGAGGTTTACTTATGGGTAGGTCAGAGCCATGTTCCGACCATCAGTATAGTTTATTCTTTAGAGGCTTTGTTGACTTATTATGTGTAGTATTATTTCAGTTTGTGGCCTTGTGGCATCAGTAGCCTTACTTTGTGTTGTTGATACCTTAGTCCATTTGTATATTCCAGTTGATTGTGACAAGTGACCAAGTCAGCCTAAGTATTACAGTTACAAATATTATATAGTCAGTTTCTCAATCAATTTAAAATCAAGTGTCAGTCACGCCCTTCCCCAGTTTTGGGGCGTGACAATGAATTTAAAATGATGCACCATGAATCAATGACTAATCTGATAGAAGCTAGTTGTGTTATTTCTCTACGATACCATAAACAAATGTTTAGTAACGCGCTTGTACTAACACAAATATGTGTCGCAGACCCGTAGTCCTTCGATATTGATATCAACATTATCATATACTTCATAAAGATTGTAGTAGTAAACATGGAAGTGAATGAAGAATGGAAATTTAGTATCATGCTCGTACTTACTTTTTCTTTTGTGCACCTTGCATTATGACAAACTATAGAAGTGTCATGACGCAAAATTCAAGAGGGTCTTGATGGCACCTATAGTCTCCCCCATATAGATAATCCAAATCACCACCCAATTGATTGGAAAGAAGTAAATAATGTGGGAATAAAATATTACCAAGTTCAAATGCATAGGAAACCTTTAACGGAAATCATGTGCAGAAATTAACAAAATACAACCCCAAGACTCAATGTCATGTGTACAAGAGCTACTAAAAATTCAATACAACTGTTCCATAACTGATACACTATCTAATAAATGACAAGACAGAAAAGAAAAGGATAGAGGGAGTCTGGCATCACAAATTAGCCAGGCAACTCACCAAGGATCTCCAAAAATCAAGGTCTCAAACACAACAATTAGTGTGTCCTACTAGTGCTCAGAGTACAATCTACACAAAAGAGTGCAACCAACTTTAGTATGAATAAAGAATCACGTGTACTTAATAGGAATCATAGGCCAACAATACTGAAGTATCAATAATTATATCATATTATGCATGAAATTTACCTCGCTAAGATCTCCTTAGCACGCACACACTTGAAGTGAAATAACAGAAAAATATCAAGTATTAAGTATCATCAAGATAGATAGTTCATATGAATTCAAATAGATGAGATGCTATGAAATGTAAATGCAAATGCACTGGCTAATAATCCACCAGTATATACACTCACTTTCACAGGTCAACTTTCCAGGAGTAGTGGCCCGTAGGGGACTTGCGAGGTCCATATACTCTTCTAGAACCATTTTTCCTCAGACTCCTCAATCCACTTTGAGACTATATCATCATCATCTACTCGAAACCATTTACCTTGGGTACCTCATTCCTTTGGACTATAATATTATCACTTATTCAATCCCAATCTAGACATGACCTCATAGCACCATATTTGTGTGATCCATCTCAAATTAAGATGGATGATCAAAATAAGCATAATAATCATATGTAATACATAAATAAGCATAAATTCTATCAACAGTGTCATTTAGGCAACACAATTATCAAAATCGTATGGTATGTAAACAAGCACATAGTGATTCAAATAGCACATAAGTAATTTATATCAGATATTTTATATTAGCTAAGTCCAACTAAGATTTCACAATAATAATTCATTTTTTCAATACATCCATAATAAAGTATCATTCACTATACATTGGTCCACATATAAGTACTCCTCATAACACAACTACGATTCCCCGAACACGCTCTAAATCCATCATACTTAAAATAACATGATCATCTCCTACGAGGATTTTAAAAGATAAACTTTAACTTACCTCGAATGCCGAGAAATTGTTCCACGAACCTTCAAAAAAGCACTTTTACTTTTTGAATTTCCTTAGAGTATTCCTTATCTATTAAAAACATACTCTACACGAGTATACAAGTCTATTGATACCTATATTGCCATATTTATGTCCCATATTCAAAAAATTAATCCAAAGCCCCGAAGGTCATAATAGTAATTTTATTGCAAAATCAATTTAACCAAAATACAAGGGTCTCAAATGTAAAATTTCATTGAAAACTGAGTCTAGATTAATCTCTAAATCATCAAAATATGTTTCTTAATGTTAGGCACAAGACTCCCAATTTCTAACACCCAAATACAGATTAAATCACGAATAAATGATGGTATAGTGGTAACTACCAAATACAAAGTTAGAATCTTACTCCCCCCCCCCCCAACCAAAATGAGCTTAATCTCTTTAAAATCACTAAAATCCAAGTGACCAAGCTCCTAAAATCAAAATACAAAGTCTATGTTCAAATTGGAGATTTAAATTTTTCCAGGTGCCAATTACTCTTCGCGAACGCGAGTATTTGACCTGGCTCAAACCTAAATGAACGTGTGCCACCATCACAATCACGATGCAAAAACTAACTCAGATATGACTCCTCTCTATGTAGTCTCAACCATCCCCGGAAGTTACAATGCCTTGACTTGGTGACTCTTCGTGAATGTAACCAGAGCATCGTAATGCAAAGAAGAAAAATGCCTGCACCAGATCTGAAAAACCAGCAACTTTTCAATAAGCAACCAAACTAGGAATCGACCCTCGAAACTTATTCGGAACCTCCCAAATATAAATCAAATATGCAAGTCAATCACAACATGACTTCCAAATATGTTAGAATATCAAAAAACCAAACTGAGGTCGTCGTGACCAAATGTTAAACGTGATCAATCCAAAATTTCTAAAATGACTAGAATCCATCCAATGATCCAAATCACTCTCGAGTACCTCGAGATCCATCAAAATATCTGAGTAAGTCATAAATCACCTCCAGACCTAATGAAATCGTCCAAACTCAAATCTGACCTACTTAACCCAATTTATTGACTATGGTCAAACTTTATAAATTCTAAACTTTCAAAATTGAAAATCTACCCAGAAACACATTTGATCACCTCAAAAATCATGTCACATATACCCTCAAGTCATAAACAACAAAATAAGCTATGGGGAAGATCAAATGAAGGAAAAGAGGCTAAAATGACCATGCAAGTTGTCACATCATCCACCACTAAAACACATGTTCATGCTCGAATAGAAAGAAAATTGAAAGTAGCTGAACAAAAAATATGTTGGGGATATCTACTACGCATTTCTAACTCAGTCTCCCAGGTGGCTTACTCCACCAAGTGATGTCTTTACTTCTTCTTTACAGACTCTATCTCCTTGGATCTCAACTTTCTAATTTGCCTATGTAAAATAGTCACAAGCTCCACCTCAAATGTCAGATTCTGATCTATCTGCACTGAGTCCCTTTGAATCCCATGAAAACCATCATAATGGTATTTCTTTAGCATTGAGACAGAAAACATATGGTGAACACCTGATAGACTCAGTGGCAAATCCAACTCATAATCCACCTTACCAATATGGTGCAGTACCTCAAGTGGGCCAATGAACTTAGGGTTGAGCTTGTTGTTCTTTTCAAACCTCATAACATCCTTCATAGGCAATACTTACAGAAAAACCTTCTTACCAACCATGAACTCCAAATCATGAACTCAATCACCATAACTTTTCTATCTTGTAACACCCCAAGAGTCCCTAAGATCAGACCCGAGGGTTGAATCAAAGAAAATCAGGAAAAAGTTTCACCAAGATCATAGAACGACTCAAGTAAGAGTCATTGTGGAAAAGAACGACCTATTGTAATGCATCATTGTAAGCCTCCAGTCAAGCCTCCTAGAAAAACAAGCCCAACAATGACTCATTGCATAATCCAATGAGTCATCATAAGCAGTCATTGAGTGGAACTCAATAAGGGGTAAAAGATTGGTTTTGAGACGACAGATGAATACCATGGATCATTGTGTCATGTAACGATCTGTGGTATTAACCCGTTGGAAGGAGATAGAAATTATGCAAGCAAGGCAGTTATGATGATGAGAAAAGTGACGGGTCATTGTTTCATATAACTACTCGTCCTGTTCATTTGATGGTTAAAGGATCAGAAGGATGCCAAGAGTGCTCCAGATACAACGGACGGATCCAATGAGCCATCGTATCCAACAACGACTCCTTGGATGGGTCATTGTAACTAGCAGTGTCCTTTGTCTAGATGAATCATTAAGGGCATTTTCATAATTTCTAAGCTTCTAATTCTTAAATACATCATTTTAAGATTGGAAAAGAGTTTTTAAGGGGAATATTCACCCTAGAACTTCCATTCTACTCCTAACACTCTAATTAGAAGATCAAATCCCTAAGGGATCACATGAATAAGCTAGATTTATATACTCTCATCTTGTCAAATTCTCTTAGAGTTTCAAGCTAAGTCAAGAAATCAGTGGACCAAGGTATGGGGGGATTGTCGATCGGGGTTTCTTCCACCCTCATGCCCTTTCCAATCGAAATCATGATCTCCCATTTTCCATGCCCTAATTTCGAATTCTAGGCTAGGTTGGGTGTTGTTAAATTCCTCCATGATTCATCTATGGGATTATCTATCTTGATAAAATTGATGATTTTATGATTAGGGTTTGTATTCCTATTGATCCTTCCATGAAATTTCAAATCCTAAGTTATAAGCATGATTATGAACTTCTAGGGTCAAATTCCTTTCTAATGAAATCCCATGATTTTTTTATGATATCAACTCTCAAGTTTTAAGTTATGTATTATGATCATGAGGTATGATTTTTTTACAAGAACCCTTCATGAACTTATGAATGTCAAGTTTGATGACTTTCGTAACTATGCATAGCTTTTACAAGTATCACGTTTATGTTCATGGCCGACTCACGGGCTTCTTTTATGGCTAGTTCACGAATTTTAAACATGTTCATGTATCTTATAATATTAACTAGCACATGTACCTCAAGTATGTTTCATGATTAAAATATGAGACATGTGTATGTTTTTGGGAGTAGTATCTAGCACTGAGTAGGTCGGGGGTTCCGAGAACCCAGGCCTCAGAACTACACGCCAATATTGGATATATTCATGTTAACCCTATGGGGTCTCTTTAGTGATATCACTCTATGTCATCGTCCCTTGCCTTGGCAAGCTTGGGGCGGCTCTGCCCATTTGAGCGAGATAGTTGGGGCATCATGTAAGCTCTATCATGATGGTGTCGATTATGATAAATCCTCCCACTGTTCTTTATGATTTTATATATGCTCATGATTATGATAATTTGGCTCAAGTTATGTTTAACAAGATTTCTCTTATGAATATAATTATGACTAGCTTATGAACTATTTTGAAAACCTTGAGCCCTCATGCCTAAATTATGACTATTACTTCATGTTTGAAATGTCCTACTCTCACGAACTCTTTATGCATTTTATTAGCTATTTTACTTACCCCGCTTACTCAGTACTTCAAAGTATTGACCGCATACTCTATGCTATATCATTTCATCTTATAGGTTGGGCGATCAGACTCAACCGCATCGTTAGCCCTGCTCCCATATCAGTCCAGTTCAGTCCCCACTTGGTGAGTCCTCATCTACCGAAGACATTCTTCTAGTTATCTGCTTTGTCATTTTAGTTTCAAATTTAGTGGACTAGTTGGGGATGCTGTCCCATCAGTCCATCTATGACTAGAGCCTTTTTAGACATACATGTGTTGGTTGACTCAACTGTTGGATTCGTCACTCTTTTTTTTTGTTTTATACTATATAGACTTCCATTTATTCGTGTCTAAGTATTAAGTTTTCTTATTTAATTTATGATCTTGAGCTGCTATGCACATGCCATGGGTTAGCTTGGAGACAATCATGGTTTTAGGTCCCCTGTCGCGATATGGAGTGCCAGCTCGGGTCATGACAAACTTGATATCAGAGAAAAGGTTTAGGTGTGTCCTAGGGTGTCTAAAATACGCATTAAGTAGAATCTTTTCCATGGGTGTGAAGTGCGCCACTTACGGGAAAGAGGCTACAAAACGTTTTAGAAAATTTTCCTTCTTTCATGATCCATGTCGTGCGATAAAGTACCCCCTCAATTCCTCTAACTCGTGTTATACACATTTGCTAAAATATGCCTCCATGCTAAGCAAATAGAAGAAGAAATGGCAACGTAGATGGCACCAGCCAGCCCCACCAGCTCCAGCGGATCCCTTGCCCGATCAGGTCACCCATACCGAGTTCAGGGCGTCATTTCAGATGTTAGCATAGGCCATGACCACTCAGGTCAACCTGAAGGAGGTGGCCCATGTTCCCCAGAATGGAAACGCAGCAACGATGAGAGTACGAGACTTTCTCAGGATGAACTCACCTGAGTTACTAAGTCAAAGGTGGATGAGGACCCGCACAATTTTATTAAGGAAATGTAGAAGATCACCCAGATTATGGGGGTGGACAGAGAGGAGAGTGTAGACTTAGCTTCCTATCAACTGAAAGGGGCTGATCACGTATGGTTCTATCAGTGGAAGCATAGTAGGGGAGTTTGAGTGGTTCCCATGGGTTGGGATGAGTTTGTGACTGCTTTCCTGGACAGGTTCTTCCTTAGGGAGCTAAGAGAGGCAAAGGCAGCAGAGTTCATCAACTTAAAGTAGAACCACAGGACTATTCAGAAGTATGCCTTAGAGTTTACTCGATTGTCCAAGTATGCATCAGAGATGGTTTCCAACCATAGGGCTCGTATGAGCAAGTTTGTGAATGGAGTAGCAATTCACTGGTCAAGGAGTACAGGACCGCCAAGATGAATAGTGAAATAAATTTCTCCCAGTTGGTCATATACGCCCAATAGATAGAGGTGGAGCAGATGAAGGAGAAGGAGAGAGAGGCCAAAAGGGCCAGTACAGGGAGCTATAGGCAGTTCCAACGGATGTCCGGTGGTGGACATCGCCCTCAGTCCCACCAGAGGTCATCAGTCCCTGCTCTATCATCAGCCAGTATTCTGTCTAGACCCAAGCATGATCAGAAAGGCAGAGCATCAGGCTGTCGAGGACAGAGGAGCACAATAGGGGAGTGCACTTTCCCAGCTTGTAGAAGGTGTAGTATAAACCACCCTGGAGAGTTCTTGGTTGGTTCATATACTTATTTTGGGTACGGTAAATCCATATACATGCTTAGAGATTGTCCTTCAGCTAAACAGGGCGACAGTAGAGGTCATGGCCCAGCTACCACTTTGGCAGCTCCAACAGCACGCCCATCTCATAAGGGCACCTCTTCCAGTGCAGATGGCGATCAACGCCTGTCATAAACCGAGTCTACATCTTTGACGCGACACGGTGCCTAAAGCCACAAGTGACCCCAAGCTAACTCATGGCATAGCATAATAAAAATCTAACAATAGCTAATTAATCATATTTGAGTGAAAGCTAACTGAAAATGTCTGATCATAAACATAAGGACATAGTTTAAAAAAAACACTGAGTCATAAGCTAAAGACTAACTCTACACTGTCTGAAAGCCTCTATTAGTTTAATGAGCTACTGGAACAAGTCCCTAGTTAGCTCCAAAATCTAAAACTAAAACAACACTATATTAAGGAAAACATAACTACCGCCCTCGGAAGATGAGGACTCACCAACATCAGCTGATAGAAGTCTGGAACGTGTCTAACCGCGGGGCTGAGTTTGGATACCTAGATCTATATCATAAAATGATATAGCACATAAAGTATACGGTCAGTACTTAAAATATACTGAATATATGGGAACGTAACTGAAGCTAGGAACATGCTAGTATGATAGAAAAAAAGACTGAACTGAATATATAACAGAATACATAACTGACGTGAAATATAATGGCTCTATTTGAGATGCATAGGTACCAATATAATATGCTTGTTTTAAAACATTTAACAAAATATAAGTAAATCTAGTTTTTAACGTCATGTACATGTACTGAACACTGAATCTAATATCATAAACTGAAACCAAACTATACTGAAATAGCATGGAAAGACCCTATCTAAAATTGTAAATACTGTAAATAGACTGAAAATCAAAGAATGTTGTAAGAACAGATAAACTGACTTAGGGTCATAAGTGTACCTTGAAATTTGAAAGACTGGATTGGAATGATGACTCTAATTGAACATAACTAAATTGTACGGTAGGAGAAACTATAACCGACAGGTAACCATGTGAGCTAAACATTGAGTCCGATGTATACCCCCCATCGGAGAAGGCCCACCATACCTTGCCAGGGTATAGTGGTTGAACTGAGTGGTAACTTTCTGGAGCCCATTCGAGCTAGTAACCTATAGTTGCAATGTAGTTCTGGAAACCTGGGTGTGCTGGAACCTCAGCCCCCTTAGTGCTAAGTACTACTGCCAACTGAAAACCTAATTATACCTAACAATACTGATAGCTCGAAAATGATGTCCTAAGACTAAATCAAAACTAATTATTTGGAAGCGTCCTGAGAGTCTAAAGGACCTGATAACTAAAAATACTGGTCTACTTTCCTGAAAGCATCATAACAGTCTAAAGAATACTGACTATGCTGGAAACTGGTATCTAAGACTTGTTAGAGCTTCTTTACCTAAAAGAATCGTAACAATCTAAAGAACACTGACTATGTTGATCATACTAAAATCATGAGTAAAATCTTATGATTAATTCATATTAAAAATATTGCATATTGAGATCACGGTAGAATAATATATTCAAAGCAACTGTATTTTTGATAACAGTGTTGAATTGTGGGGGATAAACATTTAAAATGATGTTAGTTTGAAATCTTGGAAATACGTTACGAAATTGTGAGTAATGCATGACCATCATATACACTTTGGCAAATCATGCGATTATTAAGGTAGAGCTAGCTTATGAGCAAATCAAAGTCATGATCAAGGTACTATAAAGCCTAAAATAATAATATGAATAAAACTATGTATCATAATTCTAGTCCTGAAACTTGTAACACGGGACAGGTAGAAAACTCAACAACCATATTCTTGAAAACAAATGCTAAATCGTGGTTGAGTCGTAGAAATCATACTAAAGTTCAAGGGTTGGAAAGCATACTGTATAGATGAAACCAAGTCATGAGTTTCAAGGAGTAATAGGCATGGAAAACTTGAAGGATTATTAAGATTAAGGAATTCATAAGATGATTGAAAAACCAAAACTTCTAATTTCCTAAAGGGCTGGAAATGATTAAATTTTTCTGAAAATAATTTGGGACACAAAGGCGAAATAAAACCCTTGCTGAAGTCCCACATATCTGGTTGAAGGATTCCTCTAAAGATCATGAAGCTGCTACACCTAGGAGAGGAACCCTAGTTCTTGAGCCTTGACAGAAGAAGGGAGAAGAAGAACTTTATAGTGGTTGTGAGAAGAGTGAGGGGTTAGACTAGGAAAACCCCTTTAATTCGTCCCAATGGAAGCCTAAAATGACCCTAGTTTAGGAGTTAAAAGCATAAGAAATTATAAAAAAACCCTTGGGAAAAAGTTCTCAAAAATCTCCCCGTCAGTGCTAAGCGCCATACCATGACTCGTAGTAACATACCACGGGTCGTGGTATGCCAATCGTGGCTTTTGGGTGGCTTGAAAAGATTGTTGAAACCCCTGGTATGAGTCGTACTTTCATACCACGAGTCGTACCAAGACTCGTGGTGACAAGGTTGATCCTGTCTACCAAACCTGACAGTGCTCACTAAACTAGCCATAACTTTTTAAGCCAAACTCTGATTGATGTAAGATCAAATGTGTTGGAAAGAAGAATCAAAGGAATTCAATTTAATATTGTGGATCATCCAAAACAAATTCGTATAATAGGAGTTATGATCATTTTAAGTTGACCCTTATAAGAACTTACATGAAAAACTCAATCAGTAAGAAGGCTCTCAACTCAACTTTATGCTAGAGATTCCTTATGACCTTAATTTGCATCCAATGCTCTTCTTACAATTAATAATTGATATTAACACCTTGTTTCCACAAATTTCACTGGGTTCGAGTCTATCCACATACCTAAAATGGTTCCAACTTAGCCCAATAGTCTGGCGTACAATATCTCATCTTACGGACAGATGGTATGAACCGTACCATGATCCTTGATCCATGACATGCTTCTCGCAAATCCCAAGCCACATTGATCATTCCCTGAACCTCTTACCACATATGCCAACAACAACCACTACCACCTTACCACTGGTCGTACCATGGCTCGTTGTTACCCAAAATTTTCTGACCACTCCTCTAAATACCGTACCACAGATAATCACTACGACTCATACAATTATGATATGAATTGTAGGATCCACTCGTGTTTTCCTTGCTGACTTCTATTACTTCTCTAGACAGAACACTACAAGTCCTGGCATGAGTCATACCATGAACCTACGACTCATACTAAGGCTCGTGCTGAGACACGTTCCAGTTTTCCCTACAGGATCAAACTCCAAACCTCGGATCTAGCCTTAGGAACTTCTGTGGTGTTATAATATCTCCCTCTTAGAAACATTCATCCTCGAATATAGATTGATTAAGCCGGAAGGATAGGGAAAGAGATGCAAACCCCAAAAAAATCAAAAGTTGAACACTAGATATTGATGGAGCGACTGACTACGAACTGAGATACATAGCTTAATTGAATTCATGAATCATACATGCATTATAAGACACAAGAAGAACTGAAGGACATGAAGTTGACATGAAACTAAGTAGAATACTAAAGAGGAATTATTTCCTCACACTAGAACTGACTGGTAAGGACGAAGTTATAAATCTCTAAACTACTTTCTGATATCTGAATAGCCGACATGATAGCTGATATGACTAAGAGTAAGACTTAACTGAATTCAGCTTCCCAAGTAATTTCTTCCACTGGCTAATTTCTCCATAAAACCTTCATTGAACCCACTCCCTTATTTCCCTCAACTTACGAACCTGACGGTCCAAGATTCCAACTAGAACCCTTTCATAACAGAGACTGTCATTCACAGCAAGTTCTCTAAATTCCATCAAGCCTATCACTACAATTATCTTATGGCTCCTCTATAGCTTATACTATCCAAGAACATCTTCGTCTCCCTAGCACGACTAACCACTGCACTTTATGAACCTAAATCTATTGGACTTACTTAGTGAAAATAGATTGAAAATAATTAGCACAACTAATATATCGGATATTAGAAATAAATTCAGAATGAAATTGAATAGATGTATCTAGGGAGAATAGATTTTTTTTTGTTTCCTACTTACACGAGCTCATATCCTTGCTTTTCCATCAATTTCTATTTTTGATCTTCCTCTACAATCATCTTATGGATCCTTTATAGCTTATACTATCCAAGAACATCTTTGTCTCCCTAGTATGACTAACCACTGCACTCCATGAACTTATACATACCGAGCATTTTAGACACAGACAACAAAATTCATTCTAAAAATACCTATTGTAGCCATCATTTCTATCATGGGAGAATGTACACAGGGCTTAGAGTAAGGAAATCGTAAGCATGGATCATTTAAGAAATCTAAACTGAGCATATGCATGATGCAGCATGATCTTATAAGCCGTTAAGGTGAATCTTAAGGACTGAGTTCATGGAGCTGAGCATACTGCGAGACATGAGTCTACATACATGACGAGTTTCATGAAATGAGGTTGAGATTTACGGGATCATGTAGTAAGACAGGGATCATTGTCTGAAGCGGTTATCTATAATTCTAGGAGTCTGAACATAAGCATGAGTAGAACATAGGGTCCACTTAAACACAAGGGAAAACATACTAATAGGAAGGATTGACATCCCATAGCTACTATTTTTGGAACCCTCTACTAGAACACTTAGGACTTGACATGGCCTTTTTAACTTATAATCTCCCCCTTAGCTTAAAGTCATCATTCTCAGGATCTTAGATCCTTTCTTAAGGAAAGGATAACATCACTAACTCTTGACTTCCCATTAACCTTTAAAGTTATTACTAAAGGCTTCATACTTATAACCATTTCATACCAGCCACGGGATAATTCTCATGCTAGCATGCTAAAAGGCATCTCATACCTTATATTATGGCTCCTGGGACTAACAATATGCAAGGATCATATGAGAAGATCATAACATACCTGTGACTATATCTGGAGTTATCTGCCACCTGCACTAGATGTTGTATGTTGCTGAGATAGGAGAGCTACCAGAGTTGTTGGAATAGTGGACTAAGTCTTCCCACATCTGGCTAGAGGGAAATTATTTATTCTATGGCCCACCAGACTACACCCATAACAATCCTCCTTGTCGCGCAAACACTTCCCAAGGTGATTCTTCCCACAATTCTGGTATGCTGGACAACTTGACGGAGCTGCTGATGCGACATGACCTCTCTTGTCACCCTGCTTGGCTGACGAGCAGTTTCAGAGTTTATGATCAGACTTGCCACACTAAAAGCGAGAATCTAAACAAACTATACACTTTCCTAGGTGGTTCTTTCCAAAGCTCTTGCAAGTAGGATATGTAATCTCCCTTACCCTGGACCTGCTCTCCTAAATCCTAGGGTCGGGCTTTCTACCCCGTTTCTCCCCTTCGGATCCGGGAAGTGGGACACAGATTGACGAAGGTGCTGGAGCCAATTCTCTCTGTTGGAGCTGTGGGTGACTCCCACCACCTGACCCTTACTGGGAAAACTAAAATTTTCCAATTCTGGCCCTCTTGTTCTCCCTTGCTCTTTCCTTAAACCTTCCGCCCACCTTCGAACCATGAATCTCATATGGACTCTTCTTGGTGAAGTCACAAATCCTAGTGACTGCGGTACCCCAAATAAAGTTCATAGGTGCGACTACCTGTAGGTTAAGCTGAGTGGTCATGGCCCGCATTAACACTCTGAAGGTATCCCCGAGCTCTACATTTGTCACTTACCCACTAAGAGGGCTTACTGGAGTTGGTGGGGTTGGTGGATTCCCATTATGGTTTCCTCTTCCACTGTCACTTCTGGGAGGCATTGTCTGTGAATGCATAAAGCACAAGTTACAAGAGAAACTTTAGAGTTTACACTCTATCGCACGAAAAGAATAACGAAAGAAGGGAAATTTCCTAAATGTTTAGTAGCCTCTTCCTCATAAGTGTGGTGCGCTTCACACCCATGAACAAGACTTTACTTGACGCGACTTTTAGACACCCTAGGATACTCTAAACCTAATGTTTTGATACCAATTTTATCACAACCTGAGTCTACACACTAGATGTGACACGGTGCCTAGAGCCATAAGTGACCCCAAGCTAACACATGGCATAGCATAATTAAAATCTAACAATAGCTAATAAAGCATATTTGAGTGGAAGCTAACTGAAAATGTCTGATCATAAACATAAGGACATAGTTTAATAAAAACACAGAGTCATAAATTGAAAACTAACACTACACTATCTGAAAGCCTCTACTAGTCTGATGAGATGCTGGGACAAGCCCCAAACTAGCTCCAAAATCTGAAACTAAAATAATACTGTATTAATAAAAACATAACTCTCGTCCTCGAAAGATAAGGACTCACCGACGTCAGCTGATAAAAGTCTCGAAAGTGTCTAACCATGGGGTTGAGTCTAGATACCTGGATCTATATCATAAAATAATATAGCACATAAAGTATGCGGTCAGTACTTGAAATGTACTGAGTATATAAGAAATATAACTGAATAGGAATATGCTAGTATGCGAAAAAAAAGACTAAACGGAATACATAACTGAATGCATAACTGAGATGAAGTACAATGATCCTATTTGAGATGCATAGGTACCGATATAATATGGTCGTTTGAAAACATTTAATGAAATACAAGTAAATCTAGTTATTAGGGTCATGTACATGTACTAAAGACTGAATCTAATATCATAAACTGAAACCAAACTGTCATACCCCACCTTGGTGGGTATGACGGGCACCTGGTGCCTGCTAGACTCTGGTTCTATTTCAAGAAACGAACCGGCTATATAGCGGCTGTAAATACAGCCCCCGGCCGATTAGGCCTATAGCCACCTGCAAAGCACAAGAGCTAACCAGAACAATGACACTATAATCTGAAGTAACTACTATTCACATTTGTGACCGACAAGGTCACTAACTATAACCAGAAGAAGGCCCCACATGGCCAACATCAATAACTAAACACATATATACATGCACGGCCCCACACGACCGGCTCCACCACCACAACAAACATCAGACTACAAGCCTCTAGGAAGTAATAATGGAATGGTCGGGACAGGGCCCCGACCTACCCAAATTGTAATAAAAAAGGAAATAGGAACAACCTTCGATTGTCTAGCTCTGAAGGATAGGAGCTGATAACTCTGCTGACTGGATCACGAGGGATCGAATCCTCGTCTATGTGTACCTGCAGGCAAGCAATGCAGCGCCCCCACGGGCGTCAGTACCACAGGTACTGAGCATGTAAAGCAAACTGAAATGTACAACTGAAATGGGTAACAACAATAACATGACATATAAGCAGGAAGTAGCTGAGTCTATCTGGCTGAGGATAACTGGGGAGAGTTTACCTATTCTGTAACTAAACTGGGCGTACCTGACAACGTGTCGTCCTACTGCCTATCAGTATCTAATAGTACATATAGATATACATATAAGTACACACAATACCTGACCGACCCCCATAAGCCGAAAGGTACCAACCAATAGAACAATCTATTTACCCCTACCCGGGTCTAAACCAACCAAAAATAAGTCACTCCACTCATCTGATAACTGTGAGCTCCTCCTACCGGCCCCCTTGGGTACGTAGCTCAGGCCTTGGCCTCTGACAATAAACTGTGTCTGACGTCGAAGACTCCTGCCTCTGGGCGCAAGTGCTCACGGGGTAATCTGCTGCTGTATCTGTGACTGAAACTGCCCCTGGGTGAAAGCACGCAACAGGGTAATTTTATAAAAATCTGTATCTGAAACTGCCCCCGGCCACAAGCGCACACAGAGTAGTCTGCCCCTGTAAATAGGGTAATCTGGCTCTGCGCAGAGTAAACTGAACTGCCCCTGCAAGCAGGGTAATCTGGACCGTATTATTATGGTGGTCGGCCATCATCGTCCTCTAGGCGGACGGCATCTCCCAGCTGGTGGCGGTATCTGAATCTGGTATCGACACAACTATAACCCAGGGGCGGCGGGGATGCTAAAGGGTGCCCACATGCCATAACAAGTCTCAACATGCAAAACACATACACAGCAAGCATGCTCAAATGAAAAATACTAACCATATTCTCTTCTTTTATTTCAAGGCCAGTCTGTATTAAACAACTGATGTTATATTCTGTTTTACACTGTTTCTGATTGCTGGGCTAACTGCTACTTGGCCTTTATCTGTTTATCTGATTATTGTTATCCGTGACCTGAAGCTATATCAGTTTCTAGAGCCATATCTGTTTCTGGAGCTATATCTGTATCTGGAGCTATATCGGTGTCTGGAGCTATTTTTATATCTGATTACTGATCTAATTATATCTGGATATAACTCAATAACATAGAACATACCATCTATAACTGGATATAACTCAATAATATAAGATGTGCCATCTATTACCGGATACAGCTCAACAAATGTAATACGTACTATCTGTAATCTTACTAATTCATTATACTGCTTCTACAACTTCCATTCTGGGTATTACGTAAGAACATGCTGAACTACTAGCGGATACCACATTACTATCTGAAATCATCTGACTATCCGTTATTTTGATTATTGCATGATACATAATGATATACTAGCATGCTTGCTGGAAATTATACTGAAATCGTTCCTGTACGCTGGGTGTCTGTTAATAGCCTTTACTCTAATTATTTTCTAGACTATACTTCCTGGCTTGCCGAAAGAATAGCTTTACATACCTGGTGTCTGAGTACCCGACTGACCGATGTGATTTCCGTCGGTACTTCTGTTGTTTCTCCCAACTACATTCATATACATGTCAATTAGAACTAAATACATTAATATCCGGGAGAAATTATCACTTTTGATATATATTTATCCCAAACTTTGACCTTTCGAAAAATGGTCGAAAACTCATTATTTCTCGATAGTCCAGAAGGGATAAATACTCACTGCAAAGCTAGGAACACATTGGTACTAATTTAAAGCAATTCTATTTACTTTACCTCGGTAGCACGACGTTTCGCCGGCCAAATTTCACGAAACCAACTCCGTAGGATTGCTCTCTGCAGCTTTATACCTCGGTATCTAAGCTGGAACGGAGTTTAGACCGCGTTTCAAAGCGTAATCGGAAGGAATTATATATATATATATATAAGTCGTGGGTTTGCCTTAACATGGCTACCAACTGTTTTTCCTAGTTTTTATTGATGAAGATGAAATAAACCGACTTTCCTATTTTTTTTCTAAATCCCTTAACCAACATGCCATTAGGATATTTATTCATTTAAAATTTACGGGGTGTAACACAAACTGTACTGAAATAACATGCAAAGACCCTATCTGAAATCGTAAATTCTGTAAATAGACTGAAAATCTAAGAATGTTGTAAGAACTGATAAATTGAGTTAGGGTCATAATTATATCCTATGAGGATTGTTATTGAATTGAACAAAATTGTACTATGGGAAAAACTATAACCGACATATAACCACGTGAGCTAAACATGGAGTCTGGTGTAAACCCCCATGGGAGAAGGCCCACCGTACGTTGCTAAGGCATAGTCGTTGAACTGAGTGATCACTACCTGGAGCCCATTCAGGCTAATAACCTATGGTGGCAACGTAGTTCCGGGAACCTGGATGCGCTGGAGCCCCAGCTCGCTCGGTGCTAAGTACTACTTCCAACTGAAAACCTAGTTATACCTAATAGTATTGATAGCTCAAAATTGATGTCCTAAGACTAAATTAGAACTACTTATGTAGAAGCATCCTGAGAGTCAAAAGGACCTGATAATTGAAAATACTAATGTTCTAAGACTTGTCAGAGCTACTTTCCTGAAAGCATCATAACAGTCTAAAGAATACTAACTATGCTAGAAACTGGTATTCTAAGACTTGTCAGAGTTGCTTTACCTAATAGCGTTGTAACAGTCTAAAGAACACTGACTATGCTAATTATACTAAAATTACTAGTAAAATCTTATAATTAATTTATATTAGAAATAATGCATACCGAGATCATGGTAGAGTAATATATTCAAACAACTATATTTTTTGTAACAGTGCTGAATTGTGGAGGCTAAACCTTTAAAATGATGTTAGTCTAAACTCATGGAAATACGTTATGAAATTGTGAGTAATTCATGACCATCATATACACTTTGGAAAATCATGCGATTATTAAGGTAGAGCTAGCTTATGAGCAACTTCTCTAAAATATCAGTTTAAAATCGAAGTCATGATCAAGGTACTGTAAAGGATAAAATAATAACATGAATATATCTATGTATCATAATTTAAGTCTTGAAACTTGAAACATGGGAGAGGTAGAAAACTCAACAACCATATTCTTGAAAACAAATTCTAAATCATGGTTGAGTCGTAGAAATCATACTAAAGTTCAGTACTAGGAAAGCATTCTGTATAGACGAAACCAACTCATGAATTTTAGCTAGTAATAGGCATGGAAAACTTGAAGGATTATTAAGATTAAGGAATTCATAAGTTGACTGAAAAACCCAAACTTCTAATTTCCTACAGGGCTGAAATGATTAAGTTTTTTTAAAAAATAATTTGGGACACAAGGGTGAAAGAAAACCCTTGTTAAAGTCCCACATAACTGGTTGAAAGATCCTTCTAAAGATCTTGAAGCTGCTGCACCTTGAAGAGGAACCCTAGTTCTTGAGCCTTAAGAGAAGAAGGGAGAAGAAGAACTTTACGGTGTTTGTGAGAAGAGTGAGGGGTTAGATTAGTAAAACCACTTTATTTCATCCCAATGGAAGCCTAAAATGACCTATTTTAGGAGTTAAAAGCATAAGAAATTACAAAAATATCCCTAAGAAAAAGTTCTCAAAAATCTGCCCATCTAGTGTTACGGGTCATACCATGACTCGTGGTGACATACCACGGGTCATGGTATGCCATTCGTGGCTTGTGGGTGGCTCAAAAATATTGTTGAAACCCCTACTACGAGTGCCTTCTATGATTCATACCTTCTGTCATGACCCGAACATAGGCTCGAATCAAGACACGGGACAAAAAACCCCCGAGAGGGCTCCAAGTCGACCTGTGGCATAATCATGGCAGGAGATTAAATAAATAACAACTAACATAATCATAACTAAGCAAAAGATAACTGAAAGAGTCTAATCAAAAACCATAAGAACATAGTTTATTAACAACCTGAACATAAGCTGAATTTGTCTATACATGTCTGAAAGTATCTACTACACTGATGAGCTACTGGGACAAGTCCCCAACTAACTCCTAAAATCTTAAACTGAAATAAAACTAAAATAGGAAAATTCATAAATCTTGTCCTCGACAAATGAGGACTCACCACAGTCAGCTGAGATAGGAATAGAGCGTGTCTAACCGCAAGGCTGAGTCTAGAACCCTGAATCTATATCATAAAATAATATAGCACATAAATTATGTGGTCAATACTTGAAATGTACCAAGTATGCGGGGAAACTTCAAGGAACTAAAACATGCAAATATACTGGAAGGAAGTAAACTGAGTACATCACTGAACAAATAACTGAACTGAAATATAATGACCCTGTCTGAGATATATAAATATTAACCTTATGCTTTTATTTGAAAACATTTAATGAAGTATAATCAAAACTGATACATAAGGATCATGTACATATACTGAGAACCGAAGTTGTAACTGATGTCATACATTGTACTGACTAACTGCTGACAACTGAACTGAATTCTACTAAGACTGATTTAAACTAAAGTCTGAGACTATACGGAGCTGAGATAAAAATAAAAAATCATAAACTAAGGGAGACGTTTTATACTATTGAGAGTCCCTAACTGAACTAAGGGAAATATTTTCTGCTATTGAGAATCCCTGACTGAGCTAAGGGAAACATTCTCTGCTATTAAGAATCCCTGACTGAACTAAGGGAAACATTCTCTGCTGTTGAGAATCCCTGACTGAACTAAGGAAAACATTCTCTGCTATCAAGAATCCCTGACTAAGCTAAGGGGAACCACAGAACTGATATCATTTGTCTAGTCTCAGGCTACTTCAGCTAATCAGAGACCCGAGTGTTCAACTAATCATAACATACTGAATTCATTAGAGTCTGATCAAGGTTACTTTCTACTATCAAGAGGCCCGAAGATCTGAAGAATCATGATCATGCTTTGTCATCGGAACTCATAACATTATAGGCCCAAAACGTAAAGTAATTCATGCGTTTCATATTCATAAAAACTCATAGGTTCTAATCATGGTTTAACATATATACAAAATCATATGTTCTAGATTTATGAAAACTCATTTATTCAAATCATGCTTTAGACATATATATATATATATATATATATATATATATATATATATATATATATCGATTCATGGTAAGAGCATGTGAATAATTAATAAGGCCCTATTTCGAAGTTAGTGCTAAATCATGGAGGAAATTCTATAATCATGCTACTCCTATATCATCTACCAAATTCGTGAATTTGAAAGTAATTTCATAATCATATACAGCTATTTATCGTGAGGGTCTTGGAATTCATAGAAGACATGTGAGAATTCATGCATAGATTGAAATCCTAAGGCCTGCTTTCTAGAAATCAAGGGATTAGGGTTTTAACATAAAAATTGGGACACAAGGATGAAAGTAGATCCCTATTGAAGTCCCACATACCCGGTTAGAAAACTCCCTTAATGATCTTGGAACTTGCAGCCCTTGAAGAGCAACCCTAGGTGCCCTTGAGCTTTGAGAGAAAAAGAGGAAAAAGTACCTTACTGATGATTTTGGAGAATGAGGGTTAGGCTAGTGGAAACCCTTTAATTTGACCCATACAATACCCAAAACAACGTCATTTAGGAATTGAAAGCATAGGATTTTACTAAAATACCCTAGGATTTCGATCCAAAAACTGCCCGCCAAGTGACCACGACCCACACCACGAGTCGTTGGTCCTTACCACTGCTTGTGGTGACCATTCGTTACCTATAGGGAAAATTTACAGCTTCTGATTCTTCAACCAATGATTGGATAGGATGAGTCATTACTTGAACAACGACTCGTCAATTCCTCCCATCGTCACCACTGTCTCGACTAGTCTAACTCCTGAGACTCCTCTAACGATTGACATGATGGGTCGTTACTTCACTTAACGGTTCATTGTATCCATCCAATTCCACTGAACTCATAATTGAACCCCTTTCTGAAGTCCAACTAACAACCCCTCAGTACAACCCATCACAGGAAACAACGGGTCATCTCTTGGCTCATTGTTTCTGGAAAGTTTGGACTACTAACTTACAACGGCTGCATCTAACGGGTCATTGTTCCTCACAATGACTCATTGCTTGCTATCGTGGTTACTAAAGTCCTAAGAACCCATTCTGGAACCCTTACAATGGCTCAACCTAACGAGCCGTTAAAGCAACCAACGACCCGTCACACGAGTCGTTCTGAGGCATTTTTGCTAGTTTTCCTACTGAGCTTCATCTAACTCTGGGGTCTGATCTGGGAAACTCTTGGGGTGTTACACCTTCATATCACTAGTCATACCAAGACTCGTGGTGATAGGGTTTGTCCTATCCTCCAAACTTGACAGTGCTTCACTAAACTAGCCATACCTTTTTACTATGAAATCCTATTGATGCAAGATCAAATGCATTTGAAAGAAGACTCAAAGGAATTCAATTTGATATGATGGATCACCCAAAACTAATTTGTATAGTAGGAATTATGATTATTTAAAGTTTACCCTTATAAGAACTTACATGAAAAACTCAATCGGTGAGAAGGCTCTCAACTCAACTTTATGCTAGAGATTCTTTATGACCTTAACTTGCATCCAATGCTCTTCTTACACTTAAGAATTGATATTAACACCTTGTTTCCATAAAATTTCATCGGTTTTGGATCTATCCACATACCCAAAATGGTTCCATGACCCTACGATCCGTGACATGATACTCATAACTCCCAATCCATATTGGTTATTCCCTGAACCTCTTACCATGGACGCCAACAACAACCAATACCACCTTAAAACCGGTCGTACCATGGCTCGTGGTTACCCAAAATTTCCTGAGCACTTCTCTGAATCCCGTACCACGGATAATCCCTATGACTCATACAATTATGATACGAATCATAGGATCCACTCATGGTTTCCTTGACGACTTCTGTTACTTCTCTAGATGGCACATTACAAGTCCTAGTACAAGTCGTACCATGAACTACGACTCATACTAAGGCTTGTGCTGAGACATGTTCTAGTTTTCCGTACAAGATCAAACTCCAAACCTCAGGTCTAGCCTTAGGAACTTCTTGGGTATTACATTTCCATAAGAGGTTTTATGCGCTATCTTCTTGTTAGGAGCAGGAGGTCTCTCCCGATGTGGTCACGGTATTGTACAAGTATTCCATCTTGATGTGTATATATTATTAGATCCAAGGGATACTTTATCTTTTGTGACTCCTTATGTTTCTATTAGTTTCAGAGTCAAACCCAAAATCCTGTTTGAACCCTTCATAGTTTTTACTCTAGTGGGTGAGTCAGTTTTAGCTCGACGGGTGTACAAAAATTGCCCTATCACGATTCTTCAGAAAGTCAACTCATCCAAACTAGTAGAGTTAGAAATGACTGAATTTGATGTTAAATTTGGTATGGATTAGTTACATGCATGTTATGCCTCAGTCAATTGTAGAACCCGTATGATGGAGTTTTGATTTCTGAGTGAGTCAGTCCTAGAGTGGAGGGGTAGTTTAGTTGTGCCTGTAGGTCACTTTTTTTCCTATCTCAAGGCCAGGAAGATGATCTCTAAGGGCTGTGTGTATCATCAATTTTGGGTCAAGGATCAACGTTCGAGACCCCGACTCTTTAGTCCATCCTTATTGTATGTGAGTATCCGGAGGTGTTTTCAGATGATCTACTAGGAGTCCCTCCCGAGCGGGAGATTGACTGTGGTATTTACCTTAACCCTAATATGCAGTCTATATCCATTCCTCCTTATATAATGGCTCCATCCGAGCTAAAGGAGTTGAAAGATATCCTAGAAAAGGGTTTCATCAGGCCTAGTAAATCCCCATGGGGTGCTCCAGTTCTCTTTATTTAGAAGAAGGATGGTTCCCTTAGGATGTGCATTGATTATCAGCAGTTGAACAAGGACAAAATCAAGAATAAGTATTCCTTCCCACGGATTGATGACTTGTTTAACTAGTTGCAGGGTGATAAGTGTTTTTCAAAGATAGACCTAAGATCCGACTATCACCAGCTTAGAGTTAGGGAGAGTGACATCCTGAAGACAGCCGTTAGGACTCAGTATGGTCACTATGAGTTTGTAGTTATGTCTTTTGGACTAGAGAATGCTCCTGGAGCTTTTATGGATTTGATGAACAAGGTATTCAAGCAGTATTTAGATATGTTCATGATTGTCTTCATAGATGATATTCTCATATACTCTCGAAGTGAGGAGGAGAATATCGCTCATTTGAGAATTATGTTGCAGAATCTCAAGGATCGCCAGTTGTTCGCTAAATTCAGCAAGTATGAGTTTTGGCTGAACTCAATAGCATTTTGGGCCATTTGGTGTCCAGCGAGGATGTGTATGTGGACTATCAAAAGATAGAGGCGGTGAAGAATTATCCTAGACCTGTCAGTCCTACAGATATTAGGAGCTTCTTGAGTTTAGCTGGATACTACAGGATGTTCATTGAGGGATTTTCATCCATTGCAGCACCATTGACTAAGTTGACCCGGAAGAAGGTCAAATTTCAGTGATCAGATGCTTGTGAGAAGAGTTTTCAGGAATTAAAGACTCGACTCACTTCAGCCCTAGTATTGACCCTATCGGAGGGCACAGATGGTTTTGTCGTGTATTGTGATGCCTCTAGGGTTAGTCTTGGTTGTGTTTTGATACAGCATGGCAAGGTCATTGTGTATGCCTCTAGACATCTTAAGACTCATGAGACGAATTACCCGACGCATGACCTAGAGTTGGCAACCGTGGTGTTTGCTTTGAAGATTTAAAGACACTATTTGTATGGGGTGCATGTGTACATATTCACGGATCATAAGAGCCTTCAGTATGTATTCACTCAGAGGGACTTGAATTTGCGGCAAAGGAGATGGCTAGAGCTTCTTAGGGACTATGACATGAGTGTCTTTTATCATTTGGGCAAGGCCAATATAGTGGCGGATGCTCTTAGTAGGCTGTCTATGGAGAGTGTGTCTCATATGGAGGATGGGAGGAAGGAGTTAGCGAAGGATGTCCATAGGCTTACGCGTTTAAGGGTTCGCCTTACAGATTTGACGAATGGTGGTGTGATTGTTCAGAATAGGTAGGAATCTTCTTTGGTGACGAAATTCAAAGCTAGGTAAGATGAGGATCCTATCCTAGTAAAGCTAAAGGAAGTTGTCTAGAATCAAAAAGGTGGAGGTTTTCTCCAAAGGGGGAGATGGAGTACTTCGATATCAGGGTCGATTGTGTGTGCTAGTTGTAGATGACCTGAGAAAGACGATGTTGAGTAAGGCTCATGGCTCACGGTACTCTATCCAGCCTGGTTCCACCAAGATGTACTGTAATCAACAAAAAGTCTATTGGTGGAATGGTATGAAGAAGGACATAGAGGAGTTTGCGGCTAAATGTCTGAATTGCCAACAGGTGAAGGTCAAGCATCAGATTCTTGGAGGTATGCTTCAGGATATTAGTAATCCTACTTGGAAGTGGGAATAGATAAATATGGACTTCATTACAGGCTTGCCTCGCACACGCCGATAGTATGATTTTATATGGGTGATTGTGGATAGATTGACCAAATCATCCCATTTCCTACCAGTCAAAACTACCGATTCAGTTGAGGATTATGCTATATTATACATTCGGGAGTTAGTTTGGATGCATGGAGTTCCTTGTTCCATCATCTCGGATAGGGGTACTTAGTTTACCTTGCAATTTTGGAGGTTATTTCAGAGGGTCCTTAGTACTAAGGTGAAGCTTAGCACAACTTTTCACCCGCAGACAGATGGTCAGGCTGAGTGGAATATTCAAACTCTTGAGGACATGTTGAGAGCGTGTGTGATTGATTTCAGGGGTAGTTTGGATGATCACTTGCCTCTCACGAGTTTGCCTATAATAACAGTTACCACTCTAGCATTCATATGGCTCCATTTGAGCTCTTTATGGGCAGAGGTGTAGATCCCCTATTGGATGGTTTGAGGTAGGTGAGGCTACATTGATAGGGCCAGATTCAGTTCATGAGGTGATGGAGAAAGTTCAACTTATTAAAGAAAGGCTGAAAATAGCTCAGACTCGTCAGAAATCTTATGTGGATGTTAGGCGAAGGGAGCTTGAGTTTGAGGTTGATGATTGGGTATTTCTGAAGGTGCCACCCATGATGGGAGTGGTGAGGTTTGGAAAGAAGGGGAAGCTTAGTCCCTGATATGTTGGTCCTTATAGGATTCTGAGGCGAGTTGGCAAGATGGCATATGAGTTGGAGCTACCAGCAGAGTTAGCTTCAGTGCATCCAGTTTTCCGTGTATCTCTGTTGAAAAAGTGCATTGGTGACCCAGCCTTGGTTGTCCCAGTGGAGAATATAGGTATGAAGGATAGTCTTACCTATGAGGAGGTTCCTATTGAGATCCTTGATCGTCAGGTTCGGAAGTTGAGGAGCAAGGAAGTAGCTTTAGTGAAGATATTATGGAGGAATTAACTTGTTGAAGGAGCTACGAGGGAAGCCAAAGAAGATATGATGGCTTGATATCCGCATCTTTTTGCTTACGGCTCAGTTCCAGCATGAAGTACCAGTTTCCTCCTTAGCACTCTCAGTTTCATGCCAGGTTCATGTATCTAAGTTCCTTCCATGTTATTCCATGCATGTATGTTTCATGAATTCAATTCAGTCATGTATCCCAATCTGGAGTCAGTCACTCTGTCAGTTTTCAGCTTTAGTTGTTCAGTTTTGGGATTGCAGTTCCTTCCCTAGCCTTTCAGTATGCTTAATCTACATTCGAGGATGAATATTCCAAAAGGGGAGATAATCTAACACTCCAAAAATATCCAAGATCATACTCGAGGGTTGAATCAGAGAAAATCAAGAAAAACGCACCAGGATCACATAACGACAAGGAACGAGTCATTGTGGCAAAGAATGACCTATTGTAGTGCCTCGTCGTAAGCCTCCGGTCAAGCCTCCCAAAAACAATGGGCCCAGCAAAGATTCATTGGATGATCCAAACGAGTCATCGTAAGCAGTCATTGAGTGGAACCTGGTAAGGGGTCAAAGATTTTTTCTGAGACAACATATGAATACCACGACTCATTGTGTCGTGTAATGATCCGTGGTGTTGACCCGTTGGAAGGAGTTAGGAATTATGCAAGAAAGACAGTGGTGAAGACAAGAGAAGTGACGAGTCATTGTTTCATATAATGACTCATCATGTTCATTCATTGGTCAGAGAATCCGAAGGATGCCAGGAGTGCTCTAGATACAACGGACGGATCCAATAGGCCGTCGTATCCAGCAACGACTCGTTGGACGGGTCATTGTAGCTGGCAGTGTCCTCTGTCCAGATGAATCATTAAGGGCATTTTCATAATTTTGAAGCTTCTAATCCCTAAACTACGTCGTTTTAAGCTTGGAAAAGAGTGCTTTAAGGAGAATATTCACCCTAAAACTTTCATTCTACTCTTAACACTCTAATTGTAAAATCAAATCCATCAAGGCTCACACGAATAAGCTAGATTTCTTAACTCTCATCTTCTCAAATTCTCTTGGGGTTTCAAGCTAAGTAAAAATCAGTGGACCAAGATATCGGGGGATTGTCAATGGGGTTTCTTCCACCCTCATACCCTTTCCAATCGAAATCATGATGTCCCATTTCCCATGCCCTAATTTTGAACTCTAGGCTAGGTTGGGTATTGTTAAATTCCTCCATGATTCATCTATGGGATTAGTTATCTTGATCAAATTGATGATTTTATGATTAGGGTTTGTATTCCTATTGATCCTTCCATGAAATTTCAAATCCTAAGTTACATGTATGATTATGAACTTCTAGGGTTAAATTCATTTCTAATGAAATTCCATGATTTTCTTATGATATCAACTCTCAAGTTTTAAGTTATATACTATGATCATAAGGTATGATTTTTTTCACAAGAACCCTTCATGAACTTATGAATTTCAAGTATGATGACTTCCGCAAGTATGCATAGCTTTTACAAGTATCACATTTATGTTCATGGCCGACTCACAGGCCTCTTTTATGGCTAGTTCACATATTTCAAGCATGTTCATGTATCTTATGATTTTGACTAGACCATGTATCTCAAGTATGTTTCATGATTACAATATGAGCCATGTGCATATTTTTGGGAGTAGTATCTAGCACCTAGTAGGTTGGGGGTTTCGAGAACCCAGGCCTCAAAACTATGCGCCAATGTAGGATATATTCATGTTAACTCTACGTGGTCTCTTTAGTGATATCACGCCATTTCAGCATCTCTTACCTTAGCAAGCTTGGGGAGGCCCTGCCCACTTGAGCGAGATAGTTGAGGCATCATGTAAGCTCTATCATGATAGTGTCGGTTATGATGAATCCTCCCACTGTTCCTTATGATTTTATGCATGTTCATGATTATGATATTTTGGCTCAAGTTATGTTTTACAATATTTCTCTTATGACTATAATTATGAATAGCTTATGAACAACTTTGAAAATCTTGAGCCCTTATGCCTTAATTATGACTATTACTTCATGTTTGAAATGTCCTAGTCTCATGAACTCTTTGTTTTACTTACCTCGCATACTCAGTACATTAAAAGTACTGATTGCATACTCTATGCTATATCATTTCATGATATAGTTTCGGGTGATCGGGCTCAGCCGCTCCATTAGCCCTTCTCCCATATCAGTCCTTGCTTGGTGAGTCCTCATCTACCCAGGATATTTTTCTAGTTATGTGTTTTGTCATTTCAATTTCAGATTTAGCGGACTAGTTGGGGAGGTTGTCTCATCAATCCATATATACCTAGAGGCTTTTCAGACATACATGTGTTGGTTGACTCAGTTGTTGGATTCGTCACTCTTGTTTTTATTTTATGCTATATAGACTTCTGCGTATTCATGTCTAAGTTTTAAGTTTTCCACTTCAATTTATGCTCTTGAGTTGCTACGTTAGCTTGGAGTCATTCGTGGTTCTAGGTCCCATGACGCGATTTGGGGTCCCAACTCGGGTCGTGACATATCTACTCTGAGTTGTTAGAAGTCGCTCCTCAATCAACTTGACCTTGTCTGAATTTCTCAACAAGTATGTACTTGAAGGCTTGACCTCAACAGAATTGAACCAACCAACCGAAGAATGACATCTCCTGTCATACAAAGCCTCTAATTGAGTCATCTAAATGCTAAAACGATAACTATTATTACATACAAACACTTCCCAAGGAAAAAACTAGTCCCAGTGACCTCCAAAATCAATCACACATGCCCATAACATATTCTTAGAGACCTAAATGGTCTACTTAAACTGAGCATCTGTTTGTGGGTGAAAAGTTATGCTAAGCTCTGTCCGAGTACCCACCTCCTTCTGCATAGACCTTCAAAACTAAGATATGAACTGAGTAATCTAGTCGAAAATCATAAAAATAGGCTTCATGCAAACAGACTATTTTTTGAATGTAAATCCTAGTCTATCCCTCTAAAATGTAGGTAGTCTGAACCAAAACAAAATGAGCATATTTTGTCAACCTATCCACAATGATCAAAATAGCATCAAATTCTCTAGAAGTCTATGCAAATCCTATATAACACCCCAAAAGTTCCTTAGATCAAACCCAGACTTGAAATGAAAAACCAAAAAAGAAATCAAAAAATTTTACCTCAGAACGACATAACCAATGTGTTGTTGTCAGTAACGACCCATTGTCTGAGTCATTGTCAGCCCTGCAGTTTTCATTCTTTGGAATAATGGGTGATACAATGACCTGTTGTTAGAAGAAACGGGTTGTCGTTCAGGCCGTTTTTGCAATACCCAAAAACCTATCAAATCTGTCTTCCCAACAACGAGCCAGGCGATGAGTCATTATTTGATATAATGACTCGTCGTCCCATCTAATGAGTCATTATTCTCGTCCATCGGTCAAGTCTAAAAACTTTTTAGAATTTCCAGTAGTGATTATGAGTCGAGGTAATGAGTTGTCGATTCACCTAATGAATCATTAGGTGACTCGTTAAGTGGAGGTATCAAGTTGAGATCAAAAATTTAGAATTTCCTTCAATGACAACGAGCAGAAACAACGACCCATTGTGTCGACCAATGAGTCGTCCTGTCATCCATTGTGAAAATTCTAGAAAATGGAAAATTTTAGTCCTAGGACCAACGAATGGTCCCAACAAGTCGTGGTTACCACCAACGACTTGTTGTGTGACCCGTTGAGTCACTACGGGCAGTTTTTCAGACTTTTCTTCAGCGGCATTTTTGTAACTTTTCACTATTTTAGTTCCTAAACTACATTATTTTGGGAATAATTTCAAAGGTTTTATAGGGTTAAAAGGTTCTTCTCCCTTATTCCCCACTTAGATTTTCAGATTAATGCACGTAAACTCAGAGCTTCTCTCTCAAGCCAAGAGCTAGGGAATCCATCGCTTCTTAGAATTTCTAATCTAATTCTCCGGGATTCTTCTTCAGGCATGTGAGACTTCAAAAAGGGTTCCCCTTCCCCCTTGTGTCCCAAATTATTTTTAAAAAAACTTTATAATTTTAAGCCTTGTAGAAGATTTAAAGCTAGGATTTTTCAGTTAGCTTAAGAATTCCTTAATCTTAATGATGCTTTAAGCTTTCATGACTATTACTAGCTGAAATTCATGTCTTGGTTTCATTCACACAGTGTGCTTTCCTAACCCTGATCTTTAGAACGATTTTTGAATAAAACTTGCATGATTTAGAATTTAGATAGAAATATGGTATTATCATAATATTTTCACTTGAATTATGAATTTTAGCATAGATGCTTTGATGGAGAGTCAATGCTTTTAGTATATTCAGTCTAAGTAATATTTTCAGTACTCAGTTTTATATTCAGTAGTATCAGTTTATCAGCATGTTCGTTGTTCTTTAGACTGTCATGAGACTTTCAGATAAAGCAGCTCTGATAATTCTTAGAACACAGTTTTTTTTAGGTCCTTAGACTCTTAGAACACTTCCAGATAAGTAGTTCTGACTTAGTATTAGGACATCAGTTTTGAGCTATCAGCATAACTAGATATAATTAGATTTTCAGTGGGAGTAGTTCTTAGCACCGAGCGAGCTGGGGTTCAGTGCACCTAGGTTCCCAGAACTAATGTCATCATAGGTTATTAGCCCGAATGGGCCCCAAATAGTGATCATTCAACTCAGTCACTATATCCTGGCAAGGTACAATGGGCTCTCTTCGATGGGGTGTATTCATCGAACTCTATGTCTAGCTCACTGTCAGTTATAGGCTCTCCCACAGTACAGTATAGTCAGATTCCTCAGTCCAATCCAGTCTATCAATTTCAGGATATGCTTATGACCCTAACTCAGTTTATCAGTTCTTACAGTTTTCCCATAGATGTCAGACTATTTACTGTATTTACATTTTTAGATAAGGTCTCTGCATGCTACTTCAGTTCAGTTATGAGTTACTAGTATATCTGTGGTTATTTACATCTCACATACTCAGTACATTCAAAGTACTGATAGAATATTTCTATGTGCTATATCATTTTATGATATAGGCTCAGGTACCCAGCCTCAGCACCGCAGCTAGTTTATCTCCGGACTTTCCAATAGTTGACAGTGGTGAGTGTTCATCTGCCGAGGACCGGAGTTTTCATCTTCATCTTTGTTATTTTCAGTGTTTAGTTTTAGACCTTAGAGTTAGATGGGGGATTATCCTAGCAACTCTTAAGCTTCTTTTAGAAGGCTTTCATACAAAATATGTTAGTTTCAGCTTGAGTTCCAGTGTTTGAGCAAATGCCAGTAATTTATCAGATTCTCTTTATTTATTTAGTGTTTGATTATTGTTTTTAAACAACTTCCGCTTAATATTATTTTACAATAGATCAGTCTTAATAGAATTATACTTTTTCATGAGTTTGCTTGAGGTCACTTGTGATCCTAAGTATTGTGTCGTGTCCAAGGTATAAACTCGGGTCGTGACACCCTACAAGAATGTCAATACAAATTTTCTCCCACTTCCACTCAAGTATATGCATCCTCTAAGTCATACCACCTGGACTTTGGTGCTTATACTTAACCTACTACCAATTCAAGCACGGAGACACATAATTCACTATATCTTTCTTTATTCTTCACTGCCAATAGTGTTGTTTCAAATTGTGATACATCTTTGTTGTTCCTAGATGAAAAGAATACTTCAAAATGTGAGCCTCCTCCATGATCAATCTAGTCAAATCACCTGCTCTTAGTACACAAATGTTACCCTTGATCCTCAAAACACCTTTACTATCGGAATCGCTTCATTTCCATCTCCGTTTAACACTTTATTTCAAATCATACCCAACTTCTCATCTTCAAATTTCTAGCCTTAATTTGTTCCACCAAAGTTGACTGAGCCTCAACGCAATAAAGAACTCTGAAAAGTTCCAAAATTTCAAGTCTCACAAAACTATTCGCCATCAACTAAACATCGATAGCCAAAGAATAATTCTCCACTAATAGCAAAGCAATGCTACTTGTACTCACCCCCTTCTTACTCAAGGAATCCAACACCACATTGGCCTTGTTGGGGTGATAAAGAATAGTTATATCATAATAATTGAGTAACTCTAACCACCTTCGATGCCTTAAAATTCAAATCCTTCTGATTGAATATATGATGAAGACTACAATGAAAAGCAAACACTAGTGTTGCCAACTCCAAATTATGCGTAGGATAGTTCTTCTCGTAAATCTTCAACTTTCTTAAAGCATAAGCAATAAAGCTACCTTTATCCATCAACATACAACCAAGACCAATCCATAAAGCATCATAATATATCGTAAAGCCTTCACCTTCCATAGGCAAGGTCGGAATCAGAGGTAAAGCCAACACAGTTTAAAGCTTTTGGAAGCTCCCCTCACAATCATCAGACCACTGGAACATCTACGTTCTTCTATGTCAATTTCATCAATTGAGATGTAATAGAAAAGAAACCCTCTATAAATTCCCTATAGTAACCGGTCAATCCTACAAAACTCCAGATATTGATAGGCCAAGTGGATCTTGCCCAACCCCAAACTACTGCAATCGTTTTCAAATCCAACATAATGCCATCCTTGGACACCATGTGTCCAAAGAATACCACCAAACTGATCTAGAATCCATACTTAGAAAATTGTGCATAGAGCCACTCATCCTTCAAGGTATGAAGTACAATCCTCAAATGTTGCTCATGCTCTTCCAACTATGAGAATAGATCACAATGTCGTTAATGAAGACTATAACAATGGAATCCAAGTAAGACATGAACAATCCATTCATCAACCCCATAAACTCTACCATAGCCTTAGTTCGTCTAAAAGATATGACCAAAAACTCATAATGGCCATACAGGGTCCTGAAAGTAGTCTTAGGTATATCAGTTGCCCTAGTCTTCAACTGGTAGTGGTCGTACCACAAGTCAATCTTCGAAAACACAGAAGCACTCTGAACCTGATCCAGTAAGTCATCCATGTCTGATATTGGATACTTGTTCTTAATGATTACCTTATTTAGCTACCAATAATTAATACATATCCTTATAGTGTTATCCTTCTTCTTCAAATATAGAACAAGAATACACCAAAAAGAAAGACTAGGTCTAATAAATCCTTTACTCAATATATCTTGCAATTTCTCCATTAACTCCTTTAATTTTGTTGGTGTCATCCGTTATGGTGAGGTAGAAATGGACATAATGTCTGATGCTAGATCAACGCCAAATTGATATCATGATTAAGTGGAATACCCAATAAGTCTGTCAAAAAGAATTTTGCAAACTCACCAACTACTGGTACTGACTTAAGCATGGGAGTGTCGATGCTAATACCCCGGATATTTTCCAAGTAATCTAAGCACCCCTTCTCTACCATCCTTTTCACTCTAAGAAAAGATATCACTTTCTTAGGTGCATGACTAATAGTGCTCTTCCACTATAACAATAGAAATACCTAGTATGGCCAACTTAACTATCTTGGCATTATAGGCCAAGATTGAAAGATAAGGAGAAAGTCAATTCATGCCCAAGATGACGTAGAAATTCACCATATCCAAAATAATCGAATCTATCCATGTCTTATACCCTATCAAAATAACAAAACAGGATTGATACACTAGATCCACCACTAAGGAATTACCCACAGGAGTAGAAATAAGTATAGGCACAACAAGAGAATCACAAAGCATATCCAGACCCGAAGAAAAATATGCAGACACATAAGAGTAAGTAGAGCCTGGATCAAATGGTACCGAAGTTGGCAGATGACAAACCAAAATAGTACTTAAGATGACAACATCTAAAGCCTCGGCCTCTAACCTATACAAAAATGCATATCCGGGTCACATTTACCCCTAGAATATAAGCCTTCATAATCACCCTCTTTTCATGTCTGCACTCCACTCCTAGCATAACGTAAACCACCTCTACCACTTTGTGCACCCCTTCTAGCTAGCTGCACATTGCTCTAGGTGTTTGAACCTAAGAACTCTATTAGGCCCCACCATATTTGAGTTTGGACAGTAGTGGCTTGGATCACCACCTCATAGCACCCACTTGATCCAAATGAACCAAAATGTCCTCCATGACCAAAAAACCTAGAATATGAACCTTGAGAGACCTACCCTAAACTATAATTGTTGTGTCTAGAATAACCACCCAGTAATGCCTATAATACTGCTTGGATGGGTTGAATAGATTGAGAATGATAACCTCTACTTAAATAACCTCTGCCTCTGGATGAAGCACCACTGAAACAGGAAAAACTATAAGCTTTCTTGTAGTCGTCTCCATCATTGGCTAACCAACATATTATCTCAACTCCCTTGCATAATCAACTACCTATAGAAAAGATTCCCTAGAAGCAACCACTTAGGATGTGGCCATACGAATAGAAAGAACAAACCCTTCACAAACCTCTGAATCTACTTTGTCTCAATGGAAAGTATCATCAGTGCATGGGAGGCTAAGGCATGAACCTCACCTCATAATCAGTGACCGACATACCCTCATGCTAAAGTCCATCAAACTGATCCTTTTTACTCTCTCTCAAGCTATGACGAATAAACTTCTCAAGGAATATCCTTGTAAACTAAGTCCATGCCAAAGGAGGTGACCCAATTGGTCTACAATTTATATAGGCCCTCTACCACTGCTTGGCAGGCCTGATCATCTAAAATGTAGTATAATCACACCATGAGACGCCACCAACCCAAGGTTATGAAACCTCTCATGATAGATAACTAAAAACTTATAATCATCCTTGCTCGGGTTTCCATTGAACTAAAGAGGATACATCCTAACAAATCTATCAAATATCTTTTGCTCCTCTACGTTCATAATAAGTCTAGACACAATATAGGAAGCAAGAGCAGGTAATGGTGTAACATCAATGTGGAGAGCCATACAAACAATTTGTTATGCCCCTAGTGTCTGAAAGCCTGGAGCTTATATCTGATTAAGAGTTTGTTCCCTGACTCTGGTTTGAGAACCCTCTAGTGTAGTAGGAAAAACTCCTACCTGAGCCATGCTCTCATGAAAACACAATAAAACAACCATAGTATCCTAAAGCACAAACACAGGAATGAAACTCAATGGAGCTGGCCCTAACTCCATGCCTGAATAGGCTCATCTGCATGCCCAACCTTCGACTTGGGAGACACGACTTTAACACAGGCTTGTGCAGCCACAGGTGCTCAACGTTTTGACGATGCTACCCCACAGGCCTTGCCCCTACACCGACCATATGCAACGGCCCTAGCAATGGGTGTGGGTGCCTCATCTCCTGTTGCAGCTGAATGACTCCTCACAATTTGTGAGAGAATGAAACAATAAGGTTTAGAAACTCAATAAGAACCCAATTAGGCATAATAAGTAATCAAAGAAGAAAAGTTTTCTAAATATCTTATAGCCTCTTAAAGATAAGTAAAAGACGTCTCTGCATTGAGCCACAAGACTCTACTAGACATCGCTCTGATACTTGTTGAGACTGGTGAACCATGCTTTGACACCAAATTATCACAATCCAAAATTCTGAAGGTTATGATGACATATATACTCTCCCTGGTAGGTAAGCCAAACCACCACCCAACTTATTCAAAATAAGTAAATAATGAGAAAGTAAGATATTAACAAGTTCAAAACTATAGAAGACCTTTAAAAGAAATCAAGTCTAGAAATTTAAGAAAATACTACCCCATGACTCAGTGTCATGTGTCCAAGAGCGACTACGAATAAAATACAATTGTTCAATAGTCTGACAGATGAAAAGACAAAAAAAAAAGTAAAAGATAGATAGAGTCTAGTACCAAAGTTCAGCAGGCAGCTCACCAAGAATCTCCCGAAATCAAGGCCTACAACTCAAGAATCAGCGTGGCCCACTAATGCTTAGAGTACATTCTATCCCCAAAAAAAGTGCAAGACGTGTAGTATGAATACTGAAAAGCATGTGTACTCAATAGGTATCATAGGTCAACAATGTTGAAGTACCGAAAACAATCAAAGGCACCTTTCTTACTTTTTTAAATTATTTTCGCATGCAAGTTATTGGCAGTCATCACGCACAACTACTGAAAACAAAATAGGAAGGAGCAAAGAAGTTTTTTGATGGACAAAGAATTTTGATAATTCCATTGTTAACTTGACTTCTAACCTTCTATGAAATAATTCAACAATTTCAACTACTCCGTATTTTCAAGGGTGAACTAATCAAGTTTACCCTTTTGAAGATTGAGAGTTGTACCGGTTACTTCTTTTCAAAAAAAAAATTCAAAAAAAAATCAAAGATTCTTCTTCTTCTTATATAATTCTTATGTCCTTTCCACGTCCCAATTTTTAAACTTAATTCTTGACAACATTACAAAGGAAAAAGAGTGCAAACTTAGGACCGTTTGGACATGAAAGATTTTTCCATTTCTCAAAAAATATTTTCATAACATTGGTCAGTTATATATTAGAATAATCTTTTTATTAGTTTTTAAGATGGATTTCAAGTTTCAAAAAACTGATTTTGAGTAGTAGTATTTCAAGTGAGTTTTATTTGCCACTCACAAATAATTTTAAGTTTTTTTCAAGTGGCATGCATATCTTTATTTTTAAATGTGAAATTCATGTCCAACCATAACTTCAACTTTAAAAATTCTTTAAGAAAATAAAATCATGAAAATCTATGTCCAAAAGCCTACTTAGATTGCCAAAATGAAGCAGAAAGTTCATTAGGGCTGTACTTAACATCCTAACTGTCATAGTAGTTAAATATCATTTGTGTTCTCCTTCCGTGTTTTCTTATGATTTTTTGTTTCTTAACTTGACTTATGCTCACTTTGACTAATCCAACTTGGAGGACTGGGATCATCCTAGTCTGATCATGAGGTCTGTTGAAAGGTAGGCAACCCAAATCAGGCAGAGGTAATTTGGTGAGCTTTAGTAATTGTTTTTCCCCATAACCTAGCTAAGCAACAGAAGTGGGGTTACAGCAAGAGTACAACTACTAAACTACATCTGCATCATGCAACAGGCTATTTTGTAAACAATAACTCATTTCAATTACCTCAGCTTCTAGAATATGCCCATCAATCAATTTATACTTGGTTCTCTCAATCAAGGAAAATGCAACCAGTGTATCAAAGTGAAATTTGTCGATTGCCCATATCATACTTTTGGTGGCTACATGGCACAGTGAACCTCAAATAACTAGAATAATAGGTTCATAAACAAACACAGCTCCAATTTGGAGAATACTTTACAGAACAAAAAGCTCTTTATTTTCCAAATGTAAGGCCTAAAATCTGATGAACTGATGCAACATATCTCTCAGCCACGGACGCTTTTAAGAGATACATCCGTTTTCTTTTTCCTTTCTTTTCTTTTTTGATTGGGTGGAATGGGAAGACTGGTTAGGATGCGATAAAAAGAAAAGGGCTCTGTTTGATTTACATATTACGTATTTACATAGGCATGGTAATTTTTTAAAAAGTACACAAGTATGAACCTTATTAATACCTTTAGCATAAGCAAATGAATGTCCAAGGAAAGCAGCAAAGACATTTTCTCTCTAGGAGTGCCACATGGTTGATGAACAGGAGAACATGATCTAGATGCACCATCTCACATTCTCACTCAGTTCATTTGAATTGAGTCTCCAATAGGAACAGTTATGAAACCATAAGCTGGTAGCAGCATTCTGGAATGTGATGGACAGAACTCCAATAAAACCGTGCTACCAGTCCTGAAGCCACTCTGGAGTGTTAAGCTCCTCCAAGTCACAAATAGGGGAATGTAGGGAAGCTATGTTCTCATCACCATGGTTTCCCAAGCGTTGACTTATACGAGAGAGAATCTCTGCAGGAACAGGACTTCGATGATCTGCTACTGCTTTCCAATCAACACCAAGAAACCAGGGATGACTTTTGAGAGAGTCAACACCTTGGCTTCCGAGTCTCAGCTTTTCATCAACTTGAAGTAACTGGCACAAAATTTATGTCAAGATATTAGCAAAGATACCAAGAAATTGGAGAATTTGCATAATAAAAAGATAAAGAACTGATAGCCTTGCTGTTGGCTTGAAGGACAAAAAGAATGGAGAAGAAAGTAATGCATTTCTAAGTCAAAATATAATCAGTCATTTTTCCAATTCCAATCCTCTATGTATTAAGCAATCAACTCATTAAGACCTGGTGATACCTTGCTAATGAGATCAACAGCTTCTTGGCTGAAAGTATGTGGAATTGTCAACTGGCCTTTAGCAATCCTAGCAAATGTAAGCTCACTCTCTCTCCATGATCCAAATGGCATTTCACCTTGTAGCATGAAGTAGATCAAAGTTCCCAATGCCCACCTGCCGATTTCAACCAGCAAATGTTAGTCGACCATAAATTAGAGAAATAGCTTTCTCTACAAAAGAAGCACTCATGACATTCTGAGAAAACTATAAGTAGCTGAAGACTCAAAGAAGCATGATATCTCTACAAAGTTGCTTGCTGAGAAAAGAAGTTTGTCCAGTGAAACAACTCAAAGACGCTTCCAAAGACATGATAGTCAATGCAAGTGTTAGAAGACTTCCCAGTTCTCTTTTCCCCAGAGGAGCGGGGAGGGGGAGAGAGAGCACTAGGAAATTTGATTTCACTCTTCAAGAAGAAAGACACAGGGAAAGTACGAGATGCTCGAGTAGGTGGCCTTACTAGTCACTCATCATCATCTTCCAGTTTACTAAATTTGCAGAAGCTTCTCGCTTCACCAACTGACCAACCTGAGACATTTGTTCCTTCAAGGGTTTTAAGAATTTACATTATATCTTTTCACTATACACCTTCAGCATTTTGAAACTTTTGGATTTGTTTCTAAATGATTTTCACCATGAAAGAGCAACCTATCTAACTTCATTATCTCCTCATTCCAAATCCCGAAAAAGAAACAAGAGAATCCCAGACAGGGCCAGCTGAAGTTTGCCTTCCAAACACTGCTCAAACTTGAGTGAATAATCTCTCTCGTGAATGAATAATATTCATTAGATTAAAAACAATTCTACAGGCAGTGACGATCCTATTGTGCATGTATTCAGGGTACAGCTAGGTGACTGTAAAGCTAAACTCATACGTCATGACCATGAGGTCATTGGTAAAATATTCTTTGCCCCTTTGATGTATCACACAAAACATATACACATGCACACAGAACCACTCACTATATAGGAGTTAAAACAAAATGATAGATTCACATTTGTAATCTTACAGTCAGAAGAGACGGGACCCTTACTCATATCAAGATTCACAACTTCCAGATAATTGCCATCCTCTTAAAATAATTACAAAAGCATGACAACCATACATGTCTTTAAAGTTAATCAATCAGACTAAGTATCTCATGTGGTAGTAATTTATGCATCATTAACCTATAGTAAATATTTCAAACTTCAAGATATTCCAAGAGTAAGAGGGATAAATGGCTGCTGATGCTCATTAGTGATGCTAGCATCACATTATTACACTGAATCAATTGGATAAGTAACTGTATTATAGACATCATGATAGGCAGAGTATCCCATGCATCCTTGTAAAACTTCCCTTAAGCATTTCAATAATTAGGGCAATTTCAAAACGTTGCACTACGTGCTCTCGGTTGCACTTCTCCTCTGTTAAACTAGGTTTCCTCAGAATAGATCCAAGATAACCAATTCTTCATCTCCATGCTTGCGATCCTTTAATTACTGAATAAATTTTTTTCATAGTCATACGTAGTACTTGAACAAATTTTGGACGATATGTGAGTAGCATTTTACCAGTCTGCAGCAAAGCCATGGCCTTTCCCTTGGACTATTTCTGGAGCTAGAGAATCCGCCATTCCGCATATGGTAAATGTCCTCTCATCCAACTCAGAAGAAATCTTCTTAGCAAATCTGAATTCCACTAGCTACAGAAAATCAATAAAGGAATATCATTATTGAAAAAAGTAGTTATCAGCAACATACAGTGGTAGGTTTATCTTGGTCCTTAATGCATGCCACTGAATACAAATCATCCCCGGCTAAGTATGTAAAACTGACAGAAAACCTCCATAACTAATGGAGAATTGCAAGCATTTAACCGAGCAACAGTAAAAAATAAAAGCAAACAACCCGTCTTCTTCTCCAATTGACTAACTCAACCAAAAAGTGGGACAAGCAAAAGGACCTTAATTTCATATAACATGATGTGAAGTTTATTGGGCTTATCACTAAAGTAAATTTCTCCAGTAGGTCCTAAAACTAAACCAAACATAGAATTATCAGTGCCATAAGTGCTTCTCTTTCCCTATATATAGAATGACCCTGCAAACTATTCTCGCTGGCAAACTGTTGGGTGAAATTGTTTCTTGACTGGCAGCGTAATAAGTTCGAGTTATTTTGTTGTCACTCATCAAAAGGACTACTATGCAGTAAGGGTGTCAAGTGAGCCTGGCTGTTCCGGTCCCACTCTGACTGGAGGGCAATCAGGGTGGGACGAGGAATTGGACATGGGTGGACTGGTAGCCCGTCTGAATTCTGGTCCTGTTATTAAAAAAAAAAAAAAATCTGGCCAAAATAGCTGTTACACCAACAGTCCTTCTGCAGAAATAGCCGTTGGTAATGGCCACCAATACCACAACCTCCCCCCCCCCCCCCCCCCCCCCCGCCCCAACACACACACACACAGAGCCCCCAACACCCCTAAAATTTATTTTTAATCCACAAGTTTAATTCTCAACAATAATTATTCATTTTTCATTTTTCACTGTCTCTCTAACTCTGTCTAAAATTGCTATTGAGTAATAAAATATTTTATTTGCTATTAATTATTTGGAAATTGAGAGTGAAGTTGGCAACTAGCTTGGGAATTGAGCAAGTTTCAACGATCAACCTCAATTATACGTCAGCGTTTGATACACTGGTTCCATCTTGAAGAGCACATACACTCATTGGTGGGGGACCACTTAGAGATAATAGTCTTATTCAAAGATTGAATCAAAACGGAGAGAAGAAACTTTGGCCACCCAGAGGTTAATGATGAAGACAACACAATTTATACTGAAACCCTATCAACGGGAAGCGGCAATGGTGAATGCGAGGAATTTGACAAAGATATTCCAATTTCAATGAAAGAGCCTCATGAAATTATAGCACAACTTGTAAGAGTCTCTAAAGTCATGTAAAAATAATTTCATTCTAATTTTACCATGCAATTTGCAACTTTTGAACTTAAAATACAACAGTGCAATTAGAAATTGTATTAACAATATAAAGTTCAAATTTTTATTAACTAAAAAAGTTAGAGGCTCTTAGCCTTGGAATTATTTCACTTTGTTCAAATATTCCAGTGTTTATATACAATTTTTTAAAGAAAAAAAACTCCCCCAGATCACCTGTCCCATAGCATCCCGACCCACCCCGTCACATCTCCACACAACCTGGCCCACCAGGCACCGGGATGTGGGTCACTGCGCTACCCTTCCTAAGGGTGTTAATGGGGATGGGTCGGGTCGGCCTGGTCCGATCTTGGGTCCATCCCTGTACCGTCCTAGCTAAGGGGATAGAGATATATGGGTAGAGGGATTAGGGACGGATGAGACCACGTTTTGTCCCGATGGACCCAATACTTTCCCAGTTCAGCCCAGTTCCGACCGGCTTTTCGAATTAATTTCTATTTTTAAATTAGCCGTTACATCCTGTTCGGCAACAGCCAAATGGGGACCACCAACAGCTATTTCAGCCTTTCACCTCCCCCCCCCCCCTTAAAAACACCCCCTACCCCTCTAAACTTTTATTTTAATCTCTAACTTTATTAAATTACACTTTGATCCTATTTCTAAATTATAAATACCCCTCCACCCTTCATTATTTTCCCATAATTCATCTCTCTATTTGCTAATTATTTCGCTATCAAGCTTCATTAATTATTTGGAGAAACTTTCAACATTTATTTACGGCTTATGGTTATAATTGTCTGCTTTTACGCAGACGTTTGGTCCATCCATTCCATTTTTTAATTTCTTTAATTCTCTTATTAAATTTCATATTTAATTTATTATTTTTTAATTATGTTTGGGAAAAAATTATTCGACATGATTATTCCTACAATCCCAAACCCATTTAGTGGAAAGAGTAGTAAACGTGCTAGCTCTAGTAAATCTAAGATTAAAACTAGAAAAACTACTGAATATTTTAATTCGGAATGAAATTTCTTGGACCCAATTCCTTGACTTTCATGATATTAATTCGACTGATATATTTAGATGATGAGACCTTACAAAAAGCTTACGGGGATTTTGAGGAAGAAGAAGAGGAAATTAGGAGAACAAGAATTAGGAGATGATGAATTAGATGATACACCACTAGTCCAGTTACACAAGCTCCAACTCAGACTCAATCTCATGTTGGTGCCAATCGTCATCCTATACCTCCTCTATTAGGGGTAAGACTATTGTGCCATGTTCGAGAAGGCCAATTGTATGGCAGTTTATGACTCTTTGATCGTAAAACTTTTGTTATGTGTCGCAAATATAAACAAAGATTTGCACATGGATCCGGTGGAGGAGCAGATGGGATGGGGGGTTTAACTACACATTTGGAAAGATGTCGAGTGGAATATGCTCAAGCTCGAATAGAAGTCGGTCTCAACTAGGATCCTAGCTACGCTTGCGCTCCTACTGCATCTATTGGGGGTTCTAACATGGTCTAACAAACGTTAAACCCTTCTAACCTCGGGACTGTGCTACATTCGTATAGCAAAGAAAGAGACTGCAAAGAAATAGCAAAAATGATCGCTTTCTGTGGCTTACCTTTTAGTTTTCCTTCTAATCCTAGTTTTATTCAATATATACAACAACCGTATAATACAGCTTTTCAAGGTTTTCCTAGAAGTACAGTAAGATCAAATGTTTTTAAATTTGTGAATAGTATTAATATATATGTTGTCTATTTTATTACTTAGATTGTAAAATATTTATCAGTTCTCATATAGGTCAATCCTATGAAAATGATTATTTAACTGTTACTCATTGGATTGATCATGACTGGAATTTGCAAAAATGAATTATTGGTTATAACAACGTTGATGAAAAACACGCCGGTTCTTATATATCTTCAAATGTTCTAGAAATTTTAAAAATTCTATGGTCTTGTTGATAAAGTTCTTCCCGTTACATTAGATAATGTTTTTGCTACAACTGAGGTTGTCAGTTACTTAAAAGCTAGAATTTGTCCAATGGTTGATGAAATTTTTCAAGTTAGATGTGCATATCATGTTTTAAAATTTGATTGTAAAATATGTCTTGATTATTTGCTTGTGGTTGTACTAAAATACAATATGCTTGTGCCTATATTTATAAAGCTAATAGGCTAGAAGAATTCGTGAATTGCATGAGTGATGTATTGTCCAGGAACTTCCATTTAGGAAAGTTCCCAAAGAAGTTTGTAATAGGTGAAATTCTACATATACAACAACAAACCAATGTAGTCCCATAAAGTCAGATCTGGGTAGGTGGAATTCTACATATGAAATGTCAAATATTGCTCTTAACTATCAAAATGCTTATCAAAATGGTTTTCAATGCACATAACCTTGACCCCCTTGATCAAATATTTGATAGTGATCGGGATGAAATTTCTGAGCTACCTAAATTTTTTTAAAAAAAATATGTTGCTACAAAACAATTTTCTGGAATTTATTATCCTATTGTTTCATCTATGTTATGGTATATTTGTGAAAATTCAGCCCAATTTGCAAAGTATAAAAAAATTGAAGCATATGTGTCTACTATTACACAAATGATTGCGAAATTCAAAAAGTATTTTGTTCCTTTTCCCCAAGTTTATTTAATTGCTATTATACTTAACCTATCTTTAAAATTACGAGGTACAAAACAATTTATTTCAAAACTTTTATCATAATATATAAACCGCTGAAGATAAAAATCAACTCTTTCGGAATGTGAAAATACCATATGTTCATGCTAAGATAAAGTTTGATCAAACATAGAACTATCGTAAAGAAATGACAATATAGTTAATCGTCCAACTTCTAAGTCTAAATTTGAAGATGATGATGCTTTTGTAGGTACGAAGGCCTATATTGGTATTGATTGTTCTAGTAATGAAAATGATCTTGATTCTTATCTTAATCATGGATTAGAACCTACTAGAGCTGAAGAAAACAAGGAGCAACTTTTAAAATGGAGTGTGGCAAGGCATTTCCATTACTTTCAAGAATGGCTTGAGAGCTACCAAGCATCATTAGTAGCTTCGGAGAGTGTTTTAGCACAAGCAAGATATCAAATAGGAGACCACAAACATACGTTAACAAAGGACAGCTTAGATATTTCCGTCTTTTTCATATATTGGAGCAATGCAAAAAGAAGATGGAGCAATGCAAAAAGAAGATGGAGCAATGCAAAAAGAAGAAATTGTGGCCAACCAAATTTAATCCGTTGAGAAGAAGAAGAATTTAACAAGATATTCAGCAGTAATAGCAATGACAACATGGAAATGATGGCTCATCAAGCATCATTGCCAATTCCAAAGAAACTTTTCGAGCAAATTATACGGGACTTAACAAAAAGCTATAGGAGCATACAAATATTAGTTTGATAATTACAATTAGATATTTAGAGGCCTAGTTCAAATAGAACTCTTCCTAGAAGGTGACTGTGTAGACTAGCTGCTCTTCTTATATTTGTATGTGAAATTCAAAATTTCTAATAAAATAACTTTAAAGGCTTTTGCCTTGAATTGTATTAAAAATTGTCTGTCTTAGTTATTTTATACTTCATAGTTCATACTTGAGATTTTTTTTTAATACTTATAAAAAAATTACAAGTCTTTATAATTTTTATAAGTTTATATTTAATATTAATAATAATTTATTAATTAGAAACTTTATAATTTATTAAATTTGAAGTCTTATTTTAAATCTGAATCTACTTTTCTAAATTAATATTAAGATATACTTTCCTTCTATCCCAATTTATATAACGCACTTTCCTTTTTAGTCAGTCCCAAGAAGAATGACACATTTTCTTATTTGGCAAATATTTAATGACACTATCAACATTTTACCCATGTTGGGTCCCATTTATTTGGGGAAAAGTCCACAAAGGTGCACTCTCCTATTTAAAATTCATTTATTTTAAGGGTAGTTTTATAACATCGCAAAGTCTTCTCATATTTCTTAAACTCCGTGTGCAGTCAAACTACATACATAAATTGGGATGGAGGGGTTACTAAATTTCTATAATCTTTTGGACCAATATATGTAAATGAATTAAACATAAAAACATTTTAAAAAGAAGCCACCGAACATTCCCCGACCCCTCCTGTTTATTGTGGGACTGGATGGGCCTCCTAGTGTCCTCGTCCCATCCCCTTAACTACGTTCTATGCCCCTTAACAGCCATACCCCTTCCCAGTCCCCCCCCCCCCCCCCCCCGTCCCTCCCCAACTCAGCCCAGTATACTCAATCCTCCCTTTTCCCCTATCATGTCCCATCCTATCCCGATCCCCCTTACTCGTCCTATCCCATCCAGTCCCACCTAACAGCCCTACTCTGTGGACATTCCAAAGAATTCCCTTCATATGGTTCCAAAAGGGAGTTCAAGAGACGAGCAGAGGTATTACTGCTACAGAATGGACCTGCTATGGCGGTGGGCTAGTAAGAGGTCCTATTGGGGCTCTCATTTTTATTGAGTTGCAAATCACTAATCTCAGCAACAACACATCATTTGAATGCTCCTCACTGTTCTAGCACAACCGTCAGCTTAATATATGCCAGTATGCCATTGTTCTTCCTCCATTGGATCCTTTATATATCCATTGTTATAGAACATTTTCAGCTGTAAAACATAAGTATTTCCCTCTATCTTCTTTTTATCTTTGAAAGTTGGTTAGTTCAAGTATGATGGCAAAGAAGTTCAGGGCGGTTTATCAGGCAACACCACTGTTGGAGAAGAAGATTTGGTATCTTTTATTTATTTTGGTTTTTACTTTAGATCCGTTACCCACTTGCTTTTTTCCGTTTATTGTAGGGTTTTAAACTGACTTGGAATAAAATTGTCCACTTTTTACATATATAAAGGACATTATATTCACTAGTATATATCAAAGACCAAAATAAACCTATCACTATACACTAGGGACCATTTCGGCTTTTCACCCGTTGTTTCACGAACTAGTTCTGTAGGTATCATATGTCATAGTTATGCGGTCCAGCAACGAATAACACAGCATGATTATGCGAAGAGAAATATACAATGACTGTTGTGAAATAAGAAAATACATGGATTCTTGTGCAGAGATTGTAACACTAACGTCGAGATTTAGTTTTATCCTAGTATTGATAATTGATAATTCACACATTTCTTGCTCAATTTTAAATCCCAAATAAAATATTACAAATATCTCCGCATGTTATGCAAGTATTAGTAAAACGTAATTTATACCGGAAAAGCAAATGTTATATTCGTTATTCGATGTTTTATATTGGAAGCCAAATGCCATATTAAGAATATAGAGATTTAAAAGGGACAGCCAGGTGCACAAAGCATTTCGTGTTCACGCAGTATCCGGAGAAGGGCTGCACCCCAAGGAAGTATATTATAGGCAATTTACCCTACACAAGCATCAGTGGTTGATTTCACGGCTCGAACCCGTGGACCTATAGGTACACAGAAAGGCTCCCCTTCAATAATGCATTCTACATTGGTATCAATTTTGAATTGTTCTATTTCCAAACTTCACCTTCAAAAAGCGTAGATTTTTTTTACAGCAAACCATGCAAGCCTTGAACGTAATAGAACCTTGTCATTTATAGTGGTCCACATAAGAACTCTGAAGGCAATACAGTACAAGAGCAATATTTACCTGAATATGGCCAGTTTGGTCTAACATTAGTACATCAGGAGAAACACCTCTATAAAGTATGCCATTCTGATGACGGAAGGAAACAAGGAAAAGAGTTAAATTGTGAAATTACCATGTGCTTATAATAAATAGGGCCAGGGGTTAACTTACATTGTGCAAGTCTTCCAGAGCAATGACAACTGATGCAGCACAGAAACGTGCTGACTCCTCATCAAGGGGGTGGTGAAGTATTGCTAACACAGAGCAAGCCAGGCATGTGTCCAGAACTATGCCAGCATGAGTTTCATCAGCACAAGTACATAAAACTTGAGGTACTGAAGCAACCGTATTCATTTGCTTCAATAGATTCTTCTCCTTTAATACTTGTGCTTCTTTCCCAAGCATTTTAATTTTCTTCTTTGAAAACCTCTTCAAGCTAAACAGTTTATCTGCAGAAAGACATGAAAGTTTTTCAGTCCTTTACTGAATACAATCATCTGAATCTAGTACGTCCACTAACTGTTTCTAATAGGTATCACTGGTCAGACACAAAGTAAAACCAAGAGAGAAAGCCCCCAAAGGAATGCTTTCTTCATATATCAGCATTAAAACAAAGAGTACTAATGATGTCAGAACAGAACAGAAGATGAAGCGCAGAAAAACAACCTGAATCTGTCAGTCGCACTAGGCCAATCTCACTGCAGTCCGTTGAATATAAGCAAGTCTGCCAGTCCTGGACAAATAGCTAATAAAATCAAACATCTGACTAATAACAGGTTTTCAGAAATACATTAGGAAGAAGTACAAAGAATCCCTCACCAAATCAGCGAGCTGCAAACTTGCAAGCATCAAAGTGTCAAAGCTTTGGATAGATTCTGAAGAGAGAATTGTTTGATGGCCTTTTGCCCTATATAAATGTTAGCGAAAAATGTTTTAGTCTTAGATACGAAGAAAAGTAAAGACTGCAATCACTTTACATCATACATCAATCAGACCCCAAATGTAAAACAAAGAATGTAGACAGCTTTTTTCTTTTGCTTTGTTAACTTCTGTCTCGTTAGATCTTTGACATACTTGAGATCATCCTGTGAGAGTTTTGCCAAAGGACCCACAACTGAATCAAACTTCTCCTTAGTTAGGATAGCGCATATCACATCACCCACAGCAATGACATTCAAAGAGGCAATGTGTTCCCCAAGAAGTGTCCATTCCCCAAAGTAGCTCCCTTCACTCTTTTCAACTGTTACGCCTTTTATGTTCTGTATATCATCCTGCTTTTGGTTTTCACACATGATACTTGATGCATTTTCAAATTTCACTAAATCCATGTCAAATGTAATTTTTACAACCCCTTTCTGGATAATGTATAGGCCCAAAGGTTCCTGTTTCTGCAAATAAATCCAAAGCATGTGTAAGAGAAAGTCACAAGCAGAAGGCAGTTGTCATAAAGAATAATTATCATTTTAAATGGAGCAAAGTGTAAGCAAGCAAGGGGAGAAATTTGAAATAGGTACCTCATTTACTATTGTCTGTCCATCAGAAAAGGGAACTTCTGAAACCATATCTGCAATATGACTTAGTTGTAAAATTGTCAATCTTGATAGAAGATCTACAGAACGCAGAAGCTTCAACGAAGACAAATTAGAAAACTCTGACATAAGAATTCCTCTAAAATCTTCTCGTTTAAGTTCCCACAAAATTCCATTGGTGACAGCACGAACAGAAGCTTGGAGTGGTTTATTGTACCTGTACTAAAACTGAATTCAGTGCAAAACAGAGATAGCCAAAATAATTCTACAGATAATTCAAAGGGCGGAGAGACTAATCAACTGTAACTAATAAACCAGTACTATGGTGTTGCAATATTTATGATCCACATAAGAAAGATATAACCACCATACAGGTAACTCAGGTGATAGAACACAGCAGATCATTTGAAGAAGAGAGGGACATATAGCATTGCTGCTTCAGATTGTGAGAGAGGATACAAAAAGAACTATGGAAACTAGTATATCAGTGCAAAGCTCCAGCATAACATAAACTTCAAGTACCACATTATTTTTTCACTACCATACAGCTTTATCTGGGAGTGAAAACTAGAGGGGAATAGATAACAGTTCTGCAAATAGAAGCAGTAGCTCGGTATTTCACTTTCCCCTTAAAGAAAGATTTCAAATTTGAGTTTTAATGAATTCCTATGGAAAGAACAGATATCTTACATCAGAGCCAGCTCCCCAAAGGATGACATCTTATCAGCCGTGTAGTGCTGAAGAACCCTAGGAACTTCTCCGTTTTTCTCGTCCTGGCATTTGTAATTCAAAGTTGAAGACTTCAAATTAGATCTGACGGATATTAATTGGGACAAGCTTCTTTTCATGATAATGATAAATCTGAAAATTTTAAGATTTGGCCAGAGACTATGGTGAACCATGGATAGTCAGTTTGATGACATTTAAACAAAATCAAGCGAAAAACCAACTCCCACCTGTGTTGCTAAGACCTCAAATTCCCCACTTCCAACAACATAGAAAGAGTCACATTCTCCACCCTGCAAAACATTGATTGTGTGATACTACTGAGAATTATCAGAATGTCAGAATTTAGTGCACAAGAAATTGTATGTCTAAGATCACATGTTTCTTCCTCAAACATGAAATACAAAAAATTGTGATCCTCTAACACCAATATTACAGGACAACTTATAAGAAAACTGTGCACTTGATTTTGGAGCTTCTTTAACAATATTATATTGCTGGATCAAAGCTCTGTTACAAAGATTTACCTGTTTGACTACAATGTCTCCAACTTGAACCTCAACTCTTTGCATACAATCCAACAAAACTTGACACTGAGAATCTGTAAGCTTTCTAAAAAGAAAATGGTCGTGCAAAACCCGTTCAATCTGAGCCTGTGAAGCAGAGATAACGAATTTTCTTTTCAACCATGAGATCAAGTAAACTGATAATAATTGAGGAAGTGGGTTATAAGATTCTTTCTTTCCCAGGCCAGAATATCAAACAGAAATAGATAAAGAAAGAAGGGTTACTTCTTCTACCCATGTCTTTCTATGGGCTGGAGATGGGGGAACCCATATCTGCCCATTCTCTAAAGAACTCTCAATAGCACGTAGTCGTGCCCGTGATATATCTTGCCTGGCACGTTGAATCTTAGAATTCCAGTTCATAACTGATGGAGATTCTGATCCAGATAATTCCACAACCTGAGGCAACGGTGGTCGTAAAACCACATCAGAACTTGTTGATTGACCAACCGCAAGCTGACAACAAAATAAATGTAATCAGTGAACATTTAAATTACAGAAAGTATAAAATAATTCCGGAACAGAGAATATCAAAGGCAAGAAAACATCTTACATTAGTCAATCCATTTACTTGTACAACTATCACGGTAATATCATCTGTGCGAGTTTCATACTGTAGCCAAAGACGGTATGATTCAGCAACAATTGCAGCACAAGCATCACGTGGATCCTTATACTTTGCAACCTACAAGGTCATTGAGAGAATTTGGATTATTAATAGGCAAAACACAAAAACAAACAGAGTAAACACTGTGCTTGCAGCATGTCGGCATTCCCAATTGATCTTAGGAGACTTGTTGAGGTGGAACACACATAAATATTACAGACAGAGAAAACATACATGAGAGCAAACTGGTGTTATACTCCCCCTAAAATTCAATGACATTAAAGAATTTAAGTTAGAACCCCAAAAAGACAACAGCAAGAACACTACTCTGTGCAGAAACTTCAACAAAAAGAACAATATCAAAAAATGATGATTAATGATCCTACAAGTGTTTTAACTAAAATTTTCAGTTAAACACCATGTGCACCCGTCCAATAATGAAGTGGGTAGGGAACCATGAGGTTTTAAGTTCAAATCCCAGAGGAGGCAAAACTCTCTAGGTGATTTCTTCCTATCTTCCCAAACCTTGGAGGATAGAGTTACCAAGTATAGTCGAGGTGCATGCAAGTTGGCCCGTACATCACACTTATAAGAAAAATAGACACAGGGTCCCTCAAAGGCTAGATAAGCCTATGGGATCCAAAAGATCTTTTTCTCTTAAGAAAATCACCTTAGCAATTTTTTGGTTAAACATCAATAAACTATTATCAAAACTGTGTTAGTTCGATTGTTTGAGTGGCACAAACAACCGCTTTTGGACCTCTTTTAAGTTAAATCTATACCATTCCTTTAGCAACAGCGCAGCAGTAGTATCCCCAGCTATGTATTATACCAATATCTACAGCTTTCCTTTTTGTTAAGGTAAAGTTTTATATATATGTATCAGCAGTAAGAGTATGCCGATATAGACCACTGAATACACCAAAAGTAGCTTGCACAGATTGTGTAGAAAGCTAATAAAATCAACCGCACCTTCTACTTCATCACGCTGATGATGTTTTCCATGTTACTCCTAAAAGAAAGTAAGGAAATATAGTAATATCTACATAATTGAGTACCAAAATCCTGTTCTGCAGACTTTGCGGAATTCGAAATAAATGTCCGCTAGCACGTCAATGGGTTAATTTAATAAAATGGGAATTAGCACTCGATTTCGTTGACATAATCCATCCTTCCCCTCCAAATGGGGATTTTAGTAAATAACCAGATATGATACTCAGACCTATGAATGGGGATATTTCCGAAACTCACACAGAAAAAAGGAAGATTAAGGTAATTTCTCGCTTCTGCTACTTTATCAGAAATTTTCTTCTAATAAATGCTATTCCTACCAAAAATGACCTCATGGCTTATGATCACACTACATCTAGTGTTGTCAAAGGAGAAATGCCTATAAAAGTAGCAGCTTTGCTGTCATTTTAAGTGCAAAACTAAAACGTGAGCTTTAGTAAAGTAATGCATGAGAAAATAAGTATAAACAAACAGCAATTACAGGAACACAGGAATTGTAAAACTAAAGTAAACATTAAAATTGTGTCATTAAATTTAAATACCTTTTAAAGTTCTTACTCAGATAAAAAGATGCAGCTTCTAATTCAATTTTCTTTACAATGGAGAAATCCATTATTTACAGTTTCAGAAGTCGGCGGATAGTAGGCCCTCCTCTACTCTTCTCCACTTGTATGTAACTTATGGTGCCCCAGCAGAATTCAAACTAGTGATGTGTGTCTACCAGATATACAACATTGTACCTTCAACGTTAAACCAAAACCTTGGAGCAGCTTTTAGTTCCCAATTTAATGACTAGATTCTTATTGTATAACTTTCAAGTCCTAATTAACTAACATATCTATTTATAACAATATATTAACAGTTTAAATATCATTTTGCAAGCTATATGCATTGACTATTGATGTCTCTGCAAGATAGAAATCGTGGTGATGAGAGGTGCGCCTTGGTGCCAATACTAAAATGTCGGTTGAGTGAAGCCCCCATCTTGCACAACACCTAAATTTATGTTTTATGCACTAATGCAATCCAAGATGAAAAGCGGGAAAAAAAAGTGTTGAAGTCTACTGGAGCTTTAAGCTCAAAGCACAAATAAACATGAACTTCAATGTAGAAAGTCCCGACTGAAGAGAATGATGAAAAATATACATGCAGTTCAAGAAAATAATGACTATAAACCCAAACAAGCAATAATATGGACAAAAGAATGAAAACTAAAATTTGGTCAAAGACTTAGTGTTTAGTTCCGCTATGTTCAAGACAGAGTTCATGAATTGTGAGGTGCTCGCTTTAGTGCCTTGGTGCCTACACTAACGTGTCGCTTAAGGGGGGTGGAGCACACAAATTTTGCATAAAAAATATGGGCTTAAACGTTCCTTGCGAGAGACTTAACAACAATGATGAGTAAGCTTCAAAATGAGCCTTTAGCAACATTAATTATGTCATCTTTTTCCCTCTAAGTTTAGCTTTCCTCCAAGTCCACATTTTCAAGACTAGGAACCCTTTGGTCATTGCCATTGCTAACTGTACAATGAACTAACAAATGCAAGAAACTACTTCCAGAGCTAGAGAGATAGAGCTGACTGGAAATCTATTACATATGAATGAGAAGAAAACCGTTTAATGCTATTAATAACAAATTTTTTTGCATGACCCAACAAGGGATGGCTTGGTCAAGAATAGTGTTGTCTAAGGCGCGCTTAAGCCCTGAAGCGAGGCTCAAAACAAGTTGAGCACATCAAACCTCATTTAATGTGCGCTTCGGTGTCATCATCAAGGTTCTAAGGCATACTTTTCCTTGTCAATGAGCCTCTTCTGAAGAGGCGACACTAAACAATTGATATTTCACGTTATCGGAATTTTTTTTCAATTTTTTTTTTTGAAATTAGTAAGTGTGTGTATCTATATTCATCACAAAACAGTACATAGGTTGTACCGAAATCGTATTTACAAGGGTGTACCCTATAATCAACTGCCTGCTCCCTACAATGAATCTTAACACATAAACAATGGAGACAGTGTCACTAGAGTACAACTAATTACACCAAAAACATAGAGTCAAAATGCAATTCAATTTGATCTGTTGCATACTATTTTCTACATTTTCAAAGCATCTAAGGTTTCTCTCCTTCCATATTGTCCACCAGATGCTGGCTAGTATGATTCTCCATCTTCCCCTATCCTTGGCATGCTCCCCAATTTCCTCCTAGTTTTGTAATGTTCTTGTAACACTCCCAGGCATGGACCAGCACATGTCTTTTAGTGCTAGGAATAGTCTCCACAACTGGTTTGTTACCCTGCAATGCAGAAAGAGATGATTGACTCTTTCTGCCTCTTCTCCGCAAAAGAAACACCTGGGGGATAAGGGTAATCCTCTCTTCATTAAATTGTCCTGTGTCAGGACTGCTTTTCTGGCCAAAAGCCAAACAAAACATGCAACTTTATGAGGTATTTTGGTTTTCCAAATGAGCTTCCAAGGCCAGTAGTGCAATTGTTGATTGCGGTTGTTCAAACTCCTGTAGACTTTGTTTACCTTGAAAATTCCTTTCTTATCTCCCTACCAACTTACAATGTCTAGACCTTCCCCTACACCACTGAACTGTCCAATAGAGTTGAAAAACTCAGTCACTCTTTGTATTTCTCAATCATTTAACAGCCTCCTGAAAGTGAAATTCCAGCCTTGAGATGTCCAGACTTCTGCTATGGTACATTGCTGTTGGTGAACTAGGTTGTGAATGTCTTGATAGAGGTTGAGCATCTTACCAGCTTCGTGCCATTCATCCTTCCAAAAGTCAGTTTTCTCCCAATTGGCTACTTTGATCTTAGTGTATGGCTTTAGAGCATCCCATAAAGTTCTGATGGACCTCTAAATGCTGACACCATAAGGTGTGGATATCTCTGTTGTCATCCACTTGTCTGCCTCCTCATACTTAGCTTTGATGACCTTCCCCCATAAATTTTGATTGTCATTGCAGTACTTCCACAACCACTTCATCCTAAGTGCCTTGCTTTGGTTCTTCAGATTCTTGATCCCCATTACTCCAAGCTTCTTGTTGTTTAACACTGCTTTCCACTTAACCAGGTGATAACCTTTAGTTTTTTATTCCCTTGCCACAAAAAGTTTCTCCTGATGCTATCCAACCTCTTAATAACCCCTGCTGGAATTGGAAAGAGGGACATCATGTATGTTGGAAGTGCATCAAGGACTGAATTTATTAGGGTCAATCTTTCCCCCAATAGACAAGTATTGGGACTTCCATCTTGCTAGCCTTTTCTCACACTTTTCAATGACACTATTCTATATCCCTGTGGACTTTGATTGGCTCCCAAAGGCAGTCCTAAGTAAGTGGTTGGCAAGGCACCCTCTTCACCACCTAACGCTGTTCTCAGCCCATTCATGTTTGACACCTCATTGACTAGGTACAAGAAGTTTTTCCTCCAGTTAACATGTAAACCGGATAAACCTTCAGATAGCACCAAAATTACTCTCAGGATCTTCATATGTTCTTCTTGAGCATCACAAAAGATTAGAGTATCATCAGCATACTATAGGTGTATTATCTCTATGCTTTCTCTGCCAGACCTAGCAACTTCAAAGCATGTGATCCATCCATTCATTTTTGTTGCTTTGATCATGTTGTTGAGTCCCTCCATTTTTGTGATGCTCAATTTTGTCGTTCATATATTTGTCATTCATTCTTATAATTATTAGTCTTGGACTAAATATATTTATTTGTATTTTTCTTCCTTGCACCTTTTTTTATTAAAGCACATGTTTTATTTGCACTTTGCGCTTAAAACCCCAACGAACCTTAAAGCTAGTTTGGGTTTTTTGCTTTTGATAACATTTGTCAATAATTGGAAAAACAACCTTCAAATGAAGTTGAGTACTAGGCGAGGCAATACAATGTGAACAATTCTTATCTGTATAAATTTTGATGCATAAAGATGTTGGATACCTTTGATGATAGGTGGTAGTATGATGCAAGTCGAGCTTCATCAAGACCTTGCACATAAAGACAAGCTAGGGAGTTCATTTCGTAGTATAACAAGCTTAGTAATATATATTCAACCCGCTTCAGAAGATAAGAGAATATAAATCAAGAACGCTTAATTAATTTGGTTATTGATGTCTTGTTTGGCCTATTAACTTTATATTTGTAAAGATATGGCGCATGGGCCTAACTCAACCCCAAAAGCTAGCTCATGAGGGGAGGATTGCCCAAGTCCATATAAATAAACCATCAGTCTATTCCCCAACCAATGTGGGACTCTAACCCACTCTAACAATATTCAAAATAAGTTTTAGGCCCCAGAAGTGGCCATTTATTATTTAAGCCTCAAAAGTGGCTATTGTTATTAAGCCTCCAAAAGTGGCTATTCTTATTAAACCCCCAAAAGTGACTACTGTTACTAGGCCCCCAGAAGTGGCTATTGTTACTAGGCCCCCAAGAAGTGGCTATTGTTACTAGGCCCTCAGAAGTGGCTATTGTTACTAATCCCCCAAAAGTGGCTATTATTACTAGGCCCCCAAAAGTGGTCATTTGTTCATTTGATTTTAAAAAATACGGGCCCCAATGTGATCATAATTTCATTATTTTTTATTTTTCATAAAACAAAGAGCAACAGATAAGTATGAGATTTAAAGTAAGTTAAATAATGAAATTTAAAGGAATTTAAGTATTACAACTCAAAAATATGTAAGATGTAATAGTAAAATAGTTCTTATGCTTTCTTCAGTTCCAGGTACCTCAGATAGGTCATCTTTCCTATCTCTATCTTATAAATCTTCCAGTTATGTCTTGTTATTCTATCTCTATCTCTACCTCAGGTAGGTCATGTTGTACTCACGTCCGTTGGCCTAGGGACGCTATATTTCTTAATGCAGAATCAAACGCACAGGCTAGCAAACCACCTTACTAGGCACCTATCCAGTGCTTCAGTTGTTGATTGGTGAGCTCTAACTCTATCTGGAGCCAAGTCGAGTTTAGTACCCTTTTGGTATTTATATATGGATAGTTTGGGAAGGTCGGGGCTCTATCCTGACAGTATGTGAGTTGTATAGCTTTTGAACTTCAATAGAGGTTTCACAGACTAGTGTTGTGTTTTTGTTCAATTGTTATGTCAATTTTTGTACACTTTGGGCCAGAAGCCTCGCATATTGTACATTTGTAGTTTCTTACTCAAAATATGCCCATTGGCTTCCCTTATATGTTTTCAGGTTGATTATCACAGTATGATTCAGTATGTATGCTTATATCAGGTTTATGTGTCCAAATAGAGCATAGTCCGCTCCACCTAGGGTTGGGGCGTGACAGTATACTACAGGTAAATATATGATAGGCCATGAGTGCGATGATCATGAAAATGATATGAAAGACCTATAGTACCAAGTTTAAAGTTAAGAATGAGAATGATAGCACCATAAATAATATATGAAATGTTTTGTGTGTAATCGTAAGATAACTGAGAAGATATTTGCTTCCCAAAAGTTTGCTGCATTTATGTAGAAGCTACATGTGCTGGTGAGATCTCTTTTGTTGTTATTTTTCCTTTATAGAGACAAGTATTCCCCGAAACAGCAAGACGAGCTAGGCTCCTTATCCTCCACTTATATTTTTGGTGAGTCCCACAACATATCCAACGATGGCCGGGATTTTCATGATATTCTTTTGCATAGCGGGTTGCATCCCAGTCATATTCATTGTTTTGTACATCAGAGACTTCATTGACACATTGTGGGAGGTCATGTAAATGTTATGGGGTAGCATACTATGATGATCCCTTGTTGTTACTCATTTTCATATATGATGAGACTGATGAGCTAAAATTATGATTTGATAATGTGATAAAGTTGTATAGATTATTGCATATGTTGTTTGAATAGGATGCATGGTATGGTTTGTTCACTTGCTGCGTGTTAATGCAATGGATATCAATCACAAGGACCTACAATTTTAGGGTGTGACAAATATATATTCTTGTGTTATATATGAGTGCTTGGCACCTAAAGTAAAACTCATGGAGAACTCTACAAGTCGAATTATTATTTTGTCGCAATAGGGAAAACTATTACAGTAGGCTAACTTTTATCTCCTTATATAGTTTAAGGCAATCCTCACCTCATGATTTGACTTTCGGAGTTGAATTAGATGCAAAATCCATTTTCTTTACAATCTCAAGGACAAGTTGCTACCCTATGTCCCAAGACATAAATGAATCATTTCATGTTAATTGGTCAATCCTCATAATTATTTCTTTCAAAGAGTCCACCCTTAAGTCAATTATCTATTCTAGGTGTTAACTCACTCTTGTGGAGTAACTGCTTGAGCTTTTGGATTCTTGGGCGAGTTATTAATATTCGTCAAAATAATACAAGTCATTTGCCTACCGCCAACCAATGTCTTACCAAATGCCTCTTCCAAATATAGGCACTCATATTGAAGTTGAGTTGCTGTTCTTTTAGAGAAAACTCTGAAGTTCATTTTTCAAATGTTCATTTCTTTATATCGAAGCCGGATTCCTTCAAGTAGTGGATATTTGCAAATCTTTATCATCTAGGTTGGGGGTTAGTCCTTTAGGCCAAGTTGTGGTGGTTGCTGGTTTCCAATCTATCTTTTGCCTTTCTCAAAAATGCCCATCTCTTTTACAATTTCATCCATCTTAATTATCAATAAGAACTTGTTTCAACTTGCTTTGGAGTCATTCTTTGCTTGTTTTGAACAAGTAGTTATTTGTTAGTTTAGAATATCTTTCACCTCGTTCTGGAATCACTTGATTTCGAGCTCTACATCTTTTGTTGTTCTCGAAATCAGACCATCTATGCATTATTTTCTCTTGAAGAACTTAATCGTGGTTGATTGGTTCTTGTAAACTCAAAAAATCAGTCAATTTGGCATTTAACATTTATTTGTACCAAGAAGAAATTACAATATCACTCGATCATTCAATTACGTCTCAATTGGATCAAGAAATTACAATATAACGCATGAAATGATAGGGAAATACTGAAATTTTCAGAGCTAAATTTTCTTTTCTCTATCCTCGGGAAGCAGTTCAAGAGGATGTTACCTAAAAGTGAAAACGAGTCACACTGATTTTATTCTTCTGGAATTGCAAATCTATTAAAAAAATGTGTGCAACATAGTATTGAAAATCGCTCTATAATTTTGTTTCCCACTAGAATCATAAACTAATCAGCAGGACTCAATTAGTTTGCCCCAAAACTGATCTTATGTAGAGTTGAAATGCACATCACAACTAATGATTAGTTTAACTTTTACATGATAGTATTGGATGTAAAAGACATCATTGAAGTAATTGTGTAGTCAGGTGCACTAAGTGTATTTGCGAATAGCATATACTCCCTCCATTTCAAAATAAGTGGTGTTTAAGCCTTTTGATTTTCTTTCAAAATAAGTGGTGTTTTACATAATCAAGAAGACATTAATGATATTCTTCTAATTTTACCCTTATTTAAATGGAGAGAGTTTTTACATAATCAAAAAAATATTAAAGAGTTACATCTTTTTCAAGATATTTATTAGGGGTAAGTGGGTAAAAATACATTTTTCTTTCTAGGAATGAGTAGTATTTTTAAGAGGTGTGCATGAGCTAAAAGCACCACTTATTTTGAAACGGAGGGAGTACATTTCATCAAATTTCAAATTCCCCAAAAAGAAACTATGTTCCATTATAAGGAAAACATAATGTACTTTATGGTAAGTTATTTGCTTTCATCAAAAGTGACGTAACACAGAGGATGTCGTGGAGGTGAGGCTTGATTCACAAGTCATCTCTAATAAAGGAAGTTTCAACTATCTTGAATCTATTATCCAGAGTTTAGGAAAATCGATGAGGATGTCACATATTGTATAGGTGCAGGGTGGGTGAAATGGAGGCTCGCTTCTGGAGTTTTATGTGATATGAAGGTGCCACCAAAACTTAAAGGCAAGTTTTATAAAGTGGTGATTAGACCACCTATGTTGTATGGAGCAGCATGTTGGCCAATTAAGAGCTCCCATGTTCAGAAGTTGAAAGTTTCGGAAATGAGGATGTTGAGGTGGATGTGTGGGCACACTTGGAAAAATAAGATTAGAAAATGAAGATATTCGATACAAGGTAGGAGTAGTCTCGATGGAGGATTAGATGCGAGAAGCGAGGCTTAGATGGTTCGGACATGTGAAGAGGAGATACATGAATGCACTAGTGCAGAGGTGCGAGAGGTTGGCTATGAATGATTACAGGAAAGGCAGAGATAGGCCGAATAAGCATTGGGGAGAGGTGATTAGATAGGAAATGACGCAAGTCCAGCTTACTGGGGACATGACCTTAGATAGAAAAGTATGGAGGACACAGATTAAGATAGAGGGTCAGTTAGGTAAATAAGAATTGTCTCACTTAGTCTTTCATACTAATAGTCATAGTATTACTTTGGAAGTTTCTTGTTGTTCCATTTCTGTTACTATTTACTATTTCTAACTCTTGAATTATCATATTATTTTGTGATATTGAATGCTCCATAATTTTTAGTGCACTATGTCATGCTTTCTTTGGCATTTTGTCTTAGCTTCCTCACTTTCATTGTTTCTTTTTTCGAACTGCTTTGTAATGTTTTTACTTGAGTCAAGGGTCTAAAAGAAACAACTTCTCAACCTTGTAGGGGTAAGGTCTGTGTACACACTACCATCCCCAAATCCCATTTGTGGGATTACACTAGCATGTTGTTGTTGTAGTTGTATTTGCTTTGTCAGATATTTCCTTTTGTCAGAAGATAGTTCGCCTTGTATTGTTCTAAAATAGGCTGGGGAATTGATGTGTACCGAAGGTTTAGATGAGCTAGCCTTTTGTGGTTAGTTGATAAAATATAGTTTCACAATGCGAAAAGACGGAGTTATTTCTTTCCATATTATGGGTGTAAAAACTGGTCAATGGTCTTATGGCAGCCTCTAGCTAATTTCCAACAGTCTGCACATTTCCTTAACAGTAATTCAGACATGACCAGATGATCAATCCCGTCAAGCAAATAGACAAAGTCCAAAGTCCAAAGCACTTTATTTATCAGTACTAAATAACAGAATAACTTTAAGTCCAGTTGTTGAATAAATAGAACCTACAGATATAGGAAGTACAAAGAGAAAGAAGAATTTATTACCATGTCCACCACAGTTTGGCTGGAAAGAAACTCAAATACCCCATCACTGGCAATCACAAAGAAAGGATGATCTGAGGTGAGCTCCAAAACAACAATTTCAGGATTTGCAACAACACCAATTGTCTCAGCAACAGAATCACCTATACTTCTTGTAAAAGCCGTACCAGGATACATCCCATTTTGCACCCACAACCTAGGAGGATCACCATCATCACCTTCTTCAGTGTCCCAACATTGCACATCTGGATTCTTCAATCCTTCAATCTGATCCAGTGTAAGAACTCTTGCTCCACAGAGCTTAACCCGCTCAAACTCATCAGGCCTAAATGGTGTTTGATCGATTGAAAGGTCAACAGCCACGACTTCATTACCCCGTCTCTCGGCTATAACAGCTCTTGAATCACCCGTATTAGCAACATAAAGTGTCCTACCTCGTACGAGTATAGTTATTGCAGTTGTTCCGCTCATGCTATCATCTATAGCATCAGCGTGCAACTGCGAATTGGTCATCAAGAATGCGGCATGACATGCCTCCACAGCATCTAAATAAAATTTACTGTTCCTAAGCAAATTTTCACAAAGTTTCTTTTTCACGAACTGCGAGCATTGAGCTCCATACTCTCCATGGCCATCAAAAACACCAAAGAGATGATCATCCGGACTTGTTCCAAATGGAGTGTGAATGCAAAAACTATCTTGATTAGCTTTATCAAGGGCATCAGGATAGTATCCTCTTTGAGATAGAAACGAACACCGTAGTTCATAATTCCCTGATGGAACTTTTACAACCCGCGAACCATCAGGTGGTAAGAATTGTGCAGAGACTCTTGACAGTCTGGTTATACCAATTTCATTGTCCCTAGATAGACTTAATTGATTAAGTTGATCTCTAATTTCTCCATCATCCCCATCTGATGAAGCAGGTGAAAATACAGCAATTTCAGCAGCTTTCACATTTTCAGGTTCTTTAACTTCCACATTCCTTGGTGCACAAATCTCCCCAATGCAAGCTCTTGAATAAACACAACCCATAACTATAAACACCAAACTGAGACAAACCCACACCCCAAAACTACCAAATGATTCATCAGCAACTTTTTACCTTCAAATAACCGAACAATCTCCTAACTTCGGGGAAAATTAGCAGTTCCTTGTCACTGCAGTATCTGACAGCCCCTTGAGATTGAAACAAAAATGCCAGAGTAGTAAAGTTGGATCTGAAAAATAGAGAAAACACTGTCAAACCTCGGCGCTTTCCATTCAAATATACCAAAATTCAACTTCCCTAAAAGGATTCTGAAAGAAAAGAAAACAAACACAGATTGCAATTGATAAAAACGTAAAAATCCAGTAAAATTCGAAGGACAAAGTGAATTGGTATGAAGTTATCGATCGAGATTACAGATAAGCATAATTGGACGATTGAAAAAAGAGAAGAAGAACTTTTTCTAGGAAATTTGTGTCTCAATGTTTCTACTGTTCCCTCCAATCTAATTTGTTGGGTACTCTTGCTTATTGAAAGTAAGAATCAGAATAGAGTACTTTATTTTGATAAATTATAATGTAAATACTGCAAAACTACATTTATAAATTGCAAGTCTCTTCATATTAAAATGTTGAGTAGCTAGCAGTATACTTAAAGTTATTCATCAAAGTTTACTTTTTCTTAAATCTCGAGAAGGAAAAGATGTCAAATATTTTGAGACAGACAACAGTAATTGAAAAAGTAGAACGAAGATGGAAAGAACATAAAAAGTATAACGAAGATGAAAAGAGCATACTTCAATAGATACTTCAGCAAAAATTTTAGATTGTACTGTAAATGCAATTCAACAAAATGGGTTTCTTTGTTCTCAAATTGATGGGACACTGCCAGTAGCAAAAACTTGGTGCCCAATCAAGTATTTTAACAGAGAGAGAGAGAGAGAGAGAGAGAGAGAGAGAGAGAGACGTAAACAGTGCATGTGTGGAAGGGCTTGGCCTGTATCTCTTTTTCTCTACCGGGCGGATGTACTGTCAGAAGCCACGCGCTTTGTTTTACACGCGCCTCTTTTTGTGGTTGTTTCCTCTCCCTGGGAATAAAGCGCGGGCCAAATTTTTGTTGAGTTTGGTTTATCTATATGGGGATTCTATATCTTCTGTATATTTTGGGCTCGTTTGGTTATCGTATAAGTTTCAAATTGATATATAAATAATTTGATTATTGATATATTAATTTAATATTATATTTAATTTTTAAATAAATTAAAATTTTATTTATATATTAATTTTATATCATGTTTGGTTGGTAGATTTCAAACATTGTATAAAAGGTATTCATGTATTAATTTTATGTGGTGTTTGGTTGTGTTTTGGTAATTCTACATAACTTATGAGGAAATCTATGTATAATTTTATGCGGGTAGAAGGTGGAATAAGTTATGTGGGTATTAGTTATACATGGATTAAAATAATAAAATTATACATCTACCCCTATCAATTTGCTTTTAAAATCTTTTTTAATTCGATATGTGAGTCCACAATTTTTAAACTAAAAAATTTATTGACCAAATTTTTTTTAAAGGGTTGTAAGCCCTCTTTTATTAAAATTAAAAAAAAAGTTATATTATTTTTGTGAAAAAGGGGAAGAATTTTATCCTATTTGTTTACTTGTTTATTTATAAATAATATATATATATTAATTTATAATAAATTAAATATTTAATAATTAATATTTCATGTATTGTAATTTCAATAACTATAAATCCTACATAAAAAATACCTACATAACTAATATCTACGAACTAATACATGAATAACTATCCCTGCATAATTAATCCCTGCATAAAATAATACATAGATTCCCTCATAACTAATTCATGTATTACTAATACCTACATAACTCTAACTCATAACCAAACGACCCCTTAATATATAAAAAAAGTCTACTCTAAAATTATATTGTGATGTGATAATTTTAAAATAATATTAATTATATTAGATAATAAATCATTATTATTTAATTCTAATTTTTAAAACTTTTAAAAAAATTCAAATTTTAATAATTATTTCATTTATTTACAGTATTATATAGTTATTTTAGTTTTTTACAGTTTTTAAAATTCAATTTGATTAAAAAAATTTAGCAGTGATATATGTTTGTCATCATACATGTTTGTCTTTTTTAAAGAGCTTACATATATATTTATAAAAAAAATTGTGTCTTTTTGGTCATGTTATTTGGTATATCAAATACATTCTCGACATCGATAATTATTTTACATTTCCTTGTTTCTCAACTTCCGAACTTAACGATCAAGGATCTCAATCGAAATCTCCTCATAAGTAAGGCTATCCTTCACACCAATGCTCTCTATCAGAACAATTAAGGCTGGGCGACCAATGCACTTCTTCAACAGAGATACATGAAAAACTGGGTGTACTAAAGCTAACTCTGCTGATAGCTCTAACTCATATGCCACTTTGTCAACTCGCCTCAAAATCCTATAAGAACCAACATATTGGGGGCTAAGCTTCCTTTTTATTGAACCTCTTATCCCATAGAATTAAAAACTAGTTATTCTAATTATATCCAACTATAGTTATTATTTGTCATATCTTAAGCTTATAGATGTTTTCTTTTTAAAAAAGAAAAGCTATTGTGACAGTTAATTTTATGATTTCTAAATATCTTTATTTAATGAATTGATTTTTTTTCAAAGTTATTTATTAAATGTTATACTTAATTGATTGATTGATTGCCTGGCCATAAGTCACTGTATTAGAAATTGATTCTTACTGATGGTTTCTTTTTTAAGGGTTGTTATTTTCTTATTATTTTTTGGATGGATTGGTCTCTTTTAATTGAATAACTTACTTTCTTTGTTTCTCTATTAATTAAGTTTACCATGTCTCGACTTTGTGGTTCTAGAGCTTGATCATCTATTTTCAATCACTATGAAAAGCTTGAAGAAAATAATGATGAATAATATACAGTACAATGTATTCATTGTGGTTGTGTTGCTCATTACCATTCGCTTCATATTGGAATTTGCTCCTTAAAGTCTCATGTTAAGCGTTGTTTGGATAATATGGAGCAAGAACATATAACTCTAAAGGATTGAATAGTTATTAGTTTGTTGGCTTGAATATGAATTATTAGTATGTTTGGACTTAATTTCAAATTGTATGACTGTTATTTTGGGTTTTGAAATTCTGTTTGTGCTAGACAATTTTCAAATTATATGACTGCTTATTATTTAAGTTGTGATTGATGTAAGTTGTAGTAGTGTAGCTTGTAGACTGTGGTGTTGTTGTTTTATTCAAGTTATTTTGATGTTATCCATGGTTGTCATAATGCCCATGATTGTGTGACTACTTAATGTTTAAGTTGTGACTGTTCTAGGAGTTTCTTCAATTGCTACAATTTGCAGTTTGCACAGCACTCAATGGCTATAGCTGTTGATTAGCTGATGAAATGGATATAGTAAGCACTCTTTATAAACCCGAACAAATGTTGGCTTGGGTTTAGGAATTAGGAATAGTGCAGGTGCAGTAACGTTGATGATGAGTCCATGCAGATGAGCAATGGTATTGGTCATACTCATAGCAATATTATTTTTGCAGATAGGCAGCAATCATAACAATAATGATTAAGTCCCTGCGGTAGTGCAGAACTGCAGGTGCTATCGCGCTCTATTTTTCTCGCAAAAAGCGGAATCAATATGTGACAATTCTTTAGGATTATCGAAAAGGAAAAGAGTCGCCACTTGAAGAATTATGGTGCCTCACGGCACCGAACTAAACTAATTATGCGAAAAATTCGTTTGACTAGCCTACGTCACCAGAGTCTAGTAAGTGATAAGGGTTCAAGTTACCTCGAAAAAAAGGTATTAGGCACCTTTCGAGGTCTATAACTGTAGGTCCTTTTCAGATTCATTTAGTATCTGCGGATTAAGTGATAAAGCAAGGTCAAATGTATTTAAGTCTAAAAAATAGCTACTATTTAAACAGATTGTTATTAAATAAATTTAAAAAACTAATCAATTTTAATATTAAAAAGTCAGAATACAGCAAAACTAACAAAGAAAGAAACAAGGAGAAATCAAATAAATGAGAAGAAAGAATGTTAGACATGTATCTATGTGTGTGTGCGCGCGCGCGCGTGAGTCTCATCAAAACAGTTTATCATAAGTGAAGTAAATCCTACCTACCCCGTGTAATCAAAAGAAAAAACAAATAATTATCAAAACATAAATCATACAAAATATAATAAAATCATCGAGATTTAGACTGAGTCTCACAGAGACACCTACATATCCCTATTAAACGAGAATCTAGACTAATGTAGTTTCTGTCACGCCCCACCTTGGGAGGCATGACTGGCACCTGGTGCCCTACTAAGACCTGGACTGCTGGACTAGCTGAGCCTAAGAACTTCTGATGCCAGGCTGGCTCTAACTCTGGATTCAAGAAAACGACGGGCTATATAACGGTTGTATATACAGCCTTCGGCCGACTAGGCCTATAGTCACCTGTAAGAAAACAACAGCTACCCAGAACAACTGAATCAATAGGGAACCTATGCGGGCTGACAAGGCCACCATGCTGTCTAGTTATTTCTGAATCAAGAAAACAAGTGTTAAACTGCTACGTGACCGATAAGATCACCACTACCAACTGAATAAGGCCCCACACGGCCATCATAAACAAACCAAAACATACACACGGCCTCACACAACCGGTACAGCTAACCACAGGGAATATACAATCTGCAAGCCTCTAAGAATACTGATAAGATGGTCGGGACAGGGCCCCGGCCTACCCATATTGTACAACAAAAGAAAAATAAACCTCTGACTGCCTAGCTCCATATGACAGGAGGTGATGACTCTGTGTGCTGGCTAGAATTACGAGGGATCAGCTCCTCGTCTATGAGTACCTGTAGGCAAGTAATGCAGCGCCCCCAAACGGGCGTCAGTACCACTGGTACCGAGTATGCAAAGCAAAACTGAACATAACTGAAGATAAACAGTATACTGGTAGTTACTGAAATGACAGAGGATAGCTAAAGCTGTCTAGAATAACAGAATCTGTACCGAGCTTAACTGTACTGGAAAGAAGATAAGAATCATACCTGTCGATGCGGCGTCCTGCTATCTATCAATTTAATAAGTAACATATATATACATATATTTAATAAGTAACATATATGTATATATATAGCATACAAGAACCTATACCAGCCCCCATAAGCTGGAAGGTGCAAATCAACACGCAATCTATATACCCCTACCCGGGTCGCCATTCAAAAATAAATTCACTCCACTCACCTAATAACTGCGAGCACCCCGCCGGCCCCCTGGGTATGCAGCTTGGGCTCTCTAGGCCCCTGACTATAACTGTATCTGAGTACGGAGGACTCCTGTAACTGTAATTTGAGATCTGTATCTGTAATTTGTAATCTGTGCCCTGGGCGCAACCGCTCGACAGGGTATGCTATCATGCTGATCAGTCTGTTATGGGGAATGTTGCATCCCATCTTCGTCCTACTGTGGATGGCATGCCACTCCTTGGAGTGACGTATCCTCACCCTCTGCCGGGCGAGTCGACACAGCTATTAACCCTGGGGCGGCAAGGAAGCTCTAAGGGTGCCCACATAACACAATCAGGTCTCAACAAACAACAATAATCACATATAACATGTATAATAAATCGATAATACTGTTCATGTTCTGATATTCTATTCTGAATCTTTGGCTGAATTAAACTGAATCTGGTACTGGGTCTGAAATAATATGTCGTTGTTTAATACTAATTTACTGACTTTTATTCTGAATACGGCATAATAATACAAAACATATTTACTGAATTCACACTGAGCTTAATACTCGGCTTCTGGAACTTTCTTCTAGAACTTATTCTATTTTACTCTACTAGAATTACTAACTTGCCAAAGAAACTGGCTTCACATACCTTAGTTACTGACTTCTTGGCTAACTGGGATAACTCGGCCAATATCCAGCTATTTCTTCCAACTGTGTTCATATTTATAGCAATTAGAACTAAATTCATCAATATTCAAGAAGAAAATACTACTTTGAATATATATATAGCCTAAACTTTGACTTATCGAAAAACAACCGAAAACTCGCTATTTCTCGAAAGTCCAGAAGGGAGAAATACTCACTTTAGGGATAGGAATATATTGACACTAATTTGGAGCAATTTCACTTACCTTAGCTTGGTGAGACGGCGATTCGCCGGCCGAATTTCACGAAACTAACTCCGTAGGAATGCTCCCTGCAGCTTAATACTTCACTACCCGAGATTATTTTGAGTTTGGACCGCGTTTGATGGCGTAATCGGATGAATATTTATCAAAACCCTTCGTCCTCCTCTGTTTTCCTTCGTTTCTGCTGGAAATTATAAAATGAAATGAGTTAAAAATGAAGTGGGGGCTTCATATAGTTGAGGCCTGGACCTCACCTCCGTGGCACATTGGCCATCACGGAGGTGAGCCCTCCGTGATACGTTGGCCATCGCGGAGGGGGTCTGCCCGGCCTCCTCTTGCGATGCTTCAACATGGCGCTTGTCCGGTCTTCTCCCGGGCCTTTTTCTAGCATGTATGGCATTCTAAAACTCTTAACCAACATGCGAATAGGCCATCTAAATGTCAAGAATTTACGGGGTGTAACATCTTCCCCCCTTAAGAACATTCGTCCTCAAGTCGCAGGAATTTTTTTAACTTACTCGACTTATTCTAGAAAAATTTTGGCAGAGTTTCCCCTGTAACATGGACTATCTCAAAATGCCTGAAACTCAGAAAAGTCCAATACCAGTACTCCACACAACACTATAGCACTCATCACGCAGTAGACTAGAGTCAACTATCTCATTTATACACATAACATAAGGCAATTCATAAAACAGCAATAATAACGTACCTCTGGCTGATTAAGTTTGAAATAACTGAGGGTATCTGACTTTCATATCTTCCTCTGCTTCCCAAGTCATTTCCTCTCGGTTCCTGTTATGCCATAACACCTTGACAGAAGCAACATCTTTAGTTCTCAACCTGTGAATCTGCCTATCCAGTGTGGCTACTGGAACCTCTTCATAAGCCAGCTCCTCCGTAACCTGGACATCCTGAACTGGGACAACTCTGGAGGGGTCTCCTATATACTTCCTCAGCATGGACACGTGGAAAACTGGATGGACAGACTCTAATTCTGGAGGTAAGTTCAACTCGTACGCCACTTGGCCTATTCTTCGGCGAATCCGATAAGGCCCAACAAATCTCGGGCTGAGCTTGCCTTTCTTTCAAAATCTCATCACCCCTTTCATTAGAGAGACTTTCAAGAATACCTAGTCATTCACATTAAATTTCAAGTTTCTGCGCCGCACATCAACATACTATTTCTGGCGGCTCTGAGCAGTCAGTAGGCGTTCTCTGATAAACTTTACCTTTTCCTCTGACTGATGAATAATATCCGGCCCAATCAGCGCTGACTCTCCTACTTCAAACCAGCCAACTTGCGATCTGCACTTCCGCCCATACAATGCCTCATAAGGCGTCATCTGGATAGCTAAATGGTAATTGTTATTATAGGCAAACTCAATAAGTGGTAAGTGCTCATCCCAGCTACCTCCAAAGTCTAACACACACGCTCGCAGCATATCCTCGAGCATCTGAATAGTGCGTTCTGCCCATCTATCTGAGGGTGAAAAACCTGTGCTCAGGTTAATTTGTGTCCCCAGGCCTCTCTGAAATGATTGCCAAAATTTAGCTGTGAATTGCGCCCCTCTGTCAGAGATAATGGACACTAGAACACCATGCAGTCTGACTATTTCTCTGATATACAATTCAGCATAATCTTCGGTAGAGAAAATAGCCCTTACTGGCAGAAAATGGGCCGATTTTGTCAGTCTATCAACAATTACCCAAATCGAGTCATTTCTATGCTTGGTGCGGGGTAATCCTGCTACAAAATCCATATTTACTGCTTCCCACTTCCAAAGAGGCACCGCTATGTCTTGAGTCAGCCTGCCTGGTTTCTGGTGTTCAACTTTTACTTGTTGGCAGTTAGGACACTGGGCTACGAATTTTGCTATTTCCCTCTTCATACCTGGCCACCAGTAGATTTCTTTGATATCGTGGTACATTTTCGTTGCACCTGGGTGGAGAGAATAGCAGGCATAATGTACCTCGCCCATAATCTGCTGGCGAAGCCCTACAACATCTGGAACACAAAGGCGGCCCTTACATCGCAACACTTCATCCTCAATTACCTAAAAATCCGGTGCTTTTCCTAGTTGAACTCTGTCTTTAAGCTGAACCAGGTCAGGATCTTCATACTACTGTTCATTTACCTCCACAACTAATGACGACACTGTGGTGTTATGAATTACCGCTCTGTTGTCCTCTGTTTCTGCTACACGAACGGCTAAACTGGCTAATGACGTGCCCGATTCGCGCGTCCGCAAGTGTACGGGTCGTGCAAGTAATATAGTGGCTCTTTTTAAGGACCGGAATGTCGAACCCACAGGGACTGGACCCATTCCTCTAACTATCCATTTCAAGTGTGATCTTAACTTTCTCAAGTGTTGGTTATGGAAGTTTTCGAGGGAGATTTAATTACTCTAGTTTTGGTCAACGAAATATCCTGAATTTACTCTAGGAGCAACATAGAGTTAAAACTAGATAATCATGCGATACTACGATTTGCAATGGGTTAAGCATGAAACTACCGATTGTTGTTTCACATAATTAGAATTGCATGTTCATAGTCTTTCGAGCCTCTAAACACGGCAAACTAGCCTCACTGCATCATTGTGAGCGAGGATGCTAATTTCTAATTTCCGGGCAATTAATTATGTTGTGGTTTACAGGGAAACGATTAGGGACTTTCATGCGTCTAACCATTTAACTCAACTTAGCCTCACAACTACTTCTTCAAGTGGTGATGTGATAATCCTAAGTTGGTCTCTTAATAATCCCCGTTTATCAACCAAGCAAGGTGTTAGGTATATTTCTATCCTAACACGAAATTATATGGTGAGATACAAACATGCTCCTTACATTCTCATATCCTGACCTAGGTAATTCTTTCTCAAGCAATTGCCCAAGCTAACATATATGTTTTCATGGTGATCAATCATAAAAACAACCAACAATCCAGAATGCAAGACGAAAACAACAATCAATAACTTAATTCCAAAATAATTTCATAAAATCACAATCATAATTCATGGCTTCAACCCTAGAGGAAGGGTTCTTGCCATTCACGTTCGTAAAACTACAACTAACTACTACTAAAATAACATACTTACATGAATTTGGTAGATGAGAAGGGAATTTTCCAAACCCTAGATGAGTTCTCCCACTTCTCCCTTCACTCCTAGGTAGTTTTCCAGAATAAAATCGTGACCCCGTGGTTTTAGGAGCTAAGGGACCTATTTATAATAAATGAGAAACGTGCTCAATTTAGCCTGTCGTGGAATGGCTCCGTGTCATGGAGTCCATCACGGAGCACTGCCTCCGTGACACGGAGGTAACGCGGAGGCACACTGGAAATCAACAAATATCAACTCTAGGCAGCCCCTTATCGCGATGCCCGGCGTGGCACGCTGCTCAAGCGGTGCGATGGCATGTTGTTGGCACGCAGCTGGCCTAGCGTGGCACGGCGCTGGCACACAGCTCGCCTGCCTGCATGCTGCCTTCTCTCGTGCGCCTGGCATAGGCGTGGCATGGCGCTGGGCACGGCACACGCTGCCTGGCGTGGCCAGCCTTGCCAAGGCATGCTTCTTTGCCGGCTTTCGCCATGTGCTCCCAACTTCATTCCTCTACTTCACCAACTTATGAATTAGTTCCTCAAAATCCTTGAAACCTACAAAACAAGGACTAATCATGTTGGTTAGCATATATATTCACATTTATATAGAATCACATGAAAATGTATAAAATAACTTAGATAAACAAGACTAAATTAAGGTATAAAGCATCACTCGGGCATGCTATTTTTTCCTGAGATCACCTACCCCACACTTAAAGCCTTGTTCGTCCTCGAACAACCTATTACATCTCATGCATATGGAGACTCACCCATAACTCATTTAGCAAGATAATTCAAGTTACGACTATAATGATTACGTAAGATAACAAGCTAAAAATAGAGCATGCCCGATTTGATCATTGAAATGAAATACAACTATGTTAAGACTTCTTAACCTCGAGAATCGACTCTCAATATTAGCGACTCATGCAAATCAACTGATTAAGAAATCCCACATGAATTATATCCTTCATTCAACATGTGCCCTCACGGAAAGAGAGTTACCCAATTTCACATGCAAAAACAATTTTTAAATCACAACATGTGTGAGTACATGAATAGAATTACGCTTACTCTCACAAAGAATTCACATGCATCATGTAATGACCCATAAGCTTGCCCTTAGTGTTTTATTTCACTAATTTAAGGATGTAAGAATGTAAGATCAAGTAGGACTTTTTAGGTTGTAATGTAACTCACGTGCTGGTAGGTACTATTATGGCCATTAATAGCGACTATCTTTCCTAAGCGCTTTTAATACACCACGCCTTCATTACAAACTTCCCTTTTCTCACTTCACCTTTTTCTCCTTTCATCTTTCTTTTTCCTCTTTTATTCCCCCATTTCTTTAGGCACTTTTAGCTTATTAGTAAGGAGTTCTATAAGTAACTTTTCATTTATTTATTTTCTTACTCCCTACTAATACTCACCCGTATTCAAACAAGTGCACGCTCGACCTTTCTCAACTTTTACAATTGCTACTTTCCCTTCTTTTTCATTCTTCTCACTCCTTTACTCTTTCGTATTTTTCCTTTAAGTGCTTAGGAGTTTTGGTTCAAATTCAAGGCTAATGAAAGAAAAATGATTAAGCTTATGTTGCAGCTGTCAAAGAATAGGCTCAAGGCTCAATGGGGTTAACTAGGATTAATTTTTCCAAGTAGGTAAAATGAGGGATAAAAATTTGGTTCATTCAAAGAAACGCCTATATCATCTTCTACAATTCACATCCTTCATTTCATTTTATAAACACACCAGGCAAGTTCTAGACAATCCGCAATAGCATAGAATACTCAAAAATCTTACACTCATGGCACATGCTCAAATCAAGACACATTCAGTAGACTCTTACTCAGTTAATCACAAGAATTCAGAATTAAGCTTCAATCATATTGAGTCAAATTCAAGAGCCTAAGTGTCTCACACAAAGTTATACACCTGCATGCTTCACACTGAACATACTTGCATCTTACAATCACGTATAGCACATAACAAGAACATCAAGCACCAATTAGTTATGGTTTCAAAAACCCAAAACCTATCGACTAATTTTTCCTCAAGACGGTCGTCATCCATCCATCGTTGAAAACAGTCCCTAACTATGACTAAAAACACTATATACAGACAAAGGAAAGAAAAAGAAAATTTTTATTCTTCGGTTCAAAGACCCCGCCGAAAAGAAAAACCAACGGGTGATGAATTCATGTTTGACTCTAAAAAAAATTTCAAATTTCTCCCAAATTTCACACAAGCATCACATTCACCAAAAACTTATTAAGCACAAAAATTTTGAAATTTTTCTCAGCCCCCTCTTAATTCATGTTATGTCCTCATAGCATTAAATTAACATTTAAAGGATGAGAAATACTCCCCGAGCCTCTATGCCAAGCTAAAAGCATGCTTTCCTTTCAAGTTTTAAGAGGTGGGTATTCGACCCCACACTTCTTCTATTCCATGCTCTTTAGCTTCCACCTTCTCGGTACTCAGACTTCCCTCCATTTGTGCTTAACTTTCCACCAAAAACACAAACAAAGTGAAAATAACAAAATCAACACAAAATGAAAATTACAAATTGTACCTGAGGTACCCTTGGGTTGCCTCCCAAGCAGCGCCTTATTTTACGTCGTGGCCCGATGTGGACTATCCTTTTCAAGACATCCTCATACCTGGGTTCTCTTTCGAGAACCATCTCCTTTTCTTTTGCTGTTTAGAGGAAACAACCTCCACTCTGTTCCTCTCTTTCTCCAACTTCTTCACAATTTGAAGCCTTTTATCAGACTCGGGCTGAACACTTGTCATTGCCTTTGGCCCTGCACCTGTGGAATCCTCTACCCCACACTCATCCTCTGCCAACACACTAACATGAAAAAGGTTTCTGTAGTGTGCAGATGGGTTCATTCTTGGTAAACGCGAAAGATTTCTTCTTCATCCTCAACCCTTATTTTCAGGGTCCCTGCTTTTAAGTCAATCACCGCTCCTCCAGTGGCCAAGAATGGCCGTCCTAAGATCAGGGGTACCTGGTCATCAACCTGAAAATCTAAGACAATAAAATCAGTAGGTATAATGAACTTACCTACTTTGATGAGAAGGTCCTTTATTATTCCATCAGGTGTCACTCGCGACTTGTCAGCCAGCTGCAACATCAACCTTGTCGGCCTTGGTTTTCCCAACCCCAGGGTGTTGAATAAGGATAGGGGCATTAGATTAACTGCGGCCCCTAAGTCACACAAAGCTCGTAGCACCTCAGTTTTACCAATTTGTATGGGGAGGGTAAAACTCCCTGGGTCTTTGAGCTTCTTTGGCATTTTGCTCAATACCCTGTGACTGCACTCCTCAGTCAGTGCGACAATCTGGACGTCCACCAATCTAACTTTGTTTGCCATCACGTCCTTCAAGTATTTAGCATACTTGGGCATTCCCTGCAAGACATCAATAAGAGGCAAATTTATGTGAAGTTCTTTGAAACTCTCAAAGAACTTTTTGAAGCATTCCTCCTCCTTGATCTTTCTGAATTTCTGAGGGAATGGTGGTGGTGGTCTTTGTGCTGGCTGCAAGGAAGGTTGCGCATTTTGTTGCCCAGCACTGTGATTATCTCCCAAGTTGATGGATGGTCCTGGTCTAACCAACTCCGGCTGCACCTCCTTTCTCAACTCTTTAGGCATTGCATTAGCTAATTGCTTTCCACTTCTAAGACTGATGGCATTGATTTGCCGGGGGTTAGGATCTGCATCGCTTGGTAATCCCCCCTGCGACCTCATGTTCTGAGCAGCTGCTATCTGACCCACTTGTTTTTCAAGATTGCGGGTGGCTACTTGCTGATTCTTTAAGTCTGTTGCCATCCTCGCCTGATTTTCCGCTAACTGATTCTGGGTCTCCATAATTTTCTGCAGTGTTTCCTCAATGCTGCTACTCAATTTCCCATCATTCTACCTATTCCGCTGATACTGCTATTGTTGAGGTTGCATATAATTCTGCTTTTGGTTTCCACCCCAAGAAAAATTCGAGTGGCCCTGCCAATTTCTGTTGGAGTTATTCTCAAAATTCTGATTCCTATGCACATTACCAACAAAATTGATTGATTCCAGATTGGCTCCACAAGATTCTGCATTGTGCCCATTATTACCACAAATGTCACACCAACTCAGAGCTTACTGAACTGCATTAATCTTGCCCTGGTGGTGGTTCATACTCAGTTTATTGAACTGAGTCATCATTTGATGTTGGAACGAAGTTAACTGTGCTGCCAAGGCATTCAAACCATCTACTTCTATCAACCCCGGTCTCTTTCTTGCCCCTCTCGATGACTCGTTGTGCCACTCTGGATTTCCTTGAGCAATTCTGTTCAACAAAGTGTACAACTCATCATACGTCTTCTCCAAGGCTTGCCCACCCGATGCAGAGTCTAGTAATATTTTTGTGTGTGGGTCTAGACTTTCTACAAAGGTATGAGCCAGTACTTCATTTGATTGCTGGTGATGGGGGCAGTCTCTCAACAATGACTTGAATCTTTCCCAAGCCATATATAAGTTCTCATCAGGCCTCTGCTTGAAACTGAGTATTTCACTTCTCAGCTTTGCAGTTTTGCCTGAAGGGAAGAATCTGATAAGGAACTTCTTAGCCAAGTCATTCCATGAAGTTATGGAGTTCGGTGGCTCAGCCTTCAGCCACCTTTTCGCCTCTCCCAACAGTGAAAATGGGAAGAGGGTCAGTCGGACATAATCTGTGGACACGCCGGTAGGGACAAACGTGTCACTAATCTCTAAAAAGCTCTGTAGGTGCTGTTGCGGGTCCTCAAGTGCCATCCCAGTGAATTGACCACTAGAATGTAATAGCTGCACCATGTTCTGTTTAAGCTCAAAGTGCCCTCCAGGCTCCGGCTTACGGATGCTAGAGGTCACATTCGTCGCTAGTGGGATTGCCACTTCGCGAACTTGTCTTGCTGCCATTGCTTCTGATGACAATTGTGCTTGTCCCGCGGGTGGTTGTTGTTGTACCTTTTCTTGAAGTCTCTTCAGCTTTTGCTCTAGAGCTACTCTCCTTTGTAAATGGATTTGACGTTCAGGTTCCAGCAACGGTTCCACAAGCTCTCTATTTCTAGCCAACTCGACAGGATAACCTGTCACCTACAAATAAACAGACAAAGACCAAGTTTCTCAACACTTAAGGAAATTTCAAAAATCGCACAGAAACAGATAAATTATCAAAACTTCACTGAGTCCCCAACAACGGTGCCAAAAACTTGACATGCCAGATTCGCGCGTCCGCAAGCGTACGGGTCGTGCAAGTAATATAGTGGCTCTTTTTAAGGACCGAAATGTCGAACCCACAGGGACTGAACCCATTCCTCTAACTACCCATTTCAAGTGTGATCTTAACTTTCTTAAGTGTTGGTTATAGAAGTTTTCGAGGGAGATTTAATTACGTCTAGTTTTGGTCAACGAAATATCCTGAATTTACTCTAGGAGCAACATAGAGTTAAAACCAGATAATCATGCGATACTACGATTTGCAATGGGTTAAGCATGAAACTATCGATTGTTGTTTCACATAATTAGAATTTCATGTTCATGGTCTTTCGAGCCTCTAAACACGGCAAACTAGCCTCACTACATCATTGTGAGCAAGGATGCTAATTTCTAGTTTCCGGGCAATTAATTATGTTGTGGTTTACAGGAAAACGATTAGGGACTTTTGTGCATCTAACCATTTAACTCAACTTATCCTCACAACTACTTCTTCGAGTGGTGATGTGATAATCCTAAGTTGGTCTCTTAATAACCCCCGTTTATCAACCAAGCAAGGTGTTAGGTATAATTCTATCCTAACACGAAATTATATCGTGAGATACAAACATGCTCCTTACATTCTCATGTCCTGACCTAGGTAATTCTTTCTCAAGCAATTGCCCAAGCTAACATATATGTTTTCATGGTGATCAATCATAAAAACAACCAATAATCCATAATGCAAGACGAAAACAACAATCAATAACTTAATTCCAAAATAATTTCATAAAATCACAATCATAATTCATGGCTTCAACCCTAGAGGAAGGGTTCTTGCCATTCACGTTCGTAAAACTACAACTAACTACTACTAAACTAACATACTTACATGAATTTGGTAGATGAGAAGGGAATTTGCCAAACCCTAGATGAGTTCTCCCACTTCTCCCTTCACTCCTAGGTAGTTTTCCAGAATAAAATCGTGACCCCATGGTTTTAGGAGCTAAGGGACCTATTTATAATAAATGAGAAACGTGCTCAATTTAGCCTGTCGTGGAATGGCTCCGTGTCACGGAGTGCATCATGGAGCACTGCCTCCGTGACACGGAGGTAACGCGGAGGCACATTGGAAATCAACAAATATCGACTCTAGGCAGCCCCTTGCCGCGATGCCCGGCGTGGCACGCTGCTCAAGCGGCGCGATGGCATGCTGCTGGCGCGTAGCTGGCCTGGCGTGGCACGGCGCTGGCGCGCAGCTCGCCTGCCTGCATGCTGCCTTCTCTCGTGCGCCTGGCATAGGCGTGGCACGACGCTGAGCGAGGCACACGCATAGCGTGGCACGCTGCCTGGCGCGGCCAGCCTTGCCAAGGCATACTTCTTTGCCGGCTTTCACCATTTGCTCCCAACTCCATTCCTCTACTTCACCAACTTATGAATTAGTTCCTCAAAATCCTTGAAACCTACAAAACAAGGACTAATCATGTTGGTTAGCACATATATTCATATTTATATAGAACCACATGAAAATGTATAAAATAACTTAGATAAACAAGACTAAATTAAGGTATAAAGCATCACTCGGGCATGCTATTTTTGCCCGAGATCAGCTAACTGGTGTATTTCTCGGGCCAATTCCCGTTGTTTGGGCTGCAAGTACGCCAAACTCCCCATAGACTTACAACTAAGGCCATATGCTACTACGTTGGCTCTTCCTGGGTGATACAGAATATTTACATCATAATCTTTCAACAACTCCAACCAGCGATGCTGCCGCAAGTTCAACTCTCTCTGGGTGAAGATATACTGTAGGCTTTTATTATCAGTGAAAATATCCACATGAATGCCATACAAGTAATGTCTCCATATCTTTAGGGCGTGGATCACTGCGGATAGTTCCAGGTAATGGGTAGGATAATTCTTTTCGTGTTTCCTCAGCTGTCTGGAAGCATAAGCAATTACTTTACCATGCTGCATCAACACACATCCTAACCCAATACCCGAAACGTCACAATAAACTGTATAACCCTCCGTACCTTCTGGAAATGCTAACACTGGGGCGGAGGTCAACCTGTCTTTCAATTCCTGGAAACTCTGCTCACATGCCTCCGTCCAACTGAAACTTTACTGTTTTTTGCGTTAGCTTAGTCAGAGGTGCCGCTATGGTGGAGAATCCCTCAACAAATCTTCTGTAGTACCCTGCTAATCCCAGAAAACTGCGTACTTCGGTCGGAGTGGTAGGTCTGGGCCATGTTTTTCTGCTTTTATTTTCTATGTGTCTACTTGTATACCAGCGTCCGACACGATATGCCCCAAAAAGGCTACTGAGTTCAGCCAAAATTCACATTTAGAGAACTTGGCATACAACTGACGGTCCCTGAGAATCTGGAGCACTGTCCGCAAATGATCCTGGTGGTCTGCCTCTGAGCGAGAATACACCAGAATATTGTCAATAAACACTATCACGAACAGGTCTAGGTATGGTTTGAAGATGCTGTTCATCAGGTTCATAAATACTACTGGGGCACTCGTCAGCCCAAAGGACATGACTAGGAATTCAAAATGGCCATATCTGGTCTTGAAGGAAGTCTTTGGAATTTCCCTTTCACGAACTCGAACCTGATGATATCCGGACCGTAAGTCAATCTTGGAGAAATATCTGGCCCCCTGTAACTGATCAAACAAATCATCTATTCTGGGAAGCGAATACTTATTCTTGATTGTAACCTTGTTCAACTACTGGTAGTCTATACACATGTGGAGGGAGCCGTCCTCCTTTCTCATAAACAGAACCGACGCACCCCATGATGAAGTACTCGACCAGATAAAGCCCTTATCTAACAGATCCTTCATCTACTCCTTTAGTTCACTGAGTTCAGCAGGAGCCATACGATACGGAGGGATCAATATGGGCTGAGTTCCTGGTAGCAAATCAATTGCAAAATCTATTTCTCTTTTTGGGGGAATATCAGGTAGCTCATCTGGGAATACGTCGGGGAATTCATTAACAACTGGAACAGACTGGAGAGTTGGAGGCTCTACCCGCACATCCTGGACTCTGACTATGTGGCAAATGTATCCCCTAGCTATCAACTTCCTTGCCTGAAGGTAGGTAATAAACCTACCTTTCGGCGTAGATGTACTGCCCTTCCACTCTCGTACGGCCTCCCCTAGAAAGTGGAATCGGACCGTCTTGGTCCAGTATTCTACATTGGCATAGCACGACACTAATCAATCCATACCCATAATGGCATCGAAATCAATCATCTCTAATTCCACCAGATCTACTGTGGTTTGACGATCAACAACCTCTACTGTACACCCTCGATAAACCCTTCTGGCTATATGGAGTCACCGACGGGTGTAGATACTGACAAGGGTTGCTGAAGTAACTCTGGTACAATACTGAACTTTTGAGCCACAAATGGGGTAACGTAGGACAAGGTAAATCCTGGATCAATCAATACATAAGTAGGGTGAGAGAAAATAGTCATCATACCTGTTACCACATCTAGAGACGCCTCTGAGTGTTGCCTCCCTGGTAATGCATAGGTATGGCTTGGGCCCGTACCTGAACTCGAGGCCCCTGGTCTGCCTCGGCCCTTGCCTGCTGGGAATGAGGGCTTACGCCCTGCCAAGGCTGGTGGAGCTCGTGGCCCTGCTGACGCCCTATCCTGTCTGTCTCGGTTACCCTGACCCCTGGCTGGACAGTCTCTCATCACATGACCCTCCTGCCCGCATATATAACACCCTATGGAGCCATATCTGCAAGCTCCCGTGTGGGGTCGACTGCAAATAGGGCAAGGTGGGGGTGTATACCTGCTCTTCTCTGCCCTCCTCTACTGGGGTAAATCTACCATTCGTGAGCTGCCGCCGGACTCTGACTGGCCTTGGCGACTGAATCTACCCCTCTGCTGCTGTGATGGAGGTGGGGGTCTAGGTGGCCTATCTGACAACCGTGGCCTAGGCCCTCTTCAGATCTCCCCTTGTATTTCATCTAATCTATCCCTGCGGCGCTGTTCCTGACTTATTCGTCTGCTATCCTGTTGCCGCTGTCTAAGGCCCTCAATAGTCTGGGCAAAGGCCTGCACCCGAGCAATATCCATATCTTCCTGCAGCGTAGCTGTCATGCATGCCTCAATATACTCTGGGTTCAGACCCATAATAAACCGGTGGACTCTAGATGGCATGGTGTCCACAAAGGCTAGAGCATAGCGGGCCAAGGAATCGAACTGCAGGGCGTATTCCCATACACTCCTCGCCCCCTGCTCCAAGTGTAAAAACTGGTCCATCTGGGCCTGTCGGATTTCCCGTGGCAGATAACGATCCAGGAAGGCCTCTGAAAAGATGGACCAGGTCGGAGGGGCAACATCTCTCCTCAGGACCTTTCCCAACTTTCGTACCACAACACAGCAATATCCCGTAACCGGAATACTGCTAACTCAACCGACTCTGTAGGTGTCACATGCATGACCTGGAAGATTCTCTGCATCTGATCCAGGAAGTCCTGAGGGTCCTCTGCCTGATCCGACCCTGTGAACTGTGGGGGACCTAGTGCCAAGAATTCTCGGACCCTCGAACTGCCAGGCCCACCTGATGACTCTGCTGTTACGGGTGGCACTGACTGGCGCTGAGTAGCCATCATTTATGCCAACATAACCACTGCACTTAGAATTTCCTGGTCGGATGGTGTGGGTACAGGAACTGTCGGAGGCGGTATCGTCCCGAGTGGCTCCTGGTGGGGTGGGGACTGCTGAGAAGGTCGAGATGACGCCTCTATATCGCCCTCAGATCGGGCTGATTCTAAACGAGGCTGAGGCATCCTGCTGGTGTCTTCTCTTGCTGCAGTATCCAGTCTTCTACCCGTGACAGGATATCTCTGGTCTGCCATTTTATCTGTAAACAAAGAGTATGATAAGTTTTAGGGACCCAACCCAATACTATACTGCTCTATGGCACGACTGAATATGAAGAAATAGTAACCATCCTATTATGCCTTGCAGCCTCCTGCCTATGGTATGTGGTGCACAACACATCCATAGACAAGACTCTACTTAGCACGGCTTGCAGACTCCCTGTGATACGACCTGCTCTAATACCAAGTTTGTTACGCCCCGCCTTGGGAGGCATGACTGGCACCTGGTGCCCTACTAGGACCTGGACTGCTGGACTAGCTGAGCCTAAGCACTTCAGATGCCAGGCTGGCTCTAACTCTGGATTCAAGAAAACGATGGGCTATATAACGGCTGTATATACAACCTCTGGCCGACTAGGCCTATAGCCACCTATAAGAAAACAACAGCTACCCAGAACAACTGAACTAATAAGGAACCTATGCGGGCCGACAAGGCCACCATGTTGTTTAGTTATTTCTGAATCAAGAAAACAAGTGCTAAACTGCTACGTGACCGACAAGATCACCACTACCAACTGAATAAGGCCCCACACGACCATCATAAACAAACCAAAACATACACACGGCCTCACACGACCGGTACAGCTAACCACAGGGAATATACAATCTGCAAGCCTCTAAGAATACTGATAAGATGGTCGGGACAGGGTCCCGACCTACCCATACTGTACAACAAAAGAAAAATAAACCTCTGACTATCTAGATCCGAATGACAGGAGGTGATGACTCTGTGTGCTGGCTAGAATTACGAGGGATCAGCTCCTCGTCTATGAGTACCTGTAGGCAAGTAATACAGCGCCCCCAAATGGGCGTCAGTACCACTAGTGCCGAGTATGCAAAGCAAAACTGAACATAACTGAAGATAAAAAGTATACTGGTAGTTACTGAAATGACAAAGGATAGCTAAAGCTGTCTAGAATAACATAATTTGTACCGAGCTTAACTATACTGGAAAGAAGATAAGAATCATACCTGTCGATGCGGCGTCCTGCTATCTATCAATTTAATAGGTAACATATATATACATATATTTAATAAGTAACATATATGTATATATACAACATACAAGAACCTATACCAGCCCCCATAAGCCGGAAGGTGCAATCAACACGCAATCTATATACCCCTACCCGGGTCGCCATTCAAAAATAAATTCACTCCACTCACTTAATAACTGCGAGCACCCCGCCAGCCCCCTGGGTATGCAGCTTGGGCTCTCTAGGCCCCTGACTATAACTGTATCTGAGTACGGAGGACTCCTGTAACTGTAATTTGAGATCTGTATCTGTAATCTGTAATCTGTGCCCTGGGCGCAAGCGCTCGACAGGGTATGCTATCATGCTGATCAGCCTGCTATGGGGAATGCTGCATCCCATCTTCGTCCTACTGCGGACGGCATGCCACTCCTTGGAGTGACGTATCCTCACCCTCTCCCGGGCGAGTCGACACAACTATTAACCCTGGGGCGGCAAGGAAGCTCTAAGGGTGCCCACATAACACAATCAGGTCTCAACAAACAACAAAAATCACATATAACATGTATAATAAATCGATAATACTGTTCATGTTATGATATTCTATTCTGAATCTCTAGATGAATTAAACTGAATCTGGTACTGGGTCTGAAATAATATCTCGCTGTTTAATACTAATTTACTGACTTTTATTCTGAATACGACATAATAATACAAAACATATTTACTGAATTCACACTGAGCTTAATACTCGGCTTCTGGAACTTTCTTCTAGAACTTATTCTATTTTACTCTACTAGAATTACTAACTTGTCGAAGAAACTGGCTTCACATATCTTAGTTACTGACTTCTTGGCTAACTGGCGTAACTCGGCCAATATCCAGCTATTTCTTCCAACTGCGTTCATATTTATAGCAATTAGAACTAAATTCATCAATATTCTGGAAGAAAATACTACTTTGAATATACATATAGCCCAAACTTTGACTTATCGAAAAATAACCGAAAAATCGCTATTTCTCGAAAGTCCAGAAGGGAGAAATACTCATTTTAGGGCTAGGAATATATTGACACTAATTTGAAGCAATTCCACTTACCTTAGCTTGGTGAGACGACAATTCGCCGGCCGAATTTCACGAAACTAACTCCGTAGGAATGCTCCCTGCAGCTTAATACTTCACTACCCGAGATTATTTTGAGTTTGGACCGTGTTTGACGGCGTAATCGAACGAATATTTATCAAAACCCTTCGTCCTCCTCTGTTTTCCTTCGTTTCTGCTGGAAATTATAAAATGAAATGAGTTAAAAACGAAGTGGGGGCTTTATATAGTTGAGGCCTGGACCTCACCTCCGTGGCACGTTGGCCATTGCGGAGGTGAGCCCTCCGTGACACGTTGGCCATCGCAGAGGGGGTCTTCCCGGCCTCCTCTTGCGATGTTTCGACGCGGCGCTTGTCCGGTCTTCCCCCGGGCCTTTTTTCTAGCATGTATGACATTCTAAAACTCTTAACCAACATGCGAATAGGCCATCTAAATGTCAAGAATTTACGGGGTGTAACAGTTCCAAAGCAAGAAAAGACGGGGGAAGGTTATTTTGACCTAACGAAATCACCTCATGCAACCAAAATACTATTTCTCAACCTATTTAAGATTGTTCATATTATTCAGCAAGCACAAACTATCATTTTTTCCTATCCACTTAATTGATTAGTTATTAATCTTAAGTCATTTTAAAGAAAGAAAAATACTGACGTCCTAACATGTGCCTACCCGTTCCAATCTTAATATTCAAGAGGCATTAGACTATTATTTTGAATTTGGGGTCTAAAGTAAACTTAAGGCTGCTAATGTGATAGACGTCAAACAAAAAAATAAAGAATTTATCGGCACATAAAGGTGTCATACCCCCTTGGATCAAACAATTCTTATAAACATAATTTTTAAACATGTACCAACAGATCCTACAAACATGATTTTTAATGCAACTTATCAAATTTGAATATGCAGCACATAACATGACATTGTTAGAGAGAATATATGATATGATTTAAACATATTAAAAATAGTCCTATCAACTTCACATGATTCACGATATTATTAATTCCTAAACATTGACGAACCAACATAGACTGATTGCAGTTAATGTTACTAGATTACACATGTTATTATAAATAAGAAATTATGTTTAAATTCACTATTATTAGATAAATTTCATTAGCAATGTCTAAATAGAAACATGCGGATACCATTATTATAGGAACACAATTAGTGACAAACAGATATGAAACTCACAATTATATATATAGATTTTATGGCATTAAGATGAATATTCTATAAGCATTGTTACGATCCGTTTTTAAACTCGTATTTAAAATCTTACATAACTTAACAATTATATTTTAAAAATAGGGTCGTCATCTAATTATTATGGGAATTCGAAAATCATTTTAAAATGTATTTTTGATAACCTTTATTTAAACCAGAGAAAGGGTAAGAGTTCAAATAATATTTCAAAGAAGGAATTAGGCATTTCAAAAAATTCGCAAATACGGTTAACTGACGAATTTTAAAAAAACTTGTGGCTAAAACAATATAACTTGTTTCTTTTGAAAATTGACCTTTGTAAATAAATGTATTAGCTTCTTCAATTATTTATTAATTCAATTTATGAATTAATTCATAATCTTGACTAATTGAAAAAAGATTAATTTTCTAGAATATATACGATATATTGAGATTATAAATTATATATATAACCAATTAATTTTCTAGAATATATACGATATATTGAGATTATGAATTATATATATAATCAACTCCTCAATCCGTTAGTAGACACATTTATTTATAACTCAAAAATAAAAGATCCCCTAATAAATTAATAATAAATGGCTCAACTTATAACCCTGTCTGTAGTATTGAAATTAACGCATTATCCCAAAATCACAATTTTTAATTATAAAACTTATTTACTGACAACTTACAAGGAAAGTATTAACATGTTCATTTGAAAGATGAACCTTTGGTTCAGCAAAAAACGTGTGAGGTCAGAGCTCTCTGTGACTAAATGCTCATTTTAATTATCATAAAGAAAAATCAAGAATATTTGGTTAAGGAAAAGATAAACATACGTATAAATTTATTCCAGCAACACGGTTAGATTTAAATTATTTGAAATTTATCTAGCATTTAAAAAAAATTTCAAGTGTTAGATTCACATACGAATAGAGAAAAATAATTAAATAGAAAAGCATAAAGCAAAGTATGTCACAGGCTGCTGACCCAAATTAACAGAGCAGATATCTCACTTCTTCTTTTTTCATCTAATTAGAAGTCGATCTTCAAGGTTGACTTGATCAATAATATATTAGACATGATTTATGTTAGGCTTTCAACCCAACGTATAATGCAAGGAGAGGAATATGAGTCCGATGAACTCATTGAAAGATTTACATGCATCCAAAAACAAAAGAAAAATTAATATATCGGCTTAGAACGTCAAATAAGTAAATTAAAGAGCTAAGAATCATATCAAACAATTCAATAATTTGATTTCTCAAAGCAAACTATATCAAGCTCTTGAAACTTAAACCAAAGCATATGTTTAAGGGAACATGGGTGAAGGAAACAGATACTAAACACTATTCTACTGCAAAGTGTACTTGAAGCATCATAATCTATAAATCAAAGAAGACAGAGAGTTATTTAAGTGTGGTGAATTTGACTAACGTGGAACGTAGACATTCTTGGTATATTCTTGAATTTTTGCAGCAGTTCAACAATCAAGGGGAAGAGGGTATTGAGCCTGCTAGACCATCAAAACAAAAAGGTCAGGAAATGCGACAAAATAACAATAATAATAATCTATTTCTACCTCAGGGGATTTCTTAGAAGACATACTATATCCCTGCGTTACTTTTTCGATTAGGGAAAACATTTTTCTTTTGGCAAAACCCACCATCATAAGAACACAACCAATGTGACACTCGTAAGAAACTGAAGTAGAAAACAATTTTGGGAATATTATAAGTATGAGTTTGAGACAAACTCAATGTCATTCTACTGACCAAAAACAGAACTTGATGGGTTTATAAACATCTCATCTAAAGGAGACAAAGAATATTGAGGTAGGGAGAAGTTAAGCTTTTTAAAGACATAAAGGGATATAGAATGATTAACACCAAGGTATGCTCATCTTTCCACCTTAATGCCTATGTTAGCATTCTCTTTACGTTATACTTGTATTAAGTTAAAACAGCTCTACCAAACAATAACAGACGGTAAAGGCTATCAATTGTAGTAACTAATCAACCTTGATAGATTAGGATCATATAAGGAAGGGAAAGATTAAGGACTGAATCAAAAATATAAACACACAACTCCTTCAAACAAAATTGACACAACTAAAGGTAAGCAAGGGTGGGGGAAAACTCTTGAGTATTTGCGGGTGAAAGAGTGGGAAGAGATTCACCGCTCATCCCATAATGCTCATGGGAGCATTGTCACGTCCGAAAATGCCCTCTAGACGTGACTGCCACCCGCTAACATCACCCATAAGGGCGAACCAATTTATCCATTTCACATGCTTATTTATATAAACTCCGAGAGAAAATATGTGCAAGTTTAAACACATTAATAATTCTTAAATAGAAATAGAGAATTCAACAGAATCTAAAATCAATCTATCAATCTCAATAATACTCGAAGATTAAGTTTCTAGCCCAAATCCCACAATGAGACCATGGAGCATCTAATAGAGTTACATAAGTTTAACTGTCGGGTATGCAAACCCCAAGAAAGAAAAATGTATGTCATAAAATAGATGACGCTAAAATGATGGCCTCCACGAATCGATGTGAAGGTTCACCTCAGCAACAGAATCTACAATAAACGAATTCATCAGCCACTAGTCTCACGCTCTGCAACGGTATCTGCATAGACATGCAAGTAAGGAGTGAGCTATATATAAATATAACTCAGTAAGATCCTTGACCTGCCACTTTAAATGCCTCTGGAACAAGTATTAGAAAGTAAATACAAACTTACTACCAGCACATGAATACTTTCGCACAGATATTAAATAATAATATGATATCCATTGATTTTTCAAATAATTGTTTATAAAAAATGTCATGTATCTCAATACAATTTGCTCAAAGAATATATCATAAATGACATTTACAATAATTAATCAATACCACGAGTCCATAGCAACATACACAATGCTCGGTACTGTTAAAATAGCATACACAATGCTTAGTACCGTCAAGAAGCACACACAATGCCAATGATATCCAGAAGCATACACAATGCCCCAACCTCATGGCTCACAACCGTATCACTCGACAAAAAACAGTTCTTATAAGAAAGAGAGTTTAAAACGCTCAAACACAAGATATATGCGGCTGCCCTCAAAGACCACCGTTCTGCCAAGCACACGCTCGTTCCAACACGTGAACCAGGCAGACAAAACACACTTTAAATATAGATTTGAAAAGCAAGCACTCAAAGCTTAAAGTCTCACTTACCTAGAATTCACAATCCAAGCGCCCCCTTTCGAATAAATCAAAACTATGCTCTCGTAAATATAAATCACTTCAAACTACATTAAAATAGATTTAAAATAATCAAAACCCCTTCGCTGAACGTTTTTTGAATTTTTCTCATAACAAGTCTAAAAAAGAGAAAAAAGAAAAATCAACTTCTACCCTCAATCCAATTAATTAAATTATGTATCCAAATAAATATCAAACCCAATAATTTTCAACATAAACACACTGCCGAGGCAGAGACTTCATCACCGCCGGATAAATTTTCTCAGATTGCTTCATTCTTGATTCGTTGGTTTACTGCTAATGGAAGAGAAAAAAAAAGATACCACTATCTTATAACATACAACTACACTAAGCCATCATTACACACTTATTCAACATTTTTATTATTAAATAATCATTAGCCAATGATTATAAAAAAGAATTTTCATTAGACACCGCAGCCACCACCGAACAGCACAAGGGAATGGGTTTCCCATTACAGCTTTCACATTCATTTTGTTTTTTTCTAGATTATTCACAGATTGAATAATTTTTTTTTATATACATATATATATAAATAATTAAGCAGCCATTGTCTTCTTGCTATATTTCCTTACTGGTTCATTATTTTGTTGTAATTTATTACCCTCCTTTTTATCACAGCATCGTAACCAGATTTTTAAGAATAATAATTCAAAACTACTCTTCCTTCTGCCACATATATATTGCTAAAGAGTCAATGTAGTCCCGTACCTGATTGTGAAATTTCTGCGCTAGCTTTCTATCTTCGTCCGCTAACTCTCCAAAATGTTCTCAATGAGCAGCTTCTTTTCTTTCAGAAATTAAGATATCAATTATCCTAATTTTTTCTACTCCCTTAGTTATTTTAAACGTGGCAGCCACCATAATAAAAATAATGGGTTTGACCCACTTCTTTTATTTATTTATTTAATACTATCATTTGTTAAAGACAAAAATAACCCTTAATTTAATTTGGGTTATTACAAGCATCCCCTTCGCCTTATAGTCTCTCACATTAACACATGATGATCTCGATAAAGGCGTGATTGATTGATAGTGGAAAAAAATGCTTAATTTCAACATATATAATATGATGCAAGTCACATAGGTATAAATTATGATAAAAACTCGAGTGACATCAGCAAATAAACACACACACAAAAAAAAAAAGAAATGAAAACGAAGGGTAAGTAATGTTACCTCTCTTCGTGTAGTGAATGGGAGGCGAGGAGCTTGAGGATCGTCACGAGTTCGGATTTCTATTACCACAACTCGAAACAAACAGCAAGATGTTAGTACTCCTTGGAGACAACTTTTTTACTTAGAGCTAAAAACTTACAAAAGAATTTCAAAGTCCTCCTTTTGATTCCCAAAAACCTCTTCCCTTTAACAGTGAAGGAAGAGTTCTATTTATAGAACCTAAAATGATAGGGTTCGAAATATTGAATTCATGAAACTCAAATTCTTTGGTTTGAATTTTGAATTCTAAAATGGGACCAAGACCATGTACAATCTCTGTCCACGAGTTGTCCCCACATCAGTGAGAAGATGAGAGATTAAGAGAGGAGGGAGGTTACTACTGAAGAGCTTTGAGAGATGACAAAATCCATTAAAGCATTTGCCCAAAATCAGCACCTAGAATCTGAGAAAAAACTAGACAGGATTACGATTTCGCTCTAAGACGCAAGTCTTGTTTCGAGGAGAACTGCGATTGTTGAAGAAGATCATCGCGATTAAAAAGTTTTGCTTGAAAATAGGTCGGGTAGCTTGGGGAGGACGAAAGTCAAAGATTTGCAAACCAAAAATGGTGATGTTGACGCATCAAGGGCGAAATTGAGGGGTGTGGTGTTGTGTAAGCGATTAGGTCTTGGCAACATTAGGGGTCAAAAGGTTTTGCTGCTGCTAAGATTTGTCGAGTGAAGGAGAAAGTGGGGTTTAATTGAGGATTGAGCCAGGTTTAGAGGAGAATTGGGCTGTAGTTGGCCGAATTTTGGGTAGCATAAGGTCTGAATTTAGTGCAAATAAGAGCTGGTTGTATATAGATTAAATATAGTTTGTTTGGACCAAAACATTTAATTATAAACAAACTATTTAAAACGTATTCAATTTTGAGATAAAATGGAGATAAATTAATTATCAACTAATTAATTGAACTTGTCAACTTAACAAAATAAATATTTATTTATAAATATAGATTAATTAAAAATTTTAATGTGTAAATGACCTTTTGAATTGAAAAATTAGAACTCATTTTCAAGATGAATTAATTTTTACACTAACAAATATGTTAAAGATTATATATGATTAATATTCAAATGTGTGTATTAGAACATTTTGCCAAATGAAATAACAAAATAACTCCGAAAATAATTTTACAAAATAATTTAACTTGCGAAAAATGAATATTACATTTTGATTGAAAATCGAGAAGCTTGAATAATTTATCAACTGGTGAAAGGTCATAATCGGGTGTCAACAAGCATGATTTCTAGTATTTGTCATAACCCTATAGGCATAATTTATAATGGAGATAAACATATTTGCATTATTACTACAGGTATAATGTCTAATAAATATGAAATAAGTTAGACAAGTTATTCAGGTATATGGAGAGCGAATAAAACGACAGACAAACAACATATGTTCCCCGCCCCTCTTTAAAATATCCTCTTTTCCACTATATATAGTATTTGTACATGATTATTACATAATTTGCAAATATGGGAACAAAAAATAAATATAATTAATTATCCTAAACAAATTTTGAAATCGTTCCAAACCCGAGCAAACTCTTTGAAAACTCCAAACAGGTGGGAGAGATACCTGTTTAAAAGACTAAAAAAGAATAAAGTGTTGCATATATGCAGACACAAACTATAACTAATATAAATTAATACTCTATCATTTAAACCTATATGGATATATAAAATAAACAAGCAACTTAAAATTCACATAATAATATGTTGAAGCACATAGGAAGCAGATCAATCTGTTATCAACTTAGGAAGGCATTCAATAGTGCAGAGAATAAGATCCAAAATAATTGGAATCACATAATGAAAGAAACTAACCAGTTGTGAGGTACATGACTTAATATAGAAGTCTGGAAACTCAACAAAGCTTTAAAGCAATGAGAAAGTACGAAGAAAGAGCAATATTCAATATTATTATGTATTCCAATAGATAGGACTTAGAATAGGGAAGGTTTGGATCTTATTTGCTAAAGAATAAGCCATGTTCTCCCTGTCTATAAGAAGAAGATTGGGTCTGTTATATAGTTAGAAGAATTATCAATCGGAGAATAAAAGAGGGAGAAAAATATTCAATTATAGGGATCACTTACTTGAATAGACATGTCATAAAACAAAGATATATTTACCATATTAGTATAATCGAAATCAATTCGGTATAGATCATGTATAAATTATCAAAATAAATACACAAATAAATGTTGAAGTTGTCATATAATTATTAAGGAGATAATTGCAGGAGGGCATAAATCACAACAGATTTCTCAAGAATAGAATAAGTAGAACAAGTCAATTTAGCATGTAATCTGTCAAGGTTTTGTCGAAAATAAATATCTAAGTTTTCCGTAATTACCATATGTAGTATGTTATTATGGGATTATACTCACAATAAGAAAAGGGAACCAATCACTCAAAGGGGTTAAGGGGAGAAAGAGCTATTCAAAATCAATCAAGGTTCCCTGTACAAAACAATAAATAAACCAATTCAATCAAGTTGAAACTACCATAAATAGTCAAGTACTAAAAATGGTCATATAATTAAAGAGAAAGGAAGCAACTTTACAAGGATACCAAAACTTTCATCAATACAAGAGCATTGACTACTTTAAAGAAAATAGATGAAATAGAGTATGACTCATTGAAGATTTTCCTTATACAGAATAAATGAGAAAAATTCAATGAATTTAGACCAACTTTAGTCTAGATGTTGTCAAATGGTTTTGAATTTGTTCATGAGGTAAAATATTTTAGTATGCTATTGTCACGCCCCAGAACTAGGGTAGGGAGCAATTGGCACTCGATTCATGGTCGATCGAGAAGCCGGCTATATAGCATCTATAAATGTAACACTAAGGCTGACCAAGCCACCTGTCACAACCAACCAAGATAAATACTGGACCAATAATGCCTTGACAATTATAAATATGCAACCTGAAAAGCCAACAAGGCTACAATAAAGCTAAGCAAAGCAATGAAAAACCAATATGACTACACAACCCACACTACTATAAAAACTAGTCCATATTAGCCTCTACAGAGTAAACAAACTGAAATGCACGGAACAGGGCCCCGGCCTACCCATGCAATACACAAAACTGAAAATAGTCCAAACTAGGACATGGCTCCTGGAAAAGAGGAGCATACCACTATTCTGCTGAAATCTGGCTCCTACTACGTCCGATGATCTTAGCCTCAACTTGTACCTGCAGCACGATTGCAGGAAGGGTCCTAAGATGAAGGGACGTCAGTACGAATAAAATGTACTGGTATGTAAGGCTGAAAACTGTAAACATGTAAGATAAAAATGATAACTAGGCCAGAAATAAGGAGTAGCAACAACCCGGAATCCTAAAAACAGAAACCTAAAAATAACTCATTATTGAAGTGTAAATGCAACCATCTAATGCACAATAAAGACTATAACTGAAATGCCAGCAGACAGCCGACCATATAATCTATATAAAATTCGTCTAGCCAATGTACCATACTTGGGTAAAAATAAAAATGCCTCCAGCCGATGTATCATACCGGGGTAAAATCCGTCCAGCCGGTGTACCACATCAGGGTAAAATAACAAGACCTCCAGCCGGTGTACCACACCAAGGTAAAATCAATAAATCTTAGACAAAATCATAAACGGAGCTGATATGGATGATACTGGACCAGCTCAATACGTACAACATAGAAATGACGAATACTAAACATGTGGCCTGCATAGGCCTCCTTCGTAATGCATAACTGGAACTGAGTACATATAACATGCAAAGCTAGAAAATAGAACTTAAATGCATGTATTAAAAACTTGTATAAATCATAAGGAACTACGGATGACCTAAGAGTTTCAATAAAATTTATAGATCATGTTCAAGGGACATTAGAGCTCAGAAACTCTCTAACTTGTCGTTTGGCTTAAGGGAAGGGGATTATGAAATCTCCCCTTGGCCTGACATATTTCATAACATACACATAATATAAAGGACAATCATAACTAGGTAATCCTAATTCGATAAGCTCGTTTACCCTCAATATCTTGCGACGTCTTTACGTTGCTTAAAATCGTTTACACGTCCTCATCTTGGCTCTTTCACCAATTTCAGTTAGCAACCAGACCTTTAAAAACATTTAACATCATATATATATACACATGACATACAGTAAGGACCAGCAAACAATGCCCACTCTGAGGGGTCTCCAACTCAATGTACAACTACGACAACAATCAACACAATATCACACTTTAGATGTCTCACTTCGGCTAGGCATAATCTTAACATTTATCCTCAATAAAATATAGAACTTTAAAGCTTAAATGAAGCTTAAAATACTGCCTCAACACTTTTAAATAGGTTGCTGTCTCATTCGATTCACAACACACGAATCGTGCTTAAAAGAATGATAGACGGGGCGCCTTACATACCTTTCTCCGATGAACTTTTCTCTAGCCGATTTCCTATCTCAATGATCAGCCTTCAACCTCATTAATCTAGTGGTTTTACAGGACAATGACAAGCTTAATGTATAGCAAAAAATGCAGCCAAAATAACTAACCATAGGTAGTCATAATAGCAATAACAGCACACAACAACATCAACAACATTTAGCCATTTTCTCAACTAGTTTTCACTAACTTTTGAGGGAGAAACAAGAGGGAAATTTTACCTTATTTTTTTTGTAATTCTACCCCTCAATATGAAGTATAATTCCAACAAAAGAAACATCCAAAAAACCTAAGGAAAACGAGCAAAATTCAGCTCACAAACAGTCCATCAGCAGCTCACTTAGCTGCCAATTTCCAGATTTTCCCTTTGCAATTTGAGAGGTATAAAAGGGGTGAAATTCTTACCTTTTCTCCTGATTTCAACACCTACTCAAAGATGGATATATAGGTAGTCCAAATAGATTTTGAAACGCAGAAAAACTTCTTCAAACCTTACTAAAACGAGCTGCAAAACAACCCCTAACACACTTGGCAAGGTAATCTCAACTTATCTTGTGATTTTCTTGAACTTTTCTTAATGTTCCTCCTTGATTTTCTTTGTCCTAGCTGCTGGAATTTAGAGAGAAATGGAATCCTTAGCAATCTGGTCAATTTAGATTTAGCTAAAAATATTTTCTACAAGTGAAAAATTAGATTTTAAGTAAATAGGGCGGTGGAGGCGCTACAGCTTCATGCCCGCGTCATCGTTCGCGATGCTTCGCTAAAATGCCCATAACTTCTTACTACGAACTCCGATTGACAAGAAGTTTGATGTTATGAAAACTAGACTCAAAGACCTTTAATTTGATAGGTCATGGGCTTCTAAATTCACTATATATTGGGAAATATGATCGTTTAAAATTGTCCCTTACTTATGAACTTCACATACTCTTTGGTTGTTTGATCATACACATTTCCCTTGTAATCTACGACCAATATACAACCCGTACTTTTCTTAACCTAGCATAAAAACATCAAATAATCACCCAAAATTTTTTGGGGTGTTATATTTCCCCCCTTAGGAACATTCGTCCCCGAATAGAAATTAATTTCACTTAATATTCTTCAAAATAGATACTCAGTAACTTAAGTATCAAACACATACCTTAACATCACGTCGACATCATAAATAGGTGAGGATATTTATTCTTCATTTCCTCCTAAGCCTCCCAAGTCACTTCCTTGATGTTATTACTTCGCCATAATACTTTAACTGAGGCGACTTCTTTGGTTCCAAGTTTCCTGACTTGCCGGTCAAGAATAACAACTGGAACCTCGGTGTAGGTCATCTCCTCAGAAATTCGGACATCATCGATAGGCATAACATGGGCTGGGTCTCCTATACACTTCCGCAACATCGATACATGAAATACTAGGTGGATTGCCACTAACTCTGGTGGCAACTCCAACTCATAGACCACTTTTCCTATCCTGCGAATAACTCTGTAGGGCCCAACTATCTATGACTCAGCTTGCCTTTTTGGCCAAATCGCATAATGCCTTTCATAGGTGACACTTTTAGGAAGACCCAATCATTAACAACAAACTCTAGCGCTCGACGGTGTACATCTGCATAAGACTTCTGCCTGCTCTGGGCTGTCTGAAGTCGATCTCTAATAAGTTTCACCTTGTCAATAGCTTGCTGCACTAAGTCTAGCCCCAATAACTCTGCCTCACTGAGTTCAAACCATCGCAATTGTGACCTGCATTTTCGCCCATATAAAGCTTCATATGGAGCCATCTGAATACTTTCCTGGTAGTTGTTAATATAGGTGAACTCAATCAAGGAAACATGATCATCCCATCTTCCGCCAAAATCTAAAACACAGGCACGCAAATATCTTCAAGCGTTTGAATGGTGCGTTCAGCCTGTCCGTCTGTCTGAGGATGAAATGCGGTACTGAGGCTTACTTAAGTGCCCAGGCCTTTCTGGAAAGATTTCCAGAAGTTTGCTGTAAACTGAGCACCTTTGTCAGAAATAACGGACAAGGGGATGCCATGTAGGCGAACTATCTCTTGTATATAAAGCCTAGCATAATCCTATGCAGCATATGTGGTCTTAACTGGCAAGAAGTGAGCTTATTTAGTTAATCTATCAAGTATTACCCAGATAGAATCATGCTTCCTGCTTGTTCTAGGCAATCCTGTAATAAAATCCATATTAATCACCTCCCACTTCTAGGCTGGAATTTCTATATCCTACACCAAACCTCCAGGCCTCTAGTGCTCAACATTCACCTGTTGGCAATTGGGACACTGAGTCACAAGACTGGTGATGTCCTTTTTCATGCCATTCCACCAATATAGCTGCCTCAGGTCACGATACATCTTTGTGGCACCTGGGTGTACTGAATATCGAGAATAATGAGCTTCATTCATAATTTGTTTCCGTAGTTCACCCACATTAGGTACACATAGACGGCCCTGGTATCTAAGAACTCCATCAGGTCCACAGTCAAATAGGCTCTGCTTCTGTTGTGGTATAATGTCTCTCAGTAAGACTAACTCTGCATCATCATATTATCGTTGCTTAACTTCCGCTACCAAGGACGATTCTGCTGTGTTTTTGACAATAAAACCCCCATCTTCGGCATCCAGTAACCAAATCTGTAAGTCAGCCAAATGCTGTAGAGCCTTCATCATTTCAATCCTGTCAACCTGAATATGACTCAAGCTACCTATAGATTTGCGACTTAGCGCATCAGCTACAACATTCGCCTTTCCCGGATGATACAGAATGCTAACATCATAATCTTTCAGCAATTCTAACCACCTTCTCTAGCGTAAATTCAACTCCTTCTGCTGAAATAAATACCGGAGGCTCTTATGATCTTTGAAGATATAAACATGTACCCCATATAAGTAGTGGCGCTAAATCTTCAATGCAAATACCACTGCGGCCAACTCAAGATCATGGGTAGGATAATTTTGCTCGTGCTTCCTCAACTGTCTAGAGGCATAAGCAATGACCTTGCCGTGTTGCATTAGAACACAACCTAGCCCAACTCTCAAAGCATCACAATAGACCACATAACCCTCGACACCTCTGGAAGAGTCAAGACAGGTGCTGAAGTCAGCTATCCTTCAATTCCTAAAAACTTCGCTCACATGCCTCTGTCCACTGAAACTTAGTTGCTTTATGAGTCAACTTTGTCAATGGTGCAGTGATAGTAGAGAATCCTTCCACAAATCGGCGATAATAACCTGCTAACCCCAGAAAGCTGCGAACCTCTATAGGATTCAAGGTTCTGGACCAAGTCTTTACTGCCTCTATCTTCAGACTATCCACTCTTATACCTTCAGCTGTAATTACATGACCAAGGAAAGCCACAAATGTTAGCCAAAACTCATATTTAGAAAATTTAGCATATAACCTGTGCTCCTGTAGAGTCTGTAATACTGCTCTCAAATGACATGCATGCTCGGCCTCGGATCGCGAGTAAATCAAAATATCATCAATGAAGACGATCACAAATACATCAAGAAAAGGCCTAAACACCCGATTCATCAGGTCCATTAAAGCTGTTGGGGCATTAGTAAGCCTAAATGACATCACTAAGAACTCATAATGGCCATATCTAGTCCTGAAGGCAGTCTTGGGGATATCAACTTCCCTAACCCGTAACTGATGGTGCCCAGATCTCAAATCAATCTTTGAGAAGCATCTGGCACCCTATAACTGATCAAACAGGTCATCAATCCCGGGAAGTAGGTACTTATTCTTAACCATAACCTTATTTAGCTGCCTATAGTCGATACACATTCTTAACGACCCCTCTTTCTTTCGCACAAAGAGCATTGGTGCACCCCAAGGCGATACACTAGGTCAAATGAATCCCTTCTCGAGCAGATCTCTCAACTGCTCCTTTAATTCCCTTAGCTTTGCTGGAGCCATTCTGTAAGGAGGGATCGATATAGGCTGAGTACCTGGAAGTAGATCAATAGCAAAATCTATCTCCTTTTCAGGAGGAATTCTAAGCAAATCCTCTGGAAAGACCTCTGGGAACTCATTTACAATAGGAATTGACTGGAGAGTCGTAGGCTCACATTCCAAGTTTCTTACCCGAACCAAGTGAGAAATACAACCTTTGGATATCAACTTCTGAGACTTAAGGTATGAAATAAACTTACCTTTAGGCGTAGCGGCATTACCTTGCCATTCCCGGATTGGCTCGCCGGGAAAATTGAATCTGACAACCTTAGCTCTGCAATCAACATTAGCATAAAGTGCCGCCAACCAATCCATACCCAAAATGACATCAAAATCAACCATTTCAAGCTCAACTAGATCATCTAAGGTTGATCTATCATATACCAATACTATGCAGTTTCGATAAATTCGTCTAGCTAACACAAATTCACCAATTGGCGTAGAAACAACAAATGGTATAGATAATAACTCAGGGACTGTCTCAAACTAACTAACAACCAATGGTGTGACATAAGATTGTGTAGAACCAGGATCAAGTAATACATATACTACATGAGAATAAATAATCAAAGTACCTGTAACAACATCAGGTGAGGCCTCTTGGTCCTGTCGACCGCCCAAAGCATAAAATCGATTTGGGTTACCCCAGAACTAGAAGCCTCTCTCCCTCTGCCTCTGCCACGACCTGTTGCTAGCTGAGGATCGGATTTGGGAGGTCAAACAGAGGATGACAAAGCAACCATTGATCGCGCCTGATCCACCTCGACATTATCTGAAAAATCCCTCATAAAGTGCCCTGGCTGCTCACAACGATAATTCATACATTCTGCCCCTAACGACACTGACCTGAATGAGATTTCCAAAACCGGGGACAAGGCGGCAATGGTGGTCGCCTCTGCCCCGCCCGCTCCTGTCATTGAGAGCTAGATGGAGCTGGGCCTTGGTCCCGTGTCTGTCCCTGAAACTGAGGTGGGGCACTTCCTATTGGCCTAAATGACTGCCTAGATGACTGAGCCCCTGGGTCACCCTACGGCCCTCTGTAAGGACCCACAGTCCTAGCTCTCTTTCGTTGCTCCTGCTGTTTCCGAGTATCCCGTAATTGATGAACCAAATCCTCTGCCCTCTGGGCAAAAGTCTGAATTTGTGAAATGTCCATGTGCTCCTGAGTAGATACCCCCAAGCAATCTCGAGCTATATGAAGCCCCAACCCTAACACAAACCGATGAATTCTATCCTCCATCATCTGAACCATGTGAGGAGCATACCTGGAAAGAGAATTAAGCCGAAGATAATACTCATGCAAACTCACATTTCCTTGCTCTAGGTGCAAAAACTACTCATCTCGAGATTGGAATTTTTAGGCAATCTTGTAATAAAATCCATATTAATCACCTCCCACTTCCAGGCTGGAATTTCTATATCCTTCACCAGACTCAAGGCCTCTGGTGCTCAACCTTCACCAGTTGGCAATTGGGACACTGAGTCACAAGACCGATGATGTCCTTTTTCATGCCATTCCACCAATATAGGTCCCTCGGGTCACAATACATCTTTGTGGCACCTGGATGTACTGAATATCGAGAATAATGAGCTTCATTCATAATTTGTTTCTGTAGTTCACCCATATTAGGGTACACATAGACGACCCCGGTATCTAAGAACTCCATCGAGTCCACAATCAAATAGGCTCTACTTCTGTTGTGGTATAGTGTTTCTTAGTAAGACTAACTCTGCATCATCATATTGTCGTTACTTAACTTCCACTACCAAGGACGATTCTGTTGTGTTTTTGACAATAACACCCCCATCTTCGGCATCCAGTAAGCAAATTTGTAAGTCTACCAAATACCGTAGAGCCTTCATCATTTCAATCCTGTCAACCTGAATATGACTCAAGCTACCCATAGACTTGCGACTTAGCGCATCAGCTACAACATTTGCCTTGCCCGGACGATACAAAATGCTAACATCATAATCTTTCAGCAATTCTAACCACCTTCTCTGGCGTAAATTCAAATCCTTCTGCTGAAACAAATACTGGAGGCTCTTATGATCTGTGAAGATATCAACATGTACCCCGTATAAGTAGTGGCGCCAAATCTTCAATGCAAATACCATTGCGGCCAACTCAAGATCATGGGTAGGATAATTTTGCTTGTGCTTCCTCAATTGTCTAGAGGCATAAGCAATGACCTTGCCATGTTGCATCAGAACACAACCTAGCCCAACTTTCAAAGCATCACAATAGATCACATAACCCTCGAAACCCTCTGGAAGAGTCAGGATAGGTGCTGAAGTCAGCCTATCCTTCAATTCTTAAAAACTTTGCTCACATGCCTCTGTCCATTGAAACTTAGCTGCTTTATGAGTCAACTTTGTCAATGGTGCAGCGATAGTAGAGAATCCTTCCACAAATCGATGATAATAACCTTCTATTTTTCTAAAATAATGCGTAGCTTGGATAACTTTGAGAGGGTAGTGCTTAGCCCGAACAACATCCAGAAAATAGTAGGACTATGCTTAGCCCTTTAAAATTTGGAGGGTAATGTTTAACTATCCAGAATTCAAGATAATGATAAAAGTAGCACAATAATAATAGGTTAAGAGTAGCAAATAGTGGCTTGAAAAAATACGATAGTAGCTTAAAAGTAGCTTAAAAGTGGCGTAATGGTAGCTTAAGTGTCGCTTAATTCAATAGCATAAGAGTAGCTTGAAGTAATGAACAGTATCCTACAAACTTTAACAATACTGGATAAAAATGGTTAGTCAATAAGCATAAGGCAATATATAATGAAAAATATTAGGGCTTAACAAATAACAATGACAAGAGAAAAATGTACATATTTTTTGCAAAAGTAACAATTAACTCGAATAACTTTTTAGAGGGTGGTGCTTAACCCAATCAAAGAACATAAGGCATTGCTTAGCCTTAAATAAATCTTTTAAAGGGGTAATGCTTAAAATCATTCTGAATTTGATAGGACAATGCTTAGCCTTAAAAATTGGAGCTTAGTGCTTAACCCATAAGACAATTCAATCTTTCGGTTATGGTAGATTTTCATCTTCTCTTTATAAATAGCTACACTCTCATAATCTTGGAGCTGGAACTCATCCATCTCATTTAGCTGATCTAGCCTCAATTTGGCTGCTTCATTCTAGTCCAAGTTCAACATTTTCAGTTCCTATAGTGCCTTATCTTCCAGCTCCACCTGCAGATGACATGACTTGCAATAGACAAGCTGATATGGTAATGAGCCAATAGGGGTCTTATAAGTTATTAGATATGCCCAAAGTGCATCATCAAGCTTTCTAGACCAGTCTGTCCAGTTGGTGTTCACTGTTTTAGCCAAAATCATCTTGATCTCCCTGTTGGAAACTTCCACTTGTCCATTTGACTGAAGATGGTAAGGTATTTCCCTCTTATGTTTCACACCGTATTTCTCAAGCAGCATTCTAAAAAGATGATTACAAAAGTGTGAACCACCGTTATTGATGATGACTATGGAGGTACCGAATCTTGCAAATATGTGCTTCCGCAGAAATGCTGTGACACTTTTCCCTTCATTGTTAGGGAGTGCAATGACTTTCACTCATTTTGAAACATAATCTGCCACCACCAAGATATACTTCATCCTGTAGGAGCTCACAAATGGACCCATGAAATCAATACCCCATACATTAAACAATTCTACTTCCAAAATTGGGGTCAATCGTAGCTCATGCTTGCGAGTGATGTTGCCTTGTCTTTGGCATTAATCACAGGCTTTGGCAAAATCATATGCATCCTGATGGATTATGGGCCAACTGTAAACACACTGCAAAATTTTGTGTGCAGTTCAAATGCCACTTTGATGACCCCCAACTGGAGATGAGTGGCATGCCTCGAGTATATTCAGCATCTCAACCTATGGCACACACCTCTGAATTAGCCCATCCGTACAAATACAAAACAAATAAGGCTCATCCCAATAGTACCTCCTAGCATCAAATAAGAACTTCTTCCTTTGCTTTGAAGTTAAATCAGACAGGATCATATCACTCACCAAATAATTTGCATAGTTGGCAAACCATGGGATCAAATCCTGAGATGCAGTCAACACCTGCTCATCTGGAAAGGCATCATCTGTGTCGATCTCATCTTTAATGCTTGTCTCTGCCTCCAATCTGGATAGGCGGTCAACCACCTGATTCTTAGTACCCTTCCGGTCTTTTACTTCAAACTAAAATTCTTGTAGAAGCAATACCCATCGAATCAGCCTTGGTTTAGCATCCTTCTTAGACATTAGATACCACAATGCTGAATGGTCTATGTGGAAAATCACCTTAGTTCAGATCAAGTATGCCCAAAAATTTTTGAATGCAAAGACTACTGCTAGCAGTCCCTGTTCGGTCACCGTGTAATTTTTTTGAGCTACGTTGAGTGTCTTACTGGCGTAATAGATTGGGTGAAATATTTTTGCTTTCTACCGACCCAAGACAGCTCCAAGGGCTACCCCGCTGACATCACACATTACCTCAAATTGGAGAGATCAATCTGAAGCTATGATAATAGGAGCTTAGGCATGCCTTTTCTTTAAGAATTCAAAATCTTTCAAACACACCTCATCAAACACAAACCTCACCTCCTTCTCAAGTAGTTTGCACAATGGTTGTGTAATTTTGAGAAGTCATTAATGAACCTCTTGTAGAATCTTGTGTGCCCCCAAAAACTCCTGACTTCTTTGACAGAAATAGGTGAAGTCAATCCTTATATTACCTCAATTTTTTCCTTGTCCACCTTTATACCTTTTCCAAAAATTCAGTGGCCTAACACAATCCCCTCTTTGACCTTGAAATGACATTTCTCCCAATTGAGGACCAGATTAGTTCTTCACATTTGTTCAGCACTTTACTCAGGTGCTCCAAGCAATCTTCAAATGAATCACCAACAAATGAAAAGTCATTCTTAAATACTTTGATGGTTTCCTCCACCATATCTGAAAAAATAGACATCATACAATGCTGGAATGTGGTCGGTTCATGCACAACCTGAACGACATCCTCCTAAAGGCAAAAGTTCTATAGGAGCAAGTGAAAGTGGTTTTCTCTCTGGAGCTATTGAGATCTAATTATACCCTGAGTAACCATCAAGAAAGCAGTACCATCCTCTACCTGCCAACCTATCAAGCATCTGATCCATGAAGGGCATCGGGAAGTGGTCCTTCTGGGTCCAAAGATTAAGCTTTTGATAGTCCATGCAAACCCGCCAACCTGTAATCGGCCTTGTTGGTATCAGCTCATTCTGCTCATCTGGCATAACCGTGATCCCTTCTTTCTTTGGGACACACTATACCTGGCTTACCCACTTACTATCAGCAATGGGATAAACTACACCAGCGTCGAGCCATTTTATAATCTCTTTCTTCACCACTCTTGTATTGGTGGGTTCAGTCATCTATGGTGCTTTATGCTAGGTACACAATTTGGCTTAAGCTAAAATTTGTAGGTGTAAATGCCTGGAGGAGTACCGATGATGTCAGAATGGTCCACCCAATTGCCTTTTTGTGTCTTCTCAATACTGATACTAATGCCTCCACTTGCCATTCTTCAAAGTCTGCTGCTATGATCATTGGCAAGGTGTTGTTCTCTCTCAAAAATGTATATTTCAAATGTGGGGGTAGAGCCTTAAGTTCTAGGACTAGCGGTATCTCGACTAATGGTTTTGCTAGAGGGGTCGCCCAGTTGTAGGACCCATTCCCTCCAAGGCATTGACCATCTCTATATATCCTTGCACATCATCCCCCTCATAATTCATTAAGACTGCCGCTAGCGCCTCAACATTCAGTCGTGCCACCATAGGCATTGGCGGCCCATTATCCTCCATCATAGTGCTCACTAGGGTTGATCTAGTGTTAAGGTGTCCCTGCTGTAGCCTGAATAGAACAAAAACAAACAAACAATGTAAACTAGGAAAATAACAACTAAAAGTTAAACACAAGTAATTACTCTAATCTTAAGTCGTATTCCTCGGCAACGACACCACTTTTTGATAACGCTCAAAATCATACTCCTATAAAAGTATGACGCGGACGTTGTCAATAAAGAACCCAACTAGGTTAGGGTCGATCCCACAGGGAATAAGGTCAAGTTATAGAATAAGGCTAGTATTTAAGCTTTTAAGTCTGTAACTTCCTAAAAAGGGGGGTTTTATAAAAGCAATATGTAATAACGTTGAGATTTGATTGTTGTTTATCAAGTTAATGTAAATAACTAGGAAAGTGTTCCCCATGGATTCAATAACTACTTTGAGTTTTACACTCATAATCTTTCCCAATGCTTGAAAAACTGATAAGTAGGGTTTATCCAAACGACTGGTTCGTCCCTATTGGATAACTATACTCAATCACCGGATTAGGTCTCATAAGTGATTTCACTTCAACTGTTATCAATTTGTTCCAAATTAACTATTCCTCGACCGCAACTCAAGTCATACAATGACCCATAATGACTAAGGCCTTATAGTAATTCTGTTTTCCTAATCTCTACTTCTCTAGATTCAAGCAAGTAAAAAATTCAGGCAAGTCCTAATGTTGCACTCCGTTAAGAAACATTAAAGATGAAGAGAATACAATACAAGCATTAGCATTTGTTAGAATCATTTTGTGCAAACCCTAGTTTGTTAATTCACCATGGTTCCCACAACCCTAGTTGTGGAGATTTTAGCCTCTCATGTTGTAAGAGAATTAAGAGCATTCATAGACAAACACATAATTTTGAACTTACGAAGATGATTGGAAGAAAACATACTTGATTATTGCAAAAATTAATGAAGAACAATGGAAGAATCAAAGAAAGAAATCTCCCAAAAGTTGCTCTCACCAATCCCAAAAGTCAAAAACCACTCTCTATAATCATATTCTTGTTACACCCCGTGAAAGTTAACGAATAGTAGGCATACGCATGAATTTGAAATAGATAAAGAGAGCACGATGCATGTAAAGAAGTCTCGGAAGTTGAATCGAGCGAGGCCATGCCGCGCCGGGCCAGCGCGACATGCTAGCCCACTGGCGTGATGAGGGTCGCAACGCGGGATGCTACTGGTGCCTTGGAAGCGTGGGGCGCCCCCCTTCCACCGCCCTAATATGTATAAATAGTCCCTTAGTTCAATTTTAATTCATTCATATATGTTAGCCACGACCAGACTTAAGAGAGAATGGGGAAATCAAGTGAAATTCATCTTTTTACGCTACGAAACACTGCCTGAATTCAAGTTAACTTCGGGTATCGAAGTTTAAGGATATAGGGAGCATTGCTATGGATTTATTTTCACGAAATTTCTCCTGGCAAATCATAACCCTGCCGAGCCAAAGTCGTTGGAATTGCTCCGAACTAATTTCTATACGATTACAGACTTCAATTAAGCATTTCTTACTTTCGAGGAATTACGAGTTTTCGATTGTGTTTCGTTAAGTTGAAATATAGTTAATATTTATATATAAAGTTATTGTTTTTATCGAATTTAGTAGTGAAACTCGTCATATTCCCCCAGAAATACGATTGCAGTTGAGAAGAACAATTGAATACGAACTGAAACTTATCAGTTAATCAGTAATCGGCGAACGAGGTATGTTAAGGAAGTTTCCTTCGGCAAGTTAGTTTCTTTAGCATTATATCTCAGTTTGAATCCCAGTAAGAATACCAGCAGCATGTCCATCGTGATTAGTTGTTGTAATTAGCTGAAACTCGTATTCCATGTTTAAGTTTGGGATGGATTATGCTGTATAGCCTTCATAACCGACCCCAGGGTTTTTAGCTGTGTCGATGCCCGCCAGGGGCGAGATGACGTCGCTCTACGGAGTGATATGCCATCTACAAGGGACGAAGATGGGGTCCCAGGTCCTCATATGCTGTGGTTGGCTCTATACACCCCCGTCGAGCCAGGTGCCCGGGGTGCAGATATCAGGAGTCCACTGGACTCAGACACAACTATAGTCAGGGCCGAGCAGGCTCAGTTGCAGACCCAGGGGACCAGTAGGACAACTATAGCTATTAGTTGACCTAGTACGACCTTGACAGGGGTATATAGACTGAAGTGTGCTCACCAGGGCTTATGGGGCCCCAGGTGGGTTATTCTGTGCTGGTTGTACCTTTCGACTTTTGGGGGCCAGGTAAGGTTTTTGTTTGCTTTAGTTATTTATAAATTAGATAGTAAGAAGTCCTATTATTCAGGTATGATCTCTATCCCTTCATTTCAGTTATTCTCAGTTCTACTTCTTTATTTCAGTCATTTACAGTCATCACCTTACATATTTAGTACATATTGTACTGACACCCTTTCTGGGGTGCTGCATTACTTGCCTGTAAGTATGGATAGACGAGGACTAGGTCCCGCCTAGCCTTCAGCCTGGATTGTTAGAAAGGTCAACTCCTTTCCTCCAGAGCTTATAGACAGAAGGTTTACTCTTTTTTTCATTGTACAGTTTATGGGTAGGTCGGGGCCCTGTCCCGACCATCATATTACTCCTAGAGGCTTGCATCTTGTTTTTACTTCCTTGTGGTTAGCTGTTATTGGCAGCGTGGGGCCCATATATGCTATAGTTTACGTGTTGGCCGTGTGGGGCCTTGTTTAGCTGATAGATTAGTGGCCTTGTCAGCCATAGTTTAGCTTAGCACTGGTTTTACTTTGCAGTCATAACTAGATATCATGGTGGTCTTGTCGGCCCGAATAGGATTCCTGTTATTGCCTGGTTCTGGTTAGCTGTTTTCCTTTACAGGTGGCTATAAGGCCTTGTTGGCCGGGGGTTGTATTTACAGCCGAGATATAGCCCGTTGTTTTCTCGATTTGGGAAGTAGGCCAGCACCAGGAGTGCACAGGTCTAGTTAAGTTAGTTCAGATCCTAGTAGGGCACCAGGTGCCAGTCATGCCTCCCAAGGTGGGGCATGAAAAACTTAGTATCAGAGCAGGTCGTATCCCAGGGAGTTACCAAGCCGTGCTAAGTAGAGTCTTGTCTATCGATGTGTTGTGCACCACATTCTATAGGCAGGAGCCTGTGAGGCATAATAGGATGGTTGCTCTTTCTTCTTATCCAGTCATGCTATAGAGCTGTACAATATAGGGTTGAGTCTCTAAGCTTACCATATTATTTTATCTACAGAGAAATGGCAGACCCGTGACATACCACGACTAGAAGGAGATTAGATGTTACAACAGGGAAAGGCACCAGCAGGGTGCCTTATTTAGAGTCAGCCCGATCTGTGGGTGACAAGGAGACTTCATCTCGGTCTCCCCAGCACTCTCCACCATGTTAGTAGCCGCTCGGAGTGGAAAATGTGACGGCACCGCCTCCAGCAGTCTCTATACCGGTACCATCGGATCAGGAGGTTAGGAGTGTTGTTGTTATGCTAGCTCAGATGATGGCTGCGCAGTATCAGCCAGTGGATCCCGTGGTTACAGAGTACTTAGGAGGACCTGGTAGTTCGAGGGTCCGGGAGTTTCTTGCACTGAGTCCCCCACAGTTCACAGGGACGGATCGCGCGGAGGACCCTCAAGATTTCTTGGATTAGATGCAGCGGATTTTTAGGGTGATGCATGCCACACCTGTAGAGTCAGTTGAGTTAGCAGCATTCCGGTTATGGGACATCGTAGTACTGTCGTACGAGAGTTGGGAGAGGTCCCGTGGGGGAGATGCTTTTCCTCCGACTTGGCCCAGCTTCTCAGAGGCTTTCCTGGATCACTACCTGCCACGGGAAATTCGACAGGCCTGTGTTGATCAGTTTTTACATTTAGAGCAGGGGTTGATGAGTGTCCGGGAATATGCTATGAGGTTCGACTCCTTGGCCCGATATGCGCCAGCTTTTGTAGATATCATGCCGACCAGGGTGCACCGGTTTATTATGGGGATGAATCCAGAATATGTGGAGACTTGTATTACGACCACTCTGCGAGAGGACATGGATATTGCCCGCGTTCAGGCTTTTACTCAGAATATTGAAGGGATCAGACAGTGGCAATGGGAGATAAGAAGGGCAAATCAGGAGCAGCGCCGCCGGGCAAGACCTAGTGACTTGCAGGTGGATTCCCAGGGTGGACCTAGGCCATGATTTTCAGACAAACCACCCAGACCCCCACCCCCACCACAATAGCAGGGGAGTGGATTTGGTTGTCGAAGGTAGTTAGGGCCCGGTGGAAGCTCACGATCAGCAGGTTCACAACAGCAGAGAGGAGAGGAGAGGAGCAGAGCAGATTTACTGTACCACTTTTCCCTATCTATAGCCGACGTCACTCCGGGGCATGCAGGTATGGTTCTACGGAATGTTATACCTATGGACAGGAGAGTCATCGGATGAGAGATTGTCCAGCCAGGGGTCAAAGTGATCGGGACCGTCAGGATAGATCTTCAGTAGGATCGCGTGCCCCAGCATCTCCAGCAGGGCGTAGGCCCTCAATTCCAGTCGACAGAGCCGAGTCAGACCAGGGACATCTAGTTTAGGTACCAGTCCAGATAGCACTTATGCTTTACCGGGACGACAGAAGTCAAAGTCATTGCCGGATGTGGTGACAGGTATGCTGGACATTTGCTCTCATTTTATTTATGTATTAATAGATCCAGGATCCACCTTGTCTTATGTTACATCATTAGTGGCCCGAAAGTTCAGTATTATGCCAAAATCGCTTCAGTGACCTTTTTCAGTGTCTACACCTGTCGATGATTCCATTATAGCTAAAAGGGTCTACCAAGGGTGCATAGTAGAAGTTGTTGGTCGTTAGACTCTAGCCAATTTGATAGAATTAGAGATGATAGATTTTGATGCAATTATGGGTATGGATTGGCTAGTGCCATGTTATGCCAATGTAGAATGCTGGACCAAGACTGTCTGGTTCCACTTTCCAGGGGAGGTTGTACGGGAGTGGGAAGGTAGTACAGCTATGCCAAAAGGTAGGTTTATTTCCTATCTTCGGGTGAGAAAATTGGTAGCAAAAGGATGTATTTATCATATTGTCAGGGTTCAGGATGTCCAAGCAGAATCTCCGCCTCTTCAGTCCATTTCAGTAGTCAATGAATTTCCAGATGTATTTCCAGATGAACTTCCGGGTATTCCCCCAGAATGGGAGATCGATTTTGCAGTTGATTTATTACCAGGTACTCAACCTATATCTATTACTCTGTACCAAATGGCTCCTGCTGAGCTCAGAGAATTAAAGGAGAAGTTAAAAGATTTGTTAGATAAGGGCTTTATCAGGCCGAGTACTTCACCGTGGGGTGCACTAGTTCTTTTTGTGAGGAAGAAGGATGGCTCCCTCCGTATGTGTATAGATTATTGGTAGCTGAATAAAGTTACTATCAAGAACAAATACCCACTTCCCAAAATACATGACTTGTTCAATCAGTTACAAGGGGCGAAGTATTTCTCAAAAATTGACTTAAGGTCAGGATATCATCAGGTTCGGGTTCGCAAGAGGGATATTCCAAGGACTGCTTTCAAGACCAGGTATGGCCACTTTGAATTTCTAGTCATGTCCTTCGGGCTGACGAATGCTCCAACAATGTTCATGGACTTGATGAACAACATCTTTAGGCCGTATCTGGACCTATTTGTGATAGTATTTATCGACGATATCCTGGTGTATTCCCATTCAGAGGCAGATCATCGAGATCATCTACGAACAGTGCTCCAAACTCTTAAAGATTGCCAGTTGTATGCGAAGTTTTCTAAATGTGAATTTTGGCTGAATTCAGTGGCCTTTTTGTGCCACATTGTGTCAGATGTTGGTATACAGGTAGATTCGCAGAAGATTGAAGCTGTAAAAATATGGCCTAGACCTACCACTCTGATTAAGGTACGTAGTTTCCTGGGGCTAGCCGGGTATTACAGAAGGTTCGTGGAAGGATTTTTTACCTTAGCAGCGCCTTTGACCAAGTTAACTAAGAAAGCAACTAAATTTCACTAGACTGAAGCATGTGACAGAGCTTTTAGGAGTTGAAAAATAGATTAACCTCAGCACCAGTATTTTCCTTGCCAGAAGGATCAAAGGGTTATGCAGTGGACTGCGATGCTTCAGGCGTCGGGTTAGAATGTGTTCTGATGCGACATGGTAAAGTAATTGCTTACACTTCCAGGCAGCTGAGGAAGCATGAGAAGAACTACCCCACCCATGATTTGGAGTTGGCTGCGGTAATTCATGCCTTGAAAATATGGAGGCACTATCTGTATGGTGTTCATGTAGATATTTTTACTAATCATAAGAGCCTCTAGTACATTTTCACACAGAAAGAGTTGAATCTGTGGCAGCGTCGCTGGTTAGAGCTGTTGAAGGACTACGATGTGAACATTTTATATCACCCAAGTAGAGCCAATGTTGTAGCAGATGCCCTCAGTCGCAAATCCATGGGAAGTATGACATATTTGAAACCCAAACAGAGGGAACTGGCTCGAGAATTACATCAGTTAGCCAATTTGGTTGTCCATATAGTAGATTCAGGAGACAGCGGAGCAATAATACAGAATACAACAGTATCATCATTGGTTGTGGAAGTGAAGAAACAACAATATGAAGACTCTAACCTGGTTCAGCTCAGGGATAATTCTCAGCGAGGGAAGGTAGTGGATTTCAAGGTAACTGAAGATGGAGTTTTGAGATATAGGAATCGCCTCTGTGTTCAAGACGCGACAGGACTTCGCCAATAAATTATGGGCAAGGTGCATTATTCCCGTTACTCTCTTCACCCAGGTTCCACAAAGATGTACCATGATAGAAAAGAGATTTACTGGTGGTCGGGAATGAAAAAGGAGATAGCAGAATTTGTAGCTCAATGTCCTAATTGCCAATAGGTGAAAACCGAACATCAAAAACCCGGCGGACTGACACAGGAGATAACAGTGCCTATGTGGAAATAGGAGGCAATAAATATGGACTTTGTAACATGGTTACCTCGTACCGGGCGTAAATTTGACTCTATCTTGGTAATTGTCGATAGGTTGATGAAATCAGCTTATTTTCTGCAAGTAAGGGCTACTTTTTCAGCTGGAGACAATGCTGAACTATATATCAGAGAGATAGTCCAATTGCGTGGTGTTCCATTATTAATTATTTCCGACAGGGGAGTTCATTTTACAGCTAAATCTTGGCAGTCCTTTCAAAGGGGCCTAGGGACGCAGGTTAATCTGAGTACGACCTTCTATCCTCAGACAGACGGGCAGGCAGAACGTACAATTCAGACACTCGAGGATATGTTACGGGCGTGAGTGCAAGATTTCGGGGGGCAGCTGGGATGAACATTTACTCCTTATTGAGTTTGCCTACAATAACAGTTATCACTCGACAATCCAGATGGCACCTTATGAAGCTTTATATGGGCGAAAGTGTAGATCTCCAGTTGGTTGGTTTGAAGTCGGAGAATCAGAGTTAATTGGACCAGACATGATCCATCAGTCAGAGAAGAAAGTGAAGCTCATCAGAGAACGCCTGTTGACAGCTCAAAGTCGCCAGAAATCTTATGCAGATGTACGACGTAGGAACTTGGAGTTCAATGTAAACGACTGGGTGTTTCTGAAGGTCTCGCCAATGAAGGGTGTAATTAGGTTTTGCAAAAAAGGTAAGATCAGCCCGAGGTTTATTGGGCCATATTGAATACTTCAAAGAATAGGCCAGGTGGCATACGAGCTAGAATTGCCTTCAGAATTGGAATCCGTTCATCCGGTCTTTCATGTGTTGATGCTATGAAAGTGCATAAGGGATCCGTTCCGAGTTGTGCCAGTTGAGGATGTCCAAGTCACTAAGGAGTTAGCCTATGAAGAGGTTCTAGTAGCTATATTGGATTGACAGGTTCGTAGGTTGAGGACTAAAGATGTTGCCTATGTTAAAGTACTGTGGAGAAACAAGAATAGAGAAGAGATGACCTAGGAAGCTGAGGATGATATGAGATCTAGATATCCTCATTTGTTCCAGGCTTAGTCCAGATCATGCAGTTAAGGTAAGTTATTAATTCAGTTGCTGTTTCACGATTTGTGTTATATATTGCTTAGTTAACTCCAGCCTTGTTGTGAAATAGTTGTTAAAGTATTATGTGAAGTACCTGTGTTAGACTTTTCTGAGTTTCAGGATTTTTGGATTATCCATATTATAGGGGAGACTCTGCCAAAATATTTCCGGAATAATAGTCTTAAAAGAGATAAACCCCTGTAAACCGAGTTGACATTCGAGGATGAATGTTCCTAAGGGGGGAGGATGTTACACCCTGTGAAAGTTAACGAATAGTAGGAATACGCATGAATTTGAAATTGATAAAGAGAGTACGACGTGTGTAAAGAATCCTCAAAAGTTGGGTCGAGCGAGGCCAGGCCGCACCGGGCTAGCGCAACGCGCCAGCCGATAGAACACCAGCCAGCGCGACGCGCCAGCCCACTGGCGCGATGAGGGGCGCGAAGTGGGGATTCTACTAGCGCCTTGGGCTGCGCAGGGCGCCCCCCTGCCACCGCCATAATATGTATAAATAGTCCCTTAGTTTAATTTTAATTCATTCATATATGTTAGCCACGACCAAACATAATTCATTCATACAGTCATCGCCTTACATATTCAGTACATATTGTACTGATGCTCTTTCTGGAGTGTTTCATTACTTGCCTGCAGGTATGGATAGACGAGGAGTCGGTCCCGCTTAGCCTTCAGCTTGGATTGTTAGAAAGGCTGGCTCCTTTCCTCCGGAGCTTATAGATAGAAGGTTTACTCTTTTTTTGATTGTATAGTTTATGGGTAGGTCGGGGCCCTGTTCCGACCATCATATTACTCCTAGAGGCTTGCAATTTGTTTCTATTTCCCTGTGGTTAGCTGTTATTGGATGTGTGGGGCCCATATGTGCTTTAGTTTATGTGTTGGCTGTGTGGGGCCTTGTTTTGCTGACACATTAGCGGCCTTGTCCATAGTTTAGCTTAGCACTGGTTTTACTTTGTAGTCATAACTAGATATCATGGTGGTCCTCTTGGCCCATATAGGATTCCTTATTATTGCCTGGTTCCAGTTAGATATTTTCCTTTATAGGTGGCTATACGGCCTTGTCGGCCAGGGGTTGTATTTACAGCCGAGATATAGTCCGTTGTTTTCTCGATTTGGGAAGTAGGCCTGCACTAGGAGTGCACAGGCCTTGTTAAGTCAGTTCAGGTCCTAGTAGGGTACAAGGTGCCAGTCATGTCTCCTAAGGTGGGGTGCGACAATCCTATTCTCCCTTTACAAAAATAACCTAGAATTGTATTTATACAAATAATTAGAAACTTTTCCTAAATTGATAGGGAAACTACTTAAACTGCCGCCGACTTTACCTACGACCCATACCATGATTGTACAGGTCGTACCTTCACTCGTACATTGGCTGGCTCTTTTGATTTGACTAAGTGTCGAAAGATGGTACGACTCGTACCACAAACCTACCAGTCATACTGTATTGTCGTGGTCTGAACTTGAAACTTTTTGCATCCTCTAATTATTTTCACGAGTGGCTTGGTAGAACTCGTACCTTTATCCTACGACTCGTGACCGCTTATTCTACCTTGAGTTCTGCCTTTTTTCAATTCTTCTGAAGTTTACCACAGCTCCTTGGTACAGGTCACAGGTTGATAGCACGACTCATAATTGCTACTCGTACCAGGAGACTGACTTAGTGCAATTTCTTCTGAACTTTATCACGACTGACTTGGTACGACTTGTACCACGAGCCGTACTTTAACTCTTTGGTGTAGCACATCTTCTGGACTTTTCCATGATTCTGAGTATGGCTCGTACATGGTCCGTACTCAACCCTTTTTATGCATTTTCACTGCTTTTTCACATTTTGACTCCAACAACTAATTTCCCTAAAAAAGTGAAAGTGCATCATATCTGTTTTATTCATACCTAAGTCCATGCTTATTTCATCAGTTTTAAGCGTCGAAAGTGCTGTAAACCTGCAGCACATCACAAGGCGATATGAAATACTTTCATTCTTTCATACTCTAGATCATGCGATAGAGTTTAACTCTATAAAGACTTCCCCCTAACTCATGCATTCATGTGTTTCATATCATGCCTCCTAACCGCACTGCCAGCCAGAAGAACGCAGCTAACATGCCTCTATAGACTAGGATGCAGACTAGGAATTGTCTCCGCACTTCGCTTCATGGATCTAGTTTTGGAGTGGGATTGGATAGATTGACTACTATTGGTAGGATTACTGAGACACCAGTTTCTTAGCCTCCTAGAATGGGCACTTCAGAGGCAGAGTTTGGAGGGGCTATTCCGATGCTCACTTTGTTGGTGGCTACCCAGTTAGGATGTTAGAACTCAGCCAGCTAGTTTCAGTTCTCATGATTCAGGAGAATTGAGGATCAGAGAGTTCTTCAGGATGAATCCTCCAGTATTTACGAGGTCAAAAGTTGATGAGGACCCCCATAACTTTATTGATGAAATCTAAAAGATTCTGAAGGCAATACATGCCACAGTGATAGAGGGCATTGGGCTTGCTTCTTATCAGCTCAAGAATGTGGCTAATGTATGGATGGTCAATGAGAGAAAGGGCAAGGTGAGAATGCAGCTCCAGCTACTTGGGATAGTTTTGAAGAGGCTTTCTTGAACCACTTCTTCCCTATAAGCTGAGAGAGGCGAAAGTGGAGGAGCTTATTAACTTGAAGCAAGGTACCATGAGCATGAAGGAGCACAACCTTAAGTTCATTTAACTATCTAGATATGCTCTGGAGATGGTACCAGATACGAGGGCTAGAATGAGAAAATTCGTGTTTGGGTTGGGAAAGCATGTGAAAAAGGAATGAAGGAGCTCCCTATTGATCAATGACATGGATATTTCTAGGATTATGGTCTATGCTTGATAACGCTCAAATTACACCTCAGAAAAAGTATAACACGATCATTGTTAATAAAGAACCCAATCAGGGTTGGGGTCGATCCCACAAGGAGTATGGTCAAGATTTTGTCTAATGCTATTACTTATTCTTTTAGTTCAATTATTTACTAATAGGATTTTTTTACAGAAGATAATAAATGACAGTGTTGTAAATGATGTTGTGATAAGAAATATGCAATAAACTAGGGAAGTGTTCCCCATGGATTCATAACTATGTAGGATTATTATACTTGTGATCGATTTCAATACTTAGCCTGTATAATCGATAACATACATTCATCCAAATGACTGATTTGCCCTTATTAGGTGACTATACTCAATAACAAGATTAGGTCTCATAAGTGTTTCTGATTAACCTTTATAAATAATTTCAAATTAACTTTCCTGCGACCGCAACTCAAATTATTTAATGAAAATTTATAATTTCAAGTCTTTGTTGTCTTTTCCTTTTTCTAATCTCTACTTCTCTAGGTTCAAGCAAGTGGAAGATGCAGGCTAGTCCCAACATTGCGCACCATTAAGAAACAATTAATATGAAGGGAAGAACAATACAAGCGTTAGTAATGGTTTAGAATCACTTTGTGTTAATCCTAATTTGTTATTTCACCATGGTTCCCACGACCCTAGTTGTGGATATTTAACTACTCATAATTGCAAGAACAACTATAAAAAACATAAAAGAATTCATTATAAACTTACAATGATGAAGAATAAAAACCCAATGATCAATTGCACAATAAATCTTCAAAGTTAAGAACACAATGAAGAAGACTTGTTCAAAGCTTCGTATAATTTTTATTGTCCCCAGTTACATTGGGAAACTAAAAAAACAATAATACTGCTAAAGTATCAACTCTCCTAATAAAAAATAAAAGGAAAGCATTTATACAATTAATAAAAATCTTTTTCTAAATTAACAGGGACTGCTGCATTGGGATGACTTAACAGTCGTAGCATGCTGCTATTAATCGTGGTTTACAATCGTGGTATGCTTGATAGTTTTCTTCTCAAGTACGAGTGACTGGTATGACTTATGATGTATTGGGATGACCTAACAGTTCCAGCATGCTGCTATGAGTCTTGGTCTGCAATCGTGGTATGCTTGACAATTTTCTTCTCAGGTACGAGTGACTGATACGACTTGTGATGTGTCACTACGAGTCGTGGTAACCAGTCGTAGTGTCACGACCCGAGTCTATAACTTGGATGAGACACCATACTTGGAGTCACAAGTAACCCCAAGTCAACCCATGGTCTATCATAACACTGGTAATCTTAGTAAAATCATAACGGAAGCTTAAGTAACAAACCATTTAAGGAAAGCTGAATAGTAAAAGTTTACACATCTGAAAACAAATCTGAAAGTCTGTATCTATGTCTGAAAGCCATCTCTATCTGATGAGTTGCTGGGACAAGCCCCCAGCTAACTCTAAATTCTAACATTATGAAAAATAACTGAAGAAAAGTAAACATCATCCTCGAAAGATGAGGACTCACCACTGGTGCAACTGAAAACTCCTGGATAAGATCAACTAACGGTGTTGAGACTGAGAACCTGCAGTTGTATCATAATACGATAAAACATAGAAGGTATGCGTTAGTACTTTGAATGTATCGAGTAAGTAGGAGAAAACATAACATGGAGAATAAATAATTGAACTGTAATGATATGCAATGACCAACTAAAATGCTGAAACTAAATAAATTGAAATATAATGAGATGGTCAAAAAGACCCTGCCTGGTGGTCAAAGACATGTCCTAAATCTGAGATACTAATATGAACTACTGTGCTAAACTGAGTAACTAAAACTGTTCTGAGCTGAGCTAAATAGAGATTGTACTGACTAGTGGGAGAGTCTATAACCGACATATAACCACGTGAGCTAGGCGTGGAGTCCAATATATACACCCCATTGGTAGGACCCAATATACCTTGCCAGGGTATAAAGGCATGAACTGGGTGATCATAAGTCTGGGGCCATAAGGCAAATAAAATAACCTACGGTGGAAATGTAGTTCTGGGAACCTGGGTGCGCTGGAACCCTGATCTGCTCAGTGATAAGTCCTACTCCCACTAGATAGTCCTAGATTGACTACTAAGCTGATAGATCGAAACTGGGGCCCAAGATTGAGCTAGGAATACCTATCTGGAAGTACCCTGAAAGTCTGATTGGACCAAATTCTGTAACTGGTATTCTAAGACTGGCCAGAGCTGCTTATCTGGAAGTGTCATAACCGTCTAAAGAATAAACAGAGATCTGAAGCTGGGGGTTCTAAGACTGGTCAGAGTTGCTTATCTAGAAGTGTCATAACCGTCTAAAGAACCACCAAAATATGATATCTTAGTCTAGTAATTGATAATTGGGAGGCACCACTGACATCTCAAGAAATGACTATAGTCAAACTGATTAGTTGACATTTTTGGACAATACTGAGTATGCTAATAATCTGACTAAGACTGGACATGCATCTGACGGAGATTTCAACATCTACTAACAATACGGGGATCTCAAAACTAATAGAATCAAGCTACTGGGAAACTAGTCCAACACGCAAGATTCTACTTTTTCTGAACTAAGAACTAGAGCTAAATTATTCCACTAGATACTAGTTTCACAAAATTTCTAGAAATAGGGAATAAATAAGAAGTTAATATCATGAATAATCTTCCACTTGAAATTTTAAAGAAATTTATCTGAAAACGTTCTACATTTTGAATCCAGAAGGCTATAACTAATAGAAGAAATAGAGAAAGGTTTTGGGGACACAAGGGAAGAACAATTCCTTTGTTGAATTTCTACATACCTGGATAAGAAATCCCTAGAGATGAAAGCTTTAACTTCTACAACTGACAAAGAGCCCTAGTTCTTGCTTGAGAGGAATGAACTGGGTTCTACGATTGTTTTCTGAAATTCTAAGTGGGGAATGAGGGAGGAGAACCGTTTAACCCCTTTAAATTCTTGAAAATATGCTTAAAATGAAGTAGTTTAGGGACTAAATAGGTGGAAAATTACAAAAATATCCTTGGAGTAAAATCTAGAAAACTGCCCGACAAGGGACCAGCGGGTCACCCAATGAGTCATTGGTTGAGACCACAACTCGTTGGGACCAGTCATTGGTCCTACTGTCTAGGTTCTGGGGTCACTGAGTTTGGCAACAGGAGACACCATGACTCATTGAACCAACGGGTCATTGGTTCCTCCCGTGGTCATTGGACGAGAAAATCTAAAACGTCTGGCAACGGGCAACACAATGAGTAGTTGGTGGACTTAACAGGTCATTGTGTCTAGTCATTACCTTCACTGGAACATTTCTAAAAATCCCTGACTTGACACGATGGGTGATGACAAAGACTCGTTGTGTGGTACAATGGGTCGCTGCTACCACTCATTGCTATTGAGGAGGGTTTTTTGGACTCTCAACCAACGACTCACACCATGAGTCGTTGTTTCTAACAACAACTTATTGGTTGAGTCGTGCGGTCCTGGAAAAGGAGTTTTGAGCTGGGTGAACCAACGAGTGACAAGACGACTCATTTTTTCTCACAAGAGGTCGTTCCATGTCCGGTGGGTTCTCAAGCGACCAAGCATTGCTGACCACGACTGACACAACGAGTCGTTGGAGCTGACCACGACTCATTGTCTTAGTCGTTTTGAGGCAACTTTTCTAGTTTTCTTCTGGATTTTTCTTGCAAGGTCTGAGTTTGGTCTAGAAAAGTTTCGGGGTGTTACAATATCTCCCCGTTGGGATCATTCGTCCTCGAATGAAGGCTAAAACTGCTAAAAAACTAGGAAAAGAGATGCAATTCCCAGACTGAGACTATGAGCTGGTTTCTGAAAGAGTAATTGACTCCAAACTGACTTAACCATGCTAACAGAGCTGATGTAACTAGAATGCACATAGAAAATATGAATAGAGCTGATGAGTACAAAATGAACAGAGTATTGAGGAGGGATTTAGTACCTGATGTTGGAATTGAACTGGAAAGGAATAAGTGAGGGTATCTGGCCATCATGTCTGCTGCTTCCCATGTGGCTCCCTCAACTAGTTGGTTCCTCCACAGGACTTTCACTAAAGCAACTTCCTTGTTTCTTAGCTTCCGAACCTGATGGTCGAGGATCTGAACTGGGACCTCTTCGTACGAGAGACTATCTTTTATTTTCACATTGTCTAGTGGCACAACTGAAGTTGGATCACCTATGCAGTTCTTCAATAATGGCACATGGAAGACTGGGTGCACAGATGCTAACTCTGGAGGTAGTTTCAACTCATATGCCACACTGCCAATTCGCTTCAAAATTCTGTAGGGTCCCACATATCTTGGGTTGAGTTTTTCGTTCTTACCAAATCTTATCACCCCTTTCATGGGTGAAATTTTCAGATAAACCCAATCATCCACTGCAAATTCTAACTCTCTTCTCCTCACATCAGCATAACATTTCTAAAAGCTTTGCGGTATTTTTCAACCTCTCCCTGATAAGTTGCACCTTCTGCATATCTTCATGAACTGAGTCTGGCCCTATCAAGGTAGCTTCACCAACCTCAAACCACCCTATAGAAGACCTACATCTCCTACTGTATAATGCCTCAAACGGGGCCATCTAGATACTGGAGTGGTAGATGTTGTTGTACGCAAACTCGATGAGAGGTAGGTGATCATCCCAACTTTCCTTGAAATCATTCACACACACTCTCAGCATATCTTCCATGGTCTGGATAGTCCGCTCAGCTTGTCCATCTATCTGCAGGTGAAAAGCTGTGCTGAGTTTGACTTGGGTATCGGGTCCCTTCTGAAAGGACTTCTAGAAATGCGAGGTGAATTGGGTACCTCTATCTGAAATAATGGACAAGGGCACCCCATATAGTCTGACCAAATCCCGGATATAAAGCCTAACATAATCCTCAGCTGATTCCGTAGTTTTAACTGGGAGGAAATATGCTGACTTGGTCATCTAGTCTACTATCACCCAGATTGAGTCATGCTGCTGATGAGTACGAGGTAGACCGGTAATAAAATCCATATTTACTTCTTCCTGTTTCCATGTGGGTATGCTGATATCTTGAGTCATACCTCCTGGTCTCTGATGATCCACCTTGACCTGCTGGCAGTTTGGGTACTTAGCATCAAATTCTGCAATGTCTCTTTTCATGCCGTTCCACCAGTAAATATCCCATAGATTATGGTACATCTTAGTAGCTCTTGGGTGGATAGAATATCTCAAACTATGTGCTTCATCCAGGATCTGCTGTCTCAGGTCACCCACATCCGACACACATAGTCTACCCTGGCAACGGAGTACACCATCTCCCCCATGGGAGAAAGCCTCCACTTCTTTTTTGAGAATTGCCTCCTTCAGATTAAGCAGTATGGGATCTTCATCCTGCCTTGACTTAACTTCAACTATCAATGAGGAAACTGATCCACTCTGCACCATAACTCCGCCCTCAGCTGTATCAACCAACTTCCCTCCCAACTGAGCTAACCTATGAATATCCTTTACCAGTTTCTTTTTGCTCTCTTTGACATGAGCCACGCTCCCCATAGACATCCTTCTTAGGGCATCAACCACCATATTGGCTTTTCTCGAGTGGTACAACACAATCATATCATAGTCCTTCAATAGCTCCAACCACCTTTTCTGATGGAGATTTAAATCTTTCTGATGGAATACATACTGAAGGCTCTTGTGATCGGTAAAAACATCCACGTGAGCCCCAAAAAGGTAGTGCCTCCATATTTTCAACGCAAACACCACTGCTGCCAACTCCAGGTCATGCATGAACCTTGAGTTGTTTGGAGGCATAAGCTATCACCTTACCTAACTACATTAGGATGCAACCAAGTCCAACTCCGGAAGCGTCACAATACTCTACGAACCCATCTGTTCCTTTTGGCAAGGTTAACATTGGAGCGATAGTGAGTCGAGTCTCTAACTCCTGGACACTCTTCTCACATGCATCTGACCACTAAAATTTCACCTTTTTCTGAGTCAACCTAGTCAGAGGAGATGTAATAGAGGAGAAACCTTCCACAAAATGTCGGTAATAATCGGCTAGACCCAAGAAACTTCTGATTTTGGTTGGGGAAGTAGGTCTTGACCAGTATTTCACCGCTGCTATCTTTTGAGGATCTACCTGAATACCCTCACCCGAGACCACGTGACCAAGGAAAGTCACAGACTTCAACCAGAATTCGCAATTGCGGAACTTAGCTGTCATGACCAGAACATAGACCCGGATCGCAACACGGGACAAGGAGCCCCTAGAGACTCCAAGTTGGCCTATGGCGTGAACATACATCTATCTCAATCTAGTAAAGCGGAATACCCAACATGATAACATAGGGGAAGAATAATCATAACATAACATGGAAAGCGATACGCACTTCATACATTATAGCTGAATACTACACATAGTCTAAAAGCCTCTAACATATCTGATGGGCTAATGGAACAACACCCCCAACTAACCCGACAAGTCTAGAAAACTAAACATAAAGGAATAACCGATATCAACTGGTCCTCGGGGGATGAGGACTCACCAATGAGCTTGATGCTTAGTTTGGGATCGAGCTAATGACGATACTGGGTCTAAAGATTGGAGTCTATATCATGAAATGATACAACATAGAGTTATGGTTAGTACGTGGAATGTACCGAGTATGCAAGGTAAGTAAAACAGACATTTAAAATACATAAAGGTTCATAAGAGATCATAAGAGTAGGACAACATGCTTATAACATAAATATCATAATGTAACATAAGGCTCAAGATTTTCAAAACATTCGTAATCCATTCATTATCATAGTCATAAAAGAAAACTTTATAAATCATAACTTGAGCCAAAGTAACATAAATGTAACAATGCATAAAAACACGCGGAACAATGGGAGGACTCGTCATAACCGACACCATCATGGTAGAGCCTTACATGATGCCCTAACTATCTCACTCAAGTGGGCAGAGTCATCCTGGGCTTGCCAGGCCAGGGACGCGCATTATGTGATATCACGAAAGAGGGGATCCATTAACATTATAATGTACCAACATGAACCTACGGTGGCACGTAGTTATGAGACACCGACGTAGTCCTTTGAACGCCAAGCTACTCGGTGCTAGACACTGCTCCTAAAATATGCACATTAGGCTCGTACGTAAATCATAAACATCATTCATGAGATTCATGGCCAAAGAAACATTTAACATCATTGATACTCATTTAAATACATGTTTAGCCATGAATCAAGGGCCCATATATTGGCCAACGTCATAAATTGATCGACCATGAAATCCATATCGTAAATGATAAATCATACTTGAACATGTGGGCATTGCACAATACTTTAACACGCTTGAAAATACTCAATTCACTTGAAATTTTGATTATAAACATGGGTAACTTGAAAACATGCTTTTCATCATCAATACTTCATCGTACATGAACATTCATCATAAATCTTATCTTTCGTAAACCTCTCATAAGTGGACATTTTAGAGACATGAACTTGAAACATGATTTTTAGTGAAAACAACGTAAAACTTGCGCATAATTCATAATTCCATAATAAAAACACCTTCGAATCATGCCCATGTAGTAAATTATAAATTTCATGCATTGGGTTAAAACTCCATAAAATCATCATAGGAATTTTCATGATTTAGGAAGAAGTTGGGCATGGGTGCGAACGGATTCACCCATTCATAACCCTACATACTTGATTAAAGCTGATTCTTACACTTCCTTGATTGTTCAAGAGGGATTTGAGAAGAATTGGAAGGGCTATGGCTTGATCTCTTCTCTAACTCCCTAACTTGCATTCATGGGTTTAGAATAGGCTAGAATGACTTAACCTATCTTAATACACCCTGAAAATGGCTTAAAACGACGTAGTATAGGACCCTAGAGCATAGGAATGACGAGAATACCCTTAATAACTTCGAAGAAAATAACTGCTCGCTAGTCCCTACGAGGGACCTAATGAGTCGTTGCCACCAACAATGGGCCATTACATCGATCATTGGGTACATTGTAGAGGTTTCACCTGGAGCTCATAATAGGCCATCATACGAATAGTTACCGGTGACCACGACTCGTGGTCAACACTCGTTATCTCCACTGCCTCAAACCTTAGATCATTGGTTATCTGCTGACCATGAATCACCCAACAAATCGCGGTGTCTGACCACGACTCGTGGGGTCTATCCATAAGGTACACTGACAACTCAAACTCTTCCTTCCAATTTCCCGTGGCCTCGATTGACTCAACGGATCGTGGGGTCTGACTACGACTTGTGGTCATGCCCGTGGTGACCCCATCAACAATTTTTTTCAACTTAAGTCCAGTACCTCACCACGAGTCACCTCACGACTCGTGGTCTTCCCCATGGGTCAGAGAACGACTCATTCTGTAACCTAGTGAAGAATTTTCAGTCTTCTCCATTTCAACTACCAGCTCTGATCTTTGGGCTTCTGGGGTATTATAATATCTCCCCCTTGGAAATATTCGTCCTCGAGTATTGGGAAACATACAGAAAATAGAGAAATGCAATCATCACACTCAAATACTGATCATTTAAGCTAAAAATTGACGGAATGACTAACTTCAATTCAAACTACATAGCTAAACTGAATTCATTAATCATATAAACATCCACATACATGAAAGAAACTGGGGACAATGAACTAAACATGAAAACTAAATAGAATTTTAGGACAAAACTGATACTCAAGCTGGAACCGAGCCGATAGAGAATAAATGTGGGTATGTAGCCATCATGTCTACTTCGACTTCCTACGTAGCTCCCTTAACATGTTGATTCCTTCATAAAACTTTGACTGAAGCTACTTCTTTGTTCCTTAGCCTTCGAACTTGATGATCCAATATTTCCACCGGAACCTCTTCATAACTAAGGCTGTCTTTTACACCAACACTGTCCATCGGGACAACTAGAGCTGGATCACCCAAAAACTTCTTTAAATGCGATACATGGAATACAGGATGCACAAAAGCTAATTCTGAGGGCAAGTCCAATTCATATGTCACCTTGCCCACCCGTTTCATAATTCAGTAGGGGCTAACATAATGAGGGCTGAGTTTTCCTTCCTTTCCGAACCACATCACTCCTTTCATGGGAGATACCTTCAGGAACACCCAATCATCCACTTCGAACTCGAGTTCTCTCCTTCTCACATCGACATAGGACTTTTGGCGACTTTGAGCTGTTCTCAACCTGTCCTGTATGAGCTGAACCTTCTCCATAGCCTCATGGACTGAATCTGGTCCTATCATCGCAGCTTCACCAACTTCAAACCAACCAATAGGTGATCTACATCTCCGCCCATAGACAGCCTCAAACGGAGCCATCTGATTATTGGAATAGTAGCTGTTATTGTATTCAAACTCGATAAGAGGCTAATAATCATTCCAAATACCCTTGAAGTCAATCACACATGCTCTCAACATGTCCTTGAGAGTCTGGATTGTCCGATCCACTTGACTATCCGTTTGCGGGTGAAATGATGTGGTGAGCTTAACCTGAGTACCAAGTCCTTTTTAAACGACCTCCAAAACTGAGAGGTAAGTTAGGTACCCTTGTCTGATATGATGGACAAAGGCACTCCATGCAACCGAACTAGCTCTTGGATGTATAGTTTGGCATAATCCTCCACCGAATTCGTGGTTTTGACCGGTTGAAAATGAGCAACTTTGGTCAACTTGTCTACAACAACCCAAATAGAGTCATATTGTCGACGAGTGCGAGACAACCCTGTGATGAAGTCCATATTGATTTCTTTCCACTTCCAAGTACAAATACTAATATCCTGAAGCACCCCTCCCAATCTCTGATGCTCGAGCTTCTCTTGCTGACAGTTTGGACACTTAGCCATAAATTCTGCGATGTCTTTCTTCATGCCATTCCACCAGTAGACTTCCCGTAAATCACAATACATATTGGTGGCACCTGGATGGATTGAATACCTGGATACATGAGCCTCGTGCAACATCTGGTTCCTCAAATCACCAACATCTGGAACACATAAGTGACCCTGGTATCAAAGCACACCATCTCCCCTTTTGAAGAAGACCTCTACCTTCTTATTATGAATGACCTCCTTTAACTTTACCAAAATAGGGTCGTCATCTTACCTAGATTTTACATCAGTCACCAAGGACGATTCTGATCCATTCTGAACTATAACACCGCCATCGGCCGAATCAACAACCGAACTCCCAACCTTGTAAGTCGAAGCACGTCGTTCTCCAACTCCTTCTTTCCCTCATCTACATAGGACACACTTTCCATGGAGAGTCTACTAAGTGCGTCTGCTACTATATTTGCCTTGCCTAGATGGTAAAACACACTCATATTGTAATCCTTAAGTAGCTCCGACCACCTTCTTTGACAAAGATTGAGATCCTTCTAGGTAAACACATATTGTAAGCTCTTATGGTCCATAAACACATCCACGCGGATCCCGTACAAATAATGTCTCCATATCTTCAAGGAAAATACCACCGTGGCCAATTTAAGATCATGGGTCGGGTAATTCTTTTTATGAACTTTCAGCTGTCTGGAGGCATATGCTATAACCCTTCCATGCTGCATCAATATACACCCAAGTCCAATCCAATCCTTGAAGAATCACAATACACCACGAACCCATCGATACCCTCGGGAAGAGTTAACATCGATGCTGAGGTAATTCAAGTCTTCAACTCCTAAAAGCTTCTCTCGCGAGCCTCCGACCATTGGAATTTCACCTTGTTTTGGGTCAATTTGGTAAAAGGTGTGCAATAGATGAGAAACCTTCAACAAATCTCCGATAGTAGCTAGCTAAGCCCAAAAAGCTCTGAATATTCGAAGGATTCACCGAGTCTGGGCAAGTTCTTCACCGCTTCTATTTTTTGAGAGTCCACCTTTATGCCCTCATTTGATACCACATGGCCCAAAAACGCCACGGAGTTCAATCAAAACTCACACTTGGTGAATTTGGCCTATAATTTGTGATCCTTGAGAGTCTGTAGCACTGCTCGGGTGTTCCGGTATAGGTTAAAAACTGACACGCAAGTGCACGTGGTCAAACAAGTAATAAAGTGGCTAAGTAGCCAAGTATCGATCCAAGGAGGCTCAAGATATGTAAAGTTGCCTAGTTTACTATATTCCTATTTCACTTCTAATTATGCTAACAACAATGTAACCAACAGTTACTTGAGTTTTTGTTTCTAAACTATATATACTAAAATTAATAACAACTATTTACTGAGAATTTAGACAATGGATATGAACATGCCAAGGTTAAGAACAAGTAATGAACTTGATAATCATGATAATTTGGTTAATCTCTTCTTCATGTTGCTAGCCAAGAACATTCGCCTAGAAATTAAAACTTTCGTATTTAATTTCACTTTAGAATCATAAACCATCCGTCTACATATCTGTGATCAAATGCAATTTATGACCTAGCAATACAATTCCGGTTCCTAAATTGACTAATACGGCTTTCAAGTATATTTCTATCAGGAAAGCACATCAAAACCCAATTTTCCCAAATCAAGTTAAGAACAATACCCTATTAATTCACAACTTTCCAATTTCTTGCTCTTTCGAGTGAAATTGGACTTTTTAGATGTACATTAATGTCGGCCACACTAATGCAGTAAGAACAAGAATTAATAGAACAACATGGAAGAAGAAGAAGAAAACCATATCAATTATAATCAAAATTCATTACAAGTGTCAAAACCTCAGCAAGGAAGAGAATTAGCCACTCATTTGTGGATTGATCATCCTAAAATGAGTGTAAATCATACGTACAATTGATAGAAAGAAGAAAAGAAGAGAAGAAATCCCTTAGCTTTTTCATTCCTCAACTGCTCCTAACCCACGTCCTTGCTCTCCACTTCTGAACTCAGTCTAAAAACTAAAAACTGCTTAAAATAAACCTAAGTGTGCTATTTATACTAGTGGGAAATTTTTCCCGGAATAACAAGCAACGTGTCACGGAGGCCAACACGGAGCACTGCCTCCGTGACACGGCGTGGATGCGGACCTTCACTGGAATTTCAGGGTCCGGTAAATTAGCCTCAACGTGGCACGGAGGCCAACGCGGAGCACTCTCTCCGTGCCACGGAGCTGACGCGATGGCACACTGGAATTTGCCATTTTAATTCCTGTCCAGGCAGTGTGCTACCGCGATGGTAGCGTGGCACGGCTCCATCGCGGAGCCCCTATAAATTGTGCATTCCAATGTCTTTTCCACGCTCGCATCCAAGTCCAACTCTGATATAGTTCCAACATGCATTTTAGCTCCTAAAAATCATATTTACCTGCAAAACAAATGCTAATCATGTTGGTTAGTATAAATTCGCATTTTATTACCGATTACATGATATTATATACACATTGCACAACAAACAAGGTAAAATTGATACGTTTGAGTATCACTTGGGCATATAAATCTGCCCAAGATCACTTACCCCACACTTAAATCCTTGTTCGTCCTCGAACAACACATACACAAATCATGCAAATTACATCCCAACCTTCGTCACTATGGTGCGACCATTTACGCTACGGTCATACCGATTATTCAATTTTTGCAAATCATCAAGAAAACATGCTTGGTCGTACAATACAATGACCTTTAATACATCAAGACTTCCTAGACTTTAAGAATTGATTCTTGATATCGGCAAACTCATGCAAATCATCTAATCAAGAAATCCGACACGAAAATCAATCTTTCATCAAGCATGTGCCCTCACAACTCGAGAGAATCTTCCCCTTTTTGTTCATGCAACACACAAACATGCAAGTAGGGGCATATAAAAATTAATTTCACTCTCTCTCCCAAAAGAATTCACATGCCTCATGTCATGACCCATAAGCTTGCCCTTAGTGTATTACTCCACTAATATAAAGAAATGCAATGTAAGATCACGTAGGACTTTAATGGGTTGTAACGGGGCTATGGATCTATATATATATATTGGATTAGCCAATAATAGTCGCTAGCATCCTTAAGCGAATTTTCAACTCATTCCCATCGACTCATGGACATTGTTCCTCTCTTTTCTCTTTTTCTCCCATTCATGCTGGTTTACTTTCGTGCTGCCCATTTCATCGAACACACTTGACACAAAATAAAGGGTTTTCATGTACCCTCAATATCATTTAATTATATCAAGTGCTTCTTCAACATCATCTTTTCTTTCTTCACTCTGCTTTTCTTTTTCTTTTCACTCTTTAACACTTTGGGAAACATTGTCTTTTCTTTGTAAGCGCTTAAGAGTTTCGTATAGACTTTAAGGCTAATGAAAAGAAGGAATAAAGCTTAGTTTATACAATTTTGGACAAAAGAAAGAAAGAAATCGGCTAAAGGCTCAACGGGGTAACTAGGGTATACAACACATAGAAAGGTAGAATTTGACAAGAAAAAATGGAAACTATCGGTTAAAACAAAGAAATGCCTACATCCTTTCCAACACTACACCTCCTTCATTTCGTTTTGTATACACACCAGGCAAGTTCTAGACACTTCACAATGACATGGAATAGCAATATCTCACTTCACACATCATGCACATGCTCGAATCAAGATGCATTCACAGACTCTTTAATTAGCCAATCACATGAATTCAAGATTAAGCCTCAATCATACTGAATCAAATTCTATAGCCCAGGTAACTCAACATATTTATCAAATTGCATGCTTTCAAACGAATCATTTTCACATTTTGAACATCAGTTACACACGCAACGAAATTTTAGCAACCATAAGCAACTACAGTTCATTGATGCAATCCACCAAAGAAAAACTAAAAACAAATAAAAATCCTACTCCTACCGACTACATTTCCCTTAAGACGGTCGTCATCCATCCATCATAGGGAACGGTCACTAACTATGACATTCGGTTCAATGGGACTATTCTTGGTAAAAGAACCGAAAACAAACTTCGAGAAACCCAAAAAAAAATAAAAACCAAAAATTTTTGCAACACATCGATCATTTCGATAGAAAGAAAATATTTACAAGTGCAAAATATTCTCGAAAATTTTTGAAAAAAATATCGATCATCTCGGCCGAAAAAATAAAAAAAGTATTTACAAAATATTTACACTGGCAACCATAACTTTTCCTACCACACATCATTAACCACACAAACAAATATATACACATACACCACAAATCAGTTCATAACAGGGAAAGCACAAACATTCATCCAAACCAGGGAAAAACATACAGCAAATTAGAGCCCAAGTCCCAGCACCTAGCTACTCCCCACCCCACACTTAAATCGAACATTGTCCCCAGTGTTCACAAAAATTACAACACAAAAAATTCGGGTGGTGGAACTCCCTAATTAGTCGAAATATTCAACTTCTTCATCCGGTGCTGCGGCCTCGTCGCCCATATCTGAGTCAGCTCCATCGTCATCATCGGACTCCACATCGGAGTCCTCCCGACGTGTCTCCTCATCAGTAGGGACATCGCCATCCGTCGGCTCCACGAAGGCTGGTCCCACCCGACATAAGGCTCTGGCGTTCTCGCCAAAGGGGTAGTCCAGCTCCAGCTGCCATAATTCTTCCTCGGTGGCTGGTCTCCCACCAATCCGTAGCTGAAGCATCTGCATGCCGTTATACCTGAAAATCACCTCACTGAACAGAATTGGTTAGATTAATAGATTTCCCTAACTAAAATGAAAAATATTAACTAAAACAAAAATATATACCGAATCAAGAAAAGAAAAATGAAAATAAAAATTATTTACACTAAAAAGAAAGAAAGAAAATATTTTTCACGGGTTGCCTCCCGTGCAACGCTTGGTTTACCGTCGCGGCTCGACGTAACAAGTTTCACCACTTTTTCCTCCACCTTGAGGATATGAATCTCACCCCTAATTTCTTCTCTAATTTCCTCTTATGCTCCAGGGGTGGTGGTGAAAAATTGTAAGGACCAAGTTGTAGATGTTGCCTTTTGCACTTATTGGCCCTCAAGTAAGCGAAGTCATTTTGTCTCTCCACGTTAGCAAATTTCAAAATATATGGGGCTTTGGTCCTCCTCTAGACATTTCTCTATAAGCTTGGAAGACTCTATTTCTATGTTGTCAACCAAACTTAATGTCGAAAAATGCGTCGAGTGTGGTCCAATACACCTCAATTCTGAAACTGCATTGTGCTTGACCTCCTTACTTATATACACCTTTTCAGCATTGACATCTATCTCTCCATTAATTTCAAATGGGTGATACTCTATCTCTTCTTCCATGAATGGATTTTCCATACGTGTGAGCCCATCACGTGAACACTCAAGAGATTCTAATTGTTGGGCTTCATCCAAAAATCCACCCTTGTCTTCTGCTTGTAGTTCCTCTTGAATATCAGCTAAAACTGTTACCTGCAATTTATCACAAGCTTCAGCCTCAGCAATCATCTCCGTGAATTTGACGCTCATCCTTTCGAGAGCCTCTGCATTCTCTTCTTGCTGAATTCTCAATACTGCCATCGCCTCCTTCATTGCTTCTGATTGCTCCAAGAGTTGTTTCATCATGTCTTCTATTCGAGCTTGGCGTCCCAAGTCCTCATTTTCAGCATGCCTATATTCAGAAAAAACAACAGAAGGATCATAGTAGGAGCTTGGGGGAGGGGAATATGCATTCGGACAGCCATCCCAATAGCCATCTTGACCACCACATATATTACACGTGGTACAGTGTTGCCACAAGTGGTGTCCTCCGCAATTCAGACAAGATTCACTAAAATATGAGTATCCACCATTGAACCCATTTATATTCCACGATGTCATGTCAATAAGGGTATTCGCAAAAGAAAAAGTAAAATGCAAAAGAATTAAAACAAACACTAAGACTAAGTTGTCAGCACTTAAGAAAATAAAACAAAAATACAGTAAATTTACACTTAACACAATTTCACCAATTGCCTAGTCTCCCTGGCAACGGCGCCAAAAACTTTCTCGGGTGTTCCGGTATAGGTTAAAAACCGACACGCAAGTGCACGTGGTCAAACAAGTAATAAAGTGGCTAAGTAGCCAAGTATCGATCCAAGGAGGCTCAAGATATGTAAAGTTGCCTAGTTTACTATATTCCTATTTCACTTCTAATTATGCTAACAACAATGTAACCAACAGTTACTTGAGTTTTTGTTTCTAAACTATATATACTAAAATTAATAACAACTATTTACTGAGAATTTAGACAATGGATATGAACATGCCAAGGTTAAGAACAAGTAATGAACTTGATAATCATGATAATTTGGTTAATCTCTTCTTCATGTTGCTAGCCAAGAACATTCGCCTAGAAATTAAAACTCTCGTATTTAATTTCACTTTAGAATCATAAACCATCCGTCTACATTTCTGTGATCAAATGCAATTTATGACCTAGCAATACAATTCCGGTTCCTAAATTGACTAATACGGCTTTCAAGTATATTTCTATCAGGAAAGCACATCAAAACCCAATTTTCCCAAATCAAGTTAAGAACAATACCCTATTAATTCACAACTTTCCAATTTCTTGCTCTTTCGAGTGAAATTGAACTTTTTAGATGTACATTAATGTCGGCCACACACTAATGCAGTAAGAACAAGAATTAATAGAACAACATGGAAGAAGAAGAAGAAAACCATATCAATTATAATCAAAATTCATTTCAAGTGTCAAAACCTCAGCAAGGAAGAGAATTAGCCACTCATTTGTGGATTGATCATCCTAAAATGAGTGTAAATCATACGTACAATTGATAGAAAGAAGAAAAGAAGAGAAGAAATCCCTTAGCTTTTTCGTTCCTCAACTGCTCCTAACCCACGTCCTTGCTCTCCACTTCTGAACTCAGTCTAAAAACTAAAAACTGCTTAAAATAAACCTAAGTGTGCTATTTATACTAGTGAGAAATTTTTCCCGGAATAACAAGCAACGTGTCACGGAGGCCAATGCGGAGCACTGCCTCCGTGACACGGTGTGGACGCGGACCTTCACTGGAATTTCAGGGTCCGGTAAATTAGCCTCAACGTGGCACGGAGGCCAACACGGAGCACTCTCTCCGTGCCACGGAGCTGACGCGATCGCACACTGGAATTTGCCATTTTAATTCCTGTCCAGGCAGTGTGCTACCGCGATGGTAGCGTGGCACGACTCCATCGCGGAGCCCCTATAAATTGTGCATTCCAATGTCTTTTCCACGCTCGCATCCAAGTCCAACTCCGATATAGTTCCAACATGCATTTTAGCTCCTAAAAATCATATTTACCTGCAAAACAAATGCTAATCATGTTGGTTAGTATAAATTCGCATTTTATTACCGATTACATGATATTATATACACATTGCACAACAAACAAGGTAAAATTGATACGTTTGAGTATCACTTGGGCATATAAATCTGCCCAAGATCAAGCACCACTCTCAAATGAGCGTCATGCTCTTCCTCGCTCCTAGAGTATATCAGGATGTCATCAATAAACACAATCACGAACATATCCCGGTATGGCTTGAACACCCTGTTCATCAAGTCAATAAAAGCTACCGGAGCATTCTTTAGTCCAAAAGACATAACTACAAATTCTAATGACCATACCGCATCCTGAAGGCTGTCTTTGGGATGTCGCTCTCCCGAACTCTGAGCTGATGGTACCCGGATCTGGGATCTATCTTTGAAAAGCATTTGGCGCCCTAAAGCTGGTCAAACAAATCATCAATCCTGGGTAGAGGATACCTGTTCTTGATGGTGACCTTGTTCAATTACTGGTAGTCAATACACACACGAAGAGAACCATCTTTCTTTCAGACAAAGAGAAATGGTGCACCCCACGGGGACTTTCTTGGTCTAATGAAACCCTTATCCAAAATATCCTTCAACTGCTCCTTCAACTCTTTTAGCTCAGCTGGAGCCATTCTGTAGGGAGGAATAAATATAGGCTGTGTGTCAGGAAGAAGGCCAATACCAAAATCGATTTCCCTCTCGGGAGGAATACCCAGTAAATCATTAGGGAACACTTCTGGATACTCATATACCACTGGAACTGACTGGATAGTCGGGGTCTCAGACTCAACATCCTTAACCTTAACTAGTTGGTACACACAACCTTTGGAAATCATCTTCCTGGTCTTAAGATAGGAAATAAAACAACCTATAGGCACGACCGAGCTACGCTTCCACTCTAAGACTGATTCATCAGGAAAGTAGAACTCCATTGCACGGGTTCTACAATTAACAGAAGCATAACATGCATACAACCAATCCATGCTGAGAATGATATCAAAGTCAGTCATGGCTAACTCTACTAGGTCTGTGGAGGTGACTTTCTATAATACTGTGATCAGGAAACTTCTATATAGCCACCTAGCTACAACTGAATCACCAAAAGGAGTAGAGACTTAGAATGGTTCTGACAGAATTTCGGGATTGATTCCAAAGCTACTAGCAATATAAGGTGTCAAAAAAGACAGAGTAGCCCCTGAATCTAACAAAGAATAAGCATCAAGGTGAAACACTCGTAACATACCAGTAACCACATCTGGTGAATTCTCCTGCTCCTGATGTGAGGTGAAGGCATATAATCTATTTTGGTGCTGCCCACCACCCTCACTAGTGGATGCCCCATGCGGAGCTAAATTTGCTGGAGCTGCTGCTGACCTGGTAGTTTATGCACGACCTCTATCATTATCTTGTCTAGAAAATGGACACACTCGGAACATGTGGCCGGATCTACCGCACTCATAACAGACATCTGAGCCGAGCAAACACTCCCCGGAATGACTCTTACCACATTTCCTGCAGGCTGGAAAGGTGCGATCTACTTGCATGCCCCTCTGGTCCCTTGAACCTGAGGCCCTTCTCCTCTGATCACCCTTGGGTCTGGATGGAACACTAGCTGATGATGGCGCTACAACTAGTGACCTCTATTGAATCAGAGGGTAGTGACCACCGCCGGACTTCTACTATGTGAACCCATAGCTATCTATCCGGGCCCTTTTGGCCTCTCTCTCCATCATATGCGCCTCCTCCATCTGCTGGGTGTATAAGACTATTCGAGGGAAATCCATATACTGGTGAAGCATAGCGGTCCTGCGATCTTTGTCCAAATAGCTCACCACCCCATGAACGAACCTGCTCACTCGCGCCCTCTGATCAACCACTAACTTTGGGGAATACTTTGATAAGAGAGTGAAATCAAGGGCATACTCCTGTACCATCACCTTCATCTACTTAAGATTCACGAACTCAATGGCCTTCAACTCCCTCATCTCATGAGGGAAGAACCGATCTAGGAACGCAACACGGAACTCCTCCCAAGTGATAGGGCCTGCTCCGATGGCCCTACTATCTTTCCATTGTCGAAACCATATGTGTGAGAACCTTTTTAACTAATATGAGTCCAACTTAGCACACTCAACCCCATTCATCCCTATGATCTGGGTGATCTTCACAATCTCATCGATGAACTCATACGGGTCCTCATCTACTTTTGACCCAAGGAACTCTGACGGGTTCATCCTCAAGAAATCTCTGACCCATGCTGCCACTGCATTCCTATTTTGTAGAATATGTGCAAATTCCTACTGGTTGGCCTGAGTAGTCAAGGCCTGTGCTAGTATCTGAATAGCTACCCAGAATTTAGCATGGGAAATCAGCTCCGGTGCATGGTGCTCTTGGACTGGTAGGGCTTGTTGGTGACTGTCTCTGTTGCCATACTCGTGGCCATCTCCATTCCCATACATCCTATCGTTAACTTTGCGAGGAGGCATGATTCTGCAATCAAGAATAGCACGAGTTAGAAGGATAGGGAGGCTTCTCATCCCACGACATAGATCATGAAAGAAGGGAACATTTCATAAATGTCTCGTAGCCTCTTCATCATAAGTGTGGCATGCTTCACACCCATGAAATTGACTCTACTTAATGAAGATCTCAGACACCCTAGGACACTTCAAACCTATGGCTCTGTTACCAAGTTTGTCACGACCCGAACGTAGACCCGGATTGCAACATAGGACAAGGAGCCTTGAGAGACTCCAAGTCGACCCATGGCATGAACATACATCTATCTCAATTAAGTAAAGTGGAATACTCAACATGATAACATAGAGGAAGAATAATCATAACATAACATGGAAAGCGATACGCACTTCATACATAAAAGTTGAATACTACACATAGTCTGAAAGCCTCTAACATATCTGATGGGCTGATGGGGCAACACCCCCAACTAACTCGACAAGTCCAGAAATTAAACATAAAGGAATAACCGATATCAACTGGTCCTCAGGGGATGAGGACTCACCAATGAGCTTGATGCTTACTTTGGGATCGAGTTAATGACGATGCTGGGTCTGAAGATCAGAGCTTGTATCATGAAATAATACAACATAGAGTATGCAGTCAGTGCGTGGAATGTACCGAGTATGCAAGGTAAGTAAAAAGGACATTTAAAATATATAAAGGGTTATAAGAGATGATAAGAGTAGGACAACATGCTCATAACATAAATATCATAATGTAACATAAGGCTCAAGGTTTTTAAAATATTCGTAATCCATTCGTTATCATAGTCATAAGAGAAAACTTTATAAATCATAACTTGAGCCAAAGTAACATAAACATAACAATGCATAAAAACATGCAGAATAATGGGAGGACTCGTAATAACCGACACCATCATGGTAGAGCCTTACATGATGCCCCAACTGTTATATCCCGAAAGCCCAAATATCAGACCCGGGAGTTGAAATGAAGAAAAAGTTGAAATTTGGAATTAGGCACAGAACGAGTCTTGGGGAGACTCGTGGATCAACCCATGAGTCGTGATGTGACTCGTGGGGAAGGCCATGGAATGAAATTGAAGACTTGAGAAGATGATACCCCACGGGCATAACCACAACTCATGGTCAGGCCCCACGACTCATTGGGTTAGTCGTGGGGAGGGGGATTAAGAAAAGAAAAGAAAAAGGGGCAGTGGACCTGACGGAAGGAGCCCACGAGTCATGGTCAGTCCCTATGATTCTTGGGGTGAGTCGTGATCAAGCATGGAGTAGATTTGTCAAGGCCAAGGTAGTGTACATCACAGATGGTGACCACGAGTCATGGTCACCAGTAACAAGTCGTCAGATTGCCCGTTAAGAGCCCAGGAGACCTTTTTAGCAGTGTACCTCACGTACGACTCCATGAACCTGTGATGACGAGTCGTTGGGACCACCTGGCAGTTATTTTTTGCGAATTTACCAAGGGCTTTTCTGTAATTTCTAAGTTCTTAGAGCCTAAACTACGTTGTTTTGAGTTATGAATAGTGACTTTTAAAGGGGTTAAGTTAATTTTAGGCCTCATTCATCCATGAATGCAAGATAGAAAGATTAGAGAGGGTGATCAAGCTAGTGTTCTTCAAATTCCTTCAATTTCCTATTGGGCATTCAAAGAAGTGTAAGAATCCGCTACCAACAGGTATGTAGGGTTATGGATGGGTGATTCCCTTCACATCCATGCCCAATCCCTCTCGAAAGTATGAAATTCCTATGTCTACTCTATGGGATTTTAATCCAAATGCATGAATATTCTATTTCTATGAATATTCAGCTTGTGGTATGTTTTGAGCTAAACCTTCTCATATGCATGATTTCACATTTGAGATGTATTTGAGTATTGAGCTTCGTCAATAGATGATGTTGAGCTTCGTTATAAAATGATATAGAGCATATGTATGTTTTTGGGATTAATGTCCAGCACCGAGCAAGCTAAGGGTCGATCACCCTGTGCCTCAGAACTACGCTCCAACGTAGGTTGATACTATTATATTTATTACTTTGGGACCTCCCCTGTGAGCTTCCCCTGCCCAAATGGTCCTTCAGCTTGATATCGATATCATAGTATCATCCTTAGCCCTGGCAAGGCTTTGGACGGCTCTACCCACTTGAGTATGATAGTAGGGGCCACATAAGCTCTATCGTGGTATGTCGGTTAAAATATCAGTCTCCCATTGTTCCTCATGATTTCAGATATGCATATTCATTGCTCATGAGATTTATATATATGCATGTACTAAAGTAGGTTTGACTCAATGTTCAACTTTACTTATATATGTAGAAATTCAGCTTTGAGTCACTCGATTCGGTTATGATGTCATGAAGTTATGTTATGTTATGTTATGAAGAGGTCATGATTTCAGAAAGAATTCGTTCAAGCCTTACTCTTAGATTTTTAATATTTATGTTTACATTATGCATTGTCTTTAAATGATTTTACTTACTTTAAAGGTTTTACTTACCTTACATACTCGGTACATTCCACGTAATGACTGCATACTCTATGCTGTATCGTTTCATGATACAGGACCCGACTTTCAGGTTCAGCCCCATTCGTAGTCAACTCATCAGAGTTAACATTCATATTGTGGGTGAGTCCTTATGTCACGACCCGAACGTACACCCGGATCCTAACACAGGACAAGGAACCCTGAGAGGCCCAAGTCGACCTATGGCATAAGCATACATCTAACTTCATTCACTTTATGTGAAAAACTAATCAAAAGGCATAGTGGAAGCATAAACATAATCATATCATATCAAAACAAACGGAATCAATTAGACATACACCAGCTGAGTACTACATACTGTTTGAAAGCCTCTACCACATACGATGGGTTGATGGGACAACACCCCCATCTAACCCGGACAAGTACTAAAACATAAAATAAAAATAGCATGAATGTTTGTCGAACGGCCCTCAGAACATGAGGACTCACCAATAAGCTGAAAGTACACTCTAAGATGATCTAGATATGAGGATGAGCCTGATAGCCAGAATCTATATCATAAGACGATACAACATAGAAAGTATGCGGTCAGTACGTGGAATGTACCGAGTATGCAAGGTAAGTAAAATGAATATTTAAAATATGTAAAAGCTCATAAAACATCATAAGAGTAGGACATCATGCTCATGCCATAAATATCGCAACATAACATATAAAAAGGCTCAAGTTTTTCAAAGCATCCGTAATATAATCATAATAATGATCATAAGAGAAAAGCCAAAATGAACATTTCTTGAGCCAACATATGTAATCATAAACATGCATAAATCATGAGGAACAATGGGAGATTCTAATAACTGACATACCCCATATGAGCACATATGAAGTCCGACTTGTAAATCTAGTCGGGAGGCCATCGTACCTTGCCAAGGGCAGAACCATGAAGGGCTTGATCACATGAAAAGGGCCATTTGGGCTGAGGAAATTCATAAGGTAGGTCCCAACATACCTATGGTGGCACGTAGTTTATGAGATCCGAGGCAAAACCTGGGCCTGAACCTACTCGGTATTTGATACTACTCCCAAAACATATATAGTGCTCATAGTATAGCATGCATGAATTCATGGGTTAGTTAAATCATGATAATCATAAACATTCTTATACATACGTGAACTAGCCATGACATAAGGCCCGTGGGTCGGCCAAAACATAATTCATGAATCATAGGTTTCATGCATACTAGTAGATCATACATATAACTTGTAAAATCATCAAATCATGATGGGTAATTGAATAAATTTATATTTCAAGTCATAAATCATGCTGGGTTTGTAATATCAACATTTTGGATAGATCATAAATCGGTTCTTTATAGATCATGCATAATTAGGCTAAATTTGATAGAAATCGAGATTACTAATTTTATAAGTAAAATAATTGTAAAATCAAATCAAAATCTATAAAATATGATGTAAATCATAAATCACAAAAGCCCATTAGCAAATCATTAGATTTTTTTACAAAAATTGAATTAAAACCCCGATAGATTTTTGGTAGACTTCCATAAATTAAGAGAGAATGGGAATGAGTGTGAACGGAAACATCCATTCATAACCCTGCATACCTTGGTAAGATCAGATTCTAAAGTTCTTGAATTCACAAGGAGAATTGATAGGGAAAAGCTTAATTCTATGCCTGATCTCTCTAGAATTTTCTTAGTATGCATGCATGGGAATGATCTATGAAATAGGGACTTAACCTATCTTAAAATGCCCATAAAAATACATGAAACGACGTAGTTTAGGGCCTAATAGTATGGAAAGGTCAAAAATTCCCTTAATGAATTTAGCTTGAAAATCTGCACAGGTTAACCAATGGGCGTACCAACAAGTCGTTGGAAGCTACCACGACTCGTGGTATGGCTCGTCGTCTGCTCTGCCCAAGTCTTGCTTCCGAAATCAAACCACGGCTAGACAGGACAACTTGTCCTTTGGTCCAATGGGTCGTTGAGTCGATCGTTGCTTGCCCCTTGGAAATTTCTGAACTTCCTCACAATGAGTCTCACCATGACTCGTTGTTTCCACTAACAGGTCGTGGCGTCCATCCGTTAAGTCCACTAGAAATTTGACCATGTAGAAAATGACTGCTACAACAAGTTGTTACTCATGATGGGTCGTTGGGTGACCCGTTACTTCCCTAAATGCTAAAGTCCACCTCTCACCCCAACTACAAATGACGACTCGTTCTTTCCCACAATGAGTCATTACATCGGTCATTCCTTCCACTGCCACCCGGACTCCTAAAACCACGGTTGGTAACAATGGCTCGTGGTTTCCAACCACGATTTATTACACCTCTCATTCGGTGATATTTTTCCCAATTTCAGTAGTTTTCAACTTTTAACTCCCGGGTCCACTCTTAGGCATTTCCGGGGTATTACACCTTATCTCCCGAGGACTAGACTATTCAGATTTCTTATATGTATTTCAGTTTCAATTTTATTGAGTTAGTTGGGGTTCAGTCCCGTCACTCATCATGTTTAGAGGCTTTTCAGACATATGTATATATTCAGCTTTGGATTTTGTATTCTGATGTTATGTTTAAATAAGACTTACGCTATGAATATATTATTCACAATCCAGTTCTTGATTGAGTTAGATGTATGCTAATGCCATGGGTCGACTTGGGGTCTCTCGGGGCTCCTTGTCCCATGTTATGATCCGGGCCTCCTTTTTGGTCGTGATAAACTTTGTATCAAAGATATAGGATTGAAGTGTCCTAGGGTATCTGAAAGCGTGTTAAGTAGTTGTTGTGCCCGCAAGTGTACATGTCATACAAGTAATATAGTGGCCCTTTTTAAGAGCCGGATGTCAAACCCACAGGGACTGGACCAATTCAGCTAACTATCAAGTTAAAGTGTGACATTAAATGCCGCAAGTGTTGATTATAGAAGTTTTCGATAGAGTTAATTAAGTCTAGGGACGGTCAACGAAATACTCTGAATTAATTTAAGGAGCAACTAGAGTTAAAGCTGGATAATCATGCAATATTATGATTTGCAATGGTTTAAGTATGAAACTATCAATTGTCATCTCACATAATTGGAATTGCATGTTCATGGTCTTTCGAACCTCTAGACACGACAAACTAGCCTCACTACTACATTGTTGAGCGAGGATGTTATTTCTAGTTCGTGGGCAATTCACTACGTGGATATGGTTTATAGGGTTTATGCTCTTGATTAGGGACTTTCAAACCTCTTAATCATTTAACTCAACTTAGCCTCACAACTACTTCTTCGAGTGGTGATGTGATAATTCTAAGTTGGTGCCTAGCTCATCCCATTTTGTCAATCAAGCAAGGCATTAGGTTTATTTCTATCCTAACACAAATCATATTGTGAGATACTATCTTGCTCCCTACATTCTCTTGTTCTTGCCTAGGTTATCTTTCTCAAGCATGTACCTAAGCTTAACCCACTTGTTTTCATGGTGATCAGTCATAAAAACAACCACAATTCAGAATGCAAGACAAAACAACAATTAATAACTTAAAACCAAAACAAAATCGCAAAATCACAATCATATCTTGTGGCTTCAACCCTAGAGGGAGGGTTCTAGCCACTCATGTTCATATAATTACAAGAAAACATAATTAAAGTAACCTACTTACAAGAATTGGTAGAAGAGAAGATGAAATTGATGAACCCTAGGTGAGTTCTCCCACTTCTCCCTCACTCCTTGGCAGTTTTTCAGAAATAAATCGTGTCCTTTTCTATTTTAGGAGCTAAGGGGCCTATTTATAGTAAATCAGAGATGTATAAAATTATGCCCGGCATGGAATAGCTCTGTGTCACGGAGGTTATCGCGCCAATATTCCTTTGTGACACGGAGGCATCGTGTAGGAACACTGGAAAGCAAAACAGTCACCAAGCAGAAGCTGTCCGCGTTGGCAGCGTGTCACGCTGCTTGGGCAGCGCGTTAGGTGGCGTGTCACGGCCCTTGTCACGCAGCCTGCCTGCCGTGGCACATTGCCAACGTGTAGGTGGGCTGTTTCGCGCACCCTTCTTGCCGATGTTTGCGTTCTACTTCCGATTCCAAGCCCCCACTTCACCAACTCATGGATTAGTTCCTCAAATTCATTGTAAACCTACAAAAACAAGAACTAATCATGTTGGTTACTGTATATATTCACATTTACATAAAATTACATGAGAATGCATATAATTAAATAGATAAACAAGGCAAAACTAAGTTATAAAGTATTACTTGGGCATGCTATTTTGCCCGAGATCAGTAGTGTCTTTTTCATGGGTGTGAAACACGCCACACTTATGACGAAGAGGCTATGAGACGTTTAGGAAATGTTCCCTTCTTTCATGATCTATGTCATGTGATGAAATGTCTCCCTATATTTCTAATTTGTGCTATTCACGATTGCAGAATCATGGCTCCCCGAAGAATGAATGGTAGGAGAAATGGGAATGGTGAAGGCCACAAGGATGGCAACGGTAACGGGCACCAGCAAGCCCCACCAATTCAGGAGCACCAGACACTGGAGCTAGTTGCTCATGCTGAGTTCCGGGCCACTATTCAGATGCTTGCGCAGGCCTTGACCACTCAAGTGAATTAGTAGGCCATTGTGCATGTTCCCCAAAATGGCAGTGCAGTGGCAGCTCGAGTCAGAGACTTCCTGAGGATGAGCCACCAAAGTTCCTCGGGTCCAAAGTAGACGAGGACCCACATGAGTTCATAGATGAGATTGTCAAGATCACCCAATTCATGGGGGTGAATGGGGTTGAGTGTGCGGAGTTGGCCTCTTACTAGTTAACAGGGGTCGCGCATATCTAGTTTCGCTAATGGAGGGATAACAGGGTCGCCGGAGCAGGTCCTGTCACTTAGGAAGAGTTTCATGTTGCATTCTTAGATAGGTTCTTCCCTCGTGAGATGAGGGAGATGAAGGCAGCCGATTTTGTAAATCTGAAGCAAGGGAGAATGACCATACAAGAGTATGCCCTTGAGTTCACTCACCTATCAAAGTACACCCCAGAGTTAGTGGCTGATCAGAGGGCGCGAGTGAGTAGTTTCGTTCATGGAGTAATAGGCTATTTGGACAAGGATTGCAGGACCACTATGCTCCATCAGGATATGGATTTCCCTCGGATAGTCTTATATGCCTAGCAGATGGAGGCAACACATCTAAGAGAGAGGGAGGCTAAGAGGGCTAGGACCGATGACCACAGATTCTCACAGCAGAGGCTAGGAGGTGGGCACCGATAGCAGACCCACCAAAGATCATCAGCCTCGACATCTTCAGCATTGAGTGTGCCATCCAAGCCTAGACATGATCAGAGAGGATGAGCATCAGGCTCGAGGGGTCAGAGCAGCAGACCCGCAGATTCTAGCGTCCCAGCTTGTCGCATATGTGGTCGGGGACACATAGGCCAATGCCCCCCCCGCACACTCAGCTCATTAGGGGGCATCTACCAGTACAGCTGGCGGTCAACGTCAAATAGATTCTATGCCTTAATATCCCGTCAGGAGCAAGAGGTCTCCACAGATGTGGTTACTGGTATGTTACGAGTTTTTCATATTGATGTTAATGCTTTGTTAGATCTGGGGTCTACGTTGTCTTTTGTGACACCTTATGGTGCCAGTAGCTTCGAAGTCAGTCCTAAACTCTTGTTAGAACCCTTCTTAGTTTCTACTCCAGTAGGTGACTCAGTTAATAGCTAGACGGGTTTATAGAGGTTGCCAGTCCCAGTCCTTCAGAAGGTAACTTTAGCAGACTTGATAGAGTTAGCCATGACCGATTTTGATGTGATTCTCAGCACGGATTGGCTATTAGCATGCTATGCTTCAGTTAATTGTAGAACCCGAGTGCTAGAGTTCAGATTTTCGTGTGAGCCAGTCTTAGAATGGAAGGGTAGTTCATCTGCGCCTGTAGGTTGTTTCATTTCCTACCTTAAGGCCAAAAAGATGATATCTAAGAGTTGTGTGTACCATCTAGTTAAGGGTTAAAGATGTTGAGTCCGAGATCCTGACTATCCAGTCAGTTCTAGTAGTACATGAGTATCTAGAGGTCTTTCCAGATGATTTACCGAGAATTCCTTCCGAGCAGGAGATCAATTTGGTATTGACCTTCTTCTCGTCATGCAGCCTATATCTATTCCTCCCTACAAAATGTCTCCAGCCGAGCTAAAAGAGTTGAAAGAGCAGTTGAAGGGCTTATTAGATAAGGGTTTCATTAGACCAAGCACGTCCCCATGGGGTGCACCAGTTCTCTTTGTTTGAAAGAAAGATGGTTCTCTTTGCATATATATTGATTATTGGCACTTGAACAAAGTCACTTTCAAGAACAGGTATCCTCTACCAAGGATTGATGATTTGTTTGACCAGCTTTAGGGTGCCAAGTGCTTTTCGTAGATCGATCTCAAATCCGGGTACCATTAGCTCAGAGTTCAGGAGATTGACATCCCGAAGACAGTCTTTAGAACGCAGTATGGTCATTATAAGTTTGTAGTTTTGTCCTTTGGACTAACGAATGCTCCTACAGCTTTTATGGATGTGATGAAAAGGGTGTTCAAGCCATACCTAGACATGTTTGTGATAGTGTTCATTGATAACATCCTTATATACTCTCAGAGCGAGGAGGAGCATGCCGCTCATTTGCGAGTAGTGCTTCAGACTCTCAAGGATTGTTAATTATATGCCAAATTCACCAAGTGCGAGTTTTGGTTGAACTCCATAGCGTTTTTGGGCCATGTGGTATCAAGTGAGGATATAAAGGTGGATTCTCAGAAAATCGAGGCGGTGAAGAATTGGCCTAGACCGGTAAATCCTTAAGATATTTGGAGTTTCTTGGGTCTAGCTGGCTATTATTAAAGATTTTTGAGGGTTTCTCATCTATTGCATCACATTTGACCAAGTTGACTCAGAAGAAGGTGAAATTCCAATGGTCTAAGGCTTGCGAGAAGAGCTTCCAAGAGTTAAAGGCTCGACTTACTTCTACACTGGTGTTGACCCTACCCAAGGGTGCCGATTGATTCCTGGTATATTCCAATGCTTCAAGGATCGAACTTGGGTGTGTCTTAATGCAGCAAGGGAAAGTCATAGCCTATGCCTCTAGACATTTGAAAGTTCATGAGAAGAATTACCCGACCCATGATCTTGAATTGGCTGCGGTGGTATTCGCCGTGAAGATATGGAGACATTATTTGTATGGGGTCCACGTGGATGTATTTATGGACCATAAGAGCTTACAATTTGTGTTCATGTAGAAAGATCTCAATCTTTAGCAAAGGAGGTGGTTGGAGCTACTCAAGGACTACGATATGGGTGTCCTTTACAATCTGGGTAAGGCTAATGTGGTAGCAGATGCACTTAGTAGACTCTCTATGGAGAGTGTGTCCCATGTGGATGAGGGGAAGAAGGAGCTGGTGAGAGATGTACATCGACTTGCAAGGTTGGTTGTTAGGCTGATTGACTCGACCGATGGCGGTGTTGTTGTGCAGAACAGATCAGAATCGTCCTTGGTGACTGATGTGAAAGCTAGACAACACGAGGACCCAATTTTGGTAAAGTTGAAGGAAGCCGTTCAAAATTAGAAGGTAGAGGTCTTCTCAAAATGGGGAGATGGTCTGCTTTGGTACAAAGGTCGCTTATGTGTTCCAGACATGGATGATTTGAGGAGCTGGATGTTGCATGAGGCTCATGGATCCAGATATTCTATCCATCCAGGTGCCACCAAGATGTACCGTGACTTATGGGAAATCTATTGGTGGAATGGCATGAAGAAGGATATTGCAGAATTTATAGCCAAGTGTCGGAACTGTCAGCATGTAAAGGTTGAGCACCAGAGACCGGGAGGTGTACTTTAGGATATCGACATTTCTACTTGGAAGTGGGAAGAAAATATGGATTTCATCACAGGTTTACCTCGTACTCGCCGATAATATGACTCCATTTGAGTTGTGGTAAACAGGCTTACCAAGGCTGCTCACTTTCTACCGGTTAAGACCATGGATTTGGTGGAGGATTATGCTAAACCATATATCTGGGAGCTAGTTCATTGCACGGGATGCCCTTATCCATTATTTCAGACAGAGGTACTCAATTTACCTCTCAGTTTTGGAAGTTATTTCAAAAGGGACTTGGTACACAGGTTAAACTCAGCACAACATTCCACCCGTAAATGGATGCTCAAGCGGAGCGGACAATCCAGACCCTCGAGGACATGTTGAGGGCATGCGTGATTGACTTCAAAGGTGGTTGGGATGATCACTTGCCCCTGATCGAGTTTGCCTACAATAACAACTATCACTCCAATATCCAGATGGCGCTGTTCGAGGCTCTCTTTGGGGGGAGATATAGATTTCCCATCGGGTGGTTTGAGATTGATGAGGTGGCAATGATAGGGCCAAATTCGGTTCATGAGGCAATGGACAAGGTTCAGTTGACAAGGAACAGGCTGAAGACCGCTCAGAGTCACCAAAATGTCTTATGCTGACGTGAGAAGAAGAGAATTAGAATTTGATGTCAATGATTGGGTATTTCTGAGGGTGTCTCCCATGAAGGGAGTGATGAGGTTCGGAAAGAAAGGGAAACTTAGTCCCTGCTATGTCGGCCCGTACCGGATAGTGAGACGTGTTGGCAAGGTACTTATGAGTTGGCGTTGACTTCAGAATTAGCTTCTGTGCATCCTGTGTTTCATGTATCGCTCTTTAAGAAGTGTTTGGGTGATCCAGCTTTAGTTGTCCTGATGGACAGTGTTAGTGTGAAAGATAGCCTTAGCTTTGAGGAGGTTCCGGTAGAAATATTGGATTGACAGGTTTGAAGGCTAAGGAACAAGGAAGTAGCTTCAATTAAAGAGTTATGGAGGAATCAGCATGTTAAAGGAGCTACGTGGGAAACCGAAGCTGATATGATGGCTAGATACCCACATTTATTCTCTACCGACTCAGTTTTAGCTTGAGGTATCAATTTTGCACTCAGACTTTATTTAGTTTTTGTTATACCTCAGGGGCTCAAAGATCGGACCCAGGAGTTGAAACGGGAAAAAAACATGAAAATGCTGTAGCAGTGCAGGACGAGTCGTTAGACGACTCGTGAGCAGACCCAACGAGTCATCTGGTGGCTCGTGGGAAGGCTGGACTGCGCTAAGGAGTTGAGGTCCCCACGGGCGTGGAACGACTCGTGGTCAGTTACCACGAGTCGTAAGGTCTATCATGGGGTGAGGTTGAGGAATTAATAGGAGTTATGACCAGTGTACCTAACGGATGGGACCCCACGAGCCGTGGCTAGTCCCAACGACTCGTGGGGTGAGTCGTGATTGAGCAAGATGGTTTTTCATGAATGTTAAGGCAGTGTTCACGACGGAAGGTGACCACGAGTTGTGGTATCGAGGCACGCATTTTTACATCCCCTCTTTACGAGCCCCAACAGATTAGTTGACCAGTGTACTTGATGGGTGACTCGACGAGTCATTGCCCATCTGGACGAATCGTCAGGTCACCCGTTAGGGTCACCTGACAGTTATTTTCTACGAAATAGTAAGTGCTTTCTCGTAATTTCCTAAGTTCCTAAGACCTATACTATGTCGTTTAAGGCTCGTTTTAGTGGGTTTTAAGCAAGGTAAAACCTATTCTAAGCCATTACCCTCATGCATGCAAGTTTGAAAGTTTGAAGGGAAGGTTCAAGGTGAAATCTCAAGGTTTCCAATTGGAATCTCAGCTAGGCAATTAGAGGGTGTTAGAATTCATCATTTCCAGGTATGTAAGGCTATGAGTGGGTGTTTTCTTCCACACCCATGCCCAATCCCTATCAAATGTGATAAATTATCTCTGATCAAGTGTGGGGTTTTTACCCAATTGCATGATTCTTCAATCTCTACACATGGGTATGATTAGATTATATTTATATTGATGATTTATGAAGCTTGGGCGGATTCTAAATTATATTTCCTTATAAACATTGTTTTCCAAAATTTGAATCTAAAATGCCCATGGGTGAAGAGTTCATAAAAGAAGTGATTTATGGTAAATGTGGAATAATGATGAAGTGATGATGAAAATCATGTTTCTAAAGCTACCCATGATTATGATGTTGTTTTCAAAATAAGAATGTGTAAATCCTAGTATGATAAAACTTTGGGCAATGCCCACATGATGATTTTAAGTGATGATTTCTGTGACATAAGCTTACCACATTGTTTAAAGTGAAATTTCACAATTGTTATTATGAATTCTAGCTTGTGGTATGTTGAGTAAATATTTCTACATGTAGCTTATCACATGATTTCTCCCACCTAAGATTGAGCTTGTGGTATGAATTGAAATAAAGCTTCTAATATGCATGAATTTATAATTGAGATGTATGGCGTTATCGAGCTTTGTCGAAGGACAATGTTGAGCTTTATTTTCATATGATGTCGGGTGTATGCATGATTTCATTAATGAGCTTTGTCAATAGACAATGTTGACCTTCGTCTCATATGACGTTGAGTCATGCATGATTTCATGTTGAGCTTCTTCAATAGACGATGTTGAGCTTCTTTATATACGATATAGAGCATTGCTTGTTTTTGGGAGAAGAGTCTAGCACCGAGCGAGTTAAGGGTCGATTACCCTATGCCCCAAAACTATGCGCCAAACGTAGGTTGATATTATTATATTATCGGGACCTACCTTGTGAGCTATCCCCGGCCCGATTGGCCCTTCAGCTTGATATCGATATCATGGTATCGTCCATCACCCTGGAAATGTTATGGATGGCTCTGCCCACTTGAATGTGATAGTTGGGACCATGTAAGCTCTATCGTTGTATGTCAGTTAAGTGATGAGTCTCCCACTGTCTATATCATTTAGATTTGCATATTCATTACTCATGATGATTACTTATGCATGCATGTTCATAAACTAAGGTTTGACTCATTATTCATCTTTTGATATAAATGTTATGTTTCAGATTTGAGTCATTTGAGTCAGTCATGATGTTATAAGCTATGCATGGTCATGTTATGATAAGATTATGAATTTAGAAAGAATGTGATCTTGAGCAAAATGGCATGACCAAGTGATGCTTTATAACCTAGTTTTGTCTTGTTTATCGACTTAATTATATGCATTCTCATGTAATTTTATGTAAATGTGAACATATATACTAACCAACATGATTAGTTCTTGTTTTTGTAGGGTTAAAGTGAATTTGAGGAACTAATCCATGAGTTGGTGAAGTGGAGGCATGGAATCAGAAGTAAAACGTGAACGTCGGCAAGGAGGATGCGCGAAACAACCCACCTGCGCATTGGCAACGTGCCATGGCAGGCAGGCTGTGCGACAAGGGCCGTGACACGCCCTCAAACGCACTGCACAAGCAGCGTGACACGCTGCCAACGCGGTCAGCTTCTGCCTGGCGACGGTTTTATGTGTTTTCTAGTGTGCATCCGCGATTCCTCCATTTCACGGAGGTAAATTGGTGCGATAACCTCCGTGACACGGAGCTATTTCATGCCAGGCATAATTGTATACACCTCTCATTTACTATAAATAGGTCCCTTAGCTTCTAAAAGCATTTTTTCATGATTTATTTCTGAAAAATTGCCAAGGAGTGAAGGTAGAAGTGGGAGAACTCACCTAGGGTTCTTAAATTTCATCTTCTCTTCTACCAATTCATGTAAGTATGTTACTTTAATTATGTTTTCTTGTAATTATACGAACTTGAGTGGCTAGAACCCTTCCTATAGGTTTGAAGCCACAAGGTATGATTGTGACTATGTGAATTGGTTTTGGTTTTAAGTTATTAATTGATGTTTTGTCTTACGTTCTTAATTATGGTTGTTTTTATGATTGATCACCATGAAAACACACACGTTACACCTCGATTAAAGCTTGAGAAAGTAAACCTAAGCAAGAACAAAGAATGTAGGGAGCAAGTTTGTATCTTACGATATAATTTGCGGTTAGGATAAGAAATTATACCTAATTTGCCTTGATTGGTTACTAAAACGGGATGAGCTAGACACCAACTTAGAATTATCACATCACCACTCGTAGAAGTAGTTGTGAAGCTAAGTTGAGTTAAATGATTAGAGGTACGAAAGTCCCTAATCAAGAGCATAAACCCCGCAAACCACATCCATGTAATTAATTGCCCACGAACTAGAATGTCACATCCCTGCTCAACGATGTAGTTGTGAGGCTTGTTTGTCGTGTTTAGAGGCTCGAATGACCATGAACATGAAATTTTAATTATGTGCGCGACAATTGATAATTCCATACTTAAACCATTACAAAGCGTAGTATCGCATGATTATCCAGCTTTAGCTCTAGTTACTTCTTGAATGATTTCAGAGTATTTCGATGGCCACCCCTAGACTTCATTAAACTTTATCGAAAAAGTCTAAATCAACGCTTTTGAAAGTTAATATCACACTTGAACTTGATAATTAGCTGAATTGGTCCAGTCCCTGTGGGTTCGACATGCGGCTCTTGAAAAGGGCCACTGTATTACTTGTAAGACCACGTACACTTGCGTGTGCGCTACTGCGCAGTCTCAACAAGTTTTTGGCGCCGTTGCCGGGGACTCAGCGAAGTTTAGTGAATTTATCTATTTTTGTGTGTTTTTGTTAATTTCCTTAAGTGTTGAGAAACTTAGTCTTAGTCTGACTTATTGCAGGTGACAGGTTTTCTTGCCGAGCTGGCTAGGAATAGAGAGCTTGGGGAATCGTTGCTTGAACCAGAACGTCAGATTCATTTGCGAAGGAGAATAGCTCTTGAGCTAAAGCTGAAAAGACTTCAAGAAAATGTACAACAACAACCACCTGCAGGACAAGCACAATTGTCACCGAAAGCAATGGCAGCCAGACCAGTTCGCGAAGTGGCAATCCCACTAGCGACAAACGTGAACTCTACTATCCGTAAACCGGAACCTGGAGGGAACTTTGAATTGAAGAAGAACATGGTGCAGCTGTTAAATTCTAGTGGTCAATTCACTGGGATGGCACATGAGGACCCGTAGCAGCACCTACAGAATTTTTCAAAGATTAGTGACACTTTCGTCCCCACCGGAGTGTCCACAGACTATGTTCGACTTACCCTCTTCCCATTTTCATTGTTGGGAGAGGCCAAAATGTGGTTGAAAGCTGAGCCACCAAACTCCATAACGTTTTAGGATAATTTGGCGAAGAAGTCCTTGATCAGATTCTTTCCTTCAAGCAAGATTGCAAAATTGAGAAGTGAAATACTGAGTTTCAAGCAGAGGCCTGATGAGAACTTATATTTGGCTTGGGAGAGATTCAAGTCATTACTGAGAGACTGTCCCCATCACCAGCAATCCGATGAAGTGCTAGCTCATACCTTTGTAGAAAGTCTGGACCCACATACAAAAATTTTGCTAGACTCTGCATCGGGTGGGCAAGCCTTAGAGAAGACTTATGATGAGTTGTACACTTTGTTGAATAGAATTGCTCAGGGAAATCCATAGTGGCACAACGAGGCATCAAGAGGGGCAGGAAAGAGAGCAGCGTTGATAGAGGTAGATGGTATGAATGCCTTGGCGGCACAACTAGCTTCATTCCAACATCAGATTATGGCTCAGTTCAATAAACTGAGTATGAACCAACAACAGGGTCAGGTTAATGCAGTTCAGCAAGCTCCGAGTTGGTGTGAAATTTGTGGGAATAATGGGAACAATGCAGAATCTTATGGAGCCAATCCGGAATCAGTCAATTTTGTTGGGAATGTGCAGAGGAACACTCAGAATTTTGGAAACAATTACAACAAGAATTGGCAGAGCCACCCAAATTTTTCTTGGGGTGGAAATCAAAGGAAGAATTATCAGCAACCTCAGCAGCAACAGTATCAACAAAATAGGCAGAATGATGGCCAATTGAGCAGCAACATTGAGCAAACATTGCAGAAAATCATGGAGACCCAAACTCAATTAGCAGAAAATTAGGCGAGGATGGCATCAGACTTGAAGAATCAGCAATTGGCCACCCACAATCTAGAAAAGCAGATGGGTCAGATAGCAGCTGCTCAAAACATGAGACCGCAGGGAGGACTACCAAGTGACACAGACCCTAACCCCCGCCAGGTCAATGCCATCAGTCTGAGGAGCGGCAAACAAGTAGCTGATGCAGTGCCAAAAGAGAAAACAAATGAGGTGCAGCCAGAGTTGGCTAGACTAGGACCATCCACTGATAAGAGAGAGAATCAGAGTGCTGTGCAACAAAATGCACAATCTTCATTGCAGCCAGCACAAAGACTACCACCACCATTTCCTCAGAGATTCAGAAAGAGCAAGGAGGAGGAATGCTTCAAAAAGTTCTTTGAGATTTTCAAAGAACTTCACATAAATTTGCCTCTTATTGATGTTTTGCAAGGAATGCCCAAGTATGCTAAATAATTGGAAGATGTGATGGCGAACAAAGTGAGATTAGTGGATGTCCAGATGGTAGCACTGACTGAGGAGTGCAGTCACAGGGTATTGAGCAAGATTCCTAAGAAGCTCAAAGACCCAGGGAGTTTTACCGTCCCCATACAAATTGGTAAAGCTGAGGTGATACGAGCTTTGTGTGATTTAGGGGTAGCAGTTAATCTAATGCCCCTATCTTTATTTAACACCCTGGGGTTAGGAAAACCGAGGCCAACAAGGTTGATGCTGCAGCTGGCGGATAAGTCGCGAGTGGCTCCTGATGGAATAATAGAGGACCTTCTCATCAAAGTGGGTAAGTTTATTATACCTGCTGAGTTTATTATCTTAGATTTTCATGTTGATGACCAGGTACCCTTAATCTTGGGACGACTATTCTTGGCCACCGGAGGAGTGGTAATTGACTTAAGAGCAGGGAACCTGAAAATGAGGGTCGAGGATGAAGAAGAACTCTTTCGAGTATACCAAGAAATGAATCCACCCACACACTACAGAAACCTTTGTAAGGTTAGTGTGTTGTTAGAGGATAAGTGTGGGGTGATAGGTTCCACAGGTCCACGGCCAAAGGTAATGATAAGTATTCAGCCCGAGTCTGATAAAGGGCTTCAGTTTGATAAGAAGTTGGAGGAAGAGAGGAACAGAGTGGAGGTTGTTACCTCTAAAAATCAAAAGAAAAGAAGATGGTTCTCGAAAGGGAACCCAGGTATGATGATGTCCTGAAAAGGATAGTTCACGTCGTGCCGCGACGTAAAATAAGGCGCTGCTTGGGAGGCAACCCAAGGGTACCACAGGTACAATTTGTGATTTTTGTTTATGTATTTTTGTTTATTTTCAATTTGTGTTGTTTTTGGTGGAAAGTTAGGCACAGATGGAGGGGAAGTCTGAGTACCCATGGAGGAGGAAGCTAACAAGCATGGAAGAGAAAAAGTGTGGGGTCGAATACCCACTTGTGTAAAAATGAAGAAAAACATGCTATTAGCTAGGCCTAGAGGCCTCAGGGAGTATTTCTCACCCTTTTGAATTTTAATTCGATGCTTCGGGGACATAGCATGATCCAAGTGTGGGTGAGGAAAATTTCAAAAATTTTGTGCTTAATGATTTTGGTGAATGTAGTGCTTGATACATATTTGAAAAACTTTTGAGATGAGCATGACTTCACCACCCGTTGGTTTTTCTTTTCGGTTCTTTTCTGACGGGGGGTCTTTGAACTAAAGAATAATAATTTCCTTTGTCTGTATATAATGTTTTTAGTCATAGTTAGAGACTATTTCCGATGATGGATGGATGACGACCGTCTTGAGGAAAAATTAGTCAATAGGTTTTGGTTTTTGAACCCGTAGCTAATTGATGGCTTGATGTTCTTGTTATGTGCTATGCATGATTGTAAGATACAAGTGTGGTTAGAGTTGAAGCATTTAGGAAGTGTATAACTTTGTTTGAGACACTTAGGCTCTTGAATTTGACTCGACGTGATTGAAGCTTAATTCTGAATTCTTGTGATTAGCTGAATAAGAGTCTGCTGAATGTGTCCTAAATTGAGCATGTGATGTGAGTGTAAATTTTTCGAATATTCCGTGCTATTGTGGAATGTCTAGAACTTGCCTGGTGTGTATATAAAACGAAATGAAGGATGTGGACTGTAGGAGATGATTTAGGCATTTATTTGAATGAACCTAATTTTTATCGCTCATTTTACCTACCTTGAATGTTGAATCCTAGTGAGCCCCATTAATCCTTAAGCCTATTCCTTGATAGCTACAACATAATCTTAATACTTTTTCTTTCATTATCCTTGAATTTGATCCAAAATCCAAAGCGCTTAAGGGAAAAATTTGAAAGAGTGAAGGAGTGAGAAGCATGAAAAAGAAGGAAAAGTAGCAGTTTTAAAAGTTGAGAAAGGTCAAGGGTGCACTTGTTTGAAAATGCCTGAGTATTGGTAGGGAGTAAGAAATAAATGAATGAAAAAGTTTCTTAAGTACCCCTTAGTAATAAGCTGAGTGTGCTTAAAGAAATGGGAAATAGAAGAGAAAACTCAAGGGTGAAAAGAATGAGGAGGAAGTAAGAAAAGAGATGTCCTGAATGAAGCTTGAAGTTATAAAAAGCGCTTGGGGAAGATAGCCACTGTTGTTATCCATAATAGTACCTACCTGTCCCTTAGTTTACATTACAACCCATTAAGTCCGACTTGATCTTACGTTCATACATCCTTGAATTCGTGGAGTAAAACACTAAGGGAAAGCTTATGGTTCACTACATGATGCATGTGAATTCTTTGAGAGAGCTGTTCAGGGTGTTATATGGGTATATAACTACATGCAAGTGCACGTGGTCGAACAAGTAGTAAAGTGGCTTAAGTAAGCCAAGTATCGATCCCATAGGGACTGGGATGAAGTGCAATCTGCTCAAGTGTACTATATTTCGATTCTAAAAATGCAGACAACAGTGTAACCAAGAGTTTGCTATTTTGTTTTATAATTTTTATGCTAAAGCAAAAACAACTATCTAATTTGAGTCTGAACTATGAATGAAAGCATGCTGAGGTTAAACGAACATGTAATGAAATTAGTTATCGATGTAATTTGGTTAGTCTTTTTCTCCGGTTGCTAGCCAAGAACATTTGCCAAGAGATTAAAACTCTCGTATTTAACCTCACTTAAGAATCATGAACCATCCACCTACATTTCTGTGATTAAATGCAATTCATGTTCTAGCCATACAAACCCGGAGCCTAAATTGACTAATACGACTTTCAGGTATATTTCTATCCTGAAAGTAAATCAATTCCCAATTTTCCCAAACCAAGTAAAGATCATATCCTATTAATTCACAACTTTCCAATTTCTTGCTCTCTCAGTGAAACCGGACTTTTTAGATGTACATTAACGTAGGCCACACATTAATGCAGTAAGAACAAGAATTAATAGAACAACCATGGAAGAAAAGATGAAAAACCAAAGAATCAATGATCACATTTCATTACAAGTGTTCATAACCTCAGTAAGAAGATGAATTAGCCACTCAGTTATGGATTAAACATCATTAAATGAGTGTTAAACATACAAGCAATTGAATACAAGGAGAAGGAAAGAGAGAAAAACCCTGATAATTTCGTCCCCTCAAGTGCCTGTAACCCACGTTCTTGCTCCACCAAGTCAGAATATTGAAAAATGAACCTAAGTGTTCTATTTATACTGGTGGGAATTTTTCCCGGAATAACGAGCAACGTGTCACGGAGTGCATCGCAGAGCACTGCCTCTGTGACACGCTACGGACACGGACCTTCACTGGAACTGGGGGTCCAGGAAATAAAGCCCAACGTGGCACGGCGTGCAACGCGGAGCCAAGCCACCGTGCCACGGACCCATCGCGAACCCACACTGGAATTTGGCTGAAAATTCCCATCCAGGCTGAAGGCCTCCGCGATGGCAACGTGACATGGCTCCATCGCGGAGCCCCTTTATTTTATGTTGTCCAATGTCTTGTCCCTTGCTCGCATCCAAGTCCAACCCCGATATCCTCCAACATGCATTTTAGCTTCCCGAAATTACATTTTACCTGCAAAACAATGCTAATCATGTTGGTTAGTATAAATTCACATTTTATTACCAATTACATGAGAATGTATACACATTGATAGATAAACAAGGCTAAAATGGTACTTTTGAGTATCACTTGGGCATATAAATTTGCCCAAGATCACTTACCCCACACTTAAATCCTTGTTCGTCCTCGAACAACAATCCTACACTTCATGCAATTTACATCCCAACCTCGCTACTTTGGTTCGACAATTTAGGCTACGGTCATACCGATTATTCAATACAACAAATCATCAAGAAAACATGCATGGTCCTATCAATGCAATGACCTTCAATACATCAAGACCTCCTAGACTTAAGAATCGACTCTCGATATTGGCAAACTTATGCAAATCAGCTGATCAAGATATCCGACACGAAAATTAATCTCTCATCAAGCATGTGCCCTCACAACACAAGAGAATCTTCCCCTTTTTGCTCATATGACTCACAAAATTTTAAGCAGGGGCGTGTAAACACAATTTCGCTCTCTCTCCCAAAAGTATTCACATGCATCATGTCATGACCCATAGGCTTGCCCTTAGTGTATTACTCCACTAATATAAAGAAGTGCGATGTAAGATCACGTAGGACTTTAACTGGTTGTAATGGAAGCTACGGAATTAGTAAATATTGGGTTAGCCAATAATAGCCACTAGCATCCTTAAGCGCCTTTTCAACACATCCCATCAACTCATGGACATTGTTTCTTCTTTCCATCCTCCCATTCTTGATGTTTTTCTTTAGTTTGGCCCATCGTATTAAGCACACTTGACACAACAACAAAGATTATTCATGCACCTTCATTATAGTTTATTTATAACAAGTGCACCTTCAACCTTTTCTTTTCTTCTATCACTCTGCTTTTCTTTTTCTTTTCACCATTCTCACTCTTTGACACTTTGGGAAAATGATTTTCTCTTCTTAAGCGCTTAAGAGTTTTGTATCGACTTTACGGCTAATGAAAAGAAGGGATTAAGCTCGGTTTACACTTTTTGACAACAGAAAAATATAATAGGCTAAAGGCTCAACGGGCTGACTAGGGTATACAATCAAGGTGGGTACGACAATGAAAAATAGAAACTTTCGGTTAAAACAAAGAAATGCCTACATCCTTTCCTACAATACACCTCCTTCATTTCATTTTGTACACACACCAGGCAAGTTCTAGACATTTCACAACATCATGGAATAACAACACCTCATTTCACAATTATTGCACATGCTCAACTCAAGATGTATTCACAGACTCTTCAATCAGCTAATTACAGGAATTCAAGCATTAAGCCTCAATCACACTGAATCGAACTCTATGGCCTAGGTATCTCAACATATTTACAAAGTTGCATGCTTTCATACGAATCACCTTTGCATTTTAAATATCATGTACAACACGCAACCAGAATTCCGCAACCATACAGTAACTACCGGTTTTGGGATGCAACCCACCAAAGAAAAAAAAACTGAAAAATATTTGAAAAAAAAACTACTCCTAACGACTACATTTCCCTTAAGACGATTGTCATCCATCCATCATAGGGAACGGTCACTACTATGACTTCGGTTCAATGGGACCATTCTCGGTAAAAGAACCGAAAACAAACGCCGAGAAACCCAAGAAGTAAAAAAAAATTTGAAAATATCGATCATTTCGATAGACAAAAATATGTACAAAAATCAGCTAGCAACATTCAGCAACACACGTCAATTTCACATAAATTTACAATACAGAACAACAACTTAACAATTCATAAATCACAGGGAACAACAAAATTTCACAGGCACGACAACAGATTAGAGCATACATACATAACAACACAGCCCAGCACCTAACTACTCCCACCCCACACTTAGCTCGAACACTGTCCCCAGTGTTCATAAAAATTAAATTAGCACAAAAATCGGGTGGTGGAACTCCCTGATCAATCAAAGTGCTCCACTTCTTCGTCGGGTGTTGCTGCTTCATCTCCCATGTATGAATCGCCCCCGTCATCTTCATCGGACTCCACATCGGAGTCCTCCCGACGTGTCTACTCGTCTGTGGGGATGTCATCATCCGTGGGCTCTACAAATGCTGGCCCCACTCGGCATAGAGCCCTGGCGTTCTCGCCGAAGGGGTAGTCTAGCTCGAGCTGCCATAGCTCCTCCTCTGTCGCCGGCCTCCCGCCTATCCTCAGCTGGAGCATTTGCATCCCATACATGCGAGCCATATACTGATCATCACGTGCATGTCACTCGCTAAGTGTAAGCACTGGCCCGTGGGTGGTGTCGGGTGCCTTAGTTTTAGTAACATCTAAGGCCCGCCGCTCCATCTGCGGGATATAGTCAAGGGCCTCTTCCTCGACATCTAGGCCCCTGAGGAAGGTGGTGAGTAGTCCACCAAAGCCGTACCTGTGCCCCTGATGCAACCGGGCTCTCTTCATGGCGGAGATAATCACCGCCCCCACGTTGATCTCCAGCCCTTTCATCAGGGCGTACACCAGGCATACACGATCCCGGGTTACATCTGTCATATGTACCCCCGAGATTAGGCAGGAACAGACAATCTTCAGCCATATTCTGGCTTCCCTGTTCATCTGTGAATACGACAAAGTTTGATGGTAGCCCCTCTCCTTGTGTCTGCTCTATCTAGCTGTCGATCGGGTCCCACACAAGGTGCGTCTGATGTCCGCATACGGTGGGGTAATGTTCAGCTGTCGAAGCACATGGGCGTCTGTGTCCCGCGCCCCTATGATAGCATTGAGGTGGTGGGGCTCCAAAGTGACTATTTGCCCTCTGATTTTGATGGTGTGACTTCTGATAGTCGGGTTCCAGTTGGCATAGAATTCCCAAACCAGGTGCAGATTGCATTCCTTGGGCTCTTCAAAAATGAAGTTGAGCCTGGCTGCCTCGATCCGGTGGACAATCCTAGGGAACTCCTGTGCCAACGGTTCCCGTGCTATATGCTCCTCAGGGAAGTATTTGTTTTCTTTGTGCTTAGCGTACCACTTCTTCCCCTCATCCATCACCCATCTTGTTCCGTATTGGCAGCGTTGGCCGCGTGGAACTGCTGGTGCTGCTGGGACTGCTGTGCCCAGTCTGATTCGCTTCCTTCTAGCGCCAGAAGTTGATGCGCCTTTCCCTTTTTCTTGCCTGCTCGCCATTTTACCTGTCAACCAAGTAGACAAGATCAATGTTAAGCCACTGAGTATTAACTTTGGCTAAAGTCGGGTTAAGCTAGGCTACCCCACACTTAGTCCTTAGCTACAGTTACAACATACCGGCAAGATTATTCTTATTTGCATAACTAAACAACCAACTATACAGACATGCTTAGTGCATACGAAGAATTCGACGGTATATATTCTATGTACTACTCAGACTTCGTACAGCTAACAACAATCATTACCATCGATAACCTTTTAACCCATCGCACTTAGCAAGGAGAAACAAAGAAATGAAAACAACAACAAAAATTTATCTACACGAACCTATACAACCAAACCAATTCTTGCAAATTTCAATATTCCTCTAACCCGAGAATCCGTCGGTCTTTTAACATGATAACAACTAGCACACCGACTCATCTCACTCAACATATACATCCCGGCATGAATTTCACAAGTTCACTACATTTTCCACTTCAAATTCCAAAACAAGCCCTAGAAATGATAGTATCAAGAAAATTCAATTGAGTTATGTAATTAACGAGTTCAAGCAATCAATATGACATTCCGAACATTCATCAACAACAATTCAATTGAATTCATGATTAATTTCTACTTAGGGCAAACTTAGCTCACCTCACATGCTCAATATCGAAGAAAATCGACAAGAAATGAGATGGAATCGAAGAACATACCTTGAAATTGAAGAATTTAAGCAAACTTGATGATTTTCTTAGCCTACTCCATGTCACGTTGAAGGGGGATGGGTTTTGGGGAGTTTGGTCGCGGATTGAGTGAAAAATAAGGAAAAGGAAGGGGTTTTCGGGGTTAAAAAGTAGAAAAATCGCGCGGGTCACCCGGCGACCCGATGTGACCCGTCGCGATATACACGGCAATGTGTCACGGAGTGCATCACGGTGCACTGCCTCCGTGACACGGAGCCGTCGCGAGCCTGTTCTGGAAATTTTTTTATAAAATCCGAATTATACCTCAACGTGTCACGGAGGGTAACGCGGCGGTCCACCTCCGTGACACGGAGCTATCGCACTAGCTCACTGCTTTGCCACTTTTTGTTAATTTTCATACCTCGAATTTTCCTTTGCGATTCCGTGCATATTTTCCTCCATTTGACCTAAAATTCATCTCACTATACAAAATTGGTTAGAATTATAGGTTTCACTCTAAATAAAAATAAAAACAAAAACAAAAACTAAAATTTTGTAGTAAATCAAGAAAAAAAGAAAAATCTATTTACACTTTACAAAGAGAAAAAAAAAATTTCACGGGTTGCCTCCCGTGCAGCGCCTGGTTTACCGTCGCGGCTCGACGTCATTAAACTCAGTTTTCCTCTAGGGTGATGGACGATTTCTCTCGATCACCGTCCTCCCCCCAGTAGTGCTTACACCTTTCCGGTGGTTTTCCCATTAACTCTCGTGAATCCTTAATATGCTCATTATCGCCTTGATCAATCACATTGATCACCGAGAGTTCTTCGTGCACCATTGGGAGCTTGGGTGCCTTGTACACATCGAACACCTCTACCTTGTCGTGTGCTCGCATTGTTAGCTGCCCCGCAGCTACGTTAATTAGTGCTTTCCCGGTCGCCAAGAAAGGACGTCCCAAAATAAATGGGACTTCCGCGTCTGGTTCAAAATCCATCACGACAAAATCTACCGGGAAAATCAGGGAGCCAACTTGCACCAGAACGTCCTCCACGATGCCATCAGGTCTGGCTAAGGACCGATCCACCAACTGCAAGATTACTGTTGTGGGTCTAGGACTCCCTAGACCCAACTTTCTGAATACCGATGACGGCATCAAATTTATGCTCGCTCCCAAATCACACAATCCACGAGCTCGAATGCTCTGCCCAATAGTAATCTGTATAGTAAAGCTCCCAAGGTCTTTGAGCTTTATGGGCAGTCTGTTTTGAATCCGAGAAGTGCACTCCTCCGTTAGAGCCACTGTAGCATACTCAGTCAACCGACTTTTGTTTGCCACAATGTCCTTTATGTACTTAGCATATTTCGGCACTCCCTGCAAAACATCAACAAGAGGCAAGTTAATATGTACCTGTTTCAGCACCTCCATGAATTTCTTGAAACACGCCTCCTCCTTGTGTTTCTTTAATCGTTGAGGGAATGGGGGTGGTGGTCTTTCTGCTTCAGCTTCCTTAGTCTTCCCCCTCTCATCACTTTGCTCCCTCTCAACTTCTGCTGCTCCCGATTGTTGAGGTGGTCTTTCTGGTTCCACCTCTTTCAGCTGCAAACCACTGCTTGTGGTCATTGCATTCACCTGCTTGGGATTGGGATCTGTGTCGCTCGGAAGTCCTCCTCTAGGCCTTGTGTTTTGGGCTCCAGTAAATTGCCCAAATTGATATTCAAGTGCCTTGGTAGCTAACTGGTTGTTTTTCACTTCGGCTACTAATTTCACATAGTCAGCCTGCAATTGAGCTTGGTTAGCTATCATGGTCTTGAACATCTCCTCAATGTTGGGTGATGGTGGTGGAGGAGGTGCATTGTTGTTTCTGAATTGTGCTTGATAATTCTGCTGCCCTCCTTGGTTCCTTTGCACACCCTGACCCGAACTTTGCCCCTGATGGTTGTTGCTACCCCAGGAGAAATTTGGGTGATTCCTCCAATTGGAATTGTAGCTATTACCATACTGTTGGTGATTGTTCCTTTGTTCATTTCCCACAAAGTTTACCGAGTCAGGATTGGCTCCACAACACTCAGCTGAGTGCTCACTGCTTCCACACACTTCACACCACATCTGCTGCACTGCATTCACTTGGGCTTGAGGCTGGTTCATTGTCATGTTGCTGGAGTGGGTGTTAAGTTGATTTTGTAATGCAGCTATCTATGCAGCAATAGCTGTAAACCCATCCACTTCTAGCACTCCAGCTGCTTTCCTTGTCCCGCCTCTTGATGACTCAGCATTCCATTCCGGATTGCCCTGCGAAATATGGTTCAACAAGGTATACAACTCCTCATAAGTTTTCTCCAGCGCTTGTCCTCCAGCTGCTGAGTCTAGCAATATTTTTGTGTGTGGTTCCAAACCCTCTATAAAAGTGTGCACCAGCATATCATTGGACTGATGATGATGAGGACAATCCCGCAACATGGACTTGAATCTCTCCCAGGCCTGATATAAATTCTCTCCCTCTCTCTGTTTGAAACTTAGAATTTGACTTCTAAGTCTTGCTGTTTTACCGGAGGGAAAAAATCGTATCAAGAATTTCCTTGCAAAATCATCCCACGTAGAAATAAAATTCGGTGGCTCAGCTTTCAACTACATCTTGGCTTCTCCCAATAGAGAAAATGGGAACAATGTAAGCCGGACATAATCTGATGACACTCCAGCGGGGATGTAAGTGTCACTTATCTCCAAAAAATTTTGGAGATGCTGCTGTGGATCTTCATAAGGGAGACCGGTAAACTGCCCGCTAGTGTGCAGCAATTGCACCATATTCTGCTTAAGTTCGAACCTCCCTCCTGGCTCAGGTTTGCGGATGCTAGATGTGACATTATTAGCATGTGGGATTGCCACCTCGCGAACCGGCCGAGCTGCTACTTCTTCGGGCACTAACACTGCCCGTACTACCGGTGGATTCTGTTGTTGCTCCATGATCGTCTGTCTGAGCAACTGCAACTTTCTTTCTAGAGCTTCTCTCCGCTTACTATGAAATATTCTTTCTGGCTCTATATACGAGTCCACCAGCTCCTTGTCTCTTGCCAGCGTTCAACAGAGATTAAATCTGCAAAATACAGGCTAAGACCAAGTTGTCAACACTAAGAAAATAAAAATACAGTAAATTAACACTTAAGAAAAATTCACCAATTGCCAATTCCCCGGCAACGACGCCAAAAACTTGTTCAGGGTGTTATATGGGTATATAACTACACGCAAGTGCATGTGGTCGAACAAGTAGTAAAGTGGCTTAAGTAAGCCAAGTATCGATCCCACAGGGACTGGGATGAAGTGCAATCTGCTCAAGTGTACTATATTTCGATTCTAAAAATGCAGACAACAGTGTAACCAAGAGTTTGCTATTTTGTTTTATAATTTTTATGCTAAAGCTAAAACAACTATCTAATTTGAGTCTGAACTATGAATGAAAGCATGCTGAGGTTAAACGAACATGTAATGAAATTAATTATCGATGTAATTTGGTTAGTCTTTTCCTCCGGTTGCTAGCCAAGAACATTTGCCAAGAGATTAAAACTCTCATATTTAACCTCACTTAAGAATCATGAACCATCCACCTACATTTCTGTGATTAAATGCAATTCATGTTCTAGCCATACAAACCCGAAGCCTAAATTGACTAATACGACTTTCAGGTATATTTCTATCCTGAAAGTAAATCAATTCCCAATTTTCCCAAACCAAGTAAAGATCATATCCTATTAATTCACAACTTTCCAATTTCTTGCTCTCTCGAGTGAAACCAGACTTTTTAGATGTACATTAACGTAGGCCACACATTAATGCAGTAAGAACAAGAATTAATAGAACAACCATGGAAGAAAAGATGAAAAACCAAAGAATCAATGATCACATTTCATTACAAGTGTTCATAACCTCAGCAAGAAGATGAACTAGCCACTCATTTGTGGATTAAACATCATTAAATGAGTGTTAAACATACAAGCAACTGAATACAAGGAGAAGGAAAGAGAGAAAAACCCTGATAATTTCGTCCCCTCAACTGCCTGTAACCCACGTTCTTGCTCCACCAAGTCAGAATATTGAAAAATGAACCTAAGTGTTCTATTTATACTGGTGGGAATTTTTCCCGGAATAATGAGCAACGTGTCACGGAGTGCATCGCGAAGCACTGCCTCCGTGACACGCTACAGACGCGGACCTTCACTGGAACTGGGGGTCCAGGAAATAAAGCCCAACATGGCATGACGTGCAACGCGGAGCCAAGCCACCGTGCCACGGACCCATCGCGAACCCACACTGGAATTTGGCTGAAAATTCCCATCCAGGCAGAAGGCCTCCGCGATGGCAATGTGACACGGCTCCATCGCGGAGCCCCTTTATTTTATGCTGTCCAATGTCTTGTCCCTTGCTCGCATCCAAGTTCAACCCCGATATCCTCCAACATGCATTTTAGCTTCCCGAAATTACATTTTACCTGCAAAACAATGTTAATCATGTTGGTTAGTATAAATTCATATTTTATTACCAATTACATGAGAATGTATACACATTGATAGATAAACAAGGCTAAAATGGTATTTGAGTATCACTTGGGCATATAAATTTGCCCAAGATCAAGAGCGAGTGTAATTTTATTCATATACCTATACTTGTTGTGATTTGAAAATTTGTGAGTAAAAATGGGCAACTCTCTTGTTGTGAGGGAACATGTTTAATGAGAGATAACATTCATGTCGGATTTCTTGATCGGTTGATTTGCATGAGTTTGCTAAGATTGAGAGTTGATTCTTGAGGTTAGGAAGTCTTAACGTAGTTGTATATCATTTCAATGATTAAATCATGCATGCTCTATTTTTAACATGCTATCTCAAACAATCATTGTAGCCGTAGCTTGAATTGTCTTGCTAAATTAGTTATGTGTGAGTCTTCATTTACATGAGATGTAAAAGGGTTGTTCGAGGACGAACAAGGCTTTAAGTGTGGGGTAGGTGATCTTGGGCAAAATGGCATGCCCAAGTGATTCTTTATAACTTAGTTTTGTCTTGTTTATCGACTTAATTATATGCATTCTCATGTAATTTTATGTAAATGTGAAGATATGTACTAACCAACATGATTAGTTCTTGTTTTTGTAGGGTTAAAGTGAATTTGAGGAACTAATCCATGAGTTGGTGAAGTGGAGGCATGGAATCGGAAGTAAAACGCGAACGTCGGCAAGGAGGATGCGCGAAACAACCCACCTGCGCATTGGCAACGTGCCACGGAAGGCAGGATGCACGACAAGGGCCGTGACACACCCTCAAACGTGCTTCACAAGAAGCGTGACACGGCTCCAACACGGTCAGCTTCTGCCTGGCGACGGTTTTATGTGTTTTCCAGTGTACATCCGCGATTCCTCTGTGTCACTGGAGGTAAATTGGTGCGATAACCTCCGTGACACGGAGCTATTTCATGCCGGGCATAATTTTATACACCTCTCATTTACTATAAATAGGTCCCTTAGCTCCTAAAAATATTTTGTCACGATTTATTTCTGAAAAACTGCCAAGGAGTGAAGGGAGAAGTGGGTGAACTCACCTAGGGTTCTTAAATTTCATCTTCTCTTCTACCAATTCTTGTAAGTATGTTACTTTAATTATGTTTTCTTGTAATTATACGAACTTGAGTGGCTAGAACCCTTCCTCTAGGGTTGAAGCCATAAGGTATGATTGTGACTATGTGAATTTGTTTTGGTTTTAAGTTATTAATTATTGTTTAGTCTTACGTTCTTAGTTATGGTTGTTTTTATGATTGATCACCATGAAAACACAAACGTTACACCTAGATTAAAGCTTGAGAGCATATAATCAAAAAATAAAAACAATCTATCTTAAAATATCCATCAATGGAAAAATCTAGCAGTGATGCAAAACTACAAACTGAGGTATGGAAATTCATAATTATGAATAACTAAACTGCTATATTCCTGATAATCTGCTAAGTATTATTTGTTAATATCTTGTTATATCGTTTTTATGAATGCCTGATTAAGTTTGCTATGTACGTGTTTAGTAGGTTATGAATAAGTATGCCCAGACTAAGACATCCTAATGTGGAAACCGGTTAGGCCAGGAGAGCCGTTTTAGGGAAGTACACAAAGTTGAAGTCATTGTTAGGGTAACTAATCATAGCTGAAAACGCATAGTAATGACCCAAAAGGACAATTCAGAATAACGATATAAGAATTAGATAATTTCAAATAATACCTAAGAAGATTAAAAGGAATATTATGTTTAGAAAAAATTCATGAAATGAATTCAGACCTACCAAATAGAGATCTTAGATATAAGCTACTTATCTTATGTATGATAAAAATCCTAGTTCAGATAACAAAAGAAATAACAGAACTTAGAGAAACTTTAGAATTAATGAACCAAGGATGGACAGAATTAACTATAGAAGAGATTAGAAAATTAGACGAAAATTCAGATTAAAAATGATAAACTATGAATATATGGAATATTGGCTATCTACTATGGAAAGTATAAGGTTAATAAAGCTTCTGTTAGAAGAAAATATAAGGGAATATATGAGAAATAATAATCTAGAATATTTAGAATATGCATTCGAAAATATAAAAGAGCTACAGAGACTAGAACCATTAAAAATTGAATATTATAATAAAATGTTTACACAGGATTAATGAATAAAGGACTACAAAAACCAAGAAAAGGACATATTCAGAAAAAGGTTAAAAAATTGAAAAACCAATTAAAAATATTATACCCAGAATATAAACAGCTAAGTCTAAACAGAACAAATAATGATAGACTTGAATACCTGATAAATCTAATTTCAGCAACAGAATATAAATATATAAAATATCTAAAAAAGAAAAAATGAGAAACAATATAGATAACGACGAAAGATACAGAAACCGATTAATTAATAAAATAAACGAAATATCCGATGAAATCGAATTTAGAAAAGAAAGATTAAGATACAATATATTTGCAGGAGTATGTCAAACATCAATAAAAACACAAAGAAAAGAAATATTCTATTTGGAAATCAAACTACAACACCTAGAATATAAATTACAACACGGACTTCCATGAATAAAGAAGAATATGTTGTAGAAGAAGAAAAATATACAAGTCAAAAAGGACTAGAAATAAAAATTGTACACTCAAATTTAGGACGAAGATTTAAAAAGATAGGAGATCAATTATATTTAATGTTAGAAAAAGAATCAGCAAAACTAGAAGATAGTCTAACAGCAATGGTAAGAATAAACAGAGAAAATGAAGAAATAGACAGAAAAAAGGAAATAGAAAAAATTAAAAAACAAGCACAAACAGAAGTTCAGCAAATTAAAGAAGAAAAAGACACGAGAATCCAAGAACTAGAAAAAGAATTAGAAAAACTTAAACGATTATATGAAGAAAAATTAAAAGCTAAAGAAAAACAACGAGAAGAGTTAAAACTCACAGAAGAAATAGAAAAATTCAAAATATTATTAGAAGAATCAGGAACAATAGAAAATCAACCTAAAATAGGAATAGACGACATAAGTGAACAAGATGATGAAGAAAACTTAGATCAATATTCAGAAACCTCAGAAACCTATACTAACCTAATAGAAAAAGAAAACAACATAGAAATTAATGTAGAAGATATAGATGAAAAACCTAGTACATCAGGAACTAGAAGCCCAAGAAGATTAAATACTACACCAACTTATTATACCTACGAAAGAAAAAACAGAAGTAAAACACTATGGGATAAAAGATTAAATAAAAAATGGACACCTAAACAAAATATAGAACAATATAATTTCTTGGACTTAGATTGTGTAGCAGACACAAATAAAACAATCCAATTATGGATAGGATATATTTCAAAACAATTAATAGATAATAAAATATTAATAACAGACGCCCCTGGATATATAGAAAGAACACTAATAGGAACAGCTAAAATATGGTTACAAAATTTATCACCAGAAAGTTTAGAAACATTAAGAAATAATAAGAAAATTAATAATGAACCAGCAACAACATCTATAGATATACTAAACAAATACGAAATGGCAATTAGAAATGAATTCAGTAGTATGACTACAGAAATAGATGAACGATAAAAAGATAAAGAACTAAACAGAAATCTAATGAATAAATTAAGTATATGTAAAATGAGCTATATGGATGAATACACATGTGCATTTAAAGAATACTACTATAAAGGACTATACACAAATGAAGAAAGTAGAGAAATAAGAAAATTATACTATACAAAATTACCAGAACCATTTAGTTCAAAAATAACTAAAGACTGGCAAGAATCAGGATTAGTAGATACACTAGGATCTAGAATAAAATTTCTACAAAAATGGTTTACAGAACTATGTGAAAAACATAAAGAAGATATAAAAATGGAAAAAATATTAGTAAAAAATCTAGCATGTTGCACAACTAGAACAGCACCGCAGTTTGGATGCACAAATAAATATAAATATAAGAAGAGAATTGAAAAATACAGACCATTTAGAACTAAATACAAGTATAAGAAACCAAGAAGAAGATATTATATAAAAAATTATAAACAGAAGAGACCCCATAGAGCTAAGAAAAGTATATCAGAATGCAAATGCTACAATTGTGGTAAATTAGGACATTTAGCTAGAGACTGTCGAGTACCTAAAAACATAAATAAAAAACAGATATCAGAAGTAGAAATAATAATCAAAGATGAAAAATACAAACAAATAGATTATATAGACTATGACTTAAATGATGAAGATAGCATATACGAATTAACAGAATATGAAAAAACAGATAATGAAAACGAGATAAAAGAATATGAAACAGATAATGACTGAAACAGATATAAAAATTATAAGTAAAGAAGAATATTAAGATAGCGAAAGTTCAGAACAAAAAATAATATTTGATAATAATATGTTTGAACAAATAAAAGGAAAAGAATTAGATTTAAGCATAGATAAAATATTAGAAGTACCTAAATTAAGAAATTTCTTTAAATTAAGACAAGAAGAGTATTATGTAGTAAGCCAAAAAGAACATATAATAGATTGCAAATATGCCCAAGGTAAAGCTAAGATACCTATAATAAATAAAAAGATAATAAATAAAGAAATCCAAGAAATAAAAGCGAAAAATCCAATAAAATACGTACACCTAGGAGCAACAGAGATACTTATAAAAGCATGTTTTAGGGAAGGAATAGATACACCAATTGAACTATATTTAGCAGATGACAGAATAGTTCACCAAATAGAAAAAAGCGTAATAAGTGCAGTTAAGGGAAACTTAATATATCAAAAATTTAAGTTTATAATAAGTGCAAACTACTCAGTAGCAATAGATGATAGAAATATAGATAAATCATTAGTATTATACTGGAAAATGTCAGGAATAGAGCTGGCACCAGGTAGTAAAATATTTACAGCTAGATGTAAAAACTTATATGTATTAACAACAAAACACAAAATAGTAGCCAAAAATAAAATTCAAAGAATTAAAATAGAAAACCCTTTTGATAAAATAGTTACCGTCATTGATAATAATGACTACAGTTACAAAGAAATGGATATTGAAGAAGATTTAGAAATAGTAAGAGAAAGATTAAGTACAACAAAAAGAATAAATTATGATACACCATCATCATCTAGAAATAGTACCTCAAAAAGGATAGATTATGAAATACAACCAAGATTACTAGAACAAAGAATGGATGAAATACAACCCTACCAATATTATATAACAGGAATATTAAACCAACGAAAATACTTAATAAAAATAGATACAGGACAAAATGAAAGCTATGTTACAAGAGAACTAATAAGAGAAGAGGAAATTAGTAAAAACGAAAATATGAACACAGAACTACCAGGAATATTAACAAATATGGAACAAAGTACAGAACAAGAATTAATTATTGGAGGAATACCAATAAAAATAAAATTCAAAATATACCAAGGAAAAGATAATATTACTCTAGGAATAAAATGGCTAGAAACAGTAAAACCATACAATATAGATGAAAAGCAACTAACAATACATTACGAGAATAAAAAGATAATCATTAAAAGAACTTTAATATGAAAGAATGACAAAAATATATATACTAATGAAAATAATAGTAGAAGGCTATTACAACAGATATTACACACCTATGGTAGATACGGGAGCAGGAGCAAATATGTGTAAACATAATTGCTTACCAGAAGAAAAATGGGAAAAACTAAAAACACCACTTATAGTCACTGGCTTTAACAATGAAGGAAGCATGATAACACACAAAACTAAAAATATAAAAGTACAAATATGGGATAAAATATTAATAATAGAAGAAATGTATAGTTATGAATTCACTAATAGAGATATACTATTAGGAATGCCATTTTTAGAAAAGTTATACCCACATACTATAACAAAAACACATTGGTGGTTTACTACCCCATGTAATAAGAAAATAGGAGCAAAAAGAGTAAATAACAAAATAAGAAAAAATACGCCATGGATTAAAGGAAGCGAAAAAATTACTCAGAAATTAGAAAATATAACAACTAACGACCAAAAAATTGAAATGATAATATTCACAATAGATAAGGTACAAATATTACAAGATAAGTTAGAATCATTGTATAATGAAAACCCACTACAAGGATAGGAAAAACATAAAACGAAAGTAAAAATCGAACTAATAGATGAAAATAGTATAATAACACAAAAACCACTAAGATATAATTTTGAAGATCAAAAAGAATTCCAGATGCATATAAAAGAACTACTAGAAAACAATTACATACAAGAAAGTAATAGTAAACATAACAGTCCGGCATTTATAGTAAATAAACATAGTGAACAAAAAAGAGGAAAAAGTAGAATGGTAATAGACTACAGAAATCTAAATGCAAAAACTAAAACATATAATTACCCAATTCCAAATAAGATACTAAAAATAAGACAAATACAAGGATATAATTACTTCAGTAAATTTGACTGTAAGTCAGGATTTTATCACCTAAAGCTAGAAGAAGAATCAAAATAATTAACAGCATTTACTGTACCACAAGGGTTCTACGAATGGAACGTATTACCTTTTGGATACAAAAATGCACCAGGAAGATACCAACACTTTATGGATAATTATTTCAACCAACTAGAAAACTGTATAGTATACATAGATGACATATTACTTTATTCAAGGACAAAAGAAGAACATATAAGACTATTAGAAAAATTCATACACATTATAGAAATATCAGGAATAAGTTTGAGTAAAAAGAAAGCTGAAATACTGAAAAACCAAATAGAATTTCTAGGTATACAGATAGACAAGAATGGAGTAAAAATGCAAACACATATAGTACAAAAGATAATCAATTCTGAAGAATTATTAGATACTAAGAAAAAATTACAATTCTTTTTAGGATTAGTTAACCAAGTACGAGAATATATACCAAAGTTAGCAGAAAATCTAAAGCCATTACAAAGAAAATTAAAAAAGGATATAGAATATAATTTCGGTGAAAAAGACAGAAATTACATAAAAAAGATAAAAGAAATGTGTAAAAAATTACCAAAATTATATTTCCCGGATGAAAATAGACAATTTACTTATATAGTGGAATCAGATTCTAGTAACCACAGCTATGGAGGAGTACTAAAATATAAATATGAAAATGAAAAGATAGAACACCACTGTAGATATCATTCAGGATCATATACAGAACCACAGATTAAATGGGAGATAAACAGAAAAGAATTATTTGCATTATATAAATGTTTACTTGCATTCGAACCATATATTGTCTATAATAAATTTATTATTAGAACAGATAATACACAAGTAAAATGGTGGATAACTAGAAAAGTACAAGATTCTGTAACAACAAAGGAAATAAGAAGACTGGTATTAAATATATTGAATTTTTCATTTACAATTGAAGTTATCAAGACTAAAAAGAATACAATTGCAGATTACATCTCAAGACTCAAAAACTGAAGAAGGTAAGATGGATCAGATACTCGGACTCCTGAGCACACTTTGTAAAAAAGTGGAAAATATGGAGGAAGAAATACAAAAGCTAAAAGGCAAAGCTATTAGTCAGCAACATGACTTAAAACATGCGGAGATACGTCGATCGGAAGACGTAAAAAATCCAGAGCTAAAAGGAGACGTTGGGAAACTCCCTAAAACCCAAGCTAACATTTCACCTAGTGCAGTTGCAGGTACCTCAAGACCTACAGAAAGAAGAGAAGCTATCAAAAAACAATTATTTGACAAACCATTTACACCCAAAAAGAATATACCACCTACTCCACCACCACAAACTACCACCTATAAAGAAAGTTTGAACCAAGATAAACAAACCTACAACCATATTACTACCAAATACATACAAAATATACACAGAATCCAAACTTTCCTAAACAAAAATCCAAGATCTATCACCACAAATAACCCCGCAGAAGATTATGTGACACAGCATCTACAAGGGTATAATAAATTAATTGCACAACCAAAAACTAATGCGAATCTAGTAAGAACTTGCTACGATTATGGATTACTTAATACCGTATATACGACAACTGGAGAAGAAGTAGCTATGATACCTGAAATACATAAGGCCTTCACTACCTACAAAAGAATTACCAAGGGAACTTTCTTTTATATAAAAGTATACTAAGTCCCAGCAGAGATACTACTTACAGAGATAAAACCTATCATACAAGTAGTAAAGATAGGACTTACGAAAGAAATGATAATCCCTGAAAGGATAGAACCACAAGATGAGATATCACATGAAGAGATAGCAGAGTTCTACTCAAACAAAAGGATAATAGGACTCGCGACAATAATAAACGAATTAGCTAACAATTACCTAAATGGGAATGCAGTCTGGAACTATTATTCACGGGACCAGACAATTATCTACGCAAACTCAAAGGAATATAAGGAAGCTGATATGGAAGAACTAAGACAATGGATAATCAGCCTCCTAAAACCAGAAGAGATACCTACAACTAGAGCCATACGGAAAAATTACATCTCTCTAGCTCTACTAACAAGATACTGCAAGATAGTCGGACAAAAATATCCGGACCACCATTGCTCCAAGTGCCATGGTGAAGATAACGATCAGATACCGGATGTACAGCTGGAATAAGATAAGGACAAAAGAGGAAAAGCAAAAGCTGAAAAGAAAGAAGATAGAAGAAAATGAAGATGTCGGCCAACAGATAAAGGTGTCGGCCAAAAAGAAGAAAACGACGAATGACCAGATCAAAAGAAGCAGATAAGAAGGAGTCAGATATGATTTTTTCTTTTAAAAAAGTTTTTTATTTTATTATGTAAAAAAAAAAAAAAAAGTCCGAAAGTAAAGGATAGCTGTAAAGTAAAATTTTTGTTTGTTTTTGTAAAAGTCATAAAGTATACAGTAGAGGGCGGCTACTTTAGCAAGAAAGTCGCAAAGTAAATAGTAAAAGTTGTCGGCCACCAATCGCTATTCATGAACAGTAAAGGTCGTTCATGAACAGTAAAGGCCAAATGTAATAGTTTGTAAATTTTGTTATAAATAGAACATCAGACGGAAGCCAAAGGCATCCGCATTCCTCAATTCTCTCAATTCTCTCCCAAAACCCCCCATTGGTATAAGTTTGTATCTTACGATATAATTCGCGGTTAGGATAAGAAATTATACCTAATTTGCCTTGATTGGTTACTAAAACGGGATGAGCTAGACACCAACTTAGTATTATCACATCACCACTCGTAGAAGTAGTTGTGAAGCTAAGTTGAGTTAAATGATTAGAGGTAAGAAAGTCCCTAATCAAGAGCATAAACCTCGCAAACCACATCCACGTAATTGAATTGCCCACGAACTAGAATGTCACATCCCCGCTCAACGATGTAGTTGTGAGGCTAGTTTGTCGTGTTTAGAGGTTCATAAGACCATGAACATGCAATTGTAATTATGTGAGACGACAATTGATAATTCCATACTTAAACCATTACAAAGCATAGTATCACATGATTATCCGGCTTTAGCTCTAGTTACTTCTTGAATGATTTCAAAGTATCTCGATGACCACCCCTAGACTTACTTAAACTTTATCGAAAAAGTCTAAATCAACGCTTGTGAAAGTTAATATCACACTTGAACTTGATAATTAGCTGAATTGGTCCAGTCCCTGTGGGTTCGACATGCGGCTCTTAAAAAGGGCCACTATATTACTTGTAAGACCACGTACACTTGCGTGTGTGCTGCTGCGCAGTCTCAACAGAATGCATGTATGCCTTTTCTCTCATGTTGAAAGCTTATGATATATTATGAGATGTCTTAAATGATTTACTTTTCTTGAGAGATTTCACTTACCTTGCATACTCGGTACATTCCACGTACTGACCGCATATGTTCTATGTTGCATCGTTTCATGATGCAGGATCGGATTCTCAGGTTCAGCCCCATTCATAGTCGCTTATCAGAGTCAGTACCTGCTTGATTGGTGAGTCCTCATCAATCGGGGACTAGACTTTCAGTTATCTTGGTTGTATTTTCAGTTTTAGTATTATTGAGCTAGTTGGGGGTATTGTCCCATCAGCTCGTCCAGATTAGAGGCTTATCAGACTTAGACATGTATTTAGCTTCAGATGTTCATTCTTTTGTTATATTAAGTGTGAATTCTGCTGAGTTTATAATTATGTTTCTTCATTTTATTGAATGAGTTAGTGAATGCTTATGCCATGGGTTGGCTTGGGGGTCTCTCGGGGTCCCTTGTCCCGTGTCTACGATTTGGGTCTATGCTCAGGTGGTGACAAACTTGGTATCAGTGCAATAGGTTTGATGTGTCCTAGGGAGTCTGAAAGCCACGTTAGGTAGAGTCTTTTTCATCGGTGAGAAGCGCGCCACACTTATGACGAAAAGGCTACTAGACGTTTTAGGAAATGTTCCCTTCTTTCTTGATCTAGGTCATGCGATGAAAATCCTTTCTATTCTTCTAATTCATGCTATCCATAATTGTAGAATCATGGCTCCTCGAAGGATGAATGGAGGTGGTGAGGGCCACGAGGATGGAAACGGTCATGAGCATTAGCCAACCCAACCAGTTCAGGAGCCTCAGGCACCAGAGCTAGCCGCTCATGCTGAGTTCCGAGCTGCCATTCATATGCTTGCGCAGGCCTTGACCGCTCAGGTCAATCAGCAAGCCGTTGCGATGTTCCTCAAAACGGTAATGTAGTGACGACCAGAGTCTGAGACTTCTTGAGGATGAACCCACAGGAGTTTTTGGGGTCAAGGTAGATGAAGACCAACCGAATTTCACTGATGAGATTGTCAAGATCACCCAGGTTATGGGGGTGAGTAGTGTTGAGTGCACAGAGTTAGCCTCCTACCAGTTGAAGGGGGTTGTGCATATTTGGTTTCGTCTGTGGAAGGACAACAGGGTCACTGGAGCTGGTTCGGTAATATGGAAGGAGTTATAGGTTGCATTCCTCAATCAGTTCTTCCCTTGAGAGATGAGGGAGTTGAAAGCAGCTGAATTTGTGAATTTGAAGCAAGGAAGGATGACTGTTCAAGAGTACGCCCTTGAGTTCACCCGCCTGTCTAAGTATGCCCCAGAGTTAGTGGCCGACCTGCGGGCGCAAGTGAGCAGATTTGTGCATGGTATAGCAGGTTATTTGGACAAGAACTGTGGGACAACTATGCTGCATCAAGACATGGACTTCCCTCGCATTTTTTTTGTACACTTAGTAGATGGATACTACAAATTCGAGGGAGAGGGAGGCTAAAAGGGCTAGGACCAAGGACCACAGGTTCTCTAAGCAGAGGTCCAGTGGTGGGCACCAACAACAGAACCACCAGAGATCATCAGCCCCAGCATCTTCAGTGCTGAGTGTGCCAGCTAGGCCCAGACATGATCAGATAGGGCGAGCGTCAGGCTCGAGGGGTCGTAGCAGTAGGCCTGGAGACTCTAGCACTCCAGCTTGTCGCAGGTGTGGCCGAGGACACACAGGCCAGTGCTTGGCAGGGTCAGGAGCTTGTTTTGGATGTGTGCAGCCTGGACATATGCTCAGAGATTGTCGCGCTATGAGACAGGATCAGGTTGGGGGCCAAGGCCCAACTTCTAGTTCAGCAGCCCCTCGCCCATGCACAGCACATCAGGGGGCATCTACTAGCACAACTGGCGGGCAGCGCTAGAATAGATTTTATGCCTTAGCCACTCGTCAGGAGAAGGAGGCCTCACCAGATGTAGTCACGGGTATGTTGAGAGTCTTTCATGTTGATGTATATGCATTTCTAGATCCGGGGGCTACCCTATCTTTTGTGAGACCATATGTAACCAGTAGCTTCGGAGTCAGTCCTGATGTTTTATCAGAGCCCTTCTCAGTTTCTACTCCAGTAGGTGACTTAGTTATAGCTAGACGGGTGTATAGAGACTTCTCGGTCTCAGTTCTTCATAAGGTCACCTCAGCAGACTTGATAGAGTTAGCCATGATCAATTTTGATGTTATTCTCGGCATGGACTGGCTATTTGCATGCTATGCTTCAGTTAATTGTAGGACCTGGTTAGTAGAGTTCATATTTCCGGGTGAGCTTGTCTTAGAATGGGTGGGTAGTTCAGCTGTGCCTGTAGGTCGATTTATTTCCTACTTTAAATCTAGAAAGATGATTTCTAAGGGTTGTTTGTACCATCTAGTTAGGGTTAAGGACATCGAGTCCAAAACCATGACTATCCAGTCCGTACCAGTAGTACATAAGTATCCAAAGGTCTTCCTTGATGATTTGCCAGGTGTCCCTCCCGAGCGGGAGATTGATTTTGATATAAATCTTCTTCCCGACATGCAGCCTATATCTATTCTGCCTTATAGAATGGCTCCATTCGAGATAAAGGAGTTGAAGGATCAGTTGAAGGATCTGTTGGATAAGGGCTTTATTAGGCCGAGTAAGTCTCCATGGGGTGCACTAGTGTTGTTTGTTCGGAAGAAGGATGGTTCGCTTCAGATGTGCATTGACTATCGACAGTGGAACAAGGTCACTGTCAAGAACAGGTATCCTTTACGCAGGATCGATGATTTGTTTGACCAGCTTCAGGGTGCCAAATGTTTCTCCAAAATTGATCTCAGGTCCGGGTATCACCATCTCAGGGTTCGGAAGAGTGACATCCCGAAAATCGCTTTCAGGACTCGGTATGGTCACTACAAATTTGTTTTTATGTCTTTTGGATTAACCAATTCCCCTGCAACTTTTATGGATCTAATGAACAGGGTGTTTAAGGCATATTTGGACATGTTCGTGATTGTGTTCATTGATGACATCCTTATATACTCTCGGAGCGAGGAGGAGCATGCTGCTTACTTGAGAAGAGTGCTTCAGACCCTCAAAGATCTCCAGTTGTATGCAAAGTTCAGAAAATGTGAGTTTTGATTGGACTCGGTGGCATTTCTAGGCCATGTGGTATCTGGTGAGGGCATAAAAGTAGATTCTCAGAAGATCAAGGCGGTGAAGAACTGGCCTAGACCGGTGAACACATAAGATATCTGGAGCTTTTTGGGCTTAGCGGGTTACTAAGGAGAGGGTTTTTCTTCTATTTCCACACCATTGACCAAGTTGACTCAAAAGAAGGTGAAGTTTCAATGGTCGGAGTATTATGAGAAAAGCTTTCATGAGTTGAAGACCCAACTCACTTTAGCACCAGTGTTGACTCTACTCGAGGGTACTGATGGCTTTGTTGTGTATTGTGATGCTTCACGAGTCGGCCTCAGGTGTGTGTTGATGCAGCATGGGAAAGTGATAGCATATGCCTCGAGACAGTTGAAAGTTCATGAAAAGAATTACCCGACCCATGATCTTAAATTGGCTGAGGTAGTGTTTGCATTAAAGATATGGCGGCATTACTTGTATGGGGTCCATGTGGATGTATTCACGGATCACAAGATCTTGCAATATATGTTCACGTAGTAAGATCTCAATCTCCGTCAAAGGAGGTGGTTGGAGTTACTAAAGGACTATGACATGAGTGTTCTTTACCACCCGAGCAAGGCTAATGTGGTTGCGAATGCACTTAGTAGACTCTCTATGGAGAGTGTGTCCCACATGGATGAGGGAAAGAAGGAGTTGGTGAAGGAGGTCCATCGACTCGCAGGGTTGGGAGTTGGATTGGTCAACTCGACCGATGGTGGTGTTGTCGTGCAAAACGGATCAGAATCGTCCTTGGTGGTTGATGTCAAATCTAAACAAGGTGAGGATCCGATTTTAGTAAAGCTGAAGGAAGCCGTTCGAAGTCAAAAAGTGGAGGTCTTCTCCCAAGGTGGAGATGGTGTACTACGGTACCAGGGTCATCTATGTGTTCTAGATGTCGATAATTTGAGGGATCGGATATTACATGAGGCACATGGATCTAGGTATTCTATCCATACAGGTACCACCAAGATGTATCATGACTTGCGGGAAATATATTGGTGGAATGACATGAAGAATGATATTGCAGAATTCATAGCCAAGTGCCCGAACTGTCAGCAAGTGAAAGTTGAGCATCAAAGATTGGGAGGCGTACTTCAGGATATCAGCATTCCCACTTGAAAGTGGGAAGAGATTAATATGGATTTCATTACCGGTCTACCTCGTACTCGCCGACAATATGACTCCCCTTGGGTGGTGGTAGACAGGTTGACCAACACTTCCTACCGGTCAAAACCATAGATTCCGCAGAGGATTATGCCAAATTGTATATTCGGGAGATGTTCGACTCCATGGAGTGCCCTTGTCTATTATTTAAGACTGAGGTACTTAGTTTACCTCCCAGCTTTGGCAGTCTTTCCAAAAAGGGCTTGGGACTCAAGTTAAGCTTAGCATTCCATCCGCAAACGGATAGCCAGGTGGAGCGGACAATTCAAACTCTCGAGGACATGTTGAGAGCTTGTGTGATGGACTTTAAAGGTAGTTGGGATGTTCACTTGACTTTAATCAAGTTTACTTACAATAACAGCTATCGCTCCAGTATCCAAATGGCACCATTCGAGGCTCTTTACGGGCGGAGGTGTAGATCTCCCATCAGATGGTTTGAGGTTGGTGAGGCAGCTATGATAAGGCCAGACTCGGTTCACGAGGCTATGGTGAAGGTTCAGTTGATAAGGGACCGGCTGAAAACTACTTAGAGTCGTCAAAATTCATATGTGGATGTGAGGAGAAGAGATTTGGAGTTTGAGGTTGATGATTGGGTATTTCTTAAGATATCTCCCACGAAGGGAGTCATGCGGTTTGGAAAGAAAGGAAAACTTAGTCCCCACTATATTGGTCCCTACCGGGTTATGAGAAGAGTTGGTAAGGTAGCGTATGAGTTGGACTTGCCATCCGAGTTAGTTTATCCCATCTTTTATGTATCGCTCTTGAAAAAGTGCTTGGGTGATCCAACTTTAGTAGTCCCGGTGGAAAGTGTTGATGTGGGAGATAGCCTCAGTTATGAGGAAATTCCAATTGCAATCTTGGATCGTCAGGTTCGGAGGCTGAGAAACAAAGAAGTAGCTTCGGTGAAGGTGTTTTCGAGAAACCAGCATGTAGAGGGAGCTATGTGGGAAGCCGAAACAGATATGATGGCTAAATACCCCCACCTGTTCCCTATCGGCTCAGTTTCAATTTGAGGTATCAGTTTTTGCCCTAATTACCTAATCAATTTTCATGTTCAATTCATGTGGCGCAAGTTTGAATTATGTTATCATAAATGTATGTGATGCCTGAATTCAGTTCAGCTATGTAGTTCTTTTTGGAGGTAGTCATTCCGTCAGTTCTTCATTTTTATAATCAGTATTTGCATATGATGATTGCACGTTTCTACTTTTTCAGTGTGTTTCTAACATTTGAGGATGAATGTTCCCAAGGGGGAGATATTGTTATACCCGGGGGCTCAAAGATCGGATCCGGGAGTTGAAACGAGGAAAAATCTAGAAAATGTTGTAGAAGTGTAGGACAAGTCATTAGATGACTCGTGAGGAGACCCCACGAGTTGTCAGGTGGCTCGTGGGAAGGATGGACTGGGCTAAGGAGTTGAGATCCTCATGGGCGTGGGAATGACTTGTGGTCAGTTACCATGAGTCGTCAGATCTATCATGGGCTGAGGTTGAGGAATTAATAGGAGGTCTGACCAGTGTACCTAACGGATGGGACCCCAGGAGTTGTGGCCAGTCCCAACGACTCGTGAGGTGAGTCGTGATTGAGCAAGATGGTTTTTCATGAATGTTAAGGCAGTGTTCACAACGAAAGGTGACCACGAGTCGTGGTATTGAGGCACGAGTTTTTACGTCCCTCGTTACGAGCCCCAGCAGATCAGTTGACCAGTGTACTTGATGGGTGACTCGACGAGTCGTTGCCCATCCTGATGAATCGTCAGGTCACCCGTTAGGGTCACCTGGCAGTTATTTTCTGCGAAATAGTAAGGGCTTTCTCGTAATTTCCTAAGTTCCTAAGACCTATACTATGTTGTTTAAGGATCGTTTTAGCGGGTTTTAAGCAAGGTAAAACCTATTCTAAGCCATTACCCTGATGCATGCAAGTTTCAAGGTTTGAAGGGAAGGTTCAAGGTGAAATCTCAAGGTTTCCAATTGGAATCTCCGCTGGGCAATTAGAGGGTGTTAGAATTCACCATTTCTAGGTATATAAGGCTATGAGTGGGTGTTTTCTTCCACACCCATGCCCAATCCCTATCAAATGTGATAAATTATCTATGATCAAGTATGGGGTTTTTACCCAATTGCATGATTCTTCAATCTCTACACATGGGTATGATTAGATTATATTTATATTGATGATTGATGAAGCTTGGACGGATTCTAAATTGTTTTTCTTACAAACATTGTTTTCCAAAATTTGAATCTAAAATATCCATGGATGAAGAGTTCATAAAAAGAGGTGATTTAAGGTAAATGTGCGATAATGATGAAGTGATTATGAAAAGCATGTTTCTAAAGCTACCCATGATTATGATGTTGTTTTCAAAATAAAAATGTGTAAATTCTGGTATGATAAAACTTTGGGCAGTGCCCACATGATGATTTAAAGTGATGATTTCTTCGACATAAGATTACCACATTGTTTAAAGTGACATTTCCCAATTGTTATTATGAATTCTAGCTTATGGTATTTTGAGTAAATATTTCTACATGTAGCTTACCACATGATTTGGAGTAGTCGTTCCCACCTATGATTGAGATTATGGTATGATTTGAAATAAAGCTTTTAATATGCATGAATTTATAATTGAGATGTATGGCATTACCGAGCTTTGTCGAAGGACAATGTTGAGCTTCATTTTCATATGATATCTGGGCTATGCATGATTTCATTAATGAGCTTTGTCAATAGATAATATCGAGCTTTGTTTCATATGATGTTGAGTCATGCATGATTTCATGTTGAGCTTCGTGAATAGACGATGTTGAGCTTCGTTATATACGAAGTAGAGCATTGCATGTTTTTGGGAGAAGAGTCTAGCACCGAGCGGGTTAAGGGTCGATTACCCTATGCCCTAGAACTATGCGCCGAAGTAGGTTGATATTATTATATTATCGGGACCTACCTTGTGAGCTATCTCCGACTCGATTGGCCCTTCAGCTTGATATCGATATCATGGTATCGTCCATCACCCTGGAAATGTTATGGATGGCTCTACCCACTTGAATGTGATAGTTGGGACCACATAAGCTCTATCGTTGAATGTCGGTTAAGTGACGAGTCTCCCACTGTCTATATCATTTAGATTTGCATATTCATTACTCATGATGATTACTTATGCATGCATGTTCATAAACTAAGGTTTGACTCATTATTCATCTTTTGATATAAATGTTATGTTTCAGATTTGAGTCATTCGAGTCAGTCATGATGTTATAAGCTATGCATGGTGATGTTATGATAAGATTATGAATTCAGAAAGAATGCATGTATGCCTTTTCTCTCATGTTTAAAGCTTATGATATATTATGATATGTCTTAAATGATTTACTTTGCTTGAGCAATTTCACTTACCTTTCATACTCGGTACATTTCACGTACTAACCGCATACTTTCTATGCTGCATCGTTTCATGATGCAGGATCGGGTTCTGAAGATCAGCCCCGTTCGTAGTCGCTTATCAGAGTCAGTACTTGCTTGATTGGTGAGTCCTCATCTTTCAAGGACTATACTTTCAGTTATGTTGGTTGTATTTTCAGTTTTAGTATTGTTGAGCTAGTTGGGGGTATTGTCCCATCTGCTCGTCCAGATTAGAGGCTTATCAAACTTAGACATGTATTCAAATTCAGATGTTCATTCTATTGTTATATTAAGTGTGACTTCCGTTGAGTTTATAATTATGTTTCTTCATGTTTATTGAATGAGTTAGTGAATGCTTATTCCATGGGTTAACTTGGGGGTCTCTCGGGGTCCCTTGTCCCTTATCTACTATCCGGGTCTACGCTCGGGCTGCGACCGTTTTCATGTTCAGTTCATGTGCGCGAGTTTCTTTTATGTATATGGATGGGTGTATGATTCGTTAATCTTGTTACACCCCAGAATTTATTTTGATGATTATTTGATGGTTATATGTCATATTAAGGGAATTATGGGTCGTATGTTGTTTGTAGGTGAGGAGGGAAACATGTGCAAAGGGAAAAACGAAGAGTATGTGAAGTTTGTAAATAAGGGTCAATTTAAAGTGGTCATATATCCAAACATATAATTCTCCAGAAGTCCCATAACATGTCAAATTAAAGGTATTTGAGTCTAGTTTACAGTGAAAAAAACCGCTCGTCAATCGGAGTTCAGAGTAAAAAGTTATACTCGTTTAAAGACAGCACTGTCGGCTGGGAAAGTGCCCAGGCGCGCGGGCGCTGAGACAGACAGGCAGCAGGCGCGCGCGCGCGCGAGGGCATGTCGCACGGGCGCCGCCCAAACCTTTGCCACCCTGCCTATATGAAGTAAAATTGAACTGGAATGCTCATTTTTACTCCGTTTTAGTTGATTTGTTTTTCAGAATTCAGAGAATTCAAAGCTCTATCACATGGTGAAAAGATATCCCAGGTAAGAAACTTAACTCTTGTCTCTTTTGGGCTTTGAAAAGAGAACCTTGGAAGGAAGTCATGACTTGTTGTTGTCTTGTGGTTGATTGTGGTATTGCTGTGTTTTTAGATGATTCTAGGCAGAGGAAACAGTAGGAGTTTACTCCTACTTTAGCTGATAACATCTCCAAGAAAGGGTAGTAATTCCCTTTTTGATTTCTTTAAGTTTATGAGGTTATAACTTGGAGAATGTTGTAGTATTGTGTTGTTGTTTCTTTGTGCATTTTTGTGGCATGTTGCTGCCCAATTTTTCCAGAAATTTGGTGAAGTGATGTTGCTGCTTTTTGGGTTTGTAAATTGGACTTGGAAGGAGCCTTAAGGAGTAAGCTTGAAAGGAAGATTTTTGGTGAAATTAGAGTTGACGTGCCAAGGTATGTAAAGGCGTCCCTTTCCTTGTTTTTAAGCATGAAACTATGTTATTGAAAGGATCAATATTCCTATGTTTTTAAAATCATATTGAGGCATGTATGATCCTTTCCAAAGGGTTGTAACTACTTGTCATAAATCTTGAATCGTTAAGAATGGTTGAAGCGAACAAACGTGAAGCGAAAGGCGTAATTTTTATACGATTGTTTCCGTAGTTCTAAATCGAGTCTGAAGTCCCCTTAACGTGGGCACCGTGAGCTGGTCCTTTTAGGTAGACTGTATATGTGATGTTGAATATATGTTAAGATCTGGTCACTTAGTAAAATTGGTATGAAATGCTAAGACGACGACACATAATTGAACTTAAGACAAGAAGATGACGCTAAGCCGATTGAGGGTAAATGAGCTTATTGAAATGACGTTTTAATAATATTGTTAATCCCTACTATATGTTTATGTTTTAAAGTGCTTAAGGTAAAAAGTAGAGTTTATATTTTTCCTCTTTAAAGCTAAGCAAGCGGCACGTAGCGAATAAGCTAAAATCGATACATGTTAACGGGGAAAGCGTGGCTAAGTTGTCAATTAGGCAAAGAGGTAAGTGAGTATAAGAATTGATGGAATAGTGAAAACGAGGGTAAAAACTTGAGTGTAGAGTGAATAATTTTTGGCAAAGAAGTTAAGATGAATAAGGAAAGTAGAGCTAAATATTGTTAAATTAGACGATACAGGTTACGATGGTGAACGAGGTAGGCAACAACTAGGAAGATTAACCCTGTTCTAAAGACGTTTAGCAAAAGAGTTATAAATAAGTTGTTTATGCTCAATATGTATTACATTGATGAATAACCACTAAAGTGTTAACCTTCTATGAAATAATTAGAGTTGAACGTCTACAAAATAGTAACTTAAGTTGAGAAGCTCTCTGCTATACCCCTAAAGGATTATGTTAAGTTATCTATTCTAAGTGTTGAAATTTTATACCATGTCTGAAAAGGGTAATCCTAGGATCTTCTAAGTCACTTATGATTATGTAAGCTTTCTTATGCTCCGCAGATAATTGAAAAGTTATGTAAGTCTATCCAGTATCACCCAAATTATGACTATATATCTTTATTTGCCTATAAGGAATCACTTAGAGAGTTACTCATGAGTTCCTAAGTTATAGAGCTCCAAGTCTCATATCCTTAAGTTATGTCTTTACGTCCCTAATTTATGTTGAAATGTGCTACCTGATCTAAGACGTTTTTGAGAGATCATATTTCGAGAATTATGCTAATGTCTCGGTCAAGTATTTGATGTTGTATACGAGTCTAAAAACTCAAGTCTTTATATGTCTTTCCAATAAGAAGGCTTAATGTATATGATTTTCATGTTATAACATACAGTTGAATTCTTTCAGTTATATTCAAGTCATGCATCTGTATGTTTAGCTCTTTTTAAGTTATCAGTTGAATTTCCTAAATTCAGAGGAGAGATTCTCCCATGTACCAATGTTCCTAATGTCTAAGTAAGTATAAGTGCAGGTTATGATACTGATCAGTTAAGCTCAGAACTTTGAATACCAGGAAGTCTCCTGGAGGTCACCCAGTTAACTAAATATGAGTTATACATTATATTGAAGTCTAATACGTTGTATGTCTGTAGTTTAGTTCTCAGCTCTATGTATATGACAAATAACTCCAAGTTCCTAGTTATAATTTCCATGTTTTCCTGCAAATAAGTCAAATGAATTAAGAACTATATGTGCTTATCTACATGATAAATTTGGCAATGAAATTTCAATATATAGTTGTCGATACAGGTAAAGGAACCACCTGGTAGGCATTATATATTTGCAGTTCCCAAATGTTAAAGAATTGTGTAGAAATGAGCTCTATGTGTTTCTACCCAAGTAATATGTTCAATTGGTAGGATTATTTGTAGGACAATGTTTGTAAGCCTACAAAAGTTCTTATGTTGTCTAAACCTCTTGAAGGTCCTTCAAATAACTGAGTCGACATGTTCATGTATAATTTGACAACTTTACGTGATATATATACATATTTTCTAGCTTTACATGATATGGGTGCTCACTTGCATTTATGGGTTATGAAAGAGGCCTATTCCGGCCACAGATTTAACATTTGTCATTTATATGCCATATGTGTTAAATTAACTCAATATAAGCCATATCAACCCTATTTATGATTATGATTGAGAATTATTTTTATTTTACCCCGGTGTGGTACATCAGTTAGAGATATTTATATTTTACCTTGGTGTAGTACATCGACTGGAGATATTTTTATTTTACCCCGATGTGGTACATCATCTGGAGATATTTTTATGTTACCCTGGTGTGGTACATAGACTGGAGATATTTTTATTTTACCCCGGTGTGGTACATCGACTGGAGATATTTTTATTTTACCCCGATGTGATACATCAGCTGAAGATACTTTTATTTTTCCTTGGTATGGTACACCGGCTGGACGAATTTTATATATGAATTTATGGTTGGTTGGTTGTTGGCATTATAGTTATAGTTTTTCTTGTGCATTACTTGGTTTCATTTGCACTTCAGTATTGACTTATTGTCAGGTCTTAGTTTCCAGGATTCCAGGTTGTTGTTATTCCTTAGTTCTGGCTCAGTTATCATTGCTATCTTACATGTTTACAGTTTTCTGCCTTACATACCAGTAAATTTCATTCATACTGACATCCCTTCGCCTGGGGACCTGCGTTGTGTCGCAGGTATAGGTAGAGGTCGGGATTGCCAGTTGCAGTAGCAGTTCGTGAGATTAGTGGATGTGTTGGTATGCTCCTTTCTTTCTGGAGCTAAGACTGGTTTTGTTTCAGCTAGAGTTTTGAGATGTAGTTATGGGTAGGTCGGAGCTTTGTTCTGACCATCAGTCAGTTTACTCGTTAGAGGCTTTGTGGACTTAATGTGTACAATGGTATTCAGTTTGTGGCCTTGTCGGCTTTTTGTTGTTTAGTTTAGCATACTCATAGCCTTGTTTGCATTTCAGTTGTTTACTCTGTATTGTTGAGACATTATGGGTCCAGTTTGTGCTCCAGTTGATTGTGACAGGTGGCCTGGATGGCCTAAGTGTTATAGTTACAGATGTCATATAGTCGGCTTCCTAGTTATTCAGGTATGGGGAGCCAGTCGCGCCCTCCCCCCAGTTATGGGGTGTGAAAAATCCAGTTCAGCTATGTAGTTTGGATTGGAGGTAGTCATTCCGTTAGTTTTTTGGTTTAAATGATCAGTATTTGAATATGATAATTGCATTTCTTTCCTTTTCTGTGTGTTTTCCAACATTCGAGGACGAATTTCCCAAGATGGAGATATTGTTATTCCTCGAAAGCCCAAAGATCAGACCCAGGAGTTGAAATGGAGAAAAAGTTAAAATTTGGCATCAGGCACAAAACGAGTCGTGGGGAGACTCGTGAGATCAACCCATGAGTCGTGATGTGACTCGTTGGGAAAGCCAGGGAATGAAATTGAACACTTGAGAAGATGAGACCCCACGGGCATGACCATGACTTGTGGTCAGGCTCTACGAGCCGTAAGGTTAGTCGTAGCTCGGGGGATTAAGAAAAAAACAAAAAAGGGCAGTGGACCTGACGGAAGGACCTCATGAGTCGTGGTCAGTCCCCACGATTTGTGGTGTGAGTCGTGATCAAGCATGGAATAGATTTGTCGAGGCCAAGGCAGTGTATATCACGAATAGTGACAACGAGTTGTGGTCACCAGTAACGAGTCGTGAGGTTACTCGTTAAGAGCCCAGGAGACCTTTTTAGCAGTGTACCTTACGGACGACTCCACGAGTCGTGACCTGTGACGACGAGTCGTTGGGTCCCTCATTGGGACCACCTTGCAATTATTTTCTATGAATTTAGTAAGGGCTTTACTGTAATTTCTAAATTTCTAGGGCCTAAACTAAGTCATTTTGAGTTATGAATAGTGACTTTTAAAGGGGTTAAGTTCATTTTAGGCCTCATTCATCCATACATGCAAGATAAAAAGATTAGAGAGGGTGATCAAGCTAGTGTTCTTCAAATTCCTTCAATTTTCTATTGGGCATACAAAGAAGTGTAAGAATCAGCTACAAATAGGTATATAGGGTTATGAATGGGTGATTCTCTTCACACCCATGCCCAATCCCTCTCTAAAGTATGAAATTCCTCTGTCTACTCTATGGGGTTTTAACCCAAATACATGACTCTTCTATTTCTATACATGGGTATAATTTAATTATGATTCTACTGTTGAATTATAAAGCATGGGCTATTTTTATAATGTTTTAAATTTAAAATCATATTTCTAGTGGTATAAATTAAAAAGCCCACTGGTGAGATGTTCATGAAAGATGAGATTTGTGATGAATATATGATGATGATGAGATATTATGATGAAAAGCATGTTTTGAAGTTACCCATGTTTACAATTATGTTTTAAATGAGAATTGAGTATTTCTAAGTATGATAAAACTTTAGGCAATGCCCACATGTTAAGTATGAATGATGATTTTCCCGAATTGAGCTTACCACATTATTTTGGAGCGAAGGCTCCCAATTACATTTTCAGCTTGTGGTATGTTTTTAGTTGAAGTTTTCCTATGCATAGCTTACCACATGGTTTTGGAGTGAAGCTCCCAATTATAGTTTCAGCTTGTGGTATGTTTTGAGCTAAAGATTCTCATATGCATGATTTCACATTTGAGATGTATTTGAGTATTGAGCTTTATAAATAGACGATGTTGAGCTTTGTTGTAAAATGATGTAGATCATATGCATGTTTTTGAAAGTAATGTCTAGCACCGAGTAGGCTAAGGGTCGGTCACCCTGTGCCTCAGAACTACCCACCAACGTAGGTTGATACTATTATATATATTACTTCGGGACCTCCCCTGTGAGCTTCCCCTTCCGAATGGGCCTTCAGCTTGACATCGATCTCATGGTATCTTTCCTATCACTTGCAAGGCTTTGGATGGCTCTACCCACTTGAGTGTGATAGTAGGGACCACGTAAGCTCTATCTTGGTATGTCGATTAAAAAAAGAGTCTCCCATTGTTCCTCGTGATTTTGAATATGCATATTCATTGCTCATGAGATATAAATATATACATATATATATATATATATATACATACATATATATATATATACATACATATATGTGAATGCACTAATGCAGGTTTGACTCAATGTTCAGCTTTACTTATAAATGTCGAAATTCATCTTTGAGTCACTCGATTCGGCTATGATGTCATAAAGTTATGTTATGTTATGTTATGTTATGAAGAGATAATGATTTCAGAAAGAATGCATGCAAGCCCTACTCTTAGATTCTTAATGTTTATGTTTACATTATGCATTATCTTTTAATGATTTTACTTACTTTAGTGGTTTTACTTACTTTACATACTCAGTATATTCCACGTACTACCTGCATACTCTATGTTGTATCATTTCATAATACAGGACCCACCTTTCAGGTTCAGCCCCGTTCGTAGTCATCTCATCAGAGTTAGCATTCATATTGTGGGTGAGTCCTCATCTCCTGAGGACTAGACTATTCAGATTTCTTATATGTATTTCAGTTTCAGTTTTGTTGAGTTAGTTGGGGTTTTATCCCATCAACTCGTCATGTTTAGAGGTTGTTCAGACATATGTATGTATTCAACTTCATATTTCGTATTCTGATGTTATGTTTAAGTTAGACTTCGGCTATGAGTATATTGTTTAAAATCCAGTTCTTGGTTGAGTTAGATGTATGCTTATGCCATGGGTCGACTTGGGGTCTCTCGGGGCTCCTTGTCCCGTGTTACGATCCGGGCCTCCGTTTGGGTCGTGACACCAACTATCTTACTCAAGTGGGTAGCATCATATAGGGCTTGCCAGGCCAGAGACGTGCATTATGTGATATCACGAAAGAGGGGATCCATTAACATTGTAATGTATCAACATGAACCTACGGTGGCACGTAGATGTGAGACACCGGTTCCTTTGAACGCGGGGCTACTCGGTGCTAGACACTGCTCCCAAAACCTGCACAGTAGGCTCGTACATAAATCATAAACATCATTCATGAGATTCATGGCCAAATAAACATTTAACATCATTGATCCCCATTTACATACATGTTTATCCATGAATCAAGGGCCCATAAATCGGCCAACGTCATAAATAGATCAATCATGAAATTCACATCGTAAATCATAAATCATACTTGAACATGTGGGCATTGCCCAATACTTTAACACGCTTGAAAATACTCAATTCACTTGAAATTTTGATTATAAACATGGGTAACTTGAAAATATGATTTTCATCATCAATACTTCATCATACATGAAAATTCATCATAAATCTTATCTTTCGTAAACCTCTCATAAGTGGGAATTTTAAAGACATGAAGCTTGAAACATGATTTTTAATGAAAACAACGTAAAACTTGCCCATAATTCATAATTCCATAATAAAAATACCTTTGAATCATGCCCATGTCGTAAATTAGAAATTTCATGCATTGGGTTAAAATCTCATAGAATCATCATACGAATTTTCATGATTTAGGGAGAAGTTGGGCATGGGTGTGAATGGATTCACCCATTCATAACCGACATACCTAATTAAAACTAATTCTTACACTTCCTTGATTGCCGAAGAGGGATTTGAGAAGAATTGGAAGGGCTATGGCTTGATCTCTTCTCTAACTCCCTAACTTGCATGTATGGGTTTAGAATAGGCTAGAATGACTTAACCTACCTTAATACACCGTGAAAATGGCTTCAAACAATGTAGTATAGGACCCTAGAGCATAGGAATGACGAGAATACCCTTAATAACTTCGCAAAATATAACTGCTCGTCAGTCCCCACGAGGGACCTAATGAGTCGTTGCCACCAACCACAGGTCATTACATCGATCATTGGGTACACTGTCGATGTTTCACCTGGAACTCTTAATGGGCCATTATACGAATCGTTACCGGCGACCACGACTCATGGTCACCACTCGTTATCTCCACTTCCTCAAACCTTAGATTATTGGTTACCTACTGACTGACGTGCCCGATTCGCGCGTCCGCAAGTGTACGGGTCGTGCAAGTAATATAGTGGCTCTTTTTAAGAACCGGATTGTCGAACCCACAGGAACTGGACCCATTCCTCTAACTATCCATTTCTATTGTGATCTTAAATACCTCAAGTGTTGGTTATAGACATTTTCGATTGAGATTAATTAAGTCTAAGTTTGGGTCAACGAAATATTCTGAAATCACTCTAGGAGCAACATAGAGTTAAAACCAATTAATCATGCGATCCTACGATTTGCAATGGGTTAAGCATGGAACTATCAATTGTTATTTCACATAATTAGAATTGCATGTTTATGGTCTTTCGAGCCTCTAAACACGGCAATCTAGCCTCACTGCATCATTGTGAGCGAGGAGTTTAATTTTCTAGTCGCGGGCAATCAATTATGTTGTGGTTTACGGGGAAACAATTAGGGACTTTCGTGCGTCTAACCATTTAACTCAACTTAGCCTCACAACTACTTATTCGAGTGGTGATGTGACATCCCAAGTTGGTCTTTCATAACCCCCGTGTGTCAACCAAGCACGGTGTTAGGTATATTTCTATCCTGACTCAAAAATCTCTCCCGAGATACAAACTTGCTCCTTACATTCTCATGTCCTGACCTAGGTAATGCTTTCTCAAGCTATTACTCAAGCTAACAAATATGCTTTCATGGTGATCAATCATAAAAACAACCAACAATCCAGAATGCAAGACAAAAACAACAATCAATAACTTAATTCCAAAACAAATTCATAAAAGCACAATCATAATTCATGGCTTCAACCCTAGAGGAAGGGTTCTTGCCATTCATGTTCGTAAAACTACAATTAACTAATACTAAACTAACATACTTACATGAATTTGGTAGATGAGAAGGGAATTTGATAAACCCTAGATGAGTTCTCCCACTTCTCCCTTCACTCCTAGGTGGTTTTTCAGAATAAAATCGTGACCAAATGATTTTAGGAGCTAAGGGTCCTATTTATAGTAAATGGAAAACGTGCATAATTTAGCCTGAGAGGGAATGGCTCCGTGTCATGGAGTGCTTCGCGGAACACTGCTTCCGTGACATGGAGACAACGCGAAAGCTCTCTGGAAAGTGCCTCAGGAAACCAAACTGCCGAGGGTTGCCGCGTTGGCCAATGTGGCACGCTGCCCATGCAGCGCGTTGGCAAGCTGCTGTCGCACAGACTGCCTAGCGTGACACGGCGCTGCCGCGCTGGTTCTCTGCCTCCTGCTGCCTGCTGCTGCCTTTCCTCGTGCGCTTGGCAAGGGCGTGGCACGGCGCTGGGCGCGGCACACGCACAGCGTGGCACGCTGCCTGGCGCGGCCAGCCTTGCCAAGGCGTGCTCTTTGCCGACTTTTGCCCCTTGCTTCCACTCCATTCCTTGCTATTCATCATCTTGTAAATTAGTCACTCAAATGCATTATTAACCTACAAAACAAGGACTAATCATGTTGGTTAGCACATATATTCACATTTATATAAAATCACATGAGAGTATGTAAAATAACTTAGATAAACAAGACTATATTAAGGTATAAAGCGTATCACGGGCATATATTTTTGCCCGTTATCACAACCCCACACTTAAAGCCTTGTTCGTCCTCGAACAACCTTTTACATATCATGCAAATGGAGACTCCTACATAACTAATTTAGCAAGATAATTCAGGTTACGACTATAATGATTACGTAATATACAAGCTAAAAATAGAGCATGCCTGATTTGATCATTGAAATGAAGTACAACTATGTTAAGACTTCTTAACCTCAAGAGTCGACTCTCAATTTTAGCAAACTCATGTAAATCAACTGATTAAGAAATCCCACATGAAATATATCCTTCTTTCAACATGTGCCCCTCACGGAAAGAGAGTTACCCAATCACACGCAAAAACAATTTTTTACATCACAACATGTGTGGGTACATGAATAGAATTACACTCACTCTCACAAAGAATTCACATGCATTATGTAATGACCCATAAGCTTGCCCTTAGCGTTTTATTCCACTAATATAAGGATGTGTGAATGTAAGATCAAGTAGGACTTTTTAGGTTGTAATGTAACTCAGGTACGGGTAGGTACTATTATGATCAGTAATAGTGACTATCTTTCCTAAGCGCTTTTAATACATCACGCCTTCATTACAAACTTCCCTTCCCTCACTTCACCTTTTTTTCTCCTTTTAGTTTTCTTTTTCCTCTTTTGTTCCCCCATTTCTTTCGACACTTTTAGCTTATTAGTAAGGAGTACTTAAGCAATATGTTTCATTCATTCCTTTTCTTACTCCCTACTAATAACCAACCATTTTCACACAAATGCACCTTTTTCCTTTTCTCAACTATTTACAACTTGCTATTTTTCCTTCTTTTCCATTCTTCTCACTCCTTTACTCTTTCGGATTTTTTTTCTTTAAGCGCTTCGGAGTTTTGGATCAATTTCAAGGCTAATGAAAGAAAAAGGATTAAGCTTATGTTGCAGCTGTCAAAGAATAGGCTTAAGGCTCAATGGGGTTAACTAGGATTAATTTTTCAAGGTAGGTATAATGAGGGATAAAAAGTTGGTTCATTCAAAGAAATGTCTATATCATCTCCTACAATTCACGTCCTTCATTTCGTTTTATATACACACCAGGCAAGTTCTAGACATTTCATAATAGCATAGAATACTCAAAAACCTTACACTCATGGCACATGCTCAAATCAAGACACATTCAGCAGACTCTTAACCCAGCTAATCACAAGAATTCAGAATTAAGCTTCAAACATATTGAGTCAAATTCAAGAGCCTAAGTGTCTCAAACAAGGTTATACACTTGCATGCTTCATACTGAACATACTTGCATCTTACAACCATGTATAGTACATAAAAAGAACATCAAGCACCAATTAGTTACGGTTTCAAAACCCAAAACCTATCGACTAATTTTCCTCAAGACGGTCGTCATCCATCCATCGTCGGAAACAGTCCCTAGCTATGACTAAAAAAAAAACTTTATATACAGACCAAGGAAAGAAAGAAAAAAAGAAAAGAAAAAAAAAAGTTTTATTCTTCGGTTAGAATACCCCCTGTCGGAAAAGAACCGAAAAGAAAAATCAACGGGTGATGAAGTCATGCTTAATTCACAAAAATTTTTCAAATTTTTCAAATTTTCAAATTTCTCACCAACTTTTGTACAAGCATTACATTCACCAAAAATCATTAAGCACAGAAATTTTGAAATTTCCTAGAAATTTCCCTCACCCCACACTTAAATCATGCTATGTCCTCATAGCATCAAATTAAAATTTAAAAAGGGTGAGAAATACTCCCTGAGGCCTTTAGGCTTAGCTAACAACATGCCTCTCTTCAACTTGCACAAGTGGGTGTTCAACCCTGCACTTTTTCTCTTCCATGCTTGTTAGCTTCCTCTTCCATGGGTACTCAGACTTCCCCTCCATCTGCGCTTAACTTTCCACCAAAACAACACAAGATGAAAATAAACAAAAATTAACTCAATTGCAAGTACTTAAAATGGTACCTGTGGTACCCTTGGGTTGCCTCCCAAGTAGCGCCATATTTTACGTCGTGGCCCGACGTGGACTATCCTTTTCAGGACATCCTCCTACCTGGGTTCTCTTTCGAGAACCATCTCCTTTTCTTTTGCTGTTTAGAGGAAACAGTCTCCAATCTGCTCCTCTCTTTCTCCAACTTCTTTTCAGTTTGAAGTCCTTTATCAGACTCGGGCTGAACATTTGTCATTGCCTTCGGCCCTGCACCTGTGGAATCCTCCACCCCACACTTATCCTCTGCCAACACACTAACCTGACAAAGGTTTCTGTAGTGTGCAGATGGGTTCATTTCTTGGTACACGCGGAAGATTTCTTCTTCATCTTCAACCCTCATTTTCAGGGTCCCTGCTTTCAAATCAATCACCGCTCCTCCAGTGGCCAAAAATGGCCGTCCCAAGATCAGGGGTACCTGGTCATCAACCTGAAAATCCAAGACAATAAAATCAGCAGGTATAATGAACTTACCTACTTTGATGAGAAGATCCTCTATTATTCCATCAGGTGTTACTCGCGACTTGTTAGCCAGCTGCAGCATCAACCTTGTCGGCCTTGGTTTTCCCAACCCCAGGGTGTTGAATAAGGATAGGGGCATTAGATTAACTGCCGCCCCCAAGTCACATAAAGCTTGTAGCACCTCAGCTTTACCAATTTGTATGGGGAGGGTAACACTCCCTGGGTCTTTGAGTTTCTTTGGCATTTTGCTCAATACCCTGTAACTGCACTCCTCAGTCAGTGCTACCGTTTGGACATCCACCAATCTCACTTTGTTCGCCATCACGTCCTTCAAGTATTTAGCATACTTGGGCATTCCCTGCAAAACATCAAGAAGAGGCAAATTTATGTGAAGTTCTCTGAAGCTCTCAAAGAACTTTTTGAAGCATTCTTCTTCCTTGCTCTTTCTGAATTTCTGAGGGAATGGTGGTGGTGGTCTTTGTGCTGGCTGCAATGGAAGTCGTGCATTTTGTTGCCCCGCACTCTGATTATCTCCCATGTGGATGGATGGTCCTAGTCTAACCAACTCCGGCTGCACCTCCTTGCTCAGCTCTTTTGGCACTGCATCAGCTAATTGCCTACCGCTTCTCAAACTGATGGCATTGATCTGCCGGGGGTTAGGATCTATGTCGCTTGGTAATCCCCCCTGCGATCTCATGTTTTGAGCAGCTGCTATTTGACCCATTTGTTTTTCAAGATTGCGGGTGGCGACTTGCTGATTCATTAAGTCTGTTGCCATCCTCGCCTGGTTTTGCACTAACTGAGTCTGGGTCTCCATAATTTTCTGCAGTGTTTCCTCAATGTTGCTACTCAATTGCCCATCATTCTGCCTATTCTGCTGATACTTCTGCTGTTGAGGTTGCATAAAATTCTGCTTTTGGTTTCCACCCCAAGAAAAATTCGGGTGGCCCTGCCAATTTTTGTTGTAACTGGTTTCAAAATTCTGATTGTTGCGCTGCACATTACTAACAAAATTGACTGACTCCGGATTGGCTCCACAAGATTCTGCATGGTGCCCATTATTACCACAAATTTCACACCAACTCGGAGCTTGCTGAACTGCATTAACCTGGCCCTGGCGTTGGTTCATACTCAATTTATTGAACTGAGTCATCATTTGATGCTGGAACGAAGCTAACTGTGCTGCCAAGGCATTCAACCATCTACTTCTATCAACCCTGGTCTCTTTCCTGCCCCTCTCGATGACTCGCTGTGCCACTCTGGATTTCCTTGTGCAATTCTGTTCAACAAAGTGTACAACTCATCATATGTCTTATCCAAGGCTTGCCCACCCGATGCAGAGTCTAGCAATATTTTTGTGTGTGGGTCTAGACTTTCTACAAAGGTATGAGCCAGCACTTCATTTGATTGCTGGTGATGGGGGCAATCTCTCAACAATGACTTGAATCTTTCCCAAGCCATATATAGGTTCTCATCAGGCCTCTGTTTAAAACTGAGTATTTCACTTCTCAACCTTGCAGTTTTGCCTGATGGGAAGAATCTGATAAGGAATTTCTTAGCCAAGTCATTCCATGAAGTTATGGAGTTCGGTGGCTCAGCCTTCAGCCACTTCTTCGCCTCTCCCAACAGTGAAAATGGGAAGAGGGTCATTCAGACATAATCTGTGGACACGCCGGTGGGGACAAACGTGTCACTAATCTCTAAAAAGCTCTGTAGGTGCTGCTGCGGGTCCTCATGTGCCATCCCAGTGAATTGACCACTAGAATGTAACAGCTGCACCATGTTCCGTTTAAGCTCAAAGTGCCCTCCAGGCTCCGGTTTAAGAATGCTTGAGGTCACATTTGTCGCTAGTGGGATAGCCACTTTGCGAACTGGTCTTGCTTCCATTTCTTCGGATGACAATTGTGCTTGTCCCGCGGGTGGTTGTTGTTGTACCTTTTCTTGAAGTCTCTTCAGCTTATGCTCTAGAGCTATTCTCCTTTGCAAATGGAATTGACGTTCAGGTTCAAGCAACGGTTCCACAAGCTCTCTATTTCTAGCCAGCTCGGCAGGACAACCTGTCACCTGCAAACAAACATACTAAGACCAAGTTTTTCAACACTTAAGAGAAATTTAAAAATCACACAAAAATAGATAAATTATCAAAACTTCGCCGAGTCCCCGGCAACGGCGCCAAAAACTTGACGTGCCCGATTTGCGCGTCCGCAAGTGTACGGGTCGTGCAAGTAATATAGTGGCTCTTTTTAAGAACCGGATTGTCGAACCCACAGGGACTGGACCCATTCCTCTAACTATCCATTTCTATTGTGATCTTAAATACCTCAAGTGTTGGTTATAGACATTTTCGATTGAGATTAATTAAGTCTAAGTTTGGGTCAACGAAATATTCTGAAATCACTCTAGGAGCAACATAGAGTTAAAACCAATTAATCATGCGATCCTACGATTTGCAATGGGTTAAGCATGGAACTATCAATTTTTATTTCACATAATTAGAATTGCATGTTTATGGTCTTTCGAGCCTCTAAACACGGCAATCTAGCCTCACTGCATCATTGTGAGCGAGGAGTTTAATTTTCTAGTCGCGGGCAATCAATTATGTTGTGGTTTACGGGGAAACAATTAGGGACTTTCGTGCGTCTAACCATTTAACTCAACTTAGCCTCACAACTACTTCTTCGAGTGGTGATGTGACATCCCAAGTTGGTCTTTCATAACCCCCGTGTGTCAACCAAGCACGGTGTTATGTATATTTCTATCCTGACACAAAAATCTCTCCCGAGATACAAACATGCTCCTTACATTCTCATGTCCTGACCTAGGTAATGCTTTCTCAAGCTATTACTCAAGCTAACAAATATGCTTTCATGGTGATCAATCATAAAAACAACCAACAATCCAGAATGCAAGACAAAAACAACAATCAATAACTTAATTCCAAAACAAATTCATAAAAGCACAATCATAATTCATGGCTTCAACCCTAGAGGAAGGGTTCTTGCCATTCATGTTCGTAAAACTACAATTAACTAATACTAAACTAACATACTTACATGAATTTGGTAGATGAGAAGGGAATTTGATAAACCCTAGATGAGTTCTCCCACTTCTCCCTTCACTCCTAGGTGGTTTTTCAGAATAAAATCGTGACCAAATAATTTTAGGAGCTAAGGGTCCTATTTATAGTAAATGGAAAACGTGCATAATTTAGCCTGAGAGGGAACGACTCCGTGTCACGGAGTGCATCGCGGAACACTACTTCCGTGACACGGAGACAACGCGAAAGCTCTCTGGAAAGTGCCTCAGGAAACCAAACTGCCGAGGGTTGCCGCGTTGGCCAACGTGGCATGCTGCCCATGCAGCGCATTGGCAAGCTGCTGTCGCGCAGACTGGCTAGCGTGACACGGCGCTGCCGCGCTGGTTCTCTGCCTCCTGCTACCTGCTGCTGCCTTTCCTCGTGCGCTTGGCAAGGGCATGGCACGGCGCTGGGCGTGGCACACGCACAGCGTGGCACGCTGCCTGGCGCGGCCAGCCTTGCCAAGGCGTGCTCTTTGCCGACTTTTGCCCCTTGCTTCCACTCCATTCCTTGCTATTCATCATCTTGTAAATTAGTCACTCAAATGCATTATTAACCTACAAAACAAGGACTAATCATGTTGGTTAGCACATATATTCACATTTATATAAAATCACATGAGAGTATGTAAAATAACTTAGATAAACAAGACTATATTAAGGTATAAAGCGTATCACGGGCATATATTTTTGCCCGTTATCACTGACCATGATTCACACAACGAATCGTGGTGTCTGACCACGACTCGTAGGGTCTATCCTAAGGTACACTGCCACTTCAAACTCCTCCTTCTAATTTCCCTTGGCCACAACTGACTCAATGGGTCATGGGGTCTGACCACGACTCGTGGTCATGCCCGTGGTGAGCCCATCAACAATTTTTTTTAATTCAAGTCCAGTACCTCACCACGAGTCACCTCATGACTCATGGTTTTCCCAACATTTCACAGAACAACTTTTTCTGTGACCTAGTGCAAAATTTTCAGTCTTCTCCATTTCAACTCCTTGGTATGATCTTTGGGCTTCCGGGGCATTACATTAGCAAACAACTAGCAGTCTCTAAGCGTTTGTAGCACTATCCTCATATGGTTAGCATGTTCTTCCTCATTTCTAGAGTATACCAAAATATCATCAGTAAATACAATGACGAACATGTCTAGATATGGAATCCTGTTCATCAGGTCCATGAAAGCCGTAGGGGCATTAGTCAGTTCGAAGGACATAACCACGAATTTGTAGTGGCCATACCGAGTTTGGAAAGCTGTTTTCGGTATGTCACATTCCTAACTCTTAGCTGATGATAGCCCGATCTGAGATCTACCTTGGAGGAATAATTAGCTCCCTGAAGCTGATCGAACAAGTCGTCAACCCTGGGTAGGGGATACATGTTCTTAACTGTGACCTTATCCAACTGACGGTAGTCGATACACATTCTAAGGGTACCGTCTTTCTTTCATACAAATAATACTAGAGCACCTCATAGAGAGATGTTGGGCCTGATGAAGCCTTTATTAAGGAGGCCTTTTTGCTGCTCCTTCAACTCCTTAAGCTCAGCTGGAGCCATTCTGTAAGGAGGGATGGAGATGGGCTGAGTATTTGGAAGAAGGTCTATGCCGAAGTCTATCTCCTATTCAGGAGGGACTCCTCCGGGAAGATCTTTGGGGAACACGTCAGGGAATTCGCTGACAACTGGAACTAACTGGATAGTTTGGGTCTCAAAGATGGAATCTTTGACCCGAACTAGATGATAAATACATCCTTTATAAATAAGCTTCCTGGACTTAAGGTAGGAAATAAACCAACCCTTAGGCACTGAACTACTGCCTGTCCACTCTAGAACTGGCTTATTAGGGAACTGAATCTGACGACTCTAGTTTTGCAGTCGAATGAGGCATAACCAGAGTGTAACCAATCCATGCCAAGAATGAGGTAAAAATTAACCATTCTAACTCTACAAGATCAGCTGGAATGACCTTATTCAAGATTGAGATGGGCAGTTTCTATACACCCGGCTGGCTCTAACTGACTCACCAACTGGGGTGGAGACTGAGAATGGTTCTGAGAGGACTTTTGGACTGATATCAAACTGGAAAACTACATAGGGAGTCATGAATGATAGTGTGGCTCCTGGATCTAGTAGGGCATACACATCTAGATGGAAAAGATGCAACATACCCGTAACCGTATCAGGTGAGCTCTCCTAATCCTGATGAGAGGACAAAGCATAAAAACAATTTTGGCACTAGCTGCCATCTGTTCCTGAAGTGTTGGCCTACTAGAGCTGTTGAAACGGTGGATTGAGATCTCCCCTGTCCTGCTGACGGCATTCTTTGAGCCGATGACCTAGCTGTCCATACCCAAAGCAGCTCTCTCAGCCTTGAAGGCACTCCCCTGGATGGTTCTTGGCACACTTAGGGAAAGCTGGGTAGCGGTTGCTAGCGCTATGACTCTGGGACTGTGAGCCAGACGCTCCACCCCTTTGATCCTTGCGGGACCGTAAAGTAGGGGCGCTGGCTGAAGTGGGTGCTGGAGCCCTCTGCTGCTGCTGCTACTGTGGGGAGCTACTACTGCTATACCTCTGGTCCATAATCTAATTGGCCAATCCTAGCCCGCTTGTTTTCCCGCTCCAAGTCTTTTAGCTTTTCTAAGTCAATCTGCTAAGCATGAACGATGAGGCTTGAGAGGTAAATATCTTTGATAAGCATCGCAGTACTGCACTCCTTGAGGACCAAGTTCGACACTCCATTGACGGACTTCAGCATGCGAGCCCTTGGCTCGGCCACCATCTCCAGAGCATATTTAGATAACTGTGTGAACTCCAGTGTATACTCCTCCACCGTCCTATTTCCCTATTTCAAATTCATAAATTATGCCACCTTAGCCTCCTTGAGATCCCGAGGGAAGAATCTATCTAGGAAGGCTATTTTAAACTCCTCCCACTCCACCAGTTCTGCTTCCACTGGTCTCCCTTCCTTCCACTGATCGTACGAGATCTGGGCTACCCGTTTCAGCTGGTAGGCAGCCAGGTCAGTGCTCTTAGAGGAGCTAACACCCATAATTTGGGTGATCTTCCCAATCTCATCCACGAACTCCTGTGGGTACTCTCCCAACTTAGATCCATGGAAGGCTGGAGGGTTCATCCGGGTGAAGTCCAGAACTTGGGCAGCTGCTGCGGATCCATTAGTGTTAACCGAAACCACCTGCTGGTTCACCTGGTTCGTGACTGTCTGTGCGAGCAGCTGGATTGCCGCTCTGAACTCTGCGGAGGACATTGGGTCATCCTGAGGGGCTGCTGGAGCTAGCGGGGCAGGTCAGTGAGTGTTGCTGTCCCTTCTTCCATTACAACATCTTGGAGGCATGATTTCACTAAAATAAAACAGAGCACGGGTTAGGATAACGTTTCTAGAATTGAACTTCAATGCACTATAAAGAGTATGAACAAAAGAGAGTTTTTCTAATAATGTCTCATAGTCTCCCCATCATAAGTGTGGTGCACTTCACACCCTTGAGAAGGACTCTATTTGACGCGGCTTTTAGACATACTAGGATACTCTAAACCTAGTGCTCTAATACCAAGTTTGTCACGCCCCGAGTCTATACACTGGAAGAGACACGGTACTTGGAGTCAGAAGTAACCCCAAGTTAATCCATGGTCTATCAAAACACTGGTAATCTGAGCAAAATCATAGCGGAACTTTAAATAACAAACCATTTATGGAAAGTTTAATAGTAAAACTTTACACATCTGAAAACAAAATATGAAAGTCTGTATCTATATCTAAAAGCCATCTCTATCTGATGAGCTGCTGGGACAAGCCTCCAGCTAACTCTAAAGTCTAACAGTATGAAAAATAACTGAATAAAAATAAACATTGTCCTCGAAAGAGGAGGACTCACCATTGGTGCAGCTGAAAACTTTTGGATAAGATCTGCTAATAGTGTTAACACTAAGAACCTACAACTGTATCATAATATGATACAACATAGAAGGTATGCGTTAGTACTTTGAATGTACTGAATAAGTAGGAGAAAACATAAGATGGAGAATAAATAATTGAACTGTAATGACATGCAATGACCAACTGAAATGCTGAAATTGAATAAACTGATATACACTGAGATGGTAAAAAAAGACCCTGTCTGGTGGTCAAAGATATGCCCTAAATCTGAGATACTAATCTGAACTACTGTGTTGAACTGATCTGAACTGAGTAACTGAAACTGTTCTGAGCTGAGCTAAACGGAGACTATACTGACTAGTGGGAGAGTCTATAACCGACATATAACCATGTGAGCTAGATGTAGAGTCCGATGTATACACCCCATCGGTAGGACCCAATATACCTTGCCAGGGTATAAAGGTATGAACTGGTTGATCAAAAGTCTGGGGACATAAGGCCAATAAAATAACCTACGGTGGCAACATAGTTCTGGGAACCTGCGTACGCTGGAACCTCGGTCCGCTCGGTGCTAAGTTCTACTCTCACAGGATAGTCCTAGACTGACTACTAAGCTAATAGCTCAAAACTGGGGCCCAAGACTGAGTCAGGAATACCTATCTGGAAGTACCTTTTGAATCTGATCAGACCAAATTCTGTAACTGGTGTTCTAAGACTGGCCAGAGCTGCTTATCTGGAAGCGTCGTAACCGTCTAAAGAACAAACTAAGATTTGAAGCTGGGGTTCAAAGACTGGTAAGAACTGCTTATCTAGAAGTGTCATAATCGTCTAAAGAACCACTAAAATATGATATCTGAGTCTAATAACTGATAACCGGGAGGCACCACTGATTCCTCAAGAAATGACTGTAGTCAAACTAATCTGCTGATATTTCTGGACAATACTGAGTACGCTAATAATCTGATTGAGACTGGACTAGCAAGCATCTGACTAAGATTTCAACATCTACTAATAATACAAGGATCTCAAAACTGATAGAATCAAGCTACAGGGAAACTAGTCTAAGACGCAAGATTTTACTTTTTCTGAATTGAGAACTAAGACTAAATCATTCCACTAGATACTAGTTTCACAAAATTTTTAGAAATAGGGTATAAATAAATAGTTAATATCATGAATAATCTTCCATTTGACATCTTAAAGAAATTTATCTGAAAACTTCTACATTTCGAATCCACAGGCTGTAACTGATAAAAGAAATAGAGAAAAGTTTTAGGGACACAAAGGAAGAACACTTCCCTTGTTGAATTCCCATATACCTAGATAAGAAATCCTTGGAGAAGAAAGCTTGAACTTCTGCAACTGAAAAAGAGCCCTAGTTCTTTCTTGAGAGGAATGACCTGGGTTTTATGATCATTTTCTGAAAATCTAAGTGGGGAATGAGGGAAGAGAACCTTTTAACCCCTCTAAATTCTTAAAATATTCTTAAAACGACGTAGTTTAGAGACTAAATAGGTGAAAAATTATAAAAATATCACTGGAATAAAATCTAGAAAATTGCCCGACAGGGGACCAATGGGTCACTCAACGAGTCGTTGGTTGAGACCACGACTCGTTAGGACTAGTTTTTTAATTCTACTACCTGGGTCTGGGGTTACTGGGTTTGGCAACGGGTGATATCACAACTCATAGGTTGAACAAAAAGGTCGTTGGTTCCTCCCATGGTCACTAGACGATAAAATTTGAAAGGTCTGGCAACAGAAAACACAACGACTCATTGGTGGACCCAACGGGTTGTTGTGTCCAGTCGTTACCTTCATTGGAACATTTCTAAAATTCCCTTACTTGACATGACGGGTGGTGACAATGGCTTGTTTTGTGGTACAATGGGTCGTTGCTACCACTCGTTGTCACTGAGGAGTGTTTCTAGAACTCTCAACTAATAACTCATACCACGAGCCGTTGTTTCTGACAACAACTTGTTGGTTGAGTCGCGGGGTCCTAGAAAAGGAGTTCTGAGCTAGGGAACCAACGAGTTATAGGACGACTCTTTGTTTCTCACAACGGGTCATTCCAAGTCCTATGGGTTCCCGAGAGACAAAGCATTGCTGACCACGACTGACACAACGAGTCATTGGAACTGACCACGACTCACTATCTCAGTCGTTCTGAGGAAACTTTTTTGGTTTTCTTCTGGATTTTTCTTGCAAGGTCTGAGTTTGATCTAGGAACATTTTGGGGTGTTACACGTAACATGAACTTCTAAAGTAAGACATCTCTGATGATCAACCTATGGTCCTTCCTATGGCTCGTACCATGCTGGTACGAGCCATGCATTTCACTCGTGCCTTGAGGATGCCAAGTTGCTAATTCTCTGCTTCTGACTATGAAACTAATGTATGTTTCATACAATGCTATTACAACTCTTAGTATCTGGTCGTACCATGAGACCTGCACTTGAATATTTTCTAAATCTTCATCATGGGCACTAGTTACGGCTTGTACCAAGATGGTATGGCTCGTACTATGACCTATAGCAGATAATTTTCTGCACTTTTGCACTTCTTTTATGCACTCCAATTCCCGGACTTGATTTCCTTGAAAATATAGTAAAAACACCTCATATCCGTATGAACACACCCAAGTTCTAGCATTGTTTTTTATGTTTTAAGTGTCAAAATTGCCATAAAACCACAACACATCAACACTCTCAACTTAGAACTTTTGCATGTCCTCAGGGAACCAAAACATTACTACACATAAAACACTTAAATAAAAAGTAAAATAGAAGACTCACAACCAATAATGTAACAATTTTTACACATGATCACTTTCAATGACCAACCTCTTTTTTGTTCCAAATAATCAAAAATGAGAATGCTATGTACACATGCAACTACAAACCATGACACAAAGGGATCTAGAGATGTATCAGCAGACAACTGAGCAAACACTAATGCTATTCACATAGACAACTGGCAGTGTATAATACAACCTATGTACACTCACAACAAACGAATTCCCAAACACTCACAATAGTATGCATATAAGAACTGGGACCAACAACAAAGAACTCACTCTAAAATAGAAGTTCAAACACCGCACATGTGATACCAAAGGTTTGCTCTTATTTTCTCTACTCTAGCTCTTCAAACAGTCAGGTTAGGATCACTATAGGACTTTTATTCGGCTTGTAATGTAGGCTTTGGGATGGGTATGGTGAATATGAAAAAAGTGACTCACCCTCCATTGCACTACACAGATTCCGGCTCCACTTCTACCTTTATCTCCCTTTTTCCTTTTTATTAAGATTTCAACTTGTGGGTGTGGTTATTTTTCACTTTTCTCTTTTACTCTTTTTCTTTGACTTTCAATTTTTCTTTTCTTTTTCTTTTTCTTTTTCTTTTTTACACCACACCCATCCATCTTTTCACTGACTAGCTTTTACTTTATCTCCCTTACATAGTCTATGTACCCCTACAATAGCCACCCTCAACTTAGACATTTTACCTGAGTTGAGGTCAAAATGTCCAAGGAAGGAGCAGGGCCAAAACAAGTTCATTTTAAACAAGAGGGAAGGCGAATGGGCTAATCAAAGAAAAGGTCAAATTTAGGCTCAAACTTTGGATCAACGGATACTTATTTCATTTGGTGGGACAATTTAGGCTAAAAATGGGCTAAATAAAAAATAGCCTATGATCCTTTCCTAACTAACTATCCTTCGACCTAAGCAGGACTAACCAGACAAGTTTTAGATCACATACACAGTGTTGAATTAAGTAAGAACCTCACTCTCATATAACACAGGGTCATATCACATTACTACCTATCTGGTTCTATACTACAGTTAATCATTCTTATATTCCTAATGCAATAAAAAGATCCACATTGGTCATGCTTTGCAGTAGAAATACACCCAGCAAATCACAAAAATTTTAAAAACAAGTCCTGTTTCAAAAGCTATAAAAATCAAACACATGTGCATTTTATTGGCTGCTAAGTACTCCTAAATTACTTCTAATTGAAAAAAAACAACATATATCCTTAACATGCCGGTTCTACTAGCATGCCTGAGGGAAAAGAAACACAACAATAAAAATCCTCGGGCTAAATAAAAAAACAAATACATCCCCCCCAAAAAGAAACATGTTTTGTCCCTAAAGCATCAAAACAAAATCAGGAAAGGGACATACCTGTGGCACTCTAGGAGCTCCTATCATCCTCAGTAGGTGGGTGTGGTGGCACACTCTCCACCTCAACAATCGTGGCACTAGTGGTGGCCAGCGCACTTAATGGTATGGTGGTGATGGTGGGGGTTGTGTCTACCCTTTGAGCAATCCTAGTCACCTCAATGACCTCAATACATATTTAGGTTGAATGTGGCTTGCCCAAAGGGTCCTCGCGACTCACAGGCTGACTAGGAATAGTAGCGAAGATCCCTGCTCCTCTTACTCTCTCCTGCAACTCTGACATGTGTAGGTCATGAATCTGCTGACTAGCTACTGTTGCATGCCTGTGCTCCTTCCTTTAACTATTTATCTTCTTCCTAGGGGTCTCCTCTTCTTCTGTTCAAGTCAACTTCCACTAACCCTTATCTTTAGTGGTTGGTTTGTGGGTCCAGAAACTCCCTATGTCTAGCTCCTTATCCAACTCCTCCTCAAATAGTGGGATGGTCGGGGTTGGCAATATTGCTGGACATCGAGATGAAAACTCAGCGACCTCCCTCTTAAGCGTGCCCAACTCATCTCTTAGGCCCTGAACATCTGATATCTCAGCTAACTACTCATTGAGCCATAACTCAAAGTTGTCGAGTCTGGTATGCAATGCCCTGGCTGCCTTATCTATCTCGACCTTCACCCACGGCTTGACCTGCTCCATCATAACATTAACTTTCTTCTCCGTGTCTTGGTTGTCTTTGAAAAAACTCCTAGGGAACCAATACATACCCCATAGGAACCTAGCCTAGCGTGACCGATGCCAGAGCGGATGATGTGCTGGGTGTAGTTGCTATGTCTCTAGCTTTGAGATTTGGCATCTCCTCACTTTGCTCAACTCTGATAGGGGCATCCACATATTGGACCTTGGCTAGCCTCGATGTGGGTAGTGCAGATTGTACTCTAACCCAACCTACTAAGTTCGTCTCATCTCAGATGAGGCTAATGTCTTCTGTCTGAGTACCTTCTACCCGAGAATTGATCTCCTTTATGGTCTGGACACTGGACTCCATACATATACCTTACACTAGGCTTAGGAATTGAATGGTAGTGCTAATGCCAAGGCTTTATCTCGATTTCCTCGGCTATGATCCCCTATTTGACCATGAAATGGCACTTTTCCTAATTGAGTACCAAGTTGGTCGCTTCACACCTACTGAGCACATTGCTTAAGTGCTTAAGACAATCTTTGAAGGAGTCACCCATGACAGAAAAATCATCCATGAATACTTCAATGATGTCCTCCATCATGTTTGAGAAGATGGACATCATGCAGCACTGAAATGAGGGGGTGCGTTACATAATTCGAATGGCACTGTTCGGAAGGCAAAAGTCCCATAAGGACAAGTAAAGCTTGTTTTTTCTTGGTCCTCTGGGCTATGGAGATCTGATTGTACCCCGAATAATCGTCACGAAAGTTGTACCAGCCTCTGCCTACCAATCGGTTGAGCATATGGTCCATGAAGGGCATCAAGAAAAGGTGCTTTTGTATCTAACGGTTTCTATGCAAACACGCCATCCTATAACTGGCCCCATCAGGACCATCTCATTCTTCATTTGGAACCACAGTGACTCCACCTTTATTTAGTTCACATTGTACCGGACTCACCCACTTACTGTCAACAATGGGGTACACAACACCAATGTCCATCCATTTAATAATCTCTTTCTTCACCACCTCTTGCATAGGTAGGTTCAGTCTTCGCTGGTGCTCTATAATTAGTATGCGGTCCAGTTCTAGCTGAATTTTATGGGTGTATATGCCTGGTGGGATCCCGATGACGTCAGCAATGGTCCAACCAATTTCCTTTTTGAATCTTCTCAGAACTAATATAAGGGCCTCAACCTGCCATTCTACAAGGTATGTAGCAATAATAACCGGCAAGGTGTTGTTATCCCCCAGAAATGTATACCTCAGATATGGAGGAAGACCTTTGAGCTCTAAAACTAGAAGTACTTCAACTTAAGGGTTTGCTAGAGGAGTTACTCGATTCTTTAGATCAATGCCCAACTTTTTCAGCTTGAAATTATAGGAGCCCATTCCGGCCAGTGCATTCACCATCTCCTTATATCCTTGGATGTCATCCCCCTCGAAGTTCATCAGCATAACAACCAGTGTCTCAACACCACTTCTCAAGGGGCACTAGTAGCCTCTTATCATCCATATAGCTAGTCACAGAGGTTGCTCTTGTATCAAGGAAGTTCCATTACTCTGAGTGCTTGGTCTTTGCCAAGTATTAACCTGAATAAAACAAAAACAAATGAAAACATAAATGAGTAAATAAAGACTAAAAGTTAAATAAAAGAAATTAACTTAATCCTAAGATGTATTCCCCGGCAACGGTGCAATTTTTGATAATGCTCAAATTACACCTCACAAGAAGTATAATGCGGTCGTCGTCAATGAAAAATAAAATTAGGGTTGGGGTTGATCACATGAGGAATATGGCCAAGATTTGGACTAATTATATTACTTATGCTTTTAGTTCAATTATTTCCTAAGAGGGGTCTTTACAGAAAATAATAATTGATAGTGTTGTAAAATGATGTTGTGATCAGAAATATGCAATTAACTAGGGAGTGTTCCCCATGGATCCATAACTATGTCAGATTATTATACTTGTGATCTATTCCAATACTTAGCCTGTAGAATTGATAAAATACATTCATCCAAACGACTGATTCGCCCCTATTAGATAACTATACTCAATCACCAGATTAGGTCTCATGAGTGTTCCCGACTAACCTTTATCAATAATTTCAAATTAACTTTCCTTCGACTGCAGCTCAAGTTATTAAATGAAAATATATGAGTGAAAGTATTTGTTGTTTTTCCATTTTCTAATCTCTACTTCTCTAGGTTCAAGCAAGTAGAACATACGATCTAGTCGTAACATTGCGCATTGTCGAGAAACAATTAATATGAAGGAAAAAATAATACAAGCGTCAGAAATGGTTTAAAATCACTTTCTATTAATCCTAATTTGTTATTTCACCATGGTTCCACAACTCTAGTTATGGATATTTTAGCTACTCATAATATCAAGAACAACTATAGAAAATATAGAAGAATTCATAAGTAAAAACATACAATGATGAAAGTATAAAAACCCAATAATGAATTGCACAATAGATCTTCAAAGTTAAGAACAAAATGAAGAAGACTTGTTCAAAGCTTTGCATATTTTTTATTCTCCCCAATTGCATTGGGAAACTAAAAAAAACAATAATACAGCAAAAGTATTGGCTCTCCTAATAAAAAATAAAAGGAAAATATTTTAAAAATAATGAAAATAATTTCCTAAATTAATAGGGACTATTGCGCTGGGATGACCTACGAGTCGGGTCTGCAATCATGATATGCTTGACAAGTTCTGTTCTTCTCAAGTATGAGTGATTGGTATGACTCGTGATATGTCACTACGAGTCGAGGTAACCAGTCGTCGCTTGAACTTCTGAAATAAGGCATCTGTAATGATCAATCTATGGGTCCTTCTTACGGCTCGTACTATGCTGGTACATGTTATAACCTGAAATCCCAAAAATCAGACCCTGGAGTTGAAACGGAGAAAAGTGTAAAAACTGGCACTAGGCACAGAATGAGTCATGAGATGACTCGTTCGTTCAGCCCACGAGTCGTGATGTGACTCGTGGGGAGGTTAGTAAGGAAGTTTTGGAAGTTTGAGGAAAAGGATCCCCACGGATGTGACAACGACTCATGGTCAGACCCCACGAGTCGTTAGGTCAGTTGTGGGGTGGGTAAGGAAAGAAAGGAGAAGAAGGGAGGCAGTACACTCGACGGAAGTCCCCACTATTCGTGGGGTGAGTCGTGGTCCAAGAAGGGAAGGTTTTTGTTGAATCCCAGGCAGTGTACTTCACAACCGGCTCCACAAGTCGTGACACTTGACCACGAGTCGTTAGGTCCCTCGTTGGGATCACCTGATAGTTAATTTTTGCGAATTTAGTAAGGTTTTTCCGTAATTCCTAAGTTCTTAGGGCTTAAACTATGACATTTTGAGTTATGGATAGTGACTTTTAAAAGGGGTTAAGTTCATTTTAGGCCTCATTCATTCATACATGCAAGGTAGAAGACTTGAGATGGTGATCAAGCTTAACATTCATCAATTTCTTTTCAATTTTCTATTGGGCATTTAAAGAAGTGTTAGAATCATCTACCAACAGGTATGTAAGGTTATGAATGGGTGATTTCTTTCACACCCATTCCCAATCCCTCTCTAAAATATGAAATTATATGTAAAATCTATTGTGTTTTAACCCAAATGCGTGAATCTTCTATTTCTATACGTGGGTATGATTTCATTATGATTCTACTATTGAATTATGAAGCATGGACAAATTTTATAATGTTTTCAATTTAAAATCATGATTGTAGTTTTATGATTTAAAAGCCCATGGATGAGATGTTCATGAAAGATGAGATTTGTGATGAATGTATGATGATGACAAGATATTATGATGAAAAGCATGACTTGAAGCTACCCATGTTTACAATTATGTCTTCAATAATAATTGAGTATTTCTAAGTATATTAAAGCTTTGGGCAATGCCCATATGTTAAGTATGAATGATGATTTTTCTAAATCAAGCTTACCACATTGTTTCGGAGTAAAGACTCCCAGTTATATTTTAAGCTTGTGGTATGTTTTGAGTTCAAGTTTTCCTATGTATAGCTTACCACATGGTTTTGGAGTAAAGGCTCCCAATTATGTTTTCAGCTTTTGGTATGTCTTAAGCTAAAGCTTCTCATATGCATGATTTTATATTTTGAGATGTATTTGATCATTGAGCTTCATCAATAGCCGATGTTAAGATTCGTTATAAAATGATGTAGATCATATGCATGTTTTTGGGAGTAATGTCTAGCACCGAGCAAGCTAAGGGTTGATCAACCTATGCCTCAGAACTACGTGCCAACGTAGGTTTACACTATTATGACTTTGGGACTTCCCTTGTGAGCTTCCCCTGCATGGATGGGCCTTCAACTTGATATCGATATCATGGTATCATCCCTAGCCCTGACAAGGCTTTGGATGACTCTACCAACTTGAGTGTGATAGTTGGGGTCATGTAAGCTCTATCGTAGTATGTCGGTTAAAAGACAAGTCTGCCATTGTTCCTCATGATTTCAGATATGCATATTTCATTTATCATGACATTTATACATATATGCATGTTCTAAATAGGTTTGATTCAATGCTCAGCTTTACTTATAACTGTTAGATTTCATCTTTGAGTAAATAGATTCAGTTAAGATGTTATGAAGTTATGTTATGCTATGTTATGAAGAGATCATGATTTCAGAAAGAATGCATGCAAGCCTTACTCTCAGATTCGTGATGTTTATGTTATATTATGCATTGTCTTTAAATGATTTTATTTACTTTAGTGGTTTTACTTACCTTGCATATTCGGTACATTCCACGTACTGACCGCATACTGTATGCTGTAGTATTTCATGATACATGACCTAGCTCTCAGGTTCAGCCCCGGTCGTAGTCAACTTATCAAAGTTAGCATTCTTATTTTGGGTGAGTCCACATTTCTCGAGGACTAAACTATTCATCTTTCCTTAATGTATTTCAGTTTTAGTTTTGTTCAGTTAGTTGGGGTCTTGTCCCATCAACTCGTCATGTTTAGAGGATTTTCATACATATGTATGTATTTAGCTTCGAATTTAGTATTCTGATGTTATGTTGAATTTAGACTTCCACTATGAGTATTTTATCAATTATTCAGTTTCTTGATTGAGATTAAAAGTATGCTTATTCCATGGGTCGACTTGGGGTCTCTCAGGGCTCCTTATCCCGTGTTACGACTCGGGCTTCCGTTCGAGTCGTGACAAACTTAGTATCAGAGCAATAGGTTTGAGGTTTCCTAGGGTGTCTTAAAGCCACGTTAAGTAGAGTCTTTTTTATGGGTATGAAGCGCGCCACACTTATGACGATGATGCTAAGAGACATTTAGGAAATGTTTCCCTTCTTTCATGATCTATGTTGTGCGATGAAAAGTCTTTCTATCCTTCTAATTTGTGCTATTCCAGATTGAAGAATCATGTCTCCTCAAAGAGTGAATGGTAGGAGAAATGGGAATGGTGAAGGCCACGAGGATGGCAATGGTAAGGGGCACTAGAAAGCCCTACTAGCTCAGGAGCACCAGGCACCGGAGCCATTTGCTCATGCTGAGTTTCGGGCCACTATTCAGATGCTTACACAGGCCTTGACCGCTCAGGTCAATCAGTAGGTCGTTGCGCATGTTTTGTAGAATGGTAATGCAGCCGCGGCTCGAGTCAAAGACTTTTTAAGGATGAACCCACTGAAGTTCCTTGAGTCCAAGGTAGATGAGGACCTCCATGAGTTCATAAATGAGATTGTCGAGATCACCCAAGTCATGGGGGTGAATGGAGTTGAGTGCGCTGAGTTGGCCTCTTACCAGTTGAAAGGGGTCGCGCATATCTGGTTTCACCGATGGAAGGATAGCAGGGTTGCCGGAGTAGGTCCTGCCACTTGGGAAGAGTTCCATGTTGCATTCCTAGACCGGTTCTTCCCTCATGAGATGAGGGAGCTGAAGGAAGCTGATTTCGTGAATCTGAAGCAAGGGAGAATGACAGTACAAGAGTATGCCTTGAGTTCACCTACTTATCAAAATATGTCTCAGAGTTGGTAGCTGATCAGTGGGAGCGAGTGGTAGATTCGTCCATGGATTAGCGGCCTATTTGGACAAGGATTGATTGTAGGACCGCTATGCTCCATCAAGATATGGATTTCCCACGGATAGTGTTGTACACCCAGTAGATGGAGGCGGAACATCTGAGAGAGAGGGAGGCCAAGAAGGCTAGGACCAATGACCACAAATTTTCCCAGCCGAGGTCAGGTGGTGGGCACCGATAGCAGACTCACAAGAGATCATCAACTCTAGCATCTTCAGCATTGAGCGTTCCATCCAGGCCTAGATATGATCAGAGAGAGAGAGCATCAGGCTTGAGGGGTCAAAGCAACAAACCCGCAGATTCTAGCATCCTAACTTGTCGCAAATGTGGTCGGGAGCACACAGGACAGTGCTTGGCAGGTTTAGGTGCTTGTTTTAGGTGTAGGAAGCCCGAACACATGCTTAGAGATTGCCTAGCAGCGAGACATGATCAGGTTGGGGGCTGAGGCCCAGCTTCTACTTCAGCAGCCCCTCCCACACGCTCAACACATCAGGGGGCATCTACCAGTAAAGCTAGCGGTCAGTGCCAGAACATATTTTATGCTTTAGCATCCCGCCAGGAGCAAGAGGTTTCCCCGAGTGTGGTCACTGGTATGTTATGAATTTTCCATATAGATATATATGCCTTGTTAGATCCGGGGGATACCTTGTCTTTTGTGACACCTTATGTGGCCAGTAGCTTCAGAGTCAGTTTCGAAGTCTTGTCAGAACCCTTATAAGTTTCTACTCCAGTAGGTGACTCAGTTGCAGCTAGACGGGTGTATAGATGTTTCCCAGTCTCAGTCCTTTAGAAGGTCACCTCAACAAATTTGATAGAGTTAGCCATGATCAATTTTGATGTGATTCTCAGCATGGATTGTCTATTTGCATGCTATGCTTCAGTTAATTGTAAAACTCGGGTAGTAGAGTTCAGATTTTTGGGTGAGCCAGTCTTAGAATGGAAGGGTAGTTCAGCTATGCCTGTAGGTCGTTTCCTTTCCTACCTTAAGGCCAAAAAGCTGATTTCCAAGGGTTGTGTGTTCCATCTAGCTAGGGTTAAGGATGTTGAGTCCGAGACCCTGACTATCCAGTCAGGTCTAGTAGTACGTGAGTACCTAGAGGTGTTTCCTGATGATTTGCCAAGTGTTCCTCCCGAGCGGGAGATGGACTTTGGTATTGAGCTTCATCCCGACATGCATCCTATATCTATTCCTCCCTAAAGAATGGCTCCAACTGAGCTAAAATAGTTGAAAGAGCAGTTGAAGGACTTGTTAGATAAAGGTTTTATTAGACCGAGCAAGTCCCCATGGAGTGCACCAGTTCTCGTTGTCCGAAAGACAGATGGTTCTCTTCGCATGTGTATTGATTATACGCAATTGAACAAAGTCACCATTAAGAACAAATATCCTCTACCTAGGATTGATTATTTATTTGACTAGCTTCAGGGTGCCAAGTGTTTCTCGATGATAGATCTCAGATCCGGGTACCATCAGCTCAGAGTTCGAGAGTGTGACATCCCGAATACAGCCTTTAGGACGCGATATGGTCATTATGAGTTTGTAGTTATGTATTTTGGTCTAACAAATACTCCTACATCTTTTATGGACTTGATGAACAGGGTGTTCAAGCCATATCTAGACATGTTTGTGATCGTGTTCATTGATGACATCCTTATATACTCGCGGAGCGAGGAGGAGCATGCCGCTTATTTGAGAGTAGTGCTTCAGACCCTTAAGGATCATCAATTATATGCCAAGTTCAGCAAGTGCAAGTTTTGGTTGAACTCCGTAGTTTTTTTGGGCCATATGGTATCAAGTGAGAGCATAAAGGTAGATTCTCAGAAAATTGAGGCGGTAAAGAATTGGCCTAGACTGGTGAATCCTTTAGATATTCAGAGTTTCCTGGGTTTAGCTGGCTACTATTAGAGATTTGTTGAGGGTTTTTACTCTATTGCAGCACCTTTGACCAAATTGACTCAGAAAAAGGTGAAGTTCCAATGGTCAGAGGCTTGTGAGAAATGCTTCCAAGAGTTGAAGACCCGACTTACCTCAACACATGTGTTAACTCTCCCGGGGGGTACTGATGGGTTCATTGTGTATTGTGATGCTTCGAGAATCAGACTTAGGTGTGTATTGATGCAGCATGGGAAAGTGATAGCATATGCCTCTAGACAGCTAAAAGTCCACGAGAAGAATTACCCGACCCATGATCTTGAGTTGGCCGCAGTGGTATTTGCCTTGAAGATATGGCGACATTTCTTGTATGTTGTCCACGTGGATGTGTTTACGGACCATAAGATCTTACACTATGTGTTCATGCAAAAGGATCTCAATCTTCGACAAAGGAGGTGGTTGGAACTACTCAAGGGCTACAATATAAGTGTTCTTTATCATTTGGGCAAGGCTAATGTGGTAGCGAACCCACTTAGTAGACTCTCTATGGAGAGTGTGTCCCATGTGGATGAGGGGAAGAAGGAGCTAGTGAAAGATGTACATCGACTCGCTATGTTGGGAGTTAGGTTGGTGGACTCAACTGATGGCGATGTTGTTGTACAGAATGGATCTGATTAATCCTTGGAGACTTATGTGAAAGCTAGACAAGATGAGGATCTGATTTTGGTAAATTTGAAGGAAGCCGTTCAAAGTCAGAAGGTAGAGGTCTTCTCCTAAAGGGGAGATGGTGTGCTTCAGTATTGGGGTCGCTTATGTGTTCCAAATGTTAATGATTTTAGGAGCCGGATGTTGCATGAGGCTCATGGATCCAGGTATTCTATCCATCCAGGTTCCACCAAGATGTGCCGTGATTTATAGGAAGTCTATTGGTCGAATGGAATGAAGAAGGATATTGTAGAATTCGTAGCCAAGTGTCCGAACTGTTAGCAAATAAAGGTTGAGCATCAGAGGTCGGGAGGTGTACTTCAGGATATCAGCATTCCTACTTGGAAGTGGGAAGAAATTGATATAGATTTCATCACAGGTTTACCTCGTACTCGCCAATAATATGACTCCATTTGGGTTGTGGTAGACAGGTTGACCAAAGATGCTCATTTTCTACCAGTCAAGACTACGGATTCGACGGAGGATTATGCTAAACTATATATCCGAGATCTAGTCCGATTGCATGGAGTTCCCTTATCCATCATTTCATATCGAGGTACTTAATTAACCTCTCAGTTTTGGAAGTCATTTCAAAAAGGATTGGGTACACAAATTAAGCTCAGCATAACATTTCACCCACAAACGGATGGTCAAGCGGAGCGGTCAATCCAGACTCTCAAAGACATGTTGAGAGCATGTGTGATGGACTTCAATGGTAGTTGGGATGATCACTTGCCCTTCATTGAGTTTGCATACAATAATAACTATCAATCTAGTATTCAGATGGCACCGTTCGAGGCTCTCTACGAGCGGAGATGTAGATCGCCTATCAGATGGTTTGAGGTTGGGGAGGCAGTAATGATAGAGCCGGATTCGGTTCATGAAGTAATGGAGAAGGTTCAGTTGGTAAGAGGCAGGTTGAAAACTGCCCAGAGTTGCCAAAAGTCTTATGCAGACGTGAGAAGAAGAGAGTTAGAATTTGAAGTCGATGACTGGGTATTTTTAAGGGTGTCCCCCATGAAGGGAGTGATGCTGTTCAGAAAGAAAGGGAAATTTAGTCCCTGCTAGTCGGCCCGTTTCGGATAATGAGACGTGTTGGCAAGGTGGCATATGAGTTGGAGTTGCCTTCAGAATTAGTTTCTGTGCATCCTGTGTTTCATGTATCACTTTTGAAGAAGTGTTTTGCTGATCCAACCTTAGTTGTCCCGATGGACAGTGTTGGTGTGAGAGACAGCCTTAGCTATGACGAGGTTCTGGTGGAAATATTGGATCCTCAGGTTCGAAGGCTAAGGAACAAGGAAGTAGCTTCAGTTAAAGTGTTATGGAGGAATCAACATGTTGAAGGAACTATGTGAGAAGCCGAAGCGGATATGATGTCTAGATATACCCATTTGTTCTCTACCGGCTCAGTTTCATCTTGGGGTATCAGTTTTGCACTCAGACTTTATTTAGTTTCATGTTTAGTTCATGTGCACAAGTTTCTTTTATGTATATGGATGTGTGTATGATTAATGAAATCATTTCCATTATGTGATTCGTATCGGAGGTAGTCATCCCGTCAGTTTTTGATTTAGATGAGCAGTATTTGAATATGATGATTGCATTTTCTCTGCGTTTATGCGTGTTTTCTAACATTCAAGGATGAATGTTCCCAAGGGGGAGATTGTTATACCCCAGAAGCCCAAAGATCAGATCCGGGATTTGAAACGGAGAAAAGGGTAAAAACTGACACCAGACACAAAACTAGTCGTGAGATGACTCGTTGGTTTAGCCCACGAGTTGTGATGTGACTCGTGGGGAGGCCAGTGAGGAAGTTTTGGAAGTTTGAGGAAAGGGATCCCCACAAACGTGATAACTACTCATGGTCAGACCCCACGAGCCGTTAGGTTAGTCATGGGGTGGGTAAGGAAAGAAAGGAGAAGAAGGGAGGCAGTGCACTCGATGGAAGGACCCTATGAGTTGTGGTCAGTCCCTATGATTCGTAGGGTGAGTCATGGTCCAAGCAGGGAAGGTTTATGTTGAATCCCAGGAAGTATACTTCATGACCGGCTCCACGAGTCGTGACCCTTGACCACGAGTCATTAGGTCCCTCGTTGGGACCACCTGATAGTTAATTTATGCGAATTTAGTAAGGGCTTTTTCATAATTCCTAAGTTCCTAGGGCATAAAATATAAAGTTTTGAGTTATGAAAAGTGACTTTTAAAAAGGGTTAAGTTCATTTTAGGCCTCATTTGTTCATGCATGCAAGGTAAAGACTTGAGAGGGTGATCAAGCTTAACACTCATCAATTTCTTTTCAATTTCCTATTGGGCATCCAAAGAAGTGTTAGAATCAGCTACCAACAGGTATGTAAGGTTATGAATGGGTGATTTCTTTCACACCCATGCCCAATCCCTCTCTAAAGTATGATATTCTATGTCAAATCTATAGGGTTTTAACCAAAATGCATGAATATTCTATTTCTATACATGGGTATGATTTGATTATGATTCTACTATTGAATTATGAAGCATGGGAAAATTTTATAATGTTTTCCATTTAAAATCATGATTGTAGTTTTATGAATTAAAAGCCCATGGATGAGATGTTCATGAAAGATGAGATTTGTGATGAATATATGATGATGACGAGATATTATGATGAAAATCATGATTTTAAGCTACCCATGTTTACAATTATGTTTTCAATAATAATTGAGTATTTCTAAGTATAATAAAGCTTTGGGCAATGCCCACATGTTAAGTATGAGTGATGATTTTCCCGAATTAAGCTTACCACATTGTTTTGAAGCAAAGACTCCCAATTATATTTTCAACTTGTGATATCTTTTGAGTTCAAGTTTTCCTATGTATAGCTTACCACTTGGTTTTGGAGCAAAGGCTCCCAATTATGTTTTCAGCTTGTGGTATGTCTTGAGCTAAAGCTTCTCATATGCATGATTTTATATTTTGAGATGTATTTAATCATTGAGCTTCGTCAATAGACGATGCTAAGCTTCGTTATAAAATTATGTAGAGCATATACATGTTTTTGGGAGTAATGTCTAGCACCGAGCAGGCTAAGGGTTGATCAACCTATGCCTTAGAACTACGCGCCAATGTAGGTTTACGCTATTATGACTTTGGAACCTCCATTGTGAACTTCCCCTGCCCAGATGGGCCTTCAGATTGATATCGGTATCATAGTATCGTCCCTAGCCCAGGCAAGACTTTAAATGGATCTACCCACTTGAGTGTGATAGTTGGGGCCACTTAAGCTCCATCATGGTATGTCGGTTAAAAGACGAGTCTCCCATTTTTCCTCATGATTTCAGATATGCATATTTCATTTCTCATGACATTTATACATATATATGCATGTTCTAAAGTAGGTTTGCCTCAATATTCAACTTTACTTATAATTGTTAGATTTCATCTTTGAGTCAATCGATTCAGTTAAGATGTTATGAAGTTATGTTATGCTATGTTATGAAGAGATCATGATTTTAGAAAGAATGCATGCAAGCCCTACCCTCAAACTCTTGATGTTTATGTTATATTGTGCATTGTCTTTAAATGATTTTGTTTACTTTAGTGGTTTTACTTACCTTGCGTGCTCGGTATATTCCATGTACTGATCACATACTTTATGCTGCATCGTTTCATGATACAGGACCCAACTCTGATGTTCATCTCCGCTAGTAGTCAGCTTATCAGATTTAACATTATTATTGTGGGGGAGTCCTCATTTCCCAAGGACTAGACTATTCAGCTTTCCTTTATGTATTTAGTTTCAGTTTTGTTGAGTTAGTTGGGGTCTTGTCCCATCAACTCGTCATGTTTAGAGGCTGTTCATACATATGTATGTATTTAGCTTTGGATTTTGTATTTTGATGTTATGTTCAAGTTAGATTTCCGCTATGAGTATTTTATCGATTATTCAGTTTCTTGATTGAGATTAGAAGTATGCTTATGCCATGGGTCGACCTGGGGTCTCTCGGGGCTCCTTGTCCTGTGTTACGATCCGGGCCTCCGTTCGGGTCGCGACAGTACGAGTCGTGCATTCTACTCATGCCTTGAGGATGCCAAGTTGATAATTCTCCGCTTCTCACTACGAGTTTGAGGTACGATTCGCACAGTGCTGTTACAGCTAGTAGTATCTGGTTGTACCATGAAACCTACACTTGAACATTTTTTTAATCTTCATCACGGGCACTAGTTATGGCTTGTACCTAGATGGTGTGACTCGTACTGTGACCTATAGCAGACCATTTTATTCACTTTTGCATTTTTTATGCACTCCAACTCCCCGACTTGATTTCTCTGAAAATACAGTAAAAGCACCTCATATCCTTATAAACACACCCCAGTTTTAGTATCTTTTCTATATTTTAGGCGTCAAAAGTTCCATAAATCATGGCACATCAATTCCCAACAGTTAGAGGAAGATAAGAAGAAGGGCAGCAAAGAACACCAGAGTAAGAGAGCTAAGTTATCAAGTAATGAGACCACCAAGCAAAGAAACGGAAATGGGAATAGGTCCGTCTTCCGGAAAAAAGGTCATCTTGACCTACATAGACAGCTAATGGTCCAGCCCTAGGTCACAGGAGTGATTAGAAGTCTCAAACACAGGGAACCTGTTGACACCACCTTGTGGCAAGTGTGGTAACGTCTACTTAGGTGAGTGCATGGTGGGTAGAGATGGATGTAATGGATGTGGCCAGCAGGGCCATTACTTGAGAGATTATCCATTCACGATAGGTTAATAGGGGTAACAGAGCTCAGTTTACTCCCTCAGTAGGCAGAGTTGCCAAGAAGGGCACTACTTCTGGGATAGGCAGAGGTCAGAACAGTCTATTTGCGATGTCTAGTCGCCAGGATCAAGAGAACTCCCCCGATGTTGTTATCAATATGTTAAAAGTCTTCTCTATTGATGTATATGCTTTGATTGATCCAGGTTCTACTCTATCTTTTGTGACTCTCTACATAGCTATTAAGTTTGGGATCTCCCTGGAATTAGAGCCTTTCAGTGTTTCTACTCTTATTGGTAAGTCAGTTCTAGCTAAGAATCTATAGAGATTCTATGGTTTTAGTCTATCATAAAGATACCACAGCTGACCTAGTAGAGCTAGACATGGTGGATTTTGATGTTATTCTAGGCATGGCTTGGTTGTATTCCTGTTATGCACAGTTAATTGTAGGACCCGAGTAGTAGAGTTCCAATTTCTAGATGAACCAGTCTTAGTTTCGGAGGGTAGTCCCATTATGCCTAAGGTTAATTTCATTTCATACCTTAAGGCCAGAAAGTTAATCTCCAAGGGGTGTGTGTATTATTTAGTGAGAGTGAAAGACCCTAATGTTGAGATACCATCCTACGAATCAGTTTCAACCATAAATGAGTTACCAAAGGTCCTCTTAAATGATCTTCCCACAGTCCTTCCAGATAGAAAAATAGATTTGGGATCGATGTTCTTCTTGATACTCATCCTATCTCTATTCATCTATATACATGGCTCCTGCCAAGTTAAATGATTTAAATAGCAGTTAAAGGATCTTCTAGATAAGGGTTTCATTCACCCTAGTATTTCACCTTGGGGTGCTCCAGTTCTCTTCGTGCGTAAGAAGGATGGTACTCTTAGAATGTGTTTTAATTATCAGTAGTTGAACAAAGTCACTATCAAGAGTAGGTATCAGCTTCTTAGAATCGATGGCTTGTTCGACCAACTTTAGGGTGCCAAGTGTTCCTCAATGATAGACCTGAGATCAGGGTATCATCAGTTAAAGGTGAGGGAGGGTGATATTCCCAAGACATCTTTCCGAACCCATTATGGTCATTTTGAGTTTTTTGTTATGTACTTTGGTTTGAATAATGCCTACTGCAGTATTTATTGATCTCATGAATAGAGTATTTAGTCCATATTTTGACATGTTTGTTATTGTGTTCATTGATGACATCTTGGTCTACTCCAAGAGCGAGGAGGAGCATGCTAGTTATCTCAGAATAGACCTGTAGACACTTAAGGACAAGGAGCTATTTTCCAAGTTCTCTAAGTGTGAATTTTGGTTGAAGTCAGTGTCTTTCCTAGGCCATATAGTCTCCAGCGAAGGTATTTAGGTTGATTCTCAGAAGATTGAGGCTGTGAAGCGTTTGCCCAGACCCACAACCCCAACTGACATAAGGAGTTTCTTTGGTTTAGTTGGTTACTCTAGGAAATTTGTAGAAGGATTCTCGACTATTGCAGCTCCGTTGACTAAGTTGACTGAGAAGAAGGTCAGATTTCATTAGTTTACAGCTTGTGAGAAAAGCTTTGAGGAATTGAAGACTCGTTTGACTACTGCTCCAATATTGACCATAATAGAGGGTACAAATGGTTCTGTTGTATATTGTGATGCATCTAGAGTTGGTATTGGGTGCATAGTTGTTACACCTCGTGAGTTTCTATCATTTGACGGATGCGTGGTATGTGTCTTGAGAGCTTTGGGAGTACGAATCATATGAGGAAGGGACCGGGAGGTGAACACATGAATGCATCATTGAACAGATCGGAGGCAAGGACTGGAAGGACGGGCGCGCTGAGCGCCGCGTCGCACAGCCTGTCCTGGCGCGAGCACCATGGGTAAGGCGCGATGAGGGGCATGCCGCACACCCCCCTGCCACTGCCCAATTATATGTATATATAGCCCTCTAAGTTATATTTAATCATTTCAAGCATCTTCTTCAACAGAGAAATAAGAGTGGGCGACAATTTCACATGAGTTTCATCAAATTACGCTGTCAAACTCCGTCCAAACGCAAATTCATCTTGAATATCAAGTTCTATGCCTGCGAGAAGCATCTCTGTGGAGTTACTTCTTGAAAATTCACTTGGTGTGCCAGAACCCCGCCAAGTAAAGGTTGCTGAATTTACTTTAAATTAAGTCCTAAATAGCCACAGACAAGAGGTAAGAATTTCTCCCTTCTTTACTCTCGAGGAATTGTGGGTTTTCGGCTGAGTTAAACAAGTTTGAATTATAGTTATTATTGTTATCGAATGATATTGTTGTTTGCTAAATTTAGTATTGAATATAGCATTATTCTCTCAGTGTAAAGGGTGCAATTGAGTGGAATTACTGGCTTCAGGTTGGAACTAATAGGGTAAATGAGAGTCGGTATTCGAGGTATGTTAAGGCTTATCTTTTCGGCAAGTTTTCTCGTCATATAGAGATACGCCTTATGCCTTCAAAACAATACAATGATCCTGTATATTGTGATTAGCTACTGTTAGTAGGTTATAATTATGTATGTGGTGGTTAGCTGCTAGCAAACGTATGAGAGTATACTACAGTATCCTTTGTCGGGAAAGAGTATATTAAGTACGACTCATGCTAGGAGTGTAATAGAAACTCCTCTATTTTTCTGTTCACAGTATTAGCAAAATTCTAATGTTTTGCTTTCATGCCAAGGCCTTAGAATTTTATGGTTAGCTGTGGGGCCTGATTTGGTAAGTTGGATAGTATAGGGCACATCCAAGAAATATAGCTTTCAGTTTGACGCCTTTATTGTTAGTGAAGCTCGCCCAAAGGCCGTTGGTGTACCTTGACGCCTCCAAGGCCAAAATTTGAATAAGATGGTCTTACCCTAGAGTCAGCAGTGCTAGGGTTGCCTAGTGAACTGCAGGTTAGCCTTCCATGTAGGTGGCTACTATCAGTGACTGTTAGTTTCAGTCGACTTAGTGATTGTTGTACATGTCACTCAGGAAACCATCCCAGTTGTTCCAAGTTAGATAGATCAATGGATACCCTAAGGAGGGAACTTCATTTATAGTTAGATGCAGGACAAATGCCCCAGCCTGCTCTCATAGATGCCAACGTACAGGTTGCCGTGAGTGGCTAGTTCTAGATAAACCTGCCTACGAGGCTATGAAATGCCTAGGGGAGCCATAAAAGATATGAACGGACTGGGGTGAAGTCTAAAGGGACTTGTACCATAGTATCACTGGTTTACTTCCAAGTTAGTAGTTATGGTAAGTTGCTTGTGGAGAGTTAGGGCTAGCTGCTTAGGAGTATGTCTAATTAGTAGCAACCCACAGTTGTTCTGAGTGGAGGAACTAAATAGTTGGTCGCTTGCGACCTTAGAGACACCTTATGAGTTATCCTTGCCTCAGCATGACCTTCGGACAAGCGCTTAGGTCACCCAAACCTCAACCTTTCCCGTCTAAGTGACGGAGGTTGTGACCACTGCCAGGGTCCTCTGGCCAGGTGTAGGCACACATACTGTGCCTGTTGGAAGCTATATAGACCCATTCGGTGGCGAGCAAGAGTAGAGATCGCATTAGGCCCCAGGAGCCCAGACAACTCATATTCAGTTATAGGAGCCCAGATGACTCACATTCAATTATAGGAGCCCAGACAACTCATATTTAGTTATAGGAGCCTAGGTAGCTCATATTCAGTTACAGGAGCCCAGACGGCACATACTCAGCTACAGGAGCCCAAATGGCTCATATTCAACTACAGGAGCCCAGACAACTCATATTTAGTTATTTACAGGAGCCTAGATGGCTCATATTCAGTTACAACACTCCAGATGACTCAAATACAGTTATAGGAGCTCAGATGGCTCAGATCCAGTCACAGGAGCCCAGATGGCTCATATTCAGTTACAGTAGCCCAGAAGACTCAGATACAGTTACAAGAACCTTGATGGCTCAGATCTAGTTACAGGAGCCCAGATGGCTCAGACACAATTGTAGGAGCCCAGAAGGCTCTAGTATGGTATTAAAAGACCAAGTATGTTCCGTTACAGTTTCTTGTGGAGTCTAAGGGGTACCATAGGGGTATATAGCTTGCTTGACACCTACCGAGGCTTATGGGGGCCTAGGTAGGTTATTACTGTGTTGGTTTTACCTTCCCGATTTATAGGGGCCAGATTAGGTTCTCGTGTGTATATTTTCCTGCTAGCTATATCTTATGAATGTATAGTTGCACAACTTCAGCTGATATACGTGTGGTTCACTAGATGTAGGTTATGGATGAGAAAGCTTGCAGGTTAACTTCTGCCCCTTCTCGCTATTCACTTTCAGTCTTTATCAACTTTTATTCAGCTTTTCATTACTACCTTATATATTCAGTACGTATTATACTGACACCCAACTATGGGGTGCTTCATACTTGGCTTCAAGTTTAGACAGACAGAGTTTAGGACCACTGTTAGCAGCTTTTCCGAGTCAGTAGATCGGCCAGATCTTTTCATTCGGAGTTTCCAGGTCGTAGAAGTTTATTTGTGTTTTATTTGTATAGCATTTGGGTAGGTTGGGGCCCTGTCCTGGCTAGTATTTTCACTCCTAGAGGATTGTACATGATGGTATTCAGTTAGTTGGCTGTTGTTGGCCATTTGAGTCCTAAGTATGTCTTATTTTATGCGTTGGCGATACGGGGCCTAGTATAGCTTCTTGTTTCTATTTCTGTTGTAACTAGATAGCATGGTGGTCTTGTCGGCCCGCATAGTATCCCTATTGTTGTTGTGTTGGTTGGGTTAGCTGTTTCCTTTTACAGGTGCTGCATGGCCTTGTATGCCCATGGGTATGTTTACAGCTGAGATATAGAAGTTTTCTTACTTGATCTTGAGTCGTTGGTAGGCACCAGAGGTGCATATTCCCAACCAAATCAGCTCAGATTCAAGTGTGGCATTAGGTGCCAGTCATGCCTCCCAAGGTGGGGTGTGATAAACGTGGTATCAAAGAAGGTCGTATCCTAAGGAGTATGCATGCCGTGTCTACTAGAGTCTTGTTTATAAATGTGTTGTGCACTATATTTTATAAGCAGGAGGCTACGAGGCATGATATTAATCGTTACCCCTCCTTCTTCTCAGATTATGGTATAGAGCCGAGTTGTATAGGGATGAGTCCCTAAGCTTTCATTGTTATGTCTGTCCAGAATAATGTTTGATATGTGACAGACCTTAGTCAGCCGCAAGTTAGCTACAACAGTAGGAGAGGGTACCAGTAAGGTGCCACAGTTGGGGGACAATTAGCCTGAAGGCAAAAGCAGATGTCTTTTAATCTCCCCGACATCCCCCCGGGGAACCAGGAATCTCACAAGGTAATAGATATGCCAGCATTGTTCCCACTTCCTTCTTTATTCTTGGAATAGGAGGTCAAGAGTATAGTATATATAAGAGTTAACACACTTAGTATACATCTAGAATTAGATAGGGACAACAGCTAATGTTGTACTACCTAAAATATGCGAAGGATTATGTGAGGTTTGTACCTCCAACCTTTAGAGTTTGATGCATTTTGCGCCTTAGCCCTGTTAGAGAATAATAGGGTCAGTTTCCACCTCCTAACTTGTTCATTCAGTACAACAAAAAGAGTAAGTGTCAATGCCAGGTTTCCCAGAATAAATAGTAAAGGAGGGCTAGAGCTATTGATTCCGAGAAGGATTAGAAAGTGGTTAAGACCCCTAGTTTTTACAAAGTTACCTAGACCCTCACAATAGTAAATCAGGAAGGCAGATAAGACTACCAGTAGCACCCAAGTATGTGTGAGAGTCCATAAGCAATAAACCCCCACCATCAGTAGTAAAGCTTAGGTCGAAAATAGGCTGATTCCGCCGTAGTGAGCTGACGACAGTAGTGAATACCTGAAGACTAATGGATATGGCCCTAGTTTGTCATGTCAAAGGATAGAGCTATTATATGAGTGAGATTGGCCCAAGTGCATGTCGGAACAATACAGGTTGGTAGACTTGGTCAGTATTATCCTTGTCAATAAGATGCAGGGGGAATGAACCCTAGATCTCAGCCTATAAAAGTAAGGGGAAGGCACGAGTATCTAACTTTGGAGGAGAACATAATCACCTCCAGGTGGTAGTGGGATGATACAGCTTGGAATCTCCACTCAATATCGAGAAATAAACATCAGGATGACATTTAAAGGATAGTGAGGTCGTAACTTAGAATACTATAATGTTACCACTAGTTGTGGAGACAAAGGAGTGATGGTATGGAGACCCCAGCCTAGTGCAGCCAGAGATATGGCCCAACAGAAGGAGTCATCGGCCTTTAAGATAGTAGGGAATAGAGTCTTGAGACCTAGAGGTCAACTCTATGTTTGATATGTGATAGGGCTTCATCAGTAGATTGTAGCAAGACATACCATGTAAGTTATTTCCTCACCCGGGTTTGACGAAAATGCATTAGGTTATAAAAGAAATCTACTACTGGCATAAGAAGAAGAAGGATACTACCAAGTTGTGGCATAAAGATCCAATGGCCAACAAAGAGAGGTTGGACATCAGACACTGGGCAGGCTAATTCAGGAGATAGTCATGCCTGTGTGGAAGTGGGAAATAGATAGTATGAATATAGCTGTAGGGTTAATCCGTACTAGGTGCAAATTTGATCCTATTCGAGTTAGTGTCGAAAGGCCAATGAGATTAATCCATTTCTTGCTGGTCAAAATTATGTTTCAGCTAAAGATTACATTGAATTGAATATTAAAGAACTATGTCAGCGATATCATTTTTATACACCATAAAAATATTGACGATTAGTAGGCGTACGTGTAGGTTGTATGTATCAAGGAGAGCTTGACGCGTGTGGGAAGAGCCTTGGAAGCAGGGCCGGATGAGGCCAGGACATGAGGGGCTAGTACGACGCGCCAGGTGGTTTGTGTGCTGGGTAGCGCGGTGTGCCAGGCCAATTGGCGCCCTAGGAGGCGCGATGCGACATACCAATGATGTGATGGCCGGGGCAAGGCGCACCCCAGTCCACCACCCACACTTGTATATATACTCCCTTAGTTCAATTCTACTTCATTTGCATATACTCCCTTGCTTAGAAATAAAGAAAAATTCAACCTTCTTCATATTTTCGTCCGATTACGCTACCAAACGTCGTCCAAAGGCAAATTAACTTCAGGTAACAAGTCCTAGCCCATGAGAAGCATTTCTATGAAGTTATTTCTCGAAAATTCGCTCAGCATAATGCCGAGTAAGAGTTGTCGAAATTGCTCTAAGTTGAATCCTAAACGGCCACAGACATTAGGTAAGCACTTCTCCCTTCTGAATTCTTGGGAAATTATAGGTTTTCAGTCGAGTTATTGAAAGTTGAATTATAGTTGATATGATTATTAAAAGTCATCATTATTTACTGAATTTAGTATTGAAATTAGTCCTATTCTCTCAGCATAAAGGTTACAGTTGGAAAGAACCACCGATTGCAAGTTGAAACTCGCCAATTAATCAAAAATCGACATTTGTGGTATGTTAAGGTGAATTCCTTCGGCAAGTTATTCCTGTCGTATTGTAATATGACCTAGATCCTTGTAAGAAAGCCAGAAGCATGATTGTTGTGGTTAGTTGCTATTATTTGTTTGAGATTAGCGCTTTTTGTTTAGACTAGGACTGACCCTGCCCTATATAGCCTTCCGTTGTCCAACCCCAAGGTTACTAGCTGTTTCATTGCCTACAAGGCTATATAGATCGGTTCATGGAGCTAGATGTCATCCCAAGGGACATATTACAGTCCATTACATGGTTGGACTATCATTTTATGCCGTATCGGCATCACTGACCCTCATCGAGCCTGGTGCCCAGGGTGCAGTTATAGGAGTCCATCAGACTCATACACAGCTACAGGAGTTGAGCGGGTTCAGTTGTAGACCTAGGGGATAGGCAGGTTGGCTATAGTTACCTATTGACTCATTTTGACCTCATTAGGGGTATGTAGATTGAAGTGTGCTCGCCAGGGCTTATGGGGCCCCAGGCGGGATATTCTGTGCTGGTTGTACCTTCCGGGCATATGGAGGCCAGGTAAGGTTCTTGTTTGCATTACTTATTGTTAGTTATACAGTAGGTTGTAAGGCTATTTAGGTTATATCTCTATCCCTCCTATTGAATTGTTTCAGTTTCATTATCAGTATTATTCAATCATTTTTATTTACTGCCTTACATATTTGGTACATAATGTACTAACACACATCTTTGGGGAACTGCATTACTTTCCTACAGGTACAGGTAGATGCAGTTTAGGACCTCCCTAGTCATCAGCCGAGTGAGCAGTCAAATCGTCTCTTTCTTCCCCGGAGTTGTTAGTTAGAAGGTTTGTTCTTTTGCTGTATAGTTTATGGGTAGGTTGGGGCCATTTCCCGACCATTATTCCACTCTTAGAGGCTTGTAGGCTACAGATTTCTAGTGTTAGTTTTGTTGTTGGCCGTGTGGGGCCTATGTATGTTTTCTTTTGCGTGATGGCCTGGTGAGGCCTAGTTTAGCCATTAGTTGGTAGCCTTGTCGGCTATAGTATAGTTCTGGCTACCTATTTTCATTCTGCTATAACTAGACAGCATGGTGATCTTGTTGGCCTGCATATGATCCCTTTTGTTGTGTGTTGTTGGTTAGCTATTTTATTTTTACAGGTGGCTATGCGGCCTTTTCGGCTGGAGGCTGTGTTTATAGCCGAGACATAGCTCATCGTTTTATTGATTTGAAGAGCAGGCGTGCACCAGAAGTGCATAAGCCCAGTCAGGTCAGTTCAGATCCTAGTATGACACCAGGTGCCAGTCATGCCTCCCAAGGTGAGGCGTGACAATGATGTCCCAGTTTCCATTAAATTTTGACAAAGACCACAACTTACAGCTAGGCTTTGGAAAAGCTATCAGCACAGATTGGAATGCAAGTTAATTTGAGTACAGCTTCCCGTCCCTAGACAATGACCAAGTAGAGCGCACAACTCAGACGCCTGGGGATGTATTAAGGGTGGAAATATAGATCCCCTATATGACGGGATGAAGCAGGTAAGTCAGGAATAATCGAACCGAGCATACTACATCAGTCACAGGGAAACAGTTCAACAAATTTGGACATATGTACCGGTAGCCCAAGGTTGTCAGAAGTCTTATTCTAGTGTATGGATAAGTTAGAGATTGAAGCAATGAATAGATGTTTCTAAAAATTTTACCAATGAAGGGCGTTATGAGATCTGACAAGCAGGGCAAGTCCAGCCCTAGATTCATTAAGCAATACCGGATCCTCCGGGAGATTAGCCAAGTGGCCTATGAGATAGAGTTTCCTTGGGGGCTAGGATCCATTTATCAACACTACGCATGTGCATAGGAGGCCTTTTGTTAGATTGACCTAGTCAAGGATGCTTAGGCCATAAAAGAGCTATCCCACACGGAGGCTCCAACCATTATATTAGATCGCCGGGTCCGTAAGGGGCTACCGTGAGGATCAAGATGTGATCTACTAGAGACTTAGAGAGGAACAAGAGTATAGCAAAGATGATTGAGAAACTAAGGATAAAGTAAGATATAAGTATCTTCAGTTGTTGTAGGCTCTATAGTGACAACATACAGATTCAGATAAATTCAGAAATGACAAGATAATTTTCAGTTACTGAGTAGAGCCCTTATCGTTGTTGTTATTAGTTGCTTATATATGTAGTGGCACTATATTATTTAGTTGTAGAGAGCATCCTGTAAGGCACCTGTGTTGGACTTTTCTGTGTTTTAGGTCTTCGGATAATCCATATTATAGAGGAGACACTGCCAAATTTTTTTTCTGGTTATAGTTAAAAGGATTAAGTCTCTTAAGCTTAAGATTACATCCGAGGACAAATATTCCTAAGGGGGGATAATGTTACACCCCGTAAGTTTCTATCATTTGAAGAAAGTGTGCGTACGTGCGTTGAAAGTTTTGAGAGTAGGAAGCATACGAGGAAGGGCCCGGGAGGTGAACACACAAGCGTGTCATTGAATAGACAGGAGGTCGGGTACTGCCTAATGGGGGGCGTGCCGCACACCCCTCGCCACCGCCTAATTATATATGTAGGCCTTTAAATTATATTAAAACATTTTACACATCTTCTACAATAGAGAAATAAGAGCGGGCGACAATTTCACATGACTTTTGTCAAATTATTCTATCAAACTCCGTCTAAATGCAAATTCATCTTGGATATCGAGTTCGAGGCCTACAAGAAGCATCTCTGCGCAGTTACTTCTTGAAAATTTGCTCAGTGTACCAGAACCCCACTGAGTAAAGGTTGTTGAATTTACTTTAGATTGAGTCCTAAGCAGCCACAGACAAGAGGTAAGCATTTCTCCCCTTCTTTATTCTTGAGGAATTGTGGGTTTTCAGCTGACTTAAACAAGGTTGAATTATAGTTACTATTATTGTCGAAAAATATTGTTGTTTGTTGAATTTAGTATAGCCTTATTCTCTCAGCCTAAGGGCTGCAATTGAGTGGAATTACTGGCTTCAGGTTGGAACTAATTGGGTAAACGAGAGTCGGCATTCTAGGTATGTTAAGGCTTATCTTTTCGAAAAGTTATTCTCGTCGTATAGTGATACAACTTATGCCTTCAAAACAAGACAATGATCATGTATATTGTTATTAGCTGTTGTTAGTATATTATGATTATGTTCGTGGTGGTTAGCTGCTAGAAAATGTATTGAGAGTATATTACAATATCCCTTGTCGGGAAAGAGTATATTAAGTATGACATGCTAAGAGTGTCATAGAAACTCCTCTATTCTTCTGTTCACATTATTAGTAGAATGTTAATGTTTTGTTGTCATGCCAAGGTCTTAGAAGTTTATGGTTAGCTATGGGGCCTGATTTGGTAAGTTGGGTAGCATAGGGCACATCTAGGCAATATATCTTTCAGTTTGACGCCTGTATTGTCAGTGAAGCTTGCCTAGAGGCTGTTAGTGTACCTTGACGCCTCCATGGATAGAATTTGAATAAGATGGTCTTATCCTAGAGTCAGCGGCACTAGGGTTTCCTAGTGAATTGCAGGTCAGTCTGTCATGTAGGTAGTTACTGTCAATGACTGTTATTTTCAGTCGACTTAGTGATTGTTGTACAGGTCACTCAGGAAACCATCCCAGTTGTTCCAAGTCTAATTGATCAGTGGATACCTAAGGAGGGAACTTCATTTGTAGATGCGGGGCCAACGCCCCAGCCTACTCTTATAGATGCCCACGTACAAGTTTCCCCGAGTGGCTAGTTCTAGATAAACCTTACTACGATGCTACGAAATGCCTAGGGGAGCCATAGGAGATCTTAATGGACTAGGTTGAAGCCTAAAGGGACTCGTACCATAGTATCTCGGGGTTACTTCCAGGTTAGGATTTATGGTAAGCTGCTTGTGAGAGTTAGGGCTGGCTTCTTAGGAGCATCTCCGATTAGTAGCAGCCCCACAGTTGTTCTCAGCGGAGGAACTAAATAGTTGGTCACCCGCGACCTTACAAACAACTTATGAGTTATCCTTGCCTCAGCATTACCTTCAGACTAGCACTTAGGTCACCTGGACCTCGAGCTTTCCCGTCTAAGTCGACGGAGGTTGTGACCACCGCCAGGGTCTTCTGGCTAGGTATAGGCACATAGACTGTGCCTATTGGTAGCTATATAGACCCATTTAGGGGCAAGCAAGAGTAGTGATCGAGTTAGGCCCCAGGATTCCAGATGGCTCATATTTAGTTATAAGAGCCCAGATGGCTCATACTCATCTATAGGAGCCCAGACAGCTCATATTCAGTTACAGGAGCCCAGATGACTCATAGTCAGTTACTTACAGGAGCCCAAATAGCTCAGATATAGTTACAGGAGCCTAGATGGCTTAGCTCTAGTTATAGGAGCCCAAATGGCTCATATTTAGTAACAACAGCCCAGATGGCTCAGATACAGTTACAAGAGCCCAGATGGCTCAGATCCAGCTACAGGATCCCAAATGGCTCAGACATAGTTGCAGGACCCAAGAAGGCTTCAGTATGGTCTTAAAAATCCTAATATGTTTAGTTACAGTTGCTTGTAGAGTCTAAGGGGTACCAATAGGGGTATATATACTGCTAGGCACCTACCGAGGCTTATAGGGGCCCAAGTATGTTATTACTGTGCTCTTTCTAGCTTATGGGGGCCAGGTTAGGTTTATATTTTCCTACTATCTATAGCTTATGAATGTATAGTTGCACAACTTCAGCTCATATACGTGTAATGGTTTACTAGATGCAGGTTATGGATGATAAAGCTTACAAGTTAACTTCTGCCCCTACTCGCTATTCACTTTCAGTCTTTATCAGCTTTTATTAAGCTTTTCATTACTGCCTTACATATTCAGTATATATGTACTGATGCCCAACTATGGGGCGCTGTATACTTGCCTATAGATTTAGACAGACAGAGTTCAGGACCGCCGTTAACAGCTTTTCTAAGTCAGTAGATCGGCCAGCTCCTTTCATTTAGAGTTTCCAGGTTGTAGAGGTTTATCTGTCTTTTATTTGTATAGCATTAGGGTAGGTCAGGGCCCTGTCCTGAACAATATTTGCACTCCTAGATGCTTGCTGACGATGGTATTCAATTAGTTGGTTATTGTTGGCCGTGTGAGGCCCAAGTATGTATTATTTTATGTGTTGGCCATATGGGGCCTAGTATAGTTTCTTGTTTCCATTTCTGTTGTAACTAGACAACATGGTGGTCTTGTCGGCCCGCATAGGATCCCTATTGTTGTTATGATGGCTGGGTTAGCTATTTTTTTTACAGGTGCGGTGTTGCCTTGTCGGCCCAAGGCTGTCTTTACAGCCGGGATATAGCAGTTTGCTTACTTGATCTTGAGTCGCTGGTAGTCACCAGAGGTGTATATGCCAGCCGGGTCAACCCTAATTTCAGTGTGGCATTAGGTACCAGTCATGCCTCCCAAGGTCGGGCGTGGCAGTAGTGATGCAAAATGGTAAGGTTTTAGCTTATGCTTCCAGACAACTTAAGGTCCATGAGAAGAATTATCTGACTCATGACCTCGAGTTGGTTGTTGTAGTATTTGCATAGAGTACCTGGTACCACTATCTCTATGGTGCACATGTTGATATGTTCATACACCACAAGAGCTTGCAATAGTTTATCCAAAATGAGTTTAATTTGAGACTGAGGAGGTGGCTTGAGTTGCTCAAGGATTATGACATGAGTATTCTCTACCACCCAAGTAAGGTTAATGTAGTTGTTGATGCTCTCAACAAGCTATCGATGGAAAGTATAGCTAATATAGAGGAGGAGAAGAGAGAGTAGGTTAAGGATGTGCATAGACTCTCACACTTAGGAGTTTGTCTTCTAGACTCCGAAGAAGGTAGTGTACTTGTTCAAAAAGGGGAAAAGTTTATCTGTAGTAGAAAAAGTTAAGGTAAAGCAGGACAAAGATCCCCTCTTGCTTCAGTTAAAGGAAGATGTCCACAAGAAGAAGGTGTTGGTTTACGCACAATAGAGAGATAGTGTCCTGACGTATTTGATGAGTTGGTAATTTACCAACTCATTAGGCTCTTAAGCATGAGCTTTAGCTTAGTTTTCAATTCATTTAGATGATTGCAGGCAATTGAAAGAAACCACTTATTTGAGGAGAAAATGCAACTAGCGGCTTACGGATAGCAACCGGCAACTCTCCGGTTCTATTGCCTACAGATGCTGGATCTTGCTGGACCAAAGAGGAAACTGATAAGCAAATCATAGATGTAAATCGACGAACCACTGAAAGGTCCTCAAGTGGCACTGGATCACAGAAGAAAAGGAGCAATGGCTCATAGATCGCAACTAGCAAACTGTAGGATCCATCACAAGTGAAAAAATGCCTAAATATGGGCAATTACCTCTAGTACTAAAAAAAGAGGAGATTGGTTGACCTATTTTTTTTTATTATCTAGAAGAAAGTACTCTATACATATTTTTTTTATCTTTGAACATCTTTTACTATGGAAAGAGAGAAAAAACCCCATTGGAGAAGAAATTTGAATATTGCTCCCTCCTATTTTCATCTTCCTTAGTAAGGTATAACCATTATTGCAGACATATTTTGAGTTTGATTTTGCTTGCTCTTAGTAAAGAAATCATTGAGTTTATTAATGTATATGCTCTTTAGTTTCTTAATTATGAGTAGCTAAATCATTAGCTAGAGGTGTGTGATAATGGGTGTTTAATTATATTAGGTAGTGCTAGATTCATCTTAATATTGCTAATTAGTGTAAATCTGTTGAATTCTCTTAAAATTATAATTGATTTCCAATAGTTGCAAATATGGGTTTGGTTTTCTTACTTTATTTTGGCTAGAAAAAGAAAAATTAAGTATTGGAGGAGAATTTGATAGTGAGAATGGATGTGATTGTGTAGGTGTTGGGCTAGAAATAGCCAAAATCCATATTCATAATCCTAAGTAGTGGTTGATGGCTAGAAATAGCTCAGCTACTAACACAAACTTTATTGGGCTAATTGAATTGTGTCTTGAGGTTCGACAGGAGTCGAGAAAAAGGAACCCAAGAGGTTGAAAAATATCAAGCACCATCTTGTCCTAAGTTATTTACACTTATTCGCAATAATTTGATGATCTAGCATAACCTCATCTAATTAACACCCCATCTACACCACACCTCTAGTCTTCACTCATCATTGTCTCTCAATTTTGGTTATTTTGCTATTTTAACTAGTTGAGTTAGAATCCACCATATTATTGACTTCATTTCCCCCAAAAAATTTACTGTTTTATTTCCTTTGATTTGGTGCAAATTTATTCAAATTTCCTAAACAACGCTTATGCAAATCATTCACTAGTCTCTATGGAATTCAACCCCGACATCCGTCGAAAATATTTGTTTTGAGCAACGACCGTTACGCTCCCTAATCAAGAGGGGTGTAGTTTGGATATTATCAAAAAATGACATCATTGCTGGGGACTAGAGCTTGATATCCTTTGAGTTGTTTTCCAATTTGAATTGATCTTGCATCTTAGTTGTTTTACATTGTTCTTGCTTTTGGTCATTAGGGTGAACTCATACGAGTTAGCACTCGCAAGTAGGAGATGGTTTGGTTGAAGGAAACATGGAGCATGATGAGGATAACCCCATTATGCCTAAGGTTGTAGAGGCCATTCGCCTATTAGCTACAGTGGAGAATGCAGTGTTTCATGTTACTAGCACGATATTACTCTTATTGCATATGAAAGGGCTCTTTTGGGGTAAATCGAGTAAGGATGTGAACTGTCATTTGAGAAATTTCTTGGAGATTTGCTAGCCTTTTAATATAAAAAATATAATCCAAGAGTCTATCAGGTTGAGGCTCTTTCCATTCTCCCTAACAGGAGAAGCAACTATGTGGTTGGAGGAGCTACCTACGGGTTGTATTATCTCATGGTAAGAGTTGACAGAAGCATTTTTGGATCGTTTTTTCCCTCCCTAAAAGATGTTGTAGCTGAGGGATGATATTACAAACTTTAGACAAGAGTAGGGTGAGCCTTTGCATGAAGCATGGCTAAGATTCAACAGGAAATTGTCTCTTTGCCCTAACCATGGTCTCCCCGATGGAGTGCTCCTTCAAAGCTCTAATCAAGCTCTAGACTCCATCAATAAGCCGCCCAAACCTGATTTATTCCTTTTTTATTCTCCCAAAATTCCTTTTTTTCCACTTTTTAACACTTCTCCATACACCTTTTCATCTTCCCAGCAACCCACCTTCCCACATTCTAACAATCTACTTTTTCCACTCCCTCTACATTTAAATCACCATTAAACCCCCACCTTTTCCTCAACCAATAACATTCATTCCTCTTCACCTACAAAAACTCCCATTTCTTTCACCTAACTCACATTACACTCTTCACTCTCTACTAGCAAAGTTTCCATCTTCCTCATTATTGAGCTAATTCAAGTATCATCTACTTTCAAGCTTTGTGCCCTGGTAAAAATCCTACCACTTTAATATTGTTTGTTGTAGCATGTTCTCCCTTCTTTATACTGCCCCTTTTCCCCTACATTTTCATTATTGTGCTTCTACACCACGAATGTAGTTGAAGGTTATAATGCGAAATTTGTGGGGTAGCAGGGGCTTGATGCTTAAATGGGTGAGGGGAAATGGTTACTCTTATGTAGTTTAGTGGGGTGAATTCTTAGTAACCCTGGGTGGAGGAAAGGACCGAATTTGCCCGATGATAGATCGGGTGATGCCGTGCTTAAAGATAAATCGTCATTTTGTTCCTTTTTATTTGGGTAGGTAATGATTATAGAAGATGTGAATATGTCTTCTTTGAGAGTTGATGTTGGAATGAAATTTTGAGGCAATGGGGACAACGACCATCGGCTACTCACCAGTCAAGTCCGGCAAAACGCCGGTTCGGGTAAAAAATGGCTTCAGGTCCACTGTTTCAATCCCGCATTGCATCAGCGTTCATGGATCATGACCGGCAGCATGCCGATGAGTCGCTGGTGGAAACCTCCCTGCCCAGTGTTCTACTCACTATCGATGGTTCATCGGCGGTCCGTGGATCACCTCCTGCGGTTCATCGAAATTCTGTCGGTGCTGCCATTTCTTTCAGGCTAATTTCTCCTCTTGGTTCTCATTTAATTTTTTGAGTTGTTGTTGGTTGTTTTCATTTTTATCATTAGAAAAACACAAAAAGAAACATCGTGGATATCGCTAACATTGTGTTTGAAGAAAATGTCTTCTTCTGGAGACCCAAGTAAAGGAAAGGCCATCGCCACTTCAAAGACCGGGGAAAGGCAATGCCAAAGCCTCCTCAGCTCCCGACAACACCATAGAGGTGATAATGTTCTGTGTGCCCAACATGAAGGGGCACTATGCTATCTGTGAGGGCTACTCCAACACTATGGAGAAACGCTTCGATTTAGCGGGGCTGAGGGATGACTTTCCCAACATCACTGCCCAGTTCACCGACCGGCAGTGGCATGTGTTCGCCAACCCTCTCTAAGATTTTCACAAGAGCTTGGTACGAAATTCTTTGCTTCGTATCAGGCTAGGCCAGCAACAGATTTATTGAAGGAGTCTACAGCTCGATAAATGATTTGAAGGAGCACTTCGTTGGGGAAACCATGGTTAGGGCAAAGAGACACTTTCTTCTTGAATCTCAGCCATACTTCATGCAAAGGCTCACTCGACTCTTGTCTAAAGTTTGTAATATCATCCCTCAACTGCAACATCTTTGAGGGAGGGAAAAACGATCCAAAAATGCTTCTGTCAACTCTTGCCATGAGGTAATACAACCCGGAGGTAGCTCCTCCAACCCAGAGAATAGAAAGAGTCTTAACCTGATAAACTTTTGTCTTTTATTTGTTATGTTAAAAGGCTGGAAAATCTCTAAGAACTTCCTCAAATGACGGTTTGCATCCTCACTCGATTTACCCCCGAAGAGCCCTTTCATCTGCAATAAGTGTAACATCATGCTAGTAACATGAAAGACTGCATTCCTCACAATAGCTAGTTGGCGAATGGCCCCTGTAACCTCAGGCATAACTAGGTTATCCTCATCATGCTCCATGTTTCCTTCAACCGAACTATCTCTTGCTTGCGAGTGTTGGCTCATATGAGTTCACCTTAACGACCAAAAATAAGAACAACATCCACCAACTAAGATGCAAGATCAATTCAAATTAGCAAACAACTCAAGGATGTCAAGCACTTCCCCAACAACGATGCCATTTTTGATAACGTCCAAACTACACCGCTCTTGATGAGAGAGCATAAATGGTCATTGCTCAAAACAAATATTTTCCACGGATGTTGGGGTCGAATCCTATAGAGACTAGCGAATGATTTGCACAAGCGTTGTTTAGAAAATTTGAATTAATTCGCACCAAATCAAAGGAAATAAAACAGCAAATTTTTGGGAAAAAGTGAATTCAATAATATGGTAGATTCTAATTCAGCTAGTTAAAATGGAAAAATAACCAAAATTGAGAGACAATGATGTGTAAAGACTAGAGGTGTGGTGCAGATATGGTGTTAATCAGATGAGGATATGCAAGATCATCAAATTGTTGCGAATAAATGTAAATAACTTTGGACAAGATGGTGCCCTATGTTTGTCAGCCTCTTGGCCACCTTTTTCTCGAGTCCTTTCGAACCTTAAGACACAATTCAATTAGCCCAATAAAGTTTGGGTTAGTATCTAAACTATTTCTAGCCATCAACCACTAATTAGGATTATGAATATGAGTTTTGGCTATTTCTAGCCCATCGCCCATACCATCACATTCATTCCCACTATAAAATTCTCCTCTAATACTTAATTCTTCTTTTTCAAGCGAAAATCAAGTAAGAAAACCAAACCCATGTTTTCAACTATGGGCAATCAAATATAGTTTGAAGAAAATTCAGCAGATTTACACTAATTTAGCAATATAAAGATGAATCTAGCAGTACCCAATCTAATTAAGCACCTATCATCACACACCTCTAGCTAATGATTTAGCTACTCATAATTAAGAAACTAAAGAGCATATTCATTAATAAACTCAATAATTTAATTACTAAGAGCAAGAAAAATCAAACTCAAAATATGTCTACAACAATGATTATACCTTCCTAAGGAAGAAGATAAAAACAGGAGAGAGCAATATCCAAATTTTTTCTCCAATGGTTTTTTTTTCTCTCTTTCCAAAGAAAAAGGAATGTTCAAAGATAAGAAATATGTACAGAGTACTTTCTTCTAGACTATATACAAACATAGGGTAACCAATCTCCTTTTTTTCAGTGTTAGACATAATTGCCCCTATTCAGGCATTTTTTCACCTACGACGGATCCGGCGGTTCATCGGTTGCAATCCGCGAGCCATAGCTCCTTTTCTTCTACGATCTAGTGCCATTCCAGGACCTTTCGATAATGTCTTCGGCGATTCAACGTTTACATCCGCGATCCACCGATCAATTTCCTTTTTGGTCTAGCAAGAACCAGCATCTGTCGGCAATGGAATCGGCGAGTCGCCGGTTGATATCCGCGAGCCACCAGTTGAATTTCATCCTCAATTCAGTGGTTTCCTGCACTTGACTGGCGCTTCGCTGGTGTCCTCCGGTGGAGCACCGATTTTCACCTGAATTCATCCTTTTTACTCCAATTCATGCTCTTTCTTTTCAACTCACATACTTGCACATAAAAAGGCAAAAGAGGTATAAAATTCATCTAAATGACTTGAAAACTAAGCTAAAGCTCATTCTTAAGAGCCTAATGAGTTGACACCCGCTAACACCACCGATAGGTGAACCTATTTTTCATACATTTAACCTTTTCGATATGCATTGGAGTACAGTATTTGCAACTCCAAATGCATCAATAGTCATAAAAATGAAATGATTATCCAACCAAAATCAAGTTTCAATTTATAAGAAAGCACACGACTGGTTAAGCAGTGTAACTCTAGCCAAATCCCACACTAAGACCATTGAGCATCTAATAGAGTTACATGAGTTTAGATGTCAGACATGAAAACCCTAAGAAAAGAAAATAAATATAAAGAGTAGATAAAGCTGAAATAATAACCTCTACGAATCGATGCGAAGGCTCATCTCAGCAACAGAATCTACGCGAACGGACTCGTCAGCCACTAGTCTCACCTCCAGTAACAAAATCTGCATAGACATGCAAGTAAAAAGTGAGCTCTATATAAATATAACTCAGTAAGATCCTCGACCCACCACTTTTACCCCTGAAACAAGTGCTTAAAAAATGCAACCACAACGAGCACAAAAATAATATGCACAACAATATATTTCCAAAATATAAAACTCAGTAAAGTCCAAATAAATGTTCAACAAAATCACTATATGTATATATATAAATATATATATCAACAGAACTCACACTCAGGAATTGTCAAATCATAGTGAAAGAGATCAACCTAACCCCTCGACTAGCACTCGACAGCATATATAATGTCCCAATAGTATACTACGAAAACAAGTACAAGACCCTTAACATGCTAAGGTAGCGCATGTATTCCCCTAGTAAATATATCATGGCAGTGAAGGAGGGATATCCAACACCCAAACGCCATGGTACGAGACCACGCCACACCATAGATCACAATTATGAAATAATTTTCCTTAAAAGAAATATTTTTCTCAAAGTATCATATATGCGGTTGGTTAAAGACCACCGATTCTGCCAAGTACACGCTTGTCCCAAAACATGTACCAGAAAGACAAAACATAATTTTTAGAACAGGTTTAAAAAGAAAGCACCAAACCTTAAAGTCTCACTTACCTCGAATTTACATCTCAAGCACACTTTCCAATATTTCATAACTATGCTCGCGGGTCTCTGGATCACCTTAAACTACAAAAAGATGGGTTTAGAATGGTGAAAAACCCTTCGGTAGAAGTTTTCTTTATTTTTAACAAAAGTCAAATTCGCGGTCAAAAGGTTTGACCGAAAAAGTCAACTATGGTCAACGGGGAAGAATTCCCGAACTATGACCACCAACATATTCTCCTTGATGAGAGAATTCTAGAGTAATAATCAAAAACAAATTTTGATAATGTTTTCCCTTTCAAATTGATGATTTAGATTGAAGAACCATAGGGCTAAACTTTTTCAGTTCTTCAAAATTTGTCCATGTTCTATCCTATAAACTTTCTTATAATCGCGTAATAAACTCAAGAAAAAGATTAGGATGATTACCTTGATGCTTTGGATAAAAAATTTCTTATTTTTCTCTCCTATTTTCTTCTCTTTTCTCTTCCTTTCTTCCCTCCTCTTCTACGTTTTTTTCTTTTCTGCGTTATATTTTCTTTTCCTGATGCGTTTATACTTTTCTAGCAGAAATAGTGTTTTATTTTTCTAGTTCAATTGGAATTTGGACCTTATTATTATTACTATTATTATAATTATTATAAATTATTTTAAATTGTTATTTTTCTTTTCTTTTATTGCGTAATTACTAAACAGCCCTTTGTTAAATTAGGGTTATTACATTCTCCCCTTCTAAAAATAACGCTCGTCCTTGAATGGGCTTAAAATCTTACCTATAGTGTCAAATAGGTGAGGATATCTGTCTCGCATGTCCGCCTTGGACTCCCAAGTAGCCTCCTCAGTTGGATGATTGCGCCATAACACTTTGATGGAAGCCCCCTTCTTGGACCTCAATGGTCGCACTTGCCTATCAATAATAGATATTGGAACTTCCTCATAAGTCAAATTCTCATCAAGTTCCACATCCTCCGACTGTATCTTATGATTATCATCATGAACATATCGTCTAAGCATGGACACGTAAAACACCGGATGAACAACGGACAATCTCGGAGGTAAGGCAAGTCTATACGCCACCAACCCAAGCAAATCCAAAATCTCATAAGGACCAATATCTCTAGGACTTAACTTACCTTTCCGGACAAATCTCATAACTCCTTCAATAGGGGAAACTTTTAGAAAGACTTTCTCACCCATAATGAACTCCATATCACAGACTTTCTTATTTGCATAGGACTTTTGTCTACTTTGTGCTATCTTAAGTCGTTCTCGTATCAATGCAACTTTCTCCAAAGATTGTTGAACTAAATCTGGACCTAGTAATTGTGCTTCACCAAGTTCAAACTATCCAACTGGTGAATGACACTTGAGACTATATAGAGCCTCAAACAACGCCATCTGTATACTCGATTGGTAGCTATTATTTTAAGAAAACTCTGCCAAAGGCAATTGATCATCCCAATGGCCACAAAAATCGATCGCACAAGCCCTAAGCATGTCCTCCAAGGTCTAAACCTATTCAGACTGTCTGTCAGTTTGCAGATGAAAAGCTGTACTTAACTCGACTTGCGAACCCAATGACTTCTGAAAAGACTTCCAAAACTCAACAGTGAATTGTGCACCTCAATAAGATATTATTGAAATAGGCACACCATGAAGCCGAACTAGCTCACGAAGGTAAGTATCTGCTAATTGCTTCGCGGCATGAGTAACCCATATTGGAATGAAATGTGCTGACTTTCTGAGTCTGTCCACAATCACCCAAACCAAGTTGTGTTTCTTGAAAATACTTGGCAACCCAACAACAAAATCCATAGTAATTCTCTCCCACTTCCACTCTGGTATAAACAAGTTTTGCATTACTCCCCTAGTTATTTGATGTTCATACTTGAGTTGTTGACAATTTAAGCAACTAGTCACATGCTTCAAAATATCAGCCTTCATACCCTTCCACCAGTACAATCTACGCAATTCTTGATACATTTTTGTAGAACCTAGGTGAATGGAGTATCGTGAACTATGAGCCTCTACAAGAATCAGCTGTTTCACATCACCCACAATGGGAATACACAATCTACCATGTCGACGAAGCACGCCTTCATCATCAATAGAGAGTGACTTAATGCCCTCATCCTGCACTCAATCTCGTAGTCTAGAAAGGTAGGGATCTTCATATTGGTGAGTCTTGACTTGTACAACTAAGGACGATTGTACCACCATACCCACTAGTAACTTGCGCGGCACTGTATGATCAATTCAAACTCCCCGATTGGCCAATGCCTGAATATCCATAACCGTAGGTCTGTTTTCAATAGTGAACCGGGCAAAACTACCCATAGACTTTCTACTCAAGTCGTCCGCCACCACATTCGCCTTCCCAAGGTGATACAAAATGGTAAGATAATAATCTTTAAGTAACTCTAACCATCATTCTTGTCTCAAATTCAAATATTTTTTATTGAATATGTATTTTATACTCTTATGATCAGTATAGATTTCACATGGCTCACCATAAAGATAGTGATGCCAGATCTTTAGTGCAAATACGACTGCGGCCAATTCCAAGTCGTGAGTCAGATAATTCTTCTCATAAATCTTTAGTTGTTGAGATGTATATGCCACCACTTTACCATTTCGTATTAAGACACCACCCAATTTGACTCGAGACACATCACAATAAATGGTGAAACCACCCTCCATTGCAGGTAACATCAAAATCGGAGTCATAGTCAGCGCGGTCTTTAATTTCTGAAAACCTTCTTCACATCCATCAGACCATTGGAATACTACACCTTTCTGAGTTAAACGTGTCAACGGAGCGGCTATATTTGAGAACCCCTCTACAAACCTTCTGTAATATCCAGCCAGTCCTAAGAAGCTGCATATCTCTATAGGAGTATTAGGTTGAGGTCAATCTCGAACCTCTTCAATCTTCCTTGGATCAACTTGGATTCCATCCCGTGACACTACGTGTACCAAAAAGGAAAAACCAGAACTCACATTTTGAGAACTTGGCATAAAACTTTCATTTTTTAAGTGTTTGTAGCACAACTCTCAGGTGTTGTTCATGTTTTGCCTCACTCCGAGAGTAGACCAGAATGTCATCAATGAGAATAATCACAAAATGGTCTAAGTATGGATTAAATACCCTATTCATGAGGTCCATAAATGCTGCAGGTGCATTATCAACCCGAAAGACATCACCAAAAATTCAAAGTGCCCATATCTGGTCTGAAAAGCTATCTTAGAGATATCCTTGGTCTTGATTCTCAGCTGATGGTAACCTAGTCTCAAGTCAATCTCGAAAAAGTGAGTAGCACCCTGTAGCTAATCGACTAAATCATCAATAAGAGGCAACGTATATTTATTCTTGATCGTCTTCTTATTCAACTGTCTGTAGTCAATGCACATTCTCATAGTACCATCTTTCTTTTTCACAAATAACATAGGTGCACCCCAAGGCAATACACTAGACTTGATGAACCCCTTATCAAGAAGATCTTGGAGTTGAACCTTCAGTTCTCTCATCTTAGCTGGAGCCATACGGTATGGAGGAATAGAAATAGGTTGAGTTCTTGGGACTAAATTAATGTTGAACTCAATTTCTCTTATTGGGGGAAGCCCAGGAAAATCTTCTGGAAATACATCAACAAATTCTCAAATAATAGGAACACTATCAATAGTGGCATCCTCCACTTGAGTATCATGAATGGTAGTAATAAAACCGAAACACCCATGATTAATCATTCGTTGTGCCTTTACATAAGATATTATCTTTCCTTGACCTAGTCAAGCCTTTCCACACTAAAGGTAGTTCTCCAGGAAAATTAAAACGTATAAGATTAGTATAGCAATCAACTAAAGCATCACATGATGACAACCAATCCATACCCATAATCACATCAAAGTCAGACATGGGTAACTCTAGCAGATCAACTACGGTGTTCCTACCCTGAACAGATATTACGTAGTCTCTATAAACTCTATCCACTGCCAAAGTCTCACCCACTGGGGTCATAACCATATATGGCACAATAAGAGACTCAATCCTTTGTTCTAAGAATATAGCAAAATATGGAGATACATACGAATATATAGAACCAAGATCAATAAGAGCATGTGCCCCATGAGAATTGACAATGATAATATCTATTACTACTGCATTAGATGCCTCGATATCTTGTTTGGACATTGTGAAGAATCTCGGTGGTCCCCCTACTCCCTGAGCAACCTATGCACCTTGTTGACCTTGTCCATGAGGACCCTATTGAGTGAACCTAGCTGGCTGAGCTTGAGCAGGTGGACCTGTAGCAATTCCCTATAGATGTGTCATAGCCTGAGTAGTACCAGAGTTCCCCTTAGGACAATATTTAGCAATATGCCCCTTTTCACCACAAGTAAAACAAGGACCAGCAACCCCATAACAATGACCACAATGATTCCTAACATAATTAGGACACTTCTGATATGAACTTGGCCGATATGAGTTGTTACCCTTTCTCTACATATATTGTTGACCCTGTCTAGATGGATTATCACCTCTCAAAGATTGTAACACTGACTCTGACTGTGTAGGCCTGGATTGCCCATGATGATGGCCATTCTTGCCCCCAGATGGAGCACCACTAAACTCGCCCGTGTTACATGCCCTTTTGCTTTCTCGCTTAGCTCTTTCCATTTCTAAATAGGACTCACAACGGAGGGCGGTGTCAACTACTTCTGCATAGTTACCACTTCACACATCTCATATCACAAAACTACGGTAATGATACTCAAGTCCATCCACGAATCGTCTCACCTTCTCCCTCGGGTCTTTAACAAAAAATGGAACATACCTAGATAACTCAGTGAACTTAGCCTCATACTCTGTAACTGTCATAGCTCCTTGGCGTAGGTTACTAAATTGATGTCTCATGTCATCTTGTTTGCTCAAGGGAATGAACCTGTCCTTAAAAATTTTTGAAAACTCTAACCAAGTGATACGTGGTAACCCTACTTGTCTGCTTCTCTGAACTAAAGTCCACCATGCCTTTGTAGACCCTGAGAACAAGAAAGTGGTAAATTCCACACCTCGAGTCCTTTTCAACCCCAATGTAGTTAGTATCTTTTCACAATAATCAATGAACTTCTGAGTCTCAATAGAAGTTGGCATTTCATCGACCTCTGGTGGCTTAAGATCCATGAAATTCTTAAGATCTTTGGATTGACCAGTAGTTGCAACTGAATGAACAGTCGGCTGAGGGGTCAACTGGGGTGTCTGTGTAGTTGTAACAATCAACTGAACTTGTGTTTGCGGTTGCGAATTAGTTTGAGGAACTGGAAGTCTACCATGATTAGGCACCAATGCCTCTAACACATTCAACAATCTCATCACTACATCTGTAGGCAAGGCAACGGTAAGTACATCAACTGGCACTGTTGATAGAGCATCCTGAACAACTTGTTCCTATACTCGCTCCGGAGCAGCAACTCGGGGTTGACCCCCATTCACAATTTCAGTGTGAGGATTGGCTTGTGCCCTATTTTGAGCCCATGTTTGATGGGCCCCTGCTCAACTACCACCGGGGGTAGTACCATGCTCCACATCCAATCCAACTGGTGCCTTTGATTGACTAGAAGATGAAGATGCACATTTCTTAGCCATCTGCGAAATAAATATTTCAAGATTAGAGGAATCAATTCAACACACGAATAAGAAATGAAAGAAGGGAAAACATCCTAATCGTTCGGTAGCCTCGAGGTCATAAGTGCTCGGTGCTTTGGTAGGGGTTAAAAACCGACACGCAAGTGCACGTGGTCAAACAAGTAGTAAGTGGCTTAAGTAAGCCAAGTATCGATCCAAGGAGACTCTGGATAAGTAAAAATTGCCTAAGTATACTATATTCTATATCACTTCTATATATGCTGACAACAGCGTAACCAACAATTGAAAAGTTTGTTTTATAAATTATGTACTAAAACTACTAACAATTATCTACTTTGAATTTAAACTATGGTTATGAGCATGCCAAGGTTAAGAACATGTAATGAACTTGATTATAATCATAAATTGGTTAATCTTTCTCTTCCAGTTGCTAGCCAAGAACATTAGCCAAGAGATTAAAACTCTCGTATTTAATCTCACTTAAGAATCATAAACCATCCATCTACATTTATGTGATCAAATGCAATTCATGACCTAGCAATACAATTCCGGTTCCTAAATTGACTAATACGGCTTTCAAGTATATTTCTATCAGGAAAGCACATCAAAACTCAATTTTCCCAAATCAAGTTAAGAACAATACCCTATTAATTCACAACTTTCTAATTTCGTGCTCTCTCGAGTGAAATCGGACTTTTTAGATGTACATTAATGTCGGCCACACACCAATGCAGTAAAAACAAGAATTAATAGAACAACATGGAAGAAGAAGATGAAAAACCATATAATTTAATAATCAAAATTCATCACAAATGTTCATAACCTCAGCAAGGAAGGGAATTAGCCACTCATTTGTGGATTAATCATCCTAAAACAAGTGTTAATCATACAAACAATTGAGTGAAAGAGGAAAGAAGGAGAGAAAAAACCCTGAACTTTTCGTCCCTCAAATGCCTGTAACCCATGTCCTTGCTCCACCAAGTCTGAATTATGAAAAATACATTTAAGTGTTCTATTTATACTAGTGGGAATTTTTCCCGGAATAACAAGCAACATGTCATGGAGTGCATCGCGGAGCACTGCCTCCGTGACACGGCGTGGACGCGGACCCTCACTGGAAATTTGGGGTCCGGGAATATAGAATCAACGTGGCACGGCATGCAACGCGGAGGCTTGCCACCGTTCCACGGAGCTGTCGCGAGGCTCCACTGGAATTTGACTAATTCTTCACCTTCCAGGCAGAATGCTTCCGCGATGGCAGCGTGACACGGCTCCATCGCGGAGCCCCTTTATATTGTGCAGTCCAATGCCTTTTCCGTGCTCGCATCCAAGTCCAACTCTGATATTGTTCCAACATGCATTTTAGCTCCTCAAAATCACATTTTACCTACAAAACAATGCTAATCATGTTGGTTAGTATAAATTCACATTTTATTACCAATTACATGAAAATGTATACATATTGCTAGATAAACAAGGCGAAAATGATACGTTTGAGTATCACTTGGGCATATAAATCTGCCCAAGATCACTTACCCCACACTTAAATCCTTGTTCGTCCTCGAACAACAAACACACAATTCATGCAAATTACATCCCAACCTTCGCCACTATGGTGCGACAATTTGAGTTACGGTCATACCGATCATTCAATATTGCAAATCATCAAGAAAACATGCATGGTCTTAACAATGCAATGACCTTTAATACATTAAGACTTCCTAGACTTTAAGAATCGACTCTCGATATCGGCAAACTCATGCAAATCAGCTAATCAAGATATCCGACACGAAAATCAATCTTTCATCAAGCATGTGCCCTCACAACTCAAGAGAATCTTCCCCTTTCTGCTCATGTGACACACAAACATTCAAGTAGGGGCATGTAAAAATTAATTTCACTCTCTCTCCCAAAAGAATTCACATGCATCATGTCATGACCCATAAGCTTGCCCTTAGTGTATTACTCCACTAATATAAAGAAATGCAATGTAAGATCATATAGGACTTTAATGGGTTGTAATAAAAGCTACGGAACTAGTACATATTGGATTAGCCAATAATAGTCACTAGCATCATTAAGCGCCTTTTCAACACATTCCCATCAACTCATGGACATTGTTTCTCTCTTTTCTTTTTTCATCATCCCATTCATGATGATTTACTTTAGTACGGCCCATTTCATCAAGCACACTTGACATGAACACAAAGGTTTTTCATGCACCTTCATTATCATTTAGTTATAGCAAGTGCACCTTCAACCTTTTCTTTTCTTTCCTCACTCTGCTTTTCTTTTTCTTTTCTTTTTTTTTTCACCATTCTCACTCTTTGACACTTTGGGAAAATTTTTGTTCTTCTTAAGCGCTTAAGAGCTTTGTATAGACTTTACGGCTAATGAAAAGAAAGAATTAAGCTCAGTTTATACATTTTTGGATAAAAGAAAGAAATAATAGGCTAAAGGCTCAACGGGCTGACTAGGGTATACAATCACATCAAAAGGGGAGTATGACAAGAAAAAAAAATAGAAACTCTCGGTTAAAACAAAGAAATGCCTACATCCTTTCCAACACTACACCTCCTTCATTTTGTTTTGTACACACACCAGGCAAGTTCTAGACACTTCACAATAACATGGAATAACAATACCTCACTTCACACTTTATGCACATGCTCGATTCAAGATGCATTCACAGACTCTTTAATTAGCTAATTACATGAATTCAAAAATTAAGCCTCAATCACACCGAATCGAACTCTACAGCCTAGGTATCTCAACATATTTACAAAACTGCATGTTTTCATACGAATCACTTTTACATTTTGAATATCAGTTACAACACGCAACCAGCATTTCACAACCATATAGTAACTACAGGTTCCGTGATGCAATCCACCAAAGAAAAAAACTGAAAATAAATTGAAATCACTACTCCTACCGACTACATTTCCCTTAAGACGGTCGTCATCCATCCATCATAGGGAACGGTCACTAACTATGACGTCGGTTCAATGGGACTATTCTCGGTAAAAGAACCGAAAACAAACTCTGAGAAACCCAAAAAAAAATTAAAATTGAAAAATTTTGCAAAACATCGATCATTTCGATGGAAAAATTATTTACAAAATATGTTAATACGAACAAAATATTTTCGCAAAATTTTAAAAATACCGATCATTTCGATAGAAAAAAAAACATAAGAAAATATTTACACAAAAAAAAAATTTACACAGACTTAGCTGGCAACAACAACATTCCACAACACACATCAATACCACAAATAATTACAAATACAGAACAGTTTGCAATTCACAAACACAGGGAAACATACATACAAAAATATAGAGGAAGGCATACAAGCAAACCAGCCCAGCCCAGCACCTAACTACTCCCCACCCCAAACTTAAACCGAACACTGTCCCCAGCGTTCACAAAAATTAAAAATCACAAAATTGGGTGGTGGAACTCCCTGATCAGTCAAAGTATTCCACTTCTTCATCAGGTGCTGCTGCCTCATCGCCCATGTCCGAGTCGCCTCCGTCGTCATCATCGGACTCCACATCGGAGTCCTCCCGGCGTGTCTCCTCGTCCGTGGGGACGTCATCATCAGTGGGCTCTACAAAGGCTGGCCCCACTCGGCATAGAGCCCTGGCGTTTTTGCCAAACGGGTAATCCAGCTCGAGCTGCCATAGCTCCTCCTCCGTGGTTGGTCTCCCACCGATCCTGAGCTGGAGCATTTGCATTCCAAACATCCGTGCCATGTACTGGTCTTCACGAGCATGTCGCTCGCCAAGCGTCAGCACTGGCCCGTGTGTGGTGTCGGGGGCCTTAGTTTTGGTCACGTCAAGGGCCCTCCGCTCCAACTGCGGGATGTAATCCAAAGCCTCTTCCTCAACGTCGAGGCCCCAGAGAAAGGTGGTGATTAGTCCACCGAACCCATACCTGTGGCCCTGGTGTAGTCGGGCTCTCTTCATGGCGGATATGATGACCGCCCCAACATTAATCTCCAGCTCTTTCATCAGGGCATACACCAGGCAAACACGGTCCCGGGTCACATCAGTCATGTGTACCCCCGGGATTAGGCACGAGCAGACTATCTTCAGCCATATTCTGGCCTCCCTGTTCATTTGAGAATACGGCAGAGTCTGGTGGTAACCCCTTTCCTTATGTCTGCTCCATCTGGCTGTGGATCGAGCCCCACATAGTGTGCGTCTGATATCGACATATGGTGGGGTGATGTTCAGCTGGCGGAGAACGTGGGCGTCTGTGTCCCGCGCTCCGATGATGGCATTTAGCTGCTGGGGTTCCAGAGTGACTATCTGCCCTCTGATTTTGACTGTGTGGCTTCTGATTGCCAGGTTCCAATTAGCATAGAACTCCCGGACTAGATGTAGGTTGCATTCCTTGGGCTCCTGAAATATGAAGCTGAGCCCAGCTTCCTCGATCCTTTGAACTATGCGGGGGAACTCCTGTGCTAATGGTTCCCGTGCAATATGCTCCTCGGGGAAGTATTTGTTTTCTTTATGCTTGGCATACCACTTCTTCCCCTCATAGTCACCCACCTCATTCCGTATTGGCAGCGCTGGCCGCGTGGAACTGCTGGTGCAGCTAGGACTACTGTGCCCAGTCTAAGTCTTTTCCTCCCGGTGCCTGAAGTTGATGCACCCTTACCTTTATCTTGCCTGCTTTCCATTTTGTCTGTCAACACAAATAAACAAGCGCAATGTCAAGCTAAATAGATATTAGCTTCGGCTAAGGTCAGGCTATGCTAATTTAACCCCACACTTAGTCCTTAGCTACATTTACGATACTACGGCAAGAATCACTTTATTTACACCACAAACAAACAACTATACAATTCATGCTTAGTGCGTTCGCAAAGAAAAGTTCGACGGTATAACTTTAGCGTACTACTCAGACTTCATACAGCTAATCCCAATCACTACCATCTTTAACAATTCAACCATCGCACTTAGCAACTAAAAACAATGAAACAAAAACAACAACAAAAATTCTATATACATGAACCTATACAACCAACCCAATTTGAACAATTTTCAACATTTTCCCAAAAACCCGAGAATTCGTCGTCTATTAACACTCAAACGATTTTTACAACGACTTATCTCATTCAATACATACAACCCAGCATATATTTCACAAATTTAACAAGTTACCAATTTTGATTTCAACAACCAAGCCCTAGAATTGAATTTCGCAAGCAAATTCGAATAATTCATGCAATCGACAAGTTCAAACGATCATTACAACATTCCAAACTTTTATCAATCAATAAATAACTCAAATTCATGCTAAATTTCGACTTGGGGTGATTTAGTTCACCTCCCATGCTTAAATTTGAATGAAATCGACAAAAACTTGAGATTGAATCGGAAAACATACCTCGTAGTTGAAGAACCGAAGAAAACTTGATAATTTTTTGCTTTAGACCGTGGCACGTTGATGGGGAAGGGAATTTTGGGTGTTTGGTCGCGGAGAATTGTAAAAATGAGGGGAAAAGGGGAAAAATCGGGGGTTTAAAATGTAGAAAACACGCGGGTCACCCGGCAACCCGGTGTGACCCGTCACAATTTATATGGCAACGTGTCACGGAGTGCATCGCGGTGCACTGCCTCCGTGACACGAAGCCATCGCGATAGCCCTCTGGAAATTTTAAAATTTCCAGATTACACTTCAACGTGTCACGGAGGGTAACGCGGAGGTCCTCCTCCGTGTCATGGAGCTATCGCCCCAGCTCACTGTCTTCAGCATTTTATTAATTTTTTCATACCTCGCTTTTCCTTCACGATTCCGTGCACATTTTCTCCGTTTGACCTGAAAATCATCTCACTAAATAAAATTGGTTAGATTAATAGGTTTCACCTAACTAAAATAAAAATACTAACTAAAACAAAAAATTTTATACTAAATTAAGAAAAAGAAAAAGAAAAATCTATTTACACTTTACAAAATGAAAGAAAGAAAGAAAATATTTTTCACGGGTTGCCTCCCGTGCAGCGCTTGGTTTACCGTCGCGGCTCGACGTCCTTTATGCTCAATTGTCCGCTAGGGTGATGGACGATTTCTCACGATCATTGTCCTCCCCCTAGTAGTGCTCACACCTATCCGGTGGTCTTCCCATCAACTCTCGGGAATCATTCATTTGTTTAGCATTACCATGATCAATTACATTGATCACCGAGAGTTCTTCATTCACCATCGGGAGCTTGGATGCTTTGTACACATCGAACATCTCTACCTCGTCATGTGCTCGCATAGTAAGTTGACCCGCAGCTACGTTGATTAATGCTTTCCCGGTTGCCAAGAAGGGTCGTCCCAAAATAAATGGGACTTCTGCGTCCGGTTCAAAATCCAAAACAATAAAATCTACCGGGAAAAGTAGGGAGCCCACTTGCACTAGAACATCCTCAACAATGCCATCCGGCCTAGCTAAGGATCGATCCGCCAACTGCAAGATTACAGTTGTAGGTCTAGGACTCCCTAGACCCAGCTTTCTGAATACCGAAGATGGCATCATATTTATGCTCGCTCCCAAGTCACACAATCCACGAGCTCGGATACTCTGCCCAATCGTAAGCTGGATGGTAAAACTTCCAGGGTCTTTTAGCTTCGTGGGTAGTCTATTTTGGATCTGGGAAGTGCACTCCTCCGTCAAAGCTACCGTGGCATACTCAGTCAAACGACTTTTGTTGGCCACGATGTATTTAATGTATTTGGCATATTTAGGCACTCCCTGCAAGACATCAACAAAAGGTAAGTTAACATGTACCTGTTTAAGCACCTCCATGAATTTCTTGAAACACGCCTCCTCCTTGTGTTTCTTGAGTCGTTGAGGGAACGGGGGTGGAGGTCTTTCTGATTCAGCCTCTTTGGTATTCCCCCTTTCCGCACTTTGCTCCCCCCAACTTCTGCTGCTTCTGACTTTTGAGGTGGTCTTTCTGGTTCCACCTCCTTCAGCTGCAAACCACTCCTTGTGGTCACTGCATTTACCTGCTTCGGATTCGGATCCGTGTCGCTAGGCAGTCCTCCTCTGGGCCTTGTGTTTTGGGCACTAGCAAATTGCCCAAATTGATACTCAAGAGCCTTGGTCACTAACTGATTATTTTTCACTTCGGCTGCCAATTTAACATAGTCAGCCTACAATTGCGCCTGATTAGCGATCATGGTCTTGAACATCTCCTCAATGCTAGGTGATGGTGGTGGAGGAGGGGCATTATGATTTCTGAATTGAGATTGGTAGTTCTGTTGCCCTCCTTGATTCCTTTGCATACCCTGACCCGAACTTTGGCCTTGTTGGTTGTTGCTACCCCATGAAAAATTTGGATGGTTCCTCCAATTTGAGTTGTAGCCACTACCATACTGCTACTGATTTCTTTGTGCATTGCCCACAAAGTTAACCGAATATGGGTTTGCTCCACAACACTCAACTGAGTGCTCACTGCTACCACACACTTCACACCACATTTGCTGGACCGCATTGACTGAAGCTGAAGGCTGGTTCAAATTCATGTTGCTGAAGTGGTTGTTCAATTGATTCTGCAAGGCAGCTATCTGTGCAGCGATAACTGTAAATCCATCCACTTCAAGTACTCCTGCTGCTTTCCTTGCTCCACCTCGTGATGAATCAGCATTCCATTCTGGATTGCCCTGTGAAATCCGATTTAGCAAAGTGTACAGCTCCTCATAAGTCTTTTCCAGCACTTGCCCTCCAGCTGCTGAGTCTAGAAAAATTTTAGTATGGGGTTCCAAACCCTCAATAAATGTGTGTACCAACACCTCATTGGACTGATGATGATGAGGACAGTCCCGCAACATGGATTTGAATCTTTCCCAGGCTTGATACAAATTTTCTCCCTCCCTCTGTTTGAAACTTAGAATTTGACTTCTAAGTCTGGCTGTTTTTCCAGAGGGAAAAAATCTTATCAAGAACTTTTGTGCAAGATCATCCCACGTTGGAATAGAATTTGGTGGCTCAGCTTTTAACCACCTCTTGGCTTCACCAAGTAATGAGAACGGAAACAATGTAAGCCGAACATAATCAGGTGACACTCCAGCGGGTATATAAGTGTCACTTATCTCCAAAAAGTTTTGGAGATGTTGTTGTGGGTCTTCATGAGGGAGACCGGTAAATTGCCCGCTTGTGTGCAACAGTTGCACCATGTTTTGCTTGAGTTCAAATCTCCCTCCAGGCTCTGGTTTGCGGATACTGGATGTTACATTGTTGGCATGTGGGATTGCCACCTCGCGAACCGGCCTTGCTGCTGCTTCTTCGGGCACTAACACTGCCCTCACAACCGGTGGATTTTGTTGCTCCATAATAGTCTGTCTGAGCAACTGCAGCTTCTTTTGTAGAGCTTCTTTGTGTTTACTATGAAATATACGTTCAGGCTCTATATAAGATTCCACCAGCTCTTTGACTCTTGCCAGTGTTCACAGAAATAAAGTCTGCAAAATACAGGCTAAGACCAAGTTGTCAACACTTAAGAAAATAAAATAAAAATACAGTAAATTTACACTTAATACAATTTCACCAATTGCCTAGTCTCCCCGGCAACGGCGCCAAAAACTTGCTCGGTGCTTTGGTAGGGGTTAAAAACCGACACGCAAGTGCACGTGGTCAAACAAGTAGTAAGTGGCTTAAGTAAGCCAAGTATCGATCCAAGGAGACTCTGGATAAGTAAAAATTGCTTAAGTATACTATATTCTATCTCACTTCTATATATGCTGACAACAACGTAACCAACAATTGAAAAGTTTGTTTTATAAATTATGTACTAAAACTACTAACAATTATCTACTTTGAATTTAAACTATGGTTATGAGCATGCCAAGGTTAAGAACATGTAATGAACTTGATTATAATCATAAATTGGTTACTCTTTCTCTTCCAGTTGCTAGCCAAGAACATTAGCCAAGAGATTAAAACTCTTGTATTTAATCTCACTTAAGAATCATAAACCATCCGTCTACATTTCTGTGATCAAATGCAATTCATGACCTAGCAATACAATTCTGATTCCTAAATTGACTAATACGGCTTTCAAGTATATTTCTATCAGGAAAGCACATCAAAACTCAATTTTCCCAAATCAAGTTAAGAACAATACCCTATTAATTCACAACTTTCTAATTTCGTGCTCTCTCGAGTGAAATCGGACTTTTTAGATGTACATTAATGTCGGCCACACACCAATGCAGTAAAAACAAGAATTAATAGAACAACATGCAAGAAGAAGATGAAAAATCATATAATTTAATAATCAAAATTCATCACAAATGTTCATAACCTCAGCAAGGAAGGGAATTAGCACTCATTTGTGGATTAATCATCCTAAAACAAGTGTTAATCATACAAACAATTGAGTGAAAGAAGAAAGAAGGAGAGAAAAAACCCTGAACTTTTCATCTCTCAACTGCCTGTAACCCACGTCCTTGCTCCACCAAGTATGAATTATGAAAAATACATTTAAGTGTTCTATTTATACTAGTGGAAATTTTTCCCGGAATAACAAGCAACGTGTCACGGAGTGCATCGCGGAGCACTGCCTCCGTGACACGGCGTGGACGCGGACCCTCACTAGAAATTTGGGGTCCGGGAATTATAGCATCAACATGGCACGGCATGCAACGCGGAGGCTTGCCACCGTGCCACGGAGCTGTCGCGAGGCTCCACTGGAATTTGACTAATTCTTCACCCTCCAGGCAGAATGCTTCCGCGATGGCAGCGTGACACGACTCCATCGCGGAGCCCCTTTATATTGTGCAGTCCAATGCCTTTTCCGTGCTCGCATCCAAGTCCAACTCCGATATTGTTCCAACATGCATTTTAGCTCCACAAAATCATATTTTACCTACAAAACAATGCTAATCATGTTGGTTAGTATAAATTCACATTTTATTACCAATTACATGAAAATGTATACATATTGCTAGATAAACAAGGCGAAAATGATATGTTTGAGTATCACTTGGGCATATAAATCTGCCTAAGATCAATAAGTATGGGCGCCTACATACCCATGAACAAGACTACTAAACACTACTCCATGACCTGGGACTTAAAGCCTAAGCTCTGATACCAACTTTGACGTCCCAAAATCCCCCTAGATGTGACTAGCACCCGCTAACACCATCGCCAAGCGAACCTGTTTTCCATACATTTGACCTTTTTGATAAGCATTGCAATACAATATGTGCAACTCCAAACACATCAATAGTCATAAAAATGAAATGATTATCCAACCAAAATCAAATTTCAATTTATAAAAAAGCACATAACTATTTAAGTAGTGTATCTCTGTCTAAATCCTACACTAAGACCATGGAGCATCTAATAGAGTTACATGAGTTTAGCTATCGGGCATGCAAACCCCAAGAAAAGAAAATATATATAAAGAGTAGATAAAGATGAAATGATAGCCTCCACGAATCTATGCAAAGGCTCACCTCAACAACATAATCTATGTGAAAGGACTCGTCAGCTACTAGTCGCACCTCCTGTAACAAAATCTGCATAGACATACAAGTAAAGAGTGAGCTATATATAAATATAACTTAGTAAGATCCTCAACCTGCCTTTGATACCCTGAACAAGTGTTAAAAAATGCAACCACAACAAGCACAAAAATAATATGCACAATAATATATTTCCAAAATATAAAACTCAGCAAAGTACAAACAAATGTTCAACAAGATCACTATATATATATATATATATATATATATATATATATATATATATATATATATATATATATATATATATATATATATATATATATATATATATATATATCAACACAACTCATACTTAGGACTTGTCAAACGGTAGTGAAAGAGATTAACCTAATATCTTGACTAGCCCTCGACAGCATATGTAATGCCCCAATAGTATACTACGGGCGCAAGTACAAGGTCGCCTAACATGATATGATAGCGCATCTATGCCCCTAGTAACTATATCACGGCAGTGAAGGAGGGATATCCAATGCCCCAATGCTATGGTACGAGACCACACCACACCACATATCACAATTATGAAATAATTTTCCTTAAAAAAATATTTTTCTCAAAGTAACATATTTGCGGTTGGTTAAAGACCACCGATTCTTCCAAGTACATGCTTGTCATAACACATGGACTAGGCAGACAAAACATAATTTTTAAAACAGGTTAAAAAAGCAAGCACCAAAGCTTAAAGTCTCACTTACCTCAAATTTATAACTCAAACACACTTTTCAATATTTCAGAATTATGCTCTCGGGTCTCCGGATCACCTCAAACTACACAAAAATGGGTTTAGAATGGTGAAAAATCCTTCAGTAGAAGTTTTCTTAATTTTTAACAAAATTCAAATTCGCGGTCAAAGATTTGACTGAAAAAGTCAACTCTGGTCAATGGGGCAGAATTCCCGAACTATGACCACCAATAGATTCTCCTTGATGAGAGGATTCCAGAGCATTAATCAAAATCGAATTTTGATAATGTTTTCCCTTTCAAATTGATGATTTAGGTTGAAGAACTCTAGGGTTAAACTTTCTTAATTCTTCAAATTTTCTCCATGTTCTATCCTATAAACTTTCTTATAATAGCGTGATAAACTCAACCAAAAGATTAGGATCATTACCTTAATTCTTTGGATAAAAAATCCTTATTTTTCTCTCCCTTTTTATTCTCTTTTGTCCTCCTTTGTTCCCTCCTCTTTTGCATTTTTTTCTTTTCTTCGTTATTATTTTCTTTTCCTGATGCATTTCTGCTTTTCCAGCAAAAATAGTATTTTATTTTTCTAGTTCAATTGGTCTTTGGATGTAATTATTATTATTATTATAAATTATTTTAAATTGTTATTTTTCTTTTCTTTTATTGCGTAATTACTAAATAGCCCTTTATTAAATTAGGGTTATTACAATTACCAACTCATCAGTATAAAGGAATATTATGTTTCTTGAATGTAGATGGTCTCAAGGAGAGGATCATGGCCAAAACACACACTTTCAGGTATTCTATTCACCCAGGTTCCACTAAGACATATCATGACTTGAGGGAAGTCTATTGGTGGAATGGTATGAAGAGAGACATTGCAGACTTCATGGCTAGATGCCCAAATTGTCAACATGTTAAGGTAGAGCATCAAAGGCCATGTGGTGTAGCTTAGAATATAGCAATTCCCAAATGGAAGTGGGAGATGATCAATATGGATTTTGTCGCTGGTCTACCGAAGTCACATAGGCAACTTGTCTCCATTTGGGTAATGACCAAGTCAGCTTATTTCTTACTGGTTAAGACTACGGATTCAGCTGAGGACTATGCTAGATTGTATATTCGAGAGATAGTAAGACTTCATGGAGCTCCACTATTCATTATAACAGATAGGGGTACACATTTACCGCCCAGTTTTGGAAATCAATTCAAAGAGGTTTGGGTTTGAAGGTGAACCTAAGTTAGCTTTTCATCCGCAGACAGATGGTCAGGAAGAGCAGACTATTCAAACATTAAAGGATATGTTGAGGGCATGTGTTGAATTTAAGGGAAATTGGGATGACCATTTACCTCTTATTGAGTTTGCGTATAGTAATAGTTATCACTCCAGCATTCATATGGCTCCCTCTGAGGCACTCTACTGGTGGAGATGTAGATCTCTGATTAGTTGGTTCGAAGTTGGTGAAGCAGAGTTGATAGGATTACACTTAGTGCAACAAGACATGGAGAAGGTTAAGATTATTCAGGAAAGGTTGAAGACTGCCCAGAGTCGTCAAAACTCTTATGCCGATGTGAGACATAGAGACTTGGAGTTTGAGGTAGATGATTGGGTTTACCTAAAATTTTCACCCATGAAGGGTGTCCTTAGATTTGGGAAGAAAAAGAAGCTTAGTCCCTGCTACACTGGTCCATATAGGATTTTAAGGAGAGTTGACAAGGCAGCTTATGAGTTAGAGTTGCCAGCCGAACTAGCATCAGTCCATCTAGTTTTCAACATCTCTACGCTCAAGAAGTGTGTGAGAGACACCTTACTCATTATCCTTATGAAGAGTGTGGGAATGAAGGATAACCTGCCATATGTGGAAGTTCTAGTTGAGATTTTAGATCGTTAGGCTTGTAAGATAAGGGATAAAGAAGTTGCTTCGGTAAAAGTGCTATAGAGGAATGATCTAGTTGAGGGAGATACTTGGGAAGATGAAGCAGATATGATGACCAAGTATCCTCATCTATTCTTTACTAGTCTATAATCATCTTGAGGTAATATCGATCTGATGTTCCATTAGTGGATGTTGAAATCCTTGGTATGGTTGCATATTCCGTGAATTCAGTTAAGTTCAATTAGTTACTCTTAGTTAGATCACCTATTAGTCTAGCCTAGTCTTCATTCGAGGATGAATGATCCCAAGAGGGAAATATTGTAACAACCCGCAAAAGTCCCTAAAATCAAATCCTAGATGTGAGGATAGAAAAACAGCTCAAAATACACCAGACCACAGAACGACTCATTAAGTGAGTTGTTAGGTCACTTAATTGTTCGTTAGGTGGAGCCGTCCCCAAACTAAGTTCTGAAACATGCCATTTTCTTCCCAATTTTAATGAGTTAGGCCACGATTCATTAGTAGAACTGACGATTCATTAAGTAGGTCATCTGACGGACTTTGAGGTGAGAATTAGAGTATGACAAACCTAGTTTCAGGGGTAACAAAAGGACCCCGCAATTTATTAAGAGGGGTGATGAGTTGTTATGTTGGCCATCATCACTGACGAGTTTAATTTCACAGATGGGAATTTAGGTTTATTTTAGTAATTTTCTATATTTTAAAAATAGAAACTAGAATATTTTGAGATTCCTAAAGAGTATATTAAAGGGTTTAATTAGTCTAAAATTTTATTCCCATTTAATACAGTGTAAGAATCAAGATCATTAGCTCTCAAGTTCATCAAACAAGCTAGAAAGTTATCTTCTTCAACTTAGGGTTATTCAAGCTTGAGTCTAAGCTTAACTTTCTAGGTATGTAAGGCTAACCCAAGTAGGACTTTCTATTCATCTTTATTCTCTAATGTATGCAAGAATTCATTGAGATTAAAGTTAGAGTTTATACACAAATTCTTCAATTATCTTCTTCTTTATCTATAAAATTGTCCATTATTGAGATATTCCTATTGAATTGTGTCTCTATATTATTAATTATCATTCTTTTGATATTTATTGATTGATAACTCTTGATTCTTGAGTTATTGATGATGGTTGGCATGTTTCTTATCTCATGAACTCTATTTCATAAAGACATGATTTTGAAAGCATTTTGATTTGAATTTAATTGCATTATTTTCATATAGATGAGTAGATTTTTTAAAAGAGTTTTCTTGAAATGACTTTGAGAAAGAAATACAATTTTGAGCGTGATTTTTTAAAAATCTAAAGTAAAGTCTTATTTTTGAAACTCATGAGATGTTTTGAGCATAGAAGCTCACAAGTTTTCAAAGAAATGTTTAGAGTATAAAAGCACCCAAGTTTTAAAAGAATGTTTTGAGAAAAAGGCTCTTCACTAAAGTAAAGAGATTTTGAGAGAAAAGCCCAACAAGAGTTTTAAACATCTATTATATCAATAGCTAAAGTACTTTATAAAAGATGTTTTCAGTTGCTTAAGATAGGCATAAGTATATGAGCATATGTTTTTAGGAGGATTATTTATCACCGAGTTGGGTGAAGAGTTTCGATAACTCATAAGCCCCAGAACTACGTATCAGCGTAGGATAGAATCATGTCATTATTTTGGGTGACTTTTCAAAGATAATCCCCAGTAAGGACTTAAGTTATGGATCCGTAGATTGTGATCATTCTCTTCCCTGGCTAGGTTTTGAGCGACTCTGCCAATGGGAGCGAGATAGTTGGGCATCATGTGCTCATTCATGATGATGTCAAGTATGAGAAACTCCCACCCAAGCTAAAGTTTTACATTTATGAAAGCATTTTCAGAGATTTTTTGATGTACACTTTTATTTCATTAACTGTTTTCCACATTGATCATATTGTGTTTTAAGCGTCATTCAGAGCTTCAGATTTATTTAGTTAATTCAGTCAGTTTATTATTTTACTTCAGATTTTCTTGCTTACTGTTGTTTTATTTAGAATTATTACATATTGTATAATCCATGTACTGATGCCATTGGCACTGCATTGTATTATGATGAAGATCCAGGTGGACAGGATCAACAGCAAATACTTCGTTAGGATCACATCCATTTAGCTGATGGTGAGGCCTCCTACTTTCAGAGTGTCCTAGTCGTGGAGTTATTTTATTTTATAGAGCTTAAGGTAGTCATGAAAGCTATGTCTTGGAACCTATTCTTCAGTTATATAGAGGCTTCATAGATAGAGTTAGAGTTGAATCAATTATGTTACTTTATAATATTGATTTCAGTTGCAGTTAATAAATCTTAGTTTATTTATTTAGCCCATTGCAGTTATTACTTCCGCTATACTTTATTAAGATCTAAGCTAATAGTAAGCTAGGCGAAGGGTTTATTTGGATCACTCTATGGTGTGAGTGCTGGTTGACGTCCACGGTCTAGACTCGGGGCATGATAGTTTACAATTAATACAATCTAAGAATGAAAAGCAAAAAAAGTAGGAAACTTATACTATTATAAGAGACTTCAAATCTCGACAATCTTCAATTTTCCAACTCAAGTAACTCTTATTTAAGTCAAAAACTCCTAAATCTGGACCCCTATCAACTTAAACATACAAACAAAGTGCAAATAAGCAAATGAAACATAGAAAGCATATCAAACTCTTGACACACTATTTAATTTCTCTAAAAGGCCTGATCTTTATATATGGAGAAACTTTAAATCAATTAAGAAAATATAAACTTATTGGGTAGGTCAGGCCAGTCCTAATCAATTATTAGATTATTTAACTCTATAGAGGCTCATAGATACATCTTGTTTGGTTCTTTTGGTGGTAAGCCTTGTTGGCTTTACTTTATATAACTATTGGCAAGTGCGGCCTCGTCAGCCATTTGTATCCATTGAGTCGACCTGTGAGTCATTTAATATTGTGTTAATGTCCTATTAGTTGTTAGTCATATTGTTATAAAGCTGGGCCTCGTCGGTTCTAGCTATTTGTGCAATAGTTTGGGGTAAGGTTTTCTCGGTCAGGTGCGGCACCTGATGCCGGTCATGCCTCCTTAGGGTTGGGGTGTGACAAACATAGTATCAGAGCTACTTGTTTCCTAGGGATTCTATGAGCCATGTTTGGCATCTTGTTTATGTGTGCGTTGTGCAGAATAATTATAAACTGGAGGCTACATGATATTTAGGATTATTACCCTTCTTTCTTGATAAAAATTGTGCGAGAAGTCTAAAGTCATAGGAGTCAGGTCTAGACTAATAGTTATTGAATTTCACAGAGAATTTCTATGACTCGTAAAGTAGCAACTGCTCAGCGACTTGATATAGTAGCGGGTGAAGGTACCGGTAGGGTACAATACTTAAAGACAAACCCATCTAAGGCATAGGATGAGGTCACCACCCCACCAGTCTCACCAATAGTGCCTGTACGTCTAGCTAGGAATATTCTAAGGGCTAGGAAAATGTTAAGAGATGCAGTGCCTGTAGAGCCACCTACCATCATTACAAATCAAGAGTTGAGGATTGCATTATAGTTATTAGCAAGGATAGTGATTGTCACGCCCCAAAACTGGGGTAAGGCATGATGAGTTGATAATTACCAACTTATTAGGCTTTTAAACATGAGCTTTTTCTTGGTTTTAAAGTCATTTAGGAAGGTTTTATGCCTTTCTCTTTGATTTTTAAAGGTATTCAATTTGAATAGGTAAAGCAAAGAAATTGAACAAAAAGCATGCTATTGGAAAAAGAAAACCTACATTTCACAGGATGACACTTGCGAAACGCATGATAAATGTAGAAAAACACTTCTTTGAAGTTGACACAAAGCCTGCAGAACATAGCTTAGCACTTGTGAAATACAGGTGCAAATGCAGAACCATGATTGGACTTTCTCGCCTAGAGTTGTGAAGTGAGCGGTGGCTCACGGATGGACACTTGTGAAATGCAGGTGAGGCCATCATCAAAAGGGGTAAAATCATCCAGCACAAGAAAAAAGGAGCAACTTTACCCTATTCTTGTACACCTTTTGTAAAGAATAGAAGATTCCATTCCATTCCATAGAGTAGTTAGTTCTGAATTGAATTTCTAGAGAGAGAAAAAGATAGAGGGAAGTGAGAGCTTTTTCCTTTATCTTCTTCATCTTTCTAAGGTAAACCTCCACTGAAGAACAAATTGAGCTTGATGTTTCTTCTTAATGATGAATGATATTAATTCCTTTGTTGGTTTAATCTCTTATTCTTCACTATGAATCGCTAAAGACCTTGTTAGGGGTGTGTGCATGATAAGGGATAGAATGGATTGGGTGTTTCTAGTTTAATCTTAGAATTACTTATTTAGCATAAATCCATTGTTTTCTCTAAATTATAATTGAAATATCTATAATTTCAAGTATGGATTGTGTTTTCTTGTTCTATTTTTTCTTGAAAAAGAGAAATAAAATATGGGTGAGAAAATAATGGTGGGTATTTGGGTTTTGATCGTGTGAGATTGGGCTAGAGATAGCTAATGCCCGCTTTCATACACCTATTAAAGAATTGATGCTAGAGATAGTTCGATTATTAACCAAGTTGTAATGATTGAAGTGTTTGGGACCTTGGGGTTTGAGAAACCCGAGGCAAAAGGCACCCAAGTGGCTGAAAAAATTGGGTGCTGCCTTGTCCACAACTATTTGTGTTTGTAAGTGATTTTTTTATTTTCTAGTTAATCCCAATTCTATTAATTCCCCAACAATAGCATACCCTAGTATTCTCTCATATTGTTACTTCAAAGTTTGTTGCCTTGTTTTGTTGTTGAGTTTGAATGCATAGTGTGATCTTGCAAACCCCCTATATTTACTTTCCTAGTTTTAGTACAACGATGTTATTTGATTGAACTTGATAGATGAATTTTATTGGTATCAATCTTCATTCCCTTTGGATTCGACCCCGACTCACAAGTTGGGTAAATTATATTGCGATGACCGTGTACACTTTCTCCTAGTGAGGAGCAAATTTGGACGTCATCAATTTTGGTGCCATTGTCGGGGGATGAGATTTGATAACCTTTAATTATTTGTTAATTTGAATTATTTAAGCATCTTATGCAATTTACATTTGTTGTTGTTTCTCAATGCTTGTTAAGGTTTGATCTAATGAGACATGACTCGCAAGTGGGTTCTGTGGATGGACATATAGACCAACATGAGGATGAACCCATGTTTCCTGATATAGAGGGTGCCATTCACCTACCACCTACAGTAGGGAATGCGGTGTTTCATGTGACCAGCACTATGTTGCACTTGCTACATATGAAAGGACTCTTTGGAGGGAAACCAGATGAGGATGCTAACAGACACCTTTGTAACTTCCTTGAAATTTTCCATCCCTTCAATATCACCAATATTAGCTAAGAGTTGATTCGACTAAGTCTTTTCCTATTCTCATTGACTGGAGAAGCTTGACTAGAGGAGCTACCCGACGGTTGTATTACTTCTTGGCAAGAGTTGACGGAGGCTTTTTGGGACAATATTTTCCCTCCATCAAGGATATTATAGTTGAGAAATAACATCACCAACTTTAGACAACTCCTTGGTGGACCTTTGAATGAGTCTTGGCTCCGATTAAAAAAACAGTCGCAATATGTCTAAACCATGGGTTATCAGATGTAGTTCTTCTTCAAAGATTCTATCACTCACTTGACTCAATCAATAAGTCTGTGGCCAATAATCTCACTGATGGTTCCTTAATGGACCAAACATATGGGTTGGCCAAAGCTTTCTTAGATCGGATGACCATGACAAACCGAGCATGGAACACTAGGGACACCGAGGTGTCCTCAAGTGGTGCTAGTTCCAGCCTTGTGACTACAGAGATGAGAAAAAGAGATGAAGAAAGGGATCAGACCTTGGCCAAAATGATGACCCGTCTTGAATTAATGACAAAGCTTGTAATAGGAGACGGTGCCAAGAGTGTAAACGTAATTGCAACCCAAGGCCAAATGCAATATGAAGGGGAGGATTCACCTTCGAGATATGAAGAACAGTGTCAGTATATGGCTGGCCAGGTGGGGGGTTCTCATACGGGATATCAAGGTTCCAACCAAGTCCCTTAGTGTCCACAAGATAAGAATCAAGGTTTGAGAAACCGCGATAGTCAAGGGCGGAATGATAGGAATGAGTGTTGGGGAAACTGTGAACAAAATCGTGAGGGGGAATGTTACCATAGAAGTTCAAACTCATATGTTCCCCTTCCTAAGGTTGAGGTACCCTGTAACACCCAAAAAGTTCCTAAGACTATATTCGAGATTAGAAATATGATCAGCAGAAAAAGTTTGAAAAATTTCTCAGAATGACTCATTGTATGAGTCATGGTGAGGAGTAATGGATTGTAGGACTGAGTCATGGTAAGTATCTAGTTGATAGGTTCTAAACCAATGAGGCAAGGTATGACCCTGTAATGCCCCAGAAACTCAAAGACTAGACCTGGGACTTAAATCAGAGGAAACTGGAAAATATGCACCAGGTTACAAAATGAATCATTCTGTGATTGTGAGAAGTGACCACGAGTAGTTAAGTGACTTGTGGTGAGGATTGGGGACTTAGGTGAAAATTTTGGAAAAAAGGGGTGACCCTGGGTAAGACCACGAGTCGTAGTCAACACCACGAGTCGTGGGGTGCCTCATGGTCCGGAGTGATTAAGAATTAGAGGAGGCCAGGAATTGTACCCAATGGGTCCTCACCATGACTCGTTTGGGACACCACGAGTCGTGGTGTCGCCCGTGGGGACTCCAAGGTAAATGTGGGCAGTGTAGTCCATGAGTGGTGACCAAGAGTCATGGTCACTAACCATGAATCGTTAGGTCCCTCGTGGTAACAACCAGGGGGTTCTAGGTAGTGTACCTCATGAGTGTGACCACGAGTCATGGTCACTAATCACGACACATTAGGTCACTGTGGGGACTGACGATCAGTTTTCCCCAACGAGTTTTTCAAGTGGTCTTTCAATAATTTCCTACTCTCCTAGACTCCAAAATATGTTGTTTTAAGCATATTTTCAGATTTATTAGAGGGGTTAAACAATTTCTTTCCTCATTTTCCCCACTCAAATTCTTAGAAAATCATCGAAGAGTTTTTCTCAGGAACTTTTAGAGAAAGAACTAGGGTAGTCAATTCCTCCTCAGTTTCTAAAGGAAATTCATTGGGCTACTTCAACAGGAGTGTGGGAATTCAGCAAGGGTGTAGTTCTACCCTTGTGTCCCCAAAATCCTTCTTTGTTTTCTCTAACAGTTCTAGCCTTTAGAATTTCGGATGTGATGAAATTAGCTGTCAAGAACTCGCTTAAGTGATGTGAAATATCTCTTATGTTAATGGTTAATGATTTCCCATCAGTTTGTGACTAAGCTGTTGTCTATTCCTTTAATGTGAAATTTAGCCCTAGTCTTGAATACAGAGAAACTAGAATCTTGCAGTAGTGCTTACATACCGAAATTTCTTTGCTTGATTTTATTTGTCTTGGGGACTCCCATGTTGTTAGTAGCATTGAAACTTAATCATATTATTTTCGGCTCAGTTATAGTAAGAATGTCAGGATTCTCAAGTGTCATTCAAAAATGTCAGCTGATCAGCTTGACTACAGAATTTCCCGAGGTGTCAGTAGTACCTCCCAGTTATCAAAATCAAATTTAGAACCCAGTTTTAGTGGTCTACTAGGTGTTCATGACACTTTTAGAGAAAGAGCTCTAACTAGACTTAGGACCCCAGCTTCAGATTATAGTTTGTTCTTAGACGATTACAATGCTAACAGATAAGCAGCTCTAACCAGTCTTAGAACCCAATTCCAGAATTCGGTCTGATAAGACTCTCAGGATGTTCTTAAATATGTATCCTTTACTAGTCTTGGGTCCTAGTTTCGAGCTATTAGCTTAGTATTCAGTCTAGGACTATCCAGTGGAAGTAGGACTTAGCACCGAGCAGACCGGGGTTCCAATGCACCCAGATTTCTAGAACTACGTTGCCACCGTTGGATACATTTTTATTAGCCTCTTGGCCCTAGTCTCTTTTCTTAACCCAGTTCATGCCTTTATACCCTAGTAAGGTATATTAGGTCCTACCAATGGGGTGTATACATCGAACTCCACGTCTAGCTCACGTGGTTATATGTCGATTATAGACTCTCCCACTAGTCAGCTCAGTCCAGTTTTAGATCAGTTTAGATTAGTACTTCAGAATTAGAGCATGTTTTTGACCACCCGATAGGGTCTTTTAGACCATCTCAGTTATTTCAATTATTCAGTTCAGTAGCTTTAGTATGTCATTGCATGTCTTTTCGGTTCAACACTGTTATTTCTTATGTATGGTTTCTTTCACTTAATCAGTACATTCAAGGTATTGACACATACTTTTATACTTTATCATTTTATGATACAGCTGCAGGATCGCAGTCTCAGCCTCGCTAGCCGATCGCTCACCGAAGATTTCAGTTGTTCTAGTTGGTGAATCCTCATTCTTTGAGGACGAATATTATTTTATTCAGTAGCTGCATGAGTGTGGAAATTCTCGGATAAATCCTCTAGATATTTCATGGATCTAAGTTGGGATAGGACCCCCAAGGATTTGTAGATGAGATTAAAAAGATCACCCGAATTATGGGGGTCAGTCCCTCAAAGAGTGTTGTCGACTTGGCTGCCTACCAGCTAAAAGGGGAAGCCCAGGTCTGGTACGAGTAGTGGAAGGAGGGGAGGCCAGCAGAGGCAAGACCGGTGGAAGAAGGAGTTCATTACAGCCTTCTTAGATAGATTCTTCCCTCAGGAGCTTAAGGAGGCAAAAGTAGCGGAATTCATGAATCTGAGATAGGGAAACTGGAAAATAGAAGAATATGCTCTGGAGTTCACCAGGTTGTCCAAATACGCTCTAGAGATGATGGCCGAGCCAAGGGCTCGCATGCTGAAATTTTTTAATAGGGTGTCATACCTAGTCCTCAAAGAGTGCGGGACAACGATGCTGATTAAGGATTTCGACCTCTCCAACCTTATTTTCTATGCCCAACAGATTGAGGCAGAAAAACTAAGGGACATGGAGTGAAAGAACAAGCGGGCAAGAACTGGCCAATCAGATTATGGCCACCAAAGGTCTGGCAGTAGCAGTTGCCCACAGCAGTAGTAGCAGCAGCAGCTGCTGTAGAGAGCTCCAACACCCAGCTCAGCCACGCCCCTACCTTTTGGTCCCGCCAGGATCGGAGGGGTGGAGCATCTAGCTCTTAGTCCCAGAGCTACAGTGCTGGCAACAGATATACAGTTCGCCAAGTGTGGTAAGAACTACCTATGAGAGTGTCTTCAAGGCCGAGAGGGTTGTTTTGGTTGTGGACAGCTTGGTCATCGGCTTAAGGAATGCCCTTCAGTAGGACGGTGATGGTCACAATCCACTACCTTAGTAGCTCCATCAGGCCGACCAACTCAGCAGGACAACACATCAGGTACGGAGGGCGGTCAATGCCAAAACCATTTTATGCATTGTCTTCTCATCAGGATCAGGAGAGCTCACCTGATGTGGTTACGGGTATGTTACATTTTTTCCACCTAGATGTATATGCCCTACTTGATCCGAGGGACACACTATCATTTGTGACTCCCTATGTAGTAGTCTAGTTTGATATCAATCCAGAGGTCCTCTCAGAACCATTTTAAGTCTCCACCAAAGTTGGTGAGTCAATTAGAGTCAGCCAGGTGTATAGAAACTGCCCAGTCTCAGTCTTCAATAAAGTCATTCCAGCTAACCTTGTAGAGTTAGACATGGCCGACTTTGACCTCATTCTTGGAATGGATTGGTTACACTCCGGTTATGCCTTAGTCGACTACAGAACTAGGGTCGTTATGTTTCAGTTTCCTAATGAGCCAGCTCTAGAATGAACAGGCAGTAGTTCAGCGCCTAAGGGTAGGTTTATTTCCTACCTTAAGGCTAGGAACATTATATCTAAGGTATGTATTTACCATCTATTTCGGGTCAAGGACTCCAGCTTTAAGATCCAAACTATGCAGTCAGTCTATATTTTCATCAAATTTCCAGATGTTTTCCCGAAGATCTGCCTAGAGTTCCTTCAGAATGGGAAATCGACTTCGGTATAGACCTTATTCTAGATACTCAACCCATCTCCATCCTTCCTTATAGAATGGCATCAACTGAACTTAAGGAGTTGAAGGAGCAGCTAAAAGATCTTCTTGATAAGGGTTTTATTAGACCCAACATCTCTTCCTGGGGTGCTCCAGTGCTATTCATGCAAAAGAAAGACGGTACCTTAGAATGTGCATCGATTACCGTCAGTTGAATAAGGTCACAGTCAAGAACAGGTATCCCTTACCCAGAATTGATGACCTGTTCGACCAACTTCATGGAGCTAGCAGTTTCTCCAAAATAAATCTCAGGTCGGGGTATCATCAGCTATGAGTTAGAGAATGAGACATATCGAAAATAGCTTTCAGGACTTGATATGGTCACTACGAGTTTGTGGTTATGTCTTTCGGACTAACAAATGCCCCTACAGCCTTTATGGAACTGATGAATAGAGTCTTCAAGCAGTATCTGGATATGTTCATCATTGTGTTTATCGACGACATTTTGGTATACTCCAGAAATGAGGAAGAGCATGCTAATCACCTAAGGATAGTGCTTTAGACACTCAGAGATCTCCAGCTATTCGCCAAGTTCAGCAAGTGCGAATTTTAGTTGAAGTCCGTGACTTTTCTAGGTCATGTGGTCTCGAGTCAGGGTACTTGGGTTGATCCTCAAAAGATAGCAACCGTGAAAGACTTGCCCAGACCCACCTCCCCAACTGAAATAAGAAGTTTCTTAGGTTTGGCCGATTACTACTGACACTTTGTGGAAGGCTTTTCTTCTATAGCATCTGCTCTGACTAGGCTGGCTCAGAAGAAGGTGAATTCTAGTGGTCAGATGCATGTGAGAATAGTTTCCAGGAGTTAAAAACTTGACTTACTATTGCTCTAGTGTTGACCCCACCGGAAGGATCGAATGGGTTTGTAGTATATTGCGATGCTTCCAGAGTTGGACTCGGTTGCTTTCTGATGTAGCGGGGCAAGGTGATAGCCTACGCCTCCAGACAACTCAAAGTTCATGAGAAGAATTATCCAACTCATGACTTGGAGTTGGTAGAGGTGGTGTTTGCGTTGAAAATTTGGAGACACTATTTGTACGGGGCTCACGTGGATATTTTCACTGATCACAAGAGCCTTCAGTATATATTCAGTCAGAAGGACCTAAAACTTCGTCAGAGAAGGTGGTTAGAGCTCCTGAAGGATTATGACATAAGCATGCTATATCATCTCGGCAAAGCCAATGTGGTGGTTGATGCCCTAAGCAGAGTGTCTATGGGTAGAGTGGGTCATGTTGAGGAAGGCAAAAAAGAATTGGCGAAAGATATTCACCGACTAGCTCGGTTAGGGGTGTAGTAGGTTGACTCAACTGAGGGTGGAGTGGTGATGCAAATTGGGTCAAATTCCTCTTTGGTTGTTGAAGTTAAGTCCAAACAGGATGAAGATCCCATTTTACTTGAACTTAAGGAAGCGGTTCTCAGGAAAGATGTTGAGGCTTTCTCCAAAGGGGGAGATGGTTTTCTCTGTTACCAAGGCAGATTGTGTGTACCAAACGTTTGTGACTTGAGACAACAGATCTTGGCTGAAGCACACAGCTCGAGATACTCCATCCATCCCGATGCTACTAAAATGTACCACAATTTGTGGGATATTTACTGGTGGAACGACATTAAAAGAGACATCACCAAATTCGTAGCTAAGTGCCTGAACTATCAGCAAGTCAAGGTAGAACACAAAAGACGGGGAGGTATGACACAGGGTATCAACATACCCACGTGGAAGAGGGAATAACTGAATATGGACTTTATTATGAGTCTACCTCGAACTCGTCGGTAACATGATTCTATCTGGGTAGTAGTAGACTAGATGACTAAGTCAGCACATTTCCTCCCAGTTAAAACTATAGATTCAGCTAAGGACTATGCTAGGCTTTTATCTGGGACTTGGTCAGACTTCATGGGGTGCCATTATCCATTATTTCAAATAGAGGTACCCATTTCACCTCGCATTTCTCGAAGTCTTTTCAGAAGGGAGTTGGTACCCAGTTCAATCTCAACACGGCTTTTCACCCGCAGATAGATGGGAAAGCTAAGCAGACTATTCATACCCTAGAAGATATTTTGAGAGCGTGCGTGATTGATTTCAAGGGCAGTTGGGATGACCACTTTCCTCTTCTCGAGTTTGCGTACAACAACAACTTCCACTCCAGTATCCAGATGGCCCCGTTTGAGGCATTGTATGGTAGGAGATGCAGATCTCCTATTTGGTTGTTTAATGTTGGTGAAGCTACTATAATCGGGCCAGACACGGTTCATGAAGCAATGCAGAAGGTACAGCTCATCAGAGAAAGATTGAAAAAAGCTCAAAGCCATTAGAAATCTTATGCTGATGTGAGGAGAAGAGCATTAGAGGTTGTTGTGGATGATTGGATCTACTTGAAAATTTCACCCATGAAAGGGGTGATGAGATTTGGGAAGAAGGGAAAGCTCAGTCCGAGATATGTGGGACCCTATAGAATTCTGAGGTGAATTGTCAAGGTAGCTTATGAGCTAGAATTACCTTCAGAATGGGCATCTATGCACGCAGTATTCCACGTGTCACTATTGAAGAAGTGCATCGATGATCCAACTTCATTTGTGCCATTGGACAGCATGGGAGTGAAAAATAATCTCTCGTATGAGGAGGTCCTAGTCCAGATCCTTGATCGTCAGGTTTGTAAGCTAAGGAACAAGGAAGTAGCTTCGGTCAAAGTCCCGTGGAGGAATCAGTAGGTTGAGGGAGCTACATGGGAGGCTGAAGCGGATATGATGGCTAGATACCCCCATTTGTTCCCTTTTGACTCAGTTTCAGTTTAAGATATCAATTTCCTCCCCAAAACCGCTTTCAGTTCGTGTGTTTCAATTCTTTCATGTAAATGATTATGTGTACGATTAGTGAATTCAGTTGAGACTTGTGATTCAGTCCAGAGGTGATCATTCTGCTAGTTTCCATCTTTCATGATCAGTATTTGTGTATAAAGATTGCCATTCGCTACTTTCCTGTGTGTTTTCCAACATTCGAGGATGAATGTTCCCAAGGGGGAGATATTTTAATGCCTCATAAACTCAAAGACTAGACCTGGGACTTAAATTAGAGGAAACTGGAAAATCTACACCGAGTCACAGAGCGACTCGTTTTGTGACCCGTGAGAAGTGACCACGAGTCGTTAAGTGACTCGTGGTGAGGAATGGGGACTTAGTTGAAAATTTTGGAAAAAAGAGGTGACCAAGGATGTGACCACGAGTCGTGGGGTGCCCCGTGGTCTAGAGTGATTAAGAATTAGAGCAGGCTAGGCGGTGTACCTAACGGGTCCTCACCACGACTCGTTTGGGACACCACGAGTTGTGGTGTCGCCCGTGGCGACTCTAGGGTAAATGTGGGCAATATAGTACACGAGAGGTGACCACGAGTCGTGATCACTGACCACGAGTCTTGGTCACTGACCACGACTTGTTAGGTCCCTCGTGGTGACCAATAAGGGGTTCCAGGCAGTGTACCTCACGAGTGTAACCATGAGTCGTGGTCACAGACCACGACCCATTAGGTCACCCGTGGGGACTGACGATAAGTTTTCCCCAATGAGTTTTTCATGTGGTCTTTAAATAATTTCCTACTCTCCTAGACTCCAAACTATGTTGTTTTAAGCATATTTTCAGATTTATTAGAGGGGTTAAACAATTTCTTTCCTCATTTTCCCCACTTAAATTCTCAGAAAATCATCGAGGAGTTTCTCTCAAGAACTTTTAGAGAAAGAACTAGGATAGTCCATTCCTCATCAGTTTCTTCAGGAAATTCTTTGGGCTTCTTCACCAGGTATGTGGGAATTCAACAAGGGAGTAGTTCTTCCCTTGTGTCCCCAAAATCTGTTACACCCCGTAAATTCTCGACATGTAGATGGCCTATTCGCATGTTGGTTAAGAGTTTTTGAATGCCATACATGCTAGGAAAAGGCCCGGGGAAAGACGGGATAAGTGACACGTCGAACCATCGCAAGAGAAGGCTGGCAGACCTCCTCCGCGATGGCCAGAGTGTCACGGAGGCTCACCTCTACGATACACAGCGTGTCACAGAGGCTAGGCTCTGCGATACATAGCGTGTCACGTAGGTGAGGTGCAGCCCCAAGTATAAAAGTCTCCAAACTTCAGTTTTTGCTTCATTTAACTTAAATTTCCAGAAAATAACAGAGAAACAGAGGGCACGGAGGATTCTTTGAAATTTCCTTCTGTTTACACTATTAGACGCGGTCCAAACTCAAATTAACTCCAGATACCGAGGTATTAAGCAGCAAGGAGCACTCCTACGGATTTAGTTTTGTGAAATTTTGCCGGCGAATCGTCGTGCTATCGAGTTAAGGTAAGTGGAATTTCTCCAAATTAGTGTCAATATACTCCTAGCCTTAAAGCGAGTATTTCTCCCTTTTGGACTTTCTAGAAATAACGAGTTTTCGATCGTTTTTCGATAAGCGAAAGTTTGGGCTATATATAGATTGAAAGTGATATTTTCTTCCAGAATATTAGCGTATTTAGTTATAATTGACATATATATGAATGCAGTTGGGAGAAATAGCAGAAGTACTGACCGAGCTATGCCAGTTAGTTGGGAAATCCGAAGCAAAGGTATGTAAAGCTAGTGCCTTCGGTAAGTTAGTAATCCTAGTATAGCTAATAGCGTGAATTCTAGAAGAAAGAATACTGAAGTCGAGTATTGAGTCCAATATGAATCCAGCAAGCATGTTTTTATGTTATTATGCTATATTCAGAATAAAAGTCAGTAAATCAGTATCAAACATCTACGAATTATTTCAGATACAGTTGGCTTAGTAACAGAATCAGTATAATGCAGAAAAGAGATTAACAATAGAATATCAAAACATGGATAGTATTTTCAGATTGAACATGCTTGCTATACGTGATTATTGTTTGTTGAGACCTGCATGTGCTTTGAGGGCACCCTTAGAGCGTCCTCACCGCCCCTGGGTTAATAGATGTGTCGACTCGCCCGCTAGAGGGTGAGGATACATCACTCCAAGGAGTGGCATGTCATCCGCAGTAGGACGAAGATGGGATGCAGCATTCCCCATATCAGGTTGATCAACATAGCAGTATAGCTTACCCTGTCGAGCACTTGCGCCCAGGGGGCAGATTACATATACAGATACAGATTACAGTTTATAGTTACAGGAGTCCTCCGGACTTAGACACAGTTATAGTCAGAGGCCATAGCCCGAGCTGCAGACCCAAGGGGGCCGGTAAAGGTGCTCATAGTTAGTAGGCGAGTGGAGTGATTTATTTTTGGATGGTTTTGACCCGGGTAGGGGTATATAGTTTGTGTGTTGGTTGGCACTTTCCGGCATATGGGGGCTGGTATAGGTCCTTGTATGTTATATATATGTATATACATGATATCTATTAGTTGATAGACAACAGGTCGCCATGACGACAGGTATGATTCTACCTTACCTTCAGTACAGATAAGCCTATTCCAAATCCTGCTAGTTCAGACAGTTTCAGATACTTCCTGCTATTCAGAATTTACTAGTATTGTTGTTTATATTCAATTATGTTCAGTTTGCCTTACATACTCGGTACCAGTGGTACTGACGCCCGTTTTGGGCGCTGTATTACTTGCCTACAGGTACCTATAGACGAGGAGTAGATCCCTCGTGATCCTAGCCAGCGCAGAGTCATCAGCTCCTGTCATCCGGAGCTTGATATTCAGAGGCTTATATCATTTTCTTTTGTTGTACAGTACGGGTAGGTGAGGGCCTTGTCCCGACCATCTTATCAGTATTCTTAGAGACTTGCAGTCTGTATATATTTCCCTGTGGTTAGTTGTGCCGGTCGTGTGGGGTCGTGCGTATGTTTAGTTGTTTATGTTGGCCGTGTGAGGCCTTATCCAGTCAGTAGTGGTGACCTTGCTGGTCACGTAGCTTTTCAACATTTGTTATATTGATTTAGAGTTAACTAGACAACATGGTGGCCTTGTCGGCCCGCATAGGTTCCCCTATATGAATGTGATTCTGGTTAGCTGATGTTATAGTATAGATGGCTATAGGCCTAGTCGGTCGGAGGCTGTATTTACAGCCGTTATATAGCCCGTTGTTTCTGTGAATTAGAGTTAGAGCCAGCCAGGCACCAAATGTGCTTAGGCTCAATAGTCTAGCAGTTCAGATCCTAATAGGGCACCAGGTGCCAGTCATGCCCCCAAGGCGGGGCGTGACAAACTCCTTATTTGTTTTCTATAATAGTTCTAGCCTTGAGACTTTCGGATGTGATGAAATTAACTGTCAAGACCTCGCTTAAATCATGTGAAATATCTCTTATGTTAATGGTTAATGATTTCCCATCAGTTTGTGACTATGCTATTGTCTATTTCTGTAATGTGAAATTTAGCCCTAGTCTTGAATATAGAGAAACTAGAATCTTGCACTAGTGCTTACATACCGAAATTTCTTTTCTTGATTTTATCAGTGTTGGGGACTCCCACGTTGTTAGTAGAACTCAATCAGATTATTGTCAGCTCAGTTATAGTAAGAATGTCAGGATTCTCAAATGTCAGTCAGAAATATTAGCTGATCAGCTTGACTACAGAATTTTCTGATGTGTCAGTAGTACCTCCCAGTTATCAAAATCAAATTCAGAACCTAGTTTAAGTGGTCCACTAGGTGGTCATGACACTTTTAGATAAGCAGCTCTGACTAGCCTTAAGACCTCAGCTTCATATTATAGTTTGTTCTTAGACGGTTACGGCGCTTCCAGATAAGCAACTCTGACTAGTCTTAGAATCAAGTTCTAGAATCTGGTCCGATAAGACCCTCAGGGTGTTTTCATATACGTATCCCTGACTAGTCTTGGGCCCCATTTTTGAGCTATCAGCTTAGTATTCAATTTAGGACTATCCAGTGGGAGTAGGACTTAACACCGAGCGGACCGGGGTTCTAGTGCACCTAGGTTCCCAGAACTATGTTGCCACCGTAGGATACAATTTTAGTGGCCTCTAGGCCCCAAACTCTTGTGATCACCCAGTTCATGCCTTTACACCCTGGCAAAGTATATTGGGTCCTATCGATGGGGTGTATACATCGGACTCCACGTCTAGCTCATGTGGTTATATGTCGGTAATAGACTCTCCCACTAGTCAGCTCAGTCCAGTTCAGTTCAGTTTAGATTAGTACTTCAGAATTAGAGCATGTTTTTGACCACCAGACAGGGTCTTTTAGACCATCTTCAGTTATTTCAATTATTCAGTTCAGTAGCTTTAGTTGGTCATTGCATGTCTTTTCGGTTCAACACTGTTGTTTCTTATGTATGGTTTCTCTCACTTACTTAGTACATTCAAGGTACTGACACATACTTTTATGCTATATCGTTTTATGATACAACTGCAGGATCGCAGTCTCAGCCTCGCCAGACGATCGCTCACCGAAGATTTCAACTGTTCTAGTTGGCGAGTCCTCATTCTTCAAGGATGAAGATTATTTTATTCAGTTTCATTTTCTTTCTACTATTTATATTTGGAGTTAGCTGGGGGTTATCCCAGTAACTCATCAGTCATAGTGGCTTTCAGACGGAGATTTGGTCTTCAGACTTGTAGGTTTGTTCAAATATTTTCAAATATTATGATTCACCTTTATTCTCTCGAACGTTTGTATTTTTTTCTTTAAACTTCCTCTATGTATATTATATGTTACTTAGAACTCCAGTGTATGATATACCAGGGGTTGACTTGGGGTTATTTGTAACTCCAAGTACCGTACTCTGTCCAGGGTATAAGCTCGAGGCGTGACAGACCCGTTGGTTGGCTCGTGGTCACGGGTCTTGGTCCGTATCTACCGAAGAAGGACTAGTAGCAATGAGCTATGGTATGACTCGTGGCTCCCTGTAGCAGTTCGTGGTCTGGAGTCATCATTTTTTTCTGGGATGTCAGGGTTGGATGGTAGAAGTCATGGTACGACTCATTATGGGATACAATGAGTCGTGGTTTGTACTCGTAGAAAGGAGCAAAGGAGATGGATGGGTCCAACGACCTGTAGTCACAAGGTATGACCCATTGTTTGGGTCTGTTGAGAGGATTCTAGAAACTATGCATGAAGTTAGTGGTGACAATGAGTGGAAGTGATGAGTCTTTGTGATGAGTAATAACTCGTCCTGTCTAGCCATCATTTGAAGGTTAGAGAATGGGGGATTAAGGTCGGTCTGGCAATGGCAGGAAGCCATGGGTCATTGTTTCAAGGTATGATCCGTGGTATGATTCGTGGCATCTAGCAGTGACCTTTTTCCTATGAAATTATTAATGGTATTTTCATAAATCCTAAGCTCCTAAATCCTAAACTGCATCATTTTAAACCCTTAAAGGAGTATTTTAAGAGGGCTTGGACTATATGAAGTTATTAGTCTCCCCATGCATGCAAAGCTTTGAATTCTCTTGGAAGATCTATTAAGAATTCTCTCAATTCTTCCCTAATTCTCTTGTGCTTTCAAGGATAAGTTGAGAATCAGTTTACCAGGGTATGTAGGGCTATTAATTAGAGATTCCTTTAACTCTCATGCCCAAAATTCTCCTCAGGTTCATGAATTCAAGTATATGGTTCTATAGAGTTTTAATCCAATTTTATGAAATTCTCTATGATATGTCCATGGGACAATTTTCCTCATCTTTCAAAGCATGTTTTAAGATTTACAGGCAGATGTTATACATACTTTGATTATAAATTCATGATTTCAAGTTATTAGAAATTTTTTCCTATTATACAAGTTTTATGAAAAGTCAAGTTTATGATTCATGATTTCAAGTATGACGAAATACCTAGCATGAACGAATGTTTATAAATTACTCATGTATGAGTCCATAATTTTGACTTATAAAGTCTATCTGAAGTATGCATGATTTTTATGATTTGGGAAAGCCCACGCAAGTTAAGTATGTTTTCATGATTTATCTTAGGTTTATAAGATCAGCTTACCATATGGCTTGGAGTCAATACTCCTAACTCAGCTTATGGTATGTTTGGAGCCAGGAGTCCCCATGTTCAGATTTCAGACTATGCATGTAATTATGATTTCAGCTTCGTTGAAAAATGATGGGAGCACTATATATATTTTTGGGAGTAGTTTCTAGCACCGAGCAGGCCAGGGGTTTAGGTAAACCCCGAGTCTCAAAACTACGCGCCAACGTAGGTATGCATATACATTGGAATCTCCCTTGAGAGTTTTCCCTTACCCCTAAGGGGCCTCAGCTTGATAACCATATCATGGTATCGTCCTTAGCTCTAGTAAGGTTTTAGATGGCTCTGCCCACTTGAGTGTGATAGTTGGGGTATCACGTAATCTCTATCAAGATGGTGTTAGTTATGACGAGTCTCCCATTGTTCCTCATGATTTCAGTTATTCATATTCATGACTTATGATATCATGTTTTACATTAGGTTTAACTTAATGATCAGTTTATGAGCTTTTACTTATGATTTTAGCTATGACAAGTCATAATTTCTATTTTTAACCTTGGATCATTCTATTCAGATATGATACTTTGCTTATGACTATATATGTCTCAGATACAATTTTCAGCATGCAGTCCCTACTCTCATGATCTAGTGATTTATATTGATATGCAATACTTCAGTTAACATTTAGTCTGCATGTTTTACTTACCTTGCATACTCAGTATATTTCAAGTACTAATTGCATACTCTATGCTATATCATTTCATGATACAGGTCCGAGCGATCAGACTCAGTTCCGCCGTTAGTCCAGCTCATTTCCCATTGTTGGTGAATCCTCATCTTTTGAGGACATTCAGTTTAGTGTTTGATTATGCTATTTCAGTTTCATAATTTAGCGAGCTAGTTGGCGGTGTTGTCCCATCAGCTCATCAGACAGTTTAAAGGCTTATCAGACATTATGTAGACTTTCAACTTTATTGAGTGTTGACTCTGTTTATGGTCATTATTATACGTTATGTTATTCAAACTTCTGCTTATTCATGTTTAAGTTATCATTTTCTACCTTGATGTATTCTCTTTAGTTTATATGTTCATGCCATGGGTCGACTTGGAGCCGTTCGTTGTTCTAGGTCCCAAGTTTCGGTCCATGGTCCCAGCTCAGGTCGTGACACACCCCAAATGCAACCTGGAGTAAGCAATGTTGGCAACTCTAAGATTGAGGAAATGTTGGCTAGAGTTCTAAAGAAGGTTGAGTCTACGGGCAGTGGGGTAAGAGAGCTTAAAGGGGAGGTATCTAACCTCGCCCAAACGGTGATTTCTCATTCAGCTTCTATTAAACATTTGGAAGCCCAAATGAACCATCTTTCATCCAAAATGGATCCTTGAATGAAGGGCACCCCTCCTAGTGACACCATACCAAATTCAAAGAAGGATGGCCATTGCATGGCGATTGTTACTAAGAGTGGGAAAATTTTGACCGATGCGGATGTGAAGGCCAAACAACATATTGATCCAGTAATAAATGATGGAGTGAAAGACGCAATGCCAAAAACATCAAGTGTTGTCAGTGGTGAAGAGGTACTTAAAGAGGACAGAGTAGCTTTTTCTGCCAAGTATGTTAATGTTGAGCAAAAAGGCTAGGAGGCCTCAAATGCACAAGGCCAAGAGCCTAGAATCCCACCTCCTTACCCTCAGCGGTTAGAGAAAAAGAAAGAGGACAACCAGTTCAAGAAATTAATTGAGATATTTAGAAAGTTTTCAATAAACATACCACTGGTGGATGCATTGCTTCAGATCCGGGCTATGTAAAATTCATGAAGAATTTATTAAAAAAAAGAAGATTATGGATGCGGGCACAGGGGAGGTGACACACCATTGCAGTGCAGTGATGGCGAGCAATCTTTCTCCCAAGAGAGAGGACCCCAGAGCTTTTACCATCCTTTATACCATCGGAATGTGCGTGTTTAAAAAATCTTTATGTGACCTCAGCGCAAACATCAATTTGATGCCCCTCATCATTTTCACAAAGTTAGGTTTGGGGAATCCACCTCGGTGCAAGCATCAATTTGATGCCCCTCATCATTTTCACGAAGTTAGGTTTGGGGAATCCCAAGTCTACTACAATGACACTATTGATGGTTGACCGGTCTATCAATAGACTCGTGGGAGTTCTAGAAGATGTCTTGGTCCGAGTGGACAAATTATCCCTCCAGCTGACTTAGTCGTGTTGGATTATGACATGGATGTTGTGGTACCCATTATTTTTGGGCGACCATTACTAGCCACGGGTAGAGCATTGGTGGATGTGGATCTAGGAGAGCTAAAGTTTAGAGTGGGTAGCAAAGAAGTCACCTTCAATATGTGTCAACCCACAAAACCCCCGGATGAATGTAAAGTGATAGCGGTCCTAGATGAAAAGGAGGAGCAGGACAAAAATTGTGAGGCTGAAGTTGATTCGGAGGATGACCCTCTAGAGAATTGATGATTTAGGAGGTATCTGTTGAGACATGATGTTAAATAAGGAACTTCTTGGGAGGTAACCCAAGTGTTTTTGTTTTGGTGCCTTGTTGTTTTTGTTGTTTTTGTTTTGAAGATTGATTATGAGGAACTAAGTGAGAGAAAAATAGGGCAAGCACTGCGTGAGACCTGCGTAATGCAGATGCCAACTCGCAAAATGTAGGTCAGGCACAAATTTAAGCCAGAACACTAGGAAGAAATCTGGAAAATGGAAGGTGAGCTACGAGCCACCTGCATAACATAGGTGGCTATCCATAGAATGCCGGTTAGGCGCAACTCACAGATAGAAAGCTGGGCAAGAATGGGTTCACCTGCGCTGAACACAACAAAATGCATGTACCCACCTGCGACCACTGGTCTAGCATAGGCGCAAGGAAGTAATTATAATTTAAAGTTGACCAATCCATTGACTGACCTGACCCATGGTCTTCTCAATCCGGTTGAACCTCTTTCCCACTTCCCAAACACCTTTTTCTTCACCTTGTAACCTTCCCCATAACATCCATTACTAAGGCTTTTCATCTTCTACATTACCCTACTTAATCCACCTTCTAAACTGACCAATCATATCAAATGGCTTCCATATATAAAACCCCATTCCCATCACCATTCTCTTCACCTCACCATCTCTCACTATACTCTCTCTAAGGCAAAAGAAGTTCCATTTTGTTTCTAGTGGCCATTGTTGAAAAAGACTCAAATCTTTCAATTTCTTTTCTTTTCTCTTTCTAACTTGGTATATATGCCTATACTTTGTTTTTTTCTTGATAGTTGTAAATATTAATACAAAATGGAGCATGTTAATGCCAAATTTTCTCAACCCATTCTCCCTATTACCCATTATATGTTCTTCTCTACTCTTGTATGGTTGATTATTGTGGGTGTCGTGGGGGAAGTGAAAATTGCAAAATGTGGGTTTCATTGTTCATCTTAATAGATCTTCTAGATGGGTTTTATGCTTTGAAATCTTAGTTGGGGGTGAAGTATGAGTAATCCTGTGTGTTTGAAATGCCTGATTTTCCCGATTCCAGATAGGTAGACGTCTTTCTTAAGGGAAAATCTTCGTTTTAGTTCTTTTATGCTTCCTGAAGTGGGTACGTTTTGATGTGTGAGTGAGTTGAATAAGGTATGAAATTGAAGTGTTATTGTTTGTTGGGTTGGAGCACTCGATTCTGGACATTGCCACCCAGCCGCGAGTTGCAGGTCAGGTTCTGTGAAATGCAGACTGAGGCTCAGGTGTGGGTTTGAGGCTTCAGGCCACTTCCAATCACCTATGTTCACCTGCGAGTCGCGGATCAAGACCTGCGAAACACAAGTTCAGCACAGAAGAAGGAATAGTTGGCCTAGTTGTCTTCCCTAGTCCTGCGACTCTGCGTGACTCGCGGGTCTCCACCTGTGTTTTGCAATTGCAGCACAGGTTTTGCCACATATTGATATTGATGTTTCTGGCTGGTTGTCATACAATCTTTAAAATTTTGTTCCATAGCTTAGGATAGTTATCGCATTTATTTTTAATTTACTAAAAATACAAAAAGAAGTTTATATTGTTATGGAACTAATATTATTTTCCAGAATCATGACTTCATTTAGGCAAGCCGACAAAGGAAAGACACCTACCACTTCCAAGAGTAAAGGAAGGGGGAAAGCCAAAGAAACTCTAGCTCCCACCAATAACTGGGATGCCATTATCTATTTTGTTCCTGACATGAAGGTGCACTATGTCATATATGTCGAGAGGCCAATCACCACCGAAAAATGTTTTGACTTGGCGGGGATGGGGAATGACTTCCAAAACATCATTGCAAAATTCACCGATAGACAATGGCACATGTTCGTTGAGCCTCTCCCAAACTACTAGACAAACCTTGTGCCGGAGTTCTATGCATCCTACTAGGCACGACAAGAGGTAATGAAACAGAAGGGGAAGGCCGATGAGTTCCCATGCCTCCCTTCAGTCAGGGTTTGGGGTATAGAAGTGACATCACTCCAGATGCCACAATTGCAATACTTTGGGAGGATGAAATCAACTCAGGAATAGAGTATGCAACAACCAAGGAAGATCAGTTCAGTTGGGTGGCCCGCATTATCGCCAATGGTCAGCCCTTATGGGTCTCCATGGGTGGTAAAATTACAAGGCATAAATTAAAATTTGAGGCCAAATTGTGGCTTGAATTTGTGTGTGGCCACATCATGCCCTTTAAAAATGATCAATAGGTGAACCTCGAGGCGGCCGTACTTATTGCCTACATCATGTCAGGGGTGCTCATTAATTTTGGGAAAGTGGTGGCCACACAAATGAAGCGTAAGGCCAGATTGCAAGGAACTTAAATGCAATATGTTGTTCTTATCACCCAGTTGTGTCTCAAAGCGGGGGTAACACTATTCCCTGATGAATCCCCCAGCTCCGCTACTAGAATTATTATTATTGATAGCAAGAGAGATGCGGATGCACCCAAGAGCCAAAGAAATCAGATGTAAGCAAGGGAAACACCCGAAGACTCGTCCTCTCAGGGCATAGAGGAGACTCCCATTGCTCCCAACCTCAATATACCACACATCCATCGGGTCATACATCTGAAGAGGCACCATTCAGAGGGCCTTCACTTCCTCCTACATCCTCCTGCTTAATTAGAATCCAAAAGTTGGCTGAGATGACGCAATCTCATGAGAACCAACTCCAGAAGTTGGCTCAAAATATCCCAGCCCTTATCATTAAATGGTGAATAAGGAGATGAAAAATATATTTGATAGCTTAAGTAAGCTATGCTCTTGAATAGATGTGGATGAGGGAGCAGTCTCCTCTCTTTGAGCTAAAGTGAGAGAGTTGAGGAGTCGAGCCAAAATGAAGGACCCAGACATGAGCCTACTTGATGCAACCATGGCTGCCCCACCTACAGCCCGAGGCCCCATTGATGATTTATTCACGAGCTTAGGGGAGGATAATGAGGAAGACCTTGGAGATGAAGGCCATGATGAAGAAGTGTCCATTGATGATACCGAAGAATAGCCACATTAGGGCGTTCTCACCACCCTTTGTTCTTCATATGCACATTGGGGACAATGTAATTCCTTAGTTGGGGATGGGATGTGTCTCTCTCATGTTGGTTATTTTTGGTCTTTTGTTGCCCTTGTCGGGATTAAATTCTTATGCTTTGAATGTGTCGCATTTTTAATTTTTGCTTAGTTAGATGAATGCTCTTGTCAGGCTTGTGATTGAATGAAATGATGCTTTTAACTTTTTAGTTTCCATTCAATGGGTCCATTCTTAAAATTTCCAAATATTTAATGACCCATGTCCTATGATCGCCTTTGTTCATAGTAGTTAGTAAATAGACTCCAAGGGTTTTTCTATATCATAGTTCTTCTCTAAGGAGCATTTCGTTTTCTTTTCTTTTGTTGTCGAACCAGGTGACATTTTCTATGATATATTGAGAGGCGTCTTTCTTATGGGAAAATTCCGAGTTTAGAGTCTTTTTGAGTTGGTTGTTGCACTTGCTTTTGAGAGGTAGAGTCTTTTTGAGTTTATTGTTGTACTTGCTTTTGAGAGGTACTACCAAAAATTTTAAAATGCCATTGAAAATGGATTGAGGAAAAAGGGGGGGTTTGAATTTAAAATTTGAGCACTCTCTTGTCATGAGTTGCACATTCCTTGTTTGGCTTTTTGATTCACATGCTATCTTGTCTAAAGTCATACTCTTGATGTGGGTATAAGAATTGTGTGAACTCCTTGAAGTGTAATGCCTTGTGTGGTTAGGCTTTTAGCTTAATTTTCATGCATATATGGTTGTCTAGAACTTGCTCTAAGTGTGATTCAAGGTGAAATCCTAGATGTAGCTGCACTTAAAACATGATTTTAGGATTTCTTTTAATAGTCACTTCACCTATATTACCTCCTTGAATTTCTATCTTTGCTAGCCAATGTTGAGCCTTTAACCCTTTTCTTTGAGAACCATATTATAATCCTATTACCCTTGTGTAATCCCTCTTTTGAAACCCATCCTCCCTTGTTCTAGTTGTGAAAAGAAATGAAAAATGGGGCTTGATGCCCCGACTTTTGGGAAAGATAAGGGAGAAAGAGGCGAAAGTCTAAGTTTGGGGGTTTGCAAAAGAAAGTGGGAAAATATGTGACCTTCAATTTGAATTAGCACCAAATTGTGATGAAATGAATGAATTAGTTGGTCGAAAAAACCTCTAAACCTCAGAAGAAAAAGAATAGTTGAAAGATGCTACCTCTTTCTTAGATGAGGCTAAAGGTGGAAACCAAGGAGATAAAAGGGTTACTCTTGATACAAATTTAAAGATGTTGATGAAGGAGAGATAAGGTAGGGTGATCTCAATTGAAAAATGGAGTACGCAAAAGTGTTCACAAAAGGGGCATTGGGGAGGTTCTAGTCACTAGAACTAAAAAAATCATCCTACCTTTACCCCTAGCCTTCATTATGACCTCCAAGTCCTAATTGAATTTGAGGGTAGAAACTCTACATTAGTGACGAGTTACATGAAGGGAAAGCCTATGGGTAAAGTTGTATGTATGAGAATTTCTTTGTGAGAGTGAGCATATTTGCCTTATTCTATAATCGCTTTGTGTGTGAATTGCTTGAAAATTAAATGAGATTTTCTCTTGATGTGAGTGACATCACTTCCTTGGGGGACATGCTTGAATGTGTTCAAAGTAAAAGAGGTGATTGAGACAAGAGTGCAGTGAGCTCTAAGGCAATCTTTGAATGTACTTTTTCAATGACTTGAGATGCTGCTTGAGCTTATTTCAATCAACCAAGCCCCTTGTTTTGAATGAAAGAAACATTTGTGAATCATGTCAATTGTTTGTGGTTACCTCTTGAAGCATTTGCATAAATTGTTGAGTCTTTTCTTTTCATTCAGTCAGTGTGGAATTTTGGGGTTTTCTTAGTCCCAATAGTCCCTTGTGTACAACTCATGTGGCGTGACATGCTTGGTTCGATTATTCAGCTGTGAAGAAATTCCTTGCTTGAGGACAACCAATGTTTCAAGTTTGAGAGTTTGATAAGTTGGCAATCTACCAACTCATTAGCCTTTTAAACATGAGCTTTTGCTTGATTTTCAAGTCATTTAGGAAGGTTTTATTCCTTTCTCTTTTATTTTTACAGGTATTTAATTTAAATAGGTAAAATGAAGAAATTGTATAAAAGCATGGTGCTGGAAGAAGAGGACCCGCGTTTCTCAGGATGAAACCTATGAAATGCAGGCTAAACGCAGGAAAACATTGCTTTGAAGTTGAAGGAACACCTACGGAACGTAGGTCAACACCCGAGAAACACAGGTGCAAGCGCTGAATCATGACTAGACTTTCTGGCCTAAAGCTGCCAATGAACGGCACCTCGCGGATGGACACCTGCAAAACACAGGTGCCGTGCAAGTGAGGCAATCATTAAAAGTGGTAAAATCATCTAACAAGAGAAAAGAGGAGAAGCTTTACCCTATTTTTGTACAACTTTTGTAAAGAATAGAAGTTTTCATTTCATTCCATAGATTAGTTAATTTTGAATTGAATTTTTAGAGAGAGATAAAGATAAAGAGAAGTGAGAGATTTTTCCTTCATCTTCTTTATATTTTTAAGGTAAACCTCTATTGAAGAACAAATTGAGCTTGATGTTTCATCTTAATGATGGATGATATTAATTCCTTTATTGGTTTAATCGCTTGTTCTTCATTTATGAGTAGCTAAACACCTTGTTAGGAGTATGCGCATGATAGGGGCTAGAATGGATTGGGTGTTGCTAGTTTAATCTTAGAATTACTTATTTAGCATAAATCCATTATTTTCTCTAAATTATAATTGAAATATCTATAATTTCAAGTATGAATTGTGTTTTCTTGTTCTATTTTTTCTTTAAAAAAAAGGATATGGGTGAGAAAACAATGGTGGGTATCTGGATTTTGATCATGTGGGATTGGGCTAGAGATAGCTAATATCCACTTTCATACACCTACTAAAGAATTGAGGCTAGAGATAGTTCAATTGTTAACCAAGTTGTAGTGATTGAAGTGTATGGGACCTCGGGGTTTGAGAAACCCGAGGAAAAAGGCACCCAAGTGGTTGAGAATCGGGTGTCGCCTTGTCCAACACTATTTATGTTTGTAAATGTAATACCCCAAAAGCTCTAAGGTCAGTCCCGAGAGTCAAAATGGAGAAAACAAAAACTTCTACACCAAGTCATAGGACGAGTCGTCCAGTGACCCGTGAAGTGCACCACGCATTGTTAGGTGACTCCTGGAGTGAAGGGAGAGTTGGTTGAATTTTGTGAATTAAGGGTTGACCACGAGACGAGCCGTGTCTTGTGGTTAGGACAATAAGTTTTGGAGTCAACCGTGGTCAAGAGAAGACATGAAGGTGGAAATTTTTGGCAGTGAACCCAACGATTCATCACTATGAGTCGTCCCTTAGGCAACGATTCGTCCAGTCCCTCGTTGGGACTGGCAGTGAGACTTTTCCTGTAAAATTATTAAGGGATTTTCCATAATTTCTAAGTCCCTAAGACCTAAATTATGTCATTTTAAGCCCAGATAGGTGTGGTTTAAGAGAGTTTAACTCATTCTAAACCTATAGCTCTCCACGCATGCAAACCTAGAAGTTTCTAAGGGTGATCAAGCCTAGAAAGTCATCAATCCTCCTTCAATTTTCTTGGGAATTCAAGAAGGTTGAGAAATCAGCAGTACCTAGGTATATAGGGTTATGAATGGGTGTATTCATCCATTCCCATGCCCAATCCCTTCTCAAATTCACGAAAATCCTAAGTTGATGAATCTATGGGGTTTTAACCCAACTTGGTAATTCTCTAAGTATCTATCATGGATATAATCTATTCATATTTCTAATGTTGAATTATGATTCATGGACATGTTTTATAATGTTTTCAATTACAAATTTATGTTTTCAAAGTCTTACTATTATGATGCCCAATTATGGAAGTTCATGAAAGGTTGAGACTATGATATATGTTTTCAAACATGATGAGATGTATGTGATGAAAGTATGATTTCGAATTACCCATGTCTATATTCATATTTTTTTACTATAAAAGTCTATTTCAAGTATGTTTATGTTTGGGAAAGCCCATATGATCAAGCAAGTTTCATGATTTATCTCAATTTCATGTTATTAGCTTACCACATGGATTTTGGAGTCTAGACTCCCACACTTTTCAGCTTGTGGTATGGTTTGAGCCAAGGCTCCTCATGTTATGTTTCTAGATTATGCATGTATTATTATGAATCAGCTTCATAACTAGACGATGGTTCAGCTTCGTTGAAAAATGATAGAGAGCATATGCATGTTTTGGAGTAGTTTCTAGCACTGGGTAGGCTAAGGGTCAGTCAACCCTATGCCTAAGAACTACGTGCCTACGTAGGTATGTTCAGATTATTTGGGACCTCCCTTGTGAGATTTCCCAGCCATCAAGGGGCCTTCAGCTTGATATTGATATCATGGTAGAGTCCTTAGCCCTGGCAAGGCTTTGGACGACTTTGCCCACTTGAGTGTAATAGTTGGGACCACGTATGCTCTATTGTGATAATGTCGGTTATATGACGAGTCTCCCATTGTTTCTCATGATTTCAGTTATGCATGTTCATCAGTCATGATATTATACTTTCAACAGGTTTGACCGAATGTTCATTTTTACTTTATGATAATTAGTTTCAGCTGTGGGTCATTTGATTTAGTTATGATATTCAGTTATGTATAAATCATGTTTTCAGATAATAGCATGCAAGCCCTACTCTCAAAATCTTATGATGAAATGTTTTACGATATGCACAATTTTTGATTTTTACTTACTTAGCGGTTTTATTTACCTTGCATACTCGGTACATACCACGTACTGACCGCATACTCTATGTTGTATCATTTCATGATATAGGTTCCGACATTCAGGTTCAACCCTGCCATAGTCAGATCCTCAGAGCTAGCATCTGTCAGCTAGAGTGGGTGAGTCCTCATCCTTCGAGGACCATTTTATCAGTTGTATTCAATATTTTCAATTTCAATCATCAGTGAGTTAGTTGGGTTCTTGTCCCATGAACTCGTCAGTATGTAGAGGCTTATCAGACATAGTATGTTTTCAGTTTCAGATTGCTTTTATGTATTCAGATATTCGATATTATCAGATTTTCAAACTTCTGCTATTTTATTATGTTAGACTTCTGCATTATTGTGTTGAGCTTAAGAGGTCATGTTCATGCCATAGGTCTACTTGGAGCCTCTTGGGGTTCTTTGTCCCGTGTCTCGATCCAGGCCTACATTCGGGTCATGACAGTAAGTAAATTTTTTATTTTCTAGTTAACCCCAATCCTATCAATTCCCTATCAATAACAAATCCCTTGTATTCGATAATATAGTTACTTCAAAGTTGGTTGCCTTGTTTTGTTGTTGAGTTTGAATGCATAGTGTGATCTTGCAAATTCCCAATATTTACTTTTCTAGTTTTAATCCAATGATGCCATTTGATTTAATTTGATAGATGACTTGTTGGTATCAATCTTCAATCCCTGTGTATTTGACCCCCACACATAAGTTGGGTAAATTATATTGCGATGACCGTATACACTTTCTCCTATAGAGGAGTGGATTTGGATATCATCAAGGCACAACTGGCATTCGACTCGAAATTAATCGAGAAGCCGACTATATAGCGTCTATAATTGTAATACTGAGGATGACCAGGACACCTGCCACAATCAACCAAGATAGATACTGCACCCATAAACCTCGGTAATAACAAATAAGCGACTTAAAAGCTGATAAGGCTAAAAAAAAGCTAAACAGAGTAACAGAAAGCCGACAATGCTACACAATCAAAACAAACTATACATACTATTCCACATCAGCCTATAAAGAGTAAACAAACTGAAATGCATAGGATAGGGCCCCGGACTTGTCACGACTCGAGCTGAGACACCAGATCGAAACACAAGAACTAGAAGCACGAATCATTCCAAGCTAACCCATGGTACATATGTAAAATGATGTAAGAGCATAATCAAGAAGAAATAAACATAAGCATCAATAAAGAGGAATATTAAATATCATAAAGCGTATATCAAGTGATAACATCACAATGCTGAATCACAAAGCTGAACATATTAGGTCTATGTCTAAAAAGCTACTATCTGATGAGATGCTAGGACAATCCCCCAGCTAACTCCAAGTCCAAACCTAAAATGACATATCAACATAACTAAATGAATGTCCTAGACACATAAAGACTCACCCAATAGGGGCTGAGCATGACTAATATAGGAGCAGGACTAACGGTGCGACTAAGTCTGATCGCCCAAACCTATATCATGAAATAATATAACATAGAGTATGCAGTAAGTACTTCGAATGTACTGAGTATATTAGGTAAGTAAAACATTCTTAGTAAAGTGCTAGTTAAAAACTATAAGTGTAAATCAAGATCGATCACTAGAGTAAGGGCTGCATGCTAAAAGTAATATATTTGCGATATGCATAATCATACACTGTAAATAACAACCCAAGATTTAAAAATAGAAATCATATGACTTGTCATGCTTAAAAACATAAGTGAGAGCTCATAAACTGATCATTGGGTCAAATATGCTATAAAACATAACATCATAAGTCATGAACATGAATAACTAAAATCATGAGGAAAAATGGGAGACTCGTCATAACCAACAACCGCCATGTATGAGCGCATTTATGATTCCACGTCTTGCCCACGTGGAGGAGAGCCATCCTAAGCCTTACCAAGGCAAAGGATAAATGAGGTAGATATCACAGCATGCCCTCAGGCGGGGAAATCACTCTATTGAGAGGTCCCAATAATGTATCCTACATTGGCATGTAGTTCGGAGACTACGGTCCTCGGAGCCCCTGGCCTACTCGGTGCTAGACTATACTCCTAAAACATACATATTGCTCATATAATTATATTATTAAAACATATCTTAAATCTGAATATTCAAAGTCTTAACTCCAAAGCGTATCATAAACTGAACTTGTTAGCCTTGGCTAAAATCATAATAAGCATGCTTAACTTGCATGGGATTGCCCAAGTCATGAAATCATACATTCTTGAAATAGACTTCATAAGTAAAAATCACGATATCATAAGTTGAGAGTTCATAAATGTTTATGTATACTAGATAACTCATCATGCTTGAAATCATGGATCATAGGCTCAAATTTTCATAACACATGCATAATAGGGAATAATTTCTAATAACTTAAAAACATAAATATACAATCAAATTGGATGTAAAATCTTCCCATTAGACTTAAATAATTTATTAGAACATCAAGAGATTGGACCCATAAACATAGCATATATAATTTCATAAAATTGGGTTAAAACCCTAGAAATCAATACACTTAATTAGATACTTGAATTCATGGTTCAGAGGAGAAATTTGGTCATGAGGGTGGAAGGAATTCCCCATTCATGGACCTACACACCTAGGCTTTGGAGAATTCTTTCTAGGTTTTGATGCCCAAGAGGAATTGAAAAGAATGAAGATGAAGAATCCTTGCTTCATTTGACGCTTAGAATGAGTAAGACCCTTCTTCCAACGGTCAAAACTACTTAGTTTAGGAGTTAGGAACTTAAGAAATTATGAAAACAATCTTAATGCCAGTCCCAACAAGGGACTGGATAATTCGTTGGGGTACTTGACGGGTCGTCTCCTAACCAATTGCTACTGAAAACCTCTCCTCATTCTATGATCTTTCTTACCCAACGGGTGACTCAAGTCGATAGGGAACACGATGACTCGTCCATCAATTTGTCCTGAAGACTGGAATTCAACGTCTTCACCACAAGTGCACACTTAACGGGTTATACAAAGACTCGTGGGAAGTATTGAAGACTCATCATCCCACTTGTTCTAACTTCCAGAAGATAACTACTCCAACTTAGAACCACTTAATGGGTCACTTGACAGATTGTTAACTGAGTTAATGAGTCACCTGACGAGTCATTCTTTGACCTGGTGCAGATTTTTGTGTTTTCTCTAATTTAACCCTTGGGTCTGATCTTACAGACTTTTGGGGTATTACATTATCTCCTCCTTGGGAACATTCATCTTTGAATGTAGATTAAGCATACTAAAAGACTGGGGAAAGAACTGCAATCCCAAAACTGAACAACCACAGTTGAAAATTGTCTTCGGACCAATATACATGACTAAACTGAATTCATGAAACATACATGCATGCTATGACATGAAAGAAACTTAGAGACCTAAACTTGACATGAAACTAAATAGAGTACTAAGGAGGAAACTGGTACCTCTTTCTGAAACTAAGTTGGAAGAGAAAAGATGTGGGTATTTAGCCATCATATCTACTTCGGCTTCCCACATAGCTCCCTCAACAAGCTGATTCCTCCACAAATCCTTCACTAAAGCTACTTCCTTGTTTCTCAACTTTCAAACCTGACAATCAATGATCTCAATCGAAACCTCCTTATAGGTAAGGCTATCCTTTACACCTAAGATCTCAGCTGGAAAAACTAAGGTCGGGTCACCGATGAACTTCTTCAATAGTAATACATGGAAAACTGGGTGCATTGAACTTAATTCTGCTGGTAGCTCCAACTCATGTGCACGCTTTCCAACCTGCATCAGGATCCTATGTCACGACCCGAACGTAGACTCGGATTGTAACACAGGACAAGGAACCCCGAGCGGCCCCAAGTTGACACATGGCATAAGCATACACATAAGTAGAGTACTACATATAGTCTGAAAGCCTCTATCATGTAAGATGGTTAGATGGGATAACATCCCCAACTAATCCGGCTAAACTGAAACAAAAGAACGACATAAACGTCTAGTCATATGGCCCTTGGAAGATGAGGACTCACCAATAAAGCTGATAGTAACTCCGAGATGGTCTAAGAATGAGGATGAGCCTGAGAGCTGAGTCCTGTATCATGAAATAATACAACATAGAAAGTATGTGGTCAGTATGTGGAATGTACCCAGTATGCAAAGTAAATAAAAATGGACATTTAAATATGTAAAAACTCATAAAAACATCATAAGAGTAGGACATCATGCTCATATCATAAATATCGTAACATAACATAAGGCTCAAGGTTTTTAAAACATTCGTAATACAATCGTACTCCTGATCATCAGAGAAAAGCTTTATTTAACATGATTTTAGCCACAATACATAATCATAAACATGCATAAATCATGAGCAGCAATGGAAAATTCTCTTAACTGACATACCCCATATGAGCACACATGGAGCCCGACTTGTAAACCTAGTTGGGAGGCCGATCGTACCTTTCCAAGGGTAGAACCATGAAGGGCGTGATATCACCATGAAAAGGGCCATTTGGGCCAGGGACTGTCACAAGGGAAGTCCCAACATACCTATGGTGGCAGTAGTTTATGAGATCCGGGGCAGAACCTAGGCCCCGAACCCATTCGGTGTTCAACACTACTCCCAAAACATATATAGTGCTCATAGTATAATATGCATGAATTCATAGGCTAGTTAAATCATGATAATCATAAACATACTTGTACATACGTGAACTAGCCATGACATAAGGCCCATGGGTCGGCCAAAACATACTTCATAAATCATAGGGTTCATGGATACTTGTAGATCACGCATATAACTCGTAAATCATCAAATCATGATGGGTAATTAAATAAATCTATATTTCAAATCATAATCATGTTAGGTTTGTAAATATTAACAATTGAAGAGTAGATCATAAATCGATTCATCATAGATCTTATATAATTAGGCTAAACTTTGTAGAAATCGAAAAAAATAATTTTATAATCAAAATAGTTGTAAAATCTAATCAAAATCCATAAAATATGATGTAAATCACAAATCATAATAACCCATTTGTAAATCATTAGATTTTCACAAAAAATTGAATTAAACCCCATGAGATTTTTGATAGATTTTCATAAATTGATAGAGAATGGGCATGGGTGTGAATGAAAACACCCATTCGTAACACTACATACTTGGGTAAGATCAGATTCCATGGTTCCTTGAATGCCCAAGGGAGAATTGATAGGGAAGAGCTTGAGGGATAGCTTGATCTCTCTAGAATTGTTCTAACTTGCATGCATGGGAAATGAGGATAATTAGAGGGTCTTAACCTATCATATCATGCCCAGAAAAATACATATAACAATGTAGTTTAGGGACCTAGAGCATAGATAGATCGGAAATTCCCTTAATGAAATTTCCCTGAAAAACATTTCTAGGTGAACCAACGGGTGATCCCACGAGTTGTTGCACCATACCACGACTCGCGGTATCGAGTCGTTGGATCCATTGTATCAATTCATGCTTTCAGATTCTTCCCACGACTCGACAGGACAAGTCGTTGCTTCAAATGACAGGTCGTTAGATCGACCATTGTAAGCTCCCTAAAAATCCTGAACTCCCCTTTCCATAAGCCTCACCATGACTCGTGGTTTCTTCCAATGAGTCATGGTATCCATCCATCATATCCACTGGAAAATCTGGCAACCCAAACCACGATTAGTCACCATGGGTCGTCACTTCTCTCCACGAGTTGTTGGTTGACCCATGGTATCCCCAACTGCCAATGTTCGGTCTCTCCCACGTCTGCTAACAACGACCCATGGTTTCCAACCACGAGTGGTTACATCATCCGTCCTAAGACATTTTCCCAGTTTTTCAGCCAACTTCAAATTTTGATCCCGAGTCTAGTCTTAGGCACTTTCGCGGTATTACAATATCTCCTCATTGGGATCATTCATCCTCGAATATTGGAAACAAGCAGAAAAACAAAGACATGCAATCCTTACACCCAAATACCGATCATTTAAACCAAAAACTATGGAATGACTATCTCCGCTTCATACTACATAGCTGAACTGATTTCATGATTTACATACACATTCATATACATAAAATAAACTTGAACACATGAAATGAACATGAAAAATAAATATAGTTGTTGGGCAAAACTGATACCTCAAGTCGGAATTGAGCCGGTAGAGAATAAGTGTGGGTATTTAGCCATCATATCCGCTTCGGTTTTCCACATAGCTCCTTCAACATGCTGATTCCTCCATAATACTTTAACTGAAGCTACTTCCTTATTCCTCAGCCTCCAAACCTGACGGTCTAATATTTCCACCGGAACCTCCTCATAGTAAGGTTATCTTTTACACCAACATTGTCCACCAGGACTACTAGAGCTGGATCTCCCAAGCATTTTTTCAAAAGCGATACATGAAACACAGTATGCATGGAAGATAACTCTGAGGACAACTCCAATTCACACGCTACCTTACCAACTCTTCTCATAATCCGGTGGGGGCCAACATATCGGGGACTAAGTTTTCCTTTCTTCCCAAACCGCATCACTCCCTTCATGGGAGATACTTTCAGAAACACCTAATCGTCCACCGCGAACTCCAACTCTCTCCTCCTTACATCAGCATTGGACTTTTGACAACTCTAAGCAGTTTTTAGCCTATCCCTTATCAACTGAACCTTCACCATAGCATCATGAACCGAATCCGACCCTATCATTGCCGCCTCACCAACCTTAAACATCCGATGGGCGGCCTACATCTCCGCCCATAGTGAGCTCGAACGGCACCATCTGGATACTAAACATGATAGTTGTTATTGTAGGCAAACTCGATTAGGGGAAAGTGATCATCCCAACTACCTTTGAAGTCCATCATGCATGCTCTCAACATGTCCTCGAGGGTCTAGATTGTCTGTTCCGCTTGGCCATCCATTTGCGGACGAAATGTTGTGCTGAGTTTAACCTGAGTCCCAAGCCCTTTTTGAAAAGACTGCCAAAATTGGGAGGTAAATTGAGTACCTCATGATGGACAAGGGCACTCCATGCAATTGAACCAACTTCCGGATATATATGTCAGCATAGTCCTCCGCTAAATCTGTGGTTTTCACCGATAGAAAATGTGCAGCCTTGGTCATTCTGTCTACCACAACCTAAATGGAATCATGCTGTCAATGAGTACGAGGAAATTCGGTTATAAAGTCCATATTAATTTATTCCCATTTCCAAGTAGGAATGCTGATATCCTGAAGTACTCCTCCCGGCCTTTGATGCTCAACCTTTGCTTGCTGACAGTTCGGCCACTTGGCTACGAATTTTGCAATTTCCTTCTTCATGCCATTCCACTAGTATATATCCCGTAAGTCGCGATACATCTTGGTGGCACCCGGATGGAGTACTTGGATCCATGGGCCTCATGCAATATCCATCTCCACAAATCATCAACATCTGGACCATATAGACGACTCTGGTACCGAAGCATACCATCTCCCCCTTGGGAGAAGACCTCCACCTTCTGACTTCAAACGGCTTCCTTCAACTTTACCAAAATTGGATCCTTATCTTGTATAGATTTCACATCAATCACCAAAGAGTATTATGATCCGTTCTTGAAAACAACACCGCCATCGGTCGAGTCGACCAATCTAACTCCCAACCTTGTGAGTCGATGGACATCCTTCACCAACTCCTTCTTCGCCTCATCCACATGGGACACACTCTCCATAGAGAGTTTTTTAAGTGCATCTGCTACCACATTAGCCTTACGCGGATGGTAGAGGACACTCATATCGTAGTCTTTGAGTAGCTTCAACCACCTTCTTTGCCGTAGATTGAGATCTTTCTGCGTGAGCACATATTGTAAACTCTTGTGGTCCATAAACACATCCACATGGACTCCATACAAGTAATGTCACCATATCTTCAATGCGAACACCATCGCGGCTAATTCAAGATCATGGGTTGGATAATTCTTCTTATGGATGTTCAACTGTCTCGAGGCGTGTGCTTTCACTTTCCCCCACTGCATCAATACACACTTGAGTCCTATTCTCGAAGAATCACAATACACCCATAAAACCATCGGTACCCTCTGGTAAGGTCAACACTGGTGCTGAAGTAAGTCGAGTCTTCAACTCTTGGAAGCTCTTCTCACAAGCCTCCAACCATTGGAACTTTACCTTCTTCTGAGCCAATTTGGTCAAGTGTGCTGCAATGGATGAAAAACCTTGAACAAATCTCTGGTAATAACCAGCTAAACCCAAGAAACTCCGAATATCCGAAGGATTCACCGGTCTAGGCCAATTCTTCACCGCTTTGATTTTCTGAGAATCTACCGTTATGCCCTCGCTTGATACCACATGACCCAAAATGCTATCGATTTCAGCCAAAACTTGCACTTGCTGAACTTGGCATACAATTGGCGATCATTGATAGTCTGAAGCCACCGGATCTAGAAAAGCATAAACATCAATATGAAAAACTTCCAACATACCGTGACCACATCCGGTGAAGTCTCTTACCCCTGACGCGGGACTAGGGAATAGAATCTGTTTTTGGCACTGTTCGCCACCCCCAATAGAAGATGCTCCCTACGGAGCTGAACGTGCTGGAACTACTATTGTCTTGGTGGTCTATGTACGACCCCTATCACCATCCTTTCTAGCAAATAGACACGCTCGACGCATGTGGCCCGTCCTACCACACCTATAGCAAATATCTTATCCAAGCAAACACTCCCCGGTATGACTCTTGCTGCACTTTTCGCAAGCTGGGAAGGTACTCTCTATCTGCGTTCCCCTCTGATCCCTCAATCTCGAAGCCCTTCTCTTATGATCACCCTTGGGTCTAGATGGACACTAGCTAATGATGGTGCTGGAGCTAGTGACTGCTGCTAAAACTGAGGGCGGGGACCATCGTCGGATCTCTAATGAGTAAGCCCATAGCTATCTGTCCGAGACCTCTTTGCCTCCCACTCCCTGGCATGAGCCACCTCCATATGCATACAGTACTATACGAGGAAAGTCCATATCATAATGAAGCATGGCAGTCCTGCAATCCTTGTCCAAATAACCCGCTACTCCATGGATGAATCTACTCACCCACATCCTTTGATAAGCTAGAAACTCTAGGGAATATTTTGATAGGCGTGTGAACACAAGGGCATACTCTTGTACAGTCATTCTCCCTTGCTTCAAATAAATGAACTCAACTATCTTCAGCTCCCTCATCTCACGAGGGAAGAACCGGTCTAGGAATGCAACATGGAACTCTTCCCAAGTGACTGGACCTGCTCTTGTGACCCTGCTATCCTTCCATTGGCGAAACCAGATATGCGCAACCCCTTTTAACTGATAAGAGGCCAACTCAGTGCACTCAACCCCATACACCCCCATGACTTGGGTGATGTTGGCAATCTCATCTACGAACTCATGTGGGTCCTCATCTACTTTGGACCCAAGGAACTTCGACGGGTTCATCCTCAAGAAGTCTCTTACTCAAGGTGTCGCTGCATTGCTATTCTGCGGAACATGTGCAACGGCCTACTGATTGACTTGAGCGGTCAAGGCCTACGCAAGCATCTGAATAGCGGCCCAGAACTCAGCATGGGCAGTTGACTCCGGTGCTTGGGGCTCCTGAACTGGTGGGGCTTGCTGATGCCCATGACCATTTCCATCCTCGTGGCCTTCACCATCTCTATTCCTCCTTCCATTCATTCTTTGAGGTGGCATGATTATTCAATTGCGAATAGCTCGAATAAATGAGTAGAAGGACTTTCCATCGCACAACATAGATCATGAAAAGAAAGGAACATTTTCTAAACATCTCGTAGCCTCTTCGTCATAAGTGTGGCGCGCTTCACACCCATGAAAAAAACTCTACCTAATGCGGCTTTCAGACACCCTAGGCCACTTCAAACCTATGGCTCTGATACCAAGTTTTTCACGATCCAAATGTAGACCCGGATCGTAATATGGGACAAGGAAACCCGAGAGGCCCCAAGTCAACCCATGGCATAAGCATACATCTAACTTCATTCTCTTTAAGTGAAAAACTGAATGTAAGGAATAGCAAAAACATAGACATATCATAACATAACATGTCATCGAGAGTCACTTAACATACATGCAAGTTGAGTGCTACATATTATCTAAAAGCCTTAACTACATATGATGGGTTGATGGGACAACACCCCCAACTAACCCGGCCAAGTACTGAAATATAAATAACATAAATGTCTGTCAAACGACCCTCGGAACATGAGGACTCACCAATAAGCTGAAGGTGAACTCTGAGATGATCTATATATGAGGATGAACTTGAGAGTCGGGTCTTGTATCATGAAATGATACAGCATAGAAAGTATGCGGTCAGTACGTGGAATGTACCGAGTATGCTAGGTAAGTAAACAGACATTTAAAATACATGAAAACTCATAAAACATCATAACAGTAGGACAACATACTCATATCATAAATATCGTGACATAACATAAGGCTCAAGGTTTTCAAATCATTCATAAATAATTCATTTTCATAATCATAAAAGAAATGTTATCAAATCGTCACTTGAGCGAATATCATGAACATAACAGTGCGTAAAAAATGTGAAACAATGGGAGGACTCGTCATAACAGACACCATCATGGTAGAGCCTTTCATGATGCCCCAACTATCTCACTCAAGTAGGCAGAGTCTCCCCTGGCTTGCCCAGCGAGGGACATGCATTATGTTGTATCACGAAAAGAGGGGATCATTATCATTTTAATGTATCATTATAGACCCATGGTGGCACGTGGTTATGAGACACCGACGTAGTCCTTTGAACACATGGCTGCTCGATGCTAGACACGACTCCCAAAAACATGCATATAGGCTCATACTTAAATCAATAACATCATTCATGTACATTCATGGCTAAAATAAACATTCATCATTCATTGATCCCCATTAAACATGATTAGCTAAGAATCAAAGGCACTTTAGTCAGCCAACATCATAAATCAATAAATTATGAGAATCATTTCATAAATTATACATTATTGATCATCATGTGGGCATTTCCCAATACTTTACCATGCTTTACAATACTTAATTCATTCGAAAACATGCTTATAAACATGGGTAACTTTAAAATATGCTTTTCAACATCAATAGTTCATAAATCATAATGCCCATGCATACTTGATATCATGCACATAACTTGTACATCATCAAATCATGTTGGGTATTTTAATAAACCCATATTTCAAATTATAGATCATACTGGATTTGTAAATATCAACAATTAAAGTGTAGATCATAAATCGGTTCATTATAGATCATGCATAAGTAGGCTTATTTGAGTGGAGACTGAAATCAATAAATTTATAATCGAAAATAGTTGTAAATTCTGATCAAAATCCATAAAATATGACGTAAATCATAGATCATAAATCCCATTAGCAAATCATTAGATTTTCACAAAAATTGAATTGAGACCCCATGAGATTTTTGGGTAGAATATCATAAACTAATAAAGGATGGGCATGGGTGTGAATGAAAACACCCATTCATAACCCTACATACCCAGTCTAAGAAAATCCCTACTCTTCCTTGATTGCCCAAGAGGAAATTAGAGTAGAAAGCCTTGAAATCACCTTGCTCACCTCTCTATCACTCTCCTATTCTTTGCATGCATGAATGAGGAATTTAGGATAGTTTTCCCCTCTTAAGCCCACCTTTCATAGGTTAAAACGGCATAGTTTAGGACCCTTAGAGCATAAGAATTATGAAAAATCCCTTACTAAATTCGTAGGATTTCGCTGACTGCTAGTCCCCACGAGGGACTGGACGACTCGTCCCTTATGGCCATGACTCATAGACTCAATCTGTGGTGTTCACTGCCAAAATTCCATTAGGGGACCCCACAAATCGTGGTGGTTGACCATGACTCGTGGGGACAACCCGTGATCCCCACTGTCCAAAATTTCCTTGCCAGAATCCAGTCCAGGCCACGGGTAACATCACGAGTCGTGCGGCCTGACCACAACTCGTGGTCATGCCCGTGGTGACCCCTCCAGACCACATTCCTCCTCCTTGACCACGAGTCACCCCATGACTCGTGGTCCCTCCTTACGGGTCACCCAATGACCCGTCCTGAGATCTGGTGCAAAATTTTTAGTTTTCTCTTTTTCAATTCCCGGGTCTGATTTTTGGGCTTCCAGGGTATAACACGAAACTAGAACTGGATCATAACATGGGAAAAGGAACCCCTAGAGGCCCCAAGTAGACCCATGGCATAAGAATACATCTAAATTCATTTATTTTAAGCGGAAGAATGAGCATAGGAAATAACGGAAACGTAAATGTAATATAGCTTGCCATAGCATTCAGAAGTACTAGACATATGCATAAGTTGAGTACTACATACGATCTGAAAGCCTTTATCATGTAAGATGGGTTGATGGGACAACATCTCAAACTAATCCGTCGAAACTGAAACAAAAGAACAACATAAACGTCTAGTCATACGGCCCTCAGAATATGAGGATTCACCAATAAAGCTGATAGTAACTCTGAGATGGTCTAAGGATGAGGATGAGCCTGAGAGCCGAGTCCTGTATCATGAAACGATATAGCATAAAAGTATCCGTTCACTACGTGGAATTTACCGAGTATGCAAAGTAAAAACTTACATTTAAATATGTAAAAACTCATAAAACATCATAAGAGTAGGATATCATGCTCATATCATAAATATCATAATATAACATAAGGCTCAAAGTTTTTAAAATATTCGTAATACAATCGTACTCCTGATCATCAGAGAAAAGATTTATTTAACATGACTTGAGCCAAAATACATAATCATAAACATGCATAAATCATGAGGAATAGTGGGAGATTCTCTTAACAGACATACCCCATATGAGCACACATGGAGCCAGACTTGCAAACCTAGTCGGGAGGCTATTTGTACCTTGCCAAGGGTAGAACCATGAATGGCGTGATATCACCATGAAAAGGGCCATTTGGGCCAGGGACATTCACAATTAGGCTAAATTTTGTAGAAATTGAAATTAATAATATTATAATCAAAATAGTCGTAAAATCTTATCAAAATCCATAAAAAATGATGTAAATCATAAATCATAACAACCCAGTAGCAAATCATTAGATTTTCACAAGAATTTTATTAAAACCCCCTAAGATTTTTGATTGATTTTCATAAATTGATAGAGAATGGGCATGGGTTTGAACGGGAACACCCATTTTTAACCTTACATACCTGGGTAAGATCAGATTCCGAGGTTCCTTGAATGCCCAAGGGAGAATTGATGGGGAAGATCTTGAGGAATAGCTTTATCTCTCTAGAATTGTTCTAACTTGAATACATAGGGAATGAGGATAGTTAGAGGGTCTTAACCTATCTTATCGTGCCTAGAAAAGTACATAAAACAACGTAGTTTAGGGCCCTAGAGCATAGAAAGGTCGAAAATACCCTTGATGAAATTTCCCTGAAAAATATTTCTGGGTGAACCAACTGGCGATTCCGCGAGTCGTTGCATGATACAACGACTCATGGTATTGAATTGTTGGATCCACTGTGTCAATTCATGCTTTCATATTCTTCCCACAACTCGACAGGATGAGTCATTGCTTCAAATGACGGGTCGTTAGATCGACCGTTGTCAGCTCCCTGAAAATCCTGAGCTTCCCTTACCATGAGCCTCACCGTGACTCGTGGTTTCTTCCAACGAGTCGTGGTATCCATACGTTGTATCCACTGGAAAATCTGGCAACCCAAATCACGACTGGTGACCACGGGTCGTCACTTCTCACAATGAGTCATTGGGTGACCCGTGGTATCCCCAACTTCCAAGGTCCAGTCTCTTCTATGATTTCTAACAACGACCTGTGGTTTCCAAACTTGAGTTGTTACATCATCCGTCCTGAGACATTTTCCCAGTTTTTCATCCAACTTCAAATTTTAATCCCGGGTCTAATTTTAGGCACATTTGGGGTATTACATCCTATACGGACCAACATATCGGGGACTAAGCTTCCCTTTCATTTTGAACCTCATCACCCCCTTCATTGGAGACACCTTCATAAATACCCAATCATCAACCTCAAACTTAAGTTCTCTCCTCCTAACATCCGCACAAGATTTCTAACGACTCTGAGCTGTTTTTAGCCTTTATCTAATAAGCTGAACTTTCTCTATGGTCTCATGAACTAAAACTGGACCTATCAACATAGCCTCACCTACCTCAAACCATCCAATAGGTGACTTACACCTCCTCCTATAAAGAGTTTCAAATGGAGCCATTTGAATGCTGGAATAGTAATTGTTATTGTAGGCAAACTCAATAAGAGGAAAGTGATCACCCCAACTACTCTTGAAATCAATCACACATGCTCCCAATATATCCTCAAGAGTCTGAATAATCTGCTTGGCCTGATCATCTATCTACAGGTGAAAAGCTATGCTAAGCTTCACTTGAGTACTAAGGCCCCTCTGATACGACCTCCAAAAATGAGAGGTGAACTAAGTACTCTTATCTGAGATGATAGAAAAGGGAACTCCAAGAAATTGAACTAAATCCTTAATGTATAATCTAGTATAATCCTCAGCTAAATTGGTAGTGTTGGTGGTAGAAAATGGGCTGATTTGGTCAACCTGTCCACAATCACCCATATAGAGTCATATTGTCGGCGGGTATGAGGCAAGCCTGTAATGAAGTCCATATTGATCTCTTCCCACTTCCAAGTAGGAATACTAGTATCCTGAAGCATACTTCAGGGTCTCTAATGCTTAACCTTCACCTATTGGTAATTCGGACACTAAGCCATAAACTCTGTTATGTTGTTCTTCATGCCATTCCACCAATAGACTTCCCGTAGATCACGGTACATCTTGGTGGCACCTGGATGGATAGTGTACCGAGAGCCATGAGTCTCACTCAACATCTGCTCTCTCAAGTCATCTATAGCCGGGACACACAACCGACCTTGATATCGGAGTACACCATCTCTCCCTTGGGAGAAAACCTCCACTTTCTGATTCTGAACAGCTTTCTTCAGCTTTACTAGGATAGGATCCTCATCTTCCCTAACTTTCACTTGTATCACCAATGAAGATACTGACCCATTCTGAATGATAATCCACCATCCATAGAATTTGTAAGGCGAACCCCTAAATAAGCAAGCCTATGGAAATTCTTCACCAACTCCTTTCTCCCATCCTCGACATGAGACTCACTCTCCATGGACAGTCTTTTAAGAGCATCTGCCACCTCATTGGCCTTTCCTGAATGATAAAGGATGCTTATGTAATAGTCCTTGAAAAGCTTTAGCCATCTCCTTTTCCACAAATTCAGGTCCTTCTCAGTGAACACATACTGAAGGCTCTTGTGGTCCATGAATATATCCACATGCACCTCACACAAGTAGTGCCTACAGCTGCCAACTCTAGGTCATGCATTCGATAATTCTTCTCATGAGTCTTAAGTAGTCTAGAGGTATATGCAATGACCTTACTATCCTGCATCAACACACAACCAATACCAACTCTAGAGGCATCAGAATACACAACAATGTCATCTGTGCCCTCACGATAGGGTCAATACTGGGGCTGAAGTGAGTCGAGTCTTTAATTCTTGAAAACTCTTCTCACAAGCATACCACCACTGAAATTTGACCTTCTTTTGGGTCTACTTTGTCAATGGTGCTGCAATGGATAAAAATCCCTCTATAAACCTCCTGTAGTAGCTAGCTAAACCCAAAAAGCTCCGAATATTTGTAGGACTCACGAGTCTAGGATAATTCTTCACCGCTTTTATCTTTTGAGAGTCCACCTGCACCCCCTTGCTAGACACTACATGACCCAAGAATGTTACTGAGTTCAATCAAGACTCACACTTGCTGAATTTAGCAAATAGTTTGTGCTCCTTGAGAGTCTGTAAGACAATCCTCAAATGAGCAGCATGCTTTTCCTCGCTTCGAGAGTATGTGAGAATATCATCTATGAAGACAATCATGAACATGTCCAGACACTGCTTGAACAGCCTGTTTATCAAGTCCATAAAAGTTGCAGGAGCATTCATTAGTCCAGAAGACATAACTACGAACTCATAATGACTATACCAAGTCCTAAAGGCTATCTTCGGAATGTCACTCTCCCTAACTCTGAGCTAGTGATAGCCGTATTTGAGGTCTTTCTTTAAAAACACATAGCACCCTAAAGCTGATAAAATAGGTTATTAATCCTGGGGAGTGGATACTTATTCTTGATTGTTACCTTGTTCAATTGTTGATAATCAATGCACATCCTAAGGAAACCATCCTTCCTTTGGACAAAGAGAATTGGAGCTCCCCATGGGGATTTGCTAGGTTTGATGAAACCCTTATGTAGGAAATCTTTCAACTTCTTTAGCTCGATCGGAGCCATTATGTAAGGAGGAATGGATATGGGTTGCGTATCAGGGAGAAGGTCAATACCAAAGTCAATTTACCGCTCGGGAGGAACTCTTGGTAGATCATTTGGAAACATCTCCGGATACTTACATACAATAGGACCTGACTGAAGAGTCATGTCACGACTCAAATGTAGAGCTGGATCATAACACGGGACAAGAAACCCCAAAAGGCCCCAAGTCAACCCATGGAATATGCATATCTAACTTCATTCACTATAAGCGGAAGGTTGAACATAAGGCATAGTGGAAACGTAAACATAACATGACATATCATAACATTCAAAAACACCGGACATATACATAAGCGGAGTACTACATACTGTATGAAATCCTCTATTGTGTGAGATGGATTGATGGGACAACATCCCCAACTAACCCGGCCAACAACTGAAACGTAGTATAACATAAATGTCTAGTCAAATAGTCCTCAGAACATGAGGACTCACCAATAAAGTTGATAATAACCTTGAGATGGCCTAAAGATGGGGATGAGCCTGAGAGCCAAGTCCTATATCATGAAACGATACAACATAGAAAGTATGCAGTCAGTACGTGGAATGTACTGAGTATGCAAGATAAGTAAGACAAATATTTAAATTACATGATACTCATAAAACATCATAAGAGTAGGACATGCACCTCATATCATAAATATCGTGACATAACGTAAGGCTCAAGGTTTTCAAATAATTCATAAACCTTTCATTTTCATAATCATGAAGAAACTTTATTGCATCATCACTTGAGACAATAATATAAACATAACAATGCATGAAACATGCGGAACATTGGGAGTACTCATTATAACCGACAACATCATGGTAAAGCCTTTCATGATGCCCCAACTATCTCACTCAAGTGGGCAGAGTCGCCCTTGGCATGCCAGGCGAGGGACATGCATTATGTGATATCAAGAAAGAGGGGATCATTATCATTGTAATTTATCATTATAAACCTACGGTAGCACATGGTTATGAGACACCGACGTAGTTCTTTGAATGCCGGGCTTCTCGGTGCTAGACACGACTCCCAAAATCATGCATATTAGGCTCATATGGAAATAAATAATATCATTCATTAAGATTCATGGCTAAAGTAAACATTCATCATTCATTGATCCCCATTAATACATGATTAGATAAGAACCAAAGGCCCTTTAGTCGACCAACATCGTAAATCAATAAATCATGAGATCCATTTCATAAATCGTAAAACATTCTTGAAGATGTGGGCATTGCCCAATACTTTAACATGCTTTATAATACTCAATTCATTTGAAAACATGCTTATAAACATGGGTAACTTGAAAACATATTTTTCATCATCAATAGTTCATAAATCATAAGGCCCATGCATACTTGAAGATCATGCATATAACTTGTAATCATCAAATCATATTAGGTATTTGAATAAATTCATATTTCAAATCATAGATCATGCTAGATTTGTAAATATCAACAATTGATGTGTAGATCATAAATCGATTCATCATAGATCATGCATAATTAGGTGTAATAGAGTAGATATCGAAATAAAAAATTTTATAATCGAGAATAGTTATAAAATATGATAAAAATGATAAAATATGACATAATTTGCAAATCATAATAGCCCATTAGTAAATAATTAGATTTTCACAAAAATTGAATTCAAAACCCCATGAGATTTTTGGTAGATTTTCATAAATTAATAGAGAATGGGCACGGGTGTGAACGGAATATACCAGATTTGGAGTAAATCTTTACACTCCCTTGATTTCCCAAGAGGAAATTGAAGAACAAGCCTTGAATCACCCTTGATCACCTCTCTACGACTCTCCTATTCTTTTGAATGCATGAGTGAGGACTTTAGGATAGTTTCCCCCTCTTAAACCCACCTCTCATAACTTAAAATGACGTAGTATAGGACCCTTGGAATTAGAAATTATGGAAAAGCCCTTACTTAAATTGTAGGATTTTGCTAACTGCTAGTCCCCACGAGGGACTAGACGACTCGTCCCTTATGGCCACAACTCGTGGCCTCAATCTGTGGTGTTCGCTGCCAAATTTCCATCAGGGGACTGTTACACCCCGTAAGTTTCTAACGTTTAGTTGGCCTATTCGTATGTTGGTTGAGAGTTTTAGAGTGTCATACGTACGAGGAAAGGGCCTGGGGAAATGCTGAACGGGCGCAAAGTCGGGATTTCACGGGATGAGGCCGAACCAAGTTGACCAGTGGGGAAAAGTGGCATGGAGCAGCCCTCTCCGCATTACCCAAAGTGGCACAGAGCAGAATTGGCGTGACCGGTAGAGTGCCACGTTGCCTTGTCTACTGCCTCAAGTATATAAAAGCCTCACACTTAGATGTTATGTTATTTTCCAAATAACATCAGCCAGTAGAGATAAGAACGAGGTAAAACTATTGGAAATCATCCGATTACGCTGCTAAACGCCGTCCAAATCTGAATTAACTCCAGGTAGTTAAGTATAAGGCTGCAGAGAGCATCACCGCGGAGTTATTTTTGTAAAATACGCCCGGCGAATCGTCGTCTCTCCGAGACTAAGTTGGTGGAATTATTTCAAACTAGTGTCAATATGATCACGTGCCTAAAGTAAGTATTTCTCCCTTCTAGATTCCCGAGAAATTACGAGTTTTTGATCGTCTTTCGATAAGTTGAAGTATAGTCAGTATATATATATATAAGTTATTGTTTTCTTCGAATGTAGTAATAAAGTAGCCCTATTCTTCCGTTAATATGATTACATTTGAGAAGGGCAGTTGCACACAAGCTGAAACTCGCCAGTTAATCAGTAAAAAGCAAACGAGGTATGTTAAGGAATTTTCTTTCGGCAAGTTAGTTTCTTCAGCATAGTTGTCCAATATGAATCCTAGTAAAGCATGTCAGGAGTATGTTATCATGTCTAGTTTCTATTGTCAGTTGAGGCTCGTAGTTTGTATTATCTTGGGCTGGATTACAGTTGTATAGCTTTCGTGACCACCCCATTATTAATAGCTTTGTCGCCGCCTGCCAGGGGCAAGATTACGTCGCTCTACGGAGCGGCAGGCCGTCCGCAAGGGACGAAGATGGGCATCCAGATTCTCATATGCTATGGTTGGCCTTATACACACCCCCGCCGAGTGTTTACGCTCGGGGATTAGATATCAGGAGTCCTCCGTACTAAGACACAACTACAGTCAGGGGCCGAGCCGGCCCAGTTGCAGACCCAGGGGATCGGCAAGACGTTTATAGCTGGTAGTTGACTTAGTATGACCTGGATAGGGGTATATAGATTGAGGTGTACTTACTAGGGCTAATGGGGACCCAGGTGGGTTATTCTGTGCTGATTGTACCTTCCGGCTTATGGGGGCCAGGTAAGGTTTATGTTTGCTTTAGTTACTGATAGTTAGATAGTAAGATGCCTCGCTTGTCAAGTATTACCCCTACCCTCCTTATTACAGTTATGTTTAGCCCTAATTTCACTACTTCAGTCATCTTCAATCCATTTTCTTTACTTCAGTCATTGTCAGTTCTATTTCTTACTTTTAGTCATTTAATGTTATTACCTTACATATATAGTACATGTGGTACTGACGCCCTCTTCTGGGGCGCTGCAATACTTGCCTACAGGTGCAGATAGATGAGGAGCAGGTCCCTCGTAGTCCCAGTCGGCCGTACAGAGCCATCAGCTCCCTTCTTTTGAATCTTGTGTAATAGAGGTTTACTTCATTTGTTTGTATAGTATAGGTAGGTCGGGGCCCTATCCTGACCATCTTATTACTCCTAGAGGCTTGCAGATTTTGTTACTTCCCTGTGGTTAGATGATATCGGACGTGTGATGCCCATATGTGTTTTTGATTATGTGTGTTGGCCGTGTGGGACCCTGTTTAGCATTTGATTGGTGGCCTTGTCGGCCCGAATAGGACTCCCTATGATTGTCTGTCTCTGGTTAGCTGTTTACTTTCGCAGGTGGCTATAGGCCTTGTCGGCCGAGGGTTGTATTTACAGCTGCTATATAGCTCGTTGTTTTCTTGATTCTAGAGTTAGAGTCAGCCCTGCACCAAAGGTGCTTAGGCTCAGTCAGCTCAGCAGTTCAGGTCTTAGTATGGAACCAGGTGGCAGTCATGCCTCCCAAGGCAGGGCGTGACAAACTTGGTACCAGAACAGGTTGTATCCCAGGGAGTCTGCAAGCCGTGCTAAGTAGGGTCTTGTCTATGGATGTATTGTGCACCACATACTATAGGCAGGAGGCTGCAAGGCATGATAGGATGGTTACTTTTTATTCTTACTCAGTCGTGCTATAGAGCGGTATGGTATAGGGTTGAGTCCCTAAGCTCATTATATTCTTTTGGTTACAGAGGAGTGTCGGACACGCGACACCCTACGACAGGCAGGAGGCTAGATGTAGCAGCAGGAGAGGGCACCAGTAGGGTGCTTCAACCTCGGTCAGAATTGGCCTGATCTGAGGACGATACGGAGGTATCATCTCGACCTCCCAGCAGTCTCCACCACGTCAGAAGCCGCTCGGGATGGCCGGTGTGACAACACCACCTCCGGCAGTTTCTATACCCGTACCATCCGACCAGGAGGTCAGGAGCGCGGTGGTTATGCTAGCCCAGATGATGGCTGCTCAGCGCCAGCCAGTGCCACCTACAGTTGCAGAATCCTTAGGTGGGCCTGGTAGCTCGAGGGTCCAAGAGTTCCTAGCACTAAGTCCCCCCCAATTCATAGGGACAGATCGGACCGAGGACCCTCAGGACTTCTTAGGCCAGATGCAGAGGATTTTCAGGGTGATGCATGCTACACCCACAGAGTTGGTTGAGTTGGCGGTATTTTGGCTACGGGACATCGCCGTGCTGTGGTATGAGAGTTGGGAAAGGTCTCGAGGGAGAGATGTTTCCCCTATGACGTGGCCCAGCTTCTCAGAGGGTTTCTTGAATCATTATCTACCGCGGTAGATTCGACAGGCCCGGGTTGATCAGTTCCTACACTTGGAGCAGGGGTCAATGAGTTTTCGGGAATATGTCATGCAGTTTGATTCTTTGGCTCCATATGCGCCAACTTTTGTGGACACAATGCCAGCTAGGATACACCGCTTTATTATGGAGCTGAACCTAGAATATGTTAAGACCTTCATAACAGCCACACTGCGAGAGCATATATGTATCGCTCGTGTGTAGGCTTTTGCTCAGAATATTGAGGGTATCAGATAGCGGCAACGGGAGATTAGGAGGACAAGTCAGGAGCAGCACCGCAGTGACAGACCGGGTGAATTACAAGAGGAGACCCAGAGAGGACCTAGGCCACGGTTATCTGATAGGCCGCCTAGACCCCCGCCTCCAATGCAGTGGCTGAGGAGCAGGTCTAGTCACCAAGGGCGGCCAGAGCCTGGTGAAGGTTCGCGAGTAGTAGGTTCACAGCAGCAAAGGGGAGTGGAGAAGAGTGGATTTACAATACCACTTTTCCCTATTTACAGTCGACGCCACTATGGAGCATGCAGGTCTGGTTCCACAACATACTACATTTGTGGACAGGAGGGTCACCAGATGAGGAATTGTCCAGTTAAGGGTTAGGGTGACTGGTATCGACAAGGATAGGTCCTCGGCAGGATCACGAGCTCCAGCATCCCCGAAAGAGAGTAGGCCCTCAGTTTCAGCCGATAGAGGCCGAGACAGATCAGGGGCCTCCAGTTCAGGAGTTGGCCTAGAACGTACTTATGCACTATTGGGGTGACAGGAGTCAGAGTCTTCACTAGATGTTGTGATAAGTATGATGAACATTTGCTCTCATCCTGCTTATGTGTTGATAGATCCAGTATCCACCTTGTCGTATGTTACACCGTTAGTGGATCGAAAGTTTAGTACATTGTCGAAATTGTTTTGGAGACCTTTCTCAGTGTCTACACCCGTTGGTGACTCTATTATAGCCAGAAGAGTCTATAGGGGGTGTATAGTAGAGGTTGCTAGTCGTCAGACTACGACAGACTTGATAGAACTAGAAATGGTTGATTTTGATGCCATTATGGGTATGGATTGGCTAGCTCCATGCTATGCCAATATCAAATGTTGAACAAAGATTGTCTGATTCCACTTTCCAGGGGAGGCAGTACGGGAGTGGAAAGGTAGTATAGCCACACCAAAAGGTAGGTTTATTTCCTATCTTTGGGCGAGAAATTGATAGCAAAAGGGTGGATTTATCATATTGTCAGAGTTCAAGATGTTCGGGTAGAGCCTCCGACCCTTCAGTCTATTCCAGTGGTTAATGAATTTCCCAACGTATTTCCAAATGAGCTTCCTGGTATTCCCCCAGAAAGGGAAATTGATTTTGCAATCAATTTATTACCAGGCACTCAACCTATATCTATTCCTCCATATCGGACGGCTCCTGCTGAACTCATAGAACTAAAGGAACAATTGAATGATTTGCTAGACAAGGGCTTTATCAGGCCGAGTACCTCACCATGGGGTGCACTAGTTCTGTTCGTGAGAATAAGGATGGCTCCCTCCATATGTGTATAGATTATCGGCAGCTGAATAAAGTCACTATTAAGAATAAGTACCCTCTTCCCAAAATAGACGATTTGTTTGATTAGCTACAAGGAGCGAAGTATTTTTCAAAGATTGACTTAAGGTCTGGATATCATCAGGTCTGGGTTCGTGAAAGAGATATTCCAAAGACTGCCTTCAAGACCAGATATGGCCACTTTGAATTTCTAGTCATGTCCTTCGGACTGACAAATACCCCAGCAGTGTTCATGGACCTGATGAACAACGTTTTCAGATCATACCTGGACTTGTTCGTGATAGTATTTATCGATGATATTCTGGTGTATTCCCGCTCAGAGCCAGATCACCAGTATCATCTATGGACAATGCTCCAGATTCTCAGAGATCGCCAGCTATATGGAAAATTTTTTAAATGTGAATTTTGGCTGAATTCAGTAGCCTTCTTGGGCCATATTGTGTCAGATGCTGGCATACAGGTAGATACGCAGAAGATAGAGGCAGTGAAAACATGGCCTAGATCTACCACTCTGACCGAGGTCGTAGTTTCCTAGGGTTAGCTGGGTATTACAGAAGGTTCGTGAAAGGATTTTCCACTATAGCAGCACCTTTAACCAAACTGACACAGAAGGCAGTAAAATTCCATTGGACTGAGGCATGTGAGCAGAGCTTTCAGGAACTGAAAGACAGATTAGAATCAGCACCAGTTCTAGTGTTTCCAGAAGGAACAGAGGGTTATGCAGTCTATTATGATGCTTCGGGTGTTGGGTTAGGATGTGTTTTGATGCAGCATGGTAAGGTGATTTCCTATGCTTCCAGGCAACTGAGGAAGCATGAGAAGAACTACCCTACCCATGAACTGGAGTTAGCCGCGGTGATTCATGCCTTGAAAATATGGAGACACTACCTATATGGCGTCCATGTAGATATTTTCACTGATCACAAAAGCCTGCAGTATATTTTCACCCAGAAAGAGTTGAATATGCGACAGCGTCGCTAGTTGGAGCCATTAATGATTATGATGTGAATATTTTATATCACCAAGGAAGGGCCAATGTTGTAGCAGATGCCCTTAGTCGCAAATCCATGGGAAGCCTGGCATATTTATAGCCCGAGCGACAGGAATTGGCCCGAAAATTGCATCAGCTAGCCAGTTTAGCCATTCGTATAGTAGAATCAGGGGACACTGGAGCTGTAATCCAGAATACCGCAGTGTCATCATTGGTGGTGGAAGTGAAAGAATGGCAGTATGAAGATCCTAGCTTGATTCAGCTCAGAAATAGGGTCCAACAAGGGGAAGTAACAGTTTTCCAGGTAACCGAGGACGGAGTTTTGAGATATAGCGATCGCCTTTGCATTCCAGACGTGGTAGGGCATCGCCAGCAAATTATGGGTGAGGTACACTATGCCCATTACTCTCTCCATCCAGGTTCGACAAAAATGTACCATGACATAAAAGAGATTTACTGGTGGCCGGGAATGAAGAAAGGGATAGCAAAATTTGTAGCTCAATGTCCCAATTGGCAACAGGTTAAAGATGAACATCAGAAACCAGACGGACTGACACAGGATATAGCTGTGCCTTTATGGAAATGGGAGGCAGTTAATATGGATTTCGTTGTAGGGTTACCTCATACCAGGCGTAAATATGATTCTATCTGGGTAATTATTGACAGGTTGACAAAATCTGCTCACTTTCTGCTAGTAAGGGATACCTTTTTAGCTAAAGATTATGCCAACCTATATATTAAAGAAATAGTCCGATTGCATGGTGTTCCGTTGTTAATTATCTCTGACCGAGGGGCGCAGTTTACAGCTAAATTTTAGCAGTCCTTTTAGAGGGGCCTGGGGACGCAAGTTAACCTGAGCATAGCCTTCAATCCTCAGATAGACGGGCAGGTAGAACGTACAATCCAGATGCTCGAGGATATGTTACGGGCGTGTGTGCTAGATTTTGGAGGCAGTTGGGATGAATATCTACCGCTTATTGAATTTGCCTACAATAACAATTATCATTCAGTAATTCAGATAGCGCCTTATGAAGCGTTATATGGGCGGAAGTGCAGGTCTCCAGCTGGTTGGTTTGAGGTAGGAGAATTGGCATTGATTAGGCTAGATATTATTCATCAGTTAGAAGAGAAAGTAAAGCTTATCAGGGAACGTCTGTTGACTTCTCAGAGCCGCCAAAAATCTTATGCTGATGTGCGACGGAGAAACCTAGAGTTTAATGTGGGAGATTGGGTATTCCTGAAGGTTTCACCAATGAAGGGTGTGACGAGATTTGGTAAGAAAGGTAAGCTCAGCTCGAGGTTTATTAGACCTTATCAAATTCGTCGAAGGATAGGCCAGGTGGCTTATGAATTGGATTTACCTCCAGAATTAGAATCAGTTCACCCAGTTTTTCATGTATCAATGCTGAGGAAGTGCATAGGAGATCCCTCCTGGATTGTCCTAGTCAAATATGTCTAAATCACTGAGGAGTTAGCTTATGAAGAATCTCCAGTAGCCATACTAGATCGGCAGATCCGCAGACTAAGAACTAAAGATGTTGCTTCCGTTAAAGTGTTATGGCGGAATAAGAACCGAGAGGAGATTACCTGGGAGGCAGAAGACGATATGAAAACCAGATATCCTCAGTTATTTTAGACTTAGTCAGATTGTGCAGCTAGAGGTATATTGTTGTGGTTGTTTCATAAGTTGCATTATATACATGTATACGTGAGATAATTTACTTCAGTCTATTGTGAAGTGAACGCTATAGTATAGTGTGAAGTACCTGTATTGGACTTTTCTATGTTTCAGGGTTTTTGGATAGTCCATTTTACAGGGGAGACTCTACCGAAATTTGTCCAGAATAAGTAATTGCAAGGTTAAGGTTCTTCCAAGTAGAAATTAACATTTGAGGACGAATGTTCTTAAGGGCGGGAGGATGTTACACCCCGTAAGTTGCAAACATTTAGTCGGCCTATTCGTATGTTGGTTGAGATTTTTAGAGTTCCATACGTACGAAGAAAGGGCCCGAGGAAAGGCCGAATGGGTACAATGTCGGGATTTCACGGGCGGAGGACGAACCAAGTTTCCCAGAGGGGAAAAGTGGCATGGAGCAGCCCCCTCTGCGTTACCCAAAGTGGCACGGAGCAGAATTGGCGTGACCGGCAGAGTGCCATGTTGCCTTTTCTGCCGCCTCAAGTATAAAAAGGCCTCACACTTAGATGATATGTTATTTTCCAAATAACTTCGGCTAGCAGAGGTAAGAACGAGGGAAAATTATTGGAAATCATCCGATTACACAGCTAAACACCGTCCAAATCTAAATTAACTCTAGGTAGTGAAGTATAAGGCTGCAGAGAGCATCACTGCGGAGTTATTTCCTTAAAATACGCCCGGCGAATCATAGTCCCGTCGAGCCTAAGTTGGTGGAATTATATCAAACTAGTGTCAATATGATCACGTGCCTAAAGTAAGTATTTCTCCCTTCTAGATTAACGAGAAATTACAAGTTTTTGATCGTCTTTTGATAAGTTGAAGTACAGTCAGTATATATATATATATATAAATTATTGTTTTCTTCGAATATAGTAATAAAGTATCCCTATTCTTCTATTAATATGATTATAGTTGAGAAGGGCAGTTGGACACGAGCCGAAACTCGCCAGTTAATCGGTAAACAGCGAACTATGTATGTTAAGGCATTTTCTTTCGGTAAGTTAGTATCTTCAGCATAGTAGTCCAGTATGAATCCCAGTAAAACATGTCAGGAGTATGTTATCATGTCTAGTTGTTGTTGTCAGTTGAGGCTCGTAATATGTATTGTTTTGGCCTGGATTACACCTGTATAGCTTCTGCGACCACCCTAGTGTTTATAGCTGTGTCGCCGCCCGTCAGGGGCGAGATTACGTCGCTCTATGGAGCGGCATGCCGTCCGCAAGGGACGAAGATGGGGATCTAGATCCTCATATGCTGTGGTTGGCCTTATACACACCCCCGCCGAGCGTTTACGTCGGGATGTAGATATCAGGAGTCATCCAGACTAAGGCACAACTACAGTCAGGGGCCAAGCGGGCCCAGTTGCAGACCCAGGGGATCGGCAGGACGCTTATAGTTGGTAGTTGACTCAGTATGACCTGGATAAGGGTATATAGATTGAGGTTTACTCACTAGGGCTAATGGGGGCCCAGGTGGGTTATTCTGTGCTGATTGTACCTTCCGGCTTATGGGGGCCAGGTAAGGTTTATGTTTGCTTTAGTTACTGATAGTTAGACAGTAAGACGCCTCTCTTTTCAAGTATGACCCCTACCCTCCTAATTATAGTTATATTTAGCCCTAATTTCACTACTTCAATCATCTTCAGTCCATTTTCTTTACTTTAGTCATTGTCAGTTCTATTTCTTACTTTCAGTCATTTAAAGTTACTGCCTTACATATACAGTACCTGTGGTACTGATGCCCTCTCCTGGGGTGCCGCATTACCTGCCTGCAGGTGTAGATACACGAGGAGCAGGTCCCTCGTAATCCTAGTCAGCCGTACAGAGTCGTCAGCTCCCTTCTTCCGGAGCTTGTATGATAGAGGTTTACTTCTTTTGTTTGTACAGTATGGGTAGGTCAGGGCCCTGTCCGGACCATCTTATTACTCCTAGAGGCTTGCAGATTGTGTTACTTCCCTGTGGTTAGATGATATCAGCCGTGTGGGGCCCATATGTGTTTTAGATTATGTGTGTTGGCCGTGTGGGGCCCTGTTTAGCTGTTGATTGGTAGCCTTGTCGGCCCGCATAGGACTCCCTAGGATTGTTTGTCTCTGGTTAGCTGTTTATTTTCACAGGTGGCTATAGGCCTTGTCGGCCGGGGATTGTATTTACAACCGCTATATAGCCCGTTGTTTTATTGATTCTAGATTTAGAGTCAGCCCTGCACCAGAGGTGCTTAGGCTCGGTCAGCTCAACAGTTCAGGTCTTAGTAAGGCACCAGGTGCCAGTCATGCCTTCCAAGGCGGGGCATGACAGGGAACCCATGAGGGACCCCACGAATCGTGGTGGCTGACTACGACTCGTGGTCACCACCCGTGACCCCCACTGTCCAAAATGTCCTTGCCAACTTTCCGTCTAGGCCACGGGTGACTCCACGAGTCGTGTGGCCTGACCACGATTCGTGGTCATGCCCGTGGTGTTTCCCCAAATCAGCTCACTTCCCTACTTGACCATGAGTTACTTCACGGCTCGTGGTCCCTCCTCACGGTTAACCTAAAGATCCGTTTTATGATTTGGTGCAAAATTTCAGTTTTCCTCCGTTTCAACTCCTAGGTTTGATCTTTGGGCTTTCGGGGTATAATAATATCTCCCCCTTGGGAACATTCATCCTCGAATGTTGGAAACACACTGAGAAAAGAAGAGACATGCAATCATTATATGCAAATACTGATCATCTAAGCTGAATATTGACGGAAAGACTACCTCTGAAAAGTTCTACATAACTGAACTAAATTCTCACATCACATACATTTACCATAACATAAAACTAACTTGCGCACATAAACTGAACATGAAAACTGATTCGAGTATTAAGGAAAAAGCTGTTACCTCAAACTGAAACTGAGTCGGTAGGGAACATGTGAGGGTATTTAGCCATCATATCCACTTCGGCTTCCCACATAGCTCCTTGAACATGCTGATTTCTCCATAATACTTTTACTGAAGCTACTTCATTGTTCCTAAGCTTCCGAACCTGACGATATAATATTTCCACCAGAATCTCCTCACAACTAAGGCTATCTTTTACACCAACGTTGTCCACTGGAACTGCTAGGGCTGGGTCCCCCAAACATTTGTTCAAAAGCGATACATGAAACACAAGATGCATAGAAGATAACTCTAAGGGAAACTCCAACTCATACACTACCTTACAAACTCTTCTCACGATCCGATAGGGACCAACATAGCGGGGACTGAGTTTTCCTCTCCTTAAAAACCGCATCACTCCCTTCATGGGAGATGATCTTGGGCAAATTTATATGCCCAAGTGATACTCGAATGTGTCATTTTGCCTTGTTTATCTATCGATGTTTATGCATTCTCATGTGATTTGTAATAAAATGTGAATTTATACTAACCAACATGATTAGCATTGTTTTGCAGAAAAAATATAAAGTTATGGAGCTAAGATGCATGTTGGGAGAGATCGGGATTGGACTCGGACGCTAGCAAGGGAAAAAGAAATTGAAGGCACGAATTAAAGGGGCTCCGCGATGGAGCCGTGTCACGCTGCCATCGCGGATGATTCTGCCTGGATGGTGAAATTATGCCTATTTCCGTCGTGGCACGTTGGCCTAGCCCCGCGTTGCACGCCGTGCCACGTTGGGCCTTAATACCTGGACGACCAAATTCTAGTAAGGGTCCGCGTCGGTGGCATGTCACGGAGGCAGTGCTCCGCGATGCACTCTGTGACACGTTGCTTGTTATTCCGGGAAAAATTCCCACTAGTATAAATAGAACACTTAGGTTCATTTTTAATAATTCTGACTTGGTGGAGCAAGAACGTGGGTTACAGGCAGTTGAGGGGACGAAAATCTCAGGGTTTTTCTCTATCTCCTTCCTCTTTATTTCAATTGCTTGTATGATTAACACTAATTTAACGATGTTTAATCCACAAATGAGTGGCTAAATCCTCTTCTTGCTGAGGTTAAGAACAATTGTATTGAAATGTGATTATTGATAAATTGGTTTTTCATCTTTTCTTCCATGGTTGTTCTATTGATTCTTGTTCTTACTGCATTAATGCGTGGCCAACGTTAATGTATATCTAAAAAGTCCGGTTTCACTCGAGAGAGCAAGAAATTGAAAAGTTGTGAATTGATAGGATATGATCTTTTCTTAGTTTGGGAAAATTGAGAATTGATTTACCTTCAGGATAGAGATATACCTGAAAGTCGTGTTAGTCAATTAAGGAATCCGTTTTGTATGGCTAGAACATGAATTTCTTTTTATCACAGAGATGTAGGTGGAAGGTTCATGATTCTTAAGTTGGGTTAAATATGAGAGTTTTAATCCATAGGCAATAATTCTTGACTAGCAATCCGGAGCAAAGATTAACCAAATTGTATCGATAATTTATTTGTCTACATGTTCATTTTAACCTCATCATGCTCATACTTATAGTTCAGACTCAATTTATATATTCATTTTAGACTTAGTATAAAATTAGGAAACAAAATATCAAACTCTTCTTCACACTGTTGTTTGCATTTTTAGAGTTAAAGTTTATTGACACTTGAGTAGATTGTTACCCTATCCCAGTCCCTGTGGGATCGATACTTGGCTTACTTGAGCCACTTTACTACTTGTTCGACCACGTGCACTTGCGTGTAGTTAGAACCAAAACGCACCGAACAAGTTTTTGGCGCCGTTGCCGGGGACTGGCAATCGGTAAATTTTTCTTAAGTGTTAGTTTACTATTTCTTCTTATTGTTGAAAACTTGGTCTTAGCCTGTATTTTGCAGATAACTTATTTCTGTGAACACTGACAAGAGACAAGGAGCTGGTGGACTCATATTTAGAGCCGGAACGACAATTTCATCGTCAAAGGAGGGAAGCTCTAGAGAAAAAGCTACAGTTGCTCAGACAAACAATTATAGAGCAACAACAGAATCCACCAGTTGTACGGGCAATGTTAGTGCCCGATGACATGGCAGCCATGCCGGTTCGCAAGGTGGCAATCCCACATGCTAATAATGTCACATCTAGCATCTGCAAACCTGAGCCAGGAGGGAGGTTCGAGCTTAAGCAGAACATGGTGCAATTGCTGCACACCAGCGGGCAGTTCACAGGTCTTCCTCATGAGGATCCACAGCTACATCTCCAAAATTTCTTGGAGATAAGTGACACTTACATCCCTGCTGGAGTGTCATCAGATTATGCCAGGCTTACATTGTTCCCATTTTCACTTTTGGGAGAAGCCAAGAGGTGGTTGAAAGCTGAGCTACCTAATTCTATCACTACGTGGGATGATCTTGCAAGGAAATTCTTGATACGGTTTTTTCCATCCAGTAAAATAGCAAGACTTAGAAGTCAAATTCTAAGTTTTAAACAGAGAGAGGGAGAAAATTTGTATCAGGCTTGGGAGAGATTCAAATCTATGTTGCGGGATTGTCCTCATCATCACCAATCCAATGAAGTGCTGGTGCATACTTTCATAGAGGGTTTGGAAACCCACACAAAAATCTTGCTAGACTCAGCAGCTGGGGGGCAAGCATTGGAGAAAACTTATGAGGAGCTGTATACCTTGTTGAATCGTATTTCGCAGGGAAATCCGGAGTGGAATGCGGACTCTTTAACAGGAGGAACGAGGAAAGCAGCGGGAGTATTAGAAGTGGATGGTTTCACAGCTATTGCTGCACAGATAGCTGCTTTACAGAATCAACTCAACACCCACTTCAGTAACATGAGCATGAACCAGCCTCAAGCCCCAGTGAATGTAGTGCAGCATATTTGGTGTGAAGTATGCGGGAGTAGTGAACACTCAACTGAGTGTTGTGGAGCAAATCCTGATTCGGTGAACTTTGTTGGTAATGTACAGAGAAACAACCACCTACAGTATGGCAACAACTACAATTCCAACTGGAGGAATCACCTGAATTTCTCTTGGGGTAGCAATAACCATCAAGGGCAAAGTTCGAGTCAGGGGGCGCAGAGGAATCAAGGAGGGCAGCAGAACTATCAGGCACAATATAGAAGCAACAATGCACCTCCTCTACCACCATCACCTAGCATTGAGGAGATGTTCAAGACAATGATAGCTAACCAAGCTCAATTACAGGCTGACTATGTGAAATTGGCAGCCGAGGTAAAGAACAACCAGTTAGCTACCAAGGCACTGGAGTATCAATTTGGGCAATTTGCTGGAGCCGAAAACACCAAGCCTAGAGGAGGACTCCCGAGCGACATGGATCCCAACCCCAAGCAGGTGAATGCAGTGACCACAAGTAGTGACTTGCAGCTTAAAGAGGTGGAACCAGAAAGATCACCTCAACAGTCGGGAGCAGCAAAAAGTGAGAGGGAGCAAAGTGGTGAGAGGGGGAAGAAAAAGGAGGCTGAACCAGAAAGACCACCACCCTCGTTCCCTCAAAGATTAAAGAAACACAAGGAGGAGGCATGTTTCAAGAAATTCATGGAGGTGATGAAACAGTTACATATTAACTTACCTCTTGTTGATGTTTTGCAGGGAGTGTCGAAGTATGCAAAGTATATTAAGGACATCGTGGCGAACAAAAGTCGTTTGACTAAGTATGCTACGGTGGCTTTTACAGAGGAATGCACTTCCCGGATACAAAACAGGTTGCCCACAAAGCTCAAGGACCCTGGGAACTTTACAATACAAATTACAATTGGGCAGAGTATCCGAGCTCGCGGATTATGTGATTTGAGAGCAAGCATTAACTTGATGAAGACATCGGTATTTAAGAAGTTGGGACTAGGGAGTCCTAGACCAACAACAGTGATCTTGCAACTAGCGGATCGTTCCTTAGCCAGACCTGATGGCATTGTGGAGGACGTGCTAGTGCAAGTGGGCTCCCTTATCTTCCCGGTAGATTTCGTCGTGCTGGATTTTGAGCCAGACGCGGAAGTCCCATTTATTTTGGGACGTCCTTTCTTGGCAACCGGGAAAGCGCTGATTGATGTAGCTGCAGGGCAGCTAACTATGCGAGCACACGACAAGGTGGAGGTGTTTGGTGTATACAAGGCCACCAAGCTCCTGACTGTGTACGAGGACCTCTCGGTGATCAACATGATTAATAAAGCTGATGTTGTTAAGAGAACTGAGTCACGGGAGTTATTGAGGAAACCACCAGAGAGATGTAAGCATTACTGGGGTGAGAAAGGTGGTCGAGAGAAAACGTCCGTCACCCTAGAAGATGACTGAGTTGAATGACGTCGAGCCGCGACGGTAAACCAAGCGCTGCACGGGAGGCAACCCGTGAAATTTTTTTGTAAAATGTGAATAGATTTCGTAGAAAAAAAAAGAAAAAATAAGAAGCAAAAAAAATATGAGAAAAAGAAAAAAATAATTAAAAACAAAATTTTTATTTTTTATTTTAAGTGAAACCTATAATTCTAACCAATTTCTTGTTGTGAGATGAATTTCAGGTTGAACGGAGGATAAATACGCAAAGGATCGCAAAGAAAAAATCGAGGTAAGAAAATTAATAAAAAGTGGCAAAACAGTGAGCCTACGCGATGGCTCCGTGTCATGGAGGAGGGCCTCCGTGTTACCCTCCATGAAACGTTGAAGGTAATTTTGGAATTTTTTCAAATTCCAGAACACCTGCGCGATGGCTCCGTGTCACGGAGGGCATGCTCCGCGATACCCTCCGTGACACGTTGAGGTGTATTTCACGATGGGTCACACCGGGTTGCCGGGTGACCCGCGCGAAACCTTCACTTTTTAACCCCGATTTCCCCTCATTTTCCCTCTTCTCCTTCTCCCTCAACGTGACACGGACCTAGGCACACATTTTCATCAAGTTTTCTTCCTTTCATCGAATTCAAGGTATGTTCTTCAACTCTATCTCGATTCTTGTCAAAGTTTTCGATGTTGAACATGTGATATGAGCAAAACTTGCCCTAAGTAGAAATTTAGCTTAAATTCAATTGAGTTGTTGTTGATTGACGTTCGTAGAATCATTGTGATTGCATGAACTCGATAATTACATAGCTTGATAGATTTTTTGATAAAATCATAGCTAGGGTTTGAATTTGAGTGTGAAAAGGAAAAATTTAGTTGAACTTTGGAATTCTTGCTGGGTTATTTATGTTGGGTGAGATGAGTCGGTTGTGCTAACTGTTAATATGCTAAAAGACCGATGGATTTTTGGGTTAAGGAAATTGTGGAAATTGCAAGAAATGGGTGAATTATATGGATTCATGTAGATAACTTTTCTTTGTTTCTCCTTGCTAAGTGCTATGTGATGAAATATGAACGATGGTAATGTTGTGGGTAGCTGTACGAAGTCTGAGTAGTACAGAAGAATTTAGACCATCGAATTCTCTGAATGCACGAGGCATATTTGTTGTGTTTTTGTTTTTGTTTTCTTTTTGTAAATTGGAAATAAATAGGATCTTGCCATAATGCTGTGACTGTGGCTAAAGACTAAGTGTGGGGTGGCCTAGCTTAACCCAACCTTAGCCGAAGCTAATTTGATTTGGCTTAACATTGAACCTGTTTGTTTGGTTTGACAGGAACAATGGCAAGCAGGCAAGACAAGGGAAAGGGCACATCAACATCAGGCGCCAGAAGGAAAAGAATCAGACTGGGAACAGCAGTCCCAGCAGCACCAGCGGTTCCACGCGGCCAACGCCGTCAATATGAAACCAGATGGGTGACAGAGGAGGGGAAGAAATGGTACGCAAAGCACAAGGAAAGCAAATACTTCCCCGAGGAACACATAGCGAGGGAACCATTGGCACAGGAGTTCCTTAGGATTGTCCACAGGATCGAGGAAGCCGGGCTGAACTTCATCTTCGAAGAGCCCAAGGAGTGCAACTTGCACCTGATTCGGGAATTCTACGCCAACTGGAACCCGACACTCAGAAGTCACACCATAAAGAAAAGGGGAAAATAGTCACTTTTGAGCCCCATCACCTTAATGCTATCTTAGGGGCGCGGGACACAGATGCCCATGTGCTTCGATAGCTGAATATCACTCAACCATACGCGGATATCCGATGCACTTTGTGTGGAACTCGGTCTACAGCACGTTGGAGCAGGCGTAAGGAGAGGGGCTACCATCAGACCTTTCCCTACTCACAGATGAACAGGGAAGCCAGGATATGGCTTAAGATTGTATGTTCCTGCCTGATCCAGGGGGTGCATATGATAGATGTCACCCGGGATTGTGTATGCTTGGTATACGCCCTGATGAAAGGGCTGGAGATCAATGTGGGGGCGGTAATTATCTCCGCCATGAAGAGAGCTCATTTGCATCAAGGGCATCGGTACAGGTTTGGTGGATTACTCACCACATTCCTGAGGGGCCTAGATGTTGAGGAGGAGGCCCTTGACTACATCCCGCAGATGGAGAGGCGGGCCTTAGATGTCACCAAAACTAAGGCACCCGACACCACCCACGGGCCAGTTCTTACACAAGCCGAGCGACATGCTCGGGATGATCAGTACATGGCTCGCATGTTTGAGATGCAGATGCTCCAGCTGTGCATAGGCGGGAGGCCGGCAACAGAAGAGGAGCAGTGGCAGCTCGAGCTAGACTACCCTTTTGGCGAAAATGCCAGGGCTCTATGCCGAGTGGGGCCATCTTTTGTGGAGCCCATCGATGATGATGTCCCCTCAGATGAGGAGACACGTCATGATGACTCCGATGTGGAGTCAGATGATGACAATGGGGGCGATTCAGACATGGGAGATGAGGCAGAAGCACCTGACGAAGAAGTGGAATATTTTGAATGATCAGGAAGTTTCACCACCCATTTTTGTGCTATGCTGAATTTTATGAACACTGGGGACAGTGTTCGATTTAAGTGTGGGGTGGGAGTAGTTAGGTGTTTGTTGTTGTTGTTATTTTTAATGCCTCTATCTGTTGTTGTGTTTGGATAAACTTGTGGCCCTGTGAATTTTTGTGTATGTCTGTATTGTAATTAAGGTGAAGATATTGTGTGCTGTTAAATGTTGTTAGCTGGTTTTGTACATATTTTTGGTTTTATTGAAATGATCAATATTTTTAACAAAAAGAAAAAATTTTCATGAATTTTCAAATTTTTGGGTTTCTCGGCGTTTGTTTTCGGTTCTTTTACCGAGAATAGTCCCATTGAACCGACGTCTTAGTTAGTGACCGTTCCCTATGATGGATGGATGACGACCGTCTTAAGGGAAATGTAGTCGTTAGGAGTAGATTTTCCTTCCTTTTCATTTATTTTTCAGTTTTTTTTCTTTTATGGGTTTGCATCCCAAAACCTGTTGTTACGTTATAGTTGTAAAATTCTGGTTGCGTGTTGTACATGATATTTAAAATGCAAAGGTGATTCGTATGAAAGCATGCAACTTTGTAAATATGTTGAGATACCTAGGCCATAGAGTTCGATTCAGTGTGATTGAGGCTTAATGTTTGAATTCTTGTAATTAGCTGATTGAAGAGTCTGTGAATATGTCTTGAGTTGAGCATGTGCAATAAGTGTATGGTGAGGTTTAGTTTATTCCATGCTATTGTGAAGTGTCTAGAACTTGCCTGGTGTGTGTACGAAACTAAATGAAGGATGTGTAGTGTAGGAAAGGATGTAGGCATTTCTTTGTTTTAACCGAAAGTTCTCTTTTTCATTATTGTACCCACCTTGAATGAACACCCTAGTTAGCCCATTGAGCCTTCAGCCTATTATTTTTCTTTTGTCAAAAAGGTGTAAACCGAGCTTAACCCCTTCTTTTCATTATCCGTGAATTTGATCCAAAACTCTTAAGCGCTCAAGAAAAGAAAATAATTTTCCCATAGTGTCAAGGAGTGAGAATGGTGGAAAGAAAAGAAAAAGCAGAGTGATGAAAGGAAAGAAAAGGGCGAAGGTGCACTCATTATAAATTAAATATAATGAAGATGTATAAATAATCTTTGTTATTGAGTCAAGTGTGCTTAAGAATATGGGGTCAAAAATAAAGATATACTTCAAGAATGGGAGGATGAAAGAAGAAACAATGCCCATAAGGTTGATGGGATGTATTGAAAAGGCGCTTAAGGATGCTAGTTGTTATTATTGGTTAGCCCAGTATTCACTAGTTCCATAGCTTACATTACAACCCGTTAAGTCCTACGTGATCTTACATCACACTTCCTTATATTAGTGGAATAATACACTAAGGGCAAGCCTATGGTTCATGACATGATGCATGTGAATTATTTTGGGAGAGAGAGCAAAATTGCGTTTATATGCCCCTGCATGTAATCTTTTGAGTTCATGTGATTAAAAAGGGGAAAATTCTCTTATGTTGTGAGGTACATGCTCGATGAGAGATTAAATTCGTGTCGGACACCTTGATCAGCTGATTTGCATGAGTTTGCCGATATTGAGAGTCGACTCTTGAGTCTAGGAGGTCTTAATGTGTTGAAGGTCATTGTATTGATAAGACCGTGCATGTTTTCTTGATGATTTGCTGTATTAAATAATCGGTATGACCGTAGCTTGAATTGTTGAACCAAAGTAGCCAGGATGGGGTGTAAGTTGCATGAGGTGTAAGATTGTTGTTCGAGGACGAACAAGGATTTAAGTGTGGGGTAAGTGATCTTGGGAAAATTTATATGCCCAAGTGATACTCAAATGTGTCATTTTGCCTTGTTTATCTATCGATGTTTATGCATTCTCATGTGATTTGTAATAAAATGTGAATTTATACTAACCAACATGATTAGCATTGTTTTGCAGAAAAAATATAAAGTTATGGAGCTATGATGCATGTTGGGAGAGATCAAGATTGGACTCGGACGCTAGCAAGGGAAAAAACAATTGAAGGCACGAATTAAAGAGGCTCCGCGATGGAGCCGTGTCACGCTGCCATCGCGGATGCATTCTGCCTGGATGGTGAAATTATGCCTATTTCCAGTGCAGGTGCGCGTTGGGGCCGTGGCACGTTGGCCTAGCCCCGCGTTGCACGCCGTGCCACGTTGGGCCTTAATACCTGGACGACCAAATTCCAGTAAGGGTCCACGTCGGTGGCGTGTCACGGAGGCAGTGCTCCGCGATGCACTCCGTGACACGTTGCTTGTTATTCCGGGAAAAATTCCCACTAGTATAAATAGAACACTTAGGTTCATTTTTGATAATCTGACTTGGTGGAGCAAGAACGTGGGTTACAGGCAGTTGAGGGGACGAAAATCTCTGGGTTTTTCTCTATCTCCTTCTTCTTTATTTCAATTGCTTGTATGATTAACACTCATTTAATGATGTTTAATCCACAAATGAGTGGCTAAATCCTCTTCTTGCTGAGGTTAAGAACAATTGTATTGAAATGTGATTATTGATAAATTGGTTTTTCATCTTTTCTTCCATGGTTGTTCTATTGATTCTTGTTCTTACTGCATTAATGCGTGGCCAACGTTAATGTATATCTAAAAAGTCCGGTTTCACTCGAGAGAGCAAGAAAATGGAAAGTTGTGAATTGATAGGATATGATCTTTTCTTAGTTTGGGAAAATTGAGAATTGATTTACCTTCAGGATAGAGATATACCTGAAAGTCATATTAGTCAATTAAGGAATCGGTTTTGTATGGCTAGAACATGAATTTCTTTTTATCACAGAGATGTAGGTGGAAGGTTCATGATTCTTAAGTTGGGTTAAATACGAGTGTTTTAATCCATAGGCAATAATTCTTGACTAGCAATCCAGAGGAAAGATTAACCAAATTGTATCGATAATTTATTTCTCTACCTGTTCATTTTAACCTCAGCATGCTCATACTTATAGTTCAGACTCAATTTATATATTCGTTTTAGACTTAGTATAAAATTAGGAAACAAAATATCAAACTCTTCTTCACACTGTTGTTTGCATTTTTAGAGTTAAAGTTTATTGACACTTGAGTAGATTGTTACCCTATCCCAGTCCCTGTGGGATCGATACTTGGCTTACTTGAGCCACTTTACTACTTGTTCGACCACGTGCACTTGCGTGTAGTTATAACCAAAACGCACCGAATAGGAGATACCTTCAGAAACACCCAGTTGTCGACTGCAAATTCTAATTCTCATCTTCTCACGTCCGCATAGGACTTTTGACGACTCTAGGCAGTTTCAACCTATCTCTTATCAACTGAACCTTCCCCATTGCCTCATGAAATATGTCTGGCCCTATCATTGATGCCTTACCAACCTCAAACCATCTGATGGGTAACCTACACCTCCGCCCATAAAGAGCCTCGAGTGGCGTTTTCTGAATGCTGGAGTGGTAGCTGTTATTGTAAGCGAACTCGATCAGGGGAAAGTGATCATCCCAACTACCTTTGAAGTCCATACACATGCTCTCAACATGTCCTCGAGAGTCTAGATTGTCCAATTTGCTTGACCATCCATTTGGGAATGAAATGCTCTGTTGATCATAACCTGAGTCCCAAGCCCTTTCTGAAAAGACCACCAAAACTGGGAGGTAAATTTGAGTACCTAGATCTGAAACAATGGACAAGTGAACTCCATGTAATCGAACCAACTCCTAGATATATAGCTTGTCCTAATACTCCGCTAAGTCCATGGTTTTCGCCAGTAGAAAATGTGAAGCCTTGGCCAACCTGTCTACCACCACCCAAATGGAATCATATTTTTGGAGAGTACGAGGTAATCCTATTATGAAATCCAAGTTAATTTCTTCCCACTTCCAAGTAGGAATGCTGATATCCTGAAGTACTCCTCCCGACCTTTGATGCTCAACCTTCACTTGCTGACAGTTTGCGCACTTGGCTATGAATTATGCAATATCCTTCTTTATGCCATCCTACCAATAGATTTCTCATAAATCACAATACATCTTGGTGGGCACCCGGAAGGATAGAATACCTAGATCCATGGGCCTCATGCAATATCTGACTCCTCAAATCACCAACATTTGGAACACATAGGCGACCCTGGTACCGAAGAACACCATCTCCCTCTTGGGAGAAAACCTCGCCCTTCTGACTTCGAACAACTTCCTTCAACTTTACCAAAATCGAGTCCTCGTCTTGTCTATCCTTCACATCAGTCAACAAGGATGATTAAGATCTGCTTTGAACAACAACATCGCCATCGGTAGTGTCAACCAACCTAACCCCTAACCTTGCGAGACGATGCACATATTTCACTAGATCTTTCTTTCCTTCATCCACATTGGACACACTCTCCGTCGAGAGTCTACTAAGTGCGTCCGCCACCACATTAGCCTTACCTGGATGGTAAAAGACACTCATATCATAAATCCTTGAGTAGCTCTAACCACCTCCTTTGTCGTAGATTGAGGTCCTTCTGTGTTAACACATAATGTAAGCTCTTGTGGTCCGTAAACACATCCACATGGACCTTATACAAGTAATGCCGCCATATCTTCAATGAAAATACTACCGCGGCCAACTCTAGATCATAGGTCGGGTAATTCTTCTAATGGATCTTTAACTGTCTAGAGCATATGCTATCACCTTCCCTCGCTGCAACAGTACACACCCGAGTTCGATCCTCGAAGCATCATAATACACTACGAACCCATTCGTACACTCAGGTAGGGTCAACACCGGTGCGGTAGTAAGTCGAGTCTTCAACTCTTGGAATCTCTTCTCACAAGCCTCCGACCACTGGAACTTCACTTTCTTCTGAGTCAACTTGGTCAAAGGCGCTGCAATGGATGAAAAAACTTCAACAAATCTCCGGTAATGGCCAGCTAATACTAAGAAACTCCGAATATCCGAAGGGTTCACCGGTCTAGGCCAATTTTTCAACGCGTCAATTTTCTGGGAATCCACTTTTATTCCTTCGCTTGATACCACGTGACCCAAAAATGCTAACGAGTTCAACTTGAACACCCTGTCATCAAGTTCATAAAAGTTGCAAGAGAATTTGTTAGTCCGAAAGGGATAAATACAAACTCATAATGACCATACCGAGTCTAGAAGGATGTCTTCGGAATATCACACTCCCGAACCCTGAGTTGATGATACCCGGACCTGAGATCTATCTTTGAGAAACACTTGGCACCCTGAAGCTGGTTAAACAAATCATCGATCCTGGGTAGAGGATACCTATTCTTAACAGTGACCTTGTTCAATTTTCGATAGTCAATGCACATTTGAAGCAAACCATCCTTCTTTCGGACAAATAAAACTGGTGAACCCCATGAGGACTTGATCGGCCTAATGAAGCCCTCATCTAGCAGGTCCTTCAACTGATCCTTCAATACCTTTAGCTCGACTGGAGCCATCTTGTAAGGAGGGATGGATATAGGCTGCATGACGGGTAGAAGGTCAATAACAAAACAATCGCCTGCTCGGGAGGAACACCTGGCAAATCATCGGGAAAGACCTCTAGATACTTACGCACCACGGGAACCAACTGGATAGTCGGGGTCTCGGACTCAAAGTCCTTTACCCTAACTAGATGATACATGAAACCCTTAGAAATCATCTTTCTATCCTTAAGATAGGAAATGAAATGACCTACCAGTACCACCGAACTACCCTTCTACTCCAAGACTGCCTCACTCGGAAAATGGAATTCCACGGCATTGGTTCTACAATTTACCGAAGCATAAAAGGCATACAACTAATCCATTCCAAGAATAATATCAAAGTCAGTCCTGTCTAACTTTACAAGGTCTGCGTAGGTGACTTTATGCAATATAGTAACCGGGCATCCTCTATACACTCGCCTAGCTACAACCGAATCACCGACAGAGTAGAAACTGAAAATGGTTTTGACAGAGTCTTGGGACTAACTCCAAAGCTACTAGCAATATAAGGAGTCACAAATGAAAAGGTAACCCCGGATCTAGAAATGCATAAGAATCAATATGGAAAACTCATAACATACTAGTGACCACATCCTGTGAATTCTTCTTCTCCAGACGTGTGGCGAGGGCATAGAATTTATTTTGGCGCTGTCTGCCACCCCCACAAGAAGATTCTCCCTGCGGAGCTGAATGTGCTGGAGCTGCTGCTGTCCTGGTGGTTTACGCACAACCTCTATCACTAGCTTGTATAGCAAAGGGACACGCTCAGTGCATGTGGCCGAACCTACCACAGCCATTGCAAATATTTGACCCGAGTAAACACTCCCCAGCATGACTCTTGTTGCACTTTTCACAGGTTGGGGAGGTACGCTCCACCTGTGTGTCCCTCTGGTCCCTCAATCTTGAAGCCTTGCTCTTCTGATTACCCTTGGGTCTGGATGGAACACTAGCTGATGATGGTGCTGGAACTAGTGACCTCTACTGAAATTGAGGGTGGTGACAACCGCCAGACCTTTGATGAGTAAACCCATGGCTATTTGTTCGTGCCCTCTTTACCTTCCTCTACCTCGCATGAGCCGATCTGCTGAGCGTACAACACTATACGTGGAAAGTCCATATCCTGATGAAGCATGGCATTCCTGCAGTCTTTGTCCAAATAACCCGCCACACCATGAATGAATCGGCTCACCCGCACCCTATGATCAACCACTAACTCTGGGGCATATTTTTACAAGCGAGTGAACTCGAGGGCATACTCCTATACCATCATCCTCCCCTGCTTTAAATTCACAAATTCTGCTGCCTTTAACTCCTTCATCTCCTGAGGGAAGAACCAATCTAGGAAAGTCGTATGAAACTCCTCCCAAGTAATTGGCCCTGCTCGGGTGGCCCTATTGTCCCTCCATTGCCTGAACTAGATATGTGTGACCCCTTTTAGCTGATACGAGGCCAACTCTGCGCATTCAACCCCATTCACCCCCATAACCTAGGTGATCTTCACAATCTCATTAATAAACTCATACGAGTCCTCATCCACTTTGGACCCAAGGAACTTCGGAAAGTTCATCCTCAAGAAATCTCTAATCCGGGTCGCTGCCGCATTTCCATTCTATGGGATATGCGCAAAATCCTGCTAGTTGACCTGAGTGGTCAAGGCCTGCTCCAACATCTGGATAGCCGCCCGAAACTCCCTGTGAGCAAATGGCTCTGCTGCCTGGGGCTCTTGAACAGGTGGGGCTTGCTGATGCCCATGACCATTGCCATCTTCGTGGCATTCACCATTTCCATTTCTTCATCCGTTCATTCTTCTAGGAGCCATGATTCTACAATTGCGAATTGCATGAATTAGAAGGATAGAAAGACTTTTCATCACATGAAATAGATCATGAAGGAAGGGAACATTTCCAAAACATCTCATAGCCTCTTCGTCATAAGTGTGGCGCTCTTTACTCCCATCAAAAAGACTCTACTAAACGCGACTTTCAGACACCCTAGGAAACTTCAAAACCTATGGCTCTGACACAAAGTTTGTCACGACCCAAACGTAGTCCCGGATCATAACATGGGACAAGTAACATCGAAAGGCCCCAAGTCAACCGATGGCATAAGCATATTTAACTTCATTCACTTTAAGCGGAAGGCTGAACATAAAGCATAGCGGAAATGTAAACATAACATGACATACCATAACATTCAGAAACACCAGACATATACATAAGAGGAGTACTACATACTATATAAAAGCCTCTACCGTGTGAGATGGGTTCATTGGACAATAACCCCAACTAACCCGGCTAACAACTGAAATATAGAATAACATAAATGTCTAGTCAAACGACCCTCGAAACATGAGGACTCACCAATAAAGCTGATAATAACCCCGAGATGTCCTAAGGATGAGGATGAGCTTGAGAGCCAAGTCCTGTATCATGAAATAATACAACATAGAAAGTATGCGGCCAGTACGTGGAATGGACCGAGTATGAAAGATAAGTAAGACGAACATTTTGAATTACATGAAATTCATAAAACATCATAAGAGTAGGACATCATGCTCATATCATAAATATCGTGACATAACATAAGGCTCAGGATTTTCAAATCATTCGTAAACCATTCATTTTCATAATCATGAAGAAACTTTATCAAATCATCACTTGAGCCAATAACATAAACATTACAATGCATAAAACATACGGAACAATGGGAGGACTCGTCATAACCCACACCATCATGGTAAAGCCTTTCTTGATGCCCCAACTATCTCACTCAAGTGGGCAGAGTCGCCCCTGGCTTGCTAGGCGGGGGACGTGCTTTATGTGATATCATGAAAGAGGGGATCATTATTATTGTAATGTATCATTATAAACCTATGGTGGCGCGTGGTTATAAGACACCGGCGTAGTCCTTTGAACGTTAGGCTATTCGGTGCAAGACAAGGCTCCCAAAAACATGCATATTAGAATCATATTAATAAATAACATCATTCATTAAGATTCATGGCTAAAGTAAACATTCATCATTCATTGATCCCCATTAAAATATGATTAGCCAAGAATCAAAGGCCCTTTAGTCGGCAAACATCATAAATCAATAAATCATAAGATCCGTTTCATAAATCATAAATCATTCTTGAACTGTGGACATTTCCCAATACTTTAACATGCTTTATAATACTCAATTCATTCGAAAACATGCTTATAAACATGGGTAACTTGAAAACATGATTTTTGGTAGATTTTGAGAATGGGCATGGGCGTGAACGGAAAAACCCATTCATAACCCTACATACCTGATTTGCAGTAAATCTTTACACTCCCTTGATTTCCCAAGAGGAAATTGAAGAACAAGCCTTGAATCACCCTTGATCACCTCTCTACCACTCTCCCATTCTTTTGCATGCATGAATGAGGACTTTAGGAAAGTTTTTCCCTCTTAAACCCACCTTCATAACTTAAAACGGCATAGTCTAGGACCCTAGGACTTAGGAATTACAGAAAATCCCTTACTTAAATTGCAGGATTTTTCTGACTGCCAGTCCCCACAAGGGACTAGATGACTCATCCCTTATGGTAACAACTCGTGGCCTCAATCCGTGGTGTTCACTTCCAAATTTCCATCAGGGGAACCCACGAGGGATCCCACGAATTGTGGTGGCTGACCACGACTCGGGGTCACCACCCATAAACCCACTGTCCAAAATTTTCTTACAAACTTCCCTTCTAGGCCACGGGTGACTCCACGAGTCGTATGGCCTGGCAATGACTTGTGGTAATGCCCGTGGTGTCTCCCCAAATCATCCCATTTCCCAGCTTAACCATTAGTCACTTCACGACTCGTGGTCCCTCCTCACGGGTAACCTTACAACCCATTCTATGATCTGGTGTAAAATTTTAGTTTTTGTCTATTTCAACTCCTAGGTCTAATATTTAGGCTTCTGTGGTATAACAAGTTGGGGTCTCCGACGTGGAATCCTGGGCCCAAAGTAGATGATGCACATAACCCTTAGAAATCATCATCCTGGCCTTGAGATAGGAAAAAAATGACCTACAGGCATAGTTAAACTCCCCTTCCACTCTAGACTGATCAGCCCAAAACTGGAACTCGACCATACGGGTTCTACAATCAACAAAGGAATAACAAGCATGTAACAAATCCATACCGAATATAACATTGAAGTCAGTCATGTATAATTCCACTAGGTCGGGTGAGGTGGCTCTCTAAAGGATCATTAAAGGGTAATTTCTATATAGCCGTCGGGCTAAAACTAACTCACCAACAGGAGTATAGACTGAGAAGGGTTCTGATGGGATTTCAGGACCGACTTTGAAACTAGCAACAACATAAGGAGTCACAAAATATAAAGTATCCCCTGGATCTAACAATGATACACATCAAGATGCACTACCCGTGACGTACCCGTGACTACATTGGAAGAGACCTAATGCTCCTGACAAGAAGATAATGCATAGAACCTGTTTTGGCGCTGTTCGCCACCTTTTTAAGGCGCCCTGTTGAGATGCGAGAGCTGCTGAAGTGGTAGCTGGGGAAAGACTTCCGTTGCTGCCCTATCTAACTGAAGGACAATCTCTAAGCATATGTTCAAGCTTCCAAAACCCGAAACAATCATTAGTACCAACTAAGCACTTATAAGAGTGCTTTCTGCCACACATTCTACAAGCTAGAAAAGTATGCTATCTTGCCATGCTCCCTTGGCCTCTAGAGCCTGACGCTCTACCCCTCTGGTCAATGTATAGGCCTGGACGGGATACTGGCTGATGATGGGCCGGGGTTGATGACCTATGGTGGGACTGAGGGTGATATCCACCACCATACCTCTGTTGGAACTGCCCATAGCTCCCTGTCCTAGCCCTCTTGGCCTCTTTGTCCTTCTCCTTCATCTACTCCACCTCTATCTACTCGGCATATATGACCAACCAGGAGAAATCTATGTCTCTTATCAACATGTAAGTCCTACACTCCTTGACCAGTGAATCTGCTACTCCATTCACAAACTTGCTCATATGAGCCCTCGAATCAACAACCATCTCCGGTGCATACTTGGACAACCGGGTAAACTCCAAGGAATACTCTTGAACAATCATGTGGTTCTGCTTCAAATATACAAACTCAACCGCCTTTGCCTCTCTCAACTCCCGAGGAAAGAACCTGTCCAATAAAACCATCACAAACGGATCCCAACCCAGGGGAATTGCTCCAACTCCCTTGTTGTACTTCCGCTGATAGAACCATATGTGAGAAACTCCCTTCAGCTTATAGGTGTCTAAGTCTTCACTCTCCTCTCTAGTCACCCCCATAATCTAGGTGATCTTTTGCACCTCCTCAATAAACTCATGTAGGTCCTTATCCACTTTCGTCCCTAGAATCTTAGGTGGGTTCATCCTGAGGAAGTCTCGCACTCTCGCTGCTATTGCATTCCCATTCTAGAGAACATGGGACACTGCCTGCTGGTTGACATGAGCTTTCATGGCCTGTGCTGACATCTAAAATATCACCCTAAACTCAGCATGAGTGACCTGCTCGGGTAAAGGATCCATTGAAACTGGTGGGGCTGGCTGATGGCTATCTCAATTACAATTGCCATGGACATTTCCATTGCCATTTCTCCTTCCATTCAATCGGCATGGAGGCATGCTTCTAAAAATGCGTATAGCACAAGTTAGAGGAATAGAGAGGTACTTCATCGCACTACATGAATCATGAGATAAGGAAAATTTCCTAAAATGTCTTGTAGCCTCTTCCCCATAAGTGTGGCAAGATTCACACCCATGTAAAAGACTCTACTCAATGGGGCTTTCAGATACCCTAGGACACACCTAAATCTTTGATCTGGTACCAAGTTTGTCACGACATGAGATGGGACCTCGAATTGAGACACGGGACCTAGAACCACAAATGGCTCCAAGCTAATTCATGGTACATAAATAGCATGATGTAAGAGCATAATCAAGCAAAAATTAACATAATAATGAATAAGAAAAAGATTAAATATCATAAAGAGTATATCAAGCGATAACATCACAATGTTTAATCACAAAGTTGAACATACTAAGTCTATGTCTGAAAAGCCTCTACTATCTGATGAGATGCTCGGATAAGCCCTCAGCTGACTCCATTCTGAAACTAAACTGACATATCAACATAACTAAATGAATTTTCTAGAATAATAAGGACTCACCCAATAGGGATTGAACTAGACTGATATGGGAGCAGGACTAACGATGCGACTGAGTCTGATCACCTAAACCTATATCATGAAATAATATGGCATAGAGTATATGGTTAGTACTTTAAATGTATTGAGTATGTAGATAAGTAAAACATTCATAGTAAAGTTCTAGTTAAAAATCATAAGTGTAAATCAAGATATATCATGAGAGTAAGGGCTGCATGCTAAAATTCATTTATTTGTGATATTCATAATCATAAGCTGTTCATCATAAACTGTACATAATAACCCAAGATTTTAAAATAGAAATAATATGACTTGTCATACTTGAAAATATAAATGAGAGCTCATAAACTGATCATTGGGTCAAATATGCTATAAAACATAATATCATAAGTCATGAACATGAGTAACTAAAATCATGAGAAACAATGGGAGACTCATCATAACCGACTACCACCATGTATGAGCGCATTTATGATTCCATGTCTTGCCCACATAGAGGAGAGCCATCCTATGCCTTTCCAGGGTAGGCCGAATGAGGTGTGATATTACAGCGTACTTGGGGGGGGGAGGGGAAGCACTCTCTTGAGAGGTCTCAATAATATATCCTACGTTGGCGCATAGTTCAGACACCAGGGTCCTCGGAGCCCCTGGCCTACTAGGTGCTAGACACTACTCCAAAACATACATATTTCTCATATAATCATATTAATTAAACATAGCTTAAATTTAAATATTGGGAGTCTTGACTCCAAAATATATCATAAACTGAACTTGTTAGTCTTGGCTAAAATCATAATAAGCATGCTTATCTTGCATGGGCTTGCCCAAGTCATGAAATCATACATACTTGAAATAGACTTCATAAGTTAAAATCATGTTATCATAAGTTAAGAGTTCATAGCTTGGCGTCAAGGCCAAGGAAATTAAGGTTGGAACTACTATGGTAATAATAACTATGACAGCTCTGGGGCTAGAGATAGGGACCAACGTCAATGGAAGAATAGAGACGTCCCCAAGAATGATAGGAATGGACTGTATGTTCCTCTAAGAGCAAGAGAGCTTGCTATGAATGACTCTGGAACTGCATGGTTAGAAGATATGATAAGTCGTATTATGGAAAAGGTTGATTCCATTGAGATAGGAGTAAAAAAGATGAGAGGTGAGCTTTCAAGCTTGAGTCAATTGGTGAAATCACACTCGACCTCCATCAAAACATTAGAGCAGCAGGGGGCAAATCTTGGCAGAACTAAATTAGAGGTAAAAGGGAACTTTGCCTAGTGATACCATTCCCAACCCTTAGAATGAGGGTCATTTCATGTGACTATGATCTCATTAGGTATCTTGACGAAGTTTGAGTAATCAAAATACCCGTGTTCTGCCGCGATGTTAAATCAAGTACTACTTGTGATTTTTTATTTTTTAGAATTGATGAGTTTGTTCAAGTGTGCAGGAGTTAAGTCATAAATCACAATTTTTGAGCATGAACATTAAAAATGGGGTGCAAGAAAAAGTGGCCCTACAACGCAGTACGTAGGCACTGCAGCACATGGACGAGCGCGACGCACAGGCAGTGTCGTGATGCGACGCCAGTCCAACGTGCCGCGGAGCATGTTACCATGTGAAAAATAGGCGGGTCAAATTGTTCAAACCCGACCCATGGAGTGCTTTTATATGTAAAAACTTAATTTTCTCCTCACTTTTCAGCATAGGCGCTCTGCACTTTCTCTCAAATTTTCTCCACAAGCTTCATCTTTCTAACAAAGTCTTCCAAACTTCTTTACCCAAAATCATAAAAGACATAATTTTTATTGAAATTTCACCAACAATGGCAACAAAAGCTAGCAAGGGGAAGGGAGTGGCTTCTTCAAGCAATGGAAACAAAAGGTCTAGAATGGGTCAAGAAGCTCCCAATGAGGATGCAAGCATGCAACCACAACCACCAAGACATTATGGGCTCTGTTGGGTCACGAAGCAAGAAGGTAAGTGTAACACCCAGGATAATATGACTGATAAATCTGTAGTTTTGAGGTAAGACTAAGAGTATTTAATAGGATAAGAAGGAAGTGTTATGAGTTATTGGAGTCACTCTATGATCATATTTAAGATTGGATGTCGATCGAGTTATAAAACAAAATATGGTAAAAGTTATCGAAAAATTTCCTTCTTGAGATTCCCTAAATTTAGATCAAATATGTTGAAGCTTTTCTCCCAATCTATAAGGAGTTAAGGGGTATACTACCTATCAAATTAAAGATCTATAAGTCTATGTTTCCAACACATTAAACTGTTCATCAATCCAACTTCTGAGTAGAGAGATATTCGCGTTTTCGCGAGACCGCGCAAGCAAGTACGTCAGAAGGGTCTAAGGCGGTGGATGACTACTTAAGTCACTTTGGTCAGTTATTCTTCATCCAAATCCATTTCCAGTAATTCTCTTCGTGAGAAAGATCTCTCCAAATCATCCTTATGTGTTCTAAGTGTTCTTAAGGTAGGAAGCCATGGTTTAACATGGTTTTAATGTCAAGAAGTCGGGAATCACGTGTAGCTTGTGTTTTTGTGTCTTTTCTAGGCTTTTGGTGGCTGTTTCATGGTGAATCTGTTGCTAAGCCTTCTTCCTTTGGTTTTCTTTAGTAATTAAGGTTGGTTATAGGTGTGTTAACGCTGTTAGGTTGTTGTCTTGGAGTTTCTACCGTCAAATTCGTATGAATCTTATTTGGTAAGCTTCATTTGTCTTGTTTCATTGTTGAGTTGTGTTGGCTGCATTTTTGCAGTAACTTGGGATGCTCTTAGGAAGTAACATGAAGCTCATAAGGGTGAAGGTTTTCATTAGCTCGAGTTCGCCAAAAAATCCAAGGTATATTAAGGCTTTCAAATCTCCTTTTGGCATGATTTTCATTGAATTGAACTCCCGTTGTCATCATGCGAATTGACTATTTGTGGATGGAAATTTGTGTTGTAAATACTGTTGTTTGGGGTCTACTGGGATCTGATCTTTCCCTCATTAATTGAGGCTATGTATTTGAGAATAAAATTGATCGTTTGTTGTGAGTTAGAGGGGCGATAGAACGCGTCAAAATTGGCTTGTGTTGTGTTGTGGTTCGCAACCCTTTTGGTTTGAGCTATGGGATGTTTTGGCTACATTTTAGGGGATGTTTTGATGTAGTTGTAAGTTGTATGTGTGGCTGGTTGTTTGATTAGTTAAGAGACGAGTTGTGGCTTGTTGGTGGACGGCTAGACGTGTAACAATTGTGAATGTTGTGAGTATGTGATTGTGTGTTTGTACATGTGTTGAGTCCCTTGGAATTCATGGATACCCAATGCTGAGAGTAGGTCCGGCTGTGGGGTTGAGTCCAAGGGGTAGAACAATTGGCCTATGGTTGAGTGGAGTTTGCTCCCATTAGGTCGTTTTGAGACATGTAAGATGTATGGAGAGGTATATAGCTCCATAGAGCCATATATGTATATTCTGCCTTCCTAGGATGGCGATTGGCTCTCCCAGATGGATGGAGCTCTGCTAATTGTGCACAGGTGAGAGAGGGTCCGGCAATGCTTGTTTGTTGATGTTGACCGGCTAGTGCTTACTTTTGTTTTTCTTGGCATCATATTGTGGTTGTTGTTTGTGTTATCTATTAACTGGTAGCAGTGGATGCTAAATATTGGATGGTGTTAGCTGAGGCCATTGAGAGGTCTAGAACTGATGAAAGGTAAGCTGTGTCGGCTAGGTACCGCTTGTTGTTGTTCACTTTTGGACTTGCCAAACTTAAAGGGGCCAGGTAGGTTCTGTTTATATGGTTTCTTGTACTTACCAGGGTTATGGGGGCCAGTTAGGTTCTATATGTTTACTCAAGTTGAATTCTCCTTCTGCAATATTCGGTATATCTATTGATCTTTCATTTGAGTCTTGCAGTTGTTTCTACCTTTCATACTAAGTACATTATTGTACTAACGCCCTAATCGAGGCACTACATTCATTCCTGCATGTGGTTGTGGGCTGGTAGATCGAGTTTTGGGTTGCTGAGTGGAGTTCCAGCTGAATCGGTGTGCTCCAGGTCTTTCAAATTTTCCAGAGGATGAGTTATGGGTAGTCCGTGGCCCTGTCCCAGTAAGGTTGATTTCTATTAAATTCTTAGAGGCTCGTAGACATCTGCTGAGGGTATAGTGTCATTATTGTAGGCCAAGTTGGCCTTTTTGAATAGATTGTTTTCTATTTCGCAGCCTTGGCGGCCTATTTTATTTATTTTTGGTTGTTCAAGTGAGCCAGCTTCCGCTTTAGTCTATCGTCTTATTATGATTTTATAGTTGTTGTGTTGTCGAACCTCATTGATTCTGGCCTTTATTTTATTTTTGGGCACTGTGTATACTCATATCATGGGCGTCACCAGGTTCTAGTCACACCTTCCTGGGTTTGGGGTATGACAGTAAGATGTAGTTTATAGAACACAAAAAATCAAAATATTCACATGAATCATTTATTGATAGAGATAGTTTGGCATCCAAATTTTCTCATATTGTTGAATGATTACATACTCTTGGGTTGGGCTTTTTGTTTAATGGTTTGGGTGAATGTAATTTGAATATGGTGAGGGAATTTTTGGTTAATTGGGATGCCAAGTAAAGGTCAAAGCAAGTTAAAATTTTATGGTAAATTATTATTTTTCACCCGCTATTTTAAATAGATTACTTGGTTCACCTAGCATTAACCCATAGCTATTGAAAGACCTTATTTTGCGACCCCCTATAGAGCTATTAGACATACTCTCAGTGGCTCGGATTTGGTCGCAAGGTGGGCCCACCATCAATAGTACGGGTATCATGGGTCTTTCCCTATGCATATATGAGTATGGAAGCTAGGATTTGGTGAAAAAAATTTTGTATTTGTTTGGTGCCTGGAAAGCACGTGACTCATGTTACAAGGGAGAGTGTGTCTCTTATATATGTTTTAATGACTGAGACGCCGGTTAATATTGGTGTAATTATTGAGGATGTGTTGAGAAGGGCAAGGGCAAAGAAAAGACAAAGATTTAGTTTTAGGGGTCTCTTGACCCAATTTCTGAGAGGGCATTAAATAGATGAGGAGGTGGTTGATTATATACCATGGTATGACATGAAGGAGATTGATGTGACAAAGACTAAGGATCTTGAGGGCATTACCCTAGCCCTGTGCTATCTATCACTGAGCATCATGCATGCATTGATAATGTTCAGAGTCACCTATACAACACACAAATGCTACAGTTGAGAATGAAAAGAGTGACAGAGGAGCAGCTACAACTGCTTAACATGGACTACCCCTTGAGCAAGCATTCGAGAGTTCTCTGCAGAGTTGGGCCAGGATTTGAGGAGCCCCTAGATGATGATGATACCATAGATGAGGAGTAGGTTAGTGTCAACCCTGACTTAGGGTTTGATGATGATAGAGATGATTCTGAGATGGGGGAAGCTGTTTTTCCCCCATAAATGATAAGGACTAGAGGACAAAGGAGTTCTTCTTTCACTCTTATGCTTTATTGTTTTAGCTCTGAGTACAGTGCTACTGATTAAGTGTGGGTGGAAGTAAACTTCATCATACCATGGATGCTTTCATTGCTTAATTTGTTCATGGTGGACCTAGTTTTTTTGTGATTCATGACTTATCCAGCTAGCTTGTTGTAATTCTTTTTGTTTTGTGTGATGTTTTGCATTTATTTGGGTTCCCTCGATTATTGTTTTTGATATTTTTCTAATGGATAGTCCCTTAGAAATGAGTAGAGAGTTGAGATAGTTTTTGTGTCATAATCATGACTTTTTCCAATGAGGGATGGATGATGACCATCTTAAGGGAAAATTAGTCATTAGAATATCAAGAACTTGAGAACTTACGAATTCTAGGTGCTTTGAGTAGGGTATCATTTAGACTTTGCGAAATTCACTCAAAAATGCATGAGAAGGTAGAAACACTGAGGCTTTTGGAACTTGACTCCTATGCTTGAAAAATTGGGCTTAACAATGTTATGCATTCCATATGGATATCTGTGTTTATGTTATCTTGATAGTCATTGTTGAACCATTTGTGCCATTGTGTGAGTAAGATATGTTTTAATATACTCCATGCATGCAATGTGATGTCTACAACTTGCTCTATGTGTGTGCAAAGAGAAATGAGAATGTTGAATCTATGAAGTAATATAGGTATTCCTTTGGTAGCCTATTTATATCCCGATTTTTACCTACCTTGATTGTAATTATCCTAGTTAGCTATCTTGAGCCTTAGCCTATTCTTTTGATAGACATATTACAAGCTTAATCCCTTTTATTCTATCGATCTTTGTTTGATTCAAATGACTCCTAAGGCACTTTAATTCAAAATTTTGCGTAAAAGGAGCACAAGTGGAGAAAAGAGGGGAAAAGCTAAAGTGTGGAAATTAGAAGAAAAGGAAAGATAAAAAATTGCTAAACAAGGAAGGTGATATAGTGGGGAAAAAAGTTTTGAAAAACTGAATGAAAAGAAAATTTGTGAATGAGCTTAGTGTTAAAAAATTGCCTACTAGTTTCCTATGTGCAAATTTGAAAATCAAAGGAGGTATAAGGAGAAAAATTGGAGATTAAAGAATGTGCTAGAAAAAGTCAAGAGTTGTGAAGTATTAAAGTGCTTAGAGAGATTAGTCACTATCTTTGCCAAATAGTTCCTACCCGTCCCTTGGCCTACACTACAACCATCTTAAGTCCTAATTGATCCTTGGTTTGATGTTCTATATTAGTGGAATATTACACTAAGGGCAAGTTTATGGGTCATCTTTTGCATGCATGTTGAGTTCTTTGGGAGAGTGAGTGATAATGTTCTAATTATGCCCACGTTTATATTGTTATATATATCTTGTATGTGAAAGGGCATATCTCCAAATAGTGAGGGGCACCTAATGGTAAGTCTTTTGTATACCTTGATTGCTAAATTACATATGATTCATGTTGGCCAAATATATCTAGTTGAGTTTGTTCTAGAAGTAAGTGATTTCAAACTTGACCTTTGAATGATTATCTTATATGCATGTTGAGTGAGTTGATGGAGCTTGATTTAATTGTCTAATGATCCTGAGTGTGAGTAGACCTATTTGTAGGGTGAATTTTTTTATTAAATGTGAGAAAGAAATTAGTAGATTGTTCGAGGACAAACAATAGTTTAAGTGTGGTGGTGATGTAGGGCAGTGTCACGACCCGAACATAGACCCGGATCGTAACACGGGATAAGAAAACCCGAGAAACTCTAAGTCGACCCATGGCGTGAGCATACATATAACTCAATAAAAGAGAATACTCAACGTAATAACATAGCGGAAGCATAACCATGACATACATAGAAAGCGGAACGTAATTCATACATAACATCTAGATACTACACATGGTCTGAAAGCCTCAAACATATCTGATGGGTTAATGGGACAACACCTCCAACTAACTCGGGAAGTCTAGGAAAGAAAACTTAGCATGAAAAGATAACAAATATAAATAGATCCTCGGAGAATGAGGACTCACCAAAGAGTTGGATGCTAATCTTCGATACGGGTTAATGACGGTGCTGGATCTGAAGATCGGAGCCTGTATCATGAAACGATACAACATAGAGTATACGGTCAGTATGTGGAATATATCGAGTATGTAAGGTAAGTAAAATGGACATTTAAAATACATAAAAGCTCATAAGAGATCATAAGAGTGGAACAACATTCTCATAACATAAATATAATAAGATAACACAAGGCTTAAGGTTTTTAAATCATTCGTAATCCATTCATTATCATAATAGTAAGAGAAACTTTATAAATCATCACTTGAGCCAAAATAACATAAAAATAATAATGTAATAAAACATGCAGAATAATGGGAGAACTCATAATAACCGACACCATTATGGTAAAGTCTTACATGATGCCCCAACTATCTAACTCAAGTGGGAAGAGTCGTCCCTGGCTTGCCAGGAAAGGAATGTAGATTGTGTGGTATCACGAAAGAGGGGATCCATTAACATTGTAATGTATCGATATGAACCTATAGTGGCACATAGTTATGAGACACCGGCGTAGTCCTTTGAACGCCGGGCTACTCTGTGCTAGACACTACTCTCAAAAACATGCACATTAGGCTCATACGTAAATCATAATTTCATTCATGAGATTCATGGCTAAATAAACATTTAACATCGTTGATCCCCTTTTCATACATGATTATCCATGAATCTAGGACCCTATAATTGGACAATATCATAAATCGATCAATCATGAAATCTATTTCATAAATCATAAATCGTACTTGAACATATAGGCATTGCCCAATACTTTAACATGCTTTAAAATACATAATTCACTTGAAATCATGATTATAAACATGGGTAACTTGAAAACATGCATTTCATCATCAATACTTCATCATATATGAACATTAATCATAAATCTTAACTTTCATTAACTTTTTAAAAATGGGCATTTTAATTTTAAAAAGCTTGAAACATGATTTTGATGGAAAACAATGTAAAACTTGCCCATTATTCATAATTCGATAATAATAACTCCTTTAGATCATACCCATGTAGAGAATTCAAAATTTCATGCATTAGGTTAAAACCCCATAGAATCATTATAGGAATTGCATGATTTAGAGAGAGTTTGGGCATGTGTGTGAACGAATTCACCCATTCATAACCCTACATACCTGACTAGCTGATTCTTACACTTTTCTGATTGCCCAAGAAGGATTTTAGTAGTATTGGAAGCGCTAAGGCTTGATCTCCTGTCCAACTCTCTCTAACTTGCATGCATGGATTTTGAGTAGATTAGAATGACTTAACCTATCTAATACACTCTGATTATAACTTAAAACAATGTAGTATAGAACCTTAGATCATAGGAAGAGAATACCCTTAATAATTTCACAGAAAATAACTGCTCGTCAGTCCCCACGAGGGACCTAACTACTTGTTACTCAAGGCCACGACTAGTGGCATCATCCGTCACATGCACTGCCCTAAAATTCAAATAATTTCCCTCTGTTGACCACAACCCATCCCACGAATTGTGGTGACTGACCACGAGTCATGGGGTCCTTCCGTGGTCTACACTGCCATCTCCCTTCTCCTTCTCAGTCACTACTTCCCACGACTGGCTCAACGAGTTGTAGGGTCTGACCATGACTTGTGGCACGTCTGCGGGGATCTTAAATCCCAAATTTCAAACTCACATCCTGAACCTCACCACGAGTCATGGGATGACTCGTGGTCTATCCCCACGGCTCACATCACAACCCGTTCTGTGACCTGATGCCAGTTTTCAAATTTTCTCCGTTTCAACTCCCAAGTTTGATCTTTAGGCTTTCGGGGTAGAACAATATCTCCCCCTTGGGAACATTTTTCCTCGAATGTTGAAAATCATATAGAAAAGAAGAAAAAATTCAATCATCATACTCAAATACTAATCATTTAAGACGAAAATTGACGGAATGACTATCTCTGATTCAAGCTACATTGTTGAACTGAATTCATGAATCATACATACATCTATATACATAAAAGAAACTTAGGAACAGGGACTAAACATGAACTAATTAGGGTACTAGGAAAAAACTGGTAACTCAAGCTGAAACTGAGCCGGTAGCGAATAAATGTGGGTATCTAGCCATCATGTCTGCTTCGGTTTCCTACGTAGCTCCTTCAACATGCTGATTCCTCCATAACACTTAGGTTGAAGCTACTTCCTTGTTCCATAGCCTTCAAACTTGACAATCCAGTATTTCCACCGGAACCTCCTTATAACTAAGGCTGTCTTTCACCCCCACACTGTCCATCAGACAACTAGAGTTGGATCACCCCAACACTTCTTTAAGAGGGATACTTGAAATACAGGATGTACAGGAGCTAATTTTGAGGGAAACTTCAATTCATATGCCACCTTGCCAACCTGTTTCACAATTTGATACGGGCCGACATAGCGGGGACTAAGTTTCCCCTTCTTTCCGAACCTCATCACTCCCTTCATGGGAGACACCTTCAGAAATAACTAATCATCAACTTCAAACTCAAGTTCTCTTCTTCTCACATCCGCATAGGACTTTTGATGACTTTGAGTTGTTTTTAACCTTTTCCTTATAACTTGAACTTTCTCCATAGCCTCATAGAATGAATTCGGACCTATCAAGGTAGCCTCACCAACTTCAAACAAACCAATATGCAATCTACATCTCCTCCCATAGAGAGCCTCAAACGGAGCCATCTGAATGCTAGAATGGTAGCTTGTTGTATGAAAACTCAATGAGAGGAAAATGATCATCCCAACCACCCTTGAAATCAATAACACAGGCTCTCAACGTATCCTCAAGAGTCTGAATAGTCCTCTCCGCATGACCATCTATTTGCGGGTGAAATGTTGTGCTAAGCTTGAACTGAGTGTCAAGTCCCTTTTGAAAAGATCTCCAAAATTGAGATGTAAACTGAGTAACTCTATCAAATATGATGGACAAGGGCACTCCATTCAACCAAACCAACTCCTAAATGTATAATTTAGCATAATCCACAGTTGAATCGGCAGTTTTAACCGGTAGAAATGAGCCACCTTGGTCAACCTATCTACAATAACCCAAATGGAGTCATACTATCTGAGAGTGCGAGGAAAACCTGTTATGAAGTCCATATTCATCTCTTCCCACTTCCAAGTAGGGATGCAAATGTCTTGGAGCACCCCTCCGAGTCTTTAGTGCTCAACTTTCACCTATTGACAGTTTGGACACTTAGCCACAAATTCTTCTATGTCCTTCTTCATGCTGTTCCACTAGTAGACTTCCCATAGGTCATGGTAGATCTTGGTGGCACCTGGATGTAGAGAATACCTGGATCCATGAGACTCTTGCAACATTCGGTCTCTCAAATCATTAACATTCAAAACATATAAGCAATCCTGGTATCGAAGCACAACATCTCCCCTTTTGGAGAAGACCTCTACCTTCTGATTATGAACAGTTTCCTTTAATTTTACCAAAATGGGTTCCTCGTCTTGTCTATCTTTTACATCAGTCACCAAATATGATTCTGATCTGTTCTAAATAATAACACCACTATTAGTGGAGTCAATTAACCGAACTCCCAACCTTGCAAGTCAATGCACATCTTTAACCAACTCCTTCTTCCCCTCATCCACATGGGACACATTTCACATGGAGAGTCTACTAAGTGCGTCTTGCTACTACATTTGTCTTTCCCAGATGGTAAAGCACGCTCATTTCGTAGTCCATAAGTAGCTCTAACCACCTCATTTTCCTAAGATTGAGATCCTTTTGAGTAAATACATATCATAGACTCTTATGATCGATACACACATCCACGTGGACCCTGAACAAATAATGTCGCCATATCTTTAAGGCGAATACCACCGCGGCCAATTCAAGATCATGGGTCGGTAATTCTTCTCATGAACTTTCAGCTGTCTGGAGGCATATGCTATAACTTTCCCATGCTACATTAACACACACCTAAGTCTGATCTTTGAAGCATCACAATACACCACGAACCCATCAGTGCCCTCGGGTAGGGTTAACACCGGTGCTGAGGTAAGTAGAGCCTTTAACTCCTAAAAGCTCCTCCCACAAGCCTTCGACCATTGGAATTTCACCTTCTTCTGGGTCAATTTGGTTAAGGGTGCTGCAATAGATGAGAAACCTTCAATAAATCTCCTATAGTATCTCGCTAAGCCTAAGAAACTCCTGATATCTGAAGGATTCACCGGTCTAGGCCAATTATTCACAACTTCTATTTTATGAGAGTCCACCTATATGCCCTCACTTGACACAACATGGCCCAAAAATGCTACCGAGTTCAACCAAAACTCGCACTTGCTGAATTTGACATATAATTGGCGATCCTTGAGAGTCTGTAGCACCACTCTCAAATGAGCGCCATTCTCCTCCTCGCTCTGAGAGTATATAAAGATATCATCAATAAACACAATCATGAACATATCCAAGTATGTATTGAACACCCTATTAATCAAGTCCATAAAAGTTGCAGGAGCATTTGCTGGTCCAAAAGACAAAACTACAAACTCATAATAACCATACCGCATCCTGAAGGATGTCTTCGGGATGACACATTCCCGAACTCTGAGATGATTGTACTCGAATCTGAGATCTATCTTCAGAAAACACTTGGCAACTTGAAGCTAGTCAAACAAATCATCAATCCTTAGTAGAGTTGGTCCCGCTTATGGGGTCAAATCAATACATTCTAAGAAGAAAGATTGGAATATCAATCTCATACCTATTCTTGACAGTAACCTTGTTCAATTTCCGATAGTCAATGCACATTTGAAGGGAACCATCCTTCTTTCGGACAAGTAGAACTGGTGCACCCCATGGAAACTTGCTTGGTCTGATGAAAGCCTTATCCAAGAGATCCTTCAACTACTCCTTCAACTCTTTTATCTCAGTTGGAGCCATTCTATAGGGAGGAATAGATATAGGTTGTGTGTCGGGAAGAAGGTCAATACTAAATCAATTTCTCTCTTGGGAGGAACACCCGATAAATCATTAGGGAATACTTCTGGGTACTCACACACTATCGAAACTGAATACATAGTTAGGGTTCGGACTCAACATCCTCAACCCTAACTAGGTGATACACACAATCCTTGGAAATCATCTTCTCGGACTTAAAGTAGGAAATAAAACAACCTACATGCCCGACCAAACTACCCTTCCACTCCAAGACTGACTCACCCGGATAGCGGAACTCCACCGCACAGGTTCTATAATTAGTAGAAGCATAACATGCATACAATCAATCCATGCTGAGAATAATATCAATGTCAGTCATGGCTAACTCTACAAGGTCTGCTAAGGTGACTTTATGCAATACTGTGATCGGATAACTTCTATACACATGCCTAGCTACAACTGAATCACCAACGGGAGTAGAGACTGAGAATGGTTTTGGTAGAATTTCAGGACTGACTCCAAAGCTACTAGAAATATAAAGTGTTACAAAAGACAAGGTATCCCCTGGATCTAACAAAGAATAAATGTCAAGGTGAAACACTTGTAACATACCTGTAACTACATCCGGTAAAGTCCCTGCTCTTGGCGCGAGGCGAGGGCATAGAATCCGTTTTGGCGCTATCTGCCACCCCCAATAGTGGATGCCCCCTGTGGAGCTGAATGTGCTGGAGCTACGGCTGACCTGGTAGTTTGGGAATGACCTCTATCATCATCCTATCTAGCAAATGGACACGCTCGGCGCATGTGGCCAGATCTACCACACCCATAACAAATATCTGAGTTGAGCAAGCACTCCCTGGCATGACTCTTGTTGTACTTCCTGCAGGCTATAAAGGTGCGCTCTACCTGCATTCCCCTCTGATCCCTCGAACCCGAGGCCCTACTCCTCTGATCACCCTTGGGTCTGGATGGAACACTAGCTAATGATGGTGCTGGAGCTAGTGACCTCTACTGAATCTGAGGGTTGTGACCACCGCCGGGTTTCTGCTGAGTAAACCCATAGCTATCTGTCCAGGCCCTTTTGGCCTCTCTCTCCCTCACATGTGCCGCCTCCATATACTAGGTGTACAAGACTATCTGAGGGAAATCCATATCCTGGTGGAGTGTAGCGGTCCTGCAATCTTTGTCCAAGTAACTCGCCACCCCATGAACAAACCTGCTCACTCGCACCCTCTAATCAACCACTAACTCTGGGGCATACTTCAACAAGCGAGTGAAGTCAAGGGAATACTCCTATACCTTCATTCTCCCCTTCTTAATATTCACGAACTCAGCTACCTTCAATTCCCTCATCTCACGAGGGAATAACTGATCTAGGAACACAAAATGGAACTCCTCCTAAGTGACAGGGCCTGCTCCTGTGGCCCTACTATCTTTCCATTGTTGAAACCAGATATGTAAGACCCCTTTCAACTGATATGAGTCCAAATTAGCACACTCAACCCTATTCTCCCTTATGACTTGGGTGATCTTCACAATCTCGTCAATGAACTCTTGCGGGTCCTCATCTACTTTTGACCCGAGGAACTCTGGTGGGTTCATTCTTAAGAAATCCCTGACTCGAGCTACCGCCGCATTACCATTTGGTGCGACATATGCAACTACTTGTTTATTGACCTGAGCGGTCAAGGCCTGCGCGAGAATCTGAATGGCTGCCCGAAATTCAGCATGGGCAACCAGCTCCGGTGCATGGTGCTCCTAGACTGGTGGGGCCTACTGGTGACTGTCTCCATTGCCATCCTCGTGGCTGTTTCCATTCCCATTCCTTCTACCTTTACTTTGTGGGGAGCCATGATTCTGCAATCGCGAATAGCATGAATTAGAAGGATAGGGAGACATCTCATCGCACGACATAGATCATGAAAGAAGGGAACATTTCCTAAACTTCTCATAGCCTCTTCTCATAAGTGTGGCGTGCTTCACAGCCATGAAGAAGAATCTACTCAACACGACTTTCAGACACCCTAGGAAACTTCAAACCTATTGCTCTGATACCAAGTTTGTCATGACCCGAACATAGACCTGGATGTTTACACGAGATAAGGAGCCCCGAGGAACTCTAAGTCTACCCATGGAGTGAGCATACATATAACTCAATCAATAAAAGAGAATACTTAACATAATAACATAGCAGAAGCATAACAATGAAATACATAGAAAGTGGAACATAATTCATACATAACAGTTGGATACTACACATGGTCTAAAAGCCTCTAAAATATTTGATGGGTTGATAGGACAACACCCCTAACTAACCCAACAAGTCTAGGAAAGAAAACTAAGCATGAAAATATATTTGCTATACAATTGGTCCTTGGAGAATGAGGACTCACAAAAGAGCTGGATGTTAATCTATGAGACGGGCTAATGACGGTGCTTGGGCTGAAGATTGGAGCCTGTATTATGAAACGATACAACATAGAGTATGCAGTCAGTATGTGGAATGTACCGAGTATGTAAGGTAAGTAAAACAGACATTTAGAATACATAAAATCTCATGAGAGATCATAAGAGTGGAACAATATGCTCATAACATAAATGTAATAAGATAACATAAGGCTCAAGGTTTTCAAATCATTTGTAATCTATTCATTTTCATAATATTAAGAGAAACTTTATAAATCATCACTTGAGGCAAAATAACATAAACATAATAATGCAATAAAACATGCGGAACAATGGGAAGAATCGTCATAACTGACACCATCATGGTAAAGCCTTACATGATGCGCCAACTATCTCACTCTAGTGGGCATATTCATCCCTGGCTTGCTAGGCAAGGGACGTGCATTATGTGATATTGTTCGGTGCTTTTGCTTTGGGTATAAAGCTACACGCAAGTGCACGTGGTCGAACAAGTAGTAAAGTGGCTTAAGTAAGCCAAGTATCGATCCCACAGGGACTGGGATGAAGTGCAATCTGCTCAAGTGTACTATATTTTAATTCTAGAAATGCAGACAACAGTGTAAACAAAAGTTTGATATTTTGATTTATAATTTTTATGCTAAATCTAAAACAACTATCTAATGTGAGTCTAAACTATGAATGAGAGCATGCTGAGGTTAAACGAACATGTAATGAAATTAATTATCGATGTAATTTGGTTAGTCTTTTCCTCCGGTTGCTAGCCAAGAACTATTGCCAAGAGATTAAAACTCTCGTATTTAAACCCACTTAAGAATCATGAACCATCCACCTACATTTCTGTGATTAAATGCAATTCATGTTCTAGCCATACAAACCCGGTTCCTAAATTGACTAATACGACTTTCAGGTATATTTCTATCCTGAAAGTAAATCAATTCTCAATTTTCCCAAACTAAGAAAAGATCATATCCTATGAATTCACAACTTTCCAATTTCTTGCTCTCTCGAGTGAAACCGGACTTTTTAGATGTACATTAACGTAGGCCACACATTAATGCAGTAAGAACAGGAATTAATAGAACAACCATGGAAGAAAAGATGAAAAACCAAAGAATCAATGATCACATTTCATTACAAGTGTTCATAACCTCAGCAAGAAGATGAATTAGCCACTCATTTGTGGATTAAACATCGTTACATTAGTGTTAAAGATACAAGCAATTGAATACAAGGAGAAGGAAAGAGAGAAAAACCCTGATAATTTCATCTCCTCAACTGCCTGTAACCCACATTCTTGCTCCACCAAGTCAGAATATTGAAAAATGAACCTAAGTGTTCTATTTATACTAGTCGAAATTTTTCCCGGAATAACAAGCAACGTGTCACAGAGTGCATCGCGGAGCACTGCCTCCGTGACACGCTACCGACGCGGACCTTCACTGGAACTGGGGGTCCAGGAAATAAGGCCCAATGTGGCACGGCGTGCAACACGGAGCCATGCCACCGTGCCACGAACCCATCACGTACCCTCTCTGGAAATTGGGCGAAAATTCCCTATCCAGGCAGAAGGCCTGCGCGATGGCAGCGTGACACGGCTCCATCGCGGAGCCCCTTTATTTGATGCTTTCCACTGCCTTGTCCCTGCTCACGTCCGAGTCCAACCCCGATATCTTCCAACATGCATTTAAGCTTCCCAAAATTACATTTTACCTGCAAAACAATGCTAATCAGGTTGGTTAGTATAAATTCACATTTTATTACCAATTACATGAGAATGTATACACATTGATAGATAAACAAGGCTAAAATTCCACATTTGAGTTTCACTTGGGCATATAAATTTGCCCAAGATCACTTACCCCACACTTAAATCCTTGTTCATCCTCTAACAACAATCCTACACCTCATGCAATTTACATCCCAACCTCGCAACTTTGGTTCTACAATTTAGGCTACGGTCACACCGATTATTCAATACAGCAAATCATCAAGAAAACATGCATGGTCCTTGTCACACCCCACCTTGGGGGGTATGACGGCACCTGGTGCCTGCTAGACTCTAGACTGCTAAATGGTCCAGCCTGAGCACATCTGGTGCTTTGCCTGGCATTGGCTCTATTCAAGAAACAAACTGGCTATATAACGGCTGTAAATACAGCCTCTGGCCAACTGGCCTGTAGCCATCTGTACCTGTAACAACAGCTAACCAGAAACAGACTTGTAACAAGGAACCTATGCGGGCCGACAAGGCCACCATGCTGTCTAGTTATCTGTAACTCAACACAAGACTGCTGTAAAACTACGTGACCGGCAAGGTCACCACTACTGTCAAACTAAGGCCTCACACGACCAACATAAACTGAAATACAAACAGCTACAGTAGACTGCACGGCCCCACACGACCGGCTCAAGTACCCATAGGGAATATATACAGACTGCAAGCCTCTACGAATACTGTCAGAAACTAATAGAAATGATCGGGACAGGGCCCCGACCTACCCATAGTGCACAACAAAAGAAAAGGAGCTACACCTCTGGGGATCAGACTCCGGATGACAGGAGCTGATGACACACTGGCTGGCTGGAATCACGAGGGATCGGCTCCTCGTCCGTGAGTACCTGTAGGCAAGCAATACAGCGTCCCGCTGGGCGTCAGTACCACAGGTACTGAGCATGTAAAGCAAACTGAAATATGCAACTGAAACGAATAGCAACAACAACATGACATTTAAGCAAGAAGTAGCTGAGTCTATCTAGCTGAGGATAACCGGGGAGAGTTTGTACATTCTATAACTAACTGAGTATACCCGATGACGTGTCGTTCTACTGTCTATCAGTATCTAATAACACATATCAATATACATAATAGTACACATAATACCTGACCGACCCCCATAAGTCGGAAGGTGCCAACCAAGCAAGCAATCTATTTACCCCTACCCGGGTCTAAACCAACCAAAAACAAGTCACTCCACTCATCTGATAACTGTGAGCTCCTCCTACCGGCCCCCTTGGGTACGTAGCTCAGGCCTTGGCCTCTGACAATAAACTGTGTCTAGGTCCGAAGACTCCTGCCTCTGGGCACAGATGTGCACACAGAGTGGTCTGCCCCTGTAAACAGGGTGTGCTAGTGTTACACCCCGTAGAATTCCCGACACTCAGATGAACTATTCCCACGTTGGTTAAGCATATTTGAAGGCCATACGTGTTGGAGAAAGGCCCGGGAAAAGATCGGACGAGAATCCCGTCGAACCATCGCGGAAGGAGCCGAGGCAGAGCCCCTCCGCGATGGCAGCGTGTCACGGAGGAGAGGCCTCCGCGATGGCTCCGTGACACGTTGGCCTTGTCCAGGCCCAAGTATATAAAGCCTCACTTCGGTTTTAAATGATAAAAACTTTATAAAATTTCCAGAGAACGCAGAAAAACAAAGGAGGACGAAGTGGGAATATATATTATCGCTCGATTACGCTGCTAAACGCGGCCCAAACTCAAATTAACTCCAGATACGGGGGTATTTAGCGACAGAGAGCATTCCTACGGATTCAGTTTCGCAAAATACGGCTGGCGAATCGTCGAGCCACCGAGCCAAGGTAAGTGGAATTGCTCTAAATTAGTGTCTATGTGTCCCTAGCTGTGAAGTGAATATTTCTCCCTTCTGGACCGCTGAAAAATAGTGAGTTTTCGACCGTCTTTCGATAAGCCTAAGTTTAGGCTATAAGCTATATCAAAAGTGACGTTGCCTTTTGAAATAAAGTTGTATTTAGTATGGATTGACATATTTATGAATGCAGTTGGGAGAAAACAGTTGAAGTACCGGTCGAGCCTCGTCCGACAGACGGATAGCTCAAGAATAAGGTATGTAAAGTTAGTTTCCTCGGCAAGTTAAGTAATATTGAGATAATATAGCAATTTTCAGACCAGTAGAATGTTCAGAAGTCGAGTATTGCGTTATTATGAATATTGGTACAATGTGAGAAGCATTGGGTTGTCATGTGTATGAAACCTATTAGTATGATATAGATTCTAACGCAAGTGTTGGAGAGTGCCTAGTATACTCAGTGTGTGATGTGATATGCTATGTTAAGATATTGTTGTGTTCAGTCGAAACCCCGTGAAGTAGTACAGTATCCGTAAAGCATTTCAGAAATAGAATAGCAGACTAAAATGAAGTTTAGAAAGCATGTCAGGAATAGTAAATCAGGTTACTATAGAAAATCAATATACCGCATAGTTCAGCAGAAAGACTATATTGGTACATACATATATAGTACTTCCAGCCTCAGCATGTATTAAGTATGTACATATTTCTATCACTAGTCCAGCATATAGTGTATACAGAAACTTAGTAAACAACAGAGTTTTCAACAGAAACATTATCTTATATAGCATTTGCCCAGTACAGTCCGGCAGGAGACTATATTCATATTTATACATCTTTACCTGCCTCAGCACATATTAAATACGTACAGATCACTATCATTAGCTCAGCATGTAATATATATGACACTTTACCCCTATTAGCCTCAGCATGTGAGATACACAGACAGCATTACTAGTTGAGACCGTTGTATTGTTGGGGGTTGGATTACCCAGCATCCATGACCGCCCCAGGGTTAATAGCTATATCGACTCGTCCGCCAGAGGATGAGGATACGTCACTCTATGGAGTGATATGCCGTCCCGCAAGGGGACGAAGATGGGATGCCAGTTTCCCCATATTGTGCCTTGGTCGGCCCTTATACACCCCCGTCGAGCGGGTACACCCGGGGTGTTGATTCAGGAGTCCTTCGGACTCAGGTACAGTTATAGTCAGGGGCTCACGGAGCCCAAGTGCATACCCAGGGGACCGGCAGGACGCTTACAGCCATTGTAGGAGATGGGATGACCGGGGTAGGGGTATAGATTCTGTGCTGGTTGTACCTCCCGACTTATGGGGGCCGGGTAAGGTTTGTGTGTGCTATGTTACGTTATTTCATGTTATGCCATGTTATGTTAGATACAAGTAGATCAGCAGTAGCACGATACGTTTCCAGGTATGACTCTTATCCTTTCCAGCAAAGATTGAGAGAAGGTATGATTTACATTATCAGCCAGTCAGTCTATTCTCTCTACATCAGTTTCTTCAGTTATATTATTGTATTCAGACTTTGCTTTCAGTTATTGCTTTACATACTCAGTACCAGCGATACTGACGCCCGGTGGGGTGCTGCATTACTTGCCTGCAGGTACTGATAGATGAGCAGGTGACACTATGTGATTCCCGTCAGCGATCAAGTATTCAGCTCCTGTCATCCAGAGACTGAATTCCAGAGGTGTATTTCAGTTCTTTTGTTATACAGTACGGGTAGGTTGGGGCCCTTTCCCGATCATTTCTATTGCTATTCCTAGAGGCTTGCAGTCTGTATATTTCCCTGTGGTCAGTTGAGCCGGTCGTGTGAGGCCGTGCAGTTGTTAGCTGTTAGTACTCTTGCTTCTTTTATGTTGGCCGTGTGTGGCCATAAGTTTGACAGTAGTGGTGACCTTGCCGGTCATGTAGCCTTCTAGTATTTTACCGCTGAATGCAGATAACTAGACAGCAGGGTGGCCTTGTCGGCCCGCATAGGCTTCCCTATAGTTGCTTGTTCTGGTCAGCTGTTATTACAGGTACAGGAGGCTATAGGCCAATGGGCCGGAGCTTGTGTTTACAGCCGTTATATAGCCCTTTGTTTCCAGAAATGTGAGTTAGAGCCAGCCAGGCACCAGATGTGCCCAGGCTTAACAGTCCAGCAGGTCAGGTCCTAGTAGGGCACCAGGTGCCAGTCATACCCCCCAAGGCGGGGTGTGACAAACTTGGTATCAGAGCAGGTCGTGTCCTAGGGAGTCTGCAAGCCGTGCTAAGTAGAGTCTTGTCTATGAATGTGTTGTGCACCACATACTATAGGCAGGAGGCTGCGAGGCATAATATGATGGTTACCCTTCTTTCTCAGTCAGTCGTGCTTTAGAGCGGTACAGTATAGGGTTGAGTCCCTGAGAACTTACCATATTCTTTGATTACGGATACAAAGGCAGATCAGCATTACCCCATCACAGACAGAAGATCAGAAATAGCAACGGAAGAGAGTATCAGTCAGTTGTATGATAACTACAGCAGCAGGAGGAGGTATCAGAAACCTCCCAGTGTGATACCTTTATTGGCATTATTCCTAGTATACGTTGATAACGTCAGAATAGGGAGTCAGCAGTATAATGTACATATGAGTTGATTTACTTATTAGTTATATAAGATCTGATTATGATTACAGATAAGGTCAGACCACCAGGTAGGTATAAGAAAGAGAGAAAAAAATGCAGGAATCCCAAATACATCTTTTTGGATATGGTACAGTTGAATGCTTTTATTGTTGTAATAAGAAAAGGGTTATTCCTACCTCTTAAGTTCGATATCAGTATAGAAAAGGAGCATAAGACTTGAGAGGGGGTTGCCGAATCATGCAGTAAGTAAAGATGGGTTGATTGATCCTAGTAAGTAGTGGAAGATATAGAGAGCCCTTATGATTACGTAGGCTGTGCAGACCCTTATGATAACCAGCCAGTAAAGAAAGTAAGACTGTTAGCTTACCCGAAGTAGGGGTAACAGACCTGCTAGTGATGAATGCCTAATAATAGTCAAGTTTGAGCCAGAAAAAGGCCAAGCCCGCCATATATGCTAACAGATAGCAAGACATACCTGTAAGATTATAGTTATGATCTAGTTGTGACATCGAGAGATATAGAGGTTATGTGAATCTGATGGGCTTGAGTATACGCCCAAAGAAGTGTAGGCCGAGGCTTGATCAGTAATCTCATTAGCAATGAAAGGTAGGTACCTTGAACCCCAGAGTTCAGTTTAAGTAAGATGAGAGGAAGAAGCAGGAATGTCAGATATTGTGGGGAAATTAGAACTACCCCGGATTGATAAAGTATCGTATTAGGGATTAAGCCTCGGGTTGACAGTAAGATTGCGGTTCAGAATACCGCAGGGTGTCCATTATAGAAAAGTTAAGAAGTTACCGATACAACAATTCTAATCCAGTGTAGCCTAGAGATAAGGCCCAGCAGACAGTTATGGGCTCTCAATATATGCCTAGTAAGGCTACAGGATTCGAGCGTCGACCCCCACCTCGCAGAGTGGCTGGATTTTAAATAGCAGACAATAACTAGAATGTTTATGTTTGTTACTTTCAGAATGGGGTGACAATGCAATAAAATGATAAGTCAGGGTAGAAGATATTATTAGGCCGTAAGAAGTAATGTATCATGTACGATATGAGATTCAGCAGCATGTCAGAAATTATGAATTACCATAGGAATCAGTACATATTGTACGTAGCCAACGATATATAGATAAGAGATAATAGATAGGTTGTGAGTGGCTGCCTATAAGGGCTACAATCACAGATGCTGATTAGTAATAGAAAGCCTATACAAATTGCATTGGGGGACCAAAAAAAAAAGATAAGGAGAAGAAAGAGGGAGAAGAAAGAAAGAAAAGAATAAGAGAGAGGGCAGATTAAGTGTGAGTTATATATGAAGTCATAAAAACTATCTCAGTTTTCAGTTATTAGATTAACAGACTTATGTGTTGTTGTCAGATTTAGGCTCTAGGAGCTTACCAGAGTTATTGACCTAAGACAGATGGCTAGATGATAAAGGAACAAGGTGCGCAGACAGTCGTTCAGGTTATCCCAGCAACAAGTAGCCTTAGCATTCGGCCAGAAGGCCAGATAAGCTCTGTCTATACCGGTAGATTACTTGTCAGATTCTCCGGCATAATAAACCAGTATGACCATTAGTTATATGCCAATTACTTGTAAATGTGAATTTTAGCTAAGTTTAGTAGCCTTTTTGGTCACATGGTATCGGAGGCTGGTGTACAAATAGATACATAGAAAAATTGAAGTAATGAGGACCTAGCCTGGACCTACCACTCCGATCGAAGTACGCAATCCCTGCGGTTAGCCGGGTACTGCAGAGGGTCCGTGGAAGGATTTTCCACCTTAGCAGCACCTCTGACTAAGTTGTCACAAAAGGCAGCGAAGTTCCAGTAGACTGAGGCGTGTAAGCTGAACTTCCAATAGTTAACAGCCAGGTTAACCGCAGCCCCAGTGTTAGTATGGCCAGAAGGTACAGAGGGTTGGTGCAGCATGGTAAAGTAACAGTTTATACTTTCGGCCAATTGAAGAAACGTGAGAAGAATTATCTTACCCACGATCTGGGTATCACCTAGTTAGCTACAGTAGCTTATGCCAGAAAAAGCAAGAATTTTGTGTCACCCGGGAAGGGCTAATACGGTAGTAGATACCCTTAGCCGTAGATCTATGGGGAGTTGGCATACTTGCCACCTGAACAGCCGGAATAGACCCGAGAATTTCACTAGTTAGCTGGTTTAGCCGTTCACATAGCAGAAATAAAAAGATAACAGAACGATAATACAGAATATCGCAGCATTGTCGTTAGTGGTGGAAGTAAAGAAACGGCAGTATAGAAACCCTAGCCAGGTTTAACTTGAACACAAGGTTCAGTAAGGAGAAGTGACATATTTTCAGATAACCGGGGATGAAATGTGGCGATATAAAGGCCACATGGCGCTCCAGATATTTTGGGGCATCGTCAGCAGTTTATGAGTAAGGCGCATTATGCCCGCTATTCTCTTCATCCCGATACGACAAAGAAGTACCATGACATTAAAAAGAACTACTGGTAGCCCAGTGTCCTAATTGCCAACAGTTGAAGGCAGAATATCAAAAACCAGGCAGGTTAATTTAGAACATAGTTGTGCCTCTTTGGAAATGAGAAGCGATGAATATGAATTTTGTAGCAAGATTACCCCGTACTAAACACAGACATGGCTCTATATGAGTGATGAGTGACAGATTGACAAAAACCAGCTCATTTATTGCCAGTAAGAACTACTTTCTCGGCCGAAGATTATGCTGAGTTGCATATCAGAAAGATAGTCAGATTACATAAAATGCCAGTATCCATTATTTCAGACAGAGGAGCACACTTCACAACTAGATTCTGGCAGTCATTTTAGAAGAGTTTGGGAGCGCAGATTAATTTAAGCGCAGCGTTCTATCCTCAGACAGATGAGCAGGCTGAGCGCACAATTCAGACGCTCGAAGACATGTTGCGAGCGTGTGTGCTAGATTTCAATAATAGCCAAAATGAGCATTTACCATGAATCGAATTTTCCTCCAGAATTAGAATCCATTCATCCGGTCTTCTATGTAACTATTCTGAGGAAATGCATAGGAGTCCCGTTCAGAGTAGTCCCAGTCCAGAATATCCAGGTTACGAAAAAGCTGGCCTGCAAAGAGGTTCCAGTAGCTAGCCTAGACAAACAGATTCACAGATATGAGGACCAGATATCCTCACCCATTTAAGCGACAGGTATGTCCGTATTATTGCTATGTAATATCTTATGGTCCTGTATGTATAAGTGAGACAGATTGATATTTAATTATCCAGTGGATCGTGCAGTGCCTGTGTTGGACTTTTCTGCATTTCAGGTTTTTATGGTAGTCCATATTACAGGGGAAACTCTGCCGAAATTCTTCTAGAAAATAAAGTAATCAGTCCTCTAGATAACAGTATACATTCGAGGACGAATATTTTTAAGGGGGGGAGAATGTTACACCCCGTAGAATTCCCGGCACTCAGATGACCTATTCCCACGCTGGTTAAGCATATTTGAAGGCCATACGTGTTGGAGAAGGCCGCGATGGCAGCGTGTCACGGAGGAGAGGCCTCCGCGATGGCTCCGTGACACGTTGGCCTTGTCCAGGCCCAAGTATATAAAGCCTCACTTCGGTTTTAAATGATAAAAACTTTATAAAATTTCCAGAGAACGCAGCAAAACAGAGGAGGACGAAGAGGGAATATATATTATCGCTCGATTACGCTGCTAAACGTGGCCCAAACTCAAATTAACTCCAGATACGGGGGTATTTAGCGACAGAGAGCATTCCTACGGATTCAGTTTCGCGAAATACGGCCGGCGAATCGTCGAGCCACCGAGCCAAGGTAAGTGGAATTGCTCTAAATTAGTGTCTATGTGTCCCTAGCTGTGAAGTGAATATTTCTCCCTTCTGGACCGCTGAAAAATAGCGAGTTTTCGACCGTCTTTCGATAAGCCTAAGTTTAGGCTATAAGCTATATCGAAAGTGACGTTGCCTTTTGAAATAAAGTTGTATTTAGTATGGATTGACATATTTATGAATGCAGTTGGGAGAAAACAGTTGAAGTACCGGCCGAGCCTCGTCCGACAGATGGATAGCTCAAGAATAAGGTATGTAAAGTTAGTTTCCTCGGCAAGTTAAGCAATATTGAGATAATATAGTAATTTTCAGACCAGTAGAATGCTCAGAAGTCGAGTATTGCATTATTATGAATATTGGTACAATGTGAGAAGCATTGGGTTGTCATGTGTATGAAACCTATTAGTATGATATAGATTCTAACGCAAGTGTTGGAGAGTGCCTAGTATACTCAGTGTGTGATGTGATATGCTATGTTAAGATATTGTTGTGTTCAGTCGAAACCCCGTGAAGTAGTACAGTATCCATAAAGCATTTCAGAAACAGAATAGCAGACTAAAATGAAGTTTAGAAAGCATGTCAGGAATAGTAAATCAGGTTACTATAGAAAATCAGTATACCGCATAGTTCAGCAGAAAGACTATATTGGTACATACATATATAGTACTTCCAGCCTCAGCATGTATTAAGTATGTACATATTTCTATCACTAATCCAGCATATAGTGTATACAGAAACTTAGTAAACAGCAGAGTTTTCAGCAGAAACATTATCTTATATAGCATTTGCCCAGTACAGTCCGGTAGGAGACTATATTCATATTTATACATCTTTACCTGCCTCAGCACGTATTAAATACGTACAGATCACTATCATTAGCTCATCATGTAATATATATGACACTTTACCCCTATTAGCCTCAGCATGTGAGATACACAGACAGCATTACTAGTTGAGACCGTTGTATTGTTTGGGGTTGGATTACCCAGCATCCATGACCGCACCAGGGTTAATAGCTGTATCGACTCGTCCGCCAGAGGATGAGGATACGTCACTCTACGGAGTGATATGCCGTCCTGCAAGGGGACGAAGATGGGATGCCAGTTTCCCCATATTGTGCCTTGGTCGGCCCTTATACACCCCCGTTGAGCGGGTACGCCCAGGGTGTTGATTCAGGAGTCCTTCGGACTCAGGTATAGTTATAGTCAGGGGCTCAGCGAGCCCAAGTGCATACCCAGGGGACCGGCAGGATACTTACAGCCATTGTAGGAGATGGGATGACCGGGGTAGGGGTATAGATTCTGTGCTGGTTGTACCTCCCGGCTTATGGGGGCCGGGTAAGGTTTGTGTGTGCTATGTTACATTATTTCATGTTATGCCATGTTATGTTAGATACAAGTAGATCAGCAGTAGCATGATACGTTTCCAGGTATGACTCTTACACTTTCCAGTAAAGATTGAGAGAAGGTATGATTTACATTATCAGACAGTCAGTCTATTCTCTCTACTTCAGTTTCTTCAGTTATATTATTGTATTCAGACTTTGCTTTTAGTTATTGCTTTACATACTCAGTATCAGCGGTACTGACGCCCGGTGGGGCGCTGCATTACTTGCCTGCAGGTACTGATAGACGAGCAGGTGACACTACGTGATTCCCGTCAGCGATCAAGTATTCAGCTCCTGTCATCCGGAGACTGAATTCCAGAGGTGTATTTCAGTTCTTTTGTTATACAGTACGGGTAGGTTGGGGCCCTGTCCCGATCATTTCTATTGCTATTCCTAGAGGCTTACAGTCTGTATATTTCCCTGTGGTCAGTTGAGCCGGTCGTGTGAGGTCGTGCAGTTGTTAGCTGTTAGTACTCTTGCTTCTTTTATGTTGGCCGTGTGGGGCCATAAGTTTGACAGTAATGGTGACCTTGCCGGTCACGTAGCCTTCTAGTATTTTACCGCTGAATGCAGATAACTAGACAACAGGGTGGCCTTGTCAGCCCGCATAGGCTTCCCTATAGTTGCTTGTTCTGGTCAGCTGTTATTACAGGTACAGGAGGCTATAGGCCAATGGGCCGGAGGCTGTGTTTACAGCCGTTATATAGCCCTTTGTTTCCAGAAATGTGAGTTAGAGCCAGCCAGGCACCAGATGTGCCCAGGCTTAACAGTCCAGCAGGTCAGGTCCTAGTAGGGCACCAGGTGCCAGTCATACGCCCCACGGCGGGGTGTGACAGCTAGCTCTGCGCAGAGTAAATTGAACTACCCCTGCAAGCAGGGTGGTCTGGACCGTATTATCATGGTGGTCGGCCATCATCGTCCCTTAGTCGGACGGCATCGCCCAGCTAGTGGCGGCATCTGAATCTGGTATCGACACAGCTATAACCCAGGGGCGGTGGGGATGCTAAAGGGTGCCCACATGCCACAACAAGTCTCAACATACAAAACACATACACAGCAAGCATGCTCAATGAAGAATACTAACCATATTCTCTTCTTGTATCTCAAGGCCAGTTTGTATTAAATAATTGATACTATATTCTGTTTTACACTATTTCTGATTGCTGGACTAACTGCTACCTGGCCTTTATCTGTCTATTTGATTATATCTGGATATAGCTCAATAACATAAAATGTACCATCTACTACTGGATACAATCTCAACAGATGAAATACATATTGTCTAAATATCTATTATTCGGATTATCGCATGATACGTAATAATATACTAGCATGCTTGCTGGAATTAGTACTAAAAACGTTCCTGTACGTTGGGTATCGGTTAATAGCCTTTATTCTATTTACTTTCTAAACTGTACTTCCTGGCTTGCCGAAAGAATAACTTTACATACCTGGTTTCTGAGTACCCGACTGACCGATGTGATTTCCATCGGTACTTCTGCTGTTTCTCCCAACTACATTCATATACACGTCAATTAGAACTAAATACATTAATATTCGGGAGAAATTGTCACTTTTGATATATATATTTATCCCAACTTTAACCTTTCGGAAAACGGTCGAAAACGCGTTATTTTTCAGCGGTCCAGAAGGGAGAAATATTCACTTCTCAACTAGGAACACATAGACATTAATTTAGAGCAATTCTACTTACCTTAGTTCGGCGGCTCGCCGATTCGTCGGTCGTATTTCACGAAACTAAATCCGTAGGAATGCTCTCTGCTGCTAAATACCTCAGTACCTGGGGTTAATTTGAATTTGGGCAGCGTTTAGCAGCGTAATCGGACGAAAATTATTTAATTTCCTTCGTTCTTACTCCCCTCTGCCGTACCCTCTATTTTTCTGAAAATGTTTAAAGGTTTTAAATGAAATTAAACCGAAGTAGGGCTTATATACTTGAGTCTGAACCTGGGCAACGTGTCACGGAGCCATCGCGGCGGCCTCACCTCCATGACACGCTGCCATCGCGGAGGGGCTCTGCCTCGGCTCCTCCCGCGGTGGTTCAACGGGTTTCTCGTCCGATCTTCTTCCAGGCCTTTTTCTAGTATGTATGGCCCTTCTAATATGCTTAACCAACGTGCGAATAGGTCGTCTAGGTGCCGAGAATTCTACGGGGTATAACATTCTCCCCCCCTTAAGAACATTCGTCCTCGAATGTACACTGTTATCTAGAGGACTACTTACTTTATTTTCTAGAAAAATTTCGGCAGAGTTTCCCCTATAACATGGACCATAACAAAAACCTGAAATGCAGAAAAGTCCAACACAGGCACTGCACATAATATTCTAGGATCCACTGGATAACTAAATATCACTCTTTATCATTCACAGACATACAACCATAAGGTACTGTATAAGTAATAATACGGACATACCTGTCGCCTGACTAGGCCTGAAATAGGTGAGGGTATCTGACTTTCATATCTTCTTCTGCTTCCCACATCATTTCCTCACGATTCCTGTTACGCCACAATACTTTGACAGATGCAGCATCTTTAGTTCTTAACCTGCGAATCTGTCTGTCTAAGATAGCTACGGGAACCTCTTCATATACTAACTCTTCTGTGACCTGGACATCTTGAACCGGAACTACTGTAGAAGGGTCCCCTACGAACTTCCTTAACATAGAAACATGGAATACTGGGTGAACATACGCTAACTCTGGAGGCAAGTTCAACTCGTATGCAACTCGGCCTATTTTTTGCCGAATCTGATATGGCCCAATGAATCTTGGGCTAAGCTTGCCTTTCTTGCCAAACCTCATTACCCCTTTCATTGGGGACACTTTCAGATATACCCAGTCATTCACCGAAAATTCTAAATTTCTACGCCGCATATCTGCATATGACTTATGGCGTCTCTGAGCAGTCAGCAGGCGTTCTCTGATAAGCTTTACCTTCTCCTCTGACTGTTGAATGATGTATGGCCCAATCAACGTTGACTCCCCCACTTCAAACCAGCCCACCGGCGATCTACATTTTCGCCCATATAATGCTCCAAAGGGCGCCATCTGGATAGCTGAATGATAACTGTTATTATAGGCAAATTAAATCAGCGACAGATGTTCATCCCAGCTACCCCCAAAATCTAGCACACACGCTCGTAGCATGTCTTCGAGCGTTTGGATAGTCCGCTCAGCCTGCCCATCTGTCTGGGGGTGGAATGATGTGCTCAAATTAATATGCGTTCCCAGACCCCTCTGGAACGACTGCCAAAATCTAGCTGTGAATTGTGCTCCCCTGTCTGAAATAATAGATACCGGCACTCCATGTAGTCTAACTATTTCTCTGATGTATAACTCAGCATAATCCTCAGCTGAGAAGGTAGCCTTCACTGGCAGGAAATGAGCTGATTTTGTCAGCCTGTCAACTATTACCCAAATAGAATCATTTCTGCGTTTGGTACGGGGTAATCCTGTTACAAAATCCATATTTATCGCTTCCCATTTCCACATAGGCACAGCTATATCTTGCATCAGACCGCCCGGTTTCTGGTGCTCCACTTTCACCTGCTGGCAGTTAGGACATCTAGATACAAATTCAGCTATTTTAGATTTCATACCTGGCCACCAGTAGATGTCTCTGATATCGTGGTACATTTTCGTTGCTCCTGGATGGAGAGAATAACGAGCGTAATGTACCTCATGCATGATCTGCTGGCGAAGCCCTGGTACGTTCGGGACACACAGACGGCCCTTACAACGTAGCACTTTATTTTCAGTCACTTGGAAATCTAACTCCTTACCCTTCTGAATTTTATCTCTGAGCTGGACTAAGTCAGGGTCCTCGTACTGCCGTTCTTTTACCTCTGTAACTAGTGATGACTCGGCAGAGTTTTGAATTACCACTCCGTTATTTTCTGTCTCCACTACTCGAACGGCTAAACCAGCTAGTTGATGAATTTCCTTGGCTAATTCCCGCTTCTCGGGCCGCAAATAGGCCAAACTCCCCATTGACTTACGGCTCAGGGCATCTGCTACTACATTAGCTTTTCCTGGGTGATAGAGAATATTTACATCATAGTCTTTCAATAATTCTAACCAGCGACGTTGCCGCAAATTTAACTCCCTCTGTGTGAAAATGTACTGCAGGCTTTTGTGATCTGTAAAAATGTCTACATGGACGCCATACAGATAATGCCTCCAAATTTTTAGAGCGTGGATCACTGCGGCCAGTTCCAGGTCATGGGTCGGATAGTTCTTTTCGTGCTTCCTCAGCTGTCTGGAAGCATAAGCAATCACCTTACCATGCTGCATCAACACACAACCCAGTCCCAAACCTGAAGCGTCGCAATACACCGCATACCCATCTGTTCCCTCTGGCAATGCTAGTACTGGGGCGGAGGTCAATCTGTCTTTCAATTCTTGAAAACGCTGCTCGCAGGCCTCCGTCCACTGAAATTTTGCTGCTTTCTGTGTTAGCTTTGTCAGAGGTGCTGCTATAGTGGAGAATCCTTCAACAAATCTCCGATAATATCCTGCTAAACCCAAGAAACTGCGGACCTCGGTCGGAGTGGTAGGTCTGGGCCATGTCTTGACCACCTCTATTTTCTGTGTGTCTACCTGTATACCAGTATCCGACACGATGTGCCCCAAAAAGGTAACTGAGTTCAGCCAGAACTCGCACTTAGAAAACTTGGTGTACAGCTGACGTTCTCTAAGGATCTGGAGTACTGTTCGTAAATGGTTCTGGTGATCTGTCTCTGAACGAGAATATACCAGAATATCATCGATAAATACTATCACCAACAGATCCAAATACGGTCTGAATATGCTGTTCATCAGGTCCATAAACACTGCGGGAGCATTCGTCAGCCCGAAAGACATAACTAGGAATTCAAAGTGACCATACCTAGTCCTGAAAGCAGTCTTTGGAATGTCCCTCTAACGAATCCGGACCTGGTGATATCTGGACCTCAGATCTATCTTAGAGAAACATTTGGCCCCCTGCAACTAGTCAAACAAATCATCTATTCTCGGGAGCGGGTATTTGTTTTTAACCGTTACCTTATTCAGCTGCCGGTAGTCCACACACATACGGAGTGAGCCATCTTTCTTTCTTACAAACAGAACTGGCGCACCCCACGGGGAAGTACTAGGCCTTATAAAACCTTTGTCGAGAAAATCTTTTAACTGTTCTTTCAACTCTCTAAGCTCCGCTGGTGCCATGCGATACAGGGAAATGGATATAGGTTGAGTCCCTGCCAATAGGTCAATCGCAAAATCTATCTCCCTTTCGGGGGGGATACCAGGCAACTCATCCGGAAATACGTCAGGGAATTCATTGACTACTGGAACAGACTGAAGAGTCGGAGGTTCCACCCGAACGTCCTGGACTCTAACTAGATGGCAAATACATCCCTTTGCTATTAATTTTCTTGCCTTAAGGTAGGAAATAAACCCACCTTTCGGCGTAGGTGTACTCCCTTTCCACTCTCGCACTGCTTCCCCCGGAAAGTGAAATCGGACCGTCTTGGTCCGGCATTCTAAGTTGGCATAGCATGGCACTAACCAGTCCATACCCATAATGGCATCGAAGTAGACCATCTCAAGTTCTATTAAGTCTACTGTGGTCTGGCGATCAGCAACCTCTACCGTACACCCTCAGTAAACTCTTTTAGCTGTAATTGAGTCACCGACCGGTGTAAGCACTGAAAAGGGCTGCTGAAGCAATTCTGATTCGATGCCCAACTTTCGGGCCACAAATGGTGTAATATATGACAAGGTAGACCCTGGATCAATCAATACATAAACAGGGTGTGAGCAGATAATCAATATACCTGTGACCACGTCGGGAGATGCCTCTGAATCCTGCCTCCCTGGTAATGCATAGGTATGGCTGGGGCCTGCACCTGAGCCAGAGGCTCCTGGTCTACCTCGGCCCCTATTTCCTACACCTGGGGGGTCTGCGCCCTGCTGAGGCTGCTGGAACTCGTGGCCCTGCTGACGCTCTATCCAGATCATCCTGACTACCCTGTCCCCTGGCTGGACAATCTCTCATTAAATGCCCTTCCTGTCCACAGTAATAGTACCCTGGGAAGCCTTGCCTGGAGGCTCCAGAATGTAGTCGGTGGCATATAGGACAAGGGGTAGATGCAAATCTACTCTGTTCTACCCTCCGCTGCTGAGGTGAGGCTACTGTCCGTTAACTGCTACCGGACTCCGACTGACTCCGACGAATAAACCTGCCCCTCTGCTGCTGTACCGGCGGTAAAGATCTGGGTGGCCTATCTGAAAACCGTGGTCTCAGCCCCCTAGGAATTTCCCTCTGAACCTTGTCGGGTCTGCTTCTATGGCGCTGCTCTGAAGTCGCCTGTCTGTCACCCCGCTGCCGCTGCCTCAGGCCCTCAATTGTCTGTGCGAAGGCCTGTACCCTGGCTATGTCCATGTCCTCTCTCAAAGTAGCTGTCATGCACGTCTCTATGTACTCTGGATTCAGGCCCATAATAAAGCGGTGGACTCTGGACGACATGGTGTCCACAAATGATGGAGCATAGCGGGCTAAGGAGTCGAATTGTAAGGAATATTCACGGACGCTCCTAGCCCCCTGCTCTAAATGTAAGAACTGGTCCATCCGGGCTTGTCTGAACTCCCGGGGTAAGTAGTGGTCCAGAAATGCCTCTGAAAAGCTGGACCAAGTAGGAGGGGCTGCATCACTTCCCCAAGACCTCTCCCAACTTTCGTACCACAAAACAGCAATATCCCGTAACCGGAACACTGCTAACTCAACTGATTCTGCTGGGGTTACGTGCATGACTCTAAAGATCCTCTACATCTGGTCCAAAAAGTCCTGAGGGTCCTCCGCTGAATCCGATCCAGTAAACTGAGGGGGTCCCAACGCCAAGAATTCTCTAACCCTGGAACTACCTGGCCCACCTAGGGATTCTGCTGCTGTAGGTGGTGCTGGCTGACGCTGAGCAGCTAGCATCTGAGTCAACATAACCACCGCACTACGTAGCTCCTGATCAGATGAAGTGGGTGCAGGAGCTGTGGGAGGCGGTGCTGCCTCAAATGGTGTCTGGCGAGGCGGAGACTGCTGGGAGGGCCGAGATGATGCCTCCGTATTGCTCTCAGACCGGGCGGAATCTGGCTGTAACTGAGGCATCCTACTGGTGCCTTCGCCCGCTGCTGTATCCAATCTCCTACCTGTAGCTGGGTGCCACTGGTCTTCCATAATATCTGTAGGAAAAGAGGGTGGTGAGTTTCAAAAGTCAACTCTATACTGTACCGCTCTATAGCACGATTGAATAAGAAAGAAGAGTGACAATCCTAACATGCCTCGCAGCCTCCTGCCTATAGTATGTGGTGCACAACACATCCATAGACAAGACTCTACTTAGCACGGCTTGCAAACTCCCTGGGATACGAACTGCTCTGATACCAAGTTTGTCACACCCCACCTTGGGGGGTATGACGGCACCTGGTGCCTGCTAGACTCTAGACTGCTAAATGGTCCAGCCTGAGCACATCTGGTGCTTTGCCTGGCATTGGCTCTATTCAAGAAACAAACCGGCTATATAACGGCTGTAAATACAGCCTCCGGCCAACTGGCCTGTAGCCATCTGTACCTGTAACAACAGCTAACCAGAAATAGACTTGTAACAAGGAACCTATGCGGGCCGACAAGGCCACCATGCTATCTAGTTATCTGTAACTCAACACAAGACTACTGTAAAACTACGTGACCGGCAAGGTCACCACTACTGTTAAACTAAGGCCTCACACGGCCAACATAAACTGAAATACAAACAACTACAGCAGACTGCACGACCCCACACGACCGGCTCAAGTAACCACAGGGAATATATACAGACTGCAAGCCTCTACGAATACTATCAGAAACTAATAGAAATGATCGGGACAGGGCCCCGACCTACCCATAGTGCACAACAAAAGAAAAGGAGCTACACCACTGGGGATCAGACTCCGGATAACAGGAGCTGATGACACACTGGCTGGCTGGAATCACGAGGGATCGGCTCCTCGTCCGTGAGTACCTGTAGGCAAGCAATACAGCGCCCCGCTGGGCGTCAGTACCACAGGTACTGAGCATGTAAAGCAAACTGAAATATGCAACTGAAACGAATAGCAACAACAACATGACATTTAAGCAAGAAGTAGCTGAGTCTATCTAGCTGAGCATAACTGGGGAGAGTTTGTACATTCTGTAACTAACTGAGTGTACCTGATGATGTGTCGTTCTACTGTCTATCAGTATCTAATAACACATATCAATATACATAATAGTACACATAATACCTGACCGACCCCCATAAGCCGGAAGGTGCCAACCAAGCAAGCAATCTATTTACCCCTACCCGGGTCTAAACCAACCAAAAGCAAGTCACTCCACTCATCTGATAACTGTGAGCTCCTCCTACCGGCCCCCTTGGGTATGTAGCTCAGGCCTTGGCCTCTGACAATAAACTGTGTCTGAGTCCGAAGACTCCTGCCTCTGGGCACAGATGTGCACACAGAGTGGTCTGCCCTTGTAAACAGGGTGTGCTAGCTCTGCGCAGAGTAAACTGAACTACCCATGCAAGCAGGGTGGTCTGGACCGTATTATCATGGTGGTCGGCCATCATCGTCCCTTAGTCGGACGGCATCGCCCAGCTAGTGGCGGCATCTGAATCTGGTATCGACACAGCTATAACCCAGGGGCGGTGGGGATGCTAAAGGGTGCCCACATTCCATAACAAGTCTCAACATACAAAACACATACACAGCAAGCATGCTCAATGAAGAATACTAACCATATTCTCTTCTTGTATCTCAAGGCCAGTTTGTATTAAATAACTGATACTATATTCTGTTTTACACTATTTCTGGATTTAGCTCAATAACATAAAATGTACCATCTACTACTGGATACAATCTCAACAGATGAAATACATATTGTCTAAATATCTATTATTCGGATTATCGCATGATACGTAATAATATACTAGCATGCTTGCTGGAATTTGTACTAAAAACGTTCCTGTACGTTGGGTATCGGTTAATAGCCTTTATTCTATTTACTTTCTAAACTGTACTTCCTGGCTTGCCGAAAGAATAACTTTACATACCTGGTTTCTGAGTACCCGACTGACCGATGTGAGTTCCGTCGGTACTTCTGCTGTTTCTCCCAACTACATTCATATACACGTCAATTAGAACTAAATACATTAATATTCAGGAGAAATTGTCACTTTTGATATATATATTTATCCCAACTTTAACCTTTCGGAAAATGGTCGAAAACTCGTTATTTTTCAGCGGTCCAGAAGGGAGAAATATTCACTTCTCAGCTAGGAACACATAGACATTAATTTAGAGCAATTCTACTTACCTTAGTTCGGCGGCTCGCCGATTCGTCGGCCGTATTTCACGAAACTAAATCTGTAGGAATGCTCTCTGCTGCTAAATACCTCAGTACCTGGGGTTAATTTGAATTTGGGCAGCGTTTAGCAGCGTAATCGGACAAAAATTATTTAATTTCCTTTGTTCTTACTCCCCTCTGCCATACCCTATGTTTTTCTGAAAATTTTTAAAGGTTTTAAATGAAATTAAACCGAAGTGGGGCTTATATACTTGAGTCTGAACCTGGGCAATGTGTCACGGAGCCATCGCGAAGGCCTCACCTCCGTGACACGCTGCCATCGCGGAGGGGCTCTGCCTCGGCTCCTCCCGCGGTGGTTGGACGGGTTTCTCGTCCGATCTTCTTCCCGGCCTTTTTCTAGCACGTATGGCCCTTCTAATATGCTTAACCAATGTGCGAATAGGTCGTCTAGGTGCCGGGAATTCTAGGGGTATAACAGTCCTATCAATGCAATGACCTTCAATACATCAAGACCTCCTAGACTTAAGAATCGACTCTCGATATTGGCAAACTCATGCAAATCAGCTGATCAAGATATCCGACACGAAAATTAATCTCTCATCAAGCATGTGCCCTCACAACACAAGAGAGTCTTCCCATTTTTGTTCATATGACTCACAAAATTTTAAGCAGGGGCATGTAAACACAATTTCGCCCTCTCTCCCAAAAGAATTCACATGCATCATGTCATGACCCATAAGCTTGCCCTTAGCGTATTACTCCACTAATATAAAGAAGTGCGATGTAAGATCACGTAGGACTTTAACTGGTTGCAATGGAAGCTACGAAACTAGTAAATATTGGGTTAGCCAATAATAGCAACTAGCATCCTTAAGCGCCTTTTCAACACATCCCATCAACTCATGAACATTGTTTCTTTTTTTCTTTTTCATCCTCCCATTCTCGACGTTTTTCTTTAGTTTAGCCCATCTTATTAAGCACACTTGACACAACAACAAAGGTTATTCATGCACCTTCATTATAGTTTATTTATAACAAGTGCACCTTCAACCTTTTCTTTTCTTCCAGCACTCGTCTTTTCTTTTCTTTTCACTATTCTCACTCTTTGACACTTTGGGAAAATGATTTTCTCTTCTTAAGCGCTTAAGAGTTTTGTATAGACTTTACGGCTAATGAAAAGAAAGGATTAGCTCGGTTTACACTTTTTGACAAAAGAAAAAAATAATAGGTTAAAGGCTCAACGGGCTGACTAGGGTATACAATCAAGGTGGGTACGACAATGAAAAATAGAAACTTTCGGTTAAAACAAAGAAATGCCTACATCCTCTCCTACAATACACCTCCTTCATTTCGTTTTGTACACACACCAAGCAAGTTCTAGACACTTCACAATAGCACGGAATAACAACACCTCACTTCACACTTATTGCACATGCTCAATTCAAGATGTATTCACAGACTCTTCAATCAGCTAATTACAGGAATTCAAACATTAAGCCTCAATCACACTGAATCGAACTCTATGGCCTAGGTATCTCAACATATTTACAAAGTTTCATGCTCTCAGATGAATCACCTTTGCATTTTAAATATCATGTACAACACGTAACCAGAATTTCGCAACCATAAAGTAACTCCAGGTTTTGGGATGCAACCCACAAAAGAAAATAACTGGAAAATAATTGAAAAAAAACCTACTCCTAACGACTGCATTTCCCTTAAGACGGATGTCATCCATCCATCATAGGGAACAGTCACTACTATGACTTCGGTTCAATGGGACCATTCTCGGTAAAAGAACCAAAAACAAACGCCGAGAAACCCAAGAATTGAAAAAATATTTTAAAAATATCGATCATTTCGATAACAAAAATATGTACAAAATAATTTAAAAATATCGATCATTTCGATAACAAAAATATGTACAAAATCAGCTAGCAACATTCAGCAACATACGTCAATTTCACATAAATTTACAATACAGAACAACAACTTAACAATTCACAAATCACAGAGAACAACAAAATTTCACAGGCACGACAACAGATTAGAGCATACATACATAACAGCACAACCAGCACCTAACTACTCCCACCCCACACTTAGCTTGAACACTGTCCCCAGTGTTCACAAAAATTTAAATAGCACAAAAATCGGGTGGTGGAACTCCCTGATCAATCAAAGTACTCCACTTCTCCATCAGGTGCTGATGCTTCATCTCCCATGTCTGAATCACCCCCGTCGTCATCATCGGACTCCACATCGGAGTCCTCCTGATGTGTCTCCTCGTCTGTGGGGACATCATCATCCGTGGGCTCTACAAATGCTGGCCCCACTCGGCATAGAGCCCTGGCGTTCTCGCCGAAGGGGTAGTCTAGCTCGAGCTGCCATAGCTCCTCCTCTGTCGCCGGCCTCCCGCCTATCCTCAGCTGGAGCATCTGCATCCCATACATGCGAGCCATATACTGATCATCACGAGCATGTCGCTCGCCAAGTGTAAGCACTGGCCCGTGGGTGGTGTTGGGTGCCTTAGTTTTAGTAACATCTAAGGCCCGCCGCTCCATCTGCGGCATATAATCAAGGGCCTCTTCCTCAACATCTAGGCCCTTGAGGAAGGTGGTGAGTAGTCCACCAAAGCCGTACCTGTGCCCCTAATGCAACCGGGCTCTCTTTATGGCGGAGATAATCACCGCCCCCATGTTGATCTCCAGCCCTTTCATCAGGGCGTACACCAGGCATACACGATCCCGAGTTACATCTGTCATATGTACCCCCGGGATTAGGCAGGAACAGACGATCTTTAGCCATATTCTAGCTTCCCTGTTCATCTGGAATAGGGCAAAGTCTGATGGTAGCCCCTCTCTTTGTGTCTGCTCCATCTAGCTGTCGATCGGGTCCCACACAATATGCGTCTGATGTACGCATACGGTGGAGTAATGTTCAACTGTCGAAGCACGTGGGCGTCTGTGTCCCGCGCCCCTATGATAGCATTGAGGTGGTGGGGCTCAAATGTGACTATTTGCCCTCTGATTTTTATGGTGTGACTTCTTAGGGTCGGGTTCCAATTGGCATAGAATTCCCAAATCAGGTGCAAGTTACATTCCTTGGGCTCTTCAAAGATGAAGTTGAGCCCAGCTGCCTCGATCCGGTGGACAATCCTAGGGAACTCCTGTGCCAATGGTTCCCATGCGATATGTTTCTCGGGGAAGTACTTGTTTTCTTTGTGCTTTACGTACCACTTCTTCCCCTCATCTGTCACCCATCTGGTTCCATATTGGCGGCGTTGGCTGCGTGGAACCGCTGGTGCTGCTGGGACTGCTGTGCCCAGTCTGATTCGCTTTCTTCCGGCGCCAGATGTTGATGCGCCTTTCCCTTTTTCTTGCCTGCTTGCCATTTTACTGTCAACCCAAGTAGACAAGATCAATGTTAAGCCAATGAATATTAACTTCGACTAAGGTCGGGTTAAGCTAGGCTACCCCACACTTAGTCTGTAGCTACAGTTACAACATACCGGCAAGATCATGCTTATTTGCATAAATAAACAACCAACTATACAAACATGCTTAGTGCATACGAAGAATTCGACGGTATATATACTATGTACTACTCAGACTTCGTACAGCTAACAACAATCATTACCATCGATAACCTTTTAATCCATCGCACTTAGCAAGAAAAAAAAGAAACGAAAACAACAACAAGAATTTATCTACACGAACCTATACAACCAACCCAATTCTTGCAAATTTCAATATTCCCCTAACCCGAGAATCCGTCGGTCTTTTAACATGATAACAACTAGCACATCGACTCATCTCACTCAACATGTACATCCCGGCATGAATTTAACAAGTTCACTACATTTTCCACTTCAAATTCAAAAACAAGCCCTAGAAATGATAGTATCAAGAAAATTCGATTAAATTATGCAATTAACAAGTTCAAGCAATCATAATAATATTCCGAACATTCATCAACAACAATTCAATTGAATTCATGATTAATTTCTACTTAGGGCAAACTTAGCTCACCTCACATGCTCAATATTGAAGAAAATCGACAAGAAATAAGATGAAATCGAAGAACATACCTTGAAGTTGAAGAATTGAAGAAAACTCAATGATTTTCTTGGCCTATTCCATGTCACATTGAAGAGAGATGAATTTTAGGGAGTTTGGTCGCGGAGTGATTGAAAAATAAGGAAAAATGAGGGGGTTTCGGGGTTTAAAAGTGGGAAAATCGCGCGGGTCACCCGGGGACCCGGTGTGACCCGTCGCGATATCCACGGCAACATGTCACGGAGTGCATCGCGGTGCACTGCCTCCGTGACATGGAGCTGTCGCGAGCCTGTTCTGGATTTATACCTCAACGTGTCATGGAGGGTAACGCGGAGGTCCTCCTCTGTGACACGGATCTTTCGCCCTAGCTCACTGTTTTTCCACTTTTTATTAATTTTCATACCTTGAATTTTCCTTTGCGATTCAGTGCATATTTTCCTCCGTTTGACCTGAAATTCATCTCACTACACGAAATTGGTTAGAATTATAGGTTTCACTCTAAATAAAAATAAAAACAAAAATAAAACTAAAAATTTTGTAGTAAATCAAGAAGAAGAAAAAGAAAAATCTATTCAGACTTTACAAAGAGAAGAATTTTTCACGGGTTGCCTCCAGTGCGACGCCTGGTTTACCGTCGCGGCTCGACGTCGTTAAGCTCAGTTGTCCTCTAGGGTGATGGACGATTTCTCTCTATCACCGTCCTCCCCCCAGTAGTGCTTACACCATTTCGGTGGTTTTCCCAATAACTCTCATGAATCCTTAATCTGCTCATTATCGCCTTGATCAATCACATTGATCACCGAGAGTTCTTCGTGCACCATCAGGAGCTTGGGTGCCTTGTACACATCGAACACCTCCACCTTGTCGTGTGCTCGCATTGTTAGCTGCCCCGCAGCTACGTCAATTAGTGCTTTCCTGGTCGCCAAGAAAGGACGTCCCAAAATAAATGGGACTTCCGCATCTAGTTCAAAATCCAGCACGATAAAATCTACCGGGAAAATCAGGGAGCCAACTTGCACCAGAACATCCTCCACAATGCCATCAGGTCTGGCTAAGGACCGATCTGCCAACTGCAAGATTACTGTTGTGGGTCTAGGACTCCCTAGACCCAGCTTTTTGAATACCGATGATGGCATCAAATTTATGCTTGCTCCCAAATCACACAATCCACCAGCTCGGATGCTCTGCCCAATGGTAATCTGTATACTAAATCTCCCAGGGTCTTTGAGCTTTGTGGGCAGTCGGTTTTGAATCCCGGAAGTGCACTCCTCCGTTAGAGCCACCGTAGCAAACTCAGTCAACCGACTTTTGTTTGCCATGATGTCCTTTATATACTTAGCATATTTCGGCACTCCCTGCAAAACATCAACAAGAGGTAAGTTAACATGTACCTGTTTCAGCACCTCCATGAATTTCTTGAAACACGCCTCCTCTTTGTGTTTCTTTAATCGTTGAGGGAACGGGGGTGGTCTTTCTGATTCAGCTTCCTTAGTCTTCCCCCTTTCAGTACTTTGCTCCCTCTCGACTTCTGCTGCTCCCGATTGTTGAGGTGGCCTTTCTGGTTCCACCTCTTTCAGCTAAAGTTTTAACTATGCTTTTAATTATTGTTTTCTTTAGAACCCCCCTATTTGGAGTAATTACCTAACAAGTTCACTTACTGGCTTTAGTCCTATCTTTTCCATATTCTCTGTGGGATCAACCCCAACCTCTAGTTGGGTTCTTTATTGACAATGTCTTCTTCATACTTCGGAGGAGGATGGTTTGAGCGTATCAAAAAGTGGCATCGTTGTCGGGGAATACAACTAAGACTTGATTATTTTCTTGTATTTGACGTTTTTAGTAGTTACTTCCTTAATTACATTTTTATTTGTTTTTTATACCCACAGGATATCTCTTGGTGAATGCCAAGTACTCGGAGTAGTGGAGATCCCTTAATTTCATTGAACCTAGAAATTGAACGAACACTGCACAGGATGGAGAACCAGGAACAAAGAGATGCCCGCATAGATGAAGAAGCTAGGCAAGCTGAGCTAGCTCTGCAAGATGCACTTTAGGATGCGGAAGATGTTAAAGAAGAGCTAATTAATGCTGGTCAACATGGGAGGGGAAACATAGGTTATAGACTTGCCCCTCAGTTCTTCGATGATGGGGACCCAGACTTTGGTGAAGTTGGATCAACTGGAGCAATTGTGCCACCAACACTGCCTGCTGGGGCTAAATTTGATATCACGAGCACCATGATTCAATTGTTAAACATGAAAGTGGTGTTCAGTGGCCACATTGCGGATGACGCCACCATGCACTTGATGAACTTCATTGGGATATACAAGGCATACAGGTTGCTCAGAGTTAGCCAAGATGCCATTTAGCTCAAACGTTTCCCCTTCTCTCTATCAGGGGTAGCCACTTTATGGTTATCGGAGTTGCCCAACGACTCCATAACTAACTGGAGGGAACTCAAGAAGGACTTCTTGGAGAGCTTCTTTTCCCCCTCCATAATGCTGCAGGTAAAGGATGAGATCTACAATTTTTGAAAACTCGAGACAGAGGCACTTCATGAAACCTGGCTAAGGTTCAAGAAGAAGTTGACAAAGTGCCCGAACCATAAAATCCCAGATGACAGTTTGTTGGAATTTTTTTACAGGTCTTTAAATAATAGCACAAAAGTTGTTGTAGACACGGTGGTAGGAGGAGCATTAATGAGTCACACTTGGGAGAAAGCTTATAATCCTTGACAGGGTGACTAAGACAAACAGGGCATGGCATACAAGGAAGGCTGATGTAGTGGTCGGTACATATGCTGTTAGTTTGACTGTAGACCAACGTAGGAAGGAAGAAGAACGTGACCAAGAGTTGGCTCACATGTGCACATCGTTGGATTTTCTTACAAAGCACATCATGGGAGAAGGAGTCAAAAATGTAAATGTAGTGGGGACACAAGGAATGGAGCTGGGAGCTGATCACTCTGATTCTGAGGAAGAGGCAAATTTCTTGGATAACAAAGTGGCGGGTTTTCGAGCCAACGCCTAAGTGTCTGGACAAGAATATTTTCGCCAATGTTCTGGAAACCAAGGTCAAAACCAATACAAAGACAAATACAACCAAAATGGGTACAAAGATAGGAGCCGTGGTCATGAGCGCGATGGAGAATGGAGAAGAAATGATGGGTACCAAATTGACCGGGCTGGAGTTTATGTTCCTCCCAATGCAAGAGAGAGGGAGGCAGGGTAGTCAAAATTAGAGAGCATAATGGCCAAGATGCTAAAGAAGGTGAGGTCCACTGATGAGCAATTGAAGGAGATCCGTGGTGACATATCATATGTAGCTTAGAGAGTGGAATCTCATTCAACCGCCATCATGCAAATTGAGTAGCAGCTTGGGCAACTATCAGCATTACTGAACCCTATACAAAAGGGTACACTACCTAGCAACACTGTCCAGAACCCAAAGAATGATGGCCACTACATAGCGGTGATGACTAGGAGGGGTAAGACCACAGTTGACCCCCCTTTTTCGGTTGTAGTTGAACAGAAGAAAGAGAGAATTATTAAGGAAAGTGATAAGAGTGCTAAGATAGAGAGTGTTGAGTTGCTAGAAGCCCCGGTAGAGGAGAAAGAACCTAACATTGATTAAGGAGCAACTCAAGTGCACAAATCTATCCTGCGACCACCACCACCGTTCCCTCAAAGAAAGAAGAAAAAGGAAGATAATGTTAAGTTCTAGAATTTCCTTTCGATGCTTAAGAATCTATCTGTGAGCATACTATTGGTAGAGGCATTGGAACAAATGCTAGCATATACTAAGTTTATGAAGGACTTGGTGACGAAGAAGAGGTCCGTAAGCTATGAGCCGGTAGACAATGTACATCAGTATAGCGCCATAGCTATAAGGGTTCTGGCTCAAAAGAAGGAACACCCAGGTTCTTTCATTATATCGTACACCATTCGCAATATGGAGTTCGCAAGGGCACTTTGTGATCTGGGAGCAAGGATCAACCTGATGCCCATGACTTTATTCAAGAAATTGGGATTAGGAGCCCTCACACCGACCACTATGCGGCTACTAGTGGCTAATAGAACTGAGAAAGAAGCCAGTGGGGATCCTGTTCGATGTACTGGTCAACGTGGACAAATTCATATTCCCAGCAGACTTCGTGATTCTTGATTGCGAGGTTGATTATGAGGTCCCCATCATTCTTGGGTGACCATTTCTTGTGACTGGGAGGGCCTTAGTAGATGTGGAGGTTGGCCAGCTGAAGTTCAGATTAAACAAAGAAGAGGTCACTTTTAACATCTGCTGGACAATGCAGCAACCTATGGAATACAGTGTAATCTCAGCACTAGAGGATGAATATGAGTCAATTGATGAATTCTGAGTAGTCAAGAGACTTGCGTCGTGCCGCAATGTTAAATCAGGTGCTTCTTGAGAGGAAACCCAAGTGGTGGCTTGGTGAAGTCTGAGTAACCGGACCACCTGCATCGTGCTGCGATATTAAATCAGGCGCTTCATGGGAGGCAACCCATGATTGGCGAAGTCTGAGTAGCCTCATGTATGTTCCTTTCCGTATGATTTTATATTTCATGCTTGGGGGATGAAGATTAATTTTCAAAAATGGGAGGAGGTGTACCTGTGTACTTGTGATTTTTGGAGTTTTTGATTCGTCCGAGGTTTTTTTTGTCGTGTTTCTTTTCCCTCAGACATGCTATGTAGTAGAACCAGTATGTTTAGGATTTTTATTTTTATTTTGTGATTTTTGTATAATTAGTAAATACTTAGGAGTATCATCCAATGAAAATGCACAAGTTTTGATTTTTTTAAAAACATTGACCTTTTTTAAAATCTTTTGATGCAATAACTATGTATTTGTGGCTGCATGCATGATTTCTGTGGATCTTTTGATGTCATTTAGTTTATTAGCATGAGGAGTCCTTTTAAGCCACATGTAAACCATACAGGTGAGGTGAATATAAGCCATGTACCATGAGTGAGTGAGGTGTAGTACTTAGTTTAGCATTGTGTTGAAGATTTAGACCTTTCCTGGTTGGTCTTTGCATAGACTAAGGATGGTTGGTTAGGATATGATCATAGGCCATTTTTGTTAAGCTCATTTTTATCCTAAATAACTCTATCAAAATCATATGATTCCCTTGACCCCAATTTTTAGCCTTTAATAGATCATTTTTATTTATAATGAACCTGTTTTGGCCCTGGTCCTTCCTTGGATCTTGTGAACCTCAACATAGGCAAAATGCCTACGTTGAGGGTGGCTAGAGTAGGGGTGCATAAATGATGGGAACGAGAAAAAAGGAGAGAAAAGAGAAAAGGTTAAAAATGAGGTGTGGTGTGAAAGAAAGAAAAAAGTGATGAAAAAATTTGAAAATCTTGAAAAAGAAAATTTAAAAGAAAAAAAATATTTTTTGGAAAAAGTTGAAAATACACCACACCCAAACAAATGTACATGAAGGAGATGAAAAGGGAAGAAAAGGAATGAAAAGCATAAAGGGTGAAATAGGTGAATGGTGTAGCCAACGTATGTAGTGCCAAGGAAGGGATAGTCACTTATAAAATCTTTCATATTTATCATGTCCATCCCTAAAGCCTACATTACAAGCCACATCAATTCCTATAGTGATCCTAATCCGACCATCTGATAAACCGAAACAGAGAAAATAAGGGCAAGCCTATGATATCTGATACATAATATTTGAAACTTCATTGTGAGAGTGAGTGCCTTGCTTGTTTAGTCCCATGTAATATTTGACAGTATATATGTGAGTGGGGACTTCATTTGTTGTGAGGGTGCATGGATTATGTTTACTTTTACCATTGGTCTGTGTGAAAAACATTGGTGATGACTTGGTTGCCCGTTGATAGCTAGATGACATGTCTTGATCCCTATTTATCATGTTTTGTGGTTGCTTATGGTACATTAGCTGATGTTGGTTCATGAAAAAGGGTCAGAAAATTGTTGAATGTATAGTGAATGTTTTGTTGAGTATTGGCTGTAGTATCCTAGGTTTATTTTCTAGTTGATCATCGTATTTAGTTTTTATTTTTCATTGCTTGAGGACATGCAAAAGTCTTAAGTTGAGGGTCTTCATGTGCTGTGAGTTTACAACACTTTCGACGCTCAAAACTAAGAAAATAGCATGGATTTAGGTATATTTATATGGATATAAGGAACTTTTTCTTTGGTTACAGGATAAATAGGTGTTGCAGCAAAAATGTGCAAAAGATAGCCTGAAAGTGCAGAAAATAGGCTTAACTCATAGTCCTCAATACGAGCCGTAGGAAGGTGCTACGAGTCATACTGCTGGTCGTGAGAAGTTTCAGAAGGCTAAGGATGCAGAGGTGCATCCTACGACTCTCAATACGAGTCGTAAAAAGCTTGTACAAGCCATAGTGAAGAAGTCATGGGAAGATTCAAAAGATTTGCGCAAGAGGTTGACTCTTGCTACGGATAGACAGTACGAGTTGTGGCATCAAGGTACGAGTTGTGGCATCAAGGTACGAGTCGTAACAATGCACTCGTGATGAACTTCAAAAAAATTTCAATGTCTCAAAGTCAAGCCACGTAAGATCAGTACGACTCGTGGGAAGCATGTACAAGTCGTACCAAGGTCCAACACTTAGCCAAATTTTAGCCAGCCCATGACATACGGGAAGCAAGTACGACCCGTACCTACCTGCTACGAGTCATAGAACAAGTCATGATGCAGGAGGCTTTAGTTATGGAAATACACCCTATTAGCCTAGGAAAATGATTCTTATATCTGTATAAATACGTTTTATGTTTTATTTCAATAAGATAGGTTATTAGGAGTGATTATAATTGATTAGCTATGAAGTTAAGGATACTTAGATGTGAGAATTGAGTTGTTCAACTTGTTATCAACCTTTTCTTGGTTTTCTTTTGATCTTCATATTGTTCTTGAGGATTTTGCCTATTAATACAAAGAAGGCTTTTTCTCATCCATAATTGTAAGTATAGATTTATGTATTTAAATATGAATGCAAATCACAATCTTGCAACTATGAGAGGGTAAAACCTCCATATCTAGGGTTGTGGGAACTATGGTGGATTAACAAGCTAGTGTTACATAAAAGTGATTCAAAACCAATGCAAAACACTTGTATTGTACTCTCTTAATGCTTAAACATTTCTTAACGGTGTACAATGTTAGGACATTCCAATTCTTTACTTTCTTGAGCCTAGAGAGGTAGAGGTTAGGAAAAGAGAATTAAAACTAAGCCTTGATCTTGATGATCATTGTATTAACTTGAGTTGTGGTCGTAGGATAGTTAAATTTGGGACATAGTGATAATAGTTAATTTGCAATCACTTATGAGACCTGACCGGTGATTGAGTATAGTCATTTAATAAGGACGAACAAGTCATTTGAATGAAACTAAGTTATCAGTTCTACAAGTAAGCATTGGTGATGATCACATATGTATACCTGAAGTAGTTATGAACCCCTGGGGAACATAAAACCCTAGTTATCTTTCATTCTTGATTTCAAATAAAGTTTTAACTGTGTTTTTAATTATTATTTTCTTTAGAACCCCCCTTATCTTGAGTAACTACCTAACAAGTTCACTTACCTAATTTAGTCTAGCTCTTCCATATTCCCTGTGGTTTCAACCCTAACCTCTAGTTGGATTCTTTATTGACAACGTCCGCTTCATACTTCTGTGGAGGTATGGTTTGAGCGTTATGTGTGTTTGAATATCTCCCCTTTGGGAGCATTTATCCTCAAATGTTGACTTAAGCACATTGGAAGGCTAGTGAAAAGAAGTACAATTCCAAAACTGAATGATTAAAGCTGAAAACAGACTGAGTGACTGACTCCGTATTAAATTATTTGATTGAACTGAACTAATGAAACACACATGTACGCTAAGACATGAAAGGAACTTAGAGACATAATCTTTACATGAAATTGAATAGAGTTTTAAGGATGAAATTTATACCCAAGATGGAATGGGATCAGAAGGGAATAAATGCGGGTATCTAGCCATCGCATCTACTTTGGCTTTCCATGTAGCTCCCACAATAAGCTGATTCCTCCATAAAACCTTTACTAAAGCTACCTCCTTGTTCCTCAACTTTCGAACCTGACAATCAAGGATCTCAATCAAAACCTCCTTATATTTAAGGCTATCCTTCACCCCAATTTTCTCTACCAGAACAACAAAGTTTGGATCACTGATGCATTTCTTCAACAAGGAAACATGGAACACCGGATGCATAGAAGATAACTCCGCTAGTAGCTCCAATTCATAGGCCACCATGCCAACATGTCTCACAATCCTGTATGGCCTAACATATCGGGGACTGAGCTTTCCCCCTTCTTTTCCAAACTCATAACTCCCTTCATGGGACTCACCTTTAGAAATATCCAATCGTCAACCTCAAACTCAAGTTCTCTCCCTCTCACATCCGCATACGTTTCTATCAAACCTGAGCTATTTTCAGCCTTTCTATGATAAGCTGAATCTCCATGGCCTCATGAACTGAGTTCGGCCCTATCAACATAGCCTCACCTACCTCAAACTAACCAATAGGCGATCTACAACTCCGCCCATAGAGAGCCTTAAACAAAGCCATCTGAATACTGGAGTGGTAACTGTTATTATAGACAAACTCGATGAGAGGCAAGTGATCATCCCATCCACCCTAAAAATCAATCACGAATGCTCTAAACATATCCCCAAGAGTCTGAATGGTCCGCTAGGACTGACCATTTGTCTGTGGATGAAAAGCCATGCTAAGCTTCCCCTGAGTACCAAGGCCCTTCTAAAATGACCTACAAAACAGGGAGGTGAACTGGGTACCCCTATCCGATATGATGGAAAAAGGAACCCCATGCAACCAAACCAACTTTCAAATGTACAATCTAGTATAATCCTCATTTGAATCTTTGGTTTTGACTAGTAAGAAATATGTTGCTTTGGTCAACCTGTCCACTAATATGGAGTTGTATTGCCGGCATGTATGAGGAAATCCTGTGATAAAGTCCATATTGATCTCTTCCCACTTCCAAATGGGAATGTTGATGTCTTGTAGCATACTCCAGGTCTCTGATGCCCCACCTTCACTTGATGATAGTTCGGACACTTATCCACAAACTCCGCTATGTCCTTCTTCATGACATTCCACCAATAGACCTCTTGTAGGTCACGGTACATCTTGGTGGAACCTAGATGGATAGAATATCAGGAACCATGAGCAACATGAAACACTCATTCTCTCAAATCATCAACACTCAAATCACAAAACGACCCTAATATCGAAGTGCACCATCTACTCCTTGGGAGAAGACCTCCACCCTCTGATTTTGAACCGCTTCCTTCAACTTTACTAGATTAAGGTGTTTATCTTGCCTAGCGTTGACCTTAGTTACCAACGAAAATTCAGACCCATTCTAGACAATGACACCACCATTTGCTGAGTCAACAAGGCAAACCCCTAATCGTGTAAGCCGATGCACATCCACCACCAATTCCTTTCTCCCATCCTCAACGTGGGAGACGCTCCCCATAAACAATCTATTAAGGGCATCTGCCACCACATTAGCCTTGCCTGGATGATATAGGACACACATATCATAATCCTTGAGAAGCTCTAGCCATCTTCTTTGTAAAAAGTTCAAATCCTTTTGAGTGAACATATACTGTATGCTCTTGTGATCCGTGAATACATCCACATGTACTCCATACAAATAATGCCTCCAAATCTTCAAGGCAAAAACCACCACCGCCAACTCGAGGTCATGAGTTGGACAATTCTTCTCATGGGTCTTAAGATGGTAAGCATATGCAATAACCTTGCCTCGCTGCATCAATACACACTCAAGGTAGATGCTCGAAGCATCGAAAGACACCACAAAACCATTGGTACCCTCGAGTAAAGTCAAAACTGGGACTGAAGTGAGTCGAGTCTTCAACCCCTAGAATCTTTTCTAACAAGCGTCGGACCACTAAAACTTGGCCTTTTTCCGAGTTAGCTTACTCAATGGTTTTGCAATGTAGGAGAAGCCCTCTATAAACATCCGATAATAACCAACTAAATCCAAAATACTCCTAATAGCCATAGGAGTAACTGGTCTAGGCATATTCTTCACGGCCTCTATCTTTTGAAAGTCCACCTGCACACCCTTACTGGACACCACATGACCGAAGAATGCCATGGAGTCATGCCAAAACTTTCACTTGCTAAACATAGCGAACAACTGATGGCCTTTAAGAGTCTGTAATACAACCCTCAAGTGAACGACATGTTCCTCCTTGCTCCGTGAGTAAATGAGAATATCATCTATGAAGACAATCAGGAAAATGTCCAAATATTATTTGAACACCCCATTCATCAAGTCCATAAAAGTTGCAGGGTCATTCGTCAGTCCATAAGACATAACTTGAACTCATAGTGACCATATCGAGTCCTGAAGGCTATCTTTGGGATGTCACTCTCCCTAACTCCGACCTGGTGATAACCGAACCTACGGAGGAGATACTTATTCTTTATTGTGACCTTGTTCAACTGCCGACAATCAATGCACATTCAAAGAGAGCCATCTTTCTTTTGAATAAATAGAACTAGTGCACCCTATGGGGACTTACTAGGCTGGATAAACCCTTTAACCAGGAGATCTCTCAACTGCTCCTTTAACTCTTTTATCTCGACTGGGGCCATTTGATAAGGAGGAATAAATATGGGCTGCATATGGGGAAGAAGGTTAATACTAAAGTCAATGTCCCACTCGGGTGGGACTCCTAGTAAATCGTCTGGAAATACCTCTGGATACTCACATACTACTAGAACTAACTGGAGAGTCAGGGTCTCGGACGTAGAATCCTGAACCCAAACTAGATGGTACGCACAACCCTTAGAGATTATCTTTCTAGCGTTAAGATAGAAGACAAAGTCAGGCACCGTTGAACTACCCTTCCACTCTAGGATTGGCTTATCCCGAAATCGGAACTCTACCATACATATTCTACAATTTACTAAGGCATAATATACACGTAATCAATCCATACCAAATATGACAACAAAATTGGTCATATCTTACTCCACTAGGTCGGTTGAGGTGATTCTATGAAGTTTCATGATAAGGCAATTTCTGTCTAACTGTCGAGCTATAATTGGATTACCGACTGATCATTGGCATAATTACGTGCCCTAGTGCTATTTTATAACTTATTTTAGTCAGGTCTATCAATCTAATTAATTATATTATCATGTGATTTTTATTATTTATGTGCATAAATTAACCAATGTGATTAGCCTTTATTTTGTAGGTATAATATGCCAAGGATGAGGCTAAAAATAATGTTCAAGGAACAAGGGAGAAGCATGGAAAAGAATTGGTGGAAGATCGAATGAAGATAGTGCAAGAGAGGGACTGTCGGCAAGGGCAGTGTGCCACATAGCACAAGTTGCGGGCTGGGCAGCGTGCCACGACAAGGAAGCTGCAGGTCTAGCAGCGTGTCACCATAGGCATCTGCGCGTGCCAAGCGCATGCCATTTCAGTGAATCCTAATCGCGAATCCAGGTAAATGATTAGAGATATGAAATCCATAATCAAGGGCAATAATTCTGTAAACCACATCCATTTAATTAAATTGCTCATGAATTAGGACGTCACATCCCCGCTCAGTGATGTAGGTGTGAGACTAGTTTGTCGTGTTTAGAGGCTCGAAAGACTATGAACATAGCAATTTAATCATGTGAGACAACAACTGAAGTTTTCATACTTGAACCATTGTGAATTGTAGCATTGCATGATTATTATGTCTTAACTCTAGTTGCTTCATGTATTGTTTCTCAAGTATTTTGTGATCACCCCTTGAATTAATTAGAATTTCCCAAAATTTCTATAATCAACACTTGTGAAGGTTAATTTTAACACTTGAACTTGATAATTTTCTGAATTGGTCCAGTCCCTGTGGCTTCGACATCCAGCTCTTAAAAAGGGTCACTGTATTACTTGTAGGACTGTGTACGCTTGCGAGTGCGCTACAGCACAACAAGTTTTTGGCGCCATTGCGGGGGACTAGCGATGTTTAGTGAATTTTTCTATTTTTGTGTGATCTTTAATTTCCTTAAGTGTTGAAAAACTTGGTGTTAGTCTGCTATATTTTAGGTGAAAGGTTGTCCTTGTAAAGATGGCAAGGAATAGAGAGCTGGTGGAACCATTGTTGGAACCTGAATGCCAACTGCATTTGCTCAGGAGGGAAGATCTAGAGCGAAAGTTGAAAATATTACAAGAGCAGTTGCAACAACATCCACCACTTGGGCAAGCAGAGTTGTTACCTGAACAAATGGCAGCCCGACTCGTTCGCGAAGTGGAAATTCCACTAGTGACGAATGTGACCTCCAGTATCCGAACACTGGAGCATGGAGGGAACTTTTAGCTGAAATAGAACATGGTGCAGCAGTTACATTCGAGTGACCAGTTCACTGGGATGACTCATGAGGACCCACAACAGCACTTACAGAACTTCTTGGAGATCAGTGACACTTTCGTCCCCACTGGAGTGTCAACTGATTATGTCTGACTCACACTCTTCCCATTTTCATTGTTGGGAGAGGAAAAGAAGTGGTTGAAGGCTGAGCCACCTAATTCCATAACTTATTGGGATGACTTAGCAAAGAAGTTCCTGATCAGATTCTTCCCTTTAGGCAAGACTGCCAAGCTTAAGAGTGAAATATTAAGCTTCAAGCAGACGCTGGAGGAGAACTTGTATTTGCCTTCGGAAAGATTCAAGTCACTGTTGAGAGACTTCCCCCATCACCAGAAGTACAATGAGGTGCTAGCCCATACCTTTGTGAAGAGTCTAGACCCACACACCAAAATCTTACTAGACTCTGCATTGGGTGGGCGAGCACTGGAAAAGACATATGACGAGTTGTACACTTTATTGAAAAGGATTGCTCAGGGAAATCCATAGTGGCACAACGATTCATCGAGAGGGGCAGGTATGAGAGCAACAAGGCTGATAGAGGTGGATGGTGTCAATTCCTTGGCGGCACAACTAGCATCATTTCAACATCAGATGATGACTCAATTCAATAAACTGAGTATGAATCAACCGCAGGGATACGTGAATGCAGTTCAGCAGGCTCCTAGTTGGTGTGAAATCTGTGGTAATAATGGGCACAATGCAGAATCTTGCGGGGCCAATCCTGAATCGGTCAATTTTGTTGGGAATGTTAAGAGAAATAATCCAAATTTTGGGAACAACTACAACAAGAATTGGTAGAGCCGCCCAAATTTTTATTGGGGTGGAAATTAGAGTCAAAGCTACCAGCAACCTCAGCAGCAGCAATATCAGCAACACAACAGTCATAATGGTGGATAGTCAAGCAACAATAACATTGAGCAGATGTTGTAGAAAATTATAGCTACGCCGACCCAATTGGCAGAGAATCAGGCGAGGATGGCATCAGATTTGAAAAATCAGCAGTTGGCTACCCGTAATCTAAAGAAGCATATGGGTCAAATAGCAGCTGCTTAGCACACCAAACCTTAGGGAGGGTTACTTAATGACACAGATACAAACCCCTGATAGGTCAATTCCATCAGTCTGAGGAGTGGCAAACAATTGGCTGATGCACCACCAAAAGAGAAGAGAAATGAGGTGCAGCCGGAGCTGGTCAGACAGGGTCCATCTACTAACCTAGGAGATAATCAGAGTGTTGTGCAACACAATGCACGATCATCATTGCATCCAACACAGAGACCACTACCACCATTCTCGCAAAGACTCAAGAAGAGCAAGGAGGAGGAATGCTTCAAAAAGTTCTTTGATATTTTCAAAGAGCTCCACATAAATTTGCCTTTGCTTGATGTTTTGCAGGGAATGCCCAAGTACGCTAAGTATTTGAAAGATGCGGTGGCCAACAAAGTCATATTGGTGGATGTTTAAATAGTGGCATTGTTTGAGTAGTGCGGCTATAGGGTAATGAGCAAGATACTGAAAAAGCTCAAACACCCAGGGAGTTTTACAATCCCCATACAAATTGGTAAAGCTAAAGTGATAAGAGCTCTATGTTATTTTGGGGCAACAGTAAATCTAATGCCCCTATCTATGTTTAACACCTTGGGGTTATGTCAGCCGAGGCCAACATGAATGATGCTGCATCTGGCAGACATGACTCAAGTGGCACCAAATGGAGTAATCGAGGACCTTCTCATCAAAGTGGGTAAGTTCATTATACCCGATGATTTCATCATACTTGATTTTAATGTTGATGATAAGGTACCTTTGATCTTGGGACGACCATTCTTGTCCAATGGAGGAGCAATTACAAATGTAAGAGCAGGGACCCTGAAAATGCGGGTCAATGATGAAGAAGAGCTCTTCTGAGATTACCAAGAGATCAACCCCCCCACACACTACCGAGATCTTTGAAAGGTTTGTGTAGGGTGGTAGATTCCATAGGTCCACTGCCGCAGGAGATGATCACATTTCAGCCCAAGTCTGATGGAGGGCTTCAAGAAAAGAAGAAGAGAAAGAAGAGAGGGACAGAGTGGAGGCTGTTCCCATGAAAAATAAAAAGTGAAGAAGATTCTTCTCGAAAGGGAAGACTGGTTTGAGGATGTCCTGAGAAGGATAGTCCACGTCGTGCTGCGAGGTAAAATTAGGCGCTGCTTGAGAGGCAACGCAAGGGTACCATACGTACAATTTTGTTTTCCTTTTTGTTTTGTTTTGTGTATTTTCACTTTGGTGGTTGTTTTTGGTTGTGATTTAACCACAGATTAAGGGAAAGTATGAGTACCCTTAGAAGAGGAAGCTAAAGAGCATAGAAGAAGATGAGTGTGGGTTCGGTGACCCACTTATGCAAAAACAAAAGAAAACATGTTGTTAGCTAGGCCTAGACGCATCAGGGAGTATTTCTCACCCTTTTTATATTTTAATTGGATGCTTTAGGGACATTGCATATTTTAAGAGTGGGATGAGGGAAATTTCAAAATTTTGTGCTTAATGGAAACAAATGCGTTAAGATTAGGTAAAAGCTCGAACGAGTAACCCTAGGCTATAACATGAGAATGTAGGGAGCAATTTCTTACCTTTACGATAGGATTCACGATTAGGATAGAAATTTTACCTAATTTTCCTTGCTTGGTTATTAAAATGAGATGAGCTAGACACCGACTTAGAATTATCACATCACCACTCGTAGAAGTAGTTGTGAAGCTAAGTCCTGGTAAATGATTAGAGGTATGAAAGTCCATAATTAAGGGCACAAATTCCATAAACCACACCCATGTAATTAAATTTCTATAGATTAGGACGTCATATCCCTGCTCAGCGATGTAGGTGTGAGACTAGTTTGTCGTGTTTACAGGCTCGAAAGACCATGAACATAGCAATTTAATTATGTGAGACAAAAACTAAAGTTTCATACTTGAACCATTGTGACTTGTAGCATTGCATGATTATTAAGCCTTAACTCTAGTTTCTTCTTGTATTGTTTCTCGAGTATTTTGTGATCACCCCTAGACTTAATTAGAATTTCCCAAAATTTCTATAATCAAAACTTGTGAAGGTTAATTTTAACACTTGAACTTGATAATTCGCTGAATTGGTCCAGTCCCTATGGGTTCGACATCTGGCTCTTAGAAAGGGCCACTATATTATTTATACAACCGCGTACGCTTGCGAGTGCGTTGGAGCGCAACACCGACTAGAGTAGAGACTGAGAAAGGTTCTGACAGAATTTTGGGACTGACTTCAAAACTAATGGCAGCATAAAGAGTCACAAAAGATAAGGTAGCCCCTTGATCTAACAATACATACTCATCAAGATGGAACACTCGTAACATACCAGTAACCACATCGGGTGAAGTCTCCCTCTCCTGACGAGATGAAAAGGCAAAAAATCTATTTTCGCGTTGATCGCCAGCTGCTCTAGTAGAAGGACTCTACTTAAAAGGACGTGCTACAGGAGCTTCCACTGAACTAGTGGTTGGAGAACGGCCTCGACTGTCACCTAGCCTAGCAAAAGGACACTCCTTGTGAATGTTCTCGGGCTTCCCACACCCGAAGCAAACATCTGATCTATCTAGGTACTCTCCTATGTGGTTCTTACCATATTTACCACAGACTTGGAAGGTGCACTCTACAGGCATGATCCTCTGTCCCCTAGAACCCAACGCCCTACTCTTCTGATCACCTTGAGGTCTCGATGGAACACTGACTGATGACAGCCTTGATAACCTCTGGTGGGACTGGGGGCGATGTCCGCCACCAAACTTCTACTAGGAGAACCCAAAGTTGCCTTTCATAGCCCTCTTGGCCTCTCTCTCCTTCTCCTTCATCCGATCTGCCTCTATCTGCTGGGTGTATTTGACCAATCGTAAGAAGTCTAGGTCACTGTTCAGCATAGCAGTCTGTACTTCTTGACCAGTAAATTTGCTACTCAATTCACAAAGTTGCTCATACAAGCCCTCTGAGCCGCAACCATCTCCGGTGCATACTTAGAAAACCCATTTAGCTCAAAGTTATACTCTTGGACGGTCCTGTAGTTCTTCTTCAAGTCGACAAATTCCACCGCCTTCTCCTACCTCAACTCTCTAGGGAATAACCTGTCTAAGATGGTAGTCACTAACTCCTCCCAGCTCATTGGAATGGCTCCTACTACTCTACCCTCCTTCAATTGATGAATACTGATCTTGGGCATATTTAAATGTCCAAGTGCTATTTTATAACTTAGTTTAGTCATGTTTGCTAATTTATTTAATTACATTCTCATGTGAATTTATTTATTTTTGCGCATGAACTAACCAAAGTGATTGGCCCTTCTTTTGTAGGTGTAAAATACTTAGGAGGGACTAAGGCTTAAAGAGGAAGCTTAGAACAAAATGCAAAAGACTTGCATGATGTAGCACAAGAAGGGGGCTAGTTGCACTAGGCAGCATGCCATGCTATGCGTGTGCCGCGCCTAGCACCGTGCAACGCCGCAGGTGTGCGCACACAATGTGTATAGTGCATGGCGCGATAGCACCCATGCCACGCCAATGGAATCTCAGTCATGACATGCCAATGCCCAAATTCCAGTGTTCCTCCGCGTTTGATCCGTGTCACAAAGGCAAGTTGGTGCGACCAGGTCTGTGACACGGAGCCATTTCAACCACGGCCAAATTTTGCAATTTCTCATTAAGTATAAATAGGACCCTTAGCTTCTAAATTCATTACCATGAAATAATTTTGGAGAAACAGAAAGGAGCGAAGGGAGAACGAAGGGAACTCTACCTAGGGTTCATACACTTTTATTCGCTTTTGCCATTCTTTTAAGTACTTTACTTTAAACATGTTTTTGAGTAGTTGTATGAACATAAGTGGATAAAACTTCTTCTAGGGTTGAGCCCACATGATATGAATGTAATTGCTTGAGTTTCATCTTTGGTTTGAGTTTTAGTTGTTGTTTTCTCTTGTGTTCTTAATTGTTGTTATTTTTATGCTTGATCACCATGAAAATGAACTTGTTAAGATTAGACAAAAGCTCGAAAGAGTAACCCTAGGTTAGAACGAAAGAATGTAGGGAGCAAGTTCTTGTCTTTACGATTGTATTTGTGATTAGGATAGAAATTATATCTAATTTTCCTTGCTTGGTTAATCAAACGGGATGATAGTTAGAGACCAACTTAGAATTGTCACATCACCACTCGTAGAAGTAGTTGTGAAGCTAAGCTAGGTTAAATCATTAGAGGTACAAAAGTTCATAATCAAGGGTATAAACCCCATAAACCACATCCATAGTGTTAAATTGCTCATGAATTTGGATGTCACATCCCTGCTCAACGGTGAAGGTGTGAGACTAGTTTTTTGAATTTAGATGATCGATAAACCATGAACACTAAATATTAACGCTGTGAGACAACAATTGAAATTTATATATTTGAACCATTATGAAGTGTAGCATTGCATGATTGTTAGGCCTTAACTCTAGATGCTTCGTATTAGTGTTTCTCGAGTATTTTGTGGTCATCACTTAGATTTAGTTTAAATAACCGAAATTGTTATACCCCGTAGAATTCCCGGTACCTAGACGACCTATTCGCACATTTGTTAAGCATATTTGAAGGCCATACGTGCTGGAGAGAGGTCCGGGAAAAGATCGGATGAGAAATCCATCGAACCATCGTGGGAGGAGCCGAGGCAGAGCCCCTCCGCGATGGCAGCGTGTCACGGAGGTAAGGCCTCCGCGATGGCTCCGTGACACGTTGCCCAGGTCCAGGCCCAAGTATATAAAGCCCCCACTTCGGTTTAAAATCATTTAACACTTTAAAATTTCCAGAACCCGCAGCTAAATAGACGAAAACGAAGGAGAGATTATAATTTTCGTCCAATTACGCTGCCAAACGCTGCCCAAACTCAAATTAATCCTAGATACTGAAGTATTTAGCAGCAGAGAGCATTTCTACGGATTTAGTTTTGTGAAATACTACCGACGAATCGGCGAGCCACCAAACTAAGGTAAGTAGAATTGCTCTAAATTAATGTCTATGTGTTCCTAGTTGAGAAGTGAATATTTCTCCCTTCTGGGCCACTGAAAAATAGCGAGTTTTCGATCGTCTTTCGATACGCCTAAGTTTAGGCTATAAACTATATCGAAAGTAACGTTGCTCTTTACAATAAAGCTGTATTTAGTATTAATTGACGCATTTATAAAAGCAGTTGGGAGAAAATAGTTGAAGCACCGGCCGAGCCTCGTCCGACGGACGAATAGTTGAAGATAAGGTATGTAAAGTTAGTTTCCTCGGCAGGTTGAGTAACATTGAGACAGTATAGTAATTTACAGACCAGTAGAATGTTCAGAAGTCGAGTATTGCGTTATTATGAATATTGGTACAATATGAGAAGCATTGGGTTGTAACGTGTACGAGACCTATCAGTATGATATAGATTTTAACGCAAGTGTTAGAGATTGCCCAGTATACTCAGTATGTGATGTAATATGTCATGTTAAGATATTGTTGTGTTCAGTTGAAACCCCATGAAGTAGTACAGTATCCGTAAAGCATTTCAGAACTAGAATAATAGACTAAAATGAAGATTAGAAAGCATGTTAGAAACAGGAAATCATGTTAATACAGAAACTCAGTAAACAGCATAGTTCTCAGCAGAAACACTATCTTGTATAGCATTTGCCCCAGTACAGTCTGGCAGGGGATTATGTTCATATTTATATGTATTTACCTGCCTCAGCACGTAACAGATACGTACAGATTACTATCAGTAGCTCAGCATGTAATATATACGGTACTTCACCCTTATTAGCCTCAGCATGTGAGATACACAGACAGTATTACCAGTTGAGACCATTGTATTGTTTGGGGTTGGATTACCTAGCATCCATGACCGCCTAGGGTTAATAGCTGTATCGACTCGTCCGCCGGAGGACTAGGATACGTCTCTCCACGAAGTGGCATGCTGTCCCATAGGGGACGAAGATGGGATGCCAGTTTTCCCCATATTTGTGCCTTGATCGGCCCTTACACACCCCAGTCGAGCGGATACGCCCGGGTGCAGATGCAGTTATAGTCAGGGGCTCAGCGAGCCCAAGTGCATACCCAGGGGACCGGCGGGATGCTTACAGCCAGTATAGGAGATGGGATGACCGAGGTAGGGGTATAGATTCTATGTTGATTGTACCTCCCGACTTATGGGGGCCGGGTAAGGTTGTGTATGCCATGTTATGTTATATATGTTATGCTATATTACATTAGATACGAGCAGATTAGTAGTAGAATGATACGTCTCCAGGTATGATTCCTACTCCCTTCAGTATGATTAAGAACAGGTACGATCTACACCGTCAGATAGTTAATCTAGTTCTTCTTATTTCAGTTTCGTCAGTCATGTTATTGATTTCAGATATCTCTTTCAGTTATTGCTTTACATACTCAGTACCAGCGGTACTGACGCCCAGTGGGGCACTACATTACTTGCCTGCAGGTACTCATAGACGAGCAGGCGACACCACGTGATTCCTGTCAGCATTCTAGTATTCAGCTCCTGTCATCCGGAGGCTGAATTGTAGAGGTGTATTTCAGTTCCTTTTTATTGTATAGTATGGGTAGGTCGGGGCCCTGTCCCGACCAGTTCTATTGCTATTCCTAGAGGCTTGCAGTCTGTATATATTCCCTGTGGTCAGATGTGCCGGTCATGTGGGGCCGTGCAGTTGTATAGCTGTTAGAACTCTTTGTTTTTATTATGTTGGTCGTGTGGGACCATAGTCTGCCAGTAGTGGTGACCTTGCCGGTCACGTAGCTTTTTAATACGTTATGAGTGAGTTGCAGATAACTAGACAGCATGGTGGCCTTGTCAGCCCACATAGGTTTCCCTGAGTTACTATGTTCTGGTCAGCTGTTAGTACAGGAACAGAAGGCTATAGGACAATGGGCCGGGGGCTGTGTTTACAGCCGTTATATAGCCTTTTGTTTTCAGAAATGTGAATCGGAGCCAGCTAGGCACCAGATGTGCCCAGGCTTAACAGTCCAGCAGGTTAGGTCCTAGTAGGGCACCAGGTGCCAGTCATACCCCCCAAGGCGGGGTGTGACAAACTTAGTACCAGAGCAGGTCGTATCCCAGGGAGTCTGCAAGCCGTGCTAAGTAGAGTCCTGTCCATGGATGTGTTGTGCACCACATACTATGGATAGGAGGCTGCAAGGCATGATAGGATGGTTGTCTTTTATTCTTATTCAGTCATGCTATAGAGAGGTACTGTATAGGGTTGAGTCTCTGAAAGCTTATTATATTCTTTGGTTACAGATAATGTCGGACCAGCAACATCCTATCACGGGTCGGAGCTTAGATGTTGCAGCAGGGGAAGGCACCAGCAGGATGCCTCCCCCTCATCTAGAAATAGCCCGGTCAGAGGGCACTACAGAGGCATCGTCCCAGCCTTCTCAGCAGTCTCCACCACATCAGGAGCCGCTTGGGGCGACACTACCTTCAGCAGCCCCTATACCGACCCCTTCTGACCAGGAGGTTAGGAGTGTTGTAGTTATGTTAGCACAGATGATGGCTGCTCAGCGTCAGCAAATGCCATCCACAGTTGCAGAATCGTCAGGAGGGCCCGATAGTTCGAGGGTCCGAGAGTTCTTAGCCCTGAATCCCCCACAGTTTACAGGCACAGACCGAACAGAGGACCCTCAGGATTTTCTGGACCAAATGCAGAGGATCTTCAGGGTTATGCATGCCACGTCTACCGAGTCAGTTGAGTTGGCAGCATTCCGGTTACGAGATATTGCGGTATTATGGTATGAAAGCTGGGAGAGGTCCCGAGGGAGAGATGTTTCCCCTCCCACCTGGTCCAGCTTTTCAGGAGCCTTTTTGGATCACTATTTGCCACGGGAGATTCGACAGGCCCGGGTAGACTAGTTCCTGCATCTAGAACAGGGGGCCATGAGTGTTCGGGAATATTCCTTACAGTTTGATTCCTTAGCCCGATATGCACCGGCCTTCGTTGATACCATGGCATCCAGAGTGCATCGCTTTATTACGGGGTTGAATCCAGAATATGTTGAGATTTGCACTACAGCCACACTGCGAGAGGACATGGACATTGCTCGAATTCAGGCATTTTCCCAGAATATTGAGGGCATCAGACAGCGACAACGAGAGGTCAGAAGGGTTAATCAGGAACAGCGTCGCCGGGACAGGCCAGTGGAGTTACAGAGAGAGGCCCGGGGAGGACCCAGGCCCCGATTGTCAGACAGGCCGCCCAGGCCCCCGCCTCCGCCACAGTCACAGGGGGGTAGATTCAGCCGCAGGGGGCATTCAGAGACTGGTAGAGGCTCGCAGATGGCAGATTCACCATCACAGAGGAGGGCGGAGCAGAGTAGGTATACCCTACCACTTTGCCCTATATGCAATCGACGCCATCCTGGAGCATGCAGATATGGCTCCACCGCATGTTATATTTGTGGCCAAGATGGCCATTTGATGAAAGATTGCCCAGCCAGAGGTCGAGAGGACCGCGATAGACAGGATAGGATATCAGCAGGGTCATGAGCCACAGCATCCTCGACTGGGCGCAGGCCCTCAGTTTCAGCAGACAGGGGTCGGGGTAGATCAGGGGCCTCCAGTACAGGTGCGGGTCCAAGACGCACATATGCCTTACCACGGAGGCAAGATTCAGAAGCGTCGCCTGATGTTGTGACAGGTATGCTAACTATCTGCTCACACCCTGCTTATGTGTTAATTGATCCAGGGTCTACTTTGTCCTATATTACTCCATTTGTGGCACGGAAGTTTAGTATTGTACCAGAATCATTACAACAGCCCTTCTTAGTATCTACGCCCGTCGGTGACTCTATCACAGCTAGCCGAATCTATCGCGGGTGTACAGTAGAGATTGCTGACCGTCAGACCAAAGTAGATCTGGTCGAGTTAAAAATGATAGACTTCGATGCCATAATGGGTATGGACTGGTTAGTACCATGCTTTGCCAATGTTGAATGTTGGACCAAAACGGTCCGATTCCACTTCCCAGGAGAAGCAGTACGGGAGTTGAAGGGCAGCACCGCTACGCCAAAAGGTAGGTTTATTTCCTACCTTCAGGCGAGGAAGTTGATATCCAAGGGATGCATTTATCCAGATACTTTTCTAAAATTGACTTGCGGTCCGGATATCACCAGGTCCGAGTACGTGAGAAAGATATTCCTAAGACAGCGTTTAGGACCCGATATGGACATTTTGAATTTCTGGTTATGTCCTTCGGGTTAACGAATGCCCCAGCAGTCTTCATGGACCTGATGAACAGTATTTTCAGGCCTTTCCTGGACTTGTTCGTGATAGTATTCATTGATGACATTCTGGTCTATTCTCGCTCTGAAGCAGATCACCGGACTCATTTGCGGACAGTGCTCCAGGTTCTCAGGGACCGCCAGTTATATGCTAAATTTTCGAAGTGTGAATTCTGGCTTAACTCAGTGGCCTTTTTAGGGCATATTGTCTCAGACGCTGGTATACAGGTAGACAAGCAGAAGATAGAAGCAGTTAAGTCATGGCCTAGGCCTACCACTCCGACGGAAGTTCGTAGCTTTCTGGGGTTGGCAGGATATTATAGGAGGTTTGTTGAAAGGTTCTCGACCATTGCAGCACCTCTAAATAAATTGACACAGAAAGCAGCAAAGTTTCAGTGGACGGAGGCATGCGAGCAGAGCTTCCAGGAACTGAAAAACAGATTAACCTCCGCCCCAGTATTAGCATTGCCGGAAGGCACAGAAGGCTACTCAGTCTATTATGACGCGTCAGGTGTTGGGTTAGGTTGTGTGTTGATGCAGCATGGTAGAGTAATTGCATATGCTTCCAGACAGCTGAGGAAACACAAAAAGAATTATCCTACCCACGACCTGGAATTGGCCGCAGTAATCCATGCCTTAAAAAGGTGGAGGCATTACCTGTACGGCATCCATGTTGATATTTACACAGATCAGAAGAGCTTACAGTACATTTTCACTCAGAGGGAGTTGAATCTGCGGCAATGCCGCTGGTTAGAGCTGTTAAAAGATTATGATGTGAATATTCTATACCACCCCGGAAAAGCTAATGTTGTAGCAGATGCCCTGAGCCGTAAGTCAATGGGGAGTTTAGTGTATTTGCGACCTGAGAAGCGGAAGTTAGCCAAAGAAATTCATCAGTTAGCTGGCCTAGCCGATCAAGTAATGGAAACAGAAAATAATGGAGCAGTAATTCAGAATTCTGCGGTGTCATCATTGGTTACAGAGGTAAAAGAACGACAGTACGAGGATCCCGATTTAGTCCAGCTCAGAGATAGAGTTCAGAAGGGTAAGGAGCCAGATTTTCAGATAACCGAGGATGATGTGCTACGTTGTAAGGGCCGCCTCTGTGTCCCAAATGTTTCAGGGCTTCGCGGACGAATCATGCATGAGGTACATTATGCTCGCTATTCCCTTCATCTAGGGGCGACGAAAATGTACCACGATACCAGAGACATCTACTGGTGGCCAGGTATGAAAGCTGAGATAGCTGAATTTGTATCTAGATGTTCTAATTGTCAGCAGGTAAAAGCCGAGCATCATAAACCGGGCGGTTTGACGCAAGAGATAACAGTACCTATGTGGAAATGGGAAGCAATACACATGGATTTTGTAACAGGGTTACCCCGTACTAGACGCAGAAATGATTCCATTTGGGTAATAGTTGATAGGCTGACAAAATTAGCTCATTTCCTACCAGTGAGGGCTACCTTCTCAGCTGGGGATTATGCCGAATTGTATATCAGAGAAGTAGTTAGATTGCATGGGGTGCCGGTATCTATCATTTCAGACAGGGGAGCACAGTTTACAGCTAGATTCTGGCAGTCATTTCAGAAAGGTTTGGGAACGCAGATTAACTTGAGCACAGCATTCCATCCTCAGACAGATGGGCAGGCTAAACATACAATTCAGACGCTCGAAGATATGCTACGAGCGTGTGTGTTAGATTTTGGGGGTAGCTGGGATGAACATCTTTCGTTAATTGAATTTGCTTATAATAACAACTACCATTCAGCTATTCAGATGGCGCCTTTCGAGGCATTATACGAGCGAAAATGTAGATCGCCGGTGGGCTGGTTTGAAATAGGAGAATCAGCATTAGTTGGCCCAGACATTGTTCGGCAATCCGAGGAAAAGATAAAGCTTATCCGAGAACGTTTACTGACCGCTCAGAGCCGCCAGAAGTATTATGCAGATAGGCGGCGCAGAAATCTAGAATTTTCAGTGAATGACTAGGTATACCTGAAAGTGTCCCCGATGAGAGGAGTAATGAGGTTTGGCAAGAAAGGTAAGCTTAGCCCAAGATTCATTGGGCCATACCAGATTCGGCGAAGAATAGGCCGAGTTGCATACGAGTTGAACTTGCCTCCAGAGTTAGCATCCGTTCACCCAGTATTCCATGTTTCTATGTTAAGGAAATTCGTAGGGGACCCTTCTACAGTAGTTCCAGTTCAGGATGTTCAGGTCACAGAAGAGTTAGCCTATGAAGAGGTTCCCGTAGCCATTTTAGATAGACAGATTCGCAGACTGAGAACTAAAGATGTGGCATCTGTCAAAGTATTGTGGCGTAACAGAAATTGGGAGGAAATGACGTGGGAGGCTGAAGAAGATATGAAAACCAGATACCCTCACCTATTTCAGGCCTAATCAGGTGACAGGTATGTCCGTATTATTATTTATGCCGTACCTTATGGTTGTATGTGTAAATGATAAAGAAAGAAGTGATATTTAGTTGTCCAGTGGATCTTAGAATATTGTGTGCAGTGCCTGTGTTGGACTTTTCTGCATTTCAGGTTTTTGCGATAGTCCATATTACAGGGGAAACTCTGCCGAAATTTTTCTAGAAAGTAAAGTAAGTAGTCCTCTAGATGACAGTATACATTCGAGGACGAATGTTCTTAAGGGGGGGAGAATGTTATACCCCGTAGAATTCCCGGTACCTAGACGACCTATTCGCACGTTGGTTAAGCATATTTGAAGGCCATATGTGCTGGAGAGAGGCCCGGGAAAAGATCGGATGAGAAATCCGTCGAATCATCGCGGGAGGAGCCGAGGCAGAGCCCCTCCGCGATGGCAGCGTGTCACAGAGGTAAGGCCTCCGCGATGGCTCCGTGACACGTTTCCCAGGTCCAGGCCCAAGTATATAAAGCCCCCACTTCGGTTTAAAATCATTTAACACTTTAAAATTTCCAGAACCCGCAGCTAAACAGACGAAAACGAAGGAGAGATTGTAATTTTTGTCCAATTACGCTGCCAAACGCTGCCCAAACTCAAATTAATCCTAGATACCGAAGTATTTAGCAGCAGAGAGCATTTCTACGGATTTAGTTTCATGAAATACGGCCGACGAATCGGCGAGCCACCGAACTAAGGTAAGTAGAATTGCTCTAAATTAATGTCTATGTGTTCCTAGCTGAGAAGTGAATATTTCTCCCTTCTGGGTCGCTGAAAAATAGCGAGTTTTCGATCGTCTTTCGATAAGCCTAAGTTTAGGCTATAAACTATATCGAAAGTAACGTTGCTCTTTACAATAAAGCTGTATTTAGTATTAATTGACGCATTTATAAATGCAGTTGGGAGAAAATAGTTGAAGCACCGGCCGAGCCTCGTCCGACGGACGAATAGTTGAAGATAAGGTATGTAAAGTTAGTTTCCTTGGCAGGTTGAGTAACATTGAGACAGTATAGTAATTTACAGACCAGTAGAATGTTCAGAAGTCGAGTATTGCGTTATTATGAATATTGGTACAATATGAGAAGCATTGGGTTGTAACGTGTACGAGACCTATCAGTATGATATAGATTTTAACGCAAGTGTTAGAGATTGCCCAGTATACTCAGTATGTGATCTAATATGTCATGTTAAGATATTGTTGTGTTCAGTTGAAACCCCGTGAAGTAGTACAGTGTCCGTAAAGCATTTCAGAACTAGAATAATAGACTAAAATGAAGATTAGAAAGCATGTTAGAAACAGGAAATCATGTTAATATAGAAACTCAGTAAATAGCATAGTTCTCAGTAGAAACACTATCTTGTATAGCATTTGCCCCAGTACAGTCTGGCAGGGGATTATGTTCATATTTATATGTATTTACCTGCCTCAGCACGTATCAGATACGTACAGATTACTATCAGTAGCTCAGCATGTAATATATACGGTACTTTACCCTTATTAGCCTCAGCATGTGAGATACACAGACAGTATTACCAGTTGAGACCATTGTATTATTTGGGGTTGGATTACCTAGCATCCATGACCGCCCAGGGTTAATAGCTGTATCGACTCGTCCGCCAGAGGACGAGGATACGTTGCTCCACGGAGTGGCATGCCGTCCCACAGGGGATGAAGATGGGATGCCAGTTTTCCCCATATTTGTGCCTTGATCGGCCCTTACACACCCCAGTCGAGCGGATACGCCTGGGTGCAGATTCAGGAGTCCTCCGGACTCAGATGCAGTTATAGTCAGGGGCTCAGCGAGCCCAAGTGCATACCCAGGGGACCGGCGGGATGCTTACAGCCAGTATAGGAGATGGGATGACCGGGGTAGGGGTATAGATTCTGTGTTGATTGTATCTCCCGGCTTATGGGGGCCGGGTAAGGGTGTGTATGCCATGTTATGTTATGTATGTTATGCTATATTACATTAGATACGAGCAGATTAGTAGTAGAATGATACGTCTCCAGGTATGATTCCTACTCCCTTCAGTATGATTAAGAACAGGTACGATCTACACCGTCAGATAGTTAATCTAGTTCTTCTTATTTCAGTTTCGTCAGTCATGTTATTGATTTCAGATATCTCTTTCAGTTATTGCTTTACATACTCAGTACCAGCGGTACTGACGCCCTGTGGGGCGCTGCATTACTTGCCTGCAGGTACTCATAGACGAGCAGGCGACACCACGTGATTCCTGTCAGCATTCGAGTATTCAGCTCCTGTCATCCGGATGCTGAATTGTAGAGGTATATTTCAGTTCCTTTTTATTGTATAGTACGGGTAGGTCGGGGCCCTGTCCCGACCAGTTCTATTGCTATTCCTAGAGGCTTGCAGTCTGTATATATTCCCTGTGGTCAGATGAGCCGGTCGTGTGGGGCCGTGCAGTTGTATAGCTGTTAGAACTCTTTCTTTTTATCATGTTGGTCGTGTGGGACCATAGTCTGCCAGTAGTGGTGACCTTGCCGGTCACGTAGCTTTTTAATACGTTATGACTGAGTTGCAGATAACTAGACAGCATGGTGGCCTTGTCGGCCCATATAGGTTTCCATGAGTTGCTATGTTCTGGTCAGCTGTTAGTACAGGAACAGAAGGCTATAGGCCAATGGGCCGGGGGCTGTGTTTACAGCCGTTATATAGCCTTTTGTTTCCAGAAATGTGAATCGGAGCCAGCCAGGCACCAGATGTGCCCAGGCTTAACAGTCCAGCAGGTCAGGTCCTAGTAGGGCACCAGGTGCCAGTCATACCCCCCAAGGCGGGGTGTGACAGAAATCTATACAATCAACACTTGTTAAATTTAATATAACACTTGAAATTGAATATTCACTGAAATAGTCCAATCCCTGTGGGTTTGACATCCGGCTTTTCAAGAGTCACTATATTACTTGTACGACTGCATACGTTTGTGCGTGCACTGGGGCACAATATGTTTTTGGTGCCGTTGCTGGGGACTGGAGAAATCGGTGAATCTCTAGTTTTTGTGTGAATTTTATTTTCTTAAGTGTTGAAAAACTTGGTCATAGTCTGTTCTATTGCAGGTAACAGGTTGTCCTTGCAGAACTGGCAAGGAATAGAGAGCTGGTGGAACCTTTGTTGGAGGAACGCCAATTGCATTTGCTCTGGAGAGAAAGCTCTAGAGAAGAAATTGTAGTGCTTACAGGAGCAGATACGAAAGAATCCACCAGTTGGGTAGATAGAGTTGTTTCCTGAGTAATTGGCAACCTGACCAGTTAACGAAGTGGTAATCCCACTAGTGACAAATGTGACCTCCAGTATCCGCAAATCAGAGCCTGGAGGAAACTTTGATCTAAAACAGAACATGGTGCAGCTGTTACATTCTAGTGAGAAATTCACTGGAGTGACATATGAGGATCCATAATAGTGCTTATAGAACTTTTTGGAGATCAATGATACTTTTGTCGCCACCAGAGTTTCAACTAATTATGTCTGACTCACCCTCTTCCTATTTTCAATTTTCAAAGAGGCGAAGAGGTGGTTGAAGGCAGAGCCATCGAATTCCATTACTTCTTGGGACGACCTAGCAATGAAGTTCCTAATCAGATTCTTCCCTCTAGGAAAGACTGCCAAGCTCAAAAGTTAAATATTAAGTTTCAAGCTGCGGCCTGAGGAGAATTTATACTTGGCTTGGGAGAGGTTCAAGTCATTGCTGAGAGACTGCCCCCATCATCAGAAGCCCAATAAGGTGTTAGCCCATACCTTTGTGGAAAGTCTAGACCTAGATACGGAAATCTTGCTAGATTCTACATCGGGTGGACAGGCACTTGAGAAGACATATGATGAGCTGTGCACTCTACTAAACATAATTGCTCAAGGGAATCCAGAGTGGAATAGCGAATCATCCATAGGGATAGGAAAGAGAGCAACAGGGCTGATTGAGGTAGATAGTGTCAATTCCTTGGCAGCACAATTAGCGTCACTGCAACATCAAATGATGACTCAGTTCAGCAAACTGAGTATGAACCAGCCATAAGGACAGGTTAATGCAATTCAATAAGCTTCGAGCTGGTGTGAAATTTGTGTGAATAATGGGCACAATGCAGACTCTTGTGCGGCCAATCTAAAGTCAGTCAACTTTGTAGGAAATGTTCAGAGGGGAAGTCAGAATTATGGGAACACCTACAATAAAAATTGGCAGAGTCACCCAAATTTCTCTTGGGGTGGCAATTGGAGTCAGAGCTACCAGCAGCCTCAGTAGCAGCAGTAAAGGCAGAGAAATGGCCAACCCAGCAGTAGCAACGTTGAGGAGATGTTGAAGAAAATAATGGACACTCAGACCCAGCTAGCAGAGAATCAAACAAGAATGGCTTCTAACTTGAAAAATCAGTAGATGGCCACAAGAAATTTAGAAAAACAAATGGGTAGTTGGTAGCTTCTCAACATACCAGACCTTAGGGAGGGTTACCTAGCGATACAAATACAAACCCCTGACAGGTTAATGCCATCAGTCTGAGGAGTGGCAAGCAGTTGGCTGATGCATCACCTAATGAAAAGAGAAATAAGGTGCAGCCAGAGCTAGTTAGATAGGGTCCATCAACTTACAGAGGAGATAATTAGGGTGCTGAGAAAAACAATGCATAACCATTATTGCAGCCAGCATAGAGACCACCACCACCGTTCCCACAAAGGCTCAAGAAGAGCTAGGAGGAAGAATGCTTTAAGAAGTTCTTTGTTATTTTCAAAGAACTTCACATCAATCTTCCTTTACTTGATGTCTTGTAGGGTATGCCAAAGTATGCCAAGTAATTAAAAGATCTGGTGGCCAACTAAGTGAGGCTGGTGGATGTCTAAAAGTGGCTCTTACTAAGGAGTGCAACTAAATGGTGATGAGAAAGATGCCAAAAAAGTTCAAGGACCTAGGGAGTTTCACCCTCCCTGTACAAATTAGTGAAGTTGAAATCATAAGGGCTCTATGTAAATTAGGGGCAACAGTAAATTTAATGCCCCTATCTCTATTTAACACCTTGGGTTTGAGAAAGTCGAGGCCTACAAGAGTAATGTTGCAACTGGTAGACCAGTCAATAGTGGCACCATAGGGAATTATTGAGGACTTTCTTATCAAAGTAGGTGATTTCATTATACCTACTGACCTCATCATTCTTGATTTTAAAATTGATGACAAGGTTCCCTTGATCCTGGGACGGCCATTCTTGGCAACTAGAGGAGCTATCATTAATGTGAAAGCAGATACCCTTAAAATGAGGGTTAATAATGAAGAAGAGCTGTTTAGAGTATAGAAGGAGATTAACCCGCCCACACACTATAGAGATCTTTGTAAGATCAGCGTGGTCTCAGATGCTAAGTATGGGTTGGTGGATTCCATGGGTCCACTATTACAGGACATATTGACACTTCAGCCCGAGTCTGATGGAGGGCAAAAATTGAAGAAGAAGATGGAAGAATAGAGGGACATGGTGGAGGCTGTTCCCAATAAAAACAAAAAGAGGAGAAGATGGTTCCCGAAAGGGAACACCTGTTTGAGGATATTTTGAGAAGGATAGTCCACGTCGTGCTGTGATGTAAAATCAGCAATGCTTGAGAGGCAACCCAAGAGTACCACAGGTACACTTTCTTTTCAATTTGTTTGTAATTTTGTTTATTTTTCACTTGTTGTTGTTTGTTAAAGTTGTTAAGCACAGATTCGGGGGAAGTCTGAGTGCCTATGAAAGTGAATGCTAAGGAGCATGAAAAAAAGATAAGTGTGGGGTCGATGACCCACGTGTTCAAAAATGGAGAAAAACATGTTGTTAGCTAGGCCTAGAGGCCCCAGGAAGTATCCCTCACCCTTGTTTTAATTGTATTGATTCTTTAGGGACATAGCATAGTATAAGGGGTGAGGAAAATTATAGAAGTTTATTCTAAGTTATTTCGTGTGAATGTGGTGCTGTGTATAGTGTTTTTGTTGAAAAAGTTTGAATTAAGCACAATTCACCCACCCTTTGGTTTTTCTTTTCAGTTCTTTTCCAAAGGGGGGCACATTGAACCGAGAAATAGAATTTTTCTTTGTATGTACATAATGGTGTTAGTCATAGTTAGGGACTTTTCCCGATGATGGATCGATAACGACCGTCTTGAGAGAAAATTAGTCAATAGGTGTTGTGTTTGAACGCTTAACAAATTGATAGCTTAATATTCTTGTTGAGTGCTATACATGGTTGTTAGATGCAAGTGGTGTTAATTAAGAAGCATGTTAAGCATTTTTATAACTCTGTTTGAGATACCTAGGCTCTTGAATGTGACTCTACGTGCTTAAAGCTTAATTTTGAATTCTTGTGATTAGCTGAGTTAAGAAGTCTACTAAATTTGTCTTGAATTGAGCATGTGCATTGAGTGTGAGGATATTGTATATTCCATGCTATTGTTTAATGTCTAGAACTTTCCTGGTGTGTATACAAAATGAAATGAGGGATGTTAATTGTAGGAGATGATGAGGCATCTCTTAAAATGAGCCTAATTCTTATCCCTTGCTTTACCTACCTTAAATATCTAATCCTGGTTAGCCTCGTTGAGCCTTTAGCCTATTCTTTTCTAGCCACAATAAAAGTTAATCCCCTTCTTTCAATAAGCTCTGAATTTGATCCAGAACTCCTAAGCGCTTACGTGAAAATGTAAAAGAGTAAAGGAGTGAGAATCGTGAAAAAGAAAGAAAAATAATGTTTCTGGTAGTTGAAGAAAATATGAGAGGTGCACTTGTTTGAAAACGCATAAATATTTGTAGGGAGTAAGAGAACTAAAGAAGGAAAAAGTTTCTTAAGTACTCCTTACTAATAAGCTAAATGTGGTTAAAGAAATCGAGAAACAAAAGTGAATATTGATGCGTGAAAAGAATAAAGGTGAAGTAAGAGAAGAGATGTTCATAATGAAATTGTGATGTATTGAAAGTGCTTAGAGAAGATAGTCACTATTACTGGAAAGAATAGTACCTAAAAATCTCTTAGCTTACATTAAAACCCGATAAGTCCAACTTAATCTTACTTTCAAATATTCCTAAATGAGTGAAGCAAAACACTAAAGGCAAGCTTATGGGTCAATACATGTTGCATGTGAATTCTTTGTGAGAGTGAGCTGAATTCTTATTCATATACCCATACATGTTATAATTTAAAAACTTGCGAGTGAAAAATGGGTATCTCTCTTATTGTAAGGGTACATGTTTGATGAAGGATAAAATTCATTTTGGATGTCTTGATTTATTGATTTACATGAATTTGCTGAGTTTAAGAGTTGATTCTCGAGGCTAGGAAGTCTTAACTTAGTTGTATGTGATTTTAGTGGTTATATATTGAATGCTCTATTTTAAACTTGCGATCGGAAACAATCATTTTATCCTTAACTTGAATCGTCTTGCTTCAAGTGATCATATGTGAGTTCTTCATGTGCATGAGATGTAATGGAGTTGTTCGAGGACGAACAAGACTTTAAGTTTGTAGTAGTAATTTTGGACATATTTACATGCCCAAGTGCAATTTTATAACTTAGTTTAGTCATGTTTGCTAATTTATTTAATTACATTCTCATGTGAATTTATTTGTTTTTGTGCATTAACTAACAAAAGAGATTAGACCTTGTTTTGAAGGTGTAAAATGCTTAGGAGGGACTAAATATTATGGTTAAGGCTTAAGGAGGAATCTCGGAATAAAATGCAAAAGAGTCGCATGATGTAGCACAAGGAGGCCGGCCGCGCTAGGCAGCGTGCCACGCTATGCATGTGTCGTGCCCAACGTCGTGCCACGCCGTAGGTGTGCACGCAAAATGTGTGCCAAGCAAATGCCTTGCGCGATGGCAACATGCCGCTCTAGGCAATCTGCACGTCCAGCCCATGCCACGACAAGCACATGGCGCGAACGAAGGAAACTCTACCTAGGGTTCATAAATTTTTATTCTCTATTACCATTCTTGTAAGTACTTTACTTTAAACATGTTTTTAAGTAATTGTATGAACATGAGTGGCTAAAACTCTTCTTCTAGGGTTGAGGCCATATGATATGAATGTAATTTCTTGAGTCTCATCTTTGGTTTGAGTTTTAGTTGTTGTTTTGTCTTGGATTCTTAATTATTGTTGTTTTTATACTTGACCACCATGAAAAAGAGCTTGTTAAGCTTAGGCCAAAACTCAAAAGAGCAACCTTAGGTTGGAATGAAAGAATGCAGGGAGCAAGTTCTTGTCTTTACGATTTGATTCGCGGTTAGCATAGAAATTATACTTAATTTTCCTTGCTTGGTTAATTAAACGAAACGATAGCTAAACACCGACTTAGAATTGTCACATCACCACTCATAGAGGTAGTTGTGTAGCTAAGTTAGGTTAATTGATTAGAAGTACAAAAGTCCATAATCAACGACATAAACCCCGTAAACCACATCCATAGTGTTAAATTGCTTACGAATTAGGACGTCACATCCCCCCTCAACGATATAGGTGTGAAACTAGTTTGTTGTGTTTAGAGGCTCGAGAGACCATGAACACTGCATATTAACTCTGTGAGACAACAACTGAAATTTATATACTTGAACCATTGTGAAGTGCGACATTGAATGATTTTCAGGCCTTAACTCTAGATGCTTCTTATTAGTGTTTCTTGAATATTTTCTGATCATCACTTAGATTTAGTTTAAACAATCGAAATCTCTACAATAAACACTTGTGAAATTTAATATGGCACTTGAACTTGAATATTCGCTGAAAAAGTCCAGTCCCTATGGGTTCGACATTTGGCTCTTAAAGAGTCACTATATTAGTTGTACGACCGCATACACTTGTGCGTGCACTAGGGTGCAACAAACCATATGTAGGAAATCCCCTTTAGATGATAGGAGGCCAAATCTACACTCTCTTCTCTGATCACCCCCATAATCTGGGTGATCGTTTGCACCTCCTCAATTAAATCATGCGGGCCCTCATCCACCTTCGGCCCAAGAAACTCAGGTGGATTCATCTTGAGAAAGTCTAGAATTCTAGCCCCCGCTGCATTCCCATTTTGGGGAGCATGAGCCACCACCTACTAGTTGACCTAAGCGGTCATGGCCTATGCCAACATCTTAAGGCTGCACAAAACTCAGCATGAGTAACCTACTTGGGTAGGGGATCCACTGGAGCTGGCGGGGCTTTCTGATGCCCATCTCCATTGCCATTTCCATGGCCATTTCCATTGCCATTTCTTCTACCATGAACTCGGCGAGTAGGATGATTCTGCAAATGCGTAAAGCTAGAGTTAGAGGGATAGATGAGAGAGTTGAACTCATAACACGATATGGAATCATGAAACAAGGGAAGTTTCTTAAAACGTTTCGTAGCCTTTTTAATCATAAGTGTGGCTCCCTTCAAACCCATGAAAAAGACTCTACTTAACACGGCTTTTAGACACCTTAGGACACTTCAAAAACCTAATGCTCTGATATCAAGTTTGTCACGGCCCGAACATGGACCCTGGATCAAGACACGGGATCTAGAGCCATGAATGACTCCAAGCTAACCTATGGAACATGCATAACGAATCCAAGAGATTAATTAATGCGGAAATTAAGGAAAAACATTTTTAAGCGGAAGTCTGACATATGATAAGCCTCTAAACTATCTGATGAGTTGATGGGACATCACCCCCAACTAACTCGCTAAAGTCAAAATCTAAAATAGCATAATTGAAAAAACTAAACTGAATGTCCTGAAAGATGTGGACTCACCAACAATGGGGACTGAGCTGGACTGAGGTGGGAGATAGACTAACGAAGAGACTGAGTCTGATCGCTCGGACCGGTATCATGAAATGATACAACATAGAGTATGCGGTCAGTACTTTGAAAGTACTGCATATGCAGGGTATGTAAAAAACAGGCAATTTAAAATATATAAAAGTTCATGAGAATAGAACATTCCTGAAACATGATGTAATAAATCATAATTTAGATATGAGGGATCAAGGTTTCCAAAATTGTTCGTAACTAGTCATAATTGTAATCATAAGAGAAACCTTGTAAAACATAACATAAAGTACAATAAACATGATCATGCATAAAACGTAAAGAACAATGGAAGGACTCGTCATAACTAATACTATCATGATAGAGCTTACATGATGTCTTAACTATCTCGCTCAAGTGGGTAGAGCCATCCTAAGCTTTGCTAGGGAAAAGAATGATAACATGGCGTGGTCACTAAAGAAACCCCATAGGGTTAACATGAATATCAACCTAGGTTAGCACGTTGTTATGAGACACGAGGTTTGCCTTAACCCTGGGCCTCGGTGCTAGACACTACTCACAAAAACATGCACATGGCTCATAATGAATATCATGAAATCATACGTGAAGTTCATGGGCTAGTTTAAATCATAGTAATCATGAACATACTTGAAATACGTGAACTAGTATGAAATAAGGGCCCATGAGTTGGCCATAATCACAATCCTGATAATCATGAAAATCATACATAATTGAGAAAATCCTCATACTTGAAATCTTAAATTCAAGAAGGCTTCCTGTAGGAAATCTTGTATCATAAATCATAAAACATAACTTAGGGCTTGAGAGCATTGAAAATCATAAGAGGATCATAGAATTTCATAAAAAAGTGATTTATCCCCAAAAGTTCATAATCATACTTATAACATAAGAGAGGACAATTTCATGAGAACTTGTAGGAACTATAAAACCCTAAATCATGGAAATCATAAACTCTTATCAATTCAACTATACCCATAAGAGAATCATGGAGGAATTTCATAACCCAAAAAAATCCCTAAAATATAAAAAATAGGATTTGGGGAATGGGTGATCATGAATTTACTTGAAGAAGCGGCATGAGGGTGAAATAACCCATCATTGATAAGTCCACATACTTGGGATTACTGAATTCTAGCCTTCGCATGAGACTCAAAGAGAAAATTTGAGAAGATGAGAGTGAAATTGATGAAGAACCCTTGATTGTCTTAGAAGAGGAAACTTTGAATTCAAAGTAGGAATAAAGGTATAATGATTTAGGCTAGGTTAAACCCTAAAAACCGACGTAGTATAGGAGTTAAAAGCATAGGAGATTACAAAATTACCCCTGAGAATCGAGCAGAAATTGAATGACTGGGTGATTTGATAGTACGGGTGATGGGCTGTGACATGCCCAATAGTCTGTCAAAAACACCGCCACACTTAAATAGTAAGGCCGAGTCAAAACCTTTCTCTGATCGTAGAAGTGACGGGCCGTCAGTCCTCCGACGTTCCGTCAGGTCCACCGTCATTCCCTAAACCTAGAAAAACCCACTGATGGTCCAAATGTCAGTCCATCGATGGTCTGACGACCGTCACCATCATCATCAAGGCTGTGATGGGCTATCAGCCATGCTGTCGGACTTGGACATCACCAGTGATGGTCCATCGCCTGTGTGGAAATCGCCATTTGCACCGTCAAGGACGTGACGGGCCATCAGCCACGCCGTCACTCCCTACATTATACCTGCAATTTTAGTTATTTTCCTTCAGAAAGCTATTTTGAGGTCCGAGGTGTTACAATATCTCCCCTTTGGGAACATTCATCCTCGAATGGTTACTTAAGTGCGTTGGAAGGCTAGTAAAAAGAACTATAATTCCAAAACTGAATGATTAAAGCTGACTCTGGATTGAAATATATGACTTAGCTAAACTCACTATATGCATATACATGCTAAGACAAGAAAGAAACTTAGAGACATGATCTTGACATGAAACTAAAAAGAATTCTAAAGATGAAATTTATACCTCAAGCTGGAAGGGGATCAAAGGGAATAGGTGTGGGTATCTAGCCATCATATCTGCTTCGGCTTGCCATGTACCTCCCTTAACAAGTTGATTCCTCCACAAAACCTTCACTAAAGCTACCTCCTTGTTCCTCAACTTCCGAACCTGACAATCAAGGATCTCAATTGGAACCTCCTCATAAGTAAGTCTATCCTTCACTCCAATGTTCTCTACCGAAACAGCTAAGGCTGGATCACTATTGCATTTCATCGACAAGGACACATGGAATACCGGATGCACCGAAGCTAACTCCGCTGGTAGCTCTTATTTATACGCCACCTTGCCAACACATCTCACAATCCTATATGGCCCAACATATCGGGGACTCAGCTTCCACTTCTTTCTGAACCTCATAACTCCCTTCATGGGAGACACCTTAAGAAATATCCAATCGTCAACCTCAAACTCAAGTTCTCTCCTCCTCGCATTGGGGATAAGATTTCTGTCGAATTTGAGCTATTTTTAGCCTTTCTTTGATAAGTTGAACCTTCTCCATCATCTCATGAACTGAATACTACCATATAAACGTAGCCTCACCTACCTCGAACCAATCAATTGGCGATCTACACCTACGCCCACAAAGAGCCTCAAACGAAGCCATCTAAGTATAGGAGTGATAACTGTTATTATAGGCAAACTCGATGAGGGGAAAGTGATCATCCCATCCACCCTTAAAATCAATCACGCACACTCTCAATATATCCTCAAGAGTCTGAATGGACCACTTGGCTTGACCATCTATCTGTGGATGAAAAACCGTGCTAAGCTTCACTTGAGTACCGAGGCCCTTCTGAAATGACCACCAAAATTGAAAGGTGATCTGAGTACCCCTATCTGGTATGATGTACAAAGGAACCTCGTGCAACCGAACAAACTCTCGAATTTACAATCTAGCATAATCCTTGGTTGAATCTATAGTTTTAAGTAGTAGGATATGTGCTGCTTTGGACAACTACCACCACCCATATGGAGTTGTAGTGTCAGCGTGTACGAGGCAATCTTGTGTTGAAGTCCATATTGATCTCTTCCCACTTCCAAGTGGCGATACTAATGTCTTGTAGCAAAGCGCCAAGTCTCTGATGGTCCACCTTAGCTTACCGATAGTTCAGACACTTAGCCACAAACTCCGCTATGTCCTTCTTCATGCCATTGCACCAATAGACCTCCCGTAGGTACCGTACATCTTGGTGGAACCTGAATGGATAGAAATCGGGAACCATGAGCCTCATGAAACATTTATTCTCTCAAATCATTAACACCCGGAAAACATAAATAACCTTGATATCGAAGTACACCATCTCCCCCATGGGAGAAGACCTCCACCCTCTTATTCTTATCCGCATCCTTCAACTTTACTAGGATAGGTTCTCCATCATGCCTAGCCATGACCTAAATCACAATGCAGATTCAGACCCATTCTTGACAACAAAACCACCATTGTTGAGTCAACAAGACATATCCCTAACCGTGTAAACTGATGCACATCCTTCACCATATCCTTACGCTCTCTATAGACAATCTATTAAGGGAATCCATCACCACATTAGCCTTGCACGAATGATAAAGGACACTCATATCGTAATCCTTGAGAAGCTCTATCCATCTCCTTTGTCATAAGTTCAAGTCCTTCTGGGTGACACATTGTAAGCTCTTGTAATCCGTGAACACATCCATATGTACCCCATAAAAATAATGCCTCCAAATTTTCAAGGAAAAAGCCACCACTGCCAACTCGAGGTCGTGAGTTGGATAGTTCTTCTCATGGGTGTTAAGCTAACGAGAAGCATATGCAATAACCTTGTCCGACTACATCAATACACACCCAAGGCCGATGCTCAAATCATCAAAATACACCACAAAACCATTGGTACCCTCAAGTAAAGACAGAACTAGGGCTAAAGTGAGTCGAGTCTTCAACTCCAGGAAGCTTTTCTCACAAGCATCAGACCACCAAAACTTGACCTTTTTCTGAGTCAGCTTAGTTAATGGTGCTATAATGGAGGAGAAGCCCTTTACAAATATCCGATAATAGCCAGCTAATCCCAAAAAACTCATAATATCCATAGGAGTAACTGGTCTAGGCCAATTCTTCACCACCTCTATCTTTTAAGAGTCCACCTGCATACCCTTACCGTACACCACGAGACCCAAGAACACCACGTAGTTAAGACAAAACTTGCACTTGCTAAACATAGTAAACAACTGACGATCTTTAAGAGTCTGTAATACAACCCTTAGCTGAGCGGCATGCTCCTCCTTGCACTGAGAATATATGAGAATATATTCTATGAAGACAATCACAAAAATGTCCAAATACTATTTGAACACCCATCAAGTCCATAAAATTTGCAGGGGCATTGGTTAATCAAAAAGACATAACCGCGAACTCATAGTGACCATACCGAGTCCTAAAAGCTGTCTTTAGGATTTCACTCTCCCTAACTCTGAGATGATGATAACCAGACCTGAGGCCTATCTTAAAGAAGCACTTAGCACCCTAAATCTTGTCAAACAAGTCATCAATCCTGGGTAAGGGATACTAATTCTTGATTGTGACCTTTTTCAATTGCTGATAATCAATGCACATTCAAAGAGAACCATCCTTCTTCCGAACAAAAAGAACCGATGCATCCCATGGGGACTTACTAGGCCAACTAATCCTTTTATCTAGGAGATCTCTCAACTGCTCCTTCAACTCCTTTATCTTGACTAGGGCTATTCGATAAGGAGGAATAGATGTGGGCTGCGTATGGGGAAAGATCTATACCAAAGTCAAATCTCCCGCTCAGGAAGGACTCCTAGTAAATTATCTATAAACACCTCCAGATACTCACATACAACTAAAATTGAATGGAGAGTCGAGGTCTCATACGCAGAATCCAGAACACGAACTAGATAGTACACACAACCCTTAGAGATCTTCTTCCTAGCCTTAAGATAGGAAACAAAATTACCTACAAGCACCACTAAACTACCCTTCCACTCTAGGACTGGCTCACCCAAAAATTAGAACTCTACTATACGGGTTCTACAATTGACGGAGGCATAACATGCACGTAATTAGTCCATACCAAATATGAAGTCGGTCATATATAAATCCATAGGTCGGCTGAGGTGACTCTCTGAAGGACCATGACAGGGCAGTTTTTGTATACCTGTTGAGCTATAATTGACTCACCGACTAGAGTAGAGACTGAGAAGGGTTCTGACAGAATTTTGGAACTGAATTCGAAACTAATGGCAACATAAGGAGTCACAAAATATAAGGTTTCCCTTGGATCTAACAATTCATACTCATCAAGATGGAATAGTCGTAACATACCATTAACCACATCGGGTGAGGTCTCCTGCTCTGGATGAGATGAGAGGGCATAAAATCTATTTTGGCACTGAATGCTAGCCGCTCTAGTGGAAGCACTCTGCAAAAAAGGATGTGCTGCTAGAGCCACCACTAAACTGGTGGCTGGAGCACGACCTCTATTGTCACCCTGCCTAGCCAAAGGACACTCCCTGCGCATGTGCCCAGGCTTCCAATGTTCGGGCATTTAAATAACTACACGCAAGTGCACGTGGTCGAACAAGTAGTAAAATGGCTAAAGTAAGCCAAGTATCGATCCCACAAGGACTAGACCAAGGTAATGATCGAATCAAGCGTTAATAAACTCTAACTCTAATAATGCAGACAACAATTTCAATAAGATTTTGGGAGTTTGTTTCCTAATTTATACTAAGCTAAAACAAATGTACAATTTGAGTCTAAACTATAGTAATGAGCATGCTGAGGCTAAAACGAACTTGCAGGGAAGCAATTTATTGATACAAGTCGGTCAATCTTTCCTTCAGTTGCTAGTCAAGAATTAATGCCTATGGATTAAAACTCTTGTATTTAACCCAACTTAAGAATCATGAACCTTCCACCTACATTTCTGTGATAAGAAGAAATTCATGTTCTAGCTGTACGAAACCGATTCCTCGATTGACTAATATGACTTTCAGATATATTTTTATTCTGAAGGTAAATCAATTCTCAATTTTCCCAAACCAAGAAGAGATCATATCCTACCAATTCACAACTTTTCAATTTCTTTCTCTTTAGAGCGCAAACCGGAATTTTTAGATATACATTAATATTGGCCAAACATTAATGCAGTAAGAACAATATTTGATAGAACAACCATGGAAGAAAAGATGAAAAACCAAGATGATCAATAATTACATTCCACTACAATTTTCTTAACCTCAGCAAGAAGTGAATTTAGCCACTCATTTGTGGATTAAACATCGTTAAATGAGTGTTAATCATACAAACAATTGAAATAAAGAAGAAAGAGATAGAGAAGAACCCTAAGGATTTCGTCCCCTCAACTGCCTGAAACCCACGTTCTTGCTCAACCAAGTCAGAATTATTCCCGGAATAACAAGCAATGTATCACGGAGTGTATCGCGGAGCACTGCCTCCGTGACACGGTGTGTATCGCGGAGCACTACCAACGTGTCACGGAGTGTATCGCGGAGCACTGCCAACGTGTCACGGAGGTACCGCGGAAGCCCTCTGAAAATCGCCCAATTTATTCCAACTTTGGTGTTTCTCTCCCGGTATCATTCCTCCACTTAACCAAATCATAGATTGGGTCCTCCAATGCATTATTTCTTTCAAAAACAAAGACTAATCATGTTGTTTAATATTTATTCTCATTTATATAAAAAGGCATGAAAATGTACATAATTAAATACATAAACAAGACAAAACTAAGTTATAAAGTATCACTTTGGCATGTAATTATGCCCATGATCACAACCCCACACTTAAAGTCTTGTTCGTCCTCGAACAAACCTTTTACATCTCATGCACATGAAGACTCACACATAGCTAATTTAGCAAGATAATTCAAGCTATGGCTATAATGATTATTTAAGATAACAAGATAAAAACAGAGCATGCACGATTTAATCAATGAAATGATATACAACTCTGTTAAGACTTCCTAACCTCAAGAATCGACTCTCAATCTTGGCAAACTCATGCAAATCAACTGATCAAGAAATCCAACATCAATGTTATCTCTCATTAAACATGTGCCCTCCAACAAGAGAGTTACCCCTTTTTACTCACAAATATTCAAATCACACCAAGTATGGGTATATGAATAAAAATTACGCTCACTCTCACAAATAATTCACATGCATCATGTAGTGACCCATAAGCTTTCCCTTAGTGTTTTACTCCACTCATTTATGGATGTATGAACGTAAGATCAAGTAAGACTTTATGGGTTGTACTGTAAGCTAAGGGATGGGTAGGTACTATTCTGGCCAGTAATAGTGACTATCTTCCCCAAGCGCTTTTAATAACTTCAACCTTCATTAAGGATATCTCTTCTCTTACTTCACCCTCATTCTTTTCAATCCTAAATTTTTTTCTTCTTGTTCTCCTTTCTTTAAGCACACTCAACTTAGTAGTAAGGAGTACTTAAGCAATTTTTTTTCATTCATTTATTTTCTTACTCCCTACTAATAATCAACCATTTTCACACAAGTGCACCTTTGTCCCATTCTCAACTTTTACAACTTCTACTTTTCCTTCTTTTTCACGCTCTTACTCCTTCACTCTTTGGGATTTTTCACTTAAGCACTTCGGAGTTTTGGATCAAATTCAAGGCTAATGAAAGAAAAAGGATTAAGCTTATGTTGTAGCTATCAAAGAATAGGCTCAAGGCTCAATGGGGCTAACTAGGATTAAATATTCAAGGTAGGCAAAGTGAGGGATAACATTTAGGTTCATTCAAAGAAATGCCTAAATCATCTCCTACAATTCACATCCTTCATTTCGTTTTATATACACACCAGGCAAGTTCTAGACATTCCACAATAGCATGGAATATTCAAAAAACTTAAACTCACAACACATGTTTAATTCAAGACATATTCTGCAGACTCTTAACTCAGCTAATCACAGGAATTCAAAATTAAGCTTCAATCACATTGAGTCAAAATCAAGAGCCTAAGTGTCTCACAAAAAGTTATACACTTCTTACATGCTTCAACACTAATCACACTTGTATCATACAATCATGCATAGCACATAACAAGAACATCAAGCCATCAATTAGCTACGGGTTCAAAAACCAACCTACTGACTAATTTCCTCAAGACGGTCGTCATCCATCCATCGTCGGAAACAGTCCCTAACTATGACTAAAACATTATATACAGACAAAGAAGAAGAAAAAAAAAATTTTAATTTTTTTTATTCTTCGGTTCAAAGACCCCCTATCGGAAAATAACTGAAAAGAAAAACCAATGGTTGATGAATTCATGCTTGACTCACAAAAATTTTTCAAATTTCTCACAAATTCCTCACAAGCATTACCTTCACCAAAAATCGTTAAGCACAAAAAAAAATTGAAATTTCCCTTGAAATTTTCCTCACCCCACACTTGAATCATGCTATGTCCTCATAGCATCAAATTAACATTTAAAGAGGGTGAGAATTACTCCCTGAGGCCTTTAGGCCTAGCTAACAGCATGCTTTCCTTCAACTTTGCACAAGTGGGTGTTCGACCCCACACTTTTTCTCTTCCATGCTTGTTAGCTTCCTCCTCCACGGGTACTCAGACTTCCCCTCCATTTGTGCTTAACTTTCCACCAAAACAACACAAGATGCAAAATAAATAAAATCAACTTAAATGCAAGAAATTAAAATGGTACCCTTGGGTTGCCTCCCAAGCAGCGCCTAATTTTACGTCGCGGCACGACGTATCAAGTTTCACCACTTTTTCCTCCACCTTGAGGATATGAATCTCACCCCTAATTTCTTCTCTAATTTCCTCTTATGCTCCAGGGGTGGTGGTGAAAAATTGTAAGGACTAAGCAGTAGACGTTGCCTTTTGAACTTATTGGTCCTTAAGTAAGCGAAGTCATTTTGTCTCTCCGAGTCAGTAAATTTCCAAATATACGGGGCTTGGTCCTCCTCTAGACATTTCTCTATAAGCTTGGAAGACTCAGTTTCTATGTCGTCAACCAAACTCAATGTCAAAAAATGCTTCGAGTGTGGTCTAATACACCTCAACTCTGAAACTGCATTGTGCTTGACCTCCTTACCTGTAAACACCTTCTCAGCATTAACATCTACCTCTCCATTAATGTCAACTGGGGTATACTATATCTCTTCTTCCATGAATGAATTTTCCATAAGTGTGAGCCCATCACGGGGACACTCAAGAGACTCTAATTGTTGGGCTTCATACACAAATTCACCCTTGTCTTCCTCTTGTAGTTTCTCTTGAATATCGCCTAAAACTGTTACCTGTAATTTATCACAAGCTTCAGCCTCAACAATCATCTCCGTGACTTTGATGCTCATCCTTTCTAGAGCCTCTGCATTCTCTTCTTGCTGAATTCTCAATACTGCCATCGCCTCCTTCATTGCTTCTGATTGCTCCAGGAGTTGTTTCAGCATGTCTTCTAGTCGAGCTTGGCATCCCAAGTCCTTCTTTTCAGCATGCCTACATTCAGCAAAAACAATAGAAGGATCATAGTAGGGGCTTGGGGGAGGGGAGTATGCATTCGGACAGCCATCCCAATGGCCATCTTGACCACCACATATATTGCACGTGTTACAGTGTTGCCATAAGTGGAGTCCTCCGCAATTAAGACAAGACTCGCCAAAATATGAATATCCACCATTTAAACCATTTGTATTCCACGATGTCATGTCAAGAAGGGTATCTAAAAAAAAAATAAATTAAAAAAAAAAGAATTAAAACAAACACTAAGACCAAGTTGTCAGCACTTATATAGAAATCGTAAGCTAACACTTGAGAAAACAATATTACCAATTGCCAGTCCCCGGCAACGGCGCCAAAAACTTGTTCAGGCGTTTAAATAACTACACGCAAGTGCACGTGGTCGAACAAGTAGTAAAATGGCTAAAGTAAGCCAAGTATCGATCCCACAGGGACTGGACCAAGGTAATGATCGAATCAAGCGTTAATAAACTCTAACTCTAATAATGCAGACACCAATTTCAATAAGATTTTGGGAGTTTGTTTCCTAATTTATACTAAGCTAAAACAAATGTACAATCTGAGTCTGAACTATAGTAATGAGCATGATGAGGCTAAAACGAACATGCAGGGAAGCAATTTATTGATACAAGTCGGTCAATCTTTCCTTCGGTAGCTAGTCAAGAATTAATGCCTATGGATTAAAAGTCTCGTATTTAACCCAACTTAAGAATCATGAACCTTCCACCTACATTTCTGTGATAAGAAGAAATTCATGTTCTAGCCATACGAAACCGATTCCTTAATTGACTTATACGACTTTCAGATATATTTCTATTCTGAAGGTAAATCAATTCTCAATTTTCCCAAACCAAGAAGAGATCATATCCTACCAATTCACAACTTTCCAATTTCTTTATCTTTTGAGCGCAAACAGGAATTTTTAGATATACATTAATATTGGCCAAACATTAATGCAGTAAGAACAAGAATTGATAGAACAACCATGGAAGAAAAGATGAAAAACCAAGATGATAAATAATTACATTCCACTACAAATGTTCTTAACCTCAGCAAGAAGTGAATTTAGCCACTCATTTGTGGATCAAACATCGTTAAATGAGTGTTAATCATACAAATAATTGAAATAAAGAAGAAAGAGATAGAGAAGAACCCTAAGAATTTCGTCCCCTCAACTCCCACGTTCTTGCTCAACCAAGTTAGAATTATTAAAAATAAACCTAAGTGTTCTATTTATAATAGTGGGAATTTTTCCTGGAATAAAAAGCAACGTGTCACGGAGTGTATCGCGGAGCACTACCTCCGTGACACGGTGTATATCGCGGAGCACTGCCAACGTGTCACGGAGTGTATCACGGAGCACTGCCAACGTGTCACGGAGGTACCGCGGAAGCCCTCTAAAAATCGCCCAATTTATTCCAACTTTGGTGTTTCGCTCCCGATATCATTCCTCCACTTCACCAAATCATAGATTGGGTCCTCCAATGCATTATTTCCTTCAAAAACAAAGACTAGTCATGTTGGTTAATATTTCTTCTCATTTATATAAAAAGCCATGAAAATGTACATAATTAAATACATAAACAAGACAAAACTAAGTTATAAAGTATCACTTTGGCATGTAATTATGCCCAAGATCATCCCACACCTGAAGAAAATATCTGATCCAACTAGGCACTCTCCTATGTGGTTCTTACCACATTTACTGTAGACTGGGAAAGTGCGCTCTACCGTTGTGTTCCTCTTTCCCCTAGAACCCGACGCTCTACTCTTATGATCACCATGAGGTCTGGATGGAACATTGGCTGATGACAGTGCTGGGGCTGATGACCTATGGTGGGACTGGGGTTGATGTCCTCCTCCAGAGCTTTGCTGGGAGAACCCAAAGCTTCATGTGCATGCCCTCTTGGTCTCTCTCTCCTTCTCCTTCATCTGATCTATCTCTATCTGCTGGGCGTATATGAAAAATCGCTAGAAGTATAGGTCATTATTCAGCATAGCGGTCCTACACTCCTTGACTAGCAAATCTGCTACTCTATTCACAAACATGCTCTTATGAGCCCTCAGATCAGCAACCATCTTCGGAGCATACTTAGACTGCTGGGTAAACTCCAAGGCTTACTCTTGGATGGTTTAGTTCTGCTTCAAGTTGACAAACTCAACCGCCTTCACCTCCCTCAACTCTCTAGGGAAGAACCTGTCTAAGATGGCAGTCACGAACTCCTCCTAGCTCATGGGAACGACTCCCACTACTCTACCCTCCTTCCATTGACGAAACCATATGTAGACAACCCCTTTTAACTGATAGGAGGCCAAATCTACACTCTCTTCTCCGGTCACCCCCATAATCTGGGTGATCTTCTGCAACTCCTTAATAAACTCATGTGGGTACTCATCCACCTTCGACCTAAGAAACTCAGGTGGGTTCATCTTGAGAAAGTCTCGCACTCTAGCCGCCATTGCATTCCCATCTTGGGGAATATGAGCCACCACCTGCTTGTTGACCTGAGAGGTCATGGCCTGTGCCAACATTTGAATGGATTCCCTAAACTTGGCATGAGTAACCTGCTCAGGTAGGGGATCAGCTGGAGCTGGTGGGGCTTGCTGATGCCCATCTTTGTTGCCATTTCCATGGCCATTTCCATTGGCATTTGTTCTACCATTAACTTGGTGAGGAGGCATGATTCTGCAAATGCGTAAAGCTTGAGTTAGAGGGATAGAGAGAGAGATTTAAACTCATAGCACGATATGGAATCATTATAGAAGGGAAGTTTCCTAAAATATTTCATAGCTTTTTCTTCATAAGTGTGGCGCACTTCACACCAATGAGAAAGACTCTACTTGACGCGACTTTTAGACACCTTAGGACACTTCAAAACCTAATGCTCTAATACCAAGTTTGTCACGACCCGAGCATGGACCACGGCTTGAGACACAGGACCTAGAGCCAAGAATGACTTAAAGCTAACCCATGGCACATGCATAATGAATCCAAGAGCTTATTTAAAGCACAAAAGCAAAGAAAAACACTTTTAAGAGGAAGTCTGTCATATGTCAACTAACAATAACGGAGTCAACACTCAATAAAGCTTAAAGTTTACATAATGTTTGATAAGCCTCTAAACTATCTGATGAGCTGATTGGACATCATCCCCAACTAGCTCGCTAAAGCCAGAAACTGAAATAGCATAACCAAAACAACTAAGCTGAATATCCTTGGAAGATGAGGACTCACTAACAATGGGGACTGAGATGGATTGAGGTGGGAGCTAGACTAACGGCAGGACCGAGCCTGATCACTCGAACATGTATCATGAAATGATACAACATAGAGTATGTGGTCAATACTTGGAATGTACTGCGCACGTTGTGTAAGTAAAAATGGGCAATTTAAAATACATAAAAGTTCATGAGAATAGAACATTCCTGAAACATGATGTAATAAATCATAATTTAGACATGAGAGCTCAAGGTTTTCACAACTATTCATAACTAGTCATAATCATAATCATAAGAGAAACCTTGTAAAACATAACTTGAGCCAAAGTACCATAAACATGATCATGCATAAAATGTAAGGAACAATGGAAGGACTCACCATAACTAGCACCATCATAATAGAGCTTACATGATGTCCCAACTATCTTGCGTAAGTGGCAGAGCCGTCCGAAGCCTTTCCAGGGAAAAGAATGATAATAAGGCGTGATCACTAAAGAGACCCCATAGGGTTATCATGAATATCAACCCACATTGGCACATAGTTTTGAGACTTGGGGTTTTCCTGAACTCCGGGCCTACTCGATGCATGCACCTGGCTCATAATGAATATCGTGAAATCATACATAAAGCTCATGGGCTAGTTTAAATCATAATAATCGTGAACATGCTTGTAGTATGTGAACTAGACATGAAGTAAGGGCCCATGAGTTGGCCGTAATCATAATCCTTCATACGACCCGAACATAGACTCAGATTGAGACACGGGACAAGGAACCCCGAGGAACTCCAAGTCGACTCATGGCATGAACGTATATCTAACTATATAATAAAATGGTAGGTCAACATGATAAGCTTAGCGAAAGTCTGAAATAAGCATCACATCAGGAACACACATGAATCCGAAGCTGATTACATTCTTTAATATGAAAAGCCTCTAAGTCTGATGAGTTAATCGGACAAGCCCCCAAATAACTCTCTAAAGCTGGAAACTAAAAATACTCAATCATAACTGAAATAAAGAGGGGCCCTCAACTGATGAGGACTCTCCAACAGGGGCTGATGCGAACTCTAAAAGCTAGCTAGTGGTGGGGCTGAGTCTGATGATAGGAGCCTGTATCATGAAACAATACAACATAGAGTAAGCGGTCAGTACATGGAATGTAACGAGTATGCAAGGTAAGTAAAACTGATTAAATAAGTAAAATCATTTAAAACATACCTAATATAAAACATGATTAAGATAAGAATTTGATAGTAGGGCTTGCATGCTCTTTTCTAATATCATGATCTCAACATAACATCATAACTGAATCGATTGACCCAAAGTTGAAATCTGATAATCATAAGTAAAACTGAACAACGGGTCAAACTTGCTTTAGAACATATATATATATATACACGTATATATATCATGAGTACTAAACATGCATAACTGAAATCATGAGAAACAATGGGAGACTCATCATATAACCGACATACTACAATAAAGCTTACGTGGTCCCAACTATCACACTTAAATGGGTAGAGCCGTCCGAAGCCTTTCTAGAGCTAAGGAAGATACCATGATATCGATATCAAGCTCGTGCCCCAATCCGAGCAGGGGATAGCTACATAGGAGGTCCCAATATAATCTGATCATACCTACATTGTCATGTAGTTCTGAGGCATAGGGTTGGTTGACCCATAGCCTACTCGATGCTAGAAACTACTCCCAAAAACATGCATATGCTCTCATTTTTCAACGAAACTGACCATCATCTATTGACGAAGCTAAATGACCACAAATACATAAATTTGAATCATACATGAAGATCCTTTGCTCAAACCATACCACAAGCTAAACATAAATGGGATAGTTTTCTCCAAATCCATGTGGTAAGCTAAATTCGTAAAATCATATTCATACTTGAACATATGGGCCTTTCCCGATACTTTAACATGCTTTAAAACACTTAATTCTCTTGAAAACACGATCATATACATGGGTAACTTGAAAACGTGCTTTTTATCATAAATATCTCATCATACTAGAACATTCATCATAAATCTCATCTTTCATGAACTTCTCATAATTGGGCATTTTAAATTTATAAAGCTTGAAACATGATTTTGATTGAAAAAACGTAAAACTTTACCATGAATCATAATTCAATAATATAAGCACCTTTAAATTGTACCCATGTAGTAAATTAGGAATTTCATGCATTGGATTAAAACCTCATAGATTCAACATTTCATGATTTAGAGAGAGATTGGGAATGGGTGTTAATGGATTCACCTATAAAACTTTCCCATGAAAAATAATTCAATAATATAAGCACCTTTAAATTGTACCCATGTAGTAAATTAGGAATTTCATGCATTGGATTAAAACCTCATAGATTCAACATAGGAATTTCATGATTTAGAGAGAGATTGGGAATGGGTGTGAATGGTTTCACCTATTCATAACCCTACATACCTGAAAGGATTTTATCCTACCACTTCTCTGATTGCCCAAGGAAGTTTTGAAGGAGAACCTTGAAGGATTAGCCTTGATCACCTCTCAAGACTCTTACTCTTCCATGCATGAATATGAATGACTCAGAATAGATTTTCCCCTCTTAAATCCCACTATTCATAGCTTAAAATGACGTAGTTTAGGATTTATGATCATAGGAACTATGGAGAAGCCCTTACTAAATTCGCATAAAATAACTGACAGCCAGTCCCAATAAGGGACTGGATGAGTCTTCATCCAAATGAATGAGTCGTGGCCTTCTTTCATCATGTGCACTGTCCATTTTTCTCTACGGGTCCCCATGAGGGACCTAACGAATCACACATCACGTGGCCTCCACTGTCCGAAATCCCGTTGACCCTTGATTGAGCTTGACCACGGCTGACTCAATGAGTCGTGGGGTCTGACCACGACTCATGGTCATGCCCGTGGTGTCTTCCCATCACAAAATTTCAGAACTTGAGGCCAACCCCTAACCACGAGTCACCTAACAACTCATGGTCACCTCCCACGGGTCACAAAATGACTCATTTTGTGACCTGGTGCAGATTTTCCAGTTTTTCTCCGTTTCAACTCCCGGGTCTAGTTTAGAGCTCTGGGCATTACAATATATCCCCTTGGGAATATTCATCCTTGAATGTTGGAAAACATACAGAATAGCAGAGAAATGCAATCATCATATTCGAATGCTGATTATGTAAGATGGAAACTGATGGAATGACTACCTCCGAACTGAAGTACATGGCTGAACTAAATTCATGAATCAAACATACATCCATATACATGAAAGAAACTGGGGCACATGAATTGAACATGGAAACTAGATAGAGTAATAGGGAAAATACTGATACCTCAAACTGAAACTGAGCCGGAAGGGAAAAGGTGTAGGTATCTAGCCATCATATTCTCTTTGGCTTCCTATGTAGATCCTTCAACATGTTAATTCCTCCATAATACCTTGACTAAAGCTACTTCCTTGTTTCTTAGCTTTCGAACTTGGCAGTCCAGTATTTCCACAAGAACCTCATTATAACTAAGGCTATTTTTCACACCAACACTGTCCACCAGGACAACTAGAGCTGGATCACCCAAACACTTCTTTAAGAGAAATACATGGAAAACAAGATGCACGGAAGCTAATTCTGAAGGCAACTCCAATTATATGCCACCTTGCCAACCCGTTTCATAATGCGGTAGGGGCCAACATAACGAGGGCTGAGTTTTCCTTTCTTTCCATACCTTATCACTCCCTTCATGGGAGACATCTTCAGAAACACCCAATCATCCACTTCGAACTCTAGTTCTCTCCTTCTCACATCGGCATAGGACTTTTGGCGACTTTGAGCTGTTTTCAACCTAACTCGTATGAGTCGAACCTTCTCTGCAGCCTCATGGACTGAATCAGGTCCCATTATCGAAGCTTCACCAACTTTGAACCAACCAATAGGTGATATATATCTCTGCCCATAGAAAACCTCAAACGTGGCCATCTGAATGATGGAATGGTAGAAGTTATTGTATTCAAACTCGATAAGAGGAAAATGATCATCCAACTACCCTTGAAGTCAATCACAAATGCTCTCAATATGTCCTAGAGATTCTGAATTGTCCGCTCAGCTTGACCATATGTTTGCGGGTGAAATGCGGTACTGAGCTTAACCTAAGTACCAAGTCCTTTTTGAAATGACTTCCAAAACTGAGAGGTAAATTGGGTACCTCTGTCTGATATAATGGACAAGGGCGCTCCATGAAATTGAACTAGATCTCGGATGTATAGTTTGGCACAATGCTCCACTAAATTCATGGTTTTGACCTATAGAAAATGAGCGGCTTTGGTCAACCTATCTACAACAATCCAAATGGAGTCATACTGGCGACGAGTGCAAGGCAAACCTATTATGAAGTCCATATTGATTTCTTCCCACTTCCAAGTAGGAATGCTAATATATTGGAGCAAACCTCTAGGTCTTTGGTTCTCAACCTTCACTTGCCGACAATTTGGACACTAAGCCACAAATTCTTCTATGTCCTTCTTCATGCCATTCCACCAATAGACTTCCTGTAGGTCACGGTACATTTTGGTGGCACCTGTATGTGTAGAATACCTGGATCCATGAGCCTCATGCAACATCCGGTCCCACAAGTCATCAACATCCAAAACACATAAGCGATCCTGGTATCGAAGAACACCATCTACCCCTTTGGGGAAGAACCTCTACCTTCTGATTCTAGATGGCCTCCTTTAACTTTACCAAAAAAGGACCCTCATCTTGTATAGATTTTATATAAGTCACCAAGGACGATACTAATCAATTCTAAACTATAACACCGCCACTGGTCAAATCAACCGATCGAACTCCCAACCTTGCAAGTCGATGCACGTCCTTCACCAGCTCCTTCTTTCCCTCATCTACATGGGACACACTTTTTGTGGAGAGTCTACTAAGTGCGTCTACTACTACATTAGCCTTTCACAGATGATAAAGGACACTCATGTCGTAATCCTTAATTAGCTTCAAGCACCTCCTTTGCTGAAGATTGAGATCCTTCTGGGTAAACACATATTGTAGACTCTTATGATACGTAAACACATGCACATGGACCCCGTACAAATAGTGTCTAAATATTTTCAAGGCGAATACCACTACTTCCAATTCGAGATCATGAGTTGGGTAGTTCTTTTTATGCACTTTCAGCTGTCTAGAAGCATAAGCTATAACTTTTCCGTGCTGCATCAATACACACCAATTTCCGATCCTTGAAGCGTCACAATACACCACAAACCCATCAGTACCCTCGAGTAGGGTCAACACCGGTGCTGAGGTAAGTCAAGTTTTCAACTCCTGAAAGCTTCTCACACAAGCCTCCGACCATTGGAATTTCACTTTCTTTTGGGTCAATTTGGTCAATGGTGCTGCAATAGATGAAAAGCCCTCAATAAATCTCTAATATAGCAAGCAAAGCCTAAGAAGCTCTGGATATATCTGAAGGATTCAGCAATCTAGGCCAATTCTTCACCGCTTCTATTTTATGATAGTCCACCTTTATACCCTCACTTGATACCACATGGCCCAAAAATGCCACTGAGATCAACCAAAACTCGCACTTGCTGAATCTAGCATATAACTGGCGATCCTTGAGAGTCTATAGAACCACCATTAAATGAGCAGCATGCTCCTCCTCGCTCCGAGAGTATATCAGGATGTCATCAATAAATACAACCATAAACATGTCCAAATATGGCTTGAACACCCTGTTCATCAAGTCCATAAAAGTCGCAGGAGCATTCGTTAGTCCAAAAGACATAACTACAAACTCATAATGACCATATCGCATCCTGAAGGCTGTCTTCTGGATTCGCTCTCACGAACCCTGAGATGATGGTACCCGGATCTAAGATCTTTCTTTGAAAAGCACTTGGCACCCTGAAGCTGGTGAAATACGTTTTCAGTCCTGGGGAGAGGATACGTGTTCTTGATGGTCACTTTGTTCAATTACCGATAGTCAATACACATCCAAAAGGAACCATCATTCTTTCGAACAAATAGAACTGGTGCACCCCCATAGAGACTTGCTAGGTCTGATGAAACCCTTGTATAGTAGGTCCTTTAACTGATCCTTCAACTACTTTAGCTGAGTTGGAGTAATTTTCTAAGGAGGAATAGATATAGGTTGCGTGTCAGGTGGGAGGTCAGTACCAAAATCGATTTCCCTCTCGGGAGGAATACCTGGTAGATCATCTGGGAACACTTCTAGATACACACATACCACTGGAACTAACTGGATAATTGGGGTATCAAACATAGCATCCTTAACCCTAAATAAGTGGTACACACAACCTTTAGAAATCATCTTTCTAGCCTGAAGGTAGGAAATAGAATTACCTATAGGCACAGCTGAACTACCTTTCCACTATATGACTGGCTGACCCGGAAATTTGAACTCCATTGCCCTGGTTCTACAATAAACTAAGGCATAACATGAAAATAGCCAATCCATGCAGAGGATAACATCAAAATCACTCATGGCTAACACTATTAGATCTGCTGAGGTGACTTTATGATGGACTATGACGAGCAACTTCTATACACCCGTCTAGCTACAACTGAATAACCCACTAGAGAGGAGACTAAGAAGGATTCTGACAAGACTTCAGGACACACTCCAAAACTACTAGACACATAAGGTGTCACAAAATATAAGGTAGCCCCCATATCTAACAAAGCATATACATCAAGATGAAAAACTCGTAAAATACCAGTGACTACTTACAGGGAGACCTGCTCCTTGAGGGATGCTAAGGCATAGAATGTGTTTTGGCGCTGACCGCCACCTGTGCTAGTAGATGCCCCCTGTTGTGCTGAGCTTGCGGGTGGAGCTGTTGAACTAGAAGTTGGGCCTGGACCCCTATTATGGCCCTGTCTCGCTATTGGGCAATCTCTAAGCATATGTCCAGGCTCCCCACACCTAGAGAAAGCACCTGTCCCTGCCAAGCACTTGCCCGTGTGCCCCCAACCACACCTGCCGCAAACTGATATGCTAGAATTTGCGGGTCTGCTGCTCTGACCCCTAGAGTCTGACGCTCGCCCCCTCTTATCGTGCCTAGGTCTGGAAGGCACACTCAACACTAAAGATATGGGGCTAAAGATTTCTAGTTGGTCTACTGTCGGTGCCCACCACCTGACCTCGGCTGAGAAAATCTGTAGCTATCAATCCTGGTCCTCTTGGCCTCTCTCTCCCTCAAATGCACCGCCTCCATCTGCTGGGCGTATAAGACTATCTGAAGGAAATACATATCCTGATGGAGCATAGCGGTCCTGCAATCCTTTTCCAAATAACCTGCCACCCCATGAACAAACCTGCTCACTCACGCCCTCTGATAAACCACTAAATATGGGGTGTACTTTGACAGGCGAGTGAACTCAAGGGCATACTCTTGTACCTTCATCTTCCCCTGCTTAACATTTATGAACTCAACTGCCTTGTACTCCCTCATCACATGAGGGAAGAACCGAACTCCTCCCAACTGATAGGGTCTGCTCCGACTGCCCTACTATCCTTCCATTGTCGAAACCAAATGTGTGAGACCCCCTTCAATTGATATGAGGCCAACTCAGCATGCTCAACTCCATTCACCCCCATGACCTAGGTGATCTTTACAATCTCATTGATAAACTCATATGGATCCTCGTACACCTTGGATCCAAGAAAATCCGACAGGTTCATTATCAAGAAATCTCTAACTCAAGCTGCCATCGCATTCCTATATTGCAGAATGTGCACCACCGCCTATTGGTTGACCTGAGGGTCAAAACCTACGCTAGTATCTGAATAGCTTCCCTAAATTCTACATGGGCAACCGGATCTGGTGCATGGTGCTCTTGGATGGGTGGGGCTTGTTGGTGCCCGTCTCCCTTGCCATCCTTGTGGACATTACCATTCCCATTCCTCCTATTGTTAACATTATTGGGAGCCATGATTCTGCAATCGCTAATATCACGAGTTAGAAGGATAAGGAGATATTACATCGCACGACATAGATCATGAAAAAAGTGAAAATTTCCTAAACATCTCGTATCCTCATCGTCATATGTGTGGCGCGCTTCACACCCATGAAAAGACTCTACTCAATGCAGCTTTCAGACATGCGGCTTTCAGACACCCGAACATAGGCTCAGATCAAGACACGGGACAAGGAACCCCGAGGGACTCCAAGTCGATCCCTGAAATGAACATACATCTAACTAAACCATAAAATGGTATATCAACATGATAAACTTAGCAGAAGTATGAAATAAGCATCACATTAGGAATACACATGAATCCGAAGTTGATTACATTCTTTTGCCTAATAAGCCTCTAAGTCAGATGAGTTGATGGGAAAAGCCTCCAACTAATTCTCTAAAGCTAGAAACTGAAAATACTAAATTATACATTACATAAATAGAGGCTCTCGACTGATGAGGACTCACCAATAGGACTGATGCGAACTGTAAAAGTTGGCTAGTGGAGGGGCTTAGTCTAATGACCAGAGTCTGTATCAAGAAATGATACAATATAGAGTATGCGATTTGTACGTGGAATGTACAGATTATGCAAGGTAAGTAAAATTTCTTAAATAAGTAAAATCATTTAAAACATGCATAATATAAAACATGATTAATATAAGAATTTGAGGGAAGGGCTTGCATTCTTTTTTCTAAAATCTTGATCTCAACATAACATAACATCATAACCGAATTGATTGACCCAAAGCTAAAATATGATAATCATAAGTAAAACTGAACAATTGGTCAAACCTGCTTTAGAACACACACACACACACACACATATATATATATTATGAGTAATAAACATGTATAACTGAAATCATGAGGAATAATGGGAGACTCATCATATAACGACATACCACGATAGAGCTTACATGGTCCCAACAATCACACTCAAGTGGGTAGAGTCGTCTATAGCCTTTATAGGGCTAAGGACGATATCATGATATCAATATCAAGCTCGTGGCCCAATTAGGGCAGGGATAGCTCACATAGGAGGTCCCAATATAATCTGATCATACCTTCATTGGCACATAATTTTGAGGCATAGGGTTGACTGACCCATAGCCTACTCGGTGCTAGACACTACTTCCAAATACATGTATATGCTCTCCATCATTTTTCAACGAAGCTGACCATCATCTATTGACGAAGCTAAATGATCATGAGTACATAAATATGAATCATACATGAGGAGCCTTGGCTCAAACCATACCACAAGATGAACATAAATGGGAGTCTTCACTCTAAATCCATGTGGTAAGCGAAATTCGTAAAATCATAATCATACTTGAACATATGGGCATTTGATACTTTAACATGCTTTATAACACTTAATTCTATAGAAAACCTAATCATATACATAGGTGACTTGAAAGCATGCTTTTTATCATAAATATCTCATCATACAAGAACATTTATCATAAATCTCAACTTTCATGAAGTTCTCCTAAATGGGCATTTTAAATTTATAAAGCTTGAAACATGATTTTGATTGAAAACAAGATAAAACTTTCCCATGAATCATAATTCAATAATAGAAGCACATTTAAATCATACCCATGTAGTAAATTAGGAATTTCATGCATTCGGTTAAAACCCCGTAGATTCACCATAGGAATTTCATGATTTAGAGAGAGATTGGGCATGGATGTGAACGGATTCACCCATTCATAACCCTACATACTTGAAAGAGTTTGATCTTACCATATCTCTGATTGCCCAAGGAAGGTTTAAAGGAGAACCTTGAAGGATTAGCCTTGATCACCTCTATAGACTCTCACTCTTGCATGCATGAATAGGAATGACTTAGAATAGATTTTCCCCTCTTAAACCCACTATTCATAGCTTAAAACGATGTAGTTTAGGCCTTAGGATCATAGGAATTAAGGAAAAGCCCTTACTAAATTTGAAGAAAATAACTGACCGCCAGTCCCAACGAGGGGCTGGATGAGTCGTCGTCCAAAGGAATGAGTTGTGACCTGCTATCATCATGTGTACTGTCCATTTTCTTCCACGAGTCCCCATGAGGGACCTAACAAATCGTGGTTGGTGACCACAACTCATGGTCACCTCTCGTGGCCTCCATTATCCAAAATCGCATTGACCCTTGCCTGATCTTGACCACGGCTGACTCAACGAGTTGTGGGGTCTGACCACGACTCGTGGTCATGCATGTGGTGTCTTCTCATCACAAAATTTCAGAACTTGAGGCCAACCCCTCAGCACAAGTCGCCTAACAACTTGTGGTCACCTCCCATGGGTCACAGAATGACTCGTTCTACGACATGGTGTAGATTTTCTAGTTTTTCTCCATTTCAACTCCCGGGTATGGTCTTAGGGCTTCCGGGGCATTATATTCTTGATAATCATAAAAATCATACATAATTGAGAAAATCCTCATACTTGAAATTCATAAATTCAATTCTTCTTGTAGGAAATCATGTATCATACATCATAAAACATAACTTAGGGCTTGAGAGCATTGAAAATCATAAGAGGATCATAAAATTTCATAAAAAGTGATTTAGCCCCAAATGTTCATAATCGTACTTGTAACATAAGAGACCACAATTTCATGAGAACTTGTCGGAATTATAAAACCCCAAATCATGGAAATCATAAAATTTTATCAATTCAGCTATACATATAAGAGAATCATGGAGGAATATCATAACCCAATAAAATCCTTGAAATTTTGAAAATAAGGCTTTTGGAATGGGTGATCATGAATTTTCTTGAAGAAGGGAAATGAGGGTGAAAGAACCCATCATTGATGAGAACACATACCCGAGTTCACGAAATTCTAGCCTTAACTTGACATCCAAAGAGAAAATTTGAGAAGATGAGAGTGAAATTGATGAAAAACCCTTGATGGTCTTGGAAGAGAAAACTTTGAATTCAAAGCAGGCATGAGGGTATAATGATTTAGGCTAGGTTAAACCTTATAAAATGATGTAGTGTAGTAGTTAAAAGCATAGGAGATTACAAAATTGCCCTTGAGAATCAGGCAGAAACTGAATGACTAGTGATCTGACGGTACAGGTGACGGGCTGTCACACATTCGACGGTCCGTCAAAACCACTATCACTCTTAAATAGTAAGGCGGAGTCAAAACCTTCCTCTGATAGTAGAAGTGACGGGCCGTTACTTCTCTTATGGTCCTTCAGGTCCATCGTCAATCCCTAAACCCACTATCACGCAACACCTTGGGAGGCTTGACTGGCACTTGGTGCCCTACTAGGATTTGAACTACTGAGCTGACTGATCCTAAGCACCTCTGGTGCAGGGCTGACTCTATCTCTAGATTCAAGAAAAACAATGGGCTATATAGCGGCTGTAAATACAACCCCTGGCCGATAAGGCCTACAGCCACCTATGAAAGTAAACAGCTAACCAGAGACAAAAAATCATAGGGAGTTCTACGTGGGCCGGCAAGGCCTCAATCAACAGCTAAATAGGGTCCCACACGGCCAACACACGTAGTCTAAACACATATGGCCCCACATGGCTGATATCATCTAACCACAGGGAAGTAACACAATCTGCAAGCCTCTAGGAGTAATAAGATGGTCGGGACAGGGCCCCGACCTACCCATATGTACAAACAAAAGGAATAAACCTCGATCACACAAGCCCCGAAAGAAGGGAGCTGACGGTTCTGTACGACTAACTGGAACTACGAGGGACCTGCTCCTCGTCTATTTGTACCTGCAGGCATGTAATGTAGCACCCCGGGAAGGGCGTCAGTACAATATGTACCAAATATGTAAGGCAATAGATAAGTTGAATAGGACTAGAAGTAAATAAAAAGAAGAGCCAAAAGGTAAACCTATACGCCTACTGATTCGTAATCTGCAGCTAACTGACACTACATGTACATAAGCTAAGACAGTATACTTACACATTTATACACTACAGCTAGCAGACAAGAATTCATTCAAGAACCCCACCTGGCCCCCATAAGCCGGGAGGTACAATCAACACAGAATAACTCATTCAGGCCCCCATAAGTCCTGGCGAGCACATCTAAATCTATATGCCCCTATTCAGGTGTCTACAACTCTATTGGTACTATAGCCAACCTACCGGTCCCCTGGGTCTACAACTGGGCCAGCTTGTCCCCTAAACTGTAGATGTGTCTGAGTCCGGAGGACTCCTTATCTCTACACCCCGGGCGTAAACACTCAGTGGGGGTGTGTATAAGGCCAACAATGACAATATGAGGATCTAGATCCCCATCTTCGTCCCTTGCGGATGGCATGGCGCTCCCTAGAGCGATGTATCCTTGCTCCTGGCGGGCGAGAAACACAGCTATTAACCCTGGGGCGGTCATGGAAGGCTTCTAACTGAGGGCAACCCTAACCCAGGTGCCATACTGACACATCAATCTATCTATATAAAGAGAGAGTATCTGGCCTTCTGGGCATAATGCTAATGCTACCCGTTTCTGGGATAATCTGTATGGCTGTCTGAAGGCACGCCATGCACCCGAATTTGATTAGAGGATCCTGATAGTGATCATAATCTCTAATAGTCTCGGCTGAATAGAGCGAGGTCTAAAGTGGCCTAACAATACTCTGAATGTCCTACTCGAACATCTATAACTCATGAATAACTGTGGGGTTCTTGATAGCTAAGTACTTTGTTCTTCTAATTAAACAACTATAGGGATGGGCTTGGTCGAACTTGCTTCTACGAGATCGGTCCCTGGTCCTCCATCGGGAGCTTACCGATCTCCTTAACTTGTGGTAAACACTATACTAGCAGAGTACTACTGACTCCTTAGGCCTTGTCTTAATCCACTCGGATATATATTACTGCTATGGGCAGTTCTCAATCTTATAGGTAATTTTATATAGTCAGGCCCTCTCCTAGCACTCTATACCTGAATACCTTACAAGGACCCGCTACGATGCTGGCCTGTCACTGAATACTGATGTGGACCCCTCTATAGAGTACCCACGGGTTTATCTGACTCGGACGATTAGGATGGCTTGCTGGGCATCCTACGTGATAACTGTAAAGTCGACTAAGACTGACAATCACTGATAAGGATAAAGGGATGGCGGGCGATCACTAAATACACTGGACAACCCTGGTGTCGCTAACTCTATAATATGCCTATTTTGTCTCTATTTCTGGTTCTGGAACATGAGATAATGTCAATTACCTCTATCGATGCTTTCCTTTCAATACATGCACAAACTAGTCGTTAGACCACCTAATTGTGCCCATATTGGTTAACCAACTGATTCAGGCCAATAACTCTTACAAGCTTCTGAAGTCTAGGCTTGGCAACAAACATATTAGCCTACCATCACAATAAACTGAGAACTAAAAGACTTTCTATAATGTTCATAACGCGAATCACATTTAACCTGCTCCCTTTTAGCGAGTGGTCCTGCATTACGATCTGTATATGTTATCTGTATATGTTTTCTAGCAGCTAACAAGAATTTATGTAACTATAATCCCTATTAGCAGCTACACGAAACATATCTGATATTTATATATGAATATCAAAACAACTAATTAGAACATATTGAATTACAATCTAATGGTAGCAACCGTCTGCAGCGTCTGAGATCGTTATTTCTATTTGAGAACATAAGTCGTAACACTATACGACAAGGACACTTTTCGAGAGTTAAGCCTTACATACCTTGTTCGTCGTTTTCTGACTAACTGATGAGTATCAGCTCGTATTCAACTGCCCTTCTCAACTGTAATCATATTAATGGAAGAATAGGGCCAACGTCGTTACTGACTTTGAAGAAAATGATAACTTTATATATATATATTAACTATATTTCAACCTATCAAAAGATGATTGAAAACTTGTAATTTCTTGGGAATCTAGAAGGGAGAAATACTTACTTTAGGCACGTGATCGTATTGACATTAGTTTGAAACAATTCGATCAACTTAGGCTCGACGGGACGATGATTTGTCGGGCGTATTTTACAAAACTAACTCCACAGCGATGCTCCCTGTAGCTTTATACTTCAATACCAGAAGTTAATTTGGATTTGGACAGCATTTAGCGACGTAATCGAATGATTATTAAATGTTTTCCTTGTTTTCCCCCTGTTTTGGCTGAAGTTATATGAAAAATATTCTAACTTCTACGTGTGATGCCTTTATATACTTGAGGTAGCAGACAAGGCAACGTGGCACTCTATCCATCGCACTGATTCTGCTCCGTGCCACATTGGCTAACGCGGAGGAGCTACTCCGTGCCACTTTTCCCCTCTAGGAAGCTTGGTTCGGCCTCCTCCCGCGAAATCTCGACTTGGCACCCGTTCTGCCTTTCCCCGGGCTCTTTTCTCGTATGTATGGCACTCTAAAACTCTCAATAAACATACAAATAGGCCAACTAAATGTTAGAAACTTACGGTGTGTAACATCCTACCCCCTTAAGAACATTCTTCCTCTAATGTTAACTTCTGCTTGCAAGAAACTTAACTTTGCAATTACTTATTCTGAAAATATTTCGGCAGAGTCTCCCCTGTAATTTGGATTATCCAAAAACCCTAAAACGCAGAAAAGTCCAATATAAGTACTCCACATAATACTATAGCGTTCATTTCACAATAGACTGAAGTCAATTATTTCACATATACATGTATATAATGCAACTTATGAAACAACAACAACAGCATACCTCTAGCTGCACAATCTGACTATGTTTGAAATAACTGAGGATATTTGGCTTTCATATCGTCCTCTGCCTCCCAGGTCATCTCCTCTTGGTTCTTATTTTGCCATAATACTTTAATGGAAGCAACATCTTTAGTTCTTAGTCTGCGGATCTGCCGATCTAAGATGGCTACGAGAGCTTCTTCATAAGCTAATCCTCAGTGATTTGGACGTCTTTGACTGGGACAATCCGGAAGGGATCTCCTATGCACTTCCTCAGAATTGATACATGAAAAAAATTGGGTGAACAAATTCTAATTCTGGAGGTAAATCCAATTCATAAGCCACTTGGCCTATCCTTCAGAGAATCTGATAAGGCCTAATAAATGTCGGGTTGAGCTTGCTTTTTTTTACCAAATCTCATCACGCCCTTCATCGGTGAAACCTTCAGGAATACCCAGTCACCCACATTAAACTCTAGGTTTCTCCGCCGCATATCATCATAGATTTCTAGCGGCTCTGAGCGGTTAGCAGACGTTCCATGATAAACTTTACCTTTTCCTTCTACCCATTTTAACATGCCCAGGTTTGCTCTATCTGTCTGAAGTTATCATCCCAAAGGCTTTCACTTCTATTTATAGTGGGCCTCGAGAGTCTGAGTTGTATATTCTACTCAGCCACTAATTGGGCTAAGAGGAACCGTGCTTAAGTTAACATATGTCACCGTCTATTCTAACATCCTTTCCTAAAATTTAGTCATAGATTGTGCCCCTCTGTCGGAGTTATCAGACACTGGGGCTCCACGCACTCCATCTACTTCTGGGGTATTTAACCTGGCATAAGTCTTAGTGGTGACATAATTTCATTTGGCGAGGCACGAATTGACCTCATTGGTCTTATTATACTGACTCACATAAGGTCAGGCTACACCTGGTGTGAGATAACCCTGTGACTGTATTCATATTAATTACTCTCCACTCCCTTGCAGACACGACCATCTCTTATGTTGGATAACTCGGTTCCAACTATTTCACCTTTTCTGGCCTGTCACTGGGGCTGTTCTTCTATGATTTAATGATATCTCCTGTCCTCTCGTACCATCCCATTGCATTTTCATTAAATTCTGGGAGAAACGAACACATACACCTTAGTTATGGTCTGCTATTTGATGTTCCGCCACCATTGGAATGTGAGGTCAACATATGGACCTTGTGACCTTGCTTGTTGTTATATTGAAGGCCCATAACTGACGGCTGGGCCTTGTTTCCAGTTTGCACTAGATTAGAGTCTCCGTGTTGGCACTCTCTTACCTTCCCCTTAGGCGGGCGTACCGCCACATTCTAGGCTACAACCTTACTATCTCTTAACTGTTAGACCGAGGCTTAGTCCTCAATATGCGATGTTCTATCATCCTGGAGGTGATTCTGATTTCCCCCAAAGTATGGTATTCGTGCTTTTCCCCTTACCTTCCTTTAGGAGCTCCGGGGTTCATGGTACTTGCCTTACACTATCAATAAAGTTACCGGCCAGGTCTCATTCTACACTTCTTCTGGGTTGCAGTCAAACCCATTTTATTCATATGACCTCCCTATCTTTCGATATCACAAATTGAGATCATAACCATTATCTTGCAGGCATATCCTGCCGTCATTAGCATGCTATGGCGGATTCAGCCTTTTTCTGACTTGAACTTGACTATTACTGGGAGTTTATCACTGATGGATTTCTTACACACACTTCAAGTAAGCTGGTAGTCTTACTCGCTCTTCTGACTTATTACTGTGAAGGTCTGGACAACTTACATACACATTGGGGATCCCTACTCTTTCCTAACACTTTTCGGAGTCAACAAATCCAACCTTCGCTTACTATTTAACCCGGGAAACATTGGTAGATGTATCACAGTGTTGAGGTTCCAGGTACATCAGGCGAGTATTAGGGAGATCAAGGACGTCCACTCCCGTCCTTAGGCTGACTATCTCCCAACTGTGGCATCTTAATGATAGCTCCTCCTGCCGCTGTAGTTAGCTTGACTCTGGCTGGTGTCTGTCTTATATTAAACATTACCCTAGATAGACATAACAAAGAAAACTTAGGGACTTAACCCTATACAACTTTGCTCTATAGCACGATCTGAGAAGAAGAAAGAGTAACCATCCTATCATGCCTTGCAGCCTCCTGCCTATAGTATATGGTGTACAACACATCCATAGACAAGACTCTACTTAACACGGCTTGAAGACTCCCTGCGATACGACCTGTTTTGATACCAAGTTTGTCACGCCCCACATTGGGAGGCATGACTGACACTTGGTGCCCTACTAGGATCTGAATTGCTGAGCTGACTGATCCTAAGCACCTCTGGTGCAGGACTTACTCTATCTCTAGATTCAAGAAATATAATGTGCTATATAGCGGCTGTAAATACTACCCTCGACCGACAAGGCCTATAGCCACCTGTGAAAGTAAATAGCTAACCAAAGAAAAACAATCATAGGGAGTTCTACGCGGGCCGACAAGGCCTCCAATCAACAGCTAAATAGGGCCCCACACGGCCAACACACGTAGTCTAAACACATATGGGCCCACATGTTTGATATCATCTAACCACAGGGAAGTAACACAATTTGCAAGCCTCTAGGAGTAATAAGATTGTCGGGACAGGGCCCCGACCTACCCATATGTACAAACAAAAGGAATAAACCTCTATCACACAAGCCCCGGAAGAAGGGAGCTGACGGTTCTGTACGGCTAACTGGAACTACGAGGGACCTGCTCCTCGTCTATCTATACCTGCAGGCATGTAATGCTGCACCCCGGGAAGGGCGTCAGTACAATATGTACCAAATATGTAAGGCAATAGATAAGCTGAATAGGACTAGAAGTAAATAAAAAGAAGAGCCAAAAGGTAAACCTATACGCCTACTGATTCGTAATCTGCAGCTAACTGACACTACATGTACATAAGCTAAGACAGTATACTTACACATTTATACACTACAGCTAGCAGACAAGAATTCATTCAAGAACCCCACCTGGCCCCCATAAGCCGGGAGGTACAATCAACACAGAATAACTCGTTCAGGCCCCCATAAGTCCTGGCGAGCACATCTCAATCTATATACCCCTATTCAGGTGTCTACAACTCTACTGCTACTGTAGACAACCTACTGGTCCCCTGGGTATACAACTGGGCCCGCTTGGCCCCTGAGCTATAGCTGTGTCTGAGTCCAGAGGACTCCTGATCTCCACACCCCGGGCGTAAACACTCGGCGGGGGTGTGTATAAGGCAAACCACGGCAATACGAGGATTTAGATCCCCATCTTCGTTTCTTGCGGATGGCATGCCGCTCCGTAGAGTAATGTATCCTCGCCCCTGGCGGGCGAGCAACGCAGCTATTAACCCTGGGGCGGTCATGGAAGGCTTCTAACTGAGGGCAACCCCAACCCAGGTGCTATACTGACACATCATTCTATCTATAAAAAAGAGAGCATATCTGGTCTTCTAGGCCTAACGCTAATTCTACTCACTTCTGGGATAATCTGTATGGTTGTCTGCAGGCACGCCATGCACCCGTATTTAATCAGAGGATCCTGATAGTGATCATGATCTCTAATAGTCTCGGCTAAATAGAGAGAGGTCCGAAGTGGCCTAACAATACTCTTAATGTCCTACTCGGACATCTATAACTCATGAATAACTGTGGGGTTCTGGATAGCTAAGTACTTTGTTCTTCTAATTAAACAACTATAGGGATGGGCTTGGTCGAACTTGCTTCTACGAGATTGGTCCCTGGTCCTCCACGGGGAGCTTACCGATCTCCTTAAGTTGTGGTAAACACTGTACTAGCAGAGTACTACTGACTCCTAGGCCTTGTTTGAATCCACTCGGATCTATATTACTGTTCTGGGAAGTTCTCAATCTTATAGGCAATTCTATATAGACTGGCCCTCTCCTGGCACTCTGTACCTGAATACCTTACAAGAACCGGCTAGGGTGCTGGCCCGTCACTAACTACTGATATGGACCCCTCCTTGGGGTACCGATGGGTTTATCTGACTCGAACGACTGGGATGCCTTGCTGGGCTTCCTATGTGATAACTATTAAGTCAAAAATACACTGGACAACCCTGGTGTCGCTAACTCTATAATATGTCTATTTTGTCTCTATTTCTAGTTCTGGAACATGCGACAACGTCAATGACCTCTTAGGATGCTTTCCTTTCAATACATGCGCCAACTGGTCGTTAGACCACCTAACTGTGCCCATATTGGTTAACCAACTGATTCAGGCCAATAACTCTTACAAGCTTCTGAATTCTAGGCTTGGCAACAAACATATTAGCCTACCATCACAATAAACTGATAACTAAAAGACTTTCTATAATGTTCATAACGCGAATCACATTTAACCTGCTCCTTTTTAGCGAGTGGTCCTGCAGTAAGATCTGTATATGTTTTCTAGCAGCTAACCAAAATTTATGTAACTATATTCCCTATTAGCAGCTACTCGCAACATATCTGATATTTATATATGTATATAAGAAACAGCTAATTACAACATATCGAATTACAATCTAATGGAAGCAACCGTCTGCAGCGTCTGAGATCGTTATTTCTATTTGAGAACATAAGTCGTAACACTATACGACAAGGATACTTGCTGAGACTAAAACCTTACATACCTTGTTCGCCGTTTTCTGACTAACTAATGAGTATCAACTCGTATTCAACTGCCCTTCTCAACTATAATCATATTAATGGAAGAATAGGGCCAACTTCGTTACTGAATTTGAAGAACACAATAACTTTATATATATATATATATATATATAGTAACTATATTTCAACCTATCGAAAAATGATTGAAAACTCGTAATTTTTCGGGAATCTAGAAGGGAGAAATACTTACTTTAGGCACGTGATCATATTGACAGTAGTTTGAAATAATTCCATCAACTTAGGCTCGGCGGGACAACAATTTGCCAAGCGTATTTTACGAAAATAACTCCGCAGCGATGCTCCCTGCAGCTTTATACTTCAATACCCGAAGTTAATTTGGATTTGGACAATATTTAGCAGTGTAATCCAACGATTATTAAATGTTTTCCTCAGTTTCCCCCTGTTCTGGCCGAAGTTATATGGAAAATATTCTAACTTCTAAGTGTGAGGCCTTTATATACTTGAGGTAACAGAAAAGGCAATGTGGCACTCTGCTCATCACACTCATTCTGCTCCGTGCCACATTGGCTAACGCGGAGGAGCTGCACCGTGCCACTTTTCCCTTCCGGGCAACTTGGTTCGGCCTCCTCCCACGAAATCCCGACTTGGCACCCGTTCGGCCTTTTCCTGGGCCCTTTCCTCGTACATATGGCACTCTAAAACTCTCAATCAACATACAAATAGGACGACTAAATGTTAGAAACTTACGGGGTGTAACACCCACGATCACCCAATGATGGTCCAAATGATGGTCCGTCGATGGTCTGATGGCCGCCACCATTACTGTCAGGGCCATGACGGGTCGTCAGCCACGTCGTGGGACCTGGACATCACCAATTATAGTCCATTTCCTTTGTGGTGACCATCACTTGCACTGTTAGGGACATGACGGTCCGTCAGCCTCACCGTCACTCCCTGCACCAGACCTGGAATTTCAGTTGTTTTCCTTTAAAAAGCTATTTTAAGGTATGAGGTGTTACAAAGCTAACCATGACACATGCATAACATAAGCATAATGTATACTAAGTGGATACAATCATCACATATGGTATAAGAGAAAGTCTAATATATGAGAAAAACCTAAATGGAGATAACAAGTCAAAATTGTCGAGCATCCATACATCATAGTCTAAAAACCCTCTAACATAAGATGAGCTGATGGGACAAGCCCCCAACTAGCTCTGTTTTAATTCTATAACTGAAATAACATAAAAAGGGCATAAACCAAAACTGACATCCTCAGATGACGAGGACTCACGAACACTGAGCTAAATTTGGAGCAAGAGCAAATCTAGCAGTGGGGCTAAGACTGATAACATGAACCTATATGAATAGATGATATAGAAGAAAATTATGCAATCAGTACATTTAATGTTCTGAGTATGGAGGACAAGTAAAACATGAGAGTAAGGACAACATGCAAAAAACCATAATCATGATATAGTCCTAAAATATGAGATGTTCATCATAATATTAAGTACAATGACCCAAGGTTTTGAAAACGAAGTCATAAAGCTCATCATGTTTGAAATCAGGATCAATGAGTCAAACATACCATAAGTCATAACATCATTAAGCATAAACATGATGAATAGTGAAAGACATGAGGAACAGTGTGAGATTCTCATAACCGACATACTCTAAATGAGTATCATGGAGCCTGACCAGTACCCCTAGTTACGAGGGTGTTCGTACCTTGCCAATGGTAAGAACCATGAAGCTGTGATATCACTCATGAGCCTAGTAGCATTAGGGAGACACTCTAAACAAGCGACGTCCCCATAGGCTAGGGGCAAGGGAGGAACTCTGTACTAGAGAGGACCCTTTATCCTATGGTAGCACGTAGTTTTAAGACCTGGGTGTACTAAACCCCAGCCTACTCAATGTTAGATACTACTCTCAAAATGTAACACCCTAAATGTCCCTATGATTAGGTATGAGGACTAAAACAGAGAAAATAGGAATATCTACATTAGGTCATAATGATTAATGGTGTGGCTCATCAAGTGACTCGACAGGTCATGGTGTGAACCGTTAAGTATGTAAGTTGGTGAAAAAGGTGCATTTTAGAGAGTCTCGATGACTGGTTAAATAACCCATTAAGTGACATGATGAATCATCAAGTGAGGCGTCATAAGAAGATTAAAAAATTTTAGAAGAATATGCGAGTGGAAAAAGGCCAGGGGACGACCTGTCAAGTCTCCCAATGGGTTGTCTAGTCACTGTTAGGTCTACCAGTGTATATTTTTCCTGTCGGATCACTGAGGGTGTTTTCATAATTCTTAAGTTCCTAACTCCTAAACTAAGTCATTTTAAGCCTTCTAACGGGTGTTTTTAAGGATTTTAGTTATCCTAAACCCTCATTCTACTCCTAACAACCCTAAGTAAATATTAAATCCCCTCAAGAGAAGCTAGGGTTCTTTATCAAATCTTCTCCTGAATTCCCTTTGGGTCTCTAATCAAGTTGAAGATTCTTCAAGACCAGGTATTTACGGTTATGAATGGGGGAAAATACTCCTCCCTCATGCCCCTTTCAAGTCCAAATTCATGATTTCTACTTCTCAAATTCTAAATTGTGAAATTCTAGGGTTCTACCCAATTTTCACGAAATCTACCATGCTATCTCTATGGGTTTAATCCTATCATGTTATCAATCGATGTTTTATGTCTATTAGGGAAGATTTAGCCCTTAATTTACTCCTATTATATGATTTTATGTTCATGAAGATTATGGCCTATTATGCATGATTTATGAATTTCAAGTTTATGAGCCCATGATTTCAAGTATAACGAACTATCAAGTATGCATGAATATTTATGAATCCTTAACTTATGATTCCATGATTTCAAAGCTATGAGGTTTGATTCAAGCTCATGAAATTCAAGTTCAAGTATCATGGCCAATTTTATGTCACCTTTTCATGAATATTTCACGCATGTAAATTTTGATTATGATTTCATGTTTCGGCTAGCCCATGCAAGTTCAAGTATGTTTTCACGATACTAATTATGATCCATGTGCATGTTTTTGAGAGTAGTTTCTACTGCCAGGTAGGAAAGAGGTTTAGGAAAACCCCCGGTCTTAGAACTGCGTGCCACCATAGGTATATATTCATGTTCAAACCCTACGGGGACTCACAAGTGATATCGTGCCTTAATCATCCTAGACTTGGCAAGCTTGGGATGACTATGCCCACTTGAGCGAGATAGTTGGGGCATCATGTAAGCTCTTTCCTGATGGTGTCGGTTAAGACGAAGCCTCTCATTGTTCCTCATGTATTAAGATACTCATGTTAATGTCTTATGATGTTATGTTTTATAGCATATTTGACCCATTGATCAATTTATGATTCTTCACTTATGTGTTCAAGTATGACACGCTATATGATTTCTATTTCTAAATGGGTTGTTATATTTAGATTATGATGAATAACTTATGAATATGAATACTTCAGAGATATGGCTTTTAGCATGTTGCCTTTACTCGCATGATCTATCTTCATTTGTACTCAAGATATCATACTATCGTTTACTATCATGTTTTACTTCCTCTACATACTCAGTACAGTCAAAGTACTAACCACATACTCCGTGCTATATCGTCTCATGATATAGGTTCGGGTGATCTGTCCCAGTCCTGTCACTAGCTCGCTCCAACTCAGTCCATCTTTATTCTTGTTTTGGTGAGTCCTCATGATCCGAGGACGTCAGTTTTGGCTATATCTCTTTTGGGCATGTCTTTTAGTTTCAGACCTAGAGAGCTAGTTGAGGGTGTTGTCTCATCAGCTCATTAGATGTTTAGAGGCTTTTCAGACAGCTATGTACAGATAGTCAGCGATGTTGGTCCGCATTTACATTCATGTTGTTATGCTATGCATACTTTTGCTTATATCTTGTTCCTGCTTTATTTCCACTTAGTAATGCTTTTATTCATACTATGTATGTGCTATGGGTTAGCTTGGATCTATTCGTGATTCTAGGTCCCGTTTTGTAGTCTGGTGTCCTAGATCGGGCTGTGAAAAATTGGTATCAGAGAAAAGTTTTAGGTGTTTCCTAAGGTCTATGAAAGCCACATTAAGAAGAGTCTTTTCCATGGGTGTGAAGTGCACCACACTTATGGGGAAGAGGCTATAAGACATTTTAGGAACATTCCCTTCTTTCGTGATCTATGATGTGCGATAAACTCTCCTACTCCTCTAACTCGTGCTATATGCGTTTGCAGAAATATACCTCCACGCCGAGTCAGAAAAAGAAGAAGTGGTACTAGCAATGGAGATGGGCATTAGCTATCCCCAGCATCTCCAGCGGATCCCTTACCCGAGCAGGTTACTCATGATAAGTTTAGGCCACTTTTTAGATATTGGCTTAGGCTATGATATCCTAGGCCAACCAGAGGTAGTGGCCTATGTTCGGGTGTTTGCTATAGGGGTTAAAAACCGATACGCAAGTGCACGTGGTCAAACAAGTAATAAAGTGGCTAAGTAAGCCAAGTATCGATCCAAGGAGGCTCAGGGTATGTAAAAATTGCCTAAGTATACTATATTCTTATTTTACTTCTAACTATGCTAACAACAACGTAACCAACAGTTAATTGGGTTTTTGTTTATAAAATATATACTAAAACTATTAACAATTATTTACTATGAATTTAAACTATGGATATGAGCATGCCAAGGTTAAGAACAAGTAATGAATTCGATTGTAATAATAATTTGGTTAATCTCTTCTTCATGTTGCTAGCCAAGAACATTAGCCTAGAAATTAAAACTCTCATATTTAATTTCACTTAAGAATCATAAACCATTCGTCTACATTTCTGTGATCAAATGCAATTTATGTCCTAGCAATACAATTCCGGTTCCTAAATTGACTAATACGACTTTCAAGTATATTTCTATCAGGAAAGCACATCAAAACCCAATTTTCCCAAATCAAGTTAAGAACAATACCCTATTAATTCACAACTTTCCAATTTCTTGCTCTCTCGAGTTAAATTGGACTTTTTAGATGTACATTAATGTCGGCCAAGCACTAATGCAGTAAGAACAAGAATTAATAGAACAACATGAAAGAAGAAGAAGAAAACCATATCATTTACAATCAAAATTCACTACACATGTTCAAAACCTTAGCTAGGAAGAGAATTAGCCACTCATTTGTGGATTGATCATCCTAAAACAAGTGTAAATCATACATACAATTGATTGAAAGAAGAAAGGAAGAGAAGAAATCTCTTAGCTTTTTCGTCCCTCAACTGTTGCTAACCCACGTCCTAGCTCCACAAAGTCTGAACTAAAATTGCACTAATTAAAATAAACCTAAGTGTGCTATTTATACTAGAGGGAAATTTTTCCCGGAATAACTAGCAACGTGTCACGGAGGTCAACGCGGAGCACTGCCTCCGTGACATGGCGTGGACGCGGACCTTCACTAGAAATCCAGGGTCCGGTAAATTAGCCTCAACGTGGCACGGAGGCCAACGCGGAGGCCTATCTCCGTACCACGGAGCTGTCGCGAGGCCTCACTGGAATTTGCCATTTAATTCCCTCTCCAGGCAGTGTGCCTCCGCGATGGCTGCGTGGCACGGCTCCATCGCGGAGCCCCTATAATTTGTGCATTCCAATGTCTTTTCCACGCTCGTATCCAAGTCCAACTCCGATATAGTTCCAACATGCATTTTAGCTCCTGAAAATCATATTTTCCTGCAAAACAAATGCTAATCATGTTGGTTAGTATAAATTCACATTTTATTACCAATTACATGAGAATATATATACATATTGCACACAAACAAGGCGGAAATAATACGTTTGAGTATCACCTGGGCATATAAATCTGCCCAAGATCACTTATCCCACACTTAAATCCTTGTTCGTCCTCGAATAACACGTACACAACTCATGCAAATTACATCCCAACCTTCGTCACCATGGTGCGACCATTTACGCTACGGTCATACCGATTATTCAATTTTTGCAAATCATCACGAAAACATGCTTGGTCTTACAATACAATGACCTTTAATACATCAAGGCTTCCTAGACTTTAAGAATTGATTCTTGATATCGGCAAACTCATGCAAATCAGCTAATCAAGAAATCCGACACGAAAATCAATCTTTTATCAAGCATGTGCCCTCACAAATCAAGAGAATCTTCCCCTTTTTGTTCATGCAACACACAAACATTCAAGTAGGGGCATATAAAAATTAATTTCACTCACTCTCCCAAAAGAATTAACATGCATCATGTCATGACCCATAGGCTTGCCCTTAGTGTATTACTCCACTAATATAAAGAAATGCAATATAGGATCACGTAGGACTTTAATGGGTTGTAACGGGGCTATGGATCTAGTATATATATTGGATTAGCCAATAATAGTCGCTAGCATCCTTAAGCGCCTTTTCAACACATTCCCATCGACTCATGGACATTGTTCCTCTCTTTTCTCTTTTTCTCCCATTCATGCTGGTTTACTTTCGTACTGCCCATTTCATCAAACACTCTTGACACAAAATAAAGGGTTTTCATGTACCCTCAATATCATTTAATTACAACAAGTGCCTCTTCAACATCATCTTTTCTTTCCTCACTCTGCTTTTCTTTTTCTTTTCACTCTTTTCACTCTTTAACACTTTGGGAAACATTTTCTTTTCTTTGTAAGCGCTTAAGAGTTTCGTATAGACTTTAAGGCTAATGAAAAGAAGGAATAAAGCTTAGTTTATACAATTTTGGACAAAAGAAAGGAAGAAATCGGCTAAAGGCTCAACGGGCTGACTAGGGTATACAACATATAAAAAGGTAGAATTTGACAAGAAAAAATATGGAAACTATCGGTTAAAAACAAAGAAATGCCTACATCCTTTCCAACACTACACCTCCTTCATTTCGTTTTGTATACACACCAGGCAAGTTCTAGACAATTCACAATAGCATGGAATAGCAATGCCTCACTTCACACTTCATGCACATGCTCGAATCAAGATGCATTCACAGACTCTCTAATTAGCCAATCACATGAATTCAAATTAAGCCTCAATCATACTGAATAAAATTCTATAGCCTAGGTAACTCAACATATTTACCAAATTGCATGCTTTCAAACGAATCATTTTCACATTTTGAACATCAGTTACAACATGCAACGAAATATTTGCAACCATAAAGCAACTACAGTTCATTGATGCAATCCACTAAAGAAAAACTAAAAAAAAATTAAAATCCTACTCCTACCGACTACATTTCCCTTAAGACGGTCGTCATCCATCCATCATAGGGAACGGTCACTAACTATGACATCGGTTCAATGGGACTATTCTCGGTAAAAGAACCGAAAACAAACTTCGAGAAACCCAAAAAAATAAAAACCGAAAATTTTTGCAACACATCGATCATTTTGATAGAAAGGAAATATTTACAAGTGCAAAATATTCTCGAAAATTTTTGAAAAATATCGATCATCTCGATAGAAAAAAAAATATTTACACAATATTTACACTGGCAACCATAACTTTTCATACCACACATCATTAACCACACAAACAAATATATACACATACACCACAAATCAGTTCATAACAGGGAAAGCACAAACATACATACAAACCAAGGAAAAACATACAGCAAATTAGAGCCCAAGTCCCAGCACCCAGCTACTCCCCACCCCACACTTAAATCGAACACTGTCCCCAGTGTTCACAAAAATTACAAAACACAATTTCGGGTGGTGGAACTCCCTGTTCAGTCGAAATATTCAACTTCTTCATCTGGTGCTGCTGCCTCGTCGCCCATATCTGAGTCAGCTCCATCGTCGTCATCGGACTCCACATCGGAGTCCTCACGACGTGTCTCCTCATCAGTAGGGACATCGTCATCCATCGGCTCCACGAAGGCTGGTCCCACTAGGCATAAGGCTCTGGCATTTTCGCCAAATGGGTAATCCAGCTCCAGCTGCCATAACTTCTTCCTCGGTGGCTGGTCTCCCACCAATCCGTATCTGAAGCATCTGCATGCCGAACATACGTGCCATGAATTGATCGTCACGAGCATGTCGCTCGCCCAAAGTCAGAACTGGCTCATGTGTGGTGTCGGGGGCCTTAGTTTTTGTCACATCGAGGGCCCTCCGCTCCAACTGCGGAATATAGTCCAAAGCCTCTTCCTCAATGTCGAGGCCTCAGAGAAAGGTGGTGATGAGTCCGCCAAACCCGTATCTGTGGCCCTGGTGCAGTTTGGCTCTCTTCATGGCGGATATAATGACCGCCCCAACATTAATCTCAAGCCCTTTCTTAAGGGCATACACCAAGCAGACACGGTCACGGGTCACATCCGTCATGTGAACTCCCGGGATCAAGCACGAACACACAATCTTCAGCCATATTCTGGCCTCCCTGTTCATCTGCGAATAAGGCAGAGTCTGGTGGTAACCCCTCTCCTTATGTCTACTCCATTGGGCTGTGGATCGCGCCCCACACAATGTACGTCTGATGTCAGCGTACAATGGGGTGATGTTTAGCTGGCAAAGAACGTGAGCGTCTGTGTCCCGCGCTCCAACGATGGCATTAAATTGGTGGGGTTCCAGAGTGACAATCTGCCCTCTGATTTTTATTGTGTGGCTTCTGATGGCCGGGTTCCAGTTTGCATAGAATTCCCGGACCAAATGTAGGTTGCGCTCCTTGGGCTTCTGAAATATAAAGCTGAGCCCAGCTGCCTCGATTCTCTGCACAATACGTGGGAACTCCTGTGCAAGTGGTTTCCGTGCAATATGTTCCTCGGGGAAGTACTTGTTTTCTTTATGTTTCGCGTACCACTTCTTCCCTTCATTGGTTACCCATCTTGTTCCGTATTGGCGGCGTTGGCCGCGCGGAACAGCTGGTGCAGCTGGGACTGCAGTGCCCAACCTCAATCTTTTCCGTCCGGTGCCTGAGGTAGAAGCACCCTTGCCCTTGTCCTGTCGACTTGCCATTGTACCTGTCAATATACATAAACAAGCACAAAGTTAAGCTAAATACAAGTTAACTTAGGCTAAGGTCGGGTTAAACTAAGTTTACCCCACACTTAGTCCTTAACTATATTTACAATACTTCGGCAAGGATTACTCTATTTACAACCCCAAACACAAGCAACTATAAGGTATATGGCTTAGTGCGTTCACAAAAAATTTCGACAGCATAACGGTTAGCGTACTACTCAGACTTCATACAGCTACTCCCAATCCTACTATCGATAGCAATCCAATCATCGCACTTAGCAACAAAACAAAAAAAAAACAAAAACAACAACGAAAATTCTATTTACATACAAATCTAAATAATCAAACCAATTTACAAAATTTTCACAGTTTCCCCAACAATTCGAGAATTCGTCTTCTCTTAACATTCATACAATATTTACATCGACTTATCTCAATTTACAACCACACCCCGACATCTAATTCATCAAACTATCAAGTTCCCCCATTCAATTTCAATAACTCAAGCCCTAGAATGCAATATTTCAACCAAATTCGAATTATTCACATAATCGACAAGTTCAAACGCTAATTACAACAATCCGAACATAATCAATCACAAAATAATTCAACATCACGTTTAATTGCTACTTGGGGTGATATATTTCACCTCACATGCTCAAATTCGACTAAAATCGCCAAAAACTTGAGAGAAATGATGAAAACATACCTTTTAGTTGAAGAACTGAAGAAATTTGATGTTTTCTTTGCCTATTAGCGTGGCACGTTGGTTGGGGAGGGGGAATTGGGTGTTTTGGTCGCGGAGGAGGAGAGAAATGGGAAAAAAAGGGCAAAATTAGGGTTAATTTAAAGAAAAACATGCGGGTCACCCGGCAACCCGGTGTGACCCGGCACTGAATAAAGGGCAACGTGTCACGGAGGGTAACGCGGAGCCCCTCCTCCGTGACACGGAGCCAACGCGTTGGCTCTCTGGAAATTTTAAAAAAATCTGATTTTGCCTTTAACGTGTCATGGAGGGTAACGCGGAGCCACTCCTCCGTGACACGGAGCCAACGCCCCAGTGCACTGTTTCTTCAATAAAAATTATTTTCATACCTTGCCTTATTTTTCCCGCTTCCATGCATATTTTTCTCTGTTAGACCTGAAAATCACCTCACTAAACGAAATTGGTTAGATTAATAGATTTTCCTAACTACCATGAAAAGAAATACTAACTAAAACGAAAAATTTGTACGAAATCAAGAAAAAAGAAAAATGAAAAATAAAAAATACAAATTATGTACACTATACTAAAAGAAGAAAAATAGAATATTTTTCTTTTCACGGGTTGCCTCCCGTGCAGCGCCTGGTTTACCGTCGCGGCTCGACGTCCATTATGCTCAATTATCTACTAGGGTGAGGGACGATTTTTCACGATCCTTGTCCTCCCCCCAGTAGTGCTCAAACTCATCTGGTGGCCTTCCTGTTAACTCTCGGGAATCATTCATTATATTAGCATTCCCATGATGAATCACATTGATCACCGAGAGTTCCTCATTTACAATCGGGAGCTTGGGTGCTTTGTACACGTCAAATACTTCTATCTTGTCATGTGCCCGCATTGTAAGTTGACCCGTAGCTACATCAATTAATGCTTTTCCGGTTGCCAAAAAGGATCGTCCCAAAATAAATGGGACTTCAGCATCTGGTTCAAAGTCTAGAACAATAAAATCGACCGGAAAAATGAGGGAGCCCACTTGCACTAACACATCCTCAACAATACCATCCGGTTTAGCTAAGGACCTGTCCGCTAGCTGCAAGATTACTGTTGTAGGTCTAGGACTCCCTAGAACTAACTTTTTGAATACCGAAGATGGCATCAGATTTATACTTGCCCCCAAGTCGCATAATCCACGAGCTCGGATACTTTGCCCAATAGTCAGCTGGATAGTAAAACTTTCAGGGTCTTTTAGTTTTGTGGGCAGTCTATTCTGAATCCGGGAAGTGCATTCCTCCGTTAAAGCCACCGTGGCATACTCAGTCAAATGACTTTTGTTAGACACGATGTCTTTAATATATTTTGCATACTTTGGCACTCCCTGCAAGACATCAACAAGAGGTAAGTTAACATGTACCTGTTTAAGCACCTCCATAAATTTCTTGAAACACGCCTCCTCCTTGTGTTTCTTAAGTCGTTGAGGGAACGGGGGTGGAGGCCTTTCTGATTCTGCTTCTTTAGTCTTCCCCCTATCAGAACTTTGTTCCTCCTCAACTTCTGCTGCTCCTGACTTTTGAGGCGGTCTTTCCGGCTCCACCTCCTTCAACTGTAAACCACTCCTCGTGGTCACCGCATTAACCTACTTCGGATTAGGATCCGTGTCGCTAGGTAGTCCTCCTCTGGGTCGTGTATTTTGGGCCCTAGCAAATTGCCCAAACTGATATTCAAGAGCCTTGGTCTCCAACTGATTGTTCTTCACTTCGGCTGCCAATTTAACATAGTCAGCCTGCAATTGTGCCTGATTAGCGATCATGGTTTTGAACATCTCCTCAATGGTAGGTGATGGTGGTGGAGGAGGGGCATTGTGATTTCTGAATTGAGCTTGATAGTTTTGTTGCCCTCCTTGATTTCTCTGCATACCCTGACCAGAACCTTGTCCTTGTTGGTTGTTGCTTCCCCACGAAAAATTTGGATGGTTCCTCCAATTCGAGTTGTAGCCACTACCAAACTGCTGCTGATTTCTCTGTGCATTGCCCACAAAGTTAACAGAATCAGGATTTGCACCACAGCATTCAGCTGAATGCTCACTACTACCACACACTTCACACCACATCTTTTGGACCGCATTGACTGAAGCTGAAGGCTGGTTCAAATTCATATTGCTGAAGTGATTGTTTAGCTGATTTTGCAAGGCAGCTATCTGTGCAGTGATAGCTGTAAATCCATCCACTTCAAGCACTCCCGCTGCTTTCCTTGCTCCACCTCTTGATGAATCTGCATTCCATTCTGGATTGCCCTGTGAAATTCGGTTGAGCAAAGTGTACAACTCCTCATAGGTCTTTTCCAGCGCTTGCCCTCCAGCTGCTGAATCTAACAGAATTTTAGTGTGGGGTTCCAAACCCTCAATAAATGTGTGTACCAACACCTCATTGGACTGATGATGATGAGGACAGTCCCGCAACATGGATTTAGATCTTTCCCAGGCTTGATATAAATTTTCTCCCTCCCTCTGTTTAAAACTTAGAATTTGACTTCTAAGTCTGGCTGTTTTACCAGAAGGGAAAAATCTAATCAAAAACTTCCATGCAAGATCATCCCACGTTGATATAGAATTGGGTGGTTCAGCTTTTAACCACCTCTTGGCTTCACCAAGTAAGGAAAACGGAAATAAGGTGAGCCGAACATAATCAGGTGACACTCCAGCGGGTATATAAGTGTCACTTATCTCCAAAAAGTTTTGGAGATGTTGTTGTGGATCTTCATGAGGGAGACCGGTAAATTGCCCGCTTGTGTGCAAGAGTTGCACCATATTCTGCTTTAATTCAAACCTCCCTCCAGGCTCTGGTTTGCGGATGCTAGAATGTACATTATTAGCGTGTGGGATTGCCACCTAGCGAACCGGCCTTGCTGCTACTTCATCGGGCACTAACACTACCCTCACAACTGGTGGATTTTGTTTCTCCATAATAGATTGTCGGAACAACTGCAGCTTCTTTTGTAGAGCTTCTCTACGTTGACTATGAAATTCACGTTCAGGCTCTAAGTAAGATTCCACCAGCTTCTTGTCCCTTGCCAGTGTTCACAGAAACAAAATCTGCAAAATACAGGCTAAGACCAAGTTGTTAACACTCAAGAAAATAAAAATAAAAATATAGTAAATGTACACTAAACACAATTTCACAAATTTGCCTAGCCTCCCCGGCAGCGGCGCCAAAAACTTGTTCGGGTGTTTGCTATAGGGGTTAAAAACCGACACGCAAGTGCACGTGGTCAAACAAGTAATAAAGTGGCTAAGTAAGCCAAGTATCGATCCAAGGAGGCTCAGGGTATGTAAAAATTGCCTAAGTATACTATATTCTTATTTTACTTCTAACTATGCTAACAACAACGTAACCAACAGTTAATTGAGTTTTTGTTTATAAAATATATACTAAAACTATTAACAATTATTTACTATGAATTTAAACTATGGATATGAGCATGCCAAGGTTAAGAACAAGTAATGAATTCGATTGTAATAATAATTCGGTTAATCTCTTCTTCATGTTGCTAGCCAAGAACATTAGCCTAGAAATTAAAACTCTCGTATTTAATTTCACTTAAGAATCATAAACCATTCGTCTACATTTCTGTGATCAAATGCAATTTACGACCTAGCAATACAATTCCGGCTCCTAAATTGACTAATACGGCTTTCAAGTATATTTCTATTAGGAAAGCACATCAAAACCCAATTTTCCCAAATCAAGTTAAGAACAATACCCTATTAATTCACAACTTTCCAATTTCTTGCTCTCTCGAGTGAAATTGGACTTTTTAGATGTACATTAATGTCGGCCAAGCACTAATGCAGTAAGAACAAGAATTAATAGAACAACATGAAAGAAGAAGAAGAAAACCATATCCTTTACAATCAAAATTCACTACACATGTTCAAAACCTTAGCAAGGAAGAGAATTAGCCACTCATTTGTGGATTGATCATCCTAAAACAAGTGTAAATCATACATACAATTGATTGAAAGAAGAAAGGAAGAGAAGAAATCTCTTAGCTTTTTCGTCCCTCAACTGCTGCTAACCCACGTCCTAGCTCCACAAAGTCTGAACTAAAACTGCACTAATTAAAATAAACCTAAGTGTGCTATTTATACTAGAGGGAAATTTTTCCCGGAATAACAAGCAACGTGTCACGGAGGTCAACGCAGAACAGTGCCTCCGTGACACAGCGTGGACGCGGACCTTCACTGGAAATCCAGGGTCCGGTAAATTAGCCTCAACGTGGCACGGAGGCCAACGCGGAGGCCTATCTCCGTGCCACGGAGCTGTCGCGAGGCCTCACTAGAATTTGCCATTTAATTCCCTCTCCAGGCAGTGTGCCTCCGCGATGGTAGCGTGGCACGGCTCCATCGCGGAGCCCCTATAATTTGTGCATTCCAATGTCTTTTCCACGCTCCTATCCAAGTCCAACTCCAATATAGTTCCAACATGCATTTTAGCTCCTAAAAATCATATTTTCCTGCAAAACAAATGCTAATCATGTTGGTTAGTATAAATTCACATTTTTTTACCAATTACATGAGAATATATACATATTGCACACAAACAAGGCAAAAATAATACGTTTTAGTATCACTTGGGCATATAAATCTGCCCAAGATCAGCCTATGTCTACCAGAATAGGAATGCGGCAGCGGTGAGAGTGCGAGACTTCCTCAGGATGAACCCACCTGGGTTTCTTGGGCCAAAGGTAGATGAGGACCCACAAGATTTCATAGAGTAGGTTCAAATGATCAACCATATTATGGGGTTGAGGAGGACATGCAGACTTAGCCTCCTATCAACTGAAGGGGGTTGCTCATATATGGTTCCGACAGTGGAACGAGAGTAGGGGAGTTGGTGTGGTTCCCGTTAGTTAGGATAAGTTTGTTAATGCTTTCTTAGATAGATTCTTTCCTCGAGAGTTAAGGGAGGAAATCCAGCCGAGTTTGTCAATTTGAAGTAGAACAACATGATTGTCCAGGAGTATGCCTTAGAGTCTACCTAATTTTCCATGTATGCACCGAAGATGGTGGCCAATCCGTGGTCTCGAATGAGCAGGTTCGTGAATTGGGTGGCAGATTCCTTGGTCAAGGAATGAAGGAGCACCATGCTGATTAATGACATAGATATCTACTGATTGATCATATATGGCCAGCAAATAGAGGCAGAGCAGATGAAGGAGAAGGAGAGATAGGCCAAGCGGTCCAGGACAGGGAGCTATGGGTAGTTCCAGCAGAGACTGGTGGTGGACATCACCCTCAGTTCCAATATAGGTCGTCAGCCCCAGCCCCATCATCAGCTAGCATTCCATCCATACCTCGAGGTGATCAAAGGAGCAAGGTGTCAGGTTCTAGGGGCCAGAGGAGCACAACCGTAGAGTGCACTTTCCCAATCTGTAGGAAATGTGGTAAGAACCACCCAAGAGAGTGCTTGGTAGGCTTAGATGTTTGTTTTTGTTGTGGGAAGCATGAACACATGCACTGGATTATCCTTTTGCTAGGCAGGGCGATAGTAGAAGTCGTGCCCTAGTCACTACTTCAATAGCTCTAGCACCTTGCCCATCTAAGCAGGACACCTCTTCTAGTGCGGGTGGAGAATAATGGTAGAATAGGTTTTATGCACTTTCATCTCGGTAGGAGTAGGAGGTTGATGAGTTGGTAAAATTACGAACTCATTAGGCTTTTAAGCATGAGCTTTAGCTTAATTTTGAAGTCTTTTAGTTGGATTTTATGCCCTTTTTCCTTTGAATGTTAAAGGTACCTAACTTGAAGAAAAGGAGCATGAAATAGAGTAAGAAGGATGAGATTTAGGAGGAAACCGGTGTTTCACCGGAGAACACTAGTGAAATACTGGCTGACCGCGGGCACTCACTGGAATGTGGAACAATTGCAACTGGTAGCTCATGGAACAGCAGCCAGTGAACTGCTGATGCCATCACCGGTTTTCTTTGGAATTCACTAGACAATAGAGGAGATCAACTGGCGGCCATGGATGGACACTGGCCAACCGTCGGTGACTCGCAAGTGAAAGACGCTTTAAAAATGGCAAAAACGTCCAACCTTAAAAAAGAGGAGAATGTTATAACATACTTTTGTACATATTCTAGAAAATTACTCTAAACAAGCACATTCTTATTCTCCATCACTTTTGGAAGAGAGATTTGCATTGAAAATAGAGTTTTGAATATTTTCTTTTTCATCTTCATCTTCTCAGCAAAGTATATCCACCATTTTAGAGACATTTTGAGCTTGATTGTGTTTAATCTTAACTATGAAATTGTTGAGTCTATTGATAAATAAGATCTTGTATTTTTCAATTATGAGTAGCCAAATCTATTCCTAGAGGTGTGTGATAATGGGTGTTTGTTTTAATTGGATACTGCTAGATTTATCTTGTTATTACTTAATTAGTGTAAATCTGTTGATTTCTCCTAGAATTACAGTTGATTACTCATAGTTGCAAATATGTGTATTGTTTGCTTACTTAATTTTGTCTTGAAAAAGAGGAATTAATTAATTGGGGAGAACTTAATAGTGGGTTGGGATTTGATTATGTGGAGTTGGGCTAGCAATAGCAAAAACCCATGGTCATAATCCCATTAAAGTTTGAGGGCTAGAAATATCTCAACCCCTAACCCAAACCATATTGGAATAGTTGAATTGCACCTTGAGGAATAAGTGCCAAGTGGTTGAAAAACAGCGGGCACCATCTTTTCCAAGGTTATTTACACATATTAGTAATAACTCTATTGTCTAGGAAATCCCAATTTGATTGGCATCCCATCTACATCACACCTCTAGTTTTTGCTCATTATTGTTTCTCAATTTTGGTTATCTTGCTCTCTTGTTTAGCTGAGTTTAGATTCAATTTACTCCCCCAAAAATTTCATTTACTTGTCTTGTACATTGATGTAAATTAATTCAAGTTAATATACAACTATTGTGTGATCATTTTACATTCCTTTTGGGATTCGACCCCAACATCCATCGGGTTACATATTCTGATACAACTATTTATGCTCTTTCATAGAGAAGCGTGTAGTTTGGACGTTATCAAAAATAGAGCTGTTGCCGGGGAATGTAGTTTGTAGAATTTAGTTGTTGTTATCTTGAATTAATCTTGCATCCTAATTAATTTAATGTTACAATTTTATTTGGTGTCTTCTAGGTTAAAGTTGATATGAGCCAGCATTCACTAGATGGAGAAGGTTCGGTGGATAGGCATATGGATCCTGAGGATGATGACCTCGTGATGGCTAATGTAGCAGGGGCAATTCGCCTACCTCCTACGGTAGGGAATGCCATTTTCCATATGACAAGCACAATTCTGCACTTACTTCAAATGAAGGGTGTTACACCCCATAAATTCTTGACATTTAGATGGCCTATTCGCGTGTTGGTTAAGCGTTTTTGAATGCCATATATGCTGGAGAAGGGCCCGGGGGAAAGACTGGATAAGCGAAACGTCGAACCATCACAAGAGGAGGCTGGTAGACCCCCTCCGCGATGGCCAACGTGCCACGAAGGCTCACCTCCATGATGGCCAACGTGCCATGGATGTGAGGTGCAGCCCCAAGTATAAAAGCCTCCAAACTTCGGTTTAAATGTTAAATTTCATAAAATTTCCAAAAACTCACAGAGAGAGTAACCAAGAAACAGAGGGTGCGAAGGGTATACTATAATTTCCTTCCGATTACGCTGTCAAACGCAGCCCAAACTCAAATTAACCCCAGATACCGAAGTATAAAGCTGCAGAGAGCATTCGGTGTTAGTTTCGTGAAATTCGGCTGGCGAACCGTCGTCCTACCTAACTAACGTAAGTAGAATTGCTCCAAATTAGTGTCAATATACTCCTAGTCCTAAAGTGAGTATTTCTCCCTTCTGGACTTTTGAAAATAGCGAGTTTCCAGCTGTTTTTCGATAAGCCAAAGTTTGGGATAAACATATATTAAAAGTGACGTTTTCTTCCAAGATATTGATGAATTGAGTTCTATTTATTATAATTATGAATGCAGTTGGGAGAAATAACTGGATACTGGCCATGTTACACCAGTTAGCCAAGAAGTCAGAGATCGAGATATGTAAAGTCTATTCCTTCGGCAAGTTAGTAATCCTAGCATAGAAAATAGTGTGAATTTTAGAAGAAAGAATCCAGAAGTAGAGTATTGAGTCCAGTATGAATCCAGCAAGCATGTTTTATGTTATTATGCTATACTAAGAATAAAAGTCAGTAAATCAGTATCAGACAGCCAGATATTATTTTAGATACAGTTAGCTCAGTAACAAAGTAAGTTTAATGTAGAAAAGAGATTCAGAATAGAATATCAAAACATGGATAGTATTATCAGATCGAACATGCTTACTATATGTGAATATTGTTTGTTGAGACCTGTTTGTGCTATGAGGGAACCCTTAGAGCGTCCTCGCCGCACTTGGATTAATAGCTGTGTCGACTCGCCCGCTAGAGGGTAAGGATTCGTCACTCCAAGGAGTGGCATGCCGTCCGCAGTAGAACGAAGATGGGATGCAATATTCCCCATAACAGGCTGATAAGCATAGCATTATAGCTTACCCTATCGAGCGCTTGCGCCCAGGGGGCAGATTGCAGATACAGTTTATAGTTTACAGTTACAGGATCCTCTGGACTCAGACACAGTTATAGTCAGAGGTCGTAGCCCGAGCTGCAAACCCAAGGGGGCCGGTAGAGGTGCTCGTAGTTAGTAGGCGAGTGGAGTGATTTACTTTTGGATGGTTTTGACTCAGGTAGGGGTATATAGATTGTGTGTTGGTTGGCACCTTCAGGCTTATAGGGGCTGGTATAGGTTCTTGTATGCTATATATGTGTATATATATTACTTATTAAATTGATAGATAGCATGACGCCGCAGCGACAGGTATGACTTCCATCTGCTTTTCGGTATAGGTAAGCTCATTCCAGATTTCTCCATCCCCGACAGTATTAGCTATTTTCTACTATTCAGAACTACCCGTATTATTGCTTATATTCAGTTATGTTCAGTTTTCTTTATGTACTCGGTACCAGTGGTACTGACGCTTGTTTGGGGAGCTGCATTACTTGCCTGCATGTACTCACAGATGAGGAGCCGACCCCTCGTGATTCCAGCCAGCACAGAGTCATCAGCTCCTGTCATCCAGAGCTCGATAGTCAGAGGTCTACTCTATTTTCTTCTATTATGTAGTACGGGTAGGCCTGGGCCCTGTCCCGACCATCTTATTAGTATTCTTAGAGGCTTGCAAAATGTATATTTCCCTGTGGTTAGTTGTGCCGGTCGTGTGAGGCCGTGCGTATGTTTTAGTTGTTTATGTTAGCCGTGTGGGGCCTTATCCAGTTAGTAGTTAGTGACCTTGCCGGTCACAGAGTAGTTTAGCTTCTGATTCAGTTCTCAGTGAAAACTAGTCAGCATGGTGGCCTTGTCAGCCCGCATAGGTTCCCTTATATTGATGAAATTCTTGTTAGCTGTTGTCGTTGTATAGGTGGCTATAGGCCTAGTTGGTCGGGGGCTGTATTTACAGCCGTTATATAGCCCGTTGATTTCATAAATCAGAGTTAGAGCCAGCCAGGCAACAGGAGTGCTTAAACTCAGCAGTCTAGCAGTTCAGGTCCTAGTAGGGCACCAGTTGCCAGTCATACCCCCCAAGGCGAGGCGTGACAAACTTGGTATCAGAGCAGGTCATATCCGAGGGAGTCTACAAGTCGTGCTAAGTAGAGTCTTGTCTATGGATGTGTTGTGCACCATATACTATAGGCAGGAGGCTGCAAGACATGATAGTGTAGTTACTATTTCTTCTCATTCAGTCGTGCTATAGAGCGGTACAGTATGGGGTTGAGTTCCTAAAACTTATCATACTCTTTGGATATAGATACAAAGTCAGATCAGCGATATCCTATCACAGGCAGAAGATCAGATATAGCAACAGGAGAGGCACCAGCCAGTTACAAGGTAACTACAGCAGCAGGAGGAGGTATCAGGGACCTCTCGATGTGATACCTTTATCGGTACCATCCCCAGTATATGTCGATTACTTCAGAGTGGGAAGTCAGAAGCATAGCGTATAAATGAGTTAATTTTATTTGTTAAATATATAAGATCTGATTAAGATGATTGAAAATATTAGATTATCAGATAGGTGTGAGAAAGAGAGGGAAATGTAGGATTCCCACCTCCATCCTTTCAGATGTGGTACAGTTCCATGTTTTGTTTCGCTGCAGTAAGTTCCTACCTCTTAGTTTTGATTCCAGTATAGCAAAGGGAATAAGGATTGAGGCGATCTTGCCCAAAGTAAGCAGTAAGTGAAGGTGGATTGGATGATTTCAGAAGGTGTTAGAAGGAGTAAGGAGCCCCTATGATTACGTAAGTTGTGCAGACCCTCATGGTAATAAGTTAAAAGAGCGAGCAAGACTATTTGCTTATCGAAAGTGGGTGTAGAAGACCTTTCAGTGACGAACTCCTAGTAATAGTTAAGTCCGAGTCAGAAAAAGGCTGAGTCCGCCATAACACGCTAATAACGGCAGGATATACCTGCAAGATAATAGTTATGATTTCAGTTGTGATACCGAAAGGTAGGGAGGTCATATGAATTAGATGGGTCCAACTGCAATCCAGAAGAAGTATAGGCTGAGACTTGACCAGTAACCTTATTGACAATGTAGGGAAGATACCTTGAACCCCAGAGCTCAGCTTAAGCAAGATAAGGGGAAGAAGCAGGAATACTAGATTTTGAGGGGAAATTAGAATCACCTCTAGATTTAGAGAACATCGTGTATTAAGGACTAAGCCTTGGACTGACAGCTAAGATACAGTAAGCTTATAGTCCAGAATGTTACGATATGTCCGCCTAGGGGGAAGTTAAGAGACTACCGATACAGAGACTCTAATCCAGTACGGCCTGGAGATCAGGCCCAGCAGATAGTCATGGGCCCTTAATATAATACCAAGTAAGGCCATAAGGTTCAGATGTTGACCCCATGTTGTAAGTGTGGCGAAATTTCGAATAGCAGATCATAGTTAAAGTGCGTGTGGTTGTTGCTTCCAGAATGGGATGAAAAATCCCATGAAATGGTACGAGAGGGCAGGAGATATTATTAGACTGTAGAAGCAGTATATCATATGCAGTATGAAATTTAGTAAAACATGTCAGAGATTACGTATTACTACAAAAATCCAGTATGTATGGTACCTAGTTGTTGATATGTTTATATACACATGCCAGATATGCTGTGAGTAGCTGCCAATAGGGGTTACAGTCACACAGGTAGATCGTACTGCAGGACCCGTCGCCAAGAAGGGGACAGGTAAGTGTGATTCACGTATGAAGCCATAGAAACTTTCTCAATTCCCAGTTTATTGAGTTAATGGACTTCCATGCTTGTTGCCAGATCTAGATTTCAGAAGCTCACAAGAGTTAGTAGTATGAATTAGGTAGTTAGATTATACGGGCACATTTAGACGGTCTAATGACCAGCTAGCGCTTGTATTAGCGGGGGAGAATCCCTAAAGATCATTAATGTGATCGCATATGCCAAAACCAGGGATAGAAACCGACTAAGCATATTTCAGAGGTTGGTAACACCAGGATTCTCCAACATGTTAAGTAGTCGTACATTGCTTTCCCAGCCTTGTAGGTGAGACTCAGCCTTAGTCAACCTAGAAGTTATCATGCAGAACACCCTGCCAGTCAGCCAGCCGTCCCAGTAAGACAAACCCATGGGTACCCCAAAGAGGAGTCCACATCAGTAGTCAGTAATGGACTAGTACCTCAGCTGGTTCTCGTAAGATATTCGGATACAGAGTCCTAGGAGAGGCCTGTCTTTACAGAATTGCTTATAAGACCAAGAATTTCCCAGAACAGCAGTATAGATCCGAGTGGATACGAACCAGACATAAGGAATTGGTAGTATTATGCTAGCATAGTGTTTAATAAGACAAGGAAATCGGTAGGTTCCCTATGAAGATTCGGGGACTGATCGCCTGAGAGTAAGCCCGACTAAGCCTAGCTCTACAATTGTTCAATTAGAAGAAGAAAGCAGTTAGCTATCCATAACTCCGCAGTTATGCATGAGCTACAGATGTCCGAGTAGGACATTTACAACATTGTTAGACTACTGCAGCATTCGGGTCATTTAACCCAGCTATTCGGTTATTCACAGTTATTCAGCCAGATTATTAGAGATCATGATCACTATGAGGATCCTCTAATTAGGTATGTGCACATGGTGTGCGGACAGTCATATAGATTATCCCAGCAGCAAGTAGCATTAGCATGCGGCCTAGAAGGCCAGATAAGCTTGAGCTATACAGATAGATTACTTGTCGGTTTCTCCAGTATAATAAACTAGTATGATCGTCAATCATATGTTGAGTTCTCTAAATGTGAATATTTTGTATCAATCAAGAAGGGCCAATGTAGTAGCAAACACCCTTAGCCATAAATCTATGGGGAGTTTGGCGTACTTGTAGCCGAACCGCGGGAATTGGCTCGAGAATTGCACCAGCTAGCCAGTTTAGCCGTTCGTGTAGAAGAAACAGAGGACAACAGAGTGGTAATTCCGAACACCGTAGTGTCGTCATTAGTTATGGAAGTAAAGGAACGGCAGTATAAGGATCTTAACCTGGTTCAACTTAAAGACAGAGTTCAGTAAGGAAAAGTGCCAGATTTCCAAGTAACTGAGGATGAAGTGTTGCGATGTAGAGGCCACCTTTGTGTTCTAGGTGTTATAGGGCTTCGCCAGTAGATTGGGTGATGTACACTATGCCCATTATTCTCTTCATCCCGGTTCGACAAAGATGTACCATGATGTGAAAGAGATCTACTGGCGGCTAGGAATGAAAAAGGGGATAGCAGAATTTGTAGCCCAGTGCCCTAACTGCTAGCAAGTAAAAGCGGAACACCAGAAACCAGGGGGATTGACTCAGGACATAGTTGTGCCTCTTTGGAAGTGGGAAGTAGTAAATATGGATTTTCTAGTAGGGTTACCCTGTACCAGGCATAGAAATGACTCGATTTGGGTAATTGTTGACAAACTGACAAAATCGGCCCATTTCCTGCAAGTAAGGGCTACCTTTTATGTCGAAAATTATGCTGAGTTGTATATTAGAGAAATAGTCAGACTACACGGTGTTCCAGTATCCATTATCTCTGACACAGGGGCGCAATTTACAGCTAGATTTTGGCAATCATTTCAGAGTGTCCTGGAAACACAGATTAATCTGAGCACAACATTCCACCCTCAGATAGATGGGCAGGCAGAACACACTATTCAGACGCTCGTGGATATGCTACGAGCGTGTGTGTTGGACTTTGGAGGTAGCTGGGATGAGCACTTACCACTTATTGAGTTTGCTTATAAAAATAATTACCATTCAGCTATCCAGATGGCGCCCTACGAGGCTTTGTATGGGCAGAAGTGTTGATCCCAGTTGGCTGGTTTGAAGTAGGAGAGTCAGCACTGATTGGGCCAGACATTATTCATCAGTCAGAAAAAAGAAGGTAAAGTTTCTGAGAGAACGCCTACTAACTGCTCAGAGCCGCCAAAAATTATATGCTGATGTGCGGCGCAGAAACCTAAAATTTAATATGAATGACTGGGTATTGTTTAAGGTATCTCCAATGTAAGGGGTGATGAGATTCGGTAGAAAGGGTAAGCTCAGCCCGAGATTTTTTGGACCTTATCAGATTCGGCGAAGAATAGGCCAAGTGGTCTACGAGTTGAACTTGCCCCCAGAATTGGAATCTGTTCATCCAGTGTTCCACATGTCTATGTTAAGGAAGTTCATAGGAGACCTCTCCAGAATTATCCCAGTTCAGGATGTCCAGGTTACGGAAGAGCTGGCCTATGAAGAGGTTCCAGTAGCCATATTAGACAAGCAAATTCGCAGACCAAGAACGAAAGATATTGCTTCTATCAAGGTATTATGGCACAACAGGAATTGAGAGGAGATGACATGGGAAGCAGAGGAAGACATGAAAGTCAAATATCCTCACTTATTCCAAGCCTAGGCAGCCAAGAGGTATGTTAGTATTGTTATCTTATGAAATGCCTTACATTAAATGTATAAATGAGATAGTCGACTCTAGTCTTTTGCCTGATGGATACTGTAGTATTGTGTGGAGTGCCTGTGTTGGACTTTTCTGCATTTCAGGGTTTTGAGATAGTCCATATTACAGGTAAAACTCTGTCGAAAGTTTTCTAAAAGTAAGTCGAGTAAGTTGAGATTCCTGTAAGTAAAAGTCTGCATTCAAGGACGAATGTTCTTAAGGGGGGGAGGATGTTACACCCCATAAATTACTGACATTTAGATGGCGTATTCGCATGTTGGTTAATAGATTTTGAATGCCATACATGCTGGGGAAGGGCCCGGGGGAAAGACCGGATAAGCAACACGTCGAACCATCGCAAGAGGAGGCTGGCAGACCCCCTCCGCGATGGCCAACATACCACTGAGGCTCACATCCGCAATGGCCAACGTGCCACGGAGGTGAGGTGCAGCCCCAAGTATAAAAGCCTCCAAACTTCGATTTAAATGTTAAATTTCATAAAATTTCCAGAAACTCACAGAGAGAGTAACCAAGAAACAGAGGGTGCGAAGGGTATACTATAATTTCCTTTCGATTACGCCGTCAAACGCAGCCCAAACTCAAACTAACCCTAGATACTGAAGTATAAAGCTGCAGAGAGCATTCATACGGAGTTAGTTTCGTGAAATTCGATTGGCGAACCATCGTCCTACCGAACTAAGATAAGTGGAATTGCTCCAAATTAGTGTCAATATACTCCTAGTCCTAAAGTGAGTATTTCTCCCTTCCGGACTTTCAAAAAATAGCGAGTTCCCGGCTGTTTTTCGATAAGCCAAAGTTTGGGATAAACATATATTAAAAATGATGTTTTCTTCCAAGATATTGATGAATTGAGTTCTAAATGTTATAATTATGAATGCAGTTGGGAGAAAGAGCTGGATACTGGCCAAGTTATGCCAGTTAGCCAAGAAGTCAGAGATCGAGGTATGTAAAGCCTATTCCTTCTGCAAGTTAGTAATCCTAGCATAGAAAATAGTGTGAATTCTAGAAGAAAGAATCCAGAAGTCGAGTATTGAGTCCAGTATGAATCCAGTAAGCATGTTTTATGTTATTATGCTATACTTAGAATAAAAGTCAGTAAATCAGTATCAGACAGCCAGATATTATTTTAGATATAGTTAGCTCAGTAACAAAATCAGTTTAATGTAGAAAAGAGATTCAAAATAGAATATCAAAACATGGATAGTATTTTCAGATCGAACATGCTTTTTATATGTGAATATTGTTTGTTGAGACCTATTTGTGCTATGAGGGCACCCTTAGAGCGTCCTCGCCGCCCCTGGGTTAATAGTTGTGTCGACTCGCCCGCCAGAGGGTGAGGATTCATCACTCCAAGGAGTGGCATGCCGTCCGCAGTAGGACGAAGATGGGATGCAGTATTCCTCATAACAGGCTGATCAGCATAACATTATAGCTTACCCTATCGAGCACTTGCGCCTAGGGGGGAAATTGCAGATACAAATTATAGTTTACAGTTACAGGAGTCCTCCGAACTTAGACACAGTTATAGTCAGAGGCCATATCCCGAGCTGCAGACCCAAGGGGGCTGGTAGAGGTGCTCGTAGTTAGTGGGTGAGTGGAGTGATTTACTTTTGGATGGTTTTGACCCGGGTAGGGGTGTATACATTGTGTGTTGGTTGGCACCTTCCGGCTTATGGGGGCTTCTATAGGTTCTTGTATGCTATATATGTGTATATATATTACTTATTAAATTAATAGATAGCATGACGCCGCAGCGACAGGTATGACTTTCATCTGCTTTTCAGTACAGGTAAGCTCATTCCAGATTTCGCCATCCCCGACATTCTTAGCTATTTTCTACTATTCAGAACTACCCGTATTATTGCTTATATTCAGTTATGTTCAGTTTGCTTTACGTACTCGGTAACGGTGGTACTGACGCCTATTTGGGGCGTTACATTACTTGCCTGTAGGTACCCATAGATGAGGAGCTGACCCCTCATGATTCCAGCCAGCATAGAGTCATTAACTCCTGTCATCCGGAGCTTGATAGTCAGAGGTCTACTCTATTTTCTTCTATTATACAGTACGGGTAGGCGGGGGCCCTGTCCCGACCATCTTATCAGTATTCTTAGAGGTTTGCAAACTGTAATTTACCTGTGGTTAGTTGTGTTGGTCGTGTGAGGTCGTGCGTATGTTTTAGTTGTTTACGTTGGCCATGTGGGGCCTTATCCAGTTAGTAGTTGGTGACCTTGCTAGTCACAGAGTAGTTTAGCTTCTGATTCAGTTCTCAATGAAAACTAGTCAGCATGGTGGCCTTGTCAGCCCACATAGGTTCCCTTATATTGATGAAATTCTGGTTAGTTGTTGTCGTTGTACAGGTGGCTATAGGCCTAGTCGGCCGAGGGATGTATTATAGCTGTTATATAGCCCTTTGATTTCATAAATCAGAGTTAGAGCCGGCCAGGCACCAAGAGTGCTTAGGCTCAGCAGTCTAGCAGTTCAGGTCTTAGTAGGGCACTAGTTGCCAGTCATAACCCCTAAGGCGCAGTGTGAAAAAGGGAATTTTTGGAGGGATGCCTAATGAGGATGCAATCAGACATCTCCGCAATTTCTTGGAGATTTTTCAACCCTTCAATGTTATAAATATCACTCAAAAGTCAATCAAATTGAGGCCTTTTCCATTGTTACTCACCGGGGAGGTAATTGTGTGGTTGGAGGAGCTACCTCCTAGGTCAATTACCTCTTTGAATGAACTAAAGGAGGCATTTTTGGATAGGTTCTTTCCGCCCTCAAGAATGTTGCAGTTGAGGGATGATATTACTATTTTCGACAACTTGTGGGGGAACAACTCCATGAAGCTTGGCTGAGGTTTAACAAAAAAGTGGCCATTTTTCCGAACCATGGCTTACCCGATGTGGTTTTACTTCAAAGCTTCTACCAATCATTGGATTCTATTAATAAGTCGGGGGCAAATAATTTGGCTGGGGGATCAATCATGGATCAGCCTATGGAGTAGCCAAGGTATTACTTAATAGAATCACGAAAACAAACCGAGCATGGAACACTAGACAAGCAGAGGTAGCTTCTAGTGGTGTTGCTTCAAATCTTGTGAGTGCGGAATTAAGGAAGAGAGATGAGGCTAGAGATGAAACTCTTGCCAAAATGATAACTCAACAAGAGTTGATGACAAAGCATGTGATGGGAGCTCGTACAAAGAATGTGAATGTTGTAGCTGCTCGAGTTCAATTTGATGATGATACTTCACCTCCGAGATATGAGGAGTGTCAATACATTTCAGGCCAATTGGGAGGTTCTCGCTCTAGGTATCAAGGTGCCAACAAAGGCCCTTAGAGTCCAAAGGGAAGAATCAAGGTTGGAGAAACTGTGGCAATCTTGGATGGGGGGTAAGAAATGATCAATGGGGAAATAGAGAGAAAAATCATGAAGGAGAGCGATATCACTGAAGTTCCAACCCTTATGTTACCTCATCCAAATGAAGAAACAACTCAAGGAATACCTGGGGTGAGTGATATAGGAAGCTCAAAGATCGAGGATACGTTGCCCCGATTGTTAAAGAAAGTGGAATCCACTGACAGCGGGGTTCGAGAGTTGAAAGAGGAGGTGTCTAACCTCGCCCATATCATGAGCTCACACTCAGCTTCAATCAAATACCTCAAAGCACAAATGAACCATCTGTCTTCGAAAATGAACCCCTGCATGAACGGTGCACTTCCTAGTGATACCGTCCCAAACCCGAAGAAAGATGGCCATTGCATGGAAATAATGACTAGGAGTTGTAATGTCTTGAAGGATGTCGGGGTGAAACCCAAGGATGTTGATGCCTCGAAGGCAATTGATAATGAAGAAGGACAGGATGAGGGAGATGTTGATGTAACTCCCTCGGACAATGTTTATGTGAATGCTGGAAAGAAGGCCCCAAGTGACAAGCATCATGGAGTGAGAGTTCCCTCGCCATATCCACAATGGTTGACCAAGAAGAAGGAAGATAATCAGTTTCAGAAATTCAAAGATATGTTTAGCAAATTATCTATCAACATACCACTGGTGGATACTTCGATTCAAATGCCAGGATATGCAAAATTTATGAAGGAACTCTTGAAGAAAAAGAAGGTGGTGGATACGGGCACCGATGAGTGACCCTTTATTGCAGCACCATTATGACTAGCAACCTTGCTCCAAAACATAAAGTCCCTGGGGCATTCACTATTTCTTGCACAAATGGCTTGTGCATGTTCAATAAGGCTTTGTGCGACTGATGTTGCCCAAATTACACCTCGCAATTGAGATATAAAGTAGTCAATGTCAAATATAGAACCCAACTAGAGGTTGGGGTCAATCCCACAGGGAATATGGAAAGTACTTGAGTTAACGCAAATAGTTGTTACTATTGGGTTACTTATTTCCTATGGGGGAAAGAAATAAACTACTAAATATGAGTAAAAACTACTAAATGCTTAAGTCAAATTCAGTTTGTACTTAATTAATGACTTGACTAGGATTGTGGTCCCCAAGACTTCATAACCATAAGGCTTTTACACTAGTGATCTATTCCGGTGTTTAACAAGCAATTTCGGTAATTTAGGTTCACCTAAATGGTTGGTTCCATAACTAGATGATTATCACCACGCAACTTGGTCTGTATACGGCTGTATGTTTAATTAACCCTTACCCTTAATATGAGATTTGCTATCCCCGGACAAGTTCAAGCTATTAGATGAGGGTTGTTAGCCTCAAATCTCTGTTGTTAATCCCTTTTCTCATTCACTACCTCCTTGGTCCGGTAAGTAAGAATAAGGCAAGTCCTAACGTTGGCAACTATCAAGAATTAATTAAAATGAAGGGAAAAACAATACATGCATTAAACCCTATTCAAGAATCACTAAGTTTTTCACCTATGTGTGTTCATTCATCTTAGTTCCCTAAATCTTAGTTATGGATTTAGATACTCATGCTTGAATGATCACAATCACAAATTATTGAATAAATCATAATTGCAACTTACAAATTATAGTAGAAGAAAACCAAGTAAATAGAATAAAACTTCAAACTTGATGAATAAATTTCGATGTTACTTTTGATCCTCAAATTCAAGAACAAAATTCTAAACCTTGCTTGTTGAACCAAGAATAATCGCACAACACCAAAATCTATTTGAAAAAGTAGTGAAAATAATCTGTCTCCCGAAAATAGACCTAAAAGTGTATTTATTGTTCCAAGAAAACCTTTTCCTAACTAAAATTGGAAATCAGGTCGTTAGTGGTCACGAGCTTTGTAATGATTCGTTAGGACCTTTGATGAGTCGTGCCTTGCTTAAATCAATTGTCCTCAGTATCGCACCCAGTTGTGGAAACGGGTCACCTAACGACTCATTGTGCCTGGGCACGAGTCGTTAGGCTTCTCGTGGTCCAACCTCCTCAAATCTCCAGTGCACCCTACGAGTGGCTCCCTGGTCTCCCAATGAGTCATTTGGTCAGACGAAAACTCATTACATCGTCCGTCAACTTCACTGGCTAACTCTTCAATAATTCCTCTCCTAGTCTTCACAACTAGCTTCATGACTCGTTACCAGGTGTAATGAGTCGTTCCCTCAACCCGTTAGGTACACTATTTCTTGCATCTTCAAAACTCAACCTTTGCGCACGACTTCAGCAAAATGTCGTGCTAAGTGCCAACGACTCATGAAGTTCCTGTCGGTCACCTATTCAGTTGTTTTAAGCATTAATTTGCTCATTTCACTTCCGAACCTATTTTCCTGCAACATTAAATACAAAATGCATCATACCTACATAAACACACCCGAAATGTGTACAGTTTCTTGGTTTTAAGCGTCGAAAGTGCCGTAAAATCATGGCACATCAACACCCTTAACTTAGAACTTTTGAATGTCCTCAGGCAAAAACAAAAAAAATATAAAATACACTAAACTACTTCAATGCTTCAATCAAAAGAACTCTAGGAAACTTACGACAGTCACATTTATTCATCAAATCAAAATTTTCTAACCCCTCCAGAGTGACTATTTGCCCTCTGATCTTAATGGTGTGGCTTCTGATTGACGGGTTCCAATTGGCATAGAACTCCCAAACCAAGTGCAGATTGCATTCCTTGGGCTCTTCAAAGATGAACTTGAGCCCCGCTGCCTCGATCCGGTGAACCATCCTGGGGAACTCCTGTGCCAATGGCTCCCGTGCTATATGCTCCTCGGGGAAATATTTATTTTCTTTGTGCTTGGCGTACCACTTTTTCCCCTCGTCGGTCACCCATCTTGTTCTGTATTGGCGGCGCTGGCCGCGTGGAACTGCTGGTGCAGCTGGGACTGCTGTGCCCAGTCTGAGTCGCTTCCTTCCGGTGCCTAAAGTTGATGCACCTTTCCCTTTTTCTTGCCGGCTTGCCATTTTACCTGTCAACCCAAGTAAACAAGCTCAATGTTAAGCTAAATAAATATTAACTTCAGCTAAGGTCGGGTTACACTATGTTACCCCACACTTAGTCCTTAGCTACAGTTCCAACACTACGGCAAGAATATCTTTATTTACACAAAACAACCAACTATACAATCATGCTTAGTGCGTTCGAAAAATTCGACGGTATAACTTCTACGTACTACTCAGACTTCGTACAGCTAATCACAATCACTACCATCGCTAGCATTTTAACTATCGCACTTAGCCAAGAAAAACAAAGAAACAAAAATAACAACAAAAATTTATATACATGAACCTATCCAACCAACCAAATTCGAACAAATTTCAACATTTCCCCCAACCCAAGAATTTGTCGTCTATTAACATCCTAACAATGTGTACATCGACTCATCTCATTCAACACATACACCCCGGCATAAAATTCACGAGTTTAATTCATTTTCAACTTCAAATTCAACAACAAGCCCTAGAATTGATTTTATCAATCAAATTCGAATAATTTATACAATCGACAAGTTCAAACAATCATAATGACATTCCGAACATTTATCAATCAACAAATAACTCGAATTCATGCTTAATTACTATATAGGGCGATTTAGCTCACCTCCCATGCTTAATTTCGAAGAAAATCGACAAGAACTTGAGAGGGAATCGGAAACCAAACCTTAAAGTTGAAGAATCGAAGAAAACTCGGTAATTTGTTGCCTTACGCCGTGGCACGTTGATGGGGGATGATTTTTGGGGGGTTTGATTGCGGAGGAATTAGAAAATGAGGGGAAAATGGGAGGTTTCGGGGTTAAAAAGGTAGAAAAATACGCGGGTCACCCGGCGAACCGGTGTGACCCGTCCTGATATACACGGCAACGTGTCACGGAGTGCATCGCGGTGCACTGCCTCCGTGACACGAAGCCATCGCGATAGCATTCTGGAAATTTTAAAATTTCCGGGTTATACCTCAACGTGTCACGGAGGGTAACGCGGAGGTCCTCCTCCGTGACACGGAGCTAACACCCCAGCTCACTGTTTTCTACTTTTTATTAATTTTTCATACCTCGATTTTTCCTTCGCGATTCCGTGCACATTTTCCTCCGTTTGACCTGAAAATCATCTCACTAAACAAAATTGGTTAGAATTATAGGTTCCACCTAATTAAAAATAAAAACACTAACTAAAACGAAAAATTTTGTAGGAAATTAAGAAAAAGAAAAAAAAATCTATTTACACTTTACAAAAAAAAAGAAAAAATTATTTTCATGGGTTGCCTCCCGTGCAGTGCCTGGTTTACCGTCGCGGCTCGACGTCATTTAAGCTCTATTGTCCGCTAGGGTGATGGACGATTTCTCTCGATCACCGTCCTCCCACCAGTAGTGCTTACACCTATCCGGTGGTCTTCCCGTTAACTCTCGGAAATCCTTTATCTGCTTGTCATCACCATGATCAATCACATTGATCACCGAGAGTTCTTCATGCACCGTCGGGAGCTTGGGTGCTTTGTACACATCGAACACCTCTACCTTGTCATGTGCTCGCATTGTAAGTTGCCCCGCAGCTACGTCAATTAGTGCTTTCCCGGTTGCCAGGAAGGGACGTCCCAAAATAAATGGGACTTCCGCGTCTGATTCAAAGTCCAGAATGACAAAATCTACCGGGAATATTAGGGAGCCAACTTGCACCAGAACATCCTCAACAATGCCATCCGACCTATCTAAGGATCGATTCGCCAACTGCAAGATTACCGTTGTGGGTCTAGGACTCCCTAGACCCAACTTTCTGAATACCGATGAAGGCATCAAATTTATGCTCGCCCCCAAGTCACACAATTCACGAGCTCGGATGCTCTGCCCAATAGTAAGCTGGATAGTAAAACTCCCAGGGTCTTTTAACTTTGTGGGCAGTCTGTTTTGGATCCGGGAAGCGCACTCCTCCGTTAGAGCCACCGTAGCATACTCAGTCAACCGACTTTTGTTGGCCACGATGTCCTTTATGTACTTGGCATATTTAGGCACTCCCTTCAAGACATCAACAAGAGGTAAATTAACATGTACCTGTTTAAGCACCTCAATGAATTTCTTGAAACACGCCTCCTCTTTGTGTTTCTTGAGTCGTTGAGGGAACGGGGGTGGAGGTCTTTCTGATTCAGCTTCTTTGGTCTTCCCCTTTTCAGAACTTTGCTCCCCCTCAACTTCTGCTGCTCCCGAATGTTGAGGTGGTCTTTCTGGTTCCACCTCCTTCAGCTGCACACCACTCCTTGTGGTCACTGCATTTACCTGCTTTGGATTCGGATCCGTGTCGCTTGGCAGTCCTCCTCTAGGCCTTGTATTTTGGGCACTAGCAAATTGCCCAATTTGATACTCAAGAGCCTTGGTAGCTAATTGATTGTTTTTCACTTTGGCTGCCAATTTCACATAATCAGCCTGCAATTGAGCTTGGTTAGCTATGATGGTCTTGAACATCTCCTCAATGATAGGTGATGGTGGTGGAGGAGGTGCATTGTTGTTTCTTAATTGAGCTTGGTAATTCTGTTGCCCTCCTTGATTCCTTTGCACACCCTGACCCGAGCTTTGGCCTTGATGGTTGTTGCTACCCCATGAGAAATTAGGATGATTCCTCCAATTTGAATTGTAGCTACTACCATACTGCTGGTGATTTCTTTGTGCATTACCCATAAAGTTTACCGAGTCAGGATTGGCTCCACAACACTCAGCTGGGTGCTCACTGCTTCCACACACTTCACACCACAATTGTTGGACTGCATTAACTGGAGCTTGAGGTTGGTTCAAAGTCATGTTGCTGACGTGGTTGTTCAATTGATTTTGCAATGCAGCTATCTGTGCAGCGATAGCTGTAAACTCATCCACTTCAAGCACTCCTGCTGCTTTCCTTGTCCCACCTCTTGATGAATCAGCATTCCATTCTGGATTGCCCTGTGAAATCTGGTTCAACAAGGTATACAACTCCTCATAAGTCTATTCCAACGCTTGCCCTCCAGTTGCTGAATCTAGCAATATTTTGGTGTGGGGTTCCAAACCCTCAATAAATGTGTGCACCAACACCTCATTGGACTGATGATGATGAGGACAGTCCCGCAACATGGATTTAAATCTCTCCCAGGCTTGATATAAATTTTCTCCCTCCCTCTGTTTGAAACTTAGAATTTGACTTCTAAGTCTTGCTGTTTTACCAGAGGGAAAAAACCTTATCAAGAACTTCCGTGCAAGATCATCCCACGTTGAGATAGAATTTGGAGGCTCAGCTTTCAACCACCTCTTGGCTTCTCCTAGTAATGAGAACGGAAATAATGTAAGCCGAACATAGTCTGGTGACACTCCAGCGGGTATGTAAGTGTCACTTATCTCCAAAACATTTTGGAGATGCTGTTGTGGATCTTCATGAGGGAGACCGTTAAATTGCCCGCTTGTGTGCAACAACTGCACCATATTTTGTTTAAGTTCAAATCTCCCTCCAGGCTCTAGTTTGCGGATACTTGATGTAACATTATTGGCATGTGGGATTGCCACCTCGCGAACCGGCCGTGCTGCTGCTTCTTCGGGCACTAACACTACCCTTACTACTGGTGGATTTTGTTGTTGCTCCATAATCATCTGTCTGAGCAACTGCAGCTTTCTTTGTAGAGCTTCTCTCCGTTTACCGTGAAATATACGTTCTGGCTCTATATAAGATTCCACCAGCTCCTTGTCTCTTACCAGTGTTCACAGCAATTAAGTCTGCAAAGTACAGGCTAAGACCAAGTTGTCAACACTTAAGAAAAATAAAAATACAGTAAATTAACACTTAAAACAAATTCACCAATTGCCAAGTCACCGGAAACGGCGCCAAAAACTTGTTCGTTGTGTTATATGGGTATATAAAACAACACGCAAGTGCACGTGGTCGAAAAAGTGGTAAGTGGCTTTAGTAAGCCAAGTATTGATCCCACAGAGACTTGGGTTAAGTGCAATTTGCTCAAGTATACTATATTTTACTTCTAAATATGCTGACAACAACGTAACCAAAAAGTTGATAGTTTGTTTGATAAATTTTATACTAAAACTAAGAACAATTATCTACTTTGAATCTGAACTATGGATAAGAGCATGATGAGGTTAAACGAACATGTAATGAAATTGATTATCATCATAAATTGGTTAATCTTTTCTTCCTGTTGCTAGCCAAGAACATTTGCCAAGAGATTAAAACTCTCGTATTTATTCTCACTTAAGAATCATGAACCTTCCGTCTACATTTCTGTGATCAAATGCAATTCATGTTCTAGCCATACAATTCCGGTTCCTAAATTGACTACTACGACTTTCAGGTATATTTCTATCCTGAAAGCTAATCAAAACTCAATTTTCCCAAACCAAGTAAAGAACAATATCCTATTAATTCACAACTTTCCAATTTCGTGCTCTCTCGAGTGAAATCGGACTTTTTAGATGTACATTAATGTAGGCCACACACCAATGCAGTAAGAACAAGAATTAATAGAACAACATGGAAGAAAAGATGAAAAACCAGATAATCAATAATCAAATTTCATCACAATTGTTCATAACCTCAGCAAGGAGAGGAATTAGCCACTCATTTGTGGATTAATCATCATAAAATGAGTGTTAATCATACAAGCAATTGAATTAAAGAAGAAAGAAAGAGAGAAAAAACCCTGAACTTTTCGTCCCTCAACTGCCTGTAACCCACGTGCTTGCTCCACCAAGTCTGAATTATGAAAAATGAACTTAAGTGTTCTATTTATACTGCTGGGAATTTTTCCCAGAATAATGAGCAACGTGTCACGGAGTGCATCGCGAAGCACTGCCTCCGTGACACGCCATGAACGCAGACCCTCGCTGGAACTGGGGGTCCGGGAATTCAAGCTCAACGTGGCACGGCGTGCATCGCGGAGCACTGGCTCCGTGCCACAGAGCAGACGCGGACCTTCACTGGAAATTGGGTGAATTTTCCCCATCCAGGCAGAATGCCTCCGCGATGGCAGCGTGACACGGCTCCATCGCGGAGCCCCATTAATTCATGCTGTCCAATGCCTTTTCCCTTGTTCGCATCCAAGTCCAACTCCGATATCATCCAACATGCATTTTAGCTTCCCGAAATCACATTTTACCTGCAAAACAATGCTAATCATGTTGGTTAGTATAAATTCACATTTTATTGCCAATTACATGAAAATGTATACACATTGATAGATAAACAAGGAGAAAATGATACTTTTGAGTATCACTTGGGCATATAAATCTGCCCAAGATCAAATACCATAGGCTTGCCTTTACTTTCAATACCTCGATTTCCAGATAAGTAACTAGGATTACTATAGGACTTTCTTGGATTGTAATATAGACTCAGGTTCAGGTATGGTACATATGAAATTAGTAGCTTAACCCTCCTCAGCACTCCACACTTCTTGACTCCACTTTTAACCTTTTTTCTATTTTCTCCCCTTTTTCCTTTACTTGCTTCTTCTTTTATTTGCATTTACAACTACGGATGTTGTTTCTCTTTATTCAAGCATTCATTGATGTCACATTTTTCTTTTCTTTACTTTTCTTGCACTTTGACAACAACCTTTTTTCTTTCTTTTCTTTTCTTTCTTTTTATGCATACCGCACCCACTCTTTCCTTTTCATTACCCAAATTTTCATTCCACCCTACTCTTTTTAATCACCCCTATAATAGCAATCCTCAACTTAGGCAATTTGCCTAAATTAAGGTTCACAGTGTCCAAGGAGGGACCAGGGCCAAAACGGGTTCATTCTTAATAAAATAAGGAAATTGAATTTGTGTAAACAAAAAAAAGGTCGATTTAAGCTCAAACATTTCGATCAAGGGATATTTATTCTTTTTTAGTAGGTCTTTTAAGGATAAAGTGGGCTCATAAATCAAAAATGGCCTATGATCCTTTCCTAGTTTCCTATTCTCTATCTCGGTATGACTAACCATGCAAGTTCTAGATTGACACACACAGCCGAATTTAGCTATTAAACCTCACTCACACATAGCACAGGTCAACATCATCACTTCTACTAACTGCTAGTTCAGGTATAGCCATACAATGGTAAACATGTTCAAAGTTTCATGCTATGCAAAGATTCACAAAGATCATACTTGTCAAATTTAGCATACACATAAAAAAAAAATTTAGGAGGGGTATCAAATTCTCAGTTCAACAAAAATCAACAATTTAAGCTCTAGAATGCTTTAAGATCACCTAACTTTCTTCTGAGTGACACAAACAAACACAAAAAATGTAAAACCCTAAATATGTTGGTTCTACTAGATAAGGAACACCCGAGGGAAAAGATATCCGGTAAGAAAAATCCTCGGGTTATGTTCAACAAAAGAAATTCCCAGGTATCCCTCCCCACCCCCACCAAGAAAATCATGTGTCATCCTCGACGCATATATATTAGACAAAACTAGAGAAATAGGGAACATAACTGTGCGACCTAGGTGTTAACTACCTGGTCAGTGGAGGGTATAGATATGCCTCCAATATTATCTCCAACATTATCAGCTTGACCCGGTGCATTTTCAGATCCAAAGGAGCTCATTCCTTCTCCACGAGCTCTCGCTGCCTTAGTCTCGGTGCTCTGTCGAGCCTCCTCTCTTGATACATGCAGAACTCTCTCCATCTCACTCCGCTCTCGTTTTTGCTGGTGGATCAGCGAAGCAGCTTCTTCAAAGATAGCCTCCTCACAAGGCCTTTTTCCTTTATCATGTGCCAACAGCTCCTCAGTAATAAAATCAAAAACCAGTTGTAGCTCTTCTTCAAATTCATCATCTATCACAGGAATCACTAGTGGAAGTACTGTAGCTACCTGTCGTGAGGACAAATCCCGCACCTCATCTCTGACCACTCCTAGCTCTGCATACCATTTTGCTAATTTAGTTGCCTGTAATGGCGCAATGAGCTCATCCTTTCATCTCTCGAAAGCATCCAATCGGCCATGCACAGAACTGGATAGTGCCTCCAACTCCTTTTACACCTAAGGCTTTACCTACTCCATCAAAACTTTAACCTGTAGAGCCGTGTGTGCCTGCTACCTTTTGGCTTTAGCTAGCCGCCTAACTATATCAACCAAAAATTCCTGAGAAATCATTGTCAGGCCTGTTGTAGTGGCTCGTGGAGGAGCAACTGGTCGTCTAGGTGCTGCTGCGGTGGATGATGACTCCGGAACATCAGCAGGTGCAGAGGTGTCCACTGCATCTGTAGCCTCAGGCTGGCTACCCGTCTCTGTACCCTCAATAGGCTTAGCCGCCAAATCAATGAACTGTGCAGCATCGGTCTACATAGCACTGCCAAATGCCTCTGCTAGTATGGTCGCTCCAGCGGATGTGGCGGACTGACTCCTCGCCATCGAGACTGGCTTGTCTCATCTCTGATCAACCCAATATCCGTAATCTTCTGAACCACTATCCTCTATTCAATTGATGGCAATTCTGGCACTTTTGACTCTTGATAGAGTCTATCAATCAATCATGGGAAAGGAATCATAGTATTGTTATTGATGGCCCACTCTCTAATTTCTTCAGCAATGTACCGTGGGAAATTTATGGCATATCCCTCCCTAATGCTAGCTACTAATGTTGCTTTGTCAGGGATGTGAATGTTATCATTGCTGGTTGAAACCAGCCTGTGTCGCACCAGTGTCCACCAAAACTTATCTTGAAAATTAAGTGTGGCCTTTTTGATATAAGACTCAGTGCCGTGCAACCATTCAACCAACGGACTTCTTGTGGCGATGACCCGAGATAGCCAGGTGTATTGTCTGATACGCTCCTCACTATTCAGCTTCTTAGTCTTAACTTTCTTTAGCTCGTATAACTTGTGGTCGAACTCAATTGTGTTCATCATTGCATGATAGTTTGGCCCATACCGTAGCCTAGAGATCGTCCTCTCAGATATATCCACTGGAGTCTCTTGAACCAACACCTAAGTTAAGGTAGGCCTCTTCTTCTAATCTTGACTCCCTAAAGACAAAGACTGTAGTGTGGCTGCATAGGTTGTATAGAATTCTCTGACAAAGCATGGGCTGTAGCTTCCTGATGGCTCGGTCAACAACCCGAACCTGTACTTGTCGAACAACGCTTGCAACATTGGAAGGTCCTTAAGTCCCGTGGTGATCAGCCTCGGCTCCTCAGATATGCTCCTCTTCAGATGTCCTTTTTCATTAGGAGCAATATCTCTATTATATATGGCCCTCATACCATGAACACAACATCTTCTCATGTTCCTTGGTTGATTGTTTGATGTGTTCGAGGTCTTGGTCAATTCATCATCAGAGTCCCCTCACTGAGCATGTGACTTATCAGCTACCTATGCTTTTTGCCCAACTGTGGTGCACTCAGGAGCAATTGCAGTTGCCGCCCTAGCATTCTCATCGTTACGAATGGGCAGATCCCATGCCAGTGGAGTAGGAGCTTCAATTAGGGCCGTCGAATTTGCATTTCGTGGAGCCCTAACCCTAGTTGATCTCCGCACCAACTGTTCTTTGGACACTTCATATTCCTCCTTCGAGCCACTTGACTCTTCAGAGGAGGACGACTCATTCCAAAGTCTGCAGTATGATGGTTGACTTCTTTCTTGCACTTGTTTCTTTGTCGGACCTTTCGTTGGTGTACCCCTCAGAGCCATTGTACCTGTGGAAACACTGTAGTATACCAGATGAGATGACACTAAAACACTTTTCAACTACTGCTCAGTGGTCCTAACGAGTTACTAAATGAGTTGTTGCCAATGGCAATGACTCGTGAGGTCCCTCGTTGTCTCAAACCATCCTTTGCTTCATGTTGGGTTAATGTACTTAACGACTGGTCCCAACGAGTCTTTACTTGAGGGGACGAGTTGTTAAGTCAGTCATTAGGTACACTGGTCTCTTGAGCTTATTTTCCACTCAGGAAGGGCTACATAACGAGTCGCTTGATGATCTAAGGACTCGTGATTTAGCTCGTGCACAAGAGTTTTAGTTCACCTATGCAGTCATCTTCATCCACTACCATTGTTTTAACTCCACAAACACAGAATAAAAACTTTCAAAAAACAAATGCAAGTTCAATCGCACTTTAAGTGTTCAGTCAATCCAGGGTTTTGAAAAAGAATTTGTTTAATGACTTACACCTAATTTTCCATGAAATTTACAAGATCAGGTAAAATTTAAACTCATTACATGTGAAAACTAATGGAGAAAACAAGACCCAAGCGATCACTCACAGTAATTTCGAGTTAGAGTAGGACACGTAGAACTTTTGCAATCTTGTGACACCTTGAACAAGTGGATGCGATCGTGTGTGTGTGAGCCTGTTGTGAGTGCAATGCGAGGATATTTGATGAGGTTGAATTGTAAATTCTTTTTAGAATGATCCTCAGTGATTGATTGTGATGAAAAGATGAGAAGAAGTTGTTAGTTGGAGTGGTATCTAGGTTTTTGTTGGTGATGGGTTTTTTTTAAAAAAAAAACGATTTGCCTCTTTTATGCTTGAGTTAAGTCGGGTTGTAGGTGTCGACTCATTTAACTTCACCACGACCCACGTAACGGATCGTGAGGGAGCAAAAAGACTCATTTTGAACTTTTAAGTACTCGTTCTGAAGAAACCTTACCTGGGACCTAACGAGTAAAGCAACGACTCGTGGTGTCACCCAACAAGTCATGGACTGAGTCATGGTCCTTGAACTATTCTAGATATATGACGGGTCACTTAACGACTCGTTTGGTTTCCCAATGATTCTTTGAGTGAGTCATTATCAACCTTATCCATTTAATTTTTCATTTGATCCAATGTACATGATGAAGGACCTCACGATTCGCTTCCAAAAGAGATCAGTCATTAAGTCAACCGTTGCTCCCCTATTTTTTGCGATTGTCTTCACGATTGGACTGAACGAGTTGTTAGGTCAAATGACGACTCGTTTTGTGACATTTTGCACCAGAAATGAAGTTCCAGATATTGGTTCCAACTTCAAATTTTCCATCTTAATCACATGCACCTATTAACAAATGTAAACATTATATTTTTCTTACAATTACAACTTGGGTTGACTCCCAGGAAGCATTTGATTTAACGTCGCGGAACGACGTAGGTATTTTGGCTATTCAGACTTCACCAAGACACCTCTATGGGTTGCCTCCCATGCAGCGCCTGATTTAACATCGCGACACGACGCAAGTCTCTTTACTACTCAGAATTCGTCAAGTAATTCGTATCCATCCTCCAGTTCTGAGACCCTGCTAAATTCCCTTGGTTGCTTCATGGTCTGGCAAATGTTAAAGGTGATCTCTTCTTTGTTTAACCTGAATTTTAACTAGCCTGCCTCTACATCTACTATGGCCCTAACTGTTGCAGGGATGGTCGCCCCAAAATGATTGGGACCTCAGAATCGACTTCGCAGTCCAGAATCACTAAATCTGCTGGGAATATAAATTTTTCCACCTTACAAGCATATCAAAAAGGATCCCCACCGGCTTCTTAATGGTTCTATTGGCCAGCAGTACCCACATAGTGGTCGGTGTGGGGGCTCCCAAGCCTAACTTTTTAAATACTGCTAGCGACATCAAATTTATGCTAGCTCCCTGGTCAAAAAGAGACCTTGCAAACTCGACCTCCCTTATGGTGCAAGGTATGGTAAAAGCACCTAGGTCTTCCTTATTCTAAGCCAGGACCCGTGTAGTTATGGCCCCACAGTGGTGCAGATTATCGGCATGTTTAAAGCTTACAGTCCTTTTCCTAGTTAAAAGGTCCTTCATAAATTTTGCATATCCGGCATCTACTCAAGTGCCTCAATTAATGGGATGTTCACCGACAATTGCTTAAGCATAGAAATAAATTTGTGATACTTCCTACCTTCGGCCTTCTTTTTCAAACACTGTGGATAAAGAGAAGGAGGTCTAGGGATCGATGTAAACTTTTGTTGTGCCTCCTTCTCCTTCTCATGGAAGCTCCTTGCTCCTTTGCATTACTTGGATCAGTTTTCACATCTGAATCTCCAACCAAAGTTGGGTTTTCGAAATCTACTACACGGTCATCAATCATTTAGATGGGCTTTTTTGACTCCTTAATTACAACCGACCTAGGAGGATCAATTGTCCCCTTCCCACTCCTAGTAGTGACCGCCATGCAATGACTGTCATTTTTTTTGGATTTTACACTGTGTTGATGGGAAGTGGTGTCTTTCTTCCTCTGATTCATTGCAACAGACATCTGACTCATTTGCTGCTCAATCTGCTTAATGGCCACGACATGTGACTTCACCTTCTGATTCAAACCAGAAATATCCGCATGGAGATCCTGATAGTGACTATCTATTGTCTCCATCTTCTTATGTACATTGGAAAACATGTCTTCAACCCTTGAACAACTGAAATCTGGCTCACGGTTTCTTGGAGGAACATACAGACCGCATCTATCATTTTTGTACTCCTCGCGCTTCTTCCAATCTTCGTTATCTCTATACTGGCCTCGGTTGTAATTGTTATCCTTGTAAAAGTTCCGACCTTGGTTCCCTTGACCTTGACTCCACGAGTCCTGGTTAGACCCTTGGGTGTTGGTTTAGAAATCCCCCCTCTGATCATTTAAATAGTTAGCTTCCTCCTTAGACTTAGATTCACATCCATCATTTCTCGGGGCCTTGCCCTGAGAACCCACAACATTAACTTTCTTTGCTCCAGCTTCCATCAGATGCTTAGCAAGCAACCCCATGGTTGTTTTGATCTCTGCAATATCTTGGTCACGCTCTTCATCTATTCTCCTCTATTCTGCAGACATACCAACCACGTAAGAACTAGATGGAATCTCCGACTCTCTAGTGTGCCAAGCGCGGTTGGTTTTGGTGATCCTATCAAGTAGCTCAGTAGCCTCTGCATAAATGTGGCTCATAAAGGTTCCGCCAGAGATGGTGTCAGCCACTGCCTTGGTGTTAGCATTTAGAGACCTATAGAAGATCTCCAACAATGTATCATCTGGAATCCTGTGATTTGGCTCCTTTTTGTGCTTCTTGTTGAAATGCAACCATGTCTTGTGAAGTGCCTCTGAATTCAATTGTCTGAAGTTATATATTTTATCTTTCAACTGCAATGCTTTGAAAGGTGGGAAGAACCTTTCAAGAATATCTCTCTTAAGTTACCCCCAAGTAGTGATGGAATCATTCGACAGCTTAGCCAACTACATCGTTGCCTGACTCCCTAGTGAGAAGGGAAATAAGCTCAGTCTGATTGCATCCTGTCTCACTCCCAATTGTTTGTATGCCTTACATATACCCACGAAATTTTTCAAGTGAGCGTGAGCATCATCAGATGCATGACCCGCATATATTCCCTTCATGTTGAGTAGTTGGATCATTGCACTGGTAATATCAATCTTTGCCCCAACAGGAAAAGGAGGAGGGACTATAGCTCCAGTGGAACCGACTTCGTCTATATCAGCTTCATCATCATCATCAAAATACCGGTGTCTTTGGTTGTCTGGATCTCTGTGTCATCTAGCTCGTTCTACTTCTGCAGCTAGATGTTGCTCTTCAGCAACTCTAGCTAACTCACGATCACTAGCCTGAGCTTGCTCCTCAGCCAACATTCTTGTTGTGGCTTGGTCCACTATCTCCTGTTGTTTTATGTTGGCCATTCTTCTTAGAGTCCTTAGCGTTTGCTCAAGTTTGTGATCAATTGGAACTAGGGGATTTCCTTGGATCCTAGTATTGAGCATGCACGAACCTAAGACCTGTTAAGCAAGAAAAAACAACAAAAGAAAAATAAAAGGGAAATAAGAACCAATAGTAAAGCAAACCCAATTAACAAAAGCCTTAGCCGTATTCCCCACCAACGGCGCCAAAATTTGATGTCACCCAAATTACACCTCGTAATTGAGATATAAAGCGGTCAATATAAAATACAGAACCAAACAAGAGGTTGAGGTCGATCCCACAGGTAATATGAAAAGTACTTGAGTTAATGCGAATAGCTGTTACTATCAGGTTACTTATTTCCTAAGGAGGAAAGAAATAAACTACTAAATATGAGTAAAAACTACTAAATGCTTAAGTCAAATTCAGTTTGTATTCAATTAACGACTTTACTAGGATTGTGTTCCCCAAGACTTCATAACCACAAGGCTTTTACACTAGTGATTTATTCTGGTGTTTAACATGCAATATCAGTAAGTTAGGTTCACCTAAATGGTTGGTCCCCTATCTAGATAATTATAACCACGCAACTTGGTCCGTATACGGGTGTATGTTTAATTAACCCTTACCCTTAATATCGGATTAGCTATCCCCATACAAGTTCAAGCTATTAGATGAGGGTTGATAGCCTCAAATCTCCGTTGTTAATCCCCTTTTCCATTCACTACCTCCTTGGTCCGGTAATTAAGAATAAGGCAAGTCCTAACATTTGCAACCGTCAAGAATCAATTAAAATGAAGGGAAAAACTATACATGCATTAAACCCCATTAAAGAATCACTAAGTTTTTCACTATGTGCGTTAATTCATCTTGTTTCCAACAACCCTAGTTATGGGTTTAGATACTCATGCTTGACTGATCACAATCACAAAATATTGAATAAATCATAATTGCAACTTACAAATTATCGTAGAAGAAAACCAAGTAAGTTGAATAAAACTCCAAACTTGATGAATAAATTCCAATGTTACTTTTGATCCTCAAATTCAAGAACAAAATTGTAAACCTTGCTTGTTGAACCAAGAATAATCGTACAACACCAAAATCTATGTGAAAAAGTAGTGAAAATAATCTGTCTCTCGAAAATAAACCTACACAGTGTATTTATAGTTCCAAGAAAAACTTTTCCTAACTAAAACTGCAAACCATGTTGTCAATGGTAAAGGGCTAGGTAACGATTCGTTAGGACCTTTGACTAGTCGTTCCTTGCTAAAATCAGTCGTCCTCAGCATCGAACCCAGTTGTGGCGACAGGTCACCAAACGACTCGTTGTGCCTAGACACGAGTCATTAGGCCTCTCGTGGTCCAACCTCCTCAAATCTCCAGTGCACCCTATGAGTGGCTCCCATGGTCTCCCAACGAGTCATTTGGTCAGACAACGACTCGTTACATCGTCCGTCAACTTCATTGGCTAACTCTTCAATAATTCCTCTCCCAGTCTTCACGATTGGCTTCACCACTAGTTACCAGGTGTAACGTGTCGTTCCCTCAACCTGTTAGGTAAACTATTTCTTGTATCTTCAAAACTCAACCTTTGCACACGACTTCAGCAACGTGTCGTGTCAAGTGCCAATGACTCGTGAAGTGCATGGAAGTCACCTATTCAGTTTTTTTATGAATTAATTTGCCTATTTCACTTTCGAACCTGTTTTCCTGCAACATTAAACATAAAACACATCATCCCTACATAAACACACCCGAAATGTGCGTAGTTTCTTTTTTTTAAGTTCAAAAGTGCCATAAAATCACGGCACATCAGTGCCCTCGATGCTAGTACCAATTTCATGCCTATCATTATATTCAAGAAACTCGGGTTCGGAAGTCCCAAACCTATCTCTATGAGGCTGTTGATGGAGGATAGGTCAATCAAGTGACTCATTGGACTGCTAATCGATGTTCTTGTGAAGGTGGATAAATTCATATTCCCAACTGATTTTGTTGGGTTGGATTGTGAAATGAACATTGAGGTGCCAATCATTTCGGGGCGACCTCTACTAGCAATGGCAAGGACTTTAATTAATGTGGAGCTTAGGGAGTTGAAGTTATGGGTAGGAGGTGACGAGGTAACCTTCAATGTATGTCAACCTATCAAGCCTCCGGATGAGTGTAAGGTCATGGCAGTGCTGATGGGGAAGAAGAGCATTATGATTCTTTAGACGATGAGAGTGAAGTGGAGAGTGACCCTCTGGAATGTTGAAAATCGAGAAGGTATCCGTTGTGTCAGGACGTTAACGAAGGAGCTTCTTGGGAGGCAACCCAAGCATTTTTATCATGAGCATTTTGATGTTTTGCTGTTTTTGATTTTATAGGTAGCTTGGATGTGAAGCAGGATGGAAGAGTATAAAACAGGGAAGGCACCGCACTAGATAAAAGAACCGTCGGTCCATATGCATGAACCTCCGATGCCTTGAGTAAGAAAGGCAGAAAACTAGGAACAAAAAGGTAAAACTAGTGATCCACTGACGGAATGCCGACACCAGTTAGTGAACTGTCGAGTGAACGTCGGCTCAGGTTAGAATACCTGCGATTTGAGGCACAAACAACGGCTCACTGGTAGAATGCAGAGTCTAATCCATGAACTGCCGATCAACCACCGGATATTAAGCGGAAGACTGGGTATAAAATGAAGGTCAGTATTGTTAAGGCGGCGAATCGCCACTTCCTATCAGCGGCTGCTGATGAGGCGCCGATACAGGTACGTTCTTTGATTAATAATTTGACCAACCCATTGACTGGCCTAACTCAGATAACTTTTAAACTGCCCCTAACTGGATACATCACCTTTTTATTGGGGGTAGGGGTCATAGATTTAAATGTTATTGGGAAGGTTTTTGCTCTTGTGAAGTGGGGCGTCCCATGATGTGCTATAAACACGAGTTTGGGGTGAAGCCTGAATAACCCCAAGGGCTACAAAAGGAACCGATTTTCCCGATGATAGATCAGGTAACATTGTTCTTAAGGACAAATGATCATTTTGTATCTTTTACTAAGATTTCTTGTGTAGTCAATGCTTAAATATGGTGTGAGTAAGTGCATATGAGAGTGAGATGTTGAATTGTTATTTTGAGGCACAATGGGGACGACGTCCATTGGCTAAATCACCGGTCAAGTTCGGCAAAACGCCGGATGGAACACCGATTCGGGAAAACTAGCTTCAGACCACTTCCTTGATTCTTCATTCCATCAGCGCTTCGGAGATCATGACCGGTGACTCAAAGATGAGTTTCCAATTGAAAGTACAAAGCCTGATGGTTTGCCAAGCATTGGCGGTACATCGGCATTCCGCGGGTCACCACCTGTGTCTCGCCGAAGTTCCGCCGGTATTATTATCTTTTTCCATGATATCCCTTCCTTTTGTTTCTCATCCAATCTTTGGAATAGTCATTGTTTGATTTTTTTATAATTAGAAAAATACAAAAAGAACAATCTTTCCATGGCACTAACATCAATTTTGCAGAATCATGTCTTCATCTAGGAACCCAAGTAAAGGGAAGGCCATCGCCACATCCAAAGCAAAGGGCAAAAGGAAAGCAAGGGATCCACAAATCCCCTCCAATACTAGAGAAGCTATTATCTTTTATTTACCCAACTTGAAAGAGCACTATGTTATTTGTGAGGGCCTCTCAATCACCATAGAGAAGCATTTGACTTGGCGGGGCTAAGGGGCGACTTTCATAACATCACTACCTAATTCACCGATCGCCAGTGGCATGTCTTTTCTAACCTTGTCCCATATTTCTACAGGAGCTTTGTACTTGAGTTCTACGCTTCTTACTAGGCCAGGTAGGAGAACATGAAACACAGAGGTAAATTTAAGAACTTTCCCTACCTACCTTCAATGTTCGTGAGAGGTGTTGAGGTTGACATCACACTGGCAACCATAAATTCTCTGTTTTGGGAGGAAGAAATTGATGAGGGCACTAAGTATTCGGTCCTAGCCAAAAAACAGGACCGATTCAGTGTCATTGCTCTTGTCATTGCAACCGGTACACCCCCATGGGCATCTATAGGTGGTGAGATATCTCGCCATGACCTACATTTCAAGGCCAAGTTGTGGCTCTACTTCATTTTTAGCCAAATCATGCCCTCCAACAGTGAATAGAGGGTGAATTTTGAAGTGGATATCGTTATTTATTGCTGATAGGGGTCCCCATAAACTTTGGGGAGATAGTGGCCAATCAAATGCGGAGAAAGGCAAGGCAAGCCAGAATTTCAATGCCATACGCTGTGCTTATATCACAGCTTTTCCTGAGAGTAGGAGTACACTTTTTCTCGGATGAGACCCCTAGCTCTGCCTTTAGTGTTATCTCCATTGCTAACAAAATGGACAGTGATGCTCCCAAGAACTTGAGGCAGCGAATGCAAGCGTTTGAGGTTTCGGATAAGACTATCACCCATGGGTCAGAGACAGCCCCCTTTTCCCCCAATCTCCACATGCCATATCCTGAGGCATCGGGTCAGGCTTCTGGAGGTGCATCAATTCGAGGTTCCTTTCCTCCTCACACCCAAGTGATCTTTAGAAGCTTGTAGAGATGACCCACTCATATGAAGGCCAACTCCAACGACTATCTAAGCGCCTCCCTGACCTTACCGTGAAAACAATTAAGAACGAGCTGAGGTCGATCAAAGATAGCTTGAGCAAGTTGTGTACTCATGTAGATGCGGTGGAGGGAGCCACCAGCTCTCTTTGGGTTGAGTTTCATGAATGAATGAGTCGGATGCCTATGGCAGTATCCGACATGAGTGCTCTTGATGCAGCTATGGCTGCCCCTTCCACAACTCGTGGCCCTATCGACGATTTGTTCGACGACTTAGGTGACAATTAGGATGATGTGGATGATGTTGGCCAAGTTGGGGATGAAGCGGAAAGTAATGGTGATTATGATTAGGCCGATGAGGAGTGACCAAAATAGGAAGTCCTTTCCCCTTTTTACTTTTCATGCATACATTGGGGACAATGTAAATATTTTAGTTAGGGTTGAGTTGAGTTTTGTGGTCTTAGATGAATTTGTGGCCCTTACAGGGCTTTTGCTTTTGACTTGTGAGGAATTGTGAGCCTTTGTTGGGGTCATTTTAGTTGTGATTGATGTTTGCCTTGACAGGTTGTTTGTTTTGTTAAAAGTGTGAACGAATGAAGTGAAAATGGTTGTTTTTGTTGTTAGTGCCAACGATTGGGTCTTTGTTATTATTGCCTCAAGTTGTGATCCAAGTTTGATTTTTGCCTTTGTAAATAGTAGATAGTAGTTAAACTCCAAGAGTTTTCTTCACACCATGGTTCTTTTATGAGGAGCATTTTCTTCTTATTTTCTTTTTGTTGTCGAACCAGGTCGACATTTCCTGATAATAGATTGTAAAGAGACTCTCTTAAGGGAAAAATACCATGTCTTTTTTTTTGAGACTTTTGTGGAAACATTTTTAAGAGGTACCACCAAAACTTCTTGTATGGCATGAAAAATGAAGATGAAAGAAAAAAATAGGCTTTTGAAATAGGAAATGTAGCACTCACTTGTCATACATTATATTCCCTGTTTGGCTTGTGGGTTTGCATGCTCTCATACCTTGAATCAAAATCCTGTGATAATAAGGACTTGTGTGAACTCTTCGGGTGTGATGCCTTGTGTGGTAAGGTTATTTGAATGAATCCCATGCATCTCTTCTTGTCTAGAACTTGCCCTAAGTATTACTCAAGGCGAAATCCTAGATGTAGTTGCATTTAGAACATGATTTTAGTCTTTTGTTTGATTAGTCAGTTCACCCAAAATGACCTTCGAAACAGTTTTCCCTTGCTAGCCAATGTTGAGACTTTGGATTGTTTATTCTTAGAAACCACATTACAAGCCAATGTCCCTTTTGTAATCCTCTTGTTTGGAACCCATCCTCCCTAATTTCTAGTGATGAATGAATGGAAATAATGGGGTCTTGAAACCCAATACATAGGGAGAGATAAGAAAATCAATGAAAAAGAGGCAAAAAAGCCTATGTTTGGTTGTTTACAATAAAGGGAGAAATGTGATGAGCTTAAATGTGAGGCAGCACCGAATTGTGATCAAAATTAATGAAATGATGGGTTGAGAAACCATGAATCACCAAAACATAAAACGAATAGTGAAGTGGTGTTACCTCTTGCTTAGACAAGGCTTAATGTGAGAGCCAAATGAGCTACAAGGAGGGCTTTTGAGAAATTAAAAAAATTGAAGGTGATGAAAGTGGAAGAATAAGATGGAGTGATCTAAAGAGTATGATGGGGAGGATAAAAGGGATCACAAAAAGGCATTAGGGAGGTTCTAGTCACTAGCTAAATATTTGTTCTACCCTTACCCCTAGTCCTTCATCATGACCCACGAGTCCTAATTGATTTTGAGTGTAGTTTCCTACATTAGTGCTGAGTTGCACGAAGGGCAAGCCTGTGGGTCAAGTTGTGTGCATGGAGATTTCTTTTGTGAAGTGTGCGTGATAATCCTATTCTATAATCCCTTATGTGTGAATTTGTTTATAATAAAGAAAGGGGATTCTCTCTTGTAGTGAGTGTCATCACTCCTTTTTGAGGACATACTTGCATTAATGTAAAGGTGTGATTGAGGCATGAGCAATGTGAGCTCCAAGGAAAACTTTGAATGTGAAGTGATTATGTTTTGAGATGCTATGTATGTTTGATTGGATAAATCATTCCCTTGTTTTGCAAAATGAAAGCAGTTGTGAATCATGCCTATGCATTGTGGTTACCTTTTGAAACTTTTCCACATTTTTAGGGGGGGGGGTATTCTTTTTTTCCTTGAGTTGGTGAGCATTTTCGGGTCCTCTTAGGTTTTGTGGGCCTTGGTGCATAAATTCATATTTGACATGCTGTCTATTTGCTTAATTGAAAAGAACTGCATTACTTGAGGACAAGCAATGGCTCAAGTTTTGGGAGGTTTGATGAGTTGGTAATTTACCAGCTCATTAGGCTTTTAATCATTAGCTTTAGCTTAGTTTTTAAGCCTTTTAGTTGGATTTTATGCCCTTTTTCCTTTGGATGTTGCAAGTACCTAACTTGAAGATAAGGAGAATCAAATTGAGTAAAAGGATGAGATTCCAGGTGGAAACAGGAGCTCCACTAGAGGACATCGGCAATACGCCAGCTGACTGCAGGCACTCACTGGAATGAGCAACAATTGTAACCAGCGACTCGCAGAATAGCAGTCAGCAAACTGCCGGTGTCATCGCTAGTTTGCTCTGGAATTTACTGGACAACAGAGGAGATAAACCAGCGGCCTGCAGATGGACACCCGGTGAACCGTTGGTGACTCACGAGTGAGAGATTCCTGAAAAAGTGAAAAAACGTCCAACCCTAAAAAAGAGGATAATGTTATTATCTACTTTTGTACATATTCTAGAAAAGTACTATGAACAAACACATTCTTGTTCTACATCATTTTTGGAAGAGATATTTGCATAAAAAATAGAGTTTTGAATATTTTGTTTTTCATGTTTATCTTCTTCAGCATGGTATATCCACCATGTAGAGACATTTTGAGCTTGATTGTGTTTACTTTTAATTATGAAATTGTTGAGTCTGTTTATAAATAAGCTCCTGTATTTCTCAATTATGAGTAGCTAAATCTATAGCTAGAGGTGTGTGATGATAGGTGTTTAATTTAATTGGGTACTGCTAGATTTATCTTGTTATTACTTAATTAGTATAAATTTATTGGTTTCTCCTCAAATTATAGTTGATTACTCATAGTTGCAAATATGGGTATTGTTTGCTTACTTAATTTTTGCTTGAAAAAGCAGAATTAAGTAATGGGGGAGAACTTAATAGTGGGATGGGAGTTGATTATGTGGAGTTGGCAAGAAATAGCCAAACCCCATGGTCATAATCCCATTAAAAATTAATGGCTATAAATAGCTCAACCCCTAACCCAAACCATATTGAAATAGTTGAATTGCACCTTGAGGTTTAAAAGAACTTAAGGAAGAAGTGTCAAGTGGTTGAAAAACATCGAGCACAATCTTTTCCAAGGTTATTGACACATATTAGTAATAACTCAATTGTTTAGTAAATCCCAATTTGATTGGCATCCAATCTACATCACACCACTGGCCTTTGCTCATTATTGTTTCTCGATTTTGGTTATCTTGCTCTCTTGTTTAGCTGAGTTTAGATTCAATTTACTCTCCCAGAATTTTCATTTACCTGTCTTGTACATTGATGCAAATTAATTCAAGTTAATATACAACTATTGCGTGATCATTTTACATTCCTTGTGAGATTTTACCACGACATCCGTCGGGTTATTTATTTTGATACAATGATCGTTTATGCTCTTTCATAGAGAAAGGTGTAGTTTGAACGTTATCAGAGGTCTCATCTAATGTGGTTACTAGTATGTTATAAATATTCCATCTTAATGGGCATGCATTGTTAGATCCAGGGGCTACATTATCTTTCATGACTCCTTATATTGCTGTTAGTTTAGGTTTTAGTCTTAAATCCTATCAGCACACTTCTAAGTCTCTACTTATGTCGGTTAGCCAATTCTAGCTTGACGTGTATATAGAATTTACCCTATCACGATCCTTCAGAAAGCCACCTCAGCCAACCTAGTGGAGTTACATATGACAGGCTTTGATGTTATCTTTTGTATGGATTGGTTACAAGAATGTTATGCCTCAATCCATTGTAGAACCCATACGGTAGAGTTCCGTTTAATGAGTGAAAAAGTTCTAGAGTGTAAGCGTAGTTCAGCTATGCTTGTAGGTTGCTTTATTTTCTATATCAAGGCCAGGAAGATGATCTCCAAAGGTTTTGTGTACCATCTATTTCAGGTCAAGGATTCTACGTTCGAGACACCGAGTATTTAGTTAGTTCCTATTGTGTGTGAGTATCCGGAGGTGTTTCCAGATGATCTACCAAGAGTCCCTCCCAAGTAGGAGATTGACTTTGGAATTGACCTTCTCCCTGATACACATCCCATATCCATTACCTCCTTAAAGAATGGATGTAACACCTCACAAGTTCCTTAGACCAAACCCCAGACTTGGAATGAAAAACTAGAAAGAAACCAGAAATTTTTTCTCACAACGACTCGTCAGAGGAGTTATTGTCAGAGACAAGGAGCCGTTAAGTCGATCATTAGTTGTCCAACAGAGTCCTCTCTCAGATTCAATGAGTGGTATAACGACCCGTCATTAGTGGTAATGAGTCGTTGTGTTGCAGTTCTATCAAGTAAAGAATATGATAAAGAATCTTCACCCAAATAATGAGCCAGATGACAAGTCATTGTTTGATATAAATTCTCATCCTAGGGAGCCTTTAGAAGAAATCCAGAGAGGCTTAGAAATCTTTCTAGTAACGACGGCTAGAAATAACAACCCGTTGTTTAAGCTAACAGGCTGTTCTGTCATCGATTGGAAGAAGCCCAGAAACTATTCAAACTTCCCCTAGTGGTAACAATTAGAAACAACAGCCCGTTGTACCCACCAATTAGTCATTGTTTCATCCATTGTAAGAACTCTAGAGGAGGGAAATTTCTAGTTTGGAAACAACGACTGGCACTAATAGTAATGGTCACAACCAATGACTTATTGTGAGGGCCGTTGGATCTGGACAGTCAAATTTTTAAATGGTTACCCAGGGGCAATTTTGTAAAATTCTAAGATCCTTACTCCTAAACTAGGTTGTTTTGGGGTGCTTTTAGAGGGGAATTTAGGGAATTAATTGAGATTCTCCTCTCATTCTCTCTAAACTTACAGCAACCATATGTAGAAGATAGAAAACCTTCTCAGGTCTAAGCTAGGGTTCCATTCAAAGTGTTGCAAATTTCAAGATCTCTTCTTAGAGAAATTCTTCTCTAGGTATGTGGGGTTTTAGCAAGGGCATTCCTTTTACTCTTGTGCCCAAGTATTTCAATAATCTTTCATAAATTTTTACCCTACAAAACTCATGAGGTGGGGTTCCCGAAAGATTCTAATTTTCCTTGCATTTTATTAGTTCTCCAAGTTACCCTAATTAATACAATGTGAAATTAGTGATTTCTCTTTATTTTTACATAATCATTTCTATCCCTAATGTTAGCATGATTTTCGGTTTAATACTGCATAATTTAAAAGCTAATCAAGAAGGTTATATCAGCATTCTATTATCATTTAAGTATGAATTCTAACATATGTGCTTTAAAAAAACCAATACTTTCATCTTGTGAGTATGCTCAATATTTCATAAATATCACTTATCAGTTATCTGTCCTTTAGACTTTCTGGGCACTTCTAGATAAGTAGCCCTGACTTAGTCATAGGACATCAGTTCTGAGTTGTTAGTCTAGTATAGATTCATACACCAATTTTCATGTATGTGTCTCCAATGGGAGTTGTACTTAGCACCAAGTGGACCGAGATTCAGCGCACCCAGGCTTCCAAAACTATGAGCCACCATAGGATTTGACCCAATTAGTTTTATAGTTAGTGATAACACTTTCAGTAACTATACCCTGGCAAGGTATGGTGGTCCCTATCAACGGGGAGTAAACATAAAACTCCACATCTAGATTATGTGAATACATATCGATTTATAGACACTCCCACTGTACGATACAGTTAATTTCTTAGTCCATTCCAGTCTATAAAATTTCAGGATATGCTTATGACTCTAACTCAGTTTATCAGTTCATATAGTATTCTCAGATATGTCAGATTAATTATTGTATTCATGATTTCAGATAGAGTCTTTGGCATGTTATTTCAGTTCAGTTTACGAATTATCAGTATATATATTCTTTATTTACGTCTCACATACTCAGTACATTCCTGGTACTTATCACATGCTCTCCATGTGCTATATTGTTTTATGATATAGGTTCAGGTACACAGCCTCTGCATCGCAACTTGTTTCTCCCGGCAATTTCAAGCATCTTGACAATGGTGATTCCTCATCTTCTGAGGTCTAGAGTCTTGACTTCAGTAATTGTTATTTTCAGTTTCAGACATTAGAGTTAGTTGGGGGTTTGTCCCAGCAACTCATCAGTTCTTATAGAAGGCATTCATACAGGGTATATTAGTGTTAGCTTGAGGTCCAGTGTTGATTAAATTTCAACATCTTACCATATGTTTTTTAGTTATAAAAGTATTTTGTTATTATTTTTAAACAGCTTCTGCTCAATAGTATTTTGCAGTAGTTCAGTCATTATAGAATTATGCATGTCATGGGTTTGCTTGGCGTCACCTGTGATTCTAAGTACCGTGTCGTGTCCAGGGTGCAGACTCGAGTCGTGAAAAACTTAGTATCAGAGCAATAGGTTTAGATTGTCCTAGGATATCTAAAAGTCGCGTCAAGTAGTGTCCTTTTCATGGGTATGAAGTGCGCCATAGTTATAAGGGGGGAGGGTACGAGGCGTTTTAGGAAAAATTCCCTTTCTTTATGATTCTTATCGTGCATAGAGTTTTATCTCTTAAATGTCCTCCTAACTCATGCTCTACCCTTTTCAGTTGTCAATACCTCCTAAAAGAGGAAATGGAAGGAGGAACAATAATGCTAACCAGCCAGCCCCGCTAGCTCCAACAGCCCCTCAGGACGATCAGGTGTCACATGCATTCTAGGCTGCTATTCAAATGCTGGCTCAAGCGATGACAAACTAGGTCAATAGCAAGTCGTCATACCTGCTAATCCTATTGGGTTTATAGCTACTGCTAGGGTTTGAAATTTTACTTGGATGAATTCCCAAGCATTTTATCGGTCTAAGGTAGATGAGGACCCACAGGACTTCAATAACAAGGTTCAGAAGATAACCTATATCATGGGTGTTACTTCTATTGAAAGTGCAGATTTGGCTATTTATCAGTGAAAGGGTGGCTCAGATATGTATAAGTAGTGGAAAGAGGGAAGGCGGAATGCTGCAGGTCTGGTCGAGTGGGACGAGTTTGTAACTACATTCCTGGACAGATTCTTTCCCTGGGAGTTAATGGAAGCTAAGGCTGCTGAGTTTGTTAACTTATGGTAGAACGACATGACAGTGCAGGAGTATGCGTTAAAGTTCACTCAACTATTGAAGTATGCTCCAAAAATGGTAGCGGAGCCGAGGGCTCGCATGCTCAAGTTCATGAATGGAGTCTCAGTCTTGGTAGTCAAGGAGTGCCACACTGCCATGATTATCAATGAGATGGACATCTCCAGGCTTATTATCCATGCACAATGGATAGGGATGGAGAAACTGATGGAGATAGAGAGGGAGAGAAAGCAGGCAAGGACAGGTCAATTTGAGTTTACTAAGAAGAGGTCGGGCTATAGTAGTCGCCCGTAGCAACAATATAGACCTCTAGAACCCTCATCAGCCAGTCCTCCTTCTTTCGGGTTTCGCAAAGATTGGAGGGGTTGAACTCATGTCTTCAGCAGCAAAACTTTTCAAATTTTTCCTAGATGTGGTAAGAACCATCGGGGTGAGTGCTGTCTGGGAAAGGAGAATTGTTTTGATTATGGTCAGCTGGGTCACAAGTTGAGAGATTGCCCATACTAGGATGGGGGAAGGCCTAGTCCACTACATCAGTAGCTCCGCTAGGCCACTCAGCGCAGTAGGGTACTACCTCCAGTATAGGTGGTGGTTAGAGCTAGAACTGCTTCTATGCCTTATCCTCCCATCAAAACTAGGAGGATTCACTTGATGTAGTCACTAGTATGTTATGTCTCTTTCTGATATATGTTTATGCTTTACTAAATTCAGGAGCCACACTTTCTTTCGTGACTCCTTACAATAAACGATCAATTAACTAACAAATGGATGTCCTTCACAAGTCACTCAACTCCCCTATGAATATTTTTGCTTCAAAATCAATACTCTCTTTCCATTTTAATTACAATTATAGGGAGTCCTATGCAGGCCGACAAATCCACCATGATATCTAGTTATAACTGAAAAGTAAAAGCCGAGGCTAAACTGAGCTATGACCGTCCAGTTTGATATTAGTTCAAAAATTCCCTTAGAGTCATTTTCAGTCTCTACTCCGATTGGTGAGTCAGTTAGAGCTAGTCGATTATATAGAAATTATCCAGTCACAATGTTTCATAAAGTCACCTCAGCTGATCTAGTAGAGTTAGATATGATTGATTTTTACCTCATTCTTAGCATGGCCTAGTTACATTCTTGTTGATCCTAAATTGACTGCAGAACTAGGGTCGTTAGGTCTTGTTTCCTACCGAACCAGTCCAAGAGTGGAAGAGTAGTACTTCAACGCCTAAAGGTCGATTCATCTCATACCTTAAGGCTAGGAAAATGATCTCGAAAAGGTACATCTATCACTTAGTTAGGGTTAAGGATTCTATTTTCGATACCCCAACATGACTGTCAATTCTAGTTGTAAATGAGTTCCCCGAAGAACTTCCTGCAGTCCCTCCTGAGCAGGAAATACACTTCGGCATAGAACTTCTCCCAGATACCAAACCTATCTCAATTCCACCCTATAGAATGTTTCTAGCTGAGCTTAAAGAATTAAAGGAACAACTAAAAGTCCTTTACATAAGGGATTTATCAGACCCAGCATCGCTCTATGGGGTGCCCTAGTCCTATTCGTGCAGAAGAAAGATGGTACACATGCATCAACTACCATCAGTTGAACAGGGTCACAGTTAAGAATAGGTATCCTCTACCCGGGATTAATGACTTGTTCAACCAACTTTAGGGAGCTAGTTGTTTTCCAAGGTGGATCTCAAGTGAGAATATTATCAGCTCAGGGTCATAGAGTGTGACATTTCGAAAATAGCCTTCAGAACTTAATATGGACACTAAAAATTCGTAGCTATGTCTTTTAGACTAACCAATGCTCCTACAACTTTTATGGATCTGATGAACAAGGTATTCAAGCCGTACCTGGACATGTTTTCTATTGTCTTGATAAACAATATTCTGGTTTACTCTAGAATAGAGGAGGAGCATATACACCACCTAGGAATAATTTTACAGACTCTTAGGGACCGCCAGTTATTCGCTAAAATTATCAAGTGTGAATTCTAGCTAAAATCAGTGGAATTCCTCGGTCATGTGGTCTCTAGTGAGGGTATTTAGGTGGATCAAAAGATAGCGGTAGTCAAGGACAGAACAAGGCCCACCTCTTCATCTGAAATCAGGAGTTTCTTAGGCGTAGCCAATTATTACAAATGGTTTGTAGAAGGGTTCTCCTCATTGCCTCTCCTTTGACCAGACTAACATAAAAGAAGGTGAAGTTCCAGTAGTCCAATGCATGTGAGAAGAGTTTTTAGGAGTTGAAGATTCGACTCCCTATAGCCCCAGTTTTGACTCTGCCAGAAGGGTTAGATGTGTTTATGATATATTTTGATGACTCCAGAGTTGGCGTTGGTTGTGTTATGATGCAACATGATAAAGTAATAGCTTATGCTTTCAAACAACTAAAGGTTCACGAGAAAAACTATCCAACTCATGATCTTGAGCTGGCAGCGGTAGTATTTGCCTTTAAGATTTGGAGGCACTACCTTTATGGAGTTCATGTGGATGTTTTTACTGACCAAACGAGCCTTCAGTGCGTGTTTAGTCAGAAGGACCTGAATCTACATTAAAGAACGTGGTTGGAATTGTTAAAAGACTACGATATGAACATCTTATATCACCCAGGCAAGACCAATGTAGTGGTTGATTCCCTCAGTAGAATGTCTAAGGGGAGTGTTGATTATGTAGAGGAGGATAAAAAGGAGCTGGCAAAGGATATTCATAGAATGGCTCGGTTAGGGGTCCAGTTGGTTGATTAAGTAGAAGGTGGAGTCATAGTCCATAATGGGTTAGAATCCTCCCTGGTGGTGGAGGTTAAGTCAAAGAAGGATGAAGACCCAATTCTACTCAAGTTAAAGGATGCGGTTCTAAAGAAAGAGGTGGAAGCATTCTCTATAGGGGGAGATGTTGTGCTTCATTATCAGGGCAGGTTGTGTGTTCCCAATATAGTTGATTTGAATAGCGGATACTAATGGAAGCTCACAACACCAGGTACTTTATCCACCCAGGTGCCACCAAGATACACCGTGATCAATGGGAAGTCTATAGGTAGAATGGCATGAGGAAGGACATTGTAGAATTTGTGGCTAAGGGTCTGAACTGCTAGCAGGTCAAGGTTTAACATCAGAGACCTAGGGGTATGACTCTAGATATTAGCATTATTTCTTGGAAATGGGAAGAAGTGAACTTGGATTTCATTATAGCTCTACCTTGTATGCGCCGACACTATGACTCAATTTGGGTGATTGTAGACCAGATGACTAAGTGAACATATTTTTTACCAGTTAAGACCTCAAACTCAGTAGAGGATTATGCTAGACTATACATCTTGGAGTTAGTCATACTATATAGATTTCCCTTGTCCATCATTTTGATAGGAGTACTCAGTTCACCTTACACTTCTAGAAGTCATTTCAGAAGGGTAGTTCAGTTATGGCTGTAGGTCGCTTTGTTTCCTATCTCAAGGCCAGGAAGATGATCTGTAAAGGTTGTGTGTACCACCTAGTTCAGGTCAAGGATTCTACGTTCGAGACCCTAACTATTTAGTTAGTTTCTATCGTGTGTGAATATCTGTAGGTGCTTTCAGATGATCTAGCAGGAGTTCCTCCCGAGCGGGAGATTAACTTTGATATTGACCTTCTCCCTGATATGTAGTCCATAACCATTCCTCCTTATAGAATGGTTGTAACATCCCACAAGTTCCTTAGGTTAAACCACATATTTGGAATGAAAAACTAGAAAGAAACCAGAAATTTTTTCTCAGAATGACTCGTCAGACAAGTTGTTGTCAAACACAACAACCCGTTAAGTCGGTTGTTAGTTGTCCAGCAGATTCCTCCCCCAGATTCAACGAGCGGTACGATGACCCGTCATTAGTGGTAATGAGTCATTGTGTTTCCCGTTCTGTCAAGTCTAGAATGTGATAAAAATTCTTCTCCGAAATAATTAGACAGATAATGAGTCATTGCTTGAGATAATGAATCGTCCTAGGGAGATGTCAGTGGAAATCCAAGAAGGGTTAGAAATCTTTCCAATGATGATGGATGAAAACAATGACCCATTATTTCAGCTAATAGGTCATTTTATCTGTCCGTTGGGAGGAGTCTAGAAACTGTTCAAACTTCCCCTAATGGTAACGATTAGAATTTATGACCCGTTGTACCCACCAATGAGTCATCGTGTCATCCATTGTGAGAACTCTAAAGAAGGAAAATTTCCAGTTCATAAACGATGACTGGCACCAATGAGTCATGGTCAAACCAATGACTCATTGTGAGGCCTGTTGGATCTGGACAGTCAGATTTTGAAATGGTTGCCCAAGACCAATTTTGTAAAATTCTAAGCTCCTAAGTTCTAACCTACGTTGCTTTGGGATGCGTTTAGAGGGGAATTTAGGAAATTAAAACATTCTTCTCTCATTCTCTACCAAACTTATAGGAATAGTACGTATAAGAAAAAAAGCCTTCTCAAGTCTATGCGATGGTTCAATTCAAAGTGTTTCAAATTTCAAGATCTCTTCTAAGGGAAATTCTTCTCCGGGTATGTGCGATTTTAGAAAGGGTATTCGTTTCACCCTTATTCCCAAGTATTTCTAGAATCTTTCATAAATTTTTACCCTATAAAATTCATGAGTTAGGGTTCCCGACAGATTTTGATTTTCCTTGCATTTTATTAGTTCTTCCAGTTTCCCTAATTAATACGTGAAATTCATGATTTGACTTCATTTTTACATATTCATTTTTATCCCTAATGTTAGCATGATTTTGGGTTGAATACTTCTTGATTTAAAAGCTGATCAAGAAGGTTGTATCATCGTTCTATCATCACTTTAGTATGAATTCTAACATAAGTTCTTTAAAAGATCTAATACTTCCAACTTGTGAGTATGCTCAGTATTTTTAGAAATATCACTTATATGTTATCAGTATTACTAGATTTTTTCAGTATCATTTAGTTTGTCAGGTTCTTTAGACTTTCTGGGCAGTTCCAGATAAGTATTCCTGACTTAGTCATAGGACTTTAGTTATGAGTTATTAGTCTAGTATAGTTTTATACAACTTTTTTCATGTATGTGTCTCTAGTTGGGAGTTGTATTTAGCACCGAGTGGCCCGGGGTTCAGCACACCCTGGATCCCAAAACTACATGCCACCGTAGGATTTGACCCGAATAGGTTTTACATTCAGTGATCACATAGCTAGTCACTGTACCCTTTAAAGTTACAGTGGGCCCTATCGATGAGGAGTAAACATCTAATTCCACATCTTTCTCATGTGGTTACATGTCGGTTAATAGACACTCCTACAGTACAGTACTTTTAGAGTCCTTAGTCTAGTGTAGTCTATAAAATTTTAGGATATTCTTATGGCTCTAACTCAGTTTATCAGTTCATATAGTACTCTCCGATATGTCAAATCAATGGTTGTATTCATGATTTCTGATAAAGTCTTTGGCAAGTTATTTCAGTTCAACTTATAAATTATTTGTATACTTATGTTTTATTTACATCTTACATACTCAGTATATTTCGAGTACTAATCACATGCTCTCGATGTGCTATAACATGTTATAATAGAGGCTCAAGTACCCAGCCCTAACATTGCAACTAGTTTCTCCTGGCGATTTCCATCAATTTGACAGTGGTGAGTCCTCATCTTCTGAAGGCCGGAGTCTTGACTTGAGTTATTGTTATTTTCAGTTTCAGTTTCAGACATTAGTGTTAGCTGGGGGTTTCTTTCAGCAACTCATTAGTTCTTTTAGAAGGCTTTCAGATAGTGTATATTAGTTTCAGCTTGAGTTCTAGTGTTGATTAAATTTTAGTATCTTACCAGATGTTCTTTAGTTATAAAATTATTTGGTTATTATTTTTAAATAGTTTCCACTCAATAGTCTTTTATAGTAGTTAAGTCTTATAGAATTATGTTATGTCGTGGATTTGCTTGGGGTCACTTGTGATCCTTTGTACCGTGTCGCGTCCAGGGTGCAGACTCAGGTCATGACAATGGCTCCAACTAAGCTAAAGGATTTTAAAGAGCAGTTGAAGGATCTCTTAGATAAGGATTTCATCAGGCCTACTAAGTCCCTATGGGGTGCCCCAGTTCTCTTTGTACAAAAGAAGGATGGTTCCTTTAGCATGTGTAAAGATTATCGGCAGTTGAACAAGGTCATTACCAAGATTAAGTATCCCCTCCCTAGGATTGATGACCTATTTGACTAGCTTTAGGGTGATAAGTGATTCTCAAAGATAGACCTCAGATCTGACTATTACTAGCTCAGAGTTAGGGAAAGGGACATTTCGAAGATATCTTTAACGACTCTGTATGGTCACTATGAGTTTGTAGTTATGTCTTTTGGACTAACGAATGCTCCTGCAGCTTTTATGGACTTGATGAACAACGTGTTCAAGCAGTATTTGGATGCATTTGTGATTGTATCAAAGAAGATATTCTCATATATTCTTAGAGCGAGGAGAAGCATGCCGCCCATTGGGGATTTTGTTACAGAACCTCAAGGATCACCAGTTGCTTGCTAAATTCAGCAAGTGTGAATTTTGGCTAAACTCAGTAACATTCTTGGGTCACGTGGTGTCAAGTGATGGTGTACAGGTGGACTCTCAATATATAGATTAGGTGAAGAATTGGCATAGACGTGTCAGTCCCACAAATATTAGGAGCTTTTTGGGTTAAGCTGACTACTGTAGGAGGTTCATAAAGGGATTTTTATCCATTGCAGTACCATTGACTAAGTTGACCCAGAAAAAGGTCAAATTCTGATGGTTCGATGCTTGTGAGAAGAGCTTTTAGGAAATAAAGGCTCCACTCACATTAGCCCCAGTGACCTTATCGGAGGGCACAGATAGCGTTGTTATGTATTGTGATGCTTATAGGGTTTGTCTTGGTTGTGTGTTGATGCAACATGGTAAGGTCATTACGTATGCCTTTATATTACTTAAGACTCATGAGAAGAATTATCCGATGCATGACCTAGAGTTAGTAGTGGTGGTATTTGCCTTGAAGATTTGGAGTCACTATTCATATGGGGTGCATATGGATGTGTTCACGGACCACAAGAGCCTTTAGTACGTGTTTACTTAGAAGGTCCTGAATTTGCGGCAAAGGAGATAGATAGAGCTTCTCAAGGATTATGACATGAGTGTCCTTTATCATCTGAGCAAGGCCAATGTAGTGGAAGATGCTCTTAGTAGGCTGTCTATGCAGAATGTGTCCCATATCGAGGATGGGAGAAAGGAGTTGGTGAATGATGTACATAGGCTTTCTCGTTTTGGAGTTCACCTTACAAGTTCGACAGATGGCAGTGTGATCGTTCAAAATAGGGCAGAATTTTCATTGGTCATAGAGGTTAAAGCGAGGCAAGATGAGGATCCTATTCTAGTAAAGTTAAAGGAAGCCATCCAAAATCATAAAGTAGAGGTATTCTCCCATCGGGGAGATGGTGTACTCTGATACAGGGCCGATTATGTGTTCCGGTTGTAAATGACTTGATAGAGATGAAGTTGAGCGAGGGTCATGGATCTAGGTACTCTGTCCGTCCAGATGCCACCAAGATATACCGTGACCCACAGGAAGTCTATTGGTGGAATGGCATGAAGAAGGACATAGCGGAATTTGTGGCTAAGTGTCAGGCATGCCAATAGGTAAAGGTTGAGCATCAAAAACTTGGAAATATACTTCAGGATAATAGCATCCCCACTTGGAATTCGGAAGAGATCAATATGGACTTCATTACAAGTTTTCCTTATACACGCTGACAGTATAACTCTATATGGGTGATTGTGAACAAGTTGACCAAATCAACCCATTTCCTACAAGTCAAAACTACGGATTCGACAAAGGATTATTCTAGGCTCAACATTCGGGAGTTGGTTCGATTTTATTGAGTTCCTTTTTCCATCATCTCAGATAGGGGTACTCAGTTCACTTCTCGATTTTGGAGGTTGTTAAAAAGGGACTTGGTACTCAAGTGAAGCTTAGTGTAACATTTCACCTGCAGATAAACGGTCAGGCCAAGTAGACTCAGACTCTTGAGAACATGTTGAGAGCATGCGTGATTGATTTCAAGGGTAGTTGGGATGATCACTTGCCTCTTATAGAGTTTTCCTACAATAACTATTACCACTATGGCATTTAGATGGATCCGTTTGAGGCTCTTTACGGGCGGAGGTTCATGAGGCTATGGAGAAATTTCAGCTTATTTGAGAGAGGCTGAAAACAACTCAGAGTCGTCATAAATATTATGCGGATGTTAGGAGGAGAGAGCTTGAGTTTGAAGTCGATTAGGTGTTTCTGAAGGTGTATCCTATGAAGGGAGTTATGAGGTTCCGTAAGAAAGAGAAGATTAGTCCCTGATATGTCTGTCCCTATAGGATTCTGAGGTGAGTTGGCAAGGTTGCATATGAGTTGTAGCTACTAGAGGAGTTAGCTTCGATGCATCTGGAGTTCCATGTATCTTTGTTGAAAAAGTGTGTTGGCGACCTAGCTTTAGTTGTTTCGATAGAAAACAATGGGTTGAAGGATAGCCTTGCCTATGAGAAGGTTTCAGTTGAGATCCTCGATTGTCATGCTCAGAAGCTGAGGAACAAGAAAGTAGCTTTAGTGAAGTTTTTGTGGAAAAATCAGCTTGTTAGGGAAGCTCATGGGAAGCCAAAGAACATATGGTTGCTAAATACCCACATGTTTTCCCTTTTGGCTAAGTTCCAGCATGAGGTATTAGTTTCCTCCTTCGTACTCCATTCAGTTTTATGTCAAGTTCATGTCTCCAAGTCCCTTTCATTTTATAGCATGCATGTATGTCTCATGAATTCAGTTCAGTCATTTTTTTCAGTCCGAAGTCAATAAGTCATTTTTTTCAGTCCGAAGTCAATCGCTCCATTAGTTTTCAGCTATTATTGTTCAGTTTTGGGATTGCAGTTCCATCTCTAGCCTTTCAATATACTTAACCTATATTTAAGGATAAATGTTCCCAAGGAAGAGATAATGTAACACCCCAAAAGTCCCTACATTAGACCCGAGGACTAAAATAGAGAAAATAGAAAAATCTGCACCAGGTCATAGAACAAGTCGTGGTGTGACTTGTCAAGCTATTCAATGCGTCATGGTGTGACCCATTAAGTGTGCAAGTTGGTGAAAAAGAGGAGTTTCAAATAGTCTTGATGATTGGTAAAGTGACCCATTAAGTGACACGACAAATTGTCAAGTGAGGAATCAAGTGAAGATCAGAAAATTTGAGAAGAATCTGCCAGTGGGAACGGGTCAGGGGAAGACCCATCAAGTCTCCCAATAGGTCTTCCAGTCACTCGTTGGGTCTAGCGGTATGTATTTTTCCTATCGGATCATTAAGAGTGTGTTTGTAATTCCAAAATTCGTAACTCCTAAACTGTCATTTTAAACCATCTCAAGGGTGTTTTAAAGGGTTTTAGATATCCTAAGCCCTCATTCTACTCCTAACACCCCTAAGTGAAGATCAAATACCCTCAACAACAGCTAGGGTTCTTTATCAAATCTTCTCCTTAATTCCCTTTGGGTCTCCAATAAAGTTAAATATTCTTAAAGCCCAAGTATGTCGGGTTATGAATGGGGGGAAATCTTCCACCCTCATGCCCCTTTTTCACGTCAAAAAGGTTCTACCCAATTTTCATGAAATCTTCAATACCATCTCTATGGGTTTAATCCTCTCATGTTTTCAATTGATGTTTTATGGCTATTAGGGAAGATTTAACCCTCAATTTACTTCCTAATACGTGATTTCAAGTTAGATTATGCCCTATTATGCATGATTTATGAATTTGAAACTTATGAGCCCATGATTTCAAGTATGAAAAATTATCAAGTATGCATGAATATTTATGAATTGTTAACTTATGATTCCATGATTTCGAAGTTATGAGGTTTGAATCAAGCATGTATTATTTTTCATAAAATTCAAGTTCAAGTATCATGCCTAATTTTATAGCATCTTTTCACGAATATTTTACGCATGTCAAGTATGATTATGATTTAATGTTTGGACTAGCCCATGCATGTTAAAGTATGTTTTCACAATAATGATTATGAGCCATGTGCATGTTTTTGGGAATAGTGTCTAGCACTGAGTAGGTTAGAGGTTCAGGAAAACCCCGAGTCTCAGACCCATGTTGCACCGTAGGTATATATTCATGTTCAAACCCTATGGGGACTCATAAGTGATATCACCCTTTAATCGTTCCTAGCCTTGGCAAGCTTGGGACGGCTCTGCCCACTTTAGAGAGATAGTTGGGGCATCATGTAATCTCTATCATGAAGGTTTCGGTTAAGACGAAGCCTCCCATTATTCCTCATAATTTAAGATACTCATGTTTATGTCTTATAATATTCTGGTTTATAGTGATGAGTTTGTAATCACCAACCCATTAGGCGCTTAAGCCTGAAATTTTTGTTTAGTTTTTAAGTTGTTTTTGTGGATTTTATGCCCTTTTTGCCTTTGTTGTGTGCAGATGCTTAAATTGAGGAAAATAGAAAGAAATGAAGCAAAAAGAAGGAAGTGGAGGAAATTCAACGTTCCACTAAAAATGACCGGCAAAACGATGTTCAAAAGTTGATCACCACTTCCTCCGGGAAAAAAAGCCACCAGCGAAATGCGAGTTGCCAACGATGAATCGCCGGTTCTGCCACCGAATGACACCTGACTTGATGGATTGAAGAGCAAAGCATCGGCGGTGCACAGATCGAGATCGGCGAAACGCTGAATGAATAGCCGATGGTTACTGGAATCTGTTAAAGGCCCAGATAGTGTAACTGGCAGTCCGCAGATTGTAACCAGCGAATCGCCCGTAGTTCCACCGATTCCATAATGATGCTTAGGGGTAAAATTGTCCAGCATGGAAAAAGAGATAGAATATACCCTATTTTCTTGGATATATATTCTAGGAGAAGTACTGTGTACTCATCATCATATCAATATCTTTTCCTTCAAAGCTTTAGAACATTCCCTTGATAAAGAAGAGGAGAATTAGATTGGAAGAATTTGAAAAGTACTATTCTCTTTTTCTTCTTCTTCTTCTTCTTCTTGATAGCAAGGTAGTACCGTTGTGAAGACTACTTGTGAACTTGATTTTACTACTCTTGTTATTGAATTCAATGAGTTTATTTTTAAATTTGCTTTTGAATTTCTTAATTATGAGTAGCTAAATCATTAACTGGAGGTGTGTGATGATGAATGCTTAATTAGAGTGGGTATTGCTAGAGTCATCTCAATAGTGTTTAACTAAATGTAAATCTGTTACATTCTCTTCAAACTATAATGAAAGTTCCAGTGATTATGATGTGGGTCTAATTGTTCTTACTTGATTGTTTCTTGCAATAGAATAATTAAGTATTGGAAGAAAATTTAGTGGTGGGTATGAATGATAGATTGCGAAATTGGGTTAGAAATAGCCAAAATTACATTCTCACTCCTAATTAATAGCTATAGCTAGAAATTAGTGCAGCTATTAATCCAAATGTGATCAGGTTGAGCTAATGGTGGCTATAGGTTTGATAAAACTCAAGCAAGAGGTATTTATAAAGCTGAAAAGCAGTAAATACCCATTTTTCCCAAGATTATTTACACTAATTTAACTTATGATATGACCTAGCATGACCTATCTAGTTAGTATATCATCTACAACACACCTCTAGTCTTTCACATTCTTGTCACCAAACTTGGTAAATTTTTTTTATCGTAGTTAAACAAATTAGCAATTATACTCTATTACAAATTCCAATCTCCCCCACCTTGTTTATTTCTATGTTATTTCTAAGTGGTGCAAGCTTAATTCAATTTCTCAACTGTCACTTGTAATTATCACTCACTAGTCCTTGTGGGATTCGTCCCTAACATCCGTCAGGTTACTTTTTTTGATACATGGACCGTGTATACTATTTGCATGCGGAGTATATTTTGGACGTTATAAAAAATGGCGTCATTGCTGGGGACTTGTGCTTGATATCTTTGTGTTGATTGTTAATTTGAATTAGTTTCATACCATAGTTATTGTACTAATCTATCATTGTGTGGCCCATTAGCATCTTCGGAGGGTGGCCACGAGACCCGAGGGGGTGCCTTGTGTGGAGAATATCAAGCTAGTAGACAATATGTGGCGTAGAGAGGGGAAGAAAGACGCAATGTTACTGGTCATGATGAAGCAGATGGAGTTGTTGACAAACTATATGAAGGGTTTCCATGCAAGATACCACCAAGACAACCATGGCTATGAGTATGCTTATCATGGAAATCAAGGTCGGTACAGTGTTTGGTCAGTTGATATAGTATCCAAGAGAGCGATGAGTCAGTCCCACCCCACATGGAAAGTACTCTCGAAGTGGTTCTTGAAAAGGTCCCTTTAACTAAAGAGGAAATTCAGGAATTCTAGAGAAAACTTGTTACACCCCGTAAATGTTAACAAGTAGTAAGCGTACACGTGGATTGGTGGCGAGTAAGAAGATATTGAAGCATGTATAAAAAGCCTCGAAAGCGGGATCGTACGACACCAATGCGCACAGGGCCAGGGTGACGCACCAGCCAATAGTGCACTAGCCAACGTGGCCGCCAGGCCTGTTGGCCCTTTGAGAGGCGCGGGGCACCAGGCCTGCTGCCTCAATTAGAGGCGTGGCGCGCTAGTGTGGCAGCCTCAATAGAAGGCATGAGGCACACCCCTACCACCGACCTTACTTATATATATATAGCCCTTCTTCAATTGTAATTCATTTTCCACTTTGCATTTGGCTAGAGAGAGTAACAAACGAGGTTTTCAATGGTTTTTCGTCCGATTAAGCTACCAAAATTCAAATTCAAATTAAATTCTAGTATCGAATTTTAAGCTCGTGGGGAATATTACTACAGAGTTATTTTTGTAAAATTCGTCCGGAGAATCGTAACCCCACAGAGCCAAAGTTATTCCAATTGCTTCAAACTGATTTCTGTATGATCACAGGCTTCAAGTAAGCATTTCTCCCTTTTGGACTCTCTAGAAATAATAAATTTTTGGCTGTGTTTCGTTAAGTTGAAGTATAGTCAATATTGGTATTAAAAGTTATCATTTTAAGCCGAATTTTGGTATTGAAATTCATCTCTTTCTCCCAGTATACGGTTACGGCTGAAGAGAGCGGGCGAATACAAGTGGAAACCCGGTGGTTATTCAGGAAACAACAATCGAGGTATGTAAGTCTTATCCCTTGGCAAGTATACTCATCATACATTGTTATAACTTATGTTCCAGAACAGAAATGATGATTTCATATGTTGTAGATAGTTGCTAGCATTAGATTGTGATTAGACATGTCATAATTAGCTGTTGCGGGTATATAGAGATTAGATACACTGTGATTAGCTGCTATCCGTAGATCACGATTACATAAGTTTTGGTTAGCTTCTACAAAACTCATATGGATTTTATAGCAGTATTCCTTTTTGAACAGGAGCATGTTAAGTGTGACACGCGGTAGAAGCGTCATAGAATCTTTTCTATTCTCTAGTTCATTGTGTTAGTAGAATTCTATGTTTGTTGCCAGGCCTAGATCATAGGAGCTCGTGTGAATTATCGATCCTGAGCTAATAAGTTGAGTAGCATGGGCGCAGCTAGGCGGTTTAACTACCAGTTTGGTGTCTGTATTGTCAGGAAAGCACGCCTAGAGGCCATTGGCGTATCTCTACGCCCCAGGGCCGGAAATTTAGATAGGAAGGCCATGTTTTGGAGTCAGCAGCCTAAGGTTTTCTACTGAACTAAGTGACAACATGTCACCCTATTAGTTATTACCAGTGAATGTCAGTCTTACTGGGCTTAGCAGTTATCATATAAGTTGCCCAGGAAGCCAGCCCAGTCGTCTAGGTCAAATAGACCCGTGCATACCCTAAGGAAGGGGACCTTATCAGTAGTTAGATGCCGGGATAGTACCCCAGCCGGTACCTATCACCCACAGGTTGCCAGGAATTAACAGGTTAGGTCTATATAATGTTTTCTATAAGGTTAAGAATCGCCTAGAAAAGTAATATAAGATCCGAGTAGACAAAGATAAGGTCTAAGGGACTAGTTGTACCACATTAGTAATGTACTACCCGCAGGATAAGGATGTCAGTAAACTTCCTATGGAGGATTAGGGGCCGATCGCTCAAAAGCATGTTCTTCCAGTACCAACCCTACAGTTGTCCTAAGTAGAGGAACTGAGTAGTTAGTTGTTCATGACCCCGCAGTTATTATGAGCTATAGATGTCTGGGCAGGACATATAGAGAGTTGTGTTGGAACACTCCAGATCTCTCCCTATTCAATCCAGACTATTAGAGATCATGATCATTATTAGGATCCCCTGATCAGGTATAGGTGCACAGTGTGCCCGCAGTTCAGGATCTCCAGTAGCAGCTGTTCAGAGTCCGAAGTTGGGATAACTCTTTTCATTCGGAGTTGCCAGATTGTAGAGATTTCTTTATTTTAGTTATATAGCATTTTGGGTAGGCCGGGGCCCTGTCCTGACCAGTATTTGTATTCTTATAGGCTTGAAGACTACAGTTGTCGGTCATTTAATGGTATGTTGGCAGTGTGGGGCCTTAATTAGTTATGCTTCGTGTGTTGGCCGTGTGGGGCCTAGTATAGTATCTCGTCTTCATTTCTGTTATAACTAAAAAGCATGGTGGCCTTGTCGGCCCGCATAGTATCCCTTTTGTTGCCTGTTGTGGTTAGCTGTTTTTGTTTACAGGTGGCTATACGACCTTATCGGCCGGAGGCTGCATTTATAGTCGAGATATAGCCCATTGCTTTCTTCAATTTAGTTGCAGGCCGGCACCAGACGTGCATAAGCCTAGCCAGGTCAGTTAGTTGCCAGTGTGGAACCAGGTGCCAGTCATGCCTCCCAAGGTGGGGCGTGACAAACTTGGTATCAGAGCAGTTTGTACCTTAGAGAGTCTGCAAGATGTGTCTAGTAGAGTCTTGTTTATAAATGTGTTGTGCACCACATTTTATAAGCAGGAGGGTACGAGGCATGATAGTATGGTTACCCCTCTTTTTTCTCAGATCATGCTATAAAGCAGAGTTATATAGGGTTGAGTCCCTAAACTTTCCTTGTTATATCTTTCTAGGACAATGTTTGATATAAGAAAGACTCCAGCCAGTTGCAAGAGAACTACAACAACAGGAGGAGGTACCTTGTGAAGTGCTACATTTGGGAGGCAGTTAGCCCAAGGGCAGAAGTAGACGTCTTTTACATTTCCCCATCTCCCTCCCGAGGTACCAAGAACCTCATAATGAGATAGATATGCCAGTTCCATTCCCATTTCTCCCTACAACCTCAAATAGGGGGTTAGGAGTATAGTATATATGTACATATGAGATGGTTTACCTACTAGAAATTTAGAATTATCCTGGGGCAAAAATTAATGTTGAATTATCTGAAAGGTGCGAAGAAAGGGTCAATTGAAGGATTCCTACCTCTAACTCTTTGGATATTTTAAGGTACCATACCTCAATCTAACAAATAGTGTAAGTATTAGTGCTATGGTTCCAAAAATGAATAGTAAAATAGGGCTAGAATTGTTGTCAAGGAGGAGGATTAGAGAGTGGTTAAGACCCTTAGTATTTACAAGTTATCTAGACCCTTAAAGTAGTAAGCCAAGAAGGGGGATAAGGGTGTCAATAACACTTGAGTGTGTATGATAGAGTCCAACAGCGATAAGTCCCCAGTAATAGTAAAGCTCAAGTCAAAAAAAGGGAGCTAATTTCGCCATAGCATGCTAATGACGGTAGGGCCTACCTGTAAGATAATGGATATGACCCTAGCTAGTGATATCGAAGGACAGGGAGATCATATGAACAAGATAAACCCGAGTGCGAGTCAAGAGGGATACAGGTCAGTAGACTTGGCCGGTAACATCCTTGACAGTATGAGGTAGGGAGCGCAAACCTCAGAACTCAGTCCAAGGGAGCACGAGGAACGACATAAGTATCTAATGGGGGAAAACCAGATCACCTCCAGGTTGATAGAACATAGGATTACCACCGAATATTGAGAACTAAGCATCCGGCTAATTGTTAAGAGATGCAAGGTTGTAACCTAGAATGCTGCAATACCCCCGCCAGTTGAGAAGGTAAAGGTGTACCGACACAGAGACTTTAACCTAGAATAGCCTGGAAACAAGGACCAGTAGGAAGTCATTGGCCCTCAAGAAAATAAGGGGCAGAGTCATAAGACCAAAAGGTCGACTCTACATTCCAAGGGTAGTAGAATTTCAAATAGCAGACCATAGCTAAGGTGCACGTGTTCGTTAGTCCTAGAATTTAATGAATACACAACAGACCAAAAAGAGAAACCTACTGATGGCATGGAAAGATAGAAGATATCATTGAACCATAGCAGTAGAGCTCCAGTGACACGCTAGAAAAGATAAAACAAGAGGAATTGAGTAGTCCAATATAGGAGATGGTCGTGTCTGCAAGGGAGTGGAGAGTAATTGACATGAATACAGTCACAAGGTTATCTTATACCAAGTGCAATTTGACTTTATTTAAACCAGTATAGAGAGGCTAGTGAGATTCATTCATGTATCGCCAGATGAAATTATGTTGCGGTTAAGACTTATGCCAACTTAAATATCCCAAAAATAGTTGGATTGCGTGTAGCCCCAGTGTTTGATAAACTCTGACAGTAAGAAGCTATTTATGACTAATTTCTAGGAAAAGGCGTTAGAACATATGGTGACACATGTCAACTCAAGCACAGTTCCTCGTACCCAAACAGGTGGCCAAGCAGAATATACAACTCAGACTGTAGAGGTCCACTATAAATGGGAGTGGAAGCCCCCTGAATGATGACTTAAAGTAGATAAATCGGAGGTAGGGAAACCTAGGCATGTTAAAATGGGCAGACAAAAAAAGCCAAACTTATCAGGAAAAAGGGTACCGATAGCCAGGGTCGTCAAAAGTTTTACCCTAACGTATGGCATAGGCAGTTAAGAATTGAAGAAGTGGTTGGATATCCTAAAAGTTCATCAGCACAAGGTGTTATGTGATTTTCAAAGCTTAGTTGTAGATTCATCAGTCGTATCCTATCCTCTAAAGAATAGGCCAAGTGGCATATCAATTGGAGTTGCCTCCAAAGATCGAACCAGTCCTTTCAACTTTCATATGTTGATGTTGTGAAAGGGCCTAGATGACCCATTTTGAGATGTTCCAGTTGAGGACGTTCAAGTTACTGGGGAATTAACCCACGAAAAGGTTCTAGTCACCATATTAGATCGGCAAGTTCGCAGGCTAAGGACTACCGATATGGTCTCTATTAAAGTATTGTAGAGAAACAACAATAAGGAAGAAATGACCTGGGAAACTGAGGATGACATGAGATCTAGGTATCCCCACTTGTCCCAGGATTATTATATAGTTCAGATAATGTTACCACTCAGCTACTATTTTATTACTTATGTTATCAGTATTATTCAGTCGACTACAATCTTGTTGTAAAATAGTTGTGATAGTGTCATATGAAATGCATTTGTTGGACTTTTCTGCATTTCAGGATTTTCAGATAGTTTATATTATGGGGGATACCTTGCCGAACCTTTTCCAGAATAATAGTCCAAAAGTTAAGCTCATGTGAATTGAACTAGACATTCAAGGACGAATGTTCCTAAGGGGGGGAGGATGTTACACCCCATAAATGTGAATGATTAGTAAGTGTACATGTGGATTGGTGATAATTAAGAAGATCTTGATGCGTGTGGAAAAAGCCTCAGAAGTGGGATCAGACGGGACCAGTGCGCACAGGGCCAGCGTGACGCGCCAGCCAGCGTGGGGCGCCAGGCCTATTGACGCTTTGAGAGGCACGGGGTGCCATGTCTGCTGCCTTAATGAGAGGCGCGGGGCGCTAGGCTTACTGCATCATTGGAAGGTGCGGCGCTCCAGGGTGGCATCCTCAACAGGAGGCGCGAGGCACACCCTACCACCGATCTCACTTATATATATAGCCCCTCTTCAATTGTAATTCATTTTCCACATTTGCTTTCGACTAGAGAGAGTAATAAATGAGGATTTGAACAGTTTTTGTTCGATTACGCTACCAAATGACATCCAAATTCAAATTAACTTCGAGTATCAAAGTTTAAGCCCGAAGGGAACATTACTACAGAGTTATTTTCATGAAATTCTCCCGGGGAATCGTAACCCCACCGAGCCAAAATTATCCGAATTTCTTCAAACTGATTTGTATACAATTACAGGCTTTAAGTAAGCATATCTCCCTTCTGGAGTCTTGGGAAATAATATGTTTTTGGCCGTGTTTTGTTAAGTTGAAGTGTAGTCAATATTGGTATTAAAAGTTATGGTTTTACGCCGAATTTTGGTATTGAAATTCGTCTCTTTCTCCCAGTATAACGGTTACAACTGAAGAGAGTGTGCGAATACAAGTGGAAACCCAACAGTTATTCAGAAAAAGACAATTGAGGTATGTAAGGCTTAACCCTCGGCAAGTATACTCATCATATAGTGTTACGACTTATATTCCAGAACAAATGACGATTTCATATGTTGTAGATAGCTGCTACTATTAGATTGTAATTAGACATGTCATAATTAGTTGTTGCGGGTATATAGAGATCAAATACGTTGTGATTAGCTGCTATCCATAGATTACAGTTACATAAGTTTTAGTTAGCTTCTAGAAAATGCATATTGATTTTATAGAAGTATTCCTTGTTGAACAAGAGCATGTTAAGTGTGACACGCACTAGAAGCGTTATAGAAACTTTTCTATTCTATAGTTCATTGTGTTAGTAGAATTCTATGTTTGTTTCCAAACCTAGATCTTAGGAGCTCGTGAGAGTTATCGAGCCTAAGCTAGTAAGTTGAGTAGCATAGGCGCAGCTAGGCAGTTTAACTACCAGTTTGGTGTCTGTATTGTCAGAAAAGCATGCCTAGAGGCCATTGGCGTATCTCTACGCCCCAGGGCCAGAAATTTAGATAGGAAGGCCATGTTTTAGAGTCAGCAGCCTTAGGTTGTCTAGTGAACTGAGTGACAGCCTGTCACCCTATTAGTTATTACCAGTGATTGTCAGTCTTAGTGGGCTTAGCAGTTATCATATAAGTCGCCCAGGAAGCCAGCCCAGTAGTCCAAGTTAAATAGAACCATGGATACCCTAAGGAAGGGGACCTTATCAGTAGTTAGAGGTCGGGCCAGTACCCCCGCCGGTACCTACATCCGCAGGTTGCCAGGAATTGACAGGTTAGGTCTATATGAAGTTGTCTATAAGGTTAAGAATCGCCCAGAAAAGTAATATAAGATTCGAGAAGACCAAGATAAGGTCTAAGGGACTAGTAGTACTACATTAGTAATGTACTACCCGCAGGATAAGGATGTCAGTAAACTTCCTATGGAGGATTAGGGGTCGATCGCTCAAAAGTATGTTTGGCCAGTACCAACCCTACAGTTTTCTTAAGTAGAGGAACTGAGTAGTTAGTCATTCGCGACCCCACAGTTATTATGAGCTATATATTTCTTGGTAGGACATATAGAGAGTTGTGTTGGACCGCTCCAGATCTTTCCCTATTCAGTCTAGACTATTAAAGTTTGTGATCACTATCAGGATCCTCTGATCAGGTATAGGTGCACAGTGTACCTTCTAGAATCCTTAAAGAGTATCCTAGGGAGCCGAGCAGTAGTGGCGTTAGGCCTAGAAGGCCAGTTATGCCTTTTGAGTGTCTAGATTGAGATGTTAGTACAGCACCTTGGTTTGGTTTGCCCTTACTTAGGAGCGATCCTTGACCACCTTAGGGTTACTAGCTATGTTGACGCCCGCGAAGGGCTAGATGACGTAGATCCGAGGAGAGGTATGCCATCTGTGAGGGATGAAGATGAGGTACGAGGTCCTCATACAGTCCATTTAATGGTTGAACTACTCTTATGCCTTATCGGCACACCCCGTCGAGTTTGGTACCTAGGGTACAGACAGCAGGAGTCCACTGGACTCAGACACAACTACAGTTTAGGGGCCAAGCAGGCTCAGTTGTAGACCCAGGGGACCGGTAGGTTAGCTAAGTACAATCAAAGTCATAGAAAGCTGGATAGGGGTAGATAGATTGAGATATGCTCGGAAGGGCTTATGGGGGCCCCAATGAGTTATTCTGTGTTGATTGTACCTTCCGGCTTATGGGGGCCAGGTGAGGTTCTTGTTTGTATTCTTCTCTTCTAGCTATAGTTTATAAATGTGTAATTATACTGTCTTAGTTATATACATGTACTATTGGTTAAATGCAGATTACGGATCAGTAGGCATATAGGTTAATCTTTCTGGCCTTCTTTCTATTTACTTTCAGTCTTTATCATCTTATCTATTTCCTTACATAATCGGTGGATATTGTATTGACACCCTCACCTGGGCACTACATTACTTGCCTACAGGTTTAGGCAGACAGAGTTAAGGATCTCTAGTAGGATCTGTTCAGAGTCCATAATTGGGACAACTCCTTTCATTCGGAGTTTCCAAGTTGTAGAGATTTCTGTATTTAAGTTATATAGCATTTTGGGTAGGCTGGGGCCCTATCCTGACCACTATTTGTATTCTTAGAGGCTTGTAGACTAAAGTCGCCAGTCAGTTAGTGGTATGTTGGCCGTGTGGGGCCTTAATCAATTATGCTTTGTGTGTTGGCCTTGTGGGGCCTAGTATAGTATCTCGTCTTTATTTCTGTTATTACTAGATAGTATGGTGGCCTTGTTGGCCCACATAGGGTCCCTTCTATTGCCTGTTATTTTGTAGCTATTTTTGTTTACAGGTGGCTATACGACCTTGTTGGTCGGAGACTGCATTTACAGCCGAGATATAGCCCGTTGCTTTCTTGAATTGAGTCATAGGCTAGAACTAGACATGCATAAGCCTAGCCAAGTAAGTTAGTTTCCAGTATGGCACCAGGTGTCAGTCATGCCTCCCAAGGTGGGGTGTGACAAAACTATTGGACCTTACAACCACTGTGAAGAGTCATGACATAATAATTCAACAATTGGAGGGTAGGATGAATGAGTTAGAATCTTAGGTGGCAGCTCAAACAATAGAAACCAGCACGTCCTCAACCCAGGCCATCATGGACGATGATATATTCAAGTGGAAAATAGTGGAAGAGGTTGTAGGAGAACTAATTGTCTGTCTTTTTGAAAGGTGAAGCACTCAAGGAGGTCCATCAAGTGCATAAGGAGATAAGAAATTATACTTTCCAACCAAGGAAGCTTGACCTCGATTTAAAAATTGTACAACTCTTCCGTCACGACCATCTATAATGGCGCCACTGAACCTGGAGCTCAGACCCTTGCCCACTCACCTGTAATATGCATATTTGGGGGAGAATGCAACGCTCCCGGTCATCATTTCAGCAAATCTCTCCCCTTCTCAGGTAGAAAAACTCATTGTGGTATTGAAGAAGCACATTCAAGCTGAAGGGTGGTCAATAGCTGATATCATCGGTATTCCTCCGGGGATTTGCACTCACAAGATTAGTCTTCAAGAAAATTGTAGCCCATCAGTTGAGAATCAAAGGCATTTTAACCTACCAATGCAAGCGGTGTTCAAAAACGAGATTATTAAATGGCTAGATGGAGGTGTGGTATATCCTATCACAGACAACAGTTGGGTAAGCCCTATGCAGTGTGGGCTAAAGAAAGGAGGCATCACGGTTCTCCCAAAATGAAAAGAATGAATTAATAGCCACTCATGCAGTCACTAGATGAAGAGTTTGCATGGATTACCATAAGTTAAACTCTTGGACAAGGAAGGATAATTTTACCAATTCCCTTCATTGACCAAATGTTAGACTGGTTGGCCTGTAAGGAGTACTATTGTTTCTTGGATGGATACTCGGGATACAATAAAATTTTAATTGCACCAGAGGATCAAGAAAAAACAACATTTACATATCCCTATGGCACTTTCGCATTCAAGAGGATACATTTTGGTCTTTGCAATGCCCCCACCACTTTCCAAAGATGCATGATGTACATCTTTTTTAGATATGGTGGAGATTCTATAGAAGTCTTCGTGGATGACTTTTCAGTTGTGGGGGACTCATTTGATGACCTTTTGACACATTTAGAGGAGGTATTAAAGAGATGTACAGAAAAAGTTTTGTCCTTAATTGGGAAAAATGTCATTTTGTGGTAAAAGAAGGGATTGTGTTGGGACACAAGATTTTAAAAAGGGATTGAGGTGGACCAAGCCGAAGTTGACGCCATTGCTTAGTTGCCTCCACCGTGCACAGTGAAGGGCGTTAGGAGTTTCCTCGGACATGCGAGTTTCTACCGCAGATTTATTAAAGACTTCTATAATATAGCTCATCCTCTATTTCAGCTACTGGAGAAAGAAGCAAAGTTCAAGTTTGATGAGGAGTGCCTGAAGGCCTTTGTAGAGTTGAAGCAAAGGTTGATTGTTTCTCCAATCATTATAGCACCTGATTGGTCAAAACCCTTTGAGCTTAATGTGATGCTAGTGGGGTTGCATTAGGAGCAGTCCCTAGATAGTGAAGAGACAAGATATTTCACCCAATCTACTATGCTAGAAAGGCCCTGAACTATGTGCAATAAAACTACACAGTAATGGAGCAGGAGTTACTTACTATTGTGCTTGCGTTTGAAAAGTTTCGAGCATATTTGCTAGGAACAAAAGTGGTGGTGCAGACGAATCATGCAGCTTTTAGGTATTTAATGGCCAATAAAGATGTTAAACCGAGACTGATCAAGTGGGTTCTATTGTTGCAGTAATTCAACTATGAGGTGAAGGATCATAAGGGATGTGAGAATCAAGTGGCCGACCATCTATCGCGCCTAGAAACAATTGGGCAGCTAGGAGCACATGAGGAGATCAATGATGCCTTTCCGGATGAGCATATTCTGGCTGCAACCCATGATCTAACACTTACCTGACCAGCAACATCATACCCGAAGGCTTGAACTTTCAACAAAACAAGAAATTCATGCATGATGTCAGAAAATTTACTGGGATGAACCTTACCTCTTTCGGAGTTGCATGGATGGTTTAATATGATAGTGTGTTCTAGAAGTAGAGATGGTCCCAATTCTAGAGGCTTGTCATTCTTCAGCTATTGGGGGTCATTATGGGAGTGTGCAGACAGTAGCTAAGGTGTTACAATGTGGGTTTTATTGGCCTACACTACATCAGGATGCCTATCACTTTTTGAAGCACTGTGATCGATGTCAAAGGATAGGGAGTATTTTAAGGCGGCATGAACTTCCGCTAACACGATATTAGAGGTTGAGTTGTTTGATGTATGGTAGATGGACTTCATGGGCCCTTTTGTGAGCTCTTATGGAAACAAATACATCATGGTAGCGGTTGATTATGTCCCCAAATGGGTGGAAGCTGTTGCACTACCCAATAATGAAGGGAAGAGCATAACAAACTTTTTGAAGAAACATATTTTCTCATGATTCGGTAATCCCAAAGCCATCATTAGCGATGGAGGATCCCATTTTTGCATTTGAGTCTTCGGTACATTGCTAGCTAAATATGGTGTGAAACACAAAGTGTCCACCCCTTATCACCCGCAAAACAGCGAACAAGTGAAAGTTTCAAATCGGGAAATAAAATCCATCTTGACTAAATTAGTAAATGTTAACAGAACCGATTAGGAGCGGAAGTTAGATGATGCCTTATGGGCATATCGGAATGCATTTAAAATGGCGGTAGGGATTTCTGCATATCAACTGGTGTTTGGCAAATCATGTCACCTCCCTATTGGGTTAGAACACAAATCCTTGTGGGCATTGAAAAGCTTAAATCTTGAATGGGGAAGAGCTGTCCAAGGACGAGTTCATAATCTACATGAGTTGGATGAATTCAAAATGAGGGCATATGAGTATGCAACTATTTAAATAGCCAAAATGAAATATTATCATGACCAAAATGTGTTGCAGCGTAGTTCTGCTCTAGGGGACTGGATGTTGTTGTTCAATTCACGACTACGGCTATTCCCCGGGAAATAAAAATCTAAATGGTCAAGTCCTTTTAAGGCATCTCAGGTGTATGGGAACGGTGCCACAAAACTCCATGGAGAGAATGGGATCAAGTTCAAAGTGAATGACTAACCAGTTAAAAGATATCTGGGCGTGTTGGAAGAACTTGGCCAAACAGAGGTTATGTATCTAGATGAACCATAGGTCCTGAGAAACCTTCGCCGTGCCATGCAATTAACTAAGGCGCTTCTTGGGAGGCAACCCAAGAATTTTTATTTTTCTAACTCTTCTTATATGTATTTTTGTTTATTTTTCTAGGTTAGGTTGGTGAACTTCAAGAAGAACTAGGACAGGACTGGCTGGCGCTAGATCGGCGAAACGCAGGCAGGATTCCGCAAACTGCCAATGGGTTGTCGACCTTGTCCAATACACTGAAGGATTCAAGGCTAGTTGGCGAACCATCCGGTGAAGCGCCACTTCAAGGCGCAACCACCGGTTAGTTACTGAGATCAACTAGTGTGCTTGGAAGTAGCCCTGTCATCATTTTCTAAATTGGCGAAATGTTAGATCCATTCTGTGACATGCTGTATGCCACCGATCTGGTTTCCAAGAGCTTGAAATGGTAATTCTAGTGGCAGTCACATCGGCAAATCGTCGGTCCTCTTTGGCGATCACTAGTACACCCCTAGTTTAAATAATCTCTCTTTTTCTAAAGTTTGACTGATTTTCCCACTTCCCCATTTTTCATTCATCTCTTTCCCACCATTTTTCATTCTTCTAAACAACCCACCTTCCCACCTATCCTCCATTAATAACCACCATCTATCCACCCAATCAAATTCCTCTCCTTCCTAATTTAAATACCCCCAACCACTTTCACTCACCCATCCCTTTCACTCCATTATAATCTCAACATACCAATGGTAAGCAGCGGTTATCGATTATGGTTGTTCACCTAATTGGTAAGGTCTTTGTCACTTACTCTTTATGGTTCCGAGCTATTGGTGATATTTTGTTTCTTAGGTGTTTTTCTTATGCTTGTCCTTGTTATTTGTGCGTGGATTTTATTTTGTTTTCACATGGGTGTCACATGGTGTTCGGGTGTAGTATGAGTGGGACACCCTCTCAAGTTTCCCAATGATAGATAGATTGACACCTTTCTTAAGGGTTACTTGTAATTTTTATTGGTTTAGATTAAGATTGGTGTACATCTATCTGGGGGTGGCCTGTGGGTTTATTACCTATAGGTTGGCCACTGACGGACCGCCTGTTATGCTTTGGTAATCTCTGGTTATCTCACTAATTGACTTGCCCTATATTGCATACTAACATCACTCTGCAGAGTACCAGCGATTCGTGGATCCAGATCGGCATTTTGTTGGTGTGGCACCGATACATATGATGTTCTCCCAGGTCACTGCCTCACATCGTTAATTCATCGACGCTTCGCAAATCTTCATCAGCATTCTGCCGATGATTCGCTGATGTCACATGAAGGCTATAATAATTGAACCTGAATTCTTTCCTTTTTCTTTGATCTGGGCTTCAAAATATATGCACCATTCTAACCTTAGTATGCAGTATCATGTCTGTTTCCCCGCAATCTCACCAAGGCCAAGCATTAACACACACCAACACTCAAGTTTGGTTTGGGCTGGAAAGAATGGAGGAGTATTGTGTGGCTTTCAAGAAGAAGTGATCAATCCATGCAGAAGCCCAATTTGAAGTGGACACTTTCAAAAATACCTTCCCAGATATTTACGACTAGATTAGGATATGCGGCTTGGGTCCATTCACTATACCTGTTGACCCATATATTCCAGAGTTGATATGGAAATTCTATGCTTTATACAGGGAAGGGAAATGGCTACTCAAAAGCACAAGGGACGCACAGATACATTGCCATGCTTACCGTCAGTGTGGGTGTGCGGGCTAGATGTGCCTATAACTCTAGAGGAAATCAATTTTCTTTATTTGGTTGAGCCAATCCAATCACACTCGACATTTCGCAAGAAGGTGGAAGATAAAGTTAATCAGTTCCAATGGGTAGCCAACATGATTTCAATTAGCCAACCACAATGGGCCATCTCCAGGGGTTTGGTTCATCATCATGACTTGAAGTTTAAAGCCGCATGTGGTTATAGTTGGTTCGTTCACGGTTAATTCCTTCTCAGAATACAATAGAAGACCCAATGAAGTTGCCATTCTTGTAACATGCATCATGGATCATGTACAAATCAATGTTGGGGAGCTCATTTCCGATAAATTCAAATGAAGAGACAAGCAGCAGGCCACGACGTTGCCATTTTCAAGCCTTATGAGATGTTATGTGTGCAGGAAGCATTCCTTTTGTTCCGACAATTGGATAGGACTGTGCAGGCCGTTAGTGTGATTACATTGGCTACTAAAGCTGACAAAGATGCTCCAACTATAAAGCAAAAAAAATGTACAAAGTGTAGGACTCCACCACCACCATCAGCATCTTCTAACACATCGACCGCCTAGTTCCATACAGCTTTAGTCCCCACCCCAACACCTCCGAATTTGATCTAAATAGCACAAAGGGTCCAAGCACATGAGAGCCAACTTGTGAAGCTAGCTATGGAAATCCCATCTGTGATACTTCTTGCCATCAATAAAGCCATGCAACCTGCTAAAGATAAGTTGAAGAGCCTAGGCTCCACTGTTGAGGTCCTTGAGAGAGATGTGATTTCTTTGAGAAAAGAGGTGGCTGCACTCGGTGAACCTCCATCTACTAGCACCCTAAACCCTCCTGAACCTACAGCGGTGCCTGTGTAGCCCGAGGCTTCTAGAAGTCCACCTGACTATTGGTGAGTGGGTTATGACAGCACGTCAGAAATGGTGTTAGATGAGGAGTTATATCATAGCCGGTCACCACCTTCTCCAATGCTCTCAATGTATGGTGTAGATCCATCCTGGACACCTAGAAGAGTGGCAACAACTTCTTATTATGAGCTTCGTACTCTACTAGACATATGGGTGATGTGAGGACGCAAGAAACCAATGGAACTCCTACCTGATCCACTGCGATCGACTGTTGAAGAAATGTCTTCTTGGAAATTCGATGCAACCTCACAACCTTAGAGGCCTCGTCCGAACCACTAATTTAATCTGGAAGCCTCCTTCACCTTATTGTCTGTCATTTTTTCTACATTGGGAGCAATTTCTAATTTTAAGTAGGGGATACGTATGTCGTGCAATTTGCAAAAGTTTTTGTGTGCTAAGAATGATAATGTGGTCCTTGTCTTGAATTGTTTACTCCCTCAGGACCCAAGTCCTTTGCTTATTCGCCTTTGTAAATAGTAGAATAATAAATAAACCCATGGATTTTTTTTATACCACAGTTCATTCTCGAGGAGCATTCATTTGTTTTTCTTTTTCTTTTCTTTGTAAAAGCGGGTTGGCATTTATCGATGATAGATGGAGTGGAGAATTTCTTAAGTGAAAATTACATATTGGTTTTGAGTATTTTATGAAGCTGTTTTCAGAGGCACCACCAAAAATTTTTGAAATGTTTCTTTTTAAAAAAAGGGGCAGGAAGATGAAAATGATAATGAGCAGATGCTTGAATCAAGAACATAGTACTCTTTGTCATACTTTGTAGATTCCTTTCTTGACTTATGAATTTGCATGTGTTGATGTCTAAGACCAAGATTTTGTATAGATAATGATTTTTGTGGTCTCTTAAGGAGTGATTCCTTGTGTGGTTAGGACTTTTGTGAATCCCATGCACCTCTTCTTGTCTAAAACTTTCCCCAAGTGTGACTCAAGGCGAAATCCTAGATGTAGTTACACTTAGAACATGATCTTAGGCCTCCTTTTGGTAGTTGCTTCACCCAAAATGGCCTCCTTGAGAATTAATCTTTGATAGCCAATGTTTGAGCCTTGAACCCTTTCTTGGAAACCACATAACAAGCCTAATCGCGTATGGAGATCGATGAAATGCCGAATGAATAGCCGATAGTTACTAGAATCTATTAAAGGCCCAGATAGTGTAACCGACGGTCCGTAGATTGTAACTAGAGAACCACTAGTACTTCCATCGATTCCATAACGCTGCTCAGGGGAAAAATTATCCAGCACAAAAAAAGAGAGAGAATATACCCTATTTTCTTTGATATATATTCTAGGAAAAGTACTGTGTACTTATCATCATATCAATATTTTTTCATTCCTAGCTTTAGAACATTCCCTTGGCAAAGAAGAGGAGAATTTGATTGGTAGAATTTGAAAAGTACTATTCTCTTTTTCTTTTTCTTCTTCTTCTTCTTCTTGATAGCAAGGTACTGCCATTGTGAAGACTACTTGTGAACTTGATTTTACTACTCTTGTTATTCAATTCATGGAGTTTATTATTAAATGTGCTTTTGAATTTCTTAATTATGTGTACATAAATCATTAACTGGAGGTGTGTGATGATGAATGGTTAATTGGAATAGGTATTGCTAGAGTAGTCTCAATAGTGTTTAACTAATTGTAAATCTATTAGATTCTCTTCAATCTATAATGGAAGATCCATCGATTATGACGTGGGTCGAATTGTTCTTACTTGATTGTTTCTTGCAAAAGAATATTTAAGTGTTGGAAGAGAATTTAATGGTGGATATGGATGAGAGATTGTGAAATTGGGTTAGGAATAGCCAAAATTACATTCTCACTCCTAATTAGTAGCTAATAGCTAGAAATTAGTGCATCTATTATTCAAAATCTTATGGGGGTTAAGCGAATGGTGGCTAGAGGTTTGATAAACTCTAGCAAGATGTATTTATAAAGCTGAAAAGCAGTGAATACCCATTTTTCCTAAGATTATTTACACTAATTGAACTTATGAGATGACCTAGCATGACCCTATCTAGTTAGTATATCATCTATACCACACCTCTAGTCTTTCACATTCTTGTCAACAACCTTAGTAAATTTTGCTATCGTAGTTAAACAAATTAGAAATTATACTCTATTACAAATTCCAATATCCCCAAAATTTGTTTATTTCTATTTTATTTCTAAGTGGTTCAAGCTAAATTCAATTTCTCAACTAACACTTGCAATTATCACTCACTAGTCCTTGTGGGATTCGACCCCGACATTTGTCGGGTTACTTGTTCTAATACAGTGACCGTGTATACTTTTTGCATGAGGGGTATATTTTGGACGTTATCATATAGAATATTTGACTTATTCATTAGTTTATGAGTATTCACTTATGTTTTCAAGTATGACACGCTATATGATTTCTATTTCTAAACCCTGGGGCATTATGTTTAGATTACGATGAATAACTTATGATTATATATACTTTAGAGATATGGCTTTTAGCATTTTTCTTTTACTCTCATGATTTATGTTGATTTATACTCATGATTTCATACTATCATTTACTAGCATGTTTTACTTCCTCTACATATCTAGTACATTGAAATTACAAACCGCATATTCTATGTTGTATCATCTCATGATACAGGTTCAAGTGATTCGTCTCAATGCCGTCGTTAGCTCACTCCCACTCAGTCTAACTTTATTCAATTTTTGGTGAGTCCTCATGATTTGAGGTTATCAGTTTTGGTTATATATCTTCTGAGCATGTCTTTTAGTTTCATACTTAGCGAGCTAGTTGGGGGTGTTGTCCCATCAGCTCATCAGATGTTTAGAGGCTTTTCAGATAGCTATATATAGATATCCAGCAATGTTGGTTCGAATTTATGTTCCTATTGTTATGCTTTGCAGACTTCCTCTTATATCATTTCATGCTTTGTTTCGTCTTAATAATTCTCTTATTCATGCTATTGATGTGTTATGGGTTAGCTTTGAGCTATTTGTGGTTTTAGGTCTCGTGTTGTGGTCTGGGGTCCAAGCTTGGGTCGTGACACAAAACCATACATAGTGCTCAAAATAACATATGAAACATGGGTTTTGCATGGACTAGTTTAAAGACATGATAGATTCATAAACTTCTTGACATATGTGAACTAGCCATGAAAATGATGCTGAAGATATATCTATGATACATAAGCTTGATATTCATGAAATTCATACATACTTGAGTAAATCATGCTAACTTGAAAAAAAAGAATCATGAGAGCTTTCCGTAGAAATCATGTAATCAAATTCAAAAATCATAAGTAGAATCATGCGAGAATAAATTCCATAAGTTATCATGGAATTTACATAAAAAGGGTCTAACACTATAAATTAATGAAAATCATAATTTGAGACTTGAAGGAATTGAATTCATGAAATTAGATTTTGAGATTGGACATAAGGGTGGAACAAATCCCTCATTCATGAACCCACGTACCTGGCTTAAAGAGTCTTGTCACTAGCCTTAGACCCAAGAGAAATTGAGAAGAGGAGCCCTAGCTTTCCTTTGAGATCTTTTGATCTTCAATATACGGTGTAAGGAAAGGAATGAGACTTTATGCTAGGTTTAACCCTTAAATACACCTCTTAGGAAATCCAAAATAACTTGGTTTAGGAGTTAAAAACACATAAAGTTATAAAAATATCCTCACACATAAAATCTGCTTGCTTGTCATCACGACTCACACCATGAGTAATTGGTTATCACCAAGACTCATGGTGACTAGTCATTACAAGCTGGGCCTGATTTTTACTTCTTTGATCTTCATACAACTGACACTCATCACGACCCGTCGTTCCTTATCACAAGACATCCTATGACTCGTGGTCAGGAAATCCATCATACACTATTTTATGAACTTCATACAACGACTCCATACCACGACCCATCACTTGTCATCATGACTCGTCACATGAGTCATTACATCTGGGACATAAAATTTCACTACTGGCCACCACGACGCGTGGTATCATGTAACGGGTTCATACCATACCCCATTCTGTGACAATATGTTGATTTTTCTGCTGGAAAAATATGTGATCTAATCTTAGGGGCTTTTCGGGTGTGACACCATTAATAAAGGGACATGTTTCATGGTCTAAGGAACAATCATGGTTTTATATCACGACCCGACTCTACACCCTGGTCGCGACATGGTACTTGAGTCACAAGTGACCCCAAGCTAACCCATGGTTTAGCATATTATTGACATACTAGAATGGAGATAGAAAATTGAGCAGAAGCTACTAAATCATAAAATAACAATCTTTTATGAGAAAAGATAAAATATAGTAAATACTTGATGTTTTAAACAAAACTGATAAATATAAGCTGGAACTAATACTACACTATCTGAAAGCCTCTACTAACAGATGAATTGCTGTGACAAGACCCCAGCTAACTATAAGTTTGGAAAACTTAAATTGTACTACTAAAATAGAATAAACATCTCAAGTCCTCAAAAGATGAGGACTCACTAATAGTACACTGCTGAATATCGTCGGGGAAGATAAATGCGATGCTGAGGCTAGATATGTGAGCCTAATTATGAAATGATATATAACATAGAATGTATGCGTTAGTACTTGGAATGTACTACGTATGAGAGATATTAGATAAAACACAAAAGTACAGATAATGCATAAACTGGATGGATATGACATACAACAACCATGTCTAAATCATAAGTACTGAAATAGTATGGAAATCGGAGAAAATACTATAAGAAATAAGAATATGAAATTAAAGTTATAAGCATATTTGAGATTTTTAAGACTGGACTATGGACTATGACTGTGCTATACCGTGGAGTGCTTGTTAACTTATATATAACCACGTGAGCTAGACGTGGAGTTCGATGTTTACTTCTCATTGATATGGCCCACTGTACCTTGCCATCGTACAATGACCGGAGTGTGCGATCATTGACTGTAAAACCCATTTGGATTAAATCCTATGGTGGCACATAGTTTTGGGAACCTGGGTGCACTGAACCCCGGCATGCTCGGTGCTAAGTACTACTCCCAACTAATGACACATAACATATATATATATATATACAAAAAATAACTAAATTGTATTGATAGCTCAAAATAGTGTCTTAAGGCTAGGTCAGAACTACTTATCTAGGAGTGTCCTAAGATCCTAAAAGACCTGATACCTAAGGGTACTGGATATATTCATAACTGACAAATACTAATTTTGAATAATATTACTGTTATTGAGTATGTTGGTACTGATAAATATACTATAAAGAATAATTGCAAATTTCATGAGGAAATCATGTCAAGTTAAAGATCATAGGAGACATGTTGTATAGCTGAAAATACTAACATGAATTATAGTCTTTTTAAACATGAAAGTTTGCCATCGCAAAAAGTAGGGAATTTCAACAATTAGAAGGAAAAACCCTAAGTCATGGTTTCTAACATTTCAAGGCTAGGGTTACTGAAATCTTGGGACACAAGGGTGAAAGAAAACTTGTGTTGAAGTCCCACATACTTGTAGAAGAAATCTATGATGAAGAAGCTCAAAATTCCGAGAAGAAGCAGAAGCCCTAGCTTTTCACTTGAGAAGTCTATTTGAGTTCTTACGGGGTTCTAAGAATGTGAGGAGAGTGTCAACTAACACCATTTACATTCCCCCTACAATATCCCAAAATGACATAGTTTAGGAATTAAAATATAGTGAAAATTTATGAAAATGCACCTGGAGAAAGTGTTTGAAAAACTGCTATCAGGATCCAGTGGGTCACACAACAAGTTGTTGGTTGTGACATGACTCGTTAGGACCATTCATTCGTCCTGGGTCCAAAGAACTAGTTTTTGAACATCGACCAATGGATTAAAAGGACAGCCCTTTAAAGGAAATGATGGGTCATCAAATTCAGTCATGGTTTCTGGAAAAATTTGAACAATTCTAAACATCTCCCGATGGAAAGATAGAACGACACTTATATGATATAACGAGTCTTTGTTTCCACCCGTGGTCACTAAAGTGAACTTGATCACTTTTTGAATTTCATCTAATGGCTAGTAGGATTAGTCACTATATCGACCAACAACTCATCGCAGGGTTTGTTGTTTCGGGGAAGGATTTGTCAAGTTTCTGGACTTGGTCATAACGAGCGACATGACGACTCATTACTTCATCCAATAAGTCATTCTATGTATCGTTAATTCTAGGGGATGAAAATTGTAGAGGCTGATAATGGCTCTTCTAATGGGTTTTTGGTTCTGATAACGACTCATCTGACGAGTCGCTCTGAGAAAAGTTTTCTGGTTCCCTGCTATTTGTATTCCAAGTTTCAGGTCTAGTCTTATGAACTTTTGGGGTGTTACAATATCTCCCCCTTGGGAAAATTCATCCTCGAATGAAGACTAAATAAGTTTGAAGGAGAGGGAAAGAGCTGCAATCCCGGATTGAAAATTATAAACTAAATACTGAAGGAGTAACAGACTCCAAAATGAGATAGACATACTAACAGAATTCATATAACAAGGGAGCACACTATGTCATGAATAGAATTGATCAACATGAACTGAAAAGAGTACTGAGGAGGAATTTAGTACCTAATGCTAAAGTTGAGCTGGAGGGGAAAAGGTAAGGGTATCTAGCCATCATATCAGCTTCGACCTCCCATGTAGCTTCCTCAACTAGCTGATTTCTCCATAAAAGCTTTACTTAAGTGACCTCCTTATTCCTCAACTTCAGAACCTGATGGTCCATAATATAAACGGGAACCTCTTCATCAGAGAGACTATCCTTTACAACAACACTCTCTAAAGGCAAAATTGAGGTAGGATCACCTATTCACTTTGTTAATAGGGACACATGAAAGACTGGATACACCGATTCTAACTCTACAGACTGGTCACACTCATAGGACACATTACTAATGTGCCTTACGATTTTGTAAGGTCCAACATAGTGGTGACTGAGTTTTCCTTTCTTCTCAAACCTCATCACCCTTTTCATAGGTGAAATTTTCAAATATACCCAACCATAACGTAGTTAGAAGTAGAAGAGAAGAGTAGAGGCAGTGTACATAACGGGTGGTGACCACATGTTGTGGTCACCAGTAACGAGTCGTGAGGTTGCCCGATAAGAGCCCAGAAGACCTATTGAGAGTGAACCTTACGAGCTAAGCCACGAGTCGTGACCTGTGACCACGAGTTGTTAGGTCCCTTGTTTGGACCACCTGATAGTTATTTTCTACAAATTTAGTAAGGGCTTTTCCATAATTCCTAAGTTCCTAAGGTCTAAACTACGTCATTTTGAGTTATGAATATTGGCTTTTAAAGGGGTTAAGTTCATTTTAGGCCTCATTCATTCATGCATCCAAGGTAGAAGACTTGATAGGGTGATCAAGATTAGCATTCATCAATTTCTTTTTAATTTCCTATTGGGCATCTAAAGAAGTGTTAGAATCAGCTACCAAAAGGTATGTAGGGTTATGAATGGGTGATTCCTTGCACACCCATGCCTAATCCCTCTATAAACGTATGAAATTCTATGTCTAATCTATGGGGTTTTAACCTAAATGCATGAATCCCTGCGACTAAATCTGCCCCTCTGCAGCTATGGTGGAGGCGGAGGCCTGGGCGGCCTGTCTGACAATCGTGGATTGGGTCCTCCCCGGACCTCCCTCTGTAACTCAATTGGCCTATCCCAGCGGCGCTGTTCCTGACTGGTCCTCCTGATCTCCCGCTGCCGCTGCCTAATGCCCTCAACATTTTGGGCAAATGCCTGAACTCGGGCAATATCCATGTCCTCCCATAGAGTAGCCGTAATACAAGTCTCAACATACTCTGGATTCAACCCCATGATGAAGCGGTGTACTCTGGATGCCATGGTATCAACAAAGGCTGGTGCATATCAGGCCAAAGAATCAAACTGCAAGGCGTATTCTCGAACACTCATGGTCCCCTGCTCTAAATGTTAAAACTGGTCCACCCGGGCCTGTCCAATCTCCTCTGGTAAATAGTGACCAGAAAAGCTCCTGAGAAGCTGGACCAGGTCGGAGGGGAAACATCTCTCCCTCGGGACCTTTCCCAGCTTTCATACCACAACACGGCAATGTCCCATAACTGGAATGCTGCCAATTCAAAGCCAAAAATTCCCGGACCCTCAAACTACCGGGCCCTCTTGACGACTCTGCAACTGCAGACGGCATCGGCTGACGCTGAGCAGCCATCATTTGTGCTAACATGACTACCGCACTCCTGACCTCCTGATCAGAAGGTATCGGTATATGGACTGCTGGAGGTGGTTTCGCCCCAAGTGGCTCCTGATGTGGTGGAGACTGCTGCGAAGGTTGGGACGATGCCTCTGTATTACCCTCTGATCGGTCTGATTCTAAACGAGGGTGAGGCATCCTGCTGGTTCCTTCACCTACTACAGTGTCCAATCTTCGGCGTGTGATAGGATGTCGCTAGTCTGACATTTTATCTATAACCAAAGAATATAGTAAGCTCTAGGGACTCAACCCTATAATGTACCGCTCTACAACACAATTGAATAAGAATAAAAAGCAACCATCTTATCATGCCTTGCAGCCTCCTGCCTATAGTATGTGGTGCACAATACATCCATAGGCAAGACTCTACTTAGCATGGCTTGCATACTCCCTGGGATACGACCTGCTCGGATACCAAGTTTGTCATGCCCCGCCTTGGGAGGCATGACTGGAACCTGGTACCCTACTAGGACCTAGACTACTAGGCTAGCTGAGCTTAAGAACTTCTGGTGCCAGGCTGGCCCTAACTCTTTATTCAAGAAAATGACGGGCTATATAACGGCTGTAAATACAGCCTCCGGCCGACTAGGCCTATAGCCACCTGTAAGCAAACAACAGCTACCCAGAACAACTGAATTAATAGGGAACCTATGCGGGCCGACAAGGCCACCATGCTGTCTAGTTATTTCTGAATCAAGAAAACAAGTGCTAAACTTCTACGTGGCAAGCAAGGTCACCACTACCGACTTAATAAGGCCCTACACGGCCATCATAACTAAAACATACACACCGCCTCACACGACTGGTACAACTAACCATAGGGAATGTACAATCTGCAAGTCTCTAAGAATACTGATAAGATGGTCGAGATAGGGCCCCGGCCTACCCATACTGTACAATAAAGAAAAGGAATAAACCTCTAGCTTTCTAGCTCCGGATGACAGGAGCTGATGAGTCTGTTTGCCAGCTAGAATCATGAGGCATCGGCTCCTCGTCTATGAGTACCTACAGGAAAGTAATGCAGCGCCCCAAATGGGCATTAGTACCGCTGGTACTGAGTATGCAAGCAACAACTGGAAAATAACTGAAGACAAGAAATATAACTGATAAAACTGAAGTAGAAAGAAATAGACTGTAACAGACTGAAAGTACGAGTTGAAGACTATCCTCAACTATGTTGAATGGAGTAGGAGTCATACCTGGTAACGTAGCATTCTACTATCTATCTATTTATAACTAACATAGCATGGAACAATATAGCATAACATAACATAACATAGCACACCTAAACCTTACCTGGCCCCCATATGCTGGAAGGTACAACCAACACGAAATCTATACCCCTACCCCGGTCATCCCATCTCCCATAGTAACTACAAGCATCCTGTCGGTCTCCTGGGTACGCACATGGGCCCGCTGAGCCCCTGACTATAACCGTACCTGAGTCCAGAGGACTCCTGAATCAACACCACGGGCGTACCCGCTCGACGGGGGTGTATAAAAGCCGACCAAGGCAAAATATGGGGAAACTGGCTTCCCATCTTCGTCCCCTAGGGGACGGCATGCCACTCTATAGAGCGACGTATCCTCTCCCTCTGGCGGACGAGTCGATACAGCTATTAACCCTGGGGCAGTCATGAATGCTAGATAATCCAACCCAAAACAATACAATCAAGTCTCAACTCATAATACTAACTGCATACGGTACATGCTGAAGCTAATGATATTAATGTGTGTATATATAATAAATGCTGAAACTGATAACGGTATATGTATAATCTCTGTCATACTGTGCTGAATCTGATACTGGAGACAAGATATAGTACTTCTATTATGAATGATGCTGTATAAAAAAGTTTCATGGTAAACATGATTTAGTATCTCTAACATGCTTTCCAAAATTCATATTAAGCTACTATTCCATTTCTTAAATACTTTAACGGATCTTATATTGCTCTACTATGTTTCGGTTGAACACGCAAATAATATATCCTGACGTACTTTACTAAATTACATAGTGGGCATGTTGTACTGTTTTGGAAACTTTCTACTAGAATTTATACTAATTTGCTCTACTGGAATTACTAACTTGCCATAAGAAACTAGTTTCACATACCTTGTCCGTTAACTTTCTGAGTATCTAACGTAACTCAGCTAATTTTCAGCTATTTCTTCCAACTGCATTCATATTCATAGAAATAGAACTAAATTCATCAATATTTTTGAAGAAAATACTACTTTGGATATATATATAGCCCAAACTTTGACTCATCGAAAATCAGCTGAAAACTTGCTATTTCTCGAATGTTTGGAAGGGAGAAATACTCACTTTAGGGCTAGGAGTATATTGACAATAATTTGGAGCAATTCCACTTACCTTAGCTAGGTAGGCGCTGATTCGCAGGCCGAATTTCACGAAACTAACTCTGTAGGAATGCTCCCTACAGCTTAATACTTCACTACCCAAGATTAATTCGAGTTTGGACCGCATTTAATAGCATAAACTGAAGGGATTTATATCAAACCCTTCGTCCTCTCTGTTTTCTGTTTGCTCACTAGAATTTATCTGATAATTATCACCAAAAAACGAAGTGGGGGCTTTATATACTTGAGGCTGAACCTCACCTCCTTGGCATGTTGGCCATCGCGGAGGTGAGCCCTCCGTGACATGTTGGCCATCGCGGAGGTGAGCCCTCCGTGACATGTTGGCCATCGCGGAGGGGGCCTTGCCAGCCTCCTCTTGCGATAGTTCGACGTGGCACTTGTCCGGTCTTTCCCCAGGCCTTTTTCTAGCATGTATGGCATTCTAAAACTCTTAACCAACATGTGAATAAGCCATCTAAATGTCAAGAATTTATGGAGTGTAACAGTTTTAATAGGGTTAAACCTATTCTAAGCCTTACTATTCCATGCATGCAAATGAGAGTTCTTTCTTGGAGATCAAGTTTTAAGAATTCCCCAATTTCTCTCCAATTTCCTTTGGGCTTTCAAGAGGAAGTGTAAATCAGATTTACCAAAGTATGTGAGACTATGTATGAGAGTTTCTTTCACTCTCATGCTCTAAATTCTTCTCAATTCCATGTATTTCATTTCTAGATTCAAGTTCATGATCTATTGGGGTTTATCTCTATTTATGGATTTATGACTCTTGGACAATTCATGGGATCCTATTCATGGCTAATCACTCTTCAAGTGGGATCCATCATATTATTATTTTATTTGACCATGAACTTCATGAATGCTTTTACGATTATTATACGAGCCCTCACATGCATATTTTTGGGAGCAATGTCTAGCACCAAGTAGACCCGGCATTCAGGTAAACCCCGTGGTCTCAGAACTACGTGCCATAGTAGATATATATATATTTATTACTGGATCCCTACGATATCACCAGGCACGCACGTCCCCTTTCCTAGCAAGCCGGGGGAGGTCCTGACCACTTTGGCGAAATGGTGTGGATCATATAAGGCTTTATCATGATGGTGTCGGTTAAGACGAGTCCTGCCATTGTTCCTCATGAATTATTCATGGTTATGTTTGTGTTTCTTTGGCTCAAGTTATGTTTTATAAAGTTTTCTCTTATGACTATGATTATGATTGGATTATGAATGGTTTGAAAACCTTGAGCCCTTATATTTACATTATGATATTTACTTTATGATCATGCTGTCTTACTCTTATGAACTCTTATGTATTTTAACTGTCTATTTTTACTTATACATTCCAAGTACTTACTGCATACTCTATGTTGTATCGTTTCATGATACGGGTTTGAGGGATCAGTCTCAGCCACATCACTAGTCTTGCTTTCCCCTCAGGCATTTCTAGCTAGTGTTGGTGAGTCCTCATCCTTCGAGGACATTCAGTTATCTAATGTTACATTCTTTCAGTTACAGACTTTGTTGATCTAGTTGGGAATATTGTCCCATCAACTCATCAGTTATGTTAGAGGCTTTTTTAGACATTATGTAGAAATCAGCTTGTCATTGTTGACTCTGTTTTAGATTGATATGTATGCAGTCTTCCACTTAAGCATTGTTATATTTTATCATGTTTCACTTGTTGTACGCTCTTAGCTTCTATGTTCATCCATGGCCACTTGGAGTCTCTCGGGTTGTCTTGTCCCGTATCTCGATCCGGGCCTATGCTTGGGTCATGACATGACAGCTATTGGACCAACGAGGCATGGTACGACTAGTAGGTCGATGTAATGGATCATTATATCAGTTGTGGTATGATTCTAATATGCTAAATATTGATAGTAGGAAACATGGTATGACTCATTGTAGGAAACAATGGTTCGTGGTTTGCACCCATGGTTAGAAGCTGGGAAGTTGGAAGTTGGATGCAGAAGCAACGAATAGGTTCAATGACCCATCGTCTCAAGGTACGACTCATGGTTTTTGTGCTTGGGAAGGTTCAGAGGCTCATCCTTCCAACCATGAGTCCACACCACGAGTCGTGGTGAGAAGGTACGACTAGTAGTCAAGATTCATAGCATGATATTTGACTTCCAAGTGCTAGTTATACAAGTTCTTGTACGACCCCTAGAAGGTAACTATAGGTCATAGTAGGCATTTGTGGTAAGAATTAGAGTGTGGGGAAATAGGGTCGTTCTGGCAACGGGAGGATACCACGAGTCATAGTTTGACGGTACTCGTGGTACGAGTCGTGGTAGCTGGCAGCATATTTTTTCCTGGGAAATCATTAAGGTCATTTTCGTAATTCCTAAGCTCCTAAGTCCTAAACTACATCATTTAAGCTTGGGAAAGGGTGTTTTAGAGGTATGCTCAACCCTAGAGATGTTGGGCATATTTTTATGCCTATTTTCCATGTTTTTACCCATATTTGATCATGTTTAGAGTTCATAATCCTTAAATTATGCACAAATTCATGATTGTGTGTGTTTTATGTACTAACAAACTATTCGAGTTGATTTGATCAAGAAACTAAGCAAAATGGTCTCAAAATGATGCAAGAAATGAAGATTTGAGGAGCTGACGGGTTTGGTGCTATGGCTGCCGCCCTGCACCAAGTCCCAAACTTCAGTGAACAAAAACTTCAGTCTGGTGCACCACGCCAGCCCTGAAACATAAGAGAAATTACACTCTAAAAATTTGGCGAGATGAGTAGCGCCCCGCACCAAAGGTATCCAGATATAGAAAAATTTGACGAACACCTTGGCGAGATGAAGGGGGCAACACGCCAGAGACTATCCGAAGATGAAATTGATGGAAATTTAACTAAGTCTATGGCGAGATAGGTGGGGAAACGGACCAAGATCATTCTATGGCAGAAAATGTTGATTTTTTTCATGACCTGCACGTACACCTGAATCGTAGACATGGGACATGGAGCCCCAAAAGACCTCAATTCGACCCATGGCATGAGCATACATCTAATTCATTCACATAAGCGGAAGACTTAACATAATAAAACATAAACATGTCATAAGAATGGAGAGAAGACAATACATGATCCATACATGACGACTAAGTACAACTTATAGGCTGAAAAACCTCTAATCATGAAAGACGGGTTGATGGGACAAACCCCAACTAACCCTATGATACTGAAACTGAAAGACAAATAATAGAGTCTGAACATATGGCCTTCGAAACATGAGGACTCTCCAAGTAAGGTGATAGCAAACTCTGAGGAGCTACTAAGGAGGGTGAGCCTGAGAGTAGAGTCCTGTAGCATAAAAGATACAACATAGAAAGCATGCGGTCAGTACGTGGAATGTAATGAGTATGCAAGGTAATTCAAACGAACATTTAAAAAATATAAAACTCATAAATGATCATGAGAGTAGGACATCATGCTCATATCATAATCATCATAGCATAACATAAGGCCCAAGGTTTTCTAAACATTCATAATATAAATATGATCATAATCATAAGGAGAGAGCTTTACTTAACATGACTTGTGCCAAAATACATAATCATAACATGCATAAATCATGAGGAATAGTGGGAGATTCTCTTAACCGACATACCCCATATGAGCACATATGAAGCCCGACTTGTAACCCTAGCGGAAGGGTGTCCGTACCTTGCCAAGGGTAGAACCACGAAAGTGTGATATCTCCATGAAAAGGGCCATTTGGTCTGGGGACAGTCACATAGGAGGTCCCAACATACCTATGGTGGCACGTAGTTTATGAGGTCCAGAGCAGAACCTTGGCCCCGAATCAACTCGGTGTTTGATACTACTCCCAAAACATATATAGTGCTCATAGTATAACTTGCATGAGTTCACGGGCTATTTAAATCATGATAATCATAAACATTATTGTACATATGTGAACTATCCATGAAATAAGGCCCGTGAGTTGGCCAAAACATGATTCGTGATTCAAAAGTTCATATGTACTTTTAAATCATGCATATAGCTTGAAATTTATAAAATCATGATCGCTAATATCATAAATCCATAATTTGAATCATAATTTATGCTAGACTTGTAAATATCATCAATGGAAATAGTAGATCATAAATTGATTTATCATAGCTCATGCATAATTAGGCTAACTTCAATAGAAATCAAGAAATCAATATTAATATAGATAATTTAAATCATAAAGTTGATCAAAACCCATTAGAATATGATAATATTAAAAAATCACCAAGCCTAATAGAAATCATTAGATTTTCATGTAAATCTAATTCAAAACCATATAAGCTTTTGATAGAATTTTCATAAAATTGTAGGGAATAGGTATGGGTGAGTAACGAAACACCCATTGATAGCCTTCCATACTTGAGAATAACTGGTTCTTAACTTCCCTTGAATGCCTAAGAAGGGAATTGGAAGAATTGAAGAGAAGAGCCTTGAATAACCCTTGATTACCTCCCTATACTCTTGCATGCCTGAATGGGACTTAGGATAAATTATCCCCCCTGAAAACCCACCTTCCATAAGTTAAATGACGTATTTTAGGGTCTCATAGTGTGGAAAAGTCGAAAATGCCCTTACTGAATCTTCCCTAAAAACTGGCCGAGTTGAACTAATGGAAGGAACTAATGAATCATTAGAGCTAACGAAGACCCATTCTGTTGCTCGTGGTTTGCACAGTTGTAGCTTACTTTCGGAACTGACCAATGGGCGGATAGGATGACTCATCCTTTGAAACAATGATCCGTTACATCGTTTGTTGTTTGCTCATCACAAAATTTGAACCTGCTTACCACGGGCCTCACCACGACTCGTGGTTCATTCCAACAAGTTTTGGTATTGATCCGTCATCTACACTGGAAATTATTGCACCAAAATAATGACCGATAACAACGACGCATTACAACCCACAACGAGTCGTCGGAAGGACCGTTGTATGCCACCTACTGAACCCAACGTCATCCAACACCTGCTAACAATGACTCGTTGTTCCCAACAACGAGTCATTGTGTCATACATTGTCTCTACTGCCACCCAGCCTTCCTTAACCAGCGGCTGCAAACAACGACCCTTGATTTGGTACCACGAGACGTTAGGTCACCTATCTTGTGCAATTTTTCCTAATTTCTGCAGTTTTCAACTTTTAACTTCTGGGTCTATTCTTATGCACTTTCGGGGTATTACAGTATCTCCCCCTTGGGAAGATTCTTCCTCAAACGTAGGAACAAGCAGGGGCGAGTCGACACAGCTATTAACCCAGGGGCGGCGAGCAAGCTCTAAGGGTGCCCTCATAGCACAAACAGGTCTCAACAAACAATAATCACGTATAACAAGTATGTTCAATCTGAAAATACTATCCATGTTTTGATATTCTTTTCTGAATCTCTTTTCTGCATTAAACTGATTATGTTACTAAGCTAACTATATCTGAAATAATTCCTGGCTTTCTGATACTGATTTATTGACATTTATTCTGAATATAGCATAATAATATAAAACATGCTTACTGGATTCATATTGGACTCAATACTCGACTTCAGTATTCTTTCTTCTAGAATTCACGCTATTTGATGTACTAGGATTACTAACTTGCCGAAGGAACTAGCTTTACAGTACTTCGCTTCGGATTCCCCAACTAACTGGCGTAGCTCGGTCAGTACTTCTGCTATTTCTCCCAACTACATTCATATATATGTGAATTAGAACTAAATACGCTAATATTCATGAAGAAAATATCACTTTCAATATATATATAGCCCAAACTTTCGCTTATCGAAAAATGATCGAAAACTCGCTATTTCTCGAAAGTCCGGAAGGGAGAAATACTCACTTTAAGGCTAGGAGTATATTGACACTAATTTGGAGCAATTCCACTTACCTTAACTCGATAGCACGACGATTCGCCGGCCAAATTTCACAAAACTAAATCCGTAGGAATGCTCCTTATTGCTTAATACCATGGTATCTGGAGTTAAATTGAGTTTGGACCGTGTCTAATAGTCTAAATAGAAGGAAATTTCAATGAATCCTTCGTGCCCTCTGTTTCTCTGTTATTTTCTGGAAATTTAAGTTAAATGAAGCAAAAACCGAAGTTTGGAGACTTTTATACTTGGGACTGCACCTCACCTCCGTGATACACTGTGTATCGCGGAGCCTAACCTCCGTGTCACACTGTGTATCACGGAGGTGAGCCTCCGTGACACTCTGGCCATCGCGAAGGAGGTCTGCCAGCCTTCTCTTGCGATGGTTCGACGTATCACTTATCCGGTCTTTCCCTGGGCCTTTTTCTATCATGTATGGCATTCAAAAACTCTTAACCAACATGCGAATAGGCCATCTACATGTCGAGAATTTACAGGGTGTAACATCCTCCCCCCCTTAAGAACATTCGTTCTCGAATGTAAACCTCTATTTATAGGAATTCTCACCTTACTCAACTTATTTTAGAAAAATTTTGGCAGAGTTTCCCCTGTAATATGGACTATCTCGAAAACTTGAAATGCAGAGAAGTCCAATACAGGTACTCCACGCTATACTATAGCATTCATTAGATAAATGATTGGAGTCGATTATCTCATTTATACATATACTATAAGGCACTGCATAAAATAACAATACTAACGTACCTCTGGACTGACCAGGCTTGAAAAAAGTGAGGATATATGATTTTCATATCTTCCTCTACCTCCCAAGTCATCTCCTCTCGGTTCCAGTTATGCCACAATGCCTTGACAGACGCAATATCTTTACTTCTCAATCTACGAATCTGTCTGTCTAAGATAGCTACTGGAACCTCTTCATAGGCCAGCTCCTCCGTAACCTGGACATCCTGGACTGGGACTACTCTAGATGGGTCTCCTATGTACTTTCTTAGCATAGATACGTGGAAAACTGGATGAACGAATTCTAATTCTGGAGGCAAGTTCAATTCATATGCCACTCAGCCTACTCTCCGCCGGATCTAATAAGGCCCAACGAATCTCGGACTGAGCTTACCTTTCTTGCCAAATCTCATCACCCCTTCATTGGAGATACTTTCAGAAATACCCAATCATTCACATCAAATTCCAGGTCCCTGTGCTGCACATCGGCATATGATTTCTGGCGGCTCTGTGCAGTCACTAGGTGTTCTCTGATAAGCTTTACCTTCTCCTCTGACTGATGAATAATATCTGGCCTAATCAGCGCTGACTCTCCCACTTCAAACCAGCCAACTAGCGATCTACATTTTCGCCCATACAGTGCCTCAAAGGGCGTCATCTGGATAGCTAAGTGATAACTATTATTATAAGCAAACTAAATTAGTGGCAAAAGCTCGTCTCAGCTACCTCCAAAGTCTAGCACACACGCCCGTAGCATATCCTCAAGCGTCTGAATAGTGCGTTCAACCTGTCCATCTATCTGAGGGTGGAATGCTGTGCTCAAATTAATCTGCATTCCCAGACCTCTCTGAAATGACTGCCAAAATATAGCTGTAAACTGTGCTCCTCTATAAGAGATAATAGATACTGGAACACCATGTAATCTAACTATTTCTCTTATAAACAATTCTGCGTAATCTTCGGCAGAGAAAGTAGCTTTTACTGGCAGGAAATGGGCTGATTTCGTCAGTCTGTCAACAATTACCCAAATGGAATCATGTCTATGCCTGGTACATGGTGATCCTGCTACAAAATCCATGTTCACTGATTCCCATTTCCAGAGAGGCACAGCTATGTCCTGAATAAATCCGCATGGTTTCTGGTGTTCTGCTTTTACTTGTTGGCAGTTAGGATACTGGGCTACAAGTTCTGCTATTTCCCTTTTCATACCCGGCCACCAGTAGATCTCCTTGATATCGTGGTACATTTTCATCGCACCTGGGTGGAGAGAATAGTGGGCGTAATGTACCTCACTCATAATCTGCTGGCGGAGCCCTGAAACATCTGGAACACAGAGACGACCCTTACATCTCAGACCTTCATCCTCAGTTACCTGAAAATCTGGCGTTTTCCCTTACTGAATTATGTCCTTAAGATGGACCGGGTCAGGATCTTCATACTGCCGTTCTTTTACCTCCTCAACTAATGACGACACTGCGGCGTTCTGAATTACCGCTCTGTTGTCCTCTGTCTCTGCTACATGAACGGCTAGTCTGGCTAAATGATATATTTCTCTGACCAAATCCCGCTGCTCGGGCTGCAAATACGCCAAACTCCCCATCGATTTACGGCTGAGAGCATCTTCTACTACATTGGCTTTCCCCGAATGATACAGAATGTCCACATCATAATCTTTCAATAACTCCAACCAGCGACGCCATCACAAATTCAACTCCCTCTGAGTGAAGATATACTGTAGGCTTTTATGATCTGTGAAAATATCCACATGGACGCCATACAAGTAATGTCTCCATATCTTTAAGGCGTGGATCACTGCGGCTAACTCCAGGTCGTGAGTAGGATAATTCTTTTCGTGTTTCCTCAACTGTCTAGAAGCATACGCAATCACTTTACCGTGCTGCATCAACACACATCCCAACCCAATACCTGATGCGTCACAATACACTGTATAACCCTCTGTACCTTCCGATAATGCTAACACTAGAGCGGAGGTTAATCTGTCTTTTAATTCTTGGAAACTCTGCTCACATGCCTTTGTCCACTGAAACTTTACTACTTTTTGCGTCAGCTTAGTCAGAGGTGCCTCTATAGTAGAGAATCCCTCAACAAATCTTCTGTAGTATCCTTCCAATCCTAGAAAACTGCGGACTTCGGTCGGAGTGGTAGGTCTAGGCCATGTTTTAACTGCTTTTATTTTCTACGTGTCAACTTGTATACCAGCATCCGACCCAATATGCCCCAAGAAAGCTACTGAGTTCATCCAGAATTCATATTTGGAGAACTTGGCATATAACTGACGGTCCCAGAGAATCTGGAGCACCGTCCGTAAATGAGCCTGGAGGTCTGCCTCTGAGCGAGAATACACCAGAATATCATCGATAAACACTATCACGAACAGGTCAGGTATGGTCAGAAGGTACTATTCATCAGGTCCATAAATACTGCTGGGGCATTCGTCAACCCAAAGGACATGACTAGGATTTCAAAGTGGCCATATCGGGTCCTGAAGACTGTTTTGAGAATGTTTCTTTTACGAACTCAAACCTGATGATATTCAGACCGTATGTCAATCTTGGAGAAATATCTGGCCCCCTATAACTAATCAAACAAGTCATCTATTCTGGGAAGTGGATACTTATTCTTAGCTGTAACCTTATTCAACTACCGATGATCTATACACATGCGGAGCGAACCATCCTTCTTTCTCACAAATAGGACTGGCGCACCCCACGGTGAAGTACTCGGCCTAATAAAGCCCTTATCTAATAGGTCCTGCAGCTACTCTTTTAATTCCCTGAGTTCAGTAGGAGCCATGTTATACGGAGGAATTGATATAGGCTGAGTGCCTGGTAGTAAGTCGATTGGAAAATCTATTTCCCTTTCTGGGGGAATACCAGGTAACTCATCTGGAAATAGATCAGGGAATTCATTCACCACTGGAACAGACTGGAGTGTCGGAGAGTCTACCCGAACATCCTGAACCCTGACTAGGTGGTAAATACATCTCATAGCTATCAACTTCCTCTGAAAGTAGGAAATAAACCTACCTTTTGGCGTAGCTGTGCTACCCTTCCACTCTCGCACTACCTCCTCAGGAAAGTGGAATCGGACAGTCTTGGTCCAACATTGTACGTTGGCACAGCATGGCACCAACCAATCCATACCCATAATGGCATTGAAATCAATCATCTCTAGTTCTACCAGATCTACTGTAGTCTGACGATCAGCAACCTCTACTATACACCCTCGATAAATTCTACTAGCTATAATGGAGTCACCGATGGGTGTAGATACTGAGAAGGGCTGCTGTAGCAATTCTAGTGCAACAATAACTTTTGAGCCACAAATGGGGTAACATAGGACAAAGTGGACCCTGGATCAATCAATACATAAGTTGGGTATGAGAAAATAGTCATCATACCTGTTACCACATCTGGAGACGCCTCTGAGTCCAGTCTCCCTGGTAATGCATAGGTACGGCTTGAGCCTGCACCTGAACTAGAGGCTCCTAATCTACCTCGGCCTTTACCTGCTGAACCTGAGGGCCTACACCCTACCAAGGCTGCTGGAGCTCGTGGCCCTGCTAATGCCCTGTCCTGGCTGTCTCGGCTACCTTGCCCCCTGGCCGGACAATCTCTCATCATGTGCCCCTCCTGCCCGCATATATAACACCCTGTGGAGCCATATCTAGAAGCTCTGATATGAGGTCGACTACAAATAGGGAAGCGTGGGCGTGTGTATCTCCTCTGCTCTACCCTCCTCTGCGGAGGTGAATCCACCGTTCGAGAACTGCCACAAGACTCTGACTGCCCTCGACGAATAAATCTACCCCTCTGTTGTTGTGATGGAGGTGGGGGTATAGGGGCCTGTCTGACAACCAGGACCTGGGTCCTTGCTGAATCTCCTTCTGTATTTCATCTGATCTATCCCTACGACGTTGCTCCTGATTTGTCTGTCTACTGTGCTGTTGCCCCTGTCTAAGGCCCTCAATAGTCTGGGCAAAGGCCTGCACCCGGGCAATGTCCATATCTTCCCGTAATGTAGCTGTCATGCATGCCTCAATGTATTCTGGGTTCAGGCCCATAATAAACTAATGGAGTCTAGATGTCATGGTGTCCACAAAATCTGGAGCATAGCGGGCTAAGGATTCAAACTATAGGGCATATTCTCGTTCGCTCCTCGCCCCCTACTCCAAGTGCAAGAACTGGTCAATCCGGGCCTGCTGGATCTCCCATGGTAAATAACGATCCAAGAAGGCCTCCGAGAAGTTGGACCAGGTCGGAGGGGAAAGATCTCTCCCTCGAGACCTTTCCCAGCTCTCGTACCATAATACAGCTACGTCTCGCAACTGGAATACTGCTAACTCAACTGATTCTGTAGGTGTCACATGCATGACCCGGAAGATTCTTTGCATCTGATCTAGGAAATCCTAGGGGTCCTCGGCTGGATCTGACCCTGTGAACTGTGGGGGACCCAATGCCAAAAATTCCCTGACCCTAGAACTGCCAGATCCAGCTGATGGCTCTACTGTTATAGGTGGCACTGACTGGCGCTGAGTGGCCATCATTTGTGCCAACATAACAACTGCACTGCAAACTTCCTGGTCGGACGGTATAGGTACAGGAGCTATCAGAGGCAGTGTCGTTTCGAATGGCTCCTGATGAGATGGGGACTGCTGAGAAGGCTATGATGATTCCTCTATATCGCCCTCAGATCAGGCTGATTCTAAATGAAACTGAGGCATCCTGCTGGTGCCTTCTCCTGCTGCGGTATCCCGCCTTATGCCTATGGCAGGGTGTCGCTGGTCCGCCATTTTAATCTTTAAACAAAGAGTATGATAAGTTTTAAGAACTCGACCCTATATTGTACTGCTCTATGGCATGACTGAATATGAAGAAAGAGTAACCATCCTATTATGCCTTGCAGCCTCCTGTCTATAGTATGTGGTGCACAACACATCCATAAACAAGACTCTGCTTAGCACGTCTTGCAGACTCCCTGGGACATGACTTTCTTTGATACCAAGTTTGTCACGCCCCTCCTTGGGGGGTATGACTTGCACCAGGTGCCCTATTAGGATCTGAACTGCTAGACTACTAAGCCTAAGAACATCTGGTGCCTGGCTGGCTCTAACTCTAATTCACAGAAACAACGGGCTATATAACGGCTGTAAATACAACCTCCGGCCTTCTAGGCCTATAGCCACCTGTACTATAACATCAGCTAACCAGAATCACATTCATATAGGGGAACCTATGCGGGCCGACAAGGCCACCATGCTGCCTAGTTAACTCTAAATCAATATAACAAATGTTGAACAACTACGTGACCGGCAAGGTCACCACTACTGACTGGATAAGGCCTCACACGGCCAACATAAACAACTAAACATACGCACGGCCCCACACGACCGGCACAACTAACCACAGGGAAATATATACAGACTGCAAGCCTCTAGGATTACTGATAAGATGGTCGGGACAGGGCCCCGACCTACCCGTACTGTACAACAAAAGAAAATGATATAAACCTCTGAATATCAAGCTATGAATGACAGGAGCTGATGACTCCGCTCTGGCTAGGATCACGAGGGATTGACTCCTCGTTTATAGGTACCTGCAGGCAAGTAATGCAGTGCCCCAAACGGGCGTCAGTACCACTGGTACTGAGTATGTAAGGCAAACTAAACATAACTGAATATAAACAACAATTCTAGTAAATTCTGAATAGCAGGAAGTATCTGAAACTATCTAAACTAGCGGGATTCTGAATAGGCTTATCTATACTGAAGGTAAGGTAGAATCATACCTGTCGTCATGGCGACCTGCTGTCTATCAACTTATAGATATCATGTTTATACATATATATAACATACAAGGACCTATACCAGCGCCCATAAGCCGGAAGGTGCGAACCAACACAAAATCTATATACCCCTACCCGGATCAAAACCATCCAAAAATAAATCACTCCACTCGCCTACTAACTACGAGCACCTCTACCCGCCCCCTTGGGTCTACAACTCAGGCTATGGCCTCTGACTATAACTGTGTCTGTGTCTGGAGGACTCCTGTAACTGTAAACTATAATCTGTATCTGTATCTGTAATCTGCCCCCTGGGCGCAAGCGCTCGACAGGGTAAGCTATACTGCTATGCTGATCAACCTGATATAGGGAATGCTGCATCCCATCTTCATCCTACTGCGGACGGCATGACACTCCTTGGAGTGACGTATCCTTACCATCTGGAGGGCGAGTCAACACAGCTATTAACCCAGGGGCGGCGAGAACGCTCTAAGGGTGCCCTCATAGCACAAACAGGTCTCAACAAATAATAATCACGTATAGCAGGCATGTTCAATCTGAAAATACTATCCATGTTTTGATATTCTATTCTGAATCTCTTTTCTAAATTAAACTGATTCTGTTATTGAGCTAACTGTATCTGAAATACTTCTTGGCTGTCAGATACTGATTTATTGACTTTTATTCTGAATATAGCATAACAACATAAAACATGCTTGCTGGATTCATATTGGACTCAATATTTGACTTCAGTATTCTTTCTTCTAGAATTCACGCTATTTACTATACTAGGATTACTAACTTACCGAAGTAACTAGCTTTACATACCTTCGCTTCGGATTTCCCAAGTAACTGGCGTAGCTCGGTCAATACTTCTGCTATTTCTCCCAACTGCATTCATATATATGTCAATTAGAACTAAATACACTAATTCTGGAAGAAAATATCACTTTCAAATATATATAGCCCAAACTTTGGCTTATTGGTATACGCCCTGATGAAAGGGCTAGAGATTAATGTTGGGGCGGTGATCATCTCCGCCATGAAGAGAGCCCGTTTGCATCAAGGGCACAGGTACGGGTTTGGTGGCTTACTGACCACTTTCCTGAGGGGCCTAGATGTTGAGGAGGAGGCCCTTAACTACATCACGCAGATGGAGAGGCGTGCCTTAGATGTCACCAAAACTAAGGCACCCGACACCACTTACGGGCCAGTTCTCACATTAGCCAAGCAACATGCTCGGGATGATCAGTATATGGCCCGTATATTCGGGATGCAGATGCTACAGTTGCGCATAGGCGGGAGGCCAACAACAGAAGATGAGCTGTGGCAGCTAGAGTTGGACTACCCCTTCGGCGAAAACGCCATGGCTCTATGCCGAGTGGGGCCGGCCTTTGTAGAGCCCACTGATGATGATGTCCCCAGAGATGAGGAGATGCGCCGCGATGACTCAGATGTTGAGTCATATGAGGATAGCAGGGGTGATTCGGATATGGGGGACGAGGCAACCGCACCTGACGAAGAAGTGGAATACTTTGATTGATCAGGGAGTTTCACCACCTACTCTTGTGCTATGCTGAATTTTGTGAACACTGGGGACAGTGTTCGATTTAAGTGTGGGGTGGGAGTAGTTAGGTGTTGGTTGTTTTGTTGTTATTTATGTTTCTGTTTTGTTGTTGTGCCTGTGAAAAATTGTGAACCTGTGATTTTGATCTTTATGTTTTGTATTGTAATTAATGTGAAGCTATTGTGTGCCGTATGGAGTTGTTTTTAGCTGGTTGTGTAAATATTGTTGCTTTATCGAAATTATCGATATTTTTTAAAAAAAATTCGTGAATATTTTTTTTTGATTGGGTTTCTCGGCGTTTGTTTTTGGTGCTTTTATCGAGAATAGTCCCATTGAACTGAAGTCGTAAATAGTGACCGTTCCCAATGATGGATGGATGACGACCGTCTTAAGGGAAATGTAGTCGATAGGAGTAGATTTCTTTTGTTCTTTTTAATTTTTTTTCTTTTGTTTGTTTGAATCCCAAATGTGTCATTACTTTATGGTTTGGAATTCAGGTTGTGTGTTGTACATGATATTTAGAATGCAAAGGTGATTTGTATGAAAGCATGCAACTTTGTGAACATGTTGAGATACCTAGACCATAGAATTCGATTCGGTGTGATTGAGGCTTAATGTTTGAATTCTTGTAATTGGCTGATTGAAGAGTCTGTGAATATGTCTTGAGTTGAGCATGTGCAATGAGTGTGTGGTGAGGTTTCGTTTCTTCCATGCTATTGTGAAATGTCAAGAACTTGCTTGGTGTGTGTACGAAACGAAATGAAGGATGTGTATAGTAGGAAAGGATGTAGGCATTTCTTTGCTTTAACCGAAAGTTTTTTTTTCATTATCGTACCTACCTTGAATGTACATCCTAGTTAGCCCATTGAGCCTTTAGCCTATTTTATTCTTTTGTCAAAAAGATACAAACCGAGCTTAACCCCTTCTTGTCATTATACGTGAATTTGATCCAAAACTCTTAAGCGCTCAAGAAAAGTAATTTTCCCACAGTGTCAAGGAGTGGTAATTGTGAAAAGAAAGGAAAAGCGGAAGTGGTGAAAGTAAAGAAAAGGTCAAGGGTACACTTGCCGAATTTAATAAAAGGAAGATGTATAACTAATCTTTGTTATTAAGTCGAGTGTGCTTAAAGATATGGGAATAAAAAAATAAATAAAGACTTCATGAATGGGAGGATGAAGGAAGAAACAATGCCCATAATGTGGTGGGATGTATGGAAAAGCGCTTAAGGGTGCTAGTTGTTATTATTGGTTAGTCCAGTATGTACTAGTTCCTTAGCTTATATTACTACCCATCAAGTCCTACGTGATCTTACATCACTCTTCCTTATATTAGTGGAGTAATACACTAGACGCAAGCTTATGGGTCATGACTTGATGCATGTGAATTCTTTGGGAGAGAGAGCGAAATTGTATTCATATGCCCCTGCATATAATGCTTTTGAGATGATATGATTGTAAAGGGGGAAATTCTCTTGTGTTGTGACGGCACATGCTTGACGAGAGATTTAATTTTGTGTCGGATGTCTTGATCAGCTGATTTGCTTGAGTTTTCCGAGATCGAGAGTCAACTCATGAGTCTAGGAGGTCTTACTGTGTTGAATGTCATTGTATTGATGAGACTTTGCATGTTTTCTTGATGATTTTCTATGTAAATAATTGGTATAACCGTAGCTTGAATTGTCGAGCAAATGTAGCTATGATTGGGTATCAATTGCATGAGATGTGAGATTATTGTTCGAGGACGAACAAAGTTTTAAGTGTGGGGTAAGTGATCTTGGGCAGAATTGTATGCCCAAGTGATACTCAAATGTTTCATTTCGTCTTGTTTATACATTGATAATTGTACATTCTCATGTGATTTGTAGTTAAAATGTGAATTTATACTAACCAACATGATTAGTGTTTTTTTGCAGGAAAAATGGAATTTTAGGAAGCTAAGATGCATGTTGGGAGAAATCGGGAATAGACTCGGAATCGAGCAGTGGAAAAGGCCCAGGTTATGCAGAAAATTAAGGGGCTCCGCGATAGAGCCGTGTCACGCTGCCATCGCGGATGCATTCTGCCCTAGATGATAAAAATATGCCAAGTTACTGTGAAGGTCCGCGTTGGGGCCGTGGCACATTGGCCAAGCCCCGCATTGCACATCATGGCATGTTAGGCATAATTACCTGGAGGACCGGATTCCAGTGAGGGTCCGCATTTGTGGCGTGTCACGGAGGCAGTTCTCCGCGATGCACTCCGTGACACATTTCTTGTTATTCCGGAAAACATTCCCACTAGTATAAATAGCACACTTAGGTTTATTTTTAATTATTCTGACTTGGTTGAGCAAGAACGTGGGTTACAAGCAGTTGAGGGGACAAAAGTCTTAGGGTTCTTCTCTATCTCTTTCTTCTTTATTTCAATTGTTTGTATGATTAACACTCATTTAACGATGTTTAATCCACAAATGAGTGGCTAAATTCACTTCTTGCTGAGGTTAAGAACATTTGTAGTGGAATGTAATTATTGATCATCTTGTTTTTTCATCTTTTCTTCCATGGTTGTTCTATCAATTCTTGTTCTTACTGCATTAATGTTTGGCCAATATTAATGTATATCTAAAAATCCGGTTTGCGCTCGAAAGAGAAAGAAATTGGAAAGTTGTGAATTGGTAGGATATGATCTCTTCTTGGTTTGGGAAATTGAGAATTGATTTACCTTCAGAATAGAATTATATCTAAAAGTCGTATTAGTCAACTAATGAATCGGTTTCGTACGGCTAGAACATGAATTTCTTCTTATCACAGAAATGTAGGTGGAAGGTTCATGATTCTTAAGTTGGGTTAAGTACGAGAGTTTTAATCCATAGGCATTAATTCTTGACTAGCAACCGAAGCTATCCCTACGGCGCTGCTCCTGATTTGTTTGTCTACTGTGTTGTTGCCGTTGTCTAAGGCCCTTAATAGTTTGGGCAAAGGCCTGCACCCGGGCAACATCCATATCTTCCCGTAATGTAGCTGTCATGCATGCCTCAATGTATTCTAGGTTCATACCCATAATAAACTGGTGGACTCTAGATGGCATGGTGTCCACAAAAGCTGGAGCATAGCGGGCTAAGGATTCAAACTGTAGGGCATATTCTCGTACGCTCCTCGCCCCCTGCTCCAAGTGCAAGAACTGGTCCATCCGGGCCTGCCGGATCTCTCGTAGCAAATAACGATCCAGGAAAGCCTCCGAGAAGCACGACCAGGTCGGAGGGGCAACATCTCTCCCTCGAGACCTTTCCCAGCTCTCGTACCGTAATACAGCTACGTCTCGCAACCGGAATACTGCTAACTCAACTAATTCTGTAGGTGTCACATGCATGACCCGAAAGATTCTTTGCATCTGACTTAGGAAATCTTGGGGGTCCTCTGCCTGATCTGACCCTGTGAACTGTGGGGGACCCAATGCCAAAAATTCCCTGACCCTCGAACTGCCAGATCCACCTGATGGCTCTGCTGTTACAGGTGGCACTGACTAGCGCTGAGTGGCCATCATTTGTGCCAACATAACAACTACACTGCAAACTTCCTGGTCGGATGGTATAGGTACAGGAGCTATCAGAGGCGGTGTCGTTTCGAATGGCTCCTGATGAGATGGGGACTGCTGAGAAGGCTGTGATGATGCCTCTATATCGCCCTCAGATCGGGCTGATTCTAAATGAAGCTGAGGCATCCTGCTGGTGCCTTCTCCTGCTGCGGTATCCGGCCTTCTGCTTGTGGCAGGGTGTCACTGGTCTGCCATTTTAATCTGTAAACAAAGAGTGTGATAAGTTTTAAGAACTCGACACTATACTGTACTGCTCTATGGCACGACTGAATATGAAGAAAGAGTAACCATCCTATATTGCCTTGCAGCCTCCTGCCTATAGTATATGGTGCACAACACATCCATAGACAATACTCTTCTTAGCATGGCTTGCAGACTCCCTGGGACACGACCTACTCTGATACCAAGTTTGTCACGCCCCGCCTTGGGGGGTATAACTTGCACCAGGTGCCCTATTAGGATCTGAACTACTAGACTACTAAGCCTAAGCACATCTGGTGCCTGGCTGACTCTAATTCTAATTCACGGAAACAACGAGCTATATAACGGCTATAAATACAGCCTCCGGCCGACTAGGCCTATAGCCACCTGTACTATAACATTAGCTAACCAGAATCACATTCTTATAGGGGAACCTATGCGGGCTGACAAGGCCACCGTGTTTTCTAGTTAACTCTAAATCAATATAACAAATGCTGAACAACTACGTGACCGGCAAGGTCACCACTATTGACTAGATAAGGCCTCACATGGCCAACATAAACAACTAAACATACGCACGACCCCACACGACCGGTACAACTAACCACAGGGGAATATATACAGACTGCAAGCCTCTAGCAATACTGATAAGATGGTCGGGACCTTAACCGTACTGTACAACAAAAAAATGATATAAACCTCTAAATATCAAGCTCCGAATGACAGGAGCTGATGACTCTGCGCTGGCTAGGATCACGAGGGATTGACTCCTCGTCTATAGGTACCTGCAGGCAAGTAATGCAGTGCCCCAAAAGGGGGTCAGTACCACTGGTACTGAGTATGTAAGGCAAACTAAACATAACTGAATATAAACAACAATGCTAGTAAATTCTGAATAGCAGGAAGTATTTGAAACTGTCTGAACTAGCAGGATCAGGAATAGGCTTATCTGTACTGAAGGTAAGGTAGAATCGTACCTGTCGTCATGGCGACCTACTGTCTATCAACTAATAGATATCATGTATATACATATATATAACATACAAGGACCTATACAAGCCCCCATAAGGCGGAAGGTGCGAACCAACACACAATCTATATACCCCTACCCGGGTCAAAACCATCTAAAAATAAATCACTCCACTCGCCTACTAACTACGAGCACCTCTACCGGCCCCCTTGGGTCTGCAACTCGGGCTATGGCCTCTGACTATAACTGTGTCTGAGTCCGGAGGACTCCTGTAACTGTAAACTGTAATTTGTATCTATATCTGTAATCTGCCCCCTAGGCGCAAGCGCTCGACAGGGTAAGCTATACTACTATGCTGATCAGCCTGATATGGGGAATGCTGCATCCCATCTTCGTCCTACTGCGGACGGCATGCCACTCCTTGGAGTGACGTATCCTCACCCTCTGGTGGGCGAGTCGACACAGCTATTAACCCAGGGGCGGCGAGGACGCTCTAAGGGTGCCCTCATAGCATAAACAGGTCTCAACAAACAATAATCATGTATAGCAAGCATGTTCAATCTAAAAATACTATCCATGTTTTGATATTCTATTCTGAATTTGTTTTCTGCATTAAACTGATTATGTTACTAAGCTAATTGTATCTGAAATAATTCCTGGCTGTCTAATACTGATTTACTGACTTTTATTTTGAATATAGCATATAACATAAAACATGCTTGTTGGATTCATATTGGACTCAATACTCGACTTCAGTATTCTTTCTTCTAGAATTCACGCTATTTGCTATACTAGGATTACTAACTTGCCGAAGGAACTAGCTTTATATACCTTCGCTTCGGATTTCCCGACTAACTGGCGTAGCTCAGTCAGTACTTCTGCTATTTCTCCCAACTGCATTCATATATATGTCAATTAGCACAAAATACGCTAATATTCTAGAAGAAAATATCACTTTCAATATATATATAGCCCAAACTTTGGCTTATCGAAAAACGGTCGAAAACTTGCTATTTCTCAAAAGTCCAGAAGGGAGAAATACTCACTTTAAGGCTAGGAGTATATTGACACTAATTTAGAGCAATTCTACTTACCTTAACTCGATAGCACGATGATTCACCGGCCAAATTTCACGAAACTAAATCCGTAGGAATGCTCCTTGCTGCTTAATACCTCGGTATCTGGAGTTAATTTGAGTTTGGACCGCATCTAATAGTGTAAACGGAAGGAAATTTCAAAGAATCCTTCGTGTCCTCTGTTTCTCTGTTATTTTCTGGAAATTTAAGTTAAATGAAGCAAAAACCGAAGTTTGGAAACTTTTATACTTGGGGCTGCACCTCACCTCCGTGACACACTGTGTATCACGGAGCCTAGCCTCTGTGACACGCTGTGTATCGCGGAGGTGAGCCTTCGTGACACTCTAGCCATCGCGGAGGAGGTCTGCCAGCCTTCTCTTGCGATGGTTCGACGTGTCACTTATCCGATCGTTCCCCGGGTCTTTTCCTAGCATGTATGGCATTAAAAACCTCTTAACCAACATGCGAATAGGCCATCTACATGTCGAGAATTTACGGGGTGTAACAGTACGCTACTCGGCCTATTCTCTAAAGGATCTTATATGTCCCAATAAACCTAGGGATAATCTTTCCCTTTTTATAAAACCGTATTACGCCCTTCATTGGTGAAACTTTCAGAAATACCCATAAATTGGATCCCTAAGATGCAAGTTTTCAACTCTTCTAATCATTCATCAATTTGAAGTGTCACGCCCCTCCTTGCGAGGCATGACTAGCACCTAGTACCACATTGGGATCTGACTGATCTGGTTGGGCCTATACACGTTAGGTGCAAGCCTGAAACTCAACTCAAGAAAATAATAAGCTATATCTCGGCTGTAAACACAGCGTCCGGCCAGCAAGTCGTATAGCCACCTGTAAAAGAGAACAGCTAACAAACAACAGGAAATAAAAAGGGAATCCAATGAAGACGAAAAGACCACCATTATGTCTAGTTTTAGAAGGATGGAAATCAGACACTAAACTATGTTGTGGCCAACAAGGCCACTAACTAACGGCTAAACAAGGCCCCACACGGCCATCACATAAAGTAAAGAATACATGGGCCTCATACGGCCAACAAAAAACTAACCACAGGAAAATTGTAAATCTGCAAGCCTCTAAGAGTGGAATAATGGTCGAGACAGGGCTTCGACCTACCCATAAACTGTATAATCAAAAGAGTAAACCTTCAAACTATTAGCTCTTAAGGAAAGAAGCCAAATGTACTTCTAATTCTGACTGGATGCTAGGAAGGTCCTGACCCAAGTCTATCTGCACCTGCAGTCAAGTAATGTGATGCCTCAAGGATGAGTGTCAGTACAATATGTACTGAATATGTAAGGCAATAATAGAAAATAAATGAATAAACTTGAAATGAAACTGAAAGTAACTGAGTAGAAGGGATAGGGGTATAACCTGAATAACTTAACTTTATACTACCTAATCTATCAGTAAATAGTGCAAAGAAGAACCTTACCTAGCCCCTATAAGCCGGAAGGTACAAACAACACAGAATAACCCACTCGGGGCCCCTATAAGCCCTGGCGAGCATACTTCAATCTATATACCCCTAACAAGGTCAAAATGAGTCAACTAGTAACTATAGCCAACCTACCGGTCCCCTGGGTCTACAATTGAGCCCTCTCAGCGCCTGAACAGTAGCTGTGTCTGAGACTAGTGGACTGCTGATAACTGCACTCCAGGCACCAGGGTTCATGAGGGCGTGATGTTGATACGGCATAGAACTGGTAGTCCAGCCATGGAATGGACTGTATAAGGCACTTGGGCCTCACCATCATCCCTTGGGATGTCATATCGCTCCTTGGAGCGATGTTATATAGCCCCTAGCTGGCAATGACATACTTAATAACCCTAGGGTTTGTCAGGGAAGGCTATACAGGGCAAAGTCAATCCAAACTAAACATAGAGTACTTGTCTCAGCTTATAGCAACTGCTAATCACAATAACAATACTTCTGGCTCCTTTACTGGGATTCAAACTGTATTACAATGCTATAGAACTGACTTGCCGAAATTTTCCTTAACATACCTTAAGTGTTGATTCCCGATTATCTAACGAGTTTCAATTTGTATTCTACAGCTTTTCCCAACTATAACCATAATACTTGGAGAAAGAGAGTAATTTCAATACCAAATTTGGCTTAAAAAGATAGCTTTTAATGCTAATAATACTAATACTTCAACTTCACAGAATACGACCGAAAACCCATAATTTCCCGAGAGTTCAGAAAGGAGAAATGCTTACCTAATGCCTATGACTATTTAATCAATTTCGAATAATTTTGAAAACTTCTACTCGGTGGAGTTCCAATGCGCCGAGTGTATTTCAAGAAACTAACTCTGTAGTAATGCTCCCTGCAGACTTGGAACTCGATACCTGAAGTTAATTTAAGTTTGGACCACATTTAGCTGCGTAACCAAAGGAAATTTGTGTGAAAATATCGTATTTCTCTCTCTCTGGACGAAAGTCTCTTATTTGATATTAATCCAAATGAATCTATTGAATTTATATAACATTGGGCGGTGGACAGGGAGGTTCGTGTCACGGCCCCCAACACGTCGATTAACGGCCATGTCACGATGCCCAATGCGGAGGGAGGGAGTCCGTGACACGCTGCCCCTGTTTCATCCTGCTCCGGCCTTCTCCCTCGCCACCTTGATTTCACGCTCAAACGTCCTTTCCCCGGGCCCTTTCTCGCACGCGTCGTACTCTAAAAATCTTGACTTACGTATGAATATGCCGAATAAATGATTGAAACTTACGGGGTGTATCATGAAGTTCATAGTAAAAGGTTATGGGTATTTTACTGTGGCATTGTCAAGTAGTTGCGACTGGAGACATACGGACCATAAATAAGTTCTACGAGACAGCAAAATAATTTTGTAGCCTATAACTGGTAGATTTTGATTGTAAGTCACTAAACAGTGACTTTTTTAGCAGTGGGGGAAACATACGGTGTTGTTCTGCATCGTACAAGTGAAATCTGCAGTGCATATATAACAATTTTTAGCCACAGAATGCAATTTTTGACATTTTTTAAAATGTTAATTTGGATTCTTTCCCTCTTTTTTTCCATCCATCTCGACCCCAACAACAGTGCTCCCTAAAACCTTCCTAGCTTGGTTAAGAATCTTCCATCATATTGCAACTCAAAACCCACAATATTTTCAAGATTTTGGCATTATATCTTTCTCTCTCCTCTAGCAAGGTCAAAATATCTCTATAAGTTCAAGACTTGAGTTGTGAGCTTTCTCTTCCTCCTTTAAGTTATGTAGTCTTCCAAAACTCTTGCTTGGGTATTATTTTCTATACCTCAGGGATATTCTATGGTTAGGACTCATGGGATAGTGTTACAAGCCATGAGTTTATGTGGTGACCTTGAATTAAGGTTTTATGGGACTATTTTGATGTTGATAACGAATGTGGTTGTTTTGGTTAGACTTGTTATGGTTATACATATTGTTAAGGAGCCGTAGTGTAATTCCCCTTACTTTTTAATGCGTGTACAACTAATCTAATGTTGATGAAAGTACTTAAACTCAGGATGACAAGGTGGTATTTGAATCTATAGTTTGGGAAATACAAGAGTCTGCAAGAACTAGTTAAGAAAAGAGACTAAGATATGGAAAAATAGAGTAAGGAAAGTTCGGTGCTTGTCAACTTAGTTAGCTTATAACGAAAAGTCAATGCACCATCTACTTAATCGGAATGGACCAAGTTCAGAGGGTCAAGTAGGCACAATACCTACATGTATAAATGGACCTAATTGTTGCTCAAATAAAGCTTAAAGTTGGTCAAATAAAGTAGCATCAAATCTGCCCCAAAAGTTCAATTGAATTAAAGCCCAAAAGGAGCCCATGTTTAAGTCAAGTAGGTGCATCACCTACTTAGACATTTGAGGTTCTTAAGGGGATTAGTAGGTTCATAACGTACTTTAAAATATGATTTCCCAATATAAGCAAAAAATAAGTCCAAAATATGGATCAAATATAGGCTAAAATTTAGCTCAAAATAGCCCACAAATTAGACAAAAATTTGGCCAAAAAAGTTGACCTAAATTGGCCCAAAATTGGTCCAAAAGTTGCAGCCAAAGGGGCCACATTAAAGGGATATATATGAGATATATTATCACTTAGATATCTAGCATTTTCAAGAAATTTTCAGCTCACCAAACTCTCTCCCTTTCTCCTCTCTTATTGCTGCCCCTCTCTCCCTATTTAAGGTTCTTAAAGTTCTTCAAGTTTCCTCCAAGTTTAAGTAAGTAAAGTTTCTAAATTCTTTCATATGAAGTTAAACTGTTATATTGATTAATTTGGGACAGTAATCATTCCCTTTTTTCCTACCTAACTACCCAATTTTACTCTTACAAGTTAAGTGATTTTTCAATGCTCTTTGATATAGTTGATATAATTGAAGGAGAAGTTCAAGATCCTAAAAGTACTACAAGAAAAATAATAAAAAATTATATACAAGTAAGATAAGGTTCTTTCCATTCTCACTTCTATTTGTGTATAAGTTTTGAGAAAGAATTCTAGATTAGTTTTGTTAAGAATTCATGAGACAGTGATCAAAAGTTTTGAGTTCAATGCCAGTGTTGTAATATTGAGGGAATTATGGAATTCTTAGGGGTTGTTTATATATTATTATAGATTGTGAAAATAAGGTAGTTTAAATATAGGAACAAGGAGTTGTTTTGAAGTCGAAAAAGAAAAGGTGTGGCGATACACCACGTATTTAGGTGTTATACAGGCATGATGCCCATTACTTATTAAGTTGATTCCTGTAGACATTTCCATTGTTATTACCTGATAATATTAGACTCATCACACCTTACCTATGTAGATTAAAGTCCAAATGAAGGATTGACTTGTCCTACATTTGTCGGAACCTGAAAGTGAGATATATAAGGCTAAATCATCTTTCACCGTTGAGGGACAATCCCATATAATATGTTTCTCCCATATGAGTATATTAGAGCTTAGATTAGATGAGTTAAGATTCTTTAGATGTTACATGTGACAATGAGTAGTTTGCTGCCCTGTTCTTAAATAAATAGTTAAAGTTATGTAGAAAAATCTTATAAGCTTCGATTGAGTTATCCTTAGAGTTGGATTGAATTGCTATATGTTTCCCTCACTTAAAGATGTTTCGATTTAGTTAGTAAGGAGATTATAATAGAACAAGCTTAATGAATTATTTTGTAGTATAACAAGCTTAGAACTACATGTTTTATACACTTAAAAAGATAAGAAAAGGTAAATCAAGAACGACTAATTAGTTTGATTATTATATGCCTTGTTTGGCCTATTTATTTTACATTCAAAGTATGATTTAAGCCCCTGAAGTGGATAGTACTATTAGGCCCCCAAAAATTGCCATTCCTATGCCCAATCCTAGGGCCTCGAAGAGTGGTAACGTTCAATACATCTCTCCCTATTAAAGGAGGTGATAGCAGTTTTTGTCAAAAATAAAATATCCAACGGGTGTTGGGGTCGAATCCCACAAGGAATTGAGATAAATAAACCAAGAGTTGTAAAGTAGATCAACTTAACATGCATCATGGTTTATCATGTAAAAAGGGAAAATTGGGGGAATAGGAGTGAATTATAAGATTCTAATTTCAAAACAAAACAAGGCAAGTTTGGTTGTTGCAAGTAATGAAAATAAAATAAGGATGTGCTTTTGACGGCGCGTCGATTGGGTTGGAGTTAATTAACCAGCCTCAAACATTAATTACAGCATGAATAGCAATGGCTAAGACTACACCAGATATTTCTCAATCAATTGGGTGATTTTTTCTTAGGTTTTCTCAAACCCCAAGGTCATAACAATAAATCACCCACAAAAAATTTGAGGAAGAGTTGAACTATCTCTAGACTCAGTCCTTTAATGGATTGTGGAAATGAATTTTGACTATCTCTAGTTTAACCCCACATATCCAACATCCAAGTCCTTACTAATGCTTCCTCACCCAGATCTTTCTTCTCTCTTTCAAGAAAAAGTAAGATAAGAAAAGTACATTAATATTTGTAGCCATTAATTTTAACATTCAAACTTGGAGGAAACACTATATTCATGCACTATAATTGAATTTAAGACTAAATCAACAACACTCAATAACATTCTAAACCCCTATCATGCACACATCCTAGCAACTAAATCAGCCACTCATAGATGGAGTTAAAGAGAAGATACCTATGGGTAACTCATTACTATTCATCATATTGAATAGGAATTCAAGCTTTAAAGTATCTGCTACAATGGTGTATTTTTCCAAAGTAATTGAAGAAGATAACGAAAAAGGAAAGTGTACTCTCTATATTTCTCTACTTCTCTCTACAATTCAATGCTAAACTATGATGTGTTGTGACATGGGTGTGTACAATTGGGGTAAATTCTGCACATTCCCTTAGGCTCAGCTTTTAAAATTTTCCCTTGGAAGGTTTTCTAATGTACTTGTGCCTCAACTAGATTATTTTATCCTTTTCAGAATTTTGGTCACTTGTGAGGCACCCACGTTTCGCAGGTACCCATCCGTAAGCCGCAACTGCTTCGCAGGTCGAGGCAGCTATATTTTAGTGTCCTGCATTTGCACGTACACTTTACAGGTTCACATCACCATCTTATCGGTGTGTCCTGTGTTTGCACCTGCATTTCGCAAGTGCCCTTCTGCAGAACGATGTTCCTCACCTCTAGAAGACTGCTTTTTATTCAATTCCTCTGTTTTCCTTATCTACGTTCAATACATGCAAAATAAAAGATAAAAGTAATAAACCCTTCCTAATTGATGTGGAAACAAACCAAAAGACCATACTTAAAAGCCTAATGAGTTGGTGAATTACCAACTCATCAAACCCCCAAACTTGAACAATTGCTTGTCCTCAAGCAAGACATTCTCTTACAACTAAGAATTAAATTAAGCATCACATCATAGAAGTAGCATAAGGGACTACTAACTTAAGACAAACCCAAAATCTCACATTGACTCAAGAAAAATAAAAAGACTCAAAACATGTTGCACAAACTCAATTGATAACCACAAACATTTCGCATATCTCACATTCAGACTTTTCAATTCAAATTAGGGGCATATTCCAATAAATCAAAATCAATAATCATCTCTAGTCATTTACAATCAACATTCAAGGTTTGCCTCAAAGTTCACTACACAACTTGCCACACTCATACCTTTCAATGAAAAACAAAAATTTTAGAATTTGTTCCAAGGAAATGATGTCGCTCACTAGAAGAGATAATCCCATTCACATCGATGCAATTCAGACATAGGTATTATGAAATAATTCTAAGATTCTCACTCTCTCAAGAAATTCAAGTGAATACACATTGACCTATGGGCTTGCCCTTCATGTAACTCACCACTAATGTAAAGTTACTACATTTGGAATTACTAAGGACTTGCAGGTCATAATGAAGGTCAGGGGTAAGGATAGGACAACTTTTATCTTTAGTGATTGTAACCTCTCTAATGCTTTTTGTAAAAAAATTCAAACATCTTGCTACACTAGCGAGTCTACTCCACCTTATCTCTCTTTATTCACCATTCATATTTTACATCAAGAAACACAATTTTAACACCTTGGATTCTACATTAAGCCTTATCTGAATAAGATATAACACCCCTCAACTTTTCTCTTTTTTTTTCTTTTGATCACAGGTTTTTCAACCCATAATTTTGTTTTTCTTTTCAAAAAGCTATAGGTGCTAACTCACATAGAAGTTCATTCCTCTTTTTCCCTTTTTGCATACCCCCAAACATAGGCTTTTGCCTACATCACATTTCATTTTTCCACCCTCAACTCTTGGGCTGCAAGCCCCATTTTCTTCTCTTTCATCAGTAGCAGTTAGGGAGGAATAGGTGCCAAAGAAGAGGATTAAAAAGAGTATAAGGCTTGTAATGTGGTTGCCAAGAAAAAGGATCAAGGCTCAAACAAGGGTTAACAAGGGTTGATTTTCAAGGAGGTCATTTGGTGGTGAAGTGACTAACAAAAATAAAAGCCTAATGTCATTTTGAAGTGCTTCTACCTCTAGGATTTCTCCTTGAGTTACATTTAGGGCAAGTTCTAGACAATATGCATACACAAGTATTAAACTAAACATCTCACCGCACAACGCATCATCTTCCAAGGAATTTAGCTATTTTTTGCAATCATTTCAAAGGTATGAATTTAGACAAGCTATTTTCAAGTTTTGCATACTTGCTTTGCAAATAAAAAAGCCAAATAAAGAATGTACAACCCATGACAAGAGAGTGCTCAAATTCAAGTCCTATTTCAACTTCAGAATCAATTATTCTATGCCTAAAACAAATTAGGTAGTGTCAATCAAAGTAAGTGCAACAATGACTCAAAGACATGATAGTTTCCCTTAAGAAAGTTACCTCTCAATCTATCGTAGGAAAATGTCACCTCTCAAAAAATATTTTGCTCCTTGGAAAAGAACTGTAGTAGAAAACAACCCTTGGAGTTTATTACCATCTACTATCCACAGAGGCAATTGCAAGGCATGGGTTAAGAATTAATTTGAATGTAAGACCAACCTTTCAATGGCACTTCACATTATCAAAGCATGAAAAACAACCCAAAAATTATCAATAATTTAAAACAAGCCCAACAAGGGAATTAATTCAACTAAGCAACTAAACTAAATACTTACAACATTAAAAGAAAAACAGCCCGACAAGGGCGAGAAGAGTCAACACTCACATGACAATAAAAAATAACCAACAACAAAAAAGAGCTCTCCGCACTCCCAACTAAAAATTTTACATTGTCACCAATGTACAAATAAAAAACAAGAAGGGGTAAGAACTCCTTGAACTACATACTCCTCGCCATCGTCATCATCACCAGCATCTTCCTAATGCTCAAACACATCATCCTCCCCTAGGTCTGTAAGCAAGTCATCAATGGGCCTTGGGCTGTGTGTGGGGAAAACATGGTTGTATCTAAGAAGCTCATATCAGGATCGATTATAGGTTCCCTATTCTTCAATTCTCTCACATAAACTCGGGAGAACAACTTATTTATGCTGTCAAAAACCTCCTTCATGGCATTCTTCATGGACTTTTGGATGAGGGTTGGCAGACTCATGGCTAATTTCTTCAGTTGGTTTTCATGAAAGTGGGTCATATCAGCCAGCTTTTAAAGCCCACTTGTCCTAGAAGATAAAGGTAGTAGTGCAGACCCTTGTTGTGGTATTTCTGCTGAAGCATGTACCGATAGCTCGGGAGTAAGAACATTAGGGTCAGGAGTCTCCTCATCAACATCATGCGCTATGGAGTCTTCTGGGGTATCGCATGTTTTTAGTCACTTTCTCTTACTTTTGGGGATATTCACATCTCTCCTTTTCTCAACAATAATCACCTCCGTAGCAAAGCTAGGTCTTTTTTTAAGAAAATAGGAAACCGCTACTCTAGCAGGTACTAACTGATAAGGATGGGGAAGGGCATGGAGAAACTTTGTTGCCTAGTATTTCTTTTGAATTGAGTGGCCATTATCTCACCAAAGTTGACATGCACCCCAATCAAGATGCATGCAATCAGAATGGCGGCCTCAATTTTCACCCTCTAGACATTCTTGGAGGGCATGAGATGACTACACACCAACTCAAGACATAGTTTGGCTTAGAATTGGAGGTCTTGTCTTCAACTATCTCCACTCATGGGGGCCATAAAGATTTCCCATCTATGATAGTCTGAGCCACACAAGGATGCTAATCAGCTTTGGTTGCTATCTTCTTTGCGAACTCAGTCCCTGGTTCAATTTCCTAACCCCAATAAATAGAGTTAATCACATTAAGAGTGATGTCCACCTCTACTCCCTGAACTCTGACTAATGGAAGATTTTGTAACTTTTCAACTTTCCCAGTGTGCTTCATTGAGTCTTTCCTCCCTTGATAAGAGGCATAGAACTCTACCACCAGGTTGGGGTAGTAACTAGGTAGAGCGTCCACGAACGAGTGCCATTGTTGCTCGGCAAACTGCTTGTTGATGTTGGAGAAGTCTTTCCCCAGCCTCTCTAGATTTAATCGCATATCTAAGGTCATTGGCCAATCCTAATAGGTGATATAATATGCCTCCATGCCGTCCACACAAAACTGAATGGCATCTTTGCTATTAGTAGAGGTTGGAGCTGCCTTTTCCTTGCCCTTCCCTTTGCTTTTGGAAGACGCTGAGGTCTTCCCCTTTTCGTATTGCCTAGATGAAGTCATGTTCCTGCAAGATCATGTGAGTACCATAACCAAATGAAATCTTTTTGTACTTTTTTATTATTGAAATTAAAAGACAACAACTATACTAGACTATTGAAAGGAACAATGGGAGATTGGATATCAAATAAATGAAACAACAATTTCAAGCTACTAGCCCCACCTGCGTCCTACCTGCATTTTGCAGGTCGGAACTTGCAGCCCACAGGTGAGTCGCAGGTACAAGGACGAAACCTTGCAAAAAATTTTCTGCATCTGCGGTTCATCTATATTTTGCGAACGCTAATCCACGGTCTACAAGTGTAACATGGGGGCGGGCAGTCAACCTAAATCCAAGCCTGATGCCTGTGTTACAACCTGCATTCCACAGGTTAACGTCTGCAATTTGTAGGTGCTCTACAGTGCCTAATCCTCATCATTTCACCATTTTCACATGTATGAACAAAATCAAAGTCTAATAGGTACTCAGAATTCCCGAAAGATCCACCAACAACTAACAACACTCAAGATCATTATGACCACGCAACGACTTCTCTTAAGAAGGATGTTACCCCATTTATCATTGCGAAACATCACACGAACAAGCTAACCCCAATCATAAATCAGGTTCAACATTTCAAAAGTCTCCCTAAATTATCACATTTTCGGCTGCCATAGCAAGCACACAAGAAGAAATGATGATTTTCCCTTAAGAAAGCTGCCAATCTATATATCATCAAGAAAATCATGCATTTTTAGCAAAGGGGTTACTCAGATTTCACTCCCAACTAAAATTCAAAGAAAGGTAGCACACCCAATGGATCTAGCATTATGAAATAAGAATTTCTATCCATATAGTTTTGCAATTTTTAATCCCCCAAATACCTACAATAAGTGATTTTACCACAAACATGGAGAACACTTAATGGGAAATAGGGAAAAACATGGGTCCAGGAAAATGAAAAAAATGTATTTATATTTTTTGTGCTACACATTTCACTCAGCTCAAATAAACTAGGATTAAAATCAAGAGACATACCAAAGTCGTTGAGAAGAGGAATGAAATTAAAACTTAAAACTTCTACTCAAAGATGGACGACCTAGCTCTTGGTGTTTTTTTTGGTGAGTGAGAGAGTGAGCGATGGTGGAAAATATAAGAAGTGTTGGGTTTTATAGAAGGAAGAAGGTGAAAGGATTGGTGTGATTAATGGTGGGTTTAATAGTGGAAAGTGGGAATATGAAATGGTGGTTGAAGAGTTATGAAAAAGGAAAAGTGATACAGAAAATGGGGGTTTTGGGAAATGGGGAGAAGTTTAAAAGACATGGGTCGGATTTAGGTTGAGTTGATCAATATCTTAAAATACCAGTCAAACCTGTGCGTGCGACAGACCTAAGACCATAGGTTTGAAGATGCGAACCGCAGTTCTGGTGCAGGTGGCCCTCATGTAGCCTAGTTTATTATTTTAACTTTGCGGCCTACCTATGTCTTACAGATCTCCACCTGCATTTCGCAGGTGAGATACAGGTGTCCTCCATTTTTTAATGATTTATTCAAAGGTGTGTTGGTTATGACCTGCGACTGACCTGCGTTCAGTGGATCTTGGCCTATATTTCATAGGAAAGGCACAGACCTCCTTTAATTTGCCAAGCTTTCTGGATCAAGGTTGTGCCTAGACTATGCTTTGCGCATTGATACCTACATTTCGTAGGTCTCACGCAGGTGCTCTTCCCTATTTTCTTCCACTTTGTTTTCAATCAAATCATCCTACACACCAAAGACAACAAAAATGTGAACTAAAAATAAATCAAAAAGATACTTGGGTTGCCTCCCAAGAAGGGCTTGATTTAATGTCATGGAATGATAGTTTCTCCTCATAGCTTCATCATTCATCTGGAGGTTTGTGCTCCGCCTCAAGATCATTACCCTCCTCATCTTTGTCATTCATCACCGCTACCACCTTGCATTTATCAGGTGGTTCCGTTAGTTGACATACATTCAATGTTACTTCGTCACCACCAACCCAAAACTTCATCTCTCAAAGCTCCTCGTCCACTAAAGCACGCCCTGTGGACAAGAGTTGTCACCCCAAGATAATGGGTACCTCGATATGAACATCACAATCCAATACGACAAAGTTGGTTGGAAGGATAAATTTGTCAACCTTGATAAACACATCTACAATAATTCCCATTGGGTGTTTTATCGAACGATCCACCACTAGAAACCTCATTGTTGTAGGCTTAGGACTTCTGAAACCTAAATTCTTGAAAATCATGAGAGGCATCAAGTTTATGCTCGCTCCGAGATCGCAGAGAGCTTTATTGAACATATAATTTCAATTGTGCCTGAAATAGTGAATGCACCAGGGTCCTCCCATTTTGGAGTAAGGTTACTTGCCATTACAACACTACAATGTGTGACACCTCCACTGTGCCCACATCAACTACTCTTTCATTTTTTAGAAGCTCCTTCATGAACTTTGCATATTCGGGTATTTGGAGAAAGGAATCAACCAACGGGATGTTGACGGACAACTTGATGAACATGTCAATAAACTTTCTAAATTGATTATCCTCTTTCTTCTTTACTAACTATTGAGGATAAGAAGGTGGGACACTAGGCACTTGGGCTTTAGCATTGGGGGCCTCCTCACCCTCTTCATCAACATTCTCTGTTTGAGAAGGAGCATCAACTCCTCCCTCTTCGAACATCACTTCATTATCAGTACAAATAGGTGCTTTTGACATCTCCTCATTCGCTTCATCTTCACTTGATTTGGAATCCACAACCATTTTGGGCTTATCACCCGCATTAGTAACAACTTTCCCACTCCACTTGACAATAGTCATGCAATGATTATCTTTATTTGGATTTGCCATTGTGTCACTAGGAAGGGTTCCTTTCATTCTCGGGTTTATTTTGGTAGAAAGGTGATTCGTTTGGGCTTTCAAAAGCTTGATTGAGACTGAATGGGAACTTACCATTTGGGAAAGATTTGAAACCTCCCCTTTTAATTTTTTAACACCACTGTGGACTCCACTATCTTCAGTACTCTCAAAAGAATATCCTCAATCTTGGAAAAACCCGCATCACTTACACCCAGCTGCATCGGTGCCACATCATCTTTAAGAGGGGGACTATATAGGTTTCAAATTTTATGGAATCTATCCCCATCTCGTTTGGGCTCTCAGTTACTCCACCTGTTATCTCTATCACTCTATCCTTAGTTTTCTCGATCTTTCCAAACTTGATTCCCATCACGAAGATGCCAAGGGCCTTTATTGGCACCTTGATATCCTTGATGAGAACCCATCATCTGTCTTGTCATGAACTGCCACTCCTAGTCATATTTAGGCTGTGAGACATCTTCCTCATATAGATTATGACTTTATGTCCCAACAGTGTTGACGCCTTTGCTTCCAGATCCCAATATATGTTTATCCATAAACTCCACCTGGGTCATTATCTTAGCTAAAGTTTCATCTCTCTTTTCATCACGCCTCCTCAACTCTGCTGCTAGATGGATAGAAGATTTACCACTTGCGGACACCTCGGTGTCCCTCGTGTGCCGATCTCTATTCATTTTGGTCGTCCTATCAAGAAGTGCCTTACCCATGCCAAATGTTTGGTCCATGATTGAACCCCATGCAAGATTGTTGACCATTGATTTGTTGATAGAGTCAAGAGACCTATAGAAAATTTGGAGCAACACCCCATCAGGCAGTCCATGGTTGGGGAAAATGGCGACCCTCTTTTTGAATTAGAGCCACAGTTTAGGAATTGACACTCCTAGAAGTTTCCTAAAATTTGTAATCTCATTCCTCAATTGGAGCATCCGTGAAGGTGGAAAGAATCAATCAAGGTATGCTTCAATTAGTTCATTCCATGATGCAATGGACCGAGAAGGCAACTCCTCCAATCAAATTGTGGCCTCTCCCATCAATGAGAATTGGAATAATCTCAATTGGATGAATTCCTGAATGATGTTAGTAATGTTGAATAGTTGGCATATTTCAATAAAGTGCCAGAGGTGTCGATTAGCATCCTCACTAGCTTGCCCCCCGAATAGCCCCTTCATTTGCAATGAATGCAACATGGTGCTTATGATGTGAAAGACTGCATTTCCTACTGTGGTTGGTAGGTAAATGACACCAGATACATCATTAATCACGGGATCATCCTCTCCTTCCATTAAAAAACCCATGCTACTTGCACTGCTAGCGTGGCTCATTTTCACACACCTAAACAAATAGCAAAAAACACAACCACAATGTAAACACAACAGAAGATGCAAAAAGAAGTTCAATTACTAAACAACTAATGGAAATCACACTCAAGTCTCTGGCAAAGGTGTCAATTTTTGATAACGCTCAATATATCTCCCCCAGTTAGGGGAAATGGCAGCGGTCGTTGTCAAAAATAAGATACCTAACGAGTGTCGGGGTCGAATCCAATAAGAAATTGAGATAGATTAACCAAGACTTGTAAAGTAGATCAATTTAGAATGCATCATTGTTTATCATGTAAAAAAGGAAAACTGGGGGAAAAGGAGTGAATTATAAGATTCTAATTTCAAAACAAAATAAGGCAAATTTCATTGTTGCAAGTAATGAGAATGAACTAGGAATGTGCTTCTGATGGAGCATCAATTGGCTTGGCGTTAATTAACCAGTCTAAAAAATCAATTACAGCATGAATAATAATGGGTAAGACTACACTGGATGTTTCTCAACCACTTGGGTGAATTTTCCTTGGATTTTCTAAAACTCCAAGGTCACAGCAATAAATCAGCCACCAAAAACTTTAGGAAGAGCTGATCTATCTCTAGCCTCAATCCTTTAACGGATTAAGAAAATAGATTTTCACTATCTCTAGCTTAACCCCATATATCCACCATCCAAGTCCTTATTAATGCTTCCTCACCCGCATCTTACTTTTCTCTTTTAAGCAAAAGTAAGATAAGAAAAGTACATCAATGTTTGCAACCATTAATTTTAGCATTTAGACTTGGAGGAAACACTACATTCATGCACAATAGTTGAATTTAAGACTAAATCAACAATACCCACTCCATTCTAAACCCCTATCATGCACACATCCCAACAACTAAATAAGATACTCATTGATAGAGTTAAAAAGAAGATACCCATGGGTAACTAATTAGAATTTATCCTATTGAATAGAATTCAAGCTTTCAACAATCTGCTAGAACGTTGTTATTTTACAAAGTAATTGAAGAAGATGAATAAAAGGAAATTGTACTCTCTATCTCTCTCTACCTCACTCTACAATTCAATGCTAAGTTATGATATGTTGTGACACAGGTGTGTACAATTGGGGTAAATTCTGCACATTCCCTTGGGCTCATCTTTCCAAATTTTCCCTTGGAAGCTTCTCTAGTGTACTTGTGCCTCAGCTAGACGATTTTTCCCTTTTCAGCATTTTGGTCACTTGTGAGGCACCTGTGAAACGCAGGTGCCCATCCGTGAGCCGTAACTGCTTTGTAGGTCGGGGTAGCTCTATTATAGTGTATCCTATATTTGCGCTTGCATTTCGCAGGGGCCAACCTGTGCTTCACAGGTTCACTTCACCATCTTCCCAGTGTATCTTGCATTTGCATTAGCGTTTTGCAAGTTCCATTATACGGAACGCATGTTCCTCACCTCCAGTAGAGTGCTTTTTGTTTAATTCCTCTATTTTCCTTATCTAATTCAATACTTGAAAATTCAAAGTGAAAAGGCATAAAACCTTCCTAATTGATGTGAAAACAAAGAAAAAGCTCATGCTTAAAAGTCTAATGAGTTGGTGAATTACCAACTTATCAGCAACATCGGAACCCGACACCATTTCTTGCCCGTGTGTACTACTTAACTGGCATGAAACTGTGAGAAATATCTAATCAAGATAGAACATGAATTATATAATCTTATAATTGAGATAAATCATGCAACTGAGATAGAGCTTTTTATAAAATCACTATTCTTGTACAAGGTCTTAAGGAAGAATAATACTTATACAAAGTCTTCAAATATATGTTTTAACTAATTCTAACAAACCAATTTTTCTTTCAACTTGAAAATAAGGCCTTTTAGTGGTTTTAGATTTACCACAAGCCTCAGATTTTCAAAATCCTTTATAGTTATTAGGAATAATCCTAAGTTGCTTTTTGGCCAAACTCCGTTTCCACTTCATTTATCCAGAATTTAGGTTATGCCAATCCCTTATTCATTGTGTATCAATATCCAAGGTAAGAGATCAAATATTTAAGCCTAATTCCATCATAATTCAAGCTTGGAGAGTATTTCTCATTTTGAAAGCTCTATGGTGATGTTGGTTTCAAAGGTTTTCATCGTGTTTGAGTTATTGAAGTGGTGTAACAGCTCATAGAACTTGAGAAAGACGTGGATAATGTTAGGTAAGCTCCACCTAAATCAATACCATAACATTATAGTATACACAACAATTGTTCTCAAATTAATTTGGCTACCTAATGGTTATATCACTTATAAAATCTACCCTATCCCTATTACCTTTGAAATCCAGGACGTAAGATCTCAATATATCCTTGATCATCTAAATTATGCACTTGGCCTAACCATTTTTCTGCAGGTGGAAAACTATACTCAGATTATTGTGAGTACCCAATCCTTTTTGAAAGGAATTCCAAATCTGACTTGTTGTTTTTGTGTTCCTTTATTTGAGATGATAGATATCAGCATCCCATACAGTCAGACAATCTCCTGCAGGTTCATTTTTGCATAATCCTTTACTGGGTTTGTCATCTTGATAGGTGGGAAATATGTTGACTTGATAAGTTGGTTCACAGTTACCAAATTGAAATATGTTTGTGCGATGAGCATGGGTAGACCTGTCACAAAGTCCATATAAATCAAGTTCCACTTCCGCCAGGGAGTTTTATATTCTGGGCTAGGCCTCTGGCCCTTTGGTGCTTCATTTTAACCTACTCAATATTCGAACATCTAGCCTCGTAGTCTATTACATTCTTCTTCATGTCAGGCCACAATTAAATTTTCTTTAGGTCATGATACATTTTGGTAGAACCTAGGTGGATAGAGTACTTGGGGCTGTGCACTTCTATCATAATTCTTTGCTGAAGTTGATGTCGCCCAAGCACATGCAAGCACACGTGGTCGTCAAGTAATATAGGACAATGAAATCCCAATTATCGATCCCTCAGAGACTTTTCAGAGCAATCATTTAGGGTTACTTCTTTATTCCCTATTCTAACAAAAAATAGATAAAATGGGGAATAATTTGAAGAATTAAACTACTAAAAACTTAAAATGTAAAATTAACTAAAGAACTAAGATTGTTGCTAACTTGTTTGTACTTCAAATGATGATGAAAATCTAGGGAAATGGCACTTTCGCTTTAGGTTGAGTTTTCAAGATGTGATTATGCTTGTTTAATTCTTCCTAAGGTTTCTAGTTGCAAGTTACTATCCCATCTCTTGCCACTCTCCGAAGCATCCAAAAACTATCTTATGAACCCTAATGCCTATATCCCTATGGTCGCAGGAGAAACATGAAATGATGGTTATGCCTACTTTTATTTCAACTAAATAGGATTAAATGTTATATTCCTATCCTCATCAACAACTTCTAACCTTCAACCAATGTGCCAAAGGACCTTCGAATTCCTATTTTACATTTACGTTTAACCCTCTTAGTTTCTTCTCCTAAGTTCAACCAAAAGCCAACAAATTTATTCACAAGGTGATCCGTTTGGCGAATAAGCAATTAAAACAAGTAAATATAAACAACCTTTAATGAAGAATCAAAACTAGCATAAATCAGTATATCAAACTTTAACCATCAACACTGGCCAAAACCCTAGAATGGGCATTTAGCCACTAATTTCCAAGCGGAGAAACATAGAAATCATCATCATTAAAAGTAAAACGATAATGAAAAGAAGAAACCTAAGTAGGAACTTGTCTCTCCTCCAAAATCTGTGTTACAATCTTTCTATGATCAAACAAAATGATGTAAGCTAGCTAAGAAATGACCTAAATGTTATATTTATAGGTGAGCCCTCAAATGACGCTTTTACACTCAAGTAAATAGCTTCAAAATTATAAAAATCCATCTAGGACAAGGTCTGGTGCATTGCGCCCTCCGCAGCCCAAGTTTGGCTCAATTTTCCTCTGGAGTTTAGTTCTGGGCGCCCCACTCCAGCCATAGCACCAAGATGTTAACCAAATTTCTGCACTTCTAAACACCTCTGGTGCCCCACTCCATTCATAGCACCACAGTGTTAGTTGAATTTTTGAGATTTAGGACCATTCTGGTGCCCCACTCTATCCATAGCACCAGAATGTTGGGAAAATTACCCAAGTCAGGAATGCTTCTGGGGCTCCACGCCTCTCATCTTGCCAATTCATTAGTCAAATTCTCATCCCTAAAGATCAAGACCTGGCACCCCACGTCATCCATAACACCAAATTTGGTGCATATTTCTCTGAAGTTCTGGGGTTTGTGCCCCACGCCAGCCATAGCCCTAGGCCAACTTTTATGAACTCTTCTTTCTTCACACCTTGAGTCAATTTGAGTCCTTTTTCCTTGATTTCCTGCTCAAAAGATCTAAAATCATTTATTAGCTTACAAAACACATGAAGAAATGATTTTTATGCATTTCATAAGGATTATGAATTCAAAATAAGCTAAATATGGGTAAAAAAATGGAAAATGGGCATAAAAAATATGTCTAGTATTAGAAGTCCATCCATATTCAGGACACATAACCTACCTTAGTATCTAAGAGTACCATCTCCCCCTTTCTCAAAAGAAATAGTTTGGAGTTTGAGAACTCCCTCCAACTGGAGCAAGATGGGAGCATCATATTGTTTCCCTTTTACTTTAGGAACTAGGGAATATTCTGCCCTACAACACCACTGCACCTCCATCCTCGACGTCTAATGATCGAACCCCTAGGCTTGCCAATCTAAGAATATCTCTAGCTAATTATTTCTTACTTTCTGCTACATGAGCCAAACTCCTCATGTAGTGTCGGCTACCACATTAGCCTTCCCTGGATGGTACTAAATATCAATATCATAATACTTGAGTAGTTCAGGCCACCTTTTCTATATGAGATTCAACTCCTTCTACTTGAAGACATACTAGAAACTCTTATGGTCGGTGAAAATGTCCAAATGAACTCTAATGAGCTAGTAATTTACCAACTCATTAGACTTTTAAAAATGAGCTTTTTCTTGGTTTTCAAGTCATTTGGGAGGATTTTATGCTATTTCTCTTTTGTTTTTCCAGGCATTCAACTTAAATAAAGAAGGCAAGGAATTGGATAAAAGCATGAAATTAGAGAAGAGGATCAGAGCTCCACCAGATGAGACCGGCGAAATGTCGGCCGACGTAGGACAATACTGGTGAGAAGTGGAAGGGGAATTGATGGAACATGGGTCAGCACCTACGAAATGCCAGTTCAAATGCTATCTAGGTCCCAAAGTTACTATCCCCAATTGTGACAAAGCGGCGCCCCGTGGATGGGCACCGGTGAAATACCGATGACTCGCAAATGAGGCCGTTTTTAGGAGAGCAAAAATCATCCAGCATGGGATTTGAGGAGAATTTTTGAACCTATTTCTGTACATTCTCTAGATTGAATATTCTATTCCAGATTTGTAAAGGTAGAGAGAGAAATATTAAATAGATTTTCTTCTTCTTCTTCCACAAGGTACAAACGAGTGAGGTCGTTTTTAGAAGCGGAAAATCATCCAGCATGGGATTTGAGGAGAATTTTTTAACCTATTTGTTTACATTCTATAGAAAGTACTAAATTCTATTCCGGATTTGTAGAGTTAGAGAGAGAAATATTGAATAGCTTTTCTTCTTCTTCTTCCTTAAGGTACAAACCACCATACAAGACCATTTTGAGCTTGTTATTTACTCTTAATGATGAATTTTCTGAATTTATTTGTCAATATGCTTTTGTATTATTCATCTATGAGTAGCTAGATATTTTGCTAGGGCTGTATGCATGATTGGGGATAGATTGGATTAGGTATGGTTGTATTAATCTTGTAATTAATCATTTAGTATAAATATGTTGTTTTCTCCCAAATTATAATTGAACCTATAGTTGCAAATGTGGGTTATGTCTACTTATTTCATTTTTGCTTGAAAAAGGAAAATTTAATATGGGTGAGAAAGCAATGGTAGGCAATTGTGTCTTGAATGTGTGGGGTTGGGCTAGAGCTAACCAAAACCCATAGTAATACACCCATTAGAGATTTGAGGCTAGAGATATCTCAAATCTTTCCTAAGCTATAGTAGATTAATTAATTGACGCCTTGGGGTTTGAGAAAACTCAAGGAAAAGAGCACCCAAATGGTTGAAAAATATCAGGTGTCACTTTATCCACGGTTATTTATGCTTATGAGTAATAATTTAATTTTCTAGTTAATCCCAATCCAATCGAACCCCATCAATAGCTTAACCCTGGCCCTTGTTCATAATTTTTCATTTAATTTGGTTGCCTTGTTCTCTTGATAGTCGATTTTAATTTAAATTGTGATCTCGCATTTTCCCCCAACATTTATTTTCTTTTATTTTCGATGCACGAATGTGATTTTAGTTCAAATCAATAAACAACTTTTTCATTATTCAATCGCTATTCCCTGTGGATTCAACCCCGACTCTTAGTTGGGTATTTATATTCTAACGATCATTTATACTTTCTCCTCGTAAGGAATGGATTTGGACGTCATCAATTTTGGTGTTGTTGTCAGGGAATTAAATAGCCCCTAGTTGATTGTTGATTTGATTTAATTTAGCATTTTGTGTTTTTTTACAATTGCTGATATGAAAATGACCCCTTTTGAAAGGTAAATTTAGAATCCCGAAGGGTCATCTTACATTGAATCTCTTCGATTAATAGATGAAATATGGAGAAGGGAGGAGAGAAAAGACATTATGTTGATGGTAGTAATGAAGCAAATTAAGTTGTTAGCAAGTTGTATGATGGGTTTTCATATGAGGTATGAACAAGCCAACCAGGGCTATTGGTATCCTTATGATGAAATTCAAGGTCGGAACTCTGATTATACAGCTGAAACAGGTAGTCAGGAGAGTGAAAAGTCCTCCTCATCACGCATCAAAGAAGAATGCTAGATCTATGCTTGAGTGAGTTGTTTCAAATGATTCAAGGATTCAATAGCTGCGAAGTGATCTCTTAGACCTCACACAAAAGGTGAAGGGCCATGAAATTCGACAGCTAGAAGACAAAATGAAATTGTTAGCATCATAAATGAAAACCCAAAAGGCGATAAAGGAAGATGCCCTATCATCCCCAAACAATGCGGATGATGAAGACATAGAAGGGGGAATGGAAGAAGAAATTTTGAAAAAAATGTTTGAAGGCATTCTCTTAAGTAGTGAAGGGTTGGAAGAGGTGTGTCATGTTAGCAAAGGGTTAGGAACCTACTCCTTTGAACCGAAAAAACTTGAACTTGACCTCAAGAATTGGACAACTCCACCATTGCAACCGTCCATCATTTCACCATCGGTCTTAGAGATCAAACCTTTACCTGCCTATTTGAAGTATGCATATCTAGGGGAAAATGAGAAACTCCTGGTGATCATCTCAGCTAAACTAAATAAACAACAAGTGGAAGCACTTTTACCGATCTTGAGGAAGCACATCCAAGCAATAGGGTGGTCTATAGCCAATGTCATTGCAATACCACCGGGAAATTGCACTCATAAGACAACCTCCAGGAAGATTGTAGCCCATTAGTTATGAATCATAGGCGTTTAAACCTACCGATGCAAGAGGTAGTCAATAAAGAAATCATCAAATGGTTAGATGCGGGAGTTGTATACCAAATAGCTAATAGTAGTTACACAAACGCAGTCCCATGTGTGCCTAGGAAAAGCAGAATCACGGTGGTGCCAAATGAGAAAGATGAATTGATTACAACACGTCCAGTCACCGGATGGAGGGTGTGTATGGATTACCACAAGTTGAACTCATGGACCAAAAAAGATCACTTTCCAGTCCCTTTCATTGATCAAATGCTATATCACTTGGAAGGGAAAGAGTATTACTATTTCTTGGATGGTTACTCAGGCTACAATCAGATTTCTATTGCCCCAGAAGATCAAGAGAAAACCACATTCACATGTCCTTATGGACCTTTTTCATTTAAAAGGATTCTCTTTGGGCTTTGAAATGTCCCAACTACTTTCTAGAGGTGTATGATGTTAATCTTTTCAGACATGGTAGAGGAGACTATGGAAGTCTTCGTGGGTGACTTCTCGGTTGTGGAAAATTCATTTGAAGACTGTTTGGCTCAGTTAGAAGAATTATTGAAAAGATGTGAGGAAACAACTTGGTGATTAATTGGGAAATGTGCCATTTATGGTTAAAGAAGGTATTGTTCTAGGGCACAATATCTCCGAGAAAGGGATTGAGGTAGATCAAGAAAAAATTGATGCCATTGCTCACCCACCCCCGCCAAAGATAGTGAGGGGCATTTAGAGTTTTCTAGGACATGCGGGGTTTTACTGCTGTTTTATCAAAGACTTTTCTAGGGTAGCACATCCGTTGTTCCGATTGCTAGAAAAAGATGCAAAATTCCAGTTTGACGAGGCTTGTATGTGGGTATTAATTGATTTGAAAGAGAAGCTTGTATCCCATGCAATTAGCACCGCACCAGATTGGTCGAAGCCTTTCGAATTTATGTCTGATGCTAGTGGTGTAGCATTAGGGGATGTTCTTGGACAGCGGAAGGAAAATATATTTCACCCCATTTACTACACCAGCAAAGCACTGAATAATGCACAACAAAATTACACAGTGACAGAACAAGAGTTGTTTTTAGTAGTTTTTGCGGTTGAAATATTCTAGGCATACTTGCTAGGGACCAAGGTAGTGGTACACATAGACCATACCGCACTTAGATACTTGATGACTAAAAAAGATGCTAAACCAAGGCTGATCAGATGGGTCCTTTTTCTCCAAGAATTATTTTTTTGTGAAGTATAGGAAGGGATGCAAGAATCAGCTGGCTGACCATCTCTTTCGTCTAGAAACTAAAGGTAAGTCAGAGGAAAGTAAGGAGATTGGTGATGACTCTTTTAGAGAACATTTTGGCTGCATCCCATGATTTAATAACGTGGTTTGCAGATTTCACTAACTAATTGGCAAGCAACATCACCCCCGAAGGATTAAACTTCCATCAAAAGAAGAAGTTTATGTATGATGTCCAAAAGTTATACTGGGATGATCCATATCTCTTATGTATTTGTGCGGATGGCATGATTCACAGGTGTATCCCAAAGGTAGAAATGATTCCAATCCTCAAATCCTGTCATTCATTGCTGGTGGGAGGCTCTTATGGGAGTGTGAGGATAGCTACAAAAGTGTTACAATGCGGGTTTTATTGGCCCACTCTCTATCATGATATCCATGACTTTGTTAAGCAATGTGATCAATGTCAACAAATCAGAAGCATCTCTAGGAAGCATGAGCTTCCTTTGACACCAATTCTTCAGGTGAAATTATTTGACGTGTGGGGGATCAATTTCATGGGGCTATTCATTAGCTCGTATAGAAATACTTACATTCTGGTGGTGGTAGACTATGTTACGAAGTGGGTTAATGTTGTGGCGTTGCCCAACAATTAGGCAAGTGATCTTGGGAAAATTTATATGCCCAAGTGATACTCAAAGGTGTCATTTTAGCCTTGTTTATCTATCAATGTTTATACATTCTCATGTGATTGATAATAAAATGTGAATTTATACTAACCAACACGATTAGCATTGTTTTGCAGGTGAAATATAATTTTGGGAAGCTAAAATGCATGTTGGGAGAGATTGGGGTTGGACTCAGATGTTAGCAAGGGAAAAAAGCATTTGAAGGCACAAATTAAAGGGGCTCCGCGATGGAGCCGTGTCACGCTGCCATCGTGGATGCCTTCTGCCTGGATAGGGATTTTTTGCCAAAATCCAGTGAGGGTGCGCGTTGGGGCCGTGGCACGTTGTCCTAGCCCCACGTTGCACGCCATGCCACGTTGGGCCTTATTACCTGGACAATCAATTTCCAGTAAGGGTCTGCATTAGTGGCGTGTCACGGAGGCAGTGCTCCGCGATGCACTCCGTGACACGTTGCTTGTTATTCTGGGAAAAATTCCCACTAGTATAAATAGAACACTTAGGTTCATTTTTAATTATTCTGACTTGGTGGAGCAAGAACGTGGGTTACAGGCAGTTGAGGGGACGAAATTATCAGGGTTTTTCTCTATCTCCTTCTTCTTTAATTCAATTGCTTGTATGTTTAACACTCATTTAACGATGTTTAATCCACAAATGAGTGGCTAATTCCTCTTCTTCCTGAGGTTAAGAACAATTGTATTGAAATGTAGTTATTGATCAATTGGGTTTTTCATCTTTTCTTCCATGGTTGTTCTATTGATTCTTGTTCTTACTGCATTAATGTGTGGCCAATGTTAATATATATCTAAAAAGTCTGGTTTCACTCGAGAGAGCAAGAAATTGGAAAGTTGTGAAACAATAGGATATGATCTTTTCTTAGTTTGGGAAAATTGAGAATTGATTTACCTTCAGGATAGAAATATACCTGAAAGTCGTATTAGTCAATTAAGAAATCGATTTTGTATGGCCAGAACATGAATTTCGTTTAATCACAGAAATGTAGGTGGACGGTTCATGATTCTTAAGTTGGGTTAAATACGAGAGTTTTAATCCATTGGCAATAATTCTTGACTAGCAACTGAAGGAAAGATTAACCAAAAATTGTATCGATAATTAGTTTCTATACATGTTCATTTAGCCTAAGCATGCTCACATTCATAGTTCAGACTCACATTAGATATTCGTTTTAGACTTATCATACAATTAGAAATCAAAATATCAAACTCTTCTTTGCACTGTTGTCTTCATTTTTAGAGTAAGTATAGTAACACTTAAGTAGTTTGTTACCTTATCCCAGTCCCTGTAGGATCGATACTTGGCTTACTTAATCCACTTTACTACTTGTTCGACCACGTGCACATGCGTGTAGTTAAATACCCCAACGCAGACGGGAACAAGTTTTTGGCGCCATTGCCGGGGACTGGCAATTGGTGAATTTTTCTTAAGTGTAAATTTACTATATTTTTTCTTAGTGTTGACAACTTGGTCTTAGACTGTATTTCGTAGATATAATCTCTGTTGAACACTGGCAAGAGACAAGGCTGAAAGACAATTTTATCGTCAGCGGAGAGAAGCTCTAGAGAAATAGTTGCAGATGCTCAGACAAACAATCATGGAGCAACAACAGAATCCACCAGTAGTAAGGGCAATGTTAGTGCCCGAGGAAATGGCAGCTAGGCTGGTTCGCGAGGTGGCAATCCCACATACTAACAATGTCACATCTAGCATCCGCAAACCTGAGCCAGGAGGGAGGTTCGAGCTCAAACAAAACATGGTGCAATTGCTGCACACCAGCGGGCAGTTCATAGGTCTCCCTCATGAGGATCCACAGCAGCATCTGCAAAATTTTTTGGAGATAAGTGACACTTACATCCCCGCTGGAGTGTCATCAGATTATGTCAGGCTTACATTATTCCCATTTTCACTATTGGGAGAAGCCAAGAGGTGGTTGAAAGTTAAGCCACCTAATTCTATTACTACGTGGGATGATCTTGCAAGGAAATTCTTGATACGATTTTTTCCATCCTGTAAAACAGCAAGACTTAGAAGTCAAATTCTAAGTTTTAAACAGAGAGAGGGAGAGAATCTATATCAGGCTTGGGAGAGATTCAAGTCCATGTTGCGGGATTGTCCACATCATCATCAATCCAATGATGTGCTGGTGCACACTTTTATAGAGGGTTTGGAACCCCACACAAAAATCTTGCTAGACTCAGCAGCTGGGGGACAAGCATTGGAGAAAACTTATGAGGAGCTGTATACCTTTTTAAATCGTATTTCGCAGGGAAATCCGGAGTGGAATGCTGATTCGTCAAGAGATGGAACAAGGAAAGCAGCAGGAGTTCTAGAAGTGGATGGTTTTACAGCTATTGCTGCACAGATAACTGCTTTACAGAATCAACTCAACACCCACTTCAGTAACATGACAATGAACCAGACTCAAGCCCCAGTGAATGTAGTGCAGAAGATTTGGTGTGAAGTGTGCGGGAGTAGTGAGCACTCAGCTGAGTGTTGTGGAGCAAATCCTGACTCGGTGAACTTTGTGGGAAATGTACAGAGGAACAACCATCGACAGTATGGCAACAACTACAATTCCAACTAGAGGAATAACCCAAATTTCTCTTGGGGTAGCAACAACCATCAAGGGCAAAGTTCGAGTCAGGGGGAGCAGAGGAATCAAGGAGGGCAGCAGAACTATCAGGCACAATATAGAAACAACAATGCACCTCCTCCCCCACCATCACCCAGCATTGAGGAGATGTTCAAGACAATGATAGCTAACAAAGCTCAATTGCAGGCTGACTATGTGAAATTGGCAGCCGAGGTGAAGAACAACCATTTAGCTACTAAGGCACTTGAATATCAATTTAGGCAATTTGCTGGAGCCCAAAACACCAGGCCTAGAGAAGGACTTCCGAGCGACACAGATCCCAACCCCAAGCAGGTGAATGCGGTGACCACAAGGAGTGGTTTGCAGCTTAAAGAGGTGGAACCAGAAAGTCCACCTTAACAATCGGGAGCAGCAGAAGTTCAGAGGGAGCAAAGTGATGAGAGGGGGAAGAAATAGGAAGCTGAATCAGAAAGACCACCACCCCCGTTCCCTCAAAAATTAAAGAAACACAAGGAGGAGGCGTGTTTCAAGAAATTCATGGTGGTGCTGAAACAGGTACATATTAACTTACCTCTTGTTGATGTTTTGCAGGGAGTGCCGAAGTATGCAAAGTACATTAAGGACATCGTGGCGAACAAAAGTCAGTTGACTGAGTATGCTACGGTGGCTCTCACGGAGGAGTGCACTTCACGGATACAGAACCGATTTCCCACAAAGCTCAAAGACCCTGGGAGCTTTACTATACAAATTACAATTGGGCAGAGTATCCGAGCTCGTGGATTATGTGATTTGGGAGCGAGCATTAATTTGATGTCGTCATCGGTATTCAAGAAGTTGGGTCTAGGGAGTCCTAGACCAACAACAGTGATCTTGCAACTAGCGGATCGGTCCTTAGCCAGACCTGATGTCATTGTGGAGGATGTGCTGGTACAAGTGGGCTCCCTTATCTTCCCGGTAGACTTCGTCGTGCTGGATTTTGAGCCACACGCGGAAGTCCCACTTATTTTGGGACGTCCCTTCTTGGCGACTGGGAAAGCGCTGATTGATGTAGCTGCAGGGCAGCTAACCATGAGAGCACATGACAAGGTGGAAGTGTTTGATGTATACAAGGCCACCAAGCTCCTGACTGTGTACAAGGAACTCTCGGTGACCAACGTGATTGATCGAGCTGATGATGCTTAGATAGTTGAATCACGAGAGTTAATGGGAAAACCACTGGAGCGATGTAAGCACTACTTGGGTGAGGATGGTGGTCGATAGAAAACGTCAGTCACCCTAGAAGATGACTGAGCTGAATGACGTCGAGCCGCGACAGTAAACCAGGCGCTGCACGGGAGGCAACCCATTAAATTTTTCTTTGTAAAATGTGAATAGATTTCTTTTTTTTTTGATTAACAACAACATTTTTAGTTTTTATTTTGAGTGAATCCTATAATTCTAACCAATTTCTTATCGTAAGATGAATTTCAGGTTGAACGGAGGGTAAACATGCAAGGAATCGCAAAGGAAAATCCAAGGTATGAAAAATAATAAAAAGTAGCAAAACAGTTAGCCAGGGCGATGGCTCTGTGTCACAGAGGAGGGCCTCCGCGTTACCCTCCGTGACACGTTGAAGGTAATTCTGGAATTTTTACAAATTCCAAAACACCTACACGATGGCTCCGTGTCACGGAGGGCATGCTCCGCGTTACCCTCCGTGACACGTTGAGGTGTATATCACGACGGGTCACACCGGGTCGCTGGGTGACCCGCGCGAATATTCCCACTTTTTAACCCCGATTCCCCCTCATTTTTCCTCATTTTTCATACCCTCCATGACCAACATCCCAAAAACCCCTCCCCCCTCAACGTGACACGGACTTAGGCCCATAATTTCATCAAGTTTTCGTCATTTCTTCGAATACAAGGTATGTTCTTCAACTCTATCTCAATTCTTGTCGAAGTTTTTTGATGTTGAACATGTGATATGAGCAAAACTTGCCCTAAGTAGAAATTAAGCTTAAATTCAATTGAATTATTGTTGATTGATGTTCGGAGTGACGGTGTGATTGCTTGAACTCGATAATTACATGGCTTAATCAAATTTTTGATAAAATCATAGCTAGGGCTTGACTTTGAGTTTGAAATCGAAAAATTGAGTTGAACTAGTGAAATTCATGCTGGGTTGTACATGTGGGGTGAGATGAGTCGATTGTGCTAACTGTTACTATGCTAAAAGACCGACGGATTCTCGGGTTAAGGAAATATTGGAAATTACAAGAAATGGGTGAATTGTATAGGATCATGTAGTTAAAATTTTCTTTTGTTCTCCTTGCTAAGTGCTATGGGATAAAATGTTATTGATAGGTAAGGATTGTGGTTAGCTGTACGAAGTCTGAGTAGTACATGGAATATATACCGTCGAATTCTCCAAACGCACTAAGCATATTTGTTATGTTTTGTTGTTTGTTTGTGTAAATAAGTACGATCTTGCCTTAATGTTGTAATTTTGGCTAAGGACTAAGTGTGGGGTAGCCTAGCTTAACCCAACCTTAGTCGAAGCTAATTTTAATTGGCTTAACATTGAAATTGTTTGTTTGGTTTGATAGGAACAATGGCAAGCAGGCAAGACAAGGGAAAAGGCGCATCAACATCTGGCGTCGGAAGAAAAAGAATCAGACTGGGCACAGCAGTCCCAGCAGCACCAGCGGTTCCACGCGGCCAACGCCGTCAATACGGAACCAGGTGGGTGACAGAGGAGGGGAAGAAATGGTACGCAAAGCATAAGGAGAGCAAGTACTTCCTCGAGGAACACATAGAAAGGGAACCGTTGGCACAGGAGTTCCCTAGGATTGTCCATAGGATCGAGGCAGCTGGGCTGAACTTCATCTTTGAAGAGCCCAAGGAATGCAACTTGCACTTTATTCGAGAATTCTATGCCAATTGGAACCCGACTCTCAGAAGTCACACCATCAAAATAAGGGGGCAAATAGTCACTTTTGAGCCCCACTACCTCAATGCTATCCTAGGGGCGCGGGACACAGAAGCCCATGTGCTTTGACAGCTGAATATCAATCCACCATATGCGGACATCAGACGCACTTTGTGTGGAACCCGATCAACTGCTCGATGGAGCAGACATAAGGAGAGGGGCTACCATCAGACCTTGCCTTACTCACAGATGAACAGGGAAGCCAAGATATGGCTGAAGATTGTTTGTTCCTGCCTAATCCTGGGGGTGCATATGACGGATGTAACCCGGGATCGTGTATGCTTGGTGTACGCCCTGATGAAAGGGCTGGAGATCAATGTGGGGGCGGTGATTATCTCCACCATGAAAAGAGCCCGTTTGCATCAAGGGCACAGATACGGATTTGGTGGACTACTCATCACGTTCCTGAGGGGCCTGGATATTGAGGAAGAGGCCCTTGACTACATCCCGCAGATGGAGCGGCGGGCCTTAGAGGTCACTAAAACTAAGGCACCCGACACCACCCACGGGCCAGTTCTTACACTAGCCGAGCGACATGCTCGGGATGATTAGTACATGGCTCACATGTACGGGATGCAGATGCTCCAGCTGCGAATAGGCGGGAGGCCAGCAACAGAAGAGTAGCTGTGGCAGCTCGAGCTAGACTACCCTTTTGGCAAAAATGCCAGGGCTCTATGCAGTGTGGGGCCAGCTTTTGTAGAGCCCACAGATAATGATGTCCCCACATATGAGGAGACACATCGTGAGGACTCCGATGTGGAGTCCGATGATGACGATGGGGGTGATTCAGATATGGGAGACGAGGCAGCAGCACCTGATGAAGAAGTGGAGTATTTTGATTGATCAGGGAGTTCCGCCACCCACTTTTTGTGCTATGTTAATTTTTGTGAACACTGGGGACAGTGTTCGATATAAGTGTGGGGTGGGAGTAGTTAGGTGCTGGTTGTGTTGTTGTTTATGTTTCTGTTCTATTGTCTTGCCTGTGGAAAAATTTTGTGACCCTATGATTGTGATGTTTCTGTTCGGTATTGTAATTAATGTGAAGTTGTTGTGTGCTGCTAAATGTTGCTAGCTGATTTTGTAGTGCTGCTGAATGTTGCTAGCTGATTTTGTACATATTTTTGTTTTATCGAAATGATCGAAATTTTTTTTCAATTCTTAGGTTTCTCGACGTTTGTTTTCGGTTCTTTTACCCATAATGGTCCCATTGAACCGAAGTCTTAGTTAGTGACCGTTCCCTATGATGGATGGATGACGACCGTCTTAAGGGAAGTGTAGTCGTTAGGAGTAGATTTTTTTCATTTATTTTTCAGTTGTTTTATTTTGTGGGTTGCATCCCAAAACCTGTAGTTACTTTATGGTTGCGGAATTCTGGTTGCGTGTTGTACATGATATTTGAAATGCAAAGGTGATTCGTATGAAAGCATGCAACTTTGTAAATATTTTGAGATACCTAGGCCATAGAGTCGATCCAGTATAATTGAGGCTTAATGTTTGAATTCTTATTATTAGCTGATTGAAGAGTCTGTGAATACATCTTTAATTGAGCATGTGCAATAAGTGTGGGGTGAGTTTTTGTTTATTACATGCTATTATGAAATGTCTAGAACTTGCCTGGTGTGTGTACGAAACGAAATGAAGGACGTGTATTGTAGGAAAGGATGTAGGCATTTCTTTATTTTCAACCGAAAGTTTCTCTTTTTCATTATTGTACCCACCTTGATTGTACACCCTAGTTAGCCCGTTGAGCCTTTAGCCTATAAATTTTTTTTCTTTTGTCAAAAATGTGTAAACCGAGCTTTTAACCCCTTTCTTTTCATTAGCCGTAAATTTGATCCAAAACTCTTAAGTGCTTAAGAAGAGAAAATAATGTTCCCAAAGTGTCAAAGAGTGAGAATGGTGAAAAGAAAAGAAAAGCAGAGTGATGAAAGGAAAGAAAAGGTTGAAGGTGCACTTGTTATAAATAAAATATAATGAAGGTGTATGAATAATCTTCGTTATTGAGTCAACTGTGCTTAATGAGATGGGTCAAAATAAAGACAGACTTCAAGAATGGGGGGATGAAGGAAGAAACAATGCCCATGAGCTTGATGGGATGTATTGAAAAAGCGCGTAAGGATGCTAGTGGCTATTATTGGCTAGCCCAATATTTACTAGTTCCGTAGCTTACATTACAACCCGTTAAAGTCCTACGTGATCTTACATCACACTTCTTTATATTAGTGGAGTAATACACTGAAGGCAAGCTTATGATTCGTGGCATGATGCATGTGAATTCTTTTGGGAGAGAGAGAGAAATTGTTTCTATATGCCCCTGCATGTAATCGTTTGAGTTCATGTGAATAAAAAGGGGAAAATTCTCTTGTGTTGTGAGGGTACATGCTTGATGAGAGATTAAATTTCGTGTCGGATATCTTGATCAGCTGATTGGCATGAGTTTGCCAATATCGAGAGTCGATTCTTAAGTCTTGGAGGTCTTGATGTGTAGAAGGTCATTGCATTGATAGGACCATGCGTGTTTTCTTGATGATTTGCTGTATTAAATAATTGGTATGACCGTAACCTGAATTGTCGAACCAAAGTAGCCAGGATGGGGTGTAAAGTGCATGAGGTGTAAGATTGTTGTTCGGGGACGAACAAGGATTTAAGTGTGGGGTAAGTGATATTGGGCAAATTGATATGCCCAAGTGATACTCAAAGGTGTCATTTTAGCCTTGTTTATCTATCAATGTTTATACATTCTCATGTGATTGATAATAAAATGTGAATTTATACTAACCAACACGATTAGCATTGTTTTGCAGGTGATATAATTTTTGGAAGCTAAAATGCATGTTGGGAGAGATTGGGGTTGGACTCGGATGTTAGCAGGGGAAAAAAGCATTTGAAGGCACAAATTAAAGGGGCTTCGCGATGGAGCCGTGTCACGCTGCCATCGCGAATGTCTTCTGCCTGGATAGGGATTTTTTGCCAAAATCCAGTGAGGGTGCGCGTTGGGGCCGTGGCATGTTGGCCTAGACCCGCGTTGCACGTCGTGCCACGTTGGGCCTTATTACCTGGACAATCAATTTCCAGTAAGGGTCCGCGTCAGTGGCATGTCACGGAGGCAGTGCTCCGCAATGCACTCCGTGACACGTTGCTTGTTATTGTGGGAAAAATTCCCACTAGTATAAATAAAACACTTAGGTTCATTTTTAATTATTCTGACTTGGTGGAGCAAGAACGTGGGTTACAAGCAATTGAGGGGACAAAATTATCAGGGTTTTTCTCTATCTCCTTCTTCTTTAATTCAATTGCTTGTATGTTTAACGCTCATTTAACGATGTTTAATCCACAAATGAGTGGCTAATTCCTCTTCTTGCTGAGGTTAAGAACAATTGTATTGAAATATAGTTATTGATCAATTGGGTTTTTCATCTTTTCTTTCATGGTTGTTCTATTGATTCTTGTTCTTACTGCATTAATGTGTGGCCAATGTTAATGTATATCTAAAAAGTCCGGTTTCACTCGAGAGAGCAAGAAATTGGAAAGTTGTGAATCAATAGGATATGATCTTTTCTTAGTTTGGGAAAATTGAGAATTGATTTACCTTCAGGATAGAAATATACCTGAAAGTCGTATTAGTCAATTAAGAAATCGGTTTTGTATGGCTAGAGTTTTAATCCATTGGCAATAATTCTTGACTAGCAACCGGAGGAAAGATTAACCAAAAATTGTATCGATAATTAGTTTCTATACATGTACATTTAGCCTCAGCATGCTCACATTCATAGTTCAGACTCACATTAGATATTCGTTTTAGACTTAGCATACAATTAGAAATCAAAATATCAAAGTCTTCTTTGCACTGTTGTCTTCATTTTTAGAGTAAGTATAGTAACACTTAAGTAGTTTGTTACCCTATCCCAGTCCCAGTGGGATCGATACTTGGCTTACTTAAGCCACTTTACTACTTGTTCGACCACGTGCACTTGCGTGTAGTTAAATACCCCAAAGCAGGCACGAACAACAAGGAGTGTGACAGCCTTTTCGGAAAAGCATATATTCTCATGTTTTGGCACACCGAGAGCTATCATTAGCAATGGAGGTTCACACTTTTGCAATTGATTGTTCAGTGCTTTTCGTGCAAAGTATGGCGTGAAGAACAAAGTTGCTACCCCCTATCACCCTCAGACCAATGGCCAAGAGGACATATCCAATCGGGAATTTAAGTCTATTTTGACTAATACAGTCAATGTGAATAGGACAGATTGGGCAAGGAAGATAGATGATGCTCTTTGGGCCTATCGGACCGTATATAAAACAATGATTGGAATGTCACCACAAATCGTACTTGGAAAATCTTGCCACCTACCGGTGGAACTGGGGCATAAATCCATGTAGGCCTTGAAGAGTTTAAACATTGATTGGCGGAAATCCGTACATGGGCGAATAGAGAATCTCAATGAGTTGGATGAGTTTATGATGAGGTCTTAGGAAAAAGCAGCAATATACAAAGCTTGAATGAAACGCTACCAATATTAGAAAATGTTGCAAAGGGAATTTACTCCAAGAGATTAGGTGTTACTCTTCAACTCTAGATTGAGGTTGTTTCTCGGGAAGCTTAAATCAAGGACCCTTTAAGGTGTCCCATGTTTTTGAGAGTGGAGCCATCGAACTTGAAAGATATGATGGGCTAAGATTCAAAGTGAATGGTCAACGAGTGAAAAAGTACTTAGGTGTGTTAGCAGAAATCAACATGGTGGAAATTGCATGCTTTGATGAGATGTAGCAGCAATAACACCATTGTCGTGCCACAATGTTAAATAAGGAGCTTCTTGGGCGGCAATCAAAGTGTTATTATGCTTGATACTTCGATGTTTTGTTGATTTTTGTTTTATAGGTAGATTGGATGAGAAGCAAGGGGAAGCAAAACAGGGTAGCCACTACATGAGATCGGCGAAATGTCGGTGCTCAAGCGTGAGTCACTGCCCTGACGCACGCGAGAAGTACAAGTTGGATAAAAAAAGGATAGGAAGATGGGATCTCATCGGCAAAACATTGGTGGCATTCTGTGGTATGTCGGTCTGGCGCGGGTGTGAACCAGTACACCTGGAGGAAATCTGAAAATAAAAGGGTAAGTTGTGACTCACCAACGGAACGCAAATGACGATCCGCGAAATGACGGTTGATCACAGCTCGAAAATAGTGAACTAGGCAGAAAAGGAAGTCACCTACGCTTGAATTGGTGAAACACCGATTGTCATAAGCCGAACATAGGCCCGGATCAAGACGTGGAACCTAGAAGCATAAATGGCTCCGAGTCGACCCATGGCATGAATCATGATCACTAACTCAACATAATCAAGGAGGAAAGAAACTGAATTCTGAAATAGCGGAAGTCTAAATATTAAACATTTGAACAACAGAAATACATAACACATAATTCGAAACTGAATACCAAAATATGTCAAATAAGCCTTTACATACTGACGAGAACAATACCCCAACTAGCTTACATGCTTGAGAAAATCATTATACCTGAAATTCATAAATTCATGAAGAGTACTTGAAGGAAATCATATCATAAATCATAATTTAGGGCTTAGGAAGATCAAAATCCTAATAGAATCATAAACTTGACTTTTCATGAAATTTGCATAATTGAGCATAAATTGATTAAAATTTTAAACTATGAATTAATAATCAAAATAGGTAAAAAGTTTTCCTATAGATATTAAAATATGATTTGATACATGAAGGGAATTGACCCGTAAATAAATCATAGAGAATGTCTTAAAATTAGGAATAAGCCCCATAAGATCATGAACTTGGCCTAGAATTTAAATTCATGGAATTAAAGAGAATTTTGAGCATCAGAGTAAAAATAACTTTTATTCATAGCTCTACATACCTGTAAAATCTGATTCCACACTCTTCCTTGATAGCCCAAAAGAATTGGAGGTGAATTGGAGGGTTTCAAGCTTGATCTTCAAAGAGAAACCTTTACTCTTGCATGCATGGGAGTTGAATGAATTAGGATAGACTAAGCCCTCTTAAAATCCTCCTAACAGAGCTTAAAACTATATAGTTTAGGAGTTAGGACCTTACGAATTACGAAAATTCCCTTGATAAAAAAATCTGGAAAACGGGGACTGCCTATCATCACGACTCTCACCATGAGTCGTACCATGAAGTAACGACTCATGGTCACCACTCTCCTCCCTGCAGCATCTCTGAATCATACTACTAGTGTATATTATAACTCATGGTGTCCTACTAAGAGTCATACTATCAATCGTGACATCACCCCCTTCACCTGCAAATTCCTAACCACAACTTCTATCATGACTCATTGTTACTATGAGTCGTACCTTGATCTGTGACATCCTACCCTGGAACCACAAGGGAACTCATCATGACTCCTAACCACAAGTCATACCTACACCTCACGAATCGTGGTGTGACTTATGGTCTAGACATCAACTTCAGAATTCCACCACGATTGAGACCACGACCCGTCACTTCCTATCATGACTTGTACCACGAGTCATTCCGGTGCAAAAATTCAGAATTTTCTGCAGAGCTCATTTCTAATCCTCCCATCTATTTCTTAGAAACTTTTGTGGTATTACAATATCTCCCCCTTGGGAACATTGATTAACTAGGAAAGGACCTTCCATCTCAAATACTGAACACCTAAAGATGAAAGCTGACGGAGTAACTGACTCTTGATTGAAACACTTGACGGAACTAAATTCATGAATCATATATATATGCATTAACATACAGGAAACCGAGAGGCATGTGCTAGACATGAAACTAAATAAAGTACCAAGGAGGAAAGTGGAACCTCAAGCTGAAATTGAACCGGAAGAAAAAAGATGCAGATATTTAGCCATCATATCTGCGTTGGCTTCCCAAGTAGCTTCCTCAATATGTTGATTCCTCCACAAAACCTTTACTAAAGCTGCCTTCTTGTTCCTCAACTTCCAAACCTAACAATCAATAATTTCAACTGGTACCTCCTTATACTAAGGCTATCCTTCACACCTACGCTCTCTGCTGGAATAACCAAAGTTGGGTCAGCAATTTACTTCTTTAAGAGAGAAACATGGAAAACTGGATGTACTGAAGCCAACTCTGAGGGCAACTCCAACTCATAGGCTACCTTGCCAACACGTCTCACAATCTTGTACGGGCCGATATATCGAGGACTAAGCTTCCCTTTCTTTCCAAACCTCATTACTCCCTTCATGGGGGACACCTTTAGAAACACCCAATCATCAACTTCAAACTCAAGTTCTCTCCTCCTCACATCCACATAGGATTTTTGATGACTCTAAGCTATTTTCAGCCTCTCCCTTATAAGTTGAACTTTCTTCATAGCCTCATGAACTGAATCTGGCCCTATCAACGTAGCTTCACCTACGTCAAACCAACCAATAGGCAATTGACACCTCCACCAATAAAAAGCCTCAAACGGAGCCATCTGAATGCTGGAATGATGGCTGTTGTTTTATGTAAACTCGATAAGAGGTAAATGATTATCCCAACTACCTTTGAAGTCAATCCCACATGCTCTCAACATATACTCAATAGTCTAAATGGTCTGCTCAGCTTGGCCATCTGTTTGTCGGTGAAAAGATAAGCTAAGCTTGACCTGAGTACCAAGTCCCTTCTCAAACAACTTCCAAAACTGGGAGGTGAACTAAGTATCTCTATCTGAGATGATAGACAAGGGAACCCCATGCAACCGAACCAATTCTGGAATGTATAATTTGTCATAATCCTCTACTTAATCTGTAGTTTTGACCGGTTGAAAATGAGATGCTTTAGTCAACTATCCACAGTCACCCAAACCGAGTCATACTATGGACATAGAGGCAATACAGTGATGAATTGCATATTGATTTCCTCCCAATTCCAGGTAGAGATACTAATTTCCTGAAGCACACCTCCAAATCTTCAATACTCGACTTTCACTTCCTGACAATTTAGACGCTTAGCCACAAACTCTGCAATACCCTTCTTCATGTCGGTCAACCAATAGACTTCCCGTAGGTCATGGTACATCTTGGTGGCACTTGGATGTATAGAATAACAGGAACCATGAGCCTCATGCAACATTAGATCTCTCAATTCATCAACATTTAGGACACAAAAACGACCATGATATCGAAGCACACCATCTCCCCCTTGGGAGAAGACCTCTACCTTTTGATTCTGAACCGCTTCCTTCAACTTTACCAAGATCAGATCATCATCTTGTCTAGACTTGACTCCAGTCACCAAAGAGGATTCTGAACCATTCTAAACAATGACTTCACCATCTATCGGATCATTAAAACGAACTCCTTACCATGAAAGCCGATGTACATCCTATACCAACTCTTTCCTTTCCTCCTCCACATGAGACACATTGTCTATGGATAACATGCTAAGAGCATCCACCACTACATTGGCCTTACCCAGATGATAAAGGACACAGATTTCATAGTCCCTGAGAAGCTTTAACCACTTCCTTTGTGGCAAATTCAGATCCTTTTGGGTAAACACGTACTGAAGACTTTTGTTATCCATAAACACATCCACATGGACCCCATACAAATAGTGCCTCCAAATCTTCAATGCGAACACCACCGCTGCCAATTCCAGGTCATGCATTGGGTAATTCTTCTTATGAGTCTTGAGCTGTCTAAAGGCATACACAATGACTTTTTCCATGTTGCATCAACACACAACAATGTCCAACCCTAGAGGCACCACAATACACCACAAATCCATCTGTGACCTCAGGTAGGGTCAATACTGGGGCTGAAGTGAGTCGAATCTTTAACTCTTGAAAACTCCTCCTCACATGTATCCGACCACTAAAATTAGACTTTCTTCTAGGTCAACTTAGTCAATGGTGCCACAATGGATGAAAATCCCTTAACAAACCTTCTGTATAACCAGCCAAACCCAAAAAACTCCTGATGTTTGAAGGACTAACTGGTCTAGGCTAATTCTTCACCGTTTCTATCTTTGGAGAGTTCACCTAGACACCCTCACTGGAAAGCACATGACCCAAAAATGCTATTGTTCAACCAAAACTCGCACTTGCTGAATTTAGCAAACAGTTGGCGATGCTTGAGTCTGTAGCATAATCCTCAAATGAGCAGCATGCTCCTCCTCACTCCGAGAGTATATGAGAATGTCATCTGTGAACACAATCACGAACATGTCTAAATATGTCTTGACACCCTATTCATCAAATCCATAAAAGCTGCAGGAGCATTCATTATTCTAACAGACATAACTCCAAACTCATAGTGACCATATCGAGTCCTGAAGGCTGTCTTTGGGATGTCACTCTCCCTAACCCTGAGCTGGTGCTAACCGGACCTGAGATCTATCTTTGAGAAACACTTAGAACTGTGAAGTTGGTCAAACAAATCATTAATTCTAGGAAGAGGATACTCATTCTTGATGGCAACCTTGTTCAACAGTCGATAGTCAATACACATACAAAGAGAACCATCATTCTTTTGAACAAAGAGAGTAGGTGCACCCTATGGGGATTTTCTAGGTCTGATGAAACCCCTATCTAGGAGATCCTTCAGCTTCTCTTTCAACTCCTTTAGCTTAGCTGGAGCCATTCTATAAGGAGGAATAGATATAGGCTACATATAGGGAAGAAGGTCAATATCAAAGTCGATCTCCCTCTCGGGAGGGACTCCGAGTAAATCATCTGGGAACACCTTCGGGTACTCAGACACTACATGAACTGACTGGAGAGTCGGGGTCTCAAACGTAGCATCCTTAACCTGAACTAGATGGTACATACAACCCTTAGAGATCATCTTTTTGGCCTTAACGTAGGAAATAAAGCAACCTACAGGCAGAATTGAACTATTCTTCCACTCTAGGAATGGCTCACCCAAAAACTAAAACTCTATCGCACGGGTTCTATAATTCATGGAGCCATAATACCCATGCAACCAATCCTTGCCAAAAATAGCATCAAAATTAGTCATGTTTAACTCTACCAAATCTGCTGAAGTGACTTTCTGAAGAACTGTGAAAGGGCAATTTCTGTATACCCGTTGAGCTATAACTGAATCAGCGACTAGAGTAGAGACTGAGAAAGGTACTGATAGGATTTTGGGACTGACTTTGAAACTACTAGAAACATAGGGAATAAAAAATGATAAAGTGTCCCCTGGATCTAACAATGCATAAACATCAAGATGAAATACTCGTAACTTACCAGTGACTACATGTGGGGAGACCTCCTGCTCCTGATTAGACGCTAGGGCATAAAACCTGTTCTGGCACTGACCACCAGCTGCACTAGTGGATGCACCCTGCCAAGAAAGCTGTGCTACTGGAGTCGCTACTAAACTGGTAGCCTGAGTACAACCCCTTCCATTTCCCTACCTTGCCAAAGGACACTCTCGGCGCATTTTGCCGGGGTTCCCGCACCCGAAGAAAATATTTAATCTGACCAAGCACTCTCCTATGTGGTTCTTACCACATTTTTCACACACTGGAAAGGTGTGCTCTGCCAGCATGTTCCTTTATTTCCTCGAACGTGATGCTCTGCTATTCTGATCACCCCAAGACCTGGATAGAACACTGGCTGATCATGGCGCTGGGGCCAATGACCTCTGGTGGGACTGCTGAGGATATCCACCACTCGACCTCTGCTTTGAGGACCCAAAATTATCTGTCCTAGAGGTAGAAGAGTATAAGAGTGAAAGTAACTCTCATTTATAGCCCTATATACATAGAAAATCTTATTCCACACTCTTCTTGGAAAGCCCAAAAGAATTGGAGGAGAATTGGCAGGTTTCAAGCTTGATCTTCAAGGAGAAACCTCTACTCTTGCATGCATGGGAGTTGAATGAATTAGGATAGGCTAAACCCTCTTAAAATCCTTCTAATAGAGCTTAAATGACGTATTTTAGGAATTAGGAGCTTAGAAATTATGAAAATTCCCTTAATAAAAAAATCTAGTAAATAGGGACTGCTAGTCATCTCGACTCTCACCACGAGTCGTACAATGAAGTAACGACTCATGGTTACCTCTCGTGGTCACCACTGCTCCTCCCTAAAGCATCTCCAAATCATACTATGAGTGCATATCACGACTCGTGGTGTCCTATCACGAGTCGTACTGTCAGTCGTGACATCATCCCCTTCACCTGCAAATTCCTAACCACGACTTGCATCATGACTCGTTGTTACTTACTATGAGTAGTACCCTGATCTGTGACATACTACCCTAGCACCACAAGGGAACTCATCACGACTCATAACCATGAGTCGTACCTAACCCTCACGGCTCATGGTGTGACGTATGGTCTAGACACCAACTTCAGAATTCCACCACGACTGAGAGCTCGACCCATCACTTTCTATCAAGACTCATACGACGAGCCGTTTTGGTTCAAAATTCATATTTTTCTACAGAACTCATTTCTAATAGTCCTATTTATTTCTTAGGAACTGTTTGGATATTACACAGATACTCACCGGCAATCGCAGGTCTAGTATGGGTGGAGGTATGTAATTTTTTGTTAAATATTGATCGACCGGTTGACCAATCTAACACGTACCACTTTAAAAAAAGAACAAATCTGGTCAAAACAACCCTTTTACCTTCCCAATACTCCCTCTCTCCACCTTTTCACCTAACCTACAACCCTTTCACTTTCTCAAATCCATTTTCCTACTTTTCCACCTTCCTAACTCCCTACTATTAAACCACCTTCTCACCACCCAATCACCCTCTCTCTCTTTCATTCTTTTCATTTCACCTTACCTCCTACATCTCTTACTAAGAAAAGAAAAGAAAAAGAATTTCTCATTGTGAAGATACCATTGTCGGTCAAGCATAAAGCTTCAATCTCTTCACTTCTTCTCACTTCTCAAATTGTTATGTGTTCGTGAGCTCTTATCTTATTTTATTGTTTGAGATCGTGAGTCAAAAATGAAGCATTCTATATTAAAATCTTCCTATACCTATGTCCCCCTTTTCGCATATTCTGCTTATTCATTGTTTAATGCTTCCCATAGATAGGGTGACGTCTTTCTTAAGGAAAAATCATAATTTTTATTTTTATTTTATTTCTTGAGTGAATAAATCATAATGTGAATTGAGCGAGTGAGTCATGAATTTGATGGGATTCTATTTAGCTGAGTAGGGGGTGAAAAGTACTTAGCAGCGCCCGCCAATAATGCTTGGCAAAACGCCAGCTGAAATGCAGAACTGGGTGTAAGGCTTCAGGACACTGCCCAGAACCCTCGTTTTACCTGCGTGTCGTGGGTCGAGACTAGCGAAATGCCAATGTGGAACTAGGAGAGAGAAATTTCACCCAATTTTCTGTGATGAACCGGCGGCTCAGCAGTGGCTCATCGGGTCTCCACCTGCATTTCACCGTTATACCACCGGTACCGCCAGCACTTGTTTTTGATGTTGCAACTTGTTCTCATCCAATTCTGAAATTTTTATTTCTAGATTAGTTTATATGTTTTACTTTCATATTATTCAAAACCCAAAAACAGCAGCATGTGGCACTAACATTTCTTTGTAGTATCATGTCCATTTCTTGACAATGTGGCAAAGGGAAAACACCAATAACTTATGCCACAACTTCCGAAGCAGAGTCTGATGAGGAAAAGAGGATTGATCAACTCCGATTTGGGCTCAAGAAGATAAAGAATTATTACTTTCAGTTTAAGGAGAAAGGGTCTATCACTATAGAAGCTCGATTTGAGGTTGACTCCTTTAAGGATGACTTTCCAGACATTTATGATCAATTTAAAATTCAAAATTGGGAGCCTTTCACAATGCCCTTGGATCCTTATTTTTTCCCGAGTTGGTGAGGGAGTTTTATCCCTCTTATTAGGGAATGACAGGACATCTTGAAGCAAAAAGGTAGAGTTAATACGATGCCATATTTATCATTTGTGTTGATACGGGGCCAAGAAGTTCCCATCACCCCAGATGAAATCAACTCTATTTATTTAGATGACCTAGTGTGTCCAATTTGAGATTTCAAAAGAAAACTGGATAACAAAGATGATCAATTTAAGTAGGTGGTCAAGATAATTGTTGTGGGTCAACCGCATTGGGCTGTAGGAAAGGGCGCGATTCACGGGCATGACCTCAAATTTGAAGCATGATGTGGCTTGATTTGCTATGTGCCTGTATCATTTCCTCCAAAAACACAACTCATGTTCCCATTAAGACCGTAATCCTAGTCGATTGCATCATAGATCGTAGGCATGTAAATGTGGGGGAGATTATTGCTAAGAAATTCAAGAGGAAGGCCAAGCAACAAGCAACTTCTATGCCCTATCCTGTTCTCATCAGGTTGCTTTGGCTTCGTGCCAACTGTCCCCTATTCAAGCCATTGGACAAAACAGTGAGGGTTGAGGGAGTGATTACTTTGGCTACCAATATAGAAAAGGATGCCCCAAGTTCAAAGAATCCCATGTTGACTATGGAACCAACAACTCCTTCACCCTCAAGATGTCATGAATATGCAGGGGGTTCACCAACAACAAATAGGGCTCCCTCACCACTAGAAAAGGGCATTCTGAAGATGGTACATAAGGCCCAGGCCCATGATGTTCAATTTTTGAAATTGGACAAGTCAATTCCCTCGATGATTCAATAAGCCATCAGAAGAGCAATGAGACCTGTAATTGAAATATTAGGGGGGCCTATGTGCAAGAGTTGATGTGTTGGAAAATCAAGTGGTATCCATAAAGAAATAAATTAATACCTGTAAGGAGATGCTATCCTTAAAAAGTATTGAATGAATATATCGACTCTTGAAGAGGCTCAACCAGTAAGTAGCAGAAGTCCACTAAATGATTGGTGTGTGGGCTATGAAGCCTGTCTAATGTGATGTCGGATGAGAAAATATACCACAGCAGACCACCCGGCCCTAGGATGTGCACTATCTATGTAGTGGATCCATCTTGGCGACCTTGGGGTGGATGGGACTTCCTATCATGAGAATAGATCCCGTATAGGCCACTAGGAAGTATCCTCAATGAGTAAGCCACTCATACTTCCACCTAACTAGATGATGCCCTCCGCATTCGGGACTGTTTTATGGCATTTTGATGAGGTCACCTACTCATGGATCCCTCGTTCCCCTCGCTAGATCCTTCAGGGAATCTTCTTTCCCTTGCTTGTTCTAAATTTGTACATTGAGGACAATGTAATATGTTAATTGGGGGTGGGGTGTTTTTTGTCTTGATTGGCTTGTTCTACCTTGTTGAGTTTTGGAAATAAATGAAAATCTTTCATTGAATTGTTAGTGTCAATGATGGGTTGTTTTAAATTCAAAAATGTTATTGACCCATGTTTCAATTTTTGCCTTTTATTATAGTAATTAGTGAATAAATTCCAAGGGTTTTGTTTATGCCACAGTTCTTTCCCAAGGAGAGATTCTTTTCTTTTCTTTTATTGTCGAACCAGGTGGCATTTTCTAATGATGGATTGGGAGGCAACTTTCTTAAGGGAAAATGCCGAGTTTAAAGTTCTTTTTGAGTCAATAATTGTAATGGCTAGTGACACCCAATTTTAACATTCTTATGCCCCGTCTAAGGTGTGTATTAATATATGTATGCATATTTTATTAATTACCTTTTTAAAGAAATTATTTAATTCGCATTCGTAACATTCTAGCATTCATTAGCCTACATATTTGAATATTTTTACACAATTATTTTAAATTACACTTCTAAAATATTTTATTATATTAATTTCAAAGTTTTTAATTTTACAATATTATATGTAATTACGTCAAATATAATAAATTACTTAATAATATACATACATACATATTTTCAATTAAACAATGTTTATTTACAAAATATAATTTACTTAGTATATAATTTATTTATATTTAATTTTGTAATAATAATAATATATTATTTTATCGTAAACTAAACTATTATATTATCTATTTATTAATTTATTTTACAAGTGTAGTAAATTAAACTATTTATTAATTTTTTTTACAAGTGTAGTGTTTTCATTAATTTAATAGCAGCTAATTCAATTTTCCTTGAATCCATTTAAATTCTAGCCACTTTCTATTAAATTTCATTCAATTTATTTAAAATTTGGTTACTTTCTTTCAAATGTATGTCATTTCTAGCCTCTTTTAATTTTTTTTGTCTACTATTTAAATAAAAATCAAATTTTGTCCATTTAATAATCCTCAACCCGTCCACGACCCATCTAACTCACCCAGATCTAACCCATTTCTTAACTTTTCATCTCAACCATTCTTTAATCTAATCCTACGATCATGATTAAAACCCCATTATTTCTTTATTTACCAGTTCACCCACCCCAAACCCTACCTTCAGTTCTCATTAACCTCACCCAGCCGCCTCTCTCTCTTCTTCCTCTACCCCTCTCTTCTCTCCAAAACCAACCAAACAGCCGCATCGCCGAACAACACAGCCACCGGACTAGCACCACTACTGCCTTAACTTTCTTTTCTCTGGCCAAACTAGCCGAAACCACTCGCCTCTCTTCCTTTATTCTCCCTCTCACCTGAACCACCATTGATTTCGGCCACAATAGGCCAGAAAATCATCAGATCCGCACACCCTCACCTACCCCTCATTTCCCTCTCTGCTTGCACCTCCACTGCTCCACGCCGACCACCACTAGCAAAGCCGCCTCGGCTTCCTCCCCTCAGCTTCTCTCCCTATTCTTTCCTCTCCTATATTTTTCTCCGACGAACAACCACGCCGTGAACAACCCGACGCCTCCACTCTCTTCTTCGAGAAACCAGCCGCTCTCTCTCTTTTTCTTCCCATCTCACCATTATTTCCGGCGCCAAACCACCAGAGCCACCACTTTCCGTCATCGCTTCCATCTCCGGAACACCACCACCAGATCTCCATCACCAAATAGCCCCCATCACCTTTCGCCTTTTCCAACCAACCTTACCGCCTCTAGCCAGAACGACCACCGGATGAAGCAGCTTATTTGACCTCTTTTGGTCTCTGGACGGATCCTCGTAGATCTGTCCATGGTTGGTTCATTGATATTTTAAAGTCTTTTCTCCTCTTTGTTCTTACTTGGCCTAACCAAATCTAGAAGCTAATTATATTTTCCTGTAACATGTTTGCCTGAAATTCTTTCATTTGTTATTTGTGTTTGCCTCTGGAATTACATAATCCTAAATATTATGCTCTAATATAGCAAAATATTTTTGAGAAAATAATTGTTATATGTTCTCCGTGTTTTGGTATATATGAGCATCGTTGTTCTTGTTAAAAACTCGCTTGTTGGGTCTTGTATTTTTATGTATCTATGCATACGTATAAGTGTATATATATATGAGCACTATTATTATATGCCTTCTATGCCCTCTGCTTAATTTTCAAATTGCTATTGATTGTGCAAGTTTTCTTCAAACTGTTCTACAAGTTACTGCAATTAGTATTGATTATATGAATTCATATTTATAAGACCATTTTGTACTTACTTATATTTGGAAAAATTCAACTGTTACGTGCAATTGAAAATCTCCATTAATTTATATTTCCTCTTGTCTGCTATAATTGAGTATTTGACATCTTTGATATATTCTTATTTAAGTCAAATTTTTATTCTTGCATTTAATTTATTCAATCATGATTAATTAAGGAAAGTCCCTACGATTAGTTATTCCATTCCCATTCTGCTCTTTAACGTTAGGTGTGTATTTATGGTAAATTTTTATTATTCTTTTCTGGTCCAATTTATGTCTGAATAAGGTAATTATGTAATGCCTTGATTTAATTGATTTGATTGTCTACTTAAGAAAATATTTTCTTAACAAACATATTTTCTTAACAAACTTTCCCTATTTTTCCTTTTCCATTCACTCTCCAATTGACTCAATGGCGTTAACAAAGGAAGAAGATTTCCATTAATTGATTTTAAAATGCTTTTGTCCCCTTTTAAATTCCTTACTGATTGACTATAAAAGGAGGCCTAAGTCTTGTCTTTGAAATCATTTGAATTTCTGTCCGGAAAATCCGGAAAACACTTTATTCTAAATGTCTTCTTGTAACTCTATCCCGCCTCAATACAAGAACTGCTCGGGATCCACGAGATTCTTGTGATGTTGATGTGTTGAGGTTCGGTTGTCAATTATTTGAAAAGCTTCTTTTCGAAATTGCTGATCGTTGTTTTATTCCTTTACTGATTAATCCGTTAGTTTCGCAAGATATTTCTTATCTTAAATCTTGTTATTTGGTTTTTGCATTTGTTCTTTTATCTTAATTGTGTTTAATATAGTAATAGTAATGAATATGAAATTATTGTTATGTGTCTATTGTCGTTCTAACAATTTTAGCAGGTTTTCTACTGTGAAGAGTAGCCGGGATCGGAGAGGGCTTTGAAAATTTGTTAATTCAATGTCATCTATTTTTCATATTATTTATTTTTCTTGATCTGTAATACTTGTAATAATAAACTCTCATAATAGTAAAAAGGGGCTCATAGGGGTGCGGTTTTGTATGTTCTTTACTGTTTTTTTGTTTCTTGACTACTAATTAGGTAATCTCATATAGAAAGCATGCTGATGGGACTAATACATATATAAATCATTTATGCTAGAAATCATAGGAACTAAAACAAGTTGATTTTAAGCATAGCATTTTCAAGACCATAGAGATCATATCTATAGGATTTGCAATATAATTATCTTGCTTGTGCATTCTTAGAAAACATGTCTATACAACTTATATCTCAACAATAAGATCATCATAAATTATGAGGTTTCAAACAGTCATTAATTGGTTGTTATAACATTCTATAATAAGCATATTATTTTGGGAAGCATGTGAATCTGATGACGCCTTGTTAAAGAGTCCGTCTGTAGATAGTATTTCATAATAAGGTTAGTCGCAAATTAAAATCGTAAGTTTTTTGCATTATAAAACAGCTCACAATTAATTAAATATAATGCTTAAATATTTCTTTTCATATCTAGCCACTTATTTGGCGTAAGGATGGCCTATGTTTTATGAAGATATGTCTGTTGTATGTTTATTCAATGATGAATTCATGTAGATATCCTGACTAATAGGAGAATGTTATGTGCACTTAAATTTGATATTTCATTAGAAACCACGCTCGTAGGATTTATTATCATATTTAGAAATCATGCTTATAAGATTGAGGCTTATTGAATCCCATATTTGCAATTTGTTTTGATTTGTTTGTTTAGAGTTAATTCACCTTTAACAGCCCTAATAACTCTAGACCCAAAATCCAAAATAGTAGTCCAAAATGCCTCTTGGACATTAAGTTTGGGATGGGCAGGTAAATGTTACGGCGTTAGTCTTCTTCATCTAGAGCGATTTAAGGCTAATAACTAATCAATTAGGTGGGTAGTTGGGATGTGATAGTCTATGCTCACTGAATAATACAAGCAATCTAAATGGTTGTGAAGTATTATTTTATTTGCACGGGATGATCCCATTAGGTTAAAATAACCGCTCCTTTAATTGCAGAACTACGTCTGACCTGATTCCTTTCGGGGATACATAGGTGTCTCATTGAGGTTCGGTCCAATCCTTAATATTTCTATTTATTTATTTTATGGATTATTATTTTTCTTTGAAATTATCTAATTGTTGCATTAATTATCCCAAGATTCTTTCTTTATTAGGTTTCTCTTCTTTTTCTTATACTAATTTTGGGATTTTTCAATTTTAATAGGAGCGATTAGTTTATTTGCATGATCTTTTATTTAAGTAATTTAGAGACGTTTTAAGCTTAATAATTATTAGACCATTTGATTACTTAGTAATTCCCCACATAATTAATGAATTCAGCCAGAACCCACAGTTGTGGACCTCGAAAGGTGCTTAATACCTTCCTTTTGAGGTAACTTGAGCCCTTACCTAATTTCTAGTGACATAGACTAATTAAATAGAATTTTCTGTGTAATTAGTTTAATCAGGTGCCTTAATGCACCAAAATCCGTTAGGTGGTGACTCTTCTCATTCAAATAATCCTTTAAGAGTTGTCACATGTCTAGCTTCGCTTTTCGCGAGAAAAATGGGGCGCGACTGCATGGTGACTCTGCTGGGGATTTTAGGTCTTTTAACCATAAGGGTTTCATTTGTTATGTGGGGTTTGCTACATTTAATTATTTCTGTTCTATGAGAATCCCTTTCCCGTTTTCATATCATATTTGTTTAAAAAAATATGATTTTTATTATATTCTTACCATATTTCTATTTTTTCATTTCATTTTTTATGTACATTTAATGTGGAATCCTTTTTGCTTATTTGTTTATTTTCTTTCAACATATGATTTTGTGTTTTATTTTCTTCCTAATATATCCTTACATATCAAATGTTATTTTCCTTTCTAATCATCTCACTCACACACTTGATAACGGTTGTGTGGTTTATCGGTCGTTCACTTTTTACTCCCTTGTCGACGAATGTCTCTTGAATTGGTCGATCAGCGATGCGTCGACGGTCTTGAGATTTCTCACTCTCAAGTTGTCCACTTGAGGAAACCTTGTCTAAAACCAACCTTTTTTCTTGTGTCTACGTTTTGTTGTTTTACAAATTAGTTTCAGGAATATTCCTTTTCCCTTATTCCCACTATTTTCTTACTTGATATATATATATAACTCGTTGTGTTATTGCTTTTACGTGTTATTTTGTTATCCAATTCATGTTCTCCTCCATTTTGAACCTCTTTTTGTTTTCTTTTGGAAGGGTTGTGTGGTCACACCTACATTCATTTCTAAACACTCATATCAAAAAATGTCTTGTGGATTGGTCGGTCAGCGGTGCTTCGACAGCCATGAGCTTTCCACTCTCAAGTTGTCTGCTTGAGGGAACCATGTCATTTAAACTCCCTCTTCATACCTATTTATTTGTTGTGTACTTGTTTTTATTTCTCTTTATTTGTTGACATATTTAGATTACTTTTCCCTTACATGCTTAATCATTTTCCTTATTCTCCTTATTTGTTGTTATATTTAAATAATTTTTCTTGATTCCTTTCCTTATTGCAAATATTAATGAATTTCTTTGTTTTAATATATAGTTCTCACTCCCTTATTCCCTATTATTTCATATTTTTAATTGTAGATTACTTTTCATTGCTTCTAATTGTTATAACTGTCATTCCATTCATACTTCCCGACTTGGGAACTTCTCACTATCACACATTGTACACGCGAGTTGTGCTTTGTACTTCTCCGAATTTCTTTTAAACACTCATTTAGGGAGTCGGCATATACGTGGGGTGAGTGGATAGTTTTACTACCATGTGGCCACATGCCTTCTCGCATAAGAATCTTTCAGTTCGCCTACCCAATTCTTAGAAGTCTAGGTCATATCATGCATGCATTAGTCCTAGGAGGTTTTGGTACTTTTCGTGTATTAAGATCGATAGTTTGACTTTCTCAATGTCCCAAAAGGGTTTATGGCCCTTAAAAGGGATATTATCATACTTATTTGCATTTTTATTGAGAGATGAATATTTCTAAAAATGTAGACTATTTGCTCTTTCGGGTAAACTAACACTTTGTGATGTAGGTTATTAAATCATGTCATGTAAGCTTTGAAGAAACCAAAAAAAGAAGGAACGTTTCGTTCGACTATATTTTAGCTTTTATTTTTTTTCCGTTTTTTAAATATTTCATTATGTAAAAGAAAAAAAATTAATTATTTATTTATGTTGATTTTCAAGGAGAGCAAATAGAATGATACATTGTGGCATATTCGTCTCTTAAGATTTGCTAGGCCTACCTTTGGCACAAAAGAGGTCACAGTAGGATGCGCGAATTATCTTACTTATATAATTGTTTCTTATTTTTTTCTTCGGGCTCTAATTTTTAGAAAATTGTACAATCATTTCGTGATTACACTCTCTTAATCTTATATTCTTTATATCTTACTTTTAGGCTCAAATCATATGATCTAGGATCCTAATCTAAATTATTTTCCTTCCATCAAATTATTGATTATATGTCTTTAAAAGTATTCTCTTTAGTATATGACTTTTTTAAAAGACACATCCTTTCTTTATTTGTTCAAATTAAGTTCAAACTCTGTCTCAGTCTATCGTCTTGCCATTAAGGTTTCTCTTTTCACAAAAATATCGTAACTTCGATCCACTATTTAGCAATACATATCCCTTTTCCTTCAAAATCAAAGTTATGATATTTAATATAAGTCGGTTTCGCTTATTCCATTGACTTGCTAAATTATTTAGCACCATCAATATCTACTCGTTCATATCACAGCCTTCTAGTATTCATCAAGTGTCACATCACAAGTTTCATCATTATCACCCCATTCATACCTCCAGATTTTGCATTACGTTTGAGTTTAAATTTATTTATCCATCTTGAAAATCTTTAACAAATTCGTTGTTTTGATGTTATTATTAATATCTTATATGCTACTAATGTTTGCATTTGATTTTGCCTAAAGGTTGTCAGGTACTTGAGCATCAATTCAGTTGAGAATTTGCAATTTGACAAAATGTCTGATATTCCAAACAATTCTAGCCCTTTTATTAACCCAAACTTTGGTCCTCGCTCGACACAAAGTATTTTCTCGATGGTACCTTTCCATCCAACTCAGTCTCTTACACTCCCTCCACAAATTCCTTCATCGCACGCCCATCTTGGCACTTTTCAAGACATGACAACATCTAAAGGCGAGATCATGACACTACGAAAAGAGTTCAATTACTTGGAAAAGATCGTGGATGAGAAACTATGCTCGAGAAATATTTCAGATCTAAGATATGAAAAGTTGTGCCTGCACCCAAATGTTAAGTTGCCGCCGGGATATAAGATCCAAAAATTCAACATCTTTGATGGGCACGGAGACCCAATCGAACATCTGAAGGAAGATTGCAGCAGATTAGTCGAAATTGGACATGATGAAACTCTCTTAATGAGATTATTTATTCAGAGTCTGTCAGGAGTGGCATTCATTTGGTATGTCAAACAAGATTTTAACAAATGACATACTTGGGTAGATATGGCTCGAGATTTGTATAACAGTACAAGTTTAATACCAAGGACGACCCGACATTTCTAGATTTGCTTGAGTTAAGAAAAATGGCTCACGAATCTTTTGAAGAATATGTGAGATGATGGAGGGGAGAGGCTTCTAAGATACGTCACTCCCTATCTGAAGAAGAATTAGTCCAATATTTTATCAAGTCACTAGACGGTATATACAGTAGATACTTATATTTTGCAATCATTCATAACTTTGCAAGTCTGATTCGTATTGTGAAAGAATTGGAATATGGCATTCGAACAGGAAAAATTATTGATATCACCACAAGTTCTCAAGAACAAGAAAGTCCTCCGAATAAAAGGAAAAAGGATATCTCAACCACTATACCTTCACCACAACATCATCAAGATACACAACAAGTACATCCATCTTTGACTCTTGAAATGCATGGAGTTCTCAACACCAAGTTTATCAGACACCACTTGATTTCAACCAACATGATTCTTACTACCAAGCTCATCCTGTACAATCCAAATTTGGTCGACCAAAAGAAGTGAGGTCCCACATATTTACCCCTATAACTGAATCTTTGACAAGCATATTTGAAAGGTTGGGAGCCCAAGGAGTTTTGAAACCAAGAGAAGGATGGATTCCCAAACATCCATCCTCGAATTTTGATCCATCTAAGAGATGCGTGTACCATTCAAACATTCAAGGCCATGATACCGAAGAATGTGCGGCATTGAGATACAAGGTTCAAGATTTGGTTGAGAAGGGAAAGATAATAGTGCATCAAGGACCAATGAACTACAAGTGCAACACTCCTGGAGAAATCATAGTCCGAGGATATCCTACAAAGATAGTTCTGAGACATTTGGCAAGAAAGCGTAAAAGGAACTAACAAGGACGAGACCGTCATAAGCAAAATGCCTTTAATCGCCACTCTCTCTTTTTAGCTTTTCCATCTTTATTCATTTCTTTGTAATCTGAACTACGTCTGACCTGATTCCTTTTGGATATGTAGGCAGCCCACTTTTGGGTTCGGTCCCAATCAAATAAAAATTTCTTTCTTTTCATAGCAAAATCAAATATGTTGCTCACACCCAAATATAAAATCCATGGCAATTTCATTTGACCCTTAAACGTCAAATGTGGGTTCAAAACAGAATCTCGATGTTCAATTATAAGACAACCATTCCTTTTGAACTGATAATTTTGTTTAAGTGAAGCAGGAATACAAAGTCATTAAGTCAAATTGGGGCAGAATTTTTGAGAATTCCTCAAAAATTTCACCAAAATGCAAAGTCTATAGAGGATCAAAACAATGTCAAGGAACAAAGGACATACAAAGGTACACATTAACCTTACCTTTAAAACTCACAATTTTTCTTTGAGTATAGGCACACCCCAAAAAGAAATATTTTTGTGGTTGAGAAGGATCTATGCCTTTCTCTCTCAGACAAAGACTGGACTATTCTACTCTTGGATCATTTGTTATTTGGCATCTGTTGTGCTACTTTCAAGTTATCATTACACCTCTAGATTCAAACTTTATCGTGACCCCAATTTCCTATTGTCGAGATATTACTGTGCCTTTGGATTCAAGATATTGTTCCACAAGTCAAGCTGCCATTGCTAAGTGGTTATCATGCTACTATATTAAATCGAGCATGTATATGCTACTTTCTACCTAATCTTCAATTATGCCATGCTATTGTTGTGTTATTCATCAGGCCCGTTATGATACTATTCAAGCTATTATTTTGTCACTAATATGCTACCTTCGATCCACTATTTCACAATCTTCAAGCTATATATTTGCTCCTATCAAGCTACAGTTATGCTGGTATTATTATCGTGCTACTTCAAGTTATCGTTGTGCTTCTTTTGAGCTACCACATTGTTATTATTATTGTATTACTTCGAGCTACCATTATTATTGTGCTACTTCAAGATGCGGTTGTGCTACTGTTATGCTACTTTTGAGTTACTACTATGCTACTCTGGGGCCACTATTTTACTTCAAGCTGTTATTATATTATTCGAGCTACTATCATGCTACTTACCATACTACAGTGAATTGAGCTACTATAAGCTGAGCCACTGAAATTATGCTACTGAGAATTGGGTCAGTCTACCCTAAAATAGGACATTTTGGGTTCGTCCGCCCTAAAAATGGACAATTTGGGCAATCATCCCTAAAATAGGATATTTTGGGTTCGTCCGCCCTAAAATGGACAAATTGAGTCAGTCCACCCTAAAAATAGATAATTGGGTTAGTCTGCCCTAAAATAGAATATATTGGGTTAGTGTTCGCCTGTTTGTTATATGGGTGTATAACTACACGCAAGTGCACGTGGTCGAACAAGTAGTAAAGTGGCTCAAGTAAGACAAGTATCGATCCCACATGGACTGGGATAAGGTAACAAATTACTTAAGTGTTACTGTATTGATTCTAAAAATGAAGACAACAGTGCAACGAAGAGTTTGATATATTTTGATTTCTAATTTTATCCTAAGTCTGCAAAGATTATATAATTTGAGTCTGAACTATGAATGTGAGAATGCTGAGGTTAAACGAACATGTAAGGAAATAAATTATCGATATAATTTGGTTAACTTTTCCTCCGGTTGCTAGTCAAGAACTATTGCCAATGGATTAAAACTCTCGTATTTAACCCAACTTAAGAATCGTGAACCGTCCACCTACATTTCTGTGATTAAACAAAATTCATGTTCTAGCCCTACAAAACCGGTTCCTTAATTGACTAATACGACCTTCAGGTATATTTGCATCCTGAAGGTAAATCAATTCTCAATTTTCCCAAACCAAGAAAAGATCATATCCTATTGATTCACAACTTTCCAATTTTTTTCTCTCTCAAGTGAAACCGGACTTTTTAGATGTACATTAATATAGGCCACACATTAATGCAGTTAAGAACAAGAATCAATAGAACAACCATGGAAGAAAAGATTAAAAACCAACTTGATCAACAATCACATTTCAATACAATTGTTCTTAACCTCAGCAAGAAGAGGAATTAGCCACTCATTTGTGGATTAAACATTGTTAAATGAGTGTTAAACAGACAAGCAATTGAATTAAAGAAGAAAGAGATAGAGAAAAACCCTGATAATTTCGTCCCCTCAACTGCCTGTAACCCATGTTCTTGCTCCACCAAGTCAGAATATTGAAAAATGAACCTAAGTGTTCTATTTATACTAGTCGGAATTTTTCCTGGAATAACAAGCAACGTGTCACGGAAGGCAGTGCTCCGCGATGCACTCCGTGACACGCCACAGACGCGGAGGCTCACTGAAAATGGACTGTCCAGGTAATAAAGCCCAACGTGGCACGGCGTGCAACGCGGGGCTAGGCCAACGTGCCAGGGCCCCAACACGCACCCACACTGGAATTTGGCCAAAAATTCCCTAGCCAGGCAGAAGGCCTCCGCGATGGCAGCGTGACACGGCTCCATCGCGGAGCCCCTTTAATTCTTGCTGTCCTTTGCTAATCATCCGAGTCCATCCCCGATCTTTCCCAACATGCATTTTAGCTTCACAAAATTGCATTTCACCTGCAAAATAACGCTAATCATGTTGGTTAGTATAAATTCACATTTTATTATAAATCACATGAGAATGTATAATCACTGATAGATAAACAAGGTTAAAATGACACATTTGAGTATCACTTGGGCAGATAAATTTGCCCAAGATCACTTACCCCACACTTAAATCCTTGTTCGTCCCCGAACAACACTCTTACACCTCATGCAATTTACACTCCCTCCTGGCTACTTTGGTTCGACAATTCAGGCTACGATCATCCCGATTATTCAATACAACAAATCATCAAGAAAACACACATGGTCTTGTCAATGCAATGACCTTCAACAAAACACACATGGTCTTGTCAATGCAATGACCTTCAACACATCAAGACCTCCTAGACTTAAGAATCGACTCTCGATATTGGCAAACTCATGCAAATCAGCTGATCAAGATATCCGACACGAAAATTAATCTCTCATCAAGCATGTGCCCTCACAATGCACGAGAATTTTCCCTTTTTAATCACATGAACTCTAACGGTTACATGCAGGGGCATATAGACACAATATCACTCTCTCTCCCAAAAGAATTCACATGCATCATGTCATGAACCATAGGCTTGCCCTTAGTGTATTACTCCACTAATATAAGGAAATGTGATGTAGGATTACATAGGACTTTAACGGGTTTTAATGTAAGCTACGGAACTAGTAAATATTGGGCTAACCAATAATAGCCACTAGCATCCTTAAGCGCCTTTTCAATACATCCCATCAAACTCATGGGCATTGTTTCTTCCTTCATCCTCCCATTCTTGAAGTCTGTCTTTAGTTTGGCCCATATCTCATTAAGCACACTTGACTCGATAACAAAGATTATTCAGACACCTTCATTATATTTTATTTATAACAAGTGCACCTTTAACCTTTTCTTTTCTTTAGTCACTCTGTTTTTCGTTTCTTTTCACCATTCTCACTCTTTGACACTTTGGGAAAATTATTTTCTCTTCTTAAGCGCTTAAGAGTTTTTGGATCAATTTACGGCTAATGAAAAGAAGGGGTAAAGCTCGGTTTACACATTTTCGACACAAGAAAAAAATAATAGGCTAAAGGCTCAACGGGATAACTAGGGTGTACATTCAAGGTGGGTGCAATAATGAAACAGAGAAACTTTCGGTTAACACAAAGAAATGCCTACATCCTTTCCTAGAATACACCTCCTTCATTTCGTTTGGCACACACACCAGGCAAGTTCTAGACACTTCAAAATAGCATGGAATAAACAAAACCTCACTTCACACTTATTGCACATGCTCAAATCAAGACGTGTTCACAGACTCTTCAATCAGCGAATTACAAGAATTCAAATATTAAGCCTCAATCACACTAAATCGACTCTATGGCCTAGGTATCTCAACATATTTACAAAGTGGCATGCTTTCATATGAATCACCTTTGCATTTCGAAAATCATATACGACACGCAACCAGGATTCCGCAACCATAAAGTAACTACAGGTTTTGGGATGCAACCCACAAAAGAAAACAACTGAAAAATAAGTGAAGAAAGCTACTCCTAACGACTACATTTCCCCTAAGACGGTCGTCATCCATCCATCACAGGGAATGGTCACTAACCAGGACTTCAGTTCAATGGGACCATTCTCGGTAAAAGAACCGAAAACAAACACCGAGAAACCCAAGAATTTAAAAAAATTAATTTAAAAATATCGATAACACACCCCTTGCCCTTGCTCATAATTGTTCATTTAATTTGGTTGCCTTATTCTCTTGATAGTCGATTTTAATTCAAATTGTGATCTCACTTTTTCTCCCAATATTTGTTTTCTTTTATTTCTGATGCATGGATGCAATTTTAGTTCAAGTTAATAAACAACTTTTGGTTATTCAATCTCTATTCCCTATTGATTCGGCCCGAACTCTTAGTTGGGTATTTATATTACGGCGATCATTTACACTTCCTCCTCATGAGGAGTGGATTTGAATGTGATCATACTCTATACAAGTAATGGCACCAAATCATTAGCGAATTGCAACCAATTCTAGATCATGTATCGGATATTTCCTCTCGTGAACTTTTAGCTTTCCGAAAGCATAGGATATTACTTTTCCGTTCTTCATTAATACACACTGAAGACCTGTCCCTAAAGCATGAATTTAAACTACAAGTCTTTTGGTTCCTTCCAGTAAAGTTAAAACTAAAGCGGTAGTCAACCTTGTCTTTAGTTCCTGAAAACTCTTCTCATAGGATTCTATCCATTGAAACTTAGTCTTATTCTGAGTCATCTTGTCTAGTGGAGCAAATATAGAAGAAAATCCCTCCACAAAATTTTTGTAGTAAGTTGCCAAACTCAGAAAACTCCTAATCTTAGTGAGAGTCGAAGGTCTCGACCAACTCTTCGCTGCCTCAATCTTTTGAGGATCTACCTTGATGCATTCACGTGACACAAAAACTCTCACATAGAGAAATTAGCATATAGTTAGTGATCTTTGATTGTCTACAACACTATCCTAACTTGACCAGCATGTTTGCCCTCATTTCTTGAATACACCAATATGTCATTAATGAACACGATCATAAATAGGTTGAGATATGACTTGAATACCCTGTTAATTAGATCCATAAAAGTTTCTAATGCATTTGTCAGCTTGACAGACATCGCCAGAAACTCATAGTGTCCATTTTGAGTCCTAAAGGCAATTTTCAAGATATATTCTTCCTAACCCTCAACTAGGGATGGGCATTCCTTTTTTGAGTTATTTTTAAAATTTAGGTTTGGTTTTTCGATTTGTAGCTTTTCGTTAGTGTTTACAAAACATCGAATCAATCTAATTTAGTTCAGTTCAAATTTTTTTCAAGTTTGATTTGGTTTTTCTAATTTGATTTTTTCAGTATGGGCCTAAATAATGGGCTATTTTTATTCTTGTAAAATAAGTTACTCTATAAATTAAAAATGAGTTATTTTATTTTTTTAATTCAAAATAAATTATTTTAAATTTTGTGTTCCAAAATTTAATTCAAACTAAGCTATATTTCAAGTAAATAAAATATTACTAGGAAACAATTTAATTTTTATTTGCAGATTCTTAGAGTGATTAGTTGATTTACATTTACTAGTAGGTTAATATTTCATAATAAATTTTCTTATCTGATTAATATCCTTATAATTGACCCAATAAAAAATTAAGCGGCTTTAAAAATTTTAATAATCTATGGTTCCTGATTTCTTGTTAAATAAATATTATTTATTGTTTTTCTATTTCAAAGTACGTTAGTAATCGTAGGAATTTTCTTAGCATGATAAAACTGTTATAAAACTTTCTATTTATGAAAAACTTAATCAATTATGCCAATTATATAAATAATTGTTTAAATGGGGTTTGAGATTGGGTTAAGTGTAGTAATTTTGTTTCCTTGAATTTAAGTTATAATTTTATTTTTTTAAAAGAAAATATAAAATTTTGGTTGAACCGAAAAACCAAAAAATCAATATCCTAAAATTAAAACACCAAACCGAATATTGAAATTTTATAAAAAATAGAACCAAAATTTAAAAACTGAATTAGTTCGATTCTATCTAATCTTTTAATTTTTCGATATTTATGCCTACCCCTACACTCAACTAGTGATACCCTGACCTAAGCTTAATTTTGGAAAAACACTTGGTGCTTTGGAGCTGGCCAAACAAATCACCGATTCTTGGGAGTGGATACTTGTTCTTTGTGGTGACCTTGTTCGGTTGATGATAGTCAATACACATCCATATGGACCCGTCTTTCTTTCGGAGAAATAAGACTGATGCACTCCATGGTGAGACGCTCGATCAAATAAATCCTTTGTGAAGTAGGTCCTTTATGTACTCCTTCAATTCCGTCAACTGTGTTGGGGCCATTCTATATAGGGGAATAGAAATAGGCTTCATGGTGGGAATAACATCAATCCCAAAATTAATCTCCTTCTCGAGAAGGATCTCGGAAAGTTCATCTAGGCGCACCTTAGGAAACTTGTTAACAACTAGCACTGATTGAAAATCCACTGCCTCAGCATTGGTGTTCCTTACTCTCACTAGGTGATATAAATACATTTTGAAAATCAACTTCCTTGCCTTAAGATAGAAAATAAACCTATCCTTTGGCACCATAACATTTCCCTTCTATTCTAATTAGCTAATTGGAGAACTTAAATTTGATTACTTTGGTGCAATAATTCAGTGTTGTATAACATGGGGACAACTAACCTATGCCCAAAATGACTTTGAAATCAAGCATTCACTTCTATAAGATCGACCCTGGTATCTCCGAGACACATTGTAACTATGCAATTTCTATATACTCACTCTGCAATCATTGACTCGCAATTGGGTTAGACACTGAGGACGGTTCGTGAAGTTATTTGGGTTCTAACCCAAACTATTGGGCAATATAAGGTGCCACATATGATAAAGTTGATAGGATCCATAAGGGCATATTCATTAAGGGTGAATATTGTTATCATACCTGTGGAAATATCTGGAGATGTCTTTTGATCCTGACGACTGGGTATAGCATCCAAGCGGTTCTGCACACCTCCTTTGTTCACCCTTGCCTGAAGGAAGGGGCTCAAAAAGGAGCTAAAAAAGCGTGGGCGGTGTCATGAGATCTGGCTTCATTACCCCCAATCCTCTGTCCTATATTAGGGAAGTCCCTCTGGAAATGTCCTTGGCATCCACATATGAAGCATTGACCCATCCCTAAGAGATATTCTCCCGGGTGCCTCTTACCACAATTTTTGCAGGAAAGGTATCATAGGGCGCTCTAGGTAAGACTCACCCAAGTCTAGGAGTCTGACACCTTTTGACTATGACCTTGATTACTCTACCCTCATTGTTCATTCCTGGATTGTTGAGGTAGCGCATTGATTGCAGATAGAGAAGGTCCTAATGACCTCTAATGGAATAGAGATTGGCTACTGCTTCTAATGCCCCGAAAGTTTCTAAGACTAGAGTCGAGAGTTGAAATGAAAACCGGAAGAAATATCTAAAAATCTACTCAGAATGACTCATTGAACGGATCGTTGGTGGGACCAACGACCCTGGAAGGTTCCCCTGGTGAGAAGCTGTAGAATCGGCTGGGAAGTAACGGGCCTCAGGACGACCCATAGGATGTTGCAATGAGTCATTGAATGAAGTCATTGTAAGTTGGGTCTTGATCAGGGAGGAAGTAACGAGTCGTGGTACAACCCATTGCTGGAAACAACGAGCCATTGTCAGCATCCATTGAGAGGAATACCCAAGTTAGGGTCGTGGTGATGATGACTAGCAGCAACGAGTCATTTGAGCCTCTAATGACTCGTCCTGTCCAGTCGTGGTAGGGGTTCTGAGATCGGAATCGGGAATTAGAGGATGAGGGGTTGTAACGGACCATGGGAGCTAGCAACGGTCCGTTGTGTCTACCATTGCCACTGGCAGAGCAGTTTTTCTAGGATATTTATTAAGGGTATTTTCATCATTCCTAAGCCCTAGGGTCCTAAACTATGTCATTTTAAGCTTGAAATAGTCTCTTTTAAGAACGGTTAAGTCAAGCAGGCAAGCTTAAGGGTTGGAGAGGTGATCAAGTCTAGTTTTCTTCAAAGTTCTTCCTCAATTCTCTTTGGGCAATAAAGGAAGTGGTAAAGATCAGATCTCTTCAAGTGTGTAGGGTTATGAATGGGTGTAATTTTCCACACCCATGCCTAATTCCTCTTTATTTAATGAAATCCTTAATTGATGAATCTATGGGGTTTCTACCGAATGTGTGAATTTTCTAGGTTTTTATCATGGGTATAGTCTAATTATGTTTTGAATGTTGAATTATGATCAATGGCCAGATTTTAAAATATTTTAAATTATAATTTATGTTTTGAAGTTTTCTAAATTATAATGCCCATCTATGAAAGTTGAGATCCATGAGATATGTGTTCAAGTATGATAAGATGTTTATGAGGAAAGTATGATATTGAAATACCCATGTATATGCTCATGTTTTCAAATTGAATCGAGCTGATTTCATGCATGTTAAGTATTGGGAAAGCCCATATGATCAAGTATATTTTATGATTTCATGTATCTATCTTATCACATGGTTTTGGAGTCTAGACTCTCACTATTTTCAGCTTGTGATATGGTTTGAGCCAAGGATCTTCATGTTATGATTTCAGATTATGCATATATGCTATTATTCAGCTTCATCACTAGATGTTGGTCAGCTTCATTGAAAAATGATTGAGAGCATATGCATGTTTTTGGGAGTAATGTCTAGCACCGAGTAGGCTAGGGGTCAATCAACCCTGTGCCTTAGAACTATGCACCAACGTAGGTTTACTTATATATTTTGGGACCTCCCTTGGATCTTTCCCCTATTGCAAGGGGACTTGAGCTTGATATCGATATCATGTTAGCGTCCTTAGCCCTGACAAAGCTTTGGAAGGATCTGCCCACTTGAGTGTGATAGTCGGGACCACATAAGCTCTATCGTGGTAATATCGGTTACATGATGAGTCTCCCATTGTTCATCATGATTTGAGTTATGCATGTATATCAGTCATGATATTATGTTTTCAGTAGGTTTGGCCGAAAGTTCAGTTTTAATTACGACTATCAGTTTTTTGCCTTGGGTCATTCGATTCAATTATGATATTCAGTTATGTTCAAATCAAGATTTTAGAAAATAGAATGCAAGCTCTACGCTCAAAATCTTATCTTGATTATATTTTATATTATGCATGTTTAATGATTTTACAAACTTAGCAGTTTTACTTACCTTGCATAGCCGGTACATTCCATGTACTTACCACATACTCTATGTTGCATCATTTTATGATATAGGCTCCGATATCCAGACTCAGTCCTACCGCTAGTCAGACTTCCGAAGTTAGCCCTTCTCAGTATCAGTTGGTGAGTCCACATTTTGTGAGAGCCCTTCATATCAGTTGTATTTCGTCTTTTTAGTTCTCAGACTATAATGAGTTAGTTTGGGTCTTGTCTCATCAACTCGCCAGTATTAGAGGCTTATTTGGACATAGTTTGTATTCATCTTTAGATTGATGTATGTATTCAGATGTTATGTTTTCTTAAGACTTTCATTATGTTATTCATGTTGATCTTCTGCTTTAATGAATGAGTTAGATGTTATGTTCATGCCATGGGTCGACTTGGATCCTTTGGAGGTTCTTTGTCCCGTGTCTCGATCCAAGCCTATTCGAGTCATGACAAACTTGGTATTATAGCATTAGGTTTTGAAGTGTCCTAGTGTGTCCGAAAGCCACGTTAAGTAGAGTCTTTTTCATGGGTGTGAAGCGCGCCACACTTATGATGAAGAGGCTACGAGGCATTTAGGAAATGTTCCCTTCTTTCATGATCTATGTCATGTGGTCAAATGTCTCTCTATCCTTCTAACTCGTGTTGTACGCATTTGCAGAATATGCCTCCTTGCAGAGTTAATGGAAGGAGAAATTGAGACAAAAATGTCCATGAGAATGGTAATGGAGACGGGCACTAGCAGGCCTCACCAGACCTTGAGGGGAACATAACCGAGTTAGTTGCCCACGCAGAGTTCAGGGTAGCCATTCTGATGTTAGCCCAGGCCTTGACTGCCCAGATCAATCAGCAGGCGGTAGTGCATGTCCCTTAGAACGAGAATGCGACGGCGGCAAGAATTAGAGACTTTTTGAGGATGAACCCTCCTGAGTTCCTTGGATCAAAGGTGGTCGAGTATCCATATGAGTTTATTAATGAGATTCTAAAGATCACCTAGCCTTATATCAGTTGAAGGGGATTGCGCACATTTGGTTTAAGCAGTGGAAAGATTGTAGGGAGTAGGCCCTATTGGTTGGGATAAGTTTCATGCTGCATTTTTGGAGCGGTTCTTCCCTTGTGAGATGAGGAAGATTAAAGCAGCTAAATTTTTGAATCTGTGGCAAGGGAAGATGACAGTTCAGGAGTACGCCTTGGAGTTCACTCATTTGTCTAAGTACGCACCAGAGCTAGTGGCCAATCAAAGAGCTCGGGTGAGCAGGTTTGTACATGGAGTGATGGATTACCTGGACTAGGATTGTAGGATTTCCATGCTTTATCAGTATATTTATTTTCCCTTGATAGTCTTGCACGCCCAGTAGATGGAGGCGGTGCATCTGAGAGAGAGGCTAAGAGGGTTAGGATGGATAGTGTTCGGTTCACTCAGTAGAGATCTTGTGGTGGTCATCGCCCTCAGATCCATAAAAGGTCATTATCCCCAGTACCATCATTAGCTAGTGTCCCATCCTGACCCAGACACGATTAGAGGGGATGAGCATCGGGCTCAAGAGGCTAGAGTAGCAGACCCGCAAACACCAGCCCTCCTGAGTGTAGCAGATGTGGCTGGAGACACACAAGTTAGTGTTTGGCGGGTATAGGTTCTTGCTTTGGGTGCGGGAAGCCTGGACACATGCTTAGGGATTGCCCAACAGCTAGGTAGGGTCATGATAGGGGTCGAGACCCAGCTTCCAGTTCAGCAACTCCACCAGCACACCCAGCTCAACAGGGGGTATCTTCTAGTACGGGTGGCAGACAACACCAAAATAGATTATATGCCCTAGCATCCCGTCAGCATCAGGAGGTTTCCCTAAATGTAGTCACTGGTATGTTATGAGTGTTCCACCTTGATGTATATGCATTATTAGATCCAGGAGCTACTTTATCTTTTGTGATACCCTATATTGCTAGTAGTTTCAAAGTCAACCCCGAAATCTTATCAGAACCCTTTTCAGTCTATACTCCAATTGGGTATTCAGTTATAGCTAGACGGGTATAAAAATTGCCCTGTCATAGTCCTTCAGAAAGTCACCTCAGCAGATTTAGTAGAATTAGCCATGACCGATTTTGATGTTATCCTCTGCATGGATTGGTTATTTGTGTGCTATGCCTCAGTCAATTGTAGAACTAGTGCAGTAGAGTTCATATTTTCGGGTGAGCAAGTTCTAGAGTGGAAGGGTAGTTTAGCTGTGCTTGTAGGTCATTTCATTTCCTACCTTAAGGACAGAAAGATTATTTCCAAGGGTTGTGTGTACCATCTAGTTAGGGTTAAGGATGCTACTTTTTAGGCCCCTACTATCCAGTCAGTTCCCGTAGTATGTGAGTTACAAGAAGTGTTCCCGGATGATCTACCGGGAATCTCTCCTGAGCAGGAATTGATTTTGGTATTGAACTTCTTCCCGATACGTAGTCTATATCTATTCCTCCTTACAGAATGGCTCCAGCTGAGCTAAAGGATTTAAAGGAGCAGTTGAAAGACCTTTTAAACAAGGGTTTCATCAGATCGAGCAAATCCCTATGGGGTGCACTAGTTCTCTTTGTCCGCAACAAAGATGATTCTGTTCGTATGTGCATTGAATCTTGACAATTGAACAAGGTCACCATCAAGAATAGGTATCTCCTCTTCAGGATTGATGATTTTCTTAACTAGTTTAAGGCTGCTAAGTGCTTTTCAAAGATATATCTCAGATCCAGATACCATCAGCTCAGGGTTCGGGAGAGTGACATCCTGAAGATAGCCTTTAGGACTCGGTATGGTCATTATGAGTTTGTAGTTATGTATTTTGGACTAACAAATGCTCCTGCATCTTTTATGGATCTGATGAGCAGGGTGTTCAAGCCTGTTATACCCCGTAGAATTCCTGGCACTTAGATGACCTACTCACACGTTGGTTAAGCATATTTGAAAGCCATACGTGCTAGGGAAAGGCCCGGGAAAAGATCGGACGAGAAACACGTCGAACCATCGCGGGAGGAGCCGAGGCAGAGCCCCTCCGCGATGGCAGCGTGTCACGAAGGTGAGGCCTCCGCGATGGCTCCGTGACACGTTGCCCAAGTTCAGGCCCAAGTATATAAGCCCCCACTTCGGTTTAAAATCATATTACACTTATAAATTTCCAGAGAAACGCAGTGAAGCTGAGGAAGACGAAGATAATTAAATATTTTCATCCGATTACGCTGCCAAACGCCGCCCAAACTCAAATTAATCCCAGATACCCAAGTATTTAGCAGCAGAGAGCATTTCTACGAAATTAGTTTCGCGAAATACAGCCGACGAATCGGCGAGCCACCGAACTAAAGTAAGTAGAATTGCACTACAGCCACACTGCGAGAGGACATGGATATTGCTCGCATTCAATCATTTGCCAAGAATATTGAGGGCATCAGACAGCGACAACGAGAGGTCAGAAGGGTTAGTCAGGAACAGCGTCGCCGGGACAGGCCAGTTGAGTTACAGAGAGAGGCCCGGGGAGGACCCAAGCCCCGATTGTCAGACAGACCGCCCAGGCCCCCACCTCCGCCACAGCCACAGGGGGGTAGATTTAGCCGCAGGGGGCAGTCAGGGACTGGTAGAAGCTCGCAGATGGCAGATTCACCATCACAGAGGAGGGCAGAGCAGAGCAGGTATACCCTACCACTTTGCCCTATATGAAGTCGACGCCATCCTGGAGCATGCAGATATGGCTCCACCGCATGTTATAATTGTGGACAAGAAGGCCATTTGATGAAAGATTGCCCAGCCAGAGGTCGAGAGGACCGGGATAGACAGGATAGGGCATCAATAGGATCACGAGCTACAGTATCTTCGGCTGGGCGCAGGCCCTCAGTTTCAGCAGGCAGGGGTCGGGTCAGATTAGGGGCCTCCAGTACAGGTGTGGGTCCAAGCCGCACATATGCCTTACCAGGGAGGCAAGATTCAGAAGCATCGCCTGATGTCGTGACATGTATGCTAACTATTTGCTCACACCCTGCTTATGTGTTAATTGATCCAGGGTCTACTTTGTCCTATATTACTCCATTTGTGGCACGAAAGTTTAGTATTGTACCAGAATCACTACAACAGCCTTTCTTAGTATCTACGCCCGTCGGTGACTCTATCACAGCTAGCCGAATCTACCGCGGGTGTACAATAGAGATTGTTGACCGTCAGACCACAGTAGATCTGGTCGAGTTAGAAATGATAGACTTCGATGCCATAATGGGTATGGACTGGTTAGTGCCATGCTTTGCCAATGTTGAATGTTGGACCAAAACGGTCCGATTCCACTTCCCGGGGGAAGCAGTACGGGAGTGGAAGGGCAGCACCATGACGCCAAAAGGTAGGTTTATTTCCTACCTTCAGGCGAGAAAGTTGATATCTAAGGGGTGCATTTACCATCTTGTCAGAGTTCAGGATGTCCAAGCAGAATCTCCGACACTCCAGTATGTCCCAGTGGTAAATGAATTCCCAGATGTATTTCCTGATGAGTTACCTAGTATTCCCCCAGAAAGGGAAATAGACTTTGCTATCGACTTGTTACCAGGCACTCAGCCAATATCAATACCTCCTTATCGTATGGCTCCTGCAGAACTCAGAGAATTAAAGGAGCAGTTGAAAGACTTGTTAGATAAAGGTTTTATCAGGCCGAGTATTTATCCGTGGGGTGCGCCAGTCTTGTTTGTGAGAAAGAAAGATGGCTCGCTCCGAATGTGCATAGATTATCGGCAGCTAAACAAAGTTACAGTAAAGAACAAGTATCCACTTCCCAGAATTGATGACTTATTTGATCAGCTACAGGGAGCCAAATACTTTTCCAAAATTGACTTGTGGTCCGGATATCACCAGGTCCGAGTACGTGATAGAGATATTCCTAAGACAGCATTCAGGACCCGATATGGACATTTTGAATTTCTAGTTATGTCCTTCGGGCTAACGAATGCCCCAGCAGTCTTCATGGACCTGATGAACAGTATTTTCAGACCTTTCCTGGACTTGTTCGTGATAGTATTCATTGATGATATTCTGGTGTATTCACGCTCTGAAGCAGATCACCGGACTCATTTGCGGACAGTGCTCCAGATTCTCAGGGACTGCCAGTTGTATGCTAAATTTTTGAAATGTGAATTCTGGCTTAACTCAGTAGCCTTTTTAGGGCATATTGTCTCAGACGCTGGTATACAGGTAGACAAGCAGAAGATAGAAACAGTTAAGTCATGGCCTAGGCCTACCACCCCGACTTAAGTTCGTAGCTTCCTGGGGTTGGCAGGGTATTATCGCAGGTTTGTTGAGGGATTCTCAACCATTGCAGCACCTTTAACTAAATTGACACAGAAAGTAGTAAAGTTTCAGTGGACGGAGGCATGCGAGTAGAGTTTCCAGGAACTGAAAGACAGATTAACCTCCGCCCCAGTATTAGCATTGCCGGAAGGCACAGAAGGGTATTCAGTTTATTGCAATGCGTCAGGTGTCGGGCTGGGCTGTGTGTTGATGCAGCATGGTAGAGTAATTGCATATGCTTCCAGACAGCTGAGGAAACACGAAAAGAATTACCCTACCCATGACCTGGAATTGGCCGCAGTAATTCATGCCTTGAAGATGTGGAGGCACTATCTGTACGGCGTCCATGTTGATATATACACAGATCATAAGAGTTTACAGTATATTTTTACTCAGAGGGAGCTGAATCTGCGGCAACGCCGCTGGTTGGAGCTGCTGAAAGATTATGACGTGAATATTCTATACCACCCCGGAAAAGCTAATGTTGTAGCAGATGCCCTGAGCCGAAAGTCAATGGGGAGTTTGGCATATTTACGGCCTGAGAAACGGAAGTTAGCCAGGGAAATTCATCAGTTAGCTGGCCTAGCCGTTCGAGTAATAGAAATAGAAAATAATGGAGCAGTAATTCAGAATTCTGCAGTGTCATCGTTAGTTACAGAGGTAAAAGAATGGCAGTATGAGGATCCCAATTTAGTCCAGCTCAGAGATAGAGTTCAGAAGGGTAAGGAGCCAGGTTTTCAGATAACCGAGGATGGTGTGCTACATTGTAAGGGCCGCCTTTGTGTCCCGAATGTCGCAGGACTTCGTGGGCAGATCATGCATGAGGTACACTACGGTCGCTATTCCCTTCACCCAGGGGCGACGAAAATGTACCACGACATCAGAGACATCTACTGGTGGCCAGGTATGAAAACTGAGATAGCTGAATTTGTATCTAGATGTGTTAATTGTCAGCAGGTGAAAGCGGAGCACCAGAAACCGCGTGGTTTGACTCAAGAGATAATGATACCTATGTGGAAATGGGAAGTGATAAACATGGATTTTGTAACAGGGTTACCCCGTACTAGACGCAGATATGATTCCATTTGGGTAATAGTTGATAGGCTAACAAAATCAGCTCATTTTCTACCAGTAAGGGCTACCTTCTCAGCTGAGGATTATGCCGAATTATATATCAGAGAAATAGTTAGATTGCATGGGGTGCCGGTATCTATCATTTCAGACAGAGGAGCACAGTTTACAGCTAGATTCTGGCAGTCGTTTCAGAAAGGTTTGGGGAAGCAGATTAATTTGAGCACAGCATTCCATCCTCAGATAGACGGGCAGACTGAACGTACGATCCAGACGCTCGAAGATACGCTACGAGCGTGTGTGTTAGATTTTGGGGGTAGCTGGGATGAACATCTGTCGTTGATTGAATTCGCTTATAATAACAGCTACCATTCAGCTATTCAGATGGCGCCTTTCGAGGCATTATACGGGCGAAAATGTAGATCGCCGGTGGGCTGGTTTGAGATAGGAGAATCAGCATTAGTTGGCCCAGACATTGTTCGGCAGTCCGAGGAAAAGATAAAGCTTATCCGAGAACGTTTACTGACCACTCAGAGCCGCCAGAAGTCATACGCAGATAGGCGGCGCAGAAATCTAGAATTTTCGGTAAACGACTGGGTATATTTGAAAGTGTCCCCGATGAAAGGGGTAATGAGGTTTGGCAAGAAAGGCAAGCTTATCCCGAGATTCACTGGGCCATATCAGATTCGGCGAAGAATAGGCCGCGTGGCATACGAGTTAAATTTGCCTCCAGAGTTAGCGTTGGTTCACCCAGTATTCCATGTTTCTATGCTAAGGAAGTTCGTAGGGGACCCTTCTACAGTAGTACCAGTTCAGGATGTCCAGATCACAGAAGAGTTAGCATATGAAGAGGTTCCCGTAGCCATTTTAGACAGACAGGTTCGCAGACTGAGAACTAAAGATGTTGCATCTGTCAAAGTATTGTGGCGTAACAGAAATCGGGAGGAAATGACGTGGGAGGCTGAAGAAAATATGAAAATCAGATACCCTCACCTATTTCAGGCCTAGTCAAACGACAGATATGTCCGTATCATTACTTATACAGTATCTTATGATTGTGCGTTTGTAAATGATAAAGAAGAGGTGACATTTAGTTGTCCAGTGAATCTTAGAATATTGTGTGCAGTGCCTGTGTTGGACTTTTCTGCATTTAAGGTTTTTGTGATAGTCCATGTTACAGGGGAAACTCTGCCAAAATTTTTCCAAGAAAGTAAAGTAAGTAGTCCTCTAGATGACAGTATACATTCGAGGACGAATGTTCTTAAGGGGGGGAGAATGTTATACCCCGTAGAATTCCCGGCACTTAGATGACCTACTCGCACGTTGGTTAAGCATATTTGAAAGCCATACGTGCTAGGGAAAGGCCCGGGAAAATATCGGACGAGAAACCCGTCGAACCATCACGAGAGGAGCCGAGGCAGAGCCCCTCCGCGATGGCAGCGTGTCACGGAGGTGAGGCCTCCGCGATGGCTCCGTGACACGTTGCCCAAGTTCAGGCCCAAGTATATAAGCCCCCACTTCGGTTTAAAATCATATTACACTTATAAATTTCCAGAGAAACGCAGTGAAGCCGAGGAAGACGAAGAAAATTAAATATTTTCGTCCGATTACGCTGCCAAATGCCGCCCAAACTCAAATTAATCCCAGATACCCGAGTATTTAGCATTAGAGAGCATTTCTACGGAATTAGTTTCGCAAAATACGGCCGACGAATCGGCGAGCCACCGAACTAAAGTAAGTAGAATTGCTCTAAATTAATGTCTATGTGTTCCTAGCTGAGAAGTGAATACTTCTCCCTTCTGAGCCGCTGAAAAATAGCGAGTTTTTGACCGTCTTTCGATAAGCCTAAGTTTAGGCTATAAACTATATCGAAAGTAACGTCGTTCTTTACAATAAAGCTGTACTTAGTATTAATTGACGTATTTATGAATGCAGTAGGGAGAAAATAGTTGAAGTACCGGCCGAGCCTCATTCGACGGACGAATAATTCAAAGAGAAGGTATGTAAAGTTAGTTTCCTTCAGCAAGTTAAGTAATATCAGTATAGTGTAATAAATTACGGACCAGTAGAATGTTCAGGAGTCGAGTATTGCGTTATTATGAATATTGGTACGATGTGAGAAACATTGGGTTGTAATGTATATGAAACCTATCAGTATGATACGGATTCTAACGCAAGTATTAGAGATTGCCCAGTATACTCAGTATGTAATGTGATATGCCATGTCAGGATATGGTTGTATTCAGTTGAAACCCCGTATAGTAATGCAATACCCGTAAAGCACTTCAGAAATAGAATATCAGGCTAAAATGAAGTTCAGAAAGCATGTCAGGATTAGTAAATCATGTTATTATAGAAAGTCAGTATACAGCGTAGTTCAGCAGAAAGACTATGTTCGTACATACATATATAGTACTTCCAGCCTCAGTATGTATTAAGTATGTACATATTTCTATCACTAGTCCAGCATATAGTGTATGCAGAAACTTAGTAAACAGCAGAGTTTTAGCAGAAACATTATCTTATGTAGCATTTGCCCAGTACAGCCCGATAGGAGACTATATTCATATTTATACATCTTTACCTGCCTCAGCACGTATTAAATACGTACAGATTACTATCATTAGCCCAGCATGTAATATATATGATACTTTACCCCTATTAGCCTCAGCTTGTGAGATACACAGACAGTATTACCAGTTGAGACCGTTGTATTGTTTGGGGTTGGATTACCTAGCATCCATGACCGCCCCAGGGTTAATAGCTGTATCGACTCATCCACCAGAGGACGAGGATACGTCACTCTACGGAGTGGCATGCCGTCCCGCCAGGGGACGAAGATGGGATGCCAGTTTTTCCCCATATTTGTTCCTTGATCGGCCCTTACACACCCCAGTCGAGCGGATACGCCCGGGTGCAGATTCAGGAGTCCTCCGGACTCAGATGCAGTTATAGTCAAGGGCTCAGCGAGCCTAAGTGCATACCCAGGGGACCGGCGGGATGCTTACAGCCAGTATAGGAGATGGGATGACCGGGGTAGGGGTATAGATTCTGTGTTGATTGTACCTCCCGGCTTATGGGGCCCGGGTAAGGTTGTGTATGCCATGTTATGTTATGTATGTTATGCTATATTACAGTAGATACGAGCAGATTAGTAGTAGAATGATACGTCTCCAGGTATGATTCCTACTCCCTTCAGTATGACTAAGAATAGGTACGATCTACACCAGCAGATAATTAATCTAGTTCTTCTTATTCCAGTTTCGACAGTTATGTTATTGATTTTGGATATCCCTTTAGTTCTTACAGATTCAGTTATCTCCTGCTATTCAAAATTTTTAGTTATATTACTTGTATTCAGCTGTATTCAGTTTGCTTTACATACTCAGTACCAGCGGTACTGACGCCCAGTGGGGCGCTGCATTACTTGCCTGTAGGTACCCATAGATGCGCAGGCGATACCACGTGATCCCCATCAACGGTCGAATATTCAGCTCCTGTCATACGGAGACTGAATTTCTAGAGGTGTAGTTTAGTTCCTTTTGTTGTACAGTACGGGTAGGTCGGGGCCCTGTCCCGATCATTTCTATTATTCTTCTTAGAGGCTTGCAGTCTGTTTATATTCCTTGTGGTCAGATGAGCTGGTCGTGAGAGGCCGTGCAATTGCATAGTTGTTAGCATTCCTTCTTTCTATTGTGATGGTCGTGTGGGGCCATAGTTATCAGTAGTGGTGACCTTGCCGGTCACGTAGCTTTTTAATATGTTACGATTGAATTGCAGATAACTAGACAGCATGGTGGCCTTGTCGGCCCACATAGGTTCCCCTGAATTACTATGTTTCTGGTCAGCTGTTAGTACAGGTACAAAAGGCTATAGGCCAGTGGGCCGGGGACTGTATTTACAGCCGTTATATAGCCCTTTGTTTCCAGAAATGTGAGTTAGAGCCAGCCAGGCGCCAGATGCGCCCAGGCTTAGCAGTCCAGCAGGTCAGGTCCTAGTAGGGCACCAGGTGCCAGTCATACCCCCCAGGGCGGGGTGTGACAAACTTGGTATCAGAGCAGGTCGTATCCCAGGGAGTCTGCAAGCCGTGCTAAGTAGAGTCCTGTCCATGGATGTGTTGTGCACCACATACTATGGGTAGGAGGCTGCAAGGCATGATAGGATGGTTGTCTTTTATTCTGATTCAATCGTGCTATAGAGCGGTACAGTATAGGGTTGATTCCCTAAAATCTTACCATATTCTTTGGTTATAGATAATGTCAGACCAGCGCCATCCTATCACAGGTCGGAACATAGATGTTGCAGCAGGGGAAGGCACCAGCAGGATGCCTCACCCTCCTTTGGAGACAGCCCGACCAGAGGGCACTATAGAGGCATCATCCCAGCCTCCTCAGCAGTCTCCACCACGTCAGGAGCCACTTGGGGCGACACTACCTTCAGCAGCCCCTATATTGACTCCTTCTGACCAGGAGGTTAGGAGTGCTGTAGTTATGTTAGCACAGATGATAGCTGCTCAGCGTCAGCCAATGCCATCTACAGTTGCAGAATCATCAGGAGGGCCCGGTAGTTCGAGGGTCCGAGAGTTCTTAGCTTTGAATCCTCCAGAATTTACAGGCACGGACCGGACAGAGGACCCTCAGGATTTTCTGGACCAAATGCAGAGGATCTTCAGGGTTATGCATGCCACGTCTACCGAGTCAGTTGAGTTGGCAGCATTCCGGTTACGGGATATTGCGGTGTTATGGTATGAAAGCTGGGAAAGGTCCCGAGGGAGAAATGTTTCCCCTCCCACCTGGGCCAGCTTTTCAGGAGCCTTTCGGGATCATTATTTGCCGCGGGAGATTCGACAAGCCCGGGTAGACCAGTTCCTACATCTAGAACAGGGGGCTATGAGTGTTCGGGAATATTCTTTGCAGTTTGATTCCTTAGCCCGATATGCACCGGCCTTTGTTGATACTATGGCATCCAGAGTGCATCACTTTATTACGGGGTTGAATCCAGAATATGTTGAGATTTGCACTACAGCCACACTGCGAGAGGACATGAATATTGCTCGCATTCAGGCATTTGCCCAGAATATTGAGGGCATCAGACAGCGACAACGAGAGGTCAGAAGGGTTAGTCAGGAACAGCGTCGCCGGGACAGGCCAGTTGAGTTACAGAGAGAGGCCCGGGGAGGACCCAGGCCCCTATTGTCAGACAGACCGCCCAGGCCCCCACCTCCGCCACATCCACAGGGGGGTAGATTTAGCCGCAGGGGGCAGTCAGGGACTGGTAGAGGCTCGCAGATGGAAGATTCACCATCACAGAGGAGGGCAGAGCAGAGCAGGTATACCCTACCACTTTGCCCTATATGAAGTCGACGCCATCCTGGAGCATGCAGATATGGCTCCACCGCATGTTATAATTGTGGCCAAGAAGGCCATTTGATGAAAGATTGCCCAGCCAGAGGTCGAGAGGAACGGGATAGACAGGATAGGGCATCAATAGGATCACAAGCTACAGTATCTTCGGCTGGGCGCAGGCCCTCAGTTTCAGCAGGCAGGGGTCGGGGCAGATCAGGGGCCTCTAGTACAGGTGCGAGTCCAAGCCGCACATATGCCTTACCAGGGAGGCAAGATTCAGAAGCATCGCCTGATGTCGTGACAGGTATGCTAACTATTTGCTCACACCCTGCTTATGTGTTAATTGATCCAGGGTCTACTTTGTCCTATATTACTCCATTTGTGGCACGGAAGTTTAGTATTGTACTAGAATCACTACAACAGCCTTTCTTAGTATCTACGCCAGTCGGTGACTCTATCACAGCTAGCCGAATCTACCGCGGGTGTACAGTAGAGATTGTTGACCGTCAGACCACAGTAGATCTGGTCGAGTTAGAAATGATAGACTTCGATGCCATAATGGGTATGGACTGGTTAGTGCCATGCTTTGCCAATGTTGAATGTTGGACCAAAACGGTCCGATTCCACTTCCCGGGGGAAGCAGTACGGGAGTGGAAGGGTAGCACCGTGACGCCAAAAGGTAGGTTTATTTCCTACCTTCAGGCGAGAAAGTTGATATCTAAGGGGTGCATTTACCATCTTGTCAGAGTTCAGGATGTCCAAGAAGAATCTCCGACACTCCAGTCTGTCCCAGTGGTAAATGAATTCCCAGATGTATTTCCTGATGAGTTACCTAGTATTCCCCCAGAAAGGGAAATAGACTTTGCTATCGACTTGTTACCAGGCACTCAGCCAATATCAATACCTCCTTATCGTATGGCTCCTGCAGAACTCAGAGAATTAAAGGAGCAGTTGAAAGACTTGTTAGATAAAAGTTTTATCAGGTCGAGTACTTCTCCGTGGGGTGCGCCAGTCTTGTTTGTGAGAAAGAAAGATGGCTCGCTCCGAATGTGCATAGATTATCGGCAGCTAAACAAAGTTACAGTAAAGAACAAGTATCCGCTTCCCAGAATTGATGACTTATTTGATCAGCTACAGGGAGCCAGATACTTTTCCAAAATTGACTTGTGGTCCGGATATCACCAGGTCTGAGTACGTGAGAGAGATATTCCTAAGACAGCATTCAGGACCCGATATGGACATTTTGAATTTCTAGTTATGTCCTTCGGGCTAACGAATGCCCCAGCAGTCTTCATGGACCTGATGAACAGTATTTTCAGACCTTTCCTGGACTTGTTCGTGATAGTATTCATTGATGATATTCTGGTGTATTCACGCTCTGAAGCAGATCACCGGAATCATTTGCGGACAGTGCTCCAGATTCTCAGGGACCGCCAGTTGTATGCTAAATTTTCGAAATGTGAATTCTGGCTTCACTCAGTAGCCTTTTTAGGGCATATTGTCTCAGACGCTGGTATACAGGTAGACAAGCAGAAGATAGAAGCAGTTAAGTCATGGCCTAGGCCTACCACCCCGACTGAAGTTCGTAGCTTCCTGGGGTTGGCAGGGTATTATCGGAGGTTTGTTGAGGGATTCTCAACCATTGCAGCACCTTTAACTAAATTGACACAGAAAACAGTAAAGTTTCAGTGGACGGAGGCATGCGAGCAGAGTTTCCAGGAACTGAAAGACAGATTAACCTCCGCCCCAATATTAGCATTGCCGGAAGGCACAGAAGGGTATTCAGTTTATTGCGACGCATCAGGTGTCGGGCTGGGCTGTGTGTTGATGCAGCATGGTAGAGTAATTGCATATGCTTCCAGACAGCTGAGGAAACACGAAAAGAATTACCCTACCCATGACCTGGAATTGGCCGCAGTAATTCATGCCTTGAAGATGTGGAGGCACTATCTGTACGGCGTCCATGTTGATATATACACAGATCATAAGAGTTTACAGTATATTTTTACTCAGAGGGAGCTGAATCTGCGGCAACGCCGTTGGTTGGAGCTGCTGAAAGATTATGACGTGAATATTCTATACCACCCCGGAAAAGCTAATGTTGTAGCAGATGCCCTAAGCCGAAAGTCAATGGGGAGTTTGGCATATTGAAGGCCTGAGTAACGGATGTTATCCAGGGAAATTCATCAGTTAGCTGGCCTAGCCGTTCAAGTAATAGAAACAGAAAATAATGGAGCAGTAATTCAGAATTCTGCAGTGTCATCGTTAGTTACAGAGGTAAAAGAACGGCAGTATGAGGATCCCGATTTAGTCCAGCTCAGAGATAGAGTTCAGAAGGGTAAGGAGCCAGATTTTCAGATAACCGAGGATGGTGTGCTACATTGTAAGGGCCGCCTTTGTGTCTCGAATGTCGCAGGACTTCGTGGGCAGATCATGCATGAGGTACACTACGCTCGCTATTCCCTTCACCTAGGGGCGACGAAAATGTACCATGACATCAGAGACATCTACTGGTGGCCAGGTATGAAAACTGAGATAGCTGAATTTGTATCTAGATATGCTAATTGTCAGCAGGTGAAAGCAGAGCACCAGAAACCGGGTGGTTTGACTCAAGAGATAATGATACCTATGTGGAAATGGGAAGTGATAAACATGGATTTTGTAACAGGGTTACCCCGTACTAGACGCAGATATGATTCCATTTGGGTAATAGTTGATAGGTTGACAAAATCAGCTCATTTTCTACCAGTAAGGGCTACCTTCTCAGCTGAGGATTATGCCGAATTATATATCAGAGAAATAGTTAGATTGCATGGGGTGTCGGTATCTATCATTTCAGACAGGGGAGCACAGTTTACAGCTAGATTCTGGCAGTCATTTCAGAAAGGTTTGGGGAAGCAGATTAATTTGAGCACAGCATTCCATCCTCAGACAGACGGGCAGACTGAACGTACGATCCAGACGCTCGAAGATATGCTACGAGCGTGTGTGTTAGATTTTGGGGGTAGCTGGGATGAACATCTGTCATTGATTGAATTCGCTTATAATAACAGCTACCATTCAGCTATTCAGATGGTGCCTTTCGAGGCATTATATGGGCGAAAATGTAGATCACCAGTGGGCTGGTTTGAGATAGGAGAATCAGCATTAGTTGGCCCAGACGTTGTTCGACAGTCCGAGGAAAAGATAAAGCTTATCCGAGAACGTTTACTGACCGCTCAGAGCCGCGAGAAGTCATACGCAGATAGGCGGCGCAGAAATCTAGAATTTTCGGTAAACGACTGGGTATATTTGAAAGTGTCCCCGATGAAAGGGGTAATGAGGTTTGGCAAGAAAGGCAAGCTTAGCCCGAGATTCACTGGGCCATATCAGATTCGACGAAGAATAGGCCGCGTGGCATATGAGTTAAACTTGCCTCCAGAGTTAGCGTTGGTTCACCCAGTATTCCATGTTTCTATGCTAAGGAAGTTCGTACGGGACCCTTCTACAGTAGTTCCAGTTCAGGATGTCCAGATCACAGAAGAGTTAGCATATGAAGAGGTTCCCGTAGCCATTTTAGACAGACAGGTTCGCAGACTGAGAACTAAAGATGTTGCATCTGTCAAAGTATTGTGGCGTAACAGAAATCGGGAGGAAATGACGTGGGAGGCTGAAGAAGATATGAAAATCAGATACCCTCACCTATTTCAGGCCTAGTCAAATGACAGGTATGTCCGTATCATTACTTATACAGTATCTTATGATTGTGCGTTTGTAAATGATAAAGAAGAGGTGACATTTAGTTGTCCAGTGAATCTTAGAATATTGTGTGCAGTGCCTGTGTTGGACTTTTATGCATTTTAGGTTTTTGCGATAGTCCATGTTACAGGGGAAACTCTGCCAAAATTTTTCCAAGAAAGTAAAGTAAGTAGTCCACTAGATGACAGTATACATTCGAGGACGAATGTTCTTAAGGGGGGGAGAATGTTATACCTCGTAGAATTCCCGGCACTTAGATGACCTACTCGCACGTTGGTTAAGCATATTTGAAAGCCATACGTTCTAGGGAAAGGCCCGGGAAAAGATCGGACGAGAAACCCGTCGAACCATCGCAGGAGGAGCCGAGGCAGAGCCCCTCCGCGATGGCAGCGTGTCACGGAGGTGAGGCCTCCGCGATGGCTCCGTGACACGTTGCCCAAGTTCAGGCCCAAGTATATTATCCCCCACTTCGGTTTAAAATCATATTACACTTATAAATTTCCAGAGAAACGCAGTGAAGCCGAGGAAGACAAAGAAAATTAAATATTTTCGTCCGATTACGCTGCCAAACGCCGCCCAAACTCAAATTAATCCAAGATACCCGAGTATTTAGCAGCAGAGAGCATTTCTACGGAATTAGTTTCGCGAAATACGGCCGACGAATCGGCGAGCCACCGAACTAAAGTAAGTAGAATTGCTCTAAATTAATGTCTATGTGTTCCTAGCTGAGAAGTGAATACTTCTCCCTTCTGGGCCGCTGAAAAATAGCGAGTTTTTGACCGTCTTTCGATAAGCCTAAGTTTAGGCTATAAACTATATCGAAAGTAACGTCGTTCTTTACAATAAAGCTGTACTTAGTATTAATTGACGTATTTATGAATGCAGTAGGGAGAAAATAGTTGAAGTACCGGCCGAGCCTCGTTCGACGGACGAATAATTCAAAGAGAAGGTATGTAAAGTTAGTTTCCTTCGGCAAGTTAAGTAATATCAGTATAGTGTAATAAATTACGAACCAGTAGAATGTTCAGGAGTAGAGTATTTCGTTATTATGAATATTGGTACGATGTGAGAAACATTGGGTTGTAATGTATATGAAACCTATCAGTATGATACAGATTCTAATGCAAGTATTAGAGATTGCCCAGTATACTCAGTATGTAATGTGATATGCCATGTCAGGATATGGTTGTATACAGTTGAAACCCCGTATAGTAATGCAATACCCGTAAAGCACTTCAGAAATAGAATATCAGGCTAAAATGAAGTTCAGAAAGCATGTCAGGATTAGTAAATCATGTTACTATAGAAAGTCAGTATACAGCGTAGTTCAGCAGAAAGACTATGTTCGTACATACATATATAGTACTTCCAGCCTCAGTATGTATTAAGTATGTACATATTTCTATCACTAGTCCAGCATATAGTGTATGCAAAAACTTAGTAAACAGCAGAGTTTTAGCAGAAACATTATCTTATGTAGCATTTGCCCAGTACAGCCCGATAGGAGACTATATTCATATTTATACATCTTTACCTGCCTCAGCACGTATTAAATATGTACACATTACTATCATTAGCCCAGCATGTAATATATATGATACTTTACCCCTATTAGCCTCAGCATGTGAGATACACAGATAGTATTACCAGTTGAGACCGTTGTATTGTTTGGGGTTGGATTACCTAGCATCCATGACCGCCCCAGGGTTAATAGCTGTATCGACTCGTCCACCAGAGGACGAGGATACGTCACTCTACGGAGTGGCATGCCGTCCCGCCAGGGGACGAAGATGGGATGCCAGTTTTTCCCCATATTTGTGCCTTGATCGGCCCTTACGCACCCCAGTCGAGCGGATACACCCGGGTGCAGATTCAGGAGTCCTCCGGACTCAGATGCAGTTATAGTCAGGGGCTCAGCGAGCCCAAGTGCATACCCAGGGGACCGGCGGGATGCTTACAGCCAGTATAGGAGATGGGATGATCGGGGTAGGGGTATAGATTTTGTGTTGATTATACCTCCCGGCTTATGGGGGCCGGGTAAGGTTGTGTATGCCATGTTATGTTATGTATGTTATGCTATATTACAGTAGATACGAGCAGATTAGTAGTAGAATGATACGTCTCCAAGTATGATTCCTACTCCCTTCAGTATGACTAAGAACAGGTACGATCTACACCAGCAGATAATTAATCTAGTTCTTCTTATTCCAGTTTCGACAGTTATGTTATTGATTTCGGATATCCCTTCAGTTCTTACAGATTCAGTTATCTCCTGCTATTCAGAATTTTTAGTTATATTACTTGTATTCAGCTGTATTCAGTTTGCTTTACATACTCAGTACCAGCGGTACTGACGCCCAGTGGGGCGCTGCATTACTTGCCTGTAGGTACCCATAGACGCGCAGGCGATACCACGTGATCCCCATCAGCGGTCGAATATTCAGCTCCTGTCATCCGGAGACTGAATTTCTAGAGGTGTAGTTCAGCTCCTTTTGTTGTACAGTACGGGTAGGTCGGGGCCCTATCCCGATCATTTCTATTATTCTTCTTAGAGGCTTGCAGTCTGTTTATATTCCCTGTGGTCAGATGAGCCGGTCGTGAGAGGCCGTGCAGTTGCATAGTTGTTAGCATTCCTTCTTTCTATTGTGATGGTCGTGTGGGGCCATAGTTATCAGTAGTGGTGACCTTGCCGGTCACGTAGCTTTTTAATATGTTACAATTGAATTGCAGATAACTAGACAGCATGGTGGCCTTGTCGGCCCGCATAGGTTCCCCTGAATTACTATGTTTCTGGTCAGCTGTTAGTACAGGTACAGAAGGCTATAGGCCAGTGGGCCGGGGGCTGTATTTACAGCCGTTATATAGCCCTCAATCAAAGTTTTATGGAGGAATCAACATAATGAGGGAGCTACATGCGAAGCCGAAGCAGATATGATGACTAAATAACCACATCTATTCCCTTCCGGCTCAGTTCAAGCTTGAGGTATCTATTTCCTCCTCAGTAGTCTATTCAGTTTAATGTGAAGCTCATGTATCCCAGTTTCTTTCATATAAATGGATGTATGTGTGATTCAGGTATTTAGTTCAGTCACGTAGTTCAATTTGGAGTCAGTCACTTTGTCAATTTTCAGCATGTATGCTCAGTGTTTGAATATGATGATTTCATTTCTCTGTTTTCAGTATGTTTTCCCACATTCTAGGATGAATGTTCCCAAGGGGGAGATATTTTAGTGCCTCGGAAGTGACTAAGACTAGACTCGGGAGTTGAAATGAAAACTGGCAGGAAGATCTGAAAATCTACTTAGAACGGCTCGTTGGACGAATCATTGGTGGGACCAACGACTAGTGGTGAGAAAGTGCAGAATCGACTGTGAAGTAACGAGCCTCAGGATGACCTGTAGGATGTTGTAACGAGTTGTTGAATAGAGTCGTTGTGAGGTGGGTCTTAATCAGGGAGGAAGTAACGAGTCGTGGTACGACCCATTGTTGGAAACAACGAGCCCCTCTAAGCATCCATTGAGAGGAATCCCAAGTTAGGGCAGTGTGATGATGACTGGTAGCAATGAGTCATTTGAGCTTGTAATGACTCGTCCTGTCCAGTCATGGTATGGGATCTAAGACCCGAATCAGGAATGAGACGACGAGGGGTTGTAACGGACCGTGGGAGCTAGTAATGGTTCATTGTGTCCACCGTTGCCACTAGCAGAGCAGTTTTTCTAGGAAATTCATTAAGGGTATTTTCATCATTCTTAAGTCCTAGGGTCCTAAAATACATCATTTTAAGCTTGAAATAGTGTGTTTTAAGAAGGGTTAAGTCATTCTAAGCCTATCCTAATTCATGCATGCAAGCTTAAGGGTTGGAGAGGTGATTAAGTCTAGTTTTCTTCAAAGATCTTCCTCAATTCTCTTTGGGCAATCAAGGAAGTGGTAAAAACCAGATCTCTTCAGATATGTAGGGTTATGAATGGGTGTAATTGTGCACACCCATGTCCAATTCCTCTCTATTTCATGAAATCCTTATTGATGAATATTTGGGGTTTCTGTGGAATGCGTAAATTTCCTAAGTTTCTATCATGGGTATGATATAATTATGTTTTCAATGTTGAATTATGATCACTGGTCATATTTTAAAGTGTTTTAAATTACAATTTATGTTTTTAAGTTTTAAATTATGATGCCCATCCATGAAAGTTCATGAAAGTTGAGATCCATTAGATATGTGTTCAAGTATGATGAGATATTTATGAGGAAAGTATGATTTTGAAATACCCATGTCTATGCTAATGTTTTCAAAGTGAATTGAGTTGATTTCAAGCATGTTAACTATTGGGAAAGCCCATATGATCAAGTATGTTTTATGATTTCATGTATTTAGCTTACCATATGGTTTTGGAGTCTAGAATCCCACTAATCTTATCTTGTGGTATGATTTGAACCAAGGCTCCTCATGTTATGATTTCAGATTATGCATGTATGTTATTATTCAGCTTGGTCAGTACACGATGGTCAGCTTCATTGAAAAACAACGGAGAGCATTTGCATGTTTTTGGGAGTAGTGTCTAGCACCGATTAGGCTAAGGGTCATTCAACCCTGTTCCTCAAAACTATGCACCAATGTAGGTTTACTTATATATTTTGGGACCTCCATTTGATCTTTCCCCCGCCTGCACGGGGCCTTAAGCTTGATATAAATATTATGGTAACGTCCTTAGCCTCGACAAAGCTTTGGATAGCTCTGCCCACTTAAGTGTGATAGTCAGGACCTTGTAAGCTCTATCGTGGTAATGTCGGTTACATGATGAGTCTCCCATTATTCCTCATAATTTAAGTTAGGCATGTACGTCAGTCATGATATTATGTTTTAAGCAGGTTTGACCTAATGGTTAGTTTTAATTATGGTTATTAGTTTCCAGCTTTGGGTCATTCTATCAGTTATGATATTCAGTTATGTTTAGATCATGATTTCAGAAAATAGCATGCAAGCCCTACTCTCATAATCTTATCTTGATTATGTTTTTATATTAAGCATGTTTAATGATTTTACTTACATAGTAGTTTTACTTACCTTGAATACTCGGTACATTCCACGTACTGACCGCATACTCTATGTTGTATTGTATTATGATATAGGCTCCGATATCTAGACGCAATCCTGCCACTAGTCAGATTTCTTGAATTAGCACTTCTCAATATCAGTTGGTGAGTCCTTATCTTGCGAAGGCCCTTCTTATTAGGTTTTTCTCATCTTTTCAATTTTCAGACTATAATGAGTTAGTTGGGGTCTTGTCCCATCAACTTGTCAGTATTAGAGGCTTATTCAGACATAGTTTGTATTCAACTTTAGATTGATGTATGTATTCAGATGTTATGTTTTGTTCAGGCTTCTGCTATGTTATTCATGTTGATCTTCTGTTGATGCCATGGGTCGACTTGGAACCTCTCGGGATTCTTTGTCCGTGTCTTGATCCGAGCCTATTTTCGGATCGTTACACTGCTCCTCCTGTGACTACTGTCATTGCCAACTAACTTAGCCCTCTTACATTAATGTTGTTCTATGTCAAGTTAGCAGGCTAGTGGTCCTTCATTTGCTGGCATAGACCATTAGTCTGGCTATATCCATATCTTTATGCAATAACACTGTTACACATTCACTAGCTATGGTTCCCAAGCCATATACAAACTTGCACATTTTGTCCCTTTTCAGAGCAAAGCTAGCTAGCTGAATGAACTTAAAGTTGTATTCCCTCACACTCATGCCACCCTATTGAAGGGTGATAAAATCCTTGGCCTTGGCTTCCCTAAGTTCTAAGAGTAGAAAGTGATCAGTAATGGCCTCCATGAAATCCTCCCATATAGCCGGAGTCGCGTCCTCTGCCCTGGACATCTCCCACTGTTCATGCCATATATTAGTACTGTTCATACCGCATATTAACAATGCCATTCAAATGGTATGAAGCGAGTTCAACTCCTTCTATCTTGGTAACATGCATGACCAAAGAATTTTGTGAAACTCATCAATGATTTTCTGGGGGTCTTCTTCTACCCTTGATCCTGTGAAGACTGGTGCGTTCATATTGAGGAAGTACCCGATTTGGGAAGTATTGGTTTGATTCTATAAACTAGCATTGATAGGAGTTGATTCTTTTCATTATTGGAGTCTATACCCTTGACGCGACACGATACTTAGAACCACAAATGGCCCAAAGCTGAACCATAGCACTAGCATGACACTATGCACATATTGGAAATATTAAGTGGAAGAAAAGAGGATACGCAATCACACAACTAGATTCTGAATTTAAGGGTAATTGTTCAAATCTTAAAAAAAAATAACACTGATAAAGATGAATATCTATCTATGTCTGAAAGCCTCTAAACTGATGAGCTGAAGGGACAGGTCCGCAACTAGGTCTATATACTAAAATTGACTGATGAGGGAAAAATGATTAAATTCTCATCCTTTGATGATAAGGATTCACCAACAATGTAGCTAATATGGTGCTAGAACGTGTCTAAATATGGGGCTGTACTTTGAATGTACTGAGTATGTAAGATAAATAAAGCATATTTGAAATAGGAATTCATGCTAAAAGAACTGAAATCATGCTTAGTAAATAATATGTCTGGGAAAAACATAAGCTGACGTACAATGAACTAAGATTTAAAACATACATATGGGGCTGAACATGTCTGTAAGTTATAAAGTAAGTTTATAAACTGAAATATGTGTCATGTACAATTTATACTAATGTATTTTTGTGGGAGATTCTCATAACCAATATGCTCCAAGTGAGCATCATAGAGGCCAATCTTTAACCCTGGTCAAGATGTGTTCATACCTCTCCAGGAGTATGAACCATGACTGGCATGAATTCATGCATGAGCCCATTCGGGAAAGGAAGACACTCTCAATTGGCAAGGATCCCTTATCCTACAGTGGCATGTGATTTTGGGACTTGGTTATTTGAACCCGCTTCCGCTCGGAGTTAAGTACTACTCTCAAAAACTATATACATGCTCATATGTATAGCTGAAATCTTAAAAGTTATCATAGACTGTATAAAAATCATGTTGCTTACATAAATGTATAAAATACTGAACTTATCATGCAAGATGTACTTATTCAAAAGTCATGATATCATAATGCTATAAGACATTCCCAAATTATAATCAATTTTGGGAAAAATCATGCTAAGTTCTAAGCATGAGCCACCTAAAGGATTTTCAAAGAATTCAACTCATATATAATCATAAAATACATATTAAATCATGAGAGAAACATACATATGAAAATCTACAGTTTTTAGATGAAGAGATTTTAGCCCTAGAAAACATAAATTTGGATAACCATACTGAAAACATAGTTAAAGACTTGAGTTTTGGGCATAAGGGTGAAAGAAACCCTATTGATCATCCTACATATCTTGACTGACAAACTCTATTCTATTGCTTGAGAACACATTGTTTTGGAGAAAAGGAACCCTAGTTGTTCTTGAGAGCGGGAGAGCTAATATTTCCTTGTGAATTCGATGTTATGAGAAAGGATGGGAGGTTAATTGACTAAATCCCCATAAATTCCCTCTAACAGAACCCAAACGACCTGGTATAGGAGTTAAAAAAAGAAAGTCACAGAACTACCCTTGGAAAAAACATTTTGGAATTCTGGCGTTCAGTCCCAATGACTCATGCCCCGAGTCGTTTTATCAACCCATGGCTCGTGATTGGAACTCATATCACTAGGCAACTTTAACACTTGTGGAATCTCCTACCACAAATAGTCAGGGCGATTCATCCTTTAATACAAGGAGTCATTCGTTGACTCGTGATGTCTTGGTTTGACTTGGGTTCTTGACTGTTTCAGTGGCCACGACTTGTGCTCATGAGTCTTCCTTTGTCACCATGAATCGTGGACTGGACTCATATTCCTTGGGAGAAAAATTGTAGAGTTATGGGACTTTTGCACAGGCTGCTCATGATGAGCCTCCCACAATTCCTAGCCTTACACCATGATGAGTTGGTAATTTGCCAACTCATTTGGCTCTTTAGCATGAGCTATGGCTTAGTTTTCAAGTCATTTTAGATGAATTTTATGCCCTTTTTGCTTTTTTATGTGCAGGTGTCTGAGTTGAAGAGAAAGAGCAAGAAGTGGAGTTAAAAGGATGAAATCAGGTGAAAATCAGTGCTCCACCGGAGGACACCATTGAAACGCCAGTCAAATGCAAATGACCACTGACTTGAGGAGAAAATACAACCAGCAGCCGCGGACATTAATCGGTGACTAGCTAGTTAAATCTCCTACAGGTGCTTGCACTTGCTGGACTGAGGATTAAAGGAATCTGTGGATCACAGATGAAGGTCGGTGAATCGCTGAAGGTGTCGTTGTATTTTCCTAAAAAATCACTGGAAGTGAAGAATATGATGGACAGCAGCTCGTGGAATGCAACCGCCAAAACTGCCGACTCCTCCGCTAGTGACAGAACCCCTTAACAGGGGCAATTACATCCAGTACTGGAAAAATAGTAGATTGGTTGCCTATTTTTGTATATAGTCTAGAAGAAAGTACTCTGTATATGACTTTTATACTTTTTAGCTTTGTGAATATTCCATTTGCCTTGGAAAGAGATGAGTTCTCCATTGGAGGAGATTGTTGAATATTGCTTTTCCTATTTTCATCTTCTTCCTTTGAAAGGTATAACCATTGTTGTAGATATATTTTGAGTTTAATTTTGCTTGCTTTTATTAATGAAATCATTGAGTTTATTGATGGACATACTCTTTAGTTTCTTAATCATGAGTAGCTAAATCATCAACTAGAGATGTGTGATGATGGGTGCTAGATTAGATTGGGTATTGCTAGATTCATATTAATATAGCTTAATTAGTGTAATATGTTGAGTTCTCTCCAATTTATAATTGATGATCCATAGTTGCAAATGTGGGTTTACTTTTCTTATTGGATTTTTACTTGAAAGAGAATAATTCAAGTATTCAGAGAGAATTTGATGGTGGAATAGATGTGATTGTGTGGAATTGGGATAGATATAGCCAAAACCCATATTCATAATCCTAATTAGTAGTTGATGGCTACAAATAGCTCAACTACTAAACCAAACTCTATTGGACTAATTAAACTGTGTCTTGAGGTTCAAAAGGACTCGAGAAAAAGGCATCCGTGAGGTTGAAAAACACTTATTCGCAATGATTTGATGAGCTAGCATATCCTTATTTAATTAGCACCCCATCTACACCACACCTTTAGTCTTCTCTCATTATTGTCTATCAATTTTGGTTATTTTGTTATTTTGGCAAGCTAATTTAAAATCCACAATATTGTTAACTTGATTTTCCCCCAAAAAAATTACAGTTTTATTTTTCTTGATTGGTGCGGGTTAATTTAAATTTCCTAAAATAGTGCTTGCGCAAATCATTCACTAGTCTCTGTATGATTTAACCCCAACATCCGTCGGGAATATTAGTTTTGATACAATGACCGTGTATGCTCTCTCGTTAAGAGGAGTGTAGTTTGGACGTTATCCAAAATGGTTCCGTTGCCGTGGTCTAGCGCTTGATATCATTGTATTGTTTGTTAATTTTGAGTTAATCTTGCATCCTAGTTGTTGACATTGATTTTTCTGTTGGTTGTTAGGGTGAGTTCATATGAGCCAACATTCGCAAACATGAGATAGTCCGGTTGAAGGTCACATGGAGCATGAAGAGGAATATTGGGTTAAATCTAAAGTTGCAGGAGCCATTCGCTTAGCAGCCACGGTAAGGAATGCAGTGTTTCATGTTACAAGTACAATGTTACACTTGTTACAGATGAAAGGGCTCTTCGAGGGTAAACTGACTAAGGATGCAAACTGCCACTTGAGAAATTTCTTAGAGATTTGCTAACCCTTAACATAACAAATATTAGTCAAGAATCTATCAGGTTAAGGCTCTTTCCACTATCCCTAATGGGAGAGACGACTATGTGGTTGGGGGACCCCCCCTCCAGGTTGTATCACCTCGTGGCAAGAATTGACTGAAGCATTTTTGGATTGTTTTTCGCCTCCCTCAAAGATGTTGCATGTAATACTCTAGAAGTGCAGAAGACTAGACTCAAGATTTGAAATGAAAAGTAGTATAGAAAAACTAGAAATTTCCCTCAGAATGACTCATGATACGAGTAATTTGTAGGTCTAAAGAATCGTGAGAAGCAGTCTTGGCTGGGTTCTGCTACGACAAGTTCTGTGACGACGGGTGTAAGGACTACCCATTGGTTGATGTAACGGGTTGTTGAATGGGAGTCTTTGTGAGGGTGGTCATGATCAAGGAGGATGGCACGAGTCATGAAACAACTCGTTAATTGGAGCAATGGGTCGTTGTATGCTCCAGTTGGAAGGATTTATGAAAAATAGGTCGTTGTGACAACAAATGGTGATGACGAGTCATTGGGACTGGTAGTGACTCATCGTGCCCGATCATGGTAGCAGTACTGTGATAGGAAAATGGGGTGAAGCAACAAGGAAAGTAACGACCCATTGGAGCCAGTACCGACCCATCATAATGGTCGTTGTCACTAGTAGTGCAAAGTTTCCAGGTTTTTCATTAAGGATATTTTTGTCATTCCTAAGCCCTATGGTCCTAAACTATGTTGTTTTAAGCTCATTTAGTAGGGTTTTACGGGTGTTAAACCTATTCTAAGTATCTCCACTCCACGCATGCAACTTAGAGCCTTTCCTTGAAGAAAAAGTTCGAACAATTTCTCCAAATTCTCACCAAATTCCTTTGGGCTTTCAAGTAGGAGTGTGAAGCAGATTTACCCAGGTATGTGAGGCTAAGAATGGGAGTTCCTTTCACTCTCATGTTCTAAATTATTCTCAATTCCATGAATTTCAGTTCTAGATTCAAGTTTCATAATCTACTAGGGTTTATCCCTAATTTTGTGAAATTCTCTATGATATATCTACGGGTAAATTCCCTTAATGTATGAAATCATGTTTTATGATCTATGGGTACATTTTATAGCTATTTTGATTATTAATTTATTGTTTTAAATTTTAATTAAATTATGCCCAAGTATGTAAGTTTCATGAAAATTCAAGTTATGATTCTATTATGATTTTGATCTTACTAAGTCTAAATTATAATTTTTGATTCATGTTATGATTTCTCTTCAAGTACTCATCAAGAATTTATGAATATCAAGTATATAAATGTTTTACAAGTATACATGATTTTCATGATTTATGAATTTATGACTCTTGGCCAATTCATGGGCCCTTATTCATGGCTAATCATGTATTTCAAGTGGGATCCATCATGTTATTATTTTATTTGTCCATGAACTTCATGAATGATTTCACAATTATGGTATGAGCCCTCATGTGCATGTTTTTGGAGCAGTGTCTAGCACTGAGTAGGCTTGGTATTCTGGCAAACCCCGTGGTCTCAAATTTATGTGCCACCATAGGTTTATATATATTTATTATTGGATCCATGTGATATCACCACGCACACACGTGCCCCTTCCTGGCAAGCCAAGGACCGTCCTGACTATTTGGATGAAATAGTGAAGCATCATTTAAGGCTCTATCATGATGGTGTCGGTTAAGACGAGTCTTTCCATTGTTCCTCATGATTTATGCATGGTTATGTTATATTACCTTGGCTCAAGTTATGTTTTATAAAGTTTCTCTTATGATTATGATTATGACTGATTTACAAATGGTTTGACAACCTTGAGCCCTTATGTTTACACTACGATATTTACTTTATTATCATGTTGTCCTACTCTTATGAACTCTTATGTATTTTAACTGTCTGTTTTACTTACCTTGTACAGTACATTCTAAGTACTGACCAAATACTCTATGATGTATCATTTCATGATACAGGTTCTGACACTCAGGTTCAGACCCACCATTAGATGGTTCTCAGATTTCGCATCCCTCGGTTAGTGCTGGTGAGTCCTCATCCTTCGAGGACATTTAATTATCAGTAGTTATGTTCTTTCAGTTATAGACTTTTGTCGAGCCAGTTGGGGATGCTGTTCCATCAGCTCATCAGTTATGTTAGAGGCTATTCAGGCATTACGTAGAAATCAACTTGTCATTTGATTCGGGATTAGCTTTATATGTATGTAGACTTCTGTTATTATGTATGTTAGACTTCCGCTTATTTATATTGAGTTTTAGATATCATGTTCATTCCATGGGTTTGACTTGGAGTCTCTTGGGGTTCCTAGTCCCATGTCTCGATCTTGGCCTATGTTAGGTTGTGACAAACTTGGTATCAGAGCATCAGGTTTGGAAGTGTCCAAGTGTGTCTGAAAGACGCATTAAGTCGAGTCTTTTTCATGCGTGTGAAGCGCGCCACACTTATGACGAAGAGGCTACAAAACATTTAGGAAATGTTCCCTTCTTTTATGGTCTATGTCGTGTGTTGAAATGTCTCTCTCTGTATATCATTCTAACTCGTGCTATACACGTTTTCAGAATCATGCCTCCTTGTTGAGTTAATGAAAGAATAAACTGTAACAGAAATGGAAATCAGAATGTCAATGGGGGTGGGTACCAGCAGGCCCCACCAGCCGCTGAGGATCATGTGCTTGAGCAGGTGGCCCATGCAGTGTTTACAGTTGCAATTCAGATGCTAGCTCAGGCTTGTACCGCCCAAGTCAACTGACAGGAGGTAGCGCATGTCCCTCAAAATGTGAATGCGGCAGCGGCAAGGGTTAGAGATTTTCTGAGGATGAAACCTCTAGAGTTCCATAGATCAAAGGTGGACGAGTATCCCATGAGTTTATTGTTGAGGTTCTAAAGATCACCCAGATCAAGGGGGTGACTGGGGAGGTGTGCGCAGATCTAGCCTCGTATCAGTTTAAAGGGGTTGCACATAGTTGGTTCAAGCAAAGGAAGGATAACAGGATAGTTGGAGCAAGCCCCATTAGTTGGGATGAGTTTCGTGCCATATTTCTGGATCGATTCTTCCCTCGTGAGATGGGGGAGATTAAAGCAACTGAGTTTATAAACCTATGGTAGGGTAACATGACATGCAAGGAGTATGCTTTGGAGTTCACTCATTTGTCCAAGTATGCACCAGAGCTAGTGGTTGATCAGAGAGCTCAGGTGAGCAGGTCTGTACATAGAGTAGCGGACTACCTATTTAAGGATTGTAGGAACACTATGATTTATAAGGACATCGTTTTACCTCGATTGGTTTTGTACGCCCAGTAGATGGAGGCAGTACACTTGAGAGAGAGTGAGGCCAAGAGGGCCAGGATAGAAAAGTATAGGTTCTCCCAGCATAGATCAGGAGGCGGACATCTCTAGCAGTCTCATCAGAGGTCATTAGCTCCAATGCCATCACTGTCTAGTGCACCATCCAGATCGTGAGGTGATCAAAGGAGTAGGCCTCAGGTTTGAGGGGCCAGAGTAGCATGCAGACAGAGCGTACCTTCCAGGCCTGCGGGAAGTGTGGCAAGAATCATATAGGGAGTGCTTGAGTGGGTCAGATATCTATCTTGGGTGTGGTAGACCCGGGCACAGGCGTTGCGAGTGTCCGTTTACTAGACAGGGTGATGGTAGAGGTGGGGCTCAGGCTACCAGCTCAGCACCACCACCAGGACACCTAGCTTAGTAGGGTACGTCCACCACAGGGTAGGTTTTATGCCCTTGCATCTTAACAGGAGCAGGAGACTTCACCAGATGTGGTCACCAGTATGTTACGAGTATTTCATCTTGATGTTTATGCATTGTTAGATCCAGGGGATACTTTACCCTTTGTGATGCCCTATGTTGCTATTAGTTTAGGATTCAGTCCCAAAATCCTATCAGAACCCTTCTCAGTTTGTACTCCAGTTGGTGATTCAGTGGTAGCTCGATGAATATATAGAAATTGCCCTATCATAGTCCTTCATAAAGTCATCTCAACTGATCTAGTAGAGCTAGCCATGATAGATTTTGATGTTATTTTCGGCATGGATTGGCTACAAGCATGTTATGCCTTAGTAAATTGTAGAATCCGGGCGGTAGAGTTTCGATTTCTTGGTGAGCCAGTCTTAGAATGGAAAGGTAGTAAAGTTGTGCCTGTAGGTCATTTAATTTCCTACCTTAAGGCCAGAAAGATGATCTCTAAGGGTTGTGTGTACAATCTATTTAGGGTGAAGGATGATACATCTAAGACCTCAACTATCCAGTCAGTTCCTTTAGTGTGCGACTATTCAGAAGTGTTCCTAGATGATTTATCGAGAATCCCTCCCGAGCAAGAGATCGATTGTGAGATTGACCTTCTTCTCGATACGTAGAGTATATCAATTCCTCCTTACAGAATGGCTCCAGTTGAGTTAAATAAGTTGAAGGAGAAGTTGAAAGATCTCTTAGACAAGGGTTTCATCAGACCTAGCAAATCCCTGTGGGTTGCACCAGTGCTCTTTGTTTGAAAGAAGGATGGTTCCCTTCGGATGTGTATTGATTATCACCAATTAAACAAGGTCACCATCAAGAACAGGTATCCTCTCCTCAGGATTGATAATTTTTTTGACCAGCCTTAGGGTGCTAAGTGTTTCTCAAAAATAGACCTCAGATTCGAATACCATCAGCTTAGGGTTCGGGAGAGTGACATTCCGAAGATAGCCTTCAGGACTAGATATGGTCACTTTGATTTTGTAGTTATGTATTTTGGACTAACGAATGCTCCTGCAACTTTTGTGGACTTGATGAACAGGGTGTTAGCAATATTTGTATATGTTCGTGATTGTGTTCATAGATGATATCCTCATATAATCTCGGAGCGAAGATGAGCATGCCGCTCAGTTGAGGGTGGTGCTATAGACTCTTAAGGATCGCTAATTATATACTAAGTTTAGTAAATGTGAGTTTTGGCTAAATTTAGTGGTCTTTTTGGTCCATGTGGTGTCAAGTGAGGGTGTACAGGTGGACTCTCAAAAGATAGAAGCGGTGAAGAATTTGCCAAGACCATTCAGTCCTTCGGATATTAGGAGTTTCTTGGGTTTAGCTGGTTATTATCAAAGGTTCATTGAAGGGTTTTCATCTATTGTAGCACGGTTGACTGAGTTAACCTAGAAGAAAGTGAAGTTTCAATGGTTAGAGACCTGTGAGGAGAGCTTCCAAGAGTTGAAGACTCGACTCACCTCAGCACCGGTGTTAACCCTACCTGAGGGTACCGATGGGTTTGTGGTATATTATGACGCCTCAAGGATCAGCCTTGTTTGTGTATTAATGCAGCATGATAAAGTTATAGCCTATGATTTCAGGCAGCTAAAATTCAATGAAATGAACTATCTGACTCACGACCTTGAGTTGGCGGCGGTAGTATTTGCTTTGAAGATTTGGAGACACTATCTGTAAGGGGTCCATGTGGATATGTTTATGGACCACAAAAGCCACAGTTCATGTTCATCCAGAAGGATCTAAATATATGCCAGAGAAGGTAGTTGGAGCTTCTTAAGGATTATGATATGAGTGTCCTTTATCATCCGGGCAAGGCCAATGTGGTGGCAGACGCTCTTAGAAGGCTTTCTATGGAGTGTGTATCTCATGTAGATGAGGAAAGGAAAAAGTTGGCGAAGGATGTGTATCGACTAGCAAGACTAGGAGTTCATCTTGTTAACTTGACGGATGGTTGAGTCATTGTTCAGAATGGATTAGAGTCATCTTTAGTGACCGATGTTAAGTCTAGGCAAGACGAGGATCCTATTTTGGTGAAGTTGAAGGAATCTTTTCGAAATCAGAAGGTGGAGGTCTTCTCTGAAGGGGGTGATGGTGTGCTCCGATTTCAGGGTCATTTGTGTGTACTAGATGCTAGTGACTTGAGGGAGAAAATGTTGCACGAATCTCATGGTTCCAGATATTCTATCCATCCAGGTGCCACCAAGATGTACCATGCTTATGGGAAATTTATTGGTGGAGTGGCATAAAGAAGGACATAGCAGAGTTTGTGGCTAAGTGTCCGAATTGTCAACAGGTGAAGGTCGAGCATCATAGACAGAGAGGTGTGCTTCAGGACATTGGTATCCCTACTTGGAAATGGCAGGAAATCAATATTAACTTCATTACGGGGTTGCCTCGTACATGCCGGTAGTATGACTCTATTTGGGCGATTGTGGACAGGTTGACTAAGGCAACTCATTTTCTACCGACCAAAACTACCAATTTAATGGAGGATTATGCCAAATTATACATTCAGGAGTTATGTTAGTTGCATGGAGTTCCCTTGTCAATCATATCAGATAGAGGTACTCAGTTTACCTCGCAGTTTTTGATATCATTTCAGAAGAGACTTCGTACTTAGGTCAAGCTTACAACAACTTTTCACCCACAAACATATGGTAAGACTAAACAGACCATTCAAACTCTGGAGGATATGTTGAGAGCGTGTTTGATTGATTTCTAGGGTAGTCGAAATGATCATTTGCCTCGCATTGAGTTTGCATATAAGAACTGCTACCACTCTTGCATTCAGATGGCTCCATTTGAGACTCTTTATGGGCGAAGGTGTAGATTGCCTATTGGTTGGTTTGAAGTTGGTGAAGCTTCAATGATAGGACCAGATTCAGTCTAGGAGGCTATGGAGAAAGTTCAACTTATAAGGGACAGGCTAAAAATAGCTCAAAGTCGCCAAAAGTCCTATGCATATGTGAGGAGAGAGAGATTGAGTTTGAAGTTTATGATTGGGTGTTTCTGAAGCTATCTCCCATGAAGGGAGTGATGAGGTTCGGAAAGAAAGGTAACTCAGCCTCCTTATGTTGGTCCGTACTGAATTGTGAAACAGGTTGGCAAGGTAGCATATGAGATGGAGTTGCCCTCAGAATTATCTTCAGTTCATCCGGTGTTCCATGTGAAACTTTTAAAGAAGTGCTTGGGTAATCTTGCTTTAGTTGTCCCTGTAGACAGTGTTGGTGTGAAGGATAGCCTTAGATATGAGGAGGTTCTGGCAGAAACACTTGATCAGCAGGATTGAAAGATAAGAAACAAAGAAGTAACCTCAGTAAAGGTTTGGTGGAGGAATCAGCATGTTGAGGTGGCTACGTGGGAAGATGAAGCACATATGATGGCTAAATACCTGCATCTGTTCCCTTCCGGCTTAGATTCAGCTTGAGGTATCAGTTTCCTCCTTAGTGTTCTATTTAGTTTCATGTTCAGTTCATGTCTCCCAGTTACTTTCATGTCAATGTATGTATGTGTTATTCATGAATTCAGTACAGTTATGTATCCTAGTATGGAGTTAGTTTCTCCGTCAGTCTTCAGCTTAAATGTTCAGTATTTGGCATGGTAATTGCATTTCTCACCTTTTTAGTATGATTACCCACATTCAACGATGAATGTTCCCAAGGGGGAGATATTGTAATAACTCAAAAGTGCCTAAGACTAGACTCAGGATATGAAATGAAAAGTAGCAGAGAAAAACCAGAAATTTCCCTCAAAACGACTCGTGGTACGAGTCATTGGTAGGTCTGATAAATTGTGAGAAGCAGTTATGGTTGGGTTTTACTGTGAGGAGTTCTATGACGATGGGTCTAAGGATAACCCATTGGTTGATGTAGCAGGTTGATGAAAGGGAGTCGTTGTGAGGTTGGTCATGATCAAGGAGGTAGGCACGAGTCATGGCATTCTCATTAATTCGAGCAACAGGTCATTGTATGCTCTAGTTGGAAGGATTTACGAAAAATGGGTGGTGGTGAAAATGCATGGTGATGATGAGTCATTGGGACTGTTAACGACTCATCATGTTTGGTTGAGGTAACAGACCTATGACTGGAAAACAGGATGAAGCAATGAGGGAAGTAACGACCCGTTGAAGCCCGTAACGACCTATCGTAACGGTCATTGTCACTGGTAGTGCAGAATTTCTAGGGTTTTCACTAAGGGTACTTTCGTTATTCCTAATCCCTAAGGTTCTAAACTACATTGTTTTAAGCTCATTTAGTAGGGTTTTAAGGGTGTTAAACCTATTCTAAGTATCTCCACTCCATGCATGTAACTTAGAGCCTTTCCTTAAAGATCAAGTTTGAAGAATTTCTCCAAATTCTCTCCAAATTCCTTTGGGCTTTCAAGTAGGAGTGTGAATTAGATTTACCCAGGTATGTGAGGCTATAAATGAGAGTTTCTTTTATTCTCATGCTCTAAATTCTTCTCAATTCCATGAATTTCAATCCTAGATTCAAGTTTCATGATATATTAGGGTTTATTTCTAATTTCACAACTATATATGGGTCAATTCCCTTCATGTATCAAATCATATTTTATGATCTATGGGCAAATTTTATATCTATTTTGATTATTAATTTATAGTTTCAAATTTTAGTTAAATTATGCCCAAGTATGTAAGTTTCAGAAAAAGTCAAGTTATGATTCTATTATGATTTTGATCTTACTAAGTCTAAATTATGATTTATGATTCATGTTATGATTTCTCTTCAAGTACTCATCATGGATTTATGAATATCAAGTATATAAATGTTTTACAAGTATGCATGATTTTGATAATTTATGGATTTATGGCTCTTAACGAATTCATGGGCCCTTATTCACGGATAATCATGTATTCCAAGTGGGATCCATCATGTTATTATTTTATTTGGGCATGAACTTCATGAATTATTTTATCATTATGTTACGAGCCCTTATGCGCATGTTTTTGGGAGCAGTGTCTATCACTAAGTAGGCTCGGCGTTTAGGTAAACCTTGTGGTCTCAGAAGTACGTGCCACCGTAGGTATATACATTTTTATTATTGGATCCCTATGATATCACCATGCACGGTTGTCCCCCCTGCCTGGCAAGCCGGGGACTGTCCCAACCACTTGGACGAAATAGTGGGGCATCATGTAAGGCTCTATCAAGATGGTGTCGGTTAAGACGAATCCTCCAATTTTTCCTCATGATTTTTTCATGATTATGTTATGTTACCTTGGCTCAAGTTATGTTTTATAAAGTTTCTCTTATGATTATGATTATGACTGGTTTACGAATGGTTTGAAAACCTTGAGCCCTTATATTTACATTATGATATTTACTTTATGATCATGTTGTCCTACTCTTTTGAACTCTTATGTACTTTCACCGTTCGTTTTACTTATCTTGCATACTCAGTACATTTCAAGTACTAACCACATGCTCTATGCTGTATCGTTTCATGATATAGGCTTTGACACTCAGGTTCAGCCCCGCCATTAGCCAGTTCTAAGAGTTCGCATCCCTCAGCCAGTGTTGGTGAGTCCTCATCCTTTGAGTACATTCGGTTATCAGTAGTTATGTTCTTTAAGTTACAGACTTTTGTCGAGCTAGTTGGGAATACTATCCCATCAGCATATCAGTTAAGTTAGAGGCTATTAAGGCATTATGTCAAAATCATCTTGTCATTTGATTCAGTATTAGCTTGATATGTATGCTGACTTCCGATATTATGTATGTTAGACTTCTGCTTATTTATATTGAGTTTTAGATATCATGTTCCTGCCATGGGTCGACTTGAAGTCTTTCGGGGTTCCTTGTCTGTGTCTCAATCTGGGCCTATGTTCGGGTCGTGACATTGCAGTTGAGGGATGACATTACAAACTTTAGGTAAGAGCTAGGAGAGACTTTACATGAAGCATGGCTAAGGTTCAAGAAGAAGGTGTCCCTTTACCCTAACCATGGTCTCCTCGATGGAGTGCTCCTTCAAAGTAATAACTGAGCCCTAGACTCCATCAACAGATCTGTTGCCAATAATTTAGCTGGAGGGTCAATTATATATCAGACGTATGGGTTAGCTAAGGCTCTCTTGGATAGAATGACAAAGACAAATTGGGCATGGCATACTAGGGAGACTAATGTATTGTCACATGATATGGGTTCTAGTGCGTTAGCAACTGAAATGCAAAAATGAGATGAAGAGTGAGATGAAAATATTGCTAAAATGATGACTTAGCTGGAGTTAATGACTAAACATATGATGGGGGTCAGGCCTAAAGTTGTGAATGCTGTAGAATGCAAGGTACAATGTAGTTTGAAGGAGAATCATCACCACCAAGATACGAGGAGGAGTGTCAATACATGGAAACTCAGATGCGGGGTTCTCGACCTGGGTATCAAGGGGCTAGGAAAGGCCCTTAGCGCCCACGGGAAGACAATCAAGGTTGGAGAAACCGCGACGCACAGGGATGGCCCAAGAGAAATGAGAGATGGGTCAATAGAGAGCAATATCATAAGGGGGACTGATATCATCGATGTTTGAGTCTATTTGTTCCCCGCTCTAAACCTGAGAACGTCCAATCTCAACCAGGTGTGAGTGATGCAGGGAGCTCGTTGAAGATATGTTCGAAAAGGTTCTTAAAGAAGTGGAATCAACTAACAGTGGGGTCAAGGAATTGAAAGGGGAGGTGTCTAACCTTTCCCAAACCATGAGTTCACACTCAGCTTCCATCAATCATTTGGAAACCCAAGTGAACCACTTATCCTCACAAATGAATCCCCGAATGAATGGAACATTTCCGAGTGATACAATTTCAAACCCAAAGAAAGATAGTCAATGCATGACCATTGTCTGGAGGAGTAGTAAAACGCTTTGAGATGCAAATGTTAAGCCCAAGGAACTGGTTTCTCCTAAGACAAATGATGAAAAAAAATATGAGGCGGTGCCAAAAGCACCAAATTGTTGTGATAATGCTGAGGTTGAAGATGAAGGAAATGTTGAGGAAGTTCACTCAAATGCTGTTGAAGAAGAGGCAAGCATGAAAGCCTCAAGCGAGAAAGAACAAGAACCAAGAGTTCCACCTCCTTTTCCACAACGGTTAGCCAAGAAAAAGAAGGATGATCAGTTCAGTAAGTTTATCGACATGTTTAGCAAATTGTCCATAAATATACCGTTGGTGGATGCTTTACTTTAAATGAACGGATATGCAAAGTTCATGAAAGAGCTGCCAAAGAAGAAGAAGGTTGTAGATGTGGGCACCTAAGAGACCACACATCATTGTAGTGTGATGATGATGAGCAACCTTGCCCCAAAATGGGAGGATCCAGGAGTCTTTATAATCCCATGCACTATTGGGTTATGTTTGTTCAAGAAAGCCCTCTGTGATCTTGGGGCAAGTATAAATCTGATGCCTCTAATAATCTTCAAGATTTTAGGGCTTGGGAACACAAAACCTACATCAATGAGATTGTTAATGGCTGATCACTCAATCAAGAAACCTATGGGTGTTTTAGAGGATGTATTGGTGAGGGTAGATAAGTTCATTCTACTAGCTAATTTTGTGGTTCTTGATTGTGAGATGGATGTAGAAGTTATAATCTTTTTAGGGATACCATTACTCTCCACACGTAGAGCCTTGGTAGATGTGGAGATAGGTGAGTTCATGTTTTGGGTTGTAGGTGAAGAGGTCACCTTCAAAGTGTGCCAATCCGCTAAACCTCCCGATGAATGAAAAGTGATTGGAGTGTTGCATGAGGAGAATGAGCATGGAGGTGTTGATATTGAGGAGGCTGAGTTGGAGGATGATCCTTCAAAGAATGAATGTTAAATGAGAAATACGTCGTGCAACAACGTCAACTAAGGCGCTTCTTGGAAGGCAACCCAAGTTTCTTCTTTTGAATGTTTTTAATGTCATTGTTATTTTTGTTTTTGTAGGATCAAGTAGGTCAGAAGCAAGGAGAAGAAGCACAAAACAAGGTAGACACTACGTAACACCAGTGAATTGCCGATCAAGCTACATGAACTGCCACACCCTTGATACTGAAAGTAGAAACCTGGAAACAAAATGGTCAGGCCAGCGAAGGCATCGGCAGAACGCCGATACGAAATTGCGAAGCATAGCTTGAATGCTGGTGCAAACTAGAACACCTGAACAGAGGGTGCAAAAATGACTATGCACCAGTGGAACACGAAACCTAATTTGCAAACTGCCGGTCAATTACTGATACAAGACAGTGAACTGGGCACAAAATCAAGCCTGATATGGTAATGCGACGAACCGCCAGTGAAGGTACGTGCTCTGTTTTAAAAACTTGATCAAATCATGGACCTACCCGACCCAAAATTTTTTTGTAGCCACCTAAATCTGTCAAAATTCCCTTTTTATTCTGCTAAACTTCCCTTTTTCCACCTTTTAGCACTTCCTCACACTCCTTTTTATTTTCCCAATATCCCACCTTTTCAAATTCCAAAAACTCCCTCTCTTCCACTTCCTATACCATTGAAGCACCACTAACCATCCACCTCCTCCTCAACCAACCATAATTATACCTTCTCACCTATAAAATCCCCCCAACTCTCTACCTAACTCCCACTACACTCATACTCTCCCACTCTACTAGCAATGTCCCGAAATTTCACCATTGTTAAGCACACTCCAGCTTCCACAGTTATTCTCTGCACTCTTTCTCTTGATTGTGGTAATGTACTCTTAACATCCTAATTTTCTCATCAATGGTAATCTTGTTGCATATAGATGTTGTTATGACATACATCCCTCTTCTTTTTACTGCCCTTCTCCCCAACATTTTCATGATTGATACCATATTTGTAGAATGTTAGTTGATACTATGTGAAATTAGTAGGGTAATAGACACTTGATGCTTAATTGGTTGTGCAGAAATGGTTGTTCTTATGTAGTTAAGTGGGGTGAAGTCTGAGTAACCCCAAGGGATTAAAAAGACCCAATTTATCCTATGATAGATCGGGTGACACCATTCTTAAGGGTAAATCGTCATTTTGTCCCTTTCCATGTGTGTAGGTAATTCTTTGATATGAAGTGAGTGAGTGTTTGAGAATTTTGATATTGGAGTTCTTCATGAAGCATTAGGGACGATGACCATCAGCTATTCAGCGGTCAATTTCGATGAAATGCTGGTTCGAGATAATATTAGCTTCAGGCCATTGCCCTGACCGCACGTTACATCGGCGGTTCACAGATCAAGATCGACGATTCACTGATCTTTCACTGGTGGAAAACTTGCTACCCCAGTTCTCTACTTATCACCGGCGGTTCCACCGCGATCCACGGATAACCTCCTGCGGTTCGTCGGTGTTTCGCCGGTGCTGCCAGTTAATTTGATGCTAATTCCTCCTCTTGTTTCTCATTTAAATTTTAGAGTATTTGTTCGTTATTTCATTTTATCAAAAAAATACAAAAATATACATTGTGGATGCTGCTAACAGTGTGTTTACGAAAAATGACTTTATCCAGGAACCCTGGTAGGGGAAAAGCCCTAGCCTCCTCATCCACAAAAGGCAAATGCATTCGTAGCGCCCACCAACTCTTGGGAGGCCATCATGTTTTGTGTTCTTGACATGAAGGGGCACTACGCCATCTACAATGGCCGATCAACTACCATTGAAAAGAGGTTTGATTTGGTGGGGCTGTGTGACCTTCCCAACATCACAACTCAGTTTACAGACAATGGAACACTTTCGCCAATCCTTTCCCAGATTACTATCCGACCTTTGTGCTGTAGTTCTATGCTTCCTATCAGGCTAGGTAGGAGAGCATGAATAGCAGAGGTAAAGTCGATGAATTCCCCTGCCTACCTTTATTTATGATGTGAGGGGTAGAGGTTGACATCACTCCAGTAGTCATCAACTATCTGCTCTGGGAGGACGAGATTGATACTGGGTCTGAATACAAGGCAAGGATTGTTAACAAGGAGAACAAATTCACATGGCTAGCTCCTATCATTGCTACAAACACACCTTTCTGGGCTACTATGGGCGGCAAAATTTCTCGCCATGATTTGAAATTTGAATCCAAGTTGTTGCTAGATTTCATCTGTGGCCGCATCATTCCCTCTAAGAATGAGCAAAGGGTCAGCTTGGAAGCGGCTATCCTTATATCTTATATCATGACCGAGGTCCCTATAAACTTTGGTGAGATTGTGGCTCTACAAATGAAGAGGAAAGCAATACAGGCTAGGACCTCCATGCAATATTTCATGCTTATTTCTCAATTATTCATGCAAGTCAAAGTGCCATTATTTCTAGATGATACCCTTATTCCTGCTTCGGCATAATCACATTATATCGAAAAAGGGATGTTGAGGCACCCAAGGTCAAGCGGAAGCAGATACAGGCTTTTGATTTGCCGGAGGGTTCTATGTCTCATGTTTCCGAGTAGTCTCCACAAGTCTCGAATTTGAATATTCCTCACCCAAAAGCTTCAATCCATACCTCCAGTGACATACCTATTCAGGGAGCATCACCCCCTCCAACATCTTCCAAATCAAGCCATTTCCACAAGCTGGTGGAAATGACCAACTCTCACGAGAGAGCTTTAAAAGTTGGCTAGGAGCCTCCCTGCCCTCATCACCGGAACAGTAAAAAGGTATATGAAATCGATGTATGAGAGTCTCACCACATTGTCCAAACGGGTAGATACTGTGGAAGGGGCTTCCACCTCTCTACGAACTGAAGTAAGGGAGTGGAAAAGTTGGACATCTGTGGAGGTGCCTGATTTGAGTGCTCTTGACGCTGCAATAGCTGCCCCTTCTACAGTTTGAGGCCCTTTAAATGATTTCTTTGAGGTCATAGGAGATGACACTGAAGATCTGGGTGATGCATGCTTTGATGGTGAGGTAGGAGCAGGTGCAGATGATGATGTGGATAATGAGGAGTGACCCACTCAAGGAGTCTCTCGCCCCCTTTATTTTGCATGCATACATTAGGGACAATGTTGTCACACCCCACCTTGGGAGGCATGACTGGCACTTGGTGCAACACTGGCAACAAACTGACCTGGCTAGGCTTATGCACGCCTGGAGCCATCTTGTGATTCAATTCAAGAAAACAATGAGCTATATCTTGGTTGTAAATACAGCCTCCGGACGACAAGGCCGTATAGCCATCTATAAATGAAAACAACAAACCAACAACAGGCAACAAAAGGGATCCTATGGGGGGTTACAAGGCCACCATTCTATGTAGTTAAAAAAGAAATGAAGACGAGCTACTATACTAGGCCCCATACAGCAAACACACGAAGCATAACTGCTCAAGGCCTAACACTGCCAACATATAACTAACTGATTGATGACTATAGTTTACAAGCCTCTAAGAGTAAAAATAGTGGTCGGAAAAGGGCCCCGGCCTACCTAAAATGCTATATAACTGAAATATAGAAATCTCTACTACCTGGAAACTCCGAATGAAAGGAGTTGTCCCAACTGCGGACTCTGAACAGTTGCTATTGGAGATCTTGAATCCTGTCTATCTAAACTTGCAGGAAAGTAATGCAGCGCCTAGGGAAGGGTGTCATTACAATATGTATCGAATATGTAAGGCAATAGATAAGCTGATAAAGATTGGAAGTGAATAGAAAGAAGGACAGAAAGATTAACCTGTACGCCTGCTGATTCGTAAACTGCATCTAAGTAACACTACATGTACGTAAGCTAAGACAGTATAATTACACATTTATAAACTATGACTACCAGACAAGAACACAAACAAGAACCTCACCTGGCCCCTATAAGCTAGAAGGTTCAACCAACACAGATAACTCGTTCAGAACCCCATAAGCCCTGGAGAGAACATCTCAATCTATATACCCCTATCTAGGTTTCTATGACTCCACTGGTACTGTAGAAAACCTACCGGTCTCCTGTGTCTACAACTAAGCCCGCTCGGCCCCTAAACTGTAGTTGTGTCTGTTTCTGATGGACTTTTTATATATGCACCCCGGGCAGCAGGCTCGATGGGGGTGTGTAAAGACAACCAAGACATATAATAGCCTACCCATGGAATGGACTATATGAGGACCTCGGACCTCATCGTCGTCCGTCGCGGAAGGCATACCGCTCCTTGGAGCGACGTCGTCTAGCCCCTTGCGGGCGTCAACACAACTAGTAACCCTAGGGTGGTCATGGATGGCTCCTAAGTGAGGGCAACCCCAACCAAGGTGCTGTACTAACATTCCAATCTAGCCACTTAAAAGGTGTAACTAGCCTTTGGGCCTAATGCCACCACTGCTCGCCCCCTAGGATAATCTGTAAAACTGCTAGCAGGCACACCATGCACCTGTATCTGATCAGACGGTCCTGATAGTGATCATGATCTCTAATAGTCTGGACTGAATAGTGCGAGATCTAGAGTGGTCCAACATAACTCTCTATATGTCTTTCCCGGACATCTACAACTCATGATAACTGTGGGGTCACGAATGACTAACTACTCCGTTCCTCTACTTAGGAAAACTGTAAGGCTAGTACTGGCCGGACATGCTTTTGAGCGATCGGCTCCTCATCCTCCATAGGAAGTTTACTGATATCCTTAGCCTGTGGGCAGTACTGTACTAACATAGTACTTAGTAGTGCCTTAGGCCTCATCTTGGTCTAATCGGATATTATATTACTTTTTTGGGCGATTCTTAACCTTATACACAACTTTATATAGACCTAACCTTTCCAGGGAACCTGTGGGTGATAGGAACCGGCTGGGGTGCTAGCCCAGCTTCTAACTACTAATGAGGTCCCCTCCCTTAGGGTACCCAATTCACCCATGGGTCTATTTGACTTGGATGACTGGGCTGGCTTCTTAGGCGACCTATATGATAACTCAATTACGTAAAACACGGCCTAAAACCTATAATTTTCTGAGATTTCAGAAGAGAGAAATGCTTACTTGAAGCCTGTGATCGTATAGAAATCAATTTCGAGCAATTCTAACAACTTTCACTCGGTGGAGTTCTAATTTTCAGGGCGTATTTTGAGAAAATAACTCCGTAATAATGCTCCCTATAGCCTTAAACTTCTATATCCTAAGTTAATTTGAATTTGGATGGCGTTTGGCAGCGTAATCGGATGAAACACCATTGAAAACCTTGCTTTCTCTCTTCTCTGGTCGTGGCTCTTCTTTGGAAATGAAATGAATTAAAACAAAGGGCTATATATATATAGGTGAAGCCGGTGGGAATGGGTGTGCCTCGTGCCTCCCATTGAGGCTGCCACCCTGGATCGCCGTGCCTCCCTTTGAGGCAGCAGGCTTGGCACCCCGTGCTGGCCAGTGCACTGCTGGCTGGTGCATCGCGCTGGCCCCGTGCGTACTGGTCCTGTCCGATCCCGCTTTCGAGGCTTTTTCCACACACGTCAAGTTCTTCTTACGCATCACCAATCAACGTGTACGCTTGCTTTTCGTTAACATTTATGGGGTGTAACATCCTCCCCCCCTTAGGAACATTCGTCCTCGAATGTCTACTTCAATTCACAAGAGCTTAACGTTTTAGACTATTATTTTGAAAAAGTTTTGGTAGAGTCTCCCCTATAATATGGACTATCTGAAAATCCTGAAATAAAGAAAAGTCTAACACATACAGTTCATATGACACTATCACAACTGTTTAACAACAAGAATATAGTCTACTGAACAATACTGATAACATAAGTAATAAAAATAGCAGCTGAGTCGTAACATTATCTGACTGTATAATAATCCTGGGACAAGTGGGGACACCTAGGTCTCTTGTCATCCTCAGTTTCCTGGGTCTCTTCTTCCTAATTGTTTTTTCTATACAATACTTTAATAGAGACCACGTCGGTAGTTCTTAGCCTGCAAACTTTCTGATCTAATACGATGACTGGAACCTCTTCGTGGGTTACTTTCCCAGTAACTTAAACGTCCTTAACTTGAACCTCTCGGTACGGGTCACCTATTCCTTTTTTCAGCATTGACATATGAAAACTGAATGGGCAGGTCCTAGCTCTGGAGGTAATTCTAGCTCATGTGCCATCTTTCCCGTCTCGCAGAGGATATGATATAGGCCAATGAATCTAATGCTAAACTTGCCCTTTCGTAACGTTGACATGTGAAAGCTGGAAGGTCCAATTCTAGCTATGAAGGCAATTACAACTCATATGCCCCGGTCCAACTACCCTTAATTTACCTTCTTCAAGTCATCATATAGGGGACTTACATTTCTATCCATCACAAGTCTCTAGCATCTGACTTGTGTGCTCTGCTTAGCTATTTGTTTGGATACGAGAGGTTATACTTAAGTTGGCATGTGTCTTAATCTATTGTAGCGCCTTTTCTAGAAATTTGTTGCAAATTGCGCTTCTCTATCAGAGTTTATCACAAATTGGAGGTCCACACACTCCAACTACTTTCGGGACATTTAACTCAGCATAAGTCTTAACTGCGACATAATTTCATCTGGAGAGACACAAATGAATCTCACTAGCCTCTCTATACTGGTTCATATGAAGTGAAATTACACTTGGTATGAGATAACCTTTTGATTATATTCATGTCAATTACTCTCCACCCCCTTGCAGGCATGGCCACCTCCTTTATTGGCCTACTCGGTTCCTGCTATCTTGTCTTTTCTGGCCTGTCGCTGGTGCTCTATGGCTATGCTTCAATGATATTTTCCGTCTTCCCATGCCATCAATAGGTCTCTCCTTTTGGCCCATTGCGTTTTTGATAAATACTAGAAGTATGGTCTGCTAATCGAAGTTCTGCCACCCTTGCAATATAGAGTCGACCTCTGGGTCTTATTACTTAGCCTCTTATTTCCTTGAGGGCCAATGACTCTCTACTAGGCCTTGTTTCCAGGCTGTTCTAGGTTAAAGTCTCTATGTCAGCACTCGCTTATCTTCTCCTCTAGGGGGGATACCGCAACATTCTAGGCTACAACCTTACTATCTCTAACTGTTAGCCCGATGCTTAGTTCTCATTATTCGGTGGTAATCCTATGCTCTATCAACCTAGAGGTGATTCTGGTTTTCCCCCATTAGATATTTACACCATTCCTCTTGTTCCCTTAGACTGAGCTCTAAGGTTCGTGCCTCCTACCTCATACTGTCAAGGATGTTACCGACCAGGTCTACTGACCTATATTTCTTTTGACTCGCACTCGGGCTTATTTTGTTCATATGACCTCCTTGTCCTTCAATATCACAAACTAAGGCCATAACCATTATCTTGCAAGCATGTCCTATTGTCATTAGCATGTTACAGCGGATTCAGCCTTTTTCTGACTTGAGCTTTACTGTTACTAGGGGTTTATTACTGACGGACTCTTACACGCACTTTGGGTGTTCTGGTAGTTTGCTCTCCTGATTTATGACCGTGAAGTTCTATCCTATTTACTTAAAAATTAGGGGTCCCCACCACTTCCTAACACTTTCTGGAGTCAACAAATCCAACCTTCCTTTTCCATTTACTTTGGGCAACATCGCCTCATTTCTTATGCTCTTTTCTACACTAAAAACAAAACTAGGAGGAGGGAATAGCCTTTTCATACCACAATGGAACTGAAGTATGGAACTGTGCAATATTCGAAAGGTTTGGAGGTAAGAATCCCGCGATTCCCTCTCTTTTTCATACCCTTCAGGTAATCTAATTAACAGTCTCCCTTGCCAGATCTTATATATCAAATAGATAAGTCGAATCATATATACACTATACTCCTGATCTCCTACGCTAAGGTTATAAAAAGACTGGGGACAGTGCTGGCATATCTACTACCTTATGAGATTCCTAGTGCCCTAGGAAGATACTGAGAAAATTAAAAGACATTTTGCTTCATCCTCAAACTGGTCGTCCCCCAACTATGGTATCACACCGGTACCCTTTCCTGCTGCTGCAGCTAACTAGCAGCTGGCTAGAGTCTGTCTCATATCGAACCTTATCCTAGAAAGACATAGCAACGAAATCTTAGGGACTAAGCCCTATACAACTCTCCTCTATAGCACGATCTGAGATGAAGCAGGGGTAACCATACTATCATGCCTCATAGCCTCCTACTTATAAAATGTGGTGCACAACACATTTATAACCAAGACACTACTAGACACGGCTTGCAAACTCCCTAGATACGAACTGCTTTGATATCAAGTTTGTCATGCCCCACCTTGGGAGGCATGACTGGCACCTAGTGCCACACTGGCAACAAACTGACCTGGCTAGGCTTATGCGCGCCTAGAGCCAGCCTGCAACTCAATTCAAGAAAAAAATAAGCTATATCTCGTCTATAAATACAGCCTTCGACCGACAAGGCCGTATAGCCACCTATCAATGAAAACAGCTAACAAACAATAGGCAACATAAGGGATCCTATGCGGGCCAACAAGGCCACCATGTTGTCTAGTTATTGCAGAAATGAAGACGAGCTACTATACTAGGCCCTACACGGCCAACACACAATGCATAACTGCTTAAGGCCTAACACGCCTAACATATAACTAACTGACTGATGACTATAGTCTACAAGACACTAAGAGTACAAATAGTGGTTAGGACAGGGCCCCGACCTACCCAAAATGCTATATAACTAAAATACAGAAATCTCTACAACCTGGCAACTCCGAATGAAAGGAGTTGTCCCAACTGCGGACTCTGAACAACTACTACTGGATATCCTAAACACTGTCTGTCTAAACCTGACGACAAGTAATGCAACATTCAGGGGAGGCGACAGTACAATATGCATCGAATATGTAAGGCAATGGATAAGCTGATAAAGACTGGAAGTGAATAGAAAGAAGGGAAGAAAGATTAACCTGTACGCCTGCTAATTCGTAATTGCATCTAACCAACACTACATGTACGTAAGCTAAGATTGTATAATTACACATTTATAAACTATAACTAGTAGACAAGAATACAAACAAGAACCTCACCTGCCTCCATAAGCCGGAAGGTACAATCAACACAGAATAACTTGTTCAGCCCCTCATAAACCCTGGTGAGAACATCTCAATCTATATACCCCTATCCAGGTTTCTATGACTCCACTGGTACTGTAGCCAACCTACCGGTCTCCTGGGTCTACAACTGAGCCCGCTCGGCCCCTGAACTGTAGTTGTGTCTGTGTCTGATGGACTTTTGATATATGTACCCCAGGAAGCAGGCTCGATGGGGGTATGTAGAGACAACCACGACATATAATAGCCTACCCATGGAATGGACTATATGACGACCTCAGACCTCATCTTCGTCCCTCGCGGACGGCATACCGCTCCTCGAAGCGATGTCATCTAGCCCCTTGCGGGCGTCGACACAGCTAGTAACCCTAGGGTGGTCATGGATGGCTCCTAAGTGAGGGAAACCCCAACCAAGGTGTTGTACTAACATTCCAATCTAGCCACTGAAAAGGTGTAACTAGCCTTTTGGGCCTAATGCCACCACTGCTCGCCCCCTAGGATAATTTGTAAAATTGCTAGCAGGCACGCCATACACTTGTATCTGATCAGACAATCCTAATAGTGATCATGATCTCTAATAGTCTGGACATAATAGCACGAGATCTAGAGTGGTCCAATACTACTCTCTATATATATTGCCTGGACATCTACAACTCATAATAACTGTAGGGTCACAAATGACTAACTACTCCGTTCCTCTACTTAGGAAAACTGTAAGGCTGGTACTGGCCGAACATGCTTTTGAGAGATAAGCTCTTCATCCTCCATAGAACGTTTACTGATATCCTTAGCCTGTGGGCAGTACTATACTAACATAGTACTTACTAGTGCCTTAGGCCTCATCTTGGTCTAATCGGATCTTATATTACTTTTCTGGGCGATTCTTAACCTTATAGACAACTTTATATAGACCTAACCATTCCTGGAAACCTGTGGGTGATAGGAACCGGCTGGGGTGCTGGCCCAGCCTGTAACTACTTATGAGGTACCCTCCCTTAGGGTACCCAATTCACGCATGGGTCTATTTGACCTGGACGACTGGGCTGGCTTCCTGGGCGACCTATATGATAACTGCTAAAACCACTAAGACTGACAATCATTGGTAATAACTAATAGGGTGACAGGTTGTCACTCAGTTTACTAGACAACCTTAGGCTGCTGACTCTAAAACATGGCCTTCCTGTCTAAATTTTTGGCCCTGGGGCATAGGGATACGCCAATGGCCTCTAGGCGTGCTTTCCTAACCATACAGATACCAAACTGGTAGTTTAACAGCCTAACTGCGCTTGGGCTATTCAACTTACTAGCTGAGGCCTGATAACCATTCACGAACTTCTAAGGTCTAGGCCTGAAAATAGAACATACAATCCTACTAATAAAATGAATTGGAGAATAGAAGAGTTTCTATGACGCTTTTAGCGCGTATCATACATAACATGTTCCTAATCGATGAGGGCTACTGCGGTACAATCCATATACGTTTTCTAGAAGCTAACCAGAACATATATAACCACAAACTACTGATAGCATCTAATTACAGCATATCTTATCTTTATATACTAGCAATAACTAATTACAACATGTCTAATTACAATCTAATGATAGCAACAATCTTCTACATCTGGGATCATTATTTCTATTCAAGAACAAAAGTCGTAACACTGTACAATGGGAATACTTGCCGAGGGTTAAGCCTTACATACCTCAATTTCTGTTTCCCGAATAACTGCTGAGTTTCAGCTTAAATTCACCAGCTCTTACCAACTGTAACCTTAGTACTGAAAGAATGGATCTAATTTTAATACTAAACTCAGCAAAATTGGCAACTTTCACTACTAATAAAAACTATAACTCAATTAAAACACGGCCTAAAACCTGTAATTTTCTGAGATTTCAGAAGAGAGAAATGCTAACTTGAAGCCTGTGATCGTATAGAAATCAATTTCGAGCAATTCTGACAACTTTCACTCAGCGGAGTTCTGATTTTCAGGGCGTATTTTAAGAAAATAACTCCGTAATAATGCTCCCTACAGCCTTAAACTTCTATATCCGAAGTTAATTTGTATTTGGATGGCGTTTAGCAGCGTAATCGTATGAAAAACCATTGAAAACCTTGCTTTCTCTATTCTCTGGCCGTCGCTCTTCTTTGGAAATGAAATGAATTAAAACAAAGGGCTATATATATATAGGTGAAGCCGGTGGGAAGGGGTGTGCCTCGTGCCTCCCATTGAGGCTGCCACCCTAGATTGTCATGCCTCCCTTTGAGGCAGCAGGCCTAGCAACCCCGTGCTGGCCAGTGCACTGCTAGCTGGTGCATCGCGCTAGCCCTGGGCGTACTGGTCCCGTCTGAACCCGCTTCTGAGGCTTTTTCCACACGCGTCAAGTACTTCGTTCTCATAACCGATCCACGTGTACACTTACTTGTCGTTAACATTTATGGGTTGTAACAAATGTAGCCTTTATGTTGAGGGTGGAATGAGTGTTTTCTCTGGGGGTGGGGGGGGTCATTTATGTCTTATTTTGTTGATGGTTTGATATAGCCCTTGTTGGGCTTTTATTTTTCTATGTAATAAAGAATTGTTAGCCTTTGTCGGGCTCATTTTTTAGTATTGTTGATGATTGCCTTTGCTGGGCTGGTTGTGTTGATAAAATTTTGAATGAATGAAATGATTGATGTTAGTGTGTTAGTGCTGAACAATGGGTCCTTGCTTTGAATTGTCAAACGTTTTTTTGTGACCCAAAATCTTTTGTTCGCCTGTGTAAATAGTAGAATAGTAATCAAACTCCAAGAGTTTTCTTCATACCATGGTTCTTTCCCAAGGAGCATTTTTCTTTTTCTTTTATTTTGTTGTCAAACTAGGTTGGCTATTCTAGATAATAGATTGTGAGGCAACTCTCTTAAGGGAAAATGCCATGTCTTTCTTGAGTCTTCTGTGGAGGTATTTTGAGAGGTACCACAAAAAACTTTGAAATGTTGCATGAAAATGAGAAATGAAAAAAATGGCATCTGAAATGAGAAATGTAGAACTCTTTTGTCATACATTGTGGATTCCTTGTTTCATTTATGAATTCACATGCTCTAATGTCTTGAATCAATATCTTTTAATCATAATGACTTTCTTGAAATCTTGGGTGTGATGCCTTGTGTTGTAAGGAGCTTTGTGAATCTCATGCACATCTTCTTATCTAGAACTTTCCCTAAGTGTGACTTAAGGTGAAATCCTATATGTAGCTGCACTTAGAACATGATTTTAGTCTTTCATTTGACTAGTCACTCTACCCAAAATAGCCTCTAAAAATGTCTTCTGTTTCTAGTCAATGTTGAGGGTTTTCAACTGTTTACTTTTGGAAACCGCATTACAAGCCAATGTCCTTTTTTGATCCTCTCTTGTTGGCACCTATCCTCCCTAGTTTCTAGTGGTGAGGAATGAGAAAAATGGGGGCTGAGGACCCAAAGGCCTAGGGAGAGATAAGGAAATCTGTAAGAGGCAAAGATCCTAAGTTTGGGGGTTTTCAAGAAAGGGAGATATATAAGAAGCATAAATTTGAGGTAGCACCAAATTGTGAGAAAAAGAATGAAATGATGAGCTAAGGAACCTTAAGATACCAAAAGAGAAGTGAAATGGTGTTACCTCTTGATTAAACAAGGCTTAATGTGATAGTCAAACGAGCTACAAGGAATATCTTTGAACAATAAAAGAGAAATGGTTTCAAACAGAGGAATAAGTTGGAGTGGTATAAAACGTCAGATGGGAAGGGTTGAAGTGTTCACATAAACGCATTAGGGAGGATCTAGTCACTAGAGCCAAGTAATTGTTTTACCATTACCCCTATCCTTCATCATGACCTACAAGTCCTAATTGATTTTGAGTGTAGTTGCTCTACATAGTGGCGAATTACATGAAGGGCAAGTCTATGGGTCAAGTTGTGTGCATAAAGATTTTTTTTGGGAGAGTGAGTGTGAACATTTTTTTTAAATCCCTTGTGTGTGCATTAATTAATGATAGAGAAAAGGGAATCTCTCTTTAGTGAGTGACATCATTCCTTTTGAGGACACACTTGCATTAAGGTAAAGATATGATTGAGACATGAGTAGTGCGAGCTCTAAGGCAAGCTTGAATATGCAGTGATTATGAATTGATATTCTATGTGTGTTTCTTTGAATAAGCCATGCCTTTGTTTTGCAAAATGAAATCATTTGTGAATCATGCCCTTGAATTGTGGTGACCTTTTAAAATATTTCCATATAATTTTCTTTGATTTCTTTGGGGAATTTGCTTCTCTTTTTCAGTGAGTGGGTGATCATTTTTGGGGTTTTCATGGAGTAAGTGTTCATTGAAGTCTAAACTCTTGTGGAGTGGCATGTTTCTTAACTGATAAGAATTTCATTACTTGAGGAAAAACAATGGTTCAAGTTTGAGGGTTTGATGAGTTGGTATTGTACCAACTCATTAGGCTATTGCATGAGCTTTAGCTTAGTTTTCAAGTCATTTTAGATGAATTTTACGCCATTTTTGCCTTTTTATGTGCAGGTATATGAGTTGAAGAGTGAGAGCAAGATATGGAGTAAAAATGATGAAATTGCGTGAAAATCAGCGCTCCACCAGAGGACACTGGCGAAACACTGGTCAAACGCAAATGACCACTAACTTGAGGAGAAAATGCAAATAGCGGCTGTGGACATCAACCGGCGACTCCCTAGTTAAATCGCCTACAGGTGCTTGCACTTGCTGGACTGAGGAGCAAAGGAATTGGTGGATTGCGGATGAAGGCTGACGAACCACCAAAGGTGCCACCGAATGGTCCTGGAAAATTACTGGAAGGGCAGAAAATGATGGACAGTAGTTCGCATAATGCAATCGATGAACCGTCGGCTCCCCCGCTAGTGACAAAATGCCTGAACAAGGGCAATTATGTCCAGCGGTGGAAAAAGAGGAGATTGGTTGCCGTATTTTTGTATATAGTCTAGATGAAAGTACTTTGTACATATCTTTTATAGTTTTTAGCTTTTTGAACATTCTTTTGCTCTTGGAAAGAGAAGAACTCCATTGGAGGAGATTCTTGATTATTGCTTTTCTTATTTTTATCTTCTCCCTTAGAAAGGTATAACCATTGTTGCAGAAATATTTTGAGTTTGACTTTTCCTGCTATTATTAACTAGATCATTGAGTTTATTGGTGGACATACACTTTAGTTTCTTAATCACGAGTAGCTAAATCATTAACTAGAGGTTTGTGATGATTGGTGCTTAATTAGATTGGGCATTGCTAGATTGATCTTAATGTTGCTTAATTAGTGTAAATCTGTTGAGTTCTCTCCAATTTATAATTGATGATCCATAGTTGCAAATGTGGGTTTACTTTTCTTACTTGATTTTAACTTGAAAGAGAAGAATTCAAGTATTGGGAAAAAATTTGATGGTGGGAATGGATGTGATTGCGCGGAGTTGGGCTAGATATAGCCAAAACCCATATTCATAATCCTAATTAGTAGTTGATGGCTAGAAATAGCTCAGCTACTAAATCAAACTCTATTGGGATAATTGAATTGTGTCTTGAGGTTCAAAAGGACTTAAGAAAAAGGCATCCACAAGGTTGAAAAACATAGGGTGCCATCTCTTCCAAAGTTATTTACACTTATTTGTAATGATTTGATGAGATAGCATATCCTTATTTGTTTAGAACCCAATCTACAGCACACCTCTAGTCTTCTCTAATTATTGTCTATCAATTTTTGTTATTTTGCTATTTTGGCAAGCTTTTAAAATACACAATATTGTTAATTTCATTTCCCCCAAAAAATTTTATTGATTTATTTTTCTTCATTGGGGCGAGTTAATTCAAATTCCTTAAACAATGCTTGCGCAAATCATTCACTAGCTTCTGTGGGATTCGACCCCAATATTTGTCGGGAATATTTATTTTGATACAACGACCGTCTACGCTCTCTCGTTAGAGGTAGTGTAGTTTGGACGTTATCACACCACAACTCGTGGTGTGAGTCATTCTGAGGGAAAAGTCTCACTTCTCTGTTGGTTTCTACTTCATGTCTAGGATCTGAGCTTAGGAACTTTTTGGGGTGTTATATTATCTCCCCTTTGGGATCATTCATCCTCGAATGGAGATGGAAGTTGGACTGATAGGCATAAAGGATCTGAATTACTGACATGATAGTTGATTTGACTTATAGTAAGACTCAACTAAATTTATGGGACATGCACGCATACTAAGACTTTTAAGAACATCTAATGGGATATGTAACTAATAATAGTACTACGAGAGAAGAGTGTTAACTCAAGATCGTTCTGAACTAGAAGAAAAAAGATGAGGTACTTGGCCATCGTATCTGCTTCAGCTTCCTAAGTATCTCCCTCAAACAACTGACTCGTCCACAAAACCTTCACAGAAGCAACATCCTTGTTTCTCAACTTACTAACTTGACAATCAAGAATCTTAGTTGGAACTTCTTTGTAAGAGAGACTATTCTTCAAACCAACACATTCCAAAGGTACAACAAGAGCCGGATCGCCAATGCAATTCTTCTACAAGGTCACATGGAACACTAGTGGCATCGATAATAATTTTGTAGGCAACTCCAACTCATAGGAAACATAACAATGCACCACAAAATCCTGTAGGAACCAACTTACCGAGGACTAATTTTCCCCTTCTTAAAAATCTCATCACCTCTTTCATGGGTGAAACCTTCAGAAACATCCAGTCATCAACTAAAAACGTAAGCTCTCTCCTTCTCACATTTGCATAGGATTTCTAATGACTATGAGAGATTTTCAACCTCTCTCTAATTAGTTAAACCTTCTCCCAGACCTCATGAACTGAATCTTTTCTTATAAGGGTAGCCCCACCTACCTCAACCTATCTATAGGTGATCTAAATCTTCACCTGTAAAGAGCCTCCAAAGGAGCCATCTGAATAATGGAATGGAAACTATTATTGTAAGCAAACTCTATAGGAGGTAAATATTCATCCCAATTACCTTTGAAGTCGATCATGCAAGCTCTCAACATGTCCTCTAGGGTCTAAGTGATCCTCTTTGCTTGACCATCTATCTGTAGGTGGAGAGCTATGTTGAGATTTACCTTGGTACCTAGACCCTTCTGGAAGGACTTCCAGAACTGAGATGTGAATTGAGTACATCTATTTGAAATTATGGATAAAGGGACTCCATGAAACCTAACTAACTCATGGATGTAAAGTCTAGCATAGTCCTCTACTGAATTTGTAGTCTTGACTGGCAAAACGTGGGCTGACTTAGTTATTCGGTCCACTTCCAACCATATAGAATCATGTTGTCGATACGTCTGAGGTAACCCTATGATGATGTCCATATTTTTTCCACCCACTTCATTGTATGAATACTGATATTATGAGTCATACCTCCAGGTCTCTGATGCTCTACGTTAACCTGTTCACAATTTGGGCACTTAGCCACAAATTCTACAACATCTCTCTTCATACCCTTCCACCAATAAACTTTTCGTAGATCACGGTACATCTTGGTGGCACCTTGGTGAATAGTCTACTGATAGTTGTGAGCCTCTCCTAACATCCATTATCTCAAGTCATCCACATCCGAAATATACAATCGGCCCTGATATGGAAGTACACCATCTCCTCCTTGGAAGAACAACTCCACTTTCTGATTGTGGAAAGCCTTCCTTCAACTTTAGAAAAATAGAATCATCATCTTGTTTCACCTTAACTTCTACCACTAATGAAGATTTTGAACCATTCTGAACGGTAATACCCCATCTACCAAGTCTACAAGGCAAAGACCTAAATGAACAAGGCTATGGACGTCTCTAACCAAATCCTTCTTTCCCTATTCAATGTAAGACATACTACCTATGTATGACTACTAAGTGAATCAACTACAACATTGGCTTTACTTGGATGGTACAGAACACTCATGTCATAATCTTTGAGAAGTTCAAGCCATCTTCTCTGTCAAAGATTTAGATCATTTCGACTATGTACATACTAAGTACTTTTATGGTCAGTTAACACATCAACATGGACACTATATAAATAATGTCTCCAAATCATTAAGGCAAGAAGTACCACTGCTAGTTCAAGGTCATGAGTCGAGTAATTGTTTCCATAGACTTTAAGCTGTCTAAAAGCATAGGCAATGACCTTACTGTACTACATCAACACGCACCCAGAGCCAACTCTAGAAGGCATCATAATATATTACAAAACCATCTATACCCTCTGGTAGGGTCAAAATTGGAGTAGAAGTAACTCGAGTCTTTAACTCCTGAAAGCTCTTCTTACAAGTGTCGAATTTCTGAAGCTTGACCTTTTTCTAAGTCAATCAAGTGAAAGGAGAAGTAACAGATGAATACCCTTCTACAAAAATCTTGTAAAACCAGCTAAATCGAAAAAGCTTATGATGTTGGAGGAAGTGATGGGTCTAGGCTAGTTTTTCACTACCTCTATATTTCGAGAGTACTTGAACACCCTCACTAGACACCATATGTCCATGAATGCAACTGACATCGACCAAAACTCATACTTACTAAACTTTGCCAATAACTGACGATCCTTAAGAGTTTGTAGCACAATTCTTAAATGATCAGCATGTTCCTGCTCACTCCGAGAGTAGATAAGGATGTTATTTATAAAACAATGATGAACATATATAACTACTGCCTGAATACCCTATTCATCAAATCTATAAAAGGTGTAGGGGCATTTGTTAGTCCAAAAGACATAACTGCAAACTCATAGTGACCATATCAAGTTCTAAAGGCCATTTTCGAAATTTCACACTCTTTGACTCTAAGATGATGCTAGCCAGATTAGAGGTCTATTTTGGAGAAACAACTAGCTCCCTATAGTTGATCGAACAAATCAATAATTTTTGGAATTAGATACTTATCCATAATTGTGACTTTTTTCAACTGACGATAATTAATACATTCTAAGAGAACCATCTTTCTTACGCATGAAAAGGACTGGATAACCCCATGGGAAAATACTGGGCCTGATGAAACCTTTTCTAAAAGGTCCTTTCACTGTTCCTTCAACTACTTAAGCTTAGCTAGAGCCATTCTGCAGGGAGGGATGGATATTGGTTGCGTATCTAGAAGGAGGTATATCCCAAAGTCAATGTCCCACTTGCGAGGGACTCTGGGCAGATCCTCTAGCGACACTTCTGGGAATTCACAAATGATTGGGACTGACTAGAGAGTTGGGGATTTGGATTTAGATTCCCTCATCCAAACTAGATGATACATGCTACCCTTGGAAATCATATTTTTGTCCTTGAGGTAAGAGACAAAATGACCTATAGGCACTGTTGAACTACCCTTCTATTCTAAGACGGGTTCACCTAGAAATTGGAACTCTACTACTCTAGTTTCGTAGTTGACTGAGGCATAACAGAAATATAACCAATCAATGCCAAGGATGACATCAAAATCAGTCATCTCTAATTCTACTAAGTCAACTGTGGTGATTATCTAAACACTGAAACAAGGCAATTTCGGTATACCCTTCTTGCTATGAATGACTCACCAATAGTAGTAGAAACAGAGAAGGGTTCTAAGAGGTATTAGGGGACTGAAACCAAAATTTATTGCAACAAATAGGATCACAAAAGCTAATCTGGCCCCTAGATCTAACAACACATAAGTATTAATGTGAAAGACTTATAACATACCCATGACCACTTCTGGCGAATTCTTCTGGTTCTGGCATGATGAGAGCACATAGAACCAATTCTAAGGTTGTCTGGTACCTGCACTCGATGAGGCAACCTGCTGGGATGGGTGAGCTACTGGAGTTGCTAAAGAAGTGGCTTGGGTACGAACACTAATGTCATCATGTTTAGCCTATAACTGGGCTTACCACACCCAAAGCAAACGTCCTTGCCAATCAAACAATTTTGAGATGGTTCCCTCCACACTTCTTGCAAACTAGAAAGGTACGACCTCTTGACATATTCCCTTAGGATCTAGAATACCCCTTTGATCCCCTCTAGATCTAGGAGATGGGGCATGAGCTGAAGAAGGTGCTGGAGCTAATGACCTCTAATAGGACTGCGAGTGATTTCCTCCCTATGACCCTTTCTATGAAAACTCAAAGTTACCAATTCTATCCCTCTTATCTCCCTTTCTTTTTCCTTCAACTTCCCTTTCTCAATATGCTGAGCATGGATCATAAGTCGGGAGATGTCCATATCACCGATGAGCATAACAGTCCTGCACTTTTTGACCACTAAGTATGAAACACCCAAAATGAACTTACTCATTCGATCCCTCAACTTAGCAACCATCTCTGGAGCATACCTAGACAATTGAGTAAATTTAAGGGTGTACTCCTTAGCTGACATGCAGTTCTGCTTCAGATTAATGAACTCATTAGCCTTTGCTTTCCTCAACTTGAGAGGAAAGAACCTATTCAGGAAGGATATAACAAACTTATCCCAGTCAACTGGAGCTGCACCTCCTCAATGGTTTAATGAGTTGGTAATGTACCAACTCATCTAGCTATTAAGCATGAGTTGTTGCGTCATGTTAACGCTATTTAGAAGATTTTTGTAACTTTTCTCCTCTTTTGTGCAGGCATTTAGTTGAACAAAAGATGATGAAGGATTTGAACTTAAAAAAATTTGCTGAAGAAAAAAATAGGTGGCATGTGTGCCACAAGTCCGCACCAGCATTTAGCAAGTGTCACGAAGGAAGATTTGGATATTGCTAGAACCAAACCTACGTGCCTCAATTTGGTACCTACAGACCACAAGTGCTAAGAAGGAGTCCATGAGGGAACACTTTCTAGGCTTGTTGGTGAACCTATGTGCCATAAGTCGACATCTGCGGAACGCAGGTGCCAACAAAAGTGGGTTGTGTCTCCTCCGAAAGGAAAAGTCGTCCAAGAAGGAAAGAACATGTCGGAGAAGCTTCCAAGGGAATTTTGGGAATCTGTGCAAGTAATATATATAGATTTCTTACTGCCATTTGTATAGACATTACATTACATCATAGAGATTATTAAAGAGGAGAGATAGTGATAGAGAGTACAATTTTTACTTTCTTCTTCATCTTCTTTGTCAGAAAACGTCATTGTTGCATATTCTAAGCTGGATGTGATTTTAATTTCTTAATTTTTTTGTCTTTGAAAAATTCTCTGTTGGTATAGTTTTTCTTCCCTTAATTATGACCAACTAATTTGTCTTCTAGGGGTGTGTGTGAATTATGGGTGTTTAGATTTAATTGGGTATTAAATAATTTATCTTAGATTTGATTAGAATGAATGGATCTATTGATTTATTTAAGTTATAATATGAAAATTAATGGTTGCAAATATTACTTGAGCTCTATAAATTTTATTTTGCTTGAGAAAGGAAAGTGAAGTTGGGTATGACTTCAATAGTGAGGATTTGGAGTTTTTAATCTATGGGTTGGAGCTAGAGATAGTATACACCCAATTCAAACTCCATTAAAGGACTAGAGCTAGAAATAGTCTAAACCCCTCCTCAAGCACTGTTTGGTTATTTAGTAGATTTTGGCTTTGGGGTTTGAGAAAACCCAAAGTAGACATACTCTTTTGGTTGAGAAACTTAAACTGTAGCCAATGCCATGGGTATCCATTCACTAATTGACTCTAAGGCTCTTATTTATTACCTATCAAGTTGATTCCCCATCAAATGCACAACCCTATACTCTCATCTTGCTAGAAACAATCGTTTTCCCCTCCGTTTTGGTTTAAATTTACATTTGAAACTTGTTCAAACCAATTCCTCTAAATTTTACTTTATGTTTAGATATAACGCATGCTTATGTGACCTAATTTAATATATTTGGTGAATATACCCTCTAATTCTTGTGGATTAAACCCCGATGCTTGTTGGGGACTTGTTTTGCAAACGACTGTTCCCACCTCCTTAACCAGAGAGTTCTTTTGGATGTTATCAACCTTCCTTCCACTACTTGAACCACAGGTGTGCTATCACTTTCAATTGGTAAGATGCCAAGGCTTCACTTTCCTCCTCGGTGATACCTATGTTCTTCGTGATTTTCTAGACCTCTCCTTTATAAAATCTTGTGGATCCTCATCCATCTTCGAATCATGGAACTCAAGCAGATTCATCCGGGTGAAGTCTCAAACCGTAGCAGCTATCACATTTCTATTAGGGTTTGCAGGTGCGACTGCCTGCTAGTTAACCTGAGCGGTCAGGGCCTGCATCAACATCAGAAAAGCAGACTTGAATTGTGCATTTGTGACCTGATCATTCACAGGCTCTACGGGTGCTGGTGGTGCTGGCTAGTTTTCGTTCCTTCATCCATTGGCTCTTTTGGGAGGCATTTTCTACAAGCACGTAGAGAATGATTTCGAAGGGTATATGGAGTTGGACTTTATCACACAATACTAAAAATGAAAGAAGGGAAGTATTTCCTAACAATGTTTCGCAGCCTCTTCCTTATAAGTTTGGTGCACTTCACATCTATGAAAAGGACTCTACTTAATGTGGCTTTTAGACACCATAGGACACTTCAAATCTGATGCTTTGATACAAAGCTTGTGAAGAGCTGAGTCTATACCCTTGATGCGATACGGTACTTAGAACCACAAGTGACCCTAAGCTAACCCATAACACTAGCATGACTCTAAGAACATACTGGAAATACTGAGCGGAAGCAAAAAGGATATGCAATCACATTACTAGATAAATTGAATTTAAGCATAATTGTTAAATCTAAAAATGAAATAACACTGATCAAGTTAAATAACTATCTATCTATGAAAGCCTCTAAACTGACAAGCTAAAGGTATAGGTCCCCAACTAGCTCTAAAAACTAAAACTAAATAATGAAGGGAAAATGATTAAATTGTTTTCCTCAGATGATGAGGACTGACCAACAATGTATCTAATTAGGTGCTGGAATGTGTCTAACTTTGGGGCTGAGTCTAAGCACCTGAGCCTATATCATAAATGATATAGCACAAGAAGTATGCGAATAATAATTTGAATTTTCTGAGTATGTAAGATAAATAATGCACAAGTGAAATTGGAAACATTCTAAAAAACTAAAATCATTCCTAGTAAATAACATGTTTGGGAAAAACCTAAGCTGACGTACAATGACCCAAGATTCAAAACATACATATAGGGTTGAACATGACTGTAAGTTATAAAGTAAGTTTATAAACTAAAACTATGGGCCGCGTACAATTTCTACCAAAAAATTTCTTTGGAAGATTCTTATAATCGATATGCTCCAAGTGAGCATCCTAGAGCTCAACCTGTAACCCTGGCTAGGAGGGTGTTCAGACCTTGCCAAGTGTTTGAACCATGACTGACGTGAATTCACTCATGAGCCCATTCAGGAAAGAGAGATACTCTCAACTGGCGAGGAGCCTTTATCCTATAGTGGCATGTAGTTTTAGGACTTGGGTAATCTGAACCCTCATTCGCTCGGTGTTTAGCAATACTCCCGAAAACTATATACATGCTTATACGTATAGCTGAAATCTGAAAAGTTTTGCATAGACTAATATAAAAATCATGATTCTTACATAAATGTATAAAATACTGAACTAGTCATACAAGTGGTACTAATTCGAAAGTCATGATATCATAATGTTGTAAAATATTCTGAAATTATACTCAATTTTGGGAAAAATCATGCTATGTTCTGACCATAAAGATACATAAAGGATTTTCAAAGAGTTCAAATCATATATAATTATAAAATACATGTTGAAATAATGAGAGAAACATACATATGAAAATCTACATATTTTCCACAAAGAGATTTTAGCCCTAGAAAACACGAATTCGTAAAACCATACTGAAAACATAACTAAAGACTTAATTTTTGGGCATAAGGGTGAAACAAAACCTTTAATGATGATCCTACACACCTGGACTGGCGAACTCTTTTCTATTGCTTGAGAGTTTGTTGGTTTGGAGAAGAAGAACCCTAGTTGTTCTTGAGAGTGGGAGAGATAATATTTCTTTGTGAATTTAATATTAGGAGAAAAGCTGGGAGGTTAATCGACTAAAACCGCAAAACTTCCCTCTAGCAAAACCCAAAACAACTTGGTATAGGATACCCAGGTACAGGAAGTTATGAAACTACCCATGGAAAAACATACTGGAATTCTAGCATTCTATCCTAATGACTCCTGCCACAAGTCATTCTATCAACCTATGACTTGTGGTCGGAACTCGTGGTCACTAGAAGACTTGAACATTTGCGAGAACTCCTACCAAAGATAGTCAGAATGATTTTTCCTTTGATCCCATGACATTAACTCATGGTGTCTAGATTTAACTTGGGTTCTTAACTATGTTGGTGACCACAACTTGTGCTAATGAGTCGTCCTTTCTCACTATGACTCGTAGCATGGACTCGTGGTCCTTGGTAGAAAAATTATAGAGTTGCAGGACTTTTACTAAGGCTGCTCAGGACAAGCCTCCCCCAAATTCATGGCCTCACACCACCTCTCATAGTGTGAGTCATTGATAACGCTCAAATTACACCCCTGAAAAAGTATAACGTGGACTTTGTTAATAAAGAACCCAAGTAAGGTTGGGGTCGGTCCTACAGGGAATATGATCAAGCTATAGACTAAGGCTAGTATTCACACTTTTAGTTGAATTATTTCCTAAGAGGGGGATTTTAAATCAAGTAACAATATTTTGAAATGGAGTTGTGACCAATAATTATGTAATCAACTAGGGAAGTGTTCCCCATGGCTTTCTAACTAGGTCAGATTATTACACTTGTTATCTGTCTCAACCCTTTGCCTGTTGAACTGATAAATTATGCTCATCTAAATGACTGATTCTTCCTTATTACATGAATCTACTCAATCATCAGGTTATCTCATGAGCTGTTTCTCTTTAATCTTTATCAGTAGTTCCAAACTAACTCTCCTGTAACCGCAACTCAAGCTATTCAATGAACTTCAACTTCAAAGCTTTGTTGTTCTTTTCTTTTCATAATCTCTACTACTCTAGGTTCAAGCAAGAAGAGAATTTGGGCTAGTCCTAATGTTGCACACCATTAAAAAAACATTAAACATGAAGAAAAGAACAATATAGGTATTTGTATTGGTTTAGAATCACTCTGTGTTAACCCTAATTTGTTATTCCACCATGGTTCCCACAACCCTAGTTATGGAGGATTTAGCTATTCCTAATTGCAAGAATGAAATTAGATTTCATTGAAGAAAACATAAAAGAAGACTGACAATGTTAATGAGAAAAGAGCCCAAGAGTCAATTGAACAATCACTTGTTAAAACTCCAAGAACAATGATGAATTTTATCATAATTACTCTCCAAGAACATAAGAAACCCAAAATCTATGAATACAAGTCAAAAGTATCGGCCCCTAAAGATAAATTAACCTAAAATTATTTATGCAATTAATGAAATCCTTTCATAATTTTTCAAGGATTCTGCTGCCGCTTCATCCTATGAGTCGTAGGAGGCTTCAGTTACACTAGTCTGCAGCTTCTGTCTTTTCAGGTACTGGAGGATGCTACGACTCGTACAATGATGCTACCAGTCATAGAAGCATGTCATGGTATGAATCTCTAAAACTTGGCATCTTTGTTGTTCCTCATATGGGTCCTTATCATGGTTTGTACCGTGCAGGTTCAACTCGTACAACCTGCTAGTACCCTGAATCTCCCAAGTCCTTAACTCTCTAAATTTCACCACGAATCTATCAATACGACTTGTATGTTGTTTCTATGACTCGTGGCTTGCACTTGTATAATGGACTCTGCAAATATACATCTCCTGGATCTCATGTTACAGGCAGTTAGTATGACTCATACCAGGATGGTACAGCTCATACTGTCAGCCGTATGCTGCCTCTGCACTTGTTTATTTTCTCTAAAGTTCAGCCATGGTTGCTAGGTACGACATGTACTAGGATGGTATGGCTCGTACTGAGACCTGCAACATGTTAATTTCTGCTCTATTTCATTTCCTTCCCACACTCCAACACCCGAACCTGATTTATCTGGAAAAAAGGTAAAAGCACCTTATATATGTATAAACACACCCAAGTACAAGAATTTTTTCCCTATGTTTTAAGCATTGAAAGTGCCATAAATCAACGGCACATCAAGATCCTCAACTTAGAACTTTTACATGTCCTTAGGCAAACACATGCACTTACAACATGACACTTAACTAGAAAGTAAAACATAAGACCTATAGCCAACACCAAAATTTGCACATATGCCCATTATTAAGTATTGACTTTCATTGGCTTGTAATGTAGGCTTGGGGATGGGTGTGGCAACTATGGAAAACAGTGATTTACCCTCATTGGCCGCTTCTCTTCTACCCTTTTCTCTTCTTTTCTCCCTTTCTCCATTTCATTCATATTTCAACTAGTAGCTCGTATTTAAAAGTGATTCCTCCTTGTCTTTTAAATTGATCATAGGACTTGGCAAAATCATAAGCATCCTAATGGATTATTGGCAAATAATACCCACACTGTAGAATTTTATGGGAAGTTCGGATACCATTGTGATGGCCCCCAACCGGGGATGAGTGGCAGGCCTCTAGTATACTCAACATCCCAACCTATGGAACACATCTACGAATCAGCCCATTTGAACAATTATGGAACAAATATCGCTCACCCTAATAGAATCTTTTCACATCAAATAGGACCTTCTTCCTTTGCTGTGGGGTCAGGTCTGCCGAAATTATATCACTTACCAAATAATTTGCATAGTCAGCAAACCATGAGATAAAATCCTATGATGAAGCCAACACCTACTCATCTGGAAAAGTATCATCGATATCAATCTTGTCCTTACAATCTTTCCTCTGCCTCTAGTCTAGATAAGTGATTAGCCTCCTGGTTTTCGGTCCCCTATTGGTTTTTTACCTTGAGCTAAAATTCTTATAGGAGCAATGTCCTAATTAGCCTTGGTTTAGGATCCTTCTTTCACATTAGATACCGCAATGATGCATGGTCAGTATGTACAACCACCTTAGTCCCGAGCAAGTATGCCTGAAACTTTTTGAATGCAAAGACTACTGCTAGTAGCTCCTGTTTAGTCATAGTATAATTCTTTTGAGCTGCATTGAGTGTCTTGCTTGCATAGTAGCCAGGGTGAAATATTGTTGTTCTCCTTTGTCCCAAGACAACACCTACAACAACTCCACTTGCATCACACATCACCTCAAACGGAAGAGACCAATCTGGTGCTACAATAATGACAGATGAGGTGAGTCATTCCTTTAGCCATTCAAACGCTTTCAGACATGCCTCATCAAAAATGAACTTCACCTCCTTCTCAAGTATCTTGCATAATGTGTTTGCAATGTTTGAGAATTCGGTGATGAACCACTTATAGAAATAGCTGGTGGAAATCCATGTATCACCTAGATTTTAGATTTTTCCACCACTATATCTTTTCCCGAAATTCTATGGCCTTGCAGACTACCCTCTTTGACCGTGAAATGACATTTTTCCCAGTTGAGTATTAGATTGGTTTATTCAAACCTACTCAACACTTTACTCAAATGCTCAAGGCAATCTTTAAAGGAATCACTCGCTACTGAGAAGTCGTCCATGAATACTCCAATGGTGTCCTTTGCCATGTCTTAAAAGATGGACATCATACAGAACTGAAATATGTCTACTACATTGCACAACCGAAGGGCATTCTCTTGAAAGCAAAAGTCTCATAAGGACAGGTAAAAGTTGTTTTCTCTTGGTCCTCCGAGGTTATTGAGATTTGATTATACCCCGAATAACCATCAAGAAAGTAATACCATCCTGTACCTACCAACCTATCAAGCATTTGTTCTATGAAAGGCATCGAAAATTGGTCCTTATGCGTCCAATGGTTGAGTTTTCGATAATCCATGCAAACATGCCAACCTGTGATCAGCCTTGTCGGGACTAGCTCATTTTTCTCATTTGGCAACACTGTGATTCCACCTTTGTTTGGTACACACTGCACCAGACTCACTCACATACTATTAGAAATGGATAGATCACCAGTAACTAGCCATTTGATAATATCCTTCTTCACCACCTCTTACGATTCAGTTGTCGCTGATGCTCTATACTTGCTACATAACTTGGCTCTAGCTGAATTTTTGGGTGCATATGCCTGGAGGGATACCAATGATGTCAGCAATGGTCCAACCAATTGCCTTCTTGAACCTTCTTAACACTGGCACCAGGGCCTCGACTTGCCACTATACAAGGTCTACAGTAATAATCACTAGCAAGGTACTGTTCTCTACCAAAATGCATATTTCAAATGTGGAGGTAGAGCTTTAAGCTCCAACACTGGTGGTACATCAACAGAAGGTTTTGTTGGAGGGGTTGCAATATTCTTTAGACCAAGGTCCAACTTCTTTGGCCTGAAGTTGTAGGAACCCATTCCATCTAGTGCATTTACCATCTCTGGATAACCCTAGACTCATCCCCATAAAATTTCATAAGTACGACTGCTAGTGTATCAACATTCAACCTCTCCTCCAGAGGCACGAGCGACCTTTATCCTTCATATGGATGGTGACAGAGGTTGCTCTCAAGTTAGGAGATTTTTACGGTAGCCTGAATAGAACAAAAACAAAATAAAAAACATAAATGAGGAAATAAAGACAAAAAGTTAAATAGAAGAAATTAATCTAATCCTAAGCCGTATTCCCCAGCAATGACGTCATTATTTGATAATGCTCAAATTACACACTTGAAGAAGTATAACGCGGATGTTGTCAATAATGAACCCAACTAAGGTTGGGTCGATCCAACAATGAATATGGTCAAGATAAAGACTAATGATAGTATTCACACTTTTAGTTCAATTATTTCCAAAAAGGAGGATTTTAAATCAAGCAACAGTATTTTGAAATGGAGTTGTGATCAATAGTTATGCAATCAACTAGGGAAGTCTACCCATGATTTCCTAACTAGGTTAGATTATTAAACTCGTGATCTATCTCAACACTTAGCCTGTAGAACTGATAAATTATGCTCATTTAAATAACTGATTCGTCCCTATTAGATGACTCTACTCAATCATCAGGTTGGGTCTCATGAGCGATTTCTCTTTAACCTTTATAAATAGTTTCAAATTGACTCTCCTGCAATCGCAGCTCAAACTATTCAATAAACTTCAATTTCGTACTTTGTTGTTCTTTCCCTTTCCTAATCTCTACTTCTCTAGGTTCAAGCAAGAAGAGAGTTCGGGCTAGTCCTAACATTACATACCGTTAAGAAACATTAAACATGAACAAAGGAATAATAAAATCACTATGTGTTAATCCTAGTTTGTTATTCCACGATGGTTCTCATAACCCTAGTTGTGGAGGGTTTAGCTATTCATATTTGCAAGAATGAAATCAGATTTCATGGAAGAAAACATATTTAAAGACCTACAATATTAATAAAAGAAGAACTCAAGACTCAATTGCACAATCACTTGTCAAAACTCCAAGAACAGTGATGAATTCTGTCAAAGTAGTCGAGTAATTACTCTCCAAGAACTTTGGAAACCCAAAAACTACGAATACAAGTCAAAAGTATCGGCCCCTCAAAATAAATTAACCTAAAAGTATTTATACAATTAATGAAATTCTTTGCTAATTTAACGGGGATTCTTCTGCCGCTTCATCCTCCGAGTCGTTGCATGATGCTACGAGTCGTAGGAGGCTTCCATAATATCAATCTGCGGCTTCTATCTTCTCAGGTACTGGAGGATGGTATGTTTTTTACAATGATGCTACAAGTCATAGAAGCTTATCATGGTATGAACCTATAAAACTTGGCATCTCTATTGTTCCTCATACGGGTCCTTATCATGGTTCGTACAATGCCAATACGACTCGTACAACCTAATCATACCCATAATCTAGCAAGTCCCCAACTCTTTGAATTTCACCATGAGTCTATCACTACGGCTCGTATGTTGCTGCTCTAACTCGTGGCTTACACTCATAGAATGGACTCTACATATACACATCTTCTGGATCTCATGTTGTATTAGCACTAGTACTAGCCCTCTGGTTCGCGGTCATCTTTTCCTTTGTAGGTATTCTCAAAGAAGATGCTGAAATTCATAGTATTGCATGAGTTAAATTCAATTCTTAGGGCTCGCTCCATACCACAATCTAGAGTATAAAAGAAAGCAGCATTTATTTGAATATTATGTAGCCTCCCAATTGTAGTGTGACGTACTGCATACCCATAAGTAGGAATTTACTAGACACAATTTCATAGACTCCCTAGACACATGAACCTAGGACTCTAATACCAAGTTTGTCACACCCCAACCAAGGGTCAAAGAGAGACTAACACCTGAAACCATTTCTGGCTTGGCAGTACCTCTTAAACTTGGTGTTGAAAATAGAGCATTGATCTAAGCATAAAAAAATATAAGAAGTTGAAGAACATAAATCATGTATGGACAATAAATCTTTCCATAAAATAATCATTTTGTACAAAAGCGACACAATGGTCAATCAAAGTATAAACCATGAGTATATACTGGATGGATAGTTTATGAAGCCTCTACTATAACAAGTGTATCTGATTTACCGAGTCAAGTCCCCCAACATACCACTAATTAAAACTATACAATAACTAAAAAGAAAACTACCCCAAAGGAGAATAGGGGTCACTAAAAGCTGAAGGTGAGAAATCTTACTGCATTGTTTGGCCAAATATCTATATACCTGAGGCTGCATTTTTATATAATGCAGCACCCCGACAAAAGGGGAATTAGTCTCATTGAATCATATTATAATCAAGATGCCAAAAATAAAACTTAGATTACGGAGAAATAGAGAGACTTTGCATAAAATTTATGATTAAACATGCAATTTGTCCTTAAAATCTATAATTCATGATGTGACCAGGAAATACTATGGGATTTTAAGGCATAACTGACATTGGTACACCATGTAAACATGGAGTCCTATCCAAAGGACCCGATCGATTGAGCCACTGCCTATGTTTCCAGGTAAGGACTTGATTTACTTGATAGAAAAATTCCTATATTCATCCACTATAGGAGAACATAATCTGGTGATGCGTCTATAAACTCGGTACCCTCCAACACTTGCCTTAAAAGACTTATGTCTTCTCTGTTAACCACTTTCCCCCTATAAAAATCATGATATTGAAATAGCCTTTGGGCTTATAATCTTACCTTTATCTGAAAAAGCTATGTTTTGAAAGCTCGATCTTATCTGAAGACTCAAATTCAATAACACACCTTATTTGAAGGCTCTATAAATCAAGAAGCTCTAAAATTCATAAATCGTGCTTTTAACTAAAATCTCATATCACCATAGAATTTTCATATACTAGAGCTCAAAGAAAATCATATGTGGCTACTTGCCAAAAATATGTGATATTAATTAATGTATTAGGATCTTACGGCATATTAGTACTTATTTTCATAGGTTTTTGCATACCTTTAAGTACTAATAAGTTAATACTAATTTTATTTTGCTAAGGTTTAAGAATTCGAATGATTTGAAAAAAAAAGATGAAAAATCTAGGAAAATCTATTGAAAAGTTTCAACATTCGAGCTGCAACTTCATTAAGAAATTCGTCTATTAGTTTGTTAGTATCTAATATAATGACTCGTCCATTGTAATGGGGGAGTTAAGGCTAGAACAATCTATTTTTGCCTAGGTTCATGATGGCGAGTGTTGGGGAAGCTGGATTTAAGACCGGTGTTTGAGGGATAGGAAATGTGCAGGGATTTCCAAGCTACTAGTTAACAGAGACCACTGCAGCGGTGGGAGGCCCCATACAGTGAGAACATCATGAATATCGAATGTCCGCTATAGTGGGGAGGGAGAGTTAACCATTGGATCTACGGTGATGAGGCCCTGGCCACTATCGCGGGTCCACTACAGTGGAAATTTGGTTGTTGCAGTGGATGATGTGAGAAATTATAATTGTTTAAATAAAAATTTTGGGGTTTTACACCCCATTAATATAAGGCACGAACTCTGAGAGCAGAAGGGCGATTTTTAGAACTAAAACTAATTTCTCCTTCCCAAGGTAAGATTCCTAGCTAATTCTCTTCCTATTCGATTCCCTAACACCCTAGAATCAAAAGGGTTAATCTCTAATGCTGGAATCCTAGAAAAAAACCCTAGGGCTGTGAAAACTAAGAATAGGGTTATGGGAATGTCTAGGTATTGAATCCTCTTAAAAGTGGAGAATGATCACTTCTGGGGAATGTTAAAGTATGTATGTTGATTTTGGGGTAATTTGAGACTCCGGTGTTGAAAACATTTAAAGTTCTGCCATTGTTAACTACCAATAAAGTGTTTAAGGAGAAGAAACTCCATGGAATAGGTAGAAATTGCCTATGTAGGGCATAAAACATGATGAAATGAACCTTGAGATATTGTATTAGACTATAATAAGGGGAAAAGGGGGTACAATCAAAATTTTGCACCCAAATGAAGTGTTAGATGATTACATATGGTTTCTTTTCTTGTATTTAGGTTTTGAACATTTAGAGGCATTACAGAAGGGCAAAGCTCTTGTGGAGTAGCTGAATTCTTTCTTCTAACAATCAAGGTAGGTTATGATTTTATAAGGAGTTAGACATTAGATAATGAATTGCGTGTATGTGGAATTACAACATTCTTACTTGGTCTTTGGACACTAATTATTTTTATATTATGATGTAATTGTTATATTGGCAGCTCAAAACTTGAGGTGTTATTTGTTGGAACAATTGTATGAATATATGTTCCTTTGCAATGTTCAATGTGATTCCCCCTTAATTGTACCATAAATGGTTTATTTGGTGATGAGAAAAACCAAAGAGGTTTGGGTAGATTGATACCTTGAATGGTCATGTGAATGGACTGATTTGAAGAATATAGATCAAGGAAATAAGAATGGGAAACTGTTTTATCCTAATTAAGAGGGTCGTGCCCTTGGTGAGCATCTGAGCGAGCAATTATATTATAATTGGCTCTTGTCTAAGAGGAGCCTTTGGATGAGCAGATGAGTGGGAGCAGGTACCACACTAGTATAGTACATAAATTTCTAGAGTCCCTTGGAGGTTATGACTGGAAGCACAGAAATAAAACCTTCTGGCATGTATGTACAGTGATATTCAATCTTGAGTGTGTATGGTTATGTGACAAGGCTTGTGCCCGACACATTACTGATGGTATGATATTGAAAAAGGTAGAAAGAGTGAGGACTGGTTCGAAGATATGAGAACCATGAGAAACTAAAATCCTTGAACCTATGGATTTAAAGTTGATGTATTTGTTCTTGACTTGCCTAATATCTACAAGGTTATGTGTGAACCTGTGAAGAGTTGGTGAATTGATTGTTGAGGATTCAGTTGTATTTCCTACGTGATAAGTTGATGAGTTGATTGTTGAAATTTAGCCATGCATTAACCTGTACGGAGTTCATGAAGTAATTGTTGAGAAATTGCTAAGTAAGAATCTAAGGTCCTCAGTTGGGTCGACTTACTTTCTACGTAGTACCATTACAGTGGTACCCTTACCGTTGTGGTGACACCATTGTTGAGGTCTAGCCACTACTACAATGAGGCCTAATCTAGTGTTTAGGCCAACTTTAGAGCTTACTCTGAATTATTCTATAATTCAAGTCACTTGGTGATTTGATGTTGGGCATAATCTTATGCTCCTTTGCCGTGTTTTCCCCATATTTTACCTTGTTTTGGGATCATAATCCCTATAAAATGTATGAATTCATGTTTATGTGTTTCTTGTGAGATAACAAGTGTTTTTAGATGTTTGGAGTATGAAACCAAGTTAAAAGGACTCAAAAATGGCCCAAGATGTGAAGGAAGAAGAGTTCACAAAAAATGACTTGGTGAGATAGCTAGTGTGGCACGCTAGACCACAAACTTCAGAGAATAACATGCTCAGTTTGGTGCATTGGGTTGTGGCGCAAATTTAGAGGAAAATTTGATCAACACCTCGGCGAGTTGAATGGAATGGCGTGCTAGAAGCATTACGGACTTAGGAAATTTTTCCAATACTTTGGTAAATTTAGTGGAATAGCGCACTAGGTTCAAAACTTCATAAAATTTGACTGATGTTGGGCACATTTTTATGCCCATTTTCCATGATTTTGATCATGTTTTGAGTTCATAATCCTCAAGTTATTCTTAAATTCATGTATGTGTGTATTTTATGCGCTAACAAACGATTTGAGTTGATTTGAGCAGGAAACTAAGCAAAATAGGCTCAAAATGATGCAAGAAATAAAGATTTGAGGAGCTGACAGGTTTGCTGCTATGGTTGGTGCCCCACACCAAGTTCCAAACCTCAGAGAACAAAAACTTCAATCTAGTGCTATGGCTGGCGAACCACGCCAGCCCTTAAAGTTCAGAGAATTGCACTTCACAAACTTGGTGAGATGAGTGACGCCCCACGCTAGAGGTTCCAGACTTAGAGAAATTTGATGAATAGCTTGGAAAGATAGAGGGGGTAGCGCGCTAGGCCTTGTCTAAAGCTAAAATTGTTGGAAATTTGACTAAGTCTATGGTGAGATACATTGAGCGGTGCCCCAGGGTCTTTTTAAGGTGGAAAATGCAGATTTTAAAGCCAAGTCTTGAAGGGTAGAAGTGTCATTTGAAGGCTTTTCTATAAATAGAGGACTTAGGTCATTTGTTAAGTAGTTTTGGACTTCTTGGAGTAGTCTTTACTCATTTTTACATTCCTTAGTTCGTTTATGAAAGCTTGTAAGTCGTTTGGAAGGAAGACAAAGTTGTACAACTAGGTTTTCTCTTCTTTACTTCGTATTTTCGTATGATGATGACTAAATATTTTTTTTCTTCTTGTCTATGAGTAGCTAAACTCATGTGCTAGGGTTTTGTCCATGGTGAATGGTTGATTGTTTGAGATACTAATTAAAGTTGGTTTTGATTCTTCAATTATTGTTATTTGTACTTATTTGTGCTAATTTATTATTTATAAAATTGATCACCTTATATGTAATCTCTTGGTTTTCGATTGAACTTTGGACAGGGAGTTGAAAGGGTTAAAAATAAATACAGAACTGGAATTCAAAGACCCTTGAAACCATTGCTGATAGGATAGAAGTTGTTGTTGAGGATAGGGATATACCCTTCAACACAGTTTAGTTGAAATATAAGTAGGCATAACCTCGTTTCATTGTTCTCTTGCGACCATAGGGATATAGGCGTTAGGGTTCATGAAATAATTCTTTGATGATAGGGGATAGTGGCAAGAAATGGGATAGTAACTGTCAACTAACAATCATAGGAAGAATTAAGCTAGTTTAATTACGTCTAGAAAACTTAACTTGAAACCAACCAAGTGCCATTTCCCTAGTCTTTCACCATCATCGAAATACAATCAAGCTTGTATTTGTCTTAGATAATCTCATATTTGTAGTTTTAGTAGTTTTATTTTCCAAGCCAATCTTCATTTTACTTGTTTTGTAGATTAGTTAAATTAAAGTGCCAACCATATAACGATTAAATTGACAAGTCCCTTGGGTACGATATCTGGACTTCAAAATCCTATATTACTTGATGACCACGTGCTCTTGCGTGCGCTTGGAAGAAATCAAGTTTTTGGAACTTGGATATTGTTTAATCATTTGTAGGTTACAATTTTGTTTTGCTAGTCTGTATTTTACTTTTGTTTCTTTTTTTTGTTGATGTTTACAGGGTTGTTTGCCTCAATGTATGCCAAGAACGAGAAGTCAAGGACTACCTTTAGCTTCTCTTGATCCTGAAATAGAGAGAACCTTTCAAAGGTTAACTATGGAAAATATTAGGCAACAAGCAGGTGAAGAGAATGACAAAGTTTACCCAATCCAAAATTTTCTGGTAAAAAGAAGATAGATGACTGAGAGTCACGGGATTTTGAAAGCGCGGTGATGCATTTTGCTTGTCCTAATTTGGAGAATGCTTCTTAAGCGATTGTCAAACCGACCATCACTGGGAATATTGAGTTGAAAGAAGTGACTATGTGGTTGGTCCAAGACACTTGCCAATTTTAGGGCAAGCCGCACGAGGATCCCCACAGGCATCTGATGAACTTTGTAGAGCTGAGTGAAAACTTCCACTACCAAAACAAATCAGATAAATATGTCAAGTTAACTTTGTTTTCCTTCTCACCAATCGGAGAAGCCAAGGAGTGGCTTCATATAATACCCTGAAAACCCTAAGATCAGACTCGGGAGTTGAAATGGAGAAAATAGAATTTTCTACATCAGGTCACAGGACTAGTCATCTAGTGTCTCGTCAAGAACACCACAAGTCGTTAAGTGACTCATGGGGAGGGGTTTATCCATGATTGGAATTTTTATAATTGGGGTAACCACGGGTGTGACCACAAGTCTTGGTCAGCACCACGTTGCGTTAGGTGAACCATGGTTAAGGGTGGTTTGAAGGATGAAGGAAAATGAGTAGTGTACCTAACGGGTCATCACCACGAATCGTCAGGTACACCACCAGTCGTGATGTCCTTGTGGTGACCAAGGAAGGTAAGTTCCTAGTTCTGATCATGACTGCAGACCACGAGTTGTGGTCAGTGGGTAGGAGTCATCCAGTCCCTTATTGGTACTGGCAATGTGTTTTTCCCTGCAAATTTATTAAGGGATTTTCCGTAATTTCTAAGTTCCTAAGGCCTATATTACGTCGTTTTAAGCCCAGGATAGTGTGTTTTAAGAAGGCTTAAGTCATTCTAAGCCTATTCAAATTCATGAATGCAAGCTTAGAGGTTTATGGGGTGATCAAGCCTAGGTTTTTCCCCAAATTTCCATTGGGCAATCAAGGAAGTTGTGAAATCAAATTTCTTCAGGAACGTAAGGCTATGAATGGGTGCAATTGTCCACACCCATGCCCAATTCTCTCTCAATTTCATTAAATTCTATTTGATGAATCTATAGGGTTTTACCCAACATGTGAATTTCCTAAGTTTCAATCATGGGTATGATCTATGCATGTTTCTAGTGTTGAATTATGATTAATCGGCAGAATTTACAATCTTTTCAATTATAAATTATGTTTTCATGTTTTATAAATTATGATGCCCATCCATGGAAGTTCATGAAAGTTGAGATCTATGAAATATGTATTCAAGCATGACGAGATGTTTATGAAGAACAGTATGATTTCGAATTACCCATGTCTATGTTCATGTTTTCAAAATAATCATGTCAATGTTAAGTATGTTTAAGTATTGGGCTAGCCCATATGATCAAGTATGTTTCATGAATTTATCTAAACTTCATGTATTAGATTACCACATGGATTTTGGAGGTTAGACTCCCACTATTTTTAGCTTGTGGTATTGTTTGAGTCAGGGCTCCTCATGTTATGATTCACATCTATGCATGTATGTTATGAGTCAGCTTCATCAATAGACGATGGTTCAGCTTCATTGAAAAATGATGGAGAGAATATGCATGTTTTTGGGAGTAGTGTCCAACACTGAGTAGGCTAAGGCTCAGTCAACCGTATGCCTCAGAACTATGCACCAACGTATGTATGTTCAGATTATTTTGGTACCTCCCTTGTGAGCTTCCCCTGCCCCTAAGGGGCCTTCATCTGTATATTGATAGCATAGTAGTGTCCTTAGCCCTGGCAAAGCTTTGGATGGCTCTGCCCATTTGAGTGTGATAGTCGGGACCATGTAAGCTCTATCGTGGTAATGTTAGTTATATGATAAGTCTCCCATTATTCCTCATGATTTCAGTTATGCATATTCATTAGTCATGATATTATGTTTCAGCAGGTTGACCCAATATTCAGTTTTACTTATGATTATCAGCTTTCAGCTTTGGGTTATTCAATTCAGTTATGTATTCAGTTATGCTCAGATCATGATTTCAGAAAATAGCATGCAAACCCTACTCTGAAAAGCTTATCTTAATATGTTTTATAATATGCATGAGTTATTATTTTACTTAGTGGTTTTTCTTACCTTGCATACTCTGTACATTCCACGTACTGACCGCATAGTCTAAGCTGTATCATTTTATAATACAAGCTCTGATGTCCAGGCTAAGTCCCGCTGCTAGTTAGATTTTCGGAGTTAGCATTTCTCAATCTCAGTTGGTGAGTCCTCATCTTTTGAGGGCTGTTTCTATCAGTTATATTTTGTATTTCTAGTTTAAGACTTTAGTGAGTTAGTTGGGGTCTTATCCCATCAACTCATCAGTGTTAGAGGCTTTTCAGACATAGTATATATTCAGTTTCAAACTTATGTATGTATTTAGATGCTATGTTATATTCAGACTTCCATTTTGCTAATTATGTTTATCTTCTACTTTATTTGAATGAGTTGGATGTTATGCTCAGGCCATGGGTCGACTTGGAGCCTCTCGGGGTTCTTTGTCATGTATCTCGATCCGGGCCTATGTTTGGGTCATGAAAAACTTGATATCAGAGCATTAGGTTTTGAAGTGTCCTAGGGTGTCGGAAATCCATGTTAAGTAGAGTCTTTTTCATGGGTGTGAAGTGCGCCACACTTATGAAGAAGAGGCTATGAGACGTTTAGGAAATGTTCCCTTCTTTCATGATCTATGTTGTGCGATGAAATGTCTCTCTATCCTTCTAACTCGTGCTTTATGCATTTGCAGAATCATGACTCCTTGCCGAGTTAATGGAAGAAGAAATGGGAATGGAGATATCCATGAGAATGGCAATAGAGATGCGCACCAGTAGGCCTCACCATCCCATGAGGAGCATTTACCCAAGCCGGTTTCCCACACTAAGTTCAGGGCAGCCATATAGATGTTAGCTCAGGCCTTGATCGCCCAGGTCAATCAGTAGGCAGTAGCGCATCTCCCTTAGAATGGGAATGAGATGGAGGAGAGAGTCAAAGATTTTCGAGAATGAAACCTATGGAGTTTCTTGGGTCAAAGGTGGACGAGGATCTACACGAGTTCATTGATGAGGTCTTGAAAATCACCCATATCATGGGGTGATCGGACAGGAGTGTGCCGATCATGCCTCGTATCAGTTGAAAGGGGTTGTGCATATCTGGTTCAAATAATGGAAGGATAGTAGGGCAGTTGGAGAAGGCCCTATTGGTTGGGATGAGTTTGATGCTGCATTTCTGGATTGGTTCTTCCCTTGTGAGATGAGGCAGATCAAAGTAGCCGAGTTTGTGAACCTAAAGCAAGGGAAGATGACAGTTCAGGAGTATGACTTGGATTTCACTCGCTTGTCCAAGTATGCACCTGAGATGGTGGCGGATCAGAGAGCCCGAGTGAGTCGGTTCGTGCATGGGGTTGCAGACTACGTAGTCAAGGATTTTTGGACTGCTATGCTTTATAAGGAAATTGACTTTTCTTGGATAGTTCTATTCACCCAGCAGATGGAAGCGGTGCAGATGAGTGAGCAAGAGAGAGAGGACAAGAGGGATATGACTAATAGCTTTGGATTCTCCCAGTAGAGACCTAGTTGGTACCATCAGCAGTCCCACCAGAGATTTTAGCCCCAGCGCCATCAGTTATGAATGTTCCATCAACATCCAAGCGCGATCAGAGGGAATGAGCATCGGGCTCTAAGGGCCAGGGTAGCAGACCAGTGATGAGACTGCGCAGCAGTGGCGCCACCAACTTGTTGACGACTTCGGCCAATCGCACACGCAAGTGTACATGGTCTTACAAGTAATATAGTGGCCCTTTTTAAGAGCGAATGTCGAACCCACTGGGACTGGACCAACTCAGCTAATTATCAAGTTCAAGTGTGATATTACTTTCGCAAGTGTTGATTATAGACTTTTTCGATAAAGTTTAATTAAGTCTAGGGGTGGTCATGGAAATACTCTGAAAACATTCAAGAAGAAACTAGAGCTAATGCCGGATAATCATGCGATACTACGCTTCGTAATGGTTTAAGTATGGAATTATCAATAGTCGTCTCACATAATTACAATTGCATGTTCATGGTCTTTCGAGCCTCTAAACACAACAAACTAGCCTCACAACTACATCGTTGAGCGGGGATGTGACATTGTAGTTCGTGGGAAATTCAATTACGTGGATGTGGTTCACGGGGTTTATGCTCTTGATTAGGGACTTTCGTACCTCTAATCATTTAACCGAACTTAGCTTCACAACTACTTCTACGCGTGGTGATGTGATAATTCTAACTTGGTGTCTAGCTCATCCCCTTTTAGTAACCAAGCAAGGAAAATTAGGTATAATTTCTTATCCTAACAGCTAATTATATCGTAAGATACAAACTTGCTCCGTACATTCTTTGTTCTTGACTAGGGTTTACTTTCTCAAGCTTTAATTTAGGTGTAATGTGTGTGTTTTCATGGTGATCAATCATAAAAACAACCATAATTAAGAATGTAAGATAAAACAACAATTAATAACTTAAAACCAAAACAATATAATGTATTCACAATCATACCATGTGGTTTAAACCCTAGAGGAAGGGTTCTAGCCACTCAAGTTCGTATAATTACAAGAAAACATAATTAAAGTAACATACTTACAAGAATTGGTAGAAGAGAAGATGAAATTGATGAACCCTAGGTGAGTTCTCCCACTTCTCCCTTCACTCCTTGGCAGTTTTTCAGAAATAAATCATGACAAAATGATTTTAGGAGCGAAGGGACCTATTTGTAGTAAATGTGAGGTGTATAAAATTATTCTCGGCATGAAATAGCTCCGGGTCACGGAGGTTATCGCTCCAATCTGCCTTCGTGACACGAAGGCATCGCGTAAGCATTCTGGAATTTGCATAAAATACACGCCAGGCAGCCCCTTGCCGCGATGGCAGCGCGGCACGCTGCTTGTGCAGCGCGTTAGGGGCCGTGACACGCCCTTGGTCATGCAGCCTACCTGCCGTGGCACATTGCCAACGCGCAGGTGGGCTGTTTCGCATATCATCCTTGCCGACGTTCGCGTTTTCTTTCCGATTCCATGCCTCCACTTCACCACCTCATGGATTAGTTCCTCAAATTCATTTTAAACCTACAAAACAAGAACTAATCATGTTGGTTAGTATATATATTCACATTTACATAAAATTACATGAGAATATATATATAATTAAGTAGCTAAACAAGACAAAACTAAGTTGTAAAGTATCCCTTGGGCATACTATTTTGCCCAAGATCACCTACCCCACACTTAAAGCCTTGTTCGTCCTCGAACAACCCTTTTACATCTCATGTAAATGAAGACTCACACATAACTAATTTAGCAAGATTATTCAAGCTACGACTATAAGGATTATTTAAGATAGCAAGTTAACAATAGAGCATGCACTATTTAATCAATGAAATGATATACAACTTCATTAAGACTTCCTAACCTCAAGAAATCGACTCTCAATCTTAGCAAACTCATGCAATTCAACCGATCAAGAAATCCGACATGAATGTTATCTCTCATTAAACATGTTCCCTCACAACAAGAGAGTTACCCATTTTTTACTCACAAATTTTCAATTCACAGCGTATATGGGTATTTGAATAGAATTACGCTCGCTCTCTCAAGGAATTCACATGCATCATGTAGTGACCCATAAGCTTTCCCTTAGTGTTTCACTACACTAATTTAAGGATGTATGAACGTAAGATCAAGTAGGACTTAATGGGTTGTAATGTAGCTAAGGGATGGGTAGGTAATATTATGGAGAAGAACAATGGCTATCTTCCCCAAGCGCTTTTAATAACTTCAACCTTCATTAAGGACATCTCTTTTCTTCATTCCTCCTCATTCTTTTCACTCTTGAATTTTCTCTTCTTCTTCCCATTTCTTTAAGCACATTCAGCTTATTAGTAACGGGAACTTAAGCAACTTTTTCATTCATTTATTCCTTAATCCCTACCACTAATCAAGCATTTTCAACAAGTGCACCTTTGACCTTTTCTCAACTCTTACAACTTTGCTACTTTTCCTCCTTTTTCACGCTTCTCACTCATTTACTCTTTGGAATTTTTCACTTAAGTGCTTAGGAGTTTTGGATCAAATTCAAGGATAATGAAAGAAAAAGGATTAAGATTATGTTGTAGCTATAAAAGAATAGGCTTTAGGCTCAATGGGGCTCACTAGGATTCAACATTCAAGGTAGGTAAAGTGAGGGATAACAATTAGGTTCATTCAACGAAATGACTAAATCATCTCCTACAATCCACATCCTTCATTTCATTTTATATACACACCAGGAAAGTTCTAGACACTCCACAGTAGCATGGAATATTCGAAAACCTTTCACTCACAACACATGCTCAATTCAAGACACATTCAGCAGACTCTTACTCAGCTAATCACTATAATTCGAAATTAAGCTTCAATCGCATCGGTCAAATTCAAGAGCCTAAGTGTCTCAAACAAAGTTATACACTTCTTACATGCTTCAACACTAACCACACTTGTATCTTACAATCATGTATAGCACATAACAAGAACATCGAGCCATCAATTAGCTACGGGTTCAAAAACCAACCTGTTGACTAATTTTCCTCAAGACGGTCATCATCCATCCATTGTCAGAAATAGTCTCTAACTATGAATAAAAACATTATATACAGACAAAGAAATTTTTTTTTATTCTTCTTCAGTTCAAAGACCTCCCCGTTGGAAAAGAACCGAAAAGAAAAACCAACGGGTGATGAAGTCATCCTTAATTCAAAAATTTTGTTTCAGTATTTCTCCAAAGCATTAATTCACCAAAAATCATTAAGCACAAAATATTTTTAAATTTTCCTCACCCCACACTTAAATCATGCTATGTCTCCAAAGTATCTAATTACAATTCAAAAGTGTGAGAAATACTCCCTGGGCCTCTATGCCTAGCTAACAACATATTTTTATTCATTTTTGCACAAGTGGGTATTCGACCCCACACTTTTCCTCTTCCATGCTTGTTAGCATCCTCCTCCACGGGTACCCAGACTTCCCCTCCATCTGTGCCTAACTTTCTACCAAAAATTACACAAGTTGAAAATAACCAAAATCAACATAAACACAATCACAAATTGTACCTGTGGTACCCTTGGGTTGCCTTCCAAGCAGCGCCTTATTTTACATCGCGGCACGACGTGGACTATCCTTTTCAGGACGTCCTTATACCTGGGTTCGCTTTCAAGAACCATCTTCTTTTCTTTTGATTTTTAGAGGAAACAGCCTCCACTCTATTCCTGTCTTCCTCCAACTTCTTATCCAACTGAAGCCCTTTATCAGACTCGAGCTGAACACTTATCATTACCTTTGGCCGTAGACCTGTGGAATCACCCACCCCATACTCATCCTCTGAAAACACACTAACCTTACAAAGGTTTTTGTAGTGTGTGGGTGGGTTCATTTCTTGGTATACTCGGAAGAGTTCTTCTTCATCCTCGACCCTCATTTTCAGCGTCCCTCCTCTTAAGTCAATTACCGCTCCTCCAGTGGCCAAGAATGGTCGTCCCAAGATTAAGGGTACCTGGTCATCAACATGATAATCTAAGATAATTAAATCAATAGGTATAATAAACTTACCCACTTTAATGAGAAGGTCCTCTACGATTCCATCCGGTGCCACTCGCGACTTGTCCGCCAACTGCAGCATCAATCTTGTTGGTCGCGGTTCTCCCAACCCCAGGGTGTTAAATAAGGATAGGGGCATTAGATTAACTGCTTCCCCTAAATCACATAGGGATCCTATCACCTCAGCTTTACCAATTTGTATGGGGAGGGTAAAACTCCCTGGGTCTTTGAGCTTCTTCGGAATTTTGCTCAACACCCTGTGAGTGCACTCGTCCATCAGTGATACTGTTTGTACATCCACTAATCTTACTTTGTTAGCCATCACATCCTTCAAGTATTTAGCATACTTGGCCATTCCCTGCAAAACATCAATAAGAGGAAAATTTATGTGAAGTTCTTTGAAAATCTCAAAGAACTTTTTGAAGCATTCCTCCTCCTTGCTCTTTCTGAATCTCTGAGGGAATGGTGGTGGTGGTCTTTGTGCTAGCTGCAATGAAGATTTTGCATTTTGTTGCACAGCACTCTGATTCTGTCCCTTGTCGGTGGATAGTCCTAGTCTACCCAACTCCGGCTGCACCTCATTTCTTTTCTCTTTTGGCACTGCACTAGCTACTTGTTTGCCGCTCCTCAGACTGATGGCGTTGACCTGACAGGGGTTAGCATCTGTGTTAGTTGGTATTCCTCCCTGCGGTCTCATATTTTGAGCCGCTGCTATCCGACCCATCTGCTTTTCTAGATTGCGGGTGGCCAATTGCTGATTCTTCAAGTCTGATGCCATCCTCGCCTGATTCTCTGCTAATTAAGTCTGGGTCTCCATGATTTTCTGCAACATTTCCTCAATGTTGCTGCTCAATTGGCCATCATTCTACCTATTCTGCTGATACTGCTACTGTTGAGGTTGCTGATAACTTTGCTTTTGATTTCCACCCCAAGAAAAATTCGGGTGGCTCTGGCAATTTTTGTTGTAGCTGTTTCCAAAATTCTGAGTGTTCCTCTGTACATTCCCAACAAAATTGACTGATTCCAAATTGGCTCCACAAGATTCTGCATTGTGCCCATTATTTCCATAAATTTCACACCAACTCGGAGCATGCTGAACTGCATTAACCTGGCCCTGCTGTTGGGTCATACTCAGTTTATTGAACTGTCATAATATGATGCTGGAATGAAGCTAACTGTGTCGCCAAGGAATTCATACCATCTACCTCTATCAACCCTGCTCTCTTTCCTCCCCCTCTCGATAATTCACTGTGCCATTCTAGATTTCCCTGTGCAATTCTATTCAACAGCGTCCACAACTCATCATACGTCTTCTCAAAGGCTTGCCAACCCTACGCAGAGTCTAGTGAAATTTTTGTATGTGGGCTAGACTTTCTACAAAGGTATTAGCCAGCACTTCATTCAATTTTTGGAGATGGGGACAGTCCCTTAATAATTACTTGAATCTTTCCCAAGCCAAATATAAGTTCTGATCAGGCCTCTACTTGAAACTCAGTATTTCACTTCTCTATTTTGCAGTCTTGCCTGAAGGAAAGAATCTGATCAAGAACTTCTTCGCCAAATCATCCCAAGAAGTTATGGAGTTTGGTGGCTTAGCTTTCAACCACCTTTTTGCCTCTCCCAACAATGAAAATGGGAAGAGGGTAAGTCGGACATAGTCTGTGGACACTCCGGTGGGGATGAAAGTGTCACTAATCTCTAGAAAGTTCTGTAAGTGCTGCTGCGGGTCCTCATGTGCAATCCAAGTGAATTGACCACTAGAATGTAACAGCTGCACCATGTTCTTTTTCAATTTGAAGTTCCCTCCAGGTTCCAGTTTACGGATACTAGAGTTCACATTCATTGCTTGTGGGATTGCCGCTTCGCGAATTGGTCTGGGTTCCATTGCTTTCGGTAACAAATGTGCTTGTCCTGCAGGTGGTTGTTGTTGTACCTTTTCTTGAAGTCTTTTCAGCTTTTTCTCAAGAGCTACTCTCCTTCCCAAATGAATTTGACGTTCTAGTTCAAGCAACGGTTCCACAAGCTCTATATTCCTAGCTAGCTCGGCAAGACAACCTGTCACCTGCAATAAGTCAGACTAAGACCAAGTTTCTCAACACTTAAAGAAATTAAAAATCACACAAAAACAGATAAATTTACTAAACATCACCGAGTCCCCGGCAACGGCGCCAAAAACTTGTTGAGAGTGCGCAGCAGCGGTGCCACAAACTTGTTGACGACTACGGCCAAGCGCACACGCAAGTGTACGTGGTCTTACAAGTAATGTAGTGGCCCTTTTTAAGAGCCGGATGTCGAACCCACAAGGACTGGACCAATTCAGCTAATTATTAAGTTCAAGTATGATATTACTTTCACAGGTGTTGGTTATAGACTTTTTCGATAAAGTTTAATTAAGTCTAGGGGTGGTCATAGAAATACTCTGAAAACATTCAAGAAGCAACTAGAGCGAACGCCGAATAATCATGCGATACTACGCTTCATAATTGTTTAAGTATGGAATTATCAATCGTCGTCTCACATAATTACAATTGCATGTTCATGGTCTTTTGAGCCTCTAAACACGACAAACTAGCCTCACAACTACATCATTGAGCGGGGATGTGACATTGTAGTTCGTGGGCAATTCAATTACGTGGATGTGGTTTACGGGGTTTATGCTCTTGATTAGGGACTTTCGTACCTCTAATCATTTAAATGAACTTAGCTTCACAACTACTTCTACGCTTGGTGATGTGATAATTCTAAGTTGGTGTCTAGCTTATCCTATTTTAGTAACCAAGCCAGGCAAATTAGGTATAATTTCTTATCCTAACTGCGAATTATATCGTAAGATACAAACTTGCTCCCTACATTCTTTGTTCTTGCCTAGGTTTACTTTCTCAATCTTTAATCTAGGTGTAACGTGTGTGTTTTCATGGTGATCAATCATAAAAACAACCATAATTAATAATGTAAGACAAAAAAAACAATTAATAACTTAAAACCAAAACAAAATCACGTATTCACAATCATAACATGTGGTTTCAACCCTAGAGGAAGTGTTCCAGCCACTCAAGTTCGTATAATTACAAGAAAACATAATTAAAGTAACATACTTACAAGAATTGGTAGAAGAGAAGATGAAATTGATGAACCCTAGGTGAGTTCTCCCACTTCTCCCTTCACTCCTTGGCAGTTTTTTAGAAATAAATCGTGAAAAAATGTTTTTAGGAGCTAAGAGGTGTATATGATTATTCCCGGCATGAAATAGCTCCGTGTCACGGAGGTTATCACGCCAATTTGCCTCCGTGACACGAAGGCATCGTGTAGGCATTCTGGAATTTGCATAAAATACACGCCAGGCATCCACTTGCCGCTATGGCAGCGTGGCACGCTGCTTGTGCAGCGCGTTAGGGGCTGTGACACTCCCTTGGTTGCGCAACCTGCCTGCCATGGCACGTTGCCAATGCGCAGGTGGGCTGTTTCGGGCATCCTCCTTGCCGACGTTCGCGTTTTCTTTCCGATTCCATGCCTCCACTTCACCAACTCATGGATTAGTTCCTCAAATACATTTTAAACCTACAAAAACAAGAAATAATCATGTTGGTTAGTATATATATTCACATTTACATAAAATTACATGAGAATGTATATAACTAAGTAGCTAAACAAGAGAAAACTAAGTTGTAAAGTATCCCTTGGGCATGCTATTTTTCCCAAGATCAACCAGCAGTCCAGAGTGTAGAAGATATGGTCAGATACACGTAGGTTAGTGCTTAGCAGGTTCAAGTGCTTGTTTCGGGTGTGGGTAGCCCGGACATATGCTTAGGGATTGCCCATCAGCCAAATAGGGCCATGATAGGGGCCGAGGCCCAACCTCCAATTTCGCAGCTCCACCGGGTAGGTGATGGTCAGCGTTAAAATAGATTCTATGCTTTAGCACCTCGCCAAGAGCAGGAGGTCTCCCCAGATGTTATGACTGGTATGTTACGAGTATTCCACCTTGATGTATATGTATTTTTAGATCTAGGGGGTACTTTATCTTTTTTGACCACCTTATGTTGCTAGTAGTTTCGAAGGCAGTCCCGAAATCCTATCAAAACCCTTCTCAATCTCTATTCCAATCGATAATTCAGTTATAGCTAGATAGGCATATTGAAATTGCCCTATCACAGACCTTCAGAAAGTCACAACAACAGATTTAGTAAAGTTAGCCATTACCGATTTTTATGTTATCCTCAGCACGGATTGGTTATTTGCATGTTATGCGCTAGTCAATTGTAGAACCTGTGTAGTAGAATTCGTATTTTTGGGTGAACCAGTCTTAGAGTGGAAGGGTAGTTCAGCTGTGCCTGTAGGCCGCTTTATTTCCTACCTTAAAGCAAGAAAGATGATTTCTAAGGGTTACATGTACTATCTACTTAGGGTTAAGGATGCTACCTCCGAAACCCTTACTATCTAGTTAGTTCCTATAATGTGTGAGTATCCAGAGGTGTTTCCAAATGATTTGCTTGGAATCCCTCCCTAGCGGGAGATTGATTTTGGTGTTGACCTTCTTCCCGATACGCAGCCTATATCCATTCCACCTTATAAAATGGATCCAGCTAAGTTAAAGTAGTTGATGGAGCAGTTGAAAAACCTCTTAGACAAGGGATTGATCAGACCTAGCAAATTCTTGTGGGGTGCGCCAATTCTCTTTTTCTGCAAAAAGGATGGTTCTCTTCGTATGTGCATTGATTATCTACAATTGAAAAAGGTCACCATCGAGAGCATATTTCCTCTCCCAAGGATTGATGATTTGTTTGACCAGCTTCAGGGTGCTAAGTGCTTTTCGAAGATACACCTCAGGTCCGGATACCATCAACTCAGGGTTCGGGAGAGTGACATCCGGAAGATGGCCTTCAAGACTCGGTATGGTCATTATGAGTTTGTGTAATGCCCCAGAAGCCCTAAGATCACACTCAGGAGTTGAAATTGAGAAAATAGAAATTTCTACATCAGGTCACAGCACGAGTCATTCAGTGACCCGTCAGCATGACCACGAGTCATTAAGTTACTCGTGTTGAGGAGTTTCACTTAAGTTGGAAATTTCAAGTTTTGAGTAACCACGAGCATGACCACAAGTCGTGGTCAGCCCCATGACTTGTTAGGTCAGCTGTGGCCAAGGGCTGTTGAAGGATGAAGGAAGCTTATTCAATGCACTTGACACGTCGTCACCACGACTCGTCGGGAGCACCACGAGTCGTGATGTTGCCTGTGGTGACACCTAGGTAATTTTTCAGCAGTGAGGGTGACGGAAGGTGACAATGAGTCGTGGTCACTAGTAACGGTCATTAAGTGCCTCGTGGTGGCAACTTGATGAAATTTCCAGTGGAGACGATGGATTGTAGGCCACAACTCGTGGTAAGGGACAACGACTCGTCTAGTCCCTCGTTGGAACTGGCAGTCTGTTCTTCCTTGCTAGTTTATTAAGGGCTTTTCCGTAATTCCTATGATTCTAAAGCCTAAACTATGATTCTTTAAGCTCTGAATAGTGAGTTTTAAAGAGGGTAAGTTCATTCTAAGTTATCCCTAATGTATGCATGCAAGTTTAGAAATCTCGAGGGGTGACCAAGCTCAATCTCTCAAGGTCCTTCCTCATTTTTCCCTTGGGCAATCAGAAAAGTTGAATAATAAGATTCTCTCAGGTATGTAAGGTGATGAATGGGTGAAATTCTTCACACCCATTCCAAATCCCTCTCTAATTCATGAAAATCTATATGTTGATTCTATGGGGTTTTTACCCAATGCATGAATTTCCTAAGTTTCTACCACGGGTGTGATCTAAGCATGTTTCTATTGTTGAATTATGAATCATGGGAAAAAGGAAAGTTTTAGAATGTTTTCAATTATAAATCATGTTTTGCAAGTGTCATAAATTATGATGCCCGTCCATGAAAGTTTATGAAAGTTGAGATCTATGATATATGTTCATGAATGATGAGATATTTATGAGAAAACAATGTTTTCAACTTATTCATTCTATGATCATGTTTTCAAGTGAATAAAGTATTTTCAAGCATGTTTAAGTATTGGGCAAGCCCGAATGTTCAAGTATGATTTATGATTTCATGTCAATTAGCTTACCACATGGTTTAGTAGTCAAGATTACCAATTATGTTTATTTTCTATTATGGTTTGAACAAAGGCACCTCATGTATGATTTCAGATTTTATATGTGTATGATTATTCAGCTTCATCAATAGATGATGGTCAGCTTCATTGAAAAATGATGGAGAGCATATAGATGATTTTGGGAGTAGTGTCTAGCACTGAGTAGGCTAAGGGTCAGTCAACCCTATTCCCTAGAACTACGAGCCAGTGTAGGTATGTTCAGATTATTTGGGACCTCCTTTGTGAGCTTTCTCCTACCCCAAGGGGCCTTCAACTTGATATCGATATCATGGTAGCGTCCTTAGCCCTGACAAGGCTTTGGACGGCTCTACCCACTTGAGTGTGATAGTCGGGACTATGTAAGTCCTATCATGGTAATGTCAGTTATATGACGAGTCTCCCATTGTTTCTCATGATTTCAATTATGCATGTACATTAGTCGTGATATTATGTTTTCAGCAGGTTTGACCCAATGTTCAGTTTTACTTATGATTATCAGATTTTAGCTTTGGGTCATTCGATTCAGTTATGATGTTCAGTTTTATTCAGATCATGATTTCATAAATAACATGCAAGTCATACTCTCAGATTCTTATCTTGATTATATTTTATATTATGCATGTTCAATGATTTTACTTACTTAAGTGGTTTTATTTTCCTTGCATACTCGGTATATTCAATGTATTGACTGCATACTCTATGTTGTATCATGTTCGGCTCGCGTTATATGGGTATATAACTACACGCAAGTGCACGTGGTCGAACAAGTAGTAAAGTGGCTTAAGTAAGCCAAGTATCTATCCCACAGGGACTAGGATGAAGTGCAATCTGCTCAAGTGTACTATATTTCAATTCTAACAATGCAGACAACAATATAACCAAGAGTTTGATATTTTTGATTTCTAATAATTATGCTAAGTCAAAACAATTATCTAATGTGAGTCTGAACTATGAATGTGAGCATGCTGAGGTTAAACGAACATGTAATGAAATTAATTGTCGATATAATTTGGTTAGCCTTTTCCTCCGATTGCTAGTCAAGAATTATTGCCAAGGGATTAAAACTCTCGTATTTAACCCCACATAAGAATCATGAACCATCCACCTACATTTTTGTGAGTAAATGCAATTCATGTTCTAGCGATTCCTAAATGGACTAATACGACTTTCAGGTATATTTCTATCCTGAAGGTAAATCAATTCTCAATTTTCCCAAAGAAAAGATCATATCCTATTAATTCACAACTTTCCAATTTCTTTCTCTCTCGAGTGAAACCGGACTTTTTAGATGTACATTAACGTAGGCCACACATTAATGCAGTAAGAACAAGAATTAATAGAACAACCATGGAAGAAAAGATGAAAAACCAAAGAATCAATAATCACATTTCATTACAAGTGTTCTTAACCTCAGCAAGAAGATGAATTAGCCACTCATTTGTGGATTAAACATCGTTAAATGAGTGCTAAACATACAAGCAATTGAATTCAAGGAGAAAGAAAGAGAGAATGACCCTGTTAATTTCATCCCCTCAACTGCCTGTAACCCACGTTCTTGCTCCACCAAATCAGAATATTGAAAAATGAACCTAAGTGTTCTATTTATACTGGTGGGAATTTTTCCCAGAATAACAAGCAACGTGTCACGGAGTGCATCGCGGAGCACTACCTCCGTGACACGCTACCGACGCGGACCTTCACTGGAAACTGGGGGTCCAGGGAATAAGGCCCAATGTGGCACGGCGTGCAACGCGGAGCCATACTACCGTGCCACGGACCTATCACGTACCCTCACTGGAATTAGGCTGAAAATTCCCTCTCCAGCCAGAAGGCCTCCGCGATGGCAGCGTGAAACAGTTCCATCGCGGAGCCCCTTTATTTTGTGCTTTCCAATGCCTTATCCCTTGCTCGCATCCGAGTCAAAACCCGATCTCTTCCAACATGCATTTTAGCTTCCCGAAATTACATTTTTCCTGCAAAACAATGCTAATCATGTTGGTTAGTATAAATTCACATTTTATTACCAATCACATGAGAATATATAAACATTGATAGATAAACAAGGCTAAAATGGCACCTTTGAGTATCACTTGGGCATATAAATCTGCCCAAGATCACTTATCCCACACTTAAATCCTTGTTCATCCTCAAACAACAATCTTACACCTCATGCAATTTACATCCCACCCTCGCTACTCTGGTTCGACAATTTAGGTTACGGTCATACCGATTATTCAATATAGCAAATCATCAAGAAAACATGCATGGTCTTATCAATGCAATGACCTTCAATACATCAAGACCTCCTAGACATAAGGATCGACTCTCGATATTGGCAAACTCATGCAAATCAGCTGATCAAAACGTCCGACACGAAAGTTAATCTCTCATCAAGCATGTGCCCTCACAACACAAGAAAATTTTCCCCTTTTTGATTATATGAACTCACAAAATTTCAAGCAGGGGCATGTAAACACAATCTCGCTCTCTCTCCCAAAAGACTTCACATGTATCATGTCATGACCCATAAGCTTGCCTTTAGTTTACTACTTCACTAATATAAAGAAGTGTGATGTAAGATCACGTAGGAATTTAATGGGTTGTAATGGAAGCTATGGAACTAGTAAGTAATGGGCTAACCAATAATAGCCACTAGCATCCTTAAGCGCCTTTTCAACACATCCCGTCAAACTCATGGACATTGTTTCTTTCTTCATCCTCCCATTCTTGAAGTATTTCTTTAGTTTGGCCCATCTTATTAAGCACACTTGACAGAACATAAAGATTATTCATGCACCTTCATTATAGTTTATTTATAACAAGTGCACCTTCAACCTTTTCTTTTCCTCCATCACTTGGCTTTTCTTTTCTTTTCACCATTCTCACTCTTTGACACTTTGGGAAAATTATTTTCTCTTCTTAAGCGCTTAAGAGTTTTGGATCAAACTTACGGCTAATGAAAAGAAGGGATTAAGATCAGTTTACACTTTTTGACGACAGAAAAAATTAATAGGCTAAAGGCTCAACGGGCTGACTAGAGTACACAATCCCGGTGGGTATGATAATGAAAAATAGAAACTTTCGGTTAAAAACAAAGAAATGCCTACATCCTTTCCTACAATACACCTCCTTCATTTCGTTTTGTACACACACCAGGCAAGTTCTAGACACTTCACAATAGCATGGAATAACAAAACCTCACTTCACACTTATTGCACATGCTCAATTCAAGATATATTCACAGACTCTTCGATCAGCTAATTACAGGAATTCAAATTAAGCCTCAATCACACTAAATCGAACTCTATGGCCTAGGTATCTCAACATATTTACAAAGTTGCATGCTTTCATACGAATAACCTTTGCATTTCACATATCACGTATGACACGCAACCATAATTCCGCAACCATAAAGTAACTACAGGTTTTGGGATGCAGCCCAAAAAAAGAAAAACAACTGAAAAATAATTGAAAAATCTACTCTTAACGACTAGATTTCCCTTAAGACGATCGTCATCCATCCATCATATGGAACGGTAACTAACTATGACTTCGGTTCAATGGGACCATCCTCGGTAAAAGAACTGAAAATAAACGCCGAGAAACCCAAGAATTGAAAAATTTTTAAAAATATCGATCATTTCGATTAACAAAAATATCGATCAATTCGATAACAAAAATATGTACAAAATTAGCTAGCAACATTCAGCAACACACAACAGGTTCACATATATTTGCAATACAGAAAAACAACTTACAATCACAAATCACAGGGTCAGAAAAATTTGTTCACAGGCACAACAACAGATTAGGACATACATACATAACAACACAACCGGCACCTAACTACTCCCACCTCACACTTAGCTCGAACACTATCCCCAGTGTTCACTAAAATTAAAATAGCATAAAAATCGGGTGGTGGAACTCCCTGATCAATCAAAGTACTCCACTTCTTCATCAGGTGCTGCTGCTTCATCTCCCATGTCTGAATCACACCCGTTGTCATCATCAGACTCCACATCGGAGTCCTCCCGACGTGTCTCCTCGTCTGTGGGGACATCATCATTCGTGGGCTCTACAAATGCTGGCCCCACTCGGCATAGAGCCCTGGCATTTTCGCCAAAAGGGTAGTCTAGCTCGAGCTGCCATAGCTCCTCCTCTACTGCCGGCCTCCCGCCTATCCTCAGCTGGAGCATTTGCATCCCATACATGCGAGCCATATACTGATCATCACGAGAATGTCGCTCACCAAGTGTTAGCATTGGCCCGTGGGTGGTGTCGGGTGCCTTAGTTTTAGTGACATCTAAGGCTCGCCGCTCCATCTGCGGGATATAGTCAAGGGCCTCTTCCTCAACATCTAGGCCCCTCAAGAATGTGGTGAGTAACCCACCAAATTCGTATCTGTGCCCCTAATGCAACCGGGCTCTCTTCATGGCGGAGATAGTCACCGCCCCCACGTTGATCTCCAGCCCTTTCATCAGGGCGTACACCAGGCATACACGATCCCTGGTTACATCTGTCATATGTACCCCCGGGATTAGGCAAGAACAGACAATCTTAAGCCATATTCTGGCTTCCCTGTTCATCTGTGAATAGGGCAAAGTCTGATGGTAGCCCCTCTCCTTGTGCCTGCTCCATCTAGCTGTCGATCGGGTCCCACACAATGTGCGTCTGATGTTCGCATACGGTGGAGTGATGTTCAACTGTCGAAGCACGCGGGCGTCTGTGTCCCGCGCCCCTATGATGGCATTGAGGTGGTGGGGCTCAAATGTGACTATTTGCCCTCTGATTTTTATGGTGTGACTTCTTAGAGTCTGGTTCCAATTGGCATAGAATTCCCAAATCAGGTGCAAGTTGCATTCCTTGGGCTCTTCAAAGATGAAGTTGAGCCCAGCTGCCTCGATCTGGTGGACAATCCTAGGGAACTCCTGTGCTAATGGTTCCCATGCTATGTGTTCCTCGGGGAAGTACTTGTTTTCCTTGTGCTTGGCATACCACTTCTTCCCCTCTTCTATCACCCACCTGGTTCCGTATTGGCGGCGTTGGCCGCGTGGAACCGCTGGTGCTGCTGGGACTGCTGTGCCCAGTCTGATTCGCTTTCTTCTGGCGCCAGATGTTGATGCGCCTTTCCCTTTTTCTTGCCTGCTTGCCATCTTACCTGTCAACCCAAGTAGACAAGATCAATGTTAAGCCAATGAATATTAACTTCGACTAAGGTCGGGTTAAGCTAGGCTACCCCACACTTAGTCCTTAGCCAAATTTACAACATTCCGGCAAGATCATCTTTATTTACACAAATAAACAACCAACTATACAAACATGCTTAGTGCATACGAAGAATTCGACAGTATATATTCTATGTACTACTCAGACTTCGTATAGCTAACCACCGTCATTACCATCAATCACATTTTATCCCATCGCACTTAGCAAGGAAAAACAAAGAAATGGAAACAACAAGAATTTATCTACATGAACCTCTACAATTCACCCAATTCTTGCAAATTTCAATATTCCCCTAACCCGAGAATCCGTCAGTCTTTTAACATCATAACAATTAGCACATCGACTCATATCACTCAACATGTACAACCTGGCATGAATTTCACAAGTTCACTACCTTTTTCCACTTCAAATTCAAAAACAAGCCCTAAATATGATTGTATCAACAAAATTCGATTAAATTCTACAATTAACGAGTTCAAGCAATCACAATGATATTCCGAACATTCATCAACACTAATTCAATTGAATTTACGTTTAATTTCTACTTAGGGCGAACTTAGCTCACATCACATGCTCAATATCAAAGAAAATCGATAAGAAATGAGATGGAATCGAAGAACATACCTTGAGATTGAAGAATTTAAGAAAACTCGATGAATTTCTTGGCCTATTCCGTATCACATTGAAGGGGGAGGGGTATTAGGGGGTTTGGTCGTGGAGTGTGTGAGAAATAAGGAAAAATTGAGGGGGATTCGGGGTTTAAAAGTGGAAAAATCACGCGGGTCACCCGGCGACCCGGTGTGACCCGTCGCGATATACATAGCAACATGTTACGGAGTGCATCGTGGAGCACTGCCTCCGTGACACGGAGCTGTCATGAGGGCGTTCTGGAATTTTTTTTAAATTTCGGATTTATTCCTCAACGTGTCACTTTTTATTGATTTTCATACCTCGAATTTTCCTTTGCGATTCCTTGCATAATTTCCCTCAGTTCGACCGAAAATTCATTCTACTACAAGAAATTGGTTAGAATTATAGGTTTCACTCAAAATAAAAATAAAACAAAACTAAAAATTTTGTTGTTAAACAAGAAAAAGAAAAAAGAAAAATCTATTCACAATTTACAAAGAAAAACTTTTTCACGGGTTGCCTCCCGTGCAGCGCCTGGTTTACCGTCTCGGCTCGATGTTATTCAGCTCAGTTGTCTTCTAGGGTGATGGACGTTTTCTCTCGAAAACCGTCCTCCCCCCAGTAGTGCTTACACCATTCCGGTGGTTTTCCCAATAACTCTCGTGAATCCTTAAACTGCTCATCATCGACTTGATCAATCACATTGATCACTGAGAGTTCTTCGTACACCGTCGGGAGCTAGGGTGCGTTGTACACATCGAATACTTCCACCTTGTCGTGTGCTCGCATTGTTAGCTGCCCCGCAGCTACATCAATCAGCGCTTTCCCGGTCTCCAAGAAAGGACATCCCAAAATAAATGGGACTTCCGCGTCTTGTTCAAAATCCAGCACGACAAAATCTACCGGGAAGATTAGGGAGCCAACTTGCACCAGAACGTCCTCCACAATGCCATCAGGTCTGGCTAAGGACCGATCTGCCAATTGTAAGATTACTGTTGTGGGTCTAGGACTCCCTAGACCCAGATTTTTGAATACCGATGACGACATCAAATTAATGCTCGTTCCTTGATCACATATCCCACGAGCTCGGATACTCTGCCCAATAGTGATTTGTATAGTAAAGCTCCCAGGATCTTTGAGCTTTGTGGGCAGTTTGTTTTGTATCCGGGAAGTGCACTCCTCCGTGAGAGCCACCGTAGCATACTCAGTCAACCGACTTTTGTTTGCCACGATGTCCTTTATATACTTGGCATATTTCGGCACTCCCTGCAAAACATCAACAAGAGGTAAGTTAATATGTACCTGTTTTAGCACCTCCATGAATTTCTTGAAACACGCCTTTTCCTTGTATTTCTTTAATCATTGAGGGAACGGGGGTGGTGGTCTTTCTGATTCTTCTTCCTTAGTCTTCCCCCTCTCATCACTTTGTTCCCTCTCGACTTCTGTTGCTCCCGATTGTTGAGGTGGTCTTTCTGGTTCCACCTCTTTCAGCTGCAAACCACTCCTTGTGGTCACTGCATTCACCTGCTTGGGGTTGGGATCTGTGTCGTTTGGAAGTCCTCCTCTAGGTCTGGTATTTTGGGCTCCAGCAAATTTCCCAAATTGATATTCAAGTGCCTTGGTAGCTAACTGGTTGTTTTTCACCTCGGCTGCCAGTTTCACATAGTCAGCCTGCAATTGAGCTTGAGTAGCTATCATAGTCTTGAACATCTCCTCAATGCTGGGTGATGGTGGTGGAGAAGGTGCATTGTTGTTTCTGAATTGTGCTTGATAATTTTGCTGCCCTCCTTGGTTCCTTTGCACACCCTGACTTGAACTCTGCCCCTAATGGTTGACGCTACCCCAGGAGAAATTTGGGTGATTGCTCCAATTGGAATTGTAGTTGTTGCCATACTGTTGGTGGTTGTTCCTTTGTACATTTCCCACAAAGTTTACCGAGTCAGGATTTGCTCCACAACACTCAGCTGAGTGCTCACTGCTTCCGCACACTTCACACCAAATCTGCTGCACTGCATTAACTGGGGCTTGAGGCTGGTTCATTGTCATGTTACTGAAGTGGGTGTTGAGTTGATTCTGCAAAGCAGCTATCTGTGCAGCAATAGCTGTAAACCCATCCACTTCTAGAACTCCTACTGCTTTCCTTGTTCCGCCTCTTGACGAATCAGCATTCCATTCCGGATTGCCCTGCGAAATACGGTTCAACAAGGTATACAGCTCCTCATAAGTTTTCTCCAGTGCTTGTCCCCCAGCTGCTGAGTCTAGCAATATTTTTGTATGGGGTTCCAAACCCTCTATAAAAGTGTGCACCAACACATCATTGGATTGATGATGATGAGGACAATCCCGCAAGATGGACTTGAATCTCTCCCAAGCCTGATATAGATTCTCTCCCTCTCTCTGTTTGAAACGTAGAATCTGACTTCTAAGTCTTGCTATTTTACCAGAGGGAAAAAATCGTATCAAGAACTTCCTTGCAAGATCATCCCACGTAGAAATAGAATTAGGTGGCTCAGCCTTCAACCACCTCTTGGCTTCTCCCAATAGTGAGAATGGGAACAATGTAAGCCGGACATAATCTGATGACACTCCAGCGGGGATATAAGTGTCACTTATCTCCAAAAAATTTTGGAGATGCTGCTGTGGATCTTCATGAGGGAGACCTGTAAACTGCCCGCTCGTGTGCAGCAATTGCACCATGTTCTGCTTAAGTTCAAACCTCCCTCCTGGCTAAGGTTTGCGGATGCTAGATGTGACATTATTAGCATGTGGGATTTCCACCTCGCGAACCGGCTGAGCTGCTACTTCTTTGGGCACTAACATTGCCCGTACTACCGGTGGATTCTGTTGTTGCTCCATGATTGTCTGTCTGAGCAACTGCAGCTTTCTTTCTAGAGCTTCTCTCCGCTGTCGATGAAATAATCTTTCTGGCTCCAAATTCGAGTCCACTAGCTCCTTGTCTCTTGCCAATGTTCAACAGAGATTAAATCTACAAGATACAGGCTAAGACTAAGTTGTCAACACTAAGAAAATAAAAATATAGTAAATTAACACTTAAAACAAATTCACCAATTGCCAATCCCCGGCAACGGCGCCAAAAACTTGTTCGGCTTCGCGTTATATGGGTATATAACTACACGCAAGTGCACGTGGTCGAACAAGTAGTAAAGTGGCTTAAGTAAGCCAAGTATCGATCCCACAGGGACTCGGATGAAGTGCAATCTGCTCAAGTGTACTATATTTCAATTCTAACAATGCAGACAACAGTGTAACCAAGAGTTTGATATTTTTGATTTCTAATAATTATGCTAAGTCGAAACAATTATCTAATGTGAGTTTGAACTATGAATGTGAGCATGCTGAGGTTAAACGAACATGTAATGAAATTAATTGTCGATATAATTTGGTTAGCCTTTTCCTCCGGTTGCTAGTCAAGAATTATTGCCGAGGGATTAAAACTCCCGTATTTAACCCCACTTAAGAATCATGAACCATCCACCTACATTTCTGTGATTAAATGCAATTCATGTTCTAGCCATACAAAACCGATTCCTAAATTGACTAATACGACTTTCAGGTATATTTCTATCCTAAAGGTAAATCAATTCTCAATTTTCCCAAACTAAGAAAAGATCATATCCTATTAATTCACAACTTTCCAATTTCTAGCTCTCTCGAGTGAAACCGGACTTTTTAGATGTACATTAACGTAGGCCACATATTAATGCAGTAAGAATAAGAATTAATAGAACAACCATGGAAGAAAAGATGAAAAACCAAAGAATCAATAATCACATTTCATTACAAGTGTTCTTAACCTCAGCAAGAAGATGAATTAGCCACTCATTTATGGATTAAACATCGTTAAGTGAGTGTTAAACATACAAGCAATTGAATTCAATGAGAAAGAAAGAGAGAAAAACCCTGATAATTTCATCCCCTCAACTGCCTGTAACCCACGTTCTTGCTCCACCAAGTCAGAATATTGAAAAATGAACCTAAGTGTTCTATTTATACTGGTGGGAATTTTTCCCGGAATAACAAGCAACGTGTCACAGAGTGCATCGCGAAGCACTGCCTCCGTGACATGCTACCGACGCGGACCTTCACTGGAAACTGGGGGTCCAGGGAATAAGGCCCAACGTGGCACGGCGTGCAACGCGGAGCCATGCTACCGTGCCACGGACCTATCGCGTACCCTCACTGGAATTAGGCTGAAAATTCCCTCTCCAGGCAGAAGGCCTCCGCGACGGCAGCGTGACACGGCTCCATCGTGGAGCCCCTTTATTTTGTGCTTTCCAATGCCTTGTCCCTTGCTCGCATCCGAGTCCAAACCCGATCTCTTCCAACATGCATTTTAGCTTCCCGAAATTACATTTTTCCTGTAGAATAATGCAAATCATGTTGGTTAGTATAAATTCACATTTTATTACCAATCACATGAGAATATATAAACATTGATAGATAAACAAGGCTAAAATGACACCTTTGAGTATCACTTGGGCAAATAAATTTGCCCAAGATCATATCATTTCATGATAGAAGCTCCGATATCCAAACTCAGCCCCGTCACTATCCAGTTTTTCATAGTTAGCATTCAGTCTCAATTGGTGAGTCCTCATCTCCTGATGACTATTCCTTATCAGTTACCTTTACATTTTTAGTTTTAGACATAGAGAGTAAGTTAGGATCTTGTCCCATCAACTCATCAGAAGTAGAGTCTTTTCTTACATAGATTGAAACAGCTTCAAATTAGCATTTGTATTCTGATGTTATGTTATGTTTAGACTTTCACTATGTTTATTATGATTGATCTTCCGATTTTATTTATTAAATTAGATGTTATTTTTATTCCATTGGTCGACTTGGAGCCTCCCCGAGTTCCTTTTCCTATATCTAGATTCGAGCCTATGTTCGGGTCGTGACAAACTTGGTATCAGAGACATAGGTTTTGAAGTGTCCTAGGGTGTCTGAAATTCTAGTTAAGTAGAGTCCTTTTTGTTAGTGTGAAGCGCACCACACTTATGATGAAGAGGCTATGAGACATTTAGGAAATGTTCCCTTCTTTCATGATCTAAGTCATGCGATGAAATTTCCCTCTGCCTTCTAACTCATGCTATACATATTTGCAGAATCATACCTCTCTGTAGAGTTAATGGAAGGAGAATCAGAAATATAAATGGCCATGAGGATGGCAATGGAGACGAGCAAAACAGGTCCCACCAGCCCATGCGGAGCATATACCCGAGGCAGTTGCCCACATGGAGTTCAGGGCATCCATTCACATGTTAGCCCAGGCCCTAACCGCCCAGGTCAATCAACAGGGGATAGAGCATTTCCCTCAAAATGGGAATGCAGCAGAAGCGAGGGTCAGAGATTTTCAAAGGATGAACCCTCCAGAGTTTCTTGGGTCAAAGGTAAACGAGGATCCACATGAGTTCAACGATGAGATTCTAAAGATCACTCAGGTCACAGGGGTGACGGGAGAGGAGTGTGCCCATTTAGCCTCATATCAGTTGAAGGGGGTTGCGCACATTTGGTTTAAATAGTGGAAGGATATCAGGGCAGTGGGAGCAGGACCTATTGGTTGGGATGAGTTTCATGCAACATTTCTGGAGCGATTCTTATCTCGTGAGATGAAGGAGATTAAAGCAACTGAATTTGTGATTCTGAGACAAGGGAAGATAACAGTGCAGGAGTATGCCTTAGAGTTCACTCGTCTGTCCAAGTATGCACTAGAGTTAGCGATTGATCAGAGAGCTCGAGTGAGCATATTTCTTCATGGAGTGGCGGACAACCTTGACAAGGATTGTAGGACCTCCATGCTTCATCATTATATGGATTTTCCTCAGATAATCTTGTACACCAAGTAGATTGGAGGTGGTGCATGTGAGAGAGAGAGAGAGACGCCAAGAGGGCTAGGACAGATAGTTATGGGTTCTATCAGCAGAGACCAGATGGTGGGCACCGTTAGCAGTCCCACAAGAGATCGTCAGCCTTGAAATCATCAACTATGAGTGTGTCATCCAGATCTAGGCACCATCAGAGAGGATGAGCATCAGGCTCTAAAGGCCAGAGCAGTAGGCCCACAGACTCCAGTATCCCAGTTTGCGACAGGTGTGGCCACAGACACATGGGTGAGTGTTTGGTGGGTATAGATGCTTGTTTTGAGTATGGGAAGCCCAAACGTATGCTCAGAGATTGCCCACTGATCATGGATAAAAATAGCATGCCCGAGTGATGCTTTATACCTTAATTTAGTCTTGTTTATCTAAGTTATTTTATACATTTTCATGTGATTTTATGTAAATGTGAATATATACTAACCAACATGATTAGTCCTTGTTTTTGAAGGTTAATAATGCATTTGAGGAACTAATTCATGATTTGGTGAAGTGGAGGAATGGAATCAAGAGCAAAACGTGAAATTCAACAAGAAAACATGCAATAACTGGCACCCTGCGCGATAGGGGCCGTGGCACGCTGCCAACGCGGCAACACTTGGCCAAAAATTGCATTTTTTGGCACATTCCAGTGAGGGTACACGTTACCAACGTGTCACGGAGGTCAAGTAGGGCGTTCAGCTCCGTGACACGTTGCTGTTCCACCACAGGCCAAAATTTGCAATTTTTCAGCATAGTATAAATTGAACCCTTAGCTCCTAAAATCATTTGGTCACGATTTTATTCTGGAAAAATACCTAGGAGTGAAGGGAGAAGTGGTAGAACTCATCTAGGGTTTGTCAAATTCCCTTCTCATCTACCAAATTTATGTAAGTATGTTAGTTTAGTAGTAGTTAGTGTAGTTTTACGAACATGAATGGCAAGAACCCTTCCTCTAGGGTTGAAGCCATGAATTATGATTGTGATTTTATGAAATTGTTTTGGAATTAAGTTATTGATTGTTGTTTTCGTCTTGCATTCTGGATTTTTGGTTTTTTTTATGATTGATCACTATGAAAGCATATTTGTTAGCTTGAGTAATAGCTTGAGAAAGCAATACCTAGGTTAGGACATGAGAATGTGAGGAGCACGTTTGTATCTCGGGAGAGATTTTTGTGTCAGGATAGAAATGTACCTAACACCGTCCTTGGTTGAGACACGGGGGTTATGAAAGACCAACTTGGGATGTCACATCACCACTCGAAGAAGTAATTGTGAGGCTAAGTTGAGTTAAATGGTTAGACGCATGAAAGTCCCTAATCATTTCCCCGTAAACCACAACATAATTGATTACCCGCGACTAGAAATTAAACTCCTCGCTCACAATGATGCAGTGAGGCTAGATTGTCGTGTTTAGAGGCTCGAAAGACCATAAACATGCAATTCTAATTATGTGAAATAACAATTCATAGTTCCATGCTTAACCCATTGCAAATCGTAGTATCGCATGATTAATTGGTTTTAACTCTACGTTGCTCCTAGAGTAATTTCAGAATACTTCGTTGACCCAAACTTAGACTTAATTAATCTCGATTGAAAATGTCTATAACCAACACTTGAGGTATTTCAGATCACACTAGAAATGGATAGTTAGAGGAATGGGTCCAGTCCCAGTGGGTTCGACAATCCGGTTCTTAAAAAGAGCCACTATATTACTTGCACGACCCATACACTTGCGGACGCGCGAATCGGGCACGTCACCCACCAGCTAGATAGGGGCATAATAGGAACCAAGGCCCAGCTTCCAATTCAGCAGCTCCACTAGTGCGCCCAGCTCAGCAGGGGGCATTTACTAGCACATGTGGCAGACAATGCCAAAATAGATTTTATGCCCTAGCATCCCGTCAGGCGCAGGAGGTCTCCACGGATGTACTCACTGGTATGTTATGAGTATTCCATCTTGATGTTTATGCTTTTTTACATCCAGGGGCTACTTTGTCTTTTGTGACATCCTACATTGCTTGTAGCTTCGGAGTCAGTACCAAAATCCTATCAGAACCCTTCTCAATCTCTACTCCAGCCGATGATTCAATTATAGCTTGAAGGGTGCATAGAAATTGCCCTGTCACAGTCCTTCAGAAAGTCACCTTGGCAGATCTAATAGAGTTAGCGATGACCGACATTGATGTTATCCTTGTCATGGATTGGCTATTTGCATGTTATGCCTCAGTTAACTGTAGAACCCGTGCGATACAGTTTCAATTTCTGGGTGAGACAGTCCTCGAGTGGAAAGGTAGTTTAGTTGTGCCTGTAGGTCATTTCATTACCTACCTTAAGGCTAGAAAGATGATTTCTAAGGGTTGTTTGTACCATCTAGTTAGGGTTAAGGATGCCACGTCTGAGACCATGACTATCCAGTCAATTCCAGTAGTATGTGAGTATCCAGAAGTCTTCCCAGATGACCTACCAGGAATCCATCCTGAGTGGGAGATTACTTTTTGTATTGACCTTCTTCCCGATATGCAGCCTATATCTATTTCTTCTTACAGAATGGCTCCAGCCAAGCTAAAGGAGTTGAAGGAGTAGTTGAAGGACCTTTTAGACAAGGGATTCATCAGACAAGAAAATCCCCATGGGGTGCACCAGTTCTCTTTGTCCAAAAGAAAGATGGTTCTCTTCATATGTGTATCGATTATCATCAATTGAACAAGGTCACCAACAAGAACATGTATCCTCTCCCTAGGATTGCTAATTTGTTTGATCAGCTTCAGGGTGCTAAGTGCTTTTGGAAGATAGATCTCAGATCCAGATACCATTAACTCAGGGTTTGGGAGAGTGACATCCCAAAGATAGCCTTCAGGACTCGGTATGGACATTACGAGTTCGTAGTTATATTTTTTGGACTAACGAGTTCTCCTACAACTTTTGTGGATCTAATGAACAGGGTGTTCAAGCCATACTTGGATATGTTCATGATCGTATTCATAGACGGCATCTTGATATACTCTCAAAGAAAGGATCATGTCGCTCATTTGAGGGTGCTGCTACAGACCCTCAAGGATCGCCAGTGGTATGCTAAATTCAGTAAGTGCGAGTTTTGATTAAACTCAGTGGCATTTTTGGGTCATGTGGTGTTGAGTGAAGGTGTACAGGTAGACTCAAAAAAGATAGAGGCTGTGAAGAATTGGCCTAGACTAATGAATCCTTCGGATCTCAGGTGTTTCTTAGGTTTATCTAGGTATTATCAGAGATTTATTCAGGGGTTTTCATCCATTGCAGCCCCGTTTACTAAATTGACCGAGAAGAATGTGAAGTTCCAATGGTCAGAGGGTTGCGAGAAGAGCTTCCAAGAATTTAAGACTTGACTCACCTCAACACAAGTGTTAACCCTATCCATACCGATGGGTTTGTGGTATATTGTGATTCTTTAAGGATCGTCCTTGGTTGTGTATTGATGTAGCATGGCAAGGTTATAACATATTCTTCCAGGCAGCTAAAGGTCCATGAAAAGAGTTACCCGACCCATGATATCAAATTGGCGGCATAGTATTTGCCTTGAAGATATGGAGACACTATTTGTACGGGGTCCATGTAGATATGTTACGGAACACAAAAGCCTACAGTATGTGTTTACTCAAAAGGATCTAAATCTTCGTCAAAGAAGGTGGTTGAAGCTACAAAAGGATTATGATATGAGTGTTCTTTACCCTTGGGGTAAGGCTAATTTAGTAGCAGACGCACTAGTAAGCTCTCTATGGAGAGTGTGTCCCATGTAGATGAGGAGAGGAAGGAGTTGGTAAGGATGTGCATCGGCTTGCATGCTTGGGAGTTCATCTGGTTGACTCGAAAAATGGTGGAGTTATTATTTAGAATGGGTAAAAATCATCCCTGGTGACTAATGTTAAAGCTACACAAGACGAGGATTCCATTTTGGTGAAAGTAAAGGAAGTTGTTTAGAATTAGAAGGTAGAGGTCTTCTCCGAAGGGGGAGATTGTGTGCTTCAATATCAGGGTTATCTATGTGTTCTGGATATCGGTGATTTAATGGAGCAGATGTTGCATGAAGCACATGGTTCTAGATATTTGATACATCCAGGTGCCACCAAGAAGTACCGTGACCTACGAGAAGTCTATTGGTGAAATGGCATGAAAAAGGACATTGTAGAATTTGTGGCTAAGTGTCCAAACTATTTATAGGTGAAAATGGAGCATTAAAGACTGGGAGGTGTGCTTCAAGATATCAGTATTCCTACTTGGAAATGGGAGGAGATTAATATGGACTTCATCACGGGTTTGCCTCACACTCATCGGCAATATTACTCCATTTGGGTGGTTGTGGATAGGTTGACTAAAGCATCTTATTTCCTACCAGTCAAAACTACCGATTCAGCGGAGGATTATGCTAAGTTGTACATTGGAGAGTTAGTTCAGTTGCATTGAGTTCTCTTGTCCATCATATTAGAGAGAGGTACTCAGTTTACCTCTTAGTTTTGGAGATCGTTTCAAAAGGGACTTGGTACTCAGGTCAAGCTTAGCACAGCATTTCACCGCAGACAGATGGTCAGGTGGAGTGGACTATTCAAACTCTTGAAGATATGTTGAGAGCCAGTGTTATTGATTTCAAGGAAAGTTGGTATGATCATTTGCCTCTCATTGAGTTTGCGTATAACAACAACTACCATTCAAGAATTTAGATGGCTCCATCTGAGGATCTCTATGGGCAGAGATGTAGATCGCCTATTGGTTGGTGTGAGGTCAGTGAAGCTACATTGGTAGGACCAGATTCAGTTCACGAGGATTTGGAGAAAGTTCATCTTATAAGGGACAAGCTGAAAACAACTCAGAGTCATGAAAAGTCCTATGCGTATGTGAGAAGGAGAGAACTTGAGTTTGAAGTCAACGGTTGGGTGTTTCTAAAGGTGTCTCCTATGAAGGGAGCGATGAGGTTTAGAAAGAAGGGGAAACTCAATCCCCGTTATGTTGGCCTGTACCGGATTATGAGACGTGTTGGCAAGGTGGCCTATGAGTTGGAGTTACCCTCAGAATTAGCTTCCGTTCATCCCATTTTCCATGTATCTCTCTTAAAGAAGTGTTTGGGTGATCCAACTCTAATTATTCCAATGGATAGTGTCAATGTGAAAGATAGCCTTAGTTATGAAGAGGTTCCAGCGAAAATATTGGATCGTCAGGTTCAAAGGCTAAGAAACAAAGAAGTAGCTTCAGTTAAAATTTTATGGAGGAATCAGCATGTTGATAGAGCTACATAGAAAGCCGAAGCAAATATGATGGCTATATATCCACATGTATTCCCTACCGGCTCAATTTAAGTTTGAGGTATTAGTTTCCTCCTTAATACCCTATTCAGTTTCATGTTTAGCTCATGTACTTCAATTCCTTTCATGTAAAAGCATGTATGTATGATGCCTGAAATTCAGTTAAGTCGTGTAGTTCAGTTCGGCAGTAGTCATTCCATCAGTTTTCGACTTATATGATCAGTATTTGAATATTATGATTGCATTTCTATGCTTTTCTATATGATTTTCAACATTCTAGGACGAATGTACCCAAGGGGGAGATATTGTAATACCCCGAATGCCATAAGAGCAGACCCGGGAGTTGAAACGGGGAAAATAGGATTTTCTGCACCAGGTCACAGGATGAGTCGTCCATTGACCCGTCAGCATGACCACGAGTTGTTAAGTGACTCGTGGTGAGGAGTTTGACTTAATTTTGAAATTTCAAGTATGACTATGAGTCGCGGTAATCCCCATGACTCGTTAGGTCCGCCGTGGCAAAGTGTTGGTGAAGGACGAAGGAAGCTTAGATAGTGCACTTGACGAGTCCTCACCGCCACTCCTCAGGAGCACCATGAGTCATGGTCACCAGTAATGGGTCGTTAAGTTCCTCGTGGTGGAAACTTGATGAAATTTCCAGTGGAGACGATAGATGGTAGGCCACGACTCGTGGCTAGGGACAATGACTCGTCCAGTCCCTCGTTGGGACTGGTAGTCTATTTTTTCCTGCGGGTTTAGTAAGGGCTTTTCCGAAATTCCTATGATTCTAAGAACAAAACTACGCTGTTTTAAGCTCTCAATAGTGATTTTTAAGAGGGTAAGTTCATTCTAAGCTATCCCTAATTCATGCATGCAAGTTTAGAATTCTAGAGTGGTGATCAAGCTCAATCTCTCAAGGTCCTTCCTCAATTATTCATTGGGCAATCAGAGAAGTTGTAGAATTAGATTATATCAGCTATGTAAGGTTATGAATGGGTGAAATTTTTCACACCCATGCTTAATCCCTCTCTAATTCATGAAAATCTACATGTTGATTCTATGGGGTTTTTTACCCAACGCATGAATTCCCTAAGTTTCTACCATGGGTATGATCTAAGCATGTTTATACCATTGAATTATGATTCATGGGTAAGTTTTACAATATTTTCAATTATAAATCATGTTTTTCAAGTTTAATAACTTATGATTCCCATCCATGAAAGTTCATAAAAGTTGAGATCTATGATGTATGTTCAAGTATGATGAGATTTTTATGAGAAAATCATGTTTTCAAGTTACCCATGTCTATGATAATGTTTTCAAGTGAATCAAGTATTTTCAAGCATGTTTAAGTATTGAGTAAGGCCATATGTTCAAATATGATTTATGATTAAGGCCATATGTTCAAATATGATTTATGATTTCATGTCAATTAGCTTACCACATGGTTTTGGAGTCAAGACTCCCAATAATGTTTAGCTTGTGGTATGTTTTGAGCCAAGGCTCCTAGTATATGATTTCAGATTTTATATATATATATATATATATATATATGATTATTCAGCTTTGTCAATACACGATGGTTAGCTTCTTTTAAAAATGATGGAGAGCATATGCATGTTTTTGGGAGTAATGTGTAGCACTGAGTAGGCTAATGGTCAGTCAACCCTATACATCAGAAGTCTGAGCCAACGTAGTTATGTTTAGATTACTCGGGACATCCTTTGTGGCTTCCCCCTACCCAAAGGGGCCTTCATCTTGATATCGATATCATGGTAGCGTCCTTAGCCATACCAAGGCTTTCGATGGCTCTTCCCACTTGAGTGTGATAGTCAGGACCACGTAAGCTCTATCGTGGTAATGCCGGTTCTACGACAAGTGTCACATTATTCCTCATGATTTCAGTTATGCATGTACATCAGTTATGATATTATGTTTTCAGGAGGTTTGACCCAATGTTTAGTTTTACTTATGATTATCAGATTTCAGCTTTGGTAATGCGATTTAGTTATGATTTTCAGTTATGCTCAAATCATGATTTCACAAATACCATGCAAGCCCTACTATCAGATTCTTATCTTGATTATGTTTTATATTATGCATGTTCAATGATTTTACTTATTTAAGCGGTTTTACTTTCCTTGCATACTTGGTACATTCAACGTACTAACTGCATCCTCTATGTTGTATCTTTTTATGATGTAGGCTCCAATATCTAGACTCAGCCCCGTCACTAGCCAGTTTTTCTGGAGTTAGCATTCAGTTTCAGTTGGTGAGTCCTCACCTCCCGAGGACCATTCCTTATTAGTTATCTTTATATTTTTAGTTTTAGACTTAGAGAGTTAGTTAGGGCCTTGTCCCATCAACTCATCAGAAGTAGAGGCTTTTCAGACATAGATTCTAATGAGCTTCAGATTTCCATTTGTATTCTAATGTTATGTTATGTTTAGACGTCCACTGTGTTTATTATGATTGATCTTCCTCTTTTATTGATTGAGTTAAATGTTATGTTTATGACATGGGTTGACTTTGAGCCTCTCAGGGTTCCTTGTCTCATTGTCTTGATCTGGGCCTATGTTTAAGTTGTGATAGTTTATAGTTATGTATTTTGGACTAACGAATGCTCCTGCAGCTTTTATGGATTTGAGGGACAGAGTGTTCATGCCATATTTGGATATGTTCGTGATTCTGTTCATAGATGACATCCCTATATACTCTCGGAGAAAGGAGGAGCATGCCGCTCATTGAGGGTGGTGCTACAGACTCTGAAGCATCATCAGTTATATGCTAAATTCAGTAAATGTGAGCTTTGGTTGAACTCAGTGGCATTTTTGGGTCATCTGGTGTCAAGTAAGGGTATTCAGGTGGAATCTCAAAAGATAAAGGCAGTGACGAATTGGGCTAGACCAGTGAGTCCTTCAGACATCAGGAGTTACTTGGGTTTAGCTGGTTACTATCGGAGGTTTACTGCGGGGTTTTCATCCATTGCAGCCCCGTTGACTAAATTGGCCAAGAAGAAAGTGAAATTTCAATGGTTGGAGGCTTATGAGAAGAGCTTCGAAGAGTTGAAAACTCGATTCACCACAACACTAGTGTTGACCCTACCTGAGGGTACTAATGGGTTTGTGGTATATTGTGATGCTTCGAGGATTGACCTTGGTTGTGTATTGATGCAGCATGGTAAAATTAGAGCCTATGCTTCCAGGAAGCTGAAAGTTCATGAAAAGAACTACCCAACTCATGATCTCGAATTGGCGGCGGTAGTATTTGCTTGGACGATTTGGAGACACTACTTGTATGGGGTCCATGTAGATGTGTTTACGGACCACAAAATCCTATAGTACGTGTTTAACCAAAAGGATTTGAATCTATGTCAGAAAAGGTGGTTGGAGCTTTTGAAAGATTATGATATGAGTGTCCTCTACCATCCGGGCAAGGCTAATGTGGTGGCAGATGCTCTTAGCAGGCTTTCCATGGAGAGTGTGTCCCATATATATGAGGAAAGGAAGGAGTTATTGAAGAATGTACATCGGCTTGCACGGCTAGGAGTCCTTCTTCTTTAATCATCCAATGGTGGCATCATTATTCAGAATGGGTCGGAATCATCCTTAGTGACCCAAGTTAAATCTAGACAAAGATGAGTATCCTATTTTTGTAAAGATGAAGGAAGTCATTCAGAATCAAAAGGTAGAAGTCTTCTCCAAAGGGGGAGATAGGGTGCTTCAATATCAGGGTCGCTTATGTGTTCCGAATGTTGGTGACTTGAGGGAGAAAATGTTACATGAAGCTCATGGTTCTAGATATTCCATACATTCAGGTGCCACCAAGATGTACCGTAACCTACGGGATGTCTATTGGTGGAATGGCATGAAGAAGGACATAGCAGAATTTTTGGCTAAGTGTCCAAATTGTCCACAGGTGAAGGTTGAGCATCAAAGATGTCACGCCCTACTCTAATTCTAAACATCTACTAAGTAAGCCAACTCACATATGTACTATACTTCTGACCTACTACTCTGAGGCTATAGGAAGAATAAGGGATGGTGCTGGCATATCTATTACCTTATGAAGTTCCTGGTGCCCTGGGAGGATGATGAGGAGATTAAAAGACGCCTGCTTCCGCCCTTAGGCTGACTATCCCCCAAATGTGGCACCTCACTGGTACCATCTCTTTCTGCTATAGCTGACTTGTGGCTGATTGAAGTCTGTCCCATATCAACATTACTCTAGAAAGACATAACAATGAAAGCTTAGGGACTAATCCCTATACCACTCGGCTCTATGGGACTATCTGAGAAGAAGGAGGGTTAACCATACTATCATGCTTCATAGCCTCCTGCTTATAAAATGTGGTGCACAACACATTTATAAACAAGACTCTACTAGAAACGGCTTGCAGGCTCCCTGGGATACGGCCTGTATGAAGTTTGTCACGCCCCACATTGCGAGGCATGACTAGCACCTAATGCCACACTGGAATCTGGGCTGACCTGGCTAGGCCTATGCCCCTCTGGTGCATACCAATGACTCAAAATCAAGGGAAATAACTTCTATATCTCGGTTGTAAACACATACTCGGGCTTGTCACGACTCAAATGGAGGCCCAAATCGCAACACGGGACAAGGATCCCCGAGAGACCCCAAGTCAACCTATGGCATAAGCATACATCTAACTCGATCATTGAAACTGAATAATGAACAATATAATCATAGAGGATGTCTAAACTTAAACATAACATCATAACTCACAATCCGAAGCTGATTACATACATATGTTTGATAAGCCTCTAAACATGACGAGTTTTTGGGATAAGACCCCCAACTAACTAAACAAACTGAAAATGAAAATACATAACAAAATTTGAGTAGTGTAGTCCTCAGGAGATGAGGACTCACCAACAACACAAAGGCTAACTCTGATAAGCTGGCTACGAACCGGAATGAACCTGAGAGCCGGGTCCTGTATCATGAAAAGATACAACATAGAGTATGCAGTCAATACGTGGAATGTACCGAGTATGCAAGGTAAGTAAAATCGCTCAAATAAGTAAAATCATTTAAGAACATGCATTATGTAAAACATAAACAATAAGAATCTGAGAGTAGAACTTTCATGCATTCTTTATGAAATAATCATTCGTCATAACATAACATATAATATCATATCATATCATCACATAATCGATTGATTCAAAGCTGAATTCTGATATTTATAAGTAAAGATGAACATTGAGTCAAACCTACTTTAAAACATGCTTACATATGTAAATCTCATGAGTAATAAACATGCATATCTGAAATCATGAGGAACAATGGAAGACTGATCTTTTAACCGACATACCACGATAGAGCTTATGTGGTCCTAACTATCACACTCAAGTGGGTAGAGCCATCCAAAGCCTTGCCAGGGCTAGGAACGATACCATGATATCGATATCAAGCTGAAGGCCCCATCGAGCAGGAGATAGCTCACAAGGGAGGCCCCAAAGACATAATGTATAAACCTATGTTGGCGCGTAGTGCTAAGGCATACGGTGATCGACCCTTAGCCTGCTCGGTGCCAGACACTACTCCCCAAAAAACATGCATATGCTCTACATCGTTATTCAACAAAGCTCAACATCGTCTATTGACGAAGCTCATAAATCAAATACATCTCAAAGAGGAAATCATGAATAAGAGAAGCTTTAACTCAAACCATACCACAGGCTGAAAGATAATTAGGAGTCTTCACTCCAAAACCATGTGGTAAGATATGCATATGAAAAGCTTTAATTCAAACATACCAAAAGATGAAAATATAAGCGGGAGCCTTCGCTCGAACCATGTGGTAAGCTTAACTCGAGAAATCATCAATCATACTTTGAACCTGGGGCATTGACCAAAGCTTTATCATACTTGAAAATACTCAATTCATATCGAAAACATGATTTTAAACATGGGTAGCTTTAAAACATACTCTTCATCATAATATCTCATAATCCTAATACATTCATCAGAAATCTCATCTTTCATGAACTTATAATCAATGGGCTTTTTCATTCATAAAGCTAGAAACATGATTTTTAATTGAAAACATTATAAAGCTCTCCCCTGCTTCATAATTCACTAGTAGAAATGTATTTAAATCATAAAAATGTAAAGAATTAGGAATTTCATTCATTGGATTAAAACCCCATAGACTAGTCATAGATCATTCAAGATTTAGAGATGGATTGGGCATGGGTGTGAAAGAAATCACACATTCATAACCATACATACCTGTTGGTAGTTGATTCTTGCACTTATTTAAATTTCCAATAGGAAATTGAAGAGAAACGAATACTAGGCTTGATCACCATTTCTAGTCTTCTACCTTGCATGCATGGATGAATGAGGCCTAAAATGAACTTAACCCCTTTAAAAGCCACTATTCATATCTCAAAACGACGTAGTTTAGGCCTTAAAATCTTAGGAATTATGGAAAATCCCTTACTAAATTCGCAGAAAATTACTGTCAGGTATCCCAATGAGGGACCAAACCACTCATGGTCAAGGGTCACAACTCGTGGCTTGATCCATCCAGTACACTACTCATATGATCACCTGGGCTCATCACGGGCAACCTCACAACCCGTTACTAGTGACCATGACTCGTGGTCACCACCAGTTATGTACACTGCCTCCATGGCAATTATTTTCTTCCTAGCTGACCATGACCCTCCCCAAAAATTGTGGGGACTGACCACAACTCGTGGGGTCCTTCCGTCGAGTACACGTCCCTTCTTCCTTCTCTTTTCCTTCTCACCCACCCCACGACTGACCTAACGACTTATGGGGCCTGACTACGAGTCGTGGTCATGCCCGTGGGGTCTTATTACTCAAGTTTCACATTAATTTGTGGTCAGGCCCATGGGGTCTTATTACTCAAGTTTCACATTAAATCCATGGGCCTCCCCACGAGTCACATCACGACTCATGGGCTGCTCTCACGAGTTCCTCACGACTCGTTACAAGTCTGATGCCAAATTTTAACTTTTTCTCCATTTCAACTCCCGATTCTGCTCTTTGGGCTCCCTGGGTATAACAATATCTCCCCCTTGGGAACATTCATCCCCGAAAGTTGGAAAACATACAGAAAAGTAGAGAAATGCAGTTATCATATTCACATACTGATCATTTAAACCGAAAAACTGATGGTATGAATATCCCCGATTCAAACTACATAGCTGAACTAATTCCACAAACCATACACACATCCATATACATAAAAGAAACTTGGGCACATGAACTGAACATCAAAACTAGATAGAGTTTTAGGTTAAAACTGACACCTCAAGCTGGAATTGTGTCGGTAGAGAATAAATGTGGGTCTCTAGCCATCACCTTCGCTTTGGCTTCCCACGTAGCTCCCTTAACCTGTTGATTCCTCCATAATAATTTAACTAAAGCTACTTCCTTGTTCCTTAACCTTCAAACCTAACGATCCAGTATTTCAACTGGAACCTCCTCATAACTGAGGCTACCTTTCACACAAACACTATCCGCCGGGACAACTGAAGTTGGATCACCCAAACACATCTTCAAGAGAGATACATGGAATATAGGAGGCACATAAGCTAATTCTGAAGGGAACTCCAACTCATAAGCCACCTTACTAACACGTTTCACTATTTTGTATGGGCCGACATAGCGGGAACTAAGCTTCCCCTTCTTTCTGAACCTCATCACTCCCTTCATGGGATACACCTTAAGAAATACCTAATCGTCGACCCCAAATTCTAATTCTCTCCTTCTCACGTCGACATAGGACTTTTGGCGAATCTGGGTAGTTTTCAACCTACCCCTTATCAACTAAACCTGCACCATTGCCTCATGAACCAAATCTGGCCCTATCATCACTGCCTCACCAACCTCAAACCACCCGATGGGTGATTTACATCTCCACCCATAGAGAGCCTTGAGCGGCGCCATCTAGATACCAGAGTGATAGCTATAATTGTATGCAAAATCAATGAGTGGAAAATGCATGTCCCAACTACGTCTAAAGTCAATCAAGCATGCTCTCAACATGTCCTCGAGGGTCTAGATTGTCCACTCCGCTTGACCATTCATTTGCAGGTGGAATGCTGTGCTGAGCTTAACTTGCGTACCCAATCCTTTTTTAAACGACTTACAAAATTGAGTACCTCTATCTGAAATGATGGATAAGGGAACTCCGTGCAATTGGACTACCTCGCAGATATATAATTTGGCATAATCCTCCGCTGAATCTGTTGTTTTGATCGGTACAAAATGAGCAGCCTTGGTCAATCTGTCTACACAACCCAAATGGAGTCATATTGTCGAAGAGTATGGGGTAAACTTGTGTTGAAGTCCATATTAATTTCTTCCCACCTCCAAGTAGGAATGCTGACATCCCAAAGTACACCTCCCGGTCTCTGGTGCTCCACCTTTACTTGATGATAGTTCAGACACTTGGCTACGAATTCTGCAATATCCTTCTTCATGCCATTCCACCAATAGATTTCCCATAAGTCACGGTATATAATGGTGGCATCGCGGTGGATAGAATACCTGGATCCATGAGCCTCGTGAAACATCAGACTCCTTAAATCATCAACATCTGAACACATAGGCGATCCTAGTATCGAAGCACACCATCTCCCCCTTGGGAGAACACCTCCACCTTTTGACCTTGAACGACATCCTTCAACTTTACCAAAATTGGGTCCTCATCTTGTCTAGCTTTCATATCAGTCACCAAGGACGATTCTGATCCATTTTGCACAACAACACCGCCATCAGTCGAGTCGACCAACCTAACTCCCAACCTTGCGAGTCGATGTACATCTCTCACCAGCTCCTTCTTCCCTTCATCCACCTGGGACACACTCTCCATAGAGAGTCTACTAAGTGCATTTTCTACCATAGTAGCCTTACCCAGATGGTAAACGACACTTTTATCGTAGTCCTTGAGTAGCTCCAACCACCTCCTTTACCAAAGACTGAGATCTTTTTGCGTGAACACATATTGTAAGCTTTTATGGCCCGTAAATACATCCACGTTGACCCCATACAAATAATGTATCCATATCTTCAAGGTGAATACCACCGCAGCTAATTCAAGATCATGGATCAGGTAATTCTTCTCATGAACTTTCAACTATCTAGAGGCGTATGCTATAACTTTCCCGTGCTGTATCAACACACATCCAAGTTCGATCCTTTAAGTATTACAATACATCACAAACCCATCGGTACCCTCTGGTAGAGTTAGCACCGGTGCTGAAGTAAGTCGAGCCTTCAACACCTGGAAGCTTTTCTCACAAGCCTCCAACCATTGGAGCTTCACCTTCTTCTGAGTCAATTTGGTCAATGGTGTTGCAATAGATGAGAAATTACTGGGAGCGAACTCCAGGAGAATATGAAGCGCATGGATACATGTTATTCCTTGGAATGAAAGAAAATTCTACCATCGACAAATCTTCAATAATAGCTAGTTAGACCCAAGAAACTCTGAATATCTAAAGGGTTCACCACTCTAGGCCAATTCTTCTTTGCCTTGACTTTCTGGGAATCCACTATTATTCCTTTTCTTGATACCACATGGACCAAAAATGCTACGGAGTTCAACCAAAACTCACACTCGCTAAATTTGGCATATAAGTGATGATTCTTGAGAGTCTGAAGCACTATTCTCAAATGAGCAGGATGTTCCTCCTCGCTTCGAGAGTATATGTAACACAATCACAAACATGTCCTAGTATGGCTTGAACACCATGTTCATCAAGTACATAAAAGATGCAGGAGCATTCGTTAGTCCAAAAGACATAACTACAAACTCCTATTGACCATACCGCGTCCTGAAGGGTGTCTTCGAGATGTCATACTCCTGAACCCTAAGCTAGTGATACCCGGACATGAGATCTATCTGAGAAACACTTGGCACCCTGAAGCTGGTAAAATAAATCATCAATCCTGGGTAAAGGACACCTATTCTTGACAGTGACTTTGTTCAATTGTCGATAATTAATACACATGCAAAGAGAACCATCTTTCTTTCGGAGAAAGAGAACTGGTGCACCCCATGGGGTCTTGCTCGGTCTAATGAAACTCTTATCTAACAAGTCCTTCAACTGCTCTTACAACTCTTTTATCTCGGCTAGAGCCATTCTGTAGGGAGGAATAAATATAGGCTGCATGTCGGTAAGAAGGTCAATACCAAAATCAATCTCCTGCTCGGGAGAGATTCCCGGTAAATCATCTGGAAAGACCTCTAGATACAACGTACAACTGGGACTGACTGGATAGTCGGGGTATCGGATTCGACATCCTTGACCCTAACTAGATTTTACACACAACCCTTAGAAATCATCTTCCTGGCCTTAAGGTAGGAAATGAAACGACCTACAGGCACAGATGAACTACCCTTCCATTCTAAGACTGGCTCACTTGGAAATATGAACTTTACTGCCTGGGTTCTACAATTAACTGAAGCATAGCATTCAAATAATCAATCCATGCCAAGAATAACATCAAAATTGGTCATGGATAACTCTATCAAATCTACTGAGGCGACCTTCTGAAGATCTAAGATTGGGCAACCTCTATACACCCGTCTAGCTATAATTGAGTCACCTACTGGAGTAGAATCTAAGAAGGGTTTTGACAAGACTTTGGGACTGACTCCGAAAGTACTAGCCACATAAGGTGTCACAAAAGAAAAGGTAGACCCCGAATCTAACAAAGCATAAACATCAATATGTAAAACTCATAATACCACTAACAACATCCGGGGAGACTTCCTGCTCCTGGAGGGATGCTAAGGGATAAAATCTATTCTGGTGCTGACCGCCACTTGTGCTATTAGATGCTCCCTGATGTGCTAAGCATGCGATAGAGGCTACAAAAGTAGAAGCTAGGCCTCATCCCCCATCATGATCCTGCCTCGCTTCTGGGCAATCTCTGAGCATGTGTCCGAGCTTCCCACACCCTAAACAAGCACCTGTACCCACTAGACACTAACCCATGTGACCCCGGCCACACCTGCGGCAAACTGGAACACTAGAATCTACGGGTCTGCTGCTCTGACCCCTAAAGCCTAATGCTCACCCCCTCTAATCATGCCTCGGCCTAGATGGCACACTCAATTCTCAAGATGTTGGGGCTGACGATCTTTGGTGGGTCTGCTGTCAGTGCCCACCTCCTGACCTTGGCTGTGGTGATCATCGGTCTTGGCCCTCTTGGCGTCCCTCTCTCTAAGATGTGCCGCCTCCATCTACTGGGCGTACAACACTATTAGAGGGAAATCTATATCCTTACGGAGCATAGAGGTCCTACAATCCTTGTCCAAATAGCCCGCTACTCCATGGACAAACCTACTCACCCGCGCCCTTTGTTCGGCTACAAACTCTAGAGCGTACATCAAAAAAAGAGTGAACTCGAGAGAATATTCCTGCATCTTCATTCTCCCTTGCTTTATATTTATGAACTCAACTTCCTTCAGCTCCCTTATCTCACGAGGAAAGATCCCATCCAAGAATGCAACATGAAACTCATCCCAAGTGATAAGGCCTGCTCTAGTGACTGTGCTATCTTTCCCTTGGCGAAACTAGATATGCGCGACACCTATCAACTAATATGAGGCCAACTCTGTGCACTCAACTCCATTCACCCTGATGACTTGGGTGATCTTGACAATCTCATCTATGAACTCATGCGGGTGCTCTTCTACTTTTGACCCGAGGAACTCTGGCGGTTTCATTCTCAAGAAGTCTCGAACTCGAGACGCTACTGTATTTCCATTTTTCGGAACATGGACAATAGCCTGTTGATTGACTTGAGCAGTCAAGGCCTATGAACACAGCATGAGCAACTGGCTCCGGTGCCTGGGGCTCCTGAACTGGTGGGGCTTGCTGGTGCCCGTTTCCATTGCCATCCTCATAGCCTTCACCATTCCCATTTCTCCTACCATTCATTCTTTGGGAAGCCATTATTCGGCAATCACGAATGGCACTAATTAGTAGGATAGGGAGAAACTTTATCACACGATAGAGATCATGAAAGAAGGGAACATTTCCAAAACGTTTTGTAGCCTCTTCGCCATAAGTGTGGCGCGCTTTACACCCATGAAAAAAATTCTACTTAACACATATTTAAGTACCCTGGGACACTTCAAACCTATTACTCTGATACCAAGTTTGCCACGACCCAAATGGAGGCCTGGATCGCAACATGGGACAACGAGCCTCGAGAGACTCCAAGTCGACCTATGGCATAAGCATACATCTAACTCGATCATTGATATTGAATAATCAAAAATTTAATCATAGCGAAAGTCTAAACTTAAACTTAACATCAGAATTCACAATCCCATGTTGATTACATACATATGTATGAGAATCCTCTAAACATGACGAGTTGTTGGGACAAGACCCCCAAATAACTCAACAAGCTGAAACTGAAACTACATAAAGAAATCTGAGTGGTCTAGTCCTCGGGAGATGATTACTCACCAACAACACAAAGGCTAACTCTGATAAGCTAACTACGAAAGAGGATGAACTTGAGAGCTGGGTCCTATATCATGAAATGATACGACAAAGATTATGCGGTCAATACGTGGAATGTACCGAGTATGCAAGGTATGTAAAATTGCTCAAATAAGTAAAATCATTTAACAACATGAATAATGTAAAACATAAACAATAAGAATCTGAGAGTAGGGCTTGCATGTATTCTTTCTGAAATCATGATCTCATCATAACATATCATATCATATCATATCATAACATAATCGATTGACTCAAAGCTAAAATTTGATATTTATAAGTAAAGATGAATACTGAGTTAAACCTACTTTAGAACATGCTTACATATGTAAATTTCATGAGTAATGAACATGCATATCTGAAATCATGAGTAATAATGGGAGACTCATTTTTTAACCGACATACCAAGATAGAGCTTACATGGTCCCAACTACCACAGTCAAGTGGGTAGAATTGTCTGAAGCCTTGCCATGGATAGAGACGATGCCATGATATCAACATCAAGCTAAAGGCACAATCGGGAGAGGGATAGGTCACAAGGGAGGTCCCAAAGACATAATGTATTAACCTACGTTGGCCCATAGTTTTGATACATAGGGTGATCAACCCTTAGCCTGCTTGGTGCTAGACACTACTCCCAAAAAAAACATGCATATGATTTACATCGTTATTCAACAAAGATCAACATAGTCTATTGACGAAGCTCATAATCAAATACATCTCAACGAAGAAATCATGCATAAGACAAGCTTTAACTCAAACCATACCATAAGCGGTAAGATAATTGGGGGTCTTCTCTCCAAAACCATGTGGTAAGCTATGCATATGAAAAGTTTTAATTCAAACATGCCACAAGTTGAAACTATAAGTGGGAGCCTTCGCTCAAACCATATGGTAAGATTAATTCGAGAAATCATCAATCATACTTTGAACATGGGGCATTGCCCAAAGCTTTATCATACTTGAAATAACTCAATTCATATCGAAAACATGATTTTTAAACATGAGTAGCTTTACACATACTCTTCATCATAATATCTCATCGTCCTCATACATTCAGCATAAATCTCATATTTCATGAAATTCTCATCAATGGGATTTTTCATTCATAAAGCTAGAAACTTGATTTTTAATTGAAAATATTATAAAGCTTGCCCATGCTTCATAATTCAATAGTAACAACGTATTTAAATCATATCCATGTAAAGAATTAGGAATTTCAATCATTGGATTAAAACCCTATAGACTAATCATAGATCATTCATGATTTAGTGAGGGATTGGGCATGGGTGTGAACGGAATCACCCATTCATAACCCTACATTCATGTTGGTAGTAGATTCGTACAATTCTTTGAATGCCCAATAGAAAATTGAAGAGAAATTGATGAATGCTGGGCTTGATCACTCTCTCTAGTCTTCTACATTGCATGCTTGGATGAATGAGGCCTAAAATGAACTTAACCCTTTTAAAAGCCACTATTCATAACTCAAAACAATCTAGTTTAGGCCTTAGAAGCTTAGCAATTACGGAAAAGTCCTTACTAAATTCGTAGAAAATAATTGACAGGTGTCCCAATGAGGGACCTAACGACTCGTGGTCAAGGGTCACGACTCGAGGCTTGATCCGTCTATTACACTGCTCATCTGATCACCTAGGCTCGTCACAGGCAACCTCATGAATCGTTACTGGTGACCACAACTCGTGGTCACCACCCGTAATGTACAATGCCTCCATGCCAATTATTTTATCCTTAGCTGACCATGACCCTCCCCACGACTAACCTAATGACTCATGGGGCCTGACCATGAGTCGTGGTCATGGCCATGGGGTCTCATTCGTCAAGTGTCACATTAAATCCCTTGGCCTCTCCACGATTCACATCACACTCATCGGTTGCTCTGACGAGTCTCCTCATGACCCGTTGTGAGTCTAATTCCAAATTTCAACTTTTTCTCCGTTTCAACTCTCGGGTCTGATCTTTAGGCTCCAAGGGTATAACAGGGCCAATAAGGCCACACAGCACCTATAAAAGAAAATTGCTAACCCAGCCAATATAACAATAAGAGGGATCCTATGCAGGCCGACAAGACCACCATGCTTTCTAGTTAGAAACAGGAATGAAAACAAGCAGCTACACTATGCCCCACATGGCCAATGCACAAAATAAGACATACATTGTCCCCATATTGCCAACAACAATCGACTAACTGAATACTATAGTCTGCAAGCCTCTAGGAGTGAAATAGTGGTCAGGATAGAGCCCCGACCTACCCAAAACTTTACAACAAAAGAGCAAACTCCCACTACCTGGCAACTCCGAATGAGAGGAGTTAACCAATATGCTGACTCCGATTAGCTGCTAAAGGAGATCCTGAAACCCATCTGTCTAAATGTGCAGGCAAGTATGCAGCGCCCCATAGTTGGGCGTCAATACAATATGTACTGAATATGTAAGGTAATAATAAAAAGCTGAATAGAAGCTAATAATGACTGAAAGTAACTAGCAAGAAAGGGAAAAAGATAACCTTTAAGCTTTCTCATTCATAACTTGCATCTAGTAACTCACCACATGTATATGAGCTGAAGTTGTACAACTATACATTCATAAGCTATAGCTATCAATCAAGTATACAAACAAAAACCTAACCTGGCCCCCATAAGCCTGGAAGGTCCAATCAACACAGAGATGATCTACCTGGGCCCCCATAAGCCTCAGCAGGTGCCAATCAGTCTACATACCCCTATTGCCTTGAAAGTAAGTATAATTGTAACTGTATCTGAGCCATCTAGGCTACTATAACTGGACCCCGAGTCTTGGATCGACTGAGGATCATGATGGAACTATGGTATAGAGGAGTCTAGAGGTGACTTGACCTCAATACGACCCTCATATCCTCAATATGGTCCATTCGGACATCATATTGCTCCACCGAGAACATGGGTATCTTAATACGACCCTCACGGCCTCTATCTGGTCCTTTCGAACATCATATTTCTCCTGTAAGCATATGGGTATCTCAATACGGCTCTCACGACCTCAATCTGGTCCCTTCGTACATCATATTTCCCCTGTGAGCATATGGGTATCTCAATACGGCACTCACGACCTTAATCTGTACCTGAGTATCTTATAAGAGCAGGCTGGGACATTGGCCCCATATTCAACTACTAATAATATTCCCTCTTTAGGGTGCCCATTGGTATATCTGACTCATACAACTGGGATAACTTCCTAGGCAACCAGTATGACAAGCACTAAATCGACTAAAACTGACAATTACTAGCAGTAGCTAACTAGATGGCAGGCTATCACTCAGTTCACTAGGCAACCCTGGTGGCGCTGACTATAAGGTATGATCATCCTATCAAACTTTCTGTCCCTAGAGACATTAAGGTATGCCAATGGCCTCTAGACAGGCTTTACTGAAAATATAGACGTCAAACTGAAGGTTATATCACCTGACTGTGCCTTATGCTTTTCAACTTACTAATTCAGGCCCAATAGCTAACCATAAACTTCTAAGGCCTTGGCATGATAGAAAAATGTCAGCATTCTACTAATACTGTGAATAGAAGAACCGAGAGTTTCTATGATGCTTCGAGCGTGAGTCACACCTAACATACTCTTTCCCGACAAGGGATACTACAATATACTCTTAATAGATTTTCTAGCAGCTAACCACAACATATGTAATCATAATCCACTAGCCACAACTAATTACAACATATAAGATCATCATATACTAGCAGCAACTAATCATAATATATAGGATCATTGTCTACTTTCAGAGGCGCAGGTCACATCACTATACAACGAGAATAACTTGCCGAAGGAATAACCCTTAAAATATCTCGAATGTCAATTCTCATTTAACTGATGAGTTTCAACCTGTAACTGGTGGTTCCACTCAACTATAGCCTTAACAATGAGAGAATAAGGCTATTTTCAATACTAAATTCGTCCAACAACGACATCTTTCGATAATAATAATAACTATAATTCAACTCTATTTAACTTGGCTGAAAACTCACAATTTTCTGAGAGTTTAGAAGAGAGAAATGCTTACCCATTGCCTATGGCCATTTAGGACTCAATTTGGAGTAATTCCGACAATATCTACTCAGCGGAGTTTCGGTATGCCAGGCGAAGTTTCAAGAAATAACTTCACAGAGATTCTTCCTGTATGCCTAGAACATGTTAGCCAAAGTTAATTTCCATTTGGACGGCGTTTGATGGTGTAATTTGATGAAATTTGAATGAAATTCGTGCATCTTCTCTATTCGGGACCGAGGGAAATGTTTACAGCGAATAATCAACTCCCACTTCACTATTTATACTTATTGGGGCGGTGGGCAGGGGGTGCGGTGCGCCACCCATTGTACTAGATAGGGGTGTGTGGAACCTGAGCCATAGCACTAGCCAAGGGTGTGCGACGTGCCGCTCAAGGCGCCGGGCTGGCCGGCGTGGTGCGGCACCCAGTGCGCTTAGCCTCCGACCCCGACCTCCCGCTCGCTCGATGTCGTGTTCGTGTGTTCATTTCTAGAGGCTTTTTACATATGGATCATACTCTAAAACCCTGGACTATACGTACGAATGCATCAATTAAATGATAGGAACTTATGGGATGTAACATCCTCCCCCCCCCTTTTTAGGAATATTCGTCCTCGAATGTAATCTTAAAGCTTAAAAGACTCAGCTCTTTTACCTAATTCAAGAAAAATTTCAGTTGAATCTCCTCTGCAGTATGGACTATCCATAGAACCTAAAACACAAAAAAGTCCAACACAGGCGTCTCACTGCAACTGAAACATACGTTTTCCATATATATGTAAACAACTGATAATAACAGTAACCAAAATAAACTGTATAATGTTCGTCCTCGAACAAACCTTTTACATCTTATGCACATGAAGACTCAGACATAGCTGATTTAGCAAGACAATTCAAGCTACAACTACCATGACTGCTTAAGATGGCAAGTTAAAAATAGAGCATGAAAGATTTAACCATTAAAATTAAATATAAGTAAGTTAAGACATCCTAACATCAACAAACTCATGCACATCAACCGATCAATATATCCGACGTGAAGTTTATCTTTCATTAAACATGTGCCCTCACAACACAAGAGAGTTACCCATTTTCACTCATAAATTATCAAATCACACCATGTATGGGTATATAAATGGAAATTAAGCTCGCTCACACAAAGAATTCGCATGCATCATGTAGTGACCCATAAGCTTGTCTTCGGTGTATTACTTCACTAATTTAAGGGTGTGTGAACGTAAGATCAAGTAGGACTTATTGGGTTGTAATGTAAGCTAAGGGACGGGTAGGTACCATTATGGCTAATAACAGTAGTTATCTTCCCCAAACGCTTTTAATACATCACACCTTCATTATGGACTTCTCTTCTCTTACTTCACCCTCCTGCTTTTCACTCTTAAATTTCCTCTTCTTGTTCCCATTTCTTTAAGCACACTTAGCTTATTAGTAAGGAGTACTTAAGCAACTTTTGCATTCATTTATTTTCTTACTCCCTACGAATACTCAAGCATTTTCAAACAAGTTCACCTTTGACCTTTCTCAACTTCCACAACTGTTATTTTTCCTTCTTTTTCCTGATTCTCACTCCTTTACTCTTTCGGATTTTTCACTTAAGTACTTAGGAGTTTAGGATAAAATTCAAGGCTAATGAAAGAAAAATTATTAAGCTTATATTGTAGCTATCAAAGAATAGGCTTAAGGCTCAATGGGGTAACTAGGATCCAACATTCAAGGTAGGTAAGGCAAGGGTTAGAAATTGGCTCATTCAAAGAAATGTCTAAATCATCTCCTACACTCTACATCGTTCATTTCATTTTGTATACACACCAGGTAAGTTCTATACATCCATAATAGCATGGAATATAACACTCTCAGCACATGCTCAATTCAAGACACATTCAGCAGACTCTTAACTCAGCTAATCACAAGAATTAAACATTAAGATTTAATCACATCGAGTCACATTCAAGAGCCTAGGTGTCTCAAACAAAGTTATACACTTCTTACATGCTTCAGCACTAACTGCACTTGCATCTTACATTCATGTATAGCACATAACAAGAACATCAAACCATCAATTAGCTACAGTTTAAAAAACCAAAACCTATTGACTAATTTTCCCTTAAGACGGTCGTCATCCATCCATCGTCAGAAATAGTCTCTAACTATGACTAACAACACTATATACAGACAAAGAAATTTTTTATTCTTTGGTTCAAAGACCCCCGTCAGAAAAGAATCGAAAAGAAAAACCAACGGGTTATGAAGTCATGCTTTCAAAAAATTTTCCAATATTTATCAAGCACTACATTCACCAAAATCATTAAGCACAAATTTGTTTTGTAATTTCCTCACCCCACACTTGAATCATGCTATGTCCCCAAAGCATCTAATTAAAATTCAAAAGGCTGAGAAATACTGCCTGGGCATCTATGCCTAGCTAACACCATGTTCATATTCATTTTTGCACAAGTGGGTATTCGACCCCACACTTTTCCTCTTCCATGCTTTTTAGCTTCCTCCTCCAAGGGTACTTAGATTTCCCCTCCATCTGTGCTTAAATTTCCACCAAAAACAACACAAGTTGAAAATAAACAAAATAAACACAAACAACAATTACAAATTGTACCTGTCGTAACCTTGGGTTTCCTCCCAAGTAGCGCCTAATTTTACGTCGCGGCACGACATGAACTGTCCTTTTCAGGACATCCTCATACCTAGGTTCCTTTTTGAGAACCATCTTCTACTATTTTGATTTTTAGAAGGGAACAACCTCCACTCTGTCCCTCTCTTCCTCCAACTTCTTCTCATACTAAAGCGCTTCATCAGACTCGGGCTGACAACTAATCATCTCCTTTGACTGTGGACCTGTGCAATCTGCCACCCCATACTTATCCTCTGACAACACACTGACCTTACACAAGTTTCTGTAGTGTGTGGGTGGGTTAATCTCTTGGTAGGCTCAGAAGAGTTCTTCTTCGTCCTCGACCCTCATTTTCAAGGAACCTGCTCTCACATCGATAATGGCTCCTCCAGTGGCCAAGAATGGCCATCCCAAGATTAAGGGTACCTGATCATCAACATGAAAATCCAATATGATAAAATCAGTGGGTATAATGAACTTAACCACTTTGATGAGAAGGTCCTCTAAAATTCCATCCGGTGCCACTCGTGACTTATCTACTAGCTATAACATCAATCTTGTTTGTCTCGGTTGTCCCAACCCCAAGGTGTTAAATAAAGATAGGGGCATTAGATTAACTGCTTCCCCTAGATCACACAAATCTCTTATCACCTCAGCTTTACCAATTTGTATGGGGAGGGTAAAACTCCCTGGGTCTTTGAGCTTTTTAGGTATCTTGCTCATCACCCTATGACTGCACTCCTCAGTCAGTGCTACCGTCTAGACATCCACCAGTCTGACTTTGTTGGCCGTCACATCTTTCAAGTATTTAGCATACTTGGGAATTCCCTGCAAAACATCAAGCAAAGGCAAATTAATGTGAAGTTCTTTGAAAATCTCGAAGAACTTTTTGATGCATTCCTCCTCCTTGCTCTTTCTGAATCTCTGCGAAAATGGTGGTGGTGGTCCCTATGCTGGCTGCAATGATGATTATGCATTTTTTTACACTCTGATTCTCTCCCTTTGTTGCACTCTGATTCTCTCCCTTTGTTGCACTCTGATTCTCTCCCTTTTCAATGGATGGTCCTTTCCTAACCAACTCCGGGTACACCTCATTTCTCTTCTCTTTAGGTATCGCATCATCTAATTGCTTGCCACTCCTCAGACTGATGGCATTGACCTAGCGGGGGTTAGGATCTGTGTCACTGGGTAGTCCTCCCTGCAGTCTCATGTGGTGAGCAGCTGCTATTTGACCCATCTTCTTCTCTAGATTGCGGTGCCAATTGTTGATTTTTCAAATCCGATGTCATCCTCGCCTGATTCTCTACTAGTTGAGTCTGGGTCTCCATAATTTTCTGCAACATCTCCTCAATGTTGCTACTCAACTGGCCATCAATCTACCTATTGTTCTGATACTGTTGCTGCTGAGGTTGCTGGTAAGTTTGCCTTTGATTTCCACCCCAAGAAAAATTTGGGTGGCTTTGCCAATTCTTGTTGTAATTGTTCCCGAAATTCTGATTATTCCTTTGAACATTCCCAACAAAATTGATTGATTCTGAATTGGCCCTACATGATTCTGCATTATGCCCATTATTCTCGCAGATTTCACACCAACTCGGAGCTTGCTGAACTGCATTTACCTGACCCTGTTGTTGGTTCGTACTCAATTTACTGAACTGAGTCATAATCTGATGTTGGAATAATGCTAGCTGTGCCACCGAGGCAATCATACCATCTACCTCTATCAGCCCTTCTCTCTTTCCTGCCCCTCTTGATGCCTCGCTGTGCCACTCTGGATTTCCCTGATTAATTCCATTCAATAGAGTGTACAGTTCATCATATGTCTTCTCTAAGGCTTGCCCACCTGATGCAGAGTCTAGTAAAATTTTTGTGTGTGGGTCTAGACTTTCTACAAAGGTGTGTGCTAGCACTTCATTGGACTGCTGGTGATGGGGACAGTCTCTCAGTAATGACTTGAATCTCTCCCACACCAAATACAAGTTCTTATCAGGCCTCTGCTTGAAACTTAATATCTCACTTCTGAGTTTGGCAGTCTTGCCTAAAGGGATGAATCTGATAAGGAACTTCTTTGCCAAATCATCCCACGAAGTTATAGAGTTCGGTGGCTCAGATTTCAACCACCTCTTTTCCTCTCCAAACAATGAGAATGGGAAGAGGGTAAGTCGGACATAATCTGTGGACACGCCGGTGGGGACGAACGTGTCACTAATCTCAAGAAAGTTCTGTAAGTGCTGCTGTGGGTCCTCATGTGTCATCCCAGTGAACTGGCCACTAGAATTATCAAGACTCAGGCAGAGGATTTGCAACAGCAAAGGGGTCGGAAAGCTTGAGGTGGATGGTGTAGTAGCAATCAGGGAAACATTAGTCAGGAAATCAGTAAGTTGGTGAACACACCAGTAGGAGGCCAAGTGTAGCAAGTACAAAAGGTATAAATCCGACCACCATCATGTGAGGTGTGTGGAGAAAGCCATGCCTATTCTGGTTGTCCTCTTAATCCTGAGTCTGTATATTTTGTGGGACAACAGGGTATAGCAAAGGTTTTGCAGGTAACAGCTATAACCAGGGGTACCAGAATGGAGAAAATCCCTCATGGGGAGGGAATCAAAACTTCCAAAGGCCCCAAAACACTTATCAAAGGCCATAGGGCCAGCAACAGAACAGTTCTCTTGATGAGAAAATGAAGCAATGAATGGTGCAGTAGAAATAAGTGGTCAATGAAATGCAAATTTCCATCCATGAACTTGAAAGACAAACGGGGAAATTGGCCCTACAGCTGAACAACAGACCACAAGGGGCACATTGGGTAAAATTGAGAAGAACCCCAAGGAAAATGTAAATGTTGTTTCCTTGCACAATAGTAAGGAGTTAGGTGAAGTGATCCCCATAGAGGAAAAGACTGATGAGGAGCAGACTATGACGGGTAGAGAAACCAAGTCTGTTAAAATAAAAAATTGCAGTTGCTAGACCACCTCCCCTATTTTCTCGAAGAATTAAGAAGCTAAAAGAGGACATAGCTTGTCAGAGATTTCTAGAGATTTTAAAGCAACTTCAAGCTAGCTTACCTTTGGTGGAGCTTTTACAAGATGTTCCAAAATATGCCAAATATTTGAAAGATATTATGGCAAATAAGATGCAGCTAACGGAATTTGAAACTGTAGCATTGCTAGAGGGGTGTAGTTCGCTGGTGCAAGATAAAATTCCTAAGAAATTGGAGGACCCTGGGAGTTTCATAATTTTGGTGACCATCGGAAGTAGAGAAGTTGGGTCAGCTTTGTCTGATTTTGGTGCTAGCATCAATCTGATGCTTGAGTCTTTGCTTAGAACATTGGGTCTAGGCGAACCAATGTCCACTACAATGACCATACAACTGGTAGATAGGTCCATTGTTCAGCCGAAAGGAATCGTTGAAGATGTCTTGATAAACGTGGGACATTTTATCTGGCCTGTACACTTTATAATCCTGGACTATGAAGCAGATGTAGTATTTTCCCTCATTTTGGGGAGAGAAGTTTTAGCCACCGCAGATGTTGTAATAAAGGTGAAATCAGGCAAGGTGACCATGATAGTGGATGTTCAAGAAGCAATTTTTGATATGTTCAGAGCAGCAAATTTGCCGCCCCACCACGAGGAGATGAAAACCATTATGGCGATCGAGCTGGAATTATCCACTACAACCTTAGACTAGTATCTATCGCAGGATGATCCAATAGGAAGAGTGTTGGTATATGTGGAAGAAAAGACAAAGGGTCAGATATGGCAGAATGTTTAGCAGAACTAGATGCCACCAATTCATATGTCAGGAGAGATATGCCTATGGAGATACATGAAAAATCTCTAAATTAGGTGAAATCGAAGCCCTCTATTGAGAAATCACCAGCTCTTGAATTGAAACCCCTCCCCACTTATTTGAAATAGGCATATTAAGGAAGTGATAACACACTGACTATGATAATATCTACTTTGTTGAATGATGAATAGGTTAACAGGTTGCTGGAAGTACTAAGGCATCGTGTGATAGCACTGTGATGGACAATAGCTAACATAAAAGGAATAAGTAGTTCTTTTTTCATGCATAAGATAATGCTTGAAGAAGGTTCCAAACCCAGTGTTGAATATCAGCGATGACTAAACCCAATCATGAAAGAGGTGGTAAAGAAGGAGATCATAAAGTGGATGGATGCAGGCGCCATCTATTCGATTTCGGAAAATATTGGGTGAGCCAGTTCAGTGTGTTCTGAAAAAGAGGGGATGACTATGGTGCATAATGAGAGGGTTGAATTGATCCCCCAAAGAATAGTCATAGGGTGGAGAATTTGTATTGACTACCGAAAGCTCAATGCATTCACCAAGAAGGATCACTTTCCCTTGCCTTTCTTGGATCAAATGCTACATAGGTTAGCTGGGCAAGATTATTATTGTTTCTTTGATGGTATTAAAGTTACAATCAGATTATAATCACACAGGAGGATCAGGAGAAGAAGACGACTTTCACCTGTCCTTTCTATACCTTTGCATTTTGAAGGATACCATTTGGATTATGTAATGCTCAAAGTACATTCCAGAGATATATGTTGGCTATATTCACAGACATGGTGGAGAAATATGTGGAGGTGTTCATGAATGACTTCTCAGTGTATGGGAGTGACCTCAATAACTGCTTGAATCATTTGGATGTTGTACTAGCCAGATGTGAAGAGACTAATCTTGTACTGAATTGGGACAAATGCCATTTCATAGTATGTGAGGGGATAGTCTTGGGCCATAAATGTTTAAAGGCAGGTATTTATGTTGATAGTGCTAAAGTTGAAGCTATCGAAAAACTACGACCCCCGGTCTCTGTGAAAGGAACACATAGTTTCTTATAACATGCTGGGTTCTATAAGAGGTTCGTTCAAGATTTCTCAAAAATTGCAACTCCTATGTGCAAGTTCTTAGAGAAGGATGTGAAGTTTGAGTTCAATAGGGAATCTGTGCAGGCTTTCAACAGATTGAAGGATAAGTTGACAATAGCTCCAGTTATTAGGCCCCAGATTGGTCTTACCATTTATTGTGATATGTGATGCCAGTGATTATGTGATAGGAGTTGTCTTGGGATAGAATAAGGGAAAGAGGTTTCAACCCATTTACTACATAAGCAAGTCCCTAAATACAGCTTAGAAAATTAAACTATGACAGAATAGGAGTTATTGGTTGTGGTATATATATTTGACAAATTTTGAGCGTATCTAGTGGGGACAAAGGTTGTAGTTTATACTGATCATGCCCCAATCAGGTATCTATTTTCAAAAAAGGATGCTAAGCCTAGACTAATTTAGTGGATATTACTACTGCAAAAATTCGACATTGAGATCAAAGATAGGAAGGGCACAGAAAATGAAGTAGTAGATCACCTATCCAACTTGGAAGATAGAGAGCATATTGACTGTGGGACTAACACAGTGGAGACTTTTCCTGATGAGCACTTATTGGTTATGCATAGCCAGGAGCTGCCATGATATGTGGATATGGTAAATTTGTTTATTAGTGGTGTGTACCCACCAGATGCAAACTCAGAAGAGAAAAGAAGATGACTGCAGGATAGTTGATTCTATATATGGGATGAACCCTTCTTTTACAAGATAGGTTTTGATCCGTTGGTCAGAAGATGTGTTCCAGAGGGAGAGGTGCACCAGGTTCCGGAAAGCTGCCATTCTTCACCATATGGTGGACATCATAGTGGAGATAGGACTGCAGCAAAATTCCTTCAAGCTGAATTTTATTGGCCCACTCTATTCAAAGATGCATATTCATTTGCGGAATCCTGTAATAGTTTTCAGAAAATAGGGAATTATTTTGAAGAGGCGGGAGATGCCCCAGTGAGGAATTATGGAAATAGAGGAGTTTGATTGTTGGGGAATTAACTTCATGGGGCCCTACATCTCTTCAAACAAGAACATGTATATTTTGGTGGCAGTTGACTATGTATCAAAGCGGGTAGAGGCTATAGCACTTCCTAGCAATGACGCAAAGGTTGTAACCCGTTTCTTGAAAAAGAACATATTTAGTCACTTTGGCACACCCAGGGCCATCATTAGTGTTGAAGGTACACACTTCTGTAACCGAATATTAAATAACCTGTTGGCTAAATACAATGTGAAACATAAGGTAGCTACCGCTTATCATCCGTAGAACAGTGGACAAGCGGAGGTGTCAAATTAAGAAATCAAAAGAATTCTTGATAAGACCGTGAGCACAAATAGAAAGGATTGGTCTAGTAAGTTGGATGACGCATTATGGGCTTATCGGAAAACTTTCAAAACTCCTATTGGCACCTCGCCATATAGGCTAGTTTTTGGAAAAGCATGTCAGTTACCAATTGAGATAGAGCACAGAGCATATTGGGCCATAAATATGTTTAATATGGATTTGGAAGCCGTTGGAGTGAAATAGATATTGTAATTACATAAGCTGGATGAGTTCAGGATTAGTGCTTACGAAAATGCCAAAATGTACAAGGAGAGGACTACGAGAGAGCATGATAAGTGCATTGAACCTCATGAGTTTCAGGCAGGGCAATTGGTATTACTATAGAATTCAAGGTTAAAGTTGTTTGGTGGAACGTTGAGCTCAAAGTGGTCGAAGCCATTTGAGATTGTTCTCCCCTTGCGTTCCCCAAAAACTCTCTCTCTGTTAACTTTCAGTCCTGCCCTGAACTTACAAAATTGAAGATATTATTATTGTTCTTGATTAATTCTTGTGGAATCGTATCCTATGTTAATTGTAGTTATTTTCCACCAGTTTGTAACTAAAATGATGCTTGTTCCATATATTTAGAAAATTCAGCCCTAGCATTCGAAAAGTCAGAAATTAGATTCCTGCGTAAGCTTTGAATTCATGAGAATTATTTGCATCTCTCAAAGTTAGGGGCTTCTATAATGATTATATGTGTTAAAATTTTTCTTACATGCATGTTATTCAAATTCAGCTAGAAAGTCTATATACATTATATTTCCTTAGAATTGTTAGTTTAGTTTCAGTCACAGTTCTAGAATATTTTAGTGTTTGATAGTAATGTCAGCTGATAAGTTTGACTATAGTCTTTTCCCGAGGTGTCAGTGGTACCTCTCAGTTATCAGACTCATACTCAGATTACAGTTATTTGGTCGATTAGGCGGTAATGACATTCCAGTTATAGCTCTGAACAGCCCCCAGACCCCAGTTCAATTATCAGTTGTTCTCTAGATGTTTACGACACTTCTAAATAACCAGCTCTGACCAGTCTTAAAACTCAATTTCCAAATCTGGTCCCATAAGACGCTCAGGGAACTCACTGACAGTATCCCTGGGTCAGTATAGTCTTGGGCCCCAGTATCGAGCTATCTGTTTGTCAGTAGTAGTAATAATAGGATTATCTATTGGGAGCAGGACTTAGCACTGAAAGGGCCGGGGTTCCAGCGCACCCAGGTTCTAGAACTACGTTGCCACCGTAGGTTATATATTTACATGGCCTCATGACCCCCCTCTGACAGTGATTTTCATAGTCCATGCCTTTATACCATGGAAAGGTATATTGGGTCCTACCGATGAGGTGTGTACATCCGACTCCACGTCTAGCTCATATGGTTATATGTCGGTTATATCCTTTCCCACTAGTCAATACAGTTTACTCTCAGATTCTTCAGTCCGGATCTATTTAGTGCAGTATTTCAGACTCAGTATGCCAGACTTAGGACATGTTTATGACCATCAGCCAAGGTCATTTTTGACCATATCAGTTTTACACCAATTGTATCAGTTTTACAGTATTTCAGTTGGTCATTTCATGTCATATTAGTTCAGTTACTAGTGTTATCATATTATTCATGTTTCGCCCACTTACTCAGTACATTCAAAGTACTAACGCATACTTTCATGTTGTATCGTTTCATGATAAAGCTACAGGTTCTCAAACTCAGCACCGCTAGCCACCACAGTTCAGATTCTCCACCTCAGCAGTTGAAGTGTGAGTCCTCATCATCCGAGGCATTGTTTCTTTCTTGCAATCATTTACTAGTTTCAGTTAGACGTAGAGTTTGCTAGGGGTTTGTCCCAGCAACTCCTCAGTTAGATGGCTTTCAGACAGACATGACTTTCAGATTTATCAGTACTATTCAAATGTTTTGAACTTTATACTTTCAGACTCATATTTATCAAATGTTTTATGATATTTTTTCAAAGTTCCACTGTGCATGTTTACTCAGAATACCAGTGTATGATAGACCAAGGGTTGACTTGGGGTAGCTTGTGACTCCATGTACCGTGTTCCGTCTAGGGTGTAGACTCGGGGCATGAAAACTGTTGACTTTCTTTTATAGAGAGAGGAAGTCTGGGTACTCAAAATCAAAGCTAAGGAGCATGGTATGATCTTAAGTGTGGGGTCTTGTGACCCGTGAATCCAAAACTACATGTTGATAGCTAGGCCCTAGAGGGTCTCAGGGAATATTTTCTCACTCTAATCTGATCTTTAATTTTAGGTTCTCTGAGGATAGAGCAAAGCTTTTAGTGTGGGATGAGGGTATGTCTCCCTGAATTTTGAGGTTAAGGGTGAATACGCCGTCTTGTTTTGTTTGAATTTTTTTTGAAAATTGGCATATCTCACCCACCCACCTGTCGGTTTTTCTTATGGCCTCAGTTCTTTTCCAATGGGGAGCCCTTTGAACCAGGTAATTTTTTCATTTTTAGTAGTCTTTGTACTCTTAGAGTAATGAAGTTTCCCTATGATACATGGATGATGACCGTCTTACGGGAATTTCTGTCACATTTCTTTTATTTTAAGGATTTGAGTCATAGGTCATCCACTTGTATGCTTGTTGATACACTACTTAGCTGCTATGCTGGAGTAAATATAGTGGTCATATTTATTTCATGAGTGAGGATCCATGAGAGACACACATATCTCTTTAATTTGACTCAACATATCCTTAGGGCTTAATAATGAATAAACTTATCATTCAATATGATTGTGTGAATGTGAAGCTATAGAAGCTGATTAGATTCTTATTGTCATGAGAGGTGAGCTAAATTGCTTTTTATGTGTATATGATTGCATCTAGAACTTGCGTTAGTGCATGTAGGATAACTAGTTTGTAGGGAGTTGAGAGATGATCAAGGCATTTCTTTGAAGAAACCATTTGTTTTCCTATAGTTGTTTTACCTCCCTAATCATTTTCCCTAGTTACCCTCGTTTAGCCTAAAAGCCTTTTTTTCTTAGCCTTAATAGTAGCTTAATCCATTTTTTGTGAAACCTCAAACTTATTTGTCCAAAGTAGTCTTAGGCAATTTGAGACATGAAAGTAAAGGTCAACCAAAGCATAATGTTAAGGGAAAAAGAAAAAAATTGTGGTAAGAAAAGAAATGTGAAAGAAGGGGTGCCCATAAAAATTGTGTTGTTTACTTGCTGTTAGGGAATTGAAAAAGGGAGGATTAATTACAAAATTGTTATTAATTCTATGATTAGAAAACTAGCTGTCAAGTAGTGGAAAATAGGGCATGAAAAGAAAAGACAAGGGTGAGTAGATGAAAGGTGAACAAGCAAGGAAAAAGGTGGTGGACAAGAAAAATGAAATATGTCATAGAAGTGCTTAGGGTGGTGGTCACTATAAAATGATATGTCAGTCCTACCCGTCCCTTATCCAACATTTCAACTAAGACAATTCCTTGTGATCTTAATCTCTTGAAGCAATTAGGTAGTCTTAACGTACATGAAGGGCAAGCCTATGGTATGAGTACATATGTGCTTTATATCATTTGTGAGTGTAAGTGTTCTTTACTTATTGTGTTTCATCTCTTTACAATGATGAAATTGAGAGAGGAACATCACTAAAAGTGAGGGGCACAACAAGTCTAATTCAGTGTACTACTTGTTGCATGTATCACACTTAATCATGTTGGCCCTTTGTGTTGAAAAGATGAGTCATTTATAGAGGTTGTGTCTTCTTTATTGTGAAATCTTTCTATGTGGGAAAATTGTTGTATGATGATAAACCACTTTATGAATGATCCATGCTAGTTGGTTGAGTATGATTTTATATAGGTATCAAGTGTGATGGTGAAACATGAGTTTAGGTGTGTTTTAGGATTGTTCGAGGATGAACATTGGTCTAAGTGGGGTGGTGATGTTGCACATATTTTTATGCCCATTTGCCATGATTTTACCCATATTTGGTCATGTTTTGAGTTCATAATCCTTATTTTATGCTTAAATTCATGTATGTGTGTGTTTTATGCTCTAAAAAAATTGAGTTGATTTGAGCAGAAAACAAAACAAAATGGGATCAAAATGATGCAAGAAATGAAGACTTGAGAAGTTGACGGGTTTGCTGCTATGGATGGCGCCCTGCACCAAGTCCCAAACTTCAGAGAACAAAAACTTCAGTCTGGTTCAATGACTGGCGTGGAAAACTTCAGAGAATTGCACTTCACAAACTTGGCGAGATGAGTGGCGCCATGCGCCAGAGATGTCCAGACTTAGAGAAATTTGATGAACACCTTTGCGATATAAAGGGGGCAGCGCGCCAGGCCTTGTCTAGAGCTGAAACTATTGGAAATTTGACTATGTCTATGGTGAGATACATAGGGCGGCGCCTAGGGTCATTTCGGGGCAGAAAATGTAGATTTTAGCCAAGTCTTAAAGGGTAGACGTGTCATTGAAGGTTCATCTACAAATAGAGGCCTTAGGTCATTTGTTAAGAAGTTTTGGACTTCTTGGAGAAGTCTTTACTCATTTTTACATTTCATAGTTCATTTACGAAAGCTTGTAAGCCGTTCAGAAGGAAGAAAAATTTCTACAACTAGGTTTCTCTTCTTTACTTCGTATTTTCGTATAATGATGAGTAAATATTTATTTTTCCGCTTCTCTATGAGTGGCTAAGCTCATATTTTAGGGTTGTTGCTATGGTGAATGGTTGATTGTTTGAAAGACTAATTAAAGTTGGTTTTGATTCTTCAATTATGGTTGTTTGTAGTTATTTGTGTTAATTTATTATTTTTAAGATTGATCACCTTGTAAGTAATCTGTTGGCTTTCGATTGAACTTGGGATAGAGAATCGAAAGGGTTAAAAATAAATATAGCACAGGAATTCAAAGACCCTTGAAACAATTGGTGATAGGATAGAAGTTGTTGTTGAGGATAGGGATATAACCTTCAACCCCGTTTAGTTGAAATACTAGTAGGCATAACCGTCGTTTCATTATTCTCCTGTGACCACAGGGATATAGGCGTTAGGGTTTATAAAATAGTTCTTGGATGCTAGAGATAGTGGCAAGAAATGGGATAATAACTTGCAACTAACAACCATAGGAAGAATTACGCTAGTTTAATTACATCTGGAAAACTCAACTCGAAACCAACCAAGTGACATTGCCCTAGTCTTTCACCATTATCAAAATACAATCAAGCTTGCATTTGTCTTAGTTAATTTTAGATTTGAAGTTTTAGTAGTTTAATTTTTCAAACCAATCATCATTTTACTTATTTTGTAGATTAGTAAAATCAAAGTAACAAACTTATAATGATTAAGTTGACAAGTTCCTTGGGTACGATATCTGGACTTTAAAATCCTATATTACTTGATGATCACCTGCGCTTACATGCGCTTGGGCGACACCATCGACTAACACCTTGGTGAGTTCGCTGGCATGGCTCGCTAGAGGCAAAACTTTAGAGGAAATGCAAGTCACAGACTGGTGCATTGGATGGTGCGGCGCGCTAGGGCCATCCAGCGATGGATTTTCAAGTTTTAAAGCTGTACTTTTCAAGGGAAGAAAAGTCACTAGACGCCTTGCTTATAAATATAACCTCTAGGGAATTTTGTTAGAATTCTTTTTTTCATATTAATCAATTTGTACGCAGTTCTTGGGAGAAGAGAAAATGTTCATTTTCTAGGTTTTCTTCTTTACTTTGTTAATTGGAATGATGAATTCTTTAGTTTTTCTCTTAAACATGAGTGGCTAAACTCTTCTGGTAGGGTTTTGGCCATTGTTGATGGTTGAAGTTTGAACAGTTGTTTATTCTAGTTCTTAATTCTTCATTAAAGATTGTTTATGCTTTCTTATTTTCATTGCTTATTCGTTGGATTGATCACCTCACGAATATATTTTTTTCTTTTTCTTGAACTCCGAAGAGAGAACCAAAAGGGATAAAAGAAAGTATAGAACATGTTTCAATGACTCTTGTCTGATGGGTTCAAGATGGATTTTATTGTCGAGGATAGGAATATACCCTTCAACCCTGTTCTGTTGAATATAAGTAGCCATAACCATCGTCTCTTATTTCTCCTGTGACCATAGGGATATAGGCATTATGGTTGATGTGATAGTTGTTGGATGTTCGGGGGAATGAAAAGAAATAGGATAGTAACTTGGAACTAGCAACCTTAGGAAGAATTAGTCTAGCATATTTAAAACCTAAAAATCAACTTCAATGCGTAAGTGCAACTTGAATGCGTAAGTGCCAAGACCCTAGATTCTCATCATCATTTGTATTACAACATTTGTAAAAACGCGTTTAAGCCATTAGTTAATTTACTTTTCAAGTTTTAGTAGTATAATCTCCAAACTGTTCCCCATTTTCCTATGTGTTTATCAGAATAGTGAAATAAAGTGTTAACCCTAAGCAATTAATCAGACAAGTCTCTAAGTGATCGATATCGGAACTTCACTGTGCTATATTACTTGATGACCACATGTTCTTTCATGCACTTGGTTGACATCATGTTTTTGGCGTCGTTACCGGGGACTTGAAGATTGATTAATTATTTGTAGATTAGGATTTTTATTTCGCTATTCTGCATTTTATGTTTGTTTGTTTATTGTTGAAGTTTGCAGGTGTTGTGTGCAGTGTATGCCATCTATGAGAAGTTAGGAACCAACCATGGCTCATTTTGATCCAGAGATTGAGAGGACTTTTCGCAAGTTTATGGCAGAAAACCATGAGCAGGCATAGGGAAACAAGAAGGAGAGGATTCCAATCCTTAATTTTGCCCGGCCAAACTAGGAGAATGCTTCTAAAGCGATGATAGCGCCAGCCATCACTGCAAACTTCAAGTTGAAGGTGGGAACCATGCAGTTTGTTCAAAACACTTGTCAATATTAGGGCAAGCTGCACGAGGATCCCCACAGATATTTAATGACGTTCGTGGAGCTTAATGTGAACTTTCACTATCAGAACGTGTCAGATGAGAATATTAAGCTCACATTGTTCGCTTTCTCATTGATTGGTGAAGCTAGGGAGTGGCTTCAGAATGAGCCAGTAGGTTCCACCACTACATGGGAGCCTCTGTCCAATAAATTCATCAATAGGTTTTTCTCATCGAGAAGAATAAAGGAGTTGAGAAGAAAGATTCAAGTTTTGTGCAGAAAGATGGTGAAACCTCAACTCAAGTTTGGGAATGATATAAGAGATACTTGAGAGATTTCCCACAGCATATGTAGCTAAAGGAGATCATTGGGCACAACTTCATTGAAGTGCTGAAGTCAGAGTCGAAAATTTTTCTTAACACTACAGCATAAGGAAAAATCTTTCCAAGAGCTATGATGAGATAGAATCTCTATTGAATCTCATGTCAGCTGGGAGTCATGATTATTACGACTCAAAGGTGAGGTTTCATAGAATCCAAAGTACCAGGGAAGTTTAAGTTGGATGGTATAGTAGCAATCCGAGTAGATATCGATCAGTTGGTGAATTTGATCAGCAAGCTAGTGATGAAACCAACTATAAGTCAAATGAACCAAGTTCAGAAAGTACAAACTCCACCGCTATCATGTGAGGCATGTGGTGAAGGCCATGCATATTTAGGTTTTCCACTAAACCCAGAGTCTATTTATTATGTGGGTTAACAAGGTCGTGGTGAATGTTTTTCAAGAAATGACTACAATAAGGGGTACAAACATGCAGCTAATCCCTCATGTGGAGGAAATAAAAACTTTCAAAATCCCCCCCCCCCAACATCCAAAGACCGCAGGGCCAGCAGCAGGGTAATTCTTTAGTGGAGACCATGAAATAGTGGATGGTTCAGTAGACTCGGGTGGTTAATGAGATGCAGAAATCCATTCACAGGTTGGAAAAGCAGATGGGCAATTGGCCCTTCAGCAGACTAGCATACCGCAAGGGGAACTTCCAAGAAATACTAAGAAAAACCCTAAAACGAATCTGAGCGCATCTCTTTGCACAGAGGAAGAGAGTTGGGTGAAGTGATACCCAGAAATGAAAAAGAAGAGAAAGAGAAAGTTGTAAGGTCGAAGCCTGAGTTTGGTAAGTAAATAACTTCACAGCCGAAAGTAGTAGAAGCTAGACCACCTCCTCCATTCCCACAAAGACTCAAGAAGTAGAAGGAGGATACAACTTGTAAGAAATTTCTTGATGATTTAAAATAGGTACATGTGAATCTACTATTGGTGGAGTTTTTGCAGGAGGTTTCAAAATATGCTAGGTATCTGAAGTATATCGTGGCAAACAAAAGAAGGCTCACTAAGTTTGAGACTGTAGCTTTTATGGAAGAGTGCATGAACAAGATTCCAAGAAAGCTGAAAGATCCCGGGAACTTCACTATTGCAGTGGTCATTAGGAGTAGAGAAGTTGGTTCTGCACTATGTGACTTGGGTGCAAGAATTAGTCTGATGCATGTATCCTTGTTCAGAACTATAGGATTAGGTGAACCACGCCCCACCACAATGACATTACAGTTAGCCAGCAGGTCCCTTTCTTACCCTGATAGTGTGATTGAAGATGTATTAATTAAAGTAGGACTGTTTATCTTGCCAGTGAACCTTATAATCTTTGACTATGAAGCTAATGAAGCATGTTCCATTTATTTGGGAAGACGATTCTTAGCCACCGCGGATGCAGTGATCAAGGTGAAGTCGGGAAAGATGTTAATGACTATGGATGGCCAAGAGGCAGTGTTTGATGTGTTTAGGGTGGCAAGGTTGCTGCCCCATTATGAGGACTTCACTATGAGACCAATAGTAGAGGGTATAAGCAGGCGGTTGAACAACATGTGTTTCATGGGAATTCAACAAGTCAGGATACTAACCATCTCACTCGAGTGAAAGAGAGAAGTCTTGCATCATGCCGCAACGTTAAATCAGGTGCTGGCAAGGAGGCAACCCATGAATGTCATCCATGACTATAACTAAGGCACTCAATGGGAGGCAACTCATCTTTCTATTTTTTTTTATTTTTGTAAAGATGAACAAGGCATTTGAGGTGAAAGAGCGGGTAAAAAATGTTGGAAATTTTTTTTATCTAGGGTGAAATACCTGGCATGGGGCGCTAGGTGCTAAACTATAAAAGGAAAAATTTCAGGTTGGTGCATTGGGGGAGTGCCTCGCCAGGCCCAGTTCACGAAGAAATCTTTTCTCTAAGTGTCTAGCGAGCTGAGAGGCGGGCCACACCAAGTGCGTGTTGGATAAAAATTTTTTTGTCCATGGGTTTCACACAAGGACCCTAAAATTACAAAAAAATGTCCATTCTCCACACCTTTATTTTAAACCACCATTCATCCTCTCTCTTAAAAAGTCAAAAGTAAAAAAGCAAATAAAATTCTCTCTCCTCCCTCACTAGGTCGTAACTCCCCTCCCCTTATTCCCTTATTGTTGTATTCTCCAAAACGCTTGGTGAAGCACACTTCCTCAGCTCAAGTACGTATTTCTCTTCTCTCTTTGTTATTTAATATTATAAGCATGCTCCCAATACCCTTCTTCCCTAAGTTAAAGAACCCAAAATCACCATTATTGGTGAAAATCTTGAATTTCACAATGTTGGTTTCCATAACCGAGATCTCTTTGTTCTTCCATAATAATGCTATATCCTTATTTGGGTTTCTTGTTTTTGGTTGAATTTCATAATTTTAAGTTGTGGGTGTGAAGGTGGTGATGATTGGATTTCATGAAAATTAGGAGTATGGTTCGTAGAGAGAGAAAGTTCTTAGTTCTAACATTCTTGAATTGTGAAAATCTTGGGTTGTTGAAGAATTCATATATATTCATTGTGGAAAATAGTAAATATCATTTTGATTGTTGATTAAATTCATTGTGACTATTTCCATATGTGGGTTATATGAATTGTGAATTAAAATTTGGGAAAGTGAAGGGAGTGGCTAAAGCGAAGCATTCTTGAAAAGAAATAAATTAGAAAGGTGGGAGGAAAATCATGAACATGACTTGTGTTATAAAGTTAGTGAATAATTTGGGTTGATGAGATTTTATATGACAATGGGGGAAGTCTGAGTATCCTATTTTATAAATTCTCACAACTATGATAGTGAATTAGGTGTAGGGTCATCTTGCATATCTTACACCTAATTAGTTAGCCTTGTTATTCATGAACTAATTCTGCAAAGTTCTTGTTGATTGTTTAGTAGTTACTATGCTAATAAAGGAAAAGAAGTGGTAGTTGCTGACAAAGGTCTCAAGCAGCTCAGGAAGGGAAAAAAGGGGTCAAAGTCATTAGTCGCAAAAGCAACCCCTACTAGGAGGTTCAGAGCCAAAGCAGTAGAGGAGCATAGGCTTAAATGGTTTAATGCACAAAAGGAGGCCAAGTATGCTTCGAAAAACTGGATTGATGAGGGATACCTTGCACTTGAGTTCCCTACCATCCATGACACTGTCTGTGAGTTGGGGTTAGGATTCATGTTTGTAGAACCTTAGGAGTGCAACCTTACTTTGGTGAGAGAATTCTCTGCCAACTGGGATACTTCCTTCGGAGAGAGCACAAAAAAGGTGAGGGGTCACACGGTTCTCTTCACAGCTAATAGTTTATTTAATGCTTTTCTTGGAATGCCTATGGTAGACCCGTCTATGTACTTCATATTGCTAGCGAAGCCCCCGTACAGTGATATTCACCACACACTTTATGGTGTGCATTCATCTGCTCATTGGGAAAAGGATCATAATGGCACCCATTCTACACTCTCATTCTCCTACTTGACTAAGGAAGCAAGAATCTGGGTCAAACATGTATGTGCATACTCTTACCTAGGAGACACACCACATAGATCATTAGAGAGAGAATTTTGTTGGTGTATATGATGATGAAAGGGCTTCCAATCAACTTTGGCACAGTGCTCAGAGATAACACGGAGAGGTCCCGAGAAAACTACAAATGGAAGTATTGTTAAGACAGCCTTCTTACCCAGTTCTTGAGAGAGGTTGGCGTGGAATAAGAAGAGACTGATCTTAATCTACCCCTAGCAGGGCATTTGGTAGGTTAAATGATGGATGTCACAAAAGTGAAGGAGTCAGCCAACTCTTCAGTTCCACTTTTCACTTCCACCGAGCATCAGTCTCGGGATAACAGCTGGCGAGGCCACATGTTTGGGATGCTAGTGCTATAGTTGAAAATTGGAGGTAGAATTGCCACTGATGAGGAGATCTCAACACTGGTGGAGCAATACCCACTCACTGAGAGTTTAATGCTGATGTGTAGAGTGGGACCTGACATGCCCTTATTCGTGCGTCCGCAAGTGTACAGGTCATGCAAGTAATATAGTGGCTCTTTTTAAGAACCGGAATGTCGAACCCACAGGGACTAGACCCATTCCTCTAACTATCCATTACAGGTGTGATCTTAAATACCGAAAATGTTGGTTATAGAAGTTTTCGAGGGAGATTTTTAATTAAGTCTAAGTTTGGTCAACGAAATATTCTGAATGCACTCTAGGAGCAACACAGAGTTAAAACCAGATAATCAAGCGATGCTACGATTTGCAATGGATTAATTCTGCAACTATCGATTGTCATTTGACATAATTAGAATTGCATGTTCATGGTCTTTCGATCCTCTAAACACGACAAACTAGCCTCACTGCATCATTGTGAGCGAGGATGCTAATTTCTAGTTCGTGGGCAATTAATTATGCTGTGGTTTACGTGGAAATGATTAGTGACTTTCATGCGTCTAACCATTTAACTCAACTTAGCCTCACAACTACTTCTTCGAGTGGTGATGTGATAAACCTAAGTTGGTCTTTAATAACCCCCATTTTATCAACCAAGCAAGGTATTAGGTATATTTCTATCCTAATACGAAATTATATCGTGAGATACAAACATGCTCCTCACATTCTCATGTCCTGACCTAGGTAATGCTTTCTCAACCCAATGCCCAAGCTTACATATATGCTTTCATGGTGATCAATCATAAAAACAACCAACAATCCAGAATGCAAGACGAAAGCAACAATCAATAACTTAATTCCATAACAATTTCATAGAATCACAATCATAATTCATGGCTTCAACCCTAGAGGAAGGGTTCTAGCCACTCATGTTAGTAAAACTACAAGAAACTACAACTAAATTAACATACTTACAAGAATTTGGTAGATGAGAAGGGAATTTGACAAACCCTAGATGAGTTCTCCCACTTCTCCCTTCACTCCTAGGTGGTTTTCTAGAATAAAATCGTGACCAATTGGATTTAGGAGCTAAGGGACCTATTTATAGTAAATGGAAAACGCGAAAAATTTAGCTTGTCATGGAACGGATCCGTGTCACGGAGTGTATCGCGGAGCACTGCCTCCGTGACACGGAGGTAACGCGAAAGCTCTCTGGAAATTGCCTCCGGAAGCTGAAACTGCCGAGTGTCACCGTGTTGGTAGCGTGTCACCGCTGCTTGGGTAGTGCGTTGGCACACCCCTGTCGCATAGCTGGCATGGCGTGGCACGTTGCTGGCGCGCTGGTGCTGCCTGCCTGCCGCATCTGCTCCCGACTCTATTCCGCTACTTCACCAACTTATAAATTAGTTCCTCAAAATCATTGAAACCTACAAAATAAGGACTAATCATGTTGGTTAGCACATATATTCACATTTATATAAAATCACATGAAAGTGTATACCATTACTTAGGTAAACAAGACTAAATTAAGTTATCAAGCGTCAGTCGGTCATGCTATTTTGCCCGAGATCACAACCCCACACTTAAAGTCTTATTCGTCCTCGAACAACCTTTTACATCTCATGCATATGGAGACTCACTCATAACACATTTAGCAGGATTATTCAAGATACAGCTATAATGATTACGTAAGATAACAAGCTAAAAATAGAGCATGCACGATTTGATCATCGAAATGAAGTACAACTATGTTAAGACTTCTTAACCTCAAGAATCGACTCTCAATCTTCGAAAACTCATGCAAATCAACTAATTAAGAAATCCCACATGAATTACATCCTTCATTCAACATGTGCCCTCATAGAAAGAGAGTTACCCAATTTCACACGCAAAAATAATTTTTAAATCACAACATGTGTGGGTACATGACTAGAATTACGCTCACTCTCACAAAGAATTCACATGCATCATGTAATGACCCATAAGCTTGCCCTTAGTGTTTTATTCCACTAATTTAAGGATGTATGAATGTAAGATCAAGTAGGACTTTTTAGGTTGTAATGTCACTCAGGTGCGGGTAGGTACTATTATGGCCAGTAATAGTGACTATATTTCCTAAGCACTTTTAATACAGCACACCCTTATTACGAACTTCCCTTCCATTACTTCACCTTTTTCTCCTTTTAGCTTTCTTCTTCCTCTTATGTTCCCCCCTTTATTTAGGCATTTTTAGCTTATTAGTAAGGAGTTCTATAAATAATTTTTCATTAATTTATTTTCTTACTCCTTACTAATAATCAACCATTTTCACACAAGTGCACCTTTGTCCTTTTCTCCACTTCTACAACTTGCTACTTTTCCTTTCTTTTCCTTCTTCTCACTCCTTTACTCATTCATATTTTTCCCTTAAGTGCTTAAGAGTTTTGGATCAAGTTCAAGGCTAATGAAAGAAAAAGGGTTAAGCTTATGTTGCAGCTGTCAAAGAATAGGCTCCAGGCTCAATGGGGGTAACTAGGATTAATTTTTCAAGGTAGGTAAACTGAGGGATAGAAATTAGGTTCATTCAAAGAAATGCCTAAATCATCTCCTCCAATTCACATCCTTCATTTCGTTTTATAAACACACCAGGCAAGTTCTAGACAATCCACAATAGCACATAATACTCAAAAACCTTACACTCATGGCACATGCTCAATTCAAGACACATTCCGCAGACTCTTACTCAGCTAATCACAAGAATTCAAACATTAAGATTTAATCATATTGAGTCAAATTCAAGAGCCTACGTGTCTCAAAAAAGTTATACACTTGCATGCTTCACCCTGAACATACTTGCATCTTACAATCATGTATAGCACCTAACAAGAACATCAAGCATCAATTAGTTATGGTTTCAAAAACCCAAAACCTATGGACTAATTTTTCATCAAGACGGTCGTCATCCATCCATCGTTGGAAATAGTCCCTAACTATGACTAAAAACACTATATACAGACAAAGGAAAGAAAAATAAAATTTTAATTCTTCGGTTCAAAGACCCCCCGTTGGAAGAGAACCGAAAAGAAAAACCAACGGGTGATGAATTCATGCTTGACTCCCAAAAATTTTTAAATTTCTCCCAAATTTCACACAAGCATCACATTCACCAAAAAATTGTTAAGCACAAAAATTTTGAAATTTTTCTCACCCCACACTTAAATCATGCTATGTCCTCATAGCATTAAATTAACATTTAAAGGATGAGAAATACTCCCTGAACCTCTATGCCAAGCTAAAAGCATGCTGTCCTTTCAAGTTCCAGAGATGGGTGTTCGACACCACACTTCTTCTATTCCATGCTCTTTAGCTTCCACCTTCTCGGTACTCAGACTTCCCTTCCATCTGTGCTTAACTTTCCACCAAAAACACAAACGAAATGAAAATAACAAAATCAGCACAAACCAAAATTAAAAAATTGTACCTGGGGTACCCTTGGATTGCCTCCCAAGCAGCGCCTTATTTTATATTGTGGCCCGATGTGGACTGTCCTTTTCAGGACATCCTCATACCTGGGTTCTCTTTCGAGAACCATCTCCTTTTCATTTGTTGTTTAGAGGAAACAGCCTCCACTCTGTTCCTCTCTTTCTCCAACTTCTTCTCAATTTGAAGCCCTCTATCAGACTTGGGCTGAAGACTTGACATTGCCTTTAGCCGTGCACCTGTGGAATCCTCCACCCCACACTCATCCTCTGCCAACACACTAACCTAACAAAGGTTTCTGTAGTGTGCCGATGGGTTCATTACTTGGTTAACGCGGAAGATTTCTTCTTCATCCTCAACCCTCATTTTCAGGGTCCCTGCTTTCAAGTCAATCACCGCTCCTCCGGTGGCCAAGAATGGCCGTCCCAAGATCAGGGGTACCTGGTCATCAACCTGAAAATCTAAAACAATAAAATTAGCAGGCATAATAAACTTACCTACTTTGATGAGAAGGTCTTCTATTATTCTATCAGGTGTCACTCGCGACTTGTCAGCCAGCTGCAGCATCAACCTTGTCGGCCTCGGTTTTCCAAACCCCGTGGTGTTGAATAAGGATAGCGGCATTAGATTAACTACCGCCCCTAGATCACACAAAGCTCTTAGCACCTCAGCTTTACCAATTTGTATTGGAAGGGTAAAACTCCCTGGGTCTTCAAGCTTCTTCGGCATTTTGCTTAATACCCTGTGACTGCACTCCTCAGTCAGTGCTACAGTCTGGACATCCACCAATCTAACTTTGTTCGCCATCGCATCCTTCAAGTATTTAGCATACTTGGGCATTCCCTGCAAGACATCAATAAGAGGCAAATTTATGTGAAGTTCTTTGAAACTTTCAAAGAACATTTTGAAGCATTCCTCTTCCTTGCTCTTTCTGACTTTCTGAGGGAATGGTGGTGGTGGTCTTTGTGCTGGCTGCAATGCAGGTTGTGCATTTTGTTTCCCAGTACTCTGATTCTCTCCAGTGTCGGTGGATGGTCCTGGTCTAACCAACTCCTGTTTCACCCCCTTTCTGAACTCTTTAGGCACTGCATCAGCTAATTGCTTTCCGCTTCTAAGACTGATGGCATTGATTTTGCCCGGGGTTAGGATCTGCATCGCTTGGTAATCCCCCCTGCGACCTCATGTTCTGAGCAGCTGCTATCTGACCCACTTGTTTTTCAAGATTGCGGGTGGCTACTTGCTGATTCATTAAGTCTGTTACCATCCTCGCCTGATTTTCCGCTAACTGATTTTGGGTCTCCATAATTTTCTACAGTGTTTCCTCAATGCTGCTACTCAATTGCCCATGATTCTGCCTATTCTGCTGATACTGCTGTTTTTGAGGTTGCATATAATTCTGTTTTTGGTTTCCACCCCAAGAAAAATTCGAGTGGCCCTGCCAATTTTTGTTGGAGTTGTTCCCAAATTCTAATTCCTATGCACATTACCAACAAAATTGACTGATTCCGGATTGGCTCCACAAGATTCTGCATTGTGCCCCTTATTACCACAAATTTCACACCAACTCGGAGCTTGCTGAGCTGCATTAACCTGGCCCTGGTGTTGGTTCATACTCAGTTTATTCAACTAAGTCATCATTTGATGTTGGAACGAAGCTAACTGTGCTGCCAAGGCATAACCATCTACTTCTATCAACCCCGATCTCTTTCCTGCCCCCCTCGATGACTCGCTATGCCACTCTGGATTTCCTTGTGCAATTCTGTTCAACAAAGTGTACAACTCATCATACGTCTTCTCCAAGGCTTGCCCACCCGATGTAGAGTCTAGTAATATTTTTGTGTGTGGGTCTAGACTTTCTACAAAGGTATGAGCCAGCACTTCATTTGATTGCTGGTGATGGGGGAAGTCTCTCAACAATGACTTGAATTTTTCCCAAGTCATATATAAGTTCTCGTCAGGCCTCTGCTTGAAACTGAGTATTTCACTTCTCAACTTTGCAGTTTTGCCTGAAGGGAAGAATCTGATAAGGAACTTCTTAGCCAAGTCACTCCATGAAGTTATGGAGTTCGGTGGCTCAGCCTTCAGCCACTTTTTTCCCTCTCCCAACAGTGAAAATGGGAAGAGGGTTAGTCTGACATAATTTGTGGACACGCCGGTGGGGACAAACGTGTCACTAATCTCTAAAAAGCTCTGTAGGTGCTATTGTGGGTCCTCATGTGCCATCCCAGTGAATTGACCACTAGAATGTAACAGCAGCACCATGTTTTGTTTAAGCTCAAAGTGCCCTCCAGGCTCCGGTTTACAGATGCTAGAGGTCACATTCGTCTCTAATGGTATTGCCACTTCGCAAACTGGTCTTGCTGCCATTGCTTCTTATGAAAATTGTACTTGCCCCGCGGTTGTTGTACCTTTTCTTGAAGTCTCTTCAGCTTTTTCTCTAGAAATACTCTCCTTCGCAAATGGATTTGACGTTCAGGTTCCAGCAACGGTTCCACAAGCTCTCTATTTCTAACCAGCTCGGCAGGACAACCTGTCACCTGCAAATAAACAGACTAAGACCAAGTTTCTCAACACTTAAGGAAATTTCAAAAATCACACAAAAACAGATAAATTATCAAAACTTCGCCGAGTCCCCGGCAACGGCGCCAAGAACTTGACGTGTCATTATTCGCGCGTCCGCAAGTGTACGGGTCATGCAAGTAATATAGTGGCTCTTTTTAAGAACTGGAATGTTGAACCCACAGGGACTGGACCTATTCCTCTAACTATCCATTACAAGTGTGATCTTAAATACCGAAAATGTTGGTTATAGAAGTTTTCGAGGGAGATTTTTAATTAATTCTAAGTTTGGTCAACGAAATATTCTGAATGCACTGTAGGAGCAACATAGAGTTAAAACCAGATAATCATGTGATGCTACAATTTGCAATGGGTTAAGTCTGCAACTATCGATTGTCATTTGACATAATTAGAATTGCATGTTCATGGTCTTTTGATCCTCTAAACACGACAAACTAGCCTCACTGCATCATTGTGAGCGAGGATGTTAATTTCTAGTTCGTGGGCAATTAATTATGTTGTGGTTTACGTGGAAATGATTAATGACTTTCAAGTGTCTAACCATTTAACTCAACTTAGCCTCACAACTACTTCTTCGAGTGGTGATGTGATAAACCTAAGTTGGTCTTTAATAACCCCCGTTTTATCAACCAAGCAAGGTATTAGGTATATTTCTATCCTAATACAAAATTATATCGTGAGATAGAAACATGCTCCTCACATTCTCATGTCTTGACCTAGGTAATGCTTTCTCAACCCAATGCCCAAGCTAACATATATGCTTTCATGGTGATCAATCATAAAAACAACCAACAATCCAAAATGCAAGACGAAAGCAATAATCAATAACTTAATTCCATAACAATTTCATAGAATCACAATCATAATTCATGGCTTCAACCCTAGAGGAAGGGTTCTAGCCATTCATGTTAGTAAAACTATAAGAAACTACAACTAAATTAACATACTTACAAGAATTTGGTAGATGAGAAGGGAATTTGACAAACCCTAGATGAGTTCTCCCACTTTTCCCTTCACTCCTAGGTGGTTTTCCAGAATAAAATTGTGCCCAATTTGATTTAGGAGCTAAGGGACCTATTTATAGTAAATGGAAAACGTGCAAAATTTAGCCTGTCATGGAACGACTCCGTGTCACGGAGTGTATCGCGGAGCACTGCCTCCGTGAAACGGAGGTAATTCGAAAGCTCTCTGGAAATTGCCTCCGGAAGCTGAAACTACCGAGTGTCACCGTGTTGGCAGCGTGGCACACCCTTGTCGCGCAGCTGGCATGGCGTGGCATGTTGCTGGCGTGCTGGTGCTGCCTGCCTGCCGCATCTGCTCCCCACTCCATTCTGCTACTTCACCAACATATAAATTAGTTCCTTAAAATCATTGAAACCTACAAAACAAGGACTAATCATGTTGGTTAGCACATATATTCACATTTATATAAAATCACATGAAAATGTATACCATTACTTAGCTAAACAAGACTAAATTAAGTTATCAAGCCTCACTCGGGCATGCCCAAGATCAAGACCGACTTTCGAGGAGCCTCTAGATGTCGATGAGGCCACAGTGTTGACTGATAGTGTAGATTATATAGACAATGATGAGGAGGACGATGCTACCACAAGAGCCATGTCGGTTAATGGTGAGGATGATGATGATAATGATGATCATGAGTATAATCCTGATGATGACGACTGAACTTAGAGGCCCAAAAAGTTCTTTTCCTCTCCCTCTTGATATGTTTGTGTATGCACTAGGGTAAGTGTGCGTGGAGGAAATAGATTTCCAACTTATTCCATATTTGCTACATTTGTGGTGGGCTATAGCATTAGTTTTCATTTTGTGTATTAGTAGCTTATTTTTTATTGATAAAATAATGTCAATGGGTGCACTTGACGATATGAATAATTTAAAAAATAAGTGTATTCATTCTGTAGTAGATCTTTCACAAGATCAATTTGGATTGTATAGCTAGTAATGGTGATGACTGTGAAAAATGATGATGCCTTGTTACTTGTTATGTGATCATCTCTACTTAGTTTTGTTTTGTTAATTGATAGTCAATTCTTTTTATGTTCGTCATAGAGTTAGTGACCCTTTTGCATGATGGATAGATAACAACTGTCCTAATGAAAAATTAGTCTCATTTATTTTTCATTTTCTAGGATGGAGTCAAAACTACCGCTTGTGTGCTCTTTGATATTCCAGTTAGAAGCTAAGCTAGAGGCAATGAAGTGGTCTTCTTGAATGCATAAGAAGTAAAAAATCCATGAGAGACACATAAGTTCTTTAATTTGACTCAAAGAAAAATAATCTTAGGGCTTAATCATGATAGTTTCATTCAACTTGATTGTGTGGATATGTAGCCATAGGAAACCGATTCACATCTTGATTCCATAAGAGGTGAGCTTGATTTGTATTGTGTTCTACATAATGTAACATCTAGAACATGCCTAAGTTTGTATACGATAGCTAGTTTCCAATAAAGTAACATGTGATTAAGTGATTCTTTGAGATACCCATTTTGTCTATTGTTGTACCTTCCTTAACAATATCCTTAGTTAACCCCATTGAGATTCAAGCCTTAATTTTCTTTTTAGCAACAAAAGAAGCCTATCCCTTTTTGTTGTGTGATCTTCAAAATTTTTGATCCAAAGATAGTCTAACGAACTTTAAGAATTAAGAACGAGGGTCCACCAAGGTAGAAAAAGTTAAGAGAAAGGAAAAAAAGAAAAAAATGTGTGGATGATAAGAAGAGTAAATAGAAGAGGGGTGCCCACAAAAACATGTTGTCTACTTACTACTAGAACGTAACTAAAAAGATTTTAATGGTTGATTATTCTTGTGAACTTATAAGTAGATACTAGTAGTCAAGTACTATAAAAAAGGGGCATGAGAAAAGAAAAGATAAAGGATTAGTGAAAGAAAAGTGAGCAGTGAGACAAAGTGGTGGACAAGAAAGATTAAAAAATGTCTTAAAATGCTTAAGACTGGAAGCCACTACTAAAGAAAATTATTCCTACTTATACCTTAGCCGGCATTACAATTAGAAAAAGTCCTTATGATCTTAGTATAGTTGAAGCAACTAAGTAGTCTAAATGTACATGAGGGGAAAACTTATGGTATGTAGCATGTGTACGATACATCATTTCTGAGAGTGATTGTGTCTTGCTTATTATGTTCCAAGCTTTGATTGATAACATGAGGGAAAGAACATCACTAAATAAGTGACACATAAAATTGTCAAAGTCAGTGTACTATGTGTTGTATTTTTTATACTTAATCATGTTGGCCCTATTTTGAAAAGATGTATAGAGGTTATGTAGTTATGAATGTAAAAACTTTTGTATGTGCTTGATATGAGTTGTTATGAATTGATGAACCACTGATGCATGTGCTCTGTGCTAGCTGCTTGAGTAACAATTGATAGGGGTAACAAGTGGTGAAAAAGATGTTCATGCACATAAGTAAGAATTGTTCGAAGATGAACAATGGCTTAAGTGTGGGGTGGTGATATTAGGAATATTCTTATGCCCATTTGCCATGTTTTTACCCATATTTTGATTTATTTTGAGATCATAATCCTTATGAAATGCAAGAATTCATAGTTATGTGTATCTTGTAAATTAACAAGTATTTTTAGATGTTTTAAGCAGGAAACCAAGGAAAATGGACTCAAAAATGGCACAAGGTGTTAAGGAAGAAGAGTTCACAAAAATTGGCCTGGTGAGATAGCTAGCGTGGTGCGCCTGATGACATCCAAATCAACTCCTAACTAGGAGAAAGTGTATCTAGTCATCTCAATATAATTTACTCAACTCATGAGTTAGGTTCGAATCCACAGGAAATGAAGATTGATAGCAACAAAAGCCATCGATAAAATTGTATCAAATTGCATCATTGTATCAAAACTAGGAAAGTAAATACTAGGGGCTGTAAGATCACACTATGAATTCAAATTCAATAAACAAAACAAGACAACAAACATTGAAATAACAATATGAGCGAATACAAGGGGTGTGTTATTGACGAGGCATTAATAGGATTGGGGTTAACTAGCAAATCAAAGCATTACTTATGAACATGTATAGTTGTTGACAAGGCGACACTTGATGTTTCTCAACCATTTGGGTGTCTTTTGCCTAAGATTTTCTCAAATTCCAAGGCCCCATACACATCAACTAGTATGACTTGGGTAATAATTGAACTATCTCTAGCCTCAATTCTTTAATCGGTGTATGAAAATGGGTGTTGGTTATCTCTAGCCCAACATCACACGATCAAACCCATATTAGCCACCATTGTTTTCTCACTCATATTTATTCCTCTTTTTCAAGAAATAATAGAATAAGTAAACACAATCCATACTTGCAATTACAGCTATTTCAGTTATAATTTAGAGAAAATAATGGATTTATGCTAAATATGTAATTCTAATATTAAACTACCAACACCCAATCCATTTTAGCCCCTATCATGCACACACCCCTAGTAAGGTGTTTAGCTACTCATAAATGAAGTACAAGAGATAAAATCAAGAAAGGAATCACTATCATTCATCATTAATAAGAAACTTCAAGATCAATTTGTTCTTCAATGGAGTTTTAACCATAGAAAGATGAAAAAGATGAAGGAAAAATATCTCACTTCTCTCTATCTTTTTATGTCTCTAAAATACAAAAACTAACTATGGAATGTTATGGAATGTAATGTTCTATTCTTTACAAAAGGTGTATAAAAATAGCGTAAAGCTACTCCTTTTTTCTTGTGCTAGATGATTTTACCCCTTTGATGAACGCCTCACTTGTGAGGCACCTGCATTTTGTAGGTGCTCATCCGTGAGGCGTCGCTCGATCGTAGTTGGGGGCCAGTAAATCCAAGAATGGTCCTGCATTGGCACCTGTGTTTCACAGGTGCTGACCTGCATTACACACATGTGCCTTCAACATTCAAGAAGTGCTCTCCTGTGTTTCGCAAGTGTCATCCTGTGAAATTCATGTCCTCTTCTTCCAACACCATGCTTTTTGTTGAACTTCTTGATTTCTATATTTAAATTGAATACCTACAAAAGCTAAAGAGAAAGGACGTAAAATCTTCTTAAATGACTTGAAAACCAAGCAAAAGATCATTTTCAAAAGCCTAATGATTTGGTAAATTAACAACTCATCTGTTACACCCCGTAAATTTTAAATGAATAAATAGCCTAATGGCATGTTGGTTAAGGGATTTAGAAAAAAAAAGAGAGAAAAAGAGAAAGTCGGTTTTTATCAATAAAAACCAAAAAAACAAACAGAGGGTAGCCATGTTAAGGCAAAACCCATGATTTTTATACAAATTTCCTTCCGATTACGCTATGAAACGCGGTCTAAACTACGTTCCAGCTTAGATACCGAGGTATAAAGCTGCAGAGAGCAATCCTATGGAGTTGGTTTCGTGAAATTTGGCTGGCGAAATTTTGTGCTACCGAGGTAAAGTAAATAGAATTTCTTTAAATTAGTACCAATGTGTTCCTAGCTTTGCAGGGAGCATTTATCCCTTCTGGACTATCGAGAAATAACGAGTTTTTGACCGTTTCCTGAAAGATCGATGTTTGGGATAAATATATATCAAAAGTGATAATTTCTCCTGGATATTAATGTATTTAGTTCTAATTGAAATGTATATGAATGTAGGTGGGAGAAACAGCAGAAGTACTGACGGAAATCACATCGGTCAGTCTGGTACTCAGAAACCAGGTATGTAAAGTTATTCTTTCAGCAAGCCAGGAAGTACAGTCTAGAAAATAAATAGAATAAAGGCTATTAACAGATACCCAGCATACAAGAATGATTTTATTACAATTTCCAGCAAGCATGTAGTATATCATTACGTATCATGCGATAATCAGAATAACGGATAGTCAGATGATTTCATATAGTAATGTGGTATCCGCTAGTAGCTCAGCATGTTGTTACATAATACCTGGAATGGAAGTTATAAAAGTAGTATAACGAATTAGCAAGATTATAGATACTATGTATTACATTGGTTGAGACTGTATCCGGTAATAGATGGCACATTTTATATTATTGAGCTTTATCCAGTTATAGATGGCATGTTCTATGTTATTGAGTTATATCCAGATATGATCAGAACAGTAGTCAGATATAGAAATAGCTCCAGACACCGATATAGCTCCAGATACAGATATAGCTTCAGATAAACAAATAAAGGCCAGGTAGCAGTTAGCCCAGCAATCAGAAACAGTGCAAAACAGAATATAGCATCAGTTGTTTAATACGGACTAGCCTTGAAATAAAAGAAGAGAATATGATTAGTATTTTTCAATTGAGCATGCTTGCTGTGTATGTGTTTTTCATGTTGAGACTTGTTATGGGATGTGGGTGTCCTTTAGCATCCCCACCGCCCCTGGGTTATAACTGTGTCGATACCAGATTCAGATACCGCCACCAGCTGGGCGATGCCGTCCGCCTAGAGGACGATGATGGCCGACCACCATAATAATACAATCCAGATTACCCTGCTTGCAGGGGCAGTTCAGTTCATTCTGCGCAGAGCCAGATTACCCTGTTTACACGGGCAAACTACTCTGTGTGCGCTTGTGGCCGCGGCGGTTTCGGATACAGATTTTTTATAAAATTACCCTGTTGCGTGTTCACACCCAGGGGCAGTTTCAGTCACAGATACAACAGCAGATTACCCCGTTGAGCGCTTGCGCACAGAGGCTGGAGTCTTCAGACTCAGACACAGTTCATTGTCAAAGGCCAAGGCCTGAGCTACGTACCTAAGGGGGCCGGTAGGACGAGCTCACAATTATCAGATGAGTGGAGTGACTTATTTTTGGTTGGTTTAGACCCGGGTAGGGGTAAATAGATTGTTCTATTAGTTGGCACCTTCCGTCTTATGGGGGTCGGTCAGGTATTATGTGTATTTATATGTATATCTATATGTGCTATTAGATACTGATAGGCAGTAGGATGACACGTCGTCAGGTACGTCCAGTTTAGTTACAAAATAGGTAAACTCTCCCCAGTTATCCTCAGCCAGATAGACTCAGCTACTTCCTGCTTATATGTCATAGTATTGTTGTTACCCATTTCAGTTGTATATTTCAGTTTGCTTTACATGCCCAGTACTTGTGGTACTGATGCTTGTGGGGGCGCTGCATTGCTTGCCTGCAGGTACACATAGACGAGGAGTTGATCCCTCGTGATCTAGTCAGCAGAGTTATCATCTCCTATCCTCCGGAGCTAGACAGTCGGAGGTTGTTCCTATTTCCTTTTTGATTACAGTTTGGGTTGGTCGGGGCCTTGTCCCGACCATTCTATTATCACTTCCTAGAGGCTTGCAGTCTGATGTTTCCTGTGGTGGTGGAGCTGGTCGTGTGGGACCGTGCATGTATATATGTATTTAGTTGTTGTTGTTGGCCGTCTGGGGCCTTCTTCTTGTTATAGTTAGTGACCTTGTCGATCACAAATGTGAATAGCAATTCCTTCAGATTATAGTGTCATCGTTCTGGTTAGCTGTTGTGCATTGTAGGTGGCTATAGGCCTGATCGGTCGGGGGCTGTATTTACAGCCGCTATATAGCCAGTTCGTTTCTTGAAATAGAGCCAGAGTCTAGCAGGCACCAGGTGCCCATCATACCCCCCAAGGTGGGGTGTGACAAACTTGGTATCAGAGCAGTTCTTGTCCCAAGGAGTCTGCAAGCCGTGCTAAGTAGAGTCTTTTCTATGGATGTGTTGTGCACCACATACTATAGGTAGGAGGCTGCGAGGCATAATAGGATGGTTACCCTTCTTTCATACTCAGTCGTGCAATAGCACAGTATAGTATAGGGTTAGTTCTTTTGAAACTTACCACCCTCTTTGTCTACAGATACTATGGATGATCAGTGGGACCCTTCTACAGGAAGGAGATTGGATACATCGGCGGGAGAAGGCACCAGCAGGATGCCTCATGTACAGCCAGATTCAGCCCGGTCTGAGGGCGATACGGAGGTGTCATCTCGACCCTCCCAGCAGTCTCCGCCTCGCCAGACACCATTTGAGGCAGCACCGCCTCCCACAACTCCTGCACCCACTTCATCTGATCAGGAGCTACGTAGTGCAGTGGTTATGTTAACCCATATGCCAGCTACTCAGCGTCAGCCAGTACCACCTACAGCAGTAGAATCTCTAGGTGGGCCAGCTAGTTCCAGGGTTAGAGAATTGTTGGCATTGGGACCCCCACAGTTCACTGGGTCAGATCAAGCAAAGGACCCCCAGGATTTCCTAGATCAAATGCAGAGGATTTTTTTGGTTATGCATGTGACTCCTACAGAATCAGTTGACCTGGTAGTGTTTCGGTTGCGGGACATAGTTGTATTATGGTACGAGAGTTGGGAAAGGTCTCGAGGGAGAGATGTTGCCCCTCCGACCTGGTCCAGCTTCTCGGAGGCCTTCCTGGACCACTACTTACCTCGGGAGGTCAGACAGGCCCGGATGGACCAGTTCTTACACTTAGAGCAGGGGGCCAGGAGCGTCCGTGAGCATTCTTTACAGTTCGACTCCTTAGCCCGCTACGCTCCAGCATTTGTGGACACCATGTCGTCTAGAGTCCATCGTTTTATTATGGGCCTGAATTCAGATTACATAGAGACGTGCATGATGGCTACTTTGAGAAAGGATATGGACATAGCCAGGGTATAGGCCTTCGCACAGACAATTGAGGGCCTGAGACAGCGGCAGTGGGGCGACAGGAAGGCGACTTCAGAGCAGCTCCGTAGAAACAGACCCGCTGAGATTCAGGGGGAAATACCTATGGGGCCGAGACCACGGTTTTCAGATAGGCCACCCAGATCTTTACCTCCGGTACAACAACAGAGAGGCAGATTTGTTCGCCGAAGTCAGTAAGAGTCTGGTAGCAGTTTACGGACAGTAGCACCACCTCAGCAGCGGAGGCCAGAGCAGAGTAGATTTGTACCTACCCCTTGTCCTATATGCCACCGACCCCATTCTGGAGCCTGCAGGCAAGGCTTCTCAGGGTGCTATTATTGTGGACAGGAAGGGAATTTAATGAGAGATTGTCCGGCCAGAGGATAGGGTAGCCGGGATAGTCTAGATAGAGCATCAGCGGGGCCACGAGCTCCAGCAGCCTCAGCAGGGCGCAGACCCTCAGGTTCAACACATAGCGGCCGACGTAGATTAGGAGCCTCTGGCTCAGGTGCAGGCCCCAGCCGTACCTATGCATTACCAGGGAGGCAGGATTCAGAGGCATCTCCCAACGTGGTCACAGGTATATTGATTATCTGCTCATACCCTGTTTATGTATTGATTGATCCAGGGTCTACCTTGTCATATATTACACCATTTGTGGCCCGAAAGTTGGGTATCGAACTAGAATTGCTTCAGCATCCCTTTTCAGTGCTTACACTGGTCGGTGACTCGATTACAGCTAAAAGAGTTTACCGAGGGTGTACAGTAGAGGTTGCCGATCGTCAGACCACAGTAGACTTAATAGAACTTGAGATTGGCGACTTCGATACTATTATGGGTATGGACTGGTTAGTGCCATGCTATGCCAACTTAGAATGCTGGACCAAGAAGGTCCGATTTCACTTTCCGGGGGAAGCAGTGCGAGAATGGAAAGGGAGCACAGCTACGCCAAAAGGTAGGTTTATTTCCTACCTTCAGGTGAGAAAATTAATAGCAAAGGGATGTATTTACCACCTAGTTACAGTCCAGGACGTTCGGGTGGAACCTCCAACTCTTCAGTCTGTTCCAGTGGTCAATGTATTCCTTGACGTATTTCCAGATGAGTTGCCTGGTATCCCTCCCGAAAGGGAGATAGATTTTGCAATTGACTTGTTGCCAGGGACTCAACCTATATCCATTCCCTCGTATTGCATGGAACCAGCTGAGCTTAGAGAGTTGAAAGAGCAGGTAAAAGATTTTCTCGACAAAGGCTATATCAGCCCTAGTACTTCCCCGTGGGGTGCGCCAGTTCTGTTTGTAAGAAAGAAAGATGGCTCACTCCGTATGTGTGTAGACTACCGGCAGCTGAATAAGGTAACGGTTAAAAACAAATACTCGCTCCCTAGAATAGATTATTTGTTTGACCAGTTGTAGGGGGCCAGATGTTTCTCTAAGATAGATCTGAGGTCCGGATATCACCAGGTCCGGGTTCGTGAGAGGGACATTCCAAAGACTGCTTTCAGGACCAGATATGGTCACTTTGAATTTCTAGTCATGTCTTTTGGGTTGACGAATGCTCCCGCAGTGTTTATGGACTTAATGAACAACATATTCAGACCGTATTTGGATCTGTTCGTGATAGTATTTATCAATGATATTCTGGTATATTCTCGTTCAGAGACAGATCACCAGAACCATTTACGAACAGTACTCCAAATCCTTAGGGACCGTCAGCTGTATGCCAAGTTTTTTAAGTGTGAGTTCTGGCTGAACTCAGTTGCCTTTTTGGGGCATATCGTGTCGGATGCTGGGATACAAGTGGACACACAGAAAATAGAGGCGGTTAAGACATGGCCCAGACCTACCACTCCGACCGAGGTCCGCAGTTTCCTGGGTTTAGCAGGGTATTACCGGAGATTTGTTGATGGATTCTCCACCATAGCAGCACCACTGACAAAGCTGACATAGAAAGCAGCGAAATTTCAGTGGACGGAGGCATGTGAGCAGAGTTTCCAAGAATTGAAAGACAGATTGACCTCTGCCCCAGTACTAGCATTGCTAGAGGGAACAGATGGGTATGCGGTGTATTGCGACACTTCATGCTTTGGACTGGGTTGTGTGCTGATGCAGCATGGAAAGGTAATTGCTTATGCTTCCAGATAGCTGAGAAAGCATGAAAAGAACTATCCGACCCGTGACCTGGAACTGGCCGCTGTGATCCACGCTTTGAAAATCTGGAGGCATTATCTGTATGGTGTTCATGTAGACATTTTTACAGATCATAAAAGCCTATAGTATATTTTCACATAGAGGGAGTTAAATCTGTGGCAGCGTCGCTGGTTAGAATTGCTAAAAGATTATGACATAAATATTCTCTATCACCCGGGGAGAGCTAATATAGTAGTAGATGCCCTGAGCCGTAAGTCAATAGGGACTATGGCGTATTTGCGACCCGAGAAGCGGGAATTAGCCAAGGAAATTCATCTGCTAGCTGGTTTAGCCGTTCGAGTAGTAGAAATAGAAAATAACAGAGTGGTGATTAAGAACTCTGTTGTGTCATCGTTAGTTACAGAGGTAAAAGAACAGCAGTACGAGGAGCCTGACTTAGTCCAGCTCAGAGATAGAGTTCAGAAAGGTAAGGAGCCAGATTTCCAAGTGACTGAGGATGAAGTGCTACGTTGTAAGGGACATCTATGTGTCCCGAATGTTTCAGGGCTTTGCCAGCAGATCATGCATGAGTACATTACGCTTGCTATTCCCTCCATCCAGGAGCAACGAAAATGTACCACGACATCAGAGATATCTACTGGTGGCCAGGTTTGAAAGCTGAAATAGCTGAATTTGTATCTAAATGTCCTAACTGCCAGCAGGTGAAAGCAGAACACCAGAAATCGGGTGGTCTGACGCAGGATATAGCTGTGCCTTTGTGGAAATGGGAAGCGATAAATATGGATTTTGTAATAGGGTTACTCCGTACCAGACGCAAAAATGATTATATTTGGGTAATCATTGACAGATTAACAAAATCAACCCATTTCTTGCTAGTATGAACTACATTCTCTGCTGAGGATTATGCTAAACTGTATATCAGAGAGATAGTCAGATTGCACGGTGTTCCGGTGTCTATTATCTCAGATATAGGAGCACAATTTACATCGAGATTCTGGCAATCATTCCAAAGAGGCCTGGGGACATAGATTAACTTAAGTACAGCCTTTCATCCTAAGACAGATGGGCAAGCAGAATGAACTATCCAAACGCTCGAAGATATGCTACGAGCGTGTGTACTAGATTTTGGGGGTAGCTGGGATGAGCATCTGCCGTTGATTGAATTTTCCTATAATAACAGTTATCATTCAGCCATCCAAATGGCGCCCTTTGAAGCATTGTATGGGCGAAAATGCAGATCACCCGTCGGCTGGTTTGAAGTGGGGGAATTAGCGTTGATTGGGCCAGACATCATTCGACAGTCAGAGGAGAAGGTAAAGGTTATCAGAGAATGCCTACTGACTGCTCAGAGCCGCCAGAAGTCTTGTACAGATATGCGACCAGAAATTTAGAATTTGCAGTGGATGACTGGGTATATTTGAAAGTGTCTCCGATGAAAGGGGTGATGAGATTTGGCATGAAAGGCAAGCTTAGACCGAGGTTCATTGGGCCATATCAGATTCCGCGAAGAATAGGCCGAGTAGCATATGATTTGAACTTGCCCCCAAAATTAGAGTTTGTTCACCCAGTGTTCCATGTATCTATGTTGAGGAAATTTGTAGGAGACCCTTCCACAGTTGTTCTAGTTCAGGATGTCCAGGTCACAGAAGAGTTAGCATATGAAGAAGTTCCAGTAGCTATCTTAGATAGACAGATTCGTAGATTGAGAACTAAAGATATTGCATCTGTCAAGGTATTGTGGCATAACAGGAACCGAGAAGAGATGACCTGGGAAGCCGAGGAGGATATGAAAGCCAGATATCCCCACTTATTCCAGGCATAGGCAAACAGGAGGTATGTTAGAACTGTTTTTCCTTATGAATGCTTATATTTCATCTATGGAAGCAGACGATTGATTATAGACAGTTATATATGAATATTATTATATCATGTGGAGTACCTGTATTGGGCTTTTCTACTTTTCAGGAATTTTGAGATAATCCATAATACAGGGGAAACTCTACCGAAATCTTTTTAGGGATAAGTCAGCCAGTTAAGATTTCTATAAGTCAGAATGTCATTCGAGGATGAATGTTTTTAAGGGGGGGAGGATGTTACACCCCGTAAATTTTAAATGAATAAATAGCCTAATGGCATGTTGGTTAAGGAATTTAGAAAAAAAAAAGAGAGAGAAAAAGAGAAAGTCGGTTTTTATTAATAAAAACCAAAAAAAATAGAGGGTAGCCATGTTAAGGCAAAACCCATGATTTTTATACAAATTTCCTTCCGATTACGCTATGAAACGCGGTCTAAACTCCGTTCCGGCTTAGATACCGAGGTATAAAGCTGCAGAGAGCAATCCTACGGAGTTGGTTTCATGAAATTTGGGCGGCGAAATGTCTTGCTACAGAGGTAAATTAAATAGAATTTCTTTAAATTAGTACCAATGTGTTCCTAGCTTTGAAGTGAGCATTTATCCCTTCTAGACTATCGAGAAATAATGAGTTTTTGACGGTTTTCCGAAAGGTCAAAGTTTGGGATAAGTATATATCAAAAGTGATCATTTCTCCCGGATATTAATGTATTTAGTTCTAATTAACATGTGTATGAATGTAGTTGGGAGAAACAGCAGAAGTACCGACGGAAATCACATCGGTCAGTCGGGTACTCAGAAACCAGGTATGTAAAGTTATTCTTTCGGCAAGCCAGGAAGTACAGTCTAGAAAATAAATAGAATAAAGGCTATTAACAGATACCCAACATACAGGAATGATTTTATTACAATTTCCAGCAAGCATGTTAGTATATCATTACGTATCATGCGATAATCAGAATAACGGATAGTCAGATGATTTCAGATAGTAATGTGGTATCCGCTAGTAGCTCAGCATGTTCTTACATAATACCCGGAATGGAAGTTATAAAAGTAGTATAATGAATTATCAAGATTACAGATAGTATGTATTACATTTGTTGAGACTGTATCCGGTAATAGATGGCACATTTTATATTATTGAGCTTTATCCAATTATAGATGGCATGTTCTATGTTATTGAGTTATATCCAGATATAATCAGATCAGTAGTCAGATATAGAAATAGCTCCAGACACCGATATAGCTCCAGATATAGATATAGCTTCTGATAAACAGATAAAGGCCAGGTAGCAGTTAGCCCAGCAATCAGAAACAGTGCAAAACAGAATACAGCATCAGTTGTTTAATACGGACTGACCTTGAAATAAAAGAAGCGAATATGATTAGTATTTTTCATTTGAGCATGCTTGCTGTGTATGTGTTTTGCATGTTGAGACTTGTTATGTCATGTGGGTGTCCTTTAGCATCCCCACCGCCCCTGGGTTATAGCTGTGTCGATACCAGATTCAGATACCGCCATCAGCTGGGCGATGCCATCTGCCTAGAGGACGATGATGGCTGACCACCATAATAATACGGTCCAGATTACCCTACTTATAGGGGCAGTTCAGTTCACTCTGCGCAGAGCCAGATTACCCTGTTTACAGGGGCAGACTACTCTGTGTGCACTTGTGGCCGGGGCAGTTTCAGATATAGATTTTTTATAAAATTACCCTGTTGCTTGTTTACACCCAGAGGCAGTTTCAGTCACAGATACAGCAGCAGATTACCCCGTTGAGCGCTTGCGCCCAGAGGTAGAAGTCTTCGGACTCAGACACAGTTCATTGTTAAAGGCCAAGGCATGAGCTACGTACCCAAGGGGGCCGGTAGGAGGAGCACACAGTTATCAGATGAGTGGAGTGACTTAGTTTTGGTTGGTTTAGACCCGGGTAGGGGTAAATAGATTGTTCTGTTGGTTGGCACCTTCCGGCTTATGGGGGTCGGTCAGGTATTGTGTGTATTTATATGTATATCTATATGTGCTATTAGATACTGATTGACAGTAGGATGACACGTCGTTAGGTACGCCCAGTTTAGTTACAGAATAGGTAAACTCTCCCCAGTTATCCTCAGCCAAATAGACTCAGCTACTTCTTGCTTATATGTCATGTTATTGTTTTTACCCATTTCAGTTGTATATTTCAGTTTGCTTTACATGCCCAGTACCTGTGGTACTGACGCCTGTGGGGGCGCAGCATTGCTTGCCTGCAGGTACACATAGACGAGGAGTCGATCCCTCGTGATCCAGTCAGTAGAGTTATCATCTCCTATCCTCCGGAGCTAGACAGTCCGAGGTTGTTCCTATTTCCTTTTTTATTACAGTTTGGGTAGGTCGGGGCCCCGTCCCGACCCTTCTATTATTACTTCCTAGAGGCTTGCAATTTGATGTTTCCTGTGGTGGTGGAGCCGGTCGTGTGGGGCCGTGCATATATATATGTATTTAGTTGTTGTTGTTAGCCGCGTGGGGCCTTCTTCTTGTTATAGTTAGTGACCTTGTCGGTCACAAATGTGAATAGTAGTTGCTTCAGATTATAGTGTCATCGTTTTGGTTAGCTGTTGCGCATTGCAGGTGGCTATAGGACTAATCGGCCGGGAGCTGTATTTACAGCCGCTATATAGCCAGTTCGTTTCTTGAAATAGAGCCAGAGTCTAGCAGGCACCAGGAGCCCGTCATACCCCCAAGGTGGGGTGTGACATCATCAAACCCCCAACCTTGAACTATTGCTTGTCCTCATGCAAGGCATTCTTTACAGCTAAATAATTGACTTTAAGCATGTTATACCATATGTGTTTCTGCACAAGGGACCACTAGGACTAAGACAACCCCAAAATCGCACACTAACTCAATGAAAAGAAAAGACTCAAAAATTTATGCAAATGCTTAAAGAGATAACAAAAACAATTGGTATGATTCACATGTGTTTCTTTCATTCAAAACAAGGGCATGGTTGATCAAAACATGCTCATACATCTTAAGTCGTTGAAAATTTACATTCAAAGTTTGCCATAAAGCTCACTACACTCTTGTCTCAATCACATCTTTTACTTTGAACACATTCAAGCATGTTCCACAAGGAAGTAATGCCATTTTCATCAAGAGAGAATCCCATTTATTTTCAATCAATTCACACACAAAGGGGTTATAGAATAAGACAAATACGCTCACTCTCACAAAGAAATTATTATGCACATAACTTGACCTATAGGCTTGCCCTTCATGTAACTCGCTACTAATGTAGAATTTCTACATTTAAAATCAATTAGTTCTTGGGGGTCATAATGATGGTTAGGGGTCAAGGTCGGATGACTTTTTAGTTCTAGTAACTAGAACATCCCTAATGCCCTTTTTGTGAACATTTTTGCATACTCCTTTTTTTGTTTAGATTACCCCCACCTTATCTCTCCTTGATCAACATATTTATTTTTAAACAAGAGCTACCCTTATATCTCCTTGATTTTCACTTTTAGCCTCATCTAAGCAAGAGGTAACACCTCTCAACAATTCTTTTTCTTCTAAGGTTTAGAGGTTTTTTTCTCAACCAACCAATTCGTTCATTTCCTATAATTTGGTGCTACCTCAAATTGGAGCTCACATACTTTTCCCATTTTCTTTTGCAAACCCCTAAACTTAGGATTTTCCATTATTTCTCCCTTTTTCCCTCAATTTTAGGAATCAAGCCTCATTTTTCTTTTTTTTTTTCTAACAACTAGCACTAGGGATGATGGGTGCTAAAAGAGGGATTACAAAAGGGTAATAAGCTTGTAATGTGATTCTCAAGGAAAAGGTTTAAAGGATCAACATTGGCTAGCAAAGACAGATGTTCAAGGAGGTCATATAGGTGATATAGCTATCAAAATAAAGCGTAAAATCATGTTCTAAGTGCAGCTACATCTAGGATTTCGCCTTGAGTCATACATAGGGCAATTTCTAGACAACCATTCATGCATGAAAATTAAGCTAAAAGCCTTAGCACACAAGGCATCACACTCCAAGGAATTCACACAATTCTTGCAACCACATCAAGAGTATGACTTTAGACAAGATAGCATGTGAATCAAGAAGCCAAGAAAGGAATGTGCAACTCGTAACAAAACAGTGCTAATTTTTTTAAATTCAAATGCCCCTTTTTCCTCAAAATCTATTTTCAATGCCATTTAAAAAATTTTTGTGGTACCTCTCAAAAGCCCGTGCAACAACTAACTCAAAAAGACTCTAAACTTGGCATTTTTTCTTATAAAGTCGCCTCTCAATCTATCATTGGAAAATATCACTCAATTCTATAATAAAAGAAAAGAAAAGGAAATCGTTATATTTCTATCAATTCTTCCATGAAATTACTACCAAGCATGATTATGAACTTCTACGGTTAAATTTCCCCGTGGTATAAAGAAAACCCTTGGATTTTATTTTCTAACTACTTTGAATAAAGACAATTATTAAGACATGGGTCATTAAATATTTGACAATTTAAAATGGACCCATCAATAGCACTAACAAGTCAAAAAGCAATATTTTTCATTCATCACAAGCCCGACAAGGGCATTCATCCATCCAAGCAAAAATTAAAAATGCGAAACATTCAAAACATAAGAACTGTAGCCTGAAAAGGGCAACAAATGACCCCAAAACAACTAACAAATGAGAGACATCCCACCCCCAACTAATGTATTACATTGTCCCCAATGTGAATATTAAGAATAAAGGATGGGGAGAACTCATTGATGTGGCTACTCTTCGGTATCATCATTGGCCTCTTCCTCTTCATGGCCTTCATCTCCCAAGTTTGCTACATCATCCCCACCTAAATCCTCAAACAAATTATCAATAGGCTCCCGGGCTGTAGTTGGGGCAGCCATTGCATCAAGTAAAGCTCATGTCCTGATCCTCCATTGGTGCCTGGCTTTCAACTCTCTCACTTCAGCTTGGAGAGATGTGACTGCTCTCTCTACTACATCCACTCGAGAGTATATATTGTTAAATCTATAAAATACATTCTTCAACTCCTTCTTCACTATCTTGATGATAATGGCTGGGAGATTCTGATCCAACCTTTGGACTTGGTTCTCATGAGATTGTGTCATCTTAGTGAGCTTTTGGATTTTGCTTGGGCGAAAGGATGTGGGAAGAGATGAAGGCCCTCTAAATGGTGCCTCTTCGGATGTATGGCCCGATGTCTCGGGGTTTGGCATGATAAGTTCAGGAGCAATGGGAGTCTCCACTATGCCATAAGAGGTGGAGTCTTCGGTATTCTCACATGCTTGCATCCTCTTTATTTTTCTCTTGGGTGCATCTGCATCCTTGTTTTTATCAACAGCAATGACACCAGTAGCAGAGTTGCGGGATTCATCAGGGAATAGTGGCACCCACGCTTTGAGGCATAGCTGGGTAATGAGACAATGTATGGCATTGAAGTTTCTTGTTGTTTGGCCTTAAGCTTCATTTTTGTAGACACTATTTCCCCAAAGTTAATTGGCACCCCTGACATGATGCAGGCAATAAGTATGGCCACCTAGAGGTTCACTCTTTGATCATTTTTAGAGGGCATGATATGGCCACAAACAAATTCTGGCCATAAGTTTGCCTCAAATTTGAGGTCCTTCCTTGTGATTTCACCACCCATGGAGGCCCATAAGGGCTGACCATTGGCGATGATGCGAGCTACCTAACTGAACTAATCTTCTTAGGTGGCAATTCTGGCTGCATATTCCCGAATCAATTTCATCCTCCCAAAATATGGCATTTATTGCCTTTGGAGTGATGTCAACCTCTACACCTCGAACTTTTCGCCTTGTGTTTCATTGCCTCTAGTCGTGCCTGGAAAGATGCATAGAATTTTGGCACCAAATTTGTGTAGTAGTTCGAGAGGGGCTTTGTCAACATGTGCAATTGTCTATCATTGAACTATCCAATGTTGTTTTGGAAGTCATTCCCTAGCCCCACCAAATCAAAGCATTTCACTGTGGTGATTGGCATCCCTTCACATAAGACATAATGTGCCTTCATGTTCGGCACACAGTAGATAATGCCATCCCTGGTATTGGTAGGGGTTGGGGTTGGATTCTCTTTCCCTTTGCCTTTACACTTGTAAGTGGAAGGTGTATTTCCCTTGTTGGCTTTCCTAGATGAAGTCATATTTCTGCAAAATAATGTTAGTACCACAACAAAACAAACTTCTTTTTTAGTTTTAGTAAATGAAAATTAAAAGCGATAACTATCCTAAGCTAAGGAACAAAATTCTAAAGTTTGGATGAGAAATTGTCACGCCCCATAACTGGGGGGAGGGCGCGACTGGCTCCCCATACCTAACTGACTGGGAAGCCGACTATATAGACACATGTAACTATAACACTTAGGTCGTCCAGGCCATCTATCACAATCAACTGGAGCACAAACTGGACCCATAATATCTTAATAATACAGGGTAAACAACTGAAATGCAAACAAGCCTATGAGTATGCTAAACTAAAAAACAAAAAGTCGAAAAGGCCACAAACTGAATACCATTGTACACACTAAGTCCACAAAGCCTCTAACGAGTAAACTGGCTGATGCTCGGAACAGGGTTCCGACCATACCCATAACTGCATCTCAAAACTCTAACTAAAACAAAACCAGTCTTAGCTACAAAAATAAAGGAGCATACCAGCACATCCACTAATCTCATGAACTGCTACTGCAACTGGCAATCCCAATCTCTACCTTCACCTGCGGCACGAATGCAGGTCCCCAGGTGAAGGGACGTCAGTACGAATGAAATGTACTGGTATGTAAGGAAAAAAACTATAAACGTGTAAGATAGCAACGATAACTGAGCCAGAAATAGGAATAGTAACAACCTAGAATCCTGGAAACTGAAACCTGACAATAAGTCAATACTGAAGTGCAAATGCAACCAAGTATTGCACAAGACAAACTATAACTGTAATGCCCGCAACCAACCAACAATAAATCCATATATAAAATTCGTCCAGCTGGTGTACCATATTAGGGAAAAATAAAAATATCTTCAGCCGATGTATCACACCGGGGTAAAATAAAAATATCTCCAGTCGATGTACCACACTGGGGTAAAATAAAAATATCTCCAGCCGATGTACCACACCAGGGTGAAATAAAAATATCTCCAGCTGATGTACCACATCGGGGTAAAATAAAAATATCTCCAGCCGATGCACCACACTAGGGTAAAATAAAAATATCTCCAACCGATGTACCACATCGGGGTAAAATAAAAATAATTCTCAATATTAATCATAAATAGGGTTGATATGGCTTATATTGAGTCAATTTAACACGTATGGCATATAAATGAAAATTGTTAAGTTTGTGGCTGGAATAGGCCTCTTTCATAACCCATAAATGCAAGTGAGCACCCATATCATGTAAAGCTAGAAAATATGCATATATATCACATAAATCTGTCAAAATATACATGAGCATGTCGACTCAATTACTTGAAGGACCTTCAAGAGGTTTAGACAACATAAGAACTTTTGTGAGCTTACACACAATGTCCTACAAATAATCCTACCAATATAACATATTTCTTTGATAGAAACACATAGAGCTCATTTCTACACAATTTTTTAACATCTGGGAACTACAAATATATACTGCCTACCAGGTGGTTCCTTTACTTGTATCGACAACTATACATTGGAATTTCATTGCCAAATTTATCATCTAGATAAGCACACATAGTTCTTAATTCATTTGACTTATTTTCAGGAAACATGGAAATTATAACTAGGAACTTAGAGTTATTTGTCATATACATAGAGCTGAGAACTGAACTACAGATATACAACGTATGAGACTTTTCTATAATGTATAACTCGTATTTAGTTAACTGGGTGACCTCCAGGAGACTTCCTAGTATTCAAAGTTCCGAGCTCAACTGATCATTATCATAGCCTGCACTTATACTTACTTAGACATTAGGAACATTGGTACAAGGGAGAATCTCTCCTCTGAATATAGCAAATTCAACTGATAACTCAACAAAAGCTAAACATAAAGATGAATGACTTGAATATAACTGAAAGAATTCAACTGTATGTTATAACATGAAAATCATATACATTAAGACTTCTTACTGGAAAGACATATAAAGACTTGAGTTATTAGACTTGTATAAAACATCAGATACTTGACCGACACATTAGCATAATTCTCGAAATATGATCTCTCAAAAACTTCTTAGATCAGCTAGCACGTTTCAACATAAATTAGGGACGTAAAGACATAACTTAAGGATCTGATACTTGGAGCTCTATAACTTGGGAACTCGTGATTAACTCTCTAAGTGATGCCTTATAGGCAAATAAAGATATATAGCCGTAATTCCTGTGATGCTGGATTGACTTTCATAACTTTGCAATTATCTACGGAGCTTAAGAAAGCTTACATAATCATAAGTGACTTAGAAGATCCTAGGATTACCCTTTTCAGACATGGTAGAAAATTTCAACACTTAGAATAGGTAATTTAACATAATCGTTTATGGGTATAGTAGAGAGCTTCTCAACTTAAATTACTATTTTGTAGACGTTCAACTCTAATTATTTTTTAGAAGGTTAACACTTTAGTGGTTATTCATAAACGTAACACATATTGAACATAAACAACTTAATTTATAACTCTTTTGCTAAATGTCTTTAGAAAAGGGTTAATCTTCCTAACTATTGCCTACCTCGTTCACAATCATAACCCGTATCGTCTAATTTAACAATATTTAGCTCTACTTTCCTTATTCGTCTTAACTTCTTTGCCAAAAATTATTCACTCTACACTCAAGTATTTACCCTCATTTTCACTATTCCATCATTTATTATACGCACTTACCTCTTTGCCTAATTGACAACTTAGCTACGCTTTCCCCGTTAACATATATCGATTTAGATTATTCGCTACGTGCCGCTTGCTTAACATAAAATCTACTTTTTACCTTAAGCACTTTAAAACATAAACATATAGGAGGGATTAACAATATTATTAAAACGTCATTTCAATTAGCTCGTTTACCCTCAATCGGCTTAGCGGCATCTTCTTAGCTTAAGTTCAATTACATGTTGTCGTCTTAGCATTTCCTACCAATTTCACTAAGTGACCAGATCTTAACATATATTCAACATCACATATACAGTATACTGCAAAGGACCATCTCACAGTGCCCACGTCAAGGGGACTTCAGACTCGATTAGAACTACGACAACAATCGTATAAAAATTACACCTTTCTCTTCACATTTGTTCGCTTCAACCATTTTTAACGATTCAAGCTTTATGCAAAGTATTTCCAACCATTTGGAAAGGATCATACATGCCTCAATATGATTCTAAAAACATAGGAATATTTATCCTTTCAATAACTTAGTTTCGTGCTTGAAAAACAATGAAAGGGAGGCCTTTACTTATCTTGGCACGTCGACTCTAATTTTGCTGAAAATCATTATTTTAAGCTTACTCCTTAAGACTCCTTCAAAGTCCAATTTAAAAACACAACAAGCAGCAACTTCACTTCACCAAAGTTCTGGAAAAATTGGGCAGCAACATCCCACAAAAACACACAAAGAAACAACAACACAATACTACAACATTCTCCAAGTTATAACCTCATAAACATAAAGAAATAAAAAAGGGAATTACTTACCCTTTATTGGAGATGTTATTAGCTAAAGTAGGAGTAAACTCCTAATCTTTCCTCTGCCTAGAATCATCTAAAAACACAGCAATACCACAATCAACCTCAAGACAACAACAAGCCATGACTTTCTTCCAAGGTTCTCTTTTCAAAGCCCAAAAGAGACAAGAGTGAAGTTTCTTACCTGGGATATATTTTCACCATGTGATAGGTCTTTGAATTCTCTGAATTCTGGATAAAAATTCAACTAAAATGGAGTAGAAATGAGCTTTCTAGATTAATTTTACTTCACATAGGCGGGCTGGCCAAGGTCTGGGCGGCGCCTGCGTGCGGCGCCCGTGCGAGATGCCCTCACGCGCCTGCTGCCTGCCTGTCTCAGCGCCATCACGCCTAGGTGCTTTCCCAGCCGACAATGCTATCTTCAAATGAGCATAAATTTTTACTTTGAACTCCGATTGACGAGCGGTTTTTTTCACTGTAAACTAGACTCAAATACCTTTCATTTGATACGCTATGGGACTTCTGGATCATTATATGTTTGGAGATATGACCATTTAAAGTTTATTCTTATTTACAAACTTCACGTACTCTTCACTTTTCACATTGCACATGTTTCCCTCCTCATCTACGGACAACATACAATCCATAATTACCTTAATATGACATCTAATCATCAAATAATCATCAAAAAAATTTGGGGGTGTAATAGAAATAATGCGAAGAATTAAAATTAATAACTAGCAGCACCTGCTCTGCACCAGCGTTTCGCAGGTAGAAACGCATAGTTCGCCGGTGCATCGCGGGTCTGTGATAGAAAACTGGGCCAATTAGACATCTCCTACACTGAACCTATGTTTGGCCAGTCCTGATCTACGAGTTGCAAGTGAAATGTAGGTGATGGGCAGTGGCCTGAAGCTTCAAACCCATACCTGCGACTCAACCTTCATTTCGCAGAACCTGACTGGCAACTCGCAGGTAAGTGGCAATTCAAAATTGATTACCCCAACCCAACAAACAATCACACTTCAATTTCATGCCTTACTCAAATCGCTCACACATCATGATTTACCCAGTTTAAGCAGCATAAAAGAACAAAAATGATGATTTTCCCTTAAGAAAGACGTCAACCTATCTATCATCGAAAAAATCATCCATTTCAATTACATGGGGTTACTCAAACTTCATCCCCAACTATTATATCAAAACATGAGGCATACATAAGAAATAGAGCATTACCAGTAATCCTACCCACATGTTGTGATTTCGAATCCCCTACCATACACATAACAAGAAAAGATATTCCAAAATTAAGAACACAAGAAGGGTAATGGGGAACATAGCTCAAGAAAATTATTAACTAAGCATGATTACTTTTTCACTATCATTCCCAAAAAGCAAAAAAAATAAGAATAATGAGTACACTTGCCACGTTAGGAGAAAGAAAAGCAAAGAGATTGAAAACTTGGTTTCTTGATCTAAAATGGCTAACCCAAAAATCATAATTTCTTTTGCTTTTGTTTTAGTGAGAGAAGAGCTTGTGAAGGAATGGAGGAAATGGTGAAAATGAATGCGGTTTTATAGGATGAAGTGGGTGAAAGTGATTGTTGGGTTGAAAAGGTAGGATTTAGTGGGAGTTAATAGGGAAATATGGAAGTGTGTAATGGTTGATAGCTTGGATCATGAGGAAGGTGAAGAGGTGAAGAAGAAGGGTTTTTGGAAAGTTGAAAAGAATTTGTATCAGATTTGGAAGACCATGGGTTGGGTCGATTAACGGGTTTGGTCAATATTTTCAATGAAATACTTACCTGCGCCTAGACCTACGACCATAGGCGGGTACCCGGATTTCGCAGTTCCAAACACAGGGTGACCCCATTCTTGCCCATCCTTCTGCCTGTGAACTACGCTGGACCTATGCTTCGTGGATTGGCACTTGCGATTTGCAGGTGGTTCGCAGTTCACCCTCCAATTTCTAGATTTCTTCCAAGTGCACTTGTTTAGGCCCATGCCAAACCTGCATTTTGTAGGTGAGGCGCAGTAGCCCTGCTTTTGCTTTTAGCTTTCTGGACCCTTCTTGCAACTAGGTTGTGACTCGTGCTTGAGCACCTACGTTTCACAAGTCTCACGCAGTGCTTTCCCTGTTCATCTTTCACTTGGTTCCTCATCAATATTTTTAAAAAATAACAAAAACATCAAAGTACAAAAAATAAAACACTTGGCTTTCCTCCCAAGAAGTGCCTTATTTACCATCATGGCACGATAGATACCTCCTCAATCATCAATTCTCAGAGGGTTATCCTCCGAATAAACTTCAGCCTCACCAGTTTTGTCTTGCTCCTCCTCTTCATTGAGGACCGCTATCACTTTTCATTCATTCGGGGTTTTTGTGGGTTTACACACATTGAAGGTGACTTCCTCAACTCCTACTCTAAACTTTAGCTCTGCTAGCTGCACATCCACCTGTGCTTTACCCGTTGCTAGCAATGGTCGCCCTAAAATGATAGACACCTCGATATCCATGTTGCAATCCAACACGACAAAGCTGATTGGAAGGATAAATTAGTCCATTAGGACCAAGATATCTTCTAATAGTCCCACAATTCTCTTGATAGACCGGTCCGCCATCAATATCCTCATTGTAGTATACTTTTGATACCCCAAACCTAACTTCTTTAAAATGACAAAAGGCATTAAATTTATGCTTACCCCGAGGTCACATGCATTATCCAATGGTGCAAAAGATGGTAAAAGATCTGGGGTCCTCTCTCTTGGGAGCAAGATTGCTTTCCATCACTACACTACAGTGGTGCATCACCTCACCTATGCCTGCATCCACGATTTTCTTCATTTTTACTAATTCCTTCATGAATTTTGCATAGCCAGGCATTTGAAGAAATGCATTTACCAGCGGTATGTTTATGGACAACTTGCTAAACATCTCAATGAATTTCTTGAATTTATAGTCCTCTTTCTTCTTCTCTAAACCCTGAGAGTAAGGAGGTGGGACTCTAGGATCCTAACCTTGTACATTTGAGGCCGCCTTGCCCTAATTTCTCATCATCAACATCCTTTGAAGAAACAACTACTCCTTCCTCTTCAAATACCTCTTCATTATCAACAACACTTGGTGCTTTTGGCACCACATCTTTCACTCCATCATTTGTGATTGGATCACCAGTTTGGTCTTCGCACCCGCATCAGCAAAGATTTTCCCACTCTTAATAACAATTGCAATGCAATAGCCATCCTTCTTCATATTTGGTACGGTATAACTAGGAAGGGTGCCTTTTATTCGGGGATTATTTGAGATGAAAGGTGATTCATTTGAGCTTACAAATGCTTCATAGAAGTTGAGTAAGATCTCACTATTTAGACGAGGTTAGATACCTCCATTTTAAGCTCTTTTACCCCATTCTCTGTAGACTCAACCTTCTTTAGAACTCTTGTTAAAATTTCCTCTATCTTGGAGTCGCCAAAATCGCTCACTCCAGGTTGCCTTTGGGAGGCCTCAACCTTCAGAGGGGGAGATATAGGTTTGAACTTCTGTGGTAACATTCCCCTTCATGGTTTGGTTCATCGTTTCCCCATCTCTCATTCCTATCAGTCCACCCTTGACTCTCCTGATTTCTCCAACCTTGATTATCGTCATGAGGACACCAAGGGCCTAGGTCGGCACCTTGATATCCTGGATGAGAACCCCCCACTTGTCCAGCCATAGCCTCCCCTTCATATTGCATTTGGCCTTCGGTTCTAACTGAATATACACTCTTGGCACCAGGTCCCATCACATGTTTTGTCATTAACTCAAGATGGTTCATCATTTTGGCCAACGTCTTATCCCTTTATTCATCTCATTTTCTCATCTCTGCATTCACAAGCCTGGAACTAGAACCACATGAGGGCACCTCGGTGTCCCTAGTGTGCCATGCTCGATTTATCTTGGTCATCCGGTCTAAAAGAGCTTTGGCCAACCTACATGTTTGGTCCATCAAGGACCTACCAGCAAGATTATTAGCTACGGACTTGTTGATTAAGTCAAATGAGTGATAGAAGCTTGGCATAAGAACTCCTTCAGGAAACCCATGGTTTGGACATCTTGTAACTTTCTTTTTTAATTGGAGCCAAGCCTCAGGCAAAGGTTCACCCAGGAGTTGTCTAAAGTTGGTGATGTCAACCCTCAACTTCAACATCCTCGAGGGACAAAAGAACCTATCCAAGAAAGCCTCCATCAACTCTTGCCAAAGAGGTAATACACCATGGGAGAAACTCCTCGAAACAAACAATGGCTTCTCCTATATATGAGAATGAGAAGAGCCTTTGTTGAATTGACTCTTGGCTAATATGGTGATACTGCAGGGTTGGCATATTTGAAGATTGTTGTGAAGGTGTCTATTAGCATCTTCACTTGGTTTCCCTATGAAGAGTCCTTTTATTTGTAGCAAGTGCAACATCGTTCTAGTCACATGAAATACCATATTCCCTACTGTAGGTGGTAGGTGAATGGCACCCACTACATCAGGCAACATGGGCTCATCCTCATCTTGATCAATATGTCCATCCACGAAACCTACTTGTGAGTTATGACTCATTAGATCCAACCTGAACAAACAGTGAAAACAAGAATAACTGTAAATTTGCACAAGATGCTCCATTAAATCAAATCAACAAACAATTAACGGTTATCAAATATCATTCCCTAGCAAAGGTGCCAAAATTGATGACATCCATATCCACTCCTCACTAGGAGATAGTGTACATGGTTTTCGCAATATAATCTCTGCAACTCGTGAGTTAGGGTCGAATTCACAATGAATGAAGATTGATAGCAATGAAAGTCTTCTAACAAATTGAATCAAATAGAATCATTGTATCAAAACTAGGAAAGTAAATATTGGGGGGTTTTAAGATCACACTATGAATTCAAATTCAATTAAAAAAACAAGACAACCAACTTCAAAGTAACAATATGAGCGAATATAGTGGTGTTCTATTGACGAGGCACTAATAGGATTGGGGTTAAGTAGCAAATAAAAGCATTACTTACGAACCTATATAGTCATGGATAATGCGACACTTGATGTTTCTCAACCACTTGGGTGTCTTTTGCCTCGGATTTTCTCAAAATCCAAGGTCCCATATATATCAACCACTATGACTTGGGTAAGAATTCAACCATCTCTAGCATGTATCATGAAACGATACAACATAGAAGTATGCGGTCAGTACGTGGAATGTACCGAGTATGCAAGGTAAGTAGAACCGCTAATGTAAGTCAAAATCATTTAAAGACAATGCATTAATTAAAACATAACATAAGAAAACTCAGAGTAGGGTTTGCATGCATACTTTCTAAAATCATGATCTCTTCAAAACATGATATAACATACTTCATAGCGTCATAGCTAAATCGATTAACTCAAAGCTGAATTTTGACATTTATAAGTAAAACCTGAACATTGAGTCAAACCTTCTTTGGAACATGTATTTACATAAATCTCATAAGTAATGAATATGCATATCTTAAATCATGAGGAACAATGGGAGACTCGTCTTTTAACCGATATACCACAATAGAGCTTACATGGTCCCGACTATTACACTCAAGTGGGTAGAGCCGTCCAAAACCTTGCCAGGGCTAAGGACGCTACCATGATATTGATATCAAGATGAAGGCCCATTTGAGCAAGGGAAGCTCACATCGGAGGTCCCAAATTATATTATAGTATCAACCTGCGTTGGTGCGTAGTTCTTAGGCATAGGGTGATCGACCCATACCCTACTCGGTGCTAGACAATGCTCCCAAAAACATGCATATGCTCTACATCGTATATAACGAAGCTCCACATCGTCTAGAGACGAAGCTCAATAGTCAAATACATCTCAAATACAAAATCATGCATATGAGAAGCTTTAGTTCAAAACATATCACAAGCTAAAAACATACTTGGGAGCTTTTGCTCCAAAACCATGTGGTAAGCTATGCATAGGAAATCTACTCTCAATACATACCACAGGATAGAATATAAATTTGGGAGTCTTCGCTCCAAAACAATGTGGTATGCTTAGTTCGGGAAAATCATCATTTAAACTTAACATGTGGGTATTACCCAAAGTTTTATCCTACTTAGAAATACACAATTCTCATCGATAACATAATTATAAACATAGGTAGTTTCAAATCATGCTTTGCATCATAATATCTCATCATTATCACGTATACTTCACAAATCTCACTTTTCATGATCGTCTCATTAATGGGCTTCAACATTCATAAGGCTGGAAACATAATTTTAATAGAAATAATCATAATAAATTCATATCCATGCGTAGAAATATATAATTCATGCCTTTAGGTAAAAACCCCATAGATAAATCATAGAGTTTCACACTTTTTAGAGAGGGAATAGGCATGGGTGTAGAAGAAACCACAAATTCATAACCCTACAATCCTGATGGAGACTAAATCTTACTCTCCCTTGAATGCCCAAAAAGGAATTGAAAGAAATTGAAGAAGAAACCTTGAATCTCCCTTTTGATCACCTCTCTATCACTCTTATATTAACATGCACGCATGAATGTAGACTTTAGGATAGTTTCCCCCTCTAAAGCCCACCTTTCATAGGCTAAAACGACGTTCTTTAGGCTTTAGGAACTTAGGAACTTAGGAACTTAGGAATTGCGAAAAAGGCCCTTACTCATTCACAGAAAAAAACTGCCAGGAAGTCCTAACGGACGACCTGACGACTTGTTGCTAGAGGGCACGATTCGTTATATCGATCCTCAAGTGCACATCCTTATTTGTTCTCCTGGGCTCGTAGCAGGTCACTTCACGACTCGTTAGGGGTGACCACGACTCATGGTCACCACTCGTTAAGTACACTGCCTCACTTCTCAAGTTTTGACTTCAAGCCTGCCAATGACTCACCTCACAAATCGTTAGGGCTGATAACGACTTGTGGGGCCTCCCGTTAGGTACACTACCCATCTTTTCTTTTCCCCAATTGTTTTCCCTCCCCACGACTGACCCAAAGATTCGAGTCTTGACCATGAGTCGTTTTATGGCCTGTAGGGTCTCAACTCCTCCAGGACTCCTCTCAAAACCCAGGCATTCCCCACGAGTCACCTAACGACTCGTGGGCTGCCCTAACGAGTCATCTCACGACTCGTCCTGAGTCTGCAGCAACAATTTCCACTTTTTTCCTGTTTCAACTCTCGGGTCCGATCCTTGGGCTTCCGGGATATAACAATATCTCCCCCTTGGGAACATTCATCCTCGAATGTTGGAAAACACATAGAAAAGTAGAGATATGAAATTTCATAATCAAATACCAATCATTTAAAGCGAAAACTGACGGAACGACTACCTCCGATTTAAAATATACAACTGAATTGAATTCTCGAATCATACATATATCCACATACATAAAAGAAACTTGTACACATGAAATGCACATAAAACTAAATAGAGTTTTAGATAAAAGCTGATACCTTAAGCTGACATTGAGCTGGTAGAGAATAAATGTGGGTATCTAGCCATCATATCCGCTTCGATTTCCCATAAATCCCTTGAACATTTTGATTCACCTATAGCACTTCAACCAAAGCTACTTCTTTGTTCCTTAGCCTTTGAACTTGTCGATCCAGTATTTCCACTAGAACCTCCTCATAGCTGAGATTGTCTTTTACACCAAAGGCTATCCACCGGAACTACTAGAGCTGGATCTCCCAAACATTTCTTTAAAAGCGGCACATGAAACACAAGATGCACGGAAGATAACTCTGAGGGCAAGTCCAACTCATATGCTACCTTACCAACTCTTCTCATAATCCAGTAGGGACCAATATAACGGGGATTGAGTTTTCGTTTATTCCCAAATTGCATGACTCCTTTCATGGGAGGTACCTTGAGAAATACCGAATCATCCACCTCGAACTCCAAATCTCTCCTCCTCACATCAGCATATGACTTTTGACGACTCTGAGAGGTTTTCATCCTGTCGCTTATCAATTGAACCTTCACCATAGCCTCATGAACCAAATCTAGCACTATCATAACTGCCTCACCAACCTCAAACCATCCGATGGGTGATCTACATCTCCGCCCATAGAGAGCCTCGATCGGTGCCATTTAGATGCTGGAGTGATAGATGTTATTGTAAGCAAACGCGATCAGAGGCATGTGATTATACCAACCACCATTAAAGTCCATCACATAAGCTCTAAACATTTCTTTGAGAGTTTGAATTGTCTGCACCGCTTGTCCATCTGTTTGCGGATGAAACATTGTGCTGAGCTTAACCTGAGTCTAAAGCCCTTTTTGAAAAGACCACCAAAACTGAGAGGTAAATTGAGTACCTCGATCTGAAATGATAGAAAAGGACACTCCATGCAATTGAACCAACTCCCGGATATATAGCCTGGCATAATCCTCCACCGAGTCCATGGTTTTGACCGGTATAAAATGTGCAGCCTTAGTCAACCGATCTACCACCACCCAAATAGAATCATAGTGTCAACAAGTACGAGGTAGGCCTGTAATGAAATCCATATTAATCTCTTCCCACTTCCAAGTGGGAATGCTAATATCCTGAAGTATGCCTCCCGACCTTTGATGCTCACCCTTTACTTGCTGACAGTTCGGGCACTTGGCTACGAATTCCACAATATCCCTCTTCATGCCGCTCCACCAATATATTTCCTGCAAGTCATGATACATCTTAGTGGTACCCAGATGGATAAAATACCTGGATCCATGAGCCTTATACAACATCAGGCTCTTCAAATCATCGACATCCGGGACACAAAGGCAACCTTGGTACAGCAGCACACCATCTCTCCCTTGGGAGAAGACCTCCACCTTCTGACTTTGAACGACTTCTTTCAGCTTTACAAAAATCGGATCCTCATCTTGTCTAGCTTTAACATCACAAAGGATGATTGTGACCCGTTCTAGACAACAACACTGCCATCGGTTGAGTCGACCAACCTAACTCCCAACCTTGTGAGTCAATGTACATCTTCCACCAACTCCTTCTTTCCTTCATCCACATGGGACGCACTCTCCATAGAGAGTCTATTAAGTGCGTCCGCTACCACATTAGCCTTCCTCGGATGATAAAGAACACTCATATCATCGTCCTTGAGTAGCTCCAACCACCTCCTTTGCCGAAGATTGAGATCCTTCTGCATGAATACATATTGTGAACTCTTGTGATCCATAAATACATCCAAGTGGACCCCATACAAATAATGTCACCATATCTTCAAGACGAATACCACCGTGGCCAATTCAGGGTCATGAGTTGGGTAATTCTTCTCATGGGCTTTCAACTATCTTGAGGCATATGCTATCACTTTCCCATGCTGCATCAACACACACCCAAGTCCGATCCTTGAAGCATCGCAATACACCATGAATCCTTCGGTACCCTCGGTAGGGTCAACACCGATGCTGAAGTGAGTCGAGTCTTCAACTCTTGGAAGCTCTTCTTGCAAGCCCCCGACCATTGGAATTTCACCTTCTTCTTAGTCAACATGGTCAACGGTGCAGAAATAGATGAGAAACCCTCAACAAACCTCCGATATTAACCAGCTAAACCTAAGAAACATCGAATATCTAAAGGATTCACTGGTCTAGGATAATTCTTCACCGCCTCAATTTTCTGAGAATCTACCGTTATTCCCTCACTCGATACCACATGGCCCAAAAATGTTGTGGAGTCCAACCAAAACTCACACTTACTGAACTTGGCATACAATTGGCGTCCCTTGAGAGTCTGAAGAACTACTCTCAAGTGAGCGACATGCTCCTCCTTGCTCTGAGAGTATATAAGGATGTCATCAATGAACGCAATCAAGAACATGTCAAGATATTGCTAGAACACCCTATTCATCAAGTCCAAAAAAGCTGCAGGAGCATTCGTTAGTTCAAAATACATAACTACAAACTTATAATCGCCATACCACATCCTGAAGGCTATCTTCAGGATATCACTCACCCGAACTCTGAGCTAATGATATCCGAACCTGAGATCTATCTTGGAGAAACACTTGGCACCCTGAAGATGGTCAAACAAATCATCGATCTTGGGTAAAGGATACCTGTTCTTGATAGTGACTTTGTTCAATTGTCGATAGTCAATACACATGCTAAGAAAACCATCCTTCTTTCGGACAAAGAGAACTGGTGCACCCCATGGAGACTTTCTTGGTCTAATGAAACCCTTATCTAACAAGTCCTTCAACTGCTCCTTCAACTCTTTTAGCTCGGCTGGAGCCATCCTATAGGGAGGAATAGATATAGGCTGCGTATCGGGAAGAAGGCCAATACCGAAATCAATCTCCAGCTCAAGAGGAACACCTGACAAATAATCAGGAAAGACCTCTGGATACTCTTATACTACTAGAACTGACTAGATAGTTGGGGGCTCAGACACGACATCCTTAACCCTAACTAGATGGTACATGCAACCCTTAGAAATCATTTTCTTGGCCTTAAGGTAGGAAATGAAATGACCTATAGGCACAACTGAACTACCCTTCCATTCTAAGATTGGCTCACCTGGAAATCTAAACTCTACTACCCGGGTTCTATAATTTACTGAAGCATAGCATGCAAATAGCCAATCCATGCTGAGAATAACATCAAAATTTGTTATGGCTAACTCTATAAAATCTGCTGAGGTGACCTTATGAAGGCCTAACGTTGGGCAACCTCTGTACACCTATCTAGCTATAACTGAGTCACCTACTAGAGTGGAAACTGAGAAGGGTTCTGAAAAGACATCAGGATTGACTTCGAGCTACTGGCCACATAAGGTGTCACAAAAGACAAGGTAGCCCCCGAATCTAACAAAGCATAAACATCGATATGGAAAACTCGCAACATACCAGTGACCACATCCGGGGAGACATCCTGCTCCTAATGGGATGCTAATGCATAGAATCTGTTCTAGCACTGACCGCCACCTGTGCTAGTAGATTCCCGTTGATGTGTTAAGTGTACGGAAGGGGCTGCTGAGTTAGAAGCTGGGCCTCGACCCCTAAACTTATCCCGTCTCGCAGCTGGGCAATCTCTAAGCATATGTCCGGGCTGCCCACTCCTGAAACAAGCACCTGAACCTGCCAAACACTAGCATGTGTGACCTCGACCACACCTGTGACTAGATGGAATGCTGGAATCTACGGGTCTACTACTATGACCCCTCGAGCCTGATGCCCGCCCTCTCTGATCATGTCTAGGCCTGGATGGCACACTCAATGCTGAAGATGCTGGTACTGATGATCTTTGGTGGGCCTGTTGTTGGTTCCCACCACCAGACCTCTGCTGAGAGAATCTGTGGTCCTCGATCCTAGCCCTCTTGGCCTCTCTCTCTCTCGAATGCGGCGCCTGCATCTGCTGGGCGTACAACACTATCCGTGGGAAATTCATATCTTGATAGAGCATAGAGGTCCTACAATTCTTGTCCAAGTAGCCCGCTATTCCATGGACGAATCTACTCACTCGCATCCTCTGATCGACTACCAACTCTAGGGCATATTTTAATAGGTGAGTGAACTCAAGGGCATACTCTTGTACAGTCATTCTTCCTTGCATCAAATTCACGAACTCAGTTGTCTTCAACTCCCTCATCTCCTGAGGGAAGAACTGGTCTAAAAATGCAACATGGAACTCTTCCCAAGTGACTGGACCTGCTCCTGGACCCTGCTATCCTTCCATTCGTGAAACCAGATATGCCTGACCCTTTTTAGCTAGTAAGAGGCCAACTCAGCGCACTCAATCCCATTCACCCCATGAATTGTATGATCTTGACAATCTCATCTACAAACTCATGTGGGTTCTTATATTCCTTGGACCCAAGGAACTCCGATGGGATCATCCTCAAAAAGTCTGTGACTCGATCCGCCACTGTGTTGCCATTTTGCAGAACATGCACAACGGCCTGCTGATTGACCTGAGCGATCAAGGACAGCACAAGTGTCTGAATAGCGGCCCGAAACTCAGCATGGATTGCTAGCTCCAATTCCTAGGGCTCCTGAACTAGTGGGGCTGGCTGATGCCCATGATCATTTCCATCCTCGTGGCCTTCACCATCTCCATTCCTCTTTCCGTTCATTCTTCGAGGAGCCATGATTCTGCAATCACGCATAGCACGAATTAGAAGGATAGAAAGACTTTTTATTGCACAACAAATATCATGAAAGAAGGGAATATTTCCTAAACATCTCGTAGCCTCTTCGTCATAAGTGTGGTGCGCTTCACACCTATGAAATAGAATCTACTCAACGCGCTTTCAGACACCCTGGGACACTTCAAAACTATGGCTCTGATACCAAGTTTATCACAACCTGAATGGAGGCTCGGATTGCGACACAGGACAAGGAGCCCCTAGAGACCCCATGTCGACCCATGGCATAAGCATACACCTAACTCAATCAAGAACTGAATAATTATACACACAATCATAGCGGAAGTCTAACTTGAATATAACATCAGAATATAAAATCTAAAGTTGAATACATACATATGTCTGAATAGCCTCTGATCATGACGAGTTGATGGGACAAGACCCCAACTAACTCAACAAGCTGAAACTGAAATACATAATGAAAAGGTGGATAATCGAGTCCTCGAAAGATGAGGACTCATCAATAAAGCAATGCTAACTGCGATAAGCTGACTAAGAGCGGGGCTAAAGCTGAGAGTCGGGCCCTGTATCATGAAATAATACAACATAGAAGTATGCGGTCAGTACGTGCAATGTACCGAGTATGCAAGGTAAGTAAAACGGCTAATGTAAGGAAAATCATTTAAAGACAATACAATAATTAAAACATAACATTAGAAAACTGAGAGTAGGGCATGCATGCATACTTTCTAAAATCATGATACATGATATAACATACTTCATAACATCATAGCTGAATCGATTGACTCAAAGCTGAATTCTAACATTTATAAGCAAAAGCTGAACATTGAGTCAAATATTCTTTGAAACAACATTTACTTAAATCTCATAAGTAATGAATATGCATATCTAAAATCCTGAGGAACAATGGGAGACTCGTCTTATAACCGATATACGACGTTAGAGCTTACGTGGTTCCGACTATTACACTTAAGTGGGTAGAGCCGTCCAAAACCTTGCCGGGGCTAAGGACGCTACCATGAAATCGATATCAAGACGAATGCCCATTAGGGCAAGGGAATCTCACAAGGTAGGTCTCAAATAATATAATAGTATCAACCTACATTGGCGCGTAGTTTTGAGGCATAGGGTGATCGACCCATAGCCCACTCGGTGCTAGACAATACTCCTAAAAACATGCATATTCTTTACATTGTATATAATGAAGCTCAATAATCAAATACATCTCAAATATGAAATCATGCATATGAGAAGCTTTAGTTCAAAACATACCAAAAGATGAAAACATACTTGGGAGCCTTTGCTCCAAAACCATATCGTAAGTTATGCATAGGAAGTCTTAACTCAAAATATACCACAAGCTAGAATATAAATTTAGGATTCTTCGCTATAAAACAATATGTTAAGCTTAGTTTGAGAAAATCATCATTTAAACTTAACATGTGGGCACTTCCCAAAGCTTTATCATGCTTAGAAATACTCAATTCTCATCGAAAACATAATTATAAATATGGGTAGCTTCAAATCATGCTTTTCATCATAATATCTCATCATTATCAGATATACTTCACAAATCTCACTTTTTATGATCATCTCATCAATGCGAAACATTATTTTATTAGAAATCATTATAAAATTAGCCCATGCTTCACATTAATGGTCTTCAACATTCATAAGGCTAGAAACATAATTTTTATAGAGATAATCATAATAAATTCATACCCATGCATAGAAATATATAATTCATGCCTTTGGGTAAAAACCCCATAGATAAATCATAGAGTTTCATACTTTTTAGAGAGGCATTGGGAATGGGTGTGGAAGAAACCACTCATTCATAATCTTACATACCTGATGGAGACTGAATCTTACTCTCCCTTGAATGCCCAAAAGGGAATTGGAAGAAATTGAAGAAGAAACCTAGAATCTCCTTTTTGATCACCTCTCTAGAAGTATTCTATTCTTTTACATGCATCAATGAAGACCTTAGGATAGTTTCCCTCTCTAAAACCCATCTTTCATAGGCTAAAATGACATAGTTTAGGCTTTAGGAACTTAGGAATTACGAAAAAGGCCCTTACTAATTCGCAGAAAATAACTTCCAGGTGATCCTAACGGATGACTAGACGACTTGTTGCTAGAGGGCACGACTCGTTATATTGATCGTCTAGTGTACTGCCTTATTTGTTCTCCTTAGCTCATAACGAGTCACTTCATGACTCGTTAGGGGTGACCATGACTCGTGGTTACCACTCGTTATGTACACTGCCTCACTTCTCAACTTTTGACTTCAAGCCTGCCAATGACTCACCTCACGAATCGTTAGGACTGACAACGACTTGTGGGGCCTCACGCCAGGTACACTGCCCATCTTTTCTTTTCCCTAATTGTTTTCCCTCCCCACGACTAACCCAACGACTCGTGTGTCCTGACCACGAGTCATGGTCTTGCCCGGAGGGTCTCAACTCCTACAAGACTCCTCTCGAAACCCAAGCATTCCCTACGAATCACCTAAGTCTGCAGCAACAAATTCTACTTTTTCCTTATTTCAACTCCCATCTAATGATGAAGCTTAATAATCATATACATATCAAATATGAAATCATATATGAGGAGCTTTTTCTCAAACCATACCACAATCTGAACATATAGGGGAGTCTTAACCCCAAAACCATGAGGTAAGCTTAATCGTGAAATCATAAATCATACTTGAAGATATGGGCATTGACCAATACTTTAACATGATTGAAAATACATAATTCACTTGATAACATGATTATAAACATGGGTAACTTGAAAACATTCTTCTCATCAATAATATCTCATCATACTTGAACATTCATCATAAATCTCAACTTTCATGAACTTCTCATAAAATGGCATTTTAGTTTATAAAGCTTGAAACATGATTACAATTGAAAATAATGTAAAACTTGCCCATGAATCATAATTCAGTAGTGGAAACATATTTAGATTATACCCATGTAGAGAATTTGGAATTTCATGCATTGAGTTAAAACCTCATAGAATCAACATAGGAATTTTGATATTTTTGAGAGGGATTGGGCATGGGTGTGAATGAATTCACCCATTCATAACCCTTTATACCTAATAGGATCTGACTACACCAATTCCTTGATAGCCCAAAAAGAATTAAGGAAGAACTTGTAGAGAACCTAAGCTTGATCTCCTTCTAAGCCCTCAATCTTGCATGCATGGATTTGAATGAGTCTAGAATAGATTTGCCCATCATAAAATACTTTATTTGAGCGTGAAATGATGTAGTTTAGGACCCTAGGCTTAGGAATGACGAAAATACCCTTAATGAATTTCCTAGAAAAACTGAAATGCCACTGACAACGGACGTCAGTACAATCCGTTATGAGCTCCTACGGTCCATTTTTATCTTCCGTTGTTGCACCCTGAATTCATGTCACTAATCTACTACAATGACTGGATAGGACGAGTCATTCCGACCACCAATGACTCATGGTTACCAGCCGTTGTCAGCACTGTCACTAACTTGGAATTCCTCCCAACGGGCACATACCACGACCTGTTATTACCAACCACGAGTTGTCTCAAGACTCGTCGCTTACTCCCTGATCGAGACCAGCCTTACACGACTCTAATCCAATGACTTGTTACAACCACCAATAGGTCGTTCTAAGACCCGTTATTTCCCAATCCAGTTCTGCAACCTTTCACCGCGGCCACGTCTAACGGCCTGTCCTTTCTTCTAATGACTCATATCACGGGTTGTCTGAGGGGAAATCCTAGACTTTTCTACTGATCTCCCTTTCCACCTCCCGATCTATTCTTAGGAACTTCTGGGGTATTACAATATATCCCCCTTGGGAACATTTGTCCTCGAATATGGGAAAACATACAGAAAACAGGGAAATGCAATCATCGTACTCAATTACTGATCATACAAGTTGAAAACTGATGGAATGACTAACTTCGATTTGAACTACATAGCTGAACTGAATTCATTAATCATACATATGTCCATATACATAAAAGAAATCGGAGTACATGAACTGGACACGAAATTGAATAGAGCTTTAGGGAGAAAACAGATACCTTAAGTTGGAACAGAGCCGGTAGGGAATAGACATGGGTATCTAGCCATCAAAACTGCCTCAGCTTCCCACGTAGCTCTCTCAACATACTGATTCCTCCATAAAACTTTAACTGAAGCAACTTTATTGTTTCTTAGCCTTTGAACCTGCCGATCCAATATTTCCACCAGAAACTCCTTGTAACTAAGGACGTCTCCCACACCTACACTGTACATCAGGAAAACTAGAGCTGGATCACCCGAACACTTCTTTAAGAGCGAAACATGAAAAACAGGATGAACAGAAGCTAATTCTGAAGGAAACTCTAATTCATATGCCACCTTGACAGCCCGCTTCACAATCCGATAGGGGGCAACATAACAAGGACTGAGTTTTCTTTTCTTTAAAAAACTTATCACTCCCTTCGTGGGAGACACCTTTAGAAACACCCGATCATCAACTTTGAACTCTAGTTCTCTCCTTCTTGATCTTGGGCATAATTGCATGCCCAAGTGCTACTTTATAACCCAATTTAGTCTTGTTTATCTACTTAATTATATACATTTTCATGTAATTTTATATAAATGTGAATATATGTACTAACCAACATGATTAGTCTGTGTTTTTGTAGGTTTAAAATGAATTTGAGGAACTAATCTATGAGTTGGTGAAGTAGAGGAATGGAGTCGAAAGCGAAGTACAAAAGTCGGCAAGGAAGCATGCCTTGTCAAGGTTGGCCGCGCCAGGCAGCGTGCCACGCTGTGCGTGTGCCGCGCCCAGCGCTGTGCCATGCCAATGCTAGGCGCGAGAAGAAGGCAGCAAGCAGGCAGGCACCCTGCGTGCCAGCGCCGTGCTATGCCAGGCAACCAGCGCGCCAGCGCCGTGTCACACTTGCCATCGCACTACACAGGCAGCATGCCACGCCGGCCATCGCGGCAAGCCTCAGCCTATAGTCATCCTAGGGCGATTTCCAGTGTGCATCCGCATTACCTCCGTGTCACAGATGTAGTGCTACGCGATACACTCTGTGACACGGAGCCATTCCACGACAAGCACAATTTTGTACAATTCTCATTTATTATAAATAGGTTCCTTAGCTCCTAAAATCAATTAGTCACAATTTATTTTTTCAAAAATTGCCAAGGAGTCAGGGAGAAGTGGGAGAACTCACCTAGGGTTCATCAATTTCATCTTCTCTTCTACTAATTCTTGTAAGTAGGTTACTTTAATTATGTTTTCTTGTAATTAGCCGAACATGAGTGGCTAGAACCCTCCCTCTAGGGATGAATCAACAAGTTATGATTGTGATTTTGCGATTTTGTTTTGGTTTTAACTTATTGATTGTTTTTTTTGTCTTGCATTCTGAATTATGGTTGTTTTTATGACTGATCACCATGAAAACAAGTGGGTTAAGCTTAGGTACATGCTTGAGAAAGATAACCTAGGCAAGAACAAGAGAATGTAGGGAGCAAGATTGTATCTCACGATATGATTTGTGTTAGGATAGAAATATACCTAATACCTTGCTTGGTTGATAAAATGGGATGAGCTAGACACCAACTTATAATTATCACATCACCACTCGAAGAAGTAGTTGTGAAGCTAAGTTCGGTTAAATGATTAGAGGTACGAAAGTCCCTAATCAAGAGCATAATCCCCGTAAACCACATCCACGTAAATGAATTGCCCACGAACTAGAATGTCACATCCCCGCTCAACGATGTAGTTGTGAGTCTAGTTTGTCATGGTTAGAGGCTCGAAATACCATGAACATGCAATTCTAATTATGTGAGACGACAATTGATAGTTTCATACTAAAACAATTACAAAGTGTAGTATCGCATGATTTTCCTTCTTTAACTCTAGTTGCTCCTTGAATTAATTCAGAGTATTTTGTTGACAGCAACTAGACTTAATTAAACCTTTCTCAAAAACATCTATAATCAACACTTGCGGCATTTAATAACACACTTGAACTAGATATTTAGCTTAATTGGTCCATTCCCTGTGGGTTCGACATCCGACTCTTAAAAAGGGACACTATATTACTTGTACGACCCGTAAACTTGCGGGCAACAAGTTTTTCGTGTCGTTGCCGGGGACTCGGTGAAGTTCAGTGAATTTGTCTGTTTTTGTGTGATTTTTAAATTTCCTTAAGTGTTGAGAATAAAATTTTTTTTTCTTCTTTAATAGTTTTAGATTTATTTCAATTTTTTAATTTTTAATCTGATACCCTTCTTAACATGACATCATGGAATATAAATGGGTTAAATGGTGGATACTCTTATTTTGATGAGTCTTGTCTGAATTGTGGAGGACCCCACTTATGGAAACATTGTAATACTTTTAATATATGCGGTGGTCAAAATGGCCATTGGAATGGTTGCCCACATGCATATGCTTGCAATATATGTGGAGGTCAAGATTGCCATTGGGATGGTTGTCCGAATGCATACAACCCTCCCCCAAGCCCTTACTATGATCCTTCTGTTGTTTTTGCTGAATATAGTCATGTTGAAAGTGAGGACTTGGAACGCAAAGCTCGAATAGAAGACATGCTAAAACAGATCCTTGAGCAAACAGAAGCAATGAAGGAGGAGATGGAAGCATTTAGAATTCAGCAAGAGGAAAATGGAGAGGCCTTGGAAATGATAAGCAACAAGTTCATGGAGATGAGGGTTGAAGCTGAAGCTTGCTCTGATTTGCAAGTGACGGTTTTATGCAATACTCAGGAGGGACTACGAGGAGAAGAAAAGAGTGAGTTCTTGAAACAAGCTCAACTGTTGGAAGCTCCCGAGAGTCTCCATGATTGTCTCACATGTCTAGCCGATCAATTCTTGAAAGAAGAGTTAGAGTCCCTACCATTTGACATTCATGGGGAATTAGATGTTGATGTAGAGAAGGTGTACACAAGTAAGGAAGTCAAGAAAAATGCAGTTTCAGATTTGAGGTGTATTGTACCCCACTCGAAGCATTTTTCGACATTGAGTTTGGTTGAAAACCTAGAAATAGAGTCTTCCAAGCTTGTAGAGAAACAGCTAGAGGAGGAACAAGCCCCATATATTCTGAAATTTGCTGAATCTAAGAGACAAAACGACTTCACTTACTTAAGGGCCAACAAGTGCAAGAGGCGACATCTACTGCTTGGTCCTTTAAGGTTTTCACCACTACCCCAGAGCATAAGAGGAAATTAGAGAAGAAATTAGGGGTGAGATTCATATCCTCAAGGTGGAGGAAAAAGTGGTGAAACTTGATACGTCGTGCCGCGACGTAAAATTAGGCGCTGCTTGGGAGGCAACCCAAGGGTACCACAGGTACCAATTTAATTTCTTGCATTTGTGTTGATTTTAGTTATTTTTCATCTTGTGTTGTTTTTGGTGGAAAGTTAAGCACAGATGGAGGGGAAGTCTGAGTACCCTTGGAAGAGGAAGCTAAAAATCATGGAAGAGGAAACGTGTGGGGTCAAATACCCACTTGTTCAAAGGAAGAAAAGCATGCTATTAGCTAGGCCTAGAGGCCTTAGGGAGTATTTCTCACCCTCTTTAAATTTTAATTTGATGCTATGAGGACATAGCATGATTCAAGTGTAGGGTGAGGGAAATTTCAAGCGAAATTTAAAAATTTTTGTGCTTAACGATTTTGGTGAATGTAATTCTTGTGAGAAATATTTGAAAAATTTTTGAAATATTTTCATGAGTCAAGCATGACTTCATCACCCATTGGTTTTTCTTGTCGGTTCTTTTCCGACGAGGGGGTCTTTGAACCGAAGAATAAAAATTTTCTGTGTCTGTATATAATATATTTAGTCATAGATAGAGACTATTTCTGATGATGGATAGATGACGACCGTCTTGAGGAAAATTAGTCAATAGGTTATGGTTTTTGAACCCTTAGCTAATTGATGGCTTGATGTTCTTTTTATGCGCTATACATGATTGTAAGATACAAGTGTGGTTAGTGTTGAAGCATGTAAGAAGTGTATAACTTTGTGTGAGACACTTAGGCTCTTGAATTTGACTCAATGTAATTGAAGCTTAATTTTGAATTCTTGTGATTAGCTGAGTTAAGAGTCTGCGGAATGCGTCTTGAATTGAGCATGTGCTGTGAGTGTAAGTTTTTCGAATATTCCCTGCTATTGTGGAATGTATAGAACATTCCTGGTGTGTATATAAAACGAAATGAAGGATGTGAATTGTAGGAGATGATTTAGGCATTTCTTTGAATGAACCTAAATGTTATCCCTCACTTTACCTACCTTGAATATTTAATCCTAGTTAGCCCCATTGAGCCTTGAGCCTATTCTTTGATACCTACAACATAAGCTTAATCCTTTTTATTTCATTAGCCTTGAATTTGATCCAAAACTCCTAAGCGCGTAAGAAAACAAAATCCGGAAGAGTGAAGGAGTGAGAAACGGGAAAAAGGAGGAAAAGTAGCAAGTTGTAAAAGTTGAGAAAAGGACAAAAGTGCACTTGTGTAAAATGGTTGTTTATTAGTAGGGAGTAAGAAAATAAATGAATGAAAAAAACTGCTTAAGTACTCCTTACTACTAAGCTGAGTGTGCTTAAAAAAAGGGGAATAAGAAGAAAAAAAATTCAGGATTGAAAAGAATGAGGGTGAAGTAAGAGAAGAGATATCCTTAATGAAGGTTAAGTTATTAAAAGCGCTTGGGGTAGATAGTCACTATTACTGGCTAGAATAGTACCTACCTTTCCCTTAGCTTACATTACAACCCATTAAGTCCTAGTTGATCTTACGTTCATACATCCTTAAATTAGAGGAGTAAAACACTAAGGGCAAGCTTATGGTTCACTACATGATGCATGTGAATTCTTTGATAGAGCGAGCGTAATCTTATTCATATACCCATACATGTTGTGATTTGAAAATTTGTGAGTAAAAATGGGTAACTCTCTTGTTGTGAAGGCACATGTTTAATGAGAGAGAACATTCATATTGGATTTCTTGATTGGTTTATTTGTATGAGTTTGCTAAGATTAAGAGTCGATTCTTGAGGTTAGGAAGTTTTAACGGAGTTGTATATCATTTCATTGATTAAATCGTGCATGCTCTAATTTTTTTAACTTGCTTTCTTACATAGTCATTATAGCCGTAGCTTGAATGGTCTTACTTAATTAGTTATGTGTGAGTCTTCATTTACATGAGATGTAAAAGGTTGTTCGAGGACTAACAAGACTTTAAGTGTGGGGTTGTGATCTTGGGCATAATTGCATCCCCAAGTGCTACTTTATAACTCAATTTAGTCTTGTTTATCTACTTAATTATATACATTTTCATGTGATTTTATATAAATGTGAATATATGTACTAACCAACATGATTAGTCCGTGTTTTTGTAGGTTTAAAATGAATTTGAGGAACTAATCTAAGAGTTGGTGAAGTAGAGGAATAGAGTCGGAAGCGAAGTACAAAAGTCGGCAAGGAAGCATGCCTTGGCAAGGCTGGCCACGTCAGGCAGCGTGCCATGCTGTGCGTGTCCCATGCCTAACGTCGTGCCACGCCAATGCCAGGCGCGAGAGGAAGGTAGCAAGCAGGCGGGCACCCTGCGCGCCAGCGCCGTGCCAAGCCAGGCAACCAGCACGCCAGTGCCGTGTCACGCTTGCCAGCGTGCCATGCCGGCCATCGCGGCAAACCTCGGCCTATTGTCATCCTAGGGCGATTTCCAGTGTGCATCCACGTTACCTCCGTGTCACGGAGGTAGTGCTACGTGATACACTCCATGACACGGAGCCATTCCACGACAAGCACAATTTTGTACAATTCTCATTTATTATAAATAGGTCCCTTAGCTCCTAAAATCATTTAGTCACGATTTATTTTTTGAAAAACTGCCAAGGAGTCAGGGAGAAGTGGGAGAACTCACCTAGGGTTCATTAATTTCATCTTCTCTTCTACCAATTCTTGTAAGTAGGTTACTTTAATTATGTTTTCTTGTAATTATACGAACATGAGTGGCTAGAACCCTCCCTCTAGGGTTGAAGCCACAAGATATGATTGTGATTTTGCAATTTTGTTTTGGTTTTAAGTTATTGATTGTTTTTTTGTCTTGCATTCTGAATTATGGTTGTTTTTATGACTTATCACCATGAAAACAAGTGGGTTAAGCTTAGGTACATGCTTGAGAAAGATAACCTAGGCAAGAACAAGAGAATGTAGGGAGCAAGATTGTATCTCACGATATGATTTGTGTTAGGATAGAAATATACCTAATACCTTGCTTGGTTGATAAAATGGGATGAGCTAGACACCAAGATAGAATTATCACATCACCACTCGAAGAAGTAGTTGTGAAGCTAAGTTCGGTTAAATGATTAGAGGTACGAAAGTCCCTAATCAAGAGCATAATCCCCGTAAACCACATCCACGTAAATGAATTGCCCACGAACTAGAATGTCACATCCCCGCTCAACGATGTAGTTGTGAGTCTAGTTTGTCGTGTTTAGAGGCTCGAAATACCATGAACATGCAATTCTAATTATGTGAGACGACAATTGATAGTTTCATACTAAAACCATTACAAAGTGTAGTATCGCATGATTTTCCGGCTTTAACTCTAGTTGCTCCTTGAATTAATTCAGAGTATTTCGTTGATAGCCCCTAGACTTAATTAAACCTTTCTCGAAAATGTCTATAAGCAACACTTGCGGCATTTAATAGCACACTTGAACTAGATAGTTAGCTTAATTGGTCCAGTCCCAGTGTGTTCGACATCCGGCTCTTAAAAAGGGCCACTATATTACTTGTACGACCCGTACACTTGCGAGCAACGACACTTCTCACATCGACATAGGACTTCTTACGACTTTGAGCTATTTTCAACCTGTCTCGTATGAGTTGAACTTTCTCCATGGGCTCATGGACTGAATTTGTTCCTATCATTGCCGCTCCACCAACTTCAAACAAACCAATAGGCGATCTACATCTCCGCCGATAGAGAGCCTCAAACAAAGCCATCTGAATGCTGGAATGGTAGTTGTTATTGTATGCAAACTTGATAAGAGCCTAATGGTCATCCCAACTACCCTTGAAGTCAATCACACATGCTCTCAACATGTCTTCGAGAGTCTAAATTGTCCACTCCACTTGACTATCCATTTGCGAGTGAAGTGTTGTACTGAGCTTAACATGAGTACCAAGTCCTTTTTGAAATGACCTCCAAAACTGAGAGGTAAATTAGGTACCTGTGTCTGATATGATGGACAAGGGAACTCCATGCAACCCAACTAGCTCTTGGATGTATAGTTGTGCATAATCCTCTAGCGAATCCGTGATTTTTACCTGTAGGAAGTGAGTGGCTTTGGTCAACCTATCCACAATAACCTAAATGGAGTCGTATTGCCCAGGAGTGCGAGGCAACCCTGTGATAAAGTCCATGTTGATTTCTTCCCACTTCGAAGTAGGAATACTGATATCCTGAAGCACATCTCCCGATCTCTAATGCTTAACCTTCACTTGCTGATAGTTTGGACACTTAGCTACAAATTTTGTGTTGTCTTTCTTCATGCCATTCCACCAATAGACTTCTTGTAAGTCATGGTACATCTTGGTGGCACCTGGATGGATTGAATACCTAGAACCATGAGCCTTATGCAACATCCAATTTCTTAAATCATCAATGTCCGAGACACACAAGTGACCCTGATATCGAAGCACTCTATCTTACCCTTTTGGATATGATATCCACCTTCTGATTCTAGTCAGCTTCCTTTAACTTTACCAAAATGAGATCCTCGTCTATTCTATCTTTTACATCAGTTACCAAGGACGATTCTGATCCATTCTAAACTATAACACTGCCATCAATCGAGTCAACCAGATGAACTCCCAACCTTGGAAGTTGATGCACATCCTTCACCAGCTCCTTTATCCCCTCATCCACATGGGACACACTCTCCATAGAGAGTCTACTAAGTGCATCTGCTACTACATTAGCCTTTCTCAGATGGTAAAGGACACTCATGTCATAATCCTTCAATGGCTCCAACCACCTCCTTTGTTGTAGATTTAGATCTTTCTAGGTAAACACATATTGTAGACTCTTATGGTCCATAAACACATCCACATGGACCCTATAAAAATAATGTCTCCATATCTTCAAGGAGATTACCACTGCAGCCAATTCAAGATCATGGTTCAGGTAATTCTTCTCATGTACTTTCAATTGTTTGGAAGCATATGCTAACCTTGTCGTGCTGCATCAATACACAACCAAGTCCAATTCTCGAAGAATCACAGTATACCACAAACCCATCGATACCCTCCGATAGAGTTAACACCAGTGTTGAGGTAAGTCGAGTCTTCAACTCCTGAAAGCTCCTCTCACAACCATCCGACCATTGGAATTTCACTTTCTTTTGGGTCAATTTGGTCAATGGTGCTGCAATAGATGAAAACCCCTAAACAAATCTCTGATAGGACCCGGCTAAACCCAAGAAACTCTTCATATCTGAAGGATTCACCAGTCTAGGCCAATTCTTCACCCTTCTATTTTCAGAGAGACCACCTTTATGGCCTCACTTGGTACTAGATGGCCCAAAACGCCACTAAGTTCAACCAAAACTCGCAGTTGTTGAATTTGGCATATAGCTGGCGATCCTTGAGAGTCTGTAGTACCACCCTCAAATGAGCGACATGATCCTCCTTGCTCCAAGAGTATATCAAGATGTCATTAATAAATATGATCACAAACATATCCATGTATGGCTTGAACACCCAGTTCATCAAGTCCACAAAAGCTACAGGAGCATTTGTTAGTCTAAAAGACATATCTACAAACTTATAATGACCATACCACTTCCTAAAGGTTGTCTTCGGGATATCTCTCTCCTGAACCTTGAGCTGATGGTATCCAGACCTGAGGTCTATCTTTAAAAAGCACTTGGCACCCTGAAGTTGGTCAAACAAACATCAATCCTGGGTAGAGGATACCTGTTCTTGCTGGTGACCTTGTTCAATTGCCGATAATCAATACACATATATAGAGATCCATATTTCTTTCGGACAAAGAGAACTGGTGCATCCCATGGGGATTTGCTTGGTCTAATGAAACCCTTAACTAAAAGTTCCTTCCGCTACTCCTTCAACTTCTTTAACTCCATTGGGGATATTCTATAAGGAGGAATAGATATAGGCTGCGTATCGAGAAGAAGGTCAATACAAAAATTAACCTCCCGCTTGGGAGGGATTCCCGGTAAATCATTTGGGAAGACTTGTGGATATTCACACACTATTGGGACTGACTGGATAGTCGGGGTCTCGAATGTCGCATCCTTAACCCTAACTTTATGGTGTACAAAACCTTTGGAGATCATCTTTCTGGGTTAAAGGTAGGAAATGAAATGACCTACAAGCACAGGTGAACTACCCTTCCACTCTATGACTTTCTCACTCAAAAATCTGAACTCTACTGCCGGGGTTCTATAATTAACTGAGGCATAAATACAAATAGCCAATCAAGTCTGAGGATAACATCAAATCGGTCATGGCTAGCTCTACTAGATATGTTGAGGTGACTTTCTGAAGGACTATGACCAGGAAACTTGTATATACCCATCTAGCTACAATTGAATCATCCACTAGAGTAGAGACTAAGAAGGGTTCTAAAAAGATTTTGGGACTAACTCTGAAACTACTAGCCACGTAAGGTGTCATAAAAGACAAGGTATCCCATGGATCTAACAAAGCATATACATCAATATGGAAAACTCCTAACATACCAGTGACTACATCCGGGGAGACCTCCTGCTCCTAGTGGGATGCTAAGGCATAAAATCTGTTTTGGCACTGATCACCACCTGTGCTAGTAGATGCCCCCTGCTGGGCTGGGCGTACGAGTGGAGCTGCTGAACTGGAAGATGGGCCTCAGCCCCTATCATGGCCCTGTCAGCTGCTGGACAATCTCTGAGCATATGTTCGAGCTTCCCACACCAAAAACAAGCACCTGTACACGCCAAGCACTAACCCATGTGCCCCCGATAATACCTGCCGCAAACTAGGATACTCGAATCTGTGGGCCTGCTGCTCTGACCCCTAGAACCTGATGCTCGCCCTCGCTAGTCGTGCCTAGGTCTGGATGGCACATTTACTATTGAAAAAGCTTGGGTTGATGATCTCTGGTGGGACTGCTGCCGATGCCCACCACCTGGTCTCAATTGAGAGAACCTATAACTGACCATCCTGGCCTTCTTGTCCTCTCTCTCCCTCAAGTGCGCCACCTCCATCTGCTGGGTGTATAAGAATATCCGAGGGAAATCTATATCCTGATGGAGCATAGTGGTCCTGCAATCCCTATCTAAATAGTCTGCCACCCCATGGACAAACCTACTCACTCATGCCTTCTGATCAACCACAACTCTGGGGCATACTTTGATAGCGAGTGAACTCTAGGGAATACTCCTGCACCATCTTCTTCCCTTTCTAAAGATTCACGAACTCGGCTGCTTTCAACTCCTTCATCTCTCGAGGGAAGAACCGATCTAGAAAAGCAATGTGAAACTCCTCCCAACTGATAGGGCCTGCTCCGGCTGCCCTACTATCCTTCCACTGTCTAAACCAAATGTGTATGACCCCCTTTAGCTGAGATAAGGCCAAATCAACACACTCTACTCCACTCACCCCCATGGCCTGGGTGATCTTCACAATCTCGTCAATAAACTCATATGGATCCTTGTCCTCCTTTGACGCAAGAAACTCTGGTGGATTCATCGTTAGGAAATCTCTTACTCATGCTGCCGCCGCATTCCCATTCTGCAAAACATGCACCACTACCTGCTGGTTGACCTGGGCGGCCAAAGCCTACGCTAGCATCTAAATGGCTGCCCTAAACTTAACTTGGGCGACTGGCTCTGGTGCATGGTGCTCATGGATTGGTGGGGCTTGTTGGTGCCCGTCCCTATTTCCATCCTCGTGGCCATTTCCATTTCCATTCCTGTGGCCATTAACCCGGGGAGGCAAGATTCGGCAATCGCGACTAGCACGAGTTAGAAGGATGGAGATACATTTTACCGCACGACATAGATCATGAAAGAAGGGAACATTTCCTAAACGTCTTGTAGCCTCTTCATCATAACCGTGGAACACTTCACACCCATTAAAAAGACTCTACTTAATGCGGCTTTCAGAAACTCTAGGACACTTCAAACCTATTACTCTGATACCAAGTTTGTCACGACCCAAACATAGGCCCGGATTGAGAGATGGGACAAAGAGGCCCTAGAGACTCAAAGTTGACCTATGGCATGATCATACATCTAACTCAATCAAATAAAATGGAAGACTTAACATAATAACAGAGTGTAAGTCTAAGCGTAATATATAATCCGAAAATACACACGAGTCTGAAGTTGAATATAATCTATTGTCTAAAAAGCCTCTAAGTATGATAAGTTGATGGGACAAGACCCCAACTAACTCTCTAAGTCTGAACTGAAAATACGCCAACATAACTGAATAAAAAAGGGGCCCTCAATAGATGAGAACTCACCAATAGGGATTGATGCTAAATCTAAAAGCTGGCTAGTAGCAAGGCTGAGTCTGAAGATTGAAGACTATATAATGAAACAATACAACATAGAGTATGCTGTCAATACATGGAATGTACCAAGTATGCAAGGTAAGTAAAACCTATTAAATAAGTAAAATCATTTAAAACATGCATAATATAAAACATCATCAAAATAAGAATTTGAGAGTAGCGTTTGCATGCCATTTTCTGAAATCATGATCTGAACATAATATAACATCAAAACTGAATCGATTAACCCAAAGCTAAAATCTAATAATCACAAATAAAAATAAATATTGGTTCAAACCTACTTTAGAACATATATAGATATCATGAATGATAAATATGCATAACTGAAATCATGAGGAACAATGGGGGGATTCGTCATATAACCGACATACCACAATAAAGATTACGTGGTCCCAACTTGTTATACCCTGAGAACTCAAGAATCAGACCCAAAGGTGAATCAAGAGAAAAACTAGAAAATGTTGTAGCAGTTGCAGAACGGGTCATTTAACGGCTCGTGAGGAGGCCTAAGGAGTCGTCAAGTGACTCGTGGGGAAGCCCTGAGATGATGAAGGACTCGAGATCCTAATGGGTGATGTAACAACTCGTGGTCATTCACCACGAGTCGTCCTGTCAGTTGTGGGGAGGTCCTAGAGAAAAATGGTAAAGCTTATCCAGTGTACTTAACGAATGGTACCTAACGAGTCGTCGTCAGTCCTAACGACCCGTTAGGAGGGCCGTTACCAAGCCAAATGAATTTTCATGAATGATGAGGCAGTGCACTTGACGGGTGAACTAACGGATCATGTGCCCTAGTAACGAGTCGTCAGGTCGTTTGTTAGGACCCCCAGACAGTTAATTTCAGCGATTTCAGTGAGGGCTTTTCCATAATTCCTAAGTTCTAAGGGCCTATACTACATCATTTTAAGCTCGTAATATAGGGTTTTAAGCAGAGAAAAACCCATCTTAGGCCATTTCTTCATGCATGCAAGGTTGAAGGTGTGAAGGGAAGAAACTGAGGAGAATTTCAAGGTTTTAAAGGGAAATTTTAGCTGGGTAATTAGGAGGAGTTAAGATTCTTCATTCCCAGGTATGTAAGGCTATGAGTGGGTGCTTCCTTCCACCACCCATGCCCATTCCCTATCAATTTGTGATTTGGTTGTGATGATCAAGTATAGGTCTTCATTTAGTTGCATGATTCTTACATTTATACTCATGGGTATGATTAAATTAAGTTGATATTGGTGATTTACTGAGCTTGGACGGATTCTCTTCTTAATTTCTTTTACCAAAATTATTTTTTAAAAAAAATAAAATTAAAACGTCCATATGTGAGTAGTTCCTAATAGAATGTGATGATGATAGAGTAGATGATGAAAAGCATGTTTCCAACTTTACCCATGATTTTGATAATGTTTTTAAACTATAATAAATAGACCCAAGTATTATGGAGCTTTGGGTAGTGCCCAATGATGAGCATAAGTGACGATTTTGTTGAATTGACTTTATTACTTCTTTTTGGAGTGAAATCTCCCAAATTATAATGTTTTCAAATGATTTGAATGGGTTCAAGCACGATAAGGTTTTGGGCAAGGCCCTTATGTTGATAATGATGAAGTGATATTTCTAAACTAGGCTTACCACATGATTTTTGGAGTAAAGGCTCCACTATTCTTTGAGCTTGTGGTATGTTTCAAAGTAAAGCCTTCACTATGCGTAAATACTTAATTGCTATGCATGTTATTGTCGAGCTTTGTCAAGGACAATGTTAAGCTTCATTTCACATGATGTTGAGTCTATGCATGATTTTGTTTTAAGCTTTGTCGAAAGGACATTGTTGAGCTTCATATTTATATGATGTCTAGTGTATACGTGATGCCATAATGAGCTTTGTCAATAGACAATGTTAAGCTTCATTTCACACGATGTTGATCTTATGCATGATTTTATGTTGAGCTTTATCACTAGACGATGTTGAGCTATGTATTTATATGATGTAGAGCATTGCATGTTTTGGGAGAAGATTCTAGCACCAAGCAGGCTAAGGGTTGACTACCCTATGCCCCAGAACTACGTGCCAACGTAGGTTGATTCTGTTATATTATTAGGACCTCCCTTGTGAGCTATCCCCATCCTGATTGGCCTTTTGAGCTTGATATCGATATCATGGTATCGTTCGTAGCCCTGACAAGGTTATGGACGGCTCTACCCACAGGAGTGTAATAGTCGGGACCATGTAAGCTCTATCGTGGTATGCCGGTTAAGTGATGAGTCTCCCACTGTCTATATCATTCGGGTTTGATTATCCATTACTCATGATGATTATCTTATGCATTCATGTTTAAAAAGCAAGGTTTTGACTCATTATTTTGCTTTTGATATAAATGTTATGATTTAGCTTGAGTCATTCGATTTAGTCATGATATTCTAAAGCCATGCATGACCATGTATAAACTAAGAATGATTTCATAATGAATGCTTGTGATCTTTTTATTATCCTTAAAGGCTATCATATATGTATGACTTGTTTTAAAAGACTATTATTGTTGTAGCAGTTTTACTTACCTTGCATACTTGGTACATTCTACATACTGACTGCACACTTTCTATGCTGCATCATTTCATGATGCAGGATCGGGTTCTCAGGTTCAGCCTCGTTCGCAGCCGCATATCGGAGTTAGCACCTGCTTATTTGGTGAGTCCTTATCTTCTGAGGACTAGACTTTCAATTACATTGAGCATATTTTCAGTTTCAGCATTTCTGAGCTAGTTGGGGGTGTTGTCCCATCAGCTCGTCCATATTAGAGGCTTATCAGACTTAAACATGTATTGAGCTTTAGATGTTCGTTCTATTGTTATGTTAAGTTAGACTTCCGCTGAGTTTATATTATGTTTCCTTCATGCTTATTGAATGAGTTAGTGAATTCTTATTCCATGGGTTCACTTGTGGTCTCTTTGTGTCCCTTGTCCTGTATCTATGATCCGGGTCTCCTCTCAGGTCGTGACACAAATATCATACCCAAGTAGGTAGAGACGTCCTAAGCCTTTCCAGGGATAAGGACGATACCATGATATCAATATCAAGCTCGAGGCTCAATCAGGGTAGGGGATAGCTTACAAGGGAGGTCCCAAAGTATATATGATATGTATAAACCTACGTTGGCACGTAGTTCTGAGGCAGAGGGTCGTCCAACCTGCTCGGTGCTTTGGGCTACGGGTAAAAACCGACACGCAAGTGCACGTGGTCAAACAAGTAATAAAGTGGCTAAGTATCCAAGTATCGATCCAAGGAGGCTCAAGATATGTAAAATTGCCTAATTTACTATATTTCTATTTAACTTCTAATGATGCTAACAACAATGTAACCAATAGTTAATTGAGTTTTTGTTTCTAAGCTATATACTACAATTAATAACAACTATTTACTTTTCAATTCAGACAATGGATGTGAACATGCCAAGGTTAAGAACAAGTAATGAACTTGATAATCATGATAATTTGGTTAATCTCTTCTTCATGTTGCTAGCCAAGAACATTCGCCTAGAAATTAAAACTCTCGTATTTAATTTCACTTTAGAATCATAAACCATCCGTCTACATTTCTGTGATCAAATGCAATTTATGACCTAGCACTACAATTCCGGTTCCTAAATTGACTAATACGGCTTTCAAGTATATTTCTATCAGGAAAGCACATCAAAACCCAATTTTCCCAAATCAAGTTAAGAACAATACCCTATTAATTCACAACTTTCCAATTTCTTGCTCTTTCGAGTGAAATTGGACTTTTCAGATATACACTAATGTTGGCCATTCACTAATGCAGTAAAGAACAAGAATTAATAGAACAACATTAAAGAAGAAGAATAAACCATATCAATGAAAATCAGAATTCATTACACATGTTCAAAACCTCAGCAAGAAAGAGAATTAGCCACTCATTCTTGGATTGATCATCCTAAAATGAGTGTAAATCATACGTACAATTGATAGAAAGAAGAAAAGAAGAGAAGAAATCCCTTGGCTTTTTCAATCTTCAACTGCTACTAACCCACGTTCCTGCTCTCCACCTCTGAACTCAGTCTAAAAACTAAAAACTAATTAATATAAACCTAAGTGTGCTATTTATACTAGTGGGAAATTTTTCCCGGAATAACAAGCAACGTGTCACGGAGGCCAACGCGGAGCACTACCTCCGTGACACGGCGTGGACGCGGACCTTCACTGGAATTTCTAGGGTCCGGTAAATCAACCTCAACGTGGCACGGAGGCCATCGCGGAGGCCTATCTCCGTGCCACGGAGCTGACGCGCAGGCACACTGGAAATTGCCATTTTAATTTGTGTCCAGGCAGTGTGCTACCGCGATGGTAGCGTGGCACGGCTCCATCGCGGAGCCCCTCTAAAATATGCATTCCAAGGTCTTTTCCACGCTCGCATCCAAGTCCAACTCCGACATAGTTTGAACACGCATTTTAGCTCCTAAAAATCACATTTACCTGCAAAACAAATGCTAATCATGTTGGTTAGTATAAATTCGCATTTTATTACCAATTACATGATATTATATACACATTGCACAACAAACAAGGTAAAAATGAACGTTTGAGTATCACTTGGGCATATAAATCTGCCCAAGATCACTTACCCCACACTTAAATCCTTGTTCGTCCTCGAACAACACATACACAAATCATGCAAATTACATCCCAACCTTCGTCACTATGGTGCCCCAATTTACGCTACGGTCATACCAATTATTCAAATCTTGCAAATCATCAAGAAAACATGCTTGGTCGTACAGTACCATGACCCTTAATACATCAAGGCTTCCTAGACTTTTTAAGAATTGATTCTTGATATTGACAAACTCATGCAAATCAACTAATCAAGAAATCCGACACGAAAATCAATCTTTCATCAAGCATGTGCCCTCACACTCGAGAGAAATTCCCCCTTTATGTTCATGCAACACACAAACATGCAAGTAGGGGCATATAAAAATTAATTTCACTCTCTCTCCCAAAAGAATTCACATGCATCATGTCATGACCCATAGGCTTGCCCTTAGTGTATTACTCCACTAATATAAAGAAATGCAATATAGGATCACGTAGGACTTTAATGGGTTGTAACGGGGCTATGGATCTAGTATGTATATATTGGATTAGCCAATAATAGTCGCTAGCATCCTTAAGCGCCTTTTCAACACATTCCCATCAACTCATGGACATTATTCCTCTCTTTTCTCTTTTTCTCCCATTCATGCTGGTTTACTTTCATACAGCCCATTTCATCAACCACACTTGACACCCAACTAAGGGTTTTCAAGTACCCTCAATAACATTTAATTACAACAAGTGCCTCTTCAACATCATCCTTTCTTTCTTCACTTTGCTTTTCTTTTTCTTTTCACTCTTTTCACTCTTTAACACTTTGGGAAAAATTTTCTTTTCTTTGTAAGCGTTTAAGAGCTTCTTATAGACTTTACAGCTAATGAAAAGAAGGAATAAAGCTTAGTTCATACAATTTTGGACAAAAGAAAGAAATCGGCTAAAGGCTCAACGGGCTGACTAGGGTATACAACATATAAAGAAGGTAGAATTTGACAAGAAAAAAAATGGAAACTATCGGTTAAAACAAAGAAATGCCTACATCCTTTCCAACACTACACCTCCTTCATTTCGTGTTGTATACACACCAGGCAAGTTCTAGACAATTCACGATGACATGGAATAGCAAAACCTCACTTCACACTTCATGCACATGCTCGAATCAAGATGCATTCACAGACTCTTTAATTAGTCAATTACATGAATTCAAGATTAAGCCTCAATCATACTGAACCAAATTCTATAACCTAGGTAACTCAACGTATTTACAGAATTGCATGCTTTCAAACGAATCATTTTCACATTTTGAACATCAATTACAACACGCAACGAAATTTTAGCAACCATAAGCAACTACAGTTTATTGATGCAATCCACCAAAGAAAAACTAAAAACAATTAAAAATCCTACTCCTACCGACTACATTTCCCTTAAGACGGTCGTCATCCATCCATCATAGGGAACGGTCACTAACTATGACATCGGTTCAATGGGACTATTCTCGGTAAAAGAACCGAAAACAAACTCCGAGAAACCCAAAAAAATAAAAATCGGAAAAATTTTTGCAACACATCGATCATTTCGATAGAAAGAAAATATTTACAGGTGCAAAATATTTTCGCAAAAATTTTGAAAAATATCGATCATGTCGATAGAGAAAAAAAATATTTACAAAATTTACAAAATATTTACAATGGCAACCATACTTAAAAAAAACACATATCATTAACCACACCACAAATATATACACATACATCGCAAACAGTTCACAACAGGGAAAGCACCAACATACATAATATCAAGGAAAAATATACAGCAGTTTAGAGCCTATGTCCCAGCACCTAACTACTCCCCACCCCACACTTAAATCGAACACTGTCCCCAGTGTTCACAAAAATACAAAGCACAAAATTTGGGTGGTGAAACTCCCTGCTTAGTCGAAATATTAGACTACCTCATCCGGTGCTGCGGCCTCGTCGCCCATGTCTGAATCAGCTCCATCGTCGTCATCGGACTCCACATCAGAGTCCTCACGACGTGTCTCCTCATCAGTAGGGACATCGTCATCGGTCGGCTCCACGAAGGCTGGCCCCACCTTACATAAGGCTCTGGCGTTCTCGCCAAAGGGGTAGTCCAGCTCCAACTGCCATAACTCCTCCTCGGTGGCTAGTCTCCCACCAATCCGTAGCTGCAGCATCTGCATGCCGAACATACGGGCCATGTACTGATCGTCACGAGCATGTCGCTCGCCCAAAGTCAGCACAGGTCCGTGTGTAGTGTCGGGGGCCTTAGTCTTTGTCACATCGAGGGCCCTCCACTCTAGCTGCGGAATATAATCCAAGGCTTCTTCCTCGATGTCGAGGCCTCGGAGGAAGGTGGTGATGAGTCCGCCAAACCCGTATCTGTGGACCTGGTGCAGTCTGGCTCTCTTCATTGCGGATATTATGACCGCCCCAACATTAATCTCGAGCCCTTTCATAAGGGCATACACCAAGCAGACACGGTCCCGGGTCACATCTGTCATATGGACTCCCGGGATTAAGCACGAACATACAATCTTCAGCCAGATTCTGGCCTCCCTGTTCATCTGCGAATAAGGCAGAGTCTGGTGGTAATCCCTCTCTTTGTGTCTACTCCATCGGGCTGTGGATCGAGCCCCACACAACGTACGTCTGATGTCGGTGTACGGTGGGGTGATGTTTAGCTGGCGGAGAACGTGGGCGTCTGTGTCCCGCGCTCCAACGATGGCATTCAGCTGCTGGGGTTCCAGAGTGACAATCTGCCCTCTGATTTTAATAGTGTGGCTTCTGATGGCCGGGTTCCAGTTGGCATAAAATTCCCGGACCAAGTGAAGGTTGCACTCCTTGGGCTCCTGAAAAATAAAGTTGAGCCCAGCTGCTTCGATCCTCTGTACAATGCGAGGGAACTCCTGTGCGAGTGGTTCCCTTGCAATATGTTCCTCCGGGAAGTACTTGTTTTCTTTGTGCTTCGCGTACCATTTCTTCCCTTCATCGGTGACCCATCGTGTTCCGTATCGACGGTGTTGGCCGCGCGGAACAGCAGGTGCAGCTGGGACTGCAGTGCCCAGTCTCATCCTTTTCCTGCCGGTGCCTGAGGTAGAAGCACCCTTGCCTTTATCTTGTTTGCTAGCCATTGTACCTTTCAATTTACACAAACAAGCACAACGTTAAGCTAAATACCTGTTAGCTTCGGCTAAGGTCGGGTTACACAAAATTTACCCCACACTTAGTCCTTAACAATATTTACAAAATTACAGCAAGGATAGCTCTATTTACACTACAGACAACACTATTTACTCATGCTTAGTGCGTTCACAACAAAAATTCGACAGCATAACGGTTAGTGTACTACTCAGACTTCATACAACTAATCCCAATCCTACTATCTCTAACAATTCAACCATCGCACAAGCAACAAAAACAACAACAACAATAAAAACTACAATAAAAACATTTTATATACAAGCTAATCTAAACAATCTAACCAATTCACACATTTTAGGCATTTTCCCACAAAAATTCGAGAATTAGTCGTCTTGGAACATTTACACAATATTTACCACGACTTATCTCAAATAATAAACACACCCCGGCATCAATTTCACCAAACTATCAAGTTGCCCAAGTCAAATTTAACAACCCAAGCCCTAGAATGCAATTCGACAATTAATTTTGAATTATTTACATAATCGACAAGTTCAAACACTAACTACAACAATCCGAACATAATCAATCACAAAATAATTTAATATCATGGTTAATTTCTACCTAGGGTGATATATCTCACCTTACATGCCCAAATTTGACAAAACTCGCCAAAAAATTGAGTTAGACGATGAAAACATACCTTAGAATTGAAGAACCGAAGAAACTTGACGTTTTTCCTTGCCTATAACGTGGCACGTTGCTTGGGGAGGGGGAAATGGGTGTTTGGTCGCGGAGGGAAGAGGGAATGGGAAAAATAGGGGTGAAATCGGGGGTTTTAAATTAAGAAAACACGCAGGTCACCCGAAAACCCGGTGTGACCCGGCACTAGATAAGGGGCAACGTGTCACGGAGGGTAACGCGGAGCCCCTCCTCCGTGACACGGAGCCAACGCGTCAGTGCTCTGTTTCACCAATAAATTTAATTTTTCATACCTCGCCTCATTTTCTCGATTCCATGTATATTTCCTCCGTTATACCTGAAAATCACCTCACTAAACACAAATTGGTTAAATTAATAGATTTCCCTACTAAAATAAAAAAATACTAACTAAAATGCAAATCTAAACCTAATCAAGAAAAGAAAAAGAAAAATAAAAATTATTTACACTAAAAAGAAAGAAAGAAAATATTTTTCACGGGTTGCCTCCCGTGCAGTGCCTGGTTTACCGTCGCGGCTCGACGTCTTTTAAGCTCACTTGTCCACTAGGGAGATGGACGATTTGTCCCGATCATGGTCATCCCCCCAGTAGTTCTCAACCTTATCCGGTGGCCTACCTAGTAACTCTCGGGAATCACTCATTCCATTAGCATTCCCATGATCAATTATGTTGATCACCGAGAGTTCCTTATAAACAGTCGGGAGCTTAGGTACCTTGTACACGTCGAACACTTCGACCTTGTCATGTGCTCGCATCGTGAGTTGACCCACAGCTACATCAATTAATGCCTTTCCGGTTGCCAAAAAGGGTCGTCCCAAAATAAATGGGACTTCAGCATCTGGTTCAAATTCCAGAACAATAAAATCGACCGGAAAAATGAGGGAGCCTACTTGCACTAACACATCCTCAACAATGCCATCCGGCTTAGCTAAAGACCTGTCTGCTAGCTGCAAGATTACCGTTGTAGGTCTAGGACTCCCTAGACCTAACTTTCTGAGTACCGAAGATGGCATTAGATTTATGCTTGCCCCCAAGTCGCATAATCCACGCGCTCGGATACTTTGCCCAATAGTAAGCTGGATAGTGAAACTTCCAGGGTCTTTCAGTTTTGTGGGCAACCTATTCTGAATACGGGAAGTGCATTCCTCCGTTAAAGCTACCGTGGCATACTCAGTCGAACGACTTTTGTTAGCCACGATGTCTTTAATATATTTCGCATATTTTGGCACTCCCTGCAAGACATCAACAAGAGGTAAGTTAACATGTACCTGTTTAAGTACCTCCATGAATTTCTGGAAACACGCCTCCTCCTTGTGTTTCTTAAGTCGTTGAGGGAACGGGGGTGGAGGCCTTTCTGGTTCAGCTTCTTTAGTCTTCCCCTTATCTAAAATTTGCTCTCCCTCAACATCTGCTGCTCCTGACTTTTGAGGCGGTCTTTCTGGTTCCACCTCCTTCAACTGTAAACCACTCCTCGTGGTCACTGCATTTACCTGCTTCGGATTTGGATCCGTGTCGCTAGGTAGTCCTCCTCTGGGTCTAGTATTTTGGGCACTCGCAAACTGCCCAAACTGATATTCAAGAGCCTTGGTCGCCAATTGATTGTTCTTCACTTCGGCTACCAATTTGACATAGTCAGCCTGCAATTGTGCCTGATTAGCGATCATGGTTTTGAACATCTCCTCAATAGTCGGTGATGGTGGTGGAGGAGGGGCATTATGATTTCTGAATTGAGCTTGATAATTTTGTTTCCCTCCTTGGTTTCTGTGCATACCCTGCCCTGAACCTTGGCCTTGTTGATTGTTGCTACCCCACAAAAAATTCGGATGGTTCCTCCAATTTGAGTTGTAGCCACTACCAAACTGCTGTTGATTTCTCTGTGCATTGCCCACAAAGTTAACAGAATCAGGATTTGCACCACAACATTCAGCTGAATGCTCACTACTACCACACACTTCACACCATATCTGTTGAACTGCATTGACTGAAGCTGAAGGTTGGTTCAAATTTATATTGCTGAAGTGAGTGTTTAGCTGATTTTGCAAAGCAGCTATCTGTGCAGCGATAGCTGTGAATCCATCAACTTCAAGCACTCCCGCTGCTTTCCTTGCTCCACCTCTTGAAGAATCTGCATTCCATTCTTGATTGCCTTGTCAAATTCGGTTGAGCAAAGTGTACAGCTCCTCATAGGTCTTCTCCAGCACTTGCCCTCCAGCTGCTGAATCTAACAGAATTTTAGTGTGGGGTTCCAAACCCTCAATAAAAGTGTGTACCAACACCTCATTGGACTGATGATGGTGAGGACAGTCCCGCAACATGGATTTGAATCTTTCCCAGGCTTGATATAGATTTTCCCCTTCCCTTTGTTTAAAACTTAGGATTTGACTCCTAAGTCTGGTTGTTTTACCAGAAGGGAAAAATCTGATAAGAAACTTCCGTGCAAGATCATCCTACGTTCATATAGAGTTGGGTGGTTCAGCTTTTAACCACCTCTTGGCTTCACCAAGTAAGGAAAATGGAAATAAGGTGAGCCGAACATAATCAGGTGACACTCCAGCGGGTATATAAGTGTCACTTATCTCCAAAAAGTTCTGGAGATGTTGTTGTGGATCTTCGTGAGGGAGACCGGTAAATTGCCGCTTGTGTGCAAAAGTTGCACCATATTCTGCTTTAATTCAAACCTCCCTCCAGGCTCTGGTTTGCGGATGCTAGAATGTACATTATTAGCGTGTGGGATTGCCACCTCACGAACCGGCCTTGCTGCTACCTCATCGGGCACTAAAACTGCCCGCACAACTGGTGGATTTGGTTGCTCCATCATAGACTGTTTAAGCAACTGCAGCTTCTTCCGAAGAGCTTCTCTACGTTGACTATGAAATTCACGCTCAGGCTCTAAGTAAGATTCCACCAGATCTTTGTCCCTTGCCAGTGTTCACAGAAACAAAATCTGCAAAATACAGGCTAAGACCAAGTTGTTAACACTTAAGAAAATAAAAATACAAATACAGTAAATTTACACTAAACAAAATTTTACAAATCGCCTAGCCTCCCCGGCAACGGCGCCAAAAACTTGCTCGGTGCTTTGGGCTACGGGTAAAAATCGACACGCAAGTGCACGTGGTCAAACAAGTAATAAAGTGGCTAAGTAGCCAAGTATCGATCCAAGGAGGCTCAAGATATGTAAAATTGCCTAATTTACTATATTTCTATTTAACTTCTAATGATGCTAACAACAATGTAACCAATAGTTAATTGAGTTTTTGTTTCTAAGCTATATACTACAATTAATAACAACTATTTACTTTTGAATTCAGACAATGGATGTGAACATGCCAAGGTTAAGAACAAGTAATGAACTTGATAATCATGATAATTTGGTTAATCTCTTCTTCATGTTGCTAGCCAAGAACATTCACCTAGAAATTAAAACTCTCGTATTTAATTTCACTTTAGAATCATAAACCATCCGTCTACATTTCTGTGATCAAATGCAATTTATGACCTAGCACTACAATTCCGGTTCCTAAATTGACTAATACGGCTTCCAAGTATATTTTTATCAGGAAAGCACATCAAAACCCAATTTTCCCAAATCAAGTTAAGAACAATACCCTATTAATTCACAACTTTCCAATTTCTTGCTCTTTCGAGTGAAATTGGACTTTTCAGATATACATTAATGTTGGCCATTCACTAATGCAGTAAAGAACAAGAATTAATAGAACAACATTAAAGAAGAAGAATAAACCATATCAATGAAAATCAGAATTCATTACACATGTTCAAAACCTCAGCAAGAAAGAGAATTAGCCACTCATTCTTGGATTGATCATCCTAAAATGAGTGTAAATCATACGTACAATTGATAGAAAGAAGAAAAGAAGAGAAGAAATCCCTTAGCTTTTTCAATCTTCAACTGCTACTAACCCACGTTCCTGCTCTCCACCTCTGAACTCAGTCTAAAAACTAAAAACTAATTAAAATAAACCTAAGTGTGCTATTTATACTAGTGGGAAATTTTTCCCGGAATAACAAGCAACGTGTCACGGAGGCCAACGCGGAGCACTGCCTCCGTGACACGGCGTGGACGTGGACCTTCACTGGAATTTCCAGGGTCCCGTAAATCAACCTCAACGTGGCACGGAGGCCATCGCGGAGGCCTATCTCCGTGCCACGGAACTGACGCGCAGGCACACTGGAAATTGCCATTTTAATTTGTGTCCAGGCAGTGTGCTACCGCGATGGTAGCGTGGCACGGCTCCATCGCGGAGCCCCTCTAAAATATGAATTCCAAGGTTTTTTCCATGCTCGCATCCAATTCCAACTCCGACATAGTTCGAACACGCATTTTAGCTCCTAAAAATCACATTTACCTGCAAAACAAATGCTAATCATGTTGGTTAGTATAAATTCGCATTTTATTACCAATTACATGATATTATATACACATTGCACAACAAACAAGGTAAAAATGATACGTTTGAGTATCACTTGGGCATATAAATCTGCCCAAGATCACAACCCTTACCCTACTTGGTGTTAGACACTACTCCCAAAAGCATGCATATGCTCTCCATCATTTTTCAACAAAGCTTACCATCATCTAATGATGAAACTTAATAATCAAATACATATCAAATAGAAAATCATATATGAGGACCTTTTGCTCAAACCATACTACAAGTTGAACATAAAGGGGAGTCTTAACTCCAAAACCATGTGGTAAGATTAATCGTGAAATCATAAATCATACTTGAACATATAGGCATGCCCAATACTTTAACATGCTTTAAAATACATAATTCATTTGAAAACATGATTATAAATATGGGTAACTTGAAAACATACTTTTCATCAATAACATCTCATCATACTTGAACATTCATCATAAATCTCAACTTTCATGAACTTCTCATAATGGGCATTTTTAGTTTATAAAGCTTGAAACATGACTACAATCTAAAACAATGTAAAACTTTCCCATAAATCATAATTAAATAGTGGAAACATATTTAGATCATACCCATATAGAAAATTTGGAATTTCATGTATTGGGTTAAAACCCCATAGAATCAACATAGGAATTTTCATGATTTAGAGAGGGATTGGGCATGGTTGTGAATGAATTCACCCATTCATAACCCTACATACCTGATAGGATTTGATTACACTAATTCCTTTGATAGCCTAAAGAGAATTAAGAAAGAACTTATAGAGAACCTAAGCTTGGTCACCTTCTAAGCCCTCAATCTTGCATGCATGGATGTGAATGAGCCTAGAATAGATTTACCCTTCATAAAACACTTCATTTTAAGCCTAAAATGACGTAGTTTAGGACCCTAGGGCTTAGGAATAACGAAAATACCCTTAATGAATTTCCTGGGAAAACTGAACTGCCACTGACAATGGACGTTAGTATGATCTGTTGTGAGCTCCTATGGTCCATTGTTACCTTCCATTTCTACACCTTGAATTTAGGTCTCTGATCTCCTACAATGACCAGACAAGAAAAGTCGTTCCAATCACCAATGACTCGTAGTTACCATCCATCGTCACCACTGTCACTAACCTGGAAGTCCTCCTAACGGGCATATACCACAACCCATTATTACCAACCATGAGTCATCTCAAGACCCGTCGCCTCCTCCCTAATCGAGTCTAGCCTCACACGAATCCAATCAAATGACTCGTTACAACCACCAACGGGTTGTTCTACGACCCGTTATTTCCCAATCCAGTTCTGCAACCTTTCACCACGGCCACATCTAATGGACCATCCTTTCTTGTAATGACTCGTACCATGGGTCGTCTGAGGGAAAATCCCTGACTTTTCTGTTGATCTCCCTTTACCACCTCCTGGTCTAATATTAGGCCTTCTGGGGTATTACAAGCGCTCCATAGTCGGGCGTCAGTACAATATGTACTGAATATGTAAGGTAGTAAATAAGACTTAATATAAGCTAATAAATAACTGAAAGTGAATAGCAAGAATGGGCAGAAGTTAACCTGTAAGCTTTCCTATCCATAACCTGCATCTAGTAAAACACTACACGTATATGAGCTGAAACTGTACAACTATACATTCATAGGATATAGCTAACAAGCAAGTATACAAATAAGAACCTAACCTGGCCCCATAAGTCTGGAAGGTGCAAGGAACACAAAAACAACCTACCGGGGCCTCCATATGCCCTGTCAAGTACAATTTAATCTATATACCCCTATCTAGGTTCTTATGATTCTATTGGTGCTATAGACAACCTACCTGGCTTCTGGGTCCGCATCTGAGCCTGCTGAACTCTTACAACTATGTTTGAGCCCGTTTGGCTCGTATAACTGCACCCTGGGAATGCAAGGCTCAACGGAAGGTTAGTGATGCCAATACGACATAAAAGTACAAGCTTATTCATGGATGGACAGTAATATGGCCATTAGGCTTGAATATAGTCCCTTGGAACATCACATAGCTCCTTTTAGCAATATCATATAGATCCTCTGAGCAACATCATATAGCCCCTTAGGCGATGATACAGTTAGCAACCCTTAAGATGGTCAACAGAAGGCTATCCTAGGTGGGGTCAATCCCAACTGATATACTACAATTAAGTCTCACTCTAGCCACTCAAAAAGAATATCTAGCTCTTAAGGCCTAATGCGATTGCTACTCGCCCCTAGAATAGTCCACATATGCCAATAAGAACACCCTGTGTGCCTACATCTGCTCAGAGGATCCTGGCAGTGATCATAATCTCTAATGGTCTAGACAAGATAGGGCGAGATCTGGAGTGGCCTAAACGATACTCTGAATGTCATGCTAGGATAGTGATAGCTCACAAGCGAACCGTAAGGTCGCGAGCGACCAACTATTTAGTTCCTTCGCTTAGAAAAACTGTAGGGTTGTGACTTAATCGGGCATGCTCCAGAGCAGTCAGCCCCTAACCTTCACCAGGAAGTTTACTATAATTCTTAGCCTTAAGGTAATACTGTACTATAATGGTTCTAGTCCCTTAGACCTTAAATTGGTCTGTTCGGATTTTATATGTCTCCTCTGAGCAATTCCTAGCCTCGTAAGTAGGTTTATATGGACCTGGTCACACGCGGCAACCTACACCTAAGTATCTATACAAGTAGGATAGGGTGTCCGCCCCACATCCAACAACTAATAAGGTTCCCTCCTTAGGGTACCCAATCGTCTATCTAACTTGTATAACTGGGATGACTTCCTAGGTGACCTGTACAATAAGCACTAAGTAGACTGCAACTAATAGTCACTGTTAGTGGCTAACTAGATTGTAGTCTATCACTCATTTCATTGGGAAACCCTGGTGCCACTAACTCTAGGGTAAGACCATCCTATCCAAATTCTGGCCTTGGCGGCATCAAGGTATGCCAATGGCCTCTGGGCGAGTTTTACTGACAATACAGGCGCCAAACTAAAAGTTATATCACTCAGCGGCGCCCTATGCTATCCAACTTACCAACTCAGGCCCAATGGCTAACCTTAAACTTCTAAGGCCTTGACATGACAGCAAAACATTAGAATTCTACTAATATAGTGAATAGAAGAACAGAAAAGTTTCTATGACGCTCCTAGCATGAGTCATTGATAACGTTCAAACCACACATCTTACTGAAGTGAGAAGCGGACGTTGTCAATAAAGAATCCAACTAGAGGTTGGGGTTGAACCCACACGGAATAGGCAGAACTGGATTATAGCCGGTAATTGAACTTGTGAGGTAGTTACTTCAAAGTAGGGTGATTCTAAAATAAATCAATAATAAAAACAAGTATCAAAATTTTGATGTTGAGTCAATATTAAAGGATAACTAGGGTTTGTGTTCCCCATGGGTTCATAACTTCTTTGGGAATATACTCGTGATTATCACCAATACATACTTGTAGAAGTAATAACTTAGGTTCATTCAAATGATTGACCAGTCCCTATTGAATGACTATACTCAATCACTCGACAAAGTCTCATGAGCGGTTTCAAACTATCCGTTATCACTAAGTTCCAGATTTAACTATCCTGCGACCACAACTCAAGTTAATACAATGATTATCAAAATTAAGGCTCTGTTGTAATTCTCTTTTCCTAATCTCTACCTCTTCGACCAAAGCAAGTAAGGAATTCGTGCTGCAATCGTCACGGGCCATATCTAGTGTCGCAGTCGTCACGGGCCATGTTACGATCCATATCAGCTTCCTACGACCCGTAGCTTCCAGTTGTACCTTGCATTGTTGGCTAAATTTTTCCTAAGTGTTGGATCCTAGTACAATTCGTACCTCCATGATACAACCCGTACTGAGCTCTCGTGGTTTGATTCTGAAACTTTGGAATTCTTCTGAAATTCATCACGACCGTCATGGTACGACTCATACCTTCTTCCCATGCGTCGTACTGTCTTGTTGTAGCAGGAGTCAGCACCTTATGCAAATTTTTTTGGATCTTGTCATGATTTCATCACCAAGACTCGTACCAGTTTGGTACGAGCCGTACTGAGACTCTTATATTTCATCTCTTCAACTTAGCCTTCTGTAGCTTTTCACGGCCATCAGTACGACTCATACTATGGTCTGCAATCTGACCATATTTTGCATCTTTCAGACTTTCGTTTTCAATTTTCAGATTCAACACTAATTTATCCTGCAACCAAAGAAAAAGTGCCTTATATCCACATAAACACACTTAAGTCCATGTTGTTTCCTTAGTTTTGAGCGTCGATAGTGCTATAAATCCATAGCACATCAATGCCCTCAACTTAATACTTTTGCATGTCCATAGGAAAAGAAAATAAAAACTAAAACATGACGCTCAACTAGAAAATAGACTTAAGATACTACAACCAATACTCAAACAAACTTGCACTTTCTATAAAAACTCTATTAACCTTTTCTCATAGAACAACCTCTGCTAATGTATTACAAGCAACCTCAAAACATTATAAACAGGGAGTAAAACTTGTCACTCATCTATGAATAGGAAATCAAGTCATCACCAATGTTTTCCACACAGACCAATGGTAAAAGCAAACATAATCCATGTACCGTCACAAATGAAGTCCCGACTCAGATATGATATGTCAAATATAATATAGGACTAAACAAGTAAGGCACTCACTCTCACAAAGAAAGAAGTTACATGTATTATGTATCATATTCCATAGGCTTGCCCTTTTTTTCTCTGCTTTGGTTTATCAGATGGTCGGGTTACGATCACTATAGGACTTGATATGGCTTGTAATGTGGGCTTAGGGCTGGACATGGTAAAGATGAAAGATTTTATTAGTGACTATTACTTCCTTGGAACTACATACATTAGCTACACCATTCACCTATTTCACCCTTTTATTCTTTCATTCCCTTTTCTTCCCTTTCTCTCCTTTTTATACACATTTGCATGGGTCTGGTGATTTTCAACTTTTTTTCAGCATTTCCAAATTTCCTTTGGCTTTCTTTATCAAATTTTCAGCATTTTTCATCTCTTCTTCTCATCATCTCTCCACACTTCATTCTTCATCATTACTTTTTTTCTTTTCTATTATTTTCCTTTCTTCCGTTCCCACCTTTTACACACCCCTACTCCAGCCACCCTTGAGATTCATAATATCCAAGAAAGGACCAGGGCCAAAATAGGTTCATTACAAAAAATGGGTATGGTTAATCGGTAAACCAAAGAAATCATGGTCTATTAAGGCTCAAACTTGGGATCAAGGGATTCATGCAACTTTTGGTAGGGTAATCTAGGCTGAAAGTGAGCTAAACAAAAAATGGCCTATGATCATATCCCAATCATCCATCCTAATCCTATGCAGAGACCAACCAGGCAAGTTCTAGATCTTCAACACAATACAGAACTGACTACTATACCTCAATCACACATGGTACATGAACTATTGTCACCTCACCTATCTTGTTTATACATGGCTTAACAAAACTACTCATGTTGACAAACTAAATGACATTAAAAGATCTATAGCAATTATGCATGTTTTCACAAATACATAGCTAATGCATCAAAAAAATTTTACACAGGGTCTATTTTTTTTAAAAACCAAAACTAGTGCATTTTTATTGCCTGAGTACTCCGAAGATACTTTCTAATTGAACAAAAATCACAAACTAAGAAATATTAAAAATCCTACACATGCCGGTTCTACTAGATAGCATGCCTAAGGGAAAAGAAACTCGGCAAGGAAAACCCTCAGATTAACCAAAAAATCCCAAAAATCACAAGTACGCCCCCTCCCCTTTTTGAAAAGTAAGCTTCATCCCTGAAGCATCATATAAAAGAACATAGGGAATATAACATACCTATGGTGCACTAGGTGCTTCTATCATCTCGCGAAGGTGGTACCTCCACTGTAGTAGTGGCCTAGCAATGGCCGGCGCCTCAATTATGTGTCAATAGGAGGAGTGGTCCCCCCCGCAGTAGTTGTGGCTGCTTGGACGACCTCTAAAATTGTCGGAGTTAAATGTGGCTCTCCCAAAGGGTCATGGCCACGGGAAAGCTCAGGTTGAGGTATGGTGGAGTTGCCTCCTCCTCTAGATCTCTCATGCAGCTTAGTCATATGTGTATCATGAGTCCGCATGCTCTCTAATCTAGCCCTCTTGTGCTTTTTTCTCTCTTTCTTTCTTCTTTTTCTCAAACTTTCCTCAATAGCATCATCAACAGCTCTTTTCTTGCCTTTATCACAAGCTGTGGTCAGCTCCCAATATGCCGCCAAATCAAAATCCTCGTCAAGCTTGGCATCTAGGTTCAGAAGAGTGGGGGTTGCTAAAACTTTTGGTTGTCCTGATGACAACTTGGCTTCGACGATCCCCCAACTCTGCATGGAGACTGCTGGTATCTGTCTGCTCCGCCATTCTCTCATTGATTCGGCTCTCAAAACTATCTAGGCGAGCATGTAGTGCTTGAGTTGCTGCCTCTATCTCTGACTTGACCCATGGCTTTACATTATCCATCATGACCTGAATCTTACAGTCCGCTATGGTCAATCTTTTAGATAGCTTTTGGAGGAAGTCCTGTGGTACCAAAGTATATCCTACTGGTGTTTGGGATTGCATGCTGGGCAGTGGTGTAGCTGAAGTGCTGGGGGCTGACTTTGAATGACCGGTGTCTATTGCCAGTGTCTCGCTTTACTCCTATGTAGTGGGGACATTACCTGTGCGTCCCCTTCTGGTTGGGTTGCTTGGTTAGCTGTGGGAATACTGGATCTGCTTATCGGGTTTATCTCATCCCGGATAAGGCCTATATATGCAATTCTTAAGCCTCTAATGCACCGCTCGTCACCTCGTGGAACTTCTGCCTCCATACATAATCTGAAAAAAAGACTCGGGAATGGGATAGTAGTACATACTCCCACCGCCTGGTCTTGTATCTGATCCGCTATGATCCTCAAAATATTGATGGGGTAATGAGACATGAGGCATCCAACCAAAGCCGCTCTATCAGCACTTAGTGTGTTGTCGTTGACCGTAGGTGCTAACCGATGGCACACTAGTGTCCAGCAGGATTATGCAATGAAGTTTAGTGAATTCTTTGTCACCTGCTTTCCACATGTAACCCATTCAGCTTCATCTTTGTTCTCAGCAATCACCCCTGCTAGCCACTGCAGCTGCCTCTGTCGCTCCAGCATACCCAGGGATCTAATCTGATTCATTGTCTCCACCCTATAATCATACTCTGGCATCATCCTGGTAGGCACGAACTGTAGGCCATACAACAATCGAGCAACGGTCCACTTGAATATATCAATTTCTCGACCTTGAACCGTAACACTCTCTAGACGAGGCTGGTCTTTTATCTTTTGTCCCTCTTTTGACTTCACCTCCATGATGGCCAAGTAGTTGGCATAAAACTCCCGAACTATCTCTTCTATGTACTCTGTTGGAGTCTTGGTCATCCACTCAAAACCGTAGAAGCTAAAGATCCTCTTTATCTCCTCAACTTTATTTAATGTGGTTGTGAGGATCCGCAGTTCTTCTTTAATGCTCCTTCGTGGCTTATTTTTGGTGGTGAGAGAGATGCCTTGTTCATTTCTTTGGCTCCCGGCACTCTCCACAGGATTGTATGGTTTGCTTTGGGTGGGGTCTGCTCTTGTGCAACAATAGGAGCCTCTTCCTCTGAATCATCACTGCCGCTTTCCTCTTCACTCTGGGTCTTCCCTCACCCTTCTTCAGCATTGGAGTCGCTCCCTAACTTTCATTGTTCTTCTCTAACTCCCTCTTCAGACTGGGGAGCTTGAGCAGATGTGGTCGTGGTTGCTTCATCTTAGGCCTTTGCTTTTGCCCTAGAGGTTCTGGTTCCATTGTATCTGAGGTATCTACTTGATACTCCTCAATTGAACCACTAGGTAAGTCTCCTTCCTTTTAAGATTCCAAGTCAGTTGGTTCATTAATCAGTCTCCTTTGGAATTTTGTTTTGTCTGCCCTGCGTTTGTATGTCATTGTACCTGTAGAGAAAGAAGTTAGAATTCCGCTTTTTAAAAAGAAGAATTAGAAAGGATATATTCTGAATTTCATCACCGATCCTCACTACAGGTCGTACAATAAAGGTACGAGTCGTGAGAAGCCCCAGAGTTGCAACATTTGTCAGTACGACTCGCAGGTATGACTCGTACCATACAGGTACAATCTGTACTATGATTCATCTGATAAAGCTCGGCCTTGCTATTTTTTGAATTTTTCCACGACTCATGGTATGACCCGTAGGTCGATTCCACGAGTCATAAAAAGGACATTTTAATGCAACTATGTTCAGTTTGGTGGCACGATGCTCAGTACGACTCGTAGTGGAAACCTGAGGTCAGTACTGTGCCTTAGCCCATTTCAAAATTTCTTTTCTCAGTTTTCAAGGATTCTTTTTCAAAATTTTAGGGTACTCATATTTCCCCCCAAGTTTAGGCACATCAATGACTCAATCTAACCCAAGCCCAATCCTCCCCTTTTTAACCTACTACCCGTAACTCATTACGTTTTAAAACCTCAATTCATCTAAAATCTAGCATCCCTTTAGTTAAAGAAGCACAGTAACAACACCCTGATCATTGTCTATTTTAAAAATCAAATTTCAAGCCTAGTGACTAACTCACAGGGGTTTTGATACCTTCAATCTCAATATGTGACTCTTAACAATGTTTAACACAACACACTTACTTGATTGATGCTTCATCAATGGTAATTGATAGTCTAGGGTTTTCTGAGCTTGAGTCGAGCAAGAATTTTACTTGATTCATTCGGTGTTGTTGACTTACGGGTAGGGGAAAGGAGGTTAAGTCGTGTGTTTGGATGCTTGTGTGTGGGAGAAGGGGTTTATGGGGTTTAAATAGGTAAGGTAAAATTTAAAAAATTTAGGCCGAGTCAGGTATTATGCAAATTTTAACCCATCATGACTTGTACCACAAGTTGTGGGAAGAACCTACAGCTCATCCCTTGGACTCGTGTGCAACCTATTGACGAAAAAATATCTGGCAACCTAAGAATACATCCTACGACTCGTACCATCAAGGACGTCCGTAGGGTGAATCGTAGGTCAGAGCATGGGATTATTTTTTTCTGAACCTCACCATGACTGTTGATATGACTTATAGGATCTCATCATGGGTCATATTGAGAGCAATAACAACTGATGTTTCAGCCTCCTTTTTTAATTTTTCCTGCAAAAACATTGCCTCCCAAGAAGAGCTTGATTTAACATCGCGACACAATGAAGGTAGCCTAGTTACTCAGACTTCACCAATCCACCACTTGGGTTGCCTCCAAGAAGTGCCTGATTTAACATCGCGACACGACGTAAATCTCTTGACTTCTCTGAATTCATCAAGTGATTCATACTCATCCTCCAGTGTTGAGATCAAAATAAATTCCTTGGGTTGCTTCATTGTCTTGCAGATGTTGAATGTGACCTCTTCTTGATTCAACCTAAACTTCAATAGGCTAGCTTCTATATTTCTAGAGCTCTTCCGGTCGCAAGGAATGGTCGCCCTAAAATTATGGGGACCTCACAATCAACCTCGCAATCCAAAATCATGAACTTTGCTGGGAATATAAATTTATCTATTTGACAAGAACATTGATCAGGATGCCCACCAGCTTCTTAACTATTCTGTTGGCCATCAGTAGCCGCACGTTGGTCAGTGTGGGGGCTTCCAATCCTAATTTCTTGAACACAGCCAATGGAATCAAATTTATGCTAGCTCCCAGATCACAGAGTACCCTTGCGAACTCAACATTTCCAATCATACATGGTATAGTGAAGGCACCTGGGTCTTCCTTTTTCTATGCTAGGACCCTTGTAGCTATGGCACTGCAGTAATGCACCTTGTCAATAGGCTCATAGCTCACAGATCTCTTCTTCATCACCAGGTCCTTCATAAACTTTTCATATCCTAGCATCTACTCTAATGATTTGACCAATGGTATGTTCACAGACAGTTTCTTAAGCATTGAAATGAATTTATGGAACTTACCATTCTCCACCTTCTTCGTCATCCTTTGGGAAAATGGTGGTGGTAGTCGTGGGATAACTTTATGAACTTGTGTTGCCCCTTGATCCATGTCAGGTTCCTTCTCACCTCTTGGGGCCTCTTGCAACTCACCATTCTCTCTCTCAGTACTTGTATCATAAATTTATGAGCTCTTTTCCCCTCCCTTGTCGACCAGCATTTACCACTTCATCTCTCTCATCTTCCACATGTTGTAGTGCAGCTTTCCGAGCTAGCTCGGCTTGCCTAGCTTCTTCAGCTATGTGGGCTTCTCCTTGATCATGGTTTTCCATTCGATGTAGTGCTCTTTCAATTTCTGGATTTATTGAAACAAGGGGATCTCCTCTACTCCGAGTGCTTGGCATTCACCATAGAATAGCCTGTGGGTATCAAAAACACAAAATTAAACGTAATTAAAGAATTAACTACCAAAAAGTTAATTACACGCTAATAACCTTGTTTCAGTCGTATTCCCCAACAACGACGCCACTTTTTGATAATGCTCAAACCACACCTCTTACTAAAGTAAGAAGCGGATGTTTTCAATAAAGAACCCAACTAGAGGTTAGGGTCAAACCCACAGGGAATAGTGTGAACTGGATTATAGCTGGTAATTGAACTTTGGTGAGGTAGTTACTTCAAAATAGGGGGATTCTAAAAGAAATCAATAATACAAACAAGTATCAATATTCTGATGTTGAGTCAATATTAAAGGATAACTAGGATTTGTTTTCCCCATGGGTTCATAACTACTTTGGGTATACACTCGTGATTATCACCAATACTTACTTATAGAACAGATAACTTAAGTTCATTCAAACGATCGACCAATCCCTATTGAATGACTATACTCAATCACTCGACTAAGTCTCATGAGCGGTTTAAAACTATCCATTATCACTAAGTTCCAGATTTAACTATCCTGCTACCACAACTTAAGTTAATAAAATGATTATAAAAATCAAGTCTCCATTGTAATTTTCTTTTCCTAATCTCTACCTCTTCGACCAAAGCAAGTAAAGAATTCGGGCACTTCCTAACATTGCGCACTATTAAGAAACGTTTAAGCATGAACAAAATACAATATAAGAATTTGTATTTGTTTTAAGATTACTTTGTGTAACCCTAGCTTGTTAATCCACTATGGTTCCCACAACCATAGCTATGGAGGTTTTAGCCTCTCATAGTTGTAAGGTTGTGAATTGTTTTCATAATTAAGAACATAAATCAATACTTACAAGGATGAATGAGAAAAAAAACTTCCTTTAATTACTCCGAAAAAATCTTTAAGAACAAGTAGCAAGAACAAGATAAATTCAAGAAAAGGTTGATCACAAGTTGAATCAACTCAATCCCCCCTACAAATCTCTTCTCTCTTTTTCTTTTCATGTATTTCTTACTTGTCTACTATTGTCTACAGAAAAATAAAACCTAAAACATATTTATACAGAAACAAGAATCCTTTTTTCTAGGCTAACTGGATGAATTTCCATATCTGTTGTCGCAGTCAACACGGGCCATGGTATGAGTAGTAGCAGCTTTCTACGACCTGTAGCTTCCAGTCGTACCTTGCATTGTTGGCTTAATGTTTGCTAAGTGTTGGATCCTGGTACGATTCGTCCCTCCATCATACGACCCATACTGAGCTCCCGTGGTTTGATTCTGAAACTTTGTAATTCTTCTGAAATTCATCACGACCGTCATGGTATGACTCATACCTTTTTCCCATGGGTCGTACTGTCTTTCCATAGTAGGAGTTAGCACCTTACGCAAATTTTTCTGGATCTTTTCATGATTTCATCACCACGACTCGTACCAGCTTAGTACGAGCCGTACTGAGACTCGTACATTACATCTCTTCAACTTAGCCTTCTGCAGCTTTTCACGACCATCAGTACGACTCCTAGGTCCTTTCTCCGGCTCGTACTATGGTCTGCAATTGGAGCATATTTTGCATCTTTCAGGCTTTCTTTTGCAATTTTCAGATTAAACACTAATTTATCCTTCAACCAAAGGAAAAGTGCCTTATATCCACATAAACAATCCTAATTCCATGCTATTTTCTTAGTTTTGAGCATCGATAAGGCTGTAAATCCACAAAACATTAGTCACACTAACATACTCTTTCCCGAGAGTTAAAATGGAGAAAAGTAGAAATTTGGCATCAGGCACAGAACGAGTCGTGGAGAGACTAGTGAGATCAACCCAGGAGTCTTGATGTGACTCGTGGGGAAGGTTAGGGAATGAAATTGAAATTTAGAAGATGAGACCCCACCAGAAAGACCACAACTCGTGGTCAGGCCCCATGAATCATTGGGCCAGCCGTAGGGTGAGTAAGGAAAGAAAAGAGAAGAAGGGAGGTCGTTCACTCGATGGAAGGACCCTACGAGTCGTGGTCAGTCCTCACGATTCGTGGGGAGGGTCATGGTCAGCTGATTGAGAAAATTACGGGCTTGAAGGCAGTGTACATAATGGGTGGTGACCACTAGTCCTAGTCACCATTAATGAGTCGTGAAGTTGCTCGTGACAAGCCTAGGTGAGTAGATGAGTAATGTAATTGTTGGATCATGCCACGAGTCATGGATCAGGGTAACGAGTCGTTAGGTCCCCCGTTAGGACCATCTGGCCATTATTTTCTGTGAATTTAGTAAGGGCTTTTCCGTAATTCCTATGATCCTAAGGCCTACAATATGTTGTTTTAAGTTATCTTCTGAGTGTATTAAGATAGGTTAAGCTATTCTTGACTATCCATTCTCATGCATGAAGTGTTAAAGGATTGAAGAGGTTATCAAGCTTGTCTTCAAGATTTTTCTTCATCAATTTCCATTAGGCTTTCAAGGAGGGGTGAGATTTGACTTTCCCCAGGTGTGTAGGTTTATGAATGGGTGATTTCTTTCACACCCATGCCCAATACCTCTCTAAAGTATGAAATTCTATATCTAATCTATGGGATTTTAACCTAAATGCATGAATCTCCTATTTCTATACATGGGTATGATTTGATTATGATTCTACATTTGAATTATGAAGCATGGGAAATTTTTATAATGTGTTCAACTAAAAATCATGTTTCTAGTCATATGAATTAAAACCCATTGATGAGATGGTCATGAAGGAAGAGATTTATGATGGAAAGATGATGATGATGAGATATTATGATGAAAAGCATGTTTTAAAGTTGCCCATGTTTATAATTATATTTTCGATGAGAATTGAGTATTTCTAAGTATGATAAAGCTTGGGGCAATCCCACATGTCTATGTATGAAGTATGATTTCCCTAAACTAAGCTTACAATATGGTTTTGGAGCGAAGACTCCCGATTATATTTTTAGCTTGAGGTATGTTTTGAGTTAAATCTTCTCATATGCATGATTTCATATTTGAGATGTATTTGATTATTGAGCTTCATCAATAGAAGATTTTGAGCATCGTTACTAAACGATATAGATCATATGCATGTTTTTTTGGGAGTAATGTCTAGCACCGAGTAGGCTAAGGGTCGATCACCCTATGCCTCAGAACTAAGCACCAATGTAGGTTGATACTATTATATATATATTACTTGGGGACCTCCCTTGTGAGCTTCCCTTAACTGAATGGGCCTTCAGCTTGATATCGATATCATGGTATCGTCCCTAGCCCTAGCAAGGCTTTGGAAGGCTCTACCCACTTGAGTGTGATAGTTGGGACTACGTAAGCTCTATCATGGTATGTCGGTTAAAAGACGAGTCTTTCATTGTTCCTCATGATTTTAGATATGCATATTCATTACTCATGAGATTTGTGTGTGTGTGTATATATATATATATATGCATGTTCTAAAGCAGGTTTAACTCAGTGTTCAGCTTTACTTATAAATGTCAGAATTTAGCTTTAAGTCAATCAATTCAGTTATGATGCTATGAAGTTACGTTATGTCAGGTTATGAAGAGATCATGATTTCAGAAAGAATGCATGCAAGCCTTACTCTCAGATTCTTAATGTTTATTTTTTACTAAATGCATCATCTTTAAATGATTTTACTTACTTTTGCGGTTTTTATTACCCTGCATAATCGATACATTCCACGTACTGACTACATACTCTATGCTGTATCATTTCATGATATAGGACCCGACTCTCATGTTCAACCTCGCTCGTAGTCAGCTTATCAGATTTAACATTCATAGTGTGGGTAAGTCCTCATCTCTCGAGGACCAGACTGTTTAGATTTCTTATATGTATTTCAATTTCAGTTTTGTTGAGTTAGTTGGGGTCTTTTCCCATCAACTCATCTTGTTTAGAGGCTTTTCAGACATATGTATGAATTCATCTTCAGATATCGTAATCGGATGTTATATTGAAGTTAGAATTCCTCTATGATTATATTGTTGATTATTCAGTTTCGTTGATTGAGTTAGATGTATGCTTATGCCATGGGTTGACTTGGGGTCTCTCGGGGCTCCTTGTCTCGTGTTGAAATTTGGGCCTACGTTCGGGTCGTGACAAAATTGTTATCAGAGCAATAGGTTTGAAGTGTCCTAGGGTGTCTAAAAGTCGCGTTAAGTAGAGTCTTTTCATGGGTTTGAAGCGCACTACACTTATGACGAAGAGGCTACAAGACATTTAGGAAATGTTCCTTTCATTCATTATCTATGTCATGCGAAGAAAAGTCTTTCTATCCTTCTAATTCGTGCTATTCGCGATTGTAGAATAATGGCTCCCTGAAGAATAAATGGTAGGAGAAATGGGAATTGGGAAGGCCATGAGGATGGTGATGATAATGGGCACCAACAGGCCCCAACAGTTCAGGAGCCGCAGGCACCAGATCCAGTTGCTCATGTTGAGTTTCGAGCCACTATTTAGCAAGCTGTTGCACATGTTCCACAAAATGGCAATGCATTGACGGCTCGAGTTTGAGACTTCTTGAGAATGAATGCCAGAGTTCCTCGGGTCAAAACTGGATGAGGACTCATATGAATCACGGCTAAGATGGTGAAGATCACCCAAGTAATGGGGGTGAATGGGGTTAAGTGCACAGAGTTGGCCTTATACCAATTGAAAGGGGTCGCGCATATCTGGTTTAGCCAATGGAAGGATAGCAGGGTCGCCGCAGCAGAACCTGTCACTTGGGAAGAGTTTCGTGTTGCATTCTTGGATCAATTCTTCCCTCGTGAGATAAGGGAGTTGAAGTCAATTGAGTTTGTAAATTTAAAGCAAGGGAGGATGATGCTACAATAGTATGCCCTCGAGTTCACTCCCTATAAAAGTACGCCCTCGAGTTAGTAGCTGATCAGAGGGCGCGAGTGAGTTGATTCGTTCATGGAGGAGTAGGCTATTTGGACATGGATTGCAGGACAGCTATGCTCCATCAAGATGTGGATTTTCCTCGGATAGTCTTGTATGCATAGTAGATGGAGGCGGCACATCTGAGAGAGAGGGAGGCCAAGACGGCCAGGACCAATGACCATAGATTCTCATAGTCGAGTTTAGGAGGTGGGCACCGACAACAGACCCACTAGAGATCATCAGCCCCAACATCATCAGCAATGAGTGTGCCATCCAAATGGAGGCACGATCAGAGGGGGCGAATATAAGGTTCTAGGGTTCAGAGCAGCAGACCTGCAGATTCTGGTGTTCCAGTTTGCCACAGGTGTGACCGAGGTCACACGAGCCAGTGTCTAGCAGGTACAAGTTCTTGTTTCGGGTGTGGGAAGCCCAGAACATGCTCAGAGATTGCCCAGCAGTGAGGCAGGATCATGATGGGGCCTAAGGCCTATCTTCTAGTTTTGCAGCCCCACCCATACGCTTAGCACATTAGGGAGCATCTATTAGCACAGGTGACGGTCAACACCAGAACAGATTCTATGCTTTATTATCCAGCTAGGAGTAGGAGGTCTCCCCGGATGTAGTCACTAGTATGTTACAAGTTTTCCATCTTGATGTTTATGCTCTGTTAGATCCGGGGGCTACCTTGCCTTTTGTTACACTTTATGTGGCCAGTAGCTTCGGTCCTAAGGTCCTGTCAAAACCCTTCTCAGTTTCTACTCCAATAGGTGACTCAGTTATATCTAGACGGGTGTATAGAGGTTTCCCGGTCTCAGTCCTTTAGAAAGTCACCTCAGCAGATTTGATAGAGTTCTCCATGCCTGATTTTGATGTTATTCTCGGCATGGATCGGCTATTTGCATGCTATGCTTTATTTAATTGTAGGACCTTGGCAATAGAGTTCAGATTTCCGGGTGAGCCAGTCTTAGAATGGAAGATTAGTTCAGCTGTGCCTGTAGGACATTTTATTTCCAACCTTAAGGCCAGAAAGATGATTTCTAAGGGTTGTGTGTACCATCTTGTTAGGGTTAAGGATGTTGAGTTTGAGACCCCGACTATCCAGTCAGTTCCAGAAGTACGTGAGTATCCAGAGGTTTTTCAGATGATTTACCGAGAATCCCTCCCGAGCGAGAAATCGATTTAGGTATTTACCTCTATCCTGACGCACATCCTATATCTATTTATTCCTACACAATGGCTCCAGTCGACCCAAAAGAGTGGAAGGAATAGTTGAAGGAACTGTTAGATAAGGGCTTCATTCGACGAGTAAGTCTCCATGGGGTGAACCAGTCATATTTGTCCGAAAGAAGGATGGGTCCCTTCGAATATGCATTGATTATTGGAAATTGAACAAAGTCACTGTCAAGAACAGGTATCATTTACCCGGGATTGATGATTTATTTGACCAGCTTCAGGGTGCTAAGTGCTTCTCAAAGATAGATCTCAAGCTAGGGTATCACCAACTCAAGGTACGGGAGAGTGACATCCCGAAGACAACCTTCAAGATGCGGTATGGCCATTATGAGTTTGAAGTTATGCCATTTGTACTAACGAATGCTCCTGCATCTTTTACGGACCTGATGAACAGGGTGTTCAAGCCATACCTGGACATTTTCGTGATCGTGTTCATTAGGGACATCCTTACAACATCTTGGAGCGAGGAGGAGCATGCCGCTCATTTGAGAGTAGTGCTCCAGACTCTCAAGGATCGTCAATTATATGCCAAATTCAGCAAGTGCGAGTTTTGGTTGAACTCCGTAGCATTTTTGAGCCATGTAGTATCAAGTGGGGCATAAAGGTGGATTCTCATAAAATTGAGGCGGTGAAGAATTGGCCGATACCGGTGAGTCCTTTAGATATTCGGAGTTTCTTTGTTTTAGCTGGCTACTATCGGAGGTTTGTTGAGGGTTTTTCATCTATTGCAGCGCCCTTGACCAAATTGACCTAGAAGAAGGTGAAATTCCAATGGTCAGAGTCTTGTGAGAAGAGCTTCCAAGAATTAAAGATGCGACTTACCTTAGAACTGGTGCTGATCCTACCTGAGGGTACCGATGGGTTTGTAGTATATTGTAATTCTTCATGGATCAGACTCGGGTGCGTATTGATGTAGCACGAGAAAGTCATAGCTTATGCCTCTAGACATCTAAAGGTTCATGAGAAGAATTGCCTGACCCATGATTTTGAATTATCTGCGATGGTATTCGCCTTGAAGATATGGTGACATTACTTGTATGGGGTCCACATGGATGTGTTCAAAGACGGTAAGAGTTTGCAATACGTGTTTACACAAAAGGACCTTAATCTTCGGGAAAAGGAGGTGGTTGGAGCTACTCAAGGACTACGATATGAGTGTTTTTTACCATTTGGGTAAGGCTAATATGGTAGCGGACGCACTTATTGGACTCTTTATAGAGAGTGTATCCTATGTGGATAAGCAGAAAAAGGGACTGGTAAAAGATGTACATCAACTTGTAAGGTTGGGAGTTAGGTTGATTGACTCGACCGATGGCAGTGTTGTTGTTCAGAATGGTTCAGAATCTTCCATGGTGACTGACGTGAAAACTAGACAAGATGAGGACCTGATTTTGGTATAGTTTAAAAAAGCCATTCAGAATCAGAAGGTGGAGGTCTTCTCCAAAGGGGGAGATGGTGTGCTTTGATACCAGGTTCGCCTATGTGCCGGATGTTGCATGAGGCTCATGGATCCAAGTATTCTATCCATCTAGGTGCCACCAAGATGTACCACAACTTATGGCAAATCTATTGGTGGAATGGTATGAAGAGGGATTTTGTAGAATTCGTAGCCAAGTGCCCGAACTGTCAGCAAGTAAAGGTTGAGCATCAGAGACTAGGAGGTGTACTTCAGGATATCAGCATTCCCACGTGGAAGTGGGAAGAAATTAATATAGACTTCATCACAGCTTTACCTCGTACTCGCCGATAATATGACTCATGGGTTGTGGTAGACTGTTTGACCAAGGCTGCTCATTTTTTAATAATTAAAACCATGGATTCGGCGGAGGATCATGCCAAACTATATATTCGGGAGTTAGTCCGATTGCATGGACTTCCCTTATCCATCATTTCAGATCGAGGTACTCAATTAAGCTCTCAATATTTAGGTGATTTCAAAAAGGGCTTGGTACACAGGTTAAACTCAGCATAACATTCCACCCGCAAATAGATGGTCAAGCGGAGCAGACAATTCAAACCCTCAAGGACATGTTGAGGACATGAATGATTGACTTCAAAGGTGGTTGGGATGATCACCTTCCCCTAATCGAGTTTTCCTAGAATAACATATGTCATTCTAATATTCAGATGGCGCCATTCGAGGCTCTCTATGGGCGGAGATATAGATCGTCCATCGAATGCTTCAAGGTTGGTGAGGCAGCAAGGATAGAGCCAGATTCGGTTCATGAGGCTATGAAGAAGGTTCAATTGATAAAGGACAGGCTGAAAACCGCCCAGAGTCGCCAAAAGTCTTATGCTAACGTGAGAAGAAGAGAATTAGAATTTGAAGTTGATGACTGGGTATTTTTGTGGGTGTCTCCCTTGAAGGGAGTGATGAGGTTCGGAAGAAAAGGGAAACTTAGTCCCCGCTATGTCGGCCCGTATCGGATAGTGAGACGTGTTGTCAAGGTGGCTTATGAGTTGGAGTAGCCTTAAAAATTAGCTTTTGTGAATCCTGTATTCCATGTGTCACTCTTGAATAAGTGTTTGGGTGATCCAGCTTTAGTTGTTCCGGTGGACAGTATTGATGTGGAAGAGAGCCTCAGTTATGAGGAGGTTCTGGTCGAAATACTGGATGGATAGGTTCGAAGGCTAAGGAACAAGGAAGTAGCTTCAATTAAAGTGTTATGGAGGAATCAGCATGCTGAGGGAGCTACGAGGGAGGCCGAAGCAAATATGATGGCTAGATACCCACATTTATTTTCTACCGGCTCAGTTCCAACTTGAGGTGTCAGTTTTGCCCTAAAACTCTATTTAGTATTCATGTTCAGTTCATGTTATCAATTTTCTTTTATGTATATGGATGTGTGCATGATTCGTGAATTCATTTCAGTTGTGTAATTTGAATCGGAGGTAGTCGTTCCGTCAGTTTTTGATTTAAATGATCAGTATTTAAAAATGATAATTGCATTTCTTTGCTTTTTTGTGTGTTTTCCAACATTTGAGGAAAAATGTTCCCAAGGGGGATATATTGTTATGCCCTAGGAGCCCAAAGATCAGACCGGGGAGTTGAAATGGAAAAAGTTGAAATTTGGCATCAGGCACAGAACAAGTCATGGGGAGACTCGTGAGATCAATCCATGAGTCGTGACATGACTCGTGGGGAAGTCCAAGGAATGAAATTGAACTTTAAAAGATGAGACCCCATGGGCAAGACCACGACTTGTGGTTAGGCCCCACGAGTCGTTGGGTCAGTCGTGGGGTGAGTAAGAAAAGAAAAGAGAAGGAGGGAGGCAATACACTCGATGGAAGGACCCCACGAGTCATGGTCAGTCCCCATGATTCGTAGGGAGGGTCGTGGTCAGCTGATTGACAAAATAATTGGCATGGAGGCAATGTACATAACGGGTGGTGACCACAAGTCGTGGTCACCAGTAATGAGTCGTGAGGTTGCCCATGATGAGCCTAGGTGAGAATATGAGTAGTGTTCTTGAAGGATCATGCCATGAGTCATGGACCAGGGTAACTAGTCGTTAGGTCCCCCGTTAGGACAACCTGGCAGTTATTTTCTGCGAATTTAGTAAGGGTTTTTCCGTAACTCCTAAAATCCTAAGGCCTAAATTACGCTGTTTTAAGTTATTTTCTGAGTGTATTAAGTTAGGTTATGCCCTTCTAGCCTATTCATTCTCATGCATGAAAAGTTAAAGGACTTAAGAGGTGATCAAGCTTGTCTTCAAGGTTTTTCTTCATCAATTTCCATTGTTCTTTCAAGGAGGGGTGAGATTTGACTTACACCAGTATATAGGGTTATGAATGGGTGATTTCTTTCACTTCCATGTTCAATCCCTCTCTAAACTATGAAATTCTATATCTAATCTACGGGGTTTTAACCCAAATTAATGAATCTCGTATTTCTATACATAGGTATAATTTTATTATGATTCTACTATTGAATTATGAAGCATGGGCAATTTTTTAATGTTTTCAATTAAAAATCATGTTTCTAGTCTTATGAATTAAAAGCCCATTGATGAGATGTTCATGAAAGATGAGATTTGTGATGAAAGTATGATGATGATGAGACATTATGATGAAAACCATGTTTTAAAGCTACCCATATTTACAATTATGTTTTCGATTAGAATTGAGTATTTCTAAGTATGATAAAGCTTTGAGAAATTCCCACATGTCTAAGTATGAAGTATGATTTACCAAACTAAGCTTACCACATGGTTTTGGAGCGAAGACTCCTGATTATATTTTCAGCTTGTGGTATGTTTTGAGTTAAAGCTTCTCATATGCATGATTTCATATTTGAGATGTATTTGATTATTGAGCTTTGTCAATAGACGATGTTGAGCTTCGTTACTAAACGATGTAGTGCATATGCATGTCTTTTTTTCGAGTAGTGTCTAGCATTGAGTAGGCTAAGGGTCAATCACCCTATGCCTCAGAACTACGCGCCAACATAGGTTGATACTATTATGTGTATATATATTACTTTGGGACCTCCGTTGTGAGCTTCCCTTGCCCAAATGGGCCTTCAGCTTGATATCGATGTCATGGTATCATCCCTAGCCCTGGAAAGGCATCGTTTCATGATACAAGACCCGGCTCTCAGGTTCGCTCTTCATGTAGTTAGCTTATCAAAGTTAGCATTCATATTATGGGTGAGTCCTCAGCTCCCGAGGACTAGATTATTCAAACTTCCTATATGTATTTTAGTTTAAGTTTTGTTGAGTTTGTTGGGGTCTTGTCCCATCAAAGCATCATATTTAGAGGCTTTTCAAACATATGTATGAATTCAGCTTCGGATATCATATTCAGGTGTTATTTTGAAGTTTGACTTCTACTATGATTATATTGTTGATTACTAAGTTTCATTGATTGAGTTAGATGTATGCTTATGCCATGGGTCTACTTGGGGTCTCCAGGGCTCTTTGTCCCGTGTTGCAATCCGGGCCTCCATTTGGGTTGTGACAGAGTGATACTGTAATATACTCTCAATATATATTCTAGCAGTTAACCACAACATATTTAATCATAATCTACTGACAGTCGCTTATCACAACATATAGGATCCTTATCTACTAGCAGCAGCTAATTACAACATATAAGCTCATTATCTACTGGCAGCAGCTAATCACAATATAAAGGATCATTATCTACTTTAGAAGGCAGAGGTCGTATCACTATACGACGAGAATAACTTGCCGTAGAGATAAGCCTTAACATACCTCAAATGCCGACTTTTGTTCACCCCAAACATTTTTCAACCTGAAGCCAGTAATTCCACTCAACTGTAGCCTTCACGCTGAAAAAATAGGGTTATTTCAATAGTGGGAATCGGCGAATAGCAATATCCTTCAATAGGGTTAACTATAACTTCAACTTCATTTAATTCGGCCAAAAACTCAAAATTTCTTGAGATTTTAGAAGGTATAGATGCTTACCTATTACCTGTAGCCGCTTAGGACTCAATTTGAAGTAATTTCAACAACCTTTACTCGGCGGGGTTCCATTACTCCAAGAAAATTTTCAAGAAATAACTCCGCAGAGGTGTTCCTCGTAGACCTAGAACTGGTTATCCAAGATAAATTTGTGTTTGGACGGAGTTTAGCAACGTAATTTTGCTAGAAACTGATGAAAATTTGAGAGAGAATATCGGAGGGGCGAAATATACTCTGTGCAAATGTTTTTGGACTTAAACCTAACCTTGCACTCTATATATTGTTGAGGTAGTAGGCTATGGGGCGCGGGGCGGTGCCCACAGTGCCAAGAGTCGGGCGCGACACACCACTTAAGGAACTGAGTTGGCCAGCATGGTGAGTCACCCAGTGCGCCCTTGGCCTCTGGTCCCGGTCTCCTGCTCGCTCAATGCCATGCTCGTATACTCATTCCCCTTCTCCTGCTCGCTCAATGCCATGCTCGTATACTCATTCCCCTATCCTTTTCCTGCATGCTTCATACTCCAAAACTCTCCACATACACACGAATGCGTCAATTAAACACTAGGAACTTACGGGGTGTAATAGGTTGTTTATGCTTTCTTTTTTTCATTGCTTATTCATTAGATTAATTTCCTCGCAAATATATTTATTGGCTTTTGGTTGAAATCGGGATAGAGAACCAAAAAGGTTAAGAGAAAGAATAGAAAAGGTTTCGATAACTATTTTCTAATTGGTTCAAGATAGATTTCATTGTCGAGAATAGGAATATAAACTTCAACCCTATTCAGTTGAATACAAGTAGCCACAATTGTTGCCTCGTGTTTCTCTTACAAGCATAGGGAAATAGGCGTTAGGGTTCATAATATAGTTCTTTGATATTTGGGAGAATGGCATGAAATAGGATAGTAACTTGCAGATACCAATCTTAGGAAGAATTAGCCTAGTATATTCAAATCCTAAAACTCAACCTGAACATGAAAGTGCCAAGTCCCTAGATTTTCATCATCATTTAAACTACAAAATTTGTTAAAATGCGTTAAATCCATTAGTTAATTTACTTTTCAAGTTTTAGTAGTATAATCTCCAAACCATTACCCATTTTCCTTTGTGTTAATCTGAATAGTGAAATAAATTGCTAACCTTAAGCAATTAATCTGACAAATCTCTGAGGGATCAATATCGGCACTTCACTATCCTATATTACTTGATGACCACATGTGCTTTCATGTGCTTAGGGGATACCATGATTATCTACTTCTTTGATTGTATGTTGCTTATTTTACATATATATACATCATTATTTAAGATCGGCAGATGATAACTACCAGTACATTGTGTCGTACTGACGCTACTCCTGCACTTATTTTTTGAGTGCAAACTGCGGCCCAAAAAGTTCTGCTCGACCTCATCTATAGAAGCAGCCACAATTTATCTGAGGTTGAGTTGTTTCCTTTCTAGGCTGGTACAAATCCTTTTTGAAGAAGATGTCTTTAATTCAGACATGAACTTTGCTTATTTTGTTTTACCACTTGTAAACAATGGTTAACTAGATGTCTTTCGTACAATGACTTTCAAATTTTGGGGATATAATAGATAAATATTGATAGTGTTTCCTTTATTTATTCCAAAACTTTCGCATTATTCTTTAATAATGATTATTTTATAGTGGAAATATTGCAAGGGGATGAATTAGTTCGGACTCATTAGTTCGCCCACCGAGGGGGATAAGTGTGGATGCCAACCATGGTTAATTGAATCGTGACAAAGATGGTATCAGAGCCCTTTGTTTGTTGATATTATTTTACGAGGATGAGTCTAGTAGAGTCTCGTGGATCAGTGCAGAGACGTCCGTTACTTATCTTTGGGAGGCTACAGGACTTTAGAAAAACTCCCTTCTCTCTCTCTTTCGTGCTATTACCTGATTTCAATTGGTATATAGTGATCCAAATTTGTATCTAATAATTTTTTTATTTCTCTCAAAGATGGTAAGACATATGCAGGAGGAGTCCAAGAAGCAGCCCCGAAACTAGCGGTTGAAGCTGCAGCTCACAATAGTGGATGGGCCAGAAGATGAGGCTAAGCCCGCGGGCAGAGACTTGCTGCTATCGGAGGTAGGTTCAAGGATGCTGGTCCGCCTAGGGAGAGGTCCGAATTGTGAAAACCCAAATTTAATTAAGAGATTTTTTTTAACAAATAATAATAAATAATCAAAAGGGATGGGTAAAGCCCATTCGTATATTCTGGTCATCCACGTTTTAAAGGCTAAAGATAATAATAATTAGGGAAACTGCTTTCCTTATTTTAAAAGGAAACAATGTAACTCAGAAGAATCTTCAAGAGTTCAATAGAGATTTCATATTTCAGCTATTGAAATTACCTTTTCTCTTTAGCGGAAATCTAGAATATTTTTATTTAGTTATTAAAGGGAGAAGCAACAAATCATGCAAGGTTGAGGTGGTGGTTAAGAAACTCACATGGCCACTGTTACGGGTGATAAATTTCAGCCATTAGCACCAATGATTAATTACCGTGATATATAGTTTCTATCTTTATAAGATCATGTTAATTAGTGAAGGACTAATTAAGTTTAAAAAAGTCGATGGTGGGTGGAATTAGACAGCAGCCAATGAATATTTGGAATATATGGTGGAAAATAATTATTTTTACTCCTATTGATGAAGTATTCTTTACTTCTAAGTAAAATTCATCATGAGTGCTAATAATTATATAGTGATGAGAAAGGTTGAAGCATTGTAGTATGGATGATAAGATGTAGAAGCATATTATTCTATATGGCAGTGATTCCATTAGTATTAGCATGAGAAGCAGCAAATAACTGAAGCTTCCGGTTCGGCAGAATGTGCTTCATTATTCAAATTATCATGTTTGACATTGATTTGGGTATATAATTTTTGTTAATTCGACTGAGGGTGGTTGGTTTATTTTAATTTACTCTAAAAATAAATTTGTATAGGTTGAGTTGATCTAAAGACCGGAGAGCATAGTCTTGATTTATTGGAAAGTGTGCTTTAGTTGAAAATTCGAGGTAAGTGAGACTTTAAGCATTGAATTCTTACTTTTCAAATATATATTTTTTTAAATGTATTTTGTCTACCTAGTCTATGTGTTGGAACGAGTGTGTGTTTCGAACAATTGGTGGTCTTCGATGGTAGCCGCATATATCTTATGTTTAAGCGTTCTAAACGCTCTTTATTATAAGAACTATTTTGTGGAGTGATACGGCTGTGAGCTATGAGGATGGGGCATTGTGTATGCTTCTGGATATCACTGGCATTGTGTATAATTCTTGACGGTATTGAGCATTACTAATGTTATTTTGACAGTACCGAGCATTGTATATGTTATTCTGGACTCATGGTATTGATTAAATATGGTATAAGCCTTTTATGATATATAAGCAAATTGTGTTGAGATATATGAAATTTTTGATAAATAATTATTTAAAAAATAAATGGGTATCATACTATGATTTAATGGTTGTGCAAAGTATTCAAGTGCTTGTGGTAAGGTTGTATTTATTTTCCAATACTTGTTCCAGGGGTATTTAAAGTGGAGGGTCAAGGATCTTACAGAATTATATTTATATATATATATATATATATATATCATTTCTTACTTGCATGTACATGCCGATACTATTGCAGAGCGTGAGACTAGTGGCTAACGAGTTTGTTCTCCGTAGATTTTGTTGTTGAGGTGAGCCTTCACATCGATTCATAGAGGCCGTCATTTTAGCGTCATCTATTTTACAACATATATTTTCCTTCTTGGGGTTTGCATACCCTATAGTTAAACTCATGTAACTCTATTAGATGCTCCATGGTCTCATTGAGTTATTTGGGCTAGAAACTTAATATTCGAGTATTGTTGAGACTGATAGATTGATTTTGGATTCTATTGAATTACCTATTTCTATTTAAGAATGATTAATGTGTTTAGACTTGCACATATCTGCCCTCAGTGCTTATATAAATGAGCATGTGAAATGGATAAATTGGTTTAGCCTTGAGGGTGATGTTAGCGGATGCCAGTTACATCTAGGGGGTATTTTGTGATGTGAAAAAGTTGGTATCAAAGATTAGGCTTTAAGTCCTGGGTCATGGAGCAGTGTTTAGTAGAGTCTTGTTTAGGGGTATGTAGGCGCTCATACTTATGAACTTGAGGCTACTGAACATCTAGGAAGTTTTCCCTTTTTTCATTTCTTTATTCGTGCGTTGAATCGATTCAAGTATAATCTTGAAATATTTATTTTCCAAATAACTAAGAAATGTGCATCTTCATCTGCTAGTCAATCAAAGGCATTTGGTTGGACGTAGTGCGGTGCGTGGTACTACCTGCGGTGGTAGTCAAGCTAGGGCCCATCAGACTAGGGATTAGACTAGGGCATAGGTAGATCCTCAGGTTGAGGTTATCAATCGGGGTCAGCCCCGAGTTGTTTCTCGAGAGAGAGTGCAGGAATAGGTTATACGGTATACTCCATCGATAGTGCCAACTATTTCTTTGCCTACAGATGCATTGATTAGACTGTTGAATGTGTTAGAGGCATTAGTGGCTAATAACAGTGGACTTCCAGTTCCTCAGACTACTTCACAAACTCAAACACAAGTCTAGTTGAATGTGGCAGCTACACAAACACCTCAATTGACCCTTCAGATGGTTGTTCATTCGGTTACCACTACTGGGCAATTGAAAGATCTTAAGAATCTCATGTATCTTAAGACACCAGAGTTTGATGTAGCACCAACTTCTATTGAGCCTCAGAAGTTCATTGATCGTTGCGAAAAGATACTGACTACATTGGGAATGAAGGAGAGTCATGGTGTGGAATTTACTACTTTCCTATTCTCAGGGTCCATAGAAGCATGGTGGACTTCAGTTCAGAGAGGTAGACAAGTCAGGTTACCACCTATTACTTGGTCAGAGTTTTCCATGATGTTTAAGGACAGGTTCATTCCATTGAGCAAACAAGATGACATGAGGTGTCAGTTTAATAACCTGCGTCAGAGCTCTATGACAGTTAAAGAGTGTGAGGCTAAGTTCACTGATTTATCTAGATATGTTCCATTTTTAGTTACAGACCCGAGGGAGAAGGTGAGACATTTCATGGATGGACTTGAACATCATTATCGTGGTCCTGTGGTACGAGATATGAGAGGTGGTACCTATTCAGATGTTATTGACACTGCTCTCTGTTTTGAGTCCTATTTAGAAATGGAAAGATTTGTGTGAGAAAGCAAAAAGGCGCGTAACACAGGAGGGTTTAGTGGTGCTCCATCTAGGGGCAAGAGTAGTTTCCATTGGGGGCAATCCAAACTTACTCAGTCAGAGTCGATGGGGCAGTCTTCCAGGAGTGGTTATCTAGCTACACAGGGTCAGAAGCAGATGCAGAGGAAGGGAAATAGTTCCTTTTAGTTTGAAAAACATCCAAGATGTTCTAATTGTGGTAGATTTGATATTGGTCGTTGCTTTGGACCAGACAGGGCTTGTTTTACTTGTGGTGCATCGGGGAACATTGCTAAATATTGTCCCAAGGGGTATTCTGGTACTAGTCAGGCTACGGCGCAGTTGTAGGGAACTGCTAAAGGTACATATACTCAGGCTCAATTAGCTAGGGCCGCTCAACAAGGTGCTTATGGACAGGGTCGACAGGGTGCACAGGTTGCATACGGAGTAGGTGGACTGCCGAGATTCTTCCCTATCGTCATACAAGATATCGAGGCATCTAATGTAGTAGTCACAGGTATAATCATTTTTAACTCTCATAGGGCATATGCTCTTACTGATACCGGTTCTAAGTAATCGTATGTATCTCCATCTTTTTCTATGTTCTTAGAATGGTCTCTTATTGTGCTATATATGGTTATGACTCGAGTGGGGGAGACTTTGGTTGTGGATAGAGTTTATAGAGACTGTGTAATATATTTACAGGACAGGGACACCATAGTTGATCTAATAGAGTTACCGATGTCTGACTTTTATATGATTATGGGTATGGATTGGTAGTCATCATATTATGTTTTAGTTGATTACTATGTTAATCTTATACGTTTTGATTTACCTAGAGAACCACCTTAAGAGTGGAAAGGCATGACTTCTGTGACCCAAAGAAATATAATATCTTATGTAAAGGCATGTCGAATGATTAATCATAGGTGTTTGGGTTTTATTGCTACCGTTCATGATACTCGAGCAGAGAATGTTACTTTCGACAGTGTTCCCGTTGTTAGAGAATTTTCTGATGTGTTCCCAGAAGATTTTCCAAGGCTACTTCAAGTGAGAGAAATTGAGTTCAGCATTTATTTAGATCTAGGGACTCAATCTATCTTTATTTCCTCCATACTGTATGGCTCCAACTGAGTTGAGAGAACCGAAGGTTCAACTCCAAGAGCTACTTGATAAGGGGTTCATCAGGCCTAGTGTACTCCTTGGAGTGCACCTGTGTTATCTGTAAAAAAGAAAGATGATACAATGAGGATGTGCATTGACTACAGACAACTAAATAAGGCAACAATCAAGAATAAATATTCATTGCCTTATATTGATGATTTATTTGATCAACTACAAGGTGCTACTCACTTTTCCAAAATTGACCTGAGGTCGGGTTACCATCAGATGAGAATCAAGACCGAGGATATCTCTAAGACAACCTTTTGGACCAGGTATGGGCACTTTGAATTCTTGGTGATGTCTTTAAGGTTGGATAAAGCACCTGCAACATTTATGGACCTCATGAACAGGGTATTCAAGCCATACCTAGACTATTTTGTAATTGTGTTCATTGATGACATTTTGGTCTACTCCCAAAGTGAGGTAGAACATGAACAACACCTGTGAGTTGTGCTACAAACACTAAGGGAATTAAAGCTTTAGGCCAAGTTCTCAAAATGTGAGTTCTGGTTGGGTACAGTTTCTTTCTAAGACATGTAGTTTCACGGGATGGAATTCAAGTTAATCCAAAGAAGATCAAAGTGGTTAAAGATTGGCCTATAGTGGAGGGTGGTTTCAGCATTTATTGTGATGCATCTCTAGTTGGATTGGATTGTGTCTTAATGTATAACGGTAAAGTGGTGGCCTATATGTCTAGACAACTAAAGATTCATGAGAAAAATTATCCAACACATGATTTGGAGTAGGCCGCAGTGGTATTTGCACTGAAGATCCAGCGTCACGATCTTTATGGTGAGCCATGTGAAATCTATACTAATCATAAGAGTCTACAATACATATTCAAGCAAAAAAAAATCTTAATCTAAGACAACGACGGTGGTTAGAGCTACTTAAAGATTATGATCTTACCATTTTGTATCACCCCAGGAAGGCAAATGCCATGGCGGACACCTTGAGTAGAAAGTCTATGGGTATTTTGGCCTGGTTCACAATTGAAAAGAGGTCTATGGTCATGGATATTCAGGCATTGACCAATCAGGGAGTTCGAATTGATCATATAGTGCCAGGAAGGTAACTAGCAGGTATGGTGGTGCAATCATCCTTAGTTGGAAGAGTTAAGACTCATCAATATGAAGATCCCTACTATGCCAGACTATGAGATCGAGTGTAGAATGGGGGTGTTAATTCATTCTCTATTGATGATGAGGGCATGCTTCATCGATAGGGTAGACTGTGTATTCCCATTGTGGGTGAGGTGAAGCAGCTTATTCTTGAAGAGGCTCATAGCTCGCGATACTCCATCCACTCAGGTACTACTAAGATGTATCATGACTTGCAGGGACTATACTGGTGGAAGGGTATGAAGGCTAATATTTTGAAGAATGTGACTAGTTGCTTAAATTGTCAACAAGTAAAATATGAACATTAATAACCTAGTGGAGTAATGGAAAACTTGATTATCCTAGATCGGAAGTGGGAGAGGATTACTATGGATTTTTTTGTTGGGTTACCAAGTACTTTTAAGAAACACGACTCAGTTTGGGTGATTGTGGAAAGACTCATAAAGTCAGCACATTTCATACCAATTTAGGTTACTCATACCGTAAAGCAGTTAGCATATATTTACCTTCATGAAATAGTTCAGCTTCATGGTGTGCCTATTTCAATAATATCTTATCGAGGTGCACAATTCACTACTGAGTTTTGGAAGTCATTTCAGAAATAATTGGGTTCACAAGTCGAGTTGAGTACAGCTTTTCATCTGCAAACTGAAGGACAGTTCGAACGGGTTATTCAGATCTTGGAGGACATGCTTAGGGCTTGTGCAATCGATTTTGGTGTCTATTGGGATGATCAGTTGCCTTTGGCAGAATTTTCTTATAATAACAGCTACTAATCGAGTATACAAATGGCGCCGTTTGAGGCTCTATATGGTCGCAAGTGTCGTTCGTCAGTTGGATGGTTTGAACCTGGCGAAGCACAATTACTAGGTCTAGATTTAGTTCAACAAGATTTGGAGAAAGTTGCATTGATTCAAGAACGACTTAGGACAACACAAAGTAGGAAAAAGTCATATGCAGATAAGAAAGTTTGAGATATGGAGATCGTTAAGGGTGAAAAGGTATTTTTAAAACTTTCCCCTATGAAAAGAGTTATGAGATTTGGCCGGAAAGGTAAGTTAAGTCCTAGATACATTAGCTCTTATGAGATTTTGGATTGGATCGAGTTGGTGGCATATAGACTTGCTTTAACTCCAAGATTGTCCGTTGTTCATCTAGTGTTTCATGTATCCATACTTAGACGATATGTTCACAATGATAGTCATAAGATCTAGCTAAAGGATGTGGAGCTTGATGAGAATTTGACTTATGAGGAGGGTCCGATATCTATTCTTGATAGACAAGTGAGACAATTGAGGTCCAAGAAGGTTGCTTCAGTTAGAGTGTGGTGGCTAAATCATCCAACCGAGGAGGCTACTCCCTGAGTCTGAGGCAAACATACGAGATAGATTTCCTCATCTATTTGACACTACAAGTATGATTCTAGAACCGTTCGAGGATGAACGTTATTTTAAGTGGGGGAGAATGTAACAACCCAAATTAAATTAAGGGTTTTTTTAATTAACAAATAATAATAAATAATTAAAAGGGGTGGGCCAAGCCCATTCTTATATTCTAGTCAGCCATGTTTTAAAGGCTGAAAATAATAATTATTAGGGCAACTGCTTTCTTTATTTTGAAAGGAAACAACGTAACTCAGAAGAATCTTGGGGAGTTCACGAACGAAGTGCAATAGAAATATCATAGTTCAGGTATTTAAATTACCTTTTCTGTTTAGCAGATATATTTTATTTAGTTATTAAAAGGAGAAGCAACAAATTATGCAAGGTTGAGGAGGTGGTTAAGAAACTCTGCCACTGCTTCGGCTGATAAATTTCAGTTATGAGCACCAATGATTAATTACAGTGATATATAATTTCTATATTTATAAGGTCATGTTAATTAGTGAAGGACTAATTAAGTTAACAAAGGTCGGTGGTGGCTGAAATTAGATAGCAGCCAATGAATATTTGGAATATGCAGTGAAAGAATCATTATTTTTGCTCTTGTTGATGAAGCCTTCTTTACTTCTAAGTAAAAGTCATCATGAGTGCTAATAATTATGTAATGATGAGAAGGTTGAAGCATTGTAGTAAGGATGATAAGATGTAGAAGCCTTCATGGATCTTATGAATAGGGTCTTCAAGCAGTATCTGGATATTTTCATCATTGTACTTATCAACCATTCTAGTATACTTCAGAAATGAGGAAGAGCATGCCAATCACCTAAGATTAGGATTAAAAACACTCAGGGACTGTCAGTTGTTCGTCAAGTTTCGCAACTGCAAATTCTGGTTAAAGTCCGTAACTTTCTTAGGTCATGTGGTTTTAGGTGAAGGAATACAAGTAGATCCTCACAAGATAACAACAGTGAAAGATTGGCCCGTACCTACCTCTCCTCTGAAATCAGTAGTTTCCCAGGCTTAGCTGGTTATTACCGATGGTTTATGGAAGTATTCTCCTCTATAGCATCTCCTCTAACTAAGTCAACTCAGAATAAGGTCAAATTTCAGTGGTCGGATGAGTGTGAGAAGAGTTTTCAGGAGTTGAAGACTCGACTCACTACTGCTCCAGTTCTGACCTTGCCAGAAGGAATAGATTGATTGGTTGGTTATTGTGATGATTCCAGAGTTGGACTTGGATGAGTTCTGGTGCAATGGGGCAAAGTGATAGCCTACGCCTCCAGACAGCTCAAAGTTCATGAGAAGAACTATCCAACTCATGACTTGGAACTAGCAGCGGTGGTGTTTGCGCTAAAGATATGGAGGCATTACCCATATAGAGCTAACGTGGATGTTCTTACAGATCATAAGAGTCTCCAGTACGTGCAGAGTTAGAAAGATCTAAATCTGTGTCAGAGAAGGTGGTTGGAGTTGCTAAAGGACTATGATATGAGTGTGCTATATCATCCAGGTAAAGCCAATGTGGTTGCTGATGCCCTAAGCAGGCGGTCTATGGGGAGTGTGGCTCACATTGAGGAAGGCAAGAAGGAGTTAGCGAAAGATGTTCACAGACTAGCCCGGTTAGGGGTGCATTTGTGGATTCAGCTGAAGGTGGTGTGGTAATTCAAAGTGGGTTAGATTCATCCTTGGTAGTTGAAGTTAAGTCCAGACAGGACAAAGATCCAGTCCTACTTAAACTTAAAGAAGTGGTTCTCAGGAAGGAGGTTGAGGCATTCTCTAAAGGGGGAGATGGTGTGCTCTGTTACTAGGGAAGGTTGTGTGTACCGAATGTTGGTGAGTTGAGACAATAGATACTGGTTGAGGCACACAACTCGAGATACTCCATTCACCTTGGTGCTACTAAAAGGTATTGCGATCTGCGGGATATTTACTGGTGGAACAGCATGAAGAGAGACATTGCTGAATTCGTAGCCAAGTGCCCAAACTGCCAGCAAGTCAAGGTGGAGCATCAAAGACCAGGAGGCATGACTCAAGATATTAGCATACCCACATGAAAGTGGGAAGAAGTAAATATGGACTTCATTACGTGTCTACCCTAGACTTGTCGGTAATATGACTCAATCTGGGTAGTAGTAGACCGATGACTAAGTCAGCACACTTCCTCCTAATTAAAACCACAGACTCAGCTGAAGACTATGCCAGACTTTACATCCGAGTTCTAGTCAGACTCCATGGGGTTCCTTTATCTATAATTTCAAACAGAGGAACTCAGTTCACCTCACACTTCTGAAAATCCTTTCAAAAGGGACTAGGCACTCAGGTCAAGCTCAGCACAGCTTTTCACCCGCAGACCAATGGGAAAGCTGAGAGAATATTCAGACCCTAGAAGATATTCTTAGAGCGTGCGCGATTGATTTTAAGGGTAATTGGGATGACCATTTTCCTCTTATCGAGTTTCCATACACCAACAGCTACCACTCGAGCATTCAGATGGCCCCATATGAAGCATTATATGGGAGAAGGTGCATATCTCCTATAAGGAGGTTCGAGGTTGGTGAAGCTACCTTGATAGGGCTAGACTCAGTTCATGAGGCAATGTAGAAAGTTCAGCTCATCTAAGAAAGGTTGAAAACAGATCAGAGACATTAGAAATCTTATGCCGATGTGCGAAGAAGAGAGTTGGAGTTTGCAGTTGATGACTGGGTTTGCCTAAAAATTTCGCCCAAGAAAGGGGTGATGAGGTTTGGAAAGATGGGAAAGGTTAGTCCGAGGTACGTGGAAGCGTATAGAATTTTGAGGCGTATCGACAATGTAGCCTATGAGTTAGAATTACCTTCAGAATTAGCAGTTGTATACCCAGTTTTCCATGTGTCACTTTTGAAGAAGTGCATCAGAGATCCAACCTCAATTGTGCCATTAGATAGTGTAGGAATAAAAAATAGTCTCTTATATGAGGAAGTACTAGTCCAGATCCTTGACCGTCAGGTTTGTAAGCTAAGGAACAAGGACATAGCTCAGTCAAGGTTTTATGGAGAAATCTGCAGGTTGAAAGAGCTACGTGGGAGGCCAAAGTAGATATGATGGCCAAATACCCGTATTTGTTCTCCATCGGCTCTATCACAACTTGAAATATTAGTTTTGACCCTAGAACTCAATTTAGCTTTCATGGTTCAGTTCAGGAGTTCTCTATTATGTTTTTGAATGTATGTATGAAAGGTAAATGCAGTTCAGTTATGTTTTTTGAAACGTAGGTAATTGTTCCGACAATTTTATAGTTAAATGAATAGTATCTAGAATTTTTAGTTGTTATTCTCTGCTTTCCTGTGTGTTTCTAACATTTAAGGATGAATGCTTCCAAGGGGAAGATATTGTAACTCCCCGGAAACTCAAAGACTAAATCCAGGACTTAAATCAGAAAATTTGGAAATCTGTAGCAGTTGTGACAAAATGACTCACTTATCGGGTTGTTGTGGGAGCTAACGAATCGTTAGGTCAGTCGTGAGAAGGAGGAGTAAGAATTGGTAGGTGAGAAGCAGTGTACTTGACGGATGGTGACCACGAGTTGTGGTCACCTATAATTACTTGTTATGTCCCCCGTTACCATCCTCAGTCAATTGTTAGGCAGTGCACCTAACAAGTGTCACCACGAGTTGTCATTACAGGTAATGACTCGTTGTGTGACTCTTGGACAAGCCTAGTATGGAAACTTCAAACTGAGGCAGTGTGGTCCACGACTGGTGACCATGGGTCGTGGCCAGTGACCACGACTCGTTAGGTCCCTCGTGGTGACCTACAGAGGATGCCGATAGTGTACTCCACGGGTCTGACCACAAGTCGTGGTCAGTCACCATGACTCGTTAGGTCACCCGTTAGGGTCACCTGTTAGTTTTTCCAGTGATTTTTTGAAGGGCCATTTAGTAATTTCCTACTCTCCTAATCTTTAAATTATGTCATTTTGGACGTAAATTCAGACTTATTAGAGGATTTGGATGATTCTTTCCCTCATTCCCACATTTATTCTAAAAAAAACATCAAAAGTTCTCTCAATAAATTCTCAAGAAAAGGCTCAGGGTTTTCCTCCATTGCGGTAGTCCAAGTTTTCTCCTTCCAGAAACTTCAATTCATGAATGTGGGATTTGACAAGGGAAATTGTTCTTCCCTTGTGTCCCCCAAAACCCTCCCATAGTTTCTCCATCAGTTTTAGCCCTGAGTTTTATAATACGCAGAAATTACATGTTATTAATCCTTAATTCCATATAGAATGATATCCCGTCTTATTGTTGATATGATGTCCATCGATTCTTACCTGAATTGTTGACATTCTTGCCAAAGTGAATTTAAGACCTAACTTTTGAGTAATGATTTTTGCTTATTAAATTCCATCTTGTGAATGAAGAATGTTTTGGACTGAATTTCATTGTAGTTCTTATTATATATATAATGAGCAAATATTCCATTGATAATATGATTTTTTAGCCTAGTCGGATGAGATTTATTTATTTCTTAAGATTATTCCATAATATGGAATTCTCGTGTTGTCGGAATAAGTTTAGCTCTCTATTAGCTTCTTAGTAATCAGTTCAGTTAGAATATAGAACCTCTTCAGAACTATTCAGAACTTGTCATCTGATCAGTTTGACTTCAGTCTTTTCCCGAGGTGTCAGTGGTGCCTCTCAATTATTAGAATCAGACTCAGATCTAGTTTATTGGTCCATTAGGCTATCATGACAATATATAGCTCTGACTAGCCCCAGGACTCCAGTTCAGTTTACAGCTTGTTCTTAGATGGTTACGGCACTTCCAGATAAGCAGCTCTGACCAGTCCAGAACCCAGTTTCAGAATCTGGTCCAATATGAATCTCAGGGTACTTTTAGTTATATGTCCCTGACTAGTCTTGGACCCCAGTTTCAAGCTATGAACCTAGTAGTTGGGTTTAGGTTTTTCAGTGGGAGTAGGACTTAGCAGCGAGCGGGCCGGAGTTGCAACGCACCCGGGTTCCCAAAAGTACGTTGGCAGCGTAGGTTACAGTATTACTTGGCCTGATTGGCCCCAGACTTTTGTGAACACCCAGTTCATGCCTTTATACCTTTTCAAGGTATATTGGGTCCTACTGGTGGGGCGTATACATCGGACTCCATGTCTAGCTTACGTGGTTATATGTCAGTTAGAGAATCTTCCACTAGTCAATCCAGTCCAGTTTCAGAATAGGTAGCTTAGTTCAGTGTAGTATTTCAGACTTAGAACTCTCAGACTTAGGGTATGTCTTTGACCATCAGGCAGTGTCATCTTGACCATTTCAGTTTACATTAGTATTTCAGTTCAGCTTACCTGTTAGTCATTGCGTTTCATTTCAGTTCAAACTTTATATTATGTTATGTTTCTCCCACTTATTCAGTACATTAAAATTACTGACGCATTCTTTTATGTTTTATTGTTTCATGATACAACTGCAGGTTCCCAGACTCAGCATCTTTAGCTGTTGCAATTCAGATCCTTCTCCACTGTAGCCGAAGTGTGAGTCCTCATCATTCGAGGGCCTTGTTTTACTTTCTTTCAGTTGATTTATTAATTTTAGTTAGACTTAGAATAGATGGGGGCTTGTCCCAATAACTCATCAGTTAGAAGGTTTCAGACATAGAGTTAATTTCAGACTTCAGATGTTATAAATTTTATGTTTTCTTCTAGTTTTATTTTCTTAAATGCTCCTATGTTGTTATTTCAAAGCTTCCGCTATGCTTGTCTTGCTTAGAATACCAGTGTAGGATAGACCAGGGATTAACTTGGGGTCACTTGTGACTTCAAGTACCGTGTTATGCCTACGGTGTAGGCTCGGGGCATGATATTATAATAATTGGGATAAAACCCCATAGAATTATCAATAGAATTTCATGAATTAGAGAGGAGTTGGGCATGGGTGTGAAAAATTTCACCCATTCATAACCCTACATACCTGAGAAGGACTGATTCTACAACTCCCTTGATTGCCTAGTGAAGAATGATGAAGAACTTGGAGAACTAGATTTGATCACCTCTCCAAAGCCTCCAAACTTGCATGCATGAATAAGGAATATATTAGAATAACTTAAACCTTCTTAAAAGAATTCATTTTGACCTTAAAACGACATAGTTTAGGCCTTAGGATAATAGGAATTATGGAAAAACCCTTATTCATCTCGCAGAGAAAAACAGACTGCCAGTCCCAACGAGGGATTGGAAGTGTCGTCATCCCTAGCCACGAGTCGTGGCCTGCCATCCGTCGTCTTCATTGCCAAATCTCACCTGGGGCTCACCACGGGGCACACCACGACTCGTGGTGTACCCAATGAGTCATGGTGACCCACCTGTTAGGTGAACTACCCAATTTCTCCTACCTTCACCTCATCCCTGACCAAGACAGACTCAACGAGTCATCGGGCTGACCATGAGTCGTGGTCATGTCCGTGGTGACCCAAAAACCAGAAATTTCAACCTAAGTCCAACTCCTCTCCAAGAGTCACTTAACAGCTCGTGGTCATCTTGACGGGTCACAAGACGACTCGTTCTGTGACCTGGTGCAGAAAATTCTTTTTTCTCCATTTCAACTCTCGGGTATGATCTTAGGGCTTTTGGGGTATTATAATATCTCCTCCTTGGGAATATTCATCCTTGAATGTTGGAAAACATACAGAAAAGCAGAGAAATGCAATCCTCATATTCAAATACTGATCATTTAAGCTAAAAATTGACGGAATGACTACCTCCGCACTAAACTACATAACTGAGCTGAATTCCGGAACCACACATACATCCCTTTACATGAAAGAAACTGAGGTACATGATCAAAACATGAAACTGAATACAGTATTAAGGAGGAAACTGATACCTTAAGATGAAACTGAGCCGGAAGTGAAAAGGTGTGGGTATCTAGCCATCATATATACTTCGTCTTCTCTCGTAGCTCCCTCAACATGTTGATTCCTCCATAAAACTTTTACTGATGCTACTTCTTTGTTCCTTAGCTTACAAACCTACCAATCCAATATTTCTATCGGAACCTCTTTATAACTAAGGTTGTCTTTCGCACTGACGCTGTCCACCATAACAACTAAAGCTTGATCACCCAAACACTTATTTAAGAGCGATACATGGAAAACAAGATGAACGGAAGTTATCTCTGAGGGTAACTCCAACTCATAGGCCACCTTGCCAACACGTCTCACAATTCAGTACAAGCCCAAATAATGGGGACTGAATGTTTCGTTCTTTACGAATCTCATCACTCCCTTCATGGGAAATACCTTCAGAAACACCCAATCATCAACTTCGAACTCGAGTTCTCTCCTTCTCACATCCGTATAGGACTTTTGGTGACTTCGAGCTGTTTTCAACCTTTCCCACATAAGATGAACTTTCTCCATAGCCCTATGGACTAAATCTGGTCCTATCACCACAGCTTCACCAACTTCTAACCAACCAATAAGAAATCTACATCTTTGCCCATAGAGAGCCTCAAACAGAGCCATATGATAGCCATTGTTATATGCAAACTCAATGAGAGGAAAATGATCATCCCAACTACCATTGAAGTCAATTATGCATGCTCTCAACATGTCCTCGAGAGTCTGAATAGTCCACTCCACCTGACCATTGGTTTGCGGATGAAACGCTGTACTGAGCTTAACTTGAGTACCAAGTACCTTTTAAATTGATATGCAAAACTGAGTACCTTTGTTTGATATGATGGACAAGGGCATACATGCAAACGAACTAGCCCTCGGATGTATAGTTTGGCATAATCCTCCCACTGAATCAATAGTTTTGACCGGTAGAAAATGAGCGGCTTTGGTCAACCTGTCCACCACCACCCAAATGGAGTCATACTATCGACGAGTGTGAGGCAACCCTGTGATGAAGTCCATATTGATAACCTCCCACTTCTAAGTAGGGATACTAATGTCTTGAAACACACCTCGAGGTATTTGATGCTCAACCTTCACCCATTGACAATTCGGACACTTAGCCACCAATTATGTCCTTCTTCATGCCATTCCACCTATAGGCTTTCCGTAGGTCACAGTACATCTTGGTGGCACCTGGATCTATAGAATATCTGGAACCATGAGCCTCGTGCATCATCCTATATCCCGAATCATCGACACTAGGAACATACCAACTACCCTGATATTGAAGCACACCATCTCCCCCTTTGGAGACGACCTCTACCTTCTGATCTGAACAACTTTATTTAGCTTTACCAAAATAAGGTCCTCGTCTTGTCTAGCTTTTACATTAGTCACCAAAGATGATTCTGACCTATTCTGAATAACGACACCATCATATGTCGAGTCAATAAGAGAACTCCTACAATTCATGCTAGGAATTTTGAAGTCCTGAACCTCTGAGTTTTCACCTTTTATGCTTAAGATCATGCAAATACACAGAATGTTCAAATCCACCCGAAACTCATCTAGAATCCCCCAGTCACAATCCAAAATGCAATTAAATCATAAAACCCATTACGGACTGGTTGGAATCATCAGATTACCAATATAAGGTCGTGTTGATCGAAAGTTGACCGTGGTCAAACTTAGCCTCCCTAAAGCTCATAAACTCGACCAAAGGTTCTAATCACTCCCGAATCACCTCAGTATACTAGCAAACTTCCCAACTAAGTCATAAATTACAATCCAGAACCAACAGAGCCTTCAAAATCAAAATCCTAGTTCGTCAACTTGGAACGTTGACTCGAGTCAAACCTCTGAAACCTCAAACCCTCCAAAATCGAAAGTCTCACCCGATCTTTATTAGATCATCTCGGAAATGGTGTCATCCACATTCGCAAGTCATGTATAATAAAATGAAGATATGGAAAGGTTCAACCTAGGGAAATGGATCAATAATCAAAAATGACCATGCAGGTTGTTGCACTTCCAGGCTCGGTTAATAATTGCACTTCCTAGACTTCTACATACTATGCACCAACGGCAGGGATAGGGAGTTACCCTAAACATATCCATTTTAACCACTATTTCCATCATGGGGGAACATTCATAGGGCTTAGAGTAAGGGAATCATGAGCACGAATTGTTTAAGAAATCTAAGTTGGGCATATACCTATATAGCACGATCTTATGAGCCGATAGGGCAAATCTTAGGGACTGAGTTCATAAAGCTGAGCGTGCTAAGAGATATGAGTTCACATACATAACAAGGGTCATTATATGAAGTTGAATGGGTAATATTGGAATCGCTTACTGATGGGGTTACCTATCATCTTAGGGCTCTCAACATAGGCACGAGTTGAGCACAGCATCGAGTGAACATAAGGGAGACACCTAAATGAGGATGGATTGACTACCCTTAATTACTATTTCTAGAATTTCCTTACTAGAAAACTTAAGACTTGACTTGGCCCTTAACTTACCATCTCCCCCCTTAGTTTACGTCCATCATTCTAAGGCTCTAGGATCCTTCATTAAGGTTACACTAACATCACTGGCTCCGGACTTCCCATTCACCTCCAAAGCTATCGCTAAAGATTTCATACTTATAATAATTCCCTATATTCCACAAAATAATTCTCATATTAAAATGCACCAACAAATCTTGTACCTTGTATAGTAGTTCTCGGAACTAGTAATCATGCAAGGTTTGATAGGAAGACTTATAACATACCTGGGACTACATCTGAGGTTGACTGCCACTTGCTCTTGGTAATCTGTGCTGCTGAGTGGGTGGGCTACAGACCTGATAGCTGGGCCTTACAATGACATAGTTTAGGCCTTAGGATCATAGAAATTACGAAAAAGCCCTTATTAAACTCGCAGGGAAAAACAGACAGCTAGTCCCAATGAGGGACTAGATGAGTTGTCGTCCTTCTCCACGAGTCGTGGCCTGCCATCCGTCGTCTTCACTACTAAATCTGACCTGGGGCTCACCACGGGGCACACCACGACTCGTGGTGTACCCAATGAGTCATGGTGACTCACCTGTTAGGTGCACTGCCTAATTTCTCCTACCTTTACCTCATCCCTGACCATGACTAACTCAACGAGTCATGGGGCTGACCACGACTCATGGTCATGTCCGTGGTGACCCAAAAACCAAAAATTTCAACTTAAGTCCGGCTCCTCTCCACGAGTCACTTAACAACTCGTGGTCATACTGACGAGTCACAGATGACTCATTTTGTGACCTGGTGAAAAAAATCTTATTTTCTCTATTTCAACTCCCGGGTATGATCTTAGGGCTTTCGGGGTATTACACGCTTTCTGGTTGAGTTTTAGGATTCTAATACGCTAGAAAATGTTCGTCTATGATTGCTAGTTGCAAGTTATGAACATATTTCTCAACTTTTCGCCCCAATAGACAAAAACTATCTCATAAACCCTAACACCTATATCTCTATGGTTGTGGGAGAAATATGAGACAACGGTTGAACCTACTTGGCTCAACTGAATAGGATTGCAGGGAATATCCTTATCCACAATAATGAAATCAACTCTTGATCTATTTGAACAAGATAATTGAAACCTATTCTATGCTTTCTTTTAACCCTATTTGTTCTCTCTCCCGATTTCAACCAGGAACCAACAGATAATATTCAAAAGGTGATTAGTCTAAAAAATAAGCATGAAAATAATTAAGCATAAATAATCTTAAAAAAGAATTGAAAGTCTAGCATAAACGAATAGTGAAACTACGACCATCAGTCATGGACAAAACTGTAGAACAGTAGTTTAGCCACACATGATCAAGTGTAAAACTAAAGTATTCATCATTCGAATAAATAAAGATAGAGATAAAGGAGATAATCGTAGAACAAAATGAACTTCTTGTCTCTACCCTATAAAACTGCATACAATCGATCTATCTGATGAAAGATGCCTAACATAATTCCTTAGATGATTTATTTATAATCAAGGTAACAAATGCCTCTTTTCCCCTTGTGTGATTCAGGTTTTGGACTTAGAAAAATCTATCCCGGGTGGACCCTGGTGCGTTGCACCACTCATCTCGCCAAACTTGGCTTGAATTTCCTCTAAAGTTAGGTCTCTGGTACGCTGCATCAGCCATCTCTCAAAGGTGTTATTCAAAATTTTGGAAATATGAAACCTTGCATGCCGCTTCTGGCAATGCACCAGAGTGTTAGAAAATTTTCCCAAGTCCGGAACCTCTCCGGCACACTGCTCAACTCAATTCGCCAAGGTGTTGATAAAAAATTCTTCTGCAATTTGCACTCTAGAGTGCGGCACCAGCCATAGTAACAACCTAAGCACAATTTTCTCTAAAGCAATGTGGCTGGCGTGCCACGCGAACTATCTCACCAGGCTAAATTTTCTCGAATTCTTCTTTCTTCACCCTTGGATCATTTTAGAGTCTTTTTCCATATGTTACCTGCTAAAACCATCTAAAAGAACTTGTTAGATCATTTAACACACACATTCACGAAATCATGCATTTCATAAGGACAAACATATCCAAACATGATTAAAATGTGTAAACATATAGCAAATGGGCATAAGAATATGCCCAAAATCACAACCCCACACTAAGCCCCTTGCTCATCCTAGAGAAAGCAACTTAAGCTCTATACCTTATCCCTATATGGACTTACACCAATTGAACAAGTCTGCAGAGGCTACGACTAGTATGACCATATCGACATTGCAAGCTTTCTAGCACAATATGCCTGAACTTTCAAAATAAGCTCAGGACCTACCTTTTAAGATGACCTAACCTCAAGAAGTGACTCAAGCTCTGTGAGTATTGGCAACAAATGTCTGTCACCTAATTAAGTGATCAAATGTTTTACCTATCCTTTGTCAACCATGTGCCCTCACAAACAAGAGAGTTTCCCACCTTTTTCTCACAAGAATATGAAAGAACCACATGTGTGGGCTTATAAATAAAGAAATTCACGCTCGCTCTCACAAAGAAATTCTCATGCTCATATGATGAACTATAAGCTTTACCTTAGTGTAAATACTCCACTAATATAAGAATGTCAAAGTTAGAATCAAGTAGGACTTAAATAGTTGTAATGTAGGTTAAAGGACGGGTAGAGATTATTTGGACAGAATAGTTACTAACCTTCCAAAGCAATATAATACTTTACAACTTTTTCAACTTTAACAAACTCTTCGATATTCTTACTTTACTCCTTATGCCTTCCCCAGATTGAAATTCTTGCAACTTGGATGACTAGTAGGGAGTTCTTGACAATATTTATTCTTTTCAGCTTAGTTGTTCTATTCTCTCATCTCCCTACTAACATCGCCTTTCTTGGTTTACATCTTTCATCTTTTACCTTTTCTTCTAACTTCCACACTTTGGCTTCCCCCATCTTTTTCTTCACTTGCGCTCCTTTCATACAAAAATTCTGTTTTTCCATTTTTAAAATGCCTTAGGAGTCATTTGGAGAAAAAATAGGTCAATAGAATAAAAAGGATTTAGCTTTTAACAAGGCTACCAAAATAATAGGTTAAAGGCTCAATATGACTAACTAAGGGTATCACAAATGCGTAGGCAATACATAGGATAAAAGTAAGCTAATCAAAAAAACACCTGTATCATCTCCTAAATTGAACACCCTTAATTTCATTTCGCACACACATTGGATAAGTTCTAGACATCAATATGAAATAATGGAATTTACGCAAATTATCTCTCACACACACAACACATGTTCAACTCAAGACAAATTCATGTAGACCCTCAATTAGGAAAACAATAGAAAGAATGTTATATCAATCCAGTAAAATTACACAAAGTCTAGTAAAAGAGTCTAGGTGTCTCAAAAAGAGGTCATTCATATTTTTCCACAACATGTTTTTGACTTTCAAAACCAATACTTGCATCTTTGGTAAAATTAGCACATAACCTGAGCACGTAGCATTCAAATGGGTTCATAATGACAACGACGCCAAAATCTTGATATTGCCAAACGCACACAAATGCATGTAGTCGTCATGTAATATAGTACGATGAAGTCCCCATATCGTATCCATAGAGGCTTGATAGATTAATTGCTTAAGTCTAAACTTTTGTTTCATTATTCAAATAAACACAAGTAAAATGGGGAATTGGTTTTGGGATTATTCTACTGAACTTATAATATAATTTATACTAAGAAACTAGAATCATTTGCAAAGTGTTTATAATTAAAATGATGATAGAAATCTAGGGTTCTGGCACTTTTGTGGTTGAGTTTTAGGATTCAAATACGCTATACAATGTTCTTCTAAGATTGCTAGTTGCAATTAACAAACTCACTTCTCAACTATTCTCTCCAATAGCCAAAAACTATCTCATGAACCCTAACACCTATATCCCCATGGTTGCAGGAGAAATATGAGACGATAGTTGAAGGTACTTGGCTCAACTAAATAAGGTTTCAGGGTATATCCCTATCTTCAGCAATGAAATCAACTCTTGAACTATTTGAACAAGATAATTAAAACCTATTATGTGCTTCCTTTAACCCTCTTAGTTCCCTCTCCCAAGTTCAATAAAGAACCAACATATAATATTCGAAAGGTGATTAGTCTAACGAATATGCATGAAAACAAGTAAGCATAAGCCATCTTTAAAAGAAGAATTGAAAGTCTAGCATAAACGAATAATCAAACTACAACCATCAGCCATGGGAAAACACCCAAAAGAAGAGTTTAGCCACCCATGTTCAAGTGAAAAACTAAAAGCGTTCATCAATAAAATTAACAAAGATAAAAGTAAAGAAGAAAAACCTAGAAGAAAATGAACTTCTTGTTTCTCCCTCAAAAGACTGCGTACAATCGATCTATCTTTTGAAAAGATTTCAAACAAAATACACTAGACAATATCTTCATAAGAAAGGTAACAAATGACTCTTTTTACCTTGACTGATTTAGCTCTGGATTTGGAAAAATCCATCTCATATAGGCCCTGCTGCGCTACACCATCTATCTCACCTAACTTGGCTTGATTTCTTCTGAAGTTGAGTCTCTGGCGTGCTGCACAATCCATCTCTCCAAGGTTTTAGTCTAAATTCTACACTTTTGAGACCTGGAACACCACTCCAATAATGCACCAAAGTGTTAAAAAATTTCCCAAGCCTGAAACATCTCTGGTGCACCACCCCACTCAATTCACCAAGGTGTCGATCAAAAATTCTTCTGATGTTACTAACGCTCAAATTCACCCCTATAAAAGAATGAAACGGACGTTGTCAATAAAGAACCCAATTAGGTTAGGGTCGATCCCACAGGGAATATGGTCAGAATGTAGAAAAATGCTAGTATTATGCTTTTAGTACAATTATTTCCCAGTGGGGGGTTTTAAAAAAAGAATCAAGTAAGAAAGTGGGTAAGCTGTTGTTGTGATCAAGTTTATGTAATTAACCAGGGAACCCCATGGATTCATAAAATCTTCGAGTTATTAAACTAGTGCTCTATTCTAATACTTAGCCTATAGATATGATAACATAGATATAACCAAAGAACTGATTTGTCCCAATTAGATGGCTCTACTCAATTACCGGATTTGGTCTCTTGAGTGTTTTCACTTTAACTTTTATCCATTATTCTAAATTAACTATCCTGCGACCGTAACTTAAGTTATTCAATGAAACTTAAAGTTCAAGGCTTTGTTGTTCTTCTCTTTTCCTAATCTCTACTTCTCTAGGTCCAAACAAGTAGGGAATTCGGGCAAGTCCTAATGTTGCGCATCATTAAGAAATGTCTATGATGAAGAGATGAACAATACAAGCATGCATATTGGTTTATAATTACTTTATATTAATCCCAGGTAGTTAATTCACCATGGTTCCCACAATCCTAGTTATGGAGGTTTTAGCTATTCATGATAGCAAGAAAAGAATTAGATTTCATGGAACAAAATATAATTAACAACTTACAATGATGATTGAAGAAAAACCAAATTGACAATTGCACAATCAAAGTATGATCAAGTAAAGAACAATGAAAGAAATCTGAAAGTAGTTCGTGTATTTGATCTCCAAGTATTGTTAGGAAAACCAAAAATCATGATTAAAACAACAATGAATTAGTCCTCTAAAGAAAATAACATAAAAATATTTATACAAATAAGTGAAAACCTTTCCTAAATTAATAGGGAACTACTGCCAACCTAATCTATAAGTCATAGCATGAAGTTACGAGCTTCATGGTTTCCATCCATACTATGCACGTACTCTTGCGTGTGCGCTTGGGCGCAGTCACAACAAGGTTTTGGCGCCGTTGCTGGGGACTCGGCGAAGTTTACTAAATTTTTCTGTTTTTGTGTGATTTTTAAATTTCCTTAAGTGTTGAGAAACTTTGTCTTAGTCTGACATATTGCAGGTGACAGGTTGTCCTTGCAGAGCTGGCAAGGAATAGAGAGCTAGTGGAACCGTTTCTTGAACCACAATGTCAAATTCATTTACACAGGAGGGAAGCTCTAGAGAATAAGCTAAAGATACTTCAAGAGAGGGTACAACAACAACCACCAGCAGGACAAGCAAAGTTTTCACCTGGAATCATGGCAGCCAGACCAGTTCGCGAAGTGGCAATCCCACTAGCGACAAATGTGAACTCTAGTATCCGTAAATTGGAACCTAGAGAAAACTTTGAATTGAAGCAGGATATTGTGCAACTGTTACATTCTAGTGGTCAATTCACTGGGATGGCACATGAGGACCCGCAGCAGCACTTACAAAACTTTCTTAAGATTAGTGACAAATTTTTCCCCACTGGAGTGTCCACAGATTATGTCTAACTTACCCTTTTCCCATTTTCATTGTTGTTGGAGGCAAAGAGGTGGTTGAAGTTTTAACCACCGAACTCCATAACTTCTTGGGATAATTTGGCAAAGAAGTTCCTTATCAGATTCTTCCCGTCAGGCAAGACTGCCAAACTTAGAAGTGAGATATTGAGTTTCAAGCAAAGGCCGGATGAGAACTTGTATTTGGCTTTGGAGAGATTCAACTCATTACTGAGAGACTATCCCCATCATAAGCAATCCAATGAAGTGCTGGCCCATACCTTTGTAGAAAGTCTAGACCCACACACAAAAATTTTACTAGACTCTGCATTGGGTGGGCAAGCCTTAGAGAAGACTTATGATGAACTATACACTCTGTTGAACGAATTGCTCAAGGAAATCTAGAGTGGCATATCAAGGCATCAAGAGGGGCAGGAAAGAGAGCAGGGCTTATAGAGGTAGATTGTATGATTGCCTTGGCGGCACAGCTAGTGTCATTACAGCATCAGATTATGACTCAGTTCAATAAACTGAGTATGAACCAATAGCAAGGTCAGGTAAATGCAGTTCCCCAAGCTTAGAGTTGGTGTGAAATCTGCGGGAATAATCAGAATAATGCAAAATCCTATGGGGCCAATCCGGAATTAGTCAATTTTGTTGGGAATGTTTAAAGAAACAATCAAAAGTTTGGGAACAATTCCAACAAGAACTGGCAAAGCCACCCAAATTTTTCTTGGGGTGGAAAGCAAAGGCTAAGTTACCAGCAACCTCAGTAGCAGCAGTATCAACAAAACAGGAAGGTTGATGGCCAGTTGAGTAGCAACATTGAGGGGACGTTGCAGAAAACCCAGACTGAACTAGTAGAGAATCGGGCGAGGATGGCATCGTATTTGAAAAATCAGCAGTTGGCCACCTGCAGTATGGAGAAGCAGATGGGAAAATAGCAGTTGCTCACCACATGAGACCACAGGGAGGACTACCTAGTGACACAGATCCTAACCCCCGCCAGGTCAATGCCATCAGTCTGATGAGTGGCAAGCAATTAGCTGTTGTGGAACCTAAAGAGAAGAGAAATGAGGTGCAGCCGGAGTTGGTTAGGAAAGGACCATCCACTGACAAGGGAGAGAATTAGAGTTTTGTGCAACAAAATGCACAATCATCATTGCAGCCAGCAGAAACACCACCACCACCATTTTCGCAGAGATTCAAAAAGAGCAAGGAGGAGGAATGCTTTAAAAAGTTCTTCGATATTTTCAAAGAACTTCACATAAATTTGCCTTTGCTTGATGTTTTGTAGGTAATGCCCAAGTATGCTAAATACTTGAAAGATGTGATGACCAACAAAGTCAGATTGCTGGATTTCCAGACGGTAGCACTGACTGAGGAGTGCAGTCACAGGGTGATGAGCAAGATACCTAAAAAGCTCAAAGACCCAGGAAGTTTTACCCTCCCCATACAAATTGGTAAAGCTGAGGTGATAAGAGCATTGTGTGATCTAGGGGCAGCAGTTAATCTAATGCCCCTATCTTTATTTAACACCTTGGGGTTGGGTCAACCGAGACCAACAAGATTAATGCCGCAACTGGCAGATAAGTCGCGAGTGGCACCAGATGGAATTATAGAGGACCTTCTCTTCAAAGTGGGTAAGTTCATTATATCCGCTGATTTTATCATATTGGATTTTCATGTTGATGATCAGGTACCGTTAATCTTGGGATGACCATTCTTGGCCACTGGAGGAGCCATTATCGATGTGAGAGCAGGGACCTTGAAAATGAGGGTTGAGGATGAAGAAGAACTCTTCCGAGTCTACCAAGTGATTAACCCACCCACACACTACAGAAACCTGTGTAAGGTTAGTGTGTTGTCAGAGGATAAGTGTGGGGTGGCAGATTCCACGGGTCCACAGTCAAAGGAGATGATTAGTTGTCATCCCGAGTCTGATGAAGGGCTTCAGTATGAGAAGAAGTTGGAGGAAGAGAGTGACAGAGTAGAGGTTGTTCCCTCTAATAATCAAAAGAGAAGAAGATGGTTCTCTAAAGGGAACCTAGGTATGAGGATGTCCTGAAAAGGACAGTTCGCATCGTGCCGCAACGTAAAATTAGGCGTTACTTGGGAGGCAACCCAAGGTTACCACAGGCATAATTTGTAATTGTTGTTTGTGTTGATTTTGTTTATTTTCAACTATTGTTGTTTTTGGTGGAAATTTAAGCACAGATGGAGGAGAAATCTAAGTACCCTTGGAGGAGGAAGCTAAGAAGCATGGAAGAGGAAAAGTATGGGGTCAATCACCCACTTGTGCAAATTTGAAGAAAAATATGTTGTTAGCTAGGCCTAGAGGCCTCAGGGTGTACTTCTCACCCTTTTGAATTTTAATTAGATGCTTTGGGGACATAGCATGATTCAAGTGTGGGGTGAGGGAAATTTCAAAAATTTTGTGCTTAATGATTTTGGTGAATGTAGTGCTTGATACATATTGAAAAGTTTTTGAGTTGAGCATGACTTCACCACCCGTTGGTTTTTCTTTTCGGTTCTTTTCCGATGGGGGTCTTTGAACCGAAGAATAAAGAGTTTCTTTGTCTGTATATAGTGTTTTTAGTCATAGTTAGAGAATGTTTCCGACAATGGATGGATGACGATCATCTTGAGGGAAAATTAGTCAATAGGTTTTGGTTTTGAACCCGTAGCTAATTGATGGTTTAATGTACTTGTTATGTGCTATACATGATTGTAAGTGGAAAGTGCAGTTAGTGTTGAAGCATGTAATAAGTGTATAAGTTGTTTTGAGACACCTAGGCTATTGAATGTGACTCTATGTGCTTAAAGCTTAATTTTGAATTCGTGTGATTAGCTGAGTTAAGAGTCTGCTGAATTTGTCTTGAATTGAGCATGTGCTGTCAGTGTAAGGTTTTTGAATATTCCATGCTATTGTGTAGTGTCTAAAACTTTCCTGGTGTGTATACAAAATGAAATGAAGGATGTAGAGTGTAGGAAATGATTTAGGAATTTCTTTGAATGAGCCAAATTTCTAACCCTTGCCTTATCCACCTTGAATGTTGGATCCTAGTTACCCCATTGAGCCTTAAGCCTATTCTTTGAAAGATACATCATAAGCTTAATCATTTTTCTTTCATTAGCCTTGAATTTGATCCTAAACTCCTAAGTGCTTAAGTGAAAAATCCGAAAGAGTAAAGGAGTGAGAATCGGGAAAAAGAAGGAAAAATAACAGTTGTGGAAGTTGAGAAAGGTCAAAGGTGCACTTGTTTGAAAATGTTTGAGTATTGGTAGGGATTAAGAAAATAAATGAATGAAAAAGTTGCTTAAGTACTCCTTACTAATAAGCTAAGTGTGCTTAAAGAAATGGGAACAAGAATAGGAAATTTAAGAATGAAAAGCAGGAGGGTGAAGTAAGAGAAGAGATGTCCATAATGAAGGTGTGATGTATTAAAAGCGCTTGGGGAAGATAGCTACTGTTATTAGCCATGATGGTACCTACCCGTCCCTTAGCTTAAATTATAGCCCATTAAGTCCTACTTGATCTTACATTCACACATCCGTAAATTAGTGGAGTAATACACTAAAGGCAAGCTTATGGGTCACTACATGATGCATATGAATTCTTTGTGAGAGCGAGCTTAATTTCCATTTATATACCCATACATGGTGTGATTTGAAAATTTATGAGTGAAAATGGGTAACTCTCTTGTGTTGTCAGGGCACATGTTTAATGAAAGATAAAAATTCATGTCAGATTTCTTGATCGGTTGATTTGCATGAGTTTTCTAAGATTGAGAGTCGATTCTTGAGGTTAGGAAGTCTTAACGTATTTATATTTAATTTTAATGGTTAAATCTTGCATGCTCTATTTTTAACTTGCTATCTTAAATAGTTATAATAGTCGTAGCTTGAATTGTCTTGCTCAATTAGCTATGTGGGAGTCTTCATGTGCATGAGATGTAAAAGGTTTGTTCGAGGACGAACAAGGCTTTAAGTGTGGGGTGGTGATCTTGGGCATAATTGCGTGCCCAAGTGTTATTTTATAACTTAGTTTAGTCTTGTTTGTCTATTTATGCACTTACATTATCATGTGATTTTATGTAAATTTGGATATGTACTAACCAACATGATTATTCCTTGTTTTTGTAGGTTAAAATGCATTTGAGGAACTAATTTATGATGGGTGAAGTGGAGAAATGGATTGGGAAGAAAACTATAAAAGTCGGCAAGGAACCATGCCTTGGCAAGGCTGGCTGCGCCAGGCAGCGTGCCACGCTGTGCGTGTGCCACACCCAGCGCCATGCCACGCGAGGCACATCTGCGCGCCAAGGGTGTGTTACGCAGGCCATCGCGCTGCACAGGCAGCGTGCCACGCCGGCCATCGCAGCAAGCTTCAGCCGAATGTCATTTTTAGGTGCTTTCCAGTGTGCTTTCGCGATACCTCGGTGTCACGGAATCAAATTAGATCGACCACCTCCGCGCCACGGAGCCATTCCATGACGGGCAAAAATTGAACATTCCCTATTTACTATAAATAGGACCCTTAGCTTCTAAAATTATTTTGTCACGAAATATTTTCTGAAAGCCGTAAAGGAGTGAAGGGAGAAGTGAAGAACTCACCTAGGGTTCACCAAATTTACCTTCTCTTTTATCTATTCTTGTAAGTACATCACTTTAATTATGTTTTTAAGTATTTGTACGAACATGAGTGGCTAAAACCCTTCCTCTAGGGTTGAGGCTACGTGATATGATTGTAATTGCATCAATTTGTTTTTGTTTGAGTTGTTAATTGTTGTTTTGTCTTACATTCTACATTACCGTTGTTTTTATGCTTGATCACCATGAAAACAATTGCGTTAAGCTTAGGAAAAAGCTCGAAAGAGCAACCCTAGGAAAGAAAAAGAGAATGTAGGGAGCAAGTTCTTATCTTTTGATATGATTCGCAGTTAGGATAGAAATTATACCTAATCTGCCTTGATTGATTAATAAAACAGGATGATAGCAAGACACTGGCTTAGAATTTTCACTCCACCACTCATAGAAGTAGTTGTGAAGCTAAGCTGAGTTAAATGATTAGAGGTACAAAAGTGCATAATCAAGAGCATAAACCCCATAAATCACATACATATATTTGAATTGCCCACGAACTAGAATGTCATATCCCCGCTCAACGATGTAGTGTTGAGGCTAGTTTATCTTGTTTAGAGGCTCGAGAGACCATGAACATCGCATTTTCAACTATGTGAGACAACAATTGATAATTTCATACTTAAACCATCACAAAGGGTAGCATTGCATGATTATCTGGCCTTGGCTCTAGTTGCTTCTTATATTGTTTTAGAGTATTTCAGTGAGCACCCCTAGATTTAAATAGAATTTATTGGAAACTTTTATAATCAACACTTGTGAAAGTTAATATCACACTTGAACTTGATAATTAGCTGAATTGGTCCAGTCCCTATGAGTTCTAGATCCGGCTCTTAAATAGGGCCACTGTATTACTTGTAAGACCACGTACGTTTGCGTGTGTGCTTTGCGGCAGTCACAACAAGTTTTTGGGCATAATTGCATGCCCAAGTGCTATTTTATAACTTAGTTTAGTCTTATTTGTCTATTTATGCACTTACATTATCATGTGATTTTATGTAAATTTGGATATGTACTAACCAACATGATTACTCCTTGTTTTTGTAGGTTAAAAATTCATTTGAGGAACTCATTTATGATGGGTGAAGTGGAGAAATGGAATGGGAAGAAAACTTCAAAAGGCAACAAGGAACTATGCCTTGGCAAGGCTGGCCATGCCAGGCAGCGTGCCACGCTGTGCGTGTGCCGCGCCTAGCACCGTGCCATGCGAGGCACATCTGCGCCCCAAGGGCGTGTTACGCAGTCCATCGCGCCGCACAGGAAGAGCGCCACACCAGCCATCGCGACAAGCTTCAGCCGAATGTAATTTTTAGGTGCTTTCAAGTGTGCTTTCGCGATACCTCCGTGTCACGGAGGCAAATTAGCGCGACCACCTCCATGCCACGGAGCCATTTGATGACGGGAAAAAATTGTACATTCCCTATTTACAATAAATAGGACCCTTAGCTTCTAAAAACATTTTGTCATGAAATATTTTCTTAAAACCGTAAAGGAGCGAAGGGAGAAGTGAAGAACTCACCTAGGGTTCACCAAATTTACCTTCTCTTTTATCTATTCTTGTAAGTACATCACTTTAATTATGTTTTTAAGTATTTGTACGAACATGAGTGGCTTAAACCCTTCCTCTAGGGTTGAGGCTACGTGATATGATTGTAATTGCATGAATTTGTTTTTGTTTGAGTTGTTAATTGTTGTTTTGTCTTACATTCTACATTATGGTTGTTTTTATGCTTGATCACCATGAAAACAAATGTGTTAAGCTTAGGCAAAAGCTCGAAAGAGCAACCCTAGGCAAGAATAAGAGAACGTAGGGAGCAAGTTCTTATCTTTCGATATAATTTGCAGTTAGGATAGAAATTATACCTAATCTGCCTTGCTTGGTTAATAAAACGGGATGATAGCGAGACACCGGCTTAGAATTGTCACTCCACCACTCGTAGAAGTAGTTGTGAATCTAAGCTGAGTTAAATTATTAGAGGTACGAAAGTCCATAATCAAGAGCATAAACCCGGTAAATCACATCCGTGTAGTTGAATTGCCCAAGAACTAGAATGTCACATCCCCGCTCAACGATGTAGTTGTGAGGCTAGTTTGTCTTGTTTAGAGGCTCGAGAGACCATGAACATCGCATTTTCAACTATGTGAGACAACAATTGATAATTTCATACTTGAACCATTACAAAGGGTAGCATTGCATGATTATCCGGCCTTGGCTCTAGTTGCTTCTTATATTGTTTTAGAGTATTTCTGTGAGCACCCCTAGATTTAAATAGAATTTATCGAAAACTTTTATAATCGACACTTGTGAAAGTTAATATCACATTTGAACTTGATAATTAGATGAATTGGTCCAGTCCCTGTGGGTTTGACATCCGGCTCTTAAAAAGGGCCACTGTATTATTTGTAAGACCACGTACACTTGTGTGTGCGCTTGGGCGCAGTCACAACAAGAAGAATGCTAGTGCTTAAGATTTGTAGTCAATTATTTCCTAAGAGGGGGAATTTTTAAAATTAATAAATAACAATGTCGAGAAATTGATGGTTGTTTCCAAATTAATGCAATTAACTAGGGTAAGTGTTCCCCTTGGATCCTTAACTACTTTGGGTTTTACACTAGTGATCTATCCAAATATTTTACTTGTAGAACTGTAACTTAGGTTCATTCAAATGACCGACCAGTCTCTACTGATTGACTATACTCAATCACTCGACCAAGTCTCATGAGCGGTTTAAAACTATCCATTATCACTTAGTTCTAGATTTAACTATCCTGCGACCACAGCTCAAGTTAATACAATGATCATATAGATCAAGGCTTCGTTGTAATTCATTTTTCTTAATCTCTACCTCTTAGACCTAAGAAAGTAAAGAATTCGGGCATTTCCTAATGGTGCGCACCGTTAAGAAATGTTTAAGCGTGAAGAGAACACAATATAAGTGTTTGTATTGGTTTTAGAATCACTTTGTGCAACCCTAGCTTGTCAATCCACCATGGTTCCCACAACCCTAGCTATGGAGGTTTTAGCCTCTCATAGTTGTAAGGTTGTGAATTGCATTCATGATTAAAAACATAAATTAATAGTTACAAGTATGAATGAGAAAAACACTTCCTTTAATAAATTAGTAAAATCTTGAAAAAATAGCAAGAACAAGAAGAATTCGAGAAAAGGTTGATCACAAGTCAAATCAACTCAATTCTCTCTTTCTCCCAATTGTCTAATATTGTCTCCAATAATGTCTCTGATCAAAATCTACTAAAAAATAAAACATAAAACGTATTTATATAGATAAAAGAATTCTTTTTCTATGTTAACTGCGTGAATCTCCGTATCTGGTTCCGCCCGCATCATGATTCAACCTACAATCTGTAGCGAGATCCTACTGTTCCTAGCATCCTTTCGTACATTGCATGACTGGGTGGATTTTGGCTAAGTGTTGGATCCTTGTACGACTCATACCTCTATCTTACGATCCGTACTGAGCTCCCGTGGCTTGACTATGAGACTTTGAAATATTTATGAAGTTCATCACAACCTCCATGGTATGATTCGTACCTTCATTCCACGGTTCGTACTTTCTTTCCATAGGAGGAGTTAGCATCTTATACAAATCTTCTTAATCTTTTCATGACTTCATCACCACGACTCATACAAGCTTGGTACAAGTCGTACTAAGACTCGTGTACTACATCTCTTCAACATTAGCCTTCTGCAACTTTTCACAGCCACTAGTACGACTCGTAGGACCTTCCTACGACTTGTATTATGGACTGCAATTTTAGCCTGTTTTGCTCAGTTCAGGCTATCTTTTGCATCTTTCAGATCCAACACCAATTTATCCTGTAACCAAAGGGAAAGTGCCTTATATCCACATAATTATACCTAAGTCCATGTTATTTTCTTAGTTTTGAGCGTCGAAAGTGTTGTAAATCCGCAGCACATCAACACCCTCAACTTAATACTTTTGCATGTCCACAGGCAAAGAAATGTAAAACTAAACACGGCACTCAACTAGAAAATACATTTAAGATACTACAGCCAATACTCAAAGAAAACTTGCACTTTCTATACAAACTCTGCTGACCCTTTATCATGGAACAACATCAGCTAATGCATTACAAGCAACCTCAAAACATCATAAATAGGGATCACGACATGTTATCCAGCTTTCAATAGGCAATCAAGTCATCACCAATGTTTTTCACACAAACCAATGGTAAAAGCAAACATAATCCATGTAGCCTCACACAAATGAAGTCCCCACTCATATATGAAATGTCAAGCATAGCATGGGACTAAATAAGTAAGGAGCTCACTCTCATAAAGAAGTTACAAGTATTATGTGTCAGATACCATAGACTTGCCCTTATTTTCTCTGCTTTGGTTTATCAGATGGTCGAGTTAGGATCACTGTAGTACTTGGTATGGCTTGTAATGTAGGCTTAGGGTTATACATGATAAAGATGGAAAATTTCCTAAGTGACTATCCCTTCCTTGGCACTACATACATTGGCTACACCATTCACCTATTTCACCCTCTATTCTTTCATTCCTTTTTCTTCCCTTTTCACCCTTTTTTATACACATTTGCATGGGTGTGGTGAGTTTTCAACTTTTTTAGCATTTTCATTTTCTTTTGAGTTTTCTTTTTCAAGATTCTCAGCATTTTCATCTCTTTTCTTTTCATCTCACCACACCTCATTTTTCACCATTTCTTTTCTCTTTTCTTTTCCTTTCTCCCGTTCCCACCATTTACGCACCCCTACTTTAACCACCCTAAACTTAAGCATTTTTCTTATGTTGAGGTTCACAATATCCAAGGAAGGACCAGGGCCAAAACAAGTTCATTGTAAACAAATGGGTACGGTTAATCGATATATCAAAGAAACATGGTCTATTAAGGCTCAAACTTGGGATCAAGGGATTCATGCAACTTTGGTAGGGTAATATAGGCTAAAAGTGAGCTAAACAAAAATGTCCTATGATCATATCCTAACCAACCATCCTTAGCTTATGCAAAGACCAACCAGGAAAGTTCTAGATCTTTAACACAATACTGAATTGAATATTATATCTCACTCACACATGGTACATTAACTATTTTCATCTCACCTGTCTGGTTTATACATGGATTAACAAGACTACTCTTATTAATAAACTAAATGACATCAAAAGATCCATAGAAAACATGCATATTGTCACAAATACATAGCTAATGCATATAAAAAAATTTAAATAGGGTCAATTTTTTTTTAAAACCAAAACTAGTGCATTTTTATTGGCTGAGTACTCCTAAGTTACTTTCTAATTGAAAAAAATGCATGTTAAAAATAAAAATCCTACACATGCCGGTTCTACTAGATAACATGCATAAGGAAAAATAAGCACGGTAAGAAAAACCCTAAGACGAATCAAAAATTAAAAAAATTACAAGTACACCCCCTCCCCTTTTTGAAAAGTAAGCTTCGTCCCCGAAGCATAAACTATAAGAACATAGGGAAGAGATCATACCAGGGGTTACTCAAACTTCACCTTCCATTGGTTGCCTCTCATGCAGCGCCTGATTTAACGTCGCTGCACGACGTGACATTTGTGACTCCTCAAGAATCATCATGGTAACTTCCTCTATTCTTTTTAATTCTTCCTCATCTCCCAGATATACTGTTATTCTTTGACCATTTACTTTAAATCTTTTTCCTTCTTTATTCTCAAGTTCCACTGCACCATACGGAGACACTTGCACTACTCTGTAAGGTCCCATCTATCTAGATTTCAACTTCACAAGATGTAACCAGAGTCTTGAGTTAAATAGCAAGACCAAATCACTTGGGCTAAATTCCTTTCTTGCAATCTTTTTGTCACGGTAGATCTTCATTGTTTCTTTATAGATGGCTGCACTCTCATAAGCCTTAAGTCGGAATTCATCCAACTCATTAAGCTGCTTAAGTCTTATCTTGGCAGCTTCGTTCCAGTTCATGTTCAGCCTTTTTCAAAGCCCATAATGCCCTATGCTCTAGTTCAATTGGTAAGTGGCACGCTTTGCCATAAACCAGCTGGTATGGAGATGAATGAATGGGAGTCTTATAAGTTGTTCGGTAAGCCCACAATGCGTCATCGAGGATCCTTGACCAATCCTTCCAGCTAGTATTAATTGTCTTGGCCAGGATGGTCTTGATTTCCCTGTTCAAAACTTCCACTTGTCCACTCGACTTAGGGTGGTAGGGTGTGGCCACCTTATGCTTGACACCATATTTTTCCAACACGGTTTTAAATAGGCAATTGCAGAAGTGAGATCCACCATCACTGATAATAGCTCTAGGATTGCAAAACCTAGTGAAGATATGTTTCCGAAGGAATGTTGTAACACTCTTGCCTTCATTTTTTGGTAGGGCAATTGCCTCCACCCATTTAGAGACATAATCCACAGCCACTAGAATATACTTCATTCCTTATGAGAAAATGAATGGGCCCATAAAATCATTCCCCCACACATCAAACAACTCTAATTTCAAGATGGGAGTTAGTGGAAAATTAGGTGTACGAGTAATATTTCCTTGACTTTGGCATTGATCAAATAACTTGGCGAAGTCATACGCATCTTGGTGAATAGATGGCCAGAAATATCCGCATTGTAAAATCTTATGTGCCGTTCTGATACCACTTTGATGACCCCCAAAAGAAGATGAGTGACATGCCTCAAGAATGCTTAGCATCTCAACTTCTGGGAAACATCTAGCACAAATGCGGAATAAATATGGCTTATCCTAGTAATATCTTCGAGCATCGAATAAGAACTTCTTTTTTTACTGAGGATCTAGGTTTGCTAGCATCATATTGCTAACCAAGTTATTTGCAAAATCAGCAAACCAGGGAATCAAATCCTACGATGCAACTAGTACCTATTCGTCTGGGAAGGCATCATTGATATCAATCTCCGTCCTCTCCCTCGCTTCAGACTGAAGCCTAGATAGATGATCTGCCACCCGATTTTCTATTCCCTTCCGATCCTTCAGTTCAAACTCAAATTCTTGGAGCAAGAGCACCCACCAAATCATTCTAGGCTTGGATTCCTTTTTAGAACATCAGGTTCCTCAACACAGCATAGTCTATATGAATGATCACCCTGGTTCCAAGCAACTATGCTTGGAATTTTTCATAAATAAAGACCACTTCCAGTAGTTCCTGCTTTGTGACTGTATAATTCTTCTGGGCTGTATTGAGTGTTTTGCTAGTGTAATATATTGGATGAAAGATCTTTGCTCTCCTTTGTCCTAAAACAGCACTAAGAGCAATACCGCTAGAGTCACACATTACCTCGAAGAGAAGAGACCAATATGGAGCTATGATGATAGGAGAAGTGGTGAGCTTTTCTTTTAGACACTCAAAGGCCTTTATACATGCCTCATCGAACATGAACATTACTCTTTCTCCAGTAATTTGCACAATGGCTGTATAACTTTTGAAAAATCCTTGATAAAGAGCCAGTAGAATCCTGCTTGCCCTAAAAATATTCTTACCCCTTTTATGGAAATAGGGGGTGGCAATCCTGCTATTACCTCGATTTTTACCTTGTACACCTCAATCCCCTTTCCCGAGATTTTATGGCCCAACGCTATCCCTTCTTTAACCATGAAATGACATTTTTCCTGGCTTAGGACTAGATTGGTTTCTTCACATCTTTTCAGTACTCTGCCTAGATGATTAAGGAACAATTCAAATGAATCGCCTACAATATGAAAATCATCCATAAATACTTCAATGGTGTCCTTCACCATGTCTGAGAATATAGACTTCATAAAATGCTGAAAGGTGGCTGGTGCATTACAAAATCCAAAGGGCATTCTTCTGAAGGCAAAAGTTCCATATGGACAGGTGAAGGTTCTCTTCTCCTGATCTTCTAGAGCAATAATGATCTAATTATACCCTAAATATCCATCAAGGAAACGGTACCATCCTTTATCTGTGAGTCTATCAAGCATCTGATCCTAAAATGGCATTGGAAAATGGTCTTTCTAGGTACAGTGGTTGAGTTTCCTGTAATCCATGCACACACGCCATCTTGTGACTGGTCGTGTCAGTATCAGCTTATTTTTTTCATTAGGAACCACTGTAATCCCTCCTTTCTTTGGCATGCACTGGACAGGACTTACCCACTTGTTGTCTGCTATAGGATATATCACCGCAGCATCCAACCACTTGATAATCTCCTTTTTTACGACTTCTTGCATTGGAGGGTTCAGGCGGCGCTGATGCTCTATACTTGGCTTACAATTTGGTTGTTGGATCTTATGGGTACATATGCCTGGTGGAATTCCGATGATATTAGCTATGGTCCAGCCAATTGCCTTTTTGTATCTTTTCAAGATGTTAAACAAAGCTTCCACCTGCTCATATAACAGTTTCACTGCAATTATGACCGACAAAGTGTGGTCCTTGCCAAGGAATTCATACTTGAGATGAAGAGGTAATTCTTTCAGTTCGAAGATTGGTGGTACCTCCATGGATGACTTGGCCGGCGGTGTTGAACGGTTCTTTAAGTCCAGGTCTAACTTCTTTGGGCTGAAGTTATATGACCCTGACCCATTTAAAGAATTAACCATTTTTGTGTATTCTGGGTTCCTGTCTTCTTCATAATTCATTATCACAGCTGCCAATATATCATTAGTCACTATTTCTTCCATAAGTGTTGGCAGCTTGTCATGTTCCATTTGAGTGTTCTAGTGAAAGGTTGTTCCTTTGATGTAGCCTGAGGGAGTCACAAAAGGAAAAAAAAGAAAATACATAAAAAGTAACATAACTACCAACAAGTCAAATACAAGCTAATAACCTTGTCTTAGCTGTATTCCCTGGCAACGGCGCCACTTTTTGATAATGCTCAAACCATAGCTCCTCTTGAAGTATGAAGAGGACGTTGTCAATAAAGAACCCAACTAAAGGTTGGGCTCGATCCCACAGGGAATATGGAAGGATATAGAAGAAATATAGTGCTTAAGCTTTGTAGTCAATTATTTCCTAAGAGGGGGAATTTGTAAAATTAATAAATAACAATGTTGAGAAATTGATGGTTGATTCCAAATTAATGAAATTAACTAGGGTAAGTGTTCCCCATGGATCCTTAACTACTTCGGGTTTTACATTAGTGATCTATCTCAATACTTTACTTGTAGAACTGATAACTTAGGTTCATTCAAACGACAGACTAGTCCCTATTGAATGGCTATACTCAATCACTCGACCAAGTATCATGAGCGGTTTCAAACTATCCATTATCACGAAGTTCCATATTTAACTATCTTGTGACCACAACTCAAGTTAATACAATGATCATCAAGATCAAGGCTCCATTGTAATTCCCTTTTCCTAATCTCTACCTCTTAGACCTAAGAAAGTAAAGAATTCGGGCATATCCTAATGTTGTACACTGTTAAGAAACATTTAAGCATGAAGAGAACACAATATAAGTGTTTGTATTGGTTTTAGAATCACTTTGTGCAACCCTAGATTGTTAATCCACTATGGTTCCCACAACCCTAGCTTTGGAGGTTTTAGCCTCTCATAGTTGTAAGGTTGTGAATTGAATTCATGATTAAAAACATAAATCAATACTTACAAGTATGAATGAGAAAAACACTTCCTTTAACTAATCAGCAAAATCTTGAAGAACAAATTGCATGAATAAGAAGAATTCAAGAAAAATTTGATCACAAGTCAAATAACCTAAATTCTCTCTTTCTCTCAATTGTCTAATGTTGTCTCCAATAATGTCTCTGATCAAAATCTACTGAAAAATAAAACATAAAATGTATTATGCAGACACAAAAATCCTTTTCCTAGTCTAACAGGGTGAATTTCCATATTTGGTTCCACCCGCATCACGAGTCAACCTTCGATCTGTAGTGAGATCCTACAATTCGTAGCATCATCTCGTACATTGCATAACTGGATGGATTTTGGCTAAGTGTTGGATCCTGGTATGAATCGTAACTCCATCTTACAATCTGTGCTGAGCTCCCGTGGCTTGATTTTGAGACTTTGAAATATATATGAAGTTCATCACAACTGCCATGGTACGACTCGTACCTTCATTCCACGGTTCGTACTTCCTTTCTGTAGTAGAAGTCAGCCTCTTATGCAAAACTTCTGAATCTTTTCACGACTTCATCACCACGAATCATACAAGCTTGGCAAGACTCGTACTAAGACTCGTATACTTCATCTCTTTAACATTAGCCTTCTGCAACTTATCACAGCCACTAGTATGACTTGTAGGACCTTCCTACGACTCCCACTGTGGACTGCAATTTGAGCCTATTTTGCATACTTCAGGCTATCTTTTGCATCTTTTAGCTCCAATACAAATTTATCCTGTAACCAAAGGAAAAGTGTCTTATATCCACTTAAATACACCCAAGTCCATGCTATTTTCTTAGTTTTGAGCGTCGAAAGTACTGTAAATCTGCAGCACATCACTAGCTATGCACACATGCAATTATAAATCATGACACAAAGGGATCTAGAGATGACATTCAACTATTAGCATACAACCAAGATATCACTAATGTTGTTTACACGAATGTTGGCAAAAGGCAATGCAACCCATGTACCGTTACAACAAAAGAATTCCTAAACACACTCAAAATGATATATATAAGACCGGTACTATTAAGCAAAGCTCTCACTTTCCCAATGAAGTTAAAAACACTGCATAAGTGATACATAGGCTTGCACTTATTTTCTCTACTTTGATTTTTCGGATAGTTAACCTTGGATCACTATGAAACTTTTATTGGCTTGTAATGTAGGCTTCAAGTTGGGATATGAAAATAGTGACCAACCCTCCTTAGCACTATACAACTTTGGCTCCACTTTTTACTCTTTTCCCTTTTTATTCATTTTTTCCTCCCTTTTCTCCATTTCATTACTTTTTCATCTAGTGGGTGTGATTACTTTTTCACTTTTCTCTTATTTCTCTTTTTTTTCAAGATTTTTTCCTTCTCTTTTTCTTTTTCTCTTTCTTTTTCACCACGCCCAGTTTTCATTGACTAACTTTTTTCTCCTTCCATATTTCCCACATAGCTTACGCACCCCTGCAATAGCCACCCTCAACTTTGGTATTTGGCCTGAGTTGAGGTTCACAATGTCCAAGGAAGGACCAAGGCCAAAATAGGTTTATATTAAACACGTGGGAAGGTGAATAGGCTAATCAAAGAAAAATGGTCAATTAAGGCTAAAACATTTGGATAAAAGAATACTGATTCATTTGGTAGGGCAATTTAGGCTAAAAGTGAGCTAATTTAAAAATGCCCTATAATCATCTTGTAACTAACTATCCTATAAAAGGTGAGCTAATTTAAAAATGGCCTATAATCATCTTGTAACTAACTATCCTATAACCTAAGCAAAGACAACTCGGGCAGGTTGTAGATCACCTACACATCATTGGACTAAGTAAGAACCTCACTCTCACATAGTATAGGTTCGCATCACACACTACCTATCCGGTTCATGCACAACTAAGCTACAATTAATCATGCTAATCTATCAAATGCCATGCAAAGCTCCACACCGGCCATGCTTCACAGTCAACAAAAATAGCTAACTATACAACAAAAATTTTTGAAAAAGTCATTTTTCCAACAATTTCAAAACATCAAACACATGTGTATTTATTGGCTGTAAAGTACATATAATGTACTTCAAAGTTCCTTCTAGTTAAACTAAGATAAAACAACCTAAACATGTTGGTTCTACTAGATATCATGTTCGAGGGAAAAGAAATATGATAATAAAAATCCTCGGACGAATTAAAATCCAAAAGATAGATACACCCCTTTTGAAAAGCTTGTTTTATCCCCAAAGTAAGGAAATACAAAAATGTGAGAGAGGAACATACCTGTGGTGCTCTAAGAACTCTTGTAATCTTGTGGAGGCAGGTGTGAAAGTACACACACCTCCACACCAATTATGGTGCTAGCACTGGTCAACGCACTCAATAGTGCAGTGTCGGGGGATGTGGTCGCCTTCTCAGTAGTTTTGGCTGCCTCAGCGACCTCTCTATTCACAGGGGCTGAATGTGGCTAGCCCAAAGGGTCATTTCCACCCGCAAGCTCTCCAGGTACAACAACTGAGCTCCCGACTCCTCTAGCTCTCTCCTGTAGTTAAAACATGTGCTTGTCATGAGTCTGTAGGCTAGCTACTGCTTGACGTGCCCGATTCGCGCGTCCGCAAGTGTACGGGTCGTGCAAGTAATATAGTGGCTCTTTTTTAAGAACCGGAATGTCGAACCCACAGGGACTGGACCCATTCCTCTAACTATCCATTTCAAGTGTGATCTTAACTTTCTCAAGTGTTGGTTATAGAAGTTTTTGAGGGAGATTTAATTAAGTTTGTTTCAGTCAACGAAATATCCTGAATTTACTCTAGGAGCAACACAGAGTTAAAACCAGATAATCATGCGATGCTACAATTTGCAATGGGTTAAGCATGAAACTATCGATTGTTGTTTCACATAATTAGAATTGCATGTTCATGGTCTTTCGAGCCTTTAAACAAGGCAAACTAGCCTCACTGCATCAATGTGAGTGAGGATGCTAATTTCTAGTTCGCGGGCAATTAATTATGTTGTGGTTTACAGGGAAACGATTAGGGACTTTCATGCGTCTAACCATTTAACTCAACTTAGCCTCACAACTACTTCTTCGAGTGGTGATGTGATAATCCTAAGTTGGTCTTTAATAACCCCCGTTTATCAACCAAGCAAGGTGTTAGGTATATTTCTATCCTAACACGAAATTATATCATGAGATACAAACATGCTCCTTACATTCTCATGTCCTGACCTAGGTAATTCTTTCTCAAGCAATTGCCCAAGCTAACGTATAGGTTTTCATGGTGATCAATCATAAAAACAACCAACAATCCAGAATGCAAGACGAAAACAACAATCAATAACTTAATTCCAAAACAACTTCATCAAATCACAATCATAATTCATGGCTTCAAACCTAGAGGAAGGGTTCTTTCCATTCATGTTCGTAAAACTACAACTAACTACTACTAAACTAACATACTTACATGAATTTGGTAGATGAGAAGGGAATTTTCCAAACCCTAGATGAGTTCTCCACTTCTCCCTTCACTCCTATGTAGTTTTCCAGAATAAAATCGTGACAAAGTGGTTTTAGGACCTAAGGGACCTATTTATAATAAATGAGAAACGTGCACAATTTAGCCTGTCGTGGAATGGCTCCGTGTCACGGAGTGTATCGCAGAGCACTGCCTCCGTGACATGGAGGTAACGTGGAGGCACACTGGAAATCAACAAATATCGACTCTAGGCAGCCCCTTGCTGTGATGCCCGGCGTGGCATGCTGCTCAATCGGCGCCATGGCATGCTGTTGGTGCGCAGCTGGCCTGGCGTGGCACGGCGCTGGCGCGTAGCTCGCCTGCCTGCATGCTGCCTTCTCTCGTGCACCTGGCATAGGCGTGGCACGGCGCTGGGCGCGGCACACGCACAGTGTGGCACGCTTCCTGGCACAGCCAGCCTTGCCAAGGCATGCTTCTTTGCCGGCTTTCGCCATTTGCTCCCGACTCCTATTCCTCTACTTCACCAACTTATGAATTAGTTCCTCAAAATCCTTGAAACCTACAAAACAACGAATAATCATGTTGGTTAGCACACATATTCACATCTATATAAAATCACATGAAAATGTATAAAATAACTTAGATAAACAAGACTAAATAAAGTTATCAAGCGTCACTCGGGCATGCTATTTTTGCCCGAGATCACCTACCCCAAACTTAAAGTCTTGTTCGTCCTCGAACAAACTTTTACATCTCATGCATATGGAGACTCACCCATAACTCATTTAGCAAGATTATTCAAGCTACGGCTATAATGATTACGTAAGATAACAAGCTAAAAATAGAGCATGCACGACTTGATCATCGAAATGAAGTACAACTATGTTAAGACTTCTTAACCTCAAGAATCGACTCTCAATCTTGGAAAACTCATGCAAATCAACTGCTTAAGAAATCCCACATGAATTATATCCTTCATTCAACATGTGCCCTCACGGAAAGGGAGTTACCCAATTTCACACGCAAAAACAATTTTTATATCACAACATGTGTGGGTACATGAATAGAATTATGCTCACTCTCACAAAGATTTCACATGCATCATGTAATGACCCATAAGCTTGCCCTTAGTGTTTTATTCCACTAATTTAAGGATGTATGAATGTAAGATCAAGTAGGACTTTTTAGGTTGTAATGTAACTCAGGTGCGGGTATGTAATATTCTGGCCAGTAATAGTGACTATCTCCCCCAAGCGCTTTTAATACAGCAAACATTCATTAAGGACATCTCTTTTCATACTTCCTCCTCATTCTTTTCAATCTTGAATTTTCTCTTCTTGTTCCCATTCCTTTATGCACACTCAACTTAGTAGTAAGGAGTACTTAAGCAAAAAAAAGTTTTCTTTCATTCATTTATTTTCTTACTCCCTACTAATAATCAACCATTTTTACACAAGTGCACCTTTGTCCTTTTCTCCACTTCTACAACTTGCTACTTTTCCTTTCTTTTCCTTCTTCTCACTCCTTTACGCGTTCATATATTTCTCTTAAGCGCTTAGGAGTTTTGGATCAAGTTCAAGGCTAATGAAAGAAAAACGACTAAGCTTATGTTGCAGCTATCAAAGAATAGGCTCAAGGCTCAATGGCGCTAACTAGGATTAATTTTTCAAGGTAGGTAAAATGAGGGATAAAAAATTGGTTCATTCAAAGAAATGCCTATATCATCTCCTACAATTCACATCCTTCATTTCGTTTTATACACACACCAGACAAGTTCTAGACAATCCACAATAGCGCAGAATACTCAAAAACCTTACACTCATGGAACATGCTTAAATCAAGACACATTCAGTAGACTCTTACTCAGCTCATCACAAGAATTCAGAATTAAGCTTCAATCATATTGAGTCAACTTCAAGAGCCTAAGCGTCTCACACAAAGTTATACACCTGCATGCTTCACACCGAACATACTTGCATCTTACAACAACGTATAGCACATAACAAGAACATCAAGCACCAATTAGTTATGGTTTGAAAAACCCAAAACCAATCGACCAACTTTTCCGCAAGATGGTCGTCATCCATCCATCGTCAGAAATAGTCCCTAACTATGGCTAAAAACACTATATACAGACAAAGGAAAGAAAAAGAAAATTATTTTTATTCTTCGGTTCAAAGACCCCCTGTCGGAAAAGAGCCGAAAAGAAAAACCAACAGGTGATGAATTTATGCTTGACTCTCAAAAATTTTCAAATTTCTCCCAAATTTCACACAAGCATCACATTCACCAAAAACTTGTTAAGCACAAAAATTTTAAAATTTTTCTCACCCCCCACTTAAATCATGCTATGTCCTCATAGCATTAAATTAACATTTAAAGGATGAGAAATACTCCCTGAGCCTCTATGCCAAGCTAAAAGCATGCTTTCCTTTCAAGTTTTAAGAGGTGGGTGTTCGACCCCAAACTTCTTCTATTCCATGCTCTTTAGCTTCCACCTTCTCGGTACTCAGACTTCCCTCCATCTGTGCTTAACTTTCCAACAAAAACACAAACAAAATGAAAATAACAAAATCAACACAAAATAAAAATTACAAATTGTACCTGAGGTACCCTTGGGTTGCCTCCCAAGCAGCGCCTTATTTTACGTCGTGGCACGACATGGACTGTCCTTTTCAAGACATCCTCATACCTGGGTTCTCTTTCGAGAATCATCTCCTTTTATTTTGTTGTTTAGAGGAAACAGCCTCCACTCTGTTCCTCTCTTTCTCCAACTTCTTCACAATTTGAAGCCTTTTATCAGACTCGGGCTGAACACTTGTCATTGCCTTTGGCCCTGCACCTGTGGAATCCTCCACCCCACACTCATCCTCCGCCAACACACGAACCTGACAAAGGTTTCTGTAGTGTGCATATGGGTTCATTTCTTGGTAAACGCAGAAGATTTCTTCTTCATCCTCAACCCTCATTTTTAGGGTCCCTGCTTTCAAGTCAATCACCGCTCCTCCGGTGGCCAAGAATGGCCGTCCCAAGATCAGGGGTACCTGGACATCAACCTAAAAATCTAAGACAATAAAATTAGCAGGTATAATGAACTTACCCACTTTGATGAGAAGGTCCTCTATTATTCCATCAGGTGTCACTCGCGACTTGTCAGCCAGCTGCAACATCAACCTTGTCGGCCTCGGTTTTCCCAACTGCAGGAGGGTTGAATAAGGATAGGGGCATTAGATTAACTGTTGCCCCTAAGTCACACAAAGCTCGTAGCACCTCAGCTTTACCAATTTGTATGGGGAGGGTAAAACTCCCTGGGTCTTTGAGCTTCCTTGGCATTTTGCTCAATACCCTATGACTGCACTCCTCAGTCAGTGCTACAGTCTAGACGTCCACCAATCTAACTTTGTTCGCCATCACGTCCTTCAAGTATTTAGCGTACTTGGGCATTCCCTTCAAAACATCAATAAGAGGCAAATTTATGTGAAGTTCTTTGAAACTCTCAAAGAACTTTTTAAAGCATTCCCCCTCCTTGCTCTTTCTGAATTTCTGAGGGAATGGTGGTGGTGGTCTTTGTGCTGGCTGCAATGAAGGTTGTGCATTTTGTTGCCCAGCACTCTGATTCGCTCCCGTGTCGGTGGATGGTCCTGGTCTAACCAACTCCGGCTGCATCTCCTTTCTCAACTCTTTAGGCATTGCATCAGCTAATTACTTTCCGCTTCTAAGACTGATGGCATTGATTTGCCGGGGGTTAGGATCTGCATCGCTTGGTAATCCCCCCTGCGACCTCATGTTCTGAGCAGCTGCTATCTGACCCACTTGTTTTTCAAGAATGCGGATGGCTACTTGCTGATTCATTAAGTCTGTTTCCATCCTCGCCTGATTTTCCGCTAACTAATTCTGGGTCTCCATAATTTTCTGCAGTGTTTTCTCAATGCTGCTCCTCAATTGCCCATCATTCTTCCTATTCTGCTGATACTGTTGTTGCTGAGGTTGCATATAATTCTGCTTCTGGTTTCCACCCCAAGAAAAATTTGGGTGGCCCTGCCAATTTCTGTTGGAGTTATTCTCAAAATTCTGATTCCTATGCACATTACCAACAAAGTTGACTGATTCCGGATTGGCTCCACAAGATTCTGCATTGTGCCCATTATTACCACAAATTTCACACCAACTCGGAGCTTGCTGAACTGCATTAACATGGCCCTGGTGTTGGTTCATACTTAGTTTATTGAACTGAGCCATCATTTGATGTTGGAGCGAAGCTAACTGTGCTGCCAAGGCATTCAAACCATCTACTTCTATCAACCCCGATCTCTTTCCTGCCCCTCTCGATGACTCATTGTGCCACTCTGGATTTCCTTGTGCAATTCTATTCAATAAAGTGTACAACTCATCATATGTCTTCTCCAAGGCTTGCCCACCCGATGCAGAGTCTAGTAATATTTTTGTGTATGGGTCTAGACTTTCTACAAAGGTATGAGCCAGCACTTCATTTGATTGCTGGTGATGGGGGCAGTCTCTCAACAATGACTTGAATCTTTCCCAAGCCATATATATGTTCTCATCAGGCCTCTGCTTGAAACTGAGTATTTCACTTCTCAACTTTGCAGTTTTGCCTGAAGGGAAGAATCTGATAAGGAACTTCTTAGCCAAGTCATTCCATGAAGTTATGGAGTTCGGTGGCTCAGCCTTCATCCACTTTTTCGCCTCTCCCAATAGTGAAAATGGGAAGAGGGTCAGTCAGACATAATCTGTGGACACGCCGGTGGGGACAAATGTGTCACTGATCTCTAAAAAGCTCTGTAGGTGCTGCTGCGGGTCCTCATGTGCCATCCCAGTGAATTGACCACTAGAATGTAATAGCTACACCATGTTCTGTTTAAGGTCAAAGTGACCTCCAGGCTCTGATTTATGGATGCTAGAGGTCACATTCGTCGCTAATGGGATTGCCACTTCGCGAACTGGTCTTGCTTCCATTGCTTCTGACGACAATTGTGCTTGTCCCGCGGGTGGTTGTTGTTGTACCTTTTCTTGAATTCTCTTCAGCTTTTGCTCTAGAGCTACTCTGCTTTGCAAATGGATTTGACGTTCAGGTTCTAGCAACGGTTCCACAAGCTCTCTATTTCTAGCCAGCTCGGTAGGACAACCTGTCACCTGCAATAAACAGACTAAGACCAAGTTTCTCAACACTTAAGGAAATTTCAAAAATCACACAAAAACAGATAAATTATCAAAACTTCGCCGAGTCCCCGGCAACGGCGCCAAAAACTGACATGCCCGATTCGCGCTTTCGCAAGTGTATGGGTCGTGCAAGTAATATAGTGGCTCTTTTTTAAGAACCGGAATGTCGAACCCATAGGGACTGGACCCATTCCTCTAACTATCCATTTCAAGTGTGATCTTAACTTTCTCAAGTGTTGGTTATAGAAGTTTTCGAGGGAGATTTAATAAAGTTTGTTTCGGTCAAAGAAATATCCTGAATTTACTCTAGGAGCAACATAGAGTTAAAACCAGATAATCATGTGATGCTACGATTTGCAATGGGTTAAGTATGAAACTATCGATTGTTGTTTCACATAATTAGAATTGCATGTTCATGGTCATTCGAGCCTCTAAACAAGGCAAACTAGACTCACTGCATCAGTGTGAGCGAGGATGCTAATTTCTAGTTTGCGGGCAATTAATTATGTTGTGGTTTACAGGGAAATGATTAGGGACTTTCATGCATCTAACCATTTAACTCAACTTAGCCTCACAACTACTTCTTCGAGTGGTGATGTGATAATCCTTAGTTGGTCTTTAATAACCCCCGTTTATCAACTAAGCAAGGTGTTAGGTATATTTCTATCCTAACACGAAATTATATCATGAGATACAAACATGCTCCTTACATTCTCATGTCCTGACCTAGGTAATTCTTTCTCAAGCAATTGCCCAAGCTAACATATAGGTTTTCATGGTGATCAATCATAAAAACAGCCAACAATCTTGAATGCAAGACGAAAACAACAATCAATAACTTAATTCCAAAACAACTTCATAAAATCACAATCATAATTCATGGCTTCAACCCTAGAGGAAGGGTTCTTGCCATTCATGTTCATAAAACTACAACTAACTACTACTAAACTAACATACTTACATGAATTTGGTAGATGAGAAGGGAATTTGCCAAACCCTAGATGAGTTCTCCCAATTCTCCCTTCACTCCTAGGTAGTTTTCAAGAATAAAATTGTGACAAAGTTGATTTAGGAGCTAAGGGACCTATTTATAATAAATGAGAAACGTGCACAATTTAGCCTGTCGTGGAATGGCTCCGTGTCACGGAGTGTATCGCGGAGCACTGCCTCCGTGACACGGAGGTAACGCGGAGTCACTCTGGAAATCAACAAATATCGACTCTAGGCAGCCCCTTGTCGCGATGCCCGGCGTGGCACGCTGCTCAATCGGCGCGATGGCATGCTGCTGGCGCGCAGCTGGCCTGGCGTGGCACGGCGCTGGCGCGCAGCTCGCCTGCCTGCATGCTGCCTTCTCTCGTGCTCCTGGCATAGGCGTGGCACGACGCTGGGCACGGCACACGCACAGCGTGGCACGCTGCCTGGCGCGGCCAGCCTTGCCAAGGCATGCTTCTTTGCCGGCTTTCGCCATTTGCTCCCGACTCCATTCCTCTACTTCACCAACTTATGAATTAGTTCCTCAAAATCCTTGAAACCTACAAAACAAGGACTAATCATGTTGGTTAGCACACACATTCATATCTATATAAAATAACATGAAAATGTATAAAATAACTTAGATAAACAAGACTAAATTAAGTTATCAAGCGTCACTCGGGCATACTATTTTTGTCCGAGATCACTGCTACCCACTTGTCATCCTTCCTTTCTCTTCTCTTCCTCTTCCTAGAAGTCTCCTCATCAACTACCTCCGTGACTCTCTTCTTTCCCTCATCTCCACTGGCCGACATAGGAGCCTAGAATGCTCCTAGATCAAGCTCCTCCTCCAGCTCATTCTCAAATGAATACATAGTGGAGACTGGTAATATGATTGGCTGCCTAGATGACAACTCAGCTACCTGACTCCATAGAAACCCAATATCATCTCTCATGCTCCCTACATCTGGCTGCTCAGCAAGCCATTTATTGAGCTAAAGCTCAAAGCTATCCAATCAGCTATGCAACCCTCTCGCAGCCTTCTCAATCTCAAGCTTGAACTAAGGATTGACCTGCTCCATCATCACATTAACCTTTTTCTAGTTCAATTTTAGACTTTTGGCCAGCTTTTGCAGGAAGTCATGGGCCACCAAAATGCAACCTTAAGGCATCTGTCCTAATATGGCTAGTAGAGGTGCGGAGGACGTGTTGGGGCAGTTGGTATGTGGCAAGCTTCAATGGCCAGTGTATCACTCTACTTAACGGAGGTGGGGGCATCTACCTACTGTCCCCTGCTGGCTGTGGTGGTGGGAGTGCTACTAGTAGTCAAACCCGGCTCACCGGGTCCATTTCATCTTTGATCAGCCCGATGTCAGCAGCACGATTGCCTCCAACTCTAGCATCAACCTCAGCTATCACCCATACACCAGACCCTATACAGATTATACATATGAGACTAAAGAATGGAATGGTCGTTCTCATTGTTAGAGCTCTACCCAGAATCTCCTCTACTATCACCCTCCGGATGTCAATGGAATATCTGGACATGATAAATGCCACTAATGCTACTCTATAGGTGCTCAAGGTGTTATTATTCACCGTTAGTGCCAACATATGGAGAACTAGTGTCTAGCATACCTTCGCTATGAAGTTAATTGAAGCGTTGGTGACCTGCCATCTACGGGTCACCCATTCAACCTCCTCCTTATCCTCAGCTATCACACAAGTCAACCACCTCACATACCTCTTTCTCTCATCTTGATTTAGCTGCTTAACCCTTTTTAGGGCATCAAACCAATGGTCAAGCTCTGATCTAGCATCTGGGGCCTTGTAAGCTGGCCCATATAGCATTCAAGCAATGGCCCGCTTTGTGCAATCAACCTTGCACCCCCAACCTTCACACTATCTAGTCTGGGCTACTCCTTCACTTTTTTCCCAGTCGGATTCCGCTGCTCTAATGTCGCCAAGTAGTTGGCATAGAACTCCCTGACCATATTAGCAGTGTAGGTGTCAGGGGTTCTTGCCATCCACTTGAACCCATAGAAATCAAATATCCACTATATCTCCTCGATCTCATTTAAGGCACTAGTCAGGATCTGCATCTCCTCCTTAATGCTTCTCCAATGGTTCTATTTGGAGGTTAGAGTGAGACATTGCTCATATATTTCCTGAGCACCAAGCATACTCCACCTGATAATGCGGCACTCTGGAGGAGGGGTCTAATCATCGTCATCTACCTGTTCCCCTTCCTTAGAGTCGGCATCATCTGAATCCTCTTCATTAGGGTGAGGTTTTGCTCTTCGAATTTGGCCCCTATATTCCTTGGTACAATAACATGGTTCGACATGTAGTGAGATACCACGTATTGTACTAAGTTCCGTAGCATAATTTTTCAACTTTTAATGATTCAGACAGTCCCAACGGATCATCCTATGAGTCATAGTACAATACCACAAGTCATAGGATGACTCGTGAAGCATGCCCTCTCCTTGTGCTCTACTAGATGTGAAAGAAAACTTGTTTTTGGGATGGGTACTCAGAATTCCCCATCCTATTGACTCACAATACACAAAGTTTAACTACCTACTCAATCCCCACCATGCATTATACCTATTACCTCACAAACCGAAAATTACTTTAAGTCCTTAAGCATTTTTAACTCCTAAACCTATCAATAAGCATTCGTGTTTAGCCTCTGATCACATTCCTCTTCCTCATGTTCATCTATCACATTCCTCTTCCTCATTTTCATAAGTGGAGGAATCACGGTACGTGTTCGACTAATGATGATATCACGAAAGTAAAATGGATAATTTATCACTTACTTGCTACATTCAGTTTCTTTGAAAAATTCTTGCTTTCTTCGAATTTGGGCTAGCAATTTGACTAGCTTGTACAAATTTTAATTGCATAGATTCAAGCTCAATCGGGATGTTGTATGAGTTATAGATGATTAAGGATTGGGGGGAGATGATCGTGGGTTGTGTTTGTGAAATTTAGGTCCAAATTTTATTTAAATAGGTTATGGGAAAAGTTTTGAAATTCGGGATGAGTCGGGTCATTTGGGTTTTTTCATTTAAAGTGACTGTGATGACTTGTACCACGAAATTGAGGAAACTTACCGTGGAATCTACGAGAGGATGGTAGGATTCATACCAAAATGCTACAACCCGTACCATGACTCATAGGCCAAACTTCAGTACTTTCGCACTTGTCAGGGAAGTTCATTACAATGCTGAGTACTATGAATCATACCATGAAGGTAGAATTCGTAATGACCAACCATAATATGAACTTCTGCACAATCTCAAGTCTCTGCCTTTCACCACGGATGGGACCACGAGTTGTACCATCATGTCACGGTTCGTACTGAGGCTCGATGTCCAGACCTGTCCTGTTTTTTCTCCCATTAGTTTTTGTTTCACCTGCACACTAAACACCCAATAGTCAAGATACTTAGGTTTCCTCCAAAGAAACTCCTAATTTAACACCGTGGCATGATGTAGGTGGTTTGGTTACTAAGACTTCACCAAAAAACCTCATATTAAGTGCTTGATTTAACGTTGCAGCACGATGCAAGTGTCTTGACTACTCATAATTCATCTAGAAACCTAGACTCATCCTTTAATGCTGAAACCACCCGGAACTCATTAGGTTTCTTCATTAACCTACTGATGTTGAAGATAACCTACTGATGCTGAACGTAAACTCAGATAGCATGCTTCAACATCCACTAGGGCTCTCCAAATGGCAAGGAATGATCGCCCCAATATGATGGGGACCTCAAAATACACCTCGCAATCCAAGATCACGAAGTCAGCTCGAAAGATAAACCTGTCCACCTTTACTAGAACATCTTGTAGGATTCCCACTGGCTTCTTCATTGTGCGGTCTACCATCAATAGCCACATCATAGTCAGTGTGGGGGCTCCCAAGCCCAGCTGTTTGAACACAGCCAAAGGCATCAAGTTGATGCTAGCACCCAAGTCACACGGTGCTCTTGACAACTCAAGATCTCCAATGGTGCAAGGGATGGTGAAGGCACCTGGATCTTTATTCTTTTGAGCAAGGACCCGTGAGGCTATTGCACAGTAATGATGCAAGTTACCAATCGGTTCATAACTCACAGACCACTTCCTAGTTACCAGGTCCTTCATGAACTTAGCATAACCAGGCATCTATTCCAATGCCTCAACCAGCGAGATGTTCAAAGACAACTACTTCAGCATTGATAAAAACTTCTAGAACTTCCCATCATCTGCCTTCTTTTTCATCTATTAGAGGTGGCCAAGAGATAGGCTTGAGAATTTATGTGGCCTCTTTTTCCTTCCCTTTGTCTTCTCTAGATTCCTTTGCATCACCTGGAGCCTTAGTCAACTTAGCCTCACCTGCAATAACCTGTTCAATAATCTCCTCCTCATCATCCAACTCAATCTCTTTTCTATCTCAACTACAACTGGTAAGGGAAGGTGAATGATGGACTTTACACTCTTAGTAATCACAGCCATACAGTTACTGTCATTTTTCAAATTTTGGACTGTGTTGCTAGGAATTGTACCCTTCTAACTTTGGTTTAGGGTTGTAGACATCTTCCCCAGATGTTGCTCAATCTGCTTGATCACTGTGGCAGGTGATTCAACTTTCTAGCTGATATATGTCTTCTCGAATATCCTTTAGCTGATCATCAGTGGATTTTTATTTCTTCAGTAGCTCCGCCATCATGCTCTCCAACATTAAGCGTCTAGCATCATCATCTAGAGACTTTGAAGGAACATATAAGCCTGTGCGATCATTGCGGTAGCCATTATTTTTCTGCACTCACCTTCTCGCTCATGACCTCTACTCTTATCCCTGTACCTGTTCCTATTGTAGTTGTCTCTGTACTAGTTCCAACCTTAATTTTTGGAACCTTTGCACCAAGCGTCCTGACCATACCCTTGGGTGTTGGCCTGGAAACCCGCAACTTAGTTATACAAGAAGTTTACCTCCTCCTCAGAATCAGACAGGCCTTGTTTCGTGACCCTAAGCTCCAACTACATTTACCTTTTGAGCCCCAGAACCCATAATATGCTTCATGAGCAGGACTAAAGATGTTCTCATATGAGCCAACTCCTAATCACATTTCTCCTCTTCTCTGCGTTTCTCCATAATCATTCTTATGGAATATGAACCTGCAGCTGCTTCCGCCTCTCTTGTGTGTCAGGCTCTATTTATTTTAGTCACTCGATCTAGTATGGTTACTGCTTTCTCCCACGAGTGACTCATTAATGCTCCTTCTTCCACTGTATCTACCATAGCCTTAGTGTTGTTGTTCGAACAAACTCTCATCTAGAATTCTATAATTTGGGAACATAGTCACCTTCTTCATGAATCTCAGCCATGTCTCATGCAGTGCCTCTGTCTTAAGCTGTCGAAAATTATAGATCTCATCTTTAAGATGCAACATCTTGGACGGTCGGAAGAACATTTCCAAAAAGGCCTATTTAAGCTCCCTCCAGTTGGTACTGGAGATATTTGGTAACACTGACAACTATAGAGTGGCCTCCCCAGATACATAGAATGGAATGAGCTTTAACCTAATAGAGTCTTGGCTCACGCTGGCAACTTGTATTCCTTGTAGATCTCTACATAGTTCATCAGGTGCAAATTTGCATAATCAGCTGCACTACCACTAAATACCCATTTCATGTTAAGCAACTGGATCATGGTGCTAGTGATGTTAAACTTTGCCCTAGGAGGCAAAGGTGGGCAATGCATTCTCCGGATTACATTGATCATCGAGGTAAAGTTGCTTCATTTTTGTTAAAATTGATGTTGTTATGAGCTATGGGTCTTCAGCCGGTGCTGGCACCAGCGGCAACGCCTCAGGAACCCCCGGCTGGGTCGATTTCTCCTGTAGATCCAACTTCCCCAATATTCGAATCCTCATTATCATTATACTGAGGATCATATCTATTGAACTGGTATGGCCCATGGCCTCTGTTACCCCTTCCCTAACGGCTAGCATTAACTACCTCGTTATAAGCATCCTCTGCCCCATGCAGAGTAGCTTGTCGAGCTAACTCCACGTGTTAAGCTTTGGTAGCTAATCTGGCTTGCATCTGCTCAAGGGTTTTGCTCGGTCCTTTGGTAGGGGTTAAAAACCGACACGCAAGTGCACGTGGTCAAACAAGTAATAAAGTGGCTAAGTAAGCCAAGTATCGATCCAAGGAGACTCTGGATAAGTTAAATTGCTTAAGTATACTATATTCTAGTTTACTTCTAATTATGTTGACAACAATGTAACCAAAAGTTAAATAATTTTGTTTATAAACTATATACTAAAACTATTAACAAATATTTACTTGAATTGAAACTATGGATAAGAGCATGCCAAGGTTAAGAACAAGTAATGAATTCGATAGTAATCATAATTCGGTTATTCTTCTCTTCATGTTGCTAGCCAAGAACATTAGCCTAGAGATTAAAACTCTCGTATTTAATCTCACTTTAGAATCATAAACCATTCGTCTACATTTCTGTGATCAAATGCAATTTATGACCTAGCAATACAATTCCGGTTCCTAAATTGACTAATACGGCTTTCAAGTATATTTCTATCAGGAAAGCACATCAAAACCCAATTTTCCCAAATCAAGTTAAGAACAATACCCTATTAATTCACAACTTTCCAATTTCTTGCTCTCTCGCATGAAATTGGACTTTTTTGATGTACATTAATGTTGGCCACACACTAATGCAGTAAGAACAAGAATTAATAGAACAACATGAAAGAAGAAGATGAAAAACCATATAATTCACAATCAAAATTCAATACACATGTTCAAAACCTTAGCAAGGAAGAGAATTAGCCACTCATTTGTGGATTGATCATCCTCAAATGAGTGTAAATCATACGTACAATTGATTGAAAAAAGAAAGAAAGAGAGAAAAACCCTTGGCTTTTTCGTCCCTCAACTCCTCCTAACCCACGTCCTTGCTCCACCAAGTCTTAATTGTGAAAAATAAACCTAAGTGTGCTATTTATATTAGTAGGAATCTTTCCCGGATTAACAAGCAACGTGTCACGGAGTGCATCGCGGAGCACGGCCTCCGTGACACGCTACAAACGCGGAGGCTCTCTGGAAAATCACCCGAAATCTGCCCAGGCAGCACCTTGCCGCGTTGGCAACGTGTCACACTGCCTGGGCAGCGCGTTGAAGCCCCATGGTCGCGGAGTCCACCTGCCGTGGCACGTTGCCAACGCGCAGGTGGGCTGTTTTGAGCGGCCTGCCTGCCGTGGCACCTTGTCGACGCGCCGGTGGGCTGTTTTGTGCCTCTTCCTTGCCGACGTTCGCGTGTTAATTCCGTTTCCAAGCTTCTACTTCACCAACTCATGGATTAGTTACTCAAACATCATCAAAACCTACAAAACAAAGGCTAATCATGTTGGTTAGCACATATCTCCACATTATATAAAATTACATGAAAATGTATACAATAACTTAGATAAACAAGACTAATTGAAGTAATAAAGAGTATCTCGGTCATATATTTTTGCCCGTTATCACAACCCCACACTTAAAGCCTTGTTCGTCCTCGAACAACCTTTTACATATCATGCAAATGGACACTCCTACATAACTAATTTAGCAAGATAATTCAGGTTACGGCTATAATGATTACGTAAGATACAAGCTAAAAATAGAGCATGCCTGATTTGATCATTGAAATGAAGTACAACCATGTTAAGACTTCTTAACCTCAAGAATAGACTCTCAATTTTAGCAAACTCATGCAAATCATCTGATTAAGAAATCCCAGATGAAATATATCCTTCTTTCAACATGTGCCCCTCACGGAAAGAGAGTTACCTAATCACACGCAAAAACAATTTTTTACATCACAACATGTGTGGGTACATGAATAGAATTACGCTCACTCTCAAAAAGAATTCACATGCATTATGTAATGACCCATAAGCTTGCCCTTAGTGTTTTATTCCACTAATATAACGATGTGTGAATGTAAGATCAAGTAGGACTTTTTAGGTTGTAATGTAACTCAGGTGCGGGTAGGTACTATTATGATCAGTAATAGTGACTATCTTTCCTAAGCGCTTTTAATACATCACGCCTTCATTACAAACTTCCCTTCCCTCACTTCACCTTTTTTCTCCTTTTAGTTTTCTTTTTCCTCTTTTGTTCCCCCATTTCTTTCGACACTTTTAGCTTATTAGTAAGGAGTACTTAAGCAATATGTTTCATTCATTCCTTTTCTTACTCCCTACTAATAACCAACCATTTTCACACAAATGCACCTTTTTCCTTTTCTCAACTATTTACAACTTGCTATTTTTCCTTCTTTTCCATTCTTCTCACTCCTTTACCCTTTCGGATTTTTCCTTTAAGCGCTTCGGAGTTTTGGTTCAATTTCAAGGCTAATGAAAGAAAAAGGATTAAGCTTATGTTGCAGCTGTCAAAGAATAGGCTCAAGGCTCAATGGGGTTAACTAGGATTAATTTTTCAAGGTAGGTATAATGAGGGATAAAAAGTTGGTTCATTCAAAGAAATGCCTAAATCATCTCCTACAATTCACATCCTTCATTTCATTTTATATACACACCAGGCAAGTTCTAGACAATCGACAATAACACGGAATACTCAAAAACCTTACACTCATGGCACATGCTCAAATCAAGACACAATCAGTAGACTCTTACTCAGCTAATCACAAGAATTCAGAATTAAGCTTCCATCATATTGAGTCAAATTCAAGAGCCTAAGTGTCTCAAACAGAGTTATACACTTGCATGCTTCACACTGAACATACTTGCATCTTACAACCATGTATAGCACATAACAAGAACATCCAGCACCAATTAGTTATGGTTTCAAAACCCAAAACCTATCGACTAATTTTTCTCAAGACGGTCGTCATCCATCCATCGTCGGAAACAGTCCCTAGCTATGACTAAAAAAACTTTATATACAGACCAAGGAAAGAAAGAAAAAAGAAAAGAAAAAAGAAAAAAAAATTATTCTTCGGTTCAAATACCCCCCGTCGGAAAAGAACCGAAAAGAAAAACCAACGGGTGATGAAGTCATGCTTAATTCACAAAAAGTTTTCAAATTTTTTAAATTTTCAAATTTCTCACCAACTTTTGTACAAGCATTACATTCACCAAAAATCATTAAGCACAGAAATTTTGAAATTTCCTAGAAATTTCCCTCACCCCACACTTAAATCATGCTATGTCCGCATAGCATCAAACTAAAGGTTACAAAGGGTGAGAAATACTCCCTGAGGCCTTTAGGCCTAGCTGACAGCATGGTTTTCTTCAACTATGGACAAGTGGGTGTTCGACCCCACACTTTTTCTTTTTCATGCTTGTTAGCTTCCTCCTCCACGGGTACTCAGACTTCCCCTCCATCTGTGCTTAACTTTCCACCAAAACAACACAAGATGAAAAATAAATAAAATAAACATAAATGCAAGAAATTAAAATGGTACTCATGGTACCCTTGGGTTGCCTCCCAAGCAGCGCCTAATTTTACGTCGCGGCACGACGTACCAAGTTTCACCACTTTTTCCTCCACCTTGAGGATATGAATCTCACCCCTAATTTCTTCTCTAATTTCCTCTTATGCTCCAGGGGTGGTGGTGAAAAATTGTAAGGACCAAACAGTAGATGTTGCCTTTTGCATTTATTGGTCCTTAAGTAAGCGAAGTCATTTTGTCTTTCTGAGTTAGCAAATTTCAAAATATATGGTGCTTGGTCCTCCTCTAGACATTTCTCTACAAACTTGGAAGACTCTATTTCTATGTTGTCAACCAAATTTAATGTTGAAAAATGCGTAGAGTGTGGTCCAATACACCTCAACTCTGAAACTGCATTTTGCTTGACCTCCTTACTTGTATATACCTTCTCGACATCGACATCTATCTCACCATTAAAGTCGACTGGGGGATACGCTAACTCTTCTTCCAAGAATGGATTTTCCATAAGTGTGAGCCCATCACGGGGACACTCAAGAGATTCGAATTGTTGGGCTTCATCCAAAAATTCACCCTTGTCGTCCTCTTGTAGTTCCTCTTGAATATCGGCTAAAACTGTTGTCTGTGATTTATCACACGCTTCAGCTTCAGCGATCATCTCCGTGAATTTGATGGTCATCCTTTCTAGAGCCTCTGCATTCTCTTCTTGCTGAATTCTCAATACTGCCACCGCCTCCTTCATTGCTTCTGATTGCTCCAAGAGTTGTTTCAACATGTCTTCTATTTGAACTTGGCGTCCCAAGTCCTCATTTTCAACATGCCTATATTCAGCAAAAACAACAAAAGGATCATAGTAGGGGCTTGGGGGAGGGGAATATGCCTTTGGACAATCACCCCAATGGCCATATTGACACCCACATATATTGCACGTATTACAGTTTTGCCACAAGTGGGGTCCTCCACAGTTCAGACAAGATTCACTGAAATATGAGTATCCACCATTGAAACCATTTATATTCCACGATGTCATGTCAATAAGGGTACACGAACAAGCAGATAAAAATAAAATAAAATAAAGAAGAATTAAAACAAACACTAGACCAAGTTGTCAACACTTAAGAAAATAAAACAAAAATACAGTAAATTTATACTTAAAACAATTTCACCAATTGCCAAGTCTCCCCGGCAACGGCGCCAAAAACTTGCTCGGTCCTTTGGTAGGGGTTAAAAACCGACACGCAAGTGCACGTGGTCAAACAAGTAATAAAGTGGCTAAGTAAGCCAAGTATCGATCCAAGGAGACTCTGGATAAGTAAAATTGCTTAAGTATACTATATTCTAGTTTACTTCTAATTATGTTGACAACAATGTAACCAAAAGTTAAATAATTTTGTTTATAAACTATATACTAAAACTATTAACAAATATTTACTTGAATTGAAACTATGGATAAGAGCATGCCAAGGTTAAGAACAAGTAATGAATTCGATAGTAATCATAATTCGGTTATTCTTCTCTTCATGTTGCTAGCCAAGAACATTAGCCTAGAGATTAAAACTCTCGTATTTAATCTCACTTTAGAATCATAAACCATTCGTCTACATTTCTGTGATCAAATGCAATTTATGACCTAGCAATACAATTCCGGTTCCTAAATTGACTAATACGGCTTTCAAGTATATTTCTATCAGGAAAGCACATCAAAACCCAATTTTCCCAAATCAAGTTAAGAACAATACCCTATTAATTCAAAACTTTCCAATTTCTTGCTCTCTCGAGTGAAATTGGACTTTTTAGATGTACATTAATGTTGGCCACACACTAATGCAGTAAGAACAAGAATTAATAGAACAACATGAAAGAAGAAGATGAAAAACCATATAATTCACAATCAAAATTCAATACACATGTTCAAAACCTTAGCAAGGAAGAGAATTAGCCACTCATTTGTGGATTGATCATCCTCAAATGAGTGTAAATCATACGTACAATTGATTGAAAGAAGAAAGAAAGAGAGAAAAACCCTTGGCTTTTTCGTCCCTCAACTCCTCCTAACCCACGTCCTTGCTCCACCAAGTCTTAATTGTGAAAAATAAACCTAAGTGTGCTATTTATATTAGTAGGAATCTTTCCCGGATTAACAAGCAACGTGTCACGGAGTGCATCGCGGAGCACGGCCTCCGTGACACGCTACGAACGCGGAGGCTCTCTGGAAAATCACCCGAAATCGGCCCAGGCAGTACCTTGCCGCGTTGGCAACGTGTCACGCTGCCTGGGCAGCGCGTTGTAGCCCCATGGTCGCAGAGTCCACCTGCCGTGGCACGTTGCCAACGTGCAGATGGGCTGTTTTGAGCGGCCTGCCTGCCGTGGCACCTTGTCGACGCGCCGGTGGGCTGTTTTGTGCCTCTTCCTTGCCGACGTTCGCGTGTTAATTCCGTTTCCAAGCTTCTACTTCACCAACTCATGGATTAGTTACTCAAACATCATTAAAACCTACAAAACAAAGGCTAATCATGTTGGTTAGCACATATCTCCACATTATATAAAATTACATGAAAATTTATACAATAACTTAGATAAACAAGACTAATTGAAGTAATAAAGAGTATCTCGGGCATATATTTTTGCCCGTTATCAGGTTTCATTATGGTCCATTTTTCTCAGAGTTCATTCTAGCTCAAGATCAAGTGGAAACAGAGATTTGCCGCTCTGTTGAGTTCATGGCATTCACTAATTGATAACCTATGGGCGTCAAAAACAAAAGAAAATGTAAATGAGGAAAGAAACACTAAAAGTTAAACACGAGAAATTAATCTAATCTTAAGCCGTATTCCCTGGCAACGACGCCATTTTTACGAACACTCAAATCATACCCCTGTAAAGTATGATGCGGACGTTGTCATTAAAGAAACGAACTAGGTTGTGATCGATCTCACAGGAAATATGGTTAGGATATAAAATAATGCTAATATTTATGATTTTAGTATAGTTATCTCGTAATGGGGGTTTTAAAGAAAGAATCAAGTAAGAAAGTGATAAAATAATGCTTATATTTATGCTTTTAGTATAGTTATCTCATAATGGGGGTTTTAAAGAAAGAATCAAGTAAGAAAGTGGTAAATTGTTGTTGTGATCAAGTTTATGCAATTAACTAAGGAAGTGTTCCCCATGGATTCATAACAACTTAGGGTTATTAAACTAGTTATCTATTGTCACGACCCAGAAGTACACCGGAGTTGTAGACACGGGACGAGGAGCCCCGAAAGACCCCATGTCGACCCATGGCATGATCATACATCTAATTCATTCACATAAGCAGAAGACTAAACATAAGAAAATGTAAACATGTCATAATAACAGAGAAAATACGATACATGATCCATGCATGAAGACTGAATACAACTTACAGATTGAAGATCCTCTAATCATGAAAGACGGGTTGATGGGACAACACTCCTAACTAACCCTACGATACTAAAACTGAAAGAGAAAATAATATAGTCTAAACATATGGCCCTCTGAATATGAGGACTCACCAATTAAGCTGATAGGGAACTCTTAAGAGCTACTGAGGAGGGTGAGCCTGAGAGCTGGGTCTTGTATCATGAAATGAAACAACATAGAAAGTATGCGGTCAGTACGTGGAATGTACTGAGTATGCAAGGTAAGTAAAATGGACACTCAAAACATGTATAAAACTCATAAGCAATCATAAGAATGGGACAACATGCTCATATCATAATTATCGTAATATGACATAAGGCTCAAGGTTTTCTAAATATTTGTAACGTAAACATAGTCATAATCATTATAAGAGAGCATCACTTATCATTACTTGAGCCAACATTCATAATCATAAACATGCATAAGTCATGAGGAACAGTGGGAGATTATCTTAACCGACATACCCCATCTGAGCACACATGAAGCCCGACTTGTAATCCCTAGTCGGGAGGGTGTTCGTACCTTGCCAAGGGTAGGAACCATGAAGGGCGTGATCACACATTAAAAGGGACACTTGGGCCAAGGACAAACATGAAAGGGTCCCAACATACCTACGGTGGCACGTAGTTCACGAGATATAGGGCTTAACATGGGCCCCGAACCTACTCGGTGTTCGATGCTACTCCCAAAACGTATATAGTGCTCATAATAGTACATACATGAGTTCACGGGCTAGTTAAATCATGATAATCGTGAACATGCTTGAACATATAAGAGCTAGCCATGACTTGAGGCCCGTGAGTTGGCCAAAAACATAATTCATGATTGATAAAATTCATACATACTTTTAGGTCATGCATATAGCTTGAAATTCATAAGTTCATAATAGTTAACATAATAAATTCATAAGTAAATTCAGAATTCATGTTGGGCTGATCAAAAACACCAATGGATCAATGGATCATGAATCGATTTATCATGGGACATGCATAATCAAGCGTAATTGCTTAGAAATTTACAATCAATAACATTATGGTCAAATTAAATCTCACAAGATGATCAAAATCAGTAGATTAAGATAAGATTTAAAAATCACAGGACCCATACCTAAATCATTTAATTATATATAAATCTAATATAAAACCCCATGAGTTTTCAAATAATTTTGGATAGTCAATATACGAGGAGCATGGGTGTGGAAGAAACCACCCATTGAAGACCTTACGTACCTAGAATTATTAACTCTTAACCCTCCTTAAAAGCCCAAGAATGAAATTGAAGGGATTGAGGTGAAAAGCTTGAAATCTCCCCTTGAATCCCCTCTCAAAGTCTTGAATGCATGACTGGGAGTTTAGAATAGGTCATCCTCTTAAAAACCAGCTTTTCCCAAGCCAAAACAACGTTGTTTTGGGCCTTATATAGTGAAAAAGTAAAAAATACCATTAATGAACTTGCCATAAAAACTGACCAGATCAATCCCTCGGGTGGGGCTAACGTGTCGTTGGAACCAACGATAACCCGTCACATCCCTCATTGAAACAACTATTGGCAGCCCATTCTCAGAACCTAAGCAACGGACAGTCAGGATGACCCGTACCTTGAACAAATGACTTGTCACATTGCCCGTGGTTAACGTCCCAAACCTTGGCATCACATCGCCTAACGGGTCACACCACGAACTATCACAACAAACAACAGACCGTCGTTATCCCCTGTAGAGTTCACTGGAATAACTATAACTCAAACCACGACCACAACCAATGACTCGTGGCCTATTTTAACGGGTCGTTGGTATGCCCGTTGAAAGTCACCTGAATAGACTATCCCCTTCCTACGACTATAAACGATGAATCTTTGTTTCCCACAATGAGTCTTCACATCTCCCGTGGTCTCCATTGACACAATCCTTTCCCCAACCAACGACTACCACGACTCATTCTGTGGTCCGTTCTGTGTTGTTTTGCCAGTTTTTTGCACTTTTCAATTTAACTCCAGGGTCTATTCTTAGGCCTCACCTGGGTATTAAAATATCTCCTCCTTTTAAACATTCATCCTCGAATGTAGGAAACAAGCAGAAAACAGAAATATACAATTATCATAGGTATATATACTGATCATTTTAACCAAAATTTTCATGGGATGACTACCTCCGAATATAACCACATAACTTAACTGATCTCATGCTTCACATACACATTCACACACATAAAAGAAACTTGCACACATAAACTAAACGTGAAAACCAAATGGGATCATAGAGCAAAACTGATACCTCAAGTCGAAGCTGGGCTAGTAGAGATTAAATATGGATATCTAGCCATCATATCTTCTTTGGCTTCCCATGTGGCTCCCTCAACATGCTGATTCCTCCATAACATCTTCACTGAAGCTACTTCTTTGTTCATTAGCTTATGGACTTGACGATCTAGGATTTCAATGGGGATTTTTTCATAACTGAGGCTGTCTTTTACCCCAATGCTGTCTATAGGAACTACCAGGGCTAGATCACCCAAACACTTTCTCAAAAGATACATATGAAACACCGGATGAACTGGAGACAACTCCGAGGGAAATTCCATCTCATACGCCACCTTACCAACTATTCTCATAACCCGGTAGGGACCAACATAGCAGGGACGAGTTTATCTTTCTTTCTGAATCTCACAACTCCCTTCATGGGAGATACCTTTAGAAATACCCAGTCGTCCACATCAAACTCCAAATCTCTTCTCCTTTCATCAGCATATGATTTCATATGACTCTGAGCGGTTTTTAACTGGTCCCTTATTAATTGGAACTTCACCATCGCCTCGTGAACCACATCATGCCTAATCATGGCTATCTCACCAACTTCAAACCATCCGACGAGAGATCTACACCTCTGCTCGTAGAGGGCCTCAAACGGTGCCATCTGGATATTAGAGTGACAGTTGTTATTATAGGCGAACTCGATCAATGGAAAATGATCATCCCAACTAACTTTGAAATCCATAACACATGCCCTTAACATATCCTCGAGGGTCTGAATGGTTCGTTCTGCCTGGCCATTCTTTTTGCGAATGGAATGCTGTGCTGAGTTTAATCTGAGTCCCAAGACCCTTCTGAAAAGACCGCCAAACTGGGAGGTAAGTTGAGTACCTCAGTCTGAAATAATAGACAAGGGCACCCCATGAAGTAGAACCAACTCCCGAATATACAACTTGGCATAATCATCTGCTACATCTGTGGTCTTGACCGGTAGGAAGTGTGCAACCTTTGTTAACCTGTTGACTATCACCCTAATGGAGTCATATTGTCAGCGAGTATAGGGTAGACCTGTAACGAAGGCCATATTAATTTCTTCCCACTTCCAAGTGGGGATGCTGATATTCTGAAGTACGCCTCCTGGCCTTTGGTGCTCTACCTTCACTTTCTGGTAGTTTGGGCATTTCGCTACGAACTCCGCAATATCCTTACTTACACCATCCCACCAATAGATTTCTCGCAAGTCCTGATACATCTTCGTGGATCCTGGACGAATAGAATATCTGGTACCATGTGCCTCACGCAATATCAAGACTCTCAAATCACCTACATATGGGACACATAAATGACCCAGGTATCGTGGCACACCATCTCCCCCTTGGGAGAAAACCTCCACCTTTTGACTCTGCACCACCTCCTTTAGCTTCCTCAAAATGGGATCCTTATCTTGCCTGGATTTAACATCAACCATCAAGGATGATTCTGACCCGCTATGTACAACCACACCTCCATTGGCCGAGTCGGTCAATCTAACTCCTAGTCTTGCAAGTCGGTGGACATCTTTCACCAACTCTTTCTTCCCCACATCCACATGAGACACACTCCCTATTGAGAGCCTACTAAGCACATCTGCAACTACATTTTCCTTTCCCGGGTGGTAAGGGACACTCATGTCATAGTCCTTTAGCAATTCCAACCACATATTTTATGGAAGATCTAGATCTTTCTACGTGAACACATATTGCAAGCTCCTTTGATCCATAAATACATCCATGTGAACCCTATACAAGTAATGCCGCCATATCTTTGATGCAAACACTACCGCAGCCAACATAAAATCATGGTTTGGGTAATTTCTTTCATGAACCTTTAACTGTCGTGAAGCATATGCTATCAACTTCCCAAACCGCATCAACATACATCCCTGTCCGACTCTCGAAGCATCACAATATACAAATGTCCCTCTTCGGAGGAACACTTGGCAAATCATCAGGAAACACTTTCAGATATTCGCACACCACCAGAACTACCTAAATAGTTGGGGTATCGGACTCCACATCCTTAACCCTAACTAGGTGGTACACGCAACCCTTAGAGATCATCTTCCAGGCATTAAGATAGAAAATAAACCGACCGACTGGTATGACTGAATTACCCTTCCATTCCAAAACTGCCTCCCCCAAAAATCAGAATTCCACTACATGGGTCCTACAATTAATCAAAGAATAACATGCAAACAACCAATCCATACCCAAAATGATGTAGAAATTAGTCATGGCCAATTCTACTAAGTCTGCGGAGGAAGCCTTATGCGACACTGTAATGGGGAAACCTTTATACCGCCTAGCTACCACTGACTCTCCAATTCGAGTAGATAAGGAGAATGGTTCAGACAGAATTTTAGGAGTAACCCCAAAACTACTAGCAATGTAAGGGGTCACAAAAGTCAAGGTAGCTCCTGATCTAACAAAGCATAAGCATTGATATGGAAGACTTGCAACATACCCGTGACCACATCTGGCGAAGCCTCCTGCTCCTAGCGAGGTACTAGAGCATAAAACCTATTCTGGCACTGACCACCTGCTGAACTAGTGCAGGCTCCCTTCTAAGGGGGTCGTGTTGTTGGGGCGGTAGAAGTGGGTGCAGGACAATCTCTAATCCTATGCCCGGGTTTGCCACACCCAAAACAAGCATCCACACCGACCAGGCACCTCCCAAGATGATTTTTTCCACATCTCGCACACGCTTGGAAAATGCACTCCACCTGCATTCTACCATGGTCCTTCGAGCCTGACGCCCTACTCCTCTGGTCTCCCCTGATCCTGGACGGTGTGCTGGATGATGATGGAGCTTGAGCAGTGATCCTGTGCTGAGGTTGCTGTCATGATCTACCTCCTGACCTAGTCTAAGCAACCCCTTAGTTGTCGTTCCTAGCCCTCTTGGCCTCTCTCTGCCTCCTATGGACCAACTTCATCTGCTGGGCATGCAATACAATATGGGGAAAGTCGATATCCCGGTGTAGCATGGCGATCCAGCAATCCTTATCCAAGTAATCTTCTATTCCATGAAAAAACAACTCACCCGAGCCCGTAGATCCACCACCAACTCCGGAGCATATTTAGATAGTCGAGTGAACTCAAAGGCATACTCCAGGACTGACATGCTGCCCTGCTTCAAATTCACAAACTTAGCCACCTTGAGCTCCTTCCTTTCCGGAGGGAAGAACCGATCCATGAATGTGGTATGGAACTCATCCCAACCTATCGGGCCCGCACCCGCTGCCCTAGCACCTCTATATTGCTTGATCCATATATGTGCTACCCCTTGAGCTAATAGGAGGTCAAATCAACACATTCCCCATTATTCACCCCCATAACCTGGATGATCCTCAAAATTTCCTCAATAAAGACATGTGGGTCCTCATCTTCCTTCGACCCTATGAACTCCGGAGGGCTCATCCTCAGAAAGTCCCATACCCTAGCAGTTGCCGCATTTCCATTTTGCGGATAATGGACCGTAGTCTAATTCTGGACCTGAGCTGTCATGGCCTGTGCCAACATTTGGATCACCGCCCTAAACTCAGCGTGGGCGGCTAGCTCTGGTACGTGCCCCTCATGACAGGGTGGAGATGGCAGGTGCTACACATCGTGTGCACCATCATGATTATCACTGTTACCATTCCTCCTGGCATTTACTCGGCGTAGAGGAATGATTCTACAAACGCGAATAGCAGGAATTAGAGGAGTAAAGGATGTTCAAGAGCATTCCTAAATGTATAATAGCCTCTTATTCATAAGTGTTGCATGATTTACACACATGAAAAAACTTTACTTAACGCGGCTTCCGAACACCCTACGACATTTCCAATCTATGGCTCTAATACCAAGTTTGTCACGACCAAGAAGTGCACCCGAGTCGTAGACATGGGACGAGGAGCCCTGAAAGACCCCAAGTCGACCCATGGCATGAGCATACATCTAATTCATTCACATAAGCGGAAGACTTAACATAATAAAATGTAAACATGTTATAATAACAAAGAAAATACGATAAATTATCCATACATGATGACTGAATACAACTTACAGTCTGAAGAGCCTCTAATTATGAAAGATGGGTTGACGGGACAACACCTCCAACTAACCCTACGATACTAAAACTGAAAGAGAAAACAATAGAGTCTGAACATACGGCCCTCGGAACATGAGGACTCACCAAATAAACTGATAGTGAACTCTTAAGAGCTACTGAGGAGGGTGAGCCTGAGAGTCGGGTCTTGTATCATGAAATGATACGACATAGAAAGTATGCGGTCAGTATGTGGAATGTACTGAGTATGCAAGGTAAGTAAAAAGGACACTTAAAACATGTATAAAACTCATAAGCAATCATAAGAATGGGACGACATGCTCATATCATAATTATCGTAATATGACATAAGGCTCAAGGTTATTGAAATATTTGTAACAAAAACATAATCATAATCATTGTAAAAGAGAATTAATTATCATAACTTGAGCCAACATTCATAATTATAAACAGGCATAAGTCATGAGGAACAGTGGGAGATCCTCTTAACTGACATACTCCATATAAGCACACATGAACCCGACTTGTAACCCTAGTCGGGAGGATGTTCGTACCTTGCCAAGGGTAGGAACCATGAAGGGCATGATCACACATGAAAAGGGCCTCTTGGTCTGGGGACAAACATGAAAGGGTCCCAACATACCTACGGTGGCATGTAGATCATGAAATCTGAGGCTTAACATAGGCCCCGCACCTACTTAGTGTTCAATACTACTCCTAAAATGATATAGTGCTCATAATAATACATATATGAGTTCAGGGGCTAGTTAAATCATAATAATTGTGAGCATGCTTGAACATATAAGAGCTAGCCATGACTTGAGGCCCGTGGGTCGGCCAAAAACATAATTCATGATTGATAAAATTCATACATACTTGTAGGTCATGCATATAGCTTGAAATTCATAATTTCATAATAGTTAACATAATAAATTCATAAGTAAATTCATAATTCTTGTTGGGCTGATCAAAAACACCAATGGATCAATGGATCATGAATCGATTCATTATGGGGCATGCATAATCAAGCGTAATTGTTTAGAAATTTACATTCAACAACATTATAGTCAATTTAAATCTTAAAAGATGACCTAAATCAGTAGATTAAGATAAGATTTCAAAATCACAAGACCCATACCTAAATCATTTAATTTTATATAAATCCAATACAAAACCCCATGAGTTTTCAAATAATTTTTGATAGTCAATATAGAAGGAGAATGGGTGTGGAAGAAACCACCCATTGAAGACCTTACATACCTAGAATTATTAACTCCTAACCCTCCTTAAAAGCCCAAGAATGAAATTGAAAGGATTGAGGTGAAAAGCTTAAAATCTCCCCTTCAATCCCCTCTCAAAGCCTTGCATGCATGAATGGGAGTTTAGAATAGGTCATCCTCTTAAAACCCATCTTTTCCCAAGATAAAATGATGAAGTTTAGGGCCTTATATCATGAAAAAGTCAAAAATACCCTTAATGAACCTACCTTGGAAATTGTCTAGATCGATCCCACGAGTGGGTAACGGGTTGTTGGAACCAATGATGACCCGTCACATCCCTCGTTGAAACCACTACCGATAGGCCATTCTCAGAACCCAAACAACGGATAGTCAGGACAACCCATACCTTCAACCAACGACTCGTCACATCGCCCGTGGTTAACCTCCCGAACCTTGGCATCACATCTCCCAACGGGGCACACCACGACCCGTCACAACAAACAACGAACCATTTTTATTCCCTGTAGAGTCCACTAGAACAACTAAAACCCAAACCATGACCACAACCAACAACTCGTGGTCTATTCTAATGGGTCGTTGGGACGCTCGTTGAAAGTCACCTGAACAACCTATCCCCTTCCTACGACTGCAAACGATAACTCGTTGTTTCCCACAATGAGTCGTCACATCTCTCGTCGTCTCCACTGACACCATCCTTTCCCCAACCAATGACGGCATACAACGACTCGTGTTTTTTTACCAAGAGTCATTTTGTGGTCCGTTTTGTGATGTTTTGCCATTTTTTTGCACTTTTCAATTGAACTCCCGGGCCTACTCTTAGGCTTCCCTGGGGTATTACATTTATCAAAATACTTATCCTGCAAAACTGATAACATAGATTCATCCAAATGATTGAATCGTCCCTATTGGATGACTATAATCAAATTAGGTCTTTTGAGTGTTTTCACTTTAACCATTATCCATTATTCCAAATTAACCGTCTCGCAACCACAGCTCAAGTTATTCAATTAAACTTAAAGTTCAAGGCTTTGTTGTTCTTCTCTTTTCCTAATCTCTACTTCTCTAGGTTCAAGCAAGTAAGGAATTTAGGCAAGTACTAACATTGTGCATCATTAAAAAATATTTTTATGATGAATAGATGAACAATACAAGTGTGCATATCGATTTATATTTATTTTATATTAACCCTAGTTAGTTAATTCACCATGGTTCCCATAACCCTATTTGTAGAGGTTTTAGCTATTCATGATTGCAAGAAATGAATTAGATTTGATGAAATAAATCATAATTAACTACTTACAATGATGATTGGAGATAAATCCAATTGATAATTTCATAATCAAAGTATGATAAAGTCAAGAACAATGAAAGAAATCGCAAAGCAATTTGTGTATTTGATCTCCATGTAATGTTAGGAAAACCAAATATCGTTATTAGAACAATAATGGATCAGTCCTCTTGAGAAAATAACCTATAAAGTATCTATACAAATAATTGAAAACTTTTCCTTAATTAACTGGGACTACCATTGACCCAACTTACGAGTCGTAGCTTGAAGCTATGAGTCGTGGTTTCCATCCTTACTATGCACTACAGTCTTAAAAATTGGTTAAGTCCATGGAGAAGGTATGACTAGTACAATGATGCTACAAGTTGTATCTTTCCTGTAATGGTTTGATCTTGTAAAGTCTGGCATCTTCTAGAGTTTATCACGAGTCCATGTTACGGTACGTACATTGTTGTTATGACTTTTGGTCTCTATTTGTACTCTGGGATCTGCCAACTTGTCATACTCTCTGGAATTCACCACGTCTCCTTGCTATGGGTCATATGATGTTGTCACGACTCATGCATTCCATTCATACTAGGAACTCAGGCAAGTGCAAGCTTCTGACTCTTTCCATGACTCCTTAGTGCAGCTCGTAACAAGAATCGTACTTGGCCCCGACACTTGTGCATATTCTATAGATTTTAACACGACTGCAAGGTATGACTTGTACTGAGGACTGAACTTGGCCCCTTTTTTGCACTTTTTCCTCTTCTTTTCTAGAATCCAACTCTAAAATATTGTAATACCCCGGAAGTGCCTACGGGTAGGCTCGGGAGTTAAAAGTTGAAAACTGTTGAAACTGGGAAAATGTTGTAGAACAGGTGACCCTATGGATCATTGGTCCAACCAACGACCCATTGGGATGAGTCGTGGAAAGCATCTGGTTTGGGGGCAGTGGAAACAATGACCGATGTGATGAATCATTGTGGGAAACAACGAGCCGTCATTTGTAGTTGTGGTGGGAGATGGACTTTAGCATATGGGAAGCAATGGGTCATCCCATGACCCATCATAAGTTACCACAAACCGTGGTTAGCAGTCGTTGATTGAGTGGTGAAATATCAGTGGGTTCGATGGAAGGAAACCACGACTCCTTTGTGGATGTAACAAGTCGTGATGAGGCTCCTTGTAGGATAAAGTGCCAACTCTTCAAGGGGAGAAAATGGTTGACAAAGTGACCCGTTATATGATATGGCGACCCATCGTTTATGGTTGTGGGTTGAGCTGAGACCTAAGCCTGGATAGTGTACAACATGGATCATCACCATTAAGGGAATTTTCGTCATTCCTACGTCCTAAGGCCCGATACTACGTAATTTAAGGCTCACAATGGTGGGTTTTAGGAGGGGAAGACCTATTCTAAGTCATTCCTTCCATGCATGCAAACTAGGAGAAATAAGAGAGGTAATCTAGAGCAAGCTTTCAAGGTTTTCATTCAAATTCTTCTTGGGAAATCAGGAAAGTGGTAGAATCAATCTCTTTTAGGTATCTAGGGTTATGAGTGGATGTTTTCTTCCACACCCATGCCCATTTTCTATCTATGTTATGAGAATTTCCTATGATCAAGTTATGCGGTTTTCATCCAAATGCATGAATCTTCTATTTCTACACATGAGTATGAATTGATTATTATTTTATTATCAAATTGTGAAGCATGGGCTAATTTTATAATGATTTCAATTAAAATTTTGTTTCTAGCCTTATGAATGTTGAAGCCCATTGACGAGATTATCATGAAAAGTGAGAGTTGTGAAATATATTTGATAATGATAAGATATTATGATGAAAAGCATGATTTGAAGCTACCCATGTTTATAGTTATGTTTTCGATGAGAATTAAGTTTTTCTAAGTATGATAAAGCTTTGGGAAATGCCCACATGTTAAGTTTAAATGATGATTTTCCTGAACTAAGCTTACCACATTGTTTTTGAGCGAAGACTCCCAAATTTATATTCTATCTTGTGGTATATTTTGAATTATGTCTTCCTATGCAGAGCTTACCACATGGTTTGGAGAAAAGGCTCTCAAGTATGTTTTCAGCTTGTGGTATATTTTGAACTAAAGCTTCTCATATGCATGATTTCGTATTTGAGATGTATTTAATTATTGAGCTTCTTCAATAGACGATGTTGAGCTTCATTATATACGATGTAGAGCACATGCATGTTTTTGGGAGTATTGTCTTGCACCAAGTAGGCTATGAGTCGATCACCCTATGCCTCAGAACTATGCGCCAACATAGGTTTATACTATTATATGACTTGGGACCTCCCTTGTGAGCTTCCCCTTTCCCGAACGGGCCTTCATCTTGATATCAATATCATGGTGGTGTCCTTAACCCTAGTAAGGTTTTGGACAGCTCTGCCCACTTGAGTGTAATAGCTAGGACCATGTAAGCTCTACCGTGGTGTATTGGTTAAAAGACGAGTGTCCCATTGTTCCTCATGATTTTAGATATACATATTCATTACTTATGAGATTTATGTAAATGAATGTTCTAAAGAAGGTTTGAATCAACCTTCAACTTTTACGTATAAATGTTAGAATTCAGCTTTGTGTCAATCAATTCAGTTATGATGCTATGAAGCATGTTATATCATGTTATGAAGAGGTCCTGATTTCAGAAAGAATGCATGCAATTCCTACTCTCAGTTTTCTGATGTTATGTCTTAATTGATGTATTTTCTTTAAATGATTTTACTTACATTAGAGGTTTTACTTACGTTGCATACTTGTTACATTCCACGTACTGATCGCATACTTCTATGATGTATCATTTCATGATATAGGACCCGACTCTCAAGATTAGCCCCACTCTTAGTCAGCTTATCGGAGTAGCGTCGGCTTGTTGGTGAGTCCTCATATTTTGAGGGCTAGACTTTTAGTTTTTCTTATGTATTTCAGTTTTAGTATTGTTGAGTTAGTTGGGGGTCTTGTCCTATCAACTAATCATGTTTAGAGGCTTTTCAGACTTATGTATGTAATCAACTTCGAATGGTGTATTCTTATTTTATAGATGAGTTGGACTTCCGCTAAGTGTATTATGTTAATTCTTCTTTTTGTTGATTGAGTTAGATTTATTCTTATGCCATGGGTCGACTTGGGGTCTCTGGAGGCTCCTTGTCCCGTGTCACGATCCGGGCCTCCGTTTGGGTCTTGAAAAACTTAGTATTAGAGTCATAGGTTTGAAGTGTCCTAGGGTGTCTAAAAGGTGCATTTAGTTGACTCTTTTTCAATGTGTGAAGCACGCCACACCTATGACGAAGAGGCTACGAGACGTTTAGGAAATGATCTCTTCTTTCATGATCTATGTCATGTGATGAAAATGCTTTCTATCCTTCTAATTCATGCTATTCGTGATTGCAGAATCATGGCTCCTAAAAGAATGAATGGGAGGAGGAATGGAGATGGTGAAGGCCACGAGGATGGCAATGATCATGGGCATCAGCGAGTCCCACCTATTCAGGAGCCCCAGGAACGAGAGCCAGCTGTCCATGCTGAGTTCCGGGCCACTATTCAGATGCTTGCGCAGGGCTTGACTGCTCAGATCAGTCAGTAGACCGTTGCGCATGTTCCGCAAAATGGCAATGCAGCAACGGCTTAGGTTAGAGACTTCTTGAGGATGAACCCGCCGGAGTTCCTTGGGTCCAAGGTAGATGAGGACCCACATTAGTTCATAGATGAGATGGTTAAGATTACCCAAGTCATGGGGGTGAATGGTGTTGAATGCACAGAGTTGGCCTCTTACCAGTTGAAGGGGCTCGCGCATATCTGGTTTCGCCAATGGAAGGATAGCAGGGTTGCTGGAGAAGGTCCGATCACTTGGGAAGATTTTCATGTTGCATTCCTAAATCGGTTCTTCCCTCGGGAGATGAGGGAGCTGAAGGAAGCTACATTCATAAATTTAATAGTGCAAGACTATTCCCTTGAGTTCACTCGTCTAACGAAATATGCCCCTGAGTTAGTGGCTGACCAGAAGACGCGGGTGAGTAGACTTGTGCATGAGATTGCAGGCTATTTGGACAAGGAATGCAGGATTGCTATGCTCTATCAGGTCATAGACTTCCCTCGGATGGTGTTGTATGTCCAGAAGATAGAGGCAACACATTCGCGCGCGAGAGAGAGAGAGGCCAATAGGGCTAGAACTAATCACCAAATATTTTCTCAACCAAGGCCAGAAGGTGGGCATTGTCAGCAGACGCAGCAGAGATCGTCTGCCCCAGCTTCTTCAGCATTAAGTGTGCCATCTCGGCCTAGACATGATCAGAGAGGGAAAGCATCAGGCTCGAGGGGTCAGAGCGGCAGACACGTAGATTCTAGCATCCCACCTTGTCTCAGATGTGGTCGGGGGCACTCAGGCCACTGCTTGGCAGGTTTAGGAACTGGTTTTGGGTGTGGACAGCCCGAACACATGCTCAGAGATTGTCCAGTAGCAAGAAAGGATCAGGTTGGGGGTCGTGGCCCAGCTTCTAGTTTGACAGCCCCTCCCTTACGCTCAACACACCAGGGGGCATCTACTAATACACCTGGCGGTCAATGCCAAAATAAATTCTATGCGTTAGCATCCCGTCAGGAGAAGGAGGTCTCCCCAAATGTGATCACTGGTATGTTATGAGTCTTCCATGTTGATGTTTATGCTTTACTAGATCCGTGAGCTACCTTGTCTTTTGTGATGCCTTATGTGGCCAGTAGCTTCGGAGTTAGTCCCGATGTCTTGTCAGCACCCTTCTCATTTACTACTCCAGTAGGTGACTTAGTTATAGCTAGATGGGTGTATAGAGGTTGCTCAGTATCAGTTGTTCGCATCTGCTCTGGGGTAATTACTACACGCAAGTGCACGTGGTCGAACAAGTAGTAAAGTGGCTTAAGTAAGCCAAGTATCGATCCCACAGGGACTGGGATAAGGTAATAAAATACTTAAGTGTTCCTATACTTACTCTAAAAATGAAGACAACAGTGCAAAGAAGAGTTTGATATTTTGATTTCTAATTATATGCCAAGTCTAAAAAGAATATCTAATGTGAGTCTGAACTATGAATGTGAGCATGCTGAGGCTAAATGAACATGTATAGAAACTAATTATTGATACAATGTTTGGTTAATCTTTCCTCCGGTTGCTAGTCAAGAATTATTGCCAATGGATTAAAACTCTCGTATTTAACCCAACTTAAGAATCATGAACCATCCACCTACATTTCTGTGATTAAACGAAATTCATGTTCTATCCATACAAAATCGATTTCTTAATTGACTAATACGACTTTCAGGTATATTTCTATCCTGAAGGTAAATCAATTCTCAATTTTCCCAAACTAAGAAAAGATCATATCCATTTGATTCACAACTTTCCAATTTCTTGCTCTCTCGAGTGAAACCGGACTTTTTAGATATACATTAATGTTGCCCACACATCAATGCAGTAAGAACAAGAATCAATAGAACAACCATGGAAGAAAAGATGAAAAACCAAATAATCAACAATCACATTTCAATACAATTGTTCTTAACCTCAGCAAGAAGAGGAATTAGCCACTCATTTGTGGATTAAACATCCTTAAAATGAGTGTTAAACATACAAGCAATTGAATTAAAGAAGAAGAAGGAGATAGAGAAAAACCCTGATAATTTCGTCCCCTCAACTGCCTGTAACCCACGTTCTTGCTCCACCAAGTCAGAATTACTAAAAATGAACCTAAGTGTTCTATTTATACTAGTGAGAATTTTTCCCGGAATAACAAGCAACATGTCACGGAGTGCATCGCGGAGCACTGCCTCCGTGACACGCCACTGACGCGCACCCTTACTGGAAATTGAGTGTCCAGGTAATAAGGCCCAACGTGGCACGGCGTGCAACGCGGGGCTAGGCCAATGTGCCACGGCCCCAACGCGCACCCTCACTGGATTTTGGCCAAAAAATCCCTATCCAGGCAGAAGGCATCCGCGATGGCAGCGTGACACGGCTCCATCGCGGAGCCCCTTTAATTTGTGCCTTCAAATGCTTTTTCCCTTGCTAACATCCAAGTCCAACCCCAATCTCTCCCAACACGCATTTTAGATTCCACAATGCGGTAATGCCAGGGCTCTATGCCGAGTGGGGCCATATTTCATAGAGCCCACAGATGATGATGTCCCCACAGACGAGGAGACACGTCGGGAGGACTCTGATGTGGAGTCCAATGATGACGATGGGGGCGAATCAGACATGGGAGATGAAGCAGCAGCACTCAACGAAGAAGTGGAATACTTTGACTGATCAGGGAGTTCCACCACCCGATTTTGTGCTATTTTAATTTTTGTGAACACTGGGGACAGTGTTCGAACTAAGTGTGGGGTGGGAGTAGTTAGGTGCTGGGCTGGGATGTTTTGTATGTATGCTCTATTCTGTTGTCGTGCATGTGACATTTTGTGTTCCCTGTGCTCTGTGAATTGTTAAAGTGTTCTTCTGTATTTGAAAATTTATGTTAAATTGATGTGTGTTGCTGAATATTGCTAGATAATTCTTTACATATTTTTGTTATCGAAATGATCAATATTTTCAACAATTTTTTTACTTCTTGGGTTTCTCGGCATTTGTTTTCGGTTCTTTTACCGAGAATGGTCCCATTGAACCGAAGTCATAGTAGTGACCGTTCCCTATGATGGATGGATGAAGACCGTCTTAAGGGAAATGTAGTCGTTAGGAGTAGATTTTTTTCAATTATTTTTCAGTTTTTTTCTTTGGTGGGTTGCATCCCAAAAACCTGTAGTTACTGTATGATTGCGAAATTCTGGTTGCGTGTTGTACATGATATTTAAAATGCAAAGGCGATTCGTATGAAAGCATGCAACTTTGTAAATATGTTGAGATACCTAGGCCATAGAGTTCGATTCAGTGTGATTGAGGCTTAATGTTTGAATTTCTGTAATTAGCTGATTGAAGAGTCTGTGAATACATCTTGAATTGAGCATGTGCAAAAAGTGTGAAGTAAGGTGTTGTTATTCCATGCTATTGTGAAGTGTCTAGAACTTGCCTGGTGTGTGTACAAAATGAAATGAAGGAGGTGTAGTGTAGGAAAGGATGTAGGCATTTCTTTGTTTTAACCGAGAGTTTCTATTTTTCCTTGTCGTACACACCTTGATTGTATACCCTAGTCAGCCCGTTGAGGCTTTAGCCTATTATTTTTTTTCTTTTGTCATAAAGTGTAAACCGAGCTTAATCCCTTCTTTTCATTAGCCGTAAAGTCTGTACAAAACTCTTAAGCGCTTAAGATGAGAAAATCATTTTCCCGAAGTGTCAAAGAGTGAGAATGGTGAAAAGAAAAAGAAAAGCAGAGTGATAGAAGAAAAGAAAAGGTTGAAGGTGCACTTGCTATAAATAAACTATAATGAAGGTGCATGAATAATCTTTGTTGTTGTGTCAAGTGTGCTTAATATGATGGGCCATACTAAAGAAAAACATCAAGAATGGGATGATGAAAAAAAAAAGAAACAATGTCCATGAGTTGATGGGATGTGTTGAAAAGGCGCTTAAGGATGCTAGTGGCTATTATTGGCTAATTCAATATTTACTAACTCCGTAGATTCCATTACAACCCGTTAAAGTCCTACATGATCTTACATCACACTTCTTTATATTAGTGTAGTAATACACTAAGGGCAAGCTTATGGGTCATGACATGATGCATGTGAATTCTTTTGGGAGAGAGAGCGAAATTGTGTTTACATGCCCCTGCTTGAATTCTTGTGAGTCATATGAGCAAAAAGGGGAAGATTCTCTTGTGTTGTGAGGGCACATGCTTGATGAAAGATTAATTGTCGTGTCGGATATCTTGATTAGCTGATTTGCATGAGTTTTCCAATATCGAGAGTCGATTCTTAAAGTCTAGGAGGTCTTGATGTATTGAAGGTCATTGCATTGATAAGACCATGCATGTTTTCTTGATGATTTGCTGTATTGAATAATAGGTGTGACCGTAGCCTAAATTGTCGAACCAATGTAGCGAGGTTGGGATGTAAATTGCATGAAGTGTAGGATTGTTGTTTGAGGACGAACAAGGATTTAAGTGTGGGGTAAGTGATCTTGGGCAAATTTATATGCCCAAGTGATACTCAAAAGTACCATTTTAGCCTTGTTTATCTACCAATGTGTATACATTCTCATGTAATTGGTAATAAAATGTGAATTTATACTAACCAACATGATTAGCATTGTTTTGTAGGTAAAATGTGATTTTGGCAAGCTTAAATGCATGTTGGATGATATCGGGGTTGGACTTGGATGCGAGCAAGGGATAAAGCATTGAACAGCATGAATTAAAGGGGCTCTGCGATGGAGCCGTGTCACGCTGCCATCGCAGAGGCCTTCTGCCAGGATAGGGAAATTACGCCCAAATTCCAGAGAGGGTCCGTGTCTGGTCTATGGCACGGTGGCTTGACTCCGCGTTGCACGCCATGCCACATTGAGCTTTAATTCCTAGACCCCCATTTCCGGTGAGGGTCCGCGTTCGTAGCGTGTCACGAAGGCAGTACTCCGTGATGCACTCCATGAAACGTTGCTCGTTATTCCGGGAAAAATTTCCAGCAGTATAAATAGAACACTTAGGTTCATTTTTCAATATTCTGACTTGGTGGAGCAAGAACGTGGGTTACAGGCAGTTGAGGGACGAAAATATCAAGGTTTTTTCTCTCTTTCTTTCTTCTTGAATTCAATTGCTTGTATGATTAACACTCATTTAAAGATGTTTAATCCACAAATGAGTGGCTAATTCCTCTTCTTGCTGAGGTTATGAACAATTGTGATGAAATGTGATCATTGATTCTTTGGTTTTTCATCTTTTCTTCCATGTTGTTCTATTAATTCTTGTTCTTACTGCATTAATGTGTGGCCTACGTTAATGTATATCTAAAAAGTCCGGTTTCACTCGAGAGAGCAAGAAATTGGGAAGTTGTGAATTAATAGGATATGTTTTTTACTTGGTTTGGGAAAATTGAGTCTTGATTTGCTTTCAGGATAGAAATTTACCTGAAAGTCGTATTAGTCAATTTAGGAACCGGGTTTGTATGGCTAGAACATGAATTGCATTTAATCACAGAAATGTAGGTGGATGGTTCATGATTCTTAAGTGAGGTTAAATACGAGAGTTTTAATCTCTTGGCAAATGTTCTTGGCTAGCAACTGGAGGAAAAGATTAACCAAAGTATGATGATAATTAATTTCATTACATGTTCGTTTAACCTCAGCATGCTCTCATTCATAGTTCAGACTCAAAGTAGATAATTGTTTTAGCTTTAGTATAAAAATTATAAAACAAACTATCAAACTCTTGGTTACACTGTTGTCTGCATTTTTAGAAGTAAAATATAGTACACTTGAGCAGATTGCACTTTATCCAAGTCTCTGTGGGATCGATACTTGGCTTACTAAAGCCACTTACTACTTGTTCAACCACGTGCACTTGCGTGTAGTTATATACCCGTATAACAAACCCCGAACATCCACCACCCATTCTCTGTCGAGAAACTCAAAGTTTTCGGTTCTAACTTTCTTATTCCCTTTTTCTATTTCTTTAAACTTCTCATCCCCCATTGAACAGTTGAACTTAGACAGGTTCATCTTAGTTGGGTCCCGAACCAAAGTAGTTGCGGCTTTTCTATTACGATTCGTAGGTGCAATTGCCTGCTAGTTAAGTTAAGCTGCCATAGTCTGTGCCAACATACAAAAGGCAGCCTTGAATTTCGCGCTTGTAACTTTCTCACTCAAGGGGTCTACTAGAGTTGGTGGAGCTTGTTGATTTCCACTAATATTTCTCTTTCCGTCCATTTCTCCTTGAGACATTATCTGCGGATGCGTAGCGCACGAGCTGGAAGGGAAACTTTAGAGTTTACGCTCTATCGCACAATAAGAATCATGAAAGAAGGGAAATTTCCTTGAAATGCCTTGTAGCCTCTTCCTCATAAGTGTGGCGCGCTTCACACCAATGAACAAGACTCTAGTTGGAGTAGCTTCCAGACACCCTAAACCTGGTTCTCTAATACCAAGTTTGTCATAACCCGAGTCTACACCCTGGACGCGACACGGTGCCTAGAGTTACAAATGACCCAAAGCTAACCCATGGCATAACATAAAATTCTAAAATACAGAAAACTTATAAGAACATTTTGTAAGTATAAAAAGGGATGTAATTTGATAAATTAATGATGTTTTATAACAATACTAGAAACAAGCTTAATCTAATACACTCTGCTTGAAAGCCTTCTAAAACTTATGAGCTGTTGAGACAATCCCCCAACTATCTAAAGTCTAATAGCTAAAAATGAAAACAACTCGAGTCCTCGAAAGATGAGGACTCACCACTTCTAGCTGATCAACTCCGGAACGTGTCTACCCGCGAGGTTCAGTTTGAATACCTAAATCTATATCATGAGATGATATAGCAAAAAAATTATGCTCAGCGCTTTGAATGTACTGAGTATATGGGATAAGTATCTAAAGTTTAAAACATGCTAGTCATCTGAGAAAGTCTGTATTAAGTACATAATTGAATGCGTAAGCTAAGGTATCACACAATGACCATATCTGAGATGCATAAATACTGACATGACTTGCTAGTTCGAAAATAGTTAATCAAAATATGAGTAAAAGTGATTTTAAGGTTCATGTGCATGCATTGAAAACTGAACCTGTAACCCTAAGTGAAACTGAAATTGTAATATGGGAGAGCCTATTAACAGACATATAACCACATGAGCTAGTCTTGGAGTTCAATGTTTACACGCCATCGATAGGGCCCCCTATACCTTTCCAGAGTCTAGTGACTAATGTGTGTGACTACTAATTGAGAATAACATATGATGAGACGTAGTTCTAGGAACCTTGGTGCGCTAAACCCTAGTCCACTCAGTGATATGTACTACTCCCAATGGAACATAAATACAAATAATCTAAAAACTAGCATTCTATGGCCTAGTAGAACTACTTTAGTTGAAAGTTTCATAAAAGTCCAAAGAACTATGAAAATATTGATAGCTCAAAACTAATGTTATAAAACTAGTCAGAGCTGCTTTATCTGAAAGTGTCATGACAGTCTAAAGAACCATGAATGAAACTAGTGTTCTAAGACTTGGCAAAGTTATTTTATCTGAAATTGTCATGATAGTCTAAAGAACACTGAACATACTGATCCTACCAGAATCATGAGAAAAGTCATAGGTTTAAATCATATTTTAATTCATGCATACTAAGATCATGGTAGAATCATGTATTCAAAACGGACCATATATTTTATAAAATAATGATAAATCAGGTTTTTAATCTTGGAAATCATATTAGTATCAAATCATGGGAATACATCATGCAATTAAGAGTGAAATCATTAACAATATATTCTATTCATCATAAAAGTCTTGAAAAACATGGAAGATGAGAGAAATCATTCATAAAATGAAAACCCGTTTCCACAGAATAAAATCTTGCTAGGGTTTCTGAAAATAATTGGGACACAAAGGTGAAAGGAAACCCTTGTTGAAGTCCCACATACCTGGCTTGGAGAAATCCCTACTAGCACTTGAATCTTTAATCTCTTGGAGAGTAATCCTAGGTGTTCTTGAGCCTTGAGAGAAGAAGAAGAAGAGAAGAAATATGTGGCGATTGAGAGAAGAATGAGGGATTAGACAAGGAAAACCCCTCTAATGTTCCCCTTATAAATCCCAAAATAACCTCACTTAGGAGTTAAAAGCATAGGAAGTTACAAAAATACTCTTAGAAAATCGCACCTAAAAGCTGCCTGCCAATCATCACGGGTCGTAACGCGACCTGTGGTGACATACCACGGATCGTGGTATAATTACGTGGCTTTTAAATGACTTAAAAGTTTGCAAAAAATATTAGTATAGATCCTTATTATGAGTTGTACCATGACTCGTGGAGTGTGGGCTTGTCCTCTATCCGTTAGACCTGACAGTGATTCACTAAACTGCTCATAACTTTTAACTCTGAACTCCGATCGATGCAAGGTCGGATGCGTTGGAAAGATGAGTCAAAGGAATTTAATTTGATTTGATAAATAAAAAAATAAAAAATTTGTAAAATGGCAGTTATAGTCTTTTAAAGTTGACCCTTGTGAGAACTTATATGTAGACTCACTCGATAGGAATGCCCTCAACTCAACTTCATGCTAGAGGTTCCTTATGAGCTTAATTTGTATCCAATGAACTTCTCACGCTTAAGAATTAATCTTAAAACCTAGTTTCTATAAGATTCGTTAGGTTTGGATCTATCCATATACCTAGAACCATTTCAAACTTAGCCCAAAAGTTTGAGGCATTAAAATATCTCAACTCACAGCTGAAATGATGATTTGTACCATTGTATTACAACTCATATTTAGTGTTGTAGCTACATATACTTCCCTGAAAAATTCTCTAAACTCCCTTCCTATGACCATTCAGTATGACCCGTACAATCCTAGTACGAGTCCTAGGATCCTGTCGTGGTTTCTTGGCTATTTTTTTTGATTTCTCTAGACCTCATGCTACGAGTCTTTGAATAACTTGTAACTTTATTTCATGAGTCGTATTGAGACTTGTACTAAGGGAAATTTTCAGTTTCTGTGAAGGTTCAAACTCCTAATATAGGATCTACTATAGGGACTTTTAAGGTGTTACATCTCTTCGCCTTGGGAACATTTGTATTTGAATAGAGACTAAATAAGATGAAAAGATAGGGAAAGAGCTGCAACCTAATACTGAAGGATACACATTGAATACTGATGGAGTGACTAACTCGGAACTTAGTTATATAGCTAAACTGATTTCAGGAAAAATGCATGCATACTAAGACATGAGAGAAACTAAGGGACATAAAATTGAGTAGAATACTAAGAGGAATATTTCCTCAAACAGGATCTGAGATGGTGAGGACAGAGTTATAAATCCAGAAATGACTTTCTGATATTGAAATAGCTAACATGACAATTGATCTAATTGAGAGTAACACTTAACTGAATTTAGCTTCCTGGGTAGTGCCTTCCACTAGATAATTTTTCCATAAAAAAATCACTAAAACCACTCCCTTGATTTCCAAACTTACGTACCTGATGATCTAAGATTTAAACTGGAACCTCCTTATAAAAGAGGCGATCCTTCACACTAACACCTCATCACCCCTTTCTTGGGTGAAACTTTTATAACACCATGTTAACTACACCAACTTCCTTGAATGCCACCACACCATTCAAGACTATCACTATAATTATCTTATGGATCCTCTATAGCTTATACCATCCAAAAGTTTCTTTGTGTCCCTAACATGACCAACAACTACACTTCAGGAACTTCTACATACCAAGAAGCTAGGGCATTAATAGAAAGTCATTCTGAACATACTCGTTGCAACCATCATTTTTGTCATGGGTGAACGTACATAGGGCTTAGAGTAAGGAAATCGTAGGCATGAAACATTCAGCAAATCTAAAAATGATCTTATCCATGATGTAGCCTGGTCTCATTAGTTGTTACGACAAACCTAAAGGATTGAATTCATAAAGCTAAGCATACTTTGAGACATGAGTTTACATATATAATGATTTCCATAGAATGAAGTTGAGATTTATGGAATCATGGCGTAACACTGGGATCACTGTCTTAAGAGATTACCTCTCAGTCTAGGAATCTGAATATGGGCATATACATAGAGTACTTGGAACTTGGATGTGAGCATAACATATTTATGTACGTCATGAGTAGAGCGTCATACTGATTGAAACACAAGGGAAACATTTTAACAAACATGGGACGACATCTCATAGTTACTATTCCCTGAACATCCATACTTGAAAACTCAAGACTTGACTTGGTCCTTCACCTTATCATCTCCCCTTAGCTCAAAATCCATCCTTCTAAGACTAGCCACTAGCTCATGTGGGGTCGAAGTACTACTTTACATAAGGATGCTAAACTCTTCTTTTCCTACCCCATCTGAAAGTACTGAGAGTTTTTCTGTGATATCTTTCTTAGGTAGCTTCTAACTCCTCCGTTTTCCCTTAAAGCTATCACTGATAACTTCATACTTTTCCTGTCGCATCCTTCAATTCATCTAATCCTCTAACCATTCAATATAATACACAAAATAAAACTTATACAAAGATTCGTAAAGGTATCCTATGCCTCATACTGTGGTCCCTAGGCCTGGTAACATGTAAGTATCAACATGCAAAGCTCATCACATACTTGCGACTATTTCTAGCGAGCTCTACTACTTCTGAGCATGATGACAAGGAATATAAGCAGCTTTGGTGCTGTCCGCCACAGACACTGGATGAAGCGCCTCATAGGGATGATAGATTATTTCAACGTCAGTGGACGTGCTACCACACCCGAAACAACCTTCCCTACCGAGCAAACACTCCCCAAGGTGGTTCTTTCCATAGTTCTTGCAAATTGGGAAGGTATGACCTCCAGGACATGTCCCCTTGAGACTTAGAGGTTGATACTCTACCCCTCTGATGAACCCTTGTCCCTGATGGAGCACCGATTGATGATGGCGCCGGGGCAGATGTCTTATGATAGAGCTATGAATGATGTCCATCACCCGTCCTCTACTGAATAACATCAAAGTTTCTAGTTCTGGATCTCTTATTCCCCTTTTCTCTTTCCTTAAACTTCCCATCCACCTTTGAACAGGTGGAACTTAGAGAAGTTCATCTTAGTGAGGTCCCGAACCCTAGTAGCTGCCAATTTCCATTATGATACACAGGTGCAATTACCTACTGGTTAAGCTGGGCTATCACGGCCTATTCTAACCTACAAAAGGAAGCCCTTTACTCCGTGGAAGTAACTTGCTCACTCAAGGGGTCTACTGGAGTTGGTGGAGCTTGTTGATTTCCGTTATTATTTCTCCTTCTGTCCACTTCTCCGGGAGACATTCTCTATGAATGCATAGAGCACGAGTTAGAAGGGAAAGTTTAGATTTTACACTCTATTGCACAATAAGAACATGAAAGAAGGGAAAGTTCCTAAAAATGCCTTGTAGCCATAAGTATGGTGCACTTCACACCCATGCGAAAGACTCAACTTGACACGACTTTTTCGAAACCCTAGAACATTCTAAATCTGATGTTCTGATACCAAGTTTTTCACAACCAGAGTTTACACCCTGGACGCGACATGTTTCCTAGAGTCACAAGTCACCCCAAGCTAATCTATGGAATAGCATAAAATTCTAAAATACGACTAACTTATAAGAAATTCTAAGCATAAGCAATCTGTAAATAAGACATTCTTTAAGTAACAAAAAGGGATGTAATTTGATAATATACTAACATTTTAAAACAGTACTACAACAACATGAGTCTAATACACTCTGTCTGAAAGCCTTCTAAAATTAATGAGCTACTCGGACAAGCCCCCAACTAACTCTAAAGTTTGAAAACTAAGAATGAACACAACTGAATAAAATAAACATACTCCATTCAATGGAAGATGAGGACTTACAACTTCTAGCTGATCAAGTCCGGAATGTGTCTACCTACAGGGCTGAGTCTGAATACTGGATCTATATCATGAGATAATAGAGAAAATAAAAGTATGCACTTAATACTTTGAATGTACCGAGTATATGAGATATGCATATAATGTTTAAAACGTGCTAGTCATCTAAGAAAATCTATACTAAGTACATAAATTAATGCATAAGCTGAGGTATAGAACAATGCCCTATCTGAGATGCATAAATAGTGACATGACATGCTAGTCTAAAAATAATTAATCAAAATACGAGTAAAACTGATTTTAACGGTCACGTGCATGCATTGAAAATTAAACATGTAACTATAAGTGATGCTGAAATTGTATTGTGACAGAGCCTATTAATTGACATATAACCACATGAGCTAAATGTGGTGTCACGATCCGAACATAGGCCCGGATCGAGACACGGGACAAAGAACCTCGAGAGGCTCCAATTCAACCCATGGCATGAGCATGACATCAAAACTCAACATAATAATATGGAAGTATAACATATAAATAGCAGAAATCTGAAAATCTGATAACATCGCATATCTGAATAAATAACAACAATCTGAAATTGAAGACATACTATATCTGACAAACCTCCACATACTTGAAGAGTTGATGGGAAAAGACCCCAACTAACTCACTAGAACTGAAATTGAAGATACTGGATACAACTGATAAAAGGGTCCTCGAAGAATAAGTACTTATAAACTCTGAATGGGAGGTGCTACTCTAAGGATCTGTCTAACAGCGGGGCTGAACCTAAATATCCGAGACTGTTTCACGAAATGATACAATATAGTATATGCGGTTAGTACGTGGAATGTACTGAGTATGCAAGGTAAGTAAAATCGCTAAGTAAATAAAGACCAGAAATCATGCATATCATAAAACATGTCATCATAAGATTATGAGAGTAGATATTGAATGCTATTATCTGAAAACATGACTTAAACATATCTAAATATTGTAATTGAATCAAATGACCCAAAGCTGAAACGGATAATTCAAAAGTAAAACTGAATATTAGGACACACCTGCTGAAAACATAAAATCATGACTTATGAACATGCATAACTGAAATCTTGAGGAACAATGGGAGACTCGTCATATAACTTATATTACTACGATAGCGCTCACGTGGTCCCAACTATTAGCCTCAAGTGGGCAGAGCCGTCCAAAGTCTTGCCAGGGCTAAGAACGCTATGATGATATCGATATCAAGCTGAAGACCCCCTGGGGGCAGGGAAAGATCACAAGGGAGGTCCCAAATAATCTAAACATACCTACGTTGGAACATAGTTCTGAGGCACAGGTTTGAGTAACCCTTCGCCTACTCGGTGCTAGACACTACTCCCAAAAACATGCATATGCTCTCTATCATTTATTCAAAGAAGTTGTACCATCATCTAGTGATGAAGCTGAAAAATAACATGATATACATAATTTGAAAACATAACATGAGGAGCCTTGGCTCAACCCATACTACAAGCTAAAGAGAGTGGGTCTAAAATTCATGTGGTAAGCTAATAACATTGAGTCAAGATAAATCATGAAACATACTTGAATATATGGGCTTGCCAAAACTTAAACATACTTGAAATAGACTTTGATAGTCAAAAAATAGAATGTAGACATGGCTAATTTGAAATCATACTTTCATCATAAATATCTCATCATACTTAGAAACAATGATCATAATCTCATCTTTTTATGAACTTTCATAATTGGGAATCATTATTTGTAAAACTTTGAAAACATGATTTGTAATTAAAAACATTATAAAACATGCCCATGAATCATAATTCAACATTAGAAACATAAATAGATTATACCCTTAATAGATACTTAGAGAATTCACAAGTTGGGTTAAAACCCCATAGATTCATCAACTTAAAATTTTCATGAATTTGAGAAGGGATTGGGCATGGGAGTGGATAAATACACCCATTCGTAAACCTACGTACCTGGGTACTTTTGATTTCTCAACCTTATTGAATGCCCAAAGGAAATTAGAGAAGACTTGATGAATTTCTAAGCTTGATCACCCTTAGAAAATTCTACGATTGCATGCATGGAGAGGGATAGGCTTAGAATGAGCTAAACCCTCTTAAAACACACTTATTTGAACTTAAAACGACGTCGTTTAGTTCTTAGGATCCTAGGAATTATGGAAAAGCCCTTAATAAATTCATAGGGAAAAACACACTGCCAATCCCAATGAGGGAATAGACGACTTGTTGCCGGAGGGAGGACTCATGGTCACGGGTTGATGGGTTCACTGCCCAAAGTTTCTATCTTCAAGCCGTCTCCTGACCACGGCTGACTTCACGACTCATTACCCTGACCAAAAATCATGGCTTGTCTCATGGTCAGCCCCAAATTTAAAAAGCCAGCCAACTCTCCCTTCACTCCACGAGTCACCTAATGACTCGTGGTGCACCTCACGGGTCACTGGAAGACTCGTCCTATGACCTGGTGCAGAAATTTCTGTTTTCTCCATTTCAACCCTAAGGTCTGATGTTAGGGCTTTCTAGGTACTACAATATCTCCCACTTGGGAACATTCATCCTTGAATGTGGGTAAACATACTAAAAAGTTGAGAATTGCAACCATTATTCTAGATACTGAATATTTAAAGATAAAAACTGACGGAGTGACTGACTCTGAACTGAATTACATGATTGAACTGAATTCATGAATTACACATACATACATTGACATGAAAGAAACTGGGGCACATGATCTAAACTGAATAGAGTACTAGGGAGAAAACTGATACCTCAAGCTAAAACTGAGCTGGGTGGAATCGATGCGGGTAATCTAGCCATCATATATGCTTCAGCTGTCGCACCCGCAAAATGCTAATTCCTCCATTAAACCTTCACTGAATTTACATCCTTGTTCCTTAGCTTCTGAACATGACAATCAAGTATTTCCACCAGAACTTCCTCATAGCTAAGACTATCCTTCACACACATGCTCTCCACTTGGACAACCAAAGTTGGATCACCTATGAATTTCTTCAAAAGAGACACATGAAACACTAGATGCACTGAAGCCAAATCTGGGGGCAACTCCAACTCATACACTACCTTGCCAACCCTTCTCACAATCCGGTAGGGGCCAACATAATAGGGACTGAGTTTCCCTTTCTTTCCGAACTCATCACTCCCTTCATAGGAGATACCTTTAGAAACACCCAATCACCAACTTCAAACTCAAGTTCTCTCCTCCTCACATCCGCATAGGACTGTTCATGAGTCTGAGCTTTTCTCAATCTTTACTTTATAAGCTAAACCTTCTCCGTAGACTCATGGAATGAATCTTTTCCTATCATCACAGCTTCACCGACTTCAAACCAAACAAAAAGGCGATCTACATCTTTGCCCATAGAGAGCCTCAAACGTAGCCATCTGAATGCTGGAATGGTAGCTGTTGTTATATGCAAACTCAATGAGAGGCAAATGATCATCCCAACTACCCTTGAAATAAATCATGCACGCTCTCAACATGTCCTCAAGAGTTTGAATGGTCCATTCAACCTGACCATCCATTTACAGTTGAAAAGATGTACTAAGCTTAACCCGAGTACCAAGTCCCTTTTGAAACGATCTCCAAAATTGGGAGGTAAACTGAGTACCTCTAAGGGCACTCCATGCAACCGAACTAACACCCAAATATAAAATTTAGCATAATCCTCCGCTGAATCCATAGTTTTGACTGGTAGAAAATGAGCTACTTTAGTCAACCTATCTACAATCACCCAAATAGATTCATACTATCAGCGAGTACAAGGAATCCCCGTAATGAAGTCCATATTTATTTCCTTCCACTTTTAAATAGGGATACTAATCTTGAAGCACACCTCAAGGTCTTTGATGCTCAATCTTCACCTGTTGACAATTTGGACACTTAGCCACAAACTCTGCTATGTCCTTCTTTATGCCATTCCACCAATAGACTTCCCATAGGTCATGGTATAGCTTGGTGGCACCTGGATGTATAGAATATCTAGAACCATGAGCCTCATGCAATATCCGCTCCCTCAAGTCATCCACACTCGATATACACAAAGGACCCTGATATCATAGTACATCATCTCCCCCTTGGGAGAATACCTCCACCTTCTGATTCTAAATGGCTTCATTCAACTTTACCCAAATAGGATCCTCTTCTTGTTTAGATTTGACCTCAATCATTAAGGAAGATTCTGATCCATTCTGAACAATGACACCACCATTTGTTGAGTTAACAAGATGGACTCCTAGCCATGCAAGACGATCCACATCCTTCACTAACACTCTCCTCTCTTCATCTACGTGGGCCACACTCTCCATAGAAATCCTGCTAAGAGCGTCTTCCACAATATTAGCATTGCCCATATGATAAAGGGCACTCATATCATAATCTTTAAGAAGCTCCAACCACCTTCTTGGACGTAGATTTAAATCCTTATAGGTAAACACGTACTGTAGGCTTCTTTGGTCCATAAACACATCCACATGGACCCCGTACAGATAGTTTCTCAAAATCTTTAAGGAGAATACCACCGCCAGCAACTCAAGGTCATGAGTTGGGTATTTCTTTTCATGGACTTTCAAGTGCATGAAAGCATAGGCTATAAACTTACTATGATACATTAATACATATCCAAGATGATTCTTAAGGCGTCATAATATACCACAAACCCATCGGTACCCTCAGGTAGGGTTAATACTGGTGCTGAGGTGAGTTGAGTCTTCAACTCCTACAAACTCTTCTCACAGGCCTCTGACCATTGAAACTTCACTTTCTTCTAGGTTAACTTAGTCAATGGTGCTGCAATAGATGGAAACCCTTCAATAAATCTATGGTAATAACCAGCTAAGCCTAAGAAACTCCTGATATCTGAAGGAATCACTGATCTAGATTAATTCTTCACCGCTTCTATCTTTTGAGAGTCCACCTGTACACCCTCACTTGACACCACATGACCCAAAAATGCTATTGAGTCTAGCCAAAAGTCGCACTTGCTGAACTTAGCATATAATTTGCGATCCTTAAAAGTCTGTAGTACCACCCTCAAATGAGAGACATGCTCCTCCTTGCTCCGAGAGTATATAAGAATGTCATCTATGAACATGATCATGAACATATCCAAATATGGATTTAATACCCTATTCATCAGATCCATAAAAGTTGTAGGACCATTTGTTAGTCTAAAAGACAAAAATAGAAACTCATAGTGACCATACCGAGTCTTAAAGGCTGTCTTCGGAATGTCACTCTCTCAAAACTTGAGCTGGTGATACTTGGATCTGAGGTCTATCATTGAGAAACACTTGGCACCCTCAAGGTTGTCAGACAAGTCATCAATTCTGGGGAGATAATACCTGTTCTTGACTGTGACCTTGTTCAATTGTCGATAGTCAATACATATCCAAAGGGAACCATACTTCTTCCGGACAAAGAGAACTGGGGCACTCCATAGGGATTTGGTTGGTCTGATTAAACCCTTGCCTAAAAGATTCTTCAACTGCTCCTTTAGCTCAGCTGGAGCCATTCTATAAGAAGGAATAGATAATAGACTGCATATCGAAAAAAAAAGGACAATACCAAAATTGATCTCCCGCTCGGGAGGATTTCTCGGCAAGTCATCTGGAAACACTTCTGGATATTCACACACTATAGGAACTGACATGATAGTAAGGGTTTCAGACGTAGCATCCTTAACCTTAACTAGATGGTACATACAACTCATAAAAATCATCTTTCTAGCCTTAAGGTAGGAAATGAAATGACCTATAGGCAAAGCTGAACTACCCTTCCATTCTAGGACTGGCTCACTCGGAAATCGAAATTCTATCACACGGGTTCTATAATTTACTGTGGCATAACATGCCTATAGCCAATCCATGCCAAAGATAACATCAAAGTCTATCATGGCTAGCTCTACTAAATCTGCTGAGTGACTTTCTGAAGGACTGTGAAAGGGAAATTTCTATATACCCATTGAGCTATAACTTAATCACCGACTGGAGTAGAGATTGCGAAGGATTCTAATAGGATTTTGAGGGTGACTCCAAAACTATTAGAAACATAAGGCGTCATGAAAGATAAAGTAGCACTTGTATCTAGCATATACATTAAGGTTGAATACTCGTAACATACCAGTGACTATATCTGGAGAGACCTTATGCTCCTGGTGAGACGTGAGGGCATATAATCTGTTCTGATGTGGGCTACCACTTGCACTAGTGGAGGCTCCCTACTAAACTTAGCTTGATGGTGAAACTGCTGAACTAGTGGCTGGACCTCTATCATGGCCCTATCTAGATACTGGGCAATCTCTGAGCATATGTACGGGCCTCCCACACCTAAAACAAGAACCTATACCTGCTAAGCACTAATCAGTGTATCACCGGCCACACCTATCAATAGCTAGAATACTAGGCTCCATAGATTTGCTCCTCTGACCTCAAGTGCCTGATGCCTATCCCCTCTAGTCACGCCTAGATCTGGATGGCACACTTGCTGCTAATAGAGCTGGGGTTGATAATCACTGGTAGGATTGCTTATGGTGCCCAGCACTAGGTCTCTGCTGGGAGAATCCAAAGCTATTAATCCTGGCCCTCTTGGCCTCTCTCTCACTAAACTGTATCGCCTCTATCTGTTGGGCGTACAGAACTATCCGTGAGAAGTCAATGTCCTGATGAAGCATTGCGGTTTGGCAATCTTTTACCAAATAGTCTGCTATCCCATGCACGAACTGACTCACTCGAGCCCTCTGGTCCGCCACAATCTCAAGGGCATATTTTAATAGGCGGGTGAACTCTAGACCATACTCCAGGACCGTCATGCTGTTCTATCTCAAGTTCACGAATTCCGCTGCTTTGATCTCCCTCATATCAAGGGGAAAGAACCAATCCAAAATGCAGTATGGAACTCACCCGAATCAATAGGGCCTGCTCCGACTGCCCTACCATCCTTCCACTGTCTGAACCAGATATGTGCAATTCCCTTCAGCTGATAAGAGGATAAATCTGCACACTCCTCCTCTGTCACCCCCATGATTTGGGAAATTTTCTAAATCTCATCGATAAACACATGTGGATCCTCATCCATCTTCGACCCGAGAAAATCCAGAGGGTTCATCCTTGGAAAATCTCTAACTCTAGCTGCTGTTGCATTCCCATTCTGAGGGACATGCACTACTGCCTGTTGGTTGACCTGGGCGGCCAAAGCCTCTGCCAACATCTGTATGGAAGCCTTGAATTCTGCATGGGCCACCTTTTCAGGCACATGATCCTCGGGGGCTATGGGGCCTGCTGGTGACTATCCCCTTTGCCATTCTCATGTACACATTTAAGTTTTTTCTTCCATTAACTCCACGAGGGGGCATAGTTCTACAAACGCGTATAGCACGAGTTAGAAGGATAGGGAGACACTTCATCACACGGCATAGATCATGAAAGAAGGGAACATTTCCTAAAACGTTTCCTAGCCTCTTCTTCATGAGTGTGGCGCACTTCACACCCATGAAAGAGACTCTACTTAATGCAGCTTTTAGAAATCATATGACACTTAAAAACTTAATGCTCTAATACCAAGTTTGTCATGACCCGAACATAGGCCTGAATTGAGACACGAGACAAAGAACCCTGAGAGGCTACAAGTCAACCCATGGCATGAACATGACATCTAATCTCAACATAATAATATGGATGTCTAACATATAAAATAGCGAAAGTCTAAAAATCTAATAATATCAAATATATGAACACATAACAACAATCTGAAACTAAAAACATACTATGTTTGATAAGCCTATATATACTTGATGAGTTGATGGGAAAATACTCCAACTAACTCACTAGAACTAAAATTGAAGATACTGGATACAACTGATAAAAGGGTCCTCGAAGAATGAGGACTCACTAACTCTGGATGGAGGTGCTACTCTAAGGATCTGGCTAACAGCGGAGTTGAACCTAAATATTCGAGACTGTTTTATGAAATGATACAGCAACGTATATGCGGTTAGTACGTGGAATGTACTAAGTATGCAAGGTAAGTAAGTAAAGACCAGAAATAATGCATATCATAAAAAATGTCATCATAAGATTATGAGAGTAGAGCTTGCATGCTATTATCTGAAAACATGACTTAAACATATCTAAATATCATAAGTGAATCGAATGACCCAAAGCTGAAACTAATTATTCATAAGTAAAACAGAATATTGGGTCACACCTGCTGAAAACATAAAATCATGAATGATGAACATATATAACTGAAATCTTGATGAATAATGGGAGACTCGTCATATAACTGACATTACTACGATAGAGCTTACGTGGTTCTGACTATTACCCTCCAGTGGGCAAAGCCATCCAAAGCCTTGCCAGGGCTAAGAACGCTACGATGATATCAATATCAAGCTGAAGGTCCATTGGGGGCAGGGAAAGCTAACAAGAGAGGTCCCAAATATTTGAACATTCCTACGTTTGCACGTAGTATTGAAGCACATGGTTGACTAACCCTTAGCCTACTCGGTGCTAGACACTACTCCAAAAAACATACATATGCTCTTTATCCTTTTTCCAAAGAAGCTGAACCATCGTCTAGTGATGAAGCTGAACTATAATATGCTGTACATAATTTGAAAACATAACACGAGGAGCCTTGGTTTAAACCATACCACAAGCTGAAGAGAATGGGAGTCTAGTCTCCAAAATTCATGTGGTAAGCTAATAATATTAAATCAAGATAAATTATGAAACATACTTGATCATATGGGCTTGCCCAAACATAAACATACTTGAAATAGACTTTGATAGTCAAAAACTAGAATGTAGACATGAGTAATTCGAAATCCTACTTGCATCATAAATATCTCATCATACTTAGAAACAATGATCATAATCTCATCTTTTTATGAATTTTTGTAATTGGGCATCATTATTTGTAAAACTTTGAAAACATGATTTGTAATTAAAAACATTATAAAACATGCCCATTAATCATAATTCAACACTAGAAACATAAATAGATTATACCCTTAATAGATACTTAGAGAATTCACAAGTTGGGTTAAAACCCCATAGATTCATCAACTTAAAATTTCCATGAATTTGAGAAGGGATTGGACATGGGAGTGGATAAATACACCCATTCATAACCCTACATACCTGGGTACTTATGATTTCTTAACCTTTGTGACTACCCAAAGGAAATTAGAGAAGACTTAATGAATTTCTATTCTTGATCACCCTTAGGAACTTCTAGGCTTTCATGCATGGAGAGGGATAGGTTTAGAATGAGCTAAAACCTCTTAGAAACAGTTATTTGAGCTTAACACGACGTAGTTTAGGTCTTAGGAACTTAGGTATTATGGAAAAATCCTTAATAAATCCATAGGAAAAAACACACTGCCAGTCCCAACGAGGGACTAGATGACTAGTTGCCTGAGGGGAGAATCGTGGTGAAGAGTCACTGGTTTCATTTCCAAAAGTTTCCGTCTTCAAGTTGGTTCCTGACCACGGGTGCCTCCACGACTCGTTACCCTGACCATGAATTGTGGCTTGTCTCTTGGTCAGCCCCAAATTTCAAAAACTAGTCAACTCTCACTTCTCTCCACGAGTCACCTAATGATTCATGGTGCACCTGCGTCACTGGATGACTCATCCTGTGACCTAGTAAAAAAATTTTGTTTTCTCCATTTCAACCCTTGGGTCTGAACTTAGGGCTTTCGGGGTATTACACATGTAGTTTGATATTTACTCCCTATCTATAGGGCCCTCTATACCTTGCCAGGGTCTACTGACTAATATGTGTGATCACTAATTGATAATAACCTATGATGACACATTGTTTTGGAAACCTGGGTGTGCTAAACCCCGGCCCACTCAGTTCTAAGTACTACTCCCAATGAAATATAATACTAATAATCTTAAAACTAGCATTCTAAGATTAAGTCAGAACTACTTTATTTGAAAGTGTCCTAAGAGTCTAAAGAACCATGAAAATACTAATAGCTCAAAATTGATATTCTAAGACAAGTGAGAGCTGCTTTATTTGAAAGTGTCATGACAGTTTAAAGAACCATGAAAGAAACTAGTTTTCTAAGACATGTCAAATTTTTTTATTCAAACATTGTCATGATAGTCTAAATAACACTGAACATACTGATCATACTGGAATCATAAGAAAATCATATTAAATCATACTATAATTCATGCATACTGAGGTCATAGTAAAATCATATATTCAAAATGGACAATATATTTTATAAAACAATGCTAAAGCAGGTGCTTAACCTTGGTAATCTTGTACGTATCAAATCATGTGAATACATCACAGATATGAGAGTGAAATCATGGACAATATATCATATTCATCATAGAAATCTTGAAAAACATGGAAGATATGAGAGAAATCATACATAGAATGAAAATCCTATGACATGTATTCATATATTCGATGTTATTAGATTTTCAAACTTCCACTATGTTATATATGTTAGACTTCTGCTTTATTAAGTTGAGTTTAGATGTCATGTTCATTCCATGGGACGACTTGGAGCCTCTCGGGGTTCTTTGACCCATGTCTCGATCCGGGCCTATGTTCGGGTCGTGACAAACTTTGTATCAGAGCACTAGGTTTTGAAGTGTCCTAGGGTGTCTGAAAACCACGTTAAGTAGTGTCTTTTTCATGGGTATGAAGCACGTCACACTTATGACGAAGAGGCTATGAAACATTTTAGAAAACCTCCCTTCTTTCATGATCTAAGTTGTGCGATGAAATGTCTCTCTATCCTTCTAAATAGTGCTATACACATTTGCAGAATCATCCCTCCTCATCGAGTTAACGAAAAAAGGAATAGAAACGGAAATGGTTATGAGAATGGCAATGGGGATGGGCACCAACAGGCCCCACTGGCCCCCGAGGAGCATGTGCCCGAGAAGGTTGCCCATGTAGAGTTTACGGCTGCCATACAGATGCTAGCTCAGGCTTTGACTGCCCAAGTCAACCAAAAGGCGGTAATGCTTGTCCCTCGGAATGGGAAGGCGGCAACTGTGATAGTTAGAGATTTTCTTAGGGTGAACCCTTCGGAGTTCCTTGGGTCAAAGGTGGACGAGGATCCACATGAGTTTATTGATGAAGTTATAAAGATCACATAGATTATGGGGGTGACTCGAGAGGAGTGCGCAGATCTAGCCTCGTATTAGTTGAAAGGTGTTGCACACATCTGGTTCAGGCAATATAAAGGATAGTAGGACAGTTGGAGCAGGCCCCATTGGTTGGGATGAGTTCCACACCGTATTTCTGGATCGGTTCTTCACTAGTGAGATGAGGGATATTAAAGCAACTGAGTTTGTGAATAAGAAGCAAGGCATGGTTCAGGCGTATGCTTTGGAGTTTACTCACTTTTCCAAGTATGCACCTGATATGGTGACAGATCACAAAGCCCGAGTGAGTTGGTTCGTGCATGGGATAGCAGACCATTTGGTCAAAGATTGCTGGACTGTGATGCTTCATCAAGACATTGACTTTTCTCAGACAGTCCTATATGTTGAGTAGATAGAGGCAGTATAGGTGACTGAGCGGGAGAGAGAGGCCAAGAGGGCAAGGACTGATAGTATTGGATTCTCCCAGCAAAAACCTAGTGGTGGGCAGCATCAATAGTCCCACCAGAGATCTTTAGCCCTAGCACCGTCAGCTATGAGCATGGCATCAAGATCTAGGTGCGACCAGAGGGGACGAGCATCAGGCTCTCGAGGTCACGGGAGCAGACCCGTAGAGTCCAGTCTCCCAGAGTGTGGCAGGTGTGGCCGAACTACACGGAACAATGTTTAGCCGGTTCAGGTACTTTTTTTGGGTGTGGAAAGCCCGGACATAGGCTCAAAGATTGCCCAGCAGCAAGATAGGGCCATGATAGGGCCATGATAGGGGCCGAGGCCTAGCCACAAGCTCATTAACCCCACCAGCACGCTCGGCTCAGCAGGGTGCATCCACTAGTGCAGGTGCTGGTCAGCGCCAAAACAAATTCTATGCCTTAGCATCTCATCAGGAGTAGGAGGTCTCCCTAGATAACTAGTATGTTATGATTATTCCACCTTGATGTATATGCATTGTTAGATCCATGGGATACTTTATCTTTTATGATACCCTATGTCGATAGTAGTTTTGGAGTCAGTCCCGAAATCCTATCAGAACCCTTCTCGATCCTTACTCCAGTCAGTGATTTAGTTATAGCATGACGGGTATATAGAAGTTGCCCTGTCACAGTCCTTCGAAAAGTCACCTCAGTAGATTTAGTAGAGCTAGTGATGACGCTTAAAATCACACCTCCTGCTGAAGCATGACGTTGTCAATAAAGAACCTAACTAAGAGGTTGGGGTCGAACCCACAGGGAATACGGAAGATCTATACTAATGACGGTAAGTGAAGTTGTTGAGAAGTTATCTCCAAATTGGGGAGTTTTGAAAATAATAATAAAACAAAGTTATAACTGTGAATTAAATCAAGTTTTGCAAATAACTAGGGTATGTGCTCCCCATGGGTTCATAACTACTTCGGGTATACACATGTGATCAATCCCAATGCTTACATGTATAACTGACAATTAGGGTTTATCCAAAAGACTAGTTCGTCCCTATCGGATGACTATAGTCAATCACCTAGTCAGGTCTCATTAGCGATTTCAAACTACCCATTATTAATACTTTTCCAAATTTCACTCTCTTGCGACCACTGCTCAAGTTAATACAATGATTATAACATCAAGGATTTATTGTAATTCTCTTTTCCTAATCTCTACCTCTTTTGGTTCAAGAAAGTAAGAATTTGTGCAAGTCCTGATGTTGTACACCATTAAGAAACATTTAAGCATGAACATAATACAATAAAAGCTTCTTGCATTGGTTTTGAATCACTTTTGTGCAACCCTAGTTTGTTAATCCTCCATGGTTCCCACAACCCCTAGTTGTGGAGGTTTTAGCCTCTCATAGTTGTAAGGTTATGATATAAATTCATAGACAAACACATAATTAAATACTTACAGCAATAGTAGAGAGAAAAACTTCTTTGAATGTGCAAGAATAATCTCAAAAACAATTGATAAAGAAATCAGGAATTGCTTCCAAGAAGTGTCAATCACACTAAAACTACTCAATTCTACGTTCTGTATTGATTCTCTACTGATTCCTATGAATATAAAACATAAAAGGTATTTTATAAAAATATCAGAAACCTTTTCCTAAGCTAACAAGGATATTTTCCATAACTAGCGCCGCCTGTGCCACGACTTGTCATATGAGCCGTAGCAGGATTTTAAGGGTCGTAACTGCCTTTTGTATGTCCTTGGCTGGTTGAACCTTTGGCTAAGTGTTGTGAGCTTCTACATATCATACCTCCTTTCTATGAATCGTATAATGCATCCGTGGCTTAGTTCTGAGAATTCTGACATCTTCTGGAATGTTTCACGAGTGTTGTGGTATGACTCATACCTTCTTGCCATGACTTGTACTGTCTGTGGTGTTTAAAATTCCACCAAGTCTTGAATAGTAATTGGAACTCATCACAACTCATGGTACGGGTCGTATGTAAGTGCTACGACTTGAGGGTTCCACCCATACCAAGAGGTTGCCTTGTGCAAATTCTCTGAAGTTTTCCACGGCTCCAATTACTGCTCGTACTAAGAGTTTTATGTTACCTTCTTCTCTATTCAGCCATCTAAACTTTATCACGGTTCTCAGTATAGTTCATACCATCTAGGTATGACTCATACCGAGACTGGTACTTTGACTGATTTTCTACATTTTCAAGCTTCTTTTGAACATCTTTGGTCCAACACTTATTTTCCTCAAAATCAAGTAAAAGTGCCTTATATCCATATAAACATACCTATGTCCATGCTATTTTCTTAGTTTTAAGTGTAGAAAGTGTTGGAAACTCAGCACATCGACACCCTCAAGTTAAGACTTTTGCATGTCCTTAGGAAAAGAAAAAGAAAAACTAATTACGATGTTTAACTAGAAAATAAACCTAAGACACTACAACCAATATCAAACAAAATTTGTACTCTGACTCCAAAAACTTTTGACCCTTTTCCCCCGAACCAAATTAGCACATGCACTGCAAGTGACTACAAAACATGATAAACAGGGATCAATACATGTCATCCAGTTATCAACAAGTAGTCAAGTCATCACCAATGTTTCTCACACAAACCACTAGTAAAGTCAAACACAAATCATGTACTCTTACAGCAAACGAAGTCCCCCCCCCCACAGATATAACAAAATATATGATATGGGACTAAACAAGTGAGACTCTCACTCTCATAAAGAAATTCCAAATACTGCATATTGGATACCATAGACTTGCCCTTATTTTCTATACTTCGGTCTAACAGATGGTTATGTTAGGATTACTATTTGTAATGTAGGCTTTTGGGCTGGGTAAGGTAAATATGGAAATTCTTGTGTGACTAAAATCCCTCCTTGGCTTTATATACATGTGGCTCCATTCTTCACTTATTTCACCCTTTTTGCTTTTTCTTCTTTTTCTCCCTTTTCACCCTTTTTATTCACTTGTACAAGTGTGGTGTGTTTTAAAAATTTTTCATGCATTATTTTCTTTTTGAATTTCCTTTTTCAGAATAATCTTTTTTTCTTTTTTTCACACCACACCTCATTTTTCACCCTTTTTCTCTTTTCTCTCCCTTTTCACCATCCCAATCTTTATGCACCCCTACTCTAGCCACTCTCAGCTTAGGCATTTTGCCTATGTTGAGGTTTACAATGTCCAAGGAGATACCATAGCAAAAATAGGTTCATTATAAAAATGGGTACGGTTAATCGGTTAATAAAAAAAATAGTTCATTTAAGGCTCAAAATTGGGATTAAAGGAATCACATCATTTTGGTAGCGTTATTTAGGCTAAAAATGGGGTCAACAAAAATGGCCTATGATCCTTTCCTAACCAAACATCCTTAAACCTATGCAAAGACTAATCAGGCAAGTTCTCGATCCTCTATACAGTATTGAACTAGGCATAAGACCTCACTTACTCATTGAACATGATTTATATTCACTCTACTCATCCAATTTATTCATGGTTTAACAAAAACTACACATGCTAATATACTTAAATGACATAAAAAGATCCATAGAAATCATGTATGCAGTCACAAGTACACAGCTAATTCATCAACAAAAATTTTTCTTAAACAAGCTCAAATTTTCACAAATCCAAAACTAGTGTAATTTATTGGCTGAGTAATCCTAATTTACTTTCAAATTAAATAAAAATCACAAAAATAAAATCCAAAATATATAGGTTCTACTAGAAACATGCCCGAGGAAAAAAACACGCAAGAAAAACCCTCGGACGAATCAAAAATTCCAAAAATACAAGTACACCCCCTCCCCTTTTTTAAAAGTGTGCTTCATCCCCAAAGAGTAAAATATAAGAACAGAGGGATGGGAACATACCTGTGGTGCTCTAAGCGCTTCATCCTGCGGAGGAGGTACCTCCGCCATAATCGTGGTGCTAGCGGTGGTTGGCGCACACACTGGTGGAACAATAGGGGGAGTGGTTACCCCCTCAGTAGACTCAGCCATCTCTATGGCCTCCGAAATGGTCGGGGCTGAATGTTGCTTGCCGGTAGGGTCTCTTCCACTGGCAAACTCGGGCCGAGCCATGGTGGAGCTACCCGCTCCTCTAGCTCGCTCCTCTAGCCTTGACATGTGTGAGTCATGAGTCTGCAGGCTCTCCACTCATTCCCGCTTGGGTTCTCTTCTTTCTTTCTTCTTTCTTTTTTATGGGGTCTCATTTCCAACATCCTCGGAGACCCTCTTCTTCCCTTTACATTTGCTTGGTACTGTGGGCTCCCAGTAGGCTGCCAAATCAAGCTCCTCCTTAATATCCGCATCCAAGTTAGGAAGAGTGGGGGCTGGTATGTTTACCAGTTGTCGAGATGACAACTCGGCCATTTGGCTTCGAAGTGCCCCCAACTCCTCATGGAGGCTACTTGTATCTGTCTACTCCGCCATGTGCCTATTAAATCAACTCTCAAACCCATCGATCCCAGAATGCAAGGCCTATGCGACTGTGTCTATCACTGCTTTGAGACAGGGCTTGACATTCTCCATCATTGCTTGAATTTTTGTCTCGGCCATAGTTAGTCTTTTGGCCAGCTTCTAGAGAAAATCCTGGGGCACTAGGACATACCCTGCTGGAGTCTGGCTCGGTAGGCTGGGTAATGGTGTAGTAGAAGTGCTGGGAGCTTCCTCTAAATACTGAAATCTACAGCCGGTGGCTCGCTTTGCTCCTGTGCACTGTGATACCTGCCTCCATGCACAATTTGAATACAAGGCTCGGGAATGGGATAGTAGTGCCCAATTCCATAGCCCGATACGACATTTCCACAGTAATAACCCTCAAAATGTTGATGGGGTGTCTGGACATGATACATGCCACTAAAGCTACTCTATATGCAATAAGGGTATTGTCATTAACTGTCGGTGCCAATCGGCACCGTACTAACGTCCAGCAGACCTTCGCTATGAAGTTTAAATAATTCTTTGCGACCTGTTTGCCACTAGTGACCCATTCTGCCTTATCTCTGTCCTCAGCGATCACACCATACAATCACTGCACCTGCCTCCTCCTCTCATCACGGGCGAGCTACTTGATCTGTTTTAATGCTTCCACCTGATACTTATATTCTAGAGTAGAATGTGGAGGTATGAATTGGGGCTCATATAGTATTTGAGAAATGATATGCTCAGATATGTCGACCTCTCGGCCTCTAACAATAACACTCTCCAGTTTGGGCTGATCTTGCAATTTCTGCCCCTCTTTGGCCTTCTACTCCATGGTCGCCAAATGGTTGGCATAGAACTCTCGAACAATTTATAAAGTGTACTTGTCCGGAGTCCTTGCCATCCACTCGAAGCCGTAGAAACTGAATATTCACTTCATCTCCTCTACCTCATTCAATGAATTTGTGAGGATCCGTGATTCATCTTGAATGCTCCGCATAGGCTTGTTTTTGGTGGATAGAGCAATGCCTTTTTCATATATCTCTTGAGCTCCTAGCAAGCTCCACTGGATAATGTGATTTTCGTTTAACGGAGTCTGCTCCTGCTTGGCATTTGGTACCTCCTCATCAGATTCAACACCACCTCTTACTTCTCCGGATTGGGCCTCTCGGCCCCTTCATCATCAATTGAGTTGCTTCCCACATCTTGTGCTTTTTATTTGTTCCCTCCTCATACTGGGGAGCACCTGCTTATGTGGCAGTGGCGGCCAAGGCTTGTGCTTTAGCCTTCACACTAGTGGATCGGGTCCCACATGTACCTGAAGTGTCGACCTTGTACTCCTCAACTGAACCACTAGGGGAGTCACCTGCTTGCTCAGACTCAGAGGTCTCATAAATCAATTCCCTTCGACTAGTTTCCCTAGATGCCTTACACTTTATCGTCATTGTACCTATAGAGAAAGAGAGTAAGCATTCCATGTCTGAGAAAAAAATCAAACAAAGTTCCTTTATAAATTACCACGAGTAAACAATACGGGTCGTACCTTGGAGGTACGACTCATACACAGACCCGTATTATCTCAGATTAGTGTTACAACTCTAAGGTACGACTCATACCATGAAGGTACAATCCATATTACGCATTGTATGAGGATTCTCCTTCAAAAACAACTTTTCTTCATTTTTCCACGACTCATGGTATGACTCATAAGTCGATTCCATGAGTTGCAGGAAGGATTTTACAATCACTTGTGGACTTGGCCCTTTGGTTTTAGGTATGGCTGCTAGTTACGAGTCTTGGCAGTAAACCACGATCCATACTAGGATTCATGCCTGGTGTTCTTTCCAAATTGGTCTTAAGACAGTTCCAACGAAACATCCTATGAGTCGTAGTATCAAACCACGAGTCGTAGGAAGGCTTGTGAAGTCTTTCCCTCCTTCAATTTTGGTTTAGTTACAGGGAGTTATACTTTATGTTTTGGGTACTCAGAATTCCCCAAGTCTAGGCATGTATTTTAACCCATTTTATAACTACTCATTCCTTCCCTTTTTATTCACTACCCATAACTCACATTTTGGCCATTTTTAATGTGCAAGTTCGTCAGTTTCAAGTTCTTTCCCAGTTGTTCATGGCTTAATCACACCCCTGGTCATTGTCTTTTTCGAAATTTTCAAGAAGTAACTAGGACACACAAGGGGTTTTAGCATCATTACATCAAGCATACAAGTTTTATCAAATTCAAAGAAATAAACTTACTTGTTAACAACTTACTTCGACTAGAAAATAGGAATTAGAGTTGGACGAGGCTTGGTTGAGCACAAAATTGCTTGATTGATCCTTGATGTTCTAGTTGTGGGTGTGAGATAATCGTGGGTTATGTTCGTGACTTAGTTTATGAGTGTGTGGAGAATGGGTACGACTTATTTAAAGCTTAAATAGGGTATCAGGATGATTTGAAAATCTAGGCCGAGTTGGGTGTTTTTTTGAAAATTTTGACTCGTCACGACTCGTACCACGAGTCATAGGACTCGTCCTTTGAACCCAAGACAAAGGGATTTGGAAGACTTACATGTGGACCTACGAGTACATCTTACGACTTGTACTATGTGAGTGCGGTTCGTACTATGTCTCATAGGTCTTTTCCATTTATTGTTGTCCATGCCTTGCATAGTTCATAGCCACAATAGGTACTACGACTCGTACAATAGAGTTACGATTCGTAGGACCAACTGTACCCTAAATTCATGCACTGAAATACTCTCTGCTTCTCACTGCGACTCGTACTACGGTTCATACAACCCTATTACATATTGTACTAAGACCCGTCGTATATACCTATTCTGCACATTTTATGCCACCTGTTTTTTTTCCTGCACACTTGAACACACATTAGTTGATTAACATGGGTTGCCTCCTAACAAGTGCTTGATTTAACGTCGTGGCATGACGCTGGTGGTTCCTAAGAAGCTCCTGACTTAACATCGCGACACAACGTAAGTGTCTTAACTACTCAGACTTCGTCAAGGAAATCTGATTCATCTTCTATTACTGAGACACTCTATATTCTTTTGGTTTCTTCGGTACACATTAAAGGTGACTTCTTTTTTATTTATTTTGAACTTTAATTGACCATCCTCCACGTTTATTAAGTCCCTCCCAATTGCAAGAAATGGTCACCACAGAATGATGGGGACCTTATAATCAACCTCGCAATCAAGGATCACGAAGTGTGCTGGGAATATGAATTTGTCAACTTTGACAAGCATATCAAATAGGATCCCCACAGGCTTCTTCATAGTTCTGTCAGCCATCAGCAGCCACATGGTAGTTGGTGTGGGTGCTCCCAAGCCCAACTACTTAAACAAAGGCAATGGCATTAGATTGATGTTTGCTCCCAGATCATAGAGTGCCCTTGCAAACTTAGCATCGCCAATCATGCATGGAATAGTGAAAGCACCTGGATCTTCCCTTTTCTGGGCCAAGACCCGTGAAGCGATGGCACTGCAATGGTGTACATTATCAATGGGCTCATAGCTCCTAGACCTCTTCTTCGTCACAAGGTCCTTCATAAACTTAGCATATCCTAGCATTTTTCCAATGCCTCAACCAGTGATATGTTCGCAGATAATTGTTTAAGCATTGACAAGAATTTTTGATACTTACCATTCTCCACTTTCTTCTTCATTCTTTTGGGGAAATGGTGGCAGTGGTCACAGATAGCCTTGAAAATTCACATTGCTCCTTTTCAACTTCATGCCTTTTTTCACCAATTGGGACCTCAGGCAACTCAACATCCTCGTTATGTTCCTTCTCAGTGACATCATCATCATCTTCATTCATTCTCTCTTTCTTCCTCTCAACTACAATCAACCGTGGTCTTTCCACTCCTAGTCATCACAGCCATACAGTGGCCATCATTCTTTAGATTTTTGACTTTGTTGCTAGGTAATGTACCCTTTTTTCTAGGGTTCATAGATGCTGAAAGCTGCCCTATCTGTTGTTCAATCTGCTTGATAGCCATCTCATGTAATGCCACTCTCTGACGCATTCTTGATATATCACCATGGATTTCCTTCAACTGATCATTTGTGGACCTCACCTTTTTTCAGCATCTCAGCCATCATGCTCTCTGATTATGACTGTCCATCTTCTCCCTCACATGCAATAGGGGGCACGTATATGATCTTCGACAGATTTATATGCCCAAGTGATACTCAAACGTATCATTTTTACCTTGTTTGTTGTGCAATGTGTATATAATATCATGTAATTAGTAATAAAATGCGAATTTATACTAACCAACATGATTAGCATTTGTTTTACAGGTAAATGTGATTTTTAGGAGATAAAATGCATGTTGGAACTATGTCGGAGTTGGACTTGGATGCGAGCGTGGAAAAGACCTTGGAATGCATATTTTATAGGGGCTCCGCGATGGAGCCGTGCCACGCTACCATCGCGGTAGCACACTGCCTGGACATGAATTAAAATGGCAATTTCCAGTGTGCCTTCGCGTCAGCTCCGTGGCACGGAGAGAGGCCTCCGCGATGGCCTCCGTGCCACGTTGAGGCTAATTTACCGGACCCTGGAAATTCCAGTAAAGGTCCGCGTCCACGCCGTGTCACGGAGGCAGTGCTCCGCGTTGGCCTCCGTGACACGTTGCTTGTTATTTCGGGAAAAATTTCCCACTAGTATAAATAGCACACTTAGGTTTATTTTAATTAGTTTTTAGTTTTTAGACTGAGTTCAGAAGTGGAGAGCAGGAACGTTGATTAGTAGCAGTTGAAGAACGAAAAAGCTAAGGGAATTCTTCTCTTCCTTTCTTCTTTCTATCAATTGTACGTATGATTTACACTCATTTTAGGATGATCAATCCAAGAATGAGTGGCTAATTCTCTTCCTTGCTGAGGTTTTGAACATGTGTAATGAATTTTGATTGTAAATGATATGGTTTTATTCTTCTTCTTTAATGTTGTTCTATTAATTCTTGTTCTTACTGCATTAGTGCTTGGCCAACATTAATGTACATCTAAAAAGTCCAATTTCACTCGAAAGAGCAAGAAATTGGAAAGTTGTGAATTAATAGGGTATTGTTCTTAACTTGATTTGGGAAAATTGGGTTTTGATGTGCTTTCCTGATAGAAATATACTTGAAAGCCGTATTAGTCAATTTAGGAACCAGAATTGTAGTGCTAGGTCATAAATTGCATTTGATCACAGAAATGTAGACGGATGGTTTATGATTCTAAAGTGAAATTAAATACGAGAGTTTTAATTTCTAGGCTAATGTTCTTGGCTAGCAACATGAAGAAGAGATTAACCAAATTATCATGATTATCAAGTTCATTACTTGTTCTTAACCTTGGCATGTTCATATCCATTGTCTAAATTCACAAGTAAATAGTTGTTATTAGTTGTAGTATATATAGTTTAGAAACCAAAAACTCAAGTAACTATTGGTTGCATTGTTGTTAGCATAATTAGAAGTGAAATAGGAATATAGTAAACTAGGCAATTTTACGTATCTTGAGCCTCCTTGGATCGATACTTGGCTACTTAGCCACTTTATTACTTGTTTGACCACGTGCACTTGCGTGTCAATTTTTAATATAAATTACCACGAGCAGAGCAAGCCGAGCAAGTTTTTGGCGCCGTTGCCGGGGAGGCTAGGCGATTTGTAAAATTGTGTTTAGTGTAAATTTACTGTATTTGTATTTTTATTTTCTTAAGTGTTAACAACTTGGTCTTAGCCTGTATTTTGCAGATTTTGTTTCTGTGAACACTGGCAAGGGAAAAAGAGCTGGTGGAATCTTACTTAGAGCCTGAACGTGAATTTCATAGTCAACGTAGAGAAGCTCTTCGAAAGAAGCTGCAGTTGCTTAAATAGTCTATGATGGAGCAACAAAATCCACCAGTTGTGCGGGCAGTTTTAGTGCCCGATGAAGCAGCAGCAAGGCCGGTTCACGAGGTGGCAATCCCACACACCAACAATGTACATTCTAATATCCGCAAACCAGAGCCTGGAGGGAGGTTTGAATTAAAGCAGAATATGGTGCAACGTTTGCACACAAGCGGGCAATTTACCGGTCTCCCTCATGAAGATCCACAACAACATCTCCAAAACTTTTTGGAGATAAGTGACACTTATATACCCGCTGGAGTGTCACCTGATTATGTTCGGCTCACCTTATTTCCATTTTCCTTACTTGGTGAAGCCAAGAGGTGGTTAAAAACTGAACCACCCAATTCTATATCAACGTGGGATGATCTTGCACGGAAGTTTTTGATCAGATTTTTCCCTTCTGGTAAAACAGCCAGACTTAGGAGTCAAATCCTAAGTTTTAAACAGAGGGAGGGAGAAAATCTTTATCAAGCCTGGGAAAGATTTAAATCCATGTTGCGGGACTGTCCTCACCATCATCAGTCCAATGAGGTGTTGGTACACACATTTATTGAGGGTTTGGAACCCCACACTAAAATTCTGTTAGATTTAGCAGCTGGAGGGCAAGCGTTGGAGAAGACCTATGAGGAGCTGTACACTTTGCTCAACCGAATTTCACAAGGCAATCCAGAATGGAATGTAGATTCTTCAAGAGGTGGACCAAGGAAAGCAGCGGGAGTGCTTGAAGTGGATGGATTCACAGCTATCGCTGCACAGATAGCTGCTTTGCAAAATCAGTTAAACACTCACTTCAGCAATATAAATTTGAACCAGCCTTCAGCTTCAGTCAATGCAGTTCAACAGATGTGGTGTGAAGTGTGTGGTAGTAGTGAGCATTCAGCCGAATGCTGTGGTGCAAATCCTGATTCTGTTAACTTTGTGGGCAATGCACAGAGAAATCAACAGCAGTTTGGTAGTGGCTACAACTCAAATTGGAGGAACCATCCGAATTTTTCGTGGGGTAGCAACAATCAACAAGGCCAAAGTTCAGGGCAGGGTATGCACAGAAACCAAGGAGGGCAACAAAATTATCAAGCTCAATTCAGAAATCACAATGCCCCTCCTCCACCACCATCACTGACTATTGAGGAGATGTTCAAAACCATGATCGCTAATCAGGCACAATTGCAGGCTGGCTATGTCAAATTGGCAGCCGAAGTGAAGAACAATCAATTGGCGACCAAGGCTCTTGAATATCAGTTTGGGCAGTTTGCTAGTGCCCAAAATACTAGACCCAGAGGAGGACTACCTAGCGACACGGATCCTAATCCAAAGCAGGTAAATGCAGTGACCACGAGGAGTGGTTTACAGTTGAAGGAGGTGGAACCGGAAAGACCGCCTCAAAAGTCAGGAGCAGCAGATGTTGAGGGAGAGAAAATTTCAGATAAGGGGAAGACTAAAGAAGCTGAACCAGAAAGGCCTCCACCCCCGCTCCCTCAACGACTCAAGAAACACAAGGAGGAGGCGTGTTTCCAGAAATTCATGGAGGTACTTAAACAGGTACATGTTAACTTACCTCTTGTTGATGTCTTGCAGGGAGTGCCAAAATATGCGAAATATATTAAAGACATCGTGGCTAACAAAAGTCGTTTGACTGAGTATGCCACGGTAGCTTTAACGGAGGAATGCACTTCCCGTATTCAGAATAGGTTGCCCACAAAACTGAAAGACCCTGGAAGTTTCACTATCCAGCTTACTATTGGGAAAAGTATCCGAGCTCATGGATTATGCGACTTGGGGGCAAGCATAAATCTGATGCCATCTTCGGTATTCAGAAAGTTAGGTCTAGGGAGTCCTAGACCTACAATGGTAATCTTGCAGCTAGCAGACAGGTCTTTAGCTAAGCCGGATGGCATTGTTGAGGATGTCTTAGTGCAAGTAGGCTCCCTCATTTTTCCGGTCGATTTTATTGTTCTGGATTTTGAACCAGATGTTGAAGTCCCATTTATTTTGGGACGACCCTTTTTAGCAATCGGAAAGGCACTAATTGATGTAGCTGCGGATCAACTCACGATGTGAGCACATGACAAGGTCGAAGTGTTCGATGTGTACAAGGTACCTAAGCTCCCGACTGTTTATAAGGATCTCTCGGTGATCAACGTGATTGATCATGGGAATGCTAATGGATTGAGTGATTCCCGAGAGTTACTAGGAAGGCCACCGGATAAGGTTGAGAACTACTGGGGGGATGACCATGATCGGGACAAATCGTCCATCTCCCTAGTAGACAAGTGAGCTTAAAGGACGTCGAGCCGCGACGGTAAACCAGGCGCTGTACGGGAGGCAACCCGTGAGAAAAATATTTTATTTTATTTTATTTTTTTTGCACAGTGTAGTTAATTTTTATCTTTATTTTTGTTTTTATTTTCTATTTCCAAGTTTTATTTTTCTTTTCCTTTTCTTGATTAGGTTTAGATTTTCATTCTAGTTAGTATTTTTTATTTTTAGTTAGGGAAATCTATTAATTTAACCAATTTTTGTTTAGTGAGGTGATTTTCAGGTATAACGGAGGAAATATACATGGAATCGAGAAAATGAGGCGAGGTATGAAAAATTAAATTTATTGAAGAAACAGAGCACTGGCGCGTTGGCGCCGTGTCACGGAGGCAGTGCTCCGCGTTGGCCTCCGTGACACATTGAAGGCAAAATCTGGATTTTTCAAAAATCCAGTAAGCCAACGCGTTGGCTCCGTGTCACGAAGGAGGGGCTCCGCGTTACCCTCCGTGACACGTTGCCCCTTATTCAGTGCAGGGTCACACCGGGTTTCCGGGTGACCCGCGTGTTTTCTTAATTTAAAACCCCCGATTTCGCCCCATTTTTTCCCATTCCCTCTTCCCTCCGCGACCAAACACCCGTTTCCCCCTCCCCAAAAACCGTGCCACGTTCCTAGGCAAGGGAAAACGAAAAGTTTCTTCGGTTCTTCAATTCTAAGGTATGTTTTCATCGTCTATCTCAATTTTTTGGCGATTTTTGTCAAATTTGGGCATGTAAGGTGAGATATATCACCCTAGGGAGAAATTAAACATGAATGTGGATTATTTGTGATTGATTATGTTCGGATTGTTGTAGTTAGCTTTTGAACTTGTCGATTATGTGAATAATTCAAAAATTGATTGTAGAATTATATTCTAGGGCTTGGATTGTTGAATTTTCCTTGGGTACTTGATAATTTGATGAAATCGATGTCGGTTTGTGTTTATTCTTTGAGAGAAGTCGTGGTAAATATTGTGTAAATGTTAAAAGATGACTAATTCTCGAACTTTTGTGGGAAAATGCATAAAATGTGTGAATTGGTTAGATTGTTTAGATTAGCTTGTATATAAAATGTTTTTATAGTTGTTTTTATTTTGTTGTTGTTTTTGTTGCGAAGTGCGATGGTTGAATTGTTGGCCATAGTAGGATTGAGATTAGCTGTATGAAGTCTGAGTAGTACGCTAACCATTATGCTGTCGAAATTTTGTTGCGAACGCACTAAGCAATATGTGTATAGTTGTTTGTGTTTGGGGTTGTGAATAGAGCTATCCTTGCTGTAAGTTTGTAAATATTGTTAAGGACTAAGTGTGGGGTAAATTTTGTGTATCCCGACCTTAGCCGAAGCTAACAAGTTTTTAGCTTAACGTTGTGCTTGTTTGTGTAAATTGACAGGTACAATGGCTAGCAGACAAGATAAAGGCAAGGGTGCTTCTACCTCAGGCACAGGGAGGAAAAGGATGAGACTGGGCACTGCAGTCCCAGCTGCACCCGCTGTTCCGCGCGGCCAACGCCGCCAATACGGAACACGATGGGTCACCGATAAAGGGAAGAAATGGTATGCAAAACACAAAGAAAACAAGTACTTCCCCGAGGAACATATTGCTCGGGAACCACTTGCACAGGAGTTCCCTCGCATTGTACAGTGAATTGAAGCAGCTGGGCTCAGCTTTATTTTTCAGCAGCCCAAGGAGTGCAACCTTCACTTGGTCCGGGAATTTTATGCAAACTGGAACCCGGCCATCAGAAGCCACACAGTGAAAATCAGAGGGCAGATTGTCACTCTGGAACCCCAGTAGCTAAATGCCATCGTTGGAGCGCGGGACACAGACGCCCACGTTCTCCGCCAGCTAAACATCACCCCACCGTACGCCGACATCAGACGGACGTTGTGTGGGGCTCAATCCACGGCCCGATGGAGTAGACATAAGGAGAGGGGTTACCACCAGACTCTGCCTTATTCGCAGATGAACAGGGAGGCTAGAATCTGGCTGAAGATTGTATGTTCGTGCTTGATCCCGGGAGTCCATATGACAGATGTGACCCGGGACCGTGTCTGCTTGGTGTATGCTCTTATGAAAGGGCTTGAGATTAATGTGGGGGCGGTAATAATATCCGCCATGAAGAGAGCCAGACTGCACCAGGGCCACAGATACGGGTTTGGCGGACTCATCACCACCTTCCTCCGAGGCCTCGACATTGAAGAAGAAGATTTGGATTATATTCCGCAGTTGGAGCGGAGGGCCCTCGATGTGACAAAGACGAAGGCCCCCGACACTACACGCGGACCTGTGCTAACTTTGGGCGAGCGACATGCTCGTGACGATCAGTACATGGCCCGTATGTTCGGCATGCAGATGCTGCAGCTACGGATTGGTGGGAGACCAGCCACCGAGGAAGAATTATGGCAGCTGGAGCTAGACTACCCCTTTGGCGAGAACGCCAAAGCCTTATGTCGGGTAGGGCCAGCCTTTGTGGAGACGACAGATGACGATGTCCCTACTGATGAGGAGACACATCGTGAGGACTCCGATGTGGAATCCGATGACGACGATGGAGCTGATTCAGATATGGGTGACGAGGCCGCAGCACCGGATGAGGAAGTCGAATATTTCAACTGAGCAGGGAGTTCCACCACCCAAAATTTTATGCTTTGTATTGTTGTGAACACTGGGGATAGTGTTCGATTTAAGTGTGGGGTGGGGAGTAGTTAGGTGCTGGGACATAGGCTCTAAATTGCTGTATATTTTTCCTTGATATTTATGTATGTTTGTGCTTTCCCTTTGGCGAACTGATTTGCGATGTATGTGTATATATTTGTTGTGTGGTTAATGATGTGTGTTTTTGAAAGTTATGGTTGCTAGTGTAAATATTTTGTAAATTTTGTAAATATTTTTTTCTCTATCGACATGATCGATATTTTTCAAAATTTTTGCGAACATATTTTGCAATTATCAAAATCTTTTGTAAATTTGTTTCTATCGAAATGATCGATGTGTTGTAAAAATTTTTTCGATTTTTATTTTTGGGTTTCTCGGAGTTTGTTTTCGGTTCTTTTACCGAGAATAGTCCCATTGAACCGATGTCATAGTTAGTGACCATTCCCTATGATGGATGGATGACGACCGTCTTAAGGGAAATGTAGTCGGTAGGAGTAGGATTTTTATTTGTTTTTAGTTTTTCTTTGGTGGATTGCATCAATGAACTGTAGTTGCTTATGGCTGCTAAATTTCGTTGCGTGTTGTAATTGATGTTCAAAGTGTGAAAGTGATTCGTTTGAAAGCATGCAATTCTGTAAATATGTTGAGTTACCTAGGCTATAGAATTTGATTCATTATGATTGAGGCTTAATCTTGAATTCATGTAATTGACTAATTAAAGAGTCTGTGAATGCATCTTGATTCGAGCATGTGCATGATGTGTGAAGTGAGGTTTTGCTATTCCATGTCATTGTGAATTGTCTAGAACTTGCCTGGTGTGTATACAAAATGAAATGAAGGAGGTGTAGTGTTGGAAAGGATGTAGGCATTTCTTTGTTTTAACCGATAGTTTCCATTTTTTCTTGTCAAATTCTACCTTTTTATATGTTGTATACCCTAGTCAGCCCGTTGAGCCTTTAGCCGATTTCTTTCTTTTGTCCAAAATTGTATGAACTAAGCTTTATTCCTTCTTTTCATTAGCTTTGAAGTCAATAAGAAGCTCTTAAGCGCTTGCAAAGAAAAGAAAATGTTTCCCAAAGTGTTAAAGAGTGAAAAGAGTGAAAAGAGAAAGAAAAGTGAAGTGAGGAAAGAAAAGATGAGGTTGAAAAGGCACTTGTTGTAATTAAATGATATTGAGGGTACATGAAAACCCTCTGTTTTGTGTCAAGTGTGTTTGATGAAATGGGCTGTATGAAAGTAAACCAACATGAATGGGAGAAAAAGAGAAAAGAGAGGAACAATGTCCATGAGTCGATGGGAATGTGTTGAAAAGGCGCTTAAGGATGCTAGCGACTATTATTGGCTAATCCAATATATACATACTAGATCCATAGCCCCGTTACAACCCATTAAAGTCCTACGTGATGCTATATTGCATTTCTTTATATTAGTGGAGTAATACACTAAGGGCAAGCCTATGGGTCATGACATGATGCATGTGAATTCTTTTGGGAGAGAGAGTGAAATTAATTTTTATATGCCCCTACTTGCATGTTTGTGTGTTGCATGAACATAAAGGGGAAGTTCTCTCGAGTTGTGAGGGCACATGCTTGATGAAAGATTGATTTTCGTGTCGGATTTCTTGATTAGCTGATTTGCATGAGTTTGCCGATATCAACAATCAATTCTTAAAAGTCTAGGAAGCCTTGATGTATTAAAGGTCATTGTATTGTACGACCAAGAATGTTTTCTTGATGATTTGCAAAAATTGAATAATCGGTATGACCGTAGCGTAAATTGTTGCACCATAGTGACGAAGGTTGGGATGTAATTTGCACGATTTATGTATATGTTGTTCGAGGACGAACAAGGATTTAAGTGTGGGGTAAGTGATCTTGGGCAGATTTATATGCCCAAGTGATACTCAAACGTATCATTTTTACCTTGTTTGTTGTGCAATGTGTATATAATATCATGTAATTAGTAATAAAATGCGAATTTATACTAACCAACATGATTAGCATTTGTTTTGCAGGTAAATGTGATTTTTAGGAGCTAAAATGCATGTTGGAACTATGTCGGAGTTGGACTTGGATGCGAGCGTGGAAAAGACCTTGGAATGCATATTTTATAGGGGCTCCACGATGGAGCCGTGCCACGCTACCATCGCGGTAGCACACTGCCTGGACATGAATTAAAATGGCAATTTCCAGTGTGCCTTCGCGTCAGCTCCGTGGCACAGAGAGAGGCCTCCGTGATGGCCTCCGTGCCACGTTGAGGCTAATTTACCGGACCCTGGAAATTCCAATAAAGGTCCGCGTCCACGCCGTGTCACGGAGGCAGTGCTCTGCGTTGGCCTCTGTGACACGTTGCTTGTTATTCCGGGAAACATTTCCCACTAGTATAAATAGCACACTTAGGTTTATTTTAATTAGTTTTTAGTTTTTAGACTGAGTTCAGAAGTGGAGAGCAGGAATGTGGGTTAGTAGCAGTTGAAGAACGAAAAAGCTAAGGGAATTCTTCTCTTCCTTTCTTCTTTCTATCAATTGTACGTATGATTTACACTCATTTTAGGATGATCAATCCAAGAATGAGTGGCTAATTCTCTTCCTTGCTGAGGTTTTGAACATGTGTAATGAATTTTGATTGTAAATGATATGGTTTTATTCTTCTTCTTTAATGTTGTTCTATTAATTCTTGTTCTTACTGCATTAGTGCTTGGCCAACATTAATGTACATCTAAAAAGTCCAATTTCACTCGAAAGAGCAAGAAATTGGAAAGTTGTGAATTAATACGGTATTGTTCTTAACTTGATTTGGGAAAATTGGGTTTTGATGTGCTTTCCTGATAGAAATATACTTGAAAGCCGTATTAGTCAATTTAGGAACCGGAATTTAGTGCTAGGTCATAAATTGCATTTGATCACAAAAATGTAGACGAATGGTTTATGATTCTAAAGTGAAATTAAATACGAGAGTTTTAATTTCTAGGCTAATGTTCTTGGCTAGCAACATGAAGAAGAGATTAACCAAATTATCATGATTATCAAGTTCATTACTTGTTCTTAACCTTGGCATGTTCATATCCATTGTCTAAATTCACAAGTAAATAGTTGTTATTAGTTGTAGTATATATAGTTTAGAAACCAAAAACTCAAGTAACTATTGGTTACATTGTTGTTAGCATAATTAGAAGTGAAATAGGAATATGGTAAACTAGGCAATTTTACGTATCTTGAGCCTCCTTGGATCGATACTTGGCTACTTCGCCACTTTATTACTTGTTTGACCACGTGCATTTGCGTGTTGGTTTTTAATAAAAATTACCACGAGCAGAGCAAGCCGAGCAGTATACTCCAGCTCAAGCATTGCAGTAGCCATAATTTCTTCTCCAGTCTCCTTCACGCTCACGACCTTTGCTCCTATCTCTATACCCATTCTAGTTATAGTTGTCTCTTTATTGGTTCCTACCTTGGTTTCCAGAACCTTGTCTCCAAGTGTCTTGTCCAGAACCTTGTGCGTTGGCTCGAAAACCTGCCACCTAGTCGTCCAAGAAGTTTGCCTCCTCCTCGGAATCTAAGTGATCTGTCCCTGGCTCTTATCCTTGTGTTCCAACTGTATTCACCTTTACGGATCTAGCTCCCATGATGTGCTTAGTAAGCAAATCCAACGATGTGCGCATATGAGATAACTCCTAGTTACGCTCTTCTTCTTTCCTGCATTGGTCTGCAATCAAACCAACAACATATGTACCAGCCGCTGCGTCTACCTCCCGAGTTTTCCATGCCCTATTTTTTTTTGTCACCCTGTCAAGAATGGTAGCCACTTGCTCCCAGGTGTGACACATTAGTGCTCCTCCCGCCACAGTGTCTGCTAAAACTTTAGTACTATTGTTTAAGGACTTGTAAAAGATTTCCAACAAACTGTCATCTGGAATCTTATGGTTCGCGAACATTGTCAACTTCTATTTGATCCTCAAGCCTCAGTTTTAAGTTGTTAGAAGTTATAAATTTCATCCTTGAGTTGCAGCATCCTAGAGGATGAAAGAATCTTTCTAAGAAAGCCTGCTTCAGCTCCCTCCAGTTGGTTATGGAGTCATTGGGCAACTCTGATAACCATAATGTGGCTTCCCCAGACAGAGAAAAGGGAAAAAGTCTGAGTCTGATGGCATCTTGGCTGACTCCGGGCGACCTGTACGCCTTGCATATTCCCACAAAGTTCATCAAGTGTAGGTTGGCGTCATCAGTTGCATGACCACTGAACACCCCTTTCATGTTTAACAATTGAATCATGGTGCTTGTGACCCCAGCAGGCAGTGGTGGTGGTACAACTTCTCCAGTTGACCTGACTTCGTCAATGTCTAGGTCCTCATCATCAAAGAACTAAGGGGCAAATCTATGACCTCTGTTGCCACTACCATGTTGACCAGTGTTAATAACCTTATCTCTAGCATCCTCCACAACCTAAAATGCATCTTGCTAAGCTAGCTCAGCTTTCCTAGCTTCTTCAACTGTACGGGCCTCTCTCTGCTCCTAGTTGTCCATTCTATGCAGTATTCATTCAAGTTTGGGATTCCAAGGAATCAGGGGATTTCCTCTACTCTAAGTGCTTGGCATTTACGAGCAACAACCTGGGGATATCAAAATAAAAAGAAAACGTAATTCAGGAAAGAACAACCAAAAGTTAATTACAAGCAATTAATCTAGTCATAGTCATATTCCCTGACAACGGTGCCACTTTTTGATAAAGCTTAAACTCACACCTCCTGCTGAAGCATGAAATGGATGTTGTCAATAAAGAACCCAACTAAGAGATTTTGGTCAAACCCACAGGGAATATGGAAGATCTAGACTAATGCTGGTAAGTGAACTTGTTGAGAAGTTATCTCTAAATTGGGGGGTTTTGAAAATAATATAAAACAAAGTTATAACTATGAATGAAATCAAGTTTTGAAAATAACTAGGGTATGTGTTCCCCATGGGTTCATAACTACTTTGGGTATACACATGTGATCAATCCCAACACTTACTTGTAGAACTGATAACTAGGGTTCGTCCAAACAACTGGTTTGTCCCTATTGGATGACTATACTCAATCATCGGGTCAGGTCTCATGAGCGATTACAAACTAACTGTTATCAATATGTTCCAAATCTAACTCTCTTGCGACCACAATCAAGTTAATACAATGATCATCAAGATCAAGGCTTTATTGTAATTTTCTTTTCCTAATCTCTACCTCTCTAGGTTCAAGGAAGTAAAGAATTCGGGCAAGTCCTAATGTTGTACACCATTTAGAAATGTTTAAGCATGAAGAGAATACAATACATGCTTTTTGCATTGATTTTGAATCACTTATATGCAACCCTAGTTTGTTAATCCTCCATGCTTCCCCCAACCCTTAGTTGTTATCACGATCCGAGTTTACACCCTAGTCGTAACACGGGATAAGGAACCCCGAGAGGCTCCAAGTCAACCCATGGCATAATCATAGCATTACACTTAACAATAGAAATAGCTAACAAAAACATAATTAAGCGTAAGCTAACTGTAAGAGTCAAATTTAAATCTCAAAAGAAATAATCTAACAAAACTCTAATACTTAAACTGAATCTGTTTACACATGTCTGAAAGCCTCTACTAAACTGATGAGTTGCTGGGAAAGGTATCTAACTAAGTCCTATTGTTTGAAAAAAATTGAATATAATTGAAATAAGAAACATAGATCTCATCCCCGAAAGATGAGGAGTCACCATAATTCGCTAAGATAGAAAAGGAGTGTGTCTAACCACGAGGCTGGGTATGAAAACCTGAATCTATATCTTGAAATGATATAACACGTTAAGGCATGTGGTCAGTACTTGGAATGTACTGAGCATGTGGGAAACCTAAATAAACTAAAACATCTAAGTACATAAGAGGGAAATAAACTGAGTACATTGACATATAACAGAATTAGATTGCGGTAACCCTTTCTGAGTTACATACACGTATCGACATGAACTTTTACTTGGAACTCATATTCTGAAGCATCATCAAACTCATGCATAAGGGTTATGTACTGAACATATAATGAAAGCTAAAGCTGAAACTGATATCATACACTATACTAGCTGTCTGCTTATAACTGAGACTGCATTCTGCTATATCTGATTTAAATTGAAGTATGAACTATACCGAACTGAGCCAAGTTGATAACATGAACTAAGGGAGTCATTCTCTGGTTTGGAGAGTCTCTAACTGACTAAGAGAAGCATTCTCAGCTATTGAGAGTCCTTGATTGGCTAAGGGAAACATTCTCAGTTATGTAGAGTTCCAATCTGAACTAAGGGAAACATTCTTAGCTATGGAGAGTCCCTGACTGAACTAACAGAAATATTTTTAGCTATGGAGAGTCCCAACTGAACTAAGTGAATCATTCTCTGCTATAGAGAGTCCCAACTAAACTAAAAGAAATATTCTTTGCTAGAGAGTCCCTGACTGTACTAAAACATGAAGAATACTGATCTAACATTATTCATTTGGTCTAAGCTACTATAGTTAATCAAAGACATGAGCATTCACTGATTTCATCATACTGCATTCATTTAGAATTGATTAAAGCTACTTTCTACTAGCAACAAGCCTAAAAGTATGAAGGATCATTCTCATGCTTTATCATCATAATTCATATCATCATGGTACCAAATCATCAATTATCCACATATTTACATTCATGAAACATTTATAGGTTCAGATCATATTTTACACACATCCATAATATTCCAATCCCGAGTTCATAGCATATGACGTATATCTTAGATTCATGTAGGATCCATAGGTCCAATTCATACATTAACATGTATATATTGATTCATATATTCTAGATTTATGGAAAACCAATATATTCCTTTCATACCCTTAATATGTGCAATCAGATCATGGTGGAAGCATATGAATATTTCATATAAACCCATTTCAAAATTTACTCTAAATAACGGTGAAAATTCGATAATCATGCCATTACCATAGTTTCAACTCATAATCATAATCACAGTGAAAACATGCATATACTTCACATTAGTCAAAGCCCATAAGTTCTAATCGTGTCTCAACATGTCTATTAGACCATATATTCTAGGTTTTAGGAAATTCATACGATCTTCATATACTTTAGACATGAATGCAAGTTCATAATAAGAGAATGTGAATACTTACAAAATTCCATTTGAAGTTCTAGGATATTTCATGGTGAAAATTCTAAAATCATGCATTTATCATATCAAGTACAAAATTCACGGTGTTGAAGGTAATCACATAGGCATACATAATTTTATTCATAGTGGGTCTTAGAATTCATAGGAGATATATGAGAATTTATCCACAAAATCGAACACTAGATCATGCTTTCTAGAAAATCAAGGAAGTTGGATTTTTGTATCAAAATTTGGGACACAAAGGATGGAAGGAGATCCTTGTTGAAGTCCCACATACCTTCTTCGAAGAAAACCCCACTTGAACTTTAACCTCGATGCCTTTGAAGTAAACCCTTGATGAATCCTTGAGTCTTGAGAGAGAGGAGGAAAAAGAGTTTGAGGGAATATCTTGAGGGAATAACGGATTAGACTAGAAAAACCCTTAAAAACGTCCCATACAATGCTCAAAATGACGCAGTTTAGGAGTTAGAAACATAGGATTTTATGAAAACACTCTTGGAAAACACAAGAATCCACTTGCCAGTCCCCACGAGGCACTCTACGAGTCATGGGGTTGGAAATGACTTATTCGGCCCTATCATGGAGTACACTAGACAATTTTCTCAGAATTCACTTGAATCAGTTGACAACTAACTTCACGATTCGTTAGCTGTCTTAATGACTCGTGACCACCTTTCATTATTTCCACTGCCTGGAAGCCCATTCTTGATCTCTAGCCTCTACAGAACGATCGACTTAATGAGTTATCGCCTGCCTAACGACTCGTTGTGTCGTCCGTTGCCACTGAAGCCCACGATTCTTGATTCTCCTTCCCACGATTCTCCTGATGAGTCGTTACCTGACACAACAACTCATCAGGTCATCCGTGGTCACTGGATTTGCTGTACCTCCTGAACGCTCCTCACGGGCCTGACCACGACCCATTAGGTTACTAACGAGTCGTTATCCGACTTGTTTTGAGGTAAATTTTTCCACTTCCCTGTTGATTCCTCATTTAAAGTCTAGGGTCCGACCTTAAAAACATTTGGGATGTTATAGTTATGGAGGTTTTAGCCTCTCATAGCTATAAGGTTATGAGATGCATTCATAGACAAACACATAATTAAATACTTACAGCAATAGTAGAGAGAGAAACTTCTTTGAATGTGCAAGAATAATCTCAAAAACAATTGATAAATAAATCAAGAATTGCTCCCAAGAAGTGTTAATCACACTAAAACTACTCAATTCTATGTTCTCTACTGATTCTCTATTGATTCCTATGAAAATAAAACATAAAAGGTATTTATATAGATATCATAAACCTTTTCCTAAGCTAACAGGGAGATTTTCCATAATTGGTGCCGCCTGTGCCACCACTTATCATACAACCCACAACTGGATTATACGGGTCGTAACTGCCTTTCGTACATCCTTGGATGGCTAAAACTTTTTCTAAGTGTTGTGAGCTGCTACGACTTATACCTCCTTCCTATGAGTCATACAATTCACCCCCGACTTGGTTTTGAGAATTCTAAAATGTTTCACGAGTGTTGTGGTATGACTTATACTTTCTTTCCACGACTTGTACTGTCTATAGTGTATGAGTTCCACTAAGTCTTGAATAGTCACTAGAGCTCATCACGACTCATGGTACGAGTCGTATGTAAGTGCTACAACTCATGGGTTCCACCCATACCAAGAGGTTGCCTTTTGAAATTCTCTGAAGTTTTCCACGGCTGCAATTACGGCTCATAACATCCTAGTACGACTTGTACTGAGAGTCATATGTTTCCTTTTTCTCTATTCAGCCTTCTAAAATTTATTATGGTTCATAGTACAACTCATACAATCTAGGTACAATTCGTACTGAGATTGGTACTTTGATTAGTTTTCTGCATTTTCAGGCTTCTTTTGCACATCTTTGCTCCAATACTTATTTTCCTTTAAATCAAAGTAAAAGTGCCTTATATCCGTATAAAGATACCTAAGTCCATGTTATTTTCATAGTTTTAAGCGTCGAACATGCTATAAACTCACAGCACATCATCTAGCCACGACTGATTTTGATGTTATCTTTGGCATGGATTGGCTACATGCATGTTATGCCTCAGTAAATTGCAGAACCCATGTGGTAGAGTTCCAATTTCCATGTGAGCTAGTCCTAGAGTGGAAGGGTAGTTCAGATGTTCGAGTAGGTCATTTCATTTCCTAACTTAAAGCTAGGAAGATGTCATGACCAAACATAGGCTCGGATCAAGATACGGGACAAAGAACCGCGAGAGGCTCCAAGTCGACCCATGGAATGAACATAACTTTTTAAAATGTGGAAGTCTAACGTATAACATAGCAGAAGTCTGAAAATATGATAACATCGAATAACTGAATACATAGCACAAGTCTGAAGCATAATACATATTATTTCTGTTAAGCCTCTACTACTGACGAGTTGATGGGACAAGACCCCAACTAACTCACTAAAGTCTGAAACTGAAAATACTGAAATACAACTGAAACGAAGGGCCCTCGAAAGATGAGGACTCACCAACTCTGGCTAGAAAGTGCTAACGCTGATGATCTGGCTAACAGCAGGACTGAGCCTGAATATTCGTGCCTGTATCATGAAATGATACAACATAGAGTATGCGGTCAGTATGTGGAATGTACCGAGTATGCAAGGTAACTAAAACCACTGAGTAAGTAAAATCAGTGATCATGCATAACACAAAACATTTCATTATAAGAGTATGAGAATAGGGCTTGCATATTATTATTTGAAACATGACTTAAACATAACTGAATATCATAACTGAATCGAATGACCTAAAGCTGAAAACTGATAATCATAGGAAAACTGACGACGGTTTTCCCATACGTACACTGGCCTTCAAACTGGAGAGAACTTTGTGCTAGGGTGGAGTCATGTACACACGAGATTAGAGTCACCAGAGTCCAATGGTCCAGACCGGCTACTGGACTGGTCAAAATCAACACCGATGGTAGTGCTCTTGGCAATCCGGGAAAGATTGGGGCAGGAGGTATCATCAGGGATCGTCATGGGGATCTGATTCATGCTTATGCTACTCCCCTTGGGGAAGGGACAAATAACCAGGCGGAGTTGGAATCATCTTATATAGGTCTCACTTGGTGCCTTCACAACGGCCACTCAGGCGTCATCCTCGAGGTTGATTCGGAGCTTCTAGTTGGTTGGATTAGGGGCACTTTTGCCCCCCCTTGGCATCTACACCACACTTTTCTCAGACTGCAGGACACTATCAGACAACTTCATACCTTCTCGTGTCGTCACATACTCAGAGAGGGCAATACCGTTGCTGATGCACTGTCTAAACATAGCCACACCACTACTATCGCAGTTCACTTCTCTTGCCTACAGGACTTACCGGTACACATCAGGGGTTACCTCACGACGGACAAAATGGGCTTGCCTAACTTCAGAAGAAGGAAGACTAGGAGGATCAAAGAACCACCATGAGATACTGTGAATTGCTTGGTATGTATCCAAGCTCGGTATGGATGTCTCTATACCATTTTTTTTTGTTTGGTAACTCTTCCTTTTCAGGTAGGCTTTTCTTTCTTTTTCTAGAATAGGTCTTTCTTTGTAAAGGGAGAGTCTCCCTCATTTACTGCTTTCCTAGAATTTATGTATTGGAGAGGAGTCCTCTCCTGTAGGTGCATAGTTTCTAGGTTTCCATATTCGTATCGGGGATGGGTTGGCCAACCTTAGCAGGATGTCCGACCTATGAACCACCATTAAATCGGAGGTAAGGTTTTATGTCCCCCTCCATGTACTTATTTTTGCTGTTTTATTTATGATAAGGCCTGGGGGTGCTGCTCAGCCCCTGCCCGGGACAAGGGCGTTTACTAAAAAAAAATAAATAAATAAAAAAATAAAAATAGTAAAACTGAACATTGGGTCAAACCTGTTGAAAACATAATATGATGACTGATGAACATGCATAACTGAAATCATGAGAAACAATAGGAAACTCATCATATAACCGACATTACCACGATAGAGCTTACGTGGTCTCGACTATTACACTCAAGTGGGCAGAGCCGTCCAAAGCCTTCCTAGGGCTAAGGACACTACAATGATATCGATATCAAGATGAAGGCCCCTTGGGGGTAGGGGAAATGTCACGGGGGCAGATTCCACACACGCTAGAGGTTTCTGCCTAAGCGTCTCACCCACCATGCAACATTCAAGTCCACCTGCTTGACTCAGAATATTTTTGACAACGCTAAATTTTGTACTTAGAATTATTTTCGTGTGCAAGAATAAATTGAACAAACATACATACGGGACAATCCCAACCTTTGTATTAATTTGAAAACATCACAAAGGACCCTCACTTGCGTGAAAACAACCTGCCATGACTTTCAATCCTAGGCACAACCCACAAGTCGGAGGCTGCCCACTATCATGTGAACGTCTAGCCTATAGCTTACCTTGTTCACCAACACTTAGTGAATTTCTAGCCTTAAGCTTTTCTCATTCACTAGTTAGGCCTTACTTTCCTCCCTTAATTCATCTAAGGCAAAGGCTGTCATTCATAGGAACATGCTAGCGTTGCCCATTTACAAAAAATGGCCTGCCGACAATTGTCGCGTCCTAAGCATACAAAATCATATATGGCACAAGTGCCTACAAACGTGCAGATGACATCCCCATCTGCTAAGGCTATTTGAATTTCAAATTCTAATGAAAAACACAAGGAATGGAGCCAAAAACGGTTCACAAGGAAATTGCCCAACTGCCTGTGCCATGTGTCGGCCTATATGCGTGCCAGCACATGCGCACACGAGCGTGTGAGCAGCCTTGCGCGCCAACGCATTGCCACACCCAATCTTGGTGCCAAATGCCTGTCCTTCGCGCAAAGACCTCGGCCACGCCACTTTCGAGTTGCCCAGCCGCATCTACCTACTGCAATGCCACTGTCGTGCCAATACCGACATGCCGACTGCATTTTCCTTGGTCCATGCCATCTCCGTTTTCCCTCGTGCCATTTCCTTGATTTCTTCATGCCATTTCTTGATTCTCATTTTACATTCATCTAGCCAAGCCTTGACACCCGCACTTGATCCGACAATGACACTTGCCACAAGCTAGTGTGCCACTGCCGACACTACCTTGCTGATGCCTGCTACCGATGCCCGCTTAGTGCCTAATGTCATGCCATGGCACACCAATCTGCCACACTTTCACACTTCGCCACTTGACTTAGCAATGCCACCACATTGCTCCCACATGCTTGATTCGACCCGCATCTAGGCCAAGACAAATTCAATCATGCCAACCCTTTGCCGCCACCGTGCCACATACCGAGTTCAAGAGTCAGGCCCCTTACAGAAAGTCACAAGAGAGGTCCCCAAATAATCTGAACATACCTACGTTGGCATGTAGTTCTAAGGCATTGGGTTGAATGACCCTTAGCCTACTCGGTGCTAGAAACTACTCCCAAAAACATGCATAGGCTCTCAATCGTTTTTCAAGAAGATGAACCATCATCTAGTAACGAAGTTGAATCATATCATACATGCAGAGTCTTAAATCATAGCATGAGGAGCCTTGGGCTCAAACCATACCACAAACTAAAAAGAGTGGGAGTCTAGACTCCAAAATCATATGGCAAGCTAATAACATGAAATTTAGATAAATCATGAAACATACTTAATTATATGGGCTTTCCCAATGCTTAAACATGCTTGACATAGACTTGTTCATTTAAAAACATGAACATGGACATGGGTAATTTGAAATCATACTTTCATCATATACATCTCATCATGCTTGAATACATATATCATAATGTCAACTTTCTTGACCTTTCATGGTTGGGCATCATAATTTGTATAAACTTGAAAACATAATTCGTAATTGATAACATAGTAAAATATGCTCATGAATGATAATTCAACATTAGAAACATGTATAGATCATACCCGTGATTGATACTTAGATAATCCACATGTTGTGTTAAAATCCCATAGATCCATCAACTAGAATTTTCATGAAATTGAAGAGGGATTGGGCATGGGTGTGGACGAATACACCTATTCATAACCCTATATACCTGGGAGAAAGCTTATTTTACAACCCTCTTGAAAATCCAAAGGAATTTGGGGAAGAACTTGATGAATCTATGCTTGATCACCGTTAGGGGCTTCTAGGATTGCATGCATGGAGAGGGATAGGATTAGAATTTATTAACCCTCTTAAAACACATAGTTTAGGCCTCATGAACTTAGGAAATACAGAAAAGACCTTAATAAATTTGAAGAGAAAAATGCACTGCCAGTCCCAACGAGGGACTGGATGATTAGTGGCCTGAGGGATGAATTGTGGCCTGCCTGTCGTTCCCATCACTGTTATTCCTCCACTCTATTAGTCACCACAAAGGACATCATGACTTGTGGTGTACCCTATGAAACATGGTGACAAACCACTAGGAGCACTGCCAAAAACCTTCAACCTTCAAGCCGACCACTGACCACGAGTGACTTAACGACTCATGGTCCTAACCACGACTCGTGGTCTCTCCCGTGATCATCCCCTTGACCAAATATCCAACTAAGTTAACCCTTCACTCCAAGAGTCACCTAACGATTCGTGGTGCACCTCACAGGTCACTAGACGACTCGTCCTATGACCTAGTGCAGAAAAATCCTGCTTTCTCCATTTCAACCCTCGAGTCTGATCTTAAGGCTTTAGGGGTATTACAATATCTCCTCCTTGGGAAGATTCATCCTCGAATGTGGGTCAACATACTAAAAAGCTGAGAAATGCAACTGCCATATCAAATACTGCACATTTAAAGCTGAAAACTGACTGAGTGGCTGACTTCAGACTGAAATACATGACTGAACTAAATTCATGAATCACACATTCATGCATATATTGACATGAAAAATACTGGGGTACATGATTTGAACATGAACATGAATAGAGTTCTAAGGTGAAAACTGATACCTCAAGCTGGAATTGAGCCGGGAGGGATAGACACGGGTATTTTGTTATACCCCAAGAATTCAAAGATCGGACCCGGAAGTTGAATCAATAAAAAATTGGAAAATGGTTATGCAGTTCCAGAATGAGTTATTGGACAACTCGTGAGGAGACCCCACGAGTTGTCAAGTGACTCGTGGGAAGGCCAGAAGTGATCAAGAAATTGAGGTCCCCATGAGTGAAGTAACGACTCATGGTCAGCCACCACGAGTCGTGATGTCAATCGTGGGGTGGAATTTGAATGTTTAAAGGAGGATTTGTCCAGTGTACTTAACGGATGGGACCCCAAGAGTCATGGAAAGTCCCAACGACTCGTGAGGTAAGTCGTGAGTAAGGATGTTGATAATTATTGGTAATTAAGGCAGTGTACATGACGGGATATGACCACGAGTCGTGGTCACGGGAGACGAGTCTTTAATTCATCCATTAGGAGCCCCGGCAGACCAGCTATCCAGTGCACTTGATGAGTAACCCAGCGAGTCGTTGGCCCAGGTAACGAGTCTTCAGGTCATCCATTAGGACCCCCTGATAGTTATTTTCAGTGAATTTAATAAGGGATTTTCCTTAATTCCTAAGTTCTAAGGGCCTATACTACATTGTTTTAAGCTCGTTTTAGTGGGTTTTAGCAGGGGAAAACCTATCCGAAGCCATTATTCTCATGTATGCAAGTTTGAAGGTTTGAAGAGAAGGATCAAGGTGAAATCTCAAGGTTTCCAATTGGAATCTCAACTGGGCAATTAGGGGGAGTTAGAATTCACCATTTCTTGGTATGTAAGGCCATGAGTGGGTGCTTTCTTCCACACCCATCTCCAATCCCTATCAAAATGTGATTAAATTATCTATGATCAAGTATGGGATTTTACCCAATTGCATGATTCTTCAATCTCTATACATGGGTATGATTAGATTGAGTTTATATTGATGATTTACGAAGCTTGGGAGGATTCTAACTTGTTTTCCTTTTAAAAATTGTTTTTCAAAATTTGAATCTAAAACGCCCATGGGTGAAGAGTTCATAAAAGAAGAGATTTATGATAAATGTGTGATGATGATGAAGTTGATGATGAAAAACACATTTTTAAAACTACCCATGACTATGTTGATGTTCTCAAAATGAATTTCTTAGATCCAATTATGATAAAGCCTTGGATGATGCCCACATATTGATTTACAGTGATGATTTTTCCGACATAAGCTTACAACATGGTTTGAAGTGGATTATCCTCAACTTTTATTATAAATTATAGCTTGTGGTATGTTGAGTAAATATTTCTACGTGTAGCTTACAACATGATTTGGAGTAGATGCTCCCACCTATGATTGAGCTAGTGGTATGTTTCGAAATAAAGTCTCCTATGTCCATGAATTCATAATTGATATGTATGTCATTGTTGAGATTAGTCAAGGGAAAATGTTGAGCTTCATATTCACATGATGTCTAGTCTATGCATGATTTCATTATGAGCTTTGTCAATAGACAATGTTGAGCTTCGTTTCATACGATGTTGAGTTATGCATGATTTCATCTTAAGCTTCGTCAAAGGACGATGTTGAGCTTCATCAAAGGACGATGTTGATCTTCGTCAATAGACGATGTTGAGCTTCGTTATATACGATATAGAGCATTGCATGTTTTTGGGATAAGAGTCTAGTACCGAGCGGGTTAAGGGTCGACCACCCTATGTCGCAGAACTATGCGCCAACGTAGGTTGATATTTATTTACTGTTGGGGCCTCCCTTGTGAGCTATCCCCAACACAATTGGCCCTTTAGCTTGATATCAATATCATGGTATCGTCCATCGCCTTGGCAAGGTGATGGACGGCTCTACCCACTTGATTGTGATAGTTTGGACCACGTAAGCTCTATCTTGGTATGTCGGTTAAATGATGAGTCTCCCACTGTCTATATTATTCATATTTGCATAATCATTCCTCATGATGACTACTTATGCATGCATATTGAGTAAGTAAGGTTTGACTCATTATCCAGCTTTGATATAAATGTTATGTTTCATCTTTGAGTCATTCGAGTCAGTCATGATGTTCTAAATCCATGCATGATCATGTTGTGATAACAGTACGATTTAAGAATGAATTCATGTGGTCTCTTTCTTTTACTTCATAGTTTTGATATGTATGATTTTCTTTATATGATTTATATTACTTTCGCGGTTTTAGTTACCTTGCATAGTCTGTACATTCCACATACTGACCGCATACTTAAAATGTTGCATCGTTTCATGCTGCAGGATCCGGTTCTCAGGTTCAGCCGTGTGTGTAGTCGGTTATTGTTCGGTGCTTTTGCTTTGGGTATAAAGCTACACGCAAGTGCACGTGGTCGAATAAATAGTAAAGTGGCTTAAGTAAGCCAAGTATCGATCCCACAGGGACTGGGATGAAGTGCAATCTGCTCAAGTGTACTATGTTTTAATTCTAGAAATGCAGACAACAGTGTAACCAAAAGTTTGATATTTTGATTTATAATTTTTATGCTAAATCTAAAACAACTATCTAATGTGAGTTTGAACTATGAATGAGAGCATGCTGAGGTTAAACGAACATGTAATGAAATTAATTATCGATGTAATTTGGTTAGTCTTTTCCTCCGGTTGCTAGCCAAGAACTATTGCCAAGAGATTAAAACTCTCGTATTTAACCCCACTTAAGAATCATGAACCATCCACCTACATTTCTGTGATTAAATGCAATTCATGTTCTAGCCATACAAACCCGGTTCCTAAATTGACTAATACGACTTTTAGGTATATTTCTATCCTGAAAGTAAATCAATTCTCAATTTTCCCAAACTAAGAAAAGATCATATCCTATTACTTCACAACTTTCCAATTTCTTGCTCTCTCGAGTGAAACCGGACTTTTTAGAGGTACATTAACGTAGGCCACACATTAATGCAGTAAGAACAAGAATTAATAGAACAACCATGGAAGAAAAGATGAAAAACCAAGGAATCAATGATCACATTTCATTACAAGTGTTCATAACCTCAGCAAGAAGATGAATTAACCACTCATTTGTGGATTAAACATCATTAAATGAGTGTTAAAGATACAAGCAATTGAATACAAGGAGAAGGAAAGAGAGAAAAACCCTGATAATTTCATCCCCTCAACTGCCTGTAACCCACGTTCTTGCTCCACCAAGTCAGAATATTGAAAAATGAACCTAAGTGTTCTATTTATACTAGTGTGAATTTTTCCCGGAATAACAAGCAACGTGTCACGGAATGCATCGCGGAGCACTGCCTCCGTGACACGCTACCGACACAGACCTTCACTGGAACTGGGGGTCCAGGAAATAAGGCCCAACGTGGCACGACGTGCAACGCAGAGCCATGCCACCGTGCCACAGACCCATCGCGTACCCTCTCTGGAAATTGGGCGAAAATTCCCTATCCAGGCAGAAGGCCTCCGCGATGGCAGCGTGACACGGCTCCATCACGGAGCCCCTTTATTTGATGCTTTCCACTGCCTTGTCCCTTGCTCACGTCCGAGTCCAACCCTGATATCTTCCAACATGCATTTTAGCTTCCCAAAATTACATTTTGCCTGCAAAACAATGCTAATCATGTTGGTTAGTATAAATTCACATTTTATTACCAATTACATGAGAATGTATACACATTGATAGATAAACAAGGCTAAAATTCCACATTTGAGTATCACTTGGGCATATAAATTTGCCCAAGATCACTTACCCCACACTTAAATCCTTGTTCGTCCTCGAACAACAATCCTACACCTCATGCAATTTACATCCCAACCTTGCTACTTTGGTTCGACAATTTAGGCTACGGTCACACCGATTATTCAACATAGCAAATCATCAAGAAAATATGCATGGTCCTATCAATGCAATGACCTTCAATACATCAAGACCTTCGAGACTTAAGAATCGACTCTCGATATTGGCAAACTCATGCAAATCAGCTGATCAAGATATCCGACACGAAAATTAATCTCTCATCAAGCATGTGCCCTCACAACACAAAAGAGTCTTCCCCTTTTTGCTCATATGAACTCACAAAATTTCAGGCAGGGGCATGTAAACACAATTTCGCTCTCTCTCCCAAAAGAATTCACATGCATCATGTCATGACCCATAAGCTTGCCCTTAGTGTATTACTCCACTAATATAAAGAAGTGCGATGTAAGATCACATAGGACTTTAACTGGTTGTAATGGAAGCTACGGAACTAGTAAATATTGGGTTAGCCAATAATAGCCACTAGCATCCTTAAGCGCCTTTTCAACACATCCCATCAACTCATGAACATTGTTTCTTTTTTTATTTTTCATCCTCCCATTCTTGACGTTTTTCTTTAGTTTAGCCCATCTTATTAAGCACACTTGACACAACAACAAAGGTTATTCATGCACCTTCATTATAGTTTATTTATAACAAGTGCACCTTCAACCTTTTCTTTTCTTCCAGCACTCGGCTTTTCATTTCTTTTCACCATTCTCACTCTTTGACACTTTGGGAAAATGATTTTCTCTTCTTAAGCGCTTAAGAGTTCTGTATAGACTTTACGGCTAATGAAAAGAAAGGATTAGCTCGGTTTACACTTTTCGACAAAAGAAAAAAATAATAGGTTAAAGGCTCAACGGGCTGACTAAGGTATACAATCAAGGTGGGTACGACAATGAAAAATAGAAACTTTCGGTTGAAACAAAGAAATGCCTACATCCTCTCCTACAATACACCTCCTTCATTTCGTTTTGTACACACACCAGGCAAGTTCTAGACACTTCACAATAGCACGGAATAACAACACCTCACTTCACACTTATTGCACATGCTCAATTCAAGATGTATTCACAGACTCTTCAATCAGCTAATTACAGGAATTCAAACATTAAGCCTCAATCACACTGAATCGAACTCTATGGCCTAGGTATCTCAACATATTTTACAAATTTGCATGCTTTCATACGAATCACCTTTGCATTTTAAATATCATGTACAACACGCAACCAGAATTTTGCAACCATAAAGTAACTCTAGGTTTTGGGATGCAAACCACAAAAGAAAACAACTGAAAAATAATTGAAAAAAAACCTACTCCTAACGACTACATTTCCCTTAAGACGGTCTTCATCCATCCATCATAGGGAACAGTCACTACTATGACTTCGGTTCAATGGGACCATTCTCGGTAAAAGAACCGAAAACAAACGTCGAGAAACCCAAGAAGTAAAAAAAATAATTAGAAACTATCGATCATTTCGATAAACAAAAATATGTACAAAATCAGCTAGCAACATTCAGCAACACACGTCAATTTTACATAAATTTACAATACAGAACAACAACTTAACAATTCACAAATCACAAGGAACAACAAAATTTCACAGGCATGACAACAGATTAGAGCATACATACATAACAGCACAACCAGCACCTAACTACTCCCACCCCACACTTAGCTCAAACACTATCCCCAGTGTTCACAAAAATTAAAATAGCACAAAAATCTGGTGGTGGAACTCCCTGATCAATCAAAGTACTCCACTTCTTCGTCAGGTGCTGCTGCTTCATCTCCCATGTCTGAATCACCCCCGTTGTCATCATCGGACTCCACATCGGAGCCCCCCCGACGTGTCTCCTCGTCTGTGGGGACATCATCATCCGTGGGCTCTACAAATACTGGCCCCACTCGGCATAGAGCCCTGGCGTTCTCGCCGAAGGGGTAGTCTAGCTCGAGCTGCCATAGCTCCTCCTCTGTCGCCGGCCTCCCGCCTATCCTCAGCTGGAGCATCTGCATCCCATCCATGCGAGCCATATACTGATCATCACGAGCATGTCGCTCGCCAAGTGTAAGCACTAGCCCGTGGGTGGTGTCGGGTGCCTTAGTTTTAGTAACATAAAAGGCCCGCCGCTCCATCTGCGGGATATAATCAAGGGCCTCTTCCTCAACATCTAGGCCCCTGAGGAAGGTGGTGAGTAGTCCACCAAAGCCGTACCTGTGCCCCTGATGCAACCAGGCTCTCTTCAAGGCGGAGATAAACACCCCCCCCCCACGTTGATCTCCAGTCCTTTCATCAGGGCGTACACCAGGCATACATGATCCCGGGTTACATCTGTCATATGTACCCCCGGGATTAGGCAGGAACAGACGATCTTTAGCCATATTCTGGCTTCCCTGTTCATCTGTGAATAGGGCAAAGTCTGATGGTAGCCCCTCTCTTTGTGTCTGCTCCATCTAGCTGTCGATCGGGTCCCACACAATATGCGTCTGATGTCCGCATACGATGTAGTGATGTTCAACTGTCGAAGCACGTGGGCGTCTGTGTCCCGCGCCCCTATGATAGCATTGAGGTGGTGGGGCTCAAATGTGACTATTTGCCCTCTGATTTTTATGGTGTGACTTCTTAGGGTCGGGTTCCAATTGGCATAGAATTCCCGAATCAGGTGCAAGTTACATTCCTTATGCTCTTCAAAGATGAAGTTGAGCCCAGCTGCCTCGATCCGGTGGACAATCCTAGGGAACTCCTGTGCCAATGGTTCCCATGCGATATGTTCCTCAGGGAAGTACTTGTTTTCTTTGTGCTTTGCATACCACTTCTTCCCCTCATCTGTCACCCATCTGGTTCCGTATTGGCGGCGTTGGCCGCGTGGAACCGCTGGTGCTGCTGGGACTGCTGTGCCCAGTCTGATTCGCTTTCTTCCGGCGCCAAATGTTGATGCGCCTTTCCCTTTTTCTTGCCTGCTTGCCATTTTACCTGTCAACCCAAGTAGACAAGATCAATGTTAAACCAATGAATATTAACTTCGACTAAGGTCGGGTTAAGCTAGGCTACCCCACACTTAGACCTTAGCTATAGTTACAACATACCGGCAAGATCATGCTTATTTGCATAAATAAACAACCAACTATACAAACATGCTTAGTGCATACGAAGAATTCGACGGTATATATACTATGTACTACTCAGACTTCGTACAGCTAACAATAATCGTTACCCTCGATAACCTTTTAATCCATCGCACTTAGCAAGAAAAAAAAAAGAAACGAAAACAACAACAAGAATTTATCTACACGAACCTATACAACCAACCCAATTCTTGCAAATTTCAATATTCCCCTAACCCGAGAATCCGTCGGTCTTTTAACATGATAACAATTAGCACATTGACTCATCTCACTCAACATGTACATCCCGACATGAATTTCACAAGTTCACTACATTTTCCACTTCAAATTCAAAAACAAGCCCTAGAAATGATGATATCAAGAACATTCGATTAAATTATGCAATTAACGAGTTCAAGCAATCATAAGGATATTCCGAACATTCATCAACAACAATTCAATTGAATTCATGATTAATTTCTACTTAGGGCAAACTTAGCTCACCTCACATGCTCAATATCGAAGAAAATCGACAAGAAATGAGATGAAATCGAAGAACATACCTTGAAGTTGAAGAATTGAAGAAAACTCAATGATTTTCTTGGCCTATTTCGTGTCACGTTGAAGAGGGATGAGTTTTAGGGAGTTTGGTCACAGAGTGATTGAAAAATAAGGAAAAATGAAGGGGTTTCGGGGTTTAAAAGTGGGAAAATCGCGCGGGTCACCCGGCGACCCCGTGTGACCCGTCGCGATATACACGGCAACGTGTCACGGAGTGCATTGCGGTGCACTGCCTCCGTGACACGGAGCTATCGCGAGACTGTTCTGGAATTTTAAAAATTCCGAATTTATACATCAACGTGTCATGGAGGGTAACGCGGAGGTCCTCCTCCATGACACGGAGCTATCGCCCTAGCTCACTGTTTTGCCACTTTTTATTAATTTTCATACCTTGAATTTTCCTTTGCGATTCCGTGCGTATTTTCCTCCGTTTGACCTGAAATTCATCTCACTACACGAAATTGGTTAGAATTACAAGTTTCACTCTAAATAAAAATAAAAACAAAAACAAAACTAAAAATTTTGTAGTAAATCAAGAAGAAGAAAGAGAAAAATCTAATCACACTTTACAAAGAGAAGAATTTTTCACGGGTTGCCTCCCGTGCAGCGCCTGGTTTACCATCGCGGCTCGACATCGTTAAGCTCAGTTGTCCTCTAGGGTGATGGACGATTTCTCTCGGTCACCGTCCTCCCCCCAGTAGTGCTTACACCATTTCGGTGGCTTTCCCATTTACTCTCGTGAATCCTTAATCTGCTCATCATCGCCTTGATCAATCACATTAATCACAAAGAGTTCTTCATGCACCATCGGGAGCTTGGGTGCCTTGTACACATCCAACACCTCCACCTTGTTGTGTGCTCGCATTGTTAGCTGCCCCGCAGCTACGTCAATTAGTGCTTTCCCGGTCGCCAAGAAAGGATGTCCCAAAATAAATGGGACTTCCGCGTCTGGTTCAAAATCTAGCACGACAAAATCTATCGGGAAAATCAAGGAGCCATCTTGCACCAGAACGTCCTCCACAATGCCATCAGGACATGCTAAGGACCGATCCGCCAATTGCAAGATTACTGTTGTGGGTCTAGGACTCCCTAGACCCAGCTTTTTGAATACCGATGACGGCATCAAATTTATGCTCACTCCCAAATCACACAATCCACGAGCTCGGATGCTCTTCCCAATGGTAATATGTATAGTAAAGCTCCCAGGGTCTTTGAGCTTTGTGGGTAGTCGGTTTTAAATCCGGGAAGTGCACTCCTCCGTTAGAGCCACCATAGCATACTCAGTCAACCGACTTTTGTTTGCCACGATGTCCTTTATATACTTAGCATATTTCGTCACTCCCTGCAAAACATCAACAAGAGGTAAGTTAACATGTACCTGTTTCAGCACCTCCATGAATTTCTTGAAACACGCCTCCTCCTTGTGTTTCTTTAATCGTTGAGGGAACGGGGGTGGTGGTCTTTCTGATTCTCGACTTCTGCTGCTCCCGATTGTTGAGGTGGTCTTTCTGGTTCCACCTCTTTCAGCTGCAGACCACTCCTTGTGGTCACTGCATTCACCTGCTTGGGATTGGGATCTGTGTCGCTCGGAAGTCCTCCTCTAGGCCTGGTGTTTTGGGCTCCAGCAAATTGCCCAAATTGATATTCAAGTGCCTTGGTAGCTAATTGGTTGTTTTTCACTTCGACTGCCAATTTCACATAGTCAGCCTGCAATTGAGCTTGGTTAGCTATCATGGTCTTGAACATCTCCTCAATGCTGGGTGATGGTGGTGGAGGAGGTGAATTGTTGTTTCTGAATTGTGCTTGATAATTCTGCTGCCTCCTTGGTTCCTTTGCACACCCTGACCTGAACTTTGCCCTTGATGGTTGTTGCTACCCCAGGAGAAATTAGGGTGATTCCTCCAATTGGAATTGTAGCTATTACCATACTGTTGGTGGTTGTTCCTTTGTATATTTCCCACAAAGTTTACCGAGTCAGGATTTGCTCCACAACACTCAGCTGAGTGCTCACTGCTTCCACACACTTCACACCACATTTGCTGCACTGCATTAACTGGGGCTTGGGGCTGGTTCATTGTCATGTTGCTGAAGTGGGTGTTAAGTTGATTTTGTAATCCAGCTATCTGTGCAGCAATAGCTGTAAACCCATCCACTTCTAGCACTCCTGCTGCTTTCCTTGTCCCGCCTCTTGATGAATCAGCATTCCATTCCGGATTGCCCTGCGAAATACGGTTCAACAAGTTATACAGCTCCTCATAAGTTTTCTCCAGCACTTGTCCTCCAGCTGCTGAGTCTAGCAATATTTTTGTATGGGGTTCCAAACCCTCTATAAAAGTATGCACCACCACATCATTGGACTGATGATGATGAGGACAATCCCGCAACATGGATTTAAATCTCTCCCAGGCCTGATATAAATTTTCTCCCTCTCTCTGTTTGAAACTTAGAATTTGACTTCTATGTCTTGCTGTTTTACCAGAGGGAAAAAACCTTATCAAGAACTTCCGTGCAAGATCATCCCACGTAGAAATAGAATTCGGTGGCTGAGCTTTCAACCACCTCTTGGCTTATCCCAATAATGAGAATGGGAACAATGTAAGCCGGACATAGTCTGGTGACACTCCAACGGGGATGTAAGTGTCACTTATCTCCAAAAAATTTTGGAGATGCTGCTGTGGATCTTCATGAGGGAGACCGGTAAATTGCCTGCTTGTGTGCAACAATTGCACCATATTTTGTTTAAGTTCAAATCTCCCTCCCGGCTCTGGTTTACGGATACTCGATGTAACATTATTGGCATGTGGGATTGCCACCTCGAGAACCGGCCATGCTGCTGCTTCTTCGGGCACTAACACTGCCCGTACTACCGGTGGATTCTGTTGTTGCTCCATGATCGTCTGTCTGAGCAACTGCAGCTTTCTTTGTAGAGCTTCTCTTCTCTTACTGTGAAATATCCTTTCTGGCTCTATATACGATTCCACCAGCTCCTTGTCTCTTGCCAGCGTTCAACAACAATTAAGTCTGCAAAAATACAGGCTAAGACCAAGTTGTCAACACTAAGAAAATAAAAATACAGTAAATTAACACTTAAAACAATTTCACCAATTGCCAAGTCCCCGACAACGGCGCCAAAAACTTGTTCGGCTAGTTTTGGGGTTATAAAAACGACATGCAAGTGCACATGGTCGAACAAGTAGTAAAGTGGCTTAAGTAAGCCAAGTATCGATCCCACAGGGACTGGGATGAAGTGCAATCTGCTCAAGTGTACTATATTTTTATTCTAGAAATGCAGACAACAGTGTAACCAAAAGTTTGATATTTTGATTTATAATTTTTATGCTAAATCTGAAACAACTATCTAATGTGAGTCTGAACTATGAATGAGAGCATGCTGAGGTTAAACGAACATGTAATGAAATTAATTATCGATGTAATTTGGTTAGTCTTTTCCTCTGGTTGCTAGCCAAGAACTATTGCCAAGAGATTAAAACTCTCGTATTTAACCCCACTTAAGAACCATGAACCATCCACCTACATTTCTGTGATTAAATGCAATTCATTTTCTAGCCATACAAACTCGGTTCCTAAATTGACTAATACGACTTTCAGGTATATTTCTATCCTGAAAGTAAATCAATTCTCAATTTTCCCAAACTAAGAAAAGATCATATCCTATTAATTCACAACTTTCCAATTTCTCGCTCTCTCGAGTGAAACCGGACTTTTTAGATGTACATTAACGTAGGCCACACATTAATGCAGTAAGAACAAGAATTAATAGAACAACCATGGAAGAAAAGATGAAAAACCAAAGAATCAATGATCACATTTCATTACAAGTGTTCATAACATCAGCAAGAAGATGAATTAGCCACTTATTTGTGGATTAAACATCATTGAATGAGTGTTAAAGATACAAGCAATTGAATACAAGGAGAAGGAAAGAGAGAAAAACCCTGATAATTTCGTCCCCTCAACTGCCTGTAACTCACGTTCTTGCTCCACCAAGTCAGAATATTGAAAAATGAACCTAAGTGTTCTATTTATACTAGTGGGAATTTTTTCTGGAATAACAAGCAACGTGTCACGGAGTGCATCGCAGAGCACTGCCTCCGTGACACGCTACCGACGCGGACCTTCACTGGAACTGGGGGTCCAGGAAATAAGGCCCAACGTGGCACGACGTGCAACGCGGAGCCATGCCACCATGCCACGGACCCATCGCGTACCCTCTCTGGAAATTGGGCGAAAATTCCCTGTCCAGGCAGAAGGCCTCCGCGATGGCAGCGTGACACGGCTCCATCGTGGAGCCCCTTTATTTGATGCTTTCCACTGCCTTGTCCCTTGCTCACGTCCGAGTCCAACCCCGATATCTTCCAACATGCATTTAAGCTTCCCAAAATTACATTTTACCTGCAAAACAATGCTAATCATGTTGGTTAGAATAAATTCACATTTTATTACCAATTACATGAGAATGTATACACATTGATAGATAAACAAAGCTAAAATTCCACATTTTTGTATCACTTGGGCATATAAATTTGCCCAAGATCAGTTATCAGAGTTAGCACCTGCTTGTTTGGTGAGTCCTCATCTTTTGAGGACTAGATTTTCAGTTATGTTAGATGTATTTTCAGTTTCAGTATTGTTGAGCTAGTTGGGGGTGTTGGCCCATCAGCTTATCCAGATTAGAGGCTTATCAGACTTAGACGTGTATTCAGCTTAAGATATTCATTCCGTGCTTTAATTAAATTCAACTTCTGCTGAGTTTATAATTATGTTTTCTTCCTATTATTGAATGATTTTATTGAATGCTTATGCCATGGGTTGACTTGGGGCCTCTCGGGGTCCCTCGTCCCGTTTCTATGATCCAGGCCTCCGTTCGATTCGTGACATATTTAGCCACCATATTTGCTTTGACTTCCCATGTAGCTCCCTCAACATACTGATTTCTCCACAATACCTTTACTGAAGCTACTTCTTGGTTCCGTAGCTTTCAAACTTGATGATCAAGCATTTCCACTAGAACCTCCTCAAAGCTAAGGCTATCCTTCATACCTACATTCTCCACCAGAACAACCTAAGTCGGAGCACCCAAGCACTTCTTTAAGAGTGTTACATGGAAAACTGGATGAACTGAAGCTAATTCTAAGGGAAACTAAAACTCATATGCCACCTTGCCAACCCATCTCACAACCTAGTACGGGTCAACATAACAGGGAATAAGTTTCCCTTTCTTTCCGAACATCACTACTCCATTCCTGGGAGATACCTTCAGAAATATCCAATCATCAACTTCAAACTAAAGTTCTTTACTCCTCACATCTGTATCGGACTTTTGATGACTCTGGGCTGTTTTCAACCATTCCCATATAAGCTAAACCTTCTCCATAGCCTCATGAATCGAATCTTCTCCTATCAAAGTAGCTTCACCGACCTCAAACCATCCAATAGGTGATCTATACCTCCACCCATAGAGAGCCTCAAACGGAGCCATCTTAATGTTAATATGGTAGCTATTTTTATATGCAAACTAAATGAGAAGTAAATGATCATCCCAAATACCTTTGAATTCAATCACACACGCTCACAATATATCCTCAAGAGTCTGAATGGTTCGCTCGCCCTAACAATCTGTTTGTGAGGGAAATGTTGTGCTAAGCTTGACCTGAGTACCAAGTCCCTTATGAAATGATCTCCAAAGCTAGGAGGTAAAGTGAGTACCTGTATTCGGTATGATGGACAAGGGAACTCCATGCCACCGAGCAAGATCCCGAATGTATAACATAGCATAATCCGCCACTGAGTTGGTAGTTTTGACCAGTAGGAAATAAACTGCCTTAGTCAACCTGTCTACAACCACCCAAATAGAGTCATACTGTCGACGAGTGTGAGGCAACCCAGTAATGAAGTCCATATTGATTTCCTCCCACTTCTAAGTGGGGATACGAATATCTAGAAACAGACCTCCAAGTATTTCATGCTCAACCTTCACCTATTGACAATTTGGACACTTAGCCACAAAGTCTGTTATGTCCTTCATGCCATTCCACCAATAGACTTCTTATAGGTCGTGTTACATCTTGGTGGCACCGAGATTTATAGAATATCTGGAACCATGAGCCTTGTGCATCATTCTATCTCTCAAATCATCAACTCTCGGTACACACAACTGACTCTGATATCGCAACACACCATCAACCCCTTGGGAGAAGACCTCCACCTTCTGATTCCAAATGGATTCCTTCAACTTAACTAAACTAGGATCCTCATCTTGTCTATCTTTGACCTTAGTCAGGAAGGAAGAATCTAATCCATTCTAAACAAATATTCCACCATCTATCAATTCAATAAGAGGAACTCCAACCATGCAAGCTGATGCACATCCTTCACTAACTCTTTCCTCTCCTCATTTACACGGAATACACTCTCCATAGATAGCCTGCTAAGAGTATCTTCCACCATATTTTCCTTACCCGGATGATAAAGGACACTTATATCATAATCCTTAAGAAGCTCCAACCACCTTCTTTGACGTAGATTTAGATCCTTCTGGGTGAACACATACTGTAGGCCTTTGTGGTCTGTAAACACATCCACATAGACCTCGTACAGATAGTGTCTCCAAATCATTAAGGAAAATACTACCGCTGCCAACTCGAGGTCGTGAGTCAGATAGTTTTTTTCATGGACCTTTAACTGCCTGGTAGCATAGACTATAAGTTTACCGTGCTAAATGAGTACACAACAAAGACCAATCCTCGATGCGTCACAATAAACTACAAACCCATCAGTGCCCTCATGTAGGGTCAACACTTGTGCTGAGGTGAGTAGAGTCTTCAACTCTTGGAAGCTCTTGTCACAATCCTTTGACCATTGAAACTTCACGTTCTTATGGGTCAACTTAGTCAATGGTGCTACAATAGATAAAAACCCTTCAACAAACCTCCGATAGTAACCGGCTAAACCCAAGAAACACCTGATATCCGAAGGACTAACTGGTCTAAGCCAATTCTTCACCGCTTCTATCTTTTAAGAGTCAACTGTACACACTCGCTTGACACCACATGATCCAAAAATGCCACTGAGTTTAACCAAAACTCACACTTTCTAAACATAGCATACAACTGGAGATCCTTAAGAGTCTGTAGCACCACCCTTAAATTAGTGACATGCTCCTCTGCGCTCAGAGAATATATGAGAATATCATCTATGAACATGATCACGAGCATATCAAAATATGGTTTGAACACCCCATTCATCAAATCTATAAAAGCTGCAGGAGCAGTTGTTAGTCCAAAAGACATAACTACAACTCATAGTGACCATACCGAATCCTGAAGGCTGTCTTCTGATAACGCTCAAAACACACCTCTTACTAAAGTGAGAAGCGGACGTTGTCAATAAAGAACCCAACTAGAGGTTGGGGTCGATCCCACGGGGAATATAGAAGGATGTAGAAGAACGCTAGTTCTTAAGCTTTTTAGTTAATTATTTCCTAAGAGGGGGGATTTGTAAAATTAATAAGTAACAATGCTAAAAAATTGATGGTTGTTTCCAAATTAATGCACTTAACAAGGCTAAGTGTTCCCCATGGATGTTTAACTACTTCGGGTTTTACACTAGTGATTTATCCCATACTTTACTTATAGAACTGATAACTTTCGTTCATTTAAACGACCGACCAGTCCCTATTGAATGACTATACTCAATTACTCGACCAAGTCTCATGAGCGATTGCAATTTAACCGTTATCACTAAGTTCCAGATATAACTATCCTGCGACCACATCTCAAGTTAATACAATGATTATAAAAGTCAAGGCTCTGTTATAATTCTCTTTTCCTAATATCTACCTCTTTGACCAAAGAAAGTAAAGAATTCAGGCACTTCCTAACATTGCGCACCGTTAAGAATCATTAAAGATGAAGAGAATACAATACAAGCGTTTAGTATTGGTTTGGAATCACGTCGTGCAAACCCTCGTTTGTTAATTCACCATGTTTCCCACAACCTTAGTTGTGGTAGTTTTAGCCTATCATGTTTATAAGTAAATTAATAGAATTCATAAATAAAAGAAAAAATTAATACTTACAACAATGACAGGAAGAACCTTCACTTGATTAATGCAAAATTCGGAAGAACTTTACAATCGTCTCAAAATATGTTTTCTCAATTTATTGTAAACTAAAGAAACTCCAAGACTAAAAGAAACCTTCTCTAAAACTTCTTTCTTCACAACTTCAAGACTTTCGAACTTAGTTATTACATGAAAATAGAAGGGTATTTATAGTAGTTTGATGTTTTCCTTCTTCCTTGATGAATTTGGCTTGGCATTTTAAAGTTCCTTTTTCCGAGTTAAAGTGGGAAGTCAATTTTGGCCGTTTGTTACACCTTGCTGCGTCACCCTTGTCAATGTTGTGTCCTGGCGGTGCGTCGCATGCCTTGTCGCGTGCGGAGTGTGCTGCTGCGTGCTTGCCAATGCGCTGGAGATGGCCTGTGTCGTGCCTGCCCACATGCAGGAGAGCTTGGCACCTCGCGCCTGGCATTGTGCCAGCCTTGCTGCTCCTCACACTTGGCATAGCATGCATGATGCTACCGCGTCGTGCCGCTGTTGCGCTGATGGCCTTGTGCCTCGCGCATGGTAGTGCATCCATGTGCTGAACTTCATTCCTTGAATCATTTACTCTAATTTCTTCACATATATTCCAACAACCATAAATACACCCAAATCCATCATTTTAAGCCCTAAAAACATCTAATCACGTATGTTATCCATTTTCACAAATATATAACATAAACACATGAAAACACACATAATTTATTCTCAAAACATAGTAAAGTACGTGAAAAATATGTCTATGAAGCGCGTAAATACGCCCTTCATCAACACCCCACACTTAAACTATTGTTCGTCCTCGAACAATCCACTACTTCCCCTCTAACAATTAAGCACAAAATTGATCCTACAAACAGGTCTACTTACACTTACGATCATGAGGCAAATCAATAAGCTCAAATAATTCATTGTCATGTATATAGGATCAACATTAGAAAGTCAAAGTTTGAAATCACTTAGCTTTTGAAAACTAACTCATCAAGACATATTTTGGGCCAACATGAATTATATGAAGTTTTAGCAATCAAGATTAAACCAAAGTCTCACCATTGTGCCCCTCACAAATTGGAGAGATGCCCTTTCACACACAAGATATAGGTCAATATAAACTTGGGCATAAATAAAATAATTTCCGCTCACTCTCCCAAAGAACTCAACATTCATGAGAAAGACGACCCATAGGATTGCCCTTAGTGTAATACTCCTTTCATATAGAATTATGAATCAAGGACCAACTAGGACTTTAATTTTGTTGTAATATAGGCTAAGGGACGGGTAGAAACTATTTGGCCAAGATAGTGACTAAGCTCCCTAAGCACTTTAATACTTCACAACACTTTGATTTTTTAAGCACATTCTTCAATATCCAAATTTTCTCCTTATACCTAATTTTATTTTTAAATTTTTCAACTTAGGTGACTAGTGGGGATTTTTCTTTTCATCGAGCTAATTCACACACATTTTTTTCTTTTCTTTTAATTTCTTCCATTCCCACCCTTTACGAACCCCTACTTTAACCACACTTAAGCATTTTTCTTATGTTGAGGTTCACAATATCCGAGGAAGGACCAGCACCAAAACAAGTTCATTGTAAATAAATGGGTACAGTTAATCGGTAAATCATGATTTTTTTCATCTTCAATTTTTCAAAGCTCTTTCTTCTTTTTATTTTCCCACTAAAAATCACCCTCCTTATTTAGCAAAATTTCACCTTTTTCTTATCTTTGAATTCACCACACTTTTTAGCTTTTCCCTTCACTTCTCCAATTATGCTCCTTTCGTACAAAAATTTTTCATTAAAGTGCTCTAGGAGTCATTTGGATCAAATAAAAGTTAATAGAACAAAAAGGGATTTAATCTTGTAATATGGCTATCAAAAGAATAGGCTAAGGCTCAACATAGCTAACTAGGATAATTACAATCAAGGTAGGTAAAATAGGATAAAAATAGGGCTATCAAAGAAATGCCTATATCACTTCCTAAATCTGTCATTCATATTTCGCTTTGCGCACACACCGGGCAAGTTCTAGACATCAATTTACAAGCATGGAGTATACCAAAAATAATTCCTCACACATTGGTACAAGATGGTTTAACAATGGAAATCAAGATCATATAAGCACATATATCCATATTGCATGCATAACATAATTAAGCCCATTTTTTCAAGTACAAGAGTCAATTTCCAAAAGACTAGGTGTTTCTACCTTTTTCATGCATTTTTGAGTGAATTTAATAACGTATCAATGATACCAAAAGTGAAGCACCTAGCATTCGTAGGGTCCATGTTTTTCTTCTTCCTAATGACTAATTTACCGTTAAGACGGTCGTCATCCATCCATCATCGGGCAAAGTCATGACTCAATGACTTAAAAGAATAAAAAAAAAAATTCTAGACTCTCTAGTCAGTTCTAAGGGACTATCCACCGGAAAAGTACCGAAAACAAAAACCGGAGGAACCCAAAATAAAATAAAACTAAAAAAATACTACAAACTAACAAGCATGCATGATAAATCATAAATAAAAAAACTAGGCCTACTATGTGCAAATTTAGCAATTAAGGCAGGTATGGTAGTATGATGTTCACTTCTCCCACCCCACACTTAATTGGTTACACTATCCCTAGTGCTAAAACAAATAAGCATAAAGTAATAGAGTGCAAGAAGAACTCTCTGGGCCTCCACTCCTCATCATCTGTGGGGGTAAGAATTGCTTCCCCAATCTATGTATTTCATGCTCAAATTGTCTCGTTAAAAATTATGAGCTATCACCTGCACACTTCAACAAACACATAAAAGTGAAAAATTTATCTTGGGTTGCCTCCAAAGTAGCTCCTAATTAAACATAGCGACACGAAACAAGTATCTTGATTACTCAAACTTCATTAAGATGCCTGTTGAGACCGTGGTCACATCTTGGCCGCTTGTTTTACCACGCTAACCTGTGACACGTCAGAAGATAAAAGAAAAAAAATAGGAAATAAAGACTAAAAGTTAAACACAAGCAATTAATCTAATCCTAAGTCGTATTACCCAGAAACGGCGCCACTTTTTGATAACACTCAAACCACACCTCTTACTGAAGTGAGAAGCGGATGTTGTCAATAAAGAATCCAACTAGAGGTTGGGGTCGATCCCAAAGAGAATATGGAAGGATGTAGAAGAATGCTAGTGCTTAACTTTTTTAGTTAATTATTTCCTAAGAGGGAGGATTTGTTAAATTAATAAGTAACAATATTGAAAAATTGATGGTTGTTCCAAATTAATGCAATTAACTAAGGTAAGTGTTCCCCATGGATCCTTAACTACTTCGGGTTTTACACTAGTGATTTATCCCAATCCTTTACTTGTAGAACTGATAACTTAAGTTTATTCAAACGACTAACCAGTCTCTATTGAATGACTATACTCAATTACTCGACCAAGTCTCACGAGCGATTGCAATTTAAACGTTATCATTACGTTACGCATATAACTATCCTGCGACCACAACTCAAGTTAATACAATGATTATCAAAATCAAGGCTCCGTTGTAATTCTCTTTTCCTAATCTCTACCTCTTCGACCAAAGAAAATAAAGAATTTGGGCACTTCCTAACATTACACACCGTTAAAAGTCATTAAAAATGAAGAGAATACAATACAAGTGTTTAGTATTAGTATAAAATCACGTCGTGCAAACCCTAGTTTGTTAATTCATCGTGGTTCCCACAACCCTAGTTGTGATAGTTTTAGCCTATCATGTTTATAAGTAAATTAATAGAATTTATAAATAAAAGCAAAAATTAATACTTACAACAATGATAGGAAGAACCTTCACTTGATTAATGCAAAATTGGGAAGAACAACTTTACAATTGTCTCAAAATATGTCTTCTCAAATTTATTGTAAACTAAAGAAACTCCAAGACTAAAAAAACCTTCTCTAAAACTTATGTCTTCACAGCTTCAAGACTTTTGAACTTAGCTATTACCTGAAAATAGAAGTGTATTTATAGTAGTTTTATGTTTTCCTTCTTCCTTGATGAATTTGGCTTGGGATTTTAAAGTTCCTTTTCCTAGTTGAAGTGGGAAGTCAATTTTGGCCATTTGTTACACCTTGCTGCGTTGCCCTTGTCAATGTCGTGTCCTGGTGCCGCGTCGCATACCTTGTCGCGTGGGGAGTGTGCTGCTGCGCACCTGCCAACACGCTGGAGATGGCCTGTGTCGCACCACCCCACGCATAGGGGAGCTAGGCGCCTCACGCCTGGCATTATTCCAGCCTTGTTGCGCCTTGCGCCTGGCATAGCGCTCATTATGCTGCCGCGCTGCACTGCTCTTGCTGCTGCGCTGATGGCTTTGTGCCTCGCGCATGGAAGTGCATCCATGTGCTGAAGTTCATTCCTTGAATCATTTACTCCAATTTCTTCGCATATATTCCTAATGCCTTAAATACACCCAAATCCACCATTTTAAGCCCTAAAAACATCTAATCATGTGTGTTAGCCATTTTCAAAAATATATAACATAAACACATGAAAACACACATAATTTATTCTCAAAACATAGTAAAGTATGGGAAAAATATGTCTATGATGCGTGTAAATACACCCTTCATCATCTTCAAAATGTCACTCTCCCGAATCCTAAGTTGATGGTATCCAGATTTGAGGTCTATCTTTGAAAAGCACTTAGCACCCGATAGCTGGTAAAAGAATCATCAATCCTGGGGAGAGGATACCTATTCTTGATTGTAACCTTGTTCAATTTGCGATAATCAATGCACATCCGAAGGGAACCATCCTTCTTTTGGACAAAGAGCACTGTTGCACCTTACGGGGATTTGCTAGGTCTTATGAAACCCTTGTCTAAGAGATCTTTCAACTGCTCTGTCAGCTCCTTTAGCTCAGATGGATCCATTCTATAAGGAGGAATAGATAGAGGTTGCGTATCGGGAAGAAGGTCAATACCAAAATCGATCTCCCGTTCTGGAGGAACTCCCGGTAAATCATCTAGAAACACTTTTCGATACTCGCACACTATTGGAACTTACTAGATAGTCGGGTTTTCGCATATAGTATCCTTAACCCCAACTATATGGTACACATAACCTTTAGAAATCATCTCTCTGGCCTTAATATAGAAAATGAATCGACCTACAGGCACAACTAAATTACCCTTCCACTCTAGGACTGGCTCACCTGAAAATCGAAACTCTACTGCACGGGTTCTACAATTTACTGAGGCATAACATGCATGTAGCCAATCCATGCCAAAGATAATGTCAAAATCTGTCATGGCTAGCTCTACTAAATCATGCTGATGTGAATTTTCTGAAGGTCTATGATAGGGAAATTTCTATATACCCGTCGAGCTATAACTGAATCACCAACTGGAGTAGAGACTGAGAAGGGTTCTAATAGGATTTTTGAATGACTCTAAAAGTACTAGCAACATAGGGCATCACAAAAGATAAAGTATCCCCTGGATCTAATAATGCATATACACGACGTGGAATACTCCTAACAAACCAGTGACTACATCTGGAGGTACCTCCTACTCTTGACAAGATCCGAGGGCATAGAATCTATTCTGACACTAACCACCACCCACATTAGTGGATACACCCTGCTGAGCTGTGCGTGATGGTGGGGCTACTGAACTAGTGGCTGGGCCTCAACCACTATCATGGCACTGTCTGGCTGCTGGACAATCTCTGAGCATATGTTTGGGCTTCCCACACCCGAAACAAGCACCTAAATTGGCTAAACACTGGCCTATGTGCCTTCGACCACACCTATCACAAGTTGGAATGTTGGGCTCCATAGATCTGCTCCCCTGACCTCGTGAGCCTGACATTTTTTCCCTCTGGTCGCACCTAGATATAGATGGCACACTTGTTGCTGATGGTGCTGGGGCTGAAGATCTTTGGTGGGACTATTGACGGTGCCCACCATTAGGTCTCTATTGGGAGAATCCGAAGCTATCAGTCCTGACCCTCTTGGCCTCTCTCTCCCGCTCACTCACGTGTACCGCCTCTATCTACTGGGCGTATACAACTATCTTGGGAAAGTCAATGTCCTGATTGAGCATCGCGGTCCAGGAATCTTTGAACAAATAGTCTGCTATCCCATGCATGAACTGACTCACTCGAGCTCTCTGACCTACCACCTTCTCAGGTGCATACTTGGACAAGTGAGTGAACTCTAAAGCATACTCCTAGACTATCATCTTACCTTGCTTTAGGTTCACAAACTTAGCTGCTTTAATCCCCCTCATCTAACAAGGGAAGAACCGATCCAGATATGCAGTATGTAACTACTACCAACTAATAGTGTCTGCTCCAATTGGCTTGCTATCCTTCCATTGCTTGAACCATATGTGCGCAACCCCTTTATACCGATATGAAGCTATATCTAGGTGATCTTCAGAACTTTATGAATAAACTCATGTGGATCCTCTTCCACCTTTGACCCAAGGAACTTTAGAGTGTTCATCGTTAGAAAATCTCTAACTCTCACCACTGCCGCATTCCCTTATATGAGGGACATGTGCTACCGCCTGCTGGTTGACTTGCATGGTCAAAGCCTGAGCTAGTATCTGAATGGATTCCCTAAACTCTAAGTGAGCAACCTATTCGGGTACATGCTCCTCGAGGGCTAGTAGGGCCTGCTGGTGCCCATCCCCATTTCCTTTCTCTTGGCTATTTCCATTTCCATTTTTTCTTCCATTAACTCGGCAAGAAGGCATGATTCTACAAATATGTATAGAACGACTTAGAAAGATAGAGAGACATTTCATCGCACGACTTAGATTATGAATGAAGGGAACATTTCGTAAAATGTTTCGTAGCCTCTTCATCATAAGTGTGGCGCGCTTCACACCCATTAAGAAGACTCTACTTAACGCGGCTTTCAAACACCCTAGGACACTTCAAAACATAAGTCTGATATCAAGTTTGTCATGATCTGAACATAGGCCCGGATCGAGACACGGGACAAAGAACCCCGAGAGGCTCCAAATTGACCCATGGCATAAACATAACATCTAAGCTCAACATTTTTAAATGCGGAAATCTAACATATAACATAGCGCATGTATGAAAATATGATAACATCAAATAACTAGATACATAACACAAGTCTAAAGCTGAATACTTGCTATGTCTGATAAGCCTCTACTACTGACGAGTTGATGGGACAAGACCCCAACTAACTCACTAAAGTATGAAATTAAAAATACAGAAATATAACTGAAAAGAAGCACCCTCGAAAGATGAGGATTCACCAACTCTGGTTGGAAAGTGTTAACATTGAGGATCTAGCTAACGATAGGATTGAGCCTGAATATGGAATGTACTAAGTATACAAGGTAAGTAAAACTGCTGAGTTAGTAAAATCAGTGATCATGCATAACATAAAATATTTCATCATAAGAGTCTGAGAATAGGGCTTGAATGCTATTATGTGAAACATGACTTAAACATAACTAAAGATCATAACTGAATTGAATGACCCAAAGCTAAAAACTGATAATCATTGTAAAACTAAACATTGTATCAAACCTACTGAAAAAATAATATCTTGATTGATGAACATGCATAACTGAAATCATGAGGAATAATGGGAGACTCATCATATAACTGACATTTCCACGATGGAGCTTATGTGGTCCCGACTATTACACTCAAATGGGCAGAGCCGTCCAAAGCCTTTCCAGGGCTAAGGACGCTACCATGATATCGATATCAAGCTAAAGGCCCCTTGTCGCCAGGGGAAACTCACAAGGGAGGTCCCCAAATAATCTAAACATAGCTAAGTTGGCACGTAGTTCTGAGGCAAAGGGTTTACTGACCCTTAGTCTACTCGATGCTAGACATTACTCCCAAAAACATGAATATGTACTCCATCATTTTTCAACGAAGCTGAACGATCATCTAGTGACAAAGATGAATCATATCATACATGTATAGTCTGAAATCAGAACATGAAGAGCCTTGGGCTCAAAACATCCCACAAGATGAAAAGAGTGGGAGACTAGACTCCAAAACCATGTGGTAAGCTAATAACATGAAATTTAGATAAATAATAAAATATATTTGATCATATGGGTTTGCCCAATGCTTGAACATGCTTGAAATAGACTTGATCATTCAAAAACATTAACACGGACATGGGTAATTTGAAATCATACTTTCTTCATATATATCTCATCATTCTTAAATACATATATCATAATCTCAACTTCCATGAACTTCCATGGGTGGCAATCATAATTTTTAAAAACTTGAAAACATAATTCGTAATTGATAACATTGTAAAATATGCCCATGAATCATAATTCAACATTAGAAACATGTACAGATCATACCAATGATTGATACTTAGAGAATTCAAATGTTGGGTTTAAACCCCATAGATTCATCAATTAGAATTTTATGAAATTAAAGAGGGATTGGGCATGGGTGTGGATGAATACACCCATTCATAACCCTACATACCTGGGAGATAGCTGATTTTACAACCCTCTTGAGAACCCAAAGGAATTTGGGGAAGAACTTGATGAATCTAAGCTTGGTCACCCTTAGGAGCTTCTAAGATTGCATGCATGGAGAGGAATAGGCTTAAAATGAATTAACCCTCTTGAAACACACTTATCTAAGTTTAAAACGACGTAGTTTAGGCCTTAGAAACTTAGGAATTACAGAAAAGACCTTAATAAATTCGAAGGAATAAATGCACTACCAGTCCCAACGAGGGAATGGACGATTTGTGGCCTAAGGGACGATCGTGGCTTTCTTGTCATTTCCATCACTGGTATTCCTCCACTCTACTAGACACCATGAGGTACATCATGACTCATGGTGTACCCTACAACTAGTGGTGATAAACCGTTGGAGCACTGGTAAAAACCTTCAACCTTCAAGCCAACCACTGACCACGAGTGACTTAATGATTTGTGGTCTTGACCATGACTCATGGTATCTCCCGTGGTCTACCCCTTGACCAAATATCCAACCAAACTCGCCTTTCACTCACGAGTCACCTAAAGACTTATGGTGCACCTCACGGGTCACTGGACGACTCGTCCTGTGACCTGGTGCAAAAAATCCTACTTTCTCCGTTTCAAACCTTGGGTCTAATCTTAGGGTTTTTGGGGTATTACAATAGATGATCTTTAACGGTTGCGTGTACCATCTAGTTAGGGTTAAGGATGCTACACCGAAAACCCCGACTATCTAGCCAGTTCCTGTAGTGTGTGAATATCCAGAAGTATTCCTAAATGATTTATTGAGAATTCCTCCCGAGTGAGAGATCCATTTTGGTATTGACGTTCCCTCCCGATATTTAGGATATATCTATTCCTCATTATATAATGGCCCTAGCTGAGTTAAAGGAGTTGAAGGAGAAACTGAAGGACCTCTAAGACAAGAGCTTCATCATACCTAGCAAATCCCCGTGAGGTGTATCAATACTCTTTGTCTGAAAGAAGGATGGTTCCCTTCAGATATGCATTGATTATCAGCAATTGAACAAGGTTACAATCAAGAACAGGTATCCTCTCCCCATGATTGATGATTTGTTTGACTAGCTTCAGGGTGCTTGTGCTTTTCAAAGATAGACCTTAGATACGAATACCATCAACTCAGGATTCGAGAGAGTGACATTCTGAAGACAGCCTTCAGGACTCGGTATGGTCACTATGAGTTTGTAGTTATGTCTTTTAGGATAATGAATGCTCCTATAGCTTTATGGATTTGATGAACAGGGTGTTCAAGACATATTTTGATATGTTCGTGATTATGGTCATAGATGATATTCTCATATACTCTCGGAGCGAGGAGGAGCATACTGCTCATTTGAGGGTGGTTCTATAGACTCTTAAGGTCGCTAGTTGTTGTATACTAAGTTCAGCAAGTGCGAGTTTTTGCTAGAATCAGTAGCATTTTTGGGTCATGCGGTGGCAAGTGAGGGTGTACAGGTGGATTTTCAAAAGATAGAAGTGGTGAAGAATTGGCCAAGATGAGTTAGTCCTTCGAGTATTAGGAGTTTCTTGGGTTTAGCTGGTTACTATCAGAGGTTTTTTTAGGGATTTTCATCCATTGCAACACCGTTGACTAAGTTGACCCAGAAGAAAGTGAAGTTTTAATGTTCAGATGCTTATGAGAAGAGCTTTCAATAGTTAAAGACTCGACTCACCTCAGCATCAATGTTGACCCTACATGAGGATATCGATGAGTTTATGGTATATTGTGATGCTTCAAGGATCGATCTTCGTTGTGTGCTAATGTAGAACGGTAAAGTTATAGCCTATGCTTCTAGGAAGCTGCAAGTCCATGAAAAGAACTATCCGACTCACGACCTCGAATTTGCGACTGTAGTATTTTCCTTTATAATTTGGAGACACTATCTGTACGGGATCCATGTGGATGTGTTTACAAACCACAAAAACCTATAGTACGCGTTCACCCACAAGGATATGAATCTACGTCGGAGGAGCTGGTTGGAGCTTTTGAAAGATTATGATATGAGGGTCCTTTATCACTCGGGAAAGGCTAATGTGGTGGCAGATGATATTAGTAGGCTGTCTATGGAAAGTGTGACCCGTGTAGATAAAGAGAGGAAATAGTTAGTGAAGGATGTGCATCGGTTTGCACGACTAGGAGTTCGTCTTGTTGATTCGATGAATGGTGGTGTCATTATTCAGAATGGGTCAAAATCTTCCTTGGTGACCGAGGTTAAAGCTAGGCAAGATAAGGATCCTATTTTGGTAAAGTTGAAGGAAGTCGTTCAGAATTAGAAGGTGAAGGTCTTCTCCCAAGGGGGAGATGGTGTGCTATAATATTAGGGTCATATATGTGTATCGGGAGTTAATGACTTGAGAGAGCGGATGTATAATGAGGCTCATGCTTTCAGATATTCTATTCATCAGGCTCCACCAAGATGTGTCGTGACCTATGGGAAGTCTATTGGTGGAATTGCGTGATGAAGGACATAGTAGAGTTTGTAGCTAAGTGTCCGAATTTAAAACAAGTTAAAGTTGAGCATCAAAGGCTGGAGGTGTGCTCAAAGATATTAGTATCCCTTCTTGTAAGTGGGAGGAAATCAATATGGACTTCATTACAGGGTTGCCTCACACTCGTTGATAGAATAACTTTATTTGGGTTGTTGTAGATAGGTTGACTAAAGCAGTTCATTCCTATCGGTCAAAACTATCGATTCAGTGGAGGATTTTGTCAATTTGAACACTCGATAGTTAGTTTTGTTGCATGGAGTACCCTTGTCCATCATATCAGATAGAGGTATTCAGTTTACCTCCCACTTTTGGAGATCTTTTCAGAAAGGACTTGGTACTCAAGTCAAGCTTAGCACAAGATTTCACCCGCAGAGAGATGGTCAGGCATTGCAGACCATTCAGACTCTTGAGGATATGCTGAGAACATGTGTGATTGATTTTAAAGGTAGTTGGGATGATAATTCATTTCTCATTGAGTTTGCATATAACAACAGCTACCATTCTAGCATTCAGATGGGTCCATTTAAGGCTCTTTACAGGCGGAGGTGTAGATCACCTATTGGTTGGTTTGAAGTCGGTGAAGCTATGTTGATAGGTCCAAATTCGATTCATGAGGCTATGGAGAAAGTTCATCTTATAAGGGAAAGGTTGAAAACAACTTAGAGTCATTAAAAGTGTTATGCGGATGTGAGGAGGAGATAACTTAAGTTTGAAATTGATGATTGGGTGTTTCTGAAGGTATCTCCCATGAAGGGAGTGATGAGATTCAGAAAGAAAGGGAAACTTAGTCGCCGTTATGTTGGCCCGTACTAGATTGTAAGATATGTTGGCAAGGTGTCCTACGAGTTGGAGTTGCCCTCAAAATTAGCATTAGTTCATCTAGTTTTCCATGTATCTCTCCTAAAGAAGCTCTTGAGTGATCCGGCTTTGGTTGTTTTGGTGGAGAGTGTAGGTGCGAAGGATAGCCTTAGCTATGAGGAGGTTTCGATGGATATACTTGATCGTCAGGTTCGAAAGCTAAGAAACAAAAAGTAGCTTCAGTGAAGGTGTTGGAGGAACCAGCATGTTGAGGGAGCCACATGGGAAGCCAAAGAAGATATGGTGGCTAAATACCTGCGTCTATTCCGTTCCAGCTCATTTCTAGCTTCAGGTATCAGTTTCCTCCCTAGTACTATATTCAGTTTCATGTTTAGTTCATGTGCCCCAGTTTCTTTCATGTCAACGTATGTGTGTATGATTCGTGAATTCAGTTCAATCATGTGGTTCAATCTAAAGTCAGTCACTCCGTCAGTTATCAGCTTTAAATGTTCTGTATTTGATATGGCAGTTGCATTTCTCAGCTTTCCGGTATGTTTACCCACATTCGAGGGTGAATGTTCCCAGGGGGAGATATTGTAATACTCTGAAAGCCCTTAGATCAGACCTAAGGGTTGAAATGGAGAAAATAGGATTTTCTGCACCAGGTCGCAGGACAAGTCATCTAGTGACTCGTGCAGTACCCCATGAGTCGTTAAGTGACTCGTGAGGTAGGAAGGAGTTTGCTAAAATTTTTGTTTCCGGGGCTGACCACAAGACAAGCCACAACTCGTGGTTAGAGCAACGAGTCGTTGGTTCACTCGTGGTCAGAAGTTGGCATGAAGGTGAAAATTTTTGGCAATGCTCATCACGACTTGGTCACTACGAGTCAATGGGTACACCACGAGTCATGGTGTCCCTCATGGTGACCCTCAAAGGTATGAATTCAAGTGTTGGCAATGATAGGTAGGCCACGAGTCGTCCCCTCAGGCCACGAATCATCCAGTCCCTCTTTAGGACTTGCAGTATGTATTTTCCTGCAAATTTTTTAAGGGATTTTCCATAATTACTAAGTTTGTAAAGCCTAAACTACGACGTTTTAAGCTCAGATAAGTGTGTTTTAAGAGGGTTTATCTCATTCTAAGCCTATTCCCCTTCATGCATGCAAGTCTAGAAGTTCCTAAGGGTGATCAAGCTTAGCATTCATCAAGTTCTTCCCCAAATTCCTTTGGGTTTTCAAGAGGGTTATGAAATAAGAATTTACTAGCTATGTAGGGTTATGAATGGGTGTATTCATCCACTCTCATGCCCAAATCCCTCTAGGTTTCATGAAATTTCTAAGTTGATAAATCTATGGGGTTTAACCCATGTTGTGAATTCTCTAAGTACCTATCATGGGTGTACTCTATATATGTTTCTAATGTTGAATTATGATTAATGGGCATATTTTACAATGTTTTCAATTACAAATTATGTTTTCAAGTTTTTCAAATTATGATGCCCATCCATGGAAGTTCATGAAAAGTTGAGATTATGAAATATGTATCCAAGCATGATAAGATGTATATGATGAAAGTATGATTTTGAATTACCCATGTTTATATCCATGTTTTTGAATGATCAAGTCTATTTCAAGCATGTTTAAGTATTGGGAAAGCCTGCATGATCAAGTATGTTTCATGATTTATCTAGATTTCATGATATTAGCTTACCACATGGATTTTGCAGTCTAGACTCCCCCTCTTTTCATCTTGTGGTATGGTTTGAGTCCAAGGATCCTCATGTTATGACTTTAGATTATGCATGTATGTTGATTCAACTTCATCACTAGATGATAGTTCAGCTTCGTTGAAAAATAGTGGAGAGCATAAGCATGTTTTTGGGAGTAGTGTCTAGCACCGAGTAGGATAAGGGTCAGTCAACCCAGTTCCTTATAACTGCGTACCAACGTAGCTCTGTTCAGATTATTTGGGACATCCCTTATGAGTTTCCCCTGCCCCCAAGGGGCCTTCAGCTTGATATTGATATCATGATAGCATCCTTATCCCTGGCAAGGCTTTGGACGGCTCTGCCCACTTGAGTGCGATAGTCGGGACCATGTAAGCTCTATCGTGGTACTGTCGGTTATATGACGAGTCTCCCATTTTTCCTCATGATTTCAGTTATGCATGTTCATCAATCATGATATTATGTTTTTAGCAGGATTGACCCAGTGTTCGATTTTACATATGAATTTCAGTTTCAGCTTTGGGTCATTCAATTCAGTTATGAGATTCAGATATGTTTAAGACATGTTTTCAGATAATAGCATGAAAGCCCTTCTCTCAGACTTTTATGATGAAATGTCTTATGATATGCACGATCTTTGATTTTACTTTCTTAACAGTTTTACTTAACTTGTATACTCGGTACATTACATGTACTGACTTCATACTATATGTGCTCGACCCAAAACTACACGCAAGTGCACGTGGTCGTACAAGTAGTAAAGTGGCTTTATTTTAAGCCAAGTATCAATCCCACAGGGACTGAACTATGGTATTAATTAACTTAAGCGTCAGTGAACGATATCTCTATGAATGCAGACAACCAAATAAATAATGTTTTATGAGTTAAGATCACTAATTAATACGAATCTAAGTCTAGATTATAATTTGAGTCTTAACAATAGCAATGAACAAGCTGAGGTTAAGGCAGGCATGCAGGGAAGTGCTTTATTAATTCAATTCAGCTAATCTTCTCTTCGGTTGCTTGTCAGGAATTAATTGCCTATGGATTGGATCTTTCGACTCCTATCAAATTAAAGAATCATGAAACCTTTTTCTACATTTCTGTGATATAAGAATCTCCTGCTCTAGCCATACATAACCGATTCCATAATTGACTAATAAGACTTTCAGATATATTTCTATTCTAAATGTAAATCAATTCTCAATTTTATCAACTAAGAAAAGATCATATCCTACCAATTCACATCTGTCCAATTTCTTTCCTTTTCAAAATAAAAATTGGATCTCTAAGATATACATTAACATTGGCCAAACATTAATGCAGTAAAAACAAGAATTGATATAAAACCATTGAAGAAAAGATGAAAACTTAAATGATCGATAATTACATTCCTCTACAATTATCCTTAACCTCAGCAAGAAGTGAATTAACCACTTATTTGTGAAGTAAACATCTTCAAATAAGTAGAATTCATACAAGCAATTGAAATTGAAGAGAAAAAGGAAGAGAATAACCCTAAAATTTTCGTCCTCTCAACTATCTGTAACCCACGTTCTTTCTCAACCAAGTCAGAATATTTAAAATAAAACCTAAGTGTGTTATTTATACTATTGAGACTTTTTCCCGGAATAACAAGTGACGTGGCACGGAGTGTATCCCGAAGCACTCCCTCTGTGCCACGGGGCTATCGCAGAACCCCACTGGAAGTCGGCTCCTAGGTAACTGCACCTCAATGTGGCATGACTTGTATCGTGAAGCCTTGCCTCCGTGCCACGATGCTATCGCGCACCTTCACTGGAACTTGAGGTTCCAAGTAATCACACTCAACGTGACACGGAGTGCATCGCGGAGCACTGCCTCCGTGCCACGGAGGTAACGTGAACCTCCACTGGAAATTGACATAATTAATTCATCCCATGTAGAATGCCTCCGCGATGGTAACGTGACACGGCGCCATCGCGGAGCACTTATTTTTGCCACTTTCGCTTGTCAACTTCCGCTTCTTGCTTCCAAGTCCATTCCTGCACTTCACCAACATATATATTAGCTTCCAAAATTTCCTTTTACCTGCAAAACAACACTAATAATGTTGGTTAGTATAAATTCACATTTATCAAATAATCACATGAGAATATACACATAATAATAGATAAACAAATCGAAATGAAGCATTTGAGTATCACTTGGGCATGCAATTCTGCCCAAGATCAGTTGTATCGTGTGGTGCCCTCCCATATGTAATACCTGCAATCATGTCTCAACTTCTTTCTTTGCTAAGCTGTAGCCTCCGGTGGGTAGACTCCACTTACCAGCAAATTCACAATGCCTGCATACCAAGGGATTTCGGCTTCCCTTATTGCCAAAAGCTGCTCATCTGGGAACTCTTCTTTGATAATATAACCTTCCTTTATATGCAACCGGCTTTCCAATCGCGATAGGTGATCTGCCACTTGATTCTCGCTCCTCTTTCTGTCCCGAATCTCTGGGTCAAACTCTTGTTGCAACAATATCCATCTGATTAGTCTGGGCTTTGCATCCTTCTTGTTAAACAGATACCGAATTGCTGCATGATCAGTATACACCACTACTTTAGAACCCACCAAGTAGGACCTGAATTTATCAAATGCGAACACCAATGCTAGCATCTCCTTTTCCGTGACTGTATAATTGACCTGTGATGCGTCAAGTGTTTTGCTTGCATAATAAATGGAATGAAAATTTTATTCCTCCGCTGCCCTAATACAGCTCCTATAGCCATGTCACTTGCATCACACATTAATTCAAACGGTTGCTCCCAATCCGGAGAGATGAGAATGGGCGCTTCTACCAGCTTCTATTTTAACTCCTCAAATTCTTTAACACAATCCTCGTCAAACTCGAACTTCACCTCTTTTTGTATTAACCGGCATATCGGTCTAGAAATTTTAGAGAAGTTCTTGATGAACCGTCTATAGAACCCTGCATGTCCGAGAAAAACTACGAACACCCTTCACTGACACTGCTGGTGGTAGCTTTTCGATCACTTCGATCTTCGCACGATCGACTTCCAACCCCTTGCATTACACCTTATGGCCAAGGACGATACCCTCCTTGAATAAAAAATGGCATTTCTCCCAGTTGAGCACAAGGTTAGAGTCTTCAAATCGAGCTAGCACCCTGTCAAGATTCTGCAAACATGTAGCAAATGAATTACCAAAAACAGAAAAATCATCCATAAATACCTCGACAAAATCTTCCACCATATCGTGAAAGATCGCCACCATCCATCTCTGGAATGTTGTTGGTGCATTGCATAGACCAAATGGCATCTGCATGAAAGCATATGTCCCGTAAGGGCATGTAAAAGTGGTCTTCTCCTAGTCCTCCGGTGCTATGGCTATTTGGTTATAGCCAGAATATCCATCAAGGAAACAATAATATTCTTGACCTGCCAACCTTTCCAATATCTGATCAATAAATGGGATAGGATAATGATCTTTCCTCGTGGCCTCATTGAGCTTCCTGTAATCCATGCAAATCCGCCAGCCTATGATTGTGCGTGTGGGAATCAGCTCATTCTTTTAGTTGGTGACCACGGTCATCCCTCCTTTTTTTGGGACACATTGAACGGGACTGACTCATTCACTGTCTGAAATGGGATAGACCACACCTGCATCAATCCACTTAATCACTTCCTTCCTAATTACATCCTTTATTACTGGATTCAACCTCCGTTGATGTTGTACAGTTTTCTTGGATCCTTCTTCCATAAAAATCCTGTGTGCAAAAAGCTGGATTAATTCCTCTAATGTCCGATATTTGCCACCCCATTGCTTTCTTATGCCTCTTGAGGACCACCAATGCCTCACTCACTTGTTCCTCTGTCAGTTCTGTGAAAATGATGACTGGCAAGGTTTCGTCTTCCCCCAAAAATACATACTTCAGATGTGGAGGCAACGTCTTCAACTCAAATTTTGGTGCCTCCTCAATTGATGGTTTTGGCAATGGTTCTAAGGACCTCATCAATGGCTGAAAATCTTGCTTCCTGGGAAACCATTTTGGCTCGTTCAGCATCAGCACCATCTCATACGTAGCACTGTCTCCAAAATGATCGGAGCACATCAAGGCTCTCTCCAATGGATCTTGTGAATCAACAATCTACAGAAGTGCTTCCCGATTTAGCACATTTATTGTTGATAGCTCCTCATAAATTGTCGGTAGCTTCATGGCCTTGTACATATCAAAAACCTCTACTTTTTCATGTGCTCGCATGGTTAGTTGCCCGGTAGCCACATCAATTAAAGCTCGCCCAGTTGCCAAGAAAGGAAGTACCAAAATAAATGGGACTTCCGCATCAGGCTCGAAATCCAAGATGATAAAATCCATCGGGAAAATGAGGGAGCCTACTTGCACTAGCACATCCTCTACAATGCCATCTGGTCTGGCCAAAGAACGGTCAGCTAGCTGCAAGATCACGGTAGTTGGTCTAGAGATGCCCAGCCCCAACTTCTTGAACACCGATGTCGGCATCAAGTTTATGCTTGCTCCCAAATAATATAATCCGTGAGCTCTAATAGTTTTCCCGATTGTAATCTGAATTGTAAAGCTCCCAGGATCCTTGAGCTTTGTCAGCAACCTGTTCTGTATCCGGGAAGTGCACTCATCAGTAAGCGCCACCGTAGCATACTCCATCAATCTGCTTTTGTTTGCTACAATGTCCTTGATATACTTTGCATATTTCGGCACTCCCTGCAAAACATCAACCAAAGGTAAATTAATGTGTACCTGTTTCAGCACTTCCATGAATTTCTTAATGCAAGCTTCTTCCTTGTGCTTCTTTAATCTCTGAGGGAACGGGGGTGGTGGTCTTTCTATCTCATCTACCTTTTCCTTCCCCCTCACATCATCATGTTCCCCATCTTTTTCCACTGTTCCAGATTGCTAAGGTGGTCTTTTTGGTTCCACCTCCTTAAGTTGTAGTCCACTCCTTGTGGTCATTGCATTGACCTGCTTGGGGTTTGGGTCAGTATCACTCAGTAGTCCTCCTCTGGGCCTGGTGTTTTGAGATCCAGCTAATTGTCCAAACTGGTACTCCAACGCCTTTATAGCTAACTGCTGATTTTTCATGTCGGTCACTAATTTCACATAATCAGCTTGCATTTGTGCTTGGTTAGCTAAATTGTTTTGAACATATCTTCAATGTTGTTGGGTGGTGAAGGTGCATTGTTTCCTCTGTATTGAGACTGAAAATTCTGATGCCCCCCTTGATTTCTCTGCATGCCCTGATTCGAACTCTGTCCTTGATGGCTATTACTCCCCCAAGAGAAATTCGGATGATTCCTCCAATTTGAGTTGTAATTGTTGCCATACTGTTGATTATTATTCCTCTGGACGATCCCAACAAAATTCACCGAGTCTGGATTTGCACCACAACACTCAGCTGAGTGTTCACTACTCCCACATACTTCACACCATACCTGATGAACTGCATTGACTGGTGCTTGTGCTTGATTCAAGTTCATACTGCTGAAGTGGGTGTTGAGTTGATTTTGCAACGCAGCTATCTGTGCAGCAATAGCTGTAAAACCATCCACCTCAAAAACTCCTGCAGCTTTCCTCGTTCCTCTTCATGTTGAATCCGCATTCCATTTTGGATTTCCCTGTGAAATACGGTTTAACAAAGTGTAGAGCTTCTCATAAGTCTTCTCCAATGCCTGCCCACCAGCTGCTGAATCTAACAGAATTTTAGTATGTGGTTCTAAACCCTCAATAAATGTGTGCACCAACACATTATTAGATTGGTGATGATGAGAAAAGTCCCTTAGCATAGACTTAAACCTCTCCCAAGCTTGATACAAATTCTCACCCTCTCTTTGTTTAAAACTTAGAATCTGACTTCTAAGTCTGGTCGTCTTCCCAGATGGAAAGAATCATATCAAAAACTTTCTTGCAAGATCATCCCAAGTGGTGATAGAATTAGGTGGTTCAGCTTTCAACCACTTCTTTGCTTCCCCCAATAATGAGAATGGAAATAATGTAAGCCGCACATAGTTGGATGATACTCGGGCGAGAATATAAGAGTCGCTTATCTCCAAAAAGTTTTGGACATGTTATTGTGGATCTTCATGAGGGAAACCTGTGAATTGCCCTTTGGTGTGTGACAACTGCACCATGTTCTGTTTAAGCTCGAACCTACCTTCTGGCTCTGGTCTGCGAATACTAGATGTAATATTATTTGCATGTGGGATTGCCACTTTGCGGACCGGCCTTGCTGCCATCTCCTCGGGCACTAAAACTGCCCTTAAAAGTGGTGGATTCTGTTGCTGCTCCAGAATTGCCTGTCTTCGCAACTGCAGCTTCTACTCTAGAGCTTCCCTTCTTTGGCGATGAAATTGTCTCTCCGGCTCTATAAATGAATGCATGAACCCCTTTTCTCTTGCCAGCGTTCAGAAAAAAATTCAATACATGCAAGAGAAAGGCTAATACCATGTTGTCAGCACTTATATTAAATTTGTAAACTAACACTAAGAAAATAAATTTACCAATTGCCAGTCCCCGGCAACGGCGCCAAAAACTTGCTCGACCCAAAACTACACGCAAGTGCACATGGTCGTACAAGTAGTAAAGTTGCTTTATTTCAAGCCAAGTATCGATCTCACAGCGACTGAACTACGGTATTAATTAACTTAAGCGTCAGTGAACGATATCTCTATGAATGAAGACAACCAAATAAATAATGTTTTATGAGTTAAGATCACTAATTAATACGAATCTAAGTCTAGATTATAATTTGAGTCTGAACAATAGCAATGCACAAGCTGAGGTTAAGGAAGGCATGCAGGGATGTACTTTATGAATTCAATTCAGCTAATCTTCTCTTCTGTTGTTAGTCAGGAATTAATTGCCTATGGATTGGATCTTTCGACTCCTATCCAATTAAAGAATCATGAAACCTTATTCTACATTTCTGTGATATAAGAATCTCATGCTCTAGCCATACATAACCAATTCCATAATTGACTAATAAGACTTTCACATATATTTCTATTCTGAATGTAAATCAATTCTCAATTTTCTCAACTAAGAAAAGATCATATCCTACCAATTCACATTTGTCCAATTTCTTTCCTTTCCAAAATCAAAATTGGATTTCTAAGATATACATTAACATTGGCCAAACATTAATGCAGTAAAAACAAGAATTGATAGAACAACCATTGAAGAAAAGATGAAAACTGAAATGATCGATAATTACATTACTCTACAATTATCCTTAACCTCAGCAAGAAGTAAATAAGCCACTCATTTGTGAAGTAAACATCTTCAAATAAGTAGAATTCATACAAGCAATTGAAATTAAAGAGAAAAAGGAAGAGAATAACACTATAATTTTCGTCCTCTCAACTGCCTGTAACCCACGTTCTTGCTCATCCAAGTCAGAATGTTTAAAATAAAACCTAAGTGTGCTATTTATACTATTGAGAATTTTTCCTAGAATAACAAGCAATGTGGTACGGAGTGTATCGCGGAGCACTCCCTCCATGCCACGGGGCTATCGCGAAACCCCACTGGAAGTCGACTCCCAGGTAACTGCACCTCAACGTGGCATGGCTTGTATCACAGAGCCTTGCCTCCGTGACACGATGCTATCGCGCACCTTTACTAGAACTTGAGGTTCCAGGTAATCACACTTAACGTGATATGGAGTGCATCGCGGAGCACTGTTACCGTGCCACGGAGGTAACGCGAACCTCCATTGGAAATTGACATAATTAATTCATCCCAGGCAGAATGCCTCCGCGATGATAGCGTGACACGACACCATCGCGGAGCCCTTATTTTTGCCACTTTCCCTTGTCAACTTCTGCTTCTTGCTTCCAAGTCCATTCCCGCACTTCACCAACATATATATTAGCTTCCAAAATTTCCTTTTACCTGCAAAACAACACTAATAATGTTGGTTAGTACAAATTCACATTTATCAAATAATCACATGAGAATATACACATAATAATAGATAAACAAGTCGAAATGAAGCATTTAAGTATCACTTGGGCATGCAATTCTACCCAAGATCAGTTGTATCGTTTCCTGATACAGTCTTAGACATTCAAGCTCAGTCCCGCCGCTAGCCAAATCGTAAGTGTTAGCATCTCGTAGTCAGAGTTAGTGAGTCCTTATCTTTCGAGGGTCTTTCTAATCAGTTATATTCAGTATTTTCAGTTTCAAACTTTAGTGAGTTAGTTGGGTCTTATCCCATCAACTCGTCATTAGTAGAAGCTTATTAGACATAGTATGTTTTCAATTTCAGATCATATGTATATATTTAGATATTCGATGTTATCAGATTTTCAAACTTCCGCTGTGTTATATATGTTAGACTTACTCTTGATTAGGTTGAGTTTAGATGTCATGTTCATGCCATGGGTCTACTTGGAGCCTCTCGAGGTTCTTTGTCCCATGTCCAGATCCATGCCTATGCTCGGGTCGTGACACTGGATCAAAGGTCTATCTTTGAAAAGCAGTTAGCACCCTAAATCTTGTCAAACAGTTCATCAATCCTGGGGAGGGGATACTTATTGTTGATTGTGAGCTTGTGCAACTGCTGATAATCAATGCACATCCTAAAGGAACCATCCTACTATTGGACAAAGAGAATTGGAGAACCCTATGGGGATTTTCTTGGTCTGATATAACCCTTATCTAGGAGATCCTTAAAATGTTATTTCAACTCTTTTAGCTCAACTAGAGCCGTTTCATAAGGAGGAATGGATATGGGTTGCGTCTCAGAAAGAAGGTCAATAAACAAAGTCAATCTACCGCTTGAGAGAGACTCCTAGTAGATCATATGAGAACAGCTCCTGATAATCACATAAAATAGGAATTAATTGAAGAGTTGGGTCTCAAACATAGAATCCTTGACCTGACTAGATGATACACACAATCCTTAGAGATTATCTTCCTAGCCTTGAGGTAGGAAATAAAGCAACCTACAGGCATAACTGAACTACCCTTCCACTCTAGGACTGGCTCACTCGAAAATAAAAACTCTACCATATGAGTTCTACAATTGACTGAGGCATAAAAAGCATGTAACCAATCCATAGTGAACATAACATTGAAATCGGTAATATCTATCTCCACTAAATCAGTTGAGGTGACTTTCTGAAGAATCATGATAGGTAATTTCTGTACACCCATCGAGCTAAGGCTGACTCACCAACAAGATTAGAGACTGAGAAGGGTTCTTATTGGATTTTGAGACTGACTCTGAATCTAACAGTAACATAAGGAGTCACGAAAGATAAGGTAGCCCTGGATCTAACAATGCATAGACGTCAAGATGGAATAATCGCAACATACCAGTGACCACTCGGAGAGACCTCCTGCTCCTGATGAGATGATAGTGCATAGAACCTGTTTTGGCACTGACTGCCACCTATACTAGAAGAGGTGCCCTATTGAAATAGGCGAGCTACTGGAGCTAATGAATCACGCAGTCTAGTTGAAGGATAATCTCTAAGAATATGTCCGAGCGTCCCACACCCGAAACAACCATTAGTACCAACCAAGAACTCACCATGGTTCTTCCTTCCACTCTTTCTACAAGCTAGAAAAGCATGCTCCCCTAAGATGCTCCTCTATTCCCTAGAGCTGGACACTTTACCTCTCTGATCTCCTCGAGGTCTGTATGGAATGTTGGCTGATGAGGGAGCTGGGGATGACGACCTCTGGTGGAACTGAGGTCGATGTCCACCACTATATATCTAATGAAAGTGCCCATCACTCCCTGTCCTGGCTGTCTTGGCATCTCTCTCCTTTTCCTTCATCTACTCAGCGTCTATCCGTTGGGCATATATAGTCAGTCGGGAGAAATCTATATCATTGACCAACATGGAGGTCCTGCGCTCCTTGACCAGTGAATCTGGCACTCCATTCATAAACTTGCTCATATGAGCCCTCAGGTCAACAACCATCTCCGGTGCATACTTGGACAACTAGGTAATTATTGTCAAACTAAACTGCCTCTGTCTCTCTAAAATCCTTAGGAAAGAACCTCTCCAGAAAAACGATCACAAACTCATCCTAACTCACGAGAACCGCTCCAACTCACCTGCTGTTCTTCCATTGACGGACCCATATGTGAGCAACCTCTTCAGCTGATAGGAGGCTAAGTACGCACTCTCCTCTCCAGTCACCCCTATAATTTTGGTGATCTTATCACCTCCTTAATGAACTCATGTGGGTCCTCATCCACCTTAGACCGAAACTCAGGTGGGTTCATCTTGAGGATGTCTCGCACTCTGGCTGCCACTGCATTCCTATTCTAGGGAACCTAGGCAGCTGCCTGCTAGTTAACATGAATGGTCATGGCCTGTGCTAACATCTAAAATGCTTTCCTAAACTTGGCATGAGTAACCTGCTCGAGCAAGGGATCCATTTGAGATGATGGGGCTGGCTGATGCCCATATCCATTGCCATTGTCGTGGCCATTTCTGTTGCCATTTCTTCTACCATTGACTCAACCTGGAGGAATTTTTCTGCAAATTCATATAGCACGAGTTAAAGGAATAGGGAGGTATTTCATCGCACAACATAGATCATGAAAGAAGGGAAATTTCCTAAAATATCTTACATCCTCTTCCCCAAAAGTGCGGCGCTCTTCAACCCATGGAAAAGACGCTACATAACGTGGTTTTTAGATAATCTAGGACACACCTAAACCTTTGCTTTGATACAATGTTTGTCACGTTCTGAGCTGAAACCTCGGAATGAGACACGAGATCTAGAACCACGAATGGCTCCAAGCTAACCCATGATACATACATAACATGAATTAAGGACATAAACAAGAGATAATTAAAGTACAAACACGATATAAGACAAACTCTGCATTTCATAAGGACAAAAGCGTAAACACAACTCATCAACGTTAAACTTGTCTATACATGATAGTTTGAAAAGCCTTTACTACTACGATGAGCCGATGGGATAACACCCTGAACTAGCTCACTAGGTCTAAAACTGGAAGTCATGAGGAAAACATAAAACCGATAACATCATTGGAGAATGAGGACTCACCCAAGCAGGAAAAAAGACTGGGCTGATTGGGAGCGAGCTATCAGTTATACTGAGCAGGATCACCGAAATATATATTATGAGACGATATAGCATAGAGTATACGGTCAGTACTTTGAATGTACTGAGTATGCAAGGTAAATAAAATATGCTAATAAAATGATACTCTGAAATTATGAGTATAAGTCAAGAAAGCTTATGAGAGTATGGAAAACATCCTAAATTCCATAAATTTGACATATACATATTCATAAGCTATTCATCATAATCTTAACATAATGACCCAAAGTTTAGAATTAGAAATCATATAACATGTCATGCTTGAAATCGTAAATAAAAGATCATAAACTGATCAACGGATCAAATATGCTACAAAACATAATATCATGAATCATGAACATGAGTAACTAAAATCGAAAGGAACAATGGGAGACTCATCATAACCGACAACCATCATGTATGAGCACATGATGATCCCACGTCTTGCCCGTGAAGAGGAGATCCATCCTAAGTCTTGCCAAGGAAAAGGATGAATTAGGTGCGATTATCAGGGTGTACCCCCTAAGGCAAGGGAAGCACTCTCTTGAGAGGTCCCAATAAGAGTACATCCTATGTTGGCGTGTAGTTCAAAGACCGGGGTCCTCGAAATCCCTGGAATACTTTGTGCTAGACACTACTCCAAATTATGCATATTGCTCATATAATCATATTATCAAAAAATAGCTTAAATATGAATAACTAGGTACTCTTTACTCCAAATATCTCTTAAAACTAATCTTGTAAGCCTTGGCTAAAATCATGATAAACATACTTTACTTCGCATCGACTTGCCCAAGTCATGAAATCATACATACTTGAAATAGACTTCATAATTCAAAATCATGAAATCATAAGTTAATAATTCATAAACTTTTATTCATACTAGATAACTCATCATGCTATAAATCTTAGAATCATAAGCTTGATCTTCATAAAACATGCATAATGGAGCTTGAAATCATGAATTTATAATTAAATTGAAGGTAATATCTGCCACAATTAGTTTTAAATCATACATTAAAATATGAGGGGATTAAAATAACATAGATACTTGCATGGATTAAAGTTGAAACCCTAGAATTTCAATACACTTAATTGGAGACTTGAATTAATGAATTAGAGAAGAAATTGGACATGAGGGTGGAAGAAATCCCCCATTTGTGGCCCTACATACCTAGGTAAACTGATTTCTAAGTAGGTCTTGAAACCCCAATAGGATTGAAAGTGAAATTGATGAGGAATCCTAGCTTGATCTTCGAGGAGGATGAAGTGATGAGATCATAATGACCTAGGCTAGGTTAAACCCTCTTAAAAAACTCATGAAGAAGCCCAAAATAGCATTATTAGGGAGTTAGGAGCTTAGGATATTACAAAAATATCCATGGGAAATTGCAAAAAATTCTTGACTATCAGCTGCAATGACCCATCCAATAAGCCATTGTTGAACTTGATGACTCGTTGGATCCATCCATTATTTTCGAAGTACTTCTGGTACTTTGCTAATTCTCTAACAAATGATTGAACAGGATGAGTCTTTATATATAACAAGACACGCCACTCCTCTCATTGTCACCATTGCCTCACCTGGATTAATTTCTAACTCCTTCCAATGAACCCATACAATAGGTCGTTACTCTCCCCAACGAGTCGTGGTATCCGTCCATTGTCCCTGAATCAACTTCGACCCCTTTTTTGGAATCCACTTAATGACTCCTTAGGATGACCAATTGAAAGAACTAATGAGTCATTTCTAGACTCATTGTTTCTGGGAGGCCTTGACTGAAGGCTTACAACAAGGCACTCTACGGGTCATTATTTCCAGCAATGACTCACTCCTTGAATCGTTTTGTGACTCTAGTGTAGATTTTCATGCTTTCTCCATTTCAACCCTTGGTCTGATCTTAGGGACTTTTTGGGTGTTACACCTTCCCAATGTATGATTCCTAGGTGATTCGATTCCCTAACTTCCTAGAATCAAAAAGGGTAGTCTCTAATAGTGGAATCCTAGCCAAAATCCCTAGGGATGTGAAAACTAGGGTAAGAATTATGGGAATGACTACGTAATAACTCCTAGGCTTAAAAGTGGCAGAATGATCACTTCTTGGGGAATTCTGAAAGTGTGTATGTTGATTTTGGGTAGTTGGGGACATGGGTGTTGACAAAATTGAGACTTCTACCATTTTAACTACCTATAAAGGGTTTAAGGAGTAGAAACTCCATTGAATAGGTAGAAATTTCCTATGTAGGGGATAGAACATCAATTGACCCTTGAGATATTGTATTTGGCCATAATAATGGGGAGAAGGGGTAGAATCAAAATTCTAGGCCTAAATGATGTTTAGGTGATTGAATGTGGTTTCTTTACTTTTATTTAGATTTTGAATGTTCTAAGGCATTATGAAAATACAAAGTTCTTGAGGAGTAGATAAATTATCTCTTCCAGCAATCGAGATAGGTTATGGTTTTAAAAGGAGCTAGACTTTAGATAATGACGTGCATGTATAAGGAATTACAGCATGCTTAGTTGATCTTCAGACACTAATTGTTATTAGATTATGATGTAAATGTTGTATTGATAGCTCAAAGCTTGAGGTGTTAATTGTTGGAACAATTGTATAAATGTATGTTACTTTGCAATGTTCAATATGTTTTCCTTTAAGTGTACCATGAATGGTTTAATTGGTGATGAGCGAACCCAAGAAGGTTAGAGTAGATTGATACCCTGAATGGTCATGTGAATGGATTGATTAGAAGCATATATAACAAGGAAATAAGAAAGGGGAACTTGTTTTATCTTAATTGAGAGGCTCTGCCTGAGGTGAGCATTCGAGCGAGCGATTATGGTATTATTGGCTCATGTTTGAAGGGAGCATCCAGATGAGCAGATGAATGGGAGTGGGTACCGGGTAGGTACAGTACATGAATTTCTAAAGTCCACTGCAGGTCATGACTAGAAGGGAAGAAATAAGACTTTCTGACATATGTGTACATTGATATTTAGTGTTGAGTGTGTATGATGATGTGACAGAGGTATGTTCCTGGAACATTATCAATGGCAGGATATCGAAGAAGGACCAAAGAGTGAAAATTGGTTTAAAGATATGAGAACCGTGTGAAACTGAAATCCTTGAATGCATAGTTTACCTATGGATTTAAAGTAGATGTATTTGTTATGACTTGACTTGTATTTACAAGGTTATGAGTGATTTTGTGAAGAGTTGATGAATTGATTTTTGAGTATTCAGTTATATTTTCCAAGTGATAAGTTGATGAGTTGATTGTTGAAATTTTAATTATGCATAAACCTGTATGATGTTGATGAACATATTGTTGAGAAATTGCTAAGAAAGAATCTAAGGTCGTCAGTTGGGTCGAGTTGCTGCCTACTTAGTAGTACTGCATAGATACCCTTACCCATATGAAGAGACTATTGTCACATTCTAGACACCACTACAATGAGGCCTAATCTAGTGAACAGGCCAACTTTAAACCTTACTTTGAATTATTCTAGAATTCATGTTACTTGGTGATTCTCTACTTCCGTGATTGTATGTTGTTTACTTTACATCTATATAAAGGTCGGTCGATAATACCAACCAGTATATTATGTCGTACAAATACTACTCCTGCACTTATTTTCTTAGTGCAGACTTCAACCCAAGAAGTTTTACTCGACCTCATCTATAGAAGCAGCCGCAATTTATCTGAGGGTGAGATTTTTCCTTTCTAGGATGCTGCAGATCTTCTTAGAAGAAGATGTCTTTGATTCATACATGAACTTTTTCTATTTTTTTTACCACTTGTAGATAATGGTTAAGTAGATGTCCTCCATACAATGACTTTCAGATTTTAAGGATGTAATAGATAGATGTTGTTAGAATTTTCTTTATTCATTCCAAGACTTCTGCATTTTTCTTTAATAGTTGTTATTTTGTAGTGGAAATGTTTCAAAGAGATGAATATTGGGACTCATTAGTTTGCCCATCGGGGGATTAGTGTGGCTACCAATCATAGCCCCTTGTGTTGTGGCAGAACTTTAGAGAATTTGCAAGAATTGTCTAAGATTGAAAAAGAGTAAAATGCCAATTACCAAAAGTAGAATCCTTCAGAAGATCATAAATGACACCATAAGTGGAGATTCAGAGAGTGTGCAAGTCAGAGTTCGATGGATGAAACCAGCTACAAATCGTAGAATTTACGTACGGATCATAAATGGGTATTGTAGGTTGAGTTTCAAAGACTGTGCAAGTTTGGAATTCAATATATAAAAGCAGTTATAGACCATAGAATCCATCTACGACCCGTAAATAAGCTTTGCAAGTCAAAGATCAAAGAAGTTGCAGTTTGATGCTTCAACATATGAAGGCCAGATACGGAATAGATTAAATGTACGATCTGCAGATCCATTTACGGCTGTCGATAGTGCACAAGATGAATCCACTTGCGGAATAGTCTACGGGGTATAAATCAAAAATATAATCCATAATTTTTACCTGGAGTAGTTCGAGAAGAATTTGGATTTGGGTTTTATGCTTAGTATAGATAGAATTTTTAGGTACTTTTGTAAGGGAGTTGAACATTATCGCTTGGAATCATGTTTGGCAGATTACCTACTTCCTTGTAAGCTAATTTTGAAGATTCAATTCTAGGGTTTTGATTCATCTCTTCCATCTTATTTTAAGTGCTCTATGTTTAATTTAATATTTTCTTTCTCTTATGTCTTCACGAGCAACTAAATTATTTAGTGAGGTTGTAAATCTAATAGGGTTGTAAAACTTAGAGATCTCATCTTGATCAGTTGATAGTGGACTTAAACATATTTGATTAGTCCTTGTGTTTCAAGCTAGGGTTGGGGGTTGCAAACATCAATTCAAGCTAATTTTCCCTAATTATACTTGAAAAGGTTGATTAGGATTTGGTAGGGTTAATCAACAAGAACTCAAGGCATAACCTTTGTTTAATGAATTTGCTTAGGAATAAGTCGAATTCACTTGGTAGGATATAGTCAATTTGTATAGAATTCTTATTGATATGAAAGAATTAATCAAGATAAACATTGCTTAATTATTGGGAAATATTAAGTGATTGTGTAGAGAATATTTGCATATGAATAAATACCCTGTTACACCCCATAAAATGTTATCGGTTAGTAGGCATATGCATGGATTTGAGACAAGTAAATAGAGCTTAACGCATGTGGAAAGAGCCTCAGAAACAGCGTAGGGCGAGACTAGGCCGCAAGGGGCCAGCGCGGTGCGTCAGGCCAATTGGCACTATGGGAGGCGGGGCGCAGCAAGGAGGCTGGTGCTTTGGGCAGTGCGGGATGCCCCCCCTGCCACTGCCCTTAGTTATATATAATCCCCCTCCTTCATTTGAAATCATTCCTAATAAGAAACCCACGATTAAAAATAGAAGAGAGCACAAGTTTCGTTGGTTTTTCCCGATTACGCTACCAAACGCCGTCCAAACGCAAATTAACTTCAGATAACGAGTTCTAGGCTTACGTGAAGCATTATTACGGATCGCAACTTCGAATATGGAATTCAAAGGGATCAAATAGGAAAGGATGCTCTAAATCAAAGTTATTTCTCAAAAATTCACTTGGAAAATCAGAACTCCGTCGAGTAAAATTTGTTAGAATTGCTCTAAATTGAATCCTAAATGACCATAGGCATTAGGTAAGCATTTCTACCTTCTGAACTCTCGGGAAATTATAGGTTTTTGGCCGAATTATTTGAAGTTAAATTATAGTTGATATGATTATTGAAAGTCATCATTATTTTTCGAATTTAGTATTGAAATTAGTACTATTCACTCAGCATCAAGGTTTCAGTTGGAAAGAAATGTCGATTGCAAGTTAAACCTCGCCAGTTAAATCAAAAATCAACATTCGAGGTATATTAAGGAAAATTCCCTCGGCAAGTTATTCCTATCGTGTCGTAATACAACCTAGACTCTAGTAAGAATCTAGAAGTATGATTGTTGTGGTTAGCTTCTACTATTAGACTAAGATTAGCAATTTCTATTCAGATTGAGATTGACCTGCCCTATATAGCCTTCTGTGACCATCCTAAGGGTTACTAGTTGTCTCGTTGCCTACGGGGCTATATAGATCGCTCCAAGGAACTAAATGATATCCCAAGGGACTACACAGAGAGTTAGGGGCCATCTACAATCAATTTCATGGCTGGATTATTATTTTTATGTCGTATCAGCATCATTGACCCTTATCGAGCCTGGTGCCCAGGGTGTAGTTACAGGAGTCCACCAGACTCAGACATAGCTACAGGAGCTGAGCAGGCTCAGTCGCAGACCCAGGGGGACTGGCGGGTTGGCTATAGTTACTTTTTGACCCATTTTGAGGTATATTGATTGAAGTGAACTCGCCAGGGCTTATGGGGTTCCGAGTGGGTTATTTTGTGCTAGTTGTACCTTCCGGGCTTATGAGGGCTAGGTGAGGTTCTTGTTTGTATTATTTATTGTCAGTTATACAGCAAGTTGTAAGGTTATCCATGTTATATCTCTATACCTCCTATTGAATTGTTTTTACTTTCATTATCAGTATCCTTCAATCATTTTCATTTACTACCTTACATATTCAGTACATGTTGTACTGATTCCCATCTTTGGGGCGCTGCATTACTTGCCTACAGGTATGGTTTGACATAGTTCAAGACCTCCCTAGTCGTTAGCCAAGTCAGCAGTCTAATCAGCTCATTTTTTCCTAAAGTTGTTAGTTAGAAGTTTTATTATTTTGTTGTATAGTTTATGGGTAGGTTGGGGCCTTGTCCCGACCATTATTCCATTCTTAGAGGCTTGCAGAATATAGATTTCCAGTATTTGTTTTGTTGATTGGTCGTGTGGGACCTATGTATGTTTTCTTTTCAGTGATGGCCGTGTGGGGCTTAGTTTAGTTGTTAGTTAGCAGCCTTGTCGGCTATAGTATAGTTCTGATTGGCTATATACATTATGATATAACTAGATAGCATGGTGGTTTTGTCCGCCTGCATAGGATCCACTTTATTGCGTGTTGCTGGTCAGCTATTTTCTTCTCACAGGCGGCTATGCAGCCTTGTTGTCCGAAGGCTGTGTTTACAGCCGAGATATAGCTCGTTGTTTTCTTAATTTGAAGAGTAGTCATGCACCATAAGTGCATAAGCCTAGTCAGGTCAGTTCAGATCCTAGTATGGCACTAGGTGCCAGTCATGCCACCCCAGGTGGGGTGTGATAAACTTGATATCAGAGCAGGTCGTATCCTAGGGAATCTGCAAGCCGTGTCTAGTAGAGTCTTATCTATGGGTGCGTTGTGCACCACATTCCATAGGCAGGAGGCTACGAGGGCATAATAGCGTGGTTACCCTTCCTTCTTCTTTGGTCGTGCTGTAGAGCTATGTTGTATAGGGTTGAGTCCCTAAGCTTACCATATTCAGCTAATCTACAGAGAAATATTGGAAACGCGCTTGACTACGACCGTCCAGAAATTAGATGCTGCTGCAGGAGAGGGCACTAGCAGGGTGCCCTAGTTAGAGCCATCCCGATCTGAGGGCAATAGGGAGACTTCATCCCAGTCTCCTCAGTGGTCTCCGCCATTGCAGGAGTCTTCTAGGGCAGAGGACATGTCGGAACCACCTCCAACATCTCTTATACCTGCACCACTAGATCAAGATGTTAGGAGCGCCATCTGTATGTTAGCACGTATGATGGCCGCTCAACACCAGCCTATGGTACCAGTGATTGTTGAATCTTCGGGAGGACCTGGGAATTTGAGGGTTCGAGAGTTCCTTGCCCTGAGTCCCCCGCAATTTACAGGGACAGACAAGGAAGAGGACCTTCAGGAATTCCTGGACCATTTACAGCGAATTTTTAGGGTAATGCATGATATGCCTGCAGAATCGGTTGAGTTAGCGGTGTTCCGATTGAAGGACATTGCAGTGTTATAGTATGAGAGTTGGGAGAGGTCCCGACGTAGAGATGCTCCTCATATGACTTGTTCTAGTTTCTTAGAGGCCTTTCTAGATCACTACTTGCCGCGAGAAATTCGACAGGCCTGGGTGGATCAGTTTTTGCACCTAGAGCAGGGTTCGATGTGTTTCTGAGAATATGTTATGAGATTTCATTCCTTGGCCAGATATGTGCTAGCTTTTGTAACACTATGTCAGCGAGGGTACATCGGTTTATTATGGGGCTGCTTCTAGAATACGTGGAAACTTATGTAATACCTACTCTATGGGTGGAGATGGACAATGCTAGCATTCATGCTTTTGCTCAGAATATTGAGGGGATCAGGCAACGACAACGGGAGATAGAGAGAACAAATCAAGAGTAGTGTCGTAGGGCCAGACCCAACGACATGCAGGCAGAATTTTAGGGTGGACCTAAACCATGAATGTCAGGCAGGCCACCCAGGCCCCAACATCCACAGCAGCAGAAGGATGGTAGACCAAATCGCCGAGGGCAGTAAGGACCTGGTGAGAGCTCACAGGCATCAGGTTCTCAGTAGCAGAGGGGGTCAGATTAGAGGAGGTACTGTTCCATGTTGTTCTATTTGCAATCGACGTCATTTTAGGGCATGTAATGGTTCTACCACTTGTTACACTTATGGACAAGAGGTTCACATAACGAGGGATTGTCCAACTAGAGGTCAGAGTGATCGGGACCGACAGGGCAAATCTTCAGCAGGGTCCCATGCCCCAGCACCTTCAGCACAGTGCAGGCCCTCAGTTTCAGTCGATAGAGGCTAAGGCAGGTTAGGGGCATCCAGTTCAGCCAGCGGTCCAAATCACACTTATGCTTTACAAGGGCGACAGGAGTCAGAGTCTTCGTTGGATGTTGTGACAGGTATGCTAGACATTTTCTCTCACTCAGTTTATGTTTTGATAGACCCAGGTTCCACTTTGGCCTATGTTACCCCATTAGTTGCCTAGAAGTTTGGTATAATGCCAGAATTGCTTCACCAACCTTTTTCAATGTCTACGACCATTGATGATTCTATTATAGCTAAAAGGATCTACTGGGGTTGCACAGTAGAGGTTGTTGGTTGCCAAACTTTAGCAGATTTAGTGGAGATAGAAATGATTGATTTTGATGCAATTATGGGCATGGATTGGATAGCGCCACGTTATGCCAATGTAGAGTGTTGGACCAAGACAGTTCGGTTCCACTTTCCAGGGGAGGTAGTGTGAGATTGGAAGGGCAATACAGCTACACCAAAAGGTAGGTTCATATCCTATCTTCGGGAGAAAAAGTTGATAGCAAAGGGTTTTATATATCATTTTATCAGGGTTCAGGATATGCAAGCAGAATCCCCGATCTACAGTTTATTCCAATCATTTATGAGTTTCTAGATGAACTTCCTAGTATCCCCCAAAATGGGAAATCAATTTCTCTATCAACTTGCTACCGAGTACTCAACCTCTATCCGTCCCTCTGTACCAAATGGCTTCGTCTTAATTGAGAGAATAGAAGGAAAAGTTGAAAGATCTGTTAGATAAGGGCTTTATTAGGCTGAGTACGTCACCGTGGGGTGTGCTAGTGGTGTTTGTGAGAAAGAAAGATGGCACCCTCTGCATGTGCATAGACTATCGATAGTTAAACAAGGTTACTATTAAAAATAAATACCCACTCCCCAGAATAGATGACTTGTTTGATCAGTTGCAAGGGGAGAAATATTTCTCCAAGATCGACTTAAGGTCGAGATATCACCAGGTACAGGTTCGAGAGAAAGATATCCCAAGGACAGCTTTCAGGACCAGGTACGGTCATTTTGAATTCCTAGTCATGTCCTTCAGGTTGACAAAGTCCCTAGCGGTGTTTATGGATCTGATAAACAGAATCTTTAGGCTATATTTAAATCTATTTGTGATAGTATTTATTGATGACATCATGGTGTACTCCCGTTCATAAGCAGAATACAGAAATCAATTGTGAATGGTACTTCAGACTCTCAAAGATCACAAGTTGTATGCAAAATTTTCTAAATGTGAGTTCTGGATGAATTCCATGGCCTTCCTGGGCCATATTGTATCAGAGTTTGGTATTCAGGTTGATTCACAGAAAATTGAGGTGGTAAAGACATGGCCTCGACCTATAACTCCAACAGAAGTTGGCAGTTTCCTGGGATTAGCTGGGTATTATCGGAGGTTTGTGGAAGGATTTTCTACCCTGTCAATGTACTTGACTAAATTGACTCAAAAAGCAACCAAATTTCAGTGGACCGAGGCCTGCGAGTGGAGTTTCTAGGAATTAAAAAACAGATGGACGTCAGAACCAATGTTAGCTTTCCCAGAAGGTTCAGAGGGTTATGTTATATATTGTGACGCTTTAGGCGTTGTATTAGGATGCGTCCTGATGTAGCACGGTAAGGTGATTACTTAGTCTTCGAGGCAGCTCAGGAAGCATGAAAAGAACTATCCCACTAACCACCTGGAGTTAGTTGCAGTAGTTCATGCCTTGAAAATCTGGAGACATTACATGTATGGGGTGCACATGGACATTTTTACTGATCATAAGAGCCTCTAATACATCTTCAAGCAGAAGGAGTTGAATTTGCGGTAACGTCGTTTGCTAGAATTACTTAAGGACTATGACGTAAACATTTTGTATCACCCAAGGAAGGCTAATATTGTAGCAGACACACTTATCCACAGATCTATGGGGAGTTTAGCACATTTTGGGCCAGAAGAGTGGGAAATGGCTCGAGAACTACACCGGTTAGCTAGCTTAGCCATCCAGATTGTAGACTCAAAGGATAATGGGGTCATGATTCATAATATCGTAATATCATCCTTGGTTGTGGAGGTGAAAGAGCGGGTGCATGAGGATCCTAACCTAGTATAGCTCAGAAGTAAGGTTCAGCAAGGCAAATTATCGGTCTTTAAATTAACTAAATATAGGGTCTTAAGATATAGGGGTCGCACCTACATTCCAAATGTGGCAGGACTTCGCCAGTAGATCATGGTAGAGGTACATTATTCTTGTTACTCTCTTCATCCAGGTTCGACGAAAATTTATCATGAACTAAAGGAGATACACTATAGCCTTGAATGAAAAAAGGTCTAGCGGAATTTGTAGCACAATGTCCTAACTATCAGCAGGTAAAGGCCAAACATAAAAAACCCGGCGTATTAACTCAGGATATAGTAGTGCCTATGTGGAAATAGGAAGCGTTCAACATGGACTTTGTGATAGGATTACCCCGTACCAGGCGTAGATTCAATTTTATTTGGGACATTGTCGACAGATTAACGAAGTTAGCTCATTTCTTAACACTCAAGACTACCCTCTCCACCTAAGACTATGCTGAGTTGTATATTAAAGAGATAGTCCCACTACATGGTGTCCCTTCCTCTATCATTTATGAAAGAGGGGCATAATTTACAGCTAGATTTTGGCAGTCTTTTCAGAAAGGATAGGGAACACATGTTAATTTGAGTAAAACATTCCATCCTCAGATGGACAGTCAGGCAGAACACACAATTCAGACGCTCGAGGATATGTTATGGGTGTGTGTGCTAGACTTTGAAGGAAGTTGGGATGAGCATTTATCCCTTATCGAATTTTCATACAATAACAATTATCACTCTGTAATTCAGATGGCGCCTTATGAGGCCTTGTACGGGCGAAAATGCAGGTCCCCTATCGGGTGGTTCGAGGTAGGGTAGTCAGAATTTGTTGGACCTGATATGATTCACCAGTCAGAAGATAAAATAAAACTCATTAGAGAGCACTTGTTAACCACTCAGAGCCACCAAAAGTCCTATTATGATGTACGGCGTAGAGACGTGGAATTTGAGGGTAATTATTGGGTATTTCTCAAGGTTTCTCCAATGAAGGGCGTAATGAGGTTCGGTAAGAAGGGAAAGGTTAGCCCTAGATTTATTGGCCCGTAGCGGATCCTCCAAAGAATAGGTCGAGTGGCTTGTGAGCTGGAATTGCCTCCAGAGATAGAATCTGTCCATCCAGTCTTTTCCATGTAAATGTTGTGGAGGTTTATAGGGGACTCGTCTTGAGTTGTGCCAGTTGAGGACGTTTATGTTACTAAGGAGTTAGCCTATGAAGAGGTTCTAGTCGCCATACTAGATCAGCAAGTTCGTAGATTAAAGACTAAAGATGTAGCCTCTATTAAAGTACTACAGAGGAACAGGAATAAAGAAGAGATGACCTGGGAAGCTGAGGATGACATGAGGTCTAGATATCCTCACTTGTTCCAGGATTGATTCTTATTATGCAGTTAAGGTGATGTTGTTATTCAGTTGTTATTTTACTGCCTATGCTATCGGTACTACTTAGTTAGCTACCTCTTTGTTGTGAAATAGTTGTTTATAGCATTTGGTGAGGCACCTATGTTGGGCTTTTCTGCATTTCCGGTTTTCGGATAGTCCATATTACGGAGGAGAATCTGCCAAATTTTTTTCTAAATATTAGTCTAAAGAGTTAACACTTGTAAGCCTAAAGATGACATTCGAGGATGAATGTTCCTAAGAGGAGGAGGATTTTACACCCCGTAAAATGTTATCAGTTACTAGGCATAAGCGTGGATTTATTAAGAGTATGGAGAGCTCGACGTGTGTGGAAAGAACCTCGAATGCAGGGTCAGGCGAGGCTAGGTTGCGAGGGGCCAGCGTGACGCGCCAGCCGGCAATGCACTGGCCAGCGCAGCGCGCCAAGCCATTTGGCTCTATGGGACGCGTAGCGCTACAGGGAGGTTGGTGCTTTCGGAAGCGCAGGGGCCCCCTGCCCCTGCCCTTAGTTATATATAAGTCCCCTACTTCATTTTAAATCATTTCTAAACAAACCCACGATTAAAAATAGAAGAGCACGCAAGTTTCATTGGTTTTTGCCGATTACGCTACCAAACGCCGTCCAAATGCAAATTAACTTTGGGTAACAAGTTCTAAGCCTACCAAAAGTTTTACTATGGAGTTATTTTTCAAAAATTTGCTCGGAAAACCAAAATTTTGTTGAGTAAAAGTTGTCAGAATCACGCCATATTGAATCCTAAATGGCCACCGGCATTAGGCAAGCATTTCTCCCTTCTAAACTCTCGGGAAATTAGAGGTTTTCGGCCGAATTATTCAAAGTTGAATTATAGTTGAACTTTCCCTTGAAAGTCATTATTTTTTGCTTAATTTAGAGTTGAAATTAGTCCTATTCTCTCAGAATAAATGTTTCAGTTGGAACGAACTATCAATTGCAAGTTAAACCTCGCTAGTTAAATAAGAAATCAATATTCGAGGTATGTTAAGGAAAATTCCCTTGGAAAGTTATACCTGTCGTGTCGTAATACGACCAAGACTCTCGTAAGAATTCCAAAAACATGATTGTTGTGGTTAGCTGCTACTATTAGTCTATGATTAGCGTTTTCTATTCAGATTGGGATTTACCCTGCCCTATCGTGACCAACCCCAGGGTTACTGGCTGTTTCATTGTCTACGGGGCTATATAGATTGCTCCAAGGAGATAGATGATATCCCAAGGGACTACACAGAGGACCAAGGGCCATATTATATTCCACTCCATGGATGGACTATTATTCTTATGATATATCGGCATCACTAACTCTCGTCAATCCTGGTGCCCAAGGTGCAGTTATAGGGGTCCACCAGACTCAGACACAGCTACAGGAGCTGAGCAGGCTCAGTTGCAGACCCGGGGGGACTAGGGGGTTTGCTATAGTTACTTGTTGTCCCATTTTAACCGATTTAGGGGTATATAGATTGAAGTGAACTCACTAGGGCTTATGGGGGCCCCGGGCGGGTTATTTTGTGCTGGTTGTACCATTCGGGCTTATGAGGGCTAGGTGAGGTTCTTGTTTCTATTATTTATTGTCAGTTATACAACAGGTTGGGTTATTAAGGTCATATCTCTATCCCTCCTATTGAATTGTTTTGAGTTTCATTATCAGTATCCTTCAATCATTTTCATTTGCTGCCTTACAAATTTGGTAAATGTTTTACTGATGCCCATCTTTGAGGCACAACATTACATGCCTGCAGGTATGGTTAGACGCAGTTCATGACATCCCTAGTCATCAGCCGAGTCAGCAGTCTAATTAGCTCTTTTTGGCCCAGAATTTTGAATTAGAAGGTTTGTTCTTTTGTTATATAGTTTATGGGTAGGTCGGGGCCCTATCCCAACCATTATTCCACTCTCAGAGGCTTACAGACTACAGATTTTCGGTAATAGTATTGTTGATTGGCTGTGTGGGGCCTATGTATGTTTTCTTTTGTGTAATGGACGTGTGGGACCTAGTTTAGCTATTAGTTAGCAGCCTTGTCAGCTATTGTATAGTTCTGATTACTTGTTTTCATTATGATATAACTAGACAGCATGGTAGACTTGTCGACATGCATATGATCCCCTTTATTGCGTGTTGTTGGTCAGCTGTTTTCTTCTTACAGGTGGCTATGCAGCTTTATTGGCCAGAGGTTGTGTTTACAGTCAAGATATAGCTTGCTGTTTTCTTAATTTGAAGAGTAGGCATGCACCAGAAGTGCATAAGCCCAGTCACATCAGTTCAGATCCTAGTATGGCACCAGCTGCCAGTCATGTCTTCCCAGGTAGGGCGTGACATACCCTCTATCAGTGACTTGATTGAGAGATCTAGCTAGAGCAACCCCTAACGAGAACACAACCTTAGTTATTTTCTCTATTAGTTACAACCCATTTACTTATGCATTAGTTCTAAATTCATAATTTCCTCAACCTAACCGAAATAGTATGTTAAGATAATGAATCATTATATTTTCTCACTCAAGTAACCTTTTCATCCCAATTTCTGGTAAGATTCAATCTCGACTACTAGTTGGGTAAATTATATTACATACGACCGTTTACACTTTGTCATTGTAGAGGAGTGAATTTGGACGTTATCAATTTATGGAACCGTTGCCAGGGAATTTTCTTTGAAATTATTAAGTGATAAGTATTTTGCTTCTATTCTTGGTTTATTCTATCACGCCTTGTTTGGTTTGTTAGTGAAATAGGTGATTATGGTTGCTGTTTTGCTTGGTGCGGTGGATAATGTATTTGCTGAAGTAAATATTGGCATTGATTATGCTAGTGTCATTGTGCCTCAAAGTGAATTCTCCCACATATAATATTGATGGGACTATTTATACAATGTTGAAAGCTAAGGGTCAATTTTATAGCTGCACGTATCAAGACTCACATCAACATTTGAAGAACTTCTTGAAGGTGTGCAACACGCACAAATAAAGCAATGTGTCAGACGATGCTATTTGTCTGAGAATCTTCAAAGGTTCTCTTGTTGGGGAAGCCTATGATTGTCTCCATCGTCTCCCACCAAACTCTATCAACATATGGACAAAATTGGTGAATGTATTCTTGATGAAATGGCTTTCCCTAGCAAGAAGGCGGAGCAAAGAGACAAGATCTTTTACTTCAGGAAATTACCAGGAGAGTAGTAATTTGAGGCATGGGAGAGGTTCAAACAACATGTTCTTAGGGCTCCTCCTTATAGGTTCCCCGAGAATATCCTTCTTGAGAAGTTCTACACGGGTTTGGACCCTCTTACCAAATTAGTGGCGGACAATGTTGCTGGTGGCTATTTCATGGACAAGATGTATGTCATGGCCCGAACATATGTCCGGATCGAGACACGGAACCCAAATCCACGAATAGATCCAAATAGACCCATGGCATAAACATAGTGGCTTAAGAGCAAAAATTAATGGAAACTGATAAACTAAAAATGAATAAGCGGAAGCCTACATGCATAATAATCATAAGTCTACATATTTACTAAAAAGCCTGTAATATAACTGATAAGCTGCGATTCCACATATTTACTGAAAAGCCTGTAACATAACTGGAGAGCTGATGGGAAAACACCCCCAACTAGCTCAACAAAAGTCTATAACTGAAATAACAAAACAAAAAACACATATGAATGTCCTCAGAAGATGAAGACTCACCAACACTTTCTAAACTTAACTGATATAGAAGTAGGACTAATGGCGCAACTGAGTCTCTCGGACCTATATCATGAAATGATACAGTATAGAGTATGCAGTCAATACATTGAACCTATTGAGTATGCAAGGTAATAAAAGACGGACTAATAAAATACGTAAGAGTTCATAAGACTAGGACGTTTCAAAACATGATATGATAATCATAACATAAACTTGAGGGCTCAAGGTTGTCAAAATCATTCAGAAACTAGTCATAATCGTAATCATAAGAGGAACCTTGTAAATCATAACTTGAGCCATAGTATCATAAGCATCACAATACATAAATTATGAGTGAATAATGGGAGGACTCATCTTAACCAACACCATCATGATAGACTTACTTGATGCGCCAGATATCTCACTCAAGTGGGCTCTGATAGACTTACTTGATGCGCCAGATATCTCACTCAAGTGGGCAGAGCCGTCCCAAGCTTGCCAGGTAGGAGACATAAATGCGTGATATTACTAATAGGGACCCCGTAAGGTTAACCATAAATATATACTTACGGTGGCACATAGTTCTAAGACCATGGAGTTTACCTTAATGCCGAACCTACTCAGTTCTAGACACTACTCCCAATAACACATGAGGGCTCATATAATTATCGTGAAATCATACATGAAGTTCATGGGTAGTTAAATTATAACATTCTTGATCATACTTGAAATACATATCAGCCATGTAATAAGGGCCTGTGAGTCGACTAAAATCATAAACTCATTAATCACGAAGAACATAAATGCTTAAAGTCACCATACTTGAAATTCATAAATTTATGAAGAGTACTTATAGGAAATCATACCATAAATCATAAACCATAAATTATGTCTTAGGAGAATCAAAATCATAATAGAATCATAAACTTGACTTTTCTTGAAACTTGCATAATTGGGCATTATTTTCTAAAATTTGAAATCATGAGTTAATAATCAAAAATAGGTATAAAATCTGCCCGTAGATCTTAAAATACGATTTGAAACATGAACAATATTGACCCATAAATAAATCATAGAGAATTTCAAAAAATTAGGATAAAACCCTATAGGATCATACTTTGAATTAACACTAGAATTCATGAACTTGAGGAGAAATTTGGGCGTCAGAGTTAAAGGAAACTCTCATTCATGAGCCTACATACTTGGGTAAACTAATTCTTAACTTAACTTTGAAAACCCAAGAGATTTGGAGGATTCAAGGCTTGATCTTCAATGGAACCCTCTAAACTTGCATACATGGTAATTGAATGAATTAGAATAGGATATACTCCTTTAATACACTTCTTTCAGGGCTTAAAACAATGTTGTTTAGGACCTAAGAGCTTAAGATTTACAAAAGTACCCTTTATTAAAATTCTAAAAAATAGGCACAGCCAGTCATCACGACTCTCACTACGAGTTATACCATGAAGTGACAACTCGTAGTCACCACTAGTTGTGATACTGGTTCTTGAAGATCACATCACAGTCGCCTGCTATGAGTCGTTACATGTCATCACGAGTCGTAACACCTCTCGTTGTCACTAAACCTCAACTCTCACTTTATATGAATTTTTCCAGGGGTAACAAACCACGACTCATGGTTTCCTTCCACGGGTTGTGACACCGCTCGTCACAACCTATCCAAATCATGACCCTTATCATGACTCGTTGTTTCCCATAATGAGTCATACTACGATCGGTCCTTTCCAACCCTGGCATTCCCTGTGCCTCACCACGACTCCTGACCTCAAGTTGTATCCACGCACAATAACTCGTGGTCGAGGAATCCAACTTCAGCATTTCACTGTGACTCCTACCACGGTCCGTTATTTGTTATCACAAATCGTACCACGAGTTGTTCTGAGGCAAAAATAAAGATTTTTCTGCTGAACTCATTTGAAATTCCCTCATTAAATCTTAGGACCTTTCGAGGTATTAAGGTATCTCCCTCTTGGGAACATTCATCCTTGAATGTAGAGTAAACATACTAAAAAGTTGGGAAAGGAACTGAAATCTCGAATACTGAACATCTAGAGCTGAAATCTAATGGAGTGACTAACTTCGAACTGATATAGATAACTAAACTGAATTCATGAACCACACATACATGCACTGACATAAAGAAAACTAACACATGAACTAGACATGAATCTGAATAGTGTACCAAGGAGGAAACGAATACCTCATGTTGGAACTAAGTCGGAAGGGAGTAATTGCGGGTATCTAGCCATCATATCCACTTTTGCTGCTTCCTATATAGCTCCTTCAACAAGTTAATTCCTCCACAGGACTTTCACCAAAGCTAGTTCTTTGTTCCTCAACTTCTAAATTTGACAATAAAGGAGCTCAACGGGAACCTCCTCATAGCTAAGGTTATACTTCACACCTATTGTCCCGACCCTAACGGAGGCCCGAATCACAACACGGGACAAGGAGCCCCAAGACACACTAAGTCGACCCATGGCATGAACATACATCTAAAAATTATAAAACTGAAGAATCAACAAGATAATCATAGCAGAAGTCTAAATTAAATATAACATCAGAATACACAATCTGAAGATAAATATATCCTATGTCTGAAAAGCCTCTAAACATGACGAGTTTATGGGACAAGACCCAAACTAACTCAATAAAGCTGAAACTAAAAATACATAAAGGAAAATCAAATAATTCTAGTCCTAGGGAGATAACGACTCACCAACAATGTAAGGTGCTAACTCTGAGGACCGACTATGAATGGGGCTGAGCCTAAGAGCCGAGTCATGTATCATGAAATGATACAACATAGAGTGTGCGGTCATTATGTGGAATGTACCAAGTATGCAGAGTAAGTAAAACCTCTTAAATAAGTAAAATCATTTAAAGACATAAATAATATAAAACCTATACGATAAGAATCTAAGAGTAGGCTTTGCATGCATTCTTTCTGAAACCATGATCTCATCATAACATTATAACTGAATCGATTGACTCAAAGATGAAATCTGATAGTCATGAGTAGAACTGAATGTTGAGTCAAACCTGCTTTAGAACATATATATATATGTATGTATGTATGTATGTATGTATAAATCTCATGAATGATGAACATGCATAACTAAAATCATGAGGAACAATGGGAGAATTGTCTTTTAACCAACATACCATGATAGAGTTAACGTGGTCCCAACTATCACACTTAAGTGGGTAGAGCCGTCCAAACCCTTGTTAGGGCTAGAGACGATACCATGATATCAATATCAAGATCGTGGCCCAATAGAGTAGGGGATAGCTCAGAAGGGAGGTCCCGAAGTAATATATATAAGTATAAACCTACATTGGCACACAGTTCTGAGGCATAGGGTGATCGACCCTTATCCTACTCGGTGTAGAAACTACTCCTAAAAACATGCATATGCTCTACATCATTTTTCAACAAAGCTCAACATCGTCTATTGACAAAGCTCAATAATCAAATACATCTCAGGTCTGGAATCATGCATATGAGAAGCTTTAGCTCAAAACATACCATAAGCTAAAAGATAATTGGGAGTCTTCGCTCCAAAACTATGTGGTAAGCTTAATTCGGAAAATCATAAATCATACTTGAACATGTTGGCATTGCCTAAATTTTAACATGCTTGAAAATACTCAATTCACATCGAAAACATCATTGTAAACATGGGTAGCTTGAAAACATACATTTCATCATAACATCTCATCATAATCATACATTCATCTCAAATCTTTTTCTTCATTAACTTCTCATCATTGGGCTTTTAATTCATAAAAATAGAAACTTGATTTTAATTGAAAACATTATAAAGCGTGCCCATGCTTCATAATTCAATAGTATAAACATATTTAAATCATAACCATGTAGAGAATTTAGGACATTCATGCATTGCGCTAAAACCCCATAGATTATATATAGGAAATCCATGATTTAGAGAGGGATTGGCATGGGTGTGAAAGGATTCACCCATTCATAACCCTACATACCTGATTGAGGATGATTCTTACACTTCTCTAATTGCCCAAGAGGAATTGAAAAGAATTTGAAGAAAAACAAGCTTGATCACCCCCTCTAACCTTCTATCTTTGCATGCATGAATGAATATGGCCTAAAATGATCTTAACCCTCTTAAAAGACATCATTCATAACTCAAAACGATGTAGTTTAGGCCTTAGCATCTAAGGAATTATGGAAAAGCCCTTACTAAATTCGCAGTAAATAACTGCTAGTTAGTCCCCACGAGGGACCTAATGAATCGTCACCCTTGGCTACGACCCATGGCATTATCCTTCATGTACACTACTTTTCAGGTTATCTGGGTTCTTCACGGGTGTATTCACGACTCGTTACTGGTGACCACAACACATGGTCCACTCGTCATATATGCTGCCATCCTCTTCCTCTTTTCTCACTCACCACTCCCACGACTGACCTAACGAGTTGTGAGACCTGACCACGACTCGTGGTCATGTCCGTGGGGATCCCATTTACAAAATTTCAAGCTCATCGTCTGGGCCTCCCCACGAGTCACATCATGACTAGTGGGCTTCTCTCACGGGTCACCTCACGACCCATTTTGATACCTGATACCATATTTTAATTTTTCTCCATTTCAACTCCCAAATTTGATCTTTGCGCTTCTAGGGTATAACACCTATGATTTCCATCGGGACAACTAAAGTCGGATCAGCAATGCACTTTTTTAACAATGATACACAAAAAAATTGGATATACTAAAGCCAACTCCGCTTGTAGCTCCAACTCGTAGGCCACCTTGCCAACACGCCTCACAATCTTGTAGGGACCAACATATTGGGGACTAAGCTTCCCTTTATTTCTGAACCTCATCACTCCCTTAATGGGAGACACCTTCAAAAACACCCAATCATCAACTTCAAACTCCAATTCTCTCCTCCTCTCATCAGCAAAGGACTTTTGACGACTCTGAGCTATTTTCATCATTTCCCTTATAAGTTGAACTTTCTCCATAGCCTCATGAATTGAATTTGGTCCAATAAATGTAGCCTCACCTACCTCAAACCAACCAATAGGCGATCTACATCTCCGCCCATAAAGAGCCTCAAATGGCGTCATCTGAATGCTAGAGTGGTAGTTGTTGTTATAAGCAAACTCGATAAGAGGTAAATGATCATCCCAACTAACTTTAAAGTTGATAAAACATGCTCTCAACATATCCTCAAGAGTCTGAATGGTCTTTTCAGCTTGACCATCCGTCAGTGGGTGGAAAGTTGTGCTAAGCTTGACCTGAGTACCAAGTCCCTTCTGAAATGATCTCCAAAACTACGAGGTGAACTGAGTACCTCTATCCAAAATGATGGACAAGGGAACCCCATGCAACCGAACTAACTCTTGAATGTACAATTTAGCATAATCCTCCGCTGAGTCGGTAGTTTTGACAAGTAGAAAATGGACTACTTTAGTCAACCTGTCTAAAGAGTTATACCGTCCACGTGTATGAGGTAACCATGTGATTAAATCCATATTGATCTTTTACCACTTCCATGTGGGGATACTTAATTTCTTGTATCACAACCTCCTGGTCTTTGATGCTCCACTTTCACTTGCTGTCAATTCGGACACTTAGCCACACACTCCGCTATGTCCTTCTTCATCCCATTCCACCAGTAGACTTCCTGTAGATCTAGGTATCTTGGTGGCACTTGGATGGATAGAGTACCACAAACGATGAGCCTCTTGCAATATCTGTTCTCTCAAATCATCGACATCTGAAACATATAAATGACCCTGATATCAAAGTACACCATCTCCCGCTTGGGAGAAGACCTCATCCTTCTGATTCTAAACCGCCTCCTTCAACTTTACTAAAATAGAATCCTCATCTTGCCTAGCCTTGACCTCAGTCACCAATAAAGATTCTGAACCATTTTGAATAATGACACCACCATTCGTCGAATCAACAAGGCGAACCCCTAATCGTGCACGCCGATGCACATCCTTCACCAACTCTTTCCTTCCATCTTCCACATGAGAAACACTCTACATGGACAGCCTACTTAGGGCATCCACCACTATATTGGCCTTGCCCGAATGATAAAGGACACTCATGTCATAGTCCTTGAGCATATCTAATCATCTCCTTTTTCACAAATTCAAATCCTTCTGGGTGAAAACATATTATAGGCTCTTATGGTCCATAACACATCCACATGGACCCCAAAAAAATAGTGCCTCAAATCTTCAACTCGAACACCACCGCTGCAAATTTCAGGTCATGCGTTGGGTAATTCTTCTCTCAGGAGTGTTAAGCTGTCTAGAGGCATGTGCAATCACCTTACCATGCTGCATCAACAAACAACCAAGACCAACCCTAGAGGCATCATAACACACAATGAATCCAACTGTACCCTCAGGTAGGGTCAACACTAGGGCTGAAGTGAGTCAAGTCTTTAACTCCTGAAAACTCTTGTCACAGGCATCCAACCATTGAAATTTGACTTTTTTCGGTCATCTTAGTCAACAGTGCAACAATGGATGAAAATCTTTCAACAAACCTCTTTTAATAGCCAACTAAACTCAAGAAACTCCTGATATCCAAAGGACTAACTAGTCTAGGCCAATTTTTCACAACTTCTATCTTTTGAGAGTCCACCCGCACACCCTCACTTGACACCACATGGACAAAAAATGCTACTGATTCCAACCAAAACTCACACTTGCTGAATTTAGAGAGCAGCTGGCGATCCTTGAGGGTCTATAGCACAATCCTCAAATCAGCGGCATGCTCCTCCACGCTCCGAGAGTGTATGAGAATGTCGTCTATGATGACAATCACGAACATGTCCGAATATGGCTTGAACACACTGTTCATCAAATACATAAAAGCTGAAGGAGCATTTGTTAGTCCAAAATACATAACTACAAACTTATAGTGACCATACCGAGTCCTAAAGTTGTCTTCGGAATGTCACTCTCCCTAACTCTGAGCTGACGATACCCGGATCTAAGGTCTATCTTTGAGAAGCACTTAGCACCCTGAAGTTGGTCAAACAAGTCATCAATTCCTGGAACGGGATACTTGTTATTCATTGTAACCTTGTTCAACTATTGATAGTCAATGCACATATAAAAAGACCCTTCCTTTTTCCTAACAAAGAGAGTTGGTGCACCCCACGGGGAATTTCTAGGTCTAATGAATCCTTTATCTAAAGGATCCAAAACTCCTTCAACTCGGTTGGAGCCATTCTATATGGTGAAATAGATATGGGTTGCATATCGAGAAGAAGGTTAACACCAAAGTCAATCTCCCTCTCAGGAGGGATTCCTAGTAGATCATCTGGGAAAACTTCCAGATACTCACACACTAAAGGAACTGATTGGAGAATAAGGTTTCGGATGTTGTATCCTTGACCTGAACTAGATGGTAAACACAACCCTTGTAAATTATCTTTCTAGCCTTAAGGTAGGAAATAAAGCAACCTATAGGCATAGCTAAACTACCCTTCAATCAGGACTGGCTCACTCGAAAACCAGAACTCTACCATACAGGTTCTACAATTCATTAAGGCATAACATGCATGAAACCAATCCATACCAAAGATAACATCAAAATCATTCATGTCTAACTCTACTAGGTCGACTGAGGTGACTTTTTGAAGGACTGTGATAGGGAAATTTTTGTATACCCGTTGAGCTATAACTGAGTCACCGAGTGGAGTAGAGACTGAGAAGGGTTCTAATAGGATTTTGAGACTAACTCCAAAGCTAATGGAAACATAAGGAGTCACAAAAGATAAAGTATCCACTGGATCTAACAATGCATACACATCAAGATGAAATACTCGCAACATATCAGTGACCACATTTGGAGAGACCTCCTGCTCCTGACGTGATGAGAGGAAATAAAACATGTTCTGATGTTATCCACCACCTACACTAGTTGATGCACCCTATTGAGAAAGACATACTATTGGAGCTTCCACTGAACTTGTAGTTTTGGCACAACCTCTACTATCTCCCTATCTAGCCAAAGGGCACTCCCTGCGCATGTGCCCCGGTTTCCCACACCCGAAGAAAATATTTGATCCAACAATTCAATGTCCTATGTGTTCTTACCACATTTTCCATAGACTTGAAAGGTGCGTTCTACCAGCGTGTCCCTCTATCACTTCGAAACTGATGCCCTACTCCTCCGATCACCCCAAGGTCTGGATGGAACAGTGGCTGATGACGGCGCTAAGGCCGACGACCCCTGGTGGGACTGTTGATGATGTCTGCCACTGGGCCTCTACTGGGAAAACCCAAAGCTTCTTATCCTGGCCCTCTTGTCCTCTCTCCCCCTTTCCCACATCTGATCCGCCTCAATTTGTTGGGCGTATATCACCAATCGGGAGAAATCAAGATCAGTGTTCAACATTGCTGTCCTACACTCCTTGACCAACGAATCTGACACCCCATACACAAACCCGTTCATACGAGATCTCTAATATGCAACCATCTCCGGTGCATACTTGAATAGCTAGGTGAACTCCAAGGCATACTCTTGGACCATCATATCATTTTGCCTCAAGTAGACGAACTTCGCCGCCTTTTCCTCCCTCAACTCCCTAGGGATGAATCTGTCTAAGAAGGTTGTCATGAACTCCTTCCAGCTCACGGGAACTGCGCCTACTGCCCTACCGTCCCTCCACTAACGATACTAAATATAAGAAACCCCCTTCAACTGATAGGAGGCTATGTCTTCGCTCTCTTCTCCCATCACCCCCATAATCTGGGCAATCTTCTGTGTCTCTTCTAGAAACTCGTGTGGGTCCTCATCCACTCTTAACCCAAGGAACTCAAAGGGATTCATCCTGAGAAAGTCCCTAACTCGAGCTGCCATTGTATTCCCATGCTAAAGGACATGGGCCACCCCTGCTGGTTGACCTGAGTGGTCAAAGCCTTAGCCAACAATTGAAAAGCTACCCTAAACTCGGCATGATAGACCTACTCGGGCAAGGAACTTACCGGTGCTAGCAGGGCCTGCTGATGCTCATCCCTATTGCCATCCTCATGTCCATTTTAATTCTCGTTATTTCTTCCGTCAATACAGCATGGAGGCATGAATCTACAAACACGTATAGCGGGAGTTAGAAAGATAGAACGATACTTCATCGCATGACATAGATCATGAAAGAAGGAAAATTTCCTAAAACGTCTTGTAGCCTCTCCCCCAGAAGTTTGGCGTGCTTCACATCCATGAAAAATACTCCACTTAATGTGGCTTTCAGACACCCCGGGACACCCTAAACCTTTTCTTTGATACCAAGTTTGTCATGACCCGAATATAGCTCCGGACCAAGACACGGAACCTAGACCCACAAATGGCTCCAAGTTGATCCATGGCATGAACATAATGGCTTAAGAGTATAAATTAACAGAAACTAATAAACTTAATATGAGTAAGCAGAAGTCTACACACATAATAATCATAAACCGAGTCAACACTGATAAGCTAAGATTCTACATATTGTCTAAAAAGCCTTTAACATAACTGGAGAGCTGATGGGGAAAAACCCCCAACTAGATCGACAAAAGTATGTAACCAAAATAATATAACAACAAACAAACTGAACGTCCTCCAAAGATGAGGACTCACCAATAACTGCTAAACTAAACTGATACGGAAACAAGACTAATGGCGCGACTGAGTCTAATCTCTCGGATCTGTATCATGAAATGATATAGCATAGAATATGTCATTAGTACTTTGAATGTACTGAGTATGCAAGGTAAGTAAAACCGGACTAATAAAATACATAACATTTCACAAGAGTAGGACAATTCAAAACATGAAATGATAATCCTAACATAAACATGAGGGCTCAAGGTTTTCAAAACCAGACATAAACTAGTCATAATCATAATCATAAGAGGAAGCTTGTAAATAATAACTTTCCATAGTATCATAAATATGACAATGCATAAATTATGAAGGAACAATGAGAGGACTTGTCTTAACCGACACCATCATGATAGAGCTTAGATATGCCCCAGCTATCTCACTCAAGTGGGCAGAGCCGTCTCAAGATTGCCTAGCAGGGGACATAAATGGAGTGATAAAGGGATCGTAGGGTTACCATGAATATATACCTATAGTGGTTTGTAGTTCTGAGACTTTACCTAAACGCCGGGCCTACTCGGTGCTAGACACTACTCCCCAAAACATGGACATGAGGGCTCATATAATTATCGTGAAATCATACATGAAGTTCATGGCTAGTAAAATCATAACATACTTTATCATACTTGAAATACATAATAATCCATGAAATAAGGGCCCGTGAGTCAACCAGAATCATAAACTCATAAATCATTAAGAACATGAATACTTGAGAAAGTCACCATACTTAAAATTTATAAATTCATGAAGATTACTTGAAGGAAATCATATTATAAATGATAAACAATAAATTAGGGATCAGGAGAATCAAAATCATAATAAAATCATAAACTTGAATTTTCATGAAACTAGCATAACTGGGCGTAATTTTCTAAAATTTGAAATCATGGATCGATAATCAAAAATATGTAATAAATCTGTCCATAGATCTTAAAATATGGATTGAAACATAAAGGGAATTGACCAATAAATAAATCATAGAAACTTTCATCAAATTGGGATAAAACCCCATAGGATCATATATTTGAATTAACATTAGAATCCGTGAACTTGAGGAGAAATTTGGGCATGAGAGTGAAAGGAAACTCTCATTCATGACCCTAAATACCAGGGTAAACTTATTCTTAACTTGACTTTGAAAATCCAAGAGATTTGGAGGATTCTAGGCTTGATCTTCAATGGAACCCTCTAAACTTGCATTCATGGGAGTTGAATGAATTAAAATAGGCTAAACTCCCCTAATACACTCTTTCAGTGCTTAAAAAGACGTAGTTTAGGACCTTATAGCTTAGGATTTATGAAAGTACCCTTCATGAAAATTCTAAAAAATAGGTACTGCCAGTCGCCGCGACTCTCACCAAGAGTCGTTCCATGAAGTGATGACTCATGGTCACCTCCCATTTTCACCACTGGTCGTAAGACAGGTTCCTAAAATTCATATCAAAGTCTCCTGCTACGAGTCTTTTCATGTCATAACGGGTTGTAATCCTCTCTTTGTCACTGAACCTTAATTCTCACTTTCTCTGAATTTTTCCATTAGTTGCAAACTTACGAACCATGACTCGTGGTTTCCTTCCACGGGTCGTGACACCACTCATGACAACTTACCCATTCACTAAACCTCCAAACCACGACCCTTTTCACGATTCATTGTTTCCAACAACGAGTCGTATCATGATTCGTCCTTTCTATCCCTGGCATTCCCTATGCCTCACTAAGACTCCTAACCACGAGTTGAACCCACGCACCACAACTCATGGTCTGGGCATCCAACTTCAGCATTTCACTACGAATCCTCTCATAGTCCATTACTTCTTATCATAACTCGTACCGCGAGTCGTTCTGAAGCAAAAATAGTGATTTTTCTGCTGAACTCATTTCAAATTCCCTCATCAAATATAAGGAACTTTCAGGGTATTACAATGTATGACCACATCGCCATCATTCTTGATAAGATCACCGAGCACAATCAAGCTTGGTATGCCAAAGACAACAATGGCGTATAAACATTGGTTCCCCATTTATTAGTCAGTTGATAAAGGAAAACCAGGAGCATGACCAAATGATGGCAACCATAGCCACAAACATTGCTTTTCTTACAAAGAATGTGATTCAGAATGAGCTTAAGAAGATGAACATGATTGATGATATGCAAGGTTTCACTCCTCCTCACGTGCATGGATGTCATCCATAATTCTAAAGTGAACAATTCCAAGACCAACCTCTAGTACCATTTGAAGATGCCAATTATATTAGCAACGCATAAAAATGTTATCAAAGGCAACATTATCAGAATCAAAATTAGAATTATCATTCTTCAAACTAAAAAATCAAGGTCAATGAAATCAATATAGTAAAAATGAACAAGGGGTCTATGTAAAATTGGCAAGGCAATAATGTTACACCCTAAAATAATTGTAGCCAAGATAAGAGTTCATGTACATATGTTAAGAGCTAAAGCAATATGCGTTACATGTGGAGGACCGATTGGGGTTTTAAACATGGGAATGAGCCAATGAACGAAGGGATGAAACAAGTTGGTGAAAGGGGGCATTGGCTGCATGTCATGAACATCCCTCCTCCGCAAGGGGCTACGCCTCGTGGCCCTTCCCCTCTGTAATGGTTTGCACAAAGCGGCTCTATGCCACCTTCCTACCTATAAAAAGGTTAAAGTCATGTTGTATTGAATCATTCTAATATTTTCTATAAGGAAGTAACTCTTCTAAAGCTAAGTTCTCTCTAGGTTTTTCATGGTTGTAAGGAAGATTAAGCAATCCAAACAACTCCAACAACAAATTCGTCGTGGGTAAGGATTCCTGAAGCTACAGAGGATATTTCTATGGAGTTGTATCATCAAAATTGTTTCATATTGAAGGATATTCGGTTATTAGAAGTTGGGGAAAACTTCTTATATCTTGGCTAGGATCTTCTATAAGCTCTAGTAAGTGTTTCTACTCCTCTAATTTGTGAGAATTCATTACTTGATATCAAATTAAGCTCGTTATACTTTGTTGTTTTTATGTGTGAATACTCGATATTGCTGGCTAAAGTTTTGGAATGGAATAGCCCAATTTTAACTGGTTGTGAGCTAAGATTTGAAGGAATTATACGTCTACATTTGAAGTTATTATCAGCTAAGTTGAATTCGCCGAATTGAGGTATGTAAGACGCGCCTTCTTCTTTCTTCAAGCATGAATCTATGTTAGTGTTTAAGATTGATATATATATGTTCTTAACTTGTGATAAAGTATGGTATAGAGCCACTCTCAAGGTATGAAATATATGATGAGTATGTTATGGCTACACAAATGTATATGAGTGTATGATTGTGAAGTGAACAACGTTAACCATATTGTTGATATCATAGATGTAAATTGAGTCTGGATATCCCTTATGTAGGCACTATGAGCTGGTCCTTTATGGGGTATGTGTGTGTATTTATATCTGTATGTATATGAATATCGTCTCTTTATGAAGTTTCCTACTTTCATTTTTGATAACTAAAAGTCTAACAAGGCAATCGGTTCATTAAAATGTTAGTTAATTAACATAATATTGGTAAAGGGAGTATGGAAAATAAGCTGAAAAGAGGTCCTCGAAGGATGAGGACTCACCAACTCCGGCTAAGGGATGCAAAATATGAGGATCAGGCTAACGGCGGGACTAAACCTTAATGTCCGAGCCTATATCATGAGACAATACAACATAGAGTATGCAGTCAGTACTTGGAAAGTATGGAGTGTGCAACGTAAGTAAAAACAGACAGTAAAAAATACATAAAAGTTCATAAGAGTAGGACAGCATAATCATAAAGTAAATATTATAATGTAAACATAAGGGCTCAAGGTTTACGAACCATTCGTAAACCAACCATAATCATAGTCAGAAGAGAAAACTTTATAAAACATAACTTCAGACAAAGTAACATAATCATAACCATGCATAAATCATGAGTAACAATGGGAGGACTCATCAATTGACACCATCATGATAGAGCCTTACATGATGTCCCACTATTTCGCCCAAATGGTCAGGACTATCCCCTGCTTTCCAGGCAAGGCGACATGCGTGCGTGGTGATATCACAGAGATCCAATACTTAGTTAATATATATATACCTACGGTTGCACATAGTTCTGAGACCACGGGGTTTACCTGAACACCGGGTCTACTCAGTGCAAGACACTGCTCCCAAAAACAAGTACGTGAGGGCTCATATATAAACCATAAAATTATTCATAAAGTTCATGGAAAAATAAAATAATAACATGATGGATCCCACTTGAAATACATGATTAGACATGAATAAGGACACATGAGTTTGCCAAGAGTCACAAATCCATAAATCATGAAAACCACGCATACTTGTAGGACATTTATATACTTGATATTCATAAATCCATGATGAGTACATGAAGATAAGTCATAACATAAATCATAAATCATAATTTACGGCTGAAGAAGATCAAGATCATAATGGAATCCTAACTTGACTTTTCATAAAGCATGCATAATTGGGGATAATTTAATTAAAATTTAAAATGATAAATCAATAATAAAAATAGTTATAAAATCTTCCCATATATCATAAAACATGATTTGATACATGAAAGGAATTATTCATAGATAGATCATAGAGAATTTCACAACAATTAGAATAAACCCCATAAGATCATTTAACTTAAGTCTAGAATTGAAATCCATCGAATTGAGAAGAATTTTGAGCATGAAGGTGAAAGAAACTCTTATTCATAGCCTCACATGCCTAGGTAAACCCAATTTACACTTCCTCTTGAAAGCCAAAAGGAAATTTGAGATAAATTAGAGAATTATTCAAGCTTGATCTCCAAGGAAGAACTCCAATTTGCATGCATGGAAATAGTAAGGCTTAGAATAGGTTTAACACTCTAAAAACCCTACTACTGAGCTTAAAATGACGTAGTTTAGGACCTTAGAAATTAGAAATTATGAAAATACCCTTAATGAAAAGTTTGAAATTTTTGCACTGCTAGTGACAACAATTGATACCACGGATCGTCTCTTGATACTACGACTCGTGGTATCCGTACGTTACTTCTTCCATCATTTTTAACATCTCAAGTACTGATGCCACAACTTGACAAGATGGGTTGTTATACCAAACAACGATCCATTGTACGCTCCCATTTACTGCCTCTGATGAACCTATATCTGGACTTCCCACGAGTCACACCACGACTCGAACCTTTATCAAATGAGTTGTGGGTTCCATCCATTACCTCAAATGGGGAATTTTCCTACTCCTTCCCACGAGAACTTACCATGACTCATTGTTCCTCACAATGAGTCATACCACGACTCGTACCATCCAACCCTGGTACCCTAGTTCCAACCAACGACTGCGATCCATGACCCATTACATCAATTAATAGGTCGTCCTTAGACCCGTTACTACAAAAATCTCCTACTGCAGAACTTGACAACGGGTGGATCCCACAGGTTGTTAGACCATCCAAAAACTCGTACCACGAGTCATTCTGAGTAAAATCTTAGATATTTCTATTTCTTCTCTTTTTAATTTACTAAGTCTAGTCTTAGGCACTTTTGGGGTATTACAATATCTCCCTTTTGAGAACATCCGTTCTTGAATGTGAGTTAACATGATGAAAGCTGGGGAAAAGGACTGACATCTCAAATACTGAACATCTAAAGCTGAAAACTAACGGAGTGACCGACTCCGGACTAGATTACATAACTGAACTGAATTGATGAATCACACATACATGCATCAACATGAATGAAACTGGAACACATAAACTGAACATAAAATTGTAGAGAGTACTAAGGAAGAAATTGATACCTCAAGAGTGAACTGAACTGGAAGGGAATAAATGCGGGTATTTAGGCATCATATCTGCTTCGACTTCCTATATAGCTCCCTCAACATTCTGATTCCACCACAAAACCTTTACTAAACTACTTCCTTATTTCTAGCTTTCAAACCTGACGATCAAGTATTTCCACCGGAACCTCTTCGTAGCTGAGGCTATTCTTCACACCTACGCTCTCCACTGGGGCAACCAAAGTCGGATCACCCATACACTTCTTCAAGAGCGATACATGGAAAACAGGATGCACTAAAGCCAATTTTGAGGGCAACTCCAACTCATATGCTACCTTTCCAACTCGTCTCACAATCCAGTATGGGCCAACATAACGGGGACTAAGTTTCCCTTTCTTTCTGAATATCATTACTCCCTTCATGGGAGATATCTTCAGAAACACCCAATCATCTACTTCAAACTCAAGTTCTCTCCTCCTCACATCAGCATAGGACTTTTGATGACTCTGAGCTATTTTCAACCTTTCCCTTATAAGTTGAAACCTTCTCCATAGCTCATGGACTGAATCTAGTCCGATCAACGTAGCTTGACCTACTTCGAACCAACCAATAGACAATCTACATCTCTACCCATAAAGAGCCTCAGATGGAGCTATTTGACTTCTAGAATAATAGTTGTTCTTATATGCAAATTCAATGAAAGGCAAATGATCATCCCAACTACCCTTGAAATCAACCACACACGCCCTCAACATATCCTCAAGAATCTAAATAGTCTAGTTAGCCTGACCATCTTCTTGTGGTGAAATGTTGTGCTAAGCTTGACCTAAGTACCAAGTCCCTTCTGACACGATCTCCAAAATTGGGAGGTAAACAGAGTACCTCTATCTGATATGATGGAAAAGGGCACTCTCTGCAACCAAGCTAACTCTCGAATATACAATTTAACATAATCCTCCGCTAAATCGGTAGTTTTGATTGGTAGAAAATGGGCTGCTTTAGTCAACCTGTCTATGACAACTCAAATAGAATCATACTGTCGACGAGTACGATGCCACCCTGTGATGAAGTCCATATTGATTTCCTCCCACTTCCAAGTAGGTATACTAATGTCTTGAAGCACACTTCCGAGTAATTGATGCTCAACCTTCACCTCTTGACAATTCGGAAACTTAACCACGAACTCCGCTATGTCCTTCTTCGTACCATTCCGCCAATAAACTTGCCATAGGTCATGGTACATTTTCGTGGCACCTGGATATATAGAATATCTGGAACCACGAGCCTAATGCAACATCAGCTCCCTCAAGTAATCAACTCTCGATACATATAAATTACTCTAATATCGTAGCACACCATCTCCCCCTTGGGGGAAGACCTCCACCTTTTGATTCTAAACAGCTTCCTTCAACTTTACTAAAATAGGTTCCTCATTTTGTCTAGCTTTGACCTCGGTCTCCAAGAAAGATTATGATCCATTTTGAACAATGACACCACCATCCATCGAGTCAACAAGACAAACTCCTAGCCATGCAAGACGATGCACATCCTTCACTAACTCTTTCATCTCCTCGTCTACATGGCTCACACTCTCTATAGAAAGCCTGTTAAGAGCGTCTACCACCACATTATACTTGTCCAACTGATAAAGGACACTCATATCATAATCTTTAAGAATATCCAACACCTCCTTTGATGTATATTTCGATCCTTCTGGGTAAACACATATTGTAGCCTTTTGTGGTCTGTAAACACATCCACATGGACCCTCTATAGATAGTGTCTCAAAATCTTCAAGGCAAATACTACCGCCGCCAACTCGAGGTGTCGTGAGTTGGATAGTTCTTCTCATGGACTTTCAGCTGCCTAGAAGCATAAGCTATAACCTTACTGTGCTACATTAGTACACAACCAAGGCCGATCCTTGAGGCTTCACAACATACCACAAACCCATCGGTACCCTCAGGTAGAGTCAATATTGGTGTTGAGGTGAGTCGAGTCTTCAACTCTTAGAAGCTCTTCTCGCAGGCCTCTGACCATTGAAACATCACTTTCTTCTAAGTCAACATAATCAACGGTGCTGCAATGGATGAAAACCCTTCGAAAAACCTCCGAGTAACCAGTTAAACAAAAGAAACTCCTGATATCCAAAGGACTCACTGGTATAGGCCAATTATTCACATCTTCTATCTTCTAAGAGTCCACCTGTACACCCTCACTTGACACCACATGACCTAAAAATATTGCCGAGCTTAACCAAAACTCACACTTGCTGAATTTAGCATACAACTGGCAATCCTTAAGAATCTGTAGTACCACCCTCAAATGCGTGGCATGCTCCTCTTCGCTCCAATAGTATATGAGAATGTCATCTATGAACACAATCACGAACATATCCAAATACGGCTTGAACACCCTATTCATCAAATCCATAAAAGCTGCAGAGCATTCGTTAGTCCAAAAGACGTAACTACAAACTCATAGGGACCATACTAAGTCCTCAAAGTTGTCTTCGGAATGTCACTCTCCCAAAACCTAAGCTAATGATACCTAGATTTGAGGTCTATCCTTGAGAAACACTTGGTACCCTGAAGTTAGTCAAACAAGTCATCAATTCTGGGGAGAGGATTCCTGTTCTTAATGGTGACCGTGTTCAATTGCCAGTAAACTATGCACATCCGAAGGGAACCATCCTTCTTCCAGACAAAGAGTACTGGTGCACCCTACAGTGATTTGCTCGGTATGATGAAACCCTTGTCTAAGGGATCCTTCAACTGCTCATTCAACTCCATTAGCTCAGCTAGAGCCATTCCATAAGGAGGAATATATATAGGCTGCATATTGGGAAGAAGGTCAATACCAAAATCTATCTCCCGCATGATAGGTAAATCATTTGGAAATACTTCTGGATATTCACACACTATAGGGACTAAATGGATAGTTGGGGTCCAGACATAGCATCCTTAACCCTAAGTAGATGGTATACACAACCCTTAGAGATCATATTTCTGGCCTTAAGGTAGGAAATGAAACGACCTACAAGCACAGGTAAACTACCCTTCCATTCTAGGACTATCTCGCCCAAAAATTGAAACTCTACTGCATGGGTTCTACAATTCATTAAGGCATAACATGCATGTAACCAATCCATGACAAAGATAACATCAAAATCTATCATGGCTAGCTCTACTAAATCTGCTGAGGTGACTTTCTAAAGGACTGTGATAGGGCAATTTTTATATACCCATCGAGCTATAACTAAATCACCGACTGAAGTAAAGACTGAGAAGGGTTCTGATAGGATTTGAGGACAAACTCCAAAACTACTAGAAACATAGGGAGTCACAAAATATAAAGTAGCCTCTAGATCTAACAAAGCATATACATCAAGGTGGAATACTCGTAACATACCAATGACAATATCTAGTGAAGTCTCCTACTTCTATCGAGATGCAAGGGCATAAAACCTATTCTAGCGCTGGTCACCACCTACACTAGTAGATTCACCCTGTTGAGCTTGGCTAAGCTGGTAGCTTGAGCACGACCTCTACCATCACCCTGTCTAGCTAATGAACACTATCGGTGCCTGTGCCCAGGTCTACCACACCCAAAATAGATATCTGACCCAATCAAGCACTCCTTTATGTGATTCTTGCCATACTTCCCGCAAAACGAAAAGGTACGCTCTGCCTGCATGCTCCTCTGTCCCCTCAAAACTGATTCTCTACTCCTCTGATCACCTTGCGGCCTAGTTGGAGCACTAGCTGATGATGGCGCTGGAGCTAATGAACTCTGATGAGGCTGCTGGCAATGTCCACCTCCCGATCACAGTTGGGAGAACCCATAACTGTATGTCCTGGTCATCTTGGGCTCTCTCTCTCTCTCTCTCTCTTAGATGCACCGCCTCCATCTGCTAGGCATACAAAACTAATCGAGGAAAGTCAATGTCCTGATGGAGCATAGAGGTCCTACAATCCTTGACCAGGTAGTTTGCTACTCCGTGCACAAACTGACTCACTTGAGTTCTCTGATAAGCCACTATCTCTGGTGTATACTTAGATAAGTGGGTGAGCTCCAAAGCATACTCCTGGACTATCATATCATTCTTCTTTAGGTTCACAAACTCAGCTGCTCTGATTTCCCTTATCTCTCTGGGAAAGAACCAATCCAAAAATGCGGTATGGAACTCATCCTAGTCAATAGGGCCCGCTCCAACTGTCCTGCTATCAATCCATTGCCTGAACTAGATGTGCGCAACCCCTTTCAATTGATATGAGGCTATATCTGTGCACTCCTCCACTTTCACACCCATGATTTGGGTGATTTTCAGAATTTCATCAATAAACGCATGCAGATCCTCGCTCACTTTGATCTGAGAAACTCCGCAGGGTTCATCCCCAAAAAATCTCTAACTCTCGCCGCTACCGCATTCCCATTCTGAGGGACATGAGTTACCGCCTGTTAGTTGACTTGGCTGGTAAAAGCCTGAACTAACATCTGAATGGTATCCCTAAACTCTTGCATGGGCCACCTGCTCGGGCACATGATCCTCAGGGGTTGGTGGGGCCTGCTGGTGCCCATCTCTGTTATCATTCTCATGGCTATTTCTGTTTCTATTTCTTCTTCCATTAACTCAGCGAGGAGGCATGATTCTGCAAATGTGTATAGCACGAGTTAGAAGTATTGAGAGACATTTCATCGCAAGACATAGATCCTAAAAGAAGGGAACATTTCCTAGATGTTTTGTAGCCTCTTTGTCATAAGTGTGGCATGCTTCACACCTATGAAAAAGACTCTACTTAACATGACTTTCAGATACCCTAGGACACTTTAACACCTAATGCTCTGATACTAAGTTTGTCACGACTAGAACATAGACCCGGATCTAAACATGGGACGAAGAACTCCGACAGGCTCCAAGTCGATCCATGGCATGAACATGACATATAAAAATCAACATAATAATGCAAAAGTATGACATACATAATAGCGGAAGTCTGAGAATATAATAACATCTGAACGTCTGAATACATAACACAATTTTGAAGTTGAATACACACTATGTCTGATAAGCCTCTACATACTGACGAGTTAATGGGACAAGACCCCAACTAAATCACTAAAGACCAAAGCTGAAAATACGAAACATAAGCTGAAAAAGGATCCTCGAAGGATGAGGACTCACCAACTCAGGCTGAGGGATGCAAACTCTAAGGATCTGGCTAACAGCGGGACTAAACCTGAATGTCCAAGCCTATATCATGAAACAATACAACATAGAGTATGCAATCGATACTTGGAATGTACTGAATATGCAAGGTAAGTAAAAAACGAATAGTTAAAAATACATAGGAGTTCATAAGAGTAGGACAACATGATCATAATGTAAATATAACAATGTAAACATAAGGGCTCAAGATTTTCAAAACCATTCATAAACAAATAATAATCATAGACATAAGAGAAAACTTTATAAAACAAAACTTGAGCAAAAGTAACATAATCATAACTATGCATAAATCATGAGGAACAATGGGACGACTCGTCTTAACCGACACCATCATGATAGAGCCTTACATGATGCCCCACTATTTTGCCCAAGTGGTCAGGACCATCCCTGGCTTGCCAGGCAGGGGGACGTGCGTGCAGGGTGATATCGCAGGGAATGCAATAATATATATATATATATATATATATATATATATATATATATATATATATATATATATATATATATATATATATATACCTATTGTGGCATGTAGTTCTACCATGGGGTTTACCTGAATGTCGAGTCTACTTAGTACTAGACACCGCTCCCAAAAACATGCGTGTGAGGGCTCATATAGTAACTGTAAAATCATTCATGAAGTTGATGGCCAAATAAAATAATAACATTATGGATCCCACTTGAAATACATGATTAGCCATGAATAAGGACCCATGAGTTGGCCAAGAGTCATAAATTCATAAATCATGAAAACCATGCATACTTGAAAAATATTTATATACTTAATATTTATAAATCCATGATGAGTACTTTAAGAGAAGTCATAATATAAATCATAAATCATAATTTAGGGCTTAAGAAGATCAAGATCATAATGGAATCATAACTTGAATTTTCATGAAGTGTACATAATTGGACATAAATTAATTAAAATTTAAAACTATAAATTAATAATGAAAATAGTTCCTCCCATTACTGCCTCTGATGAACCTTCATTTGGACTTCCCACGAGTCACACCATGATTCGTACCTTCATCCAATGAGTCATAGGTTTCATTGTTACCTCGACTGGAGAATTTTCTTGCTCCTTCCCACGGGCACTTACCAAAACTCATTGTTCCTCACAACAAGTCATACTACGACTCGTACTATCCATCCCTGGTACCCTAGTGCCAACCAACGACTGCAATCCATGACCTATTACATCAATCAATGGGTCGTCCTTAGGACCATTAGTACAAAAATCTCCTACTGCAGAACCTGACAATAGGTGGATCCCACGGGTCGTTATACCCTCCAACAACTCGTACGACGAGTCGTTCTAAGTAAAATCTCAGATTTTTCTGCTGCTTCTCATTTCAATTTCCCGAGTCTAGTCTTATGAACTTTTCGGGTATTAAAGTGCCTATAAGGTATGTATATGTAGAACCAAGCTAATAATTTAAAGATTAAGATTTTAATAAAAAGGGAAGTTAATAATCGGATACTAAACTTCTATAATTAAAAAACTATGTTATGTACTCCTTCTCCACACTCGGTTCTAAAGTCGAAAGAGTTGTTTAGTGTAACGAATTTTATGGTTTAAGAAGTAGACTTTTGAGGTAAGTAATTATAGTAAAATACGTATAAAGTTGATAAAATGGTTAACTATAGAATTGAGGTTAATGAATGTGAAGAATAAGGTATAGACTGAGATGTTATAATACATAAGGTATGTTAAAGTAACATGCTATACACTAAGCTACGGGATGTTAAAGTAAGATGAAAGGGTTTTCATAAGTATTAACAAGTTAAGTAAATTAGAATATAATAAGTATTGAAATCCAATTTTAACCTTTCTGTACCCAATCCAAGCTGTTATTTGATATATATATATATATATAATTATTTATTATTTCATGCTTTTTGTAATTATAAATATTTTATTGCATTGGTTATTATAATTTTACATTTTTAATATTTACATCTATACATCTCATTTATGTATAAAATACTTCACATATTTAATCATAATAACAATAATAATAACATTAATAATATATTTAAAAAAGCATTTTATTAGAAACATAATTTTACATAGCTTTTACTAAGTATTCATAATTAATTTTAATAACAATATTTATACAATATTATAACCAATTATATTATTGTTTCATTTGTATTTACTAAGTTTATATAAGTGTAGAATTTATTATTAGTTATACAATAGCTAACTATTTCTCTTCAATTTATTTAAATTCTAGCCACTTTACACTCAATTTATAAAATTTTCAGCCAATTTCAACTAATTTTTTCCATATTTTAAACCTCCAATTCAATTATGAATTAACCCAAACCTTATAATCATCTATGACCCATGCATAGATCCATAACCTGACCCAAACAATTAGATTTAATCTCAGCCATCCATCATATCAATCTAATGATCACAATTAACCCTACCATATTTTCCTTTTATACCATTCATCCCTCACCCAAAACCCTAAAAGCTCCTTTCATTTTACAGCCTAACCAGCGCCTCATGCCCTATACTCTCCTCCTTCCTTCCTTTCTCTCCAAAACCCTCTGCCTCCGGTGGACTACCACCTCATCCAAACCACCATCGTTCTCTCTCCCCTCTCCTCTCAACTCGTCCTCGTCTTATAGTCTCCAATCACTTTGGTTCGTTAGACCATCCTCCTCACCCCTCTTTGTCTCTCTACTACCACCACTGCTCCAACGGACTACAAGCCAGGCTGCCACCACGCCTTGTCACCACCCGGCAGTATTGCATACTGCTGCTCCTCCATTCCTCCCTCTCTCCTCCAATAGTCTTTTGCCTCCTCAATATCTATTCACTGTACCACCTATTCCACTAATGTCTCTCCTTCTCTTCTCTAGCCACCATGAGGCGTTGTCCAACCTCCAACCAACAACCAACTACCGTCTCATCTTTGAACATATAGCAGCCGCACGTGCCTCCCCATGGTTGTTCTCTATTCTTTACCTGCGACCACCACCTCTCTGGTTGTATCTTTCATCTTCTCTCTTTTTTCCTCTTTTCTTCACTCCTCTTATCTCTCTCCTCTTTCTCTCACTGCTTTGATGAGCATTCCACCTAAACAACCAATAAACCACCAGAAATCATTCCTCTCGCCTCCTAACCTCAGTTCTATCTCCGATAAAGCTAACTAGCTGAGGTTCGACAATGGCGAAAAGGCACCAATGGTTCTCACTCACAGGTTTGTGTGTTTATGAATTTTCAGTGCTATTTAACAACCCCAGATGTTACCTCGTTGACCATTATTGAGGCCTTAGAGCCTCGAGTATTGATATTAGATAGATTCCCACGAATCTGTCCGTGGTATTTTCTTTCTATACTCATTTTTATGTGTTCATTAATTACATAAATTAGCTAGTTAATCTTTACTCATCTAGGTTTGCATATGATCATATATGAAGATCCCTAATTTTATAAGCCATGCATATCTTTAATATTTGTGTTATGTATGATTTGGTTGTTGATTCTTCTTATATTGGAATACATGCCTTTATGATTTAGTATCAACATCTAGACGCATTGTAATGGTTTGCACCTCGGTAATTGAAATTACTCTGTCCCTCAAGTCTGATTGCTAAGGCCTTAATTTAAATTTTGAGTAAGTTTATTCTATCATCATTAAGATAGATTTATTAACAACCTTCATGTATTAGTTGGTAATAATAAAATTCTTACTCCACGAGCATTGATTCAAAATCATATTATAACTTTGATAGTATAATGCCTCGAAAAGTCCCTAAGATCATATACGAGTCTTTTAGTAGAACCAGCAGGAAAATGGCACCAGGACATACCATGAGCATTAGGACGGTTCGTCCTATGAACCAACGAGTTGTTGGTTGTGCCCTGTGCAAAACATCCCAAAACCAACGAGGGAATTATATGACCTGCTATTTCATTGTATTGGTCATTTTTTCTAGTTATTGGAGAAAGTTCAAAGGATGATTCAGAGCAAAAGTGGGAACCAATGAGTGGAATCTAGGGTCCATCCAGTGGGCCAACGACCCATGGTCATGGTCGTTGGTTTTGCCATTTTTAGGTTTAATTTTAGTAGTTTGGTGGTATTTTGGAAAAATACTATGCTTTTAACTCCTATGTGACATCACTTTAAGCTTACTAAAGGTTTGATTTAAGGCTTAAAATAATACTAAACCCCCGTTCTCTTCAAAAAACTATAAGTTAGGATTTCTCTCTTAAGGCATGACTAGGGTTCATCATCTCCATATTCCCAATTTCTCTTGGATCCTCAAGACAAGTTAAGGAATCATCTAATCCGGGTATGTCGGGTCATGAATGGGGGATTTATTCCACTCTCATATCAAATTTCACCGCTATCAAAATGAATTCAAGTCTTCAAGCATGATCTTATGGAATTCTAGGGTTAGACCCAATTTTCATGAAATCTCTTATGATCTCTTATGAATTCAAGTCTCTTATGATTCAAGCTATGATTTATGATTATGAATGCATGTTTTCTACTAAGATCTCTCATGAATCTACGTTTTCCAGTTTATCAATTATGTATGATCTTATAAATTTCAAGCTTTTGAATCTATGATTTCACGTTAAGACGATTTATTCAAGTATGCATGAATTTCATGAATTTCAATCTTATGTATCAAGATAGAATCTGTAACATTATTTTCATGGCTAATTCACATTGACAAGCATGATTATGATTTTCATGTTTTCTAACTAGTCCATGAAAAATCAAGTATGTCCATGATTATGACTATTAGTAATATGCATGTGTTGGGAGTAGTATCTAGCATCGTGTAGGTTGGGGTTTAATGCACTCAAGTCTCAAACTACATGCCACTGTACGTACATATTCATGTTTAGGGCCTCGTTTAGAGTGTTTCCCTCAAACCTATGGGGCTCATGAGGGATGTTACGCCTTTATCATTCTCTTTCCTGGCAAGACATAGGACGACTCTGCCCACTTGAGCGAGATAGTTGAGGCATCATGTGCTCTTTCATGATGGTGTTGGTTATGATGAAGTCTCCCACTGTTCATCATGTTTTAAGCTATTCATGTACAGGATTTATGATATCATGTTTTATAGTATGATTGACCCATTGATTAGATAATGAACTTATACTTATGTTTTCAAACACTATAAATCATATGATTTTACTACAAAAACCTTGGGTCATTATGCTTCATCTTATGATGAATACCTCATGCTTATGAATATCTCACAACTGACTTTAGCATGTTTTCCTTGCTCTTATGTTTCACTTATCTTACAAACCCAGTACATTCAAATTACTGACCACATACTTCTATGCTATATTATCTCATGATATAGGTTCGGGTGATCAGTCTCATCCCCAATGTTAGCTTCGCTCCTGCTTCAGTCCAGCTCCAGTTTTGGTGAGTCCTCATGATTTGAAGACATCAGTTTTGTCATATGTTTCTTTGTTTAGGAATTTTAGTTTTTTTAAATTTTGGTTGATCTAGTTGGGATCTTTTTCCATTGTCTCATCATATTATTAGAGGCTTTTTAGACAGCTATGTATAGATGGTTCAGCGTAGTTGACTTGTTGTTTGTATTTATGCTTTATGATATTCATTCTTCCACTTATGTTATGTTCAGTATTCCTTTCCTCTTAGTTAATACTCCTAACCATGCTATGTATGTGCCATGAGTTAGCTTGGAGCCATTCGTAGTTCTAAGTCCTATGTCGTGGTCTGGGAACCAAGGTCGGGTCGTGACAGATACTTGTTTGTTTTGGCCTCTAAATCTTCTATATTTGGTACTTTGAATTATTTTAATATATTAAGTTGATTATTTTGGTTAAGGAATAAATCTCTTATGATTCATGTGTCCTCTCCTTATTTTCTTTAGCTAAATGGTATATCTTTAGTACTTGTATATTTAGGGTAAATTATTTGTAGTAAGCTTGGCCAGAATGTGATTCTTTCCTTCTTAAGTTATGAAAGCTTTTTATGTTGAACATGGTAATTAGATAATCATACCTTGTAATAGCCTTAATGGTTCTGCTCTAATAAACCTTGATTGATTTTATAATTTGTACTTCTTTCCATTTATGTGTTTAGTTAATTGAGACTATTACTTATTTCAAATAGACAATCCTTTCCGTTCCTCAAATTGATCAGAATAGTTAAGTACATGATTTATTTATATGAAATTATTATTGGACTTGTACAAATTGATTTTGTTTAAGGAAAACCTGAATGACTAATTTTTATCTTTCCTTTATTGATCCAGTACATGATTTGTCATGGTAAATTTTAATTAATTTGATACATATAATTTGCTTTGTTTATCAAGAAAAAGAATTTCTTTATTTGATTTTCTAAATATCTTCCTTTCCTTTAATCCCTCTTACTAATTAACTATATAAATGTGCATCTTCTCCTCTTTTCTAATCATCCGAACATTCCCTACCCTAAGTTTTTCTATCAAACACTGTTGATCTTTTCTATGGAATTACTACTTTCAACATCTCTTCATCTTGAATAAGTCTGAGAGATTAATAACTATTCTTATTTTCTAATTCTTTTGAACCGAACTTACTCATTCTTGCTTTCTCTTCTCTTTAGCATTAAAAACATTACTTGCTCTCATCTTCTACTTTTATGTCAACTATAATCAAAGGCAAACTTAGTCATTCTATTGCATAAATTTGAATATTGTTCTACTTTGGTGACATAAAGCCCTTTAAGGTACTTTTCAGTTGCATAATACTCTACTAGCTTACTTACTTGGATCAAACCCATTGACTTTCGTGATTTATTATATTAAGCCTGCAATTTCCTGACTGGTTAGTGCTCTAACTATGTAATGTTCATACTTATGTGGTAGTTTGGTGTAATTTTCTTATGTGCTCTAATTGTGTTATTTGATTGGAGAATCAAAGAATGCTTTGAATATTTTATTGAGAAACATGTGAACATGTTTTGATTCGTAGACATTCTAACATTTGGGGAGTTGTGTGTGTTTGCCCCGATTCCATATTGATTGTTAGTTTTATTTTCTTAATATGCTAATAAGTCCACCATATTTATTCTTATATCTCTTGATCACCTAGATATCAGGCTAGTAGTGTGAGATATAAGTTGGATTAATTTCCTGTATAGGCCTATGTGTATGTTTGTATGTTTTTTTCACATTAAACAGGGCTTCAATATTTGGAGTATATGAAAAAATTGCCTGTGATCCAAAGATTGGGAAACTGTTTGTGTCGAAGCTGGCTCATTTTAAGTTTTTGTTTTCTAGTTATTTAATTTTGTAATAATGTATGAACAAATATATATACATATATATATATATATACATACATACATACATACATACATACATACATACATATATATATATATATATATATATAAAGTGAAAGGGGTTTATTGAAAGAGGGTTGGGGAATATGTGTTGGCTTCTACCATCCTTCTCCCTTTTTTCTTTTAGTTAGCACATTTAGTTCGTTATGCGCCAATGCCAATAGAAATCCTGCCTAGAGGAAAACATTCTTGACTCACAAATATCCTATCTATAGGAACCTTCTTTTCGCATAGTAGAAATCATGCCTATAGAAATTAATATAGAGGTTCATGGTTTAGACTCCATATCCAAATTGCAGTCCAATGTCGCTTGGAAATTAGGAATGGACGGGTACGCACATGTTTAGGGCGTTCGTATTTTCTTTCTTTAGAATGATTTCAAGTTTAATAATTAATTAATTAGGTAGGTAGTGAAAAATAATAGTCGCTGCTCGCTGAAAAATATAAGCAACCTAAAATAGGTTATGAAGTAATATTTTAGTTGCACGAGGTGATCCGATTAGGTTAAAATAAAACTTTCCCCATATTTTGCATTGGAACTATGTTAGACCTAATTTCCACTTAAGAGAGATATGTACACGTCTCTGTGAGACTTGATCTAAATCTTAATGCTTTTCATACATGTGGTAGGATTTATTTAGGTTGTGAAATATTTGTCTAAAATATTAGTTGGGGTAGTTAGAATTTTCTTTGCTCATATTAAATTGTCTTAATAATAATAAATATTAATTTCATGTATTTGTTGTTAGACATTTCTTTCTTCTCTCATATTTTGAGTAGTTTTTATATTATCTAATTTCATTATTTAGCTTTATTTGTTTCAATATTTATTCACATAGTACCTCAAGAAAATTGTCTAAATTGTGCACAATCCATCTCTTTACTATGATGTTTAGTTTGTTTTTATTTTAACTAATTAAATAGTTCAATTAATGCTTAACTTATTTATTTGCTCTAAAATTAATTTTTATCACCTAGCACCATTTTGGATCACTAGTCATTCTTCACATAATTAATGAATACAGAGGAGACCCACATTTTTGGACCTCGAAAGGTGTCTAACCCCTTTCTTTTGAAGTAACTTCAATCCTTACCTGATTTTGCTGACTTAGGCGAGTTAAATAGATTTTTTGTTAATTAGTTTATTCCAGTTCCATAACGCGCCATAATCATTAGGCGGAGTCTCTTCATTTTAAATAATCTTAAAGGAGTTGTCACATGTTAAGTTTTATTTTTCGCGAAAAAATGGGGTACAATAGCATGGTGACTCTGCTGGGGATTTTAGGTTCTAATCATTACATGTTTTAATTATGTGGTTTTGCATGTTTTTATTGTTTAGGTATTTTTATTTATATGTGCTTATTTTTTAATTCTCATGATCATCCTTTTTCTTTCCTCTCTTTATTTTAATTTTTTTATTTTTTAATTTGTCTTACTATTTGCCTTAAATTAACTTGTCTTCTTTCATATTTATTTTATTCCTTTCTCTACTTTATTTTGTTTCCTTAATTGATGAAGATTTATTCCATCTTTTAGATATGTTTTGCCTTTTTTATGTGTTACTTTAAATATTTGGTTGCCTTCAAATTTAAAATTTTAGGAAGAATTAACTTTTTTCATATTTTGATTTTTCTAATAAAACAATTTCCTTTTATGTCGATATGTTTTTTAAACTGATTTAATTTGCTTACATGTTCATCCCTTTCCTTAATTTTAAATTGTCTATTTCCTTCCACAAATTATTTATTTTAAAAAAGTATAATTTACTTAATTGTGTGACTAATGAGCTTGTTTATTTTATTTTTTTTATTTATTGCTCTTTTCCTTGTGAATTGCATATTTTGTTAATAGTTGCCACATGTGTATCTTCTATCTATAAATTGTCACTTTTACTCTCATCCTCTCCTGAAAAGTTCACGATCACACATTTGATAACGATTGCATGGTTTCACAATCGTTAACTATTTAAACCCATGTCGAGGAAAGCTTCATGATTTGATTGATCAACTGTGCATCGACGATCATGAGCTTTCTCACTCTCATGTTGTCCACTTGAGGGAACCGTGTCTATAACCTCTCCAATCATGCTAGTTGTTTGTCATTTTATAATTTAATTTAGTTTCATGTATATACCTTTTTCTTATTCCCCATTGTTTTATTATTTGACATATGTTTAACTCGTTGTGTTTTAGTTTATTACTTTGATAATTATTTATCATTTTCTCTAATTGTTCATTTTATTACTGATTTATGCGTTACTTGTTATAGCTTTATATGCATGTCATTCTGTTCATACCTTCCTCCATTTGGAACCTATTTTTATTTTTCTTTTGAAACGGTTGCCTGGTTGCACAGACATTCATTCCTGAACACCTATGCTGGAAAATGTCTCATGGATTGGTCGATTAGTGTTGCGTCAATAGCAATGATCTTTCCTAGTCTTGAGTTGTCCGCTTGAGGGAACCTTGTCTAAAATCACTCTTACTAAACCATGATATTCATCATTTCTTTAAGATTAATTTGTTTTCTTTCATTTAGGCCCTTCGTAACACCCCAAAAGCCCCTAAGGTTAGACCTGAGGTTTAAATCTGAAAAAATAGAAAAATCCGCACTAGGTTACAAAACGACTCATCAGGTGACCCACTAAGTCACTTGACGGATCATTGAGTGACCCGTTAAGTGGTGCCATTTTGGAGAAGATATTACTTCCCAAAAGTTGTGATAGACATGACAACAAGTCGTTAAGTGTCCCCATAATTTGTTTAGTCAATCGTTAAGTGTGCAGTGATAGAGAAATTATTGACTTTAAATGTACTCCATAGATTAAGGAATGAGTCGTCAAGTCCCCTGATGACCTGTTAAGTGACCCGCCAAGTGGGGTGATTTTTGAGTTTCGCATGTTTCGTCCATTGAGGACGAGTCAAGTGATGATCTGTTAATTCTTGTGATGGATCATTCTGATGATCCGTTGATTGAAGATCAAAAGGTGGAATTTCAGGGGTAGAAGTAACGGATGGATTGAAGAGTCATTAAGCCGGACAACGACTCGTTGGGAGGGTCGTTGCCACTGGCAGGCATATTTTCAAAGTGATTTTCTAGGGGTATTTTTTAAAATCCTATGCGTCTAACTCCTAAATGATGTCATTTTGGGACTTGTAAAGGTCGAATTAAAGGGGTTTTCCTAGCCTAATCCCCCATTTTATTTAAATCATTAGTAAGTTCTTCTCTTTTCCTCTTAAGGCTCAAGAATACCTAGGGTTCTTCTCCAAGAGCTTCAAGATTCAAGTGCTAGTAGGGAATTTCTTCAAGCTAGGTATGTGGCACTTCAACAAGGATATTCTTTTATCCCTGTGTCCCAATTTATGTTCAAAACTCTAGCTACTTTGATTCTCTAGAACAACATATTTTAGAGTTTCCATTCTATCAATGTTTTCTTTCATGTGTTCCATGATTTTCAAGGTTTTCATGATAAATAACGCATGATATTCATGTTTTCACTCTCAATTGCATGATAAATTCCCATGATTATATGTTAGCATGATTTCCCAAAGTTCAGCCCATGAATTAGTTGTTTTAAATGTATGTCCGTTTGAGATGTATGATTTTACCATGAATTCAGTGCATATGATTTACACTATTATTTGGACTTATGATTTTTCATGGATTTAGTATGTTTAGCATGTTAATGATTCCCTAGACTCTATGGCCTCTTGTTAGTAGAAAGTAGCCCTGACTAGACTCTCATTAATTCAGTATGATCAATATGTATATGGTTCTTTAGACTCTCAAGCCTCTTGCTAGTAGAATGTAGCCCTGACTAGTCTTAGAATATTAATCATGAGGCCTCAGTATCAGTATGTCATGGTCCTTTAGGCTTTCAGGACTCTTGCTAGATAAAGTGATTCCGACTAGTCTTAGGACATCAACTTCAAATTATCAGTTTACATGTATCCATATGTTTAGTTGGGAGTAGTACTTAGCACCGAGTAGGCTAGGGTTCTAGCGTACCCAGATCTCAGAATTACATGCCACCGTACAATAAGGGATTCTCAATAGTAGAAAATGTTTCCCTTACTCTAGGAATATGGGATCCTCATTATTTGAGAGTGTCTCCCTTGCCTCAATGGGCGCATGCATGGGTCATGTATATTAGAGACTGTCTCCCTGAGTTCACGAGTGATATCATTCTAATCAGAGTTCTTACCCTTGGCAAGGTATGAACACCCTTCCAATCGAGGTACAATTCGGGCTCCATAAGGCTCATATTGGAGTTTGTCGGTTAATAGTCTCTCCCACAATACTATTCAGTTTCAGTTTTAGTAAAGTTATTTCAGTTATGATTTTCAGATTATTATTTTATATTAAGACTTCAGTACATGTACATGACACAAAAGCTATATTTACTTATCTTTCATTAAATGTTTTCAAACGAGCATATCATAGAAGTAATTATGCATCTCAGGTAGGGTCATTGTACTTCACCTCAGTTATGCATTCAGTTATGTATTCAGATAAGTCCTTTTCAGCATACTAACATATTCCTAGCTTCAGTTACATTTTCCATATACTCAGTATATTTCAAGTACCAACCGCATACTATATGTGCTATATTATTTTATGATATAGATCTAAATATTCAAACTCAACCCCGCAATTAGACACGCACCAGACTCTATAAGCTGATAGTGGTGAGTTGTGCTTTGCACTTCTTTAAAAAAATTTCAAACACCCATTTAGAAAGTCAACATAACCATGGGGAAAATAGATAGTTTTACTACCATGTGACCACGTGTCTTCTCGCATAAGAAAATCTTTCAGTCTGCATCCACCTAAATCATAGAGGTCTAGGTCATGTTATGCATGCATTATTTCTAGGAGGTCTTGATACTCTTGGTATATTAAGACCAATAGTTTGACTTTCCCCGATGTCCCAAAAAGGTTATGACCCTGGAAAGGATGCTATCATACTTACTTGCATTTTGGGAGGTGAATATGCCTAAAAATGTAGACTATTCGCTCTTTAAGATAGGGAGGTTAAGCTAACATTTTATGATGTAGGATATTTCAAAACACCCAAAGTGTTTTGCAATGCAAGTTGTGGAGAAGCCTAAAGGAAGAAGGAGCATTTCATACATAGGCTATAACTTTTATATTTTTCTAATTTTCATTCTTGTAATATTTCATTTTTGTAAAAAAGAGCATTAAAAATATTTATGTTATTTTTATTTACTATTTTAGTGGGAGAAAATAGAATGATACGTTAGGGCGTATTCGTCTCAAAAAATTCATTAGGCCTACCCCTGACATAAAAGAGGCCATAATACATTAGAACACGCAAATTATTTGCTACATGCTAATTCGAGATACATATTGCTATTTTATTTACTTGTGTATTTATTTTCTCTTTTGCTTATCTTCATCCTCTGAATTCTAATCTTTATATTTTAGAATCACTTCATGCTTGCACTCAATTAATTTTTTAAATTCATACACCTCACGCTTTTAGACTCAAATTATATAATCTTGGAGCCTAGTTCAAATTTCCTATGTGCCCTCCAAAGTATCCTCTTTAACAGGTAATTTGTCTTGATCAATTATTCTTAATTGTGTTTTTTACTCATCCTTTTGCAGTTACATAAAAATCTATTTGTTCATATTAAGTCCAAACTCTACTTTAGTTTATCTTCTTTCCATTAAGGTTTCGATCCTGTAATGACTCGTCCGATCATTATAGAGACTCGATGACATTAGCATAAGGATTCAAAATTTTGTGGGTGCTCTTTTATACAAAATAAGAGATTATTTTATTAATTGGCTTGATCAGCTGAATTTTAAGAAAATTGGCGGCCCAGGCTGTAGGACCGCTGTGGCTAATGATCCTTCTCTGTAGCGGAACCATTGCAACGGACGACGTTAGGTAGAAAGTCAGTTTAAGTTAGAATTTTGTGGTTTTCACACCATTATTCAAGGGCACAAAAAACTGAAGAGTTAGGGTAATTCTCTAAGGCAGAACGGGTCCTCATTCCTAAGGTTAGAATTCTAGCTTGTTCTTTCCCTCTTTCAATTCCACAACACCCTAAAGCTAATGGGTGAACTTTAATGGTGACATTTTAGTTGAAAACCCTAAGTTGTGAGATCAAGGGATATTCAAATTAAAATGAGTGAGTGTTGATCCTAGGCCTAAAAGTGGAAAATTTAACAATTTCTAGGGTGAATGTGATTGTAGAACGTTGTTTTTGTAATAGTTTGAGACCTAAAATTCAATTAATTTGGAACCTTTAACCTTTGAAAGAAACTACTTTAGGAGGGTTAGATGAGTAAAAACGTCATGAATTAGGTTAGGGTGATCATTGTAGATTTGAGCTATGATAATTTAGCTTGTGATTAACGGATTAGACTAAAAAACAACGAGTAGAATGTAGTGGCTTGAGTTCCCAAATCCTTGAATCGAAGAATTAGACTATTGATTGATTTCTTAATATCTTGTTTATAGATTTTTAACGTTGGAAGGCGTTGAGAAAAACCAATGCATATTCCAGTTCTGCAATCCAGGTAGGTTATGGCTTACCTTTGTTTTAGATTGTAATTAGTGACTCATATACATGTGTACTATTAATGAACAATTAATAAGAATAGAGGGATCATAAAATATGATGATGTGATGAAAGATTTGTAGTGACATAACTATAAAATTGGAGGATTAAACCTAAGTATGAGAACAAGTGGATAAGTGAAACCTAGTTAATAACTAATAATGGGGAATGTACTCTTGATATGATGCTCTTGATAAAATACTCTTGATGTGATGTTTTTGATAAAACAACCTCAAGATGATGTTATGGATAGCATGTTTGATTATAGGTGATTGTAGTTGCTCTGGATTGTATATTTTGGTGGTGTAATCTTGATGGTATAATCTTGGGAGAATGATCATAATAGTACGAATAAACGGAAGAAGTGAAGTGATTATACCTAGTTTGATTATATGAGCTTAACGTTGTGATTTAATTTTTATTAACAAAAATGTAAGGCTGGTAATATAAATTAACTAGCTTAAAGTGAATCCGATGAAAGAAAGTATTTGTGAGAAACCATACTAGCAGGATTGAGTAACTAAATCTGAATTGCTTTGAAATGATTATTATGCATTAATATTCTAATGAATGAATATGTTAAAGTGATAATGATAAGCCTGAGTAAGTTAACTTTAAATGAGGACTAATATGAACAACATTTTGATCAATATTGCGAGAACCTGTTTATATGACAGATCCTTAAGCGAGAGGGTAGGAAAAGTTGAACCGATAAATTGTGAAGGTTATCTTGTGTGTTTTATTATTATGATAGATGACGTGAGACTTGACTAATTGATAAATAACTAGAAAGATAGAAAGTTATGGTTACGAGGAGTTAGACTTTATATAATGATGTATATCTAGGTGGATTGACAATATGATTAATTGGTTTTCGGATGCTGATTGTGACGAAGGTAATGATGATTTAGTTATGTTATGTGAATGAACCCAAGATGAATAAATGTGGTTCATTGTTTTGAAATTTAAGTGCAATTGTACTAATCTATGTGTACTTACGAGGAGTCATGTGTGTTGATTAAATTAATAGAATGTTGAATTGTACTAATGATTATTCATTTATATGTCGTTCTAAATTGTCCTACGAGTGGACTGGATGAAATGCACAGTAAATTATGCTGATGAATGTTGGCTGATATATCACTCTAAGTTGTCATATGAGGTGAGTGATTAATAAGCATATTAGATATATTTATGAAATTTGGATAATATGTTCTTATCCTTAGATGTGTGGCTCGTGTCCAAGGTGAGCATTTGGAAGAGCAAAAGTGTGATTGTATCATGACCCGAGTTAACACCCTGGATGCGACACGGTACTTAAGATCATAAGTGACTCCAAGAAAATCAATGGTAAAACATACTTATATTAAGATTGATTTGCTAATAGTATATAATATTAAGAGGAAGCTGGCTAAAGAAATAAGCAAATACTGATTCATAACGGAAAGATGAACAAACACTAAAACTCAAGTTGAAGTTAACATGTACTATCTGAAAGCCTTCTAAAAAGAACTGATGAGTTGCTGGGACAAGTTCCCAGCTAACTCTAATGTCTGAAACAAAACTAAAAATAACTACTGAAAATGGAACTCTGACCCTTGGCAGATGAGGACTCACCACTGAAGCTGCTGGGGAATCACCAAGAGAAAACTAGTTGCAGTGTTGAGGCTGGGTACCTGAGCCTATATCATAAAATGATATAGCACATAGAAATATGCGATTAGTACTTTGAATGTACTAAGTATGTGATAAATAAGTTAAACATAAGAATATTGATAATATGTGAACTTTACTGACAAGACATGCAATGACCATATCTGGAATTGTATGTACTAAAAAGAAGCTGAAAGTATGACAATACTGTAAGAACTAATAACTGTCTGAAGGTCATAAGCATCTCATGAAATCTGGACGACTGAACTACACTAGAGACTATGAATGTACTTGTCTGAATTGTACTGTGGGAGAGCCTATAACCGACATATAACCACGTGAGCTAGACATGGAGTTCAATGTATAAATCCTATCAAAGAGCTGTGTAAGCTGTGTGTTCACTATCTGGGATCCATTCAAGCTAATAACCTAAGGTGGCACGTAGTTCTGGGAATATGGGTGTGCTCAACCCCATCCTGCTCGGTGCTAAGTACTACTCCCACTGAAAATCTACTTATATCTAACTGGCTGATAGCTCAAAACTGATGTCCTAAGACTAAGTCAGAACTACTTATCTGAAGGATTCTGAGAGTTTAAGAACCTAAAAGAAATTGTATTTTAAGACTTGTCAGAGCTGCTTTGTCTGAAAGTGTCATGATAGTCTAAAAAACGACAATCATACTGATTAATTAACACTACTAAATTTAAGAAAAGACTGATGAAGAGTCAAACTGATCAGTTGATATTTTCGGAGAATACTATGTATATTCATACTCTGAAAATAATAACTTTAAGTCGAATCATACATGTTGAGGATTTATGCTTAAATAACATTCTATGAGAAAAAGATACAACATTCTAGACCAACTTTTAAATCATGTAAGAATCAACCCAAATATCATAATTGTCACGACCCGAGCTGGGACCCCAGATCAAGACACGGGACCTACAACCATGGATGGCTCCAATTCAACCCATGGCATGTGCATAGCAACTCAAGAGCATAAATTAATGCAGAAACTTAAAACTTAAACAATAATAAGAAGAAATAGGAGATACAACATAGGCCAAAGTATATCAATACTCTACAAGCTGAATTATCTACATAATGTCTGAAAAGCCTCTAAAACATCTGATGAGCTAATGGGACAACTTCCCCAACTAGCTCGCTAGAATCTGACAAACTGAAGTACCATGCAAATAAAACTACTAACAATCCTAGGATAACAAGTACTCACCCAAACAGGGGTTGGACTGGACTGAAGAGAAAGCAACTACCAGCAAAACTGAGCTGGATCACCCGAACCTGTATCATGAAATGATATAACATAGAGTATACGGTTAGTACATAGAATGTATTGAGTATGTAGGGAAAGTAAAATATGCTTAGTAAATCATAAGATCATGAGAGTAAGGACTATATTCTGAAAACTGTATCTGAGACATACATAATCATAATTTGGTTATCATAACTGCACATAGTGACCCAAAATTTAGAAATAGAAATCATATAACTTGTCATAGATGAAATCGTAAGTAAAAGCTTAAAAATTGATAATCCGTTCAAATCTATTGTAAAACATACTACCATAATATATGAACATAAATAACTCAAATCAAGATAAACAATGGGAAACTTGTCATAATTGACCACCATAATGTATGAGCGCATGTTGATCCCACGTCTTGCCTACATGGAGGAGAGCTATCCAAAGCCTTGCCAAGACAAAGGATGAATAAGGTGTGAATCACAGTGTGCCCTTGGGAGGAGGAAGCACTCTCTTGAGAGGTCCCAAATATATTCCTACATTGGTGCGTAGTTTATGAGATCGAGGAACCTCGAAACTCCTGGCCTACTCGGTGCTAGACACTACTCCCAAAATATGCATATTGCTCATATAATCGTATTCTCAAAACATAGCTCAAATATGAACATTCAGAGTCTTGAATCCAAATCAAATCATAAACTAATCTTGTTAGACTTGGATAAAATCATAATAGGCATACTTAAATTGCATGGGCTTTCCCAAATCTTAAAATCATGCATACCTAAAATAGACTTCATAAGTCAAAATCATGGAATCATAAGTTGAGAATTTATAAACATTCATGCATACTTTGATAATTCATTATGCTTGAAATCATGGAATCATAGGCTTGATCTTCATAAAACATGCATAATAGAGAATAGTTTCTAATAACTTGAAAACATGAATTTATATCAAATTGAGTATAAATCTGCCCATTAGACTTAAACTTGTAACAGCCCAGGCCGCCGCTTGTAGAAATTGTCCACTTTGGAGCCTTCGCCCCTCATGATTTTTAAAACACGTCTAGTGTAAGGCTTGCCTTAGGCGAATCCACATTGGTTTAGGCGAATCCCACATCGGTTGGGGAGGAGAACAAAGAGTGCTTTATAAGTGTTTGCATACCTTTCCCTTGTAGATGCATTTTAAAAACCGTGAGAGGCGAATGCTCCAAAGCGGAAAATTTCTACAAGCGGCGGCCTGGGCTATTACAGTTGGTATCAGAGTCGGTGCCGGGCCAGTGGTGGGGAAAAACTCAGCGAGGACGCTGAGTCCCAAGGGGGGGTCAGTGTAAGGCTTGCCTTAGGTGAATACCACATTGGTTTAGGTGAATCCCACATCGATTGTGGAGGAGAACGAAGACTGCTTTATAAGTTCTTGGATACCTTTCACTTGTAGATGCATTTTAAAAACCGTGAGGGGCGAAGGCTCCAAAGCGGACAATTTCTACAAGCGGCGACATGGGCTGTTACTAAAACATACTTTAGATCATGAGGGGATTAGACCTATAAACATATCATATGTAATTTCATAAAATTGGGTTAAAACATTAGGAATCAATTAATTTGATTAAAAATTTGGATTCATGACTTTGAGAAGAAGCTTGGGCATGAGGGTAGAAGAAAAACCTCATTCATAGCCCTACATACTTGGGTAAACTGATGTTTAATCTATCCTTGAAAGCCTAAGAGAATTGGGGAGAATTCTAGCTTGATCTTGAAAAGGAATCTAAATATCTTGCATGCATAGGAGTCTAATGACTTTGAATATACTAAACCCTCTTAAAACAATCCTTTCATGGTTTAAAACAATGTCATTAGTGAGTTAGGAGCTCAAGAATTTATGAAACTTCCCCCGGGAATTCACAACAAAAATTTGCCTATCGGCTACAACGACCACTCTAATGGGTCATCATAGCGTACCACGGGTCATTGGATCGTCTGTTGTATATGAAGCACTTTTGGTACTCTACTGAAGTTCTTACCAACGATCGATCAGGACAAGTCGTCATATGAAACAATGATTCATTACTTTGCCCGTTGCTTCTAGGAAAAATTATGCTTCTCTTCTATTTCTCCAACCAACGACCAGACAGAATGAGTCATCCCTCGAAACAAAGACTCATTATATCCTCTCATCGTCTCTGACTCAGACCTGGGCCTTTTTATGAACCCTATTCAACAGCTACTCAAAATGACCCATTGGATCTTCCAACGAGTCGTTGCTAGGCTCATTGTTTACTAAAAAAATTCTGACTGGGGACTTACCACGAAGGACACAACGGGTCGTTGTTCCCCACAATGACTCTTCCCTTGAGTCGCCCTGTGACTGGGGTAAAATTTTCCTGCTTTTCTCCAATTCAACCCTTGGGTTTTATCTTAAGAACTTTTGGGGTGTTACACTATCTGCCCCTTGGGAACATTCTTCCTCAAATGTGGATTAAGCATACTGAAGGGCTACGGAAAGAACTGAAATCCCAAAACTGAACAACTGAAACTAAAAACAGACGAAGTTACTGACTCCGGATTGATACACATGTCTGAATTGAATTTTTGAAATATACATATATGCTACAACATGAAAGAAACTCAGAGACGAGCTTGACATGAAACTTAATAGAGTACTAAGGAGGAAACTGATACCTCATGCTGGAACTGAGCCGTACGGGAAAAGATGCGGGTATCTAGACATCATATATGTTCGTCTTCCCATGTAGCCACCTCAATAATTTGATTCCTCCACAACACCTTCACTGAAGCTGGTTCTTTATTTCTCAACTTCTGGACCTGACGATCGAGGATCTCAATTGGAACCTCCTCATAGGTAAGACTATCTTTCACATCCATGCTCTCCACCAGAACATCTAAGGCTAGGTCACCAATGCACTTCTTCAATAGAGATACATGGAAAACTGGATGTGTTGAAGCTAACTCCGCTGGTAGCTCGAACCCATATGCCACTTTGTCGACTCGCTTCAAAATCCTACAAGGACTAACATATCCGAGACTAAGCCTCCCTTTCTTTCCAAACCTCATCACTCCTTTCATGGGAGACACCTTCAGAAATACCCAATCATCCACCTCAAACTCAAGCTCCCTCCTCCTCACATCCGCATAAGTTTTCTGACGACTCTGAATTGTTTTCAGTCTTTCTCTAATAAACTGAACTTTCTGCATTGCCTCATGAGCTAAATCTGGCCCTATCAACATAGCCTCACCTACCTCAAACCATCTAATAGGTTATCTACACATCTTCATATAAAGAGCCTCAAACAGAGCCATCTATATACTGGAGCGGTAATTGTTATTGTAAGCAAATTTCGATCAGAGGCAAGTGGTCATCCAAACTATCCTTGAAATCAATCACACATGCTCTCAATGTGTCCTCAAGAGTCGGAATTGTTTGCTTGTCCTGTCCATCTGTCTGTGAGTGAAAAATTGTGCTAAGATTTACCTAAGTATAAAGTCTTTTTTGAAATGACTCCAAAAATAAAAGGTGAACTAAGTAACCCTACCTGAGATGATAGAAAAAGGAACTCTATTCAACTAAACTAACTCCCAAATGTACAACCTAGCATAATCCTCAGCTAAATTTGGTAGTTTTGACCGGTACGAATTGGGCTGATTTGCTCAACCTGTCAACAATCACCTATATAGAGTCACACTGTCGATGTGTATGAGGAAAATATATAATGAAGTCCATATTAATCTCTTACCACTTCCAAGTAGGAATGCCAAGCCTCTGATGCTCAACCTTAACCTACTAGCAATTTTGGCACTTCATGCCATTCCACCAATAGACTTCCTACAGATCATGGTATATCTTGGTGGTACCTGGGTGGATAGAATATCGAGAGCCATGATCCTCGCTCGACATCCTCTCTCTCAAGTCATCAATAGCTGGCACACACAATCGACCCTAATATAAGAGTACACCATCTCCCCCTTGGAAGAAAACCTCCACCGTCTAATTCCAGACAACTTTTTTTAACTTCACTAGAATAGGATCATCATCTTGCCTAGCCTTGACCTCGGTCATAAATGACGATTTAGACCAATTCTGAACAATGACACTACTATCTATCGAGTCCATAAGGTGAACCCTAAATGAGAAAGCCTGTGGACATCCTTTGCTAACTCCTTCCTCCCATCCTCAACATGAGATACACTCTCCATGGACAGCCTACTAAGAGCATCCGCCACTACATTGGCCTTACTAGGATGATAAAGGACACTCATTTCATAGTCCGTGAGAAGTTTTAGCCACCTCCTTTCTCGCAAAATTAGGTCCTTCTGAGTGAAAACATACTGAAGGCTCTTCTGGTCCGTGCATATATCCACATGCACCCCATACAATTATTTCCTCCAAATCTTCAATGCAAACACCACAGATGACAACTCTAGGCCATGCGTCGGATAATTCTTCTCATGAATCTTAAGCTGTCTAGAGGCATATGCGATAACCTTACCATGCTACATCAACACACAACCAAGACCAACCCTAGAAGCAGCATAAAACACAATGATACCATCCATGCCCTCCGTTAGGGTTAATATTGGAGATGAAATGAGTCGAGTCTTTAACTCTTGAAAACTCTTCTGACAAGTGTCCGACCACTGAAATTTGACCTTCTTCTGGGTCAACATAGTCAACGGTGCTGCAATGAATGAAAATCACTTAGTGAATCTCCTATAGTAGCTAGCTAAACCCAAAAAGCTCTTAATATCCAAAGTAGTAACTGCTCTAAGCAAATTCTTCACCGCTACTATCTTTTGAGAGTCCAACTACACAACCTCGCTAGACACCATAGGGAAAAAAAATGCTACGGAGTTCAGCCAAAACTCGCACTTGCTAAACTTAGCAAACAACTGGTGATCCTTGAGAGTCTATAACACAATCCTCAAATAAGCGGCATGCTCCTCCTTATTCCTAGAGAATTTGAGAACATCATCTATGAGGACAATCACGAACATATCCAAATACTGCTTGAACACCCTGTTCGTCAATCCATAAAAGCTGCAAGAGCATTCATTAGTCCAAAAGACATAACTACGAACTCAATACTGACCATACCGAGTCCTAACAACGATCTTTGGGATGTCACTCTCTCTAACTTTGAGATGATGATAGCCGAATCTAAGGTCTATCTTTGAGAAGCACTTAGAACCCTGAAGCTGGTCAAATAAGTCATCAATCCTGGGGAGGGGTTCAAGTGTCGATAATCAATCCACATTCTAAGATAACCATCCTTCTTTCAAACAAAGAGGGCACCCCAAGGGGATTTACTAAGCTTGATGAAACCCATATATAGGAGATATTTCAGCTGCTCTTTCAACTCCTTTAGCTCGGATAGAACCATTTTATAAGGAGGAATGGATATAGGTTGCGTATCAAGGAGAAGGTCAATACCAAAGTCAATCTCTCACTCGAGAGGGACCCTTGGGAGATCATCTAGAAATACCTCTGGATACTCACATACTATAGGAACTGGCTAAAGCGTCAGGATCTCGGATGTAGCATCCTTAACCCGAACTAGATGATGCACATAGCCCTTAGAGATCATCTTCTTAGCCTTGAGATTGGAAACAAAACAACCTATAGGCACAACTGAACTACTGTCATGACCCGAACGTAGACCCAGATCGTAACACGGGACAAGTAGCCCCAATAGACTCCAAGTCGACCCTTGGCATGAACATTCATCTAGCTCCATGTTATTAAAGCGGAATACTTAACATATCAACATAACGGAAGCATGAACATAACATAACTTAGTAAGCGGAACATACTACATAAATAACAGCTGAGTACTACATAAAGTCTGAAAGCCTCTAACGTATCAGATGGGTTAATGGGACAACATCCCCAACTAACCCGACAAACTAGAAACTAAAAGAAACATCAATATCTGAATCAAATGGTCCTCGGAGAATGAGGATTCACAAAAAATATGGATTCTAAACTCCGAGACAAGCTAATGATGATGATGGATCTGAAGATCGGAGCCTATATCAAAAGACGATACAACATAGAGTATGCGGCCAGTACATGAAATATATCGAGTATGCAAGGTAAGTAAAACGGACATTTAAAATAAAATACGCAAAAGCTGATAAATGATCATAAGAGAAGGAAAATATGCTTGCATCATAAATATCATAAGATAACATAAGGCTCAAAGTTTTCAAATCATTCGTAAATCATTCATTATCATAGTCATAAGAGAAACTTCATTAAATCATCACTTGAGCCACATAACATAAACATAACAAATAAAACATGCAGAACAATGAGAGGACTCATCATAATCGACACCATCATGGTAGAGCCTTACATGATGGCCCAACTATCTAACTCAGTGGGCAGAGTCGCCCCTGGCTTGCCAGGGAAGGGACGTGGATTATGTGATATCACGAAAGAGGAGATCATTGTCATTGTAATGTATCATTATAAACCCACGGTGGCACGTGGTTATGTGACACCCGACGTAGTCCTTTGAACGCCAAGCTGCTCGATGATAGACATGGCTCCCAAAGACATGCACATTAGGCTCATATGTAAATCAATATCATCATTCATTAAGATTCATGGACAAATAAACTTTTATCATTCATTGAATCCCATTAAAACATGATTATCCAAGAATCAAAGGCCCTTTAGTCGGCCAACATCATAAATCGATAAATCATGAGATCAATTCCATAAATTGTAAATCTTTCTATAACATGTGGGCATTGCCCAATACTTTACCATGCTTGAAAATGCTCAATTCATTGGAAAACATGCTTATAAACATGAGTAACTTGAAAACATGCTTTCCATCACCATTAATTCATAATACTCGAACATTCATCATAAACTTTGACTTTCATGAATTTTTCATAAATGGGCAATATAATTTATAAAACATGAAAATTGATTTTTAATGAAAGACAACATAAAACTTGTCCATCATTCGTAATTCAGTAATAGTAACTAAATTAGATCAAGCCCATATAGAGAAATCGAATTTTCATGCGTTGGGTGAAAACCCTATAGAATTTAGATAGGAATCTCATGAATTAAAATAGATTGGGCATGGGTGTGAAAGGATTCACCCACTCATAACTCTATATACCTGGGGAAAATCAAATCTCACCTATCCTTTGAAGCCCAATGGAAATGAAGGAAGAAAACTTTGAAGACAAGCTTGATCACCTCCTCAATCCTTTAACTTTGCATGCTTGAGAATGAATAAGCCTAGGGTGTGTTTTACCCTCAATAAACACTGATTTTCGAGCCTTAATTGATGTAGTTGAGGACCCTAGGACTTAGGAATGGCGAATATGCCCTTAATGAAATCCCTAAAAAATATGCACTTGGTGAACCAACGACCATACTAACGGATCGTTAGAGGATACCATGACTTGTGGTATCCATCCGTCGTCTCTACTTCCAAAACTCCTGATCTCAGATTCGTCCCCATGACTCAACAGGACAAGTTGCCCTTTCAGACAACGGGTTGTTATATCATCCGTTTTTTCCTCCTTCCAGGTCCTATACTAATCCTTCCAACGACTCTCACCGTGACTCGTTACTTCCTCCAACGAGTCGTGGTTAGCTTCTGTTATGTACACTGGAAAAATATTGATATCCCATTCCAAGACTGGTGACCACGACCCATTAGTTCTTGCAATGGGTCATGGGATGACCCGTTACTCCCCTAAAGCTGAAGACCAGTTCTCACCACGACTCACAGTAACGACTCAGTGTATCAAATAACAGGTCGTCATTTGACCCGTCATTACCCACTGTTACCTGATCATGCCTTCCCCACGACTGCTTCCCATGGGTCGTTGGTTGGACCAACAATCCATTTGGTCATCCGTTCTGTGGTATTTGTTTCCCCATTTCAGCCAACTTCCACTTTTAAATCCCGGGTCTAATCTTAGGCACTTCCGTGTTATTACAATATCTCCCCCTTGGGAACATTTTTCCTTGAATGTGGGAAAACATATAGAAAATAGAGACATGCAATCATTATACTCAAATACTAAACATTTAAATCGAAAACTGACGGAATGACTATCCCCGATTCAAACTACGTAGCTGAACTGAATTCATGATTCATATATGCATCCATATACATAAAATACACTTGAACACATGAACTAAGGATGAAAACTAAATAGAGTTTTAAGGGAAAGAACTGATACTTCAAGTTGGAACTGAGCCAGTAGATAATAAATGTGGGTATCTAGCCATTATATCCGCTTCGGCTTCCCACATAGCTCTCTCAACGTGCTGATTCCTCCATAAAACTTTGACTGATGCTACTTCTTTGTTCCTTAGTCTTCAAACTTAACGATACAGTATTTCTACAAGAACCTCCTCATAGCTGAGGTTGTCTTTCACGCTAACACTGTCCACCAAGACAACTAGAGCTGGATCACCCAAACATTTCTTCAAGAGCGAGACATGAAAAACAAGAAGCATGAAAGCTAATCCTGAGGGCAATTCCTACTCATAGGACACCTTACCAACACGTCTCACTATCCTATAGGGGTTGACATAGAGGGGACTAAGCTTCCCCTTCCTTCTGAACCTCATCACCCCCTTCATGGGAGACACTTTAAGAAATACCCAATCATCGACTTCAAATTCTAATTCTCGCTTCTCATGTCGGCATAGGACTTTTGGTGACTCTAGGCGGTTTTCAGCCTGTCCCTTATCAATTGAACCTTCTCCATAGCCTCATGAACTGAATTTGTCCATATCATTGCCGCCTCACCAACCTCAAACCACCCGATGGGCGACCTAAATCTCCGCCCATAGAGAGCCTCAAACGGCGACATCTGAATACTAGAATGATAGTTGTTATTGTATGCAAACTCGATAAGAGGCAAAAGTTCATCCCAACTACCTTTGAAGTCAATCACGCATGCTCTCAACATGTCATCAAGGATCTAAATTGTCCACTCTGCTTTACCATCCGTTTGCGGGTGAAACACTATGCTGAGCCTAACCTGAGTACCAAGTCCTTTTTGAAACGACTTCCAAAACTGAGAGGTAAATTTAGTATCCCGGTCTGAAATGATGGATAAGGGCACTCCATGAAATCGGACTAGCTCCCTGATATAGAGTATGGCATAATCCTCCATTGAATCTGTGGTTTTGACTTATAGAAAATGAGCATCCTTGTTCAACCTATCTACCACAACCCGAATGAGTACGAGGTAAACCTGTGAAGAAGTCCATATTAATTTCTTCCCACTTTCAAGTAAGAATGTTGATATCCTAAAGCACACCTCCTGATCTCTGGTGCTCGACCTTTACTTGCTGACAGTTTGGGCACTTAGCTATGAGTTCTACAATGTCCTTCTTCATGCCATTCTACCAGTAGATTTCTCATAAGTCTCGGTACATCTTGGTGGCACCTGGATGGATAGAATACCTTGATCCATGAGCCTCATGCAATATTCGGCTCCTCAAATCTTCAACATCCGGAACACATAGGCAACCCTGGTACTGAAGCACACCATCTCCCCCTTTGGAGAAGACACTCCACCTTCTGATTTTGAATGACTTCCTTTAACTTCACCAAAATCGGGTCCTCATCCTGCCTAGCCTTTACATCAGTAACCAAGGAAAATTTCGATCCGTTCTGAACCACAATATCGCCATCAGTCGAATCAACCAACCTAACTCCCAACCTTGCGAGTCGATGCACATCCTTCACCAGCTCCTTCTTCCCCTTATCCACATAGGACACACTCTCCATAGAGAGCCTACTAAGGGTGTCCTCTACTACTTTAGCCTTTCTCGGATGGTATAGCACACTCATATCGTAGTCCTTGAGTAGCTCCAATCACCTCCTTTGCTGAAGATTGAGGTCCTTTTGAGTAAACATATATTGTAAGCTCTTATGGTCCGTGAACACATCCACATGGACCCCATACAAATAGTGTCACCATATCTTCAAGGCGAATACCACCGCGGCCAATTCAAGATCATGGGTCGGGTAATTCTTCTAATGAACTTTTAGCTACCTGGAGGCGTATGCTATAACCTTCCCGTGTTGCATCAGACACACCTAAATCCGATCCTTGAAGCATCACAATAAACTACGAACCCATCGGTACCCTCGGGTAGGGTCAACATCGGTGCCGAGGTAAGTCAAGTCTTCAACTCTTGGAAGCTCTTCTCACAAGCCTCTGACCATTGAAATTTCACCTTCTTTTGGGTCAATTTGGTCAAAGGTGCTGCAATCAATGAGAAACCTTCAACAAACCTTCGATAATAACCAGCTAAACCTAAGAAGCTCCGAATATCTGAAGGATTCACTAGTCTAGGCCAATTCTTCACCGCTTCTATTTTTTGAGAGTCCACTTGTATTCCCTCACTTGATACCACATGGCCCAAAAACACCACTGAGTTCAACTAAAACTCACACTTGCTGAACTTAGCATGTAATTTGTGATCCCTGAGAGTTTGAAAAACTATTCTCAAATGAGCGGCATGTTCCTCCTCGCTCTGAGAATATATTAGGATGTCATCAATAAATACAATCACGAACATATCCAAGTATGGCTTGAACACCCTGTTCATCAAGTCCATAAAAGCTGCAGGAGCATTCATTAATCCAAAAGACATAACTACAAACTCATAATGACCATACCGCGTCCTGAAGGCATTCTTTGGGATGTCAAACTTACGAACCCTAAGCTATTGATACCCGGATCTGAGATTGCTGATTGAATAAATCATCAATCCTGGGTAAATGATATCTGTTCTTTATGGTGACTTTGTTCAATTGTCAATGATCAATACACATATGAAGAGAACGATCTTTCTTTCGGACAAACAAGACTGGTGCACCCCATGGAGACTTGCTTAGCCTGATGAAACTCTTATCTAATAGGTGCTTCAACTGTTCCTTCAACTCTTTTAGCTTGGTTGGAGCCATTTTGTAAGGAGGAATAGATATAGGTTGTGTGTCGGGAAGAAGGTCAATACCAAAATCTATCTCCCACTCAGGAGGAATTCCTAGTAAATCATTAGGGAATACGTCTTGGTACTCACGCACTACCGGAACTGACTGGATAGTCGGGGTCTCGGACTCAACATCCTTAAACCTAACTAGAAGATACATACAACACTTGGAAATCATCTTCCCGGCCTTAAGTTAGGAAATAAAATGACCTACAGGCATGACCGAACTACTCTTCCACTCCAAGACTTACTCACCGGAAAGCAGAACTCCACTACACGGGTTCTACAATCAATAGAAGCATAACACGCATACAACCAATCCATACCAAGAATAATATCCAAGTCAGTCATGGCTAACTCCACAAGATCTGCAGAGGTGACTTTATGCAATCTATTAATCGGACATCTTCTATACACCCGCCTAGCTACAATTGAATCCCCAATAGGAGTAGAAATTGAAAATGGATCTAACAGAATTTTGGGACTAACTCCAAAGCTACTAGCAATATAAGGTGTCACAAAAGAAAAGGTAGCCCCTAGATCTAACAGAGCATAAGCATCAAGGTGAAACACGCGTAACATACCAGTAACCACATCTGGTGAAGTCTCCTAGTCCTGACGTGAGGCGAGGGGATAGAATCTATTTTGGCACTATCCACGACCCCCACTAGTAGATGCCCCCTGCGGAGCTAAACGTGTTGGAGCTGCTGCTGACCTAGTAGTTTGCGCACGACCTCTATCTTCATCCTGTCTAGCAAATGGACACGCTCGGCACATGTGGCCAGATCTACCACACCTATAGCAAATATCTGAGCCGAGCAAGCACTCCCTGGCATGACCCTTGTTGTACTTCTTGCAGGATGGAAGGGTGTGTTCTACCTGCATGCCCCTCTGGTCCCTCGATCCTAAGCCCTACTCCTATGATCACCCTTGGGTCTGGATGGAACACTAGCCGATGATGGTGCTAGAGCTAGTAACCTCTGCTGAAACTAAGGGCGATGACCACCACCGTATCTCTGATGAGTAAACCCATGGCTATCTGTTCAGGCCCTTTTTGCCTCTCTTTCCCTCGCATGAGCCACCTCCAACTACTGGGCATACAACACTATATGAAGGAAATCCATGTCCTGGTGGAGCATAAAGGTCTTGCAATATTTGTCCAGATATCCCACCAAGACATGAACAAATCGGCTCACCCGTGCCCTATAATCAACAACTAATTCTAGGGCATACTTTGACAAGCGAGTGAACTCGAGAGCATACTCCTATACCGTCATCCTCCCCTGCTTTAGATTAACGAATTCTGCTGCCTTCAACTCTCTCATCTCCCGAGGGAAGAACCGATCTATAAACGCCGCATGGAACTCCTCCTAAGTGACAGGGCCTGTTCCAGCGACCCTACTGTCTCTCCATTGACGGAACTAGATATGTGCGACCCCTTTCAGCTGATACGAGGCCAACTCTGCACATTCAAACCCATTCACCCCCATTACATGGGTGATCTTCACAATCTCGTCAATAAACTCATGTGCGTCCTCATCTACTTTTAACCCGAGGAACTCTGGCGGGTTCATTCTCAAAAAGTCCCTGACTCGAGCCGCCATTGCATTGAAATTTTGAGGAACATGCGCAACTGCCTATTGATTGACCTGAGCGGTCAAGGCCTGCGCAAGCATCTGAATAGCTGCCCAAAACTCAACATGGGCAACTGGCTCTAATGCCTGGTGCTCTTGAAATCGTAGGGCTTTCTGGTGCCCATTACCGTTGCCATTCTTGTGGCCATCTCCGTTTCCATTCCTCCTACCATTCATTCTTCGGGGAGCCATGATTCTGTAATTGCGAATAACACGAATTAGAAGGATAGAGATACTTTTCATCGCATGACATAGATCATGAAAGAAGGAAAAACATTTCGAAGCCTCTTCTTCATAAGAGTGGCGTGCTTCACACCCATGAAAAGGACTCTACTTAACACGGCTTTCAGAAACCCTAGGACACTTCAAACCTATTGCTCTGATACTGAGTTTGTCATGGCCCAAACGTAGACCCGCATCGTAACATGGGACAAAGATCCCCGAGAGAATCCAAGTCGACCCATGGCATGAACATTCATCTAACTCCATGTCATTAAAGCAGAATACTCAACATATCAACATAATGGAAGCATGAACATAACATAACTTAGTAAGCAGAATGTACTACATACATAACAGTTGAGTACTACATAAAGTTTGAAAGCCTCTAACGTATCAAGTGGGTTGATGGGACAACATCCCCAACTAACCCGCAAACAGAAAACTAAAAGAAATATCATGAATCAAATGGTCCTTGAAGAATGAGGACTCACCAACAATCCGGATGCTAAACTCTGAGACAAGTTAATGATGATGCTGGATCTGAAGATTGGAGCCTGTATCATAAAATGATACACCATAGAGTATGCGGTCAGTATGTGGAATGTACCGAGTATGCAAGGTAAGTAAAACGGACATTTAAACTAAAATATGCAAAAAGGTCATAAATGATCATAAGAGAAGTACAATACGCTCGTATCATAAATATCACAAGATAACATAAGGCTTAAAACATTCACAAACCATTCATTATCATAGTCATAAGAGAAACTTCATTAAATCATCACTTGAGCCACATAACATAAACATAACAATGCATAAAACCTGCAAAACAATGGGAGGACTCATCATAACCGACACCATCACGGTAGAGCCTTACATGATGCCCCAACTATCTCACTCAAGTGGGCAGAGTCGCCCCCGGCTTGCCAGGTGAGGGATGTGCATTATGCGATATCACGAAATAGGGGATCATTATCATTGTAATGTATCATTATAAACCCATGGTGACACGTGGTTATGAGACACTGACGTAGTTCTTTGAACTTCGGTCTTCTTGGTGCGACACGGCTCCCAAAAGCATGCAAATCAGGCTTATATGTAAAACAATATCATCATTCATTAAGATTCATGGGAAAATAAATGTTTATCATTCATTGATCCCCATTAAAACATGATTAGCCAAGAATCAAAGGCCCTTTAGTCGGCCAACATCATAAATCAATAAATCATGAGATCCATTCAATAAATCATAAATCCTTCTTGAACATGTGGGAATTGCCCAGTACTTTACCATGCTTGAAAATGCTCAATTAATTGGAAAACATGGTTATAAACATGGGTCACTTGAAAACATGCTTTTGCGTCATCAATAATTCATAATACTCAAGCATTCATCATAAACTTTAACTTTCATGAACTTTTCATAAATGGGCAATTTAATTTATAAAACTTGAAACATGATTTTTCATGAAAGACAACATAAAACTTGCCCATGTAGAGTAACTCAATTAGATCAAGACTATGTAGAGAAATCGAATTTTCATGCATTGGGTAAAAATCCCATCGAATCAAGATAGGAATTTCATGAATTAAAAGAGATTGGGCATGGGTGTGAAAGGATTCACCCACTCATAGCCCTACTTATCTGGGAAAAATCAAAATCAGCACTCCTTGAAAGCCCAATGGAAATTAATAAAGAAAACCTTGAAGACAAGCTTGATCACATCTTCCATCCATTAACTTTGCATGCATGAGAATGAATAAGCCTAGGGTGGGTTTTACCCTCAATAAACACTGATTTTTTGAGCCTTAAACGACGTAGTTTAAGACCGTAGGACTCAGGAATGATGAATATGCCCTTAATGGAATCCCTAAAAAATTTACACTCAGTGAACCAATGACCAGACTAACGGATCATTAGAGGATACTACGACTCATGGTATCCATCCGTCGTCTCCACTTCCAAGCCTCCTGATCTCAGATTCATCCCCACAACTCGATAGGATGAGTCATTCTTTCAGACAATGGGTTGTTATATCATCTGTTGTTTCCTCCTTCCAGGTCCTGTACTAATCCTTCCCACGACTCTCACCATGACTTATTATGTCACGACCCGCACGTACACCCGAGTTGTAGACACCGGACAAGGAGCCCCGGATGACCCTAAGTCGACCTATGGCATGAGCATACATCTAATCCATTCACATAAGCAGAAGACATAACATGAGAAAACGTAAACATGTCACAATAACGAAGAAAAGACAATACATGATCCATACATGATAGCTGAAAATAACTTATAATCTGAAAAGCCTCTAATCATGAAAGACAGGTTGATGGGAAAACACCCCAACTAACCGTACGGTGTTGAAACTGAAAGAGAAACAATAGAGTCTAAACATATGACCCTCGGAACATGAGGACTCACCAAATAAGCTGATAGCGAACTCTGAGGAGCAACTGAGGAGGGTGAGCCTGAGAGCCGGGTCTTGTATCATGAAATGATACAACATAGAAAGTATGCAGTTAGTACATGGAATGTACCGATTATGCAAGGTAAATAAGCCAAACATTTAAAACATATAAAACTCATAAATGATCGTAAGAGTAGGACATTATGCTCATATCATTGATCATCATAACATGTCATAAGGCCCAAAGTTTTTAAAATTGTCATAATGTAAATTTAATCAAAATCATAAGGAGAGAGCTTTACTTAACATGACTTGAGCCAAAATCCATAATCATAACATGAATAAATCATGCGGAATAGTGGGAGATTCTCTTTACCGACATTCCCTATATGAGCACATACGAAGCCCGACTTATAACGCCAGTCGGGAGGGTGTCCGTACCATGCCAAGGGTAGAACCATGAAAGTGTGATGCCACCATGAAAAGGGCCATTTGGGTTGGGGACAGTCACATAGGCGATCCCAACATACCTACGGTGGCACGTAGATTATAAGGTCCAGGGCAGAACCTAGGCCTCAAACCCACTCGGTGTTCAATACTACTCCCAAAACACATATAGTGCTCATAATATAACTTTATTGAGTTCATGGGCTAGTTAAATCATGCTAATCATAACATGCTTGTACATACGTGAACTAGCCATGAAATAAGGCCCGTGAGTCGACCAAAATGTGATTCGTGATTCAAAAATTCATACATACTTGCAAATCATACATATAGCTTGAAATTCATAAAATCATTATGGGTAATATCATAAATCCATAATTTGAATCATAATTCATACTAGACTTGTAAATATCATCAATGGAAATAGTAAATCATAAATTGATTTATCATGGGTCATGCATAATTAGGCTAACTCCAACAGAAATCAAGAAATTGATAATATTATAGATAATTTAAATCATAAATTTGATAAAAACCCATTAGAATATGATAAGAGTCAAAAATCACAAAGCCCAATAGAAATTATTAGATTTTTATACAAATCTACTTCAAAACCCCATAATTTTTTGATAAAATTTTCATAAAATTATAGAGAATTGGCATGGGTGGAAAAAAAACACCCATTGGTAGCCTTATATACCTGACAATAACTAGTTCTCAACTTCCTTTGATTTCCCAAGAAGGGAATTGAAAGAATTGAAGAGAAGAGCCTTGAATCACCCTTGATTACCTCCCTATACTCTTGCATGCATGAATGGAGACCTAGAATAAATTATCCCCTAAAAATCAACCTTTCATAAGCTAAAATGGCATAGTTTAGGGTCTCATAGCATGGAAAAGTCGAAAATGCCCTTAATGAATCTGCCCTAAACACTAGCCGGTTGGACTAACGGACAGAACCAATAGGTTGTTAGAGCTAACAACGACCCATTCTGTCGTCATGGGTTACACTGCTATAGCTTACTTTTGGAACTGACCAACGGACGAACAGGATGACTCGTCCTCTGAAACAATGATCTGTTACATCATCCGTTGTTTGCTCATCACAAAAGCTGAACCTTGTTATCACGAGCCTCACCATGACTCGTGGTTGCTTCCAATGAGTCATGGTATTGATCCGTCATCAACACTAGAAATTCTTGCACCAAACAATGACCGGTAACAAAGACTCATTACAACCCACAACGAGTCAATGGAAGGCCCGTTGTATACCACCTGTTGAGCCCAACCTCTTCCAATGCCTGCTGACAACGGCTTGTTGTACCCAACAATGAGTCGTTGTGTCATCCGTTGTCTGATCTTGGGCAGATTTATATGCCCAAGTGATACTCAAACGTATCATTTTTACCTTGTTTGTTGTGCAATGTGTATATAATATCATGTATTTGGTAATAAAATGCGAATTTATACTAACCAACATGATTAGCATTTGTTTTGCAGGATAATGTGATTTTTAAGAGCTAAAATGCGTGTTGGAACTATGTCGGAGTTGGACTTGGATGCGAGCGTGGAAAAGACCTCGGATGGCATATTTTGCAGTGGCCCCGCGATGGTGCCGTGCCACGCTACCATCGCGGTAGCACACTGCCTGGACAGAAATAAAAGTGGCAATTTCCAGTGTGCCTGCGCGTCAGCTCTGTGGCACGGAGACAGGCCTCCGCGATGGCCTCCGTGCCACGTTGAGGCTAATTATCCGGACGATGCAATTTCCAGAGAGGGTCCGCGTCCACGCCGTGTCACGAAGGCAGTGCTCCGCGTTGGCCTCCGTGACACGTTGCTTATTATTCCGGGAAAAATTTCCCTCTAGTATAAATAGCACACTTAGGTTATTTTTAAAGGGAGTTTTTTTTTTAGTTTTAGTTTTTTAGCCTGAGTTCAGAAGTGGGAGCAGGAACGTGGTTTTGTGGCAGTTGAAGAATAGAAACCTTCTCTTCCCTTCTTCTTCCCTTTAATTGTATGCATGATTCACACTCATTCTAGGATGATTAATCCAAGAATGAGTGGCTAATTCCTCTCTTGCTGAGGTTTTGAACTTGTGAAATGAATGTTGGTAATAATTGATATGGTTTCTTCTTCTTCTTGCATGTTGTTCTATTAATTCTTGTGCTTATTACATTCTTGATTGGCCACCATTAATGTATATCTATAAAGTCCAATTTCACTCGAGAGAGCATGAAATTGGAAAGTGGTGAATTAATAGGGTATTGTTCTTAACTTGATTTGGGAAAATTGGGTTTTGATGTGCTTTCTTGATAGAAATATACTTGAAAGCCGTATTAGTCAATTTAGGAACCGGAATTGTAGTGTTAGGTCATAAATTGTATTTGATCACAGAAATGTAGACGAATGGTTTATGAAGCTAAAGTGAAATTAAATACGGAAGTTTTAATTTCTAGGCAAACGTTCTTGGCTAGCAATATGAAGAAGAAGATGACCAAATTATCATGATTATCATGTTCATTACTCGTTCTTAACCTTGGCATGTGCATATCCATTGTCTAAACTCAACGTAAATAGTAGTTATTAATTTTAGTAGATAATTAGTTTAGAAACAAAACTTACTCAATTCTTGGTTGGATTGTTGTTAACATAGTTAGAAATAGAATAGAGATATAGTAAACTAGGCAGTTTTGCATATCTAGAGCAGCCTCCTTGGATCGATACTTGGCTACTTAGCCACTTTATTACTTGTTTGACCACGTACACTTGCGTGTCAGTGTATAATATATACCGAGCAGCAGAGCGCGAACAAGTTTTTGGCGCCGTTGCCGGGGAGGCTAGGCGATTTGTAAAATTTTGTTTAGTGTAAATTTACTGTATTTGTATTTTTATTTTCTTAAGTGTTAACAACTTGGTCTTAGCCTGTATTTTGCAGATTTTTATTTCTGTGAACACTGGCAAGGGACAAGGAGCTGGTGGAATCTTACTTAGAGCCAGAACGTGAATTGCATAGTCAACGTAGAGAAGCTCTTCGGAAGAAGTTGCAGTTGCTCAAACAGTCTATGATGGAGCAACCCAATCCACCAGTTGTGCGGGCAGTGTTAGTGCCCGAGGAAGTAGCAGCCAGGCCGGTTCGCGAGGTGGCGATCCCACACGCTAATAATGTACATTCCAGCATCCGCAAACCAGAGCCTGGGGGGAGATTTGAGTTAAAGCAAAATATGGTGCAACTTTTGCACACTAGCGGGCAGTTTACCGGTCTCCCTCACGAAGATCCGCAACAACATCTCCAGAACATTTTGGAGATAAGTGACACTTACATCCCCGCTGGAGTGTCACCTGATTATGTTCGGCTCACCTTATTTCCATTTTCCTTACTTGGTGAAGCCAAGAGGTGGTTAAAAGTTGAACCACCCAACTCTATATCAACGTGGGATGATCTTGCAAAGAAGTTCTTGATCAGATTTTTCCCTTCAGGTAAAACAGCTAAACTTAGAAGGCAGATTCTAAGTTTGAAACAGAGGGAAGGAGAAAATCTTTATCAAGCCTGGGAAAGATTCAAGTCCATGTTGCAGGACTGTCCTCATCATCATCAGTCAAATGAGGTGTTGGTCCACACTTTTATTGAGGGTTTGGAACCCCACACTAAAATTTTGTTAGACTCAGCAGCTGGAGGGCAAGCGCTGGAGAAGACTTACGAGGAGTTGTACACTTTGCTCAACCGAATTTCACAAGGCAATCCGGAATGGAATGCAGATTCTTCAAGAGGTGGAGCAAGGAAAGCAGCGGGAGTGCTTGAAGTGGATGGATTCATAGCTATCGCTGCACAGATAGCTGCTTTGCAAAATCAGTTAAACACTCACTTCAGCAATATGAATTTGAACCAGTCGTCAGCCTCAGTTAATGCAGTCCAACAGATGTGGTGTGAAGTGTGTGGTAGTAGTGAGCATTCAGCTGAATGCTGTGGTGCAAATCCTGATTCTGTCAACTTTGTGGGCAATGCACAGAGGAATCAACAGCAGTTTGGTGGTGGCTACAACTCGAATTGGAGGAATCATCCAAATTTTTCGTGGGGTAGCAACAATCAACAAGGCCAGGGTTCAGGGCAGGGTATGCACAGAAACCAAGGAGGGCAACAAGGCTATCAGAATCAATTTAGAAATCACAATGCCCCTCCTCCACCACCTTCACCGACTATTGAGGAAATGTTCAAGACCATGATTGCCAACCAGGCACAATTGCAGGCTGACTATGTCAAACTGTCGGCCGAAGTAAAGAACAATCAATTGGCAACCAAGGCTCTTGAATATCAGTTTGGGCAATTTGCCAGTGCCCAAAATACTAGACCAAGGGGAGGACTACCTAGCGACACGGATCCCAATCCTAAGCAGGTAAATGCAGTGACCACGAGGAGTGGTTTACAATTAAAGGAGGAGGAACCGGAAAGACCGCCTCAGAAGTCAGGAGCAGCAGATGTTGAGGGAGAACAAACATCAGATACGGGGAAGACCAAAGAAGCTGAACCAACAAGGCCTCCACCCCCGTTCCCTCAACGACTTAAGAAACACAAGGAGGAGGCGTGTTTCCAGAAATTCATGGAGGTACTTAAACAGGTACATGTTAACTTACCTCTTGTTGATGTCTTGCAGGGTGTGCCAAAATATGCAAAGTATATCAAAGACATCATGGCCAACAAAATTCTCTTGACCGAGTATGCCACGGTGGCTTTAACGGAGGAATGCACATCCCGTATTCAGAACAGGTTGCCCACTAAACTGAAGGATCCTTGAAGTTTTACTATCCAGCTGACGATTGGGCAAAGTATCCAAGCTCGTGGGTTTTGCGACTTGGGGGCAAGTATAAATCTGATGCCATCTTCTGTATTCAGAAAGTTAGGGCTAGGGAGTCCTAGACCTACAACAGTGATCTTGCAGCTAGCAGACAGGTCTTTAGCTAAGCCGGATGGCATTGTGGAGGATGTGCTAGTGCAGGTAGGATCCCTCATTTTTCCGGTAGATTTCATTGTTCTGGATTTTGAGCCAGATGCAGAAGTCCCATTTATTTTGGGACGACCATTTTTGGCAACCGAAAAGGCATTGATCGATGTAGCTGCGGGTCAACTCACGATGCAAGCACACGACAAGGTTGAGGTGTTCGACGTGTACAAGGCACCTAAGCTCCCGACTATCTATAAGGAACTCTCGGTGATCAACGTGATTGATCATGGGAATGCAAATGGATTGAGTGATTCCCGAGAGTTACTAGGTAGGCCACCAGACAAGGTTGAGAACTACTGGGGAGATGACCATGAGCGGGTCAAATCGTCCATCTCCCTAGTAGAAAATTGAGCGTAAAGGCTGTCGAGCCGCGACGTTAAACCAGGCGCTGCACGGGAGGCAACCCGTGAAAATATTTTTCTTTCTTTTTCCTTAGTGTAAAGTTTTTCTTTTATTTTATTTTCTTTTCTTTTTCTTGACTAGGTTTAGATGTGCATTTTAATTAGTAATTTTTATTCTTTTAGTAGGGAATCTAGTCATTTAACCAATTTTTGTTTAGTGAGGTGATTTTCAGGTATACCGGAGGAAAAATACGTGGAATCGAGAAAACGAGGCGAGGTATGAAAAATAAAATTTGATAGTGAAACAGAGCACTGGCGCGTTGCCGCCGTGTCACGGAGGCAATGCTCCGCGTTGGCCTCCGTGACACGTTGAAGGCAAATCTGGAATTTTTTTAAATTCCAGTAAGCCAACGCTTTGGCTCCGTGTCACGGAGGAGGGCCTCCGCGTTACCCTCCGTGACACGTTGCCCTTATCCCAGTGCCGGGTCACACCGGGTTTCCGGGTGACCCGCGTGTTTTCTTAATAAAAACCCCCGATTTCGCCCCTATTTTCCCCATTCCCTCTTCCCTCCGCGACCAAACACCCATTCCCCTACCCCAAGCTCCGTGCCACGTTAAGAGGCAAGGAAAACGTCAAGTCTTCGTCGATTCTTCAATTCCAAGGTATGTTTTCATCGTCTATCTCAAATTTTTGGCGATTTTTGTCGATTTTGAGCATGTGAGGTGAGATATATCACCCTAGGTAGAAATTAAACATGACGTGAATTATTTTGCGATTGATTGTGTTCGGATTGTTGTAGTTGACGGGTGAACTTATCGATTGATTGAATAGTTCATTGTTGATTGTCGAATTGAGTTCTAGGGATTGGCGTTGTTGAATTTTAACTTGGGTAACTTGATAGTTTGACGAAATTGATGTCGGGGTGTGTTTATTATTTGAGATAAGTCATGGTAAATATTGTATAATTGGTGAAAGATGACTAATTCTCGATTTTTAGTGGGACATTGCGTAATATGTGAATTGGTTGAATTGCTTAGATTAGTGTATATAAAATGTTTGTATTGTTGTTTCTATTTTGTTGTTGTTATTGTTGCTAAGTGCTATGGGTGAATAACTGTCGATAGTAGGATTGGGTTAGCTGTATGAAGTCTGAGTAGTTCGCTAGTCGTTATGCTGTCGAATTTTTGTGAACGCACTAAGCAATATGTTTATAGTGATTGTATTTGGGGTGTAAATAGATCTATCCTTGCTAACATGTTGTAAATATTGTTAAAGACTAAGTGTGGGGTAAATTTTGTTTAACCCGACCTTAGCCAAAACTAACAAGTTTTTAGCTTAACGTTGTGCTTGTCTGTGTAAATGGACAGGTACAATGGCCAGCCGACAAGATAAAGGCAAGGGTGCTTCAACCTCAGGCACCAGCAGAAAGAGAATGAGACTGGGCACTGCTGCCCAGCTGCACCTGCTGTTCCACGTGGTCAACACCGCTGATACGGAACACGATGGGTTACCGATGAAGGGAAGAAGTGGTACGCAAACCATAAGGAGAACAAGTACTTCCCGAAGGAACATATGGCAAGGGAACCACTTGCACAGGAGTTCCCTCGCATCGTACAGAGGATTGAAGCAGCTGGGCTCAGCTTTATTTTTCAGGAGCCCAAGGAGTGCAACCTTCACTTGGTCCAGGAATTTTATGCCAACTGGAACCCGGCCATCAGAAGCCACACTATTAAAATCAGAGGGCAGATTGTCACTCTGGAACCCCAGCAGCTGAATGCCATCGTTGGAGCGCGGGACACAGACGCCCACGTTCTCCGCCAGCTCAACATCACCCCACCGTACGCCGACATCAGACGTACGTTGTGTGGGGCTCGATCCACAGCCCGATGGAGTAGACACAAAGAGAGGGGTTACCACCAGACTCTGCCTTATTCGCAGATGAACAGGGAGGCCAGAATCTGGCTAGAAATTGTATGTTCGTGTTTGATCCCGGGAGTACATATGACAGACGTGACCCGGGACCGTGTCTGCCTCGTGTATGCCCTTATGAAAGGGCTTGAGATTAATGTGGGGGCGGTTATAATATCCGCCATGAAGAGAGCCAGAGTACACCTGGGCCACAGATACGGGTTTGGCGGACTCATCACCACCTTCCTCCGAGGCCTCGACATTGAGGAAGAAGCCTTGGATTATATTCCGCAGTTGGAGCGGCGGGCCCTTGATGTGACAAAGACCAAGGCCCCCGACACTACGCACGGACCTGTGCTGACTCTGGGCGAGCGACATGCTCGTGACGACCAGTATATGGCCCGTATGTTCGGTATGCAGATGCTGCAGCTACGGATAGGTGGGAGACCAGCCACCGAGGATGAATTATGGCAGCTGGAGCTGGACTACCCTTTTGGCGAGAACGCCAGAGCTTTATGCAAGGTGGGGCCAGCCTTTGTGGAGCCGACTGACGACGACGTCCCTACTGATGAGGAGACACATCGTGAGGACTCTGATGTGGAGTTCGATGACGGCGAGGGAGCTGATTCAGATATGGGAGACGAGGCCGCAGCACCGGATGAGGAAGTCGAATATTTCGACTGAGCAAGGAGTGTCACCACCCAAAATTTTGTGCTTTGTATTTTTGTGAACACTGGGGACAGTGTTCGATTTAAGTGTGGGGTGGGGAGTAGTTAGGTGCTGGGTCATAGGCTCTAAATCTGCTGTATATTCTTCCTTGACGTTTGTGTATGTCTGTGCTTTCCCTGTTGTTGTGAACTGATTTGTGAATGATGTGTATATATTTGTTTGTGGCTAATGATGTGTGTCTTTAAAAAGTTATGGTTGCCTTTGTAAATATTTTGTAAATTTTGTAAATATTTTTTTCTCTATCGATATGATCGATATTTTTCAAAATTTTTGCGAAAGGATGTTGCACTGATCAACATATTTTGTAAATATTTTTTTTCATCGAAATGATCGATGTGTTGCAAAAATTTTGAAGTTTTATTTTTGGGTTTCTCGGAGTTTGTTTTCGGTTCTTTTACCGAGAATAGTCCCATTGAACCGATGTCATAGTTAGTGAACGTTCCCTATGATGGATGGATGACGATCGTCTTAAGGGAAATGTAGTCTATAGGAGTAGATGATTTGTTTTTAGTTTCTTTGGTGGATTGCATCAATAAACTGTAGTTGCTTATGGTTGCTAAAATTTTGTTGCGTGTGTAATTGATGTTCGAAATGCGAAAGTGATTCGTTTGAAAGCATGTAATTGTGTAAATATGTTGAGTTACATAGGCTATAGAATTTATTATGATTGAGGCTTAATCTTGAATTCATGTACTTGACTAATTAAAGAGTCTGTGAATGCATCTTGATTCGAGCATGTGCATGAAGTGTGAGTGAGGTTTTGCTATTCCATGTCATTGTGAATTGTCTAGAACTTGCCTGGCGTGTATACAAAGCGAAATGAAGGAGGTGTAGTGTCGGAAAGGATGTAGGCATTTCTTTGTTTTAATCGTTAATTTCCATTTTTTTCTTGTCAAGTTCTACCTTTTTATATGTTGTATACCCTAGTCAGCCCGTTGAGCCTTTAGCCGATTTCTTTCTTTTGTCCAGAATTGTATGAACTAAGCTTGATTCCTTCTTTTCATTAGCCTTAAAGTCTATAAGAAGCTCTTAAGCGCTTACAAAGAACAAAAAAATTGTTTCCCAAAGTGTTAAAGAGTGAAAAGAAAAGAAAAGCAAAGTGAGGAAAGAAAAGATGATGTTGAAGAGGCACTAGTTGTAATTAAATGAAATTGAGGGTACATGAAAACCTTCCGTTTGGGGTCAAGTGTGCCTGATGAAAGTAAACCAGCATGAATGGGAGAAAAAGAGAAAAGAGAGGAACAATGTCCATGAGTCAATGGGAATGAGTTGAAAAGGCGCTTAAGGATGCTAGCAACTATTATTGGCTAATCCAATATATATATACTAGATCCATAGCCCAGTTACAACCCATTAAAAGTCCTATTTGATCCTACACTGCATTTCTTTATATTAGTGGAGTAATACACTAAGCGCAAGCCTATGGGTCATGACATGATGCATGTGAATTCTTTTGGGAGAGAGAGTGAAATTAATTTCTATATGCCCCTACGTGCATGTTTGTGTGCTGCACAAGCATAAAAGGGGAAGTTTCTCTCGAGTTGTGAGGGTACATGCTTGATGAAAGATTGATTTTCGTGTCGGATTTCTTGATTAGTTGATTTGCATGAGTTTGCCGATATCAAGAATAAATTCTTAAAAGTCTAGGAAGCCTCGATGTATTAAGGTCATTGTCTTGTACGACTAAGCATGTTTTCTTGATGATTTGCAAAAATCGAATAATCGGTATGACCGTAACGTAAATGGTTGCACCATAGTGACAAAGGTTGAGATGTGATGTGCATGATTTGTGTATGTGTTGTTCGAGGACGAACAAGGATTTAAGTGTGGGGTAAGTGATCTTGGGCAGATTTATATGCCCAAGTGATACTCAAACGTATCATTTTTACCTTGTTTGTTGTGCAATGTGTATATAATATCATGTATTCGGTAATAAAATGCGAATTTATACTAACCAACATGATTAGCATTTGTTTTGCAGGATAATGTGATTTTTAAGAGCTAAAATGTGTGTTGGAACTATGTCGGAGTTGGACTTGGATGCGAGCGTGGAAAAGACCTCGGATGGCATATTTTGCAGTGGCTCCGCGATGGTGTCGTGCCACGTTGCCATCGCGGTAGCACACTGCCTGGGCAGAAATAAAAGTGGCAATTTCCAGTGTGCCTGCGCGTCAGCTCCGTGGCACGGAGACAGGCCTCCTCGATGGCCTCCGTGCCACGTTGAGGCTAATTATCCGGACCATGCAATTTCCAGAGAGGGTCCGCGTCCACGCCGTGTCACGGAGGCAGCGCTCCGCGTTGGCCTCCGTGACACATTGCTTGTTATTCCGGGAAAAATTTCCCACTAGTATAAATAGCACACTTAGGTTATTTTTAAAGGGAGTTTTGTTTTTTTAGTTTTAGTTTTTTAGCCTGAGTTCAGAAGTGGGAGCAGGAACGTGGTTTTGTGGCAGTTGAAGAATAGAAAAGATAAGAGTTTTCTTCTCTTCCCTTCTTCTTTCCTTCAATTGTATGCATGATTCACACTCATTCTAGGATGATTAATCCAAGAATGAGTGGCTAATTCCTCTCTTGCTGAGGTTTTGAACTTGTGAAATGAATGTTGGTAATAATTGATATGGTTTCTTCTTCTTCTTGCATGTTGTTCTATTAATTCTTGTGCTTATTACATTCTTGATTGGCCACCATTAATGTATATCTAAAAAGTCCAATTTCACTCGAGAGAGCATGAAATTGGAAAGTTTTGAATTAATAGGGTATTGTTCTTAACTTGATTTGGGAAAATTGGGTTTTGATGTGCTTTCTTGATAGAAATATACTTGAAAGCCATATTAGTCAATTTAGGAACCGGAATTGTAGTGTTAGGTCATAAATTGCATTTGATCACAGAAATGTAGATGAATGGTTTATGAAGCTAAAGTGAAATTAAATACGGAAGTTTTAATTTCTAGGCAAACGTTCTTGGCTAGCAATATGAAGAAGAAGATGACCAAATTATCATGATTATCAAGTTCATTACTCGTTCTTAACCTTGGCATGTGCATATCCATTGTCTAAACTCAACGTAAATAGTAGTTATTAATTTTAGTAGATAATTAGTTTAGAAACAAAACTTACTCAATTCTTGGTTGGATTGTTGTTAACATAGTTAGAAATAGAATAGAGATATAGTAAACTAGGCAGTTTTGCATATCTAGAGCAGCCTCCTTGGATCGATACTTGGCTACTTAGCCACTTTATTACTTGTTTGACCACGTACACTTGCGTGTCGGTGTATAATATATACCGAGCAGCAGAGCGCGAACATTGTCTCCATATCCATACAACCTTCCCCAACAAATGACTGCATACAATGACCCGTGGTTTGGTAACACGAGTCATTAGGTCGCCCGTCCTGTGCAATTTTTCCCAATTTATGCAATTTTCAACTTTTAAACTTCTGGGTCTATTCTTATGCACTTTTGGGGTATAACATGTTACTTCCTCCAACAAGTCATGGTTAGCTTCCATTATGCACATTGGAAAAATATTGATATCCCATTCCACGACTGGAGACCATGACCCGTTACTTCTAGCGACGGGTCATGGGATGACTCGTTACTCCCTAAAGCTGAAGACTAGTTCTCACCATGACTCATAGTAACGACTCGTTGTATCAAATAACGGGCCATTACTACACCCATCATTACCCACTATTATCAGACCATGCCTTCCCCATGATTTCTTCCCACGGTTTGTTCGTTTGACAAATGATTTGTTGGGTCGTCCGTTCTGTGGGATTTTTTCCCAAATTCAGTCAACTTCCACTTTTAATTCCCGGGTATAATTTTAGGCACTTCCAAGGTATTATAACTACCTTTACATTTTAGAACCAGTTCACCCAAAAAACAAGAACTCTACTGTACAGGTTCTACAATGGGCTGAGGCATAAAAAAATGTAACCAATCCATACCGAAAATAACAGCAAAATGGATCATGTCTAACTCTACTAGGTTGGATAAGGCAACTTTCTGAAGGATCATGAAATGGAAATTTCGGTATACCCACTAAGCTATAACTTACTCACCGACTAGAGAAGATACTGAGAAAGGTTCTGATAGGATTTCGGAAATGAATCTGAAACTAACAAAAACATAAGGAGTAACAAAAGATAAGGTATCCCCTAGATCTAACAATGCATACACATAAAGATGGAATACTCATAACATACCAGTGACCACATTGGGAGAAGCCTCCTACTCTTAATGAGAAGATAGTGCATAGAATCTGTTTTGGTGTTGGCTGCCACCTGCACAAGATGAGGCGCGCTACTAAGGTGGGTGAGCTACTGGGGCTACTGAAGTAGTAGCTGGGGCACAACCTCTATTGTCACCTTGCCTAGCCAAAGGACAATCCCTTCGCATATGCCCGAGCTTCCCACACCCGAAGCGAACATCAAGACCAACCATGCACTGGCCAAGGTGGCTCCTACCACACTTTCCATAAGCTGGAAAAGGGTGCTCCCCTGACATGCTCCTATACCCCCTAGAGCCTGACGCTCTTCCACTCTGATATCCTCTCGGTTTGGATGAAACATTGATTGCCAATGAAGCTGGGGCCCATGATCCCTAATGGGACCAAGGCCGATTTCTGCCACCGGACCTCTACTGGAATTTCCCATACCTCCCTGTCCTGGCCCTCTTGGTCTCTCTTTCCTTCTCCTTCATCTGCTCCGTCTCTATCTACTGGGTGTATATGACCAATCAAAAGAAATATAGGTCACTATTAAGCATGGTGGTCCTGCAATCCTTCACTAGTGAACCTGCTACTCCATTCACCATCTTGCTCATACGAGCCTTTTGATCTGTAACCATCTCTGGTGTATAATTAGATAGTCGAGTAAACTCCAAGGCATACTGTTTGACAGTCCTATGGTTATATTTCAAATTGATAAACTCTGCCGCCTTTGCCTTCCTCAACTCTCTAGCGAAGAACCTATCCACGAAAGTAGTCAAAAACTTATCCCAGCTCACTCAGACTGCTCCAACTCCTTTGCTATCCTTCCACTGGCGAAACCATATATAAGAGACCCCCTACAGCTGATAGGAGTCTAAGTCTACACTTTCCTCTCCCATTACCCCAAGAATCTGGGTTATCTTCTACACCTCCTCAATAAACTCATGCGGGTCCTCACCGACCTTGGACCTCAAAAATTCAGGTGGGTTCATCCTGAGAAAGTGTAGCACTCTCACCGTTGATAGGTTCCCATTCTGAGGCCACCGCTTGCTAGTTAATCTAAGCAGTCTGGACTGTGCCAACATCTAAAGTGCGGCTCTAAACTCGACATAAGTGACCTTTTTGAGCAAAGGATCCGCTAGTGTTGGTGGGGCTTGCTAATGCCCATCTCCATTTCCAATGTTATGGCCATTTCTGTTGCCATTTCTTCTACCATTAACTCAGTGTGGAGGCACATTTCTACAAATGTGTATAGCATGAGTTAGAGGAATAGAGAGGTACTTAATCGCACGACATAGATCATGAAAGAAGGGAAATTTCCTAAAATGCCTTGTAGCCCCTTCCCCATAAGTTTGGCGCGCTTCACACCCATGGAAAAGACTCTACTTAATGCAGCTTTTAGACACCGTAGGACATTATAAACCTTTGCTCTGATACCAAGTTTGTTACGACTCAAGTTGGGACCCTGGATCAAGACACGAGACCTAGAACCACAGGTGGCTCCAAGTCAACTCATGGAATGTGCATAACAACTCAAGAGCATAAATTAACGAGAAAATATAAGATATGACATAGGCTAAAGCATAGTCAACACTCGACAAGCTGAATTATCTACATAATATCTGAAAGGCCTCTAAAACATGTGATGAGCTGATGGGACAACTTTCCTAACTAGCTTTCTAAAATCTAACAAACTGAAGTAACAGGCAAAGAAAAATAAGGACTCACCCAAAACAGGGGCTGGATTGGATGGAAAATGAGGACTCACCCAAATGGTCCTTTTGGGTCTAGTGGTTGAGCTTTCAGTAATCCATGCTTGCACGCCAACCTGTGACTGATCTTCTTGGTATAAGCTAATTTTTCTCATTGGGCACCAATGTGATCCCACCTTTCTTTGGCACACATTGTACCAGACTCACCCACATGCTATCCGCAATGGGCTAAACTACAGCAGCATCTAGCCACTTGATAATCTCCTTCTTCACTACTTCTTGCATCGGTGGGTTCAGTCGTCGCTGATGCTCTATGCTTGGTACACAATTCGGCTCGAGCTGGATTTTGTGAGTGCATATGCCTAGGGATATCCAAATGATGTCAACTATGGTCTATCTAATTGCCTTTTGTGACTTTTCAATACCGTGACCAAAGCTTCTACTTGCCATACTGTCAAGTCGGCTGCAGTAATTACTGGAAAAGTATTATTTTCCCCTAAGAATGCATATCTGAGGTGGGGAGGTAATGCCTCAATTTGCAGAACTGTTGGTACCTCCACTGATGGCTTTGCTGGTGGAGTTACATGGTTCTTCAAGTTAAGGTCTAACGTTTTTGTTCTAAAGTTATACGATCCCATTCCTTCTAGAGCATTTACCAATTCATGTACCCCGGCACTCCATCTCCCTCATAATTCATCAAAATGGCTGCTAATGTATCAATATTCATCATCTCTCCCATGGGCAGTAGCAACCTCTTGTCTTCCATTTGAGTGTTCATAGAGGTAGCTTCCTTGGTGTAACCTGAATAAATCAAAGTAGAGTAAAGAAAACATAAAGGGGAAATAACAACCAAAGACTAAACACATGCTATTAATCTATTCTTAATCGTACTCCCTGGCAATGGTGCCACTTATTGATAATGCTCAAACTCACACTTCTAACAAAGTATGAACCGGAAGTTGTCAATAAAGAACCCAACAAAGAGGTTGTGGTCAAACCCATAGGGAATATGGTAAGAACTAGACTAGTGCCGATATTTAAGAATGTTGGTATGTTATCTCCAAATTGGGCGGGGGGGGGGGGGGGGGGGTTATAGAAGAATACAATTGTAAAACAAGCATTTAAATCAATTGTTGTTTATCAAGATTTGTAATTAACTAGGGTAAGTGTTCCCTATGGGTTCATAACTAATTCGGGTTTACACTCGTGATCAATTCCAATGCTTACTTGTAAAACTGATAACTAGGTTTCATCCAAACGACTAGTTTGTCTCTATTGGATGACTATAAGCAATCACTGGGTAAGGTTTCATGAGCAATTTCAAGTTAACCGTTATCAATTTATTTCAAACTAACAATTCTGCGACCGCAGCTCAAGTTATACAATGATCATAAAATTCAAGGCTTTGTTGCAATTCTCTTTTCCTAATATCTACTTCTATAGGTTCAAGCAAGTAAAGAATGTAGGCAAGTCTTAATGCGGCGCTTCGTTAAGTAACATTAAAGACAAACAGAATATAATACAAGCGTTTAGCATTGGTTCCGAATCACTTTTAGTAACCCTTCTTCGTTAATCCACCATTGTTCCTGCAACCCTAGTTATGGAGGTTTTAGCCTCTCATGATTGTAAGATTATGATTAGTATTCATAGACAAACACATAATTTAATACTTACAATGAAGATTAAAAGAAAACCTACTTTGAATATTGCAAGAAAATATGATGAACAAAATCAAGAACAATTGAGAAATCTAAGTTATGATCTCAAGAATTGCTCTCCAATGTTGTAAAAAACTAATTGCAAACTTGATAATAATCAACTCTAACTAATTTTGACCGTCTATGAGTTATTTTGAACTAAAAAAATATTTATACAGACAATAAAATCCTTGTCCTAGGTTAACAGGGAAATAACAAAGTCTGGCGCCGTCACATCCTACGAATCATCATACAACCCGTAATAGGATTTTATGGCTCATGCCTTGTCTCGTACATCCCTTGGCTTCTGCAAAATTGGCTAGGTGTTGGCATCTGGTACGACTCGTAATATGATCCTAAGAGTCGTACAATCCAGTCGTGGTTTAGCTTTGAGAACTTTGATATCTTTTGAAGATTTCTACAAGTGTCTTGGTACGCCTCATACCTTTATCGTACGACTCATAAAAGCTTGTTGTATCATAAGAATTTCCAACTCCAAAAAATCACTAAAGCTTTCCACAGCTCCTAGTACAGGTCATAGATAGTTGCTACAATTCGTAGGTGCTACCCATATTAGGAGAGTTCAATTGTGCAATTTTCTCTGAAGTATTCTAAAACTCAAGTTGGTACGATTCGTACAAGGATGCTATGAGTCGTACTGAAAGTCATACTTTGCCTTTTCCTTGTACCAATCTTTGGATCTTTTCCACAAGTCTCAATATGGCTCGTACAATCTTGGTACGACTAGTACTGAGATCATTACTTGGCTTCTTTTCTGCACTTTTCTACAACTTTTGCACATTTTCACTCCAACACCTAATTTTCCTGAAGAAAAAAGTAAAAACACCTCATATCCGTATAAACACACCAAAGTCCATGCTATTTTTCTAGTTTTAAGAACCGAAAGTGTTGTAAACTCACAACACATCAACACCCTCAACTTAAGACTTTTGTATGTCCTCAGGCAAAGAAAACAAAAACTAAAAACAATGCTTAACTAGAAAATAAACCTAGAATCCTACAGCCAACACCAATTAAAATTTTCACTATGAACACAAACAACTTTTCACCCTTCTCCATGTAAACCAAATAAGCTATGCATATCAAGTCACCACGAACCATGATATACAAGGATCAAGATATGTCTTCTAGTTATTAGCTGAGAATCAAGAATTACCAATGCTTTTCACACAAACAACTGGTAGAATAAAATAAAAAATCATGTACCCTCACAAAAAATGAAGTCCCCAACTCAAAAATATATGAAAATATGAAACTTGGAACTAAACAAGTAAGACTCACACTCTTACAAGGAAGTTCCAAATACTGCACATACGATACCATAGGTTTTCCCTTATTTTCTCGACTTCGGCTCTTCAGACATTCAGACTAGGATCACCACAGGACTTCATTCGACTTGTAATGTAGGCTTTAGATGAATATGGTAAATATGAGATTTTAGTGACTAAGCCCTCCTTGACACTACATACTCGTAGCTCCACTTTCCACTTATTTCATCCTCTTCGTATTTTCAACATTTCCCTCCTTTTTCTCCATTTTTATGCAATATATGGTGTGTTATGTTTTTAATTTTTTCATTCAATTGTTTTCTTTTTATTTTTCTTTTTTCAGCTCTTCTTTTTCTTTTCTTGTCACACCACACCTCATTTTTTACCCTTTTTTGTTTATTTTCCTTTTTGACTTCCCCATGATCTATGTACCCCTACTCTAACCACCCTCAACTTAGGCATTTTTCCTGGGTTGAGGTTCACAATGTCCAAGGAGGGACCAGGGCAAAAATAGGTTCATTATAAAAAATGGGTAAGGTTAATCAGTTAATCAAAAGAAAATGGTCCATTTAAGGCTCAAAATTGGGATCAAGAGAATCATATCATTTTGGTAGGATATTTTAGGCTAAAATGGGCTAAAAAAACGTCCTATGATACTTTCCTAACAAGCATCCTAAAACCTATGTAAGGACCAATCGGGCAAGTTCTAGATCCTCTATGCAGTATTGAACTAGATATTAATCCTCACTCACTCATGGTACATGTTTTGCATTCATTCTACCTATCCGGTTCATACATTGCTAACTATAACTAATCATGCTAATGCACTAAATGACACTAAAAGATCCATAGAAATCATGTTGTGCAGTCAACAAGTACACATCATCCAAAAATTTTAAACATGGTCATTTTTTCAAAACTTCAAAACTAGTGCATTTTATTGGCTGAGTAATCCTAAGCTACTTTCTAATTAAACAAAAACATCTTAAACATGCTAGTTCTACTAGATAGCATGCCCGAGGGAAAAGAAACATGGTAAGAAAAACCCTCGGACAAATCCAAAAATTCCAAAAATATATAGTACACCCTCTCCCCTTTTGAAAAGCATGCTTCATCCCCGAAGCAAAGAATATAGAAACAAAAGGGAAAGAGAAATGTCTGTAGCTACTCAGACTTCAACTTGCATGGGTTTTCTCCCATACAACACCTGAATGCGGCACGATGTAACTTCCATGATTCTACAGGCATTATCAAGGTACACCGCCTCAATTCCTCTTATTTCCTCAATGTCTCCTGGATACAACTTTATCCTTTGCCCATTCACCTTGAACCTCTTCCCAACTTTATTTTCAAGCTCCACTATACCATTTGGGGATACATTCACCACTCTATATAGGTCCAATTACCTAGATTTCAATTTTTCGAGTTGCAAACAGAGCCTTGAATTGAACAGTAAGTCCAGATCACCAGCGTTGAACTCCCTCTTTGCAATCTTCCTTTCATCATAGATTTTTATTCTTTCTTTATAAATGGTCGAACTCTCATAAGGTCAAAGCTACAATTTATCTAACACATTGAACTGGACGAGTCTCAACTTGGCTACTTCATTCCAATTTATGTTTATCTTTTTCAGAGCCCATAATTCCTTTGCTCTAACTCTACCAGCGGATGAAATGACTTTCCATAGACCAGATGTTATGGAGATGAGCCAATGAGGGTTTTATAAGCTATTCGATATGCTCAAAGCGCATCATCAAGCTTTCTAGACCAATCTATCCAGTTGGTATTCATTTTTTTATGTAGAATGGTCCTTATCTCCCTATGAGAAACTTCCACCTGCCCACTTGATTGAGGATGGTAAGGTGTTTCCACCTTATGGTTCACGCCATATTTTCCAGCAGAGTTCTAAAGAGGCAGTTATAAAAGTGTGATCCACCGTCACTAATGATTGCTCTGAGAGTACCAAACCTTGTGAATATGTGCTTCCACAGAAATGATGTGACACTTTTTCCTTCATTGTTAGGTAGTGCAATAGCCTCCACTCATTTGGAGATATATTCTACCTCCACCAAGATGTATTTCATCCCATATGAGCTAACAAATGGTCCCATGAAGTCAATACCTCATACACCGAATAACTCCACTTCTAAGATAGGGGTCAATAGTAACTAATGCTTGCGAGTAATGCCACCTTGTCTTGGGCACTGATCACATGCCTTGACATAATCATAAGCATCTCAGTGAATAGAGGGCCAGTAATACCCGCACTACAGACTCTTGTGCGTAGTTTGGATACCAAAATGATGACCCCCAACTATGGACAAGTGGAAGCCTTCAGAATGCTCAACATCTCTACCTATGGCACACATTGATGTGTTGTGGATTTACAACACTTTTGACGCTCAAAACTAAGAAAATAGCATGGACTTAGGTGTTTCTATGTGGATATAAGGCACTTTTCCTTTGGTTGCAGGGTAAATTGGTGTTGGACCTAAAAATTGCAAAAGAAAGCCTGATGTATGCAAAATATGCTCAAACTGCAGTCCACAGTATGAGCCATAGGAAGGTCCAACGAGTTGTACTGATGGCTATGAAAAATTACAGAAGGCTAGTGTTGAAGAGATGCAATGTACGAGTTGTACCAAACTGGTACGAGTCGTGGTGATGAAGTTGTGACAAAATATAGAAAAATTTCATAAAGAGGCTGACTCCTGCTATGGAAAGAAAGTAAGAACTATGGGAAGAAGGTATGAGTTGTACCATGACGGTCGTGATGAACTTCAGAAGAATTCCAAAGTTTCAAAACCAAACCACGGGAGTTCAGTACGGATCGTAGGATGGAGGTATGAATCGTACTAGGATCCAACACTTAGCCAAAATTCAGCCAACCATGCAAGGTACGAAAGGAAGTTATGGGTCGTAGGATGCTGCTATGGATCATAGGTTAGCTCGTGACGAATGCAGAAACAAATATGGAAACTAATCCTGTTAGCCTAGGAAAAGGATTCTTGTGTCTGTATAAGTACGTTTTAGGTTTTATTTTTCAGGAGAGAAGAGTAGAGTTTGAGAGAGAAGATGAGAGAAGAGATTTTTATGAGAATTGAGTTGATTCAACTTGTAATTAACCTTTTCTTGAATTCATCTAGTTCTTGCTACTTGTTCTTCAATATTTTGGTGATTAATTAAAGGAAGTGTTTTTCCTATTCATTCTTGTACGTATTGATTTGTGTTCTTAATGATGAATACAATTTGCAACCTTGCAACTATGAGAGGCTAAAATATTCATAGCCAGGGTTGTTGGAACCATGGTGGATTAACAAGCTAGGGTTGAACAAGTGATTTTGAAACCAATACAAAATACTTATATTGTATTATCTCTTCTTAAACATTTCTTAACGGTGTGCAACGTTAGGACATGCCCAAATTCTTTACTTGCTTAGGACTAAGAGGTAGAGATTAGGAAAAGAGAACTACTACAGAGCCTTGATTTTAATAATCAATGTATTAACTTGAACTGTGGTCGCAGGATAATTAAATCTACAACTTAGTGATAATGGATAGTTTGAAACTGCTGTGCTGCAGCGCACTCGCAAGCGTACGCAGTCGTACAAGTAATACAGTGACCCTTTTAAAGAGCCGAATGTTGAACCCACAGGGACTGGGCCAATTCAGCGAATTATCAAGTTCAAGTGTAAAATTAAACTTCACAAGTGTTGATTATCGAAATTTTGAGAAATTCTAATTAAGTCTAGGGGTGATCACAAAATACTCAAGAAACGATACAAGAAGCAACTAGAGTTAAGGCCTAATAATCATGCAATGCTATAACTCACACTGGTTCGAGTATCATAACTTCAATTGTTGTCTCACATAATTAAAATGCTATATTCGTGGTCTTTATAGCCTCTAAACGCGACAAATTAGTCTCGTACCTCTAATTCATCAACAATTTAATTATATGGATGTGGTTTACGGAATTTGTGCCCTTGATTATTGACTTTCGTACCTCTAATCATTTACTTGGGCTTAGCTTCACAACTACTTCTATGAGTGGTGATGTGATAATTCTAAGTCGGTGTCTAGCTCATCCCATTTACTAACCAAGCAAGGAAAATTAGATATAATTTCTATCCTAACCGCGAATCCTACCATAAAAGTAAGAACTTGCTCCCTACATTCTCATGTTCTAGCCTAGGGTTACTCTTTTGAGCTTTTACCTAAACTTAACGCATTTGTTTTTATGGTGATCAAGCATAAAAACAACAATAATAAAGAATGTAAGACAAAACAACAACTAAAACTCAAACCAATGAAGAATTCATGCATTTACAATCATATTACATAGACTCAACCCTAGATGAAGGGTTTTAGCCACTCATGTTCGTAAAATTACACAAAAACATAATTCAATCAACGTACTTACAAGAATATTTAAAAGAGATGAAATATAATCCACGGTAGTTAGATTTCTTTCGTTCTCCCTTCAATCCTTTATAGTTTCCCAAATATATTTCGTGATAAAATGATTTTTGGATCTAAGCATTTAATTTATACTAAGTGAAAAATGTCAATTTTTTGCCGGCCATAGACTGCCTCCGTGGCACGGAGCTGTACTGTCACACCCCGCCTTGGGGGGTGTAACTGGCACCTGGTGCCCTAGTAGGACCTGGACTGCTAATTAGTGAGCCTAAGCATAGCTGGCACCTGGCTAGCTCTAACTCAGATTTCTGGAAACAAAGGACTATATAACGGCTGTAAACACAGCCTCCGGCCAACTGGCCTATAGCCACCTGTACCTATAATAGCAGTTAACCAGAAACATACTCATAACAAGGAACCTACGCGGGCCGACAAGGCCACCATGCTGTCTAGTCATCTGGGACTCAACAAAAGGAATACTGAACAACTACGTGACCGGCAAGGTCACCACTACTGTCAATTGAGGCCTCACACGACCAACATAAACTGAAATGCTAAAAAGCTATAACAAATTGCACGGCCTCACACATCCGGCTCAACTGACCATACGGAAATATATATAGACTGCAAGCCTCTAGGAATACTGATAAGATGGTCGGGAAAAGGCCCCGACCTACCCGTACTGTACAACAAAAGGGAAATTATATAAACCTCTGAAATATCACGCTCCGAATGACAGGAGCTGATGACTCTGCGCTGGTTAGGATCACGAGGGATCGCCTCATCATCTATGAGTACCTGTAGGCAAGTAATACAGCGCCCCACTGGCGTCAGTACCACTGGTACCGAGTATGCAAAGCAACTGAAATAATACAACTGAATACAGATAACATAACTAACAAGTCTGTGAGCAGAAGATAACTGAATTTGAAGAGCTGATAGGAACTAGATCAAACCTTTATGCACTGATAGGCAGGAGCGTGTCTGTAGTCACGGTGGCCTGCTGTCTATTGACTCATATATATAAAGCACATGAATACATATACATTTAGCAAGCAAGAGCCAATACCAACCCCCATAAGCCGGATGGCGCCAAGCAAGCAAACAATTTATATACCCCTACCCGGGTAAAAACCAACCAAAAATAAGTCACTCCACTCATCTGCTCACTTCAGAGCTCCTCTACCGGCCCCCTGGGTCTCCGGCTCGGGCCATAGAATCCGATATAAGCAACCGTATCTGGGTCCGGAGGACTCCTACGTAGACAGTAACAGATAGGGTCTGGATCCCCGAACACAAACTCAACGGGGCTATCTGAAACCGGAGCTACACCTATAATAACTGAATGTACAGACAGTAACAGATAGGGTCTAGTTCCCTGGACACAAAACGCAACAGGGCTATCTGAAACCGGAGCTGCACCTGTAATGCTGATCAGACTGCTATGGGGAAAGCTTCATCCCATCTTCGTCCAAGCTGGGGACGGCATGCCACACCTCGGAGTGACGTAAAACCCACCCACTCAGTGGGCGAAACGATTACCAACCCAGGGGCAGCGAGGACGCTCAATAAGGTGCCCTCACGCCATGTCAAGTCTCAACAAATAAATAGCACATATAAATAGCAAGCATGTATAACTGAAATAGACTATCTGAAAGCTGATTTCTTATTCTGATCTGTTTCTGTACTAAACTGATTCTTTACTGATTATACTGATTCTGAGGTCTTTCTTTAACTGTTGGCTAATCTGTAGCCAGGGTACTATCTGTCTGAATGGCTAATCTGTAGCCAATAAAACTGTCTGTTTATCTGATTTTACTTTCCTAACTTTATTCTAAAAATTTGTCTTTTTTTATACTACAACATGCTTGCTAATCATACAATAAGCTATACTGAATCTGAAATGCTAACTCGCCCTTCGGCGCATGATTTACAAACTTTCGGACTGAATACAATACGGCAACACAACTCAGAATCTATTAGACTTACCTAATTCTCAACATTCAACTCCGAGAGTTTCAAATACGGAGTTTACTATGATTTACCAAGCTAAGACTTACTAACTTGCCGAAGAACAACTTCACATACCTTAACCTCGAGTTATCCGACTGTCGGACGAGGCTCGGTCAGTATTCCAGCTAAATCTCCCAACTGCATTCATAAACATGTCAATTAGTACTAAATACAACACTATTCTGAAGGACGGCATCACTTTTGATATAATTATAGCCTAAGCTTTGGCTTATCGAAAGACGATCGAAAACTTGCTATTTTTCAGAAGTCCAGAAGGGAGAAGTATTCACTTCACAGCTAGGAGCACATAGCCACTAGTTTGGAGCAATTCCACTTACCTTAGCCCGGTAGCACGACGATTTTTCGGCCGAATTTCGCGAAAAAATATCGGTAGGAATACTCCCTACTGCTAAATACCTCGGTACCTGAGGTTAATTCGAGTTTGGACTACGTTTGGCAGCGTAATCGGATGATAATATGTTAATCCTCTTCGTCTCTCTCTATTTTCTACGTTTTCTGGAATTTACCAAATGATTTAAATGAAAGTAAACCGAAGTGGGGCTTTATATACTTGGGCCTGGACAGGCCCAACGTGTCATAGAGCCAACGCGGTGGCCCCGCCTCCGTGACACGCTGCCATCATGGAGGGGCTCTGCCCCGGCTCCTTCCGCGATGGTTCGACAGGCTACTCGTCCGATCATTTCCCGGGCCTTTCTCTAGCACGTATGGCTTCCAAATATGCTTAACCAACTGATCTTGGGCAGATTTAAATGCCCAAGTGATACTCAAAAGTATCATTTTTGCCTTGTTTATCTATCAATGTGTATACATTCTCATGTAATTGGTAATAAAATGTGAATTTATACTAACCAACATGATTAGCATTGTTTTGCAGGTAAAATGTGATTTCGGGAAGCTAAAATGCATGTTGGATGAGATCGGAGTTGGACTTGGATGCGAGCAAGGGAAAAGGCATTAGACAGCATGAAATAAAGGGGCTCCGCGATGGAGCCATGTCACGCTGCCATCGCGGAGGCATTCTGCCTGGATGGGGAAAATTCACCCAAATTCTAGTGGAGGTCCGCATTTGCTCCGTGGCACGGAGCCAGTGCTCCGCGATGCACGCCGTGCCATGTTGAGCCTGAATTCCCGGACCCCCAGTTCCAGTGAGGGTCCGCGTTCGTAGCGTGTCACGGAGGCAGTGCTCCGCGATGCACTCCGTGACACGTTGCTCGTTATTCCGGAAAAAATTCCCAGCAGTATACATAGAACACTTAGGTTCATTTTTTAATATTCTGACTTGGTGGAGCAAGGACTTGGGTTACAGGCAGTTGAGGGACGAAAAGTTCAGGGTTTTTTCTTTGTTTCTTTCTTCTTTAATTCAATTGCTTGTATGATTAAAACTCATTTTATGATGTTTAATCCACAAATGAGTGGCTAATTCCTCTCCTTGCTGAGGTTATGAACAATTGTAATGAAATTTGATCATTGATTCTTTGGTTTTCCATCTTTTCTTCCATGTTGTTCTATTAATTCTTGTTCTTACTGCATTAGTGTGTGGCCTACATTAATGTACATCTATAAAGTCTGGTTTCACTCGAGAGAGCACGAAATTGGAAAGTTGTGAATTAATAGGATATGTTCTTTACTTGATTTGGGAAAATTGAGTCTTGATTTGCTTTCAGGATAGAAATATACCTGAAAGTCATATTAGTCAATTTAGGAACCGGGATTGTATAGCTAGGACATGAATTGCATTTGATCACAGAAATGTAGACGGATGGTTCATGATTCTTAAGTGAGGTTAAATACGAGAGTTTTAATCTCTTGGAAAATGTTCTTGGCTAGCAACTGGAGGAAAAGATTAACCAAAGTATGATGATTATTAGTTTCATTACATGTTCGTTTAACCTCAACATGCTTTCATTCATAGTTCAGATTCAAAGTAGATAATTGTTCTTAGTTTAAGTATAAAATTTATAAAAGAAACTATCAACTTTTTGGTTACGCTGTTGTCGGCATTCTTAGAAGTAAAATATAGTACACTTGAGCAATTTGCACTTCATCCAAGTCTCTGTGGGATCGATACTTGGATTACTAAAGCCACTTACTACTTGTTCGACCACGTGCACTTGCGTGTCATTTTTATAACCCCAAAACCAGCCGAACAAGTTTTTGGCGCCGTTGCCGGGGACTTGGAAATTGGTGAAATTGTTTTAAGTGTTAATTTACTATATTTTTATTTTCTTAGTGTTGACAACTTGGTCTTAGCCTGTATTTTGCAGACTGAATTGCTGTTGAACGCTGGCAAGAGACAAGGAGCTGGTGGAATCGTATATAGAGCCAGAAAGGATATTTCACAGTAAGAGAAGAGAAGCTCTACAAAGAAAGCTGCAGTTGCTCAGACAGACGATCATGGAGCAACAACAGAATCCACCGGTAGTACGGGCAGTGTTAGTGCCCGAAGAAGCAGCAGCACGACCGGTTCGCGAGGTGGCAAACCCACATGCCAATAATGTTACATCGAGTATCCGCAAACCAGAGCCGGGAGGGAGATTTGAACTTAAACAAAATATGGTGCAATTGTTGCACACAAGCGGTCAATTTACCGGTCTCCCTCATGATGATCCACAGCAGCATCTCCAAAATCTTTTGGAGATAAGTGACCCTTACATCCCCGTTGGAGTGTCACCAGACTATGTCCGGCTTACATTGTTCCCATTCTCATTATTGGGAGAAGCCAAGAGGTGGTTGAAAGTTGAGCCACCGAATTCTATTTCTACGTGGGATGATCTTGCACGGAAGTTCTTGATAAGGTTTTTTCCCTCTGGTAAAACAGCAAGACTTAGAAGTCAAATTCTAAGTTTCAAACAGAGAGAGGGAGAAAATTTATATCAGGCCTGGGAGAGATTTAAATCCATGTTGCGGGACTGTCCTCATCATCATCAGTCCAATGATGTGTTGGTGCACACATTTATTGAGGGTTTGGAACCCCACACCAAAATATTGCTAGATTCAGCAGCTGGAGGGCAAGCGCCGGAGAAGACTTATGAGGAGCTATATACCTTGTTGAACCAGATTTCACAGGGCAATCCAGAATGGAATGCTGATTCATCACGAGGTAGGACAAGGAAAGCAGCACGAGTGCTTGAAGTGGATAGGTTTACACCTATCGCTGCACAGATAGCTGCATTGCAAAATCAACTGAACAATCACTTCAGCAACATGACATTGAACCAGCCTCAAGCCCCAGTTAATGCAGTCCAGCAGATGTGGTGTGAAGTGTGTGGAAGCAGTGAGCACTCAGCTGAGTGTTGTGGAGCCAATCCTGACTCGATAAACTTTGTGGGTAATGCACAAAGGAACCACCAGCAGTATGGTAGTAGCTACAACTCCAATTGGAGGAATCATCCTAATTTCGAATGGGGTAGCAACAACCATCAGGGCCAAAGTTCGGGTCAGGGTGTGCAAAGGAATCAAGGAGGGCAGTAGAAATATCAAGCTCAATTTAGAAACAACAACGCACCTCCTCCACCACCATCAACTAGCATTGAGGAGATGTTCAAGACCATGATAGCTAACCAAGCTCAATTGCAGGCTGACTATGTGAAATTGGCAGCCGATGTGAAAAACAACCAGTTAGCTACTAAGGCACTTGAATATCAATTTGGGCAATTTGCTAGTGCCCAAAATACAAGGCCTAGAGGAGGACTGCCAAGCGACACAGATCCCAATCCCAAGCAGGTAAATGCAGTGACCACAAGGAGTGGTTTGCAGCTGAAAGAGGTGGAACCAGAAAGACCACCTCAACAGTCGGGAGCAGCAGAAGTTGAGAGGGAGCACAGTTCTGAGAGGGGGAAAACCAAGGAAGCTGAATCAGAAAGACCTCCACCCTCGTTCCCTCAACGACTAAAGAAACACAAAGAGGAGGCGTGTTTAAAGAAATTCATGGAGGTGCTGAAACAGGTACATGTTAACTTACCTCTTGTTGATGTCTTGCAAGGAGTGCCGAAATATGCGAAGTATATAAAGGACATCGTGGCAAACAAAAGTCGGTTGACTGAGTATGCTACGGTGGCTCTAACGGAGGAGTGCACTTCCCGGATCCAAAATAGACTGCCCACAAAGCTAAAAGACCCTGGGAGTTTTACTATCCAGCTTACTATTGGGCAGAGCATCCGAGCTCGTGGATTGTGTGACTTGGGAGCGAGCATAAATTTGATGCCTTCATCGGTATTCAGAAAGTTGGGTCTAGGGAGTCCTGGACCCACAACGGTAATCTTGCAGTTGGCGGATCGATCCTTAGCTAGGCCGAATGGCATTGTTGAGGACGTTCTGGTGCAAGTTGGCTCCCTAATTTTCTCGGTAGATTTTGTCGTGCTGGATTTTGAACCAGACGCGGAAGTCCCATTTATTTTGGGACGTCCCTTCTTGGCAACCGGGAAAGCACTAATCGACGTAGCTGCGGGGCAGCTAACAATGCGAGCACATGACAAGGTAGAGGTGTTTGATGTGTACAAGGCACCCAAGCTCCCGACGGTGCATGAAGAACTCTCGGTGATCAATCTGATTGATCAAGGTGATGATAAGAAGATGAAGGATTCCCGAGAGTTAATGGGAAAACCACCGGAAAGGTGTAAGCACTACTGGGGGGAGGACGGTGATCGAGAGAAATCGTCCATCGCCCTAGCGGACAATTGAGCTTAAACGACGTCGAGCCGCGACGGTAAACCAGGCGCTGCATGGGAGGCAACCCGTGAAAAACTTATTTTTTTCTTTCATTTTGTAAAGTGTAAATAGATTTTTCTTTTTCTTTTTCTTGATTCACAACAAAAATTTTCATTTTAGTTTTTATTTTATTTGTATTTAGAGTGAAACCTATAATTCTAACCAATTTTGTATAGTGAGATGATTTTCAGGTCAAACGGAGAAAAATATGCACAGAATCGCGAAGGAAAAGTCGAGGTATGAAAAAATTAATAAAAGGTGGAAAATAGTGAGCTGGGATAATAGCTCCGTGTCACGGAGGAGGACCTCCGCGTTACCCTCCATGACACGCTGAGGTATAACCCGGAAATTTTAAAAATTTCCAGAACAGCCTCGCGATGCACTCCGTGACACATTGCCTGGTCTATCGCGACGGGTCACACCGGGTCGCCGGGTGACCCGCGCGATTTTCTTCCTTTTTAACCCCGAAAACCTCCCCTTCTCCCTCATTTTCTAATCCCTCTGCGACCAAACCCCCCAAAACCCATCCCCCATCAACGTGACACGGAGTAAGGCAAGAAATTCACCGAGTTTTCTTCAATTCTTCAAAAACAAGGTATGTTCTTCGATTCCCTCTCAAATTCTTGTCGATTTTCTTTGATATTTAGCATGGGAGGTGAGGTAAATGCAGCTAAGGACTAGGTGTGGGGTAAACTAGCGTAACCCTACCTTAGCCGAAGTTAATATACGTGAGCTTAACATTGATCTTGTTTACTTGGGTTGACAGGCAAAATGGCAAGCCGACAAGAGAAAGGAAAAGGCGCGTCAACTTTAGGCGCCGGAAGGAAATGAATCAGACTGGGCACAGCAGTCCCAGCTGCACCAGCAGTTCCACGCGGCCAACGCCGCCAATACGGAACAAGATGGGTGACCGATGAGGGGAAAAAGTGGTACGCGAAGCATAAGGAAAATAAATATTTCCTTGAGGAGCACATAGCACGGGATCCATTGGCACAGGAGTTCCCTAGAATGGTCCACCGGATCGAGGCAGCTGGGCTCAAGTTCATCTTTGAGGAGCCCAAGGAATGCAATCTGCACTTGGTTCGGGAGTTCTATGCCAATTGGAACCCGACGATCAGGAGTCACACCATCAAGATTAGAGGGCAAATAGTCACTCTGGAGCCCCACCACCTCAATGCCATCATAGGAGCGCAGGACACAAACGCCCACGTCCTCCGACAGCTGAACATTACCCCACCATATGCGGACATCAGACGCACATTGTGTGGGACCCGATCAACAGCTAGATGGAGCGGACACAAAGAGAGGGGCTACCACCAGACTTTGCCTTATTCACAGATGAACAGGGAAGCCCGAATCTGGCTGAAGATAGTCTGCTCATGCCTAATCCCGGGGGTACATATGACTGATGTAACCCGGAATCGTGTATGCCTAGTGTACGCCCTGATGAAAAGGCTGGAGATCAATGTCGGGGCGGTTATTATATCTGCCATGAAGAGAGCCCGGTTGCACCAGGAGCACAGGTATGGTTTTGGTGGACTACTGACCACCTTCCTCAGGGGCCTCGATATTGAGGAGGAGGCCCTTGACTATATCCCTCAGTTGGAGCGGCGGGCCTTAGACGTTACTAAAACTAAGGCTCCCGACACCACCCACAGGCCAGTGCTTACACATGGCGAGCGACATGCTCGTGATGACCAGTATATGGCTCGGATGTATGGGATGCAGATGCTCCAGCTAAGGATAGGTGGGAGGCCGGCGACAGAGGAGGAGCTATGGCAGCTCGAGCTAGACTACCCATTTGGCGAAAACGCCAGGGCTCTATGCCGAGTGGGGCCAACATTTGTAGAGCCCACAGATGATGATGTCCCCACAGATGAGGAGACACGTCGGGAGGACTCCGATGTGGAGTTCGATGATGACGACGGAGGCGACTCAGATATGGGAGATGAAGCAGCAGCACCCAATGAAGAAGTGGAATTCTTTGACTGATCAGGGAGTTCTACCACCCGATTTTGTGCTATTTTAATTTTTGTGAATACTGGGGACAGTGTTCGAGCTAAGTGTGGGGTGGGAGTAGTTAGGTGTTGGGCTAGGCTGGTTTGTATGTATGTTCTCTTCTGTTATCGTGTATGTTGTGTGTCCCTGTGAGTGTGAATTTTCAAGTTGTTTCGTAAGTTGTTTCGTATTTGTAAATATTTGTTAAATTGATGTGTGTTGCTGAATGTTGCTAGCTGATTCTGATTCTATACATATTTTGTTATCGAAATGATCGATATGTTTAAAAATTTTAAAATAGTTTGTAAATTTTAAAATATTTTGTAAATAATTTTTCTATCGAAATGATCGATATTTTTGACATTTTTTAATTTTGGGTTTCTCGGCGTTTGTTTTCGATTCTTTTACCGAGAATGGTCCCATTGAACCGACGACTTAAGTAGTGACCGTTCCCTATGATGGATGGATGACGACCATCTTAAGGGAAATGTAGTCGCTAGGAGTAGTTTTTTTTTCTCAATTATTTTGTCAGTTTTTCTTTGGTGGATTGCATCCCGGAACCTGTAGTTACTATATGGTTGCGAAATTCTTGTTGCGTGTTGTACATGATATTCAAAATGCAAAGGTGATTCGTATGAAAGCATGCAAAGTTGTAAATATGTTGAGATACCTAGGTTGTAGAGTTCGATTCAGTGTGATTGAGGCTTAATGTTTGAATTCATGTAATTAGCTGATTGAAGAGTCTGTGAATACATCTTGAATCGAGCATGTGCAGAAAGTGTGAAATGAGGTGTTGACATTCCATGCTATTGTGAAGTGTCTAGAACTTGCCTGGTGTGTGTACAAAACAAAATGAAGGAGGTGTATTGTAGGAAAGGATGTAGGCATTTCTTTGTTTTAACCGAGAGTTTCTATTTTTTCCTTGTCATACCCCCCTTTCAGTGATTGTATACCCTAGTCAGCCCTTTGAGCCTTTAGCCGATTGTTTTTTCTTTTGTCCAAAAAGTGTAAACCGAGCTTAGTTCCTCTTTTCATTAGCCGTAAAGTCTATACAAAACTCTTAAGCGCTTAAGAAGAGAAAATCATTTTCCCAAAGTGTCAAAGAGTGAGAATGGTGAAAAGAAAAAGAAAAGCAGAGTGAGGGAAGAAAAGAAAAGGTTGAAGGTGCACTTGTTATAAATAAACGATAATGAAGGTGCATGAATAATCTTTGTTGTTGTGTCAAGTGTGCTTAATGAAATGGGCCATACTAAAGAAAATCATCAAGAATGGGATGATGAAAAAAAAAGAGAAACAATGTCCATGAGTTGATGGTATGTGTTGAAAAGGCGCTTAAGGATGCTAGTGGCTATTATTGGCTAATCCAATATTTACTAGTTCCATGGCTTCCATTACAACCCATTAAAGTCCTACGTGATCTTACATCGCACTTCTTTATATTAGTGGAGTAATACACTAAGGGCAAGCTTATGGGTCATGACATGATGCATGTGAATTCTTTTGGGAGAGAGAGTGAAATTGTGTGTACATGCCCCTGTTTGAATGTTTGTGAGTCATATGAGCAAAAAGGGGAAGATTCTCTTGTGTTGTGAGGGCACATGCTTGATGAAAGATTAATTTTCCTGTCGGATATCTTGATCAGCTGATTTGCATGAGTTTGCCGATATCGAGAGTCGATTCTTAAAGTCTAGGAGGTCTTAATGTATTGAAGGTCACTGCATTGATAAGACCATGCATGTTTTCTTGATGATTTGCTGTATTGAATAATCAGTATGACCGTAGCCTAAATTGTCGAACCGAAGTAGCGAGGTTGGGATGTAAATTGCATGAATTGTATGCTTGTTGTTCGAGGACGAACAAGGATTTAAGTGTGGGGTAAGTGATCTTGGGCAGATTTATATGCCCAAGTGATACTCAAAAGTATCATTTTTGCCTTGTTTATCTATCAATGTGTATACATTCTCATGTAATTGGTAATAAAATGTGAATTTATACTAACCAACATGATTAGCATTGTTTTGCAGGTAAAATGTGATTTCGGGAAGCTAAAATGCATGTTGGATGAGATCGGAGTTGGACTTGGATGCGAGCAAGGGAAAAGGCATTGGACAGCATGAAATAAAGGGGCTCTGCGATGGAGCCGTGTCACGCTGCCATCGCGGAGGCATTCTACCTGGATTGGGAAAATTCACCCAAATTCCAGTGGAGGTCCGCGTTTGCTCCGTGGCACGGAGCCAGTGCTCCGCGATGCACGCCGTGCCACGTTAAGCCTAAATTCCCGAACCCCCAGTTCCAGTGAGGGTCCGCGTTCGTAGCGTGTCACGGAGGCAGTGCTCCGCGATGCACTCCGTGACACATTGCTCGTTATTCCGGGAAAAATTCCCAGCAGTATAAATAGAACACTTAGGTTCATTTTTTAATATTCTGACTTGGTGGAGCAAGGACGTGGGTTACAGGCAGTTGAGGGACGAAAAGTTCAGGGTTTTTTCTTTGTTTCTTTCTTCTTTAATTCAATTGCTTGTATGATTAACACTCATTTTATGATGTTTAATCCACAAATGAGTGGCTAATTCCTCTCCTTGCTGAGGTTATGAACAATTGTAATGAAATTTGATCATTGATTCTTTGGTTTTCCATCTTTTCTTCCATGTTGTTCTATTAATTCTTGTTCTTACTACATTAGTGTGTGGCCTACATTAATGTACATCTAAAAAGTCTGGTTTCACTCGAGAGAGCACGAAATTGGAAAGTTGTGAATTAATAGGATATGTTCTTTACTTGATTTGGGAAAATTGAGTCTTGATTTGCTTTCAGGATAGAAATATACATGAAAGTCGTATTAGTCAATTTAGGAACCGGAATTGTATAGCTAGGACATGAATTGCATTTGATCACAGAAATGTAGACGGATGGTTCATGATTCTTAAGTGAGGTTAAATACGAGAGTTTTAATCTCTTGGCAAATGTTCTTGGCTAGCAACTGGAGGAAAAGATTAACCAAAGTATGATGATAATTAGTTTCATTACATGTTCGTTTAACCTCAGCATGCTTTCATTCATAGTTCAGATTCAAAGTAGATAATTGTTCTTAGTTTAAGTATAAAATTTATAAAACAAACTATCAACTTTTTGGTTACGCTGTTGTCGGCATTCTTAGAAGTAAAATATAGTACACTTGAGCAATTTGCACTTCATCCAAGTCTCTGTGGGATCGATACTTGGATTACTAAAGCCACTTACTACTTGTTCGACCACGTGCACTTGCGTGTCGTTTTTTTAACCCCAAAACCACCCGAATAAATTTTTGGCGCCGTTGCCGGGGACTTGGCAATTGGTGAAATTGTTTTAAGTGTTAATTTACTGTATTTTTATTTTTTTAGTGTTGACAACTTGGTCTTAGCCTGTATTTTGCAGACTTAATTGCTGTTGAACGCTGGCAAGAGACAAGGAGCTAGTGGAATCGTATATAGAGCCAGAAAGGATATTTCACAGTAAGAGAAGAGAAGCTCTACAAAGAAAGCTGCAGTTGCTCAGACAGATGATCATGGAGCAACAACATTCGTGCCGGGAATCTTACGGGGTATAACATTCTCCCCCCCTTAAGAAAATTCAAGGATAAACTTCTATCTAGAGGACTTCTCAACTTATTTCTAGGAAGATTTCGGCAGAGTTTCCCCTATAATATGGACTATCCTGAAAACCTGAAACGCAAAAAAGTCCAATACCGATACTGCACACAATACTTAAGATTCACTAGATAGCTAAACATCAATCTTTCTCATTTATACATACACAACTATAAGGTACTGCATAAAAATAATACGGACATACATGTCGCCTGACTAGACCTGGAATAAGTGAGGATATCTAGCCTTCATATCTTCCTCAGCCTCCCACATCATCTCCTCTCGGTTCCTGTTATGCCACAATACCTTGACAGACGCAATAGCCTTAGTTCTCAATCTACGAATCTGTCTGTCTGAGATGGCTACTGGAACCTCTTCATAGGCCAGCTCTTCTGTAACTTGGATATCCTGGACTGGAACTGCTCTTGGCGGGTCTCCTAAGCATTTCCTTAGCATGGATACATGAAAGACTGGATGAACAGATTCTAATTCTGGCAGCAAGTTCAACTCATATGCCACTTGGCCTATTCTTCTATGAATCTGATATGGCCCGACAAATCTTGGGCCGAGCTTACCTTTCTTGCCGAACCTCATCACCCCTTTCATCGGAGACACTTTCAGAAATACCCAGTCATTCAAATCGAACTCCAGGTAACTATGCCATACATCTGCATATGATTTCTAGGGACTGTGTGCAGTCAATTGGCATTCTCTGATAAGCTTTACTTTCTCTTCTGACTGCTAAACGATGTCTGGCCCAATCATCGCTGTTTCTCCTATTTCAAACCAGCCAACCGGTGATCTGCACTTTTGCCCGTACAAAGCCTCGAAAGGCGCCATCTGAATAGCCGAGTGATAGTTGTTATTGTAAGCAAACTCAATTAAAGGCAAATGCACATCCCAGCTACCACCGAAATCTAGCACACACGCTCGCAACATATCTTCAAGCGTCTGAATGGTGTGTTCAGCCTGTCCATCTGTCTGAGGGTGGAATGCAGTGCTCAATTTAATTTGCGTACCCATACCTCTTTGAAACGACTGCCAGAATCTAGTCGTAAACTGTGCTCCTCTGTCTGAAATAATGGATACTGGCACTCCGTGCAATCTGACTATCTCTCGGATATACAACTCAGCATAATCTTCGGTCGAGAAGGTAGTTCTCACTGGCAGGAAATGAGCTGATCTGGTCAATCTATCAACCATCACCCATATAGAGTCATGTCTATGTCTAGTATGGGGTAATCCTGCCACAAAATCCATATTTATAGCTTCCCATTTCCAGAGAGGCACAGTTATGTCCTGAGTTAACCCACCTAGTTTCTGATGTTCTGCTTTCACCTGTTGGCAGTTAGGGCACTAGGCTACAAATTCAGCAATTTCTCTTTTCATTCCTGGCCACCAGTAGTTTTTTTTGATATCATGGTACATTTTTGTCGCGCTAGGGTGGAGAGAATAGCGGGCGCAATGTACCTCGTTCATAATTTGCTGGCGGAGTCCTGAAACATCTGGAACATAGAGGCGGCCATTACATAACAACACTTCCTCCTCGGTTATCTGAAAATCTGGCGCTTTACCCTGCTGGATTCTGTCTTTGAGCTGGATCAGGTCAGGATCCTCATATTGCCGTTGTTTCACTTCCACAAATAATGAAGACACGGCGGTGTTCTGAATTACCGCTCTACCGTCTTCTGTTTCTACTACGTGAACGGCTAGGCTAGCTAACTGATGTATCTCCCTGACCAATTCCCGCTGCTCGGGCTGCAGATACGTCAAACTCCCCATGGACTTACGACTGAGAGCATCTGCTACAACATTGGCTTTCCCTGGGTGGTACAGAATATTCACGTCATACTCCTTTAACAGCTCCAACAAGCGACGTTGCCGCAGATTCAACTCCCTTTGAGTGAAGATATACTGTAGGTTCTTGTGATCTGCAAAAATATCAAAACATGGACGCCATACAGGTAATGTCTCCACATTTTCAAGGCGTGGATCACTACGGCTAACTCCAGGTCGTGGGTAGGGTAATTATTTTCATGTTTCCTCAGCTGTCTGGAAGCATATGCAATCACTTTACCATGCTGCATCAACACACAACCCAACCCGACGCCTGATGCGTCGCAATACACCGAATAACCTTCTGTACCTTCCGACAATGCTAACACCGGGGCGGAGGTTAATCTATCTTTTAGTTCCTGGAAGCTCTGCTTGCATGCCTCTGTCCACTGAAACTTTGCTGCTTTCTGCGTCAGTTTAGTCAGAGGTGCCGCTATAGTAGAGAATCCCTCGACAAATCTCCTGTAATATCCCGCTAATCCTAGAAAGCTACGGACTTCAGTCGGAGTGGTAGGCCTAGGCTATGATTTGACTGCTTCTATCTTCTGCGTGTCAACCTGTATACCAGCATCCGACACAATGTGCCCTAGGAAGGCTACTGAATTAAGCCAGAATTCACACTTGGAGAACTTAGCATATAACTGGCGGTCCCTGAGAATCTGGAGCATTGTCCGTAAATGAGTCCGGTGATCTGCTTCGGTGTCACGCCCCGCCTTAGGGGGTATGACTGGCACCTGGTGCCCTACTAGGACCTGAACCACTAGACTGCTAAGCCTAAGCACATCTGGTGCCTGGCTAGCTCTAACTCAGATTTTTGGAAACAAAGGGCTATATAACGGCTGTAAACACAGCCTCTGGCCAGGTGGGCCTATAGCCACCTGTACATGTACTAACAGCTAACCAGAAACACATCAATATAAGGGAGCCTATGCGGGACAACAAGGCCACCATGCTGTCTAGTCATCTGAAACTTAAACGAGGGAAATACTGGAAAGCTACGTGACCGGCAAGGTCACCACTACTGTCAAGCTATGGCCCCACACGGTCAACATAAAAGAAACAGAAGTACTAACAGCTATACAACTTCACGGCCTCACACGATCGGCTCATCTGACCACAGGGAAATGTATACAGACTGCAAGCCTCTAAGAATACTGATAAGATAGTCGGGTCAGGGCCCCAGCCTACCCATACTGTACAACAAAAGAAAAGGGATAAACCTCTAGCTATCTAGCTCCGGATGACTGGAGCTGATGACCCTGTGAGCTGGCTGGAATCACGATGCATCGGCCCCTCATCTATGAGTACCTGCAGGCAAGCAATGCAGCGCCCCCAAGGGGCATCAGTACCACAGGTACTGAGTATGTAAAACAACAGTTGAAAGATATCTAAAAACGACAATACAACTGATGGAACTGATATAGAAAGGAATAGACTAAACTGATTGAAATATGTAAAGCTATGCCTACTCTCAACTATGCTGGAAGGAGTAAGAGTCATACCTGGAAATGTATCGCTCTACTGTCGATCTACTCGTATCTAGTGTAACATGGTATAACACAATATAACATAGCATAGCACACACAAACCTTACCCGGCCCCCATAAGCCGGGAGGTACAACCAACACGCAATCTATACCCCTACCCCGGTCGTCCCATCTCCTATAATAACTATAAGCATCTTGCCGGTCCCCTGGGTATGCACTTGGGCTCGCTGAGCCCCTGACTGTAACTGTACCTGAGTCTGGAGGACTCCTGAATCAACACCCCGGGCGTACCCGCTCGACGGGGGTGTATAAAGGCCGACCAAGGCACAATATGGGGAAAACCGGCATCCCATCTTCGTCCCCTATGGGACGGCATGCCACTCTGTGGAGCGACGTACCCTCACCCTCTGGCGGATGAGTCGATACAGCTATTAACCCTGGGGCGGTCATGAATACTAGGTAATCCAACCCTAAGACAATACAGTGGTCTCAACTAGTAATACTATCTGCATATACCACATGCTGAAGCTAGTGATGATAATGTATCTGCACATACTATATGCTGACTAGTGATAGTGATATGTACGTGTTCAATATATGCTAAGAGGGATAATCGTATATATATATATATAATCTTCTGTCATACTGTGCTGAGTCTAATGTTGAACAAGATATAGTTTTTCGTCTGGAAATCATGTTGTATAACTGAGCTTCTATAGTAACATGATTTACTATTTCTAACATGCTTTCTAAACTGTATTTTAATCTACCCTTCAACTTCTGAGATATCCTTCAGATACTTATATTGCTTTACTAAGTTTCAACTGAATACGATAATATCCTAACATACTTTACTAAATCACATACTGGGCATGTTGTACAGTTCCTAACACTTGTATTAGAATTTATATCATGCTAGCAAGTTTCACTCTATACATAACATGATGCTTCTAATAACGTACCAATATTCATAATAAACAAAACACACGACTTCTGAACATTCTACTAGCCTTTGAACTATCTTACTATTGCGAGACTATTAACTTGCCGAGAGAACTAGCTTTACATACCTTCGCTTCTGATTTCCCGACTAACTGGCGTAGCTTGGTCAGTATTCCATCTATTTCTCCCAACTGCATTCATATATATGTCAATCAATACTAAATACAACTTTATTCTGAAGGACGACATCACTTTCGATATAATTATAGCCTAAACTTTGGCTTATCGAATGACGGTCGAAAACTCGCTATTTTCCAGAAGTCCAGAAGGGAGAAGTATTCATTTCACAGCTAGGAACACATAGACACTAGTTTGGAGCAATTCTACTTACCTTAGTCCGGTAGCTCGACGATTCGTCGACCGTATTTCGCGAAACAAAATCCGTAGGAATGCTCCCTGCTGCTAAATACCTCGGTACCTGAGGTTAATTTGAGTTTAGACTATGTTAGATAGTGTAATCGAATGATAATATATTACCCCTCTTCGTCTCTCTCTGTTTCTCTGCGTTTTCTGGAAATTAATAAGAAATATAACCTCACAAACAGAAGTGGGGGCTTTATATTCTTGGGCCTGGACAGGCCCAACGTGTCACAGAGCCAACGCGGAGGCTCCACCTCTATGACACGTTGCCATCGCGGAGGGGCTCTGCCCGGCTCCTTCCGCGATGCTTCGACAGGTTACTTCGTCAGATCTTTTCCTGGGCCTTTCTTTAGCAAGTATGACTTTCAAATATGCTTAACCAACGTGTGAATAGGCCATCTAGGTGTCAGAAATCTTACGGGGTATAACATTCTCCCCCCTTAAGAACATTCGTCCTCAAATGTAAACTTCTATCCAGAGGTCTTCTCAACTTACTCAACTTGTTTCTAAGAAAATTTTGGCAGAGTTTCCGCTGTAATATGGACTATCCCGAAAACCTTAAACGCAGAAAAGTCCAATACAGGTACTGCACACATTACTTTGAGATTCACTGGATAGTTAAACATCAATCTTTCTCATTTATACATACATAACCATAACATACTACACAAATAATAATACGGACATACATGTCGCCTGACTAGGCCTGGAATAAGTGAGCATATCTAGTTTTCATGTCTTCCTCAGCCTCCCACGTCATCTCCTCTCGGTTCCTGTTACGCCACAATACGTTGACAGACGCAATATCCTTAGTTCTCAATCTACAAATCTGTCTGTCTAAGATAGCTACTGGAACCTCTTCATAGGCTAGCTCTTCTGTAACTTGCATATCCTGGACTGGAACTGCTCTGGATGGGTCTCCTATACATTTTCTCAGCGTAGACACATGGAAGATCGGATGAACGGATTCTAATTCTGGCGGCATGTTTAACTCATATGCTACTCGGCCTATCCTTCGACGAATCTGATAAGGCCCAACAAACCTCGGGCTGAGCTTACCTTTCTTGCCGAATCTCATCACCCCTTTCCTTAGAGATACTTTCAGAAATACCTAGTCATTTACATCAAATTCCAAGTCTCTGCGCCACACATCTACATATGATTTCTAGCGGCTCTGTGCAGTCAGTAAGCGTTCTCGGATAAGCTTTACCTTTTCCTCTTACTGTTGAACAATGTCTGGCCCAACCAACGCTGATTCTCCTATTTCAAACCAGCCAATCGGCGATCTGCATTTTCGCCCGTATAAAGCCTCGAAAGGCGCCATCTGAATAGCCGAATGATAGCTATTATTATTAGAAAATTCAATTAATGGCAAATGCTCATCCTAGTTACCACCGAAATCTAGCACAGACGCTCGCAACATATCTTCGAGCGTCTGAATAGTGCGTTCAGCCTGTCCATCTGTCTGAGGGTGGAATGCAGTGCTTAATTTAATCTGCGTACCCAAACCTCTCTGAAATGACTGCCAGAATCTAGCCGTAAACTGTGCTCCTCTGTCCGAAATAATAGATACTGGCACTCCGTGCAATATAACTATCTCTCGGATATACAACTCAGCATAATCTTCGGCCGAGAAGGTAGTTCTCACTGGCAGGAAATGAGCTGATTTTGTCAATCTGTCAACTATCACCCATATAGAGTCATGTCTGTGTCTGGTACGAGGTAATCCTGCCACAAAATCCATATTCACTACTTCCCATTTCTAGAGAGGCACAGCTATGTCCTGAGTAAAACCGCCTGGTTTCTGATGTTCTGCTTTCACCTGTTGGCAGTTAGAGCACTGAGCTACAAATTCAACAATCTCTCTTTTCATACCTGGCCACCAGTAGTTTTCATTGACATTGTGGTACATTTTTGTTGCACCGGGGTGAAGAGAATAACGGGCGTAATGTACCTCATTCATAATCTGCTCACGGAGCCCTGAAACATCTGGAACACATAGGCGACCTTTACACAACAACACTTCTTCCTCAGTTACCTGAAAATCTAGCGCTTTACCCTGCTGGATTTTGTCTTTGAGCTGGATCAGATCAGAATCCTCATATTGCCGTTCTTTCACTTTCACAACTATTGATGACACGGCGGTGTTCTGAATTACCGCTCCACCATCCTCTGCTTCTACTACACGAACAGCTAGGCTAGCTAACTGATGTATCTCCCTAACCATTCCCGCTGCTCGGGCTGCAAATATGCCAACCTCCCCATGGACTTACGACTGAGAGCATCTGCTACAACATTGGCTTTCCCCAGGTGGTATAGAATATTCACATCATAATCTTTCAATTACTCCAACCAGCGACGCTGTCCCAAATTCAGCTCCCTCTGAGTGAAGATATACTGTAGGCTCTTGTGATCTGTGAAAATATCAACATGGATGCCATACAGGTAATGCCTCCACATTTTCAAGGCGTGGATCACTGCGACTAATTCCAGGTCGTGGGTAGGGTAATTCTTTTCGTGTTTCCTCAGCTGTCTGGAAGCATATGCAATCACTTTACTATGCTGCATCAACACACAACCTAACCCGACACCTAATGCGTCGCAATACACCGAATAACCTTCTGTACCTTCCGACAATGCTAACACTGGGGCAGAGGTTAATCTGTCTTTCAGTTCCTGGAAGCTCTGCTCGCATGCCTCTGTCCACTGAAACTCTGCTGCTTTCTGCGTCAGTTTAGTCAGAGGTGCCGCAATAGTCGAGAACCCTTCAACGAACCTCCTGTAATATCCTGCTAATCCCAGAAAGCTACGGACTTCAGTCGGAGTGGTAGGCCTAGGCCATGATTTAACTGCTTCTATTTTCTGCTTGTCAACTTGTATACCAGCATCCGACACAATATGACCTAAAAAAGCTACTGAATTAAGCCAGAATCCACACTTACAAAATTTAGCATATAACTGGCGGTCCCTGAGGATCTGGAGCATTGTCCGCAAATGAGTTCGGTGATCTGTTTCAGAGCGAGAATACACCAGAATGTCATCAATGAATACTATTACGAACAGGTCCAGGAAAGGTCTGAAAATACTGTTCATCAGGTCCATGAAGATTGCCGGGGCATTCGTTAACCCAAAGGACATGACTAGAAATTCAAAATGTCTATATCGGGTCCTGAACGCTGTCTTAGGAATATCTTGTTCACGTACTCGAACCTGGTGATATCCGTACCGCAAGTCAATCTTAGAAAAGTATCTGGCTCCCTGCAACTGATCAAATAAGTCATCAATTTTGGGAAGCGGGTACTTGTTCTTCACTGTAACTTTGTTCAATTGCCGATAATCTATGCACATACGGAGTGAGCGGTCTTTTTTTCTCACAAACAGAACTGGCGCACCCCATGGTGAAGTACTCGGCCTAATAAAACCTTTATCCAACAAGTTTTTCAACTGCTCCTTTAATTCTCTGAGTTCTGCAGAAGCCATACGATAGGGAGGAATTGATATCAGCTGAGTGCTTGGTAACAAGTCAATAGCAAAATCTATTTCCCTTTCTGGGAAAATACCAGGTAACTCATCGAGAAACACATCAGGGAACTCGTTCACCACCGGAACAGACTGGAGCGTCGGAGATTCTGCTCGTACATCCTAAACTCTGACCAGATGGTAAATACATCCCTTAGATATCAATTTCCTCGCCTGAAGGTAGGAAATAAACCTACCTTTTGGCGTAGCGGTGCTGCCCTTCCACTCCCGCACTGCTTCTCCTGGAAAGTGGAATCGGACCGTCTTGGTCCAACATTCAACATTGGCAAAGCACGGCACTAACCAATCCATACCCATTATGGCATCGAAGTCTATCATTTCTAACTCGACCAGATCTACTATGGTCTGACGATCAACAACCTCTATTGCACACCCTCGGTAAATTCTGCTAGCTACAATAGAGTTACCGACAGGCGCGGATACTGAATAGGGCTGCTGCAATAATTCTGGTGCAATATTGAACTTTCGTGCCACAAATGGAGTAATGTAGGACAAAGTAGATCCTGGATCAATCAATACATAAGCAGGGTGTGAGCAGAAAGTTAGCATACCTGTCACAACATCAGGTGACGCTTCTGAATCTTGCCTCCCTGGTAACGCATATGTGCGGCTTGGACCCGCACCTACACTGGAGGCCCCTAATCTGCCCCGACCCCTGCCTGCTGAAGATGAGGGCCTGCGCCCTGCCGAGGATGCTGTAACTCGTGACCCTGCGGATGCCCTGTCCTGTCTATCCCAATCCTCCTAACCTCTGGCTGGGCAATCTCTCATCAAATGGCCCTCTTGGCCACAAATATAACATCCGGTGGAGCCATACCTGCATGCTCCAGGATGGCGTCGGCTGCATATAGGGCAAAGTGGAAGGGTATACCTACTCTGCTCTGCCCTCCTCTGTAATGGTGAATCTGCAATCTGTGAGCCTCTGCCGGTCTCTGGCTTCCCCTTGCGGCTAAATCTACCCCTCTGCGGCCGTGGTGGAGGCCTATCTAACAATGGTGGCCTAGGTCCTCCCCGAGCCTCTCTCTGTAACTCAACTGGTCTGTCCCTGCGGCGCTGTTCCTGATTGGTCCTCCTGATCTCCCAATACTGCTGCCTGATGCCCTCAATATTCTGGGAAAATGCCTGAACTCGGGCAATATCCATGTCCTCTCGCAGTGTGGCCGTAATACAAGTCTCAACATATTCTGGATTCAACCCCATGATGAAGCGGTGTACTCTGGATGCTATGGTATAAACAAAGGCTGGTGCGTACCGGGCCAAAGAATCAAACCGCAAGGCGTATTCCCGAACGCTCATGGCCCCCTGCTCTAGATGTAGGAACTGGTCCACCCGGGCCTGTCGAATCTCCCATGGCAAATAGTGATCCAGAAAAGGTCCTGAGAAGCTGGACCAGGTCGGAGGGGAAACATCTCTCCCTCGGGACCTTTCCCAGTTTTCATACAACAATACGGCGATGTCCCATAATCGGAATACTGCCAACTCAACCGATTCTGTAGGCGTGGCATGAATAACCCTAAAAATTCTATGCATTTGATCTAGAAAATCCTGAGGGTCCTCTGTCCGGTCCGTACCTGTAAACTGCGGGGGATTCAGAGCCAAGAACACTCGGACCCTTGAACTACCGGGCCCTCTTGACGACTCCGCAACTGTAGACGGGATAGGCTGACGTTGAGCAGCCATCATCTGTGCTAACATGACTACTGCACTCCTAACCTCCTGATCGGAAGGTATCGGTATAGGGACTGCTGGAGGTAGTGTCGCCCCAAGTGGCTCATGATGTGGTGGAGACTGCTGAGAAGGCTGGGACGATGCCTCTGTAGTGCCCTCTGATCGGGCTATTTCTGAGCGAGGGTGAGGCATCCTGCTGGTGCCTTCCCCTGCTGCAATATCTAAGCTCCGCCCTGTGATAGGATGTCGCTGGTCTGACATTATCTGTAACCAAAGAATACAGTAAGCTCTAGGGACCCAACCCTATACTGTACCGCTCTGCAGCACGACTGAATAAAAAGAACAGTAACCATCCTATCATGCCTCGCAGCCTCCTGCCTATAGTATGTGGTGCACAACACATCTATAGACAAGACTCTACTTAACACGACTTGCAGACTCCCTGGGACATGACCTTGCTCTGATACCAAGTTTGTCACGCCCCGCCTTGGGGGGTATGACTGGCACCTGGTTCCCTACTAGAACCTGAACCACTAGACTGCTAAGCCTAAGCACATCTGGTGCCTGGCTAGCTCTGACTCAGATTTCTGCAAACAAAGGGCTATATAACGGCTGTAAACACAGCCTCCGGCCAGTTGGGCCTATAGCCACCTGTACCTGTACTAACAACTAACCAGAAACACATCAATATAAGGGAGCCATTGCGGACCGACAAGGCCACCATACTGTCTAGTCATCTGAAACTTAAACGAGGGAAATACTGGAAAGCTACGTGACCGGCAAGGTCACCACTACTGTCAAGCTATGGCCCTACACGGTCAACATAAAAGAAACAGAAGTACTAACAGCTATACAACTGCACGGCCTCACACGACCGGCTCATCTGACCACAGGGAAATGTATACAGACTGCAACCCTCTAAGAATATTGATAAGATGGTCGGGACAGGGCCCCGACCTACCCATACTGTACAACAAAAGAAAAGGGATAAACCTCTAGCTATCTAGCTCCAGATGACTGGAGCTGATGACCCTGTGAGCTGGCTGGAATCACGAGGTATCGGCCCCTCTTCTATGAGTACCTGCAGGCAAGCAATGCAATGCCCCTAAGGGGCGTCAATACCACTGATACTGAGTATGTAAAACAACAGCTGAATGATATCTAAAAACGACAATACAACTGATGGAACTAATATACAAAGGAATAGACTAAACTGACTGAAATATGTAAAGCTATGCCTACTCTCAACTATACTGGAAGGAGTAGGAGTCATACTTGGAAATGTATCACTCTACTTTCGATCTACTCGTATCTAGTGTAACATGGTATAACACAATATAACATAGCATAGCACACACAAACCTTAGCCGGCCCCCATAAGCCGGGAGGTACAATCAACACGCAATCTATACCCCTACCCCGGTCGTCCCATCTCCTATAATAACTATAAGCATCCTAGCGATCCCCTGGGTATGCACTTGGGCAAGCTGAGCCCCTGACTATAACTGTACCTGAGTCTGGAGGACTCCTGAATCAACACCCTGGGCGTACCCGCTCGACGGGGGTGTATAAGGGCCGACCAAGGCACAATATAGGGAAAACCGGCATCCCATCTTCGTCCCCTGTGGGACGGCATGCCACTCTGTAGAGCAACGTACCCTCGCCCTCTGGCGGACGAGCCGATATAGCTATTAACCCTGGGGCGGTCATGAATGCTAGGTAATCCAACCCCAAGACAATACAGTGGTCTCAACTAGTAATACTATCTGCATATACCACATGCTGAAGCTAGTGATGATAATGTATCTTCACATACTATATGCTGACTAGTGATAGTGATATGTATGTGTTCAATATATGCTGAGACTGATAATGGTATATATATATATATATATATATATATATATAATCTTCTGTCATACTGTGCTGAGTGTAATGTTGAACAAGATATAGTTTTTCTGCTGGAAATCATGCTGTATAGTTGAGCTTCTATAGTAACATGATTTACTATTTCTAACATGCTTTCTAAACATTATTTTAATATACCATTCTACTTCTGAGATACTCTTCAGATACTTATATTGCTTTACAAAGTTTCAACTGAATACGATAATATCCTAACATACTTTACTAAATCACATACTGGGCATGCTGTACAGTTCCTAACACTTGTATTAGAATTTATATCATGCTAGCAAGTTTCACTCTATACATAACATGATGCTTCTAATATCGTACCAATATTCATAATAAACATAACACACGACTTCTGAACATTCTACTGGCCTTTGAACTATCTTACTATTGCGAGACTATTAACTTGCCGAGAAAACTAGCTTTACATACCTTCGCTTCTGATTTCCCGACTAACTGGCATATTTTGGTCAGTATTCCATCTATTTCTCCCAACTGCATTCATATATATGTAAATCAATACTAAATACCACTTTATTCTGAAGGACGACATCACTTTCGATATAATTATAGCCTAAACTTTGGCTTATCGAAAGACGGTCGAAAACTCGCTATTTTCCAGAAGTCCAGAAGGGAGAAGTATTCATTTCACAGCTAGGAACACATAGACACTATTTTGGAGCAATTCTACTTACCTTAGTCCGGTAGCTCGACGATTCGTCGGCCATATTTCGCGAAACAAAATCCGTAGGAATGCTCCCTGCTGCTAAATACCTCGGTACCCGAGGTTAATTTGAGTTTAGACTACGTTTGACAGCGTAATCGAATGATAATATATTACCCCTCTTCGTCTCTCTCTATTTCTGGAAATTAATAAGAAATATAACCTCACAAACCGAAGTGGGGGCTTTATATACTTGGGCCTGGACAGGCCCAACGTGTCACGGAGCCAACGCGGAGGCTCCACCTCCGTGACACGTTGCCATCGCGGAGGGGCTCTACCCCAGCTCCTTCCACGATGGTTTGACAGGTTAATTCATCTGATCTTTTCCCGGGCCTTTCTTTAGCACGTATGGCTTTCAAATATGCTTAACCAACATGCGAATAGGCCATCTAGGTGTCGGGAATCTTACGGGGTATAACATTCGAAGCGAGAATACACCAGAATATAATCAATAAACATGATCACGAACAGGTCCAGGTATGGTCTGAATATACTATTCATCAGGTCCGTGAATACTGCTGGGACATTCATTAACCCAAAGGACATAACTAGAAATTCAAAGTATCCATATCGGGTCCTGAACGCCATTTTGGGAATATCTCTTTCACGTACCCGAACCTGATGATATCCGGACCGCAAATCGATCTTGGAAAAGTATCTGGCCCCTTGTAGCTGATCAAACAAATCATCTATTCTGGGAAGCGGATACTTATTCTTTTCTGTCACTTTGTTCAACTGCCAATAATCTATGCACAAGCCATCTTTCTTCCTCACAAATAGGACTTGCGCACCCCATGGTGAAGTACTCGGCCTGATGAAACCTTTATCTAACAAATCTTTCAACTGCTCCTTCAACTCTCTGAGTTCTGCAGGAGCCATATGATAAGGAGGAATTGATATAGGCTGAGTGCCTGGTAATAAATCAATAGCAAAATCTATTTCCCTCTCTGGGGGAATACCAGGTAACTCATCTGGAAACACATCAGGGAACTCGTTCACCACCGGAACAGACTGGAGTGTCGGGGATTCTTCTCAAACATCCAGAACTCTGACTAGGTGGTAAATACATCCCTTAGTTATCAATTTCCTCGCCTGAAGGCAGGAAATAAACCTACCTTTCGGAGTAGCTGTGCTGCCTTTCCACTCTCGCACTGCCTCCCCTAGAAAGTGGAATCGGACCGTCTTGGTCAAACATTCTACATTGGCATAGCACGGCACTAGCCAATCCATACCCATTATGGCATCGAAGTCTATCATTTCTAGCTCTACCAGATCTACTATAGTCTGGTGGTCAGCAACCTCCACTGTACACCCTCGATATATTTTGCTAGCTATAATAGAGTCACCGATGGACGTGGATACTGAAAAGGGCTGCTGTAATAATTCTGGTGCAATATTGAACTTTTGTGCCACAAATGGGGTAATATATCATAGAGTGGATCCTGGGTCAATCAATACGTAAGCAGGGCATGAACAGATAGTCATCGTACCTGTCACTACATCTGGCGACGCCTCTGAGTCGTGTCTCCCTAGTAGTGCATAAGTACGGTTTGAGCCCGTACCTGAACTGGAAGCTCCTGATCTACCTCGGCCTCTGCCTACTAAACCTGAAGGCCCATGCCCCGCTGAGGTTGCTGGGACTCGTGGCCCTACTGATCCCCTGTCCTGACTGTCTCTACTCCCCTGACCTCTAGTCAGACAATCTCTCATCCGATGCCCCTCCTGTCCGCAAATATATCAGCCAGTGGAGCCATATCTACAAGCTCCAGTGTGAGGTCGGCCGCAATTAGGGCAGGGTGGGGGTGTAAATCTGCTCTACCCTCCCCTTCTCTGCTGCTGGGACTCTATTGTTCTGGAACTGCCACTGGGCTTTGACTGCCCTCGTCGCACATATCTACCTCGCTGCTGCTGTGGAGGAGGTGGGGGTCTAGGGGGTCTATCTGATAGCCGAGGCCTGGGTCCTCTCTGAACTTCTCTTTGCACCTCGTCCGATCTATCTCTGCAGCACTGTTCCTGACTGATCTGTCTACTACCCTGTTGCCGCTGTGTAAGACCCTCAATGGTCTGAGCAAAGGCCTGTACTCGGGCGATATCCATATCCTCTCGTAACGTAGCCGTCATACATGCCTCAGTATATTCTGGGTTCAGACCCATAATAAATCTGTGAGCTCTAGCTGGCATAGTATCAACAAACGCTGGAGCATAACGGGCTAAGGAGTCAAACTGTAAAGCATACTCGCGTAAGCTCCTCGCCCCCTGCTCCAGATGCAAAAATTGATCCATCTGGGCCTATCGGATCTCTCGTGGCAAGTAACGGTCCAGGAAGGCCTCCGAGAAGCTGGTCCAGGTCGGAGGGGTAACATCTCTCCCCCAGGACCTTTCCCAACTCTCGTACCATAGTACTGCTATGTCCCGCAACTAGAACACTGCCAACTCAACAGACTCTGAAGGGGTCACATGCATAACCCGAAAAATTCTCTACATCTGATCTAGAAAGTCCTGAGGGTCCTCTGCCTGATCTGACCCAGCGAACTGTGGAGGACCTAGTGCCAAAAATTCCCTGACCCTGGAACTACCTGACCCACCTGAAGGCTCTGCTGCTACAGGTGGCACCGACTGGCACTGTGTGGCCATCATTTGTGCCAACATAACTACAGCGCTATGAACCTCCTGATCTGATGGCGAAGGCACAGGAGCTATCGGGGGCGGTGTAGTGCCCAACGGCTCCGGATGTGAGGGGGACTGCTGAGAGGGCTGTGATGAAGCCTCTATATCTCCCTCAGATCGGGCTAACTCTGACTGAAGCTGAGGCATCCTGTTGGTACCTTCTCCTGCTGTTGTGTATAACCTCCTGCCTGTGGTAGGGTGTCGCTGATCTGCCATTCTTATCTGTAGACAAATGATATAATAAGTTTTAGGAACTTGACCCTATACTGTACTGTGCTATGGCACGACTGAGTATGAAAGAAGAGTAACCATCCTATTATGCCTCGCAGCCTCCTGCCTATAGTATGTGGTGCACAACACATCCATAGACAAGACTCTACTTAACACGACTTGCAGACTCCCTGGGACACGACCTGCTCTGATACAAAGTTTGTCACGCCCCGCCTTGGGGGTGTAACTGGCACCTGGTGCCGTAGTAGGACCTGGACTGCTAACTGGTGAGCCTAAGCATAGCTGGCGCCTGGCTAGCTCTAACTCAGATTTCTGGAAACAAAGGGCTATATAACGGCTGTAAACACAACCTCTAGCCAACTGGCCTATAGCCACCTGTACTTGTAATAGCAGCTAACCAGAAACATACTCGTAACAAGGAACCTATGCGGGCCGACAAGGCCACCATGCTGTCTAGTAATCTGGGACTCAACAAAAGGAATACTGAACAACTATGTGACCGACAAGGTCACCACTACTGTCAATTGAGGCCTCACACGGCCAACATAAACTGAAATGCTAAATAGCTATAACAAACTGCACGGACTCACACGACCGGCTCAACTGACCACAGGGAAATATATACAGACTGCAAGCCTCTAGGAGTACTGATAAGATGGTCGGGATAGGGCCCCGACCTACCCGTACTGTACAACAAAAAGGAAATTATATAAACCTCCGAAATATCACGCTCCGAATGACAGGAGCTGATGACTCTACGCTGGCTAGGATCACGAGGGATCGCCTCCTCGTCTATGAGTACCTGCAAGCAAGTAATGCAGCGCCCCACTGGGCGTCAGTACCACTGGTACCGAGTATGCAAAACAACTGAAATAATACAACTGAATACAGGTAACATAACTAACAAGTCTGTGAGCAGAAGATAACGGAATCTGAAGAGCTGATAGGAACTAGATCAAACCTTTCTGCACTGATAGGCAGGAGCGTGTCTGTAGTCACGGTGGCCTGCTGTCTATTGACTAATATAAATAAAGCACATGAATACATATACATTTAGCAAGCAAGAGCCAATACCAACCCCCATAAGTCGGATAGGGCCAAGCAAGCAAACAATCTATATACCCCTACCCGGGTTAAAACCAACCAAAAATAAGTCACTCCACTCATCTGCTCACTTCGGAGCTCCTCTACCGGCCCCCTGGGTCTCCGGCTCGGGCCATAGCCTCCGATATAAGCAACCGTGTCTGGGTCCGGAGGACTCCTGTGTAGACAGTAACAGATAGGGTCTGGATCCCCGAACACAAACTCAACGGGGCTATCTGAAACTAGAGCTACACCTATAATAACTGAATGTACAGACAGTAACATATAGGGTCTGGTTCCCTGGACACAAAACTCAACAGGGCTATCTGAAATCGGAGCTGCACCTGTAATGCTGATCAGACTGCTATAGGGAAAGCTTCATCCCATCTTCGTCCAAGCTGGGGACGACATGCCACCCCTCGGAGTGACGTAAAACCCACCCGCTCAGTGGGCGACACAATTACCAACCCAGGGGCGGCGAGGATGCTCAATAAGGTGCCCTCACGCCACATCAAGTCTCAACAAACAAATAGCACATATAAATAGCAAGCATGTATAACTGAAAAAGACTATCTGAAAGTTGATTTCTTATTCTGATCTATTTCTGTACTAAACTGATTCTTTACTGATTATACTGATTCTGAGATCTTTCTTTAACTGTTGGCTAATCTGTAGCCAGGGTACTATCTGTCTGAATGGCTAATCTATAGCCAATAAAACTATCTGTCTATCTGATTTTACTTTCCTAACTTTATTCTGAAAATCTGTCTCTTTTTATTCTACAGCATGCTTGCTAATCATACAATAAGTTATACTGAATCTGAAATGCTAACTCGCCCTTTAGCGCATGCTTTACAAACTTTCGGACTGAATACAATACGGCAACACAACTCAAAATCTATTAGACTTACCTAATTCTCAACATTCAACTCCGAGAGTTTCAAATACGGAGTTTACTATGATTTACCAAGCAAAGACTTACTAACTTGCTGAAGAACAACTTCACATACCTTAACCTCGAGTTATCCGACTGTCGGACGAGGCTCGGTCAGTATTCCAGCTAAATCTCCCAACTGCATTCATAAACACGTCAATTAGTACTAAATACAACACTATTTTGAAGGACGGCATCACTTTCGATATAATTATAGCCTAAGCTTAGGCTTATCGAAAGATGGTCGAAAAGTTGCTATTTTTCAGAAGTCCAGAAGGGAGAAGTATTCACTTCACAGCTAGGAGCACATATACACTAGTTTGGAGTAATTTCACTTACCTTAGCCCGGTAGCACGATGATTTGTTGGTCGAATTTCGGGAAACAAAATCCGTAGGAATGCTCCTTGCTGCTAAATACCTCGGTACCTGAGGTTAATTTGAGTTTGGACTACGTTTGGCAGCGTAATCGGATGATAATATGTTAATCCTCTTCGTCTCTCTCTGTTTTCTACGTTTTCTGGAATTTACCAAATGATTTAAATGAAAGTAAACCAAAGTGGGGCTTTATAAACTTGGGCCTGGACAGGCCCAACGTATCACGGAGCCAACGCGGTGGTCCCGCCTCCGTGACACGCTGCCATCGCGGAGGGGTTCTGCCCCGGCTCCTTCCGCGATGGTTCGACAGGCTACTTGTCTGATCATTTCCCGGGCCTTTCTCTAGCACGTATGGCTTCCAAATATGCTTAACCAACGCGCGAATAGGCCATCTAGGTGCCGGGAATCTTACGGGGTATAACATGGACTCCCCAATTTTCCTCTGTGCCACGGAGCAAACGCGGATGCCCACTGGTTTGGATTTCTCGGTAGGTCCATGGCTTCATTGTTGCGCGTCACCTGGCGTGGCACGACAGCCATCGCGTAGGGACCTTAGGGTGGCACGAAAGCCATCGCGTAGGGACCTTAGCATGGCACGGCACCATCGCGCGCTGCTGCTGCTGCTTTTCCTGCCCTCTTGTGCACACGCACTGGTGTGACACGACGCCTATCGTGCAGGTCAGCCGGCGTGGCACGCTAGGCTGTGCAGCAGGGCTGTTTTTCCATGCCATCATGTGCAATTGTCATCCCAATTCAATCCAAAGCTCCTTCTTGCTCGTGCATCTTCATATTTAGCCCATCTTTAACATTTTTTTCTATAAAACAAAGAGCTAATCACATTGGTTAGTTTATGCACGTAATTAATAGAAATCACATGAGAATATAATTAATTAAATCTTTAAACATGACTTAATTAAGTTATAAAATATCACTTGGGCCCGTAATTATGCCTAAGATCACTACCCCACACTTAAAGTCTTGTTCGTCCTTGAACCACTCTTTTACATCTCATGTACATGAAGACTCAAACATAGTTAATTGAAGCAAGACAATTCAAGATAAGTACAACGATTGTTTTAGATAGCAAGTTAAAAATAAAGTATGCAAGATTTAATCCTTAAAATCGAACATAACTATGTAAAGACTTCCTAACCTCAAGAGTGGACTTTCCATCTCAACAAACTCATGCAAATTAACAGATCAAGACATCCGATATGAATTTTATCCTTCATTAAACATGTGCCCTCACAACAAGAGAATTACCCATTTCTCACTCACGATTCGTCAAGTTTAGAACACGTACGGGTCTGTGCATAAGAGATAAGCTCACTCTCACAAAGAATTCACATGCCACGTGTATTAACCCATAAGCTTGCCTTTAGTGTTTTACTCCACTAATTTAAGAATGTTCAAAAGTAAGATCAAGTAGGACTTAATGGGTTGTAATGTAAGCTAAGGGCGGTTAGGTACTGTTATGGCCAGTAATAGTGACTATCTTCTCTAAGCGCTTTTAATACACCACACTTTCATTAGGAATTTCCATCCTCCTACTTCACCTTTATACTTTTCAACTCCCATTTTCCTCTTTTGTTTCCCCATCTCATTAGCCTCACTTAAGCTGTTAGTATAGAGTACTTGAGCAATGTTCTTTGATTTTCTTTTTTGCTCTTTTCTTATTTTACTCCCTACTAACTCTTATTCATTTTTAAATAAGTGTACCTCTAGTCTTCTCTTCAACTCCCACAACTATTATTTTCCTTCTTATTTCACTTCTCACTCCTTAACTTCTTTTGCAATTTCACATAAGCGCTTAGGAGTTTTGGATCAAATACAAGGCTAATGAAAAGAAAGGATTAAACTCAATTTTTGGCTAGAAAAGAATAATCTAAAGGTCAATGGGGCTAACTAGGATCGGACATTCATGGTAGGTAAAGCAAGGGATAAAAATTAGGCTCATTCAAAGAAATACCTAAATCATCTCATACAATCTACATCCCTCATTTCGCTTCATAAACACACCAGAAAAGTTCTAGAAACTACAAAATAGCATGGAATATTCAAAAATCTTACACACATGACATGCTCAATTAAAGACAAATTCAGCAGACTCTTAACTCAGCTAATAACAAGAATGCAGCATTTAGCTTTAAGAACATCGAGTCACATTCAAGAGCCTAGGTGTCTTAAACAAAGTTATACAACTGCTTACATGCTTCAAAATTAACAACACTTGCATCTCACAATCATGTATAGCACATAACAAGAACATCAAGCCATCAATCAGCTAAGGGTTCAAAAATAAAACCTATTGACTAATTTTCCCTCAAGACGGTCGTCATCCATCCATCGTCGGGAACAGTCCCTACCTATGACTAAAAACACCTATGTACAGACAAAGAAAAATTTTATTCATTGGTTCAAAGTGCCCCCCGTCAGAAAAGAATTGAAAAGAAAAACCAACAGGTGGGTGAATCATGCTCAACTCAACTTTTTCATCCAACAATTCCTACAAAGCACTAATTCGACCAAAAATCATTATGCACAAAATTTTGAAATTTTTCTTACTCCACACTTAAAATATGCTATGTCCCCAAAGCATCAAATTAAAATACAACAAGGGTGAGAAATACTCACTAAGGCCACTCGATCTAGCTAACAACATGTTTTTCTTCATATTTGTACAAGTGGGTTATTGACCCCACACTTTTCCTCTTTCATGCTTCTTAGCTACCTCTTCTAAGGGTACTCAAACTTCCCCTCCATCTGTGCTTAATCCACCACCAAAAACAACAGCAAGATGAAAATAACAAAATCAATACAAAGGAAAAAAAATAATTGTACCTGTGGTACCCTTGGGTTGCCTCCCAAGCAGCACCTGATTTTACGTTGCGGCACGATGTGGACAATCCTTTTCAGGACATCCTCAAACCAATGTTCCCTTTCGACAACCATCTTCTTCTCTTTTTGTTTTTCGAGGGAACAACCTCCACTATGTCCCTCTCTTTTTCCAACTCCTTCTCTAACTGAAGCCCTCCATCAGACTCGGGCTAAAAAGTGATCATCCCATGCAGCTGTGGACTTATGGAATCTTCTATCCCATATTAGCCTCTGACAGCACACTAACCTTAGAAAGGTCTCTGTAGTGTGTGGGTGGGTTGATCTCTTGGTAGACTCGGAAGAGTTCTTCTTTATCATCGACCTTCATTTTCAGGGTCCTTGATCTAGCATTAATAATTTCTCCTCCAGTGGCCAAGAAGGATCGTCCCAAGATCAGGGGTACGTTGTCATCAAATTTAAAATCAAGTGTGATGAAGTCAGCAGGTATAATGAACTTACCCACTTTGACGAGAAGGTCCTCGATTATTCCATCTGGTGCCACTTGAGACTTGTCTGCCAGCTGCAGCATCATTCGTGCTGGCCTCGGATGACCCAACCCCAAGGTTTTAAATAAAGATAGGGGCATTAGATTAACTATTGCCCCTAAATCACATAAAGCTCTTATCACCTTAGCTTTACTAATTTGTATGGGGAGGGTAAAACTCCCTGGGTCTTTGAGCTTTTTCCGTATCATGCTCATTACCCTGTGGCTGCACTCCTTAGTCAATGCCACTGTCTGAACATCCACCAATCTGACTTTGTTGGCCACCACATCCTTCAAGCACTTAGCGTACTTGGGCATTCCCTGCAAAACATCAAGCAAAGGCAAATTTATGTGAAGTTCATTGAATATATCAAAGAACTTTTTAAAGCATTCCTCCTCCTTGTCTTTTTGAGTCTTTGCGGGAATGGTGGTTGTGGTCTTTATGCTGGCTACAATGATGATTGTGCATTTTGTTGCACAGCACTCTGATTATCACCCTTGTCAGTCAATGGTCCCTTTCTAACCAGCTCGGCCTGCACCTCATTTTTCTTTTCCTTCGGCGGTGTATCAGCCATTTGCTTGCCACTCCTCACACTGATGGCATTAACCTGTCGGGGGTTTGTATCTGTGTTACTGGTAACCCTCCCTGAGGTTTGGTGTGCTGAGCAGCTGCTATTTGACCCATCTGCTTCTCTAGATTGCGGGTGGTCAACTGCTTATTTTTCAAATCTGATGCCATTCTCACCTGATTCTCTTCTAATTGGGTCTGTGTTGCCATAATCTTCTGCAACGTCTCCTTAATGTTGCTTCTCAACTGGCCACCATTCTGCCTTTTTTTCTATTGATACTGCTACTGCTAAGGTTTCTGGTAGCTTTGACTTTGATTTCCACCCCAAGAAAAATTTGGGTGGTTCTGCCAATTTTTGTTGTAATTGTTCCCAAAATCTGATTGTTTATTTGCACATTCCCAACAAAATTTACCGATTCAGGATTGGCCCTCCAAGATTCTGCATTGTGCCCATTATTACCGTAGATTTCACACCAACTAGGAGCCTGCTGAACTGCATTCACCTGTCCTTGTTTTTGGTTCATACTCAGTTTGTTGAACTAAGTCATCATCTGATGTTGAAATGATGCTAGTTGCGCCGCCAAGGCATTGACACCATCCACCTCTATCAGCCCTACTTTTCTCTTTCCTGCCCTTCTCGATGACTCATTGTGCCACTATGGATTTCCTTGAGTAATCCTATTCAACAAAGTGTACAGCTCCTCATAGGTCTTATCCAATGCTTTCCCACCTGATGTAAAGTCTAGTAAAATTTTTGTGTATGGGTCTAGACTCTCCAAAAAGGTATGAGCTAGCACTTCATTGGACTGCTGTGATGGGGGCAGTCTCTTAATAGTGACTTGAATCTCTCCCAATCCAAATACAAGTTCTCCTCCGGCCTCTGCTTGAAGCTTAATATTTCAATCCTGAGTTTGGCAATCTTGCCTTAAGGGAAGAATTTGATGAGGAACTTCTTTGATAAGTCATCCCAAGAAGTTATGGAATTAGGTGGTTCAGCTCTCAACCACCTCTTTGCCTCTCCCAACAATGAGAATGGGAAGAGTGTAAGTCGGACATAATCAGTTGACACTTCGGTGGGGACGAAGGTGTCACTGATCTCCAAGAAGTTTTGTAAATGTTGATGTGGGTCCTCATGAGTCATCCCAGTGAACTGGCTACTAGAATGTAATAGCTGCACCATATTATATTTCAATTCAAAGTTCCCTCCAGGCTCCGGTTTGCGGATACTGGAGGTCACATTTGTCGCTAGTGGGATTGCCACTTCATGAATTGGTCGGGCTGCCATTTGATCAGGCAACAACTCTGCTTGCCCAACTGGTGGATGTTGTTGCAATTACTCTTTTAATCTTTTCAACTTTCGATCTAAAGCTTCTCTCCTAAGCAAATGCAATTGATGTTCAGGTTCCAGCAATGGTTCTACCAGCTCTCTATTCCTTGCCAGCTCTGCAAGGACAACCTGTCACCTGCAATATAGCAGACTAAGACCAAGTTTCTCAACACTTAAGGAAATTAAAAATCACACAAAAATAGAAAAATTCACCAAACTTCACCAATCCCCAGCAACGACGCCAAAAACTGATTGCGCTCCAGTGCACTCGCAAGCGTACGCGATTGTACAAGTAATACAGTGGCCCTTATTAAGAGCTGGATGTCAAACCCATAGAGATTGGACCAATTCAGTGAATTATCAAGTTCAAGTGTAAAATTAACCTTCACAAGTGTTGATTATAGAAATTTTGAGAAATTCTAATTAAGTCTAGGGGTAATCAAAAAATACTCGAGAAACGATATAATAAGAAATTAGAGTTAAGGCCTAATAATCATGCAATACTATATTTCACACTGGTTCGAGTATGATAACATCAGTCATTGACTCACATATTTAAAATGCTATGTTTATGGTCTTTCAAGTCTCTAAACACGACAAATTAGTCTCACACCTATATCGTTGAATGGGGATGTGATGTCCTAATTCATGAGAAATTTAATTGCATGGATGTGGTTTACAGAATTTGTGCCCTTGATTATGGACTTTCTTACCTCTAATCATTTACCTGGACTTAGCTTCACAACTACTTCTACGAGTGGTGATGTGATAATTCTAAGTCGATGTCTAGCTCATCCCGTTTTACTAACCAAGGAAGGAAAATTAGATAGAATTTCTATCCTAACTGTGAATGCTATCATAAAAGTAAGAACTTTCTCCCTACATTCTCATGTTCTAGCCTAGGGTTACTCTTTCGAACTTTTACCTAAGCTTAACGCATTTGTTTTCATGGTGATCAAGCATAAAAACAACAATAGTAAAGAATGTAAGACAAAACAGCAACTAAAACTCAAACCAATGAAGAATTTATGCATTTACAATCATATTACCTAGCCAGAACCCTAGAGGAAGGGTTTTAGCAACTCATGTTCGTAAAATTACACAAAAACATAATTCAACCAACGTACTTACAAGAATAATTAAAAGAGTATGAAATATAGTCAACCCTAGTTAGAGTTCTTTTTTCCCTTCGCTCCTTTACGATTTCCCAAAGATATTTCATGATAAAATGATTTTTGGAGCTAAGGATTTAATTTATACTAAGTGAAAAATGTCAATTTTTTGCCAGCCATGGACTGCCTCCGTGGCATGGAGCTGGACGCCCCAATTTGCCTCCATGCCACGGAGCAAACACGGATGCCCACTGGTTTGGATTTCTCGGCAGGTCCTTGTCTTCATTGCTGCACATCGCATGGTGTGGCATGACAGCCATCGCGCAGGGACCTTAGCCTGGCAAGGTGCCATTACGCGCTGCTGCTGCTGCTTTACCTGCCCTTGCGCGTACACACACGGGCGTGACACGACATCTATCACGCAGGTCAGCCGGCATGGCACGCTGGGCTATGCAGCAAGGCTGTTTTTTCATGCCATCATGTGCAATTGTCATCCCAACTCAATCCAAAGCTCCTCCTTGCTCGTGCATCTTCATATTTAGCCCATCTTTAACATTTCTTTGTACAAAACAAAGAGCTAATCACATTGCTTAGTTTATGCACATAATTAATAGAATTCCCATGAGAATATAATTAATTTAATCGACAAACATGACTTAATTAAGTTATAAAATATCACTTGGGCCCGTGATTATGCCCAAGATCAGAAACCGCTCATGAGACTTGGCCGAGTGATTGAGTATAGTCATTCAATAGGGGCTGGTCTATCGTTTGAATGAACCTGAGTTATTAATTCTATAAGTAAGTATTGGTGATAATTACTAGTTTGTACCGAAAGTAGTTATGAACCCATGGGGAACACAAACCCTAGTTATCCTTTAATATTGATTCAAAACCATAACTATTTCTTTCATTATTGATTTTCCTTAGAAAACCCTCCCAATTTGAAGTAACTACCTCACAAGTTCACTTAGTGGCTCTAATTTAGTTTTCTATATTCCCTGTGGGTTCGACCCCAACCTCTAGTTCAGTTCCTTATTGACAACGTCCGCTTCATACTTCAGTAGGAGGTGTGGTTTGAGCGTTATCAAAAAGTGGCGTCGTTGCCGGGGAATATGGCTCAGACTTGGTTATTTTCTTGTATTTGACTTTTTGGTAGTTAATTCCTTAATTACGTTTATTTTTGTGTTTTTGATATCCACAGGCTACTCTCCGGTGAATGCCAAGCACTCGCAGTAGAGGAGATCCCCTTGTTCAACTAAATCCAGAAATCGAGAGAGCACTGCATAGAATGGAGAACCACAAGCAAAGAGAAGCCTGCATAGCTAAAGAAGCTAGGCAAGCCGAGCTAGCTCAATGAGCTGCACTACAACATGTGGAAGATGAAAGAGATGAGGTGGTAAATGCTGATCGACAGGGGCGGGGCAACAGAGAAATCCCTCAGTTCTTTGATGATGATGATGACCCAGACGTTGATGAAGTCGGGTCGACTGGAGCAATTATGCCTCCACCACCGCCTGCTGGGGACAAATTAAATATTATGAGCACCATGATTCAATTGCTAAACATGAAAGGGGTGTTCAGTAGTCATGCAGCGGATGATGCCAACCTGCACTTAATGAACTTTGTAGGAATATGCAAGGCATACAGGTGCCTGGAGTAAGCCATGATGCAATACGGCTCAGAATCTTCCCTTTCTCTCTATCAGGGGAAGCTACCTTATGGTTATCGGAGTTTCCCAATGACTCAATAATCAACTGTAGGTAGCTCAAACAAGCCATTTTGGAGAGAATCTTTCCCTCATCCAGGATGTTGCAGCTAAAGGATGATATCTATAATTCTCGATAGACTATGATTGAGGCACTCCATGAAACTTGGTTGAGATTCAAAAAGAAGTTGACAAAGTGCCCTAACCACAAAATCCCATATGATAGTTTGTTGGAAATCTTTTACAGGTCTTGGAACAATAGTACCAAAGTTGTAGCAGACATGGTGGCTAGAGGAGCCTTGATGAGTCACGCCTGGAGCAAGCTGCCACCATTCTTAACAGGGTGACTAAGACAAATAGGGCCTGGCATATGAGGGAGGCTGATGCAGTGGAAGGCACATATCTTTTTGGGTTGACGGCAGACCAATGAAGAAAAGAAGAAGAGCGCGACCAGGAGTTGGCTCATATGCGCACATCATTGGACTTGATGACAAAGCACATTATGGGAGCTTGAGCCAAATAGGTCAACGTAGTGGAAACTCAAGGTAGGGAGAAAGGAGTTGATCAATCTAATTCTGAGGAAGAGGCAAACTTCCTAGATAGTCAGGTGGCGGGTTTTTGAACCAACGCCCAAGTGTCTGGACAAGACAATTGGTGCCAAGGTTCTAGAAATCAAGGTCGAACCAGTATAAAGACAACTACAACAGAAATGGGTTCGGAGACAGGAGTCATGGTTGTGAATGCCAAGGTGATTGGAGACGAGATGATGGATACCGCAATGACCGGGCTGGATTCTATGTGCCTCCCAATGCACGAGAAGGGGAGGCTGGGCAATCAAAGTTGGAGAGCACGATGGCTGAGATGTTGAAGAAGGTGAGGTCCACTGATGAGCAGTTAAAGGAGATCCGAGGTGACTTATTAAGTATGGGTCAGAAGGTGGAATCTCACGCTACCTCCATCAACCAGATCAAACATCAACTTGGCAACTGTCAACATCAATGAACCCTAGACAAAAGGGTACACTACCTAGAGACATTGTCCAAAATCCAAAGAACGATGCACATTGTATGGCGGTGATGACTAGGAGTGGTAAAACCACAGTTGAACCTCGTTTCTAGTTGAAGTTGAGCGAATGAAAGAAAGCATAATGGAGAATGATGATACAAGTGCTAAGAGAGAGATTGGTGAAGTGCAAAAGGCCCTGATAGGTGTGAAGGAACCTGACATGGATCAAGGGAAAATGCAAGTGCATAAAGCTATCCCACAACCACCACCACCATTTACCCAAAGGATGAAGAAGAAGGTGGAGAATGGTAAGTTCCAGAAATTTCTTTTAATGCTTAAGAAACTATCTGTTAACATACCATTGGTTGAAGCGTTAGGGCAGATGTCAGGATATGCAAAGTTTATGAAGGACTTGGTGACTAAGAAGAGATCTGTGAGCTATGAGCCTATTGACAATGTGCATCACTCAGTTCCATAGCTACAAGGGTCATAGCACAATAAAAGGAAGACCCAGGTGCCTTTACTATACAGTGTATGATTGGAAATTTTGAGTTCGCAAGGGCACTCTGTGATCTGGGAGCTAGCATTAATTTGATGCCCTTGGTTGTATTCAAGAAATTAGGATTGGGAGCCCCCACACCGACCAACATGCATCTATTGATAGCTGACAGAACATTTAAGAAGCCGGTGGGAATCCTAATCGATGTGCTTGTCAAGGTAGACAAATTTATATTCCCAATAGACATCGTGATCTTGGATTGCAAGGTTGATTATGAGGTCCCTATCATTTTGGGGCAACCATTCCTTGCAACTGGGAGGGCTCTAGTAAATATGGAAGACGGCCTGCTGAAATTTAGATTAAATCAAGAAGAGGTCACATTCAACATCTGCAGGACAATGAAGCAACCCAAGGAATTTAGTGTGATCTCAGCACTGGAAGATGAGTATGAATCACTTGACAAATTCTGACTAGTCAAGAGATTTGCGTCGTGCCGCGACGTTAAATAAGGAGCTTCTTGGGACGCAACCAATGGAAGGTAAAGTTTGAGTAGCCCTAGGTACATTTTCTTCTCTATGTTCTTATAGATAATGCTTCATTTCTTTTCCATCAGGCATGCTATCTAGTAGAACTGGCATGTGTAGTGATCTTGGGCAGATTTATATGCCCAAGTGATACTCAAACGTACCATTTTTACCTTGTTTGTTGTGCAATATGTATATAATATCATGTATTTGGTAATAAAATGCGAATTTATACTAACCAACATGATTAGCATTTGTTTTGCAGGATAATGTGATTTTTAGGAGCAAAAATGCGTGTTGGAACTATGTCGGAGTTGGACTTGGATGCGAGCGTGGAAAAGACCTCGGATGACACATTTTACACTGGCTCCGCGATGGCGCCGTGCCACGCTGCCATCGCGGTAGTACACATCCTAGAGAGGAAATTAATTGGCAGATTCCAGTGAGGCATCGCGACAGCTCCGTGGCACGGAGACAGGCCTCCGCGATGGCCTCCGTGCCACGTTGAAGCCAATTATCCGGACCCTGAAATTTCCAGAGAAGGTCCGCTTCCACGCCGTGTCACGGAGGCCGTGCTCCGCGTTGGCCTCCGTGACACGTTGCTTGTTATTCCGGGAAAAATTTCCCACTAGTATAAATAGCACACTTAGGTTATTTTTAAAGGGGTCTTCTTTTAGTTCTAGTTTTTAGAAGAGTTCAGGAGTGGAGAGAGGAACGTGGTTTTGTGGCAGTTGAAGAATAGAAAAGATAAGAGTTTTCTTCTCTTCCCTTCTTCTTTTCCTTCAATTGCATGCATGATTTACACTCATTCTAGGACGATTAATCCAAGAATGAGTGGCTAATTCCTTTCTTGCTGAGGTTTTGAACTTGTGTAATGATTATTGGTAATAATTGATATGGTTTCTTCTTCTTCTTGCATATTGTTCTATTAATTCTTGTGCTTAGTACATTCTTGATTGGCCACCATTAATGTATATCTAAAAAGTCCAATTTCACTCGAAAGAGCATGAAATTGGAAAGTTGTGAATTAATAGGGTATTGTTCTTAACTTGATTTGGGAAAATTGGGTTTTGATGTGCTTTCTTGATAAAATATACTTGAAAGTCGTATTAGTCAATTTAGGAACTGGAATTGTAGTGTTAGGTCATAAATTTCATTTGATCACAGAAATGTAGACGAATGGTTTATGATTCTAAAGTGAAATTAAATACGGAAGTTTTAATTTCTAGGCAAACGTTCTTGACTAGCAATATGAAGAAGAGGATGACCAAATTATCATAATTATCAACTCCATTACTCGTTCTTAACCTTGGCATGAGCATATCCATTGTCTGAATTCAACGTAAATAATAGTTGTTAAGTTTAGTATATAATTAGTTTAGAAACAAAACTCCCTAAATTCTTGATTGGATAGTTGTTAGCATAGTTAGAAATAGAATAGAAATATAGTGAACTAGGAAATTTTGCATATCCAGAGCAGCCTCCTTGGATCGATACTTGGCTACTTAGCCACTTTATTACTTGTTTGACCACGTACACTTGCGTGTCGGTTTTTAACACATACCGAACCAGCCGGACAAGTTTTTGGCGCCGTTACCGGGGAGGCTAGGCGATTTGTAGAATTTTGTTTAGTGTAAATTTACTGTATTTGTATTTTATTTTCTTAAGTGTTAACAACTTGGTCTTAGCCTGTATTTTGCAGATTTTTATTTCTGTGAACACTGGCAAGGGACAAGGAGTTGGTGGAATCTTACTTAGAGCCAGAACGTGAATTGCATAGTCAACGTAGAGAAGCTCTTCGGAAGAAGCTGCAGTTGCTCAAACAGTCTACGATGGAGCAACCCAATCCACCATTTGTACGGGCAGTGTTAGTGCCCGAGGAAGTAGCAGCCAGGCCGGTTCGCGAGGTGGAAATCCGACACGCTAATAATGTACATTCCAGCATCCGCAAACCAGATCCTGGGGGGAGATTTGAGTTAAAGCAAAATATGGTGCAACTTTTGCACACGAGCGGGCAGTTTACCGGTCTCCCTCACGAAGATCCGCAACAACATCTCCAGAACGTTTTGGAGATAAGTGACACGTACATACCCGCTGGAGTGTCACCTGATTATGTTCGGCTCACCTTATTTCCATTTTCCTTATTGGGTGAAGCCAAGAGGTGGTTAAAAGCTGAACCACCCAACTCTATATCAACGTGGGATGATCTCGCAAAGAAGTTCTTGATCAGATTTTTCCCTTCAGGTAAAACATCTAAACTTAGAAGTCAGATTCTATGTTTTAAACACAGGGAAGGAGAAAATCTTTATCAAGCCTGGGAAAGATTCAAGTCCATGTTGCGGGACTGTCCTCATCATCATCAGTCAAATGAGGTGTTGGTACACACTTTTATTGAGGGTTTGGAACCCCACACTAAAATTTTGTTAGACTCAGCAGCTGGAGGGCAAGCGCTGGAGAAGACTTATGAAGAGTTGTACACTTTGCTCAACCGAATCTCACAAGGCAATCCGGAATGCAATGCAGATTCTTCAAGCGGTGGAGCAAGGAAAGCAGCGGGAGTGTTCGAAGTGGATGGATTCACAGCTATCGCTGCACAGATAGCTTCTTTGCAAAATCAGTTAAACACTCACTTTAGCACTATGAATTTGAACCAGTCTTCAACCTCAGTTAATGCAGTCCAACAGATGTGGTGTGAAGTGTGTGGTAGTAGTGAGCATTCAGCTGAGTGCTGTGGTGCAAATCCTGATTCTGTCAACTTTGTGGGCAATGCACAGAGGAATCAACAGCAGTTTGGTGGTAGCTACAACTCGAATTGGAGGAATCATCCGAATTTTTCGTGGGGTAGCAACAATCAACAAGGCCAAGGTTCAGGGCAGGGTATGCACAGAAACCATGGAGGGCAACAAGGCTATCAGAATCAGTTCAGAAATCACAATGTCCCTCCTCCACCACCATCACCGACTATTGAGGAAATGTTCAAGACCATGATTGCCAACCAGGCACAATTGCAGGCTGACTACGTCAAACTGGCAGCCGAAGTAAAGAACAATCAATTGGCAACCAAGGCTCTTGAATATCAGTTTGGGCAATTTGCTAGTGCCCAAAATACTTGACCCAGGGGAGGACTACCTAGCGACACGGATCCAAATCCTAAGCAGGTAAATGCAGTGACCACGAGGAGTGGTTTACAATTAAAGGAGGTGGAACCTGAAAGACCACCTCAGAAGTCAGGAGCAGTAGATGTTGAGGGAGAACAAACCTCAGATACGGGGAAGACCAAAGAAGCTGAACCAGCAAGGCCTCCACCCCCGTTCCCTCAACGACTTAAGAAACACAAGGAGGAGGCGTGTTTCCAGAAATTCATGGAGGTACTCAAACAGGTACATGTTAACTTACCTCTTGTTGATGTCTTGCAGGGTGTGCCGAAATATGCAAAGTATATCAAAGACATCGTGGCCAACAAAAGTCGCTTGACTGAGTATGCCACGGTGGCTTTAACAGAGGAATGCACATCCCGTATTCAGAACAGGTTGCCACTAAACTAAAGGATCCTGGAAGTTTTACTATCCAGCTGACGATTGGGCAAAGTATCCGAGCTCGTGGGTTATGTGACTTGGGGGCAAGTATAAATCTGATGCCATCTTCGGTATTCAGAAAGTTAGGGCTAGGGAGTCCTAGACCCACAACAGTGATCTTGCAGCTAGCAGACAGGTCCTTAGCTAAGCCGGATGGCATTGTTGAGGATGTGCTAGTGCAGGTAGGCTCCCTCATTTTTCCGGTAGATTTCATTGTTCTGGATTTTGAACCAGATGCAGAAGTCCCATTTATTTTGGGACGACCATTTTTGGCAACCGGAAAGACATTGATCGATGTAGCTGCGGGTCAACTCACAATGCGAGCACACGACAAGGTTGAGGTGTTCGACGTGTACAAGGAACCTAAGCTCCCGACTGTCTATAAGGAACTCTCGGTGATCAACGTGATTGATCATGGGAATGCAAATGGAGTGAGTGATTCCCGAGAGTTACGAGGTAGGCCACCAGACGAGGTTGAGAACTACTGGGGAGATGACCATGATCGGGACAAATCGTCCATCTCCCTAGTAGACACGTGAGCATAAAGGCTGTCGAGCCGCGACGTTAAACCAGGCGCTGCACGGGAGGCAACCCGTGAAAAATATTTTTTTCTTTCCTTAGTGTAAAGTTTTTCTTTTATTCTATTTTCTTTCCTTTTTCTTGACTAGGCTTAGATTTGCATTTTAATTAGTAATTTTTATTTATTTATTTTTTTAGTAGGGAATCTATGAATTTAACCAATTTTTGTTTAGTGAGGTGATTTTCAGGTATACCGGAGGAAAAATACTTGGAATCGAGGAAACGAGGCGAGGTATGAAAATAAAATTTGATGGTGAAACAGAGCACTGGCGTGTTGGCGTCGTGTCACGGAGGCAATAATCCGCGTTGACCTCCGTGACACGTTGAAGGCGAATCTGGAATTTTTTAAAATTCCAGTAAGCCAACGCGTTGGCTCCGTGTCACGGAGGAGGGGCTCCGCGTTACCCTCCGTGACACGTTGCCCTTATTCCAGTGTCGGGTCACACCGGGTTTCCGGGTGACCCGCGTGTTTCTTTTAAATAAACCCCCGATTTTCGCCCAAATTTCCCCATTCCTTCTACCCTCCGCGACCAAACACCCATTCCCCTACCCCCAAGCTCCGTGCCACGTTGATAGGCAAGGAAAACGTCAAGTTTTTTTCGGTTCTTAAAATCCAAGGTATGTTTTCATCTTCTATCTCAAATTTCTGGCGAGTTTTGTCACTTTTGAGCATGTGAGGTGAGATATATCACCCTAGGTAAAAAAATTAAACATGATGTGAATTATTTTGTGATTGATTATGTTCGGATTATTGTAGTTGACGTTTGAACTTATCGATTTATTGAATAATTCAATATTGATTGTCGAATTGAGTTCTAGGGCTTGGGTTGTTGGATTTTAACGTGGGTAACTTGATAGTTTGATGAAATTGGTGCCTGGGTGTGTTTAGTAGTTGAGATAAGTCGTGGTAACTATTGTTTAATTGTGGAAAGACGACTAATTCTCAAATTTTTGTGGGGAAGTGCATAATATGTGAATTGGTTGAATTGCTTAGATTAGTTGTATATAATAGGTTTGTATTGTTGTTCTTATTTCTGTTGTGGTTATTGTTGCTATGTGCTATGGGTGAATAGCTGTCGATAGTAGGATTGGGTTAGCTGTGTGAAGTCTGAGTAGTTCGCTAGCCGTTATGCTGTCGAAATTTTGTGAACGCACTAAGCAACATGTTTATAGTTGATTGTGTTTGGGGGTGTAAATAGAGTTATCCTTGCTAACATGTTGTAGATATTGTTAAAGACTAAGTGTGGGGTAAATTTTGTTTAACCCGACCTTAGCCGAAGCTAACAAGTTTTTAGCTTAATATTGTGCTTGTCTGTGTAAATTGACAGGTACAATGGCTAGCCGACAAGATAAAGGCAAGGGTGCCTCAACCTCAGGCACCGACAGAAAGAGAATGAGACTGGGCACTGCTGTCCCAGCTGCACCTGCTGTTCCACGCGGTCAACACCGCCGATACGGAACACGATGGGTCACCGACGAAGGGAAGAAATGGTATAATAAGCACAAGGAAAGCAAATACTTCCCGGAGGAATATATTGCAAGGGAACCACTTGCACAGGAGTTCCCTCGCATGGTGCAGAGGATTGAGGTAGCTGGGCTCAGTTTTATTTTTCAGGAGCCCAAGGAGTGCAACCTTCACTTGGTCCGGGAATTCTACGCCAACTGGAACCCGGCCATCAGGAGCCATACTATTAAAATCAGAGGGCAGATTGTCACTCTGGAACCCCAGCAGCTGAATGCCATCGTTGGAGCGCGGGACACAGACGCCCACGTTCTCCGCCAGCTCAATATCACCCCACCGTACGCTGACATCAGACGTACGTTGTGTGGGGCTCGATCAACAGCCCGATGGAGGAGACACAAAGAGAGGGGTTACCACCAGACTCTGCCTTATTCGCAGATGAACAGGGAGGCCAGAATCTGGCTAAAAATGGTATGTTCGTGTTTGATCCCGGGAGTGCATAACAGAAATCGGGAGGAAATGACTGGGAGGCTGAGGAAGATATGAAAACCAGATACCCTCATCTATTTCAGGCCTAGTCAGGCGACAGGTATGTCTGTATTATTACTTATACAGTACCTTATGGTTGTATGTTGTAAATGATAAAGAAAGATTGATATCTAGTTATCCAGTGGATCTTAGAATATTGTGTGCAGTGCCTGTGTTGGACTTTTCTGCATTTCAAGTTTTTGCTATAGTCCATATTACAGGGGAAACTCTGCCGAAATTTTTCTAGAAAGTAAAATAAGTAGTCCTCTAGATAACAGTGTACATTCGAGGACGAATGTTCTTAAGGGGGGAGAATGTTATACCCCGTAGAATTCCCGGCACCTAGACGACCTATTCGCACGTTGGTTAAGCATATTAGAAGGCCATACGTGCTAGAGAAAGGCCGGGAAAAAGATCGAATGAGAAACCCGTCGAACCATCGCGGGAGGAGCCGAGGCAGAGCCCCTCCGCGATGGCAGCGTGTCACGGAGGTGAGGCCTCCGCGATGGCTCCGTGACACGTTGCCCAGGTTCAGCCTCAAGTAGATAAAGCCCACTTCGGGTTTAAATCATTTAATCCTTTAAAAATTTCCAAAGAACAGAGGTAAACGCAGAGGGAGAAGAAAGGAACGAAGAAATTAAATAATTTTCGTCCGATTACGCTGCCAAACGCTGCCCAAACTCAAATTAGTCCCAGATACCGAAGTATTTAGCAGCAGAGAGCATTCCTACGGATTCAGTTTCGTAAAATACGGCCGACGAATCGTCGAGCCACCGAACTAAGGTAAGTAGAATTGCTCTAAATTAATGTCTATGTGTTCCTAACTGAGAAGTGAATATTTCTCCCTTCTGGGCCGCTGGAAAATAGCGAGTTTTCGACCGTCTTTCGATAAGCCTAAGTTTAGGCTATAAATTATATCGAAAGTAACGTTGCTCTTTACAATAAAGTTGTATTTAGTATTAATTGACGTATTTATGAATGCAGTTGGGAGAAATTAGTTGAAGTACCGACCGAGCTTCGTCCGACGGATGAATAATTCAAGGATAAGGTATGTAAAGTTAGTTTCCTCGGCAAGTTAAGTAATATTGAGACAATGTAGTAATGTACAGACCAGTAGAATGTTCAGAAGTCGAGTGTTGCATAATTATGAATGTTGGTACAATATGAGGAGCATTGAGTTGTAACATGTATGAAACCCATTAGTACGATATAGATTCTAACGTAAGTGTTAGAGATTGCTCAACATGCTCAGTATGTGATGTAATATGACATGTTAAGATATTGTTGTATTCAGTTGAAACCCCGCGAAGTAAGGTAGTATCCATAAAGCATTTCAGAGACCGAATAGCAGACTAAAATGAAGTTTAGAAAGCATGTTAGAAATAGGATATCATGTTAATACATAAACTTAGTAAACAGTATAGTTGTCAGCAGAAACACTATCTTGTATGGCCTTTGCCCCAGTACAGTTTAGCAGGAGACTATACTCATATATATATATTTACCAGCCTCAGCATGTATTAAATACGTACAGATTATTGTTATTAATTCAGCATGTAATGTATACGATACCTTACCCCTATTAGCCTCAGCATGTGAGATACACAGACAGCATTACTAGTTGAGACCGTTGTATTGTTTGGGGTTGGACTACCTAGCATCCACGACCGCCCTAGGGTTAATAGCTGTATCGACTCGTCCTCCAGAGGACGAGGATACGTCACTCTACGAAGTGGCATGCCGTCCCGCCAGGGGACAAAGATGGGATGCCAGTTTCCCCATATTTTTCCTTGGTCGGCTTTTATACACCCCCGTCGAGCGGATACGCCCGGGTGTTGATTCAGGAGTCCTTCGGACTCAGGTACAATTATAGTCAGGGGCTCAGCGAGCCCAAGTGCATACCAGGGGACCGGTGGGATGCTTACAGCCACTATAGGAGAGGGGATGACCGGGGTAGGGGTGTAGATTCTGTGCTGGTTGTACCTCCCAGCTTATGGGGGCCGGGTAAGGTTTGTGTGTGCCATGTTATGCTATTTCATGTTATGTCATGTTATGTTAGACACAAGTAGATCAGCAGTAGGGGGATACGTCTCCAGGTATGATTTCTATTTCTTTCCAGTGTAAATGAGAAAAGGTATGACTTACAGTATCAGACAGTTAATCTAATCCCTCCTACTTCAGTTTATCAGTTACTTTGTTGTTTCCAGACTTTGCTTTCAGTTATTGCTTTACATACTCAGTACCAGCGGTACTGACGCCCGGTGGGGCGCTGCATTACTTGCCTGCAGGTACTCATAGACAAGCAGGCGATACTACGTGACTTCCTGTCAGCGGTCGAGTGTTCAGCTCCTGTCCTCCGGAGGCTGAATTTCAGAGGTGTATTTCAGTTCCTTTTTGTTGTATAGTACGGGTAGGTCGGGGCCCTGTCCCGATCAGTTCTATTGCTATTCCTAGAGGCTTGCAGTCTGTATATATTCCCTGTGGTCAGATGAGCCGGTCGTGTGAGGCCGTGCAGTTGTATAGTTGTTAGTATTCCTTCTTTCCTCTATGTTGGCCGTGTGGGGCCGTAGTTTGCCAGTAGTGGTGACCTTGCCGGTCACGTAGCTTTTAGTACTTCATGATTGAGTTGCAGATGACTAGACAGCATGGTGGCCTTGTCGGCCCGCATAGGTTTCCCTGAGTTGATATGTTTCTGGTCAGCTGTTAGTACAGGTATAGGAGGCTATAGGCCAATGGGCCGGGGGCTGTGTTTACAGCCGTTATATAGCCCTATGTTTCCAGAAATATGAGTTAGAGCCAGCCAGGCACCAGAGGTGCCCAGGCTTAGCAGTCTAGCAGTTCAGGTCCCAGTAGGGCACCAGGTGCCAGTCATACCCCCCAAGGCGGGGTGTGACAATAGCATGGAATTAGGTGTATTTATGTGGATATAAGGCACTTTTGCTTTGGTTGCAGGGTAAATTGGTGTTGGACCTAAAAATTGCAAAAGAAAGCCTAAAGTATGCAAAATATGCTCAAAGTGTAGTCCACAGTATGAGCCGTAGGAAGGTCCAATGAGTTGTACTGATGGCTATGAAAAATTACAAAAGGATAGTGTTGAAGAGATGCAATGTACGAGTCTCAGTACAAGTCATACCAAGCTGGTATGAGTTGTGGTGATGAAGTTGTGACAAAATCCAGAAAATTTGCATAAAGAGGCTGACTCCTGTTACGGAAAGAAAGAACAAACCGTGGGAAGAAGGTATGAGTGGTACCATGATGGTCGTGATGAACTTTAGAAGAATTCCAAAGTTTCATAATCAAACCATGGGAGTCAGTACAGATCGTAGGATGGAGGTATGAATGGTACCAGGATCCAACACTTAGACAAAATTCAGCCAACCATGCAAGGTATGAAAGGAAGCTAGGGGTTGTAGGATGCTGCAATGGATCTTAGGTTAGCTCATGACGAATACGGAACTAGATATGGAAATTCATCCTATTAGCCTAGGAAAAGGATTCTTGTGTCTGCATAAATATGTTTTAGGTTTTTATTTTTGGGAGAGAAGAGTAGAGTTCGACAGAGAAGAGATTATTAGGAGAATTGAGTTGATTCAACTTGTGATCAACCTTTTCTTGAATTCATCTTGTTCTTGCTATTTGTTCTTCAAGAATTTGGTAATTAATAAAGGAAATGTTTTTCCCATTCATTCTTGTAAGTATTGATTTATGTTCTTAATCATGTATACAATTCAGAACCTTACAACTATGAGAGGCTAAAGCCTCCATAGCTAGGGTTGTGGAAACCATGAAGGATTAACAAGCTAGGGTTACACAAAGTGATTTTGAAACCAATACAAAATACCTATATTGTATTCTCTTCATGATTAAACATTTTTTAACGGTGTGCAACGTTGGGACATGCCCGAATTCTTTACTTTCTTAGGACTAAGAGGTAGAGATTAGGAAAAGAGAACTACAACAGATCCTTGATTTTGGTAATCATTGTATTAACTTGAGCTATGGTCGCAGGATAGTTCAATCTGAAACTTAGTGATAACGGATAGTTTGAAACAGCGCATGAGACTTGGTCAAGTGATTGAGTATCGTCATTCAATAGGGACTGGTTGGTCGTTTGAATGAACCTAAGTTATTAGTTATGTAAGTAAGTATTGGTGATAATCACTAGTGTATACCCAAAGTAGTTATGAACCCTTGGGAACACAAACCCTAGTTATCCTTTAATATTGATTCAAAACCATAATTTTGATAATTGCTTTCATTATTGATTTTCTTTAGAACCCCCAAATTTTGAAGTAACTACCTCACAAGTTCACTTACCGGCTGTAATCTAGTTCTCCCATATTCCCTGTGGGTTCGACCCCAACCTCTAGTTGGGTTCTTTGTTGATAATGTCTTCTTTATACTTCAGTAGGAGGTATGGTTTGAGCATTATCACACACCTCCGAATTAACCCATCTGCACAAATGCGGAATAAGTATGGTTCATCCCAATAGTACCTTCGAGCATCAAACAAGAACTTCTTCCTTTATTGGGGTGTCATATCTGCTGGGATCATGTCACTGACCAAATAATTTGCATAGTCAGCGAACAAGGGGATCAAGTCTTGAGATGAAGCTAATACATGTTCATCTAGGAAAGCATCATCTATATCAATCTACTATTTTACTCTAGCCTCAGATTTTGGCCTAGACAAGTGATCAGCTACCCGATTTCAGTTCATTTTTGGTCATTTACCTCAAACTCAAATTCTTGGAGCAACAACACCCATCTGATCAACCTGGGTTAACAACCCTTTTTAGATATCAGGTACCTGAAAGAAGCATTGTCTGTGTGGACAACTACCTTAGTTCCAAGCAAGTATGCCCGAAACTTTTCAAATGCAAAGACTACCACTAGCAACTCCTTTTTAGTGACAGTGTAGTTCTTTTGGGCTGTGTTGAGTGTTTTACTAGAATAATAGATAGGGTAAAAAATCTTTGCTCTATGTTGGCCTAAGACAGCGCTGAGGGCCACCCCACTAACATCACATATTATCTCAAATGGAAGAGACCAATCCAGAGCTAAAATAATAGGCGCAGTGGTGAGTTTCTCCTTCAGGCACTCAAAGGCCTTCAGACATGCCTCATCAAATACGAACATTACCTCCTTTTCTAGAAGTTTCCATAATGGTTGTGCAATATTTGAAAAGTCCTTGATGAACCTCCTATAGAATCCTGCATGCCCTAAAAGGCTTCTGACCTGTTTTACGGAAATAGGCAATGGCAACCCCGCTATTACTTCAATTTTCTCCTTGTCCACCTACATCCCTTTTCTAGAGATTTTGTGACCCAGCAATATTCCTTCTTTGACCATGAAATGACATTTCTTCTAATTTAGGATTAGATTAGTTTCTTCATATATGTTCCAACACTTTGCTCAAATGCTTGAGGTAAGATTTGAATCATTCACCCATTATTGAGAAGTTGTCCATAAATACCTTGATGGTATCCTCCACCATATATGAGAATATCGACATCATACAACGTTGGAATGTGGCTGGTGCACTGCACAATCCAAAGGGCATTCTCCTGAAAGCAAATGTTCCATACGGGCAAGTGAAGGTGGTCTTCTCTTGGTCTTTTGCGGCAATAGTGATCTGATTATACCCCGTATAACCATCAAGAAAATAGTACCATCCTCTACCAGCAAACCTGTCAAGCATCTAATCGATGAATGGCATCGTAAAATGGTCCTTCTGGGTCCAGTGGTTGAGATTTCTTTAATCTATGCATACACTCCAACCTGTTATTGGTCTTGTCAGCATCAACTCATTTTTCTCATTGGGCACCACTGTGATCCCACCTTTCTTTGGCACACATTATATCGAAGTCACCCACTTGCTAGTAATGGGGTAAACCACACCAGCATCTAGCCACTTGATAATCTCCTTCTTCATGAGTTCTTGCATCGGTGGGTTCAGTCGTCACTGATTGTCTATACTTGGTACACAATTCGGCTCGAGCTAGATTTTTTGAGTGCATATGTCTGGGAGGATCCCCATGATGTCAGCTAGGGTCCATCTGATTGCCTTTTGTGCCTTTTCAATACTATGACCAAAGCTTCTACTTTCCAGTATGTCAAGTCCGTACAATAATTACTGGAAAAGTATTGTTTTCCCCCAAGAATGCACATTTTAGGTCGGGAGGTAATGCTATTATACCCAGGGAACCCAAGGATCATACCTAGGAGTCAAAACGGTGAAAAACTGAAATTTCACACCAGGTCACAGGATGAACTGTGAGGAGGCTCATGAGGAGTGACCACGAGTCGTGATGTGACTCATCGTCTAGCAGGGATGGCAGGAGTTGTAGAGGAGACCACGGGCGTGTCCATGAGTCGTGGTCAGACCTCACGATTCATGATGTTACCCGTGGCCTAGATTGGAAGTTGGGCAAGTATTTTGGGCAGTGTTGACCATAAATGCTGACCACGAGTTGTGGTTACCCACCACAATTCATGGTGTCCTCCATGGGGTCCTAGGGAGAAATTTTGGCAGTGTACCTCACGACTAAGGCCATGAGTAATGGCCCCTCATGACGAGTCGTTGGGTCTATCATTGGACCCCCTGCCAATTATTTTCCCTGAATTAGTAAGGGCTTTTTTTGTAAATTCCTAAGATCCTAAGGCCTAAACTACAATGTTTTGGGTTGTGAATAGGGAATTTTAAAGGGGTTAAGTTCAATTTTCACTTCATTCTTTCATGCATGCAAGGAAGGGGAATTGGGAGTGTGATTCAAGCTTAGAACTCATCAACTCATTGCAATTTCTTCTTAGGTTATCAAGAGAGATTAAGAACTAGGTATACCCAGGTATGTAGGGCTATCAATGGGTGATTTCTTCCACACCCATGCCTCTCCTATATGATTTTTACAAAGATTTCAACAAAAACTTATGGGGTTTTGAATTTGATTTACTTAAATCTAATGATTTGATTATGGGTTTTATGATTTTAAAATCTTATCATAGTCTATGGGTTGTAATCAGCTTTTGTGATTTAAATTAGTTATAATATTATTGATTTGGAAGTTCTATGTATTTTAGCCAAATTATGAATGCCCCATGATAATTTGATTTATGTTCTACTTATCAATTGGTAATAATTATAAGCCCAACATGAATTATGATTTAAATCATGAATTTATTATGTGACCCATTGTGATTTTTATGAAATTCAAGCTATATGCATGATCTCCAAGTATGTATGAACCTCATGAATCATGAATTATGTTTCACGGGCCCCGTTACATGGATAGTTCACGTATGTAAAAGTATATTTATGATTATAATGATTTAAGTAGCCCATGAATTCATGTATGTCATACTATGAACACTATATATATTTTGGGAGTGGTATCGAACGCCGAGTAGGTTCGAGGCCTAGGTTCTTCCCAGGATCTCATGAATTACGTGCCACTGTAGGTATGTTGGGACCTCCTATGGGACTTTTCCCATCCCAAATGGCCCTTTTCATGGTGACGTCACACTTTCATGGTTCGACCCTTAGCAAGGTACGAACACCCTCCCGACTAGGGTTACAAGTCGGGCTTCATGTGTGCCCATATGGGGTATGTCGATTAAGAGAATCTCCCATTGTTCCTCATGATTTATGCATATTTATGATTATGTATATGGTCTCAAGTCATGTTAAACAAGATTTTTCTCTTACGATTATGATTACAATTGTATTACGAATATTTTGAAAACATTGAGCCTTATATTATGGTACAATATTTATGATATAAGCATGATGTCCCACTCTTATGATAATTTATGAGATTTCTATATTTTTAATGTTAGTTTTACTTTCCTTGCATACTCAGTATATTCGAAGTACTAACCGCATACTTTCTATGTTGTATCTTCTCATGATACAGGATCCGGTTCTCAGGCTCACCCTCCTCATTAGTGCTCCCTAGATAGTTATCAGCTTATTTGGTGAGTCCTCACGTTCCAAGGGCCATATGTTCAGACTCTATGCTTTTTCTTCAGTTTTTTGTTTTGTTGGGTTAGTCGGGAGTTGTCCCATCAACCCATCTTTCATGATTAGAGACTTTTCAGACTACAGGTTGTATTCAGCTATTATGTATGGATCATGTATTGTTTTTTCTTTATTGTTATGGCATGTTTTTATTTTCTTATGTTTAGTCTTCCGCTTATGTGATTGAAATATATGTATGCTCATGCCATGGCGGGGCTCCTTGTCTCATGTTTTTGATCCGAGTGTACGTCCGGATCGTGGAAAACTTGGTATAAGAGCCATAGGTTTGAAGTGTCCTAGGGAGTCCGAAAGACTGTTAAGTAGAATCTTTTTCATGGGTGTGAAGCGTTCTACACTTATGAAGAAGAGGCTACTAGACGTTTAGGAAAGGTTTCCTTCTTTCATAATCTATGCCGTGAGATGAAAAGTTCTCCACCCTTCTAGTTCGTGCTATTCACGTTTGCAGCATCATGCCTCCACGACGAGTGAACCCTTGAAGAAATGGTAGCAGTATTGATCATAAGGGTGCAAATGGTGAGGAGCCTCAGTCAGCTCCACCCGTTCACGAGGAGCATGCACTAGAGTCGGATGCCCACATTGAGTTTATGACAACAATTCAGATGCTGGCACAAGCCATGACTGCCTAAGTTCAGAATCAAACAGTGGTGCATTACCCTCAGAATGGGAATGCGGCGACAGTGAGGGTGAGGGATTTCTTGAGAATGAACCCTCCTGGGTTCACGGGGTCGATGGTGGACGAGGACCCCAACGATTTCATTGAGGAGATTCTGAAGATCACCCAAGTTATGGGGGTGAATATTAGGGAGTGTGCTGACTTGATCTCCTATCAACTAAAGGGGGTAGCTCACATATGGTTTAAGTAATAGAGAGATACCAGGTGGTGGGTGAAGGCCCGATAGGTTAGGAGGAGTTTCACACTGCATTTATGGATTGGTTCTTCCTCGGGAGATGAGAGAGCTCAAGGCAGTTGAGTTCATCAATTTGAAGTAGGGTAACATGTTCATGCAGGAGTACGCATTGGAGTTCACCCGATTATCCAAGTAAGCTCTAGAGTTGGTGGTAGATTAGAGGGCCCAGGTGAGCCATTTTGTACATGGGGTGGCGGCTTACTTGGACAAGGATTGCAGGATCTCCATGCTTCATTAGGATATTGACTTCACCCGTATTGTATTGCATGCACAACAGATGAAGTTGGTCAACAAGAGGCAGAGGGAATCCAAGAGGGCTAGGACTGACAACTATGGGGTTTCTTAGGTCAGGTCAGGGGGTGGACAGCACTAGCGGTCCCAACACAGCTCCATCGCTCCATCCCATCATCGTCTAGCATGCCTTCTAGGTTCAAAGGAGATCAGAGGAGGAGGGTTTCAGGATCGAGGGATTAGGGTAGCGTCCAGATGGAGTGCACTTTTCCAGCTTGTGCGAAGTGCGGCAAGAATCATCCCGAAAGGTTGTTAATTGGCTCACATGCGTGTTTCAGGTGTGGCAAACCCGGGCACAAACTTTGGGACTGCCCCTCAGCCAGGTCAGGGGTCGGTGGGGCCTATGTGATGACAGTTAGTTCCGCCGCTCCAGTAGCACGTCCCCCTTAGCAGGGTGCCTCTACTAGTTAAGTAGGAAGTCAGCGCCAAAGCAGGTATTACGCTCTAGTACCCTGCTAGGAGCAGTAGGATTCTTTAGATGTGGTCATTGGTATGTTGCAAGTCTTCCATATTGATTCTTATTCCTTGTTAGCTCTAGGATCTATCTTTTCTTTGGTGGCCCCTTATATTGCTAGTAATTTTGGAGTTAACCCTGAAATTCTGTCAGAACCGTTCTCAGTCTCTACCCTAGTCGGTGAATCAATTGCCCCATCATAGTGTTGCACAAGGTTACCTCCAAAGACTTAGTAGAGTTAGCTATGACTGACTTTGACCTCATTCAGGGCATGGATTGGTTATTTGTGTGTTATGATTCGATCAATTGTAGGACTTGTGCGGTGGACTTCCAATTTTTGGGTGAGTTAGTTTTAGAGTGGAAGGGTAATTCAGCCGTACCATCCGGTTGGTTTATTTCTGTCACGCCCCAACTTTGGAGGCATGACTGGCAACTAACTGAACTGGCTAGGATTATGCACATCTAGTGCCAGCCTGCGACCCACTTCAAGAAAACAACGAGCTATATCTCGGCTGTAAATACAGCCTCCGGCCACCAAGGCTGTATAGCCACCTGTAAAAGAAAACAACTAACCAACAACAGGCAATAGAGGGGATCCTATGCGGGTCGACAAGGCCACCATGATGTCTAGTTATAATAGAGATGGAGACAAACTACTATCCTAGGCCCCACACAGCCAACATACCAAACATAACTGATTAGGGCCCAACACGGCCAACATACAACTAACTAACTGACGACTGTAGTTTGCAAGCCTCTAAGAGTACAAATAGTGATCGGGACAGGGCCTCGGCCTACCCAAAATGCTATATGACTGGAATACCGAAATCTCTAAAGCCTGGAAACTCCAGATGAAAGGAGTTGTCCCAACTACGGATTCTGAACAGCTGTTACTAGTGATCCTGAACCCTATCTATCTAAACCTACAGGCTAGAAATGCAACGCCCAGTGAAGGGTGTCAGTACAATATGTACCGAATATGTAAGGCAATAGATAAGCTGATAAGGGTTCGAAGCGAATAGAAAGAAGGGCATAAAGATTAACCTGTATGCCTGCTGGTTCGCAATCTGCATCTAATCAATACTACATGTACGTAAGCTAAGACTGTATAATTACACATTTATAAACTATAAGTAGCAGACAAGAATAAAAACAAGAACCTCACTTGGTCCCCATAAGCAAAAAGGCACAATCAACACTGAATAACTCGTTCAGGCCTCCATAAGCCCTGGCGAGCACATCACAATCTATATACCCCTACCCAGGTTTCTATGACTCTATTGGTACTATATCCAACCTACCAGTCCCCTAGGTATACAACTGAGCCCACTCGGCCCCTAAACTATAGCTGTGTCTGGGTCCAGCAGACTCCTGATATCTGCACCCCAGGTACCAGTCTCGACGGGGGTGTGTAGAGCCAACCACGACATATGAGGACCTAGGACACCATCTTCGTCCCTCGCGGATGGCATACTGCTCTGTAGATGGATGTCATCTTGCCGCTAGTGGGCGTCGACACAGCTAATAACCCTGGGGTAGTCATGGATAGCTCCTAAGTGAGGACAGCCCCAACCAAGGTGTTGTACTAACATCTCAATCTAACCACTCAAAGGCGTAACTAGCCTTCTGGGCCTAACGCCACCACTGCTCGCCCGCTAGGATAGTTTGTAAAGCTGCTAGAAGGTACGCAGTGCATATCACACCTAACATGTTCCTTCTCGATGAGAGACACTACGGTACAATCTATATACACTCTCTAGCAACTAAATAGAATGTATATAATTGTAATCTACTGAAAGCAGCTAATCATAGCATGTCTGATCTCTATATAATAGCAACAGCTAATTATAACATGTCTAATCACAATCCCATGGTAGCAACTATCTATGGTATATGAAATCGTCATTTCTATTCTAGAACATAAGTCGTAACACTATACGACGAGTTTACTTGCCGAGGGTTAAACCCAACATAGCTCAACTTTATTTCCCAGATAACCGACGAGTTCCAACTTGGATTCTATAGCTCTTTCTTGCTGTAACCATTATACTGAAAGAAAGAGATGAATTTCAATACCAAATTCGACCTAAAACGATAATTATATATACATATATATTAATTATATTTCAACTTAATAGAACACAATCGAAAACTCATAATTTCTCGAAAGTCCAAAAGGGAGAAATGCTTACTTGAAGCCTGTGATCGTATATAAATTAAATTGGAGCAATTCCAACAACTTTAGCTTGGAGGGCTTACAATTTTCTGGGATAATTTCATGAAAATAATATTGTAGCAATGTTCCCTGCAACCTTAAACTTCAATACCGAAGTTAATTTGAATTCGGGCGGCGTTTCGTGGCGTAAACGGAGGAAAATCACTTGAAATTTTTACTTCTGGTTGAGGGTCTATTTTAATTTTAAGTAACAATGAAAAAACCATTGAACTTACATATAACTAGGGCAGTTGACATGAAGTCCGTGGCACGGACCCTGTAGCGCCAATTCTGGGTCGTGTCGTAGAGCCCAACGTGCCAGGGAGGGTCCATTCCACGTTGCCCCTTTGGGCAGTTGGTACGGCCTTCTCCCGCGCGGTCCTGACTCCGTGCTTGTTTGACCTTACCCCGGATCCTTTCTCATATGTATTATATTCTAAAACTCTTAACCAACGTACGAGTAGGCCATCTAAATATTAAAACTTATGGGGTGTAACAATTTCATATCTTAAGGCCAGACAAATGATTTCTAAGGGTTATATGTATCACCTAGTTAGTGTTAAGGATGTTGAGTCTGAGACCCTGACTATCCAGTCAGTTTTGGTAGTGTGTGAGTATCAGGAGGTTTTTCTCGATGATTTTCCAAGTGTTCCTCCTGAGAGGGAAATTGATTTCGGCATTGATCTCTTACCCGATACACAACCTATCTCTATTCCTACGTATAGGATGGCTCCAGTCGAGCTAAAAAAGAGTTTAAGGATCAGTCGAAAGACCTATTAGATAAGGGATTTATTAGGCCGAGTAAATCTCCATGGGGTGCACTAGTGTTATTTGTCTGGAAGAAGGTTGGTTCGCTCAAATGTGCATTGACTACCGGCAATTGAACTAGGTCATCGTCAAGAATAGGTACCCCTTACCCAGGATCGATGACTTGTTTGACCAGCTTCAGGGTGCCAGATGTTTCTCAAAAATAGATCTCAGGTCCGGGTATCACCAGCTTAGGGTTCGGGAGAGTGACATTCCGAAAACCGCTTTCAGGACTGGGTATGGTCTCTACAAATTTTTTGTTATGTATTTTGGAGTAACCGATTCCCCTTCAAATTTCATGGACGTGATGAATAGGGTATTCAAGAAATATATAGACATGTTCGTGATCGTGGTAATCGATCATATCCTTATATATTCCTGTAGCGAGGAAGAGCATACCGCTCAGTTGAGAATAGTGCTGTAGATTCTCAACGATCATCAGTTGTATGCAAAGTTTAGTAAGTGTGAGTTTTGGTTGGACTCGGTTGCATTTTTGGGCCATGTGGTATCGAGTGAGGGCATAAGGGTAGATTCTCAAAAGATTGATACGGTGAAGAACTGGCCCAGACCGGTGAATCCTTCAGTAATACTGATTTTTTTGGGCCTAGCAGGTTACTACTGGAGATTTGTTGAGGGATTTTCATCAACTGCAGCACCATTGACCAGGTTGACTCAGGAAAAGGTAAAGTTCCTATGGTCAGAGGCTTGTGAGGAGAGCTTCTAAGAGTTCAAGACTCGACTCACTTCAGCACCCATGTTGACCCTACCCTAGGATACCGATGGTTTTGTGGTATATTGTGATACTTCGAGAATTAGACTTGGGTGTGTGTTGATGCAGCATGGGAAGGTGATATCATATGCCTCAAGACAATTTAAAATCCATGAGAATTACCCGACTTATGATCTTGAGTTGGCCGCGGTGGTGTTTGCCTTTAAGTTATGGCGGCATTACATGTATGGGGTCCACATGGATATATTTACAGATCACAAGAGCTTGTAATATGTGTTTACGCAGAAAGATCTCAATCTTCGACAAAGGAGGTGGTTGGAGCTACTTAAGGACTATGACATGAGTGTCCTTTACCACCCGGGTAAGGCTAATGTGGTAGCGGATGCACTTAGTAGGCTCTCTATGGAGAGTGTGTCCCACATGGATGAGGGAAAGAAAGAGTTGGTGAAAGATGCCCATTGGCTTGCAAGATTGGAGTTAGATTGGTTAACTCGACTGATGGCGGCGTTGTTGTGCAAAGCGAGTCAGAATCGTCCTTGGTGACGGATGTGAAGGCCAGGCAAGATGAGGATCCAATTTTAGTAAAACTGAAGGAGGCCGTTAGAAATCATAAGGTGGAGATCTTCTCCCAAGGGGGAGATGCTGCGGTACCAAGGCCATCTATGTGTTCCAGATGTGGATAATATAAGGGATCGAATATTGAATAAGGCACATAGATCCAGGTATTCTATCCATTCGGGTGCCACCAAGATGTACCATGATTTGTGAGAAATATATTGGTGGAACGACATGAAGAAGGATATTGAAGAATTCCTAGCCAAGTGCCCGAACTGCTAGTAAGTGAAAGTTCAGCATCAAAGGCCGGGAGGCATACTTCAGGATATTAGCATTCCCACTTGCAAGTGGAAAGAGATTAATATGGATTTCATTACAGGCCTACCTCGTACTCGCTGACACTATCATTCTATTTGGGTGGTAGTAGACAGGTTGACCAAGGCCGCACACTTCCTACAGGTCAAAACCACAGATTCAGCCGATGATTATGCCAAGTTGTACATTTTGGAGTTGGTTCGAATTCATGGAGTGCCTTATCTATTATCTCAGACCGAGGTACTCAGTTTACCTCTCAGTTTTGGTGGTCTTTCCAATGAGGGCTTGGGATTCAGGTTAAGCTCAGCACAGTGTTCCATCCGCAAATGGATGGTCAAGCAGACGGACAACTCAAACTCTCGAGGACATGTTGAGAACTTGTGTGATGGACTTCAAAGGTAGCTGGGATGATCACTTTCCCTTGATCGAGTTATGTTACAATAATAGCTATCACTCCAGCATCCAAATGGCACCATTCAAGGCTCTTTATGGGCGGAGATGTAGATCGCCCATCAGATGGTTTGATGTTGGTGAGGCCGTTATGATAGGACCTGAATCGGTTCATGAGGCTATGGTAAAGGTTTAGTTGATAAGGGACCGATTGAAAGCCGCTCAGACTCATCAAAAGTCATATGTCAATATGAGAAGAAGAGATTTGGAGTTTGAGGTAGATGCTTGGGTATTTCTAAAGGAATCCCCCATGAAGGGAGTCATGCAGTTCGAAAAGAAAGGAAAACTCAGCCCCCGCTATATTGGTCCCTATCGGATTATGAGAAGAGTTGGTAAGGTAACATCTAAGTTGGACCTACCCTCAGAGTTAACCTCTGTGCATCCTGTGTTTCATGTGACTCATTTGAAAAAATGCTTGGGAGATCCAGCTCTAGTAGTCCCGGTGGACAGCGTCGGTGTAAGGGATAGCCTCTATTATGAGGAAATTCTAGTTGTAATCTTAGATCGTCAGGTTCAGCGGATGAGGAACAAACAAGTAGCTTCAGTTAAAGTACTATGGGGAAATTAGCATGTTGAAGGAGCTACATGGGAAGCCGAAGCTGATATGATGGCTAGATACCCGAATTTATTCTCTACCAGCTTAGTTTCAGTTTGAGGTATCAGTTTTTCCCTAAATCTCTAATCAGTTTCCATGTTTAGTTGATGTGTGCAAGTTTGATTTATGTTATAATGGATATATGTGATGTCTGAATTCAGTTCAACTATGTAGTTCTTTTCGAAGGTAGTCATTCCATAAATTTTCGGTCTAATTGATCAACATTTGCATATGATTAATGTTTGATTCTGAGTTTCTGTTTGTTTCTAACATTCGAGGACGAATGTTCCCAAGGGGAAGATATTGTTATACTCCGGGAACCCAAGGATCAGACCTAGGAGTAAAAACGGTGAAAAACTGAAATTTGCACCAGGTCACAAGAAGAACCGTGAGGAGTGACTATGAGTCGTGAAGTGACTCGTGGTCCAACAGGGGTGGAAGGAGTTGCATAGCAGACCACGGGTCGTGGTCATACCTCACGACTCGTGAAGTCACCCGTGGCCTAGACTGGAATCTAGGCAAGGATTTTAGGTAGTGTTGACCATGGATGGTGAACACAAGTTGTGCTCACCCACCACGATTCGTGGTGCCCTCCATGGGGTCCTAGGGAGAAATTGTGGCAGTGTACCTCATGACTCAGGCCATGAGTCATGGCCCTTTATGACGAGTCGTTGGGACCCCCTGGCAGTTATTTTCTGTGAGTTAGTAAGGGATTTTTTCATAAATTTCTAAGATCCTAAGTCCTAAACTACGACGTTTTGGGTTGTGAATAGGGAAATTTAAAGGGGTTATGTTCAGTTTTCACTTCACTCTTTCATGCATGCAAGGTAGGGGAATTGGGAGAGTGATTCAAGCTTAGAATTCATCAACTCATTGCAATTTCTTCTTGGGTTATCAAGATAGGTTAAGAACAAGGTATACCCAAGTATGTAAGGCTATCAATGGGTGATTTCTTCCGCACCCATGCTCTTCCTCTGTGATTTTTACAGAGATTTCAACAAAAACTTATGGGGTTTTGAATTGGATTTACTTAAAAGCTAATGATTTGATAATGGGTTTTGTGATTTTAAAATCTTATCATAATGTATGGGTTGTAATCAGCTTTTGTGATTTAAATTAGTTATAATATAATTGATTTGGAAGTTCTATGTATTTTAGCCTAATTATGCATACCCCATGATAAATCGATTTATGATCTATTTATCAATTTGTAATAATTATAATCCCAACATGAATTATGATTTAAATCATGAATTTATTATGTTACCCATCATAATTATAATGAAATTCAAGCTATATGCATGATCTCCAAGTATGTATCAACCTCATGAATCATGATTATGTTTGGCCAACTCACAGGCCTATTTGCATGGCTAGTTCACGTATATACAAGTATATTTATGATTATCATGATTTAACTAGCCCATGAATTAATGTATGTTATATTATGAGCACTATATATGTTTTGGGAGTAGTATCGAACACCGAGTAGGTTCGAGGCCTAGATTCTGCCACGGATCTTGTGAACTACTTGCCACCGTAGGTGTGTTGGGACCACTTATGGGACTATCCCCCGCCCAAATGGCCCTTTTCATGGTGACGTCACACTTTCATGGTACAACCGTTGGCAAGGTATGAACAACCTCCCGACTAGTGTTACAAGTCAGGCTTCATGTGTGCTCATATGGGATATGTCAGTTAAGAGAATCTCCCACTGTTCCTCATGATTTATGCATGTTTAAGATTATGTATATGGGATCAAGTCATGTTAAACAAGGCTTTTCTCTTACAATTATGATTAGGATTGTATTACGAATGTTTTGAAAACCATGATCCTTATATTATGGTACAATATTTATGATATGAGCATGATGTCCCACTCTTATGATCATTTATGAAATTTCTATATTTTAAATGTCCATTTTGCTTACCTTGAATACTTAGTATATTCCAAGTACTAAGCATATACTTTCTATGTTGTATCGTCTTATTATACAAGATCTGGTTCTCAGGCTCACCCTCCTCAGTAGTTCTCCCAAGATAGTTATCAGCTTACTTGGTGAGACCTCATGTTCGGAGGGCCATATGTTCAGACTCTATGCTTTTCTTTCAGTTTCTATTTTGTTGGGTTGTTTGGGGAGTTATCCCATCAACCCGTCTTTCATGATTAGAGACTTTTCAGACTACAAGTTGTATTCATCCGTTATGTATGGATCATATATTGTCTTTTCTTCATTTTTATGGCACGTTTATGTTTTCTTATGTTTAGTCTTCAGCTTGTGTGATTGAATAAGATGTATGCTCATGCCATGGATTGACTTGGGGTCTCTCGAGGCTCCTTGTCCCGTGTTTACGATCCGGGTGTATGTCGGGGTCGTGAAAAATGCCTTAAGTTCCAGAACTGGTGGTACCTCCACTGATGGCTTTGCTGGTGGTGTTACACAGCTCTTCAAGACAAGGTCTAACTTCTTTGGTCTAAAGTTATATGACCCCATTCCTTCTAGAGCATTTACCAATACCATGTACCCCAGTACTCCATCTCCCTCATAATTCATCAAGATGGCTGCTAGATATCAATATTCATCATCTCTCCCATGGGCACTAGCAACCTCTTATCTTCCATCTGAGTGTTCACAGAGGTTGCCTCCTTGGTGTAACCTGAATGAATCACAGAAGAGAAAAGAAAACATAAATGGTGAAATAAAAACTAATGATTAAACACAAGCAATTAATCTAATCATAACTGTATTCCCTGGCAACGGTGCAACTTTTTGATAACGCTCAAACTCACACTCCTGACAAGTATAAAGCAGATGTTGTCAGTAAAGAACCCAATAAAGAGGTTGTGGCCAAACCCACAGGGAATACGGTATAAATCAGACTAATGCTGGTTTTAAGCTTTTTGGTATGTCATCTCCAAATTTGTGGGGGGGGTTATAGAAGAAAATAATTGTAAAACAAGCGTGAAAATCAATTGTTGTTTATCAAGATTTGCAATTGACCAGGGTAAGTGTACCCCATGGGCTTATAACTACTTTGGGTTTATACTCGTGATCAATCCCAATGCTTACTTGTAGAACTGATAACTAAGGTTCATCCAAAACGACTAGTTCATCCCTATCGGATTACTATACTCAATCACTGGGTTAGGTCTCATGAGCGATTTCAAGTTAACCATTATCAATTTGTTCCAAATTAGTATCCTCCGACCGCAGCTCAAGTTATACAATGATCATAAAAATCAAGGCTTTGTTGTAATTCTCTTTTCCTAATCACTATTTCTCTAGGTTCAAGAAAGTAAAGAATTCGGGCAAGTCTTAACGTTCTGCTTCATTAAGAAACATTAAAGATGAAGAGAATACAATATAAGCGTTTAGCATTGGTTTCGAATCACTTTGTGTAACCCTAGTTTGTTAATCCACTATGGTTCCTACAACACTAGATGTTGAGGTTTTAGCCTCTCATGATTGTAAGAATATGATTAATGTTCATAAACAAACACATAATTAAATACTGACAGTGATGATTGAAAGAAAACCTGCTTTGAATATTGCAAGAAAATATGATGAACAAGTTCAAGAACAATTGATAAATCCAAGTTATGACCTCATGAGTTGCTCTCCAATGTTGTCAAAAACTAGTTACAAACTTGATAACAATCAACTCTATCTGATTCTGACCATCTGTGACCTATTCTTGTTACGACCCGAATAGAGGCCCGGATCGTAACACGGGACAAGGAGCCCTAAGAGACCCCAAGTTGACCTATGGCATAGGTATACATCTAATCTTAGTCAAAAACTGAATAATGCATAATATACTCATAGCGGAAGTCTAACTTGAGCATAACATAAGATACAAAATTCGAAGTTGAATACATACATATGTCTGAAAAGCCTCTAAACATGACGAGTTGATGGGACAAGACCCCAACTAACTCAACAAAATTGAAACTGAAATACATAAAGGAAAGCTGAATAGTCTAGTCCTCGGGAAATGAGGACTCACCCATAATAAGAATGCTAACTCTGATAAGCTGACTACGAGCGGGGCTAAACTTGAGAGCTGGGTCCTGTATCATGAAACGATACAACATAGAGTATATGGTTAGTGCATGAAATGTACCGAGTATGCAAGGTAAGTAAAACCTTTTAAGTAAATAAAATCATTTAAAGACAATGCATAATATAACATAAACATAAAGAGTCTGAGAGTAGGGCTTGCATGCATTCTTTCTAGAATCATGATCTCTTCATAACATAACATATCATAACTTCATGACATTATAACTGAATTGATTGACTCAAAGATGAATTATGACATTTATAAGTAAAGCTGAACATTGTGTTAAACTTACTTTAGAACAAGCATTTACATAAATCTCATGAGTAATGAAACATGCATATCTGAAATCATGAGGAATAATGGGAGACTCATCTTTTAACCGACATACCACGATAGAACTTACATGGTCCCAACTATCACACTTAAGTGGGTGGAGCCATTCAATGCCTTGCCAGGGCTAGGGACGATACCATGATATCGATATCAAGATGAAGGCCAATTCAGGCAGGGGAAGCTCACGAGGGAGGTCCCAAAGTCATAACGTATAAACCTACGTTGGCCCGTAGTTCTGAGGCACAGGGTCATCGACCCTTAGCCTACTCGGTGCTAGACACTACTCCCAAAACATTCATATGCTCTACATCATTTTATAATGAAGATCAACATTGTCAATTGACGAAGCTCAATGATCAAATACATCTCAAATATTATATCATGCATATGAGAAGTTTTAGCTCAAGACATACCACAAGATGAAAACATAATTGGGAGTCTTCGCTCCAAAACCATGTAGTAAGCTATATATTGAAAACTTTAACTCAAACCTACCACAAGATGAAAATATAATTGGGAGTCTTCACTCCAAAACAATATGGCAAGCTTAATTCAGGAAAATCATCATTCATACTTAGCATGTGGGCATAGCCAAAAGCTTTATTATACGAAGAAATACTCAATTCTCATTGAAATCATAATTGTAAACATGGGTAGCTTCAAATCATGCTTTTCATCATAATATCTCATACTTCATCATATAATCATCACAAATCTCATCTTTCATAAACATCTCATCTATGGGCTTTCTAATACCCCGAAAGTACGTAGGAGTAGACCCGAAAGTGAAAAGTTGAAAACTGCAGAATTTGGGGAAAATTTTCTTAGGACGAGCCAAGGGACGACTCGTGGTAGCTAACCATGGGTCGTTGTAACTAGTCGTAGTATAGGGTAAGCTGGTTGACAGTGTAAACCACGGGAAATATGACGACTCGTTGTGGGAAACAATGAGTCATCAATTAGCAGTCGTGGGAAGGAGTTGGGTGAATCATGTGACATACAACGGGAGACCTAACGACCCGTTATGAGAAGCCACAAGTCATTGGCTATGGTCATGGTTTGAGGATTAAGTTTTCCAGGAGGCTTGACGGGGAGAAACAACGATCCGTTGGTACTATTTGTTTTCTTATGCTATGTTATGATTACGTTCCCTATGTTAACTCTTCTGCTCATGTGATTGAATTAGATGTATTCTCATGCCATGGGTCGACTTGGGGTCTCTCGGGACTCCTTGTCCCATGTCTATGATCCGGGTGTATGTTCGGGCCGTGACAAACTTTGTATCAGAGCCATAGGTTTTGAAGTATCCTAGGGAGTCTGAAATCCACATAGAGTAGAGTCTTTTTCATGGGTGTGAGGTGCTTCACACTTATGACGAAGAGGCTACTAGACATTTAGGAAATTTTCCCTTCCTTCACTATCCATTTCGTGCGATGAACGTCCTTTGCTCTTCTATCTCGTGCAATGTGCGTGTGCAGAAACATGTCTTATAAAAAAATGATGGAAGTCAGCCGTTGCCACTATCTTCAATGGGTTCCATGCCAATTACTGATGCAGAACTCGGAGCTACCCTCAGGTTGTTAATGCAAGCTATGATCACCTAGCCTAATTAGCCGGCTATCGCACCAATGAGCCTTACTGGGGAGGCAGCAGCTATTGGGACTCAGGGATTCATGAAGGAGAGCCCACTGGAGGTTGGTGACTCGAGTGTGGTTGGAAAGTGTAGGGGGAGCAGGAAGAGAAGAAAGAGGCTCAGAGTCAGAAACTCTAGAAATTTTGAACAAGGACCGAGTTGTGGAGGTCGCTCTTGAGTCCGTCAGAAATCTCTAACTCAAATTCGAAAGGAAAAGCCCCGGGTGAGAGAGATTACTTACCCAATTTGCGAGCGCTGCGGAAATCCTCATCGAGGGGAGTGCTTGGTAGGTTCAAATGTTTGCTTTTATTACAGTCAGCCGGGTCATAAGCACAGGGATTGCTCTTCAGCCAAGCGCGATGGCCAAAGGGTTTGCGAGCCAACCACCCCTCCAGTAATCTTATTTAGCCAGTTGATGTGCTCGGAGTATGGTAGATCACATGTAGGTCAATGGTTGGCGGGTTCAGCCATTTGCTATAGGTGTAGGGAGACCGGGCACGTGTGCAGGGAATGCCCATTGGCTAGGCAGGGCAAGTGGCAGGCAGCTCCAGATGTAGTTCCAAGTATGCTATAAATTCTCCTACCAAACCTATGATGATCGCTAGTTCGAGAAACTCTGCACAAGGTGCAAGATCTTTTGTGTACTTTGAGATGAGATTAATCCCATGAAGGACAAGGAAGCGGTAAGCGAAGTCCTGTCATTTCTTGAGTATTTTAGTAAAGGAGAAATCCTTCATTTCTTCTTTAGACGTTTCCTCAGGTATCACTCGACACCACACTTGATTCATGTTTATGTTCAGGACCCTAAGATTATAGTCAACCCCACCCGTCACCAATCTCAAGATCACCCGTTTAGTGTCATGTCATTGCCCTCGTTATCTATGTGGACTCATGTCCCTTAACACACCTAGCCCTACGAACTCAGTCCCCCAAGATTCGTTCTATCGACTTATGCGATAGTAACATGTCAGATATATGCCAACTTAGACTTCCTACTGTGATTTGTGCTCATAATCTCCTTATGTTAAAACCCTATGGATGTTCCTCATGATGGGAAGGTAGGTAAAATGTTTATGTTCAGAATAACTCCCTATCCCCACCATAAACATCGAATATGGTACAGAAAGCCCAGTTAGTAACCAACCCAAAAGAGTGATAAACTTGCTCTCAAACCACATGGTTATTGTTGTGATTTTTGATCCATTTTTCTTGGTTGAACCATTTTTTATCATTACTCTGTCTTTGCTGATTTGTGGAAGTGGATAATATTTTCTCTGAGGTAACATAACAAAGTTTGGGTGAGATTCTGATTTTAAATGGTTCGAAGTGTTAGGGGTTGACCCAAGTCAATAATCCGGGTTGTCAGTTTGAAATTTTGGTTCCGGAAGCTTGGTTGGTTCTACATGGTGATCTATTAGTATGTGGGTAGGTGTCAGGTATTATGTAGTGATTCAAAAGTGATTTGAACCTTTTATGGGAATTGCGAGCCTCGAGGAAGCTAGGGGTAACCTTGGACAGTTGGGGGTAAAACAACCCTATTGGACAACTTGATGGTTTCAACAGGTCCTGAGAGGGCATTAAAACTGGGAGGCATAATTGGGTATTACCATAGAATTTTTAGGAGTTTTTCCTCAATCGCAGCCCCATTTTTCCAATGGTAGGAGGCTTTTGCAAAAAGCTTTTAGAAATTGAAGATCTGACTCACTTCAGCACCAGTGTTGACTTTACCCAAGGGTACTCATAGTTTTATGATACATTGTGATGCTTGGAGAGTCAAATTGGGATGTGTGTGATGCAACGTGGGAAAGTGATAGCATATGCCTCAAGACAGCTGAAAGTTCATGGAAAGAATTACTCCACCCATGATCTTGAGTTGGCTGCGGTGGTGTTTGCAATGAAGATATGGTTGCATCACTTGTATGGGGTCCACATGGATGTGTTCATGGATCACAAGAGATTGCAATATGTGTTCACGCAGAAAGATCTCAATCTTTGGAAGGGGAGGTGGTTGGAGTTACTGAAGGACTACGATATGAGTGTTCTTTACCACGTGGGCAAGGCTAATGTGGTTTCGGATGCACTTAGTAGGCTCTCTATGGGGAGTGTGTCCCACATGGATGAGGGAAAGAAGGATTTGGTGAAAAATGTCCACCGACTTGCAAGGCTAGGAGTTAGATTGATCAACTCGACCAATGGCGGTGTTGTTGTGCAAAATGGGTCAGAATCGTCCTTGGTGGTTGATGTCAAATCTAAGCAGGATTAGGATTCGATCTTGAGGAAGCTGAAGGAGGCGGTGTGGGAGTCAAAAGGTGGAGTTTTTCTCCCAAGGGGGAGATGGTGTTCTATGATACCAGGGTCAGCTATGCTTCCCGGACATTGATAGTTTAAGAGTTCGGGTTTTGCATGAGGCACATGGTACCAGATATTCTATTCATCTGGGATCCACGAAGATGTATCGAGACTTGCGAGAAATCTATTGGTGGGATGGTATGAAGAGGGATATCGCAGAGTTCGTAGCCAAATGTCCAAACTGTTAGCAAGTGAAGGTCGAGCATCAAAGGTCGGGAGATGTACTTCAGGATATTAGCATTTCCCACATGGAAGTGGGAAGAGATTAATATGGATTTCATTACAGGCCTACCTCATACTTGATGACACTATGATTCCATTTGGGTGGTGTTAGACAGGTTAACCAAGGCTGCACACTTTCTACCGGTCAAGACCATAGATTCGGTGGATGATTACGCTTGATTGTATATTCAAGAGTTGGTTCGACTTCATGGAGTGCCCTTGTCTATTGTTTTAGACCGGGGTACTCAATTTACCTCTCAGTTCTGCCGGTCATTTCAGAAGGGGGTCAGGATATAAGTCAAGCTCAGTACAGCCTTTCATCTGCAAATGGATGGCCAAGCCGAACGAACGATTCAGACCCTTGAGGATATGTGTAGGGCATGTGTTATGGATTTTAATGGTAGTTAGGATGATCATTTCCCTTAATCCAGTGTCCTTATAATAACAGTTATCAGTCCAGTATCCATATGGCACTGTTTGATGCTCTTTACAGGAGAAGATGTAGATTGCCCATCGGATGGTTTGTGGTTGGTGAGGCAGCAATGAGAGGAAATGATTCGATTAATGAGGACATGGAAAAGGTCCAGTTGATAAGGAATCGGTCGAAAACCGCTCAGAGTCATCAGAAACCGTATGTTGATGTGAGGAGAAGGGATTTGGAGTTTGATGTGGACGACTAGGTATTTCTCAAGGTATCTCCCATGAAGGGAGTTATGCGGTTTGGAAAGAAAGGGAAATTAAGCCACCGATATGTTGGCCCCTACCAAGTGGTGAGAAGAGTTGGTAAGGTGGCGTATGAGTTGGATTTTCCATCAGAGTTATCTTCAGTACATCCCGTGTTTCATGTGTCACTTTTGAAGAAATGTTTGGGAGATCCAACTTTAGTGGTTCCGGTTGACAGTATTGGTGTAAAAGACAACCTTTGCTATGAAGAAGTTCCGGTGGAAATATTAGATCATCAAATCTGTCAGTTAAGGAAAAAGGAAGTAGCCTCAGTTAAGGTTATATGGAGAAACCAGCATGTTGAAGGAGTGACGTGGGAAGCCGAAGAAAACATGATGGCTAAATACCCAAAGTTATTCTCTACTTGCTCAGTTACGTCTTGAGGCATCAGTTTTACCCTATGATTCTATCTAGTTTTCATGATAAGTTCATGTGTGCAAGTTTATTCTATATGTATGAAAGTGTATGTGAAGTATGAAGTCAGTTCAGCTATGTGGTTCTATTCTAAGGTAGTCATTCTGTGAAAATTTCAGTTAAAATGATCAGTATTTGACTATGATAATTGTATGTCTCTGATTTCTGCTTGTTTCTAACATTCAAGGATGAATGTTCCCAGGGGGGAGATATTGTAATACCCCAAAAGTGCGTAGGAGTATACCCCGAAGTGAAAAGTTTAAAATTGCAAAATTTGGGGAAAATATGCTCAGGACGAGCCAAGGGACGACTCGTGGTAGCTAACCATGGGTCGTTGTAACCAGTCGTCGTATGGGACAAGCTGGGTGACAGTGCAAACCACAGGAGATATGATGACTCGTTATGGGAAACAACGAGTCATCGATTAGCAGTTGTGGGAAGGAGTTGGGTGCATCAAGCGACATACAACGGGAAACCCAACAACCCGATAGGAGAATCCACGGGTCATTGGTTGTGGTTGTGGTTTGAGGATTAAGTTTCCCGGTAGGCTTCACAGGGGAAACAACGTTTCGTTGGTACTGCTTTTTTTTCCTTATGCTATGTTATGATTACGTTCCTTATGTTAAGAATTCTGCTAATGTGATTGAATTAGATGTATGCTCATTCCATGGGTCGGCTTGGGGTCCCTTGAGGCTCCTCCTCCCTTGTCTATGATCCTGGTGTACATTCGGGTCGTGACAAACTATTGTAATACCCCGGAAGTACATAGGAGTAGACACAGAAGTGAAAAGTTTAAAACTGCAGAATTTGGGGAAAATTTGCTCAGGATGAGCCAAGGGACGACTCGTGGTAGCTAACCACGGGTCGTTGTAACCAGCCGCCGTATAAGGTAAGTTGGGTGATAGTGCAAACCACGGGAGATATGACGACTCATTGCGGGAAACGAGTCATCAATTAGCAATCGTGGAAAGGAGTTGGGTGCATCAGGTGACATACAACCGGAGAACCAACGACCCGTTAGGATAATCCATGGGTCGTTAATTATGGTCATGGTTTGAGGATTAAGTTTTCCAGTAGGATTGACAGGGGGAAACAACGATCCATATAATACTGTCTTTTTTCTTATGCTATGTTATGATTACATTCCCTATGTTAAGTCTTCCACTAATATGATTGAATTAGATGTATGCTCATGCCATGGGTCGACTTGGGGTCTCTCGGGGCTTCTTATCCTGTATCTACAATCCAGGTGTACGTTTGGGTCGTGATAGGTTGTTAATTCATTAGACTATAATCATGATTTTAAATTGAAAACATTATAAAATTTTCCCATGCTTCATAATTTGATAGTAGAATCATAATCAAATCATACCCATATATAGAAATAGAAGATTCATGCATTTGGGTTAAAACCCCATAGATTAGGCGTAGAATTTCATACTTTAGAGAGGGATTGGGCATGGGTGTGGAAGGAATCACTCATTCATAACCTTACATACCTGTATGTAGCTGATTCTAACACTTCTTTAGATGCCCAATAGGAAGTTGAAAAGAAATTGATGAATGCTAAGCTTGATCACCCTCTCAAGTCTTCTACCTTGCATGTATGAATGAATGAGGTCTAAAATGAACTTAACCCATTTAAAAGTCACTATTCATAACCCAAAACGTTGGAGTTTAGGCCTTAGGAACTCAGGAATTACAGAAAAGCCCTTACTAAATTCGCTGAAAATAACTGTCAGGTGGTCCCAATAAGGGACCTAACGACTCGTTGTCACAGGTCACGACTCGTGGACTCATCCATGATGTGCACTACCATCATGCCAAATATTTTCTCAAATAGTTTACCACGACCTACCCCACGAATCGTGGGGACTGACCACGACTCGTGGTGTCTCTTCCGTCAAGTACACTGCCCCTTTTCCTTTTCCTTTCTTAATCCCCCTCCCCATGACTGACCCAATGACTCGTGGGGCCTGGCCAAAAGTTGTGGTCATGTCCGTGTGGGTTTCCTCTTCTCAAGCCTTAAATTTTATCCCCTACCTTCCCGCAAGTCACATCACTACTTGTGGGTTGATCTCACGAGTCTCCTCACTACTCGTTCTGGTTCTGCTACAAAATTTTCACTTTTTCTCCATTTCAACTCTCGGGTCTAATCTTTGGGCTCTCGGGGTATAACAATATCTCCCCCTTTGGAACATTCATCCTCGAATGTTGGAAAAGACACAGAAAAGCAGAGAAGATGCAATTATCATTTTCAAATACTGATCATTTAAACCGAAAACTGAAAGAATGACTACCTCCGATTCAAACTACTCAGCTGAACTGAATTCACAAATCATACATACATTCACATACTTAAAAGAAACTTGCACACATGAACTGAACATGAAATCTAAATAGGGTTTTAGGTAAAAACTGATACCTCAAGCTGAAACTGAGCCGGTAGAGAATAAATGTGGGTATCTAGTCAGCATATCTCTTCGGCCTCCCATGTAGCTCCTTCAACATGTTGATTCCTCCATACCACTTTAACTGAAGCTACTTCCTTGTTCCTTAGCCTTCAAACCTGTCGATCTAGTATTTCCACCGGAACCTCCTTATAGCTAAGGCTGTCTTTCACACCAACACTATCCACCGGGACAACTAAGGCTGGATCACCCAAACACTTCTTCAAAAGCAATACATGAAACACAGGATGCAAAGAAGCTAGTTCTGAAGGCAACTCTAACTCATAATCTACCTATCCAACATGTCTCACTAATCGATACCGGCTGACATAGCAGGGACTAAGCTTCCCTTGCTTTCTAAATCGCATCACTCCCTTCATGGGAGACACCCTTAGAAATACCCAGTCATCGACTTCAAATTCTAACTCTCTTCTTCTCACGTCTGCATAAGACTTTTGGCAACTCTAGGCAGTTTTCAACCTGTCTCTTATCAACTCAACCTTCTCCATTGCTTCATGTCCTTAATCTGGCCATATTATTGTTGCCTCACCAAGCTTAAACCATCCGATAGGCGATCTACATCTCCACCTGTAGAGAGCCTCAAATGGCGCCATTTGAATACTAGAGTGATAGATGTTATTGTAGGCAAACTCGATAAGGGGCAAATGCTTATCCCAGCTACCTCTAAAGTGTTACACCTCATAAGTTTCTAACGTTTAGTCAGTGTATTCGTACGTTAGTCAAGAGTTTTAAAGTACGACGCATACAATAAAGGGCCTGGAAAAAGGTCAAATGAGCACAGAATCGAGGTAGCAAGGGAGAAGGCCGGAGTAGGCTGCAATAGAGGCAACGTGTCACAGACCCCCTCCCTCCGCATTGGGCGGCGTGGCACGCCTGTAAATTGGTGCGATAGGGTCTGTGCCACAGATCCTGTGTCCACCGCCAAAGTGTGTGTGTGTGTGTGTGTGTGTGTGTGTGTATATATATATATATATATATATAAGGTCCCTTTATTTTTGAAACATTTTATATATATCATACCTTCGTCCCAAAAGTAGAGGATACAAGATTTTTAAGTTAATTTCTTCTGTTTACTCTACCAAACACCGATCAAATTCAAATTAACTTTAGGTATCGAGTTACAAGCCTGCGGGGAGCATTAATACAGAGTTAGTTTCTCAAAATTTGCCTAGTAAATGGTAACCCCGCCGAGTAGAAATTGTCAAAATTGCTACAAAAGAATTTATATACGATCACAGGATTCAAGTAAGTATTACTCCCTTCAGAACTCTCGGGAAATTATACGTTTTCGTCCATATTTCATTAAGTTGAAGTATAGTTAATATTAGTATTAAAAGCTATCGTTTTTGCCTAATTTAGTACCGAAACTAGTCTCATTCTCCTAGTAATATGATTATAGCTGAAAAGAGCTATTGAATATGGACTAAAACTCGCCAGTTAACCAGGTATAGACGATCCAAGTATGCTAAGGCAAATTCGTTCGGTAAGTTTCTTTAGTATTATAACTCAGTTTGAATCTCAGTAAGAGAGCCAGAAGTATATCTATTATGATTAGCTGTTGTTGTTAGATGAGACCAGTATTCTATGTTTAGCTTAAGATTGACTTTGTCCTATATAGCCCTCTAGAACCAACCCCAGGGTTACTAGTTGTGTCGATGCCCGCCAGGGGCGAGATGACGTCGCTCCAAGGAGCGGTATGCCGTTCGCGAGGGATGAAGATGGGGTCCCAGGTCCTCATACAGTTCATCCCATGACTGGACTATTATATGTCGTATCGGCAGCACCACCCCCGTTGAACCTGGTGCCCGGGGTGCAGATATTGAAAGTCCACTAGACTCAGACTCAACTACAGTCCAGGGGCTGAGCGGGCTCAATTTAAGACCCAAGGGACTGGTAGGACAGCTATAGTTACTAGTTGACTCGGTGTGACATTGTAGGGGTATATATATTGGATTGTACTCTCCAGGGCTTTTGGGGGCCCCGAGTGGGTTATTCTATGCTGGTTGTACCTTCCGGCTGGGGCCAAGTAAGGTTCTTGTTTGCATTAGTTACTGATAGATTAGGTAGTAGGAAGTTCAGCTATTCAAGTAGTAACTCTACACCTTTCTTTTAGGTATTTCTAGTTTTATTTTAGTTCATTTAGTTATTTACAGTTACCACCTTACATATTTGGTACATATTATACTGACGCCCTTTTGGGGTGCTGCATTACTTTCCATAAGGTGCCGTTAGACGTGGACCAGGATCTTCTTAGCTTTCAGCCAGAGTTAGTAGGGCAGTCAGCTCCATTCCTCCGGAGCTAATAGCTAGAAGGTCTACTTCTTTTTGTTTGTACAGTTTATGGGTAGGTCGGGGCCCTTTCTCGAAAATTATATCCTTCCTAGAGGCTTGCAGATTGTTTCGTATTCCCTGTGGTTAGTTTTGTTGGCCATGTGGGGCCCATGTATGATTTATTTTACGTGTTGGCCATGTGGGGCCTTGTTTAGTTGTTAGTTAGCGGCCCTGTCGGCCATAGCTTAGTTTAGTGCTGGATTTACTTTACAGTCATAACTAGACATCATGGTGGTCTTGTCGGCCCGTATAGTATACCCTATTATTCCCTTTTTCTGGTTAGCTGTTTTCGTTTTACAGGTGACTATAAGGCCTTGTCAGTCGGGGGCTGTGTTTATAGCCGAGATATAGCCCATTATTTTCTTGATTTGAGGATTAATATTAGTCATGCAACAGAGGTGTGTACACACAGTCAGGCTAGTTCAGATCCTAGTAGGGCACCAGGTGCCAGTCATTCCTCCCAAGGTGGGGCGTGAAAAACTTGGTATCAGAATAGGTCGTATCTTAGGGAGCCTACAAGCCTTGCTAAGTAGAGTCTCGTCTATGGATGTTTTGTGCAGCCCCTTCTATAGGCATGAGGCTGGGAGGCCTGATAGGGTGGTCACTCTTCTTTCTCTTTCAGTCATGCTATAGAGCTATACAGTATAGGGTTGAGTCCCTAAGCTTACCATATTTTGCTTGTCTCCAGAAAAATGTTGGACAGGTGATAGCCCATGACTAGTAGAAACTTGGACGTTATAGTAGGAGAGGGAACTAGCAGGGTGCCCCAGTCAGAGTCAGCCTGATCTGAGGGCGACAAGGAGTCCACCTCAGTCACCCCAGCAGTCTCCGGCCCGTCAAGAGCCACCAAGAGCAACAGATGTGTCGGCACCACCTCCAGTAGTTTCTATGCCGACACCATCAGACCAGGAGGTCAGGAGTGTTTTTTTTATGTTAGCTCAGATGATGGCTGCTCAGCTTCAGCTAGTGGCACCTGTGGTTGCCGAATCTTCAGGAGAACTAGGTAGTTCGAGGGTCCGAGAGTTTCTTGCACTGAGTCCCTCGCAGTTCATAGGGACGGACTGAGATGAAGACCCTCAGGACTTTTTAGTACCAGCTGCAGTGGATCTTCAGGGTTATGCATGCCACACCTATGGAGTTGGTTGAGTTGGTGGTATTTCGACTGGGGGACATAGTGGTATTATGGAACGAGAGTTGGGAGAGATCCTGAGGTAGAGATGTTCCCCCTCCGAGTTGGTCTAGTTTTTCAGAGGCCTTCCTGGACCACAATTTGCCATAAGAAATTCGATAGGGCCGAGTAGATCAGTTTATGCATCTGGAGTAGGGTGTTATGAGTGTCCAGGAATATGCTATGAGGTTTGACTCTTTAGCCAGTTATGTACCAGCTTTTGTAGATACCATGCCAGTTAGGGTGCACCAATTTATTATGGGGCTTCTTCTAGAATATATAGAGACTTTTATATTGGCTACTCTGCGAGAGGACATGGATATTGCCTGTGTTCAGGAATTTTCTCAGAATATTAAAGGGATTAGGCAGCAGCAGTGGGAGATAGAAAGGGAGAATCAGGAGCAGCGTCATAAGGCTAGACTTAGTGAAACTCAGGAAGAGTTTCAGGACAGACCCACCTAGACACCTACCTCCATAGCAGCAATAGGGTGGTAGACTAGGCTATCCGGGGCAGTCAGGGCCTGGCGAGAGCTCACGACCATCGGGTTCGTAGTAGCAGAGAGGGTCAGAGAAGAGTAGATTCACAGTGACACTTTGCCTTATCTGTAGTCGATGTTATCCTGGGGCATGTAGGCATGGTTCAACAACGTGTTACACATGTGGACAAGAGGGTCACTTGATGAGAGACTGTACAGCCAGGGGTCAGAGTGATAGGGACCGACAGGATAGATCTTCAGTACGGTCATATGCCCCAGCATCTCCAACAAGGCGTAGGCCCTCAGCTCTAACTGGCAGAGGGCTAGGCAGGTCAGGGGCATCTAGCTCAGGTACTGGTCTAGATCGTACTTATGCTTTATTGTGGTGATAGGAGTCAAAGTCATCGCCGAATGTGGTGAAAGGTATGACGTACATTTTCTCTCATTTTGTTTAAGTTTTCATAGACCCAGGTTCCACTTTGTCTTATGTGACGCCACTAGTAGCCCGAAAATTCAGCATCACGCCAAGATTACTTCAGCAACCTTTTTTAGTGTCTACACCCATCAGTGATTCTATTACAACTAAAAGGATCTATTAGGGTTGCACAGTGGAGGTTTTTGGTCACTAGACTTTAGAAGATTTGGTGGAATTAGAAATGATCAACTTTGATGCAATTATTGGTATGGATTGGTTAGCACCATGTTATGTCAATGTAGAATGTTAGACCAAGACTGTTCGATTTCACTTTTTAGGGAAGGTAGTACAGGAGTGGAAATGCAATGTAGCCACGCCAAAAGGTAGGTTTATATCCTATCTTCAGGCGAGAAAGTTGATAGCAAAGGGTTGCATCTATCATATTGTCAGAGTTCAGGATGTTTAAGTAGAGTCCCTGACTCTTCAGTCTATTCTAGTAGTCAATGAGTTCCCAGGTGTATTTCTAGATGAACTTCCTAGTATTCCCACTGAAAGGGAGATTGATTTTGTGATCGACTTATTACCAGGTACTCAGCCTATATCCATTCCTCTGTACCGAATGGCTCCTACCGAGCATAGTGAATTAAAGGAATAGTTAAAAGATCTGTTAGATAAGGGATTTTATTAGGATGAGTACTTCACCGTGGGGTGCGCCAGTTTTGTTTGTAAGGAAGAAGGATGGCTCCCTCCGCATGTTTATAGACTACCGGCAGCTAAATAAAGTCACTATTAAGAACAAGTACCCGCTTCCCAAAATAGATGACTTGTTTGATCAGTTACAGGGGGTGAAGTATTTCTCAAAAATTGATTTAAGGTATGGGTACCATCAGGTTCGAGTTTGAGAGAGGGATATTCCAAAAACCACTTTCAAGACCAGGTCCGACATTTTGAATTCTTAGTCATGTCCTTTGGGTTGACGAATGCTCCTACAGTGTTCATGGATCTGATGAACAACATCTTCAGGCCATGTCTGGATTTGTTTGTGATAGTATTCATTGATGATATTTTGTTGTATTCTCGTTTAGAAGTGGAGTATTAGGATTCATTGAGAATAGTGCTCCAGATTCTTAGAGATCGCCAATTGTATGCAAAATTTTGTAAGTGTGAGTTTTGGCTGAATTTTTTAGCCTTTTTGGGCCATGTTGTGTCAGAGGCTAGTATTTATGTATATTCTTAGGAGATTGAAGCAGTAAAGACATGGCCTAAACCTACAACTCCTACTGATGTACGTAGTTTCCTGGGGTTGGCTGGGTATTACAGAAGATTTGTAGAAGGGTTTTCTACCTTATCAACGCCTTTGACCAAGTTAACTCAGAAAACAGCTAAATTTCATTGGACCAAAGCATGTGAACAGAGTTTCCAAGAACTAAAAAATAGATTGACATCAATGCCAGTACTAGCATTGTTAGAAGGATCAAAAGGTTATGTTGTGTATTGTGATGCTTCAGGTGTTGGGTTGGGATGTGTCCAAATGTAGCATGGTAAGGTGATTGCTTTTGCTTCAAGGCAGTTGAGAAAACATGAAATGAACTATCCCACTCATGATCTGGAGCTAGTGGCAGTAGTCCATGCCTTAATGATCTGGAGACATTATCTGTATGGGGTGCACGTGGACATTTTTACTGATCATAAGTGCCTCCAGTACATTTTCACTCAGAAAGAGTCAAATCTACGGTAGTGCACTGGTTAGAATTTCTAAAAGACTACGACATGAACATTTTGTATCATATAGGAAAGGCCAACATTGTAGAAGATGCCCTCATCTGTAGATCCATGGGGAGATTAGCATATTTGAAACCAGAACAGCGGGAGTTGGCCCGAGAATTTCATCAGTTAGCCAGCCTAGCCGTCCGAATAGTAGATTCGGGAGACAAAGGGGCAATGATTTAGAATACTGCAGTATCATCCCTAGTTGTAGAAGTAAAAGAGTGACAGTATGAATATCCTCATTTAGCACAACTCAGAGATAAAGTATAGCAGGGAGAAGTACCAACCTTCGAGGTAACTGAGGACGGGGTTTTCAGATGTAGGGGCCACCTCTGCGCTCCAGATGTGGCAGGACTTCGCCAGCAATCATGGCAGAGGTACATTATTCCCATTATTCTCTGCACCCAAGATCAACAAAGATTTATCATGACATAAAAGAGATTTACTGGTAGTCGGGAATGAAAAAGGGTGTCGCAGAATTTGTAGCACAATGCCCTAATTGCAAGTAGGTAAAGGTGGAACATCAAAAACCCAGTGAATTAACCCAAGAAATAGCAGTGCCAATATGGAAATGGGAGGCAATTAATATGGATTTTGTGATAGGATTACCCGGTACAAGGCGTAGATTTGATTCCATCTGGGTGATTGTTGATAGATTAACGAAGTCAGCTCATTTTCTGCTAGTCAGCACCACATTCTTAGCCAAGGACTATGCTGAATTATATATCAAGGAAGTAGTTTGATTGCATGATGTCCCAGTATCTATCATTTATGACATAGGAGCATAATTCACAGTTAGGTTCTGGCAGTCTTTTTAGAGAGGCTTAGGAACACAAGTTAATCTGAGTACGACATTTCATCCTTAGACAGATTGACAGGTCGAACGTATAATTCAGATGCTCGAAGATATGTTACGGATCTGCGTGCTAGACTTAGGGGGAAGCTGGAATGAACATTTACCCCTTGTTGAGTTTTCTTGTCATAACAGTTATCATTCAACAATTCAGATGGCGCCATATGAGGCTTTATATGGGAAAAAGTGCAGGTCCCCAATCGGTTGGTTTGAGGTAGGAGAATCAGAACTAGTTGGACCAAACACGATCCACCAATCAAAAGAGAAAGTAAAGTTCATTAGAGAACGCTTGCTAACAGCTCAGAGTCACCAGAAATATTACTCCAATGTGTAGCGTAGAAACTTCGAATTCAATGTAGACGACTGGGTATTTCTGAAAGTTTAACCAGTGAAGGGTGTGATGAGGTTCGGTAAAAAAGGCAAGCTTGGCCCTAGGTTTATTGGCTCATATCGAATCCTCCGGAGAATAGGTCAGGTGACATATGAGCTAGATCTGCCTTCAGAATTGGAATCCGTTCTCCCAGTCTTCCATGTATCGATGCTACGAAAATGTATAGGAGATTCGTCCTAAGTTGTTCCATTGAAGACATCCATATTACTGAGGAGTTAGCTTATGAAGATGTTCCGGTGGCCATATTAGATCGCAGGTTCGCAGGTTGAGAACTAAAGACGCAGCCTCTATTAAGATACTGTGGAGAAACAGGAATAGAGAAGAGATGGCCTGGGAAGACAAGTATGACATGAGATCCAGATATCCTCATTTGTTCCATACTTAATTCAAATTGTACAGTTAAGGTAAAGTTGTTGGTTATGTTACTGTTTTATAATTTATGTTATATGTAATGCCTAGTTGTCTATCATCTCACTGTGAAAGAGTTGTTATAGTGTTATGTGAAATGCATGTATTGGACTTTTCTGCGTTTCAGGCTTTTTAGATAGTTCATATTACAAACGAGACTCTGCTGAAATTTTTCCAGAACAAAAATTGAAAGAGTTAAACTCCCATAGGTTGTAGTCGACATTCGAGGACGAATGATCCTAAGGGGGGGAGGATGTTACACTCTGTAAGATCCTAACATTTAGTTGGAATATTCATACATTATTCAAGAGTTTTAGAGTATGAAGCGTATGAGAAAGGGCCTGGGAAAAGGTCGAACGAGCACAGAATTGAGTTAGCAAGGGAGAAGGCCGCAGTAGGCTGCAACAGGGGCAGTGTGTCACGGACCCCCTCCCTCCGTGTTGGGTGCCGTGGTATGCCCATAAATTGGCACTACAGGCTCCGTGCCACGCACCCCGTGTCCACTGACTAAGTATATATATATAAGGTCCCTTTATTATTGAAACATTTTATATATATCAGACCTTCATCGCAAAAGCAGAGGATACGACATTTTAAAGTTAATTTCTTCCATTTATAATGCCAAATGCTGTCCAAATTCAAATTAACTTCAGTTATCGAGTTATAAGTCAGCGGGGAGCATTACTACGAATTTAGTTTCTCGAAATTTGCCCGAAAAATCGTAATCCCACCAAGTAGGAGTTGTCATAATTGCTCCAAACTAATTTATATATGATTACAAGCTTCAGATAAGTATTTCTTCCTTCTGAACTCTCGAGAAATTGTACGTTTTCGGTCGAATTTCATTAAGTTGAAGTATAGTTAATATTAGTATTAAAAGTTATCATTTTTGCTAAATTTAGTACTGAAACTAGTTTAATTCTCCCAGTAATACGAATACAGTTGGAAAGAGCTATTGAATACAGACTGAGACTCGCCAGTTAACAAGGAATCGGTGATCGAGGTATGCTAAGGCAAATTCGTTCGGCAAGTTAGTTTCCTTAGTATTATAACTCGGTTTTGAATCCCAGCAAGAGAGACAGAAGTGTATCTATTATGATTAGCTTTTGTTGTTAGCTGAGACCGGTATTTTATGTTTAGCTTGGGATTGACTTTGTCTTGTATAGCCCTAAAAAACCAACCCTAGGGTTACTAGCTGTGTCGATGCCTGCCAGGGGTGAGATGACGTCGCTCCAAGGAGCGGTATGCCATCCGTGAGGGATGAAGATGGGTTCCCTGGTCCTCATACAGTTCATTCCATGGCTGGACTATTATGTGCCATATCGGCACCACACCCCCGTCGAGCCTGGTGCCCGGGGTGAAAATATCAGGAGTCCACTAAACTCAAACACAGCTACAGTCCAGGGGCTGAACAGGCTCAGTTGTAGACCCAGGGGACTGGTAGGATGGATATAGCTACTAGTTGACTTAGTGTGACCTTGTAGGGGTATATAGATTGGATTGTACTCTCCAAGGCTTATGGTGGCCCCGAGTGGGTTATTCTGTGCTGGTTGTACCTTCCAGCTTATGGGGGCCAGGTAAGGTTCTTGTTTGCATTAGTTACTGATAGATTAGATAGCAGGAAGTTCAACTATGCAGGTAGTAACTCTACTTATTTCTTTCATTTACTTCCAGTTTTCTTTAAGTTTATTTAGTTATTTACAGTTACGGCCTTACATATTCGGTACATATTGTACTGGCGCCCTTCTGGGGCACTGCATTATTTTCCTGGAGGTCCCGATAGACATGGACTAGGATCTTCTTAGCTTTCAGCCAGAGTTAGCAAGGCAGTCAGCTCCATTCCTCTGGAGCTAATAGCTAGAAGGTATACTTCTTTTTGTTTGTATAGTTCATGGATAGGTCAGGGCCCTATCTTGACCATTATATCACTCCTAGAGGCTTGTAGATTATTTCGGATTCCCTGTGGTTAGTTTTGTTTGCTGTGTGGGGCCCTTTTATGCTTTATTTTATGTGTTGGCCATATGGGGCCTTGTTTAGCTTTTAGTTAGCGGCCTTGTCGGCCATAGCTTAGTTTGAAGTGCTGGATTTACTTTACAGTATTCACTAGACATCATGGTGGTCTTGTCGGTCCGCATAGGATACCCTGTTATTCCCTGTTTCTGGTTAGCTGTTTTCTTTTTATAGGTGGCTATCAGGCCTTTCGGCCGAGGGCTGCGTTTACAGCCGAGATATAGCCCGTTGTTTTATTTATTTGAGGATTAGTATTAGTCATGCACCAGAGGTGTGTACACTCTGTTAGGCTAGTTAATATCCTAGTAGAGCACCAGGTGCCAGTCATGCCTCCCAAGGTGGGGCATGATATTAAGTCTGTTACGCATGCTCTCAACATGTCCTCGAGGGTCTGGATTGTCCACTTCGCTTGACCATCCGTTTGTGGGTGAAATGTTGTGCTAAGCTTAATTTGTGTACCCAATCCTTCTTGAAATGACTTCAAATACTGAGAGGTAAATTGAGTACCTCGATCTTAAATGAGGGGTAAGGGAACTCCATGCAATTGGACCAACTCCTAGATATATAGTTTAGCATAATCCTCCGTCGAATTCATGCTTTTAACCAGTAGAAAATGTGCTTCCTTGGTCAACCTATCTACCATAACCCAAATGGAATCATATTGTCGATGAGTATGAGGAAGACCTGTGATAAAATCCATATTAATGTCTTCCTACTTCCAAGTAGGAATGTTGATATCCTGAAGCTCACCTCCCAGTCTCAATGCTCAGCCTTTACCTGCTGAGAGTTCAAGCACTTGGCTATGAATTCTGCAATATCCTTTTTCATGCCATTCCACCAACAGATATCCCGTAAGTCACTGTACATCATGGTGGCACCTGGATGGATAGAATACCTGGATCTATGAGCGTCATGCAACATTTGACTCCTCAAATCATCAATTTTTGGAACACATAGGTGACGTTGGTACCGAAGCACACCATCCCCCCCAGGAGAAGGCCTCCACCTTCTGACTTAATGGCTTCCTTCAACTTTACCAAAATCGGGTACTCATCTTGTGTAGCATTCACATCAGTCACCAGGGACGATTCTTATCCGTTTTGGACAACAACACTGTTGTCGGTCGAGTCGGCCAACCTAACTCCTAACCTCACAAGTCGATGTACATCTTTCACTAGCTCCTTCTTCCCCTCATCCACATCGTTCACACTCTCCATAGAGAGTCTACTAAGTGCATCTGCTACCACATTAGCCTTACTTGGTTGGTATAGCACACTCATATCGTAGTCCTTGAGTAGATCCAACCACCTCCTTTCCCGAAGATTGAGATCTTTCTGTGTGAACACATATTGTAAGCTCTTGTGGTCCATAAATACATCCATGTGGACCCCATACAAATAATGTCGCCATATTTTCGAGGTGAATACCACCGCGGCCAATTCAAGATCATGGGTTAGGTAATTCTTCTCATGGACCTTCAACTGTCTAGAGGCATATGCTATCACTTTCCCAAACTGCATCAATATGCACTCGAGTCCAATTATCAAAGCATCACAATACACCACGAACCCATCAGTACCCTCGGGTAGGGTCAACACTGGTGCTGAGGTAAGTCGGGTTTTCAACTCTTGGAAGCTCTTCTCACAAGCCTCTGACCATTGGAACTTCACCTTTTTCTGGGTCAATTTGGTCAAAGGTGCTGCAGTAGATGAGAAACCCTCAACAGATCTTCGATAGTAGCTGGCTAAATATAAGAAACTCCGAATATCATAATGATTCACCGATCTAGGACAATTCTTCACTACCTTAATTTTCTGAGAATCTACCCTTATGCCCTCACTTGATACCATATGGCCCAAAAAGGCTACGGAGTTCAACCAAAACTCGCTCTTGTTGAATTTGGCATATAATTGCAGATCCTTGAAATTCTGAAGCACCACTCTCAAATGAGCGGCATGCTCCTCCTCGCTCGGAGAGTATATAAGGATGTCGTCAATGAAAACAATCACGAACATATCCAAGTATGGCTTGAACGCCCTTTTCGTTAAGTTCACAGAACTTGTAGGAGAATTCGTTAGTCCAAAATACATAACTACAAACTCATAATGACCATACCGTGTCTGGAAGTCTGTCTTCGGGAAGTCACTCTCACAAACCCTAAGCTGATGATACCTGGACCTGAGATTTATTTTTGAGAAACACTTGGCACCCTGAAGTTGGTAAAAAAAATCATTGATCCTGGGTAAAGGATATCTATTCTTAACGGTGACTTTGTTCAATTACCAATAATGAATAGACATGCGAAGAGAACCATCCTTCTTTCGGACGAAGAGAACTGGTGCACCCCATGGGTACTTTCTTGGTCTAATGAAACCCTTATATAACAAGTCCTTCAACTGCTCTTTCAACTCTTTTAGCTTGGATGGAGCCATCTTGCAGGGAGGAATAGATATAGGACGTGTATCGGGAAGAAGGTCAATACCAAAGTCAATCTCACGCTCGGGAGGGACACCTGGCAAATCATCAGGAAAGACCTCTGGATACTCACGTACTATGAGAACTAACTAGATAGTCGGGGTCTTGGACTCAACATCCTTAACCCTAACTAGATGGTACAGAAAACCCTTAGAAATCATCTTCATGGCCTTAAGGTAGGAAATGAAATGACCTACAAGCACAACTAAACTACCCTTCCATTCTAAGACTGGCTCACCCAGAAATCTAAACTCTACTGCCCGGGTTCTACAATTAACTGAAGCATAACATACAAATAGCCAATCGATGCTGAGAATCACATAAAAATCGATCATGGATAACTCTATCAAATCTGCTAAGGTGACCTTCTAAAGGACTTAGACTAGGCAACATCTATACACTCGTTTAGCTATAAGTGAGTCACCTACTGGAGTAGAAACTGAGAAGAGTTCTGACAAGACTACGGGACTGACTCCGAAGCTACTGGCCACATAAGGTGTCACAAAAGACAAGGTAGCCCCCGGAGCTAACAAGGAATAAACATCAATTTGGAAAACTCGTAAGATACCAGAGACTATATTCGGCGAGACCTTTTGCTCCTAGCGGGATGCTAAAGCATAGAATCTATTCTGGCGCTGACCTCCAGTTGTGCTAGTCGATGCCCCCTAATGGGTTGAGCGTGCGGGAGGGGATGCTGAACTAGAAGCTAGACCTTGGCCCCCATCCTGATCCTGTCTCACTACTAAGCAATCTCTAAGCATGTTTCCGGGCTTCCCACACCCGAAACAAGTACCTAAACCTGCCAAGCACTAGCCTATGTGCCCCTGAACATATCTGCGACAAGCTGGGATGCTAGAATATACGATTCTACTACTCTGACCCCTCAAGCCTAATGCTCTCTCTCTCTGATCATGTCTAGGACTGGATGACACACTCAATGCCGAAGATGATGGTGCTGATGATCTCTGGTAGGTCGGCTATCAGTTCCCATCACCTGACCTCAGTTGTGAGAATCTATGGTCATCGGTCCTAGCCCTCTTGGTCTCCCTCTCTCTCAGATGTACGTTCTCCATCTACTAGGCGTACAACACTATCTGTGGGAAATTCATATCCTGATGGAGCATGGAGATCCTACAATCCTTGTCCAAATAGCCCGCTACTCCATCGACGAATCTACTGACTCGCACCCTCTAATCGGCTACCAACTCTAGGGCATATTTTGATAAGCGAGTGAACTCAAGGGCATACTCTTGTACTTTCATTCTCCCCTACTTCAGATTCATGAACTCGGCTTCCTTCAGCTCCCTCATCTCATAAGGGAAGAATCGATCTAGAAAGGAAACATGGAACTCTTCCTAAGTGACAGGACCTGCCCCGGCGACCTTACTCTCCTTCTATTGGCGAAACCTGATATATGTAACCCCTTTAACTGGTAAGAGGCCAACTCTATGCACTCAACTCCATTCACCCCCATGACTTGGGTGATCTTAACTATCTCATCTATGAATTCATACGGGTCCTCATTTACCTTAGACTAAATGAACTCCGGCAAGTTCATCCTCAAGAAGTCTCTGACTCGAGCTGCCACTACATTGCCATTCTGAGGGACATGCACAACGGCCTGCTGATTGACCTGAGCGGTCAAATCCTGCGCAAGAATCTGAATAGCGTCCCAGAACTCAACATGAGCGACTGAATCTGGTGCTTGGTGCTCCTGAACTAATGGGGCTTGCTGGTGCCCATTACCGTTTCCATCCTCAGGGCCTTCACCATTCCCATTTATCCTACAATTCAGTCTTAGAGGAGCCATGATTCTACAATCGTGAATAGCACTAATTAGAAGGATAGAAAGACTTTTAATCTCATGGTATAGATCATGAAAGAAGGAAACATTTCCTAAATGTCTCGTTGCCTCTTCATCATAAGTGTGGCATGCTTCACACCCATGAAAAATGAATCTACTTAACGTGGCTTTAAGAAACCATAGGACACTTCAAACCTATTCCTCTTATACCAAGTTTCTCACGACCCAAACGGAGGCCCAAATCGTAACACAGGACAACGAGCCCTGAGAGACCCCAAGTCGACCCATGGCATAGGAATACATCTAATCTCAATCAAAAACTGAATAATCCTTAAGATACTCATAGAAGAAGTCTAACTTGAACATAACATCAGGATATGAAATCCGAAGCTGAATACAAACATATGTCTGAAAAGCATCTAAACATGATGAGTTGATGGGACAAGACCCCAACTAACTCAACAAAACTGAAACTGAAATACATAAAGGAAAGTTGAATAGTCTAGTCCTCGAGAAATAAGGACTCACCCATAATAAGATTTTTAACTCTGATAAGCTGACTACGAGCGGGGCTGAACCTGATAGCTAGGTCTTGTATTATGAAATGATACAACATAGAGTATGTAGTCAATATGTGGAATGTACCGACTATGCAAGGTAATTAAAACTGTTTAAGTAAATAAAATCATTTAAAGACAATGCATAATGTAGTGTAAACATAAAGAGTCTGAGAGTGGGGCTTGTAGGTATTCTTTCTGAAATCACTATCTCTTCATAACATAACATATCATAACTTCATGACATCATAACTGAATTGAAATTCTCAAAGCTGAATTCTGACATTTATAAGGAAAGCTGAACATTGAGTCAAACCTGCTTTAGAGCATGCATTTACATAAATCTCATGAGTAATGAAACATGCATATCTAAAATCATGAGGAACAATGGGAGACTCGTCTTATAGCCGACATACCACGATAGAGCTTATATGGTCCCAACTATCACACTCAAGTGGGTAGAGCCGTCCAAAGCCTTTCCAGGGCTAGGGATGATACCATGATATCGATATCAAGCTGAAGGCCCATTTGGGCAGGGGAAGCTCACGAGGGAGGTCCCGAAGTCATAATGTATAAACCTACATTGGCATGTATTTCTGAGGCACAAGAAGATCGAATTAGCCTTCTCTATACTAGACACTACTCCCAAAACATACATATGCTCTACATAATTTTATAAGAAAGCTCAGCATCGTCTATTGAGGAAGTTCAATGATCAAATACATCTCAAATATGAAATCATGCATATGAGACGCTTTAGCTCAAGACATACCAAAAGCAGAAAACATTATTGGGAGTCTTCACTCCAAAACCATGTGGTAAGCTATACATAGAAAACTTTAACTCAAACATACCACAAGCTGAAAATATAATTGAGAGTCTTCGCTCCAAAACATGTGGGCATAATCCAAAGCTTTATTATAAATAGAAATACTTAATTCTCATTGAAATCATAATTGTATACATGGGTAGCTTCAAATCATGCTTTTCATCATAATATCTCATCATCATCATATATTCATCACAAATCTCGTCTTTGATGAACATCTCATCCATGGGCTTTTAATTCATTAGACTAGAATCATGATTTTAAATTGAAAATATTATAAAATTTTCCCATGCTTCATAATTCAATAGTAGAATCATAATCAAATCATACCCATATATAAAAATAGAAGATTCATGTGTTTGGGTTAAAACCCCATATATTAGACATAGAATTTCATACTTTAGTGAGGGATTGGGCATGGGTGTTGATTCTGCATGGGTGTTAAAGGAATCACCCATTCATAACCTTACATACCTATAGGTAGCTGATTCTAACACTTCTTTAGATGCCCAATAGGAAATTGAAAAGAAATTAATGAATGCTAAGCTTGATCTCAAGTCTTGTACCTTACATGCATGAATGAATGAGGCCTAAAATGGACTTAACCCCTTTAGAAGTCACTATTCATAACCCAAAACATCGTAGTTTAGGCCTTAGGAACTTAGAAATTATGGAGAATCCCTTGCTAAATTCGCAGAAAATAACTGTCAGGTGGTCCCAATGAGGGGCGTAATGACTCATGGTCACAGGTCACAACTCGAGGAGTCATCCGTGAAGTACACTACCATCATGCCAAAACTTTTCTCAGATAGCTAACTACGACCAACCCCACGAATCATAGGGACTGACCACAACTTGTGGGGTCCCTTCCGTCAAGTCCACTGCCCCTTTTCCTTTTTCTTTTCTTAAGCCCCCTCCCTACGATTGAGCCAACTACTCGTGGGGTCTGGGCTTGTGTTGTGGTCATGCCCGTGATGTTCTCCTCTTCTTAAGGCTTAAATTTCATCCACTAGCCTTCCCCATAAGTCACATCACGAGCATGGGTTGATCTCACGAGTCTCCTCACGACTCGTTCTGAGTCTGCTGCAAAGTTTTCACTTTTTCTTTATTTCAACTCCCAGGTCTGATCTTTGGCTTTCCAAGGTATAACAATTCTAAACTAAAAAAAGTATTTGAACAAACAATAAAATCATTTTCCTATGTTAATAGGGAAATAACCAAACCTAGCACCAACACATCCTACGACTCATCATACGACCCGTAATAAGATTGTACGGCTCGTGGCTTATCGCGTACATCCCTTGGCTTCTGTAGAATTTGCTAAGTGTTGGCATCTGGTATGACTCGTAGCATAATCCCACGAGTCGTACAATCAAGTCATGATTTGGCTCTAAGAACTTTTGCATCTAATAAAGATTTCCACAAGTATATTGTTATTCCTCGTACCTTGCTCTTACGGCTCTTAATAACTTGTCATATCATAAGAACTTCCAATTCCCAAAAATCACTGAAGCTTTCCATGGCTCCTGGTACGGCTCGTAGATAGTTGCTACGGTTCTTAGGTGCTACCCATATCAGGAGACTTTAATTTTGCAAATATCTCGCAAGTATTCTACAACTCATGTTACTACTCATACCTGGATGGTACAGCTCGTACTGAGATTCGTACTTTTTCTTTTCCTTGTACCAATCTTCTGAGATTTTTCACGAGTCTTAATACAACTGGTACAATCTTGGTACAGCTCGTACTGAGATCAGTACTTGGCTGCTTTTCTGCACTTTTCTGCAACTTTTGCACATTTTCACTCCAACACCTATTTTCCCTAAAAAAAAAGTAAAAACACCTCATATCCATATAAACACACCTAATACCATGTTATTTTATCAATTTTAAGTGTCAAAAGTGTTGTAAACTCATAGTACATCAGAATGCATGATGATCCCACATCTTTCCCACGTGGAGGAGAGACATTCTAAGCCTTGATAGGACAAAGGAAGAATAAGGTGTCATATCATGGTGTGCCCTCAAGTAATACCCCAAAAGTTCTAAAGACTAGACCCGAGATTTCAAATATGAATACCAGGAAAACATTGGAGAATTTTTTAACTACGACTCAACCAACGAGTCGTAAGTTTACGGTACGGGTCATAGGAATATGGGTAATAGGAAGACCCGTGGTTCAGTTCAGAGATTTCTTTCCCTAGACCATAAGTCCCCATTACGAGTCATAGTGTGAGGGTATGACTCGTGGTACGGATCGTAACAAGTACTTGGGAATTTTTAGATACTGATTGTACGAGTGTTCGTATGAACCGTGATAGTCTGTTATGGGTCACAGTAGGATTCATGGAAATATTTAGATCATTGGAGGTTTTGGACTTGGGCAGTACAGGAGGATACTATGAGTCACTACAGGGTTGTACGACTCATGGTACAAGTCGTGTTAGCTGACACGATCAATTTTCTTGCGAATTTATTAAGGGAATATTCGTAAACCCTAAGCCCCTAAGCCCAATACTACATCGTTTTAAGCCTTCAAAGAAGTGTATTAAGGGAGTTTTACCTATTCTAAACAATTCCCCTACCATGCATGCAAGATTAGGAATTCCTCATTGAAGATCAAGCCTAGAATTCTTCAAGTTCTTCTCCAAATCTCTTGGGCTTTCAAGGTCAAGTGTAGATTAAGTATACCCAGGTATGTAAGTCTATGAATGAGAGTTTTCTTTCACTATCATGACCAAATTTCTCCTCAAGTTCATGAATTCAAATATTAATTCAAGTGTATGATCTTATGGGATTTTAGCCCAATTTCATGAAATTCTCTATGATTTGGTTATGAGTCAATTCCCTTTATGTTTCAAAGCATGTTTTAAGATTCATGGGTAGATTTTATATACTAATTGATTATAAATTCATGATTTCATGTTTTAGAAAAATTATGCCCAATTATGCAAGTTTCATGAAAATTCAAATTTATAATCCATGATTTCAACTGTGATGAGATATGTAGCATGATTGAATGTTTACAAATTACCCATGTATGAATCTATGATTTTGACTTATGAAGTCTATTTCAAGTATGCATGATTCTATGGTTTGGCAAACCCATACAAGTTAAGTATGTTTTCAGTATTTAGCCAAGGCTAATAAGATCAGCTTATGATATGTTTTGGAGTCAAGACTCCCCATTTTCAAATTTCAGAATATGCACGTAATTACATTATCAGCTTCGTTGACAAATGATGGTTTTAGCTTCATTGAAAAATGATGGAGAGCACTTTGCATGTTTTTGGGAGTAGTGTCTAGCACCAAGTAGGCTTGGGGTTCAAAGGTTCCCTGGTCTCAGAACTACACGCCAACATAGGTCTATATGTGTATATTTAGGGCCTCTCAAGAGAGTTTTCCCACCCTCAAGGGGCCTTTAGTTTGATATTGATATCATAGTAGTGTCCTTAGCCTTGGCAAGATTTCGTAAAGCTCTTCCCACTTAAGTGTAATAGTTGGGGCATTATGTAAGCTCTATCGTGATGGTGTCAGGTGTGACGGGCCTCCCATTGTTCCTAATGGTTTCAGTTATGCTTGTTTATGATTTATGACATTATGTTTTTAGTAGATTTGACCCAATGATCAATTTATAAGCTTTTACTAATGATTTTAGTTATGGAAAGGCATATTATTATATTTTCTACTTTGGGTCATTTGATACAAATATGAGATTCAGTTTATGACTATGCATGTTTTGAAATATCAACTTGCAGTCCTTACTCTCACGATCTTATGATTTACGTTATGTGCATGATTTTAGTTATACTTACTCTGCCTGTTTTACTTACCTTACATACTCAGTACATTTCATGTACTGATCGCATACTCGGTGCTGTATCGTTTCATGATACAAGTTCGATGCTCAGACTCAGTCTTGCCGTTAGCTAGTCTCTAGAGATAAGTCTAGTTCTCTTGTTGGTGAGTCCTCATCCTAAGAGGGCCTTCAAATTGTTAAATTGTGTTACATTTAGTTTCAGAATTTTAGTGAGCTAGTTGGAGATGTTGTCCCATTAGCTCATCAGTTATGTTAGAGTCTTTTTTAGACAATACCTAGAGTGCTGACTCTGTATGGTTTACATGTATTCAGACTTTTGCTTATTCCTATTTAGTTTATCAGTTCAATTTAATGTATGCTCTTTAGTGTAATACCCTGAAAGCCCTAAGATCAGACCCGTGGGATGAAATGGAAAAAGCAGAATTTTCTGCACCAAGTCACAGAATGAGTCTTCCAGTGACCCGTGAGGTACTCCATGAGTCGTTAAGCGACTCATGAGGTGGAAGGCAATTGGATAAGAGTTTTGTGGTTTGAGCGTGACCATGAGGCAAGACAAAATTTGTTGTCAAGGCCACGAGTCATAGGGTTGGTCATGGTCAAGAGTTTGACTTGGGTGTTAAAATGATTGGCAGTGTTCCCCACGACCAGTCACTACGATTCGTCAGGTACACCACGAGTCATGGTGACCAGCATAGGTAAGTTCTCCAGTGTTGACGACGAGGGCAGACCACCACTCCCTCATTGGGACTGGTAGTGTGAGTTTTCCTATAAATTTACAAAGGGCTTTTCCATAATTCCTAAGTTCCTAAACCTAAACTACGTCATTTTAAGCTCATATAAGTGTGTTTTAAGAGGGTTTAGGTCATTCTAATCCCAGCACTCTCCATGCATGCAATCCTAGAAGTTTCTAAGGGTGATCAAGCTTAGAATTCATCAATCCTCCTTCAATTTTCTTTGGGCATTCAAGAAGGTTGAGAAATCAGAAGTACCCAGGTATGTAGGGTTGTTAATGGGTGTATTCATCCACTCCCATACCCAATCCTTTTTCAAATTCATGGAAATTCTAGTTGATGAATCTATGGGGTTTTAATCCAACTTGTGAATTCTCTAAGTATTTATCATGGGTATAATCTATTCATGTTTCAAATGTTGAATTATGATTCATGGGCATGATTATATTAATTTCAATTATAATTCATGTTTTCAAAATTTTACAAATTATGATGCCCAATTATTAAATTTCATGAAAAGATGAGATTATGATCTATGTTTCTAAGTATGATGAGATGTATATGATAAAAGTATGATTTCGAATTACCCATGTCTATATTCATGTTTTTCAGTATCATAGTCTGTTTCAAGTATGCTTAAGTTTTGGAAAGCCTGTATGATCAAGTATGTTTCATGATTTATCTTGATTTCATATTAATAGCTTACCACATGGATTTTGGAGTCTAGACTCCCACTTTTTTCATCATGTGGTATGGTTTGAGCCAAGGCTCCTCATTCTATGATTTCAGATTTATGCATGTATGTTTATGAATTAGCTTTGTCACTAGATGATGGTTCAGCTTTGTTGAAAAATGATGGAGAGTATATGCATATTTTTGGGAGTAGTGTCTAGCACCGTGTAGGCTAAGGGTCAGTCAACCCTACGCTTGAGAACTATGTGCCAACATAGGTATGGTTAGATTATTTGGGACCTTCTTTGTGAGCTTCCCCTGCCACCAAGGGGCCTTCAGCTTGATATCGATATCATGGTAGCGTCCTTAGCCCTGAAAAGGCTTTATACGGCTCTGCCCACTTGAGTGTAATAGTCGGGACCATGTAAGCTCTATCGTGGTAATGTCGTTTACATGACGAGTCTCCCATTGTTCCTCATGATTTTTGTTATGCGTGTTCATCAATCATGATATTATGTTTTCAGCAGGTTTGACCCAATGTTCAGTTTTACTTATGAATAATCAGTTTCAGCTTTGGGTAATTTGATTCAGTTATGATATTCAATTATTTTTAAATCATATTTTCAAATACTAGCATGCAAGCCCTACCCTCAAAATCTTATGATGACATATTTATGATATGCATGATTTCTGATTTAACATACTTATTAGCTTTACTTACCTTGCATACTCAGTACATTCCACGTACTGACCGCACACTCTATGTTGTATCATTTCATGATATAGGCTCAGACATTTAGGCTTAGCCCTATCGTTAGCCAGATCCTCAATGATATCATCATCTAGCCAGAGTTGGTGAGTCCTCATCCTTTGAGGACCCTTCTATTAGTTTATGTTCTGTATCTTTAGTTTCAGCTTTAGTAAGTTAGTGGGGTTCTTGTCTCATCAACTCGTCAGTATGTAGAGGCTTATCAGACATAGTATATTTTCAGTTTCAGATTGTTGTTATCTATTCAGATATTTGATGTTATCAGATTTTCAAACTTCTCCTATTTTATATATGTTAAACTTCCACATTATTATGTTGAGTTTAGATGTCATGTTCATGTCATGGGTCGACTTGAAGCCTCTCGTGGTTCTTTGTCCTGTGTCTCGATCCGGGCCTATGTCATGGGTCGATATGGAGCCATTCATGGTTCTAGGTTCCGTGTCTCAACCTAGGGTCTCAGCTCGGGTCATGATGCCTCGAGAGGGGGAAGCACTCTCTTAAGAGGTCCCAAATATATTCCTACGTTGGTGCATAGCTTATGAGAGTGGGAAACCTCGAAACCCTAGCCTACTCAATGCTAGACACTACTCCCAAAACATGCATATTTATCATATAATCGTATTCTCAAACCATAGCTTAAATTTGAACATTGGGAGTCTTGACTCCAAATCATATAACGAACTACATTGGGAATCTTGACTCCAAATCAAATAATAAACTAATCTTGTTAGCCTTTACTAAAATCATATTAAGCATACATAATTGCATGGGCTTGCCCAAATCCTAAAACTATGCATACTTGAAATAGATGTCATAAGTCAAAATCATGGAATCATAAATCAAGAATTTATAAACATTCATGCATACTTTGATAATTCATCATGGTTGAAATCATTGAATCATAGGCTTGATCGTCATAAAACATGCATTATAGGGCATAGTTTCTAATAACTTGAAAATATTAATTTATAATCAAATTGAGTATAAAATATTCCCATTATAGTTAAAACATACTTTAGATCATGAGGGGATTAGACCCATAAACATATCATAGGTAATTTCAGAAAATTGGGTTAAAACCCTAGGAATCAATTCGCTTCATTAAAAACATAGATTCATGACTTTGAGAAGAAGCATGGGTATGAGGGTGGAAGAAAACCCCTATTCATAGCCCTAAATACCTAGGTAAACTGATCTTCAAACTAGCTTTGAAAGCTCAAGAGAATTGGGAAAGAAATCGGGGAGAATTCTAGCTTAATCTTGAAAGGGAATCTCAATATCTTGCATGCATGGGATTCTAATGACATAGAATAGACTAAACCCTCTTAAAACACTCCTTTCATGGCTTAAAATGACATCATTAGGAAGATAGGAGCTCGAGAATATACAAGAGTACCCTTGGGAATTCGTATAACAGACTATCTGCTGGCTACAACGACCACTCCAATGGGTCATCGTAGTGTACCAAAGCCCATTGGATTGTCCATAGTATCTGAAGAACTTCCTATACTCTGCTAAAGTTCTGACCAATGACCGATCTGGACGAGTCGTCATACAAAAAAATAACTCGTTACTCCGGTCGTTCCTTCCAGGGAAAATTATGCTCCTCTTCTTATTCTCCAACCAATGACTAGACAGGACGAGTCATTCCTTGAAACAATGACTCGCCATATCCTCTCGTTGTCACTGACTTGGATCTGGACCTTTTTCTGAGCCCCATTCAGCGACCACTCAGGATGACCCATTGGATCTTCCAATGAGTCATTGCTAGGCTCATTTTTTACTAAAAAATATTTGACTAGGGACTTACCCCGAGGGACACAACGGGTCATTGTTCCCTAAAATGACTTTCCCCTAGTGTTGTCCTGCGACTCTGGTGAAATTTTCTTTGTTTTCTCTGGTTCAACTGTTGGATTTAATCATAGGAAATTTATAATACTAAACTAGGGAGAATATTACATTATGATATTTACATCGAAAACATAACAATCATGTGCTAGGGTGACAAAAATTAGCAAGACAATTGGAGTTTAGGAACACTCATAATTTGTCTGAAAAAGCCCTAATATTTAACTCTTGTACGACTAAAATAGAAAAGGTTTCTGAGGGTAATTTTTGGGACACAAGGGTTGAACAATCCCCTTGTTGAATTCCCACATACCTGAAGAAGAAAGTCCCTAAGAAGAAGCCTTGAATTTCTAAACTAGAGGAAGAACTCTAGTTCTTGTTGGGGAGAGATCTTGAGCTCTAAAGTTCTGCTCTTGAGAGGCTAAGGGAGAAATAAGGTAGACTAAAAGACTAACTCCCCATAACACCTGAGTATTTATCCGAAAAATGTACTTTAGGCATTAAAATAGCGGGAAGTTACAAAAATTCCCTTAGAAGAAAGTCTGAAAAGTTGCCCAACAAGATCCAGCAGGTCACACAACAAGTCGTTGGTTGTGACAATGACTCATTGGGACCAGTCATTGGTCCTAGGTCTGAAACTCCCAGTTAGTGGGACTGAACAACGAATAGGAACAACGACTCATTAGCTGAAATAATGAGTCGTTGGTCCCACTCCTTGTCACCGGGAGATATTTGAACCAACTCTAGATATCCCCCAAAAAACAGACAGGACGACCCATTATCCAAAAAAATTAGTCGTTGTTTCCATCTATTGTCATTGGGGTGACTTAAGCATTTTCTGGATATAACTCAACGGCTTTATAGGATGAGTCGTTATTGTTACACCCCACCTTGGGAGGCATGACTGATACCTAATGTCGTACTAGGACCTAGGCTGACCTGGATGAGTATAAGCACCTTTGGTGCTTGCCAGCACCTCAAAATAAAAAAAATAACAAGCTATATCTCCGCTGTAAACACAGCCTCGGGCCAAACAAGGCATAGCCACTTGTAAAAGAAAACAGTTAACCTAACCGACAAGACAATAACAGTGACCTATGCGGACCGACAAGACCGCCATGCTATCTAGTCCTAGCAAAATGAAAATATGCAGTCATATTTACAACATTGCCAACAAGGCTACTAACCAACTAACTAGCTAGGCCCCACTTGGACAACATGCATGATATAGCACACATAGGGACCCACACGGCTAACAACAACCAAAAATTGAAAAATTATAGTCCGTGAGACTCTAAGAGTGTAATAGTGGTCGGGACAGGGCCCGACCTACCCAAAAGTTGAACAAAAAAAGAAAACACCTTTCTAACTATTAGGCCTAGAGAAAAGGAGCTGACTGTATCGCTAGCTCTAGCTGATAGCTAAGAAGGTCTTGAACCATGTCTATCCGCACCTACAGGTGAGCATGCAGCGTCCCATAGTTGGGCGTCAGTAAAAGATGTACTGAATATGTAAGGCAGTAATGAAAGCTGAATAAAGCTAATAGAAGAATTGAAAGTAATCAATAAGGAGCATAAGAGTTCAACCTGAATAGCCTTATAATTTGAAACATAACTAGCAAGTATACATACAAATAAGAACCTATCCGGGCCCCCATAGGCCTGGAAGGTTCAATCAGCACAGAATAACCTACCTAGGCCCCCATAAGCCCTGCCAAGCGCCAAACAGTCTATATACCCAGAGGTACCCTGAGGCTCCATAAGTGACTGCAACTGCATCTTAGACAAACCAAACCCTCAAGAGGGTCGTTAATATAATCTTTAGCATAGAAGGAGTTCATAGAAGACGCCAACGTGGCCCCAAAGGCTTTACTCTAGTCCCTTTAGACACTAAATATCTCTGTAAGCAATTCAGTAGCTCGTAAGCAATTTTATTTTCTAATGTTTTCAATTACAATTCATGTTTTCAAAGTTTTACAAATTATGATGCCCAATTATGAAAGTTAATGAAAAAATGAGATTATGATCTATGTTTTTAAGTATGATGATATGTATATGATAAAAATATGATATCGCATTACCCATGTCTATATTAAAATTTTTACTATCATAGTCTATTTGAAGTATGTTTAGGTTTGGGCAAGCCCATATGATCAAGTATGTTTCATGATTTATATTGATTTCACGTTAATAACTTACAACATGGATTTTGGAGTCTAGACTCCCACTCTTTTCAGCTTGTGGTATGGTTTGAGCCAAGTCTCCTCATGCTATGATTTCAGATTATGCATGTATGTTTATGATTCAGCTTCATCACTAGACGATGGTTCAGCTTTGTTGAAAAACGATGGAGAGCATACGCATGTTTTTAGGAGTAGTGTCTAGCATCGAGTAGGATAAGGGTCAATAAACCCTGTGCTTGAGAACTACGTGCCAACGTAGGTATGATCAAATTATTTAGGACCTCCCCTGTGAGCTTCCCCTGCCCCTAAGGGGCCTTCAACTTGATATCGATATCACGGTAGCGTCCTTATCCCTTGAAAAGCTTTGAATGGCTCTGCCCACTTAAGTGTAATACTCGGGACCATGTAAGCTCTATCGTGGTAATGTCAATTACATGACGAGTCTCCCATTTATCCTCATCATTTCAGTTATGCATGTTCATATGTCTTGATATTATGTTTTTAGCAAGTTTAAGCCAATGTTCAATTTTATTTATGAGTAGTCAGTTTTAGCTTTGGGTCATTCGATTCAGTTATGATATGTAGTTATGTTCAAATCATGTCTTCAGATACTAGCATGCAAGCCCTACTCTTAGAATCTTATGATGACATGTTTTGTGATATGCATGATTTCTAATTTTACTTACTTAGCAATTTTACTTACCTTGGGTACTCGGTACCTTCCACGTACTGACTGCATAATCTATGATATATCATTTCATGATACAGGCTCGGACATTCAGGCTCAGTCCCACCGTTAGTCAGATCCTCAGCGATATCATCTTCTACACAGAGTTGGTGAGTCCTCATCCTTCGAGGACCCTTCTATCAGTTTATGTTCCGTATCTTCATTTTCAGTTTTAGCATGTTAGTTGGGGTCTTGTCCCATTAACTCGTTAATATGTGAGGCTTATCAGACATAGTATGTTTTCAGGTTTCAAATTGCTATTATGTATTTAGATATTCGATGTTATCAAATTTTCAGACTTTTACTGTTTTATATATGTTAGAGTTCTACATTATTATGTTGAGTTTAGATGTCACGTTCATGCCATGGGTCGACTTGGAGCCTCTCGAGGTTCTTTGTCCCGTGTCTCGATTCGACCCTATGTTTGGGTCATGATAACCTTGGTATCAGAGCTTTAGGTTTTGAAATGTCCTAGGGTGTTTTAAAGTTGCATTAAGTAGAGTCTTTTTCATGGGTGTGAAGCGTGCCACACTTATGACGAAGAGGCTACAAAATATTTTAGGAAACTTCCCTTCTTTCATGATCTATGTCGTGAGATGAAATGTCTCTCTATCCTTCTAACTTGTGCTATACACATTTGAAAAATCATGCCTCCTCGCCGAGTTAATGGAAGAAGAAACTGAAATGGAAACGGCGATGAGAATGGCATCGGAGATGGGCACCAGCAGGCCCCACCAGCCCCCGAGGATCATGTGCCTGAGCAGGTGGCCCATACTGAGTTTAGGGCTGCCATTCAGATGCTAGCTCAGGCTTTGAAATCCCAAGTCAACCAACAGGTGGTAGTGTATGTCCCTTAGGATGGGAATGTGGAAGCGGCAAGAGTCAGAGATTTTTTGAGGATGAACCCTCTGGAGTTCCTTAAGTCAAAAGTGGACAAGGACCCCCATGAGTTTATTGATGAGATTCAAAAAATCATACAAATCATGGGGTGACTGGGGAGGAGTGCATAGATTTAGCTCTTATTAACTGAAAGGGGTAGCATATAACTGGTTCAGACAGTGGAAGGATAGTAGGGTAGTCGAAGCAGGCCCTATTGGTTGGGATGAGTTCCATATCGCGTTTTTTGATCAGTTCTTTCCTGTGAGATGAGGGAGCTCAAGGCAGCTGAATTTGTGAACTTGAGACAAACCAACATGACGGTTAAGGAGTATGCTCTAAAGTTGACCCACCTATCCAAATATGCACCTGAGATGGTGGCAGACCAGAGGTCTCGAGTGAGTCGATTGTGCATGGGATAGCAGACTATTTGGTCAAAGATTGTCAGACCGTGATACTTCATTAGGACATTGATTTCTCATGGATAGTTCTGTACACCCAGTAGATGGAGGCGGTGAAAGGTGAGTGAGCGGGAGATAGAGGCCAAGAGGGTTAAGACTGATATCTTTGGATTCTCCTAGCAGAGACCTAGTGGTGGGCGCGTCAATAGTCCTGCCAAAGATCATCAGCCCCAGCGCCGTTAGCAACAAGTGTGCCCTGTAGATCTAGGCCCAACCAGAGGGAACCAGCATCAGGATCTCGAGGTCAGGGGAGCAAATTTGTGGAGCACAGTATTCCAGCTTGTGACAGGTGTGGCTGGAGACACACTAGTCAGTTCTTAGCAAGTATAGGTGCTTATTTCGGGTGTGGGAAGACAAGAAATATGCTTAGAGATTGTCCAGCAGCTAGATAGAGCCATGGTAGAGGCTGAGATCCAGCCACTAGCTCAGCAGCCCCACCCACACGCTCAGTTCAGTAGGGAGCCTCCACTAGTGCAGGTGATGGTCAATGTCAGAATAGATTCTATGCCCTCGCATCTCGTTAGGAGCAGGAGGCCTCCCTAGATGTTGTCACTGGTATGTTATGAGTATTCCACCTAAATGTATATGCATTTTTAGATCCAGGGGCTACACTATCTTTTGTGATTCCCTATGTTGATAGTAGTTTTAGAGTCAGTCCCAAAATCCTATCAGAACCTTCTCAGTCCCTACTCCAGTCGGTGATTCAGTTATAGCTCGATGGCTATATAGAAATTGCCCTGTCATAGTCATTCAGAAAGTTACCTCAGCAAATTTAGTAGAGCTAGCCATGAAAGATTTTTATGTTATCTTTGGCATAGATTGGATACATGGATGATATGCCTCAGTAAATTGTATAACCCGTGCGGTAGAGTTTCAATTTCTGAGTGAGCCAGTCTTAGAATGGAAGGGTAGTTCAGTTGTCCCTGTAGGTCATTTTATTTCCTACTTTAAGTCCAGAAACATGATTTCTAAGGGTTTCTTGTACCATCTAGTTAGGGTTAAGGATGATACATCTGAAACCCCAACTATCCGATCAGTTTCTATGGTGTATGATATCCAGAAGTGTTTCCAGATGATTTACCAGGAATTCCTCCGAAGCGGGAGATCGATTTTGGTATTGACCTTCTTATCGATATGCAACCTATACCTATTTCTCCTTACAAATGGATCCAGCTGAGGTAAAGGAGTTGAAGGAGCTGTTGAATGATCTCTTAGAAAAGGTTTTCATCAGAACTAGCAAATCCCTATGGGGTGCACCAGTTCTCTTTGTCCGGAAGAAGGATTGTTCCCTTCAGATGTGCATTGACTACCGAAAATTTAACATTGGTCACCATTGAGAACAAGTTTCCCCTCCCCAGGATTGATGCTTTGTTGAGCATCTTCACGGTGTCAAGTGTTTATCAAAGATAGACCTCAGATCCGAGTATCATCAGCTCAGGGTTCGGGAGAGTGGTGTTCCAAAGGTAGCCTTCAGGACTTGGTATGGTCACTATGAGATTGTAGTTATGTCTTTTCTATTAATGAATTCTCCTACAACTTTTATTGATTTGATGAACAGGGTGTTCAAGCCGTATTTGGATATATTCGTGATCGTCTTCATAGATGATATTCTCATGTACTCTCGGAGCGAAAAGGAGCATGTCGCTCATTCGAGGGTGGTGCTATAGACTCTTAAGGATCGCCAGTTGTATGCTAAGTTCAACAAGTGCAAGTTTTGGCTAGACTCAGTAGCATTTTTGGGTCATGTGAGGCTCATGGTTCCAGATATTCTATACATCCAAGTGCCACAAAAATGTACTGTGACCAACGGGAAGTTTATTGGTGGAATGGCATGAAGAAGGACATAGCGGAGTTTGTGGCTAAGTGTCCCGATTGTCAATAGGTGAAGGTTGAGTATCAAAAACCTGGTGTGCTTCAAGAAATTAGTATCCCTACTTACAAGTTGGAGGAAATTAATATGGACTTTGTTATGGGGTCGCCTCATACTCATTGACAGTATGACTCTATTTGGGTGGTCATAGACCACTTGACTGAAGAAGCTCAGTTTTGACTGGTCATAGACAGGTTGACTAAAGCAGCTCATTTTCTACCAGTCAAAACTACCAATTCAGCAGGGGATTATGCCAATTGTATATTCGGGAGTTAGTTCAGTTACATGGACTACCCTTATCCATCATATCAAATAGAGGTACTCAATTTACCTCCTAGTTTTAGAGATAGTTTTAGAAGGGACTTTGTATTATGGTCATGTTATACCCCGGAAGCTCAAAGATCAGACTCGAGAGTTGAAATGGAAAATTTAGGAATTTATGTTGCAGGCACTGGACGAGTCATGGGACAACTTTTGAGGAGACCCACGAGTCATCAAGTGACTCGTGGGCAAGCCTGAAATAAAGGAAGGATCGAGGTTCCCACGAGGGAGATAACGACACGCTGCCAGTCCCCACGAGGGAGATAGCGACTAGTGGCCAATCCCCACGAGTCGTCATGTCACTCGTGGGGTGAGGTTGGGGTTAAGTTAGAAGAAGCTCCTAGTGTACCAAAGGGATGGGACCCCACGAGTCGTTGCCAGTCCCAATGACTCATGAGGTGGGTTGTGAGCAAGCCTATGGACTTTTAATGGAGGATGAGGTAATGTACTTGGAAGGCCATACGATGAGTCATTTCCCTTCCTGAATGATCTGAAAGTCTTGATCCTTAGGTTTTATTACGAACCTTATGTTACAAGCATGATGTCCTTCTCATATGTTTATTTATGAGTTTTACTTTACTTTTAAATGTCTGTTTTACTTACCTTGCATACTCGGTACATATCACTTACTGATCGCATACTTTCTATGCTGTATCGTTTCATGATACATGGACCAGATATCAGGCTCATCCTCATCCTTAGTCCATCTCAGTTTACGCTCTCAGCTCATTGGTGAGTCCTCATGTTTCGAGGGCCGTTTGACAGAATTTTATGTTATCTCACGTTTCAGTATTGTTCGGGTTAGTTAGGGATGTCGTCCCATCAACCTATCATATATTTTAGAGGCTTTCAGACAAGTATGTAGTACTCAGCTTATGTGTACGTTTATTATTTTCTGATGTTATGCTATGGTTACGTTTCTGCTTTGTTTTATATTTAGTATTCTTCTTATTTAAATGATATTAGCTGTATGCATGTCCCATGGGTCGACTTGGGGTTTCTCAGGGTCCCTTGTCCCGTGTCTATGATCTGGGTGTACGTTCGGTTGTGAAAAACTTGGTATCAAAACAATAGGATTGGAGTGTCCTAGGGTTTCTGAAAGCTGGGTTAAGTAGAGTCTTTTTCATGGGTTTGAAGCACGCCACGCCTATAATGAAGAGGCTACTAGACGTTTAGGAAATGTTCCTTTTTTTCATGTTCTATGTAGTGCGATGAAAAGTCTCTCCATCCTTCTAATTCGTGCTATTCGCGATTGCAGAATTATGGCTCCTAGAAGAATGAATGGAAGGAGGAATGGAACGGATGAAGGCCACGGAGGTGGCAATGACCATGTGCATCAGCAAGCCCCACCTGTTCAGGAGCCCCAAGCACTAGAGCCAGTTGTCCACGCTGAGTTTCCGGCGGCTATTCAGATGTTGGTGCAGGCCATGACCACTCAGGTCAACCAACAGGCTATTGTGCAGGTCCCATAGAACGACAATACAGCGACGACTCAGATTAGAGGCTTCTTGAGGATTAACCCTCCTGAGTTCACGGGGTCAAAGGTGGACGAGGATCCACATGAGTTCAATGAAGGGATCTTGAAGGTCACCCCGGTTATGGGGGTGACAAATGGGGAGTGTGTTGACTTGGCATCTTATCAGTTAAAAGAGGTCGCTCATATTTTGTACAATCAATGGAAGGACCGCAAGGCAGCGAGAGCGGGCCCTATCAGTTGGGATGAGTTCCACATGGCCTTTCTCGACAGGTTCTTCCCTTGAGAGATGAGGGAGTTGAAGGCAGTTGAGTTTTTGAACCTTAAGCAAAGAAAGATGATAGTGCTGGAGGATTCACTTGAGTTCACTCGTTTGTAAAAATATGCCCTAGAGTTAGTGATGGATCAAAGGGGGCGGGTGAGCCGATTCATTCATGGTATGGTTGGTTATTTAGACAAGGATTGCAGGACTTCCATGTTTCCCTAGGATATGGACTTCCCTCGCATAGTGTTGTACGCCCAGTAGATGGAGGCGACTCATGCGAAGGAGAGGGAGGCAAAGAGGGCTCTAATAGATAGCCGTGAGTTTTTGCATTAGAGATCCTATGGTGGTTACCGTCCACAGTTTCAGCAGAAATCACTAGCCCCAGCACCATCATCAGCTAGTGTTCTATCCAGATCTAGGGGTGATTAGAGGAGCAAGGCATTAGGGTCAAGGGATCAGAGGGGCACCTAGTTAAAGTATACCTCTCCAGCCTATGGGAAGTGCGGCAAGAGTCATGCCAGACAGTGCTTGCTTGGTTCAGATGTTTGCTATGGGTATGGTAGATCTGGGCACATGCATTGAGCGTGCCCATATGATAGACATGGTGATGATAAGGGTCGTGCACAGGCCACCAGGACAACAACAGCTCCAGCCCGTTCCGCTTGCAGGGAGCATCAACTAGTAGGGGTGGCGTACAGTGCCAAAACAGATTCTATGGCCTTGCCTCGCGCTAGGAGCAGGAGACTTCGCCAAACATGGTCACTAGTATGTTGCGTGTCTTTCATATTGATGTTTATGCCTTGCTAGATCTGGGAGCTACCTTATCTTTCGTGACTCCTTACATTGCTAGTATCCTTGGAGTTAGTCCCGAGATCTTTTCAAAACCGTTAGTTTTAACCCCTATTGGTGATTCGTTCATAGATAGATGATTATATAGAGAATGCCCGGTCACTGTGTTGCACAAGATTACCTTCACCCACCTGGTTCCGTATGGGCGACGTTGGCCGCGTGGAACCGCTGGTGCTGTTGGGACTGCTGTGCCCAGTCTTATTCTCTTTCTTCCGGCGCCAGATGTTGATGTGCCTTTCCCTTTTTCTTGCCTGCTTGCCATTGTTCCTGTCAAACCAAACAGACAAGTTCAATGTTACGCCCATGAAAATTTGCTTCGACTAAGGTTGGGTTAAGCTAGGCTACCCCACACTTAGTCCTTAGCTAAAGTTACAATATTACGGCAAGATCATACTTATGTACACAAACAAACAGCCAAATATAACAAACATGCATAGTGCATTCGAAGAATTCGACGGTATATATTCTATGTACTACTCAGACTTCGTACAGCGAACCACAATCATTACAATCGATAACATTTTATCCCATCACACTTAGCAAGGAGAAACAAAGAAACGAAAACAACAAGAATTTATCTACATGAACCTATACAACTCACCCAATTCTTGCAAATTTCAATATTCCCCTAACCCGAGAATCCGTCGGTCTTTTAGCATAATAAAAATTAGCACATCGACTCATCTCACTCAACATGTACAACCCAACATGAATTTCGTGAGTTCACTACATTTTTCTACTTCAAATGCAAAAGCAAGCCCTAGCTACGATTGTATCAAAAATTCGATTAAATTATGCAATCAAATGAGTTCAAGCAATCACAATGATACTCCGAACATCCATCAACAATAATTCAATTGAATTTATGCTTAATTTCTACTTAGGGCAAGTTTAGCTCATATCACATGTTCAATATCGAAGAAAATCGACGAGAAATGAGATGGAATTGAAGAACATACCTTGAATTCGAAGAATTAAAGAAAACTCGATGAAATTCTTGGCCTATTCCGTGTCACGTTGAAGTGGGAGGGGTTTTGGGGGGATTGGTCGCGAAGTGTGTGAGAAATAAGGAAAATTGAGGGGGATTCGGGGTTTAAAAGTGGGAAATTCGCGCGGGTCACCCGGCGACCCGGTGTGACCCGTCGCGATATTCACAGCAACGTGTCGGAGTGCATCACGGAGCACTGCCTCCGTGACACGGAGCTGACGCGAGGGTGTTCTGGAATTCTTTTAAAATTTCGGATTTACACCTCAACGTGTCATGGAGGGTAACGCAGAGGCCCTCCTCCGTGACAAGGAGCTATCGTCCTAGCTCACTGTTTTGCCACTTTTTCTTGAATTTTCCTTTGCGATTCCTTGCATATTTTCCCTCCGTTCGACCTAAAATTCATCTTACTACAAGAAATTGGTTAGAATTATAGGTTTCACTCAAAATAAAAATAAAAAAAAAATAAAAACTAAAAATTTTGTTGTTAATCAAGAAAATAAAAAAAAGAAAAATCTATTAACAATTTACAAAGAAAAATTTCACGGGTTGCCTCCCGTGCAGCGCCTGGTTTACCGTTGCGGCTCGACGTCATTCAGCTTAGTTGTCCTCTAGGGTGATGGACGTTTTCTCTCGACCACTGTCCTCCCCCCAGTAGTGCTTACATCTCTGCCCCCATTGACAAAGAACGTGGCACTCCGATCATCTTTCCACAACTCTACTGCCCCATGCGGGGTCATTCTCACAACTTCAAATGGCCCCGACCATTTGGACCTCAGCTTTCCCGGAAACAGCTTCAATCTTGAATTGAAGAGAAATACCTTCTGCCCTGGTTCAATAATGTGGTGCACCACATGCTTGTCATGCCACCTTTTTGTTCTTTCCTTGTAGTACTTAGCACTCTCATAAGCATGCCAGCGGAACTCTTCAAATTCACTGAGTTGCATTAATCTCTTCTTCCCCGCTAGCTCCAAGTCCATATTTAATTTCCTCACGGCCTAGAAGGCTCGGTGCTCTAGCTCCACCGGTAGATGACACGCTTTCCCATAGACCAATCGGTATGGTGAGGTTCATATCGGTGTCTTGTAAGCAGTTCTGTACGCCCACAACGCATCATCAAGTTTGCTTGACCAATCGTTCCATTGTGTATTTATTATTTTCTGGAGAATCTGCTTCACTTCTCTATTTGACACCTCTACTTGCCCACTAGTTTGGGGGTGGTATGCTGTTGCCACCTTGTGGCGCACCCTATACTTGGCTAGTAGTTTCTTGAAACTTGCGTTGACAAAATGAGCCCCTCCATCACTGATAATGGCTCGGGGTGTCCCGAACCTGGTAAGAATATGTTTTTTCACAAATTTTGTTACCACCTTGTTGTCATTCCTGGGGCAAGCTATTGCCTCCACCCATTTTGATACATAGTCTACAGCCACCAAGATGTAACGATTACCAAATGACGGTGGGAACGGGCCATAAAATCAATGCCCCATACATCAAAGGTCTCTACTTCCAGTATATTCTGCAGCGGCATCTCTTGTCTTCTACCAATTGTTCCTGTACGCTGACATCTGTCACAAATTTTGACGTATGCCATAGAGTCTCTGAATAGTGTAGGCCAAAAGAATCCTGACTGTAGAACCTTGTGTGTTGTTCGCTCGCCTCCATGGTGACCCCCATACAACGAAGAGTGACAGCTCCTCAACGCCTCTGCAATCTGACTCTCCGGGATGCATCTTCTCATCACCTGATCCGGTCCCTGTTTAAATTAGTATGGTTCATCCCAAACAAAATGTCAGCAATTATGCCTCAATTTCCTTCTCTGTTGGTCTGTTGCCTCAGGTGGGTAGACTCCACTCATTAGCAAATTGACTATATCTGCGTACCAAGGAACTTCAGCTTCCCCTACTGCCAAGAGCTGCTCATCCGGGAACTCCTCATTGATGGTATCACTTTCCATCACATGCGACCGGCTCTCCAATCGCGATAAGTGATCTGCCACCTGATTCTCGCTCCCCTTTCTGTCCTTGATCTAAAGATCGAACTCTTGTAACAACAGGATCCATCCGATTAGTCTGGGCTTAGCATCTTTCTTGTTAAATAGGTACCGAATCGCTGCATGATCGGTGTACACCACTACTTTTGAACCCACCAAATAGGACCTGAATTTGTCAAATGTAAACACCAACGCTAGCATTTCTTTCTCTGTGACTGTGTAATTGCTTTGGGCCGTATTCAGTGTTTTGCTTGCATAATAAATAGAATGAAAGATTTTATTTTTCCTTTGCCCCTATACAGCTCCCACAGCCACATCACTGGCATCACACATCAACTCAAATGGTTGTCCCCAATCCGGAGAAGTAAGGATAGGTGCTTCTATCAATTTCTGCTTCAACTCCTCGAATGCTTTCACACACTCATCATTTAACTCAAACTTTACCTCTTTTTCTAGCAATCTACATAGTGGTCTAGAAATTTTGGAAAAGTTTCTGATGAACCGTCTGTTGAATCCTGCATGCCCAAGAAAACTGCGAACACCTTTCACTGACACTGGAGGTGGCAACTTTTCAATAACCTCGATCTTAGCATGATCGACTTCCAACCCCTTTCGAGACACTTTGTGGCCAAGGACAATACCCTCCTTCACTAAGAAGTGGCATTTCTCCCAGTTTAGTACAAGGTTGGATTCCTCGCAGCGAGCCAGCACCCTGTCAAGATTCTGCAAACAAGTAGCAAACGAATTACCGAAAACAGAAAAATCATCCATAAATACCTCAACAAAACCCTCCACCATGTCGTGGAAAATAGCCATCATGCATCTCTGGAATGTGATGGGTGCATTGCATAACCCAAACGGCATCCGCCTAAAAGCATATGTCCCATACGGACAGGTAAAAGTAGTCTTCTCTTGGTCCTCAGGAGCTATGGCTATTTGGTTATAACCAGAGTACCCATCAAGGAAACAATAATATTCCTGTCCAGCCAACCTATCTAGTATTTGATCAATGAAAGGGATGGGATAATGATCCTTCCTTTTGGCTTCATTCAGCTTTCTATAGTCCATGCAAATCCGCTAGCCTGTGAAAGTTCGTGTAGGAATCAACTCATTTTTCTCATTGGTGACCATGGTCATCCCTCCTTTCTTTGGAATGCACTGAACGGGGCTGACCCATTCACTGTCTGAAATCGGTTAGACCACACCTGCATCAAGCCACTTGATTATTTCTTTCCTCACCACATCCTTCATTGCTGGATTTAGCCTTCGTTGCGGTTGAACGGTTGGCTTCGCTCCTGTCTCCATGAAAATCCTATGTGTGCAAAAAGCTGGATTGATACCCTGAATATCTGACATTTGCCAACCCATTGCCTTCTTCCTTTTTCTGAGGACACCCAATGCTTCTTTCTCCTGTGCCTCTGTCAATTCTGCGGAGATGATGACTGGTAACGTCTCATTTTCCCCCAAAAAGACATATTTTAAATGGGGAGGTAATTCTTTCAATTCTAGCTTTGGTGCCTCCTCAACGGATGGGTTCGGCAACGGTTCTAAGGACCTCATCAATGATTGAAATTCCTGTTTCCTCGGTTGCCTTTGTGCTTCATTCAACATTTGGACCACCTCATAGGCGTCTCTATCTCCAAAATGATCGGAGTGCATCAACACTCTTTCCAGTGGGTCTTGAGATTCAACAATCTGACGAATTTCTTCATGTTCAACCATACTGATTGCTGAAAGCTCCTCATGTATTGCTGGCAGCTTCATGGCCTTAAACACATCAAACACCTCAATCTTGTCGTGTGCTCGCATGGTTAGCTGCCCCGCAGCTACATCAATCCGCGCTTTCCCGGTCGCCAAGAAAGGACATCCCAAAATAAATGGGACTTCCGCGTCTGGTTCAAAATCTAGCACGACGAAATCTACCGGGAAGATTAGGGAGCCAACTTGCACCAGAACGTCCTCCACAATGCCATCGGTTCTGGCTAAGGACCGATCCGCCAATTGCAAGATCACTGTTGTGGGTCTAGGACTTCCTAGACCCAGCTTTTTGAATACCAATGACGACATCAAATTAATGCTCGCTCCCAAATCACATAATCCACGATCTCGGATACTCTGCCCAATAGTAATCTGTATAGTAAAGCTCCCAAGATCTTTGAGCTTTGTGGGAAGTCGGTTTTGTATCCGGGAAGTGCACTCCTCCGTGAGAGCCACCGTAGCATACTCAGTCAACCGACTTTTGTTTGCCACGATATCCTTTATATACTTGGCATACTTCGGCACTCCCTGCAAAACATCAACAAGAGGTAAGTTAATATGTACCTGTTTCAGCACCTCCATGAATTTCTTGAAACACGCCTCCTCTTTGTGTTTTTTTAATCGTTGAGGGAACGGGGGTGGTGGTCTTTCTGATTCAGCTTCCTTTGTCTTCCCCCTCTTATCACTTTGCTCCCTCTAGACTTCTGCTGCTCTCGATTGTTGAGGTGATCTTTCTGGTTCCACCTCTTTCAGCTGCAAACCACTCCTTGTGGTCATCGCATTCACCTACTTGGGGTTGGGATCTGTGTCACTCGGAAGTCCTCCTTTAGGGTTGGTGTTTTGGGCTTCAGAAAATTGCCCAAATTGATATTCAAGTGCCTTAGTAGCTAACTGGTTGTTTTTCACCTCGGCTGCCAATTTCACATAGTCAGCCTGCAATTGAGCTTGGTTAGCTATCATCGTCTTGAACATCTCCTCAATGTTGGGTGATGGTGGTGGAGGAGGTGCATTATTTTTTCTAAATTGTGCTTGATAATTCTGCTGCCCTCCTTGATTCCTCTGCACACCCTGACTCGAACTTTGCCCCTGATGGTTGTTGCTACCCCAGGAGAAATTAGGATGATTCCTCTAATTGGAATTGTAGTTGTTGCCATACTGTTGGTGGTTGTTCCTTTGTACATTTCCCACAAAGTTCACCGAGTCAGGATTTGCTCCACAACACTCAGCTGAGTGCTCACTGCTCCCGCACACTTCACACCAAATCTGCTACACTGCATTCACTGGGGCTTGAGGCTGGTTCATTGTCATGTTACTGAAGTGGGTGTTTAGTTGATTCTGTAAGGAAGCTATCTGTGCAGCAATAGTTGTAAAACCATCCACTTCTAGAACTCCTGCTGCTTTCCTTTTCCCTACTCTTACTGAATGAGCATTCCACTCCAGATTGCCCTGCGAAATACGGTTCAAGAAGGTATACATCTCCTCATAAGTTTTCTCCAGCGCTTGTCCCCCAGCTGCTGAGTCTAGCAATATTTTTGTATGGGGTTCCAAACCCTCTATAAAAGTGTGCACCAGCACATCATTGGATTGATGATGAGGAGGACAATCCCCAACATGGACTTGAATCTCTCCCAAGCCTGATATAGATTCTCTCCCTCTCTTTGTTTGAAACATAGAATTTGACTAATAAGTCTTGCTGTTTTACCGGAGGGAAAAAATCGTATCAAGAATTTCCTTGCAAGATCATCCCACGTAGAAATAGAATTAGGTGGCTCATCTTTCAACCACCTCTTGGCTTCTCCCAATAGTGAAAATGGGAACAATGTAAGCCTGACATAATCTGATGACACTCCAGTGGGGATGTAAGTGTCACTTGTCTCCAAAAAATTTGGAGATGCTGCTGTGGATCTTCATGAGGGAGACCTCTAAACTGCCCACTAGTGTGCAGCAATTGCACCATGTTTTGTTTGAGCTCGAACCTCCCTCCTAGCTCAGGTTTGCGGATGATAGATGTGACATCGTTAGCATGTGGGTTTGCCACCTCGCGAACCAGCCGAGCTGCTACTTCCTCGGGCACTAACATTGCTCGTACTACTGGTCGATTCTGTTGTTGCTCCATGAGTGTTTGTCTGAGCAACTGCAGCTTTCTTTCTAGAGCTTCTCTCCGCTGACGATGAAATAATCTTTCTGGCTCTAAATATGAGTCCACCAGCTGCTTGTCTCTTGCCAGTGTTCAACAGAGATTAAATCTGCAAAATATAGGCTAAGACCAAGTTGTCAACACTACGAAAATAAAAAAAATATAGTAAATTAAAACTTAAGAGAAATTCACCAATTGCCAGTCCCCGACAACGGCGCCAAAAACTTGTTCGTTCTGTTTGTTATATGGGTATATAACTACACGCAAGTGCACGTGGTCGAACAAGTAGTAAAGTGGCTTAAGTAAGCCAAGTATCGATCCCACAGGGACTGGGATAAGGTAATGAACTACTCAAGTGTTACTATATTTTAATTTTAACAATGAAGACAACAGTGTAACCAAGAGTTTGATATTTTTGGGTTCTAATTTTTATGCTAAGTCTAAAACAATTATCTAATGTGAGTCTGAACTATGAATGTGAGCATGATGAGGTTAAATGAACATGTAATGGAATTAATTAATGATATAAATTGGTTAATGATCTTGGACAAATTTATATGCCCAAGTGATACTCAAATGTATCATTTTAGCCTTGTTGATCTATCAATGTTTATACATTCTCATGTGATTGATATTAAAATGTGAATTTATACTAACCAACATGATTAGCATTGTTTTGCAGGTGAAATATAATTTTGGGAAGCTAAAATGCGTGTTGGGTGAAATTGGGGTTGGACTCGGATGTCAACAAGGAAAAAATACAAAATTTGGTCTGTGGTGGAACAACAACGTGTCACGGAGGCAGTGCTCCGCAATACACACCGTGTCACGGAGGCAGTGCTCCGTGATACAGAACGTGTCACAGAGGCAGTGCTCCGCGATACACTCCGTGACACGTTGCTTGTTATTCTGGAAAAAATTCCCACTAGTATAAATAGAACACTTAGGTTCATTTTTCATTATTCTGACTTGGTGGAGCAAGAACGTGGGTTACAGGCAGTTAAGGGGACGAAATTATCAGGGTTTTTCTCTCTTTCCTTCTCCTTATATTCAATTACTTGTATCTTTAACACTCATTTAATGATGTTTAATCCACAAATGAGTGGCTAATTCATCTTCTTGCTGAGGTTATGAACACTTGTAATGAAATGTGATCATTGATTCTTTGGTTTTTCATCTTTTCTTCCATGGTTGTTCTATTAATTCTTGTTCTTAATGCATTAATGTGTGGCCTGCATTAATGTACATCTAAAAAGTCCGGTTTCACTCGAGAGAGCAAGAAATTGGAAAGTTGTGAATTAATAGGATATGATCTTTTCTTAGTTAGGGAAAATTGAGAATTGATTTACCTTCAGGATAGAAATATACCTGAAAGTCGTATTAGTCAATTTACGAACCGGGTTTGTCTGGCTAGAACATGAATTGCATTTAATCACAGAAATGTAGGTGGATGGTTCATGATTCTTAAGTGGGGTTAAATACGAGAGTTTTAATCCCTTGGCAATAGTTCTTGACTAGCAACCGGAGGAAAAGACTAACCAAATTTCATCGATAATTAATTTCATTACATGTTTGTTTAACCTCAGCATGCTCTCATTCATAGTTCCGACTCACATTAGATAGTTGTTTTAGATTTAGCATAAAAATTATAAATCAAAATATCAACTCTTTGTTACACGGTTGTCTCCATTATTAGAACTAAGATATAGTACACTTGAGCAGATTGCACTTCATCCCAGTCCCTGTGGGATCGATACTTGGCTTACTTAAGCCACTTTACTACTTGTTCGACCACGTGCACTTGCATGTAGTTATATACCCATATAACAGACCGAACAAGTTTTTGACGCCGTTGCCGGGGACTGGCAATTGGTGAATTTTTCTTAGGTGTTTATTCACTATATTTTTTTTCTTAGTGTTGACAACTTGGTCTTAGTGTTTGTTTTAATTCTTTTTTATTTTTTTTTCGGATACCCTTATTGACATGACATCGTGGAATACAAATGGTTTAAATTGTGGATACTCATATTTTGGCGAATCTTGTCTGAATTGCGGAGGACACCACTCGTGGCAACACTGTAACACGTGCAATATATGTGGTGGTCAAGATGGCCATTGGGATGGCTTTCTGAATGCATATTCCCCTCCCCCAAGCCCCTACTATGATCCTTCTGTTGTTTTTGCTGAATATAGGCATGCTGAAAATGCGGACTTGGGACGCCAAGCTCAAATAGAAGACATGCTGAAACAACTCCTGGAGCATTCAGAAGTAATGAAGGAGGCGATGGCAGTATTGAGAATTCAACAAGAAGAGAATGCAGAGACTCTAGAAAGTATGAGCATCAAATTCACGGAAATGATTGCTGAGGCTGAAGCTTGTGATAAATTGCAGGTAACAGTTTTAGCCGATATTCAAGAGGAACTACAAAAGGAAGACAAGGGTGAATTTTTGGATGAAGCCCAACAATTAGAATCTCTTGAGTGTCCCCGTGATGGGCCACACTTATGGAAAATCTATTCGTGGAAGAAGAGATAGAGTATCCCCTAGCTGACATTAATGGAGAGATAGATGTCGATGCTGAGAAGGTGTTTACAAATAAGGAGGTCAAGCACAATGCAGTTTCAGAGTTGAGGTTTATTGGACCACAATCGAAGCATTTTTCGACATTAAGTTTGGTTGACAACATAGAAATAGAGTCTTCCAAGCTTATAGAGAAATGTCTAGAGGAGGACCAAGCCCCGTATATTTTGAAATATGCTGACTTGGAGAGACAAAATGACTTCGCTTACTTAAGGGCCCATAAGTTCAAAAGGCAACATCTACTGCTTGGTCCTTACAATTTTTCACCACCACCCCTGGAGCATAAGAGGAAATTAGAGAAGAAATTAGGGGTGAGATTCATATCCTCAAGGTGGAGGAAAAAGCGGTGAAACTTGATACGTCGTGCTGCGACGTAAAATTAGGCGCTGCTTGGGAGGCAACCCAAGGGTACCCTGGGTACCATTTTAATTTCTTGCATTTAAGTTGATTTTATTTATTTTTTCATCTTGTATTGTTTTGGTGGAAAGTTAAGCACAGATGGAGGGGAAGTCTGAGCACCCGTGGAGGAGGAAGCTAACAAGCATGGAAGAGAAAAAGTGTGGGGTCGAACACCAACTTGTGCAAAGTTGAAGAAAGGCATGTTGTTAGCTAGGCCTAAAGGCCTCAGGGAGTATTTCTCACCCTCTTTAAATGTTAAGTTGATGCTATGAGGACATAGCATGATTCAAGTGTGGGGTGAGGAAAATTTTAAAATTTTTGTGCTTAATGATTTTTAGTGAATGTAATGCTTGTGAGAAAATTTGGAAAAAAAAATTTAGTGAGTCAAGCATGCCTTCATCACCCGTTGGTTTTTCTTTTCGGTTCTTTTCCGACGGGGGGTCTTTGAACCGAAGAATAAAAAATTTTCTTTGTCTGTATATAATATTTTTAGTCATAGGTAGAGATTGTTTCCAACGATGGATGGATGACGACCGTCTTGAGGAAAATTAGTCAGTAGGTTGGTTTTTGAACCCGTAGCTAATTGATGGCTTGATATTCTTGTTATGTGCTATAAATGATTGTAAGATGAAAGTGTGTTTAGTGTTGAAGCATGCAAGTGGTATACCTATGTTTGAGACACCTAGGCTCTTGAATTTGACCTGATATGATTGAAGCTTAATTTTGAATTCTTGTGATTAGGTGAGTTAAGAGTCTGCGGAATGTGTCTTGAATTGAGCATGTGTTGTGAGTGTAAGTTTCTCGAATATTTCGTGCTATTGTGGAATGTCTAGAACTTGCCTGGTGTGTATATAAAACGAAATGAAGGATGTGAATTGTAGGAGATGATTTAGGCATTTCTTTGAATGAACCTAAATGTTATCCCTCACTTTACCTACCTTGAATATTTAATCCTAGTTAGCCCCATTGAGACTTGAGCCTATTTTTTGATAGCTACAACATAAGCTTAATCCTTTTTCTTTCATTAGCCTTGAATTTGATCCAAAACTCCTAAGCGCTTAAGTGAAAAATTTCCAAAGAGTGAAGGAGTGAGAAGCGTGAAAAAGAAGAAAAAAGTAGAAGTTGTGAAAGTTGAGAAAAGGACAAAGGTGCACTTGTGTAAAAATGGTTGATTATTAGTAGGGAGTAAGAAAATAAATGAATGAAAAAAGAAATTTTTTTGCTTAAGTACTCCTTACTACTAAGCTGAGTATGCTTAAAGAAAGGGGAACAAGAAGAGAAAATTCAGGATTGAAAAGAATGAGGAGGAAGTAAGAAAAGAGATGTCCTTAATGAATGTTGGATGTATTAAAAGCGCTTGGGGGAGATAGTCACTATTACTGGCCAGAATAGTACCTACCCGTCCGTTAGCTTACATTACAACCCATTAAGTCCTACTTGATCTTACATTCAAACATCCTTAAATTAGTGGAGTAAAACACTAAGGGCAAGCTTATGGGTCATTACATGATGCATGTGAATTCTTTGCGAGAGTGAGCGTAATTCTATTCATTTACCCATACATGTTGTGATTTAAAAATTTGCGTGTGAAAATGGGTAACTCTCTTGTTGTGAGGGCACATGTTTAATGAAGGATATAATTCATGTTGGATTTCTTGATCAGTTGATTTGCATGAGTTTGCTAAGATAGAGAGTCAATTCTTGAGGTTAGGAAGTCTTAACATAATTGTATTCCATTTCAATGATTAAATCGTGCATGCTCTATTTTTAGCTTGCTATCTTAAACAGTCATTGTAGTTGTAGATTGAATTGTCTTGCTAAAATTAGCTATGTGTAAGTCTTCATGTGCATGAGATGTAAAAGGTTTGTTCGAGGACGAACAAGACTTTAAGTGTGGGGTAAGTGATCTTGGACAAATTTATATGCCCAAGTGATACTCAAATGTGTCATTTTAGCCTTGTTGATCTATCAATGTTTATACATTCTCATGTGATTGATAATAAAATGTGAATTTATACTAACCAACATGATTAGCGTTGTTTTGTAGGTGAAATATAATTTTGGGAAGCTAAAATGCGTGTTGGGAGAAATTGGGGTTGGACTCGGATGTCAACAAGGAAAAAATGAAAAATTTGGTCTGTGGTGGAACAGCAACGTATCACGGAGGCAGTGCTCCGCGATACACACCATGTCATGGAGGCAGTGCTCCGTGATACACAACGTGTCACGGAGGTAGTGCTCCGTGATACACAACGTGTCACAGAGGCAGTGCTCCGCGATACACTCCGTGACACGTTGCTTGTTATTTCGGAAAAAATTCCCGCTAGTATAAATAGAACACTTAGGTTCATTTTTCATTATTCTGACTTGGTGGAGCAAGAACATGGGTTACAGGCAGTTGAGGGGACGAAATTATCAGGGTTTTTCTCTCTTTCCTTCTCCTTGTATTCAATTACTTGTACCTTTAACACTCACTTAACGATGTTTAATCCACAAATGAGTGACTAATTCATCTTCTTGCTGAGGTTATGAACACCTGTAATGAAATGTGATCATTGATTCTTTGGTTTTTCATCTTTTCTTCCATGGTTGTTCTATTAATTCTTGTTCTTACTGCATTAATGTGTGGCCTACGTTAATGTACGTCTAAAAAGTCCGGTTTCACTCGAGAGAGCAAGAAATTGGAAAGTTGTGAATTAATAGGATATGCTCTTTTCTTAGTTTGGGAAAATTGAGAATTGATTTACCTTCAGGATAGAAATATACCTGAAAGTCGTATTAGTCAATTTAGGAACCGGGTTTGTATGGCTAGAACATGAATTGCATTTAATCACAGAAATGTAGGTGGATGGTTCATGATTCTTAAGTGGGGTTAAATACGAGAGTTTTAATCCCTTGGCAATAGTTCTTGACTAGCAACCGGTGGAAAAGACTAACCAAATTACATCGATAATTAATTTCATTACATGTTCGTTTAACCTCAGCATGCTCTCATTCATAGTTCAGACTCACATTAGATAGTTGTTTTAGATTTAGCATAAAAATTATAAATCAAAATATCAACTCTTGGTTACACGGTTGTCTCCATTATTAGAACTAAGATATAGTACACTTGAGCAGATTGCACTTCATCCCAAACCCTGTGGGATTGATACTTGGCTTACTTAAGCCACTTTACTACTTGTTCGACCACGTGCACTTGCGTGTAGTTATATACCCATATAACAGACCGAACAGTTAACCTTTCCTCCGGTTGCTAGTCAAGAACTACTGCCAATGGATTAAAACTCTAGTATTTAACCCAACTTAAGAATCATGAACCGTCCACCTACATTTCTGTGATTAAACGAAATTCATGTTCTAGCCATACGAACTCGGTTCCTAAATTGACTAATACGACTTTTAGGTATATTTCTATCCTGAAGGTAAATCAATTCTCAATTTTCCCAAACTAAGAAAAGATCATATACTATTAATTCACAACTTTCCAATTTCTTGCTCTCTCGAGTGAAACCGGACTTTTTAGATGTACATTAACATAGGCTACACATTAATGCAGTAAGAACAAGAATCAATAGAACAATCATGGAAGAAAAGATGAAAAACCAATTTACTCAACAATCACATTTTAATACAACTGTTCTTAACCTCAGCAAGAAGAGGAATTAGCCACTCATTTGTGGATTAAACATCATTAAATGAGTGTTAAACATACAAGCAATTGAATTCAAGAAGAAGGAAAGAGAGAAAACCCTTGATAATTTCATCCCCTCAACTGCCTGTAACCCACGTTCTTGCTCCTCCAAGTCAGAATATTGAAAAATGAACCTAAGTGTTCTATTTATACTAGTGGGAATTTTTCTAGGAATAACAAGCACCGTGTCACGGACTGCATCGCGGAGCACTGCCTCCGTGACACGCCACCAACGCAGACCCTCACTGGAAGTTGGGGGTCTAGGTAATCAGGCCCAATGTGGCACGGCGTGCAACGCGGAGCTAGGCCACCGTGCCACGGACCCAACGCGAACCCTTACTGGAATTAGGCCGAAAATTCCCTATCCAGGCAGAAGGCCTCCGCGATGGCAGCGTGACACGGCTCCATCGCAGAGCCTCTTTATTTTATTCCTTCCAATGCCTTGTCCTTTGCTCACATCCGAGTCCAACCCCGATCTATTCCAACATGCATTTTAGCTTCCCAAAATTACATATTACCTGCAAAACAATGCTAATCATGTTGGTTAGTATAAATTCACATTTTATTACCAATCACATGAGAATGTGTAAACATTGATAGATAAACAAGGCTAAAATGACACCTTTGAGTATCACTTGGGCATATAAATTTGCCCAAGATCAAGGTAAACCTTTAATGATGTCTGTGCTTACTTCTTTCCACTTCCAAGTAGGAATGCTAATATCCTGAGTCATACCCCCAGGTCTCTAATGTTCTACATTGACCTATTGGAAATTTGGAACACTTACCCACAAATTCTGCAATGTCTTTCTTCATGCCATTCCACAAGTAAACTTCCTATAGATCATGATACTGCTAACGCTCAAACTCACACCTCATGTTGAAGTATGAAGCGGACATTCTCAATAAAGAACTAACAAAGAGGTTGGAATTGAACCCACAGGTAATATGAAAGATCTAGACTAATGCTGGTAAGTAAACTTGTTGGTTAGTTACTCCAATTTGGGGGTTTCAAGAAAATAATAAGTAAAACAATGATTGAAATTGTGATGTAAAATCAATTGTTTAGAATAACTAGGGTTTGTGTTCCCCATGGGTTCATAATTGCTTCAAGTATACATATGTGAGCAATACAAATGCTTACTTGTAGAACTGATAACTAGGGTTCATCCAAACGATTGGCTCATCCCTAATAGATTACTACACTCAATCACCGAGTCAGATCTCATGAGCGATTTCAATTTAACCATTATCAATTGTTTCAAATTTAACTATCACGTAACTATAACTGAAGCTAAAACAATGATCATCAAGATCAAGGCTTTATTGTAATTCTCTTTTCCTAATCTCTACCTCTCTAGGTTCAAGCAAGTAAAGAATTCGGGCAATTCCTAACGTTGTACACCGTTAAGAAATGTTTAAGCATGAAGAGAATACAATACAAGTGATTTTTATTGGTTTTGAATCACTTTTGTGTATCCCTAGCTTATTAATCCACCATGGTTCCCACAACCCTAGCTATGGAGGTTTTAGCCTCTCATAGTTGCAAGGCTTTGATATGTATTCATAATTAAACATATAATTCAATACTTACAATCTTAGATGAGAGAAAAAGCTTATTTTATTATCTCTGGAATAAGTCAAGAACAATTCACAAAGATCAACAAAGAAATCATGAAAAGGTTGATCACAAGTAAATAAACTCAATTCTATGTTTTTCCTTACTTTCTAACCTTCTCTAACTACTTCCAACGTTCTCTTAATGTTGTCTACTGAAAATAAAACATAAAAGGTATTTATACAGACATAAAAATCCTTTTCCTAGGCTAACAGGGTAAATTTCCATAAATGGTGCCGCTTAAGCCACGACAGATCCTATGACCTGTAGAATCTACAGGTCATACCTGCTATCCGTAAGTCCTTGGCTTGCTGAAATTTGGCTAAGTGTTGGGCCTTGGTACGACTTGTACATGCTTCCTACGAGTCATACTGTACTTCTGTGGATTGACTCTGAGAACTCTGAATTTTTCTGAAGTTTGTCATGAGTGTGATGGTACAATTCGTACCTTGCCACCATGACTCATACTGTCTATCCATGTCAGGAGTCTACCTCTTGTGCAATTCTTCTGAATATTTCCATGACTTAGTGTTACAACTCGTACTAGTGTTGTACAACTAGTACCGAGTCGTAGGTTGCACTCTTCACAATTCAACCATCTGAAACTTTTCACCGTTCTCAGTATGGCTCGTACCATCATCCTATGGCTCGTACCATCATCCTATGGCTCGTACTGAGATTGTGACTTTAGCTATTTTATGCACTTTCAGGCTATGCACATTGCTGCCCCAACACTTATTTGTCCTGTAATCAACGAAAAAGTGCCTTATATCCATATACACACACCTATGTCCATGCTATTTTCTCAGTTTTGAGCGTCAAAAGTATTGTAAACTTAGAGCAAATCAATACATTTTTGTTGCACCTGGGTGGATAGACTACCTGGTGCTATGAGCTTCCGTTAGTATCCATTTCCTTAAACTATCCACATCAGGAGCACACAACATGCCTTGATAATAGAGCACACTATCTCCCCCTTTGGAGAATGCTTCCACCTCTTTCTTTAGGACTGCATCCTTCAACCTGAGTAGAATTGGGTCTTCTTCCTTCTTTGATTTAACCTCCACCACCAGGGAAGATTCCGACCCGCTTTGAACTTCCACTTCACCTTCTGCTGAGTAAACCAATTGGACCCCTAATCGAGCCAGACTATGAAAACCCTTTGCCAGTTCCTTTCAAACATCCTCAACAGGAGTAACACTCCCCATAGACTTCCTGTTGAGGGCATCAGCCACTACGTTGGTCTTTCTCGGGTGATACAACACACTTATGTCGTAGTCTTTCAACAACTTTAACCACCTTCTCTGATGCAGATTCAGGTTATTCCGACTAAGCACATACTGTAGGCTCTTATGGTCTGCAAAAACATCTACATGAACCCTATAAAGGTAGTGCCTCCAAATCTTCAAGGCAAATACTACTGATGCCAGCTCGTGATCATGTGTCGAATAGCTCTGCTCATGAACCTTGAGTTGTCTAGAGGTGTAAGCTATTACCTTACCATGCTTTATTAGAACCCAACAAAGGCCAACTCTAGAGGAATTATAATAGATCACAAACACATTTGAACCTTCTGGCAGAGTCAGAACTGGGGTTGTGGTGAGTCGAGTCTTCAACTCTTGAAAGCTTTTCTAATACGCATCAGACCACTAAAACTTTACCTTATTTTGAGTCAGTCTGGTCAAGGAGAGGTGATGGAGAACCATTTTATAAATCATTTGTAATAACCAGTTAACCCAAGGAAACTCCTGATATCTGATGGAGAACTAGGTCTTGGCCAGTCCTTTACTTCTGTAATCTTTTGAGGATCCACATAAATACCTGTTACACCCCATAAGTTCTTGACACTTAGTTGGCCTATTCGAATGTTGTTTAAGAGTTTTAGAATGCCATACGTGAGAGAAAAGGGCCCGGGGAGAGACCGGACAAGCACCAAGTCGGAGCATCGCAAGGCAAATGCGACTTATAAATCGCATTCGACAAATGCGACTTATAAATCGCATTCGACAAATGTGACTTAAAGGCCCCAAGTATATAAGGCTCCCACTTCGTTTTAAATCATTTTCCCTTCATATAATTTCCAGTAAACAAATAGAAATAGAGGGGAACGAAGGGTTTGATTAAATTTCCTTCTGTTACACCGTCAAACGTAGTCCAAACTCAAATTAACTTCAGGTAGCGAAGTATAAAGCTGTCGGGAGCATTCCTGTGGAGTTAGTTTCGCGCAATTCGGCCGGCGAATCGTCGTCACGCCAAGCTAAGGTAAGTGGAATTTCTCCAAACTAGTGTTAATATACTCCCAGCATTAAAGTGAGTATTTCTCCCTTCTAGACCCCCGAGAAATAGCGAGTTTTCGGTCGTTCTTCCATAAGTCAAAGAATAGGCATTAGGTATAGCCATACTAAGGTTTCTTTCCAAAATAATAGTAGTATTATTTCTATTCTTTCATGAATATGAATACAGTTGGGAGAAATAGCTGAATACTAGTCGAGCTACGCTAATTAATCAGAAAGTCGGCAGTTGAGGTATGTAAACCCAGTTTCTTTCGGCAAGCTAGTAGTCTAGTATAGCAAAATAGTATGAATTTTAGTAGAGTCTTTCAGAAGTCGTATATTATGTTCAGTATGAAATTTAGTAAGCATGTTAGAAATATATCACAGTATTCAACATGAAATTCAGTAAAACAGTCTTAGTCCCAGCAGAATATTTTAGAAATATTATTATCAGATCCAGTATATATATTACATATCCCTATTGCTATCCGTGGAGACATGATTGTTCTTTGTTGGGCACCCTTAGAGCTTCCTTGACCGCCCCAGGGTTAATAGCTGTGTCGACTCGCTCACTAGAGGGTGAGGATATGTCGCTCTACGGAGTGGCATGTCGTCTGCCAGCGGACAAAGATGGGATGCAGATTCCCCATAGCAGACTGATCAGCACTATACCATACCCCCTGTCGAGCTCTTGTGCCCGGGGTGCAAATTATAGTTTTCAGATTATAGATTTCAGATTTTAGATTTCGGATTTCAAGAGTCCTCCGGACTCAGATACAGCTATAGTCAGGGGCCCAGAGAGCCCAAGTTGCATACCTAGGGGGCCTGCTGGATGCTCATAGTTACTAGGTGGATGGTATGACCTGGGTAGGGGCATATAGATTGTGTGCTGGTTGGTACCTTATGGCTTATGGAGGCTGGTAAGGTTCTTGTATGCTATGTTGTGTTAGTTATTAATAGATAGAAATTAGACTGTCATGTTATCAGGTATGACTTTGTATGCTATGTTGTGTTAGTTATTAATAGATAGAAATTAGACCGCCATGTTATCAGGTATGACTCTTACTCTCTTTAGTAAAGTTATGCTCTTTTCAGTCAGTCTCAGCCCGTCTCCTATTACTTCAGTATCTATCAGTATTATTGTTTGCTTTCAGTTATTTTCAGTTATTGCTTTGCATACTCAGTACCAGTAGTACTGACGCCCGTTTTGGGGCGCTGCATTACTTGCCTATAGGTACTCATAGACGAGGAGCAGATCCCTCATAGTTCCATCCAGCGTACGGAGTCTTCAGCTCCTATCATCCGGAGCTTGACAGCTAAAGGTTTACTTCCCTTTTTGTTTGTACAGTATGGGTAGGCCGGGGCCTTGTCCCGACCATGTTATTATTCTTAGAGGCTTGCGAATTGTATATTTCCTGTGGTTAGTTGTACCGATCGTGTGGGGCCGTGTGTATGTTTTTAGTTTGTATGTGATGGCCATGTGGGGCCTTGTTCAGTTGTCAGTTGGTGACCTTGTCAGTCACAGATTAGTTTAGCTCTTGATTTTACTTTTCAGTGATAACTAGTCAGCATGGTGGCCTTGTCGGCCCGCATAGGTTCCCTTATGCTCAGTTGTTCTTGTTAGCTGTTATATTCCTACAGGTGGCTATAGGCCTAGTCGGCCGGAGGCTGTATTTACAGCCGTTATATAGCCCGTTGTTTTCATAAATCTAGAATTAGAGTCAGCCTGGCACCAGAAGTGCTTAGACTCAGTAGTTCAGCAGTCCAGGTCCTGGTAGGGCACCAAGTGCCAGTCATGCCTCCCAAGGGGGGGGGGGGGGTGACAAACTTCGTATCAGAGAAGGTCATATCCCAAGGAGTCTGCAAGCCATGCTAAGTAGAGTCTTGTCTATGGATGTGTTGTGCACCACATACCATAGGCAGGAGGCTGCAAGGCATGATAGGATGGTTACTCTTTTTCACATTCAGTCATGCCATAGAGCAGTACAGTATAGGGTTGAGTCCCTAAAGCTTACTATACCTTTTTTTTACAGATAAAATGTCAGATCAATGACATTCTATCACAGGCAGAAGATTGGACATAGCAGCAGGAGAGGAAACCAGCAGGATACCTCAGCCTCGTTTAGAATCAGCCCGATTTGAGGGCGATACAGAGGCATCGTCCCAACCTTCTCAGCAGTCTCCACCCCATCAGGAGCCACTCAGGACGACACCGCCTCCGACAGTTCCTATACCTACACCATCTGACCAAGAGGTCAGGAGTGCAGTAGTTATGTTAGCGCAAATGATGGCTACTCAGCGCCAGTCAATGCCACCAATAGCGGCAGAATCATCAGGTGGGCCTGGTAGTTCGAGGGTCCGAGAATTACTGGCACTAGGTCCCCCACAGTTTACTGGGATAGATCAAACAGAGGACCCCCAGGACATCCTGGATCAGATGCAGAGGATTTTTTAGGTAATGCATGTTACATCCAAAGAGTCGGTCGAATTGGCGGTATTCCAACTGCGGGATATTGCTGTGTTGTGGTATGAGAGTTGGGAAAGGTCTCGAGGGAGAGATGTTGCCCCTCCGACCTAGTCCATCTTTTCAGAGGCCTTCCTTGACCGTTATCTACCACGAGAGATCCGACAAGACCAGATGGACCGGTTTTTACACCTAGAGCAGGAGGCGATGAGTGTTCGAGATTACTCCTTGCAGTTTGATTCTTTGTCCCGATATGCTCCAGCCTTTGTAGACACCATGCCATCCAGAGTCCACAGGTTTATTATGGGGCTGAACCCAGAGTATATTGAGGCCTGTATGACAGCTACTTTGCGGGAAGATATAGATATTGATCGAGTACAGGCTTTTGCTCAGACTATTGAGGGCCTCAGACAGCGGCAACAGGATAGCAGATGAACAAGTCAGGAACAGCGTCGTAGGGATAGGTCAGATGAGTTACAGGGGGAGATTCGGAGAGGGCCTAGGCAACGGTTGTCAGATAGGCCATGTAGATCCCCGCCTCCATCACAGCAGCAGAGGGGTAGATTCTGTTGCCGAGGATAGCCAGAGTCTGGCAAAAGTTCTCGAACAGTAGATTCACCCAAGAAGAGGAGAGTAGAGCAGAGCAGGTATACACCACCACTTTGCCCTATTTGCAGCCGGTGCCACTCTGGAGCTTGCAGATATGGCTCCACAGGGTGTTATATATGTGGACAGGAGGGTCATGTTATGAGAGATTGTCTAGCCAGGGGTCAGGGTGACCGGGATAGATAGGACAGGGCATCAGCAGGGTGCGAGCTCCAGAAGCCCCGGCAGAGTGCAGGCCCTCAGTTTCAGCAGGCAGGAGGCCGAGGCAGATCAGGGGCCTCTAGTTCAGGTGCAGGCCCAAGTCGTACCTATGAATTACCAGGGAGACAGGATTCAGAGGCATCTCCAGATGTTTTGATAGGTATGATGACTATTTTCTCTCACCCTGCTTATGTATTAATCGATCCGGGATCTACCTTGTCCTATGTTACCCCATTAGTGGCTTGAAAGTTCAGTATTGCACTAGAATTGCTTCGACTACCCTTTTCAGTATCTACACCCGTCGGTGACTCTATCATAGCCAGAAGGGTTTATCGAGGGTGTACAGTAGAGGTTGCTAGCCATCAGACCACAGTAGATTTTGTAGAGTTAGAAATGGTTGATTTTGACGCCATTATGGGTATGGATTGGTTAGCTCCATGTTATGCCAATGTAGAATACTGGACCAAGACGGTCCGATTCCACTTTCCATGGGAGGCAATACGAGAGTGGAAGAGCAGTACAACTACGCCGAAAGGTAGGTTTATTTCCTATCTTCGGGCAAGAAAGTTGATAGCCAAGGGGTGCATTTACCATATAATCAGAGTTCAGGATGTTCGGGTAGAGAATCTGACTCTCCAGTATGTTCCAATGGTGAATGAATTCCCCGATGTATTTCCAGATGAGTTACCTGGTATTCCACCAGAAAGGGAAATAGACTTTGCATTGATTTATTACCAGGCACTCAACCCATATCAATTCCCCCTTATCGCATGGCTCCTGTTGAACTCAGAGAACTAAAGGAGCAGTTGAAAGATTTGTTAGACAAGGGCCTTATCAAGCCGAGTACTTCACCTTGGGGTGCGCCAGTTTTGTTTGTAAGAAAGAAGGATGGTTCCCTCCACATGTGTATAGACTATCGACAACTGAATAAAGTTACTATCAAGAATAAGCATCCGTTTCCCAGGATAGATGATCTGTTTGATCAGTTACAGGGAGCTAGATATTTCTCCAAAATTTACTTAAGGTCCGGATATCATCAGGTTCAGGTTTGTGAAAGGGACATTCCAAAGACTGCCTTCAAGACCAGATACGACCATTTTGAATTCTTAGTCATGTACTTTGGGCTGACGAATGCTCCAGCCGTGTTTATGGACCTGATGAACAGTATTTTCAGGCCATACCTGGACTTGTTCATGATAGTGTTTGTTGATGATATTCTGGTGTATTCTCGCTCAGAGGCAGACCACCAGGATCATTTGCAGACAATGCTCCAGATTCTCAAGGACCGTCAGCTATATGCCATGTTTTGGAAATATGAATTCTGGCTGAATTCAGTAGCCTTTTTGGGTCATATCGTGTCGGATGCAAGTATATAGGTAGATACCCAGAAAATAGAAGCAGTAAAAGCATGGCCCAGACCTACCACTCCAACTAATGTACACAGTTTCTTGGGGTTAGCAGGGTACTACAGAAGGTTTGTTGAAGGATTTTCCACTTTAGCAGCACCTCTAACTAAACAAATGTAGAAGGCAACAAAATTTCAGTGAACTGAGGAATGTGAGCAGATCTTCTAGGAATTTAAAGACAGGTTAACATCAACTCTAGTGTTAGCATTGCTAGAAGGTACAAAAGGCTATGCAGTTTATTGTGGTGCTTCGAGTGTTGGGTTAGGATGTGTGTTGATGCAGCATGGTAAAGTAATTGCTTATGCTTCCAGACAACTGAGGAAACATGAAAAGAACTATCCTAGCCATGACCTAGAATTGGCCACAGTGATTCACGCCTTAAAGATATGGAGACATTACTTGTATGGCATCCACGTGGATATTTTCACTGATCATAAGAGCCTACATTATATCTTCACCCAGAAAGAACTGAACTTGCGGCAGCGTCACTGGTTAGAGCTGTTGAAAGACTATGATGTGAATATTCTGTATCACCTAGGGAGAGCTAATGTGGTGGAAGATGCCCTTAGCCGTAAATCTATGGGAAGTCTGGCACACTTACAACTTGAGCAGCAGGAATTAGCTCGGGAATTGCATCAGTTATCCAGTTTAGCCATTCGTGTAGCAAAAATAGAGGACAACAGAGCGGTAATCCAGAACACTGCAGTGTCGTCTTTAGTCGTGGAAGTAAAGGAACGGCAGTGTGAAGATCCTAGCCTGGTTCAGCTTAGAAACAGAGTTCAGCAAGGAGAGGTGACAGATTTTCAGACAAATGAGGATAGGGTATTGCGATATAAAGATCGCCTTTGTGTTCCAGATGTTGCAGGGCTTCGCCAGCAGATTATGGGCGAGGTACATTATGCTCGTTATTCTCTCCACCCAGGTTCGACGAAAATGTACCACGATATAAAAGAAATCTATTGGTGGCCAGGAATGAAGAAGGGGATAGCAAAATTCGTAGCTTAGTGTCCCAACTGCCAGTAGGTAAAAGCTGAACATCAGAAACCAGACGGACTAACTCAGGATATAGCTCTTCCTCTTTGGAAATGGGAAGCAGTAAACATGGATTTTGTAGCAGGATTACCCCGCACCAGGTGTAGATATGATTCGATCTGGGTGATTATTGACAGACTGACAAAATCAACTCAGTTTCTACCAATAAGGGCTACCTTTTCAGCCGAGGATTATGCTGAGCTGTATATCAGAGAAATAGTCAGGTTGCATGGTGTTCTAGTGTCCATTATCTCCGATAGAGGGGCGCAGTTTACAGCTAAATTCTAGCAATCATTTCAGAGAGGCTTGGGGACGCAGGTTAACCTGAGCATAACTTTTCCTCCTCAGATAGATGGGCAGGCAGAATGCACCATTCAAACGCTCGAGGATATGTTACGAGCATGTGTGTTGGATTTTGGAGGTAATTGGGATGAACATTTACCACTAACTGAGTTCGCCTATAATAACAGTTATCATTCAGCTATTTAGATGGCGCCTTATGAGGCATTATATGGGCGAAAGTGCAAATCTCCAGTTGGTTGGTTTGAGGTAGGAGAATCAGCATTGATTGGGCCAGATATCATTCATCAGTCAGAGGAAAAAGTAAAACTTATCAGAGAACGTTTACTGACTGCTTAGATCCACCAGAAATCGTATGCTGACGTGCGGCGCAGAAACATGGAATTTAATATGGGTGATTGGGTGTTTCTGAAAGTTTCGCCGATGAAGGGTGTAATAAGATTTGGAAAGAAAGGCAAGCTCAGCCCGAGGTTTGTTGGGCCTTATCAGATTCGCTGAAGAATAGGCCAAGTGGCATATGAGTTAGACTTACCTCCAGAGTTTGAATCTGTCCACCCAGTTTTCCATGTATCAATGCTGAGAAAGTGCATAGGAGATCCCTCCAGAATTGTCCCAGTCCAAGATGTTCAGGTTACAGAGAAGTTGGCCTATGAAGAAGTTCTAGTAGCCATACTAGACCGGCAGCTCCGCAGATTAAGAACTAAAGATGTTGCTTCTGTCAAAGTGTTATGGCATAACAGGAACCGAGAGGAAATGACTTGGGAAGCAGAAGAATATATGAAAGCCAGATACCCTCAGTTATTTCATACTTAGACAGCTAGAGGTATGTTGATATTATTGTTTTATGAGTTGCTTTATATTCATGTGTATAAGTGAGATGTTGACTTCATTTTATTATGAAATGAATGCTATAGTATTATATGGAGTACCCGTATTAGACTTTTCTACGTTTCGGGATTTTTGAAATAGTCCATATTACAGGGGAAACTCCGCCGAAATTTTTCCAGAATAAGTAGAACAGGTTAAAATTTATGTAAATAGAAGTTAACATTCGAGGACGAATGTTCTTAAGGGGGGAATGATGTTACACCCCGTAAGTTCTTGACACTTAGTTGGCCTATTCACATGATGGTTAAGACTTTTAGAATGTCATACGTGCGAGAAAAGGGTCGGGGGAAAGACCGTACAAGCGCCAAGTCGGAGCGTCGCCAAGGCAAATGCGACTTATAAATCGCATTCGACAAATGCGACTTAAAGGCCCCAAGTATATAAGGCTCCCACTTCATTTTAAATCATTTTCCCATCATATATTTTCAAATAAACGAACAAAAATAGAGGGGAACAAAGGGTTTGATTAAATTTCCTTCCGTTTACACCGTCAAACGTAGTCCAAACTCAAATTAACTTCGAGTAGGCGAAGTATAAAGCTGCCAGGAGCATTCCTGTGGAGTTAGTTTCGCGAAATTCGGCCGGAGAATCGTCACAACGCTGAGCTAAGGTAAGTGGAATTTCTCCAAACTAGTGTTAATATACTCCCAGCATTAAAGTGAGTATTTCTCCCTTCTAGACCCCCGAGAAATAGCGAGTTTTCGGTCGTTCTTCGATAAGTCAAAGAATAGGCAGTAGGTATAGCCATAATATGGTTTATTTCAAAAATAATAGTAGAATTAATTCTATTCTTTCGTGAATATGAATACAGTTGGGAGAAATAGCAGAATACTAACCGAGCTACGCCAGTTAATTAGAAAGTCGGCAGTTGAGGTATGTAAACCCAGTTTCTTTCGGCAAGCTAGTAGTTCTAGTATAGCAAAATAGTACGAATTTCAGTAGTGTTTCAGAAGTCGTATATTATGTTCAGTATGAAATTTAGTAAGCATGTCAGAAATATAATACTGCGTTCAGCATGAAATTCAATAAAACAGTCTTAGTCCCAGAAGAATATTTTAGAAATATTATTATCAGATCCAGTATATATATTACATATCCCTATTGCTATCCGTGGAGACATGATTGTTCTTTGTTGGGCACCTTTAGAGCTTCCTTGACCGCTCCAGGGTTAATAGCTGTGTTGACTCGCTCGCTAGAGGGTGAGGATACGTCGCTCTACGGAGTGGCATGCCGTCCGCCAGCGGACGAAGATGGGATGCAGATTCCCCATAGCAAGCTGATCAGCACTATACCATACCCCCTATCGAGCGCTTGTGCTCGGGGTGCAAATTATAGTTTTCAGATTATAGATTTCAGATTTCAGATTTCGGATTTCAAGAGTCCTCCGGACTCAGATACAGCTATAGTCAGGGGCCCAGAGAGCCCAAGTTGCATACCCAGGGGGCCTACTGGATGCTCATAGTTACTAGGTGGATGGTATGACCTGGGTAGGGGCATATAGATTGTGTGTTGGTTGGTACCTTACGGCTTTTGGAGGCTGGTAAGGTTCTTGTATGCTATGTTGTGTTAGTTATTAATAGATAGAAATTAGACCGCCATGTTATCAGGTATGACTCTTACTCTCTTCAGTAAAGTTACACTCTTTTCAGTCAGTCTCAGCCCGTCTCCTATTACTTCAGTATCTATCAGTATTATTGTTTGCTTTCAGTTATTTTTAGTTATTGCTTTGCATACTCAGTACCAGTGGAACTGACGCCCGTTTTGGGGTGCTGCATTACTTGCCTGCAGGTACTCATAGACGAGGAGCAGATCCTTCGTAGTTCTAGCCAGCGTACAGAGTCTTCAGCTCCTATCATCCGAAGCTTTACAGCTAAAGGTTTACTTCCCTTTTTGTTTGTACAGTATGGGTAGGCCGGGGCCCTGTCCCGACCATCTTATTATTCTTAGAGGCTTGCGGATTGTATATTCCCTATGGTTAGTTGTACCAGTCCTGTGGGGCCGTGTGTATGTTTTTAGTTTGCATGTGATGGCCGTGTGGGGCCTTGTTCACTTGTCAGTTGTTGACCTTGTCGGTCACAGATCAGTTTAGCACTTGATTCTACTTTTCAGTGATAACTAGTCCGCATGGTGACCTTGTCGGCCCGCATAGGTTCTCTTATGCTCAGTTGTTCTGGTTAACTGTTATATTCCTATAGGTGGCTATAGGCCTAGTTAGCCGAAGGTTGTATTTACAGTCGTTATATAGCCCGTTGTTTTCATAAATCCAGAATTAGAGCCAGCCTGGCACCAGAAGGCTTAGGCTAAGTAGTCCAGCAGTCCAGGTCCTAGTAGTGCACCAGGTGCCAGTCATGCCTCCCAAGGAGGGGTGTGACAATACCCTCACTAGAAACCACATTTGAGAAGTGCAACTGACTTTTTCTAAATTCACACTTGGTAAATTTAGCGAACAAGTGGCAGTCCCTAAGAGTCTGCAAAACTATTCTCAGAGTGTTTGCATGCATCTCCTCTGTTTTGGAGTAAACTAGAATATCTTCTATAAAGATAATAACAAGAATGTTTAGGTACGGATTGAATACCCTATGCTCAGGTCCATAAAAGTTGCAAGAGCATTGGTTATTCTAAAAGACGTAACAACGAATTCATAGTGACCATACCGAGTTTTAAAGGCTGTTTTTGGAATGTCAAATTCTCTGACCCTGAGCTGATGGTATCCTGATTTGAGATATACCTTGGAAAAACAACTAGCTCCCTGAACTTGGTTTAATAAGTCATCAATTTTGGGTAGAGGATACTTTTATTGACTATAACCTTGTTCAGCTAATGGTAGTCGATGCACATTTTGAGTGTACCGTCTTTCTTTTGCATGAATAGGACTGGGGCACACTATGGAGAGATACTATTTCTGATGAAGCCCTTATATAAAAGGTCTTTCAGTTGTTCCTTCAACTCCTTAAGCTCAATTGGAGCCATCTATAAGGGGAAATAGAGATGGGATGGGTATTTGGAAGAAGGTCTATGCTGAAGTCTCTTTCCTGCTTGGGGGGGGGGGGGGGGACTTCGGGGAGATATTTTTGGAACTCATGTACAACTAGAACTGTTTGAATTATCGGGGTCTTGGAACAGGAATCTTTGACCATAACCAGGTACTAGCTTTATCCTGTAGCTATCATTTTCCTAGCCTTAAGGTATGAAATAAATCGACCCTTAGGCGCTGAAGTGCTACTCTTCTACTCTAGGACTGGTTCATTAGGAAACTAGAATTTAACGACTCTAGTTCTACAGTTAACTTAGGCATAGCAAGAATGTAACCATTTCATGCCAATAATAAGGTCAACATCAATCATATCTTTCTCTACTAGATCAATTAAGATGACTTTATAGAACACTGTAATTGGATAATTCCTATATACCCACTGGCTCTAACTAACTCGCCAATTGGAGTAGAGATTGAAAAGGATTCTAGAAGAATTTCTAGAGTATATTAAAACTGAACAATAATGTAAGGAGTCATGAAGGAAAGTGTGGCTTCTGGATCTAGTAATGCATATATATCTATCTAGAAGAGACGTAATATACTAGTCACTATGCCAGGTGAATTCTCCTATTCCTGATGAGAGGATAAAGCATAAAATCAATTTTGGCACTAATTGTCACCTGTACCTGAGATAGTACCCAGCTGAGTTAGATGACCCGGTGGACTTGCTGATATAGTGGACTAGGCCTTCCCCCATCCTATTGAAGGGAAATCTCTCAATACATGGCTCTGGGACTGGAAGCTTGATGTCCAGCCCCTCCTATCCTTATAGGGTCTGGAAGATAGAGCACTAGCTGAAGAAGGTGCTGGAGGCCTCTGTTGCTACTGTTGTGGGTGATTACCAATTGCTGACCTCTGTTGGGAATACTCAGACTGACATGTCCTCACCCTCTTACTTTCCCTTTCTATCTCCTTTAGTTTCTTCGCCTCTATCTGTTGTGCATGGATGATTAAAATAGAGATGTTTATGTCTTTGATGAGCATAGCAGTTCTACACTCCTTGACCACCATGGCCGAGACTCTATTTAGGAACTTGAGAATGCGAGCCCTCGGCTCAGCAACCATTTTCAGAGCATACCTCGACATTTGAGTGAACATTTAATGTGTACTCCTATACTGTCATGTCGTTCTTCCTTAATTTCATAAACTCAATAGTCTTAGCTTCCCTTAACTCCCAGGGAAAGAACCTATCCAGTAATGTAGTCATAAACTTATCCTATTCCACTAGAACTGCACCAGTCCCCGTTTCCTCCTTCCACTGTTATACCAAATTTGAGCCACCCCTTTTAATTGATAATCAGCTAGATCTACACATTCTACCAAGGTAGCACCCATGATTTGGGTGATCTTCTGTACCTCCTTAATGAACTCCTGCGAGTCCTCATCAATCATAGGCCCATGAAATACTGGGGGATTAATTCGAGTAAAATCTCGGACTCTGGCAGCACCTGCAGACCCATTAGTATTTACTAGCACAATGACCTGCTAGTTAACCTGGTTGGTCATTGCCTGAGCCGGCATCTGAATAGCAGCCCAAAACTTTGCATGTGACACCTGAGAGTCCTGAGGGGCTGCTGGAGCTGGTGGGGCTGGCTGATTAGCTTTTTCGGTCCTCCTTCCATTTCCTCTCTTAGGAGGCATCATTAACACTTAAAAGGGTAGAGCACATATTAGGAGGACATTTTAGAGATCAAAGCTCTACACACAATAAGAATCATGAAGAAAAGGGAATTTTTTTTAAAATTCCTCGTAGCCTCCCCCTCATAAGTGTGGTGTGCTTCACACCCATGAAAAGGAATCTACCCAACGTGGCTTTCAAAAACCTAGGACACTCTAAACCTGAGGCTTTGATACAAAGTTTGTCATGACCCCAGTTCACACCCTAGACACGATACGGTACTTAGTATCACAAGTGACCCCAAGCAAATCCATGGTAAAGCATACTTCTATTAAGACTAATTTGTTGAAAATAATATTAAGCAGAAGCTGACTAAAGAAATAACCAAATATTGATTCATAATAAAAAAGCTGAACAAACACTAAAACTCAAGCTAAAGTTAACATGTACTGTCTGAAAGCCTTCTAGCTCTAACATCTGAAACTAACATCTAAATCTAAACTGAAAGTAACAATTGAAAATGGAACTCCAGCCCTTGGCAGATGAGGACTCACCACTGAAGCTGTTAGGGAATCTCCGAGAGAAAACTAGCTGCGTTGTTGAGGATGGGTACCTATGCATATATCATAAAACGACGTAGCACATAGAAATATGCAATCGTTACTTTTAATATACTGAGTATGTGAGATATAAGTTAAACATAAGAATATTGATAATATGTAAACTGCACTGACAATACATGTAATGACCATATCTAGAATCATAAGTACTGAAAAGCAGCTAAAAAGATTGACAATACTGTAAGAACTAATGAACATCTGAAGGTCATAAGCATCTCCTAAAATCTGGGAGACTGAAATACACTGGAGACTATGATTGTACTGGTCTGAACTGTACTGTGGAAGAGCCTATAACCGACATATAACCAGGTGAGCTAGACGTGGCGTTCGACGTATAAACCCCATCGAAAAGAACCCACTGTACCTTGCCAAGGTATAGTGGCTGAGCTGTAGGATCACTGTCTTAGGCATTTGGGCTAATAACCTACGGTGGCATGTAGTTCCTTGGTGCACTGAACCTTGGTCCACTCGGTGCTAAGTACTACTTCCACTGAAAAACCTACATATATCTAACTAGCTGATAGCTCAAAACTGATGTCTTAGATCTAAGTTAGAACTACTTATCTGAAGTGTTTTGAGAGTCTAAGGACCTAAAAGAAACTGTTTCCTAAGACTTGTCAGAGCTGCTTTGTTTGAAAGTGCCATGACAGTCTAAAGAATGACAATCATGCTGATAAACTGATACTACTGAATTTTATAAAAGACTTATGAGGAGTCAAACAAATCAGCTGACACTTCCGGATAATACTAAGAATATTCATAATCTGAAAATGATAATTTTAAGTTGAATCATACACGCTAAGGATTTGTGCTAAGATAATATTTCATGAGAAAAAATACAGCATTCTTGATCAACTTCTAAATCATGTAAGAATCAACCCAAATATCCTAATAAACTAGGGAGAAGATCATATTAAGAGATCTACATTGAAAAAGGTAACAATCTTGTGCTAGGGTGATAAAAATTAGCAACAACTGGAGTTTAGGAACAGTCATAATTTATCTGAAAAAACCCTAATTCTTAACTATTGCGGGGATAGAATAGAAAAGGTTTCTGAGGATAATTTTTGGGACACAAGGGTGGAAGAATCCCCTTGTTGAATTCCCACATACCTAAATAAGAAATTCCCTGAGAAAAAGCCTTGAATTTCTGAACTGGAGGATGAACTCTAGTTCTTGCTAGGGAGAGATCTTGATCTTTAAAGTTCTATTCTTGAGAGGCTAAGGGAGAAATGAGGTATAAAAATCGACTAACTCCCCACAACCCCTGAATATTTACCCCAAATAACATAGTTTAGGCATTAAAATAGCGGGAAGTTACAAAAATTCCCCTAGAAGAAAGTCTGAACAGTTGCCCGATAAGATCCAAGGGGTCACACAATAAGTCGTTGGATGTGACCATGACTCATTGGGACCATTCATTGGTCCTAGGTCTAAAAATCCTAGTTACTGGAACTGAACAATGGACAGGAACTATGACTTATTATCTAGAACAATGAGTCATTGGTCTCACTCATTGTCACTAGGAGAGATTTGAACCAACTCTGGATATTCCACAATGGATGGATAGGATGACTTGTTATCCGAAACAATGGGTCCTTGTTTCCATCCGTTGTCACTAGGGTGACTTAAGCATTTCCTGGATCTCAGTCAATGGATACATAGGACGGGTTATCATATCAAATAATGACTCATCGTTTGGCCCATTATTTGAGAGGAGGATTTAGTAGGTTTCTGAATTGGGTTACAACGTGCAACTGGAATACACCTTGCTTCATGCAATGAGTCATTCTATGTCTCGTTGGTACCATGAAGGAAATTTTTGGAGCTTACAATAACTCTTTTGATGGGTCATTATTCCTTGCCAACAGCTCATTGGTTAAGTCTTTCTGAATTAGATTTTCCAGTTTCGTTGTTTGTTTTTTATTTTAAGTTTGGGTTTGGTTTAAGAACTTTTGGAGTGTTATAGATTGATTGAGGTACATATAGATATTGAGAGATAAGTGGCTCATTCTCAAGGTGAGCATTATAGTAAGCGGTTATAATATGACTGGCTCATGTCTGAGTTGAGCATCTGGATGAGCAGATGAGTGAGAGCGGGTACCACACTGGTATAGTACATAGATTTATAGAGTCCCCTATAGGTCATGACTGGAAGGGTAGTAATAAGACCCTCTAGCATGTGTGTATAGTGATATTATGTGTGAGTGTATACGGTGATACGATGAAGGCATGTACTCGGCACATTACTGATGGTATAATTGTGACAGAGATCAGTACAGGTATGTTATGATATACATACGGCCGTGTGACAGAGTTCAGTGATAGATATGACATCGAAATGTGTACAGACATCCGATAAGATGAAATGACAGGTCTATTTGTTGTGTTCAGCATGCATATGATCTATTGTATAATTGTGTGTTACTTATATTGTAAGCCTTAGTGTTTTGATGAATTTATTTGTAAATGAGTTAATGTTTGTATTCAAATCGGGTAAATGTGATTTATGTGTTGTTAATGGGTTGATCCTGACTATGAGAACGTTTCGTGAAAAGGGAAATAAAATGAATAATTGTGATAAGATGAAAAATGGTAAAGTGTATATTTAATTGATTGTAGATTCCTATAGTTTTGTGTGGTGTTATACCTTGTATAATTGATCAAGTTTTGAAAGAAGGTTACCATCAAAGTTAATTTACTGCCTAGAGCAATACCGCTACAATGATAGAGTTCTCACTGCAGTGAGATCGCGGCAACGATTAAGTTACCGCTGCAACTAAGCCTAAATAGTGTGCAGGTAGGCTTTGTTGATAAGCTTGGTAGAGGAATATGGATATATTGTTAAATAACTGGGATAAATGAAGAGTAAGAAACTGGCATGATAAATTGTTGAGTGGTTGTTTAAAAACTTATTAATTGATTGTATATTAATTTTATGTTGTTGCATGAACTAATTATAGCCAATTGATGATGCCTACCAGTATGTGTGGTGTACTAATACTACTCTTGATACACCTCTATGGGTATAGGTTTTAGTAGGTTTGAAGTTTCATGATTGACATGGCATATTCAGCATCAACTTCTGCATTTTTCCGCAGGCAAAGCTATGTCTTTTTATTTATCAGTATTATATTTAGACCTCTTATACCTGTCTAGACTAGACCTTGGGAAAGTCATGGATTTTTGAGGGATTCTTATTGTAAAATTTAACATTGTTTATTTATGTAAATTAAAGAGAAATTTTGATATTTTTATGTGATGTTCAAAAAGGAATTCTCCTATCGAGTTAGACTCGATGTAGGTGCCCGCATAACCCGCCCATTTGGGTCGTGTCAGATATTCACATAAGACTCTCATAACTTTGACTCATTATGATGAGCATAACTCATTAATTTTTATGCCTTACTTAGTACATATCTTCTCTTCGAATCAAGGTTCCAATATTCAACATAAGTCGACGTTACTCATTCCATTGACTTGCTAAATTCTTTAGCACTGTCACCATCTACTCATTCAAACCTTAACTATCTAGAATTCGTCAATATAACATCACTAATTTGAAATAACGAGTTTCTTAAGTTCAATCCACGTCGTGCCTAAAATTTAGATTATTCAGAGTTTAAATTTGTTTATCCGGCTTGAAACTCTTTAACAAGCATGTCGTTTTGATATTATTAATAATGTTTTATTTATATGTTATAGGCTAATTTGTGTTTGTATTTGATTAGTTTAATTTTCTTAAAGGTTGTCAGATATTTGAACATCGATTCAGTTGATAATCTGCAATTTGACAAAATGTCCAATATTTCGAACAATTTTAGTCCTTTTATTAACACAAACTTTGGTCTTCCCTCAACACAAAGTATCCTCTCGATGGTACATCTCCATCCAAACCCACCTCATGTGCTCTCTCAACAGATTCCTTCGTTGCACACCCATCTTGGAACTTTGCAAGACATGGAAACATCTAGAGGCGAGTGGAACAAGATCATGATACTACGAAAAGAGTTCAGTACTTGGAGAAGATTGTGGATGATAAAATACGCTCCAAAAATACTTTAGATCCAAGATATAAAAAATTGTGTCTACACCCATGTGTTGAGATTCCGTCGGGATACAAGATCTCAAGATTCAACATCTTTGATGGGCATGGAGACCCAATTGAGCACCTGAAGGACTATTGCAGTAGATTAGGTTGAATAGGACATGATGAATCTCTTCTAATGAGATTATTTATATAGAATGTTAAGAATGGAACTCGCTTGGTACATCAAGCAAGACTTCAATAAATGGCATACATGGGAGATATGGCTCAAGATTTTGTATAACAATACAAGTTTAACCTAAGGTTGGTTCGACATTTTTGGATTTGCTTGAATTAAGAAAAATGACTCACAAATCTGTTGAGGAATACATGATATGATGGAGGGGGAAAGCTTCTATGATACATCATTCACTCTCTGAAGAGGAATTAGTCCAATTTTTTATCAAGTCGCTAGATGGTATATATCACAAATACTTGTATTTCACTATCACTCATAGCTTCGCAAGTCTGACTTTTGGGAAAGAATTTGAATATGCTATTCAAATAGGGAGAATAATTGATATTTCCACAAATATAAACAAGTTCTCAAGCACCAGAAAGTCCTCCGAATAAAAAAGAAGAAAGTATCTCAACCATTATACCTCTACCACAATAGGATATACAACAAGTATGTGCAATCTTTGACTCTTGCAGTGCCTGGAGTTCTCAACACCAAGTTTATCATGAACCACCTAATTCTGGCCAATATGATTTTCACTACCAAGCTCATCCAGTATAATCCAATTTTCGTCAATTAAAAGAAGTAAGGCGTCGCACATTTACCCCTCTAATTGAATCATTAGCAAGAATATTTGAAAGGTTGAAGCCCCAAGGAGTATTTAAAATAAGGAGAGGATGGATTCCTAAATACCCATCCCTAAATTTTGACCTATCCAAGAAATGCGCAATAAACTACGACTACATCACTCCTGGAGCAATCATTGTCCAAGGTGATGTCATCACCAGAACATAGGCCCGGATCTAGACACGGAACCTAGAACGATAAATAGCTTCAAGTCGACCCATGGCATGAATAAGAAAACTAAAGTTCAACAAACACAAAGTGGAAATCTATATTCGGTAATAACGGAAGTCTGAATAATAAAACATTTAAACAACGGAAAATCTCAAACACTGGGTCTAAAGTTGAATATACAATTATGTCTGATTAGCCTATAACATACTAACGAGCTGATGGGACAACACCCCCAACTAGCTCACTAGAAATATGAAACTGAAAATAATAATAGCTCGACTATATAATGGTCCTCGAAAGATGAGGACTCACCAGCAAGATGTTTGGACTAAACTTTGGAAACTGACTAGCAAAAGGACTGACCTGAGCGTCTGAGCCTATATTATGAAATGACACAGCATAGAGTATGCGGTTGGTACTTGAAATGTATTGAGTATGCAAGTTAAGTAAAACAGGCTAAGTAAGTAAAATTGAAAACATGCATAACATAAATCATATCAATATGAGATTCTTAGAGTAAGGACTACATGCTGATATCTGAAAACATGAATAAACATAAGTGAAATGAATGACCCAAAGCTGAAATTGAAGATCATAAGTAAAAATGATAATCTGAACATTGGGTCAAACCTATTAAAAACACAATACCATAATGATGAATGGATAACTGAAATCATGAGGAACATTGGGAGACTCATCATATAACCAACATAATAACGATAGAGTTTACGTGATCCCAACTATTACAATCAAGTGGGTAGAGTCGTCCAAAGCCTTGTCATGGCTAAGGGCGCTACCATGATATTGAAATCAAGCTGAAGGCCCTTTGGAGGTAGAGAAAGTGCACAAGGGAGGTCCCAATATATCTGAATAAACCTATGTTGGCATGTAGTTCTGAGGCCTGGGGTTTACCTGAACCCCTAGCCTACTCGGTACTAGACATTACTCCCAAAAACATATATATGCTCTCCATCATTTTTCCAATGAAGCTAAACCATCAGTTTTCAATGAAACTGATGATGATATTCCATACATAGTCTAAAATCTAAATATGAGGAGCCTTAGCTCCAAACGTACCACAAGCTAAAGGTGAGAGGCTATACTCCAAAACCATGTGGTAAGCTAACATCACAAACTTGAACTAAATCAATAAAACAAACTTAGATCATGTGGGCATGCCCAAACTTTAGTATGCTTGAAATAGACTTTCTAGTCAAAAATTACGGATTCATACATGGATAATTCATAAACATTCTTTCATGCTAAACATCCCATCATGTTTGAAAACATAGATCATAATCTTAACTTTTCATGAAACTTGCATAATTGGGCATAATACTTTCAAAACTAGAAATCATGAATTGTAATTCAAAATAAGTATAAAACATGCCCATGAATCTTAAAATATCATTTAAAACATGAAGGGAATCAAGCCATGATTAAAACATAGAGAATTCACACTTTGGGTTAAAATCCCATAAAATCACGCACTTGAATTCACGAAATTGGGATAGAATTTGGGCATAAGAGTGAAGGGAAACTGTCATTCATGACCCTACATGCGTGCGAAATCTGGTTTTACACCCTTCCTTGAAAGCCAAAGAGGTTTGGGGAAGAACTAGGAGAATTCTCAAGCTTGATCTTCAATAGAGCCCTCTAATCTTGCATGCATGGGAGAGAATAACTTAGGATAGGCTAAGCACTCTTAAAACCCTCCTAACAGAGCTTAAAATGATGTAGTTAAGGATTTAGGAGCTTAGAAATTATGAAAACACCCTTACTATATTCGCAGGAAAATGGACTCTACAAGTCCCTATGAGGGACTTCACGAGTCGTTGGGACCACCCACGACTCGTGGTCCACACTCGTTACTGCTACTGGAAATTCAAACCTTCAACCTGCCATCCTGACCACGACTTACTTCACTAGTCGTGAAGTGACACCATGACTCGTGGCTCCACCTGTCGTCACCCCCTGACCACGATCCTCCACTGGCTTGGCACCCTCCTCACGAGTCACTCCATGACTCGTTGGGTGACCTGACGAGTAACCTAATGAGTCATTCTATGACTTGTGCAAAATTTTCCTATTTTCTTCGCTTCCACCCTCGAGTCTGATCTTAGAAACTTTCGGGGCATTACAACATCTCCCCGTTGGGAACATTCATCCTCGAATGTGCATAAACATACTGAATAACTGGCGAAAGGAACTGCCATCCAAAATATTGAATATCTGAAGCTGAGAATAGGCAGAGTAACTAACTCTGGACTAAAATATATGACTGAACTGAATTCATGAATCACACGTACCATGCACTAACATAAGGTAAACTGAGATACATGAACTAGAAATGAAGTTGAATACAGTGCTAAGGAGGAAACTAGTACCTCAAGCTGGGATGGAGCCGGAAGGGAAAAGATGCAGGTATTTAGCCATCATATCCGCTTCGACTTCCCATGTAGCTCCCTTAACGAGATGATTTCTCTACATAACTTTTACTTAAGCTACTTCTTTATTCCTCAACATCCGAACCTGATGATCAAGAATTTCAACCGGAGCTCCTTCATAACTAAGGTTATCATTCACACCAATGCTCTCCACCGGTACCACCTAAGCCAGGTCACCAATGCACTACTTCATGGGCGATACATAGAAGATTGGATATACTAAAGTCAACTCTGAGGGCAACTCCAACTCATAGGCCACCTTGCCAACGCGTCTCACAATCCTGTACGGGCCAACATATTGGGGACTAAGCTTTCCTTTCTTTTCGAACCTCATCACCCCCTTCATGGGCGATACCTTCAAGAACACCTAATCATCAACTTCAAATTCAAGTTCTCTCCTCCTCACATCCACATAGGACTTTTGACGACTCTGAGCTATTTTCAGCCTCTCCCTTATAAGTTGAACTTTCTCCATAGCCTCATGGACTGAAACTAGCCCTATCAACGTAGCTTCTCCCACTTCAAACCAACCAATAGGATACTTATAGCTCCGTCCATAAAGAGCCTCAAATGGAGCCATTCGGATACTGGACTGTTATTGTAAGCAAACTCGATAAGAGATAAATGGTCATCCCAACTGCCTTTGAAGTCAACCACACATGCTCTCAACATATCCTTAAGAGTCTGAATGGTTCGCTCGGCCTGAACATCCATCTGCGGGTGAAAAGTTGTGCTAACCTTGACCTGAGTACCAAGTCCTTTCTGAAATGACTTCCAAAACTGCGAAGTGAACTGAGTACCTATGTATGATATGATGGACAAGGGAACACCATGCAATTGAACTAACTCCCAAATATACAACTTAGCATAGTCCTTAGCTGAAGTAGTAGTTTTGATCAGTAGAAAATGAGCTGTTTTACTCAACTTGTCCATAACCACCCAAATCGAGTCACATTAATGACGTGTACGAGGCAACCCTGTGATGAAGTCCATATTGATATCTTCCCACTTCCAGGTGGGGATACTGATTTCTTGAAGCACACCTCCTAGTATTTGATATTCCACTTTCACTTGTTGGCAGTTCGGATACTTAGCCACAAACTCTGCTATGTCCTTCTTCATATCATTCTACCAATAGACTTCCCGTAGGTCACGGTACATCTTGGTGGCATAGAGATGTATGGAATATCGAGAACCATGAGCCTCACACAACATTCGTTCCCTCAATTCATCAACATCCGGAACACACAAATAACTCTAATATTGAAGTACACCATCTCCCCCGCTGGAGAAGATCTCTACCTTCTAATTATGAACCGCTTCCTTCAACTTTACCAAGAGCAGATCCTCATCTAGTCTAGACTTGACCTCACTCACTAAGGAGGATTTTGAGACATCTTGAAAAATGACACCACCATCCGTTGAATCAACAAGGCAAACCCCTAATCGAGCAAGCCTATGGACATCCTTCATTAACTCTCTCCTTCCATCTTCCACATGAGAAACACTCTCCATGGATAGCCAGCTAAGAGCATCTGCCACTACATTGGCCTTGCCTGGATGATAAAGGACACTCTTTTGATAATCCTTGAGAAGCTCTAACCACCTCCTTTGTCGCAAATTCAGGTCCTTCTGGGTAAACACATACTGAAGACTCTTGGGGTCCATGAACACATCCACATGCACTCTATACAAATAGTGCCTCCAAATCTTCAATGCAAACACCACTGCTATCAATTCTAGGTCGTGCGTCAGGTAATTCTTCTCATAAGTTTTAAGTTTTCTAGACACATACGCAATGATCTAGCCATGTTGCATCAATACACCACCAAGTCCAACCCTAGAGGCATCACAATACACCACAAATCCATATGTACCCTCGGGTAGGGTCAATACTGGGGCTGAAGTGATTTAGTCTTTAACTATTGAAAACTCTTCTTATAGGCATCCGACCACTGGAATTTGACTTTTTCCTAGGTGAACTTAGTCAGCGATGCCGCAATGGATGAAAATCCCTCAACAAACCTTCTGTAGTAGCCAGCTAAACCTAAGAAACTCTTGATATAGAAAGGATTAACTGGTCTAGATCAATTCTTTATAGCTTCTATCTTTTGGGAGTCCACCTGCACACCCTCACTTGACACCACATGGCAAAAAAATGCTATTGAGTTCAGTTAAAATTCACACTTTCTAAATTTAGCAAATAGTTGGCGATCCTAAAGAGTCTGTAGCATAATCCTCAAATGAGAGGCATGCTCATCCTCACTCCAAGAGTATATGAGAATGTCATCTATGAACATATTCATGATCATGTCCAAATATGGCTTGAACACCCTATTCATCAGATCCATAAAAGCTGTAGGAGCATTCATTAGTCCAAAAGACATAACTACAGACTCATAGTATCCATATTGGGTTGTCACTCTCCCTAACTCTGAGTTGGTGATAACCAGATTTGAGATCTATCTTCGAGAAGTACCTAGCACCCTAAAGTTGGTCAAACAAATCATCAATTCTGGGAAGAGGATACTTGTTCTTGATTGTAACCTTGTTCAACTGCCGATAGTCAATGCACATAATGAAGAGATCCATCCTTCTTCCGAATAAAGAACTGGTGTACCCCACAGGGATTTGCAAGGTTTGAAGAAACCCTTGTCTAAGAGATCCTTCAACTCTTTTAGCTCAGCTGTAGATATTCTGTAAGGAGGAATAGATATACACTACGTATTGGGTAGAAGGTCAATACTAAAGTCAATCTCCGATTCAGGAGGGAACATGGGTAGATCATCTGAGAACACTTCTGGATAATCACACATGATAGGAACTAACTGGAGTGTCGGGGTGTCGGACATAGCATCCTTAACCTAAACTAGATGGTAAACACAACCCTTAGAAATCATCTTTCAGCCCTTAGAGTAGGACATAAAGTGACCTATAGGCACAATTGAACTACCCTTCCACTCTAGGACTGGCTCACTCAGAAACCAAAACTCTACCATACGGGTTCTACTATTCATTGAGGCAAAACATTCATGTAACCAATCCATGCTAAAGATAATGTCAAAATATGTCATGTCTAACTCTACTAGATCTATTGAGGTGATTTTCTGAAGGACTACGACGGGGCAATTTCTGTGTACCCGTCGAGCTATGACTGAGTCACCGATTGGAGTAGAGACTGAGAAGGGGTCTGATAGGATTTCGGAACTAACTCTGATACTACTAGAAACATAGGGCGTCATAGAAGATAAGCTATCCCCTATATATATGTCATGACCCAAATGGAGGCCCGGATAATAGACACAGGACAAGGGACCCCATGTCAACCCATGGCTCATGCACACAGCTAATCTCATTCAGATAAGCAGAAAGACAATCATAAAAACATAGCGAAAATGTAACCATAGTATAACCTCATGGGATACAAAACATATACAAGAGCTGAGTACTACATACTAGTCTGAAAGCCTCTACTACATACAATGGGTTGATGGGACAATATCCCCAACTAATCCGAACAGTACTAGAACTCAAGATAACATCAAAGTCTATCAATAGCCCTCGAACATGAGGACTTACCAATAAGCTGATAGCGCGTGCTGACATGGACTAGGGATGAGGATGAGCTTGAGATCCGGACCCTGCATCATGAAACGATACAACATAGAAAGTATGCAGTCAGTACATGGAATGTACCGAGTATGCAAGGTAAGTAAAACCTCTATAATAAGTAAAATCATCCAAACTAATCATTTCATAACATAAGCTCTTAGAGAACTGAGAGAACTCACCTGCATTCTTTCAAAATCATAATCCCTTCATGATGTGACAATGCATAACTTTATAAGATCAACAAATTCGAATGACTCAAAGCTAGGATGCAAGATTTATAGAAAAGCTGAACATTGAGTCAAACCTTACTTTTAGAACATGCATGCATACATAGTGATCATGAGTAGTGAATATGCAAATCTGAATCATGTGGACAATGGGAGACTCGTCACTTAACCGACATACCATGATAGAGCTTACGTGGTCCCGACTATTACACTCAAGTTGGCGAGCCATCCAAAACCTTGCCATGGCTAAGGACGCTACAATGATATCGATATCAAGTTGAAGGGCCAATTAGGCCGGAGATAGCTCACAAGGAAGGTCCCAATAATATAATAGAATCAACCTATGTTGGCGCGTAGTTCTAGGGCATAATGTTATCAACTCTTAGCCTGCTCGGTGCTAGACTCTTCTCCCAAAACATGCAATGCTCTACATCATATAAATACGAAGCTCAACATCGCCTTGTGACGAAGCTCAACATGAAATCATGCATAAATTCAACATCGTTTGAAATGAAGCTCAACATTTTCTATCGACAAAGCTCATTATGAAATCATGCATATACTGGACATCATATAAATATGAAGCTCAACACTGTCGTCTCGACAAAGCTTAGAATAAAATCATGCATAGACTCAACATCATGTGAAAATGAAGCTCAACATTGTCCTTCGACAAAGCTCAATAATGCCATACATCCTAATTATAAATTCATGCATATGAGAAGCTTTACTACAAAACATACCACAAGCTCAATCATAGGAGGGAGCATCTACTCCAAATCATGTGGTAAGCTACATGTAGAAATATTTACTTGACATACCACAAGCTAGAATTTATAACAAGAATTGGGAAATTTCTCTTTAAACAATGTGGTAGGCTTATGTTGGGAAAATCATCGCTTTAATCAACATGTGGGCATTGCCCAAAGCTTTTTCATACTAGGATCTACACATTGTTATTTTTGAAAAAAACTTCATAACCATGGGTAGCTTTAGAAACATGCTCTTCATCACCAACTTCATTATTATCACACATTTACCATAATTCACCTCTTTCATGAACTATTCACCCAGGGGCGTTTTAGATTCAATTTTTAGAAAACAAATTTTATCAGAGAAACAAGTTAGAATCTGCCCAAGCTTCGTAAATCACCAATATCAACTCAATCTAATCATACCCATGAATAGAGATATAAGAATCATGCAATTAATCAAAACCCCATAATTGATTATTCATAATTTAACACTAATATAGGAATTGGGCATGGGTGTGGAAGGAAGACACCCATTAAAACCCTACATACCTGAAAATGAGGAATTCTATCACCCTTCAATTGCCCAAGATCAGATTCCAAAGGAAACCTTGAATTTTGTCATTGAATCTCCTCCTTCAATCCTTCAACCTTTCATACATGGGGAGTATGCACTTAGAATTGCTCTTCCCCTACTAAAACCCTTCAAAACGAGCTCTAAACGATGTAGTATAGGGCCTTAGGATTAGGAAATGATGGAAATGCCCTTACTGAATTCACTGAAAAACCTGCACTGGACGATCCCACGATTGAGCCAACGGACTGTGGGAGGATACCACGACTTGTGGTAACCTCCCGTGGTCTAGACTGCCAAACTTCCCAGTTTCTAATCTGTACCCACGGCTCGACAGGATGAGTCGTCCTTCCAAACCACAAATCATGGTTTCAAACCATCTTAGCCACTACCCAGATCCACTTCCTTCCACGACCACTAACAACAGCCCGTGCCTTCTCACAACGGGTCATTGTGACACCCGTGGTCCAGATTACCACCAGCCCTGGCTTCACACCACGATCACATACAACGGCTCATTGTTTCTTACAATGGTTCGTCGAATCAACTGTTGTTTTCCCTGACACATGAGCTCCTGAATCCACGACCACAAACGAAGGCCCGTGGTTACTTACCACGGGTCGTTGTGCCTGTCGTTCTGCAACCTTTTTCCCAACTTAAAGTTGTTTTGCATTTTAGCTTCTCGGGTATACTCCTAAGCACTTTTGTGGTATTACAATATCTCCCCCTTGGGAACATTCGTCCTCGCATGTAGGAAACAAGCAACCAATAGAAATATAAAAATTTTCATGACCATATACTGATTGTTTTAATCAAAATTTTCACAGAATGACTACCTCCGAATAAAACCACATAGCTGAAATGATCTCATACCTCACATACACATTCATACACATAAAAGAAACTCGTACACATGAACAAAACATGAAGACTAGAAAGAGTTATAGGGCAAAACTGATACCTCAAGTCGGAATTGAGCCGGTAGAGAATAAATGTGGATATTTGGCCCTCATATCTGCTTCAACTTCGCACGTAGCTCCCTCAACATGTTGATTTCTCCATAAGACCTTAACTAAAGCTACTTCTTTTTTTCTCAACTTCCGAACCTGACGATCCAAGATTTCAATGGGAATTTCTTCATAACTGAGGTTGTCTTTCACTTCAATGCTGTCTACCGGAACTACCAAGGCTGGATCACCCAAACACTTCTTCAAAAGTGATACATGAAAAATGGTATGAACCGAAGATAACTCCGATGGTAGGTCCAACTCATATGCCACCTTACCAACTCTTCTCATAATCTTGTGGGGAGCAACATAGCGGGTACTGAGTTTACCTTTCTTTTCGAACCGCACGACTCCCTTCATGGGAGATACCTTAAGAAATGCCCAGTCATCCACACTAAACTCCAAATCTCTTCTTCTCACATTAGCATACAATTTCTGATGACTCTGAGCGGTTTTCAACTGGTCCCGTATCAACTAAACCTTCACCAATGCCCCATGAACCGAATTTGGGCCTATCATAGCTACCTCACCAACCTCGAACCATTAGATGGGAGATCTACACCTCCGCTAGTAAAAAGCCCCGAACGGTGCCATTTGGATACTGGAGTGGTAACTGTTATTATAAGCAAACTCTATCAAGGGAAAATGATCAACCCAACTACCTTTAAAATCCATAACACATGCCCTCAACATATCCTCAAGTGTCTGAATGGTTCGTTCCGCCTAGCCATTTGTTTGCGGATGGAAGGATGTACTGAGCTTAACTTGCGTCCCAAGTCCCTTTTGAAATGAAAGCCAGAATTGAGAAGTAAACTGAGTACCTAGGTCTGAAGTAATAGACAAGGGCACTCCATGAAGTCGAACTAACTCCCGAATATACAATTTAGCATAATCATCCGTTGAATTCGTGGTCTTGACTAGCTGAAAGTGTGCCTCCTTAGTTAACCTGTCTACCACCACCCAAATGGAGTCGTACTGACGGCGAGTACGAGATAGACCTGTAATGAAGTCCATATTGATTTCTTCCCACTTCCAAGTGGGAATGGTATTATCCTGAAGTATGCCTCTAGGTCTTTGATGCTCGACTTTCTCTTGCTGACAGTTTGGACATTTCGCTACGAACTCCTCCATATCCTTCTTCATACCATCCCACCAATAGATTTCTCGCAAGTCCCGATACATCTTCATGGATCCTAGATGAATAGAATATCTGGTACCATGTGCCTCATGCAATATCCAAACTCTCAAATCATCAACATTTGAGACACATAGACGACCCTAGTATCGCAGTACACCATCTCCCCCTTGGGAGAAAACCTCCACCTTTTGACTCTACACCGCCTCCTTCAGTTTCCTCAAAATTGGATCCTAATCTTTCCTGGATTTAACATCAACCACAAAGGACGATTTTGATTATTATGTACAACACCACCACCATCGGTCACGTCGATCAATCTAACTCCCAGCCTTGCAAGCTGATGAACATCTTTCAACAATTCCTTCTTCCCCTCATCCACATGAGACACACTCTCCATTAAGAGCCTACTAAGCGCTTTTGCAACCACATTAGCCCGGCCTTGGTGGTAAAGAACACTCATGTCATAATCCTTAAGTAACTCCAATCACCTCCTTTGCTGAAGATTTAGATCTTTCTGTGTGAACACATATTGCAAGCTCTTGTGATCCGTAAATACATCCACATGGACCCCATACAAGTAATGCCGCCATATCTTCAATGCGAACACCACTACGGCCAATTCAAGATCATGGGTCGGGTAATTCTTCCGATCCACCTTCAACTGTCCAGAGGCATAAGTTATCACCCTCCCACATGCATCAAGACTATCGCCCTCCAAAGCTGCATCAAGACATACCCAAGTCCAACTATGGAAGCATCACAATACACCACGAAACCATCGTTACCCTCAGGTAGGGTCAACACTAGTGCTGAAGTAAGTCGAGTCTTCCACTCTTAGAAGCTTTTCTCACAAGCCTCCGACCATTGAAACTTCACCTTCTTCTAAGTCAACTTAGTCAAAGGCACTGCAATGGATGAGAAACCCTTTACAAACCTCCGATAGTAGCCATCTAAGCCCAAGAAACTCTGAATATCCGAAGGATTCACCGGTCTGGGCCAATTCTTCACCGCCTCAATTTTCTACGAAACGAGTTTTATGCCCTCGCTAGACACCACAAGGCCTAAGAATGCCACGGAGACCAACCAAAACTCACACTTGCTGAACTTTACATACAATTGGCGATCCTTGAGGGTCTGAAGCACTACTCTCAAGTGAGTGGCATGCTCCTCCTCGCTCCAAGAGTATATCAAGATGTCATCAATGAACACTATCACGAACATGTCCAAATATGGCTTGAACACCCTGTTCATCAGGTCCATATAAGTTTTAGGAGCATTCGTTAGTCCAAAAGACATAACTACAAACTCATAATGACCATACTGTGTTCTAAATGCCATCTTCGAGATATCACTCTCCTGAACTCTAAGTTGATGATACCCAGATATGAGATCTATCTTTGAGAAACACTTAGTACCCTGAAGCTGATCGAATAAATCATCGATCCTGGGTAAGGGGTACTTGTTCTTGATAGTGACTTTGCTCAACTGTTGATAATCAATGCACATATGAAGGGAACCATCTTTCTTCTAAACAAATAAAACTGGTGCACCCCATGGAGACTGGCTCGGTCTAATAAAGTCCTTATCTAGTAAATCCTTTAACTGATCCTTCAACTTTTTTAACTCGACTATAGCCATCCTGTAAGGAGGAATAGATATAGGCTGCGTATCGAGAACAAGGTCAATACCAAAATCAATCTCCCGCTTGGGAGGAATACTTGGAAAATCATCAGGAAAGACCTCTGGATACTCACGTACTACTGGAACTGACTAGATAGTTGGGGTCTCGGACTCAACATCCTTGACCCTAACCAAATGATACATGCAACCCTTAGAAATCATCTTTCTGGCCTTGAGGTAGGAAATGAAGCGACCTACAGGAATAGCCGAACTACCCTTCCATTCTAAGACTGGCTCACCCAAAAATCTAAACTCTATGGACTGGGTCCTACAATTAGTGGAAGCATAACAAGCATATAGCCAATCCATGCCGAGAATAACATCAAAATCGGTCATGGCTAACTCTATCAGATATGCTGAGGTGACCTTATGGAGGATCAAGACTGGGCAATGTCTATACAGTCGTCTAGATACAACTAATTCACCTACAGAAGTAGAAACTAAAAAGGATTCTGACAAGACATCAGGACTGACTCCAAAGCTACCGGCTAGATAAGGTGTCACAAAGGACAAGGTAGCCCCTAGATCTAATAGATCATAAACAAAAACATGGAAGACTCATAACATACAAGTAACCGCATCCAGGGAGACCTCCTACTCCTGACGGGATGCTAGGGCATACAATCCATTCTGGCGCTGACCGCCAGCTAAACTGGTAGATCCCCCTTAATGTGCTTAGTGAAGGGGTGGGGCTGCGAAGCTAGAAGCTAGGTCGCGGACCCCAACCTAATCCTGTCTTGCTGCTAGACAATCTCTAAGAATGTGTCCCAGTTTCCCACACTCAAAACACGCACCTGAACCTTCCAATCACTGGCCTATATGCCCTCGGGCACATCTGCGACAAGCTGGAACACCTGAATCTGTGGGCCTGCTGCCCTAACCCCTCGAGCCTGATGCTCACCCTCTTTGATCATGCCTAGGCTGAGATGGCACACTCAAAGCTGATGAGGCTGGGACAGATGATCTCTGGTGGGTCTTCTGACGGTGCCCACCACCGGACCTCTACTGCGAGAATCAGTGGTCCTCAATCCGGGCTCTCTTGGCCTCCCTTTCCCTCGAGTGTGCTACCTCTATCTGCTGAGCATACAACACTATGCAAGGGAAGTCCATGTCCTGGTGGAGCATAGCTGTCTTGTAGTCCTTGTCCAAGTAACTTGCTATCCCATGCACAAACCTGCTCACTCGCGCTCTCTGATCAGCCACTAACTCAAGAGCATACTTTGATAAGCGGGTTAACTCAAGGGAATACAGTAGTACTGTCATCCTCCTTTGCTTCAGATTAACAAACTCAGCTTCCTTTAGCTCCCTCATCTCCCGAGGGAAGAATCGATCCAGGAATGCAACATGGAACTCTTCCTAAGTGACCGGACCTGCTCCAGCAATCCTGCTATCCTTCCATTGATGAAACCAGATATGCGCAACCTCCTTCAATTGGTAGGACGCCAGGTCTCGCACTCAACACTACTCACCCCATGACCTAGGTGATCTTGACAACCTCATCCATGAACTCATGTATTTCCTCATCTACCTTGGACCCAAGAAACTTCGGTGGGTTCATCCTCAAGAAGTCCCTGACTCGAGCCGCCGTTGCTCTGCCATTCTATGGAACATGCGCAAAGGCTTGTTGGTTGACCTAAGCGGTCAAGGCCTGCACAAGTATCTAGATAGCGACCCAAAACTCAGCGTGGTCGGCTGGCTCCGGTTTCTGAGGCTCCTGAACTGATGGGACATGCTGATGTCCATGACTCATGCCATCCTCACGGCTTTAACCATCTCCATTTCTCCATCCATTCCCTCTTCGAGGAGCCATACTCTACAATCTCTAATGGAATGAATTAGAGGGATTGAAAGACTTTTTCATCTCACGACATAGATCCTGATAGATGGAAACATTTCCTAAAACATTTCGTAGCCTCTTCTTCATAAGTGTGGTGCGCTTCACACCCATGAAAAAGACTCTACTTAATGTGGCTTTCAAACTCCCTAGGACACTTCACACCTATGGCTCTGATACCAAGTTTTTCACGATTCGAACGGAGGCCCGAATCGTACCATGGCTCATGCACACAACTAACCTCATTCAGATAAGCGGAAAGACAATCATAAAAACATAGCGGAAACATAACCATAGTATAACCTCACGGGATAAAAACATATACAAGAGCTGAGTACTACATACTAGTCTGAAAGCCTCTGCTACATACGATGGGTTGATGGGACAACATCCCCAACTAACCCGAATAGTACTGGAACTCAAGATAACATCAAAGTCTGTCAACAGCCCTTGGAACATGAGGACTCACCAATGAGCTGATAGCGCAAGCTGAGATGGACTAAGGATGAGGATGAGCCTAAGATCCGCACCCTGTATCATGAATCGATACAGCATAGAAAGTATGCAGTCAGTACGTCGAATGTACCAAGTATGCAAGGTAAGTAAAACCGCTATAATAAGTAAAATCATCCAAGCAAATCATTTCATAACATAAGCTCTTAGAGAACTGAGAGAACTCACGTGGATTCTTTCGAAATCATAATCCCTTCATGATGTGACAATGCATAACTTTATAACATCAACAAATTCGAAAGACTCAAAGATGGGATGCAAGATTTATAGAAAAACTGAACTTTGAGTCAAACCTTACTTTAAGAACATGCATGCATACATAATGATCATGAGTAGTGAATATGCAAATCTGAATCATGTGGACAATAGGAGACTCATCACTTAATCGACATACCACGATAGAGCATACATGGTCCCAACTATTACACTCAAGTCGGAAAAGCCATCAAAAACTTTGCTAGGGCTAAGGACACTACCATGATATCAATATCAAGCTGAAGGGCCAATCGTGCCGGGGATAGCTCACAAGGGAGGTCCCAATAATATTATAGAATCAACCTACATTGGCGCGTAGTTCTAGTCCATAGGGTTATCGACCCTTAGCCCGCTCGGTGCTACACTCTTCTCCCAAAACATGCAATGCTCTACATCGTATAAATATGAAGCTCAACATCATCTAGTGACTAAGCTCAACATGAAATTTTGCATAAACTCAACATCGTATGAAACGAAGCTCAACATTTTCTATTGACAAAGCTCATTATGAAATCATGCATACACTAGACATCATATAAATATGAAGCTCAAAATTTTCTTTTTAACAAAGCTTAGAATAAAATCATGCATAGACTCAACATCATGTGAAAATGAAGCTCAACATTGTCCTTCAACAAAGCTCAATAATGCCATACATCCAAATTATAAATTCATGCATATGAGAAGCATTACGTTGAAACATACCACAAGCTCAATCATAGGTGGGAGCATCTACTCCAAATCATGTGGTAAGCTACACGTAGAAATATTTACTCGACATACCACAAGCTAGAATTTATAACAAGAATTGGGAAATTTCTCTTTAAACAATGCGGTAGGCTTATGTTGGGAAAATCATCACTAAATGCACCTCGAGGTGCTGCCGAGGAACTGAGGGGGCTTCGTTCCGGGTAGTGTTTAGTCATAAGCCTGTCTCTTTTGGTCTTCACTTGTCTGTTTTCGTTCC